>JAQPPZ010016954.1:6565000-16565000 GCA_028583015.1 Wollemia nobilis | reverse complement strand
AAGAAAAAACTATGTAAGATGCACCCAACAGTGGCCTTAATGGTCAAATATGAGCTACAAAAGTTGTTGGATGCATAGTTTGTCATCTGCATAGATTACCCACCATGGTTGTCCAATATGATACCCGTCAAAAATCCTGACGGGAGGATTCGCATATGCACCGATTTTTTAGGTTTAAACAAAGCATGTCCCAAGGAAGATTTCCCCTTGCATTGGTAGATGCTACAGTAGGCCACGAAATGCTTTCCCTCATTGATGATTTCTCGGGATATAACCAGATTCGTATCAATCTCGATGATCAACTAAAAATGACGTTCATGATGCCTTGGGGGACATTTTGTTATAAGGTCATGCCCTTTGGCCTTAAAAATGCTGGCGCCACCTACCAACACGCTATGACATTCATCTTTCATGATCACATGCATAAAAATTTGGAAGATTATATGGATGATTTGTTGGCCAAATCTCTTTTGCACCAAAATCATCTCGATGACTTACACAAGATCCTTGATCGCCTTATCGAACACAAGGTTAGGCTAAACCCTAAGAAGTGCGTATTAGGTGTCACATATGGAAAAATATTAGGTTTCATAGTCTCAAAATTATGCATCGAGGTAGATCCAAATAAATTCAAGGCAATCCTTGAAATGCTTCCCCCAACCACCATCAGGAAGCTCAAAAGCTTGCAGGGTAAGATCACGTCGATCAAGTGCTTCATAGCGCAGTTATCTGACAAGTTTTGACCCATGAATAAATTATTACACAAGGGGATAGCATTTCATTGGGATCACGAGTGCTAGTCAGCCTTTGAAAACATCAAACAATAGTTGGATTTGATGCTAGTATTGGCACCACCTAGACCAAGAGTGTCATTCTATTTATACATCTTAGCTACTGAGGTGGCACTGGGCGCCATGCTAGCCCAAAAAAATGAATTACATAAAGAACAGGCTAATTATTATCTTAGATGCACCCTAGTCAGTTATGAACTTAACTATGCATACGTTGAGAATCTATGCTTGGCAATGGTATTTGCCACAAAAAAGCTACGCCATTACATGCTGAGCAATATGACGTATGTTGTGTCTAAGGAGAATCCATTACGGTACATGATGAGTCGTACTTATCACAGTAGTCGCATGGCAAAATGGATCGCGTTGTTGACAGAGTTTGACTTCGAATTCATTGGACAAAAGTCCATAAAAGGTCAATTCATCACCGATAAATTAGCAGAAGATCCTCTTGAAGACGATCAGCCTCTGACTATAGAGCTACCTGATGATGGGGTCTTTCATGTCTCAGAATTGCCAGATTCTTATGAGCTTGAGTCACAGGTCGACATAACCTTATTTTTTGATGGTTCTAAATGTGAGCAAGGGGGTGGTGCGAGAATCATGTTTTTCACACCGCAAGGGGCTCCAATACCTTTATCATTCAAACTTGATTTCCCGTGCACCAATAACAATGCTGAATACGAAGCCTTGCTCATAGGTCTTCAGACAACCATCACCATGAACATCAAACGCTTGAATATATTTGGTGATTCGCTATTAATTTTCAACCAAGTGAAAGGGGTATTCCAGTGCAAATGCCCAGTTCTGTAGGCCTACAAAGCCCTTGTGGATAAATTCCTGGCAAAGCTTGAATGGTATGACATCGAGGCACTCCCTCGATCATCGAATCATTTTGTGGACACTATGGCCTCCTTGGGGTCACTAATCCCGCAAGACATTTTTGGTGAGATGACAACCATTCAAGTCAAAACATTATCGCAATCCGTGATGGAGCGTGCAAGATCTGACATAACGCCAGGAATCCACCTAATCTAGATTAAACCATCTTAAGCTAGATTCTCTCGAATCCATGATAGTATGAATCACACCAACTGGGGGTCTTTGTTCTCTCCAACCCCTCTTAATAGCAACACAACGCTATTTTTACAAGTTCTTTCCCGCTCAGATTTTGCTAGGTATGAACTTCAAGAGGGATTGAACGTTCATACCATTGAGGTTTCTGATCATCAGGATTGGTACACACCCATAAGAGACTATCTCAAGTTAGGTAGCCTCCCGATTGGATTGTCACATGTTGCAAAAAGATAATTCAAATAGAAAGCGGCAAAACATGTCTTGCTATGAGACATTTTATACCGTCAAAGCTATGAAGGAATCCTCCTCCATTTCTTGGACCAGCAGGAGTCCACTTGGGCGATAACCCAAGCGCACGATGGTACGTGCAGTGACCACTTCAGTGGTATGGCCATCACAAAGTGCATTCTTCGCATGGGCTATTATTGGCCATATTTAGAGTGAGATTATTGCGCATATGTGCAAAAGTGCGTGGAGCGTCAAAACCATGCTAACTTGACACACATACCTTCTCAGGCCTTGTAGCCGATCCAATCAACTTGGGCATTTTCGTAGTGGAGCTTAGATCTCATCGGAAATATATCCCCTACATCGTCATGTTGTCACACATTTATCATAACGGCCACAGAGTACTTCACTAAGTGGGTGGAAGAAATTCCGCTTACCTCTAAGACTGGGCCCCGCATTATGGAGTTCATTTTACATAACATCATGTGTCATTTTGGTATTCCATCCAAGATCATCTCGGATAATGGGACGTCATTTAAGAACAAAGATGTGTGTGCTTTGACAACAAAGTACAAAATTCAGCACAATTTTTTGACACCTTATTATCTGTAAGCAAATGGGCAAGTAGAGGTGTCAAAAAAAATGCTAGTTGCCATCCTTAAAAAGATGGTCATAGATAGTCATAAATATTGGTGCATCCAAATACCACATGCCCTATCGGCTTATCACACTAGCATTCGGATACCCACTGGGGTAACTCCATTTTTGCTAGTGTATGGCTCCAAGGCAGTCATGCCTCTTGAGTTGGAAATACCCTCCCGATGCATATCAATGCAAGAGTTCATCGATGATGACACTGCATGGTAGGCCTTGTTACACCAGCTTACATTACTTGACGAACGACACGTCAATGCTCTCGCACATTTACGTATCTATTAAGAGTGACTTAAGAAAGCATACAACATGAAAGTTCATTTGAGGGACTTTCAGGTCGGTGACCTGGTCTTAAAAGAGAACCAACAAAATTCTAACTTACCGCCCCATTTAAGGGACAAGTTCATAGAAAATTGGTTAGGTCATTATGTAATCGATAGTTAAATAGGACCTGGAACATATCGGATTGCCTCTCTTGAAGGAATCAAGGAACTAGAACCCTTGAACGTCAGTCATTTGAGGCCATTCAACATTTAGAGATCCATGGCCCACTCCAAAAGCTCCAAGGACTCTTGCAATCGTTTGGTCAACCTAAAACATCCCAAAGGTATTTATAATCTGTTTGATCAAACCAAAAGCCCCAAGGGTTCTCACAGACGCTTGGTCACCCAAAACACCCCAAAGGTATCCATAATCTCTTTGGTCAAACCAAAAGCCCCAAGGGTTCTCACCACCGCTTGGTCACCCAAAATGCCCCAAAGGTATCAATAATCTTGTTGCTCAAACCAAAAGCTCCAAGGATTCCTGTAATCGCTTGGTCAACCTAAAACGTCCCAAAGGTATCTATAATCCCTTTGGTCAAACCAAAAGCTCCAAGGATTCTTGCCATCGCTTGGTCACCCAAAACGCCCCAAATGTATCCATAATCCCTTTGGTCAAACCAAAATCTCCAAGGGTTCCCACAATCACTTGGTCAACCAAAAACATCCCAAAGGTATCTATAATCCCTTTGGTCAAACTAAAAGCCCCAAGGGTTCTCGCCATCGCTTGGTCACCCAAAACACCCCAAAGGTATCCATAATCCCTTTGGTCAAACCAAATGCTCCAAGGATTCCTACAATCGCTTGGTCAACCAAACACCCCAAAGGTATCTATAATCCCTTTGGTCAAACCAAAAGCTCCAAGGATTTCCATAATCGCTTGGTCAACCAAATGCCCCAAAGGTATCTATAATACCTTTGGTAAAACCAAAAGCTCCAAGGATTTCCATAATCTCTTGGTCAACCTAAAATGCCCCAAAGGTATCTATAATCCCTTTGGTCAAACCAAAAGCTCCAAGGATTCTCGCAATCATTTGGTCAACCTAAAATGCACCAAAGGTATCTATAACCCCTTTGGTCAAACCAAAAGCCCCAAGGGTTCTTGCCATCGCTTGGTCACCCAAAACATCCCAAAGGTATCCATAATCCCTTTGGTCAAACCAAAAGCTCCAAGGGATCCCATAATCGCTTGGTCAACCAAAAGCCCCAAGGGTTCTGGCCACCGCTTGGTCACCCAAAACACCCCAAATTTATCTATAATCCATTTGGTCAAACCAAAAGCCCCAATGGTTCTCGCCATCGCTTGGTCACCCAAAACGCCCCAAAGGTATCCATAATCCCTTTGGTCAAACGAAAAGCTCCAAGGATTCCCGCAATCACTTGGTCAACCAAATTCCCCAAAGGTATCTATAATCCATTTGGTCAAACCAAAAGATCCAAGGATACCCGCAATCGCTTGGTCAACCTAAATCCCTTTGGTCAAACCAAAAGCCCCAAGGTTTCTCCCCACCGCTTGGTTAGCCAAATGCTCCAAAGGGATCTATAATCCCTTTGGTCAAACCAATAGCCCCAAGGGTTCTAACCATCGCTTGGTCAGCCAAACGTCCCAAAGGTATCAATAATATCTTTGGTCAAACCAAAAGCTCCAAGGATTCTCGTAATCACTTGGTCAACCTAAAATGCCCCAAAGGTATCTATAATCCCTTTGGTCAAACCAAAAGCCCCAAGGGTTCTCCCCATCGCTTGGTCACCCAAAAATGCCCCAAAGGTATCCATAATCCCGTTGGTCAAACCAAGAGCTCCAAGGGTTTCCACAATTGCTTGGTCAACCAAAAACACCCCAAATGTATATATAATCCCTTTGGTCAAACCAAAAGCTCCAAGGGTTCCCACAATTGCTTGGTCAACAAAAAACGTCCCAAAGGTATCTATAATCCCTTTGGTCAAACCAAAAGCTCCAAGGATTCTCGCCACCGCTTGGTCACCCAAAATGCCCCAAAGGTATCTATAATCCCTTTGGTAAAAACCTCTAAAGATCCGTAAGAATCACTTGGCCCACATCCATTCGGGTTAAACCACCATAACGAATATTCAAAAACAACAAATAATCAAAAATAACTAAAAAATTGCATCACTTTCATACATAATCTTAAAAATCAAAAAAAGAAAAAGAAAAAAAGAACTGCATTAGGCATCGCATACATACATTGCATATTTGCTGGTCATACATGTCAAACGCACCATAGACTGTAATTACTCGGAAATTTCATCATTTTCCACATTTTTCCATTTTGTAAATGATACAACAAGAATAATGCCATTCACATTTTTGCCATATCATAGTCAGTTGTCTTCTAATGTATTTAGGGTTTTCGTCATTCAAATTGTCTTTAGATTTCTAGCCAAATGTTGTACAAAGTCAAACCGATTTTTACAAGGTAGAGTTTTACTTGGATCACACCTTGTTACATAGCATCCCAACACAAGCTTAAAACACATAAAAATTCCCAAGTTGTGTGAACGAAAGACAAAACCTGTAAAGCGGTCCAGGATACCATACAGTGAAAACGTTATCTCGCTCATCACCCTGTGCAAATGATCCCAAGAATGCTGAGAATTGGCAAAAGGACAAGAAAAATTCCTTCAATTCTCCAAAATAAATAGTGGTTTTTACCATTACAAAGAATTCCAACTCCAAACATGAATATCAAAAGTGCACAAATCAAAAAGCACAAGAAATAGCGATTCTAATCACTTCTCAAAATCCCAAGCTCAAACAAAATAAACAGTGATTATCATCACTACTGAGCAAATATCCCATTAAAAGAGAGGGAGTAACTATTGAATCCCTGGAATTCTCAGCATTCGAAAGGTCATGAGGTGATCCTCAGTCCCGGTTTGGTGGATAGATTGCTGGTCACTAGTGGAAAACCTCCCGCATGATGATATATTTGTCGCATTAGTTGTTGGGCATATGTACAGATCAATGTTTGCATGTGGATGAGCTAGCTTATGGTATCCTAGATTGCATCGTAGATTAATCATACTAAATACAACAAAGGAGTTAGTGGAGCTAATTAGGTGATCCTTAGTACAGGTTTGGTGGACAACCTACCTGGCACTGACGGTATCCTTACAAATACCACATAAACGAACTCAATCGCACACATAGGGATGTGAAATAACTTGGTCAAATTCAAGTCTGATTTGTACCTTATTTGAAAATCTTGTAAGATAATATACAGTCTTGACAAGGTAATTAAAGCATCTGAGTCTCAGAAAAACCTTAACTACATTCTAAAACAATTGTTGTAAATTTCATTACTTGCATCACCATCAAAAAATACAAAAAACATATTATTACAAATGCAAAAGTTATTTCATAAAGCAATCACATAGTACGGAAAGCCAATAAATCCTGTACATTCTATGGTGCCATCGCCTGTATACCAAAAAATCATTTCATCCATTTTATATGCATACATCTATATCATATAGTTAAAATCATCCACAGTCATAATAACATATGCATACATCAACATAAATAAATATGCTTAAAGAACAATAAACCATGACAAGTATATAATCAAACCAAAAAGAGTCATGTATATATATCAAGTCAAAATGCCCTCAGGCTAAAATAATAAGGTCCTCTGACCTCACAAAAATCAAAAACTCAAAATCCCCAAAGCCAAGGGAGTCGACCACCATGATCACATAGGATCAGTGCGACTGGAGCTACCCCCAGTAGTATGGGTCCTATGGGACCTCTCAAGGCAGCTACTGCCAACCCTCGCACCCTGCCCACCAACACTACCCTCACCTAGCTGCCTATGATGAGATGATGCGGACTATTCAGTCTCACTGCCTCTCATACGATGCAATGAACCACCTCCATAAAGCATAGGCAACTGTCCACTAAGGCATACAACATCTATCTCTAACTCTATCCGATACCGACCCCATGCCATATCTCGTTGGCGATACACAACCAATGCACTATCCCATTGTGCCAACTGAGTCTGTAGGAGATCCCTCTCCTGTGTTACCTCCACCAAAGCATATCTATGCTCCTCCTCCCATATCCATAGGAGACCCTCCAATCATGCTATCTCAACACAAAGCCCAGCCTCCACATCCCTTGAGATAGCCTAAGGTATGGGTACCTCCGATACGACTTGCTGCTCTAGCACCCACTGCTCTGGGACATCCTGTACATTCGATTGCTTCGAAACCCCCAAATCATCTCCATCTTCGATGAATTCATCGACCTCCACCATGTAAAAATCATAAAGAAGAGCCCCCCAACCCTCCATCGGTGCCTCTACACCCCCACCTCCTGGTGCTGCAGTATCCATGCCTCCTAGAGGCCCCTCACTTTTCCATCACCACATAATCCACCATCGGTCATACTCTACAGTCACCCCGACATCATCCACATCAGGTACATCAATAACTGCATCAGACCCCTCACCCAACTGCTCAACGACAGGATAGACTAGAGTCTTCTCATCACCGTGACATCGATGGATCAAGGGATCACCAAGAAATCCTTGGTGCACCCCAAACTGTAGTGTCACCCAAACATATGGGAAGTATTCCTACTCTATCCTGTGTCGCCCAATCAACCATCTACCCCTGCACACATGTCGGAGCCACTCTCCAACCTTAGGCTAGGCTGGATAGTCTCTATACGGCCGCTAGAACACCTGCCCTAGAACTAGACAAGTGAATTCATAAGTATAGTTACCTACATCACCTACCCATCATCGATTCTGTCCATTCTCCTTTGACCTCTGCCATAAATTGGCATATCCAATTTCCCGATCCACCATCTCACCTCGGGTGGTCCAAGAAAAACCTCGCGGTTGCTCCATAGCTATGTGCTACCACCCCCAGCACTACAAGATATAGTTGCACCCGATCCCATTTTGTTTCCAGCAGTGAACCTCGTACAGCTCATCGTACAACTACGCCAATAACGTCTAACCCCATATCATAATAAGTGGAGCTGATGTAGGACACCCCACCAATGTGAAAACCAACTCAAGCAGGTTCCAATGGAACCTCGCACTTGAGGAGTCAGGAATTAGCATATTGGAGATGAGGGTCATGATCAAAGCATGCCTCACCCCTAATACGCCCTTCTCCAACCACCACCACACTAGAATACTGCCTTTCTTGCAGTCAGCCTCTACCCTCTCCATAGCCCTCTCCACCGTCAGACCAAAGCACCGTGTCAATACCGTCGTTCGTTGGTCACGATGGGTCATCCAGATAGGAAGTCCATCTATCGAAATCCATAGAATTCGATACACATCCTCTAGAGTAGCAGTCATCTCCCATGTTGGGAGATGAAAAGTGTTGGTGTGGGGATCCCACAGATTGATTAGGGTAGTCAAATATGTCTAATACCCCACCACAAACTCCAGACATGTCACATGCTTGAGCCTAAGGGCATAAATCCACTCCCAATCCACAACTGTCAGGGCATCCTAGGCATCGGAGAAAAAAGTCGGCTAGTGGTACCGACTCTTCACAACCTGAAACAACAAAATAAAATGAAAAAATATATTAAGTACATACTTAATATAAACAAAAATATTAAAATAAAACTGTACAATAGAAATACAGACTACAATTTATAATTGTACAACAAAAGTATAGCATAAGAAGTACAGTAAAACAAATGTACAATGAAAGTACAAAATCATTAAAATAAAACTGTACAACAACGACAACATACATGAAAATAACTATACAATCAACAAAAAACAACAAAAATCATATTAGGGTTTCAACCTTAATGTGAACGCAAAACAAAACAAAAAAAAATCATATTAGGGTTTCAACCTTAATGTGAATGCAAAACAAAACAAAAAAAAATCATATTAGGGTTTCAACCTTAATGTGAACGCAAAACAAAACAAAAAAAATAATAATATTAGGGTTTCAACCTTAATATGACAAAAACAAAAACGAAATAAAACATATTAGGGTTTCAACCATAATATGAACAAAAACAACAAAATAAAACGAAAATATTTTGGGTTTTAAACCTAAATACAAACACAAACAAATTACATAAAACAGTTGTGTACTAGGGTTTTGACCTTAATATACGAAAATTAACAACAAACTAACAAAGCACAAAAACATGTTGGGTTATTTTAACCTAATATAAAAAAAAAAACAAAAAAAAAACAAATAAACTTCCTATATTAGGTTTTCAACTTGATATAAGAATAAAATCAAACCAACACACAAAAAAAAAATAGGTTTTTAAAACCTTAAAAACAAAATAAAGCGAACAAACATTTTATATGTGAGTTTTAAACTTCATATAAAACATGCATGAATAACAGGAAAAGAGAAGAAACATCATACCGACCTCACCTCGGCTCCTCCACTCAAAGATCCAGTTCTCGCACTCATGATGTCCGTAAAATTTCAGCAACACTCCGCTACGCACACTCGCACTCCTCCTCCTCACTGCTCCAAATTGCCTAGAAAAAAATATTGCAAATGAGCCCAAAACCTAGTTTGGTCCTTATATAGGCTGTTAGGCCTGTAATCGTTCCACCCTGGGATGAAAACTTTAGTTAGCACTCGTCCCACCCTAGGACGATTACAAAATTGGTATTCGTCCCACCCTGGGATGATTACAAATCAAGAAATAAAGCAACAAAAAATGTATCCAAAAAATACACAAAAAACAACAATAAATCTGTCGAACAAAGGTGCCTTTGCACCTGACACTCATGGCATGAAAAACCGTCATCGGGATAACAAATACTCACTATCCTACTCCATAAGAAGGCTAGCATATCCGGACCGCTCCACGGGAAGGAAGATTTTTGATAATTTTTACCCCAATAGGCATAAAAAAAGGGTCAAAACCCACCAAAAATAGGTCCGATGGTTGGAAAACTGTAATAAGCGTTCAACGAAAACAACTGAAGGCACCCTTACAAACATCATCTTGGGTCAAGCGACTCATCACTTTTCTTATTTTTGGTCATTCCCTCATCAATTCGTCGCTTGATGGGGCAGTCACACCTAGTCACCACTCAACAAATACACACCCAATCAAGGAAATGGCATGCATTCAAAGAATCATTGACAAAGACAATCACGCTCCTGCTTGGGGCAGCAAAAAAGCAATAATCACAGGCTAAACAAACACTTGGCATTCTGGAAACATGAAGAAAAGGTTCCTCGAACAAAAGGTTGTGCCCTTTGCCTATTCATGTCTGAACAATGTTCAGGATCAAGTACACCTCACTAAAAAAGGTTACACTTGAGTTAAGCTCCTTAGCTCGTCAGAAGCAAGGATTCAAGAATGCGTGCCCTTTCCATACTTGGGTCATCAAAAGTTGGTTAGGCTACTGAGAAAACCTAATCATTAAGTGCTTTGGTCATCTATTTTTTTTCAACATTGCGCCACACACAACGCATCCCAAAAAGGGGCATTTGTAGACACCAAAACAACACCAATCCGATTGTGACTACAAGCACTGACCGAATTGGCATACATACCCCCTAGGGCATCCTCTAGAGGTTAAACAGTGGTCCTAACCACTCCCAAATCAGTTTTGGAAGGTCAGAGGTCAGTTTTGCACCTTTTAAGCACTTTGCTCCCTATTCGTCCCACCTTGTGAAGATTAGAATCCTATTCGTCCCACCTCGGGACGATTAGCAGCAATTGCTCCATGATGAGACGATTAGCAGGTTTGACTAGAAAAAAGTCAAACCTTGAAAAATGGCAGCCCAAATACACCACCTAACTTCACCTTCAAAGCATGGGATTGTGAGGGAATGTTTCAAATCAGATAGGCTTCAATCAAGCCTGCCCTGATCATTGAGGCCTCAATAAAGGAGGCCCTAATCAAGGAGGAATCTTCTCTCCCCCAAAAAGGCATAATGAGCCAAGTGGCACCCTCATATGCACATTCAAAGGAGACCCTTAGGTCTATAAAAAGGTGAGCCTCCTCACCCCAAAGAGAAGAGAGCTAGAGCATTTGGAGCAACGAAGTGCTACCAAACTATACCCCCATTCCTCTTTGTGCTTCCTACATCCCTAATCTCTCTCTTCTGGAAGAGAGGTTATCGGATGAACACTAGGAACGCAATCCATATCCAAAGACCCAAGAAATCAGCCACAATCCCACACCAAACTCATTGACACAACCCCCTAGGAAGTTTTGGACCCATCCCACTTGGATTGGTGTGAAAACTAGGCCCTAAACGGTGGGCATCCCACCCTCGGGCGCCCCCCAAACTACTGTAGACCTAATCACCCCACCCCAGAGCGATTAGAAATCTATCCAAATTTCATTGCTTTATGACATGATTGGACCTGGTTTCTATCATTTTATGCCTTGAAGGCGGAGTTAGGTGGTGGATTTGGGCTGCCATTTGTCAAGGTTTGACTTTTTTCCAGTCAAACCTGCCAATCGTCCCACCCTGGAGCGATTGTTGCTAATCATCCCTGGGTGGGACAAATAGGATTCTAATCGTCCCAGGGTGGCACGAATAGGGAGAAAAATGCTTAAAAGGTTCAAAACTGACCTCTGACCTTACGAAACTTATTTGGAAGTGGTTAGGACAACTATTTAACCTCTGGAGGCTGCCCTAGGGGGTATGTATGCCAATTCGGTCAGTTCTTGTAGTCACATAATCGGATTGGTGTTGTTTTGGTGTCTACAGATGCCTCTTTTTGAGATGCATTGTGTGTGGTGCAATGCTGAGAAAAAATAGATGACCAAAGCACTTAATTATTAGGGTTTCTCAGTAAACTAACCAACTTTTGATGCCCCAAGTATGGAAAGGGCATTCATTATTGAAACCTTGCTTCTGACGAGCTAAGGAGCTTAACTCAAGTGTAACCTTTTTCAGTGAGGTGTACTTGATCTTGGACATTGTTCAGACATGAATAGGCAAAGGGCACAACCTTTTTCTTGAGAAAACTTTTCTTCATGCTTCCAGAATGCCAAGTGTTTGTTTAGCCTATGATTATTGCTTGTTTGCTGCCCCAAGCAGGAGCGTGATTGTCTTTATCAATGATTCTTTGAATGCATGCCATTTCCTTGATTGGGTGTGTATTTATTGATTGGTGACTAAGTGTGACTACCCCATAAAGTGACGAATCGATGAGGGAATGACCAAAAATGAGAAAAGCGATGAGTCGCTTGACCCAAGATGTCATCTGTAAGGGTGCCTTCAATTGTTTTCGTTGAACGCTTATTGCATTTTTCCAACCATCGGACCTATTTTTGGTGGGTTTTGACCCTTTTTTTATGCCTATTGGGGTAGAAATTATCGAAAATCCTCCTTCCCGTGGAGTTTTCCGGCTATGCTAGCCTTCTTAGGGAGTAGGATAGTGAGTATTTGTGACCCCAACGGTGTTTTTTCATGCCATGAATGTTAGGTGCAAAGGCACCTTTGTTCGGCAGATTTATTGTTGTTTTAGATGCATTTTTTGGATGCAATTTTTGTTGCTTTATTTCTTGCTCTGTAATCGTCCCAGGGTGGGATGAATACCAATTTTGTAATCATCCCAGGGTGGGATGAGTGCTAACTAGAGATTTCATCCCATGTTGGAACGATTATAGGCCTAACAGCCTATATAAGGACCAAAACTAGGTTTTGGGCTCATTTGCAATATTTTTTTTTTGGTGATTTGGAGCAGTGAGGAGGAGGAGTGCGAGTGTGCGTAGTGGAGCGCTGCTGAAATTTCACAAACATCATGAGTGCGAGAACCGGATCTTCGAGTGGAGGAGCCGAGGTGAGACCGGTATGATGTTCCTTCTCTCTGCCTGTTATTCGTGCATTTTTTATATGAAGTTTAAAACTCACATATAAAATGCTTGTTCACTTTATTTTGTTTTTAAGGTTTTAAAAACCTATTTTTTTTTTGTGTGTTGGTTTGATTTTATTCGTATATCAAGTTTAAAACCTAATTTAGGAACTTTATTTTTTTTTTTTTTATATTAGGTTAAAATAACCCAACATGTTTTTGTGCTTTGTTAGTTTGTTGTTAATTTTCGTGTAGTAAGGTCAAAACCCTAGTACACAACTGTTATCTGTAATTTGTTTGTGTTTGTATTTAGATTTAAAACCCAAAACATTTTCATTTTATTTTGTTTTTTTTATTCATATTATGGTTGAAAACCTAATATGTTTTATTTCATTTTTTTTTGCCATATTAAGGTTGAAACCCTAATATGATTTTTTTTTTTGTTTTGTTTTTGCGTTCACATTAAGGTTGAAACCCTAATATGTTTTTTGTTGTTTTTTGTTGATTGTACAATTATTTTCATTTATGCTGTCATTGTTGTATAGTTTTATTTTAATGATTTTGTACTTTCATTGTACATTTGTTTTATTGTACTTCTTATGCTGTACTTTTTTTGTACAATTATAAATTATAGTTTGTACTTCTACTATACAGTTTTATTTTACTGTTTTTGATTATATTAAGTATGTACTTAATATCTTTTTTCATTTTATTTTGTTGTTTCAGGTTGTGAAGAGTCGGTACCACCAGCCAACTATTTTATCTGATGCCCGGGATACCCTGATAGTTGTGGATTGGGAGTGGCTTGATGCCCTTGGGCTCAAGCATGTGATGTGTCTAGAGCTTGTGGTGGGGGTTCGGGTATATTTGACTGCCTTGATCAATCTGTGGGATCCTTGCACCAACACTTTTCATCTCACAACAAGGGAGATGACTGTTACTTTGGAGGATGTGTATCAGATTCTACGAATTTCGATAGATGGACCGCCTATCCGGACGACCCATCATGACCAGTGGACGACGGTATTGACACGATGCTTTGGTCCAGCAGTGGAGAGGGGGTGGAGAGGGCTATGGAGAGGGCAGAGGCTGACTTCCAGAAAGATGGTATTATAGTGTGGTCGTGGCTAGAGAAGGGCGTATTAGGGGTGAGGCATGCTTTGATCATGACCCTCATATTCAATATGCTACTTCTTGACTCCTCAGGTGCGAGGTTCCCTTGGAACTTGCTTGAGTCAGTTTTCACATTGGTGGGGTTAGACATTATTGGTGCAGTTGTAGGACAATCTATACAAGGTCTGCTACCGAAAGAGGAAGGGGATCAGGTGCAACTATCTCTTGCAGTGCTGGGGATGGGAGCACATAGCTGCGGAACGACCGCAAGGTTTGCCTTGGACCACTTGAGGTGAGATGGTGGATCAAGAAATTGGATATGCCAATTTATGGCAGAGGTCAAAGGAGCATGGACAAAGTCAGCAGTGGGCAGGTGACGTAGGTCACTATACTGATGCCTTCTCTTGTATAGTGCCAGGGCAGGTGTTCTAGTGGCCATATTGGGACTGTCCAGCCTAGCCTGAGGTTGGAGAGTGGCTCTGACATGTGCATAGGGATAGATTGTTGATTGGGTGGCATGATACAGAGCAGGAGTACTTCCCATATGTCTGGGTGACACGGTAGTTTGGGGTGCGCCAGGTATTTCCTTGTGATCCCTTGATCTATCGATGTCGTAGTGATGATAAGACTCTAGTCTGGCCTACCATTGAGTAGCTGGGCAATGGTTCTGATGTAGTTATTGATGTACCCGACATGGACGATGTCGGGATGACTGTAGAGTATGTCCGATGGTGGATTATGCAATGATGGCAGAGTGAGGGGCCTCTAGGAGGCATGGATACTACATCAGTAGGAGGTGGGGGTGCAGAGGCACCGATGGAAGGTTGGGGAGCTCTTCTTGATGATGTTGACATAGTGGAGGTCGATGACTTCACCAGAGATGGAGACAATTTGGGGGTTCTAGAGCAACCGAGTGTGAAGCAGTGAGTGCCAGAGCAGCAGGCTGTCCTAGAGGTGCCCATGCCTCAGGCTGTCTCAGGGGATGTGGAGTCTGGGCTTCATAATGAGATAGCATGATTGGAGGGTCTCCTATGGAGACAGGAGGAGGAGCATAGATATGCTTTGGTGGAGGTAATGCAGGAGAGGGATATCCTATGGAATCAGTTAGCACAACGAGATAGTGCATTGGCTGTGTATCATCAACGATATATGGAGTGGAGTCGATACCAGATAGAGTTAGAGACAGAGGTTGTCTGTCTCGGTGGACAGTTGCCTGTGCTTTATGGAGGTGGTTCATCGCACTGTACGAGAGGCAGTGAGACTAAGTAGTCTACATCATCTTGTCATAGGCGGCTAGGTGAGGGTAGTGTTGGTGGGCAGGGTGCGAGGGCTGGCAGCAACCACCCTGAGAGGTCCCATAGGACCCATACTACTGGGGGTAGTTCCAGTCACACCGATCCTACGTGATCATGGTGGCCGACTCCCTAGGCTTTGGGGATTTTGAGTTTTTGGTTTTTGTGAGGTCATAGGACCTTCTTATTATAGCTTGAGGGAATTTTGACTTGATATATATACATGACTCTTTTTTGTTTGATTATATACTTGTCATGGTTTATTGTTCTTTATGCACATTTATTTATGTTGATGTATGCATATGCTATTATGACTGCGGATGATTTTAACTATATGATATAGATGTATGCATATGGAATGGATGGAATGATTTTTTGTTATACAGGCGGCAACACCATAGACTGTACATGATTTACTGGCTTTCTATACTATGTGATTGCTTTATAAAATAACTTTTGCATTTTTAATAATTGTTTTGTATTTTTTGATGGTGATGTAAGTAATAAAATGTACAACAATTGTTTTAGAATGTAGTTAAGGTTTTTCTGAGACTCAGATGCTTTAACTACCTAGTCAAGACTGTATATTATCTTACAAGACTTTCAAACAAGGTACGAATCAAACTTGAGTTTGACCAAGTTATTTCACATCCCTGTGTGTGCGATTGAGTTTGTTTATGTGGTATTCGTAAGGATACCGTCAGTGCTAGGTAGGCTATCCACCAAACCTGTACTGAGGATCACCTAATTAGCTCCACTAACACCTTTTTTACATTTAGTAGGATTAATCTACGTCGTAATCTAGGATACCATAAGCTAGCTCATCCACATGTAAACATTGATCTATACATATGCCCAACAACTAATGCGACAGATAGATCGTCATGCAGGAGGTTTGCCACCAGTGACCAGCAGGCTATCAACTAAACCAGGACTGAGGTTCACCTCATGACCTTTCAAATGTTGAGAATTCCAGGGATTCAATAGTTACTCCCTCTCTTTTAATGGGATATTTGCTCAGTAGTGATGATAATCACTGTTTATTTTTTTTGAGCTTGGTATTTTGAGCAGTGATTAGAATCACAATTTCTTGTGCTTTTTGATTTGTGCACTTTTGATATTCATGTTTGTAGTTGGAAATTTTTGTAGTGGTAAAAACCACTGTTTATTTTGGAGAATTGAAGGAATTTTTTTTGTCTTTTTGCCAATTCTTAGCATTCTTGGGGTCATTTGCATAGGGGGATGAGCGAGATAACGTTTTCACTATATGGTATCCTGGACCGCTTTGCAGGTTTCGTCTTTCGTTCACACAACTTGGGATTTTAAGCTTGTGTTGGGATGTTATGTAACAAGGTGTGATCCAAGTAAACCTCTACCTTGTAAAAATTGGTCTAACTTTGTACAACATTTGGCTAGAAATCTAAAGATAGCTGAATGATGAAAACCCTAAAGACATTAGAAGACAACTATGGCGAAAATGCGAATGGCGTTATTCTTGTTGGATCATTTACAAAATGGAAAAATGTGGAAAATGATGGAATTACCGAGTAATTACAGTCTATGGTGCGTTTGACATGTATGACCAACAAATATGCAATGTATGTATGCGATGCCTAATGCAGTTTTTTTTTTTTTTTTTAAGATTATGCATGAAAGTGAGATGCAATTTTTTTGTTATTTTTGATTATCTATTGTTTTTAAATATCCTTTATGGACGGTTTAACCCGAATGGGTGTGGACCAAGTGATTATTATGGATCCTTGGAGGTTTTGACCAAAGGGATTATATATACCTTTGGGGTGTTTTCGGTGACCAAGTGGTTGTGAGAATCCTTGGAGCTTTTAGTTTGACCAAAGGGATTATAGATACCTTTGGGGCATTTTTGGTTGACCAAGAGATTGTGGGAACCCTTGGAGCTTTTGGTTTGACTAAAGGGATTATAGATACCTTTGGGGCATTTTAGGTTGACCAAGCGATTGCGAGAATCCTTGGAGCTTTCAGTTTGACCAAAGGGATTATTGATACCTTTGGGACGTTTTGGGTGACCAAGCAATGGCGAGAACCCTTGGGGCTTTTGGTTTGACCAAAGGGATTATAGATACCTTTGGGGTGTTTTGGGTGACCAAGCAGTGGCGAGAACCCTTGGGGATTTTGGTTTGACCAAAGGGATTATAGATACCTTTGGGGTGTTTTTGGTTGACCAAGTGATTGTGGGAACCCTTGGAGCATTTGGTTTGACCAAAGAGATTATAGATACCTTTGGGGAGTTTTAGGTTGACCAAGAGATTACAAAAATCCTTGGAGATTTTGGTTTGACCAAAGGGATTATAGATACCTTTGGGGCATTTGGTTGACCAAGCGATTGTGGGAATCCTTGGAGCTTTTGGTTTGACCAAAGGGATTATAGATACCTTTGGGGCATTTTAGGTTGACCAAGCGATTGCAGGAATCCTTGGAGCTTTTGGTTTGACCAAAGGTATTATAGATACCTTTGGGGCATTTGGTTGACCAAGCGATTGCGGGAATCCTTGGAGCTTTTGGTTTGACCAAAGGGATTATAGATACCTTTGGGACATTTTAGGTTGACCAATCGATTACAAAAATCCTTGGAGCTTTTTGTTTGACCAAAGGGATTATAGATACCTTTGGGGCATTTGGTTAACCAAGCGATTGCGAGAATCCTTGGAGATTTTGGTTTGACCAAAGGGATTATAGATACATTTGGGGTGTTTGGTTGACCAAGCGATTGCAAGAATCCTTGGAGATTTTGGTTTGACCAAAGGGATTATAGATACCTTTGGGGTGTTTGGTTGAACAAGCAATTGTGGAAATCCTTGGACATTTTGGTTTGACCAAAGTGATTATGGATACCTTTGGGGCATTTTGGGTGACCAAGCGATGGCGGGAACCCTTGGAGCTTTTGGTTTGACCAAAGGGATTATAGATACCTTTGGGGTGTTTTTGGTTGACCAAGTGATTGTTGGAACCCTTGGAGATTTTGGTTTGACCAAAGGGATTATGGATACCTTTGGAGAATTTTGGGTGACCAAGCAGTGGCGAGAACTGAAGAACATAAGCTTATACTGAGAGGGGGGGTGAACAGTATAAGACGTATTTTTACTTTTTCCTTTATATTATAAAATAGTAAAGCAATATACCCACAGCAATATCAAAGCAATGCATAAAAACATCCACAAAGTGACAATAATTTTAATATGGTTCACCCATAATTGCTGGGCTACGTCCATGGATAAAATCTTTCACTAAATTTTATCAATCCAAATTCTAGGAATACCTTTCCCGATTACAATGTTTATGGGCACCAACCCAAAGGAGACACCGATCCCCTAATCTCAAGTTCATGGGCACCAACCCATAGGAGACATCGATCCCCTAGCTCTGCTCTGGTTGGTGATCCTCTAGAAAACCTCTACCTCCGCTGCCCTTAGCAAATGGAACTCTATCCATAGAAGACACCTGTCCTCCATGCTCTAGCTGGAGACCTCTGTCCTCAACTCTATCACCTCCAAATTTGGTCCTCGAATTTGCACTGAACATAGTCCTTCGATCTAGCACAAATGTCTGCATTATCTTTCTCTGATCTGCACCAAACACAGTCCTTCGGTCTGGCATAAATGTCCTCGAAACTGCACCAATCTCTATCCTGAACTGGTCCTCAAATCTGGTTCACAGAAGTTGTTCACAAGCTTCCACTAAAGCTTACTTGATATTCACCCAAGTCTTCACTAAGACTTGTCTCAGATCTACTTTGCAAGTTCTCACTAGAACCTGCCCAAACTGCTCCACAAGCTCAACAAAATCTTGCTCAAATCTGTCCAACAATCCCTCTCAATGATTTGTCCAAAACCATCAAGGCCTGCGCATTATCTCTGAACATTGCAAAAACGATGCACCCAATAGCTTTGTGCTTTTTTGCTTCCTGTGCGTTCTTGTTTCACACTTAGCTTTATTCGACATGACTCACTCTTTGCACATCACAGACTTAACTTGTGCACAACAGCAATGCATTCGATGCATTACAACTCTCCAAACAACCCTCCTTTTATACTAACACTTTCAAGATCAAAACCTTGATCTTAGTCGGCTGCACAACCCTAAAATACGTCGACTGCAAACCCTAAAATACATTGGCTACAAACCCTAATCATCGTCGGCTCACATTTAACTTTGTCGGCCTCAACTCCCTCTGAAACTCTTTTGTAGTTTTTGTCGTGAAACTACAACATGTCACGATATCCCAACACCTTTGCAGCCGTACACTTTCTTTTGGCTTTTGCTGTGATATCACGACACTTTAGCCTTTGACGACTTCATCTAAGCTCTTGTCGTGATATCATGACACTTTTGTCTTTGTCAGCATAAACTTTGCTTTTGTCGTGAAATCATGACACTTCTGTCTTCATAGCCTTCCTCTCTGCTTTTGTTGCGAAATCGTGACACTTCTCCTATAGAAGACCTGCACTCTATTTTTGTCATGAAATCGCGACACTTTCCAAATGAATGCTGCCATCTCAATCTATCGCAAAATCGTGACACTTTCTCTTCCTTGCACTCTTGTCTGCTTGCACTAGCGAAAATGGAACATGTTGTGAAATCGTGACACTTTCGTTGCCTTGTGTTTTTCTCTTCATTATGCCTGCAAAAATGGAACATGTCGTGAAATCGTGACGCTTTCACCTTTGGGCTCTTCCTCCTTGAATTTGTCGTGAAATCACAACACTTCTAGCTTTCGTACGTTTTCTTTGTAGCCTGTCACGAAATCGTGACGCTTTCTACTTTCGTACGACTTCTCTGCAACCTGTCGCGAAATCGCGACACTTCTCATTTCAGACTCTTCCCTTTGCTGCATGTCATGAAATCACGACAGTTCTTACTTGGAACATTTTCATTTGCAGCATGTGAAATCGTGACACTTTATCTTGCTTCCACTTTGTCTTCTAACTTGTCACGAAATCGTGACACTTTTTCTCCTTAGCGCTTTTGTTTTCTTCGGGTCACGAAAACCCGACATGTCATGATATCATGACACTTTTTCTCCCAGACTCTCTATCCTGCATTATGTCATGAAATCATGACATTTTTTCTTTCAGACTCTCTCTCTTGCAACATGTCGTGAAATCGCGACACTTTTTCATCCGTTCAACATTCCTTGCAATATGTCACGAAATCGTGACATTTCTGACTCCGTTCGTTCTCTCTCATCTTTGAGTCGTGAAACTGCAACATGTTGCGATATCGCGACACTTTTCTAAAAATATTTCTCCCACCTGCGTAAGTCACAAAAATGCGACATGTCGCGATATCGCGACACTTTTCTAGAAAGCTTTCTCTCTCCTGCTTAAGTCGCAAAAATGCGACATGTCGCGATATCGCGACATTTTTCAAACTTACTTTCTTTCGAACCTGTCATGCCAAACCTTCATAAAAACAAGTTATTTTACATCAAATCAAATTCCTTCAAAAGCTTCTTGACATCAATGACAACTTATTCACTTGAGCAAAAGCAATGTACCCAAGGTACCCAAAATTGCCAATAATCTCCCCCTTTGTCATTGATGGCAAACCTTTACTAAAAATGCTTCTCAAGAGCCAAAACTGAAACCAACTGTGCTTAACAACTGATGAACTTTCTTTGAAGTTTTGCTCCCCCTGACTTGAAGCTTTCCTCTTCACTTTGAAGCTCTCCCCCTTACTCATATCTCTCCCCATTTGTCATCAATGGCAAAGGGTCACCTTTGGGGCTCGAGACTAAGAATGAGTCTCTTAGCTTAGTCCCTCCCCCACCTCCTGATGAGGTGATTAATTCTGGGGTGGGAGTAAAACTCCCATTAGGCACTGATCATCATCAGCATCTATAATTTCCTTGTCAGGCCTTCTCTTGAACTCTTTGCCCGTATTCCTGTTCTTGTCACTGTTCTTGTTCCTATTATCATTCATGTTCTTATCCATGCCTTGATCCTTGGACCTGTTCATACCACTATTTTTGTTCCTATACCTTGGAAGTTCAGCTGTACACTGTCTAGTTGTGTGACCTTCATTGTTACACTTATAACAAGTAACAATGTCATTTATTTAGGCATACCTGTTCTTTGAATCCGCCTGTTCTGACCGAACCTGTTTTGATCAAACTTGTTCCTGTAATTAACCTTGTAATAGACTACCTTGTGCCCAAACTATTGACAAGAGTAGCAATACCCTTGAAAGAAACTAGTGCTTCTGAAATTGCCATTTACCTTCTTCACTTGAGCCATGCAATGTGTAGCCATGTGACCAAACCTGTGACATGCAAAACATCTGCCGTGAAATTTTCTTTTATTCGACCTCTTGGGTCCTGAAACCTTCTTCTTCTCATTTTGAATTTTGTTTTTTGTTTCTGCGCATCTATCATTTAAGGACTCATGATATGAAATACTTTCTCATCAGAACTCTCTTCCTTTTGGAGTCTCTTACTAGACTCTCTAGCTTGTTCCTTAAAAAATCCAAGGCCTATTTTATTCAATGATATATGACCACTTTGGTAAGTAGTAAACCTTTTGTTTAATAAATGATATAAAATAGCCTTTAATGAGAAGTATTTTTCAAAAATGTGCAAAGGAGAAATATTTGTTTACTATCCAATATTTTTTGCTAGGCAGTATTAACTTATATATATCATAGTTACATCCTTTAAGGGATAATTAAGGGAAAAATAACTTTGGAATTGGAACTAAGGTTTTAGTGAAACAAATTTTGGAATAAATATATGTAAACTAAAGATGAATTGATAGCAATGAATAAGCTAATATGAATTTGATGATTCTTGGATTAGAAGATAAATCATAATAGTGGAATATGTCATTGATCTGTGTGATGAAGTAAATGTGGTGAGAAAAAATTAAACTTATAGTTGACTACTTCATTATTAGATAAGTTGATTGAAGGTTGATTTATTAAATTGATAAAGAATATGCTAAATTCTTTTGAAAGAATAGAGTAGAGGAACTCCATGTGAAATTAATTGAAAAGAAAAAAAATGTACTTTATTTTAATCTTAATAAGTTTAGATTGCTAAAATTATGTCTCTTTATTTAGAGATAATATGTTATGGATTTTGGGAAGACTTAATAATGGCTTGTAGGCTTTGCAAGATCTAGTTCTTTATTTAATCTATGTAAAGCATATTTTGAATAATTGGATAGAATTCTAAATTAATTGAGTTAGAGTACTAATTTATTAATATTATAAAAAGATTCATTTTTAGGAAAAAAGAAATTTATGATTGTATGTAAATGAATGAATGTTTGGGCATGAAGCTGAATAAATGAATAGGAACTTATGGGGGTTCCACAAATAATATTGTGTAAGAAATTATTCAAAGAAAAGACCCTTGAGTATTAATAAATTAGTAAATAAATAAGGTTAATGTGAGGGAATTATGGGAATTCCCCCCTATTGTAAAATAAATGAACTTACAACACAATTGTAATTGAAGGGCACAAGAATTTGGAAATTCTTATGCAACAGATTGAAATTATGATAAAATGAATCATGGATTCCTTTTTGTAGATTGGCTAATAGACTTGCAATTAAAATAAATATGGAAAATTTTGAGGCTAGATTTTGTTCCAAAAAGGGTTCCCAAGATATATAATGTGTCATTTGTGAATCTTCTATGATATTTTTATGGAATGGTTGTAAGCTTTTATTATTATTTTACTATGACATGAATGTATAATATGAACTGGAAATGATTATCTAATTATGCAATTCATGGAATATAATATTGTAATAAAAGTAGATGATTAGCACATCTTTATTTCATACAATAGAATATGGAATATGCAGTTATGATTTATTAAATATGAAGGATAATGTTTTATATTAGTTTCACCTCAGGTTTACTTATATTCTTCCTTGAGAGGTTTTGAGAATGTTAACCTAGCTACATCCCTATGGTTAGAACTGGAAGTAAGGAAGAAGTGATGAGAAAATCCTTTAGGGGTACAATGGGTACTTCAACAATATATCTCTGAGGCATACTCCAAGAGATAATGAGCTTAGAAGTCCATTGTATGTAAATTCATGTGATTGGATTCTGTATTAGAAAGTGAGATAACCATGTGAGAGAGATAGCATACAAATGATAGTCATAGGGATATGAAATAATGAGGGAGAAATCTTATGGGGGATGTCATTTAGTGAGGTAGTATTTGGTAACCCCAAATGAAGGATGGGTGACTAAAGGGGGATGCCACTCATACAATAATCACTTCCATTAATCTATATGAAAAGTAGATTAATGGTGCACAATAGTTTATGCTAAATGAGATGTATAAACTATAAGAATATTATGCCTAAATACTAGTAATGAATGAAATACACTAGTATGAGATTTGAAATCCCTTTTTCTCAAGTGAACGAGATATGATTAACCCATATGCTATGATCAAAATATCCTTCAAAGATGTCCTTTAAACTGTATAGGCAGTGTACAAGGTAAACCCTAGATTAAATTATAGGGGGATTGGCAACTCATGTCCACCTGAGGGATGTTGTAGCATCTAAAACTCACAATGTGGTAAAAGCTTCTTTAGAATTTATCTGGATTATCTTGGTTAAAATCAAACCAAAAAGATTAAAAAAAAATGGGTTGAAATTAGGGTCATTACATTGAAGGTGTAAGAAAGACGATATACGGATATAGAAGTAACAAAGGTAGAATTGGTAAAGTCTCCACTTTATGATTTATATATAATCTACAATAATTTTTAAAGTAGTTAAAAGATAATTTTTTTTAGCTTCCAACTAACTAAGAAGTTGTTTGGATAATATTTATAAACTACTACTTTAACTTCCACTATGGCCATCACTAGTGTAAAGGAAGACAAAGAGATGAAAAAGACCAACACAAAGATGTGTTAGGTATATAAAACTATAGATTAATTTATGAGTCTACCATTAAATTATTTTATGGGAGTTTTCTCCTGAGTCTATTTTGAGTTTTTATGCTATATAGAATTTATCTGGATTATCTTGGTTAAAATCAAACCAAAAAGATAAAAAAAAAATGGGTTGAAATTAGGGTCATACACTAAAGGTGTAAGAAAGAGGATATACAGATATAAAAGTAACAAAGGTAGAATTGGTAAAGTCTCCACTTTATTATTTATATAATATCTACAATAATTTTTAAAGTAGTTAGAATGTAAATTTTTTTATCTTCCAACTAACTAAGAAGTCGTTTGGATAATATTTATAAAATACCACTTTAACTTTCACTATGGCCATCGCTAGTCTAAAGGAAGACAAAGAGATGAAAAATACCAACACAAAGATGTGCTAGGTATATAACACTATAGATTACTTTATGATTCTACCATTAAACAGTTTTATGGGAGTTGGATCCTTAGGTTAAAATCTATTTTGAGTTTTTACGCTATAGGGTTGGTACCATAGTAAGGTTGGAATTAAAAAGGCCATGACAACAAAAATTTGACTAGCCCCATGCAAAAAATATTTAGTGAAGAGCCTAAATAGTATTTAATTCCTATAATCTAGAAGTTCTTTGGATCCATATTTTTCAGGAATTTTAGCAACCCTTTCTTTTATTAGACAATTAAAAATTATTAGTTAAAAATATACCATTTTATTATATTCTCATTCCATTCCTATCCATGAGAATATTTACTGTTTGATTCACTTTACACACATGATAGAAGCTACCAATGGAGAATTACTATAGTTTGATTTAGCTAATCTACTACAAATATACCAGATTAATATTTGGATTGAAGGAGTATAGGAATAATATGATCATATGATTAATTTAAAGTATGATAAAAATAACCTTCCTCATAGCATTCACCTATAAAACATTGTTATTGCACTCATGGCTAAAAAATTGAAGGTATAGATTCCTCTTAAGAATAAACTATTAGCTTGAGTACACAAGAAGAACTACAAGAAGATCTATATGCTAGGTTTGGAACCCCATCAATGTATATTGATAAATTTTTATTGACATCTACAGATTTTGATATATGCTCTTATAAATATTAGGATTTTAATACAAATGTTTTTATTTTGAAATTAAGAAGGATTACACTAGAAATTTAAACTAAAAATACTAATTACTAATAACAAATGAAAACTTATAATAAAATATTTCTTATTTTTATAAGTTATACAAAAATCCCAAAATTTAGTATTCAAAAAGGGGATTTTGATATTTTTTAAAATCTATGTCAAGGGTTAAATATACTCAATGGTTATACACAATTATGAAATCCTTGAATGTGTTTTGTTCTAGGAATCAACAAATTATTTTTGAAAACTTTAGTTTCCATTATTTTACAAACAATTGGAATATAAAGATTTTTTTTTTAATTATTGTTTTACTATAACCTACTACTATAATGTAAAGGATCATGTTCAATTAAATTATTTTTAAAGTAATATGGAAAGGCAGTGACCATTTTTCAAGATGCGAAAAATAAAATTGCAAAGTGCGAAGGATTTGGATTTTTTCCTAAAAAACATCTCATATTTTAAGATTCATATCTTTTAGGATGGCCCTATTTCAAAATTTCCATCCTTTGTATGGTTTTGGGTAGAATGACCATGATTCAAAATTTCCATCCTCTGTTTGGTTTTGGATGGGATGGCTCTAATTTAAATTTTACTGGTTTAGCTAATTTTCTCTAATAACCCATAGAGGGTCTGTTTCATTATCTATTTTTTGGTTGGGAACTCTTCTCCCAACCTTCTTCTCTTTGTAAACGGTTACGGGATCCTTTCAAAACCCCTTTTACCAATAAAAAAAAAATCTTCGTGAAGAGTTATCCGATTCAGCTAATTCTTGCACCAACTTATGCATAATTTGAATAGCTTTAAAATTAGTGGTCATATGCAAAAATCTAAGCAATATTGAGGGAGGTACAACCCTATGAATTCAACCAGTCGGAACAAGAGAAGTGACGATTTTTCAAGTCACGAAAAGAAAAATTGCAAATATTTTCCAACTAGGGTTTAAACGATAGGAATATCAATGAAGGGCTAGGACTCAAGCGAGGCAAGATATTCTATCTGGACAAAAAAAATTCAGCTAAGTTTTTTTCCCCTTTCTTTATCTGATAAATTGTGCATGAAAACTTTATAATGTTTCTATCAAATATAATATTTGCTATAGGATATTTAGATAAATTTCAATAGATTTTGAGTCTTAGTTTCCTTTCCATGTATTTATATTTAAATCCTTAGAATCATGTTTAGTGGTAGAGGTTAGTGAGTGCACCTTAGAGAGATCCTCTTTACTCCAAGATAGAGCAGTTTTTGGTAAATTTAATGGGTATTGGAAAGAGGCTTCAATGTTGAGAAAATAGAATTATAGGAGTTGGAAGTCTCCAGGAGCGATTCTATCATTTCTTCCCAAAGATTTATTCCTAGCCAATTTTTTTTCTAGTTAAGAAAGAAAAATAATTCTAAAATGGGTCCTTGGTTTACGGGAAGAGTAGGACTCTTCCTTACCCACCGGTATAAAGGTTTTACACCTGAAAATATAAATATATCCCTAGTACCAATTTGGGTTAGGATGTTTGGGTTACCCATAGAATTTTAGGAAATAGATACCTTCAAGGTAATAGAAAACACTCTAGGAGAACTTCTCAAGATTTCAGATACAATAAAATATGTATTTTTGGCTATTTATGCTCGAATATTGGTAATGATTAATATTAGTAAAGCTTTACCAGAATTAATCATTCTTAAATATGGGAATAAGATGTGGAACCAAACTATAGATCATGAAAACATATCTTTTATATGTATAATATGTCATAAGGTGGGGTATATTGAGAGATCATGCCCTAAGAAGAGCCCATCAGAATCATTTGTAAAAAAAATTCCAAGAGAAATTTATGAATGGTTATGGATTACGATGGTTTTCAAATTCCAAAAAATAGATCTAGAAAAATAGAAGAAAAAAATAGTGGAGGCCAATAAGGAAGGATATTGGAAGAAATACCATTTCTTTTGAGGCTTTAGCCTATGAAAAAAAGTAGATCAAAACATAGAGGACACAGTACAATAATTTTAACATATTAGCAAGGAAATATCTATTCAGTATGATCCTAATTTAAGGAAGAAAATTCTCAATAAAGCTAAGGAATGTGTCTCATCATATTTTGAAGACTCTCTTGATGTTCCATGCACCATTCATGAAAAATTATCTGTTAAAGAAAATGCAGTTTTTTTTTTTTAAGCAAAAAACCCCTTGCGGGGCCGCCTTGGTCTAAGAGACCATGAACAGGGGGTTCTACACCGTCAAAGTCACCCGGGGGTTGCACCCAGCCCTACCCACACCAACATTATCAATTGGATTTTGGGTACCCAATTCAGCTTTTTGGTAGGGTGGAGATTCGAACCTGGGACCTCCCTTGGAGGATTGCCCTCTCCTCTCCAACTCACCTACAACACCTGGGTGAAAATGCAGTTTTAGAAGTTAATACCTTTTCAATTAATAATAAAATAGCAAAAAATGAGTAGGACAAGTCAAAATATTCTATAATAGATTTATGAGAGGATAAATATTTTGAAAACAAAATTATCAAAGAATATTGAGAAAAAGAATAATAAGATCTACTCCTGATATAGGTAAGGCAAAAAGAGGTAAATCATTAAATTATAAAGCAAGATCTAGGGAAGCAAGAGCTAACATAGATAAAGGAACACAAACTAAGTTGTTAGATCTTATCTTTACCAAAAAACAAAATGATATTGGTAATACACAAGAGGGGCTTAGTGAATATAATAATATTTTTAGTAAGGAAGAAAAATTTTAGAGATTAAAATCAAGATAAACTTTGTTACAAGAAAGATTTAAAATACAAATTTGATCAAAATAGAGGTGGTAAATTTATCAACAAATTATCTAGGGATACCTTTATTTGAGGGGAGAATGAGGATAGATTTATGGAATCCAGTTATTAGTAAAGTTCAAAATAAACTTCCAGCTTGGAAAGGTAGATAGTTATCATTAGCAGGAAAACTGTAGTTAAATTTGTCAGTCTTACAAGCCATTCCAATATATTATATGTCATTTCACTCTATGCCAAAATCAGTTGAAAAATGTTTAATCTATATTATGCAATCCTTTTTATGGTCAGGTTTACATGATAAAAAGAAATTTCCTTTGGTGAAATGGAGCAAGTTGTGTGATGACAAAACTAGCGGAGGTCTTGTTTTAAGAGTTCTTACAAACGTAAACTTAGCTATTAGCGAAAAAGTTGTTTGGAGATTGTACAAAGAGAGTCAAATACAATGGACAAGAATTCTTCTAAGTATGTTGATCTCAATGGCCCAAGTTTAATTTTTACAACATTCTCTCTTCTAAATGGTTCTACTCTTTGGAATGGTTTAAAAAAATCTATTGATATTATGATTAAAGGTTTAATATGGGTGGTGGGAACTAGAAAAAAATTATATTTGGATGGATACTTGGTGTGATAAAAAACCACTCAACTTACATCCAGTTTCGAAACCTTGGATGAGATTGCTTCAAGAAAAATACGATGATAGAGTTTCAAACATCTTGTACAAGGATCAAGAAGGAAGATACAAATGAAAAGAATATTTTTACAAGTATACCAGACATTTATGCTAGGATGTAATTTAGTAGAAATATAACTACTATGATTATTCTGAGGGGTGCTAAGGATAAATTGATTCAGGAGTTGAATAGCTTAGGAAAATACACAACTAAAAGTGGATATTTCCAAGGATATTTTCAAGGATATAGTGAAGGATTCTTTATTTGTGGTAGTGGAGCATTCTAGGGTTAAACAATACATTCCTTATAAAATAAATGCAACTTATCTTATCCTAATTCTAAAAAATAAGTATGGTGAATTATTTGATTCTTTTAGACCCATAATCCTATGTAATATGGATTGTAAGATTATTTTCAAAGTGATGGTGAATATATTAAGGCCATTATTAGACAAAAATATTTCAAAAGAGCAAGGAGGATTTGTGAAAGGGAGATAAATTTTGGATGGGATCATAGTAGCTCATAAAGTTATACATCCAACAACTTCAAGAAAAGAGAAATCTATGATCTTAAAACCTGAAATTAGTAAAGCCTATGATAGGGTTAAATGGGATATTCTTTTTGTAAATGGGTTGTATTGATTAAAGCTTGTGTCTCTAAAGTTTTTTATTTAGTGTTGGTTAATGGGTTAGTGATATAATATTTTATAGCCAAGAGAGGCCTTAGACTGGGAGACCATCTATCTCCTTATTTGTTCATTATTTTAATAGAACTTTTGAGTAGGAACTTAAATAAGACTTAAAAATATGGGCTTATAAGTGTACTTAAGGTTAGTAATAACAACATTAACATCATCCATCAAAAATTTATAGATGATACAACCTTTTTTGAAAAGGTAAGGATATACAGGACTTTGAATAACTTTAACAAGAGTATGAAAGAGCTTCAAGGCAAAATGTTAATAGGACTAAATCCAAAATTTACTTCCTTAACACTCATGCTAGTATCAAAGTAAGAATTTAGAGGTTGCTCCAAACGGAGCAGGCAAATTTATCAACAACTTATCTAGGGATGTATTTATTTGAGGGGAGAATGAGGATAGAATAATGAAATCTAGTTATTAGTAAAGTTTAAAATAAACTTCCATATTGGAAAGGTAGATGGTTATCATTAACAAGAACAGTGTTGTTAATTAAGTCAGTCTTAAAAGCTATTCCAATATATGTCATTGTATTCTATGCCAAAATCATTTTTAAAATGTTTAATCTATATTATGTGATTCTTTTTATGGTAAGGTTTACATGATAAAAAGAAATTTCCTTTGGTGAAATGGAGCAAGTTGTGTGATGAAAAATCTAGGGGAGGTCTTGTTTTAAGATTTCTTACAAACGTAAACTTAGCTATTAGCGAAAAAGTTGTTTGGAGATTGTACAAAGAGAGTCAAAGACAATGGACAAGAATTCTTCTAAGTATGTTGATCTCAATGGCCCAAGTTTAATTTTTACAACATTCTCTCTTCTAAATGGTTCTACTCTTTGGAATGGTTTAAAAAAATCTATTGATATTATGATTAAAGGTTTAATATGGGTGGTGGGAACTAGAAAAAAAAATATATTTGGATGGATACTTTGTGTGATAAAAAACCACTCAACTTCCATCCAGTTTTGAAACCTTGGGTGAGATTGCTTCAAGAAAAATACGATGATAGAGTTTCAAACATCTTGTACAAGGATCAAGAAGGAAGATACAAATGAAAAGAAGATTTTTAAAAGTATACCAGAAATTTATGCTAGGAGGTAATTTTGTAGAAATATAACTACTATGATTATTCTGAGGGGTGCTAAGGATAAATTGATTTAGGAGTTGAATAGCTAAGGAAAATACACAACTAAAAGTGGATATTTCCAAGGATATTTTCAAGGATATAGTGAAGGATTCTTTATTTGTGGTAGTGGAGCATTCTAGGGTTAAACAATACATTCCTTATAAAATAAATGAAACTTATCTTATCCTAATTCTAAAAAATAAGGATGGTGAATTATTTGATTATTTTAGACCCATAATCCTATGTAATATGGATTGTAAGATTATTTTCAAAGTGATGGTGAATATATTAAGGCCATTATTAGAAAAAAATATTTCAAAATAGCAAGGAGGATTTGTGAAAGGGAGATAAATTTTGGATGGGATCATAGTAGCTCATAAAGTTATACATCCAACAACTTCAAGAAAAGAGAAATCTATGATCTTAAAACCTGAAATTAGTAAAGCCTATGATAGGGTTAAATGGGATATTCTTTTTGTAGTTTTAGATAAGTTTAGTTTTGGGAAGAAATGGGTTGGACTGATTAAAGCTTGTGTCTCTAAAGTTTTTTATTTAGTGTTGGTTAATGGGTTAGTGATATAATATTTTATAGCCAAGAGAGGCCTTAGACTGGGAGATCATCTATCTCCTTATTTGTTCATTATTTTAATAGAATTTTTGAGTAGGAACTTAAATAAGACTTAAAAATATGGGCTTATAAGTGGACTTAAGGTTAGCAATAACAACATTAACATCGTCCATCAAAAATTTATAGATGACACAACCTTTTTTGAAAAGGTAAGGATATATAGGACTTTGAATAACTTTAACAAGAGTATGAAAGAGCTTCAAGGCAAAACGTCAATAGGACTAAATCCAAAATTTACTTCCTTAACACTCATGCTAGTATCAAAGTAAGAATTTAGAGGTTGCTCCAAACGGAGCAGGCAAATTTATCAACAACTTATCTAGGGATGTCTTTATTTGAGGGGAGAATGAGGATAGATTTATGAAATCTAGTTATTAGTAATGTTTAAAATAAACTTCCATATTGGAAAGGTAGATGGTTATCATTAACAAGAATAGTGTTGTTAATTAATTCAGTCTTAAAAGCTATTCCAATATATGTCATTGTATTCTATGCCAAAATCATTTTTAAAATGTTTAATCTATATTATGTGATTCTTTTTATGGTAAGGTTTATATGATAAAAATAAATTTCCTTTGGTGAAATGGAGCAAGTTGTGTGATGACAAAACTAGGGGAGGTCCTATTTTAAGAGTTCTTACAAACGTAAACTTAGCTATTAGCGGAAAATTTGTTTGGAGATTGTACAAAGAGAGTCAAAGACAATGGACAAGAATTCTTCTAAGCATGTTGATCTCAATGGCCCAAGTTTAATTTTTACAACATTCTCTCTTCTAAATGGTTATACTCTTTGGAATGGTTTAAAAAAATCTATTGATATTATTATTAAAGGTTTAATATGGGTGGTGGGAACTAGAAAAAAAATTATATTTGGATGGATACTTGTTGTGATAAAAAACCACTCAACTTACATCCAGTTTTGAAACCTTGGATGAGATTGCTTCAAGAAAAATACGATGATAGAGTTTCAAAAATCTTGTACAAGGATCAAGAAGGAAGATACAAATGAAAAGAAGATTTTTACAAGTATACCAGACATTTATGCTAGGATGTAATTTAGTAGAAATATAACTACTATGATTATTCTGAGGGGTGCTAAGGATAAATTGATTCAGGAGTTGAATAGCTCAGGAAAATACACAACTAAAAGTGGATATTTCCAAGGATATTTTCAAGGATATAGTGAAGGATTCTTTATTGGTGGTAGTGGAGCATTCTAGGGTTAAACAATACATTCCTTATAAAATAAATGCAACTTATCTTATCCTAATTCTAAAAAATAAGGATGGTGAATTATTTGATTCTTTTAGTCCCATAATACTATGTAATATGGATTGTAAGATTATTTTCAAAGTGATGGTGAATATATTAAGGCCATTATTAGAAAAAAATATTTCAAAAGAGCAAGGAGGATTTGTGAAAGGGAGAAAATTTTTGGATGGGATCATAGTAGCTCATAAAGTTATACATCCAACAACTTCAAGAAAAGAGAAATCTATGATCTTAAAACCTGAAATTAGTAAAGCCTATGATAGGGTTAAATGGGATATTCTTTTTGTAGTTTTAGATAAGTTTAGTTTTGGGAAGAAATGGTTTGGATTGATTAAAGCTTGTGTCTCTACAGTTTTTTATTTAGTGTTGGTTAATGGGTTAGTGATATAATATTTTATAGCCAAGAGAGGCCTTATACTGAGAGATCATCTATCTCCTTATTTGTTCATTATTTTAATAGATTTTTGAGTAGGAACTTAAATAATACTTAAAAATATGGGCTTATAAGTGGACTTAAGGTTAGTAATAACAACATTAACATCATCCATCAAAAAATTATAGATGATACAACCTTTTTTGAAAAGGTAAGGATATATAGGACTTTGAATAACTTTAACAAGAGTATGAAAGAGCTTCCAGGCAAAACGTTAATAGGACTAAATCCAAAATTTACTTCCTTAACACTCATGCTAGTATCAAAGTAAGAATTTAGAGGTTGCTCCAAACGGAGCAGGCAAATTTATCAACAACTTATCTAGGGATGTCTTTATTTGAGGGGAGAATGAGGATAGATTTATGAAATCTAGTTATTAGTAATGTTTAAAATAAACTTCCATATTGGAAAGGTAGATGGTTATCATTAACAAGAACAGTGTTGTTAATTAAGTCAGTCTTAAAAGCTATTCCAATATATGTCATTGTATTCTATGCCAAAATAATTTTTAAAATGTTTAATCTATATTATGTGATTCTTTTTATGGTAAGGTTTACATGATAAAAATAAATTTCTTTTGGTGAAATGGAGCAAGTTGTGTGTGACAAAACTAGGTGAGGTCTTAGTTTCAGAGTTCTTACAAAAGTTTAATTTTTACAACATTATCTCTTCTAAATTTTTCTAATCTTTGGAATGATTTATAAAAATCTATTGATCTTATGATTAAATTTTTAATATGGGTGGTGGGAAGTAGAGAAATTTTTTTTATTTGGATGGATACTTGGTGTGTTAAAAAACCACTCAACTTAGATCCAGTTTTGAAACCTTGGATGAGATTACTTCAAGATAAATACGGTGATAGGATTTCAAAAATATTGTACAAGGATCAAGAAGGAAGATACAAATGGAAAGACAAATTTTTTACAAGTATACAAGACATTGATGCTAGGAGGCAATTGAGTAGAAAGATAAAAACTGTGATTATTCTCAGGGGTGCTAAAGATAAATTGATTTAGGAGTTGAATAACTCAGGAGAATACACAACTAGAAGTGGATATAATGTTCAATATCAACATAATAATAATATCACTAGAATTTGGAGATAGGATAGTCGAAGAATTCCTAAAGTTAAAATGTTTGTTTCACTAGTAGGTCATAGAAGAATTTTATCAAGGGATAACCTTATATAGGAAATATAAGTCTAATCTATCTCATAGTTTGAAGCACCTTCTTGAATATTTTTACTGAAAAGAATACCTTATGGTTTTAGGAGAAGACATATATGCTTATCGAAGGTTAGATTCCTTGCTTGCATGTTCTCTATTCAGGCTCTAAAAGACCAAAAAATCTTATTTTTCTTCTTTTTCTAGGAGGTTTTAAAGAGACCATAGAAAGAATTCATTCAATATAATGAATTCATAACTGTCCACCTTGGCACTTCATGAAGTTGGGTTCATTTTCCAATTCAAATCTAAAGATATTTTTTTTATGATTCATTTATTCTAAAACAAATTGAGTATTCAACATTTTCCTTTCTTCTTTTTTTATTTAATGAAGTATCATTAAATCATTTTATCATAGTTCCTTTATCAAACATGATCAAAATCATAATTTGACATTAATTAACATTCAAGTATAAAAAATTGACATATCAAATAGCAAGAGCATCATCTAGATCTAGACCATTATCACATTTAGTCCATTATGACTACATAGAATATCAGGTTTCTAGACACTTGTGAAGGTGTCTTTTCTTGTAAAAAGACAAATCTATTAGTAGCATATCATTAGTCATCATAACCTAAAAATATATATATAATATTTAATTAATGATAACATATAAATTCATTAATATTTTATATTAAAAAGTTGTCCAGGTGAGGGTCATGCCATACTACCTATCTTGTACTAAACATAATCCTCTGTGTTTACCAGTAACCTGCAATAAGACTAAAATTACATTTATTCATTCAAATAAATATGAGAAATGTTTCTATATATCAGCTATTTTTTCCCAAGTGGAATTCTTTTTTGAATACCAGTACCATTGGAATTTACATTTTTCTAGAGTTTAGTTCCTTATCTATTTCGAATGGAACTCCAAAATCTTTATTGGTTTCACTTCAATCACTATAGGGTCGTTTATCTATAAGTTAGAAAAATTTCATAAATGGTTGGGATCATATACATACTTCCTAAGTAAGGATATATGGAAATTATTATGGATCTTGGATAGGTTGGAATTTTTCTAACTTGCTGAAAAATGACCCTACAACGATTGAAGTGTAACCAATAAATATTTTGAAGTTTTGTTCTAAATAGATGAACCAAAGTTTGGAACAATGTAAAGTTCAATGGGGTTGGTTTTCAGAAAAGAATGCTACTTCGAAAAAGTAATTGATATATAAAAAATAATTTCTATATTTATTTGATTAAATAACTGTAATTTTTGTCTTATTGCAAGTTACTGGTAAATTATAGAGGACTGTGTTTAGTCCAAGGGGGTAGTATGTCATTATCCTCCCTTGGATAAATTTTTCATATAAAATATTTATGAATTTATATGTTATCATTAATGAAATATTAAATGGTTTTATGATTTTTTGATGATTAATGATATGCTACTAATAGATTTGTCTTTTTATAAGAATATTAAAATGTATATGTAGTCATAATTAACTAACATGTGATATCTGATCTAGATCTTGTTGATACTCTCATTATATGCTATGTTATATTTTTACACTTGAATGTTAATTGATGTCAAATTATCATTTTAATCATGTTTGATATAAGAACTATGATAAGAATATTTAATGATACTTCACTAATTAAAAAAAAAGAAAGAAAAAATTTAAATGCTCAATTTGTTTTAGAATAAATGAATCCCCCAAAAAAACATGTCTTTAGATTTGAATTGGAAAATAATAACAACTTAATGAAGTTCCAAGGCATACGGTTATGAGTTTGTTATCTTGAGTGAAATATTTCTGAGGTCTCTTTAAACCCTCTTGGAAAAAGAAAGAAAGAGAAGAGTTTTTTGGTCTTTTGGAGCCTGAACATAAAACGTATGGGATAGTGAGACCTTTTAGCTATTTTTAGAGAAAAGGAGTAGCCAGGAGTCTAACCTTCAGTGAGCATCTATGTATTATCCAGAACCAACATCTTCTAAGACCATAAGGTATTCCTTTCTATGAAAATATTGAAGAATGTGCTTCAAACTGTGAGATAGATTAGATTTATGTTTACTATATATATTTTATTATTTACTTGTAAAATACAAAGAGATACCTCTATTTTTATAGCAATATTACCATTACAAAATACTTAGATGTTGTCCTGAGAGAATGTAGGGCTTAAGGTTGGATAGATATCTAGTTTTTCTCACTACCATTCTAGACTGGACGAATCTTTGTACAATTACCATTAGTAATTTAATTTTCTTGATTTTTATCTATATATTTTTATAAATTATTGATGCTACACATATTCCCATTGTAATCCATATGTAGTGTATAATGATATTTGATTAGCACTAAATTTGTGCATAGTTGCTCTTTGTAGAAAAGGAGGACTATGGTCATCATAAATAATTAAATAGCACTTTCTAACACTCATCCAACCAACAACAAGCCTATCTATACTCGTGATGCATACCACATAGAAAATATGAGGCTTAGTTAGCACCCTCACAAAGGCCCATGACTACCATTATAGGTAGTTAGTTTAACATAGGGTAGATGGGTTTAATTTAGGAGGTCGAACGTCATCCTATCTTGCACATGGGATTATAGATTTCACAAACCTATCGCCACCTATGATTAATTAAAAATTATATTCAATGAGCACTACTTTGGTGGTCTGAGTGTGTTTTATATTTGCATCACTTAGTGGATTTCTAAAACTTACAATAAGAATACAAATTGTTCTTCGAAAACTTAAGGTTTAACTTGGATTAATTCCCTTTTTTATTGTGCGAAGGAGATATTTCTCTCTACAAAAAAAGTTATACCAGGCATGCACAGCATATGGACCAACATGCTTCCAAATCTAGGGTTTTTTTGAAGGTCTAAGTCTTCAAATAAACTACACCATGATCCTCCTTTCCTACAAAGAGCAACTATGCATAAAATTGGTATTAATCAGACATTAGGCTACACTATAGATAAATTATAATGGGTATATATGTAGCATATATGATTTATACAAATATATAAACAACAATCATGCAATAGAAATTACTGAAGGAAATTGTACAAAGAATCATCTAGTTTAGTATGGTTGTGAGTAAAACGAGATATATATCCAATATCAAGGCCTACATTCTCTTAGGTATACATAACAACAACTTCTAAGTCTTTCGTAATAATATTTTTTCTCGAAAACTAGAGGTATCTCTTTGTCTTTTACAAAAAAATAGTCATATATATATAGGAAACATAAGTATAATCTATCTCATGGTTTGAAGCATATTTTTCAAAATTTTCTCAAAAAAGAATATCTTATGATTTTAGAAGATGTTGGTTCTAGATAATACATAGATGCTCATCAAAGGTCAGACTCCCTACTCGCATGTTCTCTGCTCGTATTTTCTCTGTTCAGTCTCCAAAAGACCAAAAAATCTTCTTTTTCTTCCTTTTTCCAAGAGGTTTTAAAGAGATATTAGAAATATTTCGCTCAAGATAATGAATTCATAACCATCCACCTTGGCATTTCATTTAGTTGGGTTTATTTTTCAATTCAAAGCCAAAGATTTTTTTTTGTGATTCATTTATTCTAAAATAAATTGAGTATTCAAAATTTTCCTTTCTTTTTTTTCATTTAATTAAGTATCATTAAATTTTGTTATCATAGTTTATTTATCAAACATGATAAAAATCATAATTTAACATCAATTAACATTCAAGTGTAAAAATTTGACATATCAAATAGCAAGAGCATTAGCTAGATCTAGAACATATATCACATATAAGTTTGTAATGTTTTCAACTACATATAATATCATCTTTCTAGACACTTGCAAAGGTGTCTACTCTTACAAAAATACAAATCTATTAGTAGAATATCATCAATCATCAAAACCTCATAAAACCATACAATATTTCATTAATGATAATAATTAAATTCATAAATAGTTTATATGAAAAAGTTGTCTAGGGGAAGTTCATGACATACTATATATCTTGTGCTAAATACAATCCTCTGTATTTTAGAAATAACCTACAAAAAGAATAGAATTACATTTATTCTTTCAAATAAATATGAAAAATATTTTTGTATATTAGCTACTTTTTTCCAAGTAGCATTCTTTTTTTGAATACAAATACCATTGAACTTTACATTGTTCTAGAGTTCATTTCCTCATATTTTTGAAATAGAACTCCAAAATCTTTGTTGGTTCCACTTCAATCACTATAGGTTCATTTATCTACAAGTTAGACAAATTCCATAAATGGTTAGCATCATTTACATACTTCCTAAGTAGAGATATATGGAAATTAGCATTTATATTGGATAGGTTGGAATTTATCTAACTTGTAGAGAAATTACCCTACAATGATTGAAGTGCAACCAACAAATATTTTGAATTTTTGTTCTAAATAGATGAACCAAAGTTCGGAATAATGTAAATTTTAATGGGTTGGTTTTCAAAAAAGAATACTACTTGGGAAAAAGAAGTTGATATTAGAAAATATTTTTCATATTTATTTGATTGAATAAATGTAATTTTGATCTTATTGCAAGTTACTGGTAAAACATAGAGGGCTATGTTTAGTCAATGGGGGTAGTATGTCATTACCCTCCCTTAGAAAAAAATTTCATATAAAATATTTATGAATTTATATGTTATCATTAATGAAATATTAAAGGATTTTATGATATTTTTATGATTAATGATTTGCTACTAATAAATTTATCTTTTTAAAAGAATATTATATGTTTATGTAGTCATAATGAACTAACATGTGATATCTGGTCTAGATCTAGTTGATGATTAATGATATGGCAGTAATAGAGTTGTATTTTTATACTTGTATGGTAATTGATGTCAACTAATCATTTTGATAATGCTTGACAAAGGAACTATGATAAGAATATTTAATGATACTTCACTAAAATAAAAAAATAAGAAACAAAAAATTTAAATGCTCAATTTGTTTTAGAATAAATGAATCAGCCAAAAAAAAAAAGTCTTTAGCTTTGAATTAGAAAATGAACCCAACTTAAGGAAATGCCAAGGGATACGATTATGATTTTGTTATCTTAAGTGAATTATTTATGGGGTCTCTTTAAACCCTCTTAGAAAAAGGAAGAAAGAGAAGGGTTTTTCAGTATTTTGGAGCCTGAGCATAGAACATACGAGATATGAGATATTTTGGATATTTTTAAATAAAAGGAGTAGCAAGGAGTCTAATATTTAGTGAGCATCTAGATCTTCTCTAGAAATAACATCTTCTAAGACCATAAGGTATTCCTTTATATGAAAATATTGAAGAATGTGCTTAAAATATGAGATATATTAGACTTATATATATTTGTATTTTTACTTGTAAAAGGCAAATATATACCTCTATTTTTAGAGAAACATTATCATTAAAAAAGACTTTCATATTGCCCCGAGAGAATGTAGAGCTTGAGGTTGGATAGGTATTTGTTTTTGCTCACTACCATGCTAGACTACATAAGTCTTTGTATAATTACCATTAGTCATTTCATTTGCTTGATTGTTATCTATATATTTGTATAAATTATTGATGCTACATAGAAACCCATTGTAATCCATATGTAGTGTAGCGTAATATTTTATTAGCACTAAATTTATGCATAGTTGCTCTTTTTATAAAAAGAAGACCATGGTTTAGTTTACTGGGAGGCATAAACCTTTGAATAACACTACCTTTGGAAGCCTATTGGTGCATCTACTATGCATACCTAGTACAACTTCCATTGTAGGAAGAAATATCTCTTTCATATGATATTAAAGAAAATTAATCCAAATCAAACCTTTATTTTTAGAAGAATGACTTTTGTCCTTATTGTAAGGTTTGAAAATATGCCAAGTGGCACAAACCTAGAATGCACTCGAACCATTGGAGTAGTGCTCTTCAAATCTAGGTTTTAATTAATCATAAGTGGTGATAGGTTTGTGAAATCTATAATCCCACACCTAAGGTAGGAAGATGCTTGAGTGCATAAATTAAACCTATCTACCTTGTGTTAAACTGACTACCTATGATGACACTCATGGGATTTCATTAGGATGCTAACTAAGCCCCGCAATGATAAGCAACAAGCATCACAAGTATGTATGGGCTCATATTTCATTACATGAATGTTAGAAATTTCTATTCAATCATTTATGACAACTTTGGTAAGTAGAAAACCTTTTCTTTAATAAAGGATAGAGAATAGCCTTTAATGAGAAGTAATTTTCAAAAATGTACAAAGTGTAACTATTTGTAAACTCTCAATAATAGAGATGTAATTTATCAAGGGTGGGGACCTAAGTAGAACCCCTTACTATCCAAAAAAAAAAAATTAAAGTAATGTGTAATGGTAGTTAATTGTAATTCAATTAATTAAAATTTTCTTTTAAATATAAATTTATAGCTACCCACATGTTGTAGGTGAGTTGCAAAGGGTGGAGCAATCCTCCAAGGGAGGTTCCTAGTTTGAATCTCCACTCTACCAAACATAGTGTACCCAAAATCTAGGTGATTAGGTTGGTACGATCAAGGCCAAACACGACTCCTGAGTGATTTTGATATGTAGAACCCCTGCCCTTGGTTTCTCAAACCAAGGTGACTCGCAAAATTCAAAAATATATATATATATATATATATATATATATATATATATTTTTTTTTTTTTTTTTTTTTTTTTTTTAATTTATAGCTTTCATTAGGCAACCTTAAATAATATTAGTTTATATTTAAAATTTTCCTTATTCTTAATTAATATTCAATAATTTTAATTTAAAAATATGAAAAACATTAAAATTAAATTTAATTGGTGAGAAAAATCAATTTAATATAATTTACTCCCTTATAATTCTCACAAACTATAACAAATTAACACATAAAATATATTCTTTAGTCCTTAATGTTGTTCTAGTATTAAGGATGTCTCTTTACATTGGATGTATTCAACCCCGGCTACTGCTCTTAACTGCCCCCAGTAATATAATTTTCTTTAACTTACCAAAAAAAACACATCAAATATATTCGTCAACTTTTAATCTCATATAACCAATTAAATAATCCATCAAATTAATTAAGACATATTGAAACACTTGTATAATGATGGTTTCAAGTTGCAAAGAATACAATAACCCAAACTAAAGATAATTTAAATAAATAAATAAAAAAAACATTTGAAGTTGATGATCTATCATATTCAAAAAAATCATATAAGACAAAGAAACGTTGAATGCTTAAAACAAATGATTCAGAATAAACAATACCGCAAACCCTAAACCTAACTGAAAATCTACTACTGTTCTTTGACACTTAAATTTGCGATCTTCCTATATCAAAAAAATTTCCACAACCGCTTTTGTGATCTGCCTGTATTCAAATAAATTTTCTTAACTTTTTTAATGTTAACAAAGCATTTAAAATTAATAGTTTTCTTGCTATAATCAAGCAAACTTAGCTGTTGTAAGGCCAGTGGTTAAATTTAATGGCTTAATATAAAACATACGCAAACCCTAAACAGTCTGTTTCTTTAACAATAAAATTTATGATTTTTTTAAATTTGTGATTTTTTTACAAGTGGTATTAGTTTAATAGGTTAGATTTTTTAACATTTCATGAAAAAAATCCATGTTTGATTCTTATCTTACCAAGTTATACAGGTTTATTAAAATACCCTTACCTAATGATGATATAATTTGAATAAGGTCGTTTAAATCCCATATAACTCATTAAATTACAATCCATCTATATTTAAGTAAACATGAGTGATCTTTCTTAAGGCCTAAACCTTGCAAAAGGCCTACGCTTCTCAGGCAAGAAAATTTGTGATCTTTCTGTATTTGCCAAAAAAGATTATTTGGCGTTTTAGGGTTACCGAATATTTCATGGTCAAATTTAATGGTCTAGTGTGGCTGCCTAAACTTTAAACCTCACTGTTTGGTCAAATGTTATGGTCTAGTATGGCTGCCTAAACCTTAAACCTCACGGAAAACAAAAAAACAAATAACTTGCTACAAGAATTTGCGATCTTACTACAAGAAGAAATTTCCTTGACTGTTTTAAGATTAACAAATGTTTAGAGCTTAAATTCAATGATTTAGTATATAAAAAGTTGTCCAAACCCTAAACCTCAGAGAAAACAGAAAATTAATTGCTACTACAGACAAAAATACTCTTTACTCTTGAATCCATAAAGAAGAAGAAGAATAGCTTACCGGCTCTAACATAGTACCAATCGCGGTCATATGGAACAAATTCTTTAAAAGTCGCCGTCTTCACGATGTCAGTCCAGTGCGGCAGCTCAACCTGCTATATTCACCCAATAGACTCTTCAAACTGTGAAAGATTGGAGAATACACGTTTTAAACTGAAAATTCCAAAACAATGCAGCATCAAACCACTGAAAACATAAAAAAAAAGCAGATAAGTGATTCAAATACAACAGATTAAATGTCCAAATCCCTATCAAATGTTTCAAGTACAAAAAATTAAATTTTCAAATACCTTGTCGGATCGCATGAATCATGGGTAGACACATCTTTTACGATACCACTTTCACCGTGGCTGGAATCTCCGACCTCCAAAGTCTGTTTTACCCTAGCGTTTTCATTGGAACCCCACTTCTTATTGAAAACCTGATAATAACGCCTAGGTAATGTTTGATGAGGGGTTCCGGAACCTTGGCTTTATAGAAAGCATGTTAATAGATATTTTAAAACCCTAAATTAGAGATTTTTATTTAGTTGAATTAGTGAGAGGTTTTTCCCAAAAGGCTAATTATTATTTTTTTAATAATAAATTTTAATATAAAATAATTTTGATTGATTGTTTGCCAATTTTAGGTTGTGTTCAAATCTTGAACCCTCGGGTCCTTTCACTTGGAGTAAAAGTTTATGGTGGGGCAAATATTATTATTATTTCAAAGGCTAGGTGGATTGGTAATATTTGGCTAGGTACTTACCAAGAAAACACCAACTTTTGGTTGCTTATAAATCTTGAACCCACCTAGGTCCCCTCAAGGGATAAAAGTTTATGGTGGGACAAGTGGTTATAGTGGTGTAGCTTTCCATATTCGAACCATGGGTGTAATAATAATAATAATAGAATTAACGTTTCTATTATATCATTGTTGTAGGCATGGTTCAAATATGGAAAGCTGCCACTATAACCATTTACTCCACCATAAACTTTTATTTCAAATGAGGGGACTCAAGCAACCTAAAGTTGGTGTCTTCTTGGTAAATGCCTAGCCACACAAGCACTTATCAACCCTATCACTTATTATAGCCTTATTTTTTCAAGCCGAAACTAACATAGCATTATTTAATAAAATCTATTTTTTTTTAAAGAAAAGTGGAGGAAATTCATCGAATTCCAACACCTCTCATATTATATTATTTGGTAGGAAGGATTTTTACTTCCAATTTTTTATTCTTCTTTCTCTTTAATCTTTAGCTCCGAATCTTCATGGTTGAATAAATAATTTACGGTTTTTTTCATATTTTTGGATTAAAATGATCATTAATAAATATGATAAAAACAAATCATTCTAGTTGCATCTTAGGTTATTATAACCATTCCAAACTATATACATGTCTAAATTCTCATGACCTCAACATATCTTATCCTTTTCCTCATTTCCTGTAAGGTGGCATTGCTTTAGTATCCTCTCTAAAAATAGAAGCATTGTTTAGATGCAATATCACCACTTTGATAGAAGTATTGTTTAGATGTAGTTTCTTCCTAGACAAAAGTATTCTTTTGATGTAGTTTTTCCCTTACACAGAAGTGTTATCCAGATGTAGTTTCCTCCCTTAGAATTTTATCTTGAATTGTTAACCAATTTTTTCTTAAATTATTAAGAAATTTTATCTTTCTTTGTTAAGCTTTGTCCTCATGTTGGGTCTCATCCAAGGCTTGTTATAAGAAGCTAGAGAAGTTGCTTAGATATTTTCTCTAGGAAAGTTCTATCGCTGGATTTGGTTTTCATAGAGTAGCCTAGGAATTCTATTGTTTACCTAAGAAGAATGGTGGAATGGGCGCTTGGGGAGTACAGAAAGCACCCAACAGTACTCGAGAGTAGTAGGTGGGCATTCAGTAGTAGCTAATTGACACTCGGGGGTAGCAGAGGGGCATTTGGAGGTTGAAGCAAAGTCTACATAAGCGTATCTACTTTAGGTGAGGGCTATGGCAATGGATGCAATGGTGGATGTAAGGACGAGGGCGAGCAAAAGTGAAGGTACGAATTTTTTGACCTCAAGACTTCTTACCGTTGGACATATATGTCAAAGCATTATAGTTTTTAATATTTATGTCCTTAATCTTGTTGGCCTTCTGATCTTTGGAACTTTTGATTAGAGATAATCTTCTCTTTTTTTCACCCAAGAATGATACATTATGAGTACAGTGACCTATATTTTCATCAACCTCTTTCTTTCTTTTTTTATCTCTACCCACATCAATTGTGGTATTTTTGGTACTCCAAGTGTGAAGAGATCTAAGGGCTTCCTAGGTGTGAGAAATAGGAGATTAGATGAAGGAAATTTTGGTGGGGCTAATAGGATCAGGGGAATGAAATCCTTTGAACTTGGAAGGGTTGCGAAGGGTGAGGGATTTAGGCATAGTGCATGAGTTGATACACTCAACTGAAAAAAGTGGAAATTTAGGTATGTTTATCATGTTGGATATGAATAAGGCTTATGACAGGGTTACTTGGGTTTTTTAGAGAAGGTATTAGTCAAATTTATATATCATCTGACTTGGGTGAATCTTCTAAAACAATATTTCTCCACTCCAATATTTTTAGTCATGGTAAATGGTTTTACACTTTGGTACCATGACTACATTAGCACTAAACCTTTGGTATCCATCTGATTAATATCCATATAGAAATTATAAAATATATTAGTACCCATGCAATATGATAAATAAATAAGGTCAATGGCATGTATCATGATCTGATGACCATTATAGTACCCAACTTGGATGTTCTAGGTCAATTCAAGAAAATGAATAATTTTGCAAAAATTATTTTGCAAATTTTGATAAGTTTTGTTTGTAATTATTATTATTATTATTATTATTGGTGACAAATAGGATTTTGAAAGGTCCCAAAACTTTTTACATTAGAGGAGGTAGAGAAAAATAAGGCTAGTTAAGCATAGGCCAGCCTCCAAGGACAAAAGAAATAGAAATTAAACTAAAACAACCATCCAAAAGCAAATACTAGCCCACCACTCAATAGGGCATAAAGAAGAATTTTTATTCAACTTTGTTTTAGAGACACCAACGATCCTGCTCGATTTTGCATAAGACTAGAAGGGAAGAAAATACATCAAGATTTAGATAAAAAAAACTTCAAACTCAGAGAGCAAGGATGAAGGCAAAACACTAAGCATATTCCTTGATAATGGTAACCACCAGGGAGTAAAATGGCAAGGCCCCCAAAAAATACCCCTCAAAGAGAAAATTACTAGAACAAAACTGAGATCTCATCCAAGTAGAAAGATAATAAAGGATTTATTGGATAGGTAGACCCAATGCTTCAAAAGCAACAATTATAAGTAACTACAAAGGGAAATTGTCTTCCCAAATTCTAAATTGGCCACTATCCACCCCCAAATTGGCCATAATATGAATAGCCTGGTTACCCTCCCTATAAATATACTAAATTTTAACTTCTAACCTTCCATAATCTTTGATGTCCTTAATAATATTCAAAATGAAACAAGTGTCAGTCTTTCCAACTTTTAGGTCTCGAATTATGTTCAAGGAGTCACCTTGAATGAGAAGTATTTTGAAGCACGTCTTAAAAACCTGGTGAACACATGAGAAAATAGTATTAGCTTCAACTAGGTGGTTGGTTCTAAATACCATAATATTCAACATAAATCCAAATGACCTCACTATTATCATTTTTGGCAACATCCCCTCCACCATCCCTCTCGGGATTACCTTTGGTAGCCCCATCAAAGTTTAGAATGACCAAACCTTTAGCTAGTTTATGTCATCTAGTAGCCAATATTTCTTTAATAGTGGATACAAAAAAAATTCTCTAGATTCAAATTCCAACTAACAACACCTTATTTCTCTATAACTTCCTGTCTACCATTTCCAACATCAAAAAGAGTCAGATTATTCTCAGTAGTAGCTTTAATGCTTCTAAAGAGAAAGGATTCATCCCTAGTAATATCCTTTAAAATTATTTGTTCCTCTCCCACCAGATACCCCATAAAAAATGAGGAAGAACCATATCCCACACCCTATTGAGGTTGTGACTAATGAAGGGGGATTTCCACTAAGTGAAAAGTTTCATGAAATTATGAGGTAAAGTCCATTTCATGGAAAAGGAATCCAATAAAGCATTGAGTACCTTATTTTATAAACCACAATGGATTAAAATATGATCCATTGATTCAATGTCCTTAGAACACAAGAGAAAAATATTGGAAAGATGGAATCCTTTCTTACATAAATTATCAATAGTTAAAATTTTATTTTTCAAACACAACCATAAAAAAATGCAATCTTGGAGATCAAATGAGGATACCAAACTCTTTATATTGGAAAATATCCTCCCCTAGACAATGGTTGGGCCTCATATGCAATCTTGACAGAAAAAGTCTTTAAGATATTGAGTCCATAAAAGGAATTCGTCATTTTGTTGAGGAAGAAATTATTGTTGTAGCAAAATGTTCAACCTTAACAAACTTTCAAGGATTTAAATATCAGTTGTATATAAAGTCATATGCTTCCAAACCCTCTTGACATTAGTGACAAATATGTAATCAATTAATTTTTCTCCAAAGTTTAGTGATAAAGGATTCTTTAACTCATAAAACTCAGGACTAAGAAAGAGAGGTTCAGAAAGAATCAAAGTATCCTCCCAAAAGAACACATCCTTGTCATTACCAATCTATAATTGCATACCCTCCATAACCAAAATTTTGACCCCCAACAAACCATTCTAGATCATAGAGCCCCTAGGAGGAGCAACACTTCGAAAAAAGAGGAATATGCTTTTCTAGATGCTTACCTCTCATAATATATTTTCACAAATGGTCTTCCTCAACACATAATCTCTAGGTTTTTTTTGCAATCAACGCCTTATTGAAAAACAATACATTTTTTATCTCAAGACCACTTTCTTTCCTAGAAGAAGAAACCCTATCCCAAGAGACAAGGGACACCCTCTATTTATCCTCCATCCTAGCCCATAGAAATATCCTAAAGATCTGGTCAATCCTCCTCCTAAATTTGAAGGGAATTTTATAAAGATATGAAAAGACAAGAATGTGTTGGACGGTAGTTTGAAGCAATTGCAACTTACCTACTTGACTTAGAAGATTACCTTTTTACCCAACTAAATTACATTGAATCTTATCCAACACAGGATACCATAAATCCTCCTTCATCCTCCCAGTTAACAATGGTATACCTAGATATAAATAATGAAGGTTAGCAATGCCACCAAAAATCCCTACAATTCTATGTTGAAGTTGGTCCCCAGTATTCACAAAAATATTTGACTTTTATGGAAGTTATTTTATTGGTTTGAAGCTTTCTCATACAATTGCAAAATATTTATAAATACCCTAGCCTCTCTCAAAGTAGCCTCCCAAAGAAGTATAGTGTCATCTACAAATTGTCGATAAAAAACTACCTCTGCAATACCAATAGGTATAATTCCCTTAATCTTAGAGGATAAGTTGGTAGTAAGAATTGATCTTCCTAAAGGTTTAGCCATTAAAATGAAAATATATGGAGACAAAGGATCACCTTGCCTAATACCTCTTTGATCCCAAAAAAAACTACTCGGTAATCCCATTGATGATGATAGAAAATTTTGCAGAGGAAATACAAACTCTAATCCACTTCCTCCAAAGATCCCTAAAGCCAAATTTCTGCAACACCTTGTTAAGGAACTTCTAGTAGACCCTATCATAAGCCTTTTTCTTATAAATTTTAAGAAGCATTCTAGCCAACTTGATTTTGGACATAAAATGTAAAGTCTCATGAACTATAATGATCCCATCCATAATATGTCTACCATAAAAAACCACCTTGAAGAGGAGAAATCAATATGGGGAGAAGCCTTTTCAACCTATTAGCAAGTGTCTTAGTAAGCAGCTTATATAGAGTATTGCATAAGCTGATATGTCTAGGCTCCTTTAGAGAATATGCACCATGGTTTCATCAGTGTGAAAACAATAAAGGTAGTATTCCATACTTGTAACAAGGAGGAAGAATATTATAATTCTCTTAAGGCTTCCAAAATATCTAAACCAAGAAGATACCAAAACCTCTATAAAAACCAGCAGGGAACCCATATGGCCCAAGTGCTTTGTCCTTTTTCATGCTAAATAAGTTAGTCCTAATCTCATCATCAGAAGAGGGGGTATTAAAAGCATTATTCATATCTGTTGTCACCACCAAGGGAATGTTCTAGGGAATGTTTTTTGAATATCATAACATCTTGGCTAGGGAAGAGATATTCTGGAGGTAAAAATCTAGGGTCCTCTAGATTAAGGATGGATATGCAAACAATAATTTTTTTCATACCCCTATATTGAAGAATATGAGCTCTAATAAAATATTAGATCTCATTCGCAATGATGGGAGCCTTGCAAAGGAGGTTTTTAAAATTAGAAATGAAGTTGTTTTCTTTATTTAGTCCCTTTTTGGCACCTTGTTCCCTGCTTCCACTTAGGCCAAAGTTTCCCTTCTGGCTAAAATCCCCCCTCCATCTCTTTTTCCACCAATTCAATGCTCATTATTCCTCTCACACAAGAATAAATCAAAGAATCCCTATTCTCTATGCATCCTAACAAGTCTCTCAAGATAGATGGCTTCTCTCCTCACTTCTTCCAAGTATTTTGAGATTTAATTTGCCCTTATGTGTGTGCTAAAGTAAGAGATATCCAATATTCCAAAACCATCTCCTATGGAATCAATTCTTCCTTCATCACCTTGGTGCCCAAAATTTCCACCTATAAAGGTTTGTCTGGTTTTTTTCCCATCAGCCTCTACAATGTTCTTTACAAAATCTTAACCAAAGTTATAGCCAACAGGCTAAAGGAGATCCTACCCCTCATAATAAACCCTTGTCAAGGGAGCTTCATCAAAAGGAGAACCATAATTGATGGATTCATTATCAACCATGAAGCCTTACATTCTATCACCCTTGCCAAGAAACCTACCTTTCTTCTCAAGCTATACATGAATAAGGCCTTTTATAGAATCAACTAGGATTTTCTCTTTGATATCCTCCACAAATTTAGCTTTCATTTAGACTCGGTTGATATCATAAAGAGCTACATATCTTCCCCCTAGTTCTTAGTGTTATTCAATGGGTCTCCTGTTGGTTTCTTTCCTAGTGTAAGAGCATTGACACAAGGAGATCCATTGTCTTCGATCTTTTTCATTATCCTAGATGAGGTGATTGGAAGTTCCCTCAAAGAGGCTAATAGAATATGGTTTATTTCAAAAATAAAATATGCTATCGATCTCAACTTTGTCATTCACCAAAAGTTTGTATATGACACCATTTTGTCTATCTATGCTTCAATTTATCATGCCAAGACCATCAAGCACATTCTTCACCTCTGTGAGAGAGCTACTGGGGAAAAATCAACTTCCTCAAAAGCAAAAAAAAATTCATCAACACCCCTTTTTATAGATAAATCAAAATATTCTGGATCATTGGGTGCTCTACGGGTGCTCTTCCCACCACTTACCTTAGGCTCCTATTCTTAGGCAACCCTTAAGAGTCCATGTGTAATAATATCATTGAGAGAATTCAAAAAAAGCTTACTTCTTGGAAAGGCCACTTTCTCTCTCAGGTAGCTAAATCCACTCTCACCTTGGCCTATCTCCAGAGCATACCAGTGTACTTATTTTTCTTCAAGAGTTTGGTTACTGTGAGCTCTAAAATTGAGTAAATTTAAAAAAGGTTCCTCTAGTGTAGAAGTGAATATAAGAAAATAATCCCTCTTGTTTTTTGGAATATTATTTACAATAGCAAATATCAAGGTGGCATTGAGCTCAAGAAAATATCTAAAATTAATTTATCTCTCTTAGCCAAGCATGTGTGGAATATCATCACTAACAATAAATATGAATGGGTGCATATAGTAAAAAATAAGTATTTGCAGAATCACGAGTTTCTCAATAAAGAGGCCCCTTGAGTGGGATCCAATTTCTGGAAATCTATCACCCAATATAGACATATCATTCAAAAAAACCTCATATGGCTCCTTGGCAATGAAAACAACATTGACTTCTAGTATGACATATGGATCTACGATGAAACTCTGATTGAGAATAGGGCCCTTTCTATCCTCAAAATATTCACTGATATCCTATTAGGGAACAAGGTTGCTAATTTCATTAACCACTCCAATGGAGACCCTAGTTGGAATCCTATCAATATTATTAACCTCCCCAACCAAGCTGCTACCTTATCCATGATTCTCAATTCAGTCACCATTCCTACTAAGGATGCAAAGGATAGGTCTATTTTTGGAGGCTTTGATGAAGGCACGTTCACTGTCAAATCAGCCTATATCCTTCAAGAAAGTTCACAAGCTTTCATTATTCCTTTCAAATTAGTTTGGAATAAGAAACTCATTCTTAAAGTGGGTTTCTTCTCTTGGCTTGTAATCCAAAACAAAATACTTACTATTGTAAACTTGGCCAAAAGAGGATTGATGATCCTCAATAATTGTTACTTATGCATGTTTGAGTGGGAATCCATCAATCACATATTCATCAACTATGAGTTCTCCTCCTCTATCCTTGGTCACTTGTTAAAATATTTTCACATCCAAATGGTCTGGCCCATATCCATTGTTGTTTTCCTCTCTCAGTGGTCCATCCCTTTTAGCAATATCAAGCTTCACTCCCTTTGTACCTTCTACCTCCACCACTATATTTGTAAATTTTGTCTTGAGAAAAAAAACGGATCCTCCTTAGACTTTCCAAAGATCATTTTATCATTACCTCTAAAGATATTACCTATGCTACTAAAAATGTCCACCTTATTCCTTTCTCCATGGCCCATTATTTGGCACTTGAATGCTCCCTATTCAACATCCTTTGCATTCCTAGATAGGATCCTAGAGTGCAAGGTAGTCATAATACGAGAGCTAACATCAAGTGGAAACCCCCCCAGAGGGTTGGATTAAGCTCAACTTTGATGGGGCCTCCAAATGAAACCTGAGCCCAATGGGTGTAGGAGAATTTATCAGAGACCACAAAATGGAGTTGATCCTCATGTATGTTGAACACCTTGGTTCTCAAACCAACCACTTTGTAGAAGCTAAAGCACTCTAGAGAGGACTTGCCCTTATAAAAGAGGATCCTAGGTAGAAAATCATATAGAGAGACCATTTGAATATCATCAACTATTTGAAAAATGACAAGAACCCATCATGGAGAGTGTTCAACACCATTCTAGAATCTATAAAGCTATGTCAAAACTATCCTCAAGTGATCATCCAATATACTTACATGGGAGCCAACCAGGTTGCTGACCTTAGTGAAAAAGGTTCCTAGTAAGATTCTCTCAAGGCACCTAGGTAAGCCGGCTCTAGATCCATCCTAACTTTCTTACTCCTAGTTCTAATGTGCTGATGCAAGCTCAACACATAAACTCTAGTGCTGAGTTGGTAGGCACCAAAAAATGGGAACTTACTTTGGGAATTCCTAAGGAGGATACCAAGAAGTGATTGGCCTGGATCCCTCTCTTTGGGTCCTCTAATGCTTTAGGGAGCCATCATTTTTACCCTTTTTTCTATTGTGGTCTAGTTTTTGTGTTCGGTGCTAAAGCAGTTTCCTTATGGTTTTGTCAAAACATTTTTGTATTTTTGTTCATGATATTTCCTTTTGAGGTTTCATTTCTAGATTGCACAGGTTCCCCGAACCTCCTTGTAACTTTTTTTCAATGCCTTTGGCATGCCATCCATTTATGTAAAAAGGTTTTGGGTACCTTTTAAAAATCATACTATAAATATAATTCAACTTACCAAAAAAAGTGCTCATATTCAAGAAAGGAGTTACACAAACAAGTCGGTGTATTGAGTGTATGTAATACACTTGTCCTTTGTAAGATCATACATTTTTCTAAATATTGTAATAACCAAATGTTACAAGAAGGAAGACAAATGTATCATTTGCACCAAACTCCCCTCAAGTGCACTATGTGAAATGGATGTGCCACTTGGCACATTATACAGGAAACTTCTCCATTTTAAGGATGTCAACGATCAAGGTCAAAGGAGAAGGCAAGTAAATTCTTATCTCGATATTTACACTTCATCGTCTATGTGCACAATACAGAATTACAACATGGAAATAAGGAGATAAAGCCTTCAATACTCAATCCAAGTGAGGTTAAAGTAAGAGTACAAGAAGCATCGGTTTTGGAATGCATATAGCTCCAAGTGATTCCATTGGAGGGTGCAGTCACAACATCAATACATCTACATAAATAACATGTAGCCCTAGCTTCTCAGCAAAAAAAACACCATATATTGCTTGGTGAAAGGTAAATTTTAATTTCCATTATCATATGCTTTCTTTCCTCGGGAGTCATAAGGTTGTAATTAAAGGAATTTAATTAACTGAAATAAATTTATCGAAGAGAAAACTTTATCAAATAAATACAATATTTACAATATAAATCTTAGGAGCAATAAGGAATTCTCTTGGAATAAATAATAATTATTTGCAAATATTATTGTGATCTAATTTATCAAAATATTAGGAAGTCATAAGGGCTACTACATCAAATTAATTAATTGAAAAATTAGATTCACTAAACGTAATTCCCAAAAGGTTATTCATAAAGAGAGGTTTATCAAAGCTTTTTCAAAGGTTGGATATTCATAATATTATTGTATCAAACCTATCAAAAGGATACAAAATATCCAACGTTATTATCTCTTTTAAATTTTGGAATAGTGCTTAGTTCAATAGGAACAATAGGGGATAATAAGAATTGATTTTGGCATTTACAAAACCTTTACAAAATCAATCAAATAGTGAACTATAATTTATAAAAAGCATTATATCTTATTTATAGAATACTAGGGAATCATAAGGTTTTCTACAAAATTTGGTAATATCAGCTTCTATCAAAGATTATCAAGTTATAAAATATAAGCTTTCCTCAAAATCTAAAAATCCTTAGGAGTAAATACTCACATTACTTGGGAGACATAAGGTAGTCTATAAAATAAGGATTAATAAAGGTTTTATCAAATCAAGCTTATATTCTCTAGGAATCATATATTCTATCTTTATTCTTCTACTTCTTCAAATGGAAAAAGGAATGTCATATAATGAATATGGATTTTACCCAAATAGAGATCATGCCAAACTTGAAAACATATGGTACTTTGACTCAGGATGAAGTCATCATATGATAATAAATATACAGTAGTTCAATTGTTTTCAAGATGTTAAAGGCTATATACTAAGGACTACAGATAACCCAAATTATCCCATACACGGATATGGATATGTAACACCATGTATATCATTTATAAATATTCTACTATATAATTTATTGTATGTTCCTGAACTAGCATTCAATCTCATATCAGTAAGAAATTTAATAGAAGATTACTATATGATAAAATTTAGATATATGGATGGAGTCAATACATGTCTCATATTGAAACAAGGTGAAATGAAAGCAACAAGATCAATATAGGAAAATACATATATTATGGATCCAATGGAAAATTCATAAAATATTGTCATGTTTCATAATGATGCTAACATATTTTCAAAGGAACATATTCAAGAAAAATAAGAACTAGTACATGATATATCAAAAGGGTAAGCATAGAAGAATACAATTCAATAATATGAGAGGACAAATGCACCATGCTCTACTCAGTCATCAAAATTTAGAACCAAATGAAGATACATACGAAGTAAACAATAAAAGTGGCTAGATAGAAGACAAGGATGATGAACTTGATAGAAAAGAAGAATTAGAATCTCAAAGACTCTATGGATATCCACATTGAAGACTAAAGTCTTCAATATCTAAATAATGTAATATAGGGGGGTGTTAGAAATAGAGTCTATTACATCATTTAGATCATGTAAATGTAATTTTACCTTGGTACATACTTAGCATATTAGATTACTTTAGGGTGAATTTATCTACTTACTTCATGCAATGTAATGACTAGACAAATTTCAAAGTGCATGTTGTTTATGTGCAAGCTGTCCCTTGCACATCTAGGTAGAGTTTTGTCCAAGGAACGTATTTTCTATATAAAGGGCCATAGGTAGATACAAATAAGATAAGATCATATAAGAGCATCCATGAGCGTATAGTAGCTAGTTTGGTGCTATGTAGTAGTGTGATGTAATCTGGTGGAGTGTGATGTGATCAATACCTATTCTTGAGAAATAGATCTATTCATGGAGTGTTTCTTTCCTCCATATATATTTTGTATATATATATATATATATATATATATATATATATATATATATATATATATATATATATATATATATATATATATATAACATATAATTTTCAATCATCTCATAGATTTACTTTACGTCATTTTATTCTGCATCTTGTGTTTGCTATCTCCCATTACATACTGTATCAAACTATAATAGTTACCAACCATTTCCATAATGGAATGGCCAAGGGATAGGAAAAAAAAAGGTTTTCCAAGTCTCATTCTCTACATACCATATCTCACATATAAATAGGATAGAAAAACCATGTTTCAATTGGTCTCTTGTAAGAAATCTCTTGTGGATTATGATCCAAATAATGAGTCTCACTTTTGGCCAATTTAGAAGTTACCAAATTTGGTTGAATACATCACTGAGTGGATTTTCCCCTTGGTGAGTGAGGTATGAGTATTATAGAGTTATAATATATACACTATTAGAATGTGAACCCCATCCCACTCTATCTTTTTATTTTGACCAATATAGTGATTAGCTTCTAAGATTTTGATGAATAACCTCTTGATAACTTATGTTTCTAGTATTGGTCAGTTCCTTATTGGATCTAGACTCTATTCTCTAAATAAATTTCCCCATAATTTATATAATAATATGATAGCTTTATCCATCCTCGTCTATGGAGTTACTCGATGATGTTTAGCTATTCTAGAATTTATTGAGACAATGGAGGTAAACCATCCAAAGCATCTATTAAAATAATTCTTGATGGTCACTCCCCACTATCCAAAATAGTTGTGGTTTAATAATTGATTCCCCTATATTTAGAACCTCAAGAATTGGATATCCTCATTGATGAAGCTGATATCTAGTAAAAAAATTTAGAGCTTAATTTTTTGCATACATGGCTCTTAATATTTATGCCCATAATTCATTAGGTGAAGTAATTAAATGCCAATATAATTTTTCTATCAAGGCTAATTTTTTTTTACCATTTATTAGAGGCCCAAACTTCCCTCTTTTTTGGAAGGTAATGTTATTCCGACTTTACTAAGGTCCACTTATGCTCCACTTTTTCCCAAATCCATAAGAAATTTTGATTAATCTTGTTCATATTTATCATAATATCCTTAGAAATACTTAACTTGGAGGATAACATAGATGGAAATAAATTATAAAAATATTTTTAATGAACCTACCCACAAGAGAAAGCCACTGATTGGTCCAATTATTTAGCCTACTCTGTATATTCTTTATTGACCACCCCCATTCATCCTTTTTTATTTGGTCACCCTTGATGGAAGTTCTAGATAAGATATTGGAAGATATGCTCACCTAAAATTCAAAAAATTTAGAATTATGGTTTCGAACCTAGTAGTACAATAAAAAATATGATCTTAGACTTCTCCTCATTAATAAGTTGTCTTGTGGTTGTTTAAAAGAGGTATATAATTATTTTGAATCTAGAATATTATAATGTAGTAGCATGACATAAAGATTGAGTTATATACAAACTATTAATAAGAGATATGAGAAGCTACTATTGCACACATGATCCCTTGAATGAATATGTTATTTATTTTCTTAGAGATAAGTTGACCTAAGCACTCTACTAAAATTATGAATAGATATGGGAAATATGATCCCCATGGAATTATTCCTTAGAAGAAGTAAATAAAAAAGACATTCTACCATTTATCATCATAAGAAAATATACTAAGAAAATAGTGCCTCTAATCCAGTCCATCCAATCCTAAGAGAAGCTAAACTTCCTTAAGACTTGTAGAAAACAATCCTAATCTACCATATCATAAGCCTTAGAGAGGTCCAAATGGACAAGTATGGAGGAGATCCTTATGCCTAACTAGAGTAAAGGTCCACATGGAAGAGCACTACTTTTTCTATAATTTATCTTCTTCCAATAAATCCTCCTTGCTCTAGTAAGATTATCCTAGGAAGAAAGGGTTTCAACCTTTGATCTATCATTGCCATAATTATTTTGAGAATAACATTACACAAGGCTATTAGTCTAAAGTAGAAAATTTGATATGCCTCTTAGGACTCAAATATGAGTGAAATGTAGGTATTTTTTTTTAATTTATTACAAAACCAAAATTTCCACCCATGCTTCCTCTATTACTACAAGTATATCATCCTTGAGCATGTTCCAAAATATTGGAAGAACTTAATGCGAAATCCATCTAGTCTAGGAGTTGTTTCTTTTTTCATATTGAAATACACTTCCTTTACTTCTACCATAGAAATTTCTGCTATCAATACCTCATTATCCTCTTCCTTAACAAGGTAGTGGATTCACTATAGAATTTTCTCTTGATTCCTAGTATCTAGGGGAACTATAAAGAAAATTTCATCAAAGTAGTTATTGGAAATTTTGTTCATCACATACCAAGAGTAAATTAGACCACTTGTGTTGATCTTCATGAAAGGCATAAAGATTGAAACTCACCTATACAATAGATATTTATGGAAGAAAGTAGATTTTTTGTCCCTTTCTTTCAACCACCAGATCTTGGATCTCTATTTTCATAGTAGCTTCTCGTTCCTTTCCTATATTCATAACTTGGAAGAGGATTAGATTTCCTCTTTTCTGAGCTCCTTTTTAAGTCCCAAGGAACAAATTTGAGTGTTTACTTGCATTGTTTGGAAATTCATGCCATTATTTTTTAGCCCTCACATACCCAAAATCATTCCAGATACATTCCTTAATTTTAGTTTTTATAAAATATAATATTTTGACAAGTAATACATATTGGTTTTGTATCTTAGCATTCCTTCCCTCCACCACTAGGAACTAATGGACTAAAGGAAGGTATTTGTAAACCACATAATCTATAATTTAAAGGATGATTAATTCTTGGCAGATTTCCAGAGATCTTACAAAACAGGTTAGTGATATGATCTCGCATTATTAAGGACAAGAAATTTTATAAATACTTATGGAGAGAGGTGGTCATCCAAGATTATAAACCTATCCAAGCATTCTAGGATGCATACAAGTCCCTATAATTTGTTCATCCATATCATTGATATATTGTTGGGCTTGACATAAATCAAGTAGAGATACTCAAGTGCTCATGCATTAGCTTAGTTGTAGTGTCTACTGTTCTCATCGCTCCCATATTTTCATTTAATTAGAGAATGTTATTAAAATTCTCCTAGGATATTCTAATTATTTGGGAACTAGAACCTAAGTTATTATATATATTTCCATTACCTCTATTTCTCCTCTATAATAGTGGTTACATATATGTTGATGCATAAATGTTGTTGGTACTTTTGCCTCTCTTGTCCTTAAAGTCCAAGAATTTTCCAACTTCCCAAAATCACATGTACCAATAATTCCTTTGGATCCCATATATAGGAGATACAAGCTGATACTCCTTGAGATTTGAGATATTTTACCTGACTTGTGGGCTATAATATTTTAGCCACCATATCCTCTACCGATAACTTAGTCTCCTAAATAAATACTAGGTTTGACTTATTTCTTTTAATCAATCTTCTAATTTCATTGTGTTTAAGGATACTACCTCTTATCCCTCTTATATTATATGAAATGAGTCTAATAAGGATGGGTGTATTAATAATTTGGTGATGTGAGTTACCTTACCCTTAAATATAATATTTTTCCTTTATTTTTCTAGGTGGTGCTTATTGGTCTTGCATCCCATTTTTTGATTGGTGTCAATCTTCATTTTTTAATTTTTTTCTATTATATACTAGATGGATCTTGGATAGGCCCTCCTTCATGATCCTTTGTGTATACCATCAAGGAATTATTAAGGGGTATTGAGGTATCTTCTCATTTTTTATACTGATCCATCGTATATGTTTCACCAGTATAATTCTCTTATTTTTGGCTCCTCATTCTTTTTCCTTCGTTATCCTTTGTGGTTTATATTTGTGTCCATTTGCATATTGATTTGTGTGTCAAATATTTTTGGTAATAACTTTTCCCCTAATCTGGGTTGATTAATTGCTTGAAGAATTGGCTCCACCATTGGTTTTGTATCCATTTGATGATATTTTCCCATAATTGGGTCTTCACCAATCAATGGAGCAAATATATTGTTTAGTGTTGGATTAATTTTTTAAATAATGTGCATTGCAATAAAATTTACCTACAATTTTTTGAATTGTGTTTGATACAATGAAATCCAAATCTGAACCCCATATTCTACATCCATTAAACCTTAATTAGGCTTCTACATGCAATGGTGATAACACTATGTGTAAACCTAGAAAATATAAAAATTCATCCTCCCTAGTTGTTAAAATCATTTTTCAATAAGAAAATATTTTTTTTTTATAAATTTTGGGGTAAAACACTGGTTTTCGAAGGGAGGCATAATCCCCTTATATCAGAGTTTAAACTTGGATCTCCTAGATTAAAATCTAAAGAGATACCACTATAGTATCCCTAATGGGACATCATCATCACTAAATGATAAATAATTTTGGAAGATATTTTTTGTTCAAAGGCTATAGTAAAATTGACCTACACGTTGTTTGTATTTTTCATCTTAGAAGTGATAGAACTATCACAAGGAATTTGATTCTTAGATCTAGTAATAAGCTTACTAGAGTTTCAAGATCTAAGAATTAACTCCAACCATAATAGAAAGAATAAGAAAAATTATCTTGGTTTTTCAAACAAAATAGGAGTCTAAGTTAACAACCATAGATCTAGCTTAAAATCCTACTAAACCCTAGTGTTTTTAAAAATGATGCAAACAACCAAAATATTATTCATATTAGATTCATCAAAACCTAACATAAAATTTTGACATGATGGAAAAAATCTATACTTTGATTTGATATATATTTCTTTATAAATACAATTAGAAACTAGCTTAATTAGGATAAAAAATGAAATATGACAATAAGAGATAAACTTCTATAACAATTGTAATTAGATTACTACCTATTATTTATTTAATAAAATTACAAACCTAGAAATAATAACCAAGTAAGAAAAAATTTTACTTTTAAATTATAAAAAAAAGAGAGACAAGCCAACTATATTTCTAATTCTAAAAATTTGATATCACTATATTTTTCTAAATAAAACAAACTTGTTGACAAATGACCAATAAAGGAGAGAAACTACATAAATATTATCGAAGTATGTGAAACAAATTGGTAATACATAATTTTCTAATTGTTGGACCACTTATGTGGATCTAATGGATGACATAAAAGTATTTTATGGAAGCACACTACTAACATCTAAAATAATAAGAGTTTGTTCCTAGTGGTAAAAAGAGACAAGATAGTGATATAGAAATTCATGAAAGAATGACTCAAAGCATGCACAAAATTAATTTGACATATAAGTGATATGAGAGAGGGAGAGACCCCAATCTATATACAAAAGGATAGTTTGACTTAATAGATGAATAAAATTTAAATAATAAACCCTCTTGTGAAATTAATAATGGAGAAGTAACATCTTTAGTATAATTTTGTATTATCATTATTCAATATAATGTATTAAATCGACCTACTATACCTACACATAATAGGGTTTGTTCATGTGCCAAAAATATTAAGTGAAATCAGTGATATGTGATTGCCATTTAAAATTATGATGGTGTCAAATATTGATTTTCAATCAAATTTTATTTATGATATATTTTAGCATGCTTAACACATTGAATTTTTAATAAAAACTTAGGGTTGAGGATTTATTATTTGAATTTGGCCTTAAAATATGAGGTTACATGGAAAAATTAGCACATGAAGGGTATATGAAAGGGGGGTACTCAAAAGTCATAAACATGCATTCCAAACAATTATGTCAATAACATCCTACCTGATGACTAATTAGGATAGTCCATCCCTATCCCATGTAGGGAGGTCAATCCTCTCAACTACAATGTCAATATATAGTATTTTTTTAAATTTTATCTATGATCATAGTGCCTTTCATTATTAAGATGATGTCATATCATTATAACAATGAAGGATGTTGGAGACCCCACCTTATTTGATATTATAATGTTTGAAATAGATTGAATGGGTTAATTTGAAAGTTACATATAATTAATAGTATTAAGAGGCATAAAGGAGGTAAGGCTTTTTTACTAGAACATTCTAGGATTGGAGATTGAAGTTCTTAAATATAAACTACTACAAGAATTACCTTCAGTTATAATAGATGAATATAATAGTAAATTGGAGTCAATTACTTTAGAAAAATTTATTTAGCTTTTTATATTTTGATAAGGATAAATCCCCAAGTCGAGATGGGCTCTCAACAACATTCTAATAGCATAACTAGGAAATAGTGAAGGATTCTTTATTGGTGATGGTGGAGTAATCAAAGGTAAAATAATACATAACTTATAACATAAATGCAAAATATCTTACCCTAATTTCAAAAATGAAGGATGCAACATTATTTGATTAATTTAGGCCCATAAGCCTATGTAATATGGCATATAACATAATCTCCAAAGTGATGGAAAATCAGTTAAGACCATTGTTAGACAATTACTTTTTCAAAATAGTAGGGAGGATTTGTAAAAGGGAGATATATTCTAGACAAGATCATAGTATCTCATGAAGTAATGCATTCAAAAACTTTAAGAAAATAGAGACCAATGATATTAATACTTGATATGAATAAGCCTATGATAGGGTTAAATGAGATTTTATTTTTTCAATATTAGAAAAGTTTGGATTTGGAAAGAAATGGGTTAGATGGATTAAATATTGTGTCTCCATTATTTTATATTTGGTGTTGGTCAATAGGCTAGTAACAAAATCATTTAAAACCAAGAAGGGTCTTAGATAGGAAGATCCTCTATCACCATATTTGTTTATTATTATGGTAGAGGTATTATGGAGGAACTTGAAGAAGGCATATAAAGATAGGTTTATGAGTGTACGTAAGGATAGTAATAACATCAACAACATCACCCATCAATAATTTTTAGATGATACAACCTTTTTTTAGAGGGTAGGGATAAATGAGGAAATTTTTTGATCAATAACTTATTATAGAAATATGAAATATAATTAGGATATAAAGTTAATAGGATAAAATCTAAAATTTACTTCCTAAACCCTCCAACTATAATTAAAGTAGGGATATGCATATTACTTCAAAAGGAGGAGGCAAATTTTCCAAGTACATGTCTAAGGATACCCTTTTTTGAGGGGAGAATGAGGTTTTATTTGTGGAATCTAGTTATAACTAAAATTTAGAATAAAATACTAACATGGAAAGGTATATTGTTATAATTAGAAATAAAAGTATATCTAATTAAATAAATGTTACATGATATTTTAACATATTGTGAACATGAATATAATGGAATAAATCAAAATTTATTGCCACTTTAGGAGGTCCAAGTCCTTCAACACTAAGGACAACTTAGTCCTTATGATTATGCAAATGATTAAGATAATGAAAGATGATTAAATAATAAATCAACCTATACTATATATAATTATAAATTAATAAGTTAAATATCACTTGAAAATATAGCCGACTTGGCTCTATTAGTATTGTAACATGGCTCCCCTCATCAGAAAGCTTTGTCCTAAAACTTGGAAATGTCTCCAAGATACTTTCTATTTTCCATGTAGCATATTCTACCGGTAGGTCCTACCATTTGATTAGAAATTACTTGATGTGGATGGATCAAAGAATATGTGATCTGCTCTACAAAATTTCTTTTGGCTAGAGATATATACATTCTTATTCATCAAGGACTAATAGTTGTGACTGAGAGTGTACTTTTTATCCGATCACCTTCTTGAGATAGGAAACATGAAATACTAGATGTATACGGGATGAGAGAGGAAGCTCTAGTTGATATGCCACTTCGCCTATGCAATGCACTATCTTGTAAGGACCATAAAATCTTGGAGTCAACTTCTAACTGGTCTTAATATTCAATGATAGTTGTTTGTAGTGTTGCAGATGCAAGAAAACCATATCACCTATATTAAATTGTCTTTCAGAATGGTGTGTATCTTGTTGCTGCTTCATGCGATTTTGTGCTTGGACCAGATTGTCTTTGAGAATATTGAGCATTGACTATCGATGTTGGAACTAATCATCTACTTAGACCACTTTGGAAGAACCTGGAACATAAAATTTTATTATTGGTGGTTTTACTCTATACAATGCTTCGAATGGAGACATATTGATGTAATAATGGTACAAAGTGTTGTACCACAATTTTGTTAAATAAAGCCAATGACTCCATTGATACTGTTTATCTTGAGAAAAACATATTAGATAGGTGCCCAGACATTTTTTAACTATTTCTATTTGGCCATCTGTTTGAGGATGGTATGTAGGAGACATATTTAACTTGGTACCATTAATATGAAATAATTCTTTTCCAAAATAGCTAGTAAAAATGGGATTATGATCACTTACAATATTTTTGGGCATTCCATGCAACTTGAAAATTGAATTCATAAATACCTTAGCCACTTTGCTTGTTAAAACTGGATGTTGTAGAGCATTGAAGTGAGCATATTTGGAGAGGCGATCCACTACCACAAAAATTACTATTTTACCTTTCGATTTAAGAAGACCTTCTATAAAATCCATGGGAATATGTTTCCATTGGCGATCCGGGATGGGTAGTGGTTGCAGTCTTGGATATTTGACTATTTCACCCTTATTGCACTGACATACTTCACATTTAGCCACCCATGTTTTGACCTCATATTTTAATACTTTCTAATAAAAGGATTATTTTAACCATATATATATATATATATATATATATATATCTTCAAAACACTAGAATTTCCTATTAATGGAGAAGCAGACAATTCTTCGAGAATCCTAAATTTGATGGTAGAATTATGCAGAATATAAATGCAATTATCTCTTCTTATCACCTTGTGATCATATAAAAAATGAGGATTTTTGGATGATCCTAGCATCAAATATTGAATTATTTGAGCCATTTCTGTATTTCACAACCATTCCTCTTGGAGCTAAGAAACCCATTGGAAACAAGGACTTGAAATAGCATTTATAACCACTTCATCTTCATATTTATGAGATAATGCATTTGCTACCAAATTTTGTTTCCCTTTTTTATACTCGATAACAAAATCATATCACAATAATTTTGTTAACAACTTGTTTTATTCTAGATAACAAAATAATTGTTCTAGAAAATGCTTGAGACTACTATGATCTATTTTTATAATAAAACAACTACTAATTAAGTAGTGTCTCCATTTCTCAACCGCATGTAGAATAGCCAACATTTCTTTCTCATATGTGGACCTTCCAAAATTCTTACCCAAAATTTGTTTACCCTCGAATGCCAAGGGATGCCATTCTTGCATTAGTATTATCCCAATAACTATTCCTGAAGCATCACATTCAATCACAAATGGCTTATGAAAATCTAGGGTGGCCAAAACTAGAGTTGTACACATTGCTTCCTTGAGATCCATGAATGCTTGAGTGGCTATGTCAGACCAATGAAAAGCATCCTTATTTGTGAGATTTGTGATAGTGGCTACAATTTTACCATAATTACACACAAAATTGTGATAGTATCTGGTAAGACCCAAAAACCACAAAGTTTATTGATGGTTTTATGTAAAGGCCAGTCCTGAATGGCCTTAATCTTATTAGGATCCACTTCAACACCTTCATAAGAAATGATATGAACCAAATACTCAAATTCTTGAACACTAAAAGAGCATTTGGAGCATTTGACATTTTTTTTTCCTTATGTAATATATGAAGAACCTTTCCCACATGCATCAAATGATCCTTCCATGTTTTACTATATACTAGAATGTCATCGAATAAGACTAAGACAAATTTGTGAAGAAATGGATAAAATACATGGTTCATGAGAATTTGGAATGTGGATGGGGAATTAGTGAAACCAAAAGGCATGACTAAGAATTCATAATGACCTTCATGAGTACGAAAGACGGTTTTAGGAATGTTCTCATCCCTTACTCTGATTTGATGAAGCGTAGATCCAATTTTATGAAATATTTTGCACCATGCAATTCATCTAATAAATCATCTATGACATGAATAGTTAGCTTATCCTTGATGGTTATTTTATTGAGAGGACAAAAATTAGAACACATACACCAAGAATTATCCTTACGATGGGCCAAAACCACTGGTGAACAATAAGGACTAGTTTTATGATGAATGACTTCGTGTTCTAAAAGTTCTTGCACAATTTTTTAAATTTCTATTTTATGAGGTTGAGGGTATCGATAAAGATGGACATTAGAAGGAAGGCTTCATGGAACAATATGTATGGCATGGTCATGATATAATTTGGGAGGTAGTTCCTTTGGTTCTTGTAAACCTTCATCATAGTTAGCCACAATATCTTGAAGATCCTTTGAGTGAATTTCATGAATATATTGTGTGTGCTTTTCCAAACAATTGATTTGAGCTATGAATCCATAACCCCCTTCCTTAATATTTTTCCATGTTGTGAGAACTCTCTACCTTTTATGGAGGAGTTAGAATTCCTTGGAGGTGAATGGTCCTTCCATTTTATTTTCATTCCACAAATAATTTTCTGAAATTAAAATTGATAGTGTCCAATTATTCTAACCATTCAACTCCCAAAATAACATCTAAATTCCCTAAAATCATAACAAAGAGAGTTTCATGCCAAGTTTCACTTTCCATTTGTATCAAAACTGAAGATGTTATACCAATACATTGAGCATTTCCTCCATTTGTAACTAAATCTTAAAACTTATCTTGATTGGAGGAGTGAATGTGTAAGTTCAATGCCTTAGAAATGTTAAGATCAATAAAATTATGAGTACTACCTGAATTGATCAACATATTTATCCTCTTCTATCAAATTAATCTTGATACCTTGATTGTATGATGAGTTGTTAATACCATAAGAGCATGTAGTGAAATGGCCATAGTGTCTTTGTTGCATTATGCTTCATCATGATTTATTTGTTCTTCAAGTATAGGTGACTCGTGTGAATTGATATCCTCGACTTCTTCTTCGTCTTTCCTGTTATCATATTCTATTTGAAAATTTTATCTTGGTACACATGCTTGATCTTTTAGATTATGATTGTGACATTTATAGCAGTAATATCGTGATGGTTGGTAATTTCTATGGAAGAAATTGTTGTGATATTGAGGATGATTATAGGATTCACGTTTGAAAGATGTCAAATTTTGCACCTTTTTCTCAGCCAACTTAGCAATCCTTATAGTGTCATCCAAAGAGTATGGATCTTGGAAGTATAATTCAATTTGAGTATTCTCTTTCAACCCATGTCTAAAGGTTGAAACCACCACATCAGTTTGTAAATATCCTGTATAAGAAAGAAGACTTATGAATTCTAAAATATTATCTCTTCGTGAGCCAATTTATTTAAGTGCCAACATACAAACTATGTGTGAGGATGAAGTCCCTTCATCAAATCTCTTAAGATAAAACTTCTTGAATTCAAGCCATAAGAGAGGTCTACTAGGTATGGGTACCATTTCATGTAATACCTTTTGTAATTGCTCTTGTTGTACCATTCGTTGATGCAATATTTATAGGTGTGACCATTGTTGGTCCACTCATTATTGATTTAATCATAGTTTATCCAACTATTGTTGTTGATTAATATTTGGCCTAGGTACCTTATGAGTGTGGTTTATTTACTCAGATGCATGGGGTTTGTTTATCCTTGTATTTGTACTATGGATGGGCTTGTCTTGTCTCTCATCCCTAGTAGGATATAAAACCTATTTTTCATGATCTTGAAATGTTGCATTGACCTAGTATTATGGTTTTAGAGTGAGCATTATATACTCAAGTAGTGCAGAGGTGCAACATTCTTGAATGAATAATCTCTCTTGAAACATATTGGTATTTATGTCACCCTCATATATAATGAATGCAAGAGCTGACATGGGTTTTTTGTAAGAACGATGGTTAACATGCATATCCTCTTGATCATGTTCTTGATTTATAGATAGATGCTCAGTTAGAAAATCTTGGTAGTAGTCATATTGGTACAAGATGTACTCTTGCATTGCTTCTAATGGATCTTTAGGATGAGTTGAGATGTGAATGTACAAAACTGCCCTACTAGGAACCATTAGTGGGTGAATGATTATTTTAATAGAAATCAAACAAAGTATCTATATTAGGAAGGTCTTCCATTTTATCATATTTAGGACCTATGGGTGCTTCCTGAATAGGAATTTCTTGAAGGTTAGATCCCCTATATGAGATATTCAAGTTACGATGTATGCAAGGGTACTATTCAAGGATGGAAATGTCCTCTAGACTATATCAAATATGTTTTATATCTCCTTATAGATATTCAATAGCACTAGATCTTGATTGAGCCTGATTTTGTGTTCTTACCATTGTCTAAACTATGCAAATAATAAATAAAAAAGCAAAAAAGAAAGCATTTTTTTTTGTATTTTTTATTATTTTTGTTAATGATTTTCTTGATTTAATTTTTATTTTTTTTGTGTATGTTTTGGTTTTAAGATCATATTCCTATGAAAATTAATAGGTAAATTAAATAGAAATTAATGAAAGGTATTTTATGCACACCCCTTGTCTATGAATGCACCATAAATGGCAAAAATATTTTCCTGGTATGCTGGATATGGATGATGTCTATCATAAGGAAATAAAATACCTTTGGAAGAGGCCACACTATCTATTGCATTGCTACCAGCCTATCCAAGCTCTTGCTTCACCCTCGTGTGAGCTTGGACATGAACGAAAACTATTATTACATAAATTATTAAGCCCTAGGAATTGGAGGGTGTCTAACCTTCCTATTTTGGAATGCACCTAAATGTAGGGGACTTGTTGATGATGAAGTCTAAAAAGCCACTCCGCAGTGGGATATGAATGGCCACATAACATGATTACTTTCAGTCATTGGTGATGAAATCTAACTAATTGACATTATATTATCTTGTGTATATGTGAGGGTTCATTTTAATATTTTTGCAAAAAGGAAACAAATAGCATACAAGTAATATTTCACTAAATACAAAAATGTATGTTTAATATTTATAAAACCATATATGATATTCATCCTTTAAGCAAGCAATAAGGTAATCAAATTAAACAACAACAAATAGATATCATCTTACACTAGTACAATTGTGAACATAGACCATCTGGACCTAAGATGACCATATACATAGGTCATATAGAGTTGAGATGACCATATATAGAGGTCATATTGAGCTGATATGATTGTTGTTAGACTTATCTAAAGCTAAAGAGCTTCTATAATTTTTACTGTAAATGAAATTTTTCTTAATTTTATTTACAGAACATAAAATTTGTATGTTTCTTTACAAAAATAGGATAGATAAGGATATATAGACTTACTTTGAAAGCCTAAGTCTGATGTAGATATCTTTATTTTGTTACTATTTTTATTCTATCCTAGGGGTCATATTGAGCTAAGATAGTTGCAGTATAGAGTTCATCTCGACCTAATATGGTTATGACTGTGTACTTGTAAAAGTAGAATTTATCAGTAATCAATTAAAAATCTAAACAAGGGATTGGTATCCCACTGTGATCACCATATGAGAGCTCAAAAACTATGCACTAATAAAGTAAATGTAAACACAATAAATAAACACAAGCATATAACTGAAACATAATGATAAAAATAGTAAAATATGGGTCCCCTTTTATTAGTAATAGCCCATATTTCTCAAAGCATATTACAATAACATCCCCTTAAGGGAGTTCACAAGTGTGATACAATCAATACGATATGAGGGTTTTTTCCCCTCGAAACTATCTTGATTTACTAAATGGTCTTCTTACAATCACAAATTGTTTGGGGGTAGGTTTTTCATTACCTCCATAGTGAATATTATGTGAATCTTGTACTCCTTTTTCATCTATTGAATTTTGTAATCTACACACAAGGAAACTAGAAATGTATCAAAAGTATATGAAGAGTCCATTAAAATTGATCTCGTATTAATCAATATGAATGTGATAAATGAAGACAAAACCAAAATAAAACATGTATAATCTGAAATCTATCTAAATGTAGAAATAGTGAAAATACTAATCTAAGCTATGCTAAAATAAAAATTAGTAAACCCTGTGTCTAGCCAAGACCATATCAAGGTGAGATGGCCTTATCTACGAGTTATCTCGAGTTGAGATGACTATTTTAATAGGACTTTATTTATATAAAATTAATTTTAAGTGATGTTCGAGATACCCTGGGTGTGTTGTCAATGGATTTTTGTATTGTGAGAGCAACTTTATGGAGCAAAGTGATCATCGAAGTGAATTTTTTTAACTACATGGAAGATGGAAGCACAATTTTTAATCCTTTTTAGTAGTGTGTTAGAATGATTTTCAATGATAGTAATATTTTGGAGGATTGAAGTGGGTAGAACTTCAATGATTGGGGAATTGGGGATTAAATTTGATAGCACTTCATTACACAAATTCAAAAACCTTCAGATTTTGATTGATTTTGGTAGAACTTCATTGCATAAAATCGAACATTGAGGGACCATTAGAACTTAAGGGTGAGTGTCATTTTATAGACTTCTCATAGAAAAGCTAATAATGGTGAAATCACCCTGCATTAAAAAGTGAAGAGGTAGTCCACATTAAGAAAAATAGATGTTTATCTCTAGAATATCATGTGATTAATTATTGTATGTATTTTTTCTAATTTTGGCCCATGTAGGGCACTTAATTCCAGTGCAGGATCATGCATAGGATTAACTAGAAGTTTCGGCTGCTAGTTACATGTATTTTTATTTTTAAACTTGATTTTGGTGGACATCTTAGGTCAAGACGGTTGTGGTTTTGTGGGTGTCTTGAGTCTATACTACCATGGTTTGAGGGTGTCTCGGGTTGAGACAACCATAATTTAAGGTTGTCTTATGTCAATATGGCCATGATTTGAGGGTATCTCAGGTTGAGATGTCCATAGTTTAAGGGTGTCTTAGGTTGAGATGTCCATAGTTTGGAGGGTACTTATGTGTGTTTAAGTGGTGAAAACCACTATTTTAGCCTTGAATCTACCCAAGGTGGTTTATGTGGTCTAAAAGGAGTATATTTAGCTAGTCTCCTCAATATTATGTGTTTTAGGTATCTACAAGCTCTATGAGGAAAAGTAATTTAGAGATTAAACAAAGAGAGTTAAAAAAAATAAAAAATAACTTATCTAAGTACATTGAGCATAATTATCCAATTATATTCTCACTACTTGTTTGCAGCCTAAAAAAACCCTTATACCCTAGGCATTACTACCTTTCATGATTATTATTGCTCTCATCTCTTCGAGTGGATGTGTTTGGTGCCTTGCACCTCATGTAAAAAATAAGTCTTGGGAAGTCTATATGATATGACTCCTTTGGATGATCTCCAAGATGTTTTATCAAGTTTAGATCCTTGACTTGATGTGATATTTGACACTCATATTTCCTTCCTACTATATCCTACTCTACTAAGTTTCTCTATTAAATAAAATAGAAAAAAAAAGGAAAGCAACAAAATAAAGCAGCAAACCTAACTAACCCATGTAGCCTATCTATGGGTGGTGATTCACCAAAGATATAATTATACTCTTAATTTTGTGATGGATTGAAGTGAAAACATGCATAGTTATCGAAAAATCACAAGGAACACAGGTCCATCTAAACATGAGTAAAAATATAACATCCACACAAGAAATAACATAGGGAATTCATATATAGTCATAGTTTTTTATTAGTTTGAACTCCAAGTTACATATGTGTAAAGAGAAGAGGTTTGAAAACTAATCGACTAAAAATGCAAGGCTTGATCTAGGTTGTTATATAAGAGAGAATTAAGGAAAAAATCCCTTAGAATAAAAGATAGCTTTCAATGCTTACAATGAGAATAAGTATACATATTTATAGAAATATTTGAAGTTATTTCCTCCTTCAAGTTAAAAAATCCTATGTAGGGTACAAGGAGTAGGGGTGGCTTCTATCCATTAGGTATGGATTCAAAAGGGTTCCCCCCTAGGTACCACCAGAGTTATCTACTTTTTCATTTTTTCATGGAAAAAAAATTCTACCCTTATGGAACTAGGGCTCTCGAGGAGCCCCCTTGCTATAGTTAGACTAGTACCAAGGTTGTTTGATTTATTTGATGCAACCTTATTGGTGCTAGTAATGACTATCTCCACTATTAGTCTCCTTAGATCATATTCTCCATACCTAGCTTAAATATTTACCTCTTTTGATCTACTAGTTGTGGATGGCTACACTTCTTAGACCTATTAGGTGACCTTGCTTTCTTTTTCGGGTACTTTAGAGAGAGTGGGGTCCACTTCCTCTACTATATATGAGCCTATTAGGCAAATTATTTGGCTCTATGATGAATTATGTGCTTCTCCCTCTTCATCCATGTATTATTCCTCATTCTAGATTGTTGTAACCCATTTTAGGGTATCAAGTTGTTGAGTGAGAGATGACTGAATGATGATAGGATATATAGTTAGAGCAGGTTACTCTCTCTTCATCTATGAATAGGTAAACGAGATGATCACATTCATAGATTGAGTGTGAGAGAAGATATCCATATCCTTTGTGATCTTTCCCTATGAATGATGTCATAAGTAGCCTCAAAGCTATGTTTTGCTTCTTGATATTGTGTAGTTAGAAAAAGCATAGCATAACCTGTAGATGGATCAGTGAGTCTAAAAATCCTTTATTATTATAGTGTGGCACAATTTCAAGCACTAATATTGGAATTTAATCCAATGCATTTGGTGGTATAGGAGGCCACAAGGGGTTCCTTGTACTCCATGTGGAAAAACTTGTAATTAATGAATCATCCATGCTTAGGAACATGCATTTAGTAGCAGACTCATGATTTTTTGTGTCCTTTGCTTGGAGCATAGTCACCGAGTGAATACAATTGATGCTATAGAAGCAGATAGAATAAGGACTTTATCAAAACCTTAATATAGTATCCTTTTTGGGTAGGTTATTTAGGTTCTTCTTTTGAGTGGATTCACTAGGTGGGGTTGTGTTGTTGACTAAACAAATATTCTGACAGTAACGTCAATCTAAGGTGGAAATTTCTTATGGGTACTTTTTTACAACAAACTCACCAAGTAAATATTTAGGGTACTTCAATAAGCTAATGACCATGGCCTAAATTTTGATCAAGGGATGTATTTTATAGTTTAGGTCTCATTGAGCATGTTATTTTGAACTATTGGGGGCATAAAATGACCCTTTCACCCCAATAACTATGACCCCCATGGTTTTGGTTGTTATTTCCTCTTTGATAGGGTGCTTCTAGTACCCTATGATTTGTTTGGAGTGTCAGTCCTAGGAAGTCTAAGGATCCTAGGATGTGGCTACTCCAAACAACCATTGGGATTTTTTACCAAGATTGACTCAACTTCTTTTAATATTTTATGCTCATATCTCCTTCCAACTATAGCCCATTTTGTTAGGTTTATTTATTAAAAAAATATAAAAATAAGAGAAAGTAGCAAAAGAAAGCAATAAACTTAACTAGCCTATCTAGCCTATCTATGGGTGGTGATGCATAAAATATATAATTAGATTCTCCATGATGTAATGGATAGAAGTGAATACACACATAGTAATTAAAAATGTATGAGTAACACAAATTGTAACATCCCATTTCTAACCATATATAGAGAGAGTATTCTTTTAAATCAGGTAATTATCTTAGTCAAGGCTCACAAAGTTGTTTTCATTTATATTAAATTTGATAAGGCATTACCATATTTTGAGACCTTGTCATTGTAGATGACTCTCAAGTGAACAAAAGTGGCCAAAATCCATAGAATTTTGGGATTCATTGTATATGCCTTTATTGCATAAAGGATGCTTCAAATGGTCTTTCCATATTTTTTACATTCTCTACAAATGCAAGACAACTTGACCATAGCATTGTGATTATACCTCCTCATTATTTAGAGAAGGGAGGTACCAATTCCCTCACCAATCATAAGTTAAAATATGTTGGTGCATTCAGGTGTAATACCTCTAAGTTTAGTCATTGCACTTCCATAGTGGAAATACTAATACTTTAGTGCTTAACTACCCTATCTCTGTAATGGATTAGTTAAGGCAATTATCAGTTTATGTGACAATTTTGCATGAACACTAGAGCCTACCTACTGAAGGTACCATCATTTAAATTCATTGTAAATGGGTTCCTAACCCATATGGTAGAAAATAATATTTAAGCTACACCATATATAATCTTATCCAAAAACTCCTCATCTTTGGATAACATTTAAGTTCCCCACTCTAGATGTGCCCATTGCAAAAAGTCCTAGGTGTTGCTTTCCTATGACACCCTTACGTTTGAATTCATCTTAAGGGTTCTAACATGATTATTTAAAGCATTCCCTTGCAAAACCTTTCTTACCCAAAATCATAACATCAATTACCTTAACTCTCACTCTCTCTCCTCAACAAAAGTAAAGCATATTCATTTTGCTTAATTAAGAAATGAATTAAAATATTTCTAAAGCATAATATTGAAATCATTAAACATCTAAATAAATTTTATTTTTTGGTAGCAAGAACATGTTTATAAATATATTTGCATCTTTATTTATTCATTTTGACAACAAATATAATCTCTCTTGAGGATTTTCTAATAAATATAATTATAAATCAATTCTTTTGAAATGAATCGGAAATAAAAACAATGAATATTTATAACATCAAACATTCAATAATTTTTTTAATAAAGGGACTTATTGCAATATCCCCTTAACAATATAAATAAATATACATAATATCAAATTCATGAATTAATCATTAATTTTATAAAATGGAATTACAAAGATCATGGTAAAAATATTGAAGCCTCTTTTGTATAAGATTATTTACCCTGAACAAGGGGGTTATGTGCAAGGATATCAAATAGTAGATGAGATAGTTATTTTTTAAGAAGCCATCCATTCCATGGAAATGCAAAAATATCCATATATGTTCATTCATTTAGACTTATCTAAAGCTTATGATAGAGTGGATTAGCACTTCCTTGTCAAAGTTTTAAGGCAATTTGGCTTCTCTCAAGATTGGATGGATTGGATTATGGGATGTATCTCTTTAGTTTCCTACTCTATTCATATCAATGGTAGGACTTCTCAACTATTATTTGCTTCTAGAGGTATTAGGTAAGGTGACCCATCTCCCCTTATTTATTCATCATTGATGAATATTTGGGCATGACTATAACCAAAAATAAAGAAAATAGAACCCTTTATGGAGTAACCATTGCTCATGGAGCTAGGCCTACTTCTAATCTTCAACTTTTGATAACTCTACTCCATTAGGTAAAGCTACAGTTAAGGAAGCTTCTAAAATTAAGCAAATCATTGGATTTTTTTCTAATACTACTAGACAATTGATTAATGAAGACAAATCTAAAGTTATTTTCATTCATTGCTCTCCTATACAGGATTCCATGGTATTGGATAAGTTAATATATAAGAATACATCCCTTTTGATCACTTATTTAGGTATTCTTCTCAATATTCAAAGTAAAAAAAAAATATTGGAATTGGTTGTTGGATAGATTTAAGAAGAAAATTGGTAAGTGGATGAATAGGTGGCTTTCATTTGGGGGTAGAATTACCTTGGTAAAATTAGTCCTTCAAGATATACCTATTTATGTTTTTGTTGTTTTGAATATCCCAAAGGTTTTTCTTTGAGAATTGGATAAAATCAATCATCGGTTCCTCTAGAGTGGTACTAAGAAGAAAAGAACTAAGAAGAAAAGAAAATGGGCCTGGGTGAAATGGGATACTTTATGCCTCCCCAAGACTGAAGGTGTGTTAGATTTTTAGTCTGCTACTAATAACAATAAGGATTTAGCTACTAAAATGTATTGGAGGATTTTTCATAACCCTAATGATCATTTGACCAAGAATCTTTGTGCTAAATATGTTGAGAATAAAAGTCTTGAAGATCTTGTTCGCTATGAATTACCTACCAAAGGTTCTTCCATTTTAGTTCTTCTTAATACTAGTGAGGATTTTATTGAGTAAAAGTTATTTTACATCATTCATATGTTCAACAAGAATTTTTTTGGATAGAATCTTAGGATGGTCACCAACCTTTGATAACCTAGTTTCCTGATTGGAGGCCTCGATACCATCCTAGTAATTCAGAGGTTGGTAGATATTGAATCGCTATTGAGGACTAGCCTATTCAAATTCCATAAAGGAAAACAAAATATATCCAAAGCATCCTTCATATGATATCTCTCTCTTGGTCCCATGATAAAGACTATTTTAGATGGAACAACACTACTAAGGGTGAGTATTCAATTGCTCAAGGTTATTTGACCTTATGCCATAATAATCCCAATCAATCATATAATATTTTTACTCAATTGTTGTCCCAAAATATTTGGACTAAAGTGAGGTTATTTACTTGGATTTTATTGCATCACAGGTTGCTTACTGGTGAGAAACTTATGAAATGTGGTTTTCATGGCCCGTTTAGATACGAGATGTATGAAGAGAATGTGGAAACTCTTAGCCACATTTTTATTGAGTGCACCTTAGCCTTTGAGCTATGGAGGAGAATGACCATATTACTTGGCTTACAATGGTCTATTTTTTTATACTTTTGAATATCTTTGGAGGGACTGACCTAATCAGGAAGTGTTGATCATTTTATTAAGTAGCTAGTTTTGATGGGTTCTACCATTCTACCTTGGAATATATGGAAGGAAAGAAACAACCAGATTTTCAATCAAGAAATGAAGTACATTCACTATATATGGAAAAAGACTATTGCCAACTTAGTTGAATTAGTCCAATAGCTCCTTAAAAAAACCCTAAAACTCCCACCAAATATGGGATCAAGTGATAAAAATATTGAATATTAACTCTTTTAATAGAAACCAACTTAAATAGAATATGAGTAATCAAAATATGGATAGAACAAGGAATTGGTAGCATCCTCCTAAGAATTTTGAAAAAATCAATAATGATGGAGCCTCTAGGGGGGACCCTATAAAAGGTAAGGTGGGAGGAATTGGTAGACTTTTAGATGGTTCTCTAATTTTCACTTTTGCTTGTATCCTTTCCAATAACCTTGATGAAGGGTACGGTATCCTTAGAGGCCTTTGAAAGGCTTCTAAGGTTGGATGGAAAAATATGTTAGTTGAATCTATCTCTCAAGTCATGATTAATATATTAAAGACTCCTAAGAATCATAAGTTTGATTAGAGAATAAAAATATTTTTTGAGAAGATTTAATTAATCCAAATGGTATTTTTGAAAGTTAAATATAATCACATGGATACAGAAAAATATAGGAGTGTTGACACTTTATCTAATTGGGATTTAGATAAAAATGATCTTACTTACTACGACCACCCTCCTATATGGTGGGATTCACAAATGACGAAAGTTCTTCTTTCTATACTTTTTGATCAGATGTAATAGCTTACATTTAATATTTGTTAATCCAAGTTAATCAATGTTAGATTTAAAGAGTAGGAATCCAGTATAGATTATACCATGTAGATTAATTTTAAGCTTAATTATGATCTCTTTTAGTTTCATGTTTTACAAAAAAATAATGATTACAATGAATAGAAATTAAATCATTCAGCAATGAAAATAAAGTGCAATTTATTATTTATGTAGTAAATATTATATTTACCTATTTATGAGTTGATCTAATAATAATTACCTACTGATGAATTTATGTATTTATGAGGATCCTCGTGTAGTTAGTTTTAATTATCTATTTTGACTTTCTATTCTATATAAATAACACTTGGTGGCTTCCCAAAAATTACAATAAGAACAAAAAATATTCTTATAAATATTAAGGTTTAACTTGGATTAATTCCTTTTGTTATCTTTTGAAGGATATATTTTTCCCTAAAAAAAAAGTTGTGCTAGGAATGCATAGGAGATGGACCAATAGGATTCCAAATGCAGGGTTCTTCGAATATCTAAGTCTTCCAATAAAATAAATAATGGTTCTCCTTTCCTACAAAGAGAAACTCTTCATAAAATTGGTGTTAAGTAGACATCATGGTACACTATAGATGGATTACAATGAGCATTTGTGTAGCATTTATGATTTATACAAATATGTAGAAAAAAATCAAGAAAATGAAATAACTTATGGTAATTGTACAAAGACTCATCTAGTATAGCATGGTAGTGAGCAAAACCATATATATATCCAACCTCAAGCCCTACATTCTCTCAGACGTACATAGCAAAAATATATAAGTATTTTGTAATGATAATTTTGCTCTAAAACTAGAGGTATATTTTTATCTTTTACAAGTAAACAATAATAAATATATATATACAAAACATAAGTCTAATCTATCTCAAATTTTGAAGCATCTTCTTCAATATTTTTATAGAAAAAATACCTTATGGTCTTTAAATAACACAAAATTATACTTGGAGGGGGGGGTGAACAGTATAAGACCACTTTTTACTTTTTCTTCCAAATAAATATTATGTTGTGTAAATATAGAAGTATCAATAGAAGTAATCAAAGCAATGCACAAAAACCATACATAATAGAGACACCACAATTTATGTGGTTCACCCAATGTGGGCTAATCCACGGAGAAAATATTTTACTAAAACTTTCTCAATCAATCTCTTTGGGAATCACTCCCAATTACAATGTTTATGGACCTCTGTCCAAAGGATATGCTGATCCCCTAATCTCAAGTTCATGGATATCTTCCACAGGAGAAATATTTCCCCTTCTACTCTGGTTATGTGATCTTCTAGAATACTTCATCTCTCTTCTGCTCTAATTTGTGGACCTCTCTCCACTTGAAGACTCCTCACTCAGATCTATCTTCAACTGTGCTAGTTGTTGGATATCTATCCACTAAGACTCTGTCCTCTGTACTTTGTCACCTCCAAAGGTCTATCAATAGGCTCACTAAGAACCTTATCAATAGGCTCACATAGAACCTTCTTAACAATCTCACACCGAACTTGTCCAACACTACTCTAGCAAGCTCACCAAGAACTTGCCCAAAAAAACGATAGCAAGCTCACCAAGAACTTACCCAAATATGCTCCAACAATCTCACTAGGAACTTGTCCAAATATACTCTAGCAATCTCACCAAGAACTTGCTGAAATATACTCCAACAAGCTCACTAAGAAATTGTTCAAATTTGCTCTAGCAAGCTCACCAAGAACTTGCTCAAATCTGCTCCAACAAGCTCACTAAGAACTTGTCCAAAACTATCCCAAATCTATCCATAAATCTGCCCACAAAACTGTCCCAAATGCCTTCTCAAAGTCTCAACCAATCATGCTCAAGTAGCACTCAAATATCATCCACAAATCTATCAAGGAAAATCTCAATGATCAACTCAACAATGAATGGCAATGTACTCTTCAATGAATTACAACAATAATCCACAATGCTCTCAACTCAACTCAACTCATAGAAGCATAAAGAGAATTGTTAGAGACTCAATATGTTCTAATCTCAATCTCAAATCAAATCAATATCAACTCAACTAAACTCAAATCAACTCATAGAAGCATAAAGATAATTGTTAGAGACTCCATACGTTCTAATATCAATCTCAAGTCAAATCAACCTCAACTCAATTCAAGTCAACCTCAACTCAACTCAAGTCTTATAGAACCGTAAAGAGAATTTTTAGATACTCAATATGTTCTAACATTAATATCAACTCAACATAGAATGATGGAATAGTTTGTTTTATAGAAATTTAACAATCACTTCACACATCACTTGACTAGGCTCAATCAACTCAACTCAACCAATCATCACAAGGAATAACTCTTTCTCACACAACCCTAGTCCAAGTATGTATCAACCAACTTAAATGTTTTCAAAAATACTCAACCATAAATCTCATATAATAATGATACTCATGTTATTTTATAACTCAAGTTATTTTACAACCAATGGGCTTCAACCACTATGCTTATAACACAAGGTTTAAACACAACTCTCAATTCAGAAAACCTTGAAGCATTCAACCAACCACTTTCAAAAAGGAAACCACAAACAATCCTTTTACCTCCAATGATATTTTAGAAATCAACCACCATAAACAATCAATAGGAGAATGTGCCCATACCTTTTATGAAGATGAAAAAACCTCTTTGTAAATCTTCCACAATCATAAAATTATTTTGCAAATCTTCACAAGGGTTAGTAGATCACAAAATAATCAACATTACTCCACTTTTCAATAATCATCACCAAGCCCTTTAATTTCACAACTTTCTTATCTCTCCTAAAACCACTTGTACCATAAAATAAAATAAATCAAAACATTGCATAACCTTTTCACTCCCAAAACCACTTATACCATAAAATAAAATAAATCACAATATTGTATACCTTGTCACCTCATGAAATAATTAATCCTCTTGAAAAAGAACAAGGCAAACTTCACTTTTGGAACCCCTTTACAAAATCAGAAATATATCTTTACACACACCTTATTTCTCCTTCTAAATAAGTTAGTAAAATAGCCCTTGAAATAAGATTTCCAATGATATATAATATGCCCCCTTTCCGAAATAAATTAAAACCTTTACATATATATATGCCACCCTCCATTAATTGCACATAGGTCGGTCCTCCATTAATTTAAACTTAAACTTTAAACTCTAATATCTTCATCACCGGAGGTCATTTTTCAATGAAAAAAAATTCCACCTTGGCTTTTAAGAAAATCCCTTTCCACATAAGCCCACCATGGTTTTAAATAAAACCTTTTATTTTTCCTGCCTTGGTTTTCATAAAAAACCTGTAAATAGCCATGCTTTCCAAAATATCATAAATGCTTGTTTATGAAATATTTGGGCCACCAAAACCAAATGTGATCCATGTGACATAAATGATCCATGTGACATCAATGACAACATAAAATGCCTTAAATTAACTCAAATTTCCAACAGTCTTAGAAGATGTTGGTTCTGGAGAAGACATATATACACATAAAAGGTTAGACTCCTTGCTACTTATTTTCTGTAGAAATATCCAAAAGCTTTCACTACTCCCCACATTCTCTGTTCAGGATCCAAAAGACCAAAAAATTCTTTTTTTATTTCTTTTTCCAACAAGGTTTAAAGATACCCCAGAAAGAATTTTCTCAAGATTAATAACTCATGACAGTCCGCCTTGGCACTTTCTTAATTTGGGTTCATTTTACAATTCAAAGTTAGAAATGTTTTTTTTTATGATTTTTTTTTTTGGGTATAAGGTAGAGGTGTTTATAAGGTCCACAAACCTTTTACATAGTCAAAATGGGCTGGTTCTAGCATCAAGCCCATATAATCAAAATACAAAATGGATCTTTCTAAGACCCACATTAATCCATACTTAGAGTCCACAGTCCTATACTTGTCGCTTGACTATTTAGGATAAAACAAAAACCAAACAACACCTAGCACTTACTAATACCACTAGGTTGTTGTACTGTACACTTGTCACCTCCTAGGCCCCAGCAAATGGGATGCCTTTTCTACCTAATTCCATCTGTCGGATTACTCATCATCAACCCCTCTGATCTCTTGATGCTCTAACAGGTTTGATCTTAGCTCTTCTCTAGAAGCCAACACCAATAGTTCTTGAGGGAAGTTATCCTTCCAAATTTGCATCTCCCCAACATAAACTACAATATTTGCCATTAGATCCACTGCCTGGTTCCCTTCTATGAAGGTGTGTTGTATTCGGGCATTAACCAAATGAGATTTATGAATCTTTGCTTCTAGGATAAGCTCCAAGATGGTCCAACTGGGGTCTTTATCCTCCTTAATTGCCTTGATTATATTAAGCGAATCCCCTTCAAAGATAACTTCCTTATAACCCTCAAGTCTGGAAATTCTCATTGCCTGCATGCAGGCTTGGGCTTCTGCAAAATTATTTGTTTGAGTTCCCAAAGGCTCTGCAAAGGCAAGGACCACTTTTCCTTCCTCATTTATCAGAAATCCTCCTGTTCCTGTAGCCCCCGGATTTCCTTTAGCTTCCCCGTCAAAATTAAAATTAACCCACTTTTGTGTGGGGGGTATCCACTTGACACCATCCTGTGGGTTGGTTGTGATGTCTAGGTCTAGAAGTTCCTCTCCCTAGTTTCGTAAAATCCTCCTTTCCCTTAGAGACATGGTCTCATTTTTTAAGAAGAAATTTTTCTAGTTTTCTTTCAAATCTCTGATTATTTTATTACCACATAACCTGGGATCTTTCTTACATCCTTTAAATACTCTCTTATTTCTCTCATTCCATATCCCCCATAAAAAATGGGGTAAGCTAAGCTTCCAGAGCCAAGTCAAAAGTTTTTCCCGGAAGGGGGAAGCCCACTATATGCAGAAGTCAGACATGCTATTTGGACAGACCCAATCTATATGAAATTTGGACAGGATCATTTGGAAGACTGTACAAGAAAATTCACAAGTTAGAAATATATGACTTACAGATTCTATCGCTTTCTCACACAAGATACATCGATTGATGAATTGGAAACCTCTCCTTTGTAGATTATCTATTGTCAGAATATTATTTTGAACTGCCAACCAAAAGAAGAAAGCTATTTTTGGGGTTAAATTATTTAACCAAATAATAGAAGTCAGAGTCTAGCCATTGAATCCTGAGTGGATTAACTTATAGGCAATTTTTACTGAATAGATCCCACTTGTAGTTTTGCCCCAAATCGCCTTGTCTCTTCCTTCCCTAGGAATGATCGGGAACACCCTTAAAGCATCATTGAGTTTGGTTAGGGCCACCTTCTCTTGCTCTGACAGATTATGAACTGTGATTTTCCTCCAAGAGGAAGTTTCTGTGCTACGACAATAAAATCCCCTACTTTTCCTCCCATTTCCTTCGAAAGTTTATGTTAGAGGACCTGAAGGTCTAAGTTATCTTTCAGAGGGGCCTCTTCCAACCACGGGTCTTTCCAAAAGTCCACTTGTCTTCCATTACCAATTCTCCATCTGATGCCTTTCCTAACTACCTCCCAACATTCGAGAAAACAATTCCAAAAATAGGATCCTCTAGGGAGATTATCAGCTTTCAGGAAGTCCTAATTATTTTTTATATATTTTGCCTTAAGAAGTTTTACCCATCCCAATTGATCATTATTGATAAATATCCGTACCTATTTTCCAATAAGAGCTTGATTCATTTCTTTCATTATCTTTAGCCCCAGGACCCCCTAATCCTTTCTTGCACACACCTAATTCCATGCTACCAACGAAATTATCTTTCTCTCCTCTGAACCTGACCACAAGAAGTTGAGTTGAATTTGCTCCAATGTAGCTTGGACCTTTGTAGGCATTCTAAATAGAGACATGTAGTAAATTGGAATGCTCTGTAAAGTAGTTTGAACTAATAAGGCTTTTCTTGCGAAGCTGAGAAGGCTGCCCTTCCACCCTGCTAACTTTTTGGAGATCCTGTCAATGACTGAGTTCCACAATGTAGCCTTCATTCTTCCTTCAAACATAGGCATGCCTAGATAAGTTGCTGGTATAATCTCCTTTCCACAACCGAAGAGGTTAGCTATTCTTTTCTCCCTCCCACTGGGCATGTTAAATAAATAGATGCTACTCTTCTTATAGTTTATGTACTGTCCTGCTTCTGTCTCATACTTGGTTAGAATTCTCTTCAGCTTCCTAGCTTGAGGCATCAAGGATTTGGACACAATGATTGTATCATCCACAAACTATTGGTGAGACACTGTATCTGTTGTTGAGGCTGGTTTAAAACCTTCCAATTGACCATCTGCCACCGTTGCTAAAATGTTCCTACCCAATGCTTCCGCTAAAATAATAAACAAGTATAGAGACAAAGGATCTCCTTGTCACAACCCCCTTTCACTCTTAAAGTAACCGGAGGGTGACCCATTCACCATGACAAAAAATCTTGTACTAGAGATACAACTAAAAGTCAACTTAATCCACTGGGGATAGAAACCAAACTTACCCAAAATATTGGTGAGGAACCGCCATGAGACTCGGTCGTAGGCTTTATTCATATCAAGCTTTAGTAACATACCTGCTTCCTTACTAGCCACCATTGAATGAATAACCTCAATGATGAAAGGAAGGATAACCTTCAGCCTATTGGCGATTTTTTTTGTGAGAATATTCATCAGAGTGTTACATAAAATGATAGGGCAAAAACTAGAAAATTCCATCACTCCCACTAGTTTAGGGATGAGGACTAAAAAGTAGCATTAACTCCTTCTAGGATTTCCATGTCCTTTTGAGCCTCAATTATAGCTTCCACTACATCATTGCCTAGGATATCCCAAAACTTTTGGAAGAAAGCTACGGGGAGCTGTTACCATCCATGTCAAAAACCACCTTCTTAATTTCCTCCTTTGTGAAAGGACTAAGTAATAATCCATTAATATTCTCGCATTACGAGGGGTGGAATGGCTGCCAACAGAGAGTCCTCTTCTTCAATAGTCGTATTTACATCTTCTAGCAACGATTTAAAGTACTCAACCGCTTCCCTCCTTATGTCTTCCATATCTTTGGTGTTAGACCCATCGGCCATCTTGATCTTCTTAATTTTGTTAGTACTCTTGTGGCGAAGAGTAGAGACATGGAAGAACTTTGTATTTCTATCACCCTCCTTTAACCAACGCAGTCTAGATTTTTTCCTCCAAAAGGTTTCTTCAAATCCTAGCATCATGTGGCATTCGGTTAACAGCTCCCTCTCTTGGTTTCTCAGATCCTCTGTAAGCTGCTCTGACTTCAACTTCTCCTATAGTTCATTGATCTTGTCTTTTAGTTCTGCATTTTTAACAAAAATATTGCCAAAGGAAGTTTTGTTCCACTCTCTAATGTTAGCCTTCACATTTCATAGTTTACATGCCACTTGGGCCAGTTTCGAACCATTATACTTTTTGTCCCACCATTGGGCAACCAGATCCTTGAGATCCTGATGTTGGAACCACATAAGTTCGAATCGAAAGGGTCTGATGTATCTTTTCTTAGAGTCCTCCCTTGTTTCCCATAGAATTGGGTTGTGATCAGACCCGATTCTTGGGAGTGCCATTAATGAAGAGTCCCCAAACCTCTCCAGGCATTCTTGAGAAAGAAGAAACCTATCTAATCTGATCTAAATTTGGTTTTCCTTCAATATTTTGTTAGACCATGTATAGGAGAATCTACGCAGGTCCACATCCATCAACTCATGTTGCTCAACAAAATCTCTAAACTCGTAGATATCAGCAGTTATTCTTTGAGAGCCCCCCAATTTATCTACAGGATTAAGGTAGCAATTGAAATCCCCCACCACAATCCAAGGGTAGTTGGGGACCGTCTCCCTTAATTCAGCTAGCTGACTCCAAAGAACCCTTCTCAGTCCCTGTCTAACTAGAGCATATACATTCGTTAAGATCCACTCTTCCTGCATGGTTTTATCCACACATAAGAGACAAATAAACCAACTATACATCAGAATAACTCTAATATCAATCACATTCTTGTTCCACATAACCAGCAACCCTCCTGCTATTCCAAGTGGCCTCTTGGCCTACTACTTCAGCTTCTCGCCAAGTCCTATTCTTAAAAGGAATAACTCTACTCTCCTCCATTTTAGTTTCTTGTAGTAAAATCATATCCGGTTTGTGTTCTTGTCTAAGAGCATACAAAGCTCTTATTTTTGCAAGATTACTCCCACGAATATTCCATGAAAGAATCTTCATTTATGGGCTTTGGATCCTCGAGACTTCGCCCCAAAGAGCAATACTTCTTGAGTGCCATCAGCCACTCCTCGCTCTGCTTCTTTTTGCCTTAAGGCAACATTGCTAGGTTTCCCTCTTCCTACTGAACCATATCCCCATACATCTGCTCTAGGCTGGGGTTCCTTGGGATTCACTTGGATTCTAGTAACCATATTAGATAGGTCAGTCTTGGTCTTTGGGGTAACAATATGGCTTTCCAGGTTAACTGGTCTTTCTGACAGTGGAGATGATTCCGTGCTCTTAGCTTCTTGATTAGTAGATTCTTTTTTCCCTGCTTTGAGGTTACACTGATCTTGGTGGTTCACATCTTCCTCCTGAGTATCCTTGCCTGTATTATTAGTTTCCTGCTCCTTCCTCTAATTTTTCTCCTCTATATCCTTCTCTTGAGTCTCCTCTACCTCAGATTCCACTTCTTGGCTATCCATTTGATCTCCCTTCTCCACTGGGATGTTGATCTCCTTGGAATTTCTTCCCATAAATTCCTCTGTAGTACATTGGACCACTTCCACTGAGCCTCCATAGGCCTCCCGTATTACCCAATCAAACTTACTTGTCCAAGGGCGTTGATCTATGGGGTTCTTTCCTTTGTTATTTGGCTTTGAGGCTTGTTGTATCATCTTAGGAGCAGGTTGAGCTTGAGGGTTCCCATCAAAGGGACCAGCTCCCCTGTGAGAGGGTTTCGGGGCATAGGTATTTTTGAGAGGAGGGTTATAATGTTGCCTCTTGCTTACAATATTGTGAACAGGGTCTTTGATATTCGGATTTCGAGCTCCACGTCCTTGAGGCCCATGTTGGGTAGAAATGGAGATCTCTAGGGGAGGGATATTATTCTGGGTTTGAGGAACAGTATTTTGGAGTGGGGGCTGGTTCTTGGAAATGCGGTGGATACCCTGGTGCCCTACCTTCCTGCAAAAACTACACTTAAAAGACATTTTCATATTCAAAGACCTGAGTATGAAGGCCAAAAATAGATGACAATATAATGGATTTAGGGAGCTCTTTACTCAGGTTCGCAAACACACACATGCGAGAAGAAAGGAGTCTTGTTTTTCTCAAGGTTGCAGGATCAATAGCTATTAGTTCTCCAATATTTGTAGCTATCCTAGCCAAGATTTGTTCATTCCAAAAAAGCAGAGGTAATCTCGGCATCTTAACCCAAATAGGAGCCAAATACAGCACCTGAGTTTGGGGGTTGAAATCGGGGGACCAATGCTTCAGATACAAGACCCTTTTCCCAAAAAACCAAGGACCTCCTTGGAGAGTCCTTTCCATGTCCTGTTCACATTGAAATGTCACCAAAAGAAAACTCTTGGGTAAAGCCTTAATCATCATACCGGCCCTTGGCTGCCATTTTTGGATGGCCCATCTCCTTATGACTTCCAAGTCTGGCCTCACCCCCATAAATTTAGCCACCATAGATGTTCTACCCTCCATAGCCACATGTTCAGCTAAGGTATCCAGTACGTGCAACCTACCATTGACAAATTTTAGATTAAAACAAGAGTCAGATAATTTTTGCTTACCGCAAAGAGCATTAAGATATGAAGGTATCTAGTTGCCAGGTTTCTCTTTGTCTCCTTCCTGGGTCTTCCTTTGATCCTGACGCTCAAATTCCTGGTCCCCTTCAGAGATATCTTCAACCGCATCCGCCGAACGCCCTTGGACCGGTTCCAATAGAACTTCCTTGTCCACATCCTCCGCCTGGGGGCCTACTATCTCACCAGAGCCCCCACCTGCCACGTCTACTGATCTACCCTTCGAATCCCCACACCTAGGTTTTGTTGCCCCTAGACCTCCCGCTCCTCCTCCTTGCTGCTCCATCCGTCACAACTTGCTGCCTTTTTTTTTATGATTTATTTATTCTAAAAGAAATTAAACATTTAAATTTATCCTTTATTCTTTCTTCATTTAGTGAAGTATCATTAAATATTCCTATCATAGTTCCTTTATCAAGAATGACAAAAATAATAATTTTACATCAATTAACATTCAAACATAAAAATATGACATATCAAATAGCAAGAGCATCAACTAGATCTGGAATATATATCACATGTCAATTCATTATGACTACATAAAACATCAACTTTCTAACCACTTGCAAAGGTGTCTATTATTGAAAAAATACAAATTTATTAGTAGCATATCAATAATCATCAAAACATCATAAAACCATATAATATTTTATTAAATATAACATATAAATTCATAAATATTTTATATGAAATTTTTTTCTAGGGTAGGCTCATGACATACTACATTATTTGGACTAAACACAATCCTCTATGTTTTACCAAGTTGCAATACAACAAAAATTATATATATATATATATATATATATATATATATGGTAAGTTAAAAATATTTATTTATCAAAATAGGGCATTTGAAAGACGCTCTAATGTCATGTATAATAGTGAAATAAGAAGAGGAACCCAAGAGGAAACCTGAAAGGAACACAACAAAGAGGCAAAAATCCTGCTACAACAAAAAGAAGCCATCCTCAAATATAAAGGAACAAAAAGAAATAGGCCTAAAAACCATAGGACACAACAAGACCAAAACCTTTAGACTGAAGGAAAAAAATAGAGACATCAGCAGGTGGAACCCCATCCTTGCTTAGATAGAAACGTCAGTGAACATAGGAGAAGCGGTAGCAGTTTCCAGCATGGTATCCTTTGCTTCATCCTTTGGGGAATCCTTAGGAACATACTTCAGTACATCAATACACGCTTCCTTCGAAATATCCACCACTTTCTCATATTTTTCATTACCCTTGGCATCAAAGGGACCCTCAGCAATGAAAAATACTGGAATGTCCTCGAAATTATCATAAAAAAATGGGAGACTGAGACCTTGATGCTAATCCTTTAGCCTTGAAATTACTTTATCTAAGGCCATATGTGTAGTTTCTAGATGATCAATTATAGCATAGGTTGCCTAGACTACGATTTTATGGAGGTATTTCTCCATAATATCATGCAAATTATACTGATCCTTTGTAGGTTTAATAGACGTGGAAAGAGGGGTTTTAGAAATTTCTTTAATCTTGAGCCTCTTGGAACATCTAACAGACGTACTCTCAACCTTAAACTTTTTTCTGAAGTTGAAATCAAGAAGAGGTTTGTCACTTTTCTCCTTCCTCTTGGGTCTAGATATTCTAGGACTGGGAGTTGAGGACGAATTTTCTTCATCAAAATCTAGGACGGGGATGTTACCTTTGGAGAATTTCAAAAGGAGAAATATGTATAGGAATTTTAAAAGCCCTTGATTACAGGGCAAACCCTCCTTTTTCTGGGAGGAGGTTATGGTGTAATCAATGGAACAAAATAGGGATGTGAGAATATTCATCATTTTGGTTTCACGGAAGTGGTTTACAAAATCTAAATGGAAACAACAGAGTTGGGCTTCAGGATTATCACAAGTTAGGTATTGCATGATAGGTTTCAAAATTTCTTTCCAGGGAGTGGAAATATGGTTACGGTACAAACCTTTCTTGACCATCTTGTGGATCTTCGAGGATTAAAATATATTTATTTATTAAAATAAATATGAAAAATATTTTTGCATATGAACTACATTTTTCCAAGTAGCATTCATTTTTGAATACTAGTCCCATTGGACTTTACATTGTTCTACAGTTTGAGTCCCCATCTATTTGAAATGGAACTCCAAAATAATTATTGGTTATATTTCAATAATTTTAGGGTCATTTATCTACAAGTTAGATAAATTCTATACATGGTTAGGATCAGTTACATACTTTGTAAGAAAGGATAAATGGAAAATATCATTCGTCTTGAACAGGTTAGAATTTATATAAATTGCAGAAAAATGACCCTACAACGATTGAAGTGCAAATAGTAAAGATTTTGGAGTTTTGTTCCAAATAGATAAACCAAAATTTGGAACAATGTAAATTCCAATAGGAATGGTATTCAAAAAAGAATGCTACTTGGGAAAAAGTAGTTGATATACAAAAACATTGTCCATATTTATTTGATTAAATAAATGTAAATTTGGTCTTATTGAAAGTTATTCATAAAACATAGAGGACTATGTTTAGTCTAAGGGGGGTAGTATGTCATGACCCTCCCTTGGAAAAAAATTTCATATAAAATATTTATGAATTTATATGTTATCATTAATGAAAAATTAAATGGTTTTATGAGGTTTTTATGATTAAATATATGCTACTAATAGATTTGTATTTTTGCAATAACATTATATGTTTATGTAGTCATAATGAATTGACATGTGATATTTGGTCTAGATCTAGTTGGTGCTCTTGCTATTTGATATGTCATATTTTTATGCTTGAATTCTAAATGATATCAAATTATCATATTTATCATGTTTGATAAAGGAACTATGATAAAAATATTTAATGATACTTTGTTAAATAAAAAAGAAAGAAAATGTAAATGCTCAATTTGTTTTTGAATAAATGAATCATCAAAAAAAAATATTTTTAGCTTTGAATTAGAAAATGAACCCAACTTAATAAAATGGCAAGTAGGTCGGTTATGAGTTCACTATCTCGAGTGAATTATTTATAAGGTCTCCTTAAACCCTCTTGGAAAAAGGAAAAAAGAAGAATATTGTATTGGTATTTTAGATCCTGAATAAATAACGTGTGGGATAGTGAGAGTTTTTGTATATTTTTAGAGAAAATGGGTATCAAGGAGTCTAATCTTCGATGAGCATCTATGTCTTCTCCAAAATCAACATCTTCTAAGACATTAAGGTATTCCTTTCTATGAAAATATTGAAGAAGGTACTTCAAACTATGAGGTAGATTAGACTTATGTTTCCTATATATACATTTATAATTTATTTCTTGTAAAATATAGAGAGATAACTCTAGTTTTAGAGAAACATTATCATTACAAAAGACTTAGATGTTATCTCGAGAGGATGTAGGACTTGAGGTTGGATAGATATATTTTTTTTCTCATTACCATGCTAGAATGGATGATTCTTTGTACAATTACCATTAGTCATTCTATTTGCTTGATTGTTGTCTATATATTTGTACAAATCATGATTGCTATATAGATGCCAATTGTAATCCATCTGTAGTGTAGCGTTGCATCTGATTAGAACCAAGTTTGGACATAGTTTCTCTTTGTAAGAAAGGAGGACTATGGTTTAGTTTATTGGGAGGCTTAGACCTTTAAATAACCCTCCCTTTGAAAGCCTATTGGTGCATCTCCTGTATGTACCTAGTACAAATTTCACTATAGGTGGAAATATTTCCTTTGCACAATAACAAAAGAAATTAATCCAAGTCAAACCTTAATGTTTAGAAAAATAATTTGTGTTCTCATTGTAAGTTTTGGGAGGCTTCCAAGTGGCACAAATATAGAACGCACTCAGAACTTTGGAGTAGTGCTCTTTGAATATAGGTTTTAGTTAATCATATGTGGTTATATGTTTGTGAAATCTATAATCCCACACCTAAGGTATGATGATGCCTAAGCAATAAAATTAAATCCATCTACCTTGTGTTAAACTAACTACCTATTATGATACTTGTGGGCCTTCATGAGAGTTCTAACTAAGCCTCTTCCTAGACAAGTAGTAGGTATCGCGAGTATGGATGGGCTCGTAGTTGGTTGGATGATTGTTAGAAAGTGCTATTCAATCATCTATGACCACCTTGGTAGGTAGAAAACCTTTTTAAAAATGTGCAAGGGAGAAGTGTTTATTTATTATCCAAATTTTGTTGTTAGGAAGTATTAAATTATATATATCATAGTTACATATTTTTAGGAAGAATGAAGGGAAACTTATCATTGGAATTGCACCTAAGGTTTTAGAGAAACAACTTTTAAAATAAAAATGTCTAAATTAAATATAAGTTTATTTCCTTGAATAAGTTATTATGAATTTGATAATTATTGGATTAGAAGATAAATCATAATAGTGGAATATGTCATTGATTTGTGTAATGAAGTAAATGTGTAAGAAAATATTAAACTTATAGTTGACTACATTATTATGATAAGTTGGTTGAAGTTTTATTTATGAAATTTATAAAGAATATGCTAAATACTTTTTAAGGATTAAACTAGAGGACCTCTGTATGAAGTTAATTGAAAATAAACAAAGGGAATTTCTTTTAATCTTGATAATTTTAAATTGCTAAAAATATGTTGCTTCCTTTAGAGATAATATGTTATAGATTTTGGGAAGACTTAATAATGGCATGTAGGCTTTTCAATATCTAGTTCTTTACTTAATCTATGTAAAGAATATTTTGAATTATTAGATAGAATTATGAATTAATTGAGTTAGAGTACTTATCTATGTATGTTGTAAAGATATTATTTTTTAGAAAAGAGAAAAATTATGATTGTATGTAAATGAATTAAGGTTTGGGTATGGAGCCTAATAAATGAATAGGAACTTATGGGGGTTCCACAAATAATATTTTGTAAAGAATTATTCAAGGAAAAATACCCTTGAATATTAATAGATTAGTAAACGAATAAGGTTAATGTGAGGGAATTATGGAATTCCCTCACTCTTGTAGAATAAATGAGCTTACAACACAATTATAATCGAACGGCACAATAATTATGGAAATTATGATGTGATAGATTGAAATTATGACAAAAGGAATGATAGATTCATTTGTGTAGATTGGCTAATAGCTTATACCTAAACACTACTAAGGAATGAGAGACACTAGTATGGGATTTGGTATCCCTTTTTCTCAAGCGAACGAGATAGGATTAACCCATATATTGTGGTCATATAGGAAATACATAAGATTTAATCATTTATCTTTCATTACAATATTACATTCCATGAATTGCATAATAAGTTAATCATTTCCAGTTTATATTATACATAAATGTTATTATAAATATCATTATAAAAGTATAATAAAATATTACAATGATTCCATAACTAACTCATATAATATTCACAAATGACACATTATATATCCTAGGAAACCTTTTTGGGAGAAAAACCAACCTAAAAAATTTCCATATTTATTTTTCATTGTAAGTCTATTGGTCGGTCTGCAAAAAAGAATCCATCATTTCTTTTTTCATAATTTTAATATGTTGCATAAGAATTTTGATAATTCTTGTGTCCCTATATTACAATTGTGTTGTAACCTTAATTATTTTACAAGAGTTAGGGAATCCCATATTTCCCTCATATTAATTTTATTCGTTTACTAATATATTAATATTCAAGGGTATTTTCCTTGAATAATTACTTACAAAATATTATTTATGGAACCCTTATAAGTTCCTATTAATTTATTGGTATCCATACCCAAACCATAATTCATTTACATACAATCATAATTTTCTCTTTTTTTAAAAAAATAATCTCTTTACAACATTAATAGATAAGTACTTTAACTCAATTAATTCATAATTCTATCCAATAATTCAAAATATGCTTTACATATATTAATTAAATAAATAGACCTTGCAAAGTCTACATGCCATTATGAAGTCTTCCTAAAATCCATAACATATTATATTTAAGGAGGCAACATATTTTTAGCAATTTAAACTTATCAACATTAAATGAAAGTCTCTTTGTTTATTTTCAATTAACTTCATACAGAGTTTATCTACTTTACTCCTTAAAAAGGATTTAGCACATTCTTTATCTATTTGATAAATCAAACTTCAATCAACTTATCCTAATAATGAAGTAGTCAACCATAAGTAATATTTTTTTACCACATTTACTTCATTACACAAATCAATGACATATTCCATTATTATGGTTTATCTTCTAATCTAAGAATTATCAAATTCATAATAGCTTATTCATTGCAAGAAATTCATCTTTAATTTACACATTTATTCTAAAATTTATTTCTCTAAAACCTTAGTTCCAATTCCAATGATAATTCTCCCTTCATTATTCCTGAAAGGATGTAACTATGATATATATAAGTTAATACTTCCTAAAAAAAAACTTTGGATAATAAACAAATATTTCTCCCTTACATATTTTTGAAAAGGTTTTCTACTTCCCAAGGTGGTCATAGATGATTTAATAGCACTTTATAACACTCATCCAACCAACTATAAGCCCATACATACTCGTGATCCCTACTGCTTGGTTAGAATGAGGCTTAGTTAGCACTCTCATGAAGACCCACAAGTACCATAATAGGTAGTTATTTTAACACAAGGTAGATGGATTTAATTTTATTTCTTAGGCATCATCCTACCTTAGGTGTGGGATTATATATTTCACAAACATATCACCACATATGATTAACTAAAACATACATTCAAAGAGCACTAATCCAACTGTCTGAGTGGGTTCCAGATTTGTGTCGCTTGGAAGCCTCCCAAACCTTACAATAAGAACAAAAATTATTTTTCTAACATTAAGGTTTGACTTGGATTAATTTCTTTTGTTATTGTGCAAAGGAGATATTTCCACCTAGAGTGAAAGTTGTACTAGGCACTCATAGGAGATGCACCAATAGGATTCCAAAGGGAGGGTTCTTCAAAGGTCTAAGCTTCCCAATAAACTAAACCATAGTCCTCCTTTCTTACAAAGAGCAACTATACCAAGACTTGGTGCTAATAAGATGCAACGTTACACTACAGATGGATTGCAATGGGTATCTATATAGCAATCATAATTTATACAAATATATAGAAATAAATCAAGCAAATAGAATGACTAATGATAATTGTACAAAGACTCATCCAGTCTAGCATGGTAATGAGAAAAACCAAATATCTATCCAACCTCAAGTCCTAAATCCTCTCGAGAAAACATCTAAGTCTTTTGTAATGATAATATTTCTCTAAAACTAGAGGTATCTCTTTATATTTTGCAAGAAAGAAATCATAAATGTATGTATAGGAAATATAGGTCTAATCTATCTCATAGTTTGAAGTACCTTCTTCAATATTTTCATAGAAAGGGATACCTTAAGGTATTAGAAGATGTTGGTTTTGGAGAAGACATAGATGCTCACTGAAGGTTAGAATCCTTGATACTCCTTTTCTCTAAAAATATAGAAAAGCTCTTACTATCTCTCACATTCTCTATTTAGGATCCAAAAGATCGATAAAATCTTATTTTTTTCCTTTTCCCAAGAGGGTTTAGGGAGACCTTATAAAGAATTCACTTGAGACAATGAACTCATAACCGACCTCATTGCCATTTTATTAAGTTGGGTTAATTTTCCAATTCAAATTTAAAGATATGTTTTTTTGATAATTCATTTATTTAAAAACAAATTAAGCATTTACATTTTTACTTCTTTTTTTATTTAAAGAAGTATCATTAAATCTTCTTATCATAGTTGCTTCATCAAGAATAATAAAGATGATAATTTGATATCAATTAACATTCAAGAATAAAAATATGATATATAAAATAGCAAGAGCATCAACTAGATCTATACCGGATATCACATGTCAATTCACTATGACTACATAAACATATAATGTTCTTGTAAAAATATAAATATATTAGTAGCATATCATTACCATCAAAAGCTCATAAAACCATTTAATATTTCATTAATGATAACATATAAATTCATAAATATTTTATATGAAAAAGTTTTCCAAGGGAGGGTCATGACATACTACCCCCCTTAGACTAAACATAGTCCTCTATGTTTTACCAGTAACTTGCAATAAGACCAAATTTACATTCATTTAATCAAATAAATATGGAAAATATTTTTGTATATCAACTACTTTTTTTCAAGGAGCATTCTTTATTGAATACCAGTCCTATTGGAATTTACATTGTTCTAAATTTTGGTTTATCTATTTCAAACAAAACTCCAAAATATTTACTAGTTGCACTTCAATCGTTGTAGGGTCGTTTATGTGCAATTTAGACAAATTCTAACCTATTAAAGATGCATGATATTCTCCATGTATCCTTGCTTAAAGAGTATATAACTAATCCTAACCGTGTATGTAATTTATCTAACTTGTAGATAAATGATAGTACAATGTTTGAAATATAACCAATAGATATTTTGGAGTTCCATTTCAATCAGGTGGGGAATCAAGTCTAGAACAATGTAAAGTCCAATGGGACTAGTATTCAAAAAAGAATGCTACTTGGAAAAATGTAGTTCATATGCAAAAACGTTTTCCATATTTATTTTAATAAATAAATATAATTTTGGTCTTATTTCAACTTTGTAAAACATAGAAGATTGTGTTTAGTCCAAGGAAGGTAGTATGTCATGACCCTTCCCTAGAAATTTTTTTCATATAAAATATTTATAAATTTATATGTTATCATTAATGAAAGATTATATGGTTTTATAAGGTTTTGATGATTACCGATATGCTACTAATAGATTTGTATTTTTTCAAGAATAGACACCTTTGCAAGTGGCTATCAAGTTGATGTTTTATGTAGTCATAATGAATTGACATGTGATATATGTTCTAGACCTAGCTAATGCTCTTGCTATTTGATATGTCATATTGTTTATGTTTGCATGTTAATTGATGTCAAATTATTAATTTTTTCATTCTTTATAAAGAAACTATGATAAGAATATTTAATGATACTTCATTAAATGAAGAAAGAATAAAGGATAAATTTAAATGTTCAATTTATTTTAGAATAAATAAATCACAAAAAAAACATGTCTAACTTTGAATTGTAAAATGAACCCAACTTAATCCATATATAGTGTAGTGTGACGTCTGATTAATACCAAGTCTATGCGTAGTTACTCTTTGTAGGAAAGGAGGATCATTGTTTAGTTTTTTGGAGCTTGAATAGAGAACATACAGAATAGTGAGAGCTATAGGGTATTTTTAGAGAAAAGAAGTAGCAAGGAGTCTAACCTTCAATGAGCATCTATGTATTCTCGAGAACCAACATATTTTAAGACAATAAGGTATTTTTTTTTTTTAAATATTGAAGATGGTGTTTCAAACTGTGAGATAGATTAGAATTATATTTCGTATATATATTTATTACTATTTACTTCTAAAATAAAAAATAGATACCTATTTTATACATAAATAAAAACACTATTGCAATAAAGATGAAACATTGTATTATATTCAGGAAAGTGGTTCCTTGGAATACAAATTGACCCTTTGAAGGTGCATTTTACAATAATATGTCCAAAGGGGGAAATCCCTCTTACAAATCAAACATATGGTATCTTCATATCTTCATGCTACAACAATGTGGGAGGTGGGTTTGTTGTGACCACCGTGATGACCTTGAGCTTGTTGAACCTAAACCTGGAATCTGCACACATGAAAATGGACAAGGGTTTCGTAGCCCCTGTCAACATGAATAACATGAATTGTAAATGTAAAATGACTAACGTAAAATCAAAATAGAAGAAGATGAACAATGAAATTGTGGCTTACATAGCATAATCCAAGCAGCATAACATTATAATTATTCTCTCTCCTCCCTTATTTTTTCTCTCCATGTGATGGTGTCTTTATAGGCCTTTGATAATTTGGAGGGAAGGGTAGGTGGCAAGCCAATGCTGGCAAGTGGTAAGGACTAGGTAGCCACCTATCTTGGGTATTTGCAGTGAGTCACTAGAAGTGTCTCACTTAAGTATGGAGATGTGGTAAGAGGGTAGTTGGAAATGGAGTGATGTGTTGAGTGATGTGTGAGATGTGGCAAGTGGGTAGGTGCAAGTGGAGTGAAATGTGGAGTGAGGTGTGAGATGTGGCAAGTGGGTAGGTGCAAGTGGAGTGAAATATGGAGGGTTACCCCATGTGAAAGGACAAAAGGGACAAGGGTGTATTAAAGGTGGAAAAGGAGTGATGATGATGTGGCCATGACACATGTCAAGTGAGGAGAGAGGGTATCCTAGGAGGATATTTCCCAAATTTAATAAAATCTAGAAAATATAATTATGTGCAGGATTTTATGCCTAAGTAAAACTTAGGCACATAATGTTATGCAGACCTTAAATGTGCAATGTGAATGAATGATGTGTAGAAATTATAAGCCTAAGTTTAGACTTAGGTATATATTATTATGCAAAATTATGATGTGCAATGTGGGTGAAATGTACTGTAATTTATATGGCTAAATTTAGACCTAGACATATAATTTAATATGCAAAATTATGTGATGAAATGTAAAAGCCTATATTTTAGTGTCTACAGATGCCCCTTTTTGTATCGTATTGTGTGAAATACAATATGGTGCAAAAAAAAAAGACACCTAGTTTTATTTGATGGAGGAATGGACTCAAATCTTCTTGATGCAAAGAATGAATGACTTTTTTAAAATTTTTGATTTTTTGCTTACCCCCTTAATTGATGAATGGGTAAAGGATGAAACCCACAAGCTAATTGACCAAATGTGGATGATGAAAGGAGGTGGTTGATTGAATGATGTGGATTTGATGCAAATGTATGTCATTTTGACCAACTTGATGCCCCAAGTTTGGGATTATTTGTGTTCTTGCAAATTTATCTTTGGTTTTGTTGATGTGCAAAATGTGTGGTAAAATCTTCGACCACGTTTGGAGTTCTTGTTCCACTGTGACTTTAGAAATTCCTTCCAAATGATAAGTTCAAGGAACTAGTCGTTCAGGAATTTGATACTCAAGTTATTTTTGATTATTACCAAATTATTTTTGGTTGTTTTCCTATTTTGACCCAAAGAAGGGGGTTGAAGAATAACCTTGTGCAAATATGTTTTGAACACATCTAAGCTCAAATATTTAGGGACCTAGCTGATTTAATATCATAGTGATTTTGTTATGAATGTTTGAATGAGTTTCCTTATGGTGAGCTACCCATCCAACTGGATTGCATGGATTGCTAGTCGCTGCAACCACTAGGTTTATAGGGTAATCCACTAGATACAAGGTTCAATAAATGATGTGATAATGATGATGATGATGTTTATAAAAATGAATGATCTGATGTATGCAAATGTTGAAAATCAAGATCAAGTTGGATGCCCCAAGTTTGGGGTGGACTTATGTTGTTACAAATTTACCTTTTGGTTTGATTGACATGCAATATGATGAAGTAAAGGAACCAATCACCCTAGGAGCTCATTTTCCTAGTGACTGTTAGCAATTACTTAATGCAAAATGATGAAGTATAAGTTTTCCATGTTTTGTAACGCCACGGAGTAGGCATCAATGACAACAACCTTGGACAAATCTGCTTGAATGCAGGTCACTCAAAAATTTAAGGACCAACCTGATTTAATTTCAAATATGATAATGTGAAATGATTTTGTTAGTGTCCTTATCGTAATTTATCCATCCTACTAGATTGTATGGATAACCAATCATTGCAACCACTAGGTTTCTAGAATAAATTACTATATACAAGGTTCACTTGGGATGATGATGATATGAGATGATGATTTTGAGGGTTTTGCAATGTTTTTGTAGCCATTTGTATTTGAAGGGGAGTTGTCTAAGATGGTCACAAATAAAAGTCAACTTGTTTTGTCCCAATAATAGAAAACATGCTCATTTTAATGAGCATAATTTGCATGGTTGAGTGTTTTGAATGTTGACTTTGATTATGAAACTGAATTTGTTGATTTTGTCTTTCCCTTCAAGCAATGAGTCTATGGAGAAGATATGAAATGATGAAAGTGATGAAACAAATGATAATGGTTTAATGAGATGGATATTTTTTTTTGTTTCAATTGTGATTTTGACCATTGTTGATAATTGTGCACTTCTATCCCTTGGAGCAGTCCAATTGTATGTCTTTCTTAGGGAATTGAGATGATAACAATTCAATTTTTGCATGAGGTGAATCACTTTTCAAGTGCCTTATGGTAATTTATCCATCATACCAGATTGCATGGATTTCTAGTCATTGCAACCGCTAAGTATATAGGATAAGTTATTGTATACGAGGATCACTTGAGGCTAAGTGGAAGAAGGAAATGTACACCTTTATCCCTTGGAGCAGTCTAGCCTCATGGCCTTCTTAGGGATTTGAGATGAAAACACTTCTATTATTTCAAGATCATGTTGAATTTTTTTGACCAAAGGAATTGAGATATCTTTGGATATATTTTTTTTATTTGTTTTGGAGAATGGAGATTGTTTTGTGTTTTTGTATGACAAAAGATGCATGGAAATGTTTTTGGTGTTTTATGTTTTATATGACAAAATATTTATGGCAATGTTTTTGTTATTTTATGGTTTTGTAAGACGAAAGATGTATGTAAATATTTTTGTTTTTTTGATATTTTTGAAATGGAAAGAAAGCACAAGATGTTTTTTTTTTTTGTGTTTTTATGTTTTGATGGTTGATTTTTATTTTTATTTTTACCAAAGGAATTTGAGTACCTTTAGAGCATTTTGGATTGATTTGACCAAAGGGGTTTATGTCTTTGCAGCTTTTTGAATTGTACTAATGATAATTATCCTTATGGTAATCTACTCCTCCTACCAAATTTTATGGATAGCCAATCGCTACAACCGTTAGGGTGCTAGAGTAAATCACTAGATACAAGGATCACTTAAGGCTGAGTGAAATAAGGAAATGCACATCTCTATCCCATGGAGTAGTCCAATCGCATGGGTTTTTTAGGGAGCTGAGATTATAGCATTTCGATTTTTGAAAGCCTTTTTGAGATTGAATTTGACAAAAGAAATTATGTTACCTTTGGAGTTTTTTTTTTTTGAATTGAATGTGACCAAAGGGTTTGATTCCATTGGAGCTTTTTGAATTTGATTATTTGAAATGTGAATGTTTAATGTGATTGTTTGCGTAGGTGTGAGACCTTGAATCCCCCAAGTTTTTTGATTGATTATTTGATGTGATTGATGGGGAAGGTGTGAGACCTTGAACCCCCAAGTTGTTTTGTTATTGTTAATGTATGTGTAATGATTGATTGTTCAATTTTTTTTTTTACATGTTATGAAATAAATATGTTATGAATGAATGCAAATTAATGAAGGGTGTTGCTTTATTAATAATTGTTCAAAGATATTTTGAACCAATTGAATGAATGGTGTTGTTTTATTGATATTTGTTCAAAGAGATTTTGAACCATTATTTATCAAACTTTACCTTTATTGCTTAATAAGGGGCAACAATATGATACTACTAGTATGACCACATGGATGAAATGGATTATGATATTTATGACTATATGATGGTGGTATGGAATGGAGAATTGCTTAGGACTTTATTGTACTTAGGGATAAAGGATCTAGAGTTTTTTTACAAAGACTCAAACATACTAGTATATAGAATAAACTCTCAAACTACCTAATTATTCTAGGATCAAATATGTGTGCAGGGAATTCATTTATCGAATTAACTACTTATCCGTATGAGCGGTCGAAGGTCTCTTCTTAAAATAGCTGTCACCACACATGAGCGTGCTCCACTGCCAGTAAATCTTCTATAGCTCCGATGTAGGCTAACTCCATAGTCCATGATTTTTGTTTTTGATTTCTTGAATTTTGGGGATGACTACTTAACCGTCTTACTGGAAATGTAGTATGATATTTACAACCCATTTAATTAGTGGTGTGTGATGTAAAAGTTTTAGAGCTTTGGGGAATCAGATTCTCAACCTAAGTATGATGAGAATTGTATCCTATCCTTACTACTCTACCTTTTGAATTTAGAAGCAATTGTGATAGTAGTGAAAACCACTATTGTCATGGACTATGTTGCATAATAGGACAAGCAAGGATGTGCCTTTTCACCTCAATATTCCTACCAAGTATGGTGTTATCCCTATTTGATGCAAGATGTTTTTAATATGTGAATTTGTTTTTGGTTCAAGAATATTTTTTAAATCAATTTTCAATACACAATATTTTTTTAGTATATATATGTGCAATGGTCCTAAAAGATTTTGACATATTTTTTGGAGGTTGCTTAAAACACTAGGAGTGGCTGAGTGATCAAAAAAACCTGGGATTTGGCTTAGGAAGCAATGTATTATTATGAGTGATGGGTTTGGTGATGTTTGATGTGAGGTTCCCCTGATTAAGGCAACAAGATATAGTACAAAATCAATTGTTCTTGATTTTAATGAATACGAATGGTATGAATGTGCAAATGCTATGAAAGTTGGAATTTGTGAATGCAATGGAATATGGATTGTGAAAGTGATTTATTAAAAATGCAATGTGTATGAAAATGTTTTTGTGTTTTATATTTTTTATTGTTTTTATTTTTATTTTTTTGTCTTTTGATATTTTTGAGATGAAATGTGACCAAAGGAGTGTTGGTTGCCTTGGAGCCTTTTGAATGAAAATTGACCAAAGGAGTGCCTCCCTTGGAGCATTTTGAAATGAGATTTGACCAAATGGGTTAGGTTCCTTTGAGGCCTTTTGAATTTATTTGACCAAAGTGGTGTCCCCTTTGGAGTTTTTTTTTATTGATTTGACCAAATGGGTGTTACCTTTGGAATTTTTTTTTTATTGATTTGACCAAAGGGGTCTCCCCTTTGAAGCCTTTTTGATTGATTTGACCAAAGGATTGTCCCTTTGGATCATTTTGAATTTAATTGACCAAAGGGGTGTCCCCCCTTGGAGCATTTTGTATTAAATTGACCAAAGGAGTGTCCCCCCTTGGAGTGTTTTTAAATAAAATTTTTCAAACATTAATGTTTGACTTGGATTAATTTATTTTTTTATTGTGCAAAGGAGATATTTCCACCTATAGTGAAATTTGTACTAGGCACTCATAGGAGATGCACCAATAGGCTTCCAAAGGGAGGGTTCTTCAAAGGTCTAAGCCTCCCAATAAACTAAACCATAGTCCTCCTTTCTTACAAAGAGAAACTATACCCAAACTTGGTGCTAATAAGATGCAACGCTACACTATAGATGGATTACAATGGACATCTATATAGCAATCATAATTTATACAAATATATAGTAATAAATCAAGAAATTAGAATGAATAATGGTAATTGTACAAAGACTCATCCAGTCTAGCATGGTAATGAGAAAAACCAGATATCTATCCAACATCAAGTCCTACATCCTCTTGAGACAACATCTAAGTCTTTTGTAATGATAATGTTTCTATAAAACTAGAGGTATCTCTTTATATTTTGCAAGAAATAAATCATAAATGTATGTATAGAAAATATAAGTCTAATCTATCTCATAGTTTGAAGTACCTTCTTCAATATTTTCATAGAAAGCAATACCTTAAGGTATTAGAAGATGTTGGTTTTGGAGAAGACATAGATTCTCACCGAAGGTTAGACTCCTTGATACCCCTTTTCTCTAAAAATATACAAAAGCTCTTAGTATCTCTCACATTCCCTATTCAGGATCCAAAAGATCGATAAAATCTTCTTTTTTTTCCTTTTCCCAAGAGGGTTTAAGGAGACCTTATAAATAATTCACTTGAGATAATGAACTATAACCAACCTCCTTGCCATTTTATTAATTTGGGTTCATTTTCCAATTCAAATTTAAAGATATGTTTTTTTGATGATTCATTTATTTAAAAACAAATTGAGCATTTACATTTTTATTTTATTTTTTTATTTAAAGAAGTATCATTAAATCTTCTTATCATAGTTCCTTCATCAAGCATGATAAATATGATAATTTGATATCAATTAGCATTCAAGAATAAAAATATGATATATCAAATAGCAAGAGCATCAACTAGATCTAGACCAGATATCACATGTCAATTCATTATGACTACATAAAAATATAATGTTCTTGTAAAAATACAAATCTATTAGTAGCATATCATTATCATCAAAACCTCATAAAACCATTTAATATTTCATTAATGATAACATATAAATTCATAAATATTTTATATGAAATTTTTTTCCAAGGGAGGGTCATGACATACTACTCCCCTTGGACTAAACATAGTCCTCTATGTTTTACCAGTAACTTGCAATAAGACCAAATTTACATTTATTTAATCAAATAAATATGGAAAATATTCTTGTATATCAACTACTTTTTTCCAAGGAGCATTATTTATTGAATACAAGTCCTATTTGAATTTACATTGTTCCAAATTTTGGTTTATCTATTTCAAACAAAACTCCAAAATTTTTACTAGTTGCACTTCAATCGTTGTAGGGTCATTTATGTGCAATTTAGACAAATTCTAACCTATTCAAGATGCATGATATTTTCCATGTATCCTTTCTTACAAAGTATATAATTAATCCTAACCATGTATGGAATTTATCTAACTTGTAGATAAATGACCCTACAACGTTTGAAATATAACCAATAGATAATTTGGAGTTCCATTTCAAACAGGTGAGGAATCAAGTCTAGAACAATGTAAAGTCCAATGGGACTAGTATTAAAAAAGAAAGCTACTTGGAAAAATGTAGTTCATATGCAAAAACATTTTCCATATTTATTTTAATAAATAAATATAATTTTGGTCTTATTGCAACTTGGAAAAACATAGAAGATTGTGTTTAGTCCAAGGAAGGTAGTATGTCATGACCCTCCCCTAGAAAATTTTTTCATATAAAATATTTACAAATTTATACGTTATCATTAATGAAATATTATATGGTTTTATGAGGTTTTGATGATTACTGATATGCTTCTAATAGATTTTGTATTTTTTCAAGAATAGACACCTTTGCAAGTGGCTATAAAGTTGATGTTTTATGTAGTCATAATGAATTGACATGTGATATATTTTATAGATCTAGCTAATGCTCTTGCTATTTGATATGTCATATTTTTTATGTTTGCATGTTAATTGATGTCAAATTATTAATTTTTTCATTCTTGATAAAGGAACTATGATAAGAATATTTAATGATAGTTCATTAAATGAAGAAAGAATAAAGGATAAATTTAAATGTTCAATTTATTTTAGAATAAATAAATCACCAAAAAAACATGTCTAACTTTGAATTGTAAAATGAACCCAACTTAATCCATATATAGTGTAGTGTGACGTCTGATTAATACCAAGTCTATGCGTAGTTGCTCTTTGTAGGAAAGGAGGATCATGGTTTAGTTTTTTGGAGCTTGAATAGAGAACATACGGAATAGTGAGAGCTTTAGGGTATTTTTAGAGAAAAGAAGTAGTAAGGAGTCTAACCTTCAATGACCATTTATGTCTTCTCGAGAACCAACATATTTTAAGACCATAAGGTATTTTTTTTTTTTTAATATTGAAGATGGTGTTTCAAACTATGAGATAGATTAGACTTATATTTCGTATATATATTTATTACTATTTACTTCTAAAATAAAAAATAGATACCTATTGTATACATAAAGAAAAACGCCATTGCAATAAAGATGAAACATTGTATTATATTTGGGAAAGTGGTCCCTTGGGATACAAATTGACCCTTTGAGGGTGCATTTTACAATAAGATGTCCAAAGGGGGAAATCCCTTTTACAAATCAAACATATGGTGTCTTCGTCTCTTCATGCTACAACAATGTGGGAGGTGGGTTTGTCGTGACCACCATGATAATCTTGAGCTTTTTGAACCTAAACCTGGAATCTGCACACATGAAAATGGATAAGGGTTTAGTAGCACCTGTCAACATGAATAAGATGAAATGTAAATGTAAAATGACTAACGTAAAATGAAAATAGAAGAAGATGAAAAATTAAATTGTAGCTTACATAGCTTAATCCAATCAGCATAACATTAGCATTATTCTCTCTCCTCCCTTATTTTTTCTCTTCATGTGATGGTGCCTTTATAGGCCTTTGAGAATTTTGGAGGGAAGGATAGGTGGCAAGCCAATGCTACCAAGTGGTAAGGACTGGGTAGCCACCTATCTTGGGTAGTTGCAGTGAGTCACTAGAAGTGTCTCACTTAATTAGGGAGATGTGGTACGATGGTAGTTGGAAGTGGAGTGATGTGTGGAGTGAGGTGTGAGATGTGGCAAGTGGGTAGGTGCAAGTGGAGTGAAATTTGGAGTGAGGTGTGAGATGTGGCAAGTGGGTAGGTGCAAGTGGAGTGAAATATAGAGGGTTACTCCATGTGAAAGTACAAAAGGGACAAGGGTGTATGAAAGGTGGAAAAGTAGTGATGATGATGTGGCCATGACACATGTCAAGTGAGGAGAGAGGGTATCCTAGGAGGATATTTCCCAAATTTAATAAAATCTTGAAAATATAATTTTGTGCAGGATTTTATGCCTAAGTCAAACTTAGGCATATAATGTTATGCAGAACTAAAATGTGTAATGTGAATGAATGATGTGTAGGAATTATAAGCCTAAGTTTAGACTTAGGCATATATTATTATGCAAAATTATGATGTGCAATGTGGGTGAAATGTACTGTAATTTATATGCCTAAGTTTAGACCTAGGCCTATAATTTAATATGTAAATTTATGTGATGAAATGCAAAAGCCTATATTTTAGTGTCTACAGATACCCCTTTTTGTATTGTATTGTGTGAAACACAATATGGTGCAAAAAAAAAGACACCTAGTTTTATTTGATGGAGGAATGGACTCAAATCTTCTCGATGCAAAGAATGAATGAATTTTTTGATTTGTTTGCTTACCCCATCAATTGACGAATAGGTAAAGGATGAAACCCACAAGCCAATTGACCAAATGTGGATGACGAAAGGAGCTGGTTGATTGAATTATGTGGATTTGATGCAAATGTATGTATTTTTGACCAACTTGATACCCCAAGTTTGGGATTATTTGTGTTCTTGCAAATTTACCTTTGGTTTTGTTGATGTGCAAAATGTGTGGTAAAATATTTGACCACGTTTGGAGTTCTTGTTCCACTATGACTTTAGCAATTCCTTCCAAATGATAGGTTCAAGAAACCAGTCGTTCAAGAATTTGATACTCAAGTGATTTTTGATTATTACCAAATTATTTTTGGTTGTTTTCCTCTTTTGACCCAACGAAAGGGGTTGAAGAATAACCTTGTACAAATCTGTTTTGAACACATCTAAGATCAAATATTTAGGGACCTAGCTGATTTAATATCATAGTGATTTGGTGTTGAATGTTTGAATGATTTTCCTTATGGTGAGCTACCCATCCGACCGGATTGCATGGATTTCTAGTCGTTGTAACCGAGGTTTATAGGGTAATACACTAGATACAAGGTAAAATAAATGATGTGATAATGATGATGATGATGTTTGTAAAAATGAATGATCTGATGTATGCAAATGTTGAACATCAAGATCAAGTTGGATGCCTCAAGTTTGATGTGGACTTGTGTTGTTGCAAATTTACCGTTTGGTTTGATTGACATGCAAGATTATGAAGTAAAGGAACCAATCACCCTAGGATCTCGTTGTCCTAGTGACTGTTAGCAATTACTTAATGCAAAATGATGAAGTATAAGTTTTCCATGTTTTGTAACCCCATGGAGTAGGCATCAATGACAACCTTGGACAAATCTGCTTGAATGCAGGTCACTCAAAAATTTAAGGACCAAATTGATTTAATTTCAAATATGATAATATGAAATGATTTTGTTAGTGTCCTTATCATAATTTATCCATCCTACCAGATTTCATGGATAACCAATCGTTGCAACCACTAGGTTTCTATAATAAATTACTAGATACAAGGTTCACTTGGGATGATGATGATATGAGATGATTATTTTGAGGGTTTTGCAATGTTTTTTTAGCCATTTGCATTTGAATGGGAGTTGTGTAATATGGTCACAAATAAAATTCAACTTGTGTTGTCCCAATAATAGAAAAGATGCTCATTTTAATGAACGTAATTTGCATGGTTGAGTGTTGACTTTGATTATGAAACTGAATTTGTTGATTTTATATTTCCCTTGAAGCGATGAGTCTATGGAGAAGATATGAAATGATGAAAGTGATGAAACAAATGATATTGGTTTAATGAGATGGATGTTTTTTTGTTTCAACTATGATTTTGACCATTGTTGATAATTGTGCACTTCTATCCCTTGGAGCAGTCTAGATGTATGTCTTTCTTAGGGAATTGACATGATAACAATTCAATTTTTGCATGAAGTGAATCACTTTTAAATGGCCTTATGGTAATTTATCCATCCTACCGGATTGCATGGATTACTAGTCATTGCAACCGCTAAGTATATAAGATAAGTTATTGTATACGAGGATCACTTGAGGCTAAGTGGAAGAAGGAAATGTACACCTTTATCACTTGGAGTAGTCCAGCCTCATGGCCTTCTTAGGGATTTGAGATGAAAACATTTCTATTCTTTCAAGATCATGTTGAATTTGTTTTTGACCAAAGGAATTGAGATATCTTTGGATTTTTTTTTGGATTTGTTTTGGAGGATGGATATTGTTTTGTGTTTTTGTTTTGTTTTTGTATGACAAAAGATGCATGGAAATATTTTTGGTGTTTTATGTTTTATATGACAAAATATTCATGGCAATGTTTTTGTTGTTTTATGGTTTTGTAAGACGAAAGATGTATGGAAATATTTTTGTTTTTTTGATGTTTTTGAAATGGAAAGAAAGCACAAGATGTTTTTTTTTTGTGTGTGTTTTTATGTTTTGATGATTGATTTTTTTTTTTTGACCAAAGGAATTTGAGTACCTTTAGAGCATTTTGGATTGATTTGACCAAAGGGGTTTATGTATTTATGTATTTTTGAATTGTGCTAATGATAATTATCCTTATGGTAATCTACTCCTCCTACCACATTATATGGATAGCCAATCACTACAACCACTAGGGTGCTAGAGTAAATCACTAGATACAAGGATCACTTAAGGTTGAGTGAAAGAAGGAAATGCACATCTCTATCCCATGGAGTAGTCCAACCACATGGCTTTCTTAGGGAGTTGAGATTATAGCATTTCAATTTTTGAAAGCCTTGTTGAGATTGAATTTGACCAAAGAAATTGTGTTACCTTTGGAGATTTTTTTTTAAATTTAATGTGACCAAAGGGGTTGATTCCATTGGAGCTTTTTGAATTTGATTATTTGAAATGTGAATGTTTAATGTGATTTTTTGGGTAGGTGTGAGATATTGAATCCCCCAAGTTGTTTGATTGATGGGGAAGGTGTGAGACCTTGAACCCCCCCAAGTTGTTTTGTTATTATTGATGTATGTGTAATGATTGATTGTTCAAATTATTTTTTGTTTACATGTTATGAAATAAATATGTTATGAATGAATGCAAATTAATGAAGGGTGTTGCTTTATTAATCATTGTTCAAAGATATTTTGAACCATTTGAATGAATGGTGTTGCTATATTGATCTTTGTTCAAAGAGATTTTGAACCATTATTTATCAAACTTTACCTTCATTGCTTAATAAGGGGCACCAATATGATACTACTGGTATGAAGTATCATTAAATCTTGTTATCATAGTTTCTTTATCCAGCATGATAAAAATCATAATTTAACATCAATTAACATGCAAACATAAAAAATATAACATCTCAAATAGCAAGAGCATTAGCTATATCTAGAACATATATCACATATAAGTCCATTATGTTTTCAACTACATAAAATATCAACTTTCTAGACACTTGCAAAGGTGTCTATTCTTACAAAAATACAAATCTATTAGTAGAATATCATCAATCATCAAAACATCATAAAACAATACAATATTTCATTAATGATAATAATTAAATTCATAAATAGTTTATATGAAAAAGTTGTCTAGGGGAGGGTCATGACATACTATATATCTTGTACTAAACACAATCCTCTGTATTTTAGCAATAACCTACAATAAGACTAGAATTATATTTATTCATTCAAATAAATATGAAAAATATTTTTGTATATCAACTACTTTTTTCCAAGTAGCATTCTTTTTTGAAGACAAATATCATTGAACTTTACATTGTTCTAGAGTTTATTTCCTCATATCTTTGAAATAGAACTCCAAAATCTTTGTTTGTTCCACTTCAATCACTATAGGTTCATTTATCTATAAGTTAGACAAATTCCATAAATGGTTAGCATCATTTACATACTTCCTAAGTAGAGATATATGGAAATTAGCATTGATATTGGATAGGTTGGAATTTTTCAAACTTGCAGATAAATGACCCTACAATGATTGAAGTGCAACCAACAAATATTTTGAAGTTTTGTTCTAAATAGATGAACCAAATTTTGGAACAATGTAAATTTTAATGGGTTGGTTTTCAAAAAATAATACTACTTGGGAAAAATTAATTGATATTCGAAAATATTTTCCATATTTATTTGATTGAATGAATATAATTTTAATCTTATTGCAAGTTACTGGTAAAACATAGGGGACTATGTTTAGTCCATGGGGGTAGTATGTCATTACCCTCCCCTAGACAAATTTTTCATATAAAATATTTATGAATTTATATGTTCTCATTAATGAAATATTATATGGTTTTATGAGATTTTTATGATCAATGATATGCTACTAATAGATTTATCTTTTTAAAAGAATATTAATGTATATGTAGTCATAATGAACTAACATGTGATATCTGGTCTAGATCTAGTTGATTAATGATATGGCAATAATAGAGTTGTCTTTTTATACTTGTATGGTAATTGATGTCAAATAATCATTTTGATAATGCTTGACAAAGGAACTATGATAAGAATATTTAATGATACTTCACTAAATAAAAAAATAAGAAACAAAAAACTTAAATGCTCAATTTATTTTAGAATAAATGAATTAGCCAAAAAAAAACATGTATTTAGCTTTGAATTAGACAATGAACCCAACTTAAGGAAATGCCAGGGAATACGATTATGATTTTGTTATATTAAGTGAATTACTTATGGGGTATCTTTAAACCCTCTTAGAAAAAGGAAGAAAGAGAAGGGATTTTTAGTATTTTGGAGCCTGACATAGAACGTATGAGATATGAGAGCTTTTGGATATTTTTAAATAAAAGGAGTAGTAAGGAGTCTAATATTTAGTGAGGATCTAGATCTTCTCTAGAACTAACATCTTCTAATACCATAAGGTATTCCTTTATATGAAAATATTGAATAATGTGCTTCAAAATATGAGATATATTAGACTTATATATATATTTGTTTGTTTAATTGTAAAAGGCAAATATATACCTCTATTTTTAGAGAAATATTATCATTAAAAAAGACTTTCATATTGTCCCGAGAGAATGTAGAGCTTGAGGTTGGATAGGTATATTTTTTTTCTCACTACCATGCTAGACTAGAAAAGTCTGTACAATTACCATTAGTCCTTTCATTTGCTTGATTGTTATCTATATATTTGTATAAATTATTGATGCTACATAGAAACCCATTGTAATCCATATGTAGTGTAGCGTGATATTTTATTAGCATTAAATTTATGCATAGTTTCTCTTTGTAGAAAAATAAGACCATGGTTTAGTTTACTGGGAGGCTTAAACCTTTGAATAACACTACCTTTGGAAGCCTATTAGTGCAACTCCTATGCATACTTAGTACAACTTCCATTGTAGGAAGAAATATCTCCTTCATATGATATTAAAGAAAATTAATCCAAGTCAAACCTTTATGTTTAGAAGAATGATTTTAGTCCTTATTTTAAGGTTTAAAAATATGCCAAGTGGCACAAATCTAGAATGAACTCGAACCATTAGAGTAGTGATCTTCAAATTTAGGTTTTAATTAATCATAGGTGGTGATAGGTTTGTGAAATCTATAATCCCACACCTAAGGTAGGAAGATGCTTGAGTGCATAAATTAAACCTATCTACCTTGTGTTAAACTGACTACCTATGATGACACTCATGGGATTTCATGAGGATGCTAACTAAGGCCCGCAATGACAAGCAACAAGCATCACAAGTATGTATGGGCTCATATTTCATTAGAAGAATGTTAGAAAGTTCTATTCAATCATTTATGACGACCTTGGTAAGTAGAAAACCTTTTGTTTAATAAAGGATAGAGAATAGCCTTTAATGAGAAGTATTTTTCAAAAATGTACAAAGTGTAGCTATTTTTAAACTCTCAAGAAGAGAGATGTGATTTATCAAGGGTGGGGACCTAAGTACAACCCCTTATTATCCAACAAAAAAAATTAAAGTAATGTGTAATGGCAGTTAATTGTAATTCACTTAATTGAAATTTTCTTTTAAATATAAATTTATAGCTACCCACATGTTGTAGGTGAGTTGCAAAGGGTGGAGAAATCCTCCAATGGAGGTCCCTAGTTTGAATCTTCACTCTACCAAACATACATTGAGTACCCAAAAACTAGTTGATTAGGTTGGTACGATCAAGGCTAGGCACAACTCCTGAGTGATTTTGATATGTAGAACCCTTGGTCGTGGTTTCTCAAACCAAGGTGACTCACTAAATTCAAAATATATATATAAATTTATAGCTTTCATTAGGAAACCTTAAATAATATTAGTTTATATTTAAAATTTTACTTATTTTTAATTAATATTCAATAATTTTAATTTTAAAATATGAAAAAAAATAAAATTAAATTTAATTGGTGAGAAAAACCAATTCAATATAATTTACGCCCCTATAATTCTCACAAACTATAACAAATTAACACATAAAATATATTCTTTAGTCCTTAATGTTGTTCTGGTATTAAGGATATCTCTTTACATTGGATGTATTCAGCCCTGGGTTGCTGCTCTTAACTGCCCGCAGTAATATAATTTTCTTTAACTTAGCAAAAAAAACACATCAAATATATTCGTCAACTTTTAATCTCATATAACCAATTAAATAATCCATCAAATTTATTAATACATATTGAAACATTTGTATAATGATGGTTTCAAGTTGCAAAGAATACAATAACCGATACGAAAGATAATTTGAATAAAATGAAAAAAACATTTAAAGTTGATGATATATCATGTTCACAAATGTGACCAGGAGATAGGTAGGTTTAATCAAATTGATAATTGCATTAACATTAGCTTTAGGAATAAAGCATTCATTTAAATAGTTTACAAAATAGAAAGAAAACTAATCTCTCTATATCCACGCTAACTGAATGCTAACGTAGGTAGAGTGTTAGGTTTAGAACTCTTACCTAGGATATTTAGGATTAACCATTAGATATTTAAGACAATAAATATGTACATGGTAGAAAGTAAAAAGTACAAAATTAAATGTAATAATCTACCTATGTAGTATAATGCAATATACTACCTATTTTACGCTAATATCCCCTCTTTATTACATTACTTTGATATACAAAGTTTACTTCGAAACAACTCAAATTTGACACATCCAAGTGCCTTGGTGAAGATGTCAGCAACCTATTCATCGGTGGGAATGTATTGGAGATTGATTCTGTGTTTAGGAGCTTCATCACGAATGAAATGACAATCTGTGTGAATATGCTTTGTGCTTTCATGATGGACTGGATTTTTGACCAAGTTCAAAACACATGAGTTGTCACAAAATATGTGAATAGGAAGTTTCTTTGGTATGCCCATGGTAGCCAAGATCCAACTTAACCATATCACTTCACACACAGCTCCTCGTGCAACGCGATACTCTGCCTCTGTTGAATATAAAGCAACCACCTGTTGCTTTTTACTATGCCATGAGACAGGACCAGATCCAAGATGAAATACATATCCTTATGTTGATTTTCTATCATCTAAGGATCTAGAATAATTAGAGTCAGTGCAAATATATAAGAAGAATGAGTTATTCTTCTTGTACACAAGACCATATTCTACACTACCTTGAATGTAGTGAAGAACACACTTAGCTGCTTTCCAATGAGAGGCTTTTGGTTCCTGCATGAACTGAGAAAAATAGTTTATAGCATAAGTAATATCTGGTCTAGTATTGGTTATATAGATAAGGCTTCCAATCATCTTTCTATATAACATGCCATCTACCTATGGTGAATCATCATACCGTGATAACTGAAGCCCTGATTCCATTGATGTTGCCTTGGGCTTACAATAAGTCATACGATATTTTTCTACTAAAGTCTTGGCATACTTTTGTTGAGTCACCCTTAGATGATTCTTCTTTTGTTCTATCTCAAGACCAAGATAGTAGTGGAGAAGTCCCAAATCTATCATATCAAAATGACTCATTCAAGAAAATTTTCATGGCACTAATCATTTTATCTGAATTGTCGGTGATGATCAGATCATCTACATATAATACAAGAATCACTATTTCAGAACCTGTGTTCTTGATATAGATATTTGCATCAAATGGACTTATATTGAATCCATGCTACAGTAGGTGACTATCCATTTTAATGTACCATGCTCTTGGGGCTTGTTTAAGCCCATATAATGATTTGACCAATTTGCAAACCTGTTTCTCATGGTCTTCCTCAGAAAATCATGGGGGTTGATTCATGTATACCTCTTATTTTAAGTCACCATTTAGAAACGCACTTTTTACATCCATCTAATGTAATTTCCATCCGAACTGTGCTGCCATAGCAGAAATAACTTGAATGGTGGTCATCCTTGCTATAGGAGCAAAGGTTTCCTCATAGTCAAGGCCTTCCTTTTAAGCATAGCCCTTCACCATAAGATGGGATTTATGCTGGTGTATGGTACCATTTGCCTTATATTTGACTTTGTAAACCCATTTGCAGCCTATGGGTTTCTTTCCTTTAGGTAAATCTACCAGCTTCCATGTTTTATTCTTGATGAGGGAGTTATGTTCTACATCTATAGCTGCATTCCACTGAGGTAGTCTAAGTGTTTCATCAACTGTAGAAGGTTCATTTTCATCAAATGATGATAAATAAACCCTCTCCTCATATATTTCCATATCATATTCCCTTGCTAACTCTCTATCAATAGAAATATCTTGAAAATCTACACAAAGATCATCAACTGAAGTGGATGCTTTAGTATTTTCTTGTTGAGTCATGCTTTGTGTTTTTGGATGATTGATAGTAAGATCAGGTAGGTAAGTGAGTTTGGAATCTTTTATTGTGCTCGTATACCATTTGGGAGGATTTTTCTATTGTGGAGAAAGAAGTGGTTGTTGCTTCTCATCACAAGGTATACTGATGTAGTGTTAGGTGTGAAATCTTCATCAAACACTACATCTCTACTGACATGTATTTTCTTGGTAAATGGGTCTATCAATTGATAGCCTTTTGAGAATTCATCATAGCCAAGAAAAACACATGGTAGGGATTTATCATCTAATTTATTTTTTTTCTCCTTGGGTATATGCATAAAATCCTTACACCCAAATACCCGTAGATGAGATATGGAGGGTTTCCTTCCACTGCATGCTTTCTGAGGAGTCATACCTTCAAGAGCCCTTGTGGGTGCTCTATTTAGAATATATAGTACAGTTTAAATAGCTTTAACCCAGTAAATTTTCTCAAGATTCGCTCCCTTAAGCACACATCGAACCATTTCCATAATGGATTGATTTCTTCTCTTAGAAACTCCATTTGACTAATGATAATAGGCTGTTTTTAATTGTCTTTTTATCCCATGAGTCTGTAAAAGTGAGGAAAATTCCTTTGATGTGTATTCCCCCCCTCGATCTGAATGGAGGATCTTGATGAAGCATCCTAATTATTTCTCAACAAGCTTTTTTAATTGTTGAAAATAGGTAAATGTTTCAGACTTCAATTGCAAGAATAAGACCCACATCTTGCGTGAGTGATCATCGACAAAAAATTGAAAATACCTTTTTCCTCCACAACTAGTAGACATGGGACCACACAAATCTGTGTGAACCAACTCCAAAGGTACCTTAGATCAAAAGGGGCTAGGTTCAAATGGTACTCTATGTTGCTTTCTTGACAAGCAATCTGAGCATACTGGCAAAGTAGATGAAATAGTAGGTAATCCTTTCACCATTTTATATTTACTAAGTTTTAGTAAATATCCTAAACTTAAATTCCCAAATCTCTTATGCCATAGATATGTGGCATCTTTTGTGATTACTGCCATTGCAGTATGTGTTGAGGTAAGTGCATCTAAGACAAACAAACCATGTTTGTATGAACCTGTTGCTATCATTTTTCCTTTCTTGGTGATAAAGCAACATTTCTTTTCTTTGTCCACCTTGAAATTGACATTCATATGATTGTCCAATATTTGTGGAACTGACAAGAGATTATTTTTCAATCCTGGTACATAAAGAAATTTTGGAATTTTACATTCTCCATCTGGAAGGGAGACAAAAACACTTCCTTCTCCCTAATATCGATAGGTTTGATCATCAGCAATGGTGACCAGTCTACCTTCTCGAGCCTCAAATGTCTCAAACTAGAACTTAGCGCCTAAATCTATGTACCACATAGTATCCTTGTTAAGGGAATCTGTATGTGGCATGAGCACCTTGTGTGCTCATTCAGATTTTGAACTAGAATCTTCAGCTGCAATGTGTCCCAGTTGCTTTGTATTCTTATTATTTGGTTTACCTTTGCCCTTCTTATTTCCTTGTTCATTGGGCAGTTTTTTCTTAAACCAACATATTTTTGTGTCATGAGTGTCCTTGTCACAAATATTACAATACTGCTTCTTCTTCTTAGTCTCTTTGCCTTTACCCTTGTTTTTATTAGAATAATAACCTTGCTGTTGATTCCATTTTTTCTTACCACCTTGTCTGTTCAAGAAAAGAGCATTGTTAGATGCCTCATCTCTATGGAGTTGATTAGATTCTTATGTTTGAAGCATATTTACCAACTCAATAAAAGCAACTATCCTTCCAGAGACTTGTAATCAAGTGATAAACATTCTGTAGGAGTCGAGAAGAGCCCTAAAAATGATAGAGGTCAAGACTTGGTCTTCCACTTTTTCTCCTAAGGATTGTAGTTTTGTTTTCAATTCTGCCACTCTACAGAGGAATAGCTCTACTGTTTCTCCAGATTTCATATGAAGAGTATGAAGTTGTATTTGGAGGTGAAGAATTTTTTATTGATTCTTCCCCACAAAGATGGTTGTTAAGGCATCCCATGCCTCCTTACCATTCTTAGCTTCAATGATATGAGGTTGGATATCATCAGTAATGACTAGCAAGATCATTAAGGATAGTTTTCTATCCTTTTTATCAAATGTTGTTTGATTTGCTCCTACTGATTGAGGTCTAGTTTCACTTCCATCCACTATAGACCATAGATTCTCTACAATTAAGATATCTTTCATCTTAGTCTTCCATGCAGAATAATTTGAACCTTTGAGCAGTTGGCTCTCAGTGAGATACTTGTGCATCATGGCCATGGTGAAGGTTTCAAATTTGATAGGATGAATATGGTTGTATCTTGCAGTATACCCTCAAAATATTATATGGAAGATGTTTAATTTTCTTTATAAGATATTTAATGGCACCTACCTTAACACCCTTAACAAGGGATGAAAATTTTGAGGATTTTAAGCCAAAAAAATAGAGCAAATTAAAGGGGTAGGTTTTGAAAGACTTTTGATTGTGCTCTCTAGGATATTTAATGGCACCTGACTTAACACCTTTCAAGAAGGATGAAAATTTTGAGGTAATTAAGCCAAAAAAAGAGATTAAATAAAGGTGTTTGTATTTTTGGACCTTTGGGTGAGGATTATTTAAAAATTTGACTTTGTTTAACCTATACAAGATGTAGCACGATTTGTAGTGAAATTTGTGTTTTCAAGTGTGAAGTGCTCTTCAATTTTTATGATTGTTTAATTGCAAAATTATGTATAGTGCAATAATAAAAAAGAGATCAACCCAAATTATTTATCACTATAGGTATCGGATACAACCGAAAATGCACCTAATGAAGCCAATTTTTGAAAAAGGTGTCGAGTACAATAGAGAATGCACCTTTATTATTCTAGAAAATCCCCCCTTTGTCTTTACAATTTTGCAAAAAATAGAAGCACAAATGTAACTTATATCCCACCTTAATGATTACAAAATTGAGAAAGCAAGTACTTTCAAGACAAGTCGACACATGACCCGCATTTGAAAGGCTTCTAGACCAGTTGACACACGACTTGGTTTTTGTTTTCAGCACTCAAAAATTTGTGGTGCATTAGGATCAAAAGGCTCATGAATCCTCATGGGACCATAGCTTCTATCCAACCCCTTCCATGTATCAGTATAGATAAGTGAGTGAGGTATAGATCTACGATATTCACAAAGCATATGATGAAAATATGATCATGTTGTTTGCCATCGTAATTCGTTTCTCTTTTTAATGATTCTTTGTCTACGAAGAGCTTTCCTCACTCAAGATTTGATCTTCATGAAAACTTAGAAGAATGATGAAAAAATCAAGGAAATTTTGTTGAAATTGTAAGCAACAAAATGTGTCTTTGGTTCTTGTCTTGTTATCTCCACATGCGAATAAAACTAAAGAACAACAATGGTTTAGTTGCATAAGGATTTTGGCATTTGTATTATAAATTTAAATGCTATATATATAAAAATTTTAAAGATTTTTAAAATAAAATTTAACATAAAAGTTTAAATAAAAAACATCAATTTAATAGTTAAACAAAATTGATATAATTTATAAAAAACTAACATGAAAAATTCTAATTTAAAACACTAAAAATAATAATTTTAAGCATAAAAATTTAAATAAAAATATTAATTTAGGCCAAAAACTATGAAATTTTCATAAAAAAATATTAACTTGCTTATGGCGGGTGCGAGAGTCGATTCGTTGACTCTTGTTGGCCTAAGTCGTCTGCCTTGGCCAACTTACCAAGCCTGCAGATTGGTTCTCATCCTACAAAGCCTGAGATTTAAAGAAGCCCACGGTCTTCTTTGGAAATAAGTGGTAAAAATCCCACATGCATCCTGTAAAGGATGCAGAGGCCTTTAAAGGCCTCAACAAGCACTTATGCTCATGATTTCCTTTGGGAAATCGAGTCTGGGCCTCCTTTTATCGATAGCCATGTGGCACGGCAAGGGAGGTCCACATGTCAGGTCGATTCCCACGTGTCAGGTCAAGTCCCACATGTTAGTCTAGTCCACGTGTTAGTACAGTCCATCCCATTTAGATTTTAGGTGGTGCATGATGTGTCACCTAGATGTTGGTTGAGTCAGATTTGCATTGCCTTAGGGTGCGTGCAGGTCCACATCAGCACCGCCTCACCTCGGGGTGCATGTAGGTCTATGGGGAACGTGAGGGTGCTCTTGACCTTGAATCATTCTCTACTTCGAGATCTGTGTCGTAGGATACGTGAGGGCACTCCTGCAGTCTAGGCATTCCTGCCATGACCTCAGGATTTATGCCCAAAATTCCATGGGGAGTGTGAGGGTCACCTGCCCTCGTACGCTCTTGTGGTGGGGACTACGGGCCCGCAAGTGGTCATGATCCGCATGGGGACAAAAAAAACCCTACGGGTTATGATTACAACCAAGGTAAAAATGACCCTACGTCAGGATCTATGCCCTGCATTGGGATCTACACCCTACATCGAAATATTTGCCCTACGGGATTAATAAATCCTAACAAAAAATAAAATACCAAAATAAAATAATAAAAACCTAGCTTAGGAGTATTAAAAAATGGGCGTAGGAAACATTTAAGGGTCACCCAATTTGGTGTCATATTTGCTCGCTTTGTCAAACTCCTCGCTCCAGCTCTGGTACCAATGTGACCAGGAGATAGGTAGGTTTAATCAAATTGATAATTGCATTAACATTAGCTTTAGGAATAAAGCATTCATTTAAATAGATTACAAAATAGAAATAAAACTAATCTCTCTATATCCATGCTAAATGAATGCTAACATAGGTAGAGTGTTAGGTTTAGAACTCTTATGTAGGATATTTAGGTTTAACCATTAGATATTTAATACAGTAAATATCTACATGGTAGAAAGTAAAAAATAGAAAAGTAAATGTAATGATCTACCTATGTAGTATAATGCAATATACTACCTATTTTACCCTAACAACAAAAACATAAAAGACAAAGAAACGTTCAATGCTTAAAACAAATGACTTAGAATAAACAATACCACAAACCCTAAACCTTACTAAAAATCTACTTCTATTCTTTGACACTTAAATTTGTGATCTTCCTATATTCAAACAAATTTTCACAACCGTTTTTGTGATCCGCCTGTATTCAAATAATTTTTTTTAACTTTTTTAATATTAACAAATCTTAAGCATTTAAAATTAATAGTTTTCTTGCTATAATAAAGCAAACTTAGATGTTGTAAGGCCAGTGCTTAAATTTAATGGCTTAATATAAAAACATACACAAACCCTAAATAGTCTATTTCTTAACAATAAAACTTATGATTTTATTAAATTTGTGATTTTTTTTATCAAGTGTTATTAGTTTAATAGGTTATATTTTTTAACATTTCATGAAAAAAATCCATTTTTGATTCTTATCTTACCAAGTTACACAGGTTTATTAAAATACCCTTACCTAATGATGATATAATATGAATAAGGTCGTTTAAATCCCATATAACTCATTAAATGGCAATCCATCTATATTTAAGTAAACATGAGTGATATTTCTTAAGGCCTAAACCTTGCAAAAGGCCTACTCTTCTCAGGCAAGAAAATTTGTGATCTTTTTGTATTTGCCAAAAAATTATTTGGCATTTTACTGTTACCGAATATTTCATGGTCAAATTTAACGGTCTAGTGTGGCTTCCTAAACTTTAAACCTCACTGTTTGGTCAAATTTTATGGTCTATTATGGGTTACTAAACCTTAAACCTCATGAAAAACAAAAAAAATAACTTGCTACTTTTACACTATAGATCAAAAGAATTTGCGATCTTACTACAAGAGGAAATTTCCTTGATTGTTTTAAGATTTACAAATGTTTAGAGCTTAAATTCAATGATTTAGTATATAAAAAGCTGTCCAATGTGACCAGGAGATAGTTAGGCTTAATCAAATAAATAATTGCATTAACATAAGATTTGGAATAAAGCCTTCATTAAATAGATTACAAAATAGAGAAAGAAACTAATCTTTCTATAACCACGCTAACTAACATGCTAACTTAGGTAGAGTGTTAGGTTTAGAACTCTTAACCTAGGATATTTAGGATTTACCATTAGATATTTAAGACAGTAAATATCTACATGTTAGAAAGTATAAAGTGGAAAAGTAAATGTAATAATCTACCTACGTAGTATATTATGCAATATACTACCTATTTTACCCTAACATCCCCCCTTTATTACATTACTTTGATATACATAGTTTACTTCGAAACAACTCAAATTTGACACGTCCAAGTCCCTTTGTGGAGATTTTAGCAACATGTTCATCGGTGGGAATGTATTGGAGCTTGATTCTATGTTTAGGAACTTCATCACAAATGAAATTACAATCTGTGTCAATATGCTTTGTGCGTTCATGATGGACTGGATTCTTGATCAAGTTCAAAACACCTAAGTTGTCGTAAAACATGTGAATAGGGAATTTCTCTGGTAGGCCCATGATATCCAAGATGCGACTTAACCATATCGCTTCACACACAGCTCCACGTGCAGCGTGATATTCTACCTCAGTTGAATATAAAGCAACCACCTATTAATTTTTACTATGCCATGAGACAGGACCAGATCCAAGATGAAATACATATCCTGATGTTGATTTTCTATCATCTAGGGATCCAACATAGTCAGATTCAATATAAATCTGTAATAATAATGAGTTATTCTTCTTATACTCTAGACCATAATCTACACTACCCTAAATGTAGTGAAGAACCCTCTTAGCCGATTTCTAGTGAGATACTTTTAGTTCCTGCATGAAATGAGAAAGATAGTTTATAGCTTAAGTAATAACTGGTCTAGTGTTGCTCATATAGATGAGGCTTCCAATCATCTGTCGATATAGCATGCCATATACTTGTGGTGAGTCATAATACCATGATAACTGAAGCCCTGATTCCATCGTTGTTGCTTTGGGCTTACAATAAGTCATACGATATTTTTATACTAAAGTCTTGGCATACTTTTTATGAGTCATCCTAAGATGATTCTTCTTTTGTTCTATCTCAAGGCCAATACAATAGTGGATAAGTCCTAAATCTGTCATATCAAATGACTCTTTCAAGTCACTTTTCATGGATTTAATCAATTTTTCTGAATTGCCAGTGATGATCAGATCATGTACATATAACACAAGAATCACTATTTCAAAACCTGTGTTCTTTATATAGAGATTTGTGGTAGATGGACTTCTCTTAAATCCATGATGCAGTAGGTGACTATCCATTTTTATGTACCATGCTCTTGGGGCTTGTTTTAGCCCGTATAATGATTTGACCAACTTGCAAACTTGTTGTTCATGGCCTTCCTCAGCAAATATAGGAGGTTGAGTCATGTACACTTCTTCGTTTAAGTCACCATTTAGAAAGGCATGTTTTACATCCATCTCATGTAATTTCTATCTGAACTATGCTGCCATAGCACAAAGAACTCGAATGGTGGTCATCATTACTGTAGGAGCAAAGGTTTTCTCATAGTCAAGGCCTTCCTTTTGAGCATATCCATTCACTACAAGATGGGCCTTATGCTTGTCTATGGTACCATCTACCTTATATTTGACTTTGTAAACCCATTTACAGCCTATGGGTTTCTTTCCTTTAGGAAAATCTACTAGCTTCCATGTTTTATTCTTGATGAGGGAGTTATGTTTTGCATCCATAGATGCCTTCCATTGAGGCATTCTAAGTGCTTCATCAACTGTAGAAGGTTCATTTTCATAAAATTATGATAAGTAAACCCTCTTCTCATCTATTTCCATATCATCTTCCCTTGTTAACTCTCTATCAATAGAAAGGTCTTGAAAATCTGCACAAATATCATCAACTGAAGTGGATGCTTCAGTATTTTCTTGTTGAGTCATGCTTTGTGTTTTTGGACAATTCAGAGTAAGATCAGGTGGGGAAGTGATTTTCAAATCTTTAATTGCGCTCATATACCATTTGGGAGGATTTTTCTATTGTGGAGAAGTAAGTGGCTATTGATCCTCATCATCTAAGTATACTGATGTAGTGTTGGGTGTGAAAGCTTCAAAAATTCATAATATCCAAGAAAACCAAATTGTAGGGACTTCTTATCTAATTTATTTATTTTCTCCTTGGGTATATGCATAAAATCCTTACACCCAAACACCCGTAGATGAGATATGGAGGGTTTACTTCCATTCCATGCTTCCTGAGGAGTCATACCTTCAAGAGCCCTTGTGGGTGCTCTATTTAGAAGATATACTGCATTTTGAACAACTTCAGCCTAGTAAATTTACTCAAGATTTGCTCCCTTAAGCATACATCGAATCATTTCCATAATGGACCAATTTCTTCTCTCAGCAAATCCATTTGACTGAGGAGAATAGGTTGTGGTTAACTATATTTTTATCTCGTGAGTCTGTAAAAATGAGGAAAATTCCGTTGATGTGTATTCCCCCCCTCAATCTAAATGAAGGGTCTTGATGAAGCATCCTGATTCTTTATCAACAAGATTTTTGAATTGTTGAAAATAGGTAAATGCTTTAGACTTCAACTACAAGAAGAATACCTACATCTTGCGTGAGTGGTCATTGACAAACAATTGAAAATACCTTTTTCCTCCACAACTAGTAGACATGGGACCACACAAATCTGTGTGAACCAACTCCAAAGGTACCTTAGCTCGAAATGAGCTAGGTTCAAAGGGTACTTTGTGTTGCTTTCTTGACAAGCAATCTGAGCATACTGGCAAAGTAGATGAAATAGTAGGCAATCCTTTGACCATTTGATATTTTCCAAGTTCTAGTAAATATCTTGAACTTAAATTCCCAAATCTCTTATGCCATAGAGATGTGGCCTTTTTTGTGGTTACTTCCATTGTAGTATGTGTTAAGGTAATTGCATCTAAGACAAACAAACCATGTTTGTATGAACCTGTTGCTATCTGTTTTCCTTTCTTGGTGATAAAGCAACATTTATTTTCTTTGTCCACTTTGAAATTGACATTCATATGATTGTCCAGGATTTGTGGAACTGACAAGAGATTATTTTTCAATCCTTGTACATAAAGAATTTTTTGAATTTTACATACTCCATCTGGAAGGGAGACATAAACACTTCCTTCTCCCTGAACTCGATAGGTTTGATTATCAGCAATGGTGACCGGTCTACCTTCTCAAGTCTCATATGTCTCAAAGCAAGACTTATCGCCAGTCATATGCTTACTAGCGCCTGAATATATGTACCACACAGTGTCCTTGTGAATGGAATATGTATGTTTCATGAGCACCTTGTGTGCTCTTTGAGAGTCTAAACTAGAATCTTCATCTGCAATGTGTCCCTGTTTCTATTTATTCTTGTTGTTTGGTTTGCATTTGCTCTTTTTGTTTCCTTTTTCATTGGGCAGTTTGTTCTTAAACCAACATATTTTGGTTTCATGAGTGTCCTTGTCATAAATCTTAAAATACTGCTTCTTCTTCTGAGTCTCTTTGCCTTTACCCCTATCTTTATTAGAAGAACCTTGCTGTTGATTCCACTTTTTCTTACCACCTTGTCTGTTTGAGAAATAGCATTGTTGGATGTGTCATCTCTTTGGATTTGATTAGCTTCTTATGTTTGAAGCATATTTACCAACTCGACAAAATTCATTGTCCTTGCAGAGACTTGTAATGAAGTGATCAACATTTTATAGGAGTCAGGAAGATCCCTCAAAATGATAGAGGTCAAGACTTGGTATTCCACTTTTTCTCCTAAGGATTGTAGTTTTGTTTTCAATTCTGCAACTCTGCAGAGGAATAACTCTACTATTTTGTCTGATTTCATATGAAGCATATGAAGCCGTGTTTGGAGGTGAAGAATTATGGATTGATTATTCCCCACAAATATGGTTGTTAAGTCATCCCATGCCTCCTTACAATTCTTAGCTTCACTGATATGAGGTTGGATATCATTAGTAATAGCTAGCAAGATCATTAAGGATAATTTTCTATCCTTTTTATCAAATGTTGTTTGATCTGCTCCTGCTAATTGCGGTCTAGTTTCACTTCCATCCACTATAGACCATAGATCCTCTACAGTTAAGATAACTTTCATCTTAGTCTTCCATGCTGAATAATTTGAACCTTTGAGCAGTTGGCTCTCAGGGAGATACTTGTGCATCATGGCCATGGTGAAGGTTTCAAATTGATAGGACTAATATGGTTGTATCTTGCACTATACCCTCAAAATAGTATATGGAAGATGTTTAAATTGCTTCTATAAGATATTTAATGGCACCTGCCTTAACACCCTTAACAAGGAATGAAAAGTTTGAGGATTTTAAGCCAAACAAATAGAGAAAATTAAAGGGGTATGTTTTGAAATACTTTTGATTATGCTCTCTAGGATATTTAATGGCACCTGCCTTAACACCCTTCAATAAGGATGGAAATTTTGAGGAAATTAAGCCAAACAAAAATATTTAATCAAGGTGTTTGTATATTTGGACCTTTGGGTGAGGATTATTTAAAAATTTGAGTTTGTTTAACCTATGCAAGATGTAGCACGATTTGTAGTGAAATTTGGATTTTCAAGTGTGAAATGTTCTTCAATTTTTATGATTGTTTAATTGAAAAATGATGTATAGTGCAAAAATAAAAAAAAAAAGAGCAAACCAAATTATTTATCACTATATGTGTCAGATGCAACCGAAAATGCACCTATTGAGGCCAATTTTTGAAAAAGAAAAATATTTCGAGTACAATAAAGAATGCACCTTTATTAGTTTTAGAAAATCCCCCCTTTGTCTTTACAATTTTGCAAAAAATAGAAGCACAAATGTAACTTCTATCGCCCTTAATGATTACAAAATTGAGAAAGCAAGTACTCCTTTCAAGACAAGTCAACACACGACCCTCGTTTGAAAGGCTTCCAGACCAGTTGACACATGACTTGGTTTTTGTTTTCAACACTCAAAAATTTGTGGTGCATTAGGATCAAAAGGCTCACGAATCCACATGGGATCATAGCTTCTGTCCAACACCTTCCATGGATCAGTATACATAAGTGAGTGAGGAATGGATCTACGATATTCACAAAGCATATGATGAAAAAGTGATCGTGTTGTTTGCCTTCGTAATTCGTTTCTCTTTCTGATGATTCTTTGTCTACAAAGAGCTTTCCTTACCCAAGATTTGATATTCATGAAAACTTTGAAGAATGATGAAAAATATAGGAAATTTTGATGAAATTTAAGCCACGAAATGTGTCTTTGTTTCTTGTCTCTTTATCTCCACATGTAGAGAAAACTAAATAACAACAATGGTATAGTTGCATAAGGATTTTGGCATTTCTATTGTAATTTTAAATGCTATAAAAAATAAAATTTTAAAGCATTTTTTTTTAAAAGAAAATTTAACATAAAATTTGAAATAAAAAACATCAATTTAATAGTTAAAAAAAAATGATAGAATTTATTAAAAAATAATATGAGAAATTCTAATTTAAAAAAAAAACTAAAAAAGATTAAAGTTAAGCATAAAATTTTAAATAAACTTGTTGTATGGCGAGTGCGGGAGTCGAACCGCCGACTCCTGTTGGCCTAAGGTGTCTGCCTTGGCCAAATTACCAAGCCCACGGATTGGTTCTTAGGCTAAGATGCCTAAGATTTAAAGAAGCCCACGGGCTTCTTTTGGAACAAGTGGAATTTATCCCACATGCATTCTGAAAAGGATGCAGATGCCTTTAAAGGCCTCGACGATCAATTAAGCTCATGATTGCCTTCGAGAAATTGAGTTTGGGCCCTCCTTTTTTTTGGTGACATCCACATGGCATGGCAAGGGGGGTCCACATGTCCTATCTTGTCCTAGTTTCCAGTCCACGTGTCAAGTCCACATGTCCAGTCCATTCCGTGTGTCAGGTCCACATGTCTAGTCCAGTCAGTTTCGATCAGGTGCTAGGTGGCGCATGGCCAGAGTGCCACATGTTGCCTAGCTATCATTTGAGTCAGATATGCACTACCTCGGGGTGCATGTAGGTCCAGGTCAGCATCGCCTTGGGGTGCATGCAGGTCTATGAGGAACATGAGGGCGTTCCTGCCCTCAAAGCGTTCCTTGCCTCAAGATCTATGCTATGGGAAACATGAGGATGCTCCTACCCTCTAGGCATTCCTACCATGGTCTCAGGATACATGCCTAAAAGGGAAAGCTTAGAAATATTTCCCTTGCCATGTGGAGTGTTTGGGCTGCCTACCCTCGTACGCTCCCGTGGAAGGGACTACGGGCCCGTAGGTCGAATCATCGAGTTTATGAGCCGATGGTGGAAATCTGCGTGGGGATGGAAAATTCCCTATGGGTTACAATTATGACCAGGGTCAAAATGGCCCTGCATTAGGATTTGTGTCCTATGTTGGGATTCGCACCCTACATTGGGATCTATGCCCTGCAATAATTAAAAATGCCTAACAAAAAAAATTGCCAAACTAAAAAATTAAACCTAGCTTAGGAGTATTAAAAATGGGCTTTAGGAAATAATTAAGGGTCACCAAAAATAATGGTTTCATATTTCCTCGCTCCAGCTCTAGTACCAATGTGACCAAGAGATAGTTAGGATTAATCAAATGAATAATTGGATTAACATAAGCTTAGGAATAAAGCCTTCATTAAATAGATTACAAAATAGAGAAATAAACTAATCTTTCTATAACGATGCTAACTAACACACTAACGTAGGTAGAGTGTTAGGTTTAGAACTCTTAACCTAGGATATTTAGGATTTACCATTAGATATTTAAGACAGTAAATATCTACATGGTATAAAGTAGAAAGTAGAAAAGTAAATGTAATAATCTACCTATGTAGTATATAATGCAATATACTACCTATTTTACCCTAACATCCAAACCCTAAACCTCACAAAAAATAGAAAACTAATTGCTACTACAGAAAAAAATACTTTCTTTACTCTTGAATCCATAAAGAAGAAGAATAATAGCTTATCGACTCTAACATAGGACCAATCGAGGTCATATGGAACAAGTTATTTACAAGTCGTTGTCTTCACGATGTCAGTCCAGTGCGAAAACTCAATCTGCTATATTCACCCAATAGACTCTTCAAACTGTGAAAGATAGGAGAATCTACCATATTCATCAAATACACATTTTAAACTAAAAATTCCAAAACAATGCAGCATCCACTAAAAAAAGAAGAAGCAAATAAGTGATTCAAATATAAAATATTAAATGTCCAAATCCCTATCAAATGTTTCAAGTACAAAAAATTACATTTTCAAATACCTTATCAGATAACTTGAGATGGGAAGCATAGGCAGTCAGGAATCATGGGTAGACACATCTTTTACGATACCACTTTTACCGTGCAACTAGTCACCGTGGTTGGAATCTCTGACCTCCAAAGTCTATTTTACCCTAGCGTTTTCATTGGAACCCCACTTCTTATTGAAAACATGATAATAACACCTAGGTAATGTTTGATGAGGGGTTCCAAAACCTTAGCTTTATAGAAAGCTTGTTAATAGATCATTTAAAACCCTAAATTAGAGATTTTTATTTAGTTGAATTAGTGAGAGGTTTTTTCCAAAAGGCTAATTATTTTTTTTTTATAATAAATTTTAATATAAAATAATTTTGATTGATTGTTTGCCAATTTTAGGTTGTGTTTAAATATTAAACCCCCAAGTCCTTTCACTTGGAGTAAAATTTTATGGTGGGATAAATATTATTATTATTTCAAAGGCTAGGTGGATTGGTAATATTTGGCTAGGTATTTACCAAGAAAACACCAACTTTTGGTTGCTTATAAATATTGAACCCACCTAGGTCCCCTCATGGGATAAAATTTTATGGTGGGACAAGTGGTTATAATGGTGTAGCTTTCCATATTTGAATCATGGGTACAATAATAATAATAATAGAATTAACGTTTCTATTATATTATTGTTGTAGGCATGGTTCAAATATGGAAAGCTGCCACTATAGCCATTTACTCCACCATAAACTTTTATTTCAAATGAGGGGACCCAAGCAACTTAAATTTGGTTTCTTCTTGGTTAATGCCTAGCCACACAAGCACTTATCAATCCTATCACTTATTATAGCCTTCTTTTTTCAAGCCTTTTCAACCACAACTAACATAGCATTATTTAATAAAATCTAATTTTTTTTAAAGAAAATTGGAGGAAATTCATCGAACTCCAACACCTCTCATATTACATTATTTGGTAGGAAGGCTTTTTACTTCCAATTTTTTATTCTTCTTTCTCTTTAATATTTAGCTCTGAATCTTCATCGTTGAATAAATAATTTACAATTTTTTTCATATTTTTGGATTAAAATGAACATCATTAATAAATATGATAAAAACAAATCATTCTAGTTGCATCTTAGGTTATTATAACTATCATAAAATATATACATGCCTAAATTCTCATGACCTCAACATATCTTATCCTTTTCCTCCTTTCCTGTAAGGTGGCATTGCTTTAGTATCCTCTCTAAAAAGAGAAGCATTGTTTAGATGCAATATCACCACTTTGATAGAAGTATTGTTCAGATGTAGTTTCTTCCTAGACAAAAGTATTCTTTTGATGTAGTTTTTACCTTACACAGAAGTGTTATCCAGATGTAGTTTCCTCCCTTAGACTTTTATCTTGAATTTTTAACCAATTTTATCTTTCTTTGTTAAGCTTTGTCCTCATGTTGGGTCTCATCCAAGGCTTGTTATAAGAAGCTAGAGAAGTTGCTTAGATATTTTCTCTAAGAAAGTTCTACCTCTGGCTTTGGTTTTCATAGAGAAGCCTAGGAATTCTATTGTTTACCTAAGAATAATGGTGGAATGAATATTTTTAACTGTAAATGGTTGTGGGTGCTTGGGAATTGCAGAAAGCACCCAATGATACTCGAGAGTAGTAGGTGGGCATTCGGTAGTAGCTAATGGACACTCAGGTGTAGCAGAGGGGCATATAGAGGTTGAAGCAAAGTCTGCATAAGCGTGTCTACTTTAGGTGAGGGCTATGGCAATGGATGCGATGGTGGATGTAAGGATGAGGGTGAGCAAAAGTGAAGGTAAGGATTTTTTGACCTCAAGACTTCTTACTATTGGACATCTATGTTAGAGCATTAAAGTTTTTAATATTTCAAACCTTAACCTTGTTGGCCTTATGATGTTTGGAACTTTTGATCAGAGATAATCTTCTCTTTTTTGTCACCTAAGAATGATACATTATGAGTACAATGACCTGTCTCATCATCAACCTCTTTCTTTCTTTTTTTATTGTTGCCCACATCAATTGTGGCATTTTTGGTACTCCAAGTGTGAAGAGAGCTAAGGGCTTCCTAGATGTGAGAAATAGTAAATTGGATGAAGGAAATTTTGGTGGGGATAATAGGATCATGGGAATGAAATCCTTTGAGCTTGGAAGGGCTGCAGAGGGTCAGGGATTTAGGCATAGTGCATGAGTTGATACACTCAACTGAAAAAGTGGAAATTTAGGTATGTTTATCAAGTTGGATATGAATAAGGCTTATGACAGGGTTGGGTTTTTTTAGAGAAGGTGTTAATCAAATTTAGATAACATCTGACTTGGGTGAATATTCTAAAATAAATTTTCTCCACTCCAATTTTTGTTGTCATGGTAAATGGTTCTCCTGCACTTTGGTACCATGACTACATTAGCACCAAACCTTTGGTATCCATCTGATTAATATCCATATAGAAATTATCAAATATATTAGTACCCATGCAATATGATAAATAAATAAGGTCAATGGCATGTATCATGATCTGATTACCATTATAGTACCCAACTTGGGTGTTCTAGGTCAATTCAAGAAAATGAAAAGTTGTGCAGAAATTGTTTTGCAAATTTTGATAAGTTTTGTTTGTAATTATTATTATTATTATTATTATTATTATAATTATTATTATTATTATTATTGGTGAAAAAAAATATTTTTAAATGTCCCAAAACCTTTTACATTAGAGGAGGTAGAGAAAAATAAGGCTAGTTAAGCATAGGCCAGCCTTCAAGGACAAAAAAAATAGAAATTAAACTAAAACAACCATCCAAAAGCAAATACCATCCCACCACTCAACACGACATAAAGGAGAATTTTTATTCAACTTTGTTTTAGAGACACCAACGATCCTGCTCTATTTTTGCATAAGACTAGAAGGGAAGAAAATACATCAAGATTCAGATAAAAAAACTTCAAAATTAGAGAGCAAGGATGAAGGCAAAACACTAAGCATATTCCTTGAGAATGGTAACCACCAGGGAGTAAAAGGGTCAGGCACCCAAAAAAGACCCCTCAAAGAGAGAATTACTAGAACACAACTGAGATCTCATCCAAGCAAAAATATAATAAAGGGTTTATTGGATAGGTAGACCCAATGCTTCAAAAGCAACAATTATAAGTAACTGCAAAGGGAAATTGTCTTCCCAAATTCTAAATTGGCCACTATCCACCCCCAAATTGGCCATAATATGAATAGCCTGGTTACCCTCCCTATAAATATACTAAATTTTAACTTCTAACCTTCCATAATCTTTGATGTCCTTAATAATATTCAGAATGAAACCAGTGTCAGTATTTCCAACTTTTAGGTCTTGAATTATGTTCAAGGAGTCACCTTGAATGAGAAGTCTTTTGAAGCACCGCTTAAAAAGCTGGTAAACACCTGAGAAAATAGTATTAGCTTTAACTAGGTGGTTGGTTCTAAATACCATAATCTTCAACATAAATCCAAATTACCTCACAATTATCTTTTTTGACAACATCCCCTCCACCATCCCTCTCGGAATTACCTTTGGTAGACCCATCAAAGTTTAGAATGACCAACCCTTTAGCTGGTTTATGTCATCTAGTAGCTAGTAATTTTTGAATAGTGGATACAAAAAAAAAATCTCTAGATTCAAATTCCAACTAACAATACCTTATTTCTCTATAACTTCCTGCCTACCATTTCCAACATCAAAGAGAGTCAGATTATTCTCAATAGTATCTTTAATACTTCTAAAGATAGAGGATCCATCCCTAGTAATATCCTTTAAAATTATTTTTTCCTCTCCCACCACATACCCCATAAAAAATGAGGAAGAACCATATCCCACACCCTATTGAGGTTGTGACTAATGAAGGGAGATTTCCACTGAGTGAAAAATTTCATGAAATTATAAGGTAAAGTCCATTTCATGGAAAAAGAATCCAATAAATCATTGAGCACCTTATTTTATAAATTACAATGGATTAAAATATGATACATTGATTCAACATCCTTAGAACACAAGAGACAAATATTGGGAAGATGGAATCCTTACATAAATTATCAACAGTTAAAATTTTATTTTTCAAGCACAACCATAAAAAAATGCAATCTTAGGGATCAAATGAGGATACCAAACTCTTTCTATTGGAAAATATCCTCCCCTAGACAATGTTTGGGCCTCATATGCAATCTTGATAGAAAAAGCCTTTAAGATATTGAGTCCATAAAAGGAAGTCGTTGTCATTTTGTTGAGGAAGAAATTATTGTTGCAACAAAATTTTCAACCTTACCACACTCTCAAGGATTTAAATATCAGTTTTATATAATGTCATATGCTTCCAAATCCTCTTGACATTAGTGATGAATATGTAATCAATTAATTTTTATTCAAAGTTCAGTGATAAAGGAGTCTTTAACTCATAAAAATTAGGACTAAGAAAGAGAGGTTCAGAAAGAATCAAAGTATCCTCCAAAAAGAACACATCCTTACCATTCCGAATCTATAATTGCATACCATCCATAACCAAAATTTTGACCCCCAACAAACCATACCAGATCATAGAACCCCTAGGAGGAGCAACACTTCTAAAAAAGAGGAATGTGATTTTCTAGATGCTTACCTCTGATAATATATTTTCATAAATGGTCCTCCTTAGCACATAATCTCTAGGTTGTTTTTGCAATCAACTCCTTATTGAACAACAATACATTTTTTATCTCAAGACCACCTTCTTTCCTAGAAGATGAAATCCTATCCCAAGAGACAAGGGAAACCCTATATTTATCCTCCATCCTAGCCCATAGAAATATCCTAAAGATCTAGTTAATCCTCCTAAATTTGAAGGGAATTTTATAAAGATATGAAAAGACAAGAATATGTTGGAGGGTAGTTTGAAGCAATGCAAATGACTTAGAAGATTACCTTTTTATCCAACTAAATTACACTGAATCTTATCCAACACAAGATACCATAAATCCTCCTTCATCCTCCCAGTTAACAATGGTATACCTAGATATAAAGAAAGAAGGTTAGCAATGCCACCAAAAATCCCTACAATTCTATGTTGAAGTTGGTACCCAGTATTCACAAAAAATATTTGACTTTTATGGAAGTTATTTTATTGGTTGGAATATTTCTCATACAATTGCAAAATATTTATAAATTCCCTAGACTCTCTCAAAGTAGCCTCCCCAAGAAGTACAGTGTCATCTACAAAATGTCGATAAGAAACTACCTCTGCAATACCAGTAGGTATAATTCCCCTTAATCTTAGAGGATAATTTAGTAGTAAGAATTGATCTCCCTAAAGGTTCAACCATTAAAATGAAAATATATGGAGACAAGGGATCACCTTGCCTAATACCTCTTTGATCCCAAAAAAAAGTACTCGGTAATACCATTGATGATGATAGAAAATTTTGCAGAGAAAATACAAACTCTAATCCACTTCCTCCAAATATCCCTAAAGCCAAATTTCTGCAAAACCTTGTCAAGGAACTTCTAGTAGACCCTATCATAAGCCTTTTGTTTATCAATTTTAAGAAGCATTCTAGTCAATTTGCTTTTGGACATAAAATGTAAACTCTCATGAACTATAATTATCCCATCCATAATTTGTCTACCATAAAAAACCACCTTGAAGAGGAGAAATAAATATGGGGAGAAGCCTTTTCAACCTATTAGCAAGTGTCTTAGTAAGCATCTTATATAGAGTATTGCATAAGCTGATAGGTCTAGGATCCTTTAGAGAATATGCACCATGGTTTCATCAGTGTGAAAAAAATAAAGGTAGTATTCCATACTTATAGCAAGGAGGAAGAAGATTATAATTATCTTAAGGCTTCCAAAATATCTAAACCAAGAAGATACCAAAACCTCTATAAAAACTAGTAGGGAACCCATCTAGACCAAGTGCATTGTCCTTTTTCATGCTAAATAAGTTAGTCCTAATATAATAATTAGAAGAGGGGATATTAAAAGCATTATTCATATCTGTTGTCACCACCTAGAGTGTGTTCTTGAGAAGTTCCTCCAAAGCATCCCCATCTTCCTCCCTATCAAAGTGCGCAACCTCTTATCTGAATATCATAACATCTTGGACAGGGAAGAGACGTTCTGGAGGTAAAAATCTAGGTTCCTCTAGCTTAAGGATGGATATGCAAATAATAATTTTTTTCATACCTCTACTTTGAGGAATAAGAGCTCTAATAAAATATTAGAGCTCATTCACAGTGATGGGAGCTTCACAATGGAAGTTTTTAAAATTAGAAATGAAGTTTTTTACTTTATTTAGTCCATTTTTGGCACCCCATCCCCTGCTTCCACTCAGGCCAAATTTTACCTTCTAGCTAAAATCCCCCCTCCATTTATCTATCCACCAATTCAATGCTCATTAGTCTTCTCACACAAGAAGAAATCAAAGAAGCCCTATTCTCTATGCAACCTAACAAGTCTCCCAAGCTAGATGACTTATCTCCTCACTTATTCCAAGTATTTTGGGATTTGATTGGCCCTTATGCGTGTGCTAAAGTAAGAGATATCCAATGTTCCAAAACCATCTCCTATGGAATCAATTCTACCTTCATCACCTTGGTGCCCAAATTTTCCACCTATAAAGCTTTGTCTGGTTTTTGGTCCATCAGCCTCTATAATGTTCTTTACAAAATCTTAACCAAAGTTATATCTAATAGGCTAAAGGAGATCCTACCCCTCATCATAAACCCTTGTCAAGGGAGCTTCATCAAAGGGAGAACCATAACTGATGGATTCATTATCAGCCATGAAGCCTTACATTCTATCACCCTTGCCAAGAAACCTACCTTTCTTCTCAAGCTAGACATGAATAAGGGCTTTTATAGAATCAACTAGGATTTTATCTTTGATATCCTCCACAAATTTAGCTTTCATCTAGACTGGGTTTATCTCATAAAGAGCTACATAGCTTCCCCCTGGTTCTTAGTGTTAGTCAATGGGTCTCTTATTAGTTTCTTTCCTAGTGTAAGAGCATTGAGACAAGGAGATCCATTGTCTTCGATCCTTTTCATTATCCTAGATGAGGTAATTGGAAGGTCCCTCAAAGAGACTAATAGAATATGATTTATTTCAAAAATAAAATATGCTATCAATCTCAACTTTGTCATTCACCAACAATTTGTAGATGACACCATGTTGTCTATCTATGCTACAATTTCTCAAGCCAAGACCATCAAGCACATTCTTCACCTCTGTGAGAGAGTTATTGGGGAAAAATCAACTTCCTCAAAAGCAAAATATTTTCTTCAACACCCCTTTTTATAGGTAAATCAAAATAGTCTAGATCATTAGGTGCTTTACGGGTTCTTTTCCCACCACTTACCTTAGGCTCCTGTTCTTTGGAAACCCTTAAGAGTGCATGTGGAACAATATCATTGAGAGAATTAAAAAAAATCTTACTTCTTGGAAAGGCCACCTTCTCTCTCAGGTAGCTAAATCCACTCTCACCTTGGCCTATCTCCAAAGCATACCAGTGTACTTATTTTTCTTCAAGATTTTGGTTACTATGAGCTCTAAAATTGAGTAAATTTAAAAAAGGTTCCTCTAGTCTAGAAGTGAAGATAAGAAAAGAATCCCTCTTGTGTCTTGGAATATTTTTTAGAATAGCAAATATAAAGGTTGCTTTGAGCTCAAGAAAATATCTAAAATTAATTTATCTCTCTTATCCAAGCATGCATGGAATATCATCACTAACAATAAATATGAATGGGTGGATATAGTAAAAAATAAGTATTTGCATAATCACGAGTTTATCAATGAAGAAGCCCCCTGAGTGGGATCCAATTTCTTGAAATCTATCACCCAAAATAGACATATCATTCAAAAAAACCTCAGATGACTCCTTGGCAATGAAAACAACATTGAATTCTGGTATGACAGATGGATCTATGATGAAACTCTGATTGATAATAGGGACCTTTCTATCGTCAAAACCTTCACTGATATCCTATTAGGGAACAAGGTTACTAATTTCATTAACCACTCTGATGGAGACCCTGGTTGGAAGCCTATCAATATTATTAACCTCCCCAACCAAGCTGCTACCTTATCCATGATGCTCAATTCAGTCACAATTCCTACTAAGGATGCAAAGGATAGGTCCATTTTTGGAGGCTCCTATGAAGGCATGTTCACTGTCAAATCAGCCTATACCCTTCAAGAAAGTTTACAAGATTCCATTATTCCTTTCAAACTAGTTTGGAATAAGAAACTCATTCTCAAAGTGGGTTTATTCTCTTGGCTTGTAATCCAAAACAAAATACTGACTATTATAAAATTGGACAAAAGAGGTTTGATGATCCTTAATCATTGTTACTTATGCATGTTTGACTAGGAATCCATCAATCACATATTCATCAACTATGATTTCTACTCCTCTATCCTTGGTCACTTGTTAAACTCTTTTCACATCCAGATGGTCTGGCCCATCTCCATTGTTGTTTTCCTCTCTTAGTGATCCATCCCTTTTAGCAATATCAAGCTTCAATCCATTTGTAAATTCTACCTCAACCACTATATTTGTAAAATTTGGCTCGAGAGCAAAAATAGAGCCTTCTTAGACTCTTCCAAAGATCCTTTTATCATTACCTCTAAAGATATTACCTATGCTACCGAAAATGTCCACCTTATTCCTTTCTCCATGGCCCCTTCTTTGGCACTTGAATGCTACCTATTCAACATACTTTGAATTCCTAGATAGGATCCTAGAGTGCAAGGTAGTCTTAGTACAAGAGCTAACATCAAGTGGAAACCCCCCCAGAGGGTTGTATTAAGCTCAAATTTGATGGGGACTCCAAATGAAACCTGAGCCCAATGGGTGCAGGAGGAGTTATCAGATACCACAAAAGTGAGTTGATCCTCATGTATGTTGAACACCTTGGGTCTCAAACCAACCACTTTGCAGAAGCTAAATCACTCTAGAGAGGACTTGCCCTTCTAAAAGAGGATCCTAGGTAGAAAATCATAGAGAGAGAATCTTTGAACATCATCAGCTATTTGAAAAATGACAAGAACCCATCATGGAGAGTGTTCAACACCATTCTAGAATCTAGAAAGCTCTATCAAAACTATCCTCAAGTTATCATCCAATATACTTAAAGGGGAACCAACCAGGTTGCTGACCTTATGACTAATTTGGTAGTTTCCTCCATAAATCTCAAAGTGTGGCGCACCAGCTTCCCTTAAAATATCATGAGCATTGCAAATAATGAAAATTCAAATAATTAGGATCATAAAAATTAGTGAAAAGGTTCCTAGAAATATTCTCTCAAGGCACATAGGTCAGCCAGCTCTAGATCCATCCAAATTACCTTTTTGAGTGTGAATTTTCTTACTCCTAGTTCTAATGTGGTGATGCAAGCTCGACACATAAAATCTAGTGCTGAGTTGGCAAGCGCAAAAAAATGGGAACTTACTTTGGGAATCCTTGAGGAGGATACCAAAAATTTATTGGCCTGGATCCCTCTCTTTGGACCCTCTAATGCTCTAAGGAGCCCTTAGTTTTCCCCTTTTTTTTGGTGTGGTCTAGTTTTTGTGTTCGGTGCTAAAGCAGGTTCCTTATGGTTTTGTCAAAACATTTTTGCATTTTTGTTCATGATATTTCCTTTTGAGGTTTAATTTCTAGATTACATAGGTTCCCCAAACCTCCTTGTAACTTTTTGTCAATGCCTTTGGCATGCCATCCATTTATGTAAAAAGGTTTTTGGTACCTTTTAAAAATAATACTATAAATATAATTCAACTTACCAAAAAAGTGCTCATATTCAAGAAAGGAGTTATACAAACAAGTCAGTGTATTGAGTGTATAGGATACACTTGTCCTTTGTAAGATCATACATTTTTATAAATATTGTAATAACCAGATGTTACAAGAAGGAAGACGAACGTATCATTTGCACCAAACTCCCCTAAAGTGCTCTATGTGAAATGGATGTGCCACTTGGCACCTTATACAAGAAACTTCTCCATTTTAGGGATGTCAACGATCGAGGTCAAAGGAGAAGGCAAGTAAATTCTTATCTCGATATTTACACTTCATCGTCTATGTGCACAATACAAAATTGAAACATGGAAATAAGGAGATAAATCCTTCAATACTCAATCCAAGTGAGGTTAAAGTAAGAGTCCAAGAAGCATCGGTTTTGGAATGCATATAGCTCCAAGTGATTCCATTGGAGGGTGCAGTAACAACATCAAGACATCTACATAAATAACATGTAGCCCTAGCTTCTCAGAAAAAAAAACACCATATATTGCTTGGTGAAACGTAAATTTTAATTTCCATTATCATATGCTTTCTTTCCTTGGGAGTCATAAGGTTGTAATTAAAGGAATTTAATTAATTGAAAGAAATTTATCAAAGAGAAAAATTTATCAAATAAATACAATATTTGCCATATAAATCTTAGAAGCAATAAGGAATTCTCTTGGAATAAATAATAATTATTTGTAAATATTATTGTGATCTAATTTATCCAAATATTAGGGAGTCATAAGGGCTACTACATCAAATTAATTAATTGGAAAATTAGATACACTAAACCTAATTCCCAAAAGGTTATTCATAAATAGAGGTTTATCAAAGCTTTTTCAAAGGTTGGATATTCATAATATTATTGTCTCAAACCTATCAAAAGGAGACAAAAGATCCAACATTATTATATCTTTAAAATTTGGGAATAGTGCTTAGTTCAATAGGAGCAATAAGGGATAATAAGAATTGATTTTGGAATTTACAAAACCTTTACAAAATCAATCAAATAGTGAACTATAATTTATAAAAAAAATTATATCTTATTTATAGCATACTAGGTAATCATAAGGTATTCTACAAAATTTGGTAATATCAGCTTCTATCAAAGATTATAAAGTTATAAAATATAAGCTTTCCTCAAAATTTAGAAATCCTTAGGAGTAAATACTCACATTACTTGGGAGACATAAGGTAGTCTATAAAATAAGGATTAATAAAGGTTTTATCAAATCAAGCTTATATTCTTTAGGAATCATATATTCTATATTGATTCCTCTACTTCTTCAAATGGAAAAAGGAATGTCATATAATGAATATGGATTTTACCCAAATAGAGATCATGCCAAACTTGAAAACACATGGTACTTTGACTCAGGAGCAAGTCATCATATGATAAGAAATATACAATAGTTCGATTGTTTTCAATATGTTAAAGGCTATATACGAAGGATTGCAGATAACCAAAATTATCCCATACACAGATATTGATATGTAACACCATGCATATCATTTCTAAATCTTCTACTACAAAATTTATTGTATGTTCTTGAACTAGCATTCAATCTCATCTCAGTAAGTAAGTTAATAGAAGATTACTATATGATAAAATTTAGATATATGTATGGAGTAAATACATGTCTCATCTTGAAACAAGGTGAAATAAAAGCAACAAGATCAATATAGGAAAATACATATATTATGGATCCAATAGAAAATTCATAAAATATTGTCATGTTTCATAATGATGCTAACATATTTTCAAACGAACATATTCAAGAAAAATAAGAACCAGTACATGATATATCAAAAGGGCAAGCATAGAAGAATAAAATTCAATAATATGAGAGGACAAATGCACCATGCTCTACTCAGTCATCAAAATTTAGAACCAAATGAAGATACATACGAAGTAAACAATAAAAGTGACTACATAGAAGACAAGGATGATGAACCTGATAGAGAAGAAGACTCAGAATCTCAAAGACTCTATGCATATCCACATTGAAGACTAAAGTCTTCAATATATAAATAATATAATATAGGGGGGTGTTAGAAATAGAGTGTATTACATCATTTGGATCATGTAAATGTAATTTTACCTTGGTACATACTTAGGATATTAGATTACTTTAGGGGGAATTTATCTACTTACTTCATGTAATGTAATGACTAGACAAGTGTCAAAGTGCATGTTTTTTATGTGCAAGCTGTCCCTTGCACATCTAGATAGAGTGTTTGCCAAGGAACGTATTTTCTATAAAAATTGCCATAGGTAGATACAAAAAATACAAGATCATAGAAGAGCATCCATGAGCGTATAGTAGTTAGTGTGGTGTGATGTAGTAGTGTGATGTGCTCAATACCTATTCTTGAGAAATAGATCTATTCATGGAGTGTTTATTTCCTCCATATATATTATGTAAATATATCCATCATTTATATATATATATATATATATATATATATATATATATATATATATATAAATTTTCAATCATCTCATAGATTTACTTTATGTCATTTAATTCTGCATCTTGTGTTTGCTATCTCCCATTACATATCGCATCAAAAGATAATAGTTACCAACCACTTCAATAATGGAATGGCCCAGGGATAGGAAAAAAAAAAGTTTTCCCAAGTCTCATTCTCTACATACCATAGCTCACGTATAATTAGGATAGAAAAACCATGTTTCAATTGGTCTCTTGTAAGAAATCTCTTGTGGATTAAGATCCAAATAATGAGTCTCACTTTCGGCCAATTTAGAAGTTACCAAATTTGGTTGAATACATCACTGAGTAGATTTTCCCCTTTGTGAGTGAGGGATGAGTATGCTAGAGCTATAATATATACACTATTAGAATGTGAACCCCATCCCACTCTATCTTTTTCTTTTGACCAATATAGTGACTAGCTTCTAAGAGTTTGATGAATAACCTCCTTGATAACTTATGTTGCTGGTATTGGTCAATTCCTTATTGGATCTAGACTCTATTCTCTAAATAAATTTCTCCATAATTTCTATAATAATATGATAGCTTTATCCATCCTCATATATTGAGTTACTCAATGATGTTTAGCTATTCTAGAATTTATTGAGACAACGGAGGTAAACCATCCAAAGCATCTATCAAAAAAATTATTGATGGTCACTCCCCACTATCCAAAATAGTTGTGGTTTAATAATTGATTCCCCTATATTTAGAACCTCAAGAATTGGATATCCTCATTGAGGAAGCTGATATCTAGTAAAAACTTTTAGAGCTTAATTTTTTGCATACATGGCTCTTAGGATTTGTGCCCATAATTCATTAGGGGAAATAATTAAATGCCAATATAATTTTTCTACCAAGGCTAACATTTTTTTACCATTTATTAGAGGCCCAAACTTCCCTCTTTTTTGGAAGGTAATGTTACTCCCACTTTACTAAGGTCCACTTATGCTCTACTTTTTCCCAAATTCATAAGAAATTTTGATTAATATTGTTCATATTTCTCATAATATCCTTAGAAATACTTAAGTTGGAGGGTAACATAGATGGAAATTGTAAGCAAAAGAAGACAACACCTTGAAAATAAAATAATGAAAGACAAGCAATTGCAGAATTAAAGGATTTTGTATTGAATCTTATTGGAGCCTTAGTCTCCTTTTTACAAGTGATTTGCCCCAAGTGCATAGGGGTATGATTACAATAAGCGAATGCTTGCTTTCACATGATACAATGGGAACAAAGAGGGGAAAAACCCCTTTGGCTAATCAGATTATTGGTGGTGTCTTTGGTCTTCTTTCACTCCAATCCAATTGGTGAGTGGGCTTTAGTATCCAGTGATGGGCCACTCCTAGCTTCAATAGCTCTTTAGATGCTTGTTACCTGCACACATGCAAACCGGCAAAGGGGGATTAGTAGCACTCGTATATTCAAGTGATAAACCTAATGCTACACATAAACCTATTACTGATATGGATGAAAAGCAGATAGCACAAAACAATTAACAAACCAAGCCTTGCTTAATACTCAAAACGCTCATATTTGTCGATGAAACCCATTTTTGTTCTTGGGACTATGAAACCGCGGAAGCGCGGTTGTGGGCTGGAGACCACGGATGCACATTTTCGACTGTGGAACCATGGACGAGTGGTTTCAACTAAATAACAGATTGCCTCAAAATTCAAGCCAACAGTCAGAGTCAGGCTTGTGCCCTCAATTTCTCGTTGGGTCTAGATCTATTTCAGCAACCTATCGGTATGTAGATTTAGCTCCTTTTGTTTGGTGGATTGATGGTGTCTTTATAGGCTTCCTAGGGATTTAGAGGGAAATGTGAGGTGGCAAGCCTAATTTGCCAAGTGGAAAATCTGGACTGCCAGGTGGAAGGGGTAGTTGCAGTGAGTCACTCAGTGTGGCTCACTTAACTGGGGTGATGTGGCTCCAATTGGAGTGAGATGTGGGATACTATTTTATGTTAAGGGACAAGTGTACACCAACAAAGGAGTTATGGCATGGGTGTTGGGAATTTGTCTCATGTGCAAGGACAAAGGGGGCAGGAGTGGGTAAGATGTGGCATGGATGTTGGATGAAGTGTCTAGGACACATGTCCAATGGGTAGACAGTGGCTCACTTAACTGGGGTGATGTGGCTCCAAGTGGAGTGGGATGCTATTTTATGTTAAGGGACAAGTGTACACCAACAAAGGAGTTATGGCATGGGTGTTGGGAATTTGTCTCATGTGCAAGGACAAAGGGGACAGGAGTGGGTAAGATGTGGCATGGATGTTGGATGAAGTGTCCAAGACACATGTCCAATGGGTAGATAGGGTATCCTAGGGTGATTTTCCTAATTAAATAAATTAGGAAAGTATAATGATGTGCAGGATTTTATATCCCTAAGTTAGAACTTAGGAATATATCTTTATTATGTAGGATTTTATGGTGAGGTGGTGAATGTGAACTAAAGTGTGCTAGATTTTGGTGTCTATAGTTACCTCTTTTTGTACTATGTTGTGTACAATACAATGCGGTGCAAAAAATAATGACATCTAAATTTATTGGACGAATGGGTTCACTTCTATTTGACTTACAGAATGAATGAATTTAAAAAAATTTATTTGTTTGCATACCCCCTCAATTGACGATTGGGTAAAGGTTGACACCCATAAGTCAATTGACGAAATACAGATGTTGAAAGTGGGTTGTAATTGAATGATGTTGATATTGTTAATGAATTTTGTCTTGATTTCTTTGTGCCCCAAGCTTGGGATTATTTGTGTTCTTACAATTTTGCTTTTGGTTTCATTAATGTGTAGAATACATGGTAAAAATCTGACCACTCTTTGAGTTTTCGTCCACTATGACTTTAGCAATTCCTTCCAAATGATGCACTTAAGGAACCAGTCGTTGAGGATTTGATGCTCTAGCGGTTTTTTATTTTACCAAATTGTTGTTTGTTGTCCTGCTTTTGACCCAGCGGAAGGTGTTGTAGGATTACCTTTCAAATCTGTTTTTATACACATTTAAGTTCATAGATTTAGGGGCCTATCATCTTGATTCATTGTGCTTGTTGCGATTTTATAATGAGCTTCCTTATTGTGATTTACCCATCCAATCGGATTGCATGGATTGCTAGTCACTGTAACCGCTAGGTGTATACACTAGATACAAGTTTCACTCCAAATGATTAGGTGGATTGCATTTTTTATTTATTATTTATTTTTTTATTTTATTTTTTATTTTTTATATTTTTTTTAAATCGCTGACTTGCAGTTATTTTTGCGGAAAACACGGATTTGCGTTTTCCTTTATGAAATTACATTTTTGTGTTTTTGTGCCTCAAAACACGGGTTTACGTTTTCGCACGCTGCGAAAAACGCGAGTGCGTGCTTTTTGCCGCTACGGAAAATGTGGGCGCATGTTTTTTGCCGCTAAAAGTGGCTATTTGTAGGCTGCTATCATTTTCAAAATCATTCTACCAGTTGTCATCGGTTGATTAGTTGAAGTGATGAGCGAGATGGAGGTTGGCGAGGGGAGCGGTGGTGGTGGCTCGGCTGGAGCAGAAGTTGGTGGTCGATTTGCCGAGGTAGGCACATTGCCCTTATATATATATATATATTTTTTTTTTTTGCATTTTTTTTTCTTGTTTGAAAACTAAGCGGGGCTAGTAAATTATTATTTTTTTGCTCATTAAGCAGGACTGGCAAATTATTAGTGTTTGCTCATTAAGCGGGGCTGGCAATGACCTTGTTTTTTTTTTTTTTGTTTATGGTAGGTAGAAATTTTTCATTTTTGCTTTTGTTACCTAGGGTAGGTAAAAAAAAAAAAATCGTTTTTGCTTTTATTACCTAAGACAGGTAATTTTTTTTTTTTTTGTTTATTACCATGCCTAGGTAAAAGTTTTTCATTTTGTTTTTATTACCTAGGGTAGGTAAATTTTTTTTATTTTTTTATTTATTACCATGTATAGGTAAAAAAAAAATCGTTTTTGCTTTTATTACCTAGGGTAGGTAAAAAAATTTCATTTTTTGCTTTTATTACCTAGTGTAGGTAAAAAAATTTCGTTTTTTTTTTTTTGCTTTTATTACCTAGGGTAGGTAACATCTTATTTATTTTTTTTGTTTATTACCATGCATGGGTAAATTTTTTCGTTTTTGCTTTTATTACCTAGGGTAGGTAAAAAAATTTTGTTTTTTGCTTTATTTTTAGCATGTTGTGCTAAATTTTATTTTTTTACATATTTTCTTTTCAGGTTAAGGTTCTTGATGCTCGACATAGGTGGTCGAGGGTCATTTGGAAAGTGCAGAAAGCACTTTCTAATGATGATTGGACTGTACTTCACACCATTGGTTTATATGGTTGTGGGCGGTTAGGCCCTGTCCGAGCTGATGAGGATCTTCTTTCGACACTTGTTGTGCATTGGGTTCTAGACAGAGGTACATTTCAGCTCCCAACAGGGGAGCTGACTATCACTCTTTAGGATATCTACTGTATCTTCTATGTCCCTATCGAGGGTCCTACCATTCATGTTGGCCTTCACAAGAAGGAGGTATTTTTCCCTCTATTTGGTGAGATGTGGGACATTGATTGTAGTAGGGGCGACATTGTGTATCTAGATTTTTTACAGCTGGCAGCTTGGGTGCATTGCCTACATTTATGATATACATTTTAAGCAACATTTTTTTGCCCAATTCCATCGGATCGAGGATCTCGTGGAACCATGTGTCTATTGTTCTTGACTTGATAGCTGATCCTCATCGGTTAGCCTAGGCTCCTGCTCTTCTCTACAAGGTTTATAGCGAGCTCTATGAGGTGAAGAGGTGTGGATGCAAGGGTCTAGGTTGCAGTTTGCTACTCCATATTTGGTGTTGGGAGCATGTTATCATTGGTCACCCTGCTAGTTTACCTTGTGGCATGGATGCCACCTCTCCTTGGGCATACATGTGGTTACTCAATGAGGAGGTCAGTTGATCTGTTATGAGTGCATCGGATATCTTGAGTTCTCTGACTAGGGACCTGATGTGTTGGTGACCTTGGAGGGGTTTGGATTGGGTGATGAATGCAGTGGAGCTCCGTCGCATTAGGCGGGGATGATGGGTTGTTGGCACCCATTTGAGGGATATGGAGTTTATCCAGTTCTCTCACATACTATGATAGTTTGGTCTCATTCAAGATGTTCTGGATATGCTTATTACATACAAGTGACAGGGTGATGAGTTGGAGTTGCATGTTGCTCCTGATTTCTAGCGAGTCGATGATCTTGCTGATGACTCAGACATGGATGTGTTTGAATTGGATGATGTTGGCACAACTATTGAGTATGACGCTTGGTTTGCGATTCAGACTTTGTGGACTCCTACCATCATTGTAGATGATGATGGGAGCGGTGATGATATTGATGTTGGTGTATGGGTTCCTTGATTGGCGAAGTGTCAACGTGGTAGCTCTTCGAGAGCTAACATGGGCACAAACATTGAGCCACCTAAGGAGGGTGGTGGTGATGATGATGAGGGTTTACCTCCTTGATGGTCCAACGAGGAGTGGGAGATTATCCATGCTAAGCGAGATAGCCTAGATTTGGAGCTGGTTTGAGTGAAGGCTGAGTTAGCATGGTATCAAGGTGAGGTGACTCGTCTTCAGGCTGAGGTGGACGGGCTATGGATTGGACCTAGCAGCACTTTTGTGGTTTTTAAGGATGCAAAGATCACCAGACTTGGTGGTGAGATTACCCATTTACAGGGTGAGCTTTCTCGGTTGCAGTCAAGTGTTGGAGGTGATGATTTAGCTCCGATTATTGCTTATCTACGAGCAAATATTTCTCAAAGGGTCGCTCTCTAGGATATTAATTTGAGGAGCCTACGTAAGAAGGCTATCTACATCGAGATGTTGGAGAAAATTCTTCATGAGCATCAGATTCCTTTACCTATTCCTCCTTCATCATGTGCTACCACTGCTACCTGAGGGACTGAGACGAGTCATAGGACTCATTGTACTTCTAGCTCTCATGGGGCTTCTACAGTGTAGAGTCCATGGAGGGATCCTGTTGGCACTAGCTAGATGTTGTATTTGCCTTATTTTTGGTTTTTTGTATCTTTTATCTTAGTATGAGCCTCAATGCTTCGATGTATACTGCCTTCGAGAATTTTGTACTTTGTAGACTTTCACATTTATATATATACATGGAATTTTATTTCTGTATCCACATGCGTTATTTGTATATGTATTCTTCCTCTTTATGCTTTTTGCAATGTTTATACTATGCAATCTTATATTTCTATTTTAATGCTATGATAATGAATGCAAGTGAACATGTAAAATGCATTTTGATTTATAGTTATGTAACTAAATGAAGGTATGCATGGTGCTCATGTAATCTTATTTAGCTCAGAGTAGTTGACCTTTACTCATTCATATTTGCAATTGGTGGTTCCCACATGATTATTCTTTGTGGTGATGTATGTGGTATGTATAAATGGTATGTGGATGGTGATATGGATAATGATTTTGCTTTTGGTATGTAACTAAAAATATTCTCAAATACTCAAAAAAAGCTAGTAATGTTAACCATTTTTCTTGAATGTTATCTTACTTTCTTTAGGACCATATTGTGTGCAAGTGAGGTTCATTTTCTGAATATTGCATGTCGATGACCCTAAGCAATCTAGAACCAGTGCATGTGATTGTGATATTTATTGCCCCATCTTGTGTAATTTTTTGGATGGTACCTTTCTGGGTTTTCTTTTTTGGCTAGCTTATCCGTATGTGCGTTCATAGGTCTCCCTCTTAAGAGAGAGACATGTTGCCCTGCATGAGTTTACTCCACTTCTATTCAAGCATCTATAGCCCCGATGGAGGCTTACTCCATAGTCCAATGATTTTGATCTTTAAGCCTTTGTGATGACTACATAACTTTCTAAGGGGAACATAGTATGATCTTTTCAGCTTTAGAGATCTGTGGTGTGTGTTGTTAATTGTTTTTGTGTAGAGTTTTGGGGAATCGGATTCTCAACCGAAGTATGATGAGAATGTTACCCTATCCTTACTACTCTACATTTATTTATATTTACTGTTTCACTGTGGTAGAGGTGATAACCACTATTTCTATTTTTGGACTATGTTGCACGATAGGGTAAGCAAATAATTTGACTTTTTTCGCTTGGAGGTTTACCCAAATTGGCGTTATATTTCTATTATTCAAGATGTTTTAATAGTTTTAAAAGTGTATTTGGTTCCAGATTGCTTTTGGGTCAATCTACCATACTCAATATTTTCTTAATGTGATGAAAGTGCTTTGGTCCTAAAGAAAATTGGACACTTCATGAAGTTTGGTTTTTCACTAAACATGTTTGAGTGACTAAAATTTGTATGATATATCATATATGATTTGTATGATTTGTGAATTGTAAATAATATTAGTTGAATACCCCCAATTCTTGGAATTTCTTTTCTTGGTCTTATCATCACCACTATTAAAGATTACTGAGAAATGGATGTGATGGATGCAACTATATATATATATATATATATATATATATATATATATATATTTGTGTATGAACATATAATTGAAATGCAAATGCCATATGAAAAATGCAATTTAAAATATGTCTATTTACAATGTGAAATGCATGCAAAATTGTAAAATGAAATCTTTTGTTTTTTTATTATTATTTTTTTTATTTTTGTTTTAGCCATGTACATATATATACATATATTGCAAGTCATTTTATGCATAAAATACCTTTAGGTGCATAATGTTCAGTGGCTCTGGCTCCAATTTCCATTCTAAATAGGAGATTTTGTACGCTCCTTGTCCCAATTTTTGCTTTACTATATATGAGCCCAACCAATTTGCTGTAAATTTATCCCTTAAGTGCGGTAAAGCATTGGTTTTTTGTTGATTTTCTTTGAGCACTAGGTCCCCCACTTGAAATTCATGAGGATGGACTTTTGCATTGTAAGCGTGCTTGACTTTATATTGATATACTCGTAAGTGTTCTAAATCATTAACACATTTCTCATCAATAATTGTCATTTGGTCAAGACGCTCCTATCTAGTTGTATCATCGTTCATGAATTCTTGTATCTCAATTCGCAAGGATGGTATCTCGAGCTCCAATGGTAATATTGCTTCTGCACCATAAACTAGTGAAAATGGTGTTGCTTCCGTTGGTGTTCTTATGCTTGTTCTGTAAGCCCATAGTGCTAAAGGGAGGTGAGTATGCCAATATCAATGATTATCTTTTACCACTTTCTTAAGAATGGATATGACTATTTTATTTGTTGCTTCAGCTTGCCCGTTTACTTGTGGGTAATAAGGTGTTGAGAAGCTGTGTAGTATTTTGAATTTATTGCACAATTCTCTAACATACTTATTATTAAATGACTTTCCATTATCAAAAATTATTTTTGAGGGTATTCCAAAATAATAGATAATATGCTGAAGTATAAACTCCGCTATTCGAGGTCCAGTCATAGTAGTCAGTGGAATTGCTTCCACAAATTATATGAAGTATTCTGTAGTAGTTATGATGAATTTATGTTGTCCTGATGAAGCAGGTGTTATTTTACCGATCAAGTCAAGGCCCCATTATGAAAAGGGCCACAAAATTTGAATGTGTTACAAATTTTGTGATGGCACATGGGTCAAGTTTGCATGATGTTGGCATTTTTGGCATATTTTGACATATTTGCAACAATCATTTTCCATTGTCGGCCAATAGTATCCCATGCACAATATTCTTTTTACAATTGCCATTCCGCTAAAGTGACCACCGCAAGTACCATCATGGGATTCTGATATTGCTCTTTCTACTTCAATTGGATTTAAACATCGTAGTAGTATTCCATCATAACCACATTTATATAAGACATATCCATGTAAAGTAAAACGAATGGCACTTTGTTTGAATGTTCTTTTTGTAGTTCGTGTCATTTCCATTGGTAGTGTGCCTGATTTGAGAAAATATTTTATCTCATCAAGGTAAGAATTGTAAGGTTCGACATGTATCAAACAAAAATTCTTCTCACCTACAGATTCTGCTTTTTGAATTGATGGTTTAGACACTGTTGTTATGATTAGCGGTTGCATTTCTCCATGTTCATTTTTAGGGATGAGAGATCCCAAGGAAGTAATTGCATCCGCAAATCTATTTGTCGATCATGGCAAGTTACTAATTTTATACCAGTCAAATTTTCCTAGCAACTGTATTGCTACTTCGCGATATCTCTTTAAGACTGGATCTTTACATTGGTATTCTCCTTTTATTTTGTCTAAAACCAATTGAGAATCACCAAAAATGCTTATTCTTTTTATTCCCATTGCTATAGCTAATTTAAGACCTAGTATTAAGGCTTTATATTCTGCATTATTGTTAGTGCATGTGAAGTCGAATTTAAATGATAAAGAAATAAGCATTCCTTCAGGTGTGTAAAACACAACTCCTGCACCTTGCCCTTTTTCGCACTTTGATCCATCAAAGAACATTGTCATATCTGCTTCATCCTTAGGTGAAACTATTTCTTCTTTTTTTGTGATAGAAAAAACTGAATCATCGAGAAGTTCAATTATTAATGGTGTATCATTGTGCAGTGGAGCTTTCGCTAATTGATCAGCTATTACTTGCCATTTTATGGATTTTTGACTTGTGAATTCGAGGTCAAATTCCGTTAAAAGCATTATCCATTTAGCAGTGTGGGTGTTGTTGTAAGTGCAATTCATCATGTATCGCAAAGGGTTTTCTCTAGCTATAACATAGGTGGTATTGTTTAGCATGTAATGTATAAGTTTCTTAGTGGCAAAAACCACTGCTAAGCATAAATTATTGACATAAGCATATCTTGTTTCGTAACTTACCAGTGTTCGACTGATGTAATAAACTGTTTGCTCTTTATTTTTCTCATTCTTTTGTGCAAGCATTGTTCCTAAAGAAAAATCTGTTGCAAAAATATATAGGTGAAATGAGACTCCTATTTTTGGTGGCGTAAGCACCGAAGGTGAGGCTAGATATTTATTTATATCATAAAATACCTCCTGATATTTAGTTGTCCAAGAAAATATCACTCCTTTTTGTAATAGGCGATTAAAAGGCCTACATTTATCTGAGAGTTGCACAATGAATCAACAAATAGATTGGAATTTTCCTTGTAAACTTCGCAACTCTTTTATGTTTTTGGTAGGTGACATTTCTAATATTGCTTTTACCTTGCCTAGGTCTACTTCAATGCCTCTCTTGGAGACAATGAATCCTAGAAGTTTTCCTGATGTTACACCAAATACACACTTCTTAGGATTTAACCTTACGTTATGTTCTATTAATCGATAAAATACATTTTCTAGCACATTTATGTGTTCAAGACACATTTTTTATTTAGCAATAAGATCATCTACATAATATTCGATTATCCTATGCATATAATCATGAAATATGTACATCATGACATGCTAATATGTAGATCCTATGTTATTTAATCCAAAAGGCATCATTCTATAGAAGAATAACTCCCAAGGCATTGTAAACGCTATTTTATATTGATATTTGGGATTAATTCGAATTTGGTTGTATTCGAAGAAATTGTCCATTAAGGAGAGCATTTCATGACCAACACATGAGTCTACTAATTGATCTATATTTGGCAAAGGAAAATCATCCTTTGGACATGCTTTGTTTAAATCTCAAAAATTAGTGCATACTCGTATCCGCCCATTTGGTTTGTGAAATGGTACCATGTTTGAAAGCCATTCAAGATAATCAATTGGTACTATGAAGTGCACATCCAATAACTTTTGCAACTCTTCTTTCACAATTAATGTGACTGTTGGATGAACTTTCCTAAGCTTCTGCTTGAACGGCTTGGCATCATGTGCTAGCGTAAGGTTATGGACTACCAATTCTGGATCTAAGCCAGACATGTCTTTGTAGGACCATGCAAACACTTCCATATTTTTAATAAGAATGTTTATGATGCTTTATTTTTCTTTTATGGATAATTCTTTTGCTATTTTGACAATCTGGGGATTATCCATGTCTTCACTAAGGTTCACATCTACAGACTCTTCTATTAGCATGTGAGAACCTTCTTCTAGCTGATGCAGAGTTGGGATGAGGTGGATATCATCTGCCACATTTTCAAATGTGTTCGGGGTGTCCCCTTCTATCTCAATTTGAAAAACTGAATTGTTTGATGATGAAGGTTGTTGCGGAATATAAGCATTTGAAGCACACAACAACTCTTTAGATAGTATGAAGTCAACAGTGGATGGTGGGGATGAAATATTGTCCATGGCTATGAGACTGGTATCGATATAGATTAGTTTTGTCTCATTATATGGATTGTGCAGTGGGGTGAGTAAATCAACAGAAATCATATTGACTTGATGGAAATGAGGTGGTCATGATTCAAGAATTGATGACTTGTATTCTCTAGGTTGTAACTGACCTAATGTGTGTGATTGGTTTTTCTGTATGCTTTGCCAATGTGATGGAGGAGGTTCTGGTTCAGGACCCTCACACTCTTTGTTTAGCCAAAAAAGTGTGTAGTTTATTGGAAACTTTTGTTTATACCAGTTATCCTTCTGCATGGTTTCTCCATATATTATCTCTTCCTGAGGTTCTTCTTCTTCTTGATTAAACCATTCAGGACATGCTTCATATTGGAGAATTCTCTTGGCTTGTATCTCAAGTGCATGGTTGATAAAAATTATTTCAGTTTCATCATCATCACTGTCACATATTTAGAATCCATTAGCATTTGTATGATGTCCTAGCATTAGTGGCTCAAGGTATTGCCTAAGGTATGCTATCGTAGTAGGATCTTCATAATCTGCCTCTCATTGTAAAGCTTGCTCTTGAGGGTAAAAATTGTAGATTTGGTATCTACTTTCTAGTTGTTCATCCTCATCATTATGTTCATCCTTATCATTAGGTTCATCCTCATCATCACTCTTTTCCTCCTCTTGTTCTCATTCTATGTCAAGTTCTTAGAAAGCTTGATTAAGCAAAGAGCTTGCGATGGAAGGTTTATATCCTAGACTAGAGTGGTCACTTGGCTCTCTATATTCTGTTTCAATAATATGGTGAGGACCTTGTTCATGTCTTCCAAGTCCATATCCTTGCCAACTACCCTTCAAAAATATCTGACTGGGAAACCTGGGTTCGATAGATAATCAATGTTTTCATTAAAATATTTTAAAGAGTTGTCATTTTTAGGGGATGGGTCTGATGAAGAATCCATCCTTCCATATATAAAATTGATTGCATTTATTTGAGAACCCATTCTATATATATCACCAATAGCTAAAGGTGGGTCACGAGGGTGACCGTAATCTTTGACTAACACGATATGTGGTATAACTGTGACACTCTCAATAATGTACTCACCAATACTTGGATTGGTGAGATGTACTGCAACTCTAGATGGTTGTGTGGCTAATGGCTTGGTGGATGAAGAGGGTTCTTAAGCCTTAGCTCTTGGCTCTACTGGTGGCATTATATTATCTCTAATAGGTGACCCTATTTGTGAGGCTATGGGTTCTAATGACTATGAAGTAGTGGCTAATGATGTGGGTTGTGCTTTGAATGTGAAATATGGCTTTGAATCTAGAAGTGTACTACATGGAATTGACAATTGATTAGCAGGATGAGTGGGTGTAATTTGAAAATGAAATGCGGTGTTTGAAGGATGCGCTGAGCTAACACTTTTGGATGCGAAAGCTGGATCAACTATAGGCAACTCTTCTAGAATGGGTATTTTTTATGATGTGGTGTTTTATGGAATGGTTCTAGTGACTAGTGTTTGGATGGTTAGATTGTTGATGGGAGTAAAGGCTCATAAGGATTTGAAATAAAGTTGCAGTATTTGAAAGGTTCAGTTTCAACTGGTATGTAATGTACCTTGTCTTCATGCACATATTTTAAGCATTGATGCAATATTGAAGGCACACATTTCATTTCCCTATCCAAGGGCATACAAGAAGTATGTTATATTGCATTTCCCATTCCAATATGTGAAAGAGAACATGTATTGTTTTCACCCCATGGTGACGGGAAGAACAACATTCTCTATATTTGAGCATAAAGCATCATTAAAGACCCTAAGAGTGAATGTGGATGTTATGATGTGAGATGATGGGACATTGAGCTTCATCATGGTAGGTGTGGTAATGAGGTTGATTGAAGATCATGTATCAATAAGAACTCTCTTGAAGGGTTTCCTGTCAATGTGAGTTACTATGTGCAATGGCAGATCAGGTGAATTTGTTGATATTTGTTTTTCCTCGAAGTCATAGAATACTATCAAGGGTTCCATGTAATTTTACACACTACCCACAAAGGAATTGAATGCATTTGGTTCTTTTGATTGTACTTGAATAGACTTTAAAATTTCCATCAATGCTTCCCTGTGAGGTGTTGATTTTTGTATTAGTTCATAAATTGACAATTTTGCTGAAGCCATATTCAAACTCTGTGTCAACCAGCTATTCAATGTAATAATAGGGTTATTGTGGAATGGTAGTGGTGGCCCACTCGATCCAATTTGTATGGGCACATTAGTTGGTGATGATACCAAATCTTGGGTTATGCGATTAGCTTGCCTTTGTCCATGGATAACTATACTGATAGCCCCTACAAAACCTTGTGGTAGTTGAGACACATAATTAACCTGATTGGGAGGAACTGTATAAGTTGATGCTCTCATCAGTTGTTGATTCGCCTCTTGATGTGGCAAAGGTTTCTGATATATCCTAGGTTTTGGTTATTTTGGGCTAGTGGGTTGTCAATTTTTATTGTACCCGCTTCCAATAAAACTTGCACAATTACTTTAAATCCATGACAACCTTCAATATCATGTCCTCTTTGTATATGATAGATGCAAAAGAGGTGTTATTTGTAACCTTTTGTCTTTGGTTTGTTAGGATCATCAGGTTTCATTTTCGGTAAATTAAAAAGTTTTACTGCATACAACTTCTAAAATACTAATGAATATGGCTCTTGTACTGGTGTGTAATTTCTTTTTGGTTTAAAATGATGTTGTTTCCTTTTCACAAGCTATGTCTGATTTTGTTCCTGCTGTGGGGGTGGAACCGCTTGATAATTTGGTTGATGTGGTTGTTGTTGTTGTTGGGGTTGTTGGATTTGTGTTTGAACCGATTTATTTGACCGTGGTTGGCTCAAAACTATCTGATTAACCTGTGTAGTCTTGGACTAACCGTGGTTATTCCCATTTTGATTATTATTGTGCCACTCTTTCTTTGTAGGCTTAATCTTGCCTTCTTGAATTTTGATTTCTTCAATCAATTTTGCTTGGGCGAGTACCTCATAGAATGTTATATACTGTTGTAGTTGTAGCAATTAAGATATGGGTCTACCAAAACACTTTGTGAAAATTCGTATTATATCTGGCATAGGGAGTGAAAATGGTAACTTGATCATGACTGATATCCATATATTGCCAAAGTCATAGATTGATTCATCATCATATTGTTTTAGGTAAATCAAATCAATCAATGTTGTTTGTTTTCTAACATTTAGGGCGAATATTTCCATAAACTGGTCTGCTAGTTGTTCAAAGGTGAAAATACTTTGATGCAGGAGATGGTTGTACTAGTCCTGGGCTTCCCCCCTAATGTTTGAGAAAATTATGTAATAGCAATACATTGCTATTTTTGATTGTGAAGCATGCATTCAAAAATCTTGTTACATGCTCTCGAGGATCCTATTCTCCTTTAAATTCAAGCTTCGGTATTTGGAAATCATGTGGATATGGTGGTTATGGTACTTAAGCGTGAATAGGGTGATTGAGTAATTGCCTTAAAGTTGGATTTTGGTATTGCAAGCCTAGGGTTTGCATGGAAATACTATCAATCTGACTCTATAAAAATTGGTATCAAGGATCATCTACAGGACTGACACTCGAATGTACTTGATGTTGCTGATAATGGGGTGGATTGTATGTAGGTTGGGGATGATAAGACATGTTTGGAGGAAATGTGTTATGGTATGGATGTTGAGGGATGTTATGATATGGATGGGGTGATGAAGGTATCATATTATTCTAACCTACTACATTAGCATATGGGTGTGGTGGTTGATTGTGAACCATAGTGGTAGAGGGAGGACACATTACCCAAGATGGATCTTGGATAAAGGCATTAGGTTGATGAGATGTAGGTGGAATATTTTGCTCAATCCCTTGCAAATGTTGGTTAGGGTCAGGGTTCATGCTATGGTTAGCATTATATAAAATCATTTGCTACAAATGTAAGAAATCATATTGCATAGCAATTGCATTTGATATAGGGACTGCTACCTGTGATCTGATGGACTAAATTGGTTGTGGAAAAACCATGTTAGTGGAGGTAGATGGGGGGTAAGTAGCAAAGGGTATCACCATTTACTATGGAATGGTATGAGATGTATGTCCTACAAGTGTGGATGGAGGAATGGATGTTGGGTCTTGCAAAAAAATAGGAATTGTTTCATACAAGGGATTAGTAGTAATGGCCATTTGTTGTGATAATGTGGGGGGAATTTGGTTCGATGACAATGGTTGATTGGCTAATTCTACAACAACCAACTCAAAGAGAGGATTGGTGAAAATCTGTTGTGACTATTGTGGATAGGCGAATATGGATTCTTGTTGTGATGAGGGTACAACACATGATGGTATGGAGAGTGGTGGTAATTATGGGAAGACCATTCCAACTGCATTCAAGTACATTCTAATAGTGTCCATATCTATCATGGTGACTTGACTGTCTACTGCTGCAGGAGGTTCACTCCTAGGTGTCTCAGGTATAGTTGTGTGAGTAGCTCTATGCATAATGTCTATGTCTATGTTGGGGGCATTAATAGAAGGCCCTATATCAAGACTCAGGGACATAAAAAGAGACACATCTACTTGTACCACCACCGAAGTGTGAGGGACTATTACATACCAAACATAATATAGCCGTCGGCTATATTATGAAAGATTTCATTTGATTATATAAATCCAATTGTTTTGTTTTAAATCATTTATCATATTTTATTCTCATGTTTCATTTGCATTCTCGCATATAAGCCTTTACGATGAGATCTGACCTCATAGTGGCCATATTCATTTCATTAATTCATCCTTCACTGATTTACTTGTATACTTCCGTTGTCGTCTATATTCACTGTTATATTTACGTTCAATAAGTTGTGTTTCCATGCATTTGGGTGAGGGAAGGTAAGGAAGACCTTACCAAGTGGTATCAGTTTCCATCACCGGTCCTGAAGAATCCACAGGCATCCACCGCATTCCGCAGACATCTACATTCTAGTTTACAAGCGTTCCGTAGGCGTACTCCAGTTTACAAGCATTTCGTAGGCGTCCACGGGGTGTTTCTAGTTTTAATACACCGACAGCAAGATAAAGCTTGCTGGAAGTCATGAAATATTAAATCGTGTCATGCAGGAGAGAACGCGAGCTTAAACCATGAAAAGAAACACCAAAATTGCCAAAAATCTGATGAAAAATCATGTCAGTTCCTTTCGAGGTCGCGGCCAATCAAATCGCGTTAAAATCACGTATTATACGCCAAGGCTAAGGTTGTTTATTAAATTTAATTCGTGACATCATCACGGATATATATATTTTTTTGGGCGTCTCCATTTATCCCACACTGAAGGTGTGGATTCCACGATACCATTTAAAAATAGAAACACCATCAGTTAGTGTTGTGGCCTTGGTCACACGCCCACCTCCTCACATTTGTCTTTGATTTCCTTGCTATTAGTTGTTGCGTCTGTATCTGTCGTGTCTTCCATCTGTGTCCCACGTGTCCGTTCCTACCACTTGTGTCATGTCAATTTTGGTTCTTTGTTGTGCCGCTTGCGTCATGTCAGTTTTGGTTCCTCCATGTCCATTTCATCTTTGGTCTTGTTGTGTCCTCGTTGTTAGTCCGTCGTCTTCGGTATTTTCGTGTCCTCGTTGTTCGTATGTTGCCTGTGTCCTCGCTATCCATTCTATTCCTTGTTGTCCGTCTATCATCTATGTCCTAGTTGTCTATTGTCCGTCATCTTCGGTCTGGTCGTGTCATTACGTTTTTGTCTTGCGGTTAGTGGTTAGTCCCAGTCCAGTTATTGTCAAAGTTGTACAAAAATTGTCAACGGTTGCTAAAAAATTGCTGTCAAAGTTGCTAAAATTGTCCAAATTGAAAAGTTGTTGAAATTTGTTGTCAAGGAGGCCACCCAAATTCAAATCCGCATCACAGTTGGAGCAGAATCCAAATTTTTGCCAAATTCAACCAAATTTTGTAGAAATTGAAGCTCAAGGATTACTAAGCAGGAAATTTTGAATAGTGCATGAGTAGAAGTTGGATCAAAGGATTTTATGGTCGATTAACAATCTCAGAAGCTCCCAACAAAGAAAAGTCAAACATAAGAAGACCTCATCGAGGCCAAGGTACAAATAATTCTCCTTCTCCTTTCAAATTGGTAGTTATAATTCGAGTCATCCACTGGTTGACCCCATGGCTACTAACCCTCCCCCAACTCATGAAAATGTCACACAAGGAGAATCAAGCAACTCTGCCATTACCACTGATGAAGCTCTTCGACTCTTACTAGATGGTATGGCCCAACTTAATATCAAAATATCTAAACTATTGGACACACAAACTCGACCTAATCCCAACGCTAATTCCCAAAATCACTATCACAAACAAAGGAATGAGGAAAATAATGACCAAGATGAAAATTGGGAGCAACAAAGAGGCAATCCAAATAATTACAAGAATCACCTTCATCGACAGAGATATAACCAAGATCAGGATAGGGATATGGGTTATCACCAACTAAGAGGCCCTAATAATTTTCCATGCATTGATATGCCCACTTTTGAAGGTCATGATCCTCATGGTTGGATAGCAAAGATGGAAGGCATTCTAGACTTATACCAAATTAGGGATTCTGATAAAGTCCCTTTTGCGGCATCAAAATTAGGCACTGAGGCTTACCAATGGTTCATATGGCTTAAACGTGAGAAAGGAGCTACTGTTTGCTGGAATAATTTCACTACCTATTTTTTAGAAAGATTTGATGAAGGAGCTACATCATCATACACAATAATACTATTATCTCTTAAACAAGAAAGATCAATTAGTGAGTTCGTCTCTAAATTCACTAGTTTACTACCATATGCATTACATAGTCTAGACACAGTGGTAGGAGCTTTTCACAATGGATTGAAAAAAAATATTAAGATGGAGGTGGACATTCAAAATCCAACCTCGTTGAACGATTGCATAAGAATAGCCAAGCTAGCTGAGAAGAGAATTCAGATGTATACACAACATGAAACTTATAGTCATCCTTCGTATGGCAACAAATCTTTTTGCAAAAATGATCAACCATCAAGATACTTCTACTATAAATGTTGCAATCACCATCCCAGAGAACAAGCATGTGCACAAAAACAAAACTTTCATATTGAATGTGCTCGATATGAAGGAGAAGAGGAAGAAGCATACCACCATGAAGAACCTATTCAAGAACTATCGATTGTTCTATACGAGAAGGAAGAGGATACAATGGCTATTTTCGTGCATGTCCTCATGGGGTTAACAGCCCACCATACAATCAAGGTACTGGGATTTCTCCGCCAAAAAAATGTGAATGTGCTAATTGATTCAGGCAGTACCCATAATTTTATCGACATCAAAACAACAAAATCTTTGAATTTATTCATTAACTCTTCCAAAAAAGACAAATTCCAGGTTCTAGTAGCCAACAGGTTGAACACTCAATGTATTGGGAGAACTTCTCAAGTTTCCATTAAAATGGGAACTTATACATGGTATGGATCTCTCTTCGTAATGAATTTAGGGAACTCTGATGTCATTTTGTGAGTCGAATGGTTGGAAACACTAGACACGGTTAGCTTCAATTTCAAAAAATTATTTGTGGAATGGAAGGAAAACGGACGGGTCATTTGCTTATAAGGTATTACTACTCCCCCATCACAGATGGTGAGCTCTCATAGTATGGAGAAAATATTAAAAAATGGTGGATACGGATTCATAGCTCAAATTAATTGTTTGGAAAAGCAATCTCGAGCAACTTTGGGTATTTTTGCTCCATATTTACGGGACATTGTAGCACATTACGAAGAGGTCTTCCAAGAACAAAAGGGACTACCTCCCAAAAGATCCCATGACCATGCCAGATAGTGTCTCAAGAAGGTGATCGGCCAAAAAGTGAAATCTCAGTCAGAAGTACCAATACTAGAGCCAGAAGTAGTTCTACAAAGCAGAACACGCATACGGAGCTCTCGTCACATCTAAGAATTTCTCATCAAATGGCAGGGCCTACCAGATGAAGAGGCTACATGGGAACCTAAAAGGATTTTCCAGACATTTCTAGCTTTGAGGACAAAGCTTTCCAAGGAGGGGAGTCATGTTACATACCAAACATAATATAGCCGTCGGCTATATTATGAAAGATTTCATTTGATTATATAAATCCAATTGTTTTGTTTTAAATCATTTATCATATTTTATTCTCATATTTCATTTGCGTTCTCGCATATAAGCCTTTACGATGGGATCTGCCCTCCTAGTGGCGATATTCATTTCATTAATTCATCCTTCACTGATTTACCTGTATACTTCTGTTGTCATCTATATTCACTATTATATTTACGTTCAATAAGTTGTGTTTCCATGCATTTGGGTGAGGGAAGGTAAGGAAGACCTTACCAAGGACATTACCAGACTGGGAGGCCATAGGGGATGACCACTGACTTCGGCTTAACACTAATTTCTTAGCTTGATTACGAGTCACTACCATACGCTAATATGCTATCTATGTGAATGAAAAATAAAGTACAATGCAATACAACACGCCAAGCAAATAAACATACAAAGTGTTTGACCCTAGTTTACACTAAATTTTTTGAATTTTTTTTTTCGATGTGTTTTTGTGTGTTTTTTTTTTTTAAGTTTTTGAAGAGATTTTGTTCTTTTTGGAATAGAATAATAGAACTCAATGAATATGGTGATTAATAACACTAGCACCAAGCGTGATTTCTCAAAAGAGGCTATGGTACACTGCTTAAATCCTAGTGGGGAGTTTTCCTAGCTCTTCTACTTTGATTCAAAAATCATTCCAATAGTGGGAGACAACTTGAATACCAATGACTTATACTAGCTTAAAGAGCACTTTTATTCGGTCTACGGATGATCTAGGGGGCAGGTCGATGGAAGGAGATGAATTCCAACGTCACCGGTCTAAATTGGGGGTTGGTGATGAAATCCAACCGGACCAATGTTTTAATTATATGTGTGTGTGTGTGTGTGAAGGTTTTGTTTTCTATTGTGTGATGCAATTCTAACATGCAATTTTATTTTTATGCCTAATGCAGAAAGTAGGAAACACATAGAATAGCATACAAAATCATATCAGGGGTAAAATTATAAATCCAGGTAAGACTTGGCCCAGTTTCGTTTAACAAGGATAACCACGGGTGGGCGGTTAGTTTTGGTAAACCATGTGTATGTGGTTTACCATCACCATTTTGTAAGCAAAAGAAGACAACACCTTGAAAATAAAATAATGAAAGACAAGCAATTGCATAATTAAAGGATTTTGTATTGAATCTTATTGGAGCCTTAGTCTACTTTTTACAAGTAATTTGCCCCAAGTGCATAGGGGTATTATTACAATAATAGAATGCTTACTTTCACATGATACAATGGGCATGAATAGGGGAAAAACCCCTTGGGCTAATCAGATTATTGGTGGTGTCTTTGGTCTTATTTCTGTCTAATACAATTGGTGAGTGGGCTTGAGTATCCAATGATGGGCCACTCCTAGCTTCAATAGCTCTTCAAATGCCTATTACCTACACACATGCAAACCAGCAAAGGGGGATTAGTAGCACTCGTATATTCAAGCGATAAACCTAATGCTACACATAAACCTATTACTGATATGGATGAAAAGCAGATAACACAAAACAATTAACAAACCAAGCCTTTCTTAGTACTCAAATAGCTAATATATGTCGATGAAACCCATTCGTGGTTCCACAATAAAAAATGTGCATCCACGGTTTCACAATCGTAGGTCCGCAGTTTCTAGCCCACAACCGTGCTTCTGCAGTTCCACAGTCCTGAGAACCTGTTGGCTCAAATTTCAAGGCAATTTGTTATTCAACTGAAACATCCCATCCATGGTTCCATAGTCAAAAACGCGCATCCACAACTTCATAACTGTAGGTCTGCGGTTTCCATCCCACAACCACACTTTCACTGCTCCACAATCCCAAGAACAAAAATGGGTTTCATCGACAGAGATTAGCGATTTGAGTACTAAGAAAGGCTTGGTTGGTTAATTGTTTTGTATTAAATAAATTAGGAAAGTATAATGATGTGCAAGATTTTATATCCCTAAGTTAGAACTTAGGCATATATCTTTATTATGCAGGATTTGATGGTGAGGTAGTGAATGTGAACTAAAGGGTGCTAGATTTTGGTGTCTACATAAATAAATTATAAAACTATTTTTAATGAACCTACCTACAAGAGAAAGCCACTGATTGGTCCAGTTATTTAGTCTATTCTATAAATTCTTTATTGACCACCCCCATTCATCCTTTTTTATTTGGTCACCCTTGATGGAATTTCTAGATAAGATATTGGAAGATATGCTCACCTAAAATTCAAAATATTTAGAATCATGGTCTCCAACCTAGTAGTACAATAAAAAATATGATCTTAGACTTCTCCTCATTAATCATTTGTATTGTGGTTGTTCAAAAGAGGTATATAATTCTTTTGAATCTAGAATATTATAATGTAGTAGCATGACATCAATATTGAGTTATCTACAAACTATAAATAAGAGATATGAGAAGCTACTATTGCACACATGATTCCTTGAATGAATATGTTATTTATTTTCTTAGAGATAATATGAACTAAGCACTCTACTAAAATTATGAATAGATATGGGAAATATGATCCCCATGGAATTTTCCCTTTGAATAAGTAAATAAAAAAGACATTCTAACATTTATCATCATAAGAAAATATACTAAGAAAATAGTGCCTCTAATCCAGTCCATCCAATCCTAAGATTATCCAAAGTTCCTTAAGACTTGTAGAAAGAAATCCAAATCTACCCTATCATAAGCCTTAGGGAGGTCCAAATGGACAAGTATGGAGGGGGATACTTATGCCTAACTAGAGTGAAGGTCTACATGGAAGAGCACTACTTTTTCTATAATTTATCTTCTTCCAATAAATCATCCTTGCTCTAGTAAGATTATCCTAGGAAGAAAGGGTTTCAACCTTTGATATATCATTGCCATAATTATTTTTAGAATAACAATACACAAGGCTATTAGTCTAAAGTAGAAAATTTTATATACCTCATGACTCAAATATGAGTGAAATGTAGGTTTTTTTAATTTATTACAAAACCAAAATTTCCACCCATGCTTCCTCTACTACTACAAGTATATCATCCTTGAGCAAGTTCCAAAATATTGGAAGAAATTAATGCGAAAGCCATCTAATCTAGGAGTTGTTTCTTTTTTCATGTTGAAAGACACTTCCTTTACTTCTACCATAGAAATTTCTGCTATCAATACCTCATTATTCTCTTCCTTAACAAGGTAGTGGATTCACTATAGAATTTTATCTTGATCCCTAGGATCCAGGGGAACTATAGAGAAAAGTTCATCAAAGTAGTTATTGGAAATTTTGTTCATCACATACCAAGAGTAAATTAGACCACTTGTGTTGATCTTCATGAAAGGCATAAAGTTTGAAACTCACCTATACAATAGATATTTATGGAAGAAAGTAGATTTTTTGTCCCTTTATTTCAACCACCAGATCTTGGATCTCTATTTTCATAGTAGCTTCTCCTTCCTATCCTAAATTCATAACTTGGAAGAGTCTTAGATTTCCTCTTTTCTGAGCTCCTTTGTAAGTCCCAAGGAACAAATTTGAGTTTTTACTTGCATTATTTGGAAATTCATGTCATTATTTTTTAGCCCTCACATACCCAAAGTCATGCCAGTTCCATTCCTTAATTTTAGTTTTTATAAAATATGATATTTTAACAAGCAATACATATTGGTTTTGTATCTTAGCATTCCTTCCCTCCACCACTAGGAACTAATTGCCTAAAGGAAGGTATTTGTAAACCACATAAGCTATAATTTAAAGGATGATTAATTCTTGGCAAATTTCCAGAGATCTTACAAAACAGGTTAGTGATATGATCTCGCATTATTAAGGACAAGAGATTTTATAAATACTTATGGAGAGAGGTGGTCATACAAGATTATAAACCTATCCAAGAATTCTAGGATGCATGCAAGTCCCTATAATTTATTCATCCATATCATTGATATATTTTTGGGCTTGACATAAATCAAGTAGAGATACTCAAGTGCTCATGCATTAGATTAGTTGTAGTGTCTAGTGTTCTCATCCCTCCCATATTTTCATTTAATGAGAGAATATTATTAAACTTCTCCTAGGATATTCTAATTATTTGGGAACTAGAACCTAAGTTATTATATATATATCCATTACCTCTATTTCTCCTCTATAATAGTGGTTACATATATGTTGATGCATAAATGTTGTTCGTACTTTTGCCTCTCTTGTCCTTAAATTCCAATAATTTCCCAACTTCCCAAAATGACATGCACGAGTAATTCCTTTGGATCCCACATATAGGAGATCCAAGTAGATACTCCTTGAGATTTGAGAGATTGTACCTGACTTGTGGGCTATAATTTTTTAGCCACTATATCCTCTATCGATAACTTAGTCTCCTAAGTAAAGACTAGGTTTGAATTATTTCTTTTAATCAACCTTCTAATTTCATTGTGTTTAAGGATACTACTACTTATACCTCTTATATTATGTGAAATGAGTCTCATAAGGATGGGTGGATTAATAATTTTGTGATGTGAGTTACGTTACCCTTAAATATAAGAGTTTTTCTTTGTTTTTCTAGGTGGTGCTTATTGGTCTTGCATCCCATTTTTTGATTGGTGTCAATCTTCATTTCTTACATTTTTTCTATTATATACTATATGGATCTTGGATAGGCCCTCCTTCATGATCCTTTGTGTATACCATCAAGGACGTATTAAGGGGGATTGAGGTATCTTCTCCTTTTTTTAGACTGATCCATCCTATATGTTTCACCAATATAATTCTTTTATTTTTGGCTCCTCATTCTTTTTCCTTTGTTATCCTTTGTGGTTTAGATTTGTGTCCATTTGAATATTTATTTGGGTGTCAAATGTTTTTGGTAATACCTTTTTCCCTAATTTGGGTTGCATAATTGCTTGAAGAATTGGCTCCACCATTGGTTTTGTATCCATTTTATGATCTTTTCCCATAATTGGGTCTTCATAAATCAATGGAGCAAATATATTGTTTAGTGTTGCATTACTTTTTGAAATAAAGTGCATTGCAATAAAATTTACCTACAATTTTTTGAATAGTGTTTGATACAATGAAATCCAAATCTAAGCCCCATATTCCACATCCATTCCACCTTAATTAGGCTTCTACATGCAATGGTGATAGCACTATGTGTAAACCCTAGAAAATCTAAAAATCCATCCTCCCTAGTTGTTAAAATCATTTTTCAATAAGAAAATTTATTTTTTATAAATTTTGAGGTAAAACATTGGTTTTCAAAGGGAGTCATAATCCCCTTGTATCAGATATTAAACTTGGATCTCCTAGATGAAAATCTAAAGACATACCACTATAGTATCCCTAATGGGACATCATCATCACTAAATGATAAATAATTTTGGAAAATATTTTTTATTCAAAGGATATAGTAAAATTGACCTACACTTTGTTTGTATATTTCATCTTATAAGTGATAGAACTAGCACAAGGAATTTTATTCTTAGATCTAGTAATAAGCTTACTAGAGTTTCAAGATCTAAGAATTAGCTCCAACCATAAGAGAAAGAAGAAAAAAATCTATCTCTATTTTTGAAACAAAATAGAAGTCTAAGTTAACAACCATAGATCTAGCTTAAAATCCTACTAAACCCTAGTGTTTTTAAAAATGATGCAAACAACCAAAATATTATTCATATTAGATTCATCAAAACCTAACATAAACTTTTGACATGATGGAAAAAATCCATCCTTTGATTTGATATATATTTCTTTATAAATACAATTAGAAACTAGCTTAATTAGGATAAAAAATGAAATATGACAATAAGAGATAAGCTTCTATAACAATTGTAATTAGATTACTACCTATTATTTATTTAATAAAATTACAAACCTAGAAATAATAACCAAGTAAGAAAAAATTTTACTTTTAAATTATAAAAAAAGAGAGAAGCAAACCATATTTCTAATTCTAAAAATTCTATATCACTATATTTTGCTAAATAAAATAAACTTGTTGACAAATGACCAATAAAGGAGAGAAACTACCTAAATATTATCGAAGTATGTGAGACAACATGGTAATACATAATTTTCTAATTGTTGGACCACTTATGTGGATCTAATGGATGACATAAAAGTATTTGATGGAAGCACACTACTAACATATAAAATAATAAGAGTTTGTTCCTAGTAGTAAAAAGAGACAAGATAGTGGTATAAAATTTCATGAAAGAATTACTCAAAGCATGCACAAAATTAATCTGACATATAAGTGATATGAGAGAGGGAGAAACCCCAATCTATATACAAAAGGATAGTTTGACTTAATAAATGAATAAAATTTGAATAATAAACCCTCTTGTCAAATTAATAATGGAGAAGTAACATCTTTAGTATAATTTTGTATTATAATTATTCAATATAATGTATTAAATCAACCTACTATACCTACACATAATAGGGTTTGTTCATGTGTCAAAAAATATTAAGTGAAATCAGTGATATGTGATTGCCATTTAAAATTATGATGGTGTCAAATATTGATTTTCAATCAAATTTTATTTATGATATATGTTAACATGCTTAACACATTGAATTTTAAATAAAAACTTAGGGTTGAGGATTTATTATTTGAATTTGGCCTTAAAAGATGAGGTTACATGGAAAAATTAGCACATGAAGGGTATATGAAAGGGGAGTACTCAAAAGTCATAAACATGCATTCCAACCAATTATGTCAATAACATCCTACTTGAGGACTAATTAGGATAGTCCATCCATATGCCATGTAGGGAGGTCAATCCTATCAACTACAATGTCAATATATAGTGCTTTTTTTTAATTTTGTCCATGATCATAGCGCCTTTCATTCTTAAGATGATGTCATATCGTGATAACGATGAAGGATGTTGGAGACCCCACCTTATTTGATATTATAATATTTGAACTAGATTGAATGGGCTAATTTGAAAGTTACATATAATTAATAGTATTAAGAGGCATAAAGGAGGTAAGGTTTTTTTACAAGAACATTCTAGGATTGGAGGAGATTGAAGTTCTTAAATATAAACTACTACAAGAAGTACCTTAAGTTATATAGATGAAGATAATAGTAAATTGGAGTCAATTACTTTAGAAAAAAATTATTTAGCTTTTTATCTTTTGATAAGGATAAATCCCCAAGTCTAGATGGGGTCTCAACAACATTTTATTAGCATAAATAGGAAATAGTGAAGGATTCTTTATTGGTGATGGTGGAACAATATAAGGTAAAATAATACATAACTTATAACATAAATGCAAAATATCTTACCCTAATTTCAAAAATGAACGATGCAACATTATTTGATTAATTTAGGCCCATAAGCCTATGTAATATGGCAAATAAGATAATCTCCAAAGTTATGGAAAATCAGTTAAGACCATTGTTAGACAATTGCTTTTTCAAAATAGTAGGGAGGATTTGTAAAAGGGAGATATATTCTAGACAATATCATAGTAGCTCATGGAGTAATGCATTCAACAACTTTAAGAAAAGAGAGACCAATGATATTAATACTTGATATGAATAAGCCTATGATAGGGTTAAATGAGATTTTATTTTTTCAATATTAGAAAAGTTTGGATTTGGAAAGAAATGGGTTAGATGGATTAAATATTGTGTCTCCACTATTTTATATTTGGTGTTGGTCAATAAGCTAGTAACAAAATCATTTAAAACCAAGAAGGGTCTTAGATAGGAAGATCCTCTATCACCATATTTGTTTATTATTATGGTAGAGGTATTATGGAGGAACTTGAAGAAGACATATAGATATAGGTTGATGAGTGTACGTAAGGATAGTAATAACATCAACAACATCACCCATCAACAATTTGTAGATGATACAACCTTTTTATAGAGGGTAGGGATAAATGAGGAAAAAAATTTGATCAATACCTTATTATAGAAATATGAAAGATAATTAGGATAGAAAGTTAATAGGATAAAATCTAAAATTTACTTCCTAAACCCTCCAACTAGAATTAAAGTAGGGATATGCATGTTACTTCAAATTGAGGAGCCAAATTTTCCAAGCACATGTCTAGGAATACCCTTTTTTGAGGGGAGAATGATGTTTTATTTGTGGAATCTAGTTATAACTAAAATTTAGAATAAAATACTAGCATGGAAAGGTATATTGTTATAATTAGAAAGAAGAGTATATCTAATTAAATAAATGTTACATGATATTTTAACATATTGTGAACATGAATATAATGGAATAAATCAAATAGTTATTGCCACTTTAGGAGGTCCAAGTATTTCAACACTAAGGACAACTTAGTCCTTATGATTATGCAAATTATTAAGATAATGAAAGATGATAAAATAATAAATCAACCTATACTATATATAATGATAAATTAATATGTTAAATATCACTTGAAAATATAGCCGACTTGGCTCTATTGGTATGGCAACATGGCTCCCCTCCTCGGAAATCTTTGTCTTAAAACCTGGAAATGTCTCCAAGATACTTTCTATTTTCCATGGAGCATATTCTACCGGTAAGTCCTACCATTTTATTAGAAATTCCTTGATGTGGCTGGATCAAATAATACGTGATCTGGTATACAAAATTTCTTTTGGCTGGAGATATATACATCGTTATTCATCAAGTACTAATATTTGTGACTGAGAGTGTACTTTTTATCCGATAACCTTCTTGAGATAGGAAACATGAAATACTGTATGTATACGGGATGAGGGAGGAAGCTCTAGTTGATATGCCACTTCGCCTATACAATGCACTATCTTGTAAAGACCATAAAATCTTGGAGCCAACTTCTAACTGGTCTTAATCTTCAATGATAGTTGTTTGTAGTGTTGTAGATGCAGGAAAACCATATCACCTATATTAAATTATCTTTCGAAATGGTGTGTATCTTGTTGCTACTTCATGCAATTTTGTGCTTGGACCAAATTGTCTTTGAGAATATTTAGCATTGACTATCGATGTTGGAACCAATCATCTACTTGGGCCACATTGGAAGAACCTGGAACATAATATTTTATTATTGGTGGTTTTACTCTATACAATGCTTCGAATGGAGACATCTTGATGTAATAATGGTATGAAGTGTTGTACCACCATTCTATTAAATAAATCCAATGACTCCATTGATACTATTTATCTTGAGCAAAACATATTAGATAGGTACCTAGACATTTGTTAACTATTTCTATTTGGCCATCTGTTTGAGGATGATATGTAGAAGACATATTTAACTTGGTACCATTAAGACTAAATAATTATTTTCCAAAATAGCTAGTAAAAATGGGATTATGATCACTTACAATATTTTTGGGTATTCCATGCAACTTGAAAATTGAATTCATAAATACCTTAGCCACTTTGCTTGCTAAAAATGGACGTTGCAGAGAATTGAAGTGTGCATATTTGGAGAGATGATCCACTACCACAAAAATTACTATTTTACCTTCGATTTAGGAAGACCTTCAATAAAATCCATGGGAATATGTTTCCATTGGTGATCCGGGATGGGTAGTGGTTGCAGTCTTGGAGATTTGAATGTTTCACCCTTACTGCACTGACATACTTCACATTTAGCCACCCATAGATATATCTTCAAAACACCAAAATGTCCTGCTAATGGAGAAGTAGGCAATTCTTCCAGAATCCTAGATTTGATGGTAGTTTTAAAGAATATAAATACGATTATTTCTTCTTATTACCTTGTCATCATATGAAAAATGAGGATGCTTGGACGATCCTAGCATCAAATCTTGAATTATTTGAGCCATTTTCGTATTTCACAACCATTCCTCTTGGAGCTAAGAAACCCATTGGGAACAAGGACTTGAAATAGCGTTGATAACCACTTCATCTTCATATTTACGAGATAACACATCTGCTGCCACATTTTATTTCCCTTTATTATACTCGATAACAAAATCATATCCCAATAATTTTGTTAACAACTTGTTTTATTCTAGATAACAAAATACTTGTTCTAGAAAATGCTTGAGACTACTATGATCTATTTTTATAATAAAACAACTACTAATTAAGTAGTGTCTTCATTTCTCAACTACATGTAGAATAGCCAACATTTCTTTCTCATATGTGGACCTTCCAAAATTCTTACCCTAAATTTGTTTACTCTTGAATTCCAAGGGATGCCCTTCTTGCATTAGTATTGTCCCAATACCTATTCCCGAAGCATCACATTCAATCACAAATGGTTTATGAAAATCTAGGGTGGCCAAAACTAGAGTTGTACACATTGCTTCCTTGAGATCCATGAATGCTTGAGTGGCTATGTCAGACCAATGAAAAGCATCCTTATTTGTGAGAGTTGTGATAGGGGCTACAAATTTACCATAATTGCACACAAAATTGTGATAGTAACTGGTAATACCCAAAAACCACAAAGTTTGTTGATGGTTTTATGTAAAGGCCAGTCCTGAATGGCCTTAATATTATTAGGATCCACTTCAACACTTTCATAAGAAATGATATGAACCAAATACTCAACTTCTTGAACACCAAAAGAGAATTTGGAGTATTTGTCAATTTTTTTTTCCATATATAATATATGAAGAACCTTTCCCACATGCATCAAATGATCCTTCCATGTTTTACTATATACTAGAATGTCATCGAATAAGACTAAGATAAATTTGCGAAGAAATGGATAAAAGACATGGTTCATGAGACTTTGGAATGTGGATGGGGAATTAGTGAAACCAAAAGGCATGACTAAGAATTCATAATGACCTTCATGAGTACGAAAGGTGGTTTTAGGAATGTCCTCATCCCTTACTCTGATTTGATGAAAACCTGAGCGTAGATCCAATTTTGTGAAATATTTTGCACCTTGTAATTCATCTAATAAATCATCTATGACATGAATAGTTAACTTATCCTTGATGGTTATTTTATTGATAGGACAAAAATCATAACACATAAACCAATATTTATCCTTATGACGGGCCAAAACCACTGGTGAAGAATAAGGACTAGTGTTATGATGAATGACTCCATGTTCTAAAAGTTCTTGGACAATTTTTTAAATTTCTATTTATGAGGTTGAGGGTATCAATAAGGATGGACATTAGGATGAAGGCTTCTTGGAACAATATGTATGACATGGTCATGAGATCATTTGGGAGGTAGTTCCTTTGGTTCTTGGAAATCTTCATCATAGTTAGTCACAATATCTTGAAGATTCTTTGAGTGAATTTTAGGAATATTCTGTGCTTGCTTTTCCAAACAATTGATTTGAGCTATGAATCCATAACCCCCTTTCCTTAATATTTTTTCCATGTTGTGAGAACTCTCTACCTTTTATGGAGGAGTTGGAATTCCTTGGATGTGAATGGTCCTTCCATTTTCTTTCCATTCCACAAATAATTTTCTGAAATTAAAATCGATAGTGTCCAATTATTCTCACCATTCAACTCCCAAAATAACATCTAAATTCCCTAAACTCATAACAAAGAGAGTTCCATGCCAAGTTTAACTTCCCATTTGTATCAAAACTAAAGATGTTCTACTAATAAATTGAGCATTTCCTCCATTTGTAACTAGATATTAAAACTTATATTGATTTGAGGAGTGAATGTGTAAGTTCAATGCCTTAGCAATTTTAAGATCAATAAAATTATGAGTACTACCTGAATTGATCAACATATTTATCCTCTTCTATAAAATGAATCTTGGTACCTTGATTGTATGGTGAGCTGTTAATACCATATGTAGTGAAATAGCCATAATGTCTTTGTTGCATTATGCTTCATCATGATTTATTTGTTCTTCGGGTATAGGTGACTCGTGTGAATTGATATCCTTGGCTTCTTCTTCGTCTTCCCTGTTATCATATTCTATTTGAAAATTTTATCTTGGTACACATGCTTGATATTTTGGATGATTATTGTGACATTTATAGCAGTAATATCTTGATGGTTGGTCATTTCTATGGAAGGAATTGTTGTGATATTGAGGATGATTATAGGAGTCATGTTTGAAAGATGTCAAATTTTGCACCTTTTTCTCAGCAAAATTAGCAATCCTTATAGTGCCATACAAAGAGTATGCATATTGTAAGTCTAATTAAATTTAAATACTCTCTTTCAACCCATGTCTAAAGGTTGAAACCACCACATTAGTTTGTAAATCTCCTGTATAAGCAAGAATACTTGTGAATTCTAAAACATAATCTCTTACTGAGCCAATTTATTTAAGTTTCGACATACAAACTATGTATGAGGATGAAGTCCCTTCATAAAATCTCTTAAGAAAAAACTTCTTGAATTTAGGCCATAAGAGAGGTCTACTAGGTATGGGTACCATTTCATGTAATACCTTTTGTAATTGCTCTTGTTGTACCCTTCGTTGATGCAATCTTTGTAGGTGTGACCATTGTTGGTCCACTCATTATTGATTTAATTATTGGTGGTCTAATCATAGTTGATCCAACTATTTTTGTTGATTAATATTTGGCCTAGGTTCCTGATGAGTGTGGTTTATTTACTCAGATGCATGGGGTTTGTTTATCCTTGTATTTGTAATATGGATGGGCTTGTCTTGTCTCTCACCCTTAGTAGGATATACAACCTATTTTTAATGATCTCTAAATGTTGCATTGACCTGGTATTCTGGTTTTAGAGTGAGCATTATATACTCAAGAAGTGCAGAGGTGCAACATTGTTGAATGAATAATCTCTCTTGAAACATATTGGTATTTATGTCACCCTCATCTATAATGAATGCAAGAGATGAAATGGGTTTTTTGTAATAACGATGGTTAACATGCATATCCTCTTAATCATGTTCTTTATTTATAGATATATGCTTAGTTGGAAAATATTGGTACTAGTCATATTGGCACAAGATGTACTCTTGCATTGCTTCTAATGGGTCTTTAGGATGAGTTGAGATGTGAATGAACAAAACTGCCCTACTAAGCACCATTAGTGGGTGATTGATTCTTTTAATAGAAATAAAACAAAGTATCTAGATTAGGAAGGTCTTCCATTTTATCATATTCAAGACCTATGGGTGCTTCCCGAATAGGGATTTCTTGAAGGTTAGATCCTCTATATGAGAGATTCAAGTTACAATGTATGCCAGGGTGCCATTCAAGGATGGAAAGGTCCTCTAGACTATATCAAATATGTTCTATATCTCCTTATAGATATTCAGTAGCACTAGCTCTTGATTAAGCCTGATTGTGTGTTGTTACCATTATCTAAACTATGAAAATAATAAATAAAAAATCAAACAAGAAAGCATTTTGTTTTGTATTTTTTATTTTTTTGTTAATGATTTTCTTGATTTAATTTTTAATTTTTTTTGTGTGTGTTTTTGTTTTAAGATCATATTCCTATGAAAATTAATAGGTAAATTAAATAGAATTTAATGAAAGGTATTTTGTGCACACCCCTTATCTAGGAATGCACCATAAATGGTAAAAATATTTTCCTAGTATGCTGGATATGGATGATGTCTATCATAAGGAAATAAAATACCTTTGGAAGAGGCCACACTATCTATTGCATTGCTACCATCCTATCCAAGCTTTTGCTTCACCCTCGTGTGAGCTTGGACATGAACGACAACTATTATTACATAAATTATTAAGCCCTAGGAATTGGAGGGTGTCTAACCTTACTATTTTGGAATGCACCTAAAAGTAGGGGACTTTTTGATGATGAAGTCTAAAAAGCCACTCCACAGTGGGATATGAATTCCCACATAACATGATTATTGTTAGTCATTGGTGATGAAATCTAACTAATTGACATTATATTATCTTGTGTATATGTGAGGGTTCATTTTAATATTTTTGCAAAAAGGAAACAAAGAGCATACAAGTAATATTTCACTAAATGCAAAAATGTATGTTTAATATTTATAAAACCATATATGATATTCATCCTTTAAGCAAGCAACAAGGTAATCAAATCAAACAACAACAAATAAAGATCATCTTACACTAGACAATTGTGAACAGAGACCATCTGGACCTAAGATGGCCATAGACATAGGTCATCTAGACTTGATATGATCATATATAGAGGTCATATTGACCTGATATAATTGTTGTTAGACTAACCTAAACCTAAAGAGCTTCTATAATTTTTACTGTAAATGAAATTTTTCTTAATTTTATTTACAAAACATAAAATTTTTATCTTTCTTTACAAAAATATGATAGATAAGGATATACAGACTTCCTTTGAAAGCCTAAGTCTGATGTATATATATTTATTTTGTTACTATTTTTATTCTATCCTAGAGGTCATCTTGACCTAAGATAGTTGTAGTATAGAGGTCGTCTTGACCTAATATGGTTATGACTGAGTACTTGTAAAAGTAGAATTTATCAGTAATCAATAAAAAAGCTAAACAAGGGATTGGTATCCCACTGTGATCACCATATGAGAGCTCAAAAACTATGCACTAATAAAGTAAATGTAAACACAATAAATGAACACAAGCATGTAACTGAAACACAATGATAAAAATAGTAAAATATGGGTCCCCTTTTATTAATGATAGCCTATATTTCTCAAAGCATATTACAATAACATCCCCTCAAGGGAGTTCACAAGTGTGATACAATCAATACAATATGAGGTTTTTTTTCCCCTCAAAACTATCCTGATGTACTGAATGGTCTTCTTGCAATCACAAATCATTTGGGGGTAGGTTTTCCATTACCTCCATAGTGAATATTATGTGAATCTTGTACTCCTTTGTCATTTATTGAATTCTGTAATCTACACACAAGGAAACTAGAAATGTATCAAAAGTATATGAAGAGCCCATTAAAATTGAGCTCGTATTAATCAATATGAATGTGATAAATGAAGACAAAACCAAAATAAAACATGTATAATCTGAAATCTATCTAAATGCAAAAATAGTGAAAATACTAATCTAAGATATGCTAAAAGAAAAAGTAGTAAACCACGTGTCTAGCCAAGACCATATCAAGGTGAGATGGCCTTATCTACGAGTTATCTCAATTTGAGATGACTATTTTCATAGGAATTTATTTATCTAAAATAAATTTTGAGTGACGTTCGAGATACCCTGGGTGTGTTGTCAATGGATTGTTGTATTGTGAGAGAAAATTTATGGATCAAAGTGATCATCGAAGTGAATATGTTTAACTACATGGAAGATGGAAGCACAAATTTCAATCCTTTTTAGTAGTGTGTTAGCATGATTTTCAATGATAGTAAGGTTTTGGAGGATTGAAGTGGGTAGAACATCAATGATTGAGGAATTGGGGATTAAATTTGATAGCACTTCATTACACAAATTCAAAAACCTTCATATTTGGATTGATTTTGGTAGAACTTCATTGCATAAAATTGAAAATTGAGGGACCATTAGAACTGAAGGGTGAGTGTCATTTTATAGACTTCTCATAGAAAATCTAATAATGGTGAAATCACCCTGCATTAAAAAGTGAAGAGGTAGTCCACATTAAGAAAAATAGATGTCTATCTCTGGAATATCATCAGATTAATTATTGTATGTATTTTTTCTAATTTTGGCCCATGTAGGGAACTTAATTCCAGTGCAGGATCATGCATAGGATTAACTAGAAGTTTCAGTTGCTAGTTACATGTCTTTTTATTTTTAAACTTGATTTTGGTGGACATCTTAGGTCAAGATGGTTGTGGTTTGGTGGGTGTCTTGAGTCTAGACTACCATGGTTTGAGGGTGTCTCGGGTTGAGACAACCATAATTTAAGGTTGTCTTATGTCGATATGACCACGATTTGAGGGTATCTCGGGTTGAGATGTCCATAGTTTAAGGGTGTCTTAGGTTGATATATCCATAGTTTGAAGGGGACTTATGCGTGTTTAAATGGTGAAAACCACTATTTTAGCCTTGAAGCTACCCAAGGTGGTTTATGTGGTCTAAAAGGAGTCTATTTAGATAGTATCCTCAATATGATGTGTTTTAGGTATCTACAAGCTCTATGAGGAAAAGTAATTTAGAGATTAAACAAAGAGAGTTAAAAAAAATCAAAAATAATTTATCTAAGTACATTGAGCATAATGATCCAATTATATTCTCACTACTTTTTGGGGGCCTAAAACAACCCTTATACCCTAGGCATTACTACCTTCCATGATTATGGTTGCTCTCATCTCTTCGAGTGGATGTGTTTGGTGCCTTGCAACTCATGTAAAAAATAAGTCTTGGGAAGTCTATATATCATGGGATATGACTCCTTTGGACGATCTCCAAGATGTTTTATCAAGGTTGGATCCTTGACTTGATGTGATATTTGACACTCATATTTCCTTCGTACTATACCCTAATCTACCAAGTTTCTCTATTAAATAAAATAGAAAAAGAAAGGAAAGCAATAAAATAAAGCAGTAAACCTAACTAACCCATATAGCCTATCTATGGGTGGTGATTCACCAAAGATATAATTATACTCTTAATGTTGTGATGGATTGAAGTGAACACATGCATAGTGATCGAAAACTAACAAGGAACACAGGTCCATCTAAACATGAGTAAAAATATAACATCCACACAAGAAATAGCATAGGAAATTCATAAATAGTCATAGTTTTTTATTAGTTTGAACTCCAAGTTACATATGTGTAAAGATAAGAGGTTTGAAAACTAATCGACTAACAATGCAAGGCTTGATATAGGTTGGTACATAAGAGATAATGAAGGAAAAAAACCCTTAGAAGAAAGGATAGCTTTCAATGCTTACAATGAGAAGAAGTATACATATTTATAGAAATATTTGAAGTTATTTCCTAATTCAAGTTAAAAAATCCTATTTAGGGTACAAGGAGTAGGATTGGCCTCTATCCATTGGGTATAGAGTCAAAAGTGTTCCCCCCTAGGTACCACCAAAGTTATCTACTTTTTCATTTTTTCATGGAAAAAAATTCTACCCTTATGGAACTAGGGCTCTCGAGGAGCCCCCTTGCTATAGTTAGACTAGTACCAAGGTTGTTTGATTTATTTGATGCAACCTTATTGGTTCTAGTGATGACTGTCTCTACTATTAGTATCCTTAGATCATATTCTCCATCCCTAGCTTAAATTATTTACCTCTTTTGATCTACTAGTTGTGGAGGGCTACACTTCTTGGACCTATTAGGTGACCTTGCTTTCTTGTTCAGGCACTTTAGAGAGAGTGGGATCCACTTCCTCTACTATATATGAGCCTATTAGGTAAATTATTTGGATCTATGATGAATTATGTGCTTCTCCCTCTTCCCCCATGTATTCTTCCTCATTTTAGGTTTTTGTAACCCATTTTAGAGTAGCAAGTTGTTGAGTGAGAGAGGACTGAATGATGATAGGCTATATAGTTAGAGCAGGTTACTCTCTCTTCATATATGAATAGGAAAAAAAGATGATCACATTCATAGATTGAGTGTGAGGGAAGATATCCATATCCTTTGTGATATTTCCCTATGAATGATGCCACAAGTAGCCTCAAATCTATGTTTTGCTTCTTGATATTGTGTAGTTGGAAAAAGCATAACATAACCTGTAGATGGATCAGTGAGTCTAAAAGCCCTTTAATAGTATAGTGTGGCACAATTTCAAGCACTGATGTTGGAATTTAATCCCATGCATTTGGTGGTATAGGATGCCATAAGGCCTTCCTTGTACTCCATGTGGAAAAACTCATAATTAATGAATCATCCATGCTTAGGAACATGGATTTAGTAGAAGAATCATGGTTTTTTGTGTCCTTTGCTTAGAGCATAGTGACTGGGTGAATAGAAGCAGATAGAATGATGCATTTATCAAACAATTAATCTAGTATTATTTTTGGGTAGGTTATTTAGGTTCTTCTTTTGAGTGGAGTAACTAGGTGGGGTTGTGTTGTTGACCAAAAAAATATTCCGACAGTAACCTCAATATAAGGTGGAAATTTCTTTTGGGAACTTTTTTACAACAAACTCACCAAGTAAATATTTAGGGTACTTCAATAAGCTAATGACCATGGCCCAAATTTTGATCAAGGGATGAATTTTATAGTTTAGTTCTCATTGAGCATGTTAGTTTGAACTATTGGGGGCATAAAATGACCCTTTCACCCCAAGAACTATGACTCCCATGGTTTTGGTTGTTATTTCCTCTTTGATAAGGTGCTTCTAGTACGCTATGATTTGTTTGGAGTGTTAGTCCTAGGAAGTCAAGGGAGCCTGGGATGTGGCTCCTCCAAACAACCATTGGGATTTTTTACCAAGATTGACTCAACTTTTTTTAATCTTTGATGCTCATATCTCCTTCCAACTATATCCCATTATGTTAGGTTTCTTTATTAAAAAAAGATAAAAATAAGAGAAAGCAGCAAAAGAAAGCAATAAACTTAACTAGCTTATCTAGCCTATCTATGGATGGTGATGCATAAAAGATATAATTAGATTATCCATGATGTAATGGATAGAAGTGAACACACACATAGTAATTAAAAATGTATGAGTAACACAAATTGTAACATCCCATTTCTAACCATCTCTAGAGAGAGTATTTTTTTAAATCAGGTAATTATCTTAGTCAAGGCTCACAAAGTTGTTTTCATTTATATTAAATTTGATAAGGCATTACCATATTTTGAGACCTTGTCATTGTATATGACTCTCAAGTGAACAAAAGTGGCCAAATCCCATAGAATTTTGGGATTCATTGTATATACCTTTATGGCATAAAGCATGCTTCAAATGGTCTACCCATATTTTTTACATTCTCTACAAATGCAAGACAACTTGACCATAGCATTGGGATTATACCTCCTCATTATTTAGATGAGGTAGGTACAAATTCCCTCACCAATCATAAGTTAAACTATGTTGGTGCATTCATGTGTAATACCTCTAAGTTTAGTCATTGCACTTCCATAGTGGAAATACTGGTACTATAGTGCTTAACTACCCTATCTCCGTAATGGATTAGTTAAGGCAATTATCACTTTATGTGATAATTTTGCATGAACACTAGAGCCTACCTACTGAATGTACCATCATTTAAATTCATTGTAAATGGGTTCCTAACCCCTACGGTAGGAAATAATATTTAAGCTACACCATTTAGAATCTTATTCAAAAACTCCTCATCTTTGGATAACATCTAAGTTCCCCACTCTAGATGTGTCCATTGCAAAAAGTCCTAGGTGTTGCTTTCCTATGACACCCTTAGGTTTGAATTCATCTTAAGGGTTCTAACATGGTTATTTAAAGCATTCCCTTCCAAAACCTTTCTTACCCAAAATCATAACATCAATTACCTTAACTCTCACTCTCTCTCCTCAACAAAAGTAAAGCATATTCATTTTGCTTAATTAAGAAATGAATTAAAATATTTCTAAAGCATAATATTGAAATAATTAAACATCTAAATACGTTTTACTTTTTTGGTAGCAAGAACATGTTTATAAATAGATTTGCATCTTTATTTCATTCATTTTGACAACAAATATAATCTCTCTTGAGAAGTTTCTAATAAATATAATTATAAATTAATTATTTCAAAATGAATCAGAAATAACAACAATGAATATTTATAACATCAAACATTCAATTATTTTTGTAATAAAGGAACTTATTGCAACATCCCCATAAAAATGTAAATAAATATACATAATATCAAATCCATGAATTAATCATTAATTTTATAAAATGGAATTACAAATATCATGGTAAAAATATTGAAGCCTCTTTTGTATAAGATTATTTACCCTGAACAAGGGGGTTATGTGCAATGGCATCAAATAGTATATGAGATAGTTCTTTTTTAAGAAGCCATCCATTCCATGGAAATGCAAAAATATCCATATATGTTCATTCATTTAGACTTATCTAAAGCTTATGATAGAGTGGATTGACACTTCCTTGTCAAAGTTTTAAGGCAATTTGGCTTCTCTTAGGATTGGATGGATTGGATTATGGGATGTATCTCTTTAGTTTCCTACTTTATTCATATCAATGGTAGGACTTCTCAACTATTATTTGCTTCTAGAGGTATTAGGTAAGGTGACCCATCTCTCATTATTTATTCATCATTCTTGCTTAATTTTTGGGCATGACTATAACCAAAAATAAAGAAAATAGAACCCTTGATGGAGTAACCATTGTTCATGGAGCTAGGCCTACTTATCATATTCAAATTTTGATAACTCTACTCTATTAGGTAAAGCTATAGTTAAGGAAGCTTCTAAAATTAAGCAAGTCATTGGTATTTTTTCTAATACTACCAGGAAATTGATTAATGAAGACAAATCTAAAGTTATTTTCATTTATTGCTCTCCTATACAATTTTGGTTAAATTAATATATAATAAGAAATCCCTTCCGATCACTTATTTAGGTATTCTTCTCAATATTCAAAGTAAAAAAATATTGGAATTGGTTGTTGGATAGAGTTAAGAAGAAAATTGGTAAGTGGATGAATAGGTGGATTTCATTTGGGGGTAGAATTACCTTGGTAAAATTAGTCCTTCAAGATATACCTATTTATGTTTTTTTTTGTGTTGAATATCCCAAAGGTTTTTCTTTGAGAATTGGATCAAATCAATCATCGGTTCCTCTAGAGTGGTACTAAGAAGAAAATAAAATGGGCCTGGGTGAAATGGGATACTTTATGCATCCCCAATAATGAAGGCGTGTTATATTTTCAGTCTGCTACTAATAACAATAAGGATTTAGCTACTAAAATGTATTGGAGGATTTTGCATAACCCTAATGATCATTTGACCAAGAATATTTGTGCTAAATATGTTGAGAATAAAAGTATTGAAGATCTTGTTCGCTATGAATTGCCTACCAAAGGTTCTTCCATTTAGTTCTTCTTAAGACTAGTGAGGATTTGATTAAGCAAAAGTTATTTTGGATCATTCATATGTTCAACAAGAAATTTTTTGGATAGAATCTTAGGATGGTCACCAACCTTTGATAACCTAATTTCTTGATTGGAGGCCTCGATACCATCCTAGTAATTCAGAGGTTGGTAGATATTGGATCCTTATTGAGGACTAGCCTATTAAAATTCCATAAAGTAAAATAAAATATATCCAAAGCATCCTTCATATGATATCTCTCTCTTGGTCCCATGATACAGACTATTTTAGATGGAACAACACTACTAAGGATGAGTATTCAATTGCTCAAGGTTATTTGACATTATGCCATAATAATCCTAATCAATCATATAATAATTTTACTCAATTGTGGGCCCAAAATATTTGGACTAAGGTGAGGTTATTTACTTGGATTTTATTGCATCATAGGTTGCTTACTAGTGAGAAACTTATGAAATGTGGTTTTCATGGCCCGTTTAGATACGAGATGTATGAAGAGAATGTGGAAACTCTTAGCCATATTTTTATTGAGTGTACCTTAGCCTTTGAGCTATGGAGGAGAATGACCATATTACTTGGCTTACAGTGGTCTATTATTTTTACTTTTGAATAGCTTTGGAGGTACTAGCCTAATCAAGAGGTGTTGATCATTTTATTAAGTAGCTAGTTTTGATGGGTTCTACCATTCTACCTTGTAATATCTGGAAGGAAAGAAACAACCAGATTTTCAATAAAGAAATGAAGTACATTCACTATATATGGCAAAATACCATTTCCAACTTAGTTGAATTAGTCCAATAGCTCCTTAAAAACCCCTAGAACTCCCACCAAATATGGGATCAAGTGATAAAAATATTGAATATTAACTATTTAAAGGGAAACCAACTTAAAAGGAATATGAGTAATCAAAATATGGATAGAAAAAGGAATTGGTAGCATCCTCCTAAGGATTTTTAAAAATTCAATACTGATGGAGCCTCTAGGGGGAACCCTAGAAAAGCTAAGGTGGGAGGAATTGGTAGAATTTTAGATGGTTCTCTAATTTTCACTTTTGCTTGTATCCTTTCTAATAACCTTGATAAAGGGTATGGTATCCTTAGAGGCCTTTGAGAGGCTTCTAAGGTTGGATGGAAAAATATGTTAGTTGAATCTAGCTCTCAAGTCATGATTAATATATTGAAGACTCCTAAGAATCATAAGGTTGATTAGAGAATAAAAATAATTGTTGAGAAGATTAAATTAATCCAAATCGGATTTTTGAAAGTTAAATATAATCACATGGATAGAGAAAAATATAGGAGTGTTGACACTTTATCTAATTGGGATTTAGATAAAAATGATCTTACTTACTACGACCACCCTCCTATATGGTGGGATTCACAAATAACGAAAGTTCTTCTTTCTATACTTTTTGATCAGCTATAATAGCTTACATTTAATATTTGTCAATCTAAGTTAATCAGTGTTAGATTTAAAGAGTATGAATCCAGTATAGATTTTACCGTGTAGATTAATTCTAATCTTAATTTTGATCTCTTTTAGTTTCATGTTTTGCAAAAAAATAATGATTACAGTTAATAGAAATTAAATCATTCAGCAATGAAAATGAAGTGCAATTTATGATTTATGTAGTAAATATGATATTTACCTATTTATGAGTTGATCTAATGATAATTACGTACTGATGAATTTATGTATTGATGAGGATCCTCATGTAGTTAGTTTTAATTATCTATTTTGATATTCTATTCTATAGAAATACCACTTGGTGGCTTCCCAAAACTTACAATAAGAACAAAAAATATTCTTATAAATATTAAGGTTTAACTTGGATTAATTCCTTTTGTTATCTTGTGAAGGATATATTTTTCCATAAAAAAAATGTTGTGCTAGGCATGCATAGGAGAAGGACCAATAGGATTCAAAATGCAGGGTTCTTCAAAGATCTAAGTCTTCCAATAAACTAAATAATGGTCCTCCTTTCCTACAAAGAGAAACTCTTCATAAAATTGGTGTTAAGTAGACATCATGGTACACTATAGATGGATTACAATGAGCATTTATGTAGCATTTATGATTTATATAAATATGTAGAAAAAAATCAAGAAAATGAAATAACTGATGGTAATTGTACAAAGACTCATCTAGTCTAGCATGGTAGTGAGCAAAACCATATATCTATCCAACCTTAAGCCCTACATTCTCTCAGACGTACATAGGAAAAACACATAAGTATTTTGTAATGATAATTTTGCTTTAAAACAGAAGGTATATTTTTATCTTTTAAAAGTAAACAATAATAAATATATATATACAAAACATAAGTCTAATCTATCTCGGAGTTTTAAGCACCTTCTTCAATATTTTTATAGAAAAAATACCTTATGATATTTGAATAACACAAACTTATACTGGGAGGGGGGTGAACAGTATAAGACCACTTTTTACTTTTTCTTCCAAATAAATATTATGTTGTGTAAAGATAGCAGTATCAATAGAAGTAATAAAAGCAATGCACAAAAACCATACATAATAGAGACACCACAATTTATGTGGTTCACCCAATGTGGGCTTCTCCACGGAGAAAATATTTTACTAAAACTTTCCTAATCAATCTCTTTGGGAATCACTCCCAATTACAATGTTTATGGACCTCTATCCAAAGGATATGCTCATCCCCTAATATCATGTTCATGGATATATTCCATAGGATAACTCTTTCCTCTTCTACTCTGGTTATGTGATCTTCTAGAAGACTCTGTCTCTCTGCTGTTCTGATTGGTGGACCTCTCTCCACTTGAAGACTCCTCACTCAGATATATCTTCAACTGTGTTGGATACTAGATATCTATCCAATGAGACTCTGTCCTCTGTACTTTATCACCTCCAAAGTTCTATCAATAGGCTCACTAAGAACCTAATAAATAGGCTCACATAGAATCTGCTTAACAAGCTCACACTGAACTTGTCCAAAACTACTCTAGCAAGCTCACCAAGAACTTGCCCAAAATTGCTATAGCAAGCTCACCAAGAACTTGCCCAAATATTCTCCAACAAGCTCACTAAGAACTTGTCCAAATATGCTCTAGCAAGCTCACCAAGAACTTTCTCAAATCTTCTCCAACAAGCTCACTAAGAACTTGTCCAAATATGCTCTAGCAAGCTCACCAAGAACTTGCTCAAATTTGCTCCAACAAGCTCACTAAGAACTTGTCCAAAACTATCCCAAATATGTCCATAAATCTACCCACAAAACTATCCCAAATGCCTTCTCAAAGTCTCAACCAATCATGCTGAAGTAGCACTCAAATATCATCCATAAATTTATCAAGGCAAAACTCAATGATGAACTCAAAAATGAATGGCAAAGTACTCTTAAATGAATTACAACAATGATCCACAATGCTTTCAACTCAACTCAACTCATAGAAGCATAAAGAGAATTGTTAGAGACTCAATATGTTCTAATCTCAATATCAACTCAACTCAACTCAAATAAATCTCAACTCAACTCAACTCAAATCAACTCATAGAAGCATAAAGAGAATTGTTAGAGACTCAATATGTTCTAATCTCAATCTCAACTCAAATCAACCTCAACTCAATTCAAGTCAACCTCAACTCAAATCAAGTCTTATATAACCATAAAGAGAATTGTTAGATACTCAATATGTTCTAACATTAATATCAACTCAACATAGAATGATGGAATAGTTTATTTTATAGAACTTGAACAATCACTTCACACATCACTTGACTAGGCTCAATCAACTCAACTCAACCAATCATCACAAGGGATAATTCTTTCTCACACAACCCTAGTCCAAGTATGTATCAACCAACTCAAATGTTTTCAACAATGCTCAACCACAAATCTCACATAATAATGATACTCATGTTATTTTCTAACTCAAGTTCTTTCACAACCAATGGGATTCAACCACTATGCTTATAACACAAGATTTAAACACAACTCTCAATTCAGAAAACCTTGAAGCATTCAACCAACCACTTTCGAAAAGGAAACCACCAACAATTCTTTTCCCTCCAATGATATTTCAGAAATCAACCACCATAAATAATCAATAGGAGAATGTGCCCATACCTTTTATGAAGATGAAAAAACCTCTTTGTAAATCTGCCACAATCATAAAATTCTTTTTCTAATCTTCACAAGGGTTAGTAGATCACAAAATAATCAACATTACTCCACTTTTCAATAATCATCACCAAGGCCTTTAATTGCACAACTTCCTTATCTCTCCTAAAATCACTTGTACCATAAAATAAAATAAATCAAAACATTGCATAGCCTTTTCACTCCCAAAACCACTTATACCATAAAAATAAAATAAATCACAATATTGCATACCTTGTCACCTCCTAAAAGAATTAATCCTCTTGAAAAAGAACAAGGCAAACTTCACTTTTGGAACCCCTTTGTAAAAATCAGAAATATATCCTTACACACACCTTATTTCTCCTTCTAAATAAGTTAGTAAAATATCCCTCGAAATAATCTTTCCAATGATATATAATATGCCCCATTTCTGAAATAAATTGAAACCTTTACATATATATATATATATATATATATATATATATATATATATATATATATATATGCCACCCTCCATTAATTGCACATAGGTCGGTCCTCCATTAATTTAAACTTAAACTTTAAACTTTAATATCTTCATCAGTGGAGGTCCCTTTTCAATGAAACAAAATTCCACCTAGGCTTTTAAGAAAAGACCTTTCCACATAAGCCCACCATATTTTTAAATAAAACCTTTTATTTTGCATGCCTTGGTTTTCATAAAAAACCTGTAAATAGCCATGCTTTCCAAAATATCATAAATGCTTGTTTATGAAATATTTTTGCCACCAAAACCAAATGTGATCCATGTGACATCAATGATCCATGTGACATCAATGACAACATAAAATGCCTTAAATTGAATCAAATTTTCAATAATCTTAGAAGATGTTGGTTCTGGAGAAGACATATATACACATAGAAGGTTAGACTCCTTGCTACTTATTTTCTGTAGAAATATCCAAAAGCTTTCACTACTCCCCACATTCTCTGTTCAGGCTCCAAAAGACCAAAAAACTCTTTTTTTCTTCCTTTTTCCAACAAGGTTTAAAGAGACCCCAGAAAGAATTTTCTCAAGATTAATAACTCATGACAGGCCACCTTGGCACTTTATTAATTTGGGTTCATTTTACAATTCAAAGTTAGACATGTTTTTTTTGGTGATTTATTTATTCTAAAAGAAATTAAACATTTAAATTTATCCTTTATTCTTTCTTCATTTAGTGAAGTATCATTAAATATTCTTATCATAGTTCCTTTATCAAGAATGACAAAAATAATAATTTGACATCAATTAACATTCAAACATAAAAATATGACATATAAAATAGCAAGAGCATCAGCTAGATCTAGAATATATATCACATGTCAATTCATTATGACAACATAAAACATCAACTTTCTAACCACTTGCAAAGGTGTCTATTCTTGAAAAAATACAAATCTATTAGTGGCATATCAGTAATCATCAAAACCTCATAAAACCATATAATATTTTACTAATTATAACATATAAATTCATAAATATTTTATATAAAAAATTTGTCTAGGGTAGGGTCATGACATACTACATTATTTGGACTAAACACAATCCTCTGTGTTTTACCAGGTTACAATACGACAAAAATTATATTTATTTATTTTTTGGTAAGTTAAAAATATTTATTTATCAAAATAGGGCATTTGAAAGGTGCTCTAACGCCTTGTACAATAGTGAAATAAGAAGAGGAACCCGAGAGGAAACCTGAAAGGAACACAAAAAAGAGGTAAAAATCCTGCTACAACAAAAATAAGCCATCCTCAAATATAAAGGAACAAAAAGAAACAGGCCTACAGCCCGTAGGACACAACAATACCAAAACCTTTAGACCGAAGGAACGAAACAGAGACATCAGCAGGTGGAACCCCATCCTTGCTTAGATAGGAACGTCAGTGAACATAGGAGAAGTAGTAGCAGTTTCTAGCATGGTATCCTTTGCTTCATCCTTCGGGGCATCCTTAGGAACATCCTTCAATACATAAATACACACTTCCTTTGAAATCTCCACCACTTCCTCATATTTGTCGTTACCCTTGGTATCAGAGGGACCCTCATCAATGGAAATGGCTAGAATGTCCTGGAAAGTATCATAGAAAAATAGGAGACTGAGAGCTTGATGTTGATCCTTTAGCCTTGAAATTGCTTTATCTAAAGCCATATGTGTAGTTTCTAGGTGATCAATTATAGCATAGGTTGCTTGGACTGTGAGTTTAAGGAGGTATTTATCCATAATATCACGCGAATTGGACTAATCCTTTGTAGTTTTAATAGACGTGGAAGGAGGGATTTTAGAAATTTTGTTAAACTTGAGCCTCTAGGAACATCTAACAGGCGTACTCTCAACCTTGAACTTTTTTTTGAAGTTGAAATCAGGAAGAGGTTTATCACTTTTCTCCTTCCTCTTGGGTCTAGAAATTCTAGGACTAGGAGTTGAGGACAAATTTTCTTCATCAAACTTCGGGACGGGGATGTTACCTTTGGGGAATTTCAAAAGGAGAAATATGTACAGGACTTTTAAAAGCCCTTGATGACAAGGCAAACCCTCCTTTTTTTGGGAGGAGGTTATGGTGTAATCAATGGACCAAAAGAGGGATGCGGGAATATTCATCATTTTGGTTTCACGGAAGTGGTTTACGAAAGCTAAATGGAAAAAATAGAGTTGGGCTTCAGGATTATCACAAGTTAGGTATTGCATGATAGGTTTCAAAATTTCTTTCCAGGGAGTGGAAAGATGGTTACGATACAAACATTTCCTGACCATCTTGTGAATCGTCGAGGATTAAAATATATTTATTTATTAAAATAAATATGAAAAATGTTTTTGCATATGAACTACATCTTTCCAAGTAGCATTATTTTTTGAATACTAGTCCCATTGGACTTTACATTGTTCTATAGTTTGAGTCCCCATCTGTTTGAAATGGAACTCCAAAATCATTATTGGTTATATTTCAATCATTTTAGGGTCATTTATCTACAAGTTAGATAAATTATATACATGGTTAGGATCAGTTACATACTTTGTATGAAAGGATACATGGAAAATATCATTCGTCTTGAATAGGTTAGAATTTATCTAAATTGCAGATAAATGACCCTACAACGATTGAAGTGCAAATAGTAAAGGTTTTGGAGTTTTGTTCCAAATAGATAAACCAAAATTTAGAACAATATAAATTCCAATAGGAATGTTATTAAAAAAAGAATGCTACTTGGGAAAAGGTAGTTGATATACAAAAATATTTTCCATATTTATTTGATTAAATAAATGTAAATTTGGTCTTATTGCAAGTTATTGGTAAAACATAGAGGACTATGTTTAGTCTAAGGGGGTAGTATGTCATGACCCTCCCTTGGAAAACTTTTTCATATAAAATATTTATGAATTTATTTGTTATCATTAATGAAAATTAAATGGTTGTATGAGGTTTTGATTATTAAAGATATGCTACTAATAGATTTGTATTTTTGCAAGAACATTATATGTTTATGTAGTCATAATGAATTGATATGTGATATTTGGTCTAGATCTAGTTGATACTCTTGCTATTTGATATGTCATATTTTTATGCTTGAATTCTAAATGATATCAAATTATCATATTTATCATGTAATTATACTTCATTAAATAAAAAAAGAAAGAAAATGTAAATGCTCAATTTGTTTTTGAATAAATGAATCATCAAAAAAATATATCTTTAGCTTTGAATTGGGAAATGAAACCAACTTAATAAAATGGCAAGGAGGTCGGTTATGAGTTCATTTTCTCAAGTGAATTATTTATAAGGTCTCCTTAAACCCTCTTGGAAAAAGGAAAAAAAAGATGATTTTATCGGTCTTTTAGATCCTGAATAAAGAACGTGCAGGATAGTGAGAGTTTTTGTATATTTTTATAGAAAATGAGTATCAAGGAGTCTAACCTTTGATGAGCATCTATGTCTTCTCCAGAACCAACATCTTCTAATACCTTAAGGTATTTATTTCTATGAAAATATTGAAGAAGGTACTTAAAACTATGAGGTAGATTAGACTTATGTTTCCTATATATACATTTATAATTTATTTCTTGTAAAAGATAAAGATATACCTTTAGTTTTAGAGAAAAATTATCATTACAAAAGACTTAGATGTTGTCTCGAGAGGATGTAGGACTTGAGGTTGGATAGATATCTAGTTTTTCTCATTACCATACTAGACTGGATGAGTCTTTGTACAATTACAATTAGTCATTCTATTTTCTTGGTTGTTGTCTATATATTTGTACAAATCATGATTGCTACATAGATGCCCATTGTAATCCATATGTAGTGTAGCTTTGCATCTAATTAGAACCAAGTTTGGACATAGTTTCTCTTTGTAATAAAGGAGGACTATGGTTTAGTTTATTGGAAGGCTTAGACCTTTAAAGAACCCTCCCTTTGAAAGCCTATTGGTGTATCTCCTATATGTACCTAGTACAAATTTCACTATAGGTGGAAATATCTCCTTTGCACAATAACAAAAGAAATTAATCCAAGTCAAACCTTAATGTTTAGAAAAGTAATTTTTGTTCTCATTGTAAGGTTTGGGAGGCTTCCAAGTGGCACAAATCTAGAACCCACTCAAAAATTTGGAGTAGTGCTCCTTGAATATAGGTTTTAGTTAATCATATGTGGTGATATGTTTGTGAAATCTATAATCCCACACCTAAGGTAGGATGATGCCTAAGCAATAAAATTAAATCCATCTACCTTGTGTTATAACTACCTATTATTGTACTTATGGGCCTTCATGAGAGTTCTAACTAAGCCTCTTCCTAGCCAAGCAGTAGGTATCGCGAGTATGGATGGGCTCGTAGTTGGTTGGATGAGTGTTAGAAAGTGCTATTCAATCATCTATGACCACCTTGGGAGGTAGAAAACCTTTTTAAAAATGTGCAAGGGAGAAATGTTTATTTATTATCCAAAGTTTGTTGTTAGGAAGTATTAACTTATATATATATCATAGTTAGATATTTTTAGGAAGAATGAAGGGAAACTTATCATTGGAATTGCAACTAAGGTTTTAGAGAAACAACTTTTAAAATAAAAAAGTCTAAATTAAATATAAATTTATTGCCATGAATAAGTTATTATGAATTTGATAATTATTGGATTAGAAGATAAATCATAATAGTGGAATATGTCATTGATTTGTGTAATGAAGTAAATGTGTAACAAAATATTAAACTTATAGTTGACTACATTATTATGATAAGTTGGTTGAAGTTTGATTTATGAAATGGATAAAGAATATGCTAAATCCTTTTTAAGGATTAAAGTAGAGGAACTCTGTATGAAGTTAATTGAAAATAAACAAAGGGACTTTCTTTTAATATTGATAATTTTAAATTGCTAAAAATGTGTTGCTTCCTTTAGAGATAATATGTTATAGATTTTGGGAAGAATTAATAATGGCATGTAGGCTTTGCAAGATCTAGTTCTTTAATTAATCTACGTAAAGAATATTTTGAATTATTAGATAGAATTATGAATTAATTGAGTTAGAGTACTTATCTATTTATGTTGTAAAGAGATTATTTTTTAGAAAAGATAAAAAATATGATTGTATGTAAATGAACAAAGGTTTGGGTATGGAGCCTAATAAATGAATAGGAAATTATGAGGGTTCCACAAATAATATTTTGTAAAGAATTATTCAAGGAAAAATACCCTTGAATATTAATAGATTAGTAAACGAATAAGGTTAATGTGAGGGAATTATGGGATTCCCTCATTCTTGTAGAATAAATGAGCTTAAAACACAATTGTAATCGAAGGGCACAAGAATTATAGAAATTATGATGTGATAGATTGAAATTATGACAAAAGGAATGATAGACTCCTTTTTGTAGATTGGCTAATAGCTTATACGTAAACACTACTAAGGAATGAGAGACACTAGTATGGGATTTGGTATCACTTTTTCTCAAGTGAATGATATAGGATTAACCCATATATTGTGGTCATATAGGAAATACAGGAGATTTAATAATTTATCTTTCATTACAATATTACATTCCATGAATTGCATAATAAGTTAATCATTTCCAGTTTATATTATACATAAATGTCATTATAAAAGTATAATAAAATATTACAATAATTCCATAACAAAATCATAGAATATTCATAAATGACACATTATATATCCTAGGAAACCTTTTTGGGAGAAAAACCAACCTAAAAAATGTCCATCTTTATTTTTCATTGTAAGTCTATTGGTCGGTCTGCAAAAAAGAATCCATCATTTATTTTTTCATAATTTTAATATGTTGCATAATAATTTTGATCATTTTTGTGTCCCTAGATTACAATTGTGTTGTAATCTTATTTATTTTACAAGAGTGAGGGAATCCCATATTTCCCTCATATTAACCTTATTCGTTTGCTAATATATTAATATTCAAGGGTATTTTCCTTGAATAATTACTTACAAAATATTATTTATGGAACCCTTATAAGTTCCTATTAATTTATTGGGATCCATACCCAAACCATAATTCATTTACATACAATCATAATTTTCTCTTTTTAAAAAAAATAATATCTTTACAACATAAATAGATAAATAGAGGTCCTATGTTTAAATCTCCACCCTACCAAAAAGTTGAATTGGGTATCCAAAATCCAATTGATAATGTTGGTGTGGGCAGGGTCGGGTGCTACTCCTAGGTGACTTTGACGGTGTATAACCCCTTGTTCGTGGTCTCTCAGACCAAGGTGGCACCGCAAGGGGTTTGTCGCTTAAAAAAAAATGCTTTACATAGATTAAATAAATAAATAGACCTTGCAAATCCTACATGCCATTATGAAGTCTTCCCAAAATCCATAACATATTATATTTAAGGAGGGAACATATTTTTATCAATTTAAACTTATCAAGATTAAAAGAAAGTCCCTTTGTTTGTTTTCAATTAACTTCATACGGAATTTCTCTACCTTACTCCTTAAAAAGGATTTAGCTTATTCTTTATCTCTTTGATAAATCAAACTTCAATCAAATTATCCTAATAATGAAGTACTCAACTATAAGTTTAATATTTTCTTACCACATTCACTTCATTACATAAATCAATGACATATTCCACTATTATTATTATCTTCTAATACAAGAATTATCAAATTCATAATAGCTTATTCATTGCAAGAAATTCATATTTAATTTACACATTTATTCTAAAATTTGTTTCTTTAAAACCTTAGTTCCAATTCCAATGATAATTTTCCCTTCATTATTCCTGAAAGGATGTAACTATGATATATATATATATAAGTTAATACTTCCTAAAAAAAACTTTGGATAAAAAACAAATATTTCTCCCTTGAATATTTTTGAAAAGGTTTTCTACTTCCCAAGGTGGTCATAGATGATTTAATAGCACTTTATAACACTCATCCAACCAACTACGAGCCCATCCATACTCGTGATACATACTGCTTGGTTAGAATGAGGCTTAGTTAGCACTCTCATGAAGGCCCACAAGTACCATAATAGGTAGTCCGTTTAACACAAGGTAGATGGATTTAATTTTATTTCTTAGGCATCATCCTACCTTAGGTGTGGGATTATAGATTTCACAAATATATCACCACATATGATTAACTAAAACCTACATTCAAAGAGCACTAATCCAAGGGTCTGAGTGGGTTCTATATTTGTGTCGCTTGGAAGCCTCCCAAACCTTACAATAAGAACAAAAATTATTTTTCTAACATTAAGGTTTGACTTGGATTAATTTCTTTTGTTATTGTGCAAAGGAGATATTTCCACCTAGAGTGAAAGTTATACTAGGCACTCATAGGAGATGCACCAATAGGATTCCAAAGGGAGGGTTCTTCAAAGGTCTAAGCTTCCCAATAAACTAAACCATAGTCCTCCTTTCTTACAAAGAGCAACTATACCAAGACTTGGTGCTAATAAGATGCAACGTTACACTACAGATGGATTGCAATGGGTATCTATATAGCAATCATAATTTATACAAATATATAGAAATAAATCAAGCAAATAGAATGACTAATTATAATTGTACAAAGACTCATCCAGTCTAGCATGGTAATGAGAAAAACCAAATATCTATCCAACCTCAAGTCCTAAATCCTCTCGAGAAAACATCTAAGTCTTTTGTAATGATAATATTTCTCTAAAACTAGAGGTATCTCTTTATATTTTGCAAGAAAGAAATCATAAATGTATGTATAGGAAATATAGGTCTAATCTATCTCATAGTTTGAAGTACCTTCTTCAATATTTTCATAGAAAGGGATACCTTAAGGTATTAGAAGATGTTGGTTTTGGAGAAGACATAGATGCTCACTGAAGGTTAGAATCCTTGATACTCCTTTTCTCTAAAAATATACAAAAGCTCTTACTATCTCTCACATTCTCTATTTAGGATCCAAAAGATCGATAAAATCTTCTTTTTTTCCTTTTCCCAAGAGGGTTTAGGGATACCTTATAAAGAATTCACTTGAGACAATGAACTCATAACCGACCTCATTGCCATTTTATTAAGTTGGGTTAATTTTCCAATTCAAAGTTAAAGATATGTTTTTTTGATAATTCATTTATTTAAAAACAAATTAAGCATTTACATTTTTACTTCTTTTTTTATTTAAAGAAGTATCATTAAATCTTCTTATCATAGTTGCTTCATCAAGAATGATAAAGATGATAATTTGATATCAATTAACATTCAAGAATAAAAATATGATATATAAAATAGAAAGAGCATCAACTAGATCTATATCGAATATCACATGTCAATTCACTATGACTACATAAACATATAATGTTCTTGTAAAAATATAAATATATTAGTAGCATATCATTATCATCAAAAGCTCATAAAACCATTTAATATTTCATTAATGATAACATATAAATTCATAAATATTTTATATGAAAACGTTTTCCAAGGGAGGGTCATGACATACTACCCCCCTTGGACTAAACATAGTCCTCTATGTTTTACCAGTAACTTGCAATAAGACCAAATTTACATTCATTTAATCAAATAAATATGGAAAATATTTTTGTATATCAACTACTTTTTTTCAAGGAGCATTCTTTATTGAATACCAGTCCTATTGGAATTTACATTGTTCTAAATTTTGGTTTATCTATTTCAAACAAAACTCCAAAATATTTACTAGTTGCACTTCAATCGTTGTAGGGTCGTTTATGTGCAATTTAGACAAATTCTAACCTATTAAAGATGCATGATATTCTCCATGTATCCTTGCTTAAAGAGTATATAACTAATCCTAACCGTGTATGTAATTTATCTAACTTGTAGATAAATGATAGTACAATGTTTGAAATATACCCAATAGATATTTTGGAGTTCCATTTCAATCAGGTGGGGAATCAAGTCTAGAACAATGTAAAGTCCAATGGGACTAGTATTCAAAAAAGAATGCTACTTGGAAAAATGTAGTTCATATGCAAAAACGTTTTCCATATTTATTTTAATAAATAAATATAATTTTGGTCTTATTTCAACTTTGTAAAACATAGAAGATTGTGTTTAGTCCAAGGAAGGCAGTATGTCATGACCCTTCCCTAGAAATTTTTTTCATATAAAATATTTATAAATTTATATGTTATCATTAATGAAATATTATATGGTTTTATAAGGTTTTGATGATTACCGATATGCTACTAATAGATTTGTATTTTTTCAAGAATAGACACCTTTGCAAGTGGCTATCAAGTTGATGTTTTATGTAGTCATAATGAATTGACATGTGATATATGTTCTAGACCTAGCTAATGCTCTTGCTATTTGATATGTCATATTGTTTATGTTTGCATGTTAATTGATGTCAAATTATTAATTTTTTCATTCTTTATAAAGAAACTATGATAAGAATATTTAATGATACTTCATTAAATGAAGAAAGAATAAAGGATAAATTTAAATGTTCAATTTATTTTAGAATAAATAAATCACCAAAAAAACATGTCTAACTTTGAATTGTAAAATGAACCCAACTTAATCCATATATAGTGTAGTGTGACGTCTGATTAATACCAAGTCTATGCGTAGTTACTCTTTGTAGGAAAGGAGGATCATTGTTTAGTTTTTTGGAGCTTGAATAGAGAACATACAGAATAGTGAGAGCTATAGGGTATTTTTAGAGAAAAGAAGTAGCAAGGAGTCTAACCTTCAATGAGCATCTATGTATTCTCGAGAACCAACATATTTTAAGACAATAAGGTATTTTTTTTTTTTAAATATTGAAGATGGTGTTTCAAACTGTGAGATAGATTAGAATTATATTTCGTATATATATTTATTACTATTTACTTCTAAAATAAAAAATAGATACCTATTTTATACATAAATAAAAACACTATTGCAATAAAGATGAAACATTGTATTATATTCGGGAAAGTGGTCCCTTGGAATACAAATTGACCCTTTGAAGGTGCATTTTACAATAATATGTCCAAAGGGGGAAATCCCTCTTACAAATCAAACATATGGTATCTTCATATCTTCATGCTACAACAATGTGGGAGGTGGGTTTGTTGTGACCACCGTGATGACCTTGAGCTTGTTGAACCTAAACCTGGAATCTGCACACATGAAAATGGACAAGGGTTTCGTAGCCCCTGTCAACATGAATAACATGAATTGTAAATGTAAAATGACTAACGTAAAATCAAAATAGAAGAAGATGAACAATGAAATTGTGGCTTACATAGCATAATCCAAGCAGCATAACATTATAATTATTCTCTCTCCTCCCTTATTTTTTCTCTCCATGTGATGGTGTCTTTATAGGCCTTTGATAATTTGGAGGGAAGGGTAGGTGGCAAGCCAATGCTGGCAAGTGGTAAGGACTAGGTAGCCACCTATCTTGGGTATTTGCAGTGAGTCACTAGAAGTGTCTCACTTAAGTATGGAGATGTGGTAAGAGGGTAGTTGGAAATGGAGTGATGTGTTGAGTGATGTGTGAGATGTGGCAAGTGGGTAGGTGCAAGTGGAGTGAAATGTGGAGTGAGGTGTGATATGTGGCAAGTGGGTAGGTGCAAGTGGAGTGAAATATGGAGGGTTACCCCATGTGAAAGGACAAAAGGGACAAGGGTGTATTAAAGGTGGAAAAGGAGTGATGATGATGTGGCCATGACACATGTCAAGTGAGGAGAGAGGGTATCCTAGGAGGATATTTCCCAAATTTAATAAAATCTAGAAAATATAATTATGTGCAGGATTTTATGCCTAAGTAAAACTTAGGCACATAATGTTATGCAGACCTTAAATGTGCAATGTGAATGAATGATGTGTAGAAATTATAAGCCTAAGTTTAGACTTAGGTATATATTATTATGCAAAATTATGATGTGCAATGTGGGTGAAATGTACTGTAATTTATATGGCTAAATTTAGACCTAGACATATAATTTAATATGCAAAATTATGTGATGAAATGTAAAAGCCTATATTTTAGTGTCTACGAGATGCCCCTTTTTGTATCGTATTGTGTGAAACACAATATGGTGCAAAAAAAAAAGACACCTAGTTTTATTTGATGGAGGAATGGACTCAAATCTTCTCGATGCAAAGAATGAATGACTTTTTTAAAATTTTTGATTTTTTGCTTACCCCCTTAATTGATGAATGGGTAAAGGATGAAACCCACAAGCTAATTGACCAAATGTGGATGATGAAAGGAGGTGGTTGATTGAATGATGTGGATTTGATGCAAATGTATGTCATTTTGACCAACTTGATGCCCCAAGTTTGGGATTATTTGTGTTCTTGCAAATTTATCTTTGGTTTTGTTGATGTGCAAAATGTGTGGTAAAATCTTCGACCACGTTTGGAGTTCTTGTTCCACTGTGACTTTAGCAATTCCTTAAAAATGATAAGTTCAAGGAACTAGTCGTTCAGGAATTTGATACTCAAGTTATTTTTTATTATTACCAAATTATTTTTGGTTGTTTTCCTATTTTGACCCAAAGAAGGGGGTTGAAGAATAACCTTGTGCAAATATGTTTTGAACACATCTAAGCTCAAATATTTAGGGACCTAGCTGATTTAATATCATAGTGATTTTGTTATGAATGTTTGAATGAGTTTCCTTATGGTGAGCTACCCATCCAACTGGATTGCATGGATTGCTAGTCGCTGCAACCACTAGGTTTATAGGGTAATCCACTAGATACAAGGTTCACTAAATGATGTGATAATGATGATGATGATGTTTGTAAAAATGAATGATTTGATGTATGCAAATGTTGAAAATCAAGATCAAGTTGGATGCCCCAAGTTTGGGGTGGACTTATGTTGTTACAAATTTACCTTTTGGTTTGATTGACATGCAATATGATGAAGTAAAGGAACCAATCACCCTAGGAGCTCGTTGTCCTAGTGATTGTTAGCAATTACTTAATGCAAAATGATGAAGTATAAGTTTTCCATGTTTTGTAACGCCACGGAGTAGGCATCAATGACAACAACATTGGACAAATCTGCTTGAATGCAGGTCACTCAAAAATTTAAGGACCAACCTGATTTAATTTCAAATATGATAATGTGAAATGATTTTGTTAGTGTCCTTATCGTAATTTATCCATCCTACTAGATTGTATGGATAACCAATCATTGCAACCAATAGGTTTCTAGAATAAATTACTATATACAAGGTTCACTTGGGATGATGATGATATGAGATGATGATTTTGAGGGTTTTGCAATGTTTTTGTAGCCATTTGTATTTGAAGGGGAGTTGTCGAAGATGGTCACAAATAAAAGTCAACTTGTTTTGTCCCAATAATAGAAAACATGCTCATTTTAATGAGCGTAATTTGCATGGTTGAGTGTTTTGAATGTTGACTTTGATTATGAAACTGAATTTGTTGATTTTGTCTTTCCCTTCAAGCAATGAGTCTATGGAGAAGATATGAAATGATGAAAGTGATGAAACAAATGATAATGGTTTAATGAGATGGATGTTTTTTTTTGTTTCAATTGTGATTTTGACCATTGTTGATAATTGTGCACTTCTATCCCTTGGAGCAGTCCAGCTGTATGTCTTTCTTAGGGAATTGAGATGATAACAATTCAATTTTTGCATGAGGTAAATCACTTTTCAAGTGCCTTATGGTAATTTATCCATCCTACCGGATTGCATGGATTTCTAGTCATTGCAACCGCTAAGTATATAGGATAAGTTATTGTATACGAGGATCACTTGAGGCTAAGTGGAAGAAGGAAATGTACACCTTTATCCCTTGGAGCAGTCTAGCCTCATGGCCTTCTTAGGGATTTGAGATGAAAACACTTCTATTATTTCAAGATCATGTTGAATTTTTTTGACCAAAGGAATTGAGATATCTTTGGATATATATTTTTTATTTGTTTTGGAGAATGGAGATTGTTTTGTGTTTTTGTATGACAAAAGATGCATGGAAATGTTTTTGGTGTTTTATGTTTTATATGACAAAATATTTATGGCAATGTTTTTGTTATTTTATGGTTTTGTAAGACGAAAGATGTATGTAAATATTTTTGTTTTTTTGATATTTTTGAAATGGAAAGAAAGCACAAGATGTTTTTCTTTTTTGTGTTTTTATGTTTTGATGGTTGATTTTTATTTTTATTTTTACCAAAGGAATTTGAGTACCTTTAGAGCATTTTGGATTGATTTGACCAAAGGGGTTTATGTCTTTGCAACTTTTTGAATTGTACTAATGATAATTATCCTTATGGTAATCTACTCCTCCTACCAAATTGTATGGATAGCCAATCGCTACAACCGTTAGGGTGCTAGAGTAAATCACTAGATACAAGGATCACTTAAGGCTGAGTGAAATAAGGAAATGCACATCTCTATCCCATGGAGTAGTCCAATCGCATGGGTTTTTTAGGGAGCTGAGATTATAGCATTTCAATTTTTGAAAGCCTTTTTGAGATTGAATTTGACAAAAGAAATTATGTTACCTTTGGAGTTTTTTTTTTTGAATTGAATGTGACCAAAGGGTTTGATTCCATTGGAGCTTTTTGAATTTGATTATTTGAAATGTGAATGTTTAATGTGATTGTTTGGGTAGGTGTGAGACCTTGAATCCCCCAAGTTTTTTGATTGATTATTTGATGTGATTGATGGGGAAGGTGTGAGACCTTGAACCCCCAAGTTGTTTTGTTATTGTTAATGTATGTGTAATGATTGATTGTTTTTTTTTACATGTTATGAAATAAATATGTTATGAATGAATGCAAATTAATGAAGGGTGTTGCTTTATTAATAATTGTTCAAATATATTTTGAACCATTTGAATGAATGGTGTTGTTTTATTGATATTTGTTCAAAGAGATTTTGAACCATTATTTATCAAACTTTACCTTTATTGCTTAATAAGGGGCAACAATATGATACTACTAGTATGACCACATGGATGAAATGGATTATGATATTTATGACTATATGATGGTGGTATGGAATGGAGAATTGCTTAGGACTTTATTGTACTTAGGGATAAAGGATCTAGAGTTTTTTTACAAAGACTCAAACATACTAGTATATAGAATAAACTCTCAAACTACCTAATTATTCTAGGATCAAATATGTGTGCAGGGAATTCATTTATCGAATTAACTACTTATCCGTATGAGCGGTCGAAGGTCTCTTCTTAAAATAGCTGTCACCACACATGAGCGTGCTCCACTGCCAGTAAATCTTCTATAGCTCCGATGTAGGCTAACTCCATAGTCCATGATTTTTGTTTTTGATTTCTTGAATTTTGGGGATGACTACTTAACCGTCTTACTGGAAATGTAGTATGATATTTACAACCCATTTAATTAGTGGTGTGTGATGTAAAAGTTTTAGAGCTTTGGGGAATCATATTCTCAACCTAAGTATGATGAGAATTGTATCCTATCCTTACTACTCTACCTTTTGAATTTAGAAGCAATTGTGATAGTAGTGAAAACCACTATTGTCATGGACTATGTTGCATAATAGGACAAGCAAGGATGTGCCTTTTCACCTCAATATTCCTACCAAGTATGGTGTTATCCCTATTTGATGCAAGATGTTTTTAATATGTGAATTTTTTTTTGGTTCAAGAATATTTTTTAAATCAATTTTCAATACACAATATTTTTTTAGTATATATATGTGCAATGGTCCTAAAAGATTTTGACATATTTTTTGGAGGTTGCTTAAAAAACTAGGAGTGGCTGAGTGATCAAAAAAACCTGGGATTTGGCTTAGGAAGCAATGTATTATTATGAGTGATGGGTTTGGTGATGTTTGATGTGAGGTTCCCCTGATTAAGGCAACAAGATATAGTACAAAATCAATTGTTCTTGATTTTAATGAATACGAATGGTATGAATGTGCAAATGCTATGAAAGTTGGAATTTGTGAATGCAATGGAATATGGATTGTGAAAGTGATTTATTAAAAATGCAATGTGTATGAAAATGTTTTTGTGTTTTATATTTTTTATTGTTTTTATTTTTATTTTTTTGTCTTTTGATATTTTTGAGATGAAATGTGACCAAAGGAGTGTTGGTTGCCTTGGAGCCTTTTGAATGAAAATTGACCAAAGGAGTGCCTCCCTTGGAGCATTTTGAAATGAGATTTGACCAAATGGGTTAGGTTCCTTTGAGGCCTTTTGAATTTATTTGACCAAAGTGGTGTCCCCTTTGGAGTTTTTTTTTATTGATTTGACCAAATGGGTGTTACCTTTGGAATTTTTTTTTATTGATTTGACCAAAGGGGTCTCCCATTTGAAGCCTTTTTGATTTATTTGACCAAAGGATTGTCCCTTTGGATCATTTTGAATTTAATTGACCAAAGGGGTGTCCCCCCTTGGAGCATTTTGTATTAAATTGACCAAAGGAGTGTCCCCCCTTGGATTGTTTTTAAATAAAATTTGACCAAAGGGGTGAGGTTCCTTTGGGGTCTTTTTAATTGACTTGGTCCAAGGGGGTGTCCCTTTTGGAGCATTTTGAATTGAATTGACCAAAGGAGTGTCCTAATTGGAGTGTTTTGAATGAAATTTGACCAAAGGAGTTAGGTTCCTTTGGGGCCTTTTTGATTGATTTGACCAAAGGGGTGTCACCTCTGGATCATTTTGAATTGTATTGACCAAAGGGTATCCTCACTTGGAGCATTTTGAGTGATTTGACCAAAAGGGAGTTCCCTTTGGAGCCTTTTGTTTTATATTGACCAAAGGGGTTTGGTTCTTTGAATCATTTGATTTGATTTGACCAAAGGGATTTGGTTCCTTTGGATCCTTTTGATTTGATTTGACCAAAGGTATTTGGTTCCTTTGGATCCTTTTGATTTTATTTGACCAAAGGGGTTTTGTCCTTTGGAGCCTTTTGATTTTATTTGACCAAAGGGATTTTTTTCCTTTGGAGCCTTTTGATTTTTTTTTTTTTGTGTTTTGAATTTTTATATGAATGTGGGAGGTGGTTCATGTGAAATGAGGTGGTGAATGTGAAGGTATGTGTGTGAAAGTGTGATGGAAATATACATGAATAACACACCAATCATATAAAAAAACAATGTTTTCTAAGTTTTTTCAAATTTTGTTTTCGATGTTGGATTTTTTTATTGTTTTTTTTATTTTTGAAGTTTTTGAATTTTATTTGTAATTTTGATGTTTTTGAATTTTTTGTTTTGAGTTTCAGTGTGTTTTGATGTTGTTGGAATTTTGAAGAAAATTTCTTTTTTTTTGGATTAGAATAAAGGAACTCGATTAAGATGGTAATTATGAACACTAGTTCCAAGCATGATTTCTCAAAAGAGTCTAGGGTACACCGCTTAGATAAGTACTCTAAATCAATTAATTTAGAATTATATCCAATAGTTCAAACCATAATTTACATACATTAATTATATAAATAGATCTTGCAAAGCCTACAAGTCATTATTAAGTCTTCAAAAAATCCATAACATATTATCTCTAAAGGAAGGATCATATTTTTAGCAATCTAAACATATCAAGATTAAAAGAAAGTCCTTTTGTTTATTTTCAATTAACTTCATACAAAGTTCAATTAAATTCATACAAAGTTTCTCTACTCTATTTCTTAAAAAGGATTTAGCATATTCTTTATCAAAATGCAAGATTCTTCGAAGATCTAAGTCTTCCAATAAACTAAACCATGATATTATTTTCTTATAAAGAGCATCTACATCTACGTATAAAATTAGTGTTAATAAAACAACATGCTACTTTTAATATGGATTACAATGTGCATCTATGTATCATCCATGATTTATATAAATATGTAGACAAAAATCAAGAAAATAAAATAACTAATTATAAAAACCTTGTGTGGGATTATGTATTTCAAAAACCTATCACCACATATGATTAATTAAAACCTCCAATCAAAGAGCACTACTTTGATGGTCCGAGTGGGTTATACATTTATGCCACTTTGTGGCTTTCAAAACCTTACAATAAGAACAAAAATCATTCTTATAAACTTTAAGGTTCAACTTGGATTAATTCCCTTTGTTATCATGTGAAGGATATATTTTTCACTACAACAAAATTTGTGCTAGGCATGCATAGGAGATAGACAAACAAGATTCTAAATGTAGGGTTCTTCAAATATCTAAGCATTCCAATAAATAAAACCATGACCATCCTTTCCTAAAAAGAGTAACTACGCACAAAATTGGTATTAATCAGCCATCATTGTACATTGTAGATGGATTACAATGAGCATTTATGTAGCATTCATGATTTATACAAATATGTAGACAATAATCAAGAAAATAAAATAACTGATGGCAATTGTACAAAGACTCATCTAGCCTAGAATGGTAGTGAGAAAAACCATATATCTATCAAACCTCAAGCCCTATATTCTCTTTGATAATGCTGTTCTAAAAATTTAGGTATCTCTTTGTATTTTAGAAGTCAACAATAATATATATACATGAAATACAAGTCTAATTTATCTTATAGTTTGAAACACCTTATGGTCTTAGAAGATGTCCATTTTGGAGAGGACATAGATTATCATCAAATTTTAGAATTCTTGCTACTTATTTTCTTTAGAAATACCCAAAAGATCTCACTATCCCATACATTCTCTATTCAGGCTCTAAAAAACTAAACCATGATCCTCCTTTCCTACAAATATCAACTACACACAAACTTGGTATTAATCAGACATCACGCTACACTATAGATGGATTACAACATTATCTATGTAGAATCTATGATTTATACAAATATGTAGACAACAATCAAGCAATAGAAATTATAGATGGAAATTGCACAAAGACTCATATAGTTTAACATGGTTATTAGTAAAACAAGAGATCTATCCAATCTCAAGCCCTACATTCTCTCAGGAATACATAGCAACAACTTCTAAGTATATATATATATATATAGAAGAAACATAAGTCTAATTTATCTCACATTTTGAAGCAACTTCATTAATATTTTCACAGAAAAGAATACCTTATGGTTTTAGAAGATGTTGGTTTTGGATAAGGCATAGATGCTCATCGAAGGTTAGACTCCTTGATCGCATGTTCTTTGTTCAGGCTCCAAAATACCAAAAAATCTTATTTTCCTTCTTTTTTCCAAGATGTTTTAAAGAGATCTTAGAAAGAATTCGCTCAAGATAGTGAATTCATAACCGTCCACCTTAGCACTTCATTAAGTTGGGTTCATTTTCCAATTCAAAGATAAAAATATTTTTTTGGTGATTCATTTATTATAAAACAAATTGAGTATTCAAATATTTGCTTTCTTCTTTTTTTATTCAATGAAGTATCTTTATATCTTATTATCATAGTTCCTTTATCAAACATGATAAAAATCATAATTTGACATCAATTAACATTTAAATGTAAAAAATTGAGATATCAAAGAGCAAGAGCATCATCTAGATCTAGAACATATATCACGTGTAATTCCATTATGACTACATAGAATATTAGCTTTCTAGACACTTGCAAAGGTGTCTATTCTTACAAAAAAACAAATCTCTTAGTAGCATATCATTAGTCATCACAACCTAATAATATTTAACTTATGATATCATATAAACTCATAAATATTTTATATGAAAAATTTGTCAAATGGAGGGTCATGACATACTACCTATCTTGTATTAAACACAATCCTCTATGTTTTACCAGTAACTTGCAATAAAGCTAAAATTATATTTATTCATTCAAATAAATATGGAAAATATTTTTGTATATCAGCTACTTTTCCCAAGTAGCATTCTTTTTTGAATACCAGTACCATTGAACTTTACATTATTCTAGAGTTTAGTTCCTCATCTATTTGGAATGGAACTAAAAAATCTTTACTGGTTGCACTTCAATCACTGTAGGATCATTCATCTACAACTTAGATAAATTCAATAAATTGTTAGGGATATATGGAAATTAGCATTGATATTAGACAGGTTTGAATTTGTCTAACTTACAAATAAATGATCATACAACGATTGAAGTGCAACCAACAAAGATTTTGAATTTTTATTCTAAATAGATGAACCAAAGTTTAGAACAATGTAAATTTCAATGGGATTGGTTTTTAGAAAATAATGCTACTTGCGAAAAAGTAGTTGATATGCAAAAAATATTTTCCATATTTATTTGATTGAATAAATGTAATTTTGGTCTTATTACAAGTTACTGGTAAAACATAGAGGACTGTGTTTAGTCCAAGGGGGGTAGTATGTCATGACCCTCCCTTGGATAAATTTTTCACATAAAATATTTATGAATTTATATGTTATCATTAATGAAATATTAAATGGTTTTATGATGTTTTTATGATTAATGATATGCTACTAATAGATTTGACTTTTTACAAAAATATTATATGTATATGTAGTGATAATGGACTAACATGTGATATATGGTCTAGATCTAGTTGATACTCTTATTATTTGATATGTCACTTTTTTACACTTGCATGCTAATTGATGTCAAATTATCATTTTATCATGCTTAAGAAAGGAACTAAGATAAGAATATTTAATGATACTTCACTAATAAAAAAATAAGAAAGGAAACATTAAATGCTCAATTTGTTTTAGAATAAATGAATCACCCCAAAAAAACTTGTATTTAGCTTTGAATTGAAAAATAAACCCAACTTAATGAAGTTCCAAGGCATACATTTATGAGTTTGTTATCTTGAGAGAATTATTTCTGAGGTCTCTTTAAACCCTGTTGGAAAGAGGAAGAAAGAGAAGAGTGGTCTTTTAGAGCCTGAAAATAGAACATACGAGATAGTGAGAGATTTTGGATATTTTTAGAATTTATTAAATCTAGAAAATATCCTCCTAGGATACCCTCTCTCCTCACTTGACATGTGTCCTGGCCACATCACCATCACTCCTTTGCCACCTCTCATACACTCTTGTCCCCTTTGTCCCTTCACATGGGGCAACCCTCCATATTTCACTCCACTCACACCTCACTCCACATTTCACTCCACTTACACCTACCCACTTGCCACATCTCACACCTCACTCCACACATCACTCCACTTGCACCTACCCACTTGCCACATCTTACACCTCACTCCACATTTCACTCCACTTACACATACCTACATGCCACATCTCACACCTCACTCCACATATCTCTTCACTTCTAACTACACACTTGCCACATCTCCCTAGTTAAGTGAGACACTTGTAGTGACTCACTACAACTACCCAAGATAGGTGTCTACCCAGTCCCTGCCACTTGGCAGCCCTAACTTGCAACCTATCGTTCCTTCCAAAATCCTCAAAGGCCTATAAAGGCACGATCACATGACCAAGAAAAAGAGAAAGAGGAGAAAATGCTAATGTTATGTTGCTTAGATTATGCTGTGTAAGCCATACTCATTGTTTGTTTTCTTCTATCCATATTCATTTACATTAGTCATTTTTATTTACATTTATCATTATCATTGTGACAGGTGCTACTAAATCATTGTCCATTTCCATGTGTGCATATTTCAGGTTCAACAAGCTCCAGCTCATCACGGTGGTCACGACAAACCCACCTTCCACATTGTTGTAGCATGAAGAGACGAAGACACCATCCTTGATCTGTAAAAGGGATTCCCCTTTGGCACATTTCTTTGTAAAATGCACCCTAAAAGGGTCAACATGTATCAAAATGTACTTTTATGAACTTAATAAAATGTTTCGTTTTATTGCAATGGTGTTGTGTTTTTATGTATACAAATTGGCGATCACGGTCTTCTTGCCCCTTTTCCCTCTTATTTTTTTTATTTAGAATATTAACTTTGTATCTCAGGTTACAGATTCAACAAGCTCAAAGCTCATCACGGTGGTCACGACAAACCCACCTCCAACATTGTTGTAGCATGAAGGAATTGAAAGACACCACATTTATTGTAAAAGGGGATCACCCCCTTCAAGCATTTGTATTGTGAAAGCACCCTACAAAGGGGCTTATTGTATCACCAAACACATTTTATGAAATAAATGCAATGTTTCATTTTTAATTCAATGGTGTTCTTCTTTTATGCATACAAATTGATGATCACGGTCTTCTTACCCCTTTTCCCTCTTATTTTTTAATTTAGAATATTAATTTTGTATCTCTTTGTGTAATTGCAGGGTTTACCAATCCATAACGCATCTTCATAAGGAGCAATAAAAGGTCTGAATATCGTAATAGAAACCTCCTCAAGAGCAGGAAATTCAAATAAGTGTTCTTTAGTTTCTAGAAAAAAAAAATTCCCTTTAATTTTTTTATTTAAAAAAATATATATTGTATTGTGTTTTTAAAACTTCTATCTATTTTAATTTCATTATACAATTAAATTAAAAAATATATATTTATTTTCATTTATTTAATATTTTTTTTAAATAAATGCTCTATTATTCTTCTTTAGTTTATTATATCTTAAAAAAAAAAATTAACAAAAAAAACCTACGCAGTTCTGCACAGTTAACTACATACAGTTAATTGTGCAGTTAACTGCATAGTTGACTGTGTAGAACTGTGTTGTGCAATTAACTGCTCAGTTAACTGTACATATTGTGCAATTAACTATGCAGTTAACTGCACAAATTATGCAGTTAACTACAGAGTTAACTGTGAAGTACTGCACAATAACTACCCAGACTGTGCAATTAACTGCACAATCTATGTAGTTAACTGTGCTACATGGTTAATTGTGCAGTTAACTACACAGTTAACTATGTAGTATTGCACAGATTGTGCAGTTAACTACATAGTTAACTATGCAGTACTACACAATAACTACCCAGACTGTGTTGTTAACTACACAAATTGTGTAGTTAACTGTGTAGAACTGCATTGTGCACACCACAATTTTATTTTTTATTTTTTTTAAATCATTAATAAAAAAAAACATTAAAAAATAAAAAATTTAAACTTTAAAAATAAATAAATAAATAAATTATTATAAACATTTGAAAAAAAAAAAACAAAAAAAATAATAATAAATTTTATTTTTTTAATAAAATCAAAAAAATAAAAATGCATTAGAAAAATATTTTAAACAACCAAAAAAAAAAATCCACAACTTCAACTATATTGCATTTTTCATCTTGAAAATATTTTAGGCATCATATTCGTTTGCACGACACTTTGCATCTTTAGCGTTCATTTTGCATTATACAAAAAAAAAAAAAATCAACTTATTTTCCTTTTCAGTTTTTATCTTGTCAATAAAACAAAATTGTTCAAACAAATCAATCACACTTAACAAAAATTAAAACAAAAAAAAAATCACAAACTTAAAAAAAAAAAAAAAAAAAAAATTCCACAACATTTTTGCTTACTTGTGTAAATATTGTTTGCCCTTGTATGTTTTTATTTTCACATTCATAGGCAATAAACGGAATTGCATACTACTTTGCATCACACAATAGAAAACAAAACCTTCACACACTTGCACGTTTCACAATAACATTGGTAGGTTGGATTTAATCACCAACCTCCAATTCAGACCGGTGACGTTGGAATTCATCTCCTTCCATCGGCTTGCCCCCTAGATGTCTTAGATAGAATAGGGCACTCTCTTGAGTTGGTATAGGTCACTTGTGTACAAGCTATCTCCCACTGTTGGAAATATTGTTGAATCAGAGTGGAAGAGCTAGGCGAACCCCCACTGGGATTTAAGCGGTGTACCCTAGACTCTTTTGAGAAATTATGTTTGACACTAGTTTTCTTAATCACCATCTTAATCGAGCTCATTTATTCTTATCCAAAAAAAAAAAAAAAAACTACTTCAAAATTCCAACAACATCAAAACTCACTGAAACTCAAAACAAAAAAATAAAAAACTTCAAAAATCCAAAAACAATAAAAAAATCCAACATCAAAAACAAAATTTGAAAAAAACTTAGAAAACATTGTTTGTGTATTTGATTTATGTGTTATTCATGTATATTTCCACCATATTTTCACACACATACCTTCACATTCGCCACATCATTTCACCTGAACCACCTTCCACATTCATATCAAAATTCAAAATGCAAAAAAAAAAAATCAAATCAAAATGCTCCAAAGGAATAAAACCCCTTTGGTCAATTCAAATCAAAAGGTTCCAAAGGAACAAAATCTCTTTGGTCAAATCAAATCAAAAGGCTCCAAATGGACCAAATCCCTTTTGTCAAATCAAATCAAAAGGCTCCAAAGGAACCAAACCCTTTTGGTCAAATCAAATCAAAAGGCTCCAAAGGAACAAAACCCCTTTGGTCAAATCAAATCAAAACCTTTGGTCAAATCAAATCAAAAGCCTCAAAAGAAACCAAATCCCTTTGGTTAAATCAAATCAAAAGGTTCCAAAATAACCACACCCCTTTGGTCAAATCAAATCAAAAGGTTCCAAAAGAACCACACCCCTTGGATCAAATCAATAAAAAAAAAAACCCCAAAGGAACTTAACCCCTTTGGTCAAATTTCATTTCAAAATGCTCCAATGGAAACACCCCTTTGGTCAATTCAAAAAGGCCCCAAATAAACCTAACCCCTTAGGTCAAATTTCATTTCAAAATGCTCCAAGGGTGCCTACATCCCACTTGGTCAACCCAAAACGCTCCTAGGCAGTCAAAAATTGTCTAGGTTAACCAAAAAGCCCCAAAGGCATCCATAAGCCCTTTGGTCCCCCGCAAATGCCCCAATGGCCCCAAATACGCTCGTTGGTCACATGTACATACATATAAAAATATACAAAAACATTGCATCCCATTGCATTTTAAAAATCATCAAAACATCAAAATACAAAAACATTGCATCGAATTGCATTTCAAAAATCATCAAAACATCAAAATACAAAAATATTATACCGTATTGCATTTCAAAAATCATCAAAACATCAAAATACAAAAATATTATACCGTATTGCATTTTTCATACATATAAATCAATCAAAAATTCAAAAACTTTATCAAAATATCAAAAATCCAAAAAAATTGCATCTCATCACATTGCATCCCATTGCATTCTATCATTGCTTGCATTTAGGCAAACTCATCATTAGCACTTTACATTTTTAGAGTTGATCACACGTGTCTAACACCATGATGGTACACCACTTACCGTTCAAAATCAATGTAGTGAAAGTAATTATAGTTCAATGTTATACTTATCATTTCCACCCATGTTTTTTTTGCATTCCATATTTGTGTCCACCGCTTCACCTAATCATTTATTGGAGAATGTCATTAGGGGTTTTGGTCACTCAACCATTTCTAGCTTCTCTTCAGGTTTCATAGAAAGCTATCTTTATTTTTAAGAGGTAGAGTCTTCCTTAGATAATGTCTTGTGTACATCATATCCCAAACATATTTTAACATTAACAATCCAAGTTTTCCACAAAGATAGATGAAATCCATGAAGTGGTCTAGGTTACCTTAAGCAAAAAGGTCATATTGTTGATTCCCCTATGCGAATGGTTTAAGAATGTTGAGAGTTTGCAAAAGGACAAGAATATTCCCTACCCAATTCCCAAAAATAGAAAGTGGTTTTCACCAGTTTCAAAAATCCTAAATTCTCAAAAAGCTGCAAACATAAAAAAATTGCAAGTCAAAGTACAAACTCCAAAGTTCGACATCAAAACCCTCAAAGTGCACACATAAAAAAGCACAAGAAATAGTGATCCCCATCACTCAAAATTCAAATCCCTTTCTCAAGAAAAAAAAAGAACTCAAAATAAATAGTGATTATTGTCACTAAAAAAAAAAAAGACAAATAAACAGTGATTTTTATCACTATATATGAGAGCAAATATCCCAATAAAATTGAAGAAAATAAGGGAGTCAAACTTGAATACTTGTAACTCTCAAAATTTGGAAAACCATAAGGTGATCCTAAGTACAGGTTTGGTTGATAGCCTACTTGGCACTGGTGGTATCCTTACGCATGACGATATGTCTGTCACATTAGCTTTGGCGTGTGTGTAGACCAATTTTTGCATGTGGACGAGCTAGCTTTGGTAACCTAGATTGCCTAGTGGTCTAGTCATACTTAGTACAAAACCTAAGATGGTGGCATTCATTTGATGATCCTCAATACAAGTTTGGTTGAGAGCCTGCATGGCACTGGCGGTATCCTTATGCATCTCACAAGAATGAACTCACTTGCACACACAGGGTTATGATGTACCTTGGTCATCATAGCAAGATTCATACCTTGTCAAAAAGTCTTGAAAGTTAGTATACAAACATTGATAAAAATAGCTATAATGTTTGAGTCTCATAAAAACCTCACCTATATTTGTTGTACATCTCATTTCATTTAATCCATTTTACAAAATCGCAATAATAGTCTCAAATTTCCATTTACAAAAATAATACAAAAAAAAAAACAACAAAGCCAAAAAAAAAGAACATAACAACGATCAACAAAGCAACACCATTCATTCAAATGATTCAAAAATATCTTTGAACATAGATAAATAAAGCAACACCATTCATTCAAATGGTTCAAAATCTTTCAGAACAACGATCAATAAAGCAACATCATTCATTCAGATGATTCAAAATATCTTTGAACAACGAAAAATAAAGCAACACCATTCATTCAAATGGTTCAAAATCTCTTTGAACATAGATAAATAAAGCAACACCATTCATTCAAATGATTCAAAATCTCTTTGAACAACAATCAATAAAGCAACACAATTCATTCAAATGATTCAAAAATATCTTTGAACAATGATTAATAAAGCAACACCCTTCATTCATTTGCATTCATTCATAACATGTATACAAAAAAAAAATAATGATTTGAACAATCAATCATTACACATTTGCATAAACAATAACAAAACAACTTGGGGGAGTTCAAGGTCTCACACCTTCCCCATCAATCACATCAAAAAATCAATCAAACAACTTGGGGGGACTCAAGGTCTCACACCTACCTTCTCTCAGGAATACATAGCAACAATTTCTAAGTCTTTTGTAATGATAATGTTGCTAAAAAACTAGAGGTATCTCTTTATATTTTACACATAGTCATCTATATATATATATATAAGAAATATAAGTCTAATCCATCTCATAGTTTGAAGCACCTTCTTCAATATTTTCATAGAAAATAATACCTTATGGTTTTAGAATATGTTGGTTCTATAGAAGACATAGATGCTCATCGAAGGTTAGAGTCCTTGCTCGCATGTTCTCTATTCAGGCTCCAAAATATCAAAAAAACTTATTTTTCTTCTTTTTTCCAAGAGGTTTTAAAAAGACCTTAGAAATAATTCACTCTAGATAAAGAATTCATAACCGTCCACCTTGGCACTTCATTAAGTAGGGTTTATTTTCCAATTCAAATATAAAGATATATTTTTTTGGTGATTCATTTATTCTAAAACAAATTGAGTATTCAAAATTTTCCTTTCTTCTTTTTTTATTTAATGAAGTATCATTAAATCATCTTATCATATTTCCTTTATCAAGCATGATAAAAATCATAATTTGAAATCAATTAACATGTAAGAGCATCATTTAGATCTAAAACATATATCCATGTAGGTCCATTATGACTACATAGAATATTAGGTTTATAGACACTTGCAAAGGTGTCTTTTCTTGTAAAAAGACAACTCTATTAGTAGCATATCATTAGTCATCATAACCTAAAAACATATATAATATTTAATTAATGATAACATATAGATTCATAAATATTTTATATTAAGAAGTTGTCCAGGTGAGGGTCATGCCATACTACCTATCTTGTACTAAACATAATCCTTATGTTTACCAATAACCTACAATAAGATTAAAATTACATTTATTCATTCAAATAAATATGAGAAATGTTTTTGTATATCAGATACCTTTTCCCAAGTGGCATTATTTTTTGAGTACCAACACCATTGGAATTTACATTGTTCTAGAGTTTATTTCCTTATCTATTTGAAATGGAACTCCAAATATTTACTGGTTGCACTTCAATCACTATAGGGTCATTTATCTACAAGCTAGACAAATCCCATAAATGGTTAGGATCATATACATACTTCCTAAGTAGGGATATATGGAAATTAGCATGGATCTTGGATAGGTTGGAATTTGTCTAACTTTTTAAAAAATGACCCTACAACGATTGAAGGGCAACCAATAAATATTTTGAATTTTTGTTCTAAATAGATGAACCAAAGTTTGAAACAATGTAAAGTTCAATGGGGTTGGTTTTAAGAAAATAATGCTACTTGGGAAAAATTAGTTGATATATAAAAATATTTTCCATATTTATTTTATTAAATAAATGTAATTTTGGTCTTATTGCAAGTTACTAGTAAATTATAGAGGACTATGTTTAGTCCAAGGGGGGTAATATGTCATGACCCTCCTTTGGACAAATTTTTCATATAAAATATTTATGAATTTATATGTTATAATTAATGAAATATTAAATGGTTTTATGAGGTTTTGATGATTAATATAATGAACTAACATGTGATATCTAGTCTAGATCTTGTTAAGACTCTTGTTATCTTCTATGTCATATATTTACACTTGCATGCTGATTGGTTTCAAATTATCATTTTTATCATGCTTGATAATGGAACTATGATAAGAATATTTAATGATACTTCATTAATTAAAAAAAGAGAAATGAAACATTTAAATGCTCAATTTGTTTTAGAATAAATGAATCATCCCAAAAAAACATGTCTTTAGATTTGAATTGGAAAATAAATCCAAATTAATGAAGTACCAAGACATATGGTTATGAGTTTGTTATCTTGAGTGAAATATTTCTAAGGTCTCTTTAAACCCTCTTGGAAAAAGGAAGAAAGAGAAAAAAATTTTGGTCTTTTGGAGCCTGAACATAGAACGTATGGGATAGTGAAAGCTTTTGGATTTTTTTAGAGAAAAGGAGTAGCAAGGAGTCTAACCTTCAATGAGCATCTATGTCTTCTCTAGAACCAACATTTTCTAAGACCATAAGGTATTACTTTCTATGAAAATATTTAATAATGTGCTTCAAACTGTGAGATAGATTAGATTTATGTTTACTATATATATTTGATTATTTATTTGTAAAATACAAAGAGATACCTCTAGTTATATAGCAACATTATCATTACAAAATACTTAGACTTTGTCCTGAGAGAATGTAGGGCTTGATGTTGGATAGATATTTTGTTTTGCTCACTACCATGCTATACTGGATGAGTCTTTGTATGATTACCATTAGTAATTTCATTTACGTGATTTTTATCTATATATATCTGTAAATTATTGATGCTACATAGATGTCCATTGTAATCCATATGTAGTGTAGAATGACATTTGATTAGCACTAAATTTGTGCATAGTTGATCTTTGTAGAAAAGGAGGACCAGGGTTTAGTTTACTGGGAGGCTTCGACCTTTGAAGAACACTACCTTTAGAAGCCTATTTATGCATCTTCTATGAATACCTAGTACAAATTTCATTGTAGGAAGAAATATCTCCTTCATACGATAATAAATAAAATTAATCCAAGTCAAACCTTAATGTTTAGAAGAATTATTTTTGTTCTTATTGTAAGATTTGGGAATCTCCCAAGTGGCACAAATCTAGAACGCACACAAACCATTGGAGTAGTGCTCTTTGAATATAGATTTTAATTAATCATAGGTGGTGATAGGTTTATGAAATATATAATCCCACACCTAAGGTAGGATGATGCTCATGTACCTAAATTAAACCCATATACCATGTGTTAAATTGACTACCTATGATGGCACTCATGGGCTTTCATGAGGGTGCTAACTAATCCCCATCATAGAAAATCAACAAGCATCACAAGATTGTATGGGCTCGTAGTTCATTATATGAGTGTTAGAAAGTGCTATTCAAGGATCTATGACCACCTTGGTAAGTAGAAAACCTTTTGTTTAATAAAGGATATAAAATAGCCTTTAATGAGAAGTATTTTTGAAAATTTTTCAAAGGATAAATGTTTGTTTACTATCCAATATTTTTTTCTAAGAAGTATTAACTTATATATATCATAGTTACATCCTTTCGGGGAGAATGAATGGAAAATTATCTTTAGAATTGAAACTAAGGTTTTAGTGAAACAACTTTTGGAATAAATATATGTAAATTGAATATGAATCGATAGCAATGAATAAGCTATTATGAAATTGATAATTCTTGTATTAGAAGATAAATCATAATAGTGGAATATTTCATTGATCTGTGTGATGAAGTAAATGTGGTAAGAAAATATTAAACTTATATTTGACTATGATACCAAAAATATAAAAAAAAATTGGGTTGAAATTAGGGTCATTACATTGAAGGTGTAAGAAAGAGGATATACGGATATAGAAGTAACAAAGGTAGAATTGGTAAATTCTCCACTTTATGATTTATATAATATATATAATAATTTTTAAAGTAGTTAGAAGGTAAAATTTTTTAGCTTCCAACTAACTAAGAAGTTGTTTGGATAATATTTATAAACTACTACTTTAACTTCCACTATGGCCATCAGTAGTCTAAAGGAAGACAAAGAGATGAACAATACCAACACAAAGATGTGTTAGGTATATAAAACTATAGATTAATTTATAAGTCTACAATTAAATGATTTTATGGGATTTTGCTCCTCAGGTTCAAATCTATTTTGAGTTTTTACGCTATAGGGTTGGTATCGTAGTAATATTGGCATTAAAAAGGCCATGACAATAAAAATTTGACTAGCCCCATGCAAAAAAATATTTAGTGAAGAGCCTAAATAGTATTTAATTACTATAATCTAGAAGTGCTTTGGATCCATAATTTTTAGGAAGTTTATCAACCCTTTCTTTCCTTAGACACTTAAAAATTATTAGTTAAAAAAAAAACAATTTAGTATACTCGCATTCCATTCCTATCCATGAGAATATTTGTTGCTTGATTTACTTTCCATACATGATAGAAGCTACCAATGGAGAATTTACTATAGTTTGATTTGGCTAATCTACTACAAATATACCGGATTCATATTTGTATGGAAGGAGTATATGAATAGTATGATCATATGATTAATTTAAAGTATGATAAAAATCACCTTCCTCATAGCATTCACCTATAAAACATTGTTATTGCACTCATGGCTAAAAAAGTGAAGGTCTAGATTCCTCTTAAGAATAAACTATTAGCTTGAGTACAAAAGAAGAGCTACAAGGATATCTATATGCTAGGTTTGGAACCCCATCAATGTATATTGATAAGTTTTTATTTACATCTATAGATTTTGATATATGATCTTATAAATATTAGGATTTTAATACAAATGTTTTTATTTTTAAATTCAGAAGGATTACACTAGAAATTTAAACTAAAAATACTAATTACTAATAAGTGTATTAGGGACGTATGTTTAAGTAATAAACCTGATATTCTATGTATTTAGGAAACTAAAATAACGAAATAAGAAGTTTTAAAAACTATAAAAGCAATTTGGACAAGATGTGAATGGGATGCTATGGATTCTTAAGGAGCGACAAGGGGAATTCTAACTTGTTTGAATCCTAGAATATCTTGTGTAACCATTCATAAAACTAGGCATTGGATAAACTCTTTAATATTTTGCTACTTTGCAGATATTTATTTCATCCTTATAAATGTCTATGGACCTACAATTCAGTCAGGTAGATTAGAATTTTATTGTGGGATTGAAACTTTTATGAGAAGTAAAGGCCAAGAAATATGATTCATGATCATTGGTGATTTTAATACCATATCCAATTTGAATGAAAAATTTGGAGGAATTAGGAAATTGGCCCAAAGTATGAAAAATTTCTCGATTTTTATTCAAAACAATAATCTATGGAAAGCTGAATTTGAAGAAGACAACTATACTTGGACCAACAACAGGAGAGGCGAAAGTCTAATTGTAGAAAAAATATATAGATATATTCTCTTAAATCATTAGCTAGATGAAGGACCTTGTGCAAAAATTAATACCTTAACAAGGATTGGTTTAGACCACTGGCCAATAAGAGTTACAATGGTAGTAAGTGAATTCAAAAAAAGATCATATTTTAAATATGAGTAGATGTGGGAATATCATCCTCAATTATTGATATGATACCTCAAACATAGAATTATTTAGGTTATGGTGGGTTGTATGCTCTTCAAAACAAAATTAAATCTATGACATCTAGATTAAAAGAATGGAACAATAATACCTTTAGAAATATTTTTGAGAAGAACTAAGATCTAAAAGATAAAATTTCAAAATTTCAAAAAGGTGATAATAATCCAAGCTCAAAGGAAAGAGAGTTGCTTAGTGAATATAATAATATTTTGAGTAAGGAAGACAAATTTTGAAGATTAAAATCAAGATAAACTTGGTTAAAGGAAGGAATTAAAATACAAAATTTTTCATAGGATGGCTATAGTACAAAGATCATATTCTAGAATTAGTATAATTAAATCATTAGAAGGGGTTTGAATGTGATAAGCGAAACAACATTTGATTAATTTGATGAAGTATAAATAATACATTAGGGCCAGGATTAGTCCGAAGGTTGTGGAACCACCCGAGACCAATATAGGCGGAGTTGTAACAAATAACAACTAGCCTAAATTAATCAATCTAACAATATAATATTGTTACGATTGAATTAATTAATAAAGGAAATATTGAAATATATTCTAACATCCCCCCTTATTACAATATTTCAGGAAACATATAACTATTAGCTATACTAGCATCCCCCCATTATTTTGAAATACATAGAGAATTGTGAAACAATTCAAATTTGACACGTGCAAGTGCCTTAGTGAATATGTCTGCAACCTGATCATGGGTGGAGATGTACTGAAGCTGAATGTGGTGCCTTGGTACTTCATCTCGAATAAAGTGGCATTGTGTATCAATGTGTTTGGTTTTTTCATGATGCATTGGATTCTTAACAAGGTTCAAAACACCCATGTTGTCGTAGAACAAGTGTATTGGAGATTTTGATGGAAGACCCATACTTGTCAAGATGCGATGCAACCATATCACTTCGCACACAGCTTCACGTGCGACATGATACTCTACCTCTGTTGATGAGATAGCAACCACCTATTGCTTCTTGTTGTGCCAAGAGACAGGACCAGATCCAAGATGAAACAAATATCCTGAAGTTGATTTACGATCATCAAATGATCCGGCATAGTCGGAGTCCGTGTATCCCTGTAAGAAGAATTTGTTGTTCTTCTTGTATTCTAGGCCATATTCCATTGTGCCACGGACATAGTGAAGAACTCGCTTTGCTACTTTCCAATGTGTAGTCTTAGGTTCTTGCATGAACCTCGAAAGATAATTGATAGCAAATACGATATCTGGCCTAGTGTTGGTCAGATATATGAGACTCCCAATCAGCTGACGATAGAGAGTAGCATCTACCTGAGGTGATTTGTCATATCGCGATAACTGAAGACCTATTTCCATTGGTGTTGCCATCGGCTTGCAGTCAGTCATGCGATATTTTTCTAGTAGTGTCTTGGCATATTTTTTTTGGGACACTTTGATGTAGTGCTCCTTCTGGTTCACTTCCAGGCCAAGACAGTAATGGAGAAGTCCGAGATCTATCATTTCAAAATATTTGCTCAAATCCTGTTTGATAGAAGAGATCATTGTTTTTGAACTCCCTGTTATGAGCAGATCATCAACATAGAGTACAAGCAACACTATTTCAGAGCCTTGCTTCTTGAAATAGAGGTTTGCATCCGACGGACATCTCTTAAATCCATGTTGCAGTAGGTGATTATCCATTTTTATGTACCAAGCCCGAGGGGCCTATTTCAAACCATATAAGGATTTGACCAATTTGCAAACTTTTTGCTGTTGGCCTTCCACTTCAAATCCTTCCGGTTGAGTCATGTAGACTTCCTCTTGGAGATCACCATTTAGAAAGGCACTCTTGACATCCATTTGGTGCACTTTCCACCCATATTGTGCTGCCATAGCACAAAGAACTCGAATGGTTGTCATCCGAGCAGTAGGTGCAAAAGTTTCCTCGTAGTCAATGCCTTCTCTTTGAGCATAGCCCTTTGCAACAAGTCGGGCCTTATGCTTATCTATTGTCCCATATACCTTGTACTTGACTTTGTACACCCATTTGCAGCCTATGGGCTTCTTTTCGTATGGCAGATCGACAAGCTTCCAAGTTTTGTTTTTCATCAGAGACTTATACTCTGCATCCATAGCGGCCTTCCACTGAGGCTCACCAAGAGCATCTTGCACTGATGCAGGTTCAAGTTCATCTATTGAGGACATAAACACCCTGTCATCATCAATATCCATATCTTTTGTATCTCTCTCTGGATCTACAGAAAGTTCCTCAAAATATTGACACAGATCATCAACCCCAGTAATCTTTGTTGCAGCTTTCTCCTGTCGAGCCATGCTACGAGTACGAGGCCTATCCAATGTCAAATCCGGTGGAGTGGATAGCTTAGAGTCTCTAATTGTACTTGTATACCACTTTGGATTCTTCTTCTGTGGTGATGAAGAAGATGAAGAAGGACCTCCAACCTTGGATGAAGGAGACTTCTCAACCTTAGTTTCCACAAGGTCTAGGTATACATCTGATGTGTTTTCTGATGTGAAAGCCTCATCAAAAACTACATCTCTACTGATGTGTATCTTCTTGGTTAAGGGATCAATCAATCGATAACCCTTAGAGTGCTCATCATACCCAAGAAGAATGCACTTCAATGTCTTCTCATCTAGCTTCTTCCTCTTTTCTTTCGGTATGTGCATGAATGCTTTACAACCAAAAATGCGTAGATGAGAGATGGAGGGTTTCCTGCCACTCCATGCTTCCTATGGAGTCATTCCTTGTAGGGCCTTAGTGGGTGCCCTATTCAACAGATATACTATTGTGGTGACAGCTTCTGCCCAATATTGTTGCCCAATTCTAGCTCTTGTGAGCATGCAACGAACCATTTCCATGATGGAACGGTTCCTCCTTTCAGCAACTCCATTTTTCTGAGGAGTATAAGCAGTAGTCAACTATCGTGTGATCCCATTTTCAGTCAAGAACTCAAAAAATTCTTTAGAGGTGAACTCCCCCCTCGATCTGAGCGGAGGGTCTTTATAGAAGTCCCTGACTCCTTTTCAACAGATTTCTTGAATTGTTGAAAGAAGCCAAATGCTTCAGATTTTAGTTGAAGAAAGAATACCCACACCTTTCGTGAGTAATCATCCATGAATAACTAAAAATACCTCTTTCCCCCACAACTTTTGGGTGTTAAAGGACCGCACAGATCGGTGTGAACCAACTCCAGAGGTTTCTTTGCTCTTGTAGAGCTCCTTTCAAAAGGTACTCTATGTTGCTTTCCTACCAAGCAGTCAGAGCAAACTGGCAATGTGGTAGAAAGGGAAGGAAGACCCTTTACCATTTCATACTTACTTAACTCAAGTAAGTAACCAGAACTCATATGTCCATATCTCTTGTGCCATAGGGAAGTTGCCTCCTTTGTAGAGACAATCATGGCTACATCTGGAGAAGAGATAGTATCTAGGGCAAATAAGCCATGCTTATATGAAGCGGTTGCAATGTTCTTACCCCTCCTGGTGATAGAACAACACTTCTTGCCCCCCTCAACACTAAAGTTTACAACCATATTTTTGTCCAGAATTTGTGTGACTGACAACAAGTTGTTCACCAATCCTGGAACATAGAGAACCTTCTCAATCTGACACTTGCCATCAGGAAGAGAAACAAAAACTATTCCTTCTCCCTGAACCTTGTAGGTTTTATCATCGACAATAGTGATAGGTTTGCCCTCTTTGGCCTCAAAAGACTCAAACCATGATTTGTCACCAGTCATGTGCTTACTGGCTCCAGAATCGACATACCAAATAGGATCCGTCTGCTTGGATACTATGGTAGTCATGAGCACTTTGTGTGCTCTTTCAGAATCCATGTCAGATTCCTCAACAACAACATTCACTTGTTGTTGTTTGTTCTTTTGTGGTTTGTTCTGGCCTTTCTATTTTGATTGTTTATTCTTATGCCAACATCTGTTTGTATCATGACCTTCTTTGTCACAGATCTTGCAATATCTCTTTTTCTGTTGAGGTTGAGTTTGTTTTCCTTTTGAATCCTTTTGAGAACTACCTCCCTTCTGAAAATTACCCTTCTTCTTGTTTTACCCCTTCCTGTTGGTGTATAGGGCAGTGTTAGAAGAATCATCTCGCTGTAGTTGGCGTGCCTCCTCTTCTTGAAGCATATTTACCAACTCAACATAGGTAACTTGTCTCTGTGATACATGAAGTGAGGTAATCAACACTCTAAAAGAATTTAGAAGAGCTCTCATTACCACTGAGGTAAGGAGCTTATCATCAACTGGTGTTGCTAAGGAATTTAATTTTCCTTTCAACTCAGACACTCTGCAAAGAAAGTTTTCAACTGTCTCTCCCTGTTTCATGCTTAGACTGTGTAATTGAGACTGAAGAAATAGAATGGTGGAGTCATTCTTCCCTTCATATATAGTTTTAAGGGCATCCCATGCCGCTTTACTATTTGGACAGTCAACAATATGAGGTTGAACTTCATCAGAAACAACAAGCAAAATGAGCACTTTTGCTTTGCTATCTTTCTTGTCAAAGTCTTTCTGATCAACAGATAGATTTGTGGCTCCAACTGAAGATGAAGGTCTTACTGTTGTTCCAGACATAATTTCCCAAAGATCATCCATCTCTAGGATTGCCTTCATTTTGTTTTTCCATGGTGTATAGTTTGGACCTTTCAATAACCGATGAGCATCAGTCATTAGTTTTGTAGACATTGTGAAGGTTCCTTATAACACCAAATGGTCGCCCCTTCGATATACCTTAATTCCAGGCCATTATACCATACAAAATACCCACCCTTACGTGAGGGAGACTATAGGTATTTTGAAAAACCAGAAAAATTACCCGCCCTTACGTGAGGGAGACTATAGGTAATTTTAATGATTATACGATACGTGGTACTTAGGCGGTATTGAAAGGGAATCACCTCGTTGATGGCACCGACCTTAGAAAGCCTTCAATCCTCATGCATGGGGCGTAACCTCCCCTAAACACTTTGGATATCCAAACTTTCATCTGGATTTAAGCCTAAACACGAGAGTGATTGGGGTAGTGGATGGAGTAAAAAAATAGCAAAATGGTAAACTTATCTCTCCCCGATGATTAATAGAGAACAAGCTCAGACGTCATTGTGGCAGCTATATTAGGCGATGGATACAGTAGCGCAATCATGACAACTTTACCTGTAAGTGCTGGCCAGAGGTATCACAAATACCGAACGTTGCAGTGCAATAAATTGCACGGATGGGTTTTAATTATTCCGGGGACTTAGGGAGTGAATTTGATTTTAACTTAAATGATGTAGTGCAAAAGAAGGAAAAAATGCAACATACAACATAAAAGTGCCCACAGAAATAACCCACTAGGTGTCGGGCGCGATTAAAAATGCACCTTTACAATAATGCCAAAATTTGCTTTTTCAAAAAATTACTCTCAATCCCCGCTTGATTTTTCGAAAAAAAAATTACTCCCCCCCATTAAAATTTCTCTTTATAAAGCATTTTAAAACATTCTTTTATAACTAAAGTTAAAAAAAAATAACTTTATCTTACATAGTAAAAAATTATTTAAAAAAAAAATAACCTTAAACTATTATAAAATAAATTAAAATGATATTTAATTTTAACTTTAATTAAATAATATTAAAAAAAAACTTTAAAAAAATGAAAAAAATTTATACCTTTGAGGGGGGGTCGACGGGACTCGAACCCGCGACCTGAGGCTCCCGGAGCCTTAACCACTCGACTCACCGCCAGGTGAGCCAGTGGGCTGATCTACCACAGATCAGGCTCCACGCAGTCTTAAGGAGCCCTCGAAGGCGTAATAGCCCCCGCGGTGGTGCTCCCTCCTCGTCCACCACTCGGGCGGAGCGCAGGTGGCGTTGTTGTGGCGGATACACCGACGGCTCGTGGGTGGCGCAGAGGCGGCGCGCGGGTGGCGACGAGGTGGTTGGCTCACAGAGAGCCAAAATTTGCTCAAATCATGCCAAACCTTGATCCTTTCGGATCGTTTCTCTGCTGCAGTGAGATACAAGACCAAAATGCACCTTAAAAACTATAGAAATGAAGGAGAATCACCTGATAGATGTCAGCCATTGACGCCCTACGTGAGGAAAAAACTAGTTTTGGAGGGTTTTGAAAAAATTAGATCAATTTCTAATCCAGCCAATCTGCTCCGATTGGCTTCTTTCTTCCAAAAAATCACTCAGAAATCCAAAGCACTGCAACCAGTGATAAGGAAAAATAGGAAGTGATTAACAGGTTTGACGCCAAAATTTGCAGGTGACGGTGAATATTCTCCAGGTGACGCGCGTGGTTGAATTTCCTCGTCCGAGGCAGATTGCAGGTATATCCCACATGGATGGGATCGTCAACAGGTAAGGGTAATAAAAGGTTCTTTACTCCACAATGGAGTATAGCCTCTCGAGGAGAGGCTCTCACCCGAGAGGGTCATGGGGAAGCCTCGGTGTTGGCTCCCATGACATATGCACTCTATGCCTTGCCCTTTCGACCGTGCGGTCGATTGCCTCGAATTTCCTCTTTCGATCGTGTCGTCGATTGCTTCGAATTGCTCCTTTCGACCGTATGGTCGATCGCCTTTAAGAAAAACCAAATTTTCCGAGAAATTAAAAAAAAATTCTCAAACTTTGAGAAATTTTTTCTCAAATTCTGAAAAACTATTTCCAATTGAGATTTAAAAAAAAATCTCCGCTCGTTTGCTCCGCTACTACGAGATCACTTCGAGAGAAATGAGAGTGGCGGAGGAAGAGCTCTGATACCATGTGATAAGCGGAACAACATTTGATTAATTTGACGAAGTATAAATAATACATTAGGGCCAGGATTAGTCCGGAGGTTGTGGAACCACCCGAGACCAATATAGGCGGAGTTGTAACAAATAACAACTAGCCTAAATTAATCAATCTAACAATATAAGATTGTTACGATTGAATTAATTAATAAAGGAAATATTGAAATATATTCTAACATTGAATTGAAGATCAAAGTGAAATTAGAAAAGAGGTAAAGTAATTTTATCAAAATATTCTAGGTTTAGAGGATACCAAAGTTCTTAATGATATATTTCTTCAAGATGTTCCTTCAGTTATAATGAATAAAGACAATAGGAAGCTGATGGAGCCTGTTACTCTAGAAGAAGTTCATTTAGATATTTTTATTTTAATAAGGATAAATCCCCAAGTACAGATGAGCTCTCTAGAGATTTATTGGTGGGAGTGGAGTAGTCTAGGGTTAAACAATACATTCCTTATAAAATAAATGCAACTTATCTTACCCTAATTCCAAAAAATAAGGATGGTGAATTATTTGATTCTATTAGATCCATAAGCCAATGTAATATGGCTTACAATATTATTTCCATAGTGATGGTGAATAGATTAAGGCCAATGTTAGAAAAAAATATTTCAAAAGAGCATGGAGGATTTGTGAAAGGGAGATAAATTTTGGATGCGATTATAGTAGTTCATGAAGTTATACATTCAACAACTTCAAGAAAAGAGAAAGCTATGATCTTAAAACTTGATATGAGTAAAGCCTATGATAGGGTAAAATGGAATTTTGTTTTTGTAGTTTTAGATAAGTTTAGTTTTGGAAAAAAATGGGTTATATGGATTAAAGCTTGTGTCTCTACATTTTATTATTTAGTGTTGGTCAATAGGTTAGTGATAGAATCTTTCAAATCCAAGAGAGGCCTTAGGCAAGGATATCCTCTATCTCTTTATTTGTTTTTATTATAGTAGAATTTTTGAGTAGAAACTTAAAGAAGGCTTACAAGTATGGGCTTATAAGTGGATTTAAGATTAGTAATAACATCGATAACATCACCTATCAATAGTTTATAGATGATACAACCCTTTTTGGAAAGGTAAGGATAAATGAGGCTAGGGTTTTGAATAACTTTGAAAAGAGTATGAAAGATATTCAAGGAAAAAAGTTAATAGGACTAAATCCAAAATTTACTTCCTTAAAATTCATGCTAATATCAAAGTAAGAATTTGCAGGTTGATAAAAATAGAGGAGGTAAATTTATCACTAACTTATCTAGGAATACCTTTATTTTATGGGAGAATGAGGATAGATTTATGGAATCCAGTTATTAGTAAAGTTCAAAATAAACTTCCAGCTTGGAAAGGTAGATAGTTATCATTAGCTAGAAGAGTGAAGTTAATTAAGTCAGTCTTACAAGCCATTCCGACATACTATATGTCATTGTATTATATACCAAAATCAATTGAAAAAAGTTTAATCTATATTATGAGATCCTTTTTATGGTTAGGTTTACATGATAAAAATAAATTTCCTTTGGTTAAAAGGAGCAAGTTGTGTGATGACAAAACTAGGGGAGGTATTGGTTTAAGAGTTATTACAAATGCAAACTTAGCTATTAGGGAAAAAGTTGTTTGAATATTGTACAAAGAGATTCAAAGACAATGGATAGGAATTCTTCTAAGTATGTTGATCTCAATGAACTAAGTTTAATTTCTATATGGCAGATCAACAAGCTTCTAAGTTTTGTTTTTCATCAGAGACTTATACTCTGCATCCATAGCGGCCTTCCACTGAGGCTCACCAAGAGAATCTTGCACTGATGCAAGTTCAAGTTCATCTATTGAGGACGTAAACACCCTGTCATAATAAATATCCATATCTTTTGTATCTCTCTCTAGATCTAAAAAAAGTTCCTCAAAATATTGACACAGATCATCAACCCTAGTAATTTTTGTTGTAGCTTTCTCCTGTCGATCCATGTTGTGAGTACGAGGCCTATCCAATGTCAAATCTGGTGTAGTGGATAACTTAGAGTCTCTAATTGTACTTGTATACCACTTTGGATTCTTCTTCTATGGTGATGAAGAAGATGAAGAAGGACCTCCAACCTTGGATGAAGGAGACTTCTCAACCTTAGTTTCCACAAGATCTAGGTATACATCTTATGTGTTTTCTGATGTGAAAGCCTCATAAAAAACTACATCTCTACTAATGTGTATGTTCTTGGTTAAAGGATAAATAAATCGATAACCCTAAGAGTGCTCATCATACCCAAGAAGAATGCACTTCAATGTCTTCTCATATAGCTTCTTCCTCTTTTCTTTCAGTATGTGCATGAATGCTTTACAACCAAAAATGCATAGATGAGAGATGGAGGGTTTCCTGCCACTCCATGCTTCCTGTGGAGTCATTCCTTATAGGGCCTTAGTGGGTGCCCTATTCAACATATATACTATTGTGGTGATAGCTTCTGTCTGATATTGTTGCCCAATTCTAGCACTTATGAGCATGCAACGAACCATTTCCATGATGGAACATTTCCTCCTTTCAACAAATCCATTTTGCTTAGGAGTATAAGCAATAGTCAATTGTCGTGTGATCCCATTTTTAGTCAAGAACTCAAAAAATTATTTAAAGGTGAACTCCACCCATCAATCTGAGCGAAGGGTCTTTATAGAAGTCCCTGACTCCTTTTCAATAGTGTAGACACCAAAATAGCACCAATCCGATTATGTGATTGCAAACACTAATCGCTTTGACACACACAGCCCCAAGGGTAGCCCCCAGAGGTCAAATAGTGGTCCTAACCACTCTCACAATAATTTTGGAAGGTTAAAGGTCAATTTGGCACCTTCAAACACTTTGCTAAGTATCCGTCCCACCCTAGGATGAATTCAATCTGGGATACGCCCCACCCAGGGACGAATTTTAAATTCACTCCAGGGTTGGGCGAATTGCAGGTTTGACGGGAAAAAAGTCAAATCTTGACAAATGGTAGCTCGGATCCACCACCCAACGCTTCCTTCATCGCATGGGAGTATGGGTGAGCGTTTTCAAGCGTTAGAGGCATCTGCAAGGTCAGTCATGAAGTCCCAATTCATGGAGGAATATCCTTCCCCCTAGGAAGGCATGATTGCCATATGGCGCCTCTGCATGCCCATTTCAAGAGACCTCCAGGTCTATAAATTGGTGAGTCTCCTCACCCCCAAAAAATAAGAGAAGTAGCATTTTAGAGCAATGAAGTGTTGTCATTTTATTTACATACCTCACACATTTTGATCTCCTTTAGAAGGGAGGTCATTGGGTGACTATTGGGAGGATGAATCTTGATCCCAAAACCTAACATTTGGTCATGATATCCCACCAAATTTGTCGAAAATACCACACAAGAGGTTTTGGACCCATCCCAAGTGGATTGGTGTCGAAATCAAGCCTTAAACGGTGGGCGGCCTACCTCAGGGGCGCCCCCTCCCACACTGCCACAGTCCTAATTGCCCCCTTTCAGAGCGATGGGAATTCCATGGAAAATTTGCTTTATTTCATTTTTGCATTCGATTTTATGATGCTTAGATAGGTTTTCATTTGAATTTCTTCTCGTTTCGAACAATTTTGATCATATTTCTATCTTTGCTCGCTTTTACTAACCTACAGGTAGAATCATCAAATTACTATTGATGGAGGCTAAATTGGGAAAATATGACCATCTGGGTCTTCCCAAAATTCCCCCAATTAGCTAACCCCAAGTTTTCAGGTATTTTGGAGCTTCTGAGGTAGGACATTGGGACAGTATCTATTCGGTGTTATGTTGTAGGTGAATTCGTCCCACCCCGAAACGAATTCAAATCGGTGAGGAATTTTTAGACTGTTCTTTTTGTAGAGCCTTCCTGATGATGTCTTGATTCCCCTATCAAATTTTCATAGCATTTGGACTTCTTTTAGTTATAGTTTAATTTTTTTTTCTCGTTCACTTAGTCTAGGCTTGGGGATTGCATGCTTTGTTCCATCCGTAGGTGCTACTGATCATTTATTGTTCTTTTGAACAGAGGGTTTAGAAATCAGAGGAGCAGCGAGGAGTCCAGATTCATCAATGCAAGTTGCGGCAATGTTTGGTCCGCCCATTTTACATGTGGGCACGCGGAAGAAGGAAAGGTGCCCATGGATGTAATTAGAAAGAATGCTTAAACACTCCTAGCACTTGGAAGGGGAGGATGTGCATTGTAACCGAGTTTGGAACATATCAATGAAAAGGGCTGTCCTCTTTTGATTCACATTTTTTTTAGTTCGATTCGATCATGCTTTTCCCTCTTTTCATGCACTTTCAAGTTTTTAGGATTTAGTGCTAAGTTCAGTTTCTTTGTTTGCATATCGCATGTTAGCTTTACATTTTTGCTTCCGTATCCTTGTGCTTTCAGTGGTGATCATGGTGGGACCTTGTCCTCTATTTTTAAGATCAAAGATCTGATCCAAACTTGGTTTTTTGCTTGCAGGTACTGTGTTTTCATACGCTGACTACTGTTCGTTCCATCAGGGGATGACTATAGACCTATAATTCGTCCTACTATGGGATGAATTGGAATTCGTCCCACCCTGGGGCGAATACAGTCCTGTAATTCATTCCATCCTAGGACAAATTCCAGCCTGTTAAGTTTTTAGGCAAAAAATCAGAATCGACAGATCTAGGCAGAGAAGAGGTAAGAATTCTGCACTTTTTCCTGTCATTTTCTGTCTTCATTTTTTCTGTTTTTTGGTTCATTTTGCGTGCATAGAAAAAGTTTCTACATGTTTATTTTTATGCAAAATAAAAATAACCCCACACACCACGTGGAAAATCAAACACCAAGGAGCTGGTCGTAAAACCCCAACCCTTAATCAAGACCAACGGTGGATTTCATCACCACCTTGGCTTGAATTTTGCATTCATAAACCCCGATCGCTACTATTGCTAGATGTAAATCCTAACGAAAGCTGACCGAGTGTAGCTGGGGTGATTCCCAATGCACAAGGATAAGTCTTATATGGTAGGTGTCATAAATAGAGCGATTCCCCTTTCGTACCGCCTATGTTCCACATACCATCTGCTCTCACATACCTATAGTTTCCCTCACATAAGGGCGGGTATATAGAGAGGTTGGTATATCGACCTGGCAATGGTATATCAAAGGGGCGACCAATTTTGAGAGTCATAATATCCCTCATTTTGCATTTAAACATTCTTTACAAAAACCTTAAAAAAAAAAACAAAAAAAAAAAACAAACAAAACACACTAAACCAGGTTTAGGACACACTTTCAATCTTTAAATGAGATAATCACTGTTTGCGTATGCGTGTGTTCTTTTCTTTTTAGTGTAGCATAAAAAATCATAAAAGAGATAAAAATCCATTTAGCTTGTAGCACATCAACACCATGGTGTACACCCATAGCCAAGCCCAATCAATGGCAGAAGCTATGAAAAGTGTACAAGAGGGTACAAGTCGCATTCGCTTTAGCCCTAAGGACTTGGTTATACCGCCTTGGTGGCCTAACCGACAAGAAAGTCCGTGTCATTCCATGTCAAGGTGGAATTATAGGGACACCCCTCTGGGGGACATGCCCGTTCATCATAGCCCCTTTCAGGAAGAATACTTACACATGGCACTCAACATAGACAGGAAAGCTCCCTTAGAAGCTAGATATGAGTGGCCACCATGCGATGAAGCGCTAGAGTGGCATAGTGTCCATGAGGAGAGGCCACATGACTGTGGCATCCCTCCTTTTCCCCCATCATTGTTAGAACCAATAGACAAACCCTAGAGCGCAGGGCTCTCCAAATAGGGCGAGCTAACTCCGCCCACCCCTTTCACACATATGAAAGGGAGTACAAGGAAAACCATCACATTCCTCGAGAGCAATGTATAGTGCAGGAGCCATGCGCTTCTACACCAGCTATGTACCATGATCACCAATTAAGGCCAGAGCCTTGGGTAAATGCCACCAACCTCGATAGAGGAAAGCGACCCATTAAGATCTCATATCATCACAACCGAGGTAAATATATAGGAGAGGCATCTAGGACTCCTAGGCTCAAGATGGTGGAACAAATTGACCTGGCAGTCGCCAGACATGCCGCCCGCCAAGCCCAAATCACGCGGCTTGAGCAAGATCAGCAATAGCTAGAGAATTTATACCACCTTAGCAAGGAGCACATTCAGTGCCAAAAATATGAGCTGCTTCATAACCCAGTTCCTGAGAGGGTTCCAACCCCTCGCACCCAAAGAGCAGAACCATATGAGAGGCATAATCCCTTGGTGTGAGATAGGTCTCTGCGACCTTATTACATTTTGCCTTCGAGACCCCCTAGACCTGAGTGAGAGGCCACTCCCTAGAACAATGATGGGTACCCTCCACGAGGACCCACCCAGGGTCATAGGTCTCATCCAGAGACTCCTCAGGAAGCTTACGAGGAGTATGAACAAGAAGTAGAACGGGATGAAAGGCCCTACCAAGGTGGAGGGGTCGTTATCTGGCCACCTTCCCATAGGCATCAAGTCTCCCACAATCCACAACGAGAGCAAACTAAAGAGGAAGAGATTAAATCTTCCAATGCATACAAAGCGTTGTTAGAGCATTTGGAGTTTGTGGAAACCAAAGCTTCTGGGCCCCAAAAGCCCATGTTACGCCAGCTCCGTAGTCATCCTGTGCATCCATCAGTGCCTGCACCCCCTTACCATGAACAATTTAAGTTGCCTTAATTGGCAATATTTAAGGGTGAGGAGGATGCCCAAGAGCATGTGACAAGATTCTTGAGCCAATGCTTTGGCATTCAGGACAATGATGCACTGTTGCTAAGGACATTTATAACCACATTCGTGGGCCCTAGCTTGGATTGGTTCACTCAGTTGTCGAAGCACAACATCAATAACTTGGATTAGTTAGTGGATGCGTTCCTTGAATGCTTCGCCTTCAACACCAAGAAGAAGGCATCACTAAGTGACCTGGCCAGCCTCAGGTAGTATGAGGAAGAGACCATGGTGGCCTACGGGAATTAGTGGAGGACTTTGCTTTCCAAGCTACCTACCTCCCTCATATGTCTTATATTACACAAATGTTCTCACGAAGTTGTTTGAGATCGATCTCTGTGCTATTGCAGCTACATCAATATACCACCTTAGAGGAAGCTCTGGTGTAAGCCAGGATTATCAAAGAGATCAAGATACAAGATGGCAAGATTACCAAACCTAAGAAGAAAGAATGGAAAAAGAACACAAAAATAGGGACTACGCAACAAAAACCCGCTACGGTTAATCAAGTTGCTATAAATGTTCCTAAGCCTGCACAAGAAATATAGCCTCAAAAGGCTAACTATCAGGTAGTGCCTCCTAAAAATTATGAAAGAGAAAACCAAAAGTAGGAGCAAAATCAGTAGCGTCACCCTAGGCGATAGTACACTCCTTATATGGAGTCTAGGGACTCCCTATTTGACCGCTTGTCAGCGATGAACTTAATCAACCTCCCAAAGATTCAAACCATAGATCCTAACGCTCCCAAGCCTAAGGGATATCGGGAGGACTTGTATTGTAGGTTCCACAGGCGAAGGGGACATGACCTGAATGCATGTTGGAAGTTCAAAGGATTGATAGAAGACTTTATTGACAATAAGACGTTGGTAGTGGACAACCCCATAGCGCCAAACAACTAGCAGATGGGAGTTTTCAAAGACCCCTTGCCTGCCCATGAGGCTCAGGAAAAACCCCTTCAAGTGAATGAGGTGCAATAGAATTGCCCCATGCAAGGGTATGTACGAATGATAAGCATAGTGACTAGGAACAAAAGATACCTAGAAGTTGCCCCTGCGACAGCCACAAGAGAGGTTCCATCGATGTCACAACCTCAACATCACCCTATACATCCACCTCCGCCTAGGCCCGTGGCCATGATTTAGACCAAACTCACTCAGAGTTTGAGGACCACGTCGGCTAGGCTCTCCATATATGAGCTTATACAACAATCAACGCCCCATTGGGAGGCTCTCATGGAGATTTTGAAAGCCATCGAGTTGCAGCCCCACAAAGCGAATTCCTTCAACAACTTTGTGGGACATGTCAAACGATGCACGGAGCCAGTAATCACCTTTTGAGAAGATGAAGTTAAATCAGTATCTGATGACATGGCAGATCCACCCTTGCACGTTATCGTGCAGGTCAATAGGATCCCATATAAGAGGGTGTTGATAGACACTGGCTCGTCTAGTAACATCATTACCACAACAACACTGAAACATCTGAAGTTGCCAGCCTCTCATGTCACGGCTTCCACCTACACACTGTGAGCATTCAATGATGTGATATGCTCGATAGTCGGCACAATTGTTCTACCCGTTCAGGTAGGACAAAAGATGATACCTACATTGTGCTATATTCTGGAAGGCGAGATGGCTTATAACATCTTGTTAGGGCGACCATGGATCAGGGACATGAAGTGTGTCCCGTCAATAGCTCATCAGTGTTTGAAGTACACATTTGAATGGGAAGTACATGTAGTCCCGGTGGACTTAGAACCCTTCAAATATTGCAATGCGGTGCAGCTGATGCCACAATCGACCCTCCCATTGATGCACTTGGATTTTTAGTTAAATACATCTAGACAGGGTCCGATGTCGCAAGCACCATTGGTGATAAATCCATAAAAACCCTAGCTAGGTGCATCTTCATCGTCAGCTCCTTCACCACCAATGCCACCTATCATGGCTAAACAGAAGGACAAATGGAAGCAAACCATGGAAGAGGCTCAACCCCTAGAAGAGGCACTGCCAACAGTATCAACCATCTCTATCGAAGAGATGACTAGCACAATGGAAGTTGAGGCTAATAGTCCACCCAACATGGAGTGGACTCAGGAAGAGCTTCCGTTCCCTCCCTCTCAATCGCCAAAAATTACTGTTGAAATGGCCAGTACGGGCCTGAGGGAGTATCTAGTGTGGAATGTTGTAGCAACGACCACCCTAGAGTCCGTGCAAGACATGGGGAGACCTCACCTCCCCATTGGTATAATTGTTCCTTTAGGCTACCCACCAAACCAGACAAATTTTGTGTATGTGGGCCTTGATCATGGTACTAAGTCATGCATGCAAACAGATGCAGATGAAGAGCCTTTTATAGAAGATGTCAACTATCTGTCTAACCTGGATATTGCTCTAAGATATCTGGGCCAATGCAATTGGCATGGATACGGGATAGGTAGGTATGAGCAAGGAGTGTGTGTCCTTTGCCAGCCAAGATACCAAATGCCTTATGACAAATCGAGAGTCGGGTTCAACCACCCCCTGCCCTTAGACATCTTGGTGGAAAACATGCAAGGCCTAGGGATAGGCAACAAGGGTGGGTTGGCATCAGATCCTTATGCCAACCCAAACACAACATACACATTGGGAGATTACCTCCCATGCTCAACAACCACCCTCGTTAAGCTCAATCACCCTTCTCCTTTGCTAGAGAGAGGTGAAAGTTCAGGGACTCACTTCCAAGGAAGGTATAAATAGTGTCAAGAGGGATCTTTGAAGGATGAATCATAATATGAACCAGCATCATATGATCCCCTCGAATTCGATAGTGATCATTCACAAGTGATCCCCATGAATGACTGTCAAGAGATCCTCTTGACAATGTTCCCTCTAGAGGCTCCAAGAAAGCCAGTACCTCGTCAAGAGAATCAGGTCCCCCCATAGAGCGTGGAACAACCGCAATGGGGCCAGATTAATTTGCTTGAGCAGGATGAGCCTGTAATGTCTCAAATAGTTGTCGGAGCCAACGAGGGTTTTTGGATCTCCGATAGTGATTACGAAGATGAAACAAAAATGACATATCTTAATCACATGTGACAAAGGCCGCAACCATACCCCTTGGAGATTAATGACATATTTGAACAAATGGGCATAGTGCCAGGGCATGAGTGGTACGTAGACCCAGCGAGGTGGGATCAAGTGTTGGATCCGTTGCTCCAGGTATATGAAGAGCGCCTTCCACTCTGAGATCCTAGGGTGATATCAGTGTCGAGGGCAGACCCTATCCTCCTATTAGCACATAAGGCCGATCCATTCGTGCTAGTACCTCTAGAGCTAGATCCAGAGCACAGAGAACATCCAAAGTGTTCAAGTCATCATACCCATGGTAATGGAGACCAAATTCATTTCATCAACATGATCTCCATTGACTTAACCACACCCATCCGCAATTCGACCGATCCAACACGGTCCTTGCATCTAGATATAGATGCCATTGACTGGGATCACGTCAATTCACCTCCATCCCCATCAGAGTATTGGCCTTTTGGTGAAATGCTTCATTTTACCCTAGGGACAACTCAGGATATCTTTCATGCTAAAGAGGAACCCGAGGTTCCCAACGCAGATTTAAACTCAGCAAATGATATCAATCCCAAAATGCTCCAAGGATTCCTACAATCGCTTGGTCAATCCAAAAACACTCCAAGGATTCCTACAATCGCTTGGTCAATCCCAAAATGCTCCAAGGATTCCTACAATCACTTGGTCAATCCCAAAATGCTCCAAGGATTCCTACAATCGCTTGGTCAATCCCAAAATGCTCCAAGTATTCCTACAATCGCTTGGTCAATCCCAAAATTCTCCAAGGATTCCTACAATCGCTTGGTCAATCCCAAAATGCTCCAAGGATTCCTACAATCGCTTGGTCAATCCCAAAATGCTCCAAGGATTCCTACAGTCGCTTGGTCAAAAAATAAGAAAATTCAAAAACAGTAGAATCGTCAAAAATAATTTTTTTTTTTTTTTTTTTTTTTGCATCTCATTTCCAGGCATGCTCAAACTCATCAATAGATAGCTCTTATCTCATCTCATCTTCATATCCACAAAAATCCATCCATCAAAAACACAAAAATATGTAGCTGCATTGAGCATCACATCCATACATTGTATATTTGTGATCATACAGGTCAAAGGCACCATAGACTATAATTACTCTGCCAATCCATCTTGTTCCATGCTTCTCCATTCTATAAGCATCCATAAAAAATAAACACCATTCACTTCTTTTTACCATACCAGAGTCAATGGTCTTTTAATGTATCAAGAGTTTTCATCTTTCAGTCGTCATGTAGCCTTCTAGCCACATACTGTACCAACTCAGAGAGATTTTACGAAGGTAGAGTTCTACTTGGATCACACCTTGTTATGTAGCATCCCAACACAAATTAAAACACATAAAAATTCCCAAGTTGTGTGAATGAAAGATGAAACCTGCACAGTAATCTAGGTCACCATAAGTGAAACGATTATCTTACTCATCCTCCTATGCGAATGACCCCACGAATACTGAGAGTTGGCAAAAGGACAAGCATCTTCCCTACCCAATTCCTCAAGAATCCCAAGTTCTAAAAAAGTTGCAAACATCAAAATCTTGCAAAAAAGACAAAACTCCAAAAAATTTGACATCACCCCCAGAGTGCATACATCAAGAGGCACATACAATAGTGATTCTCATCACTCAAAATCCAAATCCCTTGCTCAAAAAAAAATAAAAATAAAACAAAAATAAATAGTGATTTTTATCACTACAAAAGAGCAAGTATCCCAATACAATTGAAGAAAAGAAGGGAGTCAAAATTGAATCCCTGGAACTCTCAGCATTTTGACAGGTCATGAGGCAAACCCTAGTACCGGTTTGGTGGATAGCCTATCGGTCATTGGTGGTAAACCTCCCACATGATGATATATCTGTCACATTAACTCGTGTATAGATCAATGTTTGCATGTGGATGAGCTAGCTTATGGTATCCTAGATAGCACCGCAAATTAATCTGACTAAATACAAAAAAGGAGTTAGTGGAGCTAATTAGGTGATCCTCAGTATAGGTTTGGTTGACAGCCTATCTGGCACTAGTGGTATCCTGACAAATACCACATAAATGAACCCAATTACATACACAGGGATGTGAAATAACTTGGTCAAAGACAAGTCCGATTCATACCTTGTCCAAAAGTCTTGGAAGATAAAGTACAGTCGTGGCTAGTAAGTTAAAACCGTCTGAGTCTCGAAAAACCTTAGCTACATTTCCAAACCAACTACACTATCTTTTCATCTTCGCATTTGCCATCGCAAAAAAAAAAAAAAATCACATGTATTCCTACAAAGCTATTCACCAAAACAATCGCCTAAGACAAAAAAAAACAAAGCCATAAAGTTCTGAATAGTCTATGGTGTGACTACCAAACATCACAAATTCAATTCATCCATTCCATTTTTGCATATCACATATAAATAAAAAACATTTGCATTCATCATAACATATGCATCCATCAAAATAAATTAATATGCATACATCCATACTCATCACTCATCATGCATAAAATCAAATCAACGAATTCAGGGCAGAAATTTCAAAAAACAACAAAAATTGAACAAAAATGCACCAAAATAGCTAATAAACTTGCTCGATGAGAGTGCTTTGGCACTTGACATCCCGGGCATGCAAAACAGATTTCGGGGTCACAAATCCTCGCTATCCTATTCCCTAAGAAGGCTACCATAGCCGGACCGCTCCACGGGAAGACGAATTTTCGAGAATTTCAACCCCAAATGACGTCAGCAAAAGGGTCAAAAATCCACCCAAAAATAAGTAATAACATTACTGAACAAAGACGCCTTCACACCTGACATTCTTGGCATCCAAAACAGACGTTGGGGTTACAAATTTTCACTATCCTACTCCCTAATAAGGCTACCATAGCTGGACCGCTCCACGGGAGGATGAATTTCTACCAATTTTAGCTCCAAAAAGCATCACCAAAAAGGGTTAACACCCGCCAAAAATAGGTCTAAATGTTGGAAAACTGCACACACATTCAAGGATAAGAATCTAAAGGCACCTTCAAGTCATCTTGGGTCAAGCGACTCGTCGCTTTTCTCATGAAGGTCATTCCCTCATCGATTCGTCGCTTGAGGGGGTAGTCACACTTAGTCACCAATCAACAAATACACACCCAATTAAGAAAAATGACATGCATTCAAAGAATCATTGACAAATACAATTACGCTCCTGCTTGGGGAAGTAAACAAGCAATAATCACAATTTGATCAAATCACTTGGCATTTCGTGAATCATGAACTCAAGGTTCTCACAGACAAAAGGTTGTCGTGTGATCCCATTTTTAGTCAAGAACTTAGAAAATTATTTAGAGGTGAACTCCCCTCATCGATCTGAGCAGAGGGTCTTTATAGAAGTCCCTGACTCCTTTTCAATAGATTTCTTGAATTGCTAAAATAAGCCAAATGCTTTAGATTTCATTTGAATACAAAATACCCACACCTTTCATGAGTAATCATCCACGAATAATTGAAAATACCTCTTTCCCCCATAATTTTTGGGTGTTAAAGGACCGCACAGATTGGTGTGAACCAACTCCAGAGGTTTCTTTTATCTTGCAGAGATCCTTTCAAAAGGTACTCTATGATACTTTCCTACCAAGAAGTCAGAGAAAAATGGCAATGTCGTAGAAAGGGAAGGAAGATCATTTACCATTTCATACTTACTTAACTCAAGTAAGTAACCAGAAATCATATGTCCATATCTCTTGTGCCATAGGGAAGTTGCCTCCTTTGTAGAGACAATCATGGCTACATATGGAGAAGAGATAGTATCTAGGGTAAATAAGCCATGCTTATATGAAGCGATTGCAATGTTCTTACCCCTCCTGGTGATAGAACAACACTTCTTGCCCCTCTCGACACTAAATTTTACAACCATATTTTTGTCCAAAATTTGTGTGACTGACAACAAGTTGTTCACTAATCCTAGAATATAGAGAACCTTCTCAATCTGAGACTTGCCATCAGGAAGAGAAACATAAACTGTTCCTTCTCCCCGAAACTTGTAGGTTTTATCATCGACAATAGTGATAGTTTTTCCCTCTTTGGCCTCAAAAGACTCAAACAATGATTTTTCACCAATGATGTAATTAATGGCTCTAGAATCGACATACCAAATAGGATCCGTCTGCTTGGATACTATGGTAGTCATGAGCACTTTGTGTGCTCTCTCAAAGTCCGTGTCAGATTCCTCAATAGCAACATTCACTTGCTATTGTTTGTTATTTTATGGTTTGTTCTAGCCTTTTTGTTTTGATTGTTTATTATTATGCCAACATCTGTTTGTATCATGACCTTCTTTGTCACAGATCTTGCAATATCTCTTTTTATGTTGAGGTTGAGTTTGTTTTCCTTTTGACTCCTTTTAAGAACTACCTCCCTTCTAAAAATTACCCTTCTTGTTTTGCCCCTTCATATTGGTGTATAGGGCAGTGTTAGAAGAATCATCTTGCTGTAGTTGGCATGCCTCATCTTCTTGAAGCATATTTACCAACTCAACATAGGTAACTTGTCTTTTTGATACATGAAGTGAGGTAATCAACACTCTAAAATAATTTAGAAGAGCTCTCATTACCACTTAGGTAAGGAGCTTATCATCAACTGGTGCTGCTAAGGAATTTAATTTCCATTTCAACTCAGAAACTCTACAAAGAAAGTTTTCAACTGTCTCTCCCTGTTTCATGCTTAGACTGTGTAATTGAGACTGAAGAAATAGAATGGTGGATTCATTCTTCCCTTCATATATAGTTTTAAGGGCATCCCATATCGCTTTACTATTTGGATAGTCAGCAATATGAGGTTGAACTTCATTAGAAACAGTAAGTAAAATGAGCACTTTTGCTTTGCTATCTTTCTTGTCAAAGTCTTTCTGATCAACATATAGAGTTGTGGTGCAAAAGAAGGAAAAAATGCAACATACAACATAAAAGTGCCCACAAAAATAACCCACTAGGTTTTGGGTGCAGCTGAAAATGCACCTTTACAATAATGCCAAAATTTGCTTTTTCAAAAAATTACTCTCAATCCCCCCTTGATTTTTTGAAAAAAAAAATTACTCCCCCCGTTAAAATTTCTCTTTATAAAGCATTTTAAAACATTCTTTTATAACTAAAGTTAAAAAAAAATAACTTTATCTTACATAGTAAAAAATTATTTAAAAAAAAGAATAACATTAAACTATTATCAAATAAATTAAAATGATATTTAATTTTAACTTTAATTAAAGAAAATAAAATAAAAAAATTAAATAAATGAAAAAAATTTATACCTTTGAGGGGGGGGGGTCAACGGGACTCGAACCCATGACCTGAGGCTCCTAGAGCCTTAAGCACTTGACTCACCACCAGGTGAGCCAGTGGGATGACCCACCATAGATCAAGCTCAATGCAGTCTTAAGGAACCCCCGAAGGCGTAATAGCCCTCGCTGTGGCGCTCCCTCCTCGTCCACCACTCGGGCAGAGCACATGTGGCACTACTATGGTGGATACATCGATGGCTCGTGGGTGGTGTAGAGGCAACGCGCGGGTGGTGACGAGGTGGTTGGCTCATAGAGAGCCAAAATTTTCTCAAATCATGCCAAACCTTGATCCTTTCGGATCATTTCTCTGCTGCAGTGAGATACAAGACAAAAATGCACCTTAAAAACTACAAAAATGAAGGAGAATCACCTGATAGATGTTAGGCATTGACGCACTGTGTGAGGAAAAAACCAGTTTTGGAGGGTTTTTAAAAAATTAAATCAATTTCTAATCCAGCCAATTGCTTTGATTGGCATCTTTCTCCAAAAAATCACTCAGAAATCCAAAGCACTGCAACCAGTGATAAGGAAAAATAGGAAGTTATTAACAGGTTTGACATCAAAATTTGTAGGTGATAGTGAATATTCTCTAGGTGACGCACATTGTTGAATTTCCTCGTTCGAGGCAGATTGCAAGTATATCCCACATGGATGGGATTGTCAGCAGGTAAGGGTAATAAAAGGTTCTTTACTCCATAATGGAGTATAGCCTCTCGGGGAGAGGCTCCCACTCGAGAGGGTCATGGGGAAGCCTCGGTGTTGGCTCCCATGACATATGCACTCTATGCCTTGCCCTTTCGACCGTGCGATCGATTGCCTCAAATTTCCTCTTTCGATCATGTCGTCGATTGCTTCAAATTGCTCCTTTCGACCGTATGGTCGATCGCCTTTAAGAAAAACCAATTTTCCTAAGAAATTAAAAAAAAAATCTCAAACTTTGAGAATTTTTTTTCTCAAATTCCGAAAAACTATTTCCAATTGATATTTAAAAAAAAATCTCCGCTCGTTTGCTCCACTACTACGAGATCACTTCGAGAGAAATGAGAGTGGCAGAGGAAGAGCTTTGATACCATGTGATAAGCGGAACAAAATTTTATTAATTTGACAAAGTATAAATAATACATTAGGGCCAGGATTAGTCCGAAGGTTGTGGAACCACCCAAGACCAATATAGGGGGAGTTGTAACAAATAACAACTAGCCTAAATTAATAAATCTAACAATATAATATTGTTACGATTGAATTAATTAATAAAGGAAATATTGAAATATATTCTAACATTGAATTGAAGATCAGAGTGAAATTAGAAAAGAAGTAAAGTAATTTTATCAAAATATTCTAGGTTTAGAGGATACCAAAGTTCTTAATGATATATTTCTTCAAGATGTTCCTTCAGTTATAATGAATAAAGACAATAGGAAGCTAATGGAGCCTGTTACTCTAGAAGAAGTTCATTTAGATATTTTTATTTTAATAAGGATAAATACCCAGGTACAGATGAGCTCTTTAGAGATTTATTGGTGGGAGTGGAGCAGTATAGGGTTAAAAAATACATTCCTTATAAAATAAATGCAACTTATATTACCCTAATTCCAAAAAAGAAGGATGGTGAATTATTTGATTCTATTAGATCCATAAGCCTATGTAATATGGCTTACAATATTATTTGCATAGTGATGGTGAATAGATTAAGGCCAATGTTAGACAAAAATATTTCAAAATAGCATGGAGGATTTGTGAAAGGGAGATAAATATTGGATGATATTATAGTAGCTCATGATGTTATACATTCAACAACTTCAAGAAAAGAGAAAGCTATGATCTTAAAACTTGATATGAGTAAAGCCTATGATAGGGTTAAATGGAATTTTCTTTTTGTAGTTTTAGATAAGTTTAGTTTTGGAAAAAAATGGGTTAGATGGATTAAAGCTTGTGTCTCTACATTTTCTTATTTAGTGTTGGTCAATGGGTTAGTGATAGAATCTTTCAAATTCAAGAGAGGCCTTAGTCAAGGATATCCTCTATCTCCTTATCCTCTATCTCCATATTAGTTTTTTATTATAGTAGAAGTTTTGAGTAGAAACATAAATAATGCTTACATCAATAATGAGTAGTAATAACATCGATAACATCACCTATCAATAGTTTATAGATGATACAACCATTTATGGAAAGGCAAGGATAAATGAAGCTACGGTTTTGAATAACTTTGAAAAGAGTATGAAATATATTCAAGGAAAAAAGTTAATAGGACTAAATCCAAAATTTACTTCCTTAACACTCGTGCTAATATCAAATTAAGAATTTGCAGGTTGATAAAAATAGAGGAGGTAAATTTATCAACAACTTATCTAGGAATACCTGTATTCTAGGGGAGAATGAGGATAGATTTATGGAATCTAGTTATTAGTAAATTTCAAAATAAACTTCCAACTTGGAAAGGTAGATAGTTATCATTAGCTGGAAGAGTGAAGTTAATTAAGTCAGTCTTACAAGCCATTCCAACATACTATATGTCATTGTATTATATGCCAAAATCAATTGAAAAAAGTTTAATCTATATTATGCGATCCTTTTTATGGTCAGGTTTACATGATAAAAAAAATTTCCTTTGGTTAAAAGGAGCAAGTTGTGTGATGACAAAACTAGGGGAGGTCTTGGTTTAAGAGTTCTTACAAATGCAAACTTAGCTATTAGGGAAAAAGTTGTTTGGATATTTTACAAAGAGAGTAAAAGACAATGGATAGGAATTCTTCTAAGTAAGTCTATTGATCTCAATGACCTAAGTTTAATTTTTACAATATTCTCTCTTCTAAATGGTTCTACTCTTTGTAATGGTTTAAAATAATCTATTGATATTATTATTAAAGGTTTAATATGGGTGGTGGGAACTGGAAAAAATATTCTATTTGGATGGATACTTGGTGTGATACTTACATCCAGTTTTGAAACCTTGGATTAGATTGCTTCAAGACAAATATGGTGATAGGGTTTCAAACATCTTGTACAAGGATCAAGAAGGAAGATACAAATGGAAAGAAGATTTTTTTATGTATACCAAACATTGATGCTAGGATGTAATTGAGTAGAAATATAACTACTATGATTATTCCAAGGGGTGTTAAGGATAAATTGATTTGGGAGTTGAATAGCTCAAGAAAATACACCACTCGGGCAGAGTGTAGGTGGCGCTGCTGTGGCGGATACACCGACGGCTCGTGGGTGGTGTAGTGGCGGCGTGCGGGTGGCGACAAGGTGGTTGGCTCACAGAGAGCAAAAATTTGCTCAAATCATGCCAAACCTTGATCCTTTTGGACCATTTATCTGCTGCAGTGATATACAAGACCAAAATGCACCTTAAAAACTATAGAAATGAAGGAGAATCACCTGAGAGATGTCAGCCATTGACGCCCTGTGTGAGGAAAAAATTAGTTTTGGAGGGCTTTTAAAAAAATTAGATCAATTTATAATCTAGCCAATCTGCTACGATTGGCTTCTTTCTTCCAAAAAATCACTCAGAAATCCAAAGCACTACAACCAGTGATAAGGAAAAATAGGAAGTGATTAACATGTTTGATGTCAAAATTTGTAGGTGACGGTGAATATTTTCCAGGTGACGTGCGTGTTTGAATTTCCTCATCCGAGGCAGATTGTAGGTATATCCCACATGGATGGGATTTTTAGCAGGTAAGGTTAATAAAAGGTTCTTTACTCCACAATGGAGTATAGCCTCTTGGTAGAGGCTCTCACCCGAGAGGGTCATGGGGAAGCCTCGGTGTTGGCACCCATGACATATGCACTCTATGCCTTGCCCTTTCGATGGTGTGGTTGATTGTTTCAAATTTCCTCTTTCGATCATGCCGTGGATTGCTTTGAATTGCTCCTTTTGACCTTATGGTCGATCACCTTTAAGAAAAACCAAATTTTCTAATAAATTAAAAAAAAATTCTCAAACTTTGAGAAATTTTTTTTCTCAAATTCTGAAAAACTATTTCCAATTGCGATTTAAAAAAAAATCTCCGCTCGTTTGTTCTGCTACTACGAGATCACTTCGAGAGAAATGAGAGTGGCGGAGGAAGAGCTCTAATACCATGTGATAAGCAAAACAAAATTTGATTAATTTGACAAAGTATAAATAATACATTAGGGCTAGGATTAGTCCGAAGGTTGTGGAACCACCCGAGATCAATATGGTGGAGTTGTAACAAATAAAAACTAGCCTAAATTAATCAATATAACAATATAATATTGTTACGATTGAATTAATTAATAAAGGATATATTGAAATATATTATAACATTGAATTGAAGATCAAAGTGAAATTAGAAAAGAGGTAAAGTAATTTTATCAAAATATTCTAGGTTTAGAGGATACCAAAGTTCTTAATGATATATTTCTTCAAGATGTTCCTTCAGTTATAATGAATAAAGACAATAGGAAGCTGATGGAGCCTGTTACTCTAGAAGAAGTTCATTTAGATATTTTTATTTTAATAAGGATAAATCCCCAAGTACAGATGAGCTCTCTAGAGATTTATTGGTGGGAGTGGAGTAGTCTAGGGTTAAACAATACATTCCTTATAAAATTAAATGCAACTTATCTTACCCTAATTCCAAAAAATAAGGATGGTGAATTATTTTATTCTATTAGATCCATAAGCCTATGTAATATGGCTTACAATATTATTTGCATAGTGATGGTGAATAGATAAAGGCCAACGTTAGACAAAAATATTTCAAAAGAGCATGGAGGATTTGTGAATGGGAGATAAATTTTGGATGAGATTATAGTAGCTCATGAAGTTATACATTCAACAACTTCAAGAAAAGAGAAAGCTATGATCTTAAAACTTGATATGGGTAAAGCCTATGATAGGGTTAAATGGAATTTTATTTTTGTAGTTTTAGATAAGTTTAGTTTTGGAAAAAATGGGTTATATGGATTAAAGCTTGTGTCTCTACATTTTCTTATTTAGTGTTGGTCAATGGGTTAATGATAGAATATTTCAAATCCAAGAGAGGCCTTAGGCAAGGATATCCTCTATCTCCTTATTTGTTTTTATTATAGTAGAAGTTTTGAGTAGAAACTTAAATAAGGCTTACAATTATGGGCTTATAAGTGCATTTAAGATTAGTAATAACATCGATAACATCACCTCTCAATAGTTTATAGATGATACAACCCTTTTTTGAAAGGTAAGGATAAATGAGGCTAGGGTTTTGAATAACTTTGAAAAGAGTATGAAAGATATTCAAGGTAAAAAGTTAATAGGACTAAATCCAAAACTTACTTCCTTAACACTTGTGAGGAAAAAATCAGTTTTCGAGGGTTTTTAAAAAAATTAGATCAATTTATAATCTAGCCAATCTGCTCCGATTGGCTTCTTTCTTCTAAAAAATCACAGAGAAACCCAAAGCACTACAACTAGTGATATGGAAAAATAGGAAGTGATTAACATGTTTGACGTCAAAATTTACGAGTGACGGTGAATAATTTCCGTGTGACGTGCGTGGTTGAATTTCCTCATCCGAGGCATATTGCGGTATATCCCACATGGATGGGATTGTCAGTAGGTAAAGGTAATAAAAGTTCATGGGGAAGCCTCGGTGTTGGCTCCCATGACATATGCACTCTATGCCTTGCCCTTTCGACCGTGCGATCGATTGCCTCAAATTTCCTCTTTCGATCATGTCGTCGATTGCTTCAAATTGCTCCTTTCGACCGTATGGTCGATCGCCTTTAAGAAAAACCAAATTTTCTAAGAAATTAAAAAAAAATTCTCAAACTTTGAGAATTTTTTTTCTCAAATTTTGAAAAACTATTTCCAATTGAGATTTAAAAAAAATCTCCGCTCGTTTGCTCCACTACTACGAGATCACTTCGAGAGAAATGAGAGTGGCGGAGGAAGAGATTTGATACCATGTGATAAGCGGAACAACATTTTATTAATTTGACAAAGTATAAATAATACATTAGGGCCGAGGATTAGTCCGAAGGTTGTGGAACCACCCAAGACCAATATAGGGGGAGTTGTAACAAATAACAACTAGCCTAAATTAATAAATCTAACAATATAATATTGTTACGATTGAATTAATTAATAAAGGAAATATTGAAATATATTCTAACATTGAATTGAAGATCAGAGTGAAATTAGAAAAGAAGTAAAGTAATTTTATCAAAATATTCTAGGTTTAGAGGATACCAAAGTTCTTAATGATATATTTCTTCAAGATGTTCCTTCAGTTATAATGAATAAAGACAATAGGAAGCTAATGGAGCCTGTTACTCTAGAAGAAGTTCATTTAGATATTTTTATTTTAATAAGGATAAATACCCAGGTACAAATGAGCTCTTTAGAGATTTATTGGTGGGAGTGGAGCAGTCTAGGGTTAAAAAATACATTCCTTATAAAATAAATGCAACTTATATTACCCTAATTCCAAAAAAGAAGGATGGTGAATTATTTGATTCTATTAGATCCATAAGCCTATGTAATATGGCTGACAATATTATTTGCATAGTGATGGTGAATAGATTAAGGCCAATGTTAGACAAAAATATTTCAAAATAGCATGGAGGATTTGTGAAAGGGAGATAAATATTGGATGAGATTATAGTAGCTCATGAAGTTATACATTCAACAACTTCAAGAAAAGAGAAAGCTATGATCTTAAAACTTGATATGAGTAAAGCCTATGATAGGGTTAAATGGAATTTTCTTTTTGTAGTTTTAGATAAGTTCAGTTTTGGAAAAAAATGGGTTAGATGGATTAAAGCTTGTGTCTCTACATTTTCTTATTTAGTGTTGGTCAATGGGTTAGTGATAGAATCTTTCAAATTCAAGAGAGGCCTTAGTCAAGGATATCCTCTATCTCCTTATCCTCTATCTCCATATTAGTTTTTTATTATAGTAGAAGTTTTGAGTAGAAACTTAAATAATGCTTACATCAATAATGAGTAGTAATAACATCGATAACATCACCTATCAATAGTTTATAGATGATACAACCATTTATGGAAAGGCAAGGATAAATGAGGCTATGGTTTTGAATAACTTTGAAAAGAGTATGAAATATATTCAAGGAAAAAAGTTAATAGGACTAAATCCAAAATTTACTTCCTTAACACTCGTGCTAATATCAAATTAAGAATTTGCAGGTTGATAAAAATAGAGGAGGTAAATTTATCAACAACTTATCTAGGAATACCTGTATTCTAGGGGAGAATGAGGATAGATTTATGGAATCTAGTTATTAGTAAATTTCAAAATAAACTTCCAACTTGGAAAGGTAGATAGTTATCATTAGCTGGAAGAGTGAAGTTAATTAAGTCGGTCTTACAAGCCATTCCAACATACTATATGTCATTGTATTCTATGCCAAAATCAATTGAAAAAAGTTTAATCTATATTATGCGATCCTTTTTATGGTCAGGTTTACATGATAAAAAAAATTTCCTTTGGTTAAAAGGAGCAAGTTGTGTGATGACAAAACTAGGGGAGGTCTTGGTTTAAGAGTTCTTACAAATGCAAACTTAGCTATTAGGGAAAAAGTTGTTTGGATATTTTACAAAGAGAGTAAAAGACAATGGATAGGAATTCTTCTAAGTAAGTCTATTGATCTCAATGACCTAAGTTTAATTTTTACAATATTCTCTCTTCTAAATGGTTCTACTCTTTGTAATGGTTTAAAATAATCTATTGATATTATTATTAAAGGTTTAATATGGGTGGTGGGAACTGGAAAAAATATTCTATTTGGATGGATACTTGGTGTGATACTTACATCCAGCTTTTGAAACCTTGGATTAGATTGCTTCAAGACAAATATGGTGATAGGGTTTCAAACATCTTGTACAAGGATCAAGAAGGAAGATACAAATGGAAAGAAGATTTTTTTATGTATACCAAACATTGATGCTAGGATGTAATTGAGTAGAAATATAACTACTATGATTATTCCAAGGGGTGTTAAGGATAAAATGATTTGGGAGTTGAATAGCTCAAGAAAATACACCACTCGGGCAGAGTGTAGGTGGCGCTGCTGTGGCGGATACACCGACGGCTCGTGGGTGGTGTAGTGGCGGCGTGCGGGTGGCGACAAGGTGGTTGGCTCACAGAGAGCAAAAATTTGCTCAAATCATGCCAAACCTTGATCCTTTTGGACCATTTATCTGCTGCAGTGATATACAAGACCAAAATGCACCTTAAAAACTATAAAAATGAAGGAGAATCACCTGAGAGATGTCAGCCATTGACGCCCTGTGTGAGGAAAAAATTAGTTTTGGAGGGCTTTTAAAAAAATTAGATCAATTTATAATCTAGCCAATCTGCTACGATTGGCTTCTTTCTTCCAAAAATCACTCAGAAATCCAAAGCACTACAACCGAGTGATAAGGAAAAATAGGAAGTGATTAACATGTTTGATGTCAAAATTTGTAGGTGACGGTGAATATTTTCCAGGTGACGTGCGTGTTTGAATTTCCTCATCCGAGGCAGATTGTAGGTATATCCCACATGGATGGGATTGTTAGCAGGTAAGGTTAATAAAAGGTTCTTTACTCCACAATGGAGTATAGCCTCTTGGTAGAGGCTCTCACCCGAGAGGGTCATGGGGAAGCCTCGGTGTTGGCACCCATGACATATGCACTCTATGCCTTGCCCTTTCGATGGTGTGGTTGATTGTTTCAAATTTCCTCTTTCGATCATGCCGTGGATTGCTTTGAATTGCTCCTTTTGACCTTATGGTCGATCACCTTTAAGAAAAACCAAATTTTCTAATAAATTAAAAAAAAATTCTCAAACTTTGAGAAATTTTTTTTCTCAAATTCTGAAAAACTATTTCCAATTGCGATTTAAAAAAAATCTCCGCTCGTTTGCTTCGCTACTACGAGATCACTTCGAGAGAAATGAGAGTGGCGGAGGAAGAGCTCTAATACCATGTGATAAGCAAAACAAAATTTGATTAATTTGACAAAGTATAAATAATACATTAGGGCTAGGATTAGTCCGAAGGTTGTGGAACCACCCGAGATCAATATGGTGGAGTTGTAACAAATAAAAACTAGCCTAAATTAATCAATATAACAATATAATATTGTTATGATTGAATTAATTAATAAAGGATATATTGAAATATATTATAACATTGAATTGAAGATCAAAGTGAAATTAGAAAAGAGGTAAAGTAATTTTATCAAAATATTCTAGGTTTAGAGGATACCAAAGTTCTTAATGATATATTTCTTCAAGATGTTCCTTCAGTTATAATGAATAAAGACAATAGGAAGCTGATGGAGCCTGTTACTCTAGAAGAAGTTCATTTAGATATTTTTATTTTAATAAGGATAAATCCCCAAGTACAGATGAGCTCTCTAGAGATTTATTGGTGGGAGTGGAGTAGTCTAGGGTTAAACAATACATTCCTTATAAAATTAAATGCAACTTATCTTACCCTAATTCCAAAAAATAAGGATGGTGAATTATTTTATTCTATTAGATCCATAAGCCTATGTAATATGGCTTACAATATTATTTGCATAGTGATGGTGAATAGATAAAGGCCAACGTTAGACAAAAATATTTCAAAAGAGCATGGAGGATTTGTGAATGGGAGATAAATTTTGGATGAGATTATAGTAGCTCATGAAGTTATACATTCAACAACTTCAAGAAAAGAGAAAGCTATGATCTTAAAACTTGATATGGGTAAAGCCTATGATAGGGTTAAATGGAATTTTATTTTTGTAGTTTTAGATAAGTTTAGTTTTGGAAAAAATGGGTTATATGGATTAAAGCTTGTGTCTCTACATTTTCTTATTTAGTGTTGGTCAATGGGTTAATGATAGAATCTTTCAAATCCAAGAGAGGCCTTAGGCAAGGATATCCTCTATCTCCTTATTTGTTTTTATTATAGTAGAAGTTTTGAGTAGAAACTTAAATAAGGCTTACAATTATGGGCTTATAAGTGGATTTAAGATTAGTAATAACATCGATAACATCACCTCTCAATAGTTTATAGATGATACAACCCTTTTTTGAAAGGTAAGGATAAATGAGGCTAGGGTTTTGAATAACTTTGAAAAGAGTATGAAAGATATTCAAGGTAAAAAGTTAATAGGACTAAATCCAAAACTTACTTCCTTAACACTTGTGAGGAAAAAATCAGTTTTCGAGGGTTTTTAAAAAAATTAGATCAATTTATAATCTAGCCAATCTGCTCCGATTGGCTTCTTTCTTCTAAAAAATCACAGAGAAACCCAAAGCACTACAACCAGTGATATGGAAAAATAGGAAGTGATTAACATGTTTGACGTCAAAATTTACAGGTGACGGTGAATAATTTCCAGGTGACGTGCGTGGTTGAATTTCCTCATCCGAGGCATATTGTAGGTATATCCCACATGGATGGGATTGTCAGTAGGTAAAGGTAATAAAAGGTCATGGGGAAGCCTCGGTGTTGGCTCCCATGACATATGCACTCTATGCCTTGCCCTTTCGACCGTGCGATCGATTGCCTCAAATTTCCTCTTTCGATCATGTCGTCGATTGCTTCAAATTGCTCCTTTCGACCGTATGGTCGATCGCCTTTAAGAAAAACCAATTTTTTTGAGAAATTTAAAACAAAATCTCAAACTTTGAGAAATTTTTTTTCTCAAATTCTGAAAAACTATTTCCAATTGAGATTTAACAAAAAAATCTCTGCTCGTTTGTTCCGCTACTACGAGATCACTTCGAGATAAATGAGAGTGGCGAAGGAAGAGCTCTAATACCATGTGATAAGAAAAACAAAATTTTATTAACTTGACAAAGTATAAATAATACATTAGGGCTAGGATTAGTCAAAAGGTTGTGGAACCACCCGAGACCAATATAGGTGGAGTTGTAACAAATAAAAACTAGCCTAAATTAATCAATATAAAAATATAAGATTGTTATGATTGAATTAATTAATAAAGGAAATATTGAAATATATTCTAACATTGAATTGAAGATCAACGTGAAATTAGAAAAGAGGTAAAGTAATTTTATCAAAATATTCTAGGTTTAGAGGATACCAAAGTTCTTAATGATATATTTCTTCAAGATGTTCCTTCAGTTATAATGTATAAAGACAATAGGAAGCTAATGGAGCCTATTACTCTAGAAGAAGTTCATTTAGATATTTTTATTTTAATAAGGATAAATCCCCAAGTACATATGAGCTCTCTAGAGATTTATTGGTGGGAGCGGAGCAGTCTAGGGTTAAACAATACATTCCTTATAAAATAAATACAACTTATCTTACCCTAATTCCAAAAAAAAAGGATGGTGAAATATTTGATTCTATTAGATCCATAAGCCTATGTAATATGGCTTACAATATTATTTCCATAGTGATGGTGAATAGATTAAGGCCAATGTTAGAGAAAAATATTTCAAAAGAGCAAGGAGGATTTGTGAAAGAGAGATAAATTTTGGATAGGATCATAGTAGCTCATAAATTTATACATCCAACAACTTCAAGAAAAGAGAAAGCTATGATCTTAAAACTTGATATGAGTAAAGCCTATGATAGGGTTAAATGGGAATATTCTTTTTCTAGTTTTAGATAATTTTATTTTTGGAAAGAAATGGGTTAGATGGATTAAAGCTTGTGTCTCTACAATTTTTTATTTAGTGTTGGTCAATGGGTTAGTGACAAAATATTTTATAGCCAAGAGAGGCCTTAGACTGGGAGATCCTCTATCTCCTTATTTGTTCATTATTTTTAATAGAAGTTTTGAGTAGGAATTTAAAGAAGAATTACAAATATGGGCTTATAAGTGGACTTAAGGTTAGTAATAACATCACTAACATCATCCATCAACAATTTATAGATGATAAAAGCATTTTTGAAAAGGCAAGGATATATAGGGTTGTGAATAACTTTAACAAGAGTATGAAAGAGCTTCAAGGCAAAAAGTTAATAGGACTAAATAAAAAATTTACTTCCTTAACACTCGTGCTAGTATCAAAGTAAGAATTTAGAGGTTGCTCCAAATGGAGGAGGCAAATTTATAACAACTTGTCTAGGGATGCCTTTATTTGAGGGGATAATGAGGATAGATTTTTGAAATCTAGTTATTAGTAAATTTCAAAATAAACTTCCATATTGGGAAGGTAGATGGTTATCATTAGCAGGAAGAGTGTAGCTAATTAAGTCAGTTTTACAATCCGTTCCAACATATGTCATTGTATTCTATGCCAAAATTAGTTTAAAAATGTTTAATATATATTATGTGATCATTTTTATAGTAAGGTTTACATGATAAAAATAAATTTCTTTTGATGAAATGGAGCAATTTGTGTGATGATAAAACTAGGTGAGGTCTTAGTTTCAGATTTATTACAAAAGTAAACTTAGCTCTTAGGAGAAAAGTTATTTGGATATTGTACAAATAGAGTCAAATAAAATGGACAAGAATACTTCTAAGTATGTTGATCTTAATGACCCAAGTTTAATTTTTACAATATTATCTCTTATAAATGGTTCTAATCTTTGGAATGGTTTAAAAAAATATATTTATCTTATGATTAAAGTTTTAAAATGGTTGGTGGGAAGTAGAGAAAAAAAATTCTATTTGGATGGATACTTGGTGTGATAAAAAACCACTCAGTTTAGATCCAGTTTTGAAACCTTGGATGAGATTACTTAAGATAAATATGGTGATAAGGTTTAAAACATCTTGTACAAGGATCAAGAAGGAAGATACAAATGGAAAGAAGAATTTTTTACAAGTATACAACACATTGATGCTAGGAGGCAATTGAGTAGAAATATAACTACTGTGATTATTCTTAGGGGTGCTAAAGATAAGTTGATTTGGGAGTTTAATAACTCAGGAGGATACACAACTAGAAGTGGATATAATGTTCAATATCAACATAATATTAATGTCAATAGAATTTGGAGATATATTTGGGATAGTCGGAGCATTCCTAGAGTTAAAATGTTTGTTTGGCTAGTTGGTCATAGAAGAATTTTATCAAGGGATAACCTTATATAGGGAATATAAGTCTAATATATCTCATAGTTTGAAGCACATTCTTCAATATTTTCGTAGAAAATAATGCCTTATGGTTTTAGAAGATGTTGGTTTTAGAGAAGACATAGATGCTCATCGAAGGTTAGAGTCCTTGCTCGCATGTTCTCTATTAATGCTCCAAAATACCAAAAAATCTTCTTTTTCTTATTTTTTATCGGAGGTTTTAAAGAGACCGTAGAAAGAATTCACTCAATATAATGAATTCATAACCATCCACCTTGGCACTTAATTAAATTGGATTCATTTTCCAATTCAAATCTAAAGATATTTTTTTTGGTGATTCATTTATTCTAAAACAAATTGAGTATTCAAAAATTTCCTTTAATTTTTTTTTGTGTGGAATAGATACCCTGCCTCCTTGGGTCTTACCTGAAAGTGGCATCCCTTTTGGGATGTTTTTTCCACCAAAAAAAAAAAATCATAGTTCCTTTATCAATCATGATAAAAATCATAATTTGACATAAATTAACATTCAAGTATAAAAAATTGACATATCAAATAGCAAGAGCATCATCTATATCTAAAACATATATCACATGTAATTCCATTATGACTACATAGAATATCAGGTTTTTAGACACTTGCAAAGGTGTCTTTTCTTGCAAAAAGACAAATCTATTAGTAGCATATCATTAGTCATCATAACCTAAAAAATATATAATATTTAATTAATGATAACATATAAATTCATAAATATTTTATATTAAAAATTATCTAGGTGAGGGTCATGCCATACTATCTATATTGTACTAAACATAATCCTCTATGTTTACCAGTAACCTGCAATAAGACTAAAATTACATCTATTCATTCAAATAAATATGAGAAATGTTTCTGTATATCAGCTACTTTTCCCAAGTGTTATTGGAATTTACATTGTTCTAGAGTTCATTTCTATTTGGAATGGAACTCCAAAATCTTTATTGGTTGCACTTTAATCACTATAGGGTCGTTTATTGAAAAATTAGACAAATTTCATTAATGGTTGGGATCATATACATACTTCCTAAGTAAGGATATATAGAAATTAGCATTGATCTTGGATAGGTTGGAATTTGTCTAACTTGATGAAAAATGATCCCACAACGATTGAAGTGCAACCAATAAATATTTTAAAGTTTTGTTCTAAATAGATGAACCAATGTTTGGAACAGTGTAAAGTTAAATGGGGTTGGTTTTCAGAAAATAATGCTACTTGGGAAAAAGTAGTTGATCTATAAAAATATTTTCCATATTTATTTGATTAAATAAATGTATTTTTTATCTTATTGCAAGTTACTGGTAAACTATAGAGGATTGTGTTTAGTCCAAGGGGGTAGTATGTCATGACCCTCCCTTGGACAAATTTTTCATATAAAATATTTATGAATTTATATGTTATCATTAATGAAAAATTAAATGGTTTTATGAGGTTTTGATGATTAATGATATGCTACTAATATATTTGTCTTTTTAGAAGAATATTATATATATGTATTCGTAATGAACTAACATGTGATATCTGGTCTAGATCTTGTTGATACTATTGTTATCTGCTATGTCATATTTTTACACTTGCATGCTAATTGATGTCAAATTATCATTTTTATCATGTTTGATAAAGGAACTATGATAATAATATTTAATTGATACTTCACTAATTAAAAAAAATAAAGGAAAAATTTAAATTCTCAATTTTTTTAGAATAAATGAATCACCCCAAAAAAACATGTCTTTAGCTTTGAATTGGAAAATAAATAAAACTTAAACCCTCTTGGAAAAAGGAAGAAAGAGAAATTTGTTTTTGTCTTTTGGAGCCCGAACATAAAATGTATGGGGTAGTGAGAGCTTTTGGATATTTTTAGAGAAATGGAGTAGCAAGGACTCTAACCTTTAGTGAGCATCTATGTATTCTCCAGAACGAACATCTTCTAAGACCATAAGGTATTCATTTTTTATGAAAATATTGAAGAATATGCTTCAAACTGTGAGATAGATTAGATTTAAGTTTGCTATATATATTAGAAATTAACTTGTAAAATACAATGAGATACCTCTAGTTTTATAGCAACATTATCATTATAAAGGACTTAGACGTTGTCCTGAGAGAATGTTGGGCTTGATGTTGGCTACATATCTAGTTTTTCTCACTACCATGCTAGATTGGATGAGTCTTTGTACAATTACCATTATTCATTTCATTTGATTGATTGTTATCTATATATTTGTATATATTATTGATGCTACATATATTTCCATTGTAATCCATATGTAGTGTAGAAAGAAATTTAATTAGCACTAAATTTATGCATAGTTGCTCTTTGTAGGAAAGAAGGACTATTTTTTAGTTTACTAGTAGGCTTAGACCTTTGAAGAAACACTACCTTTGGAAGCCTATTGGTGCATATTCTATGAATTCCTAGTACAAATTTTAGTGTAGGAAGAAATATCTCCTTCATACGATAATAAATAAAATTAATCAATGTCAAACCTTAATTTTTTGAAGAATGGTTTTTGTTCTTATTGTAAGGTTTGGGAAGCTATCAAGTGGCACAAATATAGAACATGCTCAAACCGTTGGAGTAGTGCTCTTCGAATGTAGGTTTTAATTAATCATAGGTGGTTATAGGTTTATGAAATATATAATCCCACACCTAAGGTAGGATGATGCTCAAGTGCCTAAATTAAACCCATCTACCATGTGTTAAATTAAATACCAATGATGGCACTCGTGGGATTTCTTGAGGATGCTAACTAAGCCCCATTATAGACAAAAAACAAGCATCACAAGTATGTATGTTCTTGTAGTTCATTGTATGAGTGTTAGAAAGTATTATTCAATGATCTATGATCACCTTGGTAAGTAGAAAACCTTTTGTTTAATAAAAGATATAAAATAGCCTTTAATGAGAAGTATTTTTAAAAAATGTGCAAAGGAGAAATATTTGTTTACTATCCAATATTTTCTGCTAGGCAGTATTAACTTATATATATCATAGTTACATCCTTTCAGGGATAATTAAAGGAAAATTAACTTTGGAATTGGAACTAAGATTTTAGTGAAACAAATTTTGGAATAAATATATGTAAACTAAAGATGAATTGATAGCAATGAATAAGTTAATATAAATTTGATAATTATTGTATTAGAAGATAAATCCTAACAGTGGAATATGTCATTGATCTGTGTGATGAAGTAAATGTGGTAAGAAAAGATTAAACTTATAGTTGACTACTTCATTATTAGATAAGTTGATTGAAGGTTGATTTATTAAATGGATAAAGAATATGCTAAATTCTTTTGAAATAATAGAGTAGAGAAACTCTGTGTGAAATTAATTAAAAAGAAAAAAATGTACTTTATTTTAATCTTGATAAGTTTAGATTGCTAAAAATATGTCCCTTTCTTTAGAGATAATATGTTATGGATTTTGGGAAGACTTAATAATGGATTGTAGGATTTGCAAGATCTAGTTCTTTACTTAATCTATGTAAAGCATATTTTGAATTATTGGATAGAATTATAAATTAATTGAGTTAGAGTACTAATCTATTAATATTATAAAGAGATTCATTTTTAGGAAAAAAGAAATTTATGATTGTATGTAAATGAATGAATGTTTGGGCATGAAGCCAAATAAATGAATAGGAACTTACGGGGGTTCCACAAATAATATTGTGTAAGAAATCATTCAAGGAAAATGAGGGAAATATGGGAATTCCTCCCTATTGTAAAATAAATGAACTTACAACACAATTGTAATCGAAGGGCACAAGAATTATGGAAATTCTTATGCAACAGATTGAAATTATGACAAAAGGAATGATGGATTCATTTTTGTAGATTGGCTAATAGACTTGCAATTAAAATAAATATGGAAAATTTTGAGGCTAGATTTTGTTCCAAAAAGGGTTTCCAAGATATATAATGTGTCATTTGTGAACCTTCTATGAGATTTTTATGGAATGATTTTAAGCTTTTATTATTATTTTACTATGACATGAATGTATAATATGAACTGTAAATGATTATCTAATTATGCAACTCATGGAATATAATATTGTAATAAAAATAGATGATTAGCACATATTTATTTTGTACAATAGAATATGGAATATGCAATTATGATTTATTAAATATGAAGGATAATATTTTATATTAGTTTCACCTCAGGTTTACTGATATTCTTCCTTGAGAGGTTTTGAGAATGTTAACCTAGCTACATCCCTATGGTTAGAATTGGAACTAAGGAAGAAGTGATGGGAAAATCCTTTAGGGGTACAATGGGCACTTCAACAATATATCTCTGAGGTATACTCCAAGAGATAATGAGCTTAGAAGTCCATTGCATTTAAATTCATGTGAATGGATTCTTTATTAGAAAGTGAGATACCCATGTGAGAGATATATCATACAAATGATAGTCATAGGGACATGAAATAATGAGGGAGAATTCTTATGGGTTATGCCATTTAGTGAGGTAGTATTTGGTAACCCCAAATGAAGGATGGGTGACTAAAGGTGAATGCCACTCATACAATAATCACTTCCATTAATCTATATGAAAATTAGATTAATGGTGCACAATAGTTTATGCTAAATGAGATGTATAAACTTTAAGAATCTTATGCCTAAATACTAGTAAGGAATGAAATACACTAGTATGAGATTTGAAATCCCTTTTTCTCAAGTGAACGAGATATGATTAACCCATATGCTATGATCATAATATCCTTCAAAAGAAAGAATGAAAATGGGGTGACCACACAAAGGTTTCCTTTAAACTGTATAGGCAGTGTACAAGGTAAACCCTAGAATAAATTATAGGAGAATTGGTAACTCTTGTCCACCTAAGGGATGTTGTAGCATCTAAAACTCACAATGTGGTAAAAGCTTCTATAGAATTTATCTGGATTATCTTGGTTAAAATCAAACCAAAAAGAAAAAAATTAGGGTTGAAATTAGGGTCATTACACTAAAGGTGTACGAAAAAGGATATATGGATATATAAGTAACAAAGGTAGAATTGGTAAAGTCTCCACTTTATGATTTATATAATATCTACAATAATTTTTAAATTAGTTAGAAGGTAAATTTTTTTATCTTCCAACTAAGAAGTCGTTTGGATAATATTTATAAAATACTACTTTAACTTTCACTATGGCCATCGCTAGTCTAAAGGAAGACAAAGAGATGAACAAGACCAACACAAATATGTGCTAGGTATATAAAACTATAGGTTACTTTATGATTCTACCATTAAATGGTTTTATGGGAGTTGGCTCCTTAGTTTCAAATCTATTTTGAGTTTTTACACTATAGGGTTTGTACCATAGTAAGGTTGGCATTAAAAAGGCCATGACAAAAAAAATTTGACTAGCCCCATGCAAAAAATATTTAGTTAAGAGCCTAAATAGTATTTAATTCCTATAATCTAGAAGTTCTTTGGATCCATATTTTTCAGGAAGTTTAGCAACCCTTTATTTTCTTAGAAAATTAAAAATTATTAGTTAAAAATATACCATTTTATTATATTCTCATTCCATCCTATCCTTGAGAATATTTAATGCTTGATTCACTTTACACACATGATATAAGCTACCAATGGAGAATTACTATAGTTTGATTTGGCTAATCTACTACAAATATACCATATTCATATTTGGATGGACAGAGTATAGGAATAGTATGATCATATGATTAATTTAAAGTATGATAAAAATCACCTTCCTCATAGTATTCACCTATAAAACATTGTTATTGCACTCATGGCTAAAAAAGTGAAGGTATAGATTCCTCCTAAGAATATACTATTAGTGTGAGTACACAAGAAGAGCTACAAGAAGATCTATATGCTAGGTTTGGAACCCCATCAATGTATATTGATAATTTTTTTTTGACATCTACAGATTTTGATATATGCTCTTATAAATATTAGGATTTTAATACAAATGTTTTTATTTTGAAATTTAGAAGGATTACACTAGAAATTTAAACTAAAAATACTAATTAATAATAACAAATGAAAACTTATAATAAAATATTTCTTATTTTTGTAAGTTATGCAAAAAGCCCAAAATTTAGTATTCAAAAAGGGGATTTTGATATTTTTTAAAATCTATGTCAAGGGTTAAAAATACTTAATGGTTATACACAATTATGAAATCCTTGAATGTGTTTTGTTCTAGGAATCAACAAATTAATTTTGAAAACTCTAGTTTCCATTATTTTACAAACAATTGGAAAATAGCGATTTTTTTTTAATTATTGTTTTACTATAACCCACTGCTATAATGTAAAGGATCATGTTCAATTAAATTAGTTTTAAAGTAATATGGAAGGGCAATGATCATTTTTCAAGTTGCGAAAAGTAAAATTGTAAAGTGTGAAGGATTAGGATTTTTTCTTAAAAAATATCTCATATTTTAAGAGTCATATCTTTTAGGATGGCCCTGTTTCAAATTTTCCATCCTTTGTATGGTTTTGGGTAGAATGGTCATGATTCAAAATTTCTATCCTCTATTTTGTTTTGGACGACATGGCTCTAATTTAAATTTTACTGGTTTAGCTATTTTTCTCCAATAACCTACAGAGGGTCTGTTTCATTATCTATATTTTGGTTGGGAACTCTTCTCCCAAACTTCTTATCTTTGTAAATGGTTACGGGATCCTTTCAAAACCCCTTTTACCAATCAAAAAAATATATCTTCGTGAAGAGTTATCTGATTCAACTAATTCTTGGACCAACTTATGCATAAGTTGAATAGATTTAAAATTAGTGGTCATATGCAAACATCTAAGCAATATTGAGGGAGGTACAACCCTATGAAGTCAACCGGTCAGAACAAGAGAAGTGACAATTTTTAAAGTCACGAAAAGAAAAATTACAAATATTTTCCAACTAGGGTTTAAACGATAGGAATATCAATGAAGGGCTAGGACTTAAGTGAGGCAAGATATTCTATCTGGACAAAAAAAAAATCAACTAAGTTTTTTTCCCCTTTCTTTATCTGATAAATTGTGCATGAAAAATTTATAAAATTTCTATCAAATATAATATTTGCTATAGGATATTTAGATAAATTTCAATAGATTTTGAGTCTTAGTTTCCTTTCCATGTATTTATATTTAAATCCTTAGAATCATGTTTAGTGGTAGAGGTTAGTGAGTGCACCTTAGAGAGATCCTCTTTACTCCAATATAGAGCAGTTTTTGGTAAATTTAATGGGTACAAAGGCTTTTCACCTAAAAATATAAATCTATCTCTAGTACCAATCTGGGTTAGGATGTTTGGTTTACCCGTAGAATTTTAGGAAATAGATACCTTCAAGGTAATAGAAAACACTCTAGAAGAATTTCTCAAGATTTCAAATACAATAAAGTATGTATTTTTGGTTATTTATGCTCGAATATTGGTAATGATTAATATTAGTAAAGCTTTACCAGAATGAATCATTCTTAAATATGGGAATAAGATGTGGAACCAAACTATAGATCATGAAAACATATCTTTTAGATGTAGAATATGTCATAAGGGGGGGAATATTGAGAGATCATGCCCTAAGAAGAGCGCATCAGAACCATTTGTAAAAAAATTGCAAGAGAAATTTACGAATGGTTATGGATGAAGATGGTTTTCAAATTCCAAAAAATAGATCTATAAAAATAGAAGAAACAAATAGTGGAGGCAAATAAGGAAGGATATAGGAAGAAATATCATTTCTTTTGAGGCTTTAGCCTATGAAAAAAAGTAGATCAAAACGTAGAGAACACAATACAACAATTTTAACATATTAGCAAGGAATTATCTATTCAGTATGATCCTAATTTAAGGAAGAACATTCTCAATAAATCTAAGGAATGTGTCTCATCATATTTTGAAGACTCTCTTGATGTTCCATGCACCATTCATGAAAAATTATTTGTTAAATAAAATGCAGTTTTAGAAGTTAATACCTCTGCAATTAATAAGAAAATAGAAAAAAATGGGTAGGACAAATCAAAAGTTTCTATAATAGATTTATGAGAGGATAACATTTTGAAAAACAAAATCATCAAAGAATATTGAGAAATATAATAATAAGATCTACTCCTGATATAGGTAAGGCAAAAAGAGGTAAATCCTTAAATTATAAAGCAAGATCTAGGGAAGCAAGAGCTAACATAGATAAAGAAACACAAGCTAAGTTGTTAGAACTTATCTTTACCAAACAACAAAATGATATTGGTAATACACAAGAGGGGCTTAGTGAATATAATAATATTTTTAGTAAGGAAGAAAATTTTTGGAGATTAAAATCAAGATAAACTTTGTTAAAAGAAAGAGTTAAAATACAAAGTTTTTCATAGGATGACTATAGTACAAATATCATCTTCTAGAATTAGTATAATTAAATCATTAGAAGGGTTTTGGATTGAAGATCAGAGTGAAATTAGAAAAGAGGTAAAGTAATTTTATTAAAATATTCCAGGTTCAAAGGATACCAAAGTTCTTAATGATAACTTATTCAATATGTTCCTTCAGTTATAATGAATGAATCTGATGGAACCTGTTACTCTAGAAGAAGTTTATTTAGCTCTTTCTATTTTAATAAGGATAAATCCCCAAGTACAGATGAGCTCTCTAGATATTTTTACCAACATAATTGGGATATAGTGAAGTATTCTTTATTGGTGGTAGTGGAGCAGTCTAGGGTTAAAAAATACATTCCTTATAAAATAAATGCAACTTATCTTACCCTAATTCCAAAAAAGAAGGATAGTGAATTGTTTGATTCTTTTAGATCCATAAGCCTATGTAATATGGCTTACAATATTATTTCCATAGTGATGGCGAATAGATTAAGGCCATTGTTAGACAAAAATATTTCAAAAGAGCATGGAGGATTTGTGAAAGGGAGATAAAATTTGGATGGGATTATAGTAGCTAATGAAGTTATACATTCAACAACTTCAAGAAAAGAGAAAGCTATGATCTTCAAACTTGATATGAGTAAAGCCTATGATAGGGTTAAATGCGATTTTATTTTTGTAGTTTTAGATAAGTTTAGTTTTGAAAAAAAATGGGTTAGATGGATTAAATATTGTGTCTCTATAGTTTCTTATATAGTGTTGGTCAATGGGTTAGTGATAGAATATTTCAAAGCTACTAAGAGAGTCCTTAGACAAGGATATCTTCTATCTCATTTATTTTTTATTATAGTACAAGTTTTGAGTAGAAACTTAAATAAGGCTTACAAATATGGGTTTATAAGTGGATTTAAGGTTAGTAATAACATCTATAACATAACCTATCAATAGTTTGTAGATGATACAACCATTTTTGGAAAGGCAAGGATAAATGAGGCCAGGGCTTTGAATAACTTTAAAAAATTTAATAAAGAGCTTCGAGGGAAAAAGTTAATAAGGGCTAAATCCAAAATTTACTTCCTTAACACTCATGTTAATATCAAAGTATGAATTTGCAGGTTGATCAAAATAGAGGAGGTAAATTTATCAATAAATTATATAGGGATACCTTTATTTGAGGGGAGAATGAGGATAGATTTATGGAATCCAATTATTAATAAATTTCAAAATAAACTTCCAGCTTGTAAAGGTAGATAGTTATCATTAGCAGGAAAACTGCAGTTAATTAAGTTAGTCTTACAAGCCATTCCAACATATTATATGTCATTTCATTCTATGCCAAAATCAGTTGAAATTTTTTTAATCTATATTATGCGATCCTTTTTATAGTCAGGTTTAGATGATAAAAATAAATTTCTTTTGGTGAAATGGAGCAAGTTGTGTGATGACAAAACTAGGGGAGGTCTTGTTTTAAGAGTTCTTACAAATGTAGACTTAGCTATTAGGGTAAAATTTATTTGGATATTGTACAAAGAGAGCCAAATACAATGGACAAGAATTCTTCTAAGTATGTTGATCTCAATGGCCCAAGTTTAATTTTTACAACATTTTCTCTTCTAAAAGGTTCTACTCTTTGGAATGGTTTAAAAAAATCTATTGATATTATGATTAAAGGTTTAATATGGGTGGAAGAAACTAGAAAAAAAATTATATTTGGATGGATACTTGGTGTGATAAAAAACCAGTCAACTTACATCCATTTTTGAAACCTTGGATGAGATTACTTCAAGAAAAATACGGTGATAGAGTTTCAAACATCTTGTACAAGGATCAAGAAGGAAGATACAAATGAAAAGAAGATTTTTACAAGTATACCAGACATTCATGCTAGGAGGTAATTTAGTATAAATATAACTACTATGATTATTTTGAGGGGTGCTAAGGATAAATTGATTTGGGAGTTGAATAGCTTAGGAAAATACACAACTAAAAGTGGATATTTCCATGGATATTTTCAAGGCTATAGTGAAGGATTCTTTATTTGTGGTAGTGGAGCAATCTAGAGTTAAACAATACATTCCTTATAAAATAAATGCAACTTATCTTATCCTAATTCTAAAAAATAAGGATGGTGAATTATTTGATTCTTTTAGACCCATAATCCTATGTAATATGGATTGTAAGATTATTTCCAAAGTGATGGTGAATAGATTAAGGCCATTGTTAGACAAAAATATTTCAAAAGAGTAAGGAGGATTTGTGAAAGGGAGATAAATTTTGGATGGGATCATAGTAGCTCATAAAGTTATACATCCAACAACTTCAAGAAAAGAGAAATATATGATCTTAAAACTTGAAATTAGTAAATCCTATGATAGGGTTAAATGGGATATTATTTTTGTAGTTTTAGATAAGTTTAGTTTTGGGAAGAAATGGGTTGGATTGATTAAAGCTTGTGTCTCTACAGTTTTTTATTTAGTGTTGGTTAATGGGTTAGTGATAAAATATTTTATAGCCAAGAGAGGCCTTAGACTAGGAGATCCTCTATCTCCTTATTTGTTCATTATTTTAATAGAATTTTTGAGTAGGAACTTAAATAAGACTTACAAAAATGGGTTTATAAGTGGACTTAAGGTTAGTAATAACAAGATTAACATCATCCATCAACAATTTATAGTTGATACAATACTTTTTGAAAAGGTAAAGATATATAGGGCTTTGAATAACTTTAACAAGAGTATGAAAGAGCTTCAAGGCAAAACGTTAATAGGACTAAATCCAAAATTTACTTCCTTAACACTCATGCTAGTATCAAAGTAATAATTTAGAGGTTGCTCCAAATGGAGGAGGCAAATTTATCAACAACTTATCTAGGGATGCCTTTATTTGAGGGGAGAATGAGGATAGATTTATGAAATCTAGTTATTAGTAAAGTTTAAAATAAACTTCCATATTGGAAAGGTAGATGGTTATCATTAACAAGAACAGTGTAGTTAATTAAGTCATTCTTACAAGCCATTCCAACATATGTCATTCTATTCTATGCAAAAATCATTTTTAAAATGTTTAATCTATATTATGTGATCCTTTTTATGGTAAGGCTTACATGATAAAATTAAATTTATTTTGGGGAAATTGAGCAAGTTGTGTGTGACAAAACTAGGGGAGGTCTTAGTTTAAGAGTTCTTACAAAAGTTTAATTTTTACAACATTATCTCTTCTAAATGGTTCTAATATTTGGAATGGTTTATAAAAATCTATTGATCTTATGATTAAAGTTTTAATATGGGTGGTGGAAAGTAGAGAAAAAAAATTCTATTTGGATGGATACTTGGTGTGATAAAAAACCACTCAGCTTAGATCCAGTTTTGAAACCTTGGATGAGATTACTTCAAGATAAATACAGTGATAAGGTTTCAAACATCTTGTACAAGGATCAATAAGGAAGTTACAAATGGAAAGAAGATTTTTTTACAAGTAAACAACACATTGATGCTAGGAGGCAATTGAGTAGAAATATAACTACTGTGATTATTCTCAGGGGTGCTAAAGATAAATTGATTTGGGAGTTGAATAACTCATGAGAATACACAACTAGAAGTGGATATAATGTTCAATATCAACATAATATTAATGTCACTAGAATTTGGAGATATATTTGGGATAGTCGAAGCATTCCTAAAGTTAAAATGTTTGTTTGGCTAGTTGGTCATAGAAGAATTTTATCAAGGGATAACCTTATATAGGAAATATAAGCCTAATCTATCTCAAAGTTTGAAGCACCTTCTTCAATATTTTCATAGAAAATAATATCTTATGGTTTTAGAAGATGTTGGTTCTGGAGAAGATATAGATGCTCATCGAAGGTTAGAGTCCTTGCTTGCATGTTCTCTATTTAGGCTCCAAAAAACCAAAAAATCTTGCTTGGATGATAACATATAAATTCATTAATATTTTATATTAAAAGGTTGTCCAGGTGAGGGTCATGCCATACTACTTATCTTGTACTAAAAATAATCCTCTGTATTTACCAGTAATATGCAATAAGACTAAAATTACATTTATTCATTCAAATAAATTTGAGAAATGTTTCTATATATCAACTATTTTTTCTCAAGTGGAATTCTTTTTTGAATACCAGTACCATTGGAATTTACATTGTTCTAGATTTTAGTTCCTTATCTATTTGGAATGGAACTCCAAAATATTTATTGGTTGCACTTCAATCACTATAGGGTCGTTTAACTATAAGTTAGAAAAATTCCATAAATGGTTGGGATCATATACATACTTCCTAAGTAAGGATATATGAAAATTATTATGGATCTTGGATAGGTTGGAATTTGTCTACTTTTTGAAAAATGACCCTACAACGATTGAAGTGTAACCAATAAAGATTTTGAAGTTTTGTTCTAAATAGATGAACCAAAGTTTGGAACAATGTAAAGTTCAATGGGGTTGGTTTTCACAAAAGAATGCTACTTAGGAAAAAGTAGTTGATATATAAAAATATTTTCCATATTTATTTGATTAAATAAATGTATTTTTTGTCTTATTGCAAGTTACTGGTAAATTATAGAGGATTGTGTTTAGTCCAAGGGGGGTAGTATGTCATGACCCTCCCTTGGACAAATTTTTCATATAAAATATTTATGAATTTATATGTTATCATTAATGAAAAATTAAATGGTTTTATGACGTTTTGATGATTAATGATATGCTACTAATATATTTGTCTTTTTACAAGAATATTATATATATGTATTCATAATGAACTAACATGTGATATCTGGTCTAGATCTTGTTGATACTATTGTTATCTGCTATGTCATATTTTTACACTTGCATGCTAATTGATGTCAAATTATCATTTTTATCATGTTTGATAAAGGAACTATGATAAGAATATTTAATGATAGTTCACTAATTAAAAAAATAAAGAAAAAATTTAAATGCTCAATTTGTTTTAGAATAAATGAATCACCCCAAAAAAACATGTCTTTAGATTTGAATTAGAAAATAAATACAACTTAATGAAGTTCCAAGGCATATGGTTGTGATTTTTTTATATTAAGTGAAATATTTCTGAGGTCTCTTTAAACCCTCTTGGAAAAATAAAGAAAGAGAAGAGTTTTTTGGTCTTTTGGAGCCTGAACATAAAATGTATGGGATAGTGAGAGCTTTTGGATATTTTTAGATAAAAGGAGTAGCCATGAGTCTAACCTTCAATGAGCATCTATGTCTTATCCAGAACCAACATCTTCTAAGACCATAAGGTATTCCTTTCTATGAAAATATTGAAGAATGTGCTTCAAACTGTGAGATAGATTAGATTTATGTTTACTATATATATTTGATTATTTACTTGTAAAATACAAAGAGATACCTCTATTTTTTGTTAGAGTAAACAACAATAAGATTTTATTAATCAGCAGATTAAATAGACATTATATGCCCTATTAATCCTGGAGGTTACGGAACCACCCGTGGCTGAAATAGGCCCTGTTACAATAATGTAATAATAGCTTCTAACAATAATATACGCTAACATCCCCCCTTATTACATTATTTGGGTAATAATATAACTACTAGCTATACTAACATCCCCCCTGATTACATCATTTTGCAATACAAAGAGAGCTGCGAAACAATTCAAATTTGACACGTCCAAGTGCTTTAGTGAAAATGTCTGCAACTTGAGCATCGATGGGAATGTGCTGAAGCTGAATGCGGTACTTCGAAACTTCATCTCGAATGAAATGACATTGTGTGTCAATGTGTTTTGTTCTTTCATGATGAACTGGATTCTTGACTAGGTTCAGAACACCCTAATTGTCGCAAAAAAATTGTATTGGAGATTTGGATGGATGACCCATACTTGTCAAAATGCGATGCAACCATATCAGTTCGCACACAGCTTCACATGCGACGCGATACTCTGCCTCTGTTGATGAAATAAAAACCACCTGTTGCTTCTTGCTATGCCAAGAGACAGGACCAGATCCAAGATGAAAAATATATCCTAAAGTTGACTTGCAATCATCAAATGATCCGATATAGTCGGAGTCCGTGTATCCCTGTAAGAAAAATTTGTTGTTCCTCTTGTATTCTAGGCCATATTCCATTATGCCACGGACATAGTGAAGAACACGTTTTGCTACTTTACAATGAGTGGTCTTAGGCTCCTGCATGAACCTCAAAAGATAATTGAAAACAAATACGAGATCTGGCCTAGTATTGGTCAGATATATGAGACTCCCAATCAACTGTCGATAGAGAGTACCATCTACCTAAGGTGAATAATCATATCGTGATAACTGAAGTCCAGTATCCATCAGAGTTACCATTGGCTTGCAATCAGTCATGCGATATTTTTCCAGCAATGTCTTGGCATATTTTTTCTAAGACACTTTGATGGAGTGCTCCTTCTGGCTGAATTCCAGACCAAGACGGTAATGGAGAAGTCCGAGATCTGACATCTCAAAATATTGACACAAGTCTCTTTTGATAGTAGAGATCATAGTTTCTGAACTCCCCGTAATGAGCGGATCATCAACATAGAGTACAAGCAACACTATCTCGAACCCCTGTTTCTTGAAATAGAGGTTTGCATCCGACGGACATCTCTTAAAACCATGTTGCAGGAGGTGATTGTCCATTTTTATATACCAAGCTCGAGGAGCTTGTTTCAGGCCATATAAGGATTTGACCAATTTGCAAACTTTCTACTGTTGGCCTTCCACTGCAAATCCTTCTGGCTGAGTCATATAGACTTCTTCTTGGAGATCACCATTCAGAAAGGCACTTTTCCATATGATGAACTTTCCACCCAAACTGTGCTGCCATAGCACAAATAACTTGAATTGTTGTCATCTGAGCAATAGGTGCAAAAGTTTCCTCGTAATCAATGCCTTCCTTTTGAGCATAGCCCTTTGCAACAAGACAGGCCTTATGCTTATCAATTGTCCCATCTGCTTTGTACTTGACTTTATACACCCATTTGCAGCCAATGGGTTTCTTTCTGTGCGGTAGATCGACAAGCTTCCAAGTTTTGTTTTTCATCAGACTTATACTCTGCATCCATAGCAGCCTTCCACTGAGGCTCACCGAGAGTAACTTGTACTAATGTAGGTTCAAGATCGTCTATGGAAGACATAAACACATTATCACTATCAATATCCATATCTTCTGTATCTATTGCTAGATCTATAGAAAGTTCTTCAAAATATTGACACAGATCATCAACCCCAGTATTCTCTGTTGCAGCTTTCTCCTGTCGAGCCATGCTGCGAGTACGAGGCCTATCCAAAGTCAAATCTGGTGGAGTAGATAGCTTAGAGTCTTTGATTGTATTTGTATACCACTTTGGATTCTTCTTCTTAGGTGTTGAAGAAGATCTAGAAGAACCTCCAACCTTTGATGAAGGAGATTTAACAACCTGAGTTTCCACAAGGTCTAGGTATACATCTGATGTGTTTGCTGATGTGAAAGCCTCATCAAAAACAACATCTCTACTTATGTGAATCTTCTTGGTTAAGGGATCAATCAAACAATAACCCTTAGAGTGCTCATCATACCCAAGAAGAATACACTTCAATGTCTTCTCATCTAGCTTCTTCCTTTTCTCTTTTGGTATGTGCATGAAAGCTTTACATCCAAAAATGTGTAGATGAGAAATGGAGGGTTTCCTACCACTCCATGCTTCCTATGGAGTCATTCCTTGTAGGGCCTTTGTGGGTGCCCTATTCAACAGATATACTACTATGGTGACAGACTTCCGCCCAATATAGTTTCTCAAGTCTAGCTCCTGTGAGCATGCAACGAACCATTTCCATGATGGAACGATTCCTCCTTTCAACAACTCCATTTTGCTGAGGAGTATAAGCAGTAGTTAACTATCTTGTGATCCCATTTTCTTTCAAGAATGTAGAAAATTATTTAGAGGTGAACTCCCCCCCTCGATCTGAGCGGAGGGTCTTTATAGAAGTCCCTGACTCCTTCTCAATAGATTTCTTGAATTGCTGAAAGAAGCCAATGTTAGAGTTAAAGTAAAGTGCACTATGCCTTCCTTGACACTTGTCAGTTTCTCTTGACAAGTGTCATGTGTTGAATATAGGCTTATGCCTATATATTGTAACATTTTTATCAATAATACAATCCCCTTCAATTTTCCCTTCTTACATTTGGTATCAGAGCAGGCTTTCCCTGCCCTGTGAAACCCCTTGAGGGGGGATTTCCCTCATGGAAATCCTCCCTCCCCTGATTTATTTTTTCCCTATTTTTTTTAATTTTTTTATCGAGGGAGTATGCTCTCCATCATTTGATGGATCAGAAACCAGATGGTAAGAATTGTTAAAGTTTGGGAAAATGGTAGGCCATCGATCTCCACGCCGACCTGCTGTGAACCAGATTTTGCATCCATAGATTGAAGCGAAAGAAGCCATGCAGTGGGGGAGATCCGCTCTCTCTTGGTTCAATGGACAGCCAACTCCAATGATGGTGAAATAGAATGGAGTTTTCTCATGGAGGGATTTACCATTCATTACCTGATTAACGGGGTCTGGTTAGCCTGAATTCCATTGTTCTCATTGGTATTGCACGACAATGGATCTGGAAACAAAGGCCTGTGCGGAAATCACAAAGTAATAACCTTGCGATAGTCTTCGGGTCACGGATTCATGGGGACAATTACAGACGACAAACTCTTCACGGGCGCCTCCTCCTGTCCGATTCCATCTGTTATTTGGTTTCAAGCCATTCCCAGTTTGATTCAACAGCTGTAGAAAATGAGATGGAAAATTTGAAAGGGAAATAGAAAGAAATAGGGAGGCTCCAACTTGTGAAGGGGTGAAGAGTAGAGTAGAAGAATGTCCGACGGTCATGCCGGAGTCTGATTTAAAATCCGGCGGTAATTGATCGCCTCCTGTCCGGTGACGGATCAAGAAGCTTTCTGAGGCTTTTAACGAGCAAGCGGGAGCGCTGGATTCTCCCAACGGGTTACTTTGTGTCGAGGGTTCAAGGCCCCGGTAGATCATTTTGTAACTCGGTCGCTCATGTTGTCTATTCCAATTAGATGTACATAATCAGTCGATAGGCTTCTTTTGAGACACGCCGCTATGGATGGATCTGAGTTTGGTGATTTTGAAATACCATTTTTTGCAGTTATGGAAGAAAATGAGTTTTGATCAGAGACAGCAGAGCTGGGGAATTTGTGGCGCACGAAGAATTTTTTGTCATTAATTTGATAGTTTGTATTACTGCCATCAAATGGCGGTGGAGATAGCCAGTGGAAAACGATGGAGGAGGACGATGGAAAGCTCAAATTTGGATTACGTCAGACTGCCGTGCTGGTGGCGGCAGCCGTTGACGGATTTTTGGCCACCGAATTCTGTTTGCACTATGTGGTGTGTTCGTCAATTGACGAGAATGTGCTGGGCTGGGTTGTCGGTCGGCTAGACAGTGCGGAGGTGTTGAAGCTGCTGCGATACCTGGGAAAATGGTTGAGGAAATACTTCGGATGTCACTTGACGGGACCTTTGGATATTTTTCCGTCAGTTAACGTAGCCGGGTGGGTGCCTTCCTTGGCTTCGGTGATGAAGTGGATTTGCGTTATTTTAGACGAGGGCTACTCCACTCTGGTCCTGCGTGCTGAATTTCATGAGGAGCTCAAGTTTGTAGATGAAATTGTTAAAGATTTGGTGGAATCGGCATCGGGAGGTTGTTCTTTGGTGAGCATTGTGGAGATGTTAAGTTGCTCCAGACTTGCTAGAAAACTACCCTGTGAACCTGTTTTGGTCAACGCCTGCTAGCATCACAATGGCCTTCGAGCCTAAAAAATGTACCCCAGGAAAATAGTAAAGACAGCTAATCAGAAGTTAACGCAGCGTGACAGAGGTGAATGTGTTTCGATTGAGGAGCGTAGCATGTCCAGAAACGTCATTTGCGTGCGAGCAGCGAGTGCTAGCGACTGCATCGGAACATGGTGGAGGGTGCTCGCCAGCTGTCAGGGTTGGAGATATTCTTTGGAGTACCTCATCCGTGCGATCCGCTGATCGACAGAAGGTTTGGCCCATTTGGCGTGTCCTATGTGAGACTGTAGGTTTTTGCCAGTCCCCGTACTTTTACTAAAAAATTGGCAGTGTTCATAATTTTAAGTGGAAGTTGATAATTATTTAAAACTAAATATTCTTTAAATGAGAGTGGGGGCACTATATTAAATGGGCCATTGATTTTTCAAAGGCTCCATTAAGCATTTACGATTTTCCAAACACGGGGTACAATGATTTTTAAAAAAATTTGATTGTGAATTTTTATTAGGAGACTTCGACGGAGTGAAGGCCCACATGATTGATTATTGTAATTTAAAACATGATGACCTACATGGTTCCTGTAATTCCCCTGCGAGGGAAATTGATGCTATTTATTTTGCCTGAGAGCAATGCCGCCATTGAGCGATGTTGTTTCTTTTGCTGCCTAGAGAGGCATGTTGTTGTTTTTCATTATGATGAAGGCCCCTTTGATGGTGAAATATAGGGGTATTTATAGTCGTTGGAAATGGCTTTCCACGACGGACACATTGGTAGTGTCCATTTGTACTTCTGAGGTTATTTCAATTGAGTTTTTTTAGCCTCAAAGTTTTTCTACCTTGGAGTGCACTTTCGGTTGTACCCGACACTCCCAAGGTAATTTTATATGTGATCCTTGTACCTAGTGATCTTTTCTATACACTTGGCGAATGTAGCGGCTGGTTACCCATGCATTTCGGTGGGATGACATGGTCACAATAAGGACACTTATACTAGGGACTACAGACATAGACACCCTAGACTCTATCCGAGGTTTTTTTCGGATCTACTTCTGAAGAGTACAGACGAAGACACTTTAGAAGATTCTCTTCTTTTCTTCTTCTCTCCTCCTATTTGAATCTATGGATCATTTTATTGTATTGAGTGCATTTTCGATAGAGACCGACACTCTTATATGGCTCGTTTTTCCTTTCATTAGGTGCATTTTTGGCAGAGAGCGACACCTTCTAGATTGAGTTCACCATGAGGAGGGATTTCATACTCATGGTGAATCTAGTCAGTGACCTATGAGAGGCAACATCCTCTGAGGATGACCTGCAGAGGCAATAGACCCAGAAGTGGCTGACCCTGAGGCACCCATGATGACCCTGAGGCACTTAGACGGCTGACCCAGTGGCAACAGACCCGTGGAAGTGGCTGACCCTGAGGCAACAGACCGAGATGTATACACAGTGGATCTAGCATTTTTTCACAGTTGGAGAGCCAAGAGCACAGAGCACGAGCCTAGACCAAATCAGCAATAAGCGAGGATGATAGGTTGTTTTCGAGAAGTCAACATTAAGGGGGAATGTTACCTAATGTTGACTTGTTTTTTTTCTTTAGTTAGGATAGTGCACTTTAAGGGGGAATGTTAGAGTTAAAGTGCACTATGCCTTCACCTTGACACTTGTCAATTTCTCTTGACAAGTGTCATGTGTTGAATATAGGCTTATGCCTATATATTGTAACCATTTTTATCAATAATATCAACCCTTTCAATTTCAGTACGAGCCTAGACCAAATCAGCAATAATGAGGATGATAGGTTGTTTTCGAGAAGTTAACATTAATGGGGAATGTTACCTAATGTTGACTTGCTTTGTTTTTTATTTAGTTAGGATAGTGCACTTTAAGGGGGAATTTTAGAGTTAAAGTAAATTTCACTATGCCTTCCTTGACACTTGTCAGTTTCTCTTGACAAGTGTCATGTGTTGAATATAGGCTTATGCCTATATATTGTAACATTTTTATCAATAATACAATCCCTTTCAAGTTTCCCTTCTAACAGCCAAATGCTTCAGATTTCAGTTGAAGAAAGAATACCCACATATTTCGTGAGTAATCATCCACAAATAACTAAAAATACCTCTTACCCCCACAACTGTTGGGAGTGAAGGGACCACACAGATCGGTATGAACCAACTCCAGAGGTTTCTTTGCTCTTGTAGAGCTCTTTTCAAAAGGCACTCTATGTTGCTTTCCTGCCAAGCAGTCAGAGCAAACTGGTAAAGTGGTAGAAAGGGAAGGAAGACCCTTAACCATCTCATACTTAGCTCAAGTAAGTAACCAAAACTCAAATGTCCATATCTCTTGTGCCATAGGGAAGTTGCCTCCTTTGTAGAGACTATCATGGCAACATGTGGAGTAGAGATAGTATCTAAGGCAAATAAGCCATGCTTATATGAAGCGGTTGCAATGTTATTACCCCTCATGGTAATAGAACAACACTTCTTGCCTCCCTCAACACTAAAGTTCACAACCATATCTTTGTCCAGAATTTGTGTGACTGACAACAAATTGTTTGCCAATCCTGGAACATAGAGAAATTTATCAATCTGACACTTGCCATCAGGAAGAGTGACTGAAACAGTGCCTTCTCCCTGAACCTTATAGGTTTTAGCATCAGCAATAGTGACAGGTTTGCCCTCTTTGGCCTCAAAAGACTCAAACCACGATTTGTCACCAGTCATGTGCTTACTGGCTCCAAAATCAACATACCATATAGGATCCGTCTGCTTGGACACTGTGGTAGTCATGAGAACTTTGTGAGCTCTCTCAGAATCCGTGTTAGATTCTTCAACAACAACATTCAATTATTGTTTGTTCTTTTGTGGTTTGTTTCGGCATTTCTGTTTTGATTGTTTATTCTTATGCCAACATCTGTTTGTATCATGACCTTCTTTGTCACAGATCTTGCAATATCTCTTTTTCTGTTGAGGTTATTGAGTTTGTTTCCCTTTTGAATCCTTTTGTGAATTCCCTCCCTTCTAAAAATTACCCTTCTTCTGGTTTTGCCCTTTCTTGTTGATGTAGAGAGCAGTGTTAGAATAATCATCTCTCTGTAGTTGGCGTGCTTCCTCCTCTTGAAGCATATTAACCAATTCTACAAAAGTAACTTTCCGTTGTGATACCTGAAGGGAAGTGATCAACACCCGATAAGAATCAGGTAAATATCTCAATACAACTGAAGTAAGGAGCTTGTCTTCAACTGGTTCTCCAAAAGAATTCAAATTTGCTTTCAATTCAAAAACTCTACAAAGAAAGAATTCAACTATCTCACCCTACTTCATGCTTAGACTATGTAATTGAGATTGAAGAAATAGAATGGTGGAATCATTCTTTCCCTCATATATAGTATTAAGGGCATCCCATGCCGCTTTACTAGTTGCATAGTTAGCAATATGGGGTTGGACTTCATCAGACACAACAAGCAAGATGAGCACTTTTGCTTTACTGTCTAGCTTATCAAAGTCTCTTTGAGCAGTAGATGGAGCTGTAGCACCAGCAACAGGTGAAGGTCTGGTTGTTGCTCCAGATACAACATCCCATAAATCATCCATTGCTAGGATGGCCTTCATCTTATTTTTCCATGGTGTGTAATTAGGACCTTTCAACAACTGATGAGAATCAGTCATTAGTTTTGCAGACATGATGAAGGTTCCTTATAACACCAATTGGTCCCCCTTTCGATATACCTTTTGCTATGCCGTTATACCGTACAAAATACCCGCCCTTACGTGAGGGAAACTATAGGTATTTAGAAATATCAACAAAAAAATCACCCACCCTTACATGAGGGAAACTATAGGTGATATTTAGAGATCATACGATATGTGGAACATAAGCAGTACTGAAAGGGAATCGCCTTGTTGATGGCACCTACCATAGAATATTCTTCTCATGCGTGGGGTGTAACTTCCCCTAAACACTATGAAGAATACTTCGTCAGGATTTACGCCTAAACACAAGAATGATTAAGGGTAGTGGATGGAGTAAAAAAATGCAAAATGGCAAACTTATCTCTCCCCGACGATTTATAGAGAACAAGCTCAGACGTCATTGTAGCAGCTATATTAGGTGGCGGATACGATGAGCGCAATCACGACAGCTTTACCTGTAAGTGCTGGCCAGAGGTATCACAAATACCGAACGCTGTAGTGCAATAAATTGCACGGATGGGTTTTAATTATTCCGAGGACTTAGGGAGTGAATTTGTTTTTAACTTTTAATGTTATAGTGCAAGAAATCAAATATGCAACATACAACAAAGAAAAGTGCCCTCAGGAATAACCCACTAGGTGTCGGGCACAGCCGAAAATGCACCTTTACAATAATGCCAAATTTGCTTTTCAAAAATTACTCACTTTCCCCCTTTGATTTTTGAAAAAAAATACCCCCCTTCTTTTTATCTTAAAAAAAAATAATCTCTCCACAAATGATTTTTCAACAATTATTTTATAACCTTAAGTTAAAAAAAATATTAATTTTAATTTATATAGTTTGTAAAAAACCTTTAAAAAAAAAATTAAAATCAAATTAAAAAAATTTAATTTTAATTTATAAAGGTTAAACTATAGAAAATAAATTAAAATAAAAAATTAAATTTTTAACTTTAGGAAAAACAAAATAATTGAAAAAAAATCAGAAGAAATTTTTTTTTTTTTTTTTTACCTTTGATGAAGGGGAGTCGGCGGGATTGGAACCCGTGACCTGTAGGCTCCCAGAGCCTTACCGCACAGTCCACCACTAGGTGGACTAGCGGGCTGATCCGACAGGATCAGGGGCCCCCTTCTATTTGAGGAGGGTCCCCAGTTCGCTGCTCGAGTGCGGCCGCCTGGCCGCAGCTCCCTCTACCAGGTGGTCGTAGTGTCCTCCTCTGCTGCTGGTCACGACAGCGACCACAGCGCACGCCCTCCTCTGCTGTTGGTCGCGACGGCGGCCACAGCGCACGCTCTCCTCTATTGCTTGGTCACGATGGCGGCCACAGCTCGTGATTGCAGTAGGCAGCTATGGCTGCTACTACTGCAGTTAGCTGCAATTGCTGTTGTGGTCGCAGCTGCAGCCCGCTGCAGTGAGCCATGGCTGTTGTTGTGGCCGCGGCTGCAGCCCGCTGCGCGTCGCGCACACGGTGCACAGCACGACGCAGGGGAGGGGAAGGGGGGAGGGAGGGGGTGGGTGGCCACGTCGCGGCGGCGGGAGGGGGTGCGCGGCCGTCGCACGTGATGAAAATCACGTCGCGGCGGGGGAGGGCCGCGTAATTTTTTTTTTTTTTTAATTAAATCACGTGGGGGGGGTGGCATCCGCAAATATTTTTTTTTTCAATTCAATCACGCGATTGGACGGCGTGATTAAAAAAAAATCACGTCGCGAAAAATCACTTCGCGAATTTTTTTTTTTTTAAATCTCGCGGTGCTTGGGAAAAAAACATCAGACCAGCACTGGGAAAAACAGCGCACAGGAGGTCTATATTTTTTTTTAACATATGTGTTCAGAAAAAAAACGCACAGTCCAGCGCTGGGAAATAAAAAATTTCCAGACCAACACTGGAAAAAAAAAAACTGAAGCCTTCCGCTTCCTGCAAAACTTTCTCCAAGCAAATAACCAGCGTCCGCCTCCTCTCTCTCTTCTCACGCTTCTGGCTCTGATGCCATGTTAGAGTAAACAACAATAAGATTTTATTAATCAGCAGATTAAATAGACTATTAAGCCCGGAGGTTACGGAACCACCCGTGGCTGAAATAGGCCCTGTTACAACAATAATGTAATAATAGCTTCTAACAATAATATACGCTAACATTTTTATAGTAATATTATCATTACAAAATACTTAGACGTTGTCTTGAGAGAATGTAGGGCTTGAGGTTGGATAGATATCTGGTTTTTCTCACTACAATGCTAGATTGGATGAGTCTTTGTACAATTACAATTAGTAATTTCATTTGCTTGATTGTTATCTATATATTTGTATAAATTGTTGATGCTACACATATTCCCATTGTAATCCATATGTAGTGTATAATGATATTTGATTAGCACTAAATTTGTGCATAGTTGCTCTTTTTAGGAAAGGAGGAATATGGTTGTCATAAATAATTAAATAACACTTTCTAACACTCATCCAACCAACTACAAGCCTATCTATACTCGTGATGCCTACCACATAGAAAATATGAGGCTTAGTTAGCACCCTCACAAAGGCCCATGACTACCATTACAGGTAGTTAGTTTAACATAGGGTAGATGGGTTTAATTTAGGAGGTCGAACGTCATCCTATCTTGCACATGGGATTATAGATTTCACAAACTTATCGCCACCTATGATTAATTAAAAATTATATTCAATGAGCACTACTTTGGTGGTCTGAGTGTGTTTTATATTTGCATCACTTAGTGGATTTTTAAACCTTACAATAAGAATACAAATTGTTCTTCGAAAACTTAAGGTTTAACTTGGATTAATTCCCTTTTTTTATCGTGCGAAGGAGATATTTATCTCTACAACAAAAGTTATACCAGGTATGCACAGGAGATGGACCAACATGCTTCCAAATCTAGGGTTATTTGAATGTCTAAGTCTTCCAATAAACTACACAGTGATCCTCCTTTCCTACAAAGAGCAACTATGCATAAAATTGGTATTAATCAGACATCATGCTACACTATAGATAAATTATAATGGGTATCCATGTAGCATATATGATTTATACAAATATATAAACAACAATCATGCAATAGAAATTACTGATGGAAATTATACAAAGACTCATCTAGTTTAGTATATTTGTGAGTAAAATGAGATATATATCCAATCTCAAGACCTACAATCTCTTAGGCATACATAACAACAACTTCTAAGTCTTTCGTAATAATAATTTTGCTCTAAAACTAGATGTATCTCTTTGTTTTTTACAAAAAAATAGTTATATATATATATATATAGGAAACATAAGTATAATCTATCTCATGGTGTGAAGCATATTCTTCAATTTTTTCACAAAAAAAGAATATCTTATCATTTTAGAAGATGTTGGTTCTAGATAATACATAGATGCTCATCAAAGGTCAGACTCCCTGCTCGCATGTTCTCTGTTCAATCTCCAAAAGATCAAAAAATCTTCTTTTTCTTCCTTTTTCCAATAGGTTTTAAAGAGATCTTAGAAATATTTCGCTCAAGATAATGAATTCATAACCATCCACCTTGGCATTTCATTAAGTTGGGTTTATTTTCCAATTCAAAGCCAAAGATTTTTTTTTGTGATTCATTTATTCTAAAATAAATTGAGTATTCAAAATTTTCCTTTCTTCTTTTTCATTTAATGAAGTATCATTAAATCTTGTTATCACAGTTTCTTTATCAAGCATGATAAAAATCATAATTTAACATCAATTAACATTCAAGTGTAAAAGTTTGACATATCAAATAGCAAGAGCATTAGGTAGATCTAGAACATATATCACATATAACTCCATTATATTTTCAACTACATAAAATATCAGCTTTCTAAACACTTGCAAAGGTGTCTATTATTACAAAAATACAAATCTATTAGTAGAATATCATCAATCATCAAAACCTCATAAAACCATACAATATTTCATTAATGATACTGATTAAATTCATAAATAGTTTATATGAAAAAGTTATCCAGGGGAGGGTCATGACATACTATATATCTTGTACTAAAGACGATCCTTTGTATTTTAGCAATAACCTACAATAAGACTAGAATTACATTTATTCATTCAAATAAATATGAAAAATATTTTTGTATATCAGCTACTTTTTTCCAAGTAGCATTCTTTTTTTAATACAAATACCATTGAACTTTACATTGTTCTAGAGTTCATTTCCTCATATTTTTAAAATAGAAATCCAAAATCTTTGTTGGTTCCACTTCAATCACTATAGCTTCATTTATCTACAAGTTAGACAAATTCCATAAATGGCTAGCATCATTTACATACTTCCTAAGCAGAGATATATGGAAATTAGCATTGATATTGGATAGATTGGAATTTGTCTAACTTGCAGATAAATGACCCTACAATGATTGAAGTGCAACCAACAAATATTTTGAAGTTTTGTTCTAAATAGATGAACCAAAGTTTGGAACAATGTAAATTTTAATGGGTTGGTTTTCAAAAAAGAATACTACTTGGGAAAAAGTAGTTGATATTCAAAAATATTTTCCATATTTATTTGATTGAATAAATGTAATTTTGATCTTATTGCAAGTTACTGTAAAACATAGAGGACTATGTTTAGTCCATGGGGGTAGTATGTCATTACCCTCCCTTAGAAAAAAATTTCATATAAAATATTTATGAATTTATATGTTATTGTTAATGAAATATTAAAGGGTTTTATGAGATTTTTATGATTAATGATATGCTACTAATAGATTTATCTTTTTAAAATAATATTATATGTATATGTAGTCATAATGAACTAACATGTGATATCTAGTCTAGATCTAGTTGATGATTAATAACATGTGATATCTGGTCTAGATCTAGTTGATGATTAATGATATGGCAGTAATAGAGTTGTCTATTTATACTTTTACGGTAATTGATGTCAAATTATCATTTTGATCATGCTTGACAAAGGAACTATGATAAGAATATTTAATGATACTTCGCTAAATAAAAAAAGAAGAAAAAAAAAATTTAAATGCTCAATTTGTTTTAGAATAAATGATCTTATCTAGGGTTTAGGGTTTAGGGTTTAGGGTTTAGGGTTTAGACAACACACCTATGATTAATTAAAAATTATATTCAATGAGCACTACTTTGGTGGTCTGAGTGTGTTTTATATTTGCATCACTTAGTGGATTTTTAAACCTTACAATAAGAATACAAATTGTTCTTCGAAAACTTAAGGTTTAACTTGGATTAATTCCCTTTTTTTATCGTGCGAAGGAGATATTTATATCTACAACAAAAGTTATACCAGGTATGCACAGGAGATGGACCAACATGCTTCCAAATCTAGGGTTATTTGAATGTCTAAGTCTTCCAATAAACTACACAGTGATCCTCCTTTCCTACAAAGAGCAACTATGCATAAAATTGGTATTAATCAGACATCATGCTACACTATAGATAAATTATAATGGGTATCCATGTAGCATATATGATTTATACAAATATATAAACAACAATCATGCAATAGAAATTAATGATGGAAATTATACAAAGACTCATCTAGTTTAGTATATTTGTGAGTAAAATGAGATATATATCCAATCTCAAGACCTACAATCTCTTAGGCATACATAACAACAACTTCTAAGTCTTTCGTAATAATAATTTTGCTCTAAAACTAGATGTATCTCTTTGTTTTTTACAAAAAAATAGTTATATATATATATATAGGAAACATAAGTATAATCTATCTCATGGTGTGAAGCATATTCTTCAAATTTTTCACAAAAAAAGAATATCTTATCATTTTAGAAGATGTTGGTTCTAGATAATACATAGATGCTCATCAAAGGTCAGATTCCCTACTCGCATGTTCTCTGTTCAATCTCCAAAAGATCAAAAAATCTTCTTTTTCTTCCTTTTTCCAATAGGTTTTAAAGAGATCTTAGAAATATTTCGCTCAAGATAATGAATTCATAACCATCCACCTTGGCATTTCATTAAGTTGGGTTTATTTTCCAATTCAAAGCCAAAGATTTTTTTTTGTGATTCATTTATTCTAAAATAAATTGAGTATTCAAATTTTTCCTTTCTTCTTTTTCATTTAATGAAGTATCATTAAATCTTGTTATCATAGTTTCTTTATCAAGCATGATAAAAATCATAATTTAACATCAATTAACATTCAAGTGTAAAAGTTTGACATATCAAATAGCAAGAGCATTAGGTAGATCTAGAACATATATCACATATAACTCCATTATATTTTCAACTACATAAAATATCAGCTTTCTAAACACTTGCAAAGGTGTCTATTATTACAAAAATACAAATCTATTAGTAGAATATCATCAATCATCAAAACCTCATAAAACCATACAATATTTCATTAATGATACTGATTAAATTCATAAATAGTTTATATGAAAAAGTTATCCAGGGGAGGGTCATGACATACTATATATCTTGTACTAAAGACGATCCTTTGTATTTTAGCAATAACCTACAATAAGACTAGAATTACATTTATTCATTCAAATAAATATGAAAAATATTTTTGTATATCAGCTACTTTTTTCCAAGTAGCATTCTTTTTTTAATACAAATACCATTGAACTTTACATTGTTCTAGAGTTCATTTCCTCATATTTTTAAAATAGAAATCCAAAATCTTTGTTGGTTCCACTTCAATCACTATAGCTTCATTTATCTACAAGTTAGACAAATTCCATAAATGGCTAGCATCATTTACATACTTCCTAAGCAGAGATATATGGAAATTAGCATTGATATTGGATAGGTTGGAATTTGTCTAACTTGCAGATAAATGACCCTACAATGATTGAAGTGCAACCAACAAATATTTTGAAGTTTTGTTCTAAATAGATGAACCAAAGTTTGGAACAATGTAAATTTTAATGGGTTGGTTTTCAAAAAAGAATACTACTTGGGAAAAAGTAGTTGATATTCAAAAATATTTTCCATATTTATTTGATTGAATAAATGTAATTTTGATCTTATTGCAAGTTACTGTAAAACATAGAGGACTATGTTTAGTCCATGGGGGTAGTATGTCATTACCCTCCCTTAGAAAAATTTTTCATATAAAATATTTATGAATTTATATGTTATTGTTAATGAAATATTAAAGGGTTTTATGAGATTTTTATGATTAATGATATGCTACTAATAGATTTATCTTTTTAAAATAATATTATATGTATATGTAGTCATAATGAACTAACATGTGATATCTAGTCTAGATCTAGTTGATGATTAATAACATGTGATATCTGGTCTAGATCTAGTTGATGATTAATGATATGGCAGTAATAGAGTTGTCTATTTATACTTTTACGGTAATTGATGTCAAATTATCATTTTGATCATGCTTGACAAAGGAACTATGATAAGAATATTTAATGATACTTCGCTAAATAAAAAAAGAAGAAACAAAAAATTTAAATGCTCAATTTGTTTTAGAATAAATGATCTTATCTAGAACTAACATCTTCTAATACCATAAGGTATTCCTTTATATGAAAATATTGAAGAATATGCTTCAAAATATGAGATATATTAGACTTATATATATTTGTTTGTTTACTTGTAAAAGGTAAATATATACCTCTATTTTTAGAGAAACATTATCATTAAAAAAAACTTTCATATTGTCCCGAGAGAATGTAGATCTTGAGGTTCGATAGGTATTTTTTTTTTCTCACTACCATGCTATACTAGATAAGTCTTTGTACAATTACCATTAGTCATTTAATTTGCTTGATTGTTATCTATATATTTGTATAAATTATTGATGCTACATAGAAACCCATTGTAATCCATATGTAGTGTAGCGTGATATTTTATTAGCACTAAATTTATGCATAGTCGCTCTTTGTAGAAAAATAAGACCATGGTTTAGTTTACTGGGAGGCATAAACCTTTGAAGAACACTACCTTTGGAAGCCTATTGGTGCATCTCCTATGCATACCTAGTACAAATTCCATTGTAGGAAGAAATATCTCCTTCATATGATATTAAAGAAAATTAATCCAAGTCAAACCTTTATGTTTAGAAGAATAATTTTTGTCCTTATTGTAAGGTTTGAAAAGATGCCAAGTGGCACAAATATAGAATGCACTCGAACCATTGGAGTAGTGCTCTTCAAATGTAGGTTTTAATTAATCATAGGTGGTGATAGGTTTGTGAAATCTATAATCCCACACCTAAGGTAGGAAGATTCTTGAGTGCATAAATTAAACCTATCTACCTTGTGTTAAACTGACTACCTATGATGACACTCATGAGATTTCATGAGGATGCTAACTAAGCCCCACAATGACAAGCAACAAGCATCACAAGTATGTATGGGCTCATATTTCATTAGATGAATGTTAGAAAATTCTATTCAATCATTTATGACCACCTTGGTAAGTAGAAAACCTTTTTTTTAATAAAGGATAGAGAATAGCCTTTAATGAGAAGTATTTTTCAAAAATGTACAAAGTGTAACTATTTGTAAACTCTCAAGAAGAGAGATGTAATTTATCAAGGGTGGGGGACCTAAATACAACTCCTTATTATCCAAAAAAAAATTAAAGCAATGTGTAATGACAGTTAATTGTAATTCAATTAATTGAATTTTTTTTTTTTAAATTTAAATTTACAGCTACCCACATGTTGTAGGTGAGTTGCAAAGGGTGGAGCAATCCTCCAAGGGAGGTCCCTAGTTAGAATCTCCACTCTACCAAATGTACATCGAGTACCCAAAATCTAGTTGATTAGGTTGGTACGATCAAGGCTAGGCACGACTCCCGGGTGATTTTGATATGTAAAACCCCTGGTCATGGTTTCTCAAACCAAGGTGACCTCGCAAGAGTTTTTTCGCTAAATTCAAAAAATATATATAAATTTATAGCTTTCATTAGACAACCTTAAATAATATTAGTTTATATTTAAAATTTTACTTATTCTTAATTAATATTGAATAATTTTACTTTAAAAATATGAAAAACATTAAAATTAAATTTAATTGGTGAGAAAAATCAATTGTTATGCCCTTGCAATTCTCACAAACTATAACAAATTAATTGGTGAGAAAAATCAATTGAATATAATTTATGCCCTTGCAATTCTCACAAACTATAACAAATTAACACATAAAATATATTATTTAGTCTGGTATCAAGAATATCTCTTTACATTGGATGTATTCAGCCTCGGGCTGCTGCTCTTAACTGCCCGCATTAATATAATTTTCTTTAATTTACCAAAAAAAAAAAAAAACACATCAAATCTCATATAACGAATTAAATAACTCATCAAATTGATTAAGACATATTAAAACATTTGTATAATGATGGTTTTCAGTTGCAAAGAATACAATAACCGAAACGGAAGATAATTTGAATAAAATAAAATAAAAACATTTGAAGTTAATGATCTATCATGTTCACACAAACATAAAAGACAAAGAAACGTTTGAATGCTTAAAACAAATGATTCAGAATAAACAATACTGCAAACCCTAAACCTTACTGAAAATATACTACTGTTCTTTAACACTTAAATTTGCGATCTTCCTATATTCAAACAAATTTCCACAACCGTTTTTGTGATCTGCCTGTATTCAAATAAATTTTCTTAACTTTTTTAATATTAACAAATCTTAAGCATTTAAAATTAATAGTTTTCTTGCTATATTCAAGCAAACTTAGCTGTTGTAAGGCCAGTGGTTAAATTTAATGGCTTAATATAAAAAACATACACAAACCCTAAACAATCTGTTTATTAACAATAAAATTTGTGATTTTTTATCAATGTTAGTTTAATATGTTAGATTTTTTAACATTTCATGAAAAAATTTATGTTTGATTCTTATCTTACCAAGTTAATCAGGTTTGTTAAAATACCCTTACCTAATGATAATATAATATAAATAATATCGTTTAAATCCCATATAACTCATTAAATTACAATCAATCTATATTTAAGTAAACATGAGTGATCTTTCGTAAGGCCTAAACCTTGCAAAAGGCCTACTATTTTCTTGATCTTTCTGTATTTGCCAAAAAAAATTATTTGACGTTTTAGGGTTACCGAACATTTCATGGTCAAATTTAATGGTCTAGTGTGGCTGCCTAAACTTTAAACCTCACTGGTCAAATTTTATGGTCTAGTATGGCTGCCTAAACCTTAAACCTCACTGAAAACAAAAAAATAAAAAAAAACTTGCTACTTTTACACTACAGATCAAAAGAATTTGCGATCTTACTACAAGAGGAAATTTCCTTGACTGTTTTAAGATTAACAAATGTTTAAAGCTTAAATTCAATGATTTAGTATATAAAAAGCTGTCCAAACCTTAAACCTCTCAGAAAACAGAAAATTAATTGCTACTACAGACAAAAAAAAAAATACTTTCTTTACTCTTGAATCCATAAAGAAGAAGAATAGCTTACCGGCTCTAACATAGTAACAATCGAGGTCATATGGAACAAGTTCTTTACAAGTCGCCGTCTTCACGATGTCAGCTCAATCTGCTATATTCACCCAATAGACTCTTCAAACTGTGAAAGATAGGAGAATCTGCCATATTCACCAAATACACGTTTTAAAATGAAAATTCCAAATCAATGCATCATCAAACCACTGAAGACATAATAATAATAATAAAAAAAAGCAGATAAGTGATTCAAATACAACAGATTAAATGTCCAAATCCCTATCAAATGTTTCAAGTACAAAAAAATTAAATTTTCAAATACCTTGTCGGATTGCTTGAGATTGGAAGCGTAGGCAGTCAAGAATCATGGGTAGACACATCTTTTACGATACCACTTTTACCGTGCAACTAGTCGCCGTGGCTGGAATCTCCGACCTCCAAAGTCTGTTTTACCCTAGCGTTTTCATTGGAACCCCACTTCTTATTGAAAACCTGATAATAACGCCTAGGTAATGTTTGATAAGGGGTTCGGGAACCTTGGCTTTATAGAAAGTATGTTAATAGATATTTTAAAACCCTAAACTAGCTTAAATATATAAAATATATATATTTATAAACGTCGAGAGTTATCAATCTTGAGGGGTCTATTTCATTCTTAATGTCGGTTTTTAATAAAATATTAATATTGTTTACGGCATGGCTGACCTTGCTGGCTGCCATTGTAGGACATTCCACGTAATTAGAGATTTTTATTTAATTCAATTAGTGAGAGGTTTTTCCCAAAAGGATAATTTTTTTTTTAATTATAATTTAAAATATAAAATAATTTTGATTGATTATTTGACAATTTTAGGTTGTGTTTAAATCTTGAACCTCTCGTCCTTTCACTTGGAGTAAAATTTTATGGTGGGGCAAATATTATTATTATTTCAAAGGCTAGGTGGATTGGTAATATTTGGCTAGGTATTTACCAAGAAAACCCCAACTTTTGGTTGCTTATAAATCTTGAACCCACATGGGTCCCCTCATGGGATAAAAGTTTATGGTGGGACAAGTGGATATAGTGTTGCAGCTTTCCATATTGGAACCATGGGTGCAACAACAATAATAATAGAATTAACGTTTCTATTATATTATTGTTGTAGGCATAGTTCAAATATGGAAAGCTGCCACTATAACCATTTACTTCACCATAAACATGTATTTTAAGTGAGGGGACCCAAGCAACCTAAAGTTGGTGACTTTTTGGTAAATGCCTAGCCACACAAGCACTTATCAACCCTATCACTTATTATAGCCTTTTTTTTCAAGCCTTTTCAACCGCAACTAACATAGCATTATTTAATAAAATCTATTTTTTTTTTAAAGAAAATTGGAGGAAATCCATCAAAACTCCAACACTTTTCATATTACATTATTTTGTAGGAAGGCTTTTTACTTCCAATTTTTTATTTTTCTTTCTCTTTAATCTTTAGCTCCGAATCTTCATGGTTGAATAAATAATTTACGGTTTTTTTTCATATTTTTGGATTAAAATGAACATCATTAATAAATATGGTAAAAAAAAATCATTCTAGTTGCATTTTAGGTTATTATAACCATCCCAAACTATATACATGCCTAAATTCTCATGACCTCAACATATCTTATCCTTTTCCTCCTTTCCTGTAAGGTGGCATTGCTTTAGTATCCTCTCTAAAAAGAGAATCATTGTTTAGATGCAATATCACCACTTTGATAGAAGTATTGTTCAGATGTAGTTTCTTCCTAGATAAAAGTATTATTTTGATGTAGTTTTTCCCTTACACTGAAGTTTTATCCAGATGTAGTTTCCTCCCTTAGAATTTTATCTTGAATTGTTAACCAATTTTATCTTGAATTGTTAAGAAATTTTATCTTTCTTTTTTAAGATTTGTCTTCATGTTGGGTCTCATCCAAGGCTTGTTATAAGAAGCTAAAGAAGTTGCTTAGATATTTTATCTAGGAAATTTCTACCTCTGGCTTTGGTTTCCATAGAGTAGCCTAGGAATTCTATTGTTTACCTAAGAAGAATGGTGGAATGGGTATTTTTTGACTGTAAACGCTTATGGGCACTTGAGGATTGCAAAAAGCACCCAACGGTACTTGAGAGTAGCAGGTTGGCATTCAGTAGTAGCTAATGGGCACTCAAGGGTAGCAGAGGGGCATTTGGAGGTTGAAGCAAAGTCCACATAAGTGTATCTACTTTAGGTGAGGGCTATGGTGATGGATGCAATGGTGGATGTAAGGACGAGGGTGAGAAAAAGCGAAGGTAAGGATTTTTTGACCTCAAGACTTCTTACCATTGGACATCTATGTCAAAGCATTAAAGTTTTTAATCTTTAAGTCTTTAACCTTGTTTCCCTTCTAATATTTGGATTTTTTTATCAGAGATAATCTTCTCTTTCTGTCACCTAAGAATGATACATTATGAGTACAATGACCTATCTCATCATCAACTTCTTTCTTTCTTTTCTTATCGCTACCCACATCAATTGTGGCATTTTTGGTACTCCAAGTGTGAAGAGAGCTAAGGGCTTCCTGGGTGTGAGAAATAGGAGATTGGATGAAGGAAATTTTGGTGGGGCTAATAGGATCGGTGGAATGAACTCCTTTGAGCTTCGAAGGGCTCCGGAGGGTCAAGGATTTAGGCATAACCTAAAATCTATTAGTTAAGAGATAAATTTTTCATCATGGAATATATAGATGATGATGATGATACATGTGTTCAAGATGGAAATCATAATATCCATATAAGAATGGATGAGAATGTGGAAAGTATTAATGTACCATGTTCGTTTGTATAGTTAGTTGTTATAATTTGTTCTTGAATGTATTTTGAGAAATCAACATTTCAAATTTAATTAAAATAATGTTTCCTTTTTTAAAAAATGAAAAATATATTATATTTATAAAAAATATATTACAAATTAAAATGAGTTGGATAGGAAATACGAGCGAAAAAAAATCCTCCACCAAACCCTCCTAGCTAAAATATTACCCATCCCTTTATCTTCATGTTGTTTCACTCCATGGCCTAACTATGATAGATTTATTAGAATCACTAGTTATTATTCCTATTCTGCTATTTTTTTGTACCACCTCTTGCATTCCTAATATTCTTTGGTACTAGCTTATTTTATTTTCCATATAAGAGTCCACATATTGCCCTTCCTCTAGTTATTTTACCATTTTGCTAAACAATTTGCCATATTATTTACCTTTCACTTGAAATATGTAATAAAAACATCCTAAAAAATCTTCCAAATATTTTGAATTGCTTTCACCTTCCATCTCTCACCAATTCCTAGAACTTGAAAGGGTCTTATAGGATCTAATATTTCAGCCCATATTTGAGAGTCTATCTCTATCCATGGATTTTGTAAATGTACATTTACAATTATAATCGATGCTAACAAGATCTCTTGTCATTTTGCTTCATTATTTTTTGTCTTCTCCATACCTTATGCTCTCCAGTACACCTATTCTCCTTTCTAATTTCATGTGATAATATTAAAACTAGCTTTTCTAGGGTTTTTAGTAGAAGCCTAATATGTGTTTGCCTTCATCCACTCTTTGGGAGGAGGTTTCCACTCTATGTTATTTGAGGGGATCTCACCTGCGCATTCAACCCTTAGTTGTTTTTATTTTACAGTTATTTTGAAGATTCATAAAATAGTCACTTTCTTCATTCTATGTTTTTTTCTCATGTAATCTAATAGATAGTGTTTCCATTAGCTTACTCATAATCCTCTCCCATACTTGCTCCCTTGTTTTGTGCTCTAATATAAATATGCATGCATTTCATTCCAGCCATAACTGTCACCATATGAAGCTAGGTCCTATCTTCCATGTCATTTTCATTGTTTTAGTCTTAAAGCTACATTGTTTCCATTTCTAATAAAAGCTTTCCTAGCTGTCAAAATTTTTCCAATGCTGTCTCATTTGCCTCTACTTACTGATCCATATATCTTTAATAAAAGAACACCCAAAAAATAGGTGATTGTATCCTATACTTTTCCACACATAACACATTTAGAAATACCATAAAAACCTAATTTTATTATATTATAAAATTTCAAGCACTTCTTATGGTTAATTAGCCATGAGAAAATGTAAATTTTTGGTTATTATTCATTTTACTAGATAAATATCCGTGGAAGTGGTGCTGGAATAATATTATATCCATAAACTAACTTGGATTCCTCCTTTTCCTTATAGGTTCCTAACTTGCTTCCTCCCCATACAAGCATATCCCTTATAAAACCATCCTAAATTGGGTGTCTTTGGAGATGTCTCCATAGTTTTTCGGTTAGTTCCTCCATCCCCCTCACTCGCCATTCTTGGGGATGTTTCCATTGTAGTAATTCTGGCACATGTTGACTTCATAATTTCATATAATAAGAGGCTTTCCACCACCCTACCTTTTGGATCTCTACTTTCTAACTCTCCATATTTGGGAATGTCTAAATAATTGGTTGAGATTGATTCCATGAATCCTCCTAAAATAGATCATCCTTTCCATCCCCTAACTTCTAATACAGGTATGGATTTTTTAGTTCTTGGCCTACTTCCATTGTTCTCTATCTTGTAGATACCTCTCCTTCCACTCTATTTATTGGAATATATTTCTTAGTCACTCCTGTATAATATTTAGCTTGTAGCAGTCTACTCCATAAGCCCCCATAGATGTAATCCATCTCCAATATAACCTCCCTACTAGTTCCTTGCTTCTTTGGGATGTTGATATTATCCCCAATCCTCATTTTTTTGGTTGACATGTCTTCTCCCACCTAACAAGTGCTAATTTTTGTTCTTCCCTTGCACCTAACCACAAAAAAATTCTTGTGTTTTTATCAGTATCTTTTAGAATTATCTTTGGAGCATGAAGTATGGAAAATTTATAAAATAAAAGAGCTTGTAGTATAGGGTTAATCATTGTAAGCCTTCCTCCAAATATTAGTCATTTTTGTGTCTAGTTGCTCAACTTACCTTAAATTTTTTCAATCAGCCCTTTTCACACCTTGCTTTTTGTTTTCTTCACAGATAGAGGTACTCCTAAATACTGTATGGGCAAAGAAGTTTTCATGAATTTCAATAATTGTAAAATTTTATCTCTCACCCTCTTTGTTGTATTAAAAAAATCTATTTGATATTTTTTTCCATTAAAAGTTTTTCCTATACCTTGAGTATACCCATATAAAATTTATCTTATGTTTCTTAATTAAAATCATGTTTCACTTTGTATAATTTGAAGAAATTCTATACTGTGTAGATGGTATGGTATAATTACTTTGTAAAATACTTTGAAATGCCTATGGATTCAAACTATCAAATTTAGGTATCAAACCTTTAAAAGTTCAAATAATTTAATGCATTGATGGTCTTAGTAGGGACATCACAATGGAAAAATTCATTAGGATCTCTTAATAGAGACCCAAGTTCAATTTATGAGAAGGATGACCCTTGAGATGCCCTTCCTTTTCAACCTCTTAAAAAAATTCAATGCGTTGATGAGAAATAAAAGTGGAAAGAAGATCAATTTCCTAATGATTTAGTGACAAATAGTTTACTAGTAATATCTTCCACGTAATATACATATTTGGACTACTTATGCAAGAAAAAATATTTGTTAATGTTTATGGATTTATATTAAATTTTACTATTAATTATTTAAAATTGATATGCAATTTTAAGACTAAATACATAATAATATAAAATGAATGACTAAAATAATAATAACATAAAGTATCATCACTTCTAAATAAATTAATTATAAATGATGATATTGATTTTAGTAATCTAACAATTATTATTTTTAATATTTTATTTGAAAAATAATTTTAATTTAATATAATATAAATAAAGTAGACTGCAAATCAGTGTGTTGTCTAAATTGATGTATGAATTCTTCCTTAGATAATGGATTGTTATAAAGTTTAAGCCTATGTCCAATTACTAATAATTTTCTTGTTGAATCATCTATAGGCATAAGCTTGATTGTACCGTTTCCAAATATTTCCTCAATTTCATAGGGTCCTAGCCATATTTTTCTTAATTTAAATTGAAAATATTGATAACGAGAGTCAAATAACAAGGCCCAATCTCCTGATTGAAATGAGATTTGTGGAGGAACATTTTTCGTAGGACTGCCCAAAATGAAGAACTCGTTTTGATCATATCTCATTCATCCGGACTTGGATTGAGCTGAAATTTTGAGGATAGATGCCTAAAAACCCCTAGAATGTCTCCACAAATTTTCATATCATTTGGAGCAACACATATCATAGCGTATCCCTATGTGTGAACGAGATATTTGGCAAGCGACTATGTGAGGGTTTCATCTGGGTTGAGTGGAAGCATCTCCAGAGGTTGGTTTTTAGGGCCTTCGGGCCCTAACGACCAATATTTTTGTGGTTTGTGCTCAATATTTTAGCATGAAATGTTGTAGGGGATCCAATATGGGTTAGAAATTTGTCTTTCAACAGATCATACTATGAACTTGAGTGACAACAACTTCCAATTTGCTGCACAAAAGAAAAGTGAAAACCATACCTTTCCATGATGTCTACGGCAAGGTTAAAGAGATCACAAAACAAGTTTCAAGCAGTTGATAAAAAAATGGCTCATATCTCAAGTGAATCTAGTGCTAAGGTGCACCCAAAAAACAATTCTACTATGAAAACCCCTATCAAGGGTAAGAATTTTGAATACTCAGCCCCAAAAATGAATTTTAGGGATGCCCTTCGTGGTGGAAAGCCTCAGACCAATGCTAATATCAATCTTAGGGATTCACATAAACCTCTAAGAATGCCTAATATTGATCCCAATAAAATGTAGTCAGGATGTCTTAAAGCAGCTGATTGAACTCCTATTGTTAAGGTTGATATGGGTAACATTCAGACTGGCATTGAAGATTTGGAAAAAAGAGGACTAATTTGTTGGTTCGTGGGTTTTCGTCCGAGTCTATCTACTTTCAAAGTTTGGGCTGCAAAAAGCTGGAAAACTAAAGGTGAGTTACAAATCTCTATTTATCCAAATGGTTATTTTCTTGTTTTATTTGCTAATAATGAAGATAGAGAGAAAATTTTTCAAGGGGGTCCTTGGTTTTTTGGAAGGTCAGGGCTTTTCATGAAGCCCTGACATACTAAATTTAAAGCCAAAGAAGAGAGGCCTTCTATAACTCCCATTTGGGTTAGACTCTTTGGCCTCCCTATTGAATTTTGGAATCCTACTATTTTTTCTTCAATTGGAAACTCTTTAGGAACTTTTATGATGACTGTTGATTGTACTCAAAATTTTGAACATATTATTTATGCTTGAATTTGTGTTTTAATGGAATTTGACAAACCCCTACCTAAAAATATCACATTACAATTTGGGGAAGACACTTGGGAGGAAGTAGTGGACTATGAGAACATTCCTTTTCATTGTAGAATTTACCATGAATATGGTCATTTGTCTAGTGCTTGCCCAAATAAAATTCTTTATCAAAATAAAGAAGATATAAACTCATCAGGTTTCCAAATACCTAAGAAGAAGAACACTCAGAAAAAATCAGTTATGAAGGATCAATCAAAGTCATTTGCTAATATGTTTAAAATCCTTTCCACAAATGATGTCCCAAGTGAGGAAGAGGAAATAATGGAAACTAAAATCTTAGAAACACAATTTAAATATGAAGGGAATAACTCAAAGACAAACCAACAAATCAAAGGTTTTCAACAGAAAAAAAGGGAGAAAATTTACACAAGAAAAACAATCTTTCAAATGTCAAAAATTTAAATAATGCAAGTCCTAATATACACTTCGTTGAACCATCTAGTAAAATTTTTGTTGTGTACGAGCATTATTCAAGGTTAGAATCCATCTAAAATTCAATTGAAATAAGTCAAGAAATAGGTAAAAAAAAATTGAAGATGGATTCTAATCAAAAAGAAGGTCGCAAGACCAATCAACATCATATGGTAAAAGAATGTGGAAAGCTTGTAGAGGAAGGTAAGATTAATGCCCTTCCTAACTTTTTTAGCCTTGGTATTAATGAAGATCATCACTTGGAATATTAGAGGACTCAAAGGGAGTCTTTTAAAACAAAATGAAATTAGAAGAATGATTCAGATAAATCATCCACATCTTGTTTTCCTTCAAGAAACAAAGATGTCAATGGAGGATATGGACTCAATTGCCATGAAAATTTGGCCACTGGAAAAGTGGTTTCCCTCAGTTCCCAAGGGACTTCTAGTGGCATTGCTTGTCTTTGGGACCCAAAAGAGGTAGTTATTCACCATATGGTTGGCAGTTGGGGTTTGTTGGCTATAGCTATTCAAAGTAGACATTCTAACCAAATTATGCTCTGACTTATTTGGAGGAAAAAAAAGACAATAGAAGGATATTACTCATATTATCTCTCATTTTCCTGAATCTTGGATCTTGATCGAAGGATATTTCAATACCATCCTCTCTCTAGATGAGAAAAGGGGGGAAATAGAAATTTAGATAAAAGCACTAACCTCAAGAGCGAATATATTTCAAACCTCCATCTTGTGGATATCCAACCAGATAATGGCCTTATGACTTGGTCTAACATAAGGCAAGGGATAGCTTATATAATGGAGATATTGTATAGGTTTTTACTCTCTTAAAATTTCTTAATCCATGGTCACATTTGTAAAGTGAAGACTCTTAATAATGTTGGTTCAGATCATTGGCCAGTCATGGTGGAAATATGAAAAACCAATGTGAGTTTCTCTCCTTTGTATTTTCAATTAATGTGGTTTAGAGACATTTCCTTCAGACCTCGTGTGCAAAAATGGTGGAAGGAAGGTAAACCTAGGCATGGGACTAAGATGTTCTATTTTGCCAAAAGACTACAATACATTAAATTCAAAATCAAGACTTGGAACTAGAAAGTGTTTGGGGATGTTCATAAAAAAATACATGAAGTTATTGCTCATATTGAAAATTTGAATAAGAAAACCCGTTTAGATGGCCCCACAGAGGAGAAGTGCAGATGAAATTAAACTCACAACTCAGTTAGAGGAATGGGAAAAAATAGAAAAAATCTTATGGAAGCAAAAATCTAGAATTCAATGACTCAAAGAAGGATATCGAAACACAAATTTCTTCCACAAATATCTTCTAGCTCAAATATCCCACAACTTTATTTCTTCCTTAAAATCAAACTCTGGAGATGTTGTTTATACTTGGGATGGCATGAACTCTATTGTTGTTGATTACTTTTCCAATATTTTTTCTCCTACTCCTCTTGACTCAACTTCACAACAAAATGTTCATCAAGTAATCCCTTCTCTTATCACTTTTGAGGAGAACTCTATTTTGACTGCTCCTATTACTATGATGAGCTTCAAAAAGTAGTTTTTAAAATACAAAAAGCAAAAACCCCAGGTCCTGATGGTTTTCCCATTGAGTTATACCAAGAGTTCTAGGATATCCTTCATGTTGATTTATTAGAGGTGGTGGAAGAATCCAGGAAAGCCAAAGAAATTTTGAAGGTTATCAATAAAACTTATATTACTCTTCTTCTAAAATTTCAAGAGGTTGATCATATCTCAACTTTTAAACCTATTGCTTTATGTAATATTCTTCTCAAAATCATTACTAAAATCATGGCAGAAAGGTTGAAGCTTCTTTTGCATAAGATTATTTACCCAGAGCAAGGGTGTTATGTATCCACATCATTCAATCAACCACCTCCTTTCGTCATCCACAATTAGTCAATTGTGTTGTGGGTTTCATCCTTTACCCATTCGTCAATTGAGGGGGTAAGCAAACAAATCAACATTTTCAAAAAAATCATTCATTCTTTGCATCGAGAAGATTTAAGTCCATATCTCCATCAAATAAAACTAGGTGTCTTTTATTTTTGCACCATATTGTGTTTCACACAATACGATACTAAAAGGGGCATCTGTAGACACTAAAATATAGGATTTTGCATTTCATCACATAATTTTGCATATTAAATTATATGCCTAGGTCTAAGCTTAGGAATATAAATTATAGTACATTTTACCCACATTGCACATCATAATTTTGCATAATAATATATGCCTAAGTCTAAAATTAGGCTTATAATTCCTACACATCATTCATTCACATTGCACATTTTAGTTCTGCATAACATTATGTGCCTAAGTTTGACTTAGGCATAAAATCCTACACATAATTATATTTTCTAGATTTTATTAAATCTAGGAAATATCCTCCTAGGATACCCTCTCTCCTCACTTGACATGTGTCATGGCCACATCATCATCACTCCTTTTCCACCTTTCATACATCCTTATCCCTTTTGTCCTTTCACATGGGGTAACCCTCCATATTTCACTCCACTTGCACCTACCCACTTGCCACATCTCACACCTCACTCCACACATCACTCCACTTCCAACTACGCTCTTACCACATCTCCCTAATTAAGTGAGACACTTATAGTGACTCACTGCAACTACCCAAGATAGGTGTCTACCCAGTCCTTACCACTTGGCAGTATTGGCTTGCCACCTATCCTTCCCTTTAAAATTCTCAAAGGCCTATAAAGGTACCATCACATGGAGAGAAAAAATAAGGTAGGTGAGAGAATAATACTAATGTTATGTTGCTTGGATTATGCTATGTAAACCACAATTTCATTGTTCATCTTCTTCTATTTTCATTTTACGTTAGTCATTTTACATTTACATTTCATATTATTCAACTTGATAGGTGCTACTAAACCCTTGTCCATTTTTATGTGTGCAGATTCCAGGTTCAGGTTCAACAAGCTCAAGGTCATCACGGTGGTCATGACAAACCCACCTCCCACATTGTTGTAGCATGAAGAACAAAGACACCATATGTTTTATTTGTAAAAGGGATTTCCCCCTTTGGACATCTTATTGTAAAATGCACCCTCAAAGGATCAATTTATATTCCAAGGGACCACTTTCCCGAACATAACACAATGTTTAATCTTTATTGCAATGGTGTTTTTCTTTATGTATACAATAGATATCTATTTTTAATTTTAGAAGTAAATAGTAATAAATATATATACGAAAAATAAGTCTAATCTATCTCACATTTTGAAACACCATCTTCAATATTTAAAAAAAAAATACCTTATGGTCTTAAAAGATGTTGGTTCTCGAGAAGACATAGATGCTCATTGAAGGTTAGACTCCTTGCTACTTATTTTCTCTAAAAATACCCTAAAGCTATCACTATTCCATATGTTATGTATTCAAGCTCCAAAAAACTAAACCATGATCCTCCTTTCCTACAAAGAGCAACTACGCATAGACTTGGTATTAATCAGACGTTACACTACACTATATATGGATTAAGTTGGGTTCATTTTACAAATCAAAGTTAGACATGTTTTTTTGGTGATTTATTTATTCTAAAATAAATTGAACATTTAAATTTATCCTTTATTCTTTCTTCATTTAATGAAGTATCATTAAATATTCTTATCATAGTTCCTTTATCAAGAATGAAAAAATTAATAATTTGACATCAATTAACATGCAAACATAAAAAATATGACATCAAATAGCAAGAGCATTAACTATATCTAGAACATATATCACATGCCAATTCATTATGACTACATAAAACATCAACTTTATAGCCACTTGCAAAGATGTCTATTCTTGAAAAAATACAAATCTATTAGTAGCATATCAGTAATCATCAAAACCTCATAAAACCATATAATCTTTCATTAATGATAACATATAAATTTATAAATATTTTATATGAATTTTTTTTCTAGGGGAGGGTCATGACATACTACCTTCCTTGGACTAAAAACAATCTTCTATGTTTTACCAAGTTGCAATAATACCAAAATTATATTTATTTATTAAAATAAATATGGAAAATGGTTTTGCATATGAACTACATTTTTCCAAGTAGCATTCTTTTTTGAATACTAGGCCCATTGGACTTTACATTGTTCTAGACTTGATTCCCCACCCGTTTTAAATGGAACTCCAACATATCTATTGGTTATATTTCAAATGTTGTAGGGTCATTTATCTACAAGTTAGATAAATTCCATACATGGTTAGGATTAGTTATATACTTTGTAAGCAAGGATACATGGAAAATATCATGCATATTGAATAGATTAGAATTTGTCTAAATTGCACATAAACGACCCTACAACTATTGAAGTGCACCTAGTAAATATTTTGGAGTTTTTTTTTAAATAGATAAACCAAAATTTGAAACAATGTAAATTCCAATAGGACTGGTATTCAATAAATAATGTTCCTTGGAAAAAGGTAGTTGATATACAAAAACATTTTCCATATTTATTTGATTAAATAAATGTAAATTTGGTCTTATTGCAAGTTACTGGTAAAACATAAAGGACTATGTTTAGTCCAAGGGGGGTAGTATGTCATGACCCTCCCTTGGAAAACTTTTCATATAAAATATTTATAATTTTATAGGTTATCATTAATGAAATATTAAATGGTTTTATGAGGTTTTTATGATAATGATATGCTACTAATAGATTTGTATTTTTACAAGAACATTATATGTTTATGTAGTCATAATGAATTGACATGTGATATATTGTCTAGATCCAGTTGATGCTCTTGATATTTGATATATCATATTTTTATTATTGAATGTTAATTGATATCAAATTATCATCTTTATCATGCTTGATGAAGGAACTATGATAAGAAGATTTAATGATACTTCTTTAAATAAAAAAAAAGGAAAAATATAAATGCTCAATTTGTTTTTAAATAAATGAATCATCAAAAAAACATATCTTTAAATTTGAATTGGAAAATAAACCCAACTTAATAAAATGGCAATGAGGTCGGTTATGAGTTCATTATCTCAAGTGAATTATTTATAAGGTCTCCTTAAACCCTCTTGGGAAAAGGAAAAAAAATAATATTTTATCGATCTTTTGGATCCTTAATAAAGAATGTGAGAGATATTAAGTAATTTTGTATATTTTTAGATAAAAGGAGTATCAAGGAGTCTAACATTCAGTGAGCATCTATGTCTTCTCCAAAACCAACATATTCTAATACCTTAAGGTATTCCTTTCTATGAAAATATTGAAGAAGGTACTTCAAACTATGATATAGATTAGACTTATATTTCCTATACATACATTTATGATTTATTTATTGTAAAATATAAAGAGATGCCTCTAGTTTTAGAGAAACATTATAATTACAAAAGACTTAGATGTTGTCTCGAGAGGATGTAGGACTTGAGGTTGGATAGATATCTATTTTTTCTGATTACCATGCTAGACTGGATGAGTCTTTGTACAATTATCATTAGTCATTCTATTTGCTTGATTTGTTTCTATATATTTGTATAAATTATGATAGCTATATAGATGACTATTGTAATCCATTTGTAGTGTAGCTTTGCATCTTATTAGCACCAATTTTGGGTATAGTTGCTCTTTGTAAGAAAGGACGACTATGGTTTAGTTTATTGGGAGGCTTATACCTTTGAAGAGCCCTCCCTTTGGAAGCCTATTGGTGCATCTCCTATGAGTGCCTAGTACAACTTTGACTATAGGTGGAAGCCTTCATAATGGCATGTAGGCTTTGCAAGGTCTATTTATTTAATTAATCTATGTAAAGCATATTTTGAATTATTGGATAGAATTATGAATTAATTGAGTTAGAGTACTTATCTATTTATGTTGCAAAGAGATTATTTAAAAAAAAAAATATTATGATTTTATGTAAACGAATTATTCTTTGGGTATGGATCCCAATAAATTAATAGGAACTTATGAGGGTTCCATAAATAATATTTTGTAAGTAATTATTCAAGGAAAAGACCCTTGAATATTAATATATTAGTAAACAAATAAGGTTAATATGAGGGAAATATGGGATTCCCTCACTCTTGTAAAATAAATAAGCTTACAACACAATTTTAATCTAGGGACACAATAATTATCAAAATTCTTATGCAACATATTAAAATTATGAAAAAAGAAATGATGGATTCTTTTTTGCAGACCGACCAATAGACTTACAATGAAAAATAAAGATGGACATTTTTTAGGTTGTTTTTCTCCCAAAAAGGTTTCCTAGGATATATAATGTGTCATTTGTGAATATTCTATGAGTTTGTTATGGAATTATTGTAATATTTTATTATACTTTTATAATGAAATTTATGTATAATATAAACTGGAAATGATTAACTTATTATGCAATTCATGGAATGTAATATTGTAATGAAAGATAAATGATTAACTCTTCTATATTTCCTATATGACCATAATATATGGGTTAATCCTATCTCATTCGCTTGAGAAAAAGGGATAGAAAATCCCATACTAGTGTCTCTCATTCCTTAGTAGTGTTTAGGTATAAGGTATTAGCCAATCTACAAAAAGGAATCTATCATTCCTTTTGTCATAATTTCAATCTATCACATCATAATTTCCATAATTCTTGTGCCCTTCGATTACAATTGTGTTGTAAGATCATTTATTCTACAAGAGTGAGGGAATCCCATAATTCCCTCACATTAACCTTATTCATTTACTAATCTATTAATATTCAAGGGTATTTTTCCTTGAATAATTCTTTACAAAATATTATTTGTGGAACCCCCATAAGTTCCTATTCATTTATTGGGCTCCATACCCAAACCTTCATTCATTTACATAAAATCATAAATTTCTCTTTTCTAAAAAATATTCTCTTTACAACATAAATAGATAAGTACTCTAACTCAATTAATTCATAATTCTATCTAATAATTCAAAATATTATTTACTTAGATTAAGTATAGAACTAGATATTGCAAAGCCTACATGACATTATTAAGTCTCCCCAAAATATATAACATATTATCTCTAAAGGAAGCAACATATTTTTAGCAATTTAAAATTATCAATATTAAAAGAAAGTGTCTTTGTTTATTTTCAACTAACTTCATACAGAGTTCCTCTACGTTAATCCTTAAAAAGGATTTAGCATATTCTTTATCCATTTCATAAATCAAACTTCAACCAAATTATCATATTAATGTAGTCAACTATAAGTTTAATATTTTCTTACACATTTACTTCATTACACAAATCAATGACATATTCCACTATTATGATTTATCTTCTAATCCAATAATTATCAAATTCATAATAACTTATTCATGGCAATAAATTTATCTCTAATTTAGACATTTTTATTTTAAAATTTGTTTCTCTAAAACCTTAGTTGCAATTCCAATGATAAGTTTCCCTTCATTCTTCCTAAAAATATGTAACTATGATATATATAAGTTAATAATTCCTAACAACAAACTTTGGATAATAAATAAATATTTCTCCCTTGCACATTTTTAAAAAGGTTTTCTACCTCCCAAGGTGGTCATAGATGATTTAATAGCACTTTTTAACACTCATCCAACAAACCTACTACTTGGCTAGGAAGAGGCTTAGTTAGAACTCTCATGAAGGCCCACAAGTACCATAATAGGTAGTTAGTTTAATACAAGGTAGATGGATTTAATTTTATTGCTTAGCCATCATCCTACCTTAGGTGTGGGATTATAGATTTCACAAATATATCACCACATATGATTCACTAAAACCTATATTCAAAGAGCACTACTCCAAATTTCTAAGTGGGTTCTAGATTTGTGCCACTTGGAAGCCTCCCAAACCTTACAATGAGAACAAAAATTATTTTTCTAAACATTAAGGTTTGACTTGGATTAATTTCTTTTGTTATTGCGCGAAGGAGATATTTCCACCTATAGTGAAATTTTTACTAGGTACATACAAGAGATGCACCAATAGGCTTTCAAAGGGAGGATTATTTAAAGGTCTAAGCCTCCCAATAAACTAAAACATAGTCCTCCTTTCTTACAAATAGAAACTATGTCCAAACTTGGTTCTAATAAGATGCAACGCTACACTACATATGGATGACAATGGGCATCTATATAGCAATTATGATTTGTACAAATATATAGACAACAATCAAGCAAATAGAATGACTAATGGTAATTGTACAAAGACTCATCCAGTCCAGCATGGTAATGAGAAAAACCAGATATCTATCCAACCTCAAGTCCTACATTCTCTCGAGACAACATCTAAGTCTGTAATGATAATGTTTCTCTAAAAATAGAGGTATCTCTTTATCTTTTACAAGAAATAAATTATAAATGTATATATAGGAAACATAAGTCTAATCTACCTCATAGTTTGAAGTACCTTATTCAATATTTTTGTAGAAAGGAATACCTTAAGGTCTTATAAGATGATGGTTCTGGAGAAGGCATAGATGCTCATCGAAGGTTAGACTCCTTGATACTCATTTTCTCTAAAAATATGGAAAAACTCTCACTATCCCGCACGTTCTTTATTCAGGATCTAAAAGACCGATAATTTTTTTTTTTTTTCCTTTTTCCAAGAGGGTTTAAGGAGACCTTATAAAGAATTCTCTTGAGATAGTGAACTCATAACCGACCTCCTTGCCATTTTATTAAGTTGGGTTCATTTTCCAATTCAAATCTAAAGATATATTTTTTTGATGATTCATTTATTCAAAAACAAATTGAGCATTTACATTTTCTTTCTTTTTTTAATTAACAAAGTATCATTAAATATTTTTATCATAGTTCCTTTATCAAACATGACAAATATGATAATTTGATATAATTTAGAATTCAAGCATAAAATTATGACATATCAAATAGCAAGAGCATCAACTAGATCTAGACCAAATATCACATGTCAATTCATTATGACTACATAAACATATAATGTTCTTGTAAAAATACAAATCTATTAGTAGCATATCTTTAATCATCAAAACCTCATAAAACCATTTAATTTTTCATTAATGATAACATATAAATTCATAAATATTTTATATGAAAAGGTTTTCCAAGGGAGGGTCATGACATACTACCCCCCTTAGACTAAACATAGTCCTCTATGTTTTACCAATAACTTGCAATAAGACCAAATTTACATTTATTTAATCAAATAAATATGGACAATGTTTTTGTATATCAACTAATTTTTCCCAAGTAGCATTCTATTTTGAATACCATTCCTATTGGAATTTACATTGTTCCAAATTTTGGTTTATCTATTTGGAACAAAACTTTAAAATCTTTACTATTTGCACTTCAATCATTGTAGGGTCATTTATCTACAATTTAGATAAATTCTAACCTATTCAAGATGAATGATATTTTCCATGTATCCTTTCTTACAAAGTATGTAACCGATCCTAACCATGTATATATTTTATCTAACTTGTAGATAAATGACCCTAAAATGATTGAAATATAACCAATAATGATTTTAGAGTTCCATTTAAAACATATGGGGACTCAAACTATAGAACAATGTAAAGTCCAATGGGACTAGTATTCAAAAAATAATGCTACTTGGAAAAATGTAGTTCATATGCAAAAACGTTTTTAATATTTATTTTAATAAATAAATATTTTTTAACCCTCGACAATTCACAAGATGGTCAGGAAAGGTTTGTACCGTAACCATATTTCCACTCCCTAGAAAGAAATTTTGAAACCTATCATGCAATACCTAACTTGTGACAATCCTAAAGCAAACTCTGTTGTTTCCATTTAGATTTCGTAAACCACTTTCATGAAACCAAAATGATGAATATTCCCACATCCCTCTTTTGGCCCATTGATTACACCATAACCTCCTCCCCAAAAAAGGAGGAGGTTTTGCCCTGTAATCAAGGGCTTTTAAAAGTCCTATACATATTTATCCTTTTGAAATTCTCCAAAGGTAACATCCCTGTCATAGAGTTTGATGAAGAAAATTCATCCTCAACTCCTAGTCCTAGAATGTATAGACCCAAGAGGAAGGAGAAAAGTGACAAACCTCTTCCTGATTTCAACTTTAGAAAAAAGTTCAAGGTTGAGAGTACACCTGTTATATGTTCCCAGAGGCTCAAGCTTAAAGAAATTTTTGAAACCCCTCCTTCCATGTCTGTTAAACCTACAAAGGATCAGTCCAATTCATGTGATATTGTGGAGAAATACCTCCATAAACTCTTAGTCCAAGAAACCTATGCTACAATTGATCACCTGGAAACTACACATATGGCCTTAGATAAAGCAATTTCAAGGCTAAAGGATCAATAGCAAGCTCTTAGTCTCCTATTTTTTTGTGATACTTTCGAGGAAATTCTAGCATTTTCCATTATTGAGGGTCCCTATGATGCCAAAGGTAAAGAAAAATATGAGGAAGTGGTGGATATTTCAAAGGAAGTGTGTATTGATGTACTCAAGGATGTTCCTAAGGATACCCCTAAGGATGAAGCAAAGGATACCATGGTAGAAACTGCTACCACTTCTCCTATGTTCACTAACGTTCCTCTATAAGAAAGGATGGGGTTCCACCTATTGATATATCTGTTTCATTCCTTTGGTCTAAATATTTTTGTCTTGTTGTGTGCTACAGGCTGTAGTCCTGTTTCTTTTTGTTTCTTTACATTTGAGGATGGTTTCTTTTTATTGTAGCAGGATTTCTGCCTCTTTGTTGTGTTCCTTTTAGGTTTCCTCTCAGGTTCCTCTTCTTATTTCACTATTATAAAAGGTGTTATAGCACCTTTCAAATGCCCTATTTTGATAAATAAATATTTTTAACTAACCAAAAAAATAAATAAATATAATTTTTGTCGTATTGCAACTTGGTAAAACACAGAGGATTGTGTTTATTCCAAAGAATGTAGTATGTTTTTTTTCTATTTGTAGAAAACATCCCAAAATGAATACCACTTTCGGGTAAGACCCAAGGAGGTAGGGGTATCCATTTCGTCAAAAATGCCCAGGACTCGGACCTGGCCTACCACCTTTGACATACTCAAGGAGCAAACAAACACACAAAACCAATTTAAAAATAAGTAAATAACAACAAAAATAATAAAATAAAATAAAAAACATGCTCCTTGAGTGTGTCAAAAACAAAAGCACAACCAAACACGCACAATAAGATAAAAAAAAACACAACACAAACCACATAGAAAAACACAAGAACCACATAAAAAAATACAAAAAAGACAAAAACAACATAACACTACAAAGACATAACCCAAAAAAAACATGAAAAATAAACACAACCAAAACCTAAAAAATTAAAAAATAATAAAAATAAAAAACAACCAACAACAAACAATAAAAAAAAAACAAAAAACATAGAAAACACTCACATATAAAAACATGAAATAACACAAACAAAGAGAAACCCAAGAACAAGAACGAAAAAAACACAAGAACAATAACAAAAAACATAAAAAGAAAAAAAAACAAAACAACAAGAACACATGAAAAACAAAAAACAACACAAATAACACGAAAATAAAACAAAACTACAGAACCCACCCACCTTAAAAAACTAAACAAAAAAAAGTAAAAAGAAAAAAGAAAAACAAAATTGAACATAACAATGACCTATCTAGATGATAAGACTATTAAGGCAAGAATCAATAGAGGAAAAAAAATAAAGAATAGAATAAGCGAGGGAACTAAAAAAAACTGAATGAACCAAAGATAAGAAAAAAAAAAAAAAAAAGAAACTAGGTGCCTTCAAAACTGGAGCCATCCAAAGAAATAATAGAAATAAGAACTTCCCTAATTTGAGAAGCCCACCATATAGGAGGGTGGCCATAACAAGTAAGATCACCTTTGTCCAAATCCCAATTAGCTAAAGCATCATCACTCTTTTTTTTATCTCTAACCACATGATTATAATCAACTTTCAAAAATCCCATCTAGATTAATTGAATCTTCTTAATAATTCTTTTTATTCTCCAATACACCTTATGATTCTTAGAAGGAGTCTTCAAGAGATTAATCATAAGTTGAGAGTCATACTCAACTAACACCTTTTCCCATAAAACCTTAGTAGCCTCCAGAAGGCCTCTGAGGATACCATACCCCTCAGCAAGGTTATTGGAAAGAATACCCAAATTCTTAGCAAAAGTAAAAACCAGGGAGCCATCTGAAAGTCTACTAATTCCTCCCACACTGGCATTTCCAGGTTTCCCTCTAGAGGCTCCATCAGTATTGACTTTTCCATAATCCTTAAGAGGAGGTTACTAATTTCTATACCTATCCATATTACTAATACTCACATTCCCTTTAAGTTGGTTGCCCTTAGAAGATTTAATCTTCAATATTTGCATCACTTGATTTGTAGTATGTCATGAACCTACCCTAGAAAATTTTTTCATATAAAATATTTATGAATTTATATGTTATAATATGTAAAATATTATATGGTTTTATGAGGTTTTGATGATTATTGATATGCTCCTAATAGATTTGTATTTTTTCAAGAATATTCACCTTTGCAAGTGGTTAGAAAGTTGATGTTTTATGTAGTCATAATGAATTGACATGTGATATATATTCTAGATCTAGCTGATGCTCTTGCTATTTGATATGTCATATTTTTATGTTTGAATGTTAATTCATGTAAAATTATTATTTTTGTCATTATTGATAAAGGAACTATGATAAGAATATTTAATAATACTTCACTAAATGAAGAAAGAATAAAGGATAAATTTAAATGTTTAATTTCTTCTAGAATAAATAAATCACCAAAAAAAACATGTCTAAATTTGAAATGTATAATGAACCCAAATTAAGAAAGTGCCAAGGCGAAACGTCATGAGTTATTAATCTTGAGAAAATTCTTTCCGGGGTCTCTTTAAACCTTGTTGGAAAAAGGAATAAAAAAAAGAGTTTTTTGGTCTTTTGGAGCCTGAACAGAGAATGTGGGGAGTAGTGAAAGCTTTTATTTAAAATCATGGTGGGCTTATGTGGAAAGGATTTTTCCTAAAAGCCAAGGTGGAATTTTTTTTCATTGAAAAAGGACCTTCGGTGATGAAGATATTAAAGTTTAAAGTTTAAGTTTAAATTAATGGAGGACCGACCTATGTGCAATTAATGGAGGGTGGCATATATATATATGTAAAGGTTTCAATTTATTTCAGAAATGGGGCATATTATATATCATTGGAAATATTATTTCGAGGGCTATTTGACTAACTTATTTAGAAGGAGAAATAAGGTGTGTGTAAAGAGATATTTATGATTTTGCAAAGGGGTTCCAAAAGTGAAGTTTGCCTTGTTCTTTTTCAATAGGATTAATTCTTTCATGAGGTGACAAGGTATGCAATATTGTGATTTATTTTATTTTATGGTATAAGTGATTTTGGGAGTGAAAAGGTTATGCAATGTTTTGATTTATTTTATTTTATGGTACAAGTTGTTTTAGGAGAGATAAGGAAGCTGTGCAATTAAAGGCCTTAGTGATGATTATTGAAAAGTGGAGTAATGTTGATTATTTTGTGATCTACTAACCCTTGTGAAGATTGGAAAAATAATTTTATGATTGTCGCAGATTTACAAAGAGGTTTTTTCATCTTCATAAAAGGTATGGTCACATTCTCCTATTGATTGTTTATGGTGGTTGATTTCTGAAATATCATTGGAGGGAAAAGGATTGTTTGTGGTTTCCTTTTCGAAAGTGGTTGGTTGAATGCTTCAAGGTTTTTTGAATTGAGAGTTGTGTTTAAACCTTGTGTTATAAGCATAATGGTTGAAGCCCATTGGTTGTGAAAGAACTTGAGTTAGAAAATAACATGAGTATCATTATTATGTGAGATTTGTGGTTGAGCATTATTGAAAACATTTAAGTTGGTTGATACATACTTGGACTAGGGTTGTGTGAGAAAGAGTTATCCCTTGTGATGATTGGTTGAGTTGATTTGATTGAGTCTAGTCAAGTGATGTGTGTAGTGATTGTTCAAGTTCTATAAAAAAAACTATTCCATCATTCTATGTTGAGTTGATACTAATGTTAGAACATATTGAGTATCTAACAATTTGCTTTATGGTTCTATAAGACTTGAGTTGAGTTGAGGTTGACTTGAATTGAGTTGAGGTTGATTTGAGTTGAGATTGATATTAGAGCATATTGAGTCTCTAACAATTCTCTTTATGCTTCTATGAGTTTATTTGAGTTGAGTTGAGTTGAGATTGAGATTAGAACATATTGAGGATGGCTTCCTTTTGTTGTAGTAGGATTTCTACCTCTTTGTTGTGTTCCTTTCAGGTTTCCCCTTGGGTTCCTCTTCTTATTTAACTGTTGTACAAGGCATTAGAGCGCCTTTCAAATGCCCTATTTTTATAAATAAATATTTGTAACTTACCAAAAAAATAAATAAATATATTTTTTGTTGTATTGCAACCTGCTAAAACACAGAGGATTGTGTTTAGTCCAAAGAATGTAGTATGTCATGACCTTACCCTAGAAAAAATTTTCATATAAAATATTTATGAATTTATATGTTATAATTAGTAAAATATTATATGGTTTTATGAGGTTTTGATGATTACTGATATGCTACTAATAGATTTGTATTTTTTCAAGAATAGACACCTTTGCAAGTGGTTATAAAGTTGATGTTTTATGTAGTCATAATGAATTGACATGTGATATATATTCTATATCTAGTTGATGCTCTTGCTATTTGATATGTCATATTTTTATGTTTGAATGTTAATTGATGTCAAATTATTATTTTTGTCATTCTTGATAAAGGAACTATGATAAGAATATTTAATGATACTTAACTAAATGAAGAAAGAATAAAGGATAAATTTAAATGTTTAATTTATTTTAGAATAAATAAATCACCAAAAAAAATATTTCTAACTTTGAATTGTAAAATGAACCCAAATTAAGAAAGTGCCAAGGCAGACTGTCATGAGTTATTAATCTTGAAAAAATTATTTCTGGGGTCTTTTTAAACCTTGTTAGAAAAAGGAAGAAAAAAAAGATTTTTTTGGTCTTTTGGAGCCTGAACAGAGAATGTGGGGAGTAGTGAAAGCTTTTGGATATTTCTACAGAAAATAAGTAGCAAGGAGTCTAACCTTCTATGTGTATATATGTCTTCTCCAGAACCAACATCTTCTAATACTTGTTGGAAATTTGAGTTAATTTGAGGCATTTTACGTTGTCATTGATGTCACATGGATCACATTTGGTTTTGGTGGCCAAAATATTTAATAAACAAGCATTTATGATATTTTGGAAAGCATGGTTATTTACAGGTTTTTTATGAAAACCAAGGTAGGCAAAATGAAAGGTTTTATTTAAAACCATGGTGGGCTTATGTGGAAAGGGTTTTTCTTAAAATCCAAGGTGGAATTTTGTTTCATTGAAAAATAACCTCCGGTGATGAAGATATTAAAGTTTAAAGTTTAAGTTTAAATTAATGGAGGACCGACCTATGTGCAATTAGTGGGGGGTGGCATATATATATATGTAAAGGTTTCAATTTATTTAGGAAAGGGGGCATATTATATATCTTTGGAAAGATTATTTCGAGGGCTATTTGACTAACTTATTTAGAAGGAGAAATAAGGTGTGTGTAAAGAGATATTTCTAATTTTGCAAAGGGGTTCCAAAAGTGAAGTTTGCATTGTTCTTTTTCAAGAGGATTAATTCTTTCATGAGGTGACAAGGTATGCAATATTGTGATTTATTTTTTTTATGGTATAAGTGATTTTGGGAGTGAAAAGGTTATGAAATGTTTTGATTTATTTTATTTTATGGTACAAGTGGTTTTAAGAGAGATAAGGAAGTTGTGCAATTAAAGGCCTTGGTGATGATTATTGAAAAGGGGAGTAATGTTGATTATTTTGTGATCTACTAACCCTTGTGAAGATTGGCAAAAAAAATTTATGATTGTGGCAGATTTACAAAGAGGTTTTTTCATCTTCAAAAAAGGTATGGGCACATTCTCCTATTGATTGTTTATGGTGGTTGATTTCTAAAATATCATTGGAGGGAAAAGGATTGTTTGTGGTTTCCTTTTCGAAAGTGGTTGGTTGAATGCTTCAAGGTTTTCTAAATTGAGAGTTATGTTTAAACCTTGTGTTATAAGAATAGTGGTTGAATCCCATTGGTTGTGAAAGAACTTGAGTTATAAAATAACATGAGTATCATTATTATATGAGATTTGTGGTTGAGCATTGTTGAAAACATTTAATTTAGTTGATACATACTTGGACTAGGGTTGTGTGAGAAAGAGTTATCCCTTGTGATGATTGGTTGAGTTGAGTTGATTGAGCCTAGTCAAGTGATGTGTGAAGTGATTGTTCAAGTTATATAAAACAAACTATTCCATCATTCTATGTTGATTTGATATTAATGTTATAACATATTGAGTATCTAACAGTTCTCTTTATTTTTCTATAAGACTTGAGTTGAGTTGAGGTTGACTTGAGTTGAGTTGAGGTTGATTTGAGTTGAGATTGTGATTAGAACATATTGAGTCTCTAACAATTCTCTTTATGCTTCTATGAGTTTATTTGAGTTGAGTTGAGTTGATATTGATATTAGAACATATTGAGTCTCTAAAAATTCTCTTTATGCTTCTATGAGTTGAGTTGATTTGAGAGCATTATGGATCATTGTTGTAATTCATTGAAGAGTACATTGCCATTCATTTTTGAGTTCATCATTGAGCTTTGCCTTGATATATTTATGGATGAGATTTGAGTGCTACTTGAGCATGATTGGTTGAGACTTTGAGAAGGCATTTGGGATAGTTTTGTGGGCAGATTTGTGGACAGATTTGGGATAGTTTTGGACAAGTTCTTAGTGAGCTTGTTGGAGCATATTTGAGCAAGTTCTTGGTGACCTTGCTAGAGCAGATTTTGACAAGGTCTTAGTGAGCTTGTTGGAGCAGATTTTACCAAGTTCATGGTGAGCTTGCTAGAGAAAATTTGGAAAAGTTCTTAGTGAGATTGTTGGAGCATATTTGGGCAAGTTATTGGTGAGCTTGCTATAGCATTTTTGGGCAATTTATTGGTGAGATTGATAGAGTAGTTTTGGAAAAGTTTAGTGTGAGCTTGTTAAGTAGGTTCTATTTGAGCGTATTGATCAGGTTCTTAGTGAGCCTATTGATAGACCTTTGGAGGTGAAAAAGTCCAGAGGACAGAGTCTCAATGGATAGATATCCAACAACTAGCACAGTTGAAGATAGTTCTTCTTGAGGAGTCTTCAAGTGGAGAGAGGTCCACCAATCAGAGCAATAGAGATACAAAGTCTTCTAGAAGATCACATAACTAGAGTAAAAGGGAAAAGAGTTATCCTGTGGAAGATATCCATGAACTTGAGATTAGGGGATCAACATCTCCTTCGGACAGAGGTCCATAAACATTGTAATTGGAAGTGATTCCCAAAGAGATTGATTAAGAAAGTTTTAGTAAAATATTTTATTAGTGGAGTAGCCCACATTGGGTTAACCACATAAATTGTGGTGTCTCTATTATGTATGTTTTTTATGCATTGCTTTGATTACTTCTATAATATAATATTTATTTGGAAGAAAAAGTAAAAAGTGGTCTTATACTGTTCACCCACCATCCCAATATAAGTTTGTGTTCTTCAAATATCATAAGGTTTTTTTTCTATAAAAATATTGAATAAGGTGCTTCAAACTCTGATATAGATTAGACTTATGTTTTGTATATATATATTTATTATTGTTTACTTGTAAAAGATAAAAATATACCTCTACTTTTAGAGAAAAATTATCATTACAAAATACTTATATATTTTTGCTATGTACATCTGAGAGAATGTAGGGCTTGAGGTTGGATAGATATATCGTTTTGCTCACTACCATGCTATACTAGATGAATCTTTGTACAATTACCATCAGTTATTTCATTTTCTTGATTTTTGTCTACATATTTGTATAAATAATAAATTCTACATAAATGCTCATTGTAATCCATCTATAGTGTACCATGATGTATACTTAACACCAATTTTATGATGAGTTTCTCTTTGTATGAAAGGAGGACCATTATTTAGTTTATTGAAAGACTTAGATCTTCGAAGAACCCTGCATTTGGAATCCTATTGGTCCATCTCCTATGCATGCCTAGCACATTTTTTTTTTTAGGTAAAAATATATCCTTCATAAAATAACAAAAGAAATTAATCCAAGATAAACCTTAATATTTATAAGAATATTTTTTGTTCTTATTGTAAGTTTTGGGAAGCCACCAAGTGGCATTTATATAGAATAGAAAGTCAAAATAGATAATTAAAACTAACTGCATGAGGATCCTCATCAATACATAAATTCTTAAGTAGGTAATTATCATTAGATCAAATCATAAATAGGTAAATATCATATTTACTACATAAATCATAAATTGCACTTTATTTTCATTGTTGAATGATTTAATTTCTATTCACTGTAATAATTATTGTTTTGCAAAACATGAAACTAAAAGAGATTAGAATTAAGCTTAGAATTAATCTACATGGTACAATCTATACTGGATTCCTACTCTTTAAATCTAACATTGATTAACTTGGATTGACAGATATTAAATGTAAGCTATTACAACTGATAAAAAAGTATAGAAAGAAGAAATTTTGTTATTTGTGAATCCCACCATCTAGGAGGGTGGTCGTAGTAAGTAAGATCATTATTATCTAAATCCCAATTAGATAAATTTTCAACACTCCTATATTTTTCTCTATCCATGTGATTATATTTAACTTTCAAAAATCCCATTTGGATTAACTGAATTTTCTCGGCAATTACTTTTATTCTCTAATCAAGCTTATGATTCTTAGGAGTCTTCAATATGTTAATCATGACTTGAGAGCTAGATTCAACTAACATATTTTTCCATCCAACCTTATAATATTCTTAAAGGATTCTAAGGATACCATACCCTTCATCAAGGTTATTGGAAAGGATACAAGCAAAAGTGAAAATTAGAGAACCATCTAAAAGTCTACCAATTCCTCCCACCTTAGCTTTTCAAAATCCATAGGAGGATGCTACCAATTCCTTGTTCTATCTATATTTTTATTACTCATATTCCCTTTAAGTTGGTTTCCCTTAAAAGAGTTAATATTCAATATTTTTATCACTTGATCACATATTTGGTGGGAGTTCTAGGGGTTTTTAAGGAGCTATTGGACTAATTTAACTAAGTTGGCAATGGTATTTTTGCATATATAGTGAATGTACTTCATTTCTTGATTGAAAATATGGTTGTTTATTTCCTTCCAGATATTCCAAGGTAGAATGGTAGAACCCATCAAAAATAGCAACTTAATAAAATGATCAACACCTCTTGATTAGGCCAGTCCCTCCAAACCTATTCAAAAGTAAAAATAATAGACCACTATAAGCCAAGTAATATGGTCATTATCCTCCATAGCTCAAAGGCTAAGGTACACTAAATAAAAATATGTCTAAGAGTTTTCACATTCTCTTCATACATCTCGTATCTAAACGGGCCATGAAAACCACATTTCATAAGTTTCTCACCAGTAAGCAACCTGTGATGCAATAAAATCCAAGTAAATAACCTCACCTTAGTCCAAATATTTTGGGCCCACAATTGAGTAAAAATATTATATGATTGATTGGGATTATTATGGCATAAGGTCAAATAACCTTGACCAATTGAATACTCACCCTTAGTAGTGTTGTTCCATCTAAAATAGTCTTTATCATGGGACCAAGAGAGAGATATCATATGAAGGATGCTTTGGATATATTTTATTTTCCTTTATGGAATTTGAATAGGCTAGTTCTCAATAGGGATCCAATACCTACCAACCTCCAAATTACTAGGATGGTATCGAGGCCTCCAATCAAGAAATTGGGTTATCAAAGGTTGGTGACCATACTAAGATTCTATCCAAAAAATTTCTTGTTGAACATATGAATGATACAAAATAACTTTTGCTTAGTCAAATCCTCACTAGTCTTAAGAAGAACTAAAGTGGAATAACACTTGGTAGGCAATTCATCGCGAACAAGATCTTCAAGACTTTTATTCTCAACATATTTAGCACAAATATTCTTGGTCAAATGATCATTAGGGTTATGCAAAATCCTCCAATACATTTTAGTAGCTAAATACTTATTGTTATTAGTAGCAGACTAAAAATCTAACACGCCTTCATTCTTGGGGAGGCATAAAGTATCCCATTTCACCCAGGCCGATTTTTTTTATTCTTAGTACCACTCTATAGGAACCGATGATTTATTTGATCCAATTATCAAAGAAAAACCTTTAGGATATTCAACACAACAAAAACATAAATAGGTATATCTTGAAGGACTAATTTTACCAAGGTAATTCTACCCCCAAATGAAAGCCACCTATTCATCCACTTACAAATTTTCTTCTTAACTCTATCCAACAACCAATTCCAATATTTTTTTTTACTTTGAATATTGAGAAGAATACCTAAATAAGTGATCGTAAGGGATGTCTTATTATATATTAATTTATCCAATACCATGAAATCCTGTATAGGAGAGCAATGAATGAAAATAAGTTTAGATTTGTCTTTATTAATCAATTGCCTAGTAGTATTAGAAAAAAAAGCCAATGATTTTCTTAATTTTAGAAGCTTCCTTAACTGTAGCTTTACCTAATAGAGTAGAGTTATCAAAATTTTAAGATGAGAAGTAGGCCTAGCTCCATGAGCAATGGTTACTCCATCAAGGGTTCTATTTTCTTTTATTTTGGTTATAGTCATTCCCAGACATTCAGCAAGAATGATGAATAAATAAGGGGAGATGGGTCACCTTACCTAATACCTCTAGAAGCAAATAATAGTTTATAACTCCTACCATTGATATGAATAGAGTAGAAAACTAAAGAGATAAATCCCATAATCCAGTCCATCAATCCTAAGAGAAGCCAAATTGCCTTAAAAATTTGACAAGGAAGTGCCAATCCATTCTATCATAAGCTTTAGATAAGTCTAAATGAATGAAAATATATAAATATTTTTTGCGTTTCCATGGAAGGGATGGCTTCTTAAAAAATAACTATCTCATCTACTATTTGATGTCCTTGCACATAACCACCTTTTTCAGGGTAAATAATATTATACAAAAGAGGCTTCAATATTTTTACCATGATCTTTGTAATTCCATTTTATAAAATTAATGATTAATTCATTGATTTGATATTATGTATATTTATTTATATTGTTAGGGGGATGTTGCAATAAGTCCCTTTATTACAAAAATAATTGAATGTTTGATGTTATAAATATTCATTGTTGTTATTTCCAATTCATTTCGAAAGAATTAATTTATAAGTATATTTATTAGAAACTCCTCAAGAGAGATTATATTTGTTGCCAAAATGAATGAAATAAATATGCAAAGCTATTTATAAACATGTTCTTGCTACCAAAAAAGTAAAATTTTCTTAGATGTTTAATGATTTCAATATTATGCTTTAGAAATATTTTAATTCATTTCTTAATTAAGCAAAATGAATATGCTTTACTTTTCTTGAGGAGAGAGAGTGAGAGTTAAGGTAATTGATGTTATGATTTTGGGTAAGAAAGGTTTTGGAAGGGAATGCTTTAAATAACCATTTTAGAACACTTAATATGAATTAAAACCTAAGGGTGTCATAGGAAAGAAACACCTAGGACTTTTTGCAATGGTCACATCTAGAGTGGGGAACTTAGATGTTATCCAAAGATGAGGAGTTTTTGGATAATATTCTATATGGTGTAGCTTAAATATTATTTTCTACCATAGGGGTTAGGAACCCATTTACAATGAATTTAAATGATGGTACCTTCAGTAGGTAGGCTCTAGTGTTCATGCAAAATTATCACATAAAGTGATAATTGCCTTAACTAATCCATTACGGAGATAGGGTAGTTAAGCACCAAAGTATCAGTATTTCCACTATGGAAGTGCAATGACTAAACTTAGAGGTATTACACCTGAATGCACCAACATAGTTTAACTTATGATTAGTGAGGGAATTGGTACCTCCCTTCTCTAAATAATGAGGAGGTATAATCCCAATACTATGGTCAAGTTGTCTTGCATTTGTAGAGAATGTAAAAAATATGGGGAGACCATTTGAAGCATCCTTTATGCCATAAAGGTATATACAATGAATCCTAAAATTCTATGGGATTTGACCACTTTTGTTCACTTGAGATTCATCTACAATGACAAGGTCTCAAAATATGGTAATGCCTTATCAAATTTAATATAAATGAAAACAAGTTTGTGAGCCTTGACTAAGATAATTACCTGATTTAAAAAAATACTCCCTCTAGAGATGGTTAGAAATGGGATGTTACAATTTGTGTTACTCATACATTTTTAATTACTATGTGTGTGTTCACTTCTATCCATTACATCATGGAAAATCTAATTATATATTTTATGCATCACCACCCATATATAAGCTAGATAGGCTAGTTAAGTTTATTGATTTCTTTTGCTACTTCCTCTTATTTTTATCTTTTTTTAATAAAGAAACATAACATAATGGGCTATAGTTGGAAGGAGATATGAGCATCAAATATTAAAAAAATTGAGTCAATCTTGGTAAAAAATCCCAATGGTTGTTCATAGGAGCCACATCCCAGGCTCCTTAGACTTCCTAGGACTGACACTCCAAACAAATCATAGGGTACTAGAAGCACCTTCTCAAAGAAGAAATAACAACCAAAACCATGGGGGTCATAGTTCTTGGGGTGAAAGGGTCATTTTATTCCCCCAATAGTTCAAAGTAACATGCTCAATGAGACCTAAACTACAAAATTCATCCCTTGATCAAAATTTAGGCCATGGTCATTAGCTTATTGAAGTACCCTAAATATTTACTTGGTGAGTTTGTTGTAAAAAAGTACCCATAAGAAATTTCCACCTTAGATTGAGGTTACTGTCGGAATATTTATTTGGTCAACAACACAACCCCACCTACTGACTCCACTCAAAAGAAGAACCTAAAGAACCTACCTAAAAAGGATACTATATTAAGGTTTTGATAAAGGCCTCATTCTATCTGCTTCTATAGCATCAGTTGTATTCACATAGTGACTATGCTCCAAGCAAAGGACACAAAAAATCATCAGTCTACTACTAAATCCATGTGCCTAAGCATGCCTGATTCATTAATTGCGAGTTTTTTCCAAATGCATGGGATTAAATTCCAACATGAGTGCTTGAAATTGTGCCACACTATACTAATAAAGGATTTTTAGACTCACTGATCCATCTATAGGTTATGTTATGCTTTTTCCAACTACACAATATCAAGAAGCAAAACATAGCTTTGAGGCTACTTGCGACATAATTCATAGGGAAATATCACAAACGATATGGATATCTTCCGTCACACTCAATATATGAATACGATTATCTTGTTTTCCTATTCATAGATGAAGAGAGAGTAACCTGCTCTAACTATATAGCCTATCATCATTCAGTCCTCTCTCACTCAGCAACTTGCTACCCTAAAATGGGTTACAACAATATAGAATGAGGAATAATACATGGGGGAAGAGGGAGAAGCACATAATTCATTATATACCCAAATAATTTGCCTAATAGGCTCATATATAGTAGAGGAAGTGGATCCCACTCTCTCTAAATTGCCCGAACAAGAAAGCAAGGTCATCTAATAGGTCCAAGAAGTGTAGCCCTCAAAAACTAGTAGATCAAAAGAGGTAAATAATTTAAGCTAGTGATGGAGAATATGATCTAAGGAGACTAATAGTGGAGACAACCATCACTAGAACCAATAAGGTTGCATCAAAGAAATCAAACAACCTTGGTACTAGTCTAACTATAGCAAGGGGGCTCCTCGAGAGCCCTAGTTCCAAAAGGGTAGAATTTTTTTTCCATGAAAAAATGAAAAAGTAGATAACTCTGGTGGTACCTATGGGGGAAACCCTTTTGAATCCATACTCAATGGATAGAGGCCACCCCTACTCCTTGTACCCTAAATAGGATATTTTAACTTGAAGGAGGAAATAACTTCAAAGGTTTCTATAAATATGTATACTTCTTCTCATTGTAAGCATTGAAAGCTATCCTTTATTCTAAGGGGTTTTTTCCTTCATTCTCTCTTATGTACCAACCTAGATCAAGTATTGCATTGTTAGTTGATTAGTTTTCAAACCTCTTCTCTTTACACATATGTAACTTGGAGTTCAAACTAATAAAAAACTATGACTATTTATGAATTCCCTATGCTATTTCTTGTGTGGATGTTATATTTTTACTCATGTTTAGATGGAACTATGTTCCTTGTGAGTTGTTGATCACTATGCATTTGTTCACTTCAATCCATCACAATATTAAGAGTATAATTATATCTTTGGTGAATCACCACCCATAGATAGGCTATATGGGTTAGTTAGGTTTACTGCTTTATTTTGTTGCTTTCCTTTATTTTTCTATTTTATTTAATAGAGAAACTTGGTAGAGTAGGATATAGTAGGAAGGAAAGATGAGTGTTAAATATCACATCAAGTCAAGGATACAACCTTGATAAAACATCTTGGAGATCATCCAAAGGAGTCATATCTCATGATATATAGAATTTCCAAGACTTATATTTTACATGAGGTGCAAGGTATCAAACACATCCACTCGAAGAGATGAGAGAAACCATAATCATGGAAGGTAGTAATGCCTAGGGTATAAGGGTTTTTTTAGGCCCCCAACAGGTAGTGAGAATATAATTGGATCATTATGCTCAATGTACTTAGATAAATTATTTTAATTTTTTTTTAACTCTCTTTGTTTAATCTCTAAATTACATTTCCTCATAGAGCTTGTAGATACCTAAAACACATCATATTGAGGAGACTAGCTAAATAGACTCCTTTTAGACCACATAAACTACCTTGGGTAGCCTCAAGGCTAAAATAGTGGTTTTCACCACTTAAACATGCATAAGTCCTCTCCAAACTATGGACATATCGACCTAAGGCACCCTTAAAATATTGACATCTCAACCCGAGATACCCTAAAATCGTGGCCATCTCGACATAAGACAACCTTAAATCATGGTTGTATCAACTCGAGACACCCTCAATCCATGCTATTCTAGACTCAAGAGACCCACAAAACCACAACCGTCTTGACCTAAGAAATCCACCAAAATAAAGTTTAAAAATAAAAAGACATGTAACTAGTAGCCGAAACTTCTAGTTAATCCTATGCATGATCTTGCATTGGAATTAAGTACCCTACATGGGCAAAAATTAGAAAAAATACATACAATAATTAATCACATGAGATTCCAGAGATAGACATCTATTTTTCTTAATGAGGACTACCTCTTCACTTTTTAATGCAGGGTGATTTCACCATTATTAGCTTTTCTATGAGAATTCTATAAAATGACACTCACCCTTCAGTTCTAATGGTCCCTCAATGTTCGATTTTATGCAATGAAGTTCTACCAAAATAAATCCAAATATGAAGGTTTTTGAATTTGTGTAACGAAGTGCTATTAAATTTAATCCCCAATTCCCTAATCATTGAAGTTATACCCACTTTAATCCTCAAAAACCTTACTATCATTGAAAATCATACTAACAAACTACTAAAAAGGATTGAAATTTGTGCTTCCATCTTCCATGTAGTTAAACATCTTCACTTCAGTGATCACTTTGATCCATAATGTTGCTCTCACAATACAACAATCCATTGACAACACACCTAGGGTATCTCGAATGTCACTCAAAATTAAATTTAGATCAATAAATTCCTATGAAAATGGTCATCTCAACTCGAGATAACTCGTAGATAACGCCATCTCACCTTGATATGGTCTTGGCTAGACACTTGGTTTACTACTTTTTCTTTTAGCATAGCTTAGATTAGTATTTTCACTATTTCTAAATTTAAATAGATTTCAGATTATACATGTTTCATTTTGGTTTTGTCTTCATTTATCACATTCATATTGATTAACATGAGCTCAATTTTAATGGGCTCTTCATATACTTTTGATACATTTCTAGTTTCCTTGTGTGTAGATTACAGAATTCAATAGATGACAAAAGAGTACAAGATTCACATAATATTCACTATGGAGGTAATGGAAAACCTACCCCCAAATGATTTATGATTGCAAGAAGACCATTTAGTACATCAGGATCATTTTGAGGGGAAAAAAACCCTCATATTGTATTTATTGTATCACACTTGTGAACTCCCTTGAGGGGATGTTATTGTAATATGATTTGAGAAATATAGGCTATCAGTAATAAAAGAGGGCCCATATTTTACTATTTTTATCATTGTGATTTAGTTATATGCTTGTGTTTATTTATTGTGTTTACATTTACTTCATTAGTGCATAGTGTTTGAGCTCTCATATGGTGATCATAGTGGGATACCAATCCCTTGTTTAGCTTTTTTATTGATTACTGATAAATTCTACTTTTACAAGTACACAGTCATAACCATATTAGGTCGAGACGACCTTTATACTACAATATTTGGTCAAGATGACCCCTAGGATAGAATAAAAATAGTAACAAAATAAAGATATCTACATTAGAATTAGGCTTTCAAAGTAAGTCTATATATCCTTATCTATCATATTTTTGTAAAGAAAGATAAAAATTTATGTTCTGTAAATAAAATTAAGAAAATTTTCATTTACAGTAAAAATTATAGAAGCTCTTTAGCTTTAGGTTAGTCTAACAACAATCATATCAGGTCAATAGGACCTCTATATATGGTCATATCAAGTATAGATGACCTATGTATATGGTCATATTAGGTCCAGATGGTCTCTGTTCACAATTGTCTTAGTGTAAGATGATCTCTATTTGTTGTTGTTTGATTTGCTTACCTTGTTGCTTGCTTAAAAGATGAATATCATATGTGGTTTTATAAATATTAAACATACATTTTTGCATTTAGTGAAATATTACTTGTATGCTCTTTGTTTCCTTTTTGCAAAAAGATTAAAATGAACCCTCACATATACACAAGATAATATAATGTCAATTAGTTAGATTTCATCACCAATGACTGACAGTAATCATGTTATGTGGGTATTCATATCTCACTGTGGAGTGGCTTTTTAGACTTCATCATCAACAAGTACCCTACTTTTAGGTGCATTACAAAAGAGGAAGGTTAGACACCCTCCAATTCCTAGGGCTTAATAATTTATGTAATAATAGTTGTCGTTCATGTCCAAGCTCACACGAGGGTGAAACAAAAGCTTGGATAGGCTAGTAGCAATGCAATAGATAGTGTGGCCTCTTCGAAAGGTATTTTATTTCCTTATGATAGACATCATCCATATCCAGCGTACTAGGAAAATATTTTTGCCATTTATGGTGCATTCCTAGATGAAAGCACGAGATTCCGGAAACAAAAAGAAACACTAAAGCTATGCAATGCAAAATGAAATGTAACACTTTAATCCTAGCAATTTGAAATGCATGAAATAAGGAAAAAGATACGAATTGAGATGAAAGGAAAGAGGTATAGAAAGCACAACCCTTTTTATTTAACTCTCTTAATATCGGTTACAAAGATGCCTCCTCCCTTTTCAGGGGCTAGGAGCGTTAAAATGAATTTTGGTTACAATCATGACTTAGTGTTCCTCCTTCCGCATGCCCACATTTGAAATGGGCGGGCCAAAATGTTGTCACCATTGGTGTTGATGAATCCTTGATCCTTGTTGCTCCTCCTGCATTCAAAGACACAACAAGTCGTTAGTAGCACCTGTGACAAAAGATAAGGCGTTTGATCCTAAAAACCAATGGAGGATGCATGCATAAGATTAGCTAAACCGGTGAATAAAATGACTCCAAATAACCTGCAAATTTGATAGAGACCAAAGAACATTACCAGAGGGCCACTGCCATCGAAATAGTTAGAAAAATGCTGCCAATTTGCATTCAACTGATATTCATCCCTAGAAAGGACGAATTCTACTATAATTCGTCCCTGGGTAGGACGAATTCTCCTGCAACAAAGCGCCAAAGTGATGCTACCCAAATGTCGCATCTCAGGATCTCCAAAAGACCTACAAACATAGGGGTTAGCTAATTGGGGGCATTTTGGGACGACCCAGATGGTCGGATTTTCCCAATTTGACCTCCATCAATGGGAATTTGACGTCGCTACCTGCAAGTTAGTGGGGACAACAAAAGCGACAAAACATGATGAAATCTGATCAAAACATTATGAAATCAAATTTATAAACTATCTAGACAGCATAAAATGGAATGGAAGATAAAAAAATGATAAAAGAACAAATTAAAATAAAACTTAGGAAGTGTGGGGTACCCAAGCGGGCCGCCCACCATTAGAACTTGATTTTGGCACCAATCCACTTGGGATGGGCCCAAAATATTTTGTAATGGGTTGTCGGCGAATTGGTAGATCAATGTGGTCAAATGTCGAGTTTTGGGTCCGGATCCACACTTCCAAAAGCCACCCAATAACCTCTCTTGTGAAAGAGATCAAGGATGTGGAAGAGGTGAATCAAAAAGGGTGCAATGTGGTGTTCAATTTGGCAGCACTTCGTTGCTTGAAAATGCCTCCAACTTGTCCTGTCTTGGGTGGGAAAGTCCACCATTTTATAGACCCAGGGGGTCTCTTTGGAGGGGCATGCAGGGGCGCCATGTGGCATCCATGCCTTCTCAAGAGGGAGGAGACTCCTCCCTGACTTGGGCTTCCATGACTGCCCTTGTGACAGTCCTCTAACGCCCACTCTACCCACCTACACGCGCATGCAAGGCAGGAGGCAATAATTAACTGTCCTCGGCTGCCACTTGGCACCATTTTTCTTTTTGCTCATTGAACCTGGAATTCGTCCCGACCCAGGACGAATTCAGAATTCGTCCCTAGGTGAGACGGATCCCAATTTGAATTCATCCCTGGGTGGGATGGATTCTAAGCAAAGTGCCTGAATGTGCCAAATTGCCTTCTGACCTTACAAAATTGCTACAAAAGTGGTTAGGACCACTGTTTAACCTCTGAGGGCTGCCCTGGGGGTTGTGTGTGTCAAAGCGATCAGTTTTTGCAGTCACATAATCGGATTGGTGCTATTTTGGTGTCTACAGATGCCCCTTTTTGGGATGCGCTATGCATGGCGTAGCATCAAGCAAAAATAGATAACCAAAGCACTAATGATTAGGGTTTCTTGGTAACCTAACCAACTTTTGATGCCCCAAGTATGGAAAGGGCATGCATTCTTGAATCCTTGCTTCTGACGAGCTAAGGAATTTTATTTCAAGTATTAACCTATTTTGGTGAGGTGTGACTTGAGCTTGGACATTGATCAGTCATGAATAGGCAAAGGGCGCAACCTTTTGTCCATGGGGGAACCTTGTGTTCATGCTTCATGAAATGCCAAGTGTTTGATCAATTTGTGATTATTGCTTGTTTATTGCCCCAAGAAGGAGCATGATTGTCTTTGTCAATGATTCTTTGAATGCATGTCATTTTCCTTGATTGGGTGTGTGCTTGTTGATTGGTGACTAAGTGTGACTACCCCCTCAAGCGACGAATCGATGAGGGAATGACCTTCATGAGAAAAGCGATGAGTCGCTTGACCCAAGATGACTTAGGTGCAAGGGTGCCTTTAGATGGTTTCCATTTAAAGCTTAAGCAATTTCCCAACATTTGGACCTATTTTTGGTGGGTAAAATCCCTTTTGGTGATGCCATAATGGGGTGAAATCGTCGAAAACCCGTCTTCCCGTGGAGCGGTCCGGCTATGGTAGCCTTCTTGGGGAAGTAGGAGAGTGAAAATTTGAGCCCCGACATCGATTTTCTATGCCAAGAGGTTAAGTGCAAGAGCACTTGTGTCCGAAAATGCTTATTGTTGTGTTTTTGTGTTGCATTTATTTGTTGTTTTTGCTGTTTTTGTTGTTTTGATTTTTTTTTTTTGCAACACCATTTGGGGATTAAATTGTCGAAAATCCGTCTTCCCGTGGAGCGGTCCGACTATGGTAGCCTTCTTAGGGAGTAGGATAGTGATAATTTGTGACCCCTATATCGATTTTGTATGCCATGGAATTTCAGGCGCAAAGGTGACTTTGTTCGACAATTTTATTGTTTGTCGTTTGTGGATATTTGTTGTTTTTGTTGTTTTTATTTTCTTGCTTTGTGTATATGTCATAATTTCATGTTATGCACAATGATTGATGTTGATGGATGCATGCTAATTTATTTTGATGGATGCATATGTTATGATGAATGCAAATGTTTTTGATGTATATGTGATATGCAAAATGTAATGGATGAAATGAATTTGTGTTGATTGGTTAGGGCACCATAGACTGTTTAGGACTTTGTTATTTTGTTTTTAGGCGATTGCTGTGGTAAATGACTTTGTATGTATACATGTGGTTTTTTTGTATTTTTTGATGGTATTGTAAGGATGAAAAGTAGCGCAGTTGGTTTAGAAATGTAGCTAAGGTTTTCTGAGACTCAGACGGTTTTAACTCGCTAGCCACGATTGTACTTTATCTTACAAGACTTTTGAACAAGGTATGAATCGGACTTGTCTTTGACCAAGTTATTTCACATCCTTGTGTGTGCAATTGAGTTCATTTATGTGGTATTTGTCAGGATACCGCTAGTGCCAGATGGGCTTTCAACCAAACCTATACTGAGGATCACCTAATTAGCTCCACTAACTCCTTTATTGTATTTAGTCAGATTAATCTGCGGTGCTATCTAGGATACCATAAGCTAGCTCATCCACATGCAAACATTGATCTGTACACGAGTTAATGTGATAGATATATCGTCATGCGGGAGGTTTACCACCAGTGACCGATAGGCTATCAACCAAACCGGTATCGAGGCTTACCTCATGACCCGTCGAAATGCTGAGAGTTCCAAGGATTCAAGTTCGACTCCCTTCTTTTCTTCAATTGTATTGGGATACTTGCTCATTTATAGTGATAAAAATCACTATTTTTTTTTATATATTTTTCTTTTGAGCAAGGGATTTGGATTTGAGTGATAAGAATCACTATTGTATGTGCCTTTTGATGTATGCACTTTGGGGATGATGTCAAATTTTTGGAGTTTTGACGTTTGCAAATTTTTGATGTTTTGCAACTATTGAGAACTTTGGGATTCTTGGGGAATTGGGTAGGGAGGATGCTTGTCCTTTTGCCAACTCTCAGACATTCTTTGGGTCATTCGCACGGGGGATGAGCAAGATAGCCGTTTTGCTTATGGTGACCTGGATTGCTTTGCAGGTTTCATCTTTCGTTCACACAACTTGGGAATTGTTTTATGTGTTTTAACTTGTGTTGGGATGCTACGTAACAAGGTGTGATTCAAGTAGAACTCTACCTTTGTAAAATATTTCTGACTGTGTACAGTTTTGGCTAGAAATTTAACGACATCTAAATGATGAAAACTCTAGATACATTAAATGACAACCTGACTTATGATATGGTGACTCTATGTATGGTGTTGTTTTTGCGATATTGTATGGAAAATGTGAAAAATGGTATGCTTGCTAAGTAATGACAGTCCATGGTGCCTTTGAATTCTATGATCAACAAATGTGCGATATATGGATGTAATGGTTAATGCAGCTATTATGTAGTGTTTTGATTGATGAAGTATGCATGAGAATGAGATGCAGATTTTTTTTTTGAGATTTTGATGGTTTTTGTTGTTTTTGAATTTTCTTGATGGTGACCAAGGGATTTCGAGAATCCTTTGGGGCATTTTTGGGGTGACCAAGCGATTGCGATAATCCTTGGAGCTTTTGGGGTGACCAAGGGATTGCGATAATCCTTGGAGCTTTTTGGGTGACCAAGTGATTGCGATAATCCTTGGAGCTTTTGGGGTGACCAAGTGATTGCGATAATCCTTGGAGCTTTTGGGGTGACCAAGTGATTGCGATAATCCTTGGAGCTTTTGGGGTGACCAAGTGATTGCGATAATCCTTGGAGCTTTTTGGGTGACCAAGCGATTGCGATAATCCTTGGAGCTTTTGGGGTGACCAAGTGATTGCGATAATCCTTGGAGCTTTTGGGGTGACCAAGCGATTGCGATAATCCTTGGAGCTTTTGGGGTGACCAAGTGATTGCGATAATCCTTGGAGCTTTTGGGGTGACCAAGTGATTGCGATAATCCTTGGAGCTTTTGGGGTGACCAAGGGATTGCGATAATCCTTGGAGCTTTTGGGGATTTGACCAAGCGATTGCGATAATCCTTGGAGCTTTTGGGGTTTGACCAAGCGATTGCGATAATCCTTGGAGCTTTTGGGGTGACCAAGCGATTGCGATAATCCTTGGAGCTTTTGGGGTGACCAAGCGATTGCGATAATCCTTGGAGCTTTTGGGGTGACCAAGCGATTGCGATAATCCTTGGAGCTTTTGGCTTGCTCTTCAGGGGATAGATGTACCCCCAACTTGATGATATTTGTGCTCCGGATCTGGCTCTGGAGGGATTGGCATGAATGGATCGGCCCTATGCACGGATAGGAGGACAGGGTCTACCCTCGGTACTGATATTGCTATGGGGTCTCTGGGTGAAAGTTGATCTTTGTGTGCCCAAAGTGGTGGATTCAATAGTTGGTTCCACTACATTGGGTTAACGTGCCACTCATGCCCTGGCCTTATGTTTAGCTATTGAAGTGCATCATCAATATCCATGGGGTGTTGATGCTGTCGCATGTGATTGTTGTGGGCCATCTCTATTTTATCCTCACCTTCGGCCAGTGAGTCCAGCTCATCAGAATCTGGTGATTCTGAGACATGGAAGACTGCATCATTAGGTAGCCCTACGGTTAGAGGTTGATCCTCTTTGAAAGGAGCCTCATGTAAGTTGGGCCTTGGGAGCTCCAAAATCTTGGTCTCTACCGACTCTAAGTGCTCTAGTGCTTTGCATGTATCGAGGGATTTGAGCTCCTCCTCTTTGGTTGGTTCTTGTTGAGGAACTTGGGGCCTATGGAGGGGTGGCCAGATAGCACCCCCATGCCTTGGTAGGGCATTTCATCCTCGCTCTTCTTCTCGCTCCGATTCCTTAGAGGCTTCTTGATGAATTTCTAAGGGTGGCCCATAAACCCGAGTGGGTTCTTGAGGAAGGCGCCCATCATTGGTTATAGGAGTAGCCTCCCGCTCATGTCTAGGAGGCATCGAGGGTGGTGCTCGATAAGGTCGCGGAGACTTGTCTCGCACCCAGGGGTTGTGCCTCTCATAATGTTTTGTCTTATGTGTGTGAGGGGTTGGAGTCCTCTCATAATGTTTTGTCTTATGCGTGTGAGGGGTTGGAGTCCTCTCCTGCATAGTGTGTTGGAACAACTCATCCTTCTGGCGTTGAAGGTGCTCTTTGTTAATATGGTACAGTTCCTCTAACTGTAGTCGCTCTAGCTCAAGTTGCCTGAGTTGCGCCCGATAGGCGACATGTTTGGCAAATTCTAAGATAGTTGGTCCTGTCGTCTCATGTCTAGAAGGGCTAGACGCCTCTCCTACATATCTATCTCGGTCATGGTGATCCGATATCTCTATAGGCCACCTCCCTCTATTGGGGGTAGCGGCATTCCCTCGGGGCTTTGGCCTCAGTGAGTGGTCCTGATAGATAGCAGGTGCGGAGGCGTATTGCTCCTGCACTATATATTGCTCTCGAGGAAGGTAGGGGTCTTCCTCATGCTCTCTTTCATAAGTGAAAAAGGGACGGACAGAGTTGGCTCGCCCTGCCTGAAGAGCCGTGTGCTCTGGATTTGACCGGTTGTTGCTAACAATGATGCGAGGTGTAGGAGGGATGGCATAGTCATGTGGCCCCCCCTTATGGACCCCCTGCCATTCTAGCGCTTCATCACGCAATGGCCACTTATAGCGGGTGTCCAAGGGAGTTCTCCCACGGGTATACCTCTCCTGAATGGGTGTGTGTTGGGTGTTGTGTTGGCAGGGAGTGCCCCTAGAAGGGGTGCCCTTATAGTCCCATTTCGTCAGGGCACAGAGGGGACTGCCTTGTGTGTCAGGCCACCAAGGTGGTATGACCAAATCCTTGGGGCTATACCGGAGGTGACTTGTGCCTCCTTGGATATTCCCCATAGCATCCACCCGTGATTGGGCTTGGCTACGGGTGAGCACCATGATGATGTCTCTCTAAAAACCCTAAAATTGAAAATGAGTCAGATGGGGCCCAAAATTGGGGTGCACATCCCTCTTACAATAGATAAGCCATAAATAAAGTTTCAAGTCCTAACTCTAAATACATTAGGAGAGATTAACCTTCGAACAACTCAAAAAGCATAAAAAATTAGGTGAGCAATTTTAAAACCTAATTTCGGGGCACTAGATGATGGAATTTGGCCCCGAAAACTGGTTTTCTGGACAAATACAACTCTAGGGAGTTGTATTTGTTTAAAAATCTCCCAACTAGCTCCCTGTCAAATTTCACATCAATCGGAGCTACGGTTGAGAAGTTATGGCCCCGACAAAATGCACTAAAATTTAGGGAAAAAAAATAAGATTTCCCATATTTTGTTGGATGCTCCTGCATCACTTATGGGCACCTTTGGGGTGCTTTTGGGTTGACCAAAGGGTTCATGGACACCTTTGGGGCATTTTGGAGTGACCAAGCGATTGCGGGAATCCTTGGAGCTTTTGGAGCGAGTGACAAAATGCATGGATTTTTATCTTTTGTTTATGATTTTTCTGATTTTTTTTTGTTACACTAAGCAGAAATGAACACACGCATACACAAACGGTGATTATCTCTTTTAAAGATTAATGGTGTGTCCTAGACTGGTTTAGTGTGTTTTTTTATTTTGTTTTTTTTTTTGAAAGTTTTGAAGAACGTTTAAATGCATAATGAAGGCTCATATGACTCCCATAATTGGTCGCCCCTTCAATATACCATTGCTCGGCCGATATACCAACCTCTCTATATACCCGCCCTTACGAGAGGGAAACTATAGGTACGTGAGAGCAGATGGTACGTGGAACGTAGGCGGTACGAAAGGGGGATTGTCCCGTTAATGACACCTACCATAGAAGACTTATCCTCGTGCGTTGGGAATCACCCCAACGACACTCGGTCAGCTTTCGTCAGGATTTACGCCTAACAACAGTGACAATCGGGGTAAATGGATGCAAAAATCAAGCCAAGGTGGTGATGAACCCACCGTTGGTCTTGATCAAGGGCTGGGGTCTTACGACCAGCTCCTTGGTTTAAAAATGCCACGTGATGTGTGTGGTGGTTATTTTTATTAAAAAATTGAAACAGGCAGAAGCAACTACTTTCCTTAAGAAGGCAAAATTGACAAAAAATAGAAACAAAAAAAGCAAAAAATGACAGGAACAGTTTAGGACCCTTACCTTTCTCTGCCTAGACCTACTATTTCTGATCCTCGGCCCTGAAAATGCATAGACAAAAATTCGTCCCTCTGTGAGACGAATTACATAATAGAATTCGTCCCTGTCTGAGACGAATTAGAATTCGTCTCAAGGTCGACGAATTACGATAAAGTATTCGCCACGAGCAAAGACGAATAACAGTCGAGTTCGAAAAATGGTACCTATAAGCAAGAAAACACAAATTTTTGATCAGTTTCTTGATCTTAAAAAATAGGGGACAGAGTCCCACCGTGATCGCCACTGAAAGCACGAGATTCTAGAAACAAAAAGAAACACTAAAGCTATGCAATGCAAAACAAAATGTAACGCTTTAATCCTATGAATTTGAAATGCATGAAATAAGGAAAAAGAGATGAATTGAGACGAAAGGAAAGAGGTATAGAAAGCACAGCCCTTTTTATTTATACTCTCTCAATATCGGTTACAAAGATGTCTCCCACCTTTTCAGGGGCTAGGAGCGTTAAAATGTTTTGGTTACAATAGTGACTAGTGTTCCTCTTTCCGCGTGCCCACATTTGAAATGGGCGGGCCAAAGTGTTGCCGCCGCTGGTGTTGATGAATCCTTGATCCTTGCTGCTCCTCCTGCATTCAAAGAAATAACAAGTCGTTAGTAGCACCTATGACAAAATATGAAGCATTTGATCTCTAAAAACTAATGAAGGATGCATGCATAAGATTAGCTAAACCGATGAATAAAATGACTCCAAATAACCTGCAAATTTGATAGAGACCAAAAGGGAACATTACCAGAGGGCCACTGCCATCAAAATAGTCAGAAAAATGCCACCGATTTGCATTCGACTGTAATTCATCCCTGGGCAGGACGAATTCTACTTGTAATTCGTCCCCGGGTAGGACGAATTCGCCTACGACAAAACGCCGAAGTGATGCTGCCCAAATGTCACATCTCGGGATCTCCAAAAGACCTGCAAACATAGGGGTTAGCTAATTGGGGGCATTTTGGGACGACCCAGATGGTCGGATTTCCCCAATTTGACCTCCATCAATGGGAATTTGACGTCGCTACCTGCAAGTTAGTGGGGACAACAAAAGCGACAAAACATGATAAGATTTGATCACAACATTATGAAATTGAAATTATAAACTATCTAAACAACATAAAATGGAATGGAAGATAAACAAGTGACAAAAGGAACAATCGATTTGTTAAAAATAAAACTTAGGCTGCATAGTGCGGGGCGCCCAAGCGGGCCGCCCACCGTTAGAACTTGATTTCGGCACCAATCCACTTGGGATGGGCCCAAAATCTCTTGTAATGGGTTGTCGGTGAATTGGTAGATCAATGTGGTCAAATGTCGGGTTTTGGGTCCAGATTCACACTTCCAATAGCCACCCAATAACCTCTCTTGCGAAAGAGATCAAGGATGTGGAAGAGGTGAATCAAAAGGGTACAATGTGGTATTCAATTTGGCAGCACTTCGTTGCTTGAAAATGCCTCCAACTTGTCCCTTTGGGTGGGAAAGTCCACCATTTTATAGACCCAGGGGTCTCTTTGGAGGGGCATGTAGGGGTGCCATGTGGCAGCCATGCCTTCTCAAGAGGGAGGAGACTCCTCCTTGACTTGGGCTTCCATGACTGCCCTTGTGATAGTCCTCTAACCCCTACTCTGCCCACCTACACGTGCATGTAAGGTAGGAGGCAATAATTGACTGTCCTCGGCTGCCACTTGGCGCCATTTTTCTTTTTGCCCGTTGAACCTGGAATTCATCCCGACCCAGGACGAATTCTGGAAGTTTTGAAAGGAAAACTATTGCGATGCATTCAAAATAAAATAAACGCTTAAGTCCTAAAATGTGAAAAACATGAAATGAAAAAGACAAATTTGAAATGAGATAACAAAAAGTGTAGAAAGCACAACCCTTTTTATTTAACTCTCTTAATCTCGGTTACAAAGATGCCTCCTTTTTCAGGGGCTAGGAGCGTTAAATGAATTTGGGTTACAATCAAGATTTAGTACTCCTCCTTCCACATGCACACATTTGAAATGTGTGGGCCAGAGTGTTGCCGCCACTGGTTTTGATGAATCCTTGATATTTGCTGCTTCTCCTGCATTCAAAGAAACAAAAAAAATGGTTAGTAGCACCTGTGACAAAAGATGAAGCGTTTGACCTTAAAAACCAATGGAGGATGCATGCATAAGATTAACTAAATCAGTGAATAAAATGACTCTAAGTAACATACAATTTTGACAGAGACCAGAAAACATTACCAGAGGGCCTCTGCCATCAAAATAGTCGTTGAGACTATGCCGATTTGAGCTTGACTGTAATTCGTCCTTGTCCAAGATGAATTCTACTATAATTCGTCCCCGGGTAGGACGAATTCACCTGCGACAAAGCATGGCGGTGATGCTGCTCAAATGTCAAGCCTTGGGATCTCCAAAATACCTGCAAACATAGGGGTTAGCTAATTGGAGGCATTTTGGGACGACCTAGATGGTCGGATTATCCCAATTTAACCTCCATCAATAGGAATTTGACGTCTCTATCTGCAAGTTAGTGGGACAACAAAAGCAACAAAAACATGATGAGATCCAATCAAAACATTATGAAATCGAAGTTATAAACTATCTAGACAACATAAAATGCAATGGAAGATAAGCAAATGATAAAAGAACAAACTAAAATAAAACTTAGAAAGTGCGGGGTGCCCAAGCGGGCCGCCCACCGTTAGAACTTGATTTCGGCACCAATCCACTTGGGATGGGCCCAAAATCTCTTGTGATGGGTTGTCGGAAAATTGGTAGATTATTGTGGTCAAATTTCAGGTTTGGGTCTGGATCCACACTTCCAAAAGCCACCCAATAACCTCTCTTGCGAAAGAGATCAAGGATGTGGAAGAGGTGAATAAAAAAAAAAAAGGGTGCAATGTGGTGTTCAATTTGGCAGTACTTCATTGCTTGAAAATGCCTCCAACTTGTCCTATCTTGGGTGGGAAATTCCACCATTTAATAGACCCAGGGGGTCTCTTTGGAGGGGCATGTAGGGGCGCCATGTTGTGGCCATGCCTTCTCAAGAGGGATGAGACTCCTCCCTGACTTGGACTTCCATGACTGCCCCTGTGACAGTCCTCTAATGCCTACTCTGCCCACCTACACGTGCATGCAAGGTAGGAGGCAATAATTGACTATCCTCGACTGCCACTTGGTGCCATTTTTCTTTTTGCCCATTGAACCTGGAATTCATCCTGACCCAGGACGAATTTAGAATTCATCCCTGGGTGAGACGGATCCCAATTTGAATTTGTCCCTGGGCGGGACGGATTCTAAGCAAAGTGCCTGGATTTGCCAAATTGCCTTCTAACCTTACAAAATTTCTATAGAAGTGGTTAGGACCACTGTTTAACCTTTGAGGGCTACCCTGGGGGTTGTGTGTGTCAAAGTGATCAGTGTTTGCAGTCACATAATCGGATTGGTGTTGTTTTGTTGTCTACACTAGACAAGGGGTGTGCACAAAATACCTTTCATTAATTTATATTTAATTTACCTATTAATTTTCATAGGAATATGATATTAAAACCAAAACACACACAAAAAAAATAAAAAATACAAAAAAAAATGCTTTCTTGTTTGCTTTTTTATTTATTATTTGCATAGTTTAGACAATGGTAACAACACACAATCAGGGTCAATCAAGAGCTAGTGCTACTGAATATCTATAAGGAGATATAGAACATCTTTGATATAGTCTAGAGGACCTTTCCATCCTTGAATGGCACCCTAACATACATCATAACTTGAGTCTCTCATATAGAGGATCTAACCTTCAAGAAATCCCTATTTGGGAAGCACCCATAGGTCCTGGATATGATAAAATGGAAGACCTTAATAATCTAGATACTTTGTTTAATTTCTATTAAAATAATCATTCACACACTAATGGCTCCTAGTAGAGCAGTTTTGTGCATTCACATCTCAGCTCATCCTAAATACCCATTAGAAGCAATGCAAGAGTATTTCTTGTGCCAATATGACTACTACCAAGATTTTCTAACTGAGCATCTATCTATAAATCAATAACATGATCAAGAGGATATGCATGTTAACCATCGTTATTACAAACAACCCATTTTAGCTCTTGCATTTATTATAGATGAGGGTGACATAAATACCAATATGTTTCAAGAGAGATTATTCATTCAATAATGTTGCACCTCTGCACTACTTGAGTATATAATGCTCACTCTAAAACTAGAATACGAGGTCAATGCAACATTTAGAGATCTGAAAAATAGGTTGTATATCCTACTAGGGGTGAGAGACAAGACAAGCCCATCCATATTACAAAGGCAAGGATAAACAAACCCAATGCATCTGAGTAAATAAACCACACTCATCAGGTACCTAGGCCAAATATTAATCAATAATAATAGTTGGATCAACTATGATTAGACCACCAATGATTAAATCAATAATGAGTGGACCAACAATGGTCACACCTACAAATATTGCATCAATGAAGGGTAAAACAAGAGCAATTACAAAAGGTATTACATGAAATGGTACCCATACCTAGTAGACCTCTCTTATGGCCTGAATTCAAGAAGTTTTTTCTTAAGATATTTGATGAAGGGATTTCATCCTCATACATAGTTTGTATGTTGGTACTTAAACAAATTGGCTCGATAAGAGATTATGTTTCAGAATTCACAAGTCTTCTTGCTTATACAGGAGATTTACAAACCGATGTGGTGGTTTCAACCTTTAGACATGGGTTGAAAGAGAATATTAAAATTGAATTAGACTTCCAAGATCCATACTCTTTGGATGACACTATAAGGATTTCTAAGTTGGCTGAGAAAAAGGTACAAAATTTGACATCTTTCAAACGTGACTAATCATCCTCAATATCACAACAATTTCTTCCATAAATATTACCAACCATCGAGATATTACTACTATAAATGTCACAATCATCATCCAAAATATCAAGCATGTGTACCAAGATAAAATTTTCAAATAGCATATGATAATAGGAAAGACGAAGAAGAAGCCGAGGATATCAATTCACACAAGTCACCTATACCTGAAGAACAAATAAATCATGATGAAGCATAATGCAACAAAGACACTATGGTCATTTCACTACATGCTCTTATGGTATTAACATCTCACCATACAATCAAGGTACCAAGATTCATTTGATAGAAGAGGATAAATATGTTGATCAATTTAGGTAGTACTCATAATTTTATTGATCTTAGAATTGCTAAGGCATTGAACTTACACATTCACTCCTCCAATCAAGATAAGTTTTAATACTTAGTTACAAATGGAGGAAATTCTCAATGTACTGGTAGAAAATATTCAGTTTTGATACAAATGGGATGTTAAACTTGGCATGGAACTCTGTTTGTTACGATTTTAGGGAATTTAGATGTTATTTTGGGAGTTGAATGGTTAGAATAATTGGATACTAGCAATTTTAATTTCAGAAAATTATTTGTGGAATGGAAAGAAAATGGAAGGACCATTCACCTCCAAGGAATTCCAACTCCTCCATAAAAAGGAGTTCTCACAACATGGAAAAAATATTAAGGAAAGGGGGTTATGGATTCATAGCTCAAATCAATTGTTTGGAAAAGCAAGCACAGGATATTTTTGAAATTCACTCAAAGTATCTTCAAGATATTGTGGCTAACTATGATGAAGGTTTCCAAGAACCAAAGGAACTACCTCCCAAATGATATCATGACCATGCTATACATATTTTTCTAGGAAGCCTTCCTCCTACTTTCCATCCTTATCGATACCCTCAACCTCATAAAATAGAAATTTAAAAATTGTCCAAGAACTTTTATAATATGGAGTCATTCATCTTAACACTAGTCCTTATTCTTCACCAGTGGTTTTGGCCCATCGTAAGGATAATTATTGGTGTATGTGTTCTGATTTTTGTCCTCTCAATAAAATAACCATCAATAATAAGTTAACTATTCATGTCATAGATGATTTATTAGATAAATTGCATGGTGCAAAATATTTCACAAAATTGGATCTACGCTCAGGTTTTTATCAAATCATAGTAAGGGATGAGGACATTCCTAAAACCACATTGCATACTCATGAAGGTCATTATGAATTCTTAGTCATGCCTTTTGGTTTCACTAATTCCCCATCCATATTCCAAAGTCTCATGAACCATGTCTTTTATCCATTTCTTCACAAATTTGTCTTAGTCTTATTCGATGACATTCTAGTATATAGTAAAACATGGAAGGATCATTTGATGCATGTGGGAAAGGTTTTTCATATATTACATAAGGAAAAAAAATTGTCAAATGCTCCAAATGCTCTTTTGGTATTCAAGAAGTTGAGTATTTGGTTTGTATAATTTCTTATGAAGGTGTTGAAGTGGATCGTAATAAGATTAAGGCCATTCAGGACTGACCTTTACATAAAACCATAAAAAAACTTTGTGGTTTTTGGGTCTCACCAATTACTATCACAAGTTTGTGTGCAATTATGGTAATATTGTAGCCCCTATCATGAAGGATGCTTTTCATTGGTATGACATAGCCACTCAAGCATTCATGGATCTCAAGGAAGCAATGTGTACAACTCTAGTTTTGGCCACCCCAAATTTTCATAAACCACTTGTGATTGAATGTGATGCTTCGAGAATAGTTATTGGGACAATACTAATGCAATATGGGCATCCTTTGGCATTCGAGAGGAAAAAAATTTCGGGTAAGAATTTTGGAAGGTCCACATATGAGAAAGAAATGTTGGCTATTCTACATGTAGTTGAGAAATGGAGACACTACTTAATTAGTAACTTTTTTATTATAAAAATAGATCATAGTAGTCTTGAGAATTTTCTAGAACAATTATTTTGTTATTTGGAATAAAACAAGTTGTTAAAAAAATTATTGGGATATGATTTTGTTATCGAGTATAAGAAAGGGAAAGAAAATGTGGCAACAAATGCATTATCTCGTAAATATGAAGATGAAGTGGTTATCAACGCTATTTCAAGTCCTTGTTCCCAATGGGTTTCTTAGCTCCAAGAGGAATGGTTGTGAAATATATAAATGGCTCAAATAATTCAAGATTTTATGCTAGGATCATCCGAGCATCCTCATTTTTCATATGATGGCAAGGTAATACGAAGAAATAATCGCATTTATATTCTGCACAATTCTACCATCAAATCTAATATTCTAGAAGAATTGTCTGATTCTCCATTAGCAGGACATTTTGGTGTTTTGAAGATATATTTATGGTTAAAATAATCCTTTTATTATAAAGTATTGAAATATGAGGTCAAAACATGGGTGGCTAAATATGAAGTATGTCAGTGCAATAAGGGTGAAACAATCAAATATCCAAGACTGCAACCACTACCCATCCCAGATCGTCAATGGAAACATATTCCCATGCATTTTATTGAAGGTATTCCTAAATCGAAAGGTAAAATAGTAATTTTTGTGCGAGTGGATTGCCTCTCCAAATATGCTCACTTCAATGCTCTACAACATCCATTTTTAGCAAGCAAAGTGGCTAAGGTATTTATGAATTCAATTTTCAAGTTGCATGGAATGCCCAAAAATATTGGAAGTGATCATAATACCATTTTTACTAGCTATTTTGGAAAGTAATTATTTTGTCTTAATGGTACCAAGTTAAATATGTCTTCTACATACCATCCTCAAATAGATGGCCAAATAGAAATAGTTAACAAATGTATGGGTACCTATCTAATATGTTTTGCTCAAGATAAACAGTATCAATGGAGACATTGGCTTTATTTAACAGAATGGTGGTTCAACACTTCATACCATTTTTACATCAAGATGTCTCCATTCAAAGCATTGTATAGAGTAAAACCACCAATAATAAAATATTATGTTCCAGGTTATTCCAAAGTGGCCCAAGTAGATGATTGGTTCCAACATCAATAGTCAATGCTCAATATTCTCAAAGACAATTTGGTCCAAGCACAAAATTGCATGAAGCAGCAACAAGATACACACCATTCCTAAAGATAATTTAATACAGGTGATATGGTTTTCCTGCATCTGCAACACTACAAACAACTATCATAGAATATTAAGACTAGTTAGAAGTTGACTCCAAGATTTTATGGTCCTTACAAGATAGTGCATTACATAGGCGAAGTGGAATATCAACTAGAGCTTCCTCCCTCATCCCGTATACATCCAGTATTTCATGTTTCCTATCTCAAGAAGTTGATCGGATAAAAAGTACACTCTCAGTCACAACTATTAGTACTTGATGAATAAGGATGTATATATCTCCATCCAAAAGAAATTTTGTAGAGTAGATCATGTATTATTTGATCCAGCCACACCAAGGAATTTCTAATCAAATGGTAGGATCTATCGGTAGAATATGCTACATGGAAAATAGAAAGTATCTTGGAGACATTTCCAGGTTTGAGGACAAAGCTTTATGAGGAGGGGAGCCATGTTACCATACCAATAGAGCCAAGTCGGCTATATTTTCAAGTGATATTTAACTTATTAATTTATCATTATATATAGTATAGGTTTATTTATTATTTCATCATCTTTCATTACCTTAATCATTTACATAATCGTAAGGACTAAGTTGTCCTTAGTGTTTAAGGAGTTGGACCTCCTAAAGTGGCAATAACTATTTGATTTATTCCATTATATTCATATTCACAATATGTTAAAATATCATGTAACATTTATTTAATTAGATATACTCTTCTTTCTAATTATAACAATATACCTTTCCATGCTAGTATTTTATTCTAAAGTTTAGTTATAACTAGATTCCACATATAAAAACTTATTCTCCCCTCAAAAAAGGGCATCCCTAGACATGTACTTGGAAAATTTGCCTCCTCCATTTGAAGTAACATGCATATCCCTACTTTAATTCTAGTTGGAGTGTTTAGGAAGTAAATTTTAGATTTTATCCTATTAACTTTCTATCCTAATTATCTTTCATATTTCTATAATAAGTTATTGATCAAATTTTTTTCCTCATTTATCCCTACCCTCTAAAAAAAGGTTATATCATCTACAAATTGTTGATGGGTGATGATGTTGATGTTATTACTATCCTTACGTACACTCATCAACCTATATTTATATGCCTTCTTCAAGTTCCTCCATAATACCTCTACCATAATAAAAAACAAATATGGTGATAGAGGATCTTCCTATCTAAGATCCTTCTTGGTTTTAAATGATTTTGTTACTAGCCTATTGACCAACACCAAATATAAAATAATGGAGACACAATATTTAATCCATATAACCCATTTATTTCCAAATCCAAACTTTTCTAATATTTAAAAAATAAAATCTCATTTAACCCTATCATAGGCTTATTCATATCAAGTATTAATATCATTGGTATATCTTTTCTTAAAGTTGTTGAATGCATTACTTCATGAGCTACTATTATCTTGTTTAGAATATATCTCCCTTTTACATATCCTCCCTACTATTTTGAAAAATCAATTGTCTAACAATGGTCTTAACTGATTTTCCATCACTTTGAAGATTATCTTATATGCCATATTACATAGGCTTATGGGCCTAAATTAATCAAATAATCTTGCATCCTTAATTTTTGAAATTAGGGTAAGATATTTTGCATTTATGTTATAAGTTATGTATTATTTTATCTTATATTGTTCCACCATCACCAATAAATAATCCTTCACTATTTCCTAGTTATTCTAATAGAATGTTGATGAGAGCCCATCTAGACTTGGGGATTTATCCTTATCAAAATATAAAAAGATAAATAATTTTTTTCTAAAGTAATTGACTCCAATTTACTATTATCTTCATCTATTATAACTGGAGGTACTTCTTGTAGTAGTTTATATTTAAGAACTTCAATCTCCTCCAATCCTAGAATGTTCTAGTAAAAAAGCCTTACCTCCTTTATGCCTCTTAATACTATTAATTATATGTAACTTTAAAATTAACCCATTAAATCTAGTTCAAACATTATAATATCAAATAAGGTGAGGTATCCAACATTCTTCATCGTTATCACGATATGACATCATCTTAAGAATGAAAGGCACTATGATCATGGATAAAATAAAAAAAAATACTATATATTGACATTGTAGTTGAGAGGATTGACCTCCCTACATGGGATAGGGATGGACTATCCTAATTAGTCCTCAGGTAGGATGTTATTGATATAATTGGTTGGAATGCATGTTTATGACTTTTGAGTACTCCCCTTTCATATACCCTTCATGTGCAAATTTTTCCATGTAACCTCATATTTTAAGACCAAATTCAAATAATAAATCATCAACCCTATGTTTTTATTAAAAATTCAATGTGTTAAGCATGTTAACATATATCATAAATAAAATTTGATTGAAAATCAATATTTGACACCATCATCATTTTAAATGGCAATGAAATATCACTGATTTCACTTAATACTTTTTGACACATGAACAAACCCTATTATGTGTAGGTATAGTAGGTCGATTTAATACATTATATTGAATCATGATAATACAAAATTATACTAAATATGTTACTTCTTAATTATTAATTTGACAAGAGGGTTTATTATTTAAATTGTATTCATCTATTAAGTCAAACTATCCTTTTGTATATAGATTGGGGTCTCTCCCTTTCTCATATCACTTATATGTCAAATTAATTTTGTGCATGCTTTGAGTCATTCTTTCATGAATTTCTATATCACTATCTTATCTCTTTTTACCACTAGGAACAAACTCTTATTATTTTAGATGTTAGTAGTGTGCTTCCATCAAATACTTTTATGTCATCCATTACATCCACATAAGTGGTCCAACAATTAGAAAATTATGTATTACCAAGTTGTCTCACATACTTCGATAATATTTAGGTAGTTTCTCTCATTTATTGGTCATTTGTCAACAAGTTTGTTTTATTTAGAAAAATATAGTGATATAGAATTTTTAGAATTAGAAATATAGTTGGCCTGTCTCTCTTTTTTTTTATAATTTAAAAGTAAAATTTTTTCTTACTTGGTTATTATTTCTAGGTTTGTAATTTTATTAAATAAATAATAGGTAGTAATCTAATTACAATTGTTATAGAAGTTTATCTCTTATTGCCATATTACATTTTTTATCCTAATTAAGCTAGTTTATAATTATATTTATAAAGAAATATATATCAAATCAAAGGATGGATTTTTTCCATCGTGTCAAAATTTTATGTTAGGTTTTGATGAATCTAATATGAATAATATTTTGGTTGTTTGCATCATTTTTCAAAAACAATAGGGTTTAGTACGATTTTAAGCTAGATCTATGGTTGTTAACTTAGACTTCTATTTTGTTTCAAAAATAGAGATAGCTTTTCTTCTTCTTTATCTTATGGTTGGAGCTAATTCTTAGATCTTGAAACTCTAGTAAGATTATTACTAGATCTAAGAATCAAATTTCTTGTGCTAGTTCTATCACTTCTAAGATGAAAAATACAAACAAAGTGTAGGTCAATTTTACTATAGCCTTTGAAAAAAAAATATTTTTCCATATTATTTATCATTTAGTGATGATGATGTCCCATTAGGGATACTGTAGTGGTATGTCTTTATATTTTCATCTAGGAGATCCAAGTTTAAACTCTGATACAAGGGGATTATGGCTCCCTTCGAAAACCAAAGTTTTACACCAAAATTTATATAAAAAATATATTTTCTTATTGAAAAATGATTTTAACAACTAGGGAGGATGGATTTTTATATTTTCTAGGGTTTACACATAGTGCTATCACCATTGCATGTAGAAGCCTAATTAAGGTGGAATGGATGTGGAATATGGGGCTTAGATTTGGATTTCATTGTATCAAACACTATTCAAAAATTTGTAGGTAAATTTTATTGCAATGCACTTTATTTCAAAAAGTAATGTAACACTAAACAAAATATTTGCTCCATTGATTGATGAAGATCCAATTATGGGAAAATATCATCAAATGGATACAAAACCAATGGTGGAGCCAAATTTTCAAGCAATTACTCAACCCAAATTAGGGGAAAAGGTATTACCAAAAATAGTTGACACCCAAATCAATATGCATATGGACACAAATATAAACCACAAAGGATAACAAAGAAAAAATAATGAGGAGCCAAAAATAAGAGAATTATACTGGTGAAACATATACGATGGTTCAGTCTAAAAAAGGAGAAGATACCTCAATCCCCCTTAATAAGTCCTTGATGGTATACAGAAAGGATCATGAAGGAGGGCCTATCCAAGATCCATCTAGTATATAATAGAAAAAACTTAAGAAATGAAGATTGACACCAATCAAAAAATGGAATGCAAGACCAATAAGCACCACATAGAAAAATAAAGGAAAACTCTTATATTTAAGGGTAAGGTAACTCACATCACCAAATTCTTAATCCAGCCATCCTTATGAGACTTATTTCATAAAATATAAGAGGGATAATAGGTAGTATCCTTAAGCACAATGAAATTAGAAGGTTGATTAAAATAAATAAGTCAAACCTAGTCTTTATTTAGGAGACTAAGTTATTGGTAGAGGATATGTTGGCTAAAAAATTATAGCCCACAAGTCAGGTAAAATCTCTCAAATCTCAAGGAGTATCATATTGGATCTCCTATATATAGGATCCAAAGTAATTATTGGTGCATGTGATTTTGGGAAGTTGGGAAATTATTGGATTTTAAGGACAAGAGGCAAAAGTACCAACAACATTTATGCATCAACATATATGTAACCACTATTATAGAGGAGAAATAGAGGTAATGGAAATATATATAATAACTTAGGTTCTAGTTCCCCAATAATTAGAATATCCTAGGATAATTTTAATAACATTCTCTTATTAAATGAAAATATGGGAGGGATGAGAACACTAGACACTACAACTAAGCTAATGCATGAGCACTTGAGTATCTCTACTTGATTTATGTCAAGCCCAACAATATATCAATGATATGGATGAACAAATTATAGGTACTTGTATGCATCCTAGAATGCTTGGATAGGTTTATAATCTTGGATGACCACCTCTCTCCATAAGTATTTATAAAATCTCTTGTCCTTAATAATGCGAGATCATATCACTAACCTGTTTTGTAAGATCTCTGGAAATCAGCCAAGAATTAATCATCCTTTAAATTATAGCTTATGTGGTTTACAAATACCTTCCTTTAGGCCATTAGTTCCTAGTGGTGGAGGGAAAGAATGCTAAGATGCAAAACCAATATGTATTGCTTGTCAAAATATTATATTTTATAAAAACTAAAATTAAGGAATGGAACTGGCATGACTTTGGGTATGTGAGGGCTAAAAAATAATGGCATGAATTTCCAAATAATGCAAGTAAACACTCAAATTTGGACCTCCATACTTGTCCATTTGGACCTCTCTAAGGCTTATGATAGGGTAGGTTGGGATTTTTTTCTACAAGTCTTAAGGAAGTTTGGCATCTCTTAGGATTGGATGGATTGGATTAGAGGCACTATTTTCTTAGTATATTTTCTTATGATGATAAATGGTAGAATGTATTTTTTGTTTACTTCTTCTAAGGGACAATTCCATGGGGATCATATTTCCCGTATCTATTCATAATTTTAGTAGAGTTCTTAGGTCATATTATCTCTAAGAAAATAAATAACATATTCATTCAAGAAATCATGTGTGCAATAGTAGCTTCTCATATCTCTTATTTATAGTTTGTATATAACTCAATCTTGATATCATGCTATTAACTTATAATATTCTAGATTCAAAAGAATTATATACCTCTTTTCAACAACCACAAGACAACTTATTAATGAGAAGAAGTCTAAGATCATATTTTGTATTGTACTACTAGGTTGGAGACCATAATTATAAATATTTTAAATTTTAGGTGAGCATATCTTCCAATATCTTATCTAGAACTTCCATTAAGGGTGACCAAATAAAAAAGGATGAATGAGGGTGTCAATAAATAATATACAAAGTAGTCTAAATAACTGGACCAATCGGTGGCTTTCTCTTGTAGGTAGGTTCATTAAAAATAGTTTTATAACTTGTTTCCATCTATGTTACCCTCCAACTTATGTATTTCTAAGGGTATTATGAGAAATATGAACAATATTAGTAAAAATTTCTTATGGAGTTGGAAAAAAGTAGAGCATAAGTGGACCTTAGTAAAGTGGGAGTAACATTACCTTACATAAAAGAGGGAAGTTTGGGCCTCTAATAAATGGTAAAAAAATGTTAGCCTTGGTAGAAAAATTATATTGGAATTTAATTATTTCCCCTAATGAATTATGGGCACAAATCCTAAGATCCATGTATGCAAAAAAATAAGCTCTAAAAGTTTTTACTAGTTACCAGCTTCCTCAATGAGGATATCCAATTCTTGAGGTTCTAAATATAGGGGAATCAATTAATAAACTACAACTATTTTGGATAGTGGGGAGTGACCATCAAGAATTTTTTTGATAGATGCTTTGGATGGTTTACCTCCATTGTCTCAATAAATTCTAGAATAGCTAAACATCATTGAGTAACTCCATAGACGAGGATGGATAAAGCTATCATATTATTATAGAAATTATGGGGAAATTTATTTAGAGAATAGAGTCTAGATCCAATAAAGAACTAACCAATACTAGCAACATAAGTTATCAAGGAGGTTATTCATCAAACTCTTAGAAGCTAGTCACTATATTGGTCAAAAGAAAAAGATAGAGTGGGATGGGGTTCACATTCTCATAGTGTATATATTATAGCTCTAGCATACTCATACCTCACTCACCAAGGGGAAAATCCACTCAGTGATGTATTCAACCAAATTTGATAACTTCTAAATTGGCCAAAAGTGAGACTCATTATTTGGATAATGATGCACAAGAGATTTCTTATACGAGACCAATTGAAACATAGTTTTTCTATCCTATTTATATGTGAGCTATGATATGCAGAGAATGAGACTTGGGAAACCTTTTTTCTTCCTATCCCTTGGCCATTCCATTATGTAAATGGTTGGTAACTATTATATTTTGATACAGTATGTAATGGGAGATAGCCAACACAAGATGCAGAATAAAATGACATAAAGTAAATCTATGAGATGATTGAAAATTATATATATATATATATATATATATATATATAAAATGATGGATATATTTACAAAATATATATGGAGGAAAGAAACACTCCATGAATAGATCTATTTCTCAAGAATAGGTATTGACCACATCACACTCCACTAGATTACGTCACACTACTACATTGCACCACACTAGCTACTATACGCTCATGGATGCTCTTCTATGATCTTGTATTATTTGTATCTACCTATGGCACTTTATATATAAAATACGCTCCTTGGCCAACACTCTACCTAGATATGCAAGGGACAGCTTGCACATAAACAACACGCTCTTTGACACTTTTCTAGTCATTATATTGCATGAAGTAAGTAGATAAATTTCCCCTAAAGTAATCTAATATCCTAAGTATGTACCAAGGTAAAATTACATTTACATGAACCAAATGATGTAATAGACTCTATTTCTAACACCCCCCTCTATTACATTATTTAGATATTGAATACTTTAGTCTTCAATGTGGATATCCATAGAGTCTTTGAGATTTTGAGTCTTCTTTTCTATCAGGTTCATCATCCTTGTATTCTATCTAGCCACTTTTATTGTTTACTTCGTATGTATCTTCATTTGGTTCTAAATTTTGATGATTGAGTAGAGAATGGTGCATTTGTCTTCTCATATTATTGAATTTTATTCTTCTATGCTTGCCCTTTTGATATATCATGTACTGGTTCTTATTTTTCTTGAATATGTTCATTTGAAAATAAGTTAGCATCATTATGAAACATGACAATATTTTATGAGTTTTCCATTGGATCCATAATATATATATTTTCCTATATTGATCTTGTTGCTTTTATTTCACCTTCTTTCAAGATGAGACATGTATTGAATCCATCCATATATCTATATTTTATCATATAATAATCTTCTATTAACTTTCTTAATGAGATGAGATTGAATGCTAGTTCTAGAACATACAATAAATTATGTAGTAGAAGATTTAGAAATGATATGCATGGTGTTACATATCCATATCCGTGTATGGTATAATTTTGGTTATATGCAATCCTTAGTATATAGTCTTTAACATCTTGAAAAAAATCAAACTACTATATATTTCTTATCATATGATGACTTGCTCCTGAGTCAAAGTACCATATGTTTTCAAGTTTGGCATGATATCTATTTGGGTAAAATCCATATTCATTATATGACATTCCTTTTTCCATTTGAAGTAGAAGAATCAAGATAGAATATATGATTCCTAAAGAATATAAGATTGAATTGATAAAACCTTTATTAATCCCTAGTTTATAGACTACCTTATGTCTCCCAAGTAATGTGAGTATTTAATCCTAAGGATTTCTACATTTTGAGGAAAGCTTAAATTTTATAACTTTATAATATTTGATAGAAGCTGATATTACCAAATTTTGTAGAATACCTTATGATTCCCTAGTATGCTATAAATAATATATAATGCTTTTTATAAATTATAGTTCACTATTTGATTGATTTTGTAAAGGTTTTGTAAATGCCAAAATCAATTCTTATTATCCCTTATTGATCCTATTGAACTAAGCACTATTTCCAAATTTTAAAGAGATAATAATGTTGGATCTTTTGTCTCCTTTTGATAGGTTTGAGACAATAATATTATGAATATCCAACCTTTGAAAAAGCTTTGATAAACCTCTCTTTATGAATAACCTTTTGGGAATTAGGTTTAGTGTATCTAATTTTCCAATTAATTAATTTGATGTAGTAGTCATTATGACCCCCTAATATTTTGATAAATTAGATCACAATAATATTTGTAAATAATTATTATTTATTCCAAGATAATTCCTTATTGCTTCTGTAGACACCAAAACAACACCAATCCGATTATGTGACTGCAAACACTAATCACTTTGACACACACAGCCCCCAGGGCAGACTTTAGAGGTTAAATAGTGGTCCTAACCACTTTTGTAGCAATTTTTTAAGGTCAGAATGCAATTTGGCACATTCAAGCACCTTGCTCAGTATCCATCCCACCCAGGGACGAATTCAAATTGGGATCCGTCTCTCGTAGGTATGAATTCTAAATTTGTCTTGGGTCGGGACGAATTCTAAATTCGTCTTGGGTCGGGACGAATTCCAGGTTCAACGGGCAAAAAGAAAAATGGCACCAAGTGGCAGCCGAAGACAGTCAATTATTGCCTCCTGCCTTGCATGCACATGTAGGTGGGCAGATTGGGCATTAGAGGACTGTCACAAGGGCGATCATGGAAGCCCAAGTCATGGAGGACTTTCCTCCCTCATGGGAAGGCATGACTGCCACATGGCGCTTATGCATGCCCCTCCAAAGAGACCCCCTAGGTCTATAAAATGGTGGACTTTCCCACCCAAGAAGGACAAGTTGGAGGTATTTTCAAGCAACGAAGTGCTGCCAAATTGAACACCTCATTGTACCCTTTTTGATTCACCTCTTCCACATCCTTGATATCTTTCGCAAGAGAGGTTATTGGGTGGCTTTTGGAAGTGTGAATCTAGACCCAAAAACTTGACATTTGACCACATTGTTCTACCAATTCACCGACAACCCATCACAAGATATTTTGGGACCATCCCAAGTGGATTGGTGCCAAAATTAGGTTCCAATGGTGGGCGGCCCGCACGGGCGCCCCGCATTTCTTAGTTTCATTTCAAGTTGTTCTTTTGCCACTTGTTTATATTCCATTCCATTTTATACTATTTAGATAGTTTATAATTTCAATTTCATAAGACTTTGATCAAATATTATCACGTTTGTTGCTTTTGTGGTCCTCCCTAACTTGCAGGTAGCGACATCAAATTCCCGTTGATGGAGGTCAAATTGGGAAAATCCGACCATCTGGGTCATCCCAAAATGCCCCCAATTAGCTAACCCCTATGTTTGCAGGTATTTTGGAGATCCCAAGATGGGACATTTGGGCAGCATCACCTCGGCGCTTTGTCGTAGGAGAATTCGTCCTACCCAGGGACGAATTATAGTAGAATTCATCCTGACCAGGGACGAATTACAGTTGAATGTGAATTGACAGAGTTTTTTATGATTGTTTTGATGACAGTGGCCCTCTGGTAACATTCTCTGGTTTTTGTCAAATTTGCAGGTTCTTTGGAATCATTTTATTTATCAATTCAGCTAATATTACGCATGCATCTTCCATTGGTTTTAGGATCAAATGCTTCATATTTTTGTCACAGGTGCTACTAATGACTTGTTGTGTCTTTGAACACAGGAGGAGCAACAATAATCAAGGATTCATCAACGCAAGCGGTGACAACACTTTGGCCCTCCCATTTTAAATGTGGGCACGCGGAAGGAGGAATACTAAGTCATGATTATAACCAAAATTCATTTAACGCTCCTAGCCCCTGAAAAGGGAGGAGGCTTCTTTGTAACCGAGATTAAGAGAGTTAAATAAAAGGGGTTGTGCTTTCTACACTTTCTTTTATCTCATTTCAATTCATCTCGTTCATTTCATGCATTTCACATTTTAGGACTTAAGTGTTTATTTGATTTTGAATACATCGCAATAGTTTTCCTTTCAAATCTTTTAGAATCTCGTGCATTCAACTTCTAAGATTTATATTGAAAATATTGTATTTATTTGATAAAGTTTTCTCTTTGATAAATTTCTTTCAGTTAATTAAATTCCTTTAATTACAACCTTATGACTCCCGAGGAAAGAAAGCATATGATAATGGAAATTAAACTTTACCTTTCACCAAGCAATATATGGTGTTTTTTTTGCTGAAGCTAGGGCTACATGTTATTTATGTAGTTGTCTTGATGTTGTGACTGCACCCTCCAATGGAATCACTTGGAGCTATACATATTCCAAAACTGATGGGTTCTTAGACTTTTACTTTAACCTCACTTGGATTGAGTATTGAAGGCTTTATATCCTTATTTCCATGTTGTAATTCTATATTGTGCACATAGACGATGAAGTGTAAATATTGACATAAGAATTTACTTGCCTTATCCTTTGATCTTGATCGTTGACATCCTTAATATGGATAAGTTTCTTGTCTAATGTGCCAAGTGGCACATCCATTTCACATAGAGCACTTGAGGGGAGTTTGGTGCAAAATTATACATTCGTCTTCCTTCTTGTAACGTCTGGTTATTACAATATTTAGAAAAATGTATGATCTTGCAAAGGACAAGTGTATCCCATACACTCAATACACCTACTTGTTTGTGTAATTCATTTCTTGAATATGAGCACTTTTTTTGCTAAGTTGAATTATATTTATAGTATGAGTTTTAAAAGGTACCCAAAACCTTTTTACATAAATGGATGGCATGTCAAAGGCATTGGCAAAAATTTACAGGGAGGTTCGGGGAACCTCTACAATCTAGAAATAAAACCTCAAAAGTAAATATCATGAATAAAAACACAAAAATGTTTTTACAAAACCATAAGGAAACCGGTTTAGCACCGAACACAAAAACTAGACCACACCAGAAAAAAGGGTAAACCTGAAGGCTCCCTAGATAATTAGAGGGCCCAAAGAGAGGTATCCAGGCCAATCACTTCTTGGTATCCTCCTCAGGAATTCCCAAAGTAAGTTCCCATTTTTTTGTGCCTGCCAACTCAGCACTGGAGTTTATGTGTTGAGCTTGCATCACCACATTAGAACTAGGAGTAAGAAAATTCACACTCAAAAAGGTACTTTGGATGGATCTAGAGCTGGCCTACCTAGGTGCCTTGAGAGAATCTTGCTAGGAAATTTTTTCACTAATTCTGATGATCCTAATTATTTGACTTTTCATTATTTGCAATGCTCATGATATTCTAAGGGAACCTGGTGCACCACACTTTGATATTTATGGAGGAAACTCCAAAATTAGCCATAAGGTCATCAACCTGGTTGGATCCCCTATAAGTATATTGGATGATCACTTAAGGATAGTTTTGAAAGAGCTTTCTAGATTCTAGAATGGTGCTGAACACTCTCCATGATGGGTTCTTGTCATTTTTCAAATAGCTGATGATGTTCAAAGAGTCTCTCTCTATGATTTTCTACCTAGGATCCTCTTTTAGAATGGTGAGTCCTCTCTAGAGTGCTTTAGCTTCTACAAAGTGGTTGGTTTGAGACCCAAGGTGTTCAACATACATGAGGATCAACTCACTTTTATGGTCTCTGATAACTCCTCCTGCACCCATTGGGATCAGGTTTCATTTGGAGGCCCCATAAAAGTTGAGCTTAATCCAACCCTCTAGGGGGGTTCCACTTGATGTTAGCTCTCATATTATGACTACCTTGCACTCTAGGATCCTATCTAGGAATGAAAAGGATGTTGAATAGGAAGCATTCAAGTGCCAAAGAAGGGGCCATGGAGAAAGGATTAAGGTGGACATTTTTGGTTGCATAGGTAATATCTTTAGAGGTAATGATAAAAGGATCTTTGGAAGAGTCTAAGAAGGCTATGTTTTTGTTCTTGAGCCAAATTTTACAAATATAGTGGTGGAGGTAGAAGGTACAAAGGGAGTGAAGCTTGATATTGCTAAAAGGGATGGAACACTAAGAGAGGAAAATAACAATGGAGATGGGCCAGACCATCTGGATGTGAAAATTGTTTAACAAGTGACCAAGGACAGAGGAGGAGAACTCATAGTTGATGAATATGTGATTGATGGATTTCCAGTAAAACATGCATAAATAAAAATGATTGAGGATAATAAAACCTCTTTTGGCCAAGTTTACAATAGTAAGTATTTTGTTTTGGATTACAAGCCAAGAGAAGAAACCCACTTCGAGAATGAGTTTCTTATTCCAAACTAATTTGAAAGGAATAATGGAAGCTTGTGAACTTTCTTGAAGGTTATAGGATGATTTGACAGTGAACATGCCTTCATCGGAGGTTCCAAAAATGGACCTATCCTTTGCATCCTTAGTAGGAATGGTGACTGAATTGAGCATCATGGATAAGGTAGCAACTTGGTTAGTGAGGTTAATAATATTGATAGGATTCAACCAGGGTCTCCATTGGAATGGTTAATGAAATTAGAAACCGTGTTCCCTAATAGGATATCAGTGAAGGTTTTGAGGATTGAAAGGGCCCTATTCTCAATCACAGTTTCATCATAGATCCATCTGTCATACCAGAAGTCAATGTTATTTTCATTGCCAAGGAGCCATATGAGGCTTTTTTGAATGATATGTCTAGTTTGGGTGATATATTTCTAGAAAGTGGATCACACCTAGGGGGCCTCTTCATTGAGAAACTCATGATTCTACAAATACTTCTTTTATACTATATCCACCCATTCATATTTATTGTTAGTGATGATATTCCACACATGCTTGGCTAAGAGAGATAAATTAATTTTAGATATTTTCTTGAGCTCAATGACACCTTGATATTTGCTACTATAAACAACATTCCAGGACATAAGAGGGATTCTTTTCTTATCTTCACTTCTATACTAGAGGAACCTTTTTTAAATTTTCTCAATTTTAGAGCTCACAGTAACCAAAATATTGAAGAAAAATAAGTACACTGGGATGCTCTAAAGATAGGCCAAGGTGAGAGTGGATTTAGCTACCTGATAGAGAAGGTGGCATTTCCAAGAAGTAAGCTTTTTTTAAATTATCTCAATGACATTGTTCCACATGGACTTTGAAGGTTTGCCTAAGAATAGGAGCCTAAGGTAAGTGGTGGGAAGAGCACCCATAGAGCACCCAATGATCCATACTATTTTGATTTACCTATAAAAAGGGGTGTTGATGAATTTTTGTTTTCTTTTGAGGAAGTTTATTTTCCCCATTAGCTCTCTCACAGAGGTGAAGAATGTGCTTGATGGTCTTGGCATGAGAAATTGAAGCATAGATAGAAAAAATGGTGTTATCTACAAATTGTTTGTGAATGACAAAGTTGAGATCGATAGCATATTTTATTTTTGAAATAAACCATATTCTATTAGCTTCTTTGAGGGACCTCCCAATCACCTCATCTAGGATAATGAAAAGGATCGAAGACAATGGATCTCCTTGTCTCAATGCTCTTGCACTAGGAAAGAAAGCAACAGGAGACCGATTGACTAACATTGAGAACCAGGGGGAAGATATGTAGCTCTTTATGAGATAAACCCAGTATGGATGAAAGCTAAATTTGTGGAGGATATCAAATATAAAATCCCAATTGATTCTATAAAAGGCCTTATTCATGTCTAGCTTGAGAAGAAAGGTAGGTTTCTTGGAAAGGGTGATAGAATGTAAGGCTTCATGGTTGATAATGAATCCATCAGTTATGGTTATCCATTTGATGAAACTCCCCTAACAAGGTTTGATGATGAGGGGTAGGATCTCCTTTAGCGTATTGGTTATAACTTTGGTTAAGATTTTGTAAAGAACATTGTAGAGGCTGATGGGCAAAAAACTAGATAAAGCTTTATAAGTGGAAAATTTGGGCACCAAGGTGATGAAGGTAGAATTAATTCCATGGGATATGGTTTTGGAATATTGGATATATCTTAATTAAGCACACACATAAGGGCCAATAAAATCCCAAAATACTTGGAAGAAGTGAGTAGAGAAGCCATCTAGCTTGGGAGACTTGTTAGGCTACATAGATAATATGGCTTGTTTGATTTCTTCTTGTGTGAGGACTAATGAGCATTGAATTTTTGGACAAAGATATGGAGAGGGGATTTTAGCCAGAACGAAAACTTTGGGCTGAGTGGAATCAGGGGACGGGGTGCCAAAAAGGGACTAAATAAAGGAAACAACTTCATTTCTAATTTCAAAAACCTCCTTTGTGAGGCTCGCATCATTGCGAATGAGCTCTAAGATTTTATTAGAGCTCCTATTCCTCAAAGTAGAGGTATGAAAAAAATTATTTTGTGCATATTCATACTTAAGCTAGAGGACCCTAGATTTTTACCTCTAGAATGTCTCTTCCTTGGCCAAGATGTTATGATATTCAGATAAGAGGTTGCACTCTTTGGTAGGGAGGAAGATGGGGATGCTTTGGAGGAACTTCTCAAGAACATTCCCTAGGTGGTGACAACAGATATGAATAATGCTTTTAATACCCCCTCTTCTAATTATGATATTAGGAATAACTTATTTAGCATGAAAAAGGACAAAGCACTTGGGCTAGATGGGTTCCCTGCTGGTTTTTATAGAGGTTTTGGTATCTTCTTGGTTTAGATATTTTGGAAGCCTTAAGAGAATTATAATATTCTTCCTCCTTGCTACAAGTATGGAATACTACCTTTATTGTTTTCACATTGATGAAACCATGGTGTATATTCTCTAATGGATCCTAGATCTATCAGCGTATGCAATACTCTATATAAGATGCTTACTAAGACACTTGCTAATAGGTTGAAAAGGCTTCTCCCCATATTGATTTCTCCTCTTCAAGGTGGTTTTTTATGGTAGAAAGATTATGGATGGGATAATTATAGTTCATGAGACTTTACATTTTATGTCCAAAAGCATGTTGGCTAGAATGTTTCTTAAAATTGATAAGAAAAAGGCTTATGATAGGGTCTACTAGAAGTTCCTTGACAAGGTGTTGCAAAAAATTGGCTTTAGGGATATTTGGAAGAAGTGGATTAGAGTTTGTATTTCCTCTGCAAAATTTTCTATCATCATCAATGGGATTACCAAGTAGTTTTTTTTGGTATCAAAGAGGTATTAGGAAAGGTAATACCTTGTCTCCATATATTTTTATTTTAATGGCTCAACCTTTAGGAAGATCAATTCTTACTACTAACTTATCCTCTAAGATTAAGGGAATTATACCTATTGATATTGCAGAGGTATTTTATTATCGAAAATTTGTAGATGACACTATACTTATTGGGGAGGGTACTTTGAGAGAGGCTAGGGCATTTATAAATATTTTGCAATTGTATGAGAAAGCTTCCAACCAATAAAATAACTTCCATAAAAGTCAAATATTTTTTGTGAATACTGGGGACCAAATTCAACATAGAATTGTAGGGATTTTTGGTGGCATTGTTAACCTTCCTTCTTTATATCTAGGTATACCATTGTTAACTGGGAGGATGAAGGAGGATTTATGGTATCCTGTGTTGGATAATATTCAATGTAGTTTAGTTGGGTAGAAAGGTAATCTTCTAAGTCAAGTAGGTAAGTTGCAATTGCTTCAAACTACCCTCCAACACATTCTTGTCTTTTCATATCTTTATAAAATTCCCTTCAAATTTAGGAGGAGGATTGACCAGATCTTTAGGGTATTTCTATGGGCTAGGATGGAGGATAAATGGAGGGTGTCCCTTTTCTCTTGGGATAGAGTTTCCTCTTCTAAGAAAGAAGGTGTTCTTGAGATGAAAAATATATTTTTGATCAATAAGGCATTGATTGCAAAAAGAACCTAGAGATTATGTGCTGAGGAGGACCATTTGTGAAAATATATTATGAGAGGTAAGCATCTAGAAAATCACATTCCTCTTTTTTAGAAGTGTTACTCCTCCTAGGGGCTCTATGATCTAGAATGGTTTGTTGGGGATCAAAATTTTGGTTACGGAGGGTATGCAATTATAGATTGAGAATGCTAAGGATATGTTATTTTGGGAGGATAACTTTATTCTTTCTGAACATCTCTTTCTTAGTCCTGATTTTTATGAGTTAAAGACTCCTTTATAACTGAAATTTGGAGAAAAATTAATTGATTACATATTCGTCACTAATATCAAGAGGGTTTGGAAGCATATGAATTTATATACAACTAATATTTAGATCCTTGATATTGTAGTAAGGTTGAACATTTTTCTGCAACAATAATTTCTTGCTCAACAAAATGACAATGACTTCCTTGTATGGACTCAATATCTTAAAGGCTTTTTCTGTCAAGATTGCATACGAGGCCCAAACATTGTCCAGGGGAGGATATTTTTGAATAGAAAGAGTTTGGTATCCTCATTTGATCCCTAAGATTGCATTTTTTTATGGTTGTGTTTGAAAAATAAAATTTTAACTGTTGATAATTTATGTAAGAAAGGATTCCATCTTCCCAATATTTTTCTCTTGTGTTCTAAGGATGTTGAATCAATGGATCATATTTTAATCCATTTTGATTTATCAAATAATATGTTCACCACTTTATTGGATTCCTTTTCCATGAAATGTAATTTATGTCATAATTTCATGAAACTTTTCACTCAGTGAAAATCTCCCTTCATTAGTCACAACCTCAATAGGGTGTGGGATATGGTTCTTCCTCATTTTTTATGGGGTATCTGGTGGGAGAGGAAAAAATAATTTTAAAGGATATTACTAGGGATGGATCCTTTCTCTTTAGAAGGATTAAATCTACTATTGATAATAATCTGACTCTCTTTGATGTTGGAAATGGTAGGCAGGAAGTTATATAGAAATAAGGTGTTGTTAGTTGGAATTTGAATCTAGAGAATTTTTTTTTGTATCCACTATTCAAAAAATATTGGCTACTAGATGACATAAATCAGCTAAAGGGTTGGTCATTCTAAACTTTGATGGGGCTACCAAAGGTAATCCCGAGGGGGATGGTGGAGGGGATGTTGTTAAAAATGATAATAGTGAGGTCATTTGGATTAATACTATTTTCTCAGGTTTTCACCAGGTTTTTAAGAGGTACTTCAGAAGACTTCTCATTCAAGGTGACTCCTTGAACATAATTTGAGACCTAAAATTTGGAAATACTGACACTTGTTTCATTCTGAATATTATTAAGTACATCAAAGATTATGGAAGGTTAGAAGTTAAAATTTAGTATATTTATAGGGAGGGTAACTAGGCTATTCATATTATGGCCAATTTGGGGGTGGATAGTGGCCAATTTAGAATTTGGGAAGACAATTTCCCTTTGCAGTTACTTATAATTGTTGCTTTTGAAGCATTGGGTCTACCTATCCAATAAACCCTTTATTATATTTCTACTTGGATGAGATCTCAGTTGTGTTCTAGTAATTCTCTCTTTGAGGGGTCTTTTTTGGGGGCCTATCCCATTTACTCCTTGGTGCTTACCATTATCAAGGAATATGCTTAGTGTTTTGCCTTCATACTTTCTCTTTGAGTTTGAAGTTTTGTTGTCTAAATCTTGATGTATTTTCTTCCCTTCTAGTCTTATGCAAAAACAGAGCAGGATCGTTGTTGTCTCTAAAACAAATTTGAATAAAAATTCTCCTTTATGCCCTGTTGAGTGGTGGGTTGGTATTTGCTTTTGGATGGTTGTTTTAGTTTAATTTCTATTTCTTTTGTCCTTGGAGGCTAGCCTATGCTTAACTAGCCTTATTTTTCTCTACCTCCTCTAATTTAAAAGGTTTTGGGACCTTTCAAAATCTTGTTTGTCACCAATAATAATAATAACAATAATAACTACAAACAAAACTTATCAAAATTTGCAAAACAATTTCTGCACAACTTTTCATTTTCTTGAATTGACCTAGAAAACCCAAGTTGGGTACTATAATGGTCATCAGATCATGATAGATGCCATTGAACTTATTTATTTATCATATTGCATGGGTACTAATAGATTTTATAATTTCTATATGGATATTAATTATATGGATACCAAAGGTTTGGTGCTAATGTAGTCATGGTGCCAAAGTGCAGGAGAACCATTTACCATGACTAAAAAAATTGGAGTGGAGAAACATTGTTTTAGAAGATTCACCCAAGTCAAATGATATCTAAATTTTATTAACACCTTCTCTAAAAAAACCCAAGTAACCCTGTCATAAGCCTTATTCATATCCAACTTGATAAACATACCTAAATTTCCACTTTTTTCAGTTGAGTGTATCAACTCATGCACTATGCCTAAATCCCTGACCCTCTGCAGCCTTTCCAAGGTCAAAGGATTTCATTCCCCTGATCCTATTAGCCCCACTAAAATTTCCTTCATCCAATCTCCTATTTCTCACACCGAGGAAGCCCTTAGCTCTCTTCACACTTGGAGTACCAAAAATGCCACAATTGATGTGGTAGTGATAAAAAAAGAAAGAAAGAAGTTGATGAAAAGATAGGTCACTGTAACCATAATGTATCATTATTAGGTGACAAAAAGAGAAGATTATCTCTAATCAAAAGTTCCAAAGATCAGAATGCCAACAAGGTTAAGGACTTAAAGATTAAAAACTTGAATGCTTTGACATAGATGTCCAACGGTAAGTAGTCTTGAGGTCAAAAAATTTGTACCTTTGCTTTTGATCGCCCTCGTACTTACATACACCACTGCATCCAATGCCATAACCCTCACCTAAAGTAGATACACTTATGCAGACTTTGCTTCAACCTCCATACGCCCCTCTGCTACCCCCGAGTGTCCATTAGCTACTACTAAATGCCCACCTGCTACTCTTGAGTACTATTGGGTGCTTTCTGCAATCCCCAAGCACCCACAACCATTTGCAGTTAAAAAAGATCCATTCCACCATTCTTCTTAGGTAAACAATAGAATTCCTTGGCTACTCTATGAAAACCAAAGCCAGAGGTAGAACTTTCCTAGAGAAAATATCTAAGCAACTTCTCTAGCTTCTTATAACAAGCCTTGGATGAGACCCAACATGAGGACAAAGCTTAACAAAGAAAGATAAAATTTCTTAATAATTTAAGATAAAATTGGTTAACAATTCAAGATAAAAGTCTAAGGGAGGAAACTACATTTGGATAACACTTCTGTGTAAGGGAAAAACTACATCAAAAGAATACTTTTGTCTAGGAAGAAACTACATATGAACAATACTTCTATCAAAGTGGTGATATTGCATCTAAACAATACTTCTCTTTTTAAAGAGGATACTAAAGCAATGCCACCTTACAGGAAAGGAGGAAAAGGATAAGATATGTTGAGGTCATGAGAATTTAGGCATATATATAGTTTGGGATGATTATAATAACCTAAGATGCAACTAGAATGATTTGTTTTTATCATATTTATTAATGATCATTTTAATCCAAAAATATGAAAAAAACCGTAAATTATTTATTCAACCATGGACATTCAGAGCTAAATATTAAAGAGAAATAAGAATAAAAAATTGGAAGTAAAAATCCTTCCTACCAAATAATGTAATATGAGAGGTGTTGGAGTTCGATGAATTTCCTCCAATTTTCTTTAAAAAAAATTAGATTTTATTAAATAATGCTATGTTAGTTGTGGTTGAAAAGGCTTGAAAAAAAAGGCTATAATAAGTGATAGGGTTGATAAGTGCTTGTGTGGCTAGGCATTTACCAAGAAGACACCAACTTTAGGTTTCTTGGGCACCCTCATTTGAAATAAAAGTTTATTGTGGAGTAAATGATTATAGTGGCAGCTTTCCATATTTGAACCATGCCTACAGCAATAATATAATTCTATTATTATTATTATTATTGCACCCATGGTTCGAATATGGAAAGTTACACCACTATAACCACTTGTCCCACCATAAACTTTTATCCCGTGAGGGGACCTAGGTGGGTTCAAGATTTATAAGCAACCAAAAGTTGGTGTTTTCTCAGTAAATACCTAGCCAAATATTACCAATCCACCTAGCCTTTGAAATAATAATAATATTTGCCCCACCATAAAATTTTACTCCAAATAAAAGGACCCGGGGTTCAAGATTTAAACACAACCTAAAATTGGCAAACAATCAATCAAAATTATTTTATATTAAAATTTAATATTAAAAAAAAATAATTAGCCTTTTGGTAAAAACCTCTCACTAATTCAACTAAATAAAAATCTGTAATTTAGGGTTTTAAAATATCTATTAACATGCTTTCTATAAAGCCAAGGTTCAGGAACCCCTCATCAAACATTACCTAAGCGTTATTATCAGGTTTTCAATAAGAAGTGGGGTTCCAATGAAAACGCTAGGGTAAAACAGACTTTGGAGGTGGAGATTCCAGCCACGGCGACTAGTTGCACGGTAAAAGGGGTATCGTAAAAGATGTGTCTACCCATGATTCTTGACTGCCTACGCTTCCCATCTCAAGCGATCCAACAAGGTATTTGAAAATTTAATTTTTTGCGCTTGAAACATTTGATAGGGATTTGGACATTTAATCTGTTGTATTTGAATCACTTATCTGCTTTTTTTTTTTTTTCTTTTTTCCTCCAGTGGTTTGATGCTGCATTGTTTTGGAATTTTCAGTTTAAAAGCGTGTATTTGGTGAATATGGCAGATTCTCCAATCTTTCACAGTTTGAAGAGTCTATTGGGTGAATATAGCAGATTGAGCTGACATCGTGAAGACGGCGACTTGTAAAGAACTTGTTCCATATGACCTCGATTGGTACTATGTTAGAGCCGGTAAGCTATTCTTCTTCTTCTTTATGGATTCAAGAGTAAAGAAAGTATTTTTGTCTGTAGTAGCAATTAATTTTTTGTTTTCTGTGAGGTTTAGGGTTTGTACAACTTTTTATATACTAAATCATTGAATTTAAGCTCTAAACATTTGTTAATCTTAAAACAGTCAAGGAAATTTACTCTTGTAGTAAGATCGCAAATTCTTTTGATCTGTAGTGTTAAAGTAGCAACTTATTTTTTGTTTTCCGTGAGGTTTAAGGTTTAGGCAGCCATACTAGACTATAAAATTTGACCACGAAATAATCGTTAATCCTAAAACGCCAAACACTGAGGTTTAAAGTTTAGGCAGCCACACTAGACCATTAAATTTGACCATGAAATATTAGTTAACCCTAAAACGCCAAACATTTTTTTCTCAAATACAGAAAGATCACAAATTTCCTTGCCTGAGAAGAGTAGGCCTTTTGCAAGGTTTAGGCCTTAAGAAAGATCACTCAGGTTTAGAGATGGATTGCAAATTAATAAGTTATATGGGATTTAAACGATCTTATTCGTATTATATCATCACTATGTAGGGGTATTTTAACAAACTTGTGTAACTTGGCAAGATAAGAATCAAACATGGATTTCTTTCCTGAAATGTTAAAAAATCTAACCTATTAAACTAATACCACTTGATAAAAAAATCACAAATTTAAGAAAATCACAAATTTTATTGTTAAGAAACAAATTGTTTAGGGTTTGCTTATGTTTTTATATTAAGGCATTAAATAAAACCACTGGCCTTACAACAGCTAAGTTTTCTTGAATATAGCAAGAAAACTATTAATTTTAAATGCTTAAGATTTGTTAATATTAAAAAAGTTAAGAAAATTTATTTGAATACAGGCAGATCACAAATACGGTTGTGGAATGAACCTTTAAAATCACACTACAGTGTAGTGTGATGTCTGATTAATACCAAGTCTGTGCATATTTTTATATTTGGAATCCTGTTGGTCCATCTCCTATGCATGTGTAGTACAACTTTTGTTGTAGAGATAAATATCTCCTTTACATAATAACAAAGGGAATTAATCCAAGTTAAACCTTAATTTTTTGAAAAATGATTTTTATTCTTATTGTAAGGTTTTGAAATCCACTAAGTGTTGTAAATCTAGAACCCACATAGACCACCAAAGTAGTGCTCGTTGAATGGAGGTTTTAATTAACCATAAGTTGTGATAGGTTTGTGAAATCTATAACCCCACAAGTAAGGTAGGATGGCGTTTGACCTCCTAAATTAAATTCATCTATCCTGTTTTAAACTACCTATGATGGAAGTCATAGGCCTCTATGAGGGTGCTAACTAAGCCTCATATTATCTAGGTGGCAGGCATCATGAGTATGGATGGGATCGTAGTTGGTGGGATGAGTGTTAGAAAGTGCTATTCAATCATTTATAACCACCTTGGAAAGAAGAAATCCTTTTGTTTCATAAAGGATAGAGAATAACCTTTACTAAGAAGTATTTTTGAGAAATGTGCAATGGAGAAATATTTGTTTATTATCCTATGTTTTTTGTTAGGAAGTATTAACTTATATATATCAGAATAAAATCCTTTTAGGGAGAATAAAGGGAAACTTATCCTTGAAATTAGAACTAAAAGTTTAGAGAAACAACTTTTAGAATATATATAAGTAAATTAAAAATGAATTTATAGATATTAATAAGCTATTATGAATTTGATAATTCTTGGATTGGAAGATAAACCATAATAGTGGAATATGTCATGGATTTGTGTAATGAAGTAAATGTGGTAAAAACAGATTAAACTTATAGTTGACTACTTCATTATTAGGATAAGCTAATTGAAGTTTAACTTATTGAATTGATAAAGAATATGCTAAATCCTTTTTTTTTTTTTTGGTATAAGGTAGAGGTGGTTATAAGGTCCACAAACCTTTTACAAAGTCAAAATGGGCTGGTTCTAGCATCAAGCCCGTATAATCAAAATACAAAATGGATCTTTCTAAGACTCACATTAAGCCATACTTAGAGTCCAAAGTCCTATACTTGTCTTTTGACTATTCAGGATAAAACAAAAACCAAACAACACCTAGCACTTACTAACACTAGGTTGTTGTACTGTACACTTGTCACCTCCCAGGCCCAAACAAATGGGATGCCTTTTCCCGCCTAATTCCATCCGTCGGATTACTCATCATCAGCCCCTCCGATCTCCTCGATGCTCTAACGGGTTTGATCTTAGCTCTTCTCTAGCGACCAACACCTATAGTTCTTGAGGGAATTTATCCTTCCAAATTTTCATCTCCCCAACGAAGTGCAATATTTGCCATTAGATCCGCCGCTTGGTTCCCTTCTCTGAAGGTGTGTTGGATTCGGGCATTAACCAAATGAGATTTATGAATCTTTGCTTCTAGGATAAGCTCCAATATGGTCCAGCTGGGGTCTTTATCCTCCTTAATTGCCTTGATTATATTAAGTGAATCCCATTCAAATATAACTTCCTTATAACCCTCAAGTCTGGCAATTCTCATTGCCTGCATGCGAGCTCGAGCTTCGCAAAATGATTTGTTTGAGTTCCCAAAGGCTCTGCAAAGGCAAGGACCACTTTTCCTTCCTCATTTCTCAAAACTCCTCCTGCTCCCTGCAGCCCCGGATTTCCTTTAGTCGCCTGATCAAAATTAAACTTAACCCACTTTTTTGTGGGGGTATCCACTTGACACCATCCCGTGGGTTGGTTTTAATGTCTAGGTCCGGAAGTTCCTCTCCCCAGTTCCGCAAAATCCTCCTTTCCCTTAGAGACATGGTCTCATTTTTTAAGAAGAAAGTTTTCCAGTTTTCTTTCAAAGCTCTGATTATTTTATTACCACATAACCTGGGATCTTTATTACGTCCTTTAAATACTCTCTTATTTCTCTCATTCCATATCCCCCATAAAAAATGGGAGTAAGCTGAGCTTCCGAGCCAAGTCAAAAGCTTTGCCGGAAGGGGGAAGCCCATCGTATGCGAAGTCGAAATGCTATTTGGACAGACCCAATCTATATGAAATTTGGACAGGATCATTTGGAAGACCGTACAAGAAAAATCACAAGTTAGAAATATATGACTTACGATTCTATTGCTTTCTCACACAAGATACATCGATTGATGAATTGGAAACCTCTCCTTTGCAGATTATCCGTTGTCGGGATCTTATTTTGAACTGCCAACCAAAAGAAGAAAGCTATTTTTGGGGTTAAATTATTTAACCAAATAACCGAAGTCGGAGTCCAGCCATTGAATCCTGAGTGGATTAACTTATAGGCAATTTTTACTGAATAGATCCCACTTGTAGTTTTGCCCCAAATCGCCTTGTCTCTTCCTCCCCTAGGAATGATCGAGAACACCCTTAAAGCATCATTGAGTTTGGTTAGGGCCACCTTCTCTTGCTCTGACAGATTACAAACTGTGATTTTCTTCCAAGAATAAGTTTCCTGTGCTACAGCAATAAAATCCCCTACTTTTCCTCCCATTTCCTTCGAAAGTTTATGTTGGAGGACCTAAAGGTCTAAGTTATCTTTCAGAGGGGCCTCTTCCAACCACGGGTCTTTCCAAAAGTCCACTTGTCTTCCATTACCAATTCTCCATCTGATGCCTTTCCTGACTACCTCCCGACATTCGAGCAAACAATTCCAAAAATAGGATCCTCTAGGAAGATTATCGACTTTCGGGAAGTCCCGATTATTTCGATATATTTTGCCTTAAGACGTTTTACCCATCCCAATTGATCATTATTGATAAATCTCCATACCCGTTTGCCAATCAGAGCTTGATTCATTTCTTTCATTCTCTTTAACCCCAGTCCCCCCTGATCCTTGCTTGCACACACCTGATTCCATGCTACCAACGAAATTCTCTTTCTCTCCTCTGAACCCGACCACAAGAAGTTGCGTTGAATTAGCTCCAATGTAGCTCGGACCTTTGCAGGCATTCTAAATAGAGACATGCGATAAATTGGAATGCTCTGTAAAGTAGTTTGAACTAATAAGGCTTTTCTCGCGGAGTCGAGAAGGTCTGCCCTTCCACCCTCGCTAACTTTTTGGAGATCCTGTCAATGATCGAGTTCCACAAAGTAGCCTTCATTCTTCCTTCGAACATAGGCATGCCTAGATAAGTTCTTGGTAGAAGCTCCTTTCCACAACCGAAGAGGTTAGCTATTCTTTCCTCCCTCCCACCGGGCGTGTTAAAGAAATAGATGCTACTCTTCTTATAGTTTATGTACTGTCCTGCTTCGTCTCATACTTGGTTAGAATTCTCTTCAACTTCCTAGCTTGAGGCACCGAGGCTTTGGACACAATGATTGTATCATCCACAAACTGTTGGTGAGACACTGGCTCTGCTATTGAGGCTGGTTTAAAACCTTCCAATTGACCATCTACCACCGCTTCTGAAATGTTCCTACCCAATGCTTTTGCTAAAATAATAAACAAGTATGGAGACAAAGGATCTCCTTGTCGCAACCCCCTTTCACTCTTAAAGTAACCGGAGGGTGACCCATTCACCATGACAAAAAATCTTGTAGTAGAGATACAACTAAAAATCAACTTAATCCATTGGGGACATAAACCAAACTTACCCAAAATCTTGGTGAGGAACCACCATGAGACCCGGTCGTAGGGTTTATTCATATCAAGCTTTAGTAACATACCTGCTTCCTTACTAGTCACCATTGAATGAATAACCTCATGAATTGTGATGATACCATCCAATATTTGTCGCCCTTTCACAAAGCCACCTTGGTTCATATCAATGATGAAAGGAAGGATAACCTTCAGGCCTATTGGCGATTGTTTTTGTGAGAATATTCATCAGAGTGTTACATAAACTGATAGGGCAAAAACTGGAAAATTCCATTTCTCCCACTAGTTTAGGGATGAGGACTAAAAAAGTAGCATTAACTCCTTCTGGGATTTCCATGTCCTTTTGAGCCTCAATTATAGCTTCCACTACATCATTGCCTAGGATATCCCAAAACTTCTGGAAGAAAGCTGCAGGGAAGCCATCCGATCCTGGGGAGCTGTTACCATCCATGTCAAAAATAACCTTCTTGATTTCCTCCTTTGTGAAAGGACTAAGTAAGAATCCATTAAGATTATCAGTTACCAGGGGTGGAATGGCTGCCAACAGAGAGTCCTCTTCTTCAATAGTCGGATTTACATCTTCTAGCAATGATTTAAAGTACTCAACCGCTTCCCTCCTTATGTCTTCCATATCTTTGGTGTTAGACCCATCGGCCATCTTGATCTCCTTAATTTTGTTAGTACTCCTGTGGCGAAGAGTAGAGACATGGAAGAACTTTGTATTTCTGTCACCCTCCTTTAACCAACGCAGTCTGGATTTCTACCTCCAAAAGGTTTCTTCAAATCCTAGCATCATGTGGTATTCGGCTAATAGCTCCCTCTCCTGGTTTCTCAGATCCTCTGTAAGTCGCTCCGACTTCGACTTCTCCCGTAGTTCATTGATCTTGTCTTTTAGTTCTGCCTTTTTAACAAAAATATTGCCAAAGGAAGTTTTGTTCCACTCTCTAATGTTAGCCTTCACATTCCTTAGTTTACATGCCACTTGGGCCAGTTTCGAACCATTATACTTTTTGTCCCACCATTGGGCAACCAGATCCTTGAGATCCTGATGTTGGAACCACATAAGTTTGAATCGAAAGGGTCTGATGTATCTTTTCTTAGAGTCCTCCCCTATTTCCCACAGAATTTGGTTGTGATCAGACCCGATTCTTGGGAGTGTCGTTAATGAAGAGTCCCCAAACCTCTCTAGGCATTCTTGAGAAAGAAGAAACCTATCTAATCTTATCTGAATTTGGTTTTCCTTCAATATTTTGTTAGACCATGTATAGGAGAATCTACGCAGGTCCACATCCATCAGCTCATGTTGCTCAACAAAATCTCTAAACTCATAGATATCAGCAATTATTCTTTGAGAGCCCCCCAATTTATCTATAGGATTAAGGTAGCAATTGAAATCCCCCACCACAATCCAAGGGTAGTTGGGGACCGTCTCCCTCAATTCAGCTAGCTGACTCCAAAGAACCCTTCTCGATCCTCGTCTAATTGGAGCATATACATTCGTTAAGATCCACTCTTCCTATGTGGTTTTATCCACACATAAGAGACAAATAAACCAACTAGACATCAGAATCACTCTATTATCAATCACATTTTTGTTCCACATAACCGGTAACCCTCCTGCTGTTCCAGGTGGCCTCTTGGCCTACTACTTCGACTTCTCACCAAGTCCTATTCTTAAAAGGAATAACTCTACTCTCCTCCATTTTAGTTTCTTGCAATAAAATCATATCCGGTTTGTGTTCTTGTCTAAGAGCATACAAAGCTCTTATTTTTGCAGGATTACTCCCACGAATATTCCATGAAAGAATCTTCATTTATGGGCTTTGGATCCTCGAGCCTTCGCCCCAAAGAGCAATACTACTTGAGTGCCATCAGCCACTCCTCGCTCTACTTCTTTCTGCCTTAAGGAAGCATTGCTAGGTTTCCCTCTTCCTACCGAACCATATCCCCATACATCCGCTCTAGGTTGAAGTTCCTTGGGATTCACTTGGCTTCTAGTAACCATCTTGGGTAGGTCGGTCTTGGTCTTTGGGGTAACAATCTGGCTTTCCAGGTTAACTAGTCTTTTTGACAGTGGAGATGATTCCGTGCTCTTAGCTTCTTGATTAGTAGATTATTTTTTCCCTGCTTTGGGGTTACACTGATCTTGATGGTTCACCTCTTCCTCCTGAGTATCCTTGCTTGTATTATTAGTTTCCTGCTCCTTCCTATGATTTTTCTCCTCTAAATCCTTCTCTTGAGTCTCCTCTACCTCAAATTCCACTTCTTGGCTGTCCATCTGATATCCCTTCAAATGATTTAATGCATCAAAACTGTTCTCCACTGGGATGTTGATCTCCTTGGAATTTCTTCCCATAAATTCCTCTGAAGTACATGGGACCACTTCCACCGAGCCTCCATAGGCCTCCCGTATCACCCAATCAAACTTACTTTCCCCCGGGCGTTGATCTATGGGGTTCTTTCCTTTGTGATTTGGCCTTGAGGCTTGCTGTATCATCTTAGGAGCAGGTTGAGCTTGAGGGTTCCCATCAAAGGGACCAGCTCCCCTGTGAGAGGGTTTCGAGGCATAGGAATTTTTGGGAGGAGGGTTAAAACATTGCCTCTTGCTTACAATAGGGCGAACAGGGTCTCTGATATTCGGATTTCGAGCTCCACATCCTTGAGGCCCAAGTTGGGTAGGAATGGAGATCTGCGGGGGAGGGATATTATTCGGGTTTGAGGATCAGTATTTTGGGGTGGGGGCTGGTTCTTGGAAATGCAGTGGATACCCTGGTGCCCTACCTTCCCACAAAAACTACACTTAAAAGACATATTTTCATATTCAAAGACCTGAGTATGAAGGCCAAACATAGACAACAAAATAATGGATTTAGGGAGCTCTTTACTCAGGTCCGCCAACACACACATGCGAGCAGACAGGAGTCTTTTTTTTCTCAAGGTTGTAGGATCAATAGCTATTAGTTCTCCAATATCTGTAGCTATCCCAGCCAAGATTTGTTCGTTCCAAAAAAGCAGAGGTAATCCCGGCATCTTAACCCAAATAGGAGACAAATCCAGCACCTGAGTTTGGGGGTTGAAATCGGGGGACCAACGCTTCAGATACAAGCCCCTTTTCCCAAAAAACCAAGGACCTCCTTGGAGAGTCCTTTCCATGTCCTGTTCACATTGAAATGTCACCAAAAGAAAACTCTTGGGTAAAGCCTTAATCATCATACCGGCCCTTGGCTGCCATTTTTGGATGGCCCATCTCCTTATGACTTCCATGTCCGGCCTCACCCCCATAAATTTAGCCACCAGAGATGTTCTGCCCTCCATAGCCACATGCCGAGCTAAGGAATCCGGGACGTGCAACCTACCATTGACAGATTTTAGATTAAAACAAGAGTCGGATAATTTTTGCTTACCGCGAAAAGCATTAAGATATGAAGGTCTCCAGTTGCCAGGTTTCTCTTTGTCTCCTTCTTGGGTCTTCCTTTGATCCTGATGAATAGAGTCCTGGTCCCCCTCAGAGAAATCTTCAACTGCATCCGCCCAACGCCCTTGGACCGGTTCCAATAGAACTTCCTTGTCCACATCCTCTCGCTCGGGGGCTCGCTATCTTGCCAGAGCCCCCACCTGCCACGTCTGTTGATCTTCCCTCTGAAATCCCACACCTAGGGTTTGATGCCCCTAGACCTCTCGCTCCTCCTCCTTGCTGCTCCATCCATCACAACTTGTTGCCAGTTTTGAGACCGCTACCGTGCACGGACTGCTAAAGTGGCGGCTTCTACAGTATGCAGGCTTCTACAGTGTCGATTGCTACAGTGGCGAATTTTATGGGAGACTACTGCTCCCCTCTCTGACTGATGGCGGCTGCTGCTTCTGCTGCACTATTGCTGCTGCACTGCGGTGGAATTAATTTCCAGTTTATATGACTAAATCTTTTTAATGAATAGAGTATGAACCTTATATGAATTCAATTGAACTTTGTATGAAGTTAATTAAAAAGAAACAAAGAGACTTTCTTTTAATATTGATATATTTAGATTGCTAAAAATATCTTCCTTCCTTTAAAGATCATATGTTATGGATTATGGGAAGACTTAATAATGTCTTTTAGGCTTTTCAAGATCTAGTTATTTTCTTAATCTATGTAAAACATGGTTTGGATTATTAGATAGAATTTTGAATTAATTGATTTAGAGTACTTATCTATTTATGTTGTAAAGAGATTCTCTTTGAGAAAAAATAAATTTATGATTTTATGTAAATGAATGAAGGTTTGGGCATGGAGCCCAATAAATGAATAGAAACTTATGGGGGTTCCACAAATAATATTTTGTAAGGAATTATTCAAGGAAAATACTCTTGAATATTAATAAATTAGTAAATAAATAAGGTTAATGTGAGGGAATTATGGGATTCCCTCGCTCTTGTAAAATAAATAAGCTTAAAACACAATTGTAATCGAAAGGGCACAAGAATTATGGAAATTCTTATGCAACAGATTGAAACTAGCTTAGATATATAAAATATATATCTATAAACGTCGAGAGTTATCAATATCGAGGTGCCTATCTCATTTCTTGGGGGTGTGATAGATAGGCGCCTCGAGATTGATAACTCTCGACATTTATATTTTATAGTTTAAATATTTTTTAAATATTTTAAATCCACCATAACCCTTAATGTCGGCGGATAATTTTCTTAATGTCGGATTTTTTAATAAAATATTAATATTGTTTGCGACGTGGTTGACCTTCATGGCTGCCATTGTAGGACGTCTATCGGCATAATTATGAAAAAAGGAATGATGAATTTCTTTTTGTAGATTGACTCATAGACTTGCAATAAAAATAAATATGGATATTTTTTAAGTTGGGTTTCTTCCAAAAAGATTTGCTAGGGTATATAATGTGTCATTTTTAAATATTCTATGAGTTTTTTATGGAATGGTTGTAAGATTCTATTATTATTTTACTATGACACAAATGTAGAATATGAGATAGAAATGATTATTTAATTATGCAATTCATTGGATGTAACATTGTAATGAAAGATAGATAATTAGCTATTCTTTATTTCCTACAATAGAATATGGATTATGCAATTGTGATTTCTTAAATGTGAAGGTTAATATTTTATCTTAATTTTACCTTGGGTTTTCTAAGATTATTCCTTGAGAGGGTTTGAGAATGTTAACCTGACTAGATTCCTAAGGTTGGGACTGAAACTAAGGGACAAATGATCGGATAATCTCTTAGGAGTACAGTGGGCACTTCAGCAATAGGATTTCTGATGTGTGCTTTAAGAGATGATGAGCTTAAAATTCCATTGTATCTAAATTTGTGTGATGGGATTCTCTGTTAGAAATTGAGATACCAATGTTAGAGAGATATCATACAAATGATAGTCATAAAGATCTAAAAGAATGAGGGAGAATCATTATTAGGGATGTCATTTGGTGAACGACTCTTTGGTAACCCCAAATGAAATATGGGTGACTAAAGGGGGATTTCACACATACGATAATCACCACCATTATGCTATGTGAAAATTATATTAATGGTGCACAATATTTTATGTTAAATGAGATGTAAAAGTTATAAGAAGCTTATGCCTAACTCATATGTTGTGGTCATATAGGAAATAAAGACAAGTACCATAATAGGTAGTTAGTTTAACACAAGGTATATGGAATTAATTTTATTGCTTAGGCATCATCCTACCTTAGGTGTGGGATTATAGATTTCACAAACATATCACCACATATGATTAACTAAAACCTATATTCAAAGAGCACTACTCCAACGGTCTGAGTGGGTTCTATATTTGTGCCACTTGGAAGCCTCCCAAACCTTACAACAAGAACAAAAATTATTTTTCTAAACATTAAGGTTTGACTTGGATTAATTTATTTTGTTATTGTGCGAAGGAGATATTTCCACCTATAGTGAAATTTGTACTAGGTATGTACAGGAGATGCACTAATAGGCTTTCAAAAGGAGGGTTCTTTAAAGGTCTAAGCCTCCCAATAAACTAAACCATAGTCCTCATTTCTTACAAAGAGAAACTACGTCCAGACTTGGTTCTAATCAGATGCAACGCTACACTACAGATTGATTACAATGGGCATCTATATAGCAATCATGATTACAGATTGATTAGAAAGTTGATGTTTTATCTAGTCATAATGAATTGACATGTGATATATATTCTAGATCTAGATTATGCTCTTGCTATTTGATATGTCATATTTTTATGTTTGAATGTTAATTGATGTCAAATTATTATTTTTGTCATTTTTGATAAAGGAACTATGATAAGAATATTTAATGATACTTCACTAAATGAAGAAAGAATAAAGGATAAATTTAAATGTTTAATTTATTTTAGAATAAATAAATCACCAAAAAAAACATGTCTAAATTTGAATTGTAAAATGAACCCAAATTAAGAAAGTGCCAAGGTGGACTGTCATGAATTATTAATCTTGAGAAAATTCTTTCTAGGGTCTCTTTAAAACTTGTTGAAAAAAGGAAAAAAAAAAAGAGTTTTTTGGTCTTTTGGAGCCTGAACAGAGAATGTGGGGAGTAGTGAAAGCTTTTGGATATTTCTACAGAAAATACGTACCAAGGAGTCTAACATTCTAGGTGTATATATGTCTTCTCCAGAACCAATATCTTCTAATACTATTGGAAATTTGAGTTAATTTGAGGTATTTTATGTTGTCATTTATTTCACATGGATCATTGATGTCACATGGATCACATTTGGTTTTGGTGGCCAAAATATTTCATAAACAAGCATTTATGATGTTTTGGAAAGCATGGCTATTTACAGGTTTTTTATTAAAAAAAAGGCAGGTAAAAAAAAGGTTTTATTTAAAACCATGGTGGGCTTATGTGGAAAGTACTTTTCTTAAAAGCCAAGGTGGAAATTTTTTTCATTGAAAAATGACCACCGGTGATGAAGATATTAAAGTTTAAAGTTTAATTTTAAATTAATGGAGGACCGACCTAAGTGCAATTAATGGAGGGTGGCATATATATATAAGGTTTCAATTTATTTCAGAAAGGGGGCATATTATATATCATTGGAAAGCTTATTTCTAGGGCTATTTTACTAACTTATTTAGAAGGAGAAATAAGGTGTGTGTAAAGAGATATTTATGATTTTGCAAAGGGGTTCCAAAAGTGAAGTTTACCTTGTTCTTTTTCAAGAGGACTAATTCTTTCATGAGGTGACAAGGTATGCAATATTGTGATTTATTTTATTTTATGGTATAAGTGGTTTTGGGAGTGAAAAGGTTATTTAATGTTTTAATTTATTTTATTTTATGGTACAAGTGGTTTTAGGAGAGATAAGGAAGTTGTGCAATTAAAGGCCTTGGAGATGATTATTGAAAAGTGGAGTAATGTTGATTATTTTGTGATCTACTAACCCCTGTGAAGATTGGAAAAATAATTTTATGATTGTGGCAGATTTAGAAAGATGTTTTTTCATATTCATAAAAGGTATGGGCACATTCTCCTATTGATTGTTTATGGTGGTTGATTTCTAAAATATCATTGGAGGGAAAATGATTGTTTGTGGTTTCCTTTTCGAAAATGGTTGGTTGAATTATTTAAGGTTTTTTGAATTGAGAGTTGTGTTTAAAACTTGTGTTATAAACATAGTGGTTGAAGCCCATTGGTTGTGAAAGAAATTGAGTTAGAAAATAACATGAGTATCATTATTATATGATATTTGTGGTTGAGCATTGTTGAAAATATTTAAGTTGGTTGATACATACTTGTACTACGGTTGTGTGAGAAAGAGTTATCCCTTGTGATGATTGGTTGAGTTGAGTTGATTGAGCCTAGTCAAGTGATGTGTGAAGTGATTTTTCAAGTTCTATAAAACAAACTATTCCATCATTCTATGTTGAGTTGATATTAAGGTTAGAACATATTGAGTATCTAACAATTCTCTTTATGGTTCTATAAGACTTGAGTTGAGTTGAGGTTGACTTGAATTGAGTTGAGGTTGATTTGAGTTGAGATTGAGATTAGAACATATTGAGTCTCTAACAATTCTCTTTATGCTTCTATGAGTTGATTTGAGATTGATTTGAGTTGAGTTGAGTTGAGATTGATTTGATTTTATTTGAGTTGAGATTGAGATTAGAACATATTGAGTCTCTAACAATTCTCTTTATGCTTCTATGATTTGAGTTGAGTTGAGAGCATTGTGGATCATAGTTGTAATTCATTGAAGAGTACATTGCCATTCATTTTTGAGTACATCATTGAGATTTGCCTTGATATATTTGTGGATGATATTTAAGTGCTACTTGAGCATGATTGGTTGAGACTTTGAGAAGGTATTTGGGACAATTTTGTGGGCATGTTTATGGATATATTTCAGATAGTTTTGGACAATTTCTTAATGAGGTTGTTGGAGCATATTTGAGCAAGTTCTTGGTGAGCTTGCTAGATCAGATTTGGACAAGTTCTTAGTGAGCTTGTTGGAGCAGATTTGAGAAAGTTCTTGGTGAGCTTGCTAGAGCAGATTTGGACAAGTTCTTAGTGAGCTTGATGGAGCATATTTGGGCAAGTTCTTGGTGAGCTTACTACAACAGTTTTGGACAAGTTTGTTGTGATATTGTTAAGCAAGTTCTGTGTGAGCCTATTGATCAGGTTCTTATTGATACTATTGAAATACCTTTGGAGGTGACAAAGTGCAGAGGATAGAGTCTCAGTGGATAGATATCTAGCAGCCAGCACAGTTGAAGACAGATTTGAGTGAGGAGTCTTCAAGTGGAGAGAGGTCCACAAATCAGAGCAGCAGAGAGACAAAGTCTTCTAGAATATCACATAACCAGAGCATAAGGGGAAAGAGTTATCCTATGTAAGATATCCACGAACTTGAGATTAGGGTATCAACATCTCCTTTGGACAGAGATCCATATACATTGTAATTGGGAGTGATTCCCAAAGATATTGATTGGGAAAGTTTTAGTAAAATATTTTCTCCGTGGAGTAGCCCACATTGGGTGAACCACATAAATTGTGGTGTCTATTATTTATGGTTTTTGTGCATTGCTTTGATTACTTCTATTGATACTGCTATCTTTACACAACATAATATTTATTTGGAAGAAAAAGTAAAAAGTGGTCTTATACTGTTCACCCCCCCTCACAGTATAAGTTTGTGTTCTTCAAAGACCATAAGGTATTTTTCTATAAAAATATTGAAGAAGGTGCTTCAAACTCTGAGATAGATTAGACTTATGTTTTGTATATATATATATATTTATTATTGTTTAATTGTAAAATATAAAAATATACCTCTAGTTTTAGAGCAAAATTATCATTACAAAATACTTATATGTTTTTGCTATGTACGTCTGAGAGAATGTAGGGCTTGAGGTTGGATAGATATATGGTTTTTCTCACTACCATGCTAGACTAGATAAGTCTTTGTACAATTACCATAATTTATTTCATTTTCTTTATTTTTGTCTACATATTTGTATAAATCATAAATGCTCATTGTAATCCATCTACAGTGTACCATGATGTCTACTTAACACCAATTTTATGAAGAGTTTCTCTTTGTAGGAAATGAGGACCATTATTTAGTTTATTGGAAGACTTAGATCTTCGAAGAACCCTATATTTGGAATCCTATTGGTCCATATCCTATGCATGCCTAGCACAAATTTTTTTTTAGGGAAAAATATATCCTTCACAAGATAACAAAAGGAATTAATCCAAGTTACACCTTAATATTTATAAGAATATTTTTTGTTCTTATTGTAAGTTTTGGGAAGTTAAACCTTAATCCACTTTTTTTCACGTGAGAGTCATCTACAATGACAAGGTCTCAAAATATAGTAATGCCTTATCAAATTTAATATAAATAAAAACAACTTTGTGAGCCTTGACTAAGATAATTACCTGATTTAAAAAAATACTCTCTCTAGAGATGGTTAGAAATGGGATGTTATAATTTGTGTTACTCATACATTTTTAATTACTATGTGTGTGTTCACTTCTATCCATTACATCATGGATAATCTAATTATATCTTTTATGCATCACCACCAATAGATAGGCTAGATAGGCTAGTTAAGTTTATTGCTTTCTTTTGCTACTTTCTCTTATTTTTATCTTTTTTTAATAAAGAAACCTAATAGAATGGGCTATTGTTGGAAGGAGATGTGAGCATCAAAGATTAAAAAAAGTTGAGTCAATCTTGGTAAAAAATCCCAATGGTTGTTCGGAGGAGCCACATCCCAGGCTCCTTAGACTTCCTAGGACTAACACTCCAAACAAATCATATGGTACTAGAAGCACCTTCTCAAAGAGGAAATAAAAACCAAAACCATGGGGGTCATAGTTCTTAGGGTGAAAGGGTCATTTGATGCCCCCAATAGTTCAAACTAACATGCTTAATGAGACCTAAACTATAAAATCCATCCCTTGATCAAAATTTAGGCCATGGTCATTAGCTTATTGAAGTACCCTAAATATTTACATGGTGAGTTTGTTGTAAAAAAGTACCCATAAGAAATTTCCACCTTAGATTGAGGTTACTGTCAGAATGTTTTTTTGGTCAACAACACAACCGCACCTAGTGAATCCACTCAAAATAAGATCCTAAAGAACCTACCCAAAAAGGATACTAGATTAAGGTTTTGATAAAGGCCTCATTCTATCTGCTTCTATAACATCAATTGTATTCACCCGATGACTATGCTCCAAGCAAAGGACACAAAAAATCATGAGTCTGCTACTAAATCTATGTGCCTAAGAATGGCTGATTCATTAATTATGAGTTTTTCCACATAAAGTAAAAGGAACCCCTTGTGGCCTCTTATACCACCAAATGCATGGGATTAAATTCCAACATCAGTGCTTGAAATTGTGCCACACTATACTAATAAAGTATTTTTAGACTCACTGATCCATCTACAGGTTATCCTATGCTTTTTCCAACTACACAATATCAAGAAGAAAAACATAGCTTTGAGGCTACTTTTGGCATCATTCATAAGGAAATATCACAAAGGATATGGATATCTTCCATCACACTCAATCTATGAATGTGATCATCTTGTTTTCCTATTTATATATGAAGAGAGAGTAACTTGATCTAACTATATATCCTATGATCATTCAGTCCTCTCTCACTCAACAACTTGCTATCCTAAAATAGGTTACAACAATCTATAATGAGGAAGAATACATGGAGGAAGAGGGAGAAGTACATAATTCATCATAAAGCCAAATCATTTGCCTAATAGGCTCATATATAGTAGAGGAAGTGGATCCCACTCTCTCTAAAGTGCTCGAACAAGAAAGTAAGGTCATCTAATAGGTCCAAGAATTTTAGCCCTGTACAACTAGTAGATCAAAAGAGGTAAAGAATTTAAGCTAGGGATGGATAATATGATCTAAGGAGACTAATAGTGGAGACAATCATCACTAGCACCAATAAGGTTGTATCAAAGAAATCAAACAACCTTGGTACTAGTCTAACTATAGCAAGGGGGCTCCTTATGAGGCCTAGTTCCATAAGGGTAGAATTTGTTTTCCATGAAAAAATGAAAAAGTAGATAACTCTAGTGGTACCTAGGGGGAACCCTTTTGACTCCATACCCAATGGATAGAGGCCACCCCTACTCCTTGTACCCTAAATAGGATTTTTTAACTTGAATGAGGAAATAACTTCAAAGATTTCTATAAATATGTATACTTCTTCTCATTGTGAGCATTGAAAGCTATCCTTTCTTCTAAGGGGTTTTTTCCTTCATTCTCTCTTATGTACCAACCTAGATCAAGTCTTGCATTGTTAGTTGATTAGTTTTCAAACCTCTTCTCTTTACACATATGTAACTTGGAGTTCAAACTAATAAAAAACTATGACTATTTATGAATTCCCTATGCTATTTCTTGTGTGGATGTTATATTTTTACTCATGTTTAGATGGAACTATGTTCCTTGTGAGTTGTTGATCACTATGCATTTGTTCACTTCAATCCATCACAATATTAAGAGTATAATTATATCTTTGGTGAATCACCACCCATAGATAGGCTATATGGGTTAGTTAGGTTTACTTTGTTGCTTTCCTTTCTTTTTATATTTTATTTAATAGAGAAAATTGGTAGAGTAGGATATAGTAGGAAGGAAATATGAGTGTCAAATATCACATCAATTCAAGGATCCAACCTTGTTAAAACATCTTGGAGATCATCCAAAGGAGTCATATCCCATGATATATAGACTTCCCAAAACATATTTTTTACATGAGGTGCAAGGCACCAAACACTTCCACTCGAAGAGATGAGAGCAACCATAATCATGGAAGGTAGTAATGCCTAGGGTATAAGGGTTGTTTTAGGCCCCCAAAAGGTAGTGAGAATATAATTGGATCATTATGCTCAATGTACTTAGATAAATTATTTTTTATTTTTTTAACTCTCTTTGTTTAATCTCTAAATTACTTTTCCTCATAGAGCTTGTAGATACCTAAAACACATCATATTGAGGAGACTAGCTAAATAGACTGCTTTTAGACCACATAAATCACCTTGGGTAGCTTCAAGGCTAAAATAGTGGTTTTCACCACTTAAAAACGCATAATTCCCCTACAAACTATGGACATCTCGACCTAAGACACCCTTAAACTATGGACATCTCAACCCGAGATACCCTCAAATCGTGGCCATCTCGACATAAGACAACCTTAAATCATGGTTGTCTCAACTCGAGACATCCTCAATCCATGGTATTCTAGAGTCAAGACACCCACCAAACCACAACTGTCTTGACCTAATATATCCACCAAAATCAAGTTTAAAAACAAAAAGACATGTAACTAGCAGCCGAAACTTCTAGTTAATCCTATGCATGAGATTATAGAGATAGACATCTATTTTTCTTAATGTGGACTACCTCTTCACTTTTTAATGCAGGGTGATTTCACCATTATTAGCTTTTCTATGAGAAGTATATAAAATGACACTCACTCTTTAGTTCTAATGGTCCCTCAATGTTCAATTTTATGCAATGAAGTTCTACCAAAATCAATCCAAATCTGAAGGTTTTTGAATTTGTGTAATGAAGTGCTATCAAATTTAATCCCTAATTCTCCAATCATTGAAGTTCTACCCACTTCAATCCTCCAAAATCTTACAATCATTGAAAATCATGCTAACACACTACTAAAAAGGATTGAAAGTTGTGCTTCCATATTCCATGTAGTTAATCATCTTCACTTCGGTGATCACTTTGATTCATAAAGTTGCTCTCACAATACAACAATCGATTTACAGCACACCTAGGGTATCTCGAACGTCACTCAAAATTGATTTTAGATAAATAAATTCCTATGAAAATAGTCATCTCAACTCGATATAACTCGGATATAAGGCCATATCACCTTGATATGGTCTTGGCTAGACACCTGGTTTACTACTTTTTCTTTTAGCATAACTTAGATTAGTATTTTTACTATTTCTACATTTAGATAGATTTCAGATTATACATGTTTTAGTTTGGTTTTATCTTCATTTATCACATTCATATTGATTAATACGAGCGTAATTTTAATGGGCTCTTCATATAATTTTGATACATTTCTAGTTTCCTTGTGTGTAGATTACAGAATTCAATAGATGACAAAGGAGTACAAGATTCACATAAATTCACTATGGATGTAATAGAAAACCTACCCCCAAGCAATTTGTGATTGCAATAAGACCATTCAGTACATCAGGATCGTTTTGAGGGGAAAAAAACCCTCATATTGTATTGATTCTATCACACTTGTGAACTCCCTTGAGGGGATGTTATTGTAATATGCTTTGAGAAATATAGACTATCAGTAATAAAAGGGGACCCATATTTTACTATTTTTATCATTGTGTTTCAGTTATATGCTTGTGTTTATTTATTGTGTTTACATTTAATTTATTAGTGCATAGTTTTTGAGCTCTCATATGGTGATCATAGTGGGATACCAATCCCTTGTTTAGCTTTTTTATTGATTAGTGATAAATTATACTTTTACAAGTACACAGTCATAACCATATTAGGTCGAGATGACATCTATACTGCAACTATATTAGGTCAATATGACCCCTAGGATAGAATAAAAATAATAACAAAAGAAAGATATCTACATCAGACTTAGGATTTGAAATTAAGTCTATATAGTCTTATCTATCCTATTTTTGTAAAGAAATATAAAATTTTTATGTTTTGTAAATAAAATTAAGAAAAATTTCATTTACAGTAAAAATTATAGAAGATCTTTAGCTTTAGGTTAGTCTAACAACAATCATATCAGATCAATAGGACCTCTATATATGGTCATATCAAGTCTAGATGACCTATGTCTATGGTCATATTAGGTCCAAATGGTCTCTATTCACAATTGTCTTAGTGTTAGATGATCTCTATTTGTTGTTGTTTGATTTTCTTACCTTGTTGCTTGCTTAAAGGATGAATATCATATATGCTTTATAAATATTAAACATACATTTTTGCATTTAGAGAAATAGTACTTTTATGCTCTTTGTTTCCTTTTTGCAAAAATATTAAAATGAACCCTCACATATACACAAGATAATATAATGTCAATTAGTTAGATTGCATCACCCATGACTAACAGTAATCATGTTATGTGGGCATTCATATCCCACTGTGGAGTGGCTTTTTAGACTTCATCATCAACAAGTCCTCTACTTTTAGGTGCATTCCAAAATAGGAAGGTTAGACACCCTCCAATTCCTAGGGCTTAATAATTTTTGTAATAATAGTTGTCATTCATGTCCAAGATCACACAAGGGTGAAACAAAAGCTTGGATAGGTTGGTAGTAATGTAATAGATAGTGTGGCCTCTTCCAAAGGTATTTTATTTCCTTATGATAGACATCATCCATATCCAGCATACTAGGAAAATATTTTTACCATTTATGGTGCATTCCTAGACAAGGGGTGTGCATAAAATACCTTTCATTAATTTATATTTAATTTACCTATTAATTTTCATAGGAATATGATCTTAAAACAAAAACACACAAAAAAAATCAAAAATTAAATCAAGAAAATAATTAACAAAAAAATTAAAAATACAAAAAAAAATGCTTTCTTGTTTGCTTTTTTATTTGTTATTTGCATAGTTTAGACAATGGTAACAACACACAATTAGGCTCAATCAAGAGCTAGTGCTACTGAATATCTATAAGGATATATAGAACATCTTTGATATAGTCTAAAGGACCTTTCTATACTTGAATTGCACCCTGGCATACATCGTATCTTGAATATCCCATATAGAGGATCTAACCTTCAAGAAATTCCTATTCGGGAAGCACCCATAGGTCTTGAATATGATAAAATGGAAGACCTTCCTAATATAGATACTTTATTTGATTTCTATTAAAATAATCATTCACCCACTAATGGTGCCTAGTAGGGCAGTTTTATGCATTCACATCTCAGCTCATCCTAAAGACCCATTAGAAGCAATGCAAGAGTACATTTTGTGCCCATATGAATACTACCAAGATTTTCCAACTGAGCATCTATCTATAAATAAAGAACATGATCAAGAGGATATTCATGTTTACCATCGTTATTACAAACAACCCATTTCAGCTCTTGTATTCATTATAGATGAGGGTGACATAAATACCAATATGTTTCAAGAGAGATTATTATTCAAGAATGTTGCACCTCTGCACTACTTGAGTATATAGTGCTCTCTCTAAAACCATAATACTAGGTCAATGCAACATTTAGAGATCATGAAAAATAGGTTGTATATCCTACTAGGGGTGAGAGACAAGACAAGCCCATCCATATTACAAATACAAGGATAAGCAAACCCCATGCATCTAAGTAAATAAACCACACTCATCAGGTACCTAGGCCAAATATTAATCAACAAAAATAGTTGGATCAACTATGATTAGACCACCAATGATTAAATCAATAATGAGTGGACCAACAATGGTCACACCTACAAAGATTGCATCAACGAAGGGTACAACAAGAGCAATTACAAAAGGTATTACATGAAATGGTACCCATACCTAGTAGACCTCTCTTATGGCCTGAATTCAAGAATTTTTTTCTTAAGAGATTTGATGAAGGGACTTCATCCTCATACATAGTTTGTATGTTGGCACTTAAATAAATTGGCTCAGTAAGAGATTATGTTTCAGAATTCACAATTCTTCTTGCTTATACAGGAGATTTACAAACTGATGTGGTGGTTTCAACCTTTAGACATGGGTTGAAAGAGAATATTCAAATTGAATTAGACTTACAAGATCCATACTCTTTGGATGACACTATAAGGATTGCTAAGTTGGTTGAGAAAAAGGTGCAAAATTTGACATATTTCAAACGTGACTCCTATAATCATCCTCAATATCACAATAATTCCTTCCATAGAAATGACCAACCATCAAGATATTACTGCTATAAATATCACAATCATCATCCAAAATATCAAGCATGTGTACCAATATAAAAATTTCAAATAGAATATGATAACAGGAAATACGAAGAAGTCGAGGATATCAATTCATGCGAGTCACCTATACCTGAAGAACAAAAAAATCATGATGAAGCATAATGCAACAAAGACACTATGGCCATTTTACTACATGCTCTTATGGTATTAAAAACTCGCCATACAATCAAGGTACCAAGATTCATTTTATAGAAGAGGATAAATATGTTGATCAATTCAGGTAGTACTCATAATTTTATGGATCTTAAAATTGCTAAGGCATTGAACTTACATATTCACTCCTCCAATCAAGATAAGTTTTAATATTTAGTTACAAATGGAGGAAATGCTCAATGTATTGGTAGGACATCTTCAGTTTTGATACAAATGGGAAGTTAAACTTGGCATGGAACTCTCTTTGTTATGAGTTTAGGGAATTTAGATGTTATTTTGGGAGTTGAATGGTTAGAATAATTAGACACTATCAATTTTAATTTCAGAAACTTATTTGTGGAATGGAAATAAAATGGAAGGACCATTCACCTCTAAGGAATTCCAACTCCTCCATAAAATGTAGAGAGTTCTCACAACATGGAAAAAATATTAAGGAAAGGTGGTTATGGATTCATAGCTCAAATCAATTGTTTGGAAAAGCAAGCATAGAATATTCCTGAAATTCACTCAAAGGATCTTCAAGATATTGTGGCAAACTATGATGAATGTTTCCAAGAACCAAAGGAACTACCTCCCAAATGATCTCATGACCATGCCATACATATTGTTCCAGGAAGCCTTCCTCCTAATGTCCATCCTTATCGATACGCTCAACCTCATAAAATATAAATTTAAAAAATTGTCCAAGAACTTTTAGAACACGGAGTCATTCATCATAACACTAGTCCTTATTATTCACTAGTGGTTTTAGCCCATCGTAAGGATAATTCTTGGTGTATGTTTTCTGATTTTTGTCCTCTCAATAAAATAACCATCAAGGATAAGTTAACTATTCATGTCATAGATGATTTATTAGATGAATTGCATGGTGCAAAATATTTCACAAAATTGGATCTACGCTCAGGTTTTCATCAAATAAGAGTAAGGAATGAGGAAATTCCTAAAACCACCTTTCATACTCATGAAGGTCATTATGAATTCTTAGTCATGCCTTTTGGTTTCACTAATTCCCCATCCACATTCCAAAGTATCATGAACCATGTCTTTTATCCATTTCTTCGTAAATTTGTCTTAGTATTATTCGATGACATTCTAGTATATAGTAGAACATGGAAGGATCATTTGATGCATGTGTGAAAGGTTCTTCATATATTACATAAGGAAAAAAAAATGTCAAATGCTCCAAATGCTCTTTTGGTGTTCAAGAAGTTGAGTATTTGGTTCATATCATTTATTATGAAAGTGTTGAAGTGGATCCTAATAATATTAAGGCCATTTGGGACTGGCCTTTACATAAAACCATCAACAAACTTTGTGGTTTTTGGGTCTTAGCAGTTACTATCACAAGCTTGTGTGCAATTTTTGTAAAATTGTAGCCCCTATCACAACTATCACAAAGAAGGATGCTTTTCATTGGTCTAACGTAGCCACTCAAGTATTCATGGATCTCAAGGAAGCAATGTCTACAACTCTAGTTTTGGCCACCCCAGATTTTCATAAACCATTTGTGATTGAATGTGATGCTTCGAGAATAGTTATTGGGACAATACTAATGCAAGGAGGGCATCCCTTGGCATTCAAGAGTAAAAAAAATTTGGGTAAGAATTTTGGAAGGTCCACATATGAGAAAGAAATTTTGGCTATTCTACATGCAGTTGCGAAATGGAGACACTACTTAATTAGTAGTTGTTTTATTATAAAAATATATCATTGTAGTCTCAACGATTTTCTAGAACAATTATTTTGTTATCTAGAATAAAACAAGTTGTTAACAAAATTATTGGGACATGATTTTGTTATTGAGTATAAGAAAGGGAAAGAAAATGTGGTAGTAGATGCATTATCTTGTAAATATGAAGATGAAGTGGTTATCAATGCTATTTCAAGTCCTTGTTCTCAATGGGTTTCTTAGCTCCAAGAGGAATGGCTGTCAAATATAGAAATGGCTCAAATAATTCAATATTTGATGCTAGGATCATCCAAGCATCCTCATTTTTCATATGATGACAAGGTAATAAGAAGAAATAATTGCATTTATATTCTACACAATTCTACCATAAAATTTAGGATTCTGGAAGAATTGTCTGTTTCTCCATTAGTAGTACATTCTGGTGTTTTGAAGATATATCTATGGTTAAAATAATTCTTTTATTAGAAAGTATTGAAATATAATGTCAAAACATGGGTGGCTAAATGTGAAGTATGTCAGTGCAATAAGGGTGAAATAGTCAAATCTCCAAGACTGCAACCACTACCCATCCTAGATCACCAATGGAAACATATTCCAATGGATTTTATTGAAGGTCTTCCTAAATCGAAAGGTAAACTAGTAATTTTTGTGGTAGTGGATCGCATCTCCAAATATGCTCACTTCAATGCTCTACAACATCCATTTTTATCAAGCAAAGTGGCTAAGGTATTTATGAATTAAATTATCAAGTTGCATGGAATACCCAAAAATATTGTAAGTGATCATAGTCCCATTTTTACTAGCTATTTTGAAAAAGAATTATTTCGTCTTAATGGTACCAAGTTAAATATGTTTTCTACATACCATCCTCAAACAAATAGCCAAATAGAAATAGTTAACAAATGTCTGGGTACCTATCTAATATATTTTTCTCAAGATAAATAGTATCAATGAGTCATTGGCTTTATTTAACAGAATGGTGGTACAACACTTCGTACCATTATTACATCAATATGTCTCCATTCGAAGCATTGTATAGAGTAAAACCACCAATAATAAAATATTATGTTCCAAGTTCTTCCAAAGTGGCCCAAGTAGATGATTGGTTCCAACATCGATAGTCAATGCTCAATATTCTCAAATACAATTTGGTCCAAGCACAAAATTGCATGAAGCAGCAACAAGATACACACCATTATGAAAGACAATTTAATACAGGTGTGTAGACACCAAAACAACACCAATATGATTATGTAGCTACAAACACGGATTGCATTAACACACACAGCCCCTAGGGCATCCCCTAGAGGTTAAACAGTGGTACTAACCACTCTCACAATAGTTTTGGAAGGTCAGAGGTCAATTTGGCATCTTCAGGCACTCTGCTCCTTATTCGTTCCACCCAGGGATGATTACAAACTGGTATTCATTCCACCTAGGGACGATTAGTAGTATTCGCTCCTAAGTGGGGCGAATAGCAGGTTTGACAGGAAAAAAGTCAAATCTTGACAAATGGCAGCTTAGATATGCCACTTAACTCTTCCTTCATTGCATGGGAGTGTGAATGAGTTTTTTTGAGCATTAGAGGCAGTTACAGGGGCATTCATGGAGCCCCTAATCAGGGAGGAATCTTCTCCCCCCTGTGAAGTCATGATTGCCAAGTGGCGCCTCTGCATGCTCATACAAAGAGACAGTCAGGTCTATAAAATGGTGAGTCTTCTCACCCCAAAAATATATAGATAAGGAGCATTTTTAGCAATTAAGTGCTTCCATTTTACATCCACACACACCTTTTGATTTGTGCCTTTCACATCCTTGATCTCTTTTGGAAGGGAGGTCATAGGGTGGTTATTACAAGTGCAATTTCGGAGCCAAAACCCGACATTTAGCCACAACATCCTACCAAGTTTGCTTAAAACACCCCTAAAGAGGTTTTGGACCCATCCCAAGTGGATTGGTGCTGAAATTGGTGCCAAACGGTGGGCATCCTGCCCTCGGGCGCCCCCCACACTGTTGCAGTCCTAATCGCCCCACCCAAGAGCGATTAGAAATTTGTGGTAGATTTCCTTTCTATTATTTTTGCATATAATTCTACGCTTCTTAGATATGTTTTCATTCAAATTTCACATCGTTTTGAGCATTTTTGATCTTGTTTTTATCATTTCTCGCATTTACTAACATGCAAGTAGCATCATCAAATTCCCGGTGATAGAGGCCAAATTGGGAAAATCTAACCTTTTGGGTCTTCCCAAAATACCCCCTTTTAGCTAACCCCCAACTTTGCAGGTGATTTGGAGCTTCCCGGATGTGACATTTGGGACAGTGCTATCTGACATTTTGTTGCAGGTCTATTCGTCCCGCCCTAGAGTGAATAAAAATCTATGGTGAATTTTTTTATTGTTCCATTTGCAGTGCCTTCCTGGTGATTTTTCTATGCCCCTGTAAAGTTTTTAGTTCATTTGGATCTATTTTAGTTATCATTTTATTTATATTTTGCATGTGCTAATTGAAGGCATGGGGATTGCATGTTTTATTTTATCTACAGGTGCTACTGACTATTTTTTGTTTCCTTGAATGTAGGATATAGACATTAGAGGAGCATCAAGGAGTCAAGATTCATCAATGCAAGTGGTGGTGATGTTTGGTCCGCCCATTTTACATGTGGGCACGCGGAAGAAGGAATAGCATCCATGGGTGTGACAAGAACACATTTAATGCTCCTAGCCCCTAAAAATGGAGGAGGCAAATTGTAACCAAGTTCTGAAGTATATTAATAAAAAGGATTTTCTTCCATATTGGCTTTTTATTTGGTTTTTATTCTTTTATGCCTCTTTCCTTTCATGCACTTTCAATTCATAGGACTTAGCGTTATCTTTTGTTTCGTTTGCATCGCATCTTGGCTTTTCCTTTTTGTTTTTGTATCCTCGTACTTTTCGTATCCTTGGGTCGCATTTCACTAGGATGATGAGTTCCAGTCAGCCTTCGATGACATCAAACAATACTTGGCTTCACCGCCAGTATTGGCACCACCTAGACCAGGAGTGTCATTCTACTTATACATCTCAGCTACTGAGGTGGCATTGGATGCCATGCTAGCCCAAAAAAATGAACTTCACAAAGAACAAGATACGTACTATCTTAGCCACACCCTGGTCAGTTATAAACTTAACTATGCATACGTCGAGAAGCTCTGCTTGGAAATGGTGTTTGCTACCAAAAAGCTATGCCATTACATGCTGAGCAACATGACGTATGTTGTGTCTAAGGAGAATCCATTGCGGTACATGATGAGTCATACTTATCATAGTAGCCACATGGTGAAATGGATCATGTTGTTTACAGAGTTTGACATCGAGTTCATTGGACAAAAATCCATCAAAGTACAAGTCATAGCCAATCAACTAGTAGAGGCTCCTCTTGAAGACGATCAGCCTCTGATCATAGAACTACCCGATGATGGGGTCTTCTATGTCTCAGAATTGCCATATTCTGATGAGCCTGAGTCACAGGCCGACATAACCCTATTTTTCAATGGTTCTACATGTGAGCAAGGAGGTGGCGTGGGAATTGTATTCTTCACACTGCAAGGGGCTCCAATGCCTCTGTCATTCAAATTAGATTTCCCGTGCACCAACAACAATGCATAATACAAAGCCTTTCTCATAGGTCTTCAAACAACGGTCACCATGAACATCAAATGATTAAACATATTTGGTGATTCGTTGTTAATTGTCAACCAAGTCAAAGGGGTATTCCAATGTAAATGCCCAGTTCTGTAGGCCTACAAAGCCCTTATGGACAAATTCCTGGCAAAGCTAGAATGGTACGACATCGAAGCACTCCCTCGGTCATTGAATCATTTTGTGGAAACTATGGCCTCCTTGGGGTCACTAATCCCGCAAGACATTTTTGGTGATATGACAACCATTCAAGTCAAAACACTATTGCAATTAGCGATGGAGTGTGCAAGCTCTGAATTAATGTTAGGAATCCACCTGATCCAGATTGAACCATCCACGGACAATTTCTCTCAAATCCATAATTATCTGAATCATGCAAACTGGGGGTCCTTGTTCTCCCCTACTCCCCTTAATAGTAACACAACGTAATTCTTATAATTTATTTCCTGCTCAGCTTTTTCTACGGGTGAACTTCAAGAGGGATTGGTTATTCATATCATCGAGGTTTCTGATCAGCAGGATTGGTGTACACCCATAAGGGACTACCTCAAGTTAGATAACCTCCCACTTGGATTGACGCATGCCGCAAAATGATCATTCAAATAGAAAGTGGCAAAGCATGTCTTGTTAGGAGACATTTTGTACCGTCACAGCTACGAAGGAATCCTCCTTCGTTGCTTGGACCAACAAGAGTCCACTTGGGCAATTACCCAAGCGCATGATGGTACATGCGATGGTCACTTCATCGGTATGGCCATCGTAAAGCGTATTCTCTGCATGGTCTATTATTGGCCATCTTTAGAGCGAGATTGTTGCATATATGTAAGGAAGTGCATGAAATGTCAACACCATGCCAATTTGACACACGTACCTTCTCAGGCCTTGTAGCCGATCCAATTGGCTTGGCCATTTTCGTAGTGGGGCTTAGATCTAATCGAAAAGATCTCCCCTACATTGTTAGGCCGTCACACGTTCATCATAACGGCCATAGAGTACTTCACCAAATGGGTGGAAGCAATTTCGCTTACCTCTATGACTGGAACCCGCATTTCGAAGTTCATTTTACATAACATCATATGTCATTTTGGTATTCCATCCAAGATAATCTCGGATAATGGGACGTCATTCAAGAACAAATACATGCATGCTTTGACCACAAAGTACAAAATTTAGCACAGTTTTTTGACACCCTATTATCCGTAGGCAAATGGGCAAGCAGAGGCGTCAAACAAAATGCTAGTTGCCATCCTCAAAAATATAGTCACAGACAGTCATAAGGATTGGCACATTCAGATCCCACTTGCCCTACGGGCTTATCACACTAGCATTCGAATGCCCACTAGGGCAACTCTATTTTTGCTCGTGTGTGGCTTCGAGGCTGTCATGCCTCTCGAGTTGGAAATTCCTTCCCTACGCATAGCAATGCAAGATTTCATCGATGATGACTTTGTGTGGCATGCTCGGTTAGACCAGCTTACGTTGCTCAATGAACGACGCGTTAATGCTCTCGAGCATTTACGTATCTATCAAGAGCGACCTAAGAAGGCATACAACATGAAGGTTCACCTGAGGGACTTTCAGGTTGGTGACTTGGTCTTAAAAGAGAACCAACAAAATTCTAACTTGCCACCCCATCTAAGGGACAAGTTCATGGCAAAATGGTTAGGTCCTTATGTCATCGACAGTAAAATAGGACCTGGAACATACCGGCTAGCCTCTCTTGATGGAATCAAGGAACTAGAACCCTTGAACATCATTTATTTGTGACCATTCCATATTTAAAAGAGCCATAGCCCAAACCAAAATCTCTAAGGATTCTCGCAATCGCTTGGTCAAACCAAAAGCTCCAAGGATTCTCGCAATCACTTGGTCAACCCAAAATGCTCCAAGGATTCCCGTAGTCACTTGGTCAATCCCAAAAATACCCCAAAGGTGTCCACCAACCCTTTGGTCAAACCAAAAGCTCCAAGGATTCCCACAATCACTTGGTCAACCCCTAAATACCCCAAAGGTACCCATAATCCCTTTGGTCAAACCAAAAGCTCCAAGGATTCCCACAATCGCTTGGTCAACCCTTAAAATGCCCCAAAGGTACCCATAATCCCTTTGGTCAAACCAAAAGCTCCAAGGATTCTCATTATCGCTTGGTCAATCCCAAAATGCCCCAAAGGTACCCATCATCCCTTTGGTCAAACCAAAAGCTCCAAGGGCTCCCACAATCGCTTGGTCAAAAATAAGAAAATTCAAAAACAATAAAATCATCAAAAATAACAGAAATTTCAATCTCTTTTCCATGCATTCTCAAAATCATCACAACAATAAAGAGCTCTTTTTGCATCTCATCTTCATACTCACAAAAATCAATCCATCAAAAACACAAAAATATATATGCATTAGGCATCACATCCATACATTGCATATTTGTGGTCATACAAGCCAAGGCACCATAGACTGTAATTACTTGGCAAAACCATCATTTTCCATGTTTCCCCATTCTATAAATAGTCCATCAACAAATAAACGCCATTCACATATTTTTTGCCATATCATAGTCGGTTGTCTTCTAATGTATCAAGAGTTTTCATCAATTAGCCTTCATTATATTTCTAGCCACCTACTATACAAGGTCAGATAGATTTTACAAAGGTGGAGTTCTGCTTGGATCACACCTTGTTACATCGCATCCCAACACAAGTTAAAACACATAAAAAATTCTCAATTTGTGTGAACGAAATATGAAACTTGTAAAGCAATCCAGGATACCATCTAGTGAAAAGTGTATCTTGCTCATCCCCCTGTGCGAATGACCCCAAAAATTTTGAGATTTGGTAAAAGGACAAGCATCTTCCCTACCCAATTCCCCAAGAATCCCAAGTTCTCAAAAAGTTGCAAACACCAAAAAATTTGCAAAAAGTCAAAACTCCAAAAATTTGACATCACCACCAAAGTGCATACATCAAAAGGCACATACAATAGTGATTCTCATCACTCCATATTCAAATCCCTTGCTCAAAAGAAAAACAAAATAAACAGTGATTTTATCACTATAGAAGAGCAAGTATCCCAATACAATTGAAGAAAATAAGGGAGTCAAACTTGAATCCTTGGAACTCTCAGCATTCATAAGGTCATGAGGTAAACCTCAGTACCGGTTTGGTGGATAACCTATCGGTCACTGGTGGCAAACCTCCTGCATGACGATATATCTGTTACATTAACTTGTGTGCGGATCAATGTTTGCATGTGGATGAGATAGCTTATGGTATCCTAGATAGAACCGCAAATTAGTCTGACTAAATACAACAAAGGAGTTAGTGGAACTAATTAGGTGATCCTCAATATAGGTTTGGTTGATAGCCTATCTGGCACTAGCAGTATCCTTACAAATACCACATAAACGAACTCAATTGCACACATAGGGATGTGAAATAACTTGGTCAAAGACAAGTCCGATTCATACCTTGTTCAAAAGTCTTGTAAGATAAAAATACAGTAGTGGCTAGTTAGTTAAAACATCCGAGTCTCAGAAAACCTTAACTACATTCTAAACGAACTGTGCTATCTTTCATCCTTGCATTGCCATCAAAAAATACACAAAAAATAATAATAACATGTATACATAAAAATTCATTTACCACAACAATCACCTAGGACAAAAAGCCATAAGTTATAAACAATCTATGGTGCCACCGCCAAAAATCACAAAATCATTTCATTCATTCCATTTGCATATAACATAAATTGGAAACATTTGCATTCATCATAACATATGCATCCATCAATACAAATTAACATGCATACATACACATTCAACAATCATTGTGCATAACATCAAATCACGACACGTGTATAAATAAAATAAAGTCATCTGTATATATATCATCAAAAATACCTGCAAGCTACAATAATCGGTCCTCTGACCCCACAAAAAAAAATAATCAAAAACTCAAAAACCCACAAGCGAGCGTCGGCCACCACGATCATGTAGGATCGGTGCGATGAAAACTACCCCCCATGGTGTGGGTCCTATGGGACCCCTCAGGGCAGCTGCTGCTAGCCCCCACATCACGACCGCTAGTGCCTCCCTCATCTAATCACCTACGATGAGATGATGCTGACTGCTCAGTATCGCTACCCCTCATTTGGCATGAAGACCCACCTCTAGAGGGCTCAGGTAACCGCCCCCCGATGCGGATAATCTCTCCCTCCAAAGCCATCTGATATCGAAACCACTCCACCTCCCATCGACGATACAAAGCTACTACATTGTCGCACTACACCAATGCCTTCTCCTTCTCCACCAGCTGCATCTGTAGAAGATCCCTCTCCCGTGCAGCATCTGTGTCCCCATCCCATCGATGTTACATAGCAAATGCGTTCTCTCACTCAACCAACTAAGTCCGTAGGAGATCCCTCTCTTGCAGAGCCTCCCCCAGCTCCTCATATTGCCTCCACGGTAGGTCCTCCAATCGTGCTATCTCAGCGCGATGCCTCACCTCCACACCCTTCAATACTGCCTGGTGCATAGGCAAATCTAGGACTATGGGCTACTCAGGCTCCCACTACTCTAGAACGTCCTGCATATCCGGCTGATCCGGAACCCCAAAATCCACACCCACATCATCCACCTCCAACATGTCCGCATCCTCTAGCGGAGCTCCCCAACCCTCTCCTGGTGCCTCTCCACCCTCCCTGCCTGCTACTGCTGCCTCCGCGCCTCCTAGTGGCCCCTCTCCCTGCCATCGCCACAGAGTCCACCATTGGTCATACTCAGTGGTAACCTCGATGTCATCCACGTCTGGGACGTTAATCACTATATCTGAATCCTCACCCAATGGTGCAATGACTGGCCAGACAAGAGTCCTCTCATCCCCTCAACATCAATAGATCAAGGGCTCACTAGGCAACCCCTGGCACACCCTAAAATGTCGTGTCACCCAGACGTACGAGAAGTACTCCTGCTCAGTCCAACCTCCAACCAGAGCCACTCTCCAACCTCAAGCCAGGCTGGACAGTCCTGGTATGGGTGCCAGAACACCTCCCCTAGAGTAAGTCGAGCGAAGGCATCGACATAGTGCCCTACGGTACCTGCCTACCACTAACTCTGCCCCTGCTTCTCAGACCGTCGCCACAGAGCCGCATATCCTATATCTCTATCCACCATCTCTGCCCAAGTAGTCCATAGTAACCCCACCAGCCTCTCCACCGCTATGTGCTGCCAAGCCCAGCTCTACAACAAATAATTGCAGCCAATCCCCTTCTGCCTCCGATAGTGGACCTCGTACAACTCATCGTAGAGCTGTGCCAATAGTGTTTGCTCCCACCTCATAATCATGTGATCATGTGTCGGATAATCCACCAACCAAAAGACCACATCCAATAAGTTCCACGAGAACCTCACACCCGAAGAGTCGGGTAGCAGCATGTTGGAAATGAGGCCCATTAGTACTTCATGCCTCACTCCCAACATGCCCCTCTCTAGCCACCATCGTACCAAAATACCACCAATATGGCAATCGCCCTCTACCCTCTCCACTAGGCTATCCACACCCACCTCCTCCCCATGCCCAAAGCAGCGTGTCTGCATTGTTGTCCATTGATCTCGCAACATTGTCTTGATCGGCAGTCCATCTATTGAAATCCATAGAATCTGATAAACATCCTCCAAGGTCACTGTCATCTCCCCATGGGAGATGGAAGGTGTTGTTCGGGGATCCCACAAGTTGATCAGGGCCGTCAGATAGGCCCGATCCCCGACCACAGGCTCCAGCCGAGTCACCTACTTGAGCCCAAGGGCATCAATCCACTCCCAGTCAGCCAAAGTCAGTGCCTCTCGCGCTTCTGAGAAAACCGTAGGCACACGATACCAGATCTTCACAATATACAAAGGAAAACAAGATAAAAACATTAAAAAACATGATAAATTGTATAGCAAACATAAAACAATGTATAGCTAAAAATAGACAAATAACCAACAACAAAATTCAAAAAAATAGTTATCAGTACCTAGGGTTTTTAATTCAATGTTTAAACTGATAACTAAAACACAAAAAAAATCAAAACATTCAAAAAATCAAAAATAGTTTGTAAGTACCTAGGGTTTCTAACTCTAAGTTTAACCTGATAAACACAATTCAAAAAATACAAAAATAAAATTTTCAGTTAACCTAGGGTTTATAATCCTAGTCTAAACTACTAAAAATATACAAAAAAAAAAACAAAATTAAAATGATAGTTTTTTTTTTTTTTAAAACCTAGGGTTTTTCAGCTAAGTTTTAAAGCTGGCAAATTAACCTACAACCCTAAGCTAGGGTTTTGCATTTATCTTAGGGTTTTAATTTAACAAAAACATCAAAAAATAGCAAATTTTTCTTTTTACCTAGGGTTTACCTTAGTTTACAATAGAAAAAATATACTAAATTTTAATTACGTCTTTTCAAAATAAATTTAAACTAGGGTTTCATTTTTAAAATCATGAAACAAACTACAAAAGAGAGGCAAATTGCATTTTTAAATTGTAACATAAAACAAAATCAAATAATAAAGTGGAGCACTTACCGGTCTCGCTTTGGCTCTGTCGCTCGATCTGGTTCGTCAACTCATGGTGGCGGGAAAAATTTGGTAGTGCTTTGCTTTGCAGAATCGACCTCCTCCTCCTCAGAGCTCCAAATCGCCAGAAAAATCGAATGCAAATGATCCCAAACCCTAGTTTTGGCCCTTAAATAGGCTTTTGGGCCTGTAATCGTTCCTCCCTAGGACGAGCACTCTAGTTAGTGCTCGTCCCACCCTGGGATGATTACTAAACTGATATTCGCCCCACCTAGGGATGATTACAGAGCATAAAATTCAAAAACAACAAAAACTGCACCAAAATGCACAGAAAAATAGCAATAAAATTGTCCAATAAGAGTGCTTTTGAACTTGAAATTCTGGGCATACAAAACAGACGTCAGGGTCACAAATCCTCACTATCCTACTCCATAATAAGGCTACCATATATGGACCACTCCATGGGAGGACGGATTTCCAAGAATTTCATCCCCAAACGGCATCCCAAAAAGGGTCCAAACCCACCGAAACATAGCAATAATATTGCCGAACAAAGGTGCCTTTGCGCCTGCCATTATTGGCATGTAAAACCGATGTTGGGGTAACAAATTGTCACTATCCTACTCCCTAAATAAGGCTACCATAGCCGTACCGCTCCACGGGAAGATGAATTTTTGACAATTTCAGCTCCATAAAGCGTCACAAAAAGGGTTAGCACCCACCAAAAATAGGTCTAAATGTCAGAAAACTGCACAAACATTCAAACATAAACATCTGAAGGCACCCTTATACAAGTCATCTTGGGTCAAGTGACTCGTCGCTTTTCTCATGTAGGTCATTCCCTCATCGATTCGTCGCTTGAGGGGGTAGTCACACTTAGTCACCAATCAACAAATACACACCCAGTCATGGAAATGGCATGCATTCAAAGAATCATTGACAAAGACAATCACGCCCCTACTTGGGGAAACAAACAAGAAATAATCACAAGTTTATCAAACACTTGGGATTCGTGAATCATGAACTCAAGGTTCCCATAGACAAAAATTTGCGCCCTTTGCCTATTCATGTCTGATCAATGTCCAAGATCAAGTAACACCTCACCGAAAAATGTTAACACTTGAATTGAGTTCCTTCGCTCGTCAGAAGCAAGGATTCAAGAATGCATGCCCCTTTCCATACTTGGGGCATCAAAAGTTGTTTAGGTTACTAAGAAAGCCTAATAATTAGTGCTTTGGTTATCTATTTTTGCTCAACACTGCACCATGCACAGCGCATCCCACAATGGGGCATCTATAGACACCAAAACAGCACCAATCCGATTATGTGACTGCAAAAATGGATCGCATTGACACACATAGACCCCAGGGCAGCCCCCAAAGGTTAAACAGTGGTCCTAACCACTCTCACAGCATTTTTGGAAGCTCAGAGGTCAATTTGGCACCTTCAAGCACTCTGCTCCTTATTCGTTCCACCCAGGGACGATTACAAACTGGTATTCATTCCACCTAGGTACGATTAGTAGTATTCGCTCCAAGGTGGGGCAAATAGCAGGTTTGACGAGCAAAAATTCAAATCTTGACAAATGGTAGCTCAGATCTGCCACTTAACTCTTCCTTCATTGCATGGGAGTGTGAGTGAGCTTTTTCAAGGATTAGAGGCAGTTACAGGGGCAGTCATGGAGCCCTTGATCAGGGAGGAATATTCTCCCCCATAGGAATGCATGATTGCCAAGTGGGATCTCTGCATGCTCATCCAAAGAGACTGTCAGGTCTATAAAATGGTGAGTCTTCTCACCCCAAAAATATATAGAGAAGGAACATTTTGAGCAACGAAGTGCTGTTGTTTTACATCCACACACACATTTTGATTTGTTCCTTTCACATCCTTGATCTCTTTTGGAAGGGAGGTCATAGGGTGGTTATTGGAAGTGCAATTCTGGAGCCAAAACCTGACATTTGGCCACAAAATCCTACCAAATTTGCCGAAAACACCCCACAAGAGATTTTGGACCCATCCCAAGTGGATTGGTGCTGAAATCAGGCCCCAAACGATGGGCATCCTACCCTCGGGCGCCCCCCACACTACTGCAGTCCTAATCGCCCCACCCTGGAGTGATTAGAAATCTGTGGCAAATTTCCTTTATGTTATTTTTGCATCTGATTCTATGTTGCTTAGATAGGTTGTCATTCAAATTTCACATCTTTTTGAGCATTTTTTTATCTTGTTTTTATCATTTCCCACCTTTACTAACATGCAGGTAGCATCATCAAATTCCCGGTGATAGAGGTCAAATTGGGAAAATCTGACCTTCTTGGTCTTCCCAAAATACCCCCTTTTAGCTAACCCTCAACTTTGCAGGTGATTTGGAGCTTCTTAGATGTGACATTTGGGACAGTGCTATCTGACATTTTGTTGCAGGTCTATTCATCCCGCCCCAGAGCGAATACGAATTTGTCATGAATTTCCTGACTATTCCATTTGCAATGCCTTCTCAATGATGTTTTTATGCCCCTATCAAGTTTTTAGTTCATTTGGATCCATTTCAGTCATCGTTTTATTTATACTTTGCATGTACTAATTGAAGGTGTGGGGATTGCATGTTTTATTTTTATCTACAGGTGCTATTGACTGTCTCCTATCCTTGAATGTAGGGTATCAACATCAATGTAGCAGTAAGGAGTCAAGACTCATCAATGCAAGTGGTGGCGATGTTTGGTCCACCCATTTTACATGTGGGCACGCGAAAGAAGGAATAGCATCCACGGGTGTGACAAGAACACATTTAATGATCCTAGCCCCTAAAAATGGATGAGGCAAATTGTAACCAAGTTTTAAAGCATATTAATAAAAATGGTTGTCTTCCATATTGGCTTTTTATTTGGTTTCGATTCATTTATGCCTCTTTCCTTTCATGCACTTTCAATTCATAGGACTTAGCGTTATCTTTTGTTTCGTTTGCATCACATCTTGGCTTTTCATTTTTGTTTCCATATCCTCATGCTTTCAAGGTGATATGGTTTTCCTCCATTTGCAACACTACAAACAAATATCATTGAATATTATGATCAGTTAGAAGTTGGCTCCAATATTTTATTGTCCTTACAAGATAGTGCATTGCATAGGCAAAGTGGCATATCAACTAGAGCTTCCTCCCTCATCCCGTATACATCCAGTATTTCATGTTTCCCATATCAAGAAGGTGATCAGATAAAAAGTACACTCAGAGTCACAACTATTAGTACCTGATGAATAAGGATGTATATATCTCCATCCAAAAGAAATTTTGTAGATCAGATCACGTATTCTTTTATCGAACCACATCAAGGAATTTTTAATAAAATGGCAGGACCTACTGGTAGAATATGCTACATGGAAAATAGAAAGTATCTTGGAGACATTTCTAGGTTTGAGGACAAAGCTTTCAGAGGATGGGAGCCATGTTACCATACCAATAGAGCCAAGTCGGCTATATTTTCAAGTGATATTTAACTTATTAATTTATCATTATATATAGTATAGGTTGATTTGTTATTTCATCATCTTTCATTATCTTAATCATTTGCATAATCGTAAGGACTAAGTTGTCCTTAGTGTTGAAGGACTTGGACCTCCTAAAGTGGCAATAACTATTTGATTTATTCCATTATATTCATGTTCACAATATGTTAAAATATCATGTAACATTGATTTAATTAGATATACTCTTCTTTCTAATTATAACAATATACCTTTCTATCCTAGTAGTTTATTCTAAACTTTAGTTATAACTAGATTCCACAAATAAAACCTCATTCTCCCCTCAAAAAAGGGCATCCCTAGACATGTACTTGGAAAATTTGCCTCCTCCATTTGAAGTAACATGCATATCCCTACTTTAATTCAAGTTGGAGGGTTTAGGAAGTAAATTTTAGATTTTATCCTATTAACTTTCTATCCTAATTATCTTTCATATTTCTATAATAAGTTATTGATCAAAAAAATTTCCTCATTTATCCCTACCCTCTAAAAAAATGTTGTATCATGTACAAATTTTTGATGGGTGATGTTGTTGATATTATTATTATCCTTACGTACACTGATCAACCTATATTTATATGCCTTCTTCAAGTTCCTCCATAATACCTCTACCATAATAATAAACAAATATGGTGATAGAGGATCTTCCTATCTAAGACCCTTCTTGGTTTTAAATGATTTTTTTACTAGCCTATTGACCAACACCAAATATAAAATAGTGGAGACACAATATTTAATCCATCTAACCCATTTCATTCCAAATCCAAAATTTTCTAATATTGAAAAAGTAAAATCTCATTTAACCCTATCATAGGCTTATTCATATCAAGTATTAATATCATTGGTCTCTCTTTTCTTAAAGTTGTTGAATGCATTACTTCATGAGATGCTATGATCTTGTCTATAATATATCTCCCTTTTACAAATCCTCCCTACTATTTTGAAAAAGCAATTGTCTAACAATGGCCTTAACTGATTTTCCATCACTTTGGAGATTATCTTATATGCCATATTACATAGGCTTATGGGCCTAAATTAATCAAATAATGTTGCATCCTTCATTTTTTAAATTATGGTAAGATATTTTGTATTTATGTTATAAGTTATGTATTATTTTACCTTAGATTGTTCCACCATCACCAATAAAGAATCCTTCACCATTTCCTAGTTATGCTAATAGAATGTTGTTGAGAGCCCATCTAGACTTGGGGATTTATCCTTATCAAAAGATAAAAAGCTAAATAATTTTTTTCTAAAGTAATTGACTCCAATTTACTATTATCTTCATCTATTATAACTTCTTGTAGTGTTTATATTTAATAACTTCAATCTCCTCCAATCCTAGAATGTTCTAGTAAAAACACCTTACCTCCTTTATGCCTCTTAATACTATTAATTATATGTAACTTTCAAATTAACCCATTCAATCTAGTTCAAATATTATAATATCAAATAAGGTGGTGTCTCCAACATCCTTCATCGTTATCATGATATGACATCATCTTAAGAATGAAAGGCACTATGATCATGGATAAAATTAAAAAAAATACTATATATTGACATTGTAGTTGAGAGGATTGACCTCCCTACATGGGATAGGGATGGACTATCCTAATTAGTCCTCAGATAGGATGTTATTGACATAATTGGTTGGAATGCATATTTATGAATTTTGAGTACTCCCCTTTCATATACCCTTCATGTGCTAATTTTTCCATGTAACCTCATATTTTAAGGCCAAACTCAAATAATAAATCCTCAACCCTAAGTTTTTATTAAAAATTCAATGTGTTAAGCATGTTAACATATATCATAAATAAAAGTTGATTGAAAATCAATATTTGACACCATAATCATTTTAAATGGCAATGACATATCACTAATTTCATTTAATATTTTTTGACACATGAACAAACCCTATTATGTGTAGGTATAGTAGGTCGATTTAATACATTATATTGAATAATGATAATACAAAATTATACTAAAGATGTTACTTCTCCATTATTAATTTGACAAGAGGGTTTATTATTTAAATTTTATTCATTTATTAAGTCAAACTATCATTTTGTATATAGATTGGGGTCTCTCCCTCTCTCATATCACTTATATGTCAAATTAATTTTGTGCATGCTTTGAGTCATTCTTCAATGAATTTCTATATCACTATCTTGTCTCTTTTTACCACTAGGAACAAACTCTTATTATTTTAGATGTTAGTAGTGTGCTTCCATAAAATACTTTTATGTCATCTATTAGATCCACATAAGTGTTCCAACAATTAGAAAATTATGTATTACCAAGTTGTCTCACATACTTCGATAATATTTAGGTAGTTTCTCTCCTTTATTGGTCATTTGTCAACAAGTTTGTTTTATTTAGCAAAATATAGTGATATAAAAATTTTAGAATTAGAAATATAGTTGGCTTGTCTCTTTTTTTTTATAATTTAAAAGTAAACATTTTTCTTACTTGGTTATTATTTCTATGTTTGTAATTTTATTAAATAAATAATAGGTAGTAATCTAATTACAATTGTTATAGAAGTTTATCTCTTATTGTCATATTTCATTTTTTATCCCAATTAAGCTAGTTACTAATTGTATTTATAAAGAAATATATATCAAATCAAAGAATGGATTTTTTCCATCATGTCAAAATTTTATGTTAGGTTTTGATGAATCTAATACAAATAATATTTTGGTTTTTTGCATCATTTTCAAAAACACTAGGGTTTAGTAGGATTTTAAGCTAGATCTATGGTTGTTAACTTCGATTTCTATTTTGTTTCAAAAATAGAGATAGATTTTCTTCTTATTTCTCTTATGGTTGGAGCTCATTCTTAGATCTTGAAACTCTAGTAAGCTTATTACTATATCTAAGAATCAAATTCCTTGTGCTAGTTCTATCACTTCTAAGATGAAAAATACAAACAAAGTGTAGGTCAATTTTACTATAGCCTTTGAACAAATTTTGTTTTTCCATATTATTTATCATTTAGTGATGATGATGTCCCATTAGGGATACTGTAGTGGTATGTCTTTAGATTTTCATCTAGGAGATCCAAGTTTAAAATCTGATACAAGGGGATTATGGCTCCCTTCGAAAACCAGTGTTTTACCCCAAAATTTATAAAAAAAAATATTTTCTTATTGAAAAATGATTTTAACAACTAGGGAGGATGGATTTTTAGATTTTATAGGGTTTACACGTAGTGCCATCGCCATTGCATGTAGAAGCCTAATTAATGTGGAATGGATGTGGAATATGGGGCTTAGATTTGTATTTCATTGTATCAAACACTATTCAAAAAAATGTAGGTAAATTTTATTGCAATGCACTTTCTTTCAAAAAGTAATGCAACACTAAACAATATATTTTCTCCATTGATTGATGAAGATCCAATTGTGGGAAAATATCATAAAATAGATGCAAAACCAATGGTGGAGCCAATTATTCAAGCAATTACTCAACCCAAATTAGGGGAAAAGGTATTACCAAAAATAGTTGACACCCAAATCAATATGCAAATGGACACAAATCTAAACCATAAAGGATAACAAAGGAAAAAGAATGAGGAGCCAAAAGTAAGAGAATTATACTGGTGAAACATATAGGATGGCTCAGTCTAAAAAAGGAGAAGATACCTCAATCCCCCTTAATAAGTCCTTGATGGTATACACAAAGGATCATGAAGGAGGTCCTATACAAGATCCATCTAGTATATAATAGAAAAAACTTAAGAAATGAAGATTGACACCAATCAAAAAATGGGATGCAATACCAATAAGCACCACCTAGAAAAATAAAGGAAAACTCTTATATTTCAGGGTAAGGTAACTCACATCACCAAATTATTAATCCACCCATCCTTATGAGACTCATTTCATAGAATATAAGAGGGATAAGAGGTAGTATCCTTAAACACAATGAAATTAGAAGGTTGATTAAAAGAAATAATTCAAACCTACTATTTATTTAGGATACTAAGTTATCGGTAGAGGATATGGTGGCTAAAACATTATAGCTCACAAGTCAGGTAAAATATCTCAAATATCAAGGAGTATCAGCTTAGATCTCCTATATATGGGATCCAAAGGAATTATTGGTGCATGTGATTTTGGGAAGTTGGGAAATTCTTGGACTTTAAGAACAAGAGAGGTAAAAGTACCAACAAAATTTATGCATCAACATATATGTAACCACTATTATAGAGGAGAAATAGAGGTAATGGAAATATATATAATAACTTAGGTTCTAGTTCCCCAATAATTAGAATATCCTAGGAGAATTTTAATACCATTCTCTCATTAAATGAAAATATGGGAGGGATGAGAACACTAGACACTACAACTAAGCTAATGCATGAGCACTTGAGTATATCTACTTGATTTATGTCAAGCCCAACAATATATAAATGATATGGATGAACAAATTATAGGGACTTGCATGCATCCTAGATTTCTTGGATAGGTTTATAATATTGGATGACCACCTCTCTCCATAAGTATTTATAAAATATCTTGTCCTTAATAATGCGAGATAATGTCACTAACCTGTTTTGTAAGATCTCTGCAAATCTACCAAGAATTAATCATCCTTTAAATTATAGCTTATGTGGTTTACAAATACCTTCCTTTAGGTCATTAGTTCCTAGTTGTGGAGGGAAGGAATGCTAAGATACAAAACTAATATGTATTTCTTGTCAAAATATTATATTTTATAAAAACTAAAATTAAGGAATGGAACTGGCATGACTTTGGGTATGTGAGAGCTATAAAATAATGGCATGAATTTTCAAATAATGTAAGTAAACACTCAAATTTGTTCCTTGGGACTTACAAAGGATCTCAAAAAAGAGGAAATCTAAGACTCTTCCAAGTTATGAATATAGGAAAGGAAGGAGAAGCTACTATGAAAACAGAGATCCAAGATCTGGTGGTTGAAAAAAAGGGACCAAAAATCTACTTTCTTCCATAAATATCTATTGTATAGGTGAGTTTCAAACTTTATGCCTTTCATGAAGATCAACACAAGTGGTCTAGTTTACTCTTGGTTAATTAAATTCCTTTACTTACAACCTTATGAATCCCGAGGAAAGAAAGCATATGATAATGGAAATTAAACTTTACCTTTCACCAAGCAATATATGGTGTTTTTTTTTTCTGAGAAGCTAGGGCTACATGTTATTTATGTAGATGTCTTGATTTTGTGACTGCACCCTCCAATGGAATCACTTGGAGCTATATGCATTCCAAAACTGATGCTTCTTGGACTCTTACTTTAACCTCAGTTGGATTGAGTATTGAAGGCTTTATCTCCTTATTTCCATGTTGCAATTATGTATTGTGCATATAGACGATGAAGTGTAAATATCAAGATAAGAATCTACTTGCCTTCTCCTTTGACCTCAATCGTTGACATCCTTAAAATGGAGAAGTTTCTTGTCTAAGGTGCCAAGTGACACATCCATTTCACATAGAGCACTTGAGGGGAGTTTGGTGCAAATGATATGTTCGTCTTCCTTCTTGTAACATATGGTTATTACAATATTTAGAAAAATGTATGATCTTACAAAGGACAAGTGTATCCCATACACTCAATACACTGACTTTTTTGTGTAACTCCTTTCTTGACTATGAGCAATTTTTTTGATAAGTTGAATTATATTTATAGCATGAGTTTTAAAAGGTACCCAAAACCTTCTTACATAAATGGATGGTATGGCAAAGGCATTGACAAAACATTATAGGGAGGTTCGGGTAACCTCTATAATCTAGAAATAAAACCTCAAAAGGAAATATCATGAACAAAAATGCAAAAATGTTTTAACAAAACCATAAGGAAATTGCTTTAGCACTGAACACAAAAACTAGACCACACCAGAAAAAAGGGTAAAAATGAGGGCTCCCTAGAGCATTAGAAGGCCCAAAGAGAGGGATCCAGTCCAATCACTTCTTGGTATCCTCCTCAGGAATTCCCAAAGGAATTTCGTATTTTTTGGTGCCTACCAACTCAGTACTGGAGTTTATGTGTTGAGCTTGCATCACCGCATTAGAACTAGGAGTAAGAAAATTCACACTCAAAAAGGTACTTTGGATGTATTTAGAGTTGGCTAACCTAGGTTCCTTGAGAGAATCTTGCTAGGAATATTTTTCACTAATTTTGATGATCCTAATTATTTGACTTATTATTTGCAATGCTCATGATATTCTAAGGGAAGCTGGTGAGCCACACTTTGAGATTTGTGGAGGAAACTCCCAAATTAACCATAAGGTTAGCAACCTGGTTGGCTTCCCTATAAGTATATTGGATGATCACTTGAGGATGGTTTTTACAGAGCTTTCTAGATTCTTGAATGGTGTTGAACACTATCCATGATGGGTTCTTGTCATTTTTCAAATACCTGATGATGTTCAAAGAGTCTCTCTCTATGATTTTCTACCTAGGATCCTCTTTTATAAGGGTAAGTCCTCTCTAGAGTGCTTTAGATTCTGCAAAGTGGTTGGTTTGAGACCCAAGGTGTTCAACATAGGATCAACTCACTTTTGTGGTCTCTGATAACTCCTCCTACACCCATTGGGCTCAGGTTTCATTTGGAGGCCCCATAAAAGTTGATCTTAATCCAGCCCTCTGGGGGGTTTCCACTTGATGTTAGCTCTCATATTATGACTACATTGCACTCTAGGATCCTATCCAGGAATGCAAAGGATGTTGAATAGAGAGCATTCAAGTGCAAAATAAGTGGCCATGGAGAAAGGAATAAGGTGGACATTTTTGGTAGCATAGGTAATATATTTAGAGGTAATGATAATAGGATCTTTGGAAGAGTCTAAGAAGGCTCTATTTTTGTTCTCGAGAAATTTTTTACAAATATAGTGGTGGAGGTAGAAGGTACAACTAGAGTGAAGCTTGAGATTACTATAAGGGATGGACCACTGAGAGAGGAAAACAACAATGGAGATGGGCTAGACCATCTGGATGTGAAAAGAGTTTAACAAGTGACCAAGGATAGAGGAGGAGAACTCATAGTTGATGAATATGTGATTGATGGATTTCCAATCAAACATGCATAAGTAACAATGATTGAGGATCATCAAAACTCTTCTGGCCAAGTTTACAATAGTAAGTATTTTGTTTTGGATTACAATCCAAGATAAGAAACCCACTTTGAGAATGAGTTTCTTATTCCAAACTAATTTGAAAGGAATAATGGAAGCTTGTGAACTTTCTTGAAGGGTATAGGCTGATTTGACAATGAACGTGCCTTCATCAGAGCCTACAAAAATGGACCTATCCTTTGCATCCTTAGTAGGAATGGTGACTAAATTGAGCATCATGGATAAGGTAGCAGCTTTGTTGGTAAGGTTAATAATATTGATATACTTCCAACCAGGGTATCCATTGGAATAGTTAATGAAATTAGCAACCTTGTTCCCTAATAGGATATCGGTGAAGGTTTTGAGGATATAAATGGCCCTTAATGAAATTAGCAATCCTTATTTTATAGACTACCTTATGTCTCCCAAGTAATGTGAGTATTTACTCCTAAGGATTTCTAGATTTTGAGGAAAGCTTATATTTTATAACTTTATAATCTTTGATAGAAATTGATATTACCAAATTTTGTAGAATACCTTATGATTTCCTAGTATGCTATAAATAAGATATAATGCTTTTTATAAATTATAGTTCACTATTTGATTTATTTTGTAAAGGTTTTGTAAATGCCAAAATCAATTCTTATTATCCCTTGTTGCTCCTATTTAACTAAGCACGATTCCCAAATTTTAAAGAGATAATAATATTGGATCTTTTGTCTCCTTTTGATAGGTTTGAGACAATAATATTATGAATATCCAACCTTTGAAAAAGCTTTGATAAACCTCTTTTTATGAATAACCTTCTGGGAATTAGGATTAGTGTATCTAATTTTCCAATTAATTAATTTGATGTAGTAGCCCTTATGAATCCCTATTATTTTGATAAATTAGATCACAATAATATTTACAAATAATTATTATTTATTCCAAGAGAATTTTATATTTCTCCTAAAATTTATATTGCAAATATTGTATTTATTTGACACATTTTCTCTTTGATAAATATCTTTCAGTTAATTAAATTCCTTTAATTACAACCTTATGACTCCCGAGGAAAGAAAGCATATGATAATGGAAATTAAACTTTACCTTTCACCAAGCAATATATGGTGTTTTGTTTGCTAAGAAGCTAGGACTACATGTTATTTATATAGATGTCTTGATGTTGTGACTGCGCCCTCCAATGGAATCACTTGGAGCTATACACATTCCAAAATCGATTCTTATTGGACTCTTACTTTAACCTCACTTGGATTGAGTATTGAAGGTTTTATCTCCTTATTTCCATGTTGTAATTATGTATTGTGCACATAGACGATGAAGTGTAAATATCGAGACAGGAATTTACTTGTCTTCTCCTTTGACCTCGATCGTTGACATCCTTAAAATGGAGAAGTTTATTGTCTAAGGTGCCAAGTGGCACATCCATTTCACATAGAACACTTGAGGGGAGTTTGGTGCAAATGATACATTCGTCTTCCTTCTTGTAACGTCTGGTTATTACAATATTTAGAAAAATGTATGATCTTACAAAGGACAAGTGTATCCCATACACTCAATACACCGACTTGTTTGTGTAACTCCTTTCTTGAATATGAGCACTTTTTTTGGTAAGATGAATTATATTTATAGTATGAGTTTTAAAAGGTACCCAAAACCTTTTTACATAAATGTATGGCATGCCAAAGGCATTAACAAAATGTTACAGGGAGGTTCGGGGAAGCTCTACAATCTAGAAATAAAACCTCAAAAGGAAATATCATGAACAAAAATGTAAAAATATTTTGACAAAACCATAAGGAAACTGCTTTAGCACCGAACACAGAAAATAGACCACACCAGAAGAAAGGGTAAAACTGAGGGATACCTAGAGCATTAGAGGGCCCAAAGAGAGGGATCTAGGCCAATCACTTATTGGTATCCTCATTAGGAATTCCCAAAGTAAGTTCCCATTTTTTGGTGCCAACCAACTTAGCACTAGAGTTTATGTGTTGATCTTGCATCACCACATTAGAACTAGGAGTAAGAAAATTCACACTCAAAAATGTACTTTGGATGGATATAGAGCTGGATGACCTAGGTTCCTTGAGATAATCTTGTTAGGAACCTTTTTCACTAATTCTTATGATCCTAATTATTTGAATTATCATTATTTACAATGCTCATGATATTCTAAGGGAAGCTGGTGCACCACACTTTGATATTTTTGGAGGAAACTCCCAAATTAGCCATAAGGTCAGCAATCTGGTTGGCTTCCCTATAAGTATATTGGATGATCACTTGAGGATAGTTTTGACAGAGCTTTCTAGATTCTAGAATGGTGTTGAACACTCTCCATGATGGGTTCTTGTCATTTTTCAAATAGATGATGATGTTAAAAGAGTCTCTCTCTATGATTTTCTACCTAGGATCCTCTTTAGAAGGGCAAGTCCTCTCTAGAGTGCTTTAGCTTCTGCAAAATGGTTGGTTTGAGACCCAAGGTGTTCAACATACATGAGGATCAACTCACTTTTATGGTCTATGATAACTCCTCCTGCACCCATTGGGCTCAGGTTTCATTTGGAGGCCCCATCAAAGTTGAGCTTAATCTAACCCTCTGGGGGGGTTTCCACTTGATGTTAGCTCTCATATTATGACTACCTTGCACTCTAGGATCCTATGTAGGAATGAAAAGGATGTTGAATAGAGAGTATTCAAGTGCCAAATAATGGGCCATGGAGAAAGGAATAAGATGGAAATTTTTGGTAGCATAGGTAATATCTTTAGAGGTAATGATAATAGGATATTTGGAAGAGTCTAAGAAGGCTTTGTTTTTTTTTCTCGAGCCAAATTTTACAAATATAGTGGTGGATGTAGAAGGTACAAAGGGAGTGAATCTTGAGATTGCTAAAAGGGATGGACAACTGAGAGAGGAAAACAACAATGCAGATGGGCCAGACCATCTGGATGTGAAAAGAGTTTAACAAGTGACCAAGGACAGAGGAGGAGAACTCATAGTCTATGAATATGTGATTGATGGATTCCCAGTCAAACATGCATAAGTAACAATTATTGAGGATCATAAAACCTCTTTTTGCCAAGTTTACAATAGTAAGTATTTTGTTTTGGATTACAAGCCAAGAGAAGAAACCCACTTTGAGAATGATTTTATTATTCCAAACTAATTTGAAAGGAATAATGGAAGCTTGTGAACTTTCTTGAAGGGTATAGACTGATTTGAAAGTGAACGTGCCTTCATCGAAGCCTCCAAAAATGGACCTATCATTTGCATTCTTAGTAGGAATGGTGACCGAATTGAGCATCATGGATAAGGTAGCAGTTTGGTTGGGGAGGTTAATAATATTGATAGGCTTCCAACCAGGGTCTCCATTGGAGTGGTTAATGAAATTAGCAACCTTGTTCCCTAATAGGATATTAGTGAAGATTTTGAGGATAGAAAGGGCCCTATTCTCAATCGGAGTTTCATCGTAGATCCATCTGCCATACTAGAAGTCAATGTTGTTTTCATTGCCAAGGAGCCATCTGAGATTTTTTGAATGATATGTGTAGTTTGGGTGATAGATTTCCAGAAGGTGGATTCCACTTAGGGGATCTCTTCATTGAAAAACTCATGATTCTGCGAATACTTCTTTTACTATATCCACTCATTCATATTTATTGTTAGTGATGATATTCCACACATGCTTGGCTAAGAGAGATAAATTAATAGATATTTTCTTGAGCTCAATGACACCTTGATATTTACTACTATAAACAATATTCCAGGATACAAGAGGGATTCTTTTCTTATCTTCACTTCTAGACTAGAGGAACCTTTTTTAAATTTGCTCAATTTTAGAGCTCACAGTAACCAAAATCTTGAAGAAAAATAAGCACAATGGGATGCTCTGGAGATAGGCCAAGGTGAGAGTGGATTTAGCTACCTAAGAGAGAAGGTGGCCTTTCCAAGAAGTAAGTTTTTTTTGAATTCTCTCAATGAAATTGTTCCACATGGACTCTAAAGGGTTGCCTAAGAACAGGAGCCTAAGGTAGGTGGTGGGAAGAGCACCCATAGAGCACCCAATGATCCAGAATTTTTTTTATTTACCTATAAAAAGGGGTGTTGATGAAAAACAATGTGCTTTTGAGGAAGTTGATTTTTCCCCAGTGGCTCTCTCACAGAGGTTAATATTGTGCTTGATGGTCTTGGCTTGAGAAATTGAAGCATAGATATAAAAAATGGTGTCATATACAAACTGTTGGTGAATGACAAAGTTGATATCGATAACATATTTTATTTTTGAAATAAACCATATTCTATTAGCCTCTTTGAGGGACCTTCCAATCACCTCATATAGGATAATAAAAAGGATCGAATACAATGGATCTATTTGTCTCAATGCTCTTGCACTAGGAAAGAAACCAATAGGAGACCCATTGACTAACACTGAGAACCAGGGGGAAGATATGTAGCTATTTATGAGATCAACCCAATATGGATAAAAGCTAAATTTGTAAAGGATATCAAAGATAAAATCCCAGTTGATTCTATAAAATACCTTATTCATGTCTATCTTGAGAAGAAAGGTAGTTTTCTTGGCAAGGATGATAGAATGTAAGGTTTCATGGTTGATAATGAATCCATTAGTTATGGTTCTCCCTTTTATGAAGCTCCCTTGACAAGGGTTGATGATGAGGGGTAGGATTTCCTTTAGCCTATTGGCTATAACTTTGGTTAAGATTTTGTAAAGAACATTGTAGAGGCTGATGGGCCAAAAATCAAATAAACCTTTATAGGTGGAAACTTTGGGCACCAAGGTGATGAAGGTAGAATTGATTCCATGGGATATGGTTTTGGAATATTGAATATCTCTTACTTTAGCACATACATAAGGGCAAATCAAATCCTAAAATACTTGGAATAAGTGAGGAGATAAGCCATCTAGCTTGGGAGACTTGTTAGACTGCATAGAGAATAGGGATTCTTTGAGTTCTTCTTGTGTGAGAGGACTAATGAGCATTGAATTGGTGGACAGAGATATGGATGGGGGATTTTAGCCAGAAGAGAAACTTTTGTCTGAGTGGAAGTAGGGGGCAGGGTGCCAAAAAGGTACTAAATAAAGGAAACAACTTCATTTCTAATTTCAAAAACCTCCTTTGTGAGGCTCCCATCATTGCGAATGAGCTCTAAGATTTTATTAGAGCTCCTATTCCTCAAAGTAGAGGTATGAAAAAAAATATTGTTTGTATATCCATACTTAAGCTAGAGGACCCTAAATTTTTACCTCCATAATGTCTCTTCCCTGGACAAGATGTTATGATATTTATATAAGAAGTTGCGCTCTTTGACAGGGAGGAATATGGGGATGCTTCAGAGGAACTTCTCAAGAACATTACCTAGGTGGTGACAAAAAATATGAATAATGCTTTTAATACCCCCTCTTCTAATGATGATATTAGGACTAACTTATTTAGCATGAAAAAGGACAAAGCACTTGGGCTAGATGGGTTCCCTGCTGGTTTTTAAAGAGGTTTTGGTATCTTCTTGGTTTAGATATTTTGGAAGGCTTAACAGAATTGTAATCTTCTTCCTCCTTGCTACAGGTATGGAATACTACCTTTATTATTTTCACACTGATGAAACCATGGTGCATATTCTCTAAAGGAACCTAGACCTATCAACTTATGCAATACTCTATATAAGTTGATTACTAAGACACTTGCTAATAGGTTGAAAAGGCTTCTCCCCATATTGATTTCTCCTCTTCAAGGTGGTTTTTTATGGTAGATAGATTATGGATGGGATCATTATAGTTCATGAGACTTTACATTTTATGTCCAAAAGCAATTTGGCTAGAATGCTTCTTAAAATTGATAAGCAAAAGGCTTATGACAGGGTCTACTAGAAGTTCCTTGACAAGGTGTTGCAGAAATTTGGCTTTACGGATCTTTGGAGGAAGTGCAGTAGAGTTTGTATTTCCTCTACAAAATTTTCTATCATCATCAATGTGATTACCCAGTAGTTTTTTTGGGATCAAAGATGTATTAGGCAAGGTGATCCCTTGTCTCCATATATTTTCATTTTAATGGCTGAACCTTTAGGAAGATCAATTCTTAGTACTAACTTATCCTCTAAGATTAAGGGAATTATACCTACTAGTATTGCAGAGGTAGTTTCTTATCGATAGTTTGTAGATGAAACTATACTTCTTGGGGAGGCTACTTTGATAGAGGCAAGGGCATTTATAAATATTTTGTAATTGTATGAGAAATCTTCCAACCAATAAAATAACTTCCATAAAAGTCAAATATCTTTTGTGAATACTGGGGACCAACTTCAACAGAGAATTGTAGTGATTTTTTGTGGAATTGCTAACCTTCCTTATTTATATCTAGGTATACCATTATTAACTGGGAGGATGAAGGAGGATTTATGGTATCCTGTGTTGGATAATATTCAATGTAATTTAGTTGGGTAGAAAGGTAATCTTCTAAGTCAAGTAGGTAAGTTGCAATTGCTTCAAACTATCCTCCAACACATTCTCATCTTTTCATATATTTTTAAAATTCCCTTCAAATTTAGGAGGAGGATTGACCAAATATGTAGGATATTTCTATGGGCTAGGATGGAGGATAATTAGAGTGTGTACCTTGTATCTTGGGATAGGGTTTCCTCTTCTAGGAAAGAAGGTGTTCTTGAGATAAAAAATGTATTGTTGTTCAATAAGGCGTTGATTGCAAAAACAACCTAGATATTATGTGCTGAGGAGGACCATTTTTAAAAAGATATTATGAGAGGTAAGCATCTAGAAAATCACATTCCTCTTTTTTAGAAGTGTTGCTCCTCCTAGGGGCTCTATGATCTGGAATGGTTTGTTGGGGGTCAAAATTTTTGTTACGGAGGGTATGCAATTATAGATTGGGAATGGTAAGGATGTTTTCTTTTGGGAGGATACTTTGATTCTTTCTGAACATCTCTTTCTTAGTCCTGAGTTTTATGAGTTAAAGACTCCTTTATCACTGAACTTTGGAGAAAAAATAATTTATTACATATTCGTCACTAATGTCAAGAGGTTTTGGAAGCATATGACTTTATATACAACTGATATTTAGATCCTTGAGAGTTTGGTAAGGTTGAAAATTTTGCTGCAACAATAATTTCTTCCTCAAAAAAATGACAACAACTTCCTTTTATGGACTCAATATCTTAAAGGCTTTTTCTATCAAGATTGCATATGAGGCCCAAACATTGTCTAGGGGAGGATATTTTCCAATAGAAAGAGTTTGGTATCCTCATTTGATCCCCATGATTTCATTATTTTATGGTTGTGTTTGAAAAATAAAATTTTAACTGTTGATAATTTGTGTAAGAAAGGATTCCATATTCCCAATATTTGTCTCTTGTGTTCTAAGGATGTTGAATCAATGGATCATATTTTAATCCATTGTGATTTATCAAATAAGGTGCTCAATGCTTTATTGGATTTATTTTCCATGAAATGGACTTTACCTCATAATTTCATGGAACTTTTCTCTCAGTGGAAATCCCCCTTGATTAGTCACAACCTCAATAGGGTGTGGGATATGGTTCTTCCTCATTTTTTATGGGGTATCTAGTGGGAGAGGAACAAATAATTTTAAAGGATATTACTAGGGATGGATCCTTTCTCTTTAGAAGGATTAAAGCTACTATTGAGAATAATATGACTCTCTTTGATGTTGGAAATGGTAGGTAGGAAGTTATAGAGAAATAAGGTGTTGTTAGTAGAAATTTGAATCTAGAGAATTTTTTTTGTATCCACTATTCAAAAAATATTGGCTACTAGATGGCATAAACCAGCTAAAGGGTTGGTCATTCTAAAATTTAATGGGGTTACCAAAGGTAATCCTGAGAGGGATGGTGGAGGGGTTAAAAATGATAATAGTGAGGTCATTTGGATTTATGTTAAAGATTATGGTATTTAGAACCAACCACCTAGTTGAAGCTAATACTATTTTCTCAAGTGTTCACCAGGGTTTTAAGAGGTTTCTAAAATAAAGTTGAATAAAAATTCTCCTTTATGCCCTACTGAGTGGTGGGCTGGTATTTGCTTTTGGATGGTTGTTTTAGTTTAATTTCTATTTCTTTTGTCCTTGGAGGCTGGCCTATGCTTAAATAGCCTTATTTTTCTCTACCTCCTCTAATGTAAAAGGTTTTGGGACCTTTCAAAATCCGGTTTGTCACCAATAATAATAATTACAAACAAAACTTATCAATATTTATAAAACAATTTCTGCACAACTTTTCATTTTCTTGAATTGACATAGAACACCCAAGCTGGGTACTATAATGGTCATAAAATCATGATACATGCCACTAACCTTATTTATTTATCATATTACATGGGTACTAATAGATTTTATAATTTCTATATGGATATTAATTATATGGATACCAAAGGTTTGGTGCTAATGTAGTCACGGTACCAAAGTGCAGGAGAACCATTTACCATGACTAAAAAAATTGGAATGGAGAAACATTGTTTTAGAAGATTCACCCAAGTAAAATGATAACTAAATTTGATTAACACCTTCTCTAAAAAAACCCAAGTAACCCTGTCATACGTCTTATACATATCCAAATTGATAAACATACCTAAATTTTTGCTTTTTTCAGTTAAGTGTATCAACTCATGCACTATGCCTAAATCCCTGACCCTCCGCAGCCCTTCCAATATCAAAGGAGTTCATTCCCCTGATCCTATTAGACCCACAAAAATTTCCTTCATCCAATCTCCTATTTCTCACATCGAGGAAGTCCTTATCTCTCTTCATACTTGGAGTACCAAAAATGCCACAATTGATGTGGGTAGCAATAAAAAAAGAAAGAAAGAGGTTGATGATGAGATAGGTCACTATACTCATAATGTATCATTCTTAGGTGAAAAAAAGAGAAGATTATCTCTAATCAAAAGTTCCAAATATCAGAAGGCCAACAAGGTTAAGGACTTAAAGATTAAAAACTTTAATGCTTTGACATAGATGTCCAATGGTAAGAAGTCTTGAGGTCAAAAAATTCCTACCTTCGCTTTTGCATGCCCTCGTCCTTACATCCACCACTGTATCCATTGCCATAGCCCTCACCTAATGTACATATGCTTATGCGGACTTTGCTTCAACCTCCATACACCCCTCTACTACCCCCAAGTGTCCATTAGATACTACTAAATGCCCACCTGCTACTCTCAAGTACCATTGGGTGCTTTCTGCAATCCTCAAGCGCCCACAACTATTTACAGTTAAAAAGGATCCATTCCACCATTCTTCGTAGGTAAACAATATAATTCCTAGGCTACTCTATGAAAACCAAAGCCAGAGGTAGAACTTTCCTACAGAAAATATCTAAGCAACTTCTCTAGATTCTTATAACAAGCCTTGGATGAGACCCAACATGAGGACAAAGCTTAACAAAGAAAGATAAAATTTCTTAATAATTCAAGATAAATTTGGTTAACAATTCAATATAAAAGTCTAAGGGAGGAAACTACATCTAGATAACACTTCTGTGTAAGGGAAAACTACATCAAAAGAATACTTTTGTCTAGGAAGAAACTACATCTGAACAATACTTCTATCAAAGTGGTGATATTGCATCTAAACAATGCTTCTCTTTTTAGAGAGGATACTAAAGCAATGCCACCTTACAGGAAAGGAGGAAAAAGATAAATATGTTGACGTCATGAGAATTTAGGCATCTATATAGTTTGGGATGGTTATAATAACCTAAGATGCAACTAGAATGATTTGTTTTTATCATATTTATTAATGATGTTTATTTTAATCCAAAAATATGAAAAAAATCGTAAATTATTTTAAAACGTGCATTTGGTGAATATGGCAGATTCTTCAATCTTTCACAGTTTGAAGAGTCTATTGGGTGAATATAGCAGATTGAGCTGCCGCACTGGACTGACATCGTGAAGACGGCGACTTGTAAAGAACTTGTTCCATAGGACCTCGATTGGTACTATGTTAGAGCCGGTAAGCTATTCTTCTTCTTCTTTATGGATTCAAGAGTAAAGGAAGTTTTTTTTTTTTTAATGAAAGGACCTTATATTAATTGGAAATAATCACTTTCATACAAAAATGTTGGGTGGAATTAACACACCCCGTGGCACACACCCAAAAAAATTACAAGATCACATGAATCAACTAAAAAATCCAATATTACAGCAGAACTGAGTAAAGAAAATAAGACAAAACAGAGACAAGTGTATGCAGTTACTGGATCAATTGGAATCAAGCAAACATCCCATCCATTAGAGGTGCAAAATTGGACTACAGTAGAGACCAATGATGCTAAGAAGTTGGAGCAGATAAATGATCTCTGAGACCACTGTGAGAACGAGCTGAAGGTAAGCCTGTGCGAGAGAAGCCGCGAGTTTTGGACACATGGTTGTCGGAAGGGAGCCGGCTAAAGTATTTTTGTCTGTAGTAGCAATTAATTTTCTGTTTTCTGTGAGGTTTAGGGTTTGGACAGCTTTTTATATACTAAATCATTGAATTTAAGCACGATTCTTTTTTTTTTAAAGCGAACCACGAACAGGGGATTCTACACCATCAAAGTCACCCGGGAGTCGCACCCAACCCTGCCCGCACCGACATTATCAATTGAATTTTGGATACCCAATTCAGCTTTTTGATAGGGTGGAGATTTGAACCTACGACCTTGGAGGATTGCCCTCTCCTCTCCAACTTACCTACAACACCTGAATAAACAATCAAGGAAATTTCCTCTCATCTGTAGTGTAAAAGTAGCAGTTATTTTTATTTTTATTTTTTCTTTCCGGTGAAGTTTAAGGTTTAGGCAGCCATACTAGACCATAAAATTTGACCAAACAGTGAGGTTTAAAGTTTAGGCAGCCACACTAGACCATTAAATTTGACCATGAAATATTCGGTAACCCTAAAACGCCAAATAATTTTTTGGCAAATACAAAAGGTTCACAAATTTTCTTGCCTGAGAAGAGTAGGCCTTTTGCAAGGTTTAGGCTTTAAGAAAGATCACTCATGTTTACTTAAATATAGATGGATTGTAATTTAATGAGTTATATGGGATTTAAAAGATCTTATTCATGTTATATCATTATTAGGTAAGGGTATTTTAACAAACTTGTGTAACTTGGTAAGATAAGAATCAAAAACATGGATTTTTTTCATGAAATGTTAAAAAATCTAACTTAATAAACTAATACCACTTGATAAAAAAATCATAAATTTAAGAAAACCACAAATTTTATTGTTAAGAAACAAACTGTTTTGGGTTTGCGTATGTTTTTATATTAAGCCATTAAATTTAACCACTGGCCTTACAATAGCTAAGTTTGCTTGATTATAACAAGAAAACTATTAATTTTAAATGCTTAAGATTTGTTAATATTAAAAAAGTTAAGAAAATTTATTTGAATACAGGCAGATCACAAAAACGGTTGTGGAAATTTGTTTGAATATAGGAAGATCGCAAATTTAAGTGTCAAAGAACAGTAGTAGATTTTCAGTAAGGTTCAGGGTTTGCGGTATTATATATTCTGAATCATTTGTTTTAAGCATAGGACGTTTCTTTGTCTTTTATGTTTTTGTGAACATGATAGATCATCGACTTCAAATGTTTTTTCATTTTATTCAAATTATCTTCCGTTTCGGTTATTGTATTCTTTACAACTTGAAACCATCATTTTATACACATGTTTCAATATATCTTAATCAATTTAATGGATTATTTAATTGGTTATATGAGATTAAAAGTTGACGAATATATTTGATGTGTTTTTTTTGGTAAGTTAAAGAAAATTATATTATTGTGGGCAGTTAAGAGTAGCAGCCCGGGGCTAAATACATCCAATGTAAAGAGATATCCTTAATACCAGAACAACATTAAGGACTAAAGAATATATTTTATGTGTTAATTTGTTATAGTTTGTAAGAATTATAAGGGTGTAAACTATGTTGAATTGATTTTTCTCACCAATTAAATTAAATTTTAATGTTTTTTCATATTTTTAAATTAAAATTATTGAATATTAATTAAGAATAAGTAAAATTTTAAATATAAACTAATATTATTTAAGTTTGCCTAATGAAGCTATAAATTTATATATATTTTTTGAATTTAGCAAAAAAACCTTACGAGGTCACCTTGGTTTGAGAAACCATGACCAGGGATTCTACATAACAAAATCACTCCGGGAGTCGTGCCTAGCCTTGATCATACCAACCTAATCAACTAGATTTTGGGTACTTCATTTACGTTTGGTAGAGTGGAGATTCAAACTAGGGACCTCCCTTGGAGGATTGTTCCACCCTTTGCAACTCACCTACAACATGTGGGTAGCTATAAATTTATATTTAAAAGAAAATTTCAATTAATTGAATTACAATTAACTGCCATTACACATTACTTTAATTTTTTTGTTGGATAATAAGGGGTTGTACTTAGGTCCCCCACCCTTGATAAATTACATCTCTCTTCTTAAGAGTTTACAAATAGTTACACTTTGTACATTTTTAAAAAATACTTCTCATTAAAGGCTATTCTCTATCCTTTATTAAACAAAAGGTTTTCTGCTTACCAAGGTGGTCATAATGATTGAATACAACTTTCTAACATTCATCTAATGAAATATGATACCATACATACTTGTGATGCTTGTTGATTGTCATTGCGGGGCTTAGTTAGCATCCTCATGAAATCTCATGAGTGTCATCATAGGTAGTCATTTTAACACAAGGTAGATGGGTTTAATTTATGCACTCAAGCATCTTCCTACCTTAGGTGTGGGATTATAGATTTCACAAACCTATCACCACCTATGATTAATTAAAACCTACATTTGAAGAGCACTACTCCAATGGTTTGAGTGCATTCTAGATTTGTGCCACTTGGCATCTTTTCAAACCTTACAATAAGGACAAAAATCATTCTTCTAAACATAAATGTTTGACTTGGATTCATTTTCTTTAATATCATATGAAGGAGATATTTCTTCCTACAATGGAAGTTGTACTAGGTATGCATAGGAGATACACCAATAGGCTTTCAAATGTAGTGTTCTTCAAAGGTTTAAGCCTCCCATTAAACTAAACCATGGTCTTCTTTTTCTACAGAGAGCAACTATGCATAAATTTAGTGCTAATAAAATATCATGCTACACTACATATGGATTACAATAGGTTTCTATGTAGCATCAATAATTTATACAAATATATAGATAACAATCGAGCAAATAAAATGACTAATGGTAATTGTACAAAGACTTATCTAGTCTAGCATGGTAGTGAGCAAAAACAGATACCTATCCAACCTCAAGATCTACATTCGCTCAGGACAATATGAAAGTATTTTTTAATGATAATGTTTCTCTAAAATAGAGGTATATATTTGCATTTTACAAGTAAACAAACAAATATATATATAAGTCTAATATATCTCATATTTTGAAGCACATTCTTCAATATTTTCATATAAAGGAATACCTTATGGTCTTAGAAGATGTTAGTTCTAGAGAAGATCTAGATGCTCACTAAATATTAGACTCATTTCTACTCCTTTTATTTAAAAATATCCAAAAGATCTCATATCTCGTACATTCTATGCTTAGGCTCCAAAATATTGAAAAACCCTTCTCTTTCTTCCTTTTTCTAAGAGGGTTTAAAGAGACCCCATAAATAATTCATTTAAGATAACAAACTCATAATCGTATCCCTTGGAATTTCCTTAAGTTGGGTTCATTGTCTAATTCAAAGCTAAAGACGTGTTTTTTTTGGCTGATTCATTTATTCTAAAACAAATTGAGCATTTAAATTTTTTGTTTCTTCTTTTTTATTTAGTGAAGTATCATTAATTATTTTTATCATAGTTCCTATGTCAAGAATGATCAAAATGATAGTTTGACATCAATTACCATACAAGTATAAAAAGACAACTCTATTATTGCCATATCATTAATCATCAACTAGATCTAGACTAGATATCACATGTTAGTTCATTATGACTACATATACATATAATATTATTTTAAAAAGATAAATCTATTAGTAGCATATCATTAATCATAAAAATCTCATAAAACCCTTTAATATTTCATTAATGATAACATATAAATTCATAAATATTTTATATGAAAAATTTGTCTAAGGGAGGGTAATGACATACTACCCCCATGGACTAAACATAGTCCTCTATGTTTTACCAGTAACTTGCAATAAGATCAAAATTACATTTATTCAATCAAATCAATACGAAAAATATTTTTGAATATCAACTACTTTTTCTAGTATTCTATTTTGAAAACCAACCCATTAAAATTTACATTGTTCCAAACATTGGTTCATCTATTTAGAACAAAACTTCAAAATATTTGTTGGTTGCACTTCAATCATTGTAGGGTCATTTATCTGCAAGTTAGACAAATTCCAACCTATCCAATATCAATGCTAATTTCCATAAATCTCTACTTAGGAAGTATGTAAATGATGCTAACCATTTATGGAATTTGTCTCACTTGTAGATAAATGAACCTATAGTGATTGAAGTGGAACCAACAAAGATTTTGGAGTTCTATTTCAAAAATATGAGGAAATAAACTCTAGAACAATGTAAAGTTCAATGGTATTTGTATTCAAAAAAGAATGCTACTTGGAAAAAAGTAGTTGATATACAAAAATATTTTTCATATTTATTTGAAGGAATAAATCTAATTCTAGTCTTATTGTAGGTTATTGCTAAAATACAGAGGATTGTGTTTAGTACGAGATATATAGTATGTCATGACACTCCCTGGACAAATTTTTCATATAAACTATTTATGACTTTAATTATTATCATTAATGAAATATTGTATGGTTTTATGAGGTTTTGATGATTGATGATATTCTACTAATAGATTTGTATTTTTGTAAGAATGGACACCTTTGAAAGTGTCTAGAAAGCTGATATTTTATGTAGTTGAAAACATAATGGACTTATATGTGATATATGTTCTAGATCTAGCTAATGCTCTTGCTATTTGAAATGTCAAATTTTTACACTTGCATGTTAATTGATGTTAAATTATGATTTTTATCATTCTTGATAAAGAAACTATGATAACAAGATTTAATGATACTTCATTAAATGAAAAAGAAGAAAGGAAAATTTTGAATACTCAATTTATTTTAGAATAAATGAATCACAAAAAAAAATTATTTTTTTTTGAATTGGAAAATAAACCCAACTTAATGAAATGCCAAGGTGGATGGTTATGAATTCATTATCTTGAGCGAAATATTTCTAAGATCTCTTTAAAACCTCTTGGAAAAAGGAATAAAAAGAAGATTTTTTGATCTTTTGGAGACTGAATAGAGAACATGCGATCAAGGAGTCTGACCTTTGATGAGAATCTATGTATTCTCTAGAACCAACATCTTCTAAAACCATAAGATATTCTTTTTTGTAAAAAATTTGAATAATATGCTTCAAACCGTGAGATAAATTTTACTTATGTTTCCTATATATATATATATATATGACTGTTTTTTTGTAAAAGACAAAGAGATACCTCTAGTTTTAGAGAAAATTTATTATTATGAAAGAATTAGAAGTTGTTGTTATGTATGCCTAATAGAATGTAGGGCTTGAAATTGGATATATATCTTGTTTTACTCACAAAAAAATAAAAACAAAAACGTATTCCATTATTCAAATACATATTTTGTTTACCTAAGATTAAAATACATTTTTGTTTTTATGTGAGTAAAACATTGTAGAGGCTGATGGGCCAAAAATCAGATAAAGCTTTATAGGTGGAAACTTTGGGCACCAATGTGATGAAGGTAGAATTGATTCCATGGGAGATGGTTTTGGAAGATTGGATATCTCTTACTTTAGCACACACATAAGGGCCAATAAAATCCCAAAATACTTGGAAGAAGTGAGGAGAGAAGACATCTAGCTTGGGAGCCTTGTCAGGCTGCATAGAGAATAGTGCTTCTTTGATTTCTTCTTTTGTGAGAGGACTAATGAGCATTTAATTGATGGATAGAGAGATGGAGGGGGGATTTTAGGTAAAAGGGAAAATTTGGCCTGAGTGGAATCAAGGGAGGGGGTGCAAATAAGGGACTAAATAAAGGAAACAACTTCATTTCTAATTTCAAAAACCTCCTTTGTGAGGCTCCCATCACTACGAATGAGCTCTAAGATTTTAATAGAGCTCATATTCCTCAAAGTAGATGTATGAAAAAAATATTTTTTGCATATCCATCCTTATGCTAGAGGACCCTAGATTTTTACCTCCAAAATATATCTTCCCTGTCCAAGATGTTATGATATTCAGATAAGAGGTTGCACTCTTTGATAGGGAGGAAAATGGGGATGCTTTGGAGGAACTTCTCAAAAAAATTCCCCAGGTGGTGACAAAATATATGAGTAATAATTTTAATATCCCCTCTTCTAATGATGAGATTATGACTAACTTATTTAGCATGAAAAAGGACACAACACTTGGGCCAGATGGGTTCCCTACTAGTTTTTATAGAGGTTTTGGTATCTTCTTGGTTTAGATATTTTGGAAGCCTTAAGAGAATTATAATCTTCTTCCTCCTTGCTACAGGTATGGAATACTACCTTTACTATTTTCACACTGATGAAACCATGGTGCATATTTTCTAAAGGATCCTAGACCTATCAGCTTATGCAATACTCTATATAAGTTTCTTACTAAGAGACTTTCTAATAGGTTGAAAAGGCTTCTCCCCATATTGATTTCTCCTCGTCAAGGTGGTTTTTTATGGTAGATATATTATGGATGGGATAATTATAGTTCATGAGACTTTACATTTTATATCCAAAAGCAAGTTGGCTCTAATGCTTCTTAAAATTGATAAGAAAAAGGCTTATGATAGGGTCTCCTAGGAGTTCCTTGACAAGGTGTTGCAAAATTTTGGCTTTAGGTATCTTTGGAGAAAGTGTATTAGAGTTTGTATTTCCTCTGCAAAATTTTCTATCATCATCAATGGGATGACTGAGTTTTTTTTTTGGTATCAAAGAGGTATTAGGCAAGGTGATCCCTTGTCTCCATATCTTTTTATTTTAATGGCTGAACCTTTAGGAAGATCAATTCTTACTACTAACTTATCCTCTAAGATTATGGGAATTATACCTACTAGTGTTGTAGAGGTAGTTTCTTATCAACAGTTTGTATATGACACTGTACTTCTTGGGGAGGCTATGTTTAGAGAGGCTAGGACATTTATAAATATTTTTCAATTGTGTGAGAAAGCTTCCAACCAATAAAATAACTTCCATAAAAGTCAAATATTTTTCGTGAATACTGGGAATAAACTTCAACATAGAATTGTAGGGATTTTTGATGGCATTGCTAACCTTCCTTCTTTATATCTAGGTATACCATTGTTAATTGGGAGGATGAAGGAGGAGTTATGGTATCCTGTGTTGGATAAGATTCAATGTAATTTAGTTGGGTAAAAAGGTAATCTCCTAAGTCAAGTAGGTAGTTTGCAATTGCTTCAAGCTACCCTCCAACACATTCTCGTCTTTTAATATCTTTATAAAATTCCCTTCAAATTTATGAGGAGGATTGACCAGATCTTTAGGATATTTCTATGGGCTAGGATGGAGGATAAATAGAGGGTGTCCCTTGTCTCTTGGGATAGGGTTTCCTCTTCTAGGAAAGAAGGTGGTCTTGAGATAAAAAATGTGTTGTTGTTCAATAAGACATTGATTTCAAAAACAACCTAGAGATTATGTGTTGAGGAGGACCATTTGTGAAAAGATATTATGAGAGGTAAGCATCTGGAAAATCACATTCCTCTTTTTTAGAAGCGTTGCTCCTCCTAGGGGCTCTATGATCTAGAAAGGTTTGTTGGGGGTCAAAATTTTGGTTACAGAGGGTATGCAGTTATAGATTGGGAATGGTAAGGATGTGTTATTTTGGGAGGATACTTGGATTCTTTCTGAACCTCCCTTTATTAGTCCTAATTTTTATGAGTTAAAGACTCCTTTATCACTAAAATTTTAAGAAAAATTAATTGATTACATATTCATCACTAATGTCAAGAGGGTTTGGAAGCATATGAATTTATATACAAGTGATATTTAGATCCTTGAGAGATTGGTAAGGTTGAACATTTTTCTACAACAATAATTTCTTCCTCATCAAAATGGCAATGACTTCATTTTATGGACTTCATATCTTAAAGGTTTTTTTAGCCAAGATTGCATATGAGGCCCAAACATTGTCCAAGGGAGGATATTTTCCAATAGAAAGAGTTTGGTATCCTCATTTGATCCCAAAGATTGCATTTTTTTATGGTTGTGTTTGAAAAATAAAATTTTAACTATTGATAATTTGTAAGAAAGGATTCCATCTTCCCAATATTTGTCTCTTTTATTCTAAGGATGTTGAATCAATGGATCATATTTTAATCCATTTTGATTTCTCAAATAAGGTGCTCAATGCTTTATTGGATTATTTTTCCATGAAATGGACTTTACCTCATAATTTCAAGGAACTTTTTACTCAATGGAGATCCCCCTTCATTAGTCTCAACCTCACTAGGGTGTGGGATATGGTTCTTCCTCATTTTTTATGGGGTATCTTGTGGGAGGAACAAATAATTATAAAGGATATTACTAGGGATGGATCCCTTCTCTTTAGAAGTATTAAAGCTGCTATTGAGAATAATCTGACTCTCTTTGATGTTGGAAATGGTAGGGAGGAAGTTATGGAGAATTAAGTTGTTGTTAGTTGGAATTTGTATCTAGAGAATTTATTTTTTGTATCCACTATTAAAAAAATATTGGCTACTAGATAACATAAACCAGCTAAAGGGTTGTTCATTCTAAACTTTTATGGGGCTACCAAAGGTAATCTCGAGAGGGATGGTGGAGGGGATGTTGTCAAAAATGATAATGGTGAGGTCATTTGGGATTATGTTGAATATTATGGTATTTAGAACCAACCACCTAGTTGAAGCTAATACTATTTTCTAAAGTGTTCACCAGGTTTTTAAGAGGTTCTTCAAAAGACTTCTCATTCAAGGTGACTCCTTGAACATAATTTGAGACCTAAAAGTTGAAAATACTGACATGTGTTTCATTTTGAATATTATTAAGGACATCAAATATTCTAGAAGGTTCGACGTTAAAATTTAGTATATTTATAGGGAGGGTAACCAAACTATTGATATTATGTCAATTTGGGGGTGGATAGTGGCCAATTTAGAATTTGGGAGGACAATTTCTCTTTGTAGTTACTTATAATTGTTGCTTTTGAAGCATTGGGTCTACCTATTCAATAAACCTTTTATTATATTTCTACTTGGATGAGATCTCAGTTGTGTTCTAGTGATTCTCTCTTTGAGGGGTCTTTTTTGGGGGCCTAGACCTTTTACTCCCTGGTGGTTACCATTCTCAAGGAATATGCTTAGTGTTTTGCCTTCATACTTGCTCTTTGAGTTTGGAGTTTTATTATATGCATCTTGATTTATTTTATTTCCTTCTAGTCTTATGAAAATAGAGTAGGATGGTTGGTGTCTCTAAAATAAAGTTGAATAAAAATTCTCCTTTATGCCCTATTGAGTGGTGGGTTGGTATTTGCTTTTGGATGGTTGTTTTAGTTTAATTTATATTTATTTTGTCCTTGGAGGCTGGTCTATGCTTAACTAGTCTTATTTTTCTCTACCTCCTCTAATGTAAAAGGTTTTGGGACATTTCAAAATCTTTTTTGTCACCAATAATAATAATAATAATAATAATAATTACAAACAAAACTTATCAAAATTTGCAAAACAATTTCTGCACAACTTTTCATTTTTCTTGAATTGACCTAGAACACCCAAGTTGGGTGCTATAATGGTCATCATATCATGATACATGCCATTGACCTTATTTATTTATCATATTGCATGGGTACTAATAGATTTTATAATTTCTATATGGATATTAATCATATGGATACCAAAGGTTTGTTGCTAATGTAGTCATGGTACCAAAGTGTAGAGGAACCATTTACCATGACTAAAAAAATTGGAGTAGAGAAACATTGTTTTAGAAGATTCACCCAAGTTAGATGATATCTAAATTTGATTAACACCTTCTCTTAAAAACCTCAAGTAACCTTATCATAAGCCTTATTCATATCCAACTTGATAAACATACCTAAATTTCCACTTTTTTTCAGTTGAGCGTATCAACTCGCACACTATGCCTAAATCCCTGACCCTCTGCAGCCCTTCCAAGCTCAAAGGAGTTCATTCTCCCGATCCTATTAGCCCCACCAAAATTTCCTTCATCCAATCTCCTGTTTCTCACACCTAGGAAGCCCTTAGCTCTCTTCACACTTGGAGTACCAAAAATACCACAATTGATGTGGGTAGCGATAAGAAAAAAAAGAAAGAGGTTGATGATGAGATAGGTCATTGTACTCATAATGTATCATTATTAGGTGACAAAAAGAGAAGATTATCTCTGATAAAAAATTCCAAGGATCAGAAGGCCAACAAGGTTAAGGACTTAAAGATTAAAAACTTTAATGCTTTGACATAGATGTCCAACGGTAAGAAGTCTTGAGGTCAAAAAATTCTTACCTTTGCTTTTGCTTGCCCTCGTCCTTACATCCACCACTGCATCCATCACCATAGACCTTACCTAAAGGAGATACGCTTATGCAGACTTTGCTTCAACCTCCAGACGCCCCTCTGCTACCCCTGAGTGTCCATTAGCTACTATTGAATGCCCACCTGCTACTCTCAAGTACCATTGGGTGCTTTCTACAATCCTCAAGCACCCACAAGTGTTTACGATCAAAAAATACCCATTCCACCATTCTTCTTAGGTAAACAATAGAATTCCTAGGCTACTCTATGGAAACCAAAGCCAGAGGTAGAACTTTCCTAGATAAAATCTCTAAGCAACTTCTCTAGCTTCTTATAACAAGCCTTGGATGAGACCCAACATGAGGACAAAGCTTAACAAAGAAAGATAAAATTTCTTAACAATTTAGGATAAAATTGGCTAACAATTCAAGATAAAAGTCTTAGGGAGGAAACTACATCTGGATAACACTTCGGTGTAAGGGGAAAACTACATCAAAATAATACTTTTATCTAGAAAGAAACCACATCTGAACAATACTTCTATCAAAGTGGTGATATTTGTTTTTTTTTGAAGCAAAAAATCCTTTGTGGGTTCGCCTTGGTCTAAGAGACCACGAACAGGGGTTCTACACCGTCAAAGTCACCCGGGGTCACACCCAGCCCTGCCCGCACCAACATTATCAATTGGATTTTGGGTACCCAATTCAGCTTTTTAGTAGGGTGGAGATTCGAACCTGGGACATCCCTTGGAAGATTGCCCTCTCCTCTCCAACTCACCTACAACACCTGGTTATCAAAGTGGTGATATTGCATCTAAACAATGCTTCTCTTTTTAGAGAGGATACTAAAGCAATGCCACCTTACAGGAAAGCAGGAAAGGAAGATATGCTGAGGTCATAAGAATTTAGGCATGTATATAGTTTGGGATGGTTATAATAACCTAAAATGCAACTAGAATGATTTGTTTTTACCATATTTATTAATGATGTTCATTTTAATCCAAAAATATGAAAAAAAATGTAAATTATTTATTCAACCATGAATATTTGGAGCTAAAGATTAAAGAGAAAGAAGAATAAAAAATTGGAAGTAAAAAGCCTTCCTACCAAATAATATAATATGAGAAGTGTTGGAGTTTCGATGGATTTCCTCCAATTTTCTTTTAAAAAAATTAGATTTTATTAAATAATTCTATGTTAATTGCAATTGAAAAGGCTTGAAAAAAGAAAACCATAATAAGTGATAGGGTTGAGAAGTGCTTGTGTGGCTAAGCATTTACCAAGAAGACACCAACTTTAGGTTGCTTGGGTCCCCTCACATAGAATAAATGTTTATGGTGGAGTAAATGGTTATAGTGGCAGCTTTCCATATTTGAACCATGCCTACAACAATAATATAATAAAAACTTGTCCCACCACTATAACCACTTGTCCCACCATAAACTTTCACTCCAAGTGAAAGGACCGGGAGGTTCAAGATTTAAACACAACCTAAAACCGGCAAACAATCAATCAAAATTATTTTATATTAAAAATTATAATTTAAAAAAAAAAAAAAATAGCCTTTTGGGAAAAACCTCTCGCTAATTCAACTAAATAAAACATCCAACAATGGCAGCTAGGAAGGTCAGCCATGCGGTAAACAATATTAATATTTTATTTAAAAAACGACATTAAGAATGAGATAAACGTCTCGAGATTGATAACTCTAGGCGTTTATAAATATATATATTTTATATATTTAAGCTAGTTTAGGGTTTTAAAATCTCTATTAACATGTTTTCTATAAAGCCAAGGTTCCGGAACCCCTCATCAAACATTACCTAGGCGTTATTATCAAGTTTTCAATAAGAAGTGGGGTTCCAATGAAAACGCTAGGGTAAAACAGACTTTGGAGGTGGAAGGTTCCAGCCACGGCGACTAGTTGCACGGTAAAAGTGGTATCGTAAAAGATGTGTCTACCCATGATTCTTGACTGCCTACGCTTCCCATCTCAAGCGATCCGAGAAGGTATTTGAAAATTTAATCTTTTGTAATTGAAACATTTGATAGGGATTTGGACATTTAATCTGTTGTATTTGAATCACTTAAATCTGCCTTTTTTTTTTTTTTTTTTCAGTGGTTTGACGCTGCATTGTTTTGGAATTTTTTCTTATATTTCACAGTTTAAAACGTGTATTTGGTGAATATGGCAGATTCTCCAATCTTTCACAGTTTGAAGAGTCTATTGGGTGAATATAGCAGATTGAGCTGCCGCATTGGACTGACATCGTGAAGACGGCGACTTGTAAAGAACTTGTTCCATATGACCTCGATTGGTACTATGTTAGAGCCGGTAAGCTATTCTTCTTCTTCTTTATGGATTCAATAGTAAAGAAAGTATTTTTGTCTGTAGTAGCAATTAATTTTCTGTTTTCTGTGAGTTTTAGGAATTGTACAGCTTTTTATATACTAAATCATTGAATTTAAGCTCTAAACATTTGTTAATCTTAAAACAGTCAAGGAAATTTCCTCTTGTAGTAAGATCACAAATTCTTTTGATCTGTAGTGTAAAAGTAGCAATTCCGTGAGATTTAAGGTTTAGGCAGCCATACTAGACTATAAAATTTGACCATGAAATAATCGTTAATCCTAAAACGCCAAACAGTGAGGTTTAAAGTTTAGGCAGCCACACTAGACCATTAAATTGACCATGAAATATTCGTTAACCCTAAAACGCCAAACATTTTTTTCTCAAAGATCACAAATTTCCTTGCGTGAGAAGAGTAGGCCTTTTGCAAGGTTTAGGCCTTAAGAAAGATCACTTAGGTTTACATATGGATTGCAAATTAATGAGTTATATGGGATTTATTCATATTATATCATCACTATGTAGGGGTATTTTAACAAACCTGTGTAACTTGGCAAGATAAGAATCAAACATGGATTTCTTTCCTGATATGTTAAAAAATTTAATCTATTAAACTAATTCCATTTGATAAAAAATATTAAACTAATTCCATTTGATAAAAAAGTCACAAATTTAAGAAAATCACAAATTTTATTGTTAAGAAACAGACTGTTTAGGGTTTGCTTATGTTTTTATATTAAGGCATTAAATAAAACCACTGGCCTTACAACAGCTAAGTTTGCTTGAATATAGCAAGAAAACTATTAATTTTAAAAGCTTAAGATTTGTTAATATTAAAAAAGTTAAGAAAATTTATTTGAATATAGGCAGATCACAAAAACGGTTGTGGAATGAACCTTTAAAATCACACTACAGTGTAGTGTGATGTCTGATTAATACCAAGTCTGTGCATATTTTTATCTTTGGAATCCTGTTGGTCCATCTCCTATGCATGCCTAGTACAACTTTTGTTGTAGAGATAAATATCTCCTTTACATGATAACAAAGGGAATTAATCCAAGTTAAACCTTAATTTTTTGAAAAATTATTTTTATTTTTATTGTAAGGTTTTGAAATCCACTAAGTGTTGTAAATCTAGAACCCACATAGACCACCAGAGTAGTGCTTGTTGAATTGAGGTTTTAATTAACCATAGGTTGTGATAGATTTGTGAAATCTATAACCCCACAAGTAAGGTAGGATGACGTTTGACCTCCTAAATTAAATTCATCTATCCTGTGTTAAACTACCTATGATGGAAGTCATGAGCCTCTATGAGTGTGCTAACTAAGCCTCATATTATCTAGGTGGCAGGCATCATGAGTATGGATGGCATCGTAGTTGGTGGGATGAGTGTTAGAAAGTGCTATTCAATCATTTATAACCACCTTGGAAAGAAGAAATCCTTTTGTTTCATAAAGGATAGAGAATAACCTTTACTAAGAAGTATTTTTGAGAAATGTGTAATGGAGAAATATTTTTTTATTATCCTATGTTTTTTGTTAGGAAGTATTAACTTATATATATCAGAATAAAATCCTTTTAGGGAGAATAAAGGGAAACTTATCCTTGAAATTAGAACTAAAATTTTAAAGAAACAACCTTTAGAATATATATAAGTATATTAAAAATGAATTTATAGATATTAATAAGCTATTATGAATTTGATAATTCTTGGATTGGAAGATAAACCATAATAGTGGAATATGTCATGGATTTGTGTAATGAAGTAAATGTGGTAAAAAAAAATTAAACTTATAGTTGACTGCTTCATTATTAGGATAAGCTAATTGAAGTTTAACTTATTGAATTGATAAAGAATATGCTAAATCCTTTTTAATGAATAGAGTAGAGGAACTTTATATGAATTCAATTGAACTTTGTATGAAGTTAATTAAAAAGAAACAAAGAGACTTTATTTTAATATTGATATATTTAGATTGCTAAAAAGGTGTTTCTTCCTTTAAATATTATATGTTATGGATTTTGGGAAGACTTAATAATGGCTTATAGGATTTTCAAGTTCTAGTTATTTTCTTAATCTATGTAAAACATGGTTTGAATTATTGGATAGAATTCTGAATTAGTTGATTTAGAGTACTTATCTATTTATGTTGTAAAGAGATTCTTTTTGAGAAAAAATAAATTTATGATTTTATGTAAATGAATGAAGGTTTGGGTATGGAGCCCAATAAATGAAGAGGAACTTATGGGGGTACCACAAATAATATTTTGTAAGAAATTATTCAAGGAAAATACCCTTGAATATTAATAAATTAGTAAATAAATAAGGTTAATGTGAGGGAATTATGGGATTCCCTCACTCTTGTAAAATAAATAAGCTTAAAACACAATTGTAACAAAAAGGGCACAAGAATTATGGAAATTCTTATGCAACTGATTGAAACTAACTTAGATATATAAAATATATATCTATAAACACCCAGAGTTATCAATCTCAAGGTGCCTATCTCATTTCTTGGGGGTGTGATAGATAGGCGCCTCGAGATTGATAAATCTTGAAATTTATATTTTATAGTTTAAATAGTTTAAATATTTAAATCCACCATAACCCTTAATGTCGGCGGATAATTTTCTTAATGTTGGCTTTTTTAATAAAATATTAATATTGTTTACGATGTGGCTGACCTTCATGGCTGCCATTGTAGGACGTCTATCGGCATAATTATGACAAAAGGAATGATGAATTTCTTTTTGTAGATTGACTCATAGACTTGCAATAAAAATAAAGATGGATATTTTTTAAGTTGGGTTTCTCCCAAAAATATTTCCTAGAGTATATAATGTGTGAGCTTGTTATGGAATGGTTGTAAGCTTCTATTATTATTTTACTATGACACAAATGTAGAATATGAGATAGAAATGATTATTTAATTATGCAATTCATTGGATGTAACATTATAATGAAAGATAGATAATTAGCTATTCTTTATTTCCTACAATAGAATATGGATTATACAATTGTGATTTCTTAAATGTGAAGGATAATATTTTATCTTAATTTTACCTTGGGTTTTCTAAGATTATTCCTTGAGAGGGTTTGAGAATGTTAACCTGACTAGATTCCTAGGGTTGGGACTGAAACTAAGGGACAAATGATTGGATAATCTCTTAGAAGTACAGTGGGCACTTCAGAAATAGATCTCTTATGTGTGCTTTAAGAGATGATGAGCTTAAAATTCCATTGTATCTAAATTTGCATGATGGGATTCTCTGTTAGAAATTGAGATACCAATGTTAGAGAGATATCATACAAACGATAGTCATAAAGATCTAAAATAATGAGGGAGAATTATTATTAGGGATGTCATTTGGTGAACGATTCTTTGGTAACCCCAAATGAAATATGGACAACTAAAGGGGGATTTCACACATACGATAATCACCACCATTATGCTATGTGAAAATTATATTAATGGTGCACAATATTTTATGCTAAATGAGATGTAAAAGTTATAAGAAGCTTATGCCTAACTCATATGTTGTGGTCATATAGGAAATAAAGAAGATCTAATCATTTATCTTTCATTACAATATTACATTTAATGAATTGCATAATTAGACAATTATTTGCAATTTATATTATACATTCATGTCATAGTAAAAGAATAATAAAATATTAAAACCATTCCATAAAAATATCATAGAAGATTCACAAATGATACATTATATATTTTGGAAACCCTTTTGGAAGAAATTCCAGCTTAAAAAATATCCATCTTTATTTTCATTGCAACTCTATTAGCCAATCTACAAAAAGGAATCCATCATTCCTTGTTGCATCAAAATTTCCATAGTTATTGTACCCTTCAATTACAATTGTGTTGTAAGATCATTTATTTTACAAGAGTGAGGGAATACCATAATTCCCTCACATTAACCTTATTCTTTTACTAATCTATTAATACTCAAGGATCTTTTCCTTGAATAATTCTTTACAAAATATTATTTGTGGAACCCCCATAAGTTTTTATTCATTTATTGGTCTCAATACCCAAAACTTCATTCATTTACATACAATCATAATTTTATGTTTTCTAAAAAATAATCTCTTTACAACATAAATAGATAAGTACTCTAACTCAATTAATTTAAAATTATATCCAATAGTTGAAAATATGCTTTACATAGATTAAGTAAAGAACTAGATATTGCAAAGCCTACAAGCCATTATTAAGTTTTCCCAAAATTGATAACATATTATTTCTAAAGGAATGAATATTTTTATAGCAATCTAAACTTATCAATATTAAAAGAAGGTCCCTTTGTTTCTTTTCAATTAATTTCATACATAGTTCCTCTACTCTATTTCTTAAAAAGGATTTAGCATATTCTTTATCAATTCAATAAATCAAACTTCAATTAGCTTATCCTAATAATAAAGTAGTCAACTATAAGTTTAATATTTTCTTACCACATTTATTTCATTACAAAAATTAATGACATATTCCACTATTATGATTTTACTTCTAATATAAAATTATCAAATTCATAATAGCTTATTCATTGTTATAAATTCATCTTTAATTTACACAAATTTATTCTAAAAGTTGTTTCTCTAAACCCTTAGTTCCAATTCCAATGATAATTTTCTCTTTATTCTTCCTAAAAATATGTAACTATGATATATATAAGTTAATATTTATTAAAATCAAACTTTGGATAATAAAAAAAAAATTCTCCTTTGCACATTTTTGAAAATATTTTCTACTTCCAAAGGTCATCATAGATGATTGAATAACACATTCTTACATCCATCCAACTAACTATGAGCTCATCCATACCCGTTATACCTATTGCTTGGCTAGAATAGGGCTTAGTTAGCACCCTCATGAAGTCCCATGAGTACCATCATAGGTAGTCAATTTAACACATGGTATATGGATTTAATTTTGGTGCTTAAACATTTGGGATTATAGATTTCACAAACCTATCACCACCTATAATTAATTAAAAACCCACATTCAAAGAGCACTACTCCAATAGTCTGAATGGGTTCTATATTTGTGCCACTTGGAAGCCTCCCAAATATTACAATAAGAACAAAAATAATTCTTCTAAACATTAATATTTCAGTTGGATTAATTTCTTTTGTTATCGTACGAAGGAGATATTTCTCCCTATAGTTAAATTTGTACTAGGCACGCATAGGAGATGGACCAATAGGCTTCTAAAGGTAGGGTTGTTCAAAGGTATAAACCTCCCAATAAACTAAAGCATGGTACTCCTTTCCTACAAAGGGCAACTATGCACAAAATTGGTGCTAATCAAATGTCACGCTATGCTACATATGGATTACAATGGGCATCTATGTAGCAATCATGATTTATACAAATATTTTGACAACAATAAAGCAAATAAAATGAGTAATGGCAATTGTACAAAGAATCATCTAGTCTAGCATGGTAGTGAGAAAAACCAGATATCTATCCAACCTCAAGCCCTACATTATCTTGAGACAACATCTAAGTCTTTTGTAATGATATTGTTGCTCTAAAACTATAGGTACATATAATCCATCTCATATTTTGAAGCACCTTCTTTAATATTTTTATAGAAAGGAATACCTTAAGGTTTTAGAATATGTTGGTTCTGGAGAAGACATAGATCCTCATCGAAGGTTAGACTCTTTTCTACTCCTTTTCTCTAAAAATATCCAAAAGCTCTCCCTATCCTGCACATTATCTGTTCAAGATCCAAAAGACTAAAAACATCTTCTTTTTTTCCTTTTTCCAAGAGGGTTTAAAGAGACCTTATAAATAATTCTCTCAAGATAACAAACTCATAACCGTTCGCCTTAGAAATTCATTAAGTTAGGTTCATTTTCTAATTCAAATCTAAAAATATATATTTTTTGTGATTCATTTATTCTAAAACAAATTGAGCATTTAAATTTTTTCTTTCTATTTTTTATTTAATGAAGTATCATTAAATCTTATTATCATAGTTCCTTCATCATCAATTATAAAAATGATAAATTTTTATCAATTAACATTTAAGCACAAAAAATGACATATCAAATAGCAAGAACATCAACTAGATATAGACCAAATATCACATGTTAGATATCACATGTATAGTTGCTCTTTGTAAGAAATGAGGACTATGGTTTAGTTTATTGGGAGGCTTAGACCTTTGAAGAACCCTCCCTTTGGAAGCCTATTGGTGCATCTCCTATGAGTGACTAGTACAACTCTCACTATAGGTGGAAATATCTCCTTTGCACAATAACAAAAGAAATTAATCCAAGTCAAACCTTACTGTTAGAAAAATAATTTGTGTTCTTATTGTAAGGTTTGGGAGGCTTCCAAACGACACAAATCTAGAACCCACTCAGACCGTTGGATTAGTTCTCTTTGAATGTAGGGTTTAGTTAATCAGATGTGGTGATATGTTTGTTAAATCTATAATCCCACACCTAATCTGGGATGATGCCTAAGAAATAAAATTAAATCCATCTACCTTGTGTTAAACTAACTACCTATTATGGTACTTGTGGGCCTTAATGAGAGTTCTAAATAAGCCTCATTCTAACCAAGCACTAGGGATCATGAGTATGGATGGGCTCGTAGTTGTTTGGATGAGTGTTAGAAAGTGCTATTAAATCATCTATGACCACCTTGGGAAGTAGAAAACCTTTTCAAAAATATGCAAGGGAGAAATGTTTGTTTATTATCCAATGTTTGTTTTTAGAAAGAATTAACTTATATATATCATAGTTACATCCTTTCATAGAGAATGAAGGGAAAATTATCCTTGGAATTGGAACTAAGATTTTAGAGAAACAACTCTTGGAATAAATATACTTAAATTAAAGATGAATTTATTGCAATGAATAAGCTATTATGAATTTGATAATTCTTGTATTAGAAGATAAATCATAATAGTGGAATATGTCATTGATTTGTGTAATGAAGTGAATGTGGTAAGAAAATATTAAACTTATAGTTGAGTACATTATTAGGATAATTTGATTGAAGTTTGATTTATCAAATAGATAAATAATATGCTAAATCCTTTTTAAAGAGTAAAGTAGAGAAACTTTGTATGAAGTTAATTGAAAATAAACAGAGGAACTTTCTTTTAATCTTGATAAGTTTAAATTGGTAAAAAGATGTTGCCTCCCTAAAGATAATATGTTATGGATTTTGGGAAGACTTCATAATGGCATGTAGGCTTTGCAAGGTCTATTTATTTAATTAATCTATGTAAAGCATATTTTGAATTATTGGATAGAATTAATGAATTAATTGAGTTAGAGTACTTATATATTTATGTTGTAAAGAAATTATTTAAAAAAAAAAAAGAGAAAATTATGATTGTTTGTAAATGAATTATGGTTTGGGTATAGATCCCAATAAATTAATAGGAACTTATGAGGGTTCCATAAATAATATTTTGTAAGTAATTATTCAAGGGAAAGACCTTTCAATATTAATATATTAGTAAATAAATAAGGTTAATATGAGGGAAATATGGGATTCCCTCACTCTTGTAAAATAAATAAGATTACAACACAATTGTAATCTAGGGACACAAGAATTATCAAAATTATTATGCAACATATTAAAATTATGAAAAAAGAAATGATGGATTCTTTTTTGCAGACCGACCATTACACTTACAATGAAAAATAAATATTGACTTTTTTTAGGTTGGTTTTTCTCCCAAAAAGGTTTCCTAGGATATATAATGTGTCATTTGTGAATATTCTATGAGTATGTTATGAAATTATTGTAATATTTTATTATAATTTTATAATGATTTTTATAATTACATTTATGTATAGTATAAACTGGAAATGATTAACTTATTATGCAATTCATTGAATGTAATATTGTAATGAAAGATAAATGATTAACTCTTCTGTATTTCCTATATGACCACAATATATGGGATAATCCTATCTCATTCGCTTGAGAAAAATGGATACCAAATCCCATACTAGTGTCTCTCATTCCTTAGTAGTGTTTAGGTATAAGCTATTAGCCAATCTATGAAAAGGAATCTATCATTCCTTTTTTCATAATTTCAATCTATCACAACATAATTTCCATAATTCTTGTGCCCTTCGATTACAATTGTGTTGTAAGCTCATTTATTCTACAAGAGTGAGGAATCCCATAATTCCCTCACATTAACCTTATTCATTTACTAATCTATTAATATTCAAGGGTATTTTTATTTGAATAATTCTTTACAAAATATTATTTGTGGAACCCCAATAAGTTCCTATTCATTTATTAGTTTCCATACCCAAACCTTCGTTCATTGACATACAATCATAATTTTTCTCTTTTCTAAAAAATAATCTCTTTACAACATAAATAGATAAGTACTCTAACTCAATTATTCATAATTCTATATAATAATTCAAAATATTTTTTACATAGATTAAGTAAAGAACTAGATCTTGCAAAGCCTACATGCCATTATTAAGTCTTCCCAAAATCTATAACATATTATCTCTAAAGGAATCAACATATTTTTAGCAATTTAAAATTATCAAGATTAAAAAGAAAGTCCATTTGTTTATTTTCAATTAACTTCATACAGAGTTCCTCTACTTTAATCCTTAAAAAGGATTTAGCATATTCTTTATCCATTTAATAAATTAAACTTCAACCAACTTATCATAATAATTGAGTCAACTATAATTTTAATATTTTCTCACACATTTACTTCATTACACAAATCAATGACATATTCCACTATTATGATTTATCTTCTAATCCAATAATTATTAAATTCATAATAACTTATTCATGGCAATAAATCTATCTTTAATTTAGACATTTTTATTTTAAAAGTTGTTTCTCTAAAACATTATTTGCAATTCCAATGATAAGTTTCCCTTCATTCTTCTTAAAAATATGTAACTATGATATATATATAAGTTAACACTTCCTAACAATAAACTTTGGATAATAAATAAACATTTCTCCCTTGCACATTTTTAAAAAGGTTTTCTACCTCCCAAGGTGGTCATAGATGATTGAATAGCACTTTCTAACACTCATCCAACCAACTACGAGCCCATCAATACTTGCGATAACTACTACTTTTCTAGGAAGGGGTTTAGTTAGAACTCTCATGAAGGCCCAAAAGTACCATAATAGGTAGTTAGTTTAACACAAGGTAGATGGATTTAATTTTATTTCTTAGGCATCATCCTACCTTCGGTGTGGGATTATAGATTTCACAAACATATCACCACATATGATTAACTAAAACCTATATTCAAATATCACTACTCCAAAGTTCTTAATGGGTTCTAGATTTGTGCCACTTGGAAGCCTCCCAAACCTTACAATGAGAACAAAAAATATTTTTCTAAACATTAAGGTTTGACTTTGATTAATTTCTTTTGTTATTGTACGAAGGAGATATTTCCACCCATAGTGAAATTTGTACTAGGTACGTATAGGAGATGCACCAATAGGTTTTCAAATGGAGGGTTCTTTAAAGGTCTACACCTCCCAATAAACTAAACTATAGTCCTCCTTTCTTACAAAGAGAAACTATGTCCAAAATTGCTTCTAATCAAATGCAATGCTACACTACATATGGATTACAATGGGCATCTATATAGCAATCATGATTTGTAAAAATATATAGACAAAAATCAAGAAAATAGAATGACTAATGGTAATTGTACAAAGACTCATCATGTCTAGCATGGTAATGAGAAAAACTAGATATCTATCCAACCTCAAGTCCTACATCCTCTCGAGACAACATCTAAGTCTTTTGTAATGATAATGTTTCTCTAAAACAAGAGGTATCTCTTTATATAAGAAATAAATTATAAATGTATATATAGGACACATAAGTCTAATATATCTCATGGTTTGAAGTACCTTCTTCAATATTTTCATAGAAAGGAATACCTTAAGGTCTTTGAAGATGTTGGTTCTGGAGAAGACATAGATGCTTATCGAAGGTTAGACTCCTTGATAATAATTTTCTCTAAAAATATACAAAAACTCTCACTATCCCGCACGTTCTTTATTCAAGATCTAAAATACTGATAAATTCTTTTTTTTTTCTTTTTCCAAGAGGGTTTAAGGTGATCTTATAAATAATTCAATCGATATAGTGAACTCATAACTGACCTCCTTGCCATTTTATCATGTTGGGTTCATTTTCCAATTCAAATCTAAAGATATATTTTTTTGATGATTCATTTATTCAAAAACAAATTCAGCATTTACATTTTTTTTCTTTTTTCATTTCATGAAGTATCATTAAATATTTTTATCATAGTTCCTTTATCAAACATGACAAATATGATAATTTGATATCATTTAGAATTCAAGCATAAAAGTATGACATATCAAATAGCAAGAGCATCAACTAGATCTAGACCAAATATCACATGTCAATTCATTATGACTACATAAACATATAATGTTCTTGTAAAAATATAAATCTATTAGTAGCATATCTTTAATCATCAAAACCTCATAAAACCATTTAATTTTTCATTAATGATAACATATAAATTCATAAATATTTTATATGAAATTTTTTTCCAAGGGAGGGTCATGACATACTACCCCCCTTAGACTAAACATAGTCCTCTATGTTTTACCAATAACTTGCAATAAGACCAAATTTACATTTATTTAATCAAATAAATATGAAAAATGTTTTTGTATATCAACTACTTTTTCCCAAGTATCATTTTTTTTTTAATACCATTCCTATTGGAATTTACATTGCTCCAAGTTTTGGTTTATCTATTTGGAACAAAACTACAAAATCTTTACTATTTGCACTTCAATCGTTGTAGGGTCATTTATCTACAATTTAGATAAATTCTAACCTATTCAAGACGAATGATATTTTCCATGTATCCTTTCTTACAAAGTATGTAACTAATCCTAACCATGTATATAATTTATCTAACTTCTATATAAATGACCCTAAAATTATTGAGATGTAACCAATAATGATTTTGGAGGTCCATTTCAAACAGATGGGGACTCAAATTGTAGAACATTGTAAAGTCCAATGGGACGAGTATTCAAAAAAGAATGCTAATTGGAAAAATGTAGTTCATATGCAAAAACATTTTTCATATTTATTTAATAAATAAATATATTTTAATCCTCGACGATTCACAATATGGTCAGGAAAGGTTTGTATCGTAACCATATTTTCACTCCTTGGAAAGATAATTTGTAAGAAAGGATTCCATCTTCCCAATATTTGTCTCTTGTATTCTAAGGATGTTGAATCAATGGATCATATTTTAATCCATTTTGATTTCTCAAATAAGGTGCTCAATGCTTTATTGGATTATTTTTCCATGAAATGGACTTTACCTCATATTCAAGAAATAATGCCACTTGGGAAAAGCGCCTTCATTAGTCATAACTCACATAGGTGTGGATATGTTCTTCCTCATTTTTTATGGGGTTGAATGAATAAATGTAATTTTAATTTAAGTATATTACTAGGGATGGTGGGGTATGTTTAGTACAAGATAGGTAGTATGGCATGACCCTCACTTGGACAACTTTTTAATATAAAATATTTATGAATTTATATGTTATCATTAATTAAATATTATATATATATTTTAGGTTATGATGACTAATGATATGCTACTAATAGAGTTGTCTTTTTACAAGAAAAGACACCTTTGCAAGTGTCTATAAACCTGATATTCTATGTAATCATAATGGACCTACATGTGATATATGTTTTAGATCTAAATGATGCTCTTGCATGTTAATTGATGTCAAATTATGATTTTTATCATTCTTGATAAAGGTACTATGATAGGATGATTTAATGATACTTCATTAAATAAAAAAAGAAGGAAAATTTTGAATACTCAATTTGTTTTAGAATAAATGAACCAACAAAAAAAATATCTTTAGATTTGAATTGGAAAATAAACCCTACTTAATGAAGTGCCAAGGTGGACGGTTATGAATTCTTTATCTAGAGTGAATTCTTTCTAAGGTCTTTTTAAAACCTCTTGGAAAAAGAAGAAAAATAAGCTTTTTTGATATTTTGGAGCCTGAATAGAGAACATGCAAGCAAGGACTCTAACCTTCGATGAGCATCTATGTCTTCTCCAGAACTAACATCTTCTAAAATCATAAGGTATTATTTTCTATGAAAATATTGAAGAAGGTGTTTCAAACTGTGAGATAGATTAGACTTATATTTCCTATATATATATATATATATATATATATATATATATATATGACTATGTGTAAAATATAAAGAGATACCTCTAGTTTTAGAGCAAAATTATAATTACAAAAGACTTAGAATTTGTTGTTATGTATTCCTAAGATAATTTAGGCCTTGAGATTGGATAGATATCTCGTTTTACTCACAACAATGCTAAACTAGATGAGTCTTTGTGAAATTTCCATCAATAATTTCTATTGCTTGATTGTTGTCTACATATTTGTATAAATCATAGATGCTACATAGATGCCCATTGTAATCCATCTACAGTGTAGTGTGATGTCCAATTAATACCAAGTTTGTGCATATTTCTATCTTTAGAATCTTGTTGGTCCATATCATGTGCATTCCTAGTACAAATTTTGTTGTAGAGAGAAATATCTCCTTTGCATGATAACAAAGGGAATTAATCCAAGTTAAACCTTAATTTTTTGAAAAATAATTTTTATTTTTATTGTAAGGTTTTGAAATCCACTAAGTGTTGTAAATCTAGAACCCACACAGACCACCAGAGTAGTGCTCATTGAATGGAGGTTTTAATTAATCATATGTGGTGATAGGTTTGTGAAATATATAATCCCACACATAAGGTAGGATGACATTTGACCCCCTAAATTAAATCCATATACCCCATGTTAAACTAACTACCTATGATGGAATTCATGGGCCTAAATGAGGGTGCTAACTAAGCCTCATATTATCTATGTGGCAGGCATCATGAGTATGGATGAGATTGTAGTTGGTTGGGTGAGTGTTATAAAGTGATATTCAATAATTTATAACCACCTTGGAAAGTAGAAATCCTTTTTTTTCATAAATGATAGAGAATGGCCTTTACTGAGAAGTATTTTTGAGAAATGTGCAATGGAGAAATGTTTGTTTAGTATCCTATGTTTTTTGTTAGGAAGTATTAAATTATATATATTCGAATAAAATTCTTTCAGGGAGAATAAAGGGAAAATTATCCTTGAAATTGGAACTAAAATTTTAGAGAAACAACTTTGGGATATATATAAGTAAATTAAAAATAAATTTGATAATTCTTGGATTGGAAGATAAACCATAATAGTTGAATATGTCATTTATTTGTGTAATGAAGTAAATGTGGTAAGAAAATATTAAAACTTATAGTTGACTGCTTCATTATTAGGATAAGCTAATTGAAGTTTAACTTTTTAAATTGATAAAGAATATGCTAAATCCTTTTTAAATAATAGAGTAGAGGAACTTTATATGAATTCAATTGAACTTTGTATGAAGTTAATTGAAATGAAACAAAGAGACTTTCTTTTAATATTGATATGTTTAGATTGCTAAAAAGATGTTCCTTCCTTTAAATATTATATGTTATGGATTTTGGGAAGACTTAATAACGGCTTATAGGCTTTTAAAGATCTAGTACTTTCTTAATTTATGTAAAACATGGTTTGGATTATTGGACAGAATTATGAATTAATTGATTTAGAGTACGTATCTATTTATGTTGTAAAGATATTCTTTTTGAGAAAAAATAAATTTATGATTTTATGTAAATGAATGAAGGTTTGGACATTGAGCCCAATAAATGAATACAAACTTATGGGGGTACCACAAATAATATTTTGTAAAGAATTATTCAAAGAAATACCTTTGAGTATTAATAAATTAGTAAACAAATAAGTTTAATTTGAGGGAATTATGGGATTCCCTTGCTCTTGTAAAATAAATAATCTTACAACACAATTGTAATTGAAGGGCACAAGAATTATGGAAATTCTTATGCAATAGATTGAAATTATGACAAAAGGAATGATGAATTGCTTTTTGTAGATTGACTCATAGACTTGCAATAAAAATAAATATGGATATTTTTTATGTTGGGTTTCTCCCAAAAATATTTCCTAGGGTATATAAAGTGTCATTTTTAAATATTCTATGAGCTTGTTATGGAATGGTTGTAAGCTTCTATTATCATTTTACTATGACACAAATGTAGAATATGAGATATAAATGATTATTTAATTATGCAATTCATTGGATTTAACATTGTAATGAAAGATAGAAAATTAGCTATTCTTTATTTCCTACAATAGAATATGGATTATGCAATTGTGATTTCTTAAATGTGAAGGATTTTATTATAAGTTTTAATTTGTTATTAGTAATTAGTATTTTTAGTTTAAAATTCTAGTGTAATCCTTCTTAATTTCAAAATAAAAATATTTATATTAGAATCCTAATATTTATAAAAGCATATATCAAAATTTATAGATGTGAATAAAAATTTATCAATATACATTGATAGGGTTCCAAACCTAGCATATAGATCTCCTTGTAACTCTTCTTGTGTACTCAAACTAATAGTTTATTCTTAATAGGAATCTAGACCTTCACTTTTTTAGCCATGAGTGCAATAATATAATTTCATAGGTGAATGCTATGAGGAAGGTGATTTTATCATACTTTAAATTAATCATATGATCATACTATTCATATACTCCTTCTATCCAAATATGAATCCAATATATTTGTAGTATATTAGCCAAATTAAACTATAGTAAATTCTCCATGATAAATTATCCATTGGTAGCTTCTATAATATGTGGAAAGTGAATCAAGCAACGAATATTCTCATGGAAAGGAATGGAATGCGAGTATAATAAAATGGTATATTTTTAACGAACAATTTTTAATTATCTAAGCAAAGAAAGGGTTGCTAAACATTCCAAAAAATATGGAGCCAAAGCACTTATAGATTATAGGAATTGAATACTATTTAGGATCTTCACTAAATATTTTTTTGCATGGGGCTAGTCAAATTTTTGTTGTCATGGTTTTTTAAATTCCAACCTTCCTATGGTACCAACCCTATAGCATAAAAACTCAAAATAGATTTGAACCTGAGGAGCCAAATCCCATAAAACCCTTTAATGGTAGACTCATGAAGTAATCTATAGTGTTATATACCTAACAAATCTTTGTGTTGGTCATTTTCATCCCTTTGTCTTCTTTTAGACTAGTGATAGCCGTAGTGAAAGGTAAAGTAGTAGTTTATAAATATTATCCGAATAACTTCTTAGTAAGTTGGAAGATAAAAAATTTTACCTTCTAACTACTTTACAAATTATTGTACATATTATATAAATCATACTTTACAATTCTACATTTGTTACTTCTATATCTTTATACCCTCTTTCTTACACCTTCAATGTAATGATCGTAATTTCAACCCAGATTTTTTTATCTTTTTGGTTCGAGTTTAACCAAGATAATATAGATAAATTCTATAGAATATTTTACCACATTACAAGTTTTAGATGCTGTAACATCCCTCAGGTGGACATTAGTGGCCAATTCTCCTATAATTTATCCTAGGATTTACCTTGTACACTGCCTATATAGTTTAAATAACACCTTTATGTGGTCACCCTATTTTTATTCTTTCTTTTGAAGGATATTCTGATCATAGCATATGGGTTAATCCTATCTCGTTCACTTAAGAAAAAATGATGCCAAATCTCATATTAGTGTCTATCATTCATTACTAGTGTTTAGGCATAAGCTTCTTATAGCTTATACATCTCATTTAGCATAAACTATTGTGCACCATTAATCTACTTTTCATATAGATTAATGAGAGTTATTATTTTATATGTGGCATCCCTCTTTAGTCATCCATCATTCATTTGGGGTTACCAAGTACTACCTCACTAAATGAAATCACCCATAAGAATTATCCCTCATTATTTAAGATCCCTATGACTATCATTTGTATGATATCTCTCTCACATGGGTATCTCACTTTCTAATAGAGAATCCAATCACATGAATTTACATACAATGGAATTCTAATATCATTATCTCTTGGAGAACACCTCAGAGATATATTGTTGAAGTGCCTATTATACTACTAAAGGATTATCCCATCACTTCTTTCTTAGTTTCAGTCCTAACCATAGGGATGTAGCTAGGTTAACATTCTCAAAACCTCTCATAGAAGAATCTCAGTAAACCCGAGGTGAAACTAAGATAAAAATTTATGCTTCACATTTAATAAATCACAATTGCATAATCCATATTCTATTGTAGAAAATAAATAAGAGCTAATCATCTACTTTCATTACAATGTTACATTCCATGAATTGCATAATTAGATAATCATTTCCAGTTCATATTATACATTCATGTCATAGTAAAATAATAATAAATGCTTACAACCATTCCATAACAATATCATAGAATATTCACAAATGACACATTATATATCTTGGGAACCCCTTTTGGAACTTTAATCTTATTTATTTACATTAATCTTATTTATTTACTAATTTATTAATACTCAAGGGTCTTTTACTTGAATAATTTCTTACATAAGATTATTTAGGGAACCCCCATAAGTTCCTATTCATTTATTGGGCTCCATTCCCAAACATTCATTCATTTACATACAGTCATAAATTTCTTTTTTCTAAAAAATAATCTCTTTATAATATAAATAGATTAAGTAAAGAACTAGATCTTGCAAAGCCTACAAGCTATTTGTAGACACCAAAATCCAGCCACTTGTAAGTCATCTATACCTTCTTGCCAGCCACGTGTCAGTCATCCATCCTTCCCACCATTATTTGGCCCAAATCCACCTTTCCCACCATTTTTGGCCCATTTCACTTTTCCCGCCATTTTTCATCCCCAAATTTTTTAAATTATATTTATATTTTTTAATATTTTAAAATATATAAATAAAGTTTAAGTGATTTAATTTGAGCCGTCCATCCTTCATTTAATCTCATCTGTCCATCCATCTTAATCCGTTTCATAACCTAGATTTATTCTCTACCCTTGGATCCACTTTAATCTTAGCCACACGTTCAAAGTGTCGTTAAAACCCTAAAGTGTGCCCTAAGAGTAGATCATAAATTGAGTCACCTTGATGGCTCAAACCCTATCTATCTCTTCGGCTAAACCTACTTATCTTCCTATCTAAGTCCGGGTTGGCTATTACTATTAATCCTGAGTCTTATGAGTCTTCTACAGCCCTAAGTCTGAACTAAACCCTTTGTCGCATCCATCGCCGTCCCCGGTCTCGCCGCGTTAACGGAAAGGTATAGATTCGTCTAAAGAAAGTAATCTTTCTTTATGTTTCGTTGTTGAATTCGCATTCGTTTATTTTTATTTCATAAATCTAGGGTTTTAGTGTTTCCGAGGGCTCACAGGGCCCTCTTATTAGTTTCTAACTCTTTGATAATTTTAATGTGTGCGGGATTCTAGTGGTAGATCGATTTGTTGATAGCGGCGTGGGTGGTCCGAGCCAAAGGATACAACGAAGCCCACTCATTCTATTGAGGTTAAGGATACATTATTTGGATACGCCACCACATTATGCCGCCTAGGGTTTCGGAGAACCCTAGCACAAATTGTAACTTTGATCACGAAAAGGGTTACATCCCTGTTGTACTTAAAAGGAGTTTCTAAACTCCATTGATTAATAAAAATCATTCATTTTGTACAACTATTCTGCATTCCTTTATTGTGATTTCTTTATTTTGCTTGGCATTGTATCTTTAATCTACACTATTATTAATTCTTCCCAAAATCCATAACATATTATCTCTAAAGGAAGGAACATATTTTTAGCAATCTAAACTTATCAAAATTAAAAGAAAGTCCTTTTGTTTCTTTTCAATTAACTTCACACAAAGTTCCTCTACTCTAATCCTTAAAAATAATTTAGCATATTCTTTATCCATTCAACAAATCAAAATTCAATCAACTTATCCTAATAATGAAGTATTCTATAACTTTAATATTTTCTTACCACATTTACTTCATGACACAGATCATTCTTATAAGCATTAAGGTTTGACTTGGATTAATTTTATTTATTATTGTATGAAGGAGATATTTCTTCCTACAATAATTTTTTTACTAGGTATGCATAGGATATGTACCAATAGGCTTCCAAAGGTAGTGTTCTTAAAAGGTCTAAACCTCCCAGTAAACTAAACCATAGTCCTCCTTTCCTACAAAGAGTAACTATGCATAAATTTGGTGCTAATAAAATGTCACGCTATACTATATATGAATTAAAATGGACATCTATATAGCATCAATAATTTATATAAATATATAGATAAAAATTAAGAAAATGAAATGACTAATGATAATTTTACAAAGACTCATCTAGTCTAGCATGGTAGTGAGCAAACCCAGATATCTATCCAACCTCAAGACCTACATTTTCTTATGACAACATCTAAGTCTTTTGTAATGATAATGTTTCTATAAAACTAGAAGTATCTCTTTGTATTTTACAAGTAAACAATAAAATATATATAGTAAACTTAAATTTAATCTATCTCATAGTTTAAAGCATATTCTTCAATATTTTCATAGAAAGGAATACTTTATGGTCTTAGAAGATGTTGGTTCTGGAGAAGACATAGATGCTCACTTAAGATTAGACTCCTTGCTACCCCTTTTATCTAAAAATATCCAAAATCTCTCACTATCCCATACGTTCTATTTTCAGGCTCTAAAATACCAAAACACTCTTCTCTTTCTTCCTCTTTCCAAAAGGGTTTAAAGAGACCTCGAAAATAATTCAATTCAAAGCTAAATACAAGTTTTTTGGGGGTGATTCATTTATTCTAAAACAAATTGAGCATTTAAATGTTTCCTTTCTTATTTTTTATTTAGTGAAGTATCATTAAATATTCTTATCTTAGTTCCTTTCTTAAGCATGATAAAATGATAATTTGACATCAATTAGCATGCAAGTGTAAAAAATGACACATCAAATAACAAGAGTATCAACTAGATCTAGACCATATATCACATGTTAGTCAATTATCACTACATATACATATAATATTTTTGTAAAAATACAAATCTATTAGTAGCATATCATTAATCATAAAAACCTCATAAAACCATTTAATATTTTATTAATGATAACATATAAATTCATAAATATTTTATGTGAAAAATTTATCCAAGGGAGGGTCATGACATACTACCCCCCTTGGACTAAACATAGTCCTCTATGTTTTACCAGTAACTTGTAATAAGACCAAAATTACATTTATTCATTCAAATAAATATTGAAAATATTTTTGCATATCAACTACTTTTTCGCAAGTAGCATTCTTTTCTAAAAACCAATCCCATTGAAATTTACATTGTTCTAAACTTTGGTTCATCTATTTAGAACAAAATTTCAAAATATTTGTTGGTTGCACTTCAATCGTTGTAAGATCATTTATCTGTAAGTTAGACAAATTCAAACCTATCCAAGATCAATGCTAATTTCCTTATATCCCTACTTAGAAAGTATGTAGATGACCCTAACCATTTATTGAATTTATCTAAATTGTAGATGAATGATCCTACAGTGATTGAAGTGCAACCAGTAAATATTTTTGAGTTCCATTCCAAATAGATGAGGAACTAAACTCTAGAATAATGTAAAGTTCAATGGTATTGGTATTCAGAAAAGAATGCTACTTGGGAAAAGTAGCTGATATACAGAAATATTTTCCATATTTATTTGAATGAATAAATATAATTTTAGCTTTATTGCAAGTTATTGGTAAAACATAGAGGATTGTGTTTAGTACAAGATAGGTAGTATGTCATGACCCTCCATTTGACAATTTTTTCATATAAAATATTTATGAATTTATATGATATCATAAATTAAATATTATATGTTTTTTTAGGTTGTGATGACTAATGATATGCTACTAATAGATTTGTTTTTTTGTAAGAATAGACACCTTTGCAAGTGTCTAGAAAGCTAATATTCTATGTAGTCATAATGGACTTACATGTGATATATGTTCTAGATCTAGATGATGCTCTTGCTCTTTGATATCTCAAATTTTTACACTTAAATGTTAATTGATGTCAAATTATGATTTTTATCATGTTTGATAAAGGAACTATGATAATAAGATATAAAGATACTTCATTGAATAAAAAAAAAAGAAAGCAAAAATTTGAATACTCAATTTGTTTTAGAATAAATGAATCACCAAAAAAATATTTTTAGCTTTGAATTGGAAAATAAACCCAACTTAATGAAGTGCCAAGGTGGACGGTTATGAATTCATTATATTGAGCAAATTCTTTCTAAGGTCTCTTTAAAACCTCTTGGAAAAAAGAAGGAAAATAAGATTTTTTGGTCTTTTGGAGCCTGAACAAAGAACATGCAAGCAAGGAGTCTAACCTTCGATGACTATCTACGCTTTCTCCAAAACCAACGTCTTCTAAAACCATAAGGTATTATTTTTTGTAAAAATATTAATGAAGATGCTTCAAAATATGAGATAAATTAGACTTGTGTTTCCTATATATATATATATATATATTATTATATATATATATATATATATATATATATATATATGATTGTTTGTAAAATACAAAGAGATACCTCTAGTTTTAGAGAAAAATTATATTATAAAACACTTAGAAGTTGTTGCAAAGCCTACAAGCTATTATTAAGTCTTCCCAAAATCCATAACATATTATCTCTAAAGGAAGAAACATATTTTTAGCAATCTAAACTTATCAAGACTAAAAGAAAGTCCCTTTGTTTCTTTTAAATTAATTTCACACAGAGTTCCTCTACTCTAATCCTTAAAAATAATTTAGCATATTCTTTATCCATTCAACAAATCAAACTTCAATCAACTTATCCTAATAATGAAGTAGTCAACTATAACTTTAATATTTTCTTACCACATTTACTTCATCACACAGATCATTCTTATAAGCATTAAGGTTTAAATTGGATTAATTTTATGTATTATTGTATGAAGGAGATATTTCTTCCTACAATAAAATTTTTACTAGGTATGCATAGGAGATGTACCAATAGGCTTCCAAAGGTAGTGTTCTTAAAAGGTCTAAACCTCCCAGTAAACTAAACCATAGTCCTCCTTTCCTACAAAGAGTAACTATGCATAAATTTGGTGCTAATAAAATGTTATGCTATACTATATATGGATTACAATGGTCATATACATAGCATCAATAATTTATATAAATATATAGATAAAAATTAAGAAAATGAAATGACTAATGGTAATTGTACAAAGACTCATCTAGTCTAGCATGGTAGTGAGAAAAACTAGATATCTATCCAACCTCAAGACCTACATTTTATTATGACAACGTCTAAGTCTTTTGTAATGATAATGTTTCTATAAAACTAGAAGTATCTCTTTGTATTTTACATTTAAAAAATCAAATATATATAGTAAACATAAATCTAATCTATCTCACAGTGTAAAGCATATTCTTCAATATTTTCATAGAAAGGAATACTTTATGGTCTTATAATATGTTGGTTCTGGAGAAGACATAGATGCTCACTTAATATTAGACTCCTTGCTACCCCTTTTATCTAAAAATATCCAAAATCTCTCACTATCCCGTACGTTCTATTTTCAAGCTCTAAAAGACCAAAAAACTTTTCTCTTTCTTCCTCTTTCCAAGAGGGTTTAAAGAGACCTCAGAAATAATTCTCTCAAAATAAAAAACTCATAAATGTATGCCTTGGAACTTCATTAAGTTGGGTTTATTTTTCAAGTCAAAGCTAAATACAAGTTTTTTTGGGGTGATTCATTTATTCTAAAAAAAATTGAGCATTTAAATGTTTCCTTTCTTATTTTTTTATTTAGTGAAGTATCATTAAATATTCTTATCTTAGTTCCTTTCTTAAGCATGATAAAATGATAATTTGACATCAATTAGAATGCAAGTGTAAAAAAATGACATATCAAATAACAAGAGTATCAACTAGATCTAGACCATATATCACATGTTAGTCCATTATCACTACATATACATATAATATTTTTGTAAATAGAGAAATCTATTAGTAGCATATCATTAATCATCAAAACCTCATAAAACCATTTAATATTTCATTAATGATAACATATAAATTCATAAATATTTTATGTGAAAAATTTATCCAAGGGAGGGTCATGACATAGTAACCCCCTTGGACTAAACACGGTCCTCTATATTTTACCAATAACTTGTAATAAGACCAAAATTATTTTTTTTCAATCAAATAAATATTGAAAATATATTTGCATATCAACTACTTTTTCACAAGTAGCAATCTTTTCTAAAAACCAATCCCATTGAAATTTACATTGTTCTAAACTTTGGTTCATATATTTAGAACAAAACTTCAAAATATTTGTTGGTTGCACTTCAATCGTTGTAGGATCATTTATCTATATGTTAGACAAATTCAAACCTATCCAAGATCAATGTTAATTTCCATATATCCCTACTTAGAAAGTATGTAGATGATCCTAACCATTTATTGAATTTATCTAAATTGTATATGAATGATCCTACAGTGATTGAAGTGCAACTAGTAAAGATTTTTGATTTCCATTCCAAATAGATGAGGAACTAAACTCTAGAATAATGTAAAGTTCAATGGTACTGGTATTCAAAAAAGAATGCTACTTGGGAAAAGTAGCTGATATACAAAAATATTTCCCATATTTAGTTGAATGAATAAATATAATTTTAGCTTTATTGTAGGTTACTGGTAAAACATAGAGGATTGTGTTTAGTACAAGATAGGTAGTATGTCATGACCCTCCATTTGAAAAATTTTTCATATAAAATATGTATGAATTTATATGATATCATAAATTAAATATTATATATATTTTATAGGTTGTGATGACTAATGATATGCTACTATTAGATATGTTTTTTTGTAAGAATAGACACCTTTACAAGTGTCTAGAAAGCTAATATTCTATGTAGTCATAATGGACATACATGTGATAAATGTTCTAGATATAGATGATGCTCTTGCTCTTTGATATCTCAAATTTTTACACTTAAATGTTAATTGATGTCAAATTATGATTTTTATCATGTTTGATAAAGGAACTATGATAATAAGATATAAAGATACTTCATTGAATAAAAAAAAAAGAAAGCAAAAATTTGAATACTCAATTTGTTTTAGAATAAATGAATCACCAAAAAAATATTTTTAGCTTTGAATTGGAAAATGAACCCAACTTAATGAAGTGCCACGGTGGACGGTTATGAATTCATTATCTTGAGTGAATTCTTTCTAAGGTCTCTTTAAAACATCTTGGAAAAAAGAAGGAAAATAAGATTTTTTGGTCTTTTGGAGCCTAAACAAAGAACATGCGAGCAAGGAGTCTAACCTTCGATGAGCATTTATGCCTTCTCCAAAACCAACATCTTCTAAAACCATAAGGTATTCTTTTCAGTAAAAATATTAATGAAGTTGCTTCAAAATGTGAGATAAATTAAACTTATGTTTCCTATATATATATATATATATATATATATATATATATATATATATATATATATGTGATTTTTTGTAAAATACAAAGAGATACCTCTAGTTTTAGAGTAACATTATATTATAAAAGACATAGAAGTTTTTGCTATGTATTCCTGAGAGAATGTACGGCTTGATATTGGATAGATATCTTGTTTTACTAACAATCATGCTAAACTAGATGAGTCTTTGTGCAATTTCCATCTATAATTTCTATTGCTTGATTATTGTCTACATATTTGTATAAATCATAGATTCTACATAGATACATGTTGTAATCCATCTATAGTGTAGCATGATGTCTGATTAATACCAAGTCTATGTGTAGTTGATATTTGTAGGAAAGGAGGATCATGGTTTAGTTTTTTAGAGCCTGAATAGAGAATGTATGGGATAGTGAGATCTTTTGAATATTTTTAAAGAAAATAAGTAGTAAGAAGTCTAAACTTCAATGATAATATATGTCTTCTCAAAAACCAACATCTTCTAAGACCATAAGGTGTTTCAAACTGTAAGATAGATTAGACTTGTATTTCATGTATATATATTATTGTTTACTTCTAAAATACAAAGAGATACCTATAGTTTTAGAACAACATTATCAAAGAGAATATAGGGCTTGAGGTTTGATAGATATATGGTTTTTCTCACTACCATGCTAGGCTAGATGAGTCTTTGTACAATTGTCATCAGTTATTTTATTTGATTGATTGTTGTCTACATATTTGTATAAATCATGAATGATACATAAATGCTCATTGTAATCCATCTACAATGTACGATGATGTTTGATTGATACCAATTTTGTGTGTAGTTGCTATTTTTAGGAAAGGAGGGTCATGGTTTTATTTATTGGAATGCTTAGATCTTCAAAGAACCCTACATTTGGAATCTTGGTGGTCTGTCTCCTATGCATGCCTAGCACAAATTTTGTTGTAGCAAAAAATATATCCTTCACATGATAACAAAGGGAATTAATCCAAGTTAAACCTTATAGTTTATAAGAATGATTTTTGTTCTTGTTGTAAGGTTTGGAAATCCACCAAGTGGCACAAATATATAACCCACTCGGACCATCAAAGTAGTGCTCTTTGATTGGAGGTTTTAATTAATCATATGTGGTGATAGGTTTATGAAATATATAATCCCACACAAGGTTTTTATAATTAGTTATTTTATTTTCTTGATTGTTGTCTACATATTTATATAAATCATGGATGATACATAGATGCACATTGTAATCCATATGCAAAGTAGCATGATGTTTTATTAACACTAATTTTATACGTAGATGCTCTTTATAAGAAAATAATACCATGGTTTAGTTTATTGGAAGACTTAGATCTTCGAAGAATCCTGCATTTGGATAAAGAATATGCTAAATCCTTTTTAAGAAATAGAGTAGAGAAAATTTGTATGAAGTTAATTGAACTTTGTATGAAGTCAATTGAAAAGAAACTTTATTTTAATCTTGATATGTTTAGATTGCTAAAAAGATGATCCTTCCTTTAGAGATAATATGTTATGGATTTTTTGAAGACATAATAATGACTTGTAGGCTTTGCAAGATCTATTTCTATAATTAATGTATGTAAATTATGGTTTGAACTATTGGATAAATTCTAAATTAATTGAGTTAGATTACTTATCTAAGTGGTGTACCCTAGACTCTTTTGAGAAATCATGCTTGGAACTAGTGTTCATAATCACCATATTAATCGAGTTCCTTTATTCTAATCCAAAAATAAAAATAAAAACTTCTTCAAAATTCCAATGACATCAAAACACACTGAAACTCAAAACAAAAAATTCAAAAACCTCAAAATTACAAAAAAAATTCAAAAACTTCAAAAATCCAAAAACAATAAAAAAATCCAACATCGAAAACAAAATTTGAAAAAACTTAGAAAACATTATTTTTTTATATTATTTGTGTGTTATTCATGTATATTTCCATCACACTTTCACACACATACCTTCACATTCACCACATCATTTCACCTGAACCACCTCCCACATTCATATAAAAATTCAAAATACAAAAAAAAATCAAATCAAAAGGCTCCAAAGGAACAAAATATCTTTGGTCAAATCAAATAAAAAGGCTTGAAAGGATAAAACCCCTTTGGTCAAATCAAATGAAAAGGCTCCAAAGGAACCAAATCCCTTTGGTCAAATAAAATCAAAAGGATCCAAAGGAACCAAATCTCTTTGGTCAAATTAAATCAAATGATTCAAAGAACCAAACCCCATTGGTCAATATAAAACAAAAGGCTCCAAAGGGAACACCCTTTTGGTAAAATCACTAAAAATTCTCTAAGGGAGGATACCCTTTGGTCAATACAATTCAAGATGATACAAATGGGACACCCCTTTGGTTAAATCAATCAAAAAGGCTCCAAAGGAACCTAACCCCTTTGGTTAAATTTCATTCAGAACACTCCAATGGGGACACTCCTTTGGTCAATTCAATTCAAAATGCTCCAAAGGAGACACCTCCTTTGGTCAAATCAATCAAAAAGGCCCCAAAGGAACCTAACCCCTTTGGTCAAATTTTATTTAAAAACACTCCAAGGGGGAACACTCCTTTGGTCAATTCAATACAAAATGCTCCAAGGGGGGACACCCCTTTGGTCAATTAAATTAAAAATGCTCCAAATGGGATAATCCTTTGTTCAAATAAATAAAAAATGCTTCAAAGGGGACACCCCTTTCGTCAAATAAACAAAAAAAAACTCCAAAGGGAACATCCATTTGGTCAAATCAATAAAAACAAAATTCAAAGAGGACACCCCTTTGGTCAAATAAATTCAAAAGGCCTCAAAGGAACCTAACCCTTTTGGTCAAATTTCATTTCAAAATGCTCCAAGGGAGGCACTCTTTTGTTCAATTTTCATTCAAAAGTCTCCAAGGGAACCAACACTCCTTTGGTAACATGAAATTGAAAAATATCCAAAGGAACCAAACCCCTTTGGTCACATTTCATATCAAAAACATCAAAAGACAAAATTAATAAATATAAAACACAAAAAAAATTTCATACACATTACATTTTTAAGAAAAACATACACAATCCATATTCCATTGCATTCACACATTCCAACTTTCGTAGCATTTGCACATTCATACCATTCGTATTCATTAAAATAAAGAATAATTTATTTTTTACTATATCTTGTTGCCTTAATCAGGGGCACCTCACATCAAACATCACCAAACCCATCACTCATAATAATACATTACTTCCTAAGCCAAATCCTAGGTGTTTTCGATCACTCAACCACTCCTAGTGTTTTAAGCAACCTCCAAAAAATATGTCAAACTCTTTTAGGACCATTGCACATATATACACTAAGTAAATATTTAGTATTGAAAATTGATTTCAAAAATATTCTTGAACCAAACACAAATTCACATCTTAAAATTATCTTGCATCAAAGAGGGATAACACCATACTTGGTAGGAATATTGAGGTGAAAAGACGCATCCTTGCTTGTCCCATTATGCAACATAGTCCATGACAATAGTGGTTTTCACTACTATCACAATTGCTTCTAGATTCAAAAGGTAGATTAGTAAGGATAGGGTACAATTCTCATCATAATTAGGTTGAGAATTTGATTCCTCGAAGCTCTAAAACTTTTACATCACACACCACTAATTAAATGGGTTGTAAGGATCATACTACATTTCCAGTCAGACGGTTAAGTAGTCATCCCTAAAATTCAAGAAATAAAAAACAAAAATCATGGACTATGGAGTTGGCCTCCACCAAAGCTATAGAAGCTTGAATGGAAGTGGAGTACGCTCAAGTGTGGCAACATGTCTCTTTTAAAAAGATACCTCTGACCACTCATACGGACAAGCTAGCTTCTAGGTTCAAACCATAACAGGTTTACCCAATTTACTCAAGATGAGTTAATGAACTCAATTACACACACACTGGTTCTTGATTGTCTTAGATCATTACCATGCTCTTGATTCGATAAATGAATTCTCTGCACACACATTTGATCCTAGAATAATTAGGTAGTTTTAGAGTTTATTCTATATACTAGTATGTTTGAGTCTTTGTAAAAAAACTCTAGATACTTTATCCCTAAGTACAATAAAGGCATAATAAATCCTCCATTCCATACCACCATCAAATAGTCATAAATATCATAATCCATTTCATCCATGTGGTCATACTAGTAGTATCATATTGGTGCCCCTTATTAATCAATAAAGGTAAAGTTTGATAAATAATGGTTCAAAATCTCTTTGAAAAAAGATCAATAAAGCAACACCATTCATTCAAATGGTTCAAAATATCTTTAAACAATGATTAATAAAGAAACACCCTTCATTAATTTGCATTTATTCATAACATATTTATTTCATAACATTTAAAAAAATAATAATTTGAACAATCAATCATTACACATACATCAACAATCGCAAAACAACTTGGGGGGGTTCAAGGTCTCACACCTTCCCCATAAATCACATAAAATAATCAATAAAACAACTTTAGGGATTCAAGGTCTCACACCTACCCAAACAATCACATTAAACATTCACATTTAAAATAATCAAATTCAAAAAGCTCCAATGGAATAAACCCCTTTGGTCACATTCAATTCAAAAAAAAAAACTCCAAAGGTAACACAATTTCTTTTGTCAAATTCAATCTCAAAAAGGCTTTCAAAAATTGAAATGTTATAATCTCAACTCCATAAAAAATCCATGCGGCTGGACTGCTCCATGGGATAGATATGTGCATTTCATTCTTTCACTCAGCCTTAAGTAATACTTGTATCTAATGATTTACTCTAGCACCCTAGCGGTTGTCGCGATTGGCTATCCATACAATTTGGTAGGAGGAGTAGATTACCATAAGGATAATTATCATTACCACAATTCAAAAAGTCGTAAATACATAAACCCATTTGGTCAAATCAATCCAGAATGCTCTAAAGGTACTCAAATTCCTTCGGTCAAAAAAAAAAAATCAATAATCTAAACATAAAAAAACAAAAAAAATAAAAATATCTTGTGCTTTCTTTCCATTTAAAAAATATTTCCATACATCTTTCGTCTTACAAAACCATAAAACAACAAAACCATTGCCATGAATGTTTTGTCATATAAAACATAAAACACCAAAAACATTTCCATGCATCTTTTGTCATATAAAAACAAAACAAAAACACAAAACAATATCCATTCTCCAAAACAAATAAAAATATATATCCAAAGATATCTTAATTCCTTTGGTCAAAAAAAAATTGAACATGATCTTGAAATAATAGAAGTGTTTTCATATCAACTCCCTAAGAAGTCCATGAGGTTGGACTACTCCAAGGGATAAAGGTGTACATTTCCTTCTTCCACTTAGCCTCAAGTGATCCTCGTATACAATAACTTATCCTATATACTTAGCGGTTGCAACGACTAGCAATCCATGCAATCCGGTAGGATGGAGAAATTACCATAAGGCCCTTGAAAAGTGATTCAACTCATGCAAAAACTTAATTGTTATCATCTCAATTCCCTAAGAAAGACATACATTTGGACTGCTCCAAGGGATAGAAGTGCACAATTATCCATAATGGTTGAAATCACAGTTGAAAAAAAAAAAACATCCATCTCATTAAACCATTATCATTTGTTTCATCACTTTCATCATTTCATATCTTCTCTATCGACTCATCGCTTGAAGGGAAAGACAAAATCAACAAATTCAGTTTCATAATCAAAGTAAACACTCAAAACACTCAACCATGCAAATTATGCTCATTAAAATGAGCATAATTTCTATGATTGGGACAACACAAGTTGACTTTTATTTGTGACCATCATACACAACTCCCCTTAAAATGCAAATGGCTACAAAAACATTGCAAAATGTTCAAAATCATCATCTCATATCATCATCATCCCAAGTGAACCTTGTATCTAGGAATTTATTCTAGAAACCTAGTGGTTGTAATGATTGATTATCCATGCAATCCAGTAGGATGGATAAATTACCATAAGGACACTAACAAAATCATTTCACATTATCATATTTGAAATTAAATCAGGTTGGTCCTTAAATTTTTGAGTGACCTGCATTCAAGCATATTTGTCCAAGGTTGTCATTGATGCCAACTCCTTGGGGTTACAAAACATGGAAAAATTATACTTCATCATTTTGCATTAAGTAATTTCTAATAGTCACTAGTACAACAATCTCCTAGGGTGATTGGTTCATTTACTTCATCATCTTGCATGTCAATCAAACCAAAAGGTAAATTTGCAACAACACAAGTCCACCCCAAACTTGGGGCATCCAACTTGATCTTGATTTTCAACATTTGCATACATCAAAAATTTCATTTTTACAAACATCATCATCATAATTATCACATCATTTATTGAACCTTGTATCTAGTGGATTACCCTATAAACCTAGAAGTTGCAGCGACTAGCAATCCATGCAATCCGGTCGGATGGGTAGCTCACCATACGAAAACTCATTGAAAAATTCAACACCAAATCACTATGATATTAAATCAGCTAGGTCCCTAAATATTTGAGATTAGATGTGTTCAAAACATATTTTCACAAGGTTATTCTTCAACCCCTTTCGTTGGGTCAAAAGAGGAAAACAACCAAAAATAATTTGGTAATAATCAAAAATCACTTGAGTATCAAATTCTTGAATGACTAGTTCCTTGAACCTATCATTTGGAAGGAATTGCTAAAGTCACAGTGGAACAAGAACTCCAAACGTGGTTGAAGATTTTACCACACATTTTACACATCAACGAAACCAAAGGCAAATTTGTAAGAACACAAATAATCCCAAACTTGGGGCATAAAGTTGGTCAAAATGACATACATTTGCATCAAATCCACATCATTCAATCAACCACCTCCTTTCATCATCCACATTTGGTCAATTGGCTTGTGGGTTTCATCCTTTACCCATTCGTCAATTGAGGGGATAAGCAAACAAATCAAATATTTCAAAAAAGTCATTTATTCTTTGCATCGAGAAGATTTGAGTCCGTTCCTCCATAAATAAAACTAGGTGTCTTTTTTTTTTGCCCCATATTGTGTTTCACACAATACGATACAAAAAGGGGCATCTGTAGACACTAAAATATAGGCTTTTGCATTTCATCACATAATTTTGCATATTAAATTATATTCCTAGGTCTAAACTTAGGCATATAAATTATAGGACATTTCACCATTGCACATCATAATTATGCATAATAATATATGCCTAATTTTAAACTTAGGCTTATAATTCTTACACATCATTCATTCACATTGCACATTTTAGTTCTACATAACATTATGTGCCTAAGTTTGACTTAGGCATAAAATCCTGCATATAATTATATTTTCTAGATTTTATTAAATCTAGAAAATATCCTCCTAGGATACCCTCTCTCCTCACTTGACATGTGTCGTGGCCACATCATCATCACTCCTTTTCCACCTTTCATACACCCTTTTCCCTTTTTGTCCTTTCACATGGGGTAACCCTCCATATTTCACTCCACTTGCACCTATCCACTTGCCACATCTCACACCTTACTCCACATTTCACTCCACTTGCACCTACCCACTTACCACATCGCACACCTCACTCCACACATCACTCCACTTCCAACTACCCTCCTACCACATCACCCTAATTAAGTGAGACACTTCTATTGACTCACTTCAACTACCCAAGATAGGTGGCTACCCAGTCCTTACCACTTGGCAGCATTGGCTTGCCACCTATCCTTCCCTCCAAAATTCTCAAAGGCCTATAAAGGCACCATCACATGGAGAGAAAAAAGAAGGGAGGAGAGATAATAATGCTAATGTTATGCTTCTTGGATTATGCTATGTAAGCCACAATTTCATTGTTCATCTTCTTCCATTTTAATTTTACGGTAGTCATTTTACATTTACATTTCATCTTATTCATGTTGACAGGTGCTACTAAATCCTTGTCCATTTTCATGTGTGTAGATTCCAGGTTCAGGTTCAACAAGCTCAACGTCATCATGGTGGTCACGACAAACCCACCTCCCACATTGTTGTAGCATGAAGAGATGAAGACACCATATGTTTGATTTGTAAAAGGGATTTCCCCCTTTGGACATCTTATTGTAAAATGCACCCTCAAAGGGTCAATTTGTATCCCAAGGGACCACTTTCCCGAATATAATACAATGTTTCATCTTTATTGCAATGGTTTTTTTCTTTATGTATACAATAGGTATCTATTTTTTGTTTTAAAAGTAAATGGTAATAAATATATATAAGAAATATAAGTCTAATCTATCTCACAGTTTGAAACACCATCTTCAATAATTTAAAAAAAAAAATACCTTATGGTCTTAAAAGATGTTGGTTCTCAAGAAGACATAGATGCTCATTGAAGGTTAGACTCCTTGCTACTTATTTTCTCTAAAATACCCTAAAGATCTCACTATTCCATATGTTCTCTATTCAAGCTCCAAAAAACTAAACCATGATCCTCATTTCCTACAAAGAGCAACTATGCATAGACTTGGTATTAATCAGACATCACACTACACTATATATGGATTAAGTTGGGTTCATTTTACAATTCAAAGTTAGACAAGTTTTTTTGGTGATTTATTTATTCTAAAATAAATTGAACATTTAAATTTATTCTTTATTCTTTCTTCATTTAATGAAGTATCATTAAATATTCTTATCATAGTTCCTTTATCAAGAATGAAAAAATAAATAATTTAACATCAATTAACATGCAAACATAAAAAATATGACATAAAATAGCAAGAGCATTAGCTAGATCTAGAACATATATCACATGCCAATGCATTATGACTACATAAAACATCAACTTCATAGCCACTTGCAAAGGTGTCTATTCTTGAAAAAATACAAATCTATTCGTAGCATATCAGTAATCATCAAAACCTCATAAAACCATATAATATTTCATTAATGATAACATATAAATTTTTAAATATTTTATATGAAATTTTTTTCTAGGGGAGGGTCATGACATACTACCTTCCTTGGACTAAACACAATCTTCTACGTTTTACCAAGTTGCAATAAGACCAAAATTATATTTATTTATTAAAATAAATATGGAAAATGTTTTTGCATATGAACTACATTTTTCCAAGTAGCATTCTTTTTTTAATAATAGTCCCATTGGACTTTACATTGTTCTAGACTTTATTCCCCACCTGTTTGAAATGGAACTCCAAAATATCTATTGGTTATATTTCAAATGTTGTAGGGTCATTTATATACAAGTTAGATAAATTCCATACATGATTAGGATTAGTTATATACTTTGTAAGCAAGGATACATGTAAAATATCATGCATCTTGAATAGGTTAGAATTTGTCTAAATTGCACATAAATGACCCTACAACGATTGAAGTGCAACTAGCAAAGATTTTGGAGTTTTTTTTTAAATAGATAAACCAAAATTTGGAACAATGTAAATTCTAATAGGACTGGTATTCAATAAAGAATGCTCCTTGGAAAAAAATAGTTGATATACAAAAATATTTTCCATATTTATTTGATTAAATAAATTTAAATTTGGTCTTATTGCAAGTTACTGGTAAAACATAGTGGACTATGTTTAGTCCAAGGGGGGTAGTATGTCATGACCCTCCCCTGGAAAAAAATTTCATATAAAATATTTATGAATTTATATGTTATCATTAATGAAATATTAAATGGTTTTATGAGCTTTTGATGATAATGATATGCTACTAATAGATTTGTATTTTTACAAGAACATTATATGTTTATGTAGTCATAATGAATTAACATGTGATATCTGGTCTAGGTCTAGTTGATCCTCTTGCTATTTGATATATCATATTTTTATTCTTGAATGTTAATTGATATTAAATTATCATATTTATCATGCTTGATGAAGGAACTATGATAAGAAGATTTAATGATACTTATTTAAATAAAAAAAGAAAGGAAAAATGTAAATGCTCAATTTGTTTTTAAATAAATGAATCATGAAAAAATCATATCTTTAACTTTGAATTGGAAAATGAACCCAACTTAATAAAATTGCAAGGAGGTCGGTTATGAGTTCATTATCTCAAGTGAATTCTTTATAAGGTCTCCTTAAACCCTCTTTGGAAAAGGAAAAAAAAGAAGATTTTATCAATCTTTTGGATCCTGAATAGAGAATGTGAGAGATAGAGCTTTTGTATATTTTTAGAGAAAAGGAGTATCAAGGAGTCTAACCTTCGATGAGCATCTATGTCTTCTCCAAAACCAACATCTTCTAATACCTTAAGGTATTCCTTTCTATGAAAATATTTAAGAAGGTACTTCAAACTATGAGATAGATTAGACTTATATTTCCTATACATACATTTATGATTTCTTTCTTGCAAACTATAAAGAGATACCTCTAGTTTTAGAGAAACATTATCATTACAAAATACTTATATGTTGTCTCGAGAGGATGTAGGACTTGAGGTTGGATAGATATCTGGTTTTTCTCATTACCATGCTAAACTGAATGAGTCTTTGTACAATTACCATTAGTCATTCTATTTTCTTGATTTGTTTCTATATATTTGTATAAATTATTATTGCTATATAGATGCCCATTGTAATCCATCTGTAGTGTAGTGTTGCATCTTATTAGCACCAATTTTGGGCATAGTTGCTCTTTGTAATAAAGGAGGACTATGGTTTAATTTATTGGGAGGATTAGACCTTTGAAGAACCCTCCCTTTGGAAGCCTATTGGTGCATCTCCTATGAGTGCCTAGTACAACTTTCACTATAGGTAGAAATATCTCCTTTGCACAATAACAAAAGAAATTAATCCAAGTCAAACCTTAATGTTAGAAAAATAATTTTTGTTCTTATTATAAAGTTTGGGAGGCTTCCAAGCGGCACAAATCTAGAACCCACTCAGACCATTGGATTAGTGCTCTTTGAATGTAGGTTTTAGTTAATAAAATGTGGTGATATGTTTGTGAAATCTATAATCCCACACACCTAAGGTAGGATGATGCCTAATAAACAAAATTAAATCCATCTACCTTATGTTAAATTTACTACCTATTATGGTACTTGTGGGCCTTCATGAAAGTGCTAACTAAGCCTCATTCTAACCAAGAAGTAGGTATCACGAGTATGGATGGGCTAATAGTTGGTTTGATGAGTGTTAGAAAGTGCTATTAAATCATCTATGACCACCTTGGGAAGTAGAAAACCTTTTCAAAAATATGCAAGGGAGAAATATTTGTTTATTATCCAAAGTTTTTTTTTAGGAAGTATTAACTTATATATATCATAGTTACATCGTTTAAGGAATAATGAAGGGAAAATTATCTTTGGAATTGGAGCAACGGTTTTAGAGAATCAAATTTTAGAATAAATGTGTAAATTAAAGATGAATTTCTTGCAATGAATAATCTATTATGAATTTGATAATTCTTGTATTAGAAGATAAATCATAATAGTGGAATATGTCATTTATTTGTGTAATGAAGTAAATGTGGTAAGAAAATATTAAACTTATAGTTGAGTACTTCATTATTATGATAATTTGATTGAATTTTGATTTATCAAATAGATAAAGAATATGCTAAATCCTTTTTAAGGAGTAAAGTAGAGAAAATTTGTATCAAGTTAATTGAAAATAAACAAAGGGACTTTCTTTTAATCTTGATAATTTTAAATTGCTAAAAAGATGTCTTCTTAAAGATAATGTGTTATGGATTTTGGGAATACTTCATAATGGCATGTAGGCTTTGCAAGGTCTATTTATTTAATTAATCTATGTAAAGCATATTTTGAAATATTGGATAGAATTATGAATTAATTGAGTTAGAGTACAAATCTATTTATGTTGTAAAGAGATTATTTTTTTAAAAAAGAGAAAATTATGATTTATTTAAATGAATTATGGTTTGTGTATGGATCCCAATAAATTAATAGGAACTTATGAGGGTTCCATAAATAATATTTTGTAAGTAATTATTCAAGGAAAAGACTCTTGAATATTAATATATTAGTAAAGGAATAAGGTTAATATGAGGGAAATATGGGATTCCCTCACTCTTGTAAAATAAATAAGCTTACAACACAATTGTAATCTAGGGATACAATAATTATCAAAATTCTTATGCAATATATTAAAATTATGAAAAAAGAAATGATGGATTCTTTTTTGCAGACCGGCCAATATACTTACAATGAAAAATAAATATGGACATTTTTTAAGTTGGTTTTCCTCCCAAAAAGGTTTCCTAGAATATATAATGTGTCATTTGTGAATATTCTATGAGTTTGTTATTGTAATATTTTATTATACTTTTATAATGACATTTATGTATAATATAAACTGGAAATGATTAACTTATTATGCAATTCATGAAATGTAATATTGTAATGAAAGATAAATGATTAACTCTTCTGTATTTCCTATATGACCACAATATATGCATTAATCCTATCTTGTTCGCTTGAGAAAAAGAGATACCAAATCCCATACTAGTGTCTCTCATTCCTTAGTAGTGTTTAGGTATAAGATATTAGCCAATCTACAAAAAGGAATCTATCATTCCTTTTGTCAAAATTTCAATCTATCACATCATAATTTCCTTAATTCTTGTGCCCTTCGATTATAATTGTGTTGTAAGCTCATTTATTCTACAAGAATGAGGGAATCCCATAATTACCTCACATTAACCTTATTCGTTTACTAATCTATTAATATTCAAGGGTATTTCTCCTTGAATAATTCTTTACAAAATATTATTTTTGGAACCCCCATAAGTTCATATTCATTAATTAGGCTCCATACCCAGACCTTTGTTCATTTACATACAATCATATTTTTTCTCTTTTCTAAAAAATAATCTCTTTACAACATAAATAGATAAGTACTCTAACTCAATTAATTCATAATTCTATCTAATAATTCAAAATATTCTTTACATAGATTAAGTAAAGAACTAGATCTTGCAAATCCTACATGCCATTATTAAGTCTTCCCAAAATCTATAACATATTATATCTAAAGGAAGCAACATATTTTTAGTAATTTAAAATTATCAAGATTAAAAGAAATTCCCTTTGTTTATTTTCAATTAACATCATACAGAATCTACTTTAATCCTTAAAAAGGATTTAGCATATTCTTTATCCATTTCATAAATCAAACTTCAACCAACTTATCATAATAATGTAGTCAACTATAAGTTTAATATTTTCTTACCACATTTACTTCATTACACAAATCAATGACATATTCCACTATTATGATTTATCTTCTAATCCAATAATTATCAAATTTGTAATAATTTATTCATGGCAATAAATTTATCTTTAATTTAGACATTTTTATTTTAAAAGTTGTTTCTCGAAAACCTTAGTTGCAATTCCAATGATAAGTTTCTCTTCATTATTCCTAAAAATATGTAACTACGATATATATATAAGTTAATACATTCTAATAACAAACTTTGGATAAAAAATAAATATTTCTCCCTTGCACATTTTTAAAAAGGTTTTCTACCTCCCAAGGTGGTCATAGATGATTGAATAGCACTTTCTAACACTCATCCAACCAACTACGAGCCCATCCATACTTGTGATACCTACTACTTGGCTAGGAAGAGGCTTAGTTAGCACTCTCATGAATGCCCACAAGTACCATAATAGGTAGTTAGTTTAACACAAGGTAGATGGATTTAATTTTATTGCTTAGGCATCATCCTACCTTAGGTGTGGGATTATAGATTTCACTAACATATCACCACATATGACTAACTAAAACCTATATTTAAAGAGAACTACTCCAAAGTTTTGAGTGGGTTCTAGATTTGTGCCACTTGGAAGCCTCCCAAACCTTACAATGAGATCAAAATTATTTTTCTAAACATTAAGGTTTGACTTGGATTAATTTCTTTTGTTATTGTGTGAAGGAGATATTTCCACCTATAGTGAAATTTGTACTAGGTATGTATAGGAGATGCACCAATAGGATTTCAAAGGGATGGTTCTTTAAAGTTCTAAGACTCCCAATAAACTAAACCATAGTTCTCCTTTGTTACAAAGAGAAACTATGTCCAAACTTGGTTCTAATCAGATGCAATGCTACACTACAGATGGATTACAATGGGCATCTATATAGCAATCGTGATTTTTACAAATATATAGACAACAATCAAACAAATAGAATGACTAATGGTAATTGTACAAATACTCATCCAGTCTAGCATGGTAATGATAAAAACCATATATCTATCCAACCTCAAGTCCTACATCCTCTCGAGACAACATCTAAGTATTTTGTAATGATAATGTTTCTCTAAAACTACAGGTATCTCTTTATCTTTTACAAGAAATAAATTATAAATGTATATATAGGAAACATAAGTCTAATCTATCTCATAGTTTGAAGTACCTTCTTCAATATTTTCATAGAAAGGAATACCTTAAGGTCTTAGAAGATGTTGGTTCTGGAGAAGACAGATGCTCATCGAAGGTTAGACTCCTTGATACTCATTTTCTCTAAAAATAGACAAAAACTCTCACGATCCTGCACATTCTTTATTTAGGATCTAAAAGGCCGATAAAATCTATTTTTTTTCCTTTTTCCAAGAGGGTTTAAGGAGACCTTATAAATAATTCACTCGAGATAGTGAACTCATAACCGACCTCCTTGCCATTTTATTAAGTTGGGTTCATTTTCCAATTCAAATCTAAATATATATTTTTTTGATGATTCATTTATTTAAAAACAAATTGAGCATTTACATTTTCTTTCTCTTTTTATTTAACGAAGTATCATTAAATATTTTCATCATAGTTCCTTTATCAAACATGATAAATATGATAATTTGATATCATTTAGAACTCAAGCATAAAAATATGACATATAAAATAGCAAGAGCATCAACTCTATCTATACCAAATATCACATGTCAATTCATTATGACTACATAAACATATAATGTTCTTGTAAAAATACAAATCTATTAGTAGCATATCTTTAGTCATGAAAACCTCTTAAAACAATTTAATTTTTCATTAATGATAACATATAAATTCATAAATATTTATATGAAATTTTTTTCCAAGGGGGGGTCATGACATACTACCCCCCTTAGACTAAACATAGTCCTCTATATTTTACCAATAACTTGCAATAAGACCAAATTTACATTTATTTAGTCAAATAAATATGGAAAATATTTTTGTATATCAACTACTTTTTCCCAAGTAGCATTCTTTTTTGAATACCATTCCTATTGGAATTTAAATTGTTCCAAATTTTGGTTTATCTATTTGGAACAAAACTCCAAAATCTTTACTATTTGCACTTCAATCGTTGTAGGGTCATTTATCTGCAATTTAGATAAATTCTAACCTATTCAAGATGAATGATATTTTCCATGTATCCTTTCTTACAAAGTATGTAACTGATCCTAACAATGTATAGAATTTATCTAACTTGTAGATAAATGACACTAGAATTATTGAAATATAACCAATAATTATTTTGGAGTTCCATTTCAAACAGATGGGGACTCAAACTATAGAACAATGTAAAGTTCAATGGGACTAGTATTCAAAAAAGAATGCTACTTGGGAAAATGTACTTCATATGCAAAAATATTTTTCATATTTATTTTAATAAATAAATATATTTTAATCCTTGATGATTCACAAGATGGTCAGGAAAGGTTTGTACCGTAACCATCTTTCCACTCCCTGGAAAGAAATTTTGAAACCTATCATGCAATACCTAACTTATGACAATCCTGAAGCCCAACTCTATTGTTTCTATTTAGCTTTCATAAACCACTTTCATGAAACCAAAATGATGAATATTCTCGCATCCCTATTTTTTTCCATTGATTACACCATAACCTCTCCCGAAAAAAGGAGGAGGGTTTGCCCTGTAATCAAGGGCTTTTAAAAGTCCTGTACATATTTCTCCTTTTGAAATTCTCCAAAGGTAACATCCCTATACTGGAGTTTGATGAAGAAAATTCATGCTCAACTCCTAGTCCTAGAATGTCTAGACCCAAGAGGAAGGAGAAAAGTGATAAACCTCTTCTTGATTTCAACTTCAGAAAAAAAATCAAGGTTGAGAATACGCCTGTTATATGTTCCTAGAGGCTCAAGCTTAAAGAAATTTTTGAAACCCCTCCTTCCATGTCTATTAAACCTACAAAGGATCAGTCCAATTCGTGTGATATTGTGGAGATATACCTCCATAAACTCGTAGTCTAGGCAACCTCTGCTACAATTGATCACCTAGAAACTGCACATATGGCCTTAGATAAAGCAATTTCAATGCTAAAGGATCAACATCAAGCTCTCAGTATCCTATTTTTCTGTGATACTTTCAAGGATATTCCAGCATTTTCCATTGTGAGGGTCCCTCTTATGCCAAGGGTAACGAAAAATATGAGCAAGTGGTGGAGATTTCAAAGGAAGTGTGTATTGATGTACTGAAGGATGTTCCTAAGGATGCCCCGAAGGATGAAGCAAAGGATACCATGTTGGAAACTACTACCGCTTCTCATATGTTCACTGGCGTTCCTCTCTAAGCAAGGATGGGGTTCCACCTGCTGATGTCTTTATTTTGTTACTTCGGTCTGAAGGTTTTGGTCTTGTTGTGTCCTACGGGCTGTAGGCCTATTTATTTTTGTTCCTTTATATTTGAGGATGGCTTATTTTTGTTGTAGCAGGATTTATGCCTCTTTGTTGTGTTCCTTTCAGGTTTCCTCTTGGGTTCCTCTTCTTATTTTACTTTTGTACAAGGCGTTAGAGTGCTTTTCAAATGCCCTATTTTGATAAATAAATATTTTTAAATTACCAAAAAAATAAATAAATATAATTATTGTCATATTGCAACTTGGTAAAACACAGAGGATTGTGTTTAGTCCAATGAATGTAGTATGTCATGACGCTACCCTAGATAAATTTTTCATATAAAATATTTATGAATTTATATGTTATAATTAGTAAAGTATTATATGGTTTTATGAGGTTTTGATGATTACTGATATGCTACTAATAGATTTGTATTTTTTTAAGAATAGACACCTTTGCAAGTGGTTAGAAAGTTGATGTTTTATCTAGTCATAATGAATTGACATGTGATATATATTCTAGATCTAGATTATGCTCTTGCTATTTGATATGTCATATTTTTATGTTTGAATGTTAATTGATGTCAAATTATTATTTTTGTCATTTTTTGATAAAGGAACTATGATAAGAATATTTAATGATACTTCACTAAATAAAGAAAGAATAAAGGATAAATTTAAATGTTTAATTTCTTTTAGAATAAATAAATCACCAATCTAACTTTGAATTGTAAAATGAACCCAAATTAAGAAAGTGCCAAGGTGGACTGTCATGAGTTATTAATCTTGAGAAAATTCTTTCTAGGGTCTCTTTAAAACATGTTGAAAAAAGGAAGAAAAAAAAGAGTTTTTTGGTCTTTTGGAGCCTGAACAGAGAATGTGGGGAGTAGTGAAAGCTTTTGGATATTTCTATAGAAAATAAGTAGCAAGGAGTCTAACCTTCTATGTGTATATATGTCTTCTCCAAAACCAATATATTCTAATACTATTGGAAATTTGAGTTAATTTGAAGCATTTTTTGTTGTCATTGATGTCACATAGATCACATTTGGTTTTGGTGGCCAAAATATTTCATAAACAAGCATTTATGATATTTTTGAAAGCATGGCTATTTACAGGTTTTTTATGAAAACCAATGCAGGTAAAATAAAAGGATTTATTTAAAACCACGGTGGGCTTATGTGGAAAGGACTTTTCTTAAAATCCAAGGTGGAATTTTGTTTCATTGAAAAAGGACCTCCGGTGATGAAGATATTAAAGTTTAAAGTTTAAGTTTAAATTAATGGAGGACCGACCTATGTGCAATTAATGGAGGGTGGCATATATATGTAAAGGTGTCAATTTATTTCGGAAAGGGGACATATTATATATCATTGGAAAGCTTATTTTGAGGGATATTTGACTAACTTATTTATAAGGAGAAATAAGGTGTGTGTAAAGAGATATTTCTGATTTTGCAAAGGGGTTCCAAAAGTGAAGTTTGCCTTGTTCTTTTTCAAGAGGATTAATTCTTTCATGAGGTGACAAGGTATACAATATTGTGATTTATTTTATTTTATGGTATAAGTGGTTTTGGGAGTAAAAAGGTTATGAAATTTTTTGATTTATTTTATTTTATGGTACAAGTGGTTTTAGGATAGATAAGGAAGTTGTGCAATTAAAGGCATTGGTGATGATTATTGAAAAGTGGAGTAATGTTGATTATTTTGTGATCTACTAACCCTTGTGAAGATTGGCAAAAGAATTTTATGATTGTGGTAGATTTACAAAGATTTTTTTCATCTTCATAAAAGGTATGGGCACATTCTCCTATTGATTGTTTATGGTGGTTGATTTCTGAAATATCATTGGAGGGAAAATGATTGTTTGTGGTTTCCTTTTCAAAAGTGGTTGGTTGAATGCTTCAAGGTTTTCTGAATTGAGAGTTGTGTTTAAACCTTGTGTTATAAGCATAGTGGTTGAATCCCATTGGTTGTGAAAGAAATTGAGTTAGAAAATAACATTAGTATCATTATTATGTGAGATTTGTGGTTGAGCATTGTTGAAAATATTTAAGTTGGTTGATACATACTTGGACTAGGGTTGTGTGAGAAAGAGTTATCCCTTGTGATGATTGGTTGAGTTGAGTTTATTGAGCCTAGTCAAGTGATGTGTGAAGTGATTGTTCAAGTTCTATGAAATAAACTATTCCATAATTCTATGTTGAGTTGATATTAATGTTAGAACATATTGAGTATCTAATAATTCTCTTTATGGTACTTGAGCTGATTTGAGGTTGACTTGAATTGAGTTGAGGTTGATTTGAGTTGAGATTGAGATCATAAAATATTGAGTCTCTAACAATTCTCTTTATGCTTCTATGATTTGATTTGATTTGAGTTGATTTGAAATTGATTTGAGTTGATTTGAGTTGTGTAGACACCAAAACAGCACCAATCTGATCATGTGGATACAAGCACTGACCAAATTGGCATACATAGCCCCTAGGGCAGCCCCTAGAGGTTAAACAGTGGTCCTAACCACTCCCAAAGCAATTTTTGAAGGTCAGAGGTCAATTTGGCACCTTTCAAGCACCCTGCTCCTTACTCGTTCCACCCTAGGGTAAATAGAATGCTATTCACCCCACCTTGGGATGATTAGTAGCAATCACTCCAGGGTGGGGTGAATAGCAGGTTTGACGGGCAAAATGTCAAACCTTGACAAATGGTAGATCAGATCCACCACTCAAATCCACCTTCAATGCATGGGAGTGCGAGTGAGAATTTTTGAGCTCAAAGAGGCAGTCATGGAGCCCTTAATCAGGGAGGAATCTTCTCTCCCCTAGGAAGGCATGATGGCTAAGTGGTGCCCCTGCATGCACATTCAAAGCAGACCATCAGGTCTATAAAATGGTGAGTCTTATCACCCCAAAAAAAATATAGGGCAGGAGCACTTGGAGTAATGGAGCACTGTCGAATTACATCCTCACCCCTCACTTGTACTTCTTACATCCTTGATCTCTCTTTTGGAAGGGAGGTTATTGGGTGAACATTGGAAGCGCAATTCGGACCCAAAACCCAAACATTTGGCCATTGACACAACCCCCTAGGAGGTTTTGGACCCATCCCAAGTCGATTGGTGTTGAAACCAAGCCCCAAACGATAGGCGTCCTATCTCGGGGTGCCCCCGCACTGCTACAGTCCTAATCGCCCCACCCTGGAGCGATTATAAATATGTAGTATATTTATTCACTATTTATTTTGAATATTATTTTATGTCATTCATATATACTTCCATTAAAATTTCATGCCATTCTGATGATTTTTGACTGTGTTTTCATTATTTTTTGCTTTCACTAACATACAAGGAGCATCTTCAGATACAGGGCGATCGAGGCCAAATCTGCAAAATTCGACCTTTTGGGTCATCTCAAAATTCCCTATTTTACCTAACCCCAAATTTTTAGGTGTTTTGGAGGCCTCTAGATGGGACATTTAGGAGGTTTCTTTCTGACATTTTATGACAGTCCTAATCATCCCACCCCGGAGCGATTAGAAATCTATAGCAGATTTCTTGTATGTTCCTTTTGTAGTGTGTTCATGATGGTTTTTCTTGCTTCTATAAAAATTTCATCTTATTTTAATTACCATTTTAATTATTGCATGCATGCATTAACCGAAGGCCTTGGGGATTATATGCTTCCCTCCATCCGTAGGTGCTATTAATCATTTGCTATTTCTCTGAATGTAGGATATCGACACCAAAGGGGTAGAAAGGAACTACAGATGCATTCAAGCAAGTAAAGGTGATGTTTGGCCCACCCATTTCAAATGTGGGCACATAGAAGATCCCAAAGGGAAGCGTACCATCCGTGGTGTAACAAAACTATATCTAATGCTCCTAGCCCCTAAAAATGAAGGAGACATATTGTAACCTAATATCAAAGAAAAATTAATAAAAAAAAGGGCTACACTTTACTTTTTGCTTTACATCTCATTTAATTTCATTTGTTTTCCCCTTTTCATGCACTTTAGTCCTTTCTTCATTCATAGGATCTAGCATTACATTTGCTTTTGTTTGCATTGTACCCGATACGCCATTGCTTCCATATCTTGGTGCTTTCAGTGGCAATCATGGTGGGACCCTGTCCCCTAATTTTGGGATCAAATTTTTGATCAAAATTTTGTGTTTTTTTTGCAGGTGTTAATCCTTCAAGCATTGGACTACTGCTCGTGCCACCCTATGACAAATACAGACTAGAATTCATGCCATCCAAGGACAAATAAAGCATTCATCCCACCTTGTGACAAATACAAATCTCTTATTCATCCCACCCTGGGATGATTAGCTCTCTGTGTAGTTTCTGAGCAGAAACTCAGGGGCATCTGGTGTGGGCAGAGAAGAGGTAGGTTTTTTGAACATCCTCTAATTTGTTGTCTTTGTTTCTATGATTTTTTGTTTTCTTTGCTTGCATGGAAGAGTTTACTGCATGTTTTATTTCTTTGCACAAGTAAAAAGAACAACATGCACCACGTTACAATATAAACATCAAGGAGTTTGTCGTAAAACCCCAACACTTGATCAAGACCAACGATGGATTTCATCACCACCTTGGCTTGAATTTTGCATACATAACCCCGATCGTGACTGTTGCTAGACATAAATCCTGATGAAAGCTAAGAAAGTGTAGCTAAGGTGATTCCTAGAACATGAGGATAAGTCTTCTATGGTAGGTGTCAAAAACAGAGTGATTCCCCTTCCGTACCGCCTATGTTCCATGTACTATTTTGCTCTCGCGTACCAATAGTTTTCCTCACGTAAGGGTGGTTATATTGAGAGGTTCGGTATAATGACCTGGTAGTGGTATATATAAGGGGTGACCATTTTGGGAGATATAAGAGCCCTCATATTGCATGTACAACAAAATTTTATTTACAAGGCTTTCAAAACAAAAATCAAAACACACTAAACCAGATGTAGGGTACACATTTAATCCATAAATGAGATAATAACTTCTTTGTTTGTGTGGCTCCTATTTTTTTAGTGTAGCATAAAATAAAATCATAAATAAGATAAAAATGTGCACATATTTTAGACAAACACCACCATGGTGTACACCCGTAGCCAAGCCCAATCACGGGTAGAAGCTGCAAAAAGTGTACAAGGGGGTGCAAGTGGCCTCTGTTATAGCCCCAAGGAATTGGTTATACCACCTTGGTGGCCTGACCCACAAAATAGTCCACATCATACCATGACGGAACGAGACTATAGAGTCACCCCTTTGAGGGGTACGCCCATGCAACATAGACCCTTTCAGGAGGAATCCATACATGTGGCACTCAACATAGATGGGAGGGCTCCCTTAGACACTCGTTATGAGTGGCCACCACGCGATGAAGCGCTATAACAACATAGGTTCCATAAGGAGGGGCCACATGATTACATCATCCCTCCTCTACCCCTTATTATTTTCAAAAACAATAGGCAAAATCCAGAGTGCAAGGCTCTTTAGACAGGGCAAGCCAACTCTGCTCGCCCCTTTCACATATACAAAAGGGAGCATGAGGAAAACCACTACATTACTCAAGAGGAATACACAACATGGGAACAATGTGCTTTCACACCTTCTATTTATCAGGATCACCTACTGAGGCCAGAGCTTGGGGTAAATACCGCTAACCTTGACAGAGGGAAGCGACCTATAGAGATATCAGATCATCATGATCGAGATAGATGTGTAGGGGAGGCATATAGGCCTCCTAGACTCAAGATGGTGGAACAAATCGACTTGGAATTTGCCAAAAATGTCACCCGCTAAGCGCAAATCATGCAGCTTGAGCAAGACCAACAATAGTTAGAGCACCTGTATCACCTTAGCAAAGAGCGCATTCGGTGTCAGACAGATGAGTTGCTCCAAAAAACTATGCCTAAGAGGGTCCCAACCCCTCGCATGCATAGGACAAAGTTGTATGAGAGGCACAACCCCTTGGTGTGAGATAAGTCTCCATGACCTTATCTAGTGTTGCCTCCAAGACCTCCTAGACTTGAGCGGGAGATTAACCCTAGAGCCAATGATGGGCACCCTCCGTGGGTACCCACCCATGTTTATATGTCATGCACAAGAACTCCTCAAGAAGCCTATGAGGAATTTGAGCAAGAAGAAGAGCGGGCTGAAACGCCCTACCAAGGTAGGGTGGTGCTATCTGGTTGCCCCTCCATAGGCCTCAAGTTCCCCGTAATTCACAACGGGAACAAACCAAGGAGGAAGAGATCAAATCCTTCGATGCATACAAAGCACTGCTAGAGCGCTTAGAGTCTATGGATACCAAGACTTCTAGGCCCCAAAATCCCACTTTACACAAGCTTCGTAGTCACCTAGTGCATCCTTCAGTACCAGCACCCCCATACCCTGAACACTTCAAAATGCCTCAATTGGAAATATTTAGAGGGGATGAGGATGCCCAGGAGCATGTGACAAGACTCCTGAGTCAATGCTTTGGCATTCGGGACAATGATGCTTTGCTTCTAAGAAAATTTATAACCATGTTCATAGGCCCTACCTCGGATTGGTTTACCCAGATGCCGAAGCATAGCATCAGTAACCTAGACCAGCTAGTGGATGTGTTCCTCGAATGTTTCACCTTCAATACCAAGAAGAAGGCATCATTAAGTGACCTAGCTAGCCTCAGGAAGTATGAGGAAGATACCATGGTGGCTTATGGAAATTGGTGGAGGATGTTCCTTTCAAAGCTACCTTACCTCCCTCCCATGGCCAACCTAACCCAAATATTCTTGAAAAGTTGCCTAAGGTCGATCTCTATGCTATTGCAGCTACAACAATATGCCACTCTCGAGGAAGCCCTGGCATAAACCAAAATCATTGAGGAGATCAAGATATAGGATGGCAAGATTTCCAATCCAGACAAGAAAGAGTGGCCCAAAAACACCAAAACTAGGTCTACGCAACCAAAACCCGCTGCATTCAATTAGGTTGCCATAAACATACCAAATCCTGCACGGATGTCACAGCCCCCAAAGGCTAATTATCAGGCAGTTCCTCTTGACAACTATTAGAAGGAAAATCATAAGCAAGATAAAAATCAGCAACGTCGCCCTAGGCGATAATTCACACCCTTCATAGAATCTAAAGACTCCTTATTTGACTGTTTGTCCACAAAAAAATTGATAAATCTACCATAAAGTCGACCCGTAGACCCCAACATGCCAAAACCCAAGGGCTATAGGGAAGACTTGTACTGTATATTTCATCGGTAGAAATGACATGACCTTTACGCATGTTGGAAGTTCAAAAGCTTAGTGCAAGACCTAATAGACAACAAAATGCTAGTGGTGGATAATCCCATAGCACCAAATAACCAATATATGGAGATCTTCAAAGACCCCTTGCTTGCCCATGATGCACAGGAAAAGACTCTTCAAGTCAATGAGGTGACACAAAACTACCCCATGCAGGGGTATGTAGGGATGATAAGCATAGTGACATGGAACAAGATGTATCCAAGCATAGTTGCCCCCGCTGTAGCTACAGGAGAGGTTCCATCAATGTCACAACCTCAACAGCACCCTACACAACCTCCTCCACCTAGACCAATGGCCACAATTTGGACTAAACTTACCCAAAGTTTAAGGACCACATTAGCTAGGCTCTCCATCTATGAGCTCATCCAACAGTCACCGCCCCATCGGAAGGCTCTAATGGAGATACTCAAAGCCATCAAGCTACAGCCCTATGAAGCTGACTCTTTCAACAACTTTGTGGGACATGTAAAATGATGTACAGAACTAGTCATCACCTTTAGAGAATACAAACTGAAATATGTAGTATATTTCTTCACTATTTCTTTTGCATATTATTTTATGTCATTCATATATGCTTCCATTCAAATTTCATGCCATTCTGATGATTTTTTACTATGTTTTCATTATTTTTTGCTTTCACTAACATACAAGGAGCATCTTCGGATACAGGGCGATCGAGGCCAAATCTACAAAATCCGACCTTCTAGGTCATCTCAAAATTCCCTATTTTACCTAACCCCAAATTTTTAGGTGTTTTGGAGGCCTCTAGATGGGACATTTAGGAGGTTTCTTTCTGAAATTTTATGACAGTCCTAATCGTCCCACCCTAGAGCGATTAGAAATCTATAGCAGATTTCTTGTTTGTTCCTTTTGTAGTGTGTTCATGATGGTTTTTCTTGCTTCTATCAAAATTTCATCTTATTCTGACATGTTTTTATTACCATTTTAATTATTGCATGCATGCATTAACCGGAGGCCTTGGGGATTGTATGTTTCCCTCCATCTGTAGGTGCTATTAATTGTTTGCTATTTCTATGAATGTAGTATATCAACACCAAAGGGGTAGAAAGGAACTACAGATGCATTCATTAAATTGAAGGTGACATTTGGCCCACCCATTTCAAATGTGGGCACATAGAATATCCCAAAGGGAAGCGTACCATTTGTGGTGTAACAAAACTATATCTAACGCTCCTAGCCCCTAAAAAGGAAGGAGACATATTGTAACCTGATATCAAAGCAAAATTAATAAAAAAAGGGCTGCACTTTACTTTTTTCTTTACATCTCATTTCATTCCGTTTGTTTTCCCCTTTTCATGCACTTTAGTCCTTTCTTCATTCGTAGGGGCTAGCGTTACATTTGCTTTTGTTTGCATTGCACCCGGTATGCCATTGCTTCCATATCCTAGTGCTTTCAGTGGCAATCATGGTGGGACCCTGTCCCATAATTTTGGGATCAAATTTTTGATCAAAATTTTGTGTTTTTTTTGCAGGTGTTAATCCTTCAAGCGCTGGACTGCTGCTTGTGTCACCATATGACAAATACAGACTGGAATTCATGCCATCCAAGGACAAATAAAGCATTCATCCCACCTTGTGACAAATAAAAATCTCTTATTCATCCCACATAGGGACGATTAGCTCTCTGTGCAGTTTCTGAGCAAAAACTCAGGGGCATCTGGTGTGGGCAGAGAAGAGGTAGGTTTTCTGAACATCCTCTATAATTTGTTGTCTTTGTTTCTATAATTTTTTGTTTTATTTGCTTGCATGGAAGAGTTTACTGCATGTTTTATTTCTTTGCACAAGTAAAAATAACCACATGCACCACGTGACAATATAAACATCAAGGATTTTGTCGTAAAACCCCAACACTTGATCAAGACCAACGATGGATTTCATCACCACCTTGGCTTGAATTTTGCATACATAACCCCGATTACGACTATTGCTAGACGTAAATCCTTATGAAAGCTAAGAAAGTGTAGCTAGGATCATTCCTAGAACATGAGGATAAGTCTTCTATGGTAGGTGTCAAAAATAGAGTGATTCCCCTTCTATACCGCCTATGTTCCATGTACTGTTTTGCTCTCGCGTACCAATAGTTTTCCTCACGTAAGGGCGGGTATATTGAGAGGTTTGGTATAATGACCTGGTAATGGTATATTGAAGGGGTGACCATTTTAGGAGATATAAGAGCCCTCATATTGCATGTACAACAAAATTTTATTTACAAGGCTTTCAAAACAAAAATCAAAACACACTGAACCAGATGTAGGGTACACATTTAATCCGTAAATGAGATAATCACTTCTTTGTTTGTGTGGCTCCTATTTTTTTAGTGTAGCATAAAATAAAATCGTAAAGAAGATAAAAATGTGCACATATTTTAGAGAAACACCACCATGGTGTACACCCATAGCCAAGCCCAATCACGGGAAGAAGCTGCAAAAAGTGTACAAGGGGGCACAAGTCGCCTCTGTTATAGCCCCAAGGAATTGGTTATACCACCTTGGTGGCCTGGCCCACAAAATAGTCCATATCATACCATGACGGAATGGGACTATAGAGTCACCCCTTTGAGGGGTACGACCATGCAACATAGACCCTTTCAAGAGGAATCCATACATGTGGCACTCAACATAGATGGGAGGGCTCCCTTAGACACTCATTATGAGTGGCCACCACATGATGAAGTGCTAGAACAACATAGGGTCCATAAGGAGGGGCCACATGATTACATCATCCCTCCTCTACCCCTTATTATTGTTAGAAACAATAGGCCAAATCCAGAGTGCAAGGCTCTTCAGACAGAGTGAGCCAACTCTGCCCGCCCCTTTCACATATACAAAAGGGAGCATGAGGAAAACCACTGCATTCCTCAAGAGCAATACACAACATGGGAACAATGTGATTCCACGCCTTCTATTATTCAGGATCACCTACTAAGACTAGAGCCTCGGGTAAATACCACTAACCTTGACAGAGGGAAGTGACCTATAGAGATATCAGATCATCACAATCGAGATAGATGTGTAGGGGAGGCATATAGGCCTCCTAGACTCAAGATGGTGGAACAAATTGACTTGGAATTTGCCAAACATGTCACCTGCCAAGCACAAATCATGCAGCTTGAGCAAGACCAACAATAGTTAGAGCACCTATATCACCTTAGCAAAGAGCGCATTCGGTGTCAGATAGATGAGTTGCTCCAAAAAACTATGCCTAAGAGGGTCCCAACCCCTCGCATGCATAGGACAGATTTGTATGAGAGGCACAACCCCTTGGTGCGAGATAGGTCTCCATGACCTTATCTAGTGTTGCCTCCAAGACCTCCTAGACCTAAGTGGGAGATTACCCCTAGATCCAATGATGGGCACCCTCCGTGGGTACCCACCCATTTTTATAAGTCATGCCCAGGAACTCCTCAAGAAGCCTATGAGGAATTCAAGCAAGAAGAAGAGCTGGCTGAAATGCCCTACCAAGGTAGGGGGGGCACTATCTGGTTGCCCCTCCATAGGCCTCAAGTTCCCCGTAATTCACCACGGTAACAAACCAAGGAGGAAGATATCAAATCCTCCGATGCATACAAAGCACTGCTAGAGCGCTTAGAGTCTATGGATACCAAGACTTCTAGGCCCCAAAATCCCACTTTACACAAGCTTCATAGTCACCTATTGCATCCTTTAGTACCAGCACCTCCATACCCTGAACACTTCAAAATGCCTCAATTGGAAATATTTAGAGGGGATGATGATGCCCAGGAGCATGTGACAAGATTCCTGAGTCAATGCTTTGGCATTCAGGACAATGATGCTTTGATTTTAAGAACATTTATAACCACGTTCACAGGCCCTGCCTTGGATTGGTTTACCCAGTTATTGAAGCATAGCATTAGTAACCTAAACCAGCTAGTGGATGCATTCCTTGAATGTTTCACCTTCAATACCAAGAAGAAGGCATCATTAAGTGACCTAGCTAGCCTTAGGTAGTATGAGGAAGAGACCATGGCGGCTTATGGAAATTTGTGGAGGATGTTCCTTTCAAAGCTACCTTACCTCCCTCCCATGGCCAACCTGACCCAAATATTCTTGAAAAGTTGCCTAAGGTCGATCTCTATGCTATTGCAACTACAACAATATGCCACTCTCGAGGAAGCCCTGGCACAAGCCAAAATCATTGAGGAGATCAATATATAGTATGGCGAGATTGCCAATCTAGACAAGAAAGAGTGGCCCAAAAACACCAAAACTAGGTCTACGCAACCAAAACCCGCTGCAGTCAATCAGGTTGCCATAAACATACCAAAGCCTACACGGACGACACAGCCCCCAAAGGCTAATTATCAGGCAGTTCCTCTTGACAGCTATGAGAAGGAAAATCATAAGCAAGAGAAAAATCAGCAACGTCGCCCTAGGCGATAATTCACACCCTTCACAAAATCTAAAGACTCCTTATTTGACTGTTTGTCCATGAAAATTTTGATAAATCTACCAGAAAGTCGACCTGTAGACCCCAACATGCCAAAACCCAAGGGCTATAGGGAAGACTTGTACTGTAGATTTCACTGGTAGAAATGACATGACCTTTACGCATGTTGGAAGTTCAAAAGCTTAGTGCAAGACCTAATAGACAACAAAATGCTAGTGGTGGATAATCCCATAGCACCAAACAACCAATAGATGGAGATCTTCAAAGACCCCCTGCTTGCCCATGATGCACAGGCAAAGACTCTTCAAGTCAATGAGATGACACAAAACTACCCCATGCAGGGGTATGTGGGGATGATAAGCATAGTGACACAGAACAAGAGGTATCCAAGCATAGATGCCCTCACTGTAGCTACAAGAGAGGTTCCATCAACGTCACAACCTCAAAAGCACCCTATGCAACCTCCTCCACCTATACCAATGGCCACAATTAGGACTAAACTTACCCAAAGTTTAAGGACCACATTAGCTAGGCTCTCCATCTATGAGCTCATCCAACAATCACCACCCCATCGAGAGGCTCTAATGGAGATACTCAAAGCCATCAAGCTACATCCCTACGAAGCAGACTCTTTCAACAACTTTGTGGGACATGTAAAATGATGTACAGAACCAGTCATCACCTTTAGAGAAGATGAACTAAAATCAATGACTGGTGATATGGCGGATCCACCCCTGCACGTCATTGCATGGGTCAACAAGATTCCATTTAAGAGGGTGTTGGTGGACACTAGCTTGTCCAAAAATATAATCACAATAGTAGCATTGAAACACCTCAAGTTGTCAGCATCTCACATTGTGGCCTCCACCTATACCCTTCGAGCATTCAACGACACGATATGCTCGACGGTTGGCACAATTGTCCTACCCATCCAAGTGGGACAAAATACTATTCCTACATTGTGCCACATCCTAGAAGGTGATATGGCCTACAATATTTTATTAGGTCGGGCTTGGATTAGGGACATGAAGTGTGTCCCTTTGATAGCCCATCAATGCCTAAAGTACACATGTGAAGGTCAAGTGCATGTAGTCCTGAAAGACTTAGAGCCCTTCAAGTATTGCAATGTGGTGTAGTTGATGCCACAGTTGACCTCCCATCGACACATTTGGATTTTTAGTTAAATTCATCCAAAAAAGGTTTGATTCCACATACATCATCACTGCTAAGTCCCTCAAATCACCAACTGGACCCATCTTCATCATCTGGTCCTTCACCAACGACACCACCTATGGTGGCCACATCGAAGGACAACGGGAAGAAGCCCCTGGAAGAGATACCACCATTGGTCTCAACCATATCTACCGAAGAGGTGCCCAACCGAATGGAAGTTGAGACGCCTGGTTCACCCAACATGGAGTGGACCCAGTAAGAACTCCCATTCCCTCCCCCTCAACCACCAATGATCACCATGATATGGCCAATACGGGCCTGGGGGAGTATCTAGTGTGGAAAATTGTAGCAACACCTACACTTGAGTCCATGCAGGACATGGGGAGACCTCGCCTTCTCATCGGCACTATTGTCCCTTTGGACTACCCACAAAATCAGAATTTTTTTTTATATGGGGGCCTCGACAATGGCATTGAACCTTACCTACAAGAGGAAGAGGATGAAGAACCCTTTGCTAAGAACATCAACTATCTATCCAACCCGGACTTCACTTTGAAATACCTTGGCCAATGTAATTGGCATAGATATGGGTTAGGTAGATATGAACAAGGGGTGCACATTCTTTTTCAACCAAGATATAAGATGTCGTATGAAAAATCAATAGTAGGGTTCAACCACCCTCTGCCCCTTGACATCTTGGTAGAGAACATGCAAGTCCTAGGGCTAGGCAAAAAGGATGGGTTGGCATAAGATCCATATGCCAATCCTAACATAACATACACATTGGGGGATTATCTCCCATTGTTAACAACCAACCTTGTGGACCTCAACAATTCCTCCCTTTTGATCAAGAAAGTGGAAAGTTCAAGAACTTGAATCCAAAAGGGATATAGACAAGGCCAAGAAGTATCTTTAGAAGATGATTCAGAGTATGAGGTAGCACCTTGGGACCCTTTCGAGTCCGATAGCAATCACCCGCAAGTGACGCCCATAGATGACTATTAGGAGAACTTCATTACAATGTTCCCCTTCAATGCTCCAATCAAGCAAATGCCACCTCAAGAGAATCAGGTCCTCTCATAGAGATCGAAACAACCCCAATGGGACCAAATCAACTTGCTCGATCAAAATGAGCCTCACATGCCACAAATAGTTGTCAGATACAATGAAGGCCTATGGATATCTGATAGTAATTATGAAGATGAGACTGAGATGGCATATCTCAACCACATGCGATAGCAACAACAAGAATATCCCTTGGACATTGAGGATATATTTGAACCGCTAAACATGGGGCCAAGGCATAGGTGGCACCTAAACCAAGCATAGTTAGACCAAGTGCTACACTCACCACTTCAGGAATATAGAGAGCACATTCCACCCAGAAACCCTATAGAGCCATCAGTGCCAAGGGCAGACCCTATCCTATTATTCACACATAGAGTTGATCCATTTGTTCCAATACCCACAAAGCCATATCCGGAGCACAAATATCACCAAGGATGTCTGAGTCACCACCCACGTGGTAATGGAGACCAAATTCACTTCATCAACATGATCTCCATTGACTTAACCACCTCCATCTGCAACCCAGCCTATCTAGGATGACCATTGTATCTAAACCTAGATGTCATATACTAGGATCGTGCTAACTCGCCACCATCCCCATCAGAGTACTGGCCTTGCGGTGAGATGCTTCATTTCACCCCAAGACCACCTTAGGATATCTTCCATGCTGAAGAGGAACCTGACATTCCAAACGTAGATCTAAATTTGGAAAATGATATCCACCTTATCCCAACTCCACACCAGTTGGAGGGCAGGTCCCACATGTTAGTCGAAGAGATGACTAACGTAGACATCGGCTCTGATCCAATGAATCCATAAATCATCAAGCTGGGGGTAAGTCTATCCCCCAAAGAGCAAGCCAATTACATTTCCCTTCTCAAAGAGAAGGAGTTTTTTGCATGGTCCTACAAAGACATGTCTAGGCTAGACCCGTAGCTAGTCATTCATAATCTAACACTTGACTCGATAGTCAAGCTAGTAAAGCAAAAACTATGTAAGATGCACCCAAAAATAGCCTTAATGGTAAAATACAAGCTACAAAAGTTGTTGGATGCATAGTTTGTCATTTGCATGGATTACCCACCATGGTTGTCCAACATGGTACCCATAAAGAATCCTTATGGGAGGATTCACATATGCACCAATTTTTGAGATCTAAACAAAGCGAGTCCCAAGGAAAATTTCCCCTTGCCTAGCATCGATGCATTGGTAGACACCACAGCAGGCCACAAAATGTTTTCCCTCATGGATGGTTTCTCGAGATACAATCAGATTTGTATCAATCCTAACGATCAACTCAAAATGGCATTCACAATGCCTTGGGGGAAATTTTATTATAAGGTCATGCCCTTTGGCCTTAAAAATGCTGGTGCCACCTACCAACGCACTATGACATACATCTTCCATGATCACATGCATAAAACTTTGGAAGACTATATGGATGATTTGTTGGCCAAATCTCTTTTCTGCCTAGATCATCTAGATGACTTAAGCAAGATCCTCGATCGCCTCATCGAACACAAAGTCAGACTAAACCCCAAGAAGTGTGTATTTGGCATCACATTTGGAAAACTCTTGGGTTTCATAGTCTCAAAATGAAGCATCAAGGTATATCCAAATAAAGTCATGTTAATCCTTGAAATGCTTCCCCCAACCACCATCAAGCAGCTCAAAAGCTTGTAGGGAAAGGTCGCGTTAATCAAACGCTTCATAGCGCAATTATCTGATAAGTGCCAACCCATGAATAAATTGTTACACAAGGGGGTAGCATTTCACTGGGATGATGAGTGCTAGTCAGCCTTCGATGACATTAAACAATACTTGGCTTCACCACCAGTATTGGCACCACCTAGACTAGGAGTTTCATTCTATTTATACATCTCAGCTATTGAGATGGCACTAGGTACCATGCTAGCCTAAAAAAATGAACTACATAAAGAATAGGCTACTTACTATCTTAGCTACACCCTGGTCAGTTATGAACTTAACTATGCATACGTCGAGAAGTTATGCTGAGCAGTGGTATTTGCCACCAAAAAGTTATGCCACTACATGCTGAGCAATACAAAATATGTTGTGTCTAAGGAGAATCCATTGTGGTACACGATGAGTCATACTTATCATAGTAGTTGCACGACAAAATGGATCATTTTGACGAAGTTTGACATCGAATTCATTGGACATAAGTCCATAAAAGGTCAATTCATAACCGATCAACTAGCATAGGATCATCTCAAATACGATTAGCCTCTAACCATAGATCTACCCAATGATGGGGTCTTCCATGTCTCAGAATCGCTAGATTCTGATGAGCCTGAGTCACAGGTCGACATAACCTTATTCTTCGATGGTTCTAAATGTGAGCAAGGGGGTGGCACGGGAATTGTATTCTTCACATCGCAAGGGGCTCCAATGCCTCTATCATTTAAACTTGATTTCTTGTGCACCAATAACAATTCCGAATATGAAGCCTTGCTCATAGGTCTTCAAACAACAATCACCATGAACATCAAACACTTGAACTGGTGATTTTTTGTTAATTTTCAACCAAGTGAAATGGGTATTCCAATATAAATGCCTAGTTCTACAGGCATACAAATCCCTTACGGATAAATTCCTAGAAAAACTTGAATGGTACAACATCGAGGCACTCCATCGATCATCAAATCATTTTGTGAACACTATGGCCTCCTTGGGGTCACTAATCCTACAATACCCTTCTGGTGAGATGACAACCATTCAAGTAAAAACATTATCGCAATCCATGATGGATCATGCAAGCTCTGACCTAACACCAGGAATCCACCTAATCCGGATTTAACCATCCTAGGATAGGTTCGCTCGAATCCACGATAGCCTAAATCACATCGACTGGGGGTCCTTGTTCTCCCCTATTTCCCTTGATAGCAACACAACGCTATTCTTACAAGTTCTTTCTTGCTCAACTTTTGCTAGGGACGTAATTCAAGAGGGATTGGCAGTTCATACCATCAAGGTTTCTGATCTACAGTATTGGTACACACCCATAAGAGACTACCTCAAGCTAGGTAACCTCCCACTCGGATTGATGCACACCATGAAAAGATCATTTAAATATAAAGTGGCAAAACATGTCTTGCTAGGAGACATTTTGTACCATCGAAGCTACGAAGGGATCCTCCTTCATTGCTTGGACTAGCAGGAGTCCGCTTAGACGATCACCCAAGTGCACGATGGTACATGCGATGGCCACTTCAGCGGTATGGCCATCGCAAAGCACATCCTTTGCATGGGCTATTATTGTCCATATTTAGAGCGAGATTGTTGCACATATGTAAGGAAGTGTGTGAAATGTCAACACCATGCTAATTTGACACATGTACCTTCTCAGGCCTTGTAGCCAATCCAATCGGCTTGGTCATTTTTGTAGTGGGGCTTAGATATAATCGGAAAGATCTCCCCTGCATCGTTAGGTCATCACACATTTATCATAATGGCCATAGAGTACTTCACCAAGTGGGTGGAAGCAATTTTGCTTACCTCTATGACTGGGACCCGCATTGTAGAGTTTATTTTACATAACATCATATGTCATTTTGGTATTCCATCCAAGATCATCTCGGATAATGGGACATCATTTAAAAACAAAGATGTGTGAGCTTTGAAAACAAAGTACAAAATTCACCATAGTTTTTTCACACCTTATTATTCGCAGGCGAATGGGCAAGTAGAGGCATCAAACAAAATGCTAGTTGCCATCCTTAAAAAGATAGTCATAGATAGTCATAAGGATTGGCACATTCAAATCCCGCTTGCTCTATGGGCTTATTGCACTAGCATTCAGATGTCCATTGGGGCAACTCCATTTTCACTGGTGTATGACTCTAAGGTAGTCATGCCTCTCGAGTTGGAAATACCTTCCTTGCGCATATCAATGCAAGAGTTCATCGATGATGACACTGCATGGCAGGTCTAGTTAGACCAACTTATGTTGCTCGACGAACAACGCATCAATGCCCTTGAGCATTTACGTATCTATCAAGAGTGACTTAAGAAAGCATACAACATGAAAGTTCACCTAAGGGACTTTTAGGTTGGTGACTTGGTCTTAATAGAGAACCAACAAAATTCTAACTTGCCACCCTATTTAAGGAACAAGTTCACGGCAAATTGATTAGGTCCTTATGTCATCGATAGTAAAATAGGACCTAGAACATACCAAATCACCTCTCTTGAAGGAATCAAGGAACTAGAACCCTTTAACATTAGTCATTTGATACCATTCCACATTTAAAATAGCCATGGCCCACCCCAAAGGCTCCAAGGATTCTCACAATCACTTGGTCAATCCCAAAATGTCCCAAAGGTGCACATAATCCCTTTGGTAAAAAAAATGCTCCAAGGATTCCCACAATCGCTTGGTCAACCCCAAAATGCCCCAAAGGTATCTATAAACCCTTTGGTCAAACCAAAATCCCCAAGGGTTCCCACAACCACTTGGTCACCCAAAATGCCCCAAAGGTATCTATAATCCCTTTGGTCAAACCAAAAGCCCCAAGGGTTCCCACAACCGCTTGGTCACCCAAAATGCCCTAAAGGTATCTATAATCCCTTTGGTCAAAACCTCCAAGGATCCAAAAGAATCACTCGATCCGCACCCACTCGGGATAAACCAACCATAAAGAATTTTCAAAAATAATAAATAATCAAAAATAACAAAAAAATTGCATCTCACTTCCATGCATACTCTTAAAAATAAAAATACAAAAAAATAAGTTGCATTAGGCATCACAAACATACATTGCATATTTGTTGGTCATACAGGTCAAATGCACCATAGACTGTAATTACTCGGTAATTCCATCATTTTTTGTATTTTCCCATTTTGTAAATAGTCCAGCAAAAATAAACGCCATCCACATTTTTCACCAAATCATAATCAATGTCTTCTAATGTATTACGGGCTTTCGTCATTCAGCTATCTTTATATTTCTAGCCAAAAAATATACAAAGTCAAATTTTTTTTTACAAAGGTAGAGTTTTACTTGGATCACACCTTGTTACGTAACATCCCAACATAAGTTAAAACACATAAAAATTCCCAAGTTGTGTGAACTAAAGATGAAACCTGCATGGTAGGCTAGGTTACCATACACAAAACTATTATCTTGCTCATCCCCCTGTGTGAATGACCCCAAGAATGATGAGAGTTGGCAAAAGAACAAGCATCTTCCCTACCCAATTCCCAAAGAATCCCAAAATTCTCAAAGGGTTGCAAACATCAAAAATTGCAAAAGTCAAAATACAAACTCCAAAGTTTGATATCCAAACCCCTCAAAGTGCACACATCAAAAGGCACAAGAAAAAGTGATTCTCATCACTCAAAATTCCAATCCCTTGCTCAAAAGAAAAAAATAAAAATAAACAGTGATTTTTATCACTACATACGTGAGCAAGTATCCCAATAAATTTGAAGAAAATAAGGGAGTCGAACTTGAATCCCTGGAACTCTTAGCATTCGAAAGGTCATGAGGTGATCCTCAGTGTCGGTTTGGTGGATAGCCTCCTGGTCACTGGTGGCAAACCTCCCGCATGATGATATATTTGTCATATTAAATTGCATATAGATCAATGTTTACATGTGGATGAGCTAGCTTATGGTATCCTAGATTGTACCATAGATTAATCTTACTAAATACAACAAAGGAGTTAGTAGAGCTAGTTAGGTGATCCTCAGTACAGGTTTGGTTGACAGCCTATCTGACACTGGCGGTATCCTGACAACTACCACATAAACAAATTCAATCTCACACACAAGGATGTGAAATAACTTGGTCAAACTCCAGTCTGATTCGTGCCTTGTTCAAAAGTATTGCAAGATAAATGTACAGTCTTGGCTAGTTAGTTAAAACATCTAAGTCTCAAAAAAACCTTAACTAAAGTCTATAACACTTGTGGTACATTCCATTCTTACATCACGATCAGAAAATACAAACAAAAAATATTACACATGCAAAATCATCACATAGTACAAAAATCCAGTAAATCCTATACAGTCTATGGTTCCATCGCCAAGTTATCAACAAATCATTTCATCTATTCCATATGCATACATCATATAATTAGAAACATCGTATTTAATAATACATGCATACATAAATGTAAATAAATGTGCATAAAAGTAATAATAAATCACAACAAGTGTATAATAAAAAAAAAAGTCATATATATATATATATATATATATATATATATATATATATATATATATATCACCAAAAATGCCTGTAGGCTACAATAATTCAGTCCTTTAACCTCATAAAAAGATAAAAATACTCAAAACCCCAAGCCTAGGGAGTCATCCACCATGATCACGTAGGATTGGTATGCCTGGAACTACCCCTAATGGTGTGGGTCCTATGGGACTTCTTAGGGTGTCTGCTGCCAGCCCCAGCATCATGCCCACTAGTGCTACCCTCACCCACCTGCCTACAATGAGATGAAGCAGAATGCTTAGTCTCACTATCTCTCATTTGGCACGAAGATCCACCTCTAGTGAGCTCAGATAACTGTCCACCAAGGTGGATAATATCGACCTCAAACTCCACCCAAAATTGACCCCACTCCACATCCTGCCAGCGGTATGCAACCAATGCTTCATCCCACCATGCCAATTGAGCCCACAGTTGATCCCTCTTGACACTATGCTACTCATCCTATCTCTACAGTAGCTCCTCCAATCACGCTATCTCAGTGTGAAACCTAGCCTCCATATCCCTCGATATTGCCTAAGCCATGGGCATCTCCGATACGGCATGCTACTCTGGCACCCACTACTCTAGAGCGTCCTATGTATTCGGCTTCTCTATAACCCCTAGGTCATCCCCAGTCAAGTCATCTACCTCCGCCATATTTGCATATCGTGCGGAGCCCCCTAACCCTCCCCCGGTGCCTTCGCAACCCCACCACCTACTACTGCCACATCTAAACCTCCTAGAGGCCCCTCACCTTGCCATCACAACATCATCCACCATTGGTCATACTCTGTAGTCACCTCGATGTTGTCCATGTTGGTGACATCAATCACTACATCCAGCTCTTCACCTAGCAGCTCAATGATCGGCCAGGCTAGAGTCCTCTCATCGCCCTGATGCTGATAGATCAAGGGCTCACCAGGAAATCCCTAGTGCACCCAAAATTTTCGAGTCACCTGAACGTATGGGAAGTACTCCTGCTCAGTCCCATGTCGCTCGATCAACCACCTCCCCATGCGTGCCTACTAGAGCCACTCCCCAGCCTCAAGCCAGGCTGGAAAGTCCCGATATGGTTGCCAGAACACCTCCCCTAGAGCAAGATGTGATAAGGCATTAGCATAGTTCCCTATGGCACCTACCCACCACTGACTCTACCCTTACTCCTCTGACCTCTTCCTTAGAGTAGTATAGCCAATCTCCATGTCTACCATATCTCCCCAAGTAGTCCAAGGCAACGCCTATGGCCCCTCCACAACTATGTGTTGCCATCCCCAGCACTGTAATAGGTAGTTGCACCCAATCCCCTTTCACCTTTGGTAGTAGACCTCATACAACTCATCATAAATTTGTGCTAGTAGTGTTTGACCCCACCTCATAATCAGTGGTGTTGTCGTCGAATACTCCACCAGTCTGAACACTACCTCAAGTAGGTTCCAAGGGAACCTCACACCTGAGGAGTCGGGAAGTAGCATGTTGGAGATGAGGGTCATAAGCAATGTATGCCTCACCCCCAACATGCCCTTCTCAAATGACCACCACACTAGAATCTCGCCAATCAATTATTCCCCCTTTGCCCTCTTCACTGCCCCATCCACCCCCATCTCCGTCGCATGCCCAAAGCATTGTGTCAGCATCGTCGTCTGATGATCCTAAGGAGTCATCCGAATGGACAGCCGGTCTATCAGAATTTGCAAAATTTGATAAATTTCCTTTAGAGTCACTGTCATCTCCCTTATTGGGATATGAAAGGTGTTGGTGTGGGGATCCCACAAATTGATCAGGGTAGTCAGATATGCCCGATCCCCCACCACAGGCTCTAACCGAGTCACTTGCTTGAGCCCAAGGGCATCAATCCAATCCCAGTCCACCATAGTTAGCGCATCTCGTGCATAAAAAAATACCGTCGGATGATGGTATTGACTCTTCACCACCTGTAAAACAAAACAACACAAAAACATTAAAACATGACAACAAAAAAAATTGTACATCAATAAAACAAATATACAGCAATGTATACAAACTATACAACAAAAGCATTTAATAAACTGTACAACAACATTAACAAAATTTATAGTACAAACATTCAAAAAAATCAATAAAAAATGCAAAATAAAACAAATTTTTAACCTAGGGTTTTTAACCTTAGTTTAAACTAAAAAACAAAATATAAACAAAAAATTTAACCTAGAGTTTTTAAACCTTAGTTTAAAGTAAAAAATTAAAAAAAAAAAAAAAAACAAATAAAGCGAAGGAGCACCTACCGGTCTTGCCTCGGCTCTACCACTCAAATATTTGGTTCATGTACTCATGGTATCCGTGAAATATTGACAATGCTTTGCTACATAGACTCGAACTCCTCCTCCTCACAACTCCAAATCGCCAGAAAAATAATTACAAATGAGCCCAAAACCTAGTTTTGGCCCTTATATAGGCTCTTAGGCCTGTAATCGTTCCACCCTGGGATGATAACTCTAGATAGTGCTCATCCCACCCTTAGATGATTACAAAACTAGTATTCATCCCACCCTGTGATGATTACAGAGCAAGAAAATAAAAAAAAAACCAAAACTACATCCAAAATGCACCAAAAATAGTAATAAAACTGCCAAACAAAGGCACCTTTGCGCCTAAGCTTCAAGGCATCAAAAACTGATGTTGGGGTCACAAATACTCACTAACCTACTCCCTAAGAATGCTACCATATCTGGACCACTCCATGGGAGGAAGTATTTTTGATAATTTTATCCCCAAAAGGCGTCACAAAAAGGGTCAAAACCCACCAAAAAACAATAATAAAACTGCCGAACAAAGGCACATTTGCACCTGCACTTCAAGGCATCCAAAACAGGCATTGGGTTCATAAATACTCACTAAACTACTCCCTAATAAGGCTACCATATCTATAACGCTCCACGGGAGGAAGGATTTTCGAGAATTTTATCCCCAAAAGGCATCACAACAAGGGTCCAAACCCACCCAAAAATAGCAATAACATTTCCGAACAAATGCGCCTTTGCGTCTGACATTCTTAGCATACAAAAACAACATCAGGGCCACAAATTATCAATATACTACTCCCTAAGAAGGCTACCATAGCTGGACCGCTCCATGGGAGGACGAATTTTTGACAATTTCAGCTCCAAAATGCGTCACAAAAAGGGTTAAAACCCACCAAAAATAGGTCATATTGTTGGGAAACTACCTAAGCGATCAATGAAAAACAACTGAAGGCACCATTACAAAATTCATCTTAGGTCAAGAAATTCATCGCTTTTCTCATTTTGGTCATTCCCTCATTGATTCATCGCTTGAGGGGGTAGTCACACTTAGTCACCAATCAACAAATACACACCCAATAAATGAAATGGCATGCATTCAAAGAATCATTGATAAATACAATCACACTCCTTCTTAGAGCAGCAAACAAGCAATAATCACAAGCTGATCAAAAAATTGGCATTCTATAATCATGAGCTCAAGGTTCCCACAGAAAAAATGTTGCGCCCTTTGCCTATTCATGACTGAACAATGTCCAATATCAAGTAACACCTCACCGAAAAAGGTGTTAAAGGTTAACACTTGAATTAAGCTCCTTAGCTCATTAGAAGCAAGGATTCAAGAATACATGCCCTTTCCATACTTGGGGCATCAAAATTTGGTTAGGTTACTGAGAAACCCTAATCATTAAGTGCTTTGGTTATCTATTTTTTCTCAGCATTGTGCCATGCACAGCACATCCCAAAAAGAGGCATCTGTAGACACCAAAATAGCACCAATCTGATCATGTGGCTACAAGCACTGACCAAATTGGCATATATAGCCTCTAGGGAAGCCCCAAAAGGTTAAAAAGTGGTCCTAACCACTCCCAAAGTATTTTTGGAAGGTCAGAGGTCAATTTGGCACCTTTCAAGCACCCTGCTCCTTACTCGTTCCACCCTGGGGTGAATAGAATGCTATTCGCCCCACCCTAGGATGATTAGCAGCAATCACTCCAAGGTGGGGTGAATAGCAGGTTTGATGGGAAAAAGGTCAAACCTTGACAAATGGCAGCTCATATCCACCACTCAACTCCACCTTCAATGCATGGGAGTGCGAGTGAGCATTTTTGAGCTCAAAGAGGCAGTCATAGAGGTAGTAATGGAGCCCTTAATCAAGGAGTAATATTCTCTCCCTTGGGAAGGCATGATGGACAAGTGGCACCCCTGCATGAACATTAAAAGCATACCTTCAAGTCTATAAAATGGTGAGTCTTCTCACCCCAAAAAAAGGACAGGGCAGGAGCACTTGGAGCAACAGAGTGCTACCGAATTACATCCTCACCCCTCACTTGTACTTCTTACATCATTGATCTCTCTTTTGGAAGGGAGGTTATTGGGTGAACATTGGAAGCACAATCTGGATGCAAAACCCAAACATTTGGCCACAATACCCCATCCAATTTTCCTACACAACCCCCTAGGAGGTTTTGGACCCATCCCAAGTGGATTGGTGTCAAAACCAAGCCCCAAACGGTGGGTGTCCTACCCCACAATGCCCCCCGCACTGTTGTAGTCATCGCCCCACCCTAAAGTGATTATAAATTTGTAGCATATTTGTTCACTATTTATTTTGATTCTTATTTTATGTCATTCACATATGCTGCCATTCAAATTTCATGCCATTCTGATGAGTTTTGATTGTGTTTTCATTGTTTTTCGCTTTCACTAACATACAAGGAGCATCTTTGGATACAGGGTTATAGAAGCTAATTCTGCAAAATCCAACCTTCTGGGTCATCTCAAAATGCCCTATTTTTCCTAACCCAAACTTTTCAGGTGTTTTGTAGGCCTCTAGATGGGACATTTAGGAGGTTGCTTTCTAACATTTTATGAAAGTCCTAATCATCCCACCTCAGAGTGATTAGAAATATATAGCAGATCTCTTGGTTGTTCCTTTTGCAGTGTGTTCATGATGGTGTTTGCATGCTTCTATCCAAATTTCATCTTATTCTAATATGTTTTGATTACCTTTTTAATTATTTCATGCATGCATTAACCGAAGGCCTTTGGGATTGCATGTTTCCCTCCATCCACAGGTGCTACTAATCATTTGCTATTTCTCTGAATATAGGATCTCAACACCGGAGGGGTATCAAGGAACTAAAGACACATTCATTCAAGTAGTGGTAACGTTTGGCCTACCCATTTCAAATGTGGGCACGCGAAAGATCCCAAAGGGAAGCGTACCATCCGTGGTGTAACAAAACTATATCTAACACTCCTAGCCCCTAAAAGGAAGGAGACGTATTGTAACCTAATCTCAAAGAAAAATTAATAAAAAAAAGGGCTGCACTTTACTTTTTGCTTTACATCTTGTTTTATTTCGTTCGTTTTCCCCTTTTCATACACTTTAGTACTTTATTCATTCGTAGGAGCTAGCGTTACATTTTCTTTTGTTTGCATCGCACCCGGTACGCCATTTCTTCCGTATCCTGGTGCTTTGAAATTGATATTGACATTAGAAAATATTGATACTCTAACAATTCTCTTTATGCTTCTATGAGTTGAGTTGAGTTGAGAGCATTGTGGATCATTATTGTAATTCATTGAACAATACATTGGCATTCATTATTGAGTTCATCATTGAGCTTTACCTTGATATATTTTTGGATGATATTTGAGTGCTACTTGAGCATGATTGGTTGAGACTTTGAGAAGGCATTTGGGATAGTTTTGTGGGCAGATTTGTGGACAGATTTGGGATAGTTTTGGACAAGTTCTTAGTGAGCTTGTTGGAGCAAATTTGAGCAAGTTCTTGGTGAGCTTGCTAGAGAAGATTTGGACAAGTTCTTAGTGAGAATGTTGGAGCATATTTGAGCAAGTTCTTGTTGAGATTTCTAGATCATATTTGGACAAGTTCTTAGTGAGCTTTTTGGAGCAGATTTGGGCAAGTTCTTGGTGAGCTTACTATAGTAGTTTTGGGCAAGTTCTTGGTGAGCTTGCTAGAGTAGTTTTGGACAAGTTCTATGTGAGCTTGTTAAGCAGGTTTTGTGTGAGCCTATTGATTAGGTTCTTAGTAAGCCTATTGATAGACATTTGTAGGTGACAAAGTATAGAGGACAGAGTCTCAGTGGATAGATATCCATCAGCTAGCATAGTTGAAGATAGACCTGAGTGAGGAGTATTCAAGTAGAGAGAGGCCTACCAATCAGAGCAATAGAGATATGGAATCTTCTAGAAGATCACATAACCAGAGAATAAGTGGAAATAGTTCTTTTGTGGAAGATGTCCATGAACTTGTGATTAGGGTATCATCATCTCCTTTGGACAGAAGTCCATAAACATTATAATTGGGAGTGATTCCCAAAGAGATTGATTGAGAAAGTTTTATTAAAATATTTTCTCCATGGAGTAGCCTACATTGGGTGAACCACGTAAATTGTGGTGTCTCTATTATGTATGGTTTTTGTACATTGCTTTGATTACTTCTATTGAAACTTCTATCTTTACACATCATAATATTTATTTGGAAGAAAAAGTAAAAAGTGGTCTTATACTGTTCAACCCCCCCCAGTATAAGTTTATGTTCTTCAAAGACCGTAAGGTATTTTTTCTATAAAAATATTGAAGAAGGTGCTTCAAACTCTGAGATAGATTAGACATATGTTTTGTATATATATATTTATTATTGTTTACTTATAAAAGATAAAAATATACCTCTAGTTTTAAATCAAAATTATCATTACAAAATACTTATATGTTTTTGCTATGTACGTCTGAGAGAATGTAGGGCTTGAGGTTGGATAGATGTATGGTTTTGCTCACTACCATGCTATATTAGATGAGTCTTTGTACAATTACCATAATTTATTTCATTTTTTGGATTTTTGTCTACATATTTGTATAAATCATAAATGCTCATTGTAATCCATCTATAGTGTACCATGATGTCTACCTAATGCCAATTTTATGAATAGTTTATCTTTGTAGGAAAGGAGGACCATTATTTAGTTTATTGGAAGACTTAGATCTTCGAAGAACCCTGCATTTGGAATCCTATTGGTCCATCTCCTATGCATGCCTAGCACAACTTTTTTTTTAGGAAAAAATATATCCTTCACAAGATAACAAAAGGAATTAATCCATGTTAAACCTTAATATTTATAAGAATATTTTTTGTTCTTATTGTAAGTTTTGGGAAGCCACCAAGTGGAATTTCTATAGAATAGAAAGTCAAAATAGATAATTAAAACTAACTGCACGAGGATCCTCATAAATAGATAAAATCATCAGTAGGTAATTATCATTAGATCAACTCATCAATAGGTAAATATCATATTTACTACGTAAATCATAAATTGCACTTTATTTTCAATGTTGAATGATTTAATTTCTATTCACTGTAATCATTATTTTTTTTGCAAAACATGAAACTAAAAGAGATTAGAATTAAGCTTAGAATTAATCTACATGGTACAATATATACTGGATTCCTACTCTTTAAATCTAACATTGATTAACTTGGATTAACAGATATTAAATGTAAGCTATTACAGCTAATCAAAAAGTATAGAAAGAAGAAATTTTGTTATTTGTGAATCCCACCATATAGGAGGGTGGTCATAGTAAGTAAGATAATTTTTATCTAAATTCTAATTAGATAAAGTGTCAACACTCCCATATTTTTCTCTATCCATGTGATTATATTTAACTTTCAAAAATACCATTTGGATTTATTCAATCTTATCAACAATTATTTTTATTCTCTAATCAACCTTATGATTCTTAGGAGTCTTCAATATATTAATCATGACTTGAGATCTAGATTCAACTAAAATATTTTTCCATCCAACCTTAGAAGCCTCTCAAAGGAATATAAGGATACCATACCCTTCATCAAGGTTATTGGAAAGGATACAAGCAAAAGTGAAAATTAGAGAACCATCTAAAAGTCTACCAGTTCCTCCCACCTTAGCTTTTCTAGGGTTCCCTGTAGAGGCTCCATCAGTATTGAATTTTTCAAAATCCTTAGGAGGATGCTACCAATTTATTGTTCTATCCATATTTTGATTACTCATATTTCCTTTAAGTTGGTTTCCCTTAAAAGAGTTAATATTCAATATTTTTATCGCTTTATCCCATATTTGGTGGGAGTTCTAGGGGTTTTTAAGGAGCTATTGGACTAATTCAACTAAGTTTGCAATGGTATTTTGCCATATATAGTGAATGTACTTCATTTCTTGATTGAAAAATCTGGTTGTTTATTTCCTTCCATATATTCCAAGGTAGAATGGTAGAACCCATCAAAACTAGATACTTAATAAAATGATCAACACCTCCTGATTAGGCCAGTCCCTCCAAATCTATTCAAAAGTAAAAAAAAAATACCACTGTAAGCCAAGTAATATGGTCATTCTCCTCCATAGCTCAAAGGCTAAGGTACACTCAATAAAAATGTGGCTAAGAGTTTCCACATTCTCTTCATACATCTCATATCTAAACGGGCCATGAAAACCACAATTCATAAGTTTCTCACTAGTAAGCAACCCGTGATGCAATAAAATCCAAGTAAATAACCTCACCTTAGTCCAAATATTTTGGGCCCACAATTGAGTAAAAATATTATATGATTGATTGGTATTATTATGGCATAAGTTCAAATAACCTTCAACAATTGAATACTCACCCTTAGTAGTGTTGTTCCATCTAAAATAGTCTTTATCATGGGACCAAGAGAGAGATATCATATGAAGGATGCTTTGGATATATTTTATTTTCCTTTATGGAAAATGAATCGGCTAGTCCTCAATAGGTATCCAATATCTACCAACCTATGAATTACTAGGTTGGTATCGAGGCCTCCAATCAAGAAACTGGGTTATCAAAGGTTGGTGACCATCCTAATATTCTATCCAAAAAATTTATTGTTGAACATATGAATGATACAAAATATTTTTTGCTTAATCAAATCCTCACTAGTCTTAAGAAGACCTAAAATGGAAGAACCTTTTGTAGGCAATTCATAGCGAACAAGATCTTCAATACTTTTATTCTCAACATATTTAGCACAAAGATTCTTGGTCAAATGATCATTAGGGTTATGCAAAATACTCCAATACATTTTAGTAGCTAAATCCTTATTGTTATTAGTATCAGACTGAAAATCTAACACGCCTTCATTTTTGGGGAGGCATAAAGTATCCCATTTCACCCAGGCCCATTGTATTTTCTTCTTAGTACCACTCTAGAGGAACCGATGATTGATTTGATCCAATTCTCAAAGAAAAACCTTTGGGATATTCAAAACAACAAAAACATAAATAGTAATATCTTGAAGGACTAATTTTACCAAGGTAATTCTACCCCCAAATGAAAGCCACCTATTCATCCACTTATTAATTTTCTTCTTAACTCTACCCAACAACCAATTTCAATATTTTTTTTTACTTTGAATATTGATAAGAATACCTAAATAAGTGATCGAAAGGGATGTTTTCTTATATATTAATTTATCCAATACCATGGAATCCTATATAGGAGAGCAATGAATGAAAATAACTTGATATTTGTCTTCATTGATCAATTTCTTGGTAGTATTATAAAAAAAGCCAATGATTTGCTTAATTTTAGAAGCTTCCTTAACTGTAGCTTTACCTAATAGAGTAGAGTTATCAAAAATTAAAGATGAGAAGTAGGCCTAGCTCCATGAGCAATGGTTACTCCCTCAAGGGTTCTATTTTATTTATTTTTGGTTATAGTCATGCCCAAACATTCAGTAAGAATGATGAATAAATAAGGGGAGATGGGTCACCTTACCTAATACCTCTAGAAAGAAATTAATAGTTGAGAATTCCTACCATTGATATGAATAGAGTAGGAAACTAAAGAGATACATCCCATAATCCAATCCATCCAATCCTAGGAGAAGCCAAATTGCCTTAAAACTTTGATAAGGAAGTGACAATCCACTCTATCATAAGCTTTAGATAAGTCTAAATGAATGAACCTATATGGATATTTTTGCATTTCCATGGACTGGATGGCTTCTTAAAAAAAATTATCTCATCTACTATTTGATGTCCTTGCACATAACCCCCTTGTTAGGGTAAATAATCTTATACAAAATAGGCTTCAATATTTTTACCATGATCTTTGTAATTCCATTTTATAAAATTAATGATTAATTCATGGATTTGATATTATGTATATTTATTTACATTTTTATGGGGATGTTGCAATAAGTTCCTTTATTACAAAAATAATTGAATGTTTGATGTTATAAATATTCATTGTTGTTATTTCCGATTCATTTTGAAAGAATTAATTTATAATTATATTTATTAGAAACTCCTCAAGAGAGATTATATTTGTTGTCAAAATGAATGAAATAAAGATGCAAATCTATTTATAAACATGTTCTTGCTACCAAAAAAATAAAATTTATTTATATGTTTAATTATTTCAATATTATGCTTTAGAAATATTTTAATTCATTTCTTAATTAATCAAAATGAATATGCTTTACTTTTGTTGAGGAGAGAGAGTGACAGTTAAGGTAATTGATGTTATGATTTTGGGTAATAAAGGTTTTGGAAGGGAATGCTTTAAATAACCATGTTAGAATCCTTAAGATGAATTCAAACCTAAGGGTGTCATAGGAAAGTAAAACCTAGGACTTTTTTCAATGGGTACATCTAGAGTGGGGAACTTAGATGTTATCCAAATATGAGGAGTTTTTGGATAAGATTCTATATGGTGTAGCTTAAATATTATTTTCTATCGTAGGGATTAAGAACCCATTTACAATGAATTTAAATGATGGTACCTTCAATAGGTAGGCTCTAGTGTTCATGCAAAATTATCACATAAAGTGATAATTACCTTAACTAATCCATTATGGATATAGGGTACTTAAGCACTAAAGTATCAGTATTTCCACTATGGAAGTGTCATGACTAAACTTAGACGTATTACACCTGAATGCACCAACATATTTTAACTTATTATTGGTGAGGGAATTGGTGCATCCCTTCTCTAAATAATGAGGAGGTATAATCCCAATGCTATGGTCAAGTTGTCTTGCATTTCTAGAGAATGTAAAAAATATGGGGAGACCATTTTAAGCATCCTTTATGCCATAAAGGTATATACAATGAATCCCAAAATTCTATGGGGTTTGGCAACTTTTTTTTAACTTGAGAGTCATCTACAATGACAAGGTCTCAAACTATGGTAATGCCTTATCAAATTTAATATAAATGAAAACAACTTTGTGAGCCTTGACTAAAATAATTACCTTATTTGAAAAATACTCTCCCTAGATATGGTTAGAAATGGGATGTTACAATTTGTGTTACTCATACACTTTTAATTACTATGTGTGTGTTCACTTCTATCCATTACATCATGGAGAATCTAATTATATCTTTTATGCATCACCAGCCATAGATAGGCTAGATAGGCTAGTTAAGTTTATTGCTTTCTTTTTCTACTTTCTCTTATTTTTATATTTTTTTAATAAGGAAACCTAACATAATGGGGTATAGTTGGAAGGATATATGAGCATCAAAGATTAAAAAAATTGATTCATCTTGGTAAAAAATCCCAATGGTTGTTCGGAGGAGCCACATCCCAGGCTCCTTAGACTTCCTAGGACTGACACTCTAAACAAATCATAGGGTACTAGAAGCACCTTCTCAAAGAGCAACCAAAACCATGGGGGTCATAGTTCTTGGGATGAAAGGATCATTTTATGCCCCCAATAGTTCAAACTAACATGCTCAATGAGACCTAAACTATAAAATCCATCCCTTGATCAAAATTTAGGCCATGGTCTTTAGCTTATTGAAGTACCCTAAATATTTACTTGGTGAGTTTGCTGTAAAAAATTACCCATAAGAAATTTCCACTTTAGATTGAGGTTAATATCAAAATATTTGTTTGGTCAACAACACAACCCCACCTAGTGACTCCACTCAAAATAAGAACCTAAAGAACCTACTCAAAAAGGATACTAGATTAAGGTTTTGATAAAGGCCTCATTCTATCTGCTTCTATAGCATCAATTGTATTCACCCGATGGCTATGCTCTAAGCAAAGGACACAAAAAATCATGAGTCTACTACTAAATCCATGTGCCTAAGCATGGATGATTCATTAATTGCAAGTTTTTCCACATGGAGTACAAGGAACCCCTTATGGCCTCCTATACCACTAAATGCATGGGATTAAATTCCAACATCAGTGCTTGAAATTGTGCCACACTATACTTATAAAGGATTTTTAGACTCACTGATCCATGTATAGGTTATGCTATGCTTTTTCCAACTACACAATATCAAGAAGAAAAACATAGCTTTGAGGCTACTTGTGGCATCATTCATGGGGAAAGATCACAAAGGATATGGATATCTTCCCTCACACTCAATATATGAATGTGATCATCTTATTTTCCTATTCATATATGAAGAGAGAGTAACCTGCTCTAACTATATAGCATATCATCATTCAGTCCTCTCTCACTCAACAACTTGCTACCCTAAAATGGGTTACAACAATCTAGAATGAGGAAGAATAAATGGGGGAAGAGGGAGAAGCACATAATTCATCATAGAGCCAAATAAGTTGCCTAATAGGCTCATAGATAGTAGAGGAAGTGGATCCCACTCTCTCTAAAGTGCCCGAACAAGAAAGCAAGGTCACCTAATAGGTCCAAGAAGTGTAGCTCTCCATAACTAGTAGATCAAAAGAGGTAAAGAATTTAAGCTAGGGATGGAGAATATAATCTAAGGAGACTAATAGTGGAGACAGTAATCACTAGAACCAATAAGTTTGCATCAAATAAATCAAACAACTTTGGTACTAGTATAACTATAGCAAGGGGGCTCCTTGAGAGCCCTAGTTCCATAAGGATAGAATTTATTTTCCATGAAAAAATGAAAAAGTAGATAACTCTGGTGGTACCTAGGGGGAAACCATTTTGAATCCATACCCAATGGATAGAGTCCACCCCTACTCCTTGTACCCTAAATAGGATTTTTTAACTTGAAGGAGGAAATAACTTCAAAGATTTCTATAAATATGTATACTTCTTCTCATTGTAAGCATTGAAATCTATCCTTTCTTCTAAGGGTTTTTTTCCTTCATTCTCTCTTATGTACCAACCTAGATCAAGTCTTGCATTGTTAGTCAATTAGTTTTCAAACCTCTTCTCTTTACACATATGTAACTTGGAGTTCAAACTAATAAAAAACTATGACTATTTATGAATTCCCTATGCTATTTCTTGTGTGGATGTTATATTTTTACTCATGTTTATATGGACCTATGTTCCTTGTGAGTTGTCGATCACTATGCATATGTTCACTTCAATCCATCACAAGATTAAGAGTATAATTATATCTTTGGTGAATCACCACCCATAGATAGGCTATATGGGTTAGTTAGGTTTATTGCTTTATTTTTTTGCTTTCCTTTCTTTTTCTATTTTATTTAATAGAGAAACCTGGTAGAGTAGGATATAGTAGGAAGGAAATATGAGTGTCAAATATCACATAAATTCAAGGATACCACCTTGATAAAACATCTTGGATATCATCCAAAGGAGTAATATCCCATGATATATAGACTTCCCAAGACTTATTTTTTACATGAGGTGCAAGGCACCAAACACATCCACTCTAAGAGATGAGAGCAACCATAATCATGAAAGGTAGTAATGCCTAGGGTATAAGGGTTGTTTTAGGCCCCCAACATGTAGTGAGAATATAATTGGATCATTATGCTCGATGTACTTAGATAAATTATTTTTTATTTTTTTAACTCTCTTTGTTTAATCTCTAAATTAATTTTCCTCATAGAGCTTGTAGATACCTAGAATACATCATATTAAGGAGACTAGCTAAATAGACTCCTTTTAGACCACATAAACCACCTTGGATAGCTTCAAGGCTAAAATAGTGGTTTTCATCACTTAAACATGCATAAGTACGCTCTAAACTATGGACATATCGACCTAAGACACCCTTAAACTATAGACATCTCAACCTGAGATACCCTCAAATCTTGACCATCTCGATATAAGACAACCTTAAATCATGGTTGTCTCAACCTGAGACACCCTCAAACTATGGTAGTCTAGACTCAAGACACCCACCAAACCACAACCGTCTTTACCTAAGATGTCCACCAAAAGCAAGTTTAAAAATAAAAATACATGTGACTAGCAGCCAAAACTTCTAGTTAATCCTATGCACTATACTGCACTGGAATTAAGTGCCCTACATGGGCCAAAATTAGAAAAAATACATACAATAATTAATCACATGAGATTCCAGAGATAGGCATCTATTTTTCTTAATGTGGACTACCTCTTCACTTTTAATGTAGGGTGATTTCACCATTATTATATTTTCTATGATAAGTCTATAAAATGACACTCACCCTTTAGTTCTAATGGTCCCTCAATGTTTAATTTTATGCAATGAAGTTCTACCAAAATCAATCCAAATCTGAAGGTTTTTGAATTTGTGTAATTAAGTGTAATCAAATTTAATCCCGAATTCCCCAAGCATTGAAGTTCTACCCACTTCAATCCTCCAAAACCTTACTATCATTTAAAATCATGCTAACACACTACTAAAAAGGATTGAAATTTGTGCTTCCATCTTCCATGTAGTTAAACATCTTCATTTCGGTGATCACTTTGATCCATAAAGTTGCTCTCACAATACAAAAATCCATTGAAAACACACCCAGGGTATCTCGAACGTGACTCAAAATTGATTTTAGATAAATAAATTCCTATGAAAATAGTCATCTCAACTCAAGATAACTCACATATAAGGCCATCTCACCTTGATATGGTCTTGGCTAGACACCTGGTTTACTACTTTTTCTTTTAGCATAGATTATATTAGTATTTTCACTATTTCTACATTTGGATAGATTTTAGATTATACATGTTTTATTTTGGTTTTTATTCATTTATCACATTCATATTGATTAATACGAGCTCAATTTTAATGGGCTCTTCATATACTTTTGATGCATTTCTAGTTTCCTTGTGTGTAGATTACAGAATTTAATAGATGACAAAGGAGTACAATATTCACATCATATTCACTATGGAGGTAATGGAAAACCTACCCCTAAATGGTTTGTGATTGGAAGAAGACCATTCAATACATCAGGATAGTTTCGAGGGGAAAAAAACCCTCATATTGTATTGATTGTATCACACTTGTGAACTCCCTTGAGGGGATGTTATTGTAATATGCTTTGAGAAATATAGGCTATCATTAATAAAAGGGGACCCATATTTTACTATTTTTATCATTGTGTTTCAATTATATTCTTGTGTTTATTTATTGTGTTTACATTTACTTTATTAGTGCATAGTTTTTGAGCTCTCATATGGTGATCACAGTGGGATACCAATCCCTTGTTTAGATTTTTTATTGATTACTGATAAATTCTACTTTTACAAGTACATAGTCATAACCATATTAGGTTGAGATGACCTCTATAATGCAACTATCTTAGGTCAAGATGACCCCTAGGGTAGAATAAAAATAGTAACAAAATAAAGATATCTACATCATACTTAGGCTTTCAAAGTAAGTCTGTATATCCTTATCTATCCTACTTTTGTAAATAAAGATAAAAATTTAATGTTCTATAAATTAAGAAAAATTCATTTACAGTAAAAATTATAGAAACTCTTTAGCTTTGGGTTAGTCTAACAACAGTCATATCAGGTCAATATGACTTCTATATATGGTCATATCAAGTCTAGATGACCTATGTCTATGGTCATATTAGGTCAAGATGGTCTTTGTTCACAATTGTCTTAGTGTAAGATGATCTCTATTTGTTGTTGTTTGATTTTCTTACCTTGTTGCTTGCTTAAAGGATGAATATCATATCTGTCTTTATAAATATTAAACATACATTTTTGCATTTAGTGAAATATTACTTGTATGCTCTTTGTTTCCTTTTTGTAAAAATATTAAAATGAACCCTCACATATACACAAGATAATATAATATCAATTATTTAGATTTCATCACCAATGGATGACAGTAATCATGTTATGTGGGCATTCATATCCCACTATGGAGTGGATTTTTATTCTTCATCATCAACAAGTCCCCTACTTTTAGGTGCATTTCAAAATAGGAAGGTTAGACACCCTCCAATTCCTAGGGCTTAATAATTTATGTAATAATAGTTGTCATTCATGTCCAAGCTCACACGGGGGTGAAGCAAAAGCTTGGATAGGCTGGTAGCAATGCAATAGATAGTGTGGCCTCTTCCAAAGGTATTTTGTTTCCTTAGGATAGACATCATCCATATCCAACATACTAGGAAAATATTTTTATCATTTATGGTGCATTCCTAGACAAGGGGTGTGCACAAAATACCTTTCATTAATTTCTATTTAATTTACCTATTAATTTTCATAGAAATACGATCTTAAAACCAAAACACACACAAAAAAAATCTAAAATTAAATCAAGAAAATCATTAACAAAAAATAAAAAATACAAAAAAAATGCTTTCTTGTTTGCTTGTTTATTTATTATTTGCATAATTTAGACAATGGTAACAACACACAATCAAGCTCAATCAAGAGCTAGTGCTACTAAATATCTATAAGGAGATATATAACATATTTGAGATAGTATAGAGGACCTTTCCATCCTTGAATGGCACCCTGGCATACATCATAACTTGAATCTCTCATATAGAGGATCTAACCTTCAATAAATCCCTATTCGAGAAGCACCCATAGGTCCTAAATATGATAAAATGGAAAACCTTCCTAATCTAGATACTTTTTTTGATTTCTATTAAAAGAATCATTCACCCACTAATGGTGCCTAGTAGGGTAGTTTTGTGCATTCACATCTCAGCTCATCCTAAAGATCCATTAGAAGCAATGCAAGGGTACATCTTATGCCAATATGACTACTACCAAGATTTTGCAACTGAGCATCTATCTATAAATCAAGAACATGATCAAGATGATATGCATGTTAACCATAATTATTACAAAAAATCCATTTTAGCTCTTGCATTCATTATAGATGAGGGTGACATCAATACCAATATGTTTCAAGAGAGATTATTCATTCAAGAATGTTGCACCTTTGCACTGCTTTAGTATATAATGCTCACTATAAAACTAGAATACCAGGTCAATGCAACATTTAGAGATCATGAAAAATAGGATGTATATCCTACTAGGGGTGAGAGACAAGAAAAGCCCATCCATATTACAAATACAAGGATAAACAAACCCCATACATCTGAGTAAATAAACCACACTCATGAGGTACCTAGGCCAAATATTAATCAACAACAATAGTTGGATCAACTATGATTAGACCACCAATGATTAAATCAATAATGAGTGGACCAACAATGGTCACACCTACAAATATTGCATCAATGAAGGGTACAACAAGAGCAATTACAAAAGGTATTACATTAAATGGTACCCATACCTAGTACCCATAGGCTGCAATAACACATAAGGCACCCTGTGTAATATCAAAATCTTCAACCGCTTCCAAACAAAAATTGTTCACCTCGTGCATGACCAAATAAAGTTCCCATACATACTCAAAGGTACAAATTTACTAAACAAAATAAACCATACACTTATCTAGAGGAGTATAATCATTATGAGGAACCACAATTATAATATCAAGAACCAATTGATACATACCTTGAATTCACTTATAGGTATGTGTGTGTTGACAACACCTAACCATCTCTACTTCCTCAAGGATAGAGGTAAGAAAATATAATCATTTCACTGGATGTGTAAAGGTGCTAACTAATAACATTAATTTCTTAGAGAAGCAAAATTTAGGTATAGGTTACCGAAAAAATATCTTGTATCAGCTTCACAACCAACCATTGTACCCATTCATGTCATCGCCTCCATACCCAAAATATTTTGAAATACCAAAATTAGATAAATTGAAAGGAGATAAATATGCTCAAGAGGATGCCACTCACTTCCTGAATGTATGGTTTCATATTTAGGATGATGATTCCCTCATGCTAAGAACATTTCTAATAACTCTTGTAGAGCCTACTTTAGAATGTATAATCATATACCATGACATAGCATCCATCCCTTTGAAAAATCATAAATGCATTCTTAGAATGCTTTTCATTTAGCAATAGTAAAATGCAACATTGACTAACTTGCATAATCTTAGATAATTTGAAGATGAGCTATTCATGGAATATGATAATCGATGGAGAGCAATAATAACCAAAATTACCTTTCACCTTACCCATAATGAAGCTTACCAGATTATTCACTAGGATTTTTTCAAAGTAAATCTCACTTTATTACAACTACAATAGTATTGAACCTTAAATGAGGCCCTAACATAGGCTAAGGTCATTGTGGATATTAAGGTCCAGGAAGGTGATATTAATCTTCATAGAAAGGAATAAACAAATAGTAATTCTAAGGGAGGAAACACACAACAGAAGGCAACCTTAGTAAATCAAGTTATTTTGGTTATCCCTAGATCCTCAAACCAAGATGCACCATTGCAACCACCAGCTCAACCTAATTACTAGGCTTAGCCTCCACCAACCCAATATCATATATAATAGAACAAAAAGCAAGGCCAATAGTGTTGACCACCATGATAATATACTTCATTTACAAAATTATTAGCATAAGTTTTCAATCAATTATGTGAGGCACACACAATCCATCTCCCTAAGACCCATCCAATAGACCCAAATCATCCTAAACCAAAGTTTTATAGGGAGAATCAATGTTGTATTTACCATTGACAAAGGGATCATGACATCCAGTCATGTTACTCCCTCAAAAATATAGTGCAAGATATAATCAAGAGGTAAGATATTTAGATTTATAAACCTCTTGCCCCAAATAATCAAAACATAGGAGTCTTCAAAGACCCTTTGCCCACACATGAAACAAACACAATACTTGCCAAAAAAGAAGAATAACCAAAGTAGGTGAATAAGGTGTATGCCAATACACCTCACCAATAGTTTGTGGGAATGATTAGTAGGGTGATAAGGGAAAATAAATACCTAAATCAATCTACTCACCCTAAAGTTACATCTAATATTATCTCCATGCCACTAGTATTACCGCTATCCAATCCAATCACACCTACTCCATCTCACCCGACATCTCCACAAAATAAAGAATAGGTGTACACACTACACCAAAATGAGGATAATCAAGCTACCATAATTAAAAACTCTAAGTTGAATTAGGAACATGAGCATGTGGACATACCCACTAGACAAAATCATCACAAACCCTCCATATCTACTCATATATTGAGGAATTATGTTCCACATCTACTTAATTATCTCTTACCACCTACACCCAATCCACCTCTACCACCTACTAGTTGCCATCAAATTTTATCAACATCCATCCAAAAACCCCCTCAATAATACTAGAAACCACCTCCACCCAGTCTACAACATATTTGGGCTTGGTTAGCCAACATTAAGTTACGATTGAGTCACCAAAATAATGACTACAACAAATCCTAAATTGACTCATGAACATTGACCTAAATTTGAGTCATCATAAACCTCATCAACATCGATATCAACAACTCCAACATTTTCAAAAAACAAATCCCAAGCCACACCACATCCCCTACAACCTCAAAATTAACCACAACAAAATAAGCACAATATGCATCAAGATTACAATTATATGCCACTTTCATAACCTTATTCAACCATATTTTAGAGGCTTTATGAGGTGCAAACAATTACCTTACCAGAAATGAAATCCAAATACCTGAATATGCCTAAACCTAGGTATTACAATGAATATCACTACTATGTTTACCATAAACTGAAAGGACACAACATGAATAATTCCTACAAATTTAAAAATCTTGTTCAAGATCATATTGATAAGGGGGTCATTCCCATATATAGTCTACTTGCACCACACAAGCAAAACCTTAGAATCAACCAGATCTCCTTACCTCAACATGAGGCATTAAATTTAATCACTTATATCTATCCAATCAATCACATCATGTTGATCATAATGCAAAATGGGGATGCTCAAGATATCACAACTTCCCTGTTAGCCATGTCACCAAAAATAAAACATTTGGGAATTCTCAAGGTATTGAACCCTCCCCACATTCACCACATCAATCTTCTCAATGTCACCCACCTCATAAAACTCATCCACCTTATCCACCTCATTCCAAAAACCAACCCTGTACCTAGACCCCTATATCCGAGCATATGTCAACAATCTTTCACAAGTTGTAGGGGTAAAAACAATTATTTTACTTGACATATACCTTGCAGACCCTAAGAGATCTAAATCTTATTCATATAGGGAAGATCACTATTGTCTCTATCATTAATAATTGAGCCATGAAATCAACCATTACTACATATTTAAAAATATGGTCCAAGATCTTATTGACAAGGGGGTGTTTTCCATAGACGGTCCACTCACCTCATCTTATTAGAACCTTGATATCCATAAAAATCGTAGTGGGGATGCTCAAGGCATCACACCTTCTCCATCATCCACATCACAAACAACAAAATAATTTAGGGATTCTCAAGGTATCGTACCTTCCCCACACTCACCAGTCATAAAACACTTTGGGGATGCTTAAGGTATCACACCTTCCCCATGAAAAAAAAAAAAAAAAATCATCAAAAACAAAAAAAATACAAAAACATTTAAAATTCCAAAAAAATAATAAATAATTAAAAACAACAAAAATAACAAAATACAAAAACATTGCATCCACTCATTCCATTATGCATTGCATATCACTGCATTGGTTGTCTAGTTGCATTAGGTGTATTCTTTCATTGCACTAGCATTAGATTGTTTTTTGTTTTTACTTACTCAACATAGCACCATGCTTGTATGACTATCATGAGTATTAATAAAACATTTTTTCTTCTCATCATTTGCACATTTTCTTGTGATTTTTTGCTATTAAGAGGTCCTCATAAGACAGGATAGATACTGTATGACCATTAGAATTGATTTTCATATGACCACTAACTATTTTATGCACACATCTTAGTTTCCAAAAGTTTGTACAAAAAATGTACACATCCAAAAAATCATTTTCATCCACAATTATCGTCCTAGGTGTTTGTATTATTTCCCCTCATCGAGTAAGTTTTTATAGGATGTTCAATAGGGTCTTTCGATCATTCAACCATTCCTAGTTTTATTTTCAAATTTTGTAGAAAGTTATCTTAATTTTTGAAGGTAGGGTCTTGCTTTGATTGTACCTTGTATATCTTAAAATTGCAACACAATTTCACATTTTAAAATTTGAGTTTGAACAAGGAAATACAACACTACAACGTAGTCCTTGCCCCTTAAGCGAAAGGTTTCCCTTGCTCATCCTATTATGTGCATGGTCTAGAATATTGAGAATTGACAAAAATACTAGCTCCCCCATACCCAAAGCAATAAAATCCCTTGCTCTTCCAAAAAATGAGCATGTATCCCCCCCAAAAAAAAAGGGATAAATACCTTGAATCCTTGAAATTAACAGTTTTTGACAACCATGGGGTAATATTCATTACTAGAAATGGGCTCTAGATGTCAGCCTAGCAGTGGAGTAGCCTTGCATGTGGTGAAATGTCTATCACATTAGTGACCTTATTTTGTACAAACCAATGTTAGCTTGTAGATGAGCTATCTTTTGGTGGCATGTATTGCCTAGTAGTTTCATCCAACTGCATATAAAATCGAGGTAATATGACCATAGGGTGTTACCCATTACAAAAATGGGCTATAAATATTGGCCTATAAATGGGTTAGTCTTACTTGTCATATTCATGAACTTCACTTTGCACACATAGGGATATTAAATATTTGGGTCTTCCTAGCAGATTTTTATCTTTTAGAGTCATGTATAGTCAGTATACAACTTTTGACTAGTCAAATAGGGTGCTTGAGTCTCATGAAAAGCCTTGTTTTTCCCCTATGACATCTCATTATCTCACATCCATAATTCAAATTTTGTTACATTACATTATGTATCATATAGTTTACCTTCAAATGTATGACTTTCAAAAAGAGGTTAACATTTTCATTAATGATTTTTATACATTAGATAAGTTTTACCCTTAGTTTGTTTTTGCATATTAGATTCAGTCATTATGTTTTAAACATATCAGAATACACATCGTATTTTTCATCATAATGTCACTACTACATCACATATATACATAGTTCCATGCATACATAATAAGCTCTACAACAATAAAGCATTCATCTAACATACATGCATCATCATATCACATCATCAACACCAACTGGGGAAGGTTCAAGGTCATACACATTCCTTAGTAATCACATCAAAAAATCAATAAACTTGGCGGTTTTCAAGGTATCACACCTTCCTCCAACCATCAATCAAACACAAATACAGCTTGGGGCAATCAAGGTATCACAAAATTTTCTACCAATCAATCAACTCAACCAATCCAAAAAAAAGCTTAATCAATCAAGTACTTTTACCTCATCATAAACACTTTGTTATGTTTTTATCAATAAAAAAATTTAATCAACACATCATGCTAGGTTCAAAAATTTTGTATCCTTTTTTCAATGGTTTCACCCTTTGTGTTGCATTCATATCAATCAACTACCAGGTTAAAAAGGTTGCATCCTTTTGTCAAATGTTTCTCCCTTTTCATCGCATTCAATCAATCAATAAATCAACTACCAAGTTCAAAATTTTGTGTCCTTTTGTCAAAGGTTGCACCCTTTGCCTTACCATTTCCAAATTCAAATCAATTCAAAATGCTCCTAATGCACCTAATCCATTTGGTAAAATTAATTGAAAAGGCTCCAAAGGCATATAACCCATTTGGTCAAATCAATTCAAAAGGCTCCAAAGGCATCTAACCCCTTTGGTCAAATCAATTCAAAAGGATCCAAAGGTACTTAACCCCTTTGGTCAAATAATTTTAGAAAGCTTGAGTGGATATTGTATCTAGTGATTTACTATAGTCACCTTGTGGTTGCAGTGACTATTTATCCACGCAATCCAATAGGATGAGTAAATTATCATAAGGTCACTCATAACAAAATTAAAAAAATTATAAAATAAAAAATCAATCCATAGCAAGTTACATAGAGCTGATGAGGCCTCAAAAATGTCAATGTTACCCAGTACATCCAATATCAATTTAATCTTCTTGGTCAAGTGACTCATCGTTTTCATCATTTTTCATATCCTTTATCGACTCATCACTTGAGGGGGTAGTCATATAAACTACAAATTCAATATCAAATCAATAATTAAACACTTAAATTTGGAAATTATGTTTGTTCAAGAGTCATTGCCAAAGACAATCATATACCCTCTTTTCTGGGGCAAATAATAAGAAAATAACAAGTAAAAATAGATTCAAACAAAACAAAATGGGCTAAAAATTCTACTACCTGATTGGTATCCCTAAAGCCTAAAGTGTGGACTCATATCATAATGTCCACCCATGATTGAAAGGTTACCAAAAAATTAGTATACTCAAATCCATATATTGTGGACCCATATCATAGTATCTACTCATGGCTAAAATGTTTACTATAAATAAATTTCATGAGTTGGAAGCAATGATTCAAAATTACATGCTCTTTCCATGATCGGGGCATCTTGCATTGATTTTTTTAATGGATATCATTAATCATCAAATTGACCATTTTAGGTTTTCTATTTTTTCTCGACATTGTGTAGTCACACAAAGAATCCTAAAAATGGGTATATGTAGATACCTAAAACATATCTTATTGATGAGACTACCTGAATGGAATCCTTTTAGAACATAGAACCCACCTTTGGAAACTTTAGGGCTAAACTAGTGGTTTTCACAATTTAAATAGATACAATTCCCCTCCAAACCATGATCATCTTGACTCGAGACACCCTCAAACCATGGCCATATCAATCGAAGACACCTTCAAACTATTGCCATATTGACCTGAGACACCCTCAAACTGTGGTTGTATTGACTTAAGACACCCACCAAATCATGATTATCTCAACCTGATATGGCCACCAAAAGCAAGTTTAAAAATAAAAAGGTGTGTAACTAGTATCTGAAACTCCTAGTTAAACTAGTGCATGATCCCTCACTGAAATTAAGTGCCCTACATGGGCCAAAATTATAAAAAATATATACAATAATTAATCGAATGATATTCTAGAGATAGGCATCTATTTTTTGTAATGTGGATTGCCTCTTCATTTTTTCATGTAGGGTGTTTTTGCCATTATTATATTTTCTATAAGAAGTCTATAAAATGACACTCACCCTTAAATTTTAATGGTCCCTCAATGTTATATTTTATGCAATGAAGTGCTACCAAAATTAATCTATATCTGAAAGCTTTTGAATTCATGCAACAAAGTGCTATCGAATTAAATCCCCAATTCCTCAAGCAATGAAGTTCTACCCACTTCAATCCTTCAAAAACTTCTTGTCATTGAAATCCATGCTATCAAATTATTAAAAAGGATTGAAATTTGTGCTTCCATATTTCATGTAGTCAAACATATTCACGTTAGTTATCATTTCGATCCATCAAGTCACTCTCACAATGCAACAATCCATAGACAACATACCCAGGGTATCTTAGATGTCGCTTAGAATTGGTTTCATAAAAACAAAATATGTGATAATAGTCATATCATCTCGAGATGACCTGTAGACAAGGTTGTCTCACCTTGACACAATATCAATGAAATACCTAGTTTACTACTTTTTATTTTAGCATAGCTTAGGTTAGTATTTTTACTATTTCTACATTTAGATATATTTTAGATTATACATGTTTCAATATGGTTTTATCTTCATTTATCACATTCATATCAATTAATATGAGCCCGATTTCAGTGGGCTCTTCATATACTTTTGATACATTTCTAGTTTCTTTGTGTGTAGATTACAAGATTCAACAAACGACAAAGGAGCACAAGACTTACATCATATTCACTACATCAATCACAAAAAACCTACCCCCAAACAATTTGTGATTGCAAGAAGACCATTTAGTGCATCAACATAGTTTTGAGAGGAACAAAACCCTCATATTGTATTTATTATATCACACTTGTGAACTCCCTCGATGGGATGTTATTGTAATATGCTTTGAGAAATATAGGCTATCATTAATAAAAGGGGATCCATATTTTACTATTTTATCATTGCATTTTAGTTACATGTGTTTATTATATGAGATAACTTTACATTTGTAAGAATTCGTAAACCAAGACCTGCCCTAGTTTTATCATCATTCACCTTTACCTATTTCATCAAAGGAAATTTCCTTTTATTGTATAATCCTAACCACAAAAATGACCGCATAATATAGTCTAAACTTTTTTCTACCAATTTTGGCATAATATACAGGGACACAATTGTTACAATACCAATATAGCCAAGTCAGCTATATTTCCAAGTGATAATTAATTTATTGATTTATCATTATATATAGTATAGGTTGATTTATTATTTCATCATATTTCATTATCTTACTCATTTGCATAATCGCAAGGACTAAGCCCTCCTTAGTGGTGAAGGACTTAGACCTCCTAAAGTGGCAATAACTATTTGATTTATTCTATTATATTCATGTTCACATTAATTCTCCAAGAGTATCCTTGCAAGTGGTATTAGAGCCTCTTTTTTGGAACATTGGAAACTTTTACACCCCTTTCATCATTCAGTTCTTAATATGCTATTAAATTTCACATAGTAAAACCAAGCCACTCGCACCCTATCCATCAAATCGATATATAATTCCCATGAACTACTTTTTCACTGTGTAAACCACAAGACTATAGGAACTATGGTATTGTTGTGTTAAAATAAAATACCTTTAAAGTAAAACTATTAATTTAAAGTTTTATCCAATGTCTAATTAAATTTTATTTTATTATTTGATATGTTGTTTCAGTCTTGTGATTACGTATTTTGTTTTCGTCCAAGAAGATTATAATTTTTGTGTAAAGTGAAAATGTGTGTGGTATGATGATTCTCCTTACCATTGGCAGTTTGTTTACAAAATTGCTGAAGCAAAGACAAATGAAGATTTGTAGGAGAAAAAAATTTACACATGCCAATCAAAACATCTAGGTACCTTTAATTTTAGTTATTTTATAAGGTTTAAAAATTAAAATCATCATTCAGGATATTTAGAGTTATCCCACATACAATAGGAAGTTCTATTTTCAGCCTTTATATTTACTACAAAGCATTAGTTGTTTTGTGGCTTCGGCCACACATGCCTTTGCTCATGCACGTAAGCTAGCCAATGTGGTGTTCATATATCGAGTCATCTTTATCCCCATCATCCTTGGGTCTCACTTCATGTTGTGTCAGGTAGTCATATTTTATGTCTTTTCCTATCATATAATGTCGTGTCATGTTTTCTTATCCCTCGAGTCCTATCATCTAGTCTGGATCATTGGTTTGTGTTACCTATTACTTTTTTCCTATCATCTAGTCTGGATAATTGGTTTATGTCACCTCTTCGAGCCTCCCTATTGTTTCATCATTGGTTGTCATCCAAATTCCTATCATCTAGTTCAGATTACATCCTCCTTGGTTGTGTCATCGAGTGTCATTTATTTTAGTGTCACACCTCGTCTAGTATTGTTACCCTGGTGTCATTGGAATTAAGACCAATTCTAAAGAAGTTATTATTAAAGTAAACATATTGTAGAAAATTCTAGAGCAACTTCTAGTATTAATTCAATTTGTATAAAGCAAGTGCATGAGTGGCAAGTGGACTAAAGTACCAAACGAACAGTTATCTAGCACTAATAATATAAACAAAGGGTTTTTGAAGTCACCAAGAAGACCTCCATGAAACAAAGGTACACAATACAACTCTCCTTTATGCATTAACAACATTGATCCCAACCATAATACTATTAACCCTATGGCTCCTTCCAACTTATCCCATGATAATGTCACACATGAGGAAATGGAAAACATGAATGCAAGTAACCAAGATGTCCAATCATGTATAACTCAACTAGTAACTAGTATGAGCACCATGAATGTAATGTTAGAGAAATTATTGAAGAAACAAAACCAAGAATCTCCTCATTCCTCACATAACTACCATAGACAAAATTATAATGAGGATTAGGATACTGAGGAAGATTATCAACAAGCAATATGACCTATAGGTGTTAATATTCCACGTGTTGATATGCTTAAATTTGAGGGTGGTGATCCACAAGGTTGGATAGCTAAAATGGAAAGCATCTTACAACTATAACGGGTGCTTGAATCTAAAAAAGTTGTGTATGCTTCCTCTAAACTAGGCACTGAAGCTTACCAATGGTTCACTTGGAAAAAACATCAATATAGTAGACCTCTCTTATGGCCAGAATTCAAGAAGTTTTTTCTTAAGAGATTTTATGAAGGGACTTCATCCTCATACATATTTTGTATGTTGGCACTTAAATAAATTGGCTCAATAAGAGATTATGTTTCAAAATTCACAAGTCTTCTTGCTTATAAAGGAGATTTACAAATTGATGTGGTGGTTTCAACCTTTAGACATGGGTTGAAAGAGAATATTCAAATTGAAGTAGACTTACAGGATCCATACTCTTTGTATGACACTATAAGGATTGCTAAGTTGGCTGAGAAAAAGGTGCAAATTTTGACATATTTCAAACGTGACTCCTATAATCATCCTCAATATCACAATAATTCCTTCCATAGAAATGACCAACCATCAAGATATTACTGCTATAAATGTCACAATAATCATCCAAAATATCAAGCATGTGTACCAAGATAAAATTTTCAAATAGAATATGATAACAAGAAAGATGAAGAAGCCGAGGATATCAATTCACACGAGTCACCTATACCTGAAGAACAAATAGATCATGATGAAGCATAATGCAACAAAGACACTATGGCCATTTCACTACATGCTCTTATGGTATTAACAACTCACCATACAATCAAGATACCAAGATTCATTTGATAGAAGAGGATAAGTATGTTGATCAATTCAGGTAGTACTAATAATTTTATTGATCTTAAAACTGCTAAGACATTGAACTTACACATTCACTCCTCCAATCAAGATAAGTTTTAAGATTTAGTTAAAAATGGAGGAAATGCTCAATGTATTGGTAGAACATCTTCAGTTTTGATACAAATGGGAAGTTAAACTTGGTATGGAACTCTCTTTTTTATGAGTTTAGGGAATTTAGATGTTATTTTTGGAGTTGAATATTTAGAATAATTGGACACTATCAATTTTAATTTCAAAAAATTATTTGTGAAATGGAAATAAAATGCAAGGACCATTCACCTCCAAGGAATTCCAACTCCTCCATAAAATGTAGAGAATTATCACAACAAGGAAAAAATATTAAGGAAATGGGGTTATGGATTCATAGCTCAAATCAATTGTTTGGAAAAGCAAGCACAAGATATTCCTGAAATTCACTCAAAGGATCTTCAAGATATTGTGGCTAACTATGATGAAGGTTTCCAAGAACCAAAGGAAATACCTCCCAAATGATATCATGACCATGCCATACATCTTTTTCCAGGAATACTTCCTCCTAATGTCCATCCTTATCGATACCCTCAACCTCAAAAAATAGAAATTTAAAAAATTGTCCAAGAACTTTTAGAACGCTGAGTCATTCATCATAGCACTAGTCCTTATTCTTCACCAGTGGTTTTGGTCTATTGTAAGTAAAATTCATGGTGTATGTGTTCTGATTTTTATCCTCTTGATAAAATAACCATCAAGGATAAGTTAACTATTCATGTCATAGATGATTTATTAGATGAATTGCATGGTGAAAAATATTTCATAAAATTGTATCTACGCTCAGGTTTTCATCAAATTAGAGTAAGGTATGAGGGCATTCCTAAAACCACCTTTTGTACTCATGAAGGTCATTATGAATTCTTAGTCAAATGCTCCAAATTCTCTTTTGGTGTTCAAGAAGTTGAGTATTTGGTTCATATCATTTCTTATGAAGGTGTTGAAGTGGATCCCAATAATATTAAGGCCATTCAGGACTGGCCTTTACATAAAACCATCAAAAAACTTTGTGGTTTTTGGGTCTTACCAGTTACTATCACAAGTTTGTGTGCAATTATGGTAAAATTTTAGCCCCTCTCACAACTCTCACAAAGAAGGATGCTTTTCATTGGTCTAACATAGCCACTCAAGCATTCATGGATCTCAAGGAAGCAATGTGTACAACTCTATTTTTGGCCATCCCTTTCATAAACCATTTATGATTGAATGTGATGCTTCGGGAATATTTATTGGGACAATACTAATGCAAGAAGGGCATCCCTTGGAATTCAAGAGTAAACAAATTTAGGGTAAGAATTTTGGAAGGTCCACATATGAGAAAGAAATGTTGGCTATTCTACATACAGTTGAGAAATGGATACACTACTTAATTAGTTGTTGTTTTATTATAAAAATAGATCATAGTAGTCTCAAGCATCTTCTAGAACAATGATTTTGTTATGTAGAATAAAACAAGTTGTTAAAAAAATTATTGGGATATGATTTTGTTATCGAATATAATAAAGGGAAAGAAAATGTGGCAGCAGATGCATTATCTCGTAAATATGAAGATGAAGTGGTTATCAATGCTATTTCAAGTCCTCGTTCCCAATGGGTTTCTTAGCTCCAAGAGGAATGGTTTTGAAATACAGAAATGGCTCAAATAATTCAATATTTGATGCTAGGATCATCCAAGCATCCTCATTTTGCATATGATGACAAGGTAATAAGAAGAAATAATCACATTTATATTCTGCACAATTCTACCATCAAATCTAGGATTGTGGAAGAATTGTCTGCTTCTCCATTAGCAAGACATTCTGGTGTTTTGCAGATATATATATGGTTAAAATAATCCTTTTATTATAAAGTATTGAAATATGAGGTCAAAACATGGGTGGCTAAATGTGAAGTATGTCAGTGCGATAAGGGTGAAACAGTCAAATATCCAAGACTGCAACCATTACCCATCCTAGAATGCCAATGGAAACATATTTCAATGGATTTTATTGAAGGTCTTCCTAAATAGGAAGGTAAAATAGTAATTTTTGTGGTAGTGGATCACCTCTCCAAATATTCTCACTTCAATGATCTACAACATCTATTTTTAGCAAGCAAAGTGGCTAAGGTATTTATGGATTCAATTTTCAAGTTGCATGGAATGCCTAAAAATATTGTAAGTGATCATAATACCATTTTTACTAGCTATTTTGGAAAATAATTATTTCATCTTAATTGTACCAAGTTAAATATGTCTTCTACATACCATCCTGAAATAGATGGCCAAATAGAAATAGTTAAAAAATGTCTAGGTACCTATCTAATATGTTTTGCTCCAGATAAACAATATCAATGGAGTCATTAGCTTTATTTAACATAATGGTAATACAACACTTCATACCATTATTCCATCAAGACGTATCCATTTGAATAATTGTATAGAGTAAAACCACCAATAATAAAATATTATGTTCCAGGTTCTTCCAAAGTGGCCAAAGTAGATGATTGGTTCCAACATCGATAGTCAATGCTCAACATTCTCAAAAAAAATTTGGTCCAAGCATAAAATCACATGAAGCAGCAACAAGATACACACCATTCTGAAAGAAAATTTAATACAAGTGATATGGTTTTCCTGCATCTACAACACTACAAACAACTATCATTGAATATTAAGACCAGTTAAAAGTTGACTCCAAGATTTTATGGTCCTTACGAGATAGTGTATTGCATAGGTGAAGTGGCATATCAACTAGATATTCCTCCCTCATCCCGTATACATCCAATATTTCATGTTTCCTATTTCAAGAAGGTGATCGAATAAAAAGTACATTCTCAATCACAACTATTAGTACTTTATGAATAAGGATGTATATATCTCCAGCCAAAAGAAATTTTGTAGAGCAGATCACATATTATTTGATCCAGCCACATCAAGGATTTTTTAATCAAATGGAAGGACCTACCGGTAGAATATGCTACATGGAAAATATAAAGCATCTTGGAGACATTTATAGGTTTGAGGACAAAGTTTTCTGATGAGGGGATCCATTTTACCATACCAATATAGCTAAGTTGGCTATATTTTCAAGTGATATTTAACTTATTAATTTATCATTATATATAGTAGAGGTTGATTTATTATTTCATCATATTTCATTATCTTAATCATTTGCGTAATTGTAAGGACTAAGCTATCCTTAGTGTTTAAGGACTTAGACCTCCTAAAGTGCCAATAACTATTTGATTTATTCCATTATATTCATGTTCACAATATGTTAAAATATCATGTAACATTGATTTAATTAGATATACTCTTCTTTCTAATTATAACAATATACCTTTCCATGCTAGTAGTTTATTCTAAAATTTAGTTATAACTAGATTCCACAAATAAAACCTCATTCTCCCCTAAAAAAAGGGCATCCCTAGACATGTACTTGGAAAATTTGCCTCCTCCATTTGAAGTAACATGCATATCCCTACTTTAATTCTAGTTGGAGGGTTTAGGAAGTAAATTTTAGATTTTATCCTATTAACTTTCTATCCTAATTATCTTTCATATTTCTATAATAAGTTATTGATCAAAAAATTATCCTCATTTATCCCTACCCTCTAAAAAAAGGTTGTATCATCTACAAATTATTTATGGGTGATGTTGTTGATGTTATAACTATCCTTACGTACACACATCAACCTATCTTTATATGCATTATTCAAGTTCCTCCATAATACCTCTACCATAATAATAAAAAAATATGGTGATAGAGGATCTTCCTATCTAAGACCCTTCTTGGTTTTAAATGATTTTGTTACTAGCCTATTGACCAACACCAAAAATAAAATAGTGGAGACACAATATTTAATCCATCTAACCCATTTCTTTCCAAATATAAACTTTTCTAATATTGAAAAAATAAAATCTCATTTAACCCTATCATAGGCTTATTCATATTAAGTACTAATATCATTGGTTTCTCTTTTCTTAAAGTTGTTGAATGCATTACTTCATGAGCTACTATGATCTTGTCTAGAATCTATCCCCCTTTTACAAATCCTCCCTACTATTTTGAAAAAGCAATTGTCTAACAATGGTCTTAACTGATTTTCCATCACTTTGGATATTATCTTATATGTCATATTACATAGGCTTATGGGTCTAAATTAATCATATAATGTTGCATCCTTCATTTTTAAAATTAGGGTAAGCTATTTTGCATTTATGTTATAAGTTATGTATTATTTTACCTTAGAGTTTTCCACCATCACCAACAAATAATCCTTAACTATTTCCTAGTTATGCTAATAGAATGTTGTTGAGATCCCATCTACACTTGGGGATTTATCCTTATCAAAAGATAAAAATCTAAATAAATTTTTTCTGAAGTAATTGAATCTAGTTTACTATTATCTTCATCTATTATAACTGAAGGTACTTCTTTTAGTAGTTTATATTTAAGAACTTCAGTCTCCTCCAATCCTAGAATGTTCTAGTAAAAAAGCCTTACCTCCTTTATGCCTCTCAATACTATTAATTATATGTAACTTTAAAATTAACCCATTAAATCTATTTCAAACATTATAATATCAAAGAAGGTGAGTTCTCCAACATCCTTCATCGTTATCATGATATGACATCATCTGAAGAATGAAAGGCACTATGATCATGGATAAAAAAAAAAATACTATATATTGACATTGTTGTTGAGAGGATTGAACTCCCTACATGGGATAGGGATGGACTATCCTAATTAGTCCTCAGGTAGGATTTTATTGACATAATTGGTTGGAATGCATGTTTATGAATTTTGAGTACTCCCCTTTCATATACCCTTCATGTGCTAATTTTTCCATGTAACCTCATATTTTAAGGCTAAATTCAAATAATAAACCCTCAACCCTAAGTTTTTATTAAAAATTCAATGTGTTAAGCATGTTAACATATATCATAAATAAAATTTGATTTAAAATCAATATTTGACACCATCATCATTTTATATGGAAATGACATATCACTAATTTCACTTAATATTTTTGACACATGAACAAACCCTATTATGTGTAGGTATAGTAGGTGGATTGAATACATTATCTTGAATAATGATAATACAAAATTATACTAAAGATGTTACTTCTCCATTATTAATTTTACAAGAGGGTTTATTATTTAAATTTTATTCATCTATTAAGTCAAACTATCCTTTTGTATATAGATTGGGGTCTCTCCCTCTCTCATATCACTTATATGTCAAATTAATTTTGTGTATGCTTTGAGTCATTCTTTCATGAATTTATATATCACTATCTTATCTCTTTTTACCACTAGGAACAAACTCTTATTATTTTGGATGTTAGTAGTGTGCTTCCATAAAATACTTTTATGTCATCCATTAGATCCACATAAGTGTTCCAACAATTAGAAAATTATGTATTACCAAGTTGTCTCACATACTTCAATAATATTTAGGTAGTTTCTCTCCTTTATTGGTCATTTTTCAACAAGTTTGTTTTATTTAGCAAAATATAGTGATATAGAATTTTTAGAATTAGAAATATAGGTGGCTTGTCTCTTTTTTTTTTTATAATTTAAAAGTAAAAATTTTTCTTAATTGGTTATTATTTCTAGGTTTGTAATTTTATTAAATAAATAATAGGTAGTAATATAACTACAATTGTTATAGAAGTTTATCTCTTATTGTCATAATTCATTTTTTATCCTAATTAAGCTAGTTTCTAATTTTATTTATAAATATATATATATCAAATCAAAGGATGGATTTTTTCCATTGTGTCAAAATTTTATGTTAGGTTTTGATGAATCTAATATGAATAATATTTTGGTTGTTTGCATCATTTTCAAAAACACTAGGGTTTACTAGGATTTTAAGCTAGATCTAAGGTTGTTAACTTAGACTTCTATTTTGTTTCAAAAATAGAGATAGCTTTTCTTCTTCTTTCTCTTATGGTTGGAGCTAATTCTTAGATCTTGAAACTCTAGTAAGCTTATTACTAGATCTAAGAATCAAATTCCTTGTGCTAGTTCTATCACTTCTAAGATGAAAAATACAAACAAAGTGTAGGTCAATTTTACTATAGCCTTTGAACAAAAAATATTTTCCCATATTATTTATCATTTAGTGATGATGATGTTCCATTAGGGATACTTTAGTGGGATGTATTTAGATTTTCATCTAGGAGATCCAAGTTTAAACTTTGATACAAGGGGATTACGACTCCCTTCGAAAACCAATGTTTTACCCCAAAATTTATAAAAAAGATATTTTCTTATTGAAAAATGATTTTAACAACTAGGGAGGATGGAATATTTTCTAGGGTTTACACATAGTGCTATCACCATTGCATGTAGAAGCCTAATTAAGGTGGAATGGATGTGGAATATGGGACTTAGATTTGGATTTCATTGTATCAAACACTATCCAAAAAATTGTAGGTAAATTTTATTGCAATGCACTTTCTTTCAAAATGTAATGCAACACTAAACAATATATTTTCTCCATTGATTGATGAAGACCCAATTATGGGATAAGATCATCAAATGGATAAAAAACCAATGGTGGATCCAATTCTTCAAGCAATTAATCAATCCAAATTAGGGGAAAAGGTATTACCAAAAATAGTTGACACCCAAATAAATATGAAAATGGACACAAATATAAACCACAAAGGATAACAAAGGAAAAAGAATGAGGAGCCAAAAAATAAGAGAATTATACTGGTGAAACATATAGGATGGCTCAGTCTAAAAAAGGAGAAGATACTTCAATACCCCTTAATAAGTCCTTGATGGTATACACAAAGGATCATGAAGGAGGGCCTATCCAAGATCCATCTAGTATATAATAGAAAAAACTTAAGAAATGAAGATTGACACCAATAAAAAAATGGGATGAAGACCAATAAGCACCACCTAGAAAAATAAAGGAAAACTCTTATCTTTAAGGGTAAGGTAACTCACATCACCAAATTCTTAATCCACCCATCCTTATGAGACTTATTTCATATAATATAAGAGGGATAAGAGGTAGTCTCCTTAAACACAATGAAATTAGAAGGTTGATTCAAAGAAATAAGTCAAACCTAGTCTTTATTTAGGAGACTAAAATATCGGTAGAGGATATGATGGCTAAAACATTATAGCCCACAAGTCAAGTAAACTATCTCAACTCTCAAGGAGTATCAGCTTGGATCTGCTATATATGGGATCCAAAGGAATTATTGGTGCATGTGATTTTGGAAAGTTGGGAAATTCTTGTACTTTAAGGACAAGAGAGGTAAAATTACCATCAACATTTATGCATCAACATATATGTAACCATTATTATATAGGAGAAATAGAGCTAATGGAAATATATATAATAACTTATGTTATAGTTCCCCAATAATTAGAATATCCTAGGAGAATTTTAATACCATTCTCTCATTAAATAAAAACATGGGAGGGATGAGAACACTAGACACTACAACTACGCTAATGCATGAGCACTTGAGTATCTCTACTTGATTTATGTCAATCCTAAAAATATATCAATGATATAGATGAATAAATGATAGGGACTTGCATGCATCCTAGAATTATTGGATAGGTTTATAATCTTGGATGACCACATCTCTCTATAAGTATTTCTAAAATCTCTTGTCCTTAATAATGCGAGATCATATCACTAACCTTTTTTGTAAGATATTTGGAAATCTGCCAAGAATTAATCATCCTTTAAATTATAGCTTATGTGGTTTACAAATACCTTCATTTAGGACATTAGATCCTAGTGGTGGAGGGAAGGAATGCTAAGATACAAAACTAATATGTATTGCTTGTCAAAATATTATATTTTATAAAAACTAAAATTAAGGAATGGAACTGGCATGACTTTGGATATGTGAGGGCTAAAAAATAATGGCATGAATTTCCAAATAATGCAAGTAAACACTCAAATTTGTTCCTTGGGACTTACAAAGGAGCTCAGAAAAGAGGAAATCTAAGACTCTTCCAAGTTATGAATATAGGAAAGGAAGGAGAAGCTACTATGAAAATAGATATCCAAGATATGGTGGTTGAGAGAAAGGGACAAAAAATCTACTTTCTTCCATAAATATCTATTGTATATGTGAATCTTAAACTTTATGCCTTTCATGAAGATCAACACAAGTGGTCTAATTTACTCTTGGTATGTGATGAACAAAATTTCCAATAACTACTTTGATGAACTTTTCTCTATAGTTCCCCTGGATCCTAGGGATCAAGAGAAAATTATATAGTGAATCCACTACCTTGTTAAGGAAGAGGATAATGAGGTATTGATAGCAAAAATTTCTATGGTAGAAATAAAGGAAGTGTCTTTCAATATGAAAAAATAAACAAATCCTAGACTAGATGGCTTTCCCATCAAGTTCTTCTAATATTTTGGAACCTGCTCAAGGATGATATACTTGTAGTAGTAGAGGAAGCATGGGTGGAAATTTTGGTTTTACAATAAATTTAAAAAAAACTACATTTCACTCATATTTAAGTCCTAATAGGCATATAAAATTTTCTACTTTAGACTAATAGCCTTGTGTAATTTTATTCTCAAAATAATTATGGCAATGATAGATCAAAGGTTGAAACCCTTTCTTCCTAGGATAATATTACTAGAGAAAGGAGGATTTTTTGGAAGAAGATAAATTATATAAAAAGTAGTGCTCTTCCATGTGGACCTTCACTCTAGTTAGGTGTAAGGATCCCCCTCCATACTTGTCCATTTGGACCTCTCTAAGGCTTATGATAGGGTATATTGGGATTTTTTTCTACAAGTCTTAATGAAGTTTGGCTTCTCTTAGGATTGGATGGACTGGATTATAGGCACTATTTTCTTTGTATATTTTATTATGATGATAAATGGTAGAATGTATTTTTTATTTACTTATTCTTTTTTATTTACTTTTTCTAAGGGACAATTCCATGGGGATCATCTTTCCCATATCTATTTATAATTTTAGTAGAGTGCTTAGGTCATCTTATCTCTAAGAAAATAAATAATATATTCATTCAAGGAATCATGTGTGAAATAATAGCTCCTCATATATCTTATTTATAGTTTGTAGATATCTCAATATTGATATCATGCTACTATATTATAATATTATAGATTCAAAAAAATTATATACCTCTTTTCAACAACCACAAGACAACTTATTAATGAGTAGAAGTCTAAGATCATATATTTTATTGTACTACTAGGTTGGAGACCATCATTCTAAATATTTTGAATTTTAGGTGAGCATAACTTCCAATATCTTATATAGAATTTCCATCAAGGGTGACCAAATAAAAAAGGATGAATGGGGGTGGTCAATAAAGAATATATAGAGTAGACTAAATAACTGGACCAATCAGTGGATTTCTCCTATAGGTAGGTTAATTTAAAATAGTTTTATAATTTATTTCCATCTATGTTACCCTCCAACTTAATTATTTCTAACGATATTATGAGAAATATGAACAAGATTAATAAAATTTTCTTATGGAGTTGGAAAAAAAGTAGAGCATAAGTGGACCTTAGTAAAGTGGGAGTAGCATTACCTTCCAAAAAAGAGGGAATTTTGGGCCTCTAATAAATGGTAAAAAAAAATGTTAGCCTTGGTAGAAAAATTATATTGGCATTTAATTAATTCCCCTAATGAATTATGGGCACAAATCCTAAGAGCCATGTATGCTCTCCTATTATGACTACCTTGCACTCTAGGATCCTATCTAGGAATGCAAAGGATGTTGAAGGGGGAGCAGTCAAGTACCAATTAAGGGGCCATGGAGCAAGGAATAAGGTGGACATTTTTGGTAGCATAGGTAATTTATTTAGAGGTAATGATCAAAGGATATTTGGAAGAGTCTAAGAAGGCTCTATTTTTTTTCTCGAGCCAATTATTACAAATATAGTGGTGGAGGTAGAAGGTCCAAAGGGAGTGAATCTTGATATTGCTAAAAGGTATGGACCACTGAGAGAGGAAAATAACAATGGAGATGGGCCAGACCATATAGATGTGAAAAGAGTTTAACAAGTGACCAAGGATAGAGGAGGAGAACTCATAGTTGATGAATATGTGATTGGTGGATTCCCAGTAAACCATGCATAAGTAAAAATGATTGGGGATCATAAAACCTCTTTTGCCCAAGTTTCCAATAGTAAGTATTTTGTTTTGGATTACAAGCCAAGAGAAGAAACCCACTTTGAGAATGATTTTCTTATTCCAAACTAATTTGAAAGGAATAATAGAATCTTGGGAAATTTCTTGAAGGGTATAGGCTTATTTGACAGTGGACATGCCTTCATCAGAGCCTCCAAAAATGGACCTATCCTTTGCATCCTTAGTAGGAATGGTGACTGAATTGAGCATCATGGATAAGGTAGCAGCTTGGTTGGGGAGGTTAATAATATTGATAGTCTTCCAACGAGGGTCGTCATTGGAGTGGTTAATGAAATTAGCAACCTTGTTCCCTAATAGGATATCAGTGAATATTTTGAGGATAGAAAGGGCCCTATTCTCAATCAGAGGTTCATCATAGATCCATTTTTTATACCAGAAGTCAATGTTGTTTTCATTGCAAAGGAGCCATCTGAGGTTTTTTTGAATTATATGTCTAGTTTGGGTGATAGATTTCCAAAAAGTGGATCCCACTTAGGGGGCCTCTTCATTGAGAAACTCGTGATTCTGCAAATACTTCTTGTTTACTATATCCACCCATTCATATTTATTGTTAGTGATGATATTCCGCACATGCTTGGCTAAGAGAGAAATTAATTTTAGAGATTTTCTTGAGCTCAATGCCACCTTGATATTTGCTACTGTAAACAATATTTTAGGATACAAGAGGGATTATTTTCTTATCTTCACTTATATACTAGAGGAACCTTTTTTGAATTTGTTCAATTTTAGAGCTCACAGTAACCAAAATCTTGAAGAAAAATAAGTATACTGGGATGCTCTAGAGATAGGCCAAGGTGAGAGTGGATTTAGCTATCTGAGAGAGAAGGTGGCCTTTCCAAGAAGTAAGCTTTTTTTGAATTCTCTCAATGACATTATTCCACATGGACTCTTAAGGGTTGCCTAAGAATAGAAGCCTAAGGTAAGTGGTGGGAAGAGCACCCGTAGAGCACCCAATGATCCAGACTATTTTGATTTACCTATAAAAAAGGGTGTTGATGAATTTTTTTTTGCTTTTGAGGAAGCTGATTTTTCTCCAGTAGCTCTCTCATAGAGGTGAAAAATGTGCTTGATGGTCTTGGCTTGAGAAATTGAAGCGTAGATAGACAAAAATGGTGTCATCTACAAAATTTTTGTGAGTGGCAAATTTGAGATCGATAGCATTTTTTATTTTTGAAATAAACCATATTCTATTAGCCTCTTTGAGGGACCTTCCAATAACCTCATCTAGGATAATGAAAAGAATAGAAGACAGGGGAACTCCTTGTCTCAATGCTCTTGCACTAGGAAAGAAACCAACAAGAGACCCATTGACTAACACTGAGAACCAGGGGAAAGATATGTAGCTCTTTATGAGATCAACCTAGTCCGGATGAAAGCTAAATTTATGGAGGATATCTAAGAGAAAATCCCAGTTGATTCTATCAAAGGCCTTATTCATGTCTAGCTTGAGAATAAAGGTGGGTTTCTTGGCAAGGGTGATATAATGTAAGGCTTCATGGTTTATAATGAATCCATCAGTTATGGTTCTCCCTTTGATGAAGCTCCCTTGACAAGGTTTGATGATGAGGGGTAGGATCTCCTTTAGCCTGTTGGCTATAACTTTGGTTAAGATTTTGTAAAGAAAATTGTAGAGGTTGATGGGCCAAAAACCAGAAAAAGCTTTATAGGTGGAAACTTTGGGCACCAAGGTGATGAAGGTAGAATTCATTCCATGGGAGATGGTTTTGGAAGATTGGATATCTCTTACTTTAGCACACACATAAGGGCCAATAAAATCCCAAAATACTTGGAATAAGTGAGGAGAGAAGCCATATAGCTTGGGTGCCTTGTTAGGTTGCATAGAGAATAGGGCTTCTTTGATTTATTCTTTTTTGATAGGACTAATGAGAATTGAATTGGTGGATAGAGAGATGGAGGGGGGATTTTAGCCAAAAGGGGAACTTTGGCCTGAGTGGAAGAAAGGGAGGGGGTGCAAATAAGGGACCAAATAAAGGAAACGACTTCATTTCTAATTTCAAAAACCTCCTTTGTGAGGATCCCATCACTGCGAATGAACTCTAAGATTTTATTAGAGATCCTATTCCTCAAAGTAGAGGTATGAAAAAAATTATTGTTTGCATATCCATCCTTAAGCTAAAGGACCCTATATTTTTACCTCCAGAATATATATTTCCTGTCCAATATGTTATGATATTCATATAAGAGGTTGCACTCTTTGACATGGAGGAAGATGGGGATGCTTCAGAGGAACTTCTCAAGAAAATTCCCCAGGTGGTGAAAAAAGATATGAATAATGCTTTTAATATCACCTATTCTAATGATGAGATTAGGACTAACTTATTTAGCATGAAAAAGGACACAACACTTGGGCCAGATGGGTTCCCTACTAGTTTTTATAGAGGTTTTGGTATCTTCTTGGTTTAGATATTTTGGAAGCCTTAAGAGAATTATAATCTTCTTCCTCCTTGCTACAAGTATGGAATACTACCTTTATTATTTTCACATTGATGAAACCATGGTGCATATTTTCTAAAGGAGCCTAGACCTATCAGCTTATGCAATACTCTATATAAGCTACTTACTAAGAGACTTTATAATAGGTTGAAAAGGCTTCTCCCCATATTGATTTATCCTCTTCAAGGTGGTTTTTTATGGTAGATAGATTATGGATGGGATCATTATAGTTCATGAGACTTGAAATTTTATATTCAAAATCAAGTTGGCTAGAATGATTCTTAAAATTGATAAGCAAAAGGCTTATGATAGGGTCTCCTAGGAGTTTCTTGACAAGGTGTTGCAGAAATTTGGCTTTAGGGATCTTTGGAGGAAGTGGATTAGAGTTTGTATTTCCTCTGCAAAATTTTCTATCATCATCAATGGGATTAATGAGTATTTTTTTGGTATCAAAGAGGTATTAGGCAAGGTGATCCCTTATCTCCATATCTTTCCATTTTAATGGCTGAACCTTTAGGAAGATCAATTCTTACTACTAACTTATCCTCTAAGATTAAGGGAATTATACCTACTGGTATTGTAGAGGTATTTTCTTATCAACAGTTTGTATATGACACTGTACTTCTTGGGGAGGCTACTTTGAGAGAGGCTAGGGCATTTATAAATATTTTACAATTGTATGAGAAAGCTTCCAACAAATAAAATAACTTCTATAAAAGTCAAATATTTTTCATGAATACTGGGAACAAACTTCAACATAGAATTGTAGGGATTTTTGGTGGTATTGTTGACCTTACTTCTTTATATCTAGGTATACCATTTTTAATTGGGAGGATGAAGGAGGAGTTATGGTATCCTATGTTGGATAAGATTCAATGTAATTTAGTTGGGTAAAAAGGTAATATCCTAAGTCAAGTAGGTAGTTTGCAATTGCTTCAAGCTACCCTCCAACATATTCTCATCTTTTAACATATTTATAAAATTCCCTTCAAATTTAGGAGGAGGATTGACCAGATCTTTAGGATATTTCTATGGGCTAGGATGGAGGGTAAATAGAGAGTGTCCCTTGTCTCTTGGGATAGGGTTTCCTCTTCTAGGAAAGAAGGTGGTCTTGAGATAAAAAATGTGTTGTTGTTCAATAAGGCATTTATTTCAAAAATAACCTAGAGATTATGTGTTGAGGAGGACCATTTGTGAAAAGATATTATGAGAGGTAAGCATATGGAAAATCACATTCCTCTTTTTAAGAATTTTTGCTCCTCCTAGGGGCTCTATGATATGGAATGGTTTGTTGGGGGTCAAAATTTTGGTTACAGAGGATATGCAGTTATAGATTGGGAATGGTAAGGATGTGTTCTTTTGGGAGGATACTTGGATTCTTTCTGAACCTCTCTTTGTTAGTCTTGAGTTTTATGAGTTAAAGACTCCTTTATCACTGAAATTTGAAGAAAAATTAATTGATTACATATTCATCACTAATGACAAGAGGGTTTAGAAGCATATGAATTTATATACAAGTGATATTTAGATCCTTGATATTTTGGTAAGGTTGAACATTTTTCTGCAACAATAATTTCTTCCTCAGCAAAATGACAATGACTTCCTTTTATGGACTCAATATCTTAAAGGCTTTTTCTGTCAAGATTGCATATGAGGTCCAAACATTGTCCAAGGGAGGATATTTTCCAATAGAAAGAGTTTGGTATCCTCATTTGATCCCAAAGATTGCATTTTTTTATGGTTGTGTTTGAAAAATAAAATTTTAACTATTGATAATTTATGTAAGAAAGGATTCCATCTTCCCAATATTTGTCTCTTGTATTCTAAGGATGTTGAATCAATGGATCATATTTTAATCCATTTTGATTTCTCAAATAAGGTGCTCAATGCTTTATTGGATTATTTTTCCATGAAATGGAGTTTACCTCATAATTTCAAGGAACTTTTCACTCAGTGGAAATCCCCCTTCATTAGTCTCAACCTCACTAGGGTGTGGGATATGGTTCTTCCTCATTTTTTATGGGGTATCTTGTGGGAGAGGAAAAAAGAATTATAAAGGATATTACTAGGGATAGATACTTTCTCTTTAGAAGGATTAAAACTTCTATTGAGAATAATCTAACTCTCTTTGATGTTGGAAATGGTAGGGAGGAAGTTATGGAGAAATAAGTTATTGTTAGTTGGAATTTGTATCTAGAGAATTTATTTTTTGTATCCACTATTCAAAAATTATTGGCTACTAGATTACATAAACCAACTAAAGGGTTGTTCATTCTAAATTTTGATGGGGCTACCAAAGGTAATCCTAAGATGTTTGGTGGAGGGGATGTTGTCAAAAATGATAATGGTGAGGTCATTTGGGTTTATGTTGAATATTATGGTATTTAGAAACAACCACCTAGTTGAAGCTAATACTATTTTCTCATGTGTTGACCAGTTTTTTAAGAGGTGCTTCAAAATACTTCTCATTCAAGGTGACTCCTTGAACATAATTCAAGACCTAAAATTTGAAAATAATGACACTTGTTTCATTCTGAATATTATTAAGGGCATCAAATATTCTGGAAGGTTAGAAGTTAAAATTTAGTATATATATAGGGAGGGTAACCAGGCTATTGATATTATGTCAATTTGGGGGTGGATAGTGGCCAATTTAGAATTTGGGAGGACAATTTCCCTTTGTAGTTACTTATAATTGTTGATTTTGAAGCATTGGGTCTACCTATCCAATAAACCTTTTATTATCTTTCTGCTTGGATGAGATCTCAGTTTTGTTCTAGTGATTCTCTCTTTGAGGGGTATTTTTTGGGGGCCTAGCCATTTTACTCCCTGGTGGTTACCATTCTCAAGGAATATGCTTGGTGTTTTGCCTTCATCCTTGCTCTCTGAGTTTGGAGTTTTATTATATGCATCTTGATGTATTTTATTCCCTTCTAGTCTCATGAAAAATAGAGCAGGATTTTTTGTGTCTCTAAAAGAAAGTTGAATAAATATTCTCCTTTATGCTCTGCTGAGTGGTGGGTTGGTATTTTCTTTTGGATGGTTGTTTTAGTTTAATTTCTATTTCTTTTGTCCTTGGAGGCTGGCCTATGCTTAACTAGCATTATTTTTCTCTACCTTCTCTAATGTAAAAGGTTTTGGGAAATTTTAAAATACTTTTTGTCACCAATAATAATAATAATAATAATTACAAACAAAACTTATCAAAATTTGCAAAACAATTTCTGCACAACTTTTCATTTTTCTTGAATTGACCTAGAACACCCAAGTTGGGTGCTATAATGGTCATTAGATCATGATACATGCCATTGAACTTATTTATTTATCACATTGCATGGGTACTAATAGATTTTATAATTTATATATGGATATTAATCATATGGATACCAAAGGTTTGTTGCTAATGTAGTCATGGTACCAAAGTGCGGGAGAACCATTTACCATGACTAAAAAAATTGGAGTGAAGAAACATTTTTTTAGAAGATTCACCCAAGTTATATGATATCTAAATTTGATTAACACCTTCCCTAAAAAAACCCATGTAACCCTGTCATAAGCCTTATTCATATCCAACTTGATAAACATACCTAAATTTCCACCTTTTTCAGTTGAGTGTATCAACTCATGCACTATGCCTAAATCCCTGACCCTCCACAGCCCTTCCAAGCTAAAAGGAGTTCATTCCCCTGATCCTATTAGCCCCACCAAAATTTCCTTCATCCAATCTCATATTTCTCACACCCAGGAAGCCCTTAGCTCTCTTCACACTTGGAGTACCAAAAATGCCACAATTGTTTAGGGTAGCGATAAGAAAAGAAAGAAATATGTTGATGATGAGATAGGTCAATTTACTCATAATGTATCATTCTTAGGTGAAAAAAATAGAATATTACCTCTGATAAAAAATTCCAAATATTAGAAGGCCAACAAGGTTAAGGACTTAAAGATTAAAAAATTTAATGCTTTGACATAGATTTCCAACGGTAAGAAGTCTTTAGGTAAAAAAATTTTACCTTCGCTTTTGCTTGCCCTTGTCCTTACATCCACCACTGCATCCATCACCATAGCCCTCACCTAAAGTAGATACGCTTATGCAGACTTTGCTTCAACAATAAAAAAAAATCTCCAAAGGCATCTTAAAGCCCTTTGGTCAAAAATCAAATCACAAAATGCTCCAAGGGTATCCAATCCGCTTGGTCAAAATCAAACAAAATCTCGAAAGGCATATTAAATACCTTTGGTCAAAAATGAAATCACAAAATGCTCCAAGGGTATCCAATCCACTTGGTCAAAATCAAACAAAATATCCAAAGTTATCTTAAAGCCCTTTGGTCTAAAAAAAAAACAAAATGCTCCAAGGGTATCCAATCCGCTTGGTCAAAATCAAACAAAAGCTCCAAAGGTGATGCAGGAGCATCCGGCAGCATCAGATGCAGAGGCATCAAGTTGCAGGAAAGCCAGTGCTGAGGATTCAGCTCAGGAAGAAGAAGCAGAAGGCAAGGAGGAAGTTCACAGTAGAAACTATCATGATTTCACTACGTCACGAAATCGGGACAATTTTTTGAAGAGAGAAAATGCTACAGAAGGGGGCACGATTTTGCGACATGTCACGAAATCATGACCATCTTGAAATCGTGACAGAAGCAGCGAAGCGGAGACCGAGGTTAGGAGCAGTAGCAAAATTGTGATGTCACGATTTCGTGACATTGCGAAATCATGACAGATTTTGAAAGCGAAGGCGGAGGAGCTGGAAGGTCACGATTTCGTGACATGTCACGAAATCACGACTATCACAAAATCGCGACGAAGAAGTGCAGCGGGCAAGGAGGCAGAAAGGTGTAGCAAAATCACGACGTCATGATTTTGTGACATTGCAAAATCGTGACAGCAAGGCAGCAGCAGGAGAAAGCAGTTTAGTCGTCGCGATTTCGTGACATGTCACGAAATCGTGACTATCGCAAAATCATGACCAGGGCAGGCAAACAAGGGGCAGTCAGAGGCAGAGGTCACAATATCACGACCTGTCGCGATATCGTGACGAAAATAAAAAATGCAGGCATGGAGGCAAAATGGTCGCGATATCATGACATGTTGCGATATCGCGACCAAAATGGGCAGAGAGTGCAGGGAGGCTGAAATGTCACGATATCGCGACGGAGAGAGAAAAAGGTGCGGGAAGAGGAAGAGATGGCGGGAACGGCATTTTTGAGGAACGTTCAAAGATGACACATGGCAAAAGCTGAAGCTAAAGCGGGGAATTCTAGGAGCACGGGAGACGAAGAGGATGGGTCGCACAGAGAATCTGACAGGGAACAGCAGTAACAGGACCGTGCGGAGTGCGGGAATTTAATCGGGTTGGTATCCCAATTTTTGAGTAATCATTTCAGAGGGTCGGGACCTCTTTAAAAACCTAGTTAATGTAATTAATCGGGTTGGTGTCCCAGTTTAATGCGTGAGAGGGTCGAGGCCTCTATAAAAACCCAGTGCAATGTTTTAGTCGGGACGGTGGATCGAAGAATGCACGCAGGAGTAGAAGTGTAAAGCTAAGCCGAGAGCTAGCTACTGTAAAGCCTGCGGGCTGTTTGACGTAAAATTTTTAGATTTAATATGTAGAGAAGTTGCAGTGGAGGAAACCGAGCCGAGGGCCGGTGATTGTAAGCCTGCAGGCTGTATGCATGTAATTTTTTAGATTTCTTAATGAAAAGTAGGGTTTGATAAAAGTGTGTTATCCGGGTCCCCGTCAAAAGGTATCTTAAAGCCCTTTGGTCAAAAAAAAAATCAAATCACAAAATGCTCCAAGGGTATCAAAACCGCTTGGTAAAAAATCAAACAAAATCTCCAAAGGCATCTTAAAACCCTTTGGTCAAATTAAGCAAAAAAACAAAAACAACATAAAAATAAAAAATATAAAAATAATTGCATCTCATAGCTTGCATCACCATAATTGCATTACATTTTCATATCCATTGTATTCACATATGTCATGAGAGTCATAAATTAAGGCCATATTTTATCTCAAAAATAATTTAAATCCATACATCCATCAACACAAGTGTGTAATTGTGCTTTTCAGCACAACCATAAAAATTTTCTATACAAAATATACTAAGGTTTTTCGGTTATTCAACCATACATAGTGATCTTATCAAACCTTGTTAAAAACCATATTGGCTAGAAGAGAATAAGGTCTAGTGGTGACAAAGCCTAGTGTATCTCAGAATCCCATCACCAATTTAAACACTAAGTTCTAGTTGATACATGGGAAGATGAAAGCTACAAAGTGGTCTAGGTTACCAAAAGCAAAAAGAAACATCCTTGCTTATCCCCCTGTGCAACCAGTTTAAAGGTGTTGAGAATTGGCAAAAGGACAAGGGCAACCCTACCTATAAATGAGTGGTTATCATCACTGCATACATCCCTTGCCATAAATAATTCGCTTAAGATAACAAACTCATAACCGTATCCCTTGACATTTACTTAAGTTGGGTTCATTTTCTAATTAAAAGCTAAAGACATGTTTTTTTTGGGTGATTCATTTATTCTAAAATAAATTGAGCATTTAAATTTTTCGTTTCTTCTTTTTTTATTTAGTGAAGTTTAATTAAATATTCATATCATAGTTCATTTGTCCAACATGATAAAAATGATAATTTGACATCAATCAGCATGCAAGTGTAAAAAGACAACTCTATTACTACCATATCATTAATCATCAACTAGATCTAGACAAGATATCACATGTTAGTTCATTATGACTACATATACATATAGTATTCTTGTAAAAAGATAAATATATTAGTAGCATATCATTAATCATAAAAATCTCATAAAATTCTTTAATATTTCATTAATGATAACATATAAATTCATAAAAAATTTATATTAAAAAGTTGTCTAAGGGAGGGTCATGACATACTACCCCCATGGAATAAACATAGTCCTCTATGTTTTACCAGTAACTTGCAATTAGATCAAAATTACATTTATTCAATCAAATATATATGGAAAATATTTTTGAATATCAACTACTTTTTCCCAAGTAGTATTCTTTTCTGAAAACCAACCCATTGAAATTTACATTGTTCCAAACTTTGGTTCATCTATTTAGAACAAAACTTCAAAATATTTGTTGGTTGCACTTCAATCATTGTAGGGTCAAGTGTGTAATTTATCCTAACCATTTGTGGAATTTGTCTAACTTGTAGATAAATGAACCTATAGTGATTGAAGTGGAACCAACACAGATTTTGGAGTTCTATTTCAAAAAGATGAGGAAATGAACTCTAGAAAAATGTAAAGCTCAATGGTATTTATATTAAAAAAAGAATGCTCCTTGGAAAAAGTAGCTGATATACAAAAATATTTTTCATATTTATTTGAATGAATAAATGTAATTTTAGTCTTATTGTAGGTTATTGCTAAAATATAGAGGATTGTGTTTAGTACAAGATATGTAGTATGTCATGAGGAAAAAATTTTCATATAAAATATTTATGAATTTAATTATTGTCATTAATGAAATATTGAATGGTTTTATGAGGTTTTGATGATTAATGATATGCTACTAATATATTTGTATTTTTATAAGAATAGACACCTTTGCAAGTGTCTAGAAAGATGATATTTTATGTAGTTGAAAACATAATGGACTTATATGTGATATATGTTCAAGATCTAGCTGATGCTCTTGCTATTTGATATGTCAAATTTTTACACTTGCAAGGTTATTGATGTTAAATTATGATTTTTATCATACTTGATAAAGAAACTATGACAACAAGATTTAATGATACTTCGATAAATGAAAAAGAAGAAAGGAAAAATTTAAATACTCAATTTATTTTAGAATAAATGAATCACCAAAAAAAATATCTTTGGATTTGAATTGGAAAATAAACCCAACTTAATGAAATGCCAAGGTGGATGGTTATGAATTCATTATCTTGAGTGAATTATTTCTAAGGTCTCTTTAAAACCTCTTGGAAAAAGGAAGAAAACTAAGATTTTTTGGTCTTTTGGAGATTGAGCAGAAAACATGTGAGCATGGAGTCTAACCTTTGATGAGCATGTATGTATTCTCTACAACCAACATCTTCTAAAACCATAAGTTATTCTTTTTTGTGAAACAATTAAATAATATGCATACATACATACATACATACATACATACATATACATACATATATATATATATATATATATATATATATATATATATATATATATATATATATATATATATATATATATATATATATATATATTAATGACTGTTTGTTTGTAAAATACAAAGAGATACCTCTAGTTTTAGAGAAAAATTATCATTACGAAAGACTTAGAAGTTGTTGCTATGTATGCCTAAGAGAATGCAGGGCTTGAGATTGGATAAATATCTCGTTTTACTCACAACCATGCTAAACTATATGAGTCTTTGTACAATTTCCATTAGTAATTTCTATTGCATGATTGTTCTTTATATATTTGTATAAATCATATATGCTACATAGGGGACCCTCCCTATACATCTTGCTAGGATAAATTCTCTATAGACGAGGATATTATGGAGTGTTACTTCGTTGTCTTGAGCCCTAGGAAGCATCTTGGGCAATTTTGCAAGCTCATGATGGTACGTGTGGTGGTAACTTCAGTGGCATGGCCATTGTTAAGCACATCTTTAGAATGGGCTACTATTGGCCAACAATGGAAAAGGACTATTGCAAGTATGTCAAGAAGTGTGCTAAGTGCCAACATCATGCAAACTTAATGCACTTACCATCGTAAGCCTTGCAACCCATCCAAGCAGCATGGCCATTATCGCAATGGGAACTAGACTTGATTGGGAAGATCTCACCCCCGTCCTCAAGCTGACATACATTCATCATAACGTCCATAGAGTATTTCACTAAATGGGTTGAAGCGATCCCCTTAATGTCAACAATCGAACAAAGGATTGCGTAGTTCATGCTCCACAATATAATAAGTTGTTTTGGAGTCTCTTCGAAGATAATATCGGATAATGGGCCATATTTCAAAAACAAAAATGTAAGTGCTTTGATGAACAAATATCAAATTTAGCATAGTTTTTCAACACCTTATTATCCTCAAGCAAATGGAAAAGCAAAAGCCTCAAACAAAACAATAGTCTCCATCTTGAGGAAGACAGTGTAAGATAATCACAAGGACTAGCATATTCAGATGCCACTTGCACTATGGGCATACAGGACTAGTATACGAATGCCCATTGGGGCAACACTATTTTCATTAGTATATGGCACTGAGGCCATCGTACCTCTAGATTTAGAAATTCCAACTCTGTGCATAGCATTAAAAGACTTCATAGATGATGAGACCACATGACAAGTCTGTATTTATTAGTTGACGCTTCTTGATGAACGTCGAGTCAATGCTTTAGAGCATATTCACATTTACCAAGGTCACCTTGCATGAGCTTACAATAGTAAAGTCCATTTAAGGGAATTAAGGGTTGGAGATTTAGTGCTCAAGGAAAATAACCAGAATTCGAATCTGTCGACGCATCTGTGAGATAAGTTTGTGGTAAACTAGATGGGTCCATACATGATTTCACAGAGAGCTGGGCCTGGAGCATATCGCCTTATATCATGAGATGGTGTTGAAGATCTTGAACCTCTCAATATCATTCACTTAAAGGCATTTCACACATAAAAATAAAAAACATTCAAATATGTCATAAAATCAAAAACATTCACATATATAAAAAAAATCAAAACATTCAAATATGCAAAAAAATCAAATCACAAATTGCTCCAAGGGTATCCAATCCACTTGGTCAAAAAAAAAAAAAAAATCTCCAAAGGCATCTTAAAGTCCTTTGGTAAAAAATAAAATCACAAAATGCTCCAAGGGTATCCAATCTGCTTGGTCAAAATCAAACAAAAGCTCCAAAGGTATCTTAAAGCCATTTGGTCAAAAATCAAATCACAAAATGCTCCAAGGGTATCCAGTTTCTTGGTCAAAATAAAAAAAAAATCTCCAAAGATATCTTAAAGCCCTTTGGTCTAAAAAAAAAAAAAAAAAAATGCTCCAAGGGTATCCAATCCGCTTGGTCAAAATCAAACAAAAGCTCCAAAGGCATCTTAAAGCCCTTTGGTCTAAAAAAAAAAACAAAATGCTCCAAGGGTATCCAATCCGCTTGGTCAAAATAAAACAAAAGCTCCAAAGGCATCTTAAAGCCCTTTGGTCAAAAATAAAATCACAAAATGCTCCAAGGGTATCCAATCTACTTGGTAAAAATTAAACAAAAGCTCCAAAGGCATCTTAAAGCCTTTGGTCTAAAATAATAATAAAAAAAACAAAATGCTCCGAGGGTATCCAATCCGATTGGTCAAAATAAAAAAAAATCTCCAAAGGCATCTTAAATCCCTTTGGTCAAAAAAAATCAAATCACAAAATTCTCCAAGGGTATCAAAACCGCTTGGTAAAAAATCAAACAAAATCTCCAAAGGCATCTTAAAGTCCTTTGGTCAAATTAAGCAAAAATACAAAAACAACATAAAAACCAAAAATACAAAAATAATTGCATCTCATAGCTTGCATCCACATAATTGAATTACATTTTCATATCCATTGCATTCACATATGTCATGAGAGTCGTAAATTAATGCCATAGTTTGTCTCAAAAATAATCTAATTCCATACATCCATCAACACAAGTGTGTAATTGTGTTTTTCAACACAACCATAAAAATTTGCTATACAAAATATACTAAGATTTTTTAGTTATTCAATCACACCTAGTGATCTTATAAAACATTGTGAAAAACCATATTTGCTAGAAGAGAAAAATGTCTAGTGGTGACAAAGTCTAGTGTATCTCAGAATACCATCACTAATTTAAACACTAAATTCTAGTTGATACATGGGAAGATGAAAGCTACAAAGTGGTCTAGGTTATCAAAAGCATAAAGGAACATCCTTGCTTATCCCCCTGTGCAACCAATTTAAAGGTGCAAGCCTAAGAGCACCAAAGGATTAGATCTTCTAGCATAAATATTGAAAGCACGAGGATACAAAATCAAACAAAAGGGAAATGTAACGCTAAGTCCTACGAACGAGAATGCATGAAAAGAGGGAAAACAAATGAACTGAAATGAGATTTAAAGCAAATGTAAAAGTGCAGCCCTTTATTTTATTAATTTGCTCGAGATTGGGTTACAATATGTCTCCTCCCTTTTCAGGGGCTAGGAGCGTCGGACATAGTTTTGTTACACCACGAATGATACATTCCCCTTGGGGATCTTCCACGTGCCCACATTGAAAATGGGTGGACCAAACATCATCGTTGCTTGCATGAATGCATCTATATTTTATTTCTTCCCCTCCAGTGTTGAGATCTTGCATTCAGATAAACAGTAAATGATTAGTAGCACCTGCGAATGGAGGGAAACATGCGATCCCCAAGGCCTACGGTTAACGCATGCATAAAATAATTAAAATAACTAAAACATATCAGAATAAGCTAAAAATTTTATAGAAGCAAGATAACATTACCAGGAACACACTACAAAAGGAATAGTCGAGAAATCTGCCACATATTTCTAATCGCTCCGGGATGGGACAATTAGGACTTTCATAAAACGTCAAAAGGTGACCTCCTAAATGTCCCATCTAGGGGCATCTAAAACACCTGAAAATTTGGGGTTAGGAAAAATGAGGTATTTTGGAACGACCCAAAAGGTTGGATTTTGCAAATTCAACCTTGATCACCCTATATCTGATGATGCTCCATGTATGTTAGTGACAACGAAAAATAATAAAATCACAGCCAAAACTCATCAGAATCACATGAAACTTGAATTTCAGCATATGTAAATAACCTAAAATAAAATGCAAAAGAAATAGTAGGGAAATATGCCACATATTTCTAATCACTTCGGGGTGGGGTGATTAGGACTGCAACAGTGCGAGGGGTACCCAGGGGTAGGACACCCACCATTTGGGGCTCGGTTTCGACACCAATCCACTTGGGATGGGTCCAAAACCTATTATTGGGTTGTGTCAACAAATTGGATGGGGTATTGTGTCTAAATGTTCAGGTTTTGGGTCCAGATTGCGCTTCCAATAATCACCCAATAACTTCCCTTACAAAAGAGAGATCAAGGATGTAAGAAGCACAAACGATAGGTGAGGATGTAATTTGGCAGCACTCCATTGCTCCAAATGCTCCTGCTCTGTTCTTTTTTTGGTATGAGAAGACTCACCATTTTATAGACCTGAGGGTCTCTTGTGAATGAGCATGCATAGGTGCCACTTGGCCATCATACCTTCCTAGGGGAGAGAAGATTCCTCCCTGATTAAGGGCTTCATGACTGCCCCTATGACTACCTCTTTGAGCTCAAAAATGCTCACTCGCACTCCATGCATTGAAGGTGGAGTTAAGTGGCGGGTATGAGCTATCATTTGTCAAGGTTTGACCTTTTTACCATCAAACTTGCTATTTGCCCCACCCCAGAGCGAATACTGCTAATCATCCCAAGGTGGGGCGAGTACCAGTTTGTAATCGTCCCAGGGTGAAACGAATAAGGAGTAGGGTGCCTGAAAGGTGCCAAATTGACCTCTGACCTTCCAAAAATATTATGAGAGTGGTTAGGACCACTGTTTAACCTCTAGGGGATGCCCTAGGGGTTGTGTATGTCACTTCAATTAGTGTTTGTCGTCACCTAGTCGGATTGGTGTTGTTTTGGTGTCTACAGATACCCCTTTTTGGGATGCACCGTGCGTGGCATAGTGCTGAGAAAAAATAGATAACCAAAGCACTAATGATTAGGGTTTCTCAGTAACCTAACCAAACTTTGATGCCCCAAGTATGGAAAGGGCATGCATTCTTTAATCCTTGCTTTTGACGAGGTAAGGAGCTTAATTCAAGTGTTAACCTTTTTTTGGTGAGGTGTTACTTGATATTGGACATTTTTCAGTCATGAATAGGCAAAGGGCGCATCATTTTTTCTGTGGGTACTTTGAGTTCATGATTCATGAATGCCAAGTGTTTGATCAGCTTGTGATTATTTCTTTTTTGCTACCCCAAGCAGGAGCGTGATTATCTTTGTCAATGATTCTTTGAATGCATGCCATTTCCTTGATTGGGTATGTATTTGTTGATTGGTGACTAAGTGTGACTACCCCCTCAAGCGATGAATCGATGAAGGAATGACCAACATGATAAAAGTGAAGAGTCACTTGACCCAATTTGACTTTAGTAAGGGTGCCTTTAGTTGTTTGTTGTTGATCGCTTATGCAGTTTCCCAACAATATGACCTATTTTTGGTGGGTTTTAACCCTTTTTGTGACGTCGTTTGGGGATGAAATTCTTGAAAATCCATCCTCCCATGGAGTGGTCTGACTATGGTAGCCTTATTAGGGAGTATTATAGTGAGGATTTGTGACCCTAAAATCAGTTTTGCATGCCAATAATGTTAGGCGTAAAGGCGCCTTTGTTCGCTAGTGTTATTGCTATTTTTGGGTGGGTTTGGACCCTTTTTGTGACATCATTTGGGGATGAAATTCTCGAAAATCCATCCTCCCATGGAGTAGTCCAGCTATGGTAGCCTTATTATGGAGTAGGATAGTGAGGATTTGTGACCCCGACGTTGGTTTTGTATGCCAAGAATGTCAAGTGCAAAAGCACTCTTATTGGGCAATTTTATTGCATGTTTTTGGTGGATTTTGGTGCAGTTTTCGTTGTTTTTGATTTTCTTGTTTTGTAATCATCCTAGGGTGGGATGAATACCAGTTTAGTAATATTCCCAGGGTGTGATGAGTTATAACTAGAGTGCTCATCCTTGTATGGAACGATTACAGGCCTAAGAGCTTATTTAAGGGCCAAAACTAGGTTTTGGGCTCATTTGCATTTTGTTTTTCTGGCGATTTGGAGCTGTGAGGAGGAGGAGGCCGAGTTCGCATAGTGGAGCGCTATCGAATTTTCTCAGACATCCTGAGTTAATAGACTGGGTATTTAAGTGGCAGAGCCGAAGTGATATCGGTGAGTGCTCCTACGCTTTATTTTGCTTGTTTTATTTTACAATTAAAAACCATAATTTTTTTCTTTGTATTTTGTTTTTCGATTTAAACTAAAATAAAAACCCTAGTTTTAAAAAAAAATTGTTGTTTGAATTTGTGCTTTGTGTTTCTTGGTAGAAAGTAATATCGAAGCCTTAGTTTTTTTTTTTAAAACCATGTTTATTTTTTTTTTTTGTAAACTAAAAATAAAACCTAGTTTAAACTAAGATAAAAAACTTAGCTTAAAAAATTGTTTTTATTGTGTTTTCTATTTTTTTATCAGTTTAGACTAAGGTTAAACCCTAGGTAACTAAATTTTTTTTTATTATTGTGTTTTTTTTTTTATCAGTTTAGACTAAGGTTAAACCCTAGGTAACTGAAAAATTTTGTTGTTATTGTTGTTTTTTTTGTTTGTTTTTCAGTTTTAAACTTAAGGTTAAAAACCCTAGGTAACTAAAAATTTGTTGTTATGTTGTTTTTTTTTTTTGTTTTTTTTTTCAGTTTTAAACTAAGGTAAAAACCCTAGGTTAAGAACTATGTTTTTATTTGGTTTTTGTTTTGTTTAAACTAGATTTTAGAAACCCTAGGTAAAAATTTTGATTTTTTTTTTTTTTTTGTGGTTTGTTGTGTACGCTAAGGTTGAAACCCTAGGTGTGTTATTTGTTTTTATTTGATTTTTTTTGTGGTTTGTTGTGTACGCTAAGGTTGAAACCCTAGGTGTGTTATTTGTTTTTATTTTATTTTTTTGTGGTTTTTTGTGTACGCTAAGGTTGAAACCCTAGGTGTGTTATTTTGTTTTTATTTGATTTTTTTTGTTCACACTTAAGGTTAGAAACCCTAGGTGTGTTATTTTGTTTATGGTTGTACAATTTTATTTGACCGTGTTGTACTTTTGTTGTATAGTTGTTTGTCTGTACTTTGTTTGTTAAATGTTTTAGCTGTACATTTGTGAAATGTTTTAGCTGTACATATTGTTTTGCTATGTTTTTAATGTTTTTGTGTTGTTTTTGTTTTTTAGGTGGTGAAGATATAGTACTGTCAGTCAATGGTATTCTTTGATACATGGGAGGCACTTACTGTGGTAGACTAGGAGTGGCTTGACACCCTTGGGCTCAAGCAGGTGACTTAGTTAGAGCCTATGGTGGGGGATCAGGCATATCTCACTGCCTTGATCAACTTGTGGGATCCCCACACCAATACCTTTCATCTCCCAATAGGGTAGATGATAATGACTCTTGAGGATGTCTATCAGATTCTACAGATTCCGATAGATAGGCTTCCTATTTGGACTACTTTACATTATCAGCAGACAATGGTGCTGACATGGTGCTTCGATCATGGGGCAGAGATGTGGGTGGATAGTTCAGTGGAGAGGGCAGAGAGGGATTGCCTAATTAGCAGGATTTTGGTACGGTGGTGGTTGGAGAAGGGTGTGTTGGGGGTGAGGCATGCATTACTGATGACCCTCATCTCCAATATGTTGCTACCCGACTCCTTAGGCATGAGGTTCCCATGGAACCTACTGGAGGTAGTTTTCAAACTAGTTGAGTGTTCGACCTCAGAGCCACTGATTATGAGGTGGGGTTAGACACTACTAGTATAGCTCTATGATGAGTTGTACGAGGTCCGCTACCAAAGGCAAAAGGGGATTGGATGCAGCTACCTATTTTAGTGTTGGGGATGGTAGCACATAGCTATGGAGCGGCCATAGGGTTTGCCATGGATTACTCGAGCAGAGATGGTGGACAGGGAGATTGGGTATGTTTCTTTATGGCAGAGGTCAGAGGAGCAGGGGTAGAGTCGATGGTGGATAGGTGTTATAGGGCACTATAATGATGCCTTCACATGCCTTGCTCTAGGGGAGGTGTTATGGCATCCATACCAGGACTGTCCAACCTAGCCTAAGGCTGGAGAGTGGCTCCAACAGGTGTGCAAGGGGAGATGGCTGATCAGGAGGTATGGGACCGAGATCGATAGTTTGGGGTGCACCAGGGATTTCCTGGCAAACCTTTGATCTATCAACATCAGGGCGATGAGAGGACTCTAGCCTAACCAATAATTGAGCCACTAGGTGAGGAGTAAGATGCAGCGATCGATGTCCCTAATGTGGACAATGTTGGGGTGACTGCAAAGTATGACTAGTGGTGGATGATGTGATGATGGCAGGGCAAGGGGCCTCTAGGAGGTCCAGAGGTAGCAACAACATGTGGGGAGGGTGTAGAGGCATTGGGAGAGGGTTGGGGGGCTCCACTCGAGGATGCAGACATGTTGTAGGTTGATAGCTTTTGGAGGGATGATTTTGGGATTTCAGAGCAACCAGATACATAGGACATCCCAGAGCAGTGGGAGCCAGAGCAGCTTGCCATCCCAAAGATGCCCATGCCTCAGGCAGTCCTAGATGGTATGGAGGCGAGGCTTCATGCTGAGATAGCACAATTAGAGAATCTGCTTCAGAGATAGGATGAGGAGCTTGGGGATGCTCTACAGGAGAGGGATCTCCTATGGACTCAATTGGCAGATCAAGAGAACGCATTAGCTGCGTACCATCGGTGGGATGGGGACACAGATGCTTCATGGGAGAGGGATCTCCTAAGGACTCAGTTGGCATAGCATGATGACGCATTGGTGGCATACCATCAGGGGGAGATGGATTTCATTTGGCATCAGATGGAGTTGGAGGCAGAGATTATCTACCTTGATGGGCGGTTACCTAAGCTCCCTAGAGGTGGATCGTCGCACCACATGAGAGGTAGCGATACTGAGCAGTCAACATCCTCTCATTACAGACGGTTGGATGATAGGGGTGCTAGCGGGCATGATGCAGGGGCTAGCAGTAGCCGCCCTGAGATGTCCCATAGGACCTACACCACTAGGGGTAGTTCCCATCGCACCGATCCTACGTGATCATCGTGGTTGACACCCTAGGCTTGGGGTTTTTTGAGTTTTTGATTTTTTTGTGAGGTCAAAGGACCGTTTATTGTAGCCTGAGGGTATTTTGATGATATATATACATGACGTTGCTTTTTTATTATACACTTGTCATGATTTATTGTTATTTTTATGCACATTTATTGATGTTGATGTATGTATGTTTATTTACATTGATGTATGCATATGTTATGATGAATGCAAATGTTTCTAATTTATATGATATGCATATGGAATGGATGAAATTATTTGTTGATATTTTGCGGTGGTGCCATAGACTGTTCAGGACTTACTGGCTTTTTGTTCTAGGCGATTGCTTTGTTTAATGACTTTGCATGTATATATTTTTTTGTTTTTGTTTTGTATTTTTTGATGATTATGTAAGAATTGAATGTACCACAGGTATGTGAAAATGTAGTTAAGGTTTTTTGATACTCAAATTTTTTAGGTGAAACTAGACTGTACATTTATCTCACAAGACTTTTGAATAAGGTATGAATCAGCTTGAGTTTGACCAAGTTATTTCACATCCCTGTGTGTGCAATTGAGTTTGTTAATGTGGTATTTGTCAGGATACCACCAGTGCCAGATAGGCTATCAACCATTACCAAAGGGATTATAGATACCTTTGGTGCATTTTGGGTGACCAAGCGGTTGTGGGAAACCTTGGGGATTTTGGTTTGACCAAAGGGATTATGGGCACCTTTGGGGCATTTTGGGGTTGACCAAGCAATTGTGAGAATCCTTGGAGATTTTGGTTTGACCAAAGGGATTATGGGCACCTTTGGGGTGTTTTGGGATTGATCAAGCAATTATGAGAATCCTTGGAGCTTTTGGGGTGACCAAAGGGTTTAGAGATACCTTTGGAGTGTTTTGGGGTTGACCAAGTGATAGTGAGAATACTTGGAGATTTTGGGGTGACCAAACAGATTATGGGTACCTTTGGGGCATTTTTGGGGTTGACCAAGTGATTGTGAAAATCCTTGGAGCTTTTGGGGTGACCAAAGGGTTTATAGGTGCCTTTGGGGCATTTTGGGGTTGACCAAGTGATTGTGGGAATCCTTGGAGCTTTTGGTTTGACCAAAGGGATTATGGGCACCTTTGGGGTATTTTTGGGGTTGACCAAGCGATTATGGGAATCCTTGGGGCATTTTTGGGATTGATCAAGTGATTATAGGAATCCTTGGAGATTTTTGGTTGGGCTATGGCTCTCTTAAATATGGAATGGCCTCAAATTACTGATGTTCAAGGGTTCTAGTTCCTTTATTTCATCAAGAGAGGCTAGCCATTATGTCCCAGGTCCTATTTTACTATCAATTACATAAGGACCTAACCAGTTTTCTGCAAACTCATCCCTTAGATGGGGCGACAAGTTAGAGTTTTGTTGGTTCTCTTTTAAGACCAGGTCACCAACCTAAAAATCCCTCAAGTGAAATTTCATGTTGTATGCTTTCTTAAGTCGCTATTGGTAGATACACAAATGCTCGATAGCATTGACGCATCATTCGTCAAGCAACGTAAGCTGGTCTAACCAGGCCTGCCATGTAGTGTCATCATCGATGAACTCTTGCATTGATATGCATAGGGAAGGTATTTCCAACTTGAAATGCATGACTGCCTTAGAGCCATACACCAGCAAAAATAGAGTTGCCCCAGTGGGCATCCGAATGCTAGTGTGATAAGCCCACAAAGCAAGTGGTATTTGAATGTGCCAATCCTTATGACTATCTATGACTGTCTTTCTGAGGATGGCAACTAGCATTTTGTTTGATGCCTCTACTTGCCCATTTTCCTTCTGATAATAAGGTGTCAAAAAACTATGTTAAATTTTGTACTTTGTGGTCAAAGCACGCACGTCTTTGTTCTTGAATGACGTCCCATTATCCGAGATGATCTTGGATGGAATACCAAAATGACATATGATGTTATGTAAAATAAACTCCGTAATGTAGGTTCCAGTACTAGAGGTAAGTGAAATTGCTTCCACCCACTTGGTGAAGTACTCTATGGCCATTATGATGAACGTGTGATGGCCCAATGATGCAGGGGAGATCTTTTCAATTAGATCTAAGCCCCACTATGAGAACGGCCAAGTCGATTGAATCGACTGCAAGGCCTGAGAAGGTACATGTGTCAAGTTAGCATGGTGTTGACACTTCATGCACTTCCTTACATACACGCAACAATCTCACTCTAAAGATGGCCAATAATAGCCCATGTAGAGAATGCACTTTGTGATGGCCATACCGCTGAAGTGGCCATCGCATGTACCATCGTGCACTTGGGTGATCACCCAAGCGGACTCCTGTTGGTCCAAGCAACGAAGGAGGATTCCTTCGTAGCTTTGACGGTACAAAATGTCTCCTAGCAAGACATGTTTTTCCACTTTCTGCTTGAATGATCTTTTTGTGGCATGCGTCAATCCAAGTGGGAGTTTACCTAGCTTGAGGTAGTCCCTTATGGTTGTGTACCAATCTTGCTGATTAGAAACCTTAATGGTATGAACAAAAAATCCCTCTTGAAGTTCATCCCTAGAAAAATATGAGTGGGCACAGACCTGTAGGAATAGCGTTGTGTTGCTATTAAGAGGGGTCAGGGAGAATAAGGACCTCTAGTTGGCATGATTTAGACTATCATGGATTCGAGGGAACTTATCCTGAGATGGTTCAATCTGGATCAGGTGGATTCCTGGCATTAGGTCAGAGCTTGCACGCTCCATCATGAATTGCGATAGTGTTTTGACTTGAATGGTTATCATATCACCAAAAATGTCTTGCAGGATGAGTGACCCCAAGAGGCCATAGTGTCTACAAAATGATTCGATGACCGAGGGAGTGCCTCGATGTTGTACCATTCAAGATTTGCCAAGAATTTATCCACAAGGGCTTTGTAGGCTTGCAGAACTTGGCATTTACATTGGAATACCCCTTTCACTTGGTTGACAATTAACAACGAATCACCAAAGATGTTCAAGTGTTTGATGTTCATGGTGATGGTTGTCTGAAGACCTATGAGCAAGGTTTCATATTCTACGTTGTTATTGGTGCACGAGAAATCAAGTTTAAATGATAGAGGCATTGGAGCCCCTTGCGGTTTGAAGAATATGATTCCCGTGCCACCCCCTTGCTCACATTTAGAACCATCAAAAAATAGGGTTATGTCAGCCTGTGACTCAGGCTCATCAGAATCTAGTGATTTTGAGCCATGGAAGACCCCATCATTGGGTATCTCTATGGTTAAAGGCTTATCGTCTTCGAGAAGAGCCTATACTAGTTGATCAGTGATGAATTGACCTTTGATGGATTTCTATCCAATGAATTCGATGTCAAACTCCGTCAACAACATGATCCATTTTGCCATGCGGCTACTATGATAAGTATGACTCATCATGTACCGTAATGGATTTTCCTTAGACACAACATACGTCGTATTGCATAGCATGTAGTGGTGTAGCTTTTTGGTAGCAAATACCATTGCTAAGCATAGCTTCTCAATGTATGCATAGTTAAGCTCATAACTGACCAGGGTGCGACTAAGATAGTAAGTAGCCTGCTCTTTATGTAGTTCATTTTTCTGGGCTAGCATGGTGCCCAGTGCCACCTCAGTAGCTGAGATGTATAAGTAGAATGACAGTCCTAGTCTACGTGGTGCCAATACTAGTGGTGAAGCCAAGTATTATTTGATGTCATCAAAGGCAGACTGGCACTCATCATCCTAAAGAAATGCTACCCCCTTGTGCAATAATTTATTCATGGGTCGTCACTTGTCAAATAGTTGCGCTATGAAGTGCTTGATTGATGCGACCTTTCCCTGTAGGCTTTTGAGCTACTTGATGGTAGTTGGGGGGAGCATTTCAAGGATTGCCTTGAATTTATGTGGATCCACATTGATGCCTCATTTTGAGACTATGAAACCCAAGAGTTTTCTAGATGTGATGCCAAATACGCACTTCTTGGGGTTTAGTCTGACTTTGTGTTCGATGAGGCGATCGAGGATCTTGCTTAAGTCATCGAGATGATCTGGGCACAAAAGATATTTGGCCAACAAATCATCCATGTAATCTTCCAAAGTTTTATGCATGTGATCATGGAAGATGTATGTCATGGCACGTTGGTAGGTGGCGTCAGCATTTTTAAGGCCAAAGGGCATGATATTATAACAAAATGTCCCCCAAGGCATTGTGAATGCCATTTTTAGTTGGTCCTCGGGATTGATACGAATCTGATTGTATCCCAAGAAACCATCCATCAGGGATAGCATTTCATGGCCCATTGTAGCATATACCAATGCATCGATGCTAGGCAATGGGAAATCATCCTTAGGACTCGCTTTATTTAGATCTCAAAAATCAGTGCATATGTGAATCCTCCCATAATGCTTTTTTATGGGCACCATGTTGGACAACCATGGTGGGTAATCTACGCAGATGACAAACTATGCATCCAATAGCTTTTATAATCCGTCTTTGACCATTAATGCCACTGTTGGGTGCATCTTACGTAGTTTTTTCTTAGTTGGATTGACTGTCAGATCAAGCGTTAGATTATGCGTGACTAGTTGCGGGTCTAGCCCCGACATGTCTTTGTAGGACCATGCAAAAAAACTCCTTCTAATCTTTGAGAAGGGCAATGTAGTTAGCTTGCTATTCAGGGGATAGACTTACCCCCAACTTGATGATCTGTGGATTCATTGGATCAGAACCAATGTCTACGATAGTCATTTCTTTGACTGACATGTGGGACTCGTCCTCCAACTAGTGTGGAGTTGGGATCAAGTGGATATCATTTGCTAAATTTAGATCTACGTTTGGAATGTCGGGTTCCTCTTCAGCATGGAAGATATCCTGAGTTGGTCCTGGGGTGAAATGAAGCATGTCATTGCAAGGCCAGTACTCTGATGGGGAGGGTGGTGAATTAATGCGATCCTAGTCTATAGCATCTAGGTATAAATACAATGACCATGATGGATCGACTGGATTACGGATGGGGGCGGTTAAGTCAATGGAGATCATGTTGATGAAATAATTTTGGTCTCCATTACCGTAGGTGTGGTGACTCAAACTTCCTTGATGATTTTTGTGCTTTGGATCTGGATCTGGGGGTATTGGCACAAATTTATCATCCCTATGTGTGCATAAAAGGATAGGGTCTGCCCTTGGCACTAATAAATCTATAGGGTCTCTGGGTGGAAGGTGCTCTTTGTATGCCCAAAGGGGCGGATGCAACACTTGGTCCAACTGTGTAGGGTTTAGGTGCCAGATATACCTTGGCCCCATGTTTAGTTGTTGAAACATGTCGTCAATGTCCATGGGGTATTTTTTTTGGTGCATATGATTGAGATATGCCATCTCAGTTTCATATTCATAATCACTATTAGAAATACATAGGCCTTCGTTGGCTTTGACCACTGTTTGTGGCATGTGAGGCCTCAAGCAAATTGATATGGTCCCATCGGGGTTGCTCCACTCTCTACGGGGGGACCTAAATTTCTTGAGGTGACACTTGTTCGATTGGAGAATCCAAAGGGAACATTGCCAAGAGGCTTTCTTGATAGTCATCCATGGGGGTCACTTGTGAGTGATTGCTATCGGACTCGAAAGGGTCCCATGGTGCAACCTCATACTCTGACTCATCTTTTGAAGATCCTTCCTGACCTTGGATATATCCCTCTTGTAGGTGAGTTCTCAAACTTTCTCCTTTCTCGATCGAAGGGAAGGGGTTGTTGAGGTCAACAAGGTTGGTTGTCAACAATGGGAGATAATCCCCCAATGTATATGTTGTGTTAGGATTGGCATATGGATCTTGTGCCAACCCATCCTTGTTGCCCAACCCTAGGCATTACATGTTCTCTACCAAGATGTCAAGGGGTAAGGGGTGGTTGAACCCTACTCCTGGCTTGTCATATGGCATCTGATATCTTGGTTGGCAAAGAATGCACACTCCTTGCTCATATCTACCCAACCCATATCCATGCCAATTGCATTTGCTAAGATATCTCAAAGCGAAGTCTGGGTTGAAAAAATAGTTGATGTCCTTATCAAAGGGCTCTTCATCTTCTTCTTCTTGCATGTAAGGTTCAATGCCATTTTTGAGGCCCCCATATACAAAGTTTGTCTGATTTGGTGGGAATCCTAGAGGAACAATAGTGTCGATGGGGATGCGAGGTCTGCCCATGTCCTGCATGGACTCAAGCGTGAGTGTTGCTACAATTTTACACACTAGATACTCCCCCAAGCCCGTATTTTACATCTCAATGGTGATTGTTGGTGATTGAGGGGGAGCGAATGGGAGTTATTCCTGGGTATACTCCATGTCGGGTGAACTAGACATCTCAACTTCCATTCAGCTAGGTATCTCCTCAGTAGAGATGGTTGAGACTGAAGGTGGTGCCTCTTCCAAGGGTTTCTTCCCATTGTCCTTCGATGTGGCCACCATAGGTGGCATCGTTGGTGAAGGACCAGATGATGAAGATGGACCCGATTGGGGATTTGATGGACTTAACAATGGGGATGTATGCAGAATCGGACCCTGTTTAGATGGATTCAACTAAAAATCCAAATGTGTCGATGGAAGGGTCGATTGCGGCATAAGCTATACCGCATTGCAATACTTGAAGGGTTCTAATTCCACTAGGACTACATGCACTTGCCCTTCGAATGTGTACTTTAGGCATTGGTGGGCTATCAAAGGGACACACTTCATGTCCCTGATCCAAGGCCGGCCTAGCAAGATATTATAGGCCATCTCACCTTCCAAGATGTGGCACAACGTAAGAATAGTCTTTTGTCCCACCTGGATGGGTAGGAAAATTATGCCAACCATCAAGCATATCGCATCATTGAATGCTCGTAGAGTATAGGTGGAGATCATAATGTGAGATGCTAGAAACTTCAGATGTTTTAATGTTACTATTGTAATTATATTACTAGACGAGCTAGTGTCCACCAAAACCCTCTTATATGAAATCTCGTTGACCCACGTAATGACGTGTAGGGGTGGATCCTCCATGTCACCAGTCACTAATTTTAGTTCATCTTCTCTAAAGGTGATGACTGGCTTAGTGCATCGTTTGACATGTCCCACAAAGTTGTTGAAAGAGTTTGCTTTGTGGGGTTGCAGCTCGATGGATTTTAGTATCTCCATTAGAGCCTCCCGATGGGGTGATGATTGTTGTATGAGCTCGTAAATGGAGAGCCTAGCCGACGTGGTCCTCAAAATTTGGGTAAGTTTGGTCCAAATCATGGCCACTGGTCTAGGTAGAGGAGGTTGTGTAGGGTGCTTTTGAGGTTGTGACATTGATGGAACCTCTCCTATAGCTATAGCGGGGGCAGCTAAGCTTGGGTGCCTCTTGTTCCTAGTCACAATGCTTATCATCCCTACATACCCCTGCATGGGGTAGTTCTAGGTCACCTCATTGACTTGTAGGGTTTTTTCCTATGCATCATGGACAGGCAGGGGGTCTTTGAAGACCTCCATATGTTGGTTGCTTTGTGCCATGGGATTATCCACCGTTAGCATCTTGTTGTCTATTAGGTATTGCACTAAGCTTTTAAATTTCCAACATGCATAAAGATCATGTCCCTTCTACTAGTGAAACCTACAGTACAAGTCTTACCTATAACCCTTGTTTTTTGGCATGTTGGAGTCTACGGGTCGACTCTCTAGCAGGTTTATCAAGTTTACCACTAACAAGAGGTCAAACAAGAAGTCTTTAGACTTTGTGAATGGTGTGAATTGTCGCCTAGGGTGACGCTGCTAATTTTGCTCTTTTTGATGATTTTATCTTTCATAACTGTCAAGAGGGACTACCTGATAGTTAGTCTTTGGGGGCTATGTTTCTTGTGTAGGATTAGGCATGTTTATAGAAACCTAATTGACCACAGTGGGTTTCGGTTGTGTGGTCCCTGTTTTGGTGTTTTTAGGCCACTCTTTCTTCCATGGCTTGGCAATCTCGCCATCCTATATCTTGATCTCATTAATGATTCTGGCTTGCACCAGGGCTTCCTCAAGAGTGGCATATTGCTGTAGATACAATAGCATGGAGATTGACCTAAAATATCTCTTTGAGAACATTTGGGTCAGGTCGTCCATGGGAGGGAGGTAAGGTAGCTTTGAAAGCAACATCCTCCACAAATTTCTATAATCCACCATGGTTTCTTCCTCATATTGCCTGAGGCTATCTAGGTCACTTAGTGATGCCTTCTTCTTGGTTTTGAAGGTGAAGCATTCGAGGAACACATCCACTAGGTAATCCAAGTTACTGATTCTATGCTTTGGCAACTAAGTGAACCAATCTGAGGTAGGGCTTGTGAACGTGGTTATAAATGTTCTTAGCAGCAAAGAATCATTGTCCTTAATGCCAAAGCATTGGATTAGGAATCTAGTCATGTGCTCTTGGGAATCCTCCTCCCCTCTAAATATTGCCAACTGGGGAAACTTAAAGTGTTCAGGGTATGGGGGTGCCAGCACTGATAGATGCACAGGGTGACTATGGAGCTGGTGTAAAGTGGGCATTTTGGGTCTAGAAGTCTTGGTATCCACATACTCTAAGCACTCTAGCAACACTTTATATGCATCGAAATATTTAATCTCTTCCTCCTTGGTTTGTTCCCACTACGGGTTGCAAGCAACTTGAGGCCTATGGGGGGGTGGTAGGATAGCACCCCCTATGCCTTGGTAGGGCGTTTTAGATCGCTCTTCTTCTTGCTCATACTCCTCATAGGCTTCTTGAGGAGTCCATGGGTGAGATCTATAAACATGGGTGGGTGCCCATGGAGGGTGCCCATCATTTTTTTTGGGAGTGGCCTCCCGCTCAGGTCTAGGAGGTCTCAGAGGCAACACTTGGTAAGGTCATGGAGACCTGTCTTGCACCAAGGGGTTGTGCCTCTCATACAACTTTGCCCTTTGTGTGTGAGGGTTTGGAACCCTCTTAGGCATAGTGTTCTAAAGCATATCATCTATTTGAAACTGAATTCACTCTTTGCTAAGGTGATACAGGTGCTCCAATTGTTGGTCTTGCTCAAGCTACGTGATTTGTGCTTGGTGGGTGACATGTCTAGAAAATTCTAGGTTTATTTGTTCCACTATCTTGAGTCTAGGAGGCCTAGAAGCATCTCCTACATATTTATCTTGGTCATGATGATCCGATATATCTATAGGTCACTTTCCTCTATCGAGGTTGGCGGCATTCACCCGAGGCTCTGGCCTCAGTAGGTGATCCTGATAGATAGCAGGTGCAGAGGTGCATTGCTCCCACACTATGTATTGCTCTTTAGGAATGTAATGGTATTCCTCATGCCCCCTTTCATATATGTGAAAGGGGCAGGAAGAGTTGGCTCACCCTGTTTGAAGAGCCTTGTGCTCTAGATTTGGCCTATTTTTTCTAATAGTAATAAGGGGTAGAGGAGGGATGATGTAATCATGTGGCCCCTCCTTATGGATCCTATGCTATTCTAGTGCTTCATCACATGGTGGCCACTCATAACGAGCATCCAAGGGAGCCTTCCTACCTAGGTTAAGTGCTACATGTAAGGACTCCTCCTAAAAGGGTCTATGTTGAATGGGTGTGCCCCTCGAAGGGGTGCCTCCATAGTCCCGTTCTGAAATGGCATGATGTGGACTATCTTGTGGGTCAGGCCACCAAGGTGGTATGACCAAGTCCTTGGGGTTGTAGCGGAGGTAACTTGTGCCCCCTTGTACACTCTCTACAGCTTTTGCCCATGATTGGGCTTGGCTACGGGTGTACACCATGGTGGTGTCTCTCTACAAGCTATGTAGGTTTTTATCTTATTTATGATTTTTTTTTTTTATTATGCACTAAACAAAAGGAACCACACAATCAAAGAAGTGATTATCTCATTTATAGATTAAAGGTGTGCCCTAAATCTGGTTTAGTGTGTTTTAATTTTTATATTGAATTCTTTGTAAATAACATGTTGTTGTACATGCAATATGATGGATCTTATGTCTCCCAAAATGGTCACCCCTTCAATATACCACTGCTAGGCCGTTATACCAAACCTCTCAATATACCTGTCCTTACGTGGGGGAAACTATTGGTATACGAGAGCAAAATGGTACATGGAACATAGGCAGTACATAAGGGAAATCACCCTATTTTTGACACCTACCATAGAAGACTTATCCTCATGCATTGGGAATCACCCCAACTACACTTGGTCAGATTTCATCAATATTTACATCTAGCAACAGTAGTGATTGGGGTTATGTATGTAAAAATTCAAGCCAAGGTGGTGATGAAATCCATCGTTGGTCTTGATCAAGGTTTGGGGTTTTACGACCAACTCCTTGGTGTTTAAATTACCACGTGGTGTATGGGGTTCTTTTTATTTGTGCAAAGAAAGAGAAACATGCAGTAAAAATCTCCTATGCAAGCAAATAAATAGGAAATGACAGAGACAAAAAACAAAAAATGATAGAGGATGCTCAAAACCCCTACCTCTTCTCTGCCCAAACCGGATGCCTATAAGTTTCTATTCTAAAACTACACAGAGAGTGGGACAAATATCAGAATTGTATTCGTCACAGGGTGGGACGAATGTCAATTCATCCCTGGGTGACATGAATTCCAGCTCTGTATTCATCACAAGGTGGAACGAGTAGCAGTCCAATGCTTGAAAGATTGACACTTGCAAGCAAAAACACACAAATTTTGATAAAAAAAATTGATATCAAAATCATGGGACAGTGTCCCACCATGATCACCACTGAAATCATGAGGATAAGAAAGCAAACAAAAGGGAAATGTAACGTTAAGTCCTATGAACGAGAATGCATGAAAAGAGGAAAAAAAATGAACTGAAACAAGATTTAAAGCAAATGTAAAAGTGCAGCCCTATATTTTATTAATTTGCTCGAGATCGGTTTATAATATGTCTCCTCCATTTTCAGGGGCTAGGAGCATAGGGCATAGTTTTGTTACACCACAAATGATACATTCCCATTGGGGATCTTCTATGTGCCCACATTGAAAATGGGCAGACCAAACATTGCTGTCACTTGCATGAATGCATCTATAGTTCCTTACTACCCCTCTGGTGTTGAGATCCTACATTCAAAGAAATAGTAAATGATTAGTAGCACCTACGGATGGAGGGAAACATGCAATCCCCAAGGCCTACGATTAATGCATGCATAAAATAATTAAAATGATAACTAAAACATATCAGAATAAGCTAAAAATTTGATAGAAGCAAGAAAACATTACCAAGGACACATTGCAAAAGGAACAGTTGAGATATCTACCACATATTTCTAATCGCTCTGAGGTGGAACAATTAGGACTATCATAAAATGTTAGAAGGTGACCTCCTAAATGTCTCATCCAGGGGCCTCCAAAACACCTAAAAATTTGGGGTTAGGAAAAATGGGGCATTTTGGAACAACCCATAAGGTTGGATTTTGCAAAGTCAGCCTCGATCGCCCTATATCTGATGATGCTCCCTGTATTTTAGTAAAAGCGAGAAATGATCAAATCACAGCCAAAACTCATCAGAATCACATGCAACTTGAATGGAAGCATATGTAAATAACCTAAATCAAAATCAAAATAAATAGTAGGGAAATATACCACAAATTTCTAATCACTCCGGGGTGGGGCGATTAGGACTGCAACAGTGCAGGGGGCACTTGAGGGTAGGACGCCCACCGTTTGGGGCTCGATTTCGGCACCGATCCACTTGGGATGGGTCCAAAAGCTCTTATGGGGTTGTGAAGGAAAATTGGATGGGGTATTGTGGCCAAATGTTTAGGTTTTTTGGTCTGGATTGCACTTCCAATAATCACCCAATAACCTCCCTTCCAAAAGAGAGATCAAGGATGTAAGAAGCACAAACGATGGGTGAGGAACACTTCATTGCTCCAAATGCTCCTACTCTTTTATTTTTGGTGAGAAGACTCACAATTTTATAGATCTAAGGGTCTCTTGTGAATGAGCATGCAGAGGCACCACTTGGCCATCATGCCTTCCTAGGGGAGAGAATATTCCTCCTTGAGTAAGGGCTTCATGACTGCCCCTATGACTGCATCTTTGAGCTCAAAAACACTCGCTCGCACTCCATGCATTGAAGGTGGAGTTAAGTGGCGGTTTTGAGCTGCCATTTGTTAAGGTTTGACCTTTTTCCCATCAAACCTGCTATTCACCCCACCCAGAGCAAATACTGCTAATCATCCCAGGGTGGTATGAATACCAGTTTGTAATCATCCCAAGGTGGAACAAATAAGGAGCAGGGTGCCTAAAATGTGCCACATTGACCTCTAACCTTCCAAAACTATTGTGAGAGTGGTTAGGACCACTTTTTAACCTCTGGGGGCTGCCCTAGAGGCTGTGTATGTCACTTCGATCAGTGTTTGTCGTCACATAGTCAGATTGGTGCTATTTTGTTGTCTACAAATATATCTTTTATTGAGGAGAGATTTTGAGACTTGGAGAGTTCTATTTGATATCATGTGTACAATGAATCCCTAATGAATTGAAGAGCATAACACCTCTTATTTCAACATCAAATGCAGGATTTGACCCATAGATTTAGGGCAAAGAGAGCAAGGTTTACCTTTGTGGCTGCTATCTTGGACAATAGCCCACATGCTTAGATTAGAATTTAGACATAGCTTCTTCTATTATGTTTCTTCATGTTTCCATATCATTAGCATAGATTTACATGATTTCATGGCATAGTTTTAGTATATTTCTATTAAATTATTTTATCACTAACAACCTCATCCGAGGAGGTAGTCCCGGACATCTAAGTGTGTATTGTTATTTTAGTGATCACAGGACTACAGGTTCATCAGACAAATTAGCAACATACATGAGCAAATGGATCCCTCTAGGAAACAGACCTGGAGAAGGAGGCATCTGTAAGCCCTCATACATTTCCATGTGTGGGACCAGAAAGCCTTTTATAAGTGCACTACCTCTTTGTGAAAGGGGTACTCTTTACCTATTTGTAACTTATTGTATCAAAATGGGTATCTAAGAGGAACCGACATGTAGCTAGATTTCAATATTAATAAAAAGGATCTATCTTTTGTGTTTTCTATGTTACATGCTTTTTGTGGTTTTTTTATTTTCATCTTCAATACAATACTGCAAGTAGAGTAGAGTGGTGCATGCATTCCTAGGGTCGCTATAGATTTGGGTGATATCCTAACCCAAATATGTCAGATGAGAGTTGGTATTATGGCTCGAATGGCCACCTTCACCCTTGTTCGTATCTACCAATACCATAATCATACCAATGGCAATTATCAAAATAGGTTAGAGAAAACTCAGGATTGGAGAGATAGCGAACATTGACAGTAAATAGACCATCATCATCCTTGTCTACATCTGTATATTTGTTGGCACAATCTAAGCTAGCATAGATGAAGTTTGTCCGGTTGGGAGGGATTCCAAGTGAAACCACTATTCCCAATAGCAGTCTTCAATATTTTTATTGTCCCATATCTTGTGTAGACTCTATGATAGGCATGACAGTTATATTTTGACCAAGATACTCTCCTATCCCTATGCTTGCCAAGTGTATAGTTGCATGGGAGGTGGATGACCCCACAGATGACATTGGTGAAGTGGGATGATAGTCATCATCTTCAACTTGGTCTTGATGATATTTCTCTTCCATGGGAATTAGACTCTATTCAATATCTATGGTTAATGTTTCCTTAAACTTTTTTTTCTCAACCATAGGTGCCTTTAGCTTTTGATAATTCTTTTTTTTAGGCATTAATGGTTTACTAGAAGTATTAATGGCTCTATGTGCAAGATGATGCATTGATGCAGATGGGTCCTTTTGTGCCCCTTTGTCTTTGCTCTCCATTTGAACATTCGAATATGAAGGCCCTACCAATAGGTGGGTCGATGGAATCATAAATTTTCCTAGGAAATCCACCTGGTGAACATACTTGAATGGCTCCTCATCAGTCATTACCATGTATACTTTGTTATCATGCACATACTTGATACATTTGTGTAAGATCGAAGGGGAACATCTCATGTCCCTGATCCAAGGTCTCCCTAGGAGGATGTTGTATTGCATGGCCCCTTCCAAGACATGACACATCATGGGGATGGTCTTATGCCCCACCTTGATGGGTAGGACTATTGTTCCCATAGTATTGTATAAAGCATCATTGAAAGCTCTTAATGTGTAGGCTCAATTTGGACTTTATTAACTTGTGCTACTTGCCCTCTATAGGATTCATGGTTTAGCAATGGGTTTTAATAGATGCCCATATCTCTGTTGTCTGGGGCTAGTGGGTTGTCCACTTTTAGTTCTCCTGCCTTGATCATGTTTTGGAACTAATTTTTGAAGCCAACACAGACTTCAATGTTATGCCCCAGTATCCTGTGGTATGAGCAGAATTGATCTTCCCTATATCCTTTTGGTTTAGGATGGTTGGGATCTATAAGAGGAATTTCAAGGAATCTAATTTTTCTTGCCTCGCTCAATTGATTGAATATTTATTGCATTGATTCTATCAATGGCATAAAATAGCGAGGGGGCTTGCATTATTTGTTTTGGCCCTGATTATTCTTTTGATAATAATTGGCTAGTGTGGGATGTGCTTGATAATTCTATTGTTGTTGTGCATCCCCATCCTTAGGCGTAGCCAACACTACTTTATTAACTGGAGCAGGGCTCACCTGCTTCTGTTTGTACTTGTCATTCTTGTCATTCTTGTTCCACTTATTCGATTGGATTTTAATAGTTTCCTCGTCTACTTTTATCTCCTAAATTAGCTTGTCTTGTGCCAAATATTCCTCAAACAAAGGATAATGTTGAAGTTGTAGCAAAAGGGAGATGTGTTTAGAACAAATTTTTGTGAACATTCGGATAATTTCTTCTATGGGAATTGAGAATGATAATTTTGCCATTATTTTTCTCCATCTATTCCCATAATCCATTACTGGCTCATCATCATACCATTTTAGATTGGCCAGGTCTGAAAATTTCACTTTCCTCTTACCGCCAAAAGATAAACACTTTAGAAAAATATTCACTAGTTGTTCGAAGCTTGATATGCTATGTTTGGGCAGTTGATTGAACCATTGGGTGGTTGCACCCAAAAATATCATGATGAATGTCCTTAGGATAATAGCATCATGTTATTCGATATGAAAACATGCATTTATGAAGTTGGTGACATGCTCTTGTGCATCTTCTTCACCATTAAACTTCTCTAGTCTAGGCATCTCAAAGTGCTTAGGATAGGGAGGGATAGGAACTGAAGTATTGAAATGTATTTTTGAACTTAGGCATATAGGAAAGATTCATTACTACTATATGATGCACTTTATGTTATGCAATATTAAAACAAACACCACACACTCATGTCTCATTTAAACATTGGAGAGTTGGATTTCATCACCAACCTTCAATTCAGTCCGGTGACATTGGAATTCATCTCCTTCCACCGGTTTCCCCATATATTCTCCTAGAAATGGATTGAATAACTCTTTCATAGTGGCACTAAGATACTTATGTTCAAACTATCTCCCACCACTGGAACAATCCTATTCAGGGTGGAGAAACCAGGTGAATCCCCCACTAGGATTTCAACAGTGTACCCTAGCTTCTATTGAGAAAAATCATGTTTGGCACGGGTGTTCTTGATTTCCACTATGAATGAGTCTCATCTTTCTAAATCCAAGAAAAACAACGAAGTAAAGAATGAAACATCAAAATACAACAAACAGTATAGGGCACACAAAATCTATTAATCAAGATAAACATCTGTGTGATATTGTTTGGATACCTATGAAAGTGCAATATAAAAAGACTAATTCACAAGAAAAATGGTTTAAAAAAAAGCAAACAAAATCGGTCTAATATTGAAGGGTAATCTGAGGCAACTCATACCCTTAGGCGAAGTTGTAGTAACACTAAACGACATACCCATACAATTGTGAGATGTAGGTCTACGAGTATGAGGGGTGATAAATAAACCATTGGGGCTTCTCCTCGAGAGACTCCAAGTAGGGAACTACACCATGGAACAAAGACACACAAAAAAAAATAAACATCACAACCATCCTCCTCAAGGATACATGAGGAGACTTCAAGGGCCTCCTCTAAACACACAAAAACATATCAAATATGAGAGGAAGCTTCAAGGGCTTCCTCCTCACATAGATACAAATAAGGCTCTAAAATTCACTCTTCACATAAATATGAGGAGGTTTCTCCATATCCATATTCATGGAGAAAAAATGACACCACAAAACCTTCATCATCAAGAAGGCAAACAAGAGTTGAAACATCTCAACGTTCACATGAAACACCTAGAACAGATCAGCCCAATGAGGGGCAATAAACTAGAGACACATCCCATAATAGACATCAAACATAATATATCCTTCAAAAAAGAGGAAGGATTCCATTAGACTATGACCTCATTGGAGTGAAAGGCACACCTAGGGATCAGACATGGAAAACAAGACAATTAGACGAGTTGGATCAGTTGCATCTGAGGCCACCTCCCAGATCAATAGCCATAAAGAATTTTGCATCAAGAAGATCACAAAATTTTACTTCTAAGCCTACTTATCATACTGGAGGTACCTCAAGATGACCCAGCAGCAAACACACAAAATTTGATCACAAAGACACTCAACAATACACTGAACACATCACATTAGCTAGCGAGAGTAAAGAAATAGCAGAAAACTCTAAGATATATCTAAAAATAAAAACAACTAGGACAAAGTAATATAAGCATGAGTCCTCTATGACCGTGCAAGTTAATCACATACGACGGTTATATAATGCCTTGCGTAGAGAACAAGAGCTTATGGATGCTCTTGAACAATATAAACAGAGAGAACGATTGTTGCATCAATATGAGCAATGTTTAAGAGAGCAAGCTGAGTAGTTAGCTCGCAACAACCAACAAACAAGTGTAAGTGACCACCAAATAAATCAATGTGTTAACTCGCCAAGAGAGGAACACATTAGATAAGAAAATGTCTTGCAACAAAGCCCTCCTCCAAATCATGAGAGGAACTCAACTGGGGAGGAAAGGGCAAACTTAATAGAGTCAGATCATACACTTCTTGAATCCCCTCATAGAAGGGAAGAAATTAGATTTAATCAAACAGATAGAGTGTGACCTCCACCACCATTGCGAGTAGGCCTGCACGAGGAGGAAACCTGTGCATCAAAGGTATTTTAAGAGCTTCATGAAAATATGAAAACCTTTGAAAAACAAGAGGCAACTGGGAACTTACCAACATTGAACAAAATATACAACCAAGGGTAATAATATGCACTTTACTACGCCTTTGCCTAAGGGTATGAGTTGCCTCAGTTCCTAGCCCTCCCTATCCTAAGCACTTTGAGATGCCTAGACTAGAGAAGTTTAAAGGTGAATAAGATGCACATAAATCAAATCACAAATTTCTCCAAGGATATCCAATCCGCTTGGTCAAAATAAAACAAAAGCTCCAAAGGCATCTTAAAGACATTTGGTCAAAAATAAAAAAACAAAATGCTCCAAGGGTATCCAATCTGCTTGGTCAAAATCAAACAAAAGCTCCAAAAGCATCTTAAAGACCTTTGGTCAAAAATCAAATCACAAAATGCTCCAAGGGTACCTAATCCGCTTGGTCAAAATCAAACAAAATCTCCAAAGGCATCTTAAAGCCCTTTGGTCAAAAATCAAATCACAAAATGCTCCAAGGGTATCCAATCCGCTTGGTCAAAATCAAACAAAATCTCCAAAGGCATCTTAAAGCCCTTTGGTCAAAAATCAAATCACAAAATGCTCCAAGGGTATCCAATCCACTTGGTCAAAATCAAACAAAATATCCAAAGGCTTCTTAAAGCCCTTTGGTCAAAAATCAAATCACAAAATACTCCAACAGTATCCAATCCGCTTGGTCAAAATCAAACAAAATCTCCAAAGGTATCTTAAATCCCTTTGGTCTAAAAAAAAAAAAAAAACAAAATGCTCCAAGGGTATCCAATCTGCTTGGTCAAAATAAAACAAAAGCTCCAAAGGTATCTTAAAGCCCTTTGGTAAAAAAAAAAATCAAATCACAAAATGCTCCAAGGGTATCAAAACGCTTGGTAAAAAATCAAACAAAAGCTCCAAAGGCATCTTAAAGCCCTTTGGTCAAATTAAGCAAAAAAACAAAAACAACATAAAAATAAAAAATATAAAAATAATTGCATCTCATAGCTTGCATCACCATTATTACATTACATTTTTATATCCATTGTATTCACATATGTCATGAGAGTCGTAAATTAAGGCCACAGTTTGTCTCAAAAATCATTTAAATCCATACATCCATCAACACAAGTGTGTAATTGTGCTTTTCAGCACAACCATAAAAATTTGCTATACAAAATATACTAAGGTTTTTCGGTTATTCAACCATACATAGTGATCTTATCAAACCTTGTTAAAAACCATATTGGCTAGAAGAGAAGAAGGTCTAGTGGTGACAAAGCCTAGTGTATCTCAGAGTCCCATCACTAATTTAAACACTAAGTTCTAGTTGATACATGGGAAGATGAAAGCTACAAAGTGGTCTAGGTTACCAAAAGCAAAAAGAAACATCCTTGCTTATCCCCCTGTGCAACCAGTTTAAAGGTGCTGAGAATTGGCAAAAGGACAAGGGCAACCCTACCCATAAATGAGTGGTTATCATCACTGTATACATCCCTTGCTTTCACAAAAATAAGCAAAATCCCTTGACATAAATAATTCACTTAATATAACAAACTCATAACCGTATCCCTTGACATTTACTAAAGTTGGGTTCATTTTCTAATTAAAAGCTAAAGACATGTTTTTTTTTGGGTGATTCATTTATTCTAAAATAAATTGAGCATTTAAATTTTTTGTTTCTTCTTTTTTTATTTAGTGAAGTTTAATTAAATATTCTTATCATAGTTCCTTTGTCCAGCATGATAAAAATGATAATTTGACATCAATCAGCATGCAAGTGTAAAAAGACAACTCTATTACTACCATATCATTAATCATCAACTAGATCTAGACAAAATATCACATGTTAGTTCATTATGACTACATATACATAGAGTATTCTTGTAAAAAGATAAATCTATTAGTAGCATATCATTAATCATAAAAATCTCATAAAACACTTTAATATTTCATTAATGATAACATATAAATTCATAAAAAATTTATATTAAAAAGTTGTTTAAGGGAGGGTCATGACATACTACCCCCATGGACTAAACATAGTCCTCTATGTTTTACCAGTAAATTGCAATTAGATCAAAATTACATTTATTCAATCAAATATATATGGAAAATATTTTTGAATATCAACTACTTTTTCCCAAGTAGTATTCTTTTCTGAAAACCAACCCATTGAAATTTACATTGTTCCAAACTTTGGTTCATCTATTTAGAACAAAACTTAAAAATATTTGTTGGTTGCACTTCAATAATTTTAGGGTCAAGTATGTAATTGATCCTAACCATTTGTGGAATTTGTCTAACTTGTAGATAAATGAACCTATAGTGATTGAAGTGGAACCAACACAGATTTTGGAGTTCTGTTTCAAAAATATGAGGAAATGAACTCTAGAAAAATGTAAATTTTAATGGTATTTATATTAAAAAAAGAATGCTACTTGGAAAAAGTAGCTGATATACAAAAATATTTTTCATATTTATTTGAATGAATAAATGTAATTTTAGTCTTATTGTAGGTTATTGCTAAAATATAGAGGATTGTGTTTAGTACAAGATAGGTAGTATGTCATGACCCTCCCTTGGACAAATTGTTCATATAAAATATTTATGAATTTAATTATTATCATTAATGAAATATTGAATGGTTTTATGATGTTTTGATGATTAATGATATGCTACTAATAGATTTGTATTTTTATAAGAATAGACACCTTTGCAAGTGTCTAGAAAGCTGATATTTTATGTAGTTGAAAACATAATGGACTTATATGTGATATATGTTCTAGATCTAGCTGATGCTCTTGCTATTTGATATGTGAAATTTTTACACTTTGCATGTTAATTGATGTTAAATTATGATTTTTATCATGCTTGATATAGAAACTATGACAAAAATATTTAATGATACTTCGATAAATGAAAAAGAAGAAAGGAAAATTTTGAATACTCAATTTATTTTAGAATAAATGCATCACCAAAAAAATTATCTTTGGCTTTGAATTGGAAAATAAACCCAACTTAATGAAATGCCAAGGTGGATGGTTATGAATTCATCATCTTGAGTGAATTCTTTCTAAGGTCTCTTTAAAACATCTTGGAAAAAGGAAGAAAAATAAGAGTTTTTGGTCTTTTGGAGATTGAGCAGAAAACATGTGAGCATGGAGTCTAACCTTTGATGAGCATGTATGTATTCTCTAGAACCAACATCTTCTAAAACCATAAGTTATTCTTTTTTGTGAAACAATTGAAGAATATGCTTCATATTTCCTCTATACATACATACATACATACATACATACATACATACATACATATATATATATATATATATATATATATATATATATATATATATATATATATATATATATATATATGACTATTTGTTTGTAAAATACAAAGAGATACCTCTAGTTTTAGAGAAAAATTATCATTATGAAATACTTAGAAGTTGTTGCTATGTATGCCTAAGAGAATGCAGGGCTTGAGATTGGATAAATATCTCGTTTTACTCACAACCATGCTAAACTATATGAGTCTTTGTACAATTTCCATCAGTAATTTCTATTGCATGATTGTTGTTTATATATTTGTATAAATAATATATGCTACATAGATACCCATTATAATTTATCTATAGTGTAGCATGATGTCTGATTAATACCAAGTTTATGCGTAGTTGTTATTTGTAGGAAAGTAGGATCATAGTGTAGTTTATTGAAAGAATTAGACCTTCGAAGAACCCTAGATTTGGAAGCATGTTGGTCCATATCTTGTGCATGCCTAGTAAAAAATTTATTGTAGAGAGAAATATCTCCTTCACACGATAAAAAAGAGAATTAATCCAAGTTAAACCTTAAGTTTTCAAAGAATAATTTGTATTCTTATTGTAAGGTTTAGAAATCCACTAAGTGATGCAAATATAAAACACACTCAGACCACCAGAGTAGTTCTCATTGAATGGAATTTTTAATTAATTATAAGTGGTGATAGGTTTTTGAAATCTATAATCCCATATGTAAGATATGATGATGTTCGACCTCCTAAATTAAACCCATCTACCCTATGTTAAACTGATTACCTATGATGGTAGTCATGGGCCTTTGTGAGGGTGCTAACTAAGCCTCATATTTTCTAGGTGGTAGGCATCACGAGTATGGATAGGCTCGTAGTTGGTTTGATGAGTGTTAGAAAGCGCTATAAAATTATTTATGACCACCATGGTCCTCCTTTCCTACAAAGAGCAACTATGCACAAATTTAGTGCTAATCAAATATCATTCTACACTACATATGGATTACAATGGACATCTATATAGCATCAGTAATTTATACAAATATATAGATAACAATAAAGCAAATGAAATGACTAATGGTAATTATACAAAGACTCATCCAGTCTAGAATGGTAGTGAGCAAAACCAGATATCTATCCAACCTCAACCCCTACATTCTCTTAGGACAACGTCTAAGTATTTTGTAATGATAATATTGCTATAAAAATAGAGGTATCTGTTTGTATTTTACAAGTAAATAATCAAATATATATATATAGTAAACATAAATCTAATCTATCTCAAAGTTTGAAGCACATTCTTCAATATTTTCATAGAAAGGAATACCTTATGGTCTTAGAAGATGTTGGTTCTGGAGAAGACATAGATGCTCAGTGAAGGTTAGACTCTTTGCTACTCCTTTTCTCTAAAAATATCCAAAAGCTCTCACTATCCCATACGTTTTATGTTCAGGCTCCAAAAGACCAAAAAAATCTTCTATTTATTTCTTTTTCCAAGAGGGTTTAAAGAGACCTCATAAATATTTTACTCAAGATAACAAACTCATAATTGTATGCTTTGGTACTTCATTAAGTTGGATTTATTTTCCAATTCAAATCTAAAGAAATGTTTTTTCGGGGGGATTCATTTATTCTAAAACAAATTGAGCATTTAAAATTTTTTTTTTTTTTTTTTTAATTAGTGAAGTATCATTAAATATTCTTATCATAGTTCCTTTATAAAGCATGATAAAAATGATAATTTGACATCAATTAGCATGCAAGTGTAAAAATATGACATTGCAAATAACAAGAGTATCAACAAGATCTATACCAGATATCACATGTTAGTTTATTATGACTACATATACATATAATACTCTGATAAAAAGATAAATCTATTAGTAGCATATCATTAATCATCAAAACCTCATAAAACCATTTAATATTTCATTAATGATAACATATAAATTCATAAATATTTTATACAAAAATTTTATCAATGGGAGGGTCATGACATACTACCCCCTTGGACTAAACACAATCTTCTATAATTTACCAGTAACTTGCAATAAGACCAAAATTACATTTATTTAATCAAATAAATATGGAAAATATTTTTATATATCAACTATTTTTTTCCAAGTAGCATTCTTTTCTGAAAACCAACCCCATTGAACTTTACATTGTTCCAAACTTTGGTTCATCTATTTAGAACAAAACTTCAAAATGAAATATGGGCGACTAAAGGAGGATGTCACACATACGATAATCACCACCATTATGCTATGTGAAAATTATATTAATGGTGCACAATATTTTATGCTAAATGAGATGTAAAAGCTATAAGAAGCTTATGCCTAAATCATATGTTGTGGTCATATAAGAAAGAAATAATAGCTAATCATTTATCTTTCATTACAATATTACATTTAATGAATTGCATAATTAGACAATTATTTGCAATTTATATTATACATTCATGTCATAGTAAAATAATAATAAAAGATTACAAGCATTCCATAACAATCTCATAGAAGATTCACAAATGATACATTATATATTTTGGAAACCCTTTTGGCAGAAATTCCAACCTAAAAAATATCCATATTTATTTTCATTGCAACTCTAATAGCCAATATACAAAAAGGAATCCATCATTTCTTGTTGCATCAAAATTTCCATATGTGTCCTTCAATTATAATTGTGTTGTAAGCTCATTTATTTTACAAGAGCGATGGAATCCCATAATTCCCTCAAATTAACCTTATTCATTTAGTAATCTATTAATACTCAAGGATATTTTCCTTGAATAATTCCTTACAAAATATTATTTGTGGAACCCCCATAAGTTTTTATTCATTTATTAGTCTCAATATCCAAACCTTCATTCATTTACATACAATCATAATTTTCCATTTTCTAAAAAACAATATCTTTACAACATAAATAGATAAGTACACTAAATTAATTTAAAATTATATCCAATAATTCAAAATATGCTTTACATAGATTAAGTAAAGAACTAGATCTTACAAAGCCTACAAGCCATTATTAAGTTTTCCCAAAATTTATAACATATTATCTCTAAAAGAATGAATATTTTTATAGCAATCTAAACTTATCAATATTAAAATAAGGTCCCTTTGTTTCTTTTCAATTAACTTCATACATAGTTCATTTACTCTATTTCTTAAAAAGGATTTAAAATATTCTTTATCTATTCAATAAATCAAACTTCAATTAGCTTATCCTAATAATAAAGTAGTCAACTATAAGTTTAATATTTTCTTACCACATTTATTTCATTACAAAAATTAATGACATATTCCACTATTATTATTTGTCTTCTAATACAAAATTATCAAATTCATAATGCTTATTCATTGCTATAAATTCATCTTTAGTTTATACATATTTATTCTAAAAGTTGTTTCTCTAAAACCTTAGTTCCAATTCCAATGATAAGTTTCCCTTAATTATTCCTAAAAGGATGTAACTATGATATATATATATATATATATATATATATATATATATATATATATATATATATATATATATATATATATATATATATATATGTTAATATTTCTTAACATCAAACTTTGGATAATAAACACAAATTTCTCCTTTGCATAATTTTGAAAAGATTTTCTACTTCCCAAGGTCATCATAGATGATTGAATAGCACATTCTTACATTCATCCAACCAACTATGAGCTCATCCATACTCATCCAAGGGTATATGGAGTGTGGTGCAACAATACATCATAGATTTGTCCCTCAATCCATGTTCACTAGTTGAAAAAATGGGAAAATCAAGTTGTCTTTTCTATAGAAGTTGTAGCTTATCAGGATTGGCTTTCCCAACTGAGGGATTTCTTGAAACTTGGAATAATGTGTCAAGATCTATCACATACTAAAAGGCAAAAATTCAAACAGAAAGCAACAAGATACATCTTGCTAGGATAAATTCTCTACATACGAGGATATGATGGAGTGTTACTTCGTTGTCTTGAGCCTTAGGAAGCATATTGGGCAACTTTGCAAGCTCATGATGGTACGTGTGGCGATAACTTCAGTGGAATGGCCATTGTTAAGCACATATTGAGAATGGACTACTATTGGCCAACAATGGAAAAGGACTATTGCAAGTATATCAAGAAGTGTGCTAAGTGCCAGCATCATGCAAACCTAATGCACTTACCATCGCAAGCCTTGCAACCCATCCAAGCAGCATGGCCATTCTCGCAATGGGGGCTAGAATTTATCGGGAAGATCTCACCCCCGTCCTTATGCCGACATACATTCATCATAACGGCCATAGAGTATTTCACTAAATGGATCGAAGCGATCCCCTTAACGTCAATAATCAAACAAAGGATTACGTAGTTCATACTCCACAATATAATAAGTTGTTTTGGAGCCCCTTCGAAGATAATATCGGATAATGAGCCATATTTAAAAAACAAAAATGTAAGTTCTTTGATGAAAAAATATCACATTCAACACAGTTTTTCAACACCTTATCATCCTAAAGCACATGGACAAGCAGAAGCCTCAAACAAAATAATAGTCTCCATCTTGAGGAAGACAGTGCAAGATAATCACAAGGACTGGCATATTCAGTTGCCACTTGCACTATGGGCATACAGGACTAGTATATGATTTCCCACTGGGGAAACACTATTTTCATTAGTATATGGCACTGATGCCATCATGCCGTTAGAGTTAGAAATTCCAACTTTGTACATAGCATTAAAAGACTTCATAGATGATGAGATCGCACGACAAGTCCGTATTGATCAGTTGACGCTTCTTGATGAACGTCGAGTCAATGCTTTAGAGAATATTCACATTTACCAAGGTCACCTTGTGTGATATTACAATATTAAATTCTATTTAAGGGAATTAAGAGTTGAAGATTTAGTTCTCAAGGAAAATAACCAGAATTCGAATTTGCCGTCGCATCTGTGAGATAAGTTTGTGGTAAACTAGATGGGTCCGTACATGATTTCACAGAGAGTTGGGCCTAGATCATATTGCCTTATATCATTAGATGGTGTTGAAGAGCTTGAACCTCTCAATATCATTCACTTAAAGGCATTTCACACATAAAAATAAAATACATTCAAATATGTCATAAAATAAAAAACATTCACATATATAACAAAAATTAAAACATTCAAATATGCAAAAAAATCAAATCACAAATTGCTCCAAGGGTTTCCAATATGCTTGGTCAAAATAAAAAAAAATCTCCAAAGGCATCTTAAAGTCCTTTGGTCAAAAATAAAATCCCAAATTGTTTGCTATATTGATATGAATCTGATTAACAAATTGCTCCTGGTTGTTATTTTCTAATGGTTGCTTAAAGTCTTAAAGTCCTTTGGTAAAAAATAAAATCACAAAATGGTTGCTTGGTCCTCAATATTGATACAAATCTGATTGTATCTCGAGAAACCATCCATGACGGATTGCATTTCATGGCCCGCTGTAGCATCTACCAATGCGTCGATGCTAGGCAAGGGGAAATCATCCTTAGGACTCACTTTATTTAGATCTCAAAAATTAGTGCATATGCAAATCCTCCCGTCAGGCTTTTTGATGGGCACCATGTTGGACAGCCATGGTGGGTAATCTACACAGATGACAAACTATGCATCCAACAACTTTTGTAATTCATATTTGACCATTAATGCCACTGTTGGGTGCATCTTATGTAGTTTTTGCTTAGTTGGATTGACCGTCAGATCAAGCGTTAGATTATGCGTGACTAGCTGCGGGTCTAGCCCCGACATGTCTTTGTAAGACCATGTAAAAACCTCCTTATTATCTTTGAGAAGGGCAATGTAGTTATCTTGCTCTTCAGGGGATAGACTTACCCCCAGTTTGATTATCTGTGGATTCATTGGATCATAACCGATGTCTACATCAGTCGTTTCTTCAACTGACATGTGGGACTCGTCCTCCAACTAGTGTGGATTTGGGATCAAGTGGATATCATTTGCTGAATTTAGATATACATTTGGAACATCAGGTTCCTCTTCAACATGGAAGATATCCTGAGTTGGTCTGGGGGTGAAATGAAGCATCTCACCACAAGGACAGTACTCTGATGGGTAGGGTGGTGAATTAACGCGATCCCAGTCTATGACATCTAGGTCTAAATACAATGACTATGATGGATCGACTGGATTGCAAATGGGGGTGGTTAAGTCAATGGAGATCATGTCGATGAAATGATTTTGGTCTCCATTACCGTGGGTGTGGTGACTCAGACTTCCTTGATGATTTTTGTGCTTCGGATCTGGATTTGGGGGTATTGGCACAAATGGATCAGCACTATGTGTGGATAAAAGGACAGGGTCTGCCCTTGGCACTGATAACTCTATAGGGCCTCTGGGTGGAAGGTGCTCTCTGTATGCCCAAAGGGGTAGATGCAACACTTGGTCAAACTGTGCGGGGTTTAGGTGCCACCTATACCTTGGCCCCATGTTTAGTTTTTGAAACATGTCATCAATGTCCATGGGGTATTTTTTCTACTACATATGATTGAGATATGCCATCTTAGTTTCATATTCATAATCACTGTCAGAAATTCATAGGCCTTCGTTGGCTCTGACCACTATTTGCGACATGTGAGGCTTTTTTTGCTCGAGCAAATTGATATGGTCCCATCGGGGTTGCTCCACTCTTTGCGGGGGGACCTAAATTTCTTGAGGTGGCACTTGCTCAATTGGAGCATCCAAAGGGAACATTGCCAAGAGGCTTTCTTGATAGTCATCCATGGGGGTCACTTGTGAGTGATTGCTATCAAACTCGAAAGGGTCCCATTATGCAACCTCTTACTTTGACTCATCTTTTGAAGATCCTTCCTGACCTTAGATATATCCCTCTTGTAGGTGAGTTCTCGAACTTTCTCCTTTCTCGATCGAAGGGAAGGGGTTGTTGAGGTCAACAAGGTTGGTTATCAACAATGGGAGATAATCCCCCAATGTATATGTTGTGTTAGGATTGGCATATGGATCTTGTGCCAACCCATCCTTGTTGCCTAGCCCTAGGCCTTGCATGTTCTCTACCAATATGTCAAGGGGTAGAGGGTGGTTGAACCCTACTCTTGAATTGTTGTATGGCATCTAATGTCTTGGTTGGCAAAGAACGTGCACTCCTTGCTCATATCTACCCAACCCATATCCATGCCAATTGCATTGGCCAAGATATCTCAAAGCGAAGTCTGGGTTGGACAAATAGTTGATGTCCTCAGCAAAGGGCTCTTCGTCTTCTTATTCTTGCATGTAATGTTCAATGCCATTATCGAGGCCCCCATATACAAAGTTTGTTTGATTTGGTGGGTAGCCTAGAGGAACAATAGTGATGATGGGGAGGCGAGGTCTCCTCATGTCCTGCATGGACTCAAGCACGGGTGTTGCTACAATTTTCCACACTAGATACTCCCCCAGACATGTATTGGCCATCTCAATGGTGATCGTTGGTTATTGAGGGGGAGGGAATGGGAGTTCTTCCTAGGTCCACTCCATGTCAGGTGAACTAGACATCTCGACTTCCATTCAGCTAGGTATCTCCTCAGTAGAGATGGTTGAGACTGAAGGTGGTGCCTCTTCCAGGGGTTTCTTCCCATTGTCCTTCTGTGTGGCCACCATAGGTAGTGTCGTTGGTGAAGGACCAGATGATGAATATGGACCCGACTGGGGATTTGATGGACTTAATAGCGGGGATGTATGCGAAATCAGACCCTGTTTAGATGGATTCAACTAAAAATCTAAATATGTCGATGGAAGGGTTGATTGCAGCATTAGCTGTACTGTATTGCAATACTTGAAGGGTTCTAAGTCTAATGGGACTACGTGCATTTGCCCTTTGAATGTGTACTTTAGGCATTGGTGGGCTATCAAAGGGACACACTTCATGTCCCTGATCCAAGGTCGACCCAAAGAAGATATTATAGGCCATCTCACCTTCCAAGATGTGGCACACCATAGGAATAGTCTTTTGTCACACCTGGATGGGTAGGAAAATTGTGCCAATCATCGAGAATATCGCATCATTGAATGCTCGCAGAGTATAGGTGGAGGTCATGATGTGAGATGCTGGCAACTTCAAGTGTTTTAATGTTACTATTGTAATTATATTACTAGATGAGCTATTGTCCACCAACACCCTCTTATATGGAATCCCATTGACCCATGTAATGATGTGCAGGGGTGGATCTGCCATGTCACCAGTCACTAATTTCAGTTCGTCTTCTCTAAATGTGATGACTGGATCGGTGCATCATTTGACATGTCCAATGAAGTTGTTGAAACAGTTTGCTTTGTGGGGCTACAGCTTGATGGATTTTAGTATCTCCATTAGAGCCTCCTGATGGGGTGATGATTGTTGTATGAGCTCATAAATGGAGAGCCTAGCCGATGTGGTCCTCAAACTTTGGGTAAATTTGGTATGAATCATGGCCACTGGTCTGGGTCACCATGGGGAATTTTTGGGTCACCTCATTGACTTGTAGTGTTTTTGCCTACGCATCATGGGCAGGCAGAGGGTCTTTGAAGACCTCCATCTGTTGGTTGCTTGGTGCCACGGGATTATCCACCGCAAGTGTCTTATTGTCTATTAGGTCTTGCACTAAGCTTTTGAATTTCCAACATGCATAAAGTTCATGTCCCTTTTGCCAATGAAACCTACAATACAATTCTTCCCTATAACCCTTGGGTTTTGGCACGGTGGGGTCTACGGGTTGACTCTCTAGCAGGTTTATCAAGTTTTCCGCTGACAAGCGGTCAAACAAGGAGTCTTTAGACTTTGTGAATGGTGTGAATTGTCACCTAGGGTGACGCTGCTAATTTTGCTCTTACCAATAATTTTCTCTTTCATATCTATCAAGAGGGACTACCTGATAGTTAGGCTTTGGGGGTTGTGTTGCTTGTGTAGGCTTAGGCATGTTTATAGCAACCTGATTGACCACAGTGGGTTTCAGTTGCGTGGTCCATATTTCGACATTTTTAGGTCACTCTTTCTTCCATGGCTTGGCAATCTCACCGTCCTGTATCTTGATCTCCTCAATGATTCTGGCTTGCGCTAAGGCTTCCTCAAGAGTGGCATATTTCTATAGCTACAATAGCATGGAGATCGACCTCAAACATCTCTTTGATAACATTTGGGTTAGGTCGGCCATGGGAGGGAGGTAAGGTAGCTTTGAAAGCAACGTCCTCCATCGATTTCCATAAGCCACCATGGTTTCTTCCTAATATTGCTTGAGGATAGCTAGGTCTCTTAGTGGCACCTTCTTGTTGTTGTTGAAGACGAAGCGTTCGAGAAACGCATCCACTAGCTAATCCAAGTTACTGATGCTATGCTTTGGCAACTAAGTGAATCAATCTGAGGGAGTTCTTACGAATGTGGTTATAAATGTTCTTAGTAGCAAATCATCATTGTCCTGAATGCCAAAGCATTGGCTCAATAATCTAGTCATGTGCTCTTAGGAATCCTCCTCCCCTCTAAATATTGCCAATTGGGGCAGCTTAAAGTGTTCAGGGTATGGGAATGTCGACACTGACAGATGCACAGGGTGACTACAAAGCTAGCGTAAAGTGGGCTTTTGGGGCCCAAAAGTCTTGGTCTCCATAGACTCTAAGCACTCTAGTAGCGCTTTATATGCATCAAAAGATTTAATCTCTTCCTCCTTGGTTTGTTCCCATTGCGGGTTGCAGGGAACTTGAGGCCTATGGGGGGGTGGCTGGATAGCACCCCCTATGCCTTGGTAGGACATTTTAGCCCACTCTTCTTCTTGCTCATACTCCTCATAGGCTTCTTGAAGAGTCCCTGGGTGATACCTATAAACATGGGTGGGTTCCCGTGGAGGGTGCCCATCATTGTTTCTGGGAGTGGCCTCCCGCTCAGGTCTAGGAGGTCTCGGAGGCAACACTTGGTAAGGTCATGGAGACTTGTCTCACACCAAGGGGTTGTGCCTCTCATACAACTATGCCCTTTGCATGCGAGGGTTTGGAACCCTCTCAGGCACAATGTTCTAAAGTAGCTCATCTATTTGACACTGAATGCACTCTTTGGTAAGGCAATACAGGTGATCCAACTGTTGTTGGTGTTGCTCAAGCTGCGTGATTTGTGCTTGGCAGGCGATATGTTTGGCAAATTCTAGGTCAATTTGTTTTGTTGTCTTGAGTCTAGGAGACCTAGATGCCTCTCCTACATATTTATCTCGATCATGATGATCTGATATCTCTATAGGTTTCTTTCCTCTATTGAGGTTGGCAGAATTCACCCGAGGCTCTGGCCTCAGTAGGTGATCCTGATAGATAGCAAGTGCGAAGGTGCATTGCTCCCATGCTGTGTATTGCTCTTGAGGAATGTAATGGTCTTCCTCATGCTCCCTTTCGTACATGTGAAAGGGGTGGGTAGAGTTGGTTCACCCTGTTCAAAGACCCTTGTGCTCTGGATTTGTCCTATTGTTTCTAACAGTAATAAGGGGTAGAGAAGGGATGATGTAATCATGTGGCCACTCCTTATGGGCCCTATGCTATTCTAGCCCTTCATCACATGATGGCCACTCATAACGAGCATCCAAGGGAGCCTTCCCACCTAGTTTAAGTGCTACGTGTAAGGACTCCTCCTGAAAGGTTCTATGTTAAATGGGTGTGCCCCTTAAAGGGGTGCCTTCATAGTCCCATTCTGAAATGGCATGATGTGGACTATCTTGTGGGTCAGGCAGCCAAGGTGGTATTACCAAGTCCTTGGGGCTATAGCGAAGGCAAATTGTGCCCCCTTGTACACTCTCTACAGTTTCTACCCGTGATTGGGCTTGGCTACGGGTGTACACCATGGTGGTGTCTCTCTACAAGCTATGTAGGTTTTTATCTTCTTTATGATTTTTTTTTTATTCTGCACTAAACAAAAGGAACCACACAATCAAAGAAGTTATTTTCTCGTTTATAGATTAAAGGTCTGCCCTAAATATGGTTTAGTGTGTTTTGATTTTTATTTTGAAATATTTGTAAAGAACATGTTGTTGTACATGCAATATGATGGCTCTTATGTCTCCCAAAATGGTTTCCCCTTCAATATACCACTGCCAGGTCGTTATACCAAACCTCTCAATATACTCGCCATTACATGAGGGAAAATATTGGTACACGAGAGCAGAATGGTACATGGAACATAGGTGGTACAGAAGGGGAATCACCCTATTTTTGACACCTACCATAGAAGACTTATCCTCATGTGCTGGGAATCACCCCAGCTAAACTTGGTCAGATTTTAGGATTTACGTCTAGCAACAGTAGTGATCGGGGTTATGTATGCAAAAATTCAAGCCAAGGTGGTGATGAAATCCATTGTTGGTCTTGATCAAGGGTTGGGGTTTTACGACCAACTCCTTGGTGTTTAAATTACCACGTGGTGTGTGGGGTTATTTTTATTTGTGCAAAGAAAGAGAAACATGCAGTAAACCTCTCCTATGCAAGCAAAGAAACAAGAAATGACAGAGACAAAAAATAGAAAATGACAAAGGATGCTCAAAACCCCTACCTCTTCTCTACCCAAACTGGATGCCTCTGAGTTTCTGTTCTGAAACTACACAAAGAGCTAATAATTCATGGGTGGGACAAATATTAGAACTGTATTCATCACAGGGTAGGACGAATGCCAATTCATCCCTAGGTGACACGAATTCCAGCTCTGTATTCATCATAGGATGGAATGAGCAGCAGTCTACCGCTTGAAATATTGACACCTGCAAGAAAAAAAACACAAATTTTGATTAGAATTTTGATCTCAAAATTAGGGGACAGTTTCCCACCGTGATCGCCACTGAAAGCATGAGGATACGGAAGCAAACAAAAGGGAAATGTAATGTTAATTCCTACGAACGAGAATGCATGAAAAGAGGAAAAACAAATGAACTGAAACAAGATTTAAAGCAAATGTAAAAGTGCAGCCCTCTATTTTATTAATTTTCTCGAGATCAGGTTACAATACATCTCCTCCATTTTCAAGGGCTAGGAGCATAGGGCATAGTTTTGTAACACCACAAATGATACATTCCCCTTGGGGATCTTCCGCATGCCCACATTGAAAATGGACTGACTAAACATCATCGCCGCTTGCATGAATGCATCTATAGTTCCTTTCTGCCCCTCCGGTGTCGAGATCCTACGTTCAGAGAAACAGTAAACGATTAGTAGCACCCGTGGATGGAGGGAAACATGTGATCCCCAAGGCCTATGATTAATGCATGCATAAAATAATTAAAATGATAACTAAAAAATATCATAATAAGCTAAAAAATTTACAGAAGCAAGAAAACATTACTAGGAACACATTGCAAAAGGAATAGTCGAGAAATCTGCCACATATTTCTAATCGCTCCAGGGTGGGATGATTAGGACTCTCATAAAATGTCAGAAGGTGACCTCCTAAATGTCCCATATAGGGACCTCCAAAACACCTGTAAAGTTGGTGTTTGGCAAAACGAGGCATTTTGGAACGACCCAGAAGGTTGGATTTTGCAAATTTGGCCTCAATCACCCTGTATCTGATGATGCTCCCTATATGTTAGTAAAAGCGAGAAATGATAAAATCATAGCCAAAACTCATTAGAATCACATGAAACTTGAATGGTAGCATATGTAAATAACCTAACATTAAATGCAAAATAAATAGTAGGTAAATATACCACAAATTTCTAATCGCTCTAGAGTGGGGCGATTAGGACTGCAGCAGTGCGGGGGGTGCCCGGGGGCAGGACACTCACTGTTTGGGGCTCGTTTTTGGCATCGATCCACTTGGGATGGGTCCAAAACCTCTTATGGGGTTGTGTTGGAAAATTGGATGGGTATTGTGGCCAAATATTTAGGTTTTTTGGTCCAGATTGCACTTCCAATAATCACCCAATAACCTCCCTTCCAAAAGAGAGATCAAGGATGTAAGAAGCACAAATGATGGGTGAGGATGTAATTCAGCAGCACTCTGTTGCTCCAAATGCTCCTGCTATTTTATTTTTTGTCATGAGAAGACTCACTATTTTATAGACCTAAGGGTCTCTTGTGAATGAGCATGCAGAGGCACCACTTGGACATCATGCCTTCATAGGCGAGAGAAGATTCCTCCCTGATTAAGGGCTTCATGACTGCCCCTATGATTGTCTCTTTGAGATAAAAAATGCTCACTCGCACTCCATGCATTGAAGGTGGAGTTAAGTGGTGGGTCTAAGCTACCATTTTTCAAGGTTTGACCTTTTTACCATCAAACCTGCTATTCGCCCCACCCCAGAGCGAATACTGCTAATCATCCCAGAGTGGGATGAATTCCAATTTGTAATCATCCCAGGGTGGAACGAATAAGGAGTAGGGTGCCTAAAAGGTGCCAAATTGACCTCTAACCTTCCAAAAATACTTTGAGAGTGGTCAGGACCACTATTTACCCTCTAGGGGCTGCCCTAGGGGCTGTGTATGTCACTTCGATCAATGTTTGTTGTCACCTAGTTAGATGGTGCTATTTTGTTGTCTACAAATATATCTTTTATTAAGGAGAGCTTTCAAGACTTGGAGAGTTCTATTTGAGATCACATGTACAATGAAGCCCTAACAAATTGAAGAGCATAACACCTCTTATTTCAACATCAAATGCAGGCTTTGACTCATAGCTTTAGGGCAAAGAGATCAAGGTTTACCTTTGCGGTTGCTATCTTGGACAATGGCCCACATGCTTAGAATAGATTTTAGACATAGCTTCTTTTATTCTATTTCTTCATGTTTCCATATCATTAGCATATATTTACATGATTTCATGTCAAAGTTTTAGTATATTTATATTAAATTATTTTATAACTAACAACATCATCTGAGGAGGTAGTCTCGGACATCTAAGTGTGTATTATTATTTCAGTGATCATAGAACTACAGGTTCATCAGACTGATTAGCAACATACATGAGCAAAGGGATCCCTCTAGGAAACAGACCTGGAGAAGGAGGCATCTATAAGCCCTCATACATTCCTGTGTGTGGAATCGGAAAGCATTTATAAGTGCACCACCTCTTTGTGAAAGGGGCACTTTTTACATATTTGTAACTTATTGTATCGAAATGGGTATCCTAAGAGGGACCGACATATAGCTAGATTTCAATATTAATATAAAGGATCTATCTTTTGTGTTTTCTATGTTACATGATTTTTGTGGTCTTTTTATTTTCATCTTCAATACAATACTACAAGTAGAGTAGAGTGGTGCATGCATTCCCAGGGTCGTTATAGATTTGGGTGATATCCTAACCCAAATCTATCAGATGGGAGTTGGTATTATGGCTCGAATGGCTACCTTCACCCTTTTTCATATCTACCAATACCATAACCATACCAATGGCAATTATCAAAATAGATTAGAGCAAACTCGGGATTGGAGAGATAGCGAACATTGACAGTAAATAGACCATCATCATCATCGTCTACATCCGTAGATTTGTTGGCACAATATAAGCTAGCATAGATGAATTTTGTTCAGTTGGGAGGGATTCCAAGTGAAACCACTATTCCCACTAGCAGTATTCAATATTTCAATCATCCCATATCCTATGTAGACTCTATGATAGGCATGACAGTTATATTTTGAGCAAGATACTCTCCTATCCCTGTGCTTTCCAAGTGTATATTTGCATGCGATGTGGATGACCCCATGGATGACACTGGTGAAGCAGGATGATAGTCATCATCTTTGACTTGGTCTTGATGATCTTCCTCTTCCATGGGAATTGGACTCTATTCAATATCTATGGTTAATGTTTCCTTAAACTTGTTTTTATCAACCATAGATGCCTTTAGATTTTGATGATTCTTTTTTTTAGGCATTAATGGTTTACTAGAAGTATTAATGGCTCTTTGTACAATATGATGTGTTGATTCAGATGGGTCCTTTTGTGCCCCTTTGTATTTGCTCTCCATTTGAACATTTAAATATGAAGTCCCTACCAATAGGTGGGTCGATGGAATCACAAATTTTCTCAAGCAATCCACTTAGTGAACATACTTGAATGGCTCCTCATCATCCATTACCATGTAGACTTTGTTATCATGCACATACTTGATACATTTGTGTAAGATCAAAGGGGCACATCTCATGTACCTGATCCAAGGTTTCCCTAGGAGGATGTTGTATTGCATGGCCCATTCCAAGACATGACACATCATGGGGATGGTCTTATGCCCCACATTGATGGGTAGGACTATTGTTCCCATATTATTGTATAAAGCATCATTGAAATATCTTAATGTGTAGGCTCTCAGAATGATATTGGACTTGAGGATTTTGAGGTGTTCTATTGTTGTTGTTGTGATGATGTTGATTGACGAACCTATATCGATCAAGACCCATTTAAATGACAAATCATTAACTGATGCTACAATGTGCAATGGAGGGTCTAGTAAGGTAGTATATACTATATTTATCTCATAATCATAGAATTGAATTACAGGTTCTTGGTATTCTTGTACTTTCCCCACAAAATGAATGAATGCGTTTGGATCTTATGATTGAAGCTCGATTGACCTTAAGATCTCCATCAAAGTCTCCCTATGCTTTGGGGACTATGTTATGAGCTCATAAATTGATATCTTAGTTGGATTCATTTGTAAATTTTACTCAAGTCTACTCTGGATGTTTACCACAAGTCAGGTTAATGGACCTGGAAGGTTGTCTTGCCCCTGCCTAGGTGCAGTTGGGACATTGATAGGAGCTGCAGGAGGTTGTGGGTGACCATACCGTCTAGTCCTCGTTGCTATATTGAAAATTTCAACCATCCCAACACACCCATGGGTGGGTGTCTCAATTTGGAATTGATTAACTTGTGCTACTTGCCCTTTATAGGATTCATGGTTTAGCAGTGGGTTTTTATAGATGCCCATATCTCTATTTTCTGGGGCTCGTGGGTTGTCCACTTTTAGTTCTCCCACCTCGATCATGTTTTGGAACTAATGTTTGAAGCCAATATATAATTAAATTATATACCCCAGTATCCTATGGTACAAGCATAATTGATCTTACCTATATCCTTTTTGTTTAGGATGGTTGGGATCTATAAGAGGAATTTCAAGGAATCTAATTTTTCTTGCCTCGCTCAATTGATTGAATATTTATTGCATTGATTCTATCAATGGCATAAAATAGCGAGGGGGCTTGCATTATTTGTTTTGGCCCTGATTATTCTTTTGATAATAATTGGCTAGTGGGGGATGTGCTTGATAATTCTATTTTTGTTGTGCATCCCCATCCTTAGGTGTATCCAACACTACTTTATTAACTGGAGCAGGGCTCACCTGCTTCTGTTTGTACTTGTCATTCTTGTCATTCTTGTTCCACTTATTCAATTGGATTTTAATAGTTTCCTCGTCTACTTTTATCTCCTAAATTAGCTTGGCTTGTGCCAAATATTCCTCAAACAAAGGATAATGTTGAAGTTGTAGCAAAAGGGAGATGTGTTTAGAACAATTTTTTGTGAACATTCGGATAATTTCTTCTATGGGAATTGAGAATGATAATTTTGCCATTATTTTTCTCCATATATTCCCATAATCCATTACTGGCTCATCATCATACCATTTCAGATTTTCCAGGTCTAAAAATTTCACTTTCCTCTTACCGCCAAAAGATAAACACTTTAGAAAAATATTCACTAGTTGTTCGAAGCTTGATATGCTATGTTTGGGCAGTTGATTGAACCATTGGGTGGTTGCACCCAAAAATATCATGATGAATGTCATTAGGATAATAGCATCATGTTATTCGAGATGAAAACATGCATTTATGAAGTTGGTGACATGCTCTTGTGCATATTCTTCACCATTAAACTTCTCTAGTCTAGGCATCTCAAAGTGCTTAGGATAGGGAGGGATAGGAACTGGAGTATTGAAATGTATTTTTGAACTTAGGCATATAGGAAATATTCATTACTACTATATGATGCACTTTATGTTATGCAATATTAAAACAAACACCACACACTCATGTCTCATTTAAACATTGGAGAGTTGGATTTCATCACCAACCTTCAATTCAGTCTGGTGACATTGGAATTCATCTCCTTCCACCGGTTTCCCCATAGATTATCCTAGAAATGGATTGAATAACTCTTTCATAGTGGCACTAAGATACTTATGTTCAAACTATCTCCCACCACTGGAACAATCCTATTCAGGGTGGAGAAACTAGGTGAATCCCCCACTAGGATTTCAACAGTGTACCCTAGCTTCTATTGAGAAAAATCATGTTTGGCACGGGTGTTCTTGATTTCCACTATGAATGAGTCTCATCTTTCTAAATCCAAGAAAAACAACGAAGTAAAGAATGAAACATCAAAATACAACAAACAGTATAGGGCACACACAATCTATTAATCAAGATAAACATCTGTGTGATATTGTTTGGATACCTATGAAAGTGCAATATAAAAAGACTAATTCACAAGAAAAATGGTTAAAAAAAAAGCAAACAAAATCGGTCTAATATTGAAGGGTAATCTGAGGCAACTCATACCCTTAGGCGAAGTTGTAGTAACACTAAACGACATACCCATACAATCATGAGATGTAGGTCTACGAGTCTGAGGGGTGATAAATCAACCATTGGGGCTTCTCCTCGAGAGACTCCAAGTAGGGAACTACACCATGGAACAAAGACACACAAACAAAAATAAACATCACAACCATCCTCCTCAAGGATACATGAGGAGACTTCAAGGGCCTCCTCTAAACACACAAAAACATATCAAATATGAGAGGAAGCTTCAAGGGCTTCCTCCTCACATAGATACAAATAAGGCTCTAAAATGCACTCTTCACATAAATATGAGGAGGTTGCTGTATATCCATATTCATGGAGAAAAAATGACACCACAAAACCTTCATCATCAAGAAGGCAAACAAGAGTTGAAACATCTCAACGTTCACATGAAACACCTAGAACAGATCAGCCCAATGAGGGGCAATAAACTAGAGACACATCCAATAATAGACATTAAACATAATGTATCCTTCAAACAAGAGGAAGGATTCCATTATACTATGACCTCATTGGAGTGAAGGGCACACCTAGGTATCAGACATGGAAAACAAGACAATTAGACAAGTTGGATCAGTTGCATCTGAGGCCACCTCCCAGATCCATAGCCACAAAGAATTTCACATCTAGAAAATAACAAAATGTGACTTCTAAGCCTACTTATAATACTGGAGGTACCTCAATATGACCCAGCAACAAACACACAAACTTTGAACACAAAGACACTCAACAATACACTGAACAAGTCACATTAGGTAGCGAGAGCAAAGAAACAACAGAAACCTCTAAGATATATCTACGAATAAAAACAAGGACAAAGTAATATAAGCAAGAGTCCTCTATGACCACGCATGTTAATCACATGCAATGGTTGGAGAATGCCTTGCATAGAGAACAAGAGCTTATGGATGCTCTTGAACAATATAAACAGAGAGAACGGTTGTTGCATCAACATGAGCAATGTTTAAGAGAGCAAGCTGAGTAGTTAGCTCGCAAAAATCAACAAACAAGTGTAAGTGACCACCAAAGAAATCAATGTGTTAACTCGCCAAGAGAGGAATACATTAGACAAGAAAATGGTTCACAACAAATCCCCCCTCCAAATCATGAGAGGAACTCAACTGGGGAGGAAAGGGCAAAATTAATAGAGTCGGATCATACGATTCTTGAAACCCATCATATAAGGGAAGAAATTAGAGTTAATCAAACATATAGAGTGTGACCTCCACCACCATTGCGAGTAGGCCTGTACGAGGAGGATATTTGTGCATCAAAGGTATTTTAAGAGCTTGATGAAAAGATGAAAACCTTTGAAAAACAAGAGGCAACTGGGAACTCAACAACATTGAACAAAATATACAACTAAGGGTAATAATATGTACTTTACTATGCCTTCGCCTAAGGGTATGAGTTGCCTTAGTTCCTAGCCCTCCCTATCCTAAGCACTTTGAGATGCCTAGACTAGGGAAGTTTAAAGGTGAATAAGATGCACATAAATCAAATCACAAATTGCTCCAAGGGTATCCAGTCCGCTTGGTCAAAATAAAACAAAAGCTCCAAAGGCATATTAAATACCTTTGGTCAAAAATCAAAAAACAAAATGCTCCAAAGGTATCCAATCTGCTTGGTCAAAATCAAACAAAAGCTCCAAAGGCATCTTAAAGCCATTTGGTCAAAAATCAAATCACAAAATGCTACAAGGGTATCCAATCCGCTTGGTCAAAATCAAACAAAATATCCAAAGGCATCTTAAAGCCCTTTGGTCAAAAATAAAATCACAAAATTCTCCAAGGGTATCCAATCCGCTTGGTCAAAATCAAACAAAATCTCCAAAGGCATCTTAAAGCCATTTGGTCAAAAATCAAATCACAGAATGCTCCAAGGGTATTCAATCTGCTTGGTCAAAATCAAACAAAATCTCGAAAGGCATCTTAAATCCCTTTGGTCAAAAATCAAATCACAAAATGCTCCAAGGGTATCCAATCCGCTTGGTCAAAATCAAACAAAAGCTCCAAAGGTATCTTAAAGCCCTTTGGTCTAAAAAAAAAAACAAAATTCTCCAAGGGTATCAAATCTGCTTGGTCAAAATCAAACAAAAGCTCCAAAGGTATCTTAAAGCCCTTTGGTCAAAAAAAAAAATCAAATTAATCAAAAAAACAAAAACAACATAAAAATAAAAAATATAAAAATAATTGCATCTCATAGCTTGCATCACCATAATTGCATTACATTTTCATATCCATTGTATTCACATATGTCATGAGAGTCATAAATTAAGGCCATATTTTGTCTCAAAAATCATTTAAATCCATACATCCATCAACACAAGTGTGTAATTGTGCTTTTCAGCACAACCATAAAAATTTGCTATACAAAATATACTAAGGTTTTTCGGTTATTCAACCATACATAGTGATCTTATAAAACCTTGTTAAAAACCATATTGGCTAGAAGAGAAGAAGGTCTAGTGGTGACAAAGCCTAGTGTATCTCAGAATCCCATCACTAATTTAAACACTAAGTTCTATTTGATACATGGGAAGATGAAAGCTACAAAGTGGTCTAGGTTACCAAAAGCAAAAAGAAACATCCTTGCTTATCCCCCTGTGCAACCAGTTTAAAGGTGCTAAGAATTGGAAAAAGGACAAGGGCAACCCTACCCATAAATAAGTGGTTATCATCACTACATACATCCCTTGCTTTCACAAAAATAAGCAAAATCCCGCAATAAAGCAAAATTCAAATCTCAAAAGTAAAAATGTCAAAGTCAAATGCCCAAACGTCATAGTTCAAAAATATCAAAAGAAAATCAGTCAAAAATAAACAATGATTATCATCACTAAAAGAATCCCTTGCTCAAAAAGAAAAAAAGAAAGAAAATAAGTCAAAATAAAAAGTGATTTTTATCACTAAGTATGAGCAAGTATCCTGAAAAAAATGAAGAAAAAAAGGGAATAAAACATGAATCCCTGGAATTCTCAGTACTGCACAAAACTGGGAGGAGAAATCCTTACGCATGATCAAAATACCACTCTCATTGTTGTCTGCAACCTCTTTTCATCCATCCCCTTCAGTGGTTTTAGTTTATGGTGCACTCCTTCGTTTGTTAGGGAGTAAGTGTTAGTATGTCCATCATGGACTACACGACGATCAAACTGCCATGGTCTTCCTAACAGCATATGGCATGCATCCATAGGTAGGATATCACAGAGGACCTCATCCTAGTATCTCCCAATATTAAAATTGACTAAGGACTATTCACTGACCAATGCCCTATGGTCCTTCCGCAACCATGCAATTCGGTATGGGTGTGGGTGTCTCCTCCTCTCTAGCTGTAACTTAGTAACAATTTCTTCAGAGACCAAGTTATCAGTACTACCATTATCTATAATAACATTATAGGCCTTACCTGAACATTTGCACCTTGTGTAGAATAGGCTCCTCCTCTGGTCTGGTTCTTTCTCCTCATTCAACAAGGTTCTCCTTGTGACCATAACTTCTCTCTCTACCTCCTTAGAATGTTCTAATTCAGCACCTTCATCTGCTACAACAGCTCTGGCATGACCCTCAAGTCTCTTATTCATCCTCTCTTGGTGTTGGGGACACTCATATGCCCGATGTCCCTCTTCCCCACAATGAAAATAGGTTCCATGAAATCCTCCTCTTCCATACCCACATCCAGATCTACCTCTTCCTCTTTGGTAGTTGTTCTGACCATGAGATCTGTAATCATTATCTCCCTTCTGATCCTAACTACTGCTAGCTTCTTCTTTCTTCTCATCTTGTCCTCCATCTATTCTTCCACCAGTTCTTTCTCCATGACTTCTTCCTTTTTTCTTACCCTCAAACCTTCTGTTCAGCTTCTCTTCAACTTTTAGAGCAAACTGGTAAGCATCCTCAATGGTGTTAATCCTAACCAGACTCAAATCTTCTTGAATATTGGTTCTCAATCCATTGATGTAATGGGCTACCCTCTCCTTGTTAGCCTCAAAATGGCCAGTTATGATTGAGATATTGTAAAAATCTTCTATATATTCCTTGATATATTTTCTTGACTATCTCAAACTCTGCATTTTCCTCAACAGATCCAATTCGTAATCTATAGGAATAAACTGCCTCTTCAACTTCTTTACCATTCGATCCCATCTGGTTATCTTTTCCTTTTTGCTTCTATTTATTTCTAGCTACACTTCTTTCCACCATATGCAAGCATGGCCTTTCAACTTAATTTTTGCAAACTTGATCTGATCTGGATCTACAACCTCCTTATACTCAAAATACTCCTCCATATCATTGATCCAATCAATCAACTCCTCTGGATTGAGATTCCCAGAATACATGGAGACATCAAACTTTGTCTTCTTCTTGATCCGAGATATGGCCTTAACTAATCTAGCTTCTACAGGATCCATTGCTTCTTCTTCATCTAATAGATTATCAACCTCCCAAGCTTCATCTTCACTACGGTCTTCTCTCCTTGGCTCAGCCCCTCTTCGCAACTCCTCTTGTAGGGCTTGCACTTGCCTCTACAAAGCTATGAAATATTCTTTAGGTACCAAATTTCTCCCACCACCACGGTTTCTTCGTGGAGTCATTCTTCATCGCTCTCTTCTCACAACCCTTCCACAAATCTTGGTGTAAACTACCTCACTTTCGGTGATCTGCTCACACACTCAGGAACCCTAAACTCTTCCATAGATCCTAGTGCAAACTACCTCACTTTCGATGATATTCTCACACATTCAGGAACTCCCTAAGCTCTTCCACATATCCTGGTGCAAACTACCTCACTTTTGGCGATCTACTCACACACTCAGGAACTCCCACTCTGATACCACTTGATGGGGAGCCAAACTTGCTCATCCCAATACCACAAAATTTCTCATTAAAAAACTTGAAAATATTTACAAAAATGGTAGCAGTCTGCCAAATAAACTCCTTTATTCCGAAAGGTAGTTTATTTTTATTTTTCTATTTTACAGCATTTCCAACCTTGGAATAAAAACAACCTAAATAGGTCCAGAATGGCCCTCTTGCCTTCAAGTCTGCAACTCTGTCTCTGCAGTTTTTCGACCCCTTATGCATGCCTTTGCTTCCCATTTTAAAATCTTTGGCGTGACTCTCTGTTTCCCTTTTCTGGCCCCTCGTTTGATTTTTCATGCCTCTTCATTGTCTTGGCTTTTGAAATGTTTTCTTTTTGACTCTTGGTCTTTGTATGCTTTCATTGCACCTTGGTGCCACATGCTATTCAGTGCTGCCGCTGTAGACTCTGTCTGCCTGTCAACCAATGACGATGTTCGGTATACCCACCATTCGATAATTCTCCTCTATAACGGCCCCTTAATCACCTACCCTTTTTTCGTTTCTTTGGTCACAAAAATGCGACATGTCGTGATATCGTGACACTTTTGGCTTCTCTACCTTCCTACATTTTTTACGTCATGAAAATGCGACATGTCATGATATCGTGACACTTTTGCTTTTCTGCCATCCTACCCTTTTCGAGTCATGAAAATGTGACATGTTGCAATATCGTGACACTTTTGCTTTTTTGCCTTCCTACCCTTTTCGAGTCACGAAAATGCGACATGTCGCGATATCGCGACACTTTTTCTTTTTTGCCTTCTCTTGTATTTTGGTTGCAAAAATGCCACATGTCACGATATCGTGACACTTTTCTCTATAGCGCCTCCTCTCGTCTTTTGGTCACGAAAATGTGACATGTTGCGATATCGCGACACTTTTCTCTCCTGCGCCTCCTCTCGTCTTTCGATCGCGAAAATGCGACATGTCGTGATATCGTGACACTTTTTCCCCCTTGCACCTTTTCTCGTCCTTTGGTCATGAAAATGTGACATGTCGCGATATCGCGACACTTTTTCCCCCTTGCGCATTTTCTCGTCCTTTGGTCATGAAAATGAGACATGTCATGATATCGCAACACTTTTTCCCCCTTGCACCTTTTCTCGTCGTTTGGTCACAAAAATGTGACATGTCGCGATATCGTGACACTTTTCTCTATTGCGCCTTCTCTAGTATTTTGGTCGTGATCATGCGAAATGTCGCGATATCATGACACTTTTATCTCTTGTGCCCTCTCTCATCTTTTGGTCACGATAATGCGACATGTCGCGATATCGTGACACTTTTCTCTCTTGCACCCTCTCTCGTATTTTGGTTGCAATAATGCGACATGTCGTGATATCGCAACACTTTTTCTCTTTTGCGCCTTCTCTCGTCCTTTGCTCACGAAAATGCGACATGTCACGATATCGTGACACTTTTTCTTCTTTACCAACATGTCATGATATTGCGACACTTTTTCCTCTTTGCGGTATTTTGCTTTTCGTTGGATGGTCCTGCATCATGTTTGAATGTGTATGAGCTATCTTAGGTAACTCAAAACTGCCTAGTAGTAAAGTCCAACTAAATCCAACATAAGGATAAGATTAACACTTGAGAATCCTTGATCTTAGAAATGGGCTGAAAGAATCCTGCTTGACATCGGAGGAAATGCATGGGTTATATCTAAAAATTATTCACTTGCACACACAGGGAGAATGAGTATCTAGGTCCATGATGAAAGACTGATTTTCAAAAATTCTAGAAGGATCAGTAATAGTAGTTGATAGGCAAACTAGAATGTTTGAATCTCCGAAAAATGATAAAATTTTACATAGCAAAAAAAAATTATATCTTAATTCCACCATCAATTTCTTTATAAGATTCTATAAATTAGGGGGTATCATAGTAGGACAGATACCACACATATAATATAAATAGTATATAGATGAACATTGACTACTTTATATCTTTTAATTTATAGAAACTTATCAAGAAAATACATCTCACACCATTACATTCCATATATTAATACTTAATCAATTCTTATGATAAGAGTGATTATTTAAATTCATGATTATTTTTTACTTTCTGTGGTATCACCCATTAATATTTTCAATGTCATATATATTCCATATGTTTTAAGTGATTAGAGCATACAGGTTCATTTATACCTTTCCATCACATAAGTTAGATTCCTAAAAATAAAGAAAAAATTAAACATGCATTTAACAAAAACATTTGCATCCACAAACACAAATCATGAATCATCCATAAACCACATCATAAAACATGTAAGCCAATACACATTTGCATACAACCATAAATTCACCATTTACCACTTATCAAAATAAATCACATCATATCATAAAATCATATAAATATCTACACATCCATATAAGCATCTTCAATACCATCTATCATCCAACATATCCATCAAAACATCATAATACCATCATCACATCATATCATAAAATAAAATAACAACAAAAACATAAGCAATAAATGATACACATAATGAGTCATAAAAAGCAAATATATCATAAGAGTATGTGTGTCAAGCCCATGGATATACAAAAATACCTGTAGGCTATAGTCATATAGGTCAGTCGATCTCAAAAATGGATCAAGTACCAAGTAGAGCATCAATCAAATATCAGGCATGAGCTCTCTGCGTCACCTCCTCCAGTGCCACCTCCCCTTGTGGCGGTGTCACGATTTGAATGATGCGAGCCTATAGGTATCTCTACCTGAGTCTAGGTCCACTAGCTAGGATGGATAGAAGACTGATCTGAGGTGGAGAACCCACTGACCTGTGAACCACCTACACTAGCTGGTTCCCTAGGGACAATCCCATTTCTTCTGAGCTGCATCTAAGGGATGGTGATATGATCCACAAGTTCTTGGATCCGCTCCTCATGCTCATCCAAAAAATACTAAATTAGTCCCACATCTTCCCCTGAACCTACCACTAGAACCTCATGTGGTGTAGAAGGAGGAACAAAAAACTGCATCCTAACATCACCACCCCCAATAGTAGCCTATAGAGCCTGAATTTGTGTTGAGAGTTGCTCAATAGTAGGATCTCATCGTTGTACCTAGATCTTAGTGGCTTGAAGCTCAGCCTCAATCTTATGTAGCTATGCTCTTAGAGGAGAGTCTCTCTCCTTAGGCTCTAACTCCTCCTCCTCAAGAACATCAGGATCCTCTACTGCCACCTGCTCTACTGGATGGCCCCATACCTCGGTCTTGGCTTAGTATCTACGTCCTACCGGATCTATGCCATCATTCCCACCATCATCCTCACACCCTAGGCTATCGATGTCATACCACATCTGATCACCCCACTATTTAATGTAGGCTTCTCTAACTCCCACAACTACTCTAGGGACAACAGCTGGGGCATCCTCCTCATCGAAAATCTTTGTAATCTATCATGGAGGTAGGTCCTTCTTTACTGTGAGGTGCCTATACAAAAATGGTACCAAGAACACATCCTGCTGCAACCCGTACTGACAAAGAACTCGTGAGTAGAAGAAATACTCCTAGATGGTAATCTTACAACCAACGAGCCATCGCTTACACTGTGTCCTAGAAGTAAAGCTAGCTAGATCATCCCAAGCAAGACACTCATAGTAAGGCCACCACATGAAATCTCTAGAAAAAATTCTAGTGAAAGCATTAGTGTAGTGAGATAGCTCCCCTACAAAATTGTTGCTCTTATGCTCCTCATTCTCTCAATCCCATATGACATCATAGCATTGTGTCCAAGCATCAATCACTATGATGTCATCCAAGAGCCCCTTAGGGTGATCTACTATACTGTGCTCCCATACCCAAACCTATAGGAGCAAGCTGCAGGTAATGCTAACACATCCCCATCGATGGATGTGGTACAACTCATCATAGCACTAAGCCAATAGTGATCTGACCCATGCATAGATGATAGGCTCCTCGCTATCTAATAAATCTTGCACCATTGCCAGAAGATTCCATGGGAACCTCAAACCCAAGCAGTCTAGGATAAGAACATTGATGATCACCATCAATAATATGACATGCCTCACTGTAAAGATGCCCTTCCCATGCCAACAGCTGATGGACACTCCTTCGGACTTGGTGTCCTTAAGAGCATCCATATAGTTCCATATAAACACCCAAGTGAAGACATCCACCTGATAATTAGTGTTCAAAGAGGAAATGGCCACCCCATCGAATGGAATTTGAAAGATCCTATACACATCCTTTGGTGTGATGGTCATCTCGAAGGTCAGGAGGTGGAAGGTGTTAGTCCGTGGGTTCCAGCGATGGACCAGAGTCATAAGGTAAGCATGATATACCATGATGTAAGGTAGCCTAATGACATACTACAACTTGCGGTCCTTGAACCAGGTCTAGTCTATGTCATCAAAGCTAGGAAGCAAGTCAAGCAAGAGCTTCGGGTCCTGAGCCTGAGCAGTAAGGATATAAGCAAAATAGAAGAAAAACAAAACATAACTATAATGAATCTAAGGTATAATTCATAATAAACATGAAAATGTGGTAAAATAGGATGGACTATTCTAATTCTAAGCAAAAGAAAGGATAAAATTGCACCTAATCAAGCAAATAGAAATTCAAAAATTCCAACAGAATAAAAAAAAGTAAAAAAATCAATAAAAATGCAAAAAAGAAGGCTAAGGGTTTAGCCGCTATTGCCTATAGTAGTCGAAACCTAGCTGTTGGAGGCAGTAGTGGCCAAGACCCAATGGTAAAATTTTTGACCATTAGGATTCAATCTTGGCCACTCTGAGCGACAGTGGCTCAGAGCCAACCGCTCTGAGCGACAACGACCAAGGTGCGACACGACAAACCCCTGAACCCTTGGCTAGAAAATAAAAAAAAAATTACAAAAATAACAAAATGACTTAAACAAAATAGCATAGGGAGGGAAAACAAACAAATTGGAAAGCAAAATTTCCCACCCAAGCATCAAAACTAGGCTAAGTTCAAAACGCCCAAAATGGTAGCAACAGGTGAATAATGAAAAAATTCAAAAACCCTAGGCTAAAGCCACTAACAGAAAGAAAAATCAAGGACTAACCCACCATAGCAAAGGGGAAGTTAAACCGAATTATGGATTTTATTTATTACCAATAGGTTTAATGAGGTTCATTTTACCCAATTATTAGTAAGGTTCAATTTTAAGTAGATAAGGAAAAGAGAGCTAGGGTTTTGAAGAGAAAGATACCCGAGAAGCTCTGGCTCCTCAAATAGCTGATGTCTCACATTGTGTAGCCATGTCATCAACACCAACAAGATACAAATTCATGACAGTTATCATCACACCAGAGCTTTGAAAATGAATCTTCAATAGTAAAAGTGATAGGTCAAACCCTAGAAAGGTAAATTTTATATTTCCTTAATTATACCTTGGCCGCTGCTGATGTCAGCGACCCAAACTTCTTGGCTGCTCAAGGCAACAATGGCCACAAGAAGAAATTTAGAGGCCATTGGACATGATAGCGGCCAGATCCACAAAGAAAAATAAGGGATTTTCTCCTCGAGGGATCCCATAAAAACAACAAATAAACACACTTTGGTGGTTCTAGATCATCAAAATGTTCAAAAAAAAAAATCACATAAGAGCACAATCTCAGGTAGGCTTTGTACCTAGTTACTTACTCTATCAACTCGATGATTGCAACAACTCACACTCCATGTATTTTGGTGAGATGAGTAGATAACCATAAGGCCACTTGGGGCAAAAGCATTTCATTTTGGAATTACAATGTACCACCCTTCAATCTCGAAGAAGACCAATTTGGTCAGACTGCTCCATGGGTGCAAAAAGACCATCCTAATTCCCCTATGATACCAAAATATTAAGTCAAAGTGATACAATCTAAGAATAAATAGAATCACTCATCTTGGCTCCCTAAGAAGGCTATTGATAGCCGGACCACTCATCGGGATAAGGATGAATGATCATCATAAATAATTGGAATCACACTTGGATGTGGGATTTCCCATTAAAAGCAACAAATGCTAGAAAGGAACCAGATTAGTCATATTGGTCAAGTGACTTGTTGCTTTATTCATTGTCATTTCTTCACCAATTCATTGTGTAAAGAGGTAGTTCAAAACTTTAACTTAATCATAATAAAAATCAACAAAAGATCACTCGATCATAACAAAATCATGTTCATCCTATAAATCATTGCATGCAACAATAAAAAATTTCCCTTGTTTTTTGGGAACGTAAGCAGACATGACATCTTCAATTGTAGGTCTCCTATCGATCAAAATTGTTGTAGTAGCTGAAGCTACCCGATTGAGTTTGAGGAATGAGTGTAATTTAACATGCAAAAGCCACTGAGATAAGTCCTCCAAACATTGAGGCAATGATTCAAGGGATGCATGCCATCTTGCATGATTAGGCCATCCAGTGTTGATCAAACCATTGATCATCATACACCCTACAAACATATTAATCTACGTTTTTGCTCAGCATTGTGTTTTCAGCACAGCGCATTGCAAAAAGGGGAATCTGTAGACACCTAAATCATGTCATGCTTAAGGGAGCTATTTACATAGACACACTCATAATATCATGAGACATAATCTTGGACTTTCCAACCATCAATAGTGGTTCTCACCACTCATTTGGGGCCTTTTCAAGCCATCCAAGTATATCCACTCAAGCCAAGAGCGGCCTGATATTAGCTGCTCAATCCTAGAGCGGCCAAACCTTAGCCACTGTAGACAACAGCGGCCAGATCTTAGTCACTGTAGATGATAGTGGCTAAGAAATAAGAAGCAGTTCAAGTAGGCCTAATCACAGGAGAAAGTCATAGTCTGCATGCAATAAAGGTGAACAAGAGTAACTTTGCATTCCTTTTCACAACCAATTCACATAGGAGACTTGAGTTTGCATTTAAAATTTAGTTAACTAACCTCCAAGCATAAACAAAGGACAAAATCTTCTCATGCTAACAATCAGTTTGCATAGGATACTCAAGTGGGTAGTTAAATTTCAATTATCTAGCCTTCAAACATAGACAAGGGATAAAAGACTCTCATTGTAACTTGCACTACGTATGATAAATTCATTCCTAGGACTTGGACATAGACCTAGGGTTTTGCACTATAAAAGGTGCAAGCCTAAGAGCACAAAAGGATCAGATATTCTAGCATCAAGATATCTTTTATTGAGGAGAGCTTTCGATACTTGGAGAGTTCTCTATCACGTGTACAATGAAGCCCTGATGAATTTAAGAGCATAACACCTATTATTTCAACATCAAATACAGGCTTTGATCCATAGCTTTGGGGTAAAGAGAGTAAGGTTTATCATAGTGGCCACTGTATTGGACAGTAGCCCACATGCTTAGCTTGGATTTTAGACATAGCTTCTTTTATTATGTTTCTTCATGTTTCCATATCATTAGCATATATTTACATGATTTCATGGTATAGTTTCAGTATATTTACATTAAATTATTTTATCACTAAAAACATCATCTAGGGAGGCAGTCCTGACCATCTAAGTGTGTATTGATATTTCAGTGATCACAGGACTACAGGTTCATCAGACAGATTAGCAACATACATGAGCAAAGGGATTAGAAGGAGGCATCTGTAAGCCCTCATACATTTATGTGTGCAAAACTAGAAAGCCTTTTATAAGCGCACCACCTCTTCACGAAAGGAGCACTATTTACCTATTTGTAACTTATTGTATCGAAATGGATATCCCTAAGAGGGATCAACATGTATCTGGATTTCAATATTAATAAAAAGGATCTATATTTTATGTTTTATATGTTACATGATTTTTGTGGTCTTTTTATTTTCATCTTCAATACAATACTACAAGTAGAGTAGAGTGGTGCATACATTCCTGGGGTCGCTACATGCATAATATAGTCTAAATTTTTTTCTACCAATTTTGGCATAATATACAGGGACACAATTGTTACAATACCAATATAGCCAAGTCAGCTATATTTCCAAGTGATAATTAATTTATTGATTTATCATTATATATAGTATAGGTTGATTTATTATTTCATCATCTTTCATTATCTTACCCATTTGCGTAATCACAAGGACTAAGCCCTCATTAGTGGTGAAGGACTTAGAATTTCTAAAGTGGCAATAACTATTTGATTTATTCTATTATATTCATGTTCACAATAATTATCCAGGAGTATCCTTGCAAGTGGTATCAGAGCATTTTTTTGGCACGTTGGAAACTTTTGCACCCCTTTCATCATTCAGTTCGTAATCTGCTATTAAATTTCACATAGTAAAACCAAGCCACTCGCACCCTATCCACAAAACTCAATATATAATTCCCATGCACTACTTCGTCATTGTGTAAGCCACCAGACTGGAGGAACTATGGTATTTTTGTGTTAAAATAAAATACCTTCAAAGAAAAACTGTTAATTTAAAGTTTTATCCAATGTCTAATTAAATTTTATTTTATGATTTGAGATGTCGTTTCAGTCTTGCGATTACGTCTTTTGTTTTCGTCCAAGAAGATTATAATTTTTGTGTAAAGTGAAAATGTGTGTGGTATGATGATTCTCCTTACCATTGGCAGTTTGTTTACCAAATTGCTAAAGCAAAGATAAATGAATATTTTTAGGAGAACAAACTTTACACATGCCAATAAAAACATCTAGGTACATTTAATTTTAGTTATTTTATAAGGTTTAAAAATTAAAATCATCATTTAGAATATTTAGAGTTATTCACATACAATAGGAAGTTCTATTTTCAGCTTTTATATTCACTACAAAGCATTATTTTTTTGTGGCTTCGGCCACACATGCCTTTGCTCACGCATGTAAGATGGCCAATGTGGTTTTCGTATATTGAGTCATCTTCATCCCCATAATCCTTGGGTCTCATTTCATGTTGTGTTAGGTAGTCATATTTTGTGTCTTGTCCTATCATACAACATCATGTCAGGTTTCCTTATCCCTCGTGTCCTATCGTCTAGTTTGGATCATTGGTTTGTGTTACCTATTACTTATTTCCTATCATCTAGTCTGGATAATTGGTTTATGTCACCTCTTCGAGCCTCCATATTGTGTCATCATTGGTTGTCATCCAAATTTGTATCATCTAGTTTGGATTACATCCTCATTGGTTGTCTCATCGAGTGTCATTTATTCTAGTGTCACACCTCATATGGTTTCATTACCCTGGTGTCGTGTCTAGTCCATTACACTATAGCAATTCATTGGGAAAGGTATTTATAGCCATTGGAAAATAGTATTGTTAGTCATTGAATAAATTTTTAGTCATTGGATAACCAAGAAATCAGCGATTGGAAACAAAGAAACTAGTCGTTTCTCAATTTCGAATTAGCATCGCAATTGGAGCGATAATTAGGCAAAAAAATAACTCCCTTTTTTTTCAAATTAATCAATTCTAAGGAAGTTATTATTAAAGTCAACATATTGCAGCAAATTCTAGAGCAACTTCTAGTAGTAATTCAATTTGTATAAAGCAAGTGCATGAGTGGCAAGTGGACTAAAGTACCAAATGGACAGTTATCTAGAACTGATAATATAAATGAAGGGTTTTTGAAGTCACCAAGAAGACCTCCATGAAACAAGGTACACAATACAACTCTCCTTTATGCATTAACAACATTGATCCCAACCATCCTACTATTAACCCTATGGTTCCTTCCAACTCATCCCATGATAATGTCACACATGAGGAAATGGAAAACATGAATGCAAGTAACCAAGATGTCCAATCATGTGTAACTCAACTAATAACTAGTATGAGCACCATGAATTTAATGTTAGAGCAATTATTAAAGAAACAAAACCAAGAAACTCCTCGTTCCTCACATAACTACCATAGATAGAATGATAATGAGGATAAGGATACTGAGGAATATTATCAACAAGCAATATGACCTATAGGTGTTAATATTCCACATTCTTATATGCTTAAATTTGAGGGTGGTGATCCACAAAGTTGGATAGCTAAAATGGAAAGCATATTACGACTATAATGGGTGCTTGAATCTAAAAAAGTTTTGTATGCTTCCTCTAAACTAGGTATTGAAGCTTACCAATGGTTCACTTGGAAAAATAATCAACATAGTAGACCTCTGTTATGGCCTGAATTCAAGAAGTTTTTTCTTAAGAGATTTGATGAAGGTACTTCATCCTCATACATAGTTTGTATGATGAATGTTTCCAAGAACCAAAGGAACTACCTACCAAATTATCTCATGACCATGCCATACATATTTTTCCAGGAAGCCTTCCTCCTAATGTCCATATTTATCGATACCCTCAACCTCAAAAAATAGAAATTTAAAAAATTGTCCAAGAAATTTTAGAACACGGAGTCATTCATCATAGCACTAGTCCTTATTCTTCACCAGTGGTTTTGGCACATTGTAAGGATAATTATTGGTGTATGTGTTCTGATTTTTTTCCTCTTAGTAAAATAACCATCAAGGATAAGTTAACTATTCATGTCATAGATGATTTATTAGATGAATTGCATGGTGCAAAATATTTCATAAAATTGGATCTATGCTCAGGTTTTCATAAAATCAGAGTAAGGTATGAGGACATTCCTAAAACTGCCTTTCATACTCATGAAGGTCATTATGAATTCTTAGTCATACCGTTTGGTTTCACTAATGCCCCATACACATTCCAAAGTCTCATGAACCATGTCTTTTATCCATTTATTCATAAATTTGGCTTAGTCTTATTCGATGACATTCTAGTATATAGTAAAACATGAAAGGATCATTTGATGCATACGGGAAAGGTTCTTAATATATTACATAAGGAAAAAAAATTGTCAAATGCTCCAAATGCTTTTTTGGTGTTCAAGAAGTTGAGTATTTTGTTCATATCATTTATTATGAAGGTGTTGAAGTGGATCCTAATAATATTAAGGCCATTCCAGACTAGCCTTTACATAAAACCATCAACAAACTTTGTGGTTTTTGGATCTTACCAGTTACTATCACAAGCTTGTGTGCAATTATGGTAAAATTGTAGCCCCTCTCACAAATATCACAAAGAAGGATGATTTTCATTGGTATGACATAGCGACTCAAGCATTCATGGATCTCAAGGAAGCAATGTGTACAGCTCTAGTTTTGGCCACCCCAGATTTTCATAAACCATTTGTGATTGAATGTGATGCTTTGGGAATAGTTATTGGGAAAATAATAATGCAAGAAGGGAATCCCTTGGCATTCGATAGTAAATAAATTTTGGGTAAGAATTTTGGAAGGTCCACATATGAGAAAGAAATGTTGGCTATTCTACATGTAGTTGAGAAATGGAGACACTACTTAATTAGTAGTTATTCGATTATAAAAATAGATCATAGTAGTCTCAAGAATTTTCTAGAACAATGATTTTGTTATCTAGAATAAAACAAGTTGCTAACAAAATTATTGGCATATGATTTTGTTATTGAGTCTAAGAAAGGGAAAGAAAATATGGCAGCAGATGCATTATATCATAAATATGAAGATGAAGTGGTTATCAAAACTATTTCAAGTCCTTGTTACCAATGGGTTTCTTAGCTCCAATAGGAATGGTTGTGAAATACATAAATGAATCAAATAATTCAAAATTTGATTCTAAGATCATCCAAGCATCCTCATTTTTCATATGATGACAAGGTAATAAGAAGAAATAATCGCATTTATATTTTGCACAATTCTATCATCAAATCTAGGATTCTGGAAGAATTGCCTGTTTCTCCATTAGCATGACATTTTGGTGTTTTGAAGATATATCTATGGTTAAAATAATCCTTTTATTATAAAGTATTGAAATATGAGTTCAAAACATGGGTGTCTAAATGTGAAGTATGTCAGTGCAATAAGGGTGAAATAGTCAAATCTCCAAGACTGCAACCACTACCCATCCCAGATCGCCAATGGAAACCTATTTCAATGGATTTTATTGAAGGTCTTCCTAAATCAGAAGGTAAAATAGTAATTTTATGTGGTAGTGGATCACATATCCAAATATGCTCACTTCAATGCTCTACAACATCCATTTTTAGCAAGCAAAGTGGCTAAGGTATTTATGGATTCAATTTTCAAGTTGCATGGAATGCCCAAAAATATTGTAAGTGATCATAATCCCATTTTTACTAGCTATTTTGGAAAAGAATTATTTTTTCTTAATGGTACCAAGTTAAATATGTCTTTTACATACCATCCTCAAACAAATGGCCAAATATAAATAGTTAAGAAATGTCTGGGTACCTATCTAATATGTTTTGCTCAAGATAAATAATATCAATGGAGTCATTGGATTTATTTAACATAATGGTGGTACAACACTTCATACCATTATTACATCAAGATGTCTCCATTCGAAGCATTGTATAGAGTAAAACCACCAATAATAAAAGATTATGTTCCAGGTTCTTCCAAAGTGTCCCAAGTAGATGATTGGTTCCAACATCGATAGTCATTTATCTAGTATTTCATGTTTCCTATCTCAAGAAGGTAATCAGATAAAAAGTACACTCTCAGTCACAACTATTAGTACTTGATGAATAAGGATGTATATGAATCTAATATGAATAATATTTTGGGTTTTTGCATCATTTTCAAAAACACTAGGGTTTAGTAGGATTTTAATCTAGATCTATGATTGTTAACTTAAACTTATGTTTTGTTTCAAAAATAGAGATAGCTTTTCTTCTTCCTTCTCTTATGGTTGGAGCTAATTCTTAGATCTTGAAACTCTAGTAAGCTTATTACTAGATCTAAGAATCAAATTCCTTGTGCTAGTTCTAAGATGAAAAATACAAACAAAGTGTAGGTCAATTTTACTATAGCCTTTGAACAAAAAATATTTTTTCGATATTATTTATCATTTAGTGATGATGATGTCCCATTAGGGATACTATAGTGGTATGTCTTTATATTTTCATCTAGGATATCCAAGTTTAAACTTTGATACAAGGGGATTACGACTCCCTTCGAAAACCAATGTTTTACCCCAAAATTTATAAAAAAATATTTTCTTATTGAAAAATGATTTTAACAACTAGGGAGGATGGGTTTTTGGATTTTATAGGGTTTACACATAGTGCTATCACCATTGCATGTAGAAGCCTAATTAATGTGGAATGAGTGTGGAATATGGGGCTTAGATTTGGATTTCATTGTATCAAACACTATTCAAAAAATTATAGGTAAATTTAATTGCAGTGTACTTTCTTTCAAAACTTAATGCAACACTAAACAATATATTTGCTCCATTGATTGATGAAGATCCAATTATGGGATAAGATCATCAAATGGATACAAAACCAATGGTGGAGCCAATTCTTCAAGCAATTACTCAACCCAAATTAGGGGAAAATGTATTACCAAAAATAGTTTACACCCAAATCAATATGCAAATGGACACAAATCTAAACCACAAAGGATAACAAAGGAAAAAGAATGAGGAGCCAAAAAATGAGAGAATTATACTGGTGAAACATATAGGATGGCTTAGTCTAAAAAAGGAGAAGATACCTCAATACCCCTTAATAATTCCTTGATGGTATACACAAAGGATCATGAAGGAGGGCCTATCCAAGATCCATCTAGTATATAATAGAAAAAACTTAAGAAATGAAGATTTACACCAATCAAAAAATGGGATGCAAGACCAATAAGCACCACCTAGAAAATAAATGAAAACTCTTATCTTTAAGGGTATGGTAACTCACATCACCAAATTATTAATCCACCCATCCTTATGAGACTCATTTCATTTAATATAAGATGCATAAGAAATATTCTCCTTAAACACAATGAAATTAGAAGGTTGATTCAAAGAAATAAGTCAAACATAGTCTTTATTTAGGAGACTAAGTTATCGGTAGATGATATGGTGGATAAAACATTATAGCCCATAAGTCAGGTAAAATATCTCAAATATCAAGGATTATCATCTCAGATCTCCTATATATGGGATCCAAAGGAATTATTGGTGCATGTGATTTTGGGAAGTTGGGAAATTATTGGAATTTAAGGACAAGAGAGGCAAAAGTACCAACAACATTTATGCATCAACATATATGTAACCACTATTATAGAGAAGAAATAGAGGTAATGGAAATATATATAATAACTTAGGTTCTAGTTCCCCAATAATTAGAATATCCTAGGAAAATTTTAATACCATTCTCTCATTAAATAAAAATATGGGAGGGATGAGAACACTAGACACTACAACTAAGCTAATGCATGAGCACTTGAGTATCTCTACTTGATTTATGTCAAGCCCAAAAATATATCAATGATATGGATGAATAAATGATAGGGACTTGAATGCATCCTAGAATGATTGGATAGGTTTATAATCTTGGATGACCACCTCTCTCTATAAGTATTTCTAAAATCTCTTGTCCTTAATAATGTGAGATCATATCACTGACCTGTTTTGTAAGATCTCTAGAAATCTGCCAAGAACTAATCATCCTTTAAATTATAGCTTATGTGGTTTACAAATACCTTCCTTTAGGCCATTATTTCCTAGTGGTGGAGGTAAGGAATGCTAAGATACAAAACCAATATGTATTGCTTTTCAAAATATTATATTTTATAAAACCTAAAATTAAGGAATGGAACTAGCATGACTTTGGGTATGTGAGGGCTAAAACATAATGGCATGAATTTCCAAATCATGCAAGTAAACACTCAAATTTGTTCCTTGGGACTTACAAAGGATCTCAGAAAAGAGGAAATCTAATACTCTTCCAAGTTATGAATATAGGAAAGGAAGGAGAAGCTACTATGAAAATATAGATCCAAGATCTGGTGGTTGAAAGAAAGGGATAAAAAATCTACTTTCTTCCATAAATATCTATTGTATAGGTGAGTTTCAAAATTTATGTCTTTCATGAAGATCAACACAAGTGGTCTAATTTACTCTTGGTATGTGATGAACAAAATTTCCAATAACTACTTTGATGAACTTTTCTCTATAGTTCCCCTGGATCCTAGGGATCAATAGAAAATTCTATAGTGAATCCAATACCTTGTTAATGAAGAGGATAATGAGGTATTGATAGCAAAAATTTCTATGGTAGAAGTAAAGGAAGTGGATTTCAATATGAAAAAATAAACAACTCCTAGACTAGATGGCTTTCCCATCAAGTTCTTCCAATATTTTGGAACCTGCTCAAGGATGATATACTTGTAGTAGTAGAGGAAGCATGGGTGGAAATTTTGGTTTTGCAATAAATTAAAAAAAACCTACATTTCACTAATATTTAAGTCCTAAGAGGCATATAAATTTTTTTACTTTAGACTAATAGCCTTGTGTAATGTTATTCTCAAAATAATTATGGCAATGATAGATCAAAGGTTGAAACCCTTTCTTCCTAGGATAATCTTACTAGAGCAAGGAGGATTTGTTGGAAGAAGATAAATTATAGAAAAAGTAGTGATCTTCCATGTGGACCTTCACTCTAGTTAGGCATAAGGATCCCCCTCCATACTTGTCCATTTGGACCTCTCTAAGGCTTATGATAGGGTATATTGGGATTTTTTTCTACAAGTCTTAAGGAAGTTTGGCTTCTCTTAGGATTTGATGGACCAAATTAGAGGCACTATTTTCTTAGTATATTTTCTTATGATGATAAATGGTAGAATGTATTTTTTATTTACTTCTTCTAAGGGACAATTACATGGGGATCATATTTACCATATCTATTCATAATTTTAGTAGAGTGCATAGGTCATCTTATCTCTAAGAAAATAAATAACATATTCATTCAAGAAATCATGTGTTCAATAGTAGTTCCTCATATCTCTTATTTATAGTTTGTAGATAACTCAATCTTGATGTCATGCTACTACATTATAATATTCTAGATTCAAAAGAATTATATACATATTTTCAACAACCACAAGATAACTTATTAATGAGGATAAGTCTAAGATCATATTTTTTATTGTACTGCTAGGTTGGAGACCATGATTCTAAATATTTTGAATTTTAGGTGAGCATATCTTCCAATATCTTATCTAGAAGTTCCATCAAGGGTGACCAAATAAAAAAGGATGAATGGGGGTGGTCAATAAAGAATATACATTGTAGGCTAAATAATTGGACCAATCAGTGGCTTTCTCTTGTAGGTAGGTTCATTAAAAATAGTTTTATAATTTATTTCCATCTATATTACCATCCAAATTAAGTATTTCTAAGGATATTATGATAAATATGAACAACATTAATCAAATTTTCTTATGGAGTTGGAAAAAAGTAGAGCATAAGTGGACCTTAGTAAAGTGGGAGTAACATTACCTTCCAAAAAAGAGGGAAGTTTGGGCCTCTAATAAATGGTAAAAAAAAATGTTAGCCTTGGTAGAAAAATTATATTGGAATTTAATTAATTCCCCTAATGAATTATGGGCACAAATCCTAAGAGCCATGTATGCAAAAAATTAAGCTCTAAATTTTTTTAGTAGATATCAACTTCCTCAATGAGGATATCCAATTCTTGAGGTTCTAAATATAGGGGAATAAATTATTAAACCACAACTATTTTGGATAGTGGGGAGTGACCATCAAGAATTTTTTTGATAGATGCTTTGGATGGTTTACCTCCATTGTCTCAATAAATTCTAGAATAGCTAAACATAATCGAGTAAATCCATAGACGAGGATGGATAAATAATTCATATTATTATAGAAATTATGGGGAAATTTATTTAGAGAATAGAGTAAAGATCCAATAAGGAACTAACCAATACTAGCAACATAGGTTATCAATGAGGTTATTCATCAAACTCTTAGAAGCTAGTCACTATATTGGTCAAAAGAAAAAGATAGACTGGGATGGGGTTCACATTCTAATAGTGCATATATTATAGCTCTAGAATACTCATCCCTCACTCACCAAGGGGAAAATCCACTCAGTGATATCTTCAACCAAATTTGGTAACTTCTAAATTGGCCAAAAGTGAGACTCATTATTTGGATCATAATCCACAAGAGATTTCTTACAAGAGACCAATTTAAACATGATTTTTCTATCCTATTTATATGTGAGCTATGGTATGTAGAGAATGAGACTTGTGAAATATTTTTTTTTCCTATCCCTTGGTGATTCCATTATGGAAATGGTTGGTAACCATTATATTTTGATACAGTATGTAATGAGAGATAGCAAACACAAGATGCAGAATAAATGACATAAAGTAAATCTATCAAATGATTAAAAATTATATATATATATATATATATATATATATATAAATGATGGATATATTTATAAAATATATATGGAGGAAAGAAACACTCCATGAATATATCTACTGCTCAATAATAGGTATTGAGCACATCACACTCCACCAGATTATATCACACTACTACATCGCACCACACTAGCTACTATACACTCATGGATGCTCTTCTATGATATTGTATTATTTGTATCTACCTATGGACCTTTATATAGAAAATATGTTCCTTGGCAAACACTCTACCTATATGTGCAAGGGACAACTTGCACATAAACAACGTGCACTTTGACACTTGTATAGTCATTACATTGCATGAAGTGAGTAGATAAATTCCCCCTAAAGTAATCTAATATCCTAAGTATGTACCAAGGTAAAATTACATTTACATTATCCAAATGATGTAATAGACTCTATTTCTAACAACCCCTATATTACATTATTTGGATATTGAAGACTTTAGTCTTCAATGTGGATATTCATAGAGTCTTTGAGATTTTGAGTCTTCTTCTCTGTTAGGTTCATCATCCTTATATTTATTGTTTACTTTGTATGTATCTTTATTTGGTTCTCAATTTTGATGACTAAGTAGAGCATGGTGCATTTTTCCTCTCATATTATTGAATTTTATTCTTCTATGGTTACCCTTTTTATGTATCATGTACTGGTTCTTCTTTTTATTGAATATGTTACTTTGAAAATATGTTAGCATCATTATGAAACATGACAATATTTTATGAATTTTCCATTGGATCTATAATATATGTATTTTCCTATATTGATCTTGCTGCTTTTATTTCACCTTGTTTCAAGATGAGACATGTATTGAATCCATCCATATATCTAAATTTTATCATATAGTAATCTTCTATTAAATTTCTAACTGAGATGAGATTGAATGCTAGTTCAGAAACATACAATACATTCTATAGTAGAATATTTAGAAATGATATGCATGGTGTTACATATCCATATCTGTGTATGGGATAATTTTGGTTATCTGCAATCCTTAGTATATAGCCTTTAACATCTTGAAAACAATCGAACTACTGTATATTTCTTATCATATGATGACTTGTTCCTGAGTCAAAGTACCATATATTTTCAAATTTGGCATGATCTTTGTTTGGGTAAAATCCATATTCATTATATGACATTCTTTTTTCCATTTGAAGGAGTAGAAGAATCAAGATAGAATATATGATTCCTAAAGAATATAAGCTTGATTTGATAAAACCTTTATTAATCCTTATTTTGTAGACTACCTTATGTATCCCAAGTAATGTGAGTATTTACTCCTAAGGATTTATAGATTTTGATGAAAGCTTATATTTTATAACTTTATAATCTTTGATAGAAGCTGATATTACCAAATTTTGTAGAATACCTTATGATTCCCTAGTATGCTATAAATAAGATATAATGCTTTTTATAAATTATAGTTCACTATTTGATTGATTTTGTAAAGGTTTTGTAAATGCCAAAAACAATTCTTATTATCCCTTATTACTCCTATTGAACTAAGAACTATTCCTAAATTTTAAAGAGATAATAATGTTGTATCTTTTGTCTCCTTTTGATAGGTTTCAGAAAATAATATTATGAATATCCAACCTTTGAAAAAGCTTTGATAAACCTCTCTTTATGAATAAGCTTTTGGGAATTAGGTTTAGTGCATCTAATTTTCCAATTAATTAATTTGATGTAGTAGCCCTTATGACTACCTAATATTTTGATAAATTAGATCACAATAATATTTGCAAATAATTATTATTTATTCCAAGAGAAATCCTTATTGCTCATAAGATTTATATTGCAAATATTGTATTTATTTGATAATTTTTTCTCTTTGATAAATTTATTTCAGTTAATTAAATTCCTTTAATTACAACCTTATGACTCCCAAGGAAAGAAAGCATATGATAATGGGAATTAAACTTTACCTTTCACCAAGAAATATATGGTGATTTTTTTGTTGAGAATCTAGGGCTACATGTTATTTATGTAGATGTATTGATGTTGTGACTGCACCCTCCAATGGAATCGCTTGGAGCTATACGTATTCCAAAATCGATGCTTCTTGGAATCTTAATTTAACCTCACTTGGATTGAGTATTGAAGGCTTTATCTCCTTATTTCCATGTTGCAATTCTGTATTGTGCACATAGATTATGAAGTGTAAATATCGAGATAAGAATTTACTTGCCTTATCCTTTGACCTCGATTGTTGACATCCTTAAAATGGAGAAGTTTCTTTTCTAAGGTGCCAAGTGGCACATCCATTTCACATAGAGCACATTAGGGGAGTTTGGTGCAAATGATACGTTTGTCTTCCTTCTTGTAACATCTAGATATTACAATATTTAGAAAAATGTATGATCTTACAAAGGATATGTGTATCCTATACACTCAATACACCGACTTCTTTGTGTAATTTCTTTCTTGAATATGAGCATTTTTTTGGGTATGTTGATTTATATTTATAGTATGAGTTTTATAAGGTACCCAAAACCTTTTTACATAAATGGATGGCATGCCAAAGGCATTGAAAAAAAGTTACAAGGATGTTCAGGGAACCTCTACAATTTAGAAATAAAACCTCAAAAGGAAATATCATGAACAAAAATGTAAAAATGTTTTGACAAAGCCATAACGAAACCACTTTAGCACCGAATGCAAAAACTAGACCACACTAGAGAAAAGGATAAAAATGAGGGCTCCCTAGATCATTAGAGGGCCCAAAGAGAGGGATCCAGACTAATAACTTCTTGGTATCCTCCTCAGGAATTTCCAAAGGAAGTTCCCATTTTTTTGTGCCTGCCAACTCAGCACTAGATTTTGTGTTGAGCTTGTATCACCACATTAGAACTAGGAGTAAGAAAATCCACACTCAAAAAGGTACTTTGGATGGATCTAGAGCTGGCTAACCTAGGTGCCTTCAGAGAATCTTCCTAGTAACATTTTTCATTAAGGTTCAATTTTACGTAGATAAGGAAAAGAGAGCTAGGGTTTTGAAGAGAAAGATACCCGAGAAGCTCTGGCTCCTCAAATAGCTGATGTCTCACCTTGTGTAGCCATGTCCTCAACACCAACAAGATACAAATTCATGATAGTTATCATCACACCAGAGCTTTGAAAATGAATCTTCAATAGTAAAAGTGATAGGTCAAACCCTAGAAAGGTAAATTTTATATTTCCTTAATTATACCTTGGCCGCTGCTGATGTCAGCGACCCAAACTTTTTGGCTGCTCAAGGCAACAATGGCCACAAGAAGAAATTTAGAGGCCATTGGACATGATAGCGGCCAGATCCACAGAGCAAAATAAGGGATTTTATCCTTGAGGGATCCCATAAAAACAACAAATAAACACACTTTGGTGGTTCTAGATCATCAAAATGTTCAAAAAAAAAAATCACATAAGAGCACAATCTCAGGTAGGCTTTGTACCTAGTTACTTACTCTATCAACTCGATGATTGCAACAATTCACACTCCATGTATTTTGGTGATATGAGTAGATAACCATAAGGCCACTTGGGGCAAAAGCATTTCATTTTGGAATTACAATGTACCAAATGGACAGTTATCTAGAACCAAAGAATCTTCAGAGAATATTCCTAGTAACCTTTTTCATTAATTCTAATGACCCTAATTATTTGAATTTTCATTATTTTCAATGCTCATGATATTCTAAGGGAATTTGGTGTGCCACACTTTGAGATTTATGGAGGAAACTCCCAAATTAGCCATAAGGTTAGCAAATTGGTTGGCTTGCCTGTAAGTATATTGGATGATCACTTGAGGATAGTTTTGACAGAGCTTTCTAGATTCTTGAATGGTGTTGAAAACTCTCCATGATGGGTTCTTGTCATTTTTCAAACATCTAATGATGTTCAAAGAGTCTCTCTCTATGATTTTCTGCCTAGGATCCAATTTTAGAAGGGCAAGTCCTCTCTAGAGTTCTTTATATTCTGCAAAGTGGTTGGTTTGAGACCCAAGGTGTTCAAAATACATGAGGATCAACTCACTTTTGTGGTATCTGATAACTCCTCCTGCACCCATTGGGCTCAGGTTTCATTTGGAGGCCCCATAAAAGTTGAGCTTAATCCAACCCTCTGGGGGGGTTTCCACTTGATGTTAGCTCTTGTATTATGACTACCTTGCACTCTAGGATCCTATATAGGAATGCAAAGGATGTTCAAGGGGAAGCATTCAAGTGCCAAATAAGGGGCCATGGAGCAAGGAATAATGTGGAAATTTTTGATAGCATAGGTAATGTATTTAGAGGTAATGATGAAAGGATATTTGGAAGAGTCTAAGAAGGCTTTATTTTTATTCTCGAGCCAAATTTTACAAATATAGTGGTGGAGGTAGAAGGTCCAAAGGGAGTGAAGCTTGAGATTGCTAAAAGGGATGGACCACTGAGAGAGGGAAACAATAATGGAGATGGGACAAACCATCTAGATGTGAAACGAGTTTAACAAGTTATCAAGGATAGAGGAGGAGAACTCATAGTTGATGAATATGTGATTGATGGATTCCCAGTCAAACATGCATAAGTAAAAATGATTGGGGATCATCAAACCTCTTTCGGCCAAGTTTCCAATAGTAAGTATTTTGTTTTGGATTACAAGCCAAGAGAAGAAACCCACTTTGAGAATGAGTTTCTTATTCCAAACTAATTTGAAAGTAATAATAGAAGCTTGGGAACTTTCTTGAAGGGTATAGGTTGATTTGACAGTGAACGTGCCTTCATAAGAGCCTCCAAAAATAGACCTATCCTTTGCATCCTTAGTAGGAATGGTGACTGAATTGAGCATCATGGATAATGTAGCAGCTTGGTTGGGGAGGTTAATAATATTGATAGGCTTCCAACCAGGGTCTCCATTGGAGTGGTTAATGAAATTAGAAACCTTGTTCCCTAATAGGATATCAGTGAAGGGTTTGAGGATAGAAAGGGCCCTATTCTCAATCAGAGGTTCATCGTAGATCCATCTGTTATACTAGAAGTCAATGTTGTTTTCATTTCCAAGGAGCTATATGAGGTTTTTTTGAATGATATGTCTAGTTTTGGTGATAGATTTATAGAAAGTGGATCTCACTCAGGAGGCCTCTTCATTGAGAAACTCGTGATTCTGCAAATACTTCTTTTTTACTATATCCACCCATTCATATTTATTGTTAGTGATGATATTCCACACATGCTTGGCTAAGAGAGATAAATTAATTTTAGAGATTTTCTTGAGCTCAATGCCACCTTGATATTTGCTAATGTAAACAATATTTCAAGATACAAGATGGATTCTTTTATTATCTTCACTTCTAGACAAGAGGAACCTTTTTTAAATTTGCTTAATTTTAGAGCTCACGGTAACCAAAATATTGAAGAAAAATAAGTATATTGGGATGCTCTAGAGATAGACCAAGGTGAGAGTGGATTTAGCTACCTGAGAGAGAATGTGGCCTTTCCAAGAAGGAAGCCTTTTTTGAATTCTCTCAATGACATTATTCCACATGGACTCTGAAGGGTTGCCTAAGAATAAAATCCTAAGGTAAGTGGTGGGAAGAGCACCCGTAGAGCACCCAATGATCTAGACTATTTTGATTTACCTATAAAAAGGGGTGTTGATGATTTTTTTTTGCTTTTGAGGAAGTTGATTTTTCTCCAGTAGCTCTCTCATAGAGGTGAAAAATTTGCTTGATGTTCTTGGCTTGAGAAATTGAAGCATAGATAGAGAAAATGGTGTCATCTATAAAATTTTGGTGAGTGAAAAAGTTGAGATCGATAGCATATTTTATTTTTGAAATAAACCATATTCTATTAGCATATTTGAGGGACCTTCCAATCACCTCATCTTAGATAATGAAAATGATCGAAGACATGGGAACTCCTTGTCACAATGCTCTTGCACTAGGAAAGAAACAAACAAGAGACCCATTGACTAATACTAAGAACCAGGGGGAAGATATGTAGCTCTTTATGAGATCAACCTAGTTTGGATGAAAGCTAAATTTGTCGAGGATATCAAAGAGAAAATACCATTTTATTCTATCAAAGGCCTTATTCATGTCTAGCTTGAGAAGAAAAGGCAGGTTTCTTGGCAAGGGTGATAGAAAATAAGACTTCATGGTTTATAATGAATCCATCAGTTATGGTTCTCCATTTGATGAAGCTCCCTTGACAAGGGTTGATGATGAGGGGTAGGATCTCCTTTAGCCTACTGGCCATAGCTTTGGTTAAGATTTTGTAAAGAACATTGTAGAGGCTGATGGGCCAAAAACCAGACAAAGCTTTATAGGTGGAAACTTTGGGCACCAAGGTGATGAAGGTAGAATTGATTCCATAGGAGATGGTTTTGGAATATTGGATATCTCTTACTTTAGCAAACACATAAGGGCCAATAAAATCCCAAAATACTTGGAAGAAGTGAGGAGAGAAGCCAACTAGCTTGGGATACTTGTTAGGCTGCATAGAGAATAGGGCTTCTTTGATTTCTTCTTGTGTGAGAGGACTAATGAGCATTGAATTGGTGGACAGAGAGATGGGGGGGGGATTTTAGCCAGAAGGGAAACTTTGGCATGAGTGGAATCAAGGGAGGGGGTGCAAATAAGGGACTAAATAAAGGAAACAACTTCATTTATAATTTCAAAAACCTCCTTTTCGAGGCTCCCATCACTGCGAATGAGCTCTAAGATTTTATTAGAGCTCCTATTCCTCAAAGTAGAGGTATGAAAAAAAATTATTATTTGCATATCCATCCTTAAGCTGGAGGACCCTGAATTTTTACCTCCAAAACATCTCTTCCCTGGACAAGATGTTATGATATTTAGATAATAGGTTGCACTCTTTTACAAGGAGGAATATGGGGATGCTTCGGAGGAAATTCTCAAGAACATTCCCCAGGTGGTGACAAAAGATATGAATAATGCTTTTAATATCCCCTATTATAATTATGAGACTAGAACTAACTTATTTAGCATGAAAAAGGATACAACACTTGGGCCAGATGGGTTCCGTGCTGGTTTTTATAGAGATTTTGGTATCTTCTTGGTTTAGATATTTTGGAAGCCTTAAGAGAATTATAATATTATTCCTCCTTGCTATAGGTATGGAATACTACCTTTATTGTTTTCACACTGATGAAACCATGGTGCATATTTTCTAAAGGAGCACCTATCAACTTATGCAATACTCTATATAAGCTACTTACTAAGACACTTTCTAATAGGTTGAAAAGGCTTCTCCCCATATTGATTTCTCCTCTTCAAGATGGTTTTTTATGGTAGATATATTATGGATGGGATCATTATAGTTCATGAGACTTTACATTTTATATCCAAAAGAAAGTTGGCTAGAATGCTTCTTAAAATTGATAAGCAAAAGGCTTATGATAGGGTCTCCTAGGATTTCCTTGACAAGGTGTTGCAGAAATTTGGCTTTAGGGATATTTGGAGGAAGTGGATTAGAGTTTGTATTTCCTCTGCAAAATTTTCTATCATCATCAATGGGATTACCGAGTAGTTTTTTTGGTATCAAAGAGGTATTAGGAAAGGTGATCCCTTGTCTCCATATATTTTCATTTTAATGGCTAAACCTTTAGGAAGATCAATTCTTACTACTAACTTATCCTCTAATATTAAGGGAATTATACCTACTGGTATTGCAGAGGTAGTTTCTTATCAACATTTTGTAGATGACACTATACTTCTTGGGGAGGCTACTTTAAGAGAGGCTAGGGAATTTATAAATATTTTGCAATTGTATGAGAAAGCTTCCAACCCATAAAATAACTTCCATAAAAGTCAAATATTTTTTGTGAAGACTGGGAACAAACTTCAACATAGAATTGTAGGGATTTTTGGTGGCATTGCTAACCTTCCTTCTTTATATATAGGTATAACATTGTTAACTGGGAGGATGAAGGAGGAGTTATGGTATCCTATGTTGGATAAGATTCAATGTAATTTAGTTGGGTAAAAAGGTAATCTCCTAAGTCAAGTAGGTAATTTGCAATTGCTTCAAGCTACCCTCCAACACATTCTTGTCTTTTAATATCTTTATAAAATTCCCTTCAAATTTAGGAGGATGATTGACCAGATATTTAGGATATTTCTATGGGATAGGATGGAGGATAAATAGAGGGTGTTCCTTGTCTCTTGGGAAAGGGTTTCCTCTTCTAGGAAAGAAGGTGGTCTTGAGATAAAAAAAAATGTTGTTGTTCAATAAGGCATTGATTTCAAAAACAACCTAGAGATTATGTGTTGAGGAGGACCATTTGTGAAAAGATATTATGAGAGGTAAGCATTTGGAAAATCACATTCCTCTTTTTTAGAAGTGTTGGTCCTCCTAAGGGCTCTATGATCTGGAATGGTTTGTTGGGGGTCAAAATTTTGGTTACTGAGGGTATGTAGTTATATATTGGGAATGGTAAGGATGTGTTCTTTTGGGAGGATACTTGGATTCTTTCTGAACCTCTCTTTCTTAGTCCTGATTTTTATGAGTTAAAGACTCCTTTATCACTAAAATTTGAAGAAAAATTAATTGATTACGTATTCATCACTAATGTCAAGAGGGTTTGGAAGCATATGAATTTATATACAACTAATATTTATATCCTTGAGATGTTGGTAAGGTTGAACATTTTTCTACAAAAATAATTTCTTCCTCAACAAAATGACAACGACTTCCTTTTATGGACTCAATATCTTAAAGGCTTTTCTGTCAAGATTGCATATGAGGCCCAAACATTGTCCGGGGGAGGATATTTTCCAATAGAAAGAGTTTGGTATCCTCATTTGATCCCAAAGATTGCATTTTTTATGGTTGTGTTTGAAAAATAAAATTTTAATTGTTGATAATTTATGTAAGAAAGGATTCCATCTTCCCAATATTTGTCTCTTGTATTCTAAGGCTGCTGAATAAATGGATCATATTTTAATCCATTGTGATTTCTCACATAAGGTGCTCAATGCTTTATTGGATTATTTTTCCATGAAATGGACTTTACCTCATAATTTCAAGGAAATTTTCACTCAGTGGAAATCCCCCTTCATTAGTCACAACCTCACTAGGGTGTGGGATATGGTTCTTCCTCATTTTTTATGGGGTATCTGGTGGGAGAGGAACAAATAATTTTAAAGTATATTACTAGGGATGGATCCTTTCTCTTTAGAAGGATTAAAGCTGCTATTGAGAATAATCTGACTCTCTTTGATGTTGGAAATGGTAGGAAGGAAGTTATGGAGAAATAAGTTGTTAGTTGGAATTTGAATCTAGAGAATTTATTTTTTGTATCCACTATTCAAAAATGATTGGCTACTATATGACATAAAATAGCTAAAGGGTTGGTCATTCTAAACTTTTATGGGGCTACCAAAGGTAATACCGAGAGGGATGGTGGAGGGGATGTTGTCAAAAATGTTAATGGTGAGGTCATTTGGGTTTATGTTGAATATTATGGTATTTAGAACCAACCACCTAGTTGAAGCTAATACTATTTTATTAGGTGTTCACCAAGTTTTTAAGAGGTGCTTTAGAAGACTTCTCATTCAAGGTGACTCCTTGAACATAATTCGAGACCTAAAAGTTGGAAAGACTAACACTTGTTTCATTCTAAATATTATTAAGCACATCAAATATTATGGAAGGTTAGAAGTTAAAATTTAGTATATTTATAGGGAGGGTAACCAGGCTATTGATATTATGTCCAATTTGGGGGTGCATAGTGGCCAATTTAGAATTTGGGAAGACAATTTCCCTTTGTAGTTACTTATAATTGTTGCTTTTGAAGCATTGGGTCTACCTATCCAATAAGCCTCTTATTATCTTTATGCTTGGATGAGATCTCAGTTGTGTTCTAGTGATTCTCTCTTTGAGGGGTCTTTTTTGGGGGCCTAGCCCTTTTACTCCCTGGTGGTTACCATTCTCAAGGAATATGCTTAGTATTTTGCCTTCATCCTTGCTCTTTGAGTTTGGAGTTTTATTATATGCATATTGATGTATTTACTTCCCTTCTAGTCTTATGCAAAAATAGAGCAGGATCGTTGGTGTCTCTAAAAGAAAGTTGAATAAAAATTCTCCTTTATGCCCTGTTGAGTGGTGGGTTGGTATTTGCTTTTGGATGGTTGTTTTAGTTTAATTTCTATTTCTTTTGGCCTTGGAGGCTGGCCTATGCTTAATTAGCCTTATTTTTCTCTACCTCCTCTAATGTAAAAGGTTTTGGGACATTTCAAAATCCCATTTGTCACCAATAATAATAATAATAATAATAATAATAATAATAATAATAATAATAATAATAATAATAATAATAATAATAATAATAATAATAATAATAATTACAAACAAAACTTATTAAAATTTGTAAAATAATTTTTGCACAACTTTTCATTTTTCTTGAATTGACCTAGAACACCCAAGTTGGGTGCTATAATGGTCATCAGATCATGATACATGCCATTGACCTTATTTATTTATCATATTGCATGGGTACCAATAGATTTTATAATTTCTATATGGATATTAATCATATGGATACCAAAGGTTTGTTGCTAATGTAGTCATGGTACCAAAGTGCAGGAGAACCATTTACCATGATTAAAAAAATTGGAGTGGAGAAACATTGTTTTAGAAGATTCACCCAAGTTAGATGATATCTAAATTTGATTAACACCTTTTGTAAAAAAACCCAAGTAACCCTGTCATAAGCGTTATTCATATCCAACTTGATAAACATACCTAAATTTCCACTTTTTTTCAGTTGAGTGTATCAACTCATGCACTATGCCTAAATCCTTGACCCTCTACAGCCCTTCCAAGCTCAAAGGAGTTCATTCCCCCGATCCTATTAGCCCCACCAAAATTTCCTTCATACAATCTCCAATTTCTCACACCCAGGAAGCCCTTAGCTCTCTTCACACTTGGAGTACCAAAAATACCACAATTGATGTGGGTAGCGATAAGAAAAGAAATAAAGAGGTTGATGATGAGATAAGTCACTGTTCTCATGATGTATTAGGTGAAAAAAAGAGAAGATTATCTCTGATAAAAAATTCCAAAGATCAGAAGGACAATAAGGTTAAGGACTTAAAGATTAAAAACATTAATGCTTTGACATAGATGTCCAATGGTAAGAAGTCTTGAGGTCAAAAAATTCTTACCTTCGCTTTTGCTTGCCCTCGTCCTTACATCCACACTGCATCCATCACCATAGCCCTCACCTAAAGTAGATATCCTTATGCAGACTTTGCTTCAACCTCTAGACGCCCCTCTGCTACCCCCGAGTGTCCATTAGCTACTACTGAATGCCCACCTGCTACTCTCAAGTACCTTTGGGTGCTTTATGCAATCCTCAAGCACCCACAAGCGTTTACAGTAAAAAAAGACCCATTCCACCATTCTTCTTAGGTAAACAATAGAATTCCTAGGCTACTCTATGGAAACCAAAGCCAGAGGTAGAACTTTCCTAGATAAAATCTCTAAGCAACTTATCTAGCTTCTTATAACAGGCCTTGGATGAGACCCAACATGAGGATAAAGCTTAACAAAGAAAGATAAAATTTCTTAACAATTCAAGATAAAATTGGTTAACAATTCAAGATAAAAGTCTTAGGGAGGAAACTACATCTGGATAACACTTTTGTGTAAGGGAAAAACTACATCAAAAGAATACTTTTATCTAGAAAGAAACCACATCTAAACAATACTTCTATCAAAGTGGTGATATTTTTTTATTTTTTTAAGCGAAAAATTCTTTATGGGGCCGCCTTGGTCTAAGAGACCATGAACAGGGGGTTCTACACCATCAAAGTTACTCGGGGGTCGCACCCAGCCCTGCTCGCACCAAAATTATCAATTGGATTTTGGGTACCCAATTCAGCTTTTTGGTAGGGTGGAGATTCGAACTTGGGACCTCCCTTGGAGGATTGCCCTCTCCTCTCCAACTCACCTACAACACCTCGGTTATCAAAGTGGTGATATTGCATCTAAACAATGCTTCTCTTTTTAGAGAGGATACTAAAGCAATGCCACCTTAAGGAAAGGAGGAAAAAGATAAGATATGTTGAGGTCATGAGAATTTAGGCATGTATATAGTTTGGGATGGTTATAATAACCTAAAATGCAACTAGAATGATTTGTTTTTACCATATTTATTAATGATGTTCATTTTAATCCAAAAATACGAAAAAAAACCGTAAATTATTTATTCAACCATGAAGATTTGGAGCTAAATATTAAAGAGAAAGAAGAATAAAAAATTGGATGTAAAAAGCCTTCCTACCAAAAAATATAATATGAGAAGTGTTGGAGTTTCAATGGATTTCCTCCAATCTTCTTTAAAAAAATTTAGATTTTATTAAATAATTCTATGTTAATTACGGTTGAAAAGGCTTGAAAAAAAAGACTATAATAAGTGATAGGGTTGATAAGTGCTTGTGTGGCTAAGCATTTACCAAGAAGACACCAACTTTAGGTTGCTTGGGTCCCCTCACTTAGAATAAATGTTTATGGTGGATCAAATGGTTATAGTGGCAGCTTTCCATATTTGAACCATGCCTACAACAATAATATAATAGAAATGTTAATTCTATTATTATTATGGTTTGAATATGGAAAGCTACACCACTATAACCACTTGTCCCACCATAAACTTTTATCCCGTGAGGGGACCCATGTGGGTTCAAGATTTATAAGCAACCAAAAGTTGGTGTTTTCTTGGTAAATACCTAGCCAAATATTACCAATCCACCTAGCCTTTGAAATAATAATAATATTTGCCCACCATAAACTTTTACTCCAAGTGAAAGGACCGGGAGGTTCAAGATTTAAACACAACCTAAAATTGACAAACAATCAATCAAAATTATTTTATATTAAAAATTATAATAAAAAAAAAAAATTAGCCTTTTGGGAAAAACCTCTCACTAATTCAACTAAATAGAAATCTCTAATCACGCCGATAAACAATATTAATATTAGGCGTCCTATGGCAGCTAGGAAGGTCAGCCACGCGGTAAACAATATTAATATTTTATTAAAAAAACCAACACTAAGAATGAAATAGGGCCTCGAGATTGATAACTCTGAACATTTATAAATATATATTTTTTATATATTTAAACTAATTTAGGGTTTTAAAATCTCTATTAACATGCTTTCTATAAAGCCAAGGTTCCGGAACCCCTCATCAAACAATACCTGGGCGTTATTATCAGGTTTTCAATAAGAAGTGGGGTTCCAATGAAAACGCTAGGGTAAAACAGACTTTGGAGGTGGGAGGTTCCAGCCACGGCGACTAGTTGCACGGTAAAAGTGGTATCGTAAAAGATGTGGCTACTCTTCCCATCTCAAGCGACCCGAGAAGGTATTTGAAAATTTAATCTTTTGTACTTGAAACATTTGATAGGGATTTGGACATTTAATCTGTTGATAGGGATTAAGAAAGATCACTCAGGTTTACTTAAATAGAGATGGATTGCAATTTAATAAGTTATATGGGATTTAAACTACCTTATTCCTATTATCTCGGATTTAAACCACCTTATTCTTATTATATCATTACTAAGTAGGGGTATTTTAACAAGTGTGTAACTTGGCAAGATAAGAATCAAACATGGATTTCTTTCCTGACATGTTAAAAAATTTAACCTATTAAACTAGTAAAAAATCACAAATTTAAGAAAATCATAAATTTTATTGTTAAGAAACAGACTGTTTAGGGTTTGCGTATGTTTTTATATTAAGCCATTAAATTTAACCACTGGCCTTACAACAGCTAAGTTTGCTTGAATATAGCAAGAAAACTATTAATTTTAAATGCTTAAGATTTGTTAATATTAAAAAAGTTAGAAAATTTATTTGAATACAGACAGATAAAAAAACGGTTCTGGAAATTTGTTTGAATATAGGAAGATCGCAAATTTAAGTGTCAAAGAACAGTAGTAGATTCTCAGTAAGGTTTAGGGTTTGCGGTATTGTTTATACTGAATCATTTGTTTTAAGCATTGAACGTTTCTTTGTCTTTTATGTTTTTTGTGAACATGATAGATCATCAACTTCAAATGTTTTTTTTCATTTTATTCAAATTATCTTTCGTTTCGGTTATTGTATTCTTTGCAACTTGAAACTATCATTATACAAATGTTTCAATATGTCTTAATCAATTTGATAGATTATTTAACTGGTTATATGAGATTAAAAGTTAACGAATATATTTAATTGAGTTAATGTTTTAATTTGTTATAGTTTGTGAGAATTATAAGGGCATAAATTATATTGAATTGGTTATTCTCACCAATTAAATTAAATTTTAATGTTTTTTATATTTTTAAATTAAAATTATTGAATATTAATTAAGAATAAGGAAAATTTTAAATATAAACTAATATTATTTAAGGTTGCCTAATGAAAGCTATAAATTTATATATATATATATATATATATATATATATATATATATATATATATATATTGAATTAACCCTTGCGAGGTCACCTTGGTTTGAAAAACCATGACCACGGGTTCTACATTATCAAAATCACTTGGGAGTCGTGTCTAGCCATCGTACCAACGTAATCAACTAGGTTTTGGGTACCAAATGTGTGTTTGGTAGAGTGGAGATTCAAACTAGGGACCTCCCTTGGAGGATTGTTCCACCCTTTGCAACTCACCTACAACATGTGGGTAGCTATAAATTTATATTTAAAAGAATTTTTTCAATTTATAGAATTACAATTAATTGCCATTACACATTAATTTAATTTTTTTGTTGGATAATAAGGGGTTGTACTTAGGTCCCCCAACATCTCTCTTCTTGAGATTTTATAAATATTTACACTTTGTACATTTTTGAAAAATACTTCTCATTAAAGGCTATTCTCTATCCTTTATTAAACAAAAAGTTTTCTACTTACCAAGGTGATCATAAATGATTGAATAAAACTTTCTAACATTCATCCAATGAACTATGAGCCCATACATACTTGTGATGCTTGTTTCTTGTCTATGACGGGGCTAAGTTAGCACCCTTGTCAAAGCCCATGATTGTCATCATAGATAGTCAGTTTAACAAAAGGTAGATAGGTTTAATTTATGTGCTCAAGCATCTTCCTACCTTAGGTGTGGGAATATAGATTTCACAAACCTATCACCACCTATGATTAATTAAAACCTACATTCGAAGAGCACTACTATGGTTCGAGTGCATTCTAGATTTGTGCCACCTGGCAACTTTTCAAACATTACAATAAAGAACAAAAATCATTCTTCTAAACATTCAGGTTTGACTTGGATTAATTTTCTTTATTATCGTATGAAGAAGATATTTCTTCCTACAATGGAAGTTGTACTAGGTATGCATAGGAGATGCACCAATAGGCTTCCCAAGGTAATATTCTTCAAAGGTTTAAGCCTCCCAGTAAACTAAACCATGGTCTTATTTTTCTACAAAGAGCAACTATGGACAAATCTAGTGCTAATCAAATATCATGCTACACTACATATGGATTACAATGGGAATATATATAGCATCAATAATTTATACAAATATATAGATAATAATCAAGCAAATGAAATGACTAATGGTAATTGTATAAAGACTTATCTAGTCTAGCATGGTAGTGAGCAAAACTAGATACCTATCCAACCTCAAGCTCTACATTCTCTCGGGATAATATCAAAGTCTTTTTTAATGATATTTTTTCTCTAAAAATAGAGGTATATATTTGCCTTTTACAAGTAAGCAAACAAATATATATATAAGTCTAATCTATCTCATATTTTGAAGTACATTCTTCAATATTTTCATAGAAAGGAATACCTTATGGTCTTAGAAGATGTTAGTTCTAGAGAAGATATAGATGCTCACTAAAGATTAGACTCCTTTCTACTCCTTTTCTTTAAAAATATCCAAAAGCTCTCATATCTCGTACATTCTATGCTTAGGCTCCAAAATACTGAAAAACTCTTCTCTTTCTTCCTTTTTCTAAGAGGGTTTAAAGAGACATCATAAATAATTTGCTTAAGATAACAAACTCATAATCGTATCCCTTGGCATTTACTTAATTTGGGTTCATTTTCTAATTAAAATCTAAAGACATGTTTTTTTGGGTGATTCATTTATTCTAAAAGAAATTGAGCATTTAAATTTTTCATTTCTTCTTTTTTTATTTAGTGAAGTTTGATTAAATATTCTTATCATAGTTTCTTTGTCCAACATGATAAAAATGATAATTTGACATCAATCAGCATGCAAGTGTAAAAAGAAAACTCTATTACTACCATATCATTAATTTTCAACTAGATTTAGACAAGATATCAGATGTTAGTTAATTATGACTACATATACATATAGTATTCTTGTAAAAAGATAAATCTATTAGTATGATATCATTAATCATAAAAATATCATAAAACGCTTTAATATTTCATTTATGATAACATATAAATTCATAAAAAAATTATATAAAAAAGTTGTCTAAGGGAGGGTCATGACATACTACCCCCATTGACTGAACATAATCCTCTATGTTTTACCAGTAACTTGCAATAAGATCAAAATTACATTTATTCAATCAAATAAATATGAAAAATATTTTTGACTATCAACTACTTTATCCCAAGTAGTATTCTTTTCTAAAAACCAACCCATTGAAATTTACATTGTTCCAAACTTTGGTTCATCTATTTAGAACAAAACTTCAAAATATTTGTTGGTTGCACTTCAATCATTGTAGGGTCAAGTATGTAATTGATCCTAACCATTTGTGGAATTTGTCTAACTTGTAGATAAATGAACCTATAGTGATTGAAGTGGAACCAACACATATTTTGGAGTTCTGTTTCAAAAAGATGAGGAAATGAACTCTAGAAAAATGTAAAGTTCAATGGTATTTATATTAAAAAAAGAATGCTACTTGGAAAAGTAGCTGATATACAAAAATATTTTTCATATTTATTTGAATGAATAAATGTAATTTTAGTCTTATTGTAGGTTATTGCTAAAATACAGAGGATTGTGTTTAGTACAAGATAAGTAGTATGTCATGACCCTCCCCTGGACAAATTTTTCTTATAAAATGTTTATGAATTTAATTATTATCATTAATGAAATATTGAATGGTTTTATGAGGTTTTTATGATTAATGATATGCTACTAATAGATTTGTATTTTTATAAGAATAGACACCTTTGCAAGTGTCTAGAAAGCTGATATTTTATGTAGTTGAAAACATAATGGACTTATATGTGATATATGTTCTAGATCTAGCTAATGCTATTGCTATTTGATATGTCAATTTTTTACACTTGCATGTTAATTGATGTTAAATTATGTTTTTTATCATGCTTGATAAAGAAACTATGACAACAAGATTTAATGATACTTCGATAAATGAAAAATAAGAAAGGAAAAATTTGAATACTCAATTTATTTTAGAATAAATGAATCACCAAAAAAAAAATCTCTAGCTTTGAATTGGAAAATAAACCCAACTTAATGAAATGCCAAGGTGGATGGTTATGAATTCATTATCTTGAGCGAATTCTTTCTAAGGTCTCTTTAAAACCTTTTGGAAAAATGAAGAAAAAGGATATTTTTTGGTCTTTTGGAGATTGAGCAGAAAACATGTGAGCATTGAGTCTAACCTTTGATGAGCATGTATGTATTCTCTAGAACCAACATCTTCTAAAACCATAAGTTATTCTTTTTTGTGAAACAATTGAATAATATGCTTCAAACTATGAGATAGATTATACTTATATTTTCTCTATACATATATATATATATATATATATATATATATATATATATATATATATATATATATATATATATATATATATATATATATATATATGACTGTTCGTTTGTAAAAGATAAAAAGATACCTCTAGTTTTAGAGAAAAAAGTATCATTATGAAAGACTTAGAAGTTGTTGCTATGTATGCCTAAGTGAATGCAGGGCTTGAGATTGGATAAATATCTCATTTTACTCACAACCATGCTAAACTATACGAGTCTTTGTACAATTTCCATCAGTAATTTCTATTGCATGATTGTTGTTTATATATTTGTATAAATCATATATGCTACATAGATACCCATTATAATTTATCTATAGTGTAGCATGATGTATGATTAATACCAAGTTTATGCATAGTTGCTATTTGTAGGAAAGGAGGATCATAGTGTAGTTTATTGGAAGACTTAGACCTTTGAAGAACCCTAGCTTTGGAAACATGTTGGTCCATATCTTGTGCATTCCTAGTAAAATTTTTGTTGTAGAGAGAAATATCTCCTTCACATGATAAAAAATAGAATTAATCCAAGTTAAACCTTAAGTTTTCAAAGAATAATTTGTATTCTTATTGTAAGGTTTAGAAATCCACTAAGGGATGCAAATCTAAAACACACTCAGACCACCAGAGTAGTGGTCATTGAATGGAATTTTTAATTAATTATAGGTGGTGATAGGTTTTTGAAATCTATAATCCCATATGTAAGATAGGATGACGTTTGACCTCCTAAATTAAACCCATCTACCCTATGTTAAACTGATTACCTATGATGGTAGTCATGGGCCTTTTTGAGGGTGCTATCTAAGCCTCATATTTTCTAGGTGGTAGGCATCACGAGTATGGATAGGCTCGTATTTGGTTGGATAAGTGTTAGGAAGTGCTATAAAATTATTTATGACCACCATGGTCCTCCTTTCCTACAAAGAGCAACTATGCACAAATTTAGTGCTAATCAAATATCATTCTACACTACATATGGATTACAATGAACATATATGTAGCATCAATAATTTATACAAATATATAGATAACAATAAAGCAATTGAAATGACTAATGGTAATTGTACAAATACTCATCCAGTCTAGCATGGCAGTGAGCAAAACCAGATATCTATCCAACCTCAAGCCCTACATTCTCTCAGGACAACGTCTAAGTATTTTGTAATGATAATATTGCTATAAAACTAGAGGTATCTCTTTGTATTTTACAAGTAAATAATCAAATATATATACAGTAAACATAAATGTAATCTATCTCAAAGTTTGAAGCACATTCTTCAATATTTTCATATAAAGGAATACCTTATGGTCTTAGAATATGTTGGTTCTGGAGAAGACATAGATGGTCAGTGAATGTTAGACTCCTTGCTACTCCTTTTCTCTAAAAATATCCAAAAGCTCTCACTATCCCATACATTTTATGTTCAGGCTCCAAAAGACCAAAAAACTCTTCTCTTTCTTTCTTTTTCCAAGAGGGTTTAAAGAGACCTCATAAATATTTTACTCAAGATAACAAACTCATAATTGTATGCCTTGGTACTTCATTAATTTGGATTTATTTTCCAATTCAAATCTAAAGAAATATTTTTTTTGGAGGGATTCATTTATTCTAAAACAAATTGAGCATTTAAATTTTTATTTTTCTTTTTTTTTTAAATTAATGAAGTATCATTAAATATTTTTATCATAGTTCCTTTATCAAGCATGATAAAAATGATAATTTGACATCAATTAGCATGCAAGTGTAAAAATATGACATTGCAGATAACAAAAGTATCGACAAGATCTACACCAGATATCACATGTTAGTTCATTATGACTACATATACATATAATATTCTTATAAAAAGACAAATCTATTAGTAGCATATCATTAATCATCAAAACCTCGTAAAACCATTTAATATATTAGTAACTTAGACATCATCCTACCTCAGGTGTGGGATTATAGATTTCACAAACCTATCACCACCTATAATTAAGTAAAAATCATATTCAAAGACCACTACTCCAATGGTCATAATGGGTTCTATATTTGTGCCACTTGGAATCCTTCCAAATCTTACAATAAGAACAAAAATAATTCTTCTAAACATTAAGATTTGACTTGGATTAATTTCTATTGTTATCGTACGAAGAAGATATTTCTCCCTATAGTTAAAGTTGTACTAGGCACGCATAGGATATGGACCCATAATATTCTAAAGGTAGGGTTATTCAAAGGTCTAAACCTCCCAATAAACTAAAAAATGGTATTCTTTTCCTACAAAGAGCAACTATGTACAAAATTGGTGCTAATCAAATGTCACACTATGCTATAGATAGATAGATCACAAAATTTTTGCAATCCTCAAGCACTCACAAGCGTTTACAGTCAAAAAAGACCCATTCCACCATTCTTCTTAGGTAAACAATAGAATTCCTAGGCTACTCTATGGAAACCAAAGCCAGAGGTAGAACTTTCCTAGATAAAATCTCTAAGCAACTTCTCTAGCTTCTTATAACAAGCCTTGGATGAGACCCAACATGAGGACAAATCTTAACAAAGAAAGATAAAATTTCTTAACAATTCAGGATAAATTGGTTAACAATTCAAGATAAAAGTCTTAGGGAGGAAACTACATCTGGATAACACTTCTGCATAAGGGAAAAATTACATCAAAAGAATTCTTTTATCTAGGAAGAAACCACATCTGAACAATACTTCTATCAAAGTGATGATATATATTTTTTTTAAGCGAAAAACCCTTTGCGGGGCTTCCTTGGTCTAAGAGACCACGAAAAGGGGGTTCTACATCATCAAAGTCACCCGGGGTCGCACCCAACCCTGCCCACACCAACATTATCAATTAGATTTTGGGTACCCAATTCAGCTTTTTGGTAGGGTGGCAATTTGAACCTGGGACCTCCCTTGGAGGATTGCCCTCTCCTCTCCAACTCACCTACAACACCTGGTTATCAAAGTGGTGATATTGCATCTAAACAATGCTTCTCTTTTTAGAGAGGATACTAAAGCAATGCCACCTTAAGGAAAGGAGGAAAAGGATAATATATGTTGAGGTCATGAGAATTTAGGCATGTATATAGTTTGGTATGGTTATAATAACCTAAAATGCAACTAGAATGATTTGTTTTTACCATATTTATTAATGATGTTCATTTTAATACAAAAATACAAAAAAAAACCGTAAATTATTTATTCAACCATGAATATTTGGAGCTAAATATTAAAGTGAAAGAAGAATAAAAAATTGGAAGTAAAAAGCCTTCCTACTAAAAAATATAATATGAGAAGTGTTGGAGTTTCGATGGATTTTCTCCAATTTTCTTTAAAAAAAATTAGATTTTATTAAATAATTCTATGTTAATTACGGTTGAAAAGGATTGAAAAAGGAAGACTATAATAAGTGATAGGGTTGATAAGTGCTTGTGTGGCTAGGCATTTACCAAGAAGACACCAACTTTAGGTTGCTTGGGTCCCCTCACTTAGAATAAATGTTTATGGTGGAGTAAATGGTTATAGTGGCAGCTTTCCATATTTGAACCATGCCTACAACAATAATATAATAGAAACATTAATTCTATTATTATTATTGTTGTTGCACCCATGGTTCGAATATGGAAAACTACACCACTATAACCACTTGTCCCACCATAAACTTTTATCCCGTGAGGGGACCCATGTGGGTTCAAGATTTAACTGGTTATTGGGACAAATGTTTCAATATGTCTTAATAAATTTGATAGATTATTTAACTGGTTATATGAGATTAAAAGTTGACGAATATATTTAATTGAGTTAATGTTTTAATTTTTTATAGTTTGTGAGAATTATAAGGGCATAAATTATATTCAATTGATTATTCTCACCAATTAAATTAAATTTTAATGTTTTTCATATTTTTAAAATAAAATTATTGAATATTAATTAAGAATAAGGAAAATTTTAAATATAAACTAATATTATTTAAGGTTGCCTAATGAAAGCTATAAATTTATATATATTTTTTGAATTTAGAGAAAAAACCCTTGCGAGGTCACCTTGGTTTGAGAAACCATGACCATAGGTTCTACATTATGAAAATCACTCGGGATTCGTGCCTAGCCCTGATCATACCAACCTAATCAACTAGGTTTTGGGTACCAGATGTGTGTTTGGTAGAGTGGAGATTCAAACTAGGGACCTCCCTTGGAGGATTTCTCCACCCTTTGCAACTCACCTACAACATGTGGGTAGCTATAAATTTATATTTAAAAGAAATTTTTCAATTTATTGAATTACAATTAACTGCCATTATACGTTACTTTAATTTTTTTTGTTGGATAATAAGGGGTTGTACTTAGGTCCCCCAACATCTCTCTTCTTGAGATTTTATAAATATTTCCACTTTGTACATTTTTTAAAAATACTTCTCATTAAAGGCTATTCTCTATCCTTTATTAAACAAAAACTTTTCTACTTACCAAGGTGATCATAAATGATTGAATAGAACTTTCTAACATTCATCCAATGAAATATAAACTAATATTATTTAAGTTTGTCTAATGAAAGCTATAAATTTATATATATATTTTGAATTTAGAGAAAAAACCCTTGCGAGGTCACCTTGGTTTGAGAAACCATGACCACAGGTTCTACATTATGAAAATCACTCGGGAGTCGTGCCTAGCCCTGATCGTACCAACATAATAAACTAGGTTTTGGGTACGAGATGTGTGTTTGGTAGAGTGGAGATTCAAACTAGGTACCTCCCTTGGAGGATTTCTCCACCCTTTGCAACTCACCTACAACATGTGGGTAGCTATAAATTTATATTTAAAAGAAAATTTTCAATTTATTGAATTACAATTAACTGCCATTACACGTTACTTTAATTTTTTTTGTTGGATAATCAGGGGTTGTACTTAGGTCCCCCAACATCTCTGTTCTTGATATTTTATAAATATTTACACTTTGTACATTTTTGAAAAATACTTCTCATTAAAGGCTATTCTCTATCCTTTATTAAACAAAAATTTTTCTACTTACCAAGGTGATCATACATGATTGAATAGAACTTTCTAACATTCATCCAATGAAATATAAACTAATATTATTTAAGGTTGCCTAATGAAACCTATAAATTTATATATATATATTGAATTCAGAGAAAAAACCCTTGCGAGGTCACCTTGGTTTGAGAAACCATGACCACAGGTTCTACATTATAAAAATCACTCGGGAGTCGTGCCTAGCCCTGATCGTACCAACCTAATCAATTAGGTTTTGGGTACCAGATGTGTGTTTGGTAGAGTGGAGATTCAAACTAGGGACCTCCCTTGGAGAATTGCTCCACCCTTTGCAACTCACCTACAACATGTGGGTAGCTATAAATTTATATTTAAAAGAAATTTTTCAATTTATTGAATTACAATTAACTGCCATTACACGTTACTTTAATATTTTTTGTTGGATAATAAGGGGTTGTACTTAGGTCCCCAAACATCTCTCTTCTTGATATTTTATAAATATTTACACTTTGTACATTTTTGAAAAATACTTCTCATTAAAGGTTATTCTCTATCCTTTATTAAACAAAAAGTTTTCTACTTACCAAGGTGATCATAAATGATTGAATAGAACTTTCTAACATTCATCCAATGAAATATGAGTCCATACATACTTGTGATGCTTATTTCTTGTCTATGACGGGGCTAAGTTAGCACCCTTGTCAAATCCCATGATTGTCATCATAGATAGTCAGTTTAACAAAAGGTAGATAGGTTTAATTTATGTGCTCAAGCATCTTCCTACCTTATGTGTGGGAATATAGATTTCACAAACCTATCACCACCTATGATTAATTAAAACCTACATTCGAAGAGCACTACTATGGTTCGAGTGCATTCTAGATTTGTGCCACCTGGCAACTTTTCAAACATTACAATAAAGAACAAAAATCATTCTTCTAAACATTCAGGTTTGACTTGGATTAATTTTCTTTATTATCGTATGAAGAAGATATTTCTTCCTACAATGGAATTTGTACTAGGTATGCATAGGAGATGCACCAATAGGCTTCCCAAGGTAATATTCTTCAAAGGTTTAAGCCTCCCAGTAAACTAAACCATGGTCTTATTTTTCTACAAAGAGCAACTATGGACAAATCTAGTGCTAATCAAATATCATGCTACACTACATATGGATTACAATGGGAATATATATAGCATCAATAATTTATACAAATATATAGATAATAATCAAGCAAATGAAATGACTAATGGTAATTGTATAAAGACTTATCTAGTCTAGCATGGTAGTGAGCAAAACTAGATACCTATCCAACCTCAAGCTCTACATTCTCTCGGGATAATATCAAAGTCTTTTTTAATGATATTTTTTCTCTAAAAATAGAGGTATATATTTGCCTTTTACAAGTAAACAAACAAATATATATATAAGTCTAATCTATCTCATATTTTGAAGTACATTCTTCAATATTTTCATAGAAAGGAATACCTTATGGTCTTAGAAGATGTTAGTTCTAGAGAAGATATAGATGCTCACTAAATATTAGACTCCTTTCTACTCCTTTTCTTTAAAAATATCCAAAAGCTCTCATATCTCGTACGTTCTATGCTTAGGCTCGAAAATACTGAAAAACTCTTCTCTTTCTTCCTTTTTCTAAGAGGGTTTAAAGAGACCTCATAAATAATTTGCTTAAGATAACAAACTCATAATTGTATCCCTTGGCATTTACTTAATTTGGGTTCATTTTCTAATTAAAATCTAAAGACATGTTTTTTTGGGTGATTCATTTATTCTAAAAGAAATTGAGCATTTAAATTTTTCATTTCTTCTTTTTTTATTTAGTGAAATTTGATTAAATATTCTTATCATAGTTTCTTTGTCCAGCATGATAAAAATGATAATTTGACATCAATCAGCATGCAAGTGTAAAAAGACAACTCTATTACTACCATATCATTAATTTTCAACTAGATTTAGACAAGATATCACATGTTAGTTAATTATGACTACATATACATATAGTATTCTTGTAAAAATATAAATCTATTAGTAGGATATCATTAATCATAAAAATATCATAAAACGCTTTAATATTTCATTTATGATAACATATAAATTCATAAAAAAAATTATATAAAAAATTTGTCTAAGGGAGGGTCATGACATACTACCCCCATGGACTGAACATAATCCTCTATGTTTTACCAGTAACTTGCAATAAGATCAAAATTACATTTATTCAATCAAATAAATATGAAAAATATTTTTGACTATCAACTACTTTATCCCAAGTAGTATTCTTTTCTAAAAACCAACCCATTGAAATTTACATTGTTCCAAACTTTGGTTCATCTATTTAGAACAAAACTTCAAAATATTTGTTGGTTGCACTTCAATCATTGTAGGGTCAAGTATGTAATTGATCCTAACCATTTGTGGAATTTGTCTAACTTGTAGATAAATGAACCTATAGTGATTGAAGTGGAACCAACACATATTTTGGAGTTCTGTTTCAAAAAGATGAGGAAATGAACTCTAGAAAAATATAAAGTTCAATGGTATTTATATTAAAAAAAGAATGCTACTTGGAAAAGTAGTTGATATACAAAAATATTTTTCATATTTATTTGAATGAATAAATGTAATTTTATTCTTATTGTAGGTTATTGCTAAAATACAGAGGATTGTGTTTAGTACAAGATAAGTAGTATGTCATGACCCTCCCCTGGACAAATTTTTCTTATAAAATGTTTATGAATTTAATTATTATCATTAATGAAATATTGAATGGTTTTATGAGGTTTTTATGATTAATGATATGCTACTAATAGATTTGTATTTTTATAAGAATAGACACCTTTGCAAGTGTCTAGAAAGCTGATATTTTATGTAGTTGAAAACATAATGGACTTATATGTGATATATGTTCTAGATATAGCTAATGCTATTGCTATTTGATATGTCAATTTTTTACACTTGCATGTTAATTGATGTTAAATTATGTTTTTTATCATGCTTGATAAAGAAACTATGACAACAAGATTTAATGATACTTCGATAAATGAAAAATAAGAAAGGAAAAATTTGAATACTCAATTTATTTTAGAATAAATGAATCACCAAAAAAAAAATCTCTAGATTTGAATTGGAAAATAAACCCAACTTAATGAAATGCCAAGGTGGATGGTTATGAATTCATTATCTTGAGCGAATTCTTTCTAAGGTCTCTTTAAAACCTTTTGGAAAAATGAAGAAAAAGGATATTTTTTTGTCTTTTGGAGATTGAGCAGAAAACATGTGAGCATTGAGTCTAACCTTTGATGAGCATGTATGTATTCTCTAGAACCAACATCTTCTAAAACCATAAGTTATTCTTTTTGTGAAACAATTGAATAATATGCTTCAAACTATGAGATAGATTATACTTATATTTTCTCTATACATACATATATATATATATATATATATATATATATATATATATATATATATATATATATATATATATATATATATATATATATATATATATATATATATATTATGATTGTTCGTTTGTAAAAGATAAAAAGATACCTCTAGTTTTAGAGAAAAAAATATCATTACGAAAGACTTAGAAGTTGTTGCTATGTATGCCTAAGAGAATGCAGGGCTTGAGATTGGATAAATATCTCATTTTACTCACAACCATGCTAAACTATACGAGTCTTTGTACAATTTCCATCAGTAATTTCTATTGCATGATTGTTGTTTATATATTTGTATAAATCATATATGCTACATAGATACCCATTATAATTTATCTATAGTGTAGCATGATGTCTGATTAATACCAAGTTTATGCGTAGTTGCTATTTGTAGAAAAGGAGGATCATAGTGTAGTTTATTGGAAGACTTAGACCTTTGAAGAACCCTAGCTTTGGAAACATGTTGGTCCATATCTTGTGCATTCCTAGTAAAATTTTTGTTGTAGAGAGAAATATCTCCTTCACATGATAAAAAAGAGAATTAATCCAAGTTAAACCTTAAGTTTTCAAAGAATAATTTGTATTCTTATTGTAAGGTTTAGAAATCCACTAAGGGATGCAAATCTAAAACACACTCAGACCACCAGAGTAGTGGTCATTGAATGGAATTTTTAATTAATTATAGGTGGTGATAGGTTTTTGAAATCTATAATCCCATATGTAAGATAGGATGACGTTTGACCTCCTAAATTAAACCCATCTACCCTATGTTAAACTGATTACCTATGATGGTAGTCATGGGCCTTTTTGAGGGTGCTATCTAAGCCTCATATTTTCTAGGTGGTAGGCATCACGAGTATGGATAGGCTCGTATTTGGTTGGATAAGTGTTAGGAAGTGCTATAAAATTATTTATGACCACCATGGTCCTTCTTTCCTACAAAGAGCAACTATGCACAAATTTAGTGCTAATCAAATATCATTCTACACTACATATGGATTACAATGAACATATATGTAGCATCAATAATTTATACAAATATATAGATAACAATAAAGCAATTGAAATGACTAATGGTAATTGTACAAATACTCATCCAGTCTAGCATAGCAGTGAGCAAAACTAGATATCTATCCAACCTCAAGCCCTACATTCTCTTAGGACAACGTCTAAGTATTTTGTAATGATAATATTGCTATAAAACTAGAGGTATCTCTTTTTATTTTACAAGTAAATAATCAAATATATATATAGTAAACATAAATGTAATCTATCTCAAAGTTTGAAGCACATTCTTCAATATTTTCATATAAAGGAATACCTTATGGTCTTAGAATATGTTGGTTCTGGAGAAGACATAGATGGTCAGTGAATGTTAGACTCCTTGCTACTCCTTTTCTCTAAAAATATCCAAAAGCTCTCACTATCCCATACATTTTATGTTCAGGCTCCAAAAGACCAAAAAACTTTTCTCTTTCTTTCTTTTTCCAAGAGGGTTTAAAGAGACCTCATAAATATTTTACTCAAGATAACAAACTCATAATTGTATGCCTTGTTACTTCATTAAGTTGGATTTATTTTCCAATTCAAATCTAAAGAAATATTTTTTTTGGAGGGATTCATTTATTCTAAAACAAATTGAGCATTTAAATTTTTATTTTTCTTTTTTTTTTAAATTAATGAAGTATCATTAAATATTCTTATCATAGTTCCTTTATCAAGCATGATAAAAATGATAATTTGACATCAATTAGCATGCAAGTGTAAAAATATGACATTGCAGATAACAAAAGTATCGACAAGATCTACACCAGATATCACATGTTAGTTCATTATGACTACATATACATATAATATTCTTATAAAAAGACAAATCTATTAGTAGCATATCATTAATCATCAAAACCTCGTAAAACCATTTAATATATTAGTAACTTAGACATCATCCTACCTCAGGTGTGGGATTATAGATTTCACAAACCTATCACCACCTATAATTAAGTAAAAATCATATTCAAAGACCACTACTCCAATGGTCATAATGGGTTCTATATTTGTGCCACTTGGAAGCCTTCCAAATCTTACAATAAGAACAAAAATAATTCTTCTAAACATTAAGATTTGACTTGGATTAATTTCTATTGTTATCGTACGAAGAAGATATTTCTCCCTATAGTTAAAGTTGTACTAGGCACGCATAGGATATGGACCCATAATATTCTAAAGGTAGGGTTATTCAAAGGTCTAAACCTCCCAATAAACTAAAAAATGGTATTCTTTTCCTACAAAGAGCAACTATGTACAAAATTGGTGCTAATCAAATGTCACACTATGCTATAGATAGATAGATCACAAAATTTTTGCAATCCTCAAGCACTCACAATCGTTTACAGTCAAAAAAGACCCATTCCACCATTCTTCTTAGGTAAACAATAGAATTCCTAGGCTACTCTATGGAAACCAAAGCCAGAGGTAGAACTTTCCTAGATAAAATCTCTAAGCAACTTCTCTAGCTTCTTATAACAAGCCTTGGATGAGACCCAACATGAGGACAAAGCTTAACAAAGAAAGATAAAATTTCTTAACAATTCAGGATAAATTGGTTAACAATTCAAGATAAAAGTCTTAGGGAGGAAACTACATCTGGATAACACTTCTGCATAAGGGAAAAATTACATCAAAAGAATTCTTTTATCTAGGAAGAAACCACATCTGAACAATACTTCTATCAAAGTGATGATATATATTTTTTTTAAGCGAAAAACCCTTTGCGGGGCTGCCTTGGTCTAAGAGACCACGAAAAGGGGGTTCTACATCATCAAAGTCACCCGGGGGTCGCACCCAACCCTGACCACACCAACATTATCAATTAGATTTTGGGTACCCAATTCAGATTTTTGGTAGGGTGGCAATTTGAACCTGGGACCTCCCTTGGAGGATTGCCCTCTCCTCTCCAACTCACCTACAACACCTGGTTATCAAAGTGGTGATATTGCATCTAAACAATGCTTCTCTTTTTAGAGAGGATACTAAAGCAATGCCACCTTAAGGAAAGGAGGAAAAGGATAAGATATGTTGAGGTCATGAGAATTTAGGCAAGTATATAGTTTGGTATGGTTATAATAACCTAAAATGCAACTAGAATGATTTGTTTTTACCATATTTATTAATGATGTTCATTTTAATACAAAAATACAAAAAAAAACCGTAAATTATTTATTCAACCATGAATATTTGGAGCTAAATATTAAAGTGAAAGAGGAATAAAAAATTGGAAGTAAAAAGCCTTCCTACTAAAAAATATAATATGAGAAGTGTTGGAGTTTCGATGGATTTTCTCCAATTTTCTTTAAAAAAAATTAGATTTTATTAAATAATTCTATGTTAATTACGGTTGAAAAGGATTGAAAAAAGAAGACTATAATAAGTGATAGGGTTGATAAGTGCTTGTGTGGCTAGGCATTTACCAAGAAGACACCAACTTTAGGTTGCTTGGGTCCCCTCACTTAGAATAAATGTTTATGGTGGAGTAAATGGTTATAGTGGCAGCTTTCCATATTTGAACCATGCCTACAACAATAATATAATAGAAACATTAATTCTATTATTATTATTGTTGTTGCACCCATGGTTCGAATATGGAAAACTACACCACTATAACCACTTGTCCCACCATAAACTTTTATCCCGTGATGGGACCCATGTGGGTTCAAGATTTAACTGGTTATTGGGACAAATGTTTCAATATGTCTTAATAAATTTGATAGATTATTTAACTGGTTATATGAGATTAAAAGTTGACGAATATATTTAATTGAGTTAATGTTTTAATTTTTTATAGTTTGTGAGAATTATAAGGGCATAAATTATATTCAATTGATTATTCTCACCAATTACATTAAATTTTAATGTTTTTCATATTTTTAAAATAAAATTATTGAATATTAATTAAGAATAAGGAAAATTTTAAATATAAACTAATATTATTTAAGGTTGCCTAATGAAAGCTATAAATTTATATATATTTTTTGAATTTAGAGATAAAACCCTTGCGAAGTCACCTTGGTTTGAGAAACCATGACCATAGGTTCTACATTATGAAAATCATTAGGGAGTCTTGCCTAGCCCTGATCATACCAACCTAATCAACTAGGTTTTGGGTACCAGATGTGTGTTTGGTAGAGTGGAGATTCAAACTAGGGACCTCCCTTGGAGGATTTCTCCACCCTTTGCAACTCACCTACAACATGTGGGTAGCTATAAATTTATATTTAAAATAAATTTTTCAATTTATTGAATTACAATTAACTGCCATTACACGTTACTTTAATTTTTTTTGTTGGATAATAAGGGGTTGTACTTAGGTCCCCCAACATCTCTCTTCTTGAGATTTTATAAATATTTCCACTTTGTACATTTTTGAAAAATACTTCTCATTAAAGGCTATTCTCTATCCTTTATTAAACAAAAACTTTTCTACTTACCAAGGTGATCATAAATGATTGAATAGAACTTTCTAACATTCATCCAATGAAATATAAACTAATATTATTTAAGGTTGTCTAATGAAAGCTATAAATTTATATATATTTTTTGAATTTAGAGAAAAAACCCTTGCGAGGTCACCTTGGTTTGAGAAACCATGACCACAGGTTCTACATTATGAAAATCACTCGGGAGTCGTGCCTAGACCTGATCATACCAACCTAATAAACTAGGTTTTGGGTACCAGATGTGTGTTTGGTAGAGTGGAGATTCAAACAAGGTACCTCCCTTGGAGGATTGCTCCACCCTTTGCAACTCACCTACAACATGTGGGTAGCTATAAATTTATATTTAAAAGAAAATTTTCAATTTATTGAATTACAATTAACTGCCATTACACGTTACTTTAATTTTTTTTGTTGGATAATAAGGGGTTGTACTTAGGTCCCCCAACATATCTCTTATTTATATTTTATAAATATTTACACTTTGTACATTTTTGAAAAATACTTCTCATTAAAGGCTATTCTCTATCCTTTATTAAACAAAAAATTTTCTACTTACCAAGGTGATCATACATGATTGAATAGAACTTTCTAACATTCATCCAATGAAATATAAACTAATATTATTTAAGGTTGCCTAATGAAACCTATAAATTTATATATATTTTTTTAATTTAGAGAAAAAACCCTTGCGAGGTCACCTTGGTTTGAGAAACCATGACCACAGGTTCTACATTATGAAAATCACTCGGGAGTCGTGCCTAGCCCTGTTCGTACCAACCTAATCAACTAGGTTTTGGGTACCATATGTGTGTTTGGTAGAGTGGAGATTCAAACTAGGGACCTCCCTTGGAGAATTGCTCCACCCTTTGCAACTCACATACAACATGTGGGTAGCTATAAATTTATATTTAAAAGAAATTTTTCAATTTATTGAATTACAATTAACTGCCATTACAAGTTACTTTAATTTTTTTTGTTGGATAATAAGGGGTTGTACTTAGGTCCCCAAACATCTCTCTTCTTGATATTTTATAAATATTTACACTTTGTACATTTTTGAAAAATACTTCTCATTAAAGGTTATTCTCTATCCTTTATTAAACAAAAAGTTTTCTACTTACCAAGGTGATCATAAATGATTGAATAGAACTTTCTAACATTCATCCAATGAAATATGAGCCCATACATACTTGTGATGCTTATTTCTTGTCTATGACGGGGCTAAGTTAGCACCCTTGTCAAAGCCCATGATTGTCATCATAGATAGTCAGTTTAACAAAAGGTAGATAGGTTTAATTTATGTGCTCAAGCATCTTCCTACCTTAGGTGTGGGAATATAGATTTCACAAACCTATCACCACCTATGATTAATTAAAACCTACATTCGAAGAGCACTACTATGGTTCGAGTGCATTCTAGATTTGTGCCACCTGGCAACTTTTCAAACATTACAATAAAGAACAAAAATCATTCTTCTAAACATTCAGGTTTGACTTGGATTAATTTTCTTTATTATCGTATGAAGAAGATATTTCTTCCTACAATGGAATTTGTACTAGGTATGCATAGGAGATGCACCAATAGGCTTCCCAAGGTAATATTCTTCAAAGGTTTAAGCCTCCCAGTAAACTAAACCATGGTCTTATTTTTCTACAAAGAGCAACTATGGACAAATCTAGTGCTAATCAAATATCATGCTACACTACATATGGATTACAATGGGAATATATATAGCATCAATAATTTATACAAATATATAGATAATAATCAAGCAAATGAAATGACTAATGGTAATTGTATAAAGACTTATCTAGTCTAGCATGGTAGTGAGCAAAACTAGATACCTATCCAACCTCAAGCTCTACATTCTCTCGGGATAATATCAAAGTCTTTTTTAATGATATTTTTTCTCTAAAAATAGAGGTATATATTTTCCTTTTACAAGTAAACAAACAAATATATATATAAGTCTAATCTATCTCATATTTTGAAGTACATTCTTCAATATTTTCATAGAAAGGAATACCTTATGGTCTTAGAAGATGTTAGTTCTAGAGAAGATATAGATGCTCACTAAAGATTAGACTCCTTTCTAATCCTTTTCTTTAAAAATATTCAAAAGCTCTCATATCTCGTACGTTCTATGCTTAGGCTCCAAAATACTGAAAAATTCTTCTCTTTCTTCCTTTTTCTAAGAGGGTTTAAAGAGACCTCATAAATAATTTGCTTAAGATAACAAACTCATAATCGTATCCCTTGGCATTTACTTAATTTGGGTTCATTTTCTAATTAAAATCTAAAGACATGTTTTTTTGGGTGATTCATTTATTCTAAAAGAAATTGAGCATTTAAATTTTTCATTTCTTCTTTTTTTATTTAGTGAAGTTTGATTAAATATTCTTATCATAGTTTCTTTGTCCAACATGATAAAAATGATAATTTGACATCAATCAGCATGCAAGTGTAAAAAGACAACTATATTACTACCATATCATTAATTTTCAACTAGATTTAGACAAGATATCACATGTTAGTTAATTATGACTACATATACATATAGTATTCTTGTAAAAAGATAAATCTATTAGTAGGATATCATTAATCATAAAAATATCATAAAACGCTTTAATATTTCATTTATGATAACATATAAATTCATAAAAAAATTATATTAAAAAGTTGTCTAAGGGAGGGTCATGACATACTACCCCCATGGACTGAACATAATCCTCTATGTTTTACCAGTAACTTGCAATAAGATCAAAATTACATTTATTCAATCAAATAAATATGAAAAATATTTTTGACTATCAACTACTTTATCCCAAGTAGTATTCTTTTCTAAAAACCAACCCATTGAAATTTACATTGTTCCAAACTTTGGTTCATCTATTTAAAAAAAAATTCAAAATATTTGTTGGTTGCACTTCAATCATTGTAGGGTCAAGTATTTAATTGATCCTAACCATTTGTGTAATTTGTCTAACTTGTAGATAAATGAACCTATAGTGATTGAAGTGGAACCAACACATATTTTGGAGTTCTGTTTCAAAAAGATGAGGAAATGAACTCTAGAAAAATGTAAAGTTCAATGGTATTTATATTAAAAAAAGAATGCTACTTGGAAAAAGTAGCTGATATACAAAAATATTTTTCATATTTATTTGAATGAATAAATGTAATTTTAGTATTATTGTAAGTTATTGCTAAAATACAAAGGATTGTGTTTAGTACAAGATAGGTAGTATGTCATGACCCTCCCCTGGACAACTTTTTCATATAAAATATTTATGAATTTAATTATTATCATTAATGAAATATTGAATGGTTTTATGTTTTTATGATTAATGATATGCTACTAATAGATTTGCATTTTTATAAGATGCACGCCCTGGACCTGTGACCAACATTGAAAGGCCGAAGGGAAGAGATGTCCCTCATGCCGATCTCTAGAGAAAGGTCGGCTCCTATGCCAAACTACTTTTGGGGTTTGAAGACAAGATTGCAGGAAAGAGATAAAATGATAAGGGTTAGAGAAATAAATAAAAAGGGGTTAAGGGAAGAGAGAGTTGAAATTTTAGGTGGGGGAGAACAGGAAGCACGATCACCAACTAGCAACTTGAATAGCAGTAAGGAACACCAAGAGAAAAATGAAAGAAATGTGGTATCAACCTTCCTATGTATCCTCTCAAACGAGTTTCAGGACACTGTCCCCGATCGCACCCCAAACGCAGAGTTCAGCATCTCAGTTTACAAATGAGGAGAGATGGAAGAATAAATCAAGGCAGGTAGCATAAAATAAAGACAACACAACACTTATCTACTCCTATGTATCCTTTCTAACAAGTTTCAAGACAGTGTCCTCGATTGCACCCCGGACGCAGAGTTCAGCATCTCAGTCTACAAACAAAGAGAGATGGAAGAATCAAGCGTAGAAGGCAGCATAAAAGAGAAGAAATGAGCTCAAAGTATCTTAGTATTAATCGTAGGACATCAAGTTACAGCAGCTTTCTAGCAGATAGTTCCCCCCCTTTTACATTATAAAATCTAGGTTTTTATAGAGGACCCGACCCTCTGAGTCATAATTACATAGAATGGTGAAGTATTCTTGAGATCTAAGAAGTCGGCTTCTCATGGCCCTCGAGACTGAGCTTTCTAATCCATTACCAGAACAGGAAACTGTGACCGGGTCAACCGTGGAAGTATGCATTAATGAACCGCCTAAGCATCCCTGGTGCAATGCTCGAGTGGCCGTCATGCTCGCCGAACTTCTCCTTCAGGGACTGACACTTCACTTCCAATTCCCAAAAAAAAGGGACAACGAGCCTATTGGGCAAGAAAGAATGCATTTACGAGGCACTTGATGGTCTCAGGAAAATACCCGACTTGGGGTGTGTGCCCATCGCAAAAATATGACATGTCATGAAATTGCGACATGTCAATGCCTTTGTCTTCTTTCATTGCTTGGAGTCACGAAAACGCGACATGCGCGATATCGCGACAACTTCCTTGCCCTGGCACTTCTCTTCTCTGTCGCCTCCAAAAACGTGACATGCGTGATATCGCAACCATTTTTCTTGTTGGTGCTTTTGCTCTATGTTGGCCGCAAAAACGTGACATGTCCGATATTGCGACCATTTTTCTTGTTGGTGCTTTTGCTCCATGTCGGCCACAAAAATGCGACATGCGCGATATCGCGATGACATTCTCGGCTCTGCTCCTCTCTTTGTTGTTGATCGCGAAAATGTGACATGCACGATATCACGACACCTTTCTCTTTTGGCTCATCTCTGCTTCTTGCATCGTAAAAATGCAACACGTAGCGATATCGTGACGCATTTTCCTTTGCTGTGCTCTTTCCTTGTTGTCGGCCGCAAAAATGTGACATGCGCGATATCGTGACAACTTTTCATTCTGCACTTTTGTCTCGTTGTGAGCCACGATTTTGCGACATGTCACGATATCACGATGGCTTTTCTCTTTGGCTCTGCCTCCTTGCTGTCGACCATGATTTTGTGACATGTCACGATATCGTGAAACTTTTGCCTTTGGCTGCTCTTTCTTGATTTATGTTGTGATATCATGACAGCTTTCACTTCTTGCTCCCTCTTATTTGTTGCGGTCGTGAAAATGTGACATGTCGCAATATCGCGACCGTTTTCATGTCACGATATCGTGACAACTTTTCTTTCTTTTGGCGGAGCTATTTTCTTTGGCCTATTTGGCAGAAAATATTTTCCTTATTCATTCTGTGTACAAGGGTATGACATTGCTACAACACATACAAATGCTTTTAAAGCAACAAAAGAAACACTTTTACAAAAGAAAATTTTTTTGATTTTTTTTTCTACCCCTTCTGTAATGTGATAGAATTGTCAACAATTACCTATGATGGTAGTCATGGGCCTTTGTGAGGGTGCTAAGTAAGCCTCATATTTTCCAGGTGGTAGGCATCACGAGTATGGATAGGCTCATAGTTGGTTGGATAAGTGTTAGAAAGTGCTATAAAATTATTTATGACCACCATGGTCCTCCTTTCCTACAAAGAGTAACTATGCACAAATTTAGTGCTAATCAAATATCATCCTACACTACATATGGATTACAATGAACATCTATGTAGCATCAATAATTTATAAAAATATATAGATAAAAATAAAGCAATTGAAATGACTAATGGTAATTGTACAAAGACTCATCCAGTCTAGCATAGCAGTGAGAAAAACCAGATATCTATCCAACCTCAAGGCCCTACATTCTCTCAGGACAATGTCTAAGTATTTTGTAATGATAATATTGCTATAAAACTAGAAGTATCTCTTTGTATTTTACAAGTAAATAATCAAATATATATATAGTAAACATAAATCTAATCTATCTCAAAGTTTGAAGCACATTCTTCAATATTTTCATAGAAAGAAATACATTATGGTCTTAGAATATGTTGGTTCTAGAGAAGACATAGATGCTTAGTGAAGGATAGACTCCTTGCTACTCCTTTTCTCTAAAAATATCCAAAATCTCTCACTATCCCATACATTTTATGTTCAGGCTCCAAAATACCAAAAAACTCTTCTCTTTCTTTCTTTTTCCAAGAGGGTTTAAAGAGACCTCGTAAATATTTTACTCAAGATAACAAAATCATAATTGTATGCCCTGGTACTTCATTAAGTTGGATTTATTTTCCAATTCAAATCTAAAGAATATTTTTTTGGAGGGATTCATTTATTCTAAAACATATTGCGCATTTAAATTTTTCTTTTTTCTTTTTTTTTTAATTAGTGAAGTATCATTAAATATTTTTATCATAGTTCCTTTATCAAGCATGATAAAAATGATAATTTGACATCAATTAGCATGCAAGTGTAAAAATATGACATTGCAGATAACAAAAGTATCGACAAGATCTACACTAGATATCACATGTTAGTTCATTATGACTACATATACATATAATATTCTTATAAAAAGACAAATCTATTAGTAGCATATCATTAATCATCAAAACCTTATAAAACCATTTAATATATTAGTATCTTAGACATCATCCTACCTCAGGTGTGGGATTATAGATTTCACAAACCTATCACCACTTATAATTAATTAAAACTCATATTCAAAGAGCACTACTCCAATGGTCATAATGGGTTCTAGATTTGTGCCACTTGGAATCCTTCCAAATCTTACAATAAGAACAAAAATAATTCTTCTAAACATTAAGATTTGACTTGGATTAATTTCTATTGTTATTGTACGAAGAATATATTTCTCCCTATAGTTAAATTTGTACTAGGCACGCATAGGATATGGACCAATAGGTTTCTAAAGGTAGGGTTATTCAAAGGTCTAAACCTCCCAATAAACTAAAACATGGTATTATTTTCCTACAAAGAGAAACTATGCACAAAATTGGTGCTAATCAAATAACACACTATGCTACAGATAGATTACAATGGGCATATATGTAGCAATCATGATTATACAAATATGTACACAACAATCAAGCAAATAAAATGAGTGATGGAAAAACTAGATATCTATCCAACCTCAAGCTCTACATTCTCTTGAGACAACATCTAAGTATTTTGTAATGATATTGTTGCTCTAAAACTAGAGGTATGTATAATATATCTCATAGTTTGAATCACCTTATTTAATATTTTCATAGAAAGGAATACCTTAAGGTCTTAGAAGATGTTGGTTCTTGAGAAGACATAGATGCTCACCGAAGGTTAGACTCTTTTCTACTCATTTTCTCTAAAAATATCTGAAAGCTCTCACTATCACGCACGTTATCTGTTCAAGATCCAAAAGACCGAAAAAATCTTCCATTTTTCCTTTTTCCAAGAGGGTTTAAAGAGACCTTATAAATAATTCACTCAAGATAACAAACTCATAACCTTTTGCCTTGGAAATTCATTAAGTTAGGTTCATTTTCTAATTCAAAGCTAAAAATATATTTTTTTGTGATTCATTTATTCTAAAATAAATTGAACATTTAAATTTTTTCTTTCTATTTTTTTATTTAATGAAGTATCATTAAATCTTATTATCGTAGTTCCTTCATCATGAACGATAAAAATAATAATATATTTTTTTTATTTGTGGAAAACATCCCAAAAAGGATGCCACTTTCGGGTAAGACCCAAGGAGGCAAGGGTATCCATTCCACCAAAAATACCTAGGACTCGGACCTGGCCTACCACTTTTGACATACTCAAGGAGCAAACAAACACACAAAACCAATTTAAAAATAAGTAAATAACAACAAAAATAATAAAATAAAATAAAAAACATGCTCCTTGAGTGTGTCAAAAATAAAAGCACAACCAAACACGCACAATAATATAAAAGAAACCACAACACAAACCACATAGAAAAAAAAAGAACCACATAACAAGACAAAAACAACAGAACACTACAAAGACATAACCCAAAAAAAACATGAAAAATAAACACAACCAAAACCTAAAAAATTTAAAAAATAAAATAAAAATAAAAATAAAAAACAACCAACAACATACAATAAACAAAAATAAAAAACGTAGAAAACACTCACACATAAAAACACGAAATAACACGAACAAAGAGAAACCCAAGAACAAGAACGAGAAAACACAAGAACAAAAACAAAAAACATAAAAAAAACAAAACAACAAAAACACAAGAACAACAAAAAACAACACAATGAACACAAAAGCAAAACAAAACAAAAGAACTCACCCACATTAAAAAACTAAACAGAAAAACAAAAAAAAATTGAACAAAACAATGACCTATCTAGACCAGAAGACTATTAAGGCAAGAATCAACAGAGGAAACAAAATAAAGAACATAATAAGCTAGGGAACCAAAAAAAACTGAATGAACCAAAGAGAAGCAAAAAAAAAAAGAAGAAGAAGAAACTAGGTACCTTTAGAACTGGAGCCATCCAAAGAAATGATAGAAAGAAGAGCTTCCTAATTTGAGAAGCCCACCATATAGGAGGGTGGCCATAATAAGTAAGATCACCTTTGTCCAAATCCCAATTAGCTAAAGCATCAACACTCTTGTTTTGATCTCTAACCACATGATTGTAATCAACTTTCAAAAATCCCATCTGGATTAACTGAATCTTCTCAATAATTCTTTGTATTCTCCAATCCACCTTATGATTCTTAGGAGTCTTCAAGAGATTAATCATAATTTGAGAGTCGGACTCAACTAACACCTTTTCCCATCCAACCTTAGTAGCCTTCGAAGGCCTCTGAGGACACCATACCCCTCAGCAAGGTTATTGAAAAGAAAACCCAAATTCTTAGAAAAAGTAAAAACCAGGGAGCCATCTGAAAGTCTACCAATTCCTCCCACACTGGCTTTTCCAGGGTTCCCTCTAGAGGCTCCATCAGTATTGACTTTTCCAAAATCCTTAGGAGGAGGTTGCCAATTTCTAGTCCTATCCATCTTACTAATACTCACATTCCCTTTAAGTTGGTTTACCTTAGAATATTTAATATTTAATCTATGCATAACTTGATCCCATATTTGGTGTGATTTTTGGGGGTGATTAAGGGGATGATGGACTGATTCAACTAAGTTGGCTATGGTATTTTTCCAAATATAGTTAATATCCTTCCTATCTTGATTAAAAATTCGGCTGTTCCTTTCATTCCAAATATTCCAAAGGAGAATGGTAGAACCCATCCAAACTAACTGCCTAATAAAATGATAAAAACCCTCTTGATTAGGCCAATCCCTCCAAAGTTGTTCAAAAATAATAAAATTGGACCACTATAAGCCAAGTAAAGTGGCCATTCTCCTCCATAGCTCAGAGGCTATAGTACACACAATAAAAATATGGTTGATATTTTCTACATTCTATTCACACATTTCACATCTAAAAGGGCCATGAAAACCATGCCTCATAAGTTGCTCACCAGTAAGCACCCTACGATGCAATAAAATCCAATTAAAGAACCTCACCTTAGGCCAGAGATTTTTATCCCACAATCAAGAAAATATGTCAGAAGAATGGTTGGGATTATTATGGCATAAAGTCAAATAACCTTGAGCAACTGAATACTCACCCTTAGTAGTGTTGTTCCATCCAAAACAATATTTTTCATGGGACCAAGATAGGGATCTCGTATGAAGGATGCATTGGATATCTTGTCTTTGCCTTTCTCGGATTTGAATAGGCCAGTCCTCAATAGGGATCCAATATCTACCAACCTTTGAATTACCAGTATGGTACCAACAGTAATTAGCCACCTTTATCCAATTAGCTCGGTGAAGCTCCTCCATCCAAGGCCTCCAATAGGGAAACTGAGTTATCAAAAGCTTGTGGCCATCCCAAGAATCTGTCCAAAAATTTGCATGTTGACTATTATGAATGATCCAAAATAATTTTTTCTTTATCAAATCCTCACCAGTATTAAGAAATGCTAAAATGGGAGAACCTTTGGTAGGAAGTTGATAGCGAACAAGGTCTTCAGGACTTTTGTTCTCAACATATTTAGCATGGAGATTATTGGCCCAAAGAGCATTGGGGTTATGCAACATCCTCCAATATAATTTAGCAACTAAAGCTTTGTTGTTATTAATTGAATAACAAAATCCTAACCCCCCTTCACTCTTAGGAAGACATAAAGTATCCCATTTCACCAAGGCCCATTTTCTTTTCGCCTTAGTACCACTCCAAAGGAAATGATGACTGATTTGATCCAATTCTCGAAGAACAACCTTTGGGATATTCAAAATGGAAGAAACATAAATAGGAATAGCTTGGAGGACTAATTTTACAAAGGTGATTCTACCCCTAGAAGAGAGGTCTTCTTATATATTAATTTATCTAAGACCATGGATTCCTGTCTAGCAGAGCAGTGAAAGAAAATAACTTTAAATTTTTCTTCATTGATCAACTGCCCAGTAGCCTTAGAAAAATAGCTAATGATTCGCTTAATATTAGAAGTTCCTTAACTGTAGCTTTACCTAAAAGAGTAGAGTCATCCACAAATTGAAGATGGGAGATAGGTCTAGCTCCATGAGCAATGGTAACTCCCTCTTTTTGGTTATAGTCCTACCCAATCATTCAACAAGAATGATGAATAAATAGGGGGATAGTGGGTCACCTTTTCTAATACCTCTAGAAGCTGGGAAAGACTGATAAGGCCTACCATTGATAAGAACTAAGTAGGAAATTGGAGAGATACATCCCATAATCCAATCCATCCAATCCTTAGAGAAACCAAATTGCCTCAAAACTTTGATAAGGAAGTGTCAATCCACTCTGTCATAAGCTTTGGATAAGTCTAACTGAATGAACATGGAAGGAGAATTTTGCATATCCATGGAATGGATGGCTTCCTAAGCAAGAACTATCTCATCTACTATTTTATGTCCTTCCACATAACCCCCTTGCTTTGGGGAAATAATCTTATGTAAAAGAGGCTTCAACCTTTCTGCCATGATTTTAGTAATGATTTTGAGAAGAACATTACATAAAGCAATAGGTCTAAAAGCTAAGATATGATCAACCTCTTGAGTTTTTGGAACAAGAGTAATATAAGTTTTATTGATAACCTTCAAAATTTCTTTGGCTTTCCTGGCTTCTTCCACCACCTCTAATAAATAAACATGAAGGATATCCCAGAACTCTTGGTAGAACTCAATGGGAAAACCATCAAGACCTAGGGTTTTCCCCTTTTGCATTATAAAAACTACTTGTTGAAGCTCATTGATAGTAATAGGAGCAGTAAAAATAGAGTTCTCCTCAGAAGTGATAAGATAAGGGATTGCTTGAAGAACATTTTATTGAGAAGTTGAGTCAAGAGGAGAAGCATCAAAAATATTGGAAAAGTAATCAACAACAATATAGTTCATGCCATCCCAAGTATAAACAACATCTCCAGAATCTGATTTTAAGGAAGAAATAAAGTTGTGAGATCTTCGAGCTAGAAGATATTTGTGGAAGAAATTTGTGTTTCGATCTCCTTCTCTGAGCCGTTGAATTCTAGAGTTGTGACTTTAATTTCATCTGTACTTCTCTTATAATTGAGGCCTTCTAAATGGATTTTCTTATTCAAATTTTAAAGATGAGCAATAACTTCATGTTTTTTTTTATGAACATCCCCAAACTCTTTCCAGTTCCAAGTCTTGATTTTGGATTTAATGTATTGTAGTATTTTGGAAAAATAGAACACCTTAGTCCCATGCCTAGGTTTACCTTCCTTCCACCATTGTTGCACATGAGGTCTAAAGGAAATATCTCTAAGCCACATTACTTGAAAATGAAAAGGAGAGAAACTCACATTGGTTTTCCACATTTCCATCATGACTGGCCAATGATCCGAACCAGCATTATTAAGAGCCTTCACTTTAGGAATGTGACCATGGATTAAGAAATTTTTAGAGAGCAAAAACCTATCCAATCTCTCCATTATATAAGTTAATCCTTACATTTTGTTAGACCAAGTCATAAGGCCATTATCTGGTTGGATATCCACAATATGGAGGTTTGAAATATATTCACTCATGAGGTTAGTTCTTTTGTAAAAATTTCTATTTCCTCCCCTTTTATCATCCAGAGAGAGGATGGTATTGAAATCTCCTCCAATCAAGATCCAAGATTTAGGAAAATGAGAAATAATATGAGTAATATCCTTCCACTGTCTTCTTTTTTCCTCCAAATAAGTTGGAGCATAAACAGTAATGCAGAGTATAATCTAGTTGGAATGTCTACTTTGAGTAGGTATACCCAAAAAACCCCAACTGCCAACCATATGGTGAATAACTACCTCTTTTGGGTCCCAAAGACAAGCAATGCCACCTGAATTCCCTTGGGAACTGAGAGAAACCACTTTTCCAGATGGTCAAATTTTACTAGAAATTAAGTCCATATCCTCCATTTACATCTTTGTTTCTTGAAGGAAAACAATATGTGGATGATTTATCTAAATCATTCTTCTAATTTCATTTTGTTTTGAAAGACTCCCTTTGAGTCCTCTAATATTCCAAGTGATGATCTTCATTAATATCAGGGCTAAAAAAGTTGGAAAGGGCATTAATCTTACCTTCCTCTACAAGATTTTCACCTTCTTTTACCATATGATATTGATTGGTCTTGCGACCTACTTTTTGATTAGAATCTAAAAGCACGAGATTTCGAAAACAAAAAGAAACACTAAAGCTATGCAATGCAAAACAAAATGTAACGCTTTAATCCTATGAATTTGAAATGCATGAAATAAGGAAAAGAGACGAATTGAGACGAAAGGAAAGAGGTATAGAAAGCACAACCCTTTTTATTTATACTCTCTCAATATCGGTTACAAAGACGTCTCCCGCATTTTCAGGGGCTAGGAGCGTTAAAATGTTTTGGTTACAATAGTGACTAGTGATCCTCCTTCCGCGTGCCCACATGCAAAATGGGCGGGCCAAAGTGTTGCCACCGCTGGTGTGAATGAATCCTTGATCCTTGCTGCTCCTCCTACGTTCAAAGAAACAACAAAATTGTTAGTAGCACCTGTGACAAAATATGAAACGTTTGTTCTCTAAAAACAATGAAGGATGCATGCATAAAACTGAATAAAATGATGAATGAACTGATTCCAAACAACTTGCAAATTTGACAGAAACAAGAGAACATTACCAGAGGGCCATTGCCATCAAAATAATCAAGAAATTGGCTGCCGATTTGAATTCGTCCCTGGGCGGGACGGATTCGACTGTAATTCATCCCTGGGTAGGACGAATTCGCCTGCGACAAAATGCCAAAGTGATCCTGCCCAAATGTCGCGTCTCGGGATCTCCAAAAGACCTGCAAACATAGGGGTTAGCTAATTGGGGGCATTTTGGGATGACCCAGATGGTCGGATTTCCCCAATTTGACCTCCATCAATGGGAATTTGACGTCGCTACCTACAAGTTAGTGGGGACAACAAAAGCGACAAAACATGATATGATTTGATCAAAACATTCTGAAATCAAAATTATAAACTATCTAAACAGCATAAAATGGAATGGAAGATAAACAAGTGACAAAAGAACAAATTAAAATGAAACTAAGAAGTGTGGGGCGCCTAGGCGGGCCGCCCACCGTTAGAACCTGATTTCGGCACCAATCCACTTGGGATGGGCCCAAAATCTCTTGTAATGGGTTGTCGACGAATTGGTAGATCAATGTGGTCAAATTTCGGGTTTTGGATCCAGATTCACACTTCCAATAACCACCCAATGACCTCTCTTGCGAAAGAGATCAAGGATGTGGAAGAGGTGAATCAAAAGGGTAAAAGTGTGGTATCAATTTGGCAGCACTTCGTTGCTTGAAAATGCTTCCAACCTGTCTTCTTTGGGTGAGAAAGTTCACCATTTTATAGACCCAGGGGGTCTCTTTGGAGGGGCATGCATAAGCGCCATGTGGGAGTCATGCCTTCCCATGAGGGAGGAAAGTCCTCCATGACTTGGGCTTCCATGACTGCCCTTGTGACAGTCCTCTAACGTCCAATCTGCCCACCTACACGCGCATGCAAGGCAAGAGGCATTAATTGACTGTCCTCGGCTGCCATTTGGCACAATTTTTCTTTTTCCCGTTGAACCTAGAATTCGTCCTGACCTAGAGCGAATTCAGAATTCGTCCCTGGGTGGGGCGGATCCCATTTTGAATTCGTCCCAGGGTGGGACGGATACTGAGCAAAGTGCCTGAATGTGCCAAATTGCCTTCTGACCTTCCAAAATTGCTACAAAAGTGGTTAGGACCACTGTTTAACCTCTGAGGGCTGCCCTGGGGGCTATGTGTGTCAAAGCGATCAGTGTTTGCAGTCACATAATCGGATTGGTGTTGTTTTGGTGTCTATAGATGCCCCTTTTTGGGATGCGCTATGCATGGCGCAGCGTCGAGCAAAAATAGATAACCAAAGCACTAATGATTAGGGTTTCTTGGTAACCTAACCAACTTTTGATGCCCCAAGTATGGAAAGGGCATGCATTCTTGAATCCTTGCTTCTGACGAGCTAAGGAATTTGATTTCAAGTGTTAACCTATTTTGGTGAGGTGTGACTTGAGCTTGGACATTGATCAGTCATGAATAGGCAAAGGGTGCAACCTTTTATCCACGGGGGAACCTCGAATTCATGATTCATGAATGCCAAGCGTGTGATCAATTTGTGATTATTGCTTGTTTGCTGCCCCAAGCAGGAGCGTGATTGTCTTTGTCAATGATTCTTTGAATGCATGCCATTTTCCTTAATTGGGTGTGTGTTTGTTGATTGGTGACTAAGTGTGACTACCCCCTCAAGCGACGAATCGATGAGGGAATGACCTTCGTGAGAAAAGTGACGAGTCGCTTGACCCAAGATGACTTGTGCAAGGGTGCCCTTAGATGGTTTATCATTTAAGCATGTGCAAATTTCTGACATTTAGACCTATTTTTGGTGGGTGTTAACCCTTTTTGCGACGCTTTTTGGGGATGAAATTCTCAAAGATCCGTCTTCCCGTGGAGCGGTCCGGCTATGGTAGCCTTCTTAGGGAGTAGGATAGTGAGGATTTGTGACCCTAACATCGATTTTGGATGCCAAGAATGTCAGGCGTGAAGACGCCTTCGTTCGGCAATGTTATTACTTGTTTTTGGGTGGGTTTTGACCCTTTTGGCGATGTCGTTTGGGGATGAAATTCTCAAAGATCCGTCTTCCCGTGGAGCGGTCCAGCTATGGTAGCCTTCTTAGGGAATAGGATAGTGACAATTTGAGCCCCGACATCGATTTTCTATGCCAAGAGGTTAAGTGCAAGAGCACTTGTGTCCGGCAATGCTTATTGTTGTGTGTTTGTGTTGCATTTTTTTTTGTTGTTTTTGTTGTTTTGTTGTTTTGATTTTTTTTTTGTGACACCATTTGGGGATTAAATTGTCGAAAATCCATCCTCCCGTGGAGCGGTCCGGCTATGGTAGCCTTCTTCGGGAGTAGGGTAGTGACAATGTAAACCCCGACATCAGTTTTCTATGCCATTGAATGTCAGGCGCAAAGGTGCCTTTGTTCGACACTTTTATTGCTATTGTTTGTGGATATTTGTTGTTTTTGTTGTTTTGATTTTCTTGCTTTGTGTATATGTCATAATTTCATGTTATGCACAATGATTGATGTTGATGGATGCATGCTACTTTATATTGATGTATGCATATGGTATGATAAATGCGAATGTTGTTGATTTATATGATAGGTAATGGAATGGATGAAATGATTTGTTGATAACCTTGCATTGGCACCATAGACTATACAGGACTTATGGCTTTGTGTACTGGGTGATTGTTGTGGTAAATGCTTTTGTGTATATATGTTGCTCTTTTTTTTTTTTTTTATGGTGATATAGGGATGGATTGTATGCAACGGTTTGCGTAGAATGTAGCTAAGTGTTTCTGAGACTCAGATGGTTTAACTAACTAGCCAATACTGTACTGTTGTCTTACAAGATGTTTGAACAAGGTATGAATCGTGCTTGTTTTTGACCAAGTTATTTCACATCCTTGTGTGTGCAATTGAGTTCATTTATGTGGTGTTGGTTAGGATACCGCCAGTGCCAGATAGGCTATCAACCAAACCTGTATTGAGGATCACCTAATTAGCTCCACTACCTCCTTTGTTGTATTTAGTCAGATTAATCTACGGTGCAATCTAGGATACCATAAGCTAGCTCATCCACATGCAAACATTGATCTGCACACAAGTTAATGCGGCAGATATATCATCATGCGGGAGGTTTGCCACGAGTGACCGATAGGCTATCAACCAAACCGATACTGAGGTTTATCTCATGACCTTCTGAATGCTGAGAGTTCCAGGGATTCAAGTTCAACTCCCTTCTTTTCTTCAATTGTATTGGGATACTTGCTCTTTATAATGATGAAAATCATTGTTTATTTTTGCTTTTTCATTCTTTTGAGCAAGGGATTTTGAATTTTGGAGTGATGAGAATCACTGTTGCTTGTGCTTTGTGATGTATGCACTTTGGGAGATTTGATGTCAATATTTGGAGTATTGACGTTTGCAAATTTTTGATGTTTTGCAACCTTTTGAGAACTTTGGATTCTTGGGGAATTGGGTAGGGAAGATTCTTGTCCTTTTGCCAACTCTCAGCATTCTTGGGGTCATTCGCACAGGGGGATGAGCAAGATAACCTTTTTCGCTTATGGTGACCTGGATTGCTTTGCAGGTTTCATCTTTCATTGACACAACTTGGGAATTTTTTTATGTGCTTTTGAATTTGTGATGGGATGCTACGTACCAAGGTGTATTTCAAGTAAAACTCTACCGTTGTAACATCCATTTGACTTTGTACAATTCTTGGCTAGAGATCTAAAGACAGCTGAATGACGAACCACTAGATACTTTTAGTCAACAACTGAAATGGTGAATGGCATTTATTGTGGTGTACTTTTGTTTAAAATGGAAAACGTGAAAGGTGGTGGATTTGCCAAGTAATGATAGTCTATGGTGCCTTTGCCTTGTGTGATCAACAATATGCAATGGATGGATGCGGTGTCTATGTAGCTATTTTGTATTTTGATTTTTGAAGTATGCATGAAATTGAAATGCAGATTTTTATTTTTTATTTTTGATGATTTTGATTGTTTTTGGATTTTCTTGACCAAGTGATTGCGATAATCCTTGGAGATTTTGGGGTGACCAAGGGATTGCGATAATCCTTGGAGCTTTTTGGTGTGACCAAAGGGTTTGTAGGCACCTTTGGGGCATTTTGGGGTGACCAAGCAATTGCGATAATCCTTGGAGCTTTTGGGTTGACCAAGAGATTGCGATAATCCTTGGAGCTTTTTGGGATGACCAAGCGATTGCGATAATCCTTGGAGCTTTTGGGTTTGACCAAGCGATTGCGGGAATCCTTGGAGCTTTTGGGTTTGACCAAGCGATTGCGAGAATCCTTGGAGCTTTTTGGGATGACCAAGCGATTGCGATAATCCTTGGAGCTTTTGGGTTGACCAAGAGATTGCGATAATCCTTGGAGCCTTTGGTGTGACCAAAGGGTTTGTAGGCACCTTTGGGGCATTTTGGGGTGACCAAGTGATTGCGATAATCCTTGGAGCTTTTGTGGGATTGACCAAGCGATTTAGGAATCCTTGGAGCTTTTTGGGTTTGACCAAGCGATTGTGATAATCCTTGGAGCTTTTGGGGTGACCAAGTGATTGCGATAATCCTTGGACCTTTTGGGGTGACCAAGCGATTGCGATAATCCTTGGAGCTTTTGGGGTGACCAAGTGATTGCGATAATCCTTGGAGCTTTTGGCTTGCTCTTTAGGGGATAGATGTACCCCCAGCTTGATGATATTTGTGCTCCGGATCTGGCTCTGGAGGTATTGGCATGAATGGATCGGCCCTATGCACGGATAGGAGGACAGGGTCTACCCTCGGTACTGATATTGCTATGGGGTCTCTGGGAGAATTTTTATCTTTGTGTGCCCAAAGTGGTGGATTCAATAGTTGGTTCCACTGTGTTGGGTTAACGCGCCACTCATGCCCTGGCCTTATGTTTAGCTATTGAAGTGCATCATCAATATCCATGGGGTGTTGATGTTGTCGCATGTGATTGATGTGGGCCATCTCTATTTTATCCTCACCTTCGGCCAGTGAGTCCAGCTCATCAGAATCTAGTGATTCTTAGACATGGAAGACTGCATCATCAGGTAGCCCTATGGTTAGAGGTTGATCCTCTTCGAAAGGAGCCTCATGTAAGTTGGGCCTTAGGAGCTCCAAAATATTGGTCTCTACCGACTCAAAGTGCTCTAGCGCTTTGCATGTATCGGGGGATTTGAGCTCCTCCTCTTTGGTTGGTTCCTGTTGAGGAACTTGGGGCCTATGGAGGGGTGGCCAGATAGCACCCCCCATGCCTTGGTAGGGCATTTCATCCCGCTCTCCTTCTCACTCTGATTCCTCAAAGGCTTCTTGATGAATTTCTAAGGGTGGCCCATAAACTTGAGTGGGTTCCTGAGGAAGGCACCCATCATTGGTTATAGGAGTAGCCTCCCGCTCATGTCTAGGAGGCGTCGGTGGTGGTGCTTGATACGATCATGGAGACTTGTCTCGCACCCGGGGGTTGTGCCTCTCATAATTTTTTGTCTTATGCGTGTGAGGGGTTGGAGTCCTCTCCTGCATAGTGTGTTGGAACAACTCATCCTTCTAGTGCTGAAGGCACTCTTTGTTAATATGGTACAGTTCCTCTAACTGTAGTCGCTCTAGCTCAAGTTGCATGAGTTGCGCCTGGCGGGTGACATGTTTGGCAAATTCTAAGATAGTTGGTCCCGTCGTCTCATGTCTAGAAGGGCTAGACGCCTCTCCTACATATCTATCTCGGTCATGGTGATCCAAGATCTCTATAGGCCGCCTCCCTCTATTGGGGGTAGCGGCATTCCCTTGGGGCTTTGGCCTCAGTGAGTGGTCCTAATAGATAGTAGGTGTGGAGGCGTATTTCTTCCACACTGTATATTGCTCTCGAGGAAGGTAGGGGTCTTCCTCGTGCTCTCTTTCATAAGTGAAAAAAGGGACGGACGGAGTTGGCTCGCCCTGCCTAAAGATCCGTGTGCTCTGGATTTGACCGGTTGTTGCTAATAATGATGCGAGGTGTAGGAGGGATGGCATAGTCATGTGGCCCCCCCTTATGGACCCCCTACAATTCTAGTGCTTCATCGCACAGTGGCCACTTATAGCGGGTGTCTAAGGGAGTTCTCCCATGGGTATACCTCTCCTGAATGGGTGTGTTCTGGGTGTTGTGCTGGCAAGGAGTACCCCTAGAAGGGGTGCCCTTATAGTCCCATTTCATCAAGGCACGGAGGGGTCTGCCTTGTGTGTCAGGCCACCAAGGTGGTATGACCAAATCCTTGGGGCTATACCGGAGGTGACTTGTGCCTCCTTGGATATTCCCCACAGCGTCCACCCATGATTGGGCTTGGCTGCGGGTGAGCACCATGACGATGTCTCTCTACAAACTATGTAGTTTTTTTTTTTTTTTATGATTTTTTTTTTTATATTATTTATTTTTTTGTTTTTTTTTTTTTGAAGCATGCATGAAAGTAAAATGCAGATTATTGTTTATTTTTTATGATTTCATTGTTTTTGAATTTTTTTGATGATGGCCAAGTGATTGCGAGAATCCTTGAGCTTTTTGGTTTGACCAAAGGGATTGCGGGCACCTTTGGGGTGACCAAGCGATTGCGATAATCCTTGGAGTTTTTGGGGTGACCAAGCGATTGCGATAATCCTTGGAGATTTTGGGGTGACCAAGCAATTGTGATAATCCTTGGTGATTTTGGGGTGACCAAGAGATTGCGATAATCCTTGGAGCTTTTGGGTTTTGACCAAGGGATTGCAAGAATCCTTGGAGCTTTTGGGTTTTGACCAAGGGATTGCAGGAATCCTTGGAGCTTTTGGGTTTTGACCAAGGGATTGCGAGAATCCTTGGAGCTTTTGGGTTTTGACCAAGGGATTTTTTATGGAGATCCAAGCTTGCTCAAACCAATTCTCATTCAAAATTTGGAAAATATTACCTCACGAATCCTCATTCTGTGGCTATATAGCTAAAAAAAAACTAAAATTGAAATGAGTCAGATGGGGCCCAAAATTGGGGTGCGCATCCATCTTACAATAGATAACCCATAAATAAAGTTTCAAGTCCTAACTCTAAATACATTAGGAGAGATTAACCTTCAAACAACTCAAAAAACATAAAAAATTAGGTGAGTACAACTCTAGGAACAGTTTAGGACCCTTACCTTTTCTCTGCCTAGACTTGCTGTTTCTGATCGTCGGCCCTAAAAATACATAGAAAAAAAAAATTCCCTGATAGAGATGAATTCCAGAAAAGGATTCATCATGGTCTGAGACGAATTGGAATTCGTCTCAGGGTCAGACGAATTACAATACTGTATTCGCCATAGGCAGGAACGAATAACAGTCAGAATTCGAAAATGGTACCTGTAAGCACAAAAACACAAATTTTTGATCAGTTTCTTGATCTTAAAAAAATCATGGGACAGAGTCCCACCGTGATCGCCACTGAAAGCATGAGATTCCGAAAACAAAAAGAAACACTAAAGCTATGCAATGCAAAACAAAATGTAACGCTTTAATCCTATGAATTTGAAATGCATGAAATAAGGAAAAGAGATGAATTGAGACAAAATGAAAGAGGTATAGAAAGCATAGCCCTTTTTATTTATACTCTCTTAATATCGGTTACAAATACGTCTCTTGCATTTTCAGGGGCTAGGAGCGTTAAAATGTTTTGGTTACAATAGTGACTAGTGATCCTCCTTCCGCGTGCCCACATGCAAAATGGGCAGGCCAAAGTGTTGCCGCCACTGGTGTGAATGAATCCTTGATCTTTTTTGCTCCTCCTACGTTCAAAGAAACAAAAAATTGTTAGTAGCACCTGCTGCAAATATGAAACATTTATTCTCTAAAAATGATGAAGGATGTATGCATAAAATTGAATAAAATGATGAATGAACTGATTCTAAACAACTTGCAAGTTTGACAGGAAATAGGGAACATTACCAGAGGGCCATTGCCATAAAAACAGTCAAGAAATTGGCTGTCGATTCGAATTCATCCCTGTGCAGGACGGATTCGACTGTAATTCGTCCCTAGGTAGGACGAATTTGCCTACGACAAAATGCCAAAGCAATCCTGCCCAAATGTCATGTCTCGGGATCTCCAAAAGACCTGCAAACATAGGGGTTAGCTAATTGGGGGCATTTTGGGACGACCCAGATGGTCGGATTTCCCCAATTTGACCTCCATCAATGGGAATTTGACATCGCTACCTGCAAGTTAGTGGGGACAACAAAAGCGACAATACATGATATGATTTGATCAAAACATTCTGAAATCGAAATTATAAACTATCTAAACAACATAAAATGGAATGGAATATAAAAAAGTGACAAAAGAACAAATTAAAATGAAACTAAGAAGTGCGGGGTGCCCGGGCGGGCCGCCCACCGTTTGAAACTAATTTCGGCACCAATCCACTCGGGATGGGCCCAAAATCTCTTATGATGGGTTGTCGACAAATTGGTAGATCAATGTGGTCAAATTTCGGGTTTTGGGTCCGGATTCACACTTCCAATAGCCACCCAATGACCTCCCTTGTGAAAGAGATCAAGGATGTGGAAGAGGTGAATCAAAAGGTAAAAGTGTGGTATCAATTTGGCAGCACTTCGTTGCTTGAAAATGCTTCCAACCTGTCTTCTTTGGGTGAGAAAGTTCACCATTTTATAGACCCAGGGGGTATCTTTGGAGGGGCATGCATAAGCGCCATGTGGCAGTCATGCCTTCCCATGAGGGAGGAAAGTCCTCCATGACTTGGGCTTCCATGACTACCCTTGTGATAGTCCTCTAACGTCCAATCTGCCCACCTGCACGCACATGCAAGGCAAGAGGCATTAATTGACTGTCCTCAATTGCCACTTGGCACCATTTTTATTTTTTCCTGTTGATCCTGGAATTCGTCCTGACCTAGAGCGAATTCAGAATTCGTCTTTGGGTGAGACAGATCCCACTTTGAATTCATCCCTGGGTAAGACGGATACTGAGCAAAGTTCCTGAATGTGCCAAATTACCTTATGACATTACAAAATTGCTACAAAAGTGGTTAGGACCACTGTTTAACCTCTGAGGGCTGCCCTGGGGGCTGTGTGTGTCAAAGCAATCAGTGTTTGCAGTCACATAATCGGATTGGTGCTATTTTGGTGTCTACATAATCCATCTTCAATTGTTTTCCCTGTTTCTTGACTTATTCCAATTGAATCTGAGATGGCTTCTAACCTTGAATAATGCTCGTACATAGCAAAAATTTTACTATATGGTTCAACGGATTCTATATTGGGACCTGCATTATTTGAAGTTTTGACATTTGAAATATTGTTTTTCTTATGTAAATTTTCTCCTTTTTTTCTGTTGAAAACCTTTGATTTTTTGGTTTGTCTCTCGAGTTCTTCCCTTCATATTTAAATTGTGTTTCTAATATTTTAGTTTCCATTATTTCCTCTTCCTCACTTGAGACATCATTTGTGGAAAGGATTTCAAACATATTAGCAGATGACTTTGATTGATCCTTCATAACTAGTTTTTTTTTAGTGTTCTTCTTCTTAGGTATTTGGAAACTTGCTGATTTTATATCTTCTTTATTTTGATCAGGAATTTTATTTGGGAAAGCATTGGCCAAATGACCATATTCATGGCAAATTATACAACAAAAAGGAATGTTCTCATAGTCCACTACTTGCTCCCAAGTGTCTTCCCCAAATTGTAATGTGATTTTTTTAGGTAGGGGTTTGTCAAAATCCATTAAAACACAAATCCGAGCATAAATAATATGTTCAAACTTTTGAGTACAATCAGCAGTCATCATAAAAGTTCCTAAAGAGTTTCCAATTGAAGAAAAAATAGTAGGATTCCAAAATTCAATAGGGAGGCCAAAGAGTCTAACCCACACGGGAGCTATAGAAGGCATTTCTTCTTTAGCTTTAAATTTAGTATGCCAGGGCTTCATGAAAAGCCCTGCCCTTTAAAAAAACCAAGGATCCCCTTGAAAAGTTTTCTCTCTATCTTCATTATTAGGAAATATAACAAGAAAATAACCATTTGGATAGATAAACATTTGTAACTCACCTTTAGTTTTCCAGATTTTTGCAGCCCTGACTTTGAAAGAAAATAGACTCGGATGAAAACCCACAAACCGACAAATTAGTCCTCTTTTTTCAAATCTTCAATGTCAGTATGAATGTTACCCATATCAAGCTTAACAATAGGAGTTCCATCAACTGATTTAAGACATCCTAACTCCATTTTCTTGGGATCAATCTTAGGAATTCTTAGAGGTTTATGGGAAGCCCTAATATTGATATTCGCATTGGGCTAAAGTTGTCCATCATGAAGAGCATCCCTAAAATTCATTTTTGGGATTAAGTCTTCGAACTTCTTACCCTTGATAGGGGTTTTCATAGTAGAATTATTTTGTGGGTGCACCTTAGCACCAAATTCACTTAAGATATGAGCCATTTTTTGATCAATTCCTTGAAAATTGTTTCGTGATCTCTTTAATCCTTGCCCTAGACACCGTGGAAAGGTATGGTTTTCACTTTTCTTTTGTGCAGCAAATTGGAAGTTGTTGTCACTCAAGTTCATAGTATGATCTATTGAAAGACAAATTTATAACCCATATTGTATCCCCTGCAACATTTCCTACTAAAATATTGAGCATAAACCACAAGAATATTGGCCTTTAGGGCCTGAAGGCCCTAAAAACCAACCTTTGGAGCTGCTTGCACTCAACCCAGATGAAACCCTTGCATAGTCGCTTGCCAAATATCTCATTCACACATAGGTATGTGATAGGATCGATGTTTTTCCAAATGATATAAAAATTTATGGATACTTTCTAGGGTTTTTCAGACATCTACTCTCAAAATTTTAGCTCAATCCGAGTCCGGATGAGTGAGATATGGCCGAAACGAGTTCGACATTTTGGGCAGTCCTGCGAAAAATGTCTAATCAATTTCAACTCACTGAAGCTTCAAAAATGGTTTGGTATTAAATAACAAGAACATCAACTAGATATATACCAGATATCACATGTTAGATATCACATATAAATTCATTATTATTACATAAACATACAATGTTCTTGTAAAATACAAATCTATTAGTAACATATAATTAATCACCAAAACCTCATAAAACTATTTAATATTTAATTAATGATAACATATAAATTTATATGAAAAAGTTATCTAAGGGAGGGTCATGATATACTATCCCCCTTGAACTAAACACATCCCTCTATGTTTTACAAGTAACTTACAATAAAACCAAAATTAAATGTATTCCATAAAATAAATATGGAAAATATTTTTGCATATCAGCTACTTTTTTCCAAGTAGCATTCTTTTTTGAATACCAGTCCCATTGGACTTTACATTGTTCCAAATTTTGGTTTATCTATTTGGAATGAACCTTTAAAATCTTTACTCGTTGCACTTCAATCATTGTAGGGTCGTTTATCTACAAGTTAGATAAATTCTACCCTATCCAATATCCATGATAATTTCCATGTATCTTTGTTTACAAAGGATGTAACTAATCCTAACCATGTATGGAATTTGTCTAACTTGTATATAAATGACCCTACAACGATTTAAATGCAACCAGTAAAGATTTTGAAGTTCCATTTCAAACAGATGGGGAATCAAAGTCTAGAACGATTTAAAGTCCAATAAGACTAGTATTCAAAAAATAATGCTACTTAGGAAAATGTAGTTCATATGCAAAAACATTTTTCATATTTATTTGAATGAATAAATATAATTTTGGTCTCATTGCAAGTTACTGGTAAAACACAAAGGATTGTGTTTATTCCAAGGGAGGTAGTATGTCATGACCCTTCCCTAGATAAATTTTTCATATAAAATTTTTATGAATTTATATGTTATCATTAATGAGATATTGTATGGTTTTAAGAGAAGCTGATTATTAATGATATGATACTAATATATTTTTATATTTGCAAAAATAAACACCTTTGCAAGTGGCTAGAAATTCGATGTTTTATATAGTCATAATAAACCGACATGTGATATATGTTCCAGATTTAGCTAATGCTCTTTCTATTTAATATACCATATTTTTATGATTTCATGTTAATTTATGTCAAATTATCATTTCTATCATTCTTGATAAAGGAACTATGATAAGAATATTTAATGATACTTCATTAAATTAAAAAATCCTAGACTATATGGCTTTCCCATCAAGTTCTTCCAATATTTTGGAACCTGCTCAAGGATGATATACTTGTAGTAGTAGAGGAAGCATGGGTGGAAATTTTGGTTTTGCAATAAATTAAAAAAAACCTACATTTCACTAATGTTTAAGTCCTAAGAGGCATATATTTTTTTTTACTTTAGACTAATAGCCTTGTGTAATGTTATTCTCAAAAAAAATTATGGCAATGATAGATCAAAGGTTGAAACCCTTTATTCCTAGGATAATCTTACTAGAGCAAGGAGGATTTGTTGGAAGAAGATAAATTATAGAAAAAGTAGTGCTCTTCCATGTGGACCTTCACTCTAGTTAGGCATAAGTATCCCCCTCCATACTTGTCCATTTTGACCCCTCTAAGGCTTATGATAGGGTATATTGGGATTTTTTTCTACAAGTCTTAAGGAAGTTTGGCTTCTCTTAGGATTCGATGGACTAGATTAGAGGCACTATTTTCTTAGTATATTTTTTTATGATGATAAATGGTAGAATATCTTTTTTATTTACTTCTTCTAAGGGACAATTCCATGGGGATCATATTTCCCATATCTATTCATAATTTTAGTAGAGTGCTTAGGTCATATTTTTTTTTTTGATAAGTAGTTATTGTATTTACAACAGGTTTTAACTAGGATCCCAAAACCTGATTACATAAGAGTTAGAAATAACATGCCGATAATAAGCCATTACAACAAAATTATGGGCCCAAGGCACCAATGCCCTGAAAATCAAAAACAAACAAAAATCCCGCCCAGCGGGAACAGGTAAATTTGAACAATCTCGCCTAGCGGGAAACCACCAATTTTGAAGGAAGGTAAGTTTGAAGATCCCGCCCAATGGGGAGTAGCTGAAAACCGCCATCGTGTAAATCTTGCCCAGCAGGAAGCAACAAAAAACCATTATAATATAAATCCCGCCTAGCGGGAAGCAGTCGAAAAACCACCAAAGAGTGAATCTCGCCTAGCGGGAAGTAGCTGAAATCCATCCCAGTGTATATCTTGCCCAGTGGGAAGCAGTAAAAACCTCTACCAAGTGAATCCCACCTCCCGATAAAACCAGCAAGAAATGAGAAAAACCTGCCCAGTGGGAAACCCAACAGGTCTGGAGAATCCCACCCCACAGGAAACCATCCTGCCTAGTGAGAAACCATCTTTCCCAAAAAAAAGGGGGAATCCCACCTAGTAGGAAGCAGTTGAAAACCAAAAAAGAGGAGATCCCACCCATCGAGAAGCATCCAGAAAGCACCACCAAGAGAATCCCACCCCTAAGACAACTAGCAGGAAAATACAATAGGTTAAGGGACCAGGGATACAGGGACTGGGGATCCTAGGCGGGAAGAGGTAACAGCCACAAATATGGGATCCCTGGGAGCCTAGCTTGGGGGATCCAGGGTCTACATGCATAGATCATATCCCCCCATGATTTGAAAAATGTAGCAAAACCCAGAGAACCCCAACAATAGGGGCCAAGAATCCCATCCTTGCACAGGAGAAACTTCAGGGAACTGGGACTGAGGCTGGGAACAGCCTAGGCAGAGAAAAAGCCCCCCCAAGGCCAAAAAAATGCCTAGGGTGTCCACCAAGGAGTAGAACCAGCACGAAGAAGCCTCCAAGCAGGAAATCGAAGAGGGCCCTCCCCACAGGGACGGGACCAACAATAGCCACAGGATCCCAGAGAGGATTCACTAGAAAAAGGGGGAAAGAGGCCCCCCCAGACCACCCCCAAAGTAGTAAGGACCTCAAAGGAAACCCTAGGAAGCCGTAAAAAACCCAACCAATCACCCCCACCACCCAGAGAACCACAGGGAACCATATCCATGCCAAAAACCTATAGAAAACCCTAGGGGGAAGCCTGAGGGAAAAAAAAGGGAAGGGATCCCAAAAATAGCAAGGAACCTTGGGAAGCACCAGGCCAAAAACTCAAACAAGGGAACCCTGACCGACTGGGAGAGGTGCAAAAAGAGGAGAAGGATCTCCCTCAAGGAGATCATCTGCAACAAACAATCCTAGGGAGGGATGACCTGGGATGAGCCAGGGACTGGGCAGGAACCAGGGGAGGGGGAGCAGGGAAGGGATCGGGACCCTCCCCTCTCTACTTTTTTCCCTCGCTTAGGTCATCTTATCTCTAAGAAAATAAATAACATATTCATTCAAGGAATCATGTGTTCAATAGTAGCTCCTCATATCTCTTATTTATAGTTTGTAGATAAATCAATATTGATGTCATGCTACTACATTATAATATTCTAGATTCAAAAGAATTATATACCTATTTTCAACAACCACAAGATAACTTATTAATGAGGATAAGCCTAAGATCATATTTTTTATTGTACTACTAGGTTGGAGACCATGATTCTAAATATTTTGAATTTTAGGTGAGCATATCTTCCAATATCTTATCTAGAAGTTCCATCAAGGGTGACCAAATAAAAAAGGATGAATGGGGGTGGTCAATAAAGAATATACAGAGTAGGCTAAATAATTGGACCAATCACTGGCTTTCTCTTGTAGGTAGGCTCATTAAAAATAGTTTTATAATTTATTTCCATCTATGTTACCCTCCAAATTAAGTATTTCTAAGGATATTATGAGAAATATGAACAAGATTAATCAAATTCTCTTATGGAGTTGGAAAAAAGTAGAGCATAATTGGACCTTAGTAAAGTGGGAGTAACATTACCTTCCAAAAAAGAAGGAATTTTGGGCCTCTAATAAATGGTAAAAAAAAATTTAGCCTTGGTAGAAAAATTATATTGGCATTTAATTAATTCCCTAATGAATTATGGGCACAAATCCTAAGAGCCATGTATGCAAAAAATTAAGCTCTAAATTTTTTTACTAGATATCAACTTCCTCAATGAGGATATCCAATTCTTGAGGTTCTAAATATAGGGGAATAAATTATTAAACCACAACTATTTTGGATAGTGGGGAGTGACCATCAAGAATTTTTTTGATAGATGCTTTGGATGGTTTACCTCCATTGTCTCAATAAATTCTAGAATAGCTGAACATAATCGAGTAACTCCATAGACGAGGATGGATAAATAATTCATATTATTATAGAAATTATGGGGAAATTTATTTAGAGAATAGAGTCTAGATCCAATAAGGAACTAACCAATACTAGCAACATAGGTTTATCAATGAGGTTATTCATCAAACTCTTAGAAGTTGGTCACTATATTGGTCAAAAGAAAAAGATAGACTGGGATGGGGTTCACATTCTAATAGTGTATATATTATAGCTCTAGCATACTCATCCCTCACTCACCAAGGGAAAAATCCACTCAGTGATATCTTCAACCAAATTTGGTAACTTCTAAATGGGCCAAAAGTGAGACTCATTATTTGGATCATAATCCACAAGATATTTCTTACAAGAGACCAATTTAAACATGATTTTTCTATCCTATTTATATGTGAGCTATGGTATGTAGATAATGAGACTTGGGAAATATTTTTTTTCTATCCCTTGGCCATTCCATTATGGAAATGGTTGGTAACCATTATCTTTTGATACAGTATGTAATGGGAGATAGCAAACACAAGATGCAAAATAAATGACAAAGTAAATCTATTAGATGATTGAAAATTATATATATATATATATATATATATATATAAATGATGGATATATTTATAAAATATATACGGAGGAACGAAACACTCCATGAATATATCTACCGCTCAATAATAGGTATTGAGCACATCACACTCCACCATATTATATCACACTACTACATCGCACCACACTAGCTACTATACGCTCATGGATGCTCTTATATGATATTGTCTTATTTGTATCTACCTATGGCGCTTTATATAGAAAATATGTTCCTTGGCCAACACTCTAACTATATGTGCAAGGGACAACTTGCACATAAAAAACGTGCACTTTGACACTTGTCTAGTCATTACATTGCATGAAGTGAGTAGATAAATTCCCCCTAAAGTAATCAAATATCCTAAGTATGTACCAAGGTAAAATTACATTTACATTATCCAAATTATGTAATAGACTCTATTTCTAACACCCCCTATATTACATTATCCTAAGTATGCAGATCCTAGAGTGTTTTCTATTACCTTGAAGGTATCTATTTCCTAAAATTCTATGGGTAACCCAAATATCCTAAACTAGATTGGTACTAGAGATAGATTTATATTTTTAATTGAAAAACCTTTATACCAGTGGGTAAGGAAGAGTCATGCTCTTCCCATAAACCAAAGACCCCCTTTTAGGATTATTTATCTTTCTTACCTAGAACAAAAATTGACTAGGAATAAACCTTTGGAAAGAAATTATAGAATCACTCCCGGAGACTTCCAACTCCTATAAATCAATTTTTCAATGCTGAAGCCCCTCGCCAATACCCATTAAATTTATCAAAAACTGCCCTATCTTGGAGCAAAGAGGATCTCTCTAAGGTGCACTCACTAACCTTTAACACTAAACATGATTCTAAGAATTTAAATATAAATACATGGAAAGGAAACTAAAACTCAAAATCTATTGAAATTTATCTAAAAATCCTATAGCAAATATTATATTTGATAGAAACTTTATAATTTTTTCATGCATAATTTCTCAGATAAATAAAGGTAAAAAATCTTATGTGAATTTTTTTGTCCAGATAGAATATCTTGCCTCACTTAAGTCCTAGCCCTTCATTGATATTCCTATTGTTTGAACCCTAGTTGGAAAATATTTGCAATTTCACTTATCGAGACTTGAAACATCATCACTTCCCTTGCTCTGAATGGTTGACTTCACAAGGTTGTACCTCCCTCAATATTGCTTAGATGTTTTTATATGACCACTAGTTTTAAAGCTATTCAACTTATGCACAAGTTGGTCCAAGAATTAGCTAAATCGGATAACTCTTCACAAAGATATTTATTTTTATTCGTAAAGGGGTTTTGAAAGGATCCCGTAACCTTTTACAAAGAGAATAAGGTTGGGAGAAGAGTTCCCAACCAAAAAATAGCTAAAGAAACAAACCCTCTATGGGTTATTGGTGAAAAACAACTCAATTGGTAAAATTTGAATTAGAGCCATCCCGTCCAAAACCAAACTGAGGATGGAAGTTTTGAATCATGGCCATTCCACCCAAAACCATACAAAGAATGGAAAATTTGAAACAGGGCCATCTAAAATATATGACTCTTAAAAGATGAGATGTTTTTTAGGAAAAAACACTAATCCTTGGCACTTTGCAATTTTACTTTTGGCAACTTGAAAAATCATCACTGCCCTTCCATATTACTTTAAAACTAATTTAATTAAACATGATCCTTTACATTATAGTAGTAGGTTATAGTAAAACAATTATTAAAAAAATATATATTTATTTTCTAATTTTTTGTAAAATAATGGAAACTAGAGTTTTCAAAAATAATTTGTTGATTCCTAGAACAAAACACATTCAAGTATTTCATAATTGTGTATAACCATCGAGTATTTTTAACCCTTAACATAGATTTTAAAAAATATCAAAATACCCTTTTTGAATACTAAATTTTGGGCTTTTTGCATAACTTATAAAAATATGAAAGATTTTATTATAAGTTTTCATTTGTTATTAGTAATTAGTATTTTTAGTTTAAATTTCTAATGTAATACTTTTGAATTTCAAAATAAAAATATTTGTATTAGAATCCTAATATTTATAAGAGAATATATCAAAATCTATAGATGTCAATAAAAAATTATCAATATACATTGATGGGATTCCAAACCTAGCATATAGATCTCCTTATAGATCTTCTTGTGTACTCAAGCTAATAATTTATTCTTAAGAGGAATCTAGACCTTCATTTTTTTAGCCATGAGTGCAATAACAATATTTTATAGGTGAATGCTATGAGGAAGGTGATTTTTATCATACTTTAAATTAATCATATGATCATACTATTCCTATACTCCTTCCATCCAAATATGAATCCGATATATTTGTAGCAGATTAGCCAAATTAAACTATAGTAAATTCTCCATTGGTAGCTTTTATAATGTGTGGAAAGTGAATCAAGCAACAAATATTCTCATGGATAGGAATGGAATGTGAGCATAATAAAATGGTATATTTTTAACTAATAATTTTTAATTGTCTAAGAAAAGAAAGGGTTGTTAAACTGCTTGAAAAATATGGATCCAAAGCACTTCTAGAATATAGGAATTGAATACTATTTAGGCTACTTTGAGAGCCTAAATAGTTTGAGAGGCTACTTTGAGAGACTAATCATCAATGGGATTACCGAGTAGTTTTTTTGGGATCAAAGAGTTATTAGGCAAGGTGATCCCATGTCTCCATATCTTTCCATTTTAATGGCTGAACCTTTAGGAATATCAATTTTTACTACTAACTTATCCTCTAATAGTAAGGGAATTATACCTACTGATATTGCAGAGGTAGTTTCTTATCAATAGTTTGTAGATGACACTGTACTTTTTGGGGAGGCTACTTTGAGAGAGGCTAGGGCATTTATAAATATTTGCAATTGTATGAGAAAGCTTCCAACCAATAAAATAACTTCCATAAAAGTCAAATATTTTTTGTGAATACTGAGGACCAACTTCAACATAGAATTGTAGGGATTTTTTGTGGCATTGCTAACCTTCCTTATTTATATCTAGGTATACCATTGTTAACTGGGAGGATGAAGGAGGAGTTATGGTATCCGGTGTTGGATAAGATTCAATGTAATTTTATTGTGTAAAAAGGTAATCTCCCAAGTCAAGTAGGTAAGTTGCAATTGCTTCAAGCTACCCTCCAACACATTCTCATATTTTAATATCTTTATAAAATTCCCTTCAAATTTAGGAGGATTGACCAGATATTTAGGGTATTTCTATGGGCTAGGATGGAGGATAAATAGAGGGTGTCCCTTGTCTCTTGGGATAGGGTTTCCTCTTCTAGGAAATAAGGTGGTCTTGAGATAAAAAATGTGTTTTTGTCCAATAAGGCGTTGATTGCAAAAATAATCTAGAGATTATGTGCTAAGGAGGACCATTTGTGAAAAGATATTATGAGAGGTAAGCATCTGGAAAATCACATTCCTCTTTTTTAGAAGTATTTCTCCTCCTAGGGGCTCTATGATCTAGAATGGTTTGTTGGGGGTCAAAATTTTAGTTATAGAGGGTATGCAATGGTAGATTGGGAATGGTAAGGATGTGTTCTTTTGGGAGGATACTTGGATTCTTCCTGAACCTCTCTTTCTTAGTCTTGAGTTTTATGATTTAAAGACTCCTTTATCACTGAAATTTGGAGAAAAATTAATTGATTACATATTCATCACTAATGTCAAGAGGTTTTGGAAGCATATGACTTTATATACAACTGATATTTAGATCCTTGAGATTTTGGTAAGGTTGAACATTTTGCTACAACAATAATTTCTTCCTCAACAAAATGACTACGACTTCCTTTTATGCACTCAATATCTTAAAGGCTTTTTCTATAAAGATTGCATATGAGGCCCAAACATTGTCTAGGGGAGGATATTTTCCAATAGAAAGAGTTTGGTATCCTCATTTGATCCCCAAGATTGCATTTTTTTATGGTTGTGTTTGAAAAATCAAATTTCAACTGTTGATTATTTATCTAAGAAAGGATTCTATCTTCCCAATATTTGTCTCTTGTGTTCTAAGGATGCTAAATCAATGGATCATATTTTAATCCATTGTGATTTCTCAAATAAGGTGCTCAATTATTTATTGGATTCTTTTTCCATGAAATAGACTTTACCTCATAATTTTAAGGAACTTTTCACTCAATGGAAATCCCCCTTCATTAGTCACAACCTCACTAGGGTGTGGGATATGGTTCTTCCTCATTTTTTATGGGGTATCTAGTGGGAGAGGAACAAATAATTTTAAAGGATATTACTAGGTATGGATCCTTTCTCTTTAGAAGGATTAGAGCTGCTATTGAGAATAATTTGATTCTCTTTGATTTTGGAAATGGTAGACAGGAAGTTATGGAGAAATAAGTTTTTGTTAGTTGGAATTCGAATCTAGAGAATTTATTTTTTGTATCCACTATTCAAAAAATATTGGCTACTAGATGACATAAACCAGCTAAAGGGTTGGTCATTCTAAACTTTGATGGGGCTACCAAAGGTAATCCCGAGAGGGATGGTGGAGGGGATGTTGTTGAAGATTATGTTATTTAGAACCAACCACCTAATTGAAGGTAATACTATTTTCTCAGGTGTTCACTAGGTTTTTAAGAGGTGCTTCAGAAGGCTTCTCATTCAAGGTGACTCCTTGAACATAATTCGAGACCTAAAAGTTGGAAATATTGACACTTGTTTCATTCTAAATATTATTAAGGACATCAAAGATTCTAGAAGGTTAGAAGTTAAAATTTAGTATATTTATAGGGAGGATAACCAAGCTATTGATATTATGGCCAATTTGGGGGTGGATAGTGGCCAATTTAGAATTTGGGAAGACAATTTTCCTTTGTATTTACTTATAATTGTTGCTTTAGAAGCATTGGGTCTACCTATCCAATAAACCTTTTATTATCTTTATGCATGGATGAGATCTCAGTTGTGTTCTAGTGATTCTCTCTTTGAGGGGTCTTTTTTGGGGGCTTGACCCTTTTACTCCCTGGTGGTTACCATTCTCAAGGAATATGCTTAGTGTTTTGCCTTCATCTTTGCTCTCTCAGTTTGGAGTTTTGTTATTTGCATCTTGATGTATTTTCTTTCCTTCTAGTCTTATGCAAAAATAGAGCAGGATCATTGGTGTCTCTAAAATAAAGTTGAATAAAAATTCTCCTTTATGCCCTATTGAGTGGTGGGCTGGTATTTGCTTTTGGATGGTTGTTTTAGTTTAATTTCTATTTCTTTTATCCTTGGAGGTTGGCCTATGCTTAACTAGCCTTATTTTTCTCTACCTCCTCTAAAGTAAAATATTTTGGTGCCTTTCAAAATCTTGTTTGTCATAAATAATAATAATAATAATAATAATAATAATAATAATTACGCTGATAAGAATCCTACAATGGCATCCAGGAAGGTCAACCACGTCGTAAAAAATATAAATATTTTATTAAAAAATCCGACATTAAGAAAATTATGTTATCAATCTTGAGGCGCCTATCTCATTTCTTGGGGGTCTGACAAATAGATGCCTCGAGATTGATAATTCTCGACGTTTAGATTTTATTAAATAATGCTATGTTAGTTGTGGTTGAAAAGGCTTGAAAAAATAAGGCTATAATAAGTGATAGGGTTGATAAGTGCTTGTGTGGCTAGGCATTTACCAAGAAGACACCAACTTTAGGTTGCTTGGGTCCCCACACTTAGAATAAAAGTTTATGGTGGAGTAAATGGTTATAGTGGCAGCTTTCCATATTTGAACCATGCCTACAACAATAATATAATAGAAATGTTAATTATATTATTATTATTGCACACATGGTTCGAATATGGAAAGCTACACCACTATACCACTTGTCCCACCATAAAATTTTATTCCGTGAAGGGACCCATGTGGGTTCAATATTTATAAGCATCCAAAAGTTGGTGTTTTCTTGGTAAATACCTAGCCAAATATTACCAATCCACCTGGCCTTTGAAATAATAATAATATTTGCCCCACCATAAACTTTTACTCCAAGTGAAAGGACCGGGAGGTTCAAGATTTAAACACAACCTAGGCAAACAATCAATCAAAATTATTTTCTATTAAAAATTAAAATTAAAAAAAATTAGCTTTTTGGGAAAAACCTCTCACTAATTCAACTAAATAAAAATCTCTAATTACATCGATAGGCGTCCTACAATGGCAGCCAATATTAATAGTTTATTAAAAAAACTGACATTAAGAATGAAATAGGCACCTCGAGATTGATAAATTTGGGCGTTTATAGATATATATATTTTATATATTTAAGCTAGTTTAGGGTTTTAAAATATCTATTAAGATGCTTTGTATAAATCCAAGGTTTCTTAACCCCTCATCAAACATTACCTAGGCGTTATTATCAGGTTTTAAATAAGAAGTGGGGTTCCAATGAAAACGCTAGGGTAAAACAAACTTTGGAGGTCGGAGATTCTAGCCACGGCGACTAGTTGCATGGTAAAAGTGGTATCATAAAATATGTGTCTACACTTCCCATCTCAAGCGAACTGACAAGGTATTTGAAAATTTAATTGTTTGTACTTGAAACATTTGAGTGGTTTGATGCTGCATTGTTTTGGAATTTTTAGTTTATAATTAAGTCTTGATACATTACACTATTATTATTCAAAAAATCTGCAGGATCAGCATTGAGATTACCATAGCAACCCCTTTAACTTTGGCATCACAAATTTGCCCTTTCTCTGTTTTTGATTGCAATATTTGTACCAAGGCCTTGTTGTTGTTTTCATTGTTGTGCTCCAAATCCTTTAAATTTCTCTGTAATAAGGCATCGATGGTACGCAGAGCTTGATGCAATTTCACAGGAGAGATCCTCTAATGTTTTACCCCAAAATTTATAAAAAAAATATTTTCATATTGAAAAATGATTTTAACAACTAGAGAGGATGGATTTTTAGATTTTCTAGGGTTTACACATAGTGCTATCACCATTGCATGTAGAAGATTAATTAAGGTGGAATGATTTCATTGTATCAAACACTATTCAAAAAATTATAGGTAAATTTTATTGCAATGCACTTTCTTTCAAAAAGTAATGCAACACTAAACAATATATTTGCTCCATTGATTGATGAAGATCCAATTATGGGATAAGATCATCAAATGGATACACAACCAATGGTGGAGCCAAATATTCAAGCAATTACTCAACCCAAATTAGGGGAAAAGGTATTACCAAAATTAGTTGACACCCAAATAAATATGCAAATGGACACAAATCTAAACCACAAAGGATAACAAAGGAAAAAGAATGAGGAGCCAAAAAATAAGAGAATTATATTGGTGAAACATATAGGATGGCTTAGTATAAAAAAGGAGAAGATGCCTCAATCCCCCTCAATAAGTCCTTGATGGTATACACAAAGGATCATGAAGGAGGGTCTATCCAAGATCCATATAGTATATAATAGAAAAAACTTAAGAAATGAAGATTGACACCAATAAAAAAAATGGGATGCAAGACCAATAAGCACCACCTAGAAAATAAAGGAAAACTCTTATCTTGAAGGGTAAGGTAACTCACATCACCAAATTATTAATCCACCCATCCTTATGAGACTCATTTCATATAATATAAGAGGCATAAGATGTATTCTCCTTAAACACAATGAAATTAGAAGGTTGATTCAAAGAAATAAGTCAAACCTAGTCTTTATTTAGGAGACTAAGTTATCGGTAAATGATATGGTGGCTAAAACATTATAGCCCATAAGTCAGGTAAAATCTCTCAAATATCAAGGAGTATCAGCTTGGATCTCCTATATATGGGATCCAAAGAAATTATTGGTGCATGTGATTTTGGGAAGTTGGGAAATTCTTGGAATTTAAGGACAAGTGAGGAAAAAGTACCAACAACATTTATGCATCAACATATACGTAACCACTATTATAGAGAAGAAATAGAGGTAATGGAAATATATATAATAACTTAGGTTCTAGCTCCACAATAATTATAATGTCCTAGGAGAATTTTAATACCATTCCCTCATTAAATGAAAATATGGGAGGGATGAGAACACTAGACACTACAACTAAGCTAATGCATGAGCACTTGAGTATCTCTACTTGATTTATGTCAAGCCCAACAATATATCAATGATATGGATGAATAAATGATAGGGACTTGAATGCATCCTATAATTCTTTGATAGGTTTATAATCTTGGATGGCCACCTCTCTCTATAATTATTTCTAAAATCTCATGTACTTAATAATGCGAGATCATATCACTAACCTGTTTTGTAAGATCTCTAGAAATCTGCCAAGAATTAATCATCCTTTAAATTATAGCTTATGTGGTTTAAAAATACATTCCTTTAGGCCATTAGTTCCTAGTGGTGTAGGGAAGGAATGCTAAGATACAAAACCAATATGTATTGCTTGTCAAAATATTATATTTTATAAAACCTAAAATTAAGGAATGAAACTGGAATGACTTTGGGTATGTGAGGGCTAAAAAATAATGGCATGAGTTTCCAAATCATGCAAGTAAACACTCAATTTTTTTTCTTGGGACTTACAAAGGATCTCAGAAAATAGGAAATCTAAGACTCTTTCAAGTTATGAATATAGGAAATGAAGGAGAAGCTACTATGAAAATAGAGATCCAAGATCTGGTGGTTGAAAGAAAGGGACAAAACATCTACTTTCTTCCATAAATATATATTGTATAGGTGAGTTTCAAAATTTATGCCTTTCATGAAGATCAACACAAGTGGTCTAATTTACTCTTGGTATGTGATGAACAAAATTTCCAATAACTACTTTGATGAACTTTTCTCTATAGTTCCCCTGGATCCTAGGGATCAAGAAAAAAATCTATAGTGAATCCACTACCTTGTTAAGGAAGAGGATAATGAGGTATTGATAGCAGAAATTTCTATGGTAGAAGTAAAGGAAGTGGCTTTCAATATGAAAATAGAAACAACTCCTAGACTAGATGGCTTTCCCATCAAGTTCTTCCAATATTTTGGAACCTGCTCAAGGATGATATACTTGTAGTAGTAGAGGAAGCATGGGTGGAAATTTTTGTTTTGCAATAAATTAAAAAAACCTACATTTCACTAATATTTAAGTCCTAAGAGGCATATAATTTTTTTTACTTTAGACTAATAGCATTGTGTAATATTATTCTCAAAATAATTATGGCAATGATAGATCAAAGGTTGAAACCATTTCTTCCTAGGATAATCTTACTAGAGCAAGGAGAATTTTTTGGAAGAAGATAAATTATTGAAAACGTAGTGATCTTCCATGTGGAACTTCACTCTAGTTACGCATAAGGATCCCTCTCCATACTTATCCATTTGGACCTCTCTAAGGCTTATGATAGGGTAGATTGGGATTTTTTCTACAAGTCTTAAGGAAGTTTGGCTTCTCTTAGGATTGGATGGACTAGATTAGAGGCACTATTTTCTTAGTATATTTTCTTATGATGATAAATGGTAGAATATATTTTTTATTTACTTCTTCTAATGGACAATTCCGTGGGGATCATCTTTCCCATATCTATTCATAATTTTAGTAGAGTGCTTAGGTCATCTTATCTCTAACAAAATAAATAACATATTCATTCAGGTAATAATGTGTGCAATAGTAGCTCCTCATATATATTATTTATAGTTTGTAGATAACTCAATCTTGATGTCATGCTACTACATTATAATATTCTAGATTTGAAAGAATTATATACATATTTTCAACAACCACAAGACAACTTATTAATGAGGAGAAGTGTAAGATCATATTTTTTATTGTACTACTAGGTTGGAGACCATGATTCTTAATATTTTTAATTTTAGGTGAGCATATCTTCCAATATATTATCTAGAAGTTCCATCAAGGGTGACCAAATAAAAAAGGATGAATGGGGGTTGTCAATAAAGAATATACAAAGTAGGCTAAATAATTGGACCAATCAGTGGCTTTCTCTTGTAGGTAGGTTCATTAAAAATAGTTTTATAATTTATTTCCATCTATGTTACCCTCCAAATTAAATATTTCTAAGGATATTATGAGAAATATGAACAAGATTAATCAAAGTTTATTATGGAGTTGTAAAAAAGTAGAGCATAAGTGGACCTTAGTAAAGTGGGAGTAACATTACCTTCCAAAAAATAGGGAACTTTGGGCCTCTAATAAATGGTAAAAAAAATGTTAGCCTAGGTACAAAATTATATTGGCATTTAATTAATTCCCCTAATGAATTATGGGCACAAATACTAAGAGCCATGTATGCAAAAAATTAAGCTCTAAAATTTTTTACTAGATATCAACTTCCTCAATGAGGATATCCAATTCTTGAGGTTCTAAATATAGGGGAATCAATTATTAAACCACAACTATTTTGGATAGTGGGGAGTGACCTTCAAGAAAAATTTTGATAGATACTTTGGATGGTTTACCTCCATTGTCTCAAAAATTCTAGAATAGCTAAACATAATAGAGTAACTCCATAGACAAGGATGCATAAATAAGTCATATTATTATAAAAATTATTGGGAAATTTATTTAGAGAATAGAGTCTAGATCCAATAAGGAACTGACCAATACTAACAACATAGGTTATCAATGAGGTTATTCATCAAACTCTTAGAAGCTAGTCACTATATTGGTGAAAAGAAAAAGATAGACTAGGATGGGGTTCATATTCTAATAGTACATATATTATAGCTCTAGCATACTCATCCCTCACTCACCAAGGGGAAAATCCACTTAGTGATGTATTCAACCAAATTTGGTAGCTTCTAAATTGGCCAAAAGTGAGACTCATTATTTGGATCATAATCCACAAGATATTTCTTACAAGAGACCAAATTGAAACATGATTTTTATATCCTATTTATATGTGAGCTATGGTTTTTAGATAATGAGACTTGGGAAACCTTTTTTTTCCTATCCCTTGGCCATTCCATTATGGAAATGGTTGGTAACCATTATATTTTGATGCAGTATGTAATGGGAGATAACAAACACAATATGCAGAATAAATGACATAAAGTAAATCTATGAGATGATTGAAAATTATATATATATATATATATATATATATATATATATGTAATGATGGATTTATTTACAAAATATATATGGATGAAAGAAACACTCCATGAATAGATCTACTTATCAATAATAGATATTGAGCACATCACACTCCACTAGATTATATCACACTACTACATCACACCACACTAGCTACTATATGCTCATGGATGCTCTTCTATGATCTTGTCTTATTTGTATCTACCTATGGCCCTTTATATAGAAAATATGTTCCTTGGCCAACACTCTACCTAGATGTGCAAGGGACAGCTTGCAAATAAACAACGTGCACTTTGACACTTGTCTAGTCATTACATTGCATGAAGTAAGTAGATAAATTCCCCCTAAAGTAATCTAATATCCTAAGTATGTACCAAGGTAAAATTACATTTACAATAGTGCACAATAGTTTATGCTAAATGAAAATTAGATTAATGGTGCACAATAGTTTATGCTAAATGATATGTATAAGATATAATAAGCTTATGCCTAAACACTAGTAAGGAATGAGAGACCCTAGTATGGGATTTGGTATACCTTTATCTCAAGCAAATAAGATAGGATTAACCCATATGATAGATAATATAGTAAATAAAGAAGAGCTAATCATTTATCTTTCATTAAAATATTGCATTTAATGAATTGCATAATTAGACAATCATTTGTAGTTTATATTATACATTCATGTCATAGTAAAAGAGTAATAAAAGCTTACAACCATTCCATAAAAATATCATAGAAGATTCATAAATGATAAGTTATATATCTTGGAAACCCTTTTGGTAGAAATTCCAGCCTAAAAAATATCCATCTTTATTTTCATTGCAAGTCTATTAGCCAATCTACAAAAAGAAATCCATCATTCCTTGTTGCATAACAATTTCCATAATTATTGATTTTTTAATTATAGTTAGATTCTCATCAAGAGGATGTCAATGGGCGGGAAGTCTGCAGGGGAGATCGGGAGCGGCGGTGGTTCGGTTCTTGGATGCAGCGGAGCAATCGGAGGGCATCAAGATTTCGGGGGAGTGGAAACGCCTAGGCCCATTGAAGATGACCGGGCTGGCAACGGTATTGGTCAAGGTAAGGACCCACCAGACAAAGGGGGTGGTGGGGCTCAAAAGTCTTATGCCCAGGCAGCGGCCTCAGAAACCCTAAACGGGTTTTTTACCAAAGAGTTGTTTTCGGTTGGGGATGAGCTGGACATCCCGGTGGAAGTTCTTTCAAGCTTCATGGAGTTTGAGAAATTTACCCTAATAGGTAAATTCATTGGAGGCCGTCCCGACATGGAAACTATCCAAAAATGGGCAGCAAGCAAATGGAGGACTTCTGGCCATTTGGAGCTAGCGGCCCTATCCCAGGGTTTTTTTGCCATTAGATTGAACAATAAGGAGGATTACTGTAAAATTTTGGCTGGCGGGCCATGGTTTTTGGGCCACAGGAGTTTATTTCTCAGGAAGTGGGACATGGATTTTAGTCCTGAGACCCAGAACATCAACATTGCCCCAATATGGGTTAGGCTCCCGAATCTTCCCCTCTTTGGCTGGCATGAAAATGTCATAAGAGGTATTGCGCGTTCCATTGGGGAGTTGGTCACCATTGACCCTCCCACCCGAGCTCGAACAAGGTTCGTCCATGCCCGATTTTGCGTTCTAGCAGATTTGGAGGCAGAACTCCCAACTTCCATCACTCTTCGGTCTGGAGGCACCATTCTTCATAAACAAGCTATTGTCTATGAAAATAGACCAGCTTTCTGCACCCAGTGTCGGTCCCAAGGGCACCTCCAGTCCCAGTGTCCTCTTCAAAAATTGGGAAATCAAAAACGTGAAAATGGCAACCCCCTGGAGCACAAGGAAGATCAGGCAAAGCAACCAAATCTTCCAGACGCGAAGGGCCATGGATCCCCAGGCCCCTCTAGAGATTGTGGTGGACTCTCTCAGCCTGAAGAGAATCCCTCTCTCCAATCGGACCCCGAGCATCTTGAGGCTGACAACCAACAAGGAGCAGACTCCCACTTGGAAAGTGAATCACAGGAAGAGATGGAACGGACCCCTTCCCAAGTTTTGACTTAGGCTGTTCCTCTGCTCCAAGATACGGGTCATCCCAATTTCAGTCAGTCACAGACGTTGCTAGAAGATTACCTCTTAGGAAGGAGGGGTGAACAATCCGGTCACATTAGCCCCCGAAATACGAGGAGCCGAAAGCAAAGTGTGGATTTTGGTAGTGAGAGGAAGTAGGGCCATCCTCCTAACAAGGAAAGGCGAGACAAAGAGACTGCAACTGACGTTGCAAATGGAACCCAGCATTTGCTGGTTCTGGATGACTGTGACACACAGTCGAACGAAGCTCATGCATCAAAACCTCCCCCTCAACAAGGAAGGGGAGGCAAGAAAAACTTCAAACTATCCAGATGAAAGTCCTCTCATGGAATGTGAGAGGACTGAACGGTGCAGCCAAGCGAAGGTTAGTGGCTGATCTCCATAGGAGGATTAACCCTTCTATCCTTATTTTGCAAGAGACCAAGCTTGATGCTATCTCCTCTGACAAAGTGGCGAAGGCCATTTGGGCCAAGGAAAATTGTTTGTCCAGCCCTGCAGTGGGAACAACGGGAGGACTCATGGTTCTGTGGGACCCTTCGAGGTTTGAGGGCAGCTCGTTGTCAACTTCCAATAGAATCATCAATGTACTGTTCCAGTCCAAAACCTCCAATTTTTCCTGGATTCTATCCAACGTTTATGCTTCCAATTCTGCCACAGAGAGAGCAGAAATGTGGAAAGCTATCTCTCTGATGAGGGAGAATTTTAGCAACTTTCCTTGGGTTTTAGGGGGTGACTTCAATTGTCCCCTTCATCCTTCGGAGAAAAAAGGAGGGTCTGACCACTCCAACCGTAGCTTGGAAGATTTCAGAGATTTTGTCTCTGCTAATGGCCTGCTTGACATCGAACTCAAAGGGGCTTCCTTCACATGGAGTAACAGAAGGATTGGGGGCGGTTTGATTCAATTCAAACTTGATAGATTCTTCATTTCCCCAGAAGCCATTCCCATCCTTGGCGGAGCTATCCTTTTGGCTCTTCCAAGGATTGGGTCTGACCATAACCCTATTTTCTTGGAGGCGAACGATGGGCCTAGTTTTATGACCCCTTTTAGATTCGAATCTATGTGGATTTCCCACAAAGACTTCAAAGGATTGATTTCAGCGTGGTGGCAATCGAAGGTGGAAGGAAGCACTCCTAAGAGGGTGGCTTTAAAGCTCAAAATGGTCAAAGAAAAACTGAAGATTTGGAACAAAGTGGTTTTCGACAACATTTTTGAGTCCAAAAAATCCATCGTTGAGAACCTGATGGCTGTGGAGGAAAGGATGGCTACCGAAGGTTACACTGAGGGTCTCAGGGAGGAAGAGCGGAGCCTTTTGGTGGACTTTCATTCTATTCTCGCTAGGGAGGAAACGTTTTGGCACCAAAAATCTCGTGACCTGTGGTTGAAGAATGGAGACTCCAACACGAGATTTTTTCATGCGTCTACTATGAGGCACAGAGGGGCCAACAAGATCAGAGAAGTGACTTGTAAGGATGGGCACATTACCAGGGAGATTGAGGAAATCAGGAGCGAAGCGGTTAAGTTCTTTCAGGATTTGCTTGGCACTCCTCCAGATAGCAACCTCCGAGGTCCAAAAATCTATGCTCGCCAATTTTTTGACTAAAGTTCCCCATGAGGTAAGCATGAAACTTCTGGAACCTTTTTCCTCATCCGAGATTAAGGAAGCATTGTTCTCCATGCAACCAGATAAGGCCCCTGGGCCCGATGGTTTCCCCCCTGATTCTTCCAAGTCATGTGGGAGGTCGTGGGTCCGAATGTGTGTGATGCTATTCGGGTTATCCAAGCGTCCAGATCTATCCACCCGAAACTCAATTCCACCTTTCTTGCCCTCATTCCTAAGTCTCCTTCCTACAAAATTTTCTCTGACTATCGGCCCATTAGCTCTGTGCAATGTTTTTTACAAGATCCTTACCAAGTCTATAGCCAATAGACTCAAAACAGTCCTCCCCCTCCTGATTGATCCTTGTCAGGGAAGCACTGTCAAAGGCAGAAACATTCTTGATGGTGTTATCACTGTCCATGAGACCCTTCATTCCGCTTACCGCTCTAAGAATGCTGCTCTTTTTCTTAAGCTCGACATGAACAAAGCCTTCGACCGTGTCGACCAGAATTTTTTGTGTGCAGTCCTCCTCAAGTTTGGCTTTCATCCCCACTAGATTGACCTTGTCTACAGCTGTATATCCACTCCCTTTTTTTCTATCTTGGTCAATGGGTCCCCAACTGGGTATTTCCAAAGCTCCAGAGGCCTCAGACAGGGCGATCCTCTTTCTCCCATCCTTTTCATTCTTCTAGCGGAGGTTCTGAGTTGGTCCATGAAAGAGGCCCTTCGACAGAACAAGATTTTTGGCATCTTGTCGACTTCTAGAATTAATCCTGTCACTCATCAGCAATTTGTGGACGACACCCTCATCTCCACTGGGGCGTCCATTGCTCAAGCCAAGTCGCTCAAGAGGATCTTGTCCCGTTATGAGCAAGCTACTGGACAAAAGGTCAATTACATCAAGAGCAAAATTTACTTTATTAACACTCCTCTACGCAAACAAATTTGGATTGCTAGAATTCTTGAATGCACTATTGATTCCCTGCCTACGTCCTATCTGGGTTTGCCTCTATCTTATAGCGGGCGGGCCAGTGGGGACATGTGGAACACGATTCTTGAGCGCCTTCACAAGAAACTCGACACTTGGAAGGGCAAACTCCTATCGCAAGCTGGGAAAGCCACCCTTACCAAAGCCTATCTTTAGGGGATCCCAACCTACTTCATGTCGATGTTCATGCTTTCGAGTGCAGTCCACTCCAAGATTGAGAAGATTCAGAGGACCTTTATTTGGTCTGGTAACGAAGAGAAATCTAGACTTCCCCTTGTAGCCTGGGACAAGGTGTGTTCGAGGATAGATCAAGGCGGCTTGGGGTTGAGAAGATCAAGACTTATGAATCTAGCTCTGATCGTGAAGCACGCTTGGAGGATTATGTCTAGCGACCCGGTGGAGTGGGTTACGTTGGTTAAAATGAAGTATCTTGGCCCCACTCCCTTCTTGGATGTTGAAACATCCTCCGTGGCATCGATATTTTGGAAATCTGTGCTCCAAACCCGACATCTGATCAGTATGGGAGCCCACTGGATTTTGGGTGATGGCAACTGCATTTCCTTTTGGAAGGATAGGTGGGCGACTGAAGAAGCCCTTGGGTCGAGGGAGGACCTCGCTGGGCTGAGAAGCTTGACCGACCCTAATGCCCAGCTCAGGGTGGCGGGTTTCATAGATCGGAGCACCCGTTTCCCTCGGTGGAAGCTTCCTGTTGTGGAGGGGTTTAATAATGAGATTACCTTCCTTGATAATATCCTTCAGTCGGTTTTAATTCCTTCTACCAGGAGGAATGACAGGATCATCTGGAGTGGTACGGAGGATGGGTGTTTCTCTATTAAATCAGCTTATGAGCTTCTCACCACCAAGACTGCTCTAGACTACAGGTGGAATACTGTTTGGAGGAAAGGAGTTGTTCCTAAAATCAACTTCTTCGTGTGGATTGCTTTCCACAATAAAGCCTTAACTATTGACAACCTTCACAAGAGAGGTTTTGCCTTCCCCAATAGGTGTTACTTGTGTTTAGTAGATTGTGAGACGAGGGATCATTTATTCTTGCATTGCCCATTTTCCCACTCTATTCTGAGCATTGTCCTATCCTCCTTCCAGATCCTTTGGTGCTCTCCCCGATCCCTTAAAGATGCTTTTCACCAATGGCCTAATCCTTTCAAGAATCCCAAGCTCCGCTTCCTCCTCGAGGCCTCCTTCCACCATTTAATTTGGCAAATTTGGTTAGAGAGGAATGCCAGAATATTTGGCAAAGCTCCTAGAGGGCCCCCTTCTATTGCTCAAAGGGCATTATCTTACGCCATTGAGAATTCTATTGCGGTTCCCAGTCCCCGTCCCCATATTTCGAGCGAAGAAGCTATTCTCAAAATGATGAATCTCTGGCCGTTTTTGGAGGTTGTTAAAGGGCCCTGTCGAAGGAATGTTGTGTGGACCAAACCCCCCGTGGGGTGGATTAAATTAAACTTTGATGGAGCGGCTAAGGGGAATCCTAGGCCCGCTGGCGCTGGTGGGGTTGTCCGTGATCATGACGGGAATATTGTGATGGCCTATTGTGAAGATTTGGGCTCCCAGACGAATCACTATGCTGAAGCCCGAGGCGCTCTGAATGGTATTCGGATTCTCTCTGAGGATCCCCGGCCTCTTATCATTGAGGGTGACTCGCTCAACATCGTGAATTACCTTCTTGGTACCAAAAATCCATCTTGGAAAGTCTACAACATCATCCTCGAGGCTAGATCTCTTCTCTCCTATCGTTGTAGATGGAAAGCAAATCATATTTTGAGAGAAGGAAATCGTGTGGCTGACCACATGGCCAATAAAGGGCTCACGACCACGTGCCCGATTGTGTGGCGGTCTCGCTTCCCATCCGAGGTGGAAAGGTTGGCCAGGGCAGACATCCCTTCCTGATGTTTTCCTTGCATAGTTTTTGGAAGGCCCATTTCGACGTGTTTTGGGGTGGCGTGGCATTTTTGTCTACTCCATTGGGTGAGTGTGGGTGCAAGTGTCTTGTGATGCGCACCCCTATTCCCAAAGCATTTTGTTTTTCTAGTATCCAGGATTCTCCAGAGTTGGCGCCTTGTAGACTCTCTACTCTTGTTTCTCCACCAAGGCGGATTATCTGGTTTGTCCGATCTGGGCATTGGTTCGCGGTTGGATTTTCAAAGTACCCCTTTCCAATGATGCCCACGTGTGTGTGGTTTATTGGTGGTTCACGAGAATGTTTGGGCTTGGATCTTGTCATATCCTTGCCTTGGATTTGGCACGCTCCTCTCAATCCGCCCTGTGCATGCAATGATGTTTCGAATAAAAGGGTGGCAAGACCGCGTGGCTTTTTTAGACAAAGGAGAGGCAAGTTCGGGATCTGCGTGGCACCGTTCCTTTGTGACCGTGGCTTGCGGAATTGGATCTGGGTCGACTGTGGGAGGTGGCTCACGGTCAGGTTTATCCTCCCCCATCCTGTTGTTTATATTCATCTGTTTGCTTTAATCTCTGTTATTGGAGTTTTTTGTAGGTGGGTAATTATGGCTGGCCCCTTCATTGAGCCATCTACCCTCTCCCTTAGTGATGAGGCGCGCATGTTCATGAGGGCAAAGAAGTTGCTGCCCTTCCTAGAAAAATTTGCTGGCCCTGACCAGGAGATTACGTAGTGCTTTGTTGACACTTGGACTCAGGGGGATGTGGTCATGAAAGGAATTAACATCCACATTTCGACTACTTTCTTGGCTGAGATCACCGGTTTACCGGCCATTGGGCGGGTCATCAGGAGAGATAATCACAATTGGGCTGAGGAGCTGGAGCAGCTCCCTGATAAAGGGAAAAATCTTGGATGGGATAGGTCGTGTCTCCTCCGGTCTGCCCTCCCTGAGCCTTATAGATCCGCCATGATTCCTATCATGCAGTATATTACGTGTGACGATCCCGACAAGACTATTCAAAGTTTTCACATTAGTTTCTATAACCACCTCCGCGATGGCAAACCTGTGAGTTTTCCAGATTACCTCATGTACTCCCTTGGCCTTGCCATTGATAAGATCTAGAAAGTGAACTCCCCTCCAATCCATCAAGGCCTTATGGCAATTATTTATAGGCATGCTCTGGCCAAACGCCCTCCTCCTCAGGTCGTCAACCCGCTGAATTCCCAAGTCCCCTGTGTATCCTCTCCTGCATCCAGCCCCTCCAAAAATAGCCCTCCCAGCGCTGACGGGCCCTCTCCCTACAGCCGCTCTGCTCGTCCTCGGCCAAGACGCAATATTGGTGGTAGATCGTCCATTCCTGGAAGATCTTCCCAGTGCCTGTGAAAATTCAGAAAGGTGGAGAAGGATGTCCGTCCGCAGCACATCCCGTCGGACATGGAGAGCGACAAGGAGAGTCACGGTATTTCTCTCCTGGACCTGGCTGCTTCCATTCTTACTTCTGTCAACTCCATGATTTCTATCCTGAAGTAGAACCAGAAGCGCCCAAATTCGAAAGGACAGGAGGATCGTGATTAGCAGTCCATGGTGTCTGTCTCTTTGTTTTCGGCCTCTTTTCGGGTTTCTCTCGGGTCTGTCCTATTTTCTTTTTGTTGTTGGGTCTCCAGGCCTAAAAGCCCTTTTTGCTGTTTTCAAGTCTACAACATTAGGATGGTTTTATTTTCATTTAGGTTTATTGTTACAGCCAAGAGGTATGATGCATCATTAGAAAGTTGGCTAATTTTGTACATAAGGTTTTGGGATCCTCTATAAAAACCCACTGTTAATATATTATAATAATTACCAAAAACAATTTCCATAATTATTGTGCCCTTCAATTACAATTGTGTTGTAAGCTCATTTATTTTACAAGAGTGAGGGAATCTCATAATTCCCTTGCATAAACATTATTCATTTACTAATATATTTATACTCAAAGGTCTTTTCCTTGAATAATTCCTTAAAAAATATTATTCTATTCATTTATTGGTCTCTATACCCAAACCTTCATTCATTTACATACAATCATAATTTTCCCTTTTCTAAAAAATAATATCTTTACAACATAAATAGATAAGTACTCTAACTAAATTAATTCAAAATTCTATCCAATAATTCAAAATATGCTTTACATAGATTAAGTAAAGAACTAGATCTTGCAAACCCTACAAGCCATTATTAAGTTTTCCCAAAATTGATAACATATTATCTCTAAAGAAAGGAATATTTTTTTAGCAATCTAAACTTATCAAGATTAAAATAAGGTCCCTTTGTTTCTTTTCAATTAACTTCATATAGAGTTCCTCTACTCTATTGCTTAAAAAGGATTTAGCATATTTTTTATTCATTCAATAAATAAAACTTCAATCAACTTATCCTAATAGTAAAGTAGTCAACTATAAGTTTAATATTTTCTTACCACATTTATTTCATTACAAAAATCAATGGCATATTCCACTATTATGATATATCTTCTAATACAAAATTATCAAATTCATAATAGCTTATTAATTTCTATAAATTTATATTTAATTTACACATATTTATTTTAAAAGTTGTTTCTCTAAAATCTTAGTTCCAATTCCAATGATAAGTTTCCCTCCATTCTTCTTGAAAGGATGTAACTATGATATATATAAGTCCTAACATCAAAATTTGGATAATAAACACAAATTTCTCCTTTGCACATTTTTGAAAAATTTATCTACTTCCCAAGGTCATCATAGATGATTGAATAGAACTTTCTTATATTCATCCAACCAACTATGAGCCCATCAAAAATCATGATGCATATTGCTTGGCTAGGATAGGGCTTAGTTAGCACCCTCATGAAGTCCAATGAGTACCATCATAGGTAGTAAATTTAACATAGGGTATATAGATTTAATTTTGGTTCTTAGACATCATCCTACCTTAGGTGTGGGATTATAGATTTCACAAACCTATCACCACCTATAATTAATTAAAACCCACATTCAAAGATCACTACTCCAATAGTCTAAATGGGTTCTAGATTTGTGCCACTTGGAAGCCTCCAAAATATTTCAATAAGAACAAAAATAAGTCTTCTAAACATTAAGGTTTGACTTGGATTAATTTCTTTTGTTATCGTGTGAAGGAGATATTTTCTCCCTATAGTGAAATTTGTACTAGGCATGCATAGGAGATGGATCAATAGGCTTCTAAAGGTAGGCTTATTCAAAGGTCTAAGCCTCCCAATAAACTAAACCATGGTCCTCCTTTCCTACAAAGAGCAACTATGCACAAACTTGGTGCTAATAAAATGTCACGCTATGCTACAAACGGATTACAATGGGCATCTATGTACAATTCATGATTTACACAAATATGTAGACAACAATCAAGAAAATAAAATGAGTGATGGCAATTGTACAAATACTCATCTAGTCTAGCATGGTAGTGAGAAAAACCAGATATCTATCCAAGCTCAAGCCATACATTCTCTTGAGACAACATCTAAGTCTTTTATAATGACATTGTTACTCTAAAACTAGAGGTATATATTTATCTTTTACAAGAAAGGAATCATAAATATATAGTAAACATAAGTATAATCTATCTCATAGTTTGAATCACCTTCCTCAATATTTTCATAGAAAGGAATATCTTAAGGTCTTAGAAGATGTTGGTTTTGGAGAAGACATAGATGCTCATCGAAGGTTAGACTCCTTGCTACTCCTTTTCTCTAAAAATATCCAAAATCTCTCACTATCCCACACGTTATAATGTTCAAGATCCAAAATACCAAAAAATCTTCTTCTTTTTTCCTTTTTACAAGAGGGTTTAAAGAGACCTTATAAATAATTCACTTAAGATAACAAACTCATAACCGTTCGCCTTGGAACTACATTAAGTTGGGTTCATTTTTCAACTCAAAGCTAAAGATTTGTTTTTTTGTGATTCATTTATTCTAAAAAAAATCAAAAATTTATTTTTTTTCTTTCTAGTTTTTTATTTAATGAAAGTATCATTAAATCTTATTATCATAGTTCTTTCATCATGCATGATACAAATTATAATTTTATATCAACAAATATTCAAGCACAAAAATATGACATATCAAATAGCATGAGCATCAACTATATATAGACCAAATATCACATGATGATATCACATGTCAATTCATTATGATTACATAAACATACAATGTTCTTGCAAAAATACAAATCTATTAGTAACATATAATTAATCAACAAAACCTCATAAAACTATTTAATAGTTTATTAATGATAACATATAAATTCATAATTATTTTATATAAAAAATCTTTCCAAGGGAGGGTCATGACATACTACCCCCTTTGAACTAAATACAGTCCTGTATGTTTTACAAGTAACTTACAATCAAACAAAAATTACATGTGTTCAATCAAATAAATATGGAAAATGTTTTTGCATATCAGGTACTTTTTTCCAAGTAGCATTATTTTTTTAATACCAGTCCCATTAGACTTTACATTGTTCTAAATTTTGGTTTATCTATTTGAAACGAAACTCCAAAATCTTTACTCTTTGCACTACAATCATTGTAGGATCATTTATCTGCAAGTTAATACTTTCCATGTATCATTGCTTACAAAGTATGTAACTGATCCTAACCATATATGGAATTTTTCTAACTTATAGATAAATGACCCTAAAATGATTGAAATACAACTAGTAAAGATTTTGGAGTTCCATTTCAAACAGATGGGGAATCAAACTCTAGAAAAATGTAAAGTCCAATAGGACTAGTATTCAAAAAAGAATGCTACTTGGAAAAATGTAGTTCATATGCAAAAATATTTTCTATATTTATTTGAATGAATAAATGTAATTTTGGTCTCATTGCAAGTTACTGGTAAAACACAAAGGATTGTGTTTAGTCCAAGGGAGGTAATATGCCATGACCCTTCCCTAGATAAATTTTTCATATAAAATATTTATGAATATATATGTTATCATTAATGATATATTGTATAGTTTTATGAGGTTTTGATGATTAATGATATGATACTAATACATTTGTATTTTTACAAGAAAATATATCTTTGCAAGTGGCTGGAAATTTTATGTTTTATACAGTCATAATAAACCGACATGTGATATATGTTCTAGATCTAGCTGATGCTCTTGCTATTTAATATGCCATATTTTTATGCTTTCATTTTAATTGATGCCAAATTTTAATTTCTGTCATTCTTGATAAAGGAACTATGATAAAAATATTTAATGATACTTCATTAAAAGAAAAAATAAGAAAGGATAAATTTAAATGTTCAATTTATTTTAGAATAAATGAATCACCAAAAAAACCATATATTTAGCTTTGAATTGGAAAATGAAGCCAACTTAATGAAGGGCCAAGGTGTACTATTATGATTTATTAACCTTCAATGAATTTTTTCTAAGGTCTCTTTAAACCCTCTTAGGAAAATGAAGAAAAAAAGAGAATTTTAGTCTTTTGGATCCTTAACAGAGAACGTACGGGATAGTGAGAGCTATTCGATATTTTTAGAGAAAAGAAATAGCAATAAGTCTAACCTTCGATGAACATCTATGTCTTCTCTAGAACCAACATATTCTAAGACCATAAGGTATTTTTTTCGTGAAAATATTGAAGGTGTTTCAAACTATGAGATAGATTAGACTTATGTTTCATATATATATATATATATATATATATATATATATATATATATATGACTATTTGCATGTAAAATACGAAGAGATACCTATAGGTTTAGAGAAAAATTATCATTACAAAATACTTAGACATTGTTCCTATGTACGCCTGAGAGAATGTAGGGCTTGAGGTTGGATAGATATATGGTTTTGATCACTACCATGATAGACTAGACGAGTCTTTGTACAATTGCCATTAGTTATTTTATTTGCTTTATTTTTGTCTACATATTTGTATATATCATGAATGCTACATAGATGAACATTGTAATCCATCTACAGTGTAGCATGATGTTTTATTAACACCAATTTTGTATGCAGTTGCTCTTTTTAATGAAGGAGGACCATGGTTTAGTTTATTGGAAGACTTATATCTTCAAATAACCCTACATTTTGAATCCTATTGGTCCATATCCTATGAATGCCTAGCACAACTTCTATTGTAGAGAGACATATATCCTTCACATGATAACAAAGGGAATTAGTCCAAGTTAAACCTTAATGTTTAGAAGAATGATTTTTGTTCTTATGGTAAGGTTTGAGAAGCCACCAAGTGGTAGAAATCTAGAACCCACTTGGACCACCAAAGTAGTGCTCTTTGAATGGAGGTTTTAATTAATCATAGGTGGTGATAGATTTGTGAAATCTATAATCCCACATGTAAGGTAGAATGACATCCAACCTCCTAAATTAAACCCATATATCCTATGTTAAATTGACTACCTACAAGATGCATCTTATAAGAAATTTGATCATTTATTTCTGGTTTCAAGTCCTCTGAAATTCAAAATTCTAAAAGCGGGAAAGACCAAATTCAAAATTATGGAAGGAATTAAGTTGATGTTGTTGGTTCCATGACTATTATTTCTGGTTTCAAGTCCTCTGAAATTCAAAATTTTGAAGGCAGGAAAGACCAAATTCAAAATTTTGGAGGAAGGAAGCTGATGTTGTTGGTGCCTCTCCTATTTTTATCCTCAATCCTTATTCCTCTGACCCTTTGGTCGACTTTTCTCAAGATTCATAGAAACCTGCTCAAGTTTCTTTCTTGGGTCCTTTGTCAGGAACCTCTGTTACCGGAGGCAATTCTGGTGTCTCCTCGAAGATAAAGGATTTTGTAAATCTGTTACCTTCCTCCAATGGCGGGTCTCTTTCTACCTCTAAGTGTGTTCCCTCCTTATGGGCTGACAATGTTCCTCCTAGCTAGGTTGAAGGGGTCTCTAAACCTTCTTTTGCCAATATCCTGGGTCACCCTTCTCCCTCCTTGGATGCTTCCAATCCTCCTTTTGAGGTTTTGGGTAACAAGGTCATAATCCCTACCAGTGTTGCTGAACAATTCATTGCTAAGGAATTTGTTTTCCTCTTTGGAAAAGTTTTGGGTGGCAACCCTAGCCTCGACGTCATTAGGTGCTAGGTTGCCCCAAGATGGAAGGCTAAATTTTCCCTCCATATTGTTGGTTTTTCCAAGGGTCTTTTTGGTATCAGGCTTAACGCCAAAGAAGACACTGAATTTATTCTTTCTGGAGGGTCTTGGTTCCTTGGAACTAAAAGTATTTTCTTGAGAAAATGGTCACCTAATTTTGACCATGAAACCCAAAGTATAAACCTTGCTCCTATTTGGGTTAGGCTTCCCAATCTCCCTTGGCACCTTTGACGAGAACCTGTCTTCAAATCTATTGCTTCCATGATTGGTGACCTCCTTCTCATTGACAAGGTCACTCTTTCAAGATCAAGAATGCATGTTATCCACTTGTGTATCAATTCTAACCTTACTTTTGCCTAACCTATCTGTGTGGATATGGAGTGTGGGTCTAGCCTCTTTAAGCAGGCCATTGAATATGAAAATAAGCATCCTTTTTGTATTCATTGTAAAACTCAAGGCCACTTGCATGTTCAGTGCTCTTTTTTTTCCTTAAACTACCATCCCCTTCTAAATATATCTCTGCTTACAATTGAGATAAAGAAAATGAAGTCTTGTCTTCGCTCAGAAAAGTTAATAGATGATTCCTTCCTTCCAAAAGAGTTGTCTTCATACTGGTCAAAGATCAACGAAAAAAGATATTGCAGGAAACTTCTCCTTCGTAAATATTCCAAGCGATAAAGGGGACCAGACTTCTCTTCCAGTTGCAAATGCCAATGACGTTAGTATTTTTGCTCTACCTAGTCAATTCCAAATTCTTGATGATTTAAATCTTGAGGATGATCACGTGACAAATACTATTGAGAATATTCATCCTCAATCCAAATCTACTCCTAATAGTCCATCCCTTTCTTTGGAAGGCCAGTTTGACCATGAACCTTCTCATGCTAAGAGCTCCTTCCAGGATGCTTTTAGTCTAGACCAGTCCCTGGTTGATGATATTTCTATTCCTCTCCTTCTTGGTATCTTCTAGCTCTGTTGTGTAAAATTTTAGTCCTAAAGTCACCAGGAGTCATAATAAATATCCTATTGACTGTGGTATGGGAAAAAAAAGAGGAGGACCCTCTAATTCTAACCATTGGAAACAAGGAACCAATGAATATATTTCTAATGGTGTCCAAAAGACTCTTTTTTCTACATGCATCATTTCTAAGGAAGACCCAAAGTGTATCAAACCTCCCCAACCATCTAGAAAGGGAGGAAATAAAGTTACAAAATCTTCTAAATGAAGATCCTCTCATGGAATGTGAGAGGCATTAATGGTTTAGCCAAACAAAGAATAGCTAAATCATTAAGAAAATAAATAAGATCCACCATTTTTGTTATCCAAGAAACAAAAATCAGCGATTCTCTTGATAAATAGATATCTTGCTTGCAAATCTAATGGGGCTTCTGGTGGCCTCCTATATCTTTAGAATCCTAATCTAGTAGAAGGAAACATTATCCATTCTTGTGATGAGATGATGAGCATTATTTTTTTTGACAAAGACAAAAATTCTCCTTGGGTCCTTACCAACATTTATGCTCCAAACTCCATCACTGGTAGGACACATTTATGGAACAACCATACTAATGTTCGGAGAGCCTTTGCAAATATTCCTTGGATTCTCATTGGTGACTTTAATACTCCCTTATTTACTTCTGATATGAAAGGGGGAGTTGGTTCTTATTCCAAAAGTATGGAGGACTTCTAGGAATTCATAAGCGAACAAAATCTCATGGATTTCAATCTCAAAGGAAATTAGTTTACCTAGTCAAATAGAAGATGTGGTTCCCAATTAATTCAGGTTAAAATTGATAGAGTTTTTTTTCTCAAGAAGCTACAAATATTTTGGGGGATGCAAATCTTCTATCCATACTCAAAATTGGTTCTGATCACAGTCCTATTCTCCTTGATACAAATAATCCGAAGCTATTCAAAACCCCCTTCAGGTTTGAATCTATGTGGATGCTTCATCCTGATTTTAGAGAAAGGATCAAACTGTGGTGGCAATATAACTTCCAAGGATCCCCTTCCTTTGTGTTGGCACAAAAACTTAAAAACATTAAGGAGAATTTAAAAATTTGTAATAGATATGTCTTTGGAAATCTCTTACAGAACAAATAGGACACCATTAACAGGCTTGACATAATAGAAAAATAAAGACAACAAAAATGTGACTGTTCTGGAGAAATTAGAGAAAATGAAAGGAACTTATTAGCTCAATATCATAATATCCTTCATTACAAAGAGATCTTTTGGAGACATAAATCTCATGATATTTGGTTAAAAAAAGGAGACTCCAATACAAAGTTATTTCATGTCACAACATTGAGACATCGCAGTCATAATAGGATTAAAGAAATTCATAGGCAAGAAGGTAGAATGGAGAATGATATTAAAGAAATCATGTCAGAAGGCCATATCCACTTTTCAAAACTTCAGCAAGAGGAATAATGACCCAACTCCAGAGCTGCTAAATATTTCTTTCTCAATTATTCCCAAACTAATTACTGATGATATCAACAATAAATTAAACGCAGTACTCTCTGACGAGGAAATAAAGGATGCCATTTTTTCAATGAAACCTGACAAAGCTCCTGGACCTAATGGGTTTCCTCCTAGATTCCGTTGGCAATTTTGGGTACATTGGGTACATTGCCTTTGCTCAAGTGTTGATGTTGTCATTGATGTCAAGAAGCGGAAGGGTTTTTGTGAAAACCAAGGCAGACAAAATAAAAGGTTTTATTTAAAACCATGGACAACAGATTTGAAATGGGTTTTTCTTAAAACCCAAGTTGGCTCTTCGTTTCGTTGAAAAAGGTGCCCCGGTGATGAAGATATTTAATTTTAAATATTTAGTTTAAATTTTATTTATTTAAAATTTAAATTAATATTTTAAAATTAAATTAAAGTATTTTTCGACGTGTTTGGAAATGCCGACGTGTTTGGTAATGCATCGAAGTACATATAAAAGGTGGCAATGGAATTCATTAAAGTGTGTATGTTTTCGATATGAATCCTCGTGCAATTTCGATTTAGTCGGAGCCCCTGCGCTAACGAAGAATGATGCTCGGGAGCAGCGCCAAAGAGGAGGGCTCGCGGTGGAGATTCAAATGATGCTCGGTCAATATTAAAATGGGTGCACGAAGATCAAGCTCTCAGTAATGAAAGTGCAGCATTTGATATTAGAGACAAAACAACGTTGAAATCGAGAACACTAGCACCAGGGTATGCGCGATGATAAAAATTGATGATCCAAAATTCGCACGATAATAGGGCACACGCAAATCAAAATATGAGAAGGAAGTGAACAACGTGATTTATTGTGTATTGGTGACAGGGAAGAGGACAAAAGGTTTCACAATTCTCGAGGAGAACAAAGACCAGAGATAGAGCTTTCTTATTGGATTTCAGTCGAGCAAGCAGCGCTGACGAGATAAAGAAGGGAATACACATCGCAGTACCTAAGAGGTCGTGTAGTCCATGTGGCTTTCCAGCCAGAGCTAAGGATTGTAAACAGATGGGCAAAAGTTCGATTCTCTACGTATAATTTTGAAGTACATGACAAAAGAGTTCACAGCGTTGGACTTGAAAAATATAAGGTATTTTCAAATATTTTATTTTATATGATTACAAGTTGAGCGTTATACGAAAGTTGGTTTGAAGTATTAACTTGTGAGGTGTGGAAGATATAAAAGTGTTTATTTTAAATTAAAGTTTTGGGAGTTATAAGGTTATGCAATGTTGTGATTTATTTTATTTTATGGTACAAGTGGTTTTAGGAGAGATAAGGAAGTTGTGCAATTAGAGACCTTGGTGATGATTATTGAAAAGTGGAGTAATGTTGATTATGTTGTGATCTACTAACCCTTGTGAAGATTGGCAAAAGAATTTTGTGATTGTGGCAGATTTCCAAAGGGGTTCCTTCACTTCAATAAGGTATGGGCACATTCTTCTTATGAGTATGATTGGTGTATGTTTTCCTGAAATAAGATTGGAGTGAAAAGGTATTCAACTAAGGTTTCCTTTGGTTGGGTGTAAGTCCTAGTTTCTGGTTTGTTGAAGACTACTTATGCATTGTTATCATTGATGAGAGTTTTGGTGAATGCATAATTCTGGTTTGAGGTAGTGGAAGCATTGTGCACTAGGGTTTATGGTTGTGAGTCTTGATACTTGCTTTGAGTTGGTGAAACCCTTGGATGGCTGTGTTGAGGTTGATGGTTGAGTTGCTTCCATAGAGGTTGGTTGATCAAGTTATTGCTTTTACTTGAGTCATGATATTGGGCTTACTCCATTGAGTTGATTTGAACAAGTTATTCTTTGCATTTGGTGATATTGTGTGGGTGGCTGTTTTGTTCAAATATCTTTGGAGGGAAAAGGATTTCTACTTGTTTCCTTTTCTTGTGATGATTGGTTGAATGCTTCAAGGTTAATGTTGAGTTGAATGTTGTTGGTTAAACCTTGTCTATGAGCATTGTTGTTGAAGCCCAATTGGTTGAGAAAAGATATTGGTTTTGGAAAGAACATGAGTATCATTGTTATATGAGATATTGCATGGTTGGCAATTGTTGGGTTGTGTTTCATGTTCTTGAGAAAAGCATACTACATCTATCTTATTCTTTTGAGATTTGAGATTGAGTTGAGATTGAGATTGGGAGTTAAGTATAGAACATATTGAGTCTCTAACAATTCTCTTTATGCTTCTATGAGGTTGATGAATCATATTGAGTCTCTAACAATTCTCTTTATGCTTCTATGAGGTGGATGAATCACATTGGGTCTCTAACCATTCTCTTTGTGGGTTCATGCCAAGCAAGTGTTCTTGATGAACTTGTGAGCAGGTTTTGGACAGGTTCCGTTGGGGACTTGTGAGCAGGTTTTGGACAGGTTCCGTTGGGGACTTGTGAGCAGATTTGGACAGGTCCTAGCAGAGGACTTGTGAAGTCGAGGTTGATAGTTCTATCAAAGAACTTGAGGACAGAGGTGCATTGGTTCTATGAGAAGAACCCGAGGACAGATTTGTGCTAGACCGAAGGACTGTGTTTGGTGTAGATCAAAGACAGGAGGACGAGGACATTTGTGCTAGACCGAAGGACTGTGTTTAGTGCAAATTCGAGGACCAGCTTTGAGGTGATAGAGTTGAGGACAGAGGTCTCCAGCCAGAGCAGGGAAGACAGGTGTCTTCTGTGGATAGAGTTCCATTTGCTAAGGGCAACGGAGGCAGAGGTCTTCTAGAGGATCACCGACCAGAGCAGAGGTAGGGGAAGGTATCTCCTTTGAGCAGAGGCTCATAAATTCAGATTGGGGGAAGGTTTCTCCTTTGAGCCGAGGCTCATAAACATTGTAATTGGGAAGGTTTCCCAAAGAACTTTGAGATAACTTTTAGAGAAAAGTTTTGTGGATGAACCATGTAAATTGTTGTGTCACTTTGTGGATGGTTTTGTGCATTGCTTTGATATTGCTTTGGATATATTGCTTTACTATTTTGAAGTATAAAGGAAAAAGTAAAAAGAGGTCTTATACTGTTCACCCCCCCCTCTCAGTATAAGCTTGTGTTCTTCAATTGGTATCAGAGCGGGTTCCTTCGAAAAAGTTTGAAAGCTTGAAGGAAAATCTAGTACAAGAACACAAATGACAAGGAAAGGCAAAAGCAAAACATCAAGACACAAGAAGATGAAATCTTACCTGGTCATGAAAGAGGTAAATGAAGAAGAAAGGTCAAGTTCTCTATGGAATGGAAATAGTATTCAAGAGATGAATCAATTGTGGAAAGATTGTCGAAGATGATCCGTTCAAAATTGATGAAGATAAACAGGATTGTAAGAGCAAGGATTCTGAAAGGCATAGGCATCAAAGGAAGAACAAAGATGAGCACAACAATAAAGGAAAGAGGTATTCTCACAAGCACAAGAAGAGCTTCTACCTAGACAAAGCAAGTAAGTGTTCTAGTAGTGATAGTGAAAGTTCTTCAAGTGATAATGAAAATGAGATGTTGTTCATATCAAAAAAGAGGAAGAACCAAAACATAGATTCATTATCATGAAATGTCTTAGATGTGGAAATTTTGGTCACCTTGAGGATGATTGCACAAATAATGATTTGGTTGCTAGTATGTATGAGGATGCTTCAGAAAATGATAAGGAAGATGCATGTATGGTTTTTGAAAAGGGTAGCACCTCTAGTGATAAGAAATCTGAAAAAGGCTTTGATGATTCTAAAAGCAAACATATAGAGGAAAGTGAAGTAGATCTTAAAGGTGAACTTATTAGTGCTCTTAGTGCTTTGAAAAAGGAAAGAAAGAAGAATGCTAGACTCAAGGATAAGTTAGATGAATGTTGTATGGAGAGAGATGAACTTATAGAAAGTCTTGATGTCTCTATGGCTAATGCACAAGAACTCAAGAATGAGTTAGAATCTAAGGTGCTTGAGTATAGTGAATTAGAACAGAAAATGGCTTCGTTGAAAGAGGAAAATAAAGAGTACAAGGATAAGTTGTACAGGTTTCAAGAAAGCTCCAAAAAGGTTAAGTCTCTCATCCAAAGTCAAAGAAATCCAACAGATAAAACAGGTCTTGGTTTTGTTAAGCCTCACAAGAAACAAGTTGGAGAGTCTAGTAAGAGATTCCAAAAGGAAGAGAGTTCTAATGAGGAAAGTATTTCAGATCATGAGTCCTTGAATGATAGATGCATAGAAACAGAAAACAGATTTCGGAATGAGAAGAAGGAGAAGTTTTCAGGACCTAAGAAGTCAAATAAAGGAAAGTTTCAAGGCAGATGTTTTGCTTGTCACAGGTTTGGTCACATGGCTGTACATTGCATGGCTCAGGTGAAGAAGGTAAATAACAGACTTCAAAGTGGTGATTTCTTTTATGGGTATTGCTACTCTTGTAATCAGTTTGGGCACAAGGCATTTCATTGCAATGCAAATAACAGGAACAGATTTAGTCAGAACGGGTGGATTCAAAGAACAGGTATGCCTCAAAGAAATAACATTGTTACTTGTTACAAGTGCAACAATGAAGGTCACATAGCTAGACAGTGTAGAGCTGAAATTCCAGGATACAGGAACAGGAACGAGTGGCATGATCAGGTCCAAGGATCAGAACAATGACAGGAACAGGAATATGGACAAAGAGTTCAAGAGAAGGCCCGGCAAGGAAGTTATAGACGCTGATGATGATCAGTGCCTAATGGGAGTTTTACTCCCATCCCAGAATTAATCACCTCATCAGGAGGTGGGGGAGGGACTAAGCTAAGAGGCTCATTCTTAGTTCCGAGCCCCAAAGGTGGCCCTTTGCCATTGATGACAAAGGGGGAGAGATATGAGTAAGGGGGAGAGCTTCAAGTGAAGAGGAAAGCTTCAAGTCAGGGGGAGCAAAACTTCAAAGAGAGTGATTTCAGTTTTGGCTCTTGAAGATGTGTTTTTAGTAAAGTTTTGCCATCAATGACAAAGGGGGAGATTGTTGGCAATTTTGGGTACATTGGGTACATTGCCTTTGCTCAAGTGTTGATGTTGTCATTGATGTCAAGAAGCGGAAGGGTTTTTGTGAAAACCAAGGCAATCAAAATAAAAGGTTTTATTTAAAACCATGGACAACAGATTTGAAATGGGTTTTTCTTAAAACCCAAGTTGGCTCTTCGTTTCGTTGAAAAAGGTGCCCCGGTGATGAAGATATTTAATTTTAAATATTTAGTTTAAATTTTATTTATTTAAAATTTAAATTAATATTTTAAAATTAAATTAAAGTATTAATGTTTGGAAATGCCGACGTGTTTGGTAATGCATCGAAGTACATATAAAAGGTGGCAATGGAATTCATTAAAGTGTGTATGTTTTCGATATGAATCCTCGTGCAATTTCGATTTAGTCGGAGCCCCTGCGCTAACGAAGAATGATGCTCGGGAGCAGCGCCAAAGAGGAGGGCTCACGGTGAAGATTCAAATGATGCTCGGTCAATATTAAAATGGGTGCACGAAGATCAAGCTCTCAATAATGAAAGTGCAGCATTTGATATTAGAGACAAAACAAGTTGAAATGAGAAACTAGCACCGTGGTATGCGGATGATAAAAATTGATGATCAAAATTGATGATAATAGGGAAGAAATAAAATATGAGAAGGAAGTGAACAAGTGATTTATTGTGTATTGGTGATAGGGAAGAGGACAAAGGTTTCAAATTTGAGGAGAACAAAGTAAGAGATAGAGTTTTTATTGGATTTGATGAGCAAGCAAGTGAGAGATAAAGAAGGGAATACACATGAGTATAAGAGGTGTGTAGTATGTGGTTTAAAGAGCTAAGGATTGTAAACATATGGGCAAAAGTTTGATTCTTAGAATAATTTTGAAGTAATGAAAATGAGTTATAGGTTGGATTGAAAAATATAAGGTATTTTAAAATATTTTATTTTGTACTATTACAAGTTGAGTGTTATACGAAAGTTGGTTTGAAATATTAACTTGTGAGGTGTGGAAGATATAAAAGTGTTTATTTTAAATTGTATAAGTGGTTTGGGAGTTATAAGGTTGATGCAATGTTGTGATTTATTTTATTTTATGGTACAAGTGGTTTTAGGAGAGATAAGGAAGTTGTGCAATTAAAGACCTTGGTGATGATTATTGAAAAGTGGAGTAATGTTGATTATGTTGTGATCTACTAACCCTTGTGAAGATTGGCAAAAGAATTTTGTGATTGTGGCAGATTTCCAAAGGGGTTCCTTCACTTCAATAAGGTATGGGCACATTCTTCTTATGAGTATGATTGGTGTATGTTTTCCTGAAATAAGATTGGAGTGAAAAGGTATTCAACTAAGGTTTCCTTTGGTTGGGTGTAAGTCCTAGTTTCTGGTTTGTTGAAGACTACTTATGCATTGTTATCATTGATGAGAGTTTTGGTGAATGCATAATTCTGGTTTGGGGTAGTGGAAGCATTGTGCACTAGGGTTTATGGTTGTGAGTCTTGATACTTGCTTTGAGTTGGTGAAACCCTTGGATGGCTGTGTTGAGGTTGATGGTTGAGTTGCTTCCATAGAGGTTGGTTGATCAAGTTATTGCTTTTACTTGAGTCATGATATTGGGCTTACTCCATTGAGTTGATTTGAACAAGTTATTCTTTGCATTTGGTGATATTGTGTGGGTGGCTGTTTTGTTCAAATATCTTTGGAGGGAAAAGGATTTCTACTTGTTTCCTTTTCTTGTGATGATTGGTTGAATGCTTCAAGGTTAATGTTGAGTTGAATGTTGTTGGTTAAACCTTGTCTATGAGCATTGTTGTTGAAGCCCAATTGGTTGAGAAAAGATATTGGTTTTGGAAAGAACATGAGTATCATTGTTATATGAGATATTGCATGGTTGGCAATTGTTGGGTTGTGTTTCATGTTCTTGAGAAAAGCATACTACATCTATCTTATTCTTTTGAGATTTGAGATTGAGTTGAGATTGAGATTGGGAGTTAAGTATAGAACATATTGAGTCTCTAACAATTCTCTTTATGCTTCTATGAGGTTGATGAATCATATTGAGTCTCTAACAATTCTCTTTATGCTTCTATGAGGTGGATGAATCACATTGGGTCTCTAACCATTCTCTTTGTGGGTTCATGCCAAGCAAGTGTTCTTGATGAACTTGTGAGCAGGTTTTGGACAGGTTCCATTGGGGACTTGTGAGCAGGTTTTGGACAGGTTTTGTTGAGGACTTGTGAGCAGATTTGGACAGGTCCTAGCAGAGGACTTGTGAAGCTGAGGTTGATAGTTCTATCAGAGAACTTGAGGACAGAGGTGCATTGGTTCTATGAGAAGAACCTGAGGACAGATTTGTGCCAGACCGAAGGACTGTGTTTGGTGTAGATCAAAGACAGAGGACGAGGACATTTGTGCTAGACCGAAGGACTGTGTTTAGTGCAAATTCGAGGACCAGCTTTGAGGTGATAGAGTTGAGGACAGAGGTCTCCAACCAGAGCAGGGAAGACAGGTGTCTTCTGTGGATAGAGTTCCATTTGCTAAGGGCAGCGGAGGCGAGAGGTCTTCTAGAGGATCACCAGCCGGAGCGAGAGGTAGGGGAAGGTATCTCCTTTGAGCAAGAGGCTCATAAATTCAGATTGGGGGAAGGTTTCTCCTTTGAGCCGAGGCTCATAAACATTGTAATTGGGAAGGTTTCCCAAAGAACTTTGAGATAACTTTTAGAGAAAAGTTTTGTGGATGAACCATGTAAATTGTTGTGTCACTTTGTGGATGGTTTTGTGCATTGCTTTGATATTGCTTTGGATATATTGCTTTACTGTTTTGAAGTATAAAGGAAAAAGTAAAAAGAGGTCTTATACTGTTCACCCCCCTCTCAGTATAAGCTTGTGTTCTTCATATTCTTTTAGGCCTTTTGGGATATTATAAGTAATTATGTGTGTAAAACCATTATAGAAATCCAATGCTCTAATACTGTTCCCAAAGGCTTCATTTCCATGTTCATCGCTCTTATACCAAAAATCCCCAATACTACTAGATTTAATGACTTTCGACCTATAAGCCTTTGTAATGTCATTTACAAAATTTTAACCAAGGTGATTGCCATTTGTATGAGAGAAGTCATGCCTATTATTATAAATCAATACCAAGGTAGCTCTGTTAGAGGCAGATCCATATTAGATGGCATTATTTTTTTTAATGAAGCCATTCACTCCAGTTTCGTCAATAAAAAGGCAACCCTTCTCCTTAAGCTTGATATGAACAAAGCCTATGATAGACTAAGTTCGGATTTTCTTATTGCCATCCTTCACAATTTTGGGTTTCACTCTGATTGGATTTCCCTCGTCAAAGTATGCATCTCTTTCGCTTGGTTCTCTATTATTCAATGGTTATCCTGCTGGTTACTTTCAAAGCAATAGAGGTCTAAGACAAGGAGATCCTTTATCCCCCTCCTTTTCATCATTGCAGTTGAGGCTCTTGGCAGGTCTATTTTTGCAGCTAAAGAGGTAGGACTAATTTATAGAATTCAAGTTACTTCACAATGTAGTCCTATCAACCATCAACAATTTTTTGATGATACTCTCTTCTCCACCTTTGTCTCTGTCAACGAAGCTACTATCATCAAACGTATTCGTATCTTTTAAGAAGAAGCTACTGGCAAAAGAATCAGTTTCTAGAAGAGCAAATTATTTTTCCTTAATACTCCCTTGAGAAGGCAACACTTGATTCCCAAAATTCTTCATTGCTCTATCAGGAGTCTGCCTTCTTCATACCTTGGAATACCTCTTTTCATTGGAAATATTAAGGAAAACCTGTGGGACAATGTCATTGAAAGACTTCAAAAAAATCTGACCACCTAGAGAGGAAAACTCCTTTCCCAAGCTGGAAAAATTACTTTGACCATGGCTTGTCTTCAAAGCATTCCTATTTATTTCTTATCCTTATTAAAAGCTCTAGATTCTATCTATATTAAAATGGAAATAATTCAAAAAAACTTCCTCTGGTCGGGTACTAAGAACAAACACAGATTTCATTTGGTGGCCTAGGATAAAATATGCAAACCTAAAGACCAAGGTGTTCTAGGTCTTAGACATATATCCAACCTAAATCTTGCCCTCCTCGCTAAGCAAGCCTAGAGAATTATTTCAAATGAGAGGGTTGATTGGGTCAAAATTATAAAAAGGAAGCATCTTCAAAATGCTAAGTTCATGCATGGCCAGGTACCTTCCCGCGGTTCTACCTTCTAGAAGTCCATTTGTGAATCTCGTCCATTGGTGCAAAAAGGAACTCATTGGAAACTTGGATATGGCAAGTCCATATTTTTTTGGGAAGATAAGTGGATTGGTGATCATCCTCTCAGCCAAAATCCTATACTTCAAAGGATCATCAACACTACCAAGCAACTTTTTGGTCCTCTAGTGGCTAACTTTATAGTTTTAATTAATGGAGCTATGAAATGAAAAGAGGTTAATGTTCCAAATTGTGAATAGGAATATTCGTACCTAAATAACCATATCTCCTCTATCAGAGTCCCTGAAATTATCTCTAAATATCAACCCATTTGGGAGACCACAGACTCTAGGGATTTTTCTGTTAAGACTGCTTACCTTCTTTCCCTTGATTATATTGAAAATACTCTACATTTCAAGCTTGTCTAGACTAAGTATTTGATTCCTAAAATTGCTTTCTTTTCTTGGATCTATATTCAAGATCGCATTCTTACTGTCGAGAACCTTATGAAAATGGGACTCACTCTTCCTAATAGATATTATCTTTGTCTTTCCAACTGGGAGTCCACATCCCACCTCTTCTTATTTTGTCACTTTCCAAGGATGTTTATCAATAAACTTCTTCAAATATTCCAATTGGTTTGGGCCAATCCTCCTTCCATTATTGACCTTTTTTATCAGTGGCCTAATCCTTTTAAATTTTTTGTATTAAAGCATTAAAGTCTCATTCCCTTAATCTTTAAAACAATCCCTTTTCTTTTCATTCCCTAAATCAAATCCCTATAACTTCAATTCAAAGAATAAATCTACATTCATTTTTAATTCCCCATTTCTAGTCAATCAACTACTTTTTAAAGCATTAACGTCCCATACCTTTAACCTTTAAAACCAGAATTCATTCATTCTCTAAATTTAAGCCCCATAACTTCAATTCATGAATAAATCCACATCTCTTTAATTTAAACGCCTAATACATTCAACCTTAATCAAAGGGAATTTATTTTAAATTAAAAACCTTCAATACATTTCATTAAAATCAAAGGTTCTTTCCTAATTTAAAACCTTACATAAGTCTCTTATAAATCAAAGGTTCCCTTTAATTAAAACCTTAAATACATATCATATAAATCAAAGGTTTTTTTTAATTAAAACCTTAAATAAATCTCATATAATTACATGGTCCCTTTTTAATTAAAGGCCTTCAATAATCGTATATGAAACAAATATTCCTTTTAATTAAAAACTTTCATTATATTTTATGTGACACTAAGGTTTCTTCAATTAAAACCCTTAAATACATTTCACAAAATCAAAGGTTCCTTTTAATTAAAAACCTTAACTAAATTTCATAAAACCAAAGGCTCCTTTTAATTAAAAACCTTCTCTACATTTCATAAAATCAAAGGCTCCTTTTAATTAAAAACCTTTTCTACATTTCATAGAATCAAAGGTGCTTTTATTTAAAACCTTAAATACATTTCATAAAATCCAAGTCTCCTTTTAATTAAAAACCTTATCTATATTTCACATAGAGCACTTGAGGGGAGTTTGGTGCAAATGATACGTTCGTATTCCTTCTTGTAACATCTAGTATTACAATCTTTAGAAAAATGTATGATCTTACAAAGGACAGATGTATCCCATACACTCAATACACCAACTTGTTTGTGTAACTCCTTTCTTGAATATGAGCACTTTTTTTGGTAATTTGATTTATATTTATAGTATGAGTTTTATAAGGTACACAAAACCTTTTTACATAAATGGATGGCATGCCAAAGGCATTGAAAAAAATTACAGGGAGGTTTGGGGAACCTCTGTAATTTAGAAATAAAACCTCAAAAGGAAATATCATGAACAAAAATGTAAAAATGTTTTGACAAAACCATAAGGAAACCACTTTAGCATCAAACGCAAAAACAAGACCACACCAAAAAAAAGGGTAAAAATGAGGGCTCCCTAGAGCATTAGAGGGCCCAAAGAGATGGATCCATAACAATCACTTCTTGGTATCCTCCTTAGGAATTCCCAAAGGAAGTTCCCATTTTTTTGTGTCTGCCAAATCAGCACTAGAGTTTATGTGTTGAGCTTGCATCACCACATTAGAACTAGGAGTAAGAAAATCCACACTCAAAAAAGGTACTTTGGATGGATCTAGAGTTGGCTAACCTATGTGTCTTGAGAGAATCTTCCTAGGAACATTTTTCACTAATTTTGATGACCCTAATTATTTGACTTTTCATTATTTTCAATGCTCATGATATTCTAAGGGAAGTTGGTGTGCCACACTTTGAGATTTGTGGAGGAAACTCCCAAATTAGCCATAAGGTCAGCAACCTAGTTGGCTTGCCTGTAATTATATTGGATGATCACTTGAGGATAGTTTTTATAGAGCTTTCTAGATTCTTGAATGGTGCTGAACACTCTCCATGATGGGTTCTTGTCATTTTTCAAGCAACTGATGATGTTCAAAGAGTCTCTCTCTATGATTTTATGCCTAGGATCCTCTTTTAGAAGGGCAAGTCCTCTCTAGATTTCTTTAGATTCTACAAAGTGGCTGGTTTGGGACCAAGGTGTTCAACATACATGAAGATCAACTCACTTTTGTGGTCTCTGATAACTCTTCCTGCACCCATTGGGTTGAGGTTTCATTTGGAGGCTCCATCAAAGTTGAGCTTAATCCAACCCTTTGGGGGGGGGTTTCCACTTGATGTTAGCCCTCGTATTATGACTACCTTGCACTCTAGGATCCTATCTAGGAATGCAAAGGATGTTGAAGTAGGAGCATTCAAGTACCAAAGAAGGGGCCATGGAGCAAGGAATAAGGTGGACATTTTTGGTAGCATAGGTAATGTATTTAGAGGTAATGATCAAAGGATATTTGGAAGAGTCTAAGAAGACTTTGTTTTTGTTCTCGAGCCAAATTTTACAAATATAGTTATGGAGGTAGAAGGTACAAAGGGAGTGAATCTTGATATTACTAAAAGGGATGAACCACTGAGAGAGGAAAACAACAATTGAGATGGGCCAGACCACATGGATGTGAAAAGAGTTTAACAAGTGACCAAGGATAGAGGAGGAGAACTCATAGTTGATGAATATGTGATTGGTGGATTCCCAGTAAAACATGCATAAGTAAGAAATATTGGGGATCATCAAATCTCTTTTGGCCAAGTTTCCAATAGTAAGTATTTTGTTTTGGATTACAATCCAAGAGAAGAAACCCACTTTGACAATGAGTTTCTTATTCCAAACTAATTTGAAAGGAATAATAGAAGCTTGGGAAATTTCTTGAATGGTATAGGCTTATTTGATAGTGAACGTGCCTTCATCAAATCCTCCAAAAATGGACCTATCCTTTGCATCCTTAGTAGGAATGGTGACTGAATTAAGCATCATGGATAAACTAGCAGCTTGGTTGGGGAGGTTAATAATATTGATAGGCTTCCAACCAGGGTCTCCATTGGAGTGGTTAATGAAATTAGCAACCTTGTTCCCTAATAGGATATCAGTGAAGAGTTTGAGGATATAAAGGGCCATATTCTCAATCAGAGGTTCATCGTAGATCCATCTGTTATACTAGAAGTCAATGTTGTTTTCATTACCAAGGAGCCATCTGAGGTTTTTTTGAATGATATGTCTAGTTTGGGTGATATATTTCCATAAAGTGGGTCCCACTCAGGGGGCCTCTTCATTGAGGAAATTAATTGTTAGTGATGATATTCCACACATGCTTGGCTAAGAGAGATAAATTAATTTTAGATATTTTCTTGAGCTCAATGCCACCTTGATATTTGCTACTGTAAACAATATTTCAGGATACAAGATGGATTCTTTTCTTATGTTCACTTATAGACTAGAGGAACCTTTTTGAATTTGCTCAATTTTAGAGCTCACAGTAACCAAAATATTGAAGAAAAATAAGTATACTGGGATGCTCTGGAGATAGGCCAAGGTGAGAGTGGATTTAGCTACCTGAGAGAGAAGGTGGCCTTTCCAAGAAGTAAGCTTTTTTTGAATTCTCTCAATGACATTATTCCACATGGAATCTAAAGGGTTGCATAAGAATAGAACCCTAAGGTAGGTGGTGGGAAGAGCACCCGTAGAGCACCCAATGATCAAGAATATTTTGATTTACCTATAAAAAGGGGTGTTGATTAAATTTGTTTTTCTTTTGAGGAAGTTGATTTTTTTGTAGTACATCTCTCATAGAGGTGAAAAATATGCTTGATGGTCTTGTCTTGAGAAATTGAAGCATAGATAGACAAAATGGTGTCTTCTACAAACTGTTGGTGAGTGAAAAAGTTGAGATCGATAGCATATTTTATTTTTGAAATAAACCATATTCCATTACCTCTTTCAGGGACCTTCCAATCACCTCATCTAGGATAATGAAAAGAATTGAAGACAGGGGAACTCCTTGTCTCAATGCTCTTGCACTAGGAAAGAAACCAACAAGAGACCCATTGACTAACACTGAGAACCAGGGGGATATATATGTATCTCTTTATGAGATCAACCTAGTCTAGGTGAAAGCTAAATTTGTGGAGGATATCTAAGAGAAAATCCTAGTTGATTGTATCAAAGGCCTTATTCATGTCTTGCTTGAGAAAAAATGCAGGTTTCTTGGCAAGGGTGACATAATGTAAGGCTTCATGGTTTATAATGAATCCATCAGTTATGGTTCTCCCTTTGATGAATTTCCCTTGACAAGGGTTGATGATGAGGGGTAGGATCTCCTTTAGCATGTTGGCTATAACTTTGGTTAAAATTTTGTAAAGAACATTGTAGAGGTTGATGGGCCAAAAACCAGACAAAGCTTTATAGGTGGAAACTTTGGGCACCAAGGTGATGAACGTAGAATTGATTCCATGGGAGATGGTTTTGGAATATTGGATATCTCTTACTTTATAACACACATAAGGGCCAATAAAATCCCAAAATACTTGGAAGAAGTGAGGAGAGAAGCCATCTATCTTGGGAGCCTTGTTAGGCTGCATAGAGAATAGGGCTTCTTTGATTTCTTCTTTTGTGAGAGGACTAATGAGCATTGAATTGGTGGACAGAGATATGGAGGGGGTATTTTAGCCAAAAGGGAAACTTTGGCCTAAGTGTAAGCAAGGGATGAGGTGCAAATAAGGGACTAAATAAAGGAAACAACTTAATTTCTAATTTCAAAAACCTCCTTTGTGAGGCTCCCATCACTGCGAATGAGCTCTAAGATTTTATTAGAGCTCCTATTCCTAAAAGTAGAGGTATGAAAAAAATTATTGTTTGCATATCCATCCTTAAGCTAGAGGACCCTAGATTTTTACCTCCAGAATATATCTTCCATGTCCAAGATGTTATGATATTCAGATAAGAGGTTGCACTCTTTGACAGGGAGGAATGTGGAGATGCTTCGGAGGAACTTCTCAAGAACATTCCCCAGGTGGTGACAAAATATATGAATAATGATTTTAATATCCCATATTCTAATGATGAGATTAGGACTAACTTATTTAGCATGAAAAAGGACACAACACTTGGGCCAGATGGGTCCCCTACTAGTTTTGATAAAGGTTTTGGTATCTTCTTTGTTTAGATATTTTAGAAGCCTTAAGAGAATTATAATCTTCTTCCTCCTTTCTAAAGGTATGGAATACTACCTTTATTGTTTTCACACTGATGAAACCATGGTGCATATTTTATAAAGGATCCTAGACCTATCATCTTATGCAATAATCTATATAAGTTGCTTACTAAGAGACTTTCTAATAGGTTGAAGAGGCTTCTGCCCATATTGATTTCTCCTCTTCAAGGTGGTTTTTTATGGTAGATAGATTATGGATGGGATCATTATAGTTCATGAGACTTTACATTTAATATCCAAAAGCAAGTTGGCTAGAATGCTTCTTAAAATTGATAAGCAAAAGACTTATGATAGGGTCTCCTAGGAGTTCCTTGACAAGGTGTTGCAAAAATTTGGCTTTAGGGATCTTTGGAGGAAGTGGATTAGAGTTTGTATTTCCTCTGCAAAATTTTCTATCATCATCAATGGGATTACTGAGTATTTTTTTTGGTATCAAAGAGGTATTAGGCAAGGTGATCCCTTGTCTCCATATCTTTTCATTTTAATGGCTGAACCTTTAGGAAGATAAATTCTTACTACTAACTTATCCTCTACGATTAAGGGAATTATACCTACTGGTATTGTAGAGGTGGTTTCTTATCAAAAGTTTGTATATGACACTGTACTTCTTGGGGAGGCTACTTTGAGAGAGGCTAGGGCATTTATAAATATTTTTCAATTGTATGAGAAAGCTTCCAACCAATAAAATAACTTCCATAAAAGTCAAATATTTTTCGTGAATACTAGAAACAAACTTCAACATAGAATTGTAGGGATTTTTGGTGGTATTGCTAACCTTCCTTCTATATATCTAGGTATACCATTGTTAATTGGGAGGATGAAGGAGGATTTATGGTATCCTATGTTGGATAAGATTCAATGTAATTTAGTTGGGTAAAAAGGTAATATCCTAAGTCAAGTAGGTAGTTTGCAATTACTTCAAGCTACCCTCCAACACATTCTCGTATTTTAATATATTTATAAAATTCCCTCCAAATTTAGGAGGATTGACCATATCTTTAGGATATTTCTATGGGCTAGGATGGAGGATAAATAGAGGGTATCCCTTGTCTCTTGGGATAGGGTTTCCTCTTCTAGGAAAGAAGGTGGTCTTGAGATAAAAAATGTGTTGTTGTTCAATAAGGCATTGATTTCAAAAACAACCTAGACATTATGTGTTAAGGAGGACCATTTATGAAAAGATATTATGAGAGGTAAGCATCTGGAAAATAACATTCCTCTTTTTTAGAAGTGTTGCTCCTCCTAGGGGCTCTATGATCTAGAATGGTTTGTTGGGGGTCAAAATTTTAGTTATAGAGGGTATGCAATTATAGATTGGGAATGGTAAGGATGTGTTCTTTTGGGAGGATACTTGGATTCTTTCTGAACCTCTCTTTATTAGTCCTGAGTTTTATGAGTTAAAGACTCCTTTATAACTAAAATTTGAAGAAAAATTAATTGATTATATATTCATCACTAATTTCAAGAGGGTTTGGAAGCATATGAATTTATATACAAGTGATATTTAGATCCTTGAGAGTTTGGTAAGGTTGAAAATTTTGCTGCAACAATAATGTCTTCCTTAACAAAATGACAATGACTTCCTTTTATGGACTCAATATCTTAAATGCTTTTTCAGTAAAGATTGCATATGAGGCCCAAACATTGTCCAAGGGAGGATATTTTCCAATAGAAAGAGTTTGGTATCCTCATTTGATCCCAAAGATTGCATTTTTTTATGGTTGTGTTTGAAAAATAAAATTTTAACTATTGATAATTTATGTAAGAAAGGATTCCATCTTCCCAATATTTGTCTCTTGTATTCTAAGGATGCTGAATCAATGGATCATATTTTAATCCATTTTTATTTCTCAAATAAGGTGCTCGATGCTTTATTGGATTCTTTTTCCATGAAATGGACTTTACCTCATAATTTCAAGGAACTTTTCACTTAGTGGAAATCCCCCTTCATTAGTCTCAACCTCACTAGGGTGTGGGATATGGTTCTTCCTCATTTTTTATAGAGTATCTTGTGGGAGAGGAACAAAGAATTATAAAGCATATTACTAGGGATGGATCCCTCCTCTTTAGAAGGATTAAAGTTGCTATTGAGAATAATCTAACTCTCTTTGATGTTGGAAATGGTAGGGAGGAAGTTATAGAGAAATAAGTTGTTAGTTGGAATTTGTATCTAGAGAATTTATTTTTTGTATCCACTATTCAAAAAATATTGGCTACTAGATGACATAAACCAGCTAAAGGGTTGTTCATTCTAAACTTTTATGGGGCTACCAAAGGTAATCCCGAGAGGGATGGTGGAGGGGATGTTGTCAAAAATGATAATGGTGAGGTCATTTGGGTTTATGTTGAATATTATGGTATTTAGAACCAACCACCTAGTTGAAGCTAATACTATTTTCTCAGGTGTTCACCAGGTTTTTAAGAGGTGCTTCAGAAGACTTCTCATTCAAGGTGACTCCTTGAACATACTTCGAGACCTAAAAGTTGAAAATAATGACACTTGTTTCATTTTGAATATTATTAAGGACATCAAAATAATGATACTTGTTTCATTTTGAAGACACCAACTTTAGGTTTCTTGGGTCCCCTCACATAGAATAAATGTTTATGGTGGAGTAAATGGTTATAGTGGTAGCTTTCCATATTTGAACCATGCTTACAACAATAATATAATAGAAGTTAATTCTATTATTATTATTGTTGTTGCACCCATGGTTCAAATATGGGAAGCTACACCACTATAACCACTTGTCCCACCATAAACTTTTATCCTGTGAGGGGACCCATGTGGGTTCAAGATTTAACTGGTTATTGGGACAAATGTTTCAATATGTCTTAATCAATTTGATAGATTATTTAACTGGTTATATGAGATTAAAAGTTGACGAATATATTTAATTGAGTTAATGTTTTAATTTGTTATAGTTTGTGAGAATTATAAGGGCATAAATTATATTGAATTGATTATTCTCACCAATTAAATTAAATTTTAATGTTTTTCATATTTTTAAAATAAAATTATTGAATATTAATTAAGAATAAGGAAAATTTTAAATATAAACTAATATTATTTAAGGTTGCCTAATGAAAGCTATAAATTTATATATATATTTAGAATTTAGAGAAAAACCCCTTGCGAGGTCACCTTGGTTTGAGAAACCATGACCACAGGTTCTACATTATCAAAATCACTCGGGAGTCGTGCATAGCCCTGATCGTACCAACCTAATCAACTAGGTTTTGGGTACTAGATGTGTGTTTGGTAGAGTGGATATTCAAACTAGGGACCTCCCTTGGAGGATTGCTCCACCCTTTGCAACTCACCTACAACATGTGGGTAGCTATAAATTTATATTTAAAAGAAATTTTTCAATTTATTGAATTACAATTAACTGCCATTACACGTTACTTTAAATTTTTTTGTTGGATAATAAGGGGTTGTAATTAGGTCCCCCAACATCTCTCTTCTTGAGAGTTTATAAATATTTACACTTTGTACATTTTTGAAAAATACTTCTCATTAAAGGCTATTCTCTATCCTTTATTAAACAAAAAGTTTTCTACTTACCAAGGTGATCATAAATGATTGAATAGAACTTTCTAACATTCATCCAATGAACTATAAGCCCATACATACTTGTGATGCTTATTTCTTGTCTATGACGGGGCTAAGTTAGAGCCCTCGTGAAATCCCATGATTGTCATCATAGATAGTCAATTTAACAAAAGGTAGATAGGTTTAATTTATGTGCTCAAGCATCTTCCTACCTTAGGTGTGGGAATATAGATTTCACAAACCTATCACCACCTATGATTAATTAAAACCTGCGTTTGAAGAGCACTACTCCAATGGTTTGAGTGCATTATATATTTGTACCACTTGGCAACTTTTCAAACATTACAATAAGAACAAAAATCATTCTTCTAAACATTCAGGTTTGACTTGGATTAATTTTCTTTATTATCGTATGAAGAAGATATTTCTTCCTACAATGGAAGTTGTACTAGGTATGCATAGGAGATGCACCAATAGGCTTCCCAAGGTAATATTATTCAAAGGTTTAAGCCTCCCAGTAAACTAAACCATGGTCTTATTTTTCTACAAAGAGCAACTATGGACAAATTTAGTGCTAATCAAATATCATGCTACACTACATATGGATTACAATGGGAATCTATGTAGCATCAATAATTTATACAAATATATAGATAATAATCAAGAAAATGAAATCACTAATGGTAATTGTACAAAGACTTATCTAGTCTAGCATGGTAGTGAGCAAAACCAGATACCTATCCAACCTCAAGCTCTACATTCTCTTGGGATAATATCAAAGTCTTTTTTAATGATATCTTTCTCTAAAAATAGAGGTATATATTTTCCTTTTACAAGTAAGCAAACAAATATATATATAAGTCTAATCTATCTCATATTTTGAAGTACATTCTTCAATATTTTCATAGAAAGGAATACCTTATGGTCTTAGAAGATGTTAGTTCTATAGAAGATATAGATGCTCACTAATCCTCTATGTTTTACCAGTAACTTGCAATAAGATCAAAATTACATTTATTCAATCAAATAAATATGGAAAATATTTTTGAATATCAACTACTTTATCCCAAGTAGTATTCTTTTCTGAAAACCAACCCATTGAAATTTACATTGTTCCAAACTTTGATTCATCTATTTAAAAAAAACTTCAAAATATTTGTTGGTTGCACTTCAATCATTGTAGGGTCAAGTATGTAATTGATCCTAACCATTTGTGGAATTTTTCTAACTTGTAGATAAATGAACCTATAGTGATTGAAGTGGAACCAACACATATTTTGGAGTTCTATTTCAAAAAGATGAGGAAATGAACTCTAGAAAAATGTAAAGTTCAATGGTATTTATATTAAAAAAAGAATGCTACTTGGAAAAAGTAGCTGATATACAAAAATATTTTTCATATTTATTTGAATGAATAAATGTAATTTTAGTATTATTTTAAGTTATTGCTAAAATACAGAGGATTGTGTTTAGTACAAGATAGGTAGTATGTCATGACCCTCCCCTGGACAACTTTTTCATATAAAATATTTATGAATTTAATTATTATCATTAATGAAATATTGAATGGTTTTATGATGTTTTGATGATTAATGATATGCTACTAATAGATTTGTATTTTTATAAGAATAGACACCTTTGCAAGTGTCTAGAAAGCTGATATTTTATGTAGTTGAAAACATAATGGACTTATATGTGATATATGTTCTAGATGTAGCTGATGCTCTTGCTATTTGATATGTCAAATTTTTACACTTGCATGTTAATTGATGTTAAATTATGATTTTTATCATGCTTGATAAATAAACTATGACAACGAGATTTAATGATACTTCGATAAATGAAAAAGAAGAAAGGAAAAATTTGAATACTCAATTTATTTTAGAATAAATGAATCACCAAAAAAAATATCTTTGGATTTGAATTGGAAAATAAACCTAACTTAATGAAATGCCAAGGTGGATGGTTATGAATTCATTATCTTGAGCGAATTCTTTCTAAGGTCTCTTGAAAACCTTTTGGAAAAAGGAAGAAAAATAAGATTTTTTGGTCTTTTGGAGATTGAGCAGAAAACATGTGAGCATGGAGTCTAACCTTTGATGAGCATGTATGTATTCTCTAGAACCAACATCTTCTAAAACCATAAGTTATTATTTTTTGTGAAACAATTGAAGAATATACTTCAAACTATGAGATAGATTATACTTATATTTCCTCTATACATACACACACACACACACACACACACACACACACACACACACACACACACACACACACATATATATATATATATATATATATATATATATATATATATATATATATATATATATATATATATATATATATATATATATATATATATATATATATATATATATATATATATGTATATATATATATATATACGAGCGATACCTCTAGTTTTAGAGAAAAATTATCATTGCAAAAGACTTAGAAGTTGTTGCTATGAATGCCTAAGAGAATGCAGGGCTTGATATTGGATAAATATCTCGTTTTACTCACAACCATGCTAAACTATATGAGTCTTTGTACAATTTCCATCAATAATTTCTATTGCATGATTGTTGTTTATATATTTGTATAAATCATATATGCTACATAGATAACCATTATAATTTATCTATAGTGTAGCATGATGTCTTATTAATACCAATTTTATGCATAGTTGCTATTTTTAGGAAAGGAGGATCATAGTGTAGTTTATTGGAAGACTTAGACCTTCGAAGAACCCTAGCTTTGGAAGCATGTTGGTCTATATCTTGTAAATTCCTAGTAAAAATTTTGTTGTAGAGATAAATATCTCCTTCACATGATAAAAAAGAGAATTAATCCAAGTTAAACCTTAAGTTTTCAAAGAATAATTTGTATTTTTATTGTAAGGTTTAGAAATCCACTAAGCGATGCAAATCTAAAACACACTCAGATCACCGGAGTAGTGCTCATTGAATGGAATTTTTAATTAATTATAGGTGGTGATAGGTTTTTGAAATCTATAATCCCATATGTAAGATAGGATGATGTTCGACCTCCTAAATTAAACTCATCTACCCTATGTTAAACTGATTACCTATGATGGTAGTCATGGGCCTTTGTGAGGGTGCTAACTAAGACTCATATTTTCCAGGTGGTAGGCATCACGAGTATGGATAGGCTCGTAGTTGGTTGGATAAGTTTTAGAAAGTGCTATAAAATTATTTATGACCACCATGGTCCTCCTTTCCTACAAAGAGCAACTATGCACAAATTTAGTGCTAATAAAATATCATTCTACACTACATATGGATTACAATGAACATCTATGTAGCATCAATAATTTATACAAATATATAGATAAAAATAAAGCAACTGAAATGACTAATGGTAATTGTACAAAGACTCATCCATTCTAGCATGGCAGTGAGCAAAACCAGATATCCATCAAACCTCAAGCCCTACATTCTCTCAGGACAATGTCTAAGTATTTTGTAATGATAATATTGCTATAAAACTAGAGGTATCTCTTTGTATTTTACAAGTAAATAATCAAATATATATATAGTAAACATAAATCTAATCTATCTCAAAGTTTGAAGCACATTCTTCAATATTTTCATAGAAAGGAATACCTTATGGTCTTAGAATATGTTGGTTCTAGAGAAGACATAGATGCTTAGTGAAGGTTAGACTCCTTGCTACTCCTTTTCTCTAAAAATATCCAAAAGCTCTCACTATCCCATACATTTTATGTTCAGGCTCCAAAAGACCAAAAAACTCTTCTCTTTCTTTCTTTTTCCAAGAGGGTTTAAAGAGACCTCATAAATATTTTACTCAAGATAACAAACTCATAATTGTATGCCTTGGTACTTCATTAAGTTGGATTTATTTTCCAATTCAAATATAAAGAAATATTTTTTTGGAGGGATTCATTTATTCTAAAACATATTGAGCATTTAAATTTTTTTTTTTTTTTTTTTTTAATTAGTGAAATATCATTAAATATTTTTATCATAGTTCCTTTATCAAGCATGATAAAAATGATAATTTGACATCAATTAGCATGCAAGTGTAAAAATATGACATTGCAGATAACAAAAGTATCGACAAGATCTAGACCAGATATCACATGTTAGTTCATTATGACTACATATACATATAATATTATTATAAAAAGACAAATCTATTAGTAGCATATCATTAATCATCAAAACCTCATAAAACCATTTAATATATTAGTAGCTTAGACATCATCCTACCTCAGGTGTGGGATTATAGATTTCACAAACCTATCACCACCTATAATTAATTAAAACTCATATTCAAAGAGCACTACTCCAATGGTAAGAATGGGTTCTAGATTTGTGCCACTTGGAAGCCTTCCAAATATTACAATAAGAACAAAAATAATTCTTCTAAACATTAATATTTGACTTGGATTAATTTCTATTGTTATCGTACGAAGAAGATATTTCTCCCTATAGTTAAAGTTGTACTAGGCATGCATAGGATATGGACCAATAGGATTCTAAAGGTAGGGTTATTCAAAGGTCTAAACCTCCCAATAAACTAAAATATGGTATTATTTTCCTACAAAGAGAAACTATGCACAAAATTGGTGCTAATCAAATGTCACACTACGCTACAGATAGATTACAATGGGCATATATGTAGCAATCATGATTTATACAAATATGTAGACAACAATCAAGCAAATAAAATGAGTAATGGAAATTGTACAAAGAATCATCTAGTCTAGCATGGTAGTGAGAAAAACCAGATATCTATCCAACCTCAAGCTCTACATTCTCTTGAGACAACATCTAAGTATTTTGTAATGATATTGTTACTCTAAAACTAGAGGTATGTATAATCTATCTCATAGTTTGAATCACCTTATTTAATATTTTCATAGAAAGCAATACTTTAAGGTCTTAGAAGGTGTTGGTTCTTGAGAAGACATAGATGCTCACCGAAGGTTAGACTCTTTTCTACTCATTTTCTCTAAAAATATCTAAATGCTCTCACTATCACGCATGTTATCTGTTCAAGATCCAAAAGACCGAAAAACTCTTCCATTTTTCCTTTTTACAAGAGGGTTTAAAGAGACCTTATAAATAATTCACTCAAGATAACAAACTCATAACCGTTCACCTTGGAAATTCATTAAGTTAGGTTCATTTTCTAATTCAAAGCTAAAAATATATTTTTTTGTGATTCATTTATTCTAAAATAAATTGAGCATTTAAATTTTTTCTTTCTATTTTTTTATTTAATGAAGTATCATTAAATCTTATTATCATAGTTCCTTCATCATGAACGATAAAAATAATAATATTTTTTTTATTTGTGGAAAACATCCCAAAAAGGATTCCACTTTCGGGTAAGACCCAAGGAGGCAGGGGTATCCATTCTACCAAAAATACCCAGGACTCGAACTTGGCCTACCACCTTTGACATACTCAAGGAGCAAACAAACACACAAAACCAATTTAAAAATAAGTAAATAACAACAAAAATAATAAAATAAAATAAAAAACATGCTCCTTGAGTGTGTCAAAAACAAAAGCACAACCAAACACGCACAATAAGATAAAATAAACCACAACCCAAACCACATAGAAAAACACAAGAACCACATAACAAAACACAAACAAGACAAAAACAATAGAACACTACAAAGACATAACCCAAAAAAAAACATGAAAAATAAACACAACCAAAACCTAAAAATTTAAAAAATAAAATAAAAATAAAAGTAAAAAACAACCAACAACAGACAATAAAAAAAAACAAAAAACATAGAAATCACTCACACATAAAAACACGAAATAACACAAACAAAGAGAAACCCAAGAACAAGAATGAAAAAACACAAGAACAAAAAAAAAAACTATAAAAAAAAAAAACTATAAAAAAAAAAAACAAAATAGCAAAAACACAAGAACAACAAAAAACAACACAAAGAACACAAAAACAAAACAAAACAAAAGAACACATCCACCTTAAAAAACAAAAAATAAAAATAAAAAAAAAACAAAACAAAACAAAAGAAAATAAAATTGAACAAAATAATGACTTATCTAGACCAGAAGACTATTAAGGCAAGAATCAACAGAGGAAACAAAATAAAAAATATAATGAGCTAGGGAACTAAAAAAAATTGAATGAACCAAAGAGAAGCAAAAAAAAAGAAGAAGAAGAAACTAGGTACCTTCAGAACTAGAGCCATCCAAAGAAATGATAGAAAGAAGAGCTTCCCTAATTTGAGAAGCCCACCATATAGGAGGGTGGCCATAACAAGTAAGATCACCTTTGTCCAAAGCCCAATTAGCTAAAGCATCAACACTCTTGTTTTGATCTCTGACCACATGATTGTAATCAACTTTCAAAAATCCCATCTGGATTAACTGAATCTTCTCAATAATTCTTTTTATTCTCCAATCCACCTTATGATTCTTAGGAGACTTCAAGAGATTAATCATAAGTTGAGATTCAGACTCAAATAACACATTTTCCAATCCAACCTTAGTACCCTCCTGAAGGCCTCTGAGGATACCATACCCCTCAGCAAGGTTATTGAAAAGAATACCCAAATTCTTAGCAAAAGTAAAAACTAGGGAGCCATCTGAAAGTCTACCAATTCCTCCCACACTAGATTTTATAGGGTTCCCTCTAGAGGCTCCATCAGTATTGAATTTTCCAAAATCCTTAGGAGGAGATTGTCAATTTCTAGTCCTATCCATATTACTAATACTCACATTCCCTTTAAGTTGGTTTCCCTTAGAATATTTAATCTTTAATATTTGCATAACTTGATCCCATATTTGGTGGGAGTTTTGGGGGTGATTAAGGAGATGATGGACTGATTAAACTAAGTTGGCTATTGTATTTTTCCAAATATAGTTAATATCCTTCCTATCTTGATTAAAAATTTGGTTGTTCCTTTCATTCCAAATATTCCAAAGAAGAATGGTAGAACCCATATAAACTAACTGCCTAATAAAATGATAAACACCCTCTTGATTAGGCCAATCCCTCCAAAGTTGTTCAAAAGTAACAAAATTGGACCATTGTAAGCCAAGTAAAGTGGCCATTCTCCTCCATAGCTTAGAGGCTATAGTACACTCAATAAAAATATGGGTTATATTTTCTACATTCACTTCACACATTTCACATCTAAAAGGGCCATGAAAACCACGCCTCATAAGTTGCTCACCAATAAGCACCCTACGATGCAATAAAAGCCAATTAAAGAACCTCACCCTAGGCCAGAGCTTTTGATCCCACAATCAAGAAAATATGTCAGAAGAATGGTTGGGATTATTATGGCATAAATTCAAATAAACTTGAGCAACTGAATACTCACCCTTAGTAGTGTTGTTCCATCCAAAATAATCTTTTTCATGGGACCAAGAGAGGGATCTCATATGAAGGATGCCTTGGATATCTTGTCTTTGCCTTTCTAGGATTTGAATAGGCCAGTCTCAATAGGGATCCAATATATACCAACCTTTGAATTACCAATATGGTATTGACAGTAATTAGCCACATTTATCCAATTAGCTCGATGAAGCTCCTCCATCCAAGGCCTCCAATAGGGAAACTAAGTTATCAAAAGCTTGTGACCATCCCAAGAATCTGTCCAAAAATTTATATGTTGACCATTATGAATGATCCAAAATAATTTTTTCTTTATCAAATCCTCACCAGTCTTAAGAATTGCTAAAATGGGATAACCTTTGGTAGGAATTTGATAGTGAACAAGGTCTTCATGACTTTTGTTCTCAATATATTTAGCACGGAGATTATTGGCCCAAAGAGCATTGGGGTTATGCAACATCCTCCAATATAATTTAGCAGCTAAAGCTTTGTTGTTATTAATTGAATACCGAATCCTAACCCCACTTCACTCTTAGGAAGACATAAAGTATCCCATTTCACCAAGGCCCATTTTATTTTTTCCTTAGTACCACTCCAAAGGAAATGATGACTGATTTGATCTAATTCTCGAAGAACAACCTTTGGGATATTCAAAATGGAAGAAACATAAATAGGAATATCTTGAAGGACTAATTTTACCAAGGTGATTCTACCCCTAGAAGAGAGGTCTTCTTATATATTAATTTATCCAAGACCATGGATTCCTGTCTAGCAGTGCAGTGAAAGAAAATAACTTTAGATTTGTCTTCATTAATCAACTGCCCAGTAACCTTAGAAAAATAGCTAATGATTTGCTTAATATTAGAAGCTTCCTTAACTGTAGCTTTACCTAAAATAGTAGAGTCATCCACAAATTGAAGATGAGAGATAGGTCTAGCTCCATGAGCAATGGTAACTCCCTCAAGGGTTTTGTTCTCCCGCTTTTTGGTTATAGTCCTACCCAAGAATTCAGCAAGAATGATGAATTAATAAGGGGATAGTGGGTCACCTTGTCTAATACCTCTAGAATCTAGGAAATACTGAGAAGGTCTTCCATTGATAAGAACTAAGTAGGAAATTGGAGAGATACATACCATAATCCAATCCATCCAATCCTTAGAGAAACCAAATTGCCTCAAAACTTTGATAAGGAAATGTCAATCCACTCTGTTAGAAGCTTTGGATAAGTCTAACCGAATGAACATGGAAGGAGAATTTTGCATATCCATGGAATGGATGGCTTCCTAAGCAAGAACTATCTCATCTACTATTTGACGTCCTTCCACATAACCCCCTTTCTTTGGGGAAATAATCTTATGCAAAATAGTCTTCAACATTTCTGCCATGATTTTAGTAATGATTTTGAGAAGAACATTACATAAAGCAATAGGTCTAAAAGTTGAGATATGATCAACCTCTTGAGTTTTTGGAACAAGAGTAATATAAGTTTTATTGATAACCTTCAAAATTTCTTTGGATTTCTTGGCTTCTTCCACCACCTCTAATAAATCAACATGAAGGATATCCTAGAACTCTTGGTAGAACTCAATGGGAAAACCATCAGGACCTGGGTTTTCCCATTTTTGCATTATAAAAAATACTTTTTGAAGCTCATTGATAGTAACAGGAGCAGTAAAAATAGAGTTCTCCTCAAAAGTGATAATATAAGGGATTGCTTGAAGAACATTTTGTTGAGAAGTTGAGTCAAGAGGAGAAGCAACAAAAATATTGGAAAAGTAATCAACAACAATAGATTTCATGCCATCCCAAGTATAAACAACATCTCCAGAATCTGATTTTAAGGAAGAAATACAGTTGTGATATCTTCGAGCTAGAAGATATTTGTGGAAGAAATTTGTGTTTCGATCTCCTTCTTTGAGCCATTGAATTCTAGATTTTTGCTTCCATAAAATTTCTTCTCTTTTTTCCCATTCCTCTAACTGAGTTGTGAGTTTAATTTAATTTGTACTTCTCTTATCTGTGAACCATCTAAACGGATTTTCTTATTCAAATTTTCAATATGAGCAATAAATTCATGTTTTTTTTTATGAACATCCATAAACTCTTTCCAGTTCCAAGTCTTGATTTTGGATTTAATGTATTGCAGTCTTTTCGAAAAATAGAACATCTTAGTCCCATGCCTAGGTTTACCTTCCTTCCACCATTTTTGCACATGAGGTCTGAAGGAAATGTCTCTAAGCCACATTAATTGAAAATGAAAAGGAGATAAACTCACATTGGTTTTCCACATTTCCACCATGAATGGCCAATGATCCAAACCAGCATTATTAAGAGTCTTCACTTTAGGAATGTGACCATGGATTAAGAAATTTTTAGAGAGCAAAAACCTATCCAACCTCTCCATTATACAATTTAATCCTTGCATTTTTTTATACCAAATCATAAGGCCATTATCTGGTTGGATATCCACAAGATGGAGGTTTGAAATATATTAACTCATGAGGTTAGTGCTTTTGTACAAATTTCTATTTCCTCCCCTTTTCTCATCCAGAGAGAAGATGGTACTGAAATCTCCTCCAATCAAGATCCAAGATTTAGGAAAATGAGAAATAATATGAGTAATATCCTTCCACTGTCTTCTTTTTTCCTCCAAATAAGTTGATGCATAAACAGTAATGTAGAGCATAATCTAGTTGGAATGTCTACTTTGAATAGCTATATCCAAAAAACCCCAAATGCCAACCATATGGTGAATAACTACCTCTTTTGGGTCCCAAAGACAAGCAATGCCACCCGAATTCCCTTGGGAACTGAGGGAAACAACTTTTCCAGATGGCCAAATTTTACTGGAAATTAAGTCCATATCCTCCATTTACATCTTTGTTTCTTGAAGGAAAACAATATGTGCATGATTTATCTGAATCATTCTTCTAATTTCATTTTGTTTTGAAAGACTCTCTTTGAGTCCTCTAATATTCCAAGTGATGATATTCATTAATATCAGGGCTAAAAAAGTTGGAAAGGGCATTAATATTACCTTCCTCTACAAGATTTTCACCTTCTTTTACCATATGATATTGATTGGTCTTGCGGCCTACTTTTTTATTAGAATCCATATTCAATTGTTTTCCCTATTTCTTGACTTATTTCAATTGAATCTGAGATGGATTCTAACCTTGAATAATGCTCGTACACAACCAAAATTTTACTAGATGGTTCAACGGAGTCTATGTTGGGACCTGCATTATTTGAATTTTTGACATTTGTGTAAATTTTCTCCTTTTTTTTCTGTTGAAAACATTTTATTTGTTGGTTTGTCTCTGAGTTCTTCCCTTCATATTTAAATTGTGTTCTAAGATTTCAGTTTCCATTATTTCCTCTTCCTCACTTGGGACATCATTTATGGAAAGGATTTCAAACATATTAGCAGATGACTTTGATTGATCCTTCATAACTAGTTTTTTCTGAGTGTTCTTCTTATTAGGTATTTGGAAACCTCATCGAGTTTATATCTTCTTTCTTTTGATCGAGAATTTTATTTGGGAAAGCATCGGCCAAATGACCATATTCATGGTAAATTTTACAATGAAAAGGAATGTTCTCATAGTCCACTACTTGCTCCCAAGTGTCTTCCCCAAATTGTAATGTGATCTTTTTAGGTAGGGGTTTGTCAAAATCCATTAAAACAAAAATTTGAGCATAAATAGTATGTTCAAAATTTTGATTACAATCAGCAATCATCATAAAAATTCCTAAAGAGTTTCCAATTGAAGAAAAAATAGTAGGATTCCAAAATTCAATAGGGAGGCCAAAGAGTCTAACCCACACGGGAGCTATAGAAGGCATCTCTTATTTAGATTTAAATTTAGTATGCCAGGGCTTCATGAAAAGCCTTGCCCTTCCAAAAACCAAGGATCCCCTTGAAATTTTTTCTCTCTATCTTCATTATTAGCAAATATAACAAGAAAATAACCATTTGGATAAATAAATATTTGTAACTCACCTTTAGTTTTCCAGATTTTTGCAGCCCAGACTTTGAAAGCAAATAGACTCAGATGAAAACCCACGAATTGACAAATTAGTCCTATTTTTTCCAAATCTTCAATGCCAGTATGAATGTTACCCATATCAAGCTTAACAATAGGAGTTCCATCAGCTGATTTAAGACATCCTATAATCCATTTTCCTGGGATCAATCTTAGGTATTCTTAGAGGTTTATAGGAAACCCTAATATTGATATTAGCATTGGGCTAAAGTTGTCCACCATGAAGGGCATCCCTAAAATTCATTTTTGGGACTAAGTCTTCAAAATTCTTACCCTTGAAAGGGTTTTTCACGGTAGAATTATTTTGTGGGTGCACCTTAGCACTAGATTCACTTGAGATATGAGCCATTTTTTGATCAACTCCTTGAAACTTGTTTTGTGATCTCTTTAATCCTTGCCCTAGACGTCGTGGAAAGGTATGGTTTTCACTTTTATTTTGTGCAGCAAATTGGAAATCGTTGTCACTCAAGTTCACAGTATGATCTATTAAAAGATAAATTTCTAACCCATATTGTCTCCCCTACAACATTTCCTACTAAAATATTGAGCATAAACCACAAAAATATTTGCCATTAGGGCCCGGAGGCCCTAAAAACCAACCTCTGGAGCTGCTTGCACTCAACCGAGATGAAACCCTCGCATATTCGCTTACCAAATATCTCATTCACACATAGGTATGTGCTAGGATTTGTGTTGCTCAAAATGATATAAAAATTTATGGAGACGTTCTAGGGTTTTTCATACATCTACTCTCAAAATTTTAGTTAAATTCGAGTCTGGATGAGTGATATATGGCCGAAACGAGTTTGGTAGTTTGGGTAGTCCTACGAAAAATTTCTAATCAATTTCGACTCATTGAAGCTTCAAAAATGGTTTGATATTAAATAACCAGATATCACATGTTATATATCACATATAAATTCATTATTATTACATAAACATACAATGTTCTTGTAAAATACAAATCTATTAGTAACATATAATTAATCACCAAAACCTCATAAAACCATTTAATATTTAATTAATGATAACATATAAATTTATATGAAAAATTTATCTAAAGGAGGGTCATGATATACTATCCCCCTTTAACTAAACACATTCCTCTATGTTTTACAAGTAACTTACAATAAAACCAAAATCAAATGTATTCCATAAAATAAATATGGAAAATATTTTTGCATATCAGCTACTTTTTCCCAAGTAGCATTCTTTTTTGAATACCAGTCCCATTGGACTTTACATTGTTCCAAATTTTGGTTTATCTATTTGGAATGAACCTTTAAAATCTTTACTCGTTGCACTTCAATCATTGTAGGGTCATTTATCTGCAAGTTAGATAAATTCTAACCTATCCAATATCCATGATACTTTCCATGTATTTTTGCTTACAAAGGATGTAACTGATCCTAACCATGTATGGAATTTGTCTAACTTGTATATAAATGACCCTACAACGATTGAAATGCAACCAGTAAATATTTTGGAGTTCCATTTCAAACAGATGGGGAATCAAAGTCTAGAACAATTTAAAGTCCAATAAGACTAGTATTCAAAAAAGAATGCTACTTAGGAAAATGTAGTTCATATGCAAAAACATTTTTCATATTTATTTGAATTAATAAATATAATTTTGGTCTCATTGCAAGTTACTAGTAAAACAAAAAGGATTGTGTTTAGTCCAAGGGAGGTAGTATGTCATGACCCTTCCCTAGATAAATTTTTCATATAAAATATTTATGAATTTATATGTTATCATTAATGATATATTGTATGGTTTTAAGTGGTTCTGATGATTAATGATATGATACTAATGTATTTTTATATTTTCAAAAATAAACACCGTTGTAAGTGGCTAGAAATTTGATGTTTTATATAGTCATAATAAACCGACATGTGATATGTTCAAGATCTAGCTGATGCTCTTGCTATTTAATATGCCATATTTTTATGATTTCATGTTATTTGATGTCAAATTATCATTTATGTCATTCTTGATAAAGGAACTATGATAAGAATAGTTAATGATACTTCATTAAATTAAAAACTCCTAGACTAGATGGCTTTCCCATCAAGTTCTTCCAATATGTTGGAACTTGCTCAAGGATGATATACTTGTAGTAGTAGAGGAAGCATGGGTGGAAATTTTGGTTTTGCAATAAATTAAAAAAAACCTACATTTCACTAATATTTAAGTCCTAAGAGGCATATAAATTTTTTTACTTTAGACTAATAGCCTTGTGTAATGTTATTCTCAAAATAATTATGGCAATGATAGATCAAAGGTTGAAACCCTTTCTTCCTAGGATAATCTTACTAGAGCAACGAGGATTTGTTGGAAGAATATAAATTATAGAAAATGTAGTGCTCTTACATGTGGACCTTCACTCTAGTTAGGCATAAGGATCCCCCTCCATACTTGTCCATTTGGACCTCTCTAAGGCTTATGATAGGGTAGATTGGGATTTTTTTCTACAAGTATTAAGGAAGTTTGGCTTCTATTAGGATTGGATGGACTAGATTAGAGGCACTATTTTCTTAGTATATTTTCTTATGATGATAAATGGTAGAATACATTTTTTATTTACTTCTTCTAAGGGATAATTCCATGGGGATCATATTTCCCATATCTATTCATAATTTTAGTAGAGTGCTTAGGTCATCTTATCTAAGCCATGCATAGGATATGGCTTAATAGGCTTCTAAAGGTAGGCTTATTCAAAGTTCTAAGCCTCCCAATAAACTAAACCATGGTCCTTCTTTCCTATAAAGAGCAACTATGCACAAACTTGGTGCTAATAAAATGTCACGCTATGCTACAAATAGATTACAATGGGCATCTATGTAGAATTCATGATTTACACAAATATGTAGACAACAATCAAGAAAATAAAATGAGTGATGGCAATTGTACAAATACTCATCTAGTCTAGCATGGTAGTGAGCAAAACTAGATATCTATCCAACCTCAAGCCATACATTCTCTTGAGACAACATCTAATTCTTTTGTAATGACATTATTGCTCTAAAACTAGAGGTATATATTTATATTTTACAAGAAAGAAATCATAAATATATAGGAAACATAAGTATAATCTATCTCATAGTTTGAATCACCTTCCTCAATATTTTCATATAAAGGAATACCTTAAGGTCTTAGAAGATGTTGGTTCTGGAGAAGACATAGATGCTCACTGAAGGTTAGACTCCTTGCTACTCCTTTTCTCTAAAAATATCCAAAATCTCTCACTATCCCACACGTTATAATGTTCAAGATCCAAAATACCGAAAAATCTTCTTCTTTTTTCCTTTTTACAAGAGGGTTTAAAGAGACCTTATAAATAATTCACTTAAGATAACAAACTCATAACCGTTCACCTTGAAACTTCATTAAGTTGGGTTCATTTTTCAATTCAAAGCTAAAGATTTGTTTTTTTGTGATTCATTTATTCTAAAACAAATCAAAAATTTAAATTTTTTCTTTCTATTTTTTTATTTAATGAAAGTATCATTAAATATTATTATCATAGTTCCTTCATCATGCATGATACAAATTATAATTTTATATCGACTAATATTCAAGCACAAAAAGACGAAATATCAAATAGGAAGAGCATCAACTAGATATAGACCAAATATCACATGATGATATCACATGTCAATTCATTATGATTACATAAACATACAATGTTCTTGCAAAAATACAAATCTATTAGTAACATATAATTAATCAAAAAAACCTCATAAAACTATTTAATATTTTATTAATGATAACATATAAATTCATAATTATTTTATATAAAAAGTTTTCCAAGGGAGGGTCATGACATACTACCTCCTTTGAACTAAACACGGTCTTGTATGTTTTACAAGTAACTTACAATCAAACCAAATTACATGTATTCAATCAAATAAATATGGAAAATGTTTTTGCATATCAGCTACTTTTTTCCAAGTAGCATTCTTTTTTTAATACCAGTCCCATTAGACTTTACATTGTTCTAAATTTTGGTTTATCTATTTGGAACGAAACTCCAAAATCTTTACTCGTTGCACTACAATCATTGTAGGATCATTTATTTGCAAGTTAATACTTTCCATGTATCATTGCTTACAAAGTATGTAATTGATCCTAACCATGTATGGAATTTGTCTAACTTATAGATAAATGACCCTACAACGATTGAAATACAACTAGTAAAGATTTTGGAGTTCCATTTCAAACATATGGGGAATCAAACTCTAGAAAAATGTAAAGTCCAATAGGACTAGTATTCAAAAAAGAATGCTACTTGGAAAAATGTAGTTCATATGCAAAAATATTTTCTATATTTATTTGAATGAATAAATGTAATTTTGGTCTCATTGCAAGTTATTGGTAAAACACAAAGGATTGTGTTTAGTTCAAGGGAGGTAATATGTCATGACCCTTCCCTAGATAAATTTTTCATATAAAATATTTATGAATTTATATGTTATCATTAACGATATATTGTATAGTTTTATGAAGTTTTGATGATTAATGATATGATACTAATACATCTGTATTTTTACAAGAATAGACATCTTTGCAAGTGGCTAGAAAGTTTTTATTTTATATAGTCATAATAAACCGACATGTGATATATGTTCTAGATCTAGCTGATGCTCTTGCTATTTAATATGCCATATATGTATGCTTTCATGTTAATTGATGCCAAATTTTAATTTCTGTCATTCTTGATAAATGAACTATGATAAGAATATTTAATGATACTTCATTAAAAGAAAAAATAAGAAAGGATAAATTTAAATGTTCAATTTATTTTAGAATAAATGAATCACCAAAAAAACCATATCTTTAGCTTTGAATTGGAAAATTAAGCCAACTTAATGAAGTGCCAAGGCGTACTATTATGAGTTATTAACCTTCAGCAAATTTTTTCTAAGGTCTCTTTAAACCCTCTTGGGAAAAGGAAGAAAAAAATATATTTTTAGTCTTTTGGATCCTAAACAGAGAACGTACGGGATAGTGAGAGCTATTCGATATTTTTAGAGAAAAGAAATAGCAATAAGTCTAACCTTCGATGAACATCTATGTCTTCTCCAGAACCAACATATTCTAATACCATAAGGTATTTTTTTCATGAAAATATTGAAGGTGTTTCAAACTATGAGATAGATTAGACTTATGTTTCATATATATATATATATATATATGACTATTTGCGTGTAAAATACAAAGAGATACCTATAGTTTTAGAGAAACATTATCATTACAAAAGACTTAGACATTGTTCCTATATACGCCTGAGAGAATGTAGGGCTTGAGGTTGGATAGATATATGGTTTTGATCACTACCATGATAGACTAGATGAGTCTTTGTACAATTGCCATTAGTTATTTTATTTTCTTTATTTTTGTCTACATATTTGTATAAATCATGAATGCTACATAGATGAACATTGTAATCCATATACAATGTAGCATGATGTTTGATTAACACTAATTTTGTATGTAGTTGCTCTTTTTAATAAAGGAGGACCATGGTTTAGTTTATTGGAAGAATTATATCTTCAAATACCCCTACATTTTGAATCCTATTGGTCCATATCCTGTGAATGCCTAGCACAACTTCTTTTGTAGAGAGACATATATCCTTCACATGATAACAAAGGGAATTAATCCAAGTTCAATCTTAATGTTTAGAAGAATGATTTCTGTTCTTATGGTAAGGTTTGAGAAGCCACCAAGTGGTAGAAATCTAGAACCCACTTGGACCGCCAAAGTAGTGCTCTTTGAATGGAGGTTTTAATTAATCATAGGTGGTGATAGATTTGTGAAATCTATAATCCCACATGTAAGGTAGAATGACATACAACCTCCTAAATTAAACCCATATATCCTATGTTAAATTGACTACCTACAAGATGCATCTTATAAGAATTTTGATCATTTCTTTCTGGTTTCAAGTCCTCTAAAATTCAAAATTCTGAAGGCAGGAAAGACCAAATTCAAAATTATGGAAGGAAGGAAGCTAATGTTGTTGGTGCCATGACTATTATTTCTAGTTTCAAGTCCTCTTAAATTCAAAATTTTGAAGGCGAGAAATACCAAATTCAAAATTTTGGAGGAAGGAAGCTGATGTTGCTGGTGCCTCTCCTGTTTTCATCCTCGATCCTTCTTCCTCTGCGCCTTTGGTCGACTTTTCTTAAGATTCAGAGAAACCTGCTCAAGTTTCTTTCTCGGCCCCTTTGCTAGGAACCTCTATTACCGAAGGCAATTCTGGTGTCTCCTCGAGGAGAAAGGATTTTGTAAATCCATTACCTTCCTTTAATGGCAGGTCTCTTTCTACCTCTAAGTGTGTTCCCTCCTTATGGGCTGACAATGTTCCTCCTAGCTGGGTTGAAGGGGTATCTAAACCTTCTTTTGCCAAAATCCTAGGTTGCCCTTCTCCCTCCTTGGATGCTTCCAATCCTCCTTTTGAGGTTTCGAGTAACAAGGTCATAATCCCTACCAATGTTGAATAATTCATTGTTGAGGAATCTGTTTCCCTCATTGGAAAAGTTGTGGGTGGCAACCCTAGCCTCGACGTCATTAGGCGCTGGGTTGCCCCAAGATGGAAGGCTAAATTTTCCCTCCATATTGTTGGTCTTTCCAAGGGTTTTTTTGGTATCAGGATTAACGCAAAATAAGACACTAAATTTATCCTTTCTGGAGGGCCTTGGTTCCTTGGAACTAAAAGTATTTTCTTGAGAAAATGGTCACCTTATTTTGACCCTAAAACCCAAAGTATAAACCTTGCTCCTATTTGGGTTAGGCTTCCCAATCTCCCTTGGCACCTTTGACGAGAATATGTCTTCAAATCTATTGCTTCCACGATTTGTGACCTCCTTCTCATTGACAAGGTCACTCTTTCAAGATCAAGAATGCATGTTATCCACTTGTGTATCAATGCTAACCTTACTTCTGCCTAACCTACCTTTGTGGATATGGAGTGCGGGTCTAGCCTCTTTAAGTAGGCCATTGAATATGAAAATAAGCATTCTTTTTGTATTCATTGTAAAACTCAAGGCCACTTGTGTGCTCAGTGCTCTTTGTTCCTTAAACAGACATCCCCTGCTAAAGATATGTCTGCTTCTAATCGAGATAAATAAAAGGAAGTCTTGGCTCCACTCAGAAAAGTTAATAGACGATTCCTTCCTTCCAAAGGAGTTGTCTTCATACCGGTCAAATATAAAAAAAAAAAGATATTGCTGGCAACATCTCCTCCGTCAATATTCCAAGCGATAAAGGGGACCAAACTTCTCTTCCAGCTGTAAATGCCAATGAGGTTAGTATTTTTGCTCTACCTAGTCAATTCCAAATTCTTGGTGATTTAAATCATGAGGATGATCACGTGACAGATACTATTGAGAATCTTCATCCTCAATCCAAATCTACTCCTAATAGTCCATCCCTTTCTTTGGAATGTCAGTTTGACCATGAACCTTCTCATGCTAAGAGATCCTTCCAGGATGCTTTCAATCCAGACCAGTCCCTAGTTGATGATATTTCTATTCCTGCCTCCTTCTTGGTATCTTCTAGCTCTGTTGTGCAAAATTTCAGTCCTAAAGTCACCAGGAGTCATAAGAAATATCCTATTGACTGTGGTATGGGAAAAAAAAAAGGAAGACCCTCTAATTCTAACCATTAGAAACAAGGAACCAATGAAGATATTGCTAATGGTGTCCAAAAGACTCTTTTTTCTACATGCATCATTTATAAGGAAGACCCAAAGTGTACCAAACCTCCCCAACCATCTATAAAGGGAGAAAATAAAGTTACAAAATCTTCTAAATGAAGATCCTCTCATGGAATGTGAAAGGCCTTAATGGTTTAGCCAAACAAAGAATAGCTAAATCATTAAGGAAAGAAATAAGATCCACCATTTTTGCTATCCAAGAAACAAAAATCAGCGATTCTCTTGATAAATAGATATCTTGATTGCAAAGCTAATGGGGCTTCTGGTGGCCTCCTATATATTTAGAACCCTAATCTAGTAGAAGGAAACATTATCCATTCCTATGATGAGATGATGAGCATTCTTTTTTTTGACAAATACAACAATTCTCCTTGGGTCCTTACCAAAATTTATGCTCCAAACTCCATCACTGGTAGGACCCATTTATGGAACAACCTTACTAATTTTTGGAGAGCCTTTGCAAATATTCCTTGGATTCTCATTGGTAACTTTAATACTCCTTTATTTACTTCTGATAAGAAAGGGGGATTTGGTTCTTATTCCAAAAGTATGGAGGAATTCTAGGAATTCATAAGCGAACAAAATATCATGGATGTCAATCTCAAAGGAAATTAGTTTACCTAGTCAAACAGAAGATGTTGTTCCCAATTAATTCAGGTTAAACTTGATAGAGTTATTTTTTCTCAAGAAGCTACCAATATTTTGGGTGATGCAAATCTTCAATCCCTACTCAAAATTGGTTCTGATCACAATCCTATTCTCCTTGATACAAATAATCCAAAGCTATTCAAACCCCCCTTCAGGTTTGAATCTATGTGGATGCTTCATCCTAATTTTAGAGAAAGGATCAAACAGTGGTGGCAATCCAACTTCCAAGGATCCCCTTCCTTTGTGTTGGCACAAAAACTTAAAAACATTAAGGATAATTTAAAAATATGGAATAGAGATTTCTTCGGCAACCTCTTCCAGAACAAATAGGACACCATTAACAGGCTTGACATAATAGAAAAATAAAGACAACAAAAATGTGACTGTTTTGGAGAAATTAGAGAAAATGAAAGGAAATTATTAGCTCAATATCATAATATCCTTCGGTGCAAAGAGATATTTTGGAGACATAAAACTCGTGATATTTGGTTAAAAAAAGGAGACTCCAATACAAATTTTTTTCATGTCTCAACATTGAGACATCGTAGTCATAATAGGATTAAATAAATTCATAGGCAAGATGGTAGAATGGATAATGATATTAAAGAAATCAGGTCAGAAGGCCATATCCACTTTTCAAAACTTTAGCAAGAGGAACAACGACCCAAATCCAAATCTGCTAAAGATTTCTTTCTTCAATTATTCCTAAACTAATTACTGATGATATCAACAATAAATTAAACACAGTACTATCTGATGAGGAAATAAAGGATGCCATTTTTTCAATGAAACCTAACAAAACTCCTGGACCTGATGGGTTTCCTCCTAGATTATTTTAGGCCTTTTGGGATATTGTCAGTAATTATGTGTGTAAAACCATTATATAAATCCAATGCTCTAAGACTATTCCCAGAGGCTTTAATTCCATGTTCATCGCTCTCATACCAAAAATCCCCAATACTACTAGCTTTAATGACTTCTGACCTATAAGCCTTTGTAATGTCATTTACAAAATTTTAACCAAGGTGATTGCCATTTGTATGAGAGAAGTCATGTCTATTATTATAAATCAATACCAAGGTAGCTCTGCTAGAGGCAGATCCATCTTAGACGACATTATTTTTGCTCATGAATCCATTCATTCCAGTTACCTCAATAAAAAGGCAGCCTTTCTCCTTAAGCTTGATATGAACAAAGCCTATGATATACTAAGTTGGGACTTTCTTATTACCATCCTTCACAAGTTTGGGTTCACTCTTATTGGATTTCCCTCGTCAAAGTATGCATCTCCTCCACTTGGTTCTCTATTATTCAATGGTTATCCTGCTGGTTACTTTCAAAGCAGTAGAGGTCTAAGACAAGGAGATCCTTTATCCCCCTCCTTTTCATCATTGCAGTTGAGGCTCTTGGCAGATCTATTTTGGTAGCTAAAGAGGCAGGACTAATTTCTAGCATTCAAGTTACTTCACAATGTAGTCCTATCACCCATCAAATTTTTTTTGATGATACTCTCTTCTCCACCTTTGCCTCTATCAACGAAGCTACTATCATCAAATGTATTCTTATCCTTTATGAAGAAGCTATTGGCCAAAGAATCAATTTCTAGAAGAGAAAATTATTTTTCCTTAATACTCCCTTGAGAAGGCAGCAGTTGATTGCCAACATTCTTCATTGCTCTATCAGCAGTATGTCTTCTTCATACCTTGGAATACCTCTTTTCATTGGAAATATTAAGGAAAACCTGTGGGACAATGTCATTGAAAAACTTTAAAAAAAGCTGACCACCTAGAGAGGAAACCTCCTTTCCCAAGATAGCAAAATTACTTTGACCATGGCTTGTCTTCAAAGCATTCCTATTTATTTCTTATCCTTATTCAAAGCTCCAGCTTCTATCTACAGTAAAATGGAAATAATTCAAAAAACTTCCTCTGGTCAGGTACTAAGAACAAACATAGATTTCATTTGGTGGCTTGGGATAAAATATGCAAACCTAAAGACCAAGGTGTTCTAGGTCTTAGAAATATATCCAAACTAAATCTTGCCCTCCTCGCTAAGCAAGTCTAGAGACTTATTTCAAATGAGAGGGTTGATTGGGTCAAAATTATAAAAAGGAAGTATCTTCAGAATGCTAAGTTCTTGCATGGCCAGGTACCTTCCTGCGGTCCTGCCTTCTGGAATTCCATTTGTGAAGCTCGTCCATTGGTGCAAAAAGGAATTCATTAGCAACTTGGATATGGGAAGTCCATATTTTTTTGGGAAGATAAGTGGATTGGTTATCATCCTCGAAACCATAATTCTATACTTCAAAGGATCATCAACACTACCAAGCAGCTTTTTGGTCCTCTAGTGGCTATATTTATAGTTTCAATTAATGGAGCTATGAAATTAAAAGAGGTTAATGTTCCAAATTTTGAAGAGGAATATTCGTACCTAAATAACCATCTCTCCTCTATCAGAGTCCTTGACGTTATCTCTAAATATCAACCCATTTGGGAGCCCACAGACTCTAGGGATTTTTCTGTTAAGACTGCTTACCTGCTTTCCCTTGATTATATTGAACATCCTCTACCTTTCAAGCTTGTCTGGACTAAGTATTTGATTCCTAAAATTGCTTCCTTTTCTTGGATCTATATTCAAGATCGCATTCTTACTGTCGAGAACCTTATGAAAATGGGACTCACTCTTCCTAATAGATGTTATCTTTGTCTTTCCAATTAGGAGTCCACATCCCACCTCTTCTTATTTTATCCCTTTTCAAGGTTGTTTATTAATAAACTTCTTCAAATATTCCAATTGGTTTGGGCCAATCCTCCTTCCATTGTTGACCTTTTTTATTAGTGGCCTAATCCTTTTAAAAAATTTGTATTAAAGCATTAAAGTCTCATTCCCTTAATGTTTAAAACAATCCCTTTTCTTTTCATTCCCTAAATCAAAGCCCTATAACTTCAATTCAAAGAATAAATCTACATTCAGTTTTAATTCCCCATTTCTAGTCAATCAACTACTTTTTAAAGCATTAACGTCCCATTACTTTAACCTTTAAAACCAGCATTCATTCATTCTCTAAATTTAAGCCCCATAACGTCAATTCATGAATAAATCCACATCTCTTTAATTTAAACGCCTAATACATTCAACCTTAATCAAAGGGAATTTATTTTAAATTAAAAACTTTCAATACATTTCATTAAAATCAAAGGTTATTTCATAATTTAAAACCTTACATAAGTCTCTTATAAATCAAAGGTTCTTTTAATTAAAACCTTAAATACATCTCATATAAATCAAAGGTTTATTTTAATTAAAACCTTAAATAAATCTCATATAAATCCATGGTCTCTTTTTAATTAAAGGCCTTCAATAATCGTATATGAAACAAAGATTCCTTTTAATTAAAAACCTTCATTATATTTTATGTGACACTAAGGTTTCTTCAATTAAAACCCTTAAATACATTTCACTAAATCAAAGGTTCCTTTTAATTAAAAACCTTAACTAAATTTCATAAAACCAAAGGCTCCTTTTAATTAAAAACCTTCTCTACATTTCATAAAATCAAAGGCTCCTCTTAATTAAAAAACTTTTCTACATTTCATAGAATCAAAGGCGCTTTTATTTAAAACCTTAAATACATTTCATAAAATCCAAGGCTCCTTTTAATTAAAAACCTTATCTATATTTCACATAGAGCACTTGAGGGGAGTTTGGTGCAAATGATACGTTCGTCTTCCTTCTTGTAACATCTGGGTATTACAATATTTAGAAAAATGTATGATCTTACAAAGGGCAGATGTATCCCATACACTCAATACACCAACTTGTTTGTGTAACTCCTTTCTTGAATATGAGAACTTTTTTTGGTAAGTTGATTTATATTTATAGTATGAGTTTTATAAGGTACCCAAATTATTTTTACATAAATGGATGGCATGCCAAAGGCATTGACAAAAATTTACAGGGAGGTTCGGGGAACCTCTGCAATTTAGAAATAAAACCTCAAATGGAAATATCATGAACAAAAATGTAAAAATATTTTGACAAAACCATAAGGAAACCACTTTAGCATCGAACGCAAAAACAAGACCACACCAAAAAAAAGGGTAAAATTGAGGGCTCCCTAGAGCATTAGAGGGCCCAAAGAGAGGGATCAAGAACAATCATTTCTCGGTATCCTCCTTAGGAATTCCCAAAGGAAGTTCCCATTTTTTTGTGTCTGCCAACTCAGCACTGGAGTTTATGTGTTGAGCTTGCATCACCACATTAGAACTAGGAGTAATAAAATCCACACTCAAAAATGTACTTTGGATGGATCTAGAGTTGGCTAACCTATGTGCCTTGAGATAATCTTCCTAGGAACATTTTTCACTAATTTTTATGACCCTAATTATTTGACTTTTCATTAGTTTCAATGCTCATGATATTCTAAGGGAAGTTGGTGCGCCACACTTTGAGATTTGTGGAGGAAACTCCCAAATTATCCATAAGACAGCAACTTGGTTGTCTTGCGTATGAGTATATTGGATGATCACTTGAGGATAGTTTTTATAGAGCTTTCTAGATTATTGAATGGTGCTGAACACTCTCCATGATGGGTTCTTGTCATTTTTCAAACAACTGATGATGTTCAAAGAGTCTCTCTCTATGATTTTTTTCCTAGGATCCTCTTTTAGAAGGGCAAGTCCTCTCTAGAGTTCTTTAGCGTCTGCAAAGTGGTTGGTTTGAGACCAAGGTGTTCAACATACATGAGGATCAAATCACTTTTGTGGTCTCTGATAACTCGTCCTCCACCCATTGGGCTAAGGTTTCATTTAGAGGCTCCATCAAAGTTGAGATTAATCCAACCCTTTGGGGGGGTTTCCACTTGATGTTAGCCCTCGTATTATGACTACCTTGCACTCTAGGATCCTATCTAGGAATGCAAAGGATGTTGAAGTGGGAGCATTCAAGTACCAAAGAAGGGGCCATGGAGCAAGGAATAAGGTGAACAGTTTTGGTAGCATAGGTAATGTATTTAGAGGTAATGATCAAAGGATCTTTGGAAGAGTCTAAGAAGGCTCTGTTTTTGTTCTCGAGCCAAATTTTACAAATATAGTGGTGGAGGTAGAAGGTCCAAAGGGAGTGAATCTTGATATTGCTAAAAGGGATGGACCACTGAGAGAGGAAAACAACAATGGAGATGGGCCAGACCACATGGATGTGAAAAGAGTTTAACAAGTGACCAAGGATAGAGGAGGAGAACTCATAGTTGATGAATATGTGATTGGTGGATTCCCAGTAAACCATGCATAAGTAACAATGATTGGGGATCATCAAATCTCTTTTGGCCAAGTTTCAAATAGTAAGTATTTTGTTTTGGATTACAAGCCAAGATAAGAAACCCACTTTGAGAATGAGTTTCTTATTCCAAACTAATTTGAAAGGAATAATAGAAGCTTGGGAAATTTCTTGAAGGATATAGGCTGATTTGATAGTGAACGTGCCTTCATCAGAGCATCCAAAAATGGACCTATCCTTTGCATCCTTATTAGGAATGGTGACTGAATAAAGCATCATGGATAAATTAGTAGCTTGGTTGGGGAGGTTAATAATATTGATAGGCTTCCAACGAGGGTCGCCATTGGAGTGGTTAATGAAATTGGCAACCTTGTTCCCTAATAGGATATCAGTGAATATTTTGAGGTTTTTTTGAATTATATGTCTAGTTTGGGTGATAGATTTCCAGAAAGTGGATCCCACTCAGGAGGCCTCTTCATTGAGAAACTCGTGATTCTACAAATACTTCTTGTTTACTATATCCACCCATTCATATTTATTGTCAGTGATGATATTCCGCACATGCTTGGATAAGAGAGATAAATTAATTTTAGATATTTTCTTGAGCTCAATGCCACCTTGATATTTTCTACTGTAAACAATATTTCAGGATACAAGAGGGATTATTTTCTTATCTTCACTTATAGACTAGAGGAACCTTTTTGAATTTGCTCAATTTTAGATCTCACAGTAACCAAAATATTGAAGAAAAATAAGTATACTGGGATGCTCTGGAGATAGGCCAAGGTGAGAGTGGATTTAGCTACCTGAGAGAGAAGGTGGCCTTTCCAAGAAGTAAGATTTTTTTGAATTCTCTCAATGACATTATTCCACATGGACTCTGAAGGGTTGCCTAAGAATAGAAGCCTAAGGTAAGTGGTGGGAAGAGTACGCGTAGAGCACCCAATGATCCAGACTATTTTTATTTACCTATAAAAAGGGGTTTTGATGAATTTTTTTTTTCTTTTGAGGAAGATGATTTTTCTCCAGTATCTCTCTCATAGAAGTCAAAAATGTGCTTGATGGTCTTGGCTTGAGAAATTGAAGCATAGATAGACAAAATGGTGTCATCTACAAATTGTTGGTGAGTGAAAAAATTGAGATCGATAGCATCTTTTATTTTTGAAATAAACCATATTCTATTAGCCTCTTTCAGGGACCTTCCAATCACCTCATCTAGGATAATGAAAAGAATATAAGACAGGGAAACTCCTTGTCTCAATGCTCTTAAACTAGGAAATAAACCAATAAGATACCCATTGACTAACACTGAGAACTAGGGGAAAGATATGTAGCTCTTTATGAGATCAACCTAGTCTGTATGAAAGCTAAATTTATGGAGGATATCTAAGAGAAAATCCTAGTTGATTCTATCAAAGTCCTTATTCATGTCTAGCTTGAGAATAAAGGCGGGTTTCTTGGCAAGGGTGACATAATGTAAGGCTTCATGTTTTATAATGAATCCATCAGTTATGGTTATCCCTTTGATGAATCTCCCTTGACAAGGGTTGATGATGAGGGGTAGGATCTCCTTTAGCCTGTTGGCTATAACTTTGGTTAAGATTTTGTAAAGAACATTGTAGAGGTTGATGGGCCAAAAACCAGACAAAGCTTTATAGGTGGAAACTTTGGGCACCAAGGTGATGATGGTAGAATTGATTCCATGGGAGATGGTTTTGGAATATTGGATATCTCTTACTTTAGCACACACATAAGGGCTAATAAAATCCCAAAATACTTGGAAGAAGTGAGGAGAGAAGCCATCTAGCTTGGGAGCCTGGTTAGGCTGCATAGAGAATAGGGCTTCTTTGATTTCTTCTTTTGTGAGAGGACTAATGAACATTGAATTGGTGGACAGAGAGATGGAGGGGGGATTTTAGCCAAAAGGGGAACTTTGGCCTGAGTGGAAGCAAGGGAGGGGGTGCAAATAAGGGACCAAATAAAGGAAAAAACTTCATTAATAATTTCAAAAACATCCTTTGTGAGGATCCCATTACTGTGAATGAGCTCTAAGATTTTATTAGAGCTCCTATTCCTCAAAGTAGAGGTATGAAAAAAATTATTGTTTGCATATCCATCCTTAAGCTAGAGGACCCTAGAGTTTTTACCTCCAGAATATATCTTTCCTATCCAAGATGTTATGATATTCATATAAGAGGTTGCACTCTTTGACACAGAGGAAGATGGGGATGCTTCGGAGGAACTTATCAAGAACATTCCCCAGGGGGTGAAAAAATATATGAATAATGCTTTTAATATCCCCTATTCTAATGATGAGATTAGGACTAACTTATTTAGCATGAAAAAGGACATAGCACTTGGGCCATATGGGTTCCCTACTGGTTATTATAGAGGTTTTGGTATCTTCTTAGTTTAGATATTTTTGAAGCCTTAAGAGAATTATAATCTTCTTCCTCCTTGCTATAGGTATGGAATACTACCTTTATTATTTTCACACTGATGAAACCATTGTGCATATTTTCTAAAGGAGTCTAGACCTATCAGCTTATGAAATACTCTATATAAGCTACTTACTAAGAGACTTTTGAATAGGTTGAAAAGGCTTCTCCCCATATTGGTTTCTCCTATTCAAAGTGGTTTTTTATGGTAGATAGATTATGTATGGGATCATCATAGTTCATGAGACTTTACATTTTATATCCAAAAGCAAGTTGGCTAGAATGCTTCTTAAAATTGATAAGCAAAAGGATTATGATAGGGTCTCCTAGGAGTTCCTTGACAAGGTGTTGCAGAAATTTGGCTTTAGGGGTCTTTGGAGGAAGTGTATTAGAGTTTGTATTTCCTCTGCAAAATTTTCTATCATCATCAATGGGATTACTAGTGATATTTAGATCCTTGAGAGTTTGGTAAGGTTGAACATTTTGCTGCAACAATAATTTCTTCCTCGGCAAAATGACAATGACTTTCTTTTATGGACTCAATATATTAAAGGCTTTTTCAGTCAAGATTGCATATGAGGCCCAAAATTTTTCCAAGGGAGGATATTTTCCAATAGAAAGATTTTATTATCCTCATTTGATCCCAAAGATTGCATTTTTTAAGGGTTAAAAATTTATGTAAGAAAGGATTACATCTTCCCAATATTTGTCTCTTGTATTCTAAGGATGTTGAATCAATGGATCATATTTTAATCCATTTTGATTTCTCAAATAAGGTACTCAATGCTTTATTGGATTCTTTTTCCATGAAATGGAATTTACCTTATAATTTCAAGGAACTTTTCACTCAGTGGAAATCCCCCTTCATTAGTCTCAACCTCACTAGGGTGTGGGATATGGTTCTTCCTTATTTTTTATGGGGTATCTTGTGGGAGAGGAACAAATAATTATAAAGGATATTACTATGGATGGATCCTTTCTCTTTAGAAGGATTAAAACTTCTATTGAGAATAATCTGACTCTCTTTGATGTTGGAAATGGTAGGGAGGAAGTTATGGAGAAATAAGTTGTTTTTAGTTGGAATTTGTATCTAGAGAATTTATTTTTTGTATCCACTATTAAAAAATGATTGGTTACTAGATGACGTAAGCCAGCTAAAGGGTTGTTCATTCTAAACTTTGATGGGGCTACCAAAGGTAATCCTAATAGGGATGGTGGAGGGGATGTTGTCACAAATGATAATGGTGAGGTCATTTGGGTTTATGTTGAATATTATGGTATTTAGAACCAACCACCTAGTTGAAGCTAATACTATTTTCTCATGTGTTCACCAGGTTTTTAAGAGGTGCTTCAGAAGACTTCTCATTCAAGGTGACTCCTTGAACATAATTCAAGACCTAAAAGTTGAAAATAATGACACTTGTTTCATTATGAATATTATTAAGGGCATCAAATATTATGGAAGGTTAGAAGTTAAAATTTAGTATATTTATAAGGAGGGTAACCAGACTATTGATATTATGTCAATTTGGGTGTGGATAGTGGCCAATTTAGAATTTGGGAGGACAATTTCCCTTTGTAGTTACTTATAATTGTTGCTTTTTAAGCATTGGGTATACCTATCCAATAAACCTTTTATTATCTTTCTGCTTGGATGAGATCTCAATTGTGTTCTAGTGATTCTCTCTTTGAGGGGTCTTTTTTGGGGGCCTAGCCCTTTTACTCCCTGGTGGTTACCTTTCTCAAGGAATATGCTTAGTTTTTTGCCTTCATCCTTGCTCTCTAAGTTTGGAGTTTTATTATATGCATCTTGATGTATTTTATTCCCTTCTAGTCTCATGAAAAATAGAGTAGTATCATTGGTGTCTCTAAAAGAAAGTTGAATAAAAATTCTCCTTTATGCCCTGCTGAGTGGTGGGTTGGTATTTTCTTTTGGATGGTTTTTTTAGTTTAATTTCTATTTCTTTTGTCCTTGGAGGCTGGCCTATGCTTAACTAGCCTTATTTTTCTCTACATCCTCTAATGTAAAATGTTTTGTTACCTTTCAAAATCCTGTTTGTCACCAATAATAATAATAATAATAATAATGATAATAATAATTACAAACAAAACTTATCAAAATTTGCAAAACAATTTCTGCAAAACTTTTCATTTTTCTTGAATTGACCTAGAACACCCAAGTTGGGTGCTATAATGGTCATCAGATCATGATACATGCCATTGACCTTATTTATTTATCATATTGCATGGGTACTAATAGATTTTATAATTTCTATATGGATATTAATCATATGGATACCAAAGGTTTGTTGCTAATGTAGTTATGGTACAAAAGTGCAAGAGAACCATTTAGCATGACTAAAAAAATTGGAGTGGAGAAACATTGTTTTAGAAGATTCACCCAAGTTAGATGATATCTAAATTTGATTAACACATTCTCTAAAAAAAACCATGTAACCTTGTCATAAGCCTTATTCATATCCAACTTGATAAACATACCTAAATTTCCACTTTTTTCAGTTGAGTTTATCAACTCATGCACTATGCCTAAAAACTTGACCCTCCGCAGCCCTTCCAAGCTCAAAGGAGTTCATTCCCCCGATCCTATTAGCCCCACCAAAATTTCCTTCATCTAATATCCTATTTCTCACACCCAGGAAGCCCTTAGCTCTCTTCACACTTGGAGTACCAAAAATGCCACAACTGTTGTGGGTAGCGATAAGAAAATAAAGAAAGAGGTTGATGATGAGATAGGTCATTGCACTCATAATGTATCATTCTTAGGTGACAAAATGAGAAGATTATCTCTGATAAAAAATTCCAAAGATCAGAAGGCCAACAAGGTTAAGGACTTAAAGATTAAAAAATTTAATGCTTTGACATAGATATCCAACGGTAAGAAGTATTGAGGTCAAAAATTCTTACCTTTGCTTTTGCTTGCCCTTGTCCTTACATCCACCACTGCATCCATCACCATAGCCCTCACCTAAAGTAAATACGCTTATGTAGACTTTGCTTCAACCTCCAGACACCCCTTTGCTACTCCCGAGTGTCCATTAGCTACTACTGAATGCCCACCTACTACTCTCAAGTACCGTTGGGTGCTTTCTGCAATCCTCAAGAACCCACAAGCGTTTACAATAAAAAAGGACCCATTCCACCATTCTTCTTAGGTAAACAATAAAATTCCTAGGCTACTCTATGGAAACCAAAGCCAGAGGTAGAACTTTCCTAGATAAAATCTCTAAGCAACTTCTCTAGCTTCTTATAACAAGCCTTGGATGAGACCCAACATGAGGACAAAGCTTAACAAAGAAAGATAAAATTTCTTAACAATTCAGGATAAATTGGTTAACAATTCAAGATAAAAGTCTTAGGGAGGAAACTACATCTGGATAACACTTTTACGTAAGGGAAAAACTACATCAAAAGAATACTTTTATCTAGGAAGAAACAACATCTGAACAATACTTCTATCAAAGTGATGATATATTTTTTTTTAAGCGAAAAACCCTTTGCGGGGATGCCTTGGTCTAAGAGACCATGAATAGGGAGTTTTACACCGTCAAAGTCACCCGGGGGTCACACCCAACCCTGCCTGCACCAACATTATCAATTAGATTTTGGGTACCCAATTTAGATTTTTGGTAGGATGGCGATTCGAACTTGGGACCTCCCTTGGAGGATTGCCCTCTCCTCTCCAACTCACCTACAACACCTGGTTATCAAAGTGGTGATATTGCATCTAAACAATGCTTCTCTTTTTAGAGAGGATACTAAAGCAATGCCACCTTAAGGAAAGGAGGAAAAGGATAAGATATGTTGAGGTCATGAGAATTTATTAATGATGTTCATTTTAATACAAAAATACAAAAAAAAATCGTAAATTATTTATTCAACCATGAATATTTGGAGCTAAAGATTAAAGAGAAAGAAGAATAAAAAATTGGAAGTAAAAATCCTTCCTACCAAAAAATATAATATGAGAAATGTTGGAGTTTCGATGGATTTCCTCCAATTTTCTTTTTAAAAAATTAGATTTTATTAAATAATTCTATGTTAATTACGGTTGAAAAGGCTTGAAAAAAGAAAACTATAATAAGTGATAGGGTTGATAAGTGCTTGTGTGGCTAGGCATTTACCAAGAAGACACCAACTTTAGGTTGCTTGGGTCCCCTCACATAGAATAAATGTTTATGGTGGAGTAAATGGTTATAGTGGCAGCTTTCCATATTTGAACCATGCCTACAACAATAATATAATAGAAACGTTAATTCTATTATTATTATTGTTGTTGCACCCATGGTTCGAATATGGAAAGCTACACCACTATAACCACTTGTCCCACCATAAACTTTTATCCCGTGAGGGTACCTATGTGGGTTCAAGATTTAACTGGTTATTGGGACAAATGTTTCAATATGTCTTAATAAATTTGATAGATTATTTAACTGGTTATATGAGATTAAAAGTTGACGAATATATTGAATTATTGAATTACAACATGTGGGTAGCTATAAATTTATATTTAAAAGAAATTTTTCAATTTATTGAATTACAATTAACTGCCATTACACGTTACTTTAATATTTTTTGTTGGATAATAAGGGGTTGTACTTAGGTCCCCCAACATCTCTCTTCTTGAGATTTTATAAATATTTACACTTTGTACATTTTTGAAAAATACTTCTCATTAAAGGTTATTCTCTATCCTTTATTAAACAAAAAGTTTTCTACTTACCAAGGTGATCATAAATGATTGAATAGAACTTTCTAACATTCATCCAATGAAATATGAGCCCATACATACTTGTGATGCTTACTTATTGTCTATGATGGGGCTAAGTTAGCGCCCTCATGAAAGCCCATGATTGTCATCATAGATAGTCAGTTTAACACAAGGTAGATAGGTTTAATTTATGTGCTTAAGCATCTTCCTACCTTAGGTGTGGGAATATAGATTTCACAAACCTATCACCACCTATGATTAATTAAAACCTACATTCGAAGAGCACTACTCCAATGGTTCAAGTGCATTCTAGATTTGTGCCACTTGGCAACTTTTCAAACATTACAATAAAGAACAAAAATCATTCTTCTAAACATTGAGGTTTGACTTGGATTAATTTTCTTTATTATCGTATGAAGAAGATATTTCTTCCTACAATGGAAGTTGTACTAGGTATGCATAGGAGATGCACCAATAGGCTTCCAAAGGTAATATTCTTCAAAGGTTTAAGCCTCCCAATAAACTAAACCATGGCCTTCTTTTTCTACAAAGAGCAACTATGGACAAATTTAGTGCTAATCAAATATCATGCTACACTACATATGGATTACAATGGGAATCTATATAGCATCAATAATTTATACAAATATATAGATAATAATCAAGCAAATGAAATGACTAATGGTAATTGTACAAAGACTTATCTAGTCTAGCATGGTAGTGAGCAAAAATAGATACCTATCCAACCTCAAGCTCTACATTCTCTCGGGATAATATCAAAGTATTTTTTAATGATACTTTTCTCTAAAAATAGAGGTATATATTTTCCTTTTACAAGTAAATAAACAAATATATATATAAGTATAATCTATCTCATATTTTGAAGTACATTCCTCAATATTTTCATAGAAAGGAATACCTTATGGTATTAGAAGATGTTAGTTCTAGAGAAGATATAGATGCTCACTAAAGATTAGACTCATTTCTACTCATTTTCTTTAAAAATATCCAAAAGCTCTCATATCTCGTACGTTCTATACTTAGGCTCCAAAATACTGAAAAACCCTTCTCTTTCTTCCTTTTTCTAAGAGGGTTTAAAGAGACCTCATAAATAATTCGCTTAAGATAACAAACTCATAATTGTATCCCTTGGCATTTACTTAAGTTGGGTTCATTTTCTAATTAAAATCTAAAGACATGTTTTTTTTGGGTGATTCATTTATTCTCAAAGAAATTGAGCGGTTAAATTTTTCGTTTCTTCTTTTTTTTATTTAGTGAAGTTTGATTAAATATTCTTATCATAGTTTCTTTGTCCAGCATGATAAAAATGATAATTTGACATCAATCAGCATGCAAATGTAAAAAGACAACTCTATTACTACCATATCATTAATTTTCAACTAGATTTAGACAAGATATCACATGTTAGTTCATTATGACTACATATACATATAGTATTCTTGTAAAAAGATAAATCTATTAGTAGGATATCATTAATCATAAAAATCTCATAAAATGCTTTAATATTTCATTTATGATAACATATAAATTCATAAAAAATTTATATTAAAAATTTGTCTAAGGGAGAGTCATGACATACTACCCCCATGGACTAAACATATTCCTCTATGTTTTACCAGTAACTTGCAATAAGATCAAAATTACATTTATTCAATCAAATAAAGATGGAAAATATTTTTGAATATCAACTACTTTATCCCAAGTAGTATTCTTTTCTGAAAACCAACCCATTGAAATTTACATTGTTCCAAACTTTGATTCATCTATTTAAAAAAAACTTCAAAATATTTGTTGGTTGCACTTCAATCATTGTAGGGTCAAGTATGGAATTGATCCTAACCATTTGTGGAATTTGTCTAACTTGTAGATAAATGAACCTATAGTGATTGAAGTGGAACCAACACATATTTTGGAGTTCTGTTTCAAAAAGATGAGGAAATGAACTCTAGAAAAATGTAAAGTTCAATGGTATTTATATTAAAAAAAGAATGCTACTTGGAAAAAGTAGCTGATATACAAAAATATTTTTCATATTTATTTGAATGAATAAATGTAATTTTAGTCTTATTGTAGGTTATTGCTAAAATACAGAAGATTGTGTTTAGTACAAGATAAGTAGTATGTCATGACCCTCCCCTGGACAAATTTTTCATATAAAATATTTATGAATTTAATTATTATCATTAATGAAATATTGAATGGTTTTATGAGGTTTTGATGATTAATGATATGCTACTAATAGATTTGTATTTTTATAAGAATAGACACCTTTGCAAGTGTCTAGAAAGCTAATATTTTATGTAGTTGAAAACATAATGGACTTATATGTGATACATGTTCTAGTTCTAGCTGATGATCTTGCTATATGATATGTCAAATTTTTACACTTGCATGTTAATTGATGTTAAATTATGATTTTTATCATGCTTGATAAAGAAACTATGACAACAAGATTTAATGATACTTCGATAAATGAAAAAGAAGAAAGGAAAAATTTGAATACTCAATTTATTTTAGAATAAATGAATCACCAAAAAAAATATCTTTGGCTTTGAATTGGAAAATAAACCCAACTTAATGAAATGCCAAGGTGGATGCTTATGAATTCATTATCTTGAGCAAATTATTTCTAAGGTCTCTTTAAAACCTTTTGGAAAAAGGAAGAAAAATAAGATTTTTTGGTCTTTTGGAGATTGAGCAGAAAACATGTGAGCATGGAGTCTAACATTTGATGAGCATGTATGTATTCTCTAGAACCAACATCTTCTAAAACCATAAGTTATTCTTTTTTGTGAAACAATTGAAGAATATGCTTCAAACTATGAGATAGATTATACTTATATTTCCTCTATACATACATACATACATACATACATACATACATACATACATACATATATATATATATATATATATATATATATATATATATATATATATACTCGTTTGTTTGTAAAAGACAAAGAGATACCTCTAGTTTTAGAGAAAAATTATCATTGCGAAAGACTTAGAAGTTGTTGCTATGTATGCCTAAGAGAATGCAGGGCTTGAGATTGGATAAATATCTCATTTTACTCACAACCATGCTAAACTATACGATTCTTTGTACAATTTCCATCAATAATTTCTATTGCATGATTGTTGTTTATATATTTGTATAAATCATATATGCTACATAGATACCCATTATAATTTATCTATAGTGTAGCATGATGTCTGATTAATACCAATTTTATGCATAGTTGCTATTTGTAGGAAAGGAGGATCATAGTGTAGTTTATTGGAAGACTTGGACCTTCAAAGAACCCTAGCTTTGGAAGCATGTTGGTCTATATCTTGTGCATTCCTAGTAAAAATTTTGTTGTAGAGATAAATATCTCCTTCACACGATAAAAAAGAGAATTAATCCAAGTTAAACATTAAGTTTTCAAAGAATAATTTGTATTCTTATTGTAAGGTTTAGAAATCCACTAAGCGATGCAAATCTAAAACACACTCAGACCACCAGAGTAGTGCTCATTGAATGGAATTTTTAATTAATTATAGGTGGTGATAGGTTTTTGAAATCTATAATCCCATATGTAAGATATGATGATGTTCGACCTCCTAAATTAAACCCATCTACCCTATGTTAAACTTATTACCTATGATGGTAGTCATGGGCCTTTGTGAGGGTGCTAACTAAGCCTCATATTTTCCAGGTGGTAGGCATCATGAGTATGGATAGGCTCGTAGTTGGTTGGATAAGTGTTAGAAAGTGCTATAAAATTATTTATGACCACCATGGTCCTCCTTTCCTACAAAGAGCAACTATGCACAAATTTAGTGCTAATCAAATATCATTCTACACTACATATGGATTACAATGAACATCTATGTAGCATCAATAATTTATACAAATATATAGATAAAAATAAAGCAATTGAAATGACTAATGGTAATTGTACAAATACTCATCCAGTCTAACATGGCAGTGAGCAAAACCAGATATCTATCCAACCTCAAGCCCTACATTCTCTCAGGACAATGTCTAAGTATTTTGTAATGATAATATTGCTATAAAACTAGAAGTATCTCTTTGTATTTTACAATTAAATAATCAAATATATATATAGTAAACATAAATCTAATCTATATCAAAGTTTGAAGCACATTCTTCAATATTTTCATAGAAAGGAATACCTTATGGTCTTAGAATATGTTGGTTCTAGAGAAGACATAGATGCTCAGTGAAGGTTAGACTCCTTGCTACTCCTTTTCTCTAAAAATATCCAAAAGCTCTCACTATCCCATACATTTTATGTTCAGGCTCCAAAAGACCAAAAAACTCTTGTATGAAGAAGATATTTCTATTGTTATCGTATGAAGAAGATATTTCTCCCTATAGTTAAAGTTGTACTAGGCACGCATAGGATATGGACCAATAGGCTTCTAAAGGTAGGATTATTCAAAGGTCTAAACCTCCCAATAAACTAAAACATGGTATTATTTTCCTACAAAGAGAAACTATGCACAAAATTGGTGCTAATCAAATGTCACACTACACTACAGATAGATTACAATAGGCATATATGTAGCAATCATGATTTATACAAATATGTAGACAACAATCAAGAAAATAAAATGAGTGATGGCAATTGTACAAAGAATCATCTAGTCTAGCATGGTAGTGAGAAAAACCAGATATCTATCCAACCTCAAGCTCTACATTCTCTTGAGACAACATCTAAGTATTTTGTAATGATATTGTTGCTCTAAAACTAGAGGTATGTATAATATATCTCATAGTTTGAATAACCTTATTTAATATTTTCATAGAAATGAATACCTTAAGGTCTTAGAAAATGTTGGTTCTTGAGAAGAAATAGATTCTCACCGAAGGTTAGACTCTTTTCTACTAATTTTCTCTAAAAATATCTAAAATCTCTCACTATCACGCACGTTATCTGTTCAAGATCCAAAAGACCAAAAAAATCTTCCATTTTTCCTTTTTTCCATGAGGGTTTAAAGAGACCTTATAAATAATTCACTCAAGCTAACAAACTCATAACCTTTTGCCTTGGAAATTCATTAAGTTAGGTTCATTTTCTAATTCAAAGCTAAAAATATATTTTTTTGTGATTCATTTATTCTAAAATAAATTGAGCATTTAAATTTTTTCTTTCTATTTTTTTATTTAATGAAGTATCATTAAATCTTATTATCATAGTTCCTTCATCATGAACGATAAAAATAATAATATTTTTTTTTTATTTGTGGAAAACATCCCAAAAAGGATGCCACTTTCGGGTAAGACCCAAGGAGGCAAGGGTATCCATTCTGCCAAAAATACCTAGGTCTCGAACCTGACCTACCACCTTTGACATACTCAAGGAGCAAACAAACACACAAAACCAATTTAAAAATAAGTAAATAACAACAAAAATAGTAAAATAAAATAAAAAACATGCTCCTTGAGTGTGTCAAAAACAAAATCACAACCAAACACACACAATAATATAAATGAAACCACAACCCAAACCACATAGAAAAACACAAGAACCACATAACAAGACAAAAACAACAAAACACTACAAAGACATAACCCAAAAAAAACATGAAAAATAAACACAACCAAAACCTAAAAAATTTAAAAAATAATATAAAAATAAAAATAAAAAACAACCAACAAAATACAATAAACAAAAACAAAAAACGTAGAAAACACTCACACATAAAAACATGAAATAACACAAACAAAGAGAAACCCAAGAACAAGAACGAAAAAACACAAGAACAAAAACAAAAAACATAAAAAAAAAACAAAACAACAAAAACACAAGAACAAAAAAAAACAACACAAAGAACACAAAAACAAAACAAAACAAAAGAACCCACTCACCTTAAAAAACTAAACAAAAAAATAAAAATAAAAACAAAAAAAAAATTGAACAAAACAATGACCTATCTAGACTAGAAGACTATTAAGGCAAGAATCAACAGAGGAAACAAAATAAAGAACATAATGAGCTAGGGAACTAAAAAAAATTGAATGAACCAAAGAGAAGCAAAAAAAGAAGAAGAAGAAGAAACTAGGTACCTTCATAACTGGAGCCATCCAAAGAAATGATAGAAAGAAGAGCTTCCCTAATTTGAGAAGCCCACCATATAGGAGGGTGGCCATAACAAGTAAGATCACCTTTGTCCAAATCCCAATTAGCTAAAGCATCAACACTCTTGTTTTGATCTCTAACCACATGATTGTAATCAACTTTCAAAAATCCCATCTGGATTAAATGAATCTTCTCAATAATTCTTTTTATTCTCCAATCCACCTTATGATTCTTAGGAGTCTTCAAGAGATTAATCATAAGTTGAGAGTCAGACTCAACTAACACCTTTTCCCATCCAACCTTAGTAGCCTTCTGAAGGCCTCTGAGGACACCATACCCCTCAGCAAGGTTATTGAAAAGAATACCCAAATTCTTAGAAAAAGTAAAAACCAGGGAGCCATCTGAAAGTCTACCAATTCCTCCCACACTGGCTTTTCCAGGGTTCCCTCTAGAGGCTCCATTAGTATTGAATTTTCCAAAATCCTTAGGAGGAGGTTGCCAATTTCTAGTCCTATCCATCTTACTAATACTCACATTCCCTTTAAGTTGGTTTACCTTAGAATATTTAATATTTAATCTATGCATAACTTGATCCCATATTTTGTGGGAGTTTTGGAGGTGATTAAGGGGATGATGGACTGATTCAACTAAGTTGGCTATGGTATTTTTCCAAATATAGTTAATATCCTTCCTATCTTGATTAAAAATTTGGTTGTTCCTTTCATTCCAAATATTCCAAAGAAGAATGGTAGAACCCATCCAAACTAACTTCCTAATAAAATGATAAAAACCCTCTTGATTAGGCCAATCCCTCCAAAGCTATTCAAAAATAATAAAATTGGACCAATGTAAGCCAAGTAAAGTGGCCATTCTCCTCCATAGCTCAAAGGCTATAGTACACTCAATAAAAATATGGTTGATATTTTCTACATTCTATTCACACATTTCACATCTAAAAGGGCCATGAAAACCATGCCTCATAAGTTGCTCACCAATAAGCACCCTACGATGCAATAAAATCCAATTAAAGAACCTCACCTTAGGCCAGAGCTTTTGATCCCACAATCAAGAAAATATTTCAAAAGAATGGTTGGGATTATTATGGCATAAAGTCAAACAACCTTGAGCAACTGAATACTCACCCTTAGTAGTGTTGTTCCATCCAAAACAATCTTTTTCATGGGACCAAGAGAGGGATCTCGTATGAAGGATGCATTGAATATCTTGTCTTTGCATTTCTGGGATTTGAATAGGCCAGTCCTCAATAGGGATCCAATATCTACCAACCTTTGAATTACCAGTATGGTACCAATAGTAATTAGCCACCTTTATCCAATTAGCTCGGTGAAGTTCCTCCTTCCAAGGCCTCCAATAGGGAAACTGAGTTATCAAAAGCTTGTGACCATCCCAAGAATCTATCCAAAAATTTGCATGTTGACCATTATGAATGATCCAAAATAATTTTTTCTTTATCAAATCCTCACCAATCTTAAGACCTGCTAAAATGGGAGAACCTTTGGTAGGAAGTTGATAGCGAACAAGGTCTTCAGGACTTTTGTTCTCAACATATTTAGCACGAAGATTATTGGCCCAAAGAGCATTGGGGTTATGCAACATCCTCCAATATAATTTAGCAGCTAAAGATTTTTTGTTATTAATTGAATACCAAAATCCTAACCCCCCTTCACTCTTAGGAAGACATAAAGTATCCCATTTCACCAAGGCCCATTTTCTTTTCTCCTTAGTACCACTCCAAAAGAAATGATGACTGATTTGATCCAATTCTCAAATAACAACCTTTGGGATATTCAAAATGGAAGAAACATAAATAGGAATAGCTTGGAGGACTAATTTTACCAAGGTGATTCTACCCCTAGAAGATATGTCTTCTTATATATTAATTTATCTAAGACCATGGAGTCCTGTCTAGCAGAGTAGTGAAAGAAAATAACTTTAGATTTGTCTTCATTGATCAACTACCTAGTAGCCTTAGAAAAAAAGCTAATGATTTGCTTAATATTAGAAGCTTCCTTAACTGTAGCTTTACCTAAAAGAGTAGAGTCATCCACAAATTGAAAATGAGAGATAGGTCTAGATCCATGAGCAATGGTAACTCCCTCTTTTTGGTTATAGTCCTACCCAATCATTCAGCAAGAATGATGAATAAATAAGGGGATAGTGGGTCATCTTTTCTAATACCTCTAGAAGTTGGGAAATACTGAGAAGGCCTGCCATTGATAAGAACTAAGTAGGAAATTGGAGAGATACATCCCATAATCCAATCCATCCAATCCTTAGAGAAACCAAATTGCCTCAAAACTTTGATAAGGAAATGTCAATCCACTCTGTCATAAGCTTTGGATAAGTCTAACCGAATGAACATGGAAGGATAATTTTTCATATCCATGGAATGGATGGCTTCCTAAGCAAGAACTATCTCATCTACTATTTGACGTCCTTCCACATAACCCCCTTGCTTTGGGGAAATAATCTTATGCAAAAGAGGCTTCAACCTTTCTGCCATGATTTTAGTAATGATTTTGAGAAGAACATTACATAAAGCAATAGGTCTAAAAGCTAAGATATGATCAACCTCTTGAGTTTTTGGAACAAGAGTAATATAAGTTTTATTGATAACCTTCAAAATTTCTTTGGATTTCCTGGATTCTTCCACCACCTCTAATAAATCAACATGAAGGATATCCCAGAACTCTTGGTAGAACTCAATGGGAAAACCATCGAGACTTGGGGTTTTCCCCTTTTGCATTATAAAAACTACTTGTTGAAGCTCATTGATAGTAACAGGAGCAGTCAAAATAGAGTTCTCCTTAGAAGTGATAAGATAAGGGATTGCTTGAAGAACATTTTATTGAGAAGTTGAGTCAAGAGGATAAGCAGCAAAAATATTGGAAAAGTAAACAACAACAATATAGTTCATGCCATCCCAAGTATAAACAACATCTCCAGAATCTAATTTTAAGGAAGAAATAAAGTTGTGAGATCTTCGAGCTAGAAGAGATTTGTGGAAGAAATTTGTGTTTCGATCTCCTTCTCTGATCCATTTAATTCTAGAGTTGTGAGTTTAATTTCATCTGTACTTCTCTTATTTGTGAGGTCATCTAAATGGATTTTCTTATTCAAATTTTAAATATGAGCAATAACTTCATGTTTTTTTTATGAACATCCCCAAACTCTTTCCAGTTCCAAGTCTTGATTTTGAATTTAATGTATTGTAGTATTTTGGCAAAACAGAACACCTTAGTCCCATGCCTAGGTTTACCTTCCTTCCACCATTCTTGCACATGAGGTCTGAAGGAAATATCTCTAAGCCACATTAATTGAAAATGAAAAGGACAGAAACTCACATTGGTTTTCCACATTTCCATCATGACTGGCCAATGATCCAAACTAGCATTATTAAGAGCCTTCACTTTAGGAATGTGACAATGGATTAAGAAATTTTTAGAGAGCAAAAACCTATCCAATCTCTCCATTATACAATTTAATCCTTACATTTTGTTAGACCAAGTCATAAGGCCATTATCTGGTTGGATATCCACAATATGGAGGTTTGAAATATATTCACTCATGAGGTTAGTGCTTTTGTACAAATTTCTATTTCCTCCCATTTTCTCATCCAGAGAGAGGATGGTATTGAAATCTCCTCCAATCAAGATCCAAGATTTAGGAAAACGAGAAATAATATGAGTAATATCCTTCCACTATCTTCTTTTTTCCTCCAAATAAGTTGGAGCATAAACAGTAATGCAGAGCATAATCTAGTTGGAATGTCTACTTTGAATAGCTATACCCAAAAAACCCCAACTACCAACCATATGGTGAATAACTACCTCTTTTGGGTCCCAAAGACAAGCAATGCCACCTGAATTCCCTTGGGAACTGAGGGAAACCACTTTTCCAGATGGCCAAATTTTACTAGAAATTAAGTCCATATCCTCCATTTACATCTTTGTTTCTTGAAGGAAAACAATATGTGGATGATTTATCTAAATCATTCTTCTAATTTCATTTTGTTTTGAAAGACTCCCTTTGAGTCCTCTAATATTCCAAGTGATGATCTTCATTAATATCAGGGCTAAAAAATTTGGAAAGGGCATTAATCTTACCTTCCTCTACAAGCTTTCACCTTCTTTTACCATATGATATTGATTGGTCTTGCGACCTACTTTTTGATTAGAATCCATCTTCAATTATTTTCCCTATTTCTTGACTTATTCCAATTGAATCTGAGATGGCTTCTAACCTTGAAGAATGCTCGTACATAGCAAAAATTTTACTATATGGTTCAACGGAGTCTATATTGGGACCTGCATTATTTGAAGTTTTGACATTTGAAATATTGTTTTTCTTATATAAATTTTCTCCTTTTTTTTTGTTGAAAACCTTTGATTTGTTGGTTTGTCTCTGAGTTCTTCCATTCATATTTAAATTGTGTTTCTAATATTTTAGTTTCCATTATTTCCTCTTCCTCACTTGGGACATCATTTGTGGAAAGGATTTCAAACATATTAGCAGATGACTTTGATTGATCCTTCATAACTAGTTTTTTTCTGAGTGTTCTTCTTCTTAGGTATTTGGAAACCTGTCGAGTTTATATCTTCTTTATTTTGATCAAGAATTTTATTTGGGAAAGCACTGGCCAAATGACCATATTCATGGTAAATTATACAATGAAAAGGAATGTTCTCATAGTCCACTACTTGCTCCCAAGTGTCTTCCCCAAATTGTAATGTGATTTTTTTAGGTAGGGGTTTGTCAAAATCCATTAAAACACAAATCCGAGCATAAATAATATGTTCAAACTTTTGAGTACAATCAGCAATCGTCATAAAAGTTCCTAAAGAGTTTCCAATTGAAGAAAAAATAGTAGGATTCCAAAATTCAATAGGGAGGCCAAAGATTCTAACCCAAACGGGAGCTATAGAAGGCATCTCTTCTTTAGCTTTAAATTTAGTATGCCAGGGCTTCATGAAAAGCCCTGCCCTTCAAAAAAACCAAGGATCCCCTTGAAAAGTTTTCTGTATATCTTCATTATTAGGAAATATAACAAGAAAATAACCATTTGGATAGATAAACATTTGTAACTCACCTTTAGTTTTCTAGCTTTTTGTAGCCCAGAATTTGAAAGCAAATAGAGTTGGATGAAAACCCACAAACCGACAAATTAGTCCTCTTTTTTCCAAATCTTCAATGCCAGTATGAATGTTACCCATATCAAGCTTAACAATAGGAGTTCCATCAACTGATTTAAGACATCCTGACTCCATTTTCTTGGGATCAATCTTAGGAATTCTTAGAGGTTTATGGGAAGCCCTAATATTGATATTCGCATTGGGCTAAAGCTGTCCATCATGAAGGGCATCCCTAAAATTCATTTTTGGGATTAAGTCTTCGAACTTCTTACCCTTGACAGGGGTTTTCACAGTATAATTATTTTGTGGGTGCACCTTAGCACCAAATTCACTTGAGATATGAGCCATTTTTTGATCAATTCCTTGAAACTTGTTTCGTGATCTCTTTAATCCTTGCCCTAGACACCGTGCAAAGGTATGGTTTTCACTTTTCTTTTGTGCAGCAAATTTAAAGTCATTGTGACTCAAGTTCATAGTATGATCTATTGAAAGACAAATTTTTAACCCATATTGTATCCCCTGCAACATTTCCTACTAAAATATTGGGCATAAACCACAAAAATATTGGCCGTTAGGGCCTGAAGGCCCTAAAAACCAACCTCTGGAGCTGCTTGCACTCAACCCAGATGAAACCCTCGCATAGTCGCTTGCCAAATATCTCGTTCACACATAGGTATGTGCTAGGATCGGTGTTGCTCCAAATGATATAAAAAATTATGGAGACTTTCTAGGGTTTTTCAGACATCTACTCTCAAAATTTTAGCTCAATCCGAGTCCGGATGAGTGAGATATGGCTGAAATGAGTTGGGTAGTCCTGCGAAAAATGTCTAATCAATTTTGACTCACTGAAGCTTCAAAAATGGTTTGGTATTAAATAACAAGAACATCAACTAGATATATACTAGATATCTCATGTTAGATATCACATATAAATTCATTATTATTACATAAACATACAATGTTCTTGTAAAATACAAATCTATTAGTAACATATAATTAATCACCAAAACATCATAAAACTATTTAATATTTAATTAATGATAACATGTAAATTTATATGAAAATTTTATCTAAGGGAGGGTCATGATATACTATCCCCCTTGAACTAAACACATTCCTCTATGTTTTACAAGTAACTTACGATAAAACCAAAATTAAATGTATTCCATAAAATAAATATGGAAAATACTTTTGCATATCAGCTACTTTTTCCCAAGTAGCATTCTTTTTTGAGTACCATTCCCATTGGACTTTACATTGTTCCAAATTTTGGTTTATCTATTTGGAATGAACCTTTAAAATCTTTACTCGTTGCACTTCAATCATTGTAGGGTCATTTATCTGCAAGTTAGATAAATTCTAACCTATCCAATATCCATGATAATTTCCATGTATCTTTGTTTAGAAAGGATGTAACTGATCCTAACCATGTATGGAATTTTTCTAACTTGTATATAAATGACCCTGCAATGATTTAAATGCAACCAGTAAAGATTTTGGAGTTCCATTTCAAACAGATGGGGAATCAAAGTCTAGAATGATTTAAAGTCCAATAAGACTAGTATTCAAAAAATAATGCTACTTAGGAAAATGTAGTTCATATGCAAAAACATTTTTCATATTTATTTGAATGAATAAATATAATTTTGGTCTCATTGCAAGTTACTGGTAAAACACAAAGGATTGTGTTTAGTCCAAGGGAGGTAGTATGTCATGACCCTTCCCTAGATAAATTTTTCATATAAAATTTTTATGAATTTATATGTTATCATTAATGAGATATTGTATGGTTTTAAGAGAAGCTGATGATTAATGATATGATACTAATATATTTTTATCTTTGCAAAAATAAACACCTTTGCAAGTGGCTAGAAATTCAATGTTTTATATAGTCCTAATAAACTGACATGTGATATATGTTCCAGATCTAGCTGATGCTCTTGCTATTTAATATACCATATTTTTATGATTTCATGTTAATTGATGTCAAATTATCATTTTTGTCATTCTTGATAAAGGAACTATGATAAGAATATTTAATGATACTTCATTAAATTAAAAAATCCTAGACTAGATGGCTTTCCCATCAAGTTCTTCCAATATTTTGGAACCTGCTCAAGGATGATATACGTGTAGTAGTAGAGGAAGCATGGGTGGAAATTCTGCTTTTGCAATAAATTAAAAAAAACCTACATTTCACTAATATTTAAGTCCTAAGAGGCAAATAATTTTTTTTACTTTAGACTAATAGCCTTGTGTAATGCTATTCTCAAAAAAATTATGGCAATGATAGATCAAAGGTTGAAACCCTTTCTTCCTAGGATAATCTTACTAGAGCAAGGAGGATTTGTTGGAAGAAGATAAATTATAGAAAAAGTAGTGCTCTTCCATGTGGACCTTCACTCTAGTTAAGCATAAGGATCCCCCTCCATACTTGTCCATTTGGACCCCTCTAAGGCTTATGATAGGGTAGCTTGGGATTTTTTTCTACAAGTCTTAAGGAAGTTTGGCTTCTCTTAGGATTCGATGGACTAGATTAGAGGCACTATTTTCTTAGTATATTTTTTTATGATGATAAATGGTAGAATATATTTTTTATTTACTTATTCTAAGGGACAATTCCATGGGAATCATATTTCCCATATCTATTCATAATTTTAGTATAGTGCTTAGGTCATCTTATCTCTAAGAAAATAAATAACATGTTCATTCAAGGAATCATGTGTTCACTAGTAGCTCCTCATATCTCTTATTTATAGTTTGTAGATAAATCAATATTTATGTCATGCTACTACATTATAATATTCTAGATTCAAAAGAATTATATACCTATTTTCAACAACCACAAGATAACTTATTAATTAGGAGAAGTCTAAGATCATATTTTTTATTGTACTACTAGGTTGGAGACCATGATTCTAAATATTTTGAATTTTAGGTGAGCATATCTTCCAATATCTTATCTAGAAGTTCCATCAAGGGTGACCAAATAAAAAAGGATGAATGGGGGTGGTCAATAAAGAATATACAGAGTAGGCTAAATAATTGGACCAATCAATGGCTTTCTCTTCTAGGTAGGTTCATTAAAAATAGTTTTATAATTTATTTCCATCTATGTTACCCTCCAAATTAAGTATTTCTAAGGATATTATGAGAAATATGAACAAGATTAATCAAATTTTCTTATGGATTTGGAAAAAAGTAGAGCATAAGTGGACCTTAGTAAAGTGGGAGTAACATTACCTTCCAAAAAAGAAGGAATTTTGGGCCTCTAATAAATGGTAAAAAAAATGTTAGCCTTGGTAGAAAAATTATATTGGCATTTAATTAATTCCCCTAATGAATTATGGGCACAAATCCTAAGAGCCATGTATGCAAAAAATTAAGCTCTAATTTTTTTTACTAGATATCAACTTCCTCAAAGAGGATATCCAATTCTTGAGGTTCTAAATATAGGGGAATAAATTATTAAACCACAACTATTTTGGATAGTGGGGAGTGACCATCAAGAATTTTTTTGATAGATGCTTTGGATGGTTTACCTCCATTGTCTCAATAAATTCTAGAATAGCTGAACATAATCGAGTAACTCCATAGACGAGGATGGATAAATAATTCATATTATTATAGAAATTATGGGGAATTTATTTAGAGAATAGAGTCTAGATCCAATAAGGAACTAACCAATACTAGCAACATAGGTTTATCAATGAGGTTATTCATCAAACTCTTAGAATCTAGTCACTATATTGGTCAAAAGAAAAATATAGACTGGGATGGGGTTCACATTCTAATAGTGTATATATTATACCTCTAGCATACTCATCCCTCACTCACCAAGGGAAAAATCCACTCAGTGATATCTTCAACCAAATTTGGTAACTTCTAAATGGGCCAAAAGTTAGACTCATTATTTGGATCATAATCCACAAGAGATTTCTTACAAGAGACCAATTTAAACATGATTTTTCTATCCTATTTATATGTGAGCTATGGTATGTAGATAATGAGACTTGAGAAATATTTTTTTTCCTATCCCTTGGCCATTCCATTATGGAAATGGTTGGTAACCATTATCTTTTGATACAGTATGTAATGGGAGATAGCAAACACAAGATGCAGAATAAATGACATAAAGTAAATCTATTAGATAATTGAAAAATATATATATATATAAATGATGGATATATTTATAAAATATATATGGAGGAACGAAAAACTCCATGAATATATCTACCGCTCAATAATAGGTATTGAGCACATCACACTCCACCAGATTATATCACACTACTACATCGCACCACACTAGCTACTATATGCTCATGGATGATATTATATGATATTGTCTTATTTGTATCTACCTATGGCGCTTTATATAGAAAATATGTTCCTTGGCCAACACTCTACCTATATGTGCAAGGGACAAATTGCACATAAAAAACGTGCACTTTGACACTTGTCTAGTCATTACATTGCATGAAGTGAGTAGATAAATTCCCCCTAAAGTAATCTAATATCCTAAGTATGTACCAAGGTAAAATTACATTTACATTAGCCAAATGATGTAATAGACTCTATTTCTAACACCCCCTATATTACATTATCCTAAGTATGCAGATCCTAGAGTGTTTTCTATTACCTTGAAGGTATCTATTTCCTAAAATTCTATGGGTAACCCAAATATCCTAAACTAGATTGGTACTAGAGATAGATTTATATTTTTAATTGAAAAACCTTTATACCAGTGGGTAAGGAAGAGTCATGCTCTTCCCATAAACCAAAGACCCCCTTTTAGTATTATTTATCTTTCTTACCTAGAACAAAAATTGACTAGGAATAAACCTTTGGAAAGAAATTATAGAATCACTCCCAGAGACTTCCAACTCCTATAAATCAAATTTTCAATGCTGAAGCCCCTCACCAATACCCATTAAATTTATCAAAAACTGCCCTATCTTGGAGCAAAGAGGATCTCTCTAAGGTGGACTCACTAACCTTTAACACTAAACATGATTCTAAGGATTTAAATATAAATACATGGAAAGGAAATTAAAACTCAAAATCTATTGAAATTTGTCTAAAAATCCTATAGAAAATATTATATTTGATAGAAACTTTATAATTTTTTCATGCATAATTTCTCAGATAAATAAAGGTAAAAAAGCTTAGGTGAATTTTTTTGTCTAGATAGAATATCTTGCCTCACTTAAGTCCTAGCCCTTCATTGATATTCCTATCGTTTGAACCCTAGTTGGAAAATATTTGCAATTTTGCTTATCGAGACTTGAAACATTGTCACTTCCCTTGCTCCTAATGGTTGACTTCACAAGGTTGTACCTCCCTCAATATTGCTTAGATGTTTTCATATGACCACTAGTTTTAAAGCTATTCAACTTATGCACAAGTTGGTCCAACAATTAGCTAAATCGGATAACTCTTCACAAAGATATTTATTTGTATTGGTAAAGGGGTTTTGAAAGGATCCCATAACCTTTTACAAAGATAATAAGGTTGGGAGAAGAGTTCCCAACCAAAAAACAGCTAAAGAAACAAACCCTCTATGGGTTATTGGTGAAAAACAACTCAATCGGTAAAATTTAAATTAGAGCCATCCCGTCCAAAACCAAACTGAGGATGAAATTTTTGAATCATGGCCATTCCACCCAAAACCATACAAAGAATGGAAAATTTGAAACAGGGCCATCTAAAAGATATGACTCTTAAAAGATGAGATGTTTTTTAGGAAAAAACACTAATCCTTGGCACTTTGCAATTTTACTTTTGGCAACTTGAAAAATCATCACTGCCCTTCCATATTACTTTAAAACTAATTTAATTAAACATGATCCTTTACATTATAGTAGTAGGTTATAGTAAAACAATTATTAAAAATATATATATTTATTTTCTAATTGTTTGTAAAATAATGGAAACTAGAGTTTTCTAAAATAATTTGTTGATTCCTAGAACAAAACACATTCAAGTATTTCATAATTGTGTATAACCATCGAGTATTTTTAACCCTTAACATAGATTTTAAAAAATATCAAAATACCCTTTTTGAATACTAAATTTTGGGCTTTTGCATAACTTATAAAAATATGAAATATTTTATTATAAGTTTTCATTTTTTATTAGTAATTAGTATTTTTAGTTTAAATCTCTAATGTAATCCTTTTGAATTTCAAAATAAAAATATTTGTATTAGAATCCTAATATTTATAAGAGAATATATCAAAATCTATAGATGTCAATAAAAAATTATCAATATACATTGATGGGGTTCCAAACCTAGCATATAGATCTCCTTATAGCTCTTCTTGTGTACTTAAGCTAATAATTTATTCTTAAGAGGAATCTAGACCTTCATTTTTTTAGCCATGAGTGCAATAACAATATTTTATAGGTGAATGCTATGAGGCAGGTGATTTTTATCATACTTTAAATTAATCATATGATCATACTATTCCTATACTCCTTCCATCCAAATATGAATCTGATATATTTGTAGCAGATTAGCCAAATTAAACTATAGTAAATTCTCCATTTTTAGCTTTTATAATGTGTGGAAAGTGAATCAAGCAACAAATATTCTCATGGATAGGAATGGAATGTGAGCATAATAAAATGGTATATTTTTAACTAATAATTTTTAATTGTCTAAGAAAAGAAAGGGTTGCTAAACTACTTGAAAAATATGGATCCAAAGCACTTCTAGATTATAGAAATTGAATACTATTTAGGCTCTTCACTAAATATTTTTTTGCATAGGGCTAGTCAATTTTTTGTTTTCATGGCCTTTTTAATGCCAAACTTCCTATGGTACAAACCCTATAGCGTAAAAACTCAAAATAGATTTGAACCTGAGGAGCCAAATCCCATAAAAATATTTAATGGTAGACTCATAAAGTAATATATAGTGTTATATACCTAACACATCTTTGTATTGGTCTTATTCATCCCTTTGTCTTCTTTTGGACTAGCGATGGCCATAGTGGAAGTTAAAGTAGTAGTTTATAAATATTATCCAAACGATTTCTTAGTTAGTTGCAAGCTAAAATATTTTACCTTATAACTACTTTAAAAATTATTGTAGATATTATATAAATCATAAAGTGGAGACTTTACCAATTCTAGCTTTGTTACTTCTATATCCGTATATCCTGTTTCTTACACCTTCAGTGTAATGACCGTAGTTTCAACCCATATTTTTTTTATCTTTTTGGTTAGAGTTTAACCAAGATAATCCAGATAAATTCTATAGAAGCATTTACCACAACATACCTCAAGTGGACATGAGTGGCCAATTCTCCTATAATTTATTCTAGGGTTTACCTTGTACACTGCCTATACAGTTTATAGGACACCTTTGTGTGGTCACCACATTTTCGTTCTTTCTTTTGAAGGATATTTTGATAATAGCATATGGGTTAATCCTATCTCGTTGACTTGAGAAAAAGGGATGTCAAATATCATACTGGTATCTTTTATTCCTTACTAGTATTTAGGCATAAGCTTATTATATTTTATACATCTCAATTAGCATAAACTATTATGCACCATTAATCTACTTTTCATATAGATTAATGGAAGTGATTATTATATGAGTGGCATCTCCCTTTAGTCACCCATAATTCATTTGGGGTTACCAAATACTACCTCACTAAATGACATCCCCCATAAGGATTATCCCTCATTATTTCAGGTTCCTATGACTATCATTTGTATAATATCTCTCACATAGGTATCTCACTTTCTAATAGAGAATCCAATCACATGAATTTACATACAATGGAATTATAAGCTCACTATCTCTTGGAGTACACCTCAAAGATATATTATTGAAATGCCCATTGTACCAGTAAAGGATTGTCCCATCATACCCCTACCTCCTTGGGTCTTACCCGAAAGTGGCATCCCTTTTGGGATGTTTTCCACAAAAAAAAAAAAGGATTGTCCCATCACTTCTTCCTTAGTTCTAGTCCTAACCATAGGGATGTAGCTAGGTTAACATTCTCAAAACCTCTCAAGGAAGAATCTTAGTAAACCTAAGGTGAAACTAATATAAAACATTATCATTCACATTTAATAAATCACAATTGTATATTCCATATTCTATTGTACGAAATTAAGATGAGCTAATCATCTACTTTTATTACAATGTTATATTCCATGAATTGCATAATTAGATAATCATTTCCAATTCATATTATACATTAATGTCATAGTAAAATAATAATAAAAGCTTGTAACCATTCCACAAAAAGTTCTTAGAATATTCACAAATGACACATTATATATCTTGAGAACACTTTTTGGAACAAAACCTAGCCTAAAATTTTTCCATATTTATTTTCATTGCAAGTCTATTAGGTAATTTACAAAAAAGGAATCCATCATTCATTTTGTCATAATTTCAATTTGTTGCATAATAATTTCTAAAATTATTATGCCCTTAGATTACAATTGTGTTGGAAGTTTATTTATTTTACAATAGCGAGGAAATCCCATAATTCCCTCACATTAACCTAATTTATTTACTAATTTTTTTATTTGAATAATTTATTACACAATATTATTTATTTACTAATCATCAATGAGATTACCGAGTAGTTTTTTTGGGATAAAAGAGTTATTAGGCAAGGTGATCCCTTGTCTCCATATCTTTCCATTTTAATGGCTGAACCTTTAGGAATATCAAATTTTACTACTAACTTATCCTCTAATAGTAAGGGAATTATACCTACTGGTATTGCAGAGGTAGTTTCTTATCAATAGTTTGTAGATGACACTATAATTTTTGGGGAGGCTACTTTGAGAGAGGCTAGGGCATTTATAAATATTTGCAATTGTATGAGAAAGCTTCCAACCAATAAAATAACTTCCATAAAAGTCAAATATTTTTTGTGAATACCGAGGACCAACTTCAACATAGAATTGTAGGGATTTTTTGTGGCATTGCTAACCTTCCTTATTTATATCTAGGTATACCATTGTTAACTGGGAGGATGAAGGAGGAGTTATGGTATCCTGTGTTGGATAAGATTCAATGTAATTTAGTTGTGTAAAAAGGTAATCTCCCAAGTCAAGTAGGTAAGTTGCAATTGCTTCAAGCTACCCTCCAACACATTCTCATATTTTAATATCTTTATAAAATTCCCTTCAAATTTAGGAGGATTGACCAGATATTTAGGGTATTTCTATGGGCTAGGATGGAGGATAAATAGAGGGTGTCCCTTGTCTCTTGGGATAGGGTTTCCTCTTCTAGGAAAGAAGGTGGTCTTGAGATAAAAAATGTGTTGTTGTCCAATAAGGCGTTGATTGCAAAAATAACCTAGAGATTATGTGCTAAGGAGGACCATTTGTGAAAAGATATTATGAGAGGTAAGCATCTGGAAAATCACATTCCTCTTTTTTAGAAGTATTTCTCCTCCTAGGGGCTCTATGATCTGGAATGGTTTGTTGGGGGTAAAAATTTTAGTTACAAAGGGTATGCAATTATAGATTGGGAATGGTAAGGATGTGTTATTTTAGGAGGATACTTGGATTCTTCCTGAACCTCTCTTTCTTAGTCCTGAGTTTTATGATTTAAAGACTCCTTTATCACTGAACTTTGGAGAAAAATTAATTGATTACATATTCATCAGTAATGTCAAGAGGTTTTGGAAGCATATGACTTTATATACAACTGATATTTAGATCCTTGAGAGTTTGGTAAGGTTGAACATTTTGCTGCAACAATAATTTCTTCCTCAACAAAATGACTACGACTTCCTTTTATGCACTCAATATCTTAAAGGCTTTTTCTATCAAAATTGCATATGAGGCCCAAACATTGTCTAGGGGAGGATATTTTCCAATAGAAAGAGTTTGGTATCCTCATTTGATCCCCAAGATTGCATTTTTTTATGGTTGTGTTTGAAAAATAAAATTTCAACTGTTGATAATTTATGTAAGAAAGGATTCCATCTTCCCAATATTTGTCTCTTGTGTTCTAAGGATGCTGAATCAATGGATCATATTTTAATCCATTGTGATTTCTCAAATAAGGTGCTCAATTATTTATTGGATTCTTTTTCCATGAAATGGACTTTACCTCATAATTTTAAGGAACTTTTCACTCAATGGAAATCCCCCTTCATTAGTCACAACCTCACTAGGGTGTCGGATATGGTTCTTCCTCATTTTTTATGGGGTATCTAGTGGGAGAGGAACAAATAATTTTAAAGGATATTACTAGGTATGGATCCTTTCTCTTTAGAAGGATTAGAGCTGCTATTGAGAATAATCTGATTCTCTTTGATTTTGGAAATGGTAGACAAGAAGTTATGGAGAAATAAGTTGTTGTTAGTTGGAATTCGAATCTAGAGAATTTATTTTTTGTATCCACTATTCAAAAAATATTGGCTACTAGATGACATAAACCAGCTAAAGGGTTGTTCATTCTAAAATTTGATGGGGCTACCAAAGGTAATCCCGAGAGGGATGGTGGAGGGGATGTTGTTTAATATTATGTTATTTAGAACCAACCACCTAATTGAAGGTAATACTATTTTCTCAGGTGTTCACCAAGTTTTTAAGAGGTGCTTCAGAAGGCTTCTCATTCAAGGTGACTCCTTGAACATAATTCGAGACCTAAAAGTTGGAAATATTGACACTTGTTTCATTCTAAATATTATTAAGGACATCAAATATTCTAGAAGGTTAGAAGTTAAAATTTAGTATATTTATAGGGAGGATAACTAGGCTATTGATATTATGGCAAATTTGGGGGTGGATAGAGGCCAATTTAGAATTTGGGAAGACAATTTTCCTTTGTATTTACTTATAATTGTTGCTTTAGAAGCATTGGGTCTACCTATCCAATAAACCTTTTATTATCTTTCTGCATGGATGAGATCTCAGTTGTGTTCTAGTGATTCTCTCTTTGAGGGGTTTTTTTGAGGGCTTGACCCTTTTACTCCCTGGTGGTTACCATTCTCAAGGAATATGCTTAGTGTTTTACCTTCATATTTGCTCTCTCAGTTTGGAGTTTTGTTATTTGCATCTTGATGTATTTTCTTTCCTTCTAGTCTTATGCAAATATAGAGCAAGATCGTTCGTGTCTCTAAAAGAAAGTTGAATAAAAATTCTCCTTTATGCCCTATTGAGTGGTGGGCTGGTATTTGCTTTTGGATGGTTGTTTTAGTTTAATTTCTATTTCTTTTATCCTTGGAGGCTGGCCTATGCTTCACTAGCCTTATTTTTCTCTACCTCCTCTAAAGTAAAAGATTTTGGTGCCTTTCAAAATCCTATTTGTCACAAATAATAATAATAATAATAATAATTACATCGATAAGCATCCTACAATGGCAGCCAGGAAGGTCAACCACGTCATAAACAATATTAATATTTTATTAAAAAATTTGACATTAAGAAAATTATGTTATCAATCTCGAGGCACCTATCTCATTTCTATGGGGTCTGACAGATAGGTGCCTCGAGATTGATAATTCTCGACGTTTAGATTTTATTAAATAATGCTATGTTAGTTGTGGTTGAAAAGGCTTTAAAAAATAAGGCTATAATAAGTTATAGGGTTGATAAGTGCTTGTGTGGCTAGGCATTTACCAAGAAGACACCAACTTTAGGTTGCTTGGGTCCCCACACTTAGAATAAAAGTTTATGGTGGAGTAAATGGTTATAGTGGCAGCTTTCCATATTTGAACCATGCCTACAACAATAATATAATAGAAACGTTAATTATATTATTATTATTGCACCCATGGTTCGAATATGGAAAGCTACACCACTATAACCATTTGTCCCACCATAAAATTTTATTCCATGAGGGGACCCATGTGGGTTCAATATTTATAAGCAACCAAAAGTTGGTGTTTTCTTGGTAAATACCTAGACAAATATTACCAATCCACCTAGCATTTGAAATAATAATAATATTTGCCCCACCATAAACTTTTACTCCAAGTGAAAGGACCGGGAGGTTCAATATTTAAACACAACCTAGGCAAACAATCAATCAAAATTATTTTCTATTAAAAATTAAAATTAAAAAAAATTAGCTTTTTGGGAAAAACCTCTCACTAATTCAACTAAATAAAAATATCTAATTACGCGGATAGGCGTCCTACAATGGCAGCCAATATTAATAGTTTATTAAAAAAACTGACATTAAGAATGAAATAGGCACCTCGAGATTGATAACTCTGGGCATTTATAGATATATATATTTTATATATTTAAGCTAGTTTAGGGTTTTACAAATTCTAGAATAGCTAAACATAATAGAGTAACTCCATAGACGAGGATGCATAAATAAGTCATATTATTATAAAAACTATGGGGAAATTTATTTAGAGAATAGAGTCTAGATTCAATAAGGAGCTGACCAATACTAGCAACATAGGTTATCAATGAGGTTATTTATCAAACTCTTAGAAGCTAGTCACTATATTGGTCAAAAGAAAAATATAGACTGGGATGGGGTTCATATTCTAATAGTATATATATTATAGCTCTAGCATACTCATCCCTCACTCACCAAGGGGAAAATCCACTCAGTGATGTATTCAACAAAATTTGGTGGCTTCTAAATTGGCCAAAAGTGAGACTCATTATTTGGATCATAATCCACAAGAGATTTCTTACAAGAGACCAAATTGAAACATCATTTTTCTATCCTATTTATATGTGAGCTATGGTTTGTAGAGAATGAGACTTGGGAAACCCTTTTTTTCCTATCCCTTGGCCATTCCATTATGGAAATGGTTGGTAACCATTATATTTTGATACAGTATGTAATTGGAGATAACAAACACAAGATGTAGAATAAATGACATAAAGTAAATCTATGAGATGATTGATAATTATATATTTATATATATATATATATATATATATATATATATAAAAGGAATGAGAGACTCTAGTATGGGATTTGGTATACCTTTATCTCAAGCAAAGAAGATAGGATTAACCCATATGATAGATCATATAGTAAATAAAGAAGAGTTAATAATTTATCTTTCATTAAAATATTACATTTAATGAATTGCATAATTAGACAATCATTTGTAGTTTATATTATACATTCATGTCATAGTAAAAGAGTAATAAAATCTTACAACCATTCCATAAAAATATCATAGAAGATTCATAAATGATAAGTTATATATCTTGGAAACCCTTTTGGTAGAAATTCTAGCCTAAAAAATATCCATCTTTATTTTCATTGCAAGTCTATTAGCCAATCTACAAAAAGAAATCCATCATTCGTTGTTGCATAACAATTTCCATAATTATTGATTTTTTAATTATAGTTAGATTCTCATTGAGAGGATGTCGACGGGCAGGAATTCTATAGGGGAGATCGGGAGCAGCAGTGGTTCGGTTCTTGGATGCAGCGAAGCAATCGAAGGGCATCAAGATTTCGAGGGAGAGGAAACACCCGAGCCCATTAAGGATGACCGAGTTGGCAATGGTTTTGGTCGAGGTAAGGACCCACCAGACAAAGGGGGTGGTGGGGCTCCAAAGTCTTATGCCCAAGCAGCGGCCTCAGAAACCCTAAACGGGTTTTTTACCAAAGAGTTGTTTTCAGTTGTGGATGAGCTAGACATCCCAAAGGAAGTTCTTTCAAGCTTCGTGGAGTTTGAGAAATTTACCCTAATAGGTAAATTCATTAGAGGCTGTCCTGACATGGAAACGATCCAAAAATGGGCAGCAAGCAAATGGAAGACTTCTAGCCATTTGGAGCTGGTGGCCCTATCCTAGGGTTTTTTTGCCATTAGATTGAACAATAAGGAGGATTACTGTAAAATTTTGGCTAGCAGGCCATGGTTTCTAGGTCGCAAGATTTTATTTCTTAGGAAGTGGGACTTGGATTTTAGTCCTGAGACCCAGAAAATCAACATTGCCCCAATATGGGTTAGGCTTCTGAATCTTCCCCTCTTTGGCTGGCATGAAAATGTCATAAGAGGCATTGTGCATTCCATTGGGGATTTGGTCACCATTGACCCTCCCACCCAGGCTTAAACAAGGTTCGTCCAGGCCTGATTTTGCGTTATGGAAGATTTGGAGGTAGAACTCCCAACTTCCATCACTCTTCGGTCTGGAGGCACCTTTCTTCATAAACAAGCTATTGTCTATGAAAATAGACCAGCTTTTTGCACCCAGTGTCGGTCCCAAGGGTACCTCCGGTCCCAGTGTCCTCTTCAAAAACCAAGGAATCAGAAACGTGAAAATGGTAACCACCTAGAGCACAAGGAAGATCAGGCAAAGCAACCAAATCTTCCAAACACGAAGGGCCATGGATCCCCAGGCCCCTCTAGATACTGTGGTAGACTCTCTCAGCCTGAAGAGAATCCCTCTCTCCAATTAGACACCGAGCACCTCGAGGATGACAACCAACAAGGAGCAGACTCCCACTTGGAAAGCGAATCACAGGAACAGATGGAACGGACCCCTTCCCAAGTTTTGACTCAAGCTGTTCCACTGATCCAAGATATGGGTCATCCTAATTTCAGTCAGTCGTAGACGCTACTAGAAGATTACCTCTTAGGAAGGAGGGGTGAACAATCCGATCACATTAGCCGCCAGAATACGAGGATCCAAAAGCAAAGTGTGGATTTTGGTAGTGAGAGGAAGTAGGGTCTTCCTCCTAACAAGGAAAGGCAAGACAAAGAGACTGCAACTGATGTTGCAAATGCAACCCAGCATTTGCTAGTTCTGGATGACTGTGACACACAGTCGGACGAAGCTCATGCATCAAAACCTCCCCATAAACAAGGAAGGGGAGGCAAGAAAAACTTCAAACTATCCAGATGAAACTCCTCTCATGGAATGTGAGAGGACTGAACGGTGCAGCCAAGTGAAGGTTAGTGGTTGATCTCTGTAGGAGGATTAACCCTTCTATCCTTATTTTGTAAGAGACCAAGCTTGATGCTATTTCCTCTGACAAAGTGGTGAAGGCCATTTGGGCCAAGGCAAATTGTCTGTCCAGCCCTACAGTGGGAATAGCGGGAGGACTCATGGTTCTGTGGGACCCGTCGAGGTTTGAGGGCAGCTCGTTGTCAACATCCAATAGAATCATCAATGTACTGTTCCAGTCCAAAACCTCCAATTTTTCTTGGATTCTATCCAACGTTTATGTTTCCAATTCTGCCATAGAGAGAGTAGAAATGTTGAAAGCTATCTCTTTGATGAGGGAGAATTTTAGCAACTTTCCTTGGGTTTTAGGGGGTGACTTCAACTGTCCCCTTCATCCTTCAGAGAAAAAGGAGGGTCTGACCATTCCAGCCACACCTTGGAATATTTCAAAGATTTTGTCTCTGCTAATGGCCTGCTTGACATCGAACTCAAAGGGGCTTCCTTCACATGGAGTAACAGAAGGATTAGGGGCAGGTTGATTCAAGTCAAACTTGACAGATTCTTCATTTCCCCAGAAGCCATTCCCATCCTTGGTGGAGCTATCCTTTTGGCTCTTCCAAGGATTGGGTCTGACCATAACCCTATTTTCTTGGAGGCGAATGACGGGCCTATTTTTTTGACCCCTTTCAGATTCGAATCTATGTGTATTTCCCACAAAGACTTCAAAGGATTGGTTTTAGTGTGGTGGCAATCGAAGGTGGAAGGAAGCGCTCCTAAGAGGGTGGCTTTAAAGCTCAAAATGGTCAAAGAAAAACTGAATATTTGGAACAAAGTGGTTTTCGGCAACATTTTTTAGTCCAAAAAATCCATCATTGAGGACCTGAAGGCTGTGGAGGAAAGGATGGCTACCGAAGGGTACATTGAGGGTCTCAGGAAGGAAGAGCATAGCCTTTTGGTGGATTTTCATTCTATTCTCGCTAGGGGAGGAAACGTTCTGGCACCAGAAATCTCATGACCCGTGGTTGAAGAATGGAGACTCCAACACGAGATTTTTTCATGCGTCTATTATGAGGCATAGAGGGGCCAACAAGATCAAATAAGTGACTTGTAAGGATGGGCACATTACCAGGGATATTGAGGAAATTAGGAGCAAAGCGGTTAAGTTCTTTTAGGATTTGCTTGGCACTCCTCCAGATAGCAACCTCTAGGTCTAGAAATCTATGCTCACCAATTTTTTGACTAAAGTTCCCCATGAGGTAAGCATGAAACTTCTGGAACCTTTTTCCTTTTCTAAGATCAAGGAAGCATTGTTCTCCATGAAACCAGATAAGGTCCCTGGGCCTGATGGTTTCCCCCCTCGATTCTTCCAAGTCATGTGGGAGGTCATGGGTCCGAATGTGTGTGATGTTATTCGTGTTATCCAAGCGTCCAGATCTATCCACCCGAAACTCAATTCCACCTTTCTTGCCCTCATTCCTAAGTCTCCTTCCTACAAAATTTTCTCTGACTATCAGCCCATTAGCCTGTGCAATGTTTTTTACAAGATCCTTACCAAGTCTATAGCCAATAGACTCAAAATAGTCCTCCCCCTCCTGATTGATCCTTGTCAGGGAAGCACTATCAAAGGCAGAAACATTCTTGATGGTGTCATCACTATCCATGAGACCCTTCATTCCACTTTCTGCTCTAAGAATGTTGCTCTTTTTCTTAAACTCAAATGAACAAAGCCTTCGACTGTGTCGATCAGATTTTTTTGTGTGCAGTCCTCCTCAAGTTCGGATTTCATCCCCATTGGATTGACCTTGTCTACAGCTGTATATCCACTCCCTTTTTTTTTGTCTTGGTCAATGGGTCCCCAGCTAGGTATTTCCAAAGCTCCAAAGGCCTCAGACAGGGCTCCTCTTTCTCCCATCCTATTCATTATTCTGGAGGAGGTTCTGAGTTGGTCCATGAAAGAGGCTCTTTGACAAAACAAGATTTTTGGCATCTTGTCGACTTCTAGAATTAATCCTATCACTCATCAGCAATTTGTGGATGACACCCTCATCTCCATTGGGGCATCCTTTTCTCAAACCAAGTTGCTCAAGAGGATCCTATCCCGCTATGAGCAAGCTACTGTACAAAAGGTCAATTACATCAAGAGCAAAATTTACTTTATTAACACTCTGCGTAGACAAATTTGGATTGCTAGAATTCTTGAATGCACTATTGATTCCCTGCCTACGTCCTATCTAGGGTTGCCTCTATCTTATAGCAGACGAGCTAGTGGGGACGTGTGGAACATGATTCTTGAGTGCCTTAACAGGAAGCTCGGCACTTGGAAGGGCAAACTCCTATCGCAAGTTGGGAAAGCCACCCTTACCAAAGCCTGTCTTCAGGGGATCCCAACCTACTTCATGTCGATTTTTATGCTTTCGAGTGCAGTCCACTCCAAGATTTAGAATATTCAGAGGACCTTTCTTTGGTCTGGTAACAAAGAGAAATCTAGACTTCCCCTTGTAGCTTGGGACAAGGTGTGTTTGAGGATAGATCAAGGCGGCCTGGGGTTGAGAAGATCAAGTCTTATGAATTTGGCTTTGATCGTGAAGCACGCTTGGAGGATTATTTCTAGCGACCCGGTGGAGTGGGTTATGCTGGTTAAAATGAAGTATCTTGGCCCCACTCCCTTCTTGGATGCTGGAACATCCTCCGTGGCTTCGATATTTTGGAAATCTATGCTCCAAACCTGACATCTGATCAGTATGGGAGCTCACTATATTTTTGGTGATGGCAACTTCATTTCCTTTTGGAAGGATAGGTGGGTGACTGAAGAAGCCCTTGGGTTGAGGGAGGACCTCATTGGGATGAGAAGCTTGACCGACCCTAACGCCCAACTTAGGGTAGTGGGTTTCATATATCGGAGCACCCGTTTCCCTCGGTGGAAGCTTCCTATTGTGGAGGGGTTTAATAATGAGATTACCTTCCTTGATAATATCCTTCAGTTGGTTTTAATTCCTTCTGCTAGGAGGAATGACAGGATCATCTAGAGTGGTACGGAGGATGGGTGTTTCTCTGTTAAATCAGCTTATGAGCTTCTCACCACCAAGACTGCTCTGGACTATAGGTGGAATACTATTTGGAGGAAAGGATTTGTTCCTAAAATCAACTTCTTCACGTGGATTGCTTTCCACAATAAAGCCTTAACTATTGACAACCTTCACAAGAGATATTTTGCCTTCCCCAATAGGTGTTACTTGTGTTTGGCAGATTGTGAGATGAGGGATCATTTATTCTTGCATTGTCCTTTTTCCCACTCTGTTTTGAGCATTGTCCTATCCTCCTTCTAGATCCTTTGGTGCTCTCCCCGATCCCTTAGAGATGCTTTTCACCAATGGCCTAATCCTTTCAAGAATCCCAAGCTCCGCTTCCTCCTCGAGGCCTCCTTCCACCATTTAATTTGGTAAATTTGGTTAGAGAGGAATGCCAAAATCTTTGGTAGAACTCCTAGAGGGCCCCCTTATATTGCTCAAAGGGTGTTATCTTACGCCATCAAGAATTTTATTGCTGTTCCAAGTCCCTGTCCCCATCTTTCGAGCGAAGAAGCTATTCTCAAAAAGATGAATCTCTAGCCATTTTTGGAGGTTGTTAAAGGGCCTTGTCGAAGGAATGTTGTGTGGACCAAACCCCCCATGGGGTGGATTAAATTAAAATTTTATGGAGTGTCTAAGGGGAATCCTGGGCCCGCTGGCGTTGGTGGGGTTGTCCGTGATCATGATGGGAATATTGTGATGGCCTATTGTGAAGAGTTGGGCTCCCAGACGAATCACTATGCTGAAGCCCGAGGTGCTCTGAATGGTATTCAGATTCTCTCTCAGGATCCTCGACCTATTATCATTGAGGGTGACTCACTCAACATCGTGAATTACCTTCTTGGTACCAAAAATCCATCTTGGAAAGTCTACAACATCATCCTCGAGGCTAGATCTCTTCTCTCCTATCGCTGTAGATGGAAAGTAAATCATATTTTGAGAGAAGGAAATCGCATGGCTGACCACATGGCCAATAAAGGGCTCATGACCATGTTCTAGGTTGTGTGGCGGTCTCGCTTCCCATTCGAGGTGGAAAGGTTGGCCAGGGTAGACATCCCTTCCTGATGATTTCCTTGCATAGTTTTTGGAAGGCCCATTTCGACATTTTTTGGGGTGGCATGGCATTTTTGTCTACTCCATTGGGTGAGTGTGGGCGCAAGTTTCTTGTGATGTGCACCCCTATTCCCAAAGCTTTTTATTTTTCTAGTATCCAGGACTCTCCAGAGTTGGCACCCTGTAGACTCTCTACTCCTGTCTCTCCATCAAGGCGGATTATCTGGTTTGTCTGATCCAGGCATTGGTTTGCGATTGGCTTTTCAAAGTACCCCTTTCCAATGATGCCCACGTGTGTGTGGTTTATTGGTGGTTCATGGGAATGTTTGGGCTTGGATCTTGTCATATCTTTGTCTTGGATTTGGCACGCTCCTCTCAATCCTCCCTATGCATGCAATGAAGTTACGACTAAAATGGTGGCGAGACCGCATGGCTTTTATAGATAAAGGAGAGGCAAGTTTGGGATCTGTGTGGCACTGTTCTTTTGTGACCATGGCTTGCGGCATTGGATCTGGGTTGACTGTGGGAGGTGGCTCACGATCAGGTTTTTCCTCCCCCATCCTGTTGTTTATATTCATCTATTTTCTTTAATCTCTATTATTGGAGTTTTCTATAGGTGGGTAATTATGGTTGGCCCCTTCATTGAGCCATCTACCCTCCCTTAGTGATGAGGCACACATGTTAATGAGGGCAAAGAAGCTGCTACCCTTCCTAGAAAAATTTGCTGGCCCTGACCAAGAGATTACATAGATCTTTGTTGACACTTGGACTCAGGGGGATGTGGTCATGAAAGGAATTAACATCCATGTTTCAATTGCTTTCTTAGCTAAGATCATTGGTTTACCATCCATTGGGTGGGTCATCAGGAGAGATAATCACAACTGGGCTAAGGAGCTGGAGCAGCTCCATAATAAAGGGAAAAATCTTGGATGGGATAGGTCCTGTCTCCTCCGGTCTGCCCTCCCTAAGCCTTATAGATCCACCATGACTCCTATCATGCAGTATATTACGTGTGACGATCCCGACAAGACTATTCAAAGTTTTCACATTAGTTTCTATAACCACCTTCGTGATGGCAAACCTGTGAGTTTTCTAGATTACCTCATGTTCTCCCTTAGCCTTACCATTGAAAAGATCCAGAAAGTGAACTCCCCTCCAAGCCATCAAGGCCTTATGGTAATTATTTACATGCATGATCTGGCCAAACTCCTTCCTCCTCAGGTCGTCAACCTGCTGAATTCCCATGTCCCCTATGCATCCTCTCCTGCATCCAACCCCTCCAAAAATAGCCCTCCTAGCACTGACGGGCTCTCTCCCTATAGCCGCTCTGCTCATCCTCGGCCAATATGCAGTATTGGTGGCAGATCATCCATTCCTGGAAGATCTTCAGAGTGCCTACAAAAAGTCAGAAAGGTGGAGAAGGATGTCTGTCTACAGCACATCCTGTCGGACATGGAGAATGACAAGGAGAGTCATGGTAATTATCTCCTGGACCTGGCTGCTTCCATTCTTACTTCTGTCAACTCCATGATTTCTATCCTGAAGCAGAACCAGAAGAGCCCAAATTCGGAAGGACAGGAGGATCGTGACTAGCAGTCCATGGTGTTTGTCTCTTTGTTTTTGGCCTCATTTTGGGTTTCTCTCGGGTCTGTCCTATTTTCTTTTTGTTGTTGGGTCTCCAGGCCTAAAAACCCTTTTTGTTATTTTCAAGTCTGCAGCATTAGGATGGTTTTATTTCCATTTAGGTTTATCGTTATAGCCAAGATGTATGATGCATCATTAGTAAGTTGGCTAATTTTGTACATAAGGTTTTGGGATCCTCTATAAAAACCCACTGTTAATATATTTTTAGACACCAAAATCCAGCCACTTGCAAGTCATCTATACCTTCCTGTTAGCCACATGTCAATCATCCATCCTTCCCGCCATTATTTGGCCCAAATCCACACCTTCCCGCCATTATTTGGCCCAATTTCACCTTTCCCGCCATTTTTCATCCCCAAATTTATTTAAATTAATATTTATATATATATATATTAATATTTTAATATATATATAAATATAGTTTAAGTGATTTAATCTAAGCCGTCCATCCTTCATTTAATCTCATCCGTCCATCCATCTTAATCCGTTTCACAACCTAGATTTATTCTCTACCCTTGGATCCACTTTAATCTTAGCCACACGTTCAAAGTGTCGTTAAAACCCTAAAGTGTGCCCTAAGAGTAGATTATAAATAGAGCCACCTTGATGGCTCAAACCCTATCTTCTATCTTGGCTATCTTTTCTATCTTTGCTATCTTTTTGACCTATCTCTTCTATTTCATCTATCTCTTCTAGCACTCCATCCATCGCCGCCCCTTTTCGTCGCATCCATCGTCGCATCCGTCGCCAACTTCACCGCCATCTCTTCTGCAGCATTCTGCAGAATCCCCCATTCTTGTCGCAAGTGCCCGCGGGCGTTTACCAAGTGCCCACGGGTGTTTACCCGCAGCCACAGACTCAGACCGGCGTCTGAAACCTTGATCCAGAAGCACGCGGGCGTTCAGCGAGTGCACCAGGGCGCCTTCTGCAGCCGATTTGACAGCCACATTACTTCCAGATGCCGCCTGGTCTAGCCGCGTTAACAGAGAACAGGTATAAATCAGTTTAAAGCAAGTAACTTCTTTTCTTTTATTAATCTGTTGTTGAACTCCTGCATTCTATTTTTCTAGGGTTTTAAATTGTTTCTGAGGGCTCACACAATGGAGCCCTCTTATTAATTTCTAACTCCTTGATAGTGTTAATGTGTGCAGGATTTTAATGGCAGATCTGGTGTGTTGATAGCAGCTGTTTAAGCTGGAGTGGTCCGAGCCAAAGGATACAACAAAACCCACTCACTTTGTTGGGATTAAGGATACGTCTTCGAAAACGCCACCACTTTATGCCAGCTAGGGTTTCGGAGAACCCTAGCACAAACTGTAATTTGTGTATCACAAAAAGGGTTACAGGCCCTGTTGTACTCAAAAGGAGTTTTTAAACTCCATTGATTAATAAAAATTGTTTGTTTTGTGCAACTTTCCTGTATTCCATTATTGTGGTTTTATTTCTGTTTGGCGTTGTATTTTTAATCTACAAATGGCGATCACGGTGGGACCCCCTAGGGTTTCATGTTTTTAATACTTGCTTTACTAATCTATTCCTGTTTTCTGTTTTATTTTGCAGGTTCCAAAAATCGCGAAATTCGTTATTACAGCGAACTAGGGTTTCTGAGCTTGCGAAAACGTAGCGGATGCGAGAGCGGCGTCTGGAAGTCCAATACGAAACGCAGAGGTGCGTTTCGACCTGTGCGAGACTCCCGTGGGCGTTTGAAGGCAGTTTTACAGAAAAGCGTAGGCTTCCGAGTAAGTGCGTTTTTCTTCTTTGTTAACTGTACTTTTTACGTTTTTGGTTTTTCTGCTGTATTTTGTTTCTTTTTCAGATCATTGCTTTAAAATGAACAAAAACTAAGTAATCTGGAAAAGAATAGTTATTTTTAGTTACATTTTTCTTTGCATTGCATTATTGGTTGTTGCTTGCATAAAAAAAAAAAATTTGCATACCTAGCTGCATATTAGAATAGCTACGAATTATCTGTTTTAGTTATCTAAGTAGGACTATTGATTGGATGTCAATAGTACTCCTGCCATTGGGTGATTCCAGTGAGAGAAGTGGACGAACCTTCCGGTTGCTCCTTTGATATCTGATATCATTGGTAGGCTGGGGGTTTTAAACGGTGTACTCCACTTCTTCAGAGGAAATGGCATGTTTTCAGTAGCCTCTTGCTTAGATCATTAGAACTTTTGATTTATAGCTTTGTATGTATACATTAGATAACTAAAAACACTTAAAATAAAATTCACTGCATCTCATATTGCATTTAAAACAGTAATATCTGGATTTCATCACCAGGTATTGCTTGAAGTTTAGTGACGGTGGAATTCATCTCCATCCATTAAACTTCTGCCTTAGACACCATAGGTCACCCCCGAGCAAACTTGCTTGGATTTCATCACCAGTAAGAATCTCGTTGTCCTTTCCTAGCCATAGTTTTTACCTTTTTTGTGAATAATTCAAGATTAGATCACATGCAAAACTCATAAACCGGACACTTAAAATTTACTGCAGATTAAGATCAGAAAATAATTAATTAACCGCAGGTAAGACATATTGGTTGAAACCTAGGTTGTGACTGTTTTCTGATAATTTCTTTAGTGTAAATTTATCATTTAAGTTTTGCATTCTTCTTTTCTGAATTTGTTTAGATTTATTGCTTCATGGTCTTAACAAGGAATCAATCTAAAATGTTAAATCTAAATAATCAAATGGGTAATTCACAGAACATCCCCACCACCAACATGGCCACTTATCCTAGTGAATTTCAGGCAGGTTCGCTTGCAGGTCTTTCACGTCCTTCTACCGTCTATCACATGGCCATGCCCATGGAGGAAGACAATTCCTGTCATATTACCCACATTGATATGGCCCAAGTGCAAACTCACTTAAGAGATGGCACCGGCTATGTCCTTGAGCCAATCCAAGATTCCCCTATGCAAGATTCTATTTTTCAGCAGGATATTGCATCAACCATACCCGTTGGTTTCACTCAGGTCTACACTAACCCTTTTTTTGAGGCTAATGTTGTATCTGTTCAGTCGGCTTCATCTCCAACATCTTCCCAGATGCTCAATTGTCCTCCTTTGGAGACAAATGTAGTGTCTTCCCGACCACTTTCTCCTCCATTTACCCCGGTGTACACCAATTCTCTCTATGAGGCTGGTGGAACCTCCTCTAGCCATGACCAATTTCAACCCTCTTCTTCCCAAACCATTTATGGTTTCACCCTACCTGGGGCACAGTCTACTATTTCTTCCCAGGTACCGCCTACTTCAGCCACCTTCATTGCCCCTGCTATGCAGTCTCCTGTGACTACCATGGCAGCCTGCCCTCCACCTTCATCCAATCATCCCACCTCCCTTGGGTTAGAGATTAATAAGGTTAGGGAGTACCTCGACAAGTTGCTTCAGCAACAACAACAACAAAATGCTCAACCACCTGTCGTAGTAAATCCTACACCCCAACCAATTTCTACCCAGCCAGCTTTTCTTAGCTCAGGCCCCACCTAGGTACCCCAATCTTCGGTGGTGTCCATTCCTACCCCACCTTTCTCCCAACCTAGTCCAATTCATCATCCACCAGCCACCAATCCCCAATCACCTTCTTTTCGGTATCATCCATACCAACAACCTATCCATTCCACACCGCCTAATCCAGGCAATTTCATCCCATCTCATCATTTTTCCACTCCTCCATTGCATCATCATAATCATCAAACGAATCAAAATTTTCATGAAGATTCTCGACTCCATGCTATGCAACAACAGATTGACAACCTTATGCTCAACATGCCCGGCTCATCTAGTCGAAACCTACGCTAAGGTCGTTGATCAATCAACCAATTCATCCTTCGGTACCTTCACCGCCATATCCGACTGATTTCACATTACCGAAGTTTGACAAATTTTGAGGAACTGAGGATCCTCATGAACATGTGAGCTCATTCATGCATGCCCGCTTTAGAATCCAAAATAATGACGCTCTTATGCTCAGAACTTTTCCTGAGACATTAGGGGGAGATGTTGTACAATGGTACAATCATTTAGCTCACCATAGCATTTATGCTTACGAGCAATTGATTAATCTATTTTTAGAACGATTCTCCCTAAATGTACAAAGGAGAGTCTCATTGTCCGACTTATACAAGCTCAAGCAACATGACGATGAGACTGTTTATGACTTTGGAAACCGTTGGAGGGCTATCATTAATAAACTGCCATTCTCCCTACCAATGGAGGAGTTAACCAAAATGTTCACCCGAGTTGTCTAAAACCTATCTCTTGGTTACTCCAATTACAACAATACAGGACTTTTGAAGAGGCTTTGGCCCAAGCAAGTATCATAGAAGACATTAAAGTCCAAGAGGGTGTTTTAAAACCCCGTAGAAAAGAATGGCAACAAAAGGGCCAACAACGAAATAATAATTATGGCCAAAACAAACAAACACGAGGCTAGTACGACCTCAAATGTTAACCAAGTTAATCAAGTGGTGGCGAGTCAACCCGTAATGGCTCAACAACAACAAGTAATGCAAAGTCAACCGCAACCAATTGCTTATCATGCGGTACCCGCCCCTACTCAACCAGCTCCCAATACTTGGGCCAACCATGGAAACTCGACCTTGGCAAAATAATCGTCCCAAGCGACAATTCACACCTTTAGATGAACCATATGCGGTCATATTCAACAAGTTATATAGCACAAATCAGTTAACTTTACCTGAGTTCAAACCTTTAGAACCATCTAGAAGGGGAAAGTATTACAAGGAGTACCTATTTTGTCCTTATCATAGGCAAAATGGGCACGATATCAATAATTGTACAGATTTCAAACATGTGATCCAAGATCTTATTGAGATTGGAGCCATTAAATTGGATAGCCCCTTAGCCCAACAAAATCAAAATCTTGGTATATTTCAAACACCCCTTCCACATCGGGAGGAAGCTCCAACAACTTCAGGGGGAGTAACTCAGGTAACTCCTCCTAATCAAGTCAACCATGTACAACAATACCAAGGTTTTGTGGGTACTATTAACGTAGTAACCCGGGGTCAAAGGGCGAACCAACCAAATCAGGCTGAACCACAGCCACCTGTACAAACCCCCAGTCCACCTCAGGTAACAGTGACCCAACGACGTGCTAGTACTTCTCAACAACCGCTAAATCATTCTACTCAATGCCAACGACCCATCATGTCATTGAGTAGCCGGTTAACTACCAGTTTAAAAATGGCTTCTACCAAGTTATCGATCTATGACCTCATTCAACAATCTCCCCCGCATAGAGAGGCATTAATGGAAATATTAAAGTCAATCGAGCTTCAAACTCAAGATACTAATGCCTTCAACAACTTTGTGGGGAGTATTCAAACATGCATGGAGCCCTCCATCACTTTCTATGATTTTGAAATCAAACCTATGTCAACAGAAAGTATAGATCCTCCACTACATATCATGGCCAAGATCGATCACAAGCCATTCAAGAGAGTCTTAATTGACACCGGTTCCTCAATCAATATCATTACAACATCGGCGTTGAGTCATCTAAAGCAGTCGCCATCCCTTATCACAAAGTCGACTTTTACTCTTAAAGCATTCAATGATGCTTTATCTTCCACGGTTGGCACGGTTATCTTGCCCATTGAGGTAGGGGCCCGAACTTTGCATACCTTGTTTCACATCTTGGAAGGGTCCATGGCATACAATGTATTGCTTGGACGGCCTTGGCTTAGGGAGATGAGATGTGTCCCTTCTATACCGCATCAATGTCTGAAGTATGTATATGAGGGACGAGGTTCATTGTGTACCTGCTGACACTAGACCCTTCAAACATTGCAACTATGTCTCAAATCCTTATGAGATTGTGTTGCCATCCACTCATATTTTCTTGACCCCATCTACTTCTTCTATACCATCTTCTTCTAAAGCTCCCATTCCCGAGGAGCTACCCATCATATCGCAACCATCTTCCTCTTCCGCTATTCCATCTCATTCACCACTTTCTTCATCTCCTAATCTTCCTTCTTCTTCATCGGTGACCACATGCACATGTGGCCATGACCAATCATCTCTTTCCACGTCATTACCCCCTTCTTCTACACCTTCTTCAACATCACCTATTATTCCTCCATCTTCCCAACCATCACCAGTTGATGTTTCACAAGTTAGTGAAGCATCAACCCAACCAAATCCTTCCAATTCTTCTATCCCACATTCTTCTATTCCATCATCTAGTCCATCTCCCTCCCAAGTCAAGGTCCATCTCATTGATGCAGGTATTGGTGAGTATGCCATCCAAGATGTCCACATCACACCGTTCAATGTGCAAAAAGTTAAAGATTTTGGTCGTCCACATGACCAACATTTATCCATTGGATCGGTTTATAACATGGGTTCTATGCCAAATTCCATTAATTTTGTATATGGGGGAATAGAGTCATCTTCTAGTCCTACCACCATACTAGAACCTAAGCATCCGAGTCCCTGCCAATATCGAAAGGATGGAGGGTTTTCCCTCTCGCTATTTCCACGGACATAATTGGCAGCAATTTGGCCTAGGTCGATACGAGCAAGGGGTAACTAAACACATTGATATGCCATATCAGAGACCCACTGAGCATTTTGGTGTGGGCTACCAACCACTTCCATCCCTTTCTTCTTTTGAACGAGCTTTTCAAAGCATTAATCTTAATTCAGAAGAAGAAATCCTCCACCCCGACGAATCCGAAGATGAAGCCTATGAAGAATTTGACGTCATGTCAAATGGTGATGAATCCGAAGAAGAGTCGGCGCCCATTGTTCCCCTCACTAAACAAGACGAGTTTTATCTCCAATTGTTCCCTCTCCAAGAGGCCATCTTTCGCTTGCTTCTTCCACAAGAACGAGGTGAACCACCCCCTCCGCCACATCCATAAGCCATAATCCAAACCTGTATTATATGTATATACTAAAATAGTGGTTTTCACCACTACCAAAAAAAAAAAAAAAAATTCAGAAAATTTCCAAAAAAAAAAAAAAAATCAAAATATATAAAAATACTTTATTGCTTTATGTATGTGTGTAATAGTGGTTTTCACCACTACAAAAAAAAAAAAAAAACTCAAACTACAAAAAAAAAAAAAAAAAAAAATTGAAAAACTATGTTGTTTTGCATCTCAGGTCTTCCGAGGTCTTCACCGGTTTTCCCTTCCATTCCGCCCATCCTTTCTTCCATAAGTCGACAATGAATTTTGAAGACTTATTCACCCCACTCCATAATCCATATGATCCGGATAAGCCAATCCCGATCAACCCAAGCCTGATTGACATGGATCGGATTTCATCCCCTCCATCTATTTCAGAGTTCATCCTTTTCGAGGAATTGTTAAGGGCTTCCGCCAACTACATTCCTCCTTCACCTCCACATTCACCTTCATCTTCTAAGCCGAGAGGTCTTCCAGGGAGACATAGACGAGAGCAAGGCACGGGAGCTTGATGACATTTTAGATGACATAAATCCGATCCCTACTCCCCATCGGCTTGAGGAAGGTTCCCACATGTCTATTGAAGAAACTATCGATGTAGACCTTAGTACGGACCAAGATGGCACCCAAATTGTGAAAGCGGCTAAAATTCTATCATCAGAGGAACAAGAGCAAATGATTGCTCTACTCAAGCGGAAGAAGGAGATATTTGCATGGTCTTACAAAGACATGCCAGGCCTAGACCCTAATTTGGTTGTCCATAACCTCACCTTACAAAAAGATGCTAAACCTGTCAAACAAAAACTTAGGAAAATGCATCCTACCGTGGCCCTCATAGTTAAATCGGAGATTCAAAAACTTCTGGATGTTAAATTTGTCGTCCCGATTGATTATCCTGAGTGGCTTTCTAACATGGTACCCGTTCGCAAGCCTAACGGGGGGATACGTGTTTGCACCGATTTTCGAGATCTAAATAAAGCGTGTCCTAAGGATGACTTTCCTCTTCCAAACATTGATACTCTTGTCGACAACTGCGCTGGTCATGAAATGCTTTCGTTCATGGATGGATTTTCAGGATACAACCGGATTCGAATAAACCCCGAAGATCAACACAAAACAACATTTACCACACCTTGGGGAAGTTTTTGTTACAGGGTGATGCCCTTTGGCATTAAGAATGCCAGGTGCAACCTATCAACGAGCCATGACTTATATTTTCCATGATTATATGCATAAGATTATCGAAGATTATGTGGATGATTTATTGGCAAAATCTAAAACTCGACAAGAGCATTTTGATGTATTGGAAAAAGTTTTTGATAGACTTCTAGAGCATAAAGTAAGGTTGAACCCTAAGAAATGTGTCTTTGGTGTTACCTCAGGCAAACTCCTAGGTTTTATTATCTCTAAACGAGGTATTGAGGTGGACCCAAACAAGGTCAAAGCCATTATGGAAATGTGTCCCCCAACTAATTTGAAGGAGTTGCGTAGTTTGCAAGGAAAGATTAATTCAATCCGTCGCTTTATTGCACAACTTTCTGATAAATGTAGGCCATTTTGCCACCTACTACAAAAGGGGTACAATTTTCATGGACAGATGAGTGTCCGAAAGCCTTTGATGACATCAAGCGAGTACTTAGCGTCTCCGCCGGTCTTAGCTCCTCCTCGTCGAGATCCCTTCCTTCGATTTCTTTGCGATTTATCGATGATGATCTTGCTAGACAAGCCGTCTTGATCACTCACACTCATAGATGAAAAATGAATCAATGCTTTAGAGCATTTGCGAGTTTATCAAGACCGATTGAAACGTGCTTACAATGCCAAAGTTCATCTAAGAGAATTTCAAGTAGGGGATCTTGTCCTTAAAGAGAATCAACAAAACACCAATGCATTGCCGCATCTTCGAGATAAATTCGCGGCTAATTGGTTAGGTCCATATATGGTCACTGAAAGAGTGGGTAATGGAACTTATAGACTTGCCAGTTTAGAGGGAGAGGAAGAACCCGAACCACTTAATGTTATACACTTGAGGGCATTCTACGCATAGTTTGAATTTTATATGTACATATATACATGGCTTGTACAAAAAAAAAAAAAAAAAAAACAAATAAAATAAAAAGAATTTGCATTTCATTGTTAGTTGCATACATCTCATTCAAAAACATTGCATTTCATGTGCATACATCTCATTGAAAACCATAACATTTCATTTTCAGCCATAGTTGCATATCATGTTAGAGACCATTCTATCTTTTGGATATAAAATTTGGTCAAGCAAAAGTCATGTTGCCTTAATCAGGGGCACCTTCATAAAATCCATCAAACCGAATTGTCATTCGTACACCCATTTTCCATTTGCACATATTTACATTGCCAAAATGTTTTCAGTCACTCAGCCATTCCTAGTGTTTTAAGCAAACTTTGAAATGCATGTCAAAGTTCTCTAGGGCCATATCACAAATTACACTAAATAAAATCTTGAGTATTGGGAAATGATTTCAAAAGCGGTCTTGAACCTATCACATTTTCACATCTTAAAAACATCTTGTGTCAAAGAGAGATAACACCATCCTTGGGTTGTGCCTTGAAGTGAAAAGGGTAATCCTCGTTTGTCCTATCATGCAAACATAGTCCATAAAACAGTGGTTCTTACCACTATCACAAGCAATCACAAAATATAAATATAAACAGAGTAGTAAGGATAGGGTAAAATTCTCATCATACTTCGGTTGAGAATCCGATTCCCCAAAGCTCTAAGGAAATGAACATTTTTCACACACCACTGATCCCAAATAAGTTGTAAGGATCGTACTACTTGTCCAGTCAGACGGATAGGTAGTCATCCCCAAGGCTTACAAAGGTCAAAAACAACATGGACTATGGAGTTAACCTTCACCGGGGCTATAGACGCTTGACTGGCAGTGGAGTATACTCATTGCGTGGCGACATGTCTCTCCTCAAAAAGAGACCTCCGAATGCTCATACGGACAAACTAGCTTCGGGGTCTTCTCCATAACAGGGTTACCTAATTTATGCAAGATGAGGTTAATGAACACACTTGCACACACACAGGTTTTTGATTGCCTAGAGTCACTACCATGCTTCTGATTTGGTTAATGAACTCGCATGCACACACATTTGGTCCTAGTTGAATTAGGCGGTATTAGTAAGTTTGTTTGATACCACTAGCATGTTTGAGTCTTTGTAAAATAGTCTTCCATATCAACCTCCATATCTTCCTCCATATCTTCTTCCATATTCATGTCATTCCATACGTCATCCATTCACAAGCCACCAAGTTCGGTGCCCCTGATTAAACAATTATGATAACAGTTGGCTAAATCTAACTATCTAAAAGTATGAGTGCTTCTTAGTGCATATTTCATTTACTTAGTCTCGCATTAATCATCCTATAAGTTTGCATTCCATTCCATCACATATGCATCAAAAACATTAAAACATATAAAAACATGCATCACAAAAACATAGGCATTCACACAAAAAAGAGTAAAACACCAAATAAATAAAAGCCATGTATATATATATATGTATAAAGGTAAAACTGTACGATGAATGCCAAAAGGCTACAATATACAATAGAGCACCAAGGCTCATAAAGAGTGCATCTAAGCACTAAGCTAACCATCAAAAGAGGACCCCTGAGACCTAGTAGGAGCCCTAGACCTAGTGGTGTGCCTAGACTCACTACGCCTAGAGACGAGAAGAAGATGGAGGATCGGGCAACACAATGTGATGCCTAAACAATGTGTCCTCCGAGCCTCAATGTAACGAGTCCTAGACCTAAGCCTAGCTATGTCTATCCCGTGTCGTCGCTCCCGCTCTGCTAGCTCTGCTTGGAGTCTCGTCACCCTGTCATCCTGGGGCACCCTGGTCGCTCTATCCAAGTCCGCCTGCATCTGGGCCATCCTCTCCTCCTGAGCAGCTAACAGGGCATCCCGCTCTGCTGCTCGCTGCTCCAGCCGAGCTATCCTCTCGTCCCGGGCAGCTAGCATAGCATCGCGCTCTGCTATCTGTGCTGTAGCTGTGCCAACTCGTTCTCGTGCCCGCTAGGGGGTACCTCCCTAGCCTCTCCTGTGGCCTCTCCTAGGCCCTCTCCGCCATCCTCCCCGTCATCTTCGCTCCCCGGAGCCTGCCGTGCCATCTTCCCCTTTCACCTTCGACTGTCAGATCGAAGGCGGGGACCCTCCCTACGCTTGGGAACCTCCGCGGTTCCCTCGCCCTCTCCAACCCCAACCTCGGGCTCTCTGGCTCCACCAACCACCAATGGTGGCTCCCACCTCGGCTCTACGGCCATCCATGCTGCATACTCAGCTGTCACCCCGACGTCGTCCATGTCGGGGATCTCCATGTCCTCATCGTCCTCTATCGCCTCCCTCCATGGCTCGACACACGGCAAATCCCCTCTCGATCCGTGCCTCCGGTAGCGCATCGGCTCACCGGGGACATCCTGCCTCAATCCGACCTGGCGGAGTACTCGAGACATCTGTATGTACTCCGCCTCGCTGTGGCTCCGCCCCACTACCCATCTGGCTTGTCGCACCCGTCTCAGGTGCTCTCCATCCCCGATCCACCTCGCCTCCCGCCAGGGCCTCCAAATGACTTGGGCATCTGTCAAGTCTGCCCATAATCTCCTATACCATTGCCCCGATCTCACGGGGTGGCTCGACTGTCTCTCCTCCGCCACTGGCCATCTCCTACCATAAGCCTGGCTCATGTCCCAGTGAGCCCATGGCAACCCCTCCGGTCGGGCCACTCTGAAGTGCTCCCAGCCCCAGCACTGGAGCACCACACTGCAACCTAGGCCCTTCCGGCCCCGTCTTCGAACCTCATACAACTCCCGGTACACCTGCGCCAATAAAGCGGGCGCCCAGGCATACACTACCCTATTAGTGAGCATCTCGCTCACTACACCCATCAGGTTCCATGGGAACCTGCACCCGATGTTGTTCGGGGCCACAATGTTGGTCAACACGAACATCATCAGAGCCTCCACCGCTACCAACTCCTTGGCCGTATACATGGCCAAGTATGGGATCCCCCGCTCTCCGTCCGGATCTCTCTCCAGTCATCCCCAAACAACTTGGCCATCTCTGTGGCCCTATCTCATCCAACCTCCACCCGTGCCCCCTCCACGGGCACCTTGAGGATGCGGTATACATCCTCAAGCGTCATCGTCATCTCTCCAGTCGGGAGCTGGAACGTCCCCCGATCTGGATCCCACCTCTCGGCCAAAGCCGAGAGGTACCCCTCATCCGCCCGAACTACCTCCAACCGGGCTGCCTCCGCTAGCCCCACTGCCTCCAATATCTCCCAGTCTGCTTGGGACAATGACCTCCTCATCCCCGGAATGATAGGGGAGAATCGGTGTCGTGCCTCTAACACCCTAAGCTGCAAAACAACAAAACAAAAATTTGTTACAAATTTTTTCCAAAAAAAAAAAAAAAAAACACATAATAAGTACTTGCTTAAATAAACAAATACCTCAGCTGGCTGCACTGGTGCGTCCGCTCCCATCTCCGCCATAGCTTTCGCGTGCTTCAATCTCCCACACAAACCTTTCACTCCATTCCCTCAGACGCACTTCTCTCAAGCTCGAACGCACAAATGAGCGAAATTCTCGCTGAAATTGTTTAAATAGCTGGTTTTGGTGCCCTAAAACGTAGTGGGGCATTTCATGGTGCATTCAGATGCAGTGCTGCGTTTGCAGAGTGCCTAAACACCGACGGGCGTCTCTGCCACCCCCAAATGCAGACCGGCGTTTGGTGTCAGTATTGAATAAAGGAACAAAACTTGCAAAATTGAAGCTTACCTCCTCCAAATTTCATCAAATTGCATTCATCCATTCTTCTTATCATAATAAAACATTTTGTGAAGGTTACAACAGTTTTGGACACAAATTTTGTCATTTCGCTCAAAAAGCGCATCATTCATCATTGTTTTACAAATTGGGTTAAAAATATTCAAAACCTTCACAAAATTAACCACATTCATCAATTCTTCTGATCTATCGTCAATTTCATTCATTCTTCTTTCATCATGCATATTTTTGCCAAATCAAATTAAAGTAAACCTCGTATCTAGTGGTATATTCTATCACCTTGGCGATTGCAGCGATTTGCATCCATGCAATTCGGTAAGAGGATTAAACCACCATAAGGACACTTACCATTTATCATCATCAATTATTTCACTGTTTGAAAATTGGAAATCAATTTTGGGTATTCTACTTTTCAAGTGACCTCATACCAAGATTAATTTGCTCAACAGTTGTCATTGATGGCCTAGTTCATGGGGCCTTAAACATGGACAATCTTTAATATCATCATTATTTTGAGTCTTGCTAGAGATTGAGGCTACCTAGGTTGATTGGTTCCGACCCGAGGAATTATCCATACAGTCACTAGGAGCATCTCTGAGTTCTGGACTCTTTCATGCATCTTTCATCTTTGCATATCAATGGCGCCAACAAGGCAATTTCATCAACAGTATGGATGCACACACAGGAGTTGGGGCATCCGTTATCAATTTCTAATTTTCCTATAGTGGAATTCATCTTACATGATCATGGAACTTACAATTTGGCAAAAATCCCTTTATAACCGTTGGGGCAGAAAACGGTCCATCTTTCACATCACTCATATCGTCTTCAATCATATTCTTTTCTGGTTTGTACACCAACCCCTTTCCGTTGGGACATAAACAGATGGTTCATACACCAACCCCTTTTTTTCACCGTTGGGGCAAAAACGGTTCATTTTCTTCCAAATTTCTTCCAATTGGCTTGTGAGAACCATTCTCGCTCGCCAATTGAGGGGGTAAGCTGAAAAATTTTAAATATTCTTTTATTCTTTGGTCTTCAAAGTTGTGCTTTAGTCTTGAGAGAGAGTTGCGTCTGATCCAGCTTTTCAGGTGTCTTAAGTTTTTGTGCTGCATTGTGTCTTCACACAAAGCAGCTCAAAAAGGGGCATCTGTAGACACCAAAATCCAGCCACTTGCAAGTCATCTATACCTTCCTATCAGCCACATGTCAATCATCCATCTTTCCCGCCATTATTTGGCCCAAATCCACACCTTCCCGCCATTATTTGGCCCAATTTCACCTTTCCCGCCATTTTTCATCCCCAAATTTATTTAAATTAATATTTATATATATATTTTAATATTTTAATATATTTTAATATATATATATAAATATAGTTTAAGTGATTTAATCTCATCCGTCCATCCATCTTAATCCGTTTCACAACCTAGATTTATTCTCTACCCTTGGATCCACTTTAATCTTAGCCACACGTTCAAAGTGTCGTTAAAACCCTAAAGTGTGCCCTAAGAGTAGATTATAAATAGAGCCACCTTGATGGCTCAAACCCTACTTCTATCTCGGCTATCTTTGCTATCTTTGCTATCTTTTGCTATGTCTTTTCTATCGCTATCTATCTCTTCTTCACTCTACCCATCCATCGCCGCCCCTTTTCGTCGCATCCATCGCCGCATCCGTCGCCAACTTCGTCGCCATCTCTTCTGCAGCATTCTGCAGAATCCCCCATTCTTGTCGCAAGTGCCCACGGGCGTTTACCCGCAGCCACAGACTCAGACCGGCGTCTGAAACCTTGATCCAGAAGCACGCGGGCGTTCAGCGAGTGCACCAGGGCGCCTTCTGCAGCCGATTTGATAGCCACATTACTTCCAGATGCCGCCTGGTCTAGCCGCGTTAACAGAGAACAGGTATAAATCAGTTTAAAGCAAGTAACTTCTTTTCTTTTATTAATCTGTTGTTGAACTCCTGCATTCTATTTTTCTAGGGTTTTAAATTGTTTACGAGGGCTCACACAGTGGAGCCCTCTTATTAATTTCTAACTCCTTGATAGTGTTAATGTGTGCAGGATTTTAATGGCAGATCTGGTGTGTTGATAGCAGTTGTTTAAGCTGGAGTGGTCCGAGCCAAAGGATACAACAAAACCCACTCACTTTGTTGGGATTAAGGATACGTCTTCGGAAACGCCACCACTTTATGCCAGCTAGGGTTTCGGAGAACCCTAGCACAAACTGTAATTTGTGTATCACAAAAAGGGTTACAGGCCCTGTTGTACTCAAAAGGAGTTTTTAAACTCCACTGATTAATAAAAATTGTTTGTTTTGTGCAACTTTCCTGTATTCCATTATTGTGGTTTTATTTATGTTTGGCGTTGTATTTTTAATCTACAATATTATAATAATTACCAAAAAAAATTTCCATAATTATTGTGCCCTTCAATTACAATTGTGTTGTAAGCTCATTTATTTTACAAGAGTGATGGAATCTCATAATTCCCTCACATAAACATTATTCATTTACTAATATATTAATACTCAAAGGTCTTTTCCTTGAATAATTCCTTACAAAATATTATTTTATTCATTTATTGCTCTCTATACCCAAACCTTCATTCATTTACATACAATCATAATTTTCCCTTTTCTAAAAAATAATATCTTTACAACATAAATAGATAAGTACTCTAACTAAATTAATTCATAATTCTATCCAATAATTCAAAATATGCTTTACATAGATTAAGTAAAGAACTAGATCTTGCAAAGCCTACAAGCCATTATTAAGTTTTCCCAAAATTGATAACATATTATCTCTAAAGAAAGGAATATTTTTTTAGCGATCTAAACTTATCAAGATTAAAATAAGGTCCCTTTGTTTCTTTTCAATTAACTTCATATAGAGTTCCTCTACTCTATTGCTTAAAAAGGATTTAGCATATTTTTTATTCATTCAATAAATAAAACTTCAATCAGCTTATCCTAATAGTAAAGTAGTCAACTATAAGTTTAATATTTTCTTACCACATTTATTTCATTACAAAAATCAATGGCATATTCCACTATTATGATATATCTTCTAATACAAAATTATCAAATTCATAATAGCTTATTAATTGCTATAAATTTATATTTAATTTACACATTTATTCCAAGAGTTGTTTCTCTAAAATCTTAGTTCCAATTCCAAGGATAATTTTCCCTTCATTCTTCTTGAAAGGATGTAACTACGATATATATATTTCCTAACATCAAAATTTGGATAATAAACACAAATTTCTCCTTTGCACATTTTTGAAAAAATTATCTACTTCCCAAGGTCATCATAGATGATTGAATAGAACTTTCTTATATTCATCCAATCAACTATGAGCCCATCAAAAATCATGATGCATATTTCTTGGCTAGGATAGGGCTTAGTTAGCACCCTCATGAAGTCCAATGAGTACCATCATAGGTAGTCAATTTAACATAGGGTATATAGATTTAATTTTGGTGCTTAGACATCATCCTACCTTATGTGTGGGATTATAGATTTCACAAACCGATCACCACCTATAATTAATTAAAACCCACATTCAAAGAGCACTACTCCAATAGTATAAATGGGTTCTAGATTTGTGCCACTTGGAAGCCTCCAAAATATTTCAATAAGAACAAAAATAAGTCTTCTAAACATTAAGGTTTGAATTGGATTAATTTCTTTTGTTATCGTGTGAAGGAGATATTTTCTCCCTATAGTGAAATTTGTACTAGGCATGCATAGGATATGGATCAATAGGCTTCTAAAGGTAGGCTTATTCAAAGTTCTAAACCTCCCAATAAACTAAACCATGGTCCTCCTTTCCTACAAAGAGCAACTATGCACAAACTTGGTGCTAATAAAATGTCACGCTATGCTACAAATGGATTACAATGGGCATCTATGTAGAATTCATGATTTACACAAATATGTAGACAACAATCAATAAAATAAAATGAGTGATGGCAATTGTACAAATACTCATCTAGTCTAGCATGGTAGTGAGAAAAACCAGATATCTATCCAAGCTCAAGCCATACATTCTCTTGAGACAACATCTAAGTCTTTTATGATGAAATTGTTGCTATAAAACTAGAGGTATATATTTATATTTTACAAGAAAGAAATCATAAATATATAGGAAACATAAGTATAATCTATCTCATAGTTTGAATCACATTCCTCAATATTTTCATAGAAAGGAATATCTTAAGGTCTTAGAAGATGTTGGTTCTAGAGAAGACATAGATGCTCATCGAAGGTTAGACTCCTTGCTACTCCTTTTCTCTAAAAATATCCAAAATCTCTCACTATCCCACACATTATAATGTTCAAGATCCAAAATATCGAAAAATCTTCTTCTTTTTTCCTTTTTACAAGAGGGTTTAAAGAGACCTTATAAATAATTCACTTAAGATAACAAACTCATAACCATTCACCTTGGAACTTCATTAAGTTGGGTTCATTTTTCAACTCAAAGCTAAAGATTTGTTTTTTTGTGATTCATTTATTCTAAAACAAATCAAAAATTTAATTTTTTTCTTTCTAGTTTTTTATTTAATGAAAGTATCATTAAATCTTATTATCATAGTTCTTTCATCATGCATGATACAAATTATAATTTTATATCAACTAATATTCAAGCACAAAAATATGACATATCAAATAGCATGAGCATCAACTAGATATAGACCAAATATCACATGATGATATCACATGTCAATTCATTATGATTACATAAACATACAATTTTCTTGCAAAAATACAAATCTATTAGTAACATATAATTAATCAACAAAACCTCATAAAACTATTTAATAGTTTATTAATGATAACATATAAATTCATAATTATTTTATATAAAAAAAAATTCCAAGGGAGGGTCATGACATACTACCCCCTTTGAACTAAACACGGTCTTGTATGTTTTACAAGTAACTTACAATCAAACCAAAATTACATGTGTTCAATCAAATAAATATGGAAAATGTTTTTGCATATCAGGTACTTTTTTCCAAGTAGCATTATTTTTTTAATACCAGTCCCATTAGACTTTACATTGTTCTAAATTTTGGTTTATTTATTTGGAACGAAACTCCAAAATCTTTACTCTTTGCACTACAATCATTGTAGGATCATTTATCTGCAAGTTAATACTTTCCATGTATCATTACTTACAAAGTATGTAACTGATCCTAACCATGTATGGAATTTGTCTAACTTATAGATAAATGACCCTACAATGATTGAAATACAACTAGTAAAGATTTTGGAGTTCCATTTCAAACAGATGGGGAATCAAACTCTAGAAAAATGTAAAGTCCAATAGGACTAGTATTCAAAAAATAATGCTACTTGGAAAAATGTAGTTCATATGCAAAAATATTTTCTATATTTATTTGAATGAATAAATGTAATTTTGGTCTCATTGCAAGTTACTGGTAAAACACAAAGGATTGTGTTTAGTCTAAGGGAGGTAATATGTCATGACCCTTCCCTAGATAAATTTTTCATATAAAATATTTATGAATTTATATGTTATCATTAATGATAAATTGTATAGTTTTATGAGGTTTTGATGATTGATGATATGATACTAATACATTTGTATTTTTACAAGAAAAGATATCTTTGCAAGTGGCTAGAAATTTTATGTTTTATACAGTCATAATAAACCGACATGTGATATATGTTCTAGATCTAGCTGATGCTCTTGATACTTAATATGCCAAGTAACTATGATAAGAAATATTAATGATACTTCATTAAAATAAAATAAAAAGAACGGATAAATTTAAATGTTCAATTTATTTTAGAATAAATGACTCACCAAAAAAACCATATCTTTAGCTTTGAATTGGAAAATGAAGCCAACTTAATGAAGGGCCAAGGCATACTATTATGAGTTATTAACCTTCAACGAATTTTTTCTAAGGTCTCTTTAAACCCTCTTAGGAAAATGAAGAAAAAAAGATAATTTTAGTCTTTTGGATCCTGAATAGAGAACGTACAAGATAGTGAGAGCTATTCGATATTTTTAGAGAAAAGAAATAGCAATAAGTCTAACCTTCGATGAACATCTATGTCTTCTCTAGAACCAACATATTCTAAGACCATAAGGTATTTTTTTCGTGAAAATATTGAAGGTGTTTCAAACTATGAGATAGATTAGACTTATGTTTCATATATATATATATATATATATGACTATTTGCGTGTAAAATACAAAGAGATACCTATAGGTTTAGAGAAACATTATCATTACAAAAGACTTAGACATTGTTCCTATGTACGCCTGAGATGATGTAGGGCTTGAGGTTGGATAGGTATATGGTTTTGATCACTACCATGATAGACTAGATGATTCTTTGTACAATTACCATTAGTTATTTTATTTGCTTTATTTTTGTCTACATATTTGTATAAATCATGAATGCTACATAGATGAACATTGTAATCCATCTACAGTGTAGCATGATGTTTGATTAACACTAATTTTGTATATAGTTGCTCTTTTTAATAAAGGAGGACCATGGTTTAGTTTATTGGAAGACTTATATCTTCAAATAACCCTACATTTTGAATCCTATTGTTCCATATCCTATGAATGCCTAGCACAACTTCTGTTGTCGAGAGACATATATCCTTCACATGATAACAAAGGGAATTAGTCCAAGTTAAACCTTAATGTTTAGAAGAATGATTTTTGTTCTTATGGTAAGGTTTGAGAAGCCACCAAGTGGTAGAAATCTAGAACCCACTTGGACTGCCAAAGTAGTGCTCTTTGAATGGAGGTTTTAATTAATCATAGGTGGTGATAGATTTGTGAAATCTATAATCCCACATGTAAGGTAGAATGACATCCAACCTCCTAAATTAAACCCATATATCCTATGTTAAATTGACTACCTACAAGATGCATCTTATAAGAATTTTGATCATTTCTTTCTGGTTTCAAGTCCTCTGAAATTCAAAATTCTGAAGGCAGGAAAGACCAAATTCAAAATTATGGAAGGAAGTAAGTTGATGTTGTTGGTTCCATGACTATTATTTCTGGTTTCAAGTCCTCTGAAATTCAAAATTTTGAAGGCAGGAAAGACCAAATTCAAAATTTTGGAGGAAGGAAGCTGATTTTGCTGGTGCCTCTCCTATTTTTATCCTCAATCCTTATTCCTCTGAGCCTTTGGTCGAATTTTATAAATATTTAGAGAAACCTGCACAAGTTTCTTTCTCGGGCCCTTTTCCAGGAACCTCTATTACCGGAGTCAATTCTGGTGTCTCCTCGAAGAGAAAGGATTTTTTAAATCCGTTACCTTCCTCTAATGGCGGTTGTCTTTCTACCTCTAAGTGTGTCCCCTCATTATGGGATGACAATGTTCCTCCTATCTGGGTTGAAGGGGTCTCTAAAACTTCTTTTGCCAATATCCTAGGTCACCCTTCTCCCTCAATGGATGCTTCTAATCCTCCTTTTGAGGTTTTGGGTAACAAGGTCATAATCCCTACCAATGTTGTTGAATAATTCATTGCTGAGGAATATATTTTCCTCTTTGGAAAAGTTGTGGGTGGCAACCCTAGCCTCGACGTCAGTAGGCACTGGGTTGCACCAAGATGGAAGGCTAAAGTTTCCCTCCATATTGTTGGTTTTTCCAGGGTCTTTTTGGTACCAGGATTAACGCCAAATAAGACACTAAATTTATCCTTTCTAGAGGGCCTTGGTTCCTTGGAACTAAAATTATTTTCTTGAGAAAATGGTCACCTAATTTTGACCTTGAAACCCAAAGTATAAACCTTGCTCCTATTTGGGTCAGGTTTCCCAATCTCCCTTGGCACCTTTGATGAGAACTTGTCTTCAAATCTATTGCTTCCATGATTGGTGACCTCCTTCTCATTGACAAGGTCACGCTTTCAAGATCAAGAATGCATGTTATCCACTTGTGTATCAATGCTAACCTTACTTTTGCCTAACCTATCTTTGTGGAGATGGAGTGTAGGTCTAGCCTCTTTAAGCAGGCCATTGAATATGAAAATAAGCATCCTTTTTGTATTCATTGTAAAGCTCAAGGCCACTTGCGTGTTCAATGATCTTTTTTCCTTAAACAACCATCCCCTGCTGAAGATATGTCTGCTTCCAATCAAGATAAAGAAAAGAAATTCTTGGCTCCGCTTAGAAAAGTTAATAGATGATTCCTTCCTTCCAAAGGAGTTGTCTTCATACCGGTCAAAGATCAACGAAAAAATATATTGCGGGAAACATCTCCTCCGTAAATATTCCAAGCGATAAAGGGGACCAGACTTCTCTTCCAGTTACAAGTGCCAATGACGTTAGTATTTTTGCTCTACCTAGTCAATTCCAAATTCTTGATGATTTAAATCTTGAGGATGATCACGCGACAGATACTATTGAGAATATTCATCCTCAATCCAAATCTACTCCTAATAGTCCATCCCTTTATTTAGAAAGCTAGTTTGACCACGAACCTTCTCATGCTAAGAGCACCTACGAGGATGCTTTCAATCTAGACCAGTCCCTGGTTGATGATATTTCTATTCCTACCTCCTTCTTGGTATCTTCTAGCTTTGTTGTGTAAAATTTCAGTCCTAAAGTCACCAGGAGTCATAATAAATATCCTATTGACTGTGGTATGGGAAAAAAAAGAGGAAGACCCTCTAATTCTAACCATTGGAAACAAGGAACCAATGAAGATATTGCTAATGGTGTCCAAAAGACTCTTTTTTCTACATGCATCATTTATAAGGAAGACCCAAAGTGTATCAAACCTCCCCAACCATCTAGAAAGGAAGGCAATAAAGTTACAAAATATTCTAAATGAAGATCCTCTCATAGAATGTGAGAGGCCTTAATGGTTTAGCCAAACAAAGAATAGCTAAATCATTAAGGAAATAAATAAGATCCACCATTTTTTCTATCCAAGAAACAAAAATCAGCGATTCTCTTGATAAACAGATATCTTGCTTGCAAATCTAATGGGGCTTCTGGTGGCCTCCTATATCTTTAGAATCCTAATCTAGTAGAAAGAAACATTATCCATTTTTGTGATGAGATGATGAGAATTTTTTTTTTTGACAAAGACAACAATTATCCTTGGGTCCTTACCAACATTTATGCTCCAAACTCCATCACTGGTAGGACCCATTTATGGAACAACCTTACTAATTTCCGGAGAGCCTTTGCAAATATTCCTTGGATTCTCATTGGTGACTTTAATACTCAGTTATTTACTTCTGATAAGAAATGGGGAGTTGGTTCTTATTTAAAAAGTATGGAGGACTTCCAGGAATTCATAAGCGAAAAAAATCTCATGGATGTCAATCTCAAAGGAAATTAGTTTACCTAGTCAAATAGAAGATGTGGTTCCCAATTAATTCAGGTTAAAATTGATAGAGTTTTTTTTCTCAAGAAGCTACAAATATTTTGGGGGATGCAAATCTTCCATCCCTACTCAAAATTGGTTCTGATCATAGTCCTATTCTCCTTGATACAAATAATCTGAAGCTATTCGAAACCCCCTTCAGGTTTGAATCTATGTGGATGCTTCATCTTGATTTTAGAGAAAGGATCAAACTATGGTGGCAATATAACTTCCAAGGATCCCCTTCCTTTGTGTTGGCACAAAAACTTAAAAACATTAAGGATAATTTAAAAATTTGGAATAGATATGTCTTTGGCAATCTCTTACAGAACAAATAGGACACCATTAACAGACTTGACATAATAGAAAAATAACGACAACAAAAATGTGACTATTTTGGAGAAATCAAAGAAAATGAAAGGAAATTATTAGCTCAATATCATAATATCCTTCGTTGCAAAGAGATCTTTTGGAGACATAAATCTCATGACATTTGGTTAAAAAAAGGAGACTCCAATACAAAGTTCTTTCATGTCTCAACATTGAGACATCGTAGTCATAATAGGATTAAAGAAATCATAGGCAAGATGGTAGAATGGAGAATGAGACATGTCAGTAATTATGTGTGTAAAACCATTATAGAAATCCAATGCTCTAAGACTCTTCCCAAAGGCTTCAATTCCATGTTCATCGTTCTTATACCAAAAATACCCAATACTATTAGCTTTAATGACTTCCGACCTATAAGCCTTTGTAATGTCATTTACAAAATTTTAACCAAGGTGATTGGCATTTGTATGAGAGAAGTCATGCCTATTATTATAAATAAATACCAAGGTAGCTCTATTAGAGGCAGATCCATCTTAGACGACATTATTTTTTCTCATGAAGCCATTCACTCTAGTTCCCTCAATAAAAAGGCATCCTTTCTCCTTAAGCTTGATATGAACAAAGCCTATGATAGACTAAGTTGGGATTTTCTTATTGCCATCCTTCACAAGTTTGGGTTTCACTCTGATTGGATTTCCCTCATCAAAGTATGCATCTCTTCCACTTGGTTCTCTGTTATTCAATGGTTATCCCGCTTGTTACTTTCAAAGCAGTAGAGGTCTAAGACAAGGAGATCCTTTATCCCCCTCCTTTTCATCATTGTAGTTGAGGCTCTTGGCAGGTCTATTTTGGTAGCTAAAGAGGCAGGACTAATTTCTAGCATTCAAGTTACTTCACAATGTAGTCCTATCACCCATCAAAAATTTGTTGATGATACTCTCTTCTCCACATTTGCCTCTATCAACGAAGCTACTATCATCAAACGTATTCGTATATTTTATGAAGAAGCTACTGGCAAAAGAATCAATTTCTAGAAGAGCAAATTATTTTTCCTTAATACTCCCTTGAGAAGGTAGTAGTTGATGGCCAAAATTATTCATTGCTCTATCAGGAGTCTGCCTTCTTCATACCTTGGAATACCTCTTTGCATTGGAAATATTAAGGAAAACCTGTGGGACAATGTCATTGAAAGACTTCAAAAAAAGCTGACCACCTAGAGAGGAAACCTCCTTTCCCAAGCTGGAAAAATTACTTTGACCATGGCTTGTCTTCAAAGCATTCCTATTTATTTCTTATCCTTATTCAAAGCTCTAGCTTCTATCTACAGTAAAATGGAAATAATTCAAAAAAAATTCCTCTGGTCAGGTACTAAGAACAAACACAGATTTCATTTGGTGGCCTGGGATAAAATATGCAAACCTAAATACCAAGGTGTTCTAGGTCTTAGACATATATCCAACTTAAATCTTGCCCTCCTCGCTAAGCAAGCCTAGAGACTTATTTCAAATGAGAGGGTTGATTGGGTCAAAATTATAAAAAGTAAGTATCGTCAAAATGCTAAGTTCTTGCATGGTCAGCTACCTTCCTGCGGTTCTACCTTTTAGAAGTCCATTTGTGAAGCTCGTCCATTGGTGCAAAAAGGAACTCATTGGAAACTTGGATATGGGAAGTCCATATTTTTCCGGGAAGATAAGTGGATTGATGATCATCCTCTCAACCAAAATTCTATACTTCAAAGGATCATCAACACTACCAAGCATCTTTTTGGTCCTCTAGTGGCTAACTTTATAGTTTTAATTAATGGAGCTATGAAATGAAAAGAGGTTAATGTTCCAAATTGTGAAGAGGAATATTCGTACCTAAATAACCTTCTCTCCTCTATCAGAGTCCCCGACATTATCTCTAAAGATCAACCCATTTGGGAGACCACAGACTCTGGGGATTTTTCTGTTAAGACTGCTTACCTTCTTTCCCTTGATTATATTGAACATACTCTACCTTTCAAGCTTGTCTGGACTAAGTATTTGATTCCTAAAATTGCTTTCTTTTCTTAGATCTATATTCAAGATCGCATTCTTACTGTCGAGAACCTTATGAAAACGGGACTCACTCTTCCTAATAGATATTATCTTTGTCTTTCCAACTGGGAGTCCACATCCCACCTCTTCTTATTTTGTCCATTTTCAAGGATGTTTATCAATAAACTTCTTCAAATATTCCAATTGGTTTGGGCCAATCCTCTTTTCATTGTTGACCTTTTTTATCAGTGGCCTAATCCTTTTAAAAATTTTGTATTAAAGCATTAAAGTCTCATTCCCTTAATATTTAAAACAATCCCTTTTCTTTTCATTCCCTAAATCAAATCCCTATAACTTCAATTCAAAGAATAAATCTACATTCATTTTTAATTCCCCATTTGTAGTCAATCAACTACTTTTTAAAGCATTAACGTCCCATACCTTTAACCTTTAAAACCAGCATTCATTCATTCTCTAAATTTAAGCCCCATAACTTCAATTCATGAATAAATCCACATCTCTTTAATTTAAACGCCTAATACATTCAACCTTAATCAAAGGGAATTTCTTTTAAATTAAAAACCTTCAATACATTTCATTAAAATCAAAGGTTATTTCCTAATTTAAAACCTTACATAAGTCTCTTATAAATCAAAGGTTCCTTTTAATTAAAACCTTAAATACATCTCATATAAATCAAAGGTTTATTTTAATTAAAACCTTAAATAAATCTCATATAATTACATGGTCCCTTTTTAATTAAAGGCCTTCAATAATCCTATATGAAAAAAATATTCCTTTTAATTAAAAACCTTCATTATATTTTATGTGACACTAAGGTTTCTTCAATTAAAACCCTTAAATACATTTCACAAAATCAAAGGTTCCTTTTAATTAAAAACCTTAACTAAATTTCATAAAACCAAAGGCTCCTTTTAATTAAAAACCTTCTCTACATTTCATAAAATCAAAGGCTCCTTTTAATTAAAAACCGTTTCTACATTTCATAGAATCAAAGGTGCTTTTATTTAAAACCTTAAATACATTTAATAAAATCCAAGGCTCCTTTTAATTAAAAACCTTATCTATATTTCACATAGAGCACTTGAGGGGAGTTTGGTGCAAATGATACATTCGTATTCCTTCTTGTAACATCTGGTATTACAATATTTAGAAAAATATATGATCTTACAAAGGACAGATGTATCCCATACACTCAATACACCAACTTGTTTGTGTAACTCCTTTCTTGAATATGAGCACTTTTTTTGGTAAGTTGATTTATATTTATAGTATGAGTTTTATAAGGTACACAAAAACTTTTTACATAAATGGATGGCATGCCAAAGGCATTGACAAAAATTTACAGGGAGGTTTGGGGAACCTCTGCAATTTAGAAATAAAACCTCAAAATAAAATATCATGAAAAAAAATGTAAAAATGTTTTGACAAAACCATAAGGAAACCACTTTAGCATCAAACGCAAAAACAAGACCACACCAAAAAAAAGGGTAAAAATGAGGGCTCCCTAGAGCATTAGAGGGCCCAAAGAGAGGGATCCAGACCAATCACTTCTTGGTATCCTCCTTAGGAATTCACAAAAGGAAGTTCCCATTTTTTTGTGCCTACCAATAAGCACTGGAGTTTATGTGTTGAGCTTGCATCACCACATTAGAACTAGGAGTAAGAAAATCCACACTCAAAAAGGGTACTTTGGATGGATCTAGAGTTGGCTAACCTGTGTGTCTTGACAGAATCTTCCTAGGAACATTTTTCACTAATTCTGATGACCCTAATTATTTGAATTTTCATTATTTTCAATGCTCACGATATTCTAAGGGAATTTGGTGTGCCACACTTTGATATTTGTGGAGGAAACTCCCAAATTAGCCATAAGGTCAGCAACCTGGTTGGCTTGCCTATAATTATATTGGATGATCACTTGAGGATAGTTTTTATAGAGCTTTCTAGATTCTTGAATGGTGCTGAACACTCTCCATGATGGGTTCTTGTCATTTTTCAAGCAACTAATGATGTTCAAAGAGTCTCTCTCTATGATTTTCTGCCTAGGATCCTCTTTTAGAAGGGCAATTCCTCTCGAGAGTTATTTAGATTCTGCAAAGTGGCTGGTTTGAGACCAAGGTGTTCAACATACATGAGGATCAACTCACTTTTGTGGTCTCTGATAACTCTTTCTGCACCCATTGGGCTGAGGTTTCATTTGGAGGCTCCATCAAAGTTGAGCTTAATCCAACCCTTTGGGGGGGTTTCCACTTGATGTTAGCCCTTGTATTATGACTACCTTGCACTCTAGGATCCTATATAGGAATGCAAAGGATGTTGAAGTTGGAGCATTCAAGTACCAAAGAAGGGGCCATGGAGCAAGGAATAAGGTGGACATTTTTGGTAGCATAGGTAATGTATTTAGAGGTAATGATCAAAGGATATTTGGAAGAGTCTAAGAAGGCTTTGTTTTTGTTCTCGAGCCAAATTTTACAAATATAGTTTTGGAGGTAGAAGGTCCAAAGGGAGTGAATCTTGATATTGCTAAAAGGGATGGACCACTGAGAGAGGAAAACAACAATTGAGATGGGCCAGACCACATGGATGTGAAAAGAGTTTAACAAGTGACCAAGGATAGAGGAGGAGAACTCATAGTTGATGAATATGTGATTGGTGGATTCCCAGTAAAACATGCATAAGTAACAATGATTGGGGATCATCAAATCTCTTTTGGCCAAGTTTCCAATAGTAAGTATTTTGTTTTGGATTACAATCCAAGAGAAGAAACCCACTTTGAGAATGAGTTTCTTATTCCAAACTAATTTGAAAGGAATAATAGAAGCTTGGGAAATTTCTTGAAGGGTATAGGCTTATTTGATAGTGAACGTGCCTTCATCAGAGCCTCCAAAAATGGACCTATCCTTTGCATCCTTAGTAGGAATGGTGACTGAATTAAGTATCATGGATAAAATAGCAGCTTGGTTGGGGAGGTTAATAATATTGATAGGCTTCCAACCAGGGTCTCCATTGGAGTGGTTAATGAAATTAGCAACCTTGTTCCCTAATAGGATATCAGTGAAGAGTTTGAGGATATAAAGGGCCATATTCTCAATTAGAGGTTCATCGTAGATCCATATGTTATACCAGAAGTCAATGTTGTTTTCATTGCCAAGGAGCCATCTGAGGTTTTTTTGAATGATATGACTAGTTTGGGTGATAGATTTCCAGAAAGTGGATCCCACTCAGGGGGCCTCTTCATTGAGGAAATTAATTGTTAGTGATGATATTCCGCACATGCTTGGCTAAGAGAGATAAATTAATTTTAGAGATTTTCTTGAGCTCAATCCCACCTTGATATTTGCTACTGTAAATAATATTTCAGGATACAAGATGGATTCTTTTCTTATCTTCACTTATAGACTAGAGGAATATTTTTGAATTTGCTCAATTTTAGAGCTCACAGTAACCAAAATATTGAAGAAAAATAAGTATACTGGGATGCTCTAGAGATAGGCCAAGGTGAGAGTGGATTTAGCTACCTGAGAGAGAAGGTGGCCTTTCCAAGAAGTAAGCTTTTTTTGAATTCTCTCAATGAAATTATTCCACATGGACTCTAAAGGGTTGCATAATAACAGAAGCCTAAGGTAAGTGGTGGGAAGAGCACCTGTAGAGAACCCAATGATCCATAATATTTTGATTTACCTATAAAAAGGGGTGTTGATTAAATTTGTTTTGCTTTTGAGGAAGTTGATTTTTCTCTAGTAGATCTCTCATAGAGGTGAAAAATGTGCTTGATGGTCTTGGCTTGAGAAATTGAAGCATAGATAGACAAAATGGTGTCTTCTACAAACTGTTGGTGAGTGAAAAAGTTGAGATCGATAGCATATTTAATTTTTGAAATAAACCATATTCTATTAGCCTCTTTGAGGGACCTTCCAATCACCTCATCTAGGATAATGAAAAGAATTGAATATAGGGGAATTCCTTGTCTCAATGCTCTTGCACTAGGAAAGAAACCAACAAGAGACCCATTGACTAACACTGAAAACCAGGGGGATATATATGTAGCTCTTTATGAGATCAACCTAGTCTAGGTGAAAGCTAAATTTGTGGAGGATATCTAAGAGAAAATCCCAGTTGAATGTATCAAAGGCCTTATTCATGTCTTGCTTGAGAAAAAATGCAGGTTTCTTGGAAAGGGTGATATAATGTAAGGCTTCATGGTTTATAATGAATCCATAAGTTATGGTTCTCCCTTTGATGAAGTTCCCTTGACAAGGGTTGATGATGAGGGGTAGGATATCCTTTAGCATGTTGGCTCTAACTTTGGTTAAAATTTTGTAAAGAACATTGTAGAGGTTGATGGGCCAAAAACCAGACAAAGCTTTATAGGTGGAAACTTTGGGCACCAAGGTGATGAACGTAGAATTGATTCCATGGGAGATGGTTTTGGAATATTGGATATCTCTTACTTTATAACACACATAAGGGCCAATCAAATCCCAAAATACTTGGAATAAGTGAGGAGAGAAGCCATCTAGCTTGCAAGCCTTGTTAGGCTGCATAGAGAATAGGGCTTCTTTGATTTCTTCTTTTGTGAGAGGACTAATGAGCATTGAATTGGTGGAAAAAGAGATGGAGGGGGTATTTTAGCCAAAAGGGAAACTTTGTCCTGAGTGGAAGCAAGGGAGGAGGTGCAAATAAGGGACTAAATAAAGGAAACAACTTAATTTCTAATTTCAAAAACCTCCTTTGTGAGGCTCCCATCACTGCGAATGAGCTCTAATATTTTATTAGAGCTCCTATTCCTAAAAGTAGAGGTATGAAAAAAATTATTGTTTGCATATCCATCCTTAAGCTAGAGGACCCTAGATTTTTACCTCCAGAATATATCTTCCCTATCCAAGATGTTATGATATTTAGATAAGAGGTTGCACTCTTTGACAGGGAGGAATGTGGGGATGCTTCAGAGGAACTTCTCAAGAACATTCCCCAGGTGGTGACAAAAGATATGAATAATTATTTTAATATCCCATCTTCTAATGATGAGATTAGGAATAACTTATTTAGCATGAAAAAGGACACAACACTTGGGCCAGATGGGTCCCCTACTAGTTTTGATAGAGGTTTTGGTATCTTCTTGGTTTAGATATTTTGGAAGCCTTAAGAGAATTATAATCTTCTTCCTCCTTGCTACAGGTATGGAATACTACCTTTATTGGTTTCACACTGATGAAACCATGGTGCATATTTTCTAAAGGTGCCTAGACCTATCAGCTTATGCAATAATCTATATAAGTTGCTTACTAAGAAACTTTCTAATAGGTTGCAGAGGCTTCTGCCCATATTGATTTCTCCTCTTCAAGGCGGTTTTTTATGGTAGATAGATTATGGATGGGATCATTATAGTTCATGAGAATTTACATTTTATATCCAAAAGCAAGTTGGCTAGAATGCTTCTTAAAATTTATATGCAAAAGGCTTATGATAGGGTCTCCTAGGAGTTCCTTGACAAGGTGTTGCAGAAATTTGGCTTTAGGGATCTTTGGAGGAAGTGGATTAGAGTTTGTATTTCCTCTAAAAAATTTTCTATCATCATCAATGGGATTACTGAGTATTTTTTTTGGTATCAAAGAGGTATTAGGCAAGGTGATCCCTTGTCTCCATATCTTTTCATTTTAATGACTGAACCTTTAGGAAGATAAATTCTTACTACTAACTTATCCTCTAAGATTAAGGGAATTATACCTACTGGTATTGTAGAGGTAGTTTCTTATCAATAGTTTGTATATGACACTGTACTTCTTGGGGAGGCTACTTTGAGAGAGGCTAGGGCATTTATAAATATTTTTCAATTGTATGAGAAAGCTTCCAACCAATAAAATAACTTCCATAAAAGTCAAATATTTTTCATAAATACTGGAAACAAACTTTAACATAGAATTGTAGGGATTTTTGGTGGTATTGCTAACCTTCCTTCTATATATCTAGGTATACCATTGTTAATTGGGAGGATGAAGGAGGATTTATGGTATCCTATGTTGGATAAGATTCAATGTAATTTAGTTGGGTAAAAAGGCAATCTCCTAAGTCAAGTAGGTAGTTTGCAATTGCTTCAAGCTACCCTCCAACACATTATCGTCTTTTAATATCTTTATAAAATTCCCTCCAAATTTAGGAGGAGGATTGACCATATATTTAGGATATTTCTATGGGCTAGGATGGAGGATAAATAGAGGGCATCCCTTGTCTCTTGGGATAGGGTTTCCTCTTCTAGGAAAGAAGGTGGTCTTGAGATAAAAAATGTGTTGTTCAATAAGGCATTGATTTCAAAAACAACCTAGACATTATGTGTTAAGGAGGACCATTTATGAAAATATATTATGAGAGGTAAGCATCTGGAAAATCACATTCCTCTTTTTTAGAAGTGTTGCTCCTCCTAGGGGCTATATGATCTGGAATGGTTTGTTGGGGGTCAAAATTTTGGTTATAGAGGGTATGCAATTATAGATTTGGAATGGTAAGGATGTGTTATTTTGGGAGGATACCTGGATTCTTTCTGAACCTCTCTTTATTAGTCCTGAGTTTTATGAGTTAAAGACTCCTTTATAACTAAAATTTGAAGAAAAATTAATTGACTACATATTCATCACTAATTTCAAGAGGGTTTGGAAGCATATGAATTTATATACAAGTGATATTTATATCCTTGAGAGTTTGGTAAGGTTGAAAATTTTGCTGCAACAATAATTTCTTCCTCAAAAAAATGACAATGACTTCCTTTTATGGACTCAATATCTTAAAGGCTTTTTCAGTCAAGATTGCATATGAGGCCCAAACATTGTCCAAGGGAGGATATTTTCCAATAGAAAGGGTTTGGTATCCTCATTTGATCCCAAAGATTGCATTTTTTATGGTTCTGTTTGAAAAATAAAATTTTAACTATTGATAATTTATGTAAGAAAGGATTCCATCTTCCCAATATTTGTCTCTTGTATTCTAAGGATGCTGAATCATCGGATCATATTTTAATCCATTTTTATTTCTCAAATAAGGTGCTCAATTATTTATTGGATTCTTTTTCCATGAAATGGAATTTACCTCATAATTTCAAGGAACTTTTCACTCAGTGGAAATCCCCCTTAATTAGTCTCAACCTCACTAGGGTGTGGGATATGTTTCTTCCTCATTTTTTATGGGGTATCTTGTGGGAGAGGAACAAAGAATTATAAAGCATATTACTAGGGATGGATCCCTTCTCTTTAGAAGGATTAAATCTACTATTGAGAATAATTTGACTCTCTTTGATGTTGGAAATGGTAGGAAGGAAGTTATAGAGAAATAAGTTGTTGTTAGTTGGAATTTGTATCTAGAGAATTTATTTTTTGTATCCACTATTCAAAAAATATTGGCTACTAGATGACATAAACCAGCTAAAGGGTGGGTCATTCTAAACTTTTATGGGGCTACCAAAGGTAATCCCAAGAGGGATGGTGGAGGGGATGTTGTCAAAAATGATAATGGTGAGGTCATTTGGGTTTATGTTGAATATTATGGTATTTAGAACCAACCACCTAGTTGAAGCTAATACTATTTTCTCAGGTGTTCACCAGGTTTTTAAGAGGTGCTTCAAAAGACTTCTCATTCAAGGTGACTCCTTGAACATACTTCGAGACCTAAAAGTTGAAAATAATGACACTTGTTTCATTTTGAATATTATTAAGGACATCAAATATTCTACAATTTTAGAAGTTAAAATTTAGTATATTTATAGGGAGGATAACCAGGCTATTGATATTATGTCAATTTGAGGGTAGATAGTGGCCAATTTAGAATTTGGGAGGACAATTTCCCTTTGTAGTTACTTATAATTGTTGCTTTTGAAGCATTGTGTCTACCTATCCAATAAACCTTTTATTATATTTCTGCTTGGATGAGATCTCAGTTGTGTTCTAGTGATTCTCTCTTTGAGGGATATTTTTTGGGGGCCTAGCCCTTTTACTCCCTAGTGGTTACAATTCTCAAGGAATATTCTTAGTGTTTTGCCTTCATCCTTGCTCTCTAAGTTTGGAGTTTTATTATATGCATCTTGATGTATTTTATTCCATTCTAGTCTCATTAAAAATAGAGTAGGATCGTTGGTGTCTCTAAAAGAAAGTTGAATAAAAATTTTCCTTTATGCCCTGCTGAGTGGTGGGTTGGTATTTACTTTTGGATGGTTGTTTTAGTTTAATTTCTATTTCTGTTGTCCTTGTAGGCTGGTCTATGCCTAACTAACCTTATTTTTCTCTACCTCCTCTAATGTAAAAGGTTTTGGGACCTTTCAAAATCTTGTTTTTCACCAATAATAATAATAATAATCATTACAAACAAAACTTATCAAAATTTGCAAAACAATTTCTGCACAACTTTTCATTTTTCTTGAATTGACCTAGAACACCCAAGTTGGGTGCTATAATGGTCATCATATCATGATACATGCCATTGACCTTATTTATTTATCATATTGCATGGGTACTAATAGATTTTATAATTTCTATATGGATATTAATCATATGGATACCAAAGGTTTGTTGCTAATGTAGTCATGGTACCAAAGTGCAGGAGAACCATTTACCATGACTAAAAAAATGGGAGTGGAGAAACATTGTTTTAGAAGATTCACCCAAGTTATATGATATCTAAATTTGATTAACACCTTCTCTAAAAAAACCCATGTAACCCTGTAATAAGCCTTATTCATGTCCAACTTGATAAACATACCTAAATTTCCACTTTTTTCAGTTGAGTGTATCAACTCATGCACTATGCCTAAATCCTTGACCCTCCACAACCCTTCCAAGCTCAAAGGAGTTCATTCCCCAAATCCTATTAGGCCCACCAAAATTTCCTTCATCCAATCTCCTATTTATCACACCCAGGAAGCCCTTAGCTCTCTTCACACTTGGAGTACCAAAAATGCCACAATTGTTGTGGGTAGCGATAAGAAAATAAAGAAATAGGTTGATGATGAGATAGGTCACTATACTCATAATGAATCATTCTTAAGTGACAAAAAGATAATATTATCTCTGATAAAAAATTCCAAATATCAGAAGGCCAACAAGGTTAAGGATTTAAAGATTAAAAACTTTAATGCTTTGACATAGATGTCAATGGTAAGAAGTATTGAGGTAAAAAATTCTTACCTTCGCTTTTGCTTGCCCTTGTCCTTACATCCACCACTGCATCCATCACCATAGCCCTTTGCGGGGCTGCCTTGGTCTAAGAGACCACGAACAGGGGGTTCTACACCGTCAAAGTCACCCGGGGGTCACACCCAACCCTGCCCACACCAACATTATCAAATAGATTTTGGGTAACCAATTTAGATTTTTGGTAGGGTGGCGATTTGAACCTGGGACCTCCCTTGGAGGATTGCCCTCTCCTCCCCAACTCACCTACAACACCTGGTTATCAAAGTGGTGATATTGCATCTAAACAATGCTTCTCTTTTTAGAGAGGATACTAAAGCAATTCCACCTTAAGGAAAGGAGGAAAAGGATAATATATGTTGAGGTCATGAGAATTTAGGCATGTATATAGTTTGGGATGGTTATAATAACCTAAAATGCAACTGGAATGATTTGTTTTTACCATATTTATTAATGATGTTCATTTTAATCCAAAAATACGAAAAAAACCGCAAATTATTTATTCAACCATGAATATTTGGAGCTAAAGATTAAAGAGAAATAAGAATAAAAAATTGGAAGTAAAAAGCCTTCCTACCAAAAAATATAATATGAGAAGTGTTGGAGTTTCGATGGATTTCCTCCAATTTTCTTTAAAAAAAATTAGATTTTATTAAATAATTCTATGTTAATTACGGTTGAAAAGGCTTGAAAAAAGAAGACTATAATAATTGATAGGGTTGATAAGTGCTTGTGTGGCTAGGCATTTACCAAGAAGACACCATATTTAGGTTGCTTGGGTCCCCTCACATAGAATAAATGTTTATGGTGGAGTAAATGGTTATAGTGGCAGCTTTCCATATTTGAACCATGCCTACAACAATAATATAATAGAAATGTTAATTTTATTATTATTGTTGTTGTTGCACCCATGGTTCGAATATGGAAAGCTACACCACTATAACCACTTGTCCCACCATAAACTTTTATCCCATGAGGGGACCCATGTGGGTTCAAGATTTAATTGGTTATTGGGACAAATGTTTCAATATGTCTTAATCAATTTGATAGATTATTTAACTGGTTATATGAGATTAAAAGTTGACGAATATATTTAATTGAGTTAATGTTTTAATTTGTTATAGTTTGTGAGAATTATAAGGGCATAAATTATATTGAATTGATTATTCTCACCAATTAAATTAAATTTTAATGTTTTTCATATTTTTAAAATAAAATTATTGAATATTAATTAAGAATAAGGAAAATTTTAAATATAAACTAATATTATTTAAGGTTGCCTAATGAAAGCTATAAATTTATATATATTTTTTGAATTTAAAGAAAAAACCCTTGCGAGGTCACCTTGGTTTGAGAAACCATGACCACAGGTTCTACATTATCAAAATCACTCGAGAGTCGTGCCTAGCCCTGATCGTACCAACCTAATCAACTAGGTTTTGGGTACCAGATGTGTGTTTGGTAGAGTGAAGATTCAAACTAGGGACCTCCCTTGGAGGATTGCTCCACCCTTTGCAACTCACATACAACATGTGGGTAGATATAAATTTATATTTAAAAAAAAAAATTCAATTTATTGAATTACAATTAACTGCCATTACACGTTACTTTAAATTTTTTTGTTGGATAATAAGGGGTTGTAATTAGGTCCCCCAGCATCTCTCTTCTTGAGAGTTTATAAATATTTACACTTTGTACATTTTTGAAAAATACTTCACATTAAAGGCTATTCTCTATCCTTTATTAAACAAAAAGTTTTCTACTTACCAAGGTGATCATAAATGATTGAATAGAGCCCATACATACTTGTGATGCTTATTTCTTGTCTATGACGGGGCTAAGTTAGCGCCCTCGTGAAAGCCCATTATTGTCATCATAGATAGTCAGTTTAACACAAGGTAGATAGGTTTAATTTATGTGCTCAAGCATCTTCCTACCTTAGGTGTGGGAATATAGATTTCACAAACCTATCACCACCTATGATTAATTAAAACCTACGTTTGAAGAGCACTACTCCAATGGTTTGAGTGCATTCTATATTTGTGCCACTTGGCAACTTTTCAAACATTACAATAAGAACAAAAATCATTCTTATAAACATTCAAGTTTGACTTGGATTAATTTTCTTTATTATCGTATGAAGAAGATATTTCTTCCTACAATGGAAGTTGTACTAGGTATGCATAGGAGATGCACCAATAGGCTTCCCAAGGTAATATTATTCAAAGGTTTAAGCCTCCCAGTAAACTAAACCATGGTCTTATTTTTCTACAAAGAGCAACTATGGACAAATTTAGTGCTAATCAAATATCATGCTACACTACATATGGATTACAATGGGAATCTATGTAGCATCAATAATTTATACAAATATATAGATAATAATCAAGCAAATGAAATGACTAATGGTAATTGTACAAAGACTTATCTAGTCTAGCATGGTAGTGAGCAAAACCAGATACCTATCCAACCTCAAGCTCTACATTCTCTCGAGATAATATCAAAGTCTTTTTTAATGATATTTTTCTCTAAAAATAGAGGTATATATTTTCCTTTTACAAGTAAACAAACAAATATATATAAGTCTAATCTATCTCATATTTTGAAGTACATTCTTCAATATTTTCATAGAAAGGAATACCTTATGGTCTTAGAAGATGTTAATTCTAGAGAAGATATAGATGCTCACTAAAGATTAGACTCCTTTCTACTCCTTTTCTTTAAAAATATCCAAAATCTCTCATATCTCGTACGTTCTATTCTTAGGTGCCAAAATACTGAAAAACCCTTCTCTTTATTCCTTTTTATAAGAGGGTTTAAAGAGACCTCATAAATAATTCTCTTAAGATAACAAACTCATAATCATATCCCTTGGCATTTACTTAAGTTGGGTTCATTTTCTAATTAAAATCTAAAGAAATGTTTTTTTTGGGTGATTCATTTATTCTCAAATAAATTGAGCATTTAAATTTTTCATTTCTTCTTTTTTTTATTTAGTGAAGTTTGATTAAATATTCTTATCATAGTTCCTTTGTCCAGCATGATAAAAATGATAATTTGACATCAATTAGCATGCAAGTGTAAAAAGACAACTCTATTACTACCATATCATTAATTTTCAACTAGATTTAGACAAGATATCATATGTTAGTTCATTATGACTACATATACATATAGTATTCTTGTAAAAAGATAAATCTATTAGTAGGATATCATTAATCATAAAAATCTCATAAAATGCTTTAATCTTTCATTTATGATAACATATAAATTCATAAAAAATTTATATTAAATATTTGTCTAAGGGAGAGTCATGACATACTACCCCCATGGACTAAACATATTCGTCTATGTTTTACCAGTAACTTGCAATAAGATCAAAATTACATTTATTCAATAAAATAAATATGGAAAATATTTTTGAATATCAACTACTTTATCCCAAGTAGTATTCTTTTCTGAAAACCAACCCATTGAAATTTACATTGTTCCAAACTTTGATTCATCTATTTAAAAAAAACTTCAAAATATTTGTTGGTTGCACTTCAATCATTGTAGGGTCAAGTATGTAATTGATCCTAACCATTTGTGGAATTTTTCTAACTTGTAGATAAATGAACCTATAGTGATTGAAGTGGAACCAACACATATTTTGGAGTTCTGTTTCAAAAAGATGAGAAAATGAACTCTAGAAAAATGTAAATTTCAATGGTATTTATATTAAAAAAAGAATGCTACTTGGAAAAAGTAGCTGATATACAAAAATATTTTTCATATTTATTTGAATGAATAAATGTAATTTTAGTATTATTGTAAGTTATTGCTAAAATACAAAGGATTGTGTTTAGTACAAGATAGGTAGTATGTCATGACCCTCCCCTGGACAACTTTTTCATATAAAATATTTATGAATTTAATTATTATCATTAATGAAATATTGGATGGTTTTATGATGTTTTGATGATTAATGATATGCTACTAATAGATTTGTATTTTTATAAGAATAGACATCTTTGCAAGTGTCTAGAAAGTTGATATTTTATGTAGTTGAAAACATAATGGACTTATATGTGATATATGTTCTAGATATAGCTGATGCTCTTGCTACTTGATATGTCAAATTTTTACACTTGCATGTTAATTGATGTTAAATTATGATTTTTATCATGTTTGATAAATAAACTATGACAACAATATTTAATGATACTTCGATAAATGAAAAAGAAGAAAGGAAAAATTTGAATACTCAATTTATTTTAGAATAAATGAATCACCAAAAAAAATATCTTTGGCTTTGAATTGGAAAATAAACCCAACTTAATGAAATGCCAAGGTGGATGGTTATGAATTCATTATCTTGAGCGAATTCTTTCTAAGGTCTCTTTAAAACCTTTTGGAAAAAGTAAGAAAAAAAAGATTTTTTGGTCTTTTGGAGATTGAGCAGAAAACATGTGAGCATGGAGTCTAACCTTTGATGAGCATATATGTATTCTCTAGAACCAACATCTTCTAAAACCATAAGTTATTCTTTTTTGTGAAACAATTGAAGAATATGCTTCAAACTATGAGATAGATTATACTTATATTTCCTCTATACATACATACATACATACAAACATACATACATATATATATATATATATATATATATATATATATATGACTGTTTGTTTGTAAAAGACAAAGAGATACCTCTAGTTTTAGAGAAAAATTATCATTGCAAAAGACTTAGAAGTTGTTGCTATGTATGCCTAAGAGAATTTAGGGCTTGAGATTGGATAAATATCTCGTATTAATCACAACCATGCTAAACTATACGAGTCTTTGTACAATTTCCATCAATAATTTCTATTGCATGATTGTTGTTTATATATTTGTATAAATCATATATGCTACATAGATACCCATTATAATTTATCTATAGTGTAGCATGATGTCTGATTAATACCAAGTTTATGCATAGTTGCTATTTGTAGGAAAGGAGGATCATAGTGTAGTTTATTGGAAGACTTAGACCTTCAAAGAACCCTAGTTTTGGAAGCATGTTGGTCTATATCTTGTGCATTCCTAGTAAAAATTTTGTTGTAGAGATAAATATCTCCTTCACATGATAAAAAAGAGAATTAATCCAAGTTAAACCTTAAGTTTTCAAAGAATAATTTGTATTCTTATTGTAAGGTTTAGAAATCCACTAAGTGATGCAAATCTAAAACACACTCAGACCACCAGAGTAGTGCTCATTGAATGGAATTTTTAATTAATTATAGGTGGTGATAGGTTTTTGAAATCTATAATCCCATATGTAAGATAGGATGATGTTCGACCTCCTAAATTAAACCCATCTACCCTATGTTAAATTGATTACCTATGATGGTAGTCATGGGCCTTTGTGAGGGTGCTAACTAAGACTCATATTTTCTAGGTGGTAGGCATCACGAGTATGGATAGGATCGTAGTTGGTTGGATAAGTGTTATAAAGTGCTATAAAATTATTTATGACCACCATGGTCCTCCTTTCCTACAAAGAGAAACTATGCACAAATTTAGTGTTAATCAAATATCATTCTACACTACATATGGATTACAATGAACATCTATGTAGCATCAATAATTTATACAAATATATAGATAAAAATAAAGCAATTGAAATTACTAATGGTAATTGTACAAAGACTCATCCAGTCTAGCATGGCAGTGAGCAAATCCAGATATCCATCCAACCTCAAGCCCTACATTCTCTCAGGACAATGTCTAAGTATTTTGTAATGATAATATTGCTATAAAACTAGAGGTATCTCTTTGTATTTTACAAGTAAATAATCAAATATATATATAGTAAACATAAATATAATCTATCTCAATGTTTGAAGCACATTATTCAATATTTTCATAGAAAAGAATACCTTATGGTCTTAGAATATGTTGGTTCTAGAGAAGACATAGATGCTCAGTGAAGGTTAGACTCCTTGCTACTCCTTTTCTCTAAAAATATCCAAAAGCTCTCACTATCCCATACATTTTATGTTCAGGCTCCAAAAGACCAAAAAACTCTTCTCTTTCTTTCTTTTTCCAAGAGGGTTTAAAGAGACCTCATAAATATTTTACTCAAGATAACAAACTCATAATTATATGCCTTGGTACTTCATTAAGTTGGATTTATTTTCCAATTCAAATATAAAGAAATATTTTTTTGGAGGGATTCATTTATTCTAAAACATATTGAGCATTTAAATTTTTATTTTTCTTTTTTTTTTAATTAGTGAAGTATCATTAAATATTTTTATCATAGTTTATTTATCAAGCATGATAAAAATGATAATTTGACATCAATTAGCATGCAAGTATAAAAATATGACATTGCAGATAACAAAAGTATCAACAAGATCTAGACCAGATATCACATGTTAGTTCATTATGACTACATATACATATAATATTCTTATAAAAAGACAAATCTATTAGTAGCATATCATTAATCATCAAAACCTCATAAAACCATTTAATATATTAGTAGCTTAGACATCATCCTACCTCAGGTGTGGGATTATAGATTTCACAAACCTATCACCACCTATAATTAATTAAAACTCATATTCAAAGAGCGCTACTCCAATGGTCAGAATGGGTTCTAGATTTGTGCCACTTGGAAGCCTTCAAAATCTTACAATAAGAACAAAAATAATTCTTCTAAACATTAAGATTTGACTTGGATTAATTTCTATTGTTATCGTACGAAGAAGATATTTCTCCCTATAGTTAAAGTTGTACTAGGCACGCATAGGATATGGACCAATAGGCTTCTAAAGGTAGGGTTATTCAAAGGTCTAAACCTCCCAATAAACTAAAACATGGTATTATTTTCCTACAAAGAGAAACTATGCACAAAATTGGTGCTAATAAAATGTCACACTACGCTACAGATAGATTACAATGGGCATATATGTAGCAATCATGATTTATACAAATATGTAGACAACAATCAAGAAAATAAAATGAGTAATGGCAATTGTACAAAGAATCATCTAGTCTAGCATGGTAGTGATAAAAACCAGATATCTATCCAACCTCAAGCTCTACATTCTCTTGAGACAACATCTAAGTATTTTGTAATGATATTGTTGCTCTAAAACTAGAGGTATGTATAATCTATCTCATAGTTTGAATCACCTTATTTAATATTTTCATAGAAAGGAATACCTTAAGGTATTAGAAGATGTTGGTTCTTGAGAAGACATAGATGCTCACCGAAGGTTAGACTCTTTTCTACTCATTTTCTCTAAAAATATCTAAAAGCTCTCACTATCACGCATGTTATCTGTTCAAGATCCAAAAGACCAAAAAAATCTTCCATTTTTCCTTTTTCCAAGAGGGTTTAAAGAGACCTTATAAATAATTTACTCAAGATAACAAACTCATAACCGTTCACCTTGGAAATTTATTAAGTTAGGTTCATTTTCTAATTCAAAGCTAAAAATATATTTTTTTGTGATTCATTTATTCTAAAATAAATTGAGCATTTAAATTTTTTCTTTCTATTTTTTTATTTAATGAAGTATCATTAAATATTATTATCATAGTTCCTTCATCATGAATGATAAAAATAATAATATTTTTTTTTATTTGTGGAAAACATCCCAAAAAGGATTCCACTTTCGGGTAAGACCCAAGGAGGCAGGGGTATCCATTCTACCAAAAATACCTAGGAATCGGACCTGGCCTACCACCTTTGACATACTCAAGGAGCAAACAAACACACAAAACCAATTTAAAAATAAGTAAATAACAACAAAAATAATAAAATAAAATAAAAAACATGCTCCTTGAGTGTGTCAAAAACAAAAGCACAACCAAACACGCACAATAAGATAAAATAAACCACAACCCAAATCACATAGAAAAACACAAGAACCACATAACAAAACACAAACAAGACAAAAACAACATAACACTACAAAGACATAACCCAAAAAAAAACATGAAAAATAAACACAACCAAAACCTAAAAATTTTAAAAATAAAATAAAAATAAAAATAAAAAACAAACAACATACAATAAACAAAAACAAAAAACATAGAAAACACTCACACATAAAAACACGAAATAACACAAACAAAGAGAAACCCAAGAACAAGAACGAAAAAACACAAGAACAATAACAAAAAACATAAAAAAAAAAAAACAAAACAACAAAAACACAAGAACAACAAAAAACAACACAAAGAACACAAAAACAAAACAAAACAAAAGAACCCACCCACCTTAAAAAACTAAAAAAAAAAAACAAAACAAAAAAAAAAAAAAAAATTGAACAAAACAATGACCTATCTAGACCAGAAGACTATTAAGGCAAGAATCAACAGAGGAAACAAAATAAAAAATAGAATGAGCTAGGGAACTAAAAAAAACTGAATGAACCAAAGAGAAGCAAAAAAAAAAAGAAGAAGAAGAAACTAGGTACCTTCAGAACTAGAGCCATCCAAAGAAATAATAGAAAGAAGAGCTTCCCTAATTTGAGAAGCCCACCATATAGGAGGATGGCCATAACAAGTAAGATCACCTTTGTCCAAATCCCAATTAGCTAAAGCATCAACACTCTTGTTTTGATCTCTGACCACATGATTATAATCAACTTTCAAAAATCCCATCTGGATTAACTGAATCTTCTCAATAATTCTTTTTATTCTCCAATCCACCTTATGATTCGTAGGAGTCTTCAAGAGATTAATCATAAGTTGAGAGTCAGACTCAAATAACACCTTTTCCAATCCAACCTTAGTACCCTCCTGAAGGCCTCTGAGGATACCATACCCCTCAGCAAGGTTATTGAAAAGAATACCCAAATTCTTAGCAAAAGTAAAAACCAGGGAGCCATAAGTCTACCAATTCCTCCCACACTAGACTTTCTAGGGTTCCCTCTAGAGGCTCCATCAGTATTGACTTTTCCAAAATCCTTAGGAGGAGGTTGTCAATTTCTAGTCCTATCCATCTTACTAATACTCACATTCCCTTTAAGTTGGTTTCCCTTAGAATATTTAATCTTTAATCTTTGCATCACTTGATCCCATATTTGGTGGGATTTTTGGGGGTGATTAAGGAGATGATGGATTGATTAAACTAAGTTGGCTATTGTATTTTTCCAAATATAGTTAATATCCTTCCTATCTTGATTAAAAATTTGGTTGTTCCTTTCATTCCAAATATTCCAAAGAAGAATGGTAGAACCCATCCAAACTAACTGCCTTATAAAATGATAAACACGCTCTTGATTAGGCCAATTCCTCCAAAGTTGTTCAAAAGTAACAAAATTGGACCACTGTAAGCCAAGTAAAGTGGTCATTCTCCTCCATAGCTTAGAGGCTATAATACACTCAATAAAAATATGGTTTATATTTTCTACATTCTCTTCACACATTTCACATCTAAAAGGGCCATGAAAACCACGCCTCATAAGTTGCTCACCAATAAGCACCCTACGATGCAATAAAAGCCAATTAAAGAACCTCACCCTAGGCTAGAGCTTTTGATCCCACAATCAAGAAAATATGTTAGAAGAATGCTTGGGATTATTATGGCATAAATTCAAATAACCTTGAGCAACTAAATACTCACCCTTAGTAGTGTTGTTCCATCCAAAACAATCTTTTTCATGGGACCAAGAGAGGAATATAGTATGAAGGATGCCTTGTATATCTTGTCTTTGTCTTTCTAGGATTTGAATAGGCCAGTCCTCAATAGGGATCCAATATATACCAACCTTTGAATTACCAGTATGGTATCAATAGTAATTAGCCACATTTATCCAATTAGCATGATGAAGCTCCTCCATCTAAGGCCTCCAATAGGGAAACTGAGTTATCAAAAGCTTGTGACCATCCCAAGAATCTATCAAATCCTCACCAGTATTAAGAACTGCTAAAATGGGAGAACCTTTGGTAGGAATTTGATAGCGAACAAGGTCTTCATGACTTTTGTTCTCAACATATTTAGCACGGAGATTATTGGCCCAAAGAGCATTGGGGTTATGCAACATCCTCCAATATAATTTAGCAGCTAAATATTTGTTGTTATTAATTGAATACCAAAATCCTAACCCCCCTTCACTCTTAGGAAGACATAAAGTATCCCATTTCACCAAGGCCCATTTTATTTTCTCCTTAGTACCACTCCAAAGGAAATGATGACTAATTTGATCCAATTCTCGAAGAACAACCTTTGGGATATTCAAAATGGAAGAAACATAAATAGGAATATCTTGAAGGACTGATTTTACCAAGGTGATTCTACCCCTAGAAGAGAGGTCTTCTTATATATTAATTTATCCAAGACCATGGATTCCTATCTAGTAGTGCAGTGAAAGAAAATAACTTTAGATTTGTCTTCATTAATCAACTGCCCAGTAGCCTTAGAAAAATAGCTAATGATTTGCTTAATATTAGAAGCTTCCTTAACTGTAGCTTTAACTAAAAGAGTAGAGTCATCCACAAATTGAAGATGAGAGATAGGTCTAGCTCCATGAGCAATGGTAACTCCCTCAAGGGTTTTGTTTTCCCTCTTTTTGGTTATAGTCCTACCCAAGAATTCAGCAAGAATGATGAATAAATAAGGGGATAGTGGGTCACCTTGTCTAATACCTCTAGAATCTGGGAAATACTGAGAAGGCCTACCATTGATAAGAACTAAGTAGGAAATTGGAGAGATACATCCCATAATCCAATCCATCCAATCCTTAGAGAAACCAAATTGCCTCAAAACTTTGATAAGGAAATGTCAATCCACTCGTCATAAGCTTTGGATAAGTCTAACCGAATGAACATGGAAGGAGAATTTTGCATATCCATGGAATGGATGGCTTCCTAAGCAAGAACTATCTCATCTACTATTTGATGTCCTTCCACATAACCCCCTTTCTTTGGGGAAATAATCTTATGCAAAATAGGCTTCAACCTTTCTGCCATGATTTTAGTAATGATTTTGAGAAGAACATTACATAAAACAATAGGTCTAAAAATTGAGATATGATCAACCTCTTGAGTTTTTGGAACAAGAGTAATATAAGTTTTATTTATAACCTTCAAAATTTCTTTGGATTTCTTGGATTCTTCCACCACCTCTAATAAATCAACATGAAGGATATCCCAGAACTCTTGGTAGAACTCAATGGGAAAACCATCAGGACCTGGGCTTTTCCCTTTTTTCATTATAAAAACTACTTGTTGAAGCTCATTGATAGTAACAAGAGCAGTAAAAATAGAGTTCTCCTCAGAAGTGATAAGATAAGGGATTGCTTGAAGAACATTTTGTTGAGAAGTTGAGTCAAGAGGAGAAGCAGCAAAAAGATTGGAAAAATAATCAACAACAATAGATTTCATGCCATCCCAAGTATAAACAACATCTCCAGAATCTGATTTTAAGGAATAAATACAGTTGTGATATCTTCGGATAGAAGAGATTTGTGGAAGAAATTTGTGTTTCGATCTCCTTATTTGAGTCATTGAATTCTAGATTTTTGCTTGCATAAAATTTCTTCTCTTTTTTCCCATTCCTCTAATTGAGTTGTGAGTTTAATTTAATCTATACTTCTCTTATCTGTGAGGCCATCTAAACGGATTTTATTATTCAAATTTTCAATATGAGCAATAACTTCATGTTTTTTTTTTATGAACATCCCCAAACTCTTTCCAGTTCCAAGTCTTGATTTTGGATTTAATGTATTGCAATATTTTGGAAAAACAAAACATCTTAGTCCCATGCCTAGGTTTACCTTCCTTCCACCATTGTTGCACATGAGGTCTGAAGGAAATGTCTCTAAGCCACATTAATTGAAAACGAAAAGGAGATAAACTCACATTGGTTTTCCACATTTCCACCATGAATGGCCAATGATCCGAACCAACATTATTAAGAGTCTTCACTTTAGGAATGTGACCATGGATTAAGAAATTTTCAGAGAGTAAAAACCTATCCAATATCTCCATTATACTAGTTAATCCTTACCTTTTTTTAGACCAAGTCATAAGGCCATTATCTGGTTGGATATCCACAAGATGGAGGTTTGAAATATATTCACTCATGAGGTTAGTGCTTTTGTACAAATTTCTATTTCCTCCCCTTTTCTCATCTAGAGAGAATATGGTACTGAAATTTCCTCCAATCAAGATCCAAGATTTAGGAAAATGAGAAATAATATGAGTAATATCCTTCCATTGTCTTCTTTTTTCTTCCAAATAATTTGGAGCATAAACAATAATGCAGAGCATAATCTAGTTGGAATGTCTACTTTGAATAGCTATATCCAACAAACCCCAAATGCCAACCATATGGTGAATAACTACCTCTTTTGGGTCCCAAAGACAAGCAATGCCACCTGAAGTCCCTTGGGAACTGAGGGAAACCACTTTTCCAAATGGCCAAATTTTACTGGCAATTAAGTCCATATCCTCCATTTACATCTTTGTTTCTTGAAGGAAAACAAGATGTGGATGATTTATCTGAATCATTCTTCTAATTTAATTTTGTTTTGAAAGACTCTCTTTGAGTCCTCTAATATTCCAAGTGATGATCTTCATTAATATCAGGGCTAAAAAAGTTGGAAAGGGCATTAATCTTACCTTCCTCTACAAGCTTTTCACCTTCTTTTACCATATGATATTGATTAGTCTTGCGACCTACTTTTTGATTAGAATCCATCTTCAATTGTTTTCCCTGTTTCTTGACTTATTTCAATTGAATCTGAGATGGCTTCTAACCTTGAATAATGCTCGTACACAGCAAAAATATTACTATATGGTTCAATGGAGTCTATATTGGGACCTGCATTATTTGAAGTTTTGACATTTGAAATATTGTTTTTCTTATGTAAATTTTCTCCTTTTTTCTGTTTAAAACCTTTGATTTGTTGGTTTGTCTCTGAGTTCTTCCCTTCATATTTAAATTGTGTTCTAAGATTTCAGTTTCCATTATTTCCTCTTCCTCACTTGGGACATCATTTGTGGAAAGGATTTCAAACATATTAGCAGATGACTTTGATTGATCCTTCATAACTAGTTTTTTTCGAGTGTTCTTATTAGGTATTTGGAAACCTGCTGAGTTTATATCTTCTTTCTTTTGATCAGGAATTTTATTTGGGAAAGCACTGGCCAAATGACCATATTCATGGTAAATTCTACAACGAAAAGGAATGTTCTCATAGTCCACTACTTGATCCCAAGTGTCTTCCCCAAATTGTAATGTGATCTTTTTAGGTAGGGGTTTTTCAAAATCCATTAAAACAAAAATCCGAGCATAAATAGTATGTTCAAAATTTTGATTACAATCAGCAGTCATCATTAAAATTCCTAAAGAGTTTCCAATTGAAGTAAAAATAGTAGGATTCCAAAATTCAATAGGGAGGCAAAAGAGTCTAACCCACACGGGAGCTATAGAAGGCATCTCTTATTTAGTTTTAAATTTAGTATGCCAGGGCTTCATGAAAAGCCCTGCCCTTCCAAAAAACCAAGGATCCCCTTGAAAAGTTTTCTCTCTACCTTCATTATTAGAAAATATAACAAGAAAATAACCATTTGGATAAATAAATATTTGTAACTCACCTTTAGTTTTCCATATTTTTGCAGCCCAAACTTTGAAAGCAAATAGACTCGGATGAAAACCCATGAACCGACAAATTAGTCCTATTTTTTCCAAATCTTCAATGCCAGTATGAATGTTACCCATATCAAGCTTAACAATAGGAGTTCCATCAGCTGATTTAAGACATACTAAATTAGTATTGCTGGGATCAATATTAGGTATTATTAGAGGTTTATGGGAAACCCTAATATTGATATTAGCATTGGGCTAAAGCTGTCCACCATGAAGGGCATCCCTAAAATTCATTTTTGGGACTAAGTCTTTGAAATTTTTACCCTTGAAATGGGTTTTCACAGTAGAATTATTTTGTGGGTGCACCTTAGCACCAGATTCACTTGAGATATGAGCCATTTTTTTATCAACTACTTGAAACTTGTTTTGTGATCTCTTTAATCCTTGCCCTAGACGCCGTGGAAAGGTATGGTTTTCACTTTTATTTTGTGCAGCAAATTGGAAGCCGTTGTCACTCAAGTTCATAGTATGATCTATTGAAAGATAAATTTCTAACCCATCTTGTATCCCCTGCAACATTTCCTACTAAAATATTGAGCATAAACCACAAAAATATTGGCCGTTAGGGCCCGAAGGCCCTAAAAACAAACCTCTGGAGCTGTTTGCACTCAACCCAGATGAAACCCTCACATAGTCGCCTACCAAATATCTCATTCACACATAGGTATGTGCTAGGATTTCTGTTGCTCCAAATTATATAAAAATTTATGGAGACGTTCTAGGGTTTTTCATACATCTACTCTCAAAATTTTAGCTCAATCCAAGTCCAGATCAGTGAGATATGGCCGAAACGAGTTCGGTAGTTTGGGCAGTCCTACGAAAAATGTCTAATCAATTTTGGCTCACTGAAGCTTCAAAAATGGTTTGATATTAAATAACTAGATATCACATGTTATATATCACATATAAATTCATTTTTATTACATAAACATACAATGTTCTTGTAAAATACAAATCTATTAGTAACATATAATTAATCACCAAAACCTCATAAAACAATTTAATATTTAATTAATGATAACATATAAATTTATATGAAAAAGTTATCTAAGGGAGGGTCATGATATACTATCGCCCTTTAACTAAACACATTCCTCTATGTTTTACAAGTAACTTACAATAAAACCAAAATTAAATGTATTCCATAAAATAAATATGGAAAATATTTTTGCATATCAGCTACTTTTTTCCAAGTAGCATTATTTCTTGAATTCCAGTCCCATTGGACTTTACATTGTTCCAAATTTTGGTTTATCTATTTGGAATGAACCTTTAAAATCTTTACTCGTTGCACTTCAATCATTGTAGGGTCATTTATCTACAAGTTAGATAAATTCTAACCTATCCAATATCCATGATACTTTCCATGTATCTTTGCTTACAAAGGATGTAATTGATCCTAACCATGTATGGAATTTGTCTAACTTGTATATAAATGACCCTACAACGATTGAAATGCAACCAGTAAATATTTTGGAGTTCCATTTCAAACAGATGGGGAATCAAAGTCTAGAAGAATTTAAAGTCCAATAAGACTAGTATTCAAAAAAGAATGCTACTTAGGAAAATGTAGTTCATATGCAAAAACATTTTTCATATTTATTTGAATTAATAAATATAATTTTGGTTTCATTGCAAGTTACTAGTAAAACAAAAAGGATTGTGTTTAGTCCAAGGGAGGTAGTATGTCATGACCCTTCCTTAGATAAATTTTTCATATAAAATATTTATGAATTTATATGTTATCATTAATGAGATATTGTATGGTTTTAAGAGGTTATGATGATTAATGATATGATACTAATGTATTTTTATATTTTCAAAAATAAACACCGTTGCAAGTGGCTAGAAATTTGATGTTTTATATAGTCATAATAAATCGACATGTGATATGTTCAAGATCTAGCTGATGCTCTTGCTATTTAATATGCCATATTTTTATGATTTCATGTTAATTGATGTCAAATTATCATTTATGTCATTCTTGATAAAGGAACTATGATAAGAATAGTTAATGATACTTCATTAAATTAAAAACTCCTAGACTAGATGGCTTTCCCATCAAGTTCTTCCAATATTTTGGAACCTTCTCAAGGATGATATACTTGTAGTAGTAGAGGAAGCATGGGTGGAAATTTTGGTTTTGCAATAAATTAAAAAAAACCTACATTTCACTAATATTTAAGTCCTAAGAGGCATATAATTTTTTTTACTTTAGACTAATAGCCTTGTGTAATGTTATTCTCAAAATAATTATGGCAATGATAGATGAAAGGTTGAAACCCTTTCTTCCTAGGATAATCTTACTAGAGCAACGAGGATTTTTTGGAAGAATATAAATTATAGAAAAAGTAGTGCTCTTACATGTGGACCTTCACTCTAGTTAGGCATAAGGATACCCCTCCATACTTGTCCATTTGGACCTCTCTAAGGCTTATGATACGATAGATTGGGATTTTTTTCTACAAGTCTTAAGGAAGTTTGGCTTCTATTAGGATTGGATGGACTATATTAGAGGCACTATTTTCTTAGTATATTTTCTTATGATGATAAATGGTAGAATATCTTTTTTATTTACTTCTTCTAAGGGACAATTCCATGGGGATCATATTTCCCATATCTATTCATAATTTTAGTAGAGTGCTTAGGTCATCTTATCTAAGCCATGCATAGGATATGGCTTAATAGGCTTCTAAAGGTAGGCTTATTCAAAGTTCTAAGCCTCCCAATAAACTAAACCATGGTCCTTCTTTCCTATAAAGAGCAACTATGCACAAACTTGGTGCTAATAAAATGTCACGCTATGCTACAAATAGATTACAATGGGCATCTATGTAGAATTCATGATTTACACAAATATGTAGACAACAATCAAGAAAATAAAATGAGTGATGGCAATTGTACAAATACTCATCTAGTCTAGCATGGTAGTGACCAAAACCAGATATCTATCCAACCTCAAGCCATACATTCACTTGAGACAACATCTAAGTATTTTGTAATGACATTGTTGCTCTAAAACTAGAGGTATATATTTATATTTTACATTAAAGAAATCATAAATATATAGGAAACATAAGTATAATCTATCTCATAGTTTGAATCACCTTCCTCAATATTTTCATATAAAGGAATACCTTAAGGTCTTAGAAGATGTTGGTTCTGGAGAAGACATAGATGCTCACCGAAGATTAGACTCCTTGCTACTCCTTTTCTCTAAAAATATCCAAAATCTCTCACTATCCCACACGTTATAATGTTCAAGATCCAAAATACTGAAAAAAATGTTCTTCTCTTTTCCTTTTTCCAAGAGGGTTTAAAGAGACCTTATAAATAATTCACTTAAGATAACAAACTCATAACCGTTCGCCTTGAAACTTCATTAAGTTGGGTTCATTTTTCAATTCAAAGATAAAGATTTGTTTTTTTGTGATTCATTTATTCTAAAACAAATCAAAAATTTAAATTTTTTCTTTCTGTTTTTTTATTTAATGAAAGTATCATTAAATCTTATTATCATAGTTCCTTCATCATGCATGATACAAATTATAATTTTATATCGACTAATATTCAAGCACAAAAAGACAAAATATCAAATAGGAAGAGCATCAACTAGATATAGACCAAATATCACATGATGATATCACATGTCAATTAATTATGATTACATAAACATACAATGTTCTTGCAAAAATACAAATCTATTAGTAACATATAATTAATCAACAAAACCTCATAAAACTATTTAATATTTTATTAATTATAACATATAAATTCATAATTATTTTATATAAAAAAGTTTTCCAAGGGAGGGTCATGACATACTAACCCGTTTGAACTAAACACGGTCCTGTATGTTTTACAAGTAACTTACAATCAAACCAAAATTACATGTATTCAATCAAATAAATATGGAAAATGTTTTTGCATATCAGCTACTTTTTTCCAAGTAGCATTCTCTTTTTAATACCAGTCCCATTAGACTTTACATTGTTCTAAATTTTGGTTTATCTATATGGAATGAAACTCCAAAATCTTTACTCGTTGCACTACAATCATTGTAGGATCATTTATCTGCAAGTTAATACTTTCCATGTATCATTTCTTACAAAGTATGTAACTGATCCTAACCATGTATGGAATTTGTCTAACTTATAGATAAATGACCCTACAATGATTGAAATACAACTAGTAAATATTTTGGAGTTCCATTTCAAACAGATGGGGAATCAAACTCTAGAAAAATGTAAAGTCCAATAGGACTAGTATTCAAAAAAGAATGCTACTTGGAAAAATGTAGTTCATATGCAAAAATATTTTCTATATTTATTTGAATGAATAAATGTAATTTTGGTCTCATTGCAAGTTACTGGTAAAACACAAAGAATTGTGTTTAGTCCAAGGGAGGTAATATGTCATGATCCTTCCCTAGACAAATTTTTCATATAAAATATTTATGAATTTATATGTTATCATTAATGATATATTGTATAGTTTTATGAGGTTTTGATGATTAATGATATCATACTAATACATTTGTATTTTTACAAGAATAGACATCTTTGCAAGTGGCTAGAAAGTTTTTATTTTATATAGTCATAATAAACTGACATGTGATATATGTTCTAGATCTAGCTGATGCTCTTGCTATTTAATATGCCATATATGTATGCTTTCATGTTAATTGATGCCAAATTTTAATTTTTGTCATTCTTGATAAATGAACTATGATAAGAATATTTAATGATACTTCATTAAAAGAAAAAATAAGAAAGGATAAATTTAAATGTTCAATTTATTTTAGAATAAATGGATCACCAAAAAACCATATCTTTAGATTTGAATTGGAAAATTAAGCCAACTTAATGAAGTGCCAAGGCATACTATTATGAGTTATTAACCTTCAGCGAATTTTTTCTAAGGTATCTTTAAACCCTCTTGGGAAAAGGAAGAAAAAAAGATATTTTTAGTCTTTTGGATCCTAAACAGAGAACGTACGGGATAGTGAGAGCTATTCAATATTTTTAGAGAAAAGAAATAGCAATAAGTCTAACCTTCGATGAACATCTATGTCTTCTCCAGAACCAACATATTCTAATACCATAAGGTATTTTTTTCATGAAAATATTGAAGGTGTTTCAAACTATGAGATAGATTAGACTTATGTTTCATATATATATATATATATGACTATTTGCACGTAAAATACAAAGAGATACATATAGTTTTAGAGAAACATTATCATTACAAAATACTTAGACATTGTTCCTATGTACGCCTGAAATAATGTAGGGCTTGAGGTTGGATAGATATATGGTTTTGATCACATGATAAAAAAGGGAATTAATCCAAGTTAAACCTTAATTTTTAGAAGAATGATTTTTGTTCTTATGGTAAGGTTTGAGAAGCCACCAAGTGGTAGAAATCTAGAACCCACTTGGACCGCCAAAGTAGTGCTCTTTGAATGGAGGTTTTAATTAATCATAGGTGGTGATAGATTTGTGAAATCTATAATCCCACATGTAAGGTAGAATGACATCCAACCTCCTAAATTATACCCATATATCCTATGTTAAATTGACTACATACAAGATGCATCTTATAAGAATTTTGATCATTTCTTTCTGGTTTCAAGTCCTCTGAAATTCAAAATTCTGAAGGCAGGAAAGACCAAATTAAAAATTATGGAAGGAAGGAAGCTAATTTTGTTGGTGCCATGACTATTCTTTCTAGTTTCAAGTCCTCTTAAATTCAAAATTTTGAAGGCGAGAAAGACTAAATTCAAAATTTTTGAGGAAGGAAGCTAATGTTGCTAGTGCCTCTCCTATTTTTATCCTCAATCCTTCTTCCTCTGTGCCTTTGGTCGACTTTTCTCAAGATTCAGAGAAAACTACTCAAGTTTATTTCTCGAGCCCTTTGCTGGGAACCTCTATTATCAGAGGCAATTCTGGTGTCTCCTCGAGGAGAATGGATTTTGTAAATCCATTACCTTCCTTTAATGGCAGGTCTATTTCTACCTCTAAGTGTGTTCTCTCCTTATGAGCTAACAATGTTCCTCCTAGATGGGTTGAAGGGGTCTTTAAACCTTCATTTTCCAATATCCTAGGTCGCCCTTCTCCCTCCTTGGATGCTTCCAATCCTCCTTTTGAGGTTTTAGGTAACAAGGTCATAATCCCTACAAATGTTGTTGAATAATTCATTGCTGAGGAATCTGTTTCCCTCTTTGGAAAAGTTGTGGGTGGCAACCCTAGCCTCGAAATCATTAGGCACTAGGTTGCCCCAAGATGGAAGGCTAAATTTTCCCTCCATATTATTGGTCTTTCCAAGGGTTTTTTTGGTATCAGGCTTAACGCCAAATAAGACACTGAATTTATCCTTTTTGGAGGGCCTTGGTTCCTTGGAAATAAAAGTATTTTCTTGAGAAAATGGTTGCCTTATTTTGACCCTAAAACCCAAAGTATAAACCTTGCTCCTATTTGGGTCAGGCTTCCCAATCTCCCTTGGCACCTTTGACGAGAATATATCTTCAAATCTATTGCTTCCATGATTGGTGACATCCTTCTCATTAACAAGCTCACTCTTTCAAGATCAAGAATGCATGTTATCCACTTGTGTATCAATGCTAACCTTACTTCTGCCTAACCTACCTTTGTGGATCTGGAGTGTGGGTCTAGCCTCTTTAAGCAGGCCATTGAATATGAAAATAAGCATTCTTTTTGTATTCATTGTAAAACTCAAGGCCACTTGTGTGCTCAGTGCTCTTTGTTCCTTAAATAGACATCCCCTGCTGAAGATATGTCTGCTTCTAATCGAGATAAATAAAATGAAGTCTTGGCTCCACTCAGAAAAGTTAATAGAAAATTCCTTCCTTCCAAAGGAGTTGTCTTCATACCGGTCAAAGATCAACAAAAAAAGATATTGCGGGCAACATCTCCTCCGTCAATATTCCAAGCGATAAAGGGGACCAAAATTCTCTTCCAACTGTAAATGCCAATGAGGTTAGTCTTTTTGCCCTACCTAGTAAATTCCAAATTCTTGGTGATTTAAATCATGAGGATGATCACGTGACAAATACTATTGAGAATCTTCATCCTCAATCCAAATCTACTCCTAATAGTCCATCCATTTCTTTGGAAGGCTAGTTTGACCATGAACCTTCTCATGCTAAGAGCTCCTTCCAGGATGCTTTCAATCCAGACCAGTCCCTAGTTGATGATATTTCTATTCCTGCCTCCTTCTTGGTATCTTCTAGCTCTGTTGTGCAAAATTTCAGTCCTAAAGTCACCAAGAGTCATAAGAAATATCTTATTGACCGTGGTATGGGAAAAAAAAGAGGAAGACCCTCTAATTCTAACCATTGGAAACAAGGAACCAATGAAGATATTGCTAATGGTGTCCAAAAGACTCTTTTTTCTACATGCATCATTTATAAGGAAGACCCAAAGTGTACCAAACCTCCCCAACCATCTAGAAATGGAGGCAATAAAGTTACAAAATCTTCTAAATGAATATCCTCTCATGGAATGTGAAAGGACTTAATGGTTTAGCCAAACAAAGAATAGCTAAATCATTAAGGAAAGAAAAAAGATCCACCATTTTTGCTATCCAAGAAACAAAAATCAGTGATTCTCTTGATAAATAGATATCTTGCTTGCAAAGCTAATGGGGCTTCTGGTGGCCTCCTATATCTTTGGAATCCTAATCTAGTAGAAGGAAACATTATCCATTCCTATGATGAGATGATGAGCATTATTTTTTTTGACAAAGACAACAATTCTCCTTGGGTCCTTACCAACATTTATGCTCCAAACTCCATCACTGGTAGGACCCATTTATGGAACAACCTTACTAATTTTTGGAGAGCCTTTGCAAATATTTCTTGGATTCTCATTGGTGATTTTAATACTCCCTTATTTACTTCTGATAAGAAATGGGGAGTTGGTTCTTATTCCAAAAGTATGGAGGACTTCCAGGAATTCATAAGCGAATAAAATATCATGGATGTCAATCTCAAAGGAAATTAGTTTACCTAGTCAAACAGAAGATGTGGTTCCCAATTAATTCAGGTTAAACTTGATAGAGTTATTTTTTCTCAAGAAGCTACCAATATTTTGGGTGATGCAAATCTTCAATCCCTACTCAAAATTAGTTCTGATCACAGTCATATTCTCCTTGATACAAATAATCCGAAGCTATTCGAACCCCCCTTCAGGTTTGAATCTATGTGGATGCTTCATCCTAATTTTAGAGAAAGGATCAAACATTGGTGGCAATATAACTTCCAAGGATCCCCTTCCTTTGTGTTGGCACAAAAACTTAAAAACATTAAGGATAATTTAAAAATTTGGAATAGAGATTTCTTCGGAAACCTCTTCCAGAACAAATAGGACACCATTAACAGGCTTGACATAATAGAAAAATAAAGACAACAAAAATGTGACTGTTTTGGAGAAATCAGAGAAAATGAAAGGAACTTATTAGCTCAATATCATAATATCCTTCGGTGCGAAGAGATATTTTGGAGACATAAAACCCATGATATTTGGTTAAAAAAAGGAGACTCCAATACAAATTTCTTTCATGTCTCAACATTGAGACATCGCAGTCATAATAGGATTAAAGAAATTCGTAGGCAAGATGGTAGAATGGAGAATGATATTAAAGAAATCAGGTCAGAAGGCCATATCCACTTTTCAAAACTTCAGCAAGAGGAACAACGACCCAACTCCAGAGCTGCTAAAGATTTCTTTCTTCAATTATTCCCAAACTTATTACTGATGATATCAACAATAAATTAAACACAGTACTATCTGACGAGGAAATAAAGGATGCCCTTTTTTCAATGAAACCTAACAAAGATCCTGATGGGTTTCCTCCTAGATTATTTTAGGCCTTTTGGGATATTTTTAGTAATTATGTGTGTAAAACCATTATAGAAATCCAATGCTCTAAGACTATTCCCAAAGGCTTCAATTCCATGTTCATCGCTCTCATACCAAAAATCCCCAATACTACTAGCTTTAATGACTTTTGACCTATTAGCCTTTGTAATGTCATTTACAAAATTTTAACCAAGGTGATTGCCATTTGTATGATAGAAGTCATGCCTATTATTATAAATCAATACCAAGGTAGCTCTGTTAGAGGCAGATCCATCTTAGACGGCATTATTTTTGCTCATGAGGCCATTCACTCCAGTTCCCTCAATAAAAAGGCAGCCTTTCTCCTTAAGCTTAATATGGACAAAGCCTATGATATACTAGGTTGGTACTTTCTTATTGCCATCCTTCACAAGTTTGGGTTCACTCTTATTGGATTTCCCTCGTCAAAGTATGCATCTCCTCCACTTGGTTCTCTATTATTCAATGGTTATCCCACTGGTTACATTCAAAGCAGTAGAGGTCTAAGACAAGGAGACCCTTTATCCCCCTCCTTTTCATCATTACAGTTGAGGCTCTTGGCAGATCTATTTTGGAAGCTAAAGAGGTAGGACTAATTTCTAGCATTCAAGTTACTTCACAATGTAGTCCTATCACCCATCAAATTTTTTTTGATGATACTCTCTTCTCCACATTTGCCTCTATCAACGAAGCTACTATCATCAAACGTATTCTTATCCTTTATGAAGAAGCTATTGGCCAAAGAATCAATTTATAGAAGAGAAAATTATTTTTCCTTAATACTCCCTTGAGAAGGCAGCAGTTGATTGCCAACATTCTTCATTGCTCTACCAGCAGTCTGCCTTCTTCATACCTTGGAATACCTCTTTTCATTGGAAATATTAAGGAAAACCTGTGGGACAATGTCATTGAAAGACTTTAAAAAAAGCTGACCACCTAGAGGGGAAACTTCCTTTCCCAAGCTAGCAAAATTACTTTGACCATGGCTTGTCTTCAAAGCATTCCTGTTTATTTCTTATCCTTATTCAAAGCTCCAGCTTCTGTCTACAGTAAAATGGAAATAATTCAAAAAAACTTCCTCTGGTCAGGTACTAAGAACAAACACAGATTTCATTTTGTGGCCTGGGATAAAATATGCAAACCTAAAGACCAAGGTGTTCTAGGTCTTAGAAATATATCCAACCTAAATCTTGTCCTCCTCGCTAAGCAAGTCTAGAGAATTATTTCAAATGAGAGGGTTTATTGGGTCAAAATTATAAAAAGGAAGTATCTTCAGAATGCTAAGTTCTTGCATGGCCAGGTACCTTCCTGCGGTTCTGCCTTCTGGAAGTCCATTTGTGAAGCTTGTCCATTGGTGCAAAAATGAACTCATTGGCAACTTGGATATGGCAAGTCCATATTTTTTTGGGAAGATAAGTGGATTGGCGATCATCCTCTCAACCAGAATCCTATACTTCAAAGGATCATCAACACTACCAAGCAACTTTTTGGTCCTCTAGTGGCTAACTTTATAGTTTCAATTAATGGAGCCATGAAATTAAAAGAGGTTAATGTTCCAAATTTTGAAGAGGAATCTTCATACCTAATAACCATTTCAATGGTATTTATATTAAAAAAAGAATGCTACTTGGAAAAAGTAGCTGATATACAAAAATATTTTTCATATTTATTTGAATGAATAAATGTAATTTTAGTATTATTGTAAGTTATTGCTAAAATACAAAGGATTGTGTTTAGTACAAGATAGGTAGTATGTCATGACCCTCCCCTGGACAACTTTTTCATATAAAATATTTATGAATTTAATTATTATCATTAATGAAATATTGAATGGTTTTATGATGTTTTGATGATTAATGATATGCTACTAATAGATTTGTATTTTTATAAGAATAGACACCTTTGCAAGTGTCTAGAAAGCTGATATTTTATGTAGTTGAAAACATAATGGACTTATATGTGATATATGTTCTGGATCTAGTTGATGCTCTTGCTATTTGATATGTCAAATTTTTACACTTGCATGTTAATTGATGTTAAATTATGATTTTTATCATGTTTGATAAATAAACTATGACAACAAGATTTAATGATACTTCGATAAATGAAAAAGAAGAAAGGAAAAATTTGAATACTCAATTTATTTTAGAATAAATGAATCACCAAAAAAAATATCTTTGGATTTGAATTGAAAAATAAACCCAACTTAATGAAATGCCAAGGTGGATGGTTATGAATTCATTATCTTGAGCGAATTCTTTCTAAGGTCTCTTTAAAACCTTTTGGAAAAAGGAAAAAAAATAAGATTTTTTGGTCTTTTGGAGATTGAGCAGAAAACATGTGAGCATGGAGTCTAACCTTTGATGAGCATGTATGTATTCTCTAGAACCAACATCTTCTAAAACCATAAGTTATTCTTTTTTGTGAAACAATTGAAGAATATGCTTCAAACTATGAGATAGATTATACTTATATTTCCTCTATACATACATACATACATACAAACATACATACATACATATATATATATATATATATATATATATATATATATATATATATTTTATATGACTGTTTGTTTGTAAAAGACAAAGAGATACCTCTAGTTTTAGAGAAAAATTATCATTGCGAAAGACTTAGAAGTTGTTGCTATGTATGCCTAAGAGAATTTAGGGCTTGAGATTGGATAAATATCTTGTTTTACTCACAACCATGCTAAACTATACGAGTCTTTGTACAATTTCCATCAATAATTTCTATTGCATGATTGTTGTTTATATATTTGTATAAATCATATATGCTACATAGATACCCATTATAATTTATCTATAGTGTAGCATGATGTCTGATTAATACCAAGTTTATGCATAGTTTCTATTTGTAGGAAAGGAGGATCATAGTGTAGTTTATTAGAAGACTTAGACCTTAAAAGAACCCTAGCTTTGGAAACAAGTTGGTCTATATCTTGTGCATTCCTAGTAAAAATTTTGTTGTAGAGATAAATATCTCCTTCACACGATAAAAAAGAGAATTAATCCAAGTTAAACCTTAAGTTTTCAAAGAATAATTTGTATTCTTATTGTAAGGTTTAGAAATCCACTAAGTGATGCAAATCTAAAACACACTCAGACCACTAGAGTAGTGCTCATTGAATGGAATTTTTAATTAATTATAGGTGGTGATAGGTTTTTGAAATCTATAATCCCATATGTAAGATAGGATGATGTTCGACCTCCTAAATTAAACCCATCTACCCTATGTTAAACTGATTACCTATGATGGTAGTCATGGGCCTTTGTGAGGGTGCTAACTAAGATTCATATTTTCTAGGTGGTAGGCATCACGAGTATGGATAGGCTCATAGTTGGTTGGATAAGTGTTATAAAGTGCTATAAAATTATTTATGACCACCATGGTCCTCCTTTCCTACAAAGAGCAACTATGCACAAATTTAGTGTTAATAAAATATCATTCTACACTACATATGGATTACAATGAACATCTATGTAGCATCAATAATTTATAAAAATATATAGATAAAAATAAAGCAATTGAAATGACTAATGGTAATTGTACAAAGACTCATCCAATCTAGCATGGCAATGAGCAAATCCAGATATCCATCCAACCTCAAGCCCTACATTCTCTCAGGACAATGTCTAAGTATTTTGTAATGATAATATTGCTATAAAACTAGAGGTATCTCTTTGTATGTTACAAGTAAATAATCAAATATATATATAGTAAACATAAATCTAATCTATCTCAAAGTTTGAAGCACATTCTTCAATATTTTCATAGAAAGGAATACCTTATGGTCTTAGAATATGTTGGTTCTAGATAAGACATAGATGCTCACTGAAGGTTAGACTCCTTGCTACTCCTTTTCTCTAAAAATATTGAAAAGCTCTCACTATCCCATACATTTTATGTTCAGGCTCCAAAAGACCAAAAAACTCTTCTCTTTCTTTCTTTTTCCAAGAGGGTTTAAAGAGACCTCATAAATATTTTACTCAAGATAACAAACTCATAATTGTATGCCTTGGTACTTCATTAAGTTGGATTTATTTTCCAATTCAAATATAAAGAAATATTTTTTTGGAGGGATTCATGTATTCTAAAACATATTGAGCATTTAAATTTTTATTTTTCTTTTTTTTTTAATTAGTGAAGTATCATTAAATATTTTTATCATAGTTCCTTTATCAAGCATGATAAAAATGATAATTTGACATCAATTAGCATGCAAGTGTAAAAATATGACATTGCAGATAACAAAAGTATCAACAAGATCTAGACCAGATATCACATGTTAGTTCATTATGACTACATATACATATAATATTCTTATAAAAAGACAAATCTATTAGTAGCATATCTTTAATCATCAAAACCTCATAAAACCATTTAATATATTAGTAGCTTAGACATCATCCTACCTCAGGTGTGGGATTATAGATTTCACAAACCTATCACCACCTATAATTAATTAAAACTCATATTCAAAGAGTGCTACTCCAATGGTCAGAATGGGTTCTAGATTTGTGCCACTTGGAAGCCTTCAAAATCTTACAATAAGAACAAAAATAATTCTTCTAAACATTAAGATTTGACTTGGATTAATTTCTATTGTTATCGTACGAAGAAGATATTTATCCCTATAGTTAAAGTTGTACTAGGCACCCATAGGATATGGACCAATAGGCTTCTAAAGGTAGGGTTATTCAAAGGTCTAAACCTCCCAATAAATTAAAACATGGTATTATTTTCCTACAAAGAGAAACTATGCACAAAATTGGTGCTAATCAAATGTCACACTATGCTACAGATAGATTACAATGGGCATATATGTAGCAATCATGATTTATACAAATATGTAGACAAAAATCAAGCAAATAAAATGAGTAATGGCAATTGTACAAAGAATAATCTAGTCTAGCATGGTAGTGAGAAAAACCAGATATCTATCCAACCTCAAGCTCTACATTCTCTTGAGACAAAATCTAAGTATTTTGTAATGATATTGTTGCTCTAAAACTAGAGGTATGTATAATCTATCTCATAGTTTGAATCACCTTATTTAATATTTTCATAGAAAGGAATACCTTAAGGTCTTAGAAGATGTTGGTTCTTGAGAAGACATAGATGCTCACCGAAGGTTAGACTCTTTTCTACTCATTTTCTATAAAAATATCTAAAAGCTCTCACTATCACGCATGTTATATGTTCAAGATCCAAAAGACCGAAAAAATCTTCCATTTTTCCTTTTTCCAAGAGGGTTTAAAGAGACCTTATAAATAATTCACTCAAGATAACAAACTCATAACCGTTCACCTTGGAAATTTATTAAATTAGGTTCATTTTCTAATTCAAAGCTAAAAATATATTTTTTTGTGATTCATTTATTCTAAAATAAATTGAGCATTTAAATTTTTTATTTCTATTTTTTTATTTAATGAAGTATCATTAAATCTTATTATCATAGTTCCTTCATCATGAACGATAATAATAATAATATATTTTTTTATTTGTGGAAAACATCCCAAAAAGGATGCCACTTTCGGGTAAGACCCAAGGAGGCAGGGGTATCCATTCTACCAAAAATACCCAAGAATCGGACCTGGCCTACCACATTTGACATACTCAAGGAGCAAAAAAACACACAAAACCAATTTAAAAATAAGTAAATAACAACAAAAATAATAAAATAAAATAAAAAACATGCTCCTTGAGTGTGTCAAAAACAAAAGCACAACCAAACATGCACAATAAGATAAAAGAAACCACAACCCAAACCACATAGAAAAACACAAGAACCACATAACAAAACACAAACAAGACAAAAACAATAGAACACTACAAAGACATAACCCAAAAAAAAACATGAAAAATAAACACAACCAAAACCTAAAAATTTAAAAAATAAAATAAAAATAAAAATAAAAAACAACCAACAACATACAATAAACAAAAACAAAAAACATAGAAAACACTCACACATAAAAACACGAAATAACACAAACAAAGAGAAACCCAAGAACAAGAACGAAAAAACACAAGAACAAAAACAAAAAACATAAAAAAAAAAACAAAACAGCAAAAACACAAGAACAACAAAAAACAACACAAAGAACACAAAAACAAAACAAAACAAAAGAACCCACCCACCTTAAAAAACTAAAAAAAAAATCAAAACAAAAAAAAGAAAATAAAATTGAACAAAACAATGACCTATCTAGACCAGAAGACTATTAAGGCAAGAATCAACAGAGGAAACAAAATAAAAAATAGAATGAGCTAGGGAACTAAAAAAAACTGAATGAACCAAAGAGAAGCAAAAAAAAAGAAGAAGAAGAAACTAGGTACCTTCAGAACTAGAGCCATCCAAAGAAATAATAGAAAGAAGAGCTTCCCTAATTTGAGAAGCCCACCATATAGGAGGGTGGCCATAACAAGTAAGATCACCTTTGTCCAAATCCCAATTAGCTAAAGCATCAACACTCTTGTTTTGATCTCTGACCACATGACTATAATCAACTTTCAAAAATCCCATCTGGATTAACTGAATCTTCTCAATAATTATTTTTATTCTCCAATCCACCTTATGATTCTTAGGAGTCTTCAAGAGATTAATCATAAGTTGAGAGTCAGACTCAAATAACACCTTTTCCAATCCAACCTTAGTACCCTCCTGAAGGCCTCTGAGGATACCATACCCTTCAGCAAGGTTATTGAAAAGAATACCCAAATTCTTAGCAAAAGTAAAAACCAGGGAGCCATCTGAAAATCTACCAATTCCTCCCACACTAGATTTTCTAGGGTTCCCTCTAGAGGCTCCATCAGTATTGACTTTTCCAAAATCCTTAGGAGGAGGTTGTCAATTTCTAGTCCTATCCATCTTACTGATACTCACATTCCCTTTAAGTTGGTTTCCCTTAGAATATTTAATCTTTAATCTTTGCATAACTTGATCCCATGTTTGGTGGGAGTTTTGGGGGTGATTAAGGAGATGATGGACTGATTAAACTAAGTTGGCTATTGTCTTTTTCCAAATATAGTTAATATCCTTCCTATCTTGATTAAAAATTTGGTTGTTCCTTTCATTCCAAATATTCCAAAGAAGAATGGTAGAACCCATCCAAACTAACTGCCTTATAAAATGATAAACACCCTCTTGATTAGGCCAATCCCTCCAAAGTTGTTCAAAAGTAACAAAATTGGACCACTGTAAGCCAAGTAAAGTGGTCATTATCCTCCATAGCTTAGAGGCTATAATACACTCAATAAAAATATGGTTTATATTTTCTACATTCTCTTCACACATTTCACATCTAAAAGGGCCATGAAAACCACGCCTCATAAGTTGCTCACCAATAAGCACCCTACGATGCAATAAAAGCCAATTAAAGAACCTCACCCTAGGCTAGAGCTTTTGATCCCACAATCAAGAAAATATGTTAGAAGAATGGTTGGGATTATTATGGCATAAATTCAAATAAACTTGAGCAATGAAATACTCACCCTTAGTAGTGTTGTTCCATCCAAAACAATCTTTTTCATGGGACCAAGAGAGGGATCTCGTCTGAAGGATGCCTTGGATATCTTGTCTTTGCCTTTCTGGGATTTGAATAGGCCAGTCCTCAATAGGGATCCAATATATACCAACCTTTGAATTACCAGTATGGTATCGACAGTAATTAGCCACATTTATCCAATTAGCTCGATGAAGCTCCTCCATCCAAGGCCTCCAATAGGGAAACTGAGTTATGAAAAGCTTGTGACCATCCCAAGAATCTGTCCAAAAATTTACATGTTGACCATTATGAATGATCCAAAATAATTTTTTCTTTATCAAATCCTCACCAGTCTTAAGAACTGCTAAAATGGCATAACCTTTGGTAAGAATTTGATAGCGAACAAGGTCTTCACAACTTTTGTTCTCAACATATTTAGCACGGAGATTATTGGCCCAAAGAGCATTGGGGTTATGCAACATCCTCCAATATAATTTAGCAGCTAAAGCTTTGTTGTTATTAATTGAATACAAGAATCCTAACCCCCCTTCACTCTTAGGAAGACATAAAGTATCCCATTTCACCAAGGCCCATTTTATTTTTTCCTTAGTACCACTCCAAAGGAAATGACGACTGATTTGATCCAATTCTTGAAGAACAACCTTTGGGATATTCAAAATGGAAGAAACATAAATAGGAATATCTTGAAGGACTGATTTTACCAAGGTGATTCTACCCCTAGAAGAGATGTCTTCTTATATATTAATTTATCCAAGACCATGGATTCCTATCTAGTAGTGCAGTGAAAGAAAATAACTTTAGATTTGTCTTCATTAATCAACTGCCCAGTAGCCTTAGAAAAATAGCTAATGATTTGCTTAATATTAGAAGCTTCTTTAACTGTAGCTTTACCTAAAAGATTAGAGTCATCCACAAATTGAAGATGAGATATAGGTCTAGCTCCATGAGCAATGGTAACTCCCTCAAGGGTTTTGTTCTCCCTCTTTTTGGTTATAATCCTACCCAAGAATTCAGCAAGAATGATGAATAAATAAGGGGATAGTGGGTCACCTTGTCTAATACCTCTAGAATCTAGGAAATACTGAGAAGGCCTGCCATTGATAAGAACTAAGCAGGAAATTGGAGAGATACATCCCATCCAATCCTTAGAGAAACCAAATTGCCTCAAAACTTTGATAAGGAAATGTCAATCCACTCTGTCATAAGCTTTGGATAAGTCTAACCGAATGAACATGGAAGGAGAATTTTGCATATCCATGGAATGGATGGCTTCCTAAGCAAGAACTATCTCATCTACTATTTGACGTCCTTCCACATAACCCCCTTTCTTTGGGGAAATAATCTTATGCAAAATAGGCTTCAACATTTCTGCCATGATTTTAGTAATGATTTTGAGAAGAACATTACATTAAAAAATAGGTATAAAAGTTGAGATATGATCAACCTCTTGAGTTTTTGGAACAAGAGTAATATAAGTTTTATTGATAACCTTCAAAATTTCTTTGGATTTCTTGGCTTCTTCCACCACCTCTAATAAATCAACATGAAGGATATCCCAGAACTCTTGGTAGAACTCAATGGGAAAACCATCGGGACTTGAGGTTTTCCATTTTTGCATTATAAAAACTACTTGTTGAAGCTCATTGATAGTAACAAGAGCAGTAAAAATAGAGTTCTCCTCAGAAGTGATAAGATAAGGGATTGCTTGAAGAACATTTTGTCGAGAAGTTGAGTCAAGAGGAGAAGCAACAAAAATATTGGAAAAGTAATCAACAACAATAGATTTCATGTCATCCCAAGTATAAACAACATCTCCAGAATCTAATTTTAAGGAAGAAATACAGTTGTGATATCTTCAGCTAGAAAAGATTTGTGGAAGAAATTTGTGTTTCGATCTCCTTCTTTGAGTCATTGAATTCTAGATTTTTGCTTCCATAAAATTTCTTCTCTTTTTTCCCATTCCTCTAACTGAGTTGTGAGTTTAATTTAATCTATACTTCTCTTATTTATGAGCCATCTAAACGGATTTTATTATTCAAATTTTCAATATGAGCAATAACTTCATGTTTTTTTTTATTAACATCCCCAAACTATTTCCAGTTCCAAGTCTTGATTTTGAATTTAATGTATTGCAATCTTTTGGAAAAATAGAACATCTTAGTCCCTTGCCTAGGTTTACCTTCCTTCCACCATTGCTGCACATGAGGTCTGAAGGAAATGTCTCTAATCCACATTAATTGAAAACGAAAAGGAGATAAACTCACATTGGTTTTCCACATGTCCACCATGAATGGCCAATGATCCGAACCAGCATTATTAAGAGTCTTCACTTTAGGAATGTGACCATGGATTAAGAAATTTTTAGAGAGTAAAAACCTATCCAATCTCTCCATTATACTAGTTAATCCTTACCTTTTTTTAGACCAAGTCATAAGGCCATTATCTAGTTGGATATCCACAAGATGGAGGTTTGAAATATATTCACTCATGAGGTTAGTGCTTTTGTACAAATTTCTATTTCCTCCCCTTTTATCATCCAGAGAGAATATGGTACTGAAATCTCCTCCAATCAAGATCCAAGATTTAGGAAAATGAGAAATAATATGAGTAATATCCTTCCACTGTCTTCTTTTTTCCTCCAAATAAGTTGGAGCATAAACAGTAATGCAGAGCATAATCTAGTTGGAATGTCTACTTTGAATAGCTATATCCAACAAACCCCAAATGCCAACCATATGGTGAATAACTACCTCTTTTGGGTCCCAAAGACAAGCAATGCCACCCGAAGTCCCTTGGGAACTGAGGGAAACCACTTTTCTAGATGGCCAAATTTTACTGGCAATTAAGTCCATATCCTCCATTTACATCTTTGTTTCTTGAAGGAAAACAATATGTGGATGATTTATCTAAATCATTCTTCTAATTTCATTTTGTTTTGAAAGACTCTCTTTGAGTCCTCTAATATTCCAAGTGATGATCTTCATTAATATCAGGGCTAAAAAAGTTGGAAAGGGCATTAATATTACCTTCCTCTACAAGCTTTTCACCTTCTTTTACCATATGATATTGATTGGTCTTGCGACCAACTTTTTGATTAGAATCCATCTTCAATTGTTTTCCCTGTTTCTTGACTTATTTCAATTGAATCTGAGATGGCTTCTAACCTTGAATAATGCTCGTACACAGCCAAAATTTTACTATATGGTTCAATGGAGTCTATATTGGGACCTGCATTATTTGAAGTTTTGACATTTGAAATATTGTTTTTCTTGTGTAAATTTTCTCCTTTTTTTTTTTGTTGAAAACCTTTGATTTGTTGGTTTGTCTCTGAGTTATTCCCTTCATATTTAAATTGTGTTCTAAGATTTCAGTTTCCATTATTTCCTCTTCCTCACTTGGGACATCATTTGTGGAAAGGATTTCAAACATATTACCAGATGACTTTGATTGATCCTTCATAACTAGTTTTTTCTGAGTGTTCTTCTTATTAGGTATTTGGAAACCTACTGATTTTATATCTTCTTTCTTTTGATCAGGAATTTTATTTGGGAAAGCACTGGCCAAATGACCATATTCATGGTAAATTCTACAACGAAAAGAAATGTTCTCATAGTCCACTACTTGATCCCAAGTGTCTTCCCCAAATTGTAATGTGATCTTTTTAGGTAGGGGTTTGTCAAAATCCATTAAAACAAAAACTCGATCATAAATAGTATGTTCAAAATTTTGATTACAATAAGTAGTCATCATTAAAATTCCTAAAGAGTTTCCAATTGAAGAAAAAATAGTAGGATTCCAAAGTTCAATAGGGAGGCCAAAGAGTCTAACCCACACGGGAGCTATAGAAGGCATCTCTTATTTAGATTTAAATTTAGTATGCCAGGGCTTCATGAAAAGCCCTGCCCTTCCAAAAAACCAAGTATCCCCTTGAAAAGTTTTCTCTCTATCTTCATTATTAGCAAATATAACAAGAAAATAACTATTTGGATAAATAAATATTTGTAACTCACCTTTAGTTTTCCAGATTTTTGCAGCCCAGAATTTGAAAGCAAATAGACTCGGATGAAAACCCACGAACCGACAAATTAGTCCTATTTTTTTCCAAATCTTCAATGCCAGTATGAATGTTACCCATATCAAGCTTAACAATAGGAGTTCCATCAGCTGATTTAAGACATCCTTAATCAGTTTTCCTGGGATCAATCTTAGGTATTCTTAGAGGTTTATGGGAAACTCTAATATTGATATTAGCATTGGGCTAAAGTTGTCCACCATGAATGGCATCCCTAAAATTCCTTTTTGGGACTAAGTCTTTGAAATTCTTACCCTTGAAAGGGTTTTCACGATAGAATTATTTTGTGGGTGCACCTTAGCACCATATTCACTTGAGATATGAGCCATTTTTTGATCAACTCCTTGAAACTTGTTTTGTGATCTCTTTAATCCTTGCCCTAGATGCCGTGGAAAGGTATGGTTTTCACTTTTATTTTGTGCAGAAAATTGGAAGCCGTTGTCACTCAAGTTCACAGTATGATCTATTGAAAGATAAATTTCTAACCCATATTGTCCCCCCTACAACATTTCCTACTAAAATATTGAGCATAAACCACAAAAATATTGGTTGTTAGGGCCCGAAGGCCCTAAAAACCAACCTCTGGAGCTGCTTGCACTCAACCCAATGAAACCCTCGCATAGTCGCCTACCAAATATCTCGTTCACACATAGAGATGTGCTAGGATTTGTGTTGCCCCAAATTATATAAAAATTTATGGAGATGTTCTAGTGTTTTTCATACATCTACTCTCAAAATTTTAGCTCAATCCAAGTCCAGATGAGTGAGATATGGCCGAAACGAGTTCGGTAGTTTGGGCAGTCCTACGAAAAATGTCTAATCAATTTTGACTCACTGAAGCTTCAAAAATGGTTTGATATTAAATAAACAGATATCACATGTTATATATCACATATAAATTCATTATTATTACATAAACATACAATGTTCTTGTAAAATACAAATCTATTAGTAACATATAATTAATCAACAAAACCTCATAAAACTATTTAATATTTAATTAATGATAACATATAAATTTATATGAAAAATTTATCTAAGGGAGGGTCATGATATACTATCCCCCTTTAACTAAACACATTCCTCTATGTTTTACAAGTAACTTACAATAAAACCAAAATTAAATGTATTCCATAAAATAAATATGGAAAATATTTTTGCATATCAGCTACTTTTTCCCAAGTAGCATTCTTTTTTGAATACTAGTCCCATTGGACTTTACATTGTTCCAAATTTTGGTTTATCTATTTGGAATGAACCTTTAAAATCTTTACTCGTTGCACTTCAATCATTGTAGGGTCATTTATCTGCAAGTTAGATAAATTCTAACCTATCCAATATCCATGATACTTTCCATGTATCTTTGCTTACAAAGGATGTAACTGATCCTAACCATGTATGGAATTTTTCTAACTTGTATATAAATGACCCTACAACGATTGAAATGCAACCAGTAAATATTTTGGAGTTCCATTTCAAACAGATGGGGAATCAAAGTCTAGAAGAATTTAAAGTCCAATAAGACTAGTATTCAAAAAAGAATGCTACTTAGGAAAATGTAGTTCATATGCAAAAACATTTTTCATATTTATTTGAATTAATAAATATAATTTTGGTCTCATTGCAAGTTACTAGTAAAACAAAAAGGATTGTGTTTAGTCCAAGGGAGGTAGTATGTCATGACCCTTCCCTAGATAAATTTTTCATATAAAATTTTTATGAATTTACATGTTATCATTAATGAGATATTGTATGGTTTTAAGAGGTTATGATGATTAATGATATGATACTAATGTATTTTTATATTTTCAAAAATAAACACCATTGCAAGTGGCTAGAAATTTGATGTTTTATATAGTCATAATAAACTGACATGTGATATGTTCAAGATTTAGCTGATGCTCTTGCTATTTAATATGCCATATTTTTATGATTTCATGTTAATTGATGTCAAATTATCATTTATGTCATTCTTGATAAAGGAAATATGATAAGAATAGTTAATGATACTTCATTAAATTAAAAACTCCCAGACTAGATGGCTTTCCCATCAAGTTCTTCCAATATTTTGGAACCTGCTCAAGGATGATATACTTGTAGTAGTAGAGGAAGCATGGGTGGAAATTTTGGTTTTGCAATAAATTAAAAAAAACCTACATTTCACTAATATTTAAGTCCTAAGAGGCATATAATTTTTTTTACTTTAGACTAATAGCCTTGTGTAATGTTATTCTCAAAATAATTATGGCAATGAAAGATGAAAGGTTGAAACCCTTTCTTCCTAGGATAATCTTACTAGAGCAACGAGGATTTGTTGGAAGAATATAAATTATAGAAAAAGTAGTGCTCTTACATGTGGACCTTCACTCTAGTTAGGCATAAGGATCCCCCTCCATACTTGTCCATTTGGACCTCTCTAAGGCTTATGATACGGTATATTGGGATTTTTTTCTACAAGTCTTAAGGAAGTTTGGCTTCTATTAGGATTGGATGGACTAGATTAGAGGCACTATTTTCTTAGTATATTTTCTTATGATGATAAATGGTAGAATATCTTTTTTATTTACTTCTTCTAAGGGACAATTCCATGGGGATTATATTTCCCATATCTATTCATAATTTTAGTAGAGTGCTTAGGTCATCTTATCTAAGCCATGCATAGGATATGGCTTAATAGGCTTCTAAAGGTAGGCTTATTCAATGTTCTAAGCCTCCCAATAAACTAAACCATGGTCCTTATTTCCTATAAAGAGCAACTATGCACAAACTTGGTGCTAATAAAATGTCACGCTATGCTACAAATAGATTACAATGGGCATCTATGTAGAATTCATGATTTACACAAATATGTAGACAACAATCAGGAAAATAAAATGAGTGATGGCAATTGTACAAATACTCATCTAGTCTAGCATGGTAGTGAGCAAAACCAGATATCTATCCAACCTCAAGCCATACATTCTCTTGAGACAACATCTAAGTATTTTGTAATGACATTGTTGCTCTAAAACTAGAGGTATATATTTATATTTTACAAGAAAGAAATCATAAATATATAGGAAACATAAGTATAATCTATCTCATAGTTTGAATCACCTTCCTCAATATTTTCATATAAAGGAATACCTTAAGGTCTTAGAAGATGTTGGTTCTGGAGAAGACAGATGCTCACCGAAGGTTAGACTCCTTGCTACTCCTTTTCTCTAAAAATATCCAAAATCTCTCACTATCCCACATGTTATAATGTTCAAGATCCAAAATACCGAAAAAATGTTCTTCTCTTTTCCTTTTTCCAAGAGGGTTTAAAGAGACCTTATAAATAATTCACTTAAGATAACAAACTCATAACCGTTCGCCTTGAAACTTCATTAAGTTGGGTTCATTTTTCAATTCAAAGCTAAAGATTTGTTTTTTTGTGATTCATTTATTCTAAAACAAATCAAAAATTTAAATTTTTTCTTTCTATTTTTTTATTTAATGAAAGTATCATTAAATCTTATTATCATAGTTCCTTCATCATGCATGATACAAATTATAATTTTATATCGACTAATATTCAAGCACAAAAAGACGAAATATCAAATAGGAAGAGCATCAACTAGATATAGACCAAATATCACATGATGATATCACATGTCAATTCATTATGATTACATAAACATACAATGTTCTTGCAAAAATACAAATCTATTAGTAACATATAATTAATCAACAAAACCTCATAAAACTATTTAATATTTTATTAATGATAACATATAAATTCATAATTATTTTATATAAAAAATTTTTCTAAGGGAGGGTCATGACATACTACCCCCTTTGAACTAAACAAAGTCTTGTATGTTTTACAAGTAACTTACAATCAAACCAAAATTACATGTATTCAATCAAATAAATATGGAAAATGTTTTTGCATATCAGCTACTTTTTTCCAAGTAGCATTCTTTTTTTAATACTAGTCCCATTAGACTTTACATTGTTCTAAATTTTGGTTTATCTATTTGGAGCGAAACTCCAAAATCTTTACTCGTTGCACTACAATCATTGTAGGATCATTTATCTGCAAGTTAATACTTTCCATGTATCATTTCTTACAAAGTATGTAACTGATCCTAACCATGTATGAAATTTGTCTAACTTATAGATAAATGACCCTACAACGATTGAAATACAACTAGTAAAGATTTTGGAGTTCCATTTCAAACAGATAGGGAATCAAACTATAGAAAAATGTAAAGTCCAATAGGACTAGTATTCAAAAAATAATGCTACTTGGAAAAATGTAGTTCATATGCAAAAATATTTTCTATATTTATTTGAATGAATAAATGTAATTTTGGTCTCATTGCAAGTTACTGGTAAAACACAAAGGATTGTGTTTAGTCCAAGGGAGGTAATATGTCATGACCCTTCCCTAGAAAAAATTTTCATATAAAATATTTATGAATTTATATGTTATCATTAATGATATATTGTATAGTTTTATGAGGTTTTGATGATTAATGATATGATACTAATACATTTGTATTTTTACAAGAATGGACATCTTTGCAAGTGGCTAGAAAGTTTTTATTTTATATAGTCATAATAAACTGACATGTGATATATGTTCTAGATATAGCTGATTCTCTTGCTATTTAATATTCCATATATGTATGCTTTCATGTTAATTTATGCCAAATTTTAATTTATGTCATTGTTGATAAATGAACTATGATAAGAATATTTAATGATACTTCATTAAAAGAAAAAATAAGAAAGGATAAATTTAAATGTTCAATTTATTTTAGAATAAATGAATCACCAAAAAACCATATCTTTAGCTTTGAATTGGAAAATTAAGCCAACTTAATGAAGTGCCAAGGCGTACTATTATTCTCTAAACCCTCTTGGGAAAAGGAAGAAAAAAAGAGATTTTTAGTCTTTTGGATCCTAAACAGAGAACGTACGGGATAGTGAGAGCTATTCGATATTTTTAGAGAAAAGAAATAGCAATAAGTCTAACCTTCGATGAACATCTATGTCTTCTCTAGAACCAACATATTCTAAGACCATAAGGTATTTTTTTCGTGAAAATATTGAAGGTTTTTCAAACTATGAGATAGATTAGACTTATGTTTCACACACACACACACACACACACACACACACACATATATATATATATATATATATATATATATATATATATATATATATATATATATGACTATTTGTATGTAAAATACAAAGAGATACCTATAGTTTTAGAGAATCATTATCATTACAAAATACTTAGACATTGTTCCTATGTACGCCAGAGAGAATGTAGGGCTTGAGGTTGGATAGATATATGGTTTTGATCACTACCATGATAGACTAGATGAGTCTTTGTACAATTGCCATTAGTTATTTTATTTTCTTTATTTTTGTCTACATATTTGTATAAATCATGAATGCTACATAGATGAACATTGTAATCCATCTACAGTGTAGCATGATGTTTGATTAACACCAATTTTTTATGTAGTTGCTCTTTTTAATAAAGGAGGACCATGGTTTAGTTTATTGGAAGACTTATATCTTCAAATAACCCTACATTTTGAATCCTATTGGTCCATATCCTATGAATGTCTAGCACAACTTCTGTTGTAGAGAGACATATATCCTTCACATGATAAAAAATGGAATTAATCCAAGTTAAACCTTAATGTTTAGAAGAATGATTTTTGTTCTTATGGTAAGGTTTGAGAAGCCACCAAGTGGTAGAAATCTAGAACCCACTTGGACCGCCAAAGTAGTGCTCTTTGAATGGAGGTTTTAATTAATCATAGGTGGTGATAGATTTGTGAAATCTATAATCCCACATGTAAGGTAGAATGACATCCAACCTCCTAAATTAAACCCATATATCCTATGTTAAATTGACTACCTACAAGATGCATCTTATAAGAATTTTGATGATTTCTTTCTAGTTTCAAGTCCTCTGAAATTCAAAATTCTGAAGGCAGGAAAGACCAAATTCAAAATTATGGAAGGAAGGAAGCTAATGTTGTTGGTGCCATGACTATTCTTTCTAGTTTCAAGTCCTCTTAAATTCAAAAATTTGAAGGCGAGAAAGACCAAATTCAAAAATTTTGAGGAAGGAAGCTAATGTTGCTAGTGCCTCTCCTGTTTTTATCCTCAATCCTTCTTCCTCTGTGCCTTTGGTCGAATTTTCTCAAGATTCGGAGAAACCTGCTCAAGTTTCTTTCTTGGGCCCTTTGCTGGGAACCTCTGTTACCAGAGGCAATTCTGTTGTCTCCTCGAGGAGAAAGGATTTTGTAAATCCATTACCTTCCTTTAATGGCAGGTCTCTTTCTACCTCTACGTGTGTTACCTCCTTATGGGATAACAATGTTCCTCCTAGATGGGTTGAAGGGGTCTCTAAACCTTCTTTTGCCAATATCCTAGGTCGCCCTTCTCCCTCCTTGGATGCTTCCAATCCTCCTTTTGAGGTTTTAGGTAACAAGGTCATAATCCCTACCAGTGTTGTTGAACAATTCATTGCTGAGGAATCTGTTTCCCTCATTGGAAAATTTGTGGGTGGCAACCCTAGCCTTGATGTCATTAGGCACTGGGTTGCCCCAAGATGGAAGGCTAAAGGTTCCCTCCATATTGTTGGTCTTTCCAAGGGGTTTTTTGGTATCAGGCTTAACGCCAAATAAGACACTGAATTTATCATTTCTGGAGGGCCTTGGTTCCTTGGAAATAAAAGTATTTTCTTGAGAAAATGGTTGCCTTATTTTGACCCTAAAACCCAAAGTATAAACCTTGCTCCTATTTGGGTCAGGCTTCCCAATCTCCCTTGGCACCTTTGGCGAGAATCTATCTTCAAATCTATTGCTTCCACGATTGGTGACCTCCTTCTCATTGACAAGGTCACTCTTTCAAGATCAAGAATGCATGTTATCCACTTGTGTATCAATGCTAACCTTACTTCTGCCTAACCTACCTTTGTGGATTTGGAGTGCGGGTCTAGCCTCTTTAAGCAGGCCATTGAATATGAAAATAAGCATTCTTTTTGTATTCATTGTAAAACTCAAGGCCACTTGTTTGCTTAGTGCTCTTTGTTCCTTAAATAGACATCCCCTACTGAAGATATGTCTGCTTCTAATTGAGATAAATAAAAGGAAGTCTTGGCTCCACTCAGAAAAGTTAATAGATGATTCCTTCCTTCCAAAGGAGTTGTCTTCATACCGGTCAAAGATCAACAAAAAAAGATATTGCGGGCAACATCTCCTCCGTCAATATTCCAAGCGATAAAGGGGACCAAAATTCTCTTCCAGCTATAAATGCCAATGAGGTTAGTCTTTTTGCTCTACCTAGTCAATTCCAAATTCTTGGTGATTTAAATCATGAGTATGATCACGTGAAAAATACTATTGAGAATCTTCATCCTCAATCCAAATCTACTCCTAATAGTCCATCCCTTTCTTTGGAAGGCTAGTTTGACCATGAACCTTCTCATTCTAAGAGCTCCTTCTAGGATGCTTTCAATTCAGACCAATCCCTAGTTGATGATATTTCTATTCCTGCCTCCTTCTTGGTATCTTCTAGCTCTGTTGTGCAAAATTTCAGTCCTAAAGTCACCAAGAGTCATAATAAATATCTTATTGACTGTGGTATGGGAAAAAAAAGAGGAAGACCCTCTAATTCTAACCATTGGAAACAAGGAACCAATGAAGATATTTCTAATGGTGTCCAAAAGACACTTTTTTCTACATGCATCATTTATAAGGAAGACCCAAAGTGTACCAAACCTCCCCAACCATCTAGAAAGGGAAGCAATAAAGTTACAAAATCTTCTAAATGAATATCCTCTCATGGAATGTGAAAGGCCTTAATGGTTTAGCCAAACAAAGAATAGCTAAATCATTAAGGAAAGAAAAAAGATCCACCATTTTTGCTATCCAAGAAACAAAAATCAGTGATTCTCTTGATAAATAGATATCTTGCTTGCAAAGCTAATGGGAGTTCTAGTGGCCTCCTATATCTTTAGAATCCTAATATAGTAGAAGGAAACATTATCCATTCCTATGATGAGATGATGAGCATTATTTTTTTTGACAAAGACAACAATTCTCCTTGGGTCCTTACCAACCTTTATGCTCCAAAATCCATCACTGGTAGGACCCATTTATGGAACAACCTTACTAATTTCTGGAGAGCCTTTGCAAATCTTCCTTGGATTCTCATTGGTGACTTTAATACTCCCTTATTTACTTCTGATAAGAAAGGGGGAGTTGGTTTTTATTCCAAAAGTATGGAGGACTTCCAGGAATTCATAAGCGAATAAAATATCATGGATGTCAATCTCAAAGGAAATTAGTTTACCTAGTCAAACATAAGATGTGGTTCCCAATTAATTCAGGTTAAACTTGATAGAGTTATTTTTTCTCAAGAAGCTACCTTTATTTTGGGTGATGCAAATCTTCAATCCCTACTCAAAATTAGTTCTGATCACAGTCCTATTCTCCTTGATACAAATAATCCAAAGCTATTTGAACCCCCCTTCAGGTTTGAATCTATGTGGATGCTTCATCCTAATTTTAGAGAAAGGATCAAACAGTGGTGGCAATCTAACTTCCAAGGATCCCCTTCCTTTGTGTTGGCACAAAAACTTAAAAACATTAAGGATAATTTAAAAATATGGAATAGAGATTTCTTCGGCAACCTCTTCCAGAACAAATAGGACACCATCAATAGGCTTGATATAATAGAAAAATAAAGACAACAAAAATGTGACTGTTTTGGAGAAATCAGAGAAAATGAAAGGAACTTATTAGCTCAATATCATAATATCCTTTGGTGCGAAGAAATATTTTGGAGACATAAAACCCGTGATATTTGGTTAAAAAAGGGAGACTCCAATACAAAGTTCTTTCATGTCTCAACATTGAGACATCACAGTCATAATAGGATTAAAAAAATTCGTAGGCAAGATGGTAGAATGGAGAATGATATTAAAGAAATCAGGTCAGAAGGCCATATCCACTTTTCAAAACTTCAGCAAGAGGAACAACGACCCAACTCCAGAGCTGCTAAAGATCTCTTTCTTCAATTATTCCCAAACTAATTACTGATGATATCAACAATAAATTAAACACAGTACTTGATGTTCACACAATGACACTGAGAGGGGGGGGTGAATCAGTGTAGTTATTTAACTTCAAAACAGCAACATTCAAAGACTGAAGCACATAAAACTTATAAAACCAGAAGAACAAAATGAGAGCACACCATAACACACAATATAACGAGGTTCACCAATTTGGCTACTCCTCAAAAATTAATCGCTTGGACTTCAATCCAAATCCAGTATTTGCAAAATTTCAATTTTACAACTTCTTTACCAGCATCCACTGGAAAGAGCACCAACCCCTGTAATTTTTTGCTGCAATAGATGGAGCACCAACCCCTAGTACCAAGCACCAACTTGGACTACAATTCTGATCAATTAGAATGACATAAAAGTGTCTTCACTTCATGCACAACCCTGACTGGTCTGTAATTAATCCAACTCTACACACTCTCACGGCTCTGCTAATTTTCTTATTCAAACCCTCTTTTCACAAAGAATATTTCTCTTTCTACAACAACTTCTCTCTAACAGCAGCTCTATCTTATCTGTACGACTATTCTTTTATAACCTTTCAATCCTGCATGTAGTCGAATCACATGCTCTGACTGTTTGAATCCATGCAATACGGCTGTTTGATTACATGCACTACGACTATTTGAACCCCTGCAATACGGCGTTTCGATTCCTTGCAATACGGCTGTTTTAATGCATTTTCGAACCTGCATATTTGGCTGTTCGAATACTTCAAATACGACCATTCGAATACTGTTTCTATTCTGCATATATGACTCTTTGAATTCTACAAATATGTCTTTTCTAATGCTTCTTCAATCCTGCATATTTTTTTGTTCGAATACTTCAAATACAGCAGTTCGAATGCTTTTTAATCCTGCCTATACCATTCTTCAAATGCTTTTCAATCATGAAAATTCAACTGTTTCAGTGCATGTTCGACACCTGTCAATTTGTAACTGCCGATCTAACATCAGTTACTTTTTACGTAACTGGCTGCATGATTTTCTTGTCTGCTTTTTCTGACACGTGTCACCATGCATGCTTTTTTGTCTTTTACCCACCAAACTTTTACCTGTCGTGATATCGTGACACTTTCTGTAGCCGTACCATTCATGCCCTTGCTATCGCAAAATTGCGACCATTTTGGCTCTTGAAAGCTTTCCCTGCATCTTGTCATGATATCGCGACACTTTCAACTTATGCTGACGTCACCCTGAAGGTTGTCACGAAATCATGACGTTTTCGGCTTCCAGTGGCTTTTCTTTCATCTTGTCACGAAATTGTGACACTTTTCAACTTTGCTGACGTCATCATCCTTCTTGTCGCGAAATCGTGACGTTTTCGACTCTTGCTGACATCATCATCCTGCTTGTCGTGAAATCGTGACGTTTTTTACTCTTGCTGACGTCATCATCCTGCTTGTCACGAAATCATGACACTTTCGGCTTCCGTACACTCTTCTTTGCCAGAAGCAGCGAAAAAGGAACATGTCACAAAATCACGACACTTTGCTCTTCCGTACAACTCTCCTTGCCAACTCCAGCGAAAATGGAACATGTCATGAAATCGCGACACTATGCTCCATGTAATGGCAAAATTTTTACATCTTTGTGCCTTGTGTTTTCACCTTGCCTCTTTTCATGAAATTTTGACTTGTAATATCATTGCTGCATCTTTCAGTTCTACACTTTTGACTAGTAGCGAAATCGCTACACCTTAGTTTCCCTTTGTTTCAACATGTAGCGCCATCGCTACACCTTAGTTTCTCTTTGTTTCAACATGTAGCGCCATCGCTACACCTTAGTTTCTCTTTGTTTCAACATGTAGCGAAAACGCTACACCTTCTTCTTGTGAATTTTTACTTGTGTCGAAATCGTTGCAACTCAGTTTTCTTAACTTTCGATTTGTAGTGAAATCGCTACACCTTTGTTTCCATACATTTCAACCTGTGCTTTGAAATGCAAAACTTCAACATGCATGGAAATCGCTACTCTCTTCATTGCAAGCTCCTTTCCTCCATTTATGTCGCGAAATCGTGACACATTTTCTCTCTCCTCAGCGAAAACTCGACATGTCGCGACATCACGACATTTTGGCGTGCATTTTCTCTCTCCTACTTTTTGTCGTGAAATCGTGACAGAAAACATGTCGCGATATCGCGACAGTTTTCTTCCTTGTCTCTTTCTGCCAATTTCTGAATTTGGGTCACCTCTGTTTTGCTTGAAACTTTCTGCACTTGATCTGATCGACCTCTGAATCGCATCAACTGCATCAATCTGTCTTTGTTGACAACAATGACAATACTTTTGCAATGCCTTTGTTGTACCTTGCTCAACAATCTCCCCCTTTGGAATTGTTGGCAACACACTACAACCTTGCTCAATTTCTTCTCCCCCTTTGCCAATAATACCAAAGGGCTGCTGCAGACTCCCCCTGAGTCTCTGTACACAATTCTCAAGAAAATATTGTTATAGTTAGCAAAAATAATAAACATAAGCAAAACTATAAGTATAGGCATGCATGCACCCATTGAGAATGTGATCCCTAATGATAGTCAGTTCTTGGGAATTGTGACCACTCCCAACTTATTCCTAAGATACTCAAAAACATCCTTGGGCAATGGTTTTGTGAATATATCAGCTACTTGCTCTGTAGTTGAAACAAAATCCAACTTGACTTCTCCTTCTGCAACTTTATCCTTCAAAAAATGATATCGGATTGCAATGTGTTTGGTTCTTGAATGCATAACTAGATTCTTGGATATGTTGATAGCACTAGTGTTATCAAATTTTATTGATATTGGCTCTTTGAAGTGGATACCAAGATATTTCAAAGTTTGTCTCATCCATAATATCTGTGTACAGCAAGTTGTGGCTGCAATGTATTATGCCTCTGCAGTGGATAGAGAGACTGATTCTTGTTTCTTGCTGTGCCATGCTACCAGCCTGTCTCCAAGATAAAATGCTCCTCCACTTGTACTCTTTCGGTCATCAATGCACCCTGCCCAATCTGCATCAAAATATGCAATCAAAGTGAAGTATTTGCCTTTTGGGTACCACAACCCATAATCCATGGTACCTTTGAGATACCTGAAGATCCTTTTTACAGCTGTGACATGAGTTTCTTTGGGACTAGCCTAAAATCTAGCAACCATGCATACTGCCTGTAGTATATCTGGTCTAGTAGCTGTTAAATACAGCAGGCTTCCAATCATAGACATGTACATTGTTTGATCCACATCTGGAGATTTATCATCTTTGCTCAACTTGCAGCCTGTTGACATGGGAGTGCTGAACGGTTTACTGTCTTCCATTGTGAACTTTTTCAGCATTTCTTTTACATATTTAACTTGAGAAATAAAAATGCCTTTTTCATTTTGATTGACCTGCAATCCTAAGAAATAAGAAAGTTCACCAATCATTGACATCTCAAATTATTTTTTCATTTTAATTGATATGTCTTTGCAGTATTCATCCATGCTGCTGCCAAATATTATGTCATCTACATAAACAAAAAGAACAATAAGATGACCCTTCTCTGTTTTGACATATAAGTTGCTATCCACCAAACCTTTATTAAACCCTTGTTTAATTAGATAATTATCCAGCCTTGCATACCATGCTCGGGTGCCTGTTTTAATCCATATAAAGCTTTCTTTAACCTCGTAAACAAAATATGGATTGTCACCAAGTTGGAAGCCATCTCGTTGTTCAATGTAAACCTCTTCTTCCAGCTTTTCCATTCAAAAATGCTGATTTTACATCCATTTGATATACTTTGAAGTTTTTATGAACTCGCTAATTCCGAAACATTCTGATTGCCTCTAGTCTAGGTACCGATGCAAAAGTTTCTTCAAAATCAATGCCTTCAACCTGAGCATAGCCTTTACATACCAATCTTGCCTTATTTCTGACAACCTGCCCATCTTCATTCAATTTATTTCTAAAAACCCATTTAGTCCCAATTATGTTTTTATTTGTTGGTCTAGGTACTAATTCCTAGTGTATTGTTTTTCTCTATCTGATCTAGTTCTTCATTGATTGCCTTCATCCAACTTTCATCAGTGCTTGCTTCAGCAACATTTTTAGGTTCAATACTAGATAACAGAGAATAGTTCTTCACTGTTGTTCTTCTTGTCTGAATACCATCTGTGGGATCCCCAATAATCTGTTCACTTGGATGATTTTTTTGCCAGTTGCCTGTTTTAAATTTCCTGTTTTCTTCTTCTTCAAATTCAGTTTTTACACCATCTGGATCAATTTTTTGATTCTTCTCTGTTTCTTTTTCATCATCACCTTCAATGACTTCTTCATACATAGGGTAGTTTTCTTGATAAGTAGTTTCTTGTTCTCTACCTTCATCAACTTTCTTCAAACTTATGAAAACAGTTCAATTTTATATTCATATCCTCTAACTGCATCCTTAACTTAACAATGTCTTCCTCTAGCTTGCTGCATTCAACTGTCTTTACAGTTAATTGTTCATCAAGAACTTCAGACATTTTCTTGAATTCCTCTGTCTGCATTTTTAGATTGTTTATTATGTCTCGTGGCATTCTCTAATTTCTTTGAAAATTTCTTATTCTTCTTCCTTTCTGCACTCAACTCTTCAATTGCAAGCAACCAATTCTCCTTCCAAATACACTTCAACTTCATCCTTGGAATTTTCATCACCTTCCTAATTTTTCTCTGCTTCTTTCTTCTTCAAGTGCCATGAACAGAGCTTCACCCTCCTTCTTCTTCGGACTCCTCATCTATGCTTTCTTCGAATCATCGACATTCTTGGTTATGAAGCTTTTCTTCTTGAAGTTGTTCTTTCTAAAATTTTGTTTCTTCTTCAAGTCACCTTTTTCTTGGTGTGAACCTTCACCATTTTTGGTTCTCTCCTGCATTGGACATTTGGCTGCAAAATGATCGACTCCTCCACAATTGAAGCATTTAAAAGGTAGCTTCCATCTATATTTTCCTTTTCCTTTTGTGAGTTTTCGAACAAAATTGGCTTCTATTTCATCCAGTGTTCCTTCATCCTCAGATTCATGTTCAGCTTTTACATTCTTGTGTGCTTTAAAAGCTGCTTCTCTGTCTGTAGACTTGGTTTGTCCTATTCTCATTTCATATGCTATCAAGGAACCATGCAACTCATCCATGCTGAAGTTATTTAGATATTTTGCCTCTTCTATTGCAGAGACTTTGGAGTTAAATCTTTTGTGAAGTGTTCTGAGAACCTTTTTCACAACAAATGCATCATCAATTTCTTCATCAAGTCCTCTGATTGCATTAATAATTTCGTTGACTCTCAAAGATATAAGTCTCTATGTTTTCATCTTCATTCATTTGCAGTGCTTCGAACTGTGCTTGATGAGTTTGTAGTTTTTCTTCCTTAATCTTACTGTCTCCTTCATGGATGCTCTTCAGTTTATCCCACATGTCTTTTGCTGATTTACAACTCATGACTCTTATCAGTTCATTTTCAACAAGCCCACACATTATGGCATTCTTAGCTTTGGATTTGTTCTCAAATTTCTTTTTCTCAGCAGTATCTGTTGGAGGAGTAGTGGGTGCTGTGTATCCACTATCTACAGAATCCCAAATATCATATCCCAATGCACTCAGATATGTTTGCATTCTGAGTTTCTAGAAGGTGTAATTTGTTCCATCAAATAAGGGAGCTTTGTTGGATGAAAATCCTTCACCGCCTGCCATTATTTCTTCCAATATATCCTTAGTTGATTAAGCTTGTACAAGGAACCTGGGCTCTGATACCAATTGATGTTCACATAATGACACTGAGAGGGGGGGTGAATCAGTGTAGTTATTTAACTTCAAAACAAAGAGCATTCAAATACTGAAGCACAGAAAACTTATAAAACCAGAAGAACAACATGAGAGCACACCACAACACACAATATAACAAGGTTCACCAATTTGGCTACTCCTCAAAAATTAACTGCTTGGACTTCAATCCAAATCTAGTCTTTGCAAAATTTCAATTTTACAACTTCTTTACCAGCATCCACTGGAAGGAGCACCAACCCCCGTAATTTTCTCGTCGCAATAGATGGAGCACCAACCCCTAGTACCAAGCACCAACTTGGATTACAATTCGATCAATTAGAATGACATAAAAGTGTCTTCACTTCATGCACAACCCCGATCGGTCTGCAATTAATCCAACTCTGCACACTCTCACGGCTCTGCTAATTTTCTTATTCAAACCCTCTTTTCACAACAATATTTCTCTTTCTACAACAACTTCTCTCTAACAGCAGCTCTATCTTGTCTCATACGACTATTCTTTTATAACCTTTCAATCCTACATGCAGTCGAATCACATACTCTAACTGTTCAAATCCATGCAATACGGCTGTTTGATTACATGCACTACGACTATTCGAACCCCTGCAATACGACGGTTCGATTCCTTGCAATACGACTGTTTTAATGCATTTTCGAACCTGCATATTTGGCTGTTCGAATACTTCAAATATGGCCATTCGAATACTGTTTCTATTCTGCATATCCGACTCTTTGAATTCTACAAATATGTCTTTTCTAATGCTTCTTCAATCCTGCATATTTGTTTGTTCGAATACTTCAAATACAATAGTTCGAATGCTTTTTAATCCTGCCTATACCATTCTTCGAATGCTTTTCAATCATGCAAATTCAATTGTTTTAGTGCATGTTCGACACCTGTCAATTTGTAACTGTCGATCTAACATCAGTTACTTTTTACGTAACTGGCTGCATGATTTTCCTGTCTGCTTTTTTTGACACGTATCACCATGCATGCTTTTTTGGATTTTACTCGCCAAACTGTTACCTGTCATAATATCGTGACACTTTCTGTAGCCGTACCATTCATGCCCTTGCTGTCGTGAAATCGCAACCATTTTGGCTCTTGAAAGCTTTCCCTGCATCTTGTCGCGATATCGTGACACTTTCAACTTATGCTGACATCACCCTAAAGGTTGTCACGAAATCATGACGTTTTCGACTTCCAGTGGCTTTTCTTTCATCCTGTCACGAAATCGTGACACTCTTCAACTTTGCTAACTTCATCATCCTTCTTGTCGTGAAATCGTGACGCTTTCGACTCTTGCTGACGTCATCATCCTACTTGTCGTGAAATCACAACGTTTTCAACTCTTGCTGACATCATCATCCTGCTTGTCGCAAAATCGTGACACTTTCGGCTTTCGTACACTCTTCTTTGCCAGCAGCAGTGAAAAAGGAACATGTCGCGAAATCGTGACACTTTGCTCTTTCGTACAACTCTCCTTGCCAACTCCAGTGAAAATGGAACATGTCACGAAATCGCGACACTATGCTCCATGCAATGGCGAAATTTTTACATCTTTGTGCCTTGTGTTTTCACCTTGCCTCTTTTCATGAAATTTTGACTTGTAATATCATTGCTGCATCTTTCAGTTCTACACTTTTGACTAGTAGCGAAATCGCTACACCTTAGTTTCCCTTTGTTTCAACATGTAGCGCCATCGCTACACCTTAGTTTCTCTTTGTTTCAACATGTAGTGCCATCGCTACACCTTAGTTTCTCTTTGTTTCAACATGTAGCGAAAACGCTACACCTTCTTCTTGTAAATTTTTACTTGTGTCAAAATCGCTGCAAATCAATTTTCTTAACTTCTGATTTGTAGCGAAATCGCTACACCTTTGTTTCCATACATTTCAACCTGTGCTTTGAAATGTGAAACTTCAACATGCATGGAAATCGCTACTCTCTTCATTGCAAGCTCCTTTCCTCCATTTATGTCGCGAAATCGCAACACATTTTCTCTCTCCTCAGCGAAAACTCGACATGTCGCGACATCGCGACATTTTGGTGTGCATTTTCTCTCTCCTGCTTTTTGTCACGAAATCATGACAGAAAACATGTCGCGATATCGCGACAGTTTTCTTCCTTGTCTCTTTCTGCCAATTTTTGAATCTGGGTCACCTCTGTTTTGCTTGAAACTTTTTGCACTTGATCTGACTGACCTCTGAACTGCATCAACTGCATCAATCTATCTGTGTTGACAAAAATGACAATACTTTTGCAATGCCTTTGCTGTACCTTGCTCAACAGTACTATCTGATGAGGAAATAAAGGATGCCCTTTTTTCAATGAAACCTAACAAAGCTCCTGGACCTGATGGGTTTCCTCCTAGATTATTTTAGGCCTTTTGGGATATTTTCAATAATTATGTGTGTAAAACCATTATAGAAATCCAATGCTCTAAGACTATTCCCAGAGGCTTCAATTCCATGTTCATCGTTCTCATACCAAAAACCCCCAATACTACTAGTTTTAATGACTTTCGACCTATAAGCCTTTGTAATGTCATTTACAAAATTTTAACCAAGGTGATTGCCATTTTTATGAGAGAAATCATGCCTATTATTATAAATCAATACCAAGGTAGCTCTGTTAGAGGTAGATCCATCTTAGACGGCATTATTTTTGCTCATGAAGCCATTCACTCCAGTTCCCTCAATAAAAAGGCAACCTTTCTCCTTAAGCTTGATATGAACAAAGCTTATGATATACTAAGTTGGGACTTTCTTATTGCCATCCTTCACAAGCTTGGGTTCACTCTTATTGGATTTCCCTCATCAAAGTATGCATCTCCTCCACTTGGTTCTCTATTATTCAATGGTTATCCCATTGGTTACTTTCAAAGCAGTAGAGGTCTAAGACAAGGAGATCCTTTATCCCCCTCCTTTTCATCATTGCAGTTGAGGCTCTTGGCAAATCTATTTTGGCAGCTAAAGAGGTAGGACTAATTTCTAGCATTCAAGTTACTTCACATTGTAGTCCTATCACCCATCAATTTTTTTTTTATGATACTCTCTTCTCCACCTTTGCCTCTATCAACGAAGCTACTATCATCAAACGTATTCTTATCCTTTATGAAGAAGCTATTGGCCAAAGAATCAATTTCTAGAAGAGAAAATTATTTTTCCTTAATACTCCCTTGAGAAGGCAGCAGTTGATTGCCAACATTCTTCATTGCTCTATCAGCAGTCTACCTTCTTCATACCTTGGAATACCTCTTTTCATTGGAAATATTAAGGAAAACCTGTGGGACAATGTCATTGAAAGACTTTAAAAAAAGCTGACCACCTAGAGAGGAAACCTCATTTCCCAAGCTAGCAAAATTACTTTGACCATGGCTTGTCTTCAAAGAATTCTTGTTTATTTCTTATCCTTATTCAAAGCTCCAGATTTTGTCTACAGTAAAATGGAAATAATTCAAAAAAACTTCCTCTGGTCAGGTACTAAAAACAAACACAGATTTCATTTGGTGGCCTGGGATAAAATATGCAAACCTAAATACCAAGGTGTTCTAGGTCTTAGAAATATATCCAACCTAAATCTTGCCCTCCTCGCTAAGCAAGTCTAGAGACTTATTTCAAATGAGAGGGTTGATTGGGTCAAAATTATAAAAAGGAAGTATCTTTAGAATGCTAAGTTCTTGCATGGCCAGGGACATTCCTGCGGTTCTGCCTTCTGGAAGTCCATTTGTGAAGCTCGTCCATTGGTGCAAAAAGGAACTCATTGGCAACTTGGATATGGGAAGTCCATATTTTTTTGGGAAGATAAGTGGATTAGCTATCATCCTCTCAACCAGAATTCTATACTTCAAAGGATCATCAACACTACCAAGCAGCTTTTTGGTCCTCTAGTGGCTAACTTTATAGTTTCAATTAATGGAGCTATGAAATTAAAAGAGGTTAATGTTCCAAATTTTGAAGAGGAATATTTGTACCTAAATAACCATCTCTCCTCTGTTAGAGTCCCTGACGTTATCTCTAAATATCAACCCATTTGGGATCCCACTGACTATGGGGATTTTTCTGTTAAGACTGCTTACCTACTTTCCCTTTATTATATTGAACATCCTCTACCTTTCAAGCTTGTCTGGACTAAGTATTTGATTCCTAAAATTGCTTCCTTTTCTTGGATCTATATTCAAGATTGCATTCTTACTGTCGAGAACCTTATGAAAAGGGGACTCACTCTTCCTAATAGATGTTATCTTTGTCTTTCCAATTGGGAGTCCACATCCCACGTCTTCTTATTTTGTCCCTTTTCAAGGATGTTTATTAATAAACTTCTTCAAATATTCCAATTGGTTTGGGCCAATCCTCCTTCCATTGTTGACCTTTTTTATCAGTGGCCTAATCCTTTTAAAAAATTTGTATTAAAGCATTAAAGTCTCATTCCCTTTTCTTTTCCTTCCCTAAATCAAATCCCTATAACTTCAATTCAAAGAATAAATCTACATTCATTTTTAATTCCCCATTTCTAGTCAATCAACTACTTTTTAAAGCATTAACGTCCCATACCTTTAACCTTTAAAACCAGCATTCATTCATTCTCTAAATTTAAGCCCCATAACTTCAATTCATGAATAAATCCACATCTCTTTAATTTAAACGCCTAATACATTCAACCTTAATCAAAGGGAATTTCTTTTAAATTTAAAACCTTCAATACATTTCATTAAAATCAAAGGTTCTTTCCTAATTTAAAACCTTACATAAGTCTCTTATAAATCAAAGGTTCCTTTTAATTAAAACCTTAAATACATCTCATATAAATCAAAGGTTTATTTTAAGTAAAACCTTAAATAAATCTCATATAAATCCATGGTCTCTTTTTAATTAAAGGCCTTCAATAATCCTATATGAAACAAAGATTCCTTTTAATTAAAAACCTTCATTATATTTTATGTGACACTAAGGTTTCTTCTATTGAAACCCTTAAATACATTTCACTAAATCAAAGGTTCCTTTTAATTAAAAACCTTAACTAAATTTCATAAAACCAAAGGCTCCTTTTAATTAAAAACCTTCTCTACATTTCATAAAATTAAAGGCTCCTTTTAATTAAAAACTTTTCTACATTTCATAGAATCAAAGGCGCTTTTATTTAAAACCTTAAATACATTTCATAAAATCCAAGGCTCCCTTTAATTAAAAACCTTATCTATATTTCACATAGAGAACTTGAGGGGAGTTTGGTGCAAATGATACATTTGTCTTCCTTCTTGTAACATCTGGGTATTACAATCTTTAGAAAAATGTATGATCTTCCAAAGTGCAGATGTATCCCATACACTCAATACACCAACTTGTTTGTGTAACTCCTTTCTTGAATATGAGCACTTTTTTTGGTAAGTTGATTTATATTTATAGTATGAGTTTTATAAGGTACCCAAAACCTTTTTACATAAATGGATGGCATGCCAAAGGCATTGACAAAAATTTACAGGGAGGTTCGGGGAACCTCTGCAATTTAAAAATAAAACCTCAAATGGAAATATCATGAACAAAAATATAAAAATATTTTGACAAAACCATAAGGAAACCACTTTAGCATCGAACGCAAAAACAAGACCACACCAGAAAAAAGGGTAAAAGTGAGGGCTCCCTAGAGCATTAGAGGGCCCAAAGAGAGGGATCAAGAACAATCATTTCTTGGTATCCTCCTTAGGAATTCCCAAAGGAAGTTCCCATTTTTTTGTGTCTGCCAACTCAGCACTGGAGTTTATGTGTTGATCTTGCATCACCACATTAGAACTAGGAGTAAGAAAATCCACACTCAAAAAGGTACTTTGCTTGGATCTAGAGTTGGCTGACCTATGTGCCTTGAGAGAATATTCCTAGGAATATTTTTCACTAATTCTAATGACCCTAATTATTTGAATTTTCATTATTTTCAATGCTCATGATATTCTAAGGGAAGTTGGTGCACCACACTTTGATATTTGTGGAGGAAACTCCCAAATTAGACTTAAGGTCAGCAACCTGGTTGTCTTGCCTATAAGTATATTGGATGATCACTTGAGGATAGTTTTTATAGAGCTTTCCAGATTTTTGAATGGTGTTGAACACTCTCCATGATGGGTTCTTGTCATTTTTCAAACAACTGATGATGTTCAAAGAGTCTCTCTCTATGATTTTTTGCCTAGGATCATCTTTTAGAAGGGCAAGTCCTCTCTAGAGTTCTTTAGATTTTGCAAAGTGGCTGGTTTGAGACCAAGGTGTTCAATATACATGAGGATCAACTCACTTTTGTGGTCTCTGATAACTCTTCCTCCACCCATTGGGCTGAGGTTTCATTTAGAGGCTCCATCAAAGTTGAGCTTAATCCAACCCTTTGGGGGGGTTTCCACTTGATGTTAGCCCTCGTATTATGACTACCTTGCACTCTAGGATCCTATCTAGGAATGCAAAGGATGTTGAAGTGGGAGCATTCAAGTACCAAAGAAGGGGCCATGGAGCAAGGAATAAGGTGGACATTTTCGGTAGCATAGGTAATGTCTTTAGAGGTAATGATCAAAGGATCTTTGGAAGAGTCTAAGAAGGCTCTGTTTTTGTTCTTGAGCCAAATTTTACAAATATAGTGGTGGAGATAGAAGGTCCAAAGGGAGTGAATCTTGATATTGCTAAAAGGGATGGACCACTGAGAGAGGAAAACAACAATGGAGATGGGTCAGACCACATGGATGTGAAAAGAGTTTAACAAGTGACCAAGGATAGAGGAGGAGAACTCATAGTTGATGAATATGTGATTGGTGGATTCCCAGTAAAACATGCATAAGTAACAATGATTGGGGATCATCAAATCTCTTTTGGCCAAGTTTCAAATAGTAAGTATTTTGTTTTGGATTACAAGCCAATATAAGAAACCCACTTTGAGAATGAGTTTCTTATTCCAAACTAATTTGAAAGGAATAATAGAAGCTTGGGAAATTTCTTGAAGGATATAGGCTGATTTGATAGTGAACTTGCCTTCATTAGAGCCTCCAAAAATGGACCTATCCTTTGCATCCTTAGTAGGAATGGTGACTGAATTAAGCATCATGAATAAAGTAGCATCTTGGTTGGGGAGGTTAATAATATTGATAAGCTCCCAACGAGGGTCGCCATTGGAGTGGTTAATGAAATTAGCAACCTTGTTCCCTAATAGGATATCAGTGAATATTTTGAGGATAGAAAGGGCCCTATTATCAATTAGAGGTTCATCATAGATCCATTTGTTATACCAAAAGTCAATGTTGTTTTCATTTCCAAGGAGCCATCTGAGGTTTTTTTGAATTATATGTCTAGTTTGGGTGATAGATTTCCAGAAAGTGGATCCCACTCAGGGGGCCTCTTCATTGAGAAACTCATGATTATGCAAATACTTCTTGTTTACTATATCCACCCATTCATATTTATTGTTAGTGATGATATTCCGCACATGCTTGGATAAGAGAGATAAATTAATTTTAGAGATTTTCTTGAGCTCAATGCCACCTTGATATTTGCTACTGTAAACAATATTTCAGGATACAAGAGGGATTATTTTCTTATCTTCACTTATAGACTAGAGGAAATTTTTTTGAATTTGCTCAATTTTAGAGCTCACAGTAACCAAAATCTTGAATAAAAATAAGTATACTGGGATGCTCTGGAGATAGGCCAAGGTGAGAGTGGATTTAGCTACTTGAGAGAGAAGGTGGCCTTTCCAAGAAGTAAGCTTTTTTTGAATTCTCTCAATGACATTATTCCACATGGACTCTGAAGGGTTGCCTAAGAATAGAAGCCTAAGGTAAGTGGTGGGAAGAGTACCCGTAGAGCACCCAATGATCCAGACTATTTTTATTTAACTATAAAAAGGGGTGTTGATGAATTTTTTTTTGCTTTTGAGGAAGATGATTTTTCTCCAGTATCTCTCTCATAGAGGTCAAAAATGTGCTTGATGGTCTTGGCTTGAGAAATTGAAGCATAGATAGAAAAAATGGTGTCATCTACAAACTGTTGGTGAGTGACAAAATTGAGATCGATAACATCTTTTATTTTTGAAATAAACCATATTCTATTAGCCTCTTTGAGGGACCTTCCAATCACCTCATCTAGGATAATGAAAAGAATATAATACAGGGAAACTCCTTGTCTCAATGCTTTTGCACTAGGAAAGAAACCAATAAGAGACCCATTGACTAACACTGAGAACTAGGGGAAAGATATGTAGCTCTTTATGAGATCAACCTAGTCTGTATGAAAGCTAAATTTATGGAGGATATCTAAGAGAAAATCCTAGTTGATTCTATCAAAGGCCTTATTCATGTCTAGCTTGAGAATAAAGGCGGGTTTCTTGGCAAGGGTGATATAATGTAAGGCTTCATGTTTTATAATGAATCCATCAATTATGGTTATCCCTTTGATGAAGCTCCCTTGACAAGGGTTGATGATGAGGGGTAGGATATCCTTTAGCCTGTTGGCTATAACTTTGGTTAAGATTTTGTAAAGAACATTGTAGAGGTTGATGGGCCAAAAACTAGACAAAGCTTTATAGGTGGAAACTTTGGGCACCAAGGTGATGAAGGTAGAATTGATTCCATGGGATATGGTTTTGTAATATTGGATATCTCTTACTTTAGCACACACATAAGGGCTAATAAAATCCCAAAATACTTGGAAGAAGTGAGGAGAGAAGCCATCTAGCTTGGGAGCCTTGTTAGGCTGCATAGAGAATAGGGCTTCTTTGATTTCTTCTTTTGTGAGAGGACTAATGAGCATTGAATTGGTGGACAGAGATATGGAGGGGGGATTTTAGCCAAAAGGGGAACTTTGGCCTGAGTGGAAGCAAGGGAGGGGGTGCAAATAAGGGACCAAATAAAGGAAAAAACTTCATTAATAATTTCAAAAACCTCCTTTGTGAGGATCCCATTACTACGAATGAGCTCTAAGATTTTATTAGAGCTCCTATTCCTCAAAGTAGAGGTGTGAAAAAAATTATTGTTTGCATATCCATCCTTAAGCTAGAGGACCCTAGAGTTTTTACCTCCAGAATATATCTTTCCTATCCAAGATGTTATGATATTCAGATAAGAGGTTGCACTCTTTGACAGGGAGGAAGATGGGGATGCTTCGGAGGAACTTCTCAAGAAAATTCCCCAGGTGGTGAAAAAATATATGAATAATGCTTTTAATATCCCCTATTCTAATGATGAGATTAGGACTAACTTATTTAGCATGAAAAAGGACACAGCACTTGGGCCATATGGGTTCCCTACTGGTTATTATAGAGGTTTTGGTATCTTCTTCATTTAGATATTTTGGAAGCCTTAAGAGAATTATAATCTTCTTCCTCCTTGCTACAGGTATGGAATACTACCTTTATTATTTTCACACTGATGAAACCATGGTGCATACTTTGTAAAGGAGCCTAGACCTATCAGCTTATGCAATACTCTATATAAGCTACTTACTAAGAGACTTTCGAATAGGTTGAAAAGGCTTCTCCCCATATTGGTTTCTCCTCTTCAAAGTGGTTTTTTATGGTAGATAGATTATGTATGGGATCATTATAGTTCATGAGACTTTACATTCTATATCCAAAAGCAAGTTGGCTAGAATGCTTCTTAAAATTGATATGCAAAAGGCTTATGATAGGGTCTCCTAGGAGTTCCTTGACAAGGTGTTGCAGAAATTTGGCTTTAGGGATCTTTGGAGGAAGTGGATTAGAGTTTGTATTTCCTCTGCAAAATTTTCTATCATCATCAATGGGATTACTAGTGATATTTAGATCCTTGAGAGTTTGGTAAGGTTGAACATTTTACTGCAACAATAATTTCTTCCTTAGCAAAATGACAATGACTTTCTTTTATGGACTCAATATCTTAAAGGCTTTTTCAGTCAAGATTGCATATGAGGCCCAAAAATTGTCCAAGGGAGGATATTTTCCAATAGAAAGAGTTTGGTATCCTCATTTGATCCCAAAGATTGCATTTTTTATGGTTGTGTTTGAAAAATAAAATTTAGCCTGTTGATAATTTATGTAAGAAAGGATTCCATCTTCCCAATATTTGTCTCTTGTATTCTAAGGATGCTGAATCAATGGATCATATTTTAATCCATTTTGATTTCTCAAATAAGGTGCTCAATGCTTTATTGGATTATTTTTCCATGAAATGGACTTTACCTCATAATTTCAAGGAACTTTTCACTCAGTGGAAATCCACCTTCATTAGTCTCAACCTCACTAGGGTGTGGGATATGGTTCTTCCTTATTTTTTATGGGGTATCTTGTGGGAGAGGAACAAATAATTATAAATGATATTACTCGGGATGGATCCTTTCTCTTTAGAAGGATTAAAACTTCTATTGAGAATAATCTGACTCTCTTTGATGTTGGAAATGGTAGGGAGGAAGTTATGGAGAAATAAGTTGTTTTTAGTTGGAATTTGTATCTAGAGAATTTATTTTTTGTATCCACTATTCAAAAATGATTGGCTACTAGATGACATAAACCAACTAAAGGGTTGTTCATTCTAAACTTTTATGGGGCTACCAAAGGTAATCCTAAGAGGGATGGTGGAGGGGATGTTGTCAAAAATGATAATGATGAGGTCATTTGGGTTTATGTTGAATATTATGGTATTTAGAACCAACCACCTAGTTGAAGCTAATACTATTTTCTCATGTGTTCACAAGGTTTTTAAGAGGTGCTTCAGAAGACTTCGCATTCAAGGTGACTCCTTGAACATAATTCAAGACCTAAAAGTTGAAAATAATGACACTTGTTTCACTATGAATATTATTAAGGGCATCAAATATTCTAGAAGGTTAGAAGTTAAAATTTAGTATATTTATAAGGAGGGTAACCAGGCTATTGATATTATGTCAATTTGGGTGTGGATAGTGGCCAATTTAGAATTTGGGAGGACAATTTCCCTTTGTAGTTACTTATAATTGTTCCTTTTTAAGCATTGGGTCTACCTATCCAATAAACCTTTTATCATCTTTCTGCTTGGATGAGATCTCAGTTGTGTTCTAGTGATTCTCTCTTTGAGGGGTATTTTTTCGGGGCCTAGCCCTTTTACTCCCTGGTGGTTACCATTCTCAAGGAATATGCTTAGTTTTTTTCCTTCATCCTTGCTCTTTGAGTTTGGAGTTTTATTATATGCATCTTGATGTATTTACTTCCCTTCTAGTCTTATGAAAAATAGAGTAGGATCGTTGGTGTCTCTAAAAGAAAGTTGAATAAAAATTCTCCTTTATGCCCTGCTGAGTGGTGGGTTGGTATTTGCTTTTGGATGGTTGTTTTAGTTTAATTTCTATTTCTTTTGGCCTTGGAGGCTGGCCTATGCTTAATTAGCCTTATTTTTCTCTACCTCCTCTAATGTAAAATGTTTTGGGACCTTTCAAAATCTTGTTTGTCACCAATAATAATAGTCATAATAATAATAATAATGATAATAATAATTACAAAAAAAACTTATCAAAATTTGCAAAACAATTTCTGCACAACTTTTCATTTTTCTTGAATTGACCTAGAACACCCAAGTTGGGTGATATAATGGTCATCACATCATGATACATGCCATTGACCTAATTTATTTATCATATTGCATGGGTACTAATAGATTTTATAATTTCTATATGGATATTAATCATATGGATACCAAAGGTTTGTTGCTAATGTAGTCATGGTACCAAAGTGCAGGAGAACCATTTAGCATGACTAAAAAAATTGGAGTGGAGAAACATTGTTTTAGAAGATTCACCCAAGTTAGATGATATCTAAATTTGATTAACACATTCTCTAAAAAAAACCATGTAACCCTATCATAAGCCTTATTCATATCCAACTTGATAAACATACCTAAATTTCCACTTTTTTCAGTTGAGTGTATCAACTCATGCAATATGCCTAAATACCCGACCCTCCGCAGCCCTTCCAAGCTCAAAGGATTTCATTCCCCCGATCCTATTAGCCCCACCAAAATTTCCTTCATCCAATATCCTATTTCTCACACCCAGGAAGCCCTTAGCTCTCTTCACACTTGGAGTACCAAAAATGCCACAATTGTTGTGGGTAGCGATAAGAAAATAAAGAAAGAGGTTGATGATGAGATAGGTCACTGTACTCATAATGTATCATTCTTAGGTGACAAAAATAGAAGATTATCTCTGATAAAAAATTCCAAAGATCAGAAGGCCAACAAGGTTAAGGACTTAAAGATTAAAAACTTTAATGCTTTGACATAGATATCCAACAGTAAGAAGTCTTGAGGTCAAAAATTCTTACCTTCGCTTTTGCTTGCCCTTGTCCTTACATCCACCACTGCATCCATCACCATAGCCCTCACCTAAAGTAGATACGCTTATGTAGACTTTGCTTCAACCTCCAGACACCCCTTTGCTACTCCCGAGTGTCCATTAGCTACTACTGAATGCCCACCTGCTACTCTCAAGTACCGTTGGGTGCTTTCTGCAATCCTCAAGCACCAAAAAGCATTTACGGTCAAAAAATACCCATTCCACCATTCTTCTAGGTAAACAATAGAATTCCTAGGCTACTATATGGAAACCAAAGCCAGAGGTAGACCTTTCCTAGATAAAATCTCTAAGCAACTTCTCTAGCTTCTTATATCAAGCCTTGGATGAGACCCAACATGAGGACAAAGCTTAACAAAGAAAGATAAAATTTCTTAACAATTCTGGATAAATTGGTTAACAATTCAAGATAAAGGTCTTAGGGAGGAAACTACATCTAGATAACACTTCTGCGTAAGGGAAAAACTACATCAAAAGAATACTTTTATCTAGGAAGAAACCACATCTGAACAATACTTCTATCAAAGTGGTGATATATATATTTTTTTAAAGCAAAAAACCTTTTGCGAGGCTGCCTTGGTCTAAGAGACCACGAACAGGGGGTTCTACACCGTCAAAGTCACCCGGGGGTCGCACCCAACCCTGCCCGCACCAACATTATCAATTATATTTTGGGTACTCAATTCAGATTTTTGGTAGGGTGGAGATTCAAACCTGGGACCTCCCTTGGAATATTGCCCTCTCCTCTCCAACTCACCTACAACACCTGGTTATCAAAGTGGTGATATTGCATCTAAACAATGCTTCTCTTTTTAGAGAGGATACTAAAGCAATGCCACCTTACAGGAAAGGATGAAAAGGATAAGATATGTTGAGGTCATGAGAATTTAGGCATGTATATAGTTTTGGATGGTTATAATAACCTAAAATGCAACTAGAATGATTTGTTTTTACCATATTTATTAATGATGTTCATTTTAATCCAAAAATATGAAAAAAAAACCGTAAATTATTTATTCAACCATGAAGTTTTGGAGCTAAAGATTGAAGAGAAAAAAGAATAAAAATTTGGAAGTAAAAAGCCTTCCTACAAAATAATATAAGATGAGAAGTGTTGGAGTTTCGATGAATTTCCTTTAATTTTCTTTAAAAAAAAATTAAATTTTATTAAATAATTCTATATTAATTGTGGTTGAAAAGACTTGAAAAAAGAAGGCTATAATAAGTGATAGGGTTGATAAGTGCTTGTGTAGCTAGGCATTTACCAAGAAGACACCAACTTTAGGTTGCTTGGGTCCCCTCACTTAGAATAAATGTTTATGGTGGAGTAAATGGTTATAGTGGCAGCTTTCCAACCATCAACAATAATATAATAGAAACATTAATTCTATTATTTTTATTGTTGTTGCACCCATGGTTCCAATATGGAAAGCTTCGCCACTATAACCACTTGTCCCATCATAAACTTTTATCCCGTGAGGGGACCCATGTGGGTTCAAGATTTATAAGCAACCAAAAGTTGGTGTTTTCTTGGTAAATACCTAGCCAAATATTACCAATCCACCTGGCCTTTGAAATAATAATAATATTTGCCCCACCATAAACTTTTACTCCAAGTGAAAATACCGGGAGGTTCAAGATTTAAACACAACCTAAAACTGACAAACAATCAATCAAAATTATTTTATATTAAAAATTATAATTAAAAAAAAAAAAATAGCCTTTTGGGAAAAACCTCTCACTAATTCAACTAAATAAAAATCTCTAATTACGTCGATAGGCATCCTACAATGGCAGCTAGAAGGTCAGTCACGTGGTAAATAATATTAATATTTTATTAAAAAACCGATATTAAGAATGAGATAGGCGCCTCGAGATTGATAACTGTGGGCGTTTATAAATATATATATTTAAGCTAGGGGTTTTAAAATCTCTATTAACATGCTTTTATTTCCGGAACCCCTCATCAAACAATACCTAGGCGTTATTATCAGGTTTTCAATTAGAAGTGGGGTTCCAATGAAAACGCTAGGGTAAAACAGACTTTGGAGGTGGGAGGTTCCAGCCACGGCGACTAGTTGCACGGTAAAAGTGGTATCGTAAAAGATGTGGCTACCCATGATTCTTGACTGCCTACTCCCATCTCAAGCGATCCGAGAAGGTATTTGAAAATTTAATCTTCTGTACTTGAAACATTTGATAGGGATTTGGACATTTAATCTGTTGTATTTGAATCACTTAATCCGCTTTTTTTTTTTTTTTTTTTAAAGTGGTTTGACGCTGCATTGTTTTGGAATTTTTTCTTATATTTCACAGTTTAAAAGCGTGTATTTGGTGAATATGGCAGATTCTCCAATCTTTCACAGTTTGAAGAGTCTATTGGGTGAATATAGCAGATTGAGCTGCCGCACTGGACTGACATCGTGAAGACGGCGACTTGTAAAGAACTTGTTCCATAGGACCTCGATTGGTACTATGTTAGAGCCGGTAAGCTATTCTTCTTCTTCTTTATGGATTCAAGAGCAAAGAAAGTATTTTTGTCTGTAGTAGCAATTAATTTTCAGTTTTCTTTTCTGTGAGGTTTAAGGTTTGGACAGCTTTTGATATACTAAATCATTAAATTTAAGCTCTAAACATTTGTTAATCTTAAAACAGTCAAGCAAATTTCCACTTGTAGTAAGAGCAAATTCTTTTGATCTGTAGTGTAAAAGTAGCAAGTTATTTTTTTTGTTTTCCGTGAGGTTTAAGGTTTAGGCAAGGTTTAGGCAGCCATACTAGACCATAAAATTTGACCATGAAATATTCGTTAATCCTAAAACGCCAAACAGTGAGGTTTAAAGTTTAGGTAGCCACACTAGACCATTAAATTTGACCATGAAATATTCGTTAACCCTAAAACGCCAAACTTTTTTTTCTCAAATACAGAAAGATCACAAATTTCCTTGCCTGAGAAGAGCAGGCCTTTTGCAAGGTTTAAATACAGAAAGATCACAAATTTCCTTGCCTGAGAAGAGCAGGCCTTTTGCAAGGTTTAGGCCTTAAGAAAGATCACTCAGGTTTACTTAAATAGAGATGGATTGCAATTTAATGAGCTATATGGGATTTAAACCACCTTATTCCTATTATATCATTACTGGGTAGGGGGTATTTTAACAAACCTGTGTAACTTGGCAAGATAAGAATCAAACATGGATTTCTTTCCTGAAATGTTAAAAAATCTAACCTAGTAAAAAAATCACAAATTTTATTGTTAAGAAACAGACTGTTTAGGGTTTGCGTATGTTTTTATATTAAGCCATTACATTTAACCACTGGCCTTACAACAGCTAAGTTTGCTTGAATATAGCAAGAAAACTATTAATTGTAAATGCTTAAGATTTGTTAATATTAAAAAAGTTAGAAAATTTATTTGAATACCGGCAGATCACTAAAAACGGTTGTGGAAATTTGTTTGAATATAGGAAGATCGCAAAATTAAGTGTCAAAGAACAGTAGTAGATTTTTAGTAAGGTTTAGGGTTTTCTGTATTGTTTATACTGAATCATTTGTTTTAAGTATTGAACGTTTCTTTGTCTTTTATGTTTTTTTGTGAACATGATAAATCATCAACTTCAAATGTTTTTTCATTTTATTCAAATTATCTTCCGTTTCGGTCATTGTATTCTTTGCAACTTGAAACCATCATTATACAAATGTTTCAATATGTCTTAATCAATTTGATAGATTATTTAACTGGTTATATGAGATTAAAAGTTGAAGAATATATTTAATTGAGTTAATGTTTTAATTTGTTATAGTTTGTGAGAATTATAAGGGCATAAATTATATTGAATTGATTATTCCCACCAATTAAATTAAATTTTAATGTTTTTCATATTTTTAAATTAAAATTATTGAATATTAATTAAGAATAAGGAAAATTTTAAATATAAACTAATATTATTTAAGGTTGCCTAATGAAAACACTCACTACTAACACCCACTGGTCTACCGAAGCACTCACTAAGCTCTCACCTAAGCAGTCACTAAAGTGCTCATTGAATTTTGCAGTACATAGTGCAAAACACAACCTATGGTGATTGCTCACACACAATGCTCACCCAATATAAGGGAGTTTTTTCTCTTAAACTATAGCCATAGAGTGGTTTCAGTTAAAACATAGAGCTTCCACATGATGGTTTCACAAAACACACAGAGTGAATCCTTTTTAAGCACAGTGCTCCTCACATGGTGGTTTCACAACATACACGGGATGATTCCTATTAAAATACAGTGCTATTCACATGGTGGTTTCACAACAAATGATAGTCATAGAGACCTAAAATAATGAGAGAGAGTTATTATTGGGGATGTCATTTGGTGAGGTAGTCTTTGGTAATCCCAAATGAAATATGGGCGACTAAAGGGAGATGTCACACATATGATAATACACTCTATTAAGCTATGTGAAAATTAGATTAAAGCTGCACAATAGTTTATGCTAAATGTGATGTATAAGCTATAAGAAGCTTATGCCTTCTCAAGCAAACGAGATAGGATTAACCTATATGTTGTGGTCATATAGGAAATAAAGAAGAGCTAATTGTTTATCTTTTGTTACAATATTACATTCCATGAATTGCATAATAAAATAATCATTTCTAGTTTATATAATGCATTCATGTCATAGTAAAAGAATAATAAAATATTACCACCATTCCATAATAATCTCATAGAAGATTCACAAATGACACATTATATATCCTAGCAACCCTTTTTGGAAGAAAACCCAGCCTAAAAAATATCCATCTTTATTTTCATTGCAAGTCTATTAGCCAATCTAAAAAAATAAATCTATCATTCATTTTGTCATAATTTCATTTTGTCGCATTAGAAGTTCCATAATTCTTGTGCCCTTCGATTACAATTATGTTGTAAGCTCATTTATCCTTCAAGAATGATGGAGTCCCATAATTCCCTCACATTAACCTTATTAGTTTACTAATCTATTAATATTCAAGGGGTCTTTTCTTTGAATAATTCCTTACATAATATTATTTGTGGAAACCCATAAGTTCCTATTCATTTATTGGGTTCCATACCCAAACCTTCATTCATTTACATACAATCATAATTTTCTCTTCTCTAAAAAGAATCTCTTTACAACATAAATACATAAGTACTCTAACTCAATTAATTTATAATTCTATCCAATAATTTAAAATATGATTTATATATATTAAGTAAAGAACTAGATCTTGCAAAGCTACAAGCCATTATTAAGTCTTCCCAAAATCCATAACATATTATATCTAAAAAAAGTAACATCTTTTTAGCAATTTAAACTTATCAAAATTAAAATAAACTCCCTTTGTTTATTTCAATTAAATTTATACAGAGTTCCTCTACTTTACTCCTTAAAAATAATTTAACATATTCTTTATCCATTCGATAAATCAAACTGCAATCAACTTATCCTAATAATAAAGTAGTCAACTATAATTTTAATCTTTTCTTACCACATTTACTTGATTACACAAATCAATGACAAGTTCCACTATTATGATTTATCTTTTAATATAAGAATTATCAAATTCATAATAGCAACACTACGCTACATATGGATTACAATGGGCATTTATGTAGAAATCATGATTTATACAAATACATAGACAACAATAAAGCAAATAGGTGACTAAAGGGGCATGTCACACATACTATAATCACATCCATTAAGCTATGTGAAAATTATATTAATGGTGCACAATAGCTTATGCTAAATGAGATGTATAACCTATAAGAAGCTTATGCCTAAATACTAGTAAGGAATGAGAGACACTAGTATGGCATTTGGTATCCCTTTTTCTCTAGTGAATGACATAGGATTAACACATATGTTGTGTTCATATGGGAAATAAATAAGAGCTAATAATTTATCTTTTGTTACAATATTACATTTAATGAATTGCATAATTAGATAATCATTTCCAATTTATACTATGCATTCATGTCATAGTAAAATAATAATAAAAGCTTACAACCATTCCATAAAAATCTCATAGAGTATTTGCAAATAACACATTATATATCTTGGGAACTCCTTTTGGAAGAAAACCCAACCTAAAAAATTTCCATTTTTATTTTTATTGCAATTCTATTAGCCAATCTACAAAAAGGGATCTATCATTCCTTTTGTTATAATTTCAATCTATCACATCAAAATTCCCATAATTTTTATGCCCTTTGATTACAATTGTGTTGTAAGTTCATTTATTCTACAAGAGGGATGGAATCCCATATTAATACTCAAGGTATTTTTATTTGAATAATTCCTTACAAAATATTATTTTTGTAACCCCATAAGTTCCTATTTTATTTACATACAATCATTATTTTCTCTTTTTTAATGATACAATAGAATCAACGTCTCTATCATATCATCATATTATTACTGCATGCATGGTTTGAATATGGAAAGCGACCATAATTATCTCCTTTGTCGCTGCATATGCACCACATCCTAGCAGTCCTTCCCTCACCATTGGTGCATCATCCACCAGGAGTCATACTTTGCTATATCACCAGGAGTCATACTCTGCTATATTCCCTATATTATCTATCTTAGTAATGACCTTCATAGGATTTGCCTCCTCTCCAACTACCTCCACTATAGGCCAAGTAAGTGTCCTCTCATCCACATGGTATCATTAGATCACTAGCTTGCTATGCAACCCATGGAATAGCCCAAACTACTACATCACTCAAGCATATGGGAAATACTCTCACTCGATCCCGTATCGACCTACTAACAATCTCCTTCGTCGTACATGTTGAAGATCCACCTTGGCCTTAGGTGATGCTGGATAATCTTCGTATGATCTCTAGGTAACCTCCTTTGCCTTGAGCCATGCAAATAACTGCATAGTGATCAATCGTACCTACATAAGGATGGCTCCAACCCCTCTCCTGGTCCCACTGCCAAAGGATCCCATATCCTATCTCCATATCTATGATTTGTACTTGCATCATCCAAGGTAGTCACTATGATTGATACACAATAGTGTGTTGCCATCCCCACACTTGCAATAGAATGTTACATCCCAATACTTTCTTCCCATGCCAATGGATCTTGTACAAATCATCATAAATTTGTGATAGCAAATTAGTGCCCCATGCCATCACTAACTACCTCTCTATGGTGCACTCCACTAGTGAAAATACAACCTCTAAAAGATTCCATGGGAACCTGGCTCCTGAAAAGTCTTGCAAAAATATGTTAGAGATACACATCATTAACAAGGCATGTCTCATAGTCAAAACCTCTACCTCATGCCATAGCTCCAATAGGATATCTCTTCTAGGCAAATCTCGTAATGCCTCACACCAATCCTCTCTAAATTACCTTTGCAAAATCATATCTCTAAGATCATGGTGAGTAGACATAATCAGACATCCCTCTATCATAATATGCAAAATTCGATAGACGTCCTCTAACGTCACTATCATTTCCCTAGTTGACAAGTGAAAGGTTTTGGTGCAAGGGTCCCACAGATCTATCAAATTTATCAAGTAATATATTTCTCCCATCATTAGCACTAATCATATCACTTGCTTGATACCAATGGCATCAAGTTATTTCTAGTCATCCTCTGTCATTAGGTTCCTAGTAGTCTGAAAGAGAGTTGGAAATAAATATTTGCTTTTGATCACCTGATAGGGACAAGCAAGCTTTAAAAAAGAACAACAAAAGCAACCAAAAATGCATGTTGCCAAGGTCACTCTTTCAAGATCAAGAATGCATGTTGCCCGCTTGTGTATCAATGCTAACGTTGCTTGATGCAGGAGCATCCGGCAATAGTGGAGCAATCTCGCATCCTCCAAATTTTTCTAAGTTTTCTAAGTACTTTGCATTTTGATTTATTTCAGTTCTTTTCCAAGGTTGAAGTTTTGTAAAGCAAGGGGGAGGTTTAAGTTTTATAAAACAAGTTGGGGAGTTTATAAAGCAAGTTGGGGAGTCACGAAATTACGGCTCCAAAGGCAAGGCAAGGCAAAGGTTGGGGGGGAGTCACGAAATCGTGACATGTCATGATTTTGTGACATGTCACGAAATCGCGGCTCCAAAGGCAAGGCAAAGACAGAAGGCAAAGGCAGAAATGGTCGCAATATCGCGATGTCGCGATATCGCGACGAAAAATGAAAAGCTAAGGCACAAGGGCACGGAGGTCGCGATATCGCGACATGTCGCGATATCGCGACGTAAAATGAAAAGCTAAGGCACAAGGGCACGGGGGTCGCGATACTGCGACATGTCACAATATCATGACGTAAAATGAACAGCTAAGGCATAAGGGCGTGGGGGCCGCGATATCGCGACATGTCGCGATATCGCGACATGTCACGATATCGTGACATGTCGCGATATCGTGACATGTTGCGATATCATGACCAGAGAAGGCTGCCACATGGATTAAGATATCGTTGCCAAGAAGAAGACAGGCCGAATTAGACACGGGACTGCCATGTGTGTAAAAGCGACACGACCTGTTGAAGACAGAGGCCAAAAATGGACACGCGGGCAGCCACGTGTATTAAAACAAAGATGAAGGCCACGTATATTAAAATAGAGATGACAGCTGCGTGTATTAAACAGGGATAACCATCTTAAGGAAATATTCTGACAAGGCGACAATGGTAGGCCATGGACAATATGGGTGAGACGGCGGTTCAAAAGAACGATCTGACCAAAGCGGTGATTGCAGGTCAAGGGGGTCTTTAATGCGAGCTTCATAGCGGATCGGGGCGGTGGCCCATTAATGGAAGAAAATTCGAAAACTTGGCAGAGGAAGGAATTTTTTTTTTGTTACGTGAATTCTCTCAGGTGGGGCATTAATTGCCTAGAGGGCCGAGACCTCGATAAAAACTCAAAAATTGTAAGGGAAGGGATGGCGAGTTTGAGATTGAGTGGGGAAGAACTATGCCTGGAAACGGTATTGTAAGACTGTGTTAAGCAATTTGCAGAAATTAATTTGAAGTTTTGTTGTGTGAATCTCGGCTTGCCATCAAGTGGTATCAGAGCGGGAGCTCCTGAGCGTGTAACAGATCACCGAAAGAGAGGCAGTTACACCAGGATCTGTGGAAGGATTTGTAAGGGAAGAAAGAAAAATGCCCCCACGAAGAAACCGTGGTGGAGAAAGAAATGTGGTGCCGGTCGAAGACTTTCGAGCCTTGCAGAGGCAAGTTCAAGCCCTGCAAGAAGAGCTACGCAGAAGGCACGAGCCCGGAAGGGATGAGGGAAGTGAAGACGAAGTTGATGAAGAAGAAGACCACCTTGAGGAAGAAGAAGAGGTCGTAGATCCCGCACAAGCCAAGTTGTACAAAGCCATCTCTCGATTGGAAAGCAACCAAAAATGGAGGTTTCTACATATTCGGGAAACCTAAATCCGGAAGAGGTGATTGACTGGATAAATGACTTAGAAGAATATTTCGAATATGAGGAGGTTGAAGACCCTAATCGGGTCAGATTTGCTAAGACCAAGTTGAAGGGTCATGCCAGCATTTGGTGGAGGGGAATACAACTGGAAAGGAATAGAAGAGGGAAGGAGAGAATAACAAGATGGGATAGAATGGTGGAAAAGCTGAAAAGATAGTTTATTTCGACAGATTACGAGTTGGATCTCGCTAAGGAAAATGCAGAGTTTGAGACAGACAAACAAAACCGTCCAAGAATACACCGAGGAGTTTTACAAGATCTCTATTAGAACTGGACATTTAGAGGCAAACAAAGAGAAGGTAGCCCGTTATATAAATGGGTTGAGACTCGGTATCCAAGAAGAGCCGAGCCTAGTTCGGGTAAGCACCATTGAGGATGCTTACCAGTTTGCCTTAAAGGTGGAAGAAAAACTGAATAGGCGGTTTGAAGGCAAGCAAAGAGGAAGGGGCCATGGTGGAAGAACTGGTGGGAGAACCAATGGAGAAAAATATAAAGATCTGAAGAAGACTGGTGAAGCCAGTAGTAACCAGGATCAAAGGGAGGAGGATGTTTATCAGCCCCGTGATCAGAATAGCTACCCAAGAGGACGGGGTGGATCTGGACGAGGGTTTGGAAGAGGAGTATTTCGTGGGACATGTTTCCACTATGGTGAAGAAGGACATCGAGCATTCGAGTGTCCACAACACCGAGAAAGGACGAACAAGAGGCCTGAGGGCCCAGCCAGAGCTGCTGTGGCAGAGGAAGATGCTGGATCTGAACATTCTAAAGAAGCGGAGAGAGGGGAAGCAATGATCGTAAGGAGAGTCCTATTGAATGAGGAGAAGGACACAGATCAGAGAAGAAGTTTATTCCGCACAAGGTGTAAATGCACGGGCAAGATTTGCAATATTATTATTGATAATGGTAGCACGGATAACCTGGTTTCAGAAGAAATGGTTACCAAGTTACAGTTAGAGAGGAAGAAGCACCCGCATCCATATCGGGTCGCATGGTTACAGAAGGACCATAGGGCTTTGGTCAATGAGCAATGCTCCGTTAAATTTAATATTGGGAATTATTGTGATGAGGTCCTGTGCGACATCCTGCCTATGGATGCTTGCCATATGTTGTTGGGAAGGCCCTGGCAGTTCGACCGGAGTGCAGTGCATGACGGCCATGCCAACACCTACTCATTGACGAAGAATGGCGTGCGCCATAAGCTGAAGCCCGTGAAGGAGGCGGATGAAAAGATGTGTAACAGCTCCAAAATCTGTTTAGTTGAAGGGAGAAAATTTTTGGACGGTTTGAAGCATGAACATTTATGTTATGCAATAATTCCTAGAGTTAGGGAGAAAGAATGCCAAGATACCCCAGCAGAAGTCCTAGATCTGTTGGAGGAATTTCTAGATATTGTGTCTGATAATGTGCCTGAGGGTTTACCCCCAGTAAGGAAAATCAGCCACCATATAGATTTGGTGCCAGGATCGAGCTTGCCAAATAAAGCTGCACATAGAATGACGCCTGTAGAGACTGAGGAGTTAAACAGGCAGGTCCAGGAGTTGCTGGAGAAGGGATTGATTCGGGAAAGTTTGAGCCCATGCGTAGTACCTACAGTGTTGGCACCAAAGAAGGATGGAGAATGGAGAATGTGTACAGATTCATGGGCCATCAACAAGATCACAATAAAATACAGATTTCCATTGCCAAGAATGGATGACATAATGGATTGTTTAAGTGGAGCCAAGTACTTCACCAAGGTTGATCTCAAAAGTGGTTACCATCAGATCCGTATCATAGAGGGAGATGAGTGGAAGACAGCCTTCAAGACCAGAGAGGGCTTGTATGAGTGGTTGGTCATGCCCTTTGGGCTATCCAATGCACCGAGTACCTTCATGCGGCTGATGAATGAGGTACTAAAAGAGTTTTTAGGAAAATTTGTCATAGTCTATTTAGATGACATATTAATATTTAGTAGAACCTTGGAGGAACACCTGATGCATATCAGAAGGGTTTTTGAGAAGCTACGGGAGGAGCAGTTATTAATAAATCTAAAAAAGTGTAATTTTGTAAAGAAGGAGTTAGTGTACCTGGGATTTGTAATCTCAGTAGAAGGTCTAAAAATGGACCCAGAGAAGGTGAGAGCCATCATGGAATGGCCTACTCCGAGAAGCACAACAGAGGTAAGATCATTTCATGGTCTAGCCAGCTTTTACAGAAAATTCATTAAAAATTTCAGCAGCATTTGTGCACCCCTCACATAAACAATGAGAGGGGATAAGAAAGAATTCAAGTGGACCTTAGGGGCTGAAAGGAGCTTTGATGCATTAAAGAAAAAGGTCACGTAATAGCCTGTTTTGGCACTTCCAGACTTTAACAAAGTATTTCGGTAGACTGTGATGCCATGGCAAGGCAATAGGGGCTGTACTCGAGTCGTGAAGGCAGGCTCGTTGCCTATTTTAGTGAGAAGCTAAATGATGCTCGAAAAAGTATTCAGCTTTATGACCAGGAATTTTATGCTATAGTTCAAGCTCTAAAGAAGTGGAGGCATTATTTGTTGCCAAAAGAGTTTGTTCTATTCACTGATCATCAGGCATTACAGTCCATTAACAACCAAACAAAACTGAATCAAAGGCACTTGAAGTGGGTTGAGTTCCTCCAAAGCTATACCTTTGTTCTGAAGCACAAAAGCAGGAAATCAAATAGAGTTGCAGATGCCTTAAGTAGAAGGCAGAATTTACTGATTAAAATGACAAGGGAAGTAGTGGGATTTGAAGAATCGAAGGGTTTGTACCCTGAAGATCCGGATTTTGCAGAAGCCTGGACGGCTTGCTTGACACCTGCTATCGTGGACATGACAAAATGGTTGGATTTTCTAATCCAAGATGGAATGTTGTTCAGAGGAAGTAAATTATGCATTCCAAGGAGTTCCATGCGGGAAAACTTAGTCAAGGAGAAACACAATGGAGGACTCGGCCGGACATTTTGGCCAGGATAAGACAATTGCCCCGGTGAGGTGAAAATTACTATTGGCCGCAACTACAGCAAGATGTGAAAAAGTTTGTACAGAGTTGTAGAATATGCCAGATGGCAAAGGGCAGAAGACAGAACATGGGATTGTATCAGCCGTTACCAGTACCTGAGCGGCCATGGGAGGACGTCAGCATGGACTTCGTCCTCGGATTGCCAAGAACACAGAGGGGAAATGACTCGTATTTGTAGTAGTTGACAGATTTTCCAAGATGGCACACTTTATTCCATGCCGTAAAACATGTGATGCGGTTCACATTGCGAGGTTATTTTTCAAGGAAGTGGTACGACTTCACGGTCTACCGAAGAGCATTGTTTCTAACAGAGATACAAAATTTGTTGGGTATTTCTAGAGAACTTTGTGGAAGAAGTTGAAGACAGATCTGAAATTCAGTTTTGCATACCACCCACAGACTGATGGACAGACAGAGGTGGTAAATAGAAGCCTGGGTAATTTACTGAGATGCTTGATAGCAGATCAACCCAAGGGATGGGATTTAGTTTTACCGCAGGCGGAATTTGCATATAACAATTCAATCAATAAGAGCACAAATAAATCTCCATTCCAGATAATATATGGAAACAACCCGAGAAATGTGTCTGAACTGAGAAAGTTGGATAAGAGAGAAAAGTGCAGTGCCGAGGCAGAAGAATTTGCGAAACATATGAAAAGTCTCGCATGAAGAAGTAAGGAAACAAATTATAAAAATGAATACTCAATATAAAACAAGAGCAGACTGTAAGCGGCGGTTCAAAGAGTTCGAAGTAGGAGATGAAGTCATGGTCCATCTCAGGAAGGAAAGGTTTCCAGCCAAAACTTATAACAAATTAAAGATGAAGAAGTTTGGGCCATGCAGAATATTGGAAAAACGGGAGTCAGGCAATGCATATGAAGTGGAATTGCCAAGTTGGCTTGACATTTCACCTATTTTTAACATTTCAGATTTAGTGGAATATCATGAGGGAGAAAGTACAGAGGTACCAAGTACGGAATTATGGCAAATTCCAGCATCTACTCCAACCACAGACGAGGTCGAGGAAATATTAGACGCTCGTGAAGGCAGAAGCACCAGAAACAAATAGTATTCTGAATATTTGATAAAGTGGAAGGGCAGACCTATTGAAGATGCAACTTGGTTGTCGAAGACGGAGGTTGACCGCCTGGGTCTTCCCCTAACAAAATAGAAGTGAGGATCACTTTTTAATTTACCCGGGTGTCTGATGCAGGAGCATCCGGCGACAATGGAGCAATCTTGCATCCTCCAAATTTTTCTAAGTTTTCTAAGTACTTTGTATTTTGATTTATTTCAGTTCTTTTCCAAGGTTGAAGTTTTGTAAAGCAAGGGGGAGGTTTAAGTTTTATAAAGCAAGTTGGGGAGTTTATAAAGCAAGTTGGGGAGTCGCGAAATCGCGGCTCCAAAGGCAAGGCAAGGCAAAGGTTGGGGGGAAGTTGTGAAATCGTGACATGTGATTTTACGACATGTCGCGAAATCGTGACTCCCCCCCAACATTTGCCTTGCCTTGCCTTTGGAGCCGGTTGGGGGAGTCGCGAAATCGTGACATGTCACGATTTCGCGACATGTCACGAAATCGCGGCTCCAAAGGCAAGGCAAAGACAGAAGGCAAAGGCAGAAATGGTCGCGATATCGCGATGAAAAATGAAAAGCTAAGGCACAAGGGCATGGAGGTCGCGATATCACGACATGTCGCGATATCACGACGTAAAATGAAAAGCTAAGGCACAAGGGCACGGGGGTCACGATATCGCGACATGTCACGATATCATGACATGTCGTGATACCGTGACATGTCACGATATCGCGACGTAAAATGAACATCTAAGGCATAAGGGCGTGGGGGTCGCGATATCGCGACCAGTAGAAGGCTGCCACGTGGATTAAGATATCGTTGCCAAGAAGAAGACAGGCCGAATTAGACACGGGACTGCCATGTGTGTAAAAGCGACGCGACTTGTTGAAGACAGAGGCCAAAAATGGACACGCGGGCAGCCACGTGTATTAAAACAAAGATGAAGGCCACGTATATTAAAATAGAGATGACAGCCGCATGTATTAAACAGGGATAACCATCTTAAGGAAATATTCTGACAAGGCGACAGTGGCAGGCCATGGACAGTATGGGTGAGACGACGGTTCAAAAGAACGATCTGACCAAAGTGGCGGTTGCAGGTCAAGGGGGTCTTTAATGCGAGCTTCATAGCGGATCGGGGCGGTGGCCCATTAATGGAAGAAAATTCAAAAACTTGGCAGAGGAAGGAATTTTTTTTGTTGTTACGAGAATTCTCTCAGGTGGGGCATTAATTGCCTAGAGGGCCGAGACCTCGATAAAAACTCGGAAAATTGTAAGGGAAGGGATGGCGAGTTTGAGATCGAGTGGGGAAGAACTATGCCTGGAAACGGTATTGTAAGACTGTGTTAAGCAATTTGCAGAATTTAATTTGAAGTTTTGTTGTGTGAATCTCGGCTTGCCATCATTGCTTCTGCCTTACCTACCTTTGTGGAGCTAGAGTGTGGATCTAGCCTCTTTAAGAAGACCATTGAATATGAAAATAAGCATCCTTTTTGTATTCACTGTAAAACTCAAGGCCACTTGCATGCTCAGTGCTCTGTGTTCCTTAAACAGACATTCCCTGCTGATGATATGCCTACTTCCATTTGAGATAAAGGAAAGTAATTCTTGGATCCACTCAAAAAATTTAATAGAAGATTCCTTCCTTCCAAATGAGCTTTCTTCATACCGGTCAAAGATCAATGAAAAAAATATATTGCGGGCAACATCTCCTCCGTCAATCTTCCAAGCGATAAAGGGGACCAAACTTCTCTTCCAACTGCAAATGCCAAAGAGGTTAGTCTTTTTGCTCTACCTAGTAAATTCTAAATTCTTGGTGATTTAAATCCTGAGGATGATCACGTGATAGATACTGTTGAGAATCTTAATCCTAAATCAAAATCTACTCCTAATAGTTCATCCCTTTCTTCGAAAGGCTAGTCTATTCCTGCCTCCTTCTTGGAACCTTCTAGCCTTGTTGTGCAAAATTTTAGTCCTAAAGTCACCAGGAGTCGTAATAAATCTCCTATTGACTGTGGTATGGAAAAAAAGGAGGAATACCCTCTAAGTCTAACCATTGGAAACAAGGAACCAATGAATATATTGCTAATGGTGTCCAAAAGACTCTTTTTTCTATAGGTATCATTTCTAAGGAAGACCCAAAGTGTATCAAACCTCCCCAACCATTTGGAAAGGGAGGCAATAAATTTACAAAATATTCTAAATGAAGATTATCTCATGGAATGTGAGAGGCCTTAATGGTTTAGTCAAACAAATAATAGCTAAATAATTAAGGAAAGTGATAAGACCCACCATTTTTGCTATCCAAGAAACCAAAATCAGCGATTATCTTGATAAAAAGATAAGTAATCACATTTGGAAACACTGTGAATATCTTGCTTGCAAATATAATGGGGCTTCTGGTGGCCTCCTATGTCTTTGGAATCCTAATATAGTAGAAGGAAACATTATCCATTCCTATGATGAGATGATGAGCATTGTTTTTTTTGACAAAGACAACAATTCTCCTTGGGTCCTTACCAACATTTATGCTCCAAACTCCATCACTGGTAGGACCCATTTATGGAACAACCTTACTAATGTCTAGAGAGCCTTTGCAAATCTTCCTTGGATTCTCATTGTTGACTTTAATACTCCCTTATTTACTTCTGATAAGAAAGAGGGAGTTGGTTCTTATTCCAAAAGTATGGAGGACTTCAAGGAATTCATAAGCAAACAAAATCTCATGGATGTCAATCTCAAATAAAATCAGTTTACCTAGTCAAACAGAAAATGTGGTGCCCAATTAATTCAGGTTAAACTTGATAGAGTTCCTTTTTCTCAAGAAGCTACCAATATTTTGGGGGATGCAAATATTCAATCCCTACTCAAAATCGGTTCTGATCATAGTCCTGTTCTCCTTGATACAAATAATCTGAAGCTATTTGAAACCCCTTCAGGTTTGAATCTATGTGGATGCTTCATCCTGATTTTAGAGAAAGGATCAAACAATGGTGGTAATCTAACTTCCAAGGATCCCCTTCCTTTGTGTTGGCACAAAAATTTAAAAACATCAAGGGGAATTTAAAAATCTGGAATAGAGATGTCTTCGACAACCTCTTCCAAAACAAATAGGACATCATTAACAGACTTGACATAATAGAAAAATAAAGGCAAGAAAAAGGTGATTGTTCTAGAGAAATCAGAGAAAATGAAAGGAACTTATTAGCTCAATATCATAATATCCTTCAGTGCGAAGAGATACTTTTGAGATAGAAATATCGCGATATTTGGTTAAAAAAATGAGACTCCAATACAAATTTCTTTAATGTCTCAACATTGAGACATCTCAGTCACAATAGGATTAAAGAAATTCACAGGCAAGATGGTAGAATGGAGAATGATATTAAAGAAATCAAGTCAGAAGGCCATATCCACTTTTCAAAAATTATACAAGAGGAATAGCGACCCAACTCTAGAGCTGCTAAAGATTTCTTTCTTCAATTCATTCCCAAACTAATTACTAATGACATCAAAAACAAATTAAATATAGTACTCTCTGACGAGGAAATAAAGGATGCACTTTTTCAATGAAACCTGACAAAGATCCTGGATCTGATGGGTTTCCTCCCAGATTATTTCGAGCATTTTGGGATATTGTGAGTAATTATGTGTGTAAAACCATTATAGAAATACAACGCTCTAAGACTATTCCCAGAGGATTCAATTCCACGTTCATCGCTCTCATACCAAAAATCCCCAATGCTACTAACTTTAATGACTTTCGACCTATAAACCTTTGTAATGTCATTTACAAAATTTAAACCAAGGCGATTTCCATTTGTATGAGAGAAGTGATGCCTATTATTATAAATCAATACCAAGGTAGCTCTATTAGAGGTAGATCCTTCTTAGACGACATTATTTCTGTTCATGAATCCATTCACTCCAGTTCCCTCAATAAAAAGGCAGTCTTTCTCCTTAAGCTTGATATGAACAAAGCCTATGATAGACTAAGTTGGGACTTTTTTATTTCCATCCTTCACAAGTTTGGGTTTCACTCTGATTAGATTTTCGTAGTCAAAGCATGTATCTCCTCCGCTTTGTTATTTGTTATTATCAATGGTTATCCCACTGGTTACTTTCAAAGTAGTAGAGGTCTAATACAAGGAGATCCTTTATCCCCCCTCCTTTTCATCATTGTAGCTAAGGCTATTGGCAGGTCTATTTTGGTAGCTAAAGAGGCAAGACTAATTTCTAGCATTCAAGTTACTTCACAATGTAGTCCTATCACCCATCAACAATTTTTTGACGATACTCTCTTCTCCACCTTTGCCTCTATCAACGAAGATACTATCATCAAACGTATTCTTATCCTTTATGAAGAAGCTACTGGTCAAATAATCAATTTCCAGAAGAGCAAATTATTTTTCCTTAATACTCCCTTGAGAAGGCAACAGTTTATTGCTAACATTATTCATTGCTTTATCAGCAGTCTTCCTTCTTCATACCTTGGAATACCTTTTTTCATTGGAAATATTAAGGAAAACATGTGGGACAATGTCATTGAAATACTTCAAAAAAATCTAACCACCTGGAGAGGAAACCTCCTTTCCCAAGCTGGCAAAATTACTTTGACCATGGCTTGTCTTCAAAGCATTCTTGTTTATTTCTTATCCTTATTCAAAGCTCCAGCTTCTGTCTATGGTAAAATGGAAATAATTCAAAAAAACTTCCTCTGGTCAGGTACTGAGAACAAACACAGATTTCATTTGGTGGCCTGGGATAAAATATGCAAACATAAAGACCAAGTTGGTCTAGGTATCAAACGTATATTCAACCTAAATCTTGCCCTCCTTGCTAAGCAGGTCTAGAGACTTATTTCAAATGAGAGGTTTGATTAGGTCAAACTTATAAAAAGGAAGTATCTTCAGAATGCTGAGTTCTTGCATGGCCAGGTACCTTCCTGCGGTTCTGCCTTCTGGAAGTCCATTTGTGAAGCTCGTCCATTGGTGAAAAAAGGAACTCATTGGCAACTTGGAGATGGGAAGTCCATATTTTTCTAGGAAGATAAGTGGATTGGTGATCATCCTCTCAACCAGAATCTTATACTTCAAAGGATCATCAACACTACCAGGCAACTTTTTGGTCCTCTAGTGGCTAACTTTATAGTTTCAATTAATGTTCCAAATTGTGAAGAGGAATCTTCATACCTAAATAACCATCTCTCCTCTATTAGATTCCTCAACGTTCTCTCTAAATATCAACCCATTTGGGAGCCCATAGACTCTGGGGATTTTTCTGTTAAGACTTCTTACCTGCTTTCCCTAGATTATATTGAACATCCTCTACATTTCAAGCTTGTCTGGACTAAGTATTTGATTCCTAAAATTGCTTCATTTTCTTGGCTCTATATTCAATATCGCATTCTTACTATCGAGAACCTTATGAAAATGGGACTCACTCTTCCTAATAGATGTTAGCTTTGTTTTTCCAATTGGGAGTCCACGTTCCACCTCTTCTTATTTTGTCCCTTTTCAAGGATGTTTATCAATAAACTTCTTCAAATATTCTAGTTGGTTTGGACCAATCCTCCTTCCATTGTTGACCTTTTTTATCAGTGGCCTAATCCTTTTAAAACTTTTGTGCTCAAAGGATTGTGTAAATTTAGTCTTCAAAATTATTTATGGTAAATTTTGCTTGAACACAATCACAGAGTTTTTGAAAATAAAGTTTCCAACCTAAGTACATTGCCAATAAAATTATTCTCTGTGCCACAGAAAATGTTCTTGTCGCTCCTCTAAATTTGTATCCTTGTCCTCATTTTGAGAAATACATCCTCAAGTCTTGCAATATAAGTCTTGATGATCTCAATTGTACCGATTCTTCTAATCCTAAAAATAGTGTCAAATGGATTCCCCCTCCTATTGGTTGGGTCAAACTCAATTTTAATGGAGTGGCTAAAGAAAATACTAGAACAGGAGGGTTGGTGGAATCCTCTGTGATCATCTAGGAAATTCTATTTTTGCCTACTTGAAACCTCTAGGTGTGACTACCAATCACTCCGCTGAGGAAAATGTTGTCTGGAGAGGCCTCCAATTTGTCAAATATATTCCAAGAAAAATCATTGTAGAAGGTGATTCTCTAAATATCATTAACTACTTAAATTCTTCCAAGACTTCCAGTTGGAGGATTAGACCAACCATTAAGTACTACAATAAAATCCTTCAGATTCAACATAATTTCATTATCCAACATACTTACAGGCAGGCTAATACAGTTGCTGATAAGTCGGCTAATATTGGGGTCAATGCCCAAGGACCTCTAACATGGACAAACAGTTTACCCCCTGAGGTGGATGATCTTCTCAAATGGGACCAAATTCAAGGGAGGGACCAAAATCACGTTATCCATGATGAACACTAATTTGCCTATCAATTCTAGTCATCAATATTTTTTATCCTATGTAATCCCTAAGAGTTACTTGCCAGACCTTTGGTTTTGTCTTCATTCAATCACCTTGACTTTCTTGAGAGATTGGTTTCACGTTCCCCTAGGCTCTATTTTCTATTTCCACATTGCCTCTTTCAATAATTCTAATCATTTTTAGGTGACCACTTATTCTTATTATCCCAAGGTAAATTTTCACATGAGTTTGAATCATTTGAATCCCGTGTGCTTTGATATGTGTAATCCTACTTTTTTTTGGAACCATCTTCAGCCTTCTCGATCGAAGGCTCATCTTGAAAATCAATTTTGTGATTATCACAAGCCTTTCAGGGTCTCGTACTTGAATATCTTGTTGGCTAAGCCTTTCATGCACCCCAAATTGCCAAGTTACCATTTTAGAGTATCGCCAAGTGATTAGCTGGGATTTTAACCTAATCTTGATTTATAGATCAAACCTTTGCTCTAGCCAATCCTTGCTTGTTTAAGACTTCATTCCATTTGTGCTAATGCCTTTATGGTCCCAAAGTAGATGTTCACAAGGCAACGCCATTCTTTTATTTGATCTTGTGCATGCCCTGTCCATTATCCTGGTGTTTGATCCCGTTCTTTCTATTCCTTTTCTTGACTGACCTCTATATTTTTCCCTATTCTGTCCAATTTCACATCTCCATTGAGTTTTTGACAGGCCTGACAGGCCAATCCTTGGAGGGTAAAGTTATTCGGTGCAACAAAAACAACTGGGAGGTAGAGTTGACCTTCTTCGAGAAGAGCTTCGAGGTTTATAAAAATTATAGCAAAGGTTTGTTTTGTGAACACCTTTCCCCTGCTCTATAGTAAATTATTGTTCTTGTATTGTAATATATTTCCTGTGATAATCCATATTCTCATTTATTTTGTATTCACCTTGCCTATGTGAACCATTTTTGTGAAGCCAAAGCCATGAACATCCCTACTGCTATTTTTTGGTCCATCGACTACACCATTACGTCTACCCACAAAAACGAGGATGTCCTTCCCAATCACCAGGGGATTTTAAAATTCATTTACCATTATCTCCTCCTTCATTTCCCTAGTGGCAACATTCCTAAGTCGAATTCTGGAGAAGATAACTCTTCCTCTACTCCTATCCCCTAGCCTTCTAATCCAAAAAAAAAAATGATAAGCCTCACCCTGTTGCTAGGAAGAAAATCAAAGTTGAAACAACCTCTATTAGAAGCTCTCAACGACTGAAGCTTAAGGAAGTAGCTAAAACCCCACCGTCCATCACTGGAAAACCTCCTAAAGCTTAGTCTACTTTGCCTGATCTTGTTGATAAGTTCCTTCATAAATTAGTTATCCATGCTACTATTGCATCAATCATACATATGAAGACGACTCACATCGCCATTGGTAAGGCCATTGCTATCCTTAAGGAACAGAGGCATAATCTCAAAATTTTATTCTTCTACGAAAGTTTAAATGGTTCCTCCATGGTCTCTATTGCTGAACCCCCTTTCGATGTCAAAGGGGGTTCTAATGATGATGATGTAGTCAAAATTACTCAAGATGTCTGCCTGGAAAATCTGAATGAAATGTCAAAGGACAAAGAAAACCTGAAGGAGGAAGCAAAGGATAATGTTCTGGAAATTGATGTTCACAACCTTCAGCAACCCGATGCCCTTCCTTGATGACGTCCATGGTTTGTGGCTAGTTTTGCTCTCAGCTGCATTGCTCTTTCTCTGGTCTATTAGTGTGTAAGATTTTTTGTTCCAGCTCGCCTTTGTGCTTCTCTTTTTTGGTGATGTTCCTTTCTGTTCCTTTTTGCCAAAGGATTTTAATGGCTTTTAGCCTTTCTAGACATTATGTTCTTAGTATTTCAGTTTTGCCAGGTTTGGTTTTGTTCTATTTAAGGAGACTCATTTATATCTATTGCATTCCTCTTGGTTCCTTGATGTAAAAGGCGATATGGTACCTTTCAAATACCCTTTTTAAAATAATACAAATTAATTTACCAAAAAAAAATTTACTACCTACAATGGTAATCATGGATCTTTGTGAGGGTGCTAACTAATCCTCATCTTATCTAGGTGGTAGGTATTGTGAGTATGGATGGACTCGTAGTTGGTTGGATGAGTGTTAGAAAGTGTTATTCAATAATCTATGACCACCTTGGGAAGCAGAAAATCATTTGTTTAATAAAGGATAGATAATAGCCTTTAATGAGACATATTTTCAAAATATGCACAGGAGAAATATTTTATTATTATCCAATGTTTGTTGTTAGAAAGTATTAACTTATATATATCAGAGTAAAATCCTTATAGGGAGAATGAAGGAAAAATTATCCTTGGAATTGGAACCAAGGTTTTAGAAAAACAACATTTGAAATATATATATGTAATTAAAGATGAATTTATAGAAATGAATAAGCTATTACAAATTTGATAAATCTTGGATTTGAAGATAAACCATAATAGCGGAATATGTCATGGATATGTGTAATGAAAAAAATGTGATAATAAAAGATTAAACTTGTAGTTGACTGCTTCATTATTAGGATAAATTGATTGAAGTTTGATTTATTAAATGCATAAATAATATGCTAAATCCTTTTAAGAAATAGAGTAGAGGAACTTTGTATGAAGTTAATTGAAAATAAACAAAAGGACTTCCTTTTAATCTTGATATATTTAGATTGCTAAAAATATGCTCCTTCCTTTAGAGATAATATGTTATGGATTTTGGTAAGACTCAATAATGACTTGTAGGCTATGCAAGATCTAGTTCTATAATTAATCTATGTAAAGAATGGTTTGAACTATTGGATAAAATTCTGAATTAATTGTGTTAGATTACTTATCTATTTATTTTGTAAAGAGATTCTTTTTTAGAAATGAGAAATTTATGATTGTATGTAAATGAATGAATCTTTGGGCATTGGGGCGCAATAAATGAATATAAACTTATGGGGGTTCCAAAATAATATTTTATAAGGAATTACTCAAGGAAAATACCCTTGAGTATTAATAGATTAGTAAACAAATAAGTTTAATGTGAGGGAATTATGGGATTACCTCACTCTTGTAAAATAAATAAGCTTACAACACAATTGTAATCGAAGAGCACAAGAAATTCTCATGCAACATATTGAAATAATGATGGAAAAAGGAATAAAGGATTCCTTGTTGTAGATTGGCTAATATACTTGCAATGAAAATATATATGGATATTTTTATCTTGGTTTTTATCCCAAAAAGGTTTTTGAAGATATGTAATGTGTCATTTGTGAATCTTCTATGAGCTAGTTATATAATGATTGTAATATTTTATTATTCTTTTACTATGACATGAATGTATAATATGAACTAGAAATGATTATCTAATTATGTAATTCATGGGATGGAATATTGTAATGAAAGATAGATAATTAGATCTTCTTTATTTACTACAAGATAATATGGATTATGTAATTATTATTTCTCAAATGTGAAGAATATATTTTTATCTTAATTTCACCTAGGGTTTTTTGAGATTCTTCCTTGAGAGGTTTTTGGGAATGTTAACCTAGATAGATCCCTAAGGTTGAGACTGGAACTAAAGGAAAAGTTATGAGATAATCTCTTAAGGGTACAATGGGCACTTCAGTAATAGATCTTTGATGTGTGCTTTAAAATATGATGAGCTTAGAATTCAATTATATCTAAATTTGTGTGATGGGATTCTGTTTTAAAAAGTGAGATACCAATGTGAGAGAGATATCATACAAATGATAGTCATACAGACCTAAAATAATGAGGGAGATTTCTTATTCAGAATGTCATTTGGCAAGGTAGTCTTTGGTAACCCCAAATGAAATATAGGTGACTAAATGGGATGTCACACATACGATAATAAACTCCATTAAGCTATGTGAAAATTAGATTAAAATTTCACAATATTTTATGCTAAATGATGTATAAGCTATAATAAGCTTATGCCTAAACACTAGTAAGGAATGAGAGATACTAGTATGGGATTTGGTATCCCTCCTTCTCAAGTGAATGAGATAGGATTAACCTATATGTTGTGGTCATATAGGAAATAAATAAGAACTAATCATTTATCTTTCATTACAATATTACATTCTATGAATTGCATAATAAGATAATCATTTCCAGTTTATATTATACATTCATGTCATAGTAAAAGAATAATAAAATATTACAACCATTCCATAACAATATCATAGAAGATTCACTAATGACACATTATATATCATGGCAACCCTTTTTGGAAGAAAACCCAACCTAAATAATATCCATATTTATTTTCATTGCAAGTCTATTATCCAATATACAAAAATGAATCTACAATTCCTTTTGTCATAATTTAAATCTATAGCATTAGAATTTCCATAATTCGTGTGCTCTTCAATTACAATTGTGTTGTAAGCTCATTTGTTTTTTTTTTTTTAAAGCGAAAAACCCCTTGCAGGGCCGCCTTGGTCTGAGATACCATGACCATGGGGTTCTACACCGTCAAAGTCACCCGGGAGTCTCACCCGGCCCTGCCCGCACCAACATTATCAATTGGATTTTTGGGTACCCAATTCAACTTTTATGTAGGGTGGAGATTTGAACCTAGGACCTCCCTTGGAGGATTGCCCTCTCCTCTCCAACTCACCTGCAACACCTGGGTTAAGCTCATTTATTCTTCAAGAGTGAGGGAATCCCATAATTCCATCACATTAACCTTATTCATTTACTAATCTATTAATATTCAAGGGATATTTTCCTTGAATTATTCCTTACTAAATATTATTTGTGGAACCCCCATAAGTTCGTATTCATTTATTGGGCTCCATACCCATACCTTCATTCGTTTAAATACAATCATAATTTTCTCTTTTATAAAAAAGAATATTTTTACAACATAAATAGATAAGTCCTCTAACTCAATTAATTTATAATTCTATCCAATAATTCAAATATGATTTACATAGATTAATTAAAGAACTAGATCTTGCAAAGCCTAAATGTCATTATTAAGTCTTCGTAAAATCCATAACATATTATCTCTAAAGGAAGCAACATATTTTTACCAATTTAAAATTATCAAAATTAAAATAAATTTCCTTTTTTTTTTTCAATTAACTTCATATAGAGATCCTCCTTCGCAGATTTTTGAAAATATTTTCTACTTTCCAAGGTGGTCATAGATGATTGAATAGCACTTTCTAACACTCATCCAACCAACTATGAGCCATCCATACTCACGATACCTACTTCTTGGCTAGGAGGAGGCTTATTTAGCACTCTCATAAAGGCCCATGAGTACCATCATAGGTAGTCATTTTAACACAAGGTAGATGGATTTAATTTTGATGCTTAGACATCATCCTACCATAGGTGTGGGATTATAGATTTCACAAACCTATCACCATATATGATTAATTTAAAACCTACATTCAAAGAGCACTAATCCAACAGTCTGAGTGGGTTTTATATTTGTGCCACTTGGAAGCCTCCCAAACCTTACAATAAGAACAAAAATTATTTTTCTAAACATTAAGGTATGACTTGGATTAATTTCTTTTGTTATTGTGTGAAGGAGATATTTCTTCTTGTAGTGAAATTTGTACTAGGAACACATAGGATATGGACCAATAGGCTTTCAAAGGTAGGTTTATTCAAAGGATTAAGCCTCCCAATAAACTAAACCATAGTCCTACTTTATTACAAAGAGCAACTATGCAAAAACATGGTGCTAATAAGATGCAACACTATGCTACAGATGGATTACAATGGGTATCTATATAACAATCACGATTTATACAAATTTGTAGATAACAATCAATCAAATGGGTGACTAAAGGGGGATTTCACACATACAATAATCATGTGCATTAAGCTATGTGAAAATTAGATTAATGGTGCACAATAGTTTATGCTAAATGAGATGTATAAGCTATAAGAAGCTTATGCCTAAACACTAGTAAGGAATGAGAGACATTAGTATGGGATTTGGTATCCTTTTTTCTCTAGCGAATGACATAGGATTAACCCATATGTTGTGGTCACATAGGAAATAAATAAGAGCTAATAATTTATCTTTCGTTACAATATTACATTCAATGAATTGCATAATTAGATAATCATTTCTAGTTTATATTATGCATTCATGTCATAGTAAAAGAATAATAAAATATTACAACCATTCCATAATTAATCTCATAGAAGTTTCAAAAAATAGCACATTTTATATCTTGGGAACCCTTTTTGGAAGAAAACCCAACCTAAAAAATTTACATCTTTATTTTTATTGCAAGTCTATTAGACAATCTACAAAAAGGAATCTATCATTTTTTTTCATAATTTCAATCTATTGCATCAGAATTCCCATAATTCTTATGCCCTTCGATTACAATTATGTTGTAAAATCATTTATTCTACAAGAGCGAGAGAATCCCATAATTCCCTCACATTAACCGTACTTGTTTACTAATATATTAATACTCAAGGGTCTTTTTATTTGAATAATTTCTTACAAAATATTATTTGTGGAACCCCATAAGTTCCTATCCTTTTATTGGGCTCCATACCCAAACCTTTATTCATTTACATACAATCATAATTTTCTCTTTTCTAATGATACAATATAATCAATGTCTCTATCATATTATCATATTATTATTGCATGCATGGTTTGAATATGGAAAGCTACCATAACTATCTCCTCTATCATTGCATATGCACCACCTCCTAGTAGTCTCTCCTCTCACCACTGATGCATCAACCAGTAGGATTCATACTCTGCTATGTTCTCTGCATCATCTAGCATAGTAATTACCTTTGTAGTATTGGCCTCCCCTCCAACTACCTCCACTGCAGGCCAAGTAAGTATCCTCTCATCCACATGGTATCAATAGATCACTAGATTTCTAGGCAACCACTGGCATAGCCCAAACTGTCATATCTCTCGAGCATATGGAAAATACTCTCACTCGGTCCCGTATCGACCAACTATCCATCTTCCTCATAATACGTGTTGAAGCTCCACCTTAGCCTTAGGCCATGCTGGACAATCTTTGTACGATATCTAGGTAACCTCCTTTACCTTGAACCATGCAAATGACTATGCATAGTAATCAATTGTACCTGCATAAGGATGGCTCCAACCCCTCTCTTGGTCCCACTACCATAGGATCCCATATTCTATCTCCACATATATGAGTTATACCAGCATCATCCAAGGTAGTCCCCATGATTTATCTGCAACAATGTGTTGCCATCCCCACACTTGCAATAGAAAGTTGCAACCCAATCCTTTCTGCTCGTGGAAATAGATATTTTACAACTCATCATAATTTTTTACTAACAAAGAAGTGGCCCATGCCATCATTAATGGACTCTCTATGGTGCACTCCACCAGTAAAAACTTCAATTCTAAAAGGTTCCATGGGAACCTGGATCTTGACAAGTCTGGAAATAATATGTTGGAGATAAGCATCATCAACAAGGCATGTCTCATAGTCAAAACCTCTACCTCATACCATATCTCAACTAGGATATCTCTGCTAGGCAAGTCTCGTAATGCCTCACATCAATCCTCTCTGAAGTACCTTTGCAAAATCATGTCTCTAAGATCCTGATGAGTAGAAATAATCAGATGCCCCTCTATCATAATACATAAAATCTGAAAGATCTCCTATAACATCACTATCATTTTCCTAGTTGAAAAGTGAAAGGTATTTGTATGAGGGTCCCACAAATCTATCAAAGTCATCAGGTAAGCTCTTTATCCCATCATTGGCTCTAACTGTATCACTTGCTTGATACCAATGGCATCAAGCTATTTCCAGTCATCCTTTTTCAGTAGGTACCTAGTAGTCTGAAAGAGAGTTGGAAATCCATACTGGTTGGGGCAAGCAAGCTTAAAAAAACAACAAAAACAACCAAAAAATACACATTTTATTTAAAATTATGGTCATCCCACCTAGGGATGGCCCCAAAAAATGAACAAAAATGGTTGTCCTAACCGCCAAAAATAAGAAAAAAAACCTCATAAAAATACAAATAAATCAAATAAAATTGCACAAAAATAAAAATTAAAGCATAATAATAATAAATGATACCACTAATTAGGTTCATTTACCGATATTCAGTTTGTTTCTTTCGAAAAAACAAAAATAATTATATTTTCAAATAAAACAAAGTCTAGTAGCAAATTTAGCCCTTACCCATTTCACGCTAGCTCCACCACTTTTTGAGTCTAGAGGCTAGATCATGGTGATTTTTGGATAGTTTCATAAGTGCTACACTTAAAAAAATCACTCTCCTACTCCTCACCTCTCAATATGCCAAGTCAAAAGTGTGCAAATGAGCTCATTTTGCCAATTTTGAGTTTAAAAGACCTAGAATAAGCATGGTTGCACCAGGGTCGGATGGCCAGAAAATTTGGTGACTTTCCCACCCTAGGATAGCCATGAACATTGTAGTCATCCTACCCTAGGATGGCCACCAAAAAACACCAAAAAAATAGAAGAAAAAGGCCTCAAAACCACCAAAAACATAACAAAACTGATAAAATTCACAATGGGTAAATATTGAACCAAATTGTTCATTGATGAATTGAAATGCATCTACTTTAATCCATAATAAGGCCATTGCAGTTGAACTGCTCCATGGGAACAAGGTATTTGTTTCCTTTCTTCTATGAAATATCCACAAAACCATCAAAAACCTAACAAAACAGATAAATTTCACAATGGGTAAATCTAAAGGAATCATAATCAAGTCATATTGGTCAATTGACTCATCACTTTAATCACTATTCATGCCCTCATCGACTCATCACTTGAGGGGGTAGTCATAATTATGAATTCATAATGAAAATCAACACTCAAAAGCTCAACTTGCATAAATTCAAAAGAATTATTACCAAAGATAATTTCAAGCCCAAGTTTGGGCACATAATTCAGCACTAATTTCATAAAATAAAGTCTTGGTATCCTTTAAGACTTGGGACCCTTATCATGGAATACGTTTATAAGCGAAACAAGGAACCAAGACCAAGTATACCCTAAGCCCCAAAACATGTCCTTACAATGCGGTTGAAAGGTATACCAAAATAAAATCCTTCAAATATGTCAAAAGCAAGGATTCCAAGAATATATTCTCCTTCCACAATGGGGAATCTAAATTTGGTTAGGTTATTGAATAACCTTATTTAGTTGACAATTTAGTCATCTATTTTTGCTATGCACTCTGTTTCACACAATGCATCCCAAAAATGGTCACCTGTAGACACTAAAATTATGTCAATTCGAGTAGACTACTAATACATGCTCTTATCAACATTAAATGGTCTCATTTAGTAATCCTAATGGGTTAAATAGTGGTCCTTAACACTTTTGGGAAGTTTTGGGCCATGTAGCCATGGTCATCCCACCTCGGGATGACCACCAGTTCCTGGTCATCCCACCTAGGTACGACCATCCACAATCATCGTTGGGTGGTACGACCACCAATAGCCATCCCTGGGTGAGATAGCAAAGCCCCTAGAAATCCAAAAATTCAAGGGTGGGATAAATGACAATAAAATTTTTCCATTTATCTCACCCATTGATTTATGATAGATTTAGGGTACATCAAATCTATCACAAATTGTAAATTGGAGGTCCAAATTAGAGGTTTCTCCCACCCTATGCATGGCAAGGTTTTGAAAAATGGTAGCACTTGCCTTGCATGGCCAAACTTGCCCATTCAACCTTGTGCTATCTTGAGCTATAAAATGGAGCCAATCCACTCAATTCAAAAAGGGAGTCTTCACAATATTTTGCAATGAAGTGCTATTGAGATTCAATCAAAAATTCACCTGCTTATTTGCCCTTGAAATTTCCATCAATCAAAGGAGTTTTCTGAGTGATCCCAAATACACAAACCCATTTCAAAATCCAACCATTTAAATGAATCATATCACAAAATTTTATGACAACACGTCTAGGAATAGTTTGAACGAGATCCTGAAGGAATTGGTGGTAAAAACCACTAGTTTTGGTGGCCATCCCCACCTGGGACAGTTAACAGTTACAATTGGAACACCCAATTATGGCCATGACCTCTACATATAATTTATTTTTTATTTTAGCATAGATCATTTCTATAGTAGATTATATGCACTATGCTATGTTTCGGTACAATTTGGATTAGTTTTTCACCTTCTATTAGGCTTTTAATTTCTAACAGTCCCAATTGGAACACCTAGGGATGGCCATGAACTCGACATATAATTTCCTTTTTGTTTTAGCATAGATCATTTCTAAATTAGAATATATGCATTATACTAATTTTTGGTGCTAACATTCTTCATTGCTTTATCAGCAGTCTTCCTTCTTCATACCTTGGAATACCTCTTTTCATTGGAAATATTAAGGAAAACATGTGGGACAATTTCATTGAAATACTTCAAAAAAAGCTGACCACCTGGAGAGGAAACCTCCTTTCCCAAGCTGGCAAAATTACTTTGACCATGGCTTGTCTTCAAAGAATTCTTGTTTATTTATTATCCTTATTCAAAGCTCCAGCTTCTGTATACGGTAAAATGGAAATAATTCAAAAAAACTTCCTCTGGTCAGGTATTGAGAACAAACACAGATTTCATTTGGTGGCCTGGGATAAAATATGCAAACATAAAGACCAAGGTGGTCTAGGTCTCAGACGTATATTCAACCTAAATCTTGCCCTCATCGCTAAGCAGGTCTGGAGACTTATTTCAAATGAGAGGGTTGATTGGGTCAAACTTATAAAAAGGAAGTATCTTCAGAATGCTGAGTTCTTGCATGGCCAGGTACCTTCCTGCAGTTATGCCTTTTGGAATTCCATTTGTGAAGCTCGTCCATTGGTGAAAAAAGGAACTCGTTGGCAACTTGGAGATGGGAAGTCCATATTTTTCTAGGAATATAAGTGGATTTGTGATCTTCTCAACAAGAATCCTATACTTCAAAGGATCATCAACACTACCAGGCAACTTTTTGGTCCTCTAGTGGCTAACTTTATAGTTTCAATTAATGTTCCAAATTGTGAAGAGGAATCTTCATACCTAAATAACCATCTCTCCTCTATTAGAGTCCTTGATGTTCTCTCTAAATATAAACCCATTTGGGAGCCCATAGACTCTGGGGATTTTTCTATTAAGACTGCTTACCTGCTTTCCCTGGATTATATTGAACATCCTCTACCTTTCAAGCTTGTCTGGACTAAGTATTTGATTCCTAAAATTCCTTCCTTTTCTTGGCTCTATATTCAATATCGCATTCTTACTGTCGAGAACCTTATGAAAATGGGACTCACTCTTCCTAATAGATGTTAGCTTTGTCTTTCCAATTGGGAGTCCACGTTCCACCTCTTCTTATTTTGTCCCTTTTCAAGGATGTTTATCAATAAACTTCTTCAAAGATTCTAGTTGGTTTGGACCAATCCTCCTTCCATTGTTGACCTTTTTTATTAGTGTCCTAATCCTTTTAAAACTTTTGTGCTCAAAGGATTGTGTAAATTTAGTCTTCAACATTATTTATGGTAAATTTTGCTTGAACGCAATCACAGATTTTTCAAAAATAAAGTTATCCAACCTAAGTACATTGCCAATAAAATTATTCTCTGTGCCACAAAAAATGTTCTTGTCGCTCCTCTAAATTTATATCCTTGTCCTCATTTTGAGAAATACATCCTCAAGTCTTGCAATATAAGTCTTGATGATCTCAATTGTACCGATTCTTCTAATCCTAGAAATAGTGTCAAATGGATTCCCCCTCCTATTGGTTGGGTCAAACTCAATTTTAATGGAGTAGCCAAAGAAAATACTTGAACAGGGGGGGTTGGTGGAATCCTTTGCAATCATCTAGGAAATTCTATTTTTGCCTACTCGAAGCCTCTAGGTGTGACTACCAATCACTCCGCTGAGGCAAATGTTGTCTGGAGAGGCCTCCAATTTGTCAAATATATTCCAAGAAACATCATTGTAGAAGGTGATTCTCTAAATATCATTAACTACTTAAATTCTTCCAAGCCTTCCAATTGGAGGATTAGACCAACCATTAAGGACTGCAAGCAAATCCTTTAGATTCAACATAATTTCATTATCCAACATACTTATAGGCAGGCTAATATAGTTGCTGATAAGCTGGCTAATATTGGGGTCAATGCCCAAGGAACTCTAACATGGACAAACAGTCTACCCCCTTAGGTGGATGATCTTCTCAAATGGTACCAAATTCAAGGGAGGGACAAAAATCATGTTATCCATGATGAACACTAATTTGCCTATCAATTCTAGTCATCAATATGTTTTATCCTATGTAATCCCCAAGAGTTACTTGCCAGACCTTTGGTTTTGTCTTCATTCAATCACCTTGAATTTCTTAAGAGATTGGTTTCATGTTCCCCTAGGCTCTATTTTCTATTTCCACATTGCCTCTTTCAATAATTCTAATCATTTTTGTGTGACCACTTATTCATATTATCCCAAGGTAAATTTTCAAATGAGTTTGAATCATTTGAATCCTATGTGCTTTGATACGTGTAATCATACTTTTTTTTGGAACCATCTTCAGCCTTCTCGATCGAAGGCTCATCTTGAAAATCAATTTTGTGATTATCACAAGCCTTTCAGGGTCTTGTACTTGAATATCTTGTTGGCTAAGCATTTCATGCACCCCGAATTGCCAAGCTACCATTTTAGAGTATCACCAAGTGATTGGTTGGGCTTTTAACCTAATCTTGATTTATAGATCAAACCTTTGCTCTAGCCAATCCTTGCTTGTTTAAGACTTCATTCCATTTGCGCTAATGCCTTTATGGTCCCAAAGCATATGTTCACAAGGCAACACCATTCTTTTATTTGATCTTGTGCATGCCTTGTTCATTATCCTGGTGTTTGATCCCGTTCTTTCTATTCCTTTTCTTGACCGACCTCTATATTTTTCCCTATTCTATCCAATTTCACATCTCCATTGAGTTTCTGATGGGCATGACAGGCCAATCCTTGGAGGGTAAAGTTATTCGATGCAACAAACACAACTGGGAGGTAGAGTTGACCTTCTTCGAGAAGAACTCCAAGGTTTATAAAAATTATAGCAAAGGTTTGTTTTGTGAACACCTTTCCCCTGCTCTATAGTAAATTCTTGTTCTTGTATTGTAATATCTTTCCTGTGATAATACATATTCTCATTTATGTTGTATTCACCTTGCCTATGTGAACTATTTTTGTGAATCCAAAGCCATGAACATCCCTACTGCTATTTTCTAGTCCATCGACTACACAATTACATCTATCCGCAAAAACGAGGATGTCCTTCCCAATCACCAGGGGATTTTAAAATTCCTTTACCATTATCTCCTCCTTCATTTCCCTATTGGCAACATTCCTAAGTCGAATTCTGGAGAAGATAACTCTTCCTCTACTCCTATCCCCTAGCCTTCTAATCCAAAAAAAAAAAATGATAAGCCTCACCCTGTTGCTAGGAAGAAAATCAAAGTTGAAACAACCTCTATTAGAAGCTCTCAACGACTGAAGCTTAAATAAGTAGCTAAAACCCCACCGTCCATCACTGGAAAACCTCCTAAAGCTCAGTCTACATTGCCTGATCTTGTTGATAAGTTCCTTCATAAATCAGTTATCCATGCTACTACTACAACAATCATACGTCTAGAGATGACTCACATCGCCATTGGTAAGGCCATTGCTATCCTTAAGGAACAGAGGCATAATATCAGCCTTTTATTCTTTTATGAAATTTTAAATGGTTCCTCCATGGTCTCTGTTGCTGAACCCCCTTTCGATGTCAAAAGGGGTTCTAATGATGATGATGTAGTCAAAATTACTCAAGATGTCTGCCTGGAAAATCTGAATGAAATGTCAAAGGACAAAGAAAACCTGAAGGAGGAAGCAAAGGATATTGTTCTAGAAATTGATGTTCACAACCTTCATCAACCTGATGCCCTTCCTTGATGACGTCCATGGTTTGTGGCTAGTTTTGCTCTCAGCTGCATTGCTCTTCCTCTGGTTTGTTAGTGTGCAAGATGTTTTGTTCCAACTCGCCTTTGTGCTTCTCTTTTTTGGTGATGTTCCTTTCTGTTCCTTTTTTCCAAAGGATTGTAATGGCTTTTAGCCTTTCTGGCCATTATGTTCTTAGTATTTCAATTTTGCCAGGTTTGCTTTTGTTCTGTTTAAGGAGACTCATTTATATCTATTGCATTCCTCTTGGTTCCTTGATATAAAAGGCGATATGGCACCTTTCAAATACCCTTTTTAAAATAATACGAATTAATTTACCAAAAAAAAATTTACTACCTATAATGGTAATCATGGATCTTTGTGAGGGTGCTAACTAATCCTCATCTTATCTAGGTGGTAGGTATTGCGAGTATGGATGGACTCGTAGTTGGTTGGATGAGTGTTAGAAAGTGTTATTCAATAATCTATGACCACCTTGGAAAGCAGAAAATCATTTGTTTAATAAAGGATAGATAATAGCCTTTAATGAGACATATTTTCAAAATATGCAAAGGAGAAATATTTTATTATTATCCAATGTTTGTTGTTAGAAAGTATTAACTTATATATATCAGAGTAAAATCCTTATAGGGAGAATGAAGGAAAAATTATCCTTGGAATTGGAACCAAGGTTTCAGAAAAACAACATTTGAAATATATATATGTAATTAAAGATGAATTTATAGAAATGAATAAGCTATTACAAATTTGATAAATCTTGGATTTGAAGATAAACCATAATAGTGGAATATGTCATGGATATGTGTAATGAAAAAAATGTGGTAATAAAAGATTAAACTTGTAGTTGACTGCTTCATTATTAGGATAAATTGATTGAAGTTTGATTTATTAAATGCATAAATAATATGCTAAATCCTTTTAAGGAATAGAGTAGAGGAACTTTGTATGAAGTTAATTGAAAATAAACAAAAGGACTTCCTTTTAATCTTGATATATTTAGATTGCTAAAAATATGTTCCTTCCTTTAGAGATAATATGTTATGGATTTTGGTAAGACTCAATAATGACTTGTAGGCTATGCAAGATCTAGTTCTATAATTAATCTATGTAAAGAATGGTTTGAACTATTGGATAAAATTCTGAATTAATTGTGTTAGAGTACTTATCTATTTATGTTGTAAAGAGATTCTTTTTTAGAAATGAGAAATTTATGATTTTATGTAAATGAATGAATCTTTGGGCATTGGGGCGCAATAAATGAATATAAACTTATGGGGGTTCCAAAATAATATTTTATAAGGAATTAATCAAGGAAAAGACCCTTGAGTATTAATAGATTAGTAAACAAATAAGTTTAATGTGAGGGAATTATGGGATTACCTCACTCTTGTAAAATAAATAAGCTTACAACACAATTGTAATCGAAGAGCACAAGAAATTCTTATGCACCATTGAAATTATGAAAAAAGGAATAATGGATTCTTTTTTTTAGACTGGCTAATATACTTGCAATGAAAATAAATATGGATTATTCCTTGAGAGGTTTTTGGGAATGTTAACCTAGATAGATCCCTAAGGTTGAGACTGGAACTAAGGGAGAAGTTATGGGATAATCTCTTAAGGGTACAATGGGCACTTCAGTAATAGATCTTTGATGTGTGCTTTAAAATATGATGAGCTTAGAATTCAATTGTATCTAAATTTGTGTGATGGGATTCTATTTTAAAAAGTGATATACCAATGTGAGAGATATATCATACAAATGATAGCCATACAGACCTAAAAGAATGAGGGAGAGTTATTATTCAGAATGTCATTTGGCGAGGTAGTCTTTGGTAACCCCAAATGAAATATAGGTGACTAAATGGGATGTCACACATACGATAATAAACTCCATTAAGCTATGTGAAAATTAGATTAAAATTTCATAATATTTTATGCTAAATGATATGTATAAGCTATAATAAGCTTATGCCTAAACACTAGTAAGGAATGAGAGATACTAGTATGAGATTTGGTATCCCTCCTTCTCAAGTGAATGAGATAGGATTAACCTATATGTTGTGGTCATATAGGAAATAAATAAGAACTAATCGTTTATATTTCATTACAATATTACATTTCATGAATTGCATAATAAGATAATCATTTCCAATTTATATTATACATTCATGTCATAGTAAAAGAATAATAAAATATTACAACCATTCCATAACAATATCATAGAAGATTCACTAATGACACATTATATATCATGGCAACCCTTTTTGGAAAAAAACCCAACCTAAATAATATCCATATTTATTTTCATTGCAAGTCTATTATCCAATATACAAAAATGAATCTACAATTCCTTTTGTCATAATTTAAATCTGTCGCATTAGAATTTCCATAATTCGTGTGCACTTCAATTACAATTGTGTTGTAAGATCATTTGTTTTTTTTTTTTAAAGCGAAAAACAACTTGCAGGGCCGCCTTGGTCTTAGATACCACGACCATGGGGTTCTACACCGTCAAAGTCACCCATGAGTCTCACCCGGCCCTGCCCGCACCAACATTATCAATTGGATTTTTGGGTACCCAATTCAACTTTTTTGTAGGGTGGAGATTTGAACCTAGGACCTCCCTTGGAGGATTTCCCTCTCCTCTCCAACTCACCTTCAACACCTGGGTTAAGCTCATTTATTCTTCAAGAGTGAGGGAATCCCATAATTCCCTCACATTAACCTTATTCATTTACTAATCTATTAATATTCAAGGGATATTTTCCTTGAATTATTCCTTACTAAATATTATTTGTGGAACCCCCATAAGTTCCTATTCATTTATTGGGCTCCATACCCAAACCTTCATTCGTTTAAATACAATCATAATTTTCTCTTTTCTAAAAAGGAATATTTTTACAACATAAATAGATAAGTACTCTAACTCAATTAATTTATAATTCTATCCAATAATTCAAATATGATTTACATAGATTAATTAAATAACTAGATCTTGCAAAGCCTAAATGTCATTATTAAGTCTTCGTAAAATCCATAACATATTATCTCTAAAGGAAGCAACATATTTTTAGCAATTTAAAATTATCAAAATTAAAATAAATTTCCTTTTTTTTTTTCAATTAACTTCATATAGAGATCCTCCTTCGCAGATTTTTGAAAATATTTTCTACTTTCCAAGGTGGTCATAGATGATTGAATAGCACTTTCTAACACTCATCCAACCAACTATGAGCCATCCATACTCATGATACCTACTTCTTGGCTAGGAGGAGGCTTATTTAGCACTCTCATAAAGGCCCATGAATACCATCATAGGTAGTCATTTTAACACAAGGTAGATGGATTTAATTTTGATGCTTAGACATCATCCTACCATAGGTGTGAGATTATAGATTTCACAAACCTATCACCATATATGATTAATTTAAAACCTACATTCAAAGAGCACTAATCCAACAGTCTGAGTGGGTTTCATATTTGTGCCACTTGGAAGCCTCCCAAACCTTACAATAAGAACAAAATTTATTTTTCTAAACATTAAGGTATGACTTGGATTAATTTCTTTTGTTATTGTGTGAAGGAGATATTTCTTCTTGTAGTGAAATTTGTACTAGGAACACATAGGATATGGACCAATAGGCTTTCAAAGGTAGGGTTATTCAAAGGACTAAGCCTCCCAATAAACTAAACCATAGTCCTACTTTATTACAAAGAGCAACTATGCACAAACTTGGTGCTAATAAGATGCAACACTATGCTACAGATGGATTACAATGGGTATCTATATAGAAATCATGATTTATATGAATTTGTAGATAACAATCAAGCAAATGGGTGACTAAAGGGGGATTTCACACATACAATAATCATGTGCATTAAGCTATGTGAAAATTAGATTAATGGTGCACAATAGTTTATGCTAAATGAGATGTATAAGCTATAAGAAGCTTATGCCTAAACACTAGTAAGGAATGAGAGACATTAGTATGGTATTTGGTATCCTTTTTTCTCTAGCGAATGACATTGGATTAACCCATATGTTGTGGTCATATAGGAAATAAATAAGAGCTAATAATTTATCTTTCGTTACAATATTACATTCAATGAATTGCATAATTAGATAATCATTTCTAGTTTATATTATACATTCATGTCATAGTAAAAGAATAATAAAATATTACAACCATTCCATAATTAATCTCATAGAAGTTTCAAAAAATAGCACATTTTATATCTTGGGAACCCTTTTTGGAAGAAAACCCAACCTAAAAAATTTACATCTTTATTTTTATTGCAAGTCTATTAGACAATCTACAAAAAGGAATCTATCATTTTTTTTCATAATTTCAATCTATCACATCAGAATTTCCATAATTCTTGTGCCCTTCGATTACAATTGTTTTGTAAAATCATTTATTCTACAAGAGCGAGAGAATCCCATAATTCCCTCACATTAACCGTACTTGTTTACTAATATATTAATACTCAAGGGTCTTTTTATTTGAATAATTTCTTACAAAATATTATTTGTGGAACCCCATAAGTTCCTATCCTTATATTGGGCTCCATACCCAAACCTTTATTCATTTACATACAATCATAATTTTATATTTTCTAATGATACAATAGAGTCAACGTCTCTATCATATTATCATATTATTATTGCATGCATGGTTTGAATATGGAAAGCTACCATAACTATCTCCTCTATCATTGCATATGCACCACCTCCTAGTAGTCTCTCCTCTCACCACTAGTGCATCAACCAGTAGGATTCATACTCTACTATGTTCTCTGCATCATCTAGCGTAGTAATTACCTTTGTAGTATTGGCCTCACATCCAACTACCTCCACTGCAGGCCAAGTAAGTATCCTCTCATCCACATGGTATCAATAGATCACTAGCTTTCTAGGCAACCACTGGCATAGCCCAAACTGTCATATCTCTCGAGCATATGGAAAATACTCTCACTTGGTCCCGTATCAACCAACTATCCATCTTCCTCATCATACGTGTTGAAGCTCCACCTTAGCCTTAGGCCATGCTAGACAATCTCTGTATGATATCTAGGTAACCTTCTTTACCTTGAACCATGTAAATGACAATGCATAATAATCAATTGTACTTGCATAAGGATGGCTCCAACCCCTCTCCTGGTTCCACTACCATAGGATCCCATGTTCTATATCCACATATATGAGTTATACCAGCATCATCCAAGGTAGTCCCCATGATTTATCTACAACAATGTGTTGACATCCCCACACTTGCAATAAAAAGTTGCAACCCAATCCTTTCTGCTCATGGAAATAGATCTTTTACAACTCATCATAATTTTTTACTAACAAAGTAGTGGACCATGCCATCACTAACTGACTCTCTATGGTGCACTCCACCATTAAAAACTTCAATTCTAAAAGGTTCCATGGGAACCTGGATCTTGACAAGTCTGGAAATAATATGTTGGAGATAAGCATCATCAACAAGGCATGTCAAATAGTTAAAACCTCTACCTCATACCATAGCTCAACTAGGATATCTCTGCTAGGCAAGTCTCGTAATGCCTCACATCAATCCTCTCTGAAGTACCTTTGCAAAATCATGTCTCTAAGATCCTGATGAGTAGAAATAATCAGATGCCCCTCTATCATAATATGTAAAATCTGAAAGATCTCCTATAACATCACTATCATTTTCCTAGTTGAAAAGTGAAAGGTATTTGTATGAGGGTCCCACAAATCTATCAAAGTCATCAGGTAAGCTCTTTATCCCATCACTGGCTCTAACTGTATCACTTGCTTGATACCAATGGCATCAAGCTATTTCCAGTCATCCTTTTTCAATAGGTACCTAGTAGTCTGAAAGAGAGTTGGAAATCAATATTGGTTTTTGATCACCTGGTAGGGGCAAGCAAGCTTAAAAAAACAACAAAAACAACCAAAAAATACACATTTTATTTAAAATCATGGTCATCCCACCCAGGGATGGCCCCCAAAAATGATCAAAAATGGTTGTCCTAACCACCAAAAATAAGAAAAAAACCTCATAAAAATACAAATAAATCAAATAAAATTGCACAAAAATAAAAATTAAAGCATAATAATAATAAATGATACCACTAATTAGGTTCATTTACCGATATTCAGTTTGTTTCTTTCGAAAAAACAAAAATAATTATATTTTCAAATAAAACAAAGTCTAGTAGCAAATTTAGCCCTTACCCATTTCATGCTAGCTCCACCACTTTTCGAGTCTAGAGGCTAGATCATGGTGATTTTTGGATAGTTTCATAAGTGCTACACTTAAAAAAATCACTCTCCTACTCCTCACCTCTCAATATGCCAAGTCAAAAGTGTGCAAATGAGCTCATTTTGCCAATTTTGAGTTTAAAAAGACCTAGAATAAGCATGGTTGCACTGGGATCGGATGGCCAGAAAATTTGGTGACTTTCCCACCCTAGGATAGCCATGAAAATTGTAGTCATCCTACCCTAGGATGGCCACAAAAAAACACCAAAAAAATAGAAGAAAAAGTAAAGAAAAAGGCCTCAAAACCACCAAAAACATAACAAAACTGATAAAATTCACAATGGGTAAATATTGAACCAAATTGTTCATTGATGAATTGAAAAGTATCTACTTCAATCCCTAATAATTCCATTGCAGTTGAACTGCTCCATGGGAACAAGGTATTTGTTTCCTTTCTTCTATGAAATATCCACAAAACCATCAAAAACCTAACAAAACAGATAAATTTCACAATGGGTAAATCTAAAGGAATCCTAATCAAGTCATATTGGTCAATTGACTTATCACTTTAATCACTGTTCATGCCCTCATCGACTCATCACTTGAGGGGGTAGTCATAATTATGAATTCATAATGAAAATCAACACTCAAAAGCTCAACTTGCATAAATTCAAAAGAATTATTACCAAAGATAATTTCAAGCCCAAGTTTGGGCACATAATTCAGCACTAATTTCATAAAATAAAGTCTTGGTATCCTTTAAGACTTGGGACCCTTATCATGGAATAGGCTTATAAGCGAAACAAGGAACCAAGACCAAGTATACCCTAAGCCCCAAAACATGTCCTTACAAAGGCGGTTGAAAGGTATACCAAAATAAAATCCTTCAAATATGTCAAAAGCAAGGATTCCAAGAATATATTCTCCTTCCACAATGGGGAATCTAAATTTGGTTAGGTTATTGAATAACCTTATTCAGTTGACGATTTAGTCATCTATTTTTGCTATGCACTCTGTTTCACACAATGCATCCCAAAAATGGTCACCTGTAGACACTAAAATTATGTCAATTCAAGTAGACTACTAATACATGCTCTTATCAACATTAAATGGTCTCATTTAGTAATCCTAATGGGTTAAATAGTGGTCCTTATCACTTTTGGGAAGTTTTGGGCCATGTAGCCATGGTCATCCCACCTTGGGATGACCACCAGTTCCTGGTCATCCCTGGGTGGTACGACCACCAATAGCCATCCCTGGGTGAGATAGCAAAGCCCCTAGAAATCCAAAAATTCAAGGGTGGGATAAATGACAATAAAATTTTTCCATTTATCTTACCCATTGATTTATGATATATTTAGGGTACATCAAATCTATCACAAATTGTAAATTGGAGGTCCAAATTAGAGGTTTCTCCCACCCTATGCATGGCAAGGTTTTGAAAAATGGTAGCACTTGCCTTGCATGGCCAAACTTGCCCATTCAACCTTGTGCTATCTTGAGCTATAAAATGGAGCCAATCCACTCAATTCAAAAGGGGAGTCTTCACAATATTTTGCAATGAAGTGCTATTGAGATTCAATCAAAAATTCACCTGCTTATTTGCCCTTGAAATTTCCATCAATCAAAGGAGTTTTCTGAGTGATCCCAAATACACAAACCCATTTCAAAATCCAACCATTTCAATGAATCATATCACAAAATTTTATGACAACACGTCTAGGAATAGTTTGAACCAGATCCTGAAGGAATTGGTGGTAAAAACCACTAGGTTTGGTGGTCATCCCCACCTGGGACAGTTAACAGTTACAATTGGAACACCCAATTATGGCCATGACCTCTACATATAATTTATTTTTTATTTTAGCATAGATCATTTCTAGAGTAGATTATATGCACTATGCTAAGTTTTGGTACAATTTGGAGTAGTTTTGCACCTTCTATTAGGCTTTTCATTTCTAACAGTCCCAATTGGAACACCTAGGGATGGCCATGAACTCGACATATAATTTCCTTTTTGTTTTAGCATAGATCATTTCTAGATTAGAATATATGCATTATACTAAGTTTTGGTGCAATTTTGATTAGTTTTGCACCTTCTATTGCACTTTTTATATTCACTATTGCATGCATCCCTTCAATTTTATTTCAATCCGCATATGCTATTAATAAATTTGAGTTCTTTGTGTGTAGATACAGGTATTGCAGTGTGCAACGAAAGAGCTACAAGTTCGAATACAGATAGATCATCACAATGGTATCAAAAAAATGCTCTTCAATTCATGAGTGAGAGGAAGGCCTTGAAGTGCATATTGAGTCTTTGAAAGGATTTAATCCTTTGACACTTCTATAATGATTGTATCAAATCAAATCCCTCAAGGGGACATTTTGTAACCATGGATTTGACAAATCAATTAATATAAATAGGACCCCCATTTATTTTACTTATTTTTTATCATGCTTACATTAATGTCTCTTTTTAGTGCTTAGATCAATATATGCATTTCATTTCCCTTTGCTAGGTGTGTCATTTTTCCCTCTACACATACTACCCTATGAATGGTCTGGTGGAATATTGCATACCATCCCACCTCATCTCCCATCCTAGATAGCTACTACATACTAGGAATTATCATTCACACATATCCCTAGTTGAATTGCTCACCACAATTCAAGTTGGGTCCTATCGAGTATTGTGGTTAAGGTATGTTTTACAATCTAGAACTAACTTCCCTTTTTTCTAGTGGTAAATTTTTTAGAACAAGGGAGAGGTTTGTAATGGCTCTTAATAAGTTTCACTTTTTGAAACTATATATTAAACAAAATAAATTATTGTACCATAGCTTTAAGAAAATTAGGTTTAACTCATTAGTCCACTTAAAATATTAAATAATAATTTTTCTATGAATAATTCATCAATCCCATCTCTCCTTTTCTATAAAAGGACAAAATTTTTAATAATTTTCACAATAGATAAATAACACTTTAAATGAAAGAATGGTAAAAGTTAATATTTATTTATTTCATACCGCCTAATAAACATATCAATTGAAAACAATAAAATATATTTTTGGTTGGATAATATTCATTCTCTATAATTAAAATTTAGATAATAGTACTCCTTAAGAAAATATAAATTTGATTTGGATCTTTCCTTTACAAATTAAAAAATACTTGCATCAAGGCCACTAAGCTACATCATAGTTTCCTATCCAATTTTTCTTAAACTTTTAAAGTCTTAATTATTTATTTAGATGAAAAGAGAATCTAATAAAAGTATTCTTATATGAATTTTACATAAAAGAAAATATGAAATAGTTAAACTTTAACTATAATGTCAAGCAAAGTGTTTTTATTCTGAAATGGGTTTCCATGCTTTATAAGTCTACCCCATTTATTTTTCTTAACATGTAATAATGCATGGAAAGACAATAATTGCAGTAGGTTGGTTTTATTGACAAAATTACATGATACTAGCTTTACTTCCAAATAAAATTCTATTATATATAGATTAAACCAACTTCAAAAAAAAGTACTTTAACAACTAATTGTTCATATATTAACAAGAGAAATTATATCTAATTTAAAATGCTTAATTATGGTTGAAAAAAAATGACACCACATGTTTAAAAAAAGGTTGCTCTTTATATTTTAAAGCAGCAAACTTCCTACTATATTTCATAACATGACAATATTCATAAAGTTCTATATCTCAGGAAACTTTATTTATGCGCTCTAAACTGAATAACTACTTTCTCTAATTTCTTAAAAATAAAAATTAAATTACACCGTGTATCTCTACTAATATATCTTTAAGCTTTTCTACTTTTAGAATAAAGTTAAATATAAAACATACTCTAATCTTTAGAAGAAATAAAATTAATTGTAATAATCTTGATCTCATTTTAAATGATGATTCCCTACTATTCTAATAGTAAATGAAGAAAAATTTAGAATTACACTCATTGAATTATTTAATCAAAGGATAACATTAATCAAAAATATACTAAAAGCATGATTTTTAGGAAGAGATTTTTAGAATTACACTCATTGAATTATTTAATCAAAGGATAACATTAATCAAAAATATACTAAAAGCATGATTTTTAGGAAGATATTAGTGTAAATGGGACCAATTTGTAGAACTACTTCATTTATAAAATAATTAAAAAGTATCTTAGATGAAATTAGTCGACTACTATCTACAAGGTAGTGGTAAAACCCTAGTAATTGAAATTTCACTCCATCCATTTTCTTCTAGAACATGGTAGCTACCTTAGCCAAAAAAATTGCATTCATGCTTTTAATTATTTTCCAATTTCATTTTATATTCTATTATGTAGTGTTTTTAGTAAATATGTATGACTACATAGTGACTCGATATTATATTTGACTATTTACCATATAGATGGAATACATACACAAAAACATTAAATTAAACTTTTTACGCCTTGGACAACTCTCAAATTTATTTTCCTTTTACATGGTTTGTATCACCATTTGATCCAAAGGTGCTACCAAACTTTTTAACATGTGTGCCTCAACCATATCTCATTGTATTTCATATTGGTAGGTATTTCCAAGTGCAAGGTGATGATAAAGTAATTTTGGGAACGAGAAAACTCAATGGGAATCTAAATAAATGAATTAATAGACCTTACCAAGTGGAATTTAAACAACCAAACTACCCATCATGACTTTTCCAAGTAAATTGCAAACAACTATCCATAATAAATTTTTTGAGCAAATTTTATATAACTACCCATGTTAACTTTTCCCAAGTAGATATCAAATAACTAACCGTATTAACTTTTCCAAGTAGACTTCAAATAAATAACCATATTAAAATGCTCATAATGTTTACTCTACGAGAGTTAAACAAACCGTAAAAAAAATGTTCTCTTTTCAAATTGAGAGATTATTAAATTACAAGTATGTTATGATAATTATTAAATGTTTTGCAAAGTCACAATATTTAGTAATTTCCTAGGTAGTATAGCTACTCTTACACTTAAATACTTCAGAATAAAAAATGACAATGCAGCACAACTTTAAAGATTAAAATAAATCTGAATGGTTGGACAACTGGAAGACCTGAAGACATCTTTATGAAAGATGTTTTGGTAGAGAAACAAAAGAATATTATGTCTACATTACTGGGTATTTGCTTGTTCAATCAAGGAGTACTCCAATGAAGATAAACATGTGAATAATAAGTATAAATACTATGTATAACAATATTTTAATAAAAATATGAAGTGTTTCTACTCCTATTAATATTATGGCTTGTTCAGGTTCTCAAATAATAATATTTTAGACTTTTTTTTCTTTTTAAGCAATACTTCTTTCAACAATACATTCGAGGTTACATGACTATGAATGAAAATAATTAGAATATATCTTTCGAAGGTAGAAATATCATGTGTCCTCTTTTTGCAAGTAGGTCAATCAATATACACATATTAATATAGATGCAAGGAAAGATCCAACTTGAATGCCTATTGATGAACAATAATTTGCTAAGTTCGAGACTTCTTTTCTATGTTTAGACTTCTCTAAGTGGTTTTTCCTTGCCCCTCCATGTCCCCAGTACAATGATTTACTTCTTTTATAAAGGATTTTAAGGGAATATTAAGCAAGTGGAGTGGTGTGCATATTGCCAACACACCCACTTGCTTCCCCCACCTTGTGAGAGTGTATTAATTTAAAATATTATCAATTTTTCAAATATTTAATTTATATACCAGGGTGCTTTCTTTTAAGTATTTATTTATTTATACTAATTTTATTTTACTTTTTATCTATTATTTATTTATTTATATTAAATATTGATCATGAAAATATGCACTTCAATTCAATATATATAGAGAGAGTTTTAAAACTCTTTTTATTACAAAAGAAATTATATAATAACAAAATGGTACCATTTGTCTATGAATATTAAGTTTCATGCATTTAGCTATTTTTTTATCATTGGAGGATTTTAAATTCAATCATACTTAACCATGCATTTACAATGAATATGTAAGAATGCATCTACATGAAGGGCTTGTTTACCCTTGAGCCATTGGTGAAAAACTTCCATCACAAGTGAAATTATTTATCACCATCATTTTCCACTTTTTTATCTTGGTTATTGCATCCTTAATCAACCAATAAAGGAGATCCATACCTACAATCACAAAGTTCATCAATAGTACCATATTTTATAAATATCATGACTCAATATTATAAATAAGCAACAATTAAATTTATATAAAACAAGATTTATGCATTGAAAAACATCTAAATACTTAGTTATTACATCTAAATACTTAGTTATAAAACGGTGATGAGAAGGAAATTAAAACTCAAAATCTATTCAAGTTTACCAAATTATCCTATAGCAAATATAATATTTGATTAAAAAAATTATAATAATTTGCAAGCAAAATATTTAAGATAAAGAAGCAAAAAAAGCTTAGCTAAAAATTCTATACCTATACAAAGAATTCATATCAGACTACTACCTTTACAAACAGGCTACCCCTGACGTTTGAACCTAGGTGTCTTCTTTATAAATGGCTAGCAAAATAAATACTTACCAAAATAATAATAATAGCAATAGATCTTAAAGAGAAGACCAAAAAAATCTGAGGTGCTCTTAAAGAGATTAGCTCAATATGTGGATAATGGCTCCCAACCTACATTACCTTTGAGAAGAGGGAAGGCTCCACAATACTTGAAGTAATTAAGATTATCTCATGGAATATTCGGGGTCTCCATGCCCCAACTAAAGAAAGAGTGCTAAAAAAATTTAGAAAAAGTTTTAATCCTGATATTCTTTTTTATAATAAACTAAGATGGGTGATGAGGATTTTTATAGATTACTAAGGTTTGTTTGGAAGGGGTGTGAAGGTGTGGGTAGGGCTGCTCGTGGTTCTTCTGGAGGTTTATGGATGCTTTGGAATCCTGATTCTATGGAGGGTAATCTCATTCATCAGATTGATAGATTATTTTCCTTTTTATTAAGCTGTAATTTCCTGGATTTCTACCAATGTGTATGCTCCCAATATTTCTATGGATAGAAGGAAACTCTAGGTTGACTTAAAAGCCCTTGGTTCTTCATTTGACCTACCACAGTTGCTTTCTGGTGATTTTAAATCTATTTTTCTACCTAGTGAGAAACTTGAAGGCTCGACTATATTTTTAAATAGTACGAAGGAGTTTGGTGAGTTCTTGACCTCCATGGGACTAGTAGATATTTATTTGCAAGGTTCTAAATTCACTTGGTCCAACAAAATAAATGGTGGGTTCATATTCAAACTAGGATTGATAGGGCCCTTGCTTCAGTGAGTTGGATTACCATGGTTCAATATTGCTCTTTGAGGACTTTATCAAGAATTGCTTTTGACCACAATCCATTACTATTAGAATTCAGGGAGGAGAAAGGTTCAAAATGTTATCCTTTTAGATTTGAGATAATGTGGCTTTCTCATCTAGATTTTAAGGCTTGATTAAGGCTTGGTGGTACAAATGTCTATGGCACTAAGATATTCCAAATGGCCAAGAAGCTAAAAATAATAAAAGCTAACTTGAAGAGATGGAATCAATAGATTTTGGGGAACCTCTTCCATAGGAAGCAAAAAATATTTCAAGATTTGTAGGAAATTGAGGAAAAATGCCAAAGTGAATGTTGGTCAAAGGAGTTGGCTAACAAATATCAAATTACTCTTGTAGAATTCCATAATATTATTTCCAGTGAGGAGTCATTTTGGAGATAAAAATCTCAATCTATGTGGCTTAAGAAGGGGGATAGGAATACCATGTTTTTCCACCTCTCAACCTTGAAATAGAGGAGTGCTAACAAAATAAGAGAAATTACATTTGACTTTGGTGAATTCCTACTACCATAGTATCTTTATTTCAAGATTTGTTTTCTAAATATAGGAAGGAATATGGGGATGCTTTGGAGGAACTTATTAGGAACACTCCCCATGTGATAACTGATATGAATAATGCTTTGAATGCCCCCTCTTATAATGATGATATTAGGACCAGTCTATTTAGTATGAATAAGGACAAAGCACTTGGGCCAGATGGGTTTTCTATTGGTTTTTTAAGAGTTTTTGGCACCTTCTTAGTTTATATATTTTTGAAGCCTTAAGAGAATTCCAATATTTTCCCCCTTTCTATAGGCATGTAATACTACCTTTATTTTTTTGGTATCGAAGAAACATGGTGCCTCTTCTCTAATGGATTTTAGACCTATCAGCTTATGCAATATTCTATATAAGCATATTACTAAGACATTTGCTAATAGGTTGAAAACGCTTATTCCCATATTGATTTCTCCTCTTCAAGGTGGTTTTGTTCATGGTAGGCAAATTTTGGATGGGATTATTACAGTTCATGAGACTTTACATTTTATGTCCAAAAGCAAGTTGGCTGGAATACTTCTTAAACTTGATATGCAAAAGGCTTATGATAGGATCTCTTGGGAGTTCATTGACAAGGTGTTGCAAAAATTTAGCTTTGGGGATCATTGGAGGAAGTGTATTAGAGTTTGTGTTTCCTCTATAAAATTTTCTATCATCATCAATGGGATATCGTGTGGTTTTTTTGGGGGTCAAAGAGGTATTAGGTGAGGTGATCCCTTGTCTCCATATATTTTCATTTTAATGGTTAAAGCTTTAGGAATATCGATTCTTGCTACTATCTTATCCTCTAATATTAAGGGCATTAGGCCTGCTGGTATTGCAGAGGTAGTTTCTTGTCAATAGTTTGTAGATGACATTGTACTTATTGGAAGGCTACTTTGAGAGAGGCTAAGGTATTCTTGAATATTTTATAGTTGTATGAGAAATCTTCCAACCAAAAAATTAACTTCCATAAAAGTCAAATATTTTTTGTGAATACTAGGAGGTATCTTCAACATAGAATTGCAAGGATTTTTGGTTGTGGCATTGCTAACCTTCCTTATTTATATCTAGGTATGCAATTGTTTATTGGGAGAATGAAGGAGGAGTTGTGTTATCCTGTGTTGGATAAGATTCAATGTAAGTTAGCTGGGTGGAAATTTAATCTCCTGAGCCAAGCAGGTAAGTTTCAATTGCTTCAAGCTACCCTCCAAAACATTCCTATCTATTACATGTCTCATTTTAAAATACCCTTCAAAGCTAGGAGGTGGATTAACCATGTCATTAGGATATTTTTATGGGATGGGTGGAGGATAAATAGAGGGTTCCTCTTATCTCTTGGGATAGGGTTTTCTGTTCTAGGAAAGAAGGTGGTCTTGAGTTCAAAAAAAAATTATTGTTCAATAAGGCATTGATTGCAAAAACAAATTGGATATTATGTGTTGAGGAGTACCATATGTGAAAATATATTATGAGAGGTAAGTATCTAGAAAATTACATTTTTTTTAGAAGTTTTGCTCCTCCTAGGGGCTCTATGATCTAGAATGGCTTGCTAGGGACAAGAATTTTGATTACAGAGGGTATGTAATGGTATATTGGGAATGGTAAGGATGTTTTCTTTTGGGAGGATACTTGGATTCTTCCTAAACCTCTCTTTCTTAGTCCCAAGTTTTATGAGTTGAAGGCTCCTTTATCACTAAAATTTGGAGAAAATGTAATTGATTACATAATAATCACTAATGGAAAGAGGATTTAGAAGCATATGACATTATATAAAACCGATATTCATATCCTTCATATTTTAGCAAGGTTGACAATATTGTTGCAATAGTACTTTCTTCCTAAACAAAATGACAAGGACTTCCTTCTATGGACTCATTCTTCTAAAGGCTTTTTTCTATCAAGACTGCATATGAGGCCCAATTATTATCCAAGGTAGGATATTTTCCAGTAGAAAGAGTTTGGTATCCTCATTTTATCCCCAAGATTACATTTTTTTATGGTTGTGTTTGCAAAATAAAATTTCAACTGTTGATAATTTATGTAAGGAATCTATGGATCATCTGTTCATCCATTATGATTTCTCAAATAAGGTGCTCAATGATTTATTGGATTCTTTTTCCATCAAATGGACTTTACCTCAAAATTTCAAGGAATGTTTCACTTAGTGGGAATTCCCCTTAATCAGTCACAACCTCACTAGGGTATGGGATCTGTTTCTTCCTCATTTTTTATGGGGTATCTAGTGGGAAAGGAGCAAAATAATTGTAAATGATATTACTAGGGATGAATCATTTGTCTTTAGAAGGATTAAAGTTGATATTGAGAATAATCTGACTATCTTTAATGTTGGAAATGGTAGGGAGGAAGTTGTGGAGAAAGAAGTTATTGTTAGTTGGAATATGAATTTGGAGAATTTTATTTATGTATTCACTATTCAAAAAATATTGGCTACTAGATGGCATAAACCAGCTAAAGGGTGGATCATTCTAAACTTTGATGGGATGCCAAAGGTAATCCTATGAGGGCTGGTGGAGCAGGTGTTGTCAGAAATGATAATGGTGAGGTCATTTGGACTTATTCTGAAGATTAAGGTATTCAAACTAACCACCTAGCTGAAGCTAAGGGTCTTTTCTTGGGTGTTCACCAAGTTTTTGAGAGGGGCTTCAGAATGCTTCTCATTCAAGGTGACTCCTTGAACATAATTCGGGATCTACAGGTTGGAAAAACTAACAATTATTTCATCGTGAATATTATTACGAATGTTAAATATTCTCTATGGTATGTTAGAAGTTTAAATTGAGCATATTTATAGCGAGGGTAGCCAGGTTGTTAATTTTATGGCCAATTTTGGGGTGGATAGTGGCCAATTTAGAATTTGGGAAGATAATTTTCCTTTGTGTTTACTAATAATTATTGCTTTCGAAGCATTGGAACTACTTATCTAGTAGGCCTTTTTATTTTCTTTTTTCTTGGATGAGATCTCAGTTGCATTCTACTAATCCTCTCTTTGGGGGGTATTTTTTGGGGGGTTGGCCCTTTTACTCCCTAGTGGTTACCATTCTCAATGAATATGTTTTGTGTTTTGTCTTCATCCATGTTCTTTGAGTTTGGAGTTTCGTTATCTGTATCTTGATGTATTTACTTCCCTTCCAATCTTATACAAAAATAGAGCAGGATCATTGGTGTCTCTAAAATAAAGTTGAATAAAAATTCTCTTTTATGCCCTATTGAGTGGTGGGTTGGTCTTTGCTTTTGGATGATTTTTTTAGTTTAATTTCTATTTCTTTTGGCCTTGTAGGTTGGCATGTGCTTAATTAGCCTTATATTTCTCTACCTCCTCTAATGTAAAAGGTTCAGGGACCTTTCAAAACCTTGTTTTTTACCAATAATAATAATAATAATACAATAGAATCAACATCTCTATCATATTGTCATATTATTATTGAATGCATGGTTTAAATATGGAAAGCTACCACTATAACCACCTACCCCACCATAAAATTTTACTCCATGTGAAGGGATCCAATTGGGATCAATATTTAAACACAACCTAAAGCTGGTGTCTTCTTGGTAAATACTTATCCAAAAAAGCACTTACCAACCCACCTAGCCTTTGTAATAATAATAATAATAATATTTTTGTTGCACACATGGTTCAAATATGGAAAGCTACCAATATAACCACTTGCCCCACCATAAATTTTTACCCCATGATGGGACTCAGGTGGGTTCAATATTTGAACACAACCTAAAACTGGTGTCTTCTTGGTAAATACCTTGCCAAAAAATCACTTACCAATCCACCTAGCCTTTGTAATAATAATAATAATAATAATAATAGAATAAGAAACATCTCAGCAAAATTTTAACTTTAGGAATGCTTGAGTTATACCAAATATATCTCCATATCCTTGCAATATTTCCATTTTTATGGTGCTTTGTATTATATCCACTTATTATTGTGTGTTTTCTTAAAGTATTCAACTCCCAAATCAAATTATCATTGGCTTCCCATGGAATAATCATTGTTGTTATCATTCTACTCAACTGCTTCCTAGTATCAATATCTTGTATACTTGTAAAAAAAAAAAAAATCATTTGTATCTTCCTTCCTGATGCTTGTACAAAATGTTTGAAACCCTATCACCATATTTATCTTGAAATAATGTCATCCATGGTTTCAAAATTGGATCTATATTGAGTGGTTTTTTATCACACCAAGTATCCATCCAAATATATATTTTTTCTCTAGTTCCCACCACCCATATTAAAACTTTAATCATTAGGTTAATTATTTTTTTACCCATTTCATAGTGTAGAGCCATTTTATAGAGAAAATGTAGTAAATATTAATCTTGATTCATTGGGCTTAACATACTTACTCAAAATAATTCTTTCCCATTGTCTTTGAATCTCTTTTTACAATCTCTAGATTACACTTCCCTTAAGAGCTAAGTTTACATCTATAAGAACACTTAAACCAATACTTCCCCTAGTTTTATTATCACACATCTTGTTCCATTTCACCATAGGAAATTTTTTTTATCATGTAATCCTAACCATAAAAATGACCACATAAGAAATATTAAATTTTTTTCTATCAATTTGGGCATAGTATACAATGACATATAATGTGTTGGAATGGATTGTAAGATTAATTTAATTAGTTGCACTCTTCCTACTAATGATAACTATTTATATTTCCAAACCATTAGTTTTTTTTTTAACTTTACTTATAATTGGATTCTGTAATTCTATCCTTTTTATCCCCTCAAATAAGGGTATCCCTAGATAAGTTGTTGGTAAATTTACCTCCTCCATTTGAAGTAAGCAATATGCCCCTACTTTGATTTTTTTTTTTGGTAAGCAGTGTTTATATTTACAACGGGTTTTAACAAGGATCCCAAAACCTGATTACATAAGCAATGGGCCTAGGGCATCAATCCCTTGAAACTGAACACCAAAACAGAAATCCCGCCCAACAGTAATAGTAAGCATGAAAAAATCCCTCTCAGCAGGAAACAAACAAATAAGAAAGAAAGTAGTTTTGGAGATCCTGTCGAGCAGGGAGTAGCCAAAAACCACCATCGAGAAGATCCCACCCAGCAAGAAGCAAATAAAAACCGTTACAATAAAATCTCGCCTCGCGGGAAGCAGTCAAAACCACCACAAACAGTCCCGCCTAGTGGGAAGCAATAGGGAAATCCCACCATCCGAGAAACCAACAGAAAAGAAAGGATCCTGCCTCGCGGGAAAACCGATGGATTTTGCGGATCCCGCCCTATGGAGAAACCATCCCGCCCACCGGGAAAACATTCCGTTCAGTGAGAGCCATCCTGCAGAAGGCGAAAGCCAGCACGAGAGAGGATCCAGCCCATCAAGAAGTGACCAGAGAGTTGCACCACAAGGAACCTGCCCTGGGAAAATAGAAGAGGATCCCAGCAGCAGGGACCAAGAATCCTGTCCAAGCATAGAGCCCGTCGAGGATTCACAAGAAAAATGAGGAAGCTGTCCAAACCCTAAACCATCATCTCCATCGCATCGAGAAACGCAAGGGACCAGATCCACGCGAATAACCTACAAAAAACCCCAGGGGGAAGCCTGAGGGAAAAAGGGAAGGGATCCCCAACCAAACAGGGATCCCTGGGAAGCACCAGTCCGAAAAAACAACCAAGGAAACCCTAGCCGGCCGGGAGGGGCACAGATAGTGGAGAAGGATCTCCCCCCAGGAGATCATCTACAAACAACCACTCCCCGAGAGGGATGACCTGGGTTGAGCCAGGGACTGGGCAGGAACTAGGAGCCATGGGAGGGGGAGCAAGGGAGGGACTAGAGCCCTCCCCTCTCTACTTTCTTCCCTCACAACACATGGATTGTTTTTTATTTTTTATAAACAATTTTAATTCAAAGTCAACTTTCCCCTACTTTGATTTTAGTTATGGTGTTTACAATGTAAATTTTGGATTTTGGCCCATTAATTTTTTTCCTGAAGCTCTTTCATATTCTATTAAAAATATTTGGCCTCATTTATCGTTGCCCTCCCAAAAAGGATTGTGTCATCTACAAACTTTTTATGGATGATGTTGTCAATTCTATTACTATCCTTAAGTCTACTTATAAGCCCATTTTTGTAAGTCTTCTTCAAGTTCCTACCCAAAACCTCTACCATAATAATGAATTAATATCATGATAGAGGATCTCCCTATATAAGACCTCTCTTGGATTTAAATTATTATGTTACTAACCCATTGACCACCACTAAATATTTTTTTTTTGCTTGAGAATAAGGGGTTGTACTCGGGTACCCCACCCTTAAAAAATTGCATCTCTCTTCTTTAGATCTTGAGAGTTTACAAATAGATACACTTCTCATCTCAATTGATATGCTATAGCTATAAACCTACATCATTTTACATAAAATGTCTGAATTCTTGATTTTTATTTTTTGGATCTTTTCAAATTTTTGTATGAATAAAATTACTCCAAAATTTAGCATCTTTCTTGATATTTTCCTATACCAGCATTCACAATGCCAAAACTTCACCTCTACTATCTATGTCTTACATATTAGTAGAGTAATATTTCCAAAACACCACACTAGTCCACTTTATCAAATCTAGATTGCTAGTTTCTATCTTGAAACACAAGTACAAAAACAAAAAATTTAATAAATAGTCTAAATAAAAATACATTAATATTAAAAAATTAATCAAATATTACCAATTAAAAATATTAAATAAAATATTAATCACTAATTAATTTAGGTAATCAACATTTTTTTATCAAATTCAACTAAATTTTCTACTTCCTCTAACCATGGGAAGGAGAATTTAACTTCACGATCCTCAATCAAAATCCCTCTATTGGCTATCTTATCTACATATTTGCTTGCTTCTCTTAATATATGTGTAAAACTAATTTCTTCAAAATCTTTAGCAAGATCTTGAATTTCCATAATAATCTCGTGTATGTTCCATGGAGCATTTGCTTTGTATTTATTACTATGAGAGAATCACCTTCCATCCATACTCTATTCCATTGTATTTGTTTACATGTTTTTAACCCTTCTAAAGTTGCCCAAGCTTTAGCTTCATTATTAGTTTTAAATCCACTATTGAAAGCATAATGAGACAAAATTTCTCCTTTATTATTTCTAATTATTCCTCCTTCTCCTGTTGGTCCTGGATTTCCATTAGATGCTCCATCAAAATTCAACTTAACCCACTCCACATATGGTGGTTTCCACTTTATATTTTTTACTTATTTTTGCTTGTCTTGTATTCAACATCATAATTCCATTTAATGACTTGACTCCATCTACCAAGATCCTCTGCTTCCAAATTAGGGACCGGGGGTGTTGATAGGGCCATATTAGACTCCTCTATGGCTAAATATATCTTATTTTTAATTACCTCTAAACTGCTTTCCTTTCCTTTAAATATTCTTCTATTCCTTTCTAGCCATATAGTCTAAAGTATTGTATCTTTTGATATATCCAATATTATTTGTAAAGCCTCACTTTTTTAAGTTCTCTACCATTGCTTTAACCTTTCTTCAATTCTACTATTCATCACCATGTATTTACCAAATATATTAATAATATATTGCCATAGATTCTAGACTATTGATCAATGTCCCAAGATATGGTCTATACTCTCCTCCTCGTTACAAAAAACACATTGAGGGGCCATAAAAACCACTTTTCATAACGTTATACCAATATAAAATTCTTCTATGTCCTACTATCCAAACAAACATTTTAACTTTAGGAATGCTTGGGTTGTCCCAAATATCTCCCCATATTTTAGTGACATTATTATTTTCTTGGTGTTGAGTATTATATCCACTTCTAGTTGTGTATTCTATAGAGCTATTTAACTCCCAAATCAATATATCCTTAGCGCCCCTTAGAATAATCATAGTAGTTATCTTTCTACTCAATTACCTCCTAGAATCAATTTCTTGTACACTTGTAAAAAAATATTCTTTCCATTTGTATCTTCCTTCTCGATCCTTGTACAAGATGTTTGAAACCCTATCACTATATTTCTCTTGAAGAAATCTCATCCAAGGTTTCAAAACTAGATCTAAGTTGACTATTTTTTTATCATACCAAGTATCCTCCCAAAAAAAAAATCTCCAGTTCCTACCACCCATATTAAATCTTTAATCATAAGATCAATAGATTTTTTAAAACCATTCCAAAGAGTAGAACCATTTAGAAGAGAGAATTATGTAAATATAAAACTTGGGTCATTGGGATCAACATACTTATTTAGAATAATTATTGCCCATTGTCTTTGACTCTACTTGTACAATCTCCAAATAACTTTTCCCCTAAGAGCTATGTTTGCATCTGTAATAACTCTTAAACCAAGACCTCCCCTAGTTTTGTCATCACACAAATTGCTCCATTTCACCAAAGAAAAATTTCTTTTATCATGAAAATTTGACCATAAAAAGGATCACATAACATAGTTTAAACTTTTTTCAATTAATTTTGGCATAGAATACAATGACATATAATATGTTGGAATAGATTATAAGATTGAATTAATTACTGCACTCTTCTTGCTAACAATAACCATCTACCTTTTCAAACTAGATGTTTATTTTGAAATTTACTAATAACTAGATTCCATAAATCTATCCTCATTATTACCTCAAATAAAGGCATCCCTAGATAAGTTGTTGGTAAATTTACCTCCTCCATTTAGAGCAACCTACAAATTCTTATTTTGATATTAGTAGAATTTTTAAGGAAGTAAATTTTGGATTTAGTCCTATTAACTTTTTACCCTGAAGCTCTTTCATACTCTTTTAAAATGTTATTCAAATCTCTTGCTTCATTTATTCTTACCTTTCCAAAAGGGAGTTTCATCTATAAATTGTTTATGGGTGATGTTATCAATGTTATTACTAACCTTAAGTCCACTTATAAGCCTATATTTTTAAGCCTTATTTAAGTTCCTACTCAAAACTTATGCCATACTAATGAACAAATAAGGAGATAGAGGATTTCCTTGTCTAAGGCCTCTCTAAGCTTTGAAATATTCTATCACTAACCCATTGACCAAAACTATAGAGACACAAGCTTCAATCCATCTAACACATTTCTTCCCAAAACCAAACTTATCTTCTATGATATTGTTATAGAATGGTATTAAGCTTTTATTATTATTGTACTATGACACAAATATATAATATGCACTAGAAATGATTATATAATTATGCAATTCTTGGGATATAATTAGCTCTTCTTTATTTCCTACAATAGAAATACATTATGCAATTATGATTTATTAAATGTGAAGGATAATTATTTATCTTAGTTTCACCTTGAGTGTGTTGAGATTCTTCCTTGAGAAGTTTTGAAAATGTTAACCTATATAGATCCCTAAGGTTGAGACTAAAACTAAGGGAGAAGTGATGAAATAATCTCTTAGGAGTACAATGTGCACTTTAGCAATAGATCGTTGATGTGTGCTCTAAGATATGATGAGCTTAGAATTCCATTGTATCTAAATTTATGTGACAAAATTCTCTTTTAGAAAGTGAGATACCAATGTGAGAGAGATATCATACAAATGATAGTCATAGAGATCTAAAACAATAAGGAAGAATTATTATTGAGGATGTCATTTGGTGAGGTAGTCTTTGGTAACCCCAAATGAAATATGGGAAACTAGAGGATGTCACACATACGATAATCACCTCCATTAAGCTATGTGAAAATTAGATTAATGGTGTGAAATATTTTATGCTAAATGAGATGTATAAGCTATAAGAAGCTTATGCCTAAACACTAGTAAGGAATGAGAGATACTAGTATGGGATTTGGTATCTCTTTTTCTCAAGTGAACAAGATAGAATTAAACCATATGTTGTGGTCATATAGGAAATAATTAATATCTAATCATTTATCAACTATTACCACAAACTTGGTGATTATCATATGCAATCCTACGCTACAAAGAAGAGCCTCCCAATAAACTAAACCATAGTCCTCATTTTTTACAAAGAGTAACTATGCACAAAATTTGTGCTAATTAGATGCAATGCTATGCTACATATGGATTGCAATGGGTATCTATGTAGCAATTATGATTTATACAAATACTTAGACAACAATCAAGAAAATAGAATGACTGATGCAAACTATACAAAGACTCATCCAGTCTGGCATGGTAATGAGAAAAACCAGATATCTATCCAACCTCAAGTCCTACATTATCTGGAGACAACATATAAGTCTTTTGTAATGATAAAATTGCTCTAAAACTAGAGGTATCTCTTTATATTTATAATAAATAACTCATAAATATATATAGGAAACATAAGTCTAATCTATCTAATAGTTTGAAGCACCTTCTTCAATATTTTCATAGAAAGGAATACTTAAGGTCTTAGAATATGTTGGTTCTAAAGAAGACATAAATGCTCACCAAAGGTTAGACTCCTTGATACTCCTTTTCTCTAAAAATATCCAAAATCTCTCACTATATCACAAGTTATATGTTCAAGAGGCAACCTACTTTTCATTAGGAAACTAAAATTTAAGCTTTTTGAAACAACCTAGATGCAAATTGAAGGTTTGGAAGATTAGCTTTTCTGTTATCAAACTTGCTATTTTTTGAATTTTTTATAGAAACCGCCTGGGTGGAAAGGCTACAAATTTTGGGACCATCCCTGGTGGTTCCAACTAGGAATTCTACAGTTGTTCTTGCTCAGAATGACTATAATAGGCAACACATAAAACACAAAAGGGATGTCAAAAACAATATAAATAAAAGGGGAAAAGGGAAACATGGTACCACTATGATCTCCATTGAAGAAGCACAAAAAATGATACACCTAATAGATGGAAATTGAAATACAATGTAGCGTTTATGAGAAAGCATGCAAAGGAAAGATGAAAAATATGTAAAATATTGAAATGATGAATAATTTAAAATAAAAATGGGGGATTTCTCATTTTATTTATAAATTAATAAATTCCAAAAGGTTACAATGCATCCCCTTTGAGGGCTTCTTATTTTGATACATTTTGAATTACAATTTACAAGGGATCAAATCCCTTCATGATCTTAATGGTGTGTTATAATGTTCTTATCGCAACCCACACTTGAGATCTAATATTGGGGTTCTTTTAATATACCTCTTTTCTCCTCCCTCATGCCTATAATACCTACACATACACACAAGATATTGAAAATTATTAATAGCATATGCATTTTATATTTAAAACCTTGAAAAGCATGTAATAGAGAAAGTGAAACTTATTTACAATAAATCAAAACAACTCCAAATGACTTGAAAATATAATATGATGTTATTAAGATGATTTTGGAAGTATATGAGCATAAATTAAAGTGCAATTATGATCAGAACTTGTGGTCATCCCTAGTAGGAACAACTAAGATTAAAATCACAAAAACACAAATTGACCCATCAAATATACTCAAAACTTAACCAAAATTGAATAGAAGGCTAATATAATGCTTTAGAATTGATATATGGTGAAATTTAATCAAAATGGTTGTCCATTTTGTGGCTATCCTTAGAAATTTCAACTAGGGCTATTAGTCGTCCCTGGTAGGGATGGTCCCCAAAATGGGTGGTTTTTACCACCAATTCCAAGGGGATTTAGATTAGAATCTTCCTAAATGTGTTGTAATTGAATTTGGTCAAATAAATATTAGATTTTATAGGTTTTGGAATGGATTTTGTGTATTTTATGATACCCCTAAAATCACCCTTGAATGAAGAGATTTTCAAGGAAAAGACTTGGGAAAATGTTGAGGACAAATGTGAGCAGCACTTCGTGAGCAATGCTTGTTATTTTCTCCTCTTGAAATTGGGTGAGAGCATCTCAATTTATATCTAAAGTAGAGAAAATGTGCAAAGGAGAAATTTTTGGAATGTAGGGCAAGTGTTACCACTTGTCAATGCCCTTGCCATGCATAGGGTGGGAAAGCTTACCCATTTGGGGCCTCCAATTTGCAGGCCTTGATTTTTATGATAACCTCCTAATAAATATTGGATTATTGGGTGGATAAATGGTAGAAATTGATTTTCATTTATCCTGCCCTTTGACTTTTGGGGGGTCTATAGCATGGTCATACCACCTAGGGGTGACTGCATGTTGTCGTCCCTGGGTGGGATGACCACCAACTATGATCGTCCATGGGTGGGATGGTCATGGTTATATGCCTGAAAACTTCCCAAAAGTGTGTTAATCCTTCCCAAAAGTGGTTGGGAGCTCTAATTAACCCCTAAGGTTTTCTCAATGTGGTCATATAATGTCGATAAGAGTGGCACATAGCAGTCTTATCTGATTTATAGGATTTTAGTGTCTACACTATCTCATATTTTGAAGCACCTTCTTCAATATTTTCATAGAAAGGAATACCTTAAGATATTAGAAGGTGTTGGTTCTAGAGAAGACATAGATTATCATCAAAGGTTAGACTCCTTGCTACTCCTTTTCTCTAAAAATGTTTTCTCGCAAGTTATCTATTCAAGATCCAAAAGATCAAAAAAATATTCTTTTTTTTCCTTTTTCCATGAGGTTTTAACAAGACCTTATAAAGAATTCACTCAAGATAACAATCTCATAACCATTCACCTTGGAACTTCATTAATTTGGGTTCATTTTCCAATTCAAAGCTAAAGATATATTTTTTATTGTGATTCATTTATTCAAAAACAAATTGAGCATTTAAATTTTTTATTTCTATTTTTTATTTAATGAAGTATAATTAAATATTATTATCATATTTCCTTCATCATGCATGATAAAAATGATAATTTTATATAAATTAACATTCAATCGTGAAAATATGACATATAAAATAGCAATAGCATTAGCTAGATATAGACCAAATATCACATGTTAGATATCACATGTCAATTCATTATGACAACATAAACATATAATGTTCTTGCAAAAATAAAAATCTATTAGTAGCATATCATTAATCACAAGAACCTCATAAAACCATTTAATCTTTCATTAATGATAACATATATATTGATAAATATTTTATATGAAAAAGTTATCCAAGGGAGGGTCATGACATACTACCCCCCTTGAACTAAACGCAATCCTATATGTTTTACTAGTAACTTACAATAAAACCAAAATTAAATGTATTCAATCAAATAAATATGGGAAATATTTTTGCATATCAACTACTTTTTCCCAATTAGCATTATTTTTTAAATACCAGTCCCATTGGACTTTACATTTTTCCAAATTTTGGTTTATCTATTTGGAACGAAACTCCAAAATCTTTACTCATTGCACTTCAATCATTGTAGGGTCATTTATCAGTAATTTAGATAAATTATAACCTATCCAATATCCATGATACTTTCAATGTATCCTTGCTTACAAAGTATGTAACTAATCCTAACCATGTATGGAATTTATCTAGCTTGTAGATAAATGACCCTACAACAATTGAAATACAACCAGTAAAGATTTTGGAGTTCCATTTCAAACAAATGGGGAATAAAACTCTAGAACAATGTAAAGTCCAGTAGGACTAATATTCAAAAAATAATGCTACTTTGGAAAATGTAGTTCATATGCAAAAACATTTTCCATATTTATTTGAACGAATAAATGTAATTTTTTTCTTATTACTGGTTACTGGTAAAACACAGAGGATTGTGTTTAGTCCAAGGGAGGTAGTATGTCATGACCCTCCCTAGACAAATTTTTCAAATAAAATATCTATGAATTTATATTTTATAATTAATGAAATATTGTATGGTTTTATGATTTTTTTATGATTAATGATATGATACTAATTGATTTGTATTTTACAAGAATAGACACCTTTGCAAGTGGCTAGAAAGTTGATGTTTTATGTAGTCATAATAAACCGACATGTGATATATGTTCTAGATCTAGCTGATGCTCTTGTTATTTCATATGCCATATTTTTATGCTTACATGTTAATTGATGTTAAATTATCATTTCTATCATTCTTGATAAAGGAACTATGATAAGAATATTTAATGATACTTTATTAAATGAAAAAGAAGAAATGATAAATTTAAATGTTCAATTTATTTTACAATAAATGAATCACCAAAAAAAAAACATCTTTAGATTTGAATTGGAAAGTGAACCCAACATAATGAAGTGCCAAGGTGGACTATTATGAATTATTAATCTTGAGTGAATTCTTTCGAAGGTCTCTTTAGATCCTCTTGGGAAAAGGAAGAAAAAAAGAGATTTTCAATATTTTGGAGCCTGAATTGAGAAAATAAGTAGCAAGGATTCTAACCTTCGATGAGCATCTATGTCTTTTCCAGAACCAATATCTTCTAAGACCATAAGGTATTCTTTTTTGTGAAAATATTGAAGAAGGTGCTTCAAACTATGAGATAGATTAGACTTCTATTTCGTATATATATATATATATATATATATATATATATATATATATATATATATATATTACTATTTTCTTGTAAAATATAAATAGATACCTATATTTTTAGAGCAAAAATATTATTACAAAATACTTAGATTGTTTATATGTACACCCAAGAGAATATATGGCTTGAGGTTGGATAGATATATGGTTTTGCTCACTACCATGTTAGACTAGATGAGTCTTTGTACAATTGCTATTAGTTATTTCATTTGCTTGATTGTTGTTTGTATATTTGTGTAAATCATGGATGCTACATAGATGCCCATTGTAATCCATCTATAGTGTAGAATGATGTATGATTAACACTAATTTTGTACGTAGTTGCTCATTGTAATAAAGGAGGACCATGGTTTAGTTAATTGGAAGACTTAGATCTTCGAATAACCCTACATTTTGAATCCTATTGGTCCATATCCTATGAATGTCTGGCATAAATTTTACTGTAGAGAGAAAAATATTATTCACACAATAACAAAGGAAATTAATCCAAGTTAAACCTTAATGTTTAGAAGAATGATTTTTTTTCTTATGGTAAGGTTTGGGAAGCCACCAAGTGGTAAAAATCTAGAACCCACTTGGACCACCAAAGTAGTGCTATTTGAATTAAGGTTTTAATTAATCATAGGTGGTGATAGGTTTGTGAAATCTATAATCCCAAACATAAGGTAGAATGGCGTTCAGCCTCCTAAATTAAACCCACATACCTTGTGTTAAATTGACTACCTACGATGGTAGTCATGGATATTTGTGAGGGCGCTAACTAAGCCTCATCTTATCTAGGTTGTAGGCATTACGAGTATGGATGGCCTCGTAGTTGGTTGGATGAGTGTTAGAAAGTACTATTCAATCATCTATGACCCCTTAAAGCAGAAAAAACTTTTGTTTAATAAAGGATAGAGTATAGCCTTTAATGAGACCTATTTTTTTAGAATTGTACAAAGGAAAAATATTTGTTTATTATCAAATTTTTTTTGTTAGTAAGTATTAACTTATATATATCAGTGTAAAATCCTTTCAGGGAGAATGAAGGGAAACTTATCCTTGGAATTGGAACTAAGGTTTTAGAAAAGCAAAATTTGGAATAAATATATGTAATTAAAGATGAATTTATAGCAATTTATAAGCTATTATGAATTTGATAATTCTTGTATTTGAAGATAAACCATAATAGTGGAATATGTCATGGATCTACGTAATGAAAAATTTGGTAAGAAAATATTAAACTTTTAGTTGACTGCTTCATTACTAGGATAAATTGATTGAAGTTTGATTTATTAAAAGGATAAAGAATATGCTAAATCCTTTTTAAGGAATAGAGTAGAGGAACTTTGTATGAATATAATTGAAAATAAATAAAGGGACTTTCTTTTAATCTTGATATGTTTAGATAGATAAAAATATATTCCTTCCTTTAGAGATAATATGTTATGGATTTTAGGAAGACTTGGTAATGACTTCTAGGCTTTGCAAGATCTAGTTTTATAATTAATCTATGTAAAGCATGGTTTGAAATATTGGATAGAATTCTAAATTAATTGAGTTAGAGTACTTATCTATTTATGTTGTTAGAGTATATTAACCTTATTTGTTAACTAATCTATTAATACTCAAGGGTATTTTACTTGAATAATTCCTTACAAAATATTATTTGTGGAACTGCTATAAGTTCCTATTCATTTATTGGGCCCCAATACCCAAAGCTTCATTCGTTTACATACAAAAGATAGAATCTCTTTACAACATAAATATATAAGTACTATAACTCAATTAATTCATAATTCTATCCAGTAATTCAAAATATGTTTTACATAGATTAAGTAAATAACTAGATCTTGCAATGCCTACATGCCATTATTAAGTCTTCCCAAAATCCATAACATATTTTATCTAAAAGAAGCAACATATTTTTAGCAATTTAAACTTATCGAGATTAAAAGAAAGTCCCTTTGTTTATATTCAATTAACTTCATACAAATTTCCTCTAATTTAATCCTTAAAAAGGATTTAGCATATTCTTTATCCATTCGATAAATCAAACTTCAATAAATTTATCCTAATAATGATATAGTGAACTATAAGTTAAATCCTTTCTTATCACATTTAATTCATTACATAAATCAACGACATATTCCACTATTATGATTTATCTTCTAATCCAAGAATTATCAAATTTATAATAGCTTAATCATGGCAAGAAATTCATATTTAATTTACACATATATATTCTAAAAGTTGTTTCTCTAAAACCTTATTTTCAATTCCAATGATAATTTTTCCTTAATTCTTCCTAAAATGGTGTAACTATGATATATATAAGTTAATACTTTCTAACAGTAAAAAAACATTTCTCCTTTGCACATTTTCCAAAATATTTTTTACTTCCCAAGGTCATCATAAATGATTGAATAGTACTTTCTAACACTCATCCAACCAACTATGAGCCCATCCATACTCACATACCTACTTCTTGGCTAGTACGAGGCTTAGTTAGCACTCTCAAGAAGACCCATGAGTACCATCATAGGTAGTTAATTTTGGTGCTTAGGCATCATCCTCCCTTAGGTGTGGGATTATAGATTTCACAAACCTATCACCACATATGATTTATTAATATATACATTCAAAGAGAATTACTCCAATGGTTTGAGTGGGTTCTAGATTTGTACCACTTGAAAGCCTCCCAAACCTTACAATAAGAACAAAAATCATAATTTAAACATTAAGGTTTAACTTGTATTAATTTCTTTTATTATCATACAAAGGAGATATTTCTCCCTATAGAAAAATTTGTACTAGGTGCGCACAAGAGATAAACAATAGGCTTCCAAAGGTAGGGTTCTTCAAAGGTCTAAGCCTCCCAATAAACTAAACCATAGTCCTTCTTTCTTACAAAGAGCAACTATGCACAAACTTGGTGCTAATCAGATGCAATGCTACACTACATATGGATTACAATAGGTTATGTAGAAATCGTGATTTATACAAATACGTAGAAAAAAATCAAGAAAATAGAATGGTTGATGTCAATTTTACAAAGGCTCATCTAGTCTAGCATGGTAATGAGAAAAATCATATACCTATCCAACCTCAAGTCCTACATTCTCTCAAGAAAACATCTAAGTATTTTATAATGATAATGTTTCTCTAAAACTAGAGGTATCTCTTTATATTTTACAAGAAAGAAATCATAAATATATACATAAAAAACATAAGTCTAATCTATCTCATAGTTTGAAGCACCTTCTTTAATATTTTCATAAAAAGGCCTTAGAATATGTTGGTTCTATAGAAGACATACATGTTCACTAAAGGTTACACTCTTTGCTACTCCTTTTCTCTAAAAATATTCAAAAGCTCTCACTATCCCACATGTTCTCTAGTAAGGATCCAAAATATCGAAAAAAATATTATATTTTCCTTTTTCCAAGAGGGTTTAAGGAGACCTTGTAAATAATTCACTAAAGATAATGAACTCATAACCAATCGCCTTAGATATCAAATAGCAAGAGCATTAGCTAGATCTAGACCAAATATCACATGTCATATATTACATGCCAATTCATTATGACTACATAAACATATAATGTTCTTGGAAAAATATAAATCTATTAGTGGCATATCATTAATCATCAAACCTGATAAAATAATTTCATATTTCATCAATGATAACATATAAATTCATAAACATTTTATATGAAATTTTTTTCCAAGGGAGGGTCATGACATACTACCCCCCTTGGACTAAACACAGTCCTCTATGTTTTACCAGTAACTTGCAATAATACCAAAATTATATTTATTCAATCAATAAATATGGAAAATGTTTTTGCATATCAGCTACTTTTTCCCAATTAGCATTCATTTTTTAATACCATTCCTATTAGACTTTACATTGTTCCATATTTTGGTTTATCTATTTGGAACGAAACTCCAAAATCTTTACTGGTTGCAATTCAATCATTGTAGGGTCATTTATCTGCAATTTAGACAAATTCTAACCTATCCAAGATCCATGATACTTTCCATGTATCCTTCCTTACAAAGTATGCAACTGATCCTAACCATGTATGGAATTAATCTTACTTGTAGATAAATGACCCTACAACGATTAAAATGCAACCAGTAAATATTTTGGAGTTCCATTTCAAACATATGGGGAATCAAACTCAAGAACAATATAAAGTCCAAGGGGACTAGTACTCAAAAAAGAATGCTACTTGGGAAAATGTAGTTCATATGCAAAAACATTTTCCAAATTTATTTGAATGAATAAATGTAATTTTGGTCTTATTGCAACCTGGTAAAATATAGAGGATTGTGTTTAGTCCATGGAAGGTAGTATATCATGACCCTCCCCTCGACAAATGTTTTATATAAAATACTTATGAATTTATATTTTATAATTAATGAAATATTATATGGTTTTATGAGGTTTTGATGATTAATGATATGCTACTAATAGATTTGTATTTTTGCAAGAATATACACCTTTGCAAGTGGCTAGAAAATTGATGTTTTACATAGTCATAATGAATTGACATGTGATATATGTTCTAGATATATTTGATGCTCTTGCTATTTGATATGTCATATTTTATGCTTGCATATTAATTGATGTCAAATTATTATTTCTATCATTCTTGATAAAGGAACTATGATAAGAATATTTAATGATACTTCATTAAATGAAAAAAAAGAAAGGATAAATTTAAATGTTCAATTTATTTTAGAATAAAAGAATCACCAAAAAAACGTCTTTAAATTTGAATTAAAAAAAGAACCCAACTTAATGAAGTGCCAAGGTGGATTGTTATGAGTTATTAATCTTGAGTGAATTCTTTCTAAGGTCTCTTTAAACCCTATTGGGAAAAGGAAGAAAAAAATATTTTTTTGGTATTTTGGAGCCTGAACAGAGAACATGCGGAATAGTGAAAGCTTTTGGCTATTTATTTAGAAAATAAGTAGCAAGGAGTCTAACCTTCAATAAGCATATATGTCTTCTCCAGAACCAAAATTTTTATGACCATCAGGTATTATTTTCTGTAAAAATATTGAAGAATGTGCTTCAAACTCTAAGATATATTAGACTTATGTTTTGTATATATTTATTATTGTTTGCTTGTAAAATACAAAAATATACCTCTAGTTTTAGAGAAATATTATCAGTATAGAAGACATGTTTTTGCTATGTGCACCCAAGAGAATGTAGGGCTTGAGGTTGGATAGATATATGGTTTTGCTCACTACCATGCTAGACTAGATGAGTCTTTGTACAATTGCCATCAGTTATTTCATTTGATTGATTGTTGTCTATATATTTTTATAAATCATGAATACTACATAAATTCTCATTGTAATCCATCTGCAATGCACCATGATGTCTTATTAATACCAATTTTGTGCATAGTTTCACTTTTTAGGAAAGGAGTATCATGGTTTTGTTTATTGTAAGGCTTAGATCTTCGAAGAACCCTACATTTGGAATCATGTTGGTCCATATCCTATGCATGCCTAGCACAACTTTTGTTGTAGGTAAAAATATATCCTTCGCCTGATAACAAAGGTAATTCATCCAAGTTAAACATTAATGTTTATAAGAATGATTTTTATTCTTATTGTAAGGTTTGGGAAGCCACCAAGTGGTACAAATCTAGAACCCACTTGGACCATAAAAGTAGTGCTCTTTTATTGGAGGTTTTAAATAATCAAAGGTGGTGATAGATTTTTAAATTTATAATCCCACATATAAGGTAGGATGACATCTGAACTCCTAAATTAAACCCATCTACCCTGTGTTAAACTGACTACCTATGATGGTAGTCATGGGACTTTGTGAGGGTGCTAACTAAGCCTCATATTGTCTAGGTGTAGGCATTATGAGTATGTATGGGCTCATAGTTGATTGGATGAGTGTTGGAAAGTGCTATTCAATCATCTATTACCACCTTGGGAAGAAGAAAATCTTTTTTTAATAAAGCATAGAGAATAGCCTTTAATGGGACCTATTTTTCAGAAATATACAAAGGAGAAATATTTTTTTACTATCCAATTTTTGTTTTTAGGAAGTATTAACTCATATATATCACAATAAAATACTTTCAAGGAGAATGAAAGGAAACTTATCCTTGGAATTGGAACGAAGGTTTTAGAAAAACAACTTTTGGAATAAATATACTTAAATTAAAGATGAATTTATAGCAATGAATAAGCTATTATTAATTTGATAATTCTTAGATTAGAAGATAAACCATAATAGTGGAATATGTCATGGATCTGTGTAATGAAGTAAATTTGGTAAGAAAAGATTGAACTTATAGTTGACTGCTTCATTATTAGGATGAATTGATTGAAGTTTGATTTATTGAATGGATAAAGAATATGCTAAATCTTTTTTAAGGAATAGAGTAGAGAAAATTTGTATGAAGTTAATTGAACTTTGTATGAAGTTAATTGAACTTTTTTGGAGAGGGACTTTCTTTTAATACTGATATGTTTAGATTGCTAAAAATGTTTTCCCTCCTTAAGAGATGATATGTTATGGATTTTGGGAAGACTTAATAATAGCTTGTAGGCTTTGGAAGATCTAAATATGTAATTAATGTATGTAAAGCATGTAAAGTATGGTTTGAATTATTTGATAGATGTAATGACCCAAAAACAAGCAAACATAAAAATACAAAAATAGAAAAGTTTTTTTTTAACTAAGGAGAGAGATTCATGAACCATTCATAAACCCCTAACCAAACTAATATTTATCTAAAGTTTAAATCCCCTGAGTTTTTTTAAAAGCTACATCTCACGTGGTACCCTAACACAAGTTCCGTCTATGTAGGTGTATCATGTGTTACCGCAAATAAGCCTATTTATATCATTATTCTTGATGAGCTAGACTTATCACCTTTAGTTCAATCGAAGGTATACATGCATCACCATACCATACACAAGCCATTTTGTGTAGGTATGCTATGATTATTGTGAGTTAAGCTATCCATATCCTCTACATGATGAGCTATTTTAAATCAGATGTAGTCTCTCCATAACTAAGATATTAATCTCCCTAAGGGGGTCTCAATTCCCTTAGGACATCTATGGTCACCCTAAGGGGTCCTTAATTCCCTTAGGTCACCTCTGAGTTCACCCTAGAACTCTACTCTTTGATTTTTTTACTAAGCAAACAAACAAGTATACATCTAGATACTAAAATAAGCAAAACATAATTATTAAACATACATAGAATAAAGGAAGAAGTAACACTAAAAGAGAATATCATCAACAAAAAGAGAATAAATTACATATTATAACCAAGCATGGTAATAAAATTAAAGTACCTTCTCTAAACCAATAAATAATTATTACATATAATCATGTATGGCAAATCCTCCATACTTCAAAGAATATTACATTAACTGCATCAGAGATATCTCCCCACAATTCTAATCTATTTGAGCATAAGTAAATAAACATAAATACAGTTTCCTATACTTTGATTCCATTGAACTCCTTGCTCCTCCTTGCATCCCATTTATTCTTTGAGGATAGTAGGGGATCAGGGTACTCATGGTTCAGGATAATCATGCATCTAAATGCATCTAACATTTAATTTACCAAATTGCAACTATACAAAATTCAATTAAGTTTCCAACCATTTAATGAATAGTGGAAATTATAAAAGAACCTTTACTTTTACTTTCACCTCTTAGGTTCCCTTAGAAAGTCATCCAACATGCACTACTTAGATCAAGGTTTAACTCCAATAAAATCTAATCATGTCTTTAAAGCATTAAAGTCCCATACATTTAACCTCTAAAACAATCCTTCATTCATTCACTAAATCAAAGCCCCATAACTTCAATTTAAAGAATAAATATAACATCCTTTTATTTCATAACTTCAATCAAATCTAATCATGTATTAAAGCATTAAAGTCCCATACCTTTAACCTCTAAAACAATCCTTCATTCATTCACTAAATCAAAGCCCCATAACTTCAATTTAAATAATAAATCTAACATCCTTTTATTTCATAAATCAAAGCTTCCCTCACTTTGATCTATGAGCCCTTAATCATTTATTTACTAAATCAAATACAACATGATCCTTCTATTTAACACCAACTAAAGCATCATTCTCATTTTTATGAACCATTATTTCATTTGATTGACAGTTTTAAGCTATCTTATTTTTAATATAATCTATGTCATCAGCCTTATAACATAATTATATTTTATTTTGAAGCACTTAAAATAAAATCTACGTCATAATATTACTAATCAAAGGTTCACAACTTTAATTAAATATTCACAACTTTAATTAATATAACCACTTCATAATATTATTAATCAAAGGTTCACAACTTTAATTAATATAACTACTTATTAATCTTATTAATCAAAGGTTCCCAACTTTAATTAAATATCATAAGATTAATTCCCATGATATTTTACCAAATACTAAACCAACACGATTATGTGGTAGGTACGGATCAACCTAGATAGGGAGGTCAAGCAACACTTGGGTTTCTTCGGTCAAATGACTGTTAAACTTAGTGAGTCCATAGGTGGTAAAATTGGGCACTGCCAATTGGGATTAAGGAAGTGGTATCCACACAAACTACCATGGGTAGCCAAAAACCTAGCACACTTGGCTACATAGATAAATGGATGCTAGGTGTTTAGACTCCTTTGCCACCACTACCTATCCCAAGTGGGACTGAGCTCGTGTAGCAAAAGAAACTCCTTTTCACCTGAATGTACCTGGTGTGGTATCAAAAAGCATGGTAGTATGGGAAAGAGAGTAGGAGGTCCTAAAGCCTTGCTAAAATAGCTATGGGGCATAAAAATACTCAATGATTTCATTTTCCAAAGGTTCAAGGAACTCAAGGTCAGCTACATCGTTCTGAAAAATGTAGTCAAGCACACAGGTCTACAATTTGTATACCTGTTAGATAGTTTATGATAGCAAGCCATTGCTTAATCCCAACCCTACATAGGTGCCTAGGTAAAATCATCTATTTCTCTAAAGCCAATACAAACTCCAAGCTTATAGGTAGTTTTCCAGGGTGGATGCGACATCTCAAGGGATGAGAAATCATAGTAGAGAGGCACTGGTTTTCATATGATAAATATACAGAGGGTGAAACGACACCTTCCAAAGCTAAACGATGGTAAAGGGTCAAAACTTCCATTTATTTAAAAATAGTGATTGTCTCTCAAAGGACACCCAAGCCTTAATTAAATTTTGTCTATGTTTTAATAAAATAAGGAGATTTTCAAACCCTTAGCAAGATATTATTATGTTACAAGAGTTTAAACCAAGTCTCTTACTTAGTCTTAAATCAAACCAAAGCACATATATCGATTTAAACTTAGAAACCTCCAACCTTAATATCTCCTACAAGATAGTCTCTTGTGGCTTCTTTTGTCACTCCTCTTCCCTTGCTCATCACGCGCTCTTTCTCCAAGATCGTCTGCTCCTTATTTTTTTTATTTTGTGCCTTCTTTCTTATGCACCCCTCCATCCTAGATGGTCCGTCTATTTCCCTCCTTTCTCAAAAACTATGCCAACCTTGAGCCTCCTTCCATTTAATATTTTTGCTCAAATCTTATCCTCCCCTAGGCAGCAAGCAGTTTTTTAATTCCTTATTTCCATATTTGGAAATAATAGTGCCCTATGTTATATAACGTAGCCTGCACTAAATAGAGGGAAAAGGACTTTTAATATATTTAAATAAAAATAGTACCTTTCTTATAAAATATCCCTTAAATGATATTTTATTATCATTTAAAAAATATATTTCTTTTATTTATAAAACAAAACTCCATAATTGTTTTTAAAATAAATAATTTCTATTTACATTTAAATGAATTTTCATTCATCATTTAAATTAAATTTTATTAATGAATTTACATTATCATTCAAATAAACTTCTTTAATCAATTTAAATGAATTTTCATTTATCATTTAAATAAAGTTAATTAATGAATTTAAATGAATTTACATTATCATTTAATTAAAACTTCATTAATTAATTTAAATGAATTTTCATTTATCATTTAAATTTAATCAACTTTTCTTCATAAAATGATGCTCTATTATCACTTCAAAATAACAATTTACTTTATGCATCCACATACATATTGCAAAATGTTCTCCTATTGAATTCCAACATTATGTTACTCAAGCCATGATGTAGTAAGTGATGCAGTAAAGAGCAATCAAATTTACACAACAACAAAGAGGGAGTCTTTCCATCAACCCAATCGCCTATCTCAGCCAAAGGATTTATGATAGCTACTAGGCTATCAACTAAGGATCAATGTGATCAGTTATTGATGATTATCCCTTTTGATAATACATGCCTATATGAATGTATCTATCCATGATACCTTTGATTTACCTTAATTATCATTTCTCCTTATCCTAAGTACCCTCATTTTTGGTGGATGCTTCTATCTTCTCCACCTACGAGTGTACCTGATATTGCGCACTTATAAATATGTTAGTGATAACATGCTCTTCTAAATCAAATTAAACATCATGTAGTTGGTTCAATTGTTCAAACTAGGTATTACCACATCATAGGTTAATACATTGTTTCTTTGTGTCAAATAGTCTTCTAGGGAGGGTAATGACATCCTTCCCTGCTAGAACTAAACACAATCCTTAGGTTTTCTATTTTTTTAATACGAAATAAAAATTATTACATTTTATAGATTCAAACAAAAAGGGAAAATATTTTTGCATAACTTCCACTTTTTCCAAGTGGTATTTCTCTCAAAAAATTGGTCCCACTTGACCTTACATTGCTCAAAAGTCCAATTTTGCATACACTTAGAATGAAACTCAATAATATTCACTGGTGGTACTTCAATGGACTCTGGATATACCATCTAAAAATTAGAAACATCCCATACATGTTCATGGTCAGTAACATATTTCCTAAAAAAGAATATGTGGAAGGTATCATGGATTTTGGACAGGTTGGGTGGTAATGCAAGTCGGTATGCAATCAGACTAATCTTTTTCGTGATCTCAAAGGGCCCCACAAAATGTGGATCCAACTTTATGGATTTTATAACACTTTTATTTGGCTTAAACCTTAAGAACACCTTGTATCCAATAGAATACTCTCTTGGAGTCCTTTTTAGATCTACATAACGCTTCTACCTATCTGCAACTTCTTTAAGTCTTTTCCTAATTACCTTTAGATGATCTTCCATCACCCTTACCATTTCTATCCCAATCACAACTCAGTATTCTAGGTTGTCCCAATACAATGGTGTTCTACACTTTCACCCATACAAGGCATTGAAAGGTGTCATTCCTAGTGAGGAGTGATGTACGTTATTATAGGTAAACTCTACCAAAGGTAGACAATATTTCCAATGGGACTTGTGATCCATGAAGTGCATGTGGAGCATGTCTTCTAGAACTTGGTTTACCCACTTTGTTTAACCATCTGTCTCAGGGTGGTATGTTGAACTCATATTCAGTTTTGTACCAACTACACTATGAAGGAATTTCCAAAATTTATAAGTGAATTTGGAGTCTCTATATGAAATAATTACCTCAAGAAATCCATGCAATTGGAATACCTCTTTGAAAAAAATTCTAGCCACCACCTAAGCATCATATTTAGTATTCCCCAATATGAAATGGGTAATCTTAGTCAATTTGTTGAGCACTACAAATATGGCATCATGTTGATATCAGTTTTTGGGTAAACCTACTATAAAATACATTGATATAACCTGCCATTTTCGCATAGGTATATCATGCAAACATATTTTTCCTACAGGATGCTGATATTCTACCTTATCTTTCTGACATTCAAGGTATCGAGTAACAAAATCCGTGATGTCCTTTTTCATTCTTACCCAAAATAAAGTTATTTTCATGTTTTCTCGCATTTTGGCTCCTCCAAGATGAGTAGAATAAGGATATCTATGGGCTTCTTGCATTATTAATTTCCTTAAATCCTCAATTTTTGGTATGATGACCCTTCCCTTATAACACATAAGGTCATTTTTATACTAAATTCCTTATTTCCTTCAAGGTATCTATCCATATTAACTTGAATTTCTTGGCAATAATCATCCTAAGATTGCTCCTGCCTCACTCAATCCATCAAGTCCATGTGAATTTTAGTTATGGTTTTTATATATTTTCTTCTACTCAAAGCATCAACTACTTTATTCTCATTTCCTTTTATATACTTGATCTTGAAATCATACTCAGCGATAAATTCAACCCATATCCTTTGTCTTGCATTGAGTATAGGTTGGGTGAATATATATCGTAGACTTTGATGGTCAGTATTTAATTCAAAGGGTCTTCCTACCAAGTAGTGGTGCCAAACCTTTAAAGCATGTACCATTGCATCTAGCTCTAAATCATGTGTAGCATAATTAACTTCATGCTTTTTTAGCTTCCTTTAAGTATATGCCACTACTGACTCCTCTTGTGATAGTACCCCTCCTAAACCTTCTATTAATGCATTCGTGCATACTAAAAAATCCCCTTGTGGGTTGGGAACCTTTAGTATTGTTGTGATAGTAATACTATGCTTTAATAATACAAAGATAGCTTCACACTTTTTTGACCACTTGAATTCCTTTCACTTCTTCTAAAGGCTAGTTATTGGTCCAACTATATTGGATTAATCCTTTATATAACATCTATAGTAGCCCGTTAACCCCGTGAAGCTTCGCACTTCAGTCACATTAATAGGGGGTGGCCAATTCAGGATAGCCTCTATCTTCTCTGGGTCCATAGTTATTTATTTTGCTAATATGATGTATCCAAGATATCATACCTCTAGAACGTAGAAATCACTCTTATCCAGATTTCCATAAATTTGATTTCTCCTCAATAATTCTAACACAATCCTGAGATGTTTATCGTGCTCTTCTCTATATCGAGAGTATATAAGGATATCATCTAGGAATGCCAGGACAAATTGGTCCAAGTATCTTCTAAACATACTATTCATTAGGTTCATGAATGCAGCTGGGGCATTTGTTATTCCAAAGGGTAGAACAATAAACTCATAATATCCATACCTAGTCTTAAATGTCATCTTGTGAGTGTCTTCCTCACATATTCTTAACTGGTGATATCCTGATCTTATATCAATCTTAGTGAACACCTTGGCATATTTTAGTTGGTCAAATAAATCTTCAATCCTAGGTAGAGGATATTGATTCTTGATTGTAGCCTTATTTAGCATCTTGTAATCGATACACAATCTTAAATAACCATCCTTTTTCACAAATAAAATTGGTGCACCCCACGGTGACACACTTGGTTTTATCAAACCCTTATTTGATAATTCTTGCAACTGAACCTTTAGTTCTTGCATTTAAATAGGATTTATCCTATATGGAAATATATGAATAGGTTCAACTCGTTTCATAAGATCAATTATGAATGTTTACCTAGCTAGATCCCTAAGGTTGGGACTAGAAATAAAGGATAAACAATGAGATAATATCTTAGGGGTATAATGTGCACTTTAGCAATAGATATTTGATGTGTGCTCTAAGATATGATGAGCTTATAATTCCATTGTATCTAAATTCGTGTGATGGGATTCTCTATTAGAAAGTGAGTTACCAATGTGAGAGAGATATCATACAAATTATAGTCATAGAGATCTAAAATAATGAGGGAGAATTATTATTGGGGATGTCATTTGGTGAGGTAGTATTTGGTAACCCCAAACAAAATATGTATGACTAAAGGGGGATGTCACACATATGATAATGACCACCATTAAGCTATGTGAAATTTATATTAATGGTGAACAATAGTTTTTTCTAAATGAGACATATAAGCTATAAGAAGATTATGCCTAAACACTAGTAAAGAATGAGATACACTAGTATGGGATTTGGTATCCCTTTTTCTCAAGTGAAGGACATAGGATTAACCCATATTTTGTGGTCATATAGGAAATAAAGAAGAGCTAATCATTTATATTTAATTACAATATTACATTCAATTAATCACATCATTAAATAATCATTTGCAGTTTATATTATACATTGACACATTAAATATCTTGGGAACCCTTTTTGGAAGAAAATCTAGCCTAAAAAATTTCCATCTTTATCTTCATTGCAAGTCTATTATCCAATATAAAAAAGGAATCTATCATTCCTTTTGTCATAATTTCAATTTGTCACATCATAATTTCCATAATTCTTGTGCCCTTCAATTACAATTATGTTGTGTAAGCTCATTTATTCTACAAGAGTGAGGGAATTCCATAATTCCCTTACATTAACCTTATTTTTTTACTAATATATTAATACTCAAGAGTCTTTTCCTTGAATAATTCTTTACAAAATATTAATTTTGGAACCCCCATAGGTTCCTATTCATTTATTGGTCTCCATACCCAAACCTTCATTCATTTACATACAATCATAATTTTATCTTTTCTAATAATACAGTAGAATCAACGTCTCTATCATAATATTATTTTATGCATGGTTTGTATATAGAAAGCTACCATAATTATATCCTTTATCATCGCATCTACACCACCTCCTAGTGGTCCCTCCCCTTACAACCGGTGCATCACCCACCAGAATTCATACTCTATTGTGTTTCCTACATAATCTAGCTCAGTTGTGACCTCCATAGGATTGGCCTCATCTCCAACTACCTCCACTATAGGACATTTAAGTGTCCTCTCATTCACATGGATTTGGTAGATCACTAGCATGCTAGGTAACCCCTGGAATAGCCCAAACTACCATATCACTCAAGCATATAGGAAATACTCTCACTCGGCCCCATGTCAACCAACTAACCATATCCCTCATCGTACCTATTGAAGCTCCACCTCAACCTCAAGCCATGTTGGACAATATATGTATGGTCTCGAGGTAACTTCCTTTACCTGAAGCCATGCAAATGATTGTGCATAGTGATCAATCATACCTGCATAAGGATGGCTTCAACCCCTCTCCTAGTCCTGCTGCCATAGGATCCTATATCCTATCTCCATATCTATGATTTTTACCTACATCATCTAAGGTAATCCTCACGATTGATCCACAACAATGTGTTGCCATCCCCACACCTATAATAGAAAGCTATAGCCCAATCCTTTCCGATTGTGGCAATAGATATCATATAGCTCATCATAATTTATTTCTAGTAAATTAGTTCTCTATTCTGTCACTAACGACCTCTCTATGGTGCACTCCACCAGTGAAAATGCCAACTCTAAAAGGATCCAGGGGAACCTAGCTCCTAACAAGTCTGGCAGCAACATGTTGGAGATAATCATCATCAACAAGACATATCTCATAGTCAAAAACTCTACCTCATACCATAGATCCACTAGGATACCTCCACTAGGAAAGTCTCGTAATTCCTCACATCAATCCTCTTCGAAGTGCCTTTCTAAAATCATGTCTCTAATATCCTAATGAGTATGTATAATTGGATGCCCCTCTATCATAATATACAAAATTTGATAGAAATCCTCTAACATCACTATCATTTCCCTAGTCGACAAATGGAAGGTGTTGGTACCCAGGTGTTGTACGTGAATTGGAGAGGAGAGGGCAATCCTCCAAGGGAGGTCCCAGGTTCAAATCTCCACCCTACCAAAAATTTGAATTGGGTACCCAAAATCCAATTGATAATGTTGGTGTGGGCAGGTCCGGGTGTGACTCTCGGGTGACTTCGACGGTGTAGAACCCCCTATTCATGGTCTCTCAAACCAAGGCGATCCCACAAGGGGTTTTTCGCTTAAAAAAAAAAGTGGAAGGTGTTGGTGCGAGGTTCCCACAGATCTATAAAATTCATCAGGTAAGCTCTTTCTCCCATCACTAGCTCTAACCGTGTCACTTGCTTGATACCAATGGCATAAATCTATTTCTAGTCATCCTCTATCAGTAGGTCCCTAGTAGTCTAAAAGAGAGTTGGAAATCAATACCGAATTTTGATCACCTGGAAGAGGCAAGCATGCTTTAAAAAATTAATAAAAATAGCCAAAAAAGATACCTTTTTCTTTCAAAATCATGGCCATCCCACCCAGGGACAGCCCCCAAAAATATTCAAAATGGGCTTTCCCAACAACCAAAAACAAACAAAAAACCTCATAAAATACAAAAAAATCAAACAAAATTGCACAAAAATAAAAAGTGAAGCAAAAAATAATAAATGATAGCACTAATTTGGTTAATTTACTGATATTCAATGTGTTTCATTGGAAAACATAAAAATAATTACATTTCCAAATTAAACAAAGTCTAGTAGCAAATTCAACCCTTACCCATCTTGCATCGGCTCCATCACTCATTGAGTCTATAGGCTGGATCATGGTGATTTTGGTATGGTTTTAGCACCACCCTACTTCAAGAAATCATACTACTACTCCTCACCTCTCAATATGCCAAGTTAGAAGTGTGCAAATGAGCTCATTTTGCCAATTTTGAGTTTAAAAAGACATAGAATAAGCATGGTTGTCCCAGGGTGGGATGATCGGAAAATTTGGTGACCGTCCCACCCTAGGATGGCCATGAAATTTTTAGTAATTCCACCCTAGGATGGCCATGAAATTTTTAGTAATTCCACCCTAGGATGGCCACAAAAAAACACCAAAACATAGAAGAAAAGGCAAAGAAAAAATCCTCAAAACCACCAAAAATATAACAAAACTGATCAAATTCACAATGGATAAAGATTGAACCAAATTGCTTATTGATGAATTGAAAAGTCTCTACTTTAATCCCCAATAAGGCCATTGCAATCAAACTACTCCATGAGAAAAAGGTATTTGTTTCCTTTCTACCATAAAATATCCACAAAACCATCAAAATCCTAACAAAACTAATAAATTTCGCAATGGATAAATCTGAAGAAACCCTAATCAAGTCATATTGATCAAGTGACTCATCACTTTCATCACTGGTCATTCCCTCATTGACTCATTTCTTGATGGGGTAGTCATAATTATGAATTCATAATCAAAATCAACACTCAAACACTCAAAAGTGCAACTTGCATACATTCAAAATAATTATTACCAAAGATAATTTCAAGCCCATGTTGGGGCACATAATTCAGCACCAATTTCACAAAATAAAGTCTTGTTCTCCTTGAAGCCTTGGTACCCTTGTCTTGAAATAGGCTTATAAGTGAAATAAGGAACCAAGATCATGTATGCTCTAAACCCCAAAACCTATCCTTATAGTGCGGTTGAAAGGTATACCAAAATAAAATCTTTCAAATATGTCAAAAGTAAGGATTCCAAGAATGTATGCTCCTTCCTGTTGAGCAAGGTGCAACGACAGTATTGTCATTGTTTTCAACACACTCAGATGGATAGGTTGATGCAATGGATAGTTTTTTGGAGGTTGTTAAACTTATGTGCAGTGATGTTCAATTCTTATGAGAATGTTTTTGATGTTCGGGTGAAGTTGTTGTAGGTTGTTCGTGCAAATTTGCAAAAGTTGAAAAAATCATCAGGAAGTTGTCAAAAAATTGCAAAAGTCATCACCGGCATAGTTGGACAGGATGGATCATTTTGGAACATGCCAGCATGTCAGGAAACATTCCAAAATAGTGTTGGAGGTGTCAACATAGTGTTTGGATTGATCGGTGACATTTTTGGTATCTTGGTGGATGATTTGGCAAGTGGTTGTATAGGCAAAAAAAAGGGCAATTTTGTCAGAAGCACTGCAAGAAAACTGAGAATAATTTGTTAGTGAAATTCAAACTAGAGGTGGTCGTTATCTTCAAGAACATGAATTTCAAATTTCCACTAAAATGGAGAAATGATGTGAATGTTACAAGTGTTGCAATATTGACACAAAAATGCTCTTTTTGGAAAAAGTGTGTCAGTAGCAGTTTTCATGGAGGTGGTACAGGTGAACCATAAGGATTTATGATGCAGGAGAATCCAGTGACATCTGATGCAGAAGCATCTAGTGGAAGCAGAGCCATTTTCAAAAATTGGCTAAGGAAGATGTCGCGATTTCGTGACATGTCACGAAATCGTGACCAAAAGAGGAGAGAGAAAGAGGAGGAAAACTATCGTGATATCGTGACAGAAAAAGTGTCACGATATCGCGACACAAAGTGGGAGAGAAGCCAGCAGGGAAAAACTATCATGATATCATGAAAGAAAAAGTGTCACAATATCGCGACATAAAAAAGGAGAGAGAAGTAGCGGACAAAAGATGTCGCGATATCGCGATATTTCGCATTATCGTGACCCACAGATGAAAGAAGGAAGCAAGGAGGGAATATGTCGTGATTTTGTGACATGTCACAGTTTTGCGACCCGCAAAGGAGAGAGAAGGCATGGAGGAAGAATGTCACGATTTCGTGACATGTCGCAGTTTCGCGATCCGCCAAGGCAAGAGAAAGCCATAAGAAAGAAATGTCGTGATTTCATGACATGTCACATTTTCACGACCAGAAGGTGAAGAAGAAGCCAAGGGAGGAAGATGTCATGATTTCACAACATGTCGCATTTTCGCGAGCAGAAGGCGAAGAAGAAGCTAGAGGAAGAAATTTCATGATTTTGCGACATGTCACATTTTCACGACCAGAAGGCGAAGAAGAAGCCAAGGGAGGAAGATGTCACGATTTCGTGACATGTCGCATTTTCATGACCAAAAGGCGAAGAAGAAGCCAGAGGAGGAAAATGTCACGATTTCGTGACATGTCGCATTTTCGCGACCAAGAGGCGAGCAAAGGAGCTAGAGGATAAGATGTCATGATTTCATGACATGTTGGGTTTTCACGCCCTAAAGAGGAGAGAGATGGCCAGGAAGCAAAAATGTTGCGATATCGCGATAGGAAGAGAAGAAGATGAGGAAGAGAGAGGAGATGTCATGAAATCGCGACATGCTGCTTCATGACTCGAAAGGGGCAGACGGTTATAGATACCATTACAGAAGGAGTCTATTGAGTGACACGTGGTAGCAAGATGTAGTGAAAGTAGGCAAAGATAAAGATTCATGTAGAAAATATAACCGTAAGCGAGAGTCGGATGGCAGTTACAAAGGCCATTGTGAAATGCAATTATGGAACCAAACAGTCATGGCAGAAATGAAGGAGAAGCCATGAGCTGGAAGACAAAGAGGCATGCCCAAAAATTATAAAAGGAGGAAGCAGAGGCATGTACAAGGGTTGGAAAATAGTTGTAGGAAGGGTTGCAGATGCGATAACCAGAGGGTCGTTCTGGCCCTGCTGCGCTGCTATTTTTCTTCTAGAAGAGCTATGGAGACAGAAGACCGTGAAACAAATGCACAAAATGTGAGGTAGTTTCAGACTGTGTTTCCTTCCAGAGAAAGCTTAGATTTCCTAGATAGTACAGGCAAATGCACCGAGCGTGATGCAGTCTACACCAAGATCGTGCATGTCAGAGGCTACGGAGAGAGCGGCAATGTGTTTCTTCCAGATGGGAAGTTAATGGCTACGGCCATTATTTTGTAATTGTTATTGCAGACTGTAGAGGGTCGAGGCCTCTATAAAAACCCAAGAATTATAATGAGAGAGCATGGAGAGCCAGATATTGCATGTGAATGTAAATCAGTTTGTGGACTATTGCTGTAATTTAAAAATATTGAATGAAATTATAGTTTTTGGTGAATGCAATTTTTGGCCCCCCATTAAGTGGTATCAGAGCTAGAAGATTCTGAGCGTGTAAGTAGAGTGTCAAACATGAGGCAGATTGCACCAGGATCTATGAAAGAGTGGTGAGAAGACAGAAGGGTTGATTTGAGAGAGTTCAAAGGTGATAGAACAGTGAAGTGAAGGTCACTTCTCCATCAACCCCGGGTGTCTGATGTAGGAGCATCCAGTGACATCTGATGCAAAAGCATCCAGTGGAAGCAAAGCCATTTTCAAAAATTGGCTAAGGAAGGAAGATGTGATTTCGTGACATGTCACAAAATCGTGACCAAAATAGGAGAGAGAAAGAGGAGGAAAACTGTCGTGATATCGCGACAGAAAAAGTGTCACGATATCGTGACACAAAGTGGGAGAGAAGCCAACAGGGAAAAACTGTCGCGATATCATGACAAAAAAAGTGTCGCGATATCGCGACACAAAAAAGGAGAGAGAAGTAGTGGACGGAAGATGTCGGGATATCGTGACATGTCATGTTATCGCAACCCGCAGATGAAAGAAAGAAGCAAGGAGGGAAGATGCCATGATTTCATGACATGTCACAGTTTCGTAACCCGTAGAGGAGAGAGAAGGCACGGAGGAAGAATGTCATGATTTTGTGACATGTCGCAGTTTCGTGACCCGCCAAGGAGAGAGAAATCCAGAAGGAAGAAATGTTGCGATTTCGCAACATGTCACATTTTCACGACCATAAGGTGAAGAAGAAGCCAAGGGAGGAAGATGTCACGATTTCATGACATGTCGCATTTTTGTGACCAAAAGGCGAAGAAGAATCCAGAGGAAGAAATGTTGCGATTTCGTGACATGTCACATTTTCACGACTAGAAGGCGAAGAAGAAGCCACAGGAGGAAGATGTCGCGATTTCGTGACATGTCGCATTTTCATGACCAGAAGGTGAAGAAGAAGCTAGAGGAGGAAAATGTCACGATTTCGTGACATGTCGCATTTTCGTGACCAATAGGCAAGTGAAGGAGCCAAAGGAGAAGATGTCATGATTTCATGACATGTCGGGTTTTCGTGCCCCGAAGAGGAGAGAGATGGCCAGGAAGTAGAAATGTCACGATATCGTGACATGTCACGATATCACGACAGGAAGAGAAGAAGATGAGGAAGAGAGAGGAGATGTCACAAAATCGTGACATGCTACTTCATGACTCGAAAGGGGCAGATGGTTACAGGGACCATTACAGAAGGAGTCCATTGAGCGACACGTGGTAGCAAGGTGCAATGAAAGTAGGCGAAGACAAAGAGTCGTGCAAAAAATGTAACCATAAGCGAGAGTCGAACGACAGTTACAGAGGCCGTTGAAGAATGTAGTTATGGAACCAAACAGTCATGGTGGAAATGAAGAAGCCACCAGCTAGAAGATGAAGAGGCATGCCCAAAAATTATAAAATGAGGAAGCAGAGCTGTGTACAAGGGTTGGAAAATAGTTGTAGGCAGGGTTGCAGATGCGATAACCAGAGGGCCGTTCTGGACCTGTTGTGCTGCTGTTTTTCTTCTAGAAGAGCTATGGAGACGGAAGACCGTGAAATAGATGCACCGAACGTGAGGCAGTTTTGGACTATGTTTTATTCTAGAGAAATCTTAGAGTTCTTGGGTAGTGTAGGCAGATGCACCAAGCGTGAGGTAGTCTACACTAGGATCGTGCATGTCAGAGGGCTACGGAGAGAGCGACAATGTGTTTCTTCTAGATGGGAAGTTAATGGTTGTGGCCATTGTTCTATAATTGTTATTGCAGATTGCAGAGGGTCGGGGCCTCTATAAAAACCCAGGAATTGTAATGAGAGAGCATGGAGAGCCAGATATTGCATGTGAATGTAAATCAGTCTGCGGACTGTTGTTGTAATTTAAAAATATTGAATGAAATTATAGTTTTTGGTGAATGTGATTTTTGGCCCCCCATAAATTTATACAGTGAGTTTTAGAATGGATGTAGTCAGAATTTCAGAGATTCTACATTTCAAATTTTAGAGAAAACAAAGTTACAAGGTGAGAGTTATGATTATTTCAAAAACAGTACAGGTCACTTTTATGTCAATTTGTTCCACTTGTGCAAAATCCTTCAGTTGACCATTTCAACCTTGCAGAGTCACTAGAGTTTCGGTTGTAGTGTTGTTACATCTTCAAGGAATCAAATAAAGCATCTTTTGTTTTTGGTTTGAGGTGTCACGTGGCTCCGAAGTAAGATAACGAGTAAGGTGTCAATTCTTTGCATGTGACGTGTTTGACGAAATGCCTTCTCAAAATAAAAAAAGGAAGTTATATTGTTTTAAGTAGCTTCATTAAAAAATATATTTTTAAAATTGAAAAGGGAAAAATAATGCAAGTGTGTGCTTTTTAAGTGACAAGGGATTTTATTGAAAAGCGGGGACTTTATTTTGTAAAGAGAGAAGTGTGTGTGGAGAAAAATAAAGAGTGAAAATCCGTGATTTTTGGAGAGTGGTGAAAAATGTCACTTCAGTATATTAGGTATAACTTTCTCATATGATATCCATTTTGGATGAAATTTTGATATGAGTTTGTAGAAAAAGTGTTGCACAATACCCAAAAAGCATTTAGCAATTTGTAGAATGAGCTAAGAGAACAATAAGTTTTTTTTGTAAGAAGAGAAGATTCAAATTCTGAGTAATGCAGAGAGAGGGATGTTATACTGGGTGAAATAAAAAGTTTTAGATTTTGAGCTTATAGACCATAGAGGGTTCTAGTTTCAATGAACACATTCATATATGTCATTTTATTATTAATATCAAAATAAAGTGGGTGCTTGGTAGAGGGGTTGGTGCTCCTTTCTATTGGTGCAGATAAATCAGGGGTTGGTGCTCCTTTCTGTTGGTGCAGATAAATAAGGGGTTGGTGCTCCTTCCAGTGGGTGCTGGTAAATTGATTGTAAATTTGGTGCTTTGCAAAGGCTATATTTGGATGGGAGTCTAAACAGTCATTTTCAAGGATGTAGCCAAATCGGTGAACCTCGGTACATCTTGTGTTGTGTGATGTTCTCTTGTTATACTTGCTTTATTTGGTTTTATGTTTTCATTGTTTTGGATTTGAGTGTTGAAGATTTAAGTTTTAAAGAGCTACACTGATTCACCCCCCTCTCAGTGTCATTGTGATATTAACACTTCCATGATGAGGGCATATAAATTTGGTTAGGTTATTGAATAACCTTATTTAGTTTATGATTTAGTCATCTATTTTTGCTCTGCACTTTGTTTCACATAATGCACCCCAAAAATATGTATATATAGACACTAAAATTGTATCAATCCAAGTAGACTACTGATACATGCTCTTATCAATACCATGTGGCCTCCTTGGGCAATCCTCAACGGTTAAATAGTGGTCCTTACCACTTTTGGGAAGTTTTGCCTCACTTTTGGTAAGTTTTGGGCCATGCAGCCGTGGTCGTCCCACCTCGGGATGACCACTAGTTCATGGTTGTCCCATCTAGGGATGACCATCCATGGTCATCCTTGGGAGGGACAACCAATAACAACCATCTCTGGGTGAGATAGCCAAGCTCTTGGAATCCCAAAAAGTCAAGGGTAGGATAAATGATAATCAAATTCTACCATTTATCCCACCTATTGATTTATGACAAATTTAGGGCACATCAATTCTATCACAAACTACAAATTGGAGGTCCAAATTGGAGGTTTCTCCCACCCTATGCATGGCAAGGTTTTGAAAAATGGTAGCACTTGCTTTTCATGGCCAAACTTTCTCATTCAACCTTGTTCTCTCTTGAGCTATAAAATGGAGCCAATCCACCCAATTCAAAATGGGAGTCTTCACAATATTTTGCAATGAAGTGCTACTAAGATTCAATCAAAATTTCACCTGCTTATTTGCCCTTGAAATATCCATCAATCAAATAATTTTTCTAAGTGATCCCAAATATGCAAACCCATTTCAAAACCCAACCATTTTAGTGAATCATATCACAAAATTCAATGACAACACCCCTAGGAATAGTTTGAACTAGATCCCAGAGGAATTGATGGTAAAAACCACTAGGTTTGGTGGCCATCCCCACCTGGGATGGTTAACAATCACAATTGGAACACCCAGTTATGGCCATGACCTCTACATCCAATTTCATTTCTATTTTAGCATAGATCATTTCTAGAGTAGATTATATGCACTATGCTAAGTTTTGGTACAATTTGGAGTAGTTTTGCACCTTCTATTAGGCTTTTTATTTCTAAAAGTTCCAATTGGAACACCCAGGGATGGCCATGAACTTGGCATATAATTTCCTTTTTTTTCAGCATAGATCATTTCTAGATTATAATATATGCATTATACTAAGTTTTGGTGCAATTTTGATTAGTTTTGCACCTTCTATTGCACTTTTTATATTCACTATTGCATGCATCCCTTCAATTTTTTTTTCAATCTGCATATGCTATTAATAAATTTGAGTTCTTTGTGTGTAGATCTAGGTATTGCAGTGTGTAATGAATAATATACAAGTTTGAATACAGATAGATCATCATAGCGTTATCAAAAACTTGTTCTTCAATTCATGAGTGTGAGGAAGGCCTTGAAGCACATCTTGAGTATTTGAAAGGATTTAATCCTTTGACACTTCTGTAATTATTGTATCAACTCAAATCCCTCAAGGGGACATTTTGTAACCATGGATTTGACAAATCAATTAATATAAATAGGACCCCCATTTCTTTTACTTATTTTTTATCATGCTTACATTAATGTCTCTTTTTAGTGCTTAGATCAATAGATGCATTTCATTTCCCTTTTCTAGGTGTGCCATTTGTCCCCTCTACACATACTACCCTATGAATAATCTTATGGAACATCCCATACCATCCCACATCATCTCCCATCCTAGATAGCTACTACTTACTAGGAATTGTCATTCACACATGTCCCTAGTTGAATTGATAACCACAATTCAACTAGGGTTGGGTACTATCGAGTATTTTGGTTAAGGTATGGTTTACAATCTAGAACTAACTTTCCTTTTTTCCATTGGTAAATTTTATAGAACAAGGGAGAGGTTTGTAATGACTCTTAATAAGTTTCACTTTTTGAAACTATATATATTGAACAAAATAAATTATTGTACCATAGCTTTAAGAAAATTAGGTTTAACTAAATTTCTCATTAGTCCACTTAAAAGCTTAAATAATAATTTTTCTATGAATAATTCATCAATCCCATCTCTCCTTTTCTATAAAAGGACAAAACATTTAATGATTTTCAAAATAGATGAATAACACTTTAAATGAAATAATGGTAAAAGTTAATATTTTATTTATTTCATATCACCTAATAAACATATCAATTAAATACAATAAAATAGAACTTTGTTGGATAATATTCATTCTCTATAATTAAATTTTAGATAATAGTACTCCTTAGGAAAATATAAATTCAATTTGGATCTTTCCTTTACAAATTAATAAAAAAATTGCATCAAGTCCAGTAAGCAACATCATAGTTTCCTATCTTGTTTTTATTAAAGTTCTAAAGTCTTAATTCTTTATTTAGAAGAAAAGAGAATCTAAAAAAAGTATTATTTTAAGCTTTAGATACCTTGGCAATGACTCTTACATAAAATAAAATATGAACTAGTTAAACTTTAACTATAACATCAAGCAAATTGTAAAAGTGTTTTTATTCTAAGAAAGGTTTCCATTCTTTATAGGTCTACCCCATTTACTTTTTTTAACATGTAATAGTGCATCGAAAGATCAATAATTGCAGTAGGTTGGTTTTATTGACACAATTCCATGATACTAGATTTACTTCCAAACAAAATTCTATTATATATAGATTAAAACAACTTAAAATAAAAGTACTTTAACAACCAATTATTTGTATATTAACAAGAGAAATTATATCTAATTTAAAATGCTTAATTATGATTGAAAAACAAATATGACACGATGTATTTAAAAAATGTTGCTCTTTATATTTTAAACCATCAAACTTCCTACTATATTTCATAACATGATGATATTCATAAAGTTCTATATCTTAGGAAACTTTATTTTATGCGCTCTAAACCGAATAACTACTTTCTCTAATTTCTTAAAAATAAACATTAAGTTACACCATGTATCTCTACTAATATATCTCTAAGATTTTCTTCTTTTAGAATAAAGTTAAATATAAAACATGCTCTAAGCTTTAAAAGAAAATAAAATTAATTATAATAATATTTATCTCATTTTAAATGATGATTCCCTACTTTTCTAATAGTAAATGAAGAAAATTTTAGAATTACACTTGTTGAATTATTTAATCAAAGGATAACATTAATCACAAATATACTAAAAGCATGATTTTTAGGAAGAGCTTAGTGTAAATGGGACCAATTTGTAGGACTACTTCATTTATAAAATAAATAAATAAAATTATCTTAGATGAAATGAGTTGACTACTCTCTACAACGTAGGTTATAAATACAATTGGTAAAACCCTAGTAATTGAAAATTCAATCCATCCAGTTTCTTCTAGAACATGGTAGCTACCTTAGCCAAAAAATTGCATCCGTACTTTTAATTATTTTCCAATTTCATTCTATATTCTATTAAGTAGTTTTTTCAGTAAATATGTATGACTACATAGTGACTCGATATTTCATTTGATTGTTTATCATACAGATGGAATACATACACAAAAACATTAAATTAAACTTTTTACACCATGGACAACTCTCAAATTTCTTTTCCTTTTACATGGTTTGTATCACCATCTGATCCAAAGGTGCTACCAAAATTTTTAACATGTGTACCCCAACCATATCTCATTGTATTTCATGTTGGTAGGTCTTTCCAAGTACAAGGTGATGATAAAGTAATTTTGGGGATTAGGAAAATAAATGGGAATCTAAATAAATGAATTAATAGACCTTATTAAGAGGAATTTAAACAACCAAATTACCCATCATGACTCTTCCAAGTAGATTGAAAACAACTATCCATAATAACGTTTTTGAGCAAATTTCATATAACTACCCATGTTAACTTTTCCCAAGTAGATATCAAATAACTACCAATATTAAATTTTCCAAGTAGACTTCAAATAACTAATCATATTAAAACACTTATAACTTTTACTCTACGAGAGTTAAGCAAACCATAAAAAAAATAAAGTTCTCTTTCAAATTGAGACATTATTAAATTACAAGTATGTTATGATAATTCTTAAATGTTTTATAAAGTCACAATATTTAGTAATTTTCTAGGTAGTATAGCTACTCTTACACTCAAATACTTCAAAATGACAAATGACAATGGAGCACAACTTTAAAAGATTAAAATAAATATGGATGGTTAGAAAATTAAAAAACCTAAAGACATCTTTCTGAAAGATTTTTTGGTAGAGAAACAAAAGAATATTATGTCTACATTACTTGGGATTTGTTTGTTCAAGAAAGGAGTACTCCAACAAAGATAACCATGTGCATAAGAAGTATAAATACTAAGTATGACAATGTTTTAATATAAACATGAAGTGTTTCTACTCCTAATAATATTATGGCTTGTTAAGGTTCTCAAATAATATTATTTAGAAACTATCGATATTAGAATTTTTTATTTTTAAGCAATACTTATTTAAATAATATATTTGAGGTTACATGACTATGAATGAAAAGAACCAGAATATATCTTTTGAAGGTAGAAATATCATGTTTCCTCTTTTTACAAGTAGTTCAATCAATATACACATATTAATATATAGACGTAAGGAAAGATCCAACTTGAATGCCTATTGATGAACAATAATTCACTAATTTGGTGACTTCTTTTCCATGTTTAGACTTATCTAAGTATTTTTTCCTTGCACCCTCCATGTCCCAAGTACAATGATTTACTCATGTTATAAAGGATTTTAAGGGGATATTAAGCAAGTGGAGTGGTGTGCATATTGCCAAAACACCCACTTGCTTTCCCCACCTTGTGGGAGTGTATTAATTTAAAATATTGTCAATATTTCAAATATTTAATTTATATACTGAGGGTTTTTTCTTTTAATTAATTATTTATATGTACTAATTTTATTTTACTTTTTATCTATTATTTATTTATTTACTTATATTAAATATTGATCACGCAAATATGCACTTGAATTCAATACTTGTATATATATAGAGTTTTAAACCTCTTTTTATTACAAAAGAAATTATATGATAACAAAATGTGATCATTTGTCTATTAAGAATAGGTTTCATGCATTTAGTAATTTTCTTATCATTGGAGGATTTTAAAAATTCAATCATACTCAACCATGCTTTTACAATGCATCTGTATGAATGCATATACATGAAGGGTTTGTTTACCCTTGAGTCATTGGTGATAAAACTTTCATCGTAGGTGAAAGTTTATCACCATCATTTTCCCTTTTTTATCTTGGTGATTGCATCCTTAATCAACCAATCAAGGAGATCCATACCTACAATCACAAATTTCATCAACAGTACCATAATTTAGAAATATCACGACTCAATATTATAAATAAGCAACAATTAAATTTATATAAAACAAGATTTGTGCATTGAAAAGCATCATTTTAATAATGGAAAGTTCTTATTAACGAGAGTCATTACATATAAAGACAGTTATAAATCGATGAATGAGAAGGAAAATATCCTATAGCAAATATAATATTTGATTAAAAAAATTATAGTAATTTGCAAGCAAAATATTTAAGATAAAGAAGCAAAAAAAACTTAGCTAAAAATTATATACCTAGACAAAGAATTCAGATCAAACTACTACCTTTTCAAATAGGCTACCCCCAAGGTTTGAACCTGGGTTTTTTCTTTATAAATGGCTAGCCAAATAAATACTTACCAAAATAATAATAATAATAATAATAATAATAATAGATCTTCAAGAGAAGACAAAAAAATTGAGGTGCTCTTAAAGATATTAGCTCAATATGTGGATAATGGTTCCCATCCTACATTACCTTTAAGCAGAAGGAAGGCTCCACAATCCTTGAAGTAATGAAGATTATCTCGTGGAATATTCGGGGTCTACATACCCCGACTAAACAAAGAGTGCTAAAAAAATTTAGAAAAAGTTTCAAGCCTGATATTCTTTTCTTATAAGAAACTAAGATGGGTGATGAGGATTTTGATAGATTATGAAGGTTTTTTTGGAAGGGGTGTGAAGGTGTGAGTAGGGCTACTCATGGTTCTTCTAGAGGTTTGTGGATGCTTTGGAATGCTAATTCTATGGAGGGCAAGATCATTCATAAGATTGATAGATTATATTCCTTTTTATTATGTTGTAATTTCTTGGATTTCTACCAATGTGTATGCTCCCAATGTTTCTATGGATATAAGGAAACTTTGGGTTGACTTAAAAGCCCTTGGTTCTTCATTTGACCTACCATGGTTGCTTGTTGGTGATTTTAATTCTATTTTTTGGATCGACTATTTTTTTGGATAGTATGGAGGATTTTTGTGAGTTCTTGACCTCCATAGGACTAGTAGATATTAATTTGCAAGGTTCTAAATTCACTTGGTCCAACAAAAAAAGTGGTGGGTTTTGATTCAATCTAGGATTGATAGGGCCCTTGATTTAGTGAGTTGGCTTACAATGGTTCAATATTTCTCTTTAAGGACTTTATCAAGAATTACTTTTGACCACAATCCATTACTGTTAGAATTCATGGAGGAGAAAGGCTCGAAAGGTTATCCTTTTAGATTTGATACAATGTGGCTTTCTCATCTAGATTTGAAGGCTTGATTAAGGCTTGGTGGTACAAATGTCTATGACACTAAGATATTGCAAGTGGCCAAGAATCTGAAAATAATAAAAGCTAACTTAAAGAGGTGGAATAAAGAGGTTTTGGTAACCTCTTCCATAGGAAGCAAAAAATATTTTAAGATTTGCAAGAAATTGAGGAAAAAGGCCAAAGTGAAGGTTGGTCAAAGGAGTTGGCCAGCAAATATCAAATTACTCTTGTAGAATTCCATAATATTCTTACTAGTGAGGAGTCTTTTTGGAGATAAAATTATCAAGCTATGTGGATTAAGGAGGGGGATAGGAATACCATGTTTTTCCACCTCTCAACATTGAAACATAGGAGTGCTAACAAAATAAGAGAAATTAAATTTGACTCTGGTGAATACCTTAAAGATAAGGAAGAAATTACTACTACCATGGTATCCTTCTTTCAATATTTGTTTTCTAAATATAGGGAGGAAGATGGGGATGCTTCGGAGGAACTTCTAAGGAACATTTCCCAGGTGAAAATTGATATGAATAATGCTTTGAATGCCCCATATGCTAATGATGAGATTAGGACGAGCCTATTTAGCATTAATAAGGACAAAGCACTTGGTACAGATAGGTTTCCTACTAGTTTTTTTAGAGGTTTTGGCACCTTCTTTGTTTAGATATTTTGGAAGCCTTAAGAGAATTCCAATATTCTTCCTCCTTGATATAGGCATGGAATACTACCTTGATTGTTTTGGTACCGAAGAAACATGGTGCGTCTTCTCTAAAGGATTTTAGACATATCATCTTATGCAATATTCTATATAATCATCTTAATAAGACACTTACTAATAGGTTGAAAGGACTTCTCCCCATCTTGATTTCTCCTCTTCAAGGTGGTTTTGTTCATGGTAGGCAAATTGTGGATGGGATCATTACAATTCATGAGTCTTTACATTTTATGTTCAAAAGCAATTTGGTTGGAATACTGCTTAAACTTGATATGCAAAAGGCTTATGACAAGATCTTCTGGGAGTTCCTTGACAAGGTGTTGCAAACATTAGCTTTGGGTACCATTGAAGGAAATGGATTAGATTTTGTATTTCCTTTGCAAAATTTTCTATCATCATCAATGGGATACCGAGTGGTTTTTTTGGGGTTCAAAGAGGTATTAGGCAAGGTCATCCCTTCTCTCCATATATTTTCATTTTAATGGTTGAATCTTCAGGAAGATTGATTCTTGTTGCTACATTATCCTCTAATATTAAGGGTATTAAGCCTACTGGTATTATAGAGGTAGTTTATTGTCAATAGTTTGTAGATGACACTATAATTCTTGGGGAGGCTACTTTGAGAGAGGCTAAGGCATTCCTAAATATTTTACAGTTGTATGAGAAAACTTTCAACCAAAAAATTAACTTCCATAAAAGTCAAATATTTTTTATGAATACTAGGAGGTAGCTTCGACATAGATTTGTAGGGATTTTTGGTTGTGGCATTGCTAACCTTCCTTATTTATATCTAGGTATACCATTTTTTATTGTGAGGATGAAGAAGGAGTTGTGGTTTCTTGTGTTGGATAAGATTCAATGTATGTTAGCTAGGTGGAAAGGTAATCTCCTGATCCAAGCAGGTAAGTTGTAATTGCTTCAAGCTACCCTACAAAATATTCCTATCTATTACATGTCTCTTTTTCAAATTCCCTTCAAAATTAGGAAGATGATTGACCAAATCATTAGGAGCTTTCTATGGGATAGGATGGAGGATAAACAAAGGGTATCCCTTGTCTCTTGGGATAGGGTTTTCTCTTCTAGGAAAGAATGTGGTTTTGAGATCAAAAATTTATTATTATTCAATAAGGCATTGATTGCAAAAACAACCTGGATATTATATGTTGAGGAGGACCATCTGTGAAAAGATATTATGAGAGGTAAGTATCTGGAAAATTACATTCCTTTTTTTGGAAGTGTTGCTCCTCCTAGGGGATCTATGATCTGGAATGGTTTTCTGGGGGTTAGAATTTTTGTTATAGAGGGTATGCAGTGGTATATTGGGAATGGTAAGGATATTTTCTTTTGGTAGGATACTTGGATTCTTCCTGAACCTCTCTTTCTTAGTCCTAAGTTTTATGAGTTGAAGTTTCCTTTATCACTGAAATATGGAGAAAAAGTAATTGATTACATAATCATCACTAATGGCAAGAGGATTTGGAAGCATCTGAATTTATATACAACTAATATTTAGATCCTTCAGAGTTTAGCAAGGTTGAACATGTTGTTGCAATAGTATTTTCTTCCTCAAAAAATGACAAGGACTTCCTTCTATGGACTCATTCTTCTAAAAGCTTTTTTCTATCAAGACTGCATATGAGGCCCAATCATTATCCAAGGTAGGATCTTTTCCAGTAGAAAGGGTTTGGTATCCTTATTTGATCCATAATATTACATTTTTTTTATGGCCGTGTTTGCAAAATAAAATTTTGACAGTTTATAATTTATGTAAGAAAGGATTCTATCTTCCCAATATTTGTCTCTTGTGTTCTAAGGATTCTAAATCTATGGATCATATTTTCATCTATTATGATTTCTCAAATAAGGTGCTCAATGCTTTATTGCATTATTTTTCCATCAAATGGAATTTACCTCAAAAATTTAAGGAATTTTTCACTCAGTGGAAATCCCCCTTCATCAGTCACAACCTTTCTAGGGTGTGGGATCTGGTTATTCCTCATTTTTTATGGGGTATCTAGTGGGAGAGGAACAAAATAATTTTAAAGGATATTACTAGGGATGCATCCTTTCTCTCTATAAGGATTAAAGTTTCTATTGATAATAGCCTAACTATATTTGATGTTGGAAATGGTAGGGAGGAAGTTGTGGAGAAAGAAGTTGTTGTTAGTTGGAATCTGAATCTAGAGAATTTTATTTTTGTATCCACTATTCAAAAAATATTGGCTACTAGATTGTATAAACCAGCTAAAGGGTGGGTCATTATAAACTTTTATGGGGCTACCAAAGGTAATCCCAGGAGGGCTGGTGGAGGGGGTGTTTTTAGAAATGATAATGGTGAGGTCATTTGGGCTTATGCTAAAGATTATGGTATTCAAACCAATCACCTAGCTGAAGCTATTGGGTGTTCACCAAGTTTTTGAGAGGGGCTTTAGAATACTTTTCATTCAAGGTGACTTCTTGAACATAATTCAAGATCTACAGGTTGGAAAGACTAATAATTGTTTCATCCTGAATATTATTAAAAATATCAAAGATTCTCTAAGGTATGTTAGAAGTTAAAATTGAGCATATTTATAGGGAGAGTAACAAAAATGCTAATGTTATGGCCAATTTTGGGGTGGATAGTGGTCAATTTAGAATTTGGAAAAACAATTTTCCTTTATGTTAACTAATAATTTTTGCTTTCGAAGCATTGGATCTACCTATCTAGTAGGCCTTTTTATTGTCTTTCTGCTTGGATGAGATCTCATTTGTGTTCTACTGATCCTCTATTTTGGGGGTCTTTTTCGGGGGTCTAGCCCTTTTACTCCCTGGTGGTTACCATTCTCAAGGAATATGCTTGGTTTTTTTTCTTCATCCTTGCTCTCTGAGTTTGGAGTTTTGTTATTTGCATCTTGACGTGTTTACTTCCATTCCAATATTATACAAAGATAGAGCAGGATCGTTGATGTATCTTAAAGAAAGTTGAATTAAAATTCTCCTTTATACCCTTCTGAGTGGTGGGTTGGTCTTTGCTTTTGGATGGTTTTTTTAGTTTAATTTCTATTTCTTTTGGCCTTGGAGGTTGGCCTATGCTTAATTAGCCTTATCTTTCTCTACCTCCTCTAATGTAAAAGGTTTTGGGACCTTAAAAACCCTATTTTTCACCAATAATAATAATAATAATAATACAGTAGAATAAAAATATCTATCATATTATCATATTTTTATTGCACACATGGTTCGAATATAGAAAGTTACCACTATAACCACTTTCCCCACCATAAAATTTTACTCCAAGTGAGGGGACCCAAGCGGGTTCAATATTTAAACACAACCTAAAGCTGGTGTCTTCTTTGTAAATACCTAGCCAAAAAATCACTTACCAACCCACCTAGCCTTTGGAATAATAATAATAATTTTCCACGCATGGTTCAAATATAGAAATCTACCACTATAACCACTTGCCCCACCATAAAATTTTACCCCGTGAGGGGACCTAGGTGTGTTAAATATTTAAACACAACCTAAAATTGGTGTCTTCTTGGTAAATACCATGCCAAACAAGAAACTTACCATTCCATCTAGCCTTTGGAATAATAATAATAATAATAATAATAATAATAACAATAATAACAATAATTGAATCAACAATGTCTCCATAAAAATTCAGCATCATTTTAACTTTAGGATTGCTTGAGTTATACCAAATATATCTCCATATTCTTGCAATATTCCCATTTTGATGGTGCTTTATATTATATCCACTTATTTTTGTGTATTTTCCTAAAGTATTCAAATCGCAAATCAACTTATCGTTGGCTTCCCTTGGAATAATCATTGTTGTTATCATTTTACTCAACTGCTTCCTAGCATCAATATCTTGTATACTTGTAAAAAAATAAAAAATTCCATTTGTATCTTCCTTCCTGATCCTTGTACAAAATGTTTGAAACCCTATCACCATTTTTATCTTGAAATAATGTCATCCATGCTTTCAAAATTGGATCTAGATTGAGTGGTTTTTTATCATACCAAGTATCCATCCAAATATAAAAAATTTCTCTAGTTCCCACCACCCATATTAAAACTTTAATCATTAGATCAATTACTTTTTTAACCATTTCATAGTGTAGAACCATTTTGTAGAGAAAATGCAGTAAAATGTAATCTTGATTCATTGGGCTTAACATATTTACTCAGAAGAATTTTTTCCCATTGTCTTTGAATCTTTTTTACAATCTTTAGATTATGTTTCCCTTAAGAGCTAATTTTGCATCTTTAAGAATACTTAAACCAAGACTTCCCCTAGTTTTATTATCACACATCTTGCTCCATTTCACCAAAGGAAAATTTATTTTATCATGTAATCCTGACCATAAAAATGACCACATAATAAATATTAATTTTTTTTCTATCAATTTTGGTATAGTATACAATGACATATAATGTGTTGGAATGGATTGTAAGATTAATTTAATTAGTTTCACTCTTCCTACTAATGATAATCATTTATCTTTCCAAGAAATTAGTTTATTTTGAACTTTACTTATAATTGGATTCTGTAATTCTATCCTCTTTCTCCCCTCAAATAAGGGTATCCCTAGATAAGTTGTTGGTGAATTTACCTCCTCCATTTGAAGTAAGCAATATGTCCCTACTTTGATTTTAGTTATGGTGTTTAGGATGTAAATTTTGGATTTTGTCCTATTAACTTATTTCCTGAATCTCTTTCACATTCCGTTAATAATATTTGTTTGAAATTTGAGCAATATTTGTTGTCATTGGTGTCAAGAGTTGTCAAGAGGTTGTTGCTTCAGTTTCATCATAATTAATGTCATCAAGTGGTTTTTCCAAAATTCAAGGAAGAGGTTTAAAGGAGTAGGATATAATATTTATTTTTAAATATTATATGTCTAAAGTGGCCTAAAAGGTTGAAGTCCCAAGGAAGGTGAAGCAGGTTTAAAATGCAATACTAATATTATAATATTTAATATTATAATATTCCAAGTTACAAGTTGAGGTGAAAAGAACAAGTCCAAGGAGTAATTAAAAAATAATTTATTTCTTGAAAGACCCATTGAGCAGGTTGCAAAAAATTTAGTTTAATTTATTTAAATTTAAATATTTTAAGCTAAAGGTTAAAATTTAAATTTAAATAAATATTGGGAACCAAAGTTAAAGGTCATAAAATAATCTATTTATTCAAATGTTTAAATTCAAAATAAAGCTGACGTCGAGCACATAAGCCAAAGAATATATAAGGGGTAAAATTTTTAATTAAAATCATCCATGCATTATTTGAATATCCAAAGTCTAAGAAAATGTGTGTTGCTTTTTTGTGAGGAAGAAGTTTTTTTGCATGATTAAAAGCTTTGAAGTGCAGGAAAAGGTTTAAATGCATGAGGTGTAACCCAAGTGTATCCGCAATGCTGGTTAGAATAGTTGGTAACCAAGGGTCGAGTTAAGATATTTGTAAGGTAGAAGTTGGGGTTTTGAATCCTTGCACAGTCATCTTGAGGAGGAAGTCTGTCTTGATTTTGATCGCCAAAAATTGTAGAGGCATAAAAGAGGAGTGCTTGTGTGGTTTTGGTTGTATAGGTGTGTGGCCCAATGACTGCCTAGCTCTGACTAAATTGCAGCAGCAACAACGAGGTCACTAGTTCAAGTCGCATCCAAGGGATGCATTATAATTTTGCATGTGGGTAAGGTATGCATTAAAATTTGTATTTAATTTTAAATAGCACCAAGGTTGGGGAGCACATTAAGGCCACGTGAGTTTATATAGCACCTTGGGAAGTAGGGAGTCATAAGGTATTTAATATTTCATATTATTTTGTGCTTTGAAAATTAAAGAGGTTGGATTAATAAGGTTTAATATAAAGGATTAATTTTTAAATATTGTTTTTGAGAGATTACAAAGGAACTTGGTATTCTATACATTGATTGATTTGGATTTGTCAAACAAAGATTATTTTTATGTGTTAAGAAGTATTGTGATAATTTTAGAGATAATAAGGTGTATTAGAGTCATGTTAATTTTTGTAATGGTGAATTAATTTTTAGGGAAATATTTGAGTAAATATTTTTTATTATCTAACCTTAAAATTTGGCAAAGAGGAGTTGATTGTGATTGAGACAGGTTTTGAGGTAAAATCTCCATCAAAACAAAAGGTATGGGCATATCATCCTTGTGAGTGAAATTTTGGTTGGTTGAATGTTGTGAAATGTAAATTTGGGGTGAAAAATATTGTTTGATAAGCATTTTTGTAAATATTAAGTGAACCTTAATGTGCATGATTTGTGGATATTGAAAGATCATGAGTATCTGAAGAACACAAGCTTATACTGAGAGGGGGGGTGAATAGTATAAGACCACTTTTAACTTTTTCTTTCAAACAGCTTTCAATTCAATATTAAGTAGTATAAAGATAGCAGTAATCAACAGCAGCAATCAAAACAATGCACAAAACACCATCCACAAAGTGACATAGCAATTTACGTGGTTCACCCAAGGTGGGCTACTCCACGGATAAAACTTTCCTCTAAAAGTTATATCAAAGTCCTTTGGGAATCCTTCCCGATTACAATGTTTATGAGCCTCGGCTCAAAGGAGATACCTTCCCCTAATTCTTCTTTGGCTGGTGATCCTCTAGAAGACCTCTACCTCCTTTGCCCTTAGCAAGTGGAACTCTATCCACAAAAGACACCTATCTTCCCTGCTCTGGCTGGAGATCTCTGTCCTCAACTCTGCCATCGCAAAGCTGGTCCTCAAATATGCACTAAACACAGTCCTTTGGTCTAGCACAAATATGTCCTCTTCCTCTGTTCTTTTCTGTTACAGTTGCACTTGGAACTAATTTTTCATAGTTTGCGCAAACACAGCATCTCTCGATCTACTTATGCTCTTCTATGAAAACATAACAGCACAGTCTTCGCACATCCAAAGACAAACACAGTCGCATAGTCTTTGCACTCTTTCTCAAACACAACAGCACTGTCTTCGTAACCTCTGTGCAAACACAATAGCACATACATCGCACACTTCGTGCAAACACAATAGTCGCTTAGACTTCCACTTATGCACCTCTGTGATCGAACTTCTCCCCGCACTCTATCTGCACAAATCGCACTTTGAACGCACACTTCAATTGATACTAAAAACATTCAAATAGCCCTCCTTTTATACTCATAATTTCAAGATTGAAATCTTGGTCTTAGTTAGCTGTTTTACCCCTCAACCACGTCGGTTGCAAAACCCTGCACTACGTCGGCCCAGATTTAACTTTGTCGGCTTCACTGCCTCCCTATAGCTTCTGGAACGAAACTTCAACATGTCACGATATCATGACACCTGTGCCTACCGTACAACTTCTATGCTTGTTGTCATGAAATCATGACACTACTGCCTGTCGTGCCCCTTATTTAGCCTGTTGTCATGAAATCGTGACACTACTGCCTGTCGTGCACCTTCTTTGGCCTGTTGTCACAAAATCATGACACTACTGCCTTTGTCGACCTCCTTACTGCTTATGTCACAAAATCGTGACACTTCCTATCTTTGTTGATGTCATCTTCTCTTTTGTCATGAAATCATGACCCTTCTGTCTTCATGTCCTTCCTCTCAGCTTCTATCACGAAATCGTGACACTTTTTATTTTTGCTGACGTCATCTTCACTCTGTCACAAAATTGTGACACTTTAGTCTGCAAAGCCTTCTTCTATGCTTCTATCACAAAATCGTGACACTTCACCTGTAGAAGACCTACTTCCAGTTTTTGTCATGAAATCACGACACTTTCTCCAACTGAACACTGCCAACTCAACCTGTCATGAAATCGTGACACTTCCTGCAATCGCAAGCTTTCTCTCCAACCTATTGTGAAATCATGACACTTTCTTCATCCGTACAACTTATTTGAAGCCTGTCACAAAATCACGATGCTTCTTATTTTAGACTCTTCCCTTTGCTGCATGTCGCGAAATCACAACAGTTCTTTCTTCAAGCTTTTCAGCATGTCGCGAAATCGTGACAGTCCTTCCTTTGATTTTTGTAGCTTGTCACGAAGTCACAACAGTCCTCACTTTGTCTTTTGTAGCATGTCACAAAAATGCGACAGCCCTTACTTGGAACTTTGCATCATGTCACGAAATTGTGACAGTTCCTGAATCACTTTCTCTCTCTTCAATCTTGTCACAAAATCGTGACAGTTCACACTGCAAACTTTCTCTTCTGCAACATGTCACGAAATCATGACACTTTTCTTTTCGAAATCTCTCTCCTGCAAAATGTCGCAAAATCGTGACACTTGCTCGTCCGAACAACTTTCCTGGCAATGTGTCGTGAAATCGTGACACTTTTCTTTCTCTGCCTTCCTGCGCTTTTCGAGTCGCAAAAATGTGACATGTCGCAAAATCGTGACAATTTTGCCTGCTTCATATCTACCTTCTAGCATGTCGTGAAATCATGACAATTTTTCCAGAACTTTCTCTCTCCTAAAACATGTCACGAAATCATGACAGTTTTGCCAACGCTTTCTCTCTCCTAAAACATGTCGCGAAATCATGACAGTTTTTCCAGCCACCTGCATACTTTTTCTTACTTGTCTTTTTCTTGATCTTTTTGCAACTGGGCTACCCCGATCTTCTTGGCAACTCACTGTCCATGCTGAACCCTTCATCAAGACACATTCTTTGACATCAAACCAGATTGCTTCAAGAACTTTTTGACATCAATGACAACATCTACACTTAGAGAAAAAGCAATGTACTCAAGGTACCCAAAATTGCCAACAATCTCCCCCTTTGTCATTGATGGCAAACCTTTACTAAAAACACATCTTCAAGAACCAAAACTAAAGTCAATCTGAGCTGACAACTGAGAATATTTCTTTGAAGTTTTGCTCCCCCTGACTTGAATCTTTCCTCTTCACTTGAAGCTTTCCCCCTTACTCATATCTCTCCCCCTTACTCATATCCCCTTACTCAAATCTCTCCCCCTTTGTCATCAATGGCAAAGGGTCACCTTTGGGGCTTGGGACTAAGAATGAGCCTCTTAGCTTAGTCCCTCCCCCACCTCCTGATGAGGTGATTTAAAACATGGTTGGGAGTGAAACTCCCATTAGACACTCATCATCATCAGTGTCTACAATTTCTTTGTCGTGCCTTCTCTTGAATTCTTTGTCTGTATTTCTGTTTCTGTCACTGTTCTGATCCTCGGACCTATTCATACTGATGTTCCTGTTTCTTTTATCATTATTTTTCTTATCCATACCTTGATCCTTAGACCTGTTCATATCACTTTTTCTGTTCTTGTACCTTGGAAGATCAGCTCTACACTGTCTAGCTGTGTGTCCTACATTGTTGCACTTATAACAGGTAACAAAGTTATTTCTGTTCGGCATACCTCTTCTTTGAATACATTTGTTATGAGTAACCGTGTTCCTGTTATTAGTCTTGCAGAACATTGCCTTATGCCCGAACTGATTACAAGAGTAGCAATATCCTTGAAAGAAATTAAAACTTTTGAAATTGTTTTTTACCCTCTTCATTTGATCTATGCACTGTGAAGCCGTATGACCAAGCCTGTGACATGCAAAACATCTGTCGTGAAATATTCTTCTATTTGACTTCTTGGGTCCCGACAACTTCTTCTTCGAATTCAAAATTCTATTCTCTATTTCTATGCATTTATCACTCATGGATTCTTGATTTGAAGTACTTTCTTCATCAAAACTCTCTTCCTTTTGAAATCTCTTGCTAGATTCCCCAACCTGTTTCTTGTGCGGCTCAACAAAACCGAGACCTGTTTTATCTGTTGGTTTTCTTTGTCCTTTGATGAGAATTTTAACCTTCTTGGAGCTATCCTGAAATCTATAGAGCTTATCCTTGTACTCTTTATTTTCTTCTTTCAAAGAAGCCATTTTTTGCTCTAACTCATTATACTCAAGAATCTTAGACTCTAACTCATCCTTGAGTTCCTGTGTTTTAGCTATAGAGAAGTCAAGACTTTCTATAAGATCATATCTCTCCATACAACATTCATCTAACTTAATCTTGAGTCTATAATTATTCTTTCTTTCCTTTTTCAAAACACTAAGAGCATTATTGAGTTCACATTAAAGATCCTCTATTTTATTGCACTTTGAATTATCAAGGCCTTTTTCAGATTTCTTATCACTAGAGGTGCTACCCTTTTCAAAAACCATACAAGCATCTTCCTTATCATTTTCTGAAGCATCCTCATACATATTAGCAACCAATTCATTATTTGTGCAATCATCCTCAAGGTGCCCAAAATTTCCACATCTAAAACATTTCATGACAATAAATTTATGTTTCGGTTCTTCCTCTTTTTCTGAAATGAACATCTCATTTTCATCATCACTAGAAGAACTTTCACTATCACTGCTAGAACACTTACTTGCTTTGTCCAGATAGAAGCTCTTCTTGTTCTTGTGTGAATATCTCTTTCCTTGATTGTTGTGCTCATATTTGTTCTTTCTGTAATATCTATGCTTTACAAAATCCTTGCTCTTAACATCCTGTATATCTTCATCACTTTCATTCTTGGAAATAGTACAGTCAGTAGCATAATGACCAAATTTTCCATAGTTGAAACATCTTATATTTTTCTTGCTTTTGTGCTTTCTAGAGAACTTGCATTTCTTGCTGTAATATGCCTCTTCCTCACTAGAAGACTCATCACTCTCTTGAATCTGTTTGCCTTTTGATTTCTTGGTAGCTTTGAAAGCTGCCTCTTTCTTTACATCAACTTTCACTTGAGTTCTCAGCTCAAATGCTGCAAGAATACTATGGAGATCATCATTTTTCAACTTATCTAAATCTTTAGCTTCCTCAATAGCAGAAATATTTTCACTAAATCTATTAGGAAGAGATCTTAAAATCTTATCACACACATCATTTTTAGCAAGTTCAAGACCTAAGTCTTTCATAGAATTAACAACTTCATCCATACGGAGCATGTATTCACTAATATTTTCATCATCATTCATCTTGAGCTGTTCAAACATACCTTTGAAGTGTCTCAACTTGGCCTTTCGGACATTTGCATCACCTGTATGAACAACCTGCAATTGTTTCCACATTTCACTAACTATCTTGCAATGAATAACTTTGGTAAGATCAGCCTTCTGTAAACCCTTTAGGATTGCATTCATGGCTTTTGAATTGCTGTGATGTAGGAGTCTGTCTTCTTTAGTATAAGGACCATTTGCAGGAATGGTGTACCTATCTTCAATAACTTCCCATACCTCATTATCAAGTGCCATTAGATAGAATTTCATTCTTGCACTCCACAAACCGAAATTTGATCCATCAAGAATAGGTGCTGCATTGCCACTTGAATAATCCATTGTGTTCTTTGCAAGCTTTTCCTTCAAGCTGTTAAAATTTTTGAAAGTACTAGCTCTGATACCAATTGAAGAACACAAGCTTATACTGAGAGGGGGGGTGAACAGTATAAGACCACTTTTAACTTTTTCTTTCAAACAACTTTCAATTCAATATTAAGTAGTATAAAGATAGCAGTAATCAATAGCAACAATCAAAACAATGCAAAAAACACCATCCACAAAGTGACACAGCAATTTACGTGGTTCACCCAAGGTGGGATACTCCATGGATAAAACTTTCTCTAAAAGTTATATCAAAGTCCTCTGGGAATCCTTCTCGATTACAATGTTTATGAGCCTCGGCTCAAAGGAGATACCTTCCCCTAATTTTGCTTTGGTTGGTGATCCTCTAGAAGACCTCTACCTCCTCTGCCCTTAGCAAGTGGAACTCTATCCATAGAAGACACCTGTCTTCCCTGCTCTGGCTGGAGATATCTGTCCTCAACTCTATCATCGCAAAGATGGTCCTCAAATATGCACTAAACATGGTCCTTCGGTCTAGCACAAATCTATCCTCTTCCTCTGTTCTTTTCTATTATAGTTGCACTTGGTCGAAACCAATTTTTCATAGTCTGCGTAAACACAATAGCTCTCGACCTACTTATGCTCTTCTATGAAAACACAGCAGCACAGTCTTCACACATCCAGCACAAACACAGTCGCATAGTCTTCACACTCTTGCTCAAACATGATAGCACTGTCTTCGCAACCTCTACACAAACACAGTAGCACAGACGTCACACACTTCACACAAACACAATAGTCGCTCAGACTTCCACTTATGCACCTCTACGATCAAACTTCTCCCCGCACTCTATCTGTGCAAATCGCACTTTGAACACACACTTCAATCGATACTAAAAAAATTCAAACAGCCCTCCTTTTATACTCATAATTTCAAGATTGAAATCTTGGTCTTAGTCAGCTGTTTTACCCCTCAACCACGTCGGCTGCAAAACCCTGTGCTGCGTCGACCTAGATTTAACTCTATCAGCTTCACTGCCTCCCTATAGCTTCTGGCGTGAAACTTCAACATGTCACGATATCGTGACACCTTTGCCTATCGTACAACTATGCTTGTTGTCATGAAATCATGACACTACTGCCTGTCATGCCCCTTATTTAGCCTGTTGTCGTGAAATCGTGACACTACTGCCTGTCGTGCACCTTCTTTGGCCTGTTGTCATGAAATCGTGACACTACTACCTTTGTCGACCTCCTTACCACTTATGTCATGAAATTGTGACACTTCCTATCTTTGCTGATGTCATCTTCTCTTCTGTCCCAAAATTGTGACCCTTCTATCTTCATGCCCTTCCTCTCAGCTTCTGTCGTGAAATCGTGACACTTTTGATTTTTGCTGACGTCATCTTCACTCTATCATGAAATCGTGATGCTTTAGTCTACAAAGCCTTCTTCTATGCTTCTGTCATGAAATCATGACACTTCACCTATAGAAGACCTGCTTCCAGTTTTTGTCATGAAATCATGACACTTTCTCCAACTGAACGCTGCCAACTCAACCTATCGCGAAATCATGACACTTCTTGCAATCACAAGCTTTCTCTCCAACCTGTCGCAAAATCGTGACACTTTCTTCATCCGTACAACTTCTTTGAAGCCTGTCATGAAATCGTGACGCTTCTTGTTTCAGACTCTTCCCTTTGTTGCATGTCGTGAAATCACAACAGTTCTTTCTTCAAGCTTTTCAGCATGTCACGAAATCGTGACAGTCCTTCCTTTGATTTTTGCAGCTTGTCACGAAGTCGCAACAGTCCTCACTTTGTCTTTTGTAGCATGTCACAAAAATGTGACAGCCCTTACTTGGAACTTTGCATCATGTCACAAAATCGTGACAGTTCCTGAATCACTTTCTCTCTCTTCAATCTTGTTGCGAAATCGTGACAGTTCACACTGCTAACTTTCTCTTTTGCAACATGTCACGAAATTGCGACACTTTTCTTTTCGGACTCTCTCTCCTGCAACATGTTGCGAAATTGCGACACTTGCTCGTCCAAACAACTTTCCTGGCAATGTGTCGTGAAATCGTGACACTTTTCTTTCTTTGCCTTCCTGCGCTTTTCGAGTCGCGAAAATGTGACATGTCACAAAATTGCAACAGTTTTTCCTGCTTCGTCTCTGCCTTCTAGCATGTTGCAAAATCACGATAGTTTTGCCAAAACTTTCTCTCTCCTCAAACATGTCACGAAATCATGACAGTTCTGCCAACGCTTTCTCTCTCTTGAAACATGTCACGAAATCACGACAGTTTTTCTAGCCGCCTGCATAATTTTTCTTACTTGTCTTTTTTTTTATCTTTTTGCAACTGGGCTACCCTGATATTCTTGGCAATTCACTGTCCATGCTGAACCCTTCATCAAGACACATTCTTTGACATCAAACCAGATTACTTCAAGAACTTTTTGACATCAATGACAACATCTACACTTAGAGCAAAAGTAATGTACTCAAGGTACCCAAAATTGCCAACAAGATCATTGTTATGTAAATTTGAGAACTATCTTGAACTAGGGTTTGTGAAATATCATGAGTATAATTATTATGTGAATTTGGAATCATCTTGAGTCAAGGTTTGAATTCCATAGTGTGATTTGATTTTAAGTATAGTGAAAAACTTGGTTAGGGTTTGAAATCAAGTTGTGTTTCATTGAGTGGATGGTTTATTGAAAGTATTGGAGTGATAGTTCAAGTTCTGTGAAACAAATTATTCTTTATTCTAAATTTATTTGAAAGAGAGGTTGAAAGTTATTGAGTGTTTTGTGAGTGTGAAACATGTTGAGTCTCTAACCATTCTCTATATGTTTCTATTATTAAACAAGATTCCAAGTGAAAGTTGTTTGTGTGATTGAAGAGTTTTTTTGAAAGAGATAAAATTAAGTTTTGTATGCAAGTTTGCAATTGATTTGAATAATATTTTGTGAAATATAGTAGACTATTTTGAGTAAGTCCTAGAGGAAACTTAAGGATAGAATTGAGTAATATTTTGTGAAAAATTATGGATAAAATTGAGTAAGCTTTTGTGAAAGCTTATGGACAGATTTGAGTGAGCTTTTGTGGAAGCTTACAAGTAGATTTGAGACAAGTCTTAGTGAAGAATTGTTGAGTAAAGTTGGCCTGTGATTTGATCAAGCTTTGTACTAAATCTTGAGGGTAGATTTGAGGATAGAGTTAGGTACAGATTTTTGAGTAGGTTTATCCCAAGATAAGAGATATATTTATGAGTAGAGTTAATAGAGTAGACTATATTGGTCAATATAGATCAGAGATAGAGAGTTTTGAGTAGGATTTGGAGATGATAGAGTAGAGGGTAGTAGTCTCTAGTGGATAGAGATCCATTAGCTAAGGTAGTGAGGATAGAGTTCTTTAGTGGAGAGAGATCCATAAGCCAGTGTAGTGGAGGTAGTAGTCTTCTCGAAAATCACCAGCTAGAGTAGAGGAGAAGGAGTTCTCCTATGGATAGATATCTATGAACTTGATTAGGGGATTGGTGTGTCCTTTTTACAAATGTCCATAAGCATTGTAATAGGGAAGGATTCCCAAGAAATTTGTTGAGAAAATTTTAGTGAAATATTTTCTCCATGGAGTAGCCCACATTGGGTGAACCACATTAAATCATATCTCTCATGTGTGTGATGCTTTGTGTAATGTTTATTTCTTTAATATTGCTAATGGTATCATATGGTTTGAAAAGAAAAAAAAGTTTTATCTTATATTGTTCAACCCCCTCTCAGTATAAGCACATGTTCTTCAATTGGTATCAGAGTGGCTCTCTTTATGAAAAGACTAACAACTTGAAGGAATATCTATCAGGAACACACATGACTTCAAAAAATTAAGAAGAGATTATGTTTGACATAAAATAGGAATTCTTTACTACTCTTAGGAACTTGAAAAAGGTTAGAAAAATAACTCAAGTTTGAAGGATGAAATTCAAGAGGATGAAGAAGTAAAACTGGAACTTCTATAGAATCTCACAGAACTCAAGATAAAGGTAGAATAAGGAAATAAAATTGAACAATATATGATAGATCTATTAATATCAAGAGAAATATATTGTGAAATATTGGAAGTAGAAATTGTTTCTCTAAGGAATGAAGTTTAAAATATCAAGTTACAACAAGATATAAAGTTAGGGAAATAGAAAGAGGATTCAATCTTTCAAGAGGCAGAGTCATCAAAAAAAGATAAGCCTGTAACTCATATTCTAAAATAAAAAGAAATTAGGAAAGAAAAAGGTAAAGAAGAACCATGGACAAAAGTTAATCACAACAAAAGGAGGAGCACTCAAAAATATTTTCCAAGACATTCAAACAAGTTACATAATCTCTTCCATGGCTATTGATTTTCATGTAACAAATATGGTCATAGAGTTGTACATTACACTGGTTATGTTAAAAATGTTGTTAATAGAAATTTAAATTCTTTTGCACTTTTTATGAATAATGATTTCATATGTCATAAGTGCAACAACTTTGGGCACAAGGCTATATGGTGCAAAATGGTATTGCCTGATTCAAGTAAAAAGACTACAACTTCAACAGTTAGGAAAGAGATAAAAGGGCATGAGAAAGATAGATCAATGTTAGTACAAATAGCTCTTCATGTTTAGGATAAGGGAAAACAATGGTATCTTGATAGTGGATGTTCTAGTCACATGACAGGAGACAAAATTAAATTTCTAGTACTCAAAGAAACTGATGGAGGATCAGTAAAAATTTTTGATAATAGATCAACAAACATTTATGGGAAAGGAACTCTTAGTTTAGATAATGGGAAAATAAAAATAGAGAATGTATTGTATTTCAAGGGTTTGAGGCACAATCTACTAAGTGTGAGCCAACTTTGTGATCAAGGGCACATGGTTACTTTTCATCTAAGTAGGTGTGATATTAGAAAGTCTAAAACTAGAAAACTTATTGCAAATGCAAATAGAACTACAAAAAATCTCTACATGTTCAGTGAGATTAAAGGAGAAAATTGTTTTCTATCACAAGAATATGAAATTTGGTTGTGGCATAGAATAATGGGTCATTTGAAATCTGACAACATAGTTAACATAAGCAACAAGCATGTTGTTCGAGATTTACCAAATTTAAAAAGGTCAAAAAACACAATTTGTTCACAATGTTAGCATGGGAAGCAAACTAGAACAAGTTTCAAGTCAAAAGGATTTATGTCATATGAGCCATTGAGTCTAGTGTACACTGACCTATATGGTCCTACAAGGACAAAGAGTTTACAAGGTGAAAGTTACTTTATATTATTATAGATGATTATTCCAAAATGATTTGGGTAGCTTTATTGAAAGAAAATTCAGAAGTTCTTGAGAAGTTTAAAGCTTTTAAAGAGTTAGTGGAAAATAAAATAGGTAAATGGATTAAGAGTTTAAGGTCAGATAGAGGAGGATAATTTACCTCAAATTAATTCATAGGCTTCTTTAAACAACATGGTATCAAAAGAGAATATTTAGCAGCAAGAACTCCTCAACAAAACGAGGTAGTTGAAAGAAAAAATATGATAGTTGAGAATATGGCTAGAGCCATGTTAAATGAGTCTAATATTTTAGATGGTTTTTGGAAATAGGTAGTACATACAACAATATATATCATTAATAGAGCTCAAGTAAGATTAAATCATCACAAAACTCCATATGAGCTCTAGAAAGGAAGACCAACCACTATAAAGTATTTCAAAAAATTTGGAAGCAAATGTTACATAGTACGGGAAGAGAAAAATTTGGGTAAGTTTGACCCAATATGTGATGAGGGTATTTTTCTTGGCTATTCCACTAAGATCAAAGCCTATAGATGCTATAACAAAAGTACATGTACTATTATAGAAAGTATAAATGTAACAGTTGATGAGAAGATAGGATCAAGATAACTAGTTCAATAAATTATGTATCAAGAAGATGAAAATTGTCAATAAAATTTACATGAGGAATCAGAAGAAGAGGAATAAGAAACACAAGGACTCCTTCCTAAAACTTCATTTAGGTATGTAAAGAAAAATTATCCAAATAATCTAATAATTGGGAATCCATATGATAAAAAAATAAGGAGAAGGGTAATAGCATCAAATCAATAAGCAAATTTCTCTTTGTTATTGAATATTGAGCCAAAATACTTCAATGAGGCAAGTGAATATGAGTTTTGGATCAAGGCAATGAATAAGAAAATAGACCAAATAGATAAAAGTAAAACTTGGGAACTTGTTCCATGACCAAAAGGCAAGAATGTGATTAGCACTAAATGGGTATTTAGAAACAAGTTAAATGAAGAGGTAAGGTAGTCAGAAATAAAGCAAGGTTAATATGCAAAAGTTATGCAAAGGTTGAAGGAATTGAATTTGATGATACATTTGATCCATTTGCATGACTTGAAGCTATAAGAATATTCTTAGCCTTATCAAGTTTTAAAAACTTCAAAGTATATCAGATGGATGTTAAATCAACCTTTCTAAATGGTGTCTTAGAAGAAGAGGTTTATATTGAGCAGCCAGAGGAATTTAGTTTAACACGTAAACCATACTATGTATGTAGATTAAAGAAGGAAATTTATGGAATAAAACAAGCTCCTAGAGCTTGGTACTCAAGATTGGATAAGTACTTTCAGGAATAGGGTTTTAGGAAAGGAATAGTGGATAGTAACCTATATATCAAAAATTAAATGAATGACTTACTAATAGTGGTTGTCTATGTGGATGATATCATTTTTAGAGGCAATAATGATAAGATGTGTTAGAAATTTACAAAGAGCATGTAGAATGAATTTGATATGTCTATGCTTGGTGAGTTGTCATTCTTTCTTGGACTTTAGATTTCACAATAAGAGAAAGGAGTATTTCTTTCACAAACCAAGTATATAAAGGATATGCTAAAGAAATTCAAGTTAGAAGAAATCAATCCAGTGAGTACCCCCATGGTTATAGGATGCAAGTTAAGTAAATATGATCAATCTCTTAAGGCAAATCAAAAAAATTATAGATCTATGATTGGCAGCTTATTGTGCGTGACAGCTACAAGACCAGATATCATGCAGGAAGTGGGACTAGTGGTAAGGTTTCAATAAGTACCTAAGGAGACACATGTAGTAGTAGTAAAGAGGTTTCTTAGGTATATAAAATGGACTATGTATTTTGGGCTCTGGTATCCCAAAAGTGATAGTTTCACTTTCACAGCATATATAGATGCAGATTGTTTTGGCAGCATTGATGATAGAAAAAGCACAAGTGGAGGAGTATTCTTTCTTGGATATTGTTTAGTCTCATGGCTAAGTAAGAAATAAGCATCAGTATCCTTATCCATAGTAGATGTAGAGCATATTGCAACAGTTGCTTGTTGTATGTAGGTATTATGGATGAGGTAAACTTTAGAGGACTTCGAGATAAAGCATGATCAACCTATTCCAATATTGTGTGATAATATAAGCATTATAAATATATCAAATAATCCAGTGATGCACTCCAAGAAAATGCATATTCCAATAAAATATTATTTTCTAAGAGAGCAAGTAACATATAAGCAATTCAAGTTGGAATATGTTACTATAAAAGAGCAGATTGTGGACATTTTCACTAAACCACTTATGAAAGATACTTTTGAATATCTTTGAGGAAAGTTGGGAGTAGTCCTACTCCCACTCCAAAATTAAACACCTCAAAGAGAGGAGGTTGGGGAGGGGCTAAGCTAAGAGTCTAATTCTTAGTATTAAGCCCCAAAGGTGGCACTTTACCATTGATGACAAAGGGGGGGATATTTGAGTTAGGGAGAGAGCATTTAGTCAGGGGGAGCAGTTTCTCAAGGGGAGTAGAACTGAAAAAGGCAAAAGAAATGGTAAAATGAAAATGGATTGCCATCAATGACAAAGGGGGAGATTATTGGAAATTTGAGTAAGATTTGTTGTCATTGATGTGAAGAGTTGTCAAGAGGTTGTTGCTTCAGTTTCGTCATCATTAATGTCATCAAGTGGTTTTTCCAAAAGGCTAGAGTTTTAAAGGAATAGGATATAATATTTATTTTTAAATATTATATGCATAAAGTGGCCTAAAAGGTTGAAGTCCCAAGGAAGGCAAAGCAGGTTTAAAATGCAATAATAATATTATAATATTTAATATTATAATATTCCAAGTTATAGGTTGAGGTGAAGAGAACAGGTCCAAGGAGTAATTAAAAAATAATTTATTACTTGAAAGACCCATTGAGCAGGTTGCAAAATATTTAATTTAATTTATTTAAATTTAAATATTTTAACTTAAAGATTAAAATTAAAATTTAAATAAATATTGGGTGCCAAAGTTAAAGGTCATAAAATAATTTATTTATTCAAATTTTTAAATTCAAAATAAAGTTGACGTCGAGCGCATAAGCCAAAGCATATATAAAGGGGTAAAAGTTTTAATTAAAATCATCCATGCATTATTCGAATATCCAAAGTCTAAGAAAACATGCACTATTTTGTTGTAAGGAAGAAAATATTTTGCATGACTAAAAGCTTTGGAGGGTAGGAAAATGTTTAAATGCATGAGGTGCAACCAAAGCGTATCTACAATGCTGGTTAGCGCAGTTGGTAACCGATGGCAAAGTTACGACATTTGTAAGGTAGAGGTTGGGGTTTTGAATCCCCATGTAGTCGTTTTAAGGAGGAATTTTGTTTTACTTTCGATCATAAAAATTTTTGGAGGCATCAAAGAGGAGTGCTTGCATATTTAGGCTTATATGGGCATGTGGCCCAATGGCTACCTACCTATGGCTAGAGTGCAATGGTGGTAGCAAGGTAACGGGTTCAAGGTGCATCTAAGGCGTGCGCTATCATTTTGCACATGGAAAAGTTATGTAATAAAAATTTTATTTAATTTTAAATAGCACCAAGGTTGGGTATCGCATTAAGGCCACGTGAGTTTATATAGCACCTTGGAAAGTAGGGAGTCATAAGGTATTTAATATTTCATATTATTTTGTGCTTTGAAAATTAAATAGAGATTGGAGTAATAAGGTTTAATTTAAGGGATTAATTTTTTAATATTATTTTTGAGATATTATAAAGGAACTTGGTCTTCTATACATTGATTGATTTGGAGTTGTCAAAGAAAATTAATTTTTGTGTTAAGAAGTATTGTGACAAGTTTGGAGATAATAAGGTGTATTGGAGTCTTGTTAATTTTTGTAATGGTGAATTAATTTTGAGGTAAGTATTTGAGTGAATATTTTTTCTTATCTAGCCTTAAAATTTGGCAAAGAGGAGTTTATTGGGATTGAGACAGGTTTTGAGGTCAAATCTCCATCAAAACAAAAGGTATGGGCATATCATCCTTGTGAGTGAAATTTTGGTTGGTTGAATGTTGTAAATTGCAAAGTTGGAGTGAAAAGGATTGTTTGATAAGCATTGTTGTAAATATTGAGTGAACCTTAAAGTTCATGATTTGTGGATGTTGAAAGATCATGAGTATCATTTTTATGTGAAGTTGAGAACTATCTTGAATTAGGGTTTGTGAAATATCATGACCATCATTGTTATATGAATTTGGAATTATCTTGAGTCAAGGTTTGGGTTCCATAGTGTGAGTTGATTGGAAGTATAGTGAAACACTTGGTTAGGGTTTGAAAGCAAGTCGTATATCATTAAGTGGATGGTTGATTGAAAGTATTGGAGTGATAGTTCAATTTCTATGAAATAAATTGTTCTTTATTCTAAATTTATTTGAAAGAGAGGTTGAAAGTGATTGAGTGTTTTTGTGAGTGTGAAACATATTGAGTCTCTAAACATTCTCTATATGTTTCTATTATTAAACAAGATTCTGAGTGAAACTTGTTTGTGTGATTGAAGAGGTTTTTGAAAGAGATAAAGTTAAGTTTTATATGCAAGTTTGCAATTGATTTGAATAAGATTTTGTGAAAGCTAGTAGACTATTTTGAGTAAGTATTAGATGGTACTTAAGGATAGAATTGAGTAAGATTTTGTGAAAGCTTATGGATATAATTGGGTAAGCTTTTGTGAAAGTTTATGGATAGATTTGAGTGAGCTTTTATGGAAGCTTACAAGTATATTTGAGATAAGTCTTAGTGAAGACTTTTTGAGTAGAGTTGGTTTATGATTTGATCAAGCTTTGTGCTAAGGCTTTAGGGCACATTTGAGGATAAAGTTATTTATATATTTATGAGTAGGTTTGTGCCAAGAGCAGAGATAGATTTATGAGCAGATTTAACAAAGTAGAGGACAATATTCAGTACATATCAGATATACAAAGAGTTTTGAGCAGGCTTTGGAGGTGACAAAGTAGAGGGCAATATTCTCTAGTGGATAGATATCCATTAGATAGGGCAGTGAGTACAGAGATATTCTGAGTGGGAATAGAGGTCTTTAGTGGAGAGATATCCATAATCCAATGTAGTGGAGGCATCAGTCTCCTCACAGATCACCATCTAGAGCAGAGAAGGAGTTCTCCAATGGATAGAGATCCATGAAATCGATTAAGGGATTGGTTTCTTGTTTATACAAAGGTTCATAAATATTGTAATAGGGAAGGATTACCAAGAATTTTCTTGAGAATATTTTAGTGAAATATTTTCTTCGTGGAGTAGCCCATATTGGGTGAACCACTTTAAATCATTTCTCTCATGTATGTGATGTTTTATGTAATGTTTACTACTTTAATATTGTTGATGGTATCATATGGTTTGAAATTAAAAAATTTTGATCTTATATTGTTCACCCCCATATCAATATAAGCACATGTTCTTCAATTGGTATAAGAACAGGTCTCTCCATGAAAATACTAACAGCTTGGAGAAATATCCATCAAGAACACACATGACTTCATAGAATGAAGAAGAGACCATGTTTGACATAAAAGAGAAATTCTTTATTGCTCTCAGGAACCTGGAAAAGGTTAGAAAAAAGAACTCAAGTTTGAAGGATAAAATTCAAGAGGATGAAGAAGCAGATTTGGAACCTCTACAGAATCTCACAAAACTCAATATAAAGGTAGAAGAAAAGAAATTTGAACAAGATATGATAGATCTATTAAGAGCAAGGGAAACTGAGTTTGAAATATTGGAACCAAAAAAATGTCTCTAAGGAATGAAGTTGAAAATACCAAGTTACAACAAGATATAAAGTTAGGGAAACAAAAAGAGGAGTCAAGATTTCAAGAGGTAGAGACATCAAACAAAGATAAGTCCGTAACTCATACTTTGAAAGAAAAATACATTAGGAAAGAAGAAGGCAAAGAATAACCATGGACAAAAGTTAATCACAAAAAAAAGGAGGAGCACTCGATCATACTTTCTAATACATTCAAATAGGTTACATAATCTCTTCCATGGCTATTGCTTTTCATGTAACAAATATGGTCATAGAGTTGTACATTGCATTGGTTATGTTAAAAATTATATTAATAGAAATTTTAAATTTTTTACACCTCTTATGAATAAATATGTCATATTTCATAAGTGCAATAACATTGGGGGCAAGGCTAGATGGTGTAAAATGGTATTGCTTGAGTCAAGTAAAAAGAGTACAACTTCAACAATTAGGAAAGAGAGAAAAGGGCAAGAGAAAGTTAGATCAATGTTAGTACAAATAGCTCTTCATGTTCAAGATAAGGTAAAATAATTGTATATTGATAGTGGATGTTCTAGTCACATGATAAGAGATAAAAGTAAATTTCCATTACTCAAATAAACTGAAGGAGGATCAGTAAAATTTGGTGATAATGGATTAGCAAAAATTTGTGGGAAAGGAACTCTGAATTTAGATAATGAATAAACAAAAACAAGGAATATATTGTATGTCAAGGGGTTGAGGCACAATATACTAAGTGTGAGCCAAATTTGTGATCAAGGGCACATGGTTACTTTTAAACTAAGTAGGTGTGAGATTAGAAAGTCTAAAACTTGAAAATTTATTGCAAATACAAATAGAACTACAAACAACCTCTACATGTTAAGTTAGATTAAAGGAGAAAATTATTTTCTATCACAAGAAGATGAAAGTTGGTTGTGGCATATAATAATGGATAATTTTAACTTTGAAAACATATTGAACATAAGAAAAAATAATGCTTTAAAATATTTACCAAATTTAAAAAGGCCACATAACATAATTTGTTCACAATGTCAACATGGGAAGCAAACTAGAACAATTTTCAAGTTAAAAGGATTTATGTCATCTGAGCCATTGAGGCTAGTTCACACTGACCTATGTGGTCCTACAAGGATAAATATTTTACAAGGTGAAAGTTAATTTATATTATTTATAGATGATTATTCCAGAATGATTTGGGTAGATTTTCTAAAAGAAAAGTCATAATCCCTTGATAAGTTTAAAGCTTTTAAAGAGTTAGTGTAAAATAAAATAGGTAAAAGGATTAAGAGTTTAAGGTCAAATAGAGTAGGATAATTTACCTAAAATTAATTCATAAATTTTTTTGAACAACATGGGATCAAAATAGAATATTTAGCATCAAGAAATCCTCAACAAAACAAGGTAGTTGAAAGGAAAAATAGGACAGTTGAGAATATGGCTAGAGTCATGTTAAATGAGTCTAAGATTTTAGATGGTTTTTTGAAAGAGGTAGTACATACAACAAAATATATAATTAATAGATATCAAGTAAGATTAAATAACTATAAAACTCCATATGAGCTCTGGAAAGGAATACCAGCCACTATAAAGTATTTCAGAATTTTTGGAAGCAAATGCTACATAAGACGGGAAGAGAAAAATTTGGGTAACTTTCATCCAAGATGTGATGAGGATATTTTCTTGGCTATTCCACTAAGAGAAAAGCCTATATATTCTATAATAAAAGGACATGTACTATTATAGAAAGTATAAATATAATAGTTTATGAGAATATAGAGTCAAGAGAACTAGTTCAAGAAAATGTGTATCAAGAAGATGAAAGTTGTCAAGAAGAGTTATGTGAGAAATTAGAAGAGGAAGAAGAAACACAAGGACTTCTTCCTAAAACTCCATCCAGGTATGTATAGAAAAATTATCCAAGGGATATAATCATTGGGAATCCATATGAGATATAGACAAGGAGAAGGGCAATAGCATCAAATCATCAAGAAAATTTCTCTTTGTTATCTAATATTGAGCCAAAAGACTTCAATGAGGCAAGTGAAGATGAGTTTTGGATCAAGGCAATGAATGAGGAGCTAGAACAGATAGATAAAAGTAAAACTTAGAAACTTGTTCCATGACCAAAATGCAAGAATGTGATTAGCACTAAATGGATATTCAAAAAATAGTTAAATGAATATGGTCAGGTAGTCAGAAACAAAGCAAGGTTAGTATGCAAAGGTTATGTATAGGTTGAAGGAATTGACTTTGATGAGACATTTGCTCCAGTTGCACGACTTGAAACTATAAGAATATTCTTAGCCTTTTCAAGTTTCAAAAACTTCAAAGTATATAAAATGGATGTTAATCAACATTTCTAAATGGTATCTTGGAAGAAGAGGTTTATATTGAGCAGCCAAAGGGATTTAGCTTATCACATAAACTAGATTATGTATGCATATTAAATAAGGTATTTTATGGACTAAAACAAGCACCTATAGCTTGGTACTCAATATTGGATAAGTACCTTTGGGAATAAGGTTTCAATAAAGGAATAGTGGATAGTAACTTATACATCAAAAATAAAGGGAATGACTTACTAATAGTGGTTGTCTATGTGGATGATATTATTTTTAGAGGTAACAATGATAAGATGTGTCAAAAAATTTTAAAGAGCGTGCATAATGAATTTGTGATATCTATGCTCAGTGAGTTGTCCTTCTTTCTTGGACTTTAGATTTCACGATAAAAAAAAGGAGTATTTCTTATACAAACAAAGTATATAAAGGAGATGCTAAAGAAATTCAAGTTATAAGATTGTAAAACAGTGAGTACCCCCATGGTTATAGGATGAAAGTTAAGTAAATATGATGAATCTCCTGAGGCAAATCAAAAACTGTACAGATCTATGATTGGCAACTTATTGTACATCACAACTACAAGACCAAATATCATGCAAGAAATGGGATTAGTGGTAAGGTTTCAAGCAACAACTAAGGAGACACATGTAGTAGCAGTAAAGAGGATTCTTAGGTATCTAAAAAGGACTATGGATTTTGGGATCTGGTATCCCAAAAGTGATAGTTTCACTTTCACAGCATATACAGATGCGGATTGGACTGACAGCATTGATGATGGAAAAAGCACAAGTGGAGGAGCATTCTTTCTTGGAGACTGTTTAGTCTCTTGCCTAAGTAAGAAACAGACATCAGTATCCTTATCCACAATAGAGGCAAAGTATATTGCAGCAATTGCTTGTTATACGTAGGTATTATAGATGAAGTGAACTTTAGAGGACTCCAATATAAAGCATGATCACCCTATTCCAATATTATGTGATAATACAAGTTTTATAAATATATCAAATAATCTAGTGATGCACTCTAGGAAAAAGCATATTCCAATAAAATATTATTTTCTAAGAGAGCAAGTAACAGATAAGCAAGTTAGGTTGGAATATGTTACTACAAAATAGTATATTGTAGATATTTTCACCAAGCCACTTTCGAAAGAGACTTTTGAATATCTTAAAGGAAATTTGGGAGTAGTCCTACTCCTACCCCAAAATTAAACACCTCAAAGAGAGGAGGTGGGGGAGGGGCTAAGCTAAGAGTCTCATTCTTAGTATTAAGCTCCAAAGGAGGCCTTTTTCCATTGATGACAAAGGGGGAGAGAATTAAATCACGAGGAGTAGTTTCTCAGGGGGAGCAGAACTGAAAAAGGTAAAATAAATGGTAAAATAAAAATGGATTGCCATAAATGAAAAAGGGGGAGATTATTGGATATTTGATCAAGATTTGTTGTCATTGATGTGAAGAGTTGTCAAGAGGTTGTTGCTTCAGTTTCATCATCATTAATGGCATCAAGTGGTTTTTCTAAAAGGTAAGGAAGATGTTTAAAGGAATAGGATATAATATTTATTTTTAAATATTATATGCATAAATTTGCCTAAAAGGTTGAAGTCCCAAGGAAGGTGAACCAGGTTTAAAATGCAATAATAATATTATAATATTCTAGGTTACAGGTTGAGGTGAAGAGAACAAGTCCAAGGAGTAATTAAAAAATAATTTATTCCTCGAAAGACCCATTGAGCAGGTTGCAAAATATTTAATTTAATTTATTTAAATTTAAATATTTTAACCTAAAGATTAAAATTTAAATTTAAATAAATATTGGGTGCCAAAGTTAAAGGTCATAAAATAATTTATTGATTGGAATTTTTTAATTCGAAATAAATCTAACGTCGAGCGCATAAGCCATAGCATATATAAAGAGGTAATATTTTTAATTAAAATCATCCATGCATTATTAGAATATCCAAAGTCTAAGAAAACATGCGCTACTTTGTTATGAGGAAGAAAATATTTCACGTGATTAAAAGCTTTGGATGGCAGGCAAAGGTTTAAATGCATGAGGCGCAACCCAAGTGTATCCATAATGTTGGTTAGCATAGTTGGTAACCAAGGGTAGAGTTAAGATATTTGCAAGGCATAGGTAGGGGTTTTGAATCCCTGTGCAATCATTTTGAGGAGGAAGTTTTTTTTTTTTTTGATCATCGGATGTCATGACCCTCCCTAGCTGACTTTATGGCACAAGAAAACAATGTATTAACCTATGATGTGGTGATACCTAGTTTGAACAATGGAACCAACTATATGATGTTTAGTTGATTTATAAGGGCATGTTATCACTAACATATTGCCAAGTGTGCAGGATCAGGTACACTCGTAGGTGGAACAGGCAGAGTCACCCACCAAAAATGAGGGTACCAAAGATCAGGGGAAATGATGATTAAGGTACTCGGAGGTAACATGGATAGATACCTTCATATAGGTATGCATTGATGGAAGGGATAATCATCGATGGCCGATCACCTTGAGCTTTAGTTAATAGCCTAGTAGCTATCATAAAATCTCTGGCTAAGATGGGTGATCAGGTTGATGGAATGATTCCCTCTTTGTTGTTGTACAAATTTGTTTTCTCTGTATTGCATCATGGCTTGAGTAGATTAATGTTGGGTTTTCTATATGAGAACAACTGCAAGATGTATATAAATGCATAAGGTAAACTGTCATGTTGAAGCGCAAGTAAAGCATCATCCTTATGAAAGAAAACAAATTAAATGCATATGTTGAATGAAGATTCCTCTAAATTAATTAATGAAGTTTAAGTAAATAATGTTTGGCTCATTTGAGCTCATTAGTAAACTTCTTTGTAATTAATAAATGAGTTTGCATCTAAATTAATTAGAGGTGTGCATTTTAATGATAATAGAGGATTCATTAAAAGACTTTAATTAATTGAATTGAATGAAAGAGAATTCATTTAAAAAAAAAATTATATATAATAATATATATCTTTTATTTAAAAATAAAAACAATAAATATATTGTGTAAGTAAAAGTAATATATTTAAATATTGATAAATATCATAAGAATGATATTTTAAAAAAGGGCCATTCTTCATATTTTAAAAATAAAATGTAATCATCCCTTTCCTATGCAACGAACCCTATGAAATAGCCTACGAGGCTACTAATTTCCAAATGTGGAAAATATGGGGAGAACGCACAAGGGATAGGGGATGCTGCATTGAAGAGTGGAGGTGGAAGACAGGGGCTCGAGGTTTGAGTGGATGATGGATGAGCCACCTGGGTGGACATGCACGTAAGAAAGAAGGTAAGGAAAAGAGAGATGGAGAAAAAGAGAGAGAGCAAGAATGGAGATGCAAATATAGATGAGAGATAGAGATAATGGGAAGAATGCACTAGAGGCTAAGAGGAGGGCAGCTAGACATCACCATATTTCCAATATCCGTAGGAGTTAAGGTTGGGTTGCTTTAAATCTGGAACCCGATTTTAATTTACGTGGGATTGTTGCATATAAGCGCTATGCGCTATGTTTTTGAAATAATCTCCCTTATGCTATGAAAGCATTATGTGCTATGTGTTTTGGAATCTCCCTTATGTTGTGAAAGTATTGTGTGCTATGTGTTTGAGAGAATCTCCTTATGTTGTGTGAAAGCATTGTGCGCTATGTGTTTGAGAGAACCTCCTTATGCCGTGTGAAAGTGTTGTGTGCTATGTGTTTGAGAGAACCTCCTTATGTTGTGTGAGAATTGAGTGCTATGTGTGTGTTGTGAAACCACCATGTGAAGAGCATTGTATTTTAATAGGAATCACCCTATGTGTGTTGTGAAACCACCATGTGAAGAGCATTGTATTTTAATAGGAATCACCCTGTGTGTGTTGTGAAACCACCATGTGAGGAGCATTGTGCTTAAACAAGAATCACCCTATGTGTGTTGTGAAACCACCATGTGGAAGCACTATGTTTTAACTGAAACCACTCTATGGTTGTATTTTAAGAGAAAAACCTCCCTTATGTTGGGTGAGCATTATGTGTGAGCAATCACCATAGGTTGTGTTGTGCATTGTGCACTGTGAAATGCAATGAGCACTTTAGTGAATGCTTAGGTGAGAGCTTAGTGAGTGCTTCGGTAGACCAGTGGGTGTTAGCAGTGAGTGTTGTGCATGTTCGAAGGCGTTGACCTCTAGTTGTGAACCCTGCATTAGGTAAGGTGTTGTGTAATTGTTCTAGTTAAAATAATAGAGCCTTTGTTTATTGTGAAATGTATTTAAGGGTTTTTAAAATAAAGGAGCCTTGGATTTTATGAAATGTATTTAAGGTTTTAATTAAAAGGAGCCTTTGATTTTATGAAATGTAGATAAGGGTTTTAATTAAAAGGAGCCTTGGATTTTATGAAATGTATTTAAGGTTTTTAATTAAAAGGAGCCTTTGATTTTATGAAATGTAGATAAGGTTTTTAATTAAAAGGAGCCTTTGATTTTATGAAATGTAGAGAAGGTTTTTAATTAAAAGGAGCCTTTGGTTTTATGAAATTTAGTTAAGGTTTTTAATTAAAAGGAACCTTTGATTTTGTGAAATGTATTTAAGGGTTTTAATTGAAGAAACCTTAGTGTCACATAAAATATATTGAAGGTTTTTAATTAAAAGGAACCTTTGTTTCATATAGGATTATTGAAGGCTTTTAATTAAAAAGGGACCTTGGATTTATATGAGATTTATTTAAGGTTTTAATTAAAAGGAACCTTTGATTTATATGAGATGTATTTAAGGTTTTAATTAAAAGGAACCTTTGATTTATAAGAGATTTATGTAAGGTTTTCAATTAGGAAAGAACCTTTGATTTTAATGAAATGTATTGAAGGTTTTTAATTTAAAAGAAAACCCCTTTGATTAAGGTTGAATATCTTAGGAGTTTAAATTAAAGAGATGTGGATTTATTCATGAATTGAAGTTATGGGGCTTCAATTTAGGGAATGAATGAATGTTGGTTTTAAAGGTTAAAGGTATGGGACTTTAATGCTTTAAAAAGTAGTTGATTGATTGGAAATGGGGAATTAAAAAGGAATGTAGATTTATTCTTTGAATTGAAGTTATGGGGCTTTGATTTAGGGAATGAAAAGAAAAGGGATTGTTTTAAAGGTTAAGGGAATGAGACTTTAATGCTTTAAGACATGAATGAATTTGATTTAAGTTGGACCTTGATCTAAGAAGTACGTATTGGATGACTCTCTAAAGGAACTTGAGAGGTGAAAATAAAAGTAAGGGTTCTTTTATGATATCCATTATGCATTAGATGGTTAGAAACTTAAATGAATGTTTGTATAGTTGCAATTTGGCAAAGTAAATGAATAGATGCATTTAAAGGTATGCCTATCCTGAACCATGAGTATCCTGATCCCCTACTACCCTCAAAGAACCAATGGGAAGCAAGGAGAAGCAAGGAGTTCCATGGAAACAAAGCATAGGTATTTGTATCTAATGTTGTTGTACTTATGATCAAATAGACTAGACTTGTGGGGAGATATCCCCGATGCAGATAATGTGATAATATTTAAAGTAAGAAAGACTTATCATGTGTGATCTAATGAGATGAGTGTTCATTGATTTAGTGAAGGTACTTTTCCTTTATTTTTGTATTTGGTTATATTATGTGAATGATTCTCTTTAGTGTTAAGCTTGCTTTATTTCCTCCATTATTGTTTGTTTGATTCATGTTGTTATAATAATTAGATGTATCATTGTTTGATTGCTTGATGATAAGAAATCTAAGAGTAGAGTTCTAGGGTGAACTCAGAGGTGACCTAAGGGAATTAAGAACCCCTTAGGGTGAACATAGGAGACCTAAGGGAATTGAGACCCCCTTAGGGAGATAAAGGACTAAGTTGTGAAGAGATTACATCTGAGTTAAGATAGCTCATCGTGGAGATGAGATAGATAGCTTAACTCACAATACTCGTAGCATACCTACACAGAAGGATTTGTGTATGGTATGGAGATGCGTGTATACCTTCGATGGACTGAGGGTGATAGGTCTAACTCATCAAGAATGATGTGATAGATGGGCTTATCTATAGTGACACATTATACACCTACATAGATGGACTTGTGATAGGGTACTTCATGAGATGTAACTTCCAAGAAAACTTAAGAGATTGAAACTTTAGGTAAATGTTAGTTGGGTTAGGGATTCATGAAGGGTTCATGTATCCCTCTCCTTAGTAAAAAAAAACTCTTTCATTTTTTTGTATTTTCTATTTGTGTGATTTTTGGGTCATTACATTTGGTATCAGAGCTCTAGGTATGAGGGTATAGAGCTTCTGTGTGTGCTAAAATGGAACTAGATGTATCCAATGAAGGCTTTCTTAAGAAAAGGGGCTAAATTTGGGATGACCTAGAATACCCTAGTTGTTAGAATCTGATGGGCATAAACCCCAAGGTAGAGTGGATGTTAGGATACCTTAGTATGGGCTTCGGTATCAGTGATACATCCTAGCCTGGGATATTACCCTAGTTAGGTTGTTAATACATATAGCAAGAGAACTCTGTATTATGGCTTGATTAGAGATACAACTTAAGATGGAACTATAATCTAATCTTCTTTCTTGGATGGAATCAGGTTAAGATGCCACCTAAGACTAGAAGAGGGAGACCTATACCTAGAAAAACTTGACAAAGTAATGTAGAAGAAGAAAACCAGGATGGGGAACCAACAAACCCCAATAGAGAGGTAGAAGACCTCACCGCTATGATCACTACTATGCAGGATCAGATAAGATAGTTGCTAGAAATGGTTGCGAATCAAAATTTGCAAGTTCATGGTTCAGAGATCGGTCTAGAAAGTGGACTAACTATAGAGCAAGTACAAGCCAGAGCCTTAGCAGAAAAAGAAATAGCTAGGGACATGAAAAATATCAGTATCTCTAAGTTTTATGGAGAGGGTGATGGTGATGCAGTGGAAGCATGGCTGAGAGAGGTGGAGGTTCACTTTATGGTTAAAGGCTACTCATCAGGAACCCGAACACTTTGGGCTATGATTAACCTGGAAGGGGCTGCTCTAGAGTGGTGGGAAACCCACTATGAGGAAACTAATATTGAACCCATCGATACTCCATGGGAAGAATTTATAAACATATTTAAGAAGAGATTCTTAACAGAGCACTTCTATGCCTTAAAGTTTGAAGAATTTGCTAGTCTCAGACAAGGAACCAACATAGTAGAGGTGTACTATAAGAAACTGGTAAGGTTGTTTAAATATGTGCCTATTTATAATGAGAAGATGCGGGTTCATAAGTTCATTCTTGGATTGGAATCTAGGTTGAAGCATGATGTGGAAATGCAGGAACCTAAATCACTACAAAAGGTATATGACCTAGCAAAGAAAGTAGAGTCACACTTCTATTATAAGTATGACACCATACCCAAGCAAGCTCGACAAGAGCTGAGGAAGAGGAATAGTAATGGGTTTGTAAAATGGGAGGTTGAGCAAGAGTGAAAGGCCAAGAATCCCCAAAATCCTGAGAAGAAACCTTACAAGAATCAGAACAAGTTCAAGAAGAACTTTTGTAAGAAGGATAACAAGCCTAATAGTATGAAACCTCAGCCATAGAAGTTGCAAGCTCCAACTCCAACAACTAAGAATGGGAATGAGAAACCTAAAAAATAGCAAGGACCCAAGGAAGGGTGCTACAATTGTCGAGGATCTCATTACTATAATCAGTGTCCATATCAAGTGGGGACTAGCACAACTAATGCAAAAGGAAAGGAACCAAAACATCGGATCTATGCCACAATCAGGAAGTAGAAGCTAGAGGGATAGGCCACCCCCTTACTTGTGAAAGGTAAGGTTTTCAATAAGCAAGTAAATATTTTGATAGATAGTGGAGCCACTGATAGTTTTATTTCATCTAGTCTAGCAAGGACTATGTTAGAAAGGCCTAGATATTTGGCCCAAGGGTGGAAGGTTGAGTATGGTTCTGGATAGACCTACTCGGTAGACCAGTGTTATCCTATGGTGGAAGTTACTCTATCTGAAGGGACTATAGAATGTTATTTATATGTAACTCCCTTACATGCCTTTGATGTGATCCTAGGGATGGATTGGCTATAGGCTCATAAAGCCTTAGTCAATTTCCAAGACCGATGGATTGAGTATTCAGAGGAAGGTAAAAGAAGATTAAGAATTCATAGCAGTCAAGGGGTATTTGAACCTCAGATGTTGTCCGCTATGCAATTGAAAAAGACCCTAAAGAGGGGAGGGGTAGTGTATGTGGTAAAACTTAATGAAGTGGAGGACCATGAGAAGGAGGAAATACTAAGACATCATCCAATTTTATAAGAATTTTAGGATGTATTTCTAGAGGACCTACCTAGATTACCTCCTGTATGGGAATTTGACTTCACGATTGAACTTATGATGGGAGTCGAACCTATTCATAGATCCCCATATAGGATGAATCCTACTGAAATGCGAGAACTAAAGGTTCAATTGCAAGGATTTTTGGAGAAGGGTTTGATAAAACCAAGTGTGTCACCATGGGGTACACCAGTTTTGTTCATGAAAAATAAGGATGGTTCATTGAGATTGTGTATTGATTACAGGATGCTAAATAAGGCTACAATCAAGAATCGGTATCCTTTACCTAGGATTGAAGATTTATTTGATCAACTAAAATATGCCAAGGTGTTTACTAAGATCGATCTGAGGTCAGGGTATCACCAGTTAAGGATTCATGAGGAAGACACTCACAAAATGATATTTAAGACTAGGTATGGGCATTATGAGTTTACGGTTCTACCCTTTGGACTGACTAATGCTCCAGCTGCTTTCATGAACCTAATGAATAGTGTGTTCTAAAGACACTTGGACCAGTTTGTCCTGGTATTCCTAGATGATATCCTTATATACTCTCGAGATAAAGAGGAGCATGATAAACATCTTAGGATCATGTTGGAATTGTTGAGGGAGAATCAACTTTATGGAAATCTGGCTAAGAGTGAATTCTATGTCCTAGAGGTATGATATCTTGGACACGTTATATCAGTAGAAGGGATTGTTGTGGATCTAGAGAATATTGAGGCTATTCTGAATTGGCCACCCCCTACTAATGTGACTGAAGTACGAAGTTTCATGGGGTTAACGGGCTATTATAGATGTTATATAAAGGACTACTCCAAGATTGTTGGACCCATAACAAACCTTCAGAAGAAGGGGAAATAATTCAAGTGGATAGAGAAGTGTGAGGCTGCCTTCGTACTACTAAAGCATAAGCTTACTACTGCACCGATACTAAAGGTTCTCGATCCTCAAAGGGACTTTTTAGTGTGCATTGATGCATCAATAGAGGGGTTGGGTGGGGTACTCTCACAAGAGGATTCAGTAGTGGCATATACTTCAAGGAAGCTCAAAAAGCATGAAGTTAATTATGCTATGCATGATTTAGAGCTAGTTGTGGTGGTGCATGCTTTAAAGGTTTGGCACCACTACTTAGTGGGGAGACCCTTTGAATTGAAAACCGATCATCAAAGTCTGTGGTACATATTCACCCAACCAATACTCAATGCAAGATAGAGAAGATGGGTGGAATTTCTCACTGAGTATGATTTTGAGATTGAGTACATAAAGGGAAAAGAGAATAAGGTAGTGGATGCTTTGAGTAGAAGGAAATATATAGCAGCCATAACTAGAATTCACATGGACCTAATGGATCGAGTGAGGTAGGAGCAATCTTAGGATGAGTATTGCCAAGGAATTCGAGCCAAAATGGATAGAGATCCTAAAGGAAATGAGGAATTTAGTATGAAATATGACTTTTTGTGTTATAAGGGAAGGGTCATCATACCAAAGTTGGGTAATTTGAGGAACTTGATAATGCAAGAAGCTCATAGATCTCCTTATTCTGCTCATCCGGGAGGAGCCAAAATGCGAGAAAACATGAAAAGAACCTTATTTTGGGTAGGTATGAAGAAGGACATCACAAATTTTGTTGCTCGATGTCTCGAATGTCAGAAATTCAAGGTAGAATGCCAGCATCCCATAGGAAAACTTCACCTGCATGATATACCTATGCAGAAATGGTAGGTTATATCTATGGATTTTATCATGGGTTTACCCAAAACTCGGTACCAACATGATGCCATATTTGTAGTGGTCGAAAAATTGACTAAAGTTGCCCACTTCATACTGGGAAATACCAAGGATGATGCTCAGGTAGTGGCTAGCAGATTCATCAAAGAGGTATTCCGATTGCATGGGTTTCCTGAGGTAATTATCTCAGATAGAGACTCCAAATTCACTTCTAAATTTTGGAAATCCCTTCATAGTGCAGTTGGTACAAAATTGAATATGAGTTCAGCATACCACCCTAAAACCGATGGTCAAACAGAGTGAGTAAACCAAGTTTTGGAAGACATGCTTCGCATGTACTGCATGGATCACAAATCTCAATGGGAAGATTGTCTACCTTTGGTAGAGTTTGCCTACAATAATGGACATCACTCCTCGCTAGGAATGGCACCTTTCGATGCCTTGTATGGGTGAAAGTGTAGAACACCATTGTCTTGGGACAACCTAGAGGATCGAGTTGAGATTGGACCAGAAATGGTCAGGGTAATGGAAGAGCAGCTAAAAGAAATTAGGCAAAGGCTTAAGGAAGCTGCGGATAGATAGAAGAGTTATGCAGATCTAAAAAGGACTCCAAGAGAGTATTCTATTGGAGATAAGGTGTTCTTAAGGGTTAAGCCAAAGAAAAGTGCTATCAAATCCATGAAGTTGGATCCACATTTTGTGGGGCCCTTTGAGATCATAGAAAAGATCAGTCCGATGGCATACCAACTTGCATTACCACCTAATCTATCCAAAATCCATGACACCTTCCACATATCCTTGCTTAGAAATAATTTTTGTTCTGGGCGGGGGGGGGGGGGGGGGGGGGGGGGGGGGGGGGGTGAGTTTCTTTAGTTTCCTTCTCTTCTATACTTTTAGAGGGGGGGGGGGGGGGGGGGGGAGGGGTGAGGGGCCACTTGGGAGGAAGTGGAGGTTATGCGAAAATATTTTCCCTTTTTTTTTGGTGGTTTTTTTTTTTTTTTTTTTTTTTTTTTTTTATAAAAAAAAAAAAAAAAAAAAAAAAAAGAGGCGATGTTGTATCCTCCTGGGGGGGGGGGTGCGCCGTCTCTTGACTTTATGGCACAAAGAAAACAATGTATTAACCTATGATGTGGTGATACCTAGTTTGAACAATGGAATCAACTATATGATGTTTAGTTGATTTATAAGGGCATGTTATCACTAACATATTAGTGTGTAGGGTCGGGGACACTCTCAGGGGGGGGGGGGAGGGACAACCAAAAAAGGGGGAACCAAAGATTAGGGGAAATTATGATTAAGGTACTTGGAGGTAACATGGATAGATACCTTCATATAGGCATGCATTTATGGAAGGGATAATCATCGATGGCCGATCACCTTGAGCTTTAGTTAATAGCCTAGTAGCTATCGTAAAATCTCTGGCTAAGATGGGTGATCGGGTTGATGGAATGATTCCCTCTTTGTTGTTGTACAAATTTGTTTTCTCTGTATTGCATCATGGCTTGAGTAGATTAATGTTGGGTTTTCTGTATGAGAACAACTGCAAGATGTATATAAATGCATAAGGTAAACTGTCATGTTGAAGCGCAAGTAAAGCATCATCCTTATGAAAGAAAACAAATTAAATGCATATGTTGAATGAAGATTCCTCTAAATTAATTAATGAAGTTTAAGTAAATAATGTTTGGCTCATTTGAGCTCATTAGTAAACTTCTTTGTAATTAATAAATGAGTTTGCATCTAAATTAATTAGAGGTGTGCATTTTAATGATAATAGAGGATTCATTAAAAGACTTTAATTAATTGAATTGAATGAAAGAGAATTCATTTTAAAAATAAAATATTATATATAATAATATATATCTTTTATTTAAAAATAAAAACAATAAATATATTGTGTAAGTAAAAGTAATATATTTAAATATTGATAAATATCATAAGAATGATATTTTAAAAAAGGGCCATTCTTCGTATTTTAAAAATAAAATGTAATCATCCCTTTCCTATGCAACGAACCCTATGAAATAGCCTACGAGGCTACTAATTTCCAAATGTGGAAAATATGGGGAGAACGCACAAGGGATAGGGGACGTTGCATTGAAGAGCGGAGGTGGAAGACAGAGCCACCTGGGTGGACAGGCACGTAAGAAAGAGGGTAAGGAAAAGAGAGACAAAGAGAGAGAGAGGAGAGAGCAAGAACGGAGATGCAGACGTAGATGAGAGACAGAGATAATGGGAAGAATACACCAGAGGCTAAGAGGAGGGCAGCTAGACGTCACCATCTTTCCAATCTCCGTAGGAGTTAAGGTTGGGTTGCTTTAAATCTGGAACCCAATTTTAATTTACGTGGGATTGTTGCATATAAGTGCTATGCGCTATGTTTTTGAAAGAATCTCCCTTATGCTATGAAAGCGTTGTGCACTATGTGTTTTGGAATCTCCCTTATGCTGTGAAATTGTCTATGTGTTTTGGAATCTCCCTTATGCTGTGAAAGTGTGGCTATGTGGTTTGGAATCTCCCTTATACATGTGAAAGCATTGTGTGCTATGTGTTTGAGAGAACCTCCTTATGTTGTGTGAGCATTGAGCGCTATGTGTGTGTTGTGAAACCACCATGTGAAGAGCATTGGGTGCTAACAGAAGCCACCTTGTGGAAGCGCTATGTGTGTGTTGTGAAACCACCATGTGAAGAGCATTGTATTTTAATAAGAATCACCCTATGTGTGTTGTGAAACCACCATGTGAAGAGCATTGTATTTTAATAGGAATCACCTTGTGTGTGTTGTGAAACCACCATGTGAGGAGCATTGTGCTTAAATAGGAATCACCCTGTGTGTGTTGTGAAACCACCATGTGGAAGCACTGTGTTTTAACTAAAACCGCTCTATGGTTGTAGTTTAAGAGAAAAACCTCCCTTATGTCGGGTGAGCGTTGTGTGTGAGCAATCACCATAGGTTGTGTTGTGCATTGTGCACTACAAAATGCAATGAGCACTTTAGTGAACGCTTAGGTGAGAGCTTAGTGAGTGCTTCGGTAGACCAGTGGGCGTTAGCAGTGAGTGTTGTGCATGTTCGAAGGCGTTGACCTCTAGTTGCGAACCCTGCGTTAGGTAAGGTGTTGTGTAACTATTCTAGTTAAAATAATAGAGCCTTTGTTATTTTTTTTTTTATTTTTTTTAAAATTTTTTGGGTTTTTAAAAAAAAGAGTTGGTTCATGTGAAATGTAGTTAAGGTTTTTAATTAAAAGGAGCCTTGGATTTTATGAAATGTATTTAAGGTTTTAATTAAAAGGAGCCTTTGATTTTATGAAATGTATTTAAGGTTTTAATTAAAAGGAGCCTTTGATTTTATGAAATGTAGATAAGGTTTTTAATTAAAAAGGAGCCTTTGGTTTTATGAAATTTAGTTAAGGTTTTTAATTAAAAGGAACCTTTGATTTTGTGAAATGTATTTAAGGGTTTTAATTGAAGAAACCTTAGTGTCACATAAAATATACTGAAGGTTTTTAATTAAAAGGAACCTTTGTTTCATATAGGATTATTGAAGGATTTTAATTAAAAAGGGACCTTGGATTTATATGAGATTTATTTAAGGTTTTAATTAAAAGGAACCTTTGATTTATATGAGATGTATTTAAGGTTTTAATTAAAAGGAACCTTTGATTTATAAGAGATTTATGTAAGGTTTTCAATTAGGAAAGAACCTTTGATTTTAATGAAATGTATTGAAGGTTTTTAATTTAAAAGAAAACCCCTTTGATTAAGGTTGAATATCTTAGGAGTTTAAATTAAAGAGATGTGGATTTATTCGTGAATTGAAGTTATGGGGCTTCAATTTAGGGAATGAATGAATGTTGGTTTTAAAGGTTAAAGGTATGGGACTTTAATGCTTTAAAAAGTAGTTGATTGACTGGAAATGGGGAATTAAAAAGGAATGTAGATTTATTCTTTGAATTGAAGTTATGGGGCTTTGATTTAGGGAATGAAAAGAAAAGGGATTGTTTTAAAGGTTAAGGGAATGAGACTTTAATGCTTTAAGACATGAATGAATTTGATTTAAGTTGGACCTTGATCTAAGAAGTACGTATTGGATGACTCTCTAAAGGAACTTGAGAGGTGAAAATAAAAGTAAGGGTTCTTTTATGATATCCATTATGCATTAGATGGTTAGAAACTTAAATGAATGTTTGTATAGTTGCAATTTGGTAAAGTAAATGAATAGATGCATTTAAAGGTATGCCTATCCTGAACCATGAGTATCCTGATCCCCTACTACCCTCAAAGAACCAATGGGAAGCAAGGAGAAGCAAGGAGTTCCATGGAAACAAAGCATAGGTATTTGTATCTAACGTTGTTGTACTTATGATCAAATAGACTAGACTTGTGGGGAGATATCCCCGATGGAGATAATGTGATAATATTTAAAGTAAGAAAGACTTATCATGTGTGATCTAATGAGATGAGTGTTCATTGATTTAGTGAAGGTACTTTTCCTTTATTTTTGTATTTGGTTATATTATGTGAATGATTCTCTTTAGTGTTAAGCTTGCTTTATTTCCTCCATTATTGTTTGTTTGATTCATGTTGTTATAATAATTAGATGTATCATTGTTTGATTGCTTGATGATAAGAAATCTAAGAGTAGAGTTCTAGGGTGAACTCGAGAGGTGACCTAAGGGAATTAAGAACCCCTTAGGGTGAACATAGGAGACCTAAGGGAATTGAGACCCCCTTAGGGAGATAAAGGACTAAGTTGTGAAGAGATTACATCTGAGTTAAGATAGCTCATCATGGAGATGAGATAGATAGCTTAACTCACAATACTCGTAGCATACCTACATAGAAGGATTTGTGTATGGTATGGAGATGCGTGTATACCTTCGATGGACTGAGGGTGATAGGTCTAACTCATCAAGAATGATGTGATAGATGGGCTTATCTGTAGTGACACATTATACGCCTACACAGATGGACTTGTGATAGGGTACTTCATGAGATGTAACTTCCAGGAAAACTTAAGAGATTGAAACTTTAGGTAAATGTTAGTTGGGTTAGGGATTCATGAAGGGTTCATGTATCCCTCTCCTTAGTAAAAAAAAAACTCTTTCATTTTTTTTGTATTTTTTGTTTGTGTGATTTTTGGGTCATTACACAAAAATTTTCGGAGGCATCAAAGAGGTGCACTTGTGTTTTTAGACTTGTGTGGGTGTGTCCAATGGCTACCTAGCTTTGGCTAGAGTGCAGCGATGGTAGCAAGATCATGGGTCCAAGGCGCAGCCATGGCGTGCATTATCATTTTGCACATGGGCAAGGTATACATTAAATTTTTTATTTAATTTTAAATAGTGCCAAGGTTGGGGAGCACATTAAGGCCACGTGAGTTTATATAGCACCTTGGGAAGTAGGGAGTCATAAGGTATTTAATATTTCATAATATTTTATGCTTTGAAAATTAAGTTTTTGAATATTGTTTTTGAGAGATTATAAAGGAACTTGGTCTTCTATACATTTATTGATTTGGAGTTGTCAAAGAAAGTTGCTTTTTATGTGTTACGAAGTATTGTGATAAGTTTGGATATAATAAGGTGTATTTGAGTCTTGTTAATTTTTGTAATGGTGAATTAATTTTGAGGGAAATATTTGAGTGAAGATTTTTTCTATCTAACCTTGAAATTTGGCAAAGAGGAGTTGATTGTGATTGAGATAGATTTTGAGGTCAAATCTCCATAAAAATAAAAGGTATGGGTATATCATCCTTGTGAGTGAAATTTTGGTTGGTTGAATGTTGTGAAATGCAAATTTGGAGTGAAAAGGATTGTTTGATAAGCATTGTTGGAAATATTGAGTGAACCTTAATGTGCATGATTTATGGATGTTGAAAGATCATGAGTATCATTGTTATGTGAAGTTGAGAACTACCTTGAACTAGGGTTTGTGAAAGATCATGAGTATCATTGTTATGTGAATTTAGAATAATCTTGAGCCAAGGTTTGGGTTCCATAGTGTGAGTTTATTGGAAGTATAGTGAAACACTTGGTTAGGGTTTGAAAGCAAGTTGTATATCATTAAGTGGGTGGTTGATTGAAAGTATTGGAGTGATAGTTCAATTTCTATGAAATAAATTGTTCTTTATTCTAAATTGATTTGAAATAGAGGTTGAAATTTTTTGAGTGTTTTTGTGAGTGTGAAACATGTTGAGTCTCTAACCATTCTCTATATGTTTCTATGATTAAACAATATTCTGAGTGAAACTTGTTTGTGTGATTGAAGAGGTTTTTTGAAAGATATAAAATAAAGTTTTGTATGCAAGTTTGCAATTGATTTGAATAAGCATTTGTGAAATCTAGTAGACTATTTTGAGTAAGTCCTAGTTGGGACTTAAGGATATAATTAAGTAAGCTTTTGTGAAAGCTTATGGATAGAATTGAGTTAGCTTTTGTGAAAGCTTATGGACAGATTTTAGTAAGCTTTTTTGGAAGCTTATATGTAAATTTGAGACAAGTCTTAGTGAAGACTTGTTGAGCAGAGTTGGTTTATGATTTGATCAAGAGTTGTGCTAAGTCTTAACAGTACATTTGAGGATAGAGTTAGGTACAAATTTGTAAGCAAGTTTGTACTAATATTAGAGATAGATTTGTGAGCATATTTAATAGAGTAGAGGACAGTGTTCAGTACAAATTAGAGATAGAGAGTTTTGAGCAAGATTTGGATGTGACAGAGTAGAGGGTAATTGTCTTTAGTGGATAGAGATCCATTAGCTAGGGCAGTGAGGATAGAGATATTTTGAGTGAGGACAAAGATATTTAGTGGAGAGAGATCCTTAAGCCAGTGTAGTGGAGGTAGTAGTCTTCTCACAGATCACCAAATAGGGCAAAGGAGAAGGAGTTTTTTTGTGGATAGAGATTCATGAACTTGATTAGGGGATTGGTGTCTCCTTTGGAAATAGGTCCATAAACATTGTAATATGGAAGGATTCTCAAGAAATTTTTTGAGAAAATTTTAGTGAAATATTTTCTCCGTGGAGTAGCCCACATTGGGTGAACCGTGTTAAATCATGTTTCTCATGTGTGTTATGCTTTATGTAATATTTACAACTTTAGTATTGTTTATGGTATCATATGTTTTTAAAATAAAAAGTTTTATATTATACTGTTCACCCCTCTAAGTATAAGCTCAATATTTGGCCTCATTTATCCTTGCCCTCCCCAAAAGGGTTGTGTCATCCACAAAATTTTTATTGATGATGTTGTCAATTCTATTATTGTCCTTAATTCTACTTATAAGCCCATATTTGTAAGTCTTCTTCAAGTTCCTACCCAAATACTCTACCATAATAATGAATAAATATGGTGATAGAGGATCTCCCTATATAAGGTCTCTCTTGGATTTAAATTATTATGTTACTAACCCAATGACCAACACTAAATATCTTTTTTCACTTGAGAATAAGGGGTTGTACTTAGGTACCCCACCCTAGAATTCACATGGACCTAATGGATCGAGAGAGGCAAGAGTAATCTCAAGATGAATATTACAAAGGAATTCGAGCCAAAATGGATAGATATCCTTAAGGAAATAAGGAATTTAGTATGAAATATGACTTTCTGTGTTATAAGGGAAGGGTTGTCATACCAAAGTTAGGGAATTTGAGGAACTTGATAATTCAAGAAGCTCATAGATCTCCTTATTTTTCTCATCCGAGAGGAGCCAAAATGTGAGAAAACATGAAAAGAACCTTCTTTTGGGTAGGTATGAAGAAGGACATCATGGTTTTTGTTGCTCGATGTCTTGAATGTCAGAAATTCAAGTCAAAACACTAGCATCACATATGAAAACTTGACCTACATGATATACCTACACAAAAATGGTAGGTTATATCTATGTATTTTATCGTGGATTTACCCAAAACTCGGTACCAACATGATGTCATATTTTTAGTGGTAAAAAATTTGACTAAAGTTGCCCACTTCATATCAGGAAATACCAATGATGATGCTCAGGTAGTGGCTAGAAAATTCGTCAAAGAGGTATTCTGATTGTATAGGTTTCCTGAGGTAATTATCTTAGATAGAAACTCCAAATTCACTTATGAATTTTGGAAATCCCTTCATAGTGTAGTTAGTACAAAATTGAATATGAGTTCAGCATACCACCCTAAAATCGATGGTCAGACAAAGTGAGCAAATCAAGTTTTAGAAGACATGCTTCACATGTACTACATGGATCACAAATCTCAACAGGAAGATTTTCTACCTTTGGTAGAGTTTTCCTACAATAATGGACATCACTCGTCACTAGGAATGGCAATTTCGATGCCTTGTATGGGTGAAAGTGTAGAATACCATTGTCTTGGGACAACCCAGAGGATCGAGTTGATATTGGACCAGAAATGGTTAAATTAATGGAAGAGCAACTAAAATAAATTAGGCAAAGGCTTAAGGAAGCTACGGATAGACAGAAGAGTTATGCATATCTATAAAGGACTCCAAGAGAGTATTCTATTGGAGATAAGGTGTTCTTAAACATTAAGACAAATAAAAGTTCTATAAAATCCATGAATTTGGATCCACATTTTGTGGTACCCTTTGAGATCATAAAAAAGATCAGTCTAGTGGCATACCGACTTGCATTACCACCTAATCTATCCAAAATCCATGACACCTTCCATATATCCTTGCTTAGAAAATATGTTGTTGACCCTAAACATGTGTGAGATGTTTCTAATTTGCATATGGTAAATTTGGAGGCCATTGAAGTGCGACCGGTGAGGATTCTTGAGTTTCCTTCTAAATATCTAAAAAATTGGACTCTCAAATAGTGTAAGGTCCAGTGGGACTAGTTCTCTGAGAAGAATGCCACTTGGGAGAAAGTGGAGGTTATGAAAAAATATTTTCCTTTTTTTATTTAAGCTATATGATGTTATATTTTTACTTTCTGTAATAAAAAAAACAAAATGAAAACTAGAAACACCAAGGATGATGTTTAACCCTAGTGGGCACAAGAAAACAATGTATTAACCTATGATGTGGTGATACCTAGTTTGAACAATAGAACCAACTATATGTTGTTTAGTTGATTTATAAGGGCATGTTATCACTAAAAAATTTCCAGGTGTGCAAGATCAGGTACACTCATAGGTGGAATAGGTAGAGTCATCCACCAGAAATGAGGGTACCTAAGATCAGGGGAAATGATGATTAAGGTGCTCGGAGGTAACATGGATAAATATCTTCATATAGGCATGCATTTATGGAAGGAATAATCATCAATGGCTGATCACCTTGAGATTTAGTTAATAGCCTAGTAGCTATCGTAAAATATTTGTCTAAGATGGGTGATCGGGTTGATGGAATTATTCCCTCTTTGTTGTTGTACAAATTTATTTTCTCTATATTGCATCATGGCTTGAGTAGATTAATGTTGGGTTTTCTATATGATAACAACTACAATATGTATATAAATGTATAAGGTAAACTGTCATGTTGAAGTGCAAGTAAAGCATCATCCTTATGAAAGAAAACAAATTAAATGCATATGATAAATGAAGATTCCTCTAAAATAATTAATGGAGTTTAAGTAAATAATGTTTGGCTTATTTGAGCTCATTAGTAAAATTATTTGTAATTAATAAATGAGTTTGCATATAAATTAATTAGAGGTGTGAATTTTAATGATAATAGAGGATTCATTAAATGACTTTAATTAATTGAATTGAATGAAAGAGAATTTATTTTTTTTAAAGAAAATATTATATATAATAATATATATATATTATTTAAATATAAAACAATAAAGATATTATGTAAGTAAAAGTTATATATTTAGATATTGATAAATATCATAAGAATGATATTTAAAAAAAAGGATCATTCTTTGTATTTTAAAAATAAATTGTAATCATCCCTTGCCTATGCAACGAACCCTATGAAACAACCTACAAGGCTACTAATTTCTAAATGTGGAAAATATGGGAAGAACACACAAGGGATAGGGGAAACTAAATTGAAGAGTGGAGGCAAAATACTAGGGCTTGGGGTTTGAGTGGATGGTGGACGAGCCACCTGGGTGGACAGACACGTAAGAAATAGGGTAAGGAAAAGAGAGAGAGAGAGCAAGAACAGAGATACAAACGTAGAAAAGAGACATATATAATGGAAATAATACACTAGAGGCTAAGAGGATGGCAGTTAGACGTCGCCATATTTCCAATATCTATAGGAGTTAAGGTTGGGTTGCTTTAAATCTGGAATCCAATTTTAATTTACATGGGATTGTTGCATATAAGTGCTATGTGCTATGTTTTTGAAATAATATCTCTTATGCTATGAAAGTGTTGTGTGCTATGTGTTTTGGAATATCCCTTATGTTGTGAAAGCAATGTGCGCTATGTGGTTTGGAATCTCCCTTATGATGTGTGAAAGCATTGTGTACTACGTGGTTTGGAATCTCCCTTATGTCGTGTGACAATGTTATGTGTTGTGTTTGAGAGAACCTCCTTATGTTGTGTGAGCGTTGAGTGCTATGTGTGTGTTGTGAAACCACCATGTGAAGAGCATTGTATTTTAATAGGAATCACCTTTCGTGTATTGTGAAACCACCATGTAAAGAGCATTGTATTTTAATAGGAATCATCTTGTGTGTTGTGAAACCACCATGTGAGGAGTGTTGTGCTTAAATAGGAATCACCCTGTATGCGTTTTGAAACCACCATGTGGAAGCACTATGTTTTAATTGAAACCACTCTATGGCTGTAATTTTAGAGAAAAACCTCCTTTATATCGGGTAAGCGTTGTGTGTGAGCAATCACCATAGGTTTTTTTGTGTGTTGTGCGCTATGAAACACAATGAGAACTTTAGTGAACACTTAGGTGAGAGCTTAGTGAGTGCTTCGGTAGACCAGTGGGCATTAGCAGTGAGTGTTGTGCATGTTCAAAGGCATTGACCTCTAGTTGCAAACCCTGCATTAGGTAAGGTGTTGTGTAACTATTCTAGTTAAAATAATAGAGCCTTTGTTTCATGTGAAATGTATTTAAGGGTTTTTAAAATAATAGAGCCTTTGTTTCATGTGAAATGTATTTAAGGGTTTTTAAAAGAATAGAGCCTTTGTTTCATGTGAAATGTATTTAAGGGTTTTTAAAATAACATAGCCTTTGTTTCATGTGAAATGTATTTAAGGGTTTTTAAAAGAACAGAGCCTTTGTTTCATGTGAAATGTATTTAAGGGTTTTTAAAAGAAAGGAGCCTTTGATTTTATGAAATGTAGATAAGGGTTTTAATTAAAAGGAGCCTTGGATTTTATGAAATGTAGATAAGGTTTTTAATTAAAAGGAGCCTTGGATTTTATGAAATGTATTTAAGGTTTTAATTAAAAAGAGCCTTTGATTCTATGAAATGTAGATTAAAAGGAGCCTTTGCTTTTATGAAATTTAGTTAAGGTTTTTATTTTAAAAAAACCTTTGATTTTGTGAAATGTATTTAAGGGTTTTAATTGAAGAAACCTTAGTGTCACATAAAATAGACTAAAGGTTTTTAATTAAAAGGGACCTTTGTTTCATATAGGATTATTCAAGGCTTTTAATTAAAAAGGGACCTTGGATTGTAGGCTTGATGGGTGGTTAGGAGACATTAGAGTGAGGCTGAGTAGTTTTAGTTCTCATGAATGCTCTGATAGTTTAGGTTGTGGTAGGATGTCCCAGATGAGCCGATTCACTATAAAAGTTATTTGGAGGATATATGGCTATGATACATGAAGCTGTGGAGGGTGGCCTTCGAGGATTATGAGGAGATGGATCTCCCATATGTGGAGGATGTAGGAACAACCACAGAGTATGATGGGTGTTTTGTGGCTCAGCTAGCATGGGAAGCACCTTGAGGAGTAGCCTATGGATATGGTTATGGTGAGGCTAGGTATGATGGGATCTAGGAGGCCCCCAAGTGGTAGTGGTGCCTTCAATTAGATAATCAAAGGATGAGGGCTAAGGGTGCAGTGAGATAGGATCCTAATATTAGGGAAGACAATGGATATGGAGATGATGCAGAGGAGGCTCTGAATGGTCCTTCAGATTGGAATGAGGATTGTGCATAATTTGAGTAGTAGGTGGTGGAGTAGGATGTGAGGATTACAAGGCTCCATGTATAGCTAATCAAGAGGGAGCACTGACATAATATGGACATAGAACATATTCAGTATTAGCATAGATATATCAAGGAATTGGAGGATAGGTTGATGGAACATCATATTCTACTTTTGGATCTTCCAACCTCATATTTTTTCAAGGGTATTAGGCATAGCGATTCTAGGCATAGCTCTAGGTCTAGGGTTCCTCCTAGGTCATAGGGGTCCTCTTGGAGGACCTAGCTAGTGCTCAAATGCACTTTTGTATATGAGAATTGGTGCTCCATTTTATGTAGCCATTTAACACTCATTGTACATGTGATACTTATACATATATATACATGACTTTTACCTTTTGTGTTATATGTGTTTGTGTGTGAATGCTTTTTATGGAATGCATGCTTATATGGATGATGAATGCATATGGAATATTATGGATGATTAATGCAAGGTGGTAGGTATGGATGATTACTGCAAGGTATCATGTATGGATGATTAATGCAAGGTGATATGTGTGCTAATGATATTTTATAGTTTAGATCTTTGCTTGCCCATTTTCTAGCATTATTGTTTAATCAAGGGTACCAAAATTGGTGGCATGTGGGATAAGTAGCTCATGAAATGATATGGATGTTGATATGGAAGAAGATATATGGATGTTGATATGGAATAAGATATGTATGTTGATATGTAAGAAGATATGGATGTTTATATGGAAGAATATATGGATGTTGATATGGAAAACTACCTATTTTACAGAGACTCGAACATATAAGTGGTATCAAACAAAATCACTAAAACTACCTAATCCCTCTAGGAAAAAATGTGTGTGCATACTTAGGTCTATAAGATTTGACCTGTAAAGGGACTAGGTGTGATGAGATCATACTGAAGTGCTTATTATAAAAATTGTGGTTGTAGGAGATGAGATGATGAAAAATGGCTAGCTATTGCAAGAACTATTCAAGCGGGACTTCAAATTTTCAAATTTTGGAGGGCAAGAAGGATTTTTTTCAAAATTTATAAGGCCATGAGGATGGTGTTAAGGATGTTTCTAAGGATGGTCATACTGTGCCTCCTTCGGTGGTTCCTAATGCATATCTATCTTCTTCACATGTTGAAAAATATGTTGCTTTTTGGGGTGATGCTTGACCCAACAAAGGATCTCCTCTTGGGTCCCCCTTGGTCAAGGGACCCATTGTTCCAAATCCCTCCTTCACAAGTAAAATTAAAATAACTACCTCTATTACCGATTCTTCTTTGCCCCCCTTGGAAATAATCGAGAATAAATTTAATATTCCTTTGAGCTTAGCTTCCAATTATTTATCTCGAGAATCCTTTGTCCTTGTCAAAAATATTGTGGGTGAAAGGCCTGATTTAGACTCTATAAGAAGGTGGTCTTTTTCAAAATGGAAAGCAAAATATTGTTTGGAAATTATTGGGCTTTCCAATGGCTTATTTGGAATCTATCTTAACAATCAGGAGATGTAAATCAAATCTTTATAGGTGATCCTTGGTTTCTGGGTAGGAAAAGTGTTTTTCTCATGAATTGGACCTATGAATTTGATCCTGATACTCAAAGAATCAACTATTATCCAATTTGGGTTGGGCTCCAAAATCTTCCTTGGAATCTATGGAATGAACCTATTATCAAATCTATTTCCAATACTATTGAATATTTAGTGACCATTGACCATGCTACTCTTGCCATATCAAGTATGACTGCTACTCGATTTTGTGCCAATGGTAACTGGACTCATCTCTTCCTACCTTTGTGGAATTGGAATATGAGTATTTATATAAGAATAAGGCCATTGAGTATGATAATAATCCTCATTTTTGCATATAATACCAAACTCAAGGATACCTCAGAGCTCAATGCGCTTCTCTAAAGGCTTAGGCAGATTCTGCTTCTAAAAAGCAAAAGGATAATATTCCTTTCTCCAAGGTAGAGAAAAAAATATATCCTCCTTCCAAAGGGGTTTTCTTCCATCCAATAAAAAATTAGAAGCATCAAGGAGGCAATTCCCTTGCTACTATTGACAAAGGCAAAAAGGTTTCATCTCCCGTCTGAGACAAAGGAAAAAAAGAGGTAAGTTCCTTCTTTGCTCTCCCCAATAAATATCAAATCTTGTCTAACTTACCATATGGGAATGATGAGACTAAATTGGTTGCTTAGATCCCTAGCCCTATTTCAAATCCTTCTTCTACCCCCATCCCTAAAATTCAATAGGAAATTTCTCCTATTCATTCCCCGCTTAATAGGATGCCCATTTTTCCCCTAAAAATGGGACTACAAGTCATGTTTCCCTAGTAAAAGCTAATGAGATTTTTACTGAAAGCTCTACTGACATATGTGCTCAAAACCACATTGATGAAGTAGCCATCCCTTCCTCCTTATTTGAATCCTCTAGTCCTGTGATTCAAAAAATTAATCCCCACAATTTCAGTCCAAAGCATACCAAAATCCATAAAAAATCTTCTATTGATTGTGGTGGTGAGAAAAAGAAGGGTAGACCTTCTAATGTTGATCACTGGAAGTAGGGTCTTGAAGATGATATTGGTAATGGAATTTAAAAACCTTGTTTTCCACAGGTATAAACCTGAGTAAATATGACATAAAATGTACCAAACCTCCCCAGCCTCAAGTAAATGGAGGTAAAAGAGTTATCAAATATTCCAAATGAAAATCCTCTCTTGGAACGTGAGAGGTCTTAATGGCATGGCTAAACAGAGGATAGCCATGTCATTAAGAAAAGAAATTAATCCTTCTATTTTTCTATTGTAAGAAACCAAAATTGGAGACACTTTTGCTAATTTTATTTAACAATATATGGCAAGATGGATTCTAATTAAAAGGTAGGTCACAAGACTAATCAATATCATATGGTAAAAGAAGGTGAAAATCTTGTAGAGGAAGGTAATATTAATGCCCTTCCCAACTTTTTTAGCCTTGGTATTAATGAAGATCATCACTTGGAATATTATAGAACTCAAAGGGAGTCTTTCAAAATAAAATGAAATTGGAAGAATGATTTAGATAAATCATCCACATCTTGTTTTCCTTCAAGAAACGAAGATGTCAATAGAGGATATGGAATCAATTGCTAGTAAAATTTGGCCAGCTGAAAATGTGATTTCCCTCATTTCCGGGGGGACTTCTAGTGGCATTTCTTATTTTTGGGACCCAAAATAGGTAGTTATTCACCATATGATTGGAATTTGGGGTCGGCTATAGCTATTCAAAGCAAATATTCTAACAAAATTATGCTCTACATTACTTTTTATGCTCTGACTAATTTGGAGGAAAAAAGAAGAGAGTAGAATAATATTACTTATATTATCTCTCATTTTCCTAAAGGTTGGATCTTGATTGGAGGATATTTCATACCATCCTCTCTCTAGATGAGAAAATGGGAGGAAAAATAAATTTTTACAGTAGCACTGACCTCATGAGTGAATATATTACAAACCTCCATCTTGTAGACATCTAACCAGATAATGGCCTTATGGCTTGGTCTAACAGAATGCAAGGCTTAGCTTGTATAATAGAGAGATTGGATAGGTTCTTGCTCTCTAACAATTTATTAATCCATGGTCACATTCCTAAAGTGAAGACTCTTAACAATTTTGGTATGGATCACTGGCCTGTTATGGTGGAAATGTGGAAAACCAATATTTCTTTTCTTTTTAATTTAAGTTAATGTGGCTTAGAGACAGTTCCTTTTAACCTCGAGTGCAACAATGGTAGAAGGAAGGTAAACCTAGGTATTGAACTAAGATGTTCTATTTTACCAAAATATTACAATACATTAAATCCTAAATCAAGACTTGGAACTGGAAGGAGTTTGGGGATGTTCATAAAAAAATGAAGTTATTGCTCAGCATGAAAATTTGAATAAGAAAATCCATTTATATGGCCTTACAGAGAGTACAAGTGCAGATGAAATTAAACTCATAGCTCAATTAGAGGAATGGGAAAAAACAGAAGAACTCTTATGGAAGCAAAAAACTAAAATTCAATGGCTCAAAGAAGGTGATCGAAACATTCATATCTTCCACAAGTCTCTTCTATCTTGAAGATATCACAACTTTATTTCTTCCCTGAAATCAAATTTTGGATATGTTGTCTACACTTAGGATGGCATGAACTCTATTATTGTCAATTACTTTTCCAATATTTTTGCTTCTACTCCTCTTGAATCAGCTTCTCAACAAAATGTTCTTCAAGAAATCCCTTATCTTATCACTTGTGAGAAGAACTCTATTTTGACTTCTCCTATTACTATCAATGAGCTTCAATAGGTAGTTTTTAAAATGCAAAAAGGGAAAACCCTAGGTCCTTATGGTTTTCCCATTGAGTTCTACCAAGATTTTTAGGATATCCTTCATGTTGATGTATTAGAGGTCATAGAAGAAGCCAGGAAAGCCAAAGAAAATGTAAAGGTTATCAATAAAACTTAAATTACTCTTATTCCAAAAGCTCAAGAGGCTGAACATATCTCAACTTTTATACCTATTTCTTTATGTAATGTTCTTCTCAAAATAATTACTAAGATCATGGTAGAAAGGTTGAAGCCTCTTTTCCATAATATTATTTTCCCTGAACAAGGGGGTTATATGGAAAGGCATCAAATATTTGATGAGATAGTTCTTTCTTAGGAAGCCATCTATTCCATGGATATGCAAAAACCTCCTTCCATATTCATTCAATTAGACTTATCCAAAGCTTATGATAGAGTGGATTGGTACTTCCTTATCAAATTTTTGAGGCAATTTGGTTTCTCTCAAGATTGGATGGATTTTATTATGGGATGTATCTCTTCAATTTCCTACTTAGTTCTTATCAAAGGCAAGCCTTCTCAGTTGTTCCCAAATTCCAGAGGTATTAGGCAAGGTGACCCCCTATCCCCTTATTTATTCATAATTATTTTTGAATGCTTAGGTAGGGATATAACCAAAAATAGAGAAGACAAAACCCTTGAGGGAGTTACCATTGCTCATGGAGCTAGACCCATCTCTCATATTCAATTTGTTTATGAACCTACTATTTTAGGTAAAGATAAAATTAAGGAAGCTTCTACTATTAAGCAAAATATTAGTTTCTTTTCTAAGGCTATCGAGCAATTAATCAATGAAGATAAATCTAAAGTCATTTTATTTCACTGCTCTGCCAGATAGGAATCCATGGTATTGTATAAATTAATATATAATAAAACCTCCCTTCCAATCACTTATTTAGATATTCCCATCAATATTCAAATATAGAAAAAAAAAAATATTGAAATTGGTTGATGGACAAAGTCAAGAAGAAAATTGGAAAGTGGACCAATAGGTGGCTTTCTTCTAGGGGTATCATCACCTTGGTAAAATCAGTGCTTCAGGCTATTCCTATTTATGTTTCTACCATGTTGAATATCCCAAAGGCTCTTCTTTGAGAACTGGATCAAATAAGTCATTGGTTCCTCTAGAGTGATACTAAGAAGAAAATAAAATGAGCCTTGGTGAAATGGGATACTTTATGTCTTCCTAAGAATGCAGGGGGGTTAGGATTCTAGTCTACTATTAATAACAACTATAACCACCAAAAAAGCTCACACATAATGTATCATATTGCAATAATTGATAAATATAATGCGAAATGCATACAAGAACAAGAAATTGACAATAAAATGATTAATAAATATGCTTTATTCCATTATATTTCAATGCCAAACTCAAATTACAAGTACATCCCTGTTAGGGATAATCATCTTGATACAATTGTTACAATAGGAGGTATTTTTATTTCCCTCTCAAGGGTAGGTGTGATTTAAAAGTGCCCTTCGGGATGACATGAACTACTCTAGGGTGGATTAGACCCTCTTCTCCGTGGTGAGGAAGGAAATGAATTATTGTAGCTCCTTTAAAACTTTTTTCCTATGATCAACAAACAACACAAGAATGTCAAAAGCATAGGAAACCTCTCGTGATGAGGCCCTTTGAATATAAATAGCATGAAAGTAGAATAATGACATGAATTCAATAAAATGCGTAAACTATGCTAAAAATGCGTAAATCCTATCAATATTGGTGGAAATATATGAACAAGAAATACAGCTATCAATCTATAGCATCAATTACTTGAAATGAAGCACTATAACATGAAAAGAAGTCATTAATTTCTAAACTACCATAATAAATACAAGTTAGTAAAACACTAATTATGCTAGTAAAAAGTCTCTAAATTCTTAACTAAACCATAAAAATGCTAAATATGGTCTATTTAAGCATACTGGAAATGAAACAGTAGGGAGAAGTCACCTCTATTGCAAACCGTAGCTCTGATGAGAGGTCTGCACTATAAACTATGGCTGAAAGCCGCGATGAGAAACCAAGTTGTTTGCCCTCCAAATTCAAGGGCTATGGGTTTGACCTCATTTTCCAATTGATGTTCAAGGGTCACCTTTGATGTCCTCTAACAGGTTGAATTGGGTCTCTGTTTGCCTTAATTAGCGTTTCTTGGCTCTCTAACTCCTTAGGATATCCATGGCACAATTGTCATGATGGTTGATGAATTAGCAAAGGGGTTGGAAACAAATCTCTCGTAGTACTCTCAATTGAGTGTAAAATTTGATAGGTCTTCATTTCTCAAGTGTGCTATCTCCTCTCTTTCTTTCCCTATTTATGAGGGGTATTTATAGTATTACCCAAGGGCTAGGGGTGGCTTCATGAAGAAGCCAATAACAAGAAGGGGTGGTTAGGATAGTTGGATTGGAAGCTTCCATCCTTTAACCACCTTCTTCTAGAACAAATGGTCATTCAAATCGATTTGGCTTGGATGAAGGCCAAGTGAACTTCGGTTAAGACCGTAGGTTAAAGCTGCGGTCCAGATTGTAAACCGTAGGTTTCAACCGTAGTTTAGCCTATAAACTATAGGTCTAAGTTGCAGTTCAGACTGAATAGGCCAAGGATCCCAAATTGAGTGGTTAGAACCACTACTCTATCTTGGAATGTGTCCAAGATCTTCCATAATGTCTTGTAGCATGTCCATATGAGTAGTTTCCATTGACATGACGTGTTTTAGGTGTCTCAAAATGCCCCTTTTGATATGCATTGTGAGATTGAACAATGCGTGAGAAAAAATAGACCTCCTAAAATGATGTCGAAGGTTTTATGATGATCATTAGTCAGATCAACATTAGATGCATCTTGTCTAGCAAAAGGACGTACATCTTGGACTCATTGCTTCCAACTAGGTGGAAGGCTTACATTTGAAAATCTTGTGCCCATATCATCTCATTTGGTGTGGTTGCGCATTCCATAGGTATCTTCTAACCCATAGATTTGAAAGGCGAAGAACAACAAGAAAAATCATATTTTCTATTTACCCCAAGCAAAGGGGTAAGCTTATGATAGTTGTTGACAATGATTCACAAGGACGAACACAATTTTGACAAGATCAAGGGATCTATGATCTCTGGGATCTTTTGTTGATTTCAATTATGATTTGAAATTATGACTACCCCCTCAAGTGACGAGTCAATGAGGGTAATGATAATGTATGAAGTGATGAGGTTGCTTGACCATAATGAATGGTCTGAACAAACTAAGAATTGAGCATTTAATTACTTGGTTATGCCTAGTTCAGCTTATGATTCCAACTGTTAATAGTGATTGCACATTCCTATCCCATGGAGCAGTCAGGCTACAATAGTTGTCTTAGGAAATCGAAATGATACAAATCCAACTAGATTTGTGTTGAATCAGTTTATCGATGATTTGTTGAAAATATGTCATAGAGGAAATGACATGCAATGCCTCATTTCCGTGGAGCAGTCCAACCTCAAGGTCTTCTTTGGGATTGAGAAGAAACATATCGAATCAATGATGACAATTTTTGCCCCAAATTTCCTTATGGTAATTTACTCATCTTGTCGGATTGCATGGATTGCAAGTCATTGCAACTGCCAAGTGAATAGGGTAAATTATTGAATACGAGGCACATTTGGTTTTTGAATTATTTGATTTGTTTGCTAATTTTTAATTTATTGAATGATCTTGGTGCTTTGAATATCACCAAATTTGCAATATTGATTGCTATTTTTGAAATTTGATCCATTAAGAGTCATTAATTTGTCATTTTAGACCTTCCCACAATGGGGTTTGAGTGCATTTAATGCAGGTTGCAAACTGCGAGTATGGTTTACGATTGAAAATTTCCAAATTAGGAATCTCAAGTCGGGGCTGCGGTCCATCGAAATTAGGGTAAACTATAAATAGTCTTCCCACTTTTAAAATTTCATTATTCTCATTTAAATAACTGCATTTCAGGGATCTCTAAGAGGTGAAAGACATTCTTTGATCCGAAATGCTGCCAAAATTGACCTCAAATTTCACTCGTATCCCGATGGTGAACCCGGGACATCCATCCACTAGTAGAGGTCATGGTGAGGGCAAGGTAACTTGAAAATGAGTCCTTGCACTCATTACCAACTAAAAAATAAACCGCATTAAGTAATGGGTTAATGAACTTCACTAAATTGTTGGCAACGAACCTCACCATAGACTAGGCTAGGTTAGATTTTAATTATTATTTGTTTTTTTTGCTAGCTAGTCTAGGAAGGGACTGGAAATGGGTCTCATTCCTAGACCACAACTGGAACTTGCAGCTCCCAATTTTCATATTGAGAACCGAAGCTATAAGCTATGGTTAGAATTTAAATTTTCAACAGTAAAATTTTACCGCAGTCAAACCACAAGGTTGACCCACGGTTTGATGACTTTGGAAAAAAATTCTAATTTTTTACTTTTTCTAAGGTTTTCTAGAAATTAATGCCAGTTATTGCATGTCTGAGATACCTTTTGAATTTTCTTGATGTTTTTGACATTTTTAGAGTCTTTTTTTTTATTTGTTTTTGCTTATTTTTAGTTAGATTTTTCTCTTATGCACTGTTTATTTCCAGATATTGACTTCTAGGGCCTGAGAGCCAGACATACTTTGCACCCTCTATGGATAGGTTACTGTAGGGGAGTGGGAGTGGTTCAGAGTCATCAACTTTGGCTATGTCTTGGATCTACCCATGATTATGGTAGATACATAATATATGATCGCATTGGCCCGAAGCTGCAATGCCCAGACCAACACATTTCATCTGTCGATGGGTGAAATGACCATCACCTTAGAGGATATCTATCAGATCTTTAGGATCCCTATTTATGGCAAGGCCATCACCTCCTCTTCCTCTCAAATGAATAATGTTGTTTACGATGTTATATTTTATGATCGAAGCGATTAGGCCCAGCAACAAATGTATCATGAAGGTGTACACATCGGCTACTGGTAGGGGAAGCGCATCTTATCTATTAGAGAGGTAGTATTCTTGCACCTGGTCATGCAGATAGTCCTTCTAGACTCCTCAGGTGTAAGTATCTGCTAGAATCTTCTTGCCAATGTTAGGAGGGTTGTTCAGAGCACCATCCATCAACCACTACTCCTAGCCTGGGGGAGCACTTTGCTATGTTAGCTCTATCGAGAGATGTATCAGGTGACTTGTAGGAGTCGAGTAGGCATCAGATGCAACCTACTACTACAGATCTAGGTTTGGGAGCATATCCATATTGAGCATCCTACAGAGCTACCACTCATTATTACTACAATTGATGATGCACATCAGTGCTATGATGCATGTTGGCCTCATGAGGAGGAGGGATTCCAGAGCAGGTCCAATGTAGGGGACATTGAGCATTACCTTAGTAGATTCATGAGATTGAGGCCTGACGATATAGAGTGGCATCCATACATGGGGTGCCCTATATGGCTAGAGTCTAACGAGCGGCTACGTCAGGCTTGTTGGGATAGGTGGCTCCTGGGCCTTAAGGATGAGATCAAGGAGTACCATTTTTACTCTCACATATTACGATAGTTTGGCTTAGTTCAGGATATACCAAAGTTGTCGATCATCTATAGGTGGCTCGCTCTAGATATAGGTTTGTAATGGATATAGCCAATAGCACTTGGGGATGCGGCTAACAATTTCTAGGAGTCAGGGGTTTCTGTAGCTGTGACTACTCCTTCTTATGATGCTTGGTGGTTGCTACGATAGTGGCAGGGATCTAGATCCCTTGATCAGGTTGATGACAAGGCTAAGGCTGATCAATAAGGGTGCAACGTGCTCCCATAAATTGAGGGTGGCTAGGGGGAATAGGCTACAATAGGAGATGCATCCCCTACATATATCGAGGAGGAGGTACTAGATGAGGGCAAGGTGCCTCCAAACAGTGAGGCTAGTAAACTACTAGCCTAGGTAGCAGATCTGCAGAGCTAGGTTATGCAGTTCCATACTCAGATGTTGCAGAGGGACACTAGCATCACCATGTTAGAGGTGAATATATCTCATAGCGAGAGACAACTGAAGTAGCTCTAGGAGGAGCTCATAGGTGCCAAAGTAGTAGAGGGTCAGATTTAGGGGTTGACTAGCTCACTACAGGTATCAAAGGTACAATGAGTTGTGGTTATAGTAGAGAGGGACTTGAATCAATCCCAAGCTCATAGAAGATGCCCCTCCTCATCTCAGGCTATCATGGCACCACCAGTAGCACCATCGGCTATACTTCCAAGATGTGGTGATCCCATGGTAGATATTAGGCATTTTACTTCCCTCGTAGAGTAGGAAAATGACCTTTGTGATGCGAGGTTGGCTCACATCTCCTAGATAAAGGGCTTTATCATATTATGGGGCTTGTAGGTGCCAAAGGATAGACATGCTACGAGGTCTCAAAGGACCAGGTCTAGGACTACAAGACAGTCCATAGTGAGCTCCAGCCAGTGGACTCATAGTACAAAGAGGATGCATAGGTCCTCTAGTACACATGGATGCAACTCCAATACTAGGGTCAAGGAGATAGGTGCGACCTCTAGTCATAGGTCTAGCTGCATAGACATACTAGTTTACTGTGTGCTAGGCCTCTTTGGGTTAGGTGGCATGCAGAGCCCTCAATAGGGTACATAGTAGGCACCAGAGCCAAATTCAGAGTAGGATCCAAAGCATAGGGTTGAGGGAGGCAGCAAGAGCTCCATCTCAAGGGGAGCAGGCTAGAGCTAAGGATCTACCAGATCTAGGCTACATTTTTACATATGTATCATTTTTGGTGTAAGGTCTAGGACCTACACGATTGTAGCTTGTGGGTATTTTGTACTCTCGATGTACTCTTTTGGACACACACACACACACACACACACACACACACACATATATATATATATATATATATATATATATATATATATATATATATATATATATATATATATAGACTTGATCATTTATGGCTCATTATGTGTACTTGTATGTTTTGATTTTATGTTTATTTGATGCACATGGATGCAATGCTTATGTTAATTTGCTGCTATATGATGTGATGTATGGATGACATGCACTAGATAGCTATTATATTTATGATGATGATATGTAGTGATCTAGATGTTTCAAATGTGCTTTTTGATGTTGGATGCATATGGATGAAATGCTTTCTTTTAATGCATATTTGATATTGTGTTACTGTATGCATTAATTTATGGATATGCATTGTTTACACGATAGCAATCTAATGTAAATAAACCTGTATGCTTTAATCACTTAAAACATAAGTAATGAATGCAATATATGTTTAACAATCTAATGGATGACACCACAGAATGTAAAAATATCATGAATGTAATTGAGAATCCTCATAACAAGAATTTAATCAATTAATCACCCATATATGAAATGCAATGGTATGAAGCTGTATGATGCGAATGATATAATATGTCACTCTATTTTCTTTTGCACTTTGAATGATATGCACAATATAGTCAGTGGTCGTCTAAACATCATTGTTGATATTCATCTGGTATCTATCCTATATCTTGATTGTGCTTTATGTAATGATGTATCACTTCTTGGATACTTTGCAATTTGATAATTTGCAATGACTTTTACCATTTGATGGTTTATACTTTTAGCATTTGTTGCTTTTTAGAGATATTTTGAGGTTTTCCATGATACTCAAACACCCTAATTGACTTATCAAAAGTTGTATACTGACCATACAAGACTTTTGAGATATAAGGCTTTTGCTAGGATAGGCCCTAACTATTAATTATCCTTGTGTGTGCACATGAATATTTTAAGATAAAGCACAAGCATACCCCGATGTCAGGTGGGATTCTTTTAGCCCATTTCTAATATTAAGGATCCACAAGTGCTTATCCAATATTAGGTTTAGATTTTAGTTGGACTAGACCACTAGATGAAACATGAAGCTAGATCTTCCACATTCAAACATTGGTCTTGTTCATAATCGAGGTTCTAATGCGTTAGATATATCATCATCCGTAAGGTACAATAGTGCTAGCAATTCTAGGGATTCAAGTTTGCTCCCACTCTTTATTTTTTCAAATTTTCGGGATACTTGCTCATATGTAGTGAAGCAAGGGAGTCGATTCCATTTTGACTTTGACTTTCTTTGGATCTTCATTGGATATTTACTGGAATCTATTTTTTGATCTTCATTTGATCTAGATTTGAACTTTGATTTATGATCTTTACTCGATCTTGATGTGAACTTTTATTTCTAATCTTCATCCGATCTTCACTTGAGCTTTGATTTCTAATCTTCATTCGATCTTCATTTTTTGGAATTTACATTTGATAATTCTCTTCATAAACTTTCCTTTGGGGGATTTTACTTTGGGGGGAACTATTTTGTAATATCGATTGAGTGTATCGATCTATGATATCAATATGGGATATCAATCTGGGATGTCGATCTATGATATCGATCTAGGGTATCAATATTGGGTATTGATGTGGGATATCACTCTGGTATACTGCTCATTTTATCATAAGCAAGGTATTTTGAGTAGGAAATACTTGTAGACACCAAAATCCAGCCACTTGTAAGTCATCTATACCTTCCTGTCAGCCACATGTCAGTCATCCATCCTTCCCGCCATTATTTGGCCCAAATCCACATCTTCCCACCATTATTTGGCCCAAATCCACACCTTCCCGCCATTATTTGGCCCAATTTCACCTTTCCCGCCATTTTTCATCCCCAAATTTATTTAAATTATTATTTATATATATATTTTAATATTTTAATATATTTTAATATATATATAAATATAGTTTAAGTGATTTAATCTAAGCCGTCCATCCTTCATTTAATCTCATCCGTCCATCCATCTTAATCCGTTTCACAACCTAGATTTATTCTCTACCCTTGGATCCACTTTAATCTTAGCCACACATTCAAAGTGTCGTTAAAACCCTAAAGTGTGCCCTAAGAGTAGATTATAAATTGAGCCACCTTGATGGCTCAAACCCTATCTTCTATCTTGGCTATCTTTGCTATCTTTGCTATCTTTTGGACCTATCTCTTCTATTTCATCTATCTCTTCAGCTATCCATCGTCGCATCCTTTTCGCCGCATCCATCGCCGCATCCGTCGCCAACTTCGCCGCCATCTCTTCTGCAGTACTCTGCAAAATTCCCCATTCTTGTCACAAGTGCCCACGGGCGTTTACCCGCAGCCACAGACTCAGACCGACGTCTGAAACCTTGATCCAGAAGCACACGGGCGTTCAACGAGTGCACCAGGGCGCCTTCTACAGCCGATTTGACAGCCACATTACTTCCAGATGCCGCCTGGTCTAGCCGCGTTAACAGAGAACAGGTATAAATCAGTTTAAAGCAAGTAACTTCTTTTCTTTTATTAATCTGTTGTTGAACTCCTGCATTCTATTTTTCTAGGGTTTTAAATTGTTTCTGAGGGCTCACACAGTGGAGCCCTCTTATTAATTTCTAACTCCTTGATAGTGTTAATGTGTGCAGGATTTTAATGGCAGATCTGGTGTGTTGATAGCAGTTGTTTAAGCTGGAGTGGTCCGAGCCAAAGGATACAACAAAACCCACTCACTTTGTTGGGATTAAGGATACGTCTTCGAAAATGCCACCACTTTATGCCAGCTAGGGTTTCGGAGAACCCTAGCACAAACCGTAATTTGTGTATCACAAAAAGGGTTACGAGCCCTGTTGTACTCAAAAGGAGTTTTTAAACTCCACCGATTAATAAAAATTGTTTGTTTTGTGCAACTTTCCTGTATTCCATTATTGTGGTTTTATTTCTGTTTGGCGTTGTATTTTTAATCTACAAATGGCGATCACGGTGGGACCCCCTAGGGTTTCATGTTTTTAATACTTGCTTTACTAATCTATTCCTGTTTTTTGTTTTATTTTGCAGGTTCCAGAAATCGTGAAATTCGTTGTTCCAACGAACTAGGGTTTCTGAGGAGTTTGCAAAAAATGCAGCAGACGCAGAGCGGCGTCTGGAAGTCCAATACGAAACGCAGAGGTGCGTTTCAGCCCGTGCAGACTCCCGTGGGCGTTTGAAGGCAGTTTTACGTAGAAAGCGTAGGCTTCCGAGTAAGTGCGTTTTTCTTTCTTTGTTAAATCGTACTTTTTACGTTTTTGGTTTTTCTGTCGTATTTTGTTTCTTTTTCAGATCATTGCTTTAAAATGAACGAAAACTAAGTAATCTGGAAAAGAATAGTTATTTTTAGTTACATTTTTCTGCATTGCATTATTGGTTGTTGCTTGCATAAAAAAAAAAAAATTTGCATACCTAGCTGCATATTAGAATAGCTACGAATTATCTGTTTTAGTTATCTAAGTAGGACTATTGATTGGATGTCAATAGTACTCCTGCCATTGGGTGATTCCGAGCGAGAGAAGTGGACGAACCTTCCGGTTGCTCCTTTGATATCTGATATCATTGGTAGGCGGGGGTTTTAAACGGTGTACTCCACTTCTTCGGAGGAAATGGCATGTTTTCAGTAGCCTCTTGCTTAGATCATTAGAACTTTTGATTTATAGCTTTGTATGTATACATTAGACAACTAAAAACACTTAAAATAAAATTCACTGCATTTCATATTGCATTTAAAATAGTAATATCTGGATTTCATCACCAGGTATTGCTTGAAGTTTAGTGACGGTGGAATTCATCTCCATCCATTAAACTTCTGCCTTAGACACCATAGGTCACCCCCGAGCAAACTTGTTGGATTTCATCACCAGTAAGAATCTCGTTGTCCTTTCCTAGCCATAGTTTTTACCTTTTTTTGTGAATAATTCAAGATTAGATCACATGCAAAACTCATAAACCGGACACTTAAAATTTACTGCAGATTAAGATCAGAAAATAATTAATTAACCGCAGGTAAGACACATTGGTTGAAACCTAGGTTGTGACTGTTTTCTGATAATTTCTTTAGTGTAAATTTATCATTCAAGTTTTGCATTCTTCTTTTCTGAATTTGTTTAGATTTATTGCTTCATGGTCTTAACAAGGAATCAATCTAAAATGTTAAATCTAAATAATCAAATGGGTAATTCACAGAACATCCCCACCACCAACATGGCCACTTATCCTAGTGAATTTCAGGCAGGTTCGCCTGCAGGTCTTTCACGTCCTTCTACCGTCTATCACATGGCCATGCCCATGGAGGAAGACAATTCCTCTCATATTGTCCACATTGATATGGCCCAAGTGCAAACTCACTTAAGAGATGGCACTGGCTATATCCTTGAGCCAATCCAAGATTCCCCTATGCAAGATTCTATTTTTTAGGAGGATATTGCATCAACCATACCCGCTGGTTTCACTCAGGTCTACACTAACCCTTTTTTTGAGGCTAATGTTGTATCCGCTCAGCCGGCTTCATCTCCAACATCTTCCCAGATGCTCAATTGTCCTCCTTTGGAGACAAATGTAGTGTCTTCCCGACCACTTTCTCCTCCATTTACCCGGGTCTACACCAATTCTCTCTATGAGGCTGGTGGAACCTCCTCTAGCCATGACCAATTTCAACCCTCTTCTTCCCAAACCATTTATGGTTTCACCCTACTTAGGGCACAGTCTACTGTTTCTTCCCAGGTACCGCCTACTTCAGCCACCTTCATTGCCCCTGCTACGCAGTCTCCTGTGACTACCATGGCAGCCTGCCCTCCACCTTCATCCAATCATCCCACCTCCCTTGGGTTAGAGATTAATAAGGTTAGGGAGTACCTCGACAAGTTGCTTCAGCAACAACAACAACAAAATGCCCAACCACCTGTCGTAGTAAATCCTACACCCCAACCAATTTCTACCCAGCCAGATTTTCTTAGCTCAGGCCCCACCTGGGTACCCCAATCTTCGGTGGTGTCCATTCCTACCCCACCTTTCTCCCAACCCAGTCCAGTTCATCATTCACCCCAATCACCTTCTTTTCGGTATCATCCATACCAACAACCTCTCCATTCCACACCGCCTAATCCAGGCAATTTCATCCCATCTCATCATTTTTCCACTCCTCCATTGCATCATCATAATCATCAAACGAATCAAAATTTTCATGAAGATTCTCGACTCCATGCTATGCAACAACAGATTGACAACCTTATGCTCAACATGCCTGGCTCATCTAGTCAGAAACCTACGCTAAGGTCGTTGATCAATCAACCAATTCATCCTTCGGTACCTTCACCGCCATATCCGACTGATTTCACATTACCGAAGTTTGACAAATTTCGAGGAACTGAGGATCCTCATGAACATGTGAGCTCATTCATGCATGCCTGCTTTAGAATCCAAAATAATGACGCTCTTATGCTCATAACTTTTCCTCAGACATTAGGGGGAGATGTTGTACAATGGTACAATCATTTAGCTCACCATAGCATTTATGCTTACGAGCAATTGATTAATCTATTTTTAGAACGATTCTCCCTAAATGTACAAAGGAGAGTCTCATTGTCCGACTTATACAAGCTCAAGCAACATGACGATGAGACCGTTTATGACTTTGGAAACCGTTGGAGGGCTATCATTAATAAACTGCCATTCTCCCTACCAATGGAGGAGTTAACCAAAATGTTCACCCAGAGTTGTCTAAAACCTATCTCTTGGTTACTCCAATTACAACAATACAGGACTTTTGAAGAGGCTTTGGCCCAAGCAAGTATCATAGAAGACATTAAAGTCCAAGAGGGTGTTTTAAAACCCCGTAGAAAAGAATGGCAACAAAAGGGCCAACAACGAAATAATAATTATGGCCAAAACAAACAAACACAGGCTAGTACAGCCTCAAATGTTAACCAAGTTAATCAAGTGGTGGCGAGTCAGCCCGTAATGGCTCAACAACAACAAGTAATGCAAAGTCAACCGCAACCAATTGCTTATCATGCGGTACCCGCCCCTCCTCAACCAGCTCCCAATACTGGGCCAACCATGGAAACTCGACCTTGGCAAAACAATCGTCCCAAGCGACAGTTCACACCTTTAGATGAACCATATGCGGTCATATTCAACAAGTTATATAGCACAAATCAGTTAACTTTACCTGAGTTTAAACCTTTAGAACCATCTAGAAGGGGAAAGTATTACAAGGAGTACCTATTTTGTCCTTATCATAGGCAAAATGGGCACGATATCAATAATTGTACAACTTTCAAACATGTGATCCAAGATCTTATTGAGATTGGAGCCATTAAATTGGATAGCCCCTTAGCCCAACAAAATCAAAATCTTGGTATATTTCAAACACCCCTTCCACATCGGGAGGAAGCTCCAACAACTTCCGGGGGAGTAACTCAGGTAACTCCTCCTAATCAAGTCAACCATGTACAACAATACCAAGGTTTTGTGGGTACTATTAACGTAGTAACCCGGGGTCAAAGGGCGAACCAACCAAATCAGGCTGAACCACAACCACCTGTACAAACTCCCAATCCACCTCAGGTAACGGTGACCCAACGACGTGCTAGTACTTCTCAACAACCGCTAAATCATTCTACTCAATGCCAACGACCCATCATGTCATTGAGTAGCCGGTTAACTACCGGTTTAAAAATGGCTTCTGCCAAGTTATCGATCTATGACCTCATTCAACAATCTCCCCCGCATAGAGAGGCATTAATGGAAATATTAAAGTCAATCGAGCTTCAAACTCAAGATACTAATGCCTTCAACAACTTTGTGGGGAGTATTCAAACATGCATGGAGCCCTCCATCACTTTCTATGATTTTGAAATCAAACCTATGTCAACAGAAAGTATAGATCCTCCACTGCATATCATGGCCAAGATCGATAACAAGCCATTCAAGAGAGTCTTAATTGACACCGGTTCCTCAATCAATATCATTACAACATCGGCGTTGAGTCATCTAAAGTTGTCGCCATCCCTTATCACAAAGTCGACTTTTACTCTTAAAGCATTCAATGATGCTTTATCTTCCACGGTTGGCACGGTTATCTTGCCCATTGAGGTAGGGGCCCGAACTTTGCATACCTTGTTTCACATCTTGGAAGGGTCCATGGCATACAATGTATTGCTTGGACGGCCTTGGCTTAGGGAGATGCATCAATTTCTGAAGTATGTATATGAGGGACAGGTTCATTGTGTACCTGCCGACATTGAACCCTTCAAACATTGCAACTATGTCTCAAATCCTTATGAGATTGTGTTGCCATCCACTCATCTTTTCTTGACCCCATCTACTTCTTCTATACCATCTTCTTCTAAAGCTCCCATTCCTGAGGAGCTACCCATCATATCGCAACCATCTTCCTCTTCCGCTATTCCATCTCATTCACCACTTTCTTCATCTCCTAATCTTCCTTCTTCTTCATCAGTGACCACATGCACATGTGGCCATGACCAATCATCTCTTTCCACGTCATTACCCCCTTCTTCTACACCTTCTTCAACATCACCTATTATTCCTCCATCTTCCCAACCATCACCAGCTGATGTTTCACAAGTTAGTGAAGCATCAACCCAACCAAATCCTTCCAATTCTTCTATCCCACATTCTTCTATTCCATCATCTAGTCTTTCTCCCTCCCAAGTCAAGGTCCATCTCACTGATGCAGGTATTGGTGAGTATGCCATCCAAGATGTCCACATCACACCGTTCAATGTGCAAACAGTTAAAGATTTTGGTCGTCCACATGACCAACATTTATCCATTGGATCGGTTTATAACATGGGTTCTATGCCAAATTCCATTAATTTTGTATATGGGGGAATAGAGTCATCTTCTAGTCCTACCACCATACTAGAACCTAAGCATCCAGTCCTTGCCAATATCGAAAGGATGGAGGGTTTTCCCTCTCGCTATTTCCACAGACATAATTGGCAGCAATTTGGCCTAGGTCGATACGAGCAAGGAGTAACTGAACGCATCGATATGCCATATCAGAGACCCACCGAGCGTTTTGGTCTGGGCTACCAACCACTTCCATCCCTTTCTTCTTTTGAACGAGCTTTTCAAAGCATTAATTTTAATTCAGAAGAAGAAATCCTCCACCCCGACGAATCCGAAGATGAAGCCTATGAAGAATTTGACATCATGTCAAATGGTGATGAATCTGAAGAAGAGTCGGCGCCCATTGTTCCCCTCACTGAACAAGACGAGTTTTATCTCCAATTGTTCCCTCTCCAAGAGGCCATCTTTCGCTTGCTTCTTCCACAAGAACGAGGTGAACCACCCCCTCCGCCACATCCATAAGCCATAATCCAAACCTGTATTATATGTATATACTAAAATAGTGGTTTTCACCACTACAAAAAAAAAAAAAAACTCAAACTACAAAAAAAAAAAATGAAAAACTATGTTGTTTTGCATCTCAGGTCTTCCGAGGTCTTCACCGGTTTTCCCTTCCATTCCGCCCATCCTTTCTTCCATAAGTCGACAATGAATTTTGAAGACTTATTCACCCCACTCCATAATCCATATGATCCGGATAAGCCAATCCCGATCAACCCAAGCCTGATTGACATGGATCGGATTTCATCCCCTCCATCTATTTCAGAGTTCATCCTTTCCGAGGAATTGTTAAGGGCTTCCGCCAACTACATTCCTCCTTCACCTCCACATTCACCTTCATCTTCTAAGCCAGAGGTCTTCTAGGGAGACATAGACGAGAGCAAGGCACAGGAGCTTGATGACATTTTAGATGACATAAATCTGATCCCTACTCCCCATCAGCTTGAGGAAGGTTCCCACATGTCTATTGAAGAAACTATCGATGTAGACCTTAGTACAGACCAAGATGGCACCCAAATTGTGAAACTGGCTAAAAGTCTATCATCAGAGGAACAAGAGCAAATGATTGCTCTACTCAAGCGGAAGAAGGAGATATTTGCATGGTCTTACAAAGACATGCCAGGCCTAGACCCTAATTTGGTTGTCCATAACCTCACCTTACAAAAAGATGCTAAACCGGTCAAACAGAAACTTAGGAAAATGCATCCTACCGTGGCCCTCATAGTTAAATCGGAGATTCGAAACTTTTGGATGTTAAATTTGTCGTCCCGATTGATTATCCCGAGTGGCTTTCTAACATGGTACCCGTTCGCAAGCCTAACGGGGGGATACGTGTTTGCACCGATTTTCGAGATCTAAATAAAGCGTGTCCTAAGGATGACTTTCCTCTTCCAAACATTGATACTCTTGTCGACACCTGCGCTGGTCATGAAATGCTTTCGTTCATGGATGGATTTTCAGGATACAACCAGATTCGAATAAACCCTGAAGATCAACACAAAACAGCATTTACCACACCTTGGGGAACTTTTTGTTACAGGGTGATGCCCTTTGGCCTTAAGAACGCAGGTGCAACCTATCAACGAGCCATGACTTATATTTTCCACGATTATATGCATAAGATTATCGAAGATTATGTGGATGATTTATTGGCAAAATCTAAAACTCGACAAGAGCATTTTGATGTATTGGAAAAAGTTTTTGATAGACTTCTAGAGCATAAAGTAAGGTTGAACCCTAAGAAATGTGTCTTTGGTGTTACCTCAGGCAAACTCCTAGGTTTTATTATCTCTAAACGAGGTATTGAGGTGGACCCAAACAAGGTCAAAGCCATTATGGAAATGTGTCCCCCAACTAATTTGAAGGAGTTGCGTAGTTTACAAGGAAAGATTAATTCAATCCGTCGCTTTATTGCACAACTTTCAGATAAATGTAGGCCATTTTGCCACCTACTACAAAAGGGGGTACAATTTTCATGGACGAGATGAGTGTCGAAAGCCTTTGATGACATCAAGAAGTACTTAGCGTCTCCGCGAGCCTTAGCTCCGCCTCGTCCAGAGTCCCTTCTCCTTGCGAATTTCTTTGCAAGAATTTATCGATGATGATATTGCTAGACAAGCACGTCTTGATCAACTCACACTCATAGATGAAAAACGAATCAATGCTTTAGAGCATTTGCGAGTTTATCAAGACCGATTGAAACGTGCTTACAATGCCAAAGTTCATCTAAGAGAATTTCAAGTAGGGGATCTTGTCCTTAAAGAGAATCAACAAAACACCAATGCATTGCCGCATCTTCGAGATAAATTCGCGGCTAATTGGTTAGGTCCATATATGGTCACCTGAAAGAGTGGGTAATGGAACTTATAGACTTGCCGAGTTTAGAGGGAGAGGAAGAACCCGAACCACTTAATGTTATACACTTGAGGGCATTCTACGCATAGTTTGAATTTTATATGTACATATATACATGGCTTGTACAACAAAAAAAAAAAAAACAAATAAAATAAAAAGAATTTGCATTTCATTGTTAGTTGCATACATCTCATTCAAAAACATTGCATTTCATGTGCATACATCTCATTGAAAACCATAACATTTCATTTTCAGCCATAGTTGCATATCATGTTAGAGACCATTCTATCTTTTGGATATAAAATTTGGTCAAGCAAAAGTCATGTTGCCTTAATCAGGGGCACCTTCATAAAATCCATCAAACCGAATTGTCATTCGTACACCCATTTTCCATTTGCACATATTTACATTGCCAAAATGTTTTCAATCACTCAGCCATTCCTAGTGTTTTAAGCAAACTTTGAAATGCATGTCAAAGTTCTCTAGGGCCATATCACAAATTACACTAAATAAAATCTTGAGTATTGGGAAATGATTTCAAAAGCGGTCTTGAACCTATCACATTTTCACATCTTAAAAACATCTTGTGTCAAAGAGAGATAACACCATCCTTGGGTTGTGCCTTGAAGTGAAAAGGGTAATCCTCGTTTGTCCTATCATGCAAACATAGTCCATAAAACAGTGGTTCTTACCACTATCACAAGCAATCACAAAATATAAATATAAACAGAGTAGTAAGGATAGGGTAAAATTCTCATCATACTTCGGTTGAGAATCCGATTCCCCAAAGCTCTAAGGAAATGAACATTTTTCACACACCACCGATCCCAAATAAGTTGTAAGGATCGTACTACTTGTCCAGATCGGACGGATAGGTAGTCATCCCCAAGGCTTACAAAGGTCAAAAACAACATGGACTATGGAGTTAACCTTCACCGGGGCTATAGACGCTTGACTGGCAAGTGGAGTATACTCATTGCGTGGCGACATGTCTCTCCTCAAAAAGAGACCTCCGAATGCTCATACGGACAAACTAGCTTCGGGGTCTTCTCCATAACAGGGTTACCTAATTTATGCAAGATGAGGTTAATGAACACACTTGCACACACACAGGTTTTTGATTGCCTAGAGTCACTACCATGCTTCTGATTTGGTTAATGAACTCGCATGCACACACATTTGGTCCTAGTTGAATTAGGCGGTGTTAGTAAGTTTGTTTGATACCACTAGCATGTTTGAGTCTTTGTAAAACAATCTTCCATATCAACCTCCATATCACCCTCCATATCTTCTTCCATATTCATGTCATTCCATACGTCATCCATTCACAAGCCACCAAGTTCGGTGCCCCTGATTAAACAATTATGATAACAGTTGGCTAAATCTAACTATCTAAAAGTATGAGTGCTTCTTAGTGCATATTTCATTTACTTAGTCTTGCATTAATCATCCATAGATTTGCATGTTATATACTTAGTCTCGCATTAATCATCTATAAGTTTGCATTCCATTCCATCACATATGCATCAAAAACATTAAAACATATAAAAACATGCATCACAAAAACATAGGCATTCACACAAAAGAGAGTAAAACACCAAATAAATAAAAGCCATGTATATATATATGTATAAAGGTCAAACTGTACAATGAATGCCAAAAGGCTACAATATACAATAGAGCACCAAGGCTCATAAAGAGTGCATCTAAGCACTAAGCTAACCATCAAAACAGGACCCCCGAGACCTAGTAGGAGCCCTAGACCTAGTGGTGTGCCTAGACTCACTACCCTCCAACCGGGCTGCCTCCGCTAGTCCCACTGCCTCCAATATCTCCCAGTCTTCCTGGGACAACGACCTCCTCATCCCCGGAATGATAGGGGAGAATCGGTGTCGTGCCTCTAACACCCTAAGCTGCAAAACAACAAAACAAAAATTTGTTACAAATTTTTCCGAAAAAAAAAAAAAAAACACATAATAAGTACTTGCTTAAATGAACAAATACCTTAGCTGGCTGCACTGGCGCGTCCGCTCCCACCTCCGCCATAGCTCCCGCGTGCTTCACAACTTCTCACTCCACTTCACTCCATTCCCCCAGACGCACTTCTCTCAAGCTCGAACGCACAAATGAGCGAAATTCTCTCTGAAATTGTTTAAATAGCTGGTTTTGGCACCCTGAAACGCAGTGGGGCATTTCATGGCGCATTCAGATGCAGTGCTGCATTTGCAGAGCGCCTAAACACCGGCGGGCGTCTCTGCCACCCCCAAATGCAGACCGGCGTTTGGTGTCAGTATTGAATAAAGGAACAAAACTTGCAAAATTGAAGCTTACCTCCTCCAAATTTCATCAAATTGCATTCATCCATTCTTCTTATCATAATAAAACATTTTGTGAAGGTTACAACAGTTTTGGACACAAATTTTGTCATTTCGCTCAAAAAGCGCATCATTCATCATTGTTTTACAAATTGGGTTAAAAATATTCAAAACCTTCACAAAATTAACCACATTCATCAATTCTTCTGATCTATCGTCAATTTCATTCATTCTTCTTTCATCATGCATATTTTTGCCAAATCAAATTAAAGTAAACCTCGTATCTAGTGGTATATTCTATCACCTTGGCGATTGCAGCGATTTGAATCCATGCAATTCGGTAAGAGGATTAAACCACCATAAGGACACTTACCATTTATCATCATCAATTATTTCACTGTTTGAAAATTGGAAATCAATTTTGGGTATTCTACTTTTCAAGTGACCTCATACCAAGATTAATTTGCTCAACGGTTGTCATTGATGGCCTAGTTCATGGGGCCTTAAACATGGACAATCTTTAATATCATCATTATTTTGAGTCTTGCTAGAGATTGAGGCTACCTAGGTTGATTGGTTCCGACCCGAGGAATTATCCATACGAGTCACTAGGAGCATCTCCGAGTTCTGGACTCTTTTCATGCATCTTTCATCTCTGCATATCAATGGCGCCAACAAGGCAATTTCATCAACGATGACGGACTCACACACAGGAGTTGGGGCATCCGTTATCAATTTCTAATTTTCCTATAGTGGAATTCATCTTACATGATCATGGAACTTACAATTTGGCAAAAATCCCTTTATAACCATTGGGGCGTAAAACGGTCCATCTTTCACATCACTCATATCGTCTTCAATCATATTCTTTTCGGGTTTGTACACCAACCCCTTTCCTATTGGGACATAAACAGATGGTTCATACACCAACCCCTTTTTTTCACCGTTGGGGCAAAAACGGTTCATTTTCTTCCAAATTTCTTCCAATTGGCTTGTGAGAACCATTCTCGCTCGCCAATTGAGGGGGTAAGCTGATAAATTTTTAAATATTCTTTTATTCTTTGGTCTTCAAAGTTGTGCTTTAGTCTTGAGAGAGAGTTGCGTCTGATCCAACTTTTCAGGTGTCTTAAGTTTTTGTGCTGCATTGTGTCTTCACACAAAGCAGCTCAAAAAGGGGCATCTGTAGACACCAAAATCCAGCCACTTGTAAGTCATCTATACCTTCCTGTCAGCCACATGTCAATCATCCATCCTTCCCGCCATTATTTGGCCCAAATCCACATCTTCCCGCCATTATTTGGCCCAAATCCACACCTTCCCGCCATTATTTGGCCCAATTTCACCTTTCCCGCCATTTTTCATCCCCAAATTTATTTAAATTATTATTTATATATATATTTTAATATTTTAATATATTTTAATATTATATATAAATATAGTTTAAGTGATTTAATCTAAGCCGTCCATCCTTCATTTAATCTCATCCGTCCATCCATCTTACTCCGTTTCACAACCTAGATTTATTCTCTACCCTTGGATCCACTTTAATCTTAGCCACACATTCAAAGTGTCGTTAAAACCCTAAAGTGTGCCCTAAGAGTAGATTATAAATAGAGTCACCTTGATGGCTCAAACCCTACTTCTATCTTGGCTATCTTTGCTATCTTTGCTATCTTTTGGACCTATCTCTTCTATTTCATCTATCTCTTCAACCATCCATCGCCGCCCCTTTTCGTCGCATCCGTCGCCAACTTCGCCGCCATCTCTTCTGCAGTACTCTGCAGAATTCCCCATTCTTGTCACAAGTGCCCACGGGCGTTTACCCGCAGCCACAGACTCAGACCGGCGTCTGAAACCTTGATCTAGAAGCACGCGGGCGTTCAGCGAGTGCACCAGGGCGCCTTCTGTAGCCGATTTGATAGCCACATTACTTCCAGGATGCCGCCTGGTCTAGCCGCGTTAACAGAGAACAGGTATAAATCAGTTTAAAGCAAGTAACTTCTTTTCTTTTATTAATCTGTTGTTGAACTCCTGCATTCTATTTTTCTAGGGTTTTAAATTGTTTCGAGGGCTCACACAGTGGAGCCCTCTTATTAATTTCTAACTCCTTGATAGTGTTAATGTGTGCGGGATTTTAATGGCGGATCCGGTGTGTTGATAGCAGTTGTTTAAGTCGGAGTGGTCCGAGCCAAAGGATACAACAAAACCCACTCACTTTGTTGGGATTAAGGATACGTCTTCGGAAATGCCACCACTTTATGCCAGCTAGGGTTTCGGAGAACCCTAGCACAAACCGTAATTTGTGTATCACAAAAAGGGTTACAGGCCCTGTTGTACTCAAAAGGAGTTTTTAAACTCCATCGATTAATAAAAATTGTTTGTTTTGTGCAACTTTCCTGTATTCCATTATTGTGGTTTTATTTATGTTTGGCGTTGTATTTTTAATCTACAAATACATTTGTACTTTTATTAATTGCCAACATTTTCCATACTGTCCACACATGGGGATAAGTAATAATAATTCTTTTTGCTTCAAGATACCTGGTCCTACTTCGTGGCATTCATCTTCCCCTAGTCCATATTAGGATTGTTTTAATTTGTTGATTAGTGATAGAATTCTGATATGCTAAGGGCTATACTAACTAGACCTCAACTACGAAAGAAAAGTAAACTTTCTATGACATATGAGAAACCTACTAGGTATGGCTGAGTGATCGAAAAACCTGAGTATATCTTCATAGCAACATTATGGGCTGTGTTGAAAAACACAATTACTCACATGAATGATGGATTATGATAAATGCAGAGGTGCATGATTGAAACACAAATGTGGTGTCACTTGTAAGACTAACAAACACAATGCTTTCTATTACGGAATGCAATGGATGATGAATGCCTATTTGTAATGCAATGGAATGAATGCATGTGTGAATGAAAATGCATAATGCAAAATGCAAATATTTTTGGATTTTATGCTTTACCAATTTTTTTGGATTTTATAATTTTTATGAGTTTTTGAGCCTCATATCTGACCAAACGATGAGTACATGCCTTTGGGACCTTTAGATTGACCAAGCGATTCTTAGGAACCCTTGGAGCATTTAGGATTGACAAAAGGGATTATGAGCACCTTTGGGGTTTTTTGGGATGACCAAGCAATTTTTTCAAATCCTTGGAGCTTTTGGGTTGACCAAGCAGTTTTTCAGAAACTCTTGGTGCCTTTTGATTGACCAAGTTACTCATAGACTAGCTTGGAGCCTTTTTAGGATGATCAAGCGATGTTCAGCAACCCTCAGAGCTTTTGAGGATGACCAGAGGGCTTACAAATACCTTTGGAGCTTTTCATTGACCAAACTACTCATGAAAGAGCTTGGAGCCTTTTAGGATGACCGAGCGGTGTTTAACAAACCCTCAGAGCCTTTTGGGATTGATCGAGCAATTTTTATGTAAACTCTCAGAGCCTTTTACTGACATGAAAAAGAAGTTTCGAGAACCCTTGGAGCCTTTTGATATACTCTCAAGCATAGAACGCCTTAATATGGATGATGTTGAGAGGTTCAGGCTCTTCAAAACCCCCTAGCGATGTTAGGTGATAGGTACCTGGACCAATCTTTTCAGATATGATATAAGGTCCTAGCCAATTAGCCATGAATTTGTCTCGCATATCTGGCGATAAATTAGAGTTCTGTTGGTTCTCTTTCAAGACAATATCCCCGACTTCAAAGTCTCTCTAGTGGACTTTGACATTGTAAGCTCATTTTAGTTACTCCTGATAAACGAGAGATGCTCCAGGGCATTCACGCAACGTTCATCAAGTAGTGTCAATTGATCCAATTGAGTTTACCATGCGGTGTCGTCATCGATGAACTCTTTCAATGCGATGCGTAGCATTGGAATTTCTAATTCCAAGGGCATAATGGCCTCAGTGCCATTTACTAGTGAGAATAGGGTTGCCCCTATGGGCATCCGAATACTAGTCCTGTAAGCCCATAATGCAAGGGGTAGCTGGATATGCCAGTATTTGTGGTTTTCTTGGACCGTATTTTTCAAGATGGCCACCATTATCTTATTTGAAGCTTCAGCCTACCCATTTGCTTACGGATAGTATGGAGTCGTAAAAATATGTTTGATTCTATATTTAGATGTCAAAGCCCTCACAGTTTTTTCTTGAATGACGTTCCATTATCCAAGATTATTTTGGATGGAATCCCAAAATGACTTATGATATGCTCTAGTATAAACTCTGTTATACGAGCCCTAGTTTTTGTTATCAAGGGTACTACTTCCACCCACTTTGTAAAATACTCAGTAGCCATGATTATAAATGTATTTCAACCGAATGACGGAGGATAGATCTTGCCTATAAGATCTAATCCCCACTGATAAAATTTCCAAGCCGCTTGGATGGGTTGTAAGGCCTAAGATGGCAAGTGCGTAAGATTAGCATGATGCTAAAATTTGATGCATTTCTTGACATACACATTGCAATCCTTCTCCATAGTGGGCCAATAATAACCCATGCGAAGGATGTGCTTGATGATGGCCATGCCACTGAAATGGCCACCGCATGTACCATCATGAGCTTATGAAATTGCCCAAGATGACTCTTGGGGCTCTAGACAATGAAGGATAACTCCATCGTAACCTCGATGGTACAAGATGTCTCCTATTAAGACATATTTAGTTGCTTTCTATTTAAATGTGCGTCTTGCGGCACATGAAAATCCCTCTGGGATCATACTAAGATTTAGGAAGTCTTTAATTTGTGACATCCAATTTTGATAAATCTCAGCTTCGACTACTAAGATGACTTGCTCCCCCTGCGTATTTACCTTTGTAAATGCAGACTAGGAAACAACCCTATGGTGAATGGTAGTACCACTCCCTGTTAGATTCTAAGAGGTTAATGACCCCCAGGGTGCCTTCTTCAAAAAGTCTTCAGCTCTGCAGAACCATTCAGCTTTTGGTTCTACGCTAATCATATTGACTAACATTTTATTATCAAAAGCTTCTCACTTTGCTACGAGATGCAAGAGCATTTTGACATGAATGGTAGTGAAATCAGAAGATGGATTCTGAGGGATTAAGGATCCCAAAGATGCCATGGTGTCTACAAACCTGTTTGATGAACGAGGGATTGCCTCGATGTCATACCATTCCAATTTAGCTAAGTATGTAATTACAAGATATTTATAGGCTTTTAGTATGGGACATCGACACTAAAAGAGCCCCTTAACTTGATTTACTATGAGTAAGGAGTTGCCAAAGATGTTTAATCTTCTAATATTCATGGCAATGGCTGTGTGGAGCCCTAGCAATAGGGCTTCGTACTCAGCGTTATTGTTGGTGCATAGAAAATCTAATTTAAATGACAAGGGCATTGGAGCTCCTTGCGGTGTGAAAAACACTATTCTGGCACCACCCCCTTGCTCGTACTTTGAATTATCGAAGAACAGAGTCATATCAGCATTGTTCTCTAGTTCCTTGGGTTCGGGAGCTTCATACACGATGAATACTGCATCATCAGGAAGCTCTATGGTTAGAGGCCTACTATTTGACAATAGTGCCTCAGCTAATTGATCAACTATGACCTATCCCTTAATGGAATTTTGGCTTATGAATTCTAGATCGAATTCTATCAATAGCATGATCCACTTCATAGTACGCGTATTGTGATACGTCTTACTCATCATGTATTGTAAAGGGTTTTGTTTTGATATAACATATGTTGTATGACTTAGCATATAGTGCCACAATTTATTTGTAGCGAACACCACTGCTAAACATAGTTTCTCCACATATGCATACCCTAGCTCGTAACTCACCAAGGTTCGACTAATATAATATATGGCTTTTTCTTTGCCTTGCATATTCTTTTGGGCTAACATGGTACCTAATGCAAAGTCGGTCACCGATATATATAGTAGAAAAGGCACCTCTGGCCTTGGTGGAGTTAGTACTGGTGGCATCACTAGGTATTGCTTTATTTCAGCGAAAGTTGCTCGACAATCCTCATCCTAATTGAATGGGACCTCCTTGTGTAGCAGTCGATTCATGGGTCGACATTTATCCGATAACTGAGCGATGAATTACTTTATCGATGCTACTCTGCCCTAAAGGCTTCTTAACTCTTTAATATTGGAGGGAGGATGCATTTCTAAGATAGCCTTGACCTTCGTTGGGTCAAATTCGATGCCTCTCTTTGAGACAATGAATCCTAATATCTTACCAAAAGTTATGCCAAATACGCACTTCTTAGGATTCAACCTAACATTATATTCTATTAGGTGATTGAAGACATTCCTTAAGACCTCTGCATGCTAAGCACGTAGCAATGACTTGGCTAAAAAGTCATCCATGTAATATTCTAGGATCTTATGCATATAGTCATGAAAAATGTATGTCATGGCTGCTGGTATGTTGCATCAACATTTTTGAGGCCGAATGGCATAACTTTATAGCAAAATGTTCCCCATGGCATTATAAATGTGGTTTTATGCTGGTCTTCATATTTAATTCGAATTTTATTGTAACCAAAAAAATTATCCATTAAGGAGAGCATTTCGTGACCTGTAGTTGCATCCACAAGAGCATCGATACTAGGCAACGAAAAATGAATCTTTGGGTGTTACCTTATTGAGGTCTCTAAAATCCATACAAATATGGATCCTTCCATCAGGTTTTCCTATGGGTACCATATTGGACACCCATTCTGGATAGTCGATGGATATCACAAATTCTACATCCAATATCTTTTGTAGCTCATATTTCACCATTAAGGCTACTATTGGGTGCATCTTTCTAAGCTTTTGCTTGATCGGCTTCTTCGCAGATCTAGCGAAAGGTTATGAGTAACCAATTTTGGGTCTAGACTTGGCATATCCTTGTACATCCAAGAAAAAAGATTTGGTCTCTCTTTTAGTAGAGGGATGAGGGTGGCCCACTCATCTGGAATGAGACTCTCTCCAAGTTTAACCTTCTTTGGATTGGTGGGATCGTTGCTGATATCCACCTCGAAGGTTTCCTCTATTGACATATGCGATCCCTCCTCAAGATAATGAGGCGTAGGAATTATATGGATGTCATCTGTTGGGTTCATAGGTTCCACATCGAAATCACCCTCAACATGATACACATCATAAGCATAGCCTGGTGCAAAATGGAAAGGTTGCAGTATTTCTTCATTAGGGAAGAAATCTTCAGGCTCTATAGGTGAGTCAGCGCGATCCTAGTCGATAGCATCTACATCGAGATGCAACGGTTTAGATGGATCTTCTGGATTGCGAAGTGGAGTGGTCAAGTCAATGGAGACCATGTTGATGGAATGGTATTGATCTCCAGAACCACACGGACAAACCTCTACATAATCGATGTAGTCCTCACACCCAAGATTTGGCTCTAATGGCACAGGCACGAATGGGTCCTCTTTGTGGGGACTATGGATAACTAGATCCTCTCTATACATTGATTGCAAAATAGGATAATTTGGATCATAAAGCTCCATGTAATTCAAAATAATGGGATTAACCATTCGATGAATCTGATCCAAGTTTAATCATCTTGCTCTCAGACGAGGACCAACACATAACTGACGATAGACCTCATCTATGTATATGAGTTGATGGTGGTAACACAAATAAGGAGGACCAAGGTAGGCCCTCTCTAACTCATCTTCTTCATCACTGTCTGACAACTAGAACCCATAATTTGCTCCTACTCATGGGGGGTGCTCTAGCAAGTGAGGCCCCATGAATCTTACTTCTTGTATGATGTCATCACTATCCAAAAAATTGGATAATTATACTGTATATACGACACTACCAAGAAAATTGGCTCAGCTTCTTCTTCTAAATGATCAATGTTAGGAAGAATCTCTTCGATAACTTGAACTGACTCTATAGGTAGTAGGTGATGCACATACAAAGGCCTTAGATAGGCCACCTTAGTTTCATCCTCAGAGTGATCATTATTGGAGGATTCACTATCTGCATCATAACCTTGTCCACTCATCTCGGAGGTGGACTCCTCTCCATCATCATTATTTATATCTCCTAACTCGAGATCACCCAAAACTATGGGGTTATGTCCCTGCACACCTATGTCATTGGTGGCATTATGGATTTGATGATCCAGGTTGTCTTTGGGGTTCCGCTCTGTATCAATATGCTCTAGGAGCTCTTCAAGTGGCTCAACGGTGATGACAGATACCATTGGATAAGTCCTCCAAAAGTTGGATGAATCAGGATGATATGGATTGAAGTCCACATCATCCCCCATACTAAGGTACAAGTGATCTAAGGATGCTACTAGCAAGTCATCTTGTCCTTGTATCTATAACTCCAAATCAAACCTATCAATTGCTAACTGATAACGTGGTTCGAGCGAACTCCTACATCCTTGTTCGAAGAGACCAAGGCCGTACTCATGCCAATGATATAACTCAAAAATATGTCTGGCATAGTTAGGATTTTATAGATAATGAACATTCACCATGAATGGTTCATCATCATCTTCATCCATGGGTGTACGAGTGGGAAGCTGATCTAGCCCCGCATAGACGAAGTTTATTTGGTTGGGTGGTTCTCCCAATGGAACCACGGATCCAACCAAAAAATGGTGAGCATAGGGACGGACCATCTCTTGTGCTATCTCCAAAATTGATCCGAAGGTAACATTTTGCACAATGTACTCTCCAAGCCCTGTAGTGGCTAGATGAACAGTCACCCATGGTGCAGATGACCCTACTAACGATGTAGGCAAGGTAGGCTGAGGTACCTCCTCGGCTATATCTTGGGCTTCCTCCACATCCATGGGGATGGGAGCCTCCTCGAAAACTAGTTCAGGTGCATGTTTTTCTTCTCTCATGCTCATTTTTACCTTTTGTTTCCTCTCATCTCGAAGCATCATTGATGTAGTCGGTCTTAGGGAAGTAGCAGTAGTATGCTCAGATCTGTGTGACACAGATATCGATGGTTGAGCATCTACTCTTTACTTTCTTTTTGGAATCTTAGCCGACGATGCTGGTCGAATGTCCAAGTGCATTGATGGGAGTATAAAACCCCCTGGCAGATCTTCCATGTTCACAAATTTGAATGGTTCTCCACCTAATGGTACCACGTGAACCTGTCCCTCATGAATATATTTCACGCATTGATGTAATATCGAGGGAACACAATGCATATCATGAATCCAAGGCCTCCCTAGTAGAATTTTGTACTCCATGGATCCTTCTATCACATGACACATCATGGATATGGTCTTTAGGCCTACTTGGATGGGTAGGATAATCGTACCAACCGTTGAACATAACGCATCATTAAACGCTCTCAATGTAAATGTAGTTGGCACAATGTGTTATTTTGGTAGCTTTAAGAGACTCAAAGCCTTGGTTATTATGATGTTGATCGATGAACCAGTGTCGACCAAGACCCTTTTAAATGGCATGTGGTTGACACATGCAATTATATGCAATGGTGGGTTAGCCATATCAGTGGGAACCATCCTGATCTCATGATCGTAGAATTGGATCATTGGTTCCTGGCACTATTGTAAATATCCCACAAAATTTGTGAACATTTGAGCATCCTAGTATTGTACTTCAATAGACCTTAAAATATCCATAAGAGTCTCCCTATGCTTAGGGGACTACTATTTCAATTCATATATTGACAACTTTGCAGGAGCTATCTACAGGTTTTGGACTAGCCTGCTCTGTATGATCACCATCGATCTTGTTGGTGGGCCTAGAATATTCTATGTCGATTTTTGGTTCAGTGTTGCTTGTATCCTTATGGGAGCACATAGTTGATTCAGCTACTTATATCTCCCATGCCTTGTGACAATATTAACCATACCAATGAACCCCTAGGTAGGTGGTTCGATGTGCACCTAGTTGACATGACCAACGTTGTTACGCAGTGCCTCATGGTTTGGAAGTGGATTCTTATAAATCCCCATGTTCTGGTTGTCAGGCGCTAGTGGATTACTTGGCACTACAATCTCTCCTTTCTCAATCATGTTTTGCATGATGTGTTTGAAGACCAACATACCTCTATGTCATGGCCCTTCGCTCGATGAAAGATGCAAAACAGGTCATCCTGGTACCCCTTAGCCTTGGGTTGATTTGGATCGGCCATCTTAATTTTGGGTAATCTAATTGTCTTGGCCTCATACAATTGGTGGAATATTGCGGTTAGTGATTCTGTCAAAGGATTGAATTGGTGAGGTGGGCTTTGCTCCTTGTTCTTGCCCTTATAGTTGTTATTGCACTTCTCGTACTATGCAAGAGAAGGTTGGGCTTGATAATTTTGCTTTTGTTACCCCTTATCCTCTCTCTGGAGGTTCAACACCACTTGGTTGACATGGTCCTGCTTGCCCTTATGCTTTGTGGAGCTCTTCTTTGGCCCCTCTTTCCTGCTCTTGAGCTTCAAGTTGCCTTCCTGCAACTTGATGTCCTCAATCACCTTGGCTTGTGCCAAAGCTTCCTCGAATATTGAATATTGCTACAGCTGCAAGAATAGCGAGATGTGCTTGGCACAACTCTTAGTGAACATTCGGGTTAATTCTATAGCAAGAATGGGTAATGGCAACTTTGCCATTAACCTCCTCCATATCTTTTTGTATTGCTCTATTGGCTCATCATCGTGTTGAGCTAGCACAGCCAAATCGAAAAGGTTTACCTATTTCTTGACACCAAATGAAAAGCATTCAAGGAATGCATCTGCCAATTGCTCAAAACTGGTAATGCTATACCTCTTCTACCGGTTGAACCACTCTCAGGTTGGGCCTGAGAGCGTCATGACAAACATGTGCAGAAGTAAGGCGTTATTGCTGGATATTTGGAAATAGGCATCCAAAAATCCTGTGATGTGCTCCTATGCATCTTCGTCACCTTTAAACTTGTCTAACCTAGGCATAACAAAATGCTTAGGATAGGCAGGAGCAAGTATCGAGGGGTCGAGAGGCTCGTTGTGAATCTTTCTTAAGGTCAATTTTTGAATAGCCACGCCTTGCCTCTCAATCACCTTCACTTTAGCCGCTAGGGCTTTGTAGGCTTTTGAAGACAAAAAGTCATCCTCCCTAAGTTGTCATGGTGACTGTCTAGGAGGTACATTCTTCCTCAATCATGGTGGAGGACATTTCTCTTCCTCCTCCTCATCTTGGAAGTTTTCAAGATACTCTTGCTCAGTTCCATCTCCCTTAATTGCCTCATATTTTGGTGCCTCTCATGATCGAGCGACGGTGGTCGTTCTCTTGGTAGGGCACTAATATTAGTACGAGTGTCTCTATGCTCATGGTGTGCATCAGTCTGTAATAAAGCCTTTATCTAAATGCGTTCTCTACTCTACACATGAGTATATAGGTAAACCCTAGCTATCCTGTCTTCCTGCTCTATGCGCTAAGGATGCACTCTTCATGCATGCGCTGCTCATATAGCCTCTATCGAAAGAGCCTTTGCGATTGAATATTCTCATCTTCAATGTGTTGTATTTCTAAATGAGCATCCTCTAATTGATCTTGGAGAATATTTCATCACTACTCAGATGCCAGTTTGTACGACCTATCAAGGTTATTAGCCGTGATAGACCTTTGGCATGTATGCTCTATACGAGAAAACTTATGGGTTCCATACGCATCTGATTGATTTGCAACACTTTTGACTTTGTCTGTGTAGACGACATTGGCATTCTATTGAGTTTTGTGCTCTGTGCCACCATCCATAGATGGTGGGTGTGCTACATGAGGGCACTTAGAAGCCTCTCCATGTTCTCTAGTAGTTCTTATAGAACCCCTACCATGCTCACTCAGGGCACGAGTGGGTGGAGCTAGAGGCCTATAGCCTAGCTATTGTAGGATGCTACCCAAGTCGTCCAACTGTTTGGATCTCCACTGCTCATGCGGTGGTGTGCCATTGGCTCCCACCTTAGCCATGTATATGGTGATATTTCTATGTTCACTACATGTGGGAGTCTGCATGGGCCTATGCTTTGTGGTGGCCCTATCCGAATTCCCCTGAATGGGTGGATCTCGATCCCGTCTATACTCTAAAGGTGGAGCCATAGATCCTCCTGTAGACCTATGTCGTAGGGGTACTAGCTTAGACCCCTGTATAATGTACTCTTCAATCGATCTCGTAGATGCATGTGCAATGCAGTCTCGTCAATGGCTTCTAAGTGGAACACCCTCATGTTGAGAGGCTCCCTGATCTATCCTGTGCCTAGAAGAATGCACAAAAACTCCTCTAGTAGGGGTATGCTTAGTAAGTTCCCCTCATGTCGAGTTATCTCCTCTAATGCTTGTCGAACGATGTTTGGGAAGTGCACGTGGGCAAGGACTCGACATATGCTGCTGATGTGAATCAGTTGGGGCTTGGTCATTGGCTTCAGGCTTATGCCTTTGCCGACCGCCCCGTGTCTCTACCATGGTGCACCTAGTGTCTATATTTATTCTTTATTATGCAAATAAGGTATACAATGGTGTTTATATTGATTTAACTTTTAAAAGTGAGCCCTAGACTGTTTGATGTTGTTTTAATGATTTTTTGTATCAATATAGAACTCCTTTATCATGTTTTGAAAATTGTTGGATGATATTCTCAGTTTAAATTGGCTTTAACCTGTATGCCCACAGCTCGACAAACTGGATGTGACTTCCAGGATGCGTAAATCTCTCGTGTGTGGTAATGAAGGTCCACACCCAGACAAGGAGCACAAGTCCTCCCAGATCCTCACCCATTTTCCCCCAGTCAGCGTTATACCCTCCGAAGAGAATACATGCAAATTTTTTAGGGTACGAAAGGTTCTTTGATTTGGTATTGGTCTAGTAACAAAGGGTACGTAGGATTTGGGCCAACGAATGGAAATTACGCCCATCGTCATTGAACCCTACTAGTGGTTGGATATGAAGCCCAACTCACTAGCGTTTAAGTGCCAAGTGATGTGTGTGGTTCATTTTAATTTGCATAAAATGACAAATGCATCATATAGCACAAATGATTGTTTCCTACATGTAATGTAAAAAGAAACATTTCATATTTAGATATGCATGCTATACTCTACATGATTTTTTGACAATGCAATTATAATGATGCAAATAGCCACTACTTGGGCCTCAACATGCCAACCAAACACATAAATTCTATCAAGCACGCTGGATTCTAGGGTGGATTGCAATCAGAGATCCATTGTTCCTAGCAGCGCCTTTCTAAAAAATACAAATTAGAAATGAACTAGGACATGATTGATTTCCCTTTTTTAGTTTGCTTTTCCTAATTGCATTCAAAAATAAGCATTCTGTAAAAACACAGAGAAGTAAAAATAAATAGAGAGTGAAAAATAGGGCCTACCTCGGGTCCTGAGTTGATATGTGCTTTGCTTTTTGCTATTTGTGTTATCAAATGTAAACCATAGGATAGGTCTATGGTTCATTATATAAACCACGTGTTGAACTTGTGGTTCAATTTTTGGCCTATAGCTGATAGCTGTGGTCTGTACCTGCAATCTCAAAAAATTAAGAAACAACAGTTAGATCGCATGAATTGTGGAGTTCCATCATGATCGCCTTTTGACCTATCCCAAAAAGCGTACACCTAGCTATAGCATCAATGGAAATCAACATAAAAGCATAATAAGATAACAAGATTGCATGAAACAATGAAATGTGTGTTTATTTTATTAGTATTGGAAGTGAATCTCGATTACAACCATGCCCCTCTTAGGATCACCAATATGTTGATACAATAAATACAATGCCAAAGCCCTCAACGGGGTAGGTGCACTACTATTGCTTTTCCAAATAGTCACAAACTGCTCTAGGGTGGAGCCAACCCTCTTCTTCGTGTTGAGGAAGGTATTTGAAAAATTGAATCTCCCTTTAACATGTTCCCTACGATCAAGAAACAACACAAGAACGTTACACAAATAGGTAGCCTCTCGTGATGAGGCCCTTTAAAGGATTGATACATGAAAAAATCCATGAAAGCATATAATCAAGAAAGTGTGAAAAGCATGTCTAAACTATGCCACATTAGTAAATATTTATGGAAATGCATAAAAGACTATTGCAACTAAGTATTGAATGGTCCAATTACATGAAATAGAGCATGGAAGCATAAAAAGAAACCATTCATGTCTACTTGCTATGATGAAAAGAAGATTGATTAAGCTCTTAATATACCGGTCAGATTGTCTCTAAACATGAATTAATCCACTAAACTGATTAATATAAGCTAATTAAGCATACCAAAAAAGAAACACAAAGGAGATCTGTCACTTGTTGCAAATCGTAGCTCTGATGAATGGTTTGCACTATAAACCATGGCTAAAATCCGTGGTGAGCAACCAAGTAGGTTTGCCCTCCAAATCTAGGGTTGTGGGCTTAATATTCCTTGTCAAATTGATGATCAAGGGTTTGCCTTCGAGTGTCCTCTAATAGGTTTGGCGGTTGAATTGTACAATTGGGCCTCCGTTCGCCCGAATTGGCATTTCTTGGCTCTCTAGGCTCCTTAGGACCTCCATGGCAAATTTTCATGATGTTTAGGTGAATTAGCAAAGGGTTGGCCTTATCTCTAGTGCTCTCAATTGAGTGTACAATTCGACAGGGCTTCGCTGCTCACGTGTGCTATCTCCTCTCTATCTTGTCCCTCATTTGTGAATGGGGTATTTATAGGATGCCCTAGGGCTAGGGGTGGCTTCATGGAGAAGCCAAGATCAAGAAGGGGTGGTTAGGACAATTGGATTGGAAGCCTCCATCATCTTAACTGCCTTCTTCTATAATAAATAGTCGTTCAAACCAATTTGGCTCGAATGAAGGCCAACTGAACTTCATCTAAGACCGCAAGTTACAACTACGATTCCAGACTGAAGACCATAGGTGTCATCCATGGTTTAGCCTATAGACCGCAGGTCTCAGCTGCTGTTCAAACTGAATAGGCCAAGGAGCCCAACTTGAGTGGTTAGAACCATTGCTCTATCTTGGAGTCTATCCAAGATCTTCCATATGGTCTTGTAGCATGTCCATATGAGTAGTCGCCATCGACATGATGCATTTTAGGTGTCTACAACAACAAATATTTGTCTTCTAAATTATATTGGAGGATTTTGCATAACCCCAATGCTCTTTGGGCCTAGAATATCTTTGCTAAATATTCTAAGAACAAAAGTCTTGAAGATCTTATTCGCTATCAATTGCCTTCCAAAGGTTCTTCTATTTTAGCAGCTCTTAATACTGGTGAGGATTTTATAAAGAAAAAATTATTTTGGATCATTCATAATGGTCAACCGGTAAATTTTTGGACAAATTCTTGGGATGGTCACAAGTCTTTGATAACTCAATTTCCTTATTGGAGGCCTTTGATGGAGGATCTTCACTGAACTAGCTGGATAAAGGTGGCTAATTACTGTTGCTACCATACTGGTAGTTCAGAGGTTGCTAGATATTGGATCCCTATTGAGTACTAGCCTATTAAAATCCTAAAAAGGTAAATACAAGATATCCAATGCATCCTTCATATGATATCTCTCTCTTGGTCCCATGATAAAGATTGTTTTGGATGGAAAAACACTACTAAGGATGAGTATTCAATTGCTCAAGGTTATTTGGCCTTATGCCATAATAATACCAACCAATTGTATGACATCATTTCTTATTTTTGGGCTCAAAAGTTGTGGCCTAAGGTGAGATTATTTACTTGGATTTTATTGCATCATAGGGTGCTTACTGGGTAGCAGCTTATGAAGCATGTTTTTCATGGCCCTTTTAGATGTGAAATGTGTGGGGAGAATGTGGAAACTCTCAATCAGCTTTTGTTTGAGTGTACTTTAGCCTTTGAGCTTTGGAGGATAATGGCTACTTTACTTGACTTACAGTGGTCCAATTTTTTTTACTTTTGAACAAATTTGGAGGGATTGGCCTAATCAAGAGGGTGTTGATCATTTTATTAGGTAGTTATTTTGGATGGGTTCTACCATTCTTCTTTGGAATATTTGGGATGAAAGGAACAACCACATTTTTAATCAAGAAAGGAAGGATATTCACCATATCTAGAAAAATACCATTGCCAACTTAGTTAAATCAATCCATCAGCTTCTTAATAACCCCAAAACTCCCACCAAATATGGGATCAAGTGATGCAAATATTGAAGATTAAATCTTCTAAGAGAAACTAGTTTAAAGGGAATGTGAGTAATTATAATATGGATAGAACAAGGAATTGGAAAACTCCTCCTAAGGATTTTGGAAAATTCAATACTAATGGAGCCCCTAGAGGGAACCTTGGAAAAGTTAGTGCAGGAGGAATTGGTAGACTTTCAGATGGCTCCTTGGTTTTTACTTTTGCTAAGAATTTGGGTATTCTATCCAATAACCTTGTTGAGGGTATGGTATCCTTAGAGGCCTTCAAGAGGCTACTAATGTTGTATGGGAAAAGGTACTAGTTGAGTCTAGCTCTCAACTCATGATTAATATTTTGAAGACTCCTAAAAATCATAAGGTTGATTGGAGAATAAAAAGAATTATTGAGAAGATTCAGTTAATCCAGATGAGATTTTTGAAAGTTGATTACAATCATGTGGTTAGATATCAGAACAAGAGTGTTGATGCTTTAGCTAATTGGGCTTTGGATAAAGGTGATCTTACTTTCTATGACCACCCTCCTAGATGGTGGGATTCACAAATAAGGGAAGCTCTTCTTTCTATCATTTATTTGGATGGCTCCATTTCTGGAGGTGCCTAGTTTCTTCTTGCTTTATTTTTGCTTCTCTTTGGTTCGATCAGGGTATTTTAGTTCCCTAGCTCAAACTAATATTTCTTTTGTTTCTTATGTTGATTATTACCTTAATAGTATTTTGGTATAGAAATGTCATTGTTGTATTCTATTTTTTCTATTTTCTTTTTTATTAATGTGTGTGTGTGTTTTTTTTTTGTTTTTTTTTTTTGTGTTTTTTGTGTTGCTTTTTGTTGTTTTGTGTTTTTTGTTGTTTTTCTTGTATTTTTTATTATTCTTGGGCTTGTGTTTCTATATGTTTTTATTAATTGGTGTTTTGTGTTTTGTGTTTTGTGTTTTGTGTTTTGCGTGTGAGTGTTTTCTATGTTTTTATTTTTCTCTGTTGTCTGTTGTTGGTTGCTTTTTTTATTTTATTTTATTTTTATTATTTTTTAGGTTTTGGTTGTTTTTGTTTTTCATGTTTTTTTTGGTTGTGTCTTTGTAGTGTTCTATTGTTTTTTGTTATGTTTGTGTTTTTTTTATGTTGTTCTTGTGTTTTTCTATGTGGTTCATGTTGTGTTTTTTTATCTTATTGTGTGTGTGTTTGGTTGTGCTTTATCTTTTTGACACACTCACAGAACATGTTTTTTTATTTTTTGTTTTTTAATATTTTGTGTATTTGTGTTTGTGTGTTCTTGTTTTTTGTTGTTTCAGGTTTACTCCTTGAGTATGTCAAAGGTGGTAGACCAGGTGTGAACCCTGGGTGATTTTGGTAGAAGAGATACCCCTGCCTCATTGGATCTTACCCAAAAGTGGTATCCATTTTGGTATGTTTTCCACACAAAAAAATATTTGCATTCTCCTACATACTTATTTACAAAATTTCACTATGAAGTGATATTATTTTACTCAATTTGAGGTATCCAAGATTATGTCAATGACTTATCAGCATAGACTTTGATATATATCTATCTATATGTGTGTGTGCATCAACATGCATGTGTGTGCATGTATTTGCATGAATCTCTATGTGTGTGTACATATGTGCATGTGTGCACATGCATGTGCGTGTATTTATGTGTATGTGTGTGTAGGTATATATAATGTAGATTTCAATGCTAATACTACCCCACAAGTTTTCATTATAAAACGTTATTGTTCAATTCCATTTTGATTCCTTTAAAATAATTTTAGTTCTCTTATTAGCATCATTAGGTGGTCCCAAATAATATCATAAGAAAATACCTAATATTCCAAATCTTTTTAAGTGTAGCTTTGGATTCCTCATTACCTATTACTATTTTGTATATAAAAATAAATTCAAGATTATTACAATCGATTACTTCCTTCTTAAATTTTTTTAGAATCATATTCATATATCAAATTTTCTTGGATAACAACGTTATCATCATTTCTAGTCTTATTTTTAGTCTTAGACCCACTTCTTGCTAAAATTTATGGTATTTATTTCTAGGTTTACAATTCAATATTCCTTTGGGGTTATTTTTCCCTTTGTTGTTATTTTAGAGGTCTTCCTATCTTTTCCAATACTACAATTTTTTTCACCCTTACCAATCTCATTTGCTTCATAGAGTGTTCATATTTTTTCTTATTAACTATTTGTGAAAGGGAGATAAATTTTGGATGGTATCATAGTATCTCATGAAGTAATGCATTTAGTATCTTCTAGAAAAGAGAGAAAGTATCCTAAGAAAACATGAATAAAGCCTATGATAGGGTTAAATGAAATTTTCAATTTGCAGTTTTAGAAAATTTTGGATTTGGGAAGAAATGGGTTACATGTATTAAAGCTTGTGTCTCTATAGTATCATATTCAAAATTGGTCAATGGGCTAGAAACATAATTATTTAAAGCCAAGAGGGTTCTTAGATAGGGAGATCCTCTATCAACATATTTTTCATTATCATGGAAAATGTATTATGAAGGAACTTGAAGAAGACATACAAATATGGGCTAATAAGTAAATTTAACATTAGTAATAACATCAACAACATCAACCATCTATATTTTGTAGATGATACAACCCCTTTTGGGAAGGGAGGAGAAAATTTGGCCATAGCTTTGAATAACTTATTAAAGGAATATGAAAGAGCATCAAGGCAAAAATTTAATAGGATAAAATCCAAATTTTACATTCTAAATACTAGCTAGAATCAAAGTAAGAGGTAATTTTACCAACATCATATCTAGGGATGCCCTTATTTATGGGTAGAATGTGAATAAAATTGTAGAATCTAGTTATAAGAAATTTTTATAATAAACTACTAACATGTGAGTTCATTCGCGAGTGCCATGACAGCACTTGGGCGGGCCATCCGGGGCAGGCGCGGACCTTGGCGTTATTGGAACGCGGGCTGTTCTGGCCGCGCATGGAGCAAGACGTAGATGAGTATGTGCGGACTTGTCTCATATGCCAGCAGGACAAGCCGAGCAATTTGAAGCCGGGCGGTTTGTTACAGCCGCTGCCGGTTCCGGTGCGGCCGTGGGCGTCAGTAAGCATGGACTTCATTGTTGGCTTGCCGAAGGTGGGAGGAGTGGCTTCGATTATGGTGGTCGTGGACCGCTTCTCTAAATACGCAGTATTTGTTCCTTGCCCACAGCCGTGTCCGGCGGAAACGGCGGCAGAATTGTTTTTCAAGCACGTGATCAAACTGTGGGGAGTGCCGTTGAGCATTGTTTCCGACAGGGACAGCAGGTTTACTAGTGCGTTTTGGCGATGCCTGTTTCGGCTGATGGGGACTCGGCTGCAGATGTCCAGCCGGTTCCACCCTCAGACGGATGGGCAGACCGAGCGGGTCAATCAAATTTTGGAAACCTACTTGCGGCATTTCGTAAGGGCGGACCAAGGGAACTGGCCTGAGTTGTTGGACATGGCGCAGTTCAGCTATAACAGTTGCAAGACCCGAGCTAGTAAATACTCGCCCTTTGAGTTGGCGACCGGGCAGCAGCCGTTGACTCCACACATAGTTTTGGCGGGTTATCTTAAGACTTGCCCACCTGCCGAGGAGTACTTGCGGCAGTGGCAGTCGAAGATCGACCTCGCGAGGATGCATTTGGTAAAGGCATCGGAACGAATGAAGGAGGACGCGGACCTGCGGCGCCGGCCAGAGGAGTTTGCTGTGGGAGATCAGGTGCTGCTGCGGATGGAACCCGAGGTGTTTAAGCCACCAAAGGGGAAGTCCAAGGCGTTGGTGAGAAAGTTTGATGGTCCCTTCGAGGTGGTCGCGCGGGTGGGCGCTGCTGCCTACAGGCTAAGTCTTCCCCCTCATATGAAAGTGCACCCCGTGTTCCATGTAAGCCAGCTGAGAAGATTGAGGGCCGACTCTGCTGCACCCGAGCGGATGCTGCCGACCCGGCCTTCGGCGAATGTTCGCGATGCCGCAGGGCAGGACATTCAAAGGATTTGGCAGTCGCGCACCATCGGCTGGGGGAACAGGCGGCACTTGGAATATCTTGTCACTTGGAAAGGGAGCACGGCGGACAGCTGGGAGAGGGAAGAGAATCTGTTGAAGTGGGCTGGAAAAATCTCAGAGTTTTGGAAGCGCAAGGCTTCGGAAGGATCCTCGGGCCCTTAGTCTTTTCTTTGGGTCGCCCGTCTGGGTTGGCGGCAGCCGGGCCGCGACGACGAGGGCGTCGTCGGACTCAGAAGGGGGGGATGTGGTAAGGTTGTCATTGCGGTGGCCTTACCACGACCGCGGGCATTTCGGTGAGCTCAGCGCTGCAATGGGCTGGGCGGTACAGTGGGTGTTCCATGCCAAGGGGCGGCCGGGTGAGCCGTTGGAACGAAAGCCGAAGGCTCGTGAGGTCGGTTCGACGAAGGCGGACGGTTCGGGCGAGTAGCGACGCGACGGCAGGCCGGGCTGCCGGCGCGGCGCGGAACCCCGAAGACGTCGTGCTGGCGGTCGGACGATCTTGCGAGCTGGGCGAAAGACGACGCTGGATCCGAATGAGCCTCCGTTACGTGGTGCGGTGGATGGCTGCCAGATGGCTAGCAAGTATTGTCGGCGTTGACTTCTCGGGACGCGGCGGAAAGATCTTCTTTGTAAAGCGATGGATAAGTCTTGAGTCATCGGGCGGCATTAATGGTCTACAGTGTTGGGTGGGTGGCCGGCTTGTTGACAGCGAGCGGAAGGCAGTTATGGCCTTGCCGTGAGCTGTCAAGGCGGGGGAACCCGCGGACAAGCCGACCATGCTGCTTTCAATGCTGGTAGGTAGCCGTTGTGCTGTTGGCGGGTGAACCGTCGGATGACTCGGGCGCGAAGGCGTTGGATGCGGTGGTCAAGGCCACGTATTTAACCTTAGCGTGAGGACTTTGTATGGGCTACGCGATGCACTGTTGTAATCTGTTAGCTGCTGTTGGGAACTGTAAGCTTGAAAGCGAGATTATTGTGCACGGTGCGTGTTTGCTTTGTTGAAGGCTTCGGCCTTGTGTAATCTGTGAATAGATATAATAAAGCAATGGGCCCTTCGCCCTAATGATGTGTTAATGTATGTATGCTTGGCGTTGAGTTTATCATTGTTGTGTTAAGTTAAAGAATGTATGCTGTGAATGCTTGCGACCCGATTGTTTCCCTTTGGCGTTAGACTTGGCTGGGTTGCCTGGCGGTTTGCTGCGCATTGTAAGACGGTCCGAGAGAAAGGTTAGGCGTAGTCCCCGTGTCGTCTGGGTTCGGCGATAGTGTTGGGGTGCCGCGGGGGTTTAGCCGGTTCCGCAGTGGCTAGACCCGCGACAGATAGTGAAATTTTTTTTAATCTATATTATATCATCATTTTTCTGGTCAGGACTACATGAAAAAAGCAAATTTTATTTAGTGAAAAGGAGCAAGGTTTGTGATCATAAAAATAGGGGAGATCTCAATGTAAGAGTTTTTATGGATACAAACTTAGCTCTAAGGGGAAAAGTAATTTGGAGATTGTACAACTAGAGCCAAAGACAATGGGAAAGGATTCTTATAAGTAAGTACATTGAGTCCAATATACCAAGCTTAATCTATATTGGATTCTCACTACTAGATGGTTTTGCACTATGGAACGGTTTAAAAAAACCAATTGATCTAGTGATTAAAGGTCTAATATGGGTGGTGGTAATTGGAGAAAAATAATTATTTGGATGGAAACTTGATGTGATAAAAAAACACTCAATCTAGATTCAATTTTGAGGCCATGGATGAGATTACTTCAGTGATAGAGTTTCAAACATTATGTGCAAGGATCAAGAAGGAAGATATAAATAGAAAGAAGATTCTTTTTTATATTTCCTCCAAGAGCCCTCATACATTTCCTCCCCAACACCTAACCACCCTACCATACTCCACCCACCATGTATCCCATATTTCATCCACCTCACCCATAAACCTAGTCTCGATATAGACTCCATCTCAACCCCCAATTCAACTTTGTAATGAATCCTAGGTTACAAATATAAAGGAGTTACAAAATAAAGTCAAGGTGCTAACTAATGAAATTGTAGCACTTAAGCATCAACAAAACATCCTGATGTTCCTATACCAAGGTATCACTAGCACCCCCTTCTGATCTAAATTTATCTACCACCATCAAATGAATATCGAGGGTACCCACCTCAACTGCCACCACACAATCTGGTCAGAGATGTTACATTAACATGGAACAACTATTTTTAGATTGTATGCCTATAAATATTTGAATTTTGATCCTTTTTGTTCAAGTTATGGCAACTCTTGATAGCCCATTCTTCTTATAGCCCATCCCACCTACTACCAACCTACTCCACAAGTCCTAGATCTAACCACTCAAATCCCTATCTCAGATTCTACACTAGGTCACATTACTATATCAAAAAAATATATGTTAGTGTTGTGGGATGGGATAAAAGTCTACATCAATTTTTATGGAGTTAATACTTCGGTGAGCAGCAAAACATAAGTGTGACCTAGTATCCCTATCAAAATTTGAAAAATGGGAGTTGATCTACAATATCAAGTGAGGATAAATAAACTATTCCAAGAGGAGAGGGTGCCAAAACCCACTAGATGTAGCATTGGCAATGAACTAAGGTAGGCTCCATCAAGATCTAGCATGTGTGATACTCTAGTGACCATTAGACATATTCTAAGGAAGACATTTACAAGTAGGCTTGGATGCCCAGTCAAAGGATGGCTCAAAGACAATAGACCCTCAAGATGAACAAGACCTTGGTCTAGATTGAAGGAGTAGTAAAATATTTTCTAGAGGTGTTTTGTGAGATCCCAAAGGCATTTACAACTAAAAGGGTGATCATGTTAGACACTCTATTATTTGGGTTGTATCTACCAAAAGAATCCATATGTAAACTAGTAAAACACTTATCCCCAAAAAATACATGAAAATTTCTTACTAAGGAAGGTTCAACCAAGAATAGAGTGATCCAATACCTATCACATATTGATATTAAGAAGCAAGGTGTCCATATGGCAGGTGATATAGATTTGATAAGTGAACCACCAACCCAATAGGAGTTCCCTTACTTGGAGACTCGATGCCTCTCAAAATAAACTACCCATTAATTCATGGTTGTAGTGGGTTAAGATAACAAATAGATGAGATAAGTAGAAATTTAGATATATCTAGTCTGGCCATTATAGGTTTTGATGAAGGAACCCCCACGTGAAATCTAATGCACCTGACATGCCAAAATTATATACTACGTTATAAATATGCTAAATGCAAAATAAAGTAGGTAGAGGCCAAGTGTTGATAATCCATTGGCTAGGTCAATTAATGACATACAAGAAGGATAAGTTCAACCAAGTCACTCACATGAAGTAAATTTTTAAAGGTATTCCACCACATGCATTTAATTTTGGTTGTACAAGTTAAAAGATGAAAATTTAGTAGGATAGCCCAAGAAAATTTATTGCAAGTGAACACGAGATAAAATAGTAAAAAATCAAACCTTTGTTGATCCACCTATATCAATGAGATCTATTTCCATCGACTATCCAATCAAGGCCAAATAGGATGAACAACTTTAGGCAACCTACTCCTAACAAAAGAAGTTTATAGGGGAAGGGTTCTCTTCACTGCATCTCATAAGCTCCTAAATATAGGCTATCCTTCAAGAGATTCACCTCTTCCCTTGACCTCAAAATCCCCTATATTTACCTCCATAGACTTTATTCCCAATAGATAAGGCTAAAAATTTGAGGTTTTTCACCTCTTGTAAGCAGAAGCCTCCTTGTGATTTGCACACCATAGTGAATATTTCACTACATCTGGTAAATCTAGCCTAAAGTATTTTTGAGCAAGATTGTTATCTTGGGCCAAGCAAGATGAAGGGACTAGAGTTTCTTTCTACATATCAACTACCTGATGCTAGAAATATGTTGAATATGCCAATAACGAGGAGCCTACATCAAAGGTTACAAGAAATTTTAAGGCTCCCCAAGCCATAATACAAATTTAACCATCTAGGTTGGACAAATTAAGAGATTCAACCCTTTTTATGGTAGATAAATGAACCCCCACTATAAATAAATACCCTAGAGCCTTTCTAATGGTGAATAATGGGCTCTTATGTTAGTAGGCTATCCTCTCAACAACTATATATCCATACCACTACAAAAAGGGTGGGTCCAATATCTTGAATGCTCTCTCTAGAAAATTTGGTTTCAAATACACATGTGTCCTAGGAACATCACATGGTGGTACCAATATCATGTCAATGAAATGGAACTTAAGGACTAGAGATGAATAAAAGAAGGGATACAATGACCATAGGGTTGAGGTCAATAATATTTTCAAGGTCCTACCTAACCATATGAAGGTTCCCCAAAAGTTATTTTAAAAATGCATAGGGAAACAAATCAGATGAACCAGGTAAAGAGAATAGCTCAAGGTACACTCACCAAATAAAAATTCTAGTAAACCCATGGAAAAGACAACTCTTAAATATTAGCAATCAAGCAAGGGATAAAAGAATAACAAAGGTAGAATTAAATGGATAAGGAAGCCATCTGGGAGTAGTAGCCATAATCTTGATCAAAGAAATTTTTTCTTGAGACTTCAATATGCAAAAAAAAACATTACCGAAGTAACCAAGTCACCAAAAGTGGTCTTAGGCCCAAGGTAACTTTTGAGTCTGATGATCTAGTCCTAAGGGATGAATAATCACATAATGCAAATACTACTCAAACCTTATATTATATTGGGCAAGATAAATACTTGATAGCAAAGGAAAAAAAAATAGAAGGGTGGGGCCCACATCATCCTAGACTAACAAAAGAGCTCCTCGAACAAACAAAAATTGATGACACTCAAGCTAAAATTTTCATTAAGAGGAGCATCCATTAATGATGACACTAAAGGATGCCACTTTTCTTGATGGGAATTTACAATTATTATACCCTAGATCAGCTCTTGATATACCATAAATGAATGCAGCACAAAACCTCAATCTCAACAACCAAAGAAAGTAGGCCTTCCCACTCAAGGTATTTTAGGAGAGATTTTTTTATTTTGAATTATGGTAAAGGTTGTATATATAGATAATTTTTTATCATAGTAAAGGTATAAAAGATAATTCTAGTTCCTCGTACTTAGTATCTATCCCAATTAGTTTTCTTTTATCATTTACTATTGTGTAGTGATTTGGATTCGAGCCCCGAGTCATCATGTATAGGCCCCTTCAAGCCCTTTCATTGTGACTTATGCATTTTCTTATTTTAACATATATATGATAGCTATATTTATTTTATTTTTACCTTATTCTTTGTGTGTATGTAAGTTTGCATGGGAGCCTCATGACCAATATTTTTCCCTTGTGTAAATTTCATAAGATGAAATATATACACTATAATGGGATTGTTCACTTTCTAGACATGGGTAGATCATGTGTTCACTAAAACCACCATTTTATAGAGGAATTTCATATATATCGGTGCATCACCACCCCTTATTTTAGGCTAGATAGGTTTTATTGCTTTCTTTACTATTTTTTCCTAACCCTTTTCCTACATAAAACCTAGTAGATTAGGCTAAAGTATGAAAAAGTCTACCAAGAAGACATCCAGAAAAAGAGTTAGCCTTGGTAAAAAAATCCTAGGGATTATCATCAAAGCCACATCCCATGCTTCTTAGACTTCCAAAATTGTATTCTTTCTATAAGCAACAAAAACCAAACATAGCTAGAAATCATAGTGGGTGGTCACCATGTCGAAGCATGTACTATTGTCAGATCCTATTCCCAACACCTTGAATTTGTCATAGCAAGTTTCCCTCACTCACCACTCAATACCTTTTTATTGAAGATATTACATAGATAGAAGGAATTGAGACTATGAGGTTGAAACCTTGACCTTGTCATAGCAAGCACCCCCACTCATGCTCTACCAAGAACTTAACAATATCTTTATTTGACTCTATTATAATTAGATAACCATATGGTGAAACACTTGGTCTATTGTATTATTTTTAAATCTATTCTGGGATCCTCCTAATTTTATTATTTTAAAGGATTAATTTGTGATAAACTACTATATCAGGAAAAAGAGAACCAAAATCTAAGCAAAAAAAATTACTTATCCCATAATTAAGTGGAAACTCGGTCAGTGACTTCAATGAGATATTATATTTAGCAATAATTTAGCCCATCTATTTCTACTATATAGATCCTACAATTAGCATGTTGGTAGTGTTGTGGCTTAGATTGACAATAATATGAAGTTGAAATATGACTATCATTTGCAATTATGTGAAAATCGAGCATCCACTAATCACAACCCAAACCACACATTGGAAGGGTTAAAATGCTTTAACCCAACCTCTAGAGTAGGCTGGTATACCTTGTCAACTTACTGAATGTTGACTCTCTTTTAGCTCAAAATAATAAAATATTAGGGAGAAGAATGAAAGGGTTAATAAATAAATGAATTGATGCTAAATGGATAAAGATAACAACATAGGCATCTATAGAGAAACCCCTAATAACTTAATTTCCAAAAATAATGCTTAAGACTAAAAATATTTGAAACTTGACAATCTTTAACATTGAGAGCTTTTGTATACTTAAAGAATCATTCCAAACATCTAAAGCATTAATAATCCAAATTAACAAAATTATATTAACACCTTGATTAATAGAAATGACTTCTCATATTCAGACATGAATCATTCCAATTTATTCTAAGTTATCAATACAAATTAATAAAATACACTAACCATAGCAGTAGTAGTAGAAATGAGTTCATAAGATAATAATCAGTAAACTATATAGATGCAAGTTTGAGTCAAATATTCTAAGTAATGTTCTTTTCATTAATTTTAAGAAATGTACAATAGTAGTGCAAGAAAACACTTCAGATCTAACCCTTTGAAATGATGGCTCAACCTCTATTTATAGATTTATAGTACTTACATTTTGAGCATTATAGGGAAATTTTGGAGTTCTTAATTTTCTTACAACTTACTTATCATTGGTGACATCCAATTGTGTTTTGTTGAAATAGTTACAATAAATCTAAAATAGACTCACTCTGTACCATCCCCTATTCTTGAAACATATTCATAGTTGTAGATCTACAATTGAGTTAGTTGAGTAGTCAAATCTAGAAGCTTTTGGACTACAATGTTTCATCTTCCTTTATGGTTCAGCTTCCATGGTGTCTAGTTTGATCCCTTTAGCTTACTCTATCACACAACCATGCAAGAATCATGTTTGAAATTGATATCCACTATCTATTTGAAGATAAATGACTATGATCAATTGGAGCATGATTTAGCTCATGGTCATGGCTCAACCTTTATATTTCTTGAAACCATACTCAATTTTCACTTTTGGTATCATTTGACAATTCTTAGCCTAGAAAAGGAGAAAATCATGAATTTGAGATTTGCTTTCTCTTAGACTATTTAACCCATGGTCGTGGAAAACCTTATTCACCTCTTCACCTTTCCTTATAGTCGTGCATAATTTTGAGATTTGAAATATTTTGCTTGACATGATCATGGCTATGAGGAAATCCATGATTTCATGAAAATCAATAGATTCGGGCTTCTGCTTACTCTTTTCTCCTAGTCATGATGCCAATAAAGCTATTCTATTGATCACACCTCAATTAGCAATTGAGGCTATTTTGGCAAATATTATCATGGATTTGTGCAAATCAATGGATTTGTGATGTTCTGACCCTCATGCTTATGCTTCTAAATTCTTTCCTCATTTCCTCACCATTAACGCTGGTAGTCACTCTCCAAAAATAAAACATGGCTCTCTTTTTCCATTCTTACTATGGATTTGCACTTTTTAGCAGATTCTAGCTTTCTTTTTTGTACTTCTCTCAATCACATGGTTAACAAAGGAAATTTAACAGTCATGGGGAAAAATGGTCTCTTTGATTTACCTTAGCTGAATTCTTCATGGATTTTGGGAAATCAATAGTTTTGCATATCGAGAAATTGTGTGGCCACACACCTTTTCTATCAGAAAGACTTACTAATATTTTTACTATGGATATGGGAAAATTTGTAGTTTTGGATCTTAATCTGAACACTTAGCTATTTTTAAGAAAATTTGAGAGTCTCATCTTACAGTGAAGCCACCTCTTATCGGAATTTCTTCTCATCCTAAAATGTGATAAAAAATTGACCTATATATTTGGTGTCTATCAAGTAATTTTTCTTACAAATTTTCAAAACTTAGATAGCCTTATCATAGAGCCAAAACTTTCTAAAGCAAAAGGATTCTAGAAGATGCATTGGGGAAGGAAGAAGATACTATATAAGAAGAGGTAAATTTTACTAACGGGTGCAGAATGAAAGAGGATAAAAATGTAAGTTGAGTGAAGGACAAGGTAATACAGGGGAAGTGAGTACAATTATGGTTGTGTAACAAATGGTATAATGGGGGTGGGATACATACACCTACAAAATGTATTGTTAAGAATTAAAAAATAAAAAGGATATGGAAAGGATAGGGACAAAACTTTGTATGGACACTTTTTCCTTTGAAATTATACAAATCAATTCATCCTTAAGTGTTGGCTTTGGTTCTATGTGGAACAATAAATGCTCTTTATTTGAGCTTTAATATGATTACTTTGATTTGAATATTGAATTGGCTGATTGGTAGATATGTTGAGAAGTTTTGGAGACTTGATAATGTGCTCAAAAAAGGGTTTCTATAATGGGTATAATAGATTAGTGTGTTAGCGAACAGTTTAGTTGTGTGATTTATATATTCCTCTAAAGTAAGTATCTATGTGTAGGATGAATACAAGTGTCATGTAGGAGTGAAATTCCATAGAAAATGGAGGGGGGAGGGAAGGATAAACAGGTAAGTATGAGGTAAAAAATTATCGTACTAGAGACAAAGAAAAGAGAAAATAAAATACATTAAAAAGGAATATACAAGCTATGGGTGACCCAAAAAAAATGTACCTTCATGAGAATATACCATCACCACTTTAGGTTATTTCAAGAGAAAACAAATTGCCTTAAGGTATTAATCTGATGTTTTACAGGTAATTTTTTGTTTCTCTTACACTTCCCATATTTTCTTACATAGGAAAAAATATACTTTTTTAGTTGCTCATACATCCTTATGGAAATCTTCCTCTACACCTTGAAACTCATCTTCTCATCAATGATATCTCTTGTAATTACTGAGAAATGTCGAACCTTGTATAGAGTCTAGTTGGTGAGATCCCTTAGTCAACTGATGACAACAAGATTTTTAATCCTTAAACAAAAATATTTAGCTTGCTCGAGCTATCTATCCATGCATCAGCTAGATTTTTTGCTCAATATACTTTGAGCTCAAATTGCACCATGCTAAATACTATATGATTTCCTCCTAATTTTTTTGGCTCTTGCTTATGTCACACTAGATTTCCATGTATATTTCCTATCATTTAAGAAAAAATCTGCCTTTGTCCATTGGGCTAAAAATTTAGGATAAGTCAATCAAAAGGGAGAAGGTGTCATGCCATATAATTTTATAGCTATAATTGATGATCCATTTGATGCATTAATATTCTTCTCTTCTGGAATACTCTATGTTTCACCTTAAGTATATGTACAATATGATGCAAGGCATACGTCTTTGTACGAGCTTACCCCATTTATTCATTATGATTTTAGTCAACCACTTTATTTACTTCTCAGCTATGTACACAAAAATATTGTGTGTATGCTCACACCTGGCTTGAAGGATTTTTTCAAGATTTATTCTATAAAATTGCAATATTCAGACCATATAATATCGAATTTATGCTTTCTTCATATTCTTGATTTAAAAATTCACAAATAGTTTGAATCTTGTCTTGTAAGCATTTTAGTTCTCTTTCTAGCTAAATATTGTATAATCTAGCTAGGAGTGGGTCTTATGATGTCTGAATATTTGTTGAATGATACCCAACTAAGTGTTGTGTCTCTATATACATTCTACAAATATCCCCCTTTGGTGAATGCTTCTAAAAAAATAATCCAATTGCCTTACCTAAGCAAGAACGAGAGGAAATAGGATCTTGTGTGCCTAATAGGAAGTATGAGTAGCTAGATGTTCCTTCAGTTCCAAATATTTTTTATAGAATTCTAACTAATTTCCTCTTAGAAATGATTCAAAATATTTTTCTTCCATTATATTTTGGTTACCTCCTCCCAGTAGTGTTACTCTTATCCGTTCAAAGTTTTCAATGAAGAAGGGGTGAGTTCTTTGGCTAGAAATATTGATTATATTCCTTACCCCATCAACATTTATCTGATCGAAATTTTGATCCATATATAACCCTAACTATCAATGAAACTCTTTAGATAGACAAACACCAAATAATGGAGGGATATCTATGACCAATATGTTTAGCACTATAGCTAGATCTGGGTGACCATATAACATCATCATCAACTGCTTTAAAATACCTACCCTTTTAATAGTTCTTTATTTGAACTACAACCATTCTGATTTTGTGTTGCTCATAGTTAGACCCAAACTCTTATAGATATCAAGTGGCATCACTAAGATCTTAGCTCTCGGATCAATCACACAATTGTGTAGTATAACCTTTTCCAAAAAACATGGCAAGTAGCATGGGCTAAGATATTCATTATGGAAACTTAGAAGTCTATCTTCTACAATTGAAACACCCTTTTATATCAATTTTCCCAAGGATAAATCGACCAAACTCACCTCTGGGGATACTAGTAAATCCTCCTTGAGATTTGGTTTTGGTGAGAGAGACCCTTTGAATAAATTTTGGAATTGTAATATCCTCTCTTTTCTTTCTTCTTGGGATATGGTTGGAAAATAAAGTCTTTTACAAGCTTCAAATATTATTTCGATCTATTTATGAGTACTATCTCTTTTCTCTACTTCTTCCACCTGAAATTTAGAGATCAAATCATGTTGTTTGCTATCACCTTCTTTATGGGGGGCTACTATGTTGAGCACTATCACATTATCTATCCAATTTGATGTTGTCATACTTCTTTGGAATGCATTATTTTCTTGAAATTCATCATATGATAAGAGTGAGGAGACGTTTTGCATAACATAAATCTCCTCTTTGTCATGTTCATAACTTTATTTCACTTCCATCTTCCAATCAAAACTACCCTCGATGGATTGTGACCTATAATCTAGATAGAACTTCTGCCATTTAGCATCATATAAATATTTTCCTCTGGTTTGTGAGGCTTGTATTTCTTTCACCTCTTGACTAGCAGTTTGCACCATTATATTCACTCCCTGCTCTCCCAAAAACTGATAACCATAATTAGTTAAAACAACATTATCTCTAACCCTTTCCTTTGGCCATGACATCGGCTCTCTAAAGGGTTGACTGTGTGATGGGCTAGGAGTAAGACCAAAAGAAGGGTTAATTTTTTTGGGTGGGATTTTTCTAGCCATAATTAACATATTTTTAGCATGGATGGCTTCTTGGAAAATATGAGGAAATCTTCTCTCTTGGGACTATTGAATAAGAATACTAAGGTCTGGAGGAAATGCATAGATATAATAGAGATAAACCTAGGGTGGAAGAGATGATATTCTTGGGTAATTATTCTCCACATTCTCTTGAAATGGACATTAAAATCTGAAAGGCTCTCATAAGAAGATTTCTTTATAAATGTAAATTGGGTAATGAGAAAAAAGGGATCTATAGATTCATCAAATTCATTTATAATAGTTTGAGCTAAATCTACCCAAGTATAGATATTCTTGTCCTCCATGGATTTATACCATAATAGCACTTTGCCTTTTAGGAATAATACAAGTAACCTAATCATTACATCATCAAATATGATGTTATAAAAAAATGAAAAATAAGTTATATCTTGGCAATGTTTAGCCATAAATTTCTCTTCCCCTTAATAGCTAGGAAGGTTCTTTAGGGTAATTTTAGAAATTTCATGAAGGATTGGGATTATTAGAGGTCCAGTATCATACCATGGGGGTTTATTTTGATGAGTCATCAAACCTAATTTATACATTTTCAATAAAAATAATGTTTCTGGTAGCTTAGATCCTATGGCTTTATGGTTCTATGAAGAACAAGATAATCTCACAATCCTAGATTCTTAAAGCAAGGTCAATAGGATTGCCACAATAATGTATGAGATGTTAATTATTGTTATAGTAAAATGAACAAATCAGATATAGAAGTTACAAAGCAGGGCATCCAATTTTGATTACTTATAGAGTCACCAGGTGAACTTACAATATCTACTTAAAAGGTCAAGGCAATTCACCAAACCTCGATTCTTTCAGGTAAAATGCAAGAAAGTGTCAAGATAAAAAAACTTAGTCATCACTATGGGTTTATACTCTTGTGAAAAATGATAAAAATATTTCAAAGGTAACTTTAGAATAGACTCAGGTTGAATTTGTGTAGAGTCATCAGGTGACTGATATGATAGCTACTAAAATAGAGCATCATCACAACTCTAATTTATCCATACATTAGACACTTGGTCCCATTGAGCATGCCAAAAACTATTGTGGTTTAGATTAACATCAAGATGAACTTGAATTGTGACTATTATTTGTAATTATTTGAAAGGCAAGAACCCGCTAATAACAACCCAAACCACACATTGGAAGGGTTAAAATGCTTTAACCCAACCTCTAGAGTAGGTTGGTATACCTTGTCAACTTACTAAATGTTGACTCTTTTTAGCTCAAAATAATAAAAGATTAGGGAGAAGAATGAAAGGGTTAAGAAATGAATGAATTGATGGTGGATAGATAAAGCTAACAACATAGGCATCTACAAAGAATCCCCTAACAACTTAATTTCTAGAAATAATGCTCAGGACTAATAACATTTAAAACTTGGCAATATTTAACATTGAGAGATTTTGTATACTTAAAGAATAATTCCAAACATCTAAAGCGTTAATAATCAATGTTTGACATAATTATATTAACATCTTGACTAAAAAAAATGACTTCTCATAAGCATACATTCAAACATGAATCATTTCAATTTGCTCTAAGTTAGCAATCCAAATTAACAAAATACACTAATCATAGCAGCAATAGTAGAAATGACTTCATAATATAATAATCAGCAAACCATATAGATGCAAGTTTGAGACAAACATCCCAAGTAATTATCTTTTCATTAATTGTAGAAAATGTACAATAGTAGCACAAGAAAACACTTTAGAGCCAACCCTTTGAAATGAGGATTCAGCCTCTATTTATAAATTAATAGTCTTTATATTTTAAGCATTATAGGAAATTTTTAGAGTTTTTTATTTTCTTGCAACTTGCTCATCATCGATGACATCCAGTTGTGTTTTCTTGAAATAATTACAATAAATTTGAAACAAACTTCACTCTGAGCCATCCCATGTTCTTGTAACATATTCATGGTTATAGATCTGCAACTGACTTAGTTGAGCAGTGAGTTCTAGAAGCTTCTAGACTACAATATTTTATCTTCCTAATGGTTTAGCTTCCATGGTATCTATATTTATCCCTTCATCTTACTCTATCACAGAGCTATACAAGAATCATGTTTGGAATTGACGTCCACCATCTATTTGAAGATGAACGGTCATGATAAACTAGCACATGATTTAACTTGTGGCCACAACTTGGCCTCTATATTCTTAAAACCATACCATTTTTTATAGCATTTGATAATTTTGGGTGTGGAAAGGAGAAAATCATGATTTTGATATTTTCTTTCTCTTATACTGTTTAACTCGTGGTCATGGAAACCTTATTCACCTCTTCATCTTTCCTTTTAGCCACACATGATTTTAATATTTGAAACCTTTTGATTGAGTTGACCATGACTATAAGGAAATCTATGATTTCATGAAAATCAGTAGATTTGGGCTTATTCTTACTCCTTTCTCCTAGCCATGATGCTAACAAAGATATTTGGTTGACCACATCTCAATTAGCAATTGAGCCTATTTTGGTGAATTCTATCATGGATTCATGCAAATCAATATCTTTGTGACACTTTCACCATCATGCTTATGCTTCCAAGTGCTTTTCTCATTTCCACATTGTTAACACTGTCAGCCATGCTTAAAAATGAAACTTCACTCACTTTTTCCATTCTTACCATAGATTCATGTTTTTTAGCGGATTCTAGTTTTCTTTTCTACACTTATCTTAGTCATGCGATTAACAAAGGAAATTTGACAATCATAGGAAAAAATGGGCTCTTTGAGTTACCTAGGTTGAATTCATCATGGATTTGGTGAAATCATGATATTTGAATATCGATAATTCACGTGGTCGCATACCTTTGCTATCAGGTGGACTTGCTTGTGTTTTTATTGTGGATTCAAGAAAATTCATAATTTTGGATCTTACTCTAAAAACTTAGCCATTTAAAAAAAAAATCTAATAGTCTCATCTTGCAGTGAAGCCACCTCTTATCAAAATTTCTTCTCATCCTACAATGTGGTAAAAATTTGACCTACAGGTAGTAATAGTCCTTGTCCTTTACAACTTGATCATCAAGAGAATGCATTTTCTTCTTTTATCTATCATATTCCTATATTACTTAGTACTAACTAAGGAAATAGATGTAGGAGGATATAGCTCTAGTACCCTTAAACAGTAACTATTTATAGTGTGATAATTCTCAAATGTCATCATATATATACACAAAGTCTCTTTCACATGAATGGATAAACTAGGATCATATCACAAGCATCTAAGGACAACATCACATAAAACTTCATCTTTAAAGGGTTTGATGATATAACTATGGAGACATTTTTGAGTAATAAATGTCTCTACCATGTTGTAAGTATCCTATAAGATATGGTTATGGATCAAATGTGATAGATAACTTTAAATACTTTTCAATGTAAGTAGAAATCAAAATTTTGAACCCCACTATCAATATTAAAATGTAATATCTTACCCTTTATAATGAAACAAGCATTTCTACCCTTGTGACTCCTCTAATACCAAATTTATGATGGTGAATATCCTGCTTCCCTCTATTCTTAGCCTATAGATGTGTAGGTATTGATACAATGGATGTAGAGGGTTGTGTCGCAATGATTAGTGATTAAAATAATCAATACTCCTTTCTCAAATGTTAGTTTTTGTCACGATAATCATACCATTTTTAGTTTTAATATTTTGAGTATTCTTATCTTAGGAGTCTTTCTTTTACTTCTAATTTTGGTTTTGTGGCTAGCCCTCTTTGTCTTGATTATTTTTAATATAACTTTTATCTTTCTTACATTGGTACTTGGTATTATGGTTCTTATTATTTCCTCCTCATTTCCTATGTTTATCTACTACTCTAATTTGATAATAAATTTGTACGTCTTTCCCAAGTTCTTCAATTTAAATAGGTACATGTCCTCCCATATGTACCATTGCATTCCTCTATGGTACTTGAATATTTGATGCATATTTTTTTTTATAAGTTAAAATTTATTAAAATAGGTTTTGAAAGGATTCCTAAAACCTTGTTACAAAAATAACATTATCAGATGTTGTTAAGAGGAACAACATGAGATAGTGAGGCATCCAACCTTCAAATAAAAAATCAAAAGGAGACACAAACTTGAAGAGACCCATATCAACAAAACTCTCCAATACACAACCTTAGAGTCACCCTAAGAAACATCCTCAAACACATCCCTGGTAGCTTCTCCTAAGCAACATATTTTCTACCATCCTTCATTATTTTCTTTGCCTCTTCTTTGATGTTAATTTTAGAATAAAAAAACTTAGGTTCATAAGTAGTCACAATAGAGAATTCTTCATGGAAAAAGAGCATCTTCAATGCATTGCGCATATCCTTGAGAGTGGACATTAGTTCCTAAAATTGAGAGATAGCCATGGAAGTTGTTTTAAGTATTAGTTTATGTAGCCGCTAAGAGGTAGGGTCAACGTTATCATCATTAGAAACCACCTCCTAGATTTTTTGTTGAATTTGGATAAAATTTCTCCTAAGGCGAGCAAATAATTTAGTAGCACTTATAAACTCTTCGGTCTTGACTTTATTTATTGTGGAACAATCAGAATCCTTGTCTAAGCCCACCGAATTCCTCTTCCTAGGTAGGGGGGTATTTGACATAGGGCTAGTGGAAATGTATTCCTCAAGGATGGCATTGGAGGGGTTGGAATTTTTATGGGGAGGGTCAGCAGGAGGAGTTGGGATGGCAATGGATGAGGAAATGGTTGTAAATAATTTTGAACAACCCTTGGTGGGAAGGAAACGAAGAAGTTTTATTTTTTTGACAAGTATCAATGGAATAGCTAATGGAACGGAAGAGGAATTTTGGCAAGTATCAATGGAATAGCTAATATTTGATGCATATTAGTAACTTAAATACCTAGTTTTGTTTTCATGGAATGGAAAGCATTACTGTAATCTTAAACCTTCACCTATTTTTATCATATATAATGATCATCATAGGCTCCCATAAGGTAAGATTCATTTTTTGCAAACTAGATGAAATTATCTTATGTGGACTTTACTTCTCAATATTCACTCTAATTGTTGACATAATTACAATATGCTTCCCACCAATTTTGAACAAGTAATGAAGCTTTAAAAAATGTAAAAGTTTTTTTCTCACTATTAGTGATTTTTATAGGAAAAGCTTGAAAACAACCTATTTGACCAATTTTCTAGCACATCAACACTAATTTTTCCTTTTAAAATAGAAATATAAAAATTAAATTATATCTTAAAAAGTGTGAAAGTATTATCAAGTGGTATTATCTCAACTGGTTACATTCCTCAAAATTTAAGGAGGAGACCAAGGTTTAAATCTCGCCAAGTGATACATGGATAATATCCTAGTTTTATTGTAATACCACTATGTGGTGATCATGTAATACGGGTGGGACCCATTGCAATCCTATATAACCAGTTGAAAAAAAAAGTGTGAAAGCATTTAACGATACTATGGCAATGAGAACTTGCATGGAGGATAGGGTTGTAAAATACATAGTATATATCCATTGGATAATTTGAGAAAACTAATCCATAATATCATTCTTATCATTCAATATCTCCTCGAAAGGATTGACTATTTTGGTGTTTTTCATTATATTTTCCATTTGAGATCACTTTAAATGGTAGGGTAGATATCTAATGGGACCTTGGTTCAATGGTTGAGACATATGGATGGTGTTGCCTATGCCAAGGTTCAAATCCTAGTGGCCTATTGTTGAGACATATGGGTGGTGTTACCCCATGTGACTTATTGTACTCAAAGGTAAATGGAAATCCTTTTAAAACCTGACATGAAAGGGATATTGCATATGATACCTAATTTTTTAGTATTATGATTTAAAACTTATGGAAATACACTCAAAATATAATTTTTTTTTACTACCATTAATATAATATTCAAAGTTCTAGGTTGAGAAAAATAAATAAATACTATAATTTTAAAAATATCGTAGTAGAAATCAAATGGAATTAGCTCAACAAGTTAAGTTCCTTGACTTACAAGGAGACCTAAGTTTAAATCTTGTTAAGTAATACATGTGTAATAGCCAATCTAATGTAATACCACTATGTGGTGATAGTGAAATATGGGTGGGGCTTATTGCAATTCCATATAACCAATTTTTAAAATAACAAAGTATAAAAAATCAAAATATAGAAATATATCAATGAATTAATAGAATGATTTTAGTGTTTAGAAAACGGAGTACAATGCAATCAATCTCTAAAAAGGTATGTGTAGCTATAGCATTGTATTCATTATCATGCCTTTTATAGTCGAGGGTACATATCTCTTTATACAATATTTGGTGCATTGTAAATTAAATGTATTGAATATGAAAGGTCACCCTATAGAAATATGATTATTCATATTTCATGAGTTACAAAGTGCATATTAAATTAAAATTACATCTAATGACTTATACTTTTGTGTTTTACCCTCTATTGTTGTGTTAACATGGCTAGATATGTATTTTGGCTATTGATATATAAAAATAGAATATTACTATTTTACATAATCATTTTGTTTTACATTGTTTAGGCTTATGGAGTGATTTTTATAAAATTTATAATAATCCATCCTATGGCATTAGTTTCGTGTTGAAACTTCTTTTTCTTGCTCTAAATCTTTCAATATTTTTGGAATAGGTCAAAATAGATTCTAAGCTATGCCCTTAACAAGGTGGATACATCACATGCCTAGATCATTTATGTTGTTATGAATAAATAAAAAACCCTCTTTATACCATAGAATAAGCTTTTGGTTGAATATTTAGTAGTCTTTTAGTGGAATTTGTTAAATATATTCATATCTTATTATGCCTGGTTAGAAAATAGGATTTTAAATAATATTCTTGTGTTATTTTACTTCAACAACTATAGATGCATAATTAGATCTCATACTAAAGACTAATTTTTTCAAATTTTAGCAAAAAATCCTTTGTGAGACCGTCTTGGTCTGAGAAACCACGACCAGGGGGTTCTACACCGTAAAAATCACCCAAGAGTCGCACCCGGCCTTGATTGCACTAGCATTATCAACTGGATTTTGGGTACCCGATGTGTGTTTAGTAGGGTGGAGATTCGAACCAGGGACCTCCCTTGGAGTATTGCCTTACCCTCTCCAACTCACCTACAGCACGTGGGTATACTAAAGACTATATTATATTAAAATTTATTTATTTATATAATTGGTCTAAGGCTTTAGTCCCATTATTAAATGGAAAATTAGTTAGGTATTCTATGGTCTCAAATATTATGTTAGAAATATTTTCAATTTGAGTGAATTTTTTAATAATTTGGTCTATATAAAATCTTGTGCTTGTCTTGATCAATGTTAGAACAAAGTGTGTATAGTGTGCTTACCATGTAGTACTGAAACTCCATTTGTGAAACCTTCATAATTTTTTAAAAGGATATAATTAAGTTCTATATAAAAATCGGTATCTAAATATGTGTTGTGACCAACCTTAAAGGATATGCATGTGTAAATGGCATTTATGAGTTCATGCACTATGAATAAATTATGATTTGAACTACCAAGGTATGGTTGGGAATTGCTTTATGCAAATTTATTTTTTATTTATTTGGTGAATGATGTAGAATGAACTATTTTGGAAGCATTGTTGTTATAGAGGACTTGGAAAATAGTGATTTTAGCCTACATATAGAAACATATTCTATAATATATTAAGATAGTGATATCATATTGTCTTGATCATAAAATATTAACAATCTTTGTTGATATAGAAATTCTTTTATAAAGGTAAAAGATACTATGTAAACCAAAATTAATCATGAAATTAAATTCAATGAGTTTACTTGAACTTCTATTTGATTATTTCTTGTCTATAAATTGTAGATATTATCTTAATTTTGATGTATATAAATGTGTTGATATTAGGTTTATCAAAATTAATTTTGATGGTGCTTCTAAAGGAAATTCAGGAAAAGTCAATGGAAGTATTTTTTTTTAAATAATGAAGACAAAATTCTCCTCACTTGCTCAAAATCATATGCAATTTTAACTAACAACTATGTAAAGGCTAGGGTATTTCTTATAGGGATTAGAATTGCAATTGAAAAAGGATGGAAATATATTTCAATTGAGGGTGATTCACAAATTTTATTTTATTTTGCTACATAAGGGAATCGATAATGGTCTCCATAATATTATCCCTACGGACACAATTTGAACCCTCAAAGCTACCACTATAACCCCCATCCCACCTTGGTAAAATTTTACTTCAAGTGAGGGGACCCTAAAGGGGCTCAAGATTAGAACCACTGACTTCAAACTGGAAAACACTCAACAAAAATTGGTCGGCCTACTACCTTCACCTGATGATTCAAAAATTATCATTAATGCTATCAATAATAATGAATGCGAGCATTGACTAAAAAATATTATTATTATTTGATGTTCATCATATAGTATTAGAGGTAATATCTTGGAAATGAGAGCATACCTGTAGAGAAGGAAATTGGGTGGTAGATAATTTAGCCAGTCCCAGTGTTGATCTTCATCTTAGCAAATCTTAAATTTTAGAAGACAACTAGTAGAGTGATATTTGATCTCTTAATGAAAATTATGTCAAGAATTTGATTGTGGAAACATCACTTTGAGAAATATGAAGAATACATTTAATAAAAAAAGAAATAAAAATATCTATGATAAAAAAGCATGATAGATATGGTTTAATTGACCTAAAAAAAAATGTAATATCTTGGTATTTTATGAGAGTGGCCCCCAACAGAATCCCCATATCTTATTTAAATAAAAATATTGTAGATATGATCTTGATTTTTTTATCCATAAATCTATTGATATTATTAAGGTTGCATCAAACTCGATGAATTATGTGTATGTTTCAATGAGTAATTTTAGTTTTAGAATTTATGTTATCCTCAAACTCAAATTAGTAGCTATTAGAACTTATATTTATACCATTGTTAGATTATACTTAAAATTAGATATGATCCTTTAGTTGCTTCACATATCTGGTCAATGATCTATCTCTTTACCACTTGGCCTTCTACATAGATCATCATATCATGGTAAGATTCATGATGGTAATATGTTGAGGTAGTACCTAAACAAAAACCATGATAACTAGCTTGGATGTGCTCTACTACAAAGGAATGATAAACAAATTTAAGGTGTCATCATTTGAACTTAGTTTTCTTGAAAGTATCCCTATTCAATATTGATAATAATATATTTATGTATTTACCACTTTTCCTCCTACATAGATCATCATATCAAGGTAAGATTCATGATGGTAAGATGTTGAGGTAGAACCTAAACAAAAACTATGATAACTAGCTTGTATGTGTTCTACTACAAAGGAATGATAAATAAATTTAAGGTGTCATCATTTGAAATTAGTTGTCTTGAAAGTATCCCTATTCAATATTGATAATAATACATTTTCCACATGCTCCGATAGTGGCCATGAAGTAAGAGAAACAAAAAGATAACCTAGATAAGGTGTTAATGAATTGTATTAAAACTAGTCTAATCCTTATAAATTGATAATATGTATGATAGCTTAGATGTGATGCACATACATTAGGGGATACTAAAAGTTTTCTATTGTAGTTAGTCTAGATATACACTAAACCTAGATGATGGTGTTTTTTATATTTTTTGTTTTGCATGTATATGATATTATAAATCTAGAAGATGAGCATAATGTACCTTTGCAAATATTTTATTTTGTGATGGAATAGTGTACATGTATAATTTTTATTATATTGAAAAATAGTGACTTATATACCATATTAAATTTTATAAGAAAATAAAGATGATGAAGTGTTAGATTAATTTTAAGACTTGTTTGATCAAGTTATAATAAGTTCATGTGATTCATCATCGTTTTCATGATCCATTTCACATTACAAATATAGAATTTTTGGGGCATGCATTTACTATAGAGTTCCCAATAAGGATAATATCAAAAAGTTGTATATCATATACTAGGAATATATGATCTTAGCAACCAACAATATGCTATACATTTTACAAATGTTGTTTGAAAATCTAAGGTATCATCAGTTAAAAATAAAAACAAGAATATGTATGGAAGATTAAAATTAATATACAATCCATATTTTATAACTGATTATTTTAACCTTTTGATTTATGCATTTATCACCACTATTCACAGGGGTGATGAATGACATATTATATCCTTTTACTGATTCTACTATCACCATTTATCTTGAACATGTGTCCTATTTATTTTGTGTATGAGATATATCTTATGCATTTGACAAATATTATAGATGGAAGTGTATAAACTAATCTAATCAAGTAGGAGCCCCTCTTCAAGTGCCAAAAACTTAAAATATACATGGATTTTGAAACTTGTTGAAATTATCCAAATAAATTAGACATTACATATCACTCTTTTCAAATCTAGTATCCCACATTCATACTCTCAATTATTTATTATATATAGTTATTATATATTAACTCTATATATGAAAAAATAAATTGAGTAATTACAATATTATATATAGAAACCATGACATGGCCAACACTTTTTCAAAAAATTAAAATTCTAGTATTTATATGTTTCACATAAAACATGTCAATTTTTATTGCTTGTTAAGAATATTTTTCCATGTCATCAAAAATATCTTTACAAGATTATGTTTAGTTTAAAAAACATCTTTAAAATATGCAATATGACAATTTCAAAATCCAAGCACATGCTTTAAGTAACACTTATATTGAAACAAGAGTTGTTCCTCCTTTAAAAAATAAATTGTACTTATAATGGACCATGCATTATTTTATATTTAGTGTGCAATTTTTCCCCTTGGCATCCCATTTTGATCTCCCCTTAAGCTTCAACTAAAGCTGGCAATCAAGAGAAAAAGAAAATAAATATTGTTAATATATATGAAAGTGAATTGTTTTTCCCAAAAAAATTGAGTAAATTATATTGTTTAGCATTTATAAGAAATACGAGAATACTTTTAATTTTATATTTTATTTATGCATGTTCCAAAGCATAATTTCCATTAATATATCTACATGGAAACTACATTAGAAATCATAAGACATTATAAAGACACAATCAAACTCAAAAGTTATTTTTGCTAATCCAATATTCTAGGATGTTAACAAACAATGCTAGAATGGTAACAATATGTACATAGACTACATACTATAAAATATAAAAAATATAAAATCATTTATGTTATATATTTCCATTCTTAAAATACTATAAAATAGTTCAAGCAGTAATTGAAGTATCTAATTGGTTTGTGATAAGCAATGGAAAATTGAGTCTCATGTTATATTCCAAGGTTCCATTTCTATGGTTGAGCATCTTATAAAATATGTGAAAGTAATAAAAGATAAATTTTGATCTAATAATAAATTAGAGGCATAATACCACCCCTATGTTTCACCATGGGAAAACCTAGAAGCACAATTTGAGTATAATTGTATACAGACTAATCATTCCATTATTTTCTTTAAGATTCACCTTAAGGTTTGCCTCACAAATATTTTGGCTAAGATTCCTCCTTTTCTCTATGATGCTTTTGCCTAAGTATTACCTTAAATATATATCCAATGGTTTTAGGACAAACAAAGGGGTACAAAGGCCCTATTTTTTGTCATAGGAAAGCCTATAAGTAAAACTTAGTGTAACTATATTCTAGATAATCTTCCCTCTTATTCACCATGAGCTTCAACTTAAGATTTACCTTAGAACAAGGTCTTACCCAGATATCCCCTTATTATTTGTGATGTTCATCCTAATTTAACCTTAAAAAGAGAACCTTTTGTTCACTACAAATAATATTTTTCTTTGGTTGGTAAAAGAGAATTTATTTGAAAATGGGTTTTGAAAAAATCCCCAAAATCTTAATACAACCAAGAAAAAGCATCAACACTTTATACCCAAAGTCCAAAATAGAAGGTGGCCCGCAAGAGGGATCCAACATTACATGTAAACACACATTTAAAATGGGATATCCATAGGGGATGATCCTGAAAGAACCAAAATTTAATACTAGGACCACCCCACAACAAATACCTACAACTCATTTCCCATCATTAGTGCTTGGGGACTCATACATATCCTTAAAGATAGTATTGAGATGATTGTGGGATTCATCAAGTACCTTTACTACCTGGTTGTAGAGTTTCCAAGAAACCTTATATGAGTTTGCATTCATGGACAGGGTGGCCTTTGAACTGGTGATATGGCTAAGAACAGATCTGCAAAGTATAGTAGCAGAGGTGTCATTACACTCCTCCTTCATTGGCTCCTTAGGGTGGACAAGCTCATTGTAATCCTTCTTTGTTAGCTCACTAGATTTTATCAAGGAAGACATCTCTTTCTTCATCTTCTTCAGGTGTGGTGAAGCACAAATGAAATACATGTTGAGGTTCTAGAGAAACTTGGATGACGATCGCTTGACAAACCTAGGCTTAAACTTGAACTTGACATACAAGGAATTATCCTTGGGCTCAAACCTAAGGGTAATATTTGTATATATGGGAGAGAAAAAACTAGGATCATTTTCATCACTAGGCACCTCATGGATGGGTGTTTCATGATTGCTACTTTCAACAGGCTTAGCAGGGACAGGTTGATTGGGGCTAAGAGTGGAAATGGGAGGGGTATAGGACGGTTTTTTTGGGCTAAGAGTGGAACTATGAGGGGAAGGGGATGGTTTATTAGGGCCAAGAGTGAATTTTGGAGGGACAGAGGTGATTTTATTGGTACTGAGAGTGAAAATAGGAGGGCTAGGGAGGTAGCGATCATTACTTTCTTGGTATAGTCATCCGGGACAAATTTGTATATTATGAGATGCAGGCCCTGATGGATGGGTTAAGAGGATTTTCCAATCCTAACATTTTATATGAAAAGCTCAAGATATCTGAATGAGTAATCAGGGATGTTGGTATTTTTATTTCCCCTAATGTGTTATAAGAAGGCCAAATGGAAACTACTTAGGGGGACATCAATTTTATCTATGGTGAAATACTAAGGGATTGGCACCATAACTTGGTCCCACGACCCAAAAATGGAGATTCGTTCAACTCCTACATCAATAATAGTCAAGTACTTACTTTTGTTAGCAAAGTACTCTATTTCCACCACCATGGTATACTTGTTTCTCCGAATGGTTTTGCTATCAATTTGAAACCCCATAACCTCAACAAATAAGCAAATATCGATCAGGAAGTTGAGGTCTATGATAATAACATGGTAACCATTCCAAGTATTAACAATTTTATCAGACTTCTTCATCATTTCCAATAAACTTTTGAATGAAGAGAAGGTAATTTTTATTCTTAAGGATGTCTTCAACGATGGGGTCAATCCGAAGCACTGAGGGCTCAAGGAGAGCCATGGAAGAATGGGGATGGGTATGGGAGATTTGATATGGAGGCTAATGGTATGGGGATATACAATGATATTGGGCCTTGCACAAATGTGGTACTTAAAAAGGTGCTCAGCTCACATGTTGAATAATATGGGAGAATATTTATTTTGGACCATAGCAGAGTTGAGAGGATGATTTTGCTTGGGTTGTGTGCCTACCAATGGAACCCAATTTCCATAATGGAAAAGAGCCAAGAGGGTACAATTAGTGATGGTGGCATGGTGCAAAACATAATTTTGGAAAGGAGAAATGCTCAAGGTGGTGGATTTGCCAAAAAAAATTGGATGTGGCACAAATAATCTAACCTGGGAATCAAGCATAGTTTTATGGTCATGTATGTGAGAGGCTAAGGTGGCACCGCCACTCACAATAGGGTGATCGAACATATTTTTTAAACCAAGGTCAAGAGGGTCATTTTTATTGGATAAGACATGAAAATTAATGATGACAACACTGGGAATATCGATTAATATCTTGGAGCCAAGCATGTGACGGGAAAGGAGTTGATGATGAAATACCATGGGAAAATGGAAGGGGTTGGGATGATAGGAGGGGTACACTTGGATGGGGACCACATGGCAGATGAAGAGGAGAGGAACAAGATGATAAGGCAGGGGGAGGGGTACAAGATGACAAGGAATGTATATATGTTTGATGGGATAGTCTAGAAAGGCCATGTCAACACTAGGATTGTGTAGACCGAGAGTGAGTACGAAACACGTGGTGAGCATTTGGGATGGCTAAAAGTTAAATGAATTGAGGGACAAGACGAGCACCAATATTCAATAGGATCTAGTCAAATCATGGGCAATGACATCAATAATGGTTTGGAGAAAATCATCATACCAAACACAAAGGGATTGTTGAGAGTGGTACGGATTAGCAAGGAAATCAACCACCCTATCGGCTTCTCTAAAAACATGTTTGAATAAGGTATTTGGATGGTTAAGGAGGAATATCTTAAATTTAGATATTAAATTATTGACTCTCCAATTAGGATTCATGTTAGTTCTAATGTAATTTATGATGTTTAGGGAATCACCCTCAACCATGAGCTTGCACTAAAGGTTGCTTATGATAGATAGGTCACAGTAAATGGATTTAGCTTCAATGATATGATTGATGAGGATATCGAGGTTTTTAGCAAAGGCTAATATGATTCTCTCTTCATGATTTATAACAAATCCTCCTCCACCATCTAGTACAAAATTTCTTCTAGAGGAACCATCGAAGTTCAACTTGAGCAAACCATTTGGGGAGGATCCACTTGGCATTGGATCTATTGTTGAAATAAACTAGAAGTGGAGATATGGAGGGAGGAGGCTATGGACTCGATCCCTAGGTCCAAAGGTTTAGATCAGGGGCACAGGTAAGAATTTTTATAGTAAAACTTAAGATTATATTACCGATCAAAGTAGGATCTCATGGAGTATTATAGAAGGTATAGTTATTGCACTCAAGCCAGATTTACCATAGGAAGTGATGTAGGCACATGGACCAAAGAGACTTGATTCTAGGGTTCTTAAAGGAATTGGATCATTGGCTGAAGAGATCAATCGCTGAGCTAGGATGGGCCCAAGCGATGTTGAAGGTATCAAGGATGGATTTGAGGACTGATCCAGTGAAAAAACATTCAATAAAGATATGGTGCACTGACTCCCACCCAAACTTACAAAGGTAACAATGGTTAGGCAATGATAATCCTCTAGTTATGAGATTTTTCACTACAAGTAATATAATATGAAGGAATTTAGACTATATTCTAGTGTTCCATTTCCATGACAAGGTTTATTTTGGTAGTCATGGTAGCACCACAATGCAGGTTTAAAGCATATTATAATGCAGAACTTATATCCACATCAATGTTTTCACCATGGATGAACCTAGAGGTTTGTATCAATTGTAATCATATTATAAATGCTATCCCATCATCATATTCTCTATGATATTTATCAATTAGGTTCATGAACTTCGAATACTAAAGGATGGATATAAAAAATTAAATATAATATAATTATATTTTGTTCAAGTACATATACAATTTTGTTTGAATTGTTTATCCTAATGTCAAGTCTTGTAAAATATGGACACACTTCAAACACATCCATATGTTTTATAAATCTAGTCTATTCCAATACTTTTCTCAATATGGTCAAGGGTTTATGATTAAGAGACGATGAGGTTTAATCAATTGGGAAATGTGATTTTCTAAAGGTTTAGATTTTTGTGTTTATAAATTTTAACTTTGGTGGGGTTTTCTTATTGAATGGACCACACTCTTTAGGTGGAGAGGGAAAATAAACTTTGAGTTTAGGAATTAAAACTTTGACATTAATTCAACAATAATTTATAACATATGAGACTTTCCAATGCATTACCTATTTATTTTTCCATATAAATTGAAGCAAATCCAAGTAGAAAACTCTATAATGTGATATTTTCATGGAATAAGATATAACTATTAAAAAGTGAGATATACCAAATTACTAAATCTTTATATTATTGGATCTATAGCATACTATACTCTCACATAGTAACATATGAGTATAATAATTTGATTACCCATTTAAAATAATGTGCCATACACTTCAATTGAAAAGTAATTGATAAGTTGGATAATTAGGGATGATGTAAGAAATATAAGGGAAGTAAGATGGTTTGCATTAATTTATTTTGAAATGTGTAGCCATTAGATATGCTAGATCCTTATGTTATTGCTAAGACCTTGAAAAATCTTCACATAAATGAGTAACATGTTTCACCTTTCCATTAGGACCAAAGGTATAGAAATGAAAATATATATGTATGGGCTATTTGAAAATAACAATTACAAGCAAATTTCACCCATTCATTCTTAAAACCTATACAGTTATGATAGAAGCATAATAGTATTCCATAATTAATAACTTAAATATTTTAACCAAGCGTTGTGATAATCGAATGTTATGATAATACAATATATACTAATGATACCATAAGTAGTCAATCCTAACCTAAGATTCAATAACTGATAGAGTGATAATCACTCGGAATAGATTGAAATTTTAACTAGAGGAGGAGTTGTTAGAAATCATGAAGGGAGAATCATATTAGCATTTATCAAAAACCTTGGCATCCTCACCAATCACATCACTAAAGCTAAAGCTCTTTACCGTGGCCTATCTATCATAAGAAACCTTGAATGCAAGCTTGTGGTTGAGGACGATTCTCTAAACATCATCAATTAAATCAGAACTAATAGAAATCCTAATTGGAGAGTCATCAATTTAATCTATAAAGTTAATAGATTTCTCATTAACCACCCGAATACCTTAGTCCAACATGTGCTCAAATAAGCTAATAGGCTAGATGATTCCCTTGCTAATCTAGGACACTTTCAGATCTCCCTTTGTGTTTGGTATGATGCTTTTCTCCAAACCCTTATTGATGTTGTTGCCTATGATTAGCCTATCCCCCATTGAATCTTGGCACTCGTCCTGTCCCCTGAGCCCTTTAACTTTTTACCATCCCCAAATGATAACCATGTGTCCCCCCTCTCGATCTACACAATCCAAGTGCCAACATGACCCTTATGTCCCACCCCATAAAATCCCTCTCCATACCTTTTCATTTTGTACCCCTCCCCTTGCCTTTTCATCTCATTCCCCTCCCCTTCATCTGCCATGTGGCTCCCATCCATGTGTACCCATCCCCTCACCCCGATCCCTCTTATTTTCCATGATCTTTCATCATCGGCTCCTTTTCGATCACATGCTTGGCCCTGAGATCTTAATCGATCTTCCCATTGTTGTCATCATTATTTTGTCTTATCCAGCAAAAATGACCCTCTCGGTCTTGTTTTGTGGAAGATGTTCGATCACCCTGCTATGACCAACGATGTCACCTTAGCCTCTTACATGCATGACCACAAAATTATGCTTGATTCCCATGGTGAAATTATTTGTACCACCTCAGCAATTTTGGTAAATCCACTACCTTAAGTGCTACTCCTTTCCAAAATGATGTTTCACCCCATGCCACCATCACTAAACCTACCCTCTTGGATCCTTCCCATTACAAAAATTGAGTTTTATTGGTGGGCACACAATCCAAGTAGCATTGTCCTCCAAAATCTGCTACAGTCCATAACAAATATTCTCCCATATTCTTTGGCATGAGAGTTGAGCATATTTTTAAGTACCACCTTTGTGCAAGGCTCAAACTCATTGTCTATCCTCATATCATTAGCCCTCGCATCAAGTCTCCCATCCCCTTCCTTCCATGCCTCTCCTTGAGCGATCAACCCCATCATTGAAGACATCCTTACGAATCAAAATTGCCTTCCCTTCCTTCAAAATTTCACTAGCAACAAAGAAGAATTATTTGACAAAATTGTTAATACTTGGAATGGTGGTCATATTATTATAAGAGGCCTTGACTTCCTGATTGACATCTGCTTTTTGGTTGAGGTTACGAGGTTCCCAATTGATGGCAAAACCATCTGATTTAACAAGCATACCATGGTGGAAAAAATAGAGTAATTCATTGATAAAGGTAAGGACCTCCTTTAATAATTCATTGATAAATAATAGTCAAGGTAATTCATTGACTTTTATTTATTGAGAAGTTGAAATAACCTCCTTTATTGGGTCGTGGGACTGAATTATGGTGCCAATCCTTCAGTATTTCACCATAGATAAAATTGATGTCCCCCTACGTAGTTTCCATTTTGCCTTGAATCACATTAGGGGAAATAAAAATATGAAAATCCCTGATTACCTGTTCATGTCTCTTGAAATTTTCATCAATAATGTTAGGACTGGGAAATCCTCTCAATCCATCCATCAGGGTCTGCATCTCATCCTGTACAAACATACCCTGGATACCTTTACTAAGAAAGAAAATATCGTTGTCTCCTCAATCCCTCCCCATTCCACTCTTAGCCCCAATCATCCCATCCCTGTCCCTCCCAGTTCTACTCTTAACCCTAATCACTCCACCCCTTACCCTCCCAGTTCCACTCTTAGCCCCAATCAGCCCACCCTCGCTAATCTTGCTAAAAGTAACAGTCATGAAATGCCTATCCATGAGGTGCCTAGTGATGACAATCACCCTGAAATTTCCTCTCCCATATCTATGAATCTTACCCTTGGGTATGAGCCCAAGGAAGACTCCTTGTATGCTGAGTTCGATTTTAAGCCCAAGTATTTCAAGCGATCATCATCCAATTTTCTCCAAAATATTAGCCTGTCTTTCGTCCATGCTTTGTTGTGCCTGGAGAAGTTGAAGAAAGAGATGTAATCTTTGATGAAATCCAGTGAGCCAATGAAGGAGGATTGCAATGATCCCATCCATCCTAAGGGGCCAATGAAGGAGGAGTGCAATGACACCTCTGCTATTGCACTTTGTAGATATTTTCTCAATCATATCGCCATTTTGGTGGCCACCCTATCCATGATTTCCAACTCATCTAAGGCTACTTGGACGCTTTACAACCAAGTAAAAAAGTTGCTTTATGAAGCCCATGGTCATCTCAACACTATCTTCAAGGAGATGGATGAGTCCCCAAGTGCTAATGATGGGAAATGATTTGCAGGTATTTGTTGTGGGGTGTCCCCTCGAGATGGCCTTGGTCTTCATTTTTTGTTCTTTTAGGATCATCCCCTATGGATATCCCCATTTGGCTTTGTGTTTCCATGTAAGGACAGATCCCTCTTGTGGATCGTCCTCTATTTTTGACTTTGGGTCTAAAGTCTTGATGTTTTTTTCTTGGTTGTAATAAGTTTTTGGGGTTCCTTTCAAAACTCACTTTCAATGAAATTCTCTTTTCTCGGCCAAAAAATAATAATAGATTGTACTTATAGGAAATAATTTGAAAAAAGATATACGGGTATAATTTTTGAGTTGTCAAATATGTTAACAAGGTATTTATACATTAAAATATGTAAAATTATGACTAACTTTGACCTCTAAAACTCCAAGTCTATGAAGGAAAATTCCATTAATAAAGTAATTTAATTTATAGCATCTAAATAAACCTTATATTGTTTCAACTTATCTTAACCACATGTAGGACGGTGGAATATATGATGCATGGATTTTTTTACAAGGTTGAGTGATGAATAAGTTAGCCATAATTTTTTCTAAAAATAAACACCTTTAAAAATACCATAAGAAACCTAAAAAATAAAATAAGGAACCAAGAGACATAAATAAGATGTGTTATAAGACTAAATCCTCTAAAACATAATGAATAAATAGCACAAGATAATAGAAATATTTAGAAGAGTGTTGTATTTAAAACTAGCTCAACCAATATTTATTTAGGTAGATGTTTCCAAATCAATGTAAACAATAGCTTACCAGATCATTAGGGTGAATGAAGATTGTTCGCAATACAATATTATAAAATATAAAATATAAAGGAGAGTTAAGTTATGGCCCATATGAAGGATTAAAGAAATAGAAGTTACAAGATAATCTTAACCCTCTACACTTTCACTTAAGATTAAGTTAGGATGTTGAAAGCATCATCACTCAAACACTCTTCCTTGATGCCAACATCTTGCATCTCGGTCATAGTTTGAAGATAAATTAACAAATATTCTACTAATGGTTTGGTGAAGATTTTCATTAGCTGATATTCTATCAAAATAGATTACACATCAATTTCACTATTCTAAATTTTCTCTCAAATCCAATGAATATCAATTTCAATGTGTTTGGACCTCTAATGCAGTATTAGATTCTTTATCATTTGTATAAAAATTTTATTATCTATCCAAATATATTGTCCCATTTTAATGAATATAATATCCTTAAGAAGATATTATGATCACTATAAATGTTATAGACATATTTTTCTTTATCTATGTAGAAACATCTACCAGAATAGGGGTCTTCTCTAGGGATGAGGACTCCCCCTTAGAAAGGTGAAACTAGATATTCTCAATCACTAATAAAGGATGTAATAGACCACTTTCCTTTTGAAATAGATCATCGGCATCCATCTACAAGTTCTTGGACTCATTTAAAGGTTTACGAGCAAAAGGCTCATTGGATTTTACCTTCTCCTTCATCTGAGAGGAATCCTCCACCTGACTAGGATTTAATGTCTGGGAAGAGGTCTCACTTTGACCACACCAACCTTTGGGAAGTCAATACCAACTTCCTCAAGAGCAACTTGAACAACAACACTATCCAATAATTTTTGCACCCATATCTTATTTTTCTTTTTCCCTTTAAATCCTTCGTTTTCCTCCAATTTCTCCTAGGCAAGGCACTGCTCCAAGATATGCCTAACTTTTCTACATCCAAGACATACCATGGGTCTATTTTAATAGAAAATTGGCTAGATCCATGAGCCTAGATATGAAGTGAGCTTGATATGCGAGGTAAGATCAATTTATGGATCTACCATGATACGTCCTTGCAAAAACTATTCTTGACTTTGATCTAGTCACCGAATCAATCTGAATAAAGTCTCCCACCACTTTAGCAACATTCCTCAAGATATACTCATGCGATTTATGGAAAGGTAGACCAGGGATCTTGATCCTTATAGGAATAAAAATCACTTTTTAGGTACTCGGATCGAAGTTACACCCCCATTTCTAAAGAATAGATCTCTTTTATCATAAAACCAAGGGCCATCCCCAAGATACGGTTTGAGTCCTCCTCATAGTTCAACTTAATGATAAATAAGGCTTTGGAGATACCCATCGAACATAAGGGTTTCCATTTGGTCAAGACTCATATTCTAATAGAGTTCAGATTTGGCCTTCCACCCTAAAACTTTCCCACCAGAATATGGTTCCCTTCACCCGTAGTAATTTGCAAGAGATCTCTTAGAATGCAAATTTCATTTTGGAAAGGAATAAGATCAAAGAGAAATTTTGAGCCATAATTCCTTACAAATTTTGATGCCATGGTAGTAAATGAGTTATAGGGATCGAAGGGTTTTAGAATAATTTGATGCCCCTGATTACGGGTCCCACACCCAAACTTACTTGAAGGCGATCCTTGTTCACCAAAGAATTTTAGGATCCAACACAAGAAATTTTTTTGATCACCTCAACATCTTCCAACACCCTGGAGACCACCTTCTCTCGTGATCCATCCAACTCCACTACCTCGCTCCCCTACTCCCACAGCTTCTCCACTATCCTATGCACACTCAATTCAAATTCTCCTATTGTCATCGTGCTTGACTACCCAATATTTATCTTACTTTACCTTTAACAAATACTAGAAATATGAAGACCTCAAAATGATTTTGAATGCAAAATGTATAGCCTCTAAAATATTAAACACCTTTGAAAAGCATCAAAATAGAAAAATGATAAAATATATTGAATTAAAACTCTCGATATTTTTTATAAATAATCCAAAAATATTGATAACTAAGCCAATTTTTTTATAATTAATCTTAGAAAATTCAAAGAATTTTAAAAGAAATTCTAAAATTGGTTGGCCTCATATTTCCAAGACCAAGAGGATCATTTTGACTAGATAAAACATGAAAAACAATGATGACAACACCAGGAAGATCGATTAAGATCTTGGAGCCAAGCATGTGACGGGAAAGGAGTTGATGATGAAAGGCCATGGGAAAATGGGAGGGTTTGGGGTGAGGGGAGGGGTACACTTGGATGGGGACCACATGGTATATGAAGGGGAGGGGAATGGGTTGACAATGTAAGGGGAGGGGTATGGGATGACAAGGAATTAGAGGGTTTTGATGGGATAGGCCAGAAGGGCCATGCTAGCATTGGGATTGCATAGATCGGGAGGGGACAGGGGGCATGTGGTGAGCATTTGGGGATGACCAAAATTTAAAGGACTCGAGGCACGGGATGAGCACAAATATTCAATGGGAGTTAGGCCAATCATAGGAAACATCATCAATAAGGATTTGGGGAAAAGCATCATACCAAACACAAAGGTATTGTTGAGAGTGGCCTAGATTAGCAAGGAAATCAATCACCCTATCGGCTTCTCTAAACACATGTTCGACTAAGGTCTTCGGGTGGTTGAGGAATCTCTTAACTTTAAAGATTAATTTTTTGACTCTCCAATTAGGATTCTTGTTAGTTCTTATGTAATTAATAACATTTAGATAATCCACTCTCAACCCCAATCAGCCCATCCCTATCCCTCCTAGTTCCACTCTTAACCCTAATCACCACACCCCTTCCCCTCCCAGTTCCACTCTTAGCCCCAATCAGCCCACCCCCACTAATCCTGCTAAAAGTAGTAGTCATGAAATGCCCATCCATAAGGTTCCTAGTGATGACAATTACCCTGACATTTCCTCTCCCATATCTATGAATCTTACCCTTGGTTCTGAGCCCAAGGATGATTCCTTATACGTCGATTTTGGGTCATTTAATGGGTTCATGCCCTTTTTGCAAAATTTTAGTGGAGCAATCCCCAAATTATCTATGGAGTTTACCAATTCATGGAATAAAGGTTGGGTTATTGTTTGGAGGCTCAGTTTCAAAGTGACTACATGCTTACTTGTAAAAGTGACAAAGCTCCCTAATGATGGTGATATCATTGATTGTGACAGGTATTCCTTGGCAGCAAAACTAATATATTTCAGCAAGAGGCTAGTGAAAGAAAAATGAAGAATCATAAGAACAAGGCTTTCACCTCCTTAGAGCAAGATCCTGATACCAATCATACAGTATTTCACTATGGACAAGATAAATATCCCCCTCAAAAGCTTTCATTTAGCCTTTCTAAACCACCTTAGGGACATAAATGAAATCAATGGCCCTGATTACCTGTTGAGATCGATGGAATTATCAGTGGAAAATGTTAAAGATAACTCATTGACCCACCCAAAGCATCAAGGTCTCCATCTAATCTTGTACAACCACACTCTGTGTAAGGAGGCAATGATAAATCCAAAGAGACTGAGAAAACCTTTGTTGACACTAATAAATCCAAAGGAAAAGCTATTTTGGGTACTACTCCACCTTAGGTTAAAAATAAACCTTGATGATGCTCAACTAGATAGGTTAATATTCATCAAGAGTGATAAGGAGTCCTCGGATGGCTCTCCCACCAAGCTCAAAAAACCTAATATAGAAGGATATCCCACCAGGACTCGATCCCAGAAGAAATATGAAGCCCATATGAAAACCAACACCAATATATATGTCATCTTGGTGAACATGTTAGAGAACACATCCATGGCATTTAATACAACATTGACCATCCTCCAACAAGCTATCAAAATAGTGAATGCAATTAAATCTAGCATGGAGGGAAGTGCTAAGGCTATCAAGGATGTTTCTGCGAGTCCGTATGAAACATCTGAGTATTTGGGACCTCTTGGCCTTCATTTTTTTGTTCTCATAGTTTGTTTATCTCCTATTTTTATATTTTGGGTTTCTCTTTGTTTCATTGTCCCCCAAAGATGGTCTTTGGGTTTGTGGTTTTTTTGAGGTAGTCATGTTTAGGCTGGTGTCTTAAGGTTATCCCAAAAGGGTTACCTCTTTTTGAATGGCTTTGTAAAAGGTTTAGGGTTCCTTTCAAAACCCTTTTTTTACCAATAAAAAAAAGGTATGATTCACGTGGATATTTTCCAAATCAATGTTGGTCATATATTACCCAATCACTAGGAAATATGGATATAATATAAAAAGGATTTAATTGATAAACCATATGATGTGTCAAAGAAACGTATGGCAATGTTGATCTTAACCCTCAATAGGTAGGTTATTAAGCTTGATGAAAACAATAATTTAACTAAAATATATAATGGTACTTGATTACATATTTGGTAGGGATTGTCCTTGAATTATTTAAAAGCAAAAAAAACTTTAGCAATTAGTTGATTTCTTTCACATAATAAAAGCATTTTAACTATCTATGTAGTAATCAACACCCAAAAAACTTATGATAATATTATATATAATTAAAATAAAAATAATATTATATTGTGGAACAGTATGGTATTGTCAAGATGTAGCATAAATAAAATATTATTTTCAACGCTTCTATAGCTATGGTATGTCATGTTGATGCATAGACTTTCAATAGTGATGATATGTTATCATACAAAACTTATCCACAATGGAATACACACAATAATAAATGTATATAATGGTAAAATGAGAGCACAATAGGAGTGATGCAATGAGAAAAATAATTTTATTACATATAAAATACAAGAGTATATAAGTGCTCGCTCAATTGTCTTAGCAAGTGAATGTGGTCTGACTATTTAGTTCCCACCTCTCATGGGTTTACCCAGCAAAAGTATTCCACTCTCACTTAGACAATACGCCCTATATAATAAGAAATTGTAGCTTGACTTACTAGTACTTCCTCTCTTATTGGACTCTTTCTTACTTCCTTGATCTCACACTTGCTCAACTTGCCTCCTATAAGGTGATATCCCCTATTTATAGACTTATGATTTCTAGATATTACTTGGATGGAGAAGCCTATATGGACACATTCCAAAACTTTTTAAAAATATTTTTGAACTTTTCCCACAATATCAACATATGCTAGATACCTCTCTCATCCTCTCTTAGACTCTTCTTATGATATTTACAATTACATGAGACAAGAAAAATACCACATGCCTCTAGAGGTTTTCCTTTTGAAATTTTCCTATGATATCTCAATGATTGCATAATATGTCCAAAATTAATTTGGACTACCTTGTACTTCTAGACATTTGATAGATAGTTTACAAGATGTTATCATACTTTTATTTATTTATATAATATCTTAAGACACTTGATCTTGTGACAGACAATTTAAAATGACGATGACACTTTTACTATTTATCATTACTATTTTCATGACTTATTCCTATCATGACATTCTTATTGTAATACTTTCGTACACAAATTTTGTTTATAATACAATTATTCCTTAATGGTTACATAATCTTCCTAGTGAAGCTATTGTACTACATATGTGTCAAACAAGCTATCAAACCATAATCTTCTCTAACAAGCCATTCATTTGTATACTGTGCATATTTCTTATACTACTATAAATACAAAAAACATGACCAAATTTTATATTGATATATCTCCCCCTCATAATTTCTACTCTATCCTTAGAGTAGGCATAATATATCCTAAAGGATAAAATAACTAAATTTCATCATGGTTTACCCATTTATTTATAAGCGTTCCATATAATTCCTCAAGCTTTTAGGTTCATTTATCATGCATATCTATTATATGATAGGATCCCATCTATACCGAGAGCAAATTTTATGCTTCCTCTTTTTATGATAGGTATCATACATCACTAAGTCATTGGCCTTAAAGGGGGTGTAGTTGATATTTTTATCACAATAGTATTTTCCTTCTTGTTCTTGGTAATGTGGTTCTACATCATCTATCACATTATGTCCAATTGTTGTACGTATATATAATCTAGTCTTTCGTAGACTCTTTTGTTTTTCCTATTTCTCATCATCACTTGTATGGTTCGAACATCATAACTAATAGGAAGAATAGAATCGATGTCATACATTGGCTAGAATACGAAATACCCTATAGCTAACTTGATTGTAGCCCAATAGGCCTATAATGTTGCATGGATTCTTTTATCCCATGTATTAATTTGTAAAGTTACATCCTTTTCAAGAATTTTGTATAAAATGTGATTGTTTTATTTTATTTTTCCATTGGTACTTGATCTATATGTAGTCATATTCTTATGCTTGATCACAATTAAGTAACCAAACCTTCCACCAATTTTTTAAAATAGTGAGTACTCTTATTAGATACAAAATTCATTGGATAACTAAACTTGTTAATAATTTGTTTATATATGGATTGTGCAACTTCTTTCTCTAATCTTCGTTGGTTGAGCTTCAACCCACTTAGTGAGATAATCTATTGCAATGATGATAAACCTATTTCTTTATTTTATCACAAGAAGGGGTCCGAAAATACTAATTACCTAGTTTTCAAAAGTCTCAATCTCCTACAATTCCCAAAATATTGGCATACATCACGTCTTACAATAAGACATAATCTTTGAAGATTATTGGCTAATGATATCTTGCAACTAGAATCCTTCTTGTTGTAAGTTATTCAAAAATGTGCACTCCACACATACCATCATGAAACTCTACAATTAAATATTTTACTTGCTCTTATCCAACTGCTCTTCAATAATTTCCATCTAGTCCCACTCAGTACAAAACACCCTATACTATTGAATAGGAATGACTAGCTTGAGTAGTATTCTTCCTCATCTTTTGTGCCATGTAAAAACTTGAATGCATTTAGGTACTACCAAATTTTTGTACACTCCTTCAGTATAGCTTCTACTAATAATAATTTTGCATAAAAAAACTTATCATCTTCACATTTGGAGACAAACCCCTCATATGCACATAAAATATCATCGACATTGATATATTTCTTTCCATATTAATCCACAATGTCAAAATCATATTCTTGTAAATGTAGGATCCATCTAGTAATCCTTCCCAATGGATTGGGTTCATTGCTAATATACTTAAGGGCAGCATGGTCCATAGCAAGGGTGAACTTCTACTCCAAAAGATAATTCCTAAACTTTTTGGATAGCAAAGATGTTGGGTAAGCCCTAATTTTTTATAATTATATAATTTACTTTGACATCGCTCATTTTTTTACTACCAAAGTAGTTAGGATTATCACACCCATCATCATCCTACTAACTCAACATGCTTCTAAGGACTACATCAAATGCATCTATATAGATAAGGAATAGTTTACTCTAATATAGATTTTTTAAAACTAAAAAGATTGAGATGGACTTCAATTCCTCAAATGTAGCCTTAGATTCTTTTCCTAGGTCATATGAAAAATATTTTTTAAGAAAATTTATTAATGGTTATACAATTATTAAGATAATCTTGATGAACCTCTTATAATATCCTCCTTAATCTTCTTTTGATCAATTGTAATCCCTTGTTGGGAGACTGCATGCTCCAACATGACACTTTTTTAGGATTTTAGTGAAACCTTTGCCTCATCCAATGACTAAATTTCTTTCTCAAGTGAATTTATCTGATCTACCTTCCATCCATAAATGCAAAAATAAGCTATAAAATCTCTAAGACAAATTACATCACTTGGGTTTAAATATTGTATTCAAAAAACATTGGAAAGTTGTAAGTGCATTGCACAATCCAAATGACATCACTTGATAGGTAAAAGTACCCCATGAAGTTTTGAAGGTTGTATTTAAATAATAATTTGTTATGATTTGGATAGAATTGTAGCCATTATAGCTATTTGTAAAGTTATATCAATCTTACCTTACAATTTCATCCAAGATCTAATCTAAGAAAGGAAGAAAATAGTGATGTTTTTTTGTAGTTTTATTCAACTTTTGATAATCAACACATACCCCCAAATTATCATTCTTCTTTATTGAAATAAATATTAGGGCACCTACCTTGACTTGTCTACTAGAAAAATAAAACTTGCATCTAGCAACTTGTCTCTCTTTCTTAATAGGATTGGCTAATTTTGTGTTCTTACGATATGGTATTTGTTTCCTAGGTTTAGCATTATTGACCAACTATATATGACACTTCACTCAGATAACTTGTCATAGATATTTATGATCGAAAGTGCACAAGAAAATATACCTACAAAAGAGCCAGAAGTAGTCCTTTATTCTTACTCTTCTATTGCATCCCCAAAGTGTAGCAGCCAGTTTTCCACCTCTTCCTCATAAAACTACTTAATGAGAAGTATAATATAAACATAAAAATTTATAAATAATAAAATATGGTGGTGGAAAGAAACGCACCTTTTCTTTGTAAGCTAAACCAGTCAAGATTCTCTTTGTCTCTTGTTGTTATTCTTTAGGCAAGTTGGACAAAAAAATGGCTCCATAGATCTTGCTTGTTCTATACTTAAATTTAAACATCGTGGATGAAACCTACAACAAAATTTCAATATCACATATTGTAATTATATTAATAAACTTTGACATTAGAACAATAAAATTACATTGTCAAGTCACTTACAATAATTATTATGTATGGCATAATATATTTACATATCTCAAGTAATATGATGACCTAAATCATACCTTTTGTATAGAAACAATAATTATTATTAATTTACTTTTAATGCTTTGCATGCATATATGTGCATTTCTCACGATATTGTGTAAAATATCCATTATTTACTAAAATCTTTAAAACAAAAATTAAAAAAAACATAAAATGTAATGAGAGAATGGCATGCATGTTACTATTAGAACAAAATAATGTTATGCTATCAATTCCATTTGTATATTTTGATATAAATTCTTATAAAGGACAACATTTTAGAGCAATACAATTATGATTTTTATAAAAAGTATACCCGTATACCATAAGGCATCTTATAATTCACCATCATGGACATAAAGAGGAAGGAGAAGTTCACTTAAATAAAGTGACAATACCACAATACCTACAATATGCAAGGAGCTACATTGACATTTAAATTTACTTTCAAATATATTCAATTAAAAAAATTAATGACTTATCTATAAACATTTGATCTTTGGAAAAAAAATGTGTATATTGAAAAAATAACAATATATAAGAATCATGAGATAAAGGAAAATAACAAATCTAAAATTAGAAGATGAAGTTATAGAAAAAAAAAATTAATTTAAAATCTTGCCAAGGAGTACATGAATGATATCTAAGCTTTGTCATAATACAACTATGTAATGATGATTTATTAATGATGGAACCTGTTTCAATATCATATAACCAATTAAAAAAATAATAATAATTTATTATATAATTATAACCTAAAATACAAATGAAAATAAAGAATATAAAATATTCACTATAAAAGATGTGTGTATATAAATTTCAACTACTAAATTAATTCAAAATAGTTCTCAATTATTCATTTGTTGTCAGATCATTGTTTGTTGATAAACCTTCCAGTACATTGTTATTGAATCATTGTTAGCTGATAAACCTACCATTACAGTTCATATACTATTTATATTATTAAAAGGTTGAAAATAAGATTTAAAGGAAGGGAAAAGGAAAAAAAATTATTAAGTATTTATAACTTAGTTCAGATAAATTTAGAAATTATAGTTTTTAAATAGAATTTAATTATATCATTTACTTATTTATAATAGAAGAGGTGTTATATTTCTTGTTATAAAGGAATATAAATCTAATATTGGGTTGTTTATAAGAAGACAAAAAATTATTTTCATTTTAAATTGGATTTTCTTGCCTTATTTATAATAGAAGAGGTGTTATGTTTATAAGAAGATGAAAAAATAATATTCATTTTAAATTGGATTTTCTTACCCTAAATGATGTTATTGCAACTTATATTTTGGCTATGGAAATAACATCAATTCCATGATTTTCTTCCTCATGCAGTCTCAATGGTGATAGATAATGAAAAACTTTAGATTGGAAGGCTCAAAGTGGATCAATGACAGAAAATGGGGGCATTTTAAAAAAAAAAATTTGAACCTTATAATGGATTTTGTCATATTTGTTTTTTTTGTTCATGTGACTAGTGTTTTTTGCAGCTGGTGGGGCACTGATATAGGTTTTTTATCTACAAATTCATGCATGGGAAACATCTTCTTTGGCCTCAAGTATTTCCCAAGGTGTGTTTGGATTCGATGTCGCAAAAAGGCCCTAGCAAGAAATAACAAAGTGTTGGAGATCCTCGACAATGAGGCACCAGACCCCACCATAATAGTCTTGGAGAAGATGACAATTTCATCAGCCTCCAACAGTATCAACCAGTTGAAGAGTCTGTCTGGCCTCATCAGTGCAGTTGTTGATTTGTGTGATTCCCTAAATCTTCTGTTTTATAGCCAGCAGTTCCAGGGGCACAAGGAGTCGAAGGCAAAATCTAAAGATGATGGCAAGAACGATGATAAGAAGTTAGATGAGGACTACAAGGAAGACTGCTTGGCCTCTTGGCTGTCCATTCTATGGGATGTTTTTTTTTACCATATTCTATTATTTTTATATGGGCACAAGCTACTCTGCATGGTGCTTGCATGATTAGTTTTTGTCTTTGTTAGTTCTTTTTTGCGTCTTTCTTTTCTGATGGCCATAATATTAGGCTTCCATAGTTTAGTTTGGCTGTATTCTAATGGAAGAGTAGGTCTTGGCCATTTTTGTTGTCAGTTTAAACTTTTAGGGCTTGGCCTTTGTCCAGTTGGTCAGTGGACCCTATTTTGTAAAATGGTTTTGGGTCAACCAGTTAAAACTCGGTGTTAATTATAATATTCTCTTACTTACCAAAAAAAAAAATAATGTTTTTTATCAAGAGAATGTAAAAATATTAACAGATGCCTATTCAATATACATAATATTAAATGGAGTGTGAGTGCGAGTTAGGAGTGAGTGCAGCAACGAGTGCGAGTGTGAGTCGAGAGTGAGTGTAGCAGCAAGTGCAAGATATGGGAGTGCAACGGTGAGTGCTAACTGGGTGGAAATGCAGTAGTGAATGTGAGTGCATGAATTGAAAGTGAGTGTAGAAGCAGCTACAAGCACGAGTTGGAAGTGAGTGCATGCAGTTGAATGCAAGCATGAGCCAAGAGTGATGTACCTAAAATCGAGTGAGATGGTGAGTCAGGAGTGATGAGGAAGTGTGAGCAGGAAGTAGAAAGAAAAGTGAGATCTAGTTGAAGAAAATTCAATGTAAGCTAAGAGGAAGTGTGATCTAAGAGGGATTGTAAACCAAGATTTAGTCATGGAGGATGAGTAGAGGGTTCAACCAAAGTACATCAGTTTTTCAAAACCTTACCACAAATACATAGATCATTGTTTCTAAAAAAATGTTGAAGCAAAGGAACATCTAGAAAAAGAAGAGATAAGAACTATTGTGAGCCAAGAGGGATTGCAAACCTAGAGAGAGTGTGATGCAATAGAGAGTACAATATAGGAGTGAGTGCAAGTCGAGAGGGAAGGTGATCCAAGAGGGAGTACAAGCTAAGAGCAATCCCCATTAGTTAGTATGGAAGGAATATCATATTTTAAAGTCCTAATGGGAAGTCAGGATGCCCTGGTTGGAAGTATGGAGGTCCAAGTTGAAGATAAGAAGAAGAGTGAATGCATGGCAAGTGTGATCCAAGTAGCAGATGTTATAGTAGAAGTGAGTATCAAGGATGAGATGACTGAGCATGATATAATGGTTTTTAAAGGTAGAAGGTTAATTTGTAATTTCCATAGATCATGGCTAGGGTTTTTGGAGATTCTAAATATGATCAAGTGGAAGTGGGGATTAAATTCAAATTACTATGACTTTTCTTCCTAAAGGTTTTTTTCTCATCATCTTTTCAAATTTAAAAATTAGTGATAATATAATGTTCGGTGGCCCATGGTTTAGGGAAAGAGATGCACTTTATTTGAGACCATGGAATGAAAAATTTTCTATTGAGATAGAAACTATTAAGAAGCTTCCAATATGGGTTAGGCTTTTTGGACTTTCATATCAACTTATAAATAAGGATGTTTTGGATAATATTGGAAATATCCTAGGAGAATTCATTAAGGAATGACTAACTTCGGAGTGAAAGCATGCTATTTATAATCAAATATGCATTGTTATGGATAATTTAAAACCTTTACCACAATCCATTAAGATAAAATATGAATCAAGAGAATGGGATCAACAAGTAGATTATGAAAATATCATATTTCATTGCCACAATTGTTATAATATTGGACACATGGAAAGAGTTTACAAAGTGAAAACTATGAAGAATGAGATAAACTTCAAGATAAAGTAAGGAAATCATACAATAATAGAAGCTAGATCAAATCAATGATATTCCACTCCGAAAGAAGAGGTAAATAAAGCCTATCTAGAGTACCTTTTGGCAAGTTCAGAATGAATTAAAGATGCAAAAGAAGATCTGGAGAGAAATCCTAACAAATATAGCAAAATATGGCAATTTTATTCTAGGTAAATCATCTTCAATTTCCTCAAGTAGCATAAAGATGTTATTCCTTGCACTTCAAGGTTTCAAGAGCAACATAATAACGAAATAATGATGGAGGAAACCCATAATAATATAGGTTTTTACAAATAGAATAAGAAGTTAATTGCTATAGAAGAGCACCCTTGCATTATAGGGTTTCTAGGGCAACATAAATAAGGTTGTGCTTTTGATATTATTCCTTGCACTTTAAATCCTTCAAAACAAGGCAAACCTAAAGATGATAAATATTACTAAGATTAAAGATATTCATGAAGATGAAAGTATTGATGGGAATGAAAAATGATAGGAAGACCCAAGAAGAAAAAAAAAAGAAAAAATAAACTCAAAGGGATATTGATATGGAAAAAAAAAAGTAAATATCATAAGTGCTAACAAGAAGTGGGGCTAAACCCACAAATAATATATATATATATATATATAGTATCTTGAAATATTAAGTAAATTGATAACAACCCTAAAAAAAGTATTTAGAAATTGTGAGATTGTTATAGATATATAAGTTGGGTAGCAAATATTTTAGCCATTAGTGGTGTTGAATTTTATCTTAGTAGAATTTAAATTTTAGAAGGTATAAGATATAAAAGGACTTGATTGTGTAAACTTAGTAGTTTGAAGAAGAAAGAGATTTATAGAAAGGCAAATGAAAAATATCGTGACCGAAAGGTAAAGTTGGATATGCTTTAATTAACTTGTTATAAATGTAATGAGAGCAATGTAATGTTTTGTTTTTGTAATGGGATTGGACCCCAATAGAAGCCACACATAGCTTATTAAAAAAATATACACAATATTAAATGGTATTAGCTCGACTTGTAAAATTCCTCAAAATTTAAGGAAGAGACTTAGGTTCAAATCTTGACACCATACATGGATAATATTCAAGTTTTTGTAATACTACTACATAATTATGGGTGATACATGGATAATATTTAAGTTATTGTAATACCACTACATGATGATGGATGATACATGCATAATATTTAAATTATTGTAATACCACTACATGATAATGGGTGGGACCATTCCAATATCATTTAACCAATAAATATATATACACAACTGCAAGTAAATAAACTCTTTTTTATAGTTAAGATGAAATACAAGTATTTACATTATATAAACTCTTACCAATTGGTTATATGGGATTGAAATAGGCTCTACATGTATTACATCATCATCATATAGTGGTACTAGAACAAAGCTTGGATATTATCCATTTATTTTCTTGGAAAAAATTAAACCTGTCTCCTCCTTAAATTTTAAGGAATCTAACCAATTGAGGCGATGCTATTTAATGAAATAATATTATGATTTATAAAAATATCAAGTACCCTATCAAGCCATACAATACTGAAGAGATTATGATAGCTAAGGCATGGAATTTTAAACCCATTAATGGTGGAGAGGCAAATGCTCAAGTTAGAACTGATGTAAAATGACAACCACTTTGAGATGAATGGTTGAAGTTAAATTTTTATGGGGCATCCAAAGGTAAACCAAGTAAGGCCAGAGTAGGATAAATTTTGAGGTACAATCAGGGAAAATTGGTGGGGTAACCTGTAAGCTTTTGGGAATTACTACTGGTCATAAAGTTGAAGTTAATGCTTTACATCTGGTTGTAGAGGTAGCTAAGGATTTAGGTGCTAAAAAAGTTATATTTGAAGGAGAATCCTTGAATATTATCAATATTTTGAAATTTGAGGGAGAAGCTAATTGGCAAATTGATTACATTGTGCAAGATATTAAAGAAATTCTAAAGAATTTTGAAGAAGTTGACTTTGTTCATGTCTTTAGAGAAGGTGACAAACCATCAGAATGGTCGATAAGGATAAGATATGGATCCCCCAGGGGTGGTCCATGAGGACTTAGAAAAGTTCATGAGGGAGGACTACAGCTAATTGGGATCCAGGATGGATATTGTGTTAGTCTTACAATGGCACTGAGAGGGGGGGTGAATCAGTGTAGCTATTTAAAAACTTAAATCTACAACTCTTAAAGCTGAAGCAAGGAGAACTTAAAACAGATAAAGCAAATATAACAAGAGAGCATTCCACAACACATGATTTAACGAGGTTCACCAGTTTTGGCTACTCCTCAAAAATAGACTGCTTGGACTCCCATCCAAATCCAGCCTTTGCAAAGCACCAACTTTATAATCAATTTACCAGCACCCACTGGAAGGAGCACCAACCCCTAATTTATCTACACCAACAAAAAGGAGCACCAACCCTTGATTTACCAGCACCAACTGGAAGGAGCACCAACCCCTGATTCCAAGCACCAACTTGGATTTCTATTTTGAATCTTATATTGACATAAATATGCCTTCACTTTTACAAGACCCTCACTGGTCTATTGCTCACCCAACCTCTCTTTCAATCCAGGAAACACATATTCCTTCTGCACACTTACAGCCGCACTCTCTCTCAGCTACGCTCTCTCTTTCAGTTGCTCTTTCTCAGATGCGTTGTCTTAGTCGTGCTCTCTATTCTCTTTTTCGTAGCACTTTCCCTCTATTCTGCAACACGCTGCTTGCTCTTCTTGCACGGAGCTCTCACTTACTACTTCACGCAAATCTCCTTTTATAACGGTGTTTTATTTCTATTCTTAACTTCCATATTCGCGCATGCAACCTATTAATAGTAACGGCTCCTTTATTCTCACATGCAACCTTATTAATAGAACGGTTCTTTGTTTGGGCTTCGAGACGTTTCTCTGTCCAACTCGTGGTCTTTGTCTGATGACTTTCAGTAACCACTGCTGCATGATATTTCTTTGTAACGGCTCTCATGAATCGCAGTAATGACTTTTGTTTACTATCATTGTAACTGCCCTTGTAACTGCCGTAATTACTTCAGTTCACTATTATTATTTAACTGTATTATTTCTATCTGTAACTGCCACTGCAACTGTCACACTAACTTTAGTTGACTCTTCCTATATTGGCTGCATGATTTTCCTGTGCAACTTCCCTTGTAATTGCAGTTCTTATTTAGTTAAATTTACTTCGGTTGGGTTCTCCTTTTAGCTCTAAGTCACATAGAAACAACATGTCACGATATCGTGACATTTCTGCCCCTTTAATTTTTCCTTGGCGTTTGACTACGAAAACATGACATGTCGTGATATCACAACATTTTCTACCTCCTAGTCCTCTTCTCGGCATGCACCCGCGAAAACATGACATGTCGTGAAATCGTGACACTTTTTGCTTCCTTGCATTCTTCTCTGCTTGCACTGGCGAAAACATGACATGTCACGAAATTGTGACACTTTTCATTGTCGTACACTCTTCTCTGCATGCACCAGCGAAAACATGACATGTCACAAAATCGTGACACTTTTCACTGTCGTACACTCTTCTTTGCATGCACCAGCGAAAACATGACATGTCACAAAATCGTGACACTTTTCGCTGTCGTACACTCTTCTTTGCATGCACCAACGAAAACGGAACATGTCACGAAATCGCGACACTTTTGCTGCCTTGTGCTTTTCTCTGCCTTACGCCTACGAAAATGGAACATGTCATGAAATCACGATGCTTTTGCCTTTGAGCTCTTCCTCCTTGAATTTGTCGTGAAATCACAACGCTTCTGCTTCCATGCTCTTTCGTTTTGCTTCTGTCGTGAAATCATGACACTTCATCCTTCGGAGTCTTCCTCTCTGTTTGTTGTCACGATATCGCGACATTTCTATCTCCGTACATTCTCTCTCCTCTCTTAGTCATGAAAATGCGACATGTCGCGATATCGCGACATCTTTTCTCCTTAGCTCTTCTCTTCTCTTCAGGTCGTGAAAACGCGACATGTCGCGATATCGCGACACTTTTTCTCTCGAGCTCTTCCTCTTGCAATATGTCACAAAATCGTGACACTTTTTATCTTGCCTTCTCTCTCCTGCAATATGTCATGAAATCGTGACACTTTTTCTCCTTAGCGCTTTTCTTCTCATCGGATCGCGAAAACCTGACATGTCACGAAATCGTGACACTTTTTCTCCTTAGTGCTTCCTCTTGCAAATTGTCGTGAAATCGTGACACTTTTCCTTGCAAGCTCTTTCTCTCAAACATGTCACGAAATCATGACACATTTTCGTCCGTACTGCCTCTCTTGCAGATTGTCACGAAATCATGACACTTTTCTTTGCGAGCTCCTTCTCCTCGAACATGTCACGAAATCGTGACAGTTTTCTTTGCTTGCGCCTTTTCTCCGAACATGTCGTGAAATCATGACAGTTTTCTTTGCTTGCGCCTTCTCTCCAAACATGTCACGAAATCATGACAGTTTTCTTTGCTTGCGCCTTCTCTCCGAACATGTCACGAAATCGTGATAGTTTTCTTTGCTTGCGCCTTCTCTCCGAACATGTCATGAAATCGTGATAGTTTTCCTTGTGCTTTCTCTCTCTTCCAACATGTCATGAAATCACGACAGTTTTCCTTGTGCTTTCTCTCTTTTCCAACATGTCACGAAATCGTGACAATTTTTCTACTTGGCTTCTTTTCCTCCAACATGTCACGAAATCGCGACAGTTTTCCTTGTGCTTTCTCTCTCTTCCAACATGTCACGAAATCGTGAAAGTTTTTCTACTTGGCTTCTTTTCCTCCGTTATGTCACGATATCGCGATAGATTTTTCTCTCTCCTTCAATATGTCACGAAATCACGATAGAAAACATGTCGCGATATCGTGACAGTTTTCTTACTTGTCTTTTTCTTTGATCCTTTGAATCTGGGCCACTTATGTCTTCTTGGAAATTCACTACATGCTTTGACTGCTCTGAACTCTTGTTCACTTCATCAACCGATCTATCTAATGACCTCTGCACTCCTGTCCATTGCATCAACCGATCCTCTGTCTGTGTTGACAACAATGACAATACTTTGGCTGCACCTTGCTCATTAATGAACTCCTGTCCATTGCACTTTGGCTGCACCTTGCTCATCAATGAACTCCTGTCCATTGCATCAACCGATCAACTTGACTGTGTTGACAACAATGACAATACTTTGGTTGCACCTTGCTCATCAATCTCCCCCTTTGGAATTGTTGGCAACACACGTAATTGTGTGCAATTACCTGTAATTCTTCTCCCCCTTTGACAATAATACCAAAGGGCGGCTGCAAACTCCCCCTGAGTCCATGCACAACATTCTCAGGCACATGTTATGACAGTTAGCAAAAATTACAAATATGAGCACAAAGATAATTAAATATATAAATTCTCCCTCTGCATACAACACACTATCACTGCAATATATTCTGCTTCTGCTGTGGATAAGAAAACTGACTCTTGTTTCTTACTATTCCACATGATGAAACTATCTCCACAATAGAATGCACATCCACTGGTACTCTTTCTGTCATCTACACATCCTACCCAAATCTACATCTAGAAATTTGTCCCAGCATTGTCCTCAAATCTGTCCCAGCATTGTCCTCAAATCAGCTCACAAGTTCATCAAGAAAAACTTGCTTAGCATGAACCCACAAAGAGAATTTTTAGAGACCCAATGTGATTCATCAACCTCATAGAAGCATAAAGAGAATTGTTAGAGACTCAATATGTTCTATACTTAACTCCCAATCTCAATCTCAAAAGAATAAGATAGATGTAGTATGCTTTTCTCAAGAACATGAAACACAACCCAACAATTGCCAACCATGCAATAACTCATATAACAATGATACTCATGTTCTTTCCACAACCAATATCTTTTCTCAACCAATTAGGGCTTTAACAACAATGCTTATAGACAAGGTTTAACCAACATCATTCAACTCAAGATTAACCTTGAAGCATTCAACCAATCACTACATGAAAAGGAAACTAGTAGACATCCTTTTCCTTCCAAAGGTATTTGAACAAAATAGCCACCAACATAAATCACCAATGCAAAGAATAACTTGCTCAAATCAATCTCAATGGAGTAAGCCCAAATCATGTATCAAGTAAAGCATTAACTTGATCAAATATCAAAGGCCTCTATGAAAGCAACTCAACCATTCATCACCAGGCTGGAAATCATCTGGCTGCTCATTATAAACCTCTTCTTCAATCTTCCCATTCAACATGCTGATTTCACATCTGTCAACAAAATTGACAAGTGACTCACACTTGTACCAACTTTTGTCCAACACTGTACCAACACTACAATTTTATTGCCAACTCTATGCAAGCATCAAACACAGTACCACAAAACCAACCAAATCATCTGAATCGTTATAATCCTTAACTTTTGACAGTGGCGGTAAGAACCATCACCAGTACAACAATGACATATAGCAATACTACCAATAAAGACAACTCTCAATTTAATCACCACCCTTCACGACACTACCACAAACAACTGTATGAACAAAAAACACACTTTGATAGCTATACAACAACTCCCCGACTACTTTCCTTTCATCCTCGGATAACCACACAAATACATAGGAGCATTAAAATAAAATTTTAACATTGCTCCCCCTGAGGATGTGCCACCTAGAGTCGCTTAGTGCAATAGCGGAGTAATCTCCTTCGATCCAAGGAGACACGATTCCCTTTCTTCTGTCTTTCTCCAGACTCTCTTGAACTTGGGCTTGAGTTTTTCAACTGCATCCCTATTTTGCCCCTGTTCGTGAACTTGAACATTTCTCTTGCGGGGTTGTCTCTTGTGCATCCTTGATGGATGATTATTTTCTTTTCTTTTATGCACATGATATGTTCCTTGTCTATGTTGCCCTCTTTGTGTCTGATGAAATCTAGGGTTTTGCCTTAGATTAGATACAAAAGTGCTTGGATAGAACCTTGCTATGTGCCCTTGACCATTACATTTAAAACATTGCACATGTTTTATTCCCTATTTGTATTGCATTCTGTGTATGATGAAATCTATGGTCTTGCCTTAGATTGGATACGAAGTGCTTGGACAAAACCTTGCTATGTGCCCATGGCCATTACATTTAAAACATTGCACAGGGTGTTCACTCGAAAAGCAGATGTATTTTTATCAAGCATAACTCTTTGATCTATTGTTCAGTCCACAATAAATTGCCTTGTGACCATAGCGGTTGCATTTAGAACAATAGCCATTAAAAGCATTATTATTAAAAGAGTGAGAGTGAGAGAACCTCTTTTGTTGTGGTTGCTTTGTTGTAGATCTTCTTTGATATTTTCTTCCTTTTGAAGATTCAGCTTCAAACTTCTCTTGCTTCGATCCTTCAGTAGTGGACTTCTTCTTTTCTGCACTTTTGGAAGATGAAGGTTGTTCAGCTTCAAATCCAAGACCAAGCTTATCCGTGGAGCTTCTTTGTTGCTTTATCATTGTATCTAGAAACTCTGTGCTCTTCTCAAATTTGAGACTTTTCTTTTGGGATATTTGCCTCTTCTAGTTGTTTCTTCAATGAAACAATCTCTCCTTCTTGCTGGCAGCAAACAATCTCTTTCTCATTGATCTATGACTTGAGACTTTCTTCAATCCTTTTGGACTCTTCTACTTGCAGCTTCAGATTACTAACAACTTTGTTAGATTCTTCTTCACGTTTGCTATATACATCAACCTTATCATCCAATTGTGTCTTCAAGGCTTCTTCTGTTTTCTTGGCCTTTTGAAATTGTAAGGAAGAGATCTTCAATCTCATTCCCATATTCTTCCAGCTTCTTGGACAGTCTTTTGTTCTTTTTATGTTCTATACTCAACTCTTCAAGTGTGGCTATCAACTCACCTTCTAGATCTACTTCAATCTCTAGGTTTTCATTGCATACTTTAGAATCCACTTCTTCTACCTTCTCTAGTTCAGTTTTCTCTTCCACAAGAACTGAAACTGGCTGAGATGCCTTTTTGGAGGAGGATCTATTCTTCTTACCCATTGTGTACTAATCCAAGATCAACCTTGATTGATTTAGCCTGAACTGGGAACTTGGCTCTGATACCAATTGTTAGTCTTACAATGGCATTGAGAGGGGGGGGTGAATCAGTGTAGCTATTTAAAAACTTAAATCTACAACTCTTAAAGCTGAAGCAAGGAGAACTTAAAATAGATAAAGAAAATATAACAAGAGAGCATTCCACAACACATGATTTAACGAGGTTCACCAGTTTTGGCTACTCCTCAAAAATAGACTGCTTGGACTCCCATCCAAATCTAGCCTTTGCAAAGCACCAACTTTACAATCAATTTACCAGCACCCACTGGAAGGAGCACCAACCCCTAATTTATCTGCACCAACAAAAGGAGCACCAACCCCCGATTTACTAGCACCAACTGGAAGGAGCACCAACCCCTGATTCCAAGCACCAACTTGGATTTCTATTTTGAATCTTAGATTGACATAAATATGCCTTCACTTTTACAAGACCCTCACTGGTCTATTGCTCACCCAACCTCTCTTTCAATCCAGGAAACACATATTCCTTCTACACACTTACATCCGCACTCTCTCTCAGTTGTGCTCTCTCTTTCAGTTGCTCTTTCTCAGACGCATTGTCTTAGCCATGCTCTCTATTCTCTTTTTCATAGCACTTTCCCTCTATTCTGCAACACGCTGCTTGCTCTTCCCGCACGGAGCTCTCACTTACTACTTCATGCAAATCTCCTTTTATAACGATGTTCTATTTCTATTCTTAACTTCCATATTCGCGCATGCAGCCTATTAATAGTAACAACTCCTTTATTCTCACATGCAACCTTATTAATAGAACAGTTCTTTGTTTGGGCTTTGAGACGTTTCTCTGTCCAACTCGTGGTCTTCGTCTGATGACTTTCAGTAACCACTGCTGCATGATATTTCTTTGTAACGGCTCCTGTAACTGCAGTAATGACTTCTGTTTATTGTCACTGTAACTGCCCCTGTAACTGCCGTAATTACTTCAGTTCACTATTCTTATTTAACTGCATGATTTCTATCTATAACTACCACTACAACTGTCACACTAACTTCAGTTGACTCTTTCTATATTGGCTGCATGATTTTCCTGTGCAACTTCCCTTGTAATTGCAGTTCTTCTTCAGTTAACTTTACTTCGGCTGGGTTCTCCTTTTAGCTCTAAGTCACGCAGAAACAACATGTCGTGATATCGCGACATTTCTGCCCCTTTGAATTTTCCTTGGCGTTTGACCGTGAAAACATGACATGTCATGATATCGCGAAATTTTTGCCTCCTTGTCCTCTTCTCGGCATGCACCCACGAAAACATGACATGTCGCAAAATCACGACACTTTTTGCTTCCTTACATTCTTCTCTGCTTGCACTAGAAAAAACATGACATGTCATGAAATCATGACACTTTTCGTTGTCGTACACTCTTCTCTGCATGCACCAGTGAAAACATGACATGTCACGAAATCGTGACACTTTTTGCTACCGTACACTCTTCTTTGCATGCACCAGTGAAAACATGACATGTCGTGAAATCGTGACACTTTTCGCTACCGTACACTCTTCTTTGCATGCACCAACGAAAACAAAACATGTTGCGAAATCATGACACTTTCACTGCCTTACACCCACAAAAATGGAACATGTCATGAAATCACGATGCTTTCGCCTTTGAGCTCTTCCTCCTTGAATTTGTCACAAAATCGTGACGCTTCTACTTCCATGCTCTTTCGTTTTGCTTCTATCGTGAAATCATGACACTTCATCCTTCGGAGTCTTCCTCTCTGCTGTTGTCGCGATATCGCGACATTTCTATCTCCGTACATTTTCTCTCCTCTCTTAGTCACAAAAATGTGACATGTCGCGATATCGCGACATATTTTCTCCTTAGCTCTTCTCTTCTCTTCAGGTCGCGAAAATGTGACATGTCGCGATATCGCGACACTTTTTCTCTCGAGCTCTTCCTCTTGCAATATGTCATGAAATCATGACACTTTTTATCTTGCCTTCTCTCTCCTACAATATGTCACGAAATTGTGACACTTTTTCTCCTTAGCGCTTTTCTTCTCATCGGATCGTGAAAACCCGACATGTCGCGAAATCGTGACACTTTTTCTCCTTAGCGCTTCCTCTTGCAAATTGTCACGAAATCATGACACTTTTCCTTGCAAGATCTTTCTCTCAAACATGTCATGAAATCGCGACACATTTTCGTCCGTACTGCCTCTCTTGCAGATTGTCGCGAAATCGTGACACTTTTCTTTGCAAGCTCCTTCTCCCCGAACATGTCACGAAATCATGACAGTTTTCTTTGCTTGCACCTTTTCTCCGAACATGTCGTGAAATCGTGATAGTTTTCTTTGCTTGCACCTTCTCTCCAAACATGTCACGAAATCGTGATAGTTTTCTTTGCTTGCGCCTTCTCTCCGAACATGTCGCAAAATCGTGATAGTTTTCTTTGCTTGCGCCTTCTCTCCGAACATGTCACGAAATCGTGATAGTTTTCCTTGCACTTTCTCTCTCTTCCAACATGTCACGAAATCGTGATAGTTTTCCTCACACTTTCTCTCTCTTCCAACATGTCACGAAATCGTGATAGTTTTCCTCACACTTTCTCTCTCTTCCAACATGTCACGAAATCGTGATAGTTTTCCTCACACTTTCTCTCTCTTCCAACATGGCTTCTTTTCCTCCAACATGTCACGAAATCGCAACAATTTCCCTTGCGCTTTCTCTCTTTTCCAACATGTCACGAAATCATGACAACTTTTCTACTTGGCTTCTCTCCTCTGTTATGTCATGATATCATGACAACTTTTCCAGCTTTTTCTCTCTCCTCCGATATGTCACGAAATCACGACAGTTTTCTTACTTGTCTTTTTCTTTGATCCTTTGAATCTAGGACACTTCTGTCTTCTTGGAAATTCACTGTACATGCTCTGACTGCTCTAAACTCTTGTTCACTTCATCAACCAATCTATCTAATGACCTCTGCACTCCTGTCCATTGCATCAACCGATCCTCTGTCTGTGTTGACAACAATGACAATACTTTGGCTGCACCTTGCTCATCAATGAACTCCTATCCATTGCACTTTGGCTGCACCTTGCTCATCAATGAACTCTTGTCCATTGCATCAACTGATCAACCTGACTGTGTTGACAACAATGACAATACTTTGGTTGCACTTTGCTCATCATATTGTTTGTCTAGCGTCCAGATTTTGGCTACTTGTCCTTGGTAGCTATGTAGTTGATGGGCTACCTGTGTGTTGTAAAAGGGTTTGGGATCTTTCAAAATCCTATTGTTACCATAATAAATATATATATATACATAATGATTTAAACTATACAATGAATAATAATTTAAGGAGTAAATAAATTTTTAATATTAGGCAATGCTAGTTATAATTCTATCAAAGTTTTCTATATTTTATTAAACATTTTTTATTATAATAAATATAAAATCGATCATCGGGTCGACGTCATAAATCGATTGAACAGGGAGCACACTAGAGGATGAAGCAACAATTGTCTTTTGCATTTTGTGAGTCATTTAAGAGAATTCTAACGGAGTGGCATTCAGATAAGGGGAAACCAAAATATTTTTACCTTTCTCAATCGAAGACTTCATGTGAGCCGAGCACCTACTAGGAGTAGATACGCCAGCAAAAAATACCAACAGTAATTTTTAACTTCCTAACTTTCCAAAAGAGCTAGCCTCATCATCAATAGGTTGGCCATCAGAAACATCATCCAAAACAACCTTAGGTGAGCTTTAGACAAGCTCCATATTTTGATTCAGCTTGGCATCTTTCAAGTAGTTGAGGAAGACAATGTGGAAACTTCGCAGTGATGATGATGGTTCATCAATTGTTAGGTATTTCATCACAGGAACCACGACTCTATTCCACAGTGGTGAGAGGTCCTCTTGGACAAATCCATTATCTTTTTTAGTGAGTAACTTGTCCTTATCTCTGAAGAACATTAGTTCACCCACCATGGAATGCTTGTCACTGTAAATAATCTCACCATAGTTTAGAGGCCCAGTAATTTTAGTGAGGATATCGATTGTAACAGTGAACGTAAGATCCCTAAGGAAAACAATTCCACTATTCCAAGTCTAGATGAACTCTCTCAATAATTTAAGGTCATATCCCTAGAATTTCTTTAGGAAAGTTAAGAGTCCACGTGACCCCAAAATTTCCTCCATAATCGGGTCAAGTTGCAAGGAATCAAGCTCGACGAGTGCCATAAGCATCTTCTTATTATGGATAAAATCGAGAATAGGCTCATCCGAGACCCCAAATTCAAACCACCCAGTCCACTTCTTTTTATCAAATTCGTATGACACCATTGCAAAATTGGGATAGTTGCCATTTAAAATAACGACCACCATGGAGTCGACGATGGGCATGTCGTCACCTTTGGGATGAATAATTAATCTAAGTCATTGATTTAAGTTCTCAGTCTTGAAATACCTTACCACATGAGCTTTGCCATATCCAAGAATGATTGAGTCAACAAGATAATCATTAGGAGAACAACAAGGCATGATGGTGGAATTTAAAATCTATCGAAAAAAATTTCTTGGATTAACTGAATAGCTTGAGTTGGAAGCTTCTAGTTGCCATAGGAAGCTTGGGTGTTTGGACCAATGGTAGTGACCCTCGAGATGAAAAATACTCTAGAGAAAGATGCTTATCTGACCATGGGTTTGAAAAGAACATAGCCGACCATTCATAGGGAGGTGACAATGAAATCCATGGTTAGAATAGAATTACTCAAGTAGCACAAACTATTGGGAATGGTTCGTTTGAAAATCTAGTGGAAACCACTAATAGAGTGTTTTACGTGGAAACCACATGCCCTCCATGCTTTGGGCTATAAATTCAAGTTTTCCAAGATACCCCCCACTCTAATGTGGAAAACACCAGTCTGCCAGACCTTAGGCAAATACATATACTTAATTTTCCCAACATACCAGCACAAAATATTATGGATAACACAAACCCAAGAAAATTTAGGAAAATACACATGATCGATAATCCAAAGATACTCACACGCCTTCCATTGGCTCGGATGGAAAAGGTTCAACCCACTAGACAAATGGGGTAAGAGGTAATTACAAGTGCTATTACGGGTCTTACAAGGATTAAACAAAGGATGACAAGTCATTGGATGAACACATGTCCAACAAGCATTGGGATAAATCCTTGATCCAAATCCTAAGTGAATCTTGATGGTATTAAGGGAATCACCTTCAATGATAAGGTTGTGGATGTGATGTTCTTTAGCAGCTTGGATTCCTTGAAAAATAGCTCTAGCCTCTGCAAAATTATTTGAATACACACCCAAGTTTTTAGCAAAAGCAACGATGATCCTAGAAGTTTCATCCCTGATGATTCCCCCACAATTGGCCCTTTTGATATTATCTTTGGTTGCCCCATAGAAGTTAAACTTGAGCCATCCTGGAGGGATAGGATTCTAAACCACCAATGACCTATCCATCCCTTCACGAGGTTGGCTAGGGAAGGTCAAGGGATATATTAAGGTAATTAACCAGCTTTAGCTCAGTCTGAGATCTCAGAATATCCTTGGAAGGGATCAAATTAGCATTTTCAACAGCCTAGGATATGATCCTATAGAAAATTGATCTAAAATTCTTGTTAATATCTTAAAAGGCTCTATTGTTCCTTTCTAGCTGCACCTACCAAAGAAAGTGAGGAAGAATAAAGAACTACCATGATTTGAGACAAGTAAATTTGAAAGGGTTGGGCCATTGAAGTGAGAGGTTAGCAATGGATTTGGGGGTGGCCCAAGCAATTTCAACCAAATATAATAATGAGGAGAAGACCCGAGTAGAGAAGGAATATTCCATGAATATGTGGACAACCGATTACTAATCACCCTAGCACAAATTACACCGATTCGAAAGAACCATACCCCAGCTTAAGAGGTTATCTAAGGTGAGGACCCTGTTTTGGGTAGCCAACCAAAAAAATGGGCAATTTTATGGATAAGGTGCTTCAACCATATTTTATTGATAGGAAACCAATCAATGGTGGGCTAATCCAATATGGAGTAGGCGGACTTGACAAAGAACAGCCCTGACTCGCAATGTTGCCAAAAGAGAGTATCTTGGGTGGGGTGACTTGGAATGACTTGGAGATGGAGCAACTTAGCAATGTATTAGCTAGTAGCTCTTTGCTCATGATTTCCTTCACTCTAAGTTAGAGGTTTCCACCTTGGAATGGGTGACTCAAAGAAAATGAAGTTGCTTACCTTGCTTTCGAACGACCAGTCTGAAATAGATTTGAAGACTCTTAAAGATAGATCATGGATCAAAGGTTTCTTAGTTAATCAAGGGTCTTCCCAAAATATGATTTGAGAGCCATCACCAAGCCACCATATAATACCTTTTTGTATGATGTGTTTGACCTAGTTGATGGAGTTCCAAAATATGAAAATGAAGTTGCTTACCTTGCTTTCGAACGACCAGTCTGAAATAGATTTGAAGACTCTTAAAGATAGATCATGGATCAAAGGTTTCTTAGTTAATCAAGGGTCTTCCCAAAATATGATTTGAGAGCCATCACCAAGCCACCATATAATACCTTTTTGTATGACGTGTTTGACCTATTTGATGGAGTTCCAAAAAGCATAACCTTGAAGTTGCATAGTTAACCTTGTTAATAGTGTATATGACTATTCTATATGGAGTGCAAATTAACAAAAGTACATGAAGTCTAGTTATAGGGCTCAAGCCTAATTCACAAATGTTGTATACTTATCAATTAACATAATTTAATAAATTTAAATTATTTTTAATAAATTTATTTATTTACTATATTATCAAAAATTTATATGCATTTGATTTTTTTAAGTTTAAGTATATAAAAATCTCAAATTCAAAAACATGATTTTCAAAGCTCATAGCAAAGATTCTATTGATGGAATGTAGAAAAAAATCCAAACAAGAAATTTGATGAGGTAAATTCCAAACAAAAATTTGATGAGGTATATATATATTTTTTCTTAATTTATTTAGCTTAATACTATGTGATTATTATTGTGTTATTAGAGTGATTGAAGAAAAAAATGACATTTTTCTTTGTTGATCTTATAATTATAAAAGCATGAGTTTCAAAAACTTTTAAACTTTAAAGTGGTTAATATAAAAATATGGCTTATTTTAGTGTTTAAATAGTAAAACATGCAGCATCTTGGAGGCGACAATAAGCACAAAAAGATATGACAAATTTTTTAAGGAGCAAGGGAGAGGGAAATGAGTAAGTTTGAAGGCCTATAGAGCTTGGAGGTCAGGAATGGTGGGGTCTGCTCTATATCATTTGACACATGAGCCCCTTAGTTTTAAGTGGTTAAAAGGTTTAAGGGAAATCTTAGGTTGGGAAAGAGCATGCTAGTGTCAAGTGGTGATAAGATTGTGGTTTCAAACGAGCTCGCAAGAATGGCTATAACCCAAGAGGACCTTTGTTTGTATGGCAAGCTTTTGGGTTCCTGTACATACTTGGATGCTATTCGATTTTGGGATCAAGCCAAATGGAAATTTTTGGGATGTTTAGAAATTGTGGTTTTTCTAAAAATAATCTTTTTGATCAGTCTAAGAAAAAATGAGGATGTGGAGCAGATTCTTCAACAAGGTCCTTGGTTCTTTAGGTGTTGGGGTTTGTTTCTTAAGTGTTGGTCATATGATTTCAATCTGCACACCCAAAGCCTCAATCAAGCCTTAATTTGGGTCAGGCTCCTAGACCTACCTCTATCTCTGTGGTATGAAGATATTTTTTGTATGGATAGGGTATCATTTGGATTAATTTATGGCTATTGATCCAGCAACTATGGCCAAGACTAGGTTTATTCATGCTAGAATATATGTCAACTTGGATATGGAGCAATCCCCTTTGAAATCCATTGAACTAGCTTCCATGTATGGATCCTAGATTCAATCTCTATAGTATGAAAATTTAATGGTGAAATGCAGTTTCTACTCGAAGATAGGGCATTTGAATAGGTATTGACCTTAAAAAATATTCCTCCTCATTGGCAACAAAAGAAGATAAATGGTAACATGGAAGAAGCTTTTGGAAAATAAATCAAAGATAAGAATGAAAAGTACGTTTTGTCCCTAGTCGCCCTCTAAAATCCAAGAAGTAGAAGTGATTGAATAACTCATTCTTTAGGTGAATAAGATTAGTGACCCTCATTTTGTTGATTTTTCTATTATAATTTCTCAATTACTATTTGAATATTTAGAAAACACCTTGGAAGTTAGATATATGGATGATCCAAATTAAGAAATAGATCTAAGGAGTAGTTCTATTTTAGAAGAAATCCATTTGAACCTAAATCACCATTTTGAACCAATTATCCCTTTTAAAATTTTGGGGACTACACCTAAATCCTAGATGGTAAATAAGGTCCCCGGAATCCTGAATAGATCCTCTATGAGCTCGAGAAATAATCAAGAAGATGTGAGAAATGACAAATCCATAGGTAGGCCTACCTAAAATAAAATCAAGGAAAGGGAAACAGCTAAAAGAAGTGGCAAATAGAAATCAGTTGACCCTAAGATCGGGTGGTAAAAAGCCTCCATCCAAATCCAAGAAAAGAGAACATCATTTCTTAGAACATCAGAGGGCTCAATGCTCCCTCTAAACATTGTCCGGTTCAAAATTTTATAAAAGACCTAAATCCTAAAATTCTATTATTGTAAGAAACTAAATTAAATGATCATAATATAGATATAGTTAAAAGAAGTGTTTGGGAAGAAGTGGATTATGTTTCTTGTACAACGAAAGGAGACTCGGGGGGCCTACTTTGTATGTGGGATGGAAACCTTGTAGAAGGAAAGGTAATTTTAACCACTAATATGTTAATTAGTGTTCTTTTTCATTATAGAGTCACCAAGGTCAATTGGGTCTTAACCAATATTTATGCTCCAAATACCTATTCAAGAAGAAGACAACTTTGGAAGAGCCTTACCTCAATGAAAAACCTTCCATAATATGGCCTCGATTATTATTGGTGACTTCAATACTCCTCTCTACCCTTCTAAAAAGTATGGTGGTATCCTCAGTTGGTCATATAGCATGTATGATTTTGAGAAGTTTGTTTTGGATAATGGGTTGATGGATACTAACCTCAGAGGTGTCAAATTCAAGTCAAGTAACAAAAGATTAGACAGTCAACTTATTCAAATAGGATTGGATAGATTCCTAGTGTCCCAAGAGGGACTAATCAATTTTAGGAATACCTCTTTACTAGCTCTCCCTAAAACTAGCTTGGACCACAACCCTTTGGTTCTTGATGCTAAATCAGACAGTAAAATGTTCTTCAGTCCCTTTAGGTTCAAGGCTATGTGGCTCAACAATGATGGTCTTGAGAGCAATCTATTAAGGAATGGTGGGACATGGAGTTTTTTGGCCCTCTTGCTTCCCAAATAGCCAAAAAACTTAAATTTATCAAATTCAATCTGAAAAACTATAATAAGCATCTTTTTGGAAATTTATTTCAAATAAATACTGAATTGAAACAACTTTTAGCATTAGAGAACAAGATGAGTGGAGGATTGTACATGCAAGAAATTAGAGATAAGGAAAGAGCTCTCTAACTACCACAATTTCTAGGTGTTTGAGGAGATATTTTGGAGGTAAAAATCCTGAGCCCTATGGCTCAAGGAGGGAGATTGTAATACCAAATACTTTCATGTTTCAACTTTGAAACAAAAGCTATAATAAAATTAAGAAAATCCTAAAAAATAATATATCCATAACTGATAACATTGTGGATATTTGTGAAGAGGTGGTAAGTTATTTTAAAAACATTATTGACACATTTGAAAGGTTCAATGAGGCTAAAGCTTACCTTTTGCTCCAAAATATCCTTTCATTGGTCTTTGTTGAACACAATTTTTTCCTGACTATCCCCTTACAGAAGATGAGATAAACGTTTTTTTTAAGATGGTAAGGGATAAATCCCTTGGGCTGGATGGCTTCCCTGCCATATTCTACCAAAAATACTAGCATATTGTGGGAAAATTGGTTTGTACAGCTATTTTCGAGATCCAAAGAAACTTATTTATACCCTGACATATTAATTCCACTTTCTTAGTGCTCATCCAGGGATTTTTGCCCGATTAGTTTATGTAACACTCTTTATAAAATTCTCACCAAGGTTTTGGCCAACAGGCTTAAAGTCATTTTGCCTTTCATTATTGATGCTAATCAAGGAGGGTTTATCTTGGGCAAAAAAATTTTATATGGAATTATTACTATCCATGAGGTGATCCATTCTATTGATAAAAGTGGCTCTATTGGTCTCCTTTTGAAGCTTGACATGAATAAAATGTATAATATAGTCAAACAATATTTCTTGCTACAAGTTCTCTCTAAGTTTGGATTCCATGAAGTCTAGATTATATTAAGTAAACAATGTATCTCTTTCGTAATGTTCTCAATTTTAGTGAGTGGGGTTGTTGTGGGTTACTTTTCGAGTCAAAGGGGCTTAAGGCAAGGGGATCCCCTATCCCATTACCTTTTAATTATTATGGCAAAATCTCTTAGTAGAAATATATCTATTGCCACTACAATCGAAAATATTGTTGGTATCAGGTCTACCACCTCTCTTCTATTTATTTCCCATCAATAGTTTGTGTATGACACAATTCTAGCCACCATCACTTCTATACCCCAAGTAAAAGAAATCAAATATCTTCTTAATAGCTATGAATCAATAGTAGGTCCAAAGATAAATTAACACTCCTTCAAGAAGGTAAGGTAAAATAACTAGAATCTGGGGTTGTGAAATTGGGTTTCTTCCTTCCACTTACTTAGGAATACCTCTCTTCAAAGGTTGTATGAAGCCTACTATTTGGGATCCTATTGTGGAAATAATTAGAAGGAAACTTGCAGGTTGGAAGAACCCCTTCTTAGCTAGGCTGGGAAAGCCTGGCTAGTCAAATATATGCTCCAAATAATTCCAATTTACTTTTTATCACTATTCAAAATGCCCTCTAAAATTAGAGCAATTATTGAGCAAATTCAAAAGTATTTTTTATGGATTGGCACGAAGGAAAAAAGAAGAGTGGCCCTTGTGGCATGGGATAAAGTTTATACTCTTAAGGAGTTGGGAGGACTGGGTCTCAAGAAATTGAATCTGATGAGTAGGGCAATGATTACCAAAATTGGTTGAAAATTGCTTGCAAATGATAAACCAAGGTGGATGAGGATCCTCAAAGCTAAATACCTTAAGAATGAAAAGAATATTGTCAAAAAGATAAATCCCCCTCAAGGATCCTACCTTTGGAATCACCTGATTAAATTCAAAGGATCCTTGTGGGGAATTTAGGTCTTCCACAAGATTTTTTCCATTATTAAGATATTTGGCTTTAAGTATCTTTGTCCACCGTCGTTTGTCATTTGTAAGCATTTTCCAACCAATTTTGGCAATCGGTACCCTATTCATTAGATTTAATTTCTTGAGACCTAGACATCCCAACTGCTTACGAGTACAATATTGATCCCACACCACAAGGTTCATTCTTCTCTTTTCCTCCATGCTAGACAATAGAAAAAACTTTTGAATTTGCTCAATAATAACTTTGATTTTAGAGGGTGTTTTGAACAAGGACAAAAATTAAATCATGCTTTGAAGCATAGATTTGACTAACTGGGCTTTCCCAACCTGACTTAGAAGGTACCCTTTCAACCTGAGAGTTTCCTTCTAATTCTTTCCACAACATGATACCAAAGAAAAGGCTTCATACAACCTTTGAAGAGAGGTATTCCTATGTGGAAGGCAGAAACCCAATTTCACAACCCAGGATTCTAGTTATTTTACCTTACCTTCTTATAGTAGACTTTATTTTTTTTTTAAATTATCTTTTGATCTATTTTTTATTCATAGCTATTCAGATTATATTTGATTTTTCATTTAAAATAGGTTTTGACAGGCTCCCAAAATATTATTACATCAACAGCAAAAGTGTTGAACAAACAAAAGATAAAGCAAGAAGTAAAAATGGGGGAACGTAGTCCCACAATAAGGAAGACAAAAAGGAACAAAAAAAAATAGGATGGGTAAAACATGAGGATGTCCTACGATAAATAATAGATCATGCACAAGGAAGGCATTAATCCTCTTCTTCAGCTTCAGCATCTTCGTCCTTAGGCTCTTTATTTATCTCATCTTCACCTTCATCCTCAGCATTTTTAGAAGTCACAGAGTTCTTGTCATCATCCTTGGCTTCATCCATGGTGTTGTCCTTTCCATCATCCTTGGCTTAATTTATGGCATTGTCCTTGCCATCATCCTTGGAGAACTACTTGTTAAAAAATAGAAGATTCAAGGTGTTATGGAGGTCCATAATGTGATAAATGTAGTTGTCTGCCTGCTCGGTGTCTATGGGCCCACGTAAAGGGAAGGCAGCAAAAAAAATCACAACCAAACTATAGGAAGTGATTAAATAATTAAATGCACAAAAAATCCAACCAAGCCCTGTGCAATGCCTTCTCTAGTGGAATGAGATCTGCTCTCATCTTCTCCACTTGGAACACCAGTGGAACGAGATCTGCTCTCGTCTTCTCCATTTGGAACCAAATCTGAGATCTATTCTGCTCCAACGCTAGCACTTCCTCCCTCTGGCTCTGATGCCAATGTAGCTAAATGAAACGTAAGAGAAATGGTTTGATAAATAAAATATGCATTAACATTAGCTTAGAAAGGTCTAAGCATTATATAGTTTACAAATAAACTATATTAGCACAAATAATGCTAACATAACGCGTTAGGAGAGTAGTGTGCTAACAACTAACCTAGGTAGAGAAGTATGAACTAACTACTAATCTAAAATATCTAACCTAGGATATTTTAGATACTAACCTAGGTTTACCAGTAGATATTTAGCACAGTAAATATCTCTATGGTAAGTAGTAAGAAGTAACTGTAATAATCTACCTATGTAGTATAATGCAATATACTACCTATTTTACCTAGTGGAGTAAAAGGGTAAATATCCCAAAGAATGGAATATTACTCTAACATTTATGATGTACTACTTTAGGTATTGGTCAGGTACATACTTATCCTCCTCATCTGAGTTGATTACCAAGGTTTTCTTTTTTTTGTAAGCTTTTCCAGATGTGGTGAGGATCTTATGGGTCTCTCTAATTTCTTAGGGACCTCGATTTTGATTTTCTTGACTACTTGATTTATCAAACTTTTGACTGCCTCCATAGTCACTATTTTCTTGGTCGACATGGCTGGTAAATAAGAGGAGGACAAACTAGCCTAGGTCTAGATAGATTTGGCAGGGATAGAGCTAAGTTTTCCTTTGGTAGAATTAACAATAAGGATTATAATGCCTTGAGGGTAGTGGGTTAGCCAGTGTTTATAAAGGGATTTGAGGGTAGTGGATTAGCCAGTTGGCCTATGAGTTCAGCGAGCAACTTGATATCGATATCATAATTTTTTTCATGGATGATCACCTTATTTTTGTTCCAACTATCTAGGATTATCATGGTTATCTCGAAGTCATCCCTTGAAAAACTCTTGAATAAAGGCATAAAACCTCTCTCAGTGAGCATGGCTTCAGCAATGGGGTCCATGGAAACAATGGTTGGCTCAACAAAACTCATGGTTTTTATGCAAAGGAGGCACCTGGGAATGGAGCAAAGGAAGAATTATTTCAAGTGATAAGATTTGTATTCGCTATAAAGATATAACAAGCGAAGGCCACTCTTTAGTTGGGGAAAATTTCCTTCTTGGATGAGGAGCCAAACAATTCGGATGATTTGGAAATTATAGATATTGATGTGGGGATTCCCATGCATACCTGGAAAAGCTACAAAAAAAATCTTACAATTGAAATGCCTAACCACCTTGATGGGCCACGTGAAGAGGTAATTAAGGTAATTGTGGATAATGTCAAGCGTAACGGGTAAGATGTAGGTAATGGCAAGGATACAGAGGAGCGGGGTGATGGTTTGAAGAAATAGGTGGAGGTGATTGGTGGGCAAAGTGTGCATGTGAGTATAGCTAGTGGGGATACGATTATCATCTTCAAAATAGGAAATGTGGATGTGGATAATAAGAGTGGTGTGAGAGCTAAGCTAAGACGGTTGAGGCAAAAGGTAAAAATTTCTTGGAAATTGGCAATAAAAAAGTTAGAATTTTTAAAAACCTCACTAATGCTAATGGTGCCAAGTATCAATGATATGTGGGTGCCGAGGAGGAACAAAAGAGAAAATATTACAACTGATTTATCAGGCATCAGTACTAGTTATCACATATCTATCTTGATCCATAATGTCAATTATTTCTTGCAGCATGCCACTCCCCAAGTCATTAAAATCATGGCTTTGATACCATAATTATCTAATTTGTCAGCAACCTGGGTGCTTTCTCTAAATGTGTGCTGAAAAATAATCTCTTGTTGACTTTGACTCAAAATTCTAGCTTCCTCAATGCAGTCCTTAACCCTCCATTAAGGATTTTTGTTGTTCTTTAGGTATTTGATTGTGTTGAGTGAGTCTCCCTCGACCATGATTGTGTTGAGGTACAATACCTCAACAACACTTATAGCATTAAGGAAACAATACTTTTATGTAAAAAACATGTACTCTTTATGGATTAATTATAACACATTGAAGGAATTTTGGTACAATCCTTTGAAAAATGGATCATATTCTCCAAAAAATATGTGTAGCAAAAGAGTCATCAAGTGACAAGATAAATTCAATTTGGAAAAATAATATGATACATCAACAACATAGTAATGTTGCAAAATACAAACACTCAAGAGAAGAAGAGTATGATCACTCAAGAGAATAAGAACATGTATATGTTGCTAATGATCAACCAAAATATCTTAATGATGTTTGGTATACTAATTCTGGAGCAACCAAGCATATGATCGATTGAAAAACTAATTGTAAAACTCTATATTATCCTGAATTTTAGGTCCTAGGTGATGACACATCCTATAATATCAAAGATATAGGTGATGTAAAATTATGTCTTGGATCACATACATACAAGATAACAGAATTTTTGTATGTTCAGGACTCACTAAGAATCTGCTCTTTGTCAAAAAATTACTTGACCATAATTTGAAGATTGAATTTGACAACCAATAGAACTCCAAGGTATATCTCATTTGTGGTAAGATTAAAAAGTCTATTATTATTGCACATGGTAAAGGAATAAGAAAAATGTTTGAACTTTATATAGTACATCATGACAATCATGCAATAATTATCAAATCCATTATTTTTGTGTCACTCTGGCATCAATGATAGGGTCATTTAATATTTGGCCATTTTATTGCTCTTCAAAATAAGCACATGGTTAGAGGTCTTCCTTCCTTGAATAAATCTACTCAAATTTACCCTTATTGCTTAGCTGGAAAACAACATAAATCTCTGTATGGTTCTTTATAATCTCGAGCTAAAGGACCTCTTGATTAGGTTCATACCAATCTTTGTGGACCCATGGCTCTAAGGTATAATGGATTTTCATATTTTTAGCTCTTTGCTAATGATCATACTTGCAAAATGTGGATATTTTTGCATAATAATAATAAAGTCTTTTTCTACTTCAAACAGTTTAATGCTCAAGTTGAGACATTCACAAGTCATCAAATCCATGTACTCCACTCATATCGAGGGGGAGTTTACTAGTGATGAGTTTTTTTGCTTTCTTGAGAAAACATGGCATTCATCAACAATTGATAACTATTTATACTCCATAACCAAATGGTGTTGCTAAATGTAGAAATAGAACCATCATGGAAATGGTTCATTACATGTTGAAATATTCTCAAGTTGCACCTTATTTTTGGGAAAAAGTAGGACATACTACAGTTTACTTGCTCAAACATGTCTGCACTATAACACTTAATACATCACTGCTAAAGAAGCATGTACTAGATACAAGTCATCAATATTTCATCTTCATGTTTTTGGTTGTACAACATATATGCACATCCCAAAGGAGAAGAGACAAAAACTAGATGAGAAGTCTCATTAATGCATTTTATTAGGATTCAATGATGAATCAAAAGCCTATAGATTACTTGATAAGACTACCAATAAATTGTATATTAGTCATGTTGTCATTTATGATGAGAAAAATGACTCACTCTCATCTTTTGTTCTAGTAGTACTTCATAATAATGAAGATTAAGAAGACTCTAATGAGAAAGTTTCCAAAGACAACAATTTTGAAATAAGTTTGTAATCTAGTGGTCCATAAGCACACCAAACACATTGTAATTTTAGTGCCACTTCATACACAAACATGTTCAAAAACATAATATTCAGCTCAAATTATGCCTTGCTCAGAAACAATATGCAGATTTCTTCACCAAGCCACTTACGCGTGTTAAGTATGAGTCATTTCTAGATTTACTCTGCAGAAACTCTAAATTACGATGTAATAAGGGTAGAAGGTTAGAAATTATTATCTTCATATTTTGTTAGTTTCATAATAAGTTGAGTCGTAGCAATCACTCAACATCGAGTTCGTGTGTTTACTGATAGTTATGGGTAGTTGCATGTATTTTTTGTCCTATTATGAGTTGTTATGCCATATTGGACAAACCTTGTATATTTAAGTAACCTCAAATCAATGAATAAAATCATAGAAATATTTTCCATCACTTCTTAATTGGCCATATAGGATATTAAACATTAAAACCATGTGTTACAGATCATGTCTTTTGTTTACTAATAATACTAGTTTTTAATTTAAACAAAATATCTTATGTTCATAAATATTTTTTTTGATAAGTTTAAAATTTTATTCAAAATGGGTTTTCATAGGGTCCCAAAACTTGAATATATCAGTAGCACCAGAACAGAGCACATAGATACAATGGAAAAAAGAGAGGGGGATGCAGCCCCACAACAGAAAGACCAAGACACCCTTAAAACCAGTAAGGATAGGCAAAGGAAATGAAGCCCTAAACCAAACAAAAAAGCAACAAGGATGTAATTAGGCCTACTCTTTATCTTCAATATCAACATATTTAAGCTCATCCTTCAGCTCGTCCTCATCATTAACAGAAGCAACATGGTTCCCATCAGTGCCCTTAACAACATCCATGATAGTATCCTTGCCTCCATCCTCAGAAAACTTCTTGTTGAAGAACAACAGGTTTAAGGTATTGTGAAGTTTTTTGAATTGAGAAATGCAGTTGGTGATGGAATTAATTATATACTACTTCAGACATAGGTTAGGAGCATCATTGTCTTCCTCCTCAAATTCAATGACCAGATTTTTCTTCTGATGCAATAGGTTTTTCAATTGAAGTGAGGATCTAACTTCCTCTGGTTTCTCTAGTGACTCCAACTTAATTTTCTTGGGATCTTGGCTTCTCAACCTTTTTACAGCCTCCACTATGGCTCTTTTCTTAGCCGACATTACCGAGGAATAGGAAGCAAAGGGGCTAGCCTAGGACTTGCTTGGCTTAGCTTGGCAGGGAGAGAACTAGGCTTACCTTTAGGGGGATGAGTAGTAGGGATGGGGATGCCTTGGGGACAATGGGAAAGCTAATGCTTGTAAAGGATCTTGAAAATACCTTGGTGGGAGGGTAAATCATCATTTTTCTTCTTGCAAGATATAGAAAATTAAGTTGGAGTCACCAGAGAAACTAGAGGGAGTCGGATCCTCACTTTGATTCAAAAACCTACCCAGATTTGTCTTAGAATTTTTTTTGGATTTTGCTATATATAATTTTTTTTGTATTTTTAAATATAAGGTGAAGAACAGGTATCTTCTAATCAGCTAATTTGAACACACTGTTACTGCATAATTATACGATCTACACACCGGAAGCTTGAAATAGAAATAGGACTAATACTAATATTCAAAACTCATCACAAAATACACTTTGAAATATAACACTTCATACATTAACTTCTAGAATTTAGCATCGTAATTATACCAGTTGATCGAGTTGATCGCTACGGGCTCTTTCCCCATGTGGTCTGGGATGCTGAGACTTCCTCACTAATGTTCGTCACCTTAAGACACAGTATTCACTCCTGACACTAAGCAATTTGGCTCAGATCTGACACGTCCTACAACTGACAGTAGTAGTCTAGACTAATTATGACTGAATACCCTTTTTTTTTGTTGATACTCCTCTCTAATAGCCTAGAATATGTCTATCTCTGGTTGTTGTGAAGAATTTAGAATCTTCCAACACAAAACCTGATGCCTACAACTCAAATCGAACCAATGATGGCCCTGTATGGTATGACCCACGACGAAGCTGGCAGTAAATGGTATCAACTAAATATTATACCACAAACCCTTGCAATTCTCTGCTCAAACTTCTCAATGCTACCTTATTATAATTTTTGGATGAAATCACTGCAACCAATCCACCAGGGGTAATATTGCATACCCGAAGAAGATGTCCTTACTGGAAATGGTCATCCCCAATGAGCTTGATGCCTGCAAATTATCTCTTCAAGGAGTCTCCAATATATCCCAAGCTTGTCTTCTAATCTCCCCTAAAATGAGAGCCAAAATCCCAATTTATAGAATTTTCGATAAGCTTGGTGGCTTGGAGGGAACTTTTCAAATTTCAATTTAGCTTCTAGAATCAACCTCTAGAATAATCTTATATTTTATCATTATGACGTCCTTCCCCTTTTTGCACTAGGAAAGTCACTTTATGATTTAATATTTATTTAGTGACTTTTAATGACCTTTTCCTTCATAACATAATAACTTATATAAAATTAAATATTTAATTTAATTTTATATAAATAACTTCCGGACATTAAAATTTCTAAGCTTCACCACTCCAAACCACAAACTAATCATGGATTTGGATACCCATTAAGCCAAACAATCTAATTGTACCATCTACTCTGGCAGAAACCCTAGCATGGTAACTTACTATAAATAGTAAGTTCCCTCCAAAAATCCCAATAATCCACCAAAATCGACCACTGATGGCCCCGAAAAGGACTCCCAACCATCTCACTTAGCCTACGGGAGCCCGTGAGTAGGCTAACCTTTTATGTCAACCAATGAACTAAGAAGGGGACATTACAGTCCGCCCTCCCCAAAATTGCTTGCCCTCAAGCAATTCCAACCCGGGGTGTTGCAACACTTCTTCACTTTCCCATGTTGCATCTTCTTCTGGTAGGTGCTTCCACTTGACTAAATATTCTGTAATCACCTTCCCTCTTAAAGTCTTCTCTCTGAAGTTGATGATGGCCTCTGGCTCCAAGTATAGCTTTCCCTACTCATCTAAATGTGGTAGCTCTATAGAAGGAGTGACACATGGAAGACATTGTGGATTTTACTGCCTGCAGGTAACTCCAACTCGTAGGCTACCTCTCCAATCCGTCTGATGACTCTGAAAGGCCCATAAAATCTCGGCTTCAATTTTTCCTTTCCACTTTTTTTGAGGGTTGACTGTCTGAAGGGCTGCAAACTGAGATATACCATGTCGCCAACCTCAAAGCTACGTTCCACCCACCGCTGGTCAGCATACAACTTCTATCGATTTTGGGTTTGGTGTATGTTGTCCCTCAGGGCTCTCATGATGTCCTTATTGTCCTATAACACCTCTTAGCTCTGGGTAACCTGTTGTCACCAAGCAATAGATCTATGAAGTTCGAGGTCTCATAACCATACAAATATTTGAATGGATTCATCCCTATATTCATGTGGGGAAGCTATACAATTGAGCTATGGTCTCACTCTTCTCATGCTCTTTTTCTGATTCCTCCTCATCGTTGTCCTCTGAATCAATTTGCTGATCCGATTTTTCTGATTCTGAAGTCTCCACTTCAAAGTATTCTTTTTGTACCATTTTTCTTGCCTGGACCTTCCGAGAGCACTTATGCGATAGGTCCCATGGTTCCCTGCAGTGAAAACATAATTTCTTTTTCCTTAGTTCGTTAAGTTCATCATTCCCTAGCTTCTTTTGCTCGACCTTTGACTGCTGCGGATGTTTGTGAAAATCTTTCTTGTCTTTTTCTTTGCTGCTCTGAAATGGTTTGAATGAAGGTTTATTCTTCGGAACAACAAACTCCATACTACGGGCCTTCTTCATTGCTTCCTGTAGAGTTTGGGGCTCAAAATCCTTTACCCAACCGCGAACAGGTTCGGATAAACCTTCCACAAAAAGAATCACCAGTCTCTTTTCTGATATATCCTGAACTCTAACTGAGAGTGCTTGGAAATCAGTGATGTAGGAGTCCACAGTGCCAAATTGCTTCAATTGAGCTAACTCCCTGAAGTGAAGCTCCGGATCCTTCTTGTCAAAACGGTCTATGAGCCTGTTGGTGAAGTCTTCATATGTGGTAATCAAATTATGACCCAAGGTGGTCAAGCCATGAAACCACCAGTCATGTGCTGCTCCATCCAAATGGAGTGTAGCAAACTTAATTGCATCCTCCTCCTTCATGGGTCTCAAAGACAAGTAGTTGTCTAACTTCTCTACCCAAGCCCTGGCTGTGCTCTTCCCACTACCATCAAAGTGTGGTATGGTAAGCTTACTTAAAGCATACTGTAAATCAGATTGTGCCGGAGTTCTTCGTTGTTCAAACTGAATACCACCTTGTTCAAAACTCTTCCTCTTATGGTGGTAATATTTATCAAAGGACCAATCTGCCTTAAGTGCTTCTGGAAGAGTTTCATACTGTCGATGCCACTCCATGACCATTTCATCAGTAGGAGGCTGATTATGTGGCGCCTCTTGTACTAGATTTTCCTCTTGAGGAAGGAAAGAAGGCTGCGTAGGGCGTGATGTAATGACTGTATGCTGAAACTGCATTGCTGTATTCTGACTTTCCTTGGTAAAAGTTCGTCTATTAGAGGTACTAGCATCCCCATTCTGAGCTCCTGTTTGCAGATTCTGTATGGAGTTGGTCATAGCCAATATTGCATTGGCCAAGGCTTCTTGTCCTTGTCTAATTTCTTGTTGTCCCTGAGTCATCTGATTAAGTATGGCTAGGATACTAGGAGTGTTATCGTGCCTATCTCCCATTGTGTTAACTGATCTATCTGATTGGGACTGTTGTGCTTTCTTCCTTTCTCTTTCTGCAGCTCTAAGATCTCTTTCACTCATAAAAGTTCAATCTGTCCACAGGTTGGCAGAGCTGAACCTGGCTCTGATACCAATGTAACGTCCTACCCGGATCTGTCTTAGAATTTTTTTTTTGGATTTTTGCTATATATAATTTCTTTTGTATTTTTAAATATAAGGTGAAGAACAAGGATCTTCTAATCAGCTAATTTGAACACACTGTTACTGCAGAATTATACAGTCTACACACCAGAAGCTTGAAATAGAAATAGGACTAATACTAATATCCAAAACCCATCACAAAATACACTCTGAAATATAACAGTTCATACATTAACTTCCAGAATTTAGCATCAGAATTGTACCAGCTGATCAGAGTTGACTGCTATAGGCTCTTTCCCCACGTGGTCTGGGCTGCTGAGACTTCCTCACTAATGTTCATCCCCTTGAGACACAGTAGTCACTCCCGGCACTAAGCGATTTGGCTCAGATCTGACACGTCCTGCCTCTGACAGCAGCAGTCCAGACTAATGATGACTGAATGCCCTTTTGTTCTGCTGATACTCCTCTCTAATAGCCTCGAATATGCCTATCTCTGACTGTTGTGAAGAAGTTAGAACCTTCCAACACAAAACCTGATGCCTGCAACTCAAATCGAACCAATGATGGCCCTGTATGGTACGGCCCAGGAGGAAGCTGGCAGTAAATGATATCAACTGAATATTATGCCACAAACCCTTGCAATTCTCTGCTCAAACTTCTCAATGCTACCTTATTATAATTTCTGGATGAAATCACCACAACCAATCCGCCAAGGGTAATATTGCATACCCGAAGAGGATGTCCTCACTGGAAATGGTCGTCCCCAATGAGCTTGACGCCTGCAAATTATCTCTGCAAGAAGTCTCCAATATATCCCCAAGCTTGTCTTCTAATCTCCCCTAAAATGAGAGCCAAAATCCCAATTTATAGAATTTCCGATAAGGCTGGTGGCTTGGAGGGAACTTTTCAAATTTCAAATTAGCTTCTAGAATCAACTTCTAGAATAATCTTATATTTTATCATTATGACGTCCTTCCCCTTTTTGCACTAGGAAAGTCACTTTATGATTTAATATTTATTTAGTGACTTTTAATGACCTTTTCCTTCATAACATAATAACTTATATAAAATTAAATATTTAATTTAATTTTATATAAATAACTTCCGGACATTAAAATTTCTAAGCTTCACCACTCCAAACCACAAACTAATCACGGATTTGGATACCCATTAAGCCAAACAATCCAATCGTACCTTCCGCTCTGGCAGAAACCCTAGCATGGTGACTTACTATAAATAGTAAGTTTCCTCCCAAAAGCCCAATAAGCCACCAAAATCGACCACTGAAGATGATCAATGGCCCCGAAAAGGACTCCCAACCATCTCACTTAGCCTACGGGAGCCCGTGAGTAGGCTAACCTCGTCTATCAACCAATGAACTAAGAAGGGGACATTACATAGGGATGGGGATGCCTTGGGGACAATGGGAAAGCTAATGCTTGTAAAGGATCTTGAAAATATCTTGGTGGGAGGGTAAATCATCATTTTTCTTCTTGCGAGATATAGAAAATTAAGATGGAGTCACTAGAGAAACTAGAGGGAGTCAGATCCTCACTTTGATTCAAAAACCTATTGTATCAAAAGAAAACTCTGGTCATTGACACTGAAGAAGAAGACAATGATGCTCCTAACCTGTGTCTGAAGTAGTATATCATTAATTCCATCACCAACTGCATTTCTCAACTCACAGACCTCTGTAATAACTTAAACCTGTTGTTCTTCTACAAGAATTTGTCTGAGAATGGAGGTAAGGATACTGTCACGAATGTTGCTAAGGACACTGATGGGGACCATGCTGCTTCGGTTAATTATGAGGATGATGGTGAGAATGAGCTGAAAGATGATACTGGCTTCTCAACCCTTTTACTGAGAGCAAGAACCACTTGGTTATTATAAGGTGATAAAAATACCAATTTTTTCCATCGGGCTACCTATGCTAGGAGACAGACGAACAACATGGAAGCTCTTCAAGATGAGAACAAACACTCCTTTGATACAATTCTAGGTATGCATTTTCATTCAATGGATTATTTTTCTAAACTATTTAAGGAAATTATGGTGCAAGATGAAGAGGCTCAAAAATAAGTTCTTTTTGTCATACCCTCTATTATCTTTGAAGAAGAAAATCGGGCTCTACTTAAACCCATTGATAGAGAGGAATTGAAGAATGTAGTCTTTGGAATGAGCACCAAAAAAACACCAAGTCTAGATGGCTTTCCAATTGAGTTTTTTCAGACCTTCTAGGACAACTTGGAGGAGGATGTAATGGTTGTTATAGAGGAGTCCAAAGGTAGTAAAAGAATTCTTAAAGCATTAAATCATACTTTCATTGCCTTAATTCCAAAATGGGAGGAGGGGGTGCATATTTCAGATTATGTACCTATTGCCTTATGCAATGTCATATATAAAATAATCACAAAGGTAATTGTTGAGCAGCTAAAACCTTTTCTACATAGCATTATCTCCTCAGAGCAAGGAGGTTTGTAGAGGGTAGGCAGATCTTGGATGATGTGGTTCTAGCTCAAGAGGAAATCCATTCAATGCAAACATCTGGTAATAGAGGAATGTTCATAAAATTAGATATATCAAATGCTTATGATAGGATGGAGTGGAGCTTCTTGTCAAAGATGATGGCAATCTTTGGTTTCTCTCAGGATTGGATAGAATGGATCATTAGCTGTGTTTCTACTCTGACATACTCAGTATTAATCAAGGGTCTTCCCTCGTTAAGGAGATCCTTGTTCCCCTTATATTTTTTTCATATTGGCTAAAGGCTTGGGTAGACTCATCTTGAGGAGAAGACAACAAGATTTGCTAACAGGTATCAAGGTGGGTGAGGAATTTTTGACTTACCTATAGTTTGTGGATGACACAAGATTGATGGGAGTGGCCAACTTCAAGGAAGCAAGAATGATTAGAGATACACTTAATGTCTACCTTAGGGCTACAAACAAATTCATCAATGATAAAAAATCCAAAGTGGTCTTTTTCAATCTTGATCAAAGGCTTCAGGACAAAATTTTAGAGATCTTGGGATTCACAAGGACTTCTCTCCCAGTGGTATACTTGGGGGTCCCTTTGCATTTTAAAAAACTAAAATAGATATCTAGAGGAATATTTTGGATTGTATCAAGGAAAGAATTAATCATTGGTCTCACAAATGGTTAAGCTATGGGGATAGATTAACATTTTTACAGACAGTCATTTAGGCCATTGCCAATTTATAAATTTTCTATCCTTGCTACCCCACATACCATATGGAAAGATTTGGACAAGATGGCTAGAAAAAAATTATGGGAAGGAGTAAGGGGAGAGAGGAAATGGGTCTTAGTAGGTTGGGAGAAAGTAAGTTAACCCAAGGTAAAAGGAGGTTTGGGACAGAGAAGATCAAAGTTAAATAATAAAGCTTTGGCTAGAAAGCTTTACCTGAGGTGTATTTCCCAACCAACTTCTTTATTCAATAGAATTTTAATTAGTAAATATTTGGGATAGGTAAACCCAAATGAGGTGGGTCATTTCTCTTTGGATGGTAATGGATCCGTAGTGTGGCAGGCTCTTTAGTTAGGATCTCAGGTAGTGAAAGATGGATTATTTTGAAAAGTGGGGAAAGGGGAGAAGGCACAATTTTGGACAGATTCACGGGATCAATACCCACCTATCATTGTTGAATTCCCTTAACTGCAACCAATACAAACAGCCATGGAAACCAGAGATTGGGTCCAAACAAAATTTATTTCAACAGTAGTCAGTTGGGGGATTATAATTTTAAGCAGTTTAAGAAGTTAGATGAGTGGCCAATTTCAATCCCTCTAGATTTGACACCCATCATGACTAAAATCTTGGCAAAAATATTTCTCATAGGTAGAGATGAGGAGGATGAATTATCTTGGGGATATAGGAGCCTTGGTGTCTACACAATTAAGGATGGATATGATAATATCCTTCCAGAGCCTCCTCCTCATGCATATCAGGTTGAGGATTGGAGAAAGATTTGGCAGTCCAAGGGTTGGTTGAAAGTAAACTTTTTTGCCTAGCATTTCATGCATAATAGAATTCTTATTTTTGATAATATCAGATGTAGGGGAATCATTGGTCCATCTCAATGTGTTTTATGCTACAAGAGTGAGGAAACAACTTATCACTTGATGTTTGAGTGCCCATTCACGTGCCAGATTAGGGAGAGATGGTTTTTATATTATAAAATTCGAGTTAATGGTGATTTGAATCAAATTAATATTTGGGAAATATGGAAGAGGGGTAGATTTAAATCTAAAGCTCTTTGTATTGGTTGGGAGCTTGGATTAAACTTCATTTGGTGGCAAGTGTGGTTGAAGAGAAATGGCAGAATTTTTAGAGAAATCTTTTCATCTTTAGATGGAGTTTGGAAGGTCATTTGGAGCAAAGTCACAAAAACTGTGGCAGTGTATGCTAAAGAGGAAACTCGAGTTGTTATAGGGACAATGGAGAAGGAAGTTGAAGTGCAAGAGGGGCAGGATAGAGCTAGTTGGAAACCACCCCTAGAAGGTTGAATTAAAATTAATACTGATGGAGTTGCAAAAGGCAATCCGGGTAGAGCTGGAATTGGAGTGGTTTGTCGGAATCATGTTGGAACAATGCTCTATTGGGAACTGCAAGGCTTCGTAAGGGCCACAAACAATGAAGCAAAAGCCTTAGCTATCAAATCTGCTTCTATTTGGGCAATAAAACAAGGTTACAGGAGGATAATCCTAGAATCATATTCTCAAATAATGGTTGGAGCTCTAGATTGCATGAGGAACTTTACTTTGAAGACATGGAGGTTGAGGATTCTTGTCACTCAAATTAAGGAATTGTGGAAGGAATTAGATGATGTGATTCCATTTTATGTGAGTAGAGATCTAAATAAAGTGGTAGACTTCCTGGCTAAGATGGGCACTGAGAAGGAGGTAGGGGTTCAATGGCACAGTGACACGGTGGCATGGCTATTGAGGATGAGATGATTAGGCAGGTTGGTGAGAAAATCAATGTTTAGCTAATTTGGACAACCATTCCAAAAATATGGTTTAGGAAATTTGTGCTCCAATGTAGATCTTCTTTTACAGTTGTAAACAGGTGAACAACCATTGTAGAAATATGGTTTAAGAGATTTGGCTCCAATGCAAATCTTCTTTTACTGTTGTAAACATATGTTCTCTTTAGCTAAGGCTAGAGAAATCTCATCCCAACTTGTAAATAATCTTTGTTTTAATACAAGTGTTTTCAAATTATTTTTCAAAACAAAAATAAAACAACCTAAAAACTATCTCAGATAATCAAAGCAAACTTAAACCAACTCATTTTCAGGTCACTCTCATTGTTTAGATGCAAATATTTATTTACTTATTTTTAAACTTCATGTGATAGACATACCATTGTCTGCACTCCTCCCTATCACATTGCACCATCACTTGGTCAGGGTTGCATGGCATCTCACAGACACAATGCCTGGAAATATATCAAAGAAAAACAGAGGTCACTTTAAAGTACAAAACTGGAAATATATCTATTAAACAACCCCTTGTATTCTCAAATCCTCTTAAAAAAATCCATAAAATTTTCTTACACTTCGACTCTATCTGGTTTCAACTCGCCAGTGGTGGCATTATACTCAAAGCGATAGAAATAATCTTCTGATCCAACCTGCTTGAGACGGACATAATCTTCAAAGCAGTGAACCTTGCAAGTATCCAGAATAGTTTCCACTCTCACCTTGTCACTGTGGTTTGACAGAAAGAATTCTTTGATTCCGTAGAATGATCTCCTACCACTCTCAGTTTCCTCAGGTCTATAGTACCATTGAACATTAACCCACACACTATTTTCCTGGTCACTTTCGATCTTCTTGATCTTCCCAATATAAGGAAGGGTAGTGCTATCTGGAGGACGCATCAACACTGAATCGCCAACTGTAACATGAAACAATTGTGAAATATTAATAATAATAATTATAGAATAGCGAGATAAACTAATACACATATAAACATATATATTAATGTGAACAATATAAGAATCTATATTGTTTAAATTTTTAGATTTTTGTTTTTGTTAGACATTTCAACAATATAACATTTTTCTTAAAATAAATTTTATCCTGATTATTTCAATTTAAATCCTCGATTATTTTATGAGAAGAAAAGATGCTGTGATTATACTTAACATTACCTAAGAAAATAATAGAAGGGAAATTATATTTTAATTTTATTATATTGAATTAATGAGTTGAAGGTAAATTGGAGAAGGCAGGATAATCTTTTAAGGGAAGTTTTTGGTTTGAATTTTCACTTTACCAAACTCATATTGGATACCGTAGAGGTAGGATAACCCTCGCAGGGAGGTTCTTCGAATATTCAATCTATCAAATGCATATTGATACTTAAAATCCAGTTGATAATGTTGTTACAATAAAAAACCGATACGACTCTTAAATGATTTTAATGATGTTAAAACCTCTAATCATTGTTTCTAAAACCACGACAGCCTCACAAAAAAATTTCGTTAAATTCAAAATAAAAAATTAATTATGCTCCCGCTTCCATGGCGCGGTGTCTCCCTGCGCATCAAATGCCGTAAAACCCTTAACTTCCTCTCCTCCTGCTAATCCTCCTCGATGCTGCTGGAACCCCGTGGCGCACCGGAATTCCGAGGAAATTTCCGAGCCCGGCAGATGTTCTCAGCAACCCGTACAATCTCGAGCGCCACCTACCTTCGCTTCGCTTCACCTGAATCCCAGTTAAAGAAAAAAGTTCGTTGGTCTCTGTGCTCCGCCTCGCCGTCGCCGTTTTATTCGGAGAGCTAAATGTATTTAATTTTCATCAAGTGGTATTCACTGGACCTGTTAGATTCAGGGATTTGGTTCCATTCTTACCAAATTATATAGAATTAAACAACCCTAAAATAAAATTAAAAATAATATATCTTTTATTTTTAAGAACAATATTTTTGTAAATAGTGGTTTAATTTAATAATTTTTAAATTAATTTATATGAAATTTAAAGATCCTAGTGGTTTAATTTAATGATTTTTAAATTTATTTATATTAAATTTAAAGAAAAAGATATAGACATTTTTAAAAACAATATCTTTCAAATTATTGATTTTTAAACTAATTTATATGAAATTTAAAGACCTTAAAAATAAGTATGGAAGTGAGGGAAGAAAGTAGAGAGGGGAGGGCTCTGGTCCCTCCCCTGCTCCCCCTCCCATGGTTCTTGGTTCCTGCCCAGTCCCTGGCTCAACCCAGGTCATCCCTCCCGGGAAGTGGTTGTTTGCAGATGATCTCCTGAGGGGAGATCCTTCTCCACTATCTGCGCCCCTTCTGGCCAGCTAGGGTTTCCTTGGTTGTTTTTTCGGACTGGTGCTTCCCAGGGATCCCTGTTTGGTTGGGGATCCCTTCCATTTTTCCCTCAGGCTTCCCCTTGGGACAAAATGAAGCATGTATTATTAGTCACTGCATGATTAATCAGATAAAAAAGCTTAAGAGGGAACGGAAAAAATGAATAAAGATAATATAATATAAAGAAAAAATTACATATGGCAATGTACAAGTTCATGGTTGCATTAAGAAGGAATAGCTTAAGAAGCAATTATCTAAGGAGAAGCAAGAAGCAATTATGGTTGCATTAAGAAGGAATAGCTTGAGAAGCAATGATCTAAGGAGAAGCAAGAAGCAATTATGGCACACGGGAACAAATTGAAAAATCTACAGAAGACTAATATAGAAGGAAGCCTTGTAGTACACAAGGACACACAAAAAAAGGGCATATGAGAGAATATTATAAAGAATTATCAAAATTAATGAAATAAATTGCTAAAAATTTAAAGGAAACAAAATGTTAGATTAATGTTGAAATATATGGGCACTCACACCATGCAACAATCTTGGAGGTATTACTTAAGGCATCAATATTATAGATCTACATGGAGTCATAAAGACACCAAGTATTACAGAGTTTCGTAGAAAAAACATAGTGATTATGGATTTCAAAGGGATGTAGTAGCATCAAGAAACAACAGAAACAAAGGGGTGCAGTAGCATCAAGAAACAATAGAAACAATCGTTTGAAATATCATAGCAAAACACAGTAAAAACTTAGAGCCAATAGAGTAGTTATGAATATTTAAGTGGCACAATGATAGCTTTGACATCATCAAAGACCATCACTAATCAAAATTTCACTTAAATAAATATGTAAATAAGATTAAAAAATATCTAAGGAAAAGGACGTTTAATATTTGTATTTACAAAGAAAATTGAAGAAACCCTAAAAAATGAATATAAATTTTTTATTTTTATAAAAAAAATAATGTAGTATCTAACTATAACATGTCAATTGAGATAAAAATTTGAATATGTTTCTAAAATCTCAAGCTCTAAAGAAAAAAATTATAATTTATCAAAGATGGAAGGCCCCAAACACAACTTTTTTCTCAAGCTAAAAAACTTGTAATTGTTATTACAAATAATTTTAACCAGATTTTAATTGTCCTACTCAAGCAAACACAATTGATTTTTTAGATTTGGAAAAATTATTTTTTAGTTTTGGTTAGTGGGAGAAACCCTGCAACCAAAGCTCAAGGTTAGGTATTTCCATCTCACCATGCCCTCTTAGAAAGAGGACAACTGAGTTTATATTAAAAAACTTAATACAGCCCCACAAAGGATGCAATTTAAACATTGAAACTTTCGAAAAAAAAAACCAAAACCCTAACCCTTACACTATCCCCAAACAAAACAAACACTATTATTATTACAAATAACATATTACTAAAATCTAATTTAGCATCTCAACCTCATGAAAACCCTAGAAAGATAGAGAAACGAAGGTTATGAGATCACCTATGACGAAACCCCAGGCATATGCATATGAAATCATCATGCAGTTAAATAACATGTAATCGAAACTAAAAATTATAATTATTTTATTTTAAAATGAGTGATAAATTTTTAAAATTGATAATAAGTTTTAACAGGTGTAATAAAAAAGTTTACATCTTTAAAATTACTTACCTTTCTATATTTATTATTTAAAAAATATATATTTAATTTTTTTATAATTTTATTAATTTTAATATTAAATTTTATAACTTAACAAAAAAAAATTAACCAAAACCGTTCATGTGTAATTAAAATCTTATCTTAACTACTGATACAACCCTAATTCAAACAACAATGAAGTCTTGTGTAAATAGTGAGAGCTGTCAAATGCATAACCAATTTTAACTTGAAAACAAAAGAAAGAGTCTTCTACCTCTAAGACAGAGAGGTGAGGAAAACCTTAAAATAGATCTTACCTTTAATGACCTTGTTACAAGCCTGGAGTTTGTAATGATCCAGAGTTTTCCTCTTGAACTTAGATCTACAGGTTCCATTCCCCATCTCAAAGTTTTCCTCGGCAGAGAGAGATGTTTTCTTTGGCCTTGGCATCACGTAGTTAAATCTCAGAAACTCTTAGATGAAATATATATATTTTGTTTTAAATGTCTTCGCTCTTCTGCACCTGTATTAGCCTGCTTCACACTCTTCTCAGCATCAAGGGCATCCGAAAAGGGTAGGGGTTAGTTGGTAGCGGTCAAATGTTTGTTGGTGGGCTGCCTTAATCCAATATAGCCAGCTAAAGATCACAGGTTTACTAGGCAAAAAAATTGTTAATGTACACTCTATATTGAACATCCATGTTATTCATTTTACTTTGGACTTTAAGAGACTTGATATTAAGAAGGTGGCTATAAAGTCTTTTCCTTCGGAAGTCCTAGGTTCAAATTAGGACTGGAAGATCCAGGGTTAAATTATGGTAAGGCAGGGGTATGTATGAGTGTGTTTCAAAAAATTATAGGATAAGAGAGCATGAAAAACCCTAAAAATAGAGTCAGGTCTCGTAGTGACACCGTAGTGGTTAGGGTTTTGGGTTCTCTTTCTTTGAGACCCACGGTAGGGTGTGGGGTGTGGGGTGTGTGTGAGCTTATGCACCCACCCAAGTTAAAGGTTATATTAGTTGCAAGCTTATTGTCATGGTAAGGGTTTTGGCTTCTGTTTGAGAGGTTTAAGGTTCAAACCTCACTCAATATGATGAGATTCATTGAAAATCGTGGAGTTAGCTCAACCGATTAGATTCTTCAATATTTAAAAAGAAGACCAAAGTTCAAATCTTGCCAAACAATACATGAATAATATCCAAGCTTTAGTACAATACCAAAAGGTGTGTGAGAGAATGTTTAAAATAAATAAATAAACCAAAAAGAAATAAGTGGGCTGCCTTATTTCTTTACCCAATGAGTTAGGGTCTATAGAGGATTCTAATAAATAAAAAATTAAAAAAAAAACATGGTTTATAGAGGATTCATATAAATAAATAAATAAATAAAACACTATGATATGAAATGGATAGGTCAATTGCCAGTAAGTGAGCTACCTTGTTCGATTCTTTAAATGGTTGGGTTTTGTTGGCTTCATCTTTACACCTAGCGGACTAGGACTAGGGTTTACAGGGGTTTCCTTAAAAAAAACTATGATCCGAAAGGGATAGGTCGGTTGGCCAAGGAGCTACCTTGTTCATCCAGACAGGGCAACTGCCTGGCAACTAAGTGGTATTCTTTTCAGGTTATATATTTTTTGTTTTTTTAGAAAACTTTTATAAACCCTAGTCGACTAGGCAAAAATTAAGTGATGGTGGAGGGTGGGCAGCAATAACAACTGCTGCACAATAATTTTTGCCTAGTCGACTAAGGTTTATAAAGGTTTTCTAAGTGATCTTGTGTTCTAAGGGTGGTTGTTGATGTAATTTGTAAACGTTCCTCTTACCAAAAAAAAATACCACTTAGTTTACCTAGTTAACCACATTTATAAAGGTTTCCTTAATAAATAAATAAATAAATATATATATATATATATATATATATATATATATATTTTTTTTTTAACCTAAAAAAATAAATAACAATCAAATAGTTGTCAACTAAAATTTATGAAAATTCTTTATAAAAAAACTCTAAAAAAAAGAGCATGAAAAAACCTAAAAATACCCGCATTATGAATAAGGGGAACTCTTTATCTATTGGACCTAAATATTATGCCTAGTGATATTGTTATTATACTATAATTAATATATATTAAAATTATTAAATTAACTAAAATTAGGTATTAGAGTTTTAAAATGAAACATTTAATTGAGAATAGGTTTTAATGTTAATATTTGCTCCCAATTACTGCCATTTAAGGAGATTGCAAATATTAAATATAAATTGATTTCATAACAATGTAATTTGTAAAATGTTGTTAAACCATCATATAAAAAAAATTCAAACGTTAATTATAAATTGTTTTTTAATTTTTTTAAAGTAATGTAAATTAATTTAATTTAAATATGTTAAAGTTTTTACACAATGGTTCAAGTTTTGGTTCTTGTTCGGAAGGTCCAAGGTTCAAACCGTGGTATGAGCGAGTGTGTGAGGGGTGGGTGTATGGTGGTTGTGTGTTAAATTCCTTATTGATAAGTATAGCTCTCAATTTTTTTTTTACATGGTTGAATCAGTAGCTGCTACGAATTAGGGCAGGTTGTCCGACTTTTTATGACCGTCACAATATTATGCGTTGTTTGCCTAAAATTCGCCCCATAGATCTTCGCACAGTCCGTCTCTATAACCACCATGTCACAATCATTTTAAATATTTTATGTCGCATAGCACTCAGTTTTAGGAAGGGTCATGGTTGGGAAGAGACTGCTCAGTCCATGTGCATTGGTCATGATCATTTTAAACCTTTTACATTGCATAGCTCTCGATTTTACGAGAAGTCATGGTTGGGAGGAGACTTCTGAACCCCTATGTACTTTGGTCGTAGGGGTTTATCACACTAACCAAATCTTAAAAAAAAAGTTTTCACACAACTAATATTATATAAAAACCCATGTGGTGCAGGTGAGTTGGAGAGGATAGGGCAATACTCCAAGGAAGGTCCTTGGTTCAAATCTCCACCCTACCAAACACACATCAAGTACCCAAAATCTAATTGATAATGCTGGTGCGATCAAGGTCGGATGCGACTCCTGAGTGATTTTGACGGTGTAGAACCTCTTAGTTCAAAGCGGTCCCCAAGAGATCTTTCGTTAAATTAAAAAAAAAAAAACTAATATTTTCTAAAATATATATATATTATGTAAATATTTCTTTCATAAAAAGAAAGGTTTAAATTTCATAGCTAAAATTTATATTTTTAATTTATTAAAATTAAGACAATTAATTAGTTGAAAGTAAAAAAAAGATAATTTATTAAAAAAAAATTGACATTTTTTTTTGTTGAAGTAATGCAAAGCACTTACAACGAGTGGTACAATTGGAAGTCACACTTCCTAGGGGCATAGCAATAGGAGGTCTCCTTTCCCATGATTCGGAATAAGGCTATCGAGATGAAATGTCAGCTACATACTGTTATATTATTGGGGTGTCTTAATAGAGACTAAATTCTTTAACTATTAAGCAAAATTCCTAGGCTTGAATTTTGATAAGTGATATATGCATGATTGTCAAGCTTTTATAATACTACCATATGATAACAATGTAATTCGGGTGCAACCTAATTTAATCATATATGATTACATTTATTAATTATACATTTTTTTTTTTTTTTTTTAGCGAAAAAAATTCTTTGCATAGCGGCTTAGTCTGAGAAACCACGATCAAGGGGTTCTACACCGTCAAAATCACTCAAGAATTGTGCCAACATTATCAATTGAATTTTGAGTATCCAGTGTGCATTTGGTAGGGTGGAGATTCAAACTAAAGACCTCCCTTGAAGGATTCCTACCCTCTCCAACTCACCTACAACACATGGATTTAAATAATACATTTTGTAAATAACATAAACTTAATTATTTTTAATTTAAAAATTACAAAATTTATTTATTTAATAAATATGAATCTTTCAATTTTTTTTTTTTAAAGTTAGAGTTGAGAGGGGTTTGGAGGACAACCATACAAAATTAAAACTTTTGTCATATATTTATTTACATTTCTTTACACGAGTGTTTTAATTGTAGTTAGAATCACGTTCATGACTCAATTTCTTAGATAATGAACTACTTCCAATACTTTCACATTAAAAAAATAGCTATATATTTATCTCTAGAATTGGTTACTGTTCTTCCAATACTTTCACATTAAAAAAATAGCTATATATTTATCTCTAGAATTGGTTACTGTTCTAGTTACATTAACCTTTATTTTAAAATAGTTATAAAATTTATTTCTATCTAGATGTTTTTGTACGTTACCTTTATGTTTTTATTGGTCAAGCATTCTAATTATACTTAGAATCAAGTTCATGACTCAATTTCTTAGATAATGAACGACTTCCAATAATTGAACCTTAAAAAAATATAGGTATATATTATCTTTAGAATTGTTAATAATTATTTTTTAGTTACATTAACCTTTATTTTAGAATAGTCACAAAATTTACTTATGGCTAGATGTTTTTGTACACTACCTTTTGTTTATCGATAGTAGATTATCTACATAAATTAACATACCTTATAATGAGCATTATTTTTCTTAATTCACTTTTATAGTTTGAAGTTGATTATCTACATAAATTAGTAATAATATAACACATATTAGAATGCATTATTATTTTTTCAAATCCACTCTTCTAGCTTATGTATGAATAAATCAAATAATATGGATGATAGAGGAAATGTTTGTTTTATATTATTGTTATGATTATAATAGCCTTCTTGGTTTCATTGATATCGATTATGTTTCGTAGTTTTTTTTCATATTATTTTTTATAAAAATATAATATTACTCATTCTCATCCAATTTAAATATTTAGTTTTTTCTTTCTTTATAATGTTTATATTGTTAATATTGTATATAAAAAAATAGTAATTTTAGAAAGCATATAGAATTAAGATTGTATATTTCTATTATATTATTAATAATAGCTTAAGAGTAATCCGATGATCAATACTTTATTTTTTAGGTCAAAAACCAACTTAACAAGGCCACACAACGATAATTTATGTTGCAAGATGGTATTACTTTTTCTTTGTTACATAGGAGAGTTGGTCACAACCACACTATTTTTAGTAACTGACAAGTGCAAGGTTTAAACCACAAGGTTCAAACCACCGGGGTTTCTCCCACCAAACCTATTCCACCTCATTATTGTTGACCAGGCGTGAAGGGGACCACCGATCTCTCAGGATTCATATCATCATTATCGATCTAGTTCGCATTCAAAGGATTTAGATCAGACTACTACCTTTGCAAACAAATTGCCCCTGAGGTTTGAACCTGGGTGTCTTCTTGGTAAGTAAATATTTTTAGGTTAGAAAGAAGCCTCGAGAGCCACTCTTAGGTGGTTGGTAATGTCATCCCATATGGGTAGACCACTATATAAAGGGAAGCCATAAGAGATTTTTTTGTGTTCTCCTTCACATTGCAGAGATTCAAACCGTGGACCTCCCGTTCAACAGGGCCAGGTTCACCTTCTCCACTTGCACTACAAAGGTAAACAAAACTTTTAGGTTAGAAAGAAACCTTGAGATTCGCTCTTGAAAATTTTTAGGCTAGAAAGAAACCTTGAGAGTTGCTCTTAGGTGGCTAACAATATCGTCCCATCCAAGTATACCACTATCTAGAGGGAAGCCACAAGAGATTTTTTTGTGTCCCATTTCACATCACAGAGGTTCAAACCATGGACCTCTTGTTCAATGGGGCTAGGCTCACCTTCTCCACTTGCGCTACAAAGGTGGACTAAACTTTTAGGCTAGAAAGAAACCTCGAGAGCTGCTCGTAGGTGGTCGATAATATCGTCCCATCTAGGTATACCACTATCTAGAGGGAAGCCACAAGAGATTTTTTTGTGTCCCCTTCGCATTGCAAAGGTTCGAACTATGGACCTCTCGTTCAACGGGGCTAGGCTCACCTTCTCCACTTGCACTACAAAGGCAGACATGTTGCAAGATGTTATTATGTTATTGAAAATTTAAAACAAATCATGCAAAATTTGAAGAAATATACTAATATAATTGTTATGCAATAATAAACATTTTTTTGTTTGAAAGTTATTATTGAACTAATAGTTTTTAATATGCATAAACATATTTTATGAATAGTAAAATTTGAAAAGGGCAATTTTGGGTCAAACTTATATTTTTGAAAGATAAAAAAAACCTATAGCATTGGGTATAGGAAGAGAAGAATTAAAATGTTAAATATTTGTAAAGGCAATAGGGTTTCTTAAAAAAAAATAAAGGCTTAAATAATGGAAGTGGAAGGACAAGTAAAAATTTATTAGTTATAGTTAATCTAAAATATAACAATCAAACAAAGATGGATAAAGTTATGTTATCAATTATTCATATTCTACCTTTTAAAAAAAAAAAAACACACCAAATTTTATATAACTCTTATTGAAAAGGCTTGCAATATAATTGAAAACTCTATTATGAAAGAAATTGTATCTACAATTTTGATTTTTCTTAAATATTTTTATTTAATGATGAGTTTTATTTAAATTTTAAAATAAATAATTATGAGGTATGTAAATATCTAACACATCATCAAGTGGCATTAGCTCAACCGGTTAAATTTCTCAACATTTCAAGAAGGAGATCAAGGTTCGAATCTTGCCAAATTATACATGGATAATATCCAAGCTTTGTTGTAATACCACTATGTGGTGATGATGTACTATAGTTGGGGTGTGTTTCAATCCCATTTTACCCATTAAAAAAATATATCTAACACATCATTTTATTTATGAATGTTTATTTGTAAAATATATAAGTTTAGGATGATTTGCATTCCCACTTAAATGAATAGTTTAACTTCTTATAGGCTCTACGAGGGTTTGCACATATTGTTGATGTCATTGCATATAAAATCTTCAGTAATATGGAATAGTTATGGAATATTGGGCTTAGAATTGGCTTTCTTTGTATCAAAAATTATTTAAAAAGTTAAGGTAATTGTTTCTCTTTTTTTTTTTTGAGCAAATTAGGGTTTTGGATGTCTTTATAGCTTTTTCATGGTAGTACCGATGGGGGAATATCTCACATTGTAAACCTTCCTTTCGAGATACAGTTCAATAGGGATGTGGAGAGCACTTGGGTATTGTTGTTGTCAAGTTTCTTTGTGAGCCTTTGAGAATGTCACATATAGACCATAGGAAGAATGCCTATGAATGCATGAAAGCGATGAATGGCTCCTCGATAGTTTAGTTGAAAAAGGAATACCTTCAAATGGGTATAGATAATATGCAAAGGAAAAGTTTAATATGCATATTCATAGGATTTAGACCCCAACTATTAGCCTTTAGGGACTCGACATCTAGGAACTAGCGAACTAAGGGAGAATTTCAAATCGTGCTCTATCATAATGGCTATTTCCTAGGACTCTTTGAATGTGAAGAGGACTGAGAACATGTTTTCCAAGGAGAGCCATGGTTTTTTAGAAGAGCAAGCTTGTTCATGAAACCCTAGCATACAAAGTTTCAAGTGGAGGAAATGCCTTACGTGGGCCCTATATGGGTTAGGTTATTTGACTTACTGTCTAAATATTGAAGTCACATATATTTTGTAGCCATTGAAAACACACAAGGAACTTTTATAATGTGGGTTAATAGTACTTACATTTTTGACCAAATGATATAGCCAGAATATGTGTCCTAATGGACCTCAACAAACATCTTCCAAAAAATATCACCTTACAAACAGAGGATGAAGCCTAGAAGCAAAAAAATGATTATAAAAATATCTTATTCAGATGTTAGATATACCATGAGTATGGACATATGGTGATAGATTGTCCATAGAAGCACTTAAATAAAATGAAGGTAAATGAAAAGGTTGAAGACTTTCAAGAACCTAAAAAGAAAGCACATTAAAAAAAAAGCAGATGCTAAAAGTAGTGTGGAAACAAACAACAAATTTTCTCATTTGATTGATGAAGACTTAATTGTGGGAGATCATCAAATGGAGACAAAACTGACGGTGGAGTCAATTCTTCACATAATTACCTATTCTAAATCAGGGAAAAGGCATTGCCAAAAATAACTAACAACTAGATCAACATACAAATGGACACAAATCTAAACCGCAAAGGATAGTAAAGAAAAAATAAATGAGGAGTTATAAAAGAAGAGTTATACCAGTGAAACATACAAGATTACTCAACCTAGAGTAGGAGGACATACCTCAACCCCCCTTAATAAGGCCTTGGTGGTATACATAAAGGATCATGAAGGAGGACCTATCCAAGGTCTGTTTAGTATATAGTAGGAAAAACTCAAGAAGATGAAGATGGACACCAATCAAAAAGTGGGACATAAGACCAATCAAAACCACCTAGTAAAAGAAGAGGAAACTCTTGTCTTTAAGGGTAAGGTGACTCCTATCACTAGAATATTAACTCACATGTCCTCATGAGACTCCTTTCATGGAATGTAAGGGATGTGAGAGGTAGTCCCCTCAAACACAATATAATTAGAAGGATGCTCAGGAGAAATAAGCCAAACTTGGTATTTCTTAAGGAGACTAAGTTATTATAAAGGATATGGAGATAATGGCTAAGAAATTATGGTCCACCAATCAGGTAAAATCTCTCAGCTCTCAAGGAGCATCAAATGGGATCTCCTATCTATTAGATCTAAAGTAATTTGTGGTGCATGTGACTATGAGAAGTTGGGGCATCCTTGGAATGTAGGGGTAATGGAGGCAAAAGGACCAACAACTCTTATGTATTAACATATATGCAACCACTACTATAGAGGATTAAAAGAGTTAATGGGACTATATCTAACACCTCGTGATCTAGTTCCCCAATGACCAAATTTTCCTAGGAGGGGATTTTAACACCATTATCTCCATAGATAAAAATATGAAAGGGATGAGAGCTTGGACACTACAACTGATTTAATGCATGGGTACTTGAGGTATCTCCACCTGATCGATGTCAAGCTCGATAACAAGTTGATGAAATGGAAGAACAAACGAAAGGGACTTGCATGCATCTTGGAGTACTTGGACAAGTTTGTAATCTTGAATGAACTTCTCTCTAGAAGTAATTTTAAAATCTTATCCTTAATAATGTGAGATCAGACCACTGATCTATTTTGCTAGATGTTTGAAAATATGTTAGTAATTACTCACCCTTTAAATTCTAGCTTATGTGGTTTTTAGATACTTTCTTTAGACCATTAACTCTTTATTAGTGGAGGAAAGAAAAGCCAAGATATGATACCCAAATGTATTGCTTCATCAAGAGAATATAGTTCATCAAAACCATAATTAAGAAATGGAATTTGTAAGAGTTTGAGATGTGAGGGCTAAAAATGAAGGTTTGGTTTTCCAACTAGAGCAAGTGAATGCTAATATTTGCTCCTTGGGACTTATGAAGGATAATAGCAGATAGAAAATCCAATTCTCTTTTGAGTTAGCAGAATGGGAAATAAGGTATAATCTCTTATAGAAATAGAAATCTAGAATCCAATGGTTGAAGGAAAACGATAACTACTTTTTTCCATAAATATCTTTTGGCCAAATGAGATTTAAACTTTGTGTCATCCCTAAAGACCACTAATAGAAATCTAGTATACTCTTGGAATGGGATGAAGAAAGTTGCCACTGACTAATTTGAGGAACTTTTATTTGTAGGCCCCTTAGATCCTAAATATCAAGAGGAAATTTAATAGGTAATCCTTTCTCTTATTAAGGAAGAGGATAATGAGGTATTGACAATACCAGTTTCTATTGTGAAATTAAAGGAAGTGGTTTTCAAGATGAAAAAGAAAAAACACATAGATCATATGGCTTCCCCATAAATTTCTTCCAATAATTTTGGGACCTTATCAAGGATGAACTTATTTCTTTAGTAGAGGAAGCATAGGTGGAAAATTTGGGTTTGAAAGAAATCAACAAAACCTACTTTATGCTCATACTTGAGTCCCAAGAGGAAAATCATATTTTTGGCTCTAGATTGGGGCATCCTTGGAATTTAGGGGTAATGGAGGCAAAAGGACCAAAAAATATTATGTATTAACATATATGCAACCACTACTATAGAGGATAAAAATAGTTAATATGACTATATCTAACACCTCGTGATCTAGTTCCCCAATGACCAAATTGTCCTAGGAGGGGATTTTAACACCATTATCTCCATAGATAAAAATATGAAAGGGATGAGAGCTTGGACACTACAACTGATTTAATGCATGAGTACTTGTGGCATCTCCACCTGATCGATGTCAAGCTCGATAACAAGTTGATGAAGTGGAAGAACAAACGAAAGGGACTTGCATGCATCTTGGAGTACTTGGACAAGTTTGTAATCTTGAATGACCTTCTCTCTAGAAGTAATTTTAAAATATTATCCTTAATAATGTGAGATTAGACCACTGATCTATTTTTCTAGATATTTCAAAATATGTTAGTAATTACTCACCCTTTAAATTCTAGCTTATGTGGTTTTTAGATACTTCCTTTAGACCATGAACTCTTTATTAGTGGAGGAAAGAAAAGCCAAGATATGATACCCAAATGTATTGCTTCATCAAGAGAATATAGTTCATAAAAACCATAATTAAGAAATGGAATTGGTAAGAGTTTGGGATGTGAGGGCTAAAAATGAAGGTTTGGTTTTCCAACTAGAGCAAGTGAATGCTCATATTTGCTCCTTGGGACTTATGAAGGATAATAGCAGATAGAAAATCCAATTCTCTTTTGAGTTAGCAGAATGGGAAAGAAGGGATAATCTCTTATAGAAATAGAAATCTAGAATCCAATGGTTGAAGGAAAACGACAAAAAATCTACTTTTTTCCATAAATATCTTTTGGCCAAATGAGATTTAAACTTTGTGTCATCCCTAAAGACCACTAATAGAAATCTAGTATACTCTTGGAATGGGATGAAGAAAGTTGCCACTGACTAATTTGAGGAACTTTTATTTGTAGGCCCCTTAGATCCTAATCTCAAGAGGAAATTTAATAGGTAATCCTTTCTCTTATTAAGGAAGAGGATAATGAGGTATTGACAATACTAGTTTCTATTGTGAAATTAAAGGAAGTGGTTTTCAAGATGAAAAAGAAAAAACACATAGATCGGATGACTTTCCCATAAAGTTCTTCCAATAATTTTGGGACCTTATCAAGGATGACCTTCTTTCTTTAGTAGAGGAAGCATAGGTGGAAAATTTGGTTTTGAAAGAAATTAACAAAACCTACTTTATGCTCATACTTGAGTCCCAAGAGGAAAATCATATTTTTGGCTTTAGATTGGGGCATCCTTGGAATTTAGGGGTAATGGAGGCAAAAGGACAAACAAATATTATGTATTAACATATACGCAACCACTACTATAGAGGATAAAAAGAGTTAATAGGACTATATCTAACACCTCGTGATATTGTTCCCCAATGACCAAATTGTCCTAGGAGGGAATTTTAACACCATTATCTCCATAGATAAAAATATGAAAGGGATGAGAGCTTGGACACTACAACTGATTTAATGCATGATTACTTGAGGCATCTCCACCTGATCGATGTCAACCTCGATAACAAGTTGATGAAATGGAAGAACAAATGAAAGAGACTTGCATGCATCTTGGAGCACTTGGACAAGTTTGTAATCTTGAATGACCTTCTCTCTAGAAGTAATTTTAAAATCTCTTATCCTTAATAATGTGAGATCAGACCACTGATCTATTTTTCTAGATATTTCAAAATATGTTAGTAATTACTCACCCTTTAAATTCTAGCTTATGTGGTTTTTAGATACTTCCTTTAGACCATTAACTCTTTATTAGCGGAGGAAAGAAAAACTAAGATATGATACCCAAATGTATTTCTTCATCAAGAGAATATAGTTCATCAAAACCATAATTAAGAAATGGAATTGGTAAGAGTTTGGGATATGAGGGCTAAAAATGAAGGTTTGGTTTTCCAACTAGAGCAAGTGAATGCTCATATTTGCTCCTTGGGACTTATGAAGGATAATAGCAGATAGAAAATCCAATTCTCTTTTGAGTTAGCAGAATGGGAAAGAAGGGATAATCTCTTATAGAAATAGAAATCTAGAATCCAATGGTTGAAGGAAAATGACAAAAAATCTACTTTTTTCCATAAATATATTTTAGCCAAATGATATTTAAACTTTGTGTCATCCCTAAAGACCACTAATAGAAATCTAGTATACTCTTGGGATGGGATGAAGAAAGTTGCCACTGACTAATTTGAGGAACTTTTATTTGTAGGTCCGTTAGATCCTAAATATCAAAAGGAAATTTAATAGGTAATCCTTTCTCTTATTAAGGAAGAGGATAATGAGGTATTGACAATACCAGTTTCTATTGTGAAATTAAAGGAAGTGGTTTTCAAGATGAAAAAGAAAAAACACATAGATCCGATGGCTTCCCCATAAATTTCTTCCAATAATTTTGGGACATTATCAAGGATGAACTTCTTTCTTTAGTAGAGGAAGCATAGGTGGAAAATTTGGCTTTGAAAGAAATCAACAAAACCTACTTTATGCTCATACTTGAGTCCCAAGAGGAAAATCATATTTTTGGCTTTAGATTGATAGCCCTATGTAATGTTCTCAAAATATTTATGACGGTGATAAATCAAAGGTTGAAACCCTTCCTCCCTATGATAATATCACTAAAACAAGTATGATTTATGGGAACGAGATACATTATAGATGAAATAGTGCTTTCCCAAGAGTCCCTTAACTCCATGTAGGCACAAATATCTCCCTCCATGTTTGTCCATTTGGACCTCTCCAAGGCTTATGATAGGGTAGACTAGGATTTTCTACTATAGGTCTTGAGGAAGTTTGGCTTCTCCTAGGATTGGGTGGATTATATTAGAGGCACTATTTCCTCAATATCTTATGTTGTGATGATAAATGGTAGTATGTCTCCTTTTTTTATTACTTCCACAGGACTATGCCAAAGGGATCATGTTCCCATTATTTTTTCATCATTTTGGTAGAATGTCTAGGTCATATTATCTCTAAAGAAAAGAATAATAGATTCATTCAAGGAATTAGATGTGCATTGGAATCTCCCTCTCTCACACTTATAGTTTGTAGATAACTCGATCTTTGGAAGCCATATTCAAAAGAATTCTAAAACTCTTTTTGGAAACCATAAGATAACTTATTAATGAGGAAAAATCTAATAATATTTTATTGCATTGCATTGCTAGAGTGGAGATCATGTTTCTAAATATTTTGAATTTTAGGTGAATATCTATTTCAATATCCTATCTAGGAATCCCATTAAAGGTGGCCAAAAAAAAAAGTAATGGGGGTGGTTGATAGAAAATATATAGAGTAGACTGAATAACTAGACCAACTAATGGTTTTTCCTTGCATGTAGGTTCACATTGGTTAAATTTTATTTTACAATCTATTCCCATGTATGTTTCCTCAGTCTAATGTATTCCTAAGGATGTTTTGAGAAATTTGGACAATATTAATCAAAGGTTCTTATGAAGCAGGGCAAAAGCAAAGAGTAAGTGGACTCTAGTGAAGTGGGATCAACTATGTCTTCCAAAAAAAGAGGGAGGTTTGGGTCTTTGGTCCGCAGTAAAAAAAAACTTAGCCTTAGAAGCAAAATCATGTTAGCGGTTAATTATTTCCCCTAATAAGTTATGGGAATATATCCTGAGATCCAAGTATGCAAAAATGTAAGCTTTAAAAGCTCTTACTAGATATCAACTTCCTTGATGAGGATATCCTGTTCTTGAGAGGCTAAGGATAGGGGAGACAATTATCAAATTGTAACTATTTTGGATAGTGGGAAATGATCATCAAGAAAATTTCTAAATATATTATTGGGATGGTTGACCTCCATTGTCTCAATAATTTCTAGAATGGTGAGACCTTATTGAACAACTACATATTTGAGAATGGACAAATATATCACACTTTTACAAAAACTATGGAGAAAGGAATACGAAGCATAGAATCTAGGTTCTAGTAAGGGATTAGTCAATCTTGGCAACATAGGCTATCAAGGAGGATATTCATCAGGTTCTTAGAATTCGATCGCTATCTTGGTCAAAAGACAAAGACATGCTTGGATGGGCCTTTCTAATTATGTGTATATTATAGCTCTTGAACACTCATCCCCCAATCACCACAAGGAAAATCCACTTAGTGATGCCTTCAACCAAATTTGGCAACTTACGACCTGGCCTAAAGCGAGACTCTTTATCTAACTCCTAATCTACAAATGATTCTTACAAGAGACTAGTTGATGAAATATATATATTTTTTGTTATTCATATGTGAGCTATGTTGTGTAGAGAATGAGATCTTGCACCACTTTTTTTTCTTATGTCCCCTAGGCATTTAGTTATGAAAATAGTTGGCAACCTAATTAGATCTAAGACTCTTTCAGTTCACCTCCCTCAAGGAGGCATGGAGGAGTTGGTCGATGGCCTTGTTTAGCATCTCTTTGATGCTTTGGAATCTATGGAAATAAAGGAATACAAGAATATTTAAAGTGTCTCACCATAATGTCCAATATTTTTGGGAGAATACTGCAATAATTATTAGGTAAACTACCCTACATACTTTGAATCCCACCTCCACAATATCTTAATAGTGTCATAGTATATCCTCCAAGATTTAACTGCTTATGGATAGATGGATATGTAAACATCCACAAGGTTCTTGACATATTATTCATAGGGATAGGCCATGGCAAGCCCCTCCTAGAGGTATGGGAAAGATCAACATTGATGGTGCATAAAGAGGTAACCTAGGAAGGGCAAGCATAGGAGGCATAGGAAGACTCTCAAATGGTACTCATACTTTTATTTTTGTAGAGAAGCTTAGCGTCCTCCCTAACAATATAGCAGAAGTGTGCATTATCCTTTGTGGCCTTTAGGAAGATGATATGGTCAGTTGGTCTACAATACAGGTATAATCAAACTCACAAGTAATCATTAATCAACTAAAGACGTCCACTAGGACCTCCTCTCAAGATTGGAAGTTACAAAGGGTGATTGATAAGATACATGCATTGTAGTCTAGATTTAGAATAATAGATTTTCTTTACACTCCTTGTGAATGAAAAATATTATAGATATTATGGTGAATTAGGCTCTAAATGTAACACCCCAAGTCTGCCCACTTGGTTGTCTAATCACCCCAAGTCATCACCACTTGGTTGTCTAATATCAGAGACTTCAACATGAGAAAATTTTTCTTTATTTTACTCTTATCAATTTTTTTTTCTAGTTTGAGCATGTTAAAATTATCTTCATGAGTGCCATTCTGTTGCAGTCAAAATACTCATGAGATCGAGATTGGCCAGATCCCGTATAGTTGCCATTTTGAACTTCACTCTCCTCCCGAGATCCTAAGTTCAGGTAATGGGTTTCTTTTCTTCTAGGGCCCATAACACCTAGAGGTGTGGTGCATACTTTCCCATGTCTTAACATGATTGTCTAATTTTATGTCTTATATCATGTAAGACTTAGCGCATACATGCTCGAGCTAGACGATCAACCATTCTTCTTGGAGCATCATCTAGGGTCTTACCAATGCCCTGGTAACCACTCGGTGTCATGTGTTGATTAACCAACACGATGTCCCATACCATCGTGTTGTCGGTAATACCTAGTCAAGCACAATTCACCACTCATCACTAGTAGGGATAACCTAGAAGGGATACCCATAAAACCCTTCGTTACCTCCCATTCTGACCATTTTCCATCAGAAGTATGGTTAGAGCCCTGATCCATGATGATTGCCTACCCGCATCATCATTAAAATTTATTTCCATGATGATTGCCTACCCACAATATCATTAAAATTATCTTTTACAAGATTGTCCTTCCCACAATCTTGTATCTTTTTCAAGGTTGTCCTACCCACAACCTTAGGTTGCGTGATAAGATTGTCTACTCCACAATCTTGGGAAATTTATAGAAGTTGACTAAGTTTAAGGTTTGTAAACAATCACCATTTCCTAAAGGATTTCGAGGTTTTATTGTATATCAAAATTCAACTAGTTTCCCTATCTCTATCTAAGTGTTTATCACTAAGTTGTATATAAAAAAAAAATCAATGAACTTTTAGATTTATTGCAAACAAATCAAGGAATCCTATATCTATAATATTATTCTATTTTACATCTCCTTCTTATTCTTTCGTCTAAGAAGTAAGTACTACTACTTCTAAAGTTCATTTGTAAATTACTCTCTTTCCTTATAAAATCCACTATTTAATTCAATACGTGAATAAGAGACAAAGTTATCTACAAATACCTCAACTAAGTATGAAGACAATGCTTTCTTTATTGTTTATACTCATTCAAAATTGCAATATAAAAGAAATAACACCATTCAACATTGTTCATACTAAACGCCTATAACATTTTACATACTAATTTATCTTTTAAAAGTTATGCAAAAGTATAAAGACATTCCCCATTTGTCTCCTTTCAGTTTTACACAACGAAATAGACAATATTTATTTCTCTATGAATTTCAGAATGGTTTCGATTTTAAGTAAAGGAGTCTCCATTCTAAAAATAAACTAACATTGCACACTACACTATAGCTTCTTTAACTAACATTCCAGGACCCCAATGTATAAACTTTATCTTAAATTTCATATAAAGAATTATAATTTTATAAAGAAATCCCACAAAGAATACTCCAACAGGTTTCAATTTATACGTCGAGCATGATTCATTTTCTCTAATATCTATATCATTCAAGTCTAAATATGACACAACTATGCTGAACTAGAAAGAACTAAAACCAAGTAATTGAAAGCTTCGACTCCCAATGTACTACGATCTGAGAGGATGATTATACAAGACAACATTCACTACCCATAAATGAAGAGTTTCAAGGTTATAAAATAAATGATAAAATTTAGGGTTACAATAGAGATTAAGTGTGAATCTCAAACAAAAGTTTCCTCTGTTGAAAATGTTCACCACATAGTCATTAACATACGTATGGAAGAGTTCATCCAAAAAACCCATGAGTCTTTAATTAAGTTGCCTAAACATCACGAATCATAAAAATTCTATTTATATCAGACAACGCTCAATATAAAAGTAACATACATAATACAAACTCATAAGCAAATTTGGATTTTCAAATTGCCGAGGTTATTTTATACAAGACTAATTTTTTTAAAATACAATATGTATTAAACCTTCAACCAGGCGAATGACTTATGAAGAAAAACCATGCCCTACTCTTTCCCAGGGTTTACATGGTCAACACATTTGCATGTAACAAAATTTATCTATATCCTTCATCGACTCAGGCATCATCACACCCCTGAGAGCTAAATTCTAGGTTCCTCATCATGCATGGCATATTCTTTGTCCGCTAGGCTTATTTCTTTAATACCGAGCATAGTCTAAACCACTAAAATATAGCAAGTAATGTACTATGCAGTACTCATCAGGTTCTTTCATTACATATTGATTATCCGGTGGATTCAAGGGTCAGAACGGTCATCCTAAAATGACATGCAGCTATACCCTATATGCACACTTTTTTATACATACACAGAACAACATGCAAATTTTATCCAGATTACCCAACACATCATACAACATTGCAGAGATTTTCAGCTCAACATGCATCAATAATTAAACTGAAGGAGAATAGATTCAGACTTTGGTTCACCACCAACCAGATATATATCAAAACAATCAAAATAAAGGTTTTCCATTATTCCTTCATGCGCATGCAGCACACAACATTTCCAAGTCACACAAAGAAGACTTCACCCTTCAATAACACAGTTAAAATCTTAAACTTTCACACAATGCAGCATACAATATTTTTATTTTTAAAAACTATCTACCAAATTTTCCATTTTATTTTTATTATAATTATTATTTTTTTAAATCCAATAAAACTCACAGTTTTTCTCCTTGCTTCCAATGCCAAGTCCTTCCTCTGCCGCTCTCCTTCTCTTACCGAAATCATGCACACTTCTCAATGCACTTCCTCACGCTATCAGTCTTCGCTCTCGCTATCTCTACACTTTCAGTCTCTGCAGCCTCATCTCCGTAGCCTTGACACCCTTGCCTTGTCACCCCTTCATTTATTTTTCCCTTCGTCCTCCAGAGGGTCATTCCACATTTTTCGTAAGCATTATTGTTAGTTTTTCCCCAACTCTACGTTCCACGATGTACGATATGGTAATCCATCTCTCTCCATGTTCAACAACTTAACTTGGTTGTTAAATTACCCAAACAATTGCCGACAAACAAATTTCCCATTCCTTCCATTATACAATGCCCAAAACTTTTAGATAATCAATAGATTATTATCATGTATTAATATACTTATATACATGTTCCGTTGCCAATTGTAATTTTATATTTAACACATTATTAATACTACTAACATTCAATTTTATTATTTATTTTATATATTATTATATATTATATATTATTTCAAATAAATGAATTCCCCCAAACATACATTAATATTTAATATAAATACATAATGGTCAATTATCTTTACTTTATCCCTTATAATTTTTTTAATAAAACTATATCTTTATTCCACATTAATCCTTTTATCTAAAACTATGGCTCCCATGCATATAAGCACTTTCATTGCCAACCAATCATTATATTTTCATAATTGAACAAGCACCAAGCATTCCTACCAATGCAACTACATGATGTGCAACTACATGGACCATTGGCAAATGCATTGCCTATAGGGTTCTTTGCCCCTATCAACTAGAAAATACACCACCACTCATCATTTCCCTTGACTTACCCTACATCGGAATAATATTTCTGTCCATTGAAGAGACCTCCTTCCTTTACATTGCACTCGCCAGCAATGATACCTGTCTCCTGCATCCATAGATACATTAGCAGTATCTCATCCTTGTAGATAGATTAAGCGTATAATAAAATGGGTTTGTGGAGGGTTGTTACATACTCCCCCCTAAGATTAAACACAGTCCCTATGTTTACATTCACCATATAAAGCATGTAAATAAAAGATCAATATTGTCATGATAATAGAGAATCAATTCAACACATTTTCTAATTTATACTCTTTCAAATCTGATTCATCATCTAAAACATGCATAAGTTCATGTATCATTCTTCACCAACCAAGATATATAAATATAATCAAAATAAAACTATGACATGAAACATGCACAAATATCAAGTATATGTATCTTACTTCACAAACCAAGATATGATACTATTACTGTTCAATCAAAATAAAACTATAGCATGATGATAACAATGTCCAAACATTAATCAAACAAAAATGAGAACTGTCTTTTCATCATGGCCACATCTTCCTAGGTGGCACTATTTTCAGAAAATTGGTCCCATTGGACCTTGCATTGCTCAATGTTCCTCTTTCTCAATTGCTTTGTTCGATATCCTAGGATCTTAACTGGTCGTACTTCAATGCGTAGGGGGTCATCCATATACAATTGATCAACATTCCAAACATGTGAGGGGTCAGGAACATATTTCTTAAGAAGGGACACATGGAATGTATCATGAATTTTTGACAAATTAGGTGGCAAGTCTAATTTGTAGGTGATTGGGTTCAGTTTATCAACAATTTCAAATGGCCCCACAAATCGTGGACTAAGCTTAGAGGATTTGATAGAAATTTTGGTAGGTTTAACTCTTAGGAATACTCTATCTCCCACAAAGAATTCTCTTGGTGTTCTCTTAAGGTCCGCATAACTCTTTTATCAATATAAGGCTTCCTTAAGCCTTTGAAAAATATTCATTGAGTTGGTCTTCCATTTCCCTAACCATATCCGGCCTGATAATCACTTGATTCTTTAGATTACTCCATGAAAATGGTGTTCTACACATCCTCCCATACAAAGCCTCAAATGCAGCCATACCTATTGATATATGGTTGTTGTTATTATAAGTAGATTCTACTAGGAAAAGGTAATCTTCCCATTTCATTTGATGATCCATATAATACATGGAGAGCATATCCTATAATACTTGATTTACTCTTTCAATTTGTCCATCTATTTTAGGATGATAAGCAGTGCTAATATTTAGCTTTGTTCCCCATGCCTGATGCAAAGTCTACCAAAACTCAAATATAAATCGTGAATCCCTATCAGATATAATTGTTTCAGGGAATCCGTGTAGTCATACCACTTCTCTGGAAAATCTTTGGGCTACAATAGGAGTTCCATATTTTATATTTCCAGGCATAAAATATGTTGCCTTAGTCAATTTATCCACTACTACTAGAATAGCATCATGCTAAAAATAATTCTTAGGCAACCCCACAATAAAATCCATAGTCACCACCTATCATTTGTATTGTGGAATATCATGCAAAAATAAGCATCTAGCTGGATGTAAGTGTTTTACCTTCACCTTTTGACATTCTAAATATTTGGCCACAAATTTAACAATATCCTCTTTCATTCCTAGCCAGTAATACTCCTTTTTTAAATTTTCATATATTTTTATATATCTTGGATGGGTGGAATAAGGAGCACTATGTACCTCTTGTAGTATCATAACTCTTAGTTCCTAGTCACTTGGTACCACTATCCTATTTTTGAATAATAGTGTATCTTCCCAGATTCTAAATCCCTTTGCCTTATCGAAATCTTGCTGAACCAATTCTCGATATTTTTGAGAGTATTCATCTTGTATTTGTAGTTTCCTTATTTGATCAATTATGGTAGATTGACAGTGTGACATAGCATGGATATGCCTTCTTCTACTTAAAGCATATACTAATTTATTTTCTTTTCCCTTAATATATTCTATGCCAAAATCATATTCTACTAGAAATTCCATCTAGCGCCTTTGTCTAGCATTAAGCATTGGCTGAGTAAAAATATATCTTAGGCTTTGATGATCTATTCTAAGCTCAAAAGGTTTACCAAGCAGGTAATGATGCCACATTTTCAAAGCATGCACTACCACAGCCAATTCCAAGTCATGTGTGGCATAGTTTAATTCATGTTTCTTAAGTTTTTGGGACTCATAAGCAATAACGCCATCTTCTTGCATGAGAACCCCACCTAATCCTTCCATAGAAGCATCGATACATACAACAAATGGTTGTTTGGGATCTACTATTCTGAGAATAGGTGTTGATGTTAGCTTTTATTTAAGTACTCTGAATGCTTCTTCACATCGTTCTGTCCATTTAAAAGCTTTTCCTTTCTTTTGGAGATTAGTTATTGGATAGGCTATCTTAGAAAAATTCTGGATAAAACAACGATAATATCCAGCCATTCCCATAAAACTTCTGACTTTGAAAACATTTGTGGGAGCTGGCCAATCAATAATAGCCTCAATTTTCCTTGGATCAATGGACACCCCTTCAACAGATATTATATGACCTAAATACTGTACCTGAGTTGCATAAAACTCACACTTGGACATTTTCCCATACAATTGATTCTTTCTAAGTATTTCAAGAACAATCCTCATATGGAGATCATGTTCTTCTTTGTTTTTAGAGTAGATCAGTATGTCATCCAAGAACACCAACACAAACCGATCTAATTGTTCTCGAAATACACTATTCATCAAATTCATAAAAGTTGTTGGTGCATTGGTCAATCCAAAAGGCAACACTGTGAATTCATAATGACCATATCTAGTTCGAAAAGCAGTTTTATGAGTGTCTTCTTCTCGTATCCTCAATTGATGATAACCAGATCTAAGGTCAATTTTGGAGAAAATTGTGGCTCCTTTTAGTTGATCAAAAAAATCATCTATTCTGGGTAGAGAATACTTATTCTTAACAGTCATTTTATTTAACATTCTATAGTCAATGCATAACCTTAGTGTTCCATATTTATTTTTCACAAACAATATTGGTGCACCCCACGGTGAAACACTAGGTTTAATATGTCCTTTTTCTAGAAGTTCTTGCAGTTGAGTCTTAAGCTCTTGCAACTCTATTGTAGTCATTCTATATGGTGCACGAGCTATAGGAGTTGCTCCTGGTAAAATTTCTATGGTAAAATCAAATTCCCTTTGAGGTGGAAGACCCAGTAATTCCTCAGGAAAGACATCCCAAAAATCATTCAATATCGGATAGGTTTGAAAAATACTTGCTCTAGACTCATTTTCCTCCTTTTTATTAAGTTTGACCACAAATATTCTACTACCCTTTTTTAGTGCTCTTTTAACTTGCATTGCTGTCAAAATATGTGGTTCCACTAATTCTCGTTCATAGCAAATCTGAATCCTTTGCTTGGTATCATCAGTAAACTCCATCCATCTTTCTTCAAAGTTTAACAATGCCTTATGTACCTTGAGCCAATGTCAAAGGCATGCAATGGAGTGACATATAAATGCCATCGGGTTTGTCCTTGAGGTAGTATAATTTGAGGATCAAATAAACATTGATTGATGGTATAGGTTTGCCCAGACCCATACTCGACTTTCCACCCATTAGCCATAAATCCAGGTTCTTCCGGTATGTCCCTCAAAATATTTGGTGAAACAAAACTATCAGTTGCTCCAAAATCAACCAAAATACAAACATTTCTATTATAAAGTTTACCTTTCAATAGAAAAGGTGTTGCTTGACCATTGAGTTTAGAGTTACCTATTGTTGCATATATCTTATGAGCAGGTTCCACCGGTTCCTTCCTCTTATCATCTCATAATGGACACTTGTCAGCATAATGAGGTTCTTTACAAATCCAACACCCAGTCCATGGTGCCCTCTCTTTCATATTTTCCCCGGTATATTCATGTGTACCCACTCTTGGTGCATTAGCTTTTTGATCCAATCTATCCCTAAAATTTATTTGGCCACCCCGATAGTTTTGATTTCCCCTATTTCCTTGGTACCTATTCTTATTCCTATCAAATCTATTTCTGCTCCCATTGCCATGACTCTTGGTCCAATTCCTATCCTTTCTTGATGGACCCTCATTTTTCTTTTTCTATGATTCTTCCTTTTTAGAAGATTGTTGATAATAAGCTTTCTTAGCCTTAAGGTTATCCTCTTCCTGTCGAGCCAAGTCATAGGCAATAGTTAAGGTAGCAGGTTTCAGCATAAGAATCAAATGTCCAATTTTTGGATGTAACCCTAGGAGAAATTTCTGAATTTTGATTTCATTTTGCTACTCATATTCGGGCATGTATTTGAGCAATTGCACAAATCGTTGATAGTATTCAATTACAGTCATATTCCCCTGAGTTAACCTTGAAAATTCTATAGTACTTTCAAGGTAAAATTATGGTGTTAAGAACCTATATTTGAATGCCAACACAAATGTGTCCCAGTGAACATCGACAGCCTCTACATTATGAGTTTTCCTATACGTATCCCACCAATCAATCTAGTCAGTTGAAAAACTACCCATGAAGTTTTTGATTTAGATGATAGTGTTCTAACTGCAAAATATGCTTCCACACTATTCAACCATATTTCAGCCTCTTCCCCATCACCTTTGCCATCAAATTTAGCTATATCAATTCTTCTCATATCCTTATCCAGCTCGGAACCCACTTGTTTCCTTTCTGGGTCAATAGTTATCTCATCCTCAACTATTACCATTTCCTTTCCTTTGGATAGATTTTCTATTGTTTTATGTTGATGGGAAAGCATTTCTTGTTATTGGGCCAGCTGAGCTTTTTGTTGCTCCATGTGTTCTATCATTTGGGTATTTTGTTGTGCCATATGTTCAGCTATTTGAGCACTTTGCTACTCTATTTGTTCTTTTTGTTGGCTCATTTTCTCCCACAATAGTTGTACCATCCGGACCATTTTATCCTCTTTATTAACTAGTTCTTTTTCCTTCCTCTTTTCTCGAGGAGGTTCTATAGTTTCCTCTAATTCCCAAATCTGCATAACTTTTTGGATGACCCTTCTAGGGTTCTCGATCAGCCCTTCCTGCTGAACCGCTGTAGTTCGTTTCAAGGAACTAGCTTTTTGTCTGGATGCCATTGCCTACCCAACAAATAGAGAGCCTTGTCAAATAATTTAATTTGACTCTGAAGTACACACATTAATAGTATTATTTTAATTTGGCAAAATTGTTCTTTTAAAAATTTTATTGTCTATGGAGTCGCAACCTTCGCTCTGATACCAAATGTAACACCCCAAGTCTGCCCACTTGGTTGTCTAATCACCCCAAGTCATCACCACTTGGTTGTCTAATATCAAAGACTTCAACATGAGAAAATTTTTCTTTATTTTACTCTTATCAAATTTTTTTTCTAGTTTGAGCATGTTAAAATTATCTTCATGAGTGTCATTCCACTACAGTTGGAATACTCATGAGATCGAGATTGGCTAGATCCCATATAGTTTCCATTTTGAACTTCACTCTCCTCCCGAGATCCTAAGTTCAGGTAGTGGGTTTCTTTTCCTCTAGGGCCCATAACACCTAGAGGTGTGGTGCATACTTTCCCATGTCTTAACATGATTGTCTAATTTTATGTCTTATATCATGTAAGACTTAGCGCATACATGCTTGAGCTAGACGATCAACCATTCTCCCTGGAGCATCATCTAGGGTCTTACCAATACCTAGGTAACCATAAGGCATCATGTGTTGATTAACCAACATGATGTCCCATACCATCGTGTTGTCGGTAATACCTAGTCAAGCACAATTCACCACTCATCACTAGTAGGGATAACCTAGAAGGGATGCCCATACAACCCTTTGTTACCTCTTGTTATGACCATTTTCTATCAAAAGTATGGTTAGAGCCCTGATCCATGATGATTGCCTACCCACATCATCATTAAAATTTATTTCCATGATGATTTCCTACCCGCAACATCATTAAAATTATCTTTTACAAGATTGTCCTTCCCACAATCTTGTATCTTTGTCAAGGTTGTCCTGCCCACAACCTTAGGTTGCATGATAAGATTGTCTACTCCACAATCTTGGGAAATTTATAGAAGGCTGACTAAGTTTAAGGTTTGTAAACAATCACCATTTCCTAAAGGATTTCGAGGTTTTATTGTATATCAAAATTCAACTAGTTTCCCTATCTCTATCTAAGTGTTTATCACTAAGCTGTATAAAAAAAATAAAAGAACTTTTAGATTTATTGCAAACAAATCAAGGAATCCTATATCTATAATATTATTCTATTTTACGTCTCCTTATTCTTTCGTCTAAGAAGTAAGTACTACTACTTCTAAAGTTCATTTGTAAATTACTCTCTTTCCTTATAAAATCCACTATTTAATTCAATATGTGAATAAGAGACAAATTTATCTACAAATACCTCAACTAAGTATGAAGACAATGCTTTCTTTATTGTTTATACTCATTCTAAATTGCAATATAAAAGAAATAACACCATTCAACATTTTTTTTGGGTATAAGGTAGAGGTGGTTATAAGGTCCACAAACCTTTTACAAAGTCAAAATGGGCTGGTTCTAGCATCAAGCCCGTATAATCAAAATACAAAATGGATCTTTCTAAGACTCACATTAAGCCATACTTAGAGTCCACAGTCCTATACTTGTCGCTTGACTATTTAGGATAAAACAAAAACCAAACAACACCTAGCACTTACTAACACTAGGTTGTCTGTATCGTACACTTGTCACCTCCCGTGCCCCAACAAATGGGATGCCTTTTTTGCCTAATTCCATCTGTCGGATTACTCATCATCAGCCCCTCTGATCTCCTGATGCTCTAACAGGTTTGATCTTAGCTCTTCTCTAGCAGCCAACACCAATAGTTCTTGAGGGAAGTTATCCTTCCAAATTTGCATCTCCCCAACAGAAACCGCAATATTTGCCATTAGATCCGCCGCTCTGGTTCCCTTCTCCGAAGGTGTGTTGGATTCGGGCATTAACCAAATGAGATTTATGAATCTTTGCTTCTAGGATAAGCTCCAATATGGTCCAAGTGGGGTCTTTATCCTCCTTAATTGCCTTGATTATATTAAGCGAATCCCCTTCAAAGATAACTTCCTTATAACCCTTAAGTCCGGCAATTCTCATTGCCGCATGCGAGCTCGAGCTTCGCAAAATGATTTGTTTGAGTTCCCAAAGGCTCTGCAAAGGCAAGGACCACTTTTCCTTCCTCATTTCTCAAAACTCCTCCTGCTCCTGCAGCCCCCGGATTTCCTTTAGCTGCCCAGTCAAAATTAAACTTAACCCACTTTTGTGTGGGGGGTATCCACTTGACACCATCCCGTGGGTTGGTTGTAATGTCTAGGTCCGGAAGTTCCTCTCCCCAAGTTCCGCAAAATCCTCCTTTCCCTTAGAGACATGGTCTCATTTTTGAAGAAGAAAGTTTTCCAGTTTTCTTTCAAAGCTCTGATTATTTTATTACCACATAACTTGGGATCTTTCTTACGTCCTTTAAATACTCTCTTATTTCTCTCATTCCATATCCCCCATAAAAAATGGGGTAAGTTGAGCTTCCAGAGCCAAGTCAAAAGCTTTGCCCGGAAGGGGGAATCCCAATGTATGCAGAAGTCAGACATGCTATTTGGACAGACCCAATCTATATGAAATTTTGACAGGATCATTTGGAAGACTGTACAAGAAAAATCACAAGTTAGAAATATATGACTTACTGATTCTATTGCTTTCTCACACAAGATACATCGATTGATGAATTGGAAACCTCTCCTTTGCAGATTATCTGTTGTCAGGATCTTATTTTGAACTGCCAACCAAAAGAAGAAAGCTATTTTTGGGGTTAAATTATTTAACCAAATAACCGAAGTCGGAGTCCAGCCATTGAATCCCGAGTGGATTAACTTATAGGCGCTTTATCTTGAATAGATCCCACTTGTAGTTTTGCCCCAAATCGCCTTGTCTCTTCCTCCCCTAGGAATGATCGGGAACACCCTTAAAGCATCATTGAGTTTGGTTAGGGCCACCTTCTCTTGCTCGACAGATTATGAACCGTGATTTTCTTCCAAGAAGAAGTTTCTGTGCTACGACAATAAAATCCCCTACTTTTCCTCCCATTTCCTTCGAAATTTTATGTTGGAGGACCTGAAGGTCTAAGTTATCTTTCAGAGGGGCCTCTTCCAACCACGGGTCTTTCCAAAAGTCCACTTGTCTTCCATTACCAATTCTCCATCTGATGCCTTTCCTGACTACCTCCCGACATTCGAGCAAACAATTCCAAAAATAGGATCCTCTAGGAAGATTATCAGCTTTCGGGAAGTCTCGATTATTTCGATATATTTTGCCTTAAGAAGTTTTACCCATCCCAATTGATCATTATTGATAAATCTCCATACTGTTTGCCAATCGAGCTTGATTCAATTCTTTCATTCTCTTTAACCCCAGGCCCCCCCGATCCTTGCTTGCACACACCGATTCCATGCTACCAACAAAATTCTCTTTCTCTCCTCCGAACTCGACCACAAGAAGTTGCGTTGAATTAGCTCCAATGTAGCTTGGACCTTTGCGGGCATTCTAAATAGAGACATGCGATAAATTGGAATGCTCGTAAAGTAGTTTGAACTAATAAGGCTTTTCTCGCGGAGTCGAGAAGGTCGCCCTTCCACCCTGCTAAATTTTTGGAGATCCTGTCAATGACTGAGTTCCACAAAGTAGCCTTCATTATTCCTTCGAACATAAGCATACCTAGATAAGTTCTTTGGTAGAAGCTCCTTTCCACAACCGAAGAGGTTAGCTATTCTTTCCTCCCTCCCACCGGGCGTGTTAAAGAAATAGATGCTACTCTTCTTATAGTTTATGTACTTGTCCCGTCGTCTCATACTTGGTTAGAATTCTCTTCAACTTCCTAGCTTGTGGCACCGAGGCTTTGGAAACAATGATTGTATCATCCACAAACTTGTTGGTGAGACACCGGCCTCGTTGTTGAGGCTGGTTTAAAACCTTCCAATTGACCATCTGCCACCGCTGCTGAAATGTTCCTACCCAATGCTTCCGCTAAAATAATAAACAAGTATGGAGACAAAGGATCTCCTTGTAGCAACCCCCTTTCACTCTTAAAGTAACCGGAGGGTGACCCATTCACCATGACAGAAAATCTTGTAGTAGAGATACAACTAAAAATCAACTTAATCAATCGGGACTAGAAACCAAACTTACCCAAAATCTTGGTGAGGAACCGCCATGAGACCCAGTCGTAGGTTTTATTCATATCAAGCTTTAGTAACATACCCGCTTCCTTACTAGTCACCATTGAATGAATAACCTCATGAATTGTGATGATACCATCCAATATTTGTCGCCCTTTCACAAAGCCACCTTGGTTCATATCAATGATGAAAGGAAGGATAACCTTCAGCCTATTGGCGATTGTTTTTGTGAGAATCTTCATCAGAGTGTTACATAAGCCGATAGGGCGAAAGCTGGAAAATTCCATTGCTCCCACTAGTTTAGGGATGAGAACTAAAAAAGTAGCATTAACTCCTTACGGGATTTCCATGTCCTTTTGAGCCTCAATTATAGCTTCCACTACATCATTGCCTAGGATATCCCAAAACTTCGGAAGAAAGCTGCAGGGGAAGCCATCCGGTCTCGGGAGGCGTTACCATCCATGTCAAAAACGACCTTCTTGATTTCCTCCTTTGTGAAAGGACTAAGTAAGAATCCATTAAGATTATCGATTACGAGGGGTGGAATGGCTGCCAACGAGAGAGTCCTCTTCTTCAATAGTCGGATTTACATCTTCTAGCAACGATTTAAAGTACTCAACCGCTTCCCTCCTTATGTCTTCCATATCTTTGGTGTTAGACCCATCGGCCATCTTGATCTCCTTAATTTTGTTAGTACTCCTGTGGCGAAGAGTAGAGACATGGAAGAACTTTGTATTTATGTCACCCTCCTTTAACCAACGCAGTCTGGATTTCTGCCTCCAAAAGGTTTCTTCAAATCCTAGCATCGTGTGGTATTCGGCTAACAGCTCCCTCTCCTGGTTTCTCAGATCCTCCGTAAGCTGCTCTGACTTCAACTTCTCCTGTAGTTCATTGATCTTGTCTTTTAGTTCTGCCTTTTTAACAAAAATATTGCCAAAGGAAGTTTTGTTCCACTCTCTAATGTTAGCCTTCACATTCCTTAGTTTACATGCCACTTGGGCCAGTTTCGAACCATTATACTTTTTGTCCCACCATTGGGCAACCAGATCCTTGAGATCCTGATGTTGGAACCACATAAGTTCGAATCAAAAGGGTCTGATGTATCTTTTCTTAGAGTCCTCCCCTGTTTCCCACAAAATTGGGTTGTGATCAGACCCGATTCTTGGGAGTGCCATTAATGAAGAGTCCCCAAACCTCTCCAGGCATTCTTGAGAAAGAAGAAACCTATCTAATATTATCCGAATTTGGTTTTCCTTCAATATTTTGTTAGACCATGTATAGGAGAATCTACGCAGGTCCACATCCATCGACTCATGTTGCTCAACAAAATCTCTAAACTCGTAGATATCAGCAGTTATTCTTTGAGAGCCCCCCAATTTATCTACAGGATTAAGGTAGCAATTGAAATCCCCCGCCACAATCCAAGGGTAGTTGGGGACCGTCTCCCTCAATTCAGCTAGTTGACTCCAAAGAACCCTTCTCAGTCCCTGTCTAACCGGAGCATATACATTCGTTAAGATCCACTCTTCTTGTGTGGTTTTATCCACACATAAGAGACAAATAAACCAACTAGACATCAGAATCACTCTACTATCAATCACATTCTTGTTCCACATAACCAGCAACCCTCCTGTTGTTCCAATGGCCTCTTGGCCTACTACTTCAACTTCTCGCCAAGTCCTATTCTTAAAAGGAATAACTCTACTCTCCTCCATTTTAGTTTCTTACGGTAAAATCATATCCGGTTTGTGTTCTTGTCTAAGAGCATACAAAGCTCTTATTTTTGCAGGATTACTCCCACGAATATTCCATGAAAGGATCTTCATTTATGGGCTTTGGATCCTCGAGCCTTCGCCCCAAAGAGCAACATCGCTTGAGTGCCATCGACCACTCCTCGCTCGCTTCTTTCACGCCTTAAGGCGAGCATTGCTAGGTTTCCCTCTTCCTACCGAACCATATCCCCATACATCCGCTCTAGGTTGAAGTTCCTTGGGATTCACTTGGCTTCTAGTAACCATCTTGGGTAGGTCGGTCTTGGTATTTGGGGTAACAATCGGCTTTCCGAGTTAACTGGTCTTTTTGACGGTGGAGATGATTCCGTGCTCTTAGCTTCTTGATTAGTAGATTCTTTTTTCCCCGCTTTGGGGTTACACCGATCTTGGTGGTTCACCTCTTCCTCCCGAGTATCCTTGCTCGTATTATTAGTTTCCTGCTCCTTCCTCTGATTTTTCTCCTCTAAATCCTTCTCTTGAGTCTCCTCTACCTCAGATTCCATTTCTTGGCTGTCCATCTGATCTCCCTTCAAATGATTTAATGCATCAAAACTGTTCTCCACTGGGATGTTGATCTCCTTGGAATTTCTTCCCATAAATTCCTCTGCAGTACATGGGACCACTTCCACCGAGCCTCCATAGGCCTCCCGTATCACCCAATCAAACTTACTTGCCCCCGGGCGTTGATCTATGGGGTTCTTTCCTTTGTGATTTGGCTCTGAGGCTTGCTGTATCATCTTAGGAGCAGGTTGAGCTTGAGGGTTCCCATCAAAGGGACCAGCTCCCCTGTGAGAGGGTTTTGGGGCATAGTAATTTTTGGGAGGAGGGTTAAAACATTGCCTCTTGCTTACAATAGGGCGAACAGGGTCTCTGATATTCGGATTTCGAGCTCCACGTCCTTGAGGCCCAGGTTGGGTAGGAATGGAGATCTGCGGGGGAGGGATATTATTATGGGTTTGAGGATCGAGTATTTTGGAGTGGGGGTCTGGTTCTTGGAAATGCAGTGGATACCCCGGTGCCCTACCTTCCCACAAACACTACACTTAAAAGACATATTTTCATATTCAAATACCTGAGTATGAAGGCCAAACATAGACAACAAAATAATGGATTTAGGGAGCTCTTTACTCAGGTCCGCCAACACACACATGCGAGCAGACAGGAGTCTTGTTTTGCTCAAGGTTGCAGGATCAATAGCTATTAGTTCTCTAATCTCTGTAGCTATCCCAACCAATATTTGTTCGTTCCAGAAAAGCAGAGGTAATCCTGGCATCTTAACCCAAATAGGAGCCAAATCCAAGCACTCGAGTCTGGGGGTTGAAATCGGGGGACCAACACTTCAGATACAAGCCCCTTTTCCCAAAAAACCAAGGACCTCCTTGGAGAGTCCTTTCCATGTCCTGTTCACATTGAAATGTCACCAAAAGAAAACTCTTGGGTAAAGCCTTAATCATCATACCGGCCCTTGGCTGCCATTTTTGGATGGCCCATCTCCTTATGACTTCCATGTTTGGCCTCACCCCCATAAATTTAGCCACCAAAGATGTTTTGCCCTCCATAGCCACATGCTGAGCTAAGGAATCTGGGACGTGCAACCTACCATTGACAGATTTTAGATTAAAACAAGAGTCAGATAATTTTTGCTTACCGTGAAGAGCATTATGATATGAAGGTCTCCAGTTGCCAGGTTTCTCTTTGTCTCCTTCTTGGGTCTTCCTTTGATCCTGACGCATAGAGTCCCGGGTCCCCCTCGGAGAAATCTTCAACCGCATCCGCCCAACGCCCTTGGACCGGTTCCAATAGAACTTCCTTGTCCACATCCTCCGCCCGGGGGCTCGCTATCTCGCCTGAGCCCCCACCTCGCCGTGTCTGCTGATCTGCCCTCTGAAGTCCCATATCTAGGGTTTGATGCCCCTAGACCTCTCGCTCCTCCTCCTTGCTGCTCCATCCGTCACAACTTGTTGCCTCCAAAATCTGCCATTTTTTTTTTTTTTTAGGGCCAAAAAAAGTAATAATCCAAACCAATACCATTCAACATTGTTCATACTAAACACCTATAATATTTTACATACTAATAAATATTTTAGAAGTTATGCAAAAGTATAAAGACATTCCCCATTTGTCTACTTTCAATTTTACACAACAAAATAGACAATATTTATTTCTCTATGAATTTCAGAACGGTTTCGGTTTTAAGTAAAGGAGTCTCCATCCTAAAAATAAACTAACATTGCACACTGCACTATAGCTTTTTTAACTGATGTTTCAGGACCCCAATGTATAAAATTTGTCTTAAATTTCATATAAATAATTATAATTTTATAAAGAAATCCTACAAAGAATACTTCAGCAGGTTTCAATATATACGCCAAGCATGATTTTTTTTCTCTAATATCTATATCATTCAAGTCTAAATATGACACAACTATGTAGAACTAGAAAGAACTAAAACCAAGTAATTGAAAGCTTCGTCTCCCGGCGTACTACAATATGAGAGGATGATTATACAAGATAACATTCACTGCCCATAAATGAAGAGTTTCAAGGTTATAAAATAGATGATAAATTTTAGGGTTACAATAGAGATTAAGTGTGAATCTCAAAAAATGTTTCCACTCTTGAAAACGTTCACCACATAGTCATTAACATACGTATGGAATATTTCATCCAACAAACCCATGAGCCTTTAATTAAGTTGCCTAAATATCATGAATCATAAAAATTTTATTTATATCAGACAACGCTCAATATAAAAGTAACATATATAATACAAACTCATATGCAAATTTGGCTTTTTGAATTGACGAGGTTATTTTATACAAGACTATTTAAAAAAAAAAATACAATATGTATTAAACCTTCAACCATGCTAATGACTTATGAAGAAGCCTAGGAGCAAACAATTGATGAATAAAATATCTTATTCATATGCTAGATATGCCATTAGTATGGACATATGGTGATAGATTATCCATAGAAGCGCTTAAAGAAAATGAAGGTAAATGAAAATGTTGAAGACTTTCAAGAACTTAAAAAGAAAGCACATTAAAAAAAGTAGGTGCTAAAAGTAGTGTGGCAACAAACAACAAATTTGCTCATTTGATTGATGAAGACTTAATTGTGGGAGATCATTAAATGGAGACAAAACTGACGATGGAGTCAATTCTTCACATAATTGCCTAGACTAAATCAGGGAAAATGTATTGCAAAAAATAATTTACAACTAGATCAACATACAAATGGACATAAATCTAAACCGTAAAATATAGTAAAGAAAAAATAAATGAGGTGTTAGAAAAGAAGAGTTATACAAGTGAAACATACAGGATTGCTCAACCTAGAGTAGGAGGACATACCTCAACTTCCCTTAATAAGGCATTTGTGGTATACATAAAGGATCATGAAGGAGGACCTATCCAAGGTCTATTTAGTATATAGTAGGAAAAACTCAAGAAGATGAATATGGACACCAATCAAAAAGTGGGACATAAGACCAATCAAAACCACCTGGTAAAAGAAGATGAAACTCTTGTATTTAAGGGTAAGGTGACTCCTATCACTAGAATCTTAACTCACATGTCCTCATGAGACTCCTTTCATGGAATTTAAGGTAGGTGAGAGGTAGTCCCCTCAAACACAATATAATTAGAAGGATGCTTAGGAGAAATAAGCCAAACTTGGTATTTCTTAAGGAGACTAAGTTATTATAGAGGATATGGAGATAATGGCTAAGAAATTGTGGCCCACCAATCAGGTAAAATATCTCAGCTCTCAAGGAACATCAAATGAGATCTCCTATCTATCAGATCTAAAGGAATTTGTGGTGCATGTGACTATGGAAAGTTGGGACATCCTTGGAATTTAGGGGTAATGGAGGCAAAAGGACCAAAAACTCTTATGTATTAACATATATGCAACCACTACTATATAGGATAAAAAGAGGTAATGAGACTATATCTAACACCTCATGATCTAGTTCCCCAATGACCAAATTGTCCTAGGAGGGGATTTTAACACCATTATCTCCATAGATAAAAAATTGAAAGAGATGAGAGCTTGGACACTACAACTGATTTAATGCATTAGTACTTGAGGCATCTCCACCTGATCGATGTCAATCTCGATAACAAGTTGATGAAATGGAAGAACAAACAAAAGGGACTTGCATGCATCTTGGAGTAGTAATCTTGAATGACCTCTCTAGAAGTAATTTTAAAATATTATCCTTAATAATGTGAGATCAGACCACTGATCTATTTTGCTAGATATTTCAAAATATGTTAGTAATTACTCACCCTTTAAATTCTAGCTTATATGGTTTTTAGATACTTCCTTTATACCATTAACTTGTTATTAGTGGAGGAAAGAAAAGTCAAGATATGATACCCAAATGTATTGCTTCATCAAGAGAATATAGTTCATAAAAACCATAATTAAGAAATAGAATTGGTAAGATTTTGGGATGTGAGGGCAATGAAGGTTTGGTTTTCCAACTAGAGCAAGTGAATGCTCATATTTGCTCCTTGGGACTTATGAAGGATATTAGCAAATAGGAAATCCCATTCTCTTTTGAGTTAGTAGAATGGGAAAGAAGGGAGAATCTCTTATGGAAATAAAAATATAGGATCCAATGGTTGAAGGAAAATGAAAAAAAATCTACTTTTTTCCATAAATATCTTTTGGCCAAATGATATTTAAACTTTGTTTCATCCCTAAAGACCACTACTAGAAATGTAGTACACTCTTGGGATGGTATGAAGGAAATTACCACTGACTAAGTTGAGGAACATTTCTTTGTAGACCCCTTGTATAATAAATCTCAAGAGGAAATTTAATAGGGAATCCTTTCTATTATTAAGGAATAGGATAATGAGGTATTGATAGTACAAGTTTCTATTGTGAAATTCAAGGAAGTGGTTTTCAAGATGAAAAAAAAAACACATAGATCGGATGGCTTCCCATCAAGTTCTTCCAAGAATTTTGGGACCTTCTCAAGGATGAAGTTCTTGCTTTGGTAGAGGAAGCATAGGTGGAAAAGTTGGTTTTGAAATAAATCAACAAAACCTACTTTATGCTCATACTTGAGTCCCAACAGGTAAATCATATTTTTGGCTTTAGATTGATAGCCCTATGTAATGTTCTCCTTAAAATAATTACAACAACGGTGATAAATCAAAGGTTGAAACCCTTCCTCCCTATGATAATATCACTACAACAAGGAGTATTTATAGGAAGGAGATAAATTATAGATGAAATAGTGCTTTCCCAATAGTCCCTTCACTCCATGTAGGCACAAATATCCCCCTCCATGTTTGTCCATTTGGACCTCTCCAAGGCTTATGATACGGTAGACTAGGATTTTATACTATAGGTCTTGAGGAAATTTTGCTTCTCCTAGGATTGGGTGGATTAGATTAGATGCACTATTTCCTCATTCTCTTATGTTGTGATGATAAATGGTAGTCTATATCCTTTATTTATTACTTCCATAGGACTATGCCAAAGGGATCATGTTCTCCTATTTGTTCATCATTTTTGTAGAATGTCTAGGTCATCTTATCTCTAAAGAAAAGAATAATAGATTCATTCAAGGAATTAGATGTGCATTAGAATATCCCTCTCTCACATTTATAGTTTGTAGATAACTCGACCTTTGGAATCCCTATTCAAAAATATTCTAAACCTCTTTTTGGTAACCATAAGATAACTTTTTAATGAGGAAAAATCTAATAATATTTTATTTCATTGCATTGTTAGAGTGGTTCTAAATATTTTGAATTTTAGGTGAATATCTATTTCAATCTCCTATCTAGGAATCCCATTAAAGGTGGCCAAACAAAAAAAAGGAATAGGGGTGGTTGATAGAAAATATATAGAGTGGACTGAATAACTAGACCAACTGATGGCTTTTTATTGCATGTAGGTTCACATTGGTTAAATCATTTTTACAATCTATTCTCATCTATGTTTCCTCAGTATAAAGTATTCCTACGGATGTTTTGAGAAATTTGGACAAGATTAATCAAAGGTTCTTATGAAGCAGGGAAAAATCAAAGAGTAAGTGGAATCTAGTGAGGTGGGATCAACTACATCTTCCAAAAAAAGAGGGAGGTTTGGGTCTTTGGTCAGCAGTAAAAAATAACTTAGCCTTAGAAGAAAAATCATGTTAGCGGTTAATTATTTCCCCTAATAAGTTATGGGAATATATATCCTGAGATCCAAGTATGCAAAAACGTAAGCTTTAAAAGCTCTTACTAGATATCAACTTCCTTCATGAAGATCTTTGGTTCTTGAGAGGCTAAGGATAGGGGAGACAATTACCAAATTGTAACTATTTTGGATAGTGGGAAATGATCATTAAGAAAATTTCTAAATAGATTATTGGGATGGTTGACCTCCATTATCTCAATAATTTCTAGAATGGTGAGACCTTATTGAACAACTACATATTTGAGAATGGATAAACATATCACACTATTAGAAAAACTATGGATAAAGGAATACAAAGGATAGAATCTATGTTCTAGTAAGGGATCAACCAATCTTTGCAACATAGGCTATCAAGGAGGATATTCATCAGGTTCTTAGAATTCAGTCGCTATCTTGGTCAAAAGACAAATACATGCTTGGATGGGCCTCACATTCTAATTACGTGTATATTGTAGCTCTTGGACACTCATACCTCAATCACCATAAAGAAAATCCACTTAGTGATGCCTTCAACCAAATTTGGCAACTTATGACTTGGCCTAAAATGGGACTCTTTATCTAAATCCTACTCTACAAAAGGATTATTACAAGAGACTAGTTGATAAAATGTGGTTTTTTTTTTGTCATTCATATGTGAGCTATGTTGTGTAGAGAATGAGATCTTGCACCACATTATTTTATTATGTTCCTTAACCATTTACTTATGAAAATAGTTGGAAACCTTTTTAGATCTAAGACTCCTTCAGTTCACCTCCATCAAGGAGGCATGGAGGAGTTCGTCGATGGCCTTGTTTAGAATCTCTTTAATGCTTTGGAATCTATGGAAATAAAGGAATAAAAAAATATTTAAAGTGACTCATCATAATGTCCAATATATTTTGGAGAATACTACAATAAATTTTAAATAAACTACCCTACATGCTTTGAAGCCCACCTCCACAATATCTTAATAGTGGCATAATATATCCTCTAAGATTTAACTGCTTATGCATAAATGGAGATGTAAACACCCACAAGGTTCTTGATATATTATTCATAGGTATGGGCCATGGCAAGACCCTCCTAGAGGTATGGTAAAGGTAAACATTGATGGTGCATCAAGAGGTAACCTAGGAAGGGTAATCATAGGAGGCATATGAAGACTCTCAAATGGTACTCATGCTTTTATTTTTGTATAGAAGCTTCGCGTCCTCCCTAAAAATATAGAAGAAGTGTGTATTATCTTTTGTGGACTTTAGGAAAATGATATGGTTAGTTGGTCTACAATACAGGTAGAATAAAACTCACAAGTAATAATTAATCAACTAAAGGCGTCCACTAGGACCTCCTCTCAGAATTGGAAGTTACAAAGGTTGATTGATAAGATACATGCATTGTAGTCTAGATTTTCCTTGTGAATGAAAAATATTGCAGATATTATGGTGAATTAGGTTCTAAATGTAACACCCCAAGTATACCCACTTGGTTGTCTAATCACCCCAAGTCATCACCACTTGGTTGTCAAATATCAGAGACTTCAACATGAGAAAATGTTTCTTTATTTTACTCTTATCAAATTATTTTTCTAGTTTGAGCATGTTAAAATTATCTTCATGAGTGCCATTCTACTGCATTTATAATACTCATGATATCGATATTGGCCAGATCTCATATAGTTGCACATTGTGAAATTCACTCTCCTCCCAAGATCCTAAGTTCAGGTAGTGGGTTTCTTTTCCTCTAGGTCCCATAACACTTAGATGTGTGGTGCATACTTTCCCATGTATTAACATGATTGCCTAATTTTATGTCTTATATCATGTAAGACTTAGCGCATACATGCTCAATCTAGATGATCAACCATTATTCCTGGAGCATCATTTAGGGTCTTACCAATGCCCTGGTAACAACCCAACATCATGTTTTGATTAACCAACATGATGTCCCATACCATTGTGTTGTCGATAATACATATTCAAGCACAATTCGCCACTCATCACTAGTAGGGATAACCTAGAAGGTATGCCCATACAAACCTTCTTTACCTCCCATATTGACCATTTTCCATCAGAAGTATGGTTAGAGCCCTGATCCATGATGATTGCCTACCTACGTCATCATTAAAATTTATTTCCATGATGATTGCCTACCCGCAATATCATTAAAATTATCTTTTACAAGATTGTTCTTCCCATAATATTGTATATTTGTCAAGGTTTTCCTACCTACAACCTTAGGTTGCATGATAATATTGTCTACTCCATAATATTGGGAAATTTATAGAAGGATAACTAAGTTTAAGGTTTGTAAACAATAACCTTTTCCTAAAGGATTTTGAGGTTTTATTGTATATCGAAAATCAACTAGTTTCCCTATATCTATCTAAGTCTTTATCACTAAGTTGTATATAAAAAAAAATCAAAGAACTTTTAGATTTATTGCAAACAAATAAAGGAATCCTATATCTATAATATTATTCTATTTCACATCTCCTTATTATTTCGTCTAAGAAGTAAGTACTACTACTTCTAAAGTTCATTTGTAAATTACTCTATTTCCTTATAAAATCCACTATTTAATTAAATACATGAATAAGAGACAAATTTATCTACAAATACCTCAACTAAGTATGAAGACAATGCTTTATTTATTGTTTATACTCATTCGAAATTGCAATATAAAAGAAATAACACCATTCAAAATTGTTCATACTAAACGCCTATAACATTTTACATACTAATATATCTTTTAAAAGTTATGCAAAAGTATAAATACATTCCCCATTTGTTTACTTTCAATTTTAAACAGCGAAATAGACAATATTTATTTCTCTATGAATTTCAGAATGGTTTCGATTTTAAGTAAAGGAGTCTTCGTTCTAAAAATAAACTAACATTGCACACTATACTATAGCTTCTTTAACTGACGTTCCAGGACCCTAATGTATAAAATTTGTCTTAAATTTCATATAAAGAATTATAATTTTATAAATAAATCCCACAATGAATACTCCAATAGGTTTCAATATATACGCCGAGCATGATTCGTTTTCTCTAATATCTATATCATTCAAGTCTAAATATGACACAACTATGCTGAACTAGAAAGAACTAAAACCAAGTAATTGAAAGCTTCGACTCGTGGCGTACTACGATTTGAGAGGATGATTATACAAGACAACATTCACTGCCCATAAATGAAGAGTTTCAAGGTTATAAAATAAATAATAAATTTTAGGGTTACAATAGAGATTAAGTGTAAATCTCAAAAAAAGTTTCCTCTATTGAAAACATTCACCACATAGTCATTAAAATATGTATGGAATATTTCATCCAACAAATCCATGAGTCTTTAATTAAGTTGCCTAAACATCATGAATCATAAAAATTCTATTTATATCAAACAATGCTCAATATAAAAGTAACATACATAATACAAACTCATATGCAAATTTGGATTTTTGAATTACCGAGGTTATTTTATACAAGACTATTTTTTTAAAAACACAATATGTATTAAACCTTAAACTAGGTGAATGAATTATGAAGAAAAACCACGTCCTGCTCTTTCCCAGAGTTTACATGGTTAACACATTTTCATGTAACAAAATTTATCTATATCCTTCATCGACTTAGGCATCATCACACCCCTAAGAGCTAAATTCTAGGTTCCTCATCATGCATGGCATATTATTTGTCTGCTAGGCTTATTTATTGATACTGAGCGTAGTCTAAACCACTAAAATATAGCAAGTAATATACTATGTGGTACTCACTAGGTTCTTTCATTACATATTGATTATCTGATGGATTCAAGGGTCAGAACGGTTATCCTAAAATGACATGCAGCTATACCCTATATGCACACTTTTTTTTCATACACAGAACAACATGTTAAGTTTATTTAGATTACCCAACACATCATACAACATTGTAGATATTTTCAGCTCAATATGCATCAATAATTAAACTGAAGGAGAATAGATTCAAACTTTGGTTCACCACCAACCAAATATATATCAAAACAATAAAAAAAAGGGTTTTCCATTATTCCTTCATGTGCATGCAACACACAACATTTCCAAATCACACAAATAATACTTCACCCTTCAATAACGCAATTAAAATATTAAACTTTCACACAATGCAAAATACAACGTTTTTGTTTTTAAAAACTATCTACCAAATTTTCCATTTTATTTTTATTATAATTTTTTTTTTAAATCCAATAAAACTCATAGTTTTTCTCCTTGCTTCCAACGCCAATTCCTTCCTTTGTCGCTCTCCTTCTCTTATCGAAATCATGCACACTTCTCAATGCACTTCCTCACGCTATCAGTCTCCACTCTCGCTATCTTTGCACTTTCAGTCTCTGCAGCCTCATCTCCATAGCCTTGACACACTCGCCTTGTCATCCATTTGTTCATTTTTCCCTTCCTCCTCTAAAGGGTCATTCCACTTTTTTTGTAAGCATTATCTGTTAGTTTTTCCCCAACTCTGTGTTCCACAACGTTCGAGATGGTAATCCATATATCTCCATGTTCAATAGCTTAACTTGGTTGTTAAATTAGCCAAATAATTACCGATAAACAAATTTCCCATTCCTTCCATTATGCAATACCCAAAACTTTTACATAATCAATAGATTATTATCATATAGTAATATACTTATATGCATGCTTCGTTTCCAATTAACATTTTATATTTAACACATTATTAATACTACTAACATTCAATTTTATTATTTATTTTATATATTATTATATATAATTTCAAATAAATATACTCCCCCAAACATACATTAATATTTAATATAAATACATAATGGTCAATTATCTTTACTTTATCCCTTATAGTTTTTTTAAAACTATATCTTTATTCCACATTAATCCTTTTATTTAAAACTATGGCTCCCATGCATATAAGCACTTTCATTGCCAACCAATCATTATATTTTCATAATTGAACAAGCACCAAGCATTCCTACCAATGCAACTACATGGACTATTGGCAAATGCATTGCCTATAGGGTTCTTTACCCCTAACAACTGAAAAATACACCACCGCTCATCATTTCCATTGACTTACCCTGCACCATAATAATCTTTCTATCCATTGAAGAGACCTTCTTCCTTTACATTGCACTCGCCAACAATGACACTTGTCTCCTGCATCCATAGATACATTAGCAGTATCTCATCTTTGCAAATAGATTAAGCGTATAATAAAATGGGTTTGTGGAGGGTTGTTACACTAAACCATGGGGATTTGACTTATGAAGATCCTTCATGATGGTGGATACTGAAAACTAGGAAATATCTCTATCGTATACTCCATATCGATGTCAGTAACTATGATTCTTGTTTGTAGTGACTTAGAAGAAATTCACAAACTCCTCTTTCCTTGTATCAGCAGAACATGCCTAAGACATAGTTGTTGGTCTTTTATAAAATTTTGGATGAAATTCTCATTTGCTTGGTAGAACCGATGATATAGCTTTCTTACACACCTATATGTAATACAATATTTTTTAATATATATGTATATGTATGTATGAATATGTATATATATATATATATATATATATATATATTTTTTTTTTATATATATAAAATAATAACTTTTATTTAAAACCTAATATTAACAATAATCACAATTTTGTATATACATACATACATACATACATACATACATACATACATACATACATACATACATATATATATATATATATATATATATATATATATATATATATATATATATATATATATATATATATGTATGTATGTATGTATGTATGTATGTATGTATGTATATACAAAATTGTGATTATTGTTAATATTAGGTTTTAAATAAAACTTATTATTATTATTATTATTATAATATATATATATATATATATATTATAATAATAATAATATTAAGTTTTATTTAAAACTTAATATTAACAATAATCAGAAGGTTTACCAATATTTAATGCACTCTCAATCAAATGAAATGAGCTCAACTAGTTAAATTTCTCAACTTAATCTTGCCAAGGGATACACACATAATTGTAATACCACTATAAGGTCATGATGTAATACAAGTGAGACCCATTTCAATCTCATATAACCTATTTTAACAACATATTTAATTCACCTTCCTATTATTGTTGTATTTTCCAAATAAAATAAAATAAATTTGTTTTTAACCCTATAAAATTATACTGAATAATATTTAAGTTTACATGTCCATCTATAACCTTGCTAACTTTCTTAGAAACAATGATATAGCTTTATTACACACCTATAAGTAATACAAATTTCTTATATATATATACAAAATTGTGATTATTGTTAATATTAAGTTTTAAATAAAACTTATATATATATATATATATATATATATATATATATATATATATATATATATATATATATAGTTGTATAATAATAAATTTTATTGAGAACTTAATATTAACAATAATACAAGTTTTGCCAATATTTAAATTCCTCAACTTAATTTTGCCAAGGGATACACACATGATTGTAATACCACTACGAGGTCATGATTTAGCACGAGTGAGACCCATTTTAATCTCATATAACCTATTTTAACAACATATTTAATGCACCTTCCTATTCTTGTTGTATTTTTCAAATAAAACAAAATAAAATAGTTTTTAACCCTATAAAATTGTATTGAATAAATTTAAGTTAGCATGCCCATTTATAACCTTGCTAACTTTCTAGTCTAGTGGAAATTAATTCCATCCTTATTAGTAGTATATATCCTTTAGGAAATTTACTAAGTATGTACCTACCATTTGATCATTTTGATTGTCAAACCATTTGAATAATACTTTTCCGTTACCAAAATGTTTAATACCTATCTCTAAATTGTCCTTTAAAATGACTTTTGAGTCATTCATAGGGAAAATCAATTTATGATAATTTATTCCATATTATTTTTCATAGAGTCTATAAACATTTACACTAACCAAAATATTTAGATATTACTTTATGAATTTAATATAATCCTATAAGAAAATATCATTTTTTAATTTTATTTAAAATTTCCATTCAAATAAACCTACTTTTTATTTTTTAAAAAATTGACTTCTATAGAGAACCACTCCTATTAAAATATTATATTTTTATTGGTTCAATTAGATCATATCCATGTATAAATTCCATGAATAATTTCTTGTTTGCATTTCAATTGAAGATTTCCCTCCATCCATCTTCTTCCTACATTTCCATAGACTATTACTTTTCCTTAGTCAATTCCTTGATATCTTCTTAGTGAGACATAAAATATCCCTTACCTAATTTTTGCCAAGTGGAATATTGGAACTAAGATTGGCTAATTTATTGGTTATATATATATATATATATATATATATATATATATATATATATATATATATATATATATATATATATAAGGGTAAGAAGGGGTTTTAGGATCCCAACCTTGTACATCAAGTTGTGTAATATAATACAATATAATGCAATAGCCTAAAAAAAATACTATCATCCATCTACTACTACGACTAAACCTTAGAATACCACATATCAACAAAATAACTTCCAAAACATGACAAATTACTAGACCACTACCAAAAAATAAATGTAAAACAACTATAGCTAAAAATTGGGATTATTACAAAACTGTTATGGAGTTCATAGCTGTTGGGTCTTTTGATTATTTTTTTCTGTAGTAGAGGTTCTTCCTCCTTCAAAGTGGTAAGATCTGAGAATACATTTTTGCACTTCAAGCTCCTGAGGTAATATCTAGTTGTAACACATTCTATAGGATCTTCATTTTTAGAAAATGGACTATCACCAACTATTTTATAATTAGCTTCAAGAATACCATCTGAGGTGGTAATATTTTCCATGGAATCGACTAGATGATCTTCAGTAACCATTTGGATTTTATCATTGATCTATTTGGAATTATCCTTTTGGGGTTGAGTCTTATGTTGCTCACTTGAATCTTGTTGGACAATTTGCACATTAGAAGGATGAGTTTTTTCCTTTTGAACTAGGAAATTTGAAGGTTTAGGATCATTCATATGTAGGTCATTCTCCTCCACCAAAGAGTAATCATAGCATGATCGAATGACTAGGCATATATTTAGGTAGTCATATTGCTAATAGCCATAACATATCAAGGAGAATTTTTCATATTCAATATTTTGGATCCATTCCCCTTTGCTTGAGGAGATAGTAATGGATTGAGGTCAAGGAACTAAAACATCCATCCAAATAACCAATCTTGCTTTACTCATATTAATTTTACTAGATAAATTTTCCTCTATTTAGGCATCCATATACCAAAATGCACCAATGGCATTACCAATTTTGGAAAATATCTTCTCTCCCTGAAACTCCATAGGGAGAGCATATAGATTCACCTAGACTAGGTAGCCATCAAATTCTTCTATAAAGGGATTGAAACCATGAGTCCAATATCTTATATAGACACCCCTTTGTCCAAAAAAACAATTGTATCTATAAACCATTACCCTATATCTATGTGCTAAATAAAAAAAGAAAACAAAAAAGAATTTTTTGGGTAGCAGAGTTACTTGGAATTCTTTACTAGTCCACTAATGTTTAATGTATCCTTTGAGCTCCTCTAGGCCTAGTCTTTTACCCTTGAGTTTGTAAATAATTTTTTGGGCTTCATGATCACTCATACCCAAACCAAATTCATCCTTTGAAATCCTAATCGAGGGAAGAGGTTAATCGAAAAGCTCCACCTGCAAATCCAAATATCCCTGAGAGATATTTCTTTTGATCAAAGAGACTTTATTATAGACTAGAGAGCAACTAATATCCTCTTGAGTACAACGAGAGGGCTACAAACAACCCTCTTCTTGCAATGCTTGACTACACCTAGGGTTTGCATCCCTTTTGCAAAGAATGTTGTTCCAATCCATTCCATCCAAAACTGCATCTTCAGTTATTATATTTTCTTCCATGTAGATATAATATCATTTGCATGATATTCATCCAATAAATAATCCATGTGAAGGAAGTATAGTATTGTTGATATAATTTTTCATTCATTTGTCTCGATAATATTAATAATAACTATTTATAAAGTCCTCTTCCACTTGTAATATATTCCCAATATTTTAATATGTCAATTTTGATTCTATAAGGGTCCTAGATTTTGCATAGTTATTTTTTGGGTTTACATGATTATGAGTAGGTAATAAAAATATTTTCTTCATTGTTATTTTGATATGAGGAATGAAAAATGTATCACAAAGGGATTCTTTATGATGCTTCCTTATCCTTCCTCACCTCAAGGATAGGGGAAGTTTATGAGCTTAACATCTAGGGTTTAGTGGATTGGTTAGAGAACAACTATGTTTCTCCTAAGATTTTCTTTGACATATATTAACCTTAATCTAGTTCTATTTTAGCTACAAATTCATCACACAATGCAACAAACAAGACCTAATAGCTAAAATATCTTTTGATTTTTTCAATGAGTTTACACAAGTTTTTATGAGGGGTCCTAGTCCCTTCATACTGAGTGGGCTTTGAACCTTGGACCTCCCAAAGAGAGGTCAAAGCCTTTACCACTACAGTAAGCTTACAACTAAAATGTCTTCTAATTTTGATGATGAAGTTAAAATATTTTTTTTTCAAGTGCAAGGGCATAGGGATAATGCAACAAACAAGCCCAACACAACTATATATGATTTCACTTTCAATGATAATGAAATCAAATATTTAGTTGGTCCTCTAAATGATTAACACTAACTACTTTTATTTCTTTCCCTTTTATCCTTAATGAATAAACAAATATACATAAACAAAAACACACTTAGAGAAAACAACAAATAATCCTTAAATCTAAATGCTAAAATGAAGACATTTTACAATAAAAATAGGGTTTCTTCCACAAAGGTAGAAGCGTTGTAGTTCTACAAAAGTGTTGGTCTTGTGGAAACATCACCAATGCTATTGCTTCCTTATGGTACTTTTGTTCACCTACAAAAATAAATTTAAAAAAGATTGATCAGTGGTAAATGCACCATGGGTAAGCGATAACACTATTGGTGCTTTTACAATTTGATAGCACTTTCACCTTCTATGACTATTATTGGAAATTTGAGGTAATATGAGGTATTTTATGTTGTCATTGATATCACATGGATCATTGATGTCACATGTATCACATTTGGTTTTGGTGGTCGAAGTATTTTATAAATAAGAAAAAATAGGGTTTTTGTGAAAACCAAGCCAGGTAAAATAAAAGGTTTTATTTAAAACCTTGATATGGATTTTTATTAAAACCCATGTTGGCTTTTCGTTTCGTCGAAAAAGGTGCCTCGGAGATGAAGATATTCAACTTTGAATATTTGGTGTAAATTTTAATATTTAAAATTTAATTTTAAAATTTTAAAATTAAAATTATGACATCACCGTCGACATCATAATAAAATAAAAATTAATTAAATTATTGCCGACGTTGGTAAAGGTAAGGGAAGGTGCACATATATGTATGAAGGCTTTCTTTCAAAAGCCTTGGAATCGGAGGAGTGGATATAATACGAAAGGCGTAGAGAGTTTTGTGTGGCAACGTGGTCCAACGGCGAGCGAGGGGAGACAAAGGCTTTTTGACTTGCGAAGGACGAAGGTTAGATTCCCACAGGTTGAGTTTTCGGGGAAAGATAAAGGCCCACATTTTGTTATTTTGTGTGAGCAAAGGAATAAGATAAAAATGCATTTTGCACTTTTTGTCCTATGCGAGCGCTTTGCTCGCGTGGTCTTTGGCGCCGCAGTTGAGAAGTATTTGGGTAGAAGACGAGTGTTTGATTCTCTCTAAGAGGTAAGTAAGTTTTTATTTAATAAATTAATTTTTACCTAATGTTCGAGGTATAAGGTGATAAGGTTTGAGTTTATTTTTATTTTGGAAGGCAAGATAAATGCACTTTTAGAAAAGAAGATATTTCTGGTATGTATCTTTTATAAAAGTATATCATATTATATATCGTTGGAAAGATTATTTCGAGGGCTATTTGAATAAATAATTTAGAAGGAGAAATAAGGTGTATTTAGAGATATATTTATATTTTTATAAAGGGGTTCAAAAGTGAATATTATTTTGCTCCTTTTTAAAGTGTGTTGAGTGTGGCAGATTTCCAAAGGGGTTCTTCTCTTCATAAAAAGGTATGGGCACATTCTCCTATTGATTGATTGTGGTGGTTGATTTCTAAAATATCATTGGAGAGAAAAAGGATTGTATTGTGGTTTCCTTTTCAAAAATGTTTGGTTGAATTCTTCAAGGTTTTCTGGTTTGAGAGTTGTGTTTAAACCTTGTTTATAAGCATTGTTGTTGAAGCCCATTGATTATGAGATGAACTTGAACTTAAGCTATAGAAGAACATGAGTATCATTTTTATGTGAATACTTGTGATTGAGAATTGTTGGAAACATTGTGAGGTGGTTGATACATGCTTGGACTAGGGTTTGTGAGAAAGGATTGATCCTTGAGGTGATTGGTTGAGTTGAGTTGATTAAGCCTAGTCAAGTGGATGCATGTGGTTGTTCAAGTTCCTAGGAACAATCTATTCAATATTATGATTTTATTTGAGATTGGGATTTGATAATAGAACATATAGAGTCTCTAAAAAATCTCTTTATGCTTCTATTTTATTTGAGATTGGTATTTGAGAATAGAACATATAGAGTCTCTAACAATTATTTGTATGCTTCTATTGAGTTGAGATTGGGATTTGAGAATAGAACATATTGAGTCTCTAACAATTCTCTTCATGCTTCTATTGAGTTGAGATTGGGATTTGAGTATAGAACATATAGAGTCTCTAAAAAATCTCTTTATGCTTCTATGAGGTTGATTTGAGTTGATATCATTGTGGATCATTGTTGTTATCCATTGAAGAGTACATTGTCATTCATTATTGAGTTCATATTTGAGCTTTGCCTTGATAGAGTTGTGGATGAGTTTTGAGTGCTACTTGGGCATGATTGATTGAGCCTTTGAAGAAGGCCTTTGGAATAGATTTTTGGATAGACTTGTGGAAGTTTGTGTATGATTATTTAAGCCTTTGAGAAGGCCTTTGTGGATAGTTTTGGGACACATTTGAGGACAGATTTGAGGACAGATTTGAGGACATATTTGTGGACAGATTTATGGACAGATTTAGGGCAAGTTCTTAGTGAGCTTTCTAGAGCATATTTGGGCAAGTTATTTGTGAGCTTGTTGGAGCATAATTGGGCAAGTTCTTGGTGATCTTGCTAGAGCATATTTGGTCAAGTTCTTGGTGAGCTTGCTTCAGCAAATTTGGCAAGTTCTATGTGAGCTTGTTAAGCAGGTTCTGTGTGAGCCTATTGAGCATGTTCTTTGTGAGCCTATTGAGCAGGTTCTTAGTGAGCCTATTGATAGATATTTGGAGGTGATAGAGTACAGAGGACATAGTCTCAGTGGATAGAGATCCAATAGCCAACATAGTTGAAGATAGATCTGAGTGAGGAGTCTTCAAGTGGAGAGAGGTCCACCAGTCAGTGCAGTAGAGAGACAAAGTCTTCTAGAAGATCACATAGCAAGAGTAGAAGGGGAAAGAGTTCTCCTGTGGAAGATATCCACGAACTTGAGATTAGTGGATCAACATCTCCTTTGGACAGATATCCATAAACATTGTAATTGGGAGTGATTCCCAAAGAGATTGATTGAAAAAGTTTTAGTAAAAGATTTTCTCCATGGAGTAGCCCACATTGGGTGAACCACGTAAATTGTGGTGTCTCTATTGTGTATGGTTTTTGTGCATTGCTTTTATTACTACTATTGATACTGTTGTCTTTACACAACATAGTATTGAATTGGAAGAAAAAGTAAAAAGTGGTCTTATACTATTCACCCCCCTCTTAGTATAAGTTTGTGTTCTTCAACTATGACTAAAATAAAGAGCGATAGCACCACAAAACGTATAATTCAACAATACTTTCACTTAAGTATGCAATAAAATGATACTTTTATGATATATTGATGAATTTATAAAAATATGCAATGAGGGTCCATTACTAGGAGTTGTAGGGGCCCTGGTATATGTAGTATTATAGAAAAATTACTTACACAAAATAGAATATAGTAATGATAAAAAGACAAGATGACAACTAGATGCAAGTATGATGATAAAAATCAAAGTTAGTAAGCTATGATTAAAGATCAAAGAGCTATAAAATAAAAACAATGATAAAAACTAAGAAGGAAAAGGAGCACCACCCAAGTAAACTTGTACATCCTAGATATCAAGATTGATCTCCCCTTGTGTTGAGGAAGCTTGATGGGATTTGGCTTGTTTCTTGAATATGCTTAAGAGCTTGAGAGCTTAAGTGCTTGAATGATTGATATATTGAGTGCTTTCATAAGATCATGACATGATTTTGACATAACCTTGCCATACTATGAAAATGATTGCTATGAATTTTGAAATATTTTTCTATCCTTAAAAGATCATGTATTGGGACTCCTCAAGTGTTCGATTTATAGGAATTCATGAGTCCTTTGGAAAATATTACATTGAATATGACAAGATTGGTAAGGGAAAATTTTTAAATTTGGATCAATATGCAATTAATGATTGAAGATTGAAAATGGTAAACTATGGGCTTTGAATTTCTATTAGGGCTATGGATTAGACCAATGTGACTAGGTCCATTTTTTGTGGATGGTTTGTAAGGTACTTTTTGTTAAAATTTATCTTTTTAGTTTTTGGTAGTCAGTAGTGCTAGATGGTGATAGCACTGGTGGTGCTAATTCTCTAGCACTTTTCCAAGATGATTATTGCTAGTCAAATCAAAAAATAAAAGGTCAAAATTTTAAACTACATAAAAGAGATGCTAGGGAGCAAAAGAGCCACCAAAAATTTTTCTCATGTCATCATGATTTTGCTTCTAGAGCAATACATACTTCTAATTTGAGATTGAATATGATTGATTCATATTGTATGCTTGATTAGATAATTTATGAAGATGTTTGCAAGATGGAGTTTGACAATGCACTCAAAATTGGGTGTCTATTATTCTAAATAACATTGCACTAGCTTTTCCAAAGTTTCCATTGAAATTTCCATCAAAATTAATTTTGATAAACCAAAAATCAAATATATATTTTTGTTATTAGTTGACATAGTTATTTTAACTACAATATCATATAGCATTCCCTTATATATATATGCAAATCCTATAACTAAGAGGCTTAGACATCTTTGCATATTTTATGATGAGCTCCATGCCTATAAACATTCAAAAAATACAATATGAATTCAAATTTAGATATGATTTTACAAATTTTTAAAGATGATATTATTCCTTTCAATCCATGCACCAATGCAATTAATAATAGGTCCATTCCTCCATATAATGGATACTATTTTGTGGTAGGGTACCTAGGAATAGATATTTGGGGATATATTATTATATTGTATAAGGGTTGGCATGGGCCACACATAACCCAAGGTTGATTGTATTATAATATTATATTATATTTTAATATAATATAATATTAGTAGTAGGCTCTCCAAAGTAGAATAAGAATATGGATATATAAAGAAGAGATATTTGTCATTGTAAGGATTGATATCATTGAAGAAGAATCTTATGTAATCGTCATGCCCACGAAGTGGTCTCTCATATTGGGAGATCTTGTGGAGTTATTCCTTCCTTAAGGATTATTATTGGTGTTGCCCTACCTTAAGGGTATTATCTATCTCTCTCTCATTTGTGGATTGTTATTGTGGATAATGTATTGTGGATGAATGATTTGATATTTCTGCATATTGGTGAATGGTTCATGTTTAATAATAAAAGTTATGCAACAAGTGGTATCAGAGCAACGATTTTGGCAAAGTGGGGATTTTTGTGTGAAACCTTAGAATTAGGGCAAATTTTTTTTTGGAAAAACATCTCATCTTTCAGGAGCCATATCTCTGCGCAAGTTTATCCGATTCAGGTGATTCTTGGATCAGATTGTGCAGAATTTGAAGAGATTTAAAATGAGTGGTCATATGAAGGAATCCGAGCAGTATTGAGGGAGATACAACCTTTTGAAGTTAGTCATCCGAAACAAGGATAGTGACGAATTTCACAGATTTTTTTTGGAAAAACGTCTCATCTTTCAGAAGCCATATCTTTGCAACAACTAATCCGATTGAGGCGATTCTTGGATCAGATTGTGCAGAATTTGAAGAGCTTTAAAATGAGTGGTCATATGAAGGAATCTAAGCAGTATTGATGGAGATACGACCTTTTGAAATTCAGCCATCTGGAACAAGGAAAGTGACGAATTTTCAAGTCATGAATTTTTCAAAAGATAATTTGTTTAGTTCGAGTAAGCAAATCAGTTGCACTTTATTTTGTTTGGAAGAAAAATTGTAGATGTAGTTGTCTTTGGGATTTTTAGCTTCAACTTGGTGGGAAGATATATTTTTTTTCCATAAAACCCTAGTTTGCATTAGGGCATGATATTTATTATCAAAAAACCCTAGTTGCATTAGGGCATGAACAATGGTACTCCAACGTTTTTCTGGAGAAGATGATATTGATGCTCGAGAATGTTGGAAAATTTTTAGATCTCGATGTTGTAATGTCTCATGGGGGAAATCCATGCTTGGTATATGTCTTCAAGGGAAAGCTTTGTTTTGGTTGGATAAGTTTTGTAAAGAAAGGAATAATGAATACACTTGGGATGAAATAGAGCATGCATTCTTGAGTAAATGGGACCCATATTATGTAGATCGCCTAAGGGATTTGATCGATGACTATGAAAAAGAAATAAAATTACTCAAGAAGAAAGAGGAAAAGGTTAGGGAAGATAAAAAAGATGTCAGTATGCAGACAGAGGAAACCATACCTGTGGTGGAAGATAAATTAGAAAATGGACAAAGGAACTTGTTTAAATCTAAAAATTCTATTTTGCAGGTTCATGGAAGCATTCAAAAGGAACAGGTTATTATTTCCATTGACCCTGGTAGCAGATATAATTTTATTAATATTGCTTTGGCTAAGAAGTTGCAAGTTCAAGCAACAAAAATTAAGGACATACAACTAGAGGGTGAGAATGTTCAGATTTTTAAATATTTGAAGATCACCATGGATAAATATGTTTTACATTCAGATTTCTATGCTATTGAGATGGATGATGAGGATATTGTTCTTGGTTATCCTTGGTTAGACTCTTTGGGTACTATTAAAATTAATGTGGAAAAGAAGTTTATGAAGTTATGGTACAGGAAAAAGAAGATAACATTGCAGGATATTTCTCGACTTAAGGAGCAAGGATACAAGGAAAATCAAGAAGTGGTTGTAGAAGAACAAATTGAAGAACATGAAACAGAATCCAAGAAGGTGATAGCAGCAACAGAGTCCAAGGAATATTTGATAGAAGAGCACAAGGACACACCAAACAAAGATAACATGAAAGAACAAGGTGTAGAAGAATTTATAACAATGAAGCCAAAGGTTGAAAAGTCAAAGAAGGTAGAACATCAAGTAAAGGTTGCACCATATCGCCATCCACACCACCATGAGCGAAAATAATATTGGAGGCATGGTTCAAGGCAACAACATTATGGTTCTACATGTAATCAACAGGGCACCAACTATGGCAGTGTTTGGCAAAGAAAGCATAGTGATCATGGTTTTCAACATGGTTCATCAGCATCAAGGAAAAGTGGACCCATCATTCAAGTTATCAAAATGCGATAGCAGAAGCGTGGAGCCAACGAAGCAGATTTGGATACTCAAGTAACAAAATTGCGTACTAGCATCATCGAGTTTCACTTGGATGGATGGATGATCGAGATTGGTACCAATTGCTAACATTGCTTAGCAAATCATACTATCAGGTTTCTTCATATGTTTTGAGGACAAAACATTTGTAAGGAGGGTGGCATGGTAGGGTACCTAGGAATAGATATTTGGGGATATATTATTATATTGTATAAGGGTTGGCATGGGCCACACATAACCCAAGGTTGATTGTATTATAATATTATATTATATTTTAATATAATATAATATTAGTAGTAGGCTCTCCAAAGTAGAATAAGAATATGGATATATAAAGAAGAGATATTTGTCATTGTAAGGATTCATATCATTGAAGAAGAATCTTATGTAATCGTCGTGCCCACGAAGTGGCCTCTCATCTTGGGAGATCTTGTGGAGTTATTCCTTCCTTAAGGATTATTATTGGTGTTGCCCTACCTTAAGGGTATTATCTATCTCTCTCTCATTTGTGGATTGTTATTGTGGATAATGTATTGTGGATGAATGATTTGATATTTCTGCATATTGGTGAATGGTTCATGTTTAATAATAAAAGTTATGCAACATTTTGATTTGAACATCCAATCCATAATTTATAAAGTATTTCATTGTCAACGGTTAACTAAAGCAAATTTTTAAGTTCAAAAATCAACCTTTAATAATAGAAGAAAATTTGAGTTCATAAAGAAGTAAATAATATGATATTTTTAGTGTGTCCTTTATACCTATGGTACTCCATTTTCTACATATTGTTACTCAAATAAATTTTACTCTAACTACTAATAAAAGGAATATTGTCTTTATAATAGACCTTAATTCACTATATCTTCATTCAATGGAATTACTTAGAATTAAATTGGATTCCTCTAAAGCCTTATATCCCAAATTGAACAAGCATCCATAATATCTCTTGATAATTTCTAAACCATCTCATATTTTTATGAAAGCATAGATAATAGGGCTATAAAAATAACTTTTGTATATCCTCTATTATTTATTTAGGTATTCACTATAAACTATATTGATGGAATATCAAGATCTAGAACTCATGCATATTGTAATATATCCCTTAAATTTTGAATCTCTATAAGTTAAAGAAAACAATACTAATGGTTTCCACTTTAAATTATAAATAAGAGAAGAAAAATTCAACTAAGAATTAAAAAATATATATAAAATACTCCTCATTCACAAACCACAATGTGTTTCTTAATTAATTGCAAAATATCTAATATGAAGTTCCATGTTCTAAATCCCATAGGTATATCTTATTTTTTGAATGATTTTTTTTATACATTGATCTTATATAGTTTTGAAGTAATATTCTTCCCCAATACCTTCCTTGGTATTTTAATAATTATAGACAGAAACACCTAGCCTTTTTCCTCCATCCCAACTTTCTCATCATTTTTACCACCAAAATATAGTCATTTGAAAGGGCCTCACAATGTGCTTTTATCTCAGCCACACGATTAGTGTCATTGAAACCCTAGCATTCCCTAGGTTGGATTATAAATAGGAGTCATTTTGATGGATCAAACCCAAAATTTTGAAGTGATTGAATCCCTTGAATTCCAGAGCCCTAAATGTTCGTTGCTTGAGTTTTGATCCTAAGTTCTCAAATTTCTTGAGTTTCCTTGGAGATTATGAGTACTTCTAGCTCCATATCCACTCACTATAACCCCCACAACCAACGCCCTCTGTATCTCTCACCAGATCTGCTTGGTGGCTAGGAATACACAGACTCTTGTTGTAAAGTAGAATCTTGTCTAGGTGAATTGGGGATGGAATCTAAGACATAACTAGAAGAATTCATGAGAGATTCTACTTTTTCCATGTCTATATGGGTAATGCGGTGGTCTATGGTAGGGGAGGTTGACTCCTCTTGTGGCATAGTCATATGATAGGTTGTGGATGGCAAGGAATGTTCTTGGTAAGATTTCATGCAAAATGTGAAGTACCAAATATGATTATGATTTCAAACAAGGAAATATGTGATGATTAAAACTACCAAGTGTTCTTATGGTAGATCTTTCATATTACTGAATTGTATTGACACAAATCACTACAATGGCCAAGTATATAGAAAAACCACTATATACAAGATTCACTTGAATGTTGTTTGAACTTGGAAAATATGTAAATGATGATGTGAATTGATGATGTTATGATATATGAATGATGAGAATGATGATAGTCATCATTTTGTGAATATTTGGACCGTTTTGGGATGCTTTTGTAACTTGTTTGGTGAATTTGCAATATGTGGTCGCAAACAAAAATTATACATCCAAATCAGTTGGAATATTCACAAAACCTGATAAAATGATGAAATGAATGCATGGATGCAATTTGGAGTGATGCAATTTGGAGTGATTTGGTGGAGGTAAGCCACTATTTTGTGAAATTTTATCTTTTGTCAAAATTGACACCAAACACCCATTGGTGCTTTTAGCCTTCTCATGTGCCCGTCGACATTTGGGCACTACTGCAAATTCCTTGGTGCACTTCAATGCATCAAGAAATTCCCATGGGTGTCTTGAGGTATCTGAAGCAGCTATAAATAGTTGGTAGGATAAGAAATGAAGCTCATTTGTGTGTTTGAGAGTTGGAGAATTTGTGTATGGGAGAGTGGAGTGAAGTGAGGTGGAGTGATTTGGGTGCAGAAGCTATGGCAGTGGAGGGAGCGTGTGTGGATGTGCTGATCTGGAGGTTGGCTACTTTTATTTTTTCTTTGCATCTTCATCATTGCATATCAATGATGCCAGAAGATATATTTTTCAATAGTATCGAATCACCCCAAGTTTAGGGCAACCACATTTGGTTTTGACTTTCCCACAATGGGATACATCCTACATTATCATGGCATCCACACTTGGCAAAATACTTTCATCTGTTAGGGGTAAAAATAGATGCACATTTTTCTTCATCTTTCGGGGTAAAAATAGACGTATTTCTCATCACATGTTTCACAAATCCCTTCATCTATTGGGGAAAAAATAGACACACATGTTCCACAAATTCCTCCATCTATTGGGGCAAAAGCAAATGCATCATATCACATTTTTCACCACTTCCCTTCCCACCATTGGGGCAAAAATAGTTTCACATAATCTCATAATTCATTTGCATAGATTTTTCAATTGGCTCATGAGATTCATCTACAAACTCATTCACCAATTGAGGGGGTAAGCTACGCAAAAACTCAAATTATTATTTTTTTTCTTCAAGCTCATTTGTTGTGCCTCAATAGAAATTTGCTTCTACATCACACCCAAACAGGTATCTCGTATTTTTGCACTGCATTGTGTTTCACACAACTTAGTATAAAAAGGGCATCTGTAGACACCAAAACCTATCCATTTTTCCTCCATCCTAACTTTCTCGCCATTTTCGCCACCAAAATCTAGCTATTTATCAAATATCCTAAATTTACCACTATTTCTGCCCATTATTCATAAATATTTATATATTTATTTTATATATATTTAAATAATAATAATTTATATATTATATTATATATATTTAATAAACATATATTTATATAAGTGAATTAAGCCCAGTCATCCGATTTCATTTAAATCTATTCGTCCATCCACATCAATCCATGCCACACCCTAAATTTAATACACACCCTCTGATGTGATTTTATCTCAGCCACATGATTGGTGTCATTGAAACCCTAGCATGCCTTAGGTTGGATTATAAATAGGAGCCATTTTGATGGCTCAACCCTTGAATTCCAAAGTGATTGAATCCCATGAGTTCCTGAGCCCTAAGTCATTGAAGTTTTTTGAAGGCCTGAATCCTTGAGTCTCATAGGTGTTCTAAGTCCTGCTTCCATCCTAACTCACCGTAACCCCCACAATCATTGCCATTAATTTCTCATTGCCAGATCTACTTTTGCAGAATATTCCCTTAGCCATGAAACACCTTTAGGAACTTCCTATCATCATCAAGCACCTCTAGATGATTTTCTTCCATCGCCAAGCACCTTTGGGTGTCTCCCTACCAGTCCTGAGCACCCACGAGCATATTATACAACCACATAGCACCTGCAAGTAAAGTCCCCTTAGCCTTAGAGTGATGCTAGGGCATCGTCGTGCCTATAAACTACAACAAAATCTCATAGATTAGAATACAACAAGTATGTAAGGTAAATCTACTATTTATTATTTCATTTATGCACTTTTGTTTATGTTCATTTCATTTGTAGTAGATAGTTAGGGTTTACTATTTCTTATAGAGGGACTCACATTGTGGAGCCCTCACATGTATTACTAATCTATTTGTTGTGTTATTGTGTGTAGATTTGAAGGTACTACATCAGTATTTGATAGTAGTTTAAGTTGGAGTGGTCCAGCATCAGATAACAAGAAGCCCGCCCAATTCTTTTGGGATCAAGGACACACTTGAAGAAACCACCAACCTTGTCTGTTAGGGTTTTGAAGAACCCTAAATATTGTAAATTTGTATAAAAGGATTACAAAGATCCTCATTGTAATAATGAAGTTTTTAAGCTCCCCCCATTAATATAAGATCAATTCATTGTGCAATTTTGGTTCTTTGTGTTTAATTTATTTAGCATTGTTTGGTGTTGAGTTTTTGTCTCTACAATAATTATCAAGCAAGTTTCATGACATTTCCTCTCACATATATTTTCCTTTATAAGCCTATTTAATTTGCATAGAGGGAACTAAAAAATTCTTCTCCCATCCTTTTGAAAAATATTCTCTTTGAATTTTATCCAATTTGAAGGATATACTTGTTAGTAATACCAAAAGAGACAACATATAAATTTGGATACATTGTAAAGTAGCATTCATAATTGAATTCCATTTAGAAATGATATTTTTAATCTAATAAAAACATGAATATATTTTCATATCTAGAAAATATTGGTATTTTTTAATGATTGCTAAGCCATATTCTATGGTAGTTTGTACCCACTATATTTCTTCCCTTTATCATATGTTATGATAATTAGCTTTTGCTAAATATAATTTTGTTGTTTCAATTCCTCAATTTGTATCATTTGTTGTAAATCCTTGAGTTAAGGTTTAATTTCCTCCTTTGTACTCAAGATATTAGTAAAGGATTTGATATTCTAAAGATTCAAGTAACCCTTTAGAAATTTTAGCTTTTGGATGATCTTGTACATATAGGATCCTTTAAAATTTGCTTCATCCAATTAATACAATATAACAATTTGGAATAAAATTTGGTATTAAAGCTATAAGAGTAAAAGTAAAATTTATTTTGATGGTCATTACTAAAGATATCATATTTAAAGATAATTTTTTTATGATTTAAGTCTACTTGCAATGAATTTCTAAAGATATTGTGTAATATATTTGTAGCTAAATCTTATATGATAAAAATATAACCAATTTTATTGTCATATGAAACCTCCTAATTTACTTGTAATCCAATGTATATTTAAATTTTGACTGGAATACATTTAAAATGCATTTAAAATAATAAATAAACTAATTTTTACCATTGATCTTGATAGCTTAGGATTACCATCTGTATTCCTTAAGGGAGATAGAACCATGTTAAAGTCTTCTAAGAATCTAGAACTCCCAACTATGAGTTATTTAGTTAAATTGACATGAATTAACTGACATTATACCATAATCTATCTTAAAGATATTCCAATTGGACCATATAGTTTTTGTTGGAATTCATATATTTTCCAGCAACAAACATAAGCAAAACATTTATTCAAATATTATATAAAAAGCAAAAAAGAACAAAAGAAATTTGAGACAACTATAGGCACCATAAATTACCACTATCCATAGATAATATTGCACAACACTGATAAGAAAGGAGGAGTGTAATTGGAAAGAAATGGATAATATAGATTAAATATTTTATCTCTACAGTTTCATATTCAGAGTTGGTCAATGGGTTAGAAATAGAATCATTTAAATCCAAGAGAGGTCTTAAAATAGGGAGACCCTCTATCACCATATATGTTCATTATTATGGCAGAGGTTTTGGGTAGGAAATTGAAGGATAATAAGGATGGGCTTATAAGTGGACTTAAGGCTAGTACTAGCATCAACAACATCACCCATCAATAGTTTGTAGATGATACAACCCTTTTTGGGAGTTCAAGTATAAACGAGGCCATAGCTTTGAATAACTTATTAAAAGGATACGAAAGAGCATCAGGGAAAAAATTTAATAGGACAAAATCTAAAATTTACTACCTAAACACTCCAGCTAAAATCAATGCATGAAATTGTAGGTTACTTCAAATGGAGGAAAATGTTCTAGCAACTTATCTAGATATGCCCTTATTTGAGGGGAAAATGAGGATAGAATTATTGAAAAAAATTAAAAGTAAATTTCTAAATAAACTATCGATATGGAAAGGTAAATGGTTATCATTAGCAGAAAGAGTGCAACTAATTAAGTCAATATTATAGGCCATTCCAAAATATCATATGTCATTACATACTATGTCAAAATCAATTTAAAAAAGTTTAATATATATTATGTGATCATTTTTGTGTTCATTATCACATGATAAAAGGAAATTTCCTTTGGTGAAATGGAGCAAATCTTGTGATGATAAAACTAGGGGAGGTCTCGGTTTAAGAGTTCTTATAGATGTAAAATTAGCTCTTAGGGGAAAAGGAACCTATAGATTGTACAAAGAGATTCAAAGACACTGGGCAATAATTCTTCTAAGAAAGTATGTTGATTCCAATGACCCAAGATTATTATTTACCGCATTCTCTCTACTAAATGGTTATGCACTTTGGAATGGTTATAAAAAATTTATTGACATAGTGATTAAATATTTAAGATGGGTGGTGGGAATTGGAGAAAAAAATCTATTTGGATGGATACTTGGTGTGATAAAAAACCACTCAATATAGATCTAATTTTAAAACTTTGGATGAGATTACTTCAATACAATTATGGTGATAGGGTTTCAAATATTTTGTATAAGGCTCAAAAAGGAAGATACAAATGGAAAGAATTTTTTTACAAGTACACAAGACATTAATCCTAGGATGCAATTGAGTAGAAAGATAAAAACAATGATTATTATAAGGGGAGCCAAGGGCTAATTGATTTGCGAGTTGATAGCTTAGGAGAATACACAACAAGAAATGGATATAATTTAAAGCACCAACAAAATAGAAACATTGCAATAATATGAAGAGATATTTGGAATAGCCCAAGCATTCCTAAAGTTAAAATTTTTGTTGTCTAGTAGGTCATAGATTTATTTTAGCTTGGGATAACCTTATGAAAAGGGGTTTTCATGGCCCCTCACAATGCGTCATTTATAAAAATATGAGGAGAGTATAGACCATCTCTTGGAAAATTGCTTAGTAGTCTAGAAACTATGGCAATGGATTCTTAATATGTTTGGTAAATGCATGGTGATGAATAGAATAATTGAAGAATGGTTAAGGAAATGGCAGGGCACTTTTTAAAGTGAGGTTTTACATACAATGTGGGATATATCACAAGATACAATAATTTGGACTATATGGCTAGAAAGGAATAGAAGAATATTTAAAGGAAAGATAAGAAATTTCAAGGTAATGAAAAGGAAGATATGTTTAGCCATAGAGGAGTCTAATCCAATGCTATTGACTCACCCAATTTCTAATTTAGAATCATAGAGCCTTAATAGATGGATTCAAGTCATCAAATTGAATTATGATGTTAGGTATAGGATAAACAAAAATAAGGCAAAGAATATAAAGTAGAAACCACCAGATGTAAAGTTGGTCAAATTAAATTTTGATGGAGCATCTAAAGGAAATCCAAGACCAGTAGAGGAGGAGGAATAATTAGAAATAATAGAGGAGAGATTTTATCTCATTACGCTTTCAATAGTGGATTTAAGATAAATAATGAAGCTGAAGCTTGGGTGGCTTTAGAAGGGTTAAAAATATGCAAAAAATGAAATCGAACAGAGTATGGCTAGAAGGTGATTCACTCATAGTAATAAATAAAATTTTGAGAAAATAAAAGGCTCCATGGAACATACAAGAGATAATTATGAGAATTCAAAATCTTGCTATATAGTTTGAAGAAATCAGGTTTACACATAAGTTAAGGGAAGAAAACAAATGTACAAATAGGCTAGCCAATAGATGGGTTTTAATTGAGGATCATGAAGTTAAATTCTCTTTTCCATGGTTAGAAGAAGTAGTAAGTTTAGTTAAAGCTGACAAGAAAATGTTGATTTCTTGAATCAAATATTGATTAAGATTTACTTGAATGTTTTCCATTGGTAATATCAACTTTATTTTACAATATTAATGTGTTTTCATATCAACTATTTATTATAATTTTTGTGGTTGTACTTGTGCTTTAGAAATGAAACTTACAATCCAATTTTGGTAAAGTGGACTATGATAGTGCAATATTTTGGAAATATTACTCTACTAATATGCAAATCATAGATAGTAGAGGTGAATTTTTGGTATTATGAAGGCTGCTATAGGAAAATATCAAGAAGGATTATGAATTCTAGAATATTTGTATTCACACAAAATTTTGAAAAAAATCCAAAAAATAAAAATCAAGAATTTAGACATTTTATGTAAAATGATGTAGGTTTCTAGCTATAGCATCTCAATTGAGATGATAAGTGAATATATTTATAAACTCTCAAGATCTAAAGAAGAGAGTTGTGATTTTTTAAGGGTGGGGGACCTAAGTACAACCCCTTATTCTATAGCAAAACAAAGAAAGGAGTGTAAGGGAGGTATCTATAGCAAACCAAAACCCCAATTACATCTAGAGTTTAACCTAAACCAACATAATACATGGGCTTTAGGTTAGTTACAAGTATTCAATAGGGTTTAACCATAATAAGGTTAACCAAGGCCCATTGGGCTTACATAATAAAATATTAGAAAAATAATTAATACACTATACAATTAAATGCTCTTAGGCCTATCCAATACATCACACAATGTCGAAATTTGGTCATGAATCAAATTATAATTTCAATAGTTTTAACTCCAAATATTTTTTTCTTTATTTCATTTTATGTAAAGAGGCAAAAATCATAATTAATGTTTGCATCTATCAATTTCTCATCCCATTTGTAATTATTGCAATACCTATTGAAGCTTCTATTATAAAAATGATCAAAAGTCTCCAATTTCCATATAGTTTTAAGGTATTCTTGCATTTCTCATTCCCATTAATATATATCTTTTTTTTTTTAAAGTTAAAAACCCCTTGCGGAGCCACCTTGGTCTGAGAGACCACGAACAGGGTGTTCTATACCATCAAATTCACCCAGGGGTCGCACCCGACCCTGCCCGCACCAACATTATCAATTGGATTTTAGATACCCAATTCAGCTTTTTGGTAGGGTGGAGATTTGAACCTGGAACCTCCCTTGGAGGATTGCCTTCTCCTCTCCAACTCACCTACAACACCTGGGTGATAATATATATCTTTTTAAATAAATTATAGACTATAAAAATATATTAAATCTTAAATAAAATGATGAGTTCAAGTGGGTAAATACTTTGACTTTCAAGAAGGATATTGAGGTTCAAACAAGTGATACATGCATATTCCCAAAAAATTTGTTGTAATACCACTATGTGGTCATTATGTAATGAGGGGAGGGGGTGAAAGGGCGTGGGTGGAGAGGAAGGAGGAGGTATTTCAATACCACATTACCAAATAAAAGGAATATACCAATTATTTGATATCTCATTTTTTGGTGTCATATTCATGATTTGGATATTCTATCATTATTTTAATTTGTGTTTATGGGATGAAAACCACTTCTTGTTAATATTTGTGATATTTTCTTATACATTAATAAACCAATATCCCTTTGGGTTTCTTTTTATATTTTATCCCAATTTGAGTTCTTCCTTTATTTTTATTCTTGCCAATATTTTCATACTCAATTTCTTTTATTTTTACAAATTTGGCCAATTTTACTTATCATCTAGAGCTTTGTATTTTCATATAGAACTAAAAGGTACAACATCCATAGTAATTTCTTTTTTATTCCATGGCTATGATTTTATACTATTTAAAGATAATGGAAATGTTAGCAAAATATTACTCTGATCGTAGGATTAAACAATCTCCAAGATCATAAAATAACTCAATAACATGCATATATCAATTCCCAATAATGAATAATAAACTCACTAAAATATTTATTGAAACTACTAAAGCAATGCATAAATGCAAAGCTTCTTCAAGTTACATATTACATGGATTTGTATTCAATATATACATACATGAGACTCTTCATATTACATGACTCTTGACCTTTTCTCTCCTCAAACTCATGGGAGATCCAACTCTTTACATTTCCCTCTTACATAATAAATCTCACATATTTACATAAATATAAAGTCTCTCGTGATTGCACATAACTCCTCACTTATAAAATTGATACTTCACTCACATAACTCGCACTTACAAACATCTCATACTCATAACTCCACATGTATTTACATGACACATACTCACACTTAATAACTTGTCACATACTATGAAATCAAATATTTTTTCAATGGGTTATATGGGATTGAAATGGGCCCCACATATATTACATCATCACCACCTAGTGGTATTATAACAAGGCTTGGTTATTATCATGTATCGTTTGGCAATATTCGAACCTAGGTCTCCTCCTTAAATATTGAGGAATCTAACCAGTTGATCTAATGCCACTTGATACTATGAACTCAAACATTAAACACACACCCTAATCTAACTATTTACAAAGGTACCAAATAATGTAATACCTCCAACACCCCACGATATTACATTATTTGGTATGAAGGATTTTTACCTTCATGTACTTTTTGTCTTTGATTTTGATCTTGATCTTTTTGCTCTAGTTCTGGTACTGGTAGTGATTTTGATTGCTTTTAGAATTGTCTTGAAAATTATTTTTTGAAGAAGTCTATCTAGTACCATAATCAATGCTCTTTTCCATCCATGATCTAAAATATTATGATTATTCTCTTTTTTCAACAATATTTTTGAGTATGATTATAGTCTCCACAAAATTTACAAGGATAAAGATCCCAACATTTTTTTGCCTTGTGTCCATGTTTGTTGCAATGCTTACACCTATTCACATTGTGCATATTATTTCTTAATTTTTAATCACCATTCATATTATTTTTACTACATTCATCTTTCTTTAAAGTTTTATTCCTCATTTCTTTCCCTTTTGCCTTGAGATAATTTAGAGTAACTATTGCTTTGTATGCTAATTTCCATATACTAATAGGCATTGTTGTATGATATTCATAATGGTCATTAGAATATTTTAGAATACCATGTAATAAATATTGAAGTATTAAATAAATTTTATATTTACCCTTCTTGTTAATGGATTGTAGACATTCCACTAATTTCGTTGACCCATATTTTCAACTTCTCGTAAGTGATTTATTGAATATTGTTCTTTGATTGTACTATCCTTTGATGATACACATTGAATGTTTGTTTTCCTTTTTATTTTCTTTCATTTCTCAATGGCCATGATTTGTTCTTGAAGTAATTCTTCAAACAATGTTGCAATGTTTTTGTTTTCACATATTTTCCTTTTCAAATTTTAGTAAATAGATTCCTTTGATGTTAAATTCCTTTTATCTCCAAGTTAAATATTTTTTTATTAGATAAAATATGGGGTTTTGAAAGGGACCTTGACATTTTTTTACAAAATGAGACTGCTAGAGATCAAGATCCCACCCCAAATCTCAAGCGAAAATACCAACCCAAATTTAACCTGAGCACTAAAAAAGATTTCAAAATTTGAACCTTCTACTCGAACTAAATATTTTAAATTTGAAACATCTTGCCTATTGGGAGAAAAGGTGAGCCAACCTTCCAGCAACAGAACAACCAACCAGCAACAATCATGTCTAGAAAGAAATCAAGATCAGAAGCTAGGAAGGCTCTCTAGATGAACAATCAATACCAAGGGATATGAAACTATAAATACCAACAATCTAGACCAGATGCAAGCAATCAAATAAATATTATAATTAAAAACATGTGGATCCTACAACCTGTTGCATTCCAACAATAAAATTGAAATAGAGCGCACATAACTAAATAAACCACAATATATTTGGGTGTGCTCAAAAGAAAACAAGGAGTTTTAAATATAGTCCAACCCACCAAAAAGCATCTTGCATAGCAATCATGGCCTGCAAATTTTAAAATAAGCACCCAAAAAAAATTAGATATGGAGTCCTAGGGGTTCTCAAAATAAGTGATAGATTAGGCCTTCCTGCCTAATAAAAACTCCCAGATCAAATGGTAGAAGAAACACTGCAAATGAAAACATCGACCAACAATTGGACACTAACCTATCCAAGATGAGGCACTAATATATGGAGTCTTACACCAAGTGATGGGGGGTGCCGAATTTCAAATTCCAATCTCCTATTTTCTTCATCGATCAAGCTTTCATTTCATTAAACTTTCAAAAGAAAATTTACAATACTAGCCCCCAGGCGTAGTTTATTTTTTTTTCTAATGCAAGCTGCCTCACGTTCGGCGATCTGCCTGCGCTCCCAGGAAGAATACAATATCCCAATCTCAAAACTTAGCTCCTCCACCCCTGTGACTATAACCTTCATCTCTTTTTATCCTAACCGGCAACTGCCATCGGGTCAACCACCAAAAACACGCATTGATGAGCCATATGAACATCTCTGACCTCTGGGCACAGCAGTCGAGTGGCCGCCATGCTCAGCAAACTTATCGGGAAAGAAATCCTACATTGATGAGGCATTTGACCACCTCGGGAAACACCATCTGGGAACACGTGCCTTTTCGGGTCATGAACCAGCAGTATGTCATGATATCGTGACATGTCACGATATCACGACATTTTTCTTCCTCGTTGCCTTTTCTCTCCTTCGGGTCGCGATATCACAACATGTCGCGATATCACAACATTTTCCTCCTTGCTGCCTTTTCTCTTTGTCGGGTCGCAATATCGTGACATGTCGTGATATTGCGACATTTTCCTCCTTGTTGTCTTTCCTCTTCGTCGGGTCGCGATATCACGACATGTCATGATATCGTGACATTTTCTTTTCGGCTCTTCTTTCTTTCTTTTGGTCATGAAATCGTGACATGTCACAATATCACGACATCTACCTTATGCTTCCTTCTCACCTTTTTGGGTCACGAAATCATGACATGTCGCGATATCACGACATCTTTGCCCTCTACTCTCTCTTCGCTTCTTGGGTCACAAAATCATGACATGTCGTGATATCGCGACAACTTTGCCTTCTGCTCTCGCTCACTGCTTCGGGTCATGAAATCACGACATGTCGCGATATTGTGACAACTTTGCCTTCTGCTCTCGCTCTCTACTTCGGGTCATGAAATCATGACAGTTTCCTTCCTTGCCTCCTTTCTGCTTCTTTTGTTGCGATTTCACGACATGTCACGAAATCACGACATTTTCTCCTCCGTTTCTTCCGATTTTCTTTCGGTCACAATTTTGTGACATGTTGCGAAATCACGACAATTTTTGTGAACGCTTTCTTTCTCCTGCTTCAGTCGTAATATCATGACATTTTTCACTCCTGCGCCTTGCTTCGTCCTTTTGTCGCGATAATGCGACATGTCATGATATCGCGACACTTTTCCTCCCTTGCGCCTTCTTTCATCTTCTAGTCGCGATTTTGCGACATGTCGCAAAATCGTGACATTTTTGCTCTGTGCCTTCTCTCTCCTTCCTGAGCCGTGAAAATGTGACATGTCGCGATATCGCGACACTTTTCTCTGTCGCGATATCGTGACATCGAGGCAAACACTTAGAAATTTTTTTGTTGATGCAAGATTGCTCTACTGCCACCGGATGCTCCTACATCAGACAACCGGGGTGGATTGAGAAGTGACCTTCACTTATGTACTGTTCTGTCACCTTCTCACAACTTGCAAAATCTTCCACCTCTTCAACCTCCACTCTCATTGTTGTCAGCAACCTCTTTTCATCCATTCCCTTCAGCAAACAGATTCTAGCGCTGCTACATACCTTTTCTTCTGCCTCCTTCAAGGGCTTCAACTTATGGTGCACTCCATTCTTCGTCACTAAGTAGGTGTTGGCATGACCATCATGCACTGCACATCGATCAAACTACCATGGCCTTCCCAACAGCAAATAACAAGCATCCATAGGCAGGATGTCACACAGGACCTCATCATAGTAATTCCCAATATTAAATTTCATCGAGCATTGCTCACTGACCAAAGTCTTATGGTCCTTCTATAAACATGCTATCCAATATGGATGCGGGTGCCTCTTCCTCTTTAAACATAACTTAGTAACCATTTCTTCAGATACCAAGTTATCAGTACTACCATTATCTATAATCACATTACAGACCTTACCCAAACTCTTGCACCTTGTGCGAAATAGGCTCCTCCTCTGGTCTGATCCTTTCTCCTCATTCAACAAGGTTCTCCTTGTGAACATCACTTCTCCTCTCTCTGCCTCCTCAGAATGTTCTGATTCAGCTCTTTCATCTGCTACAGTAGTTTTGGCAGGACCCTCAGGTCTCTTATCCATCTTTTCTCGATGTTGTGGACACTCAAATTCTTGATGTCCTTCTTTGCCACAGTGGAAACAGGTTCCACAATCCTCCTCTTCCATATCTACCTCTTCCTCTTTGGTAGCCATTATTCTAATTACGAGATCTGTAATCATTATCTCCCTTCTGATCCTAGCTGCTGCTAGCTTCTTATTTTTTCTCATATTGTCCTCCATATGTTATTCCACAAGTTCTTTCTCCATGACCTCTTCCTCTTTTCTTACCCTCAAACCTTTTGTTTAGTTTCTCTTCAACCTTCAGAGCAAACTGGTAGGCATCCTCAATGGTGCTAGTCCTAAATAGACTCAAATCTTCTTGAATACTAGTTCTCAACCCATTGATGTAATGGGCCACCTTCTCCTTGTTAGCCTCTGAATGGCCAGTTCGGATGGAGATCTTATAGAACTCCTCTGTGTATTCTTTGATAGTTTTGCTTGACTGTCTCAAACTTTACATTTTTCTTAGCAGATCCAATTCGTAATCTGTAGGGATAAACTGTCTCTTTAGCTTATCTACCATTCTCTCCCATATTGTTATTCTCTCTTTTCCTCTTCTATTTCTTTCTAGTTGTACTCCCTTCCACCATATGCTGGCATGACCCTTCAGCTTGGTCTTGGCAAACCTAACCCTATCAGGATATTCAACTTCTTCATACTCAAAGTATTCTTCCAAATCATTGATCCAGTCAATCAATTCCTCTGGATCAAGGTTTCTAGAATACGTAGAAACCTCCATCTTTGGTTTCTTTCCAATCTGGGAGATGGCTCTGTATAACCTGACTTGTGCAGGATCTACAGCCTCTTCTTCTTCCTCAAACTGGTCCTCTTCTTCATCAACTTCATCTTCACTCCCTTCTTCTCCTCTGGGTTCAATCCCTCTGTGCAACTCCTCTTGCAGGGCCTGAACTTGCCTGTGCAAAGCTTTGAAATCTTCTACTGGAACCATATTTCTTTCACCACCACAGATTCTTAGTGGAGGCATTCTTCTTCACTCTCTTCTCACAACTCTTCCATAGATCCTGGTGTAAACTGCCTCACGTTCGGCGATCTGTTTACACACTTAGGAACTCTAGCTCTGATACCACTTGATGAGGGGTGCCGAATTTCAAATTCCAGTATTTTATTTTTTTCATCGATCAAGATTTCATTTCATTAAACTTTTAAAAGAAAATTTACAATACTAGCCTACAGGCATAGTTTCTTTTTTTTTCTAATGCAAGATGCCTCACGTTCGGTGATCTGCCTATGCTCTTAGGAAGAATACAATCTCCCAATCTCAAAACTCGGCTCCTCCACCCCTGTGACTATAACCTTCATCTCTTTTTATCCTAACCGGCAACTGCCACCGGGTCAACCGTCGAAAACATGCATTGATGAGCCATCTGAACATCTCTGACCTCTGGGCACAGCAGTCGAGTGGCCGCCATGCTCAGCAAACTTATCGGGCAAGAAATCCTGCATTGATGAGGCATTTGACCACCTCAAGAAACACCATCTAGGAACACGTGCCTTTTCGGGTCGTGAACCAATAGTATGTCACGATATTGCGACATGTCACGATATTGCGACATTCTCCTTCCTCGTTGCCTTTTCTCTCCTTCGGGTCACGATATCGCAACATGTCACGATATCATGACATTTTCCTCCTCGCTACCTTTTTCTCTTTGTCGGGTCACGATATCGTGACATGTCGCGATATCGCGACATTTTTCTCCTCGTTGTCTTTCCTCTTCGTCGGGTCATGATATCACGACATGTCGTGATATTGCGACATTTTCTTTTTGGCTCTTATTTCTTTCTTTTGGTCACGAAATCACGACATGTCATGATATCGTGACATCTGCCTTCTACTTCCTTCTCGCCTTTTTGGGTAGTGAAATCGTGATGTGTCACGATATCATGACATCTTGCCCTCTACTCTCTCTTCGCTTCTTGGGTCACAAAATTGTGACATGTCACGATATTGCGACAACTTTGCCTTATGCTCTCGCTCACTGCTTCGGGTCATGAAATTGTGACATGTCGCGATATCGTGACAGCTTTGCCTTCTGCTCTCGCTCTCTACTTTGGGTCACGAAATTGTGACAGTTTCCTTCCTTGCATCATTTCTGCTTCTTTGGTCGTGAATTCGTGACATGTCATGAAATCGTGACATTTTCTCCTCCGTTCCTTCCGATTTTCTTTCGATCACGATTTCGCGAAATGTCGTGAAATCGTGACATTTTCTTCGGATGCCCTCTCTCTTCTGATCCGATCACGATTTCGTGACATATCGCGAAATCACGACAATTTCTGCGGACGCTTTCTTTCTCCTACTTCGGTCGTGATTTCGCGACATGTCACAAAATCGTAACATTTTTCACTCCTGCACCTTGCTTTGTCCTTTTGTCACGATAATGTGACATGTCACAATATCGTGACACTTTTCCTCCCTTGCATATTCTTTCGTCTTCTGGTCGCGATTTCACAACATGTCGCGAAATCGTGACATTTTTGCTCCACGCCTTCTCTCTCCTTCCTGAGCCGCAAAAACATGACATGTCGCCATATCGTGACGATTTTCTCTGTCAAAATATCGTGACATCGAGGCAAACACTTAGAAATTTTTTTGTTGATGCAAGATTGCTCTGCTGCCACCGGATGCTCCTGCATCACCAAGAAGAACTTAGCAAAAATAGCATCCAAGGAATAGGACTCGACCAAGGAATGCAAGATTTTAAAGAAGACCGCAAAACTTCAAATAACCCCAAGAGTGCTAAAAATATTACAAAACCTTACCACTCTGAGAAGAACCATGGCCCTACAGGATCAAAGAACCAAATAACTATTGGGCATCAAAAAGGAATAAATATTGCATATAACTTGCCCAAAAAGGGAGATAAGCCTATGAATCAAACCCCCTATAAGATGGGAGACAGCCGATAAGGGAGGTAGGAGGATGTAGATGGGCGGGAAGTCTGCAGGGGAGATCGGGAGCGGAGGTGGTTCGGTTCTTGGACGCAGCGGAGCAATTGGAGGGCATCATGATTCTGGGGGAGCGGAAATGCCCGGGCCCATTGAAGATGACCGGGCTGGCAATGGTTTTGGTCGAGGTAAGGACCCACCAGACAAAGGGGGTGGTGGGGCTCAAAAGTCTTATGCCCAGGTAGCGGCCTCAAAAACCCTAAACGGGTTTTTTACCAAAGAGTTATTTCCGGTTGGGGATGAGCTGGACATCCCGATGGAAGTTCTTTCAAGCTTCATGGAGTTTGAGAAATTTACCCTAATAGGTAAATTCATTGGAGGTCATCCCAACATGGAAACTATCCAAAAATGGGCAGAAAGCAAATGGAGGACTTCTGGGCATTTGGAGCTGGCAGCCCTATCCCGAGGTTTTTTTGCCATTAGATTGAACAATAAGGAGGATTACTATAAAATTCTGGTCGGCGGGCCATGGTTTTTGGGCCGCGAAGTTTATTTCTCAAGAAGTGGGACATGGATTTCGAGTCCTGAGACCCAGAACATCAACATTGCCCCAATATGGGTTAAGCTCCCGAATCTTCCCCTCTTTGGCTGGCATGAAAATGTCATAAGAGGTATTGCACATTCCATTGGGGAGTTGGTCACCATTGACCCTCCCACCCAAGATCGAACAAGGTTAGTCCAGGCCCAATTTTGTGTTCTGGAAGATTTGGAGGTAGAACTCCCAACTTCCATCACTCTTCGGTCTGGAGGCACCATTCTTCATAAACAAGCTATTGTCTATGAAAATAGACCAGCTTTCTGCACCCAGTGTCGGTCCCAAGGGCACCTCTAGTTCCAGTGTCCTCTTCAAAAACTGAGAAAACATAAACGTGAAAACAACAACCCCCTGGAGCATAAGGAAGATCAGGTAAAGCAACCAAATCTTCCAGATGCGAAGGGCCATGTATCCCCAGGCCCCTCTAGAGACTGTGGTAGACTCTTTCAGCCTGAAGAGAATCCCTCTCTCCAATCGGACCCCGAGCACCTTGAGGCTGACAACCAACAAGGAGCAAACTCCCACTTGGAAAGCGAATCGCAGGAAGAGATGGAATGGACCGCTTCCCAAGTTTTGACTCAGGTTGTTCCTCTGCTCCAAGATACGGGTCATCCTGATTTTAGTCAGTCACAGACGCTACTAGAAGATTACCTCTTAGGAAGGAGGGGTGAAAAATCCGATCACATTAGCCCTCGAAATACGAGGAGCTGAAAGCAAAGTGTGGATTTTGGTAGTGAGAGGAAGCAGGGCCATCCTCCTAACAAGTAAAAGCGAGACAAAGAGACTGCAACTAACATTGTAAATGGAACCCAGCGTTTGCTGGTTCTGGATGACTGTGACACACAATCGAACGAAGCTCATGCATCAAAACCTCCCCCTCAACAAGGAAGGGGAGACAAGAAAAACTTCAAACTGTCCAGATGAAAGTCCTCTCATGGAATGTGAGAGGAATGAACGGTGCAACCAAGAGAAGGTTAGTGGCTGATCTCCATAGGAGGATTAACCCTTCTATCCTTATTTTGCAAGAGACCAAGCTTGATGCTATCTCTTCTGACAAAGTGGTAAAGGCCATTTGGGCCAGGGCAAATTGTCTGTCCAACCCTGCAGTGGGAACAGTGGGAGGACTCATGGTTTTGTGGGACCCTTCGAGGTTTGAGGGCAGCTCACTGTCAACTTCCAATAGAATCATCAATGTACTGTTCCAGTCCAAAACCTCCAATTTTTCCTAGATTATATCCAACGTTTATGCTTCCAATTCTACCACAGAGAGAGCAGAAATGTGGAAAGCTATCTCTTTTATGAGGGATAATTTTAGCAACTTTCCTTGGGTTTTAGGGGGTGACTTCAATTGTCCCCTTCATCCTTCGGAGAAAAAATGAGGGTTTGACCACTCCAGCCATAGCTTGGAAGATTTCAGAGATTTTGTCTCTGCTAATGGCCTGCTTGACATTGAACTCAAAGGGGCTTCCTTCACATGGAGTAACAGAAGGATTGGGGGCGGTTTGATTCAAGTCAAACTTGATAGATTCTTCATTTCCCTAGAAGCCATTCCCATCCTTGGCGGGGCTATCCTTTCGGCTCTTCCAAGGATTGGGTCTGACCATAACCCTATTTTCTTGGAGGCGAACGATGGGCCTATTTTTATGACCCATTTCAAATTTGAATCCATGTGGATTTCCCACAAAGACTTCAAAGGATTGGTTTCAGCGTGGTGGCAATCGAAGGTGGAAGGAAGCACTCCTAAGAGGGTGGCTTTAAAGCTCAAAATGGTCAAAGAAAAACTAAAGATTTGGAACAAAGTGGTTTTCAGCAACATTTTTTAGTCCAAAAAACCCATCGCTAAGAGCCTGAAGGCTATGGAGGAAAGGATGGCTACCAAAGGTTACATTGAGGGTCTCATGGAGGAAGAGCGGAGCCTTTTAATGGACTTTCATTCTATTCTCGCTAGGGAGGAAACGTTCTGGTGCCAAAAATCTCGTGACCTATGGTTGAAGAATGGAGACTCCAACATGATATTTTTTCATGCGTCTACTATGAGGCATAGAGGGGCCAACAAGATCAGAGAAGTGACTTGTAAGGATGGGCACATTACCAGGGAGATTGAGGAAATCAGGAGCGAAGCGGTTAATTTCTTTCAGGATTTGCTTGGCACTCCTCCAAATAGCAACCTCCAGGTCCAAAAACCTATGCTCACCAATTTTCTGACTAAAGTTCTCCATGAGGTAAGCATGAAACTTCTGGAACCTTTTTCCTCATCTGAGATTAAGGAAGCATTGTTCTCCATGCAACCAGATAAGGCCCCTGGGCCCGATGGTTTCCCTCCTCGATTCTTCCAAGTCATGTGGGAGGTCATGGGCCTGGATGTGTGTGATGCTATTCAGGTTATCCAAGCATCCAGATCTATCCACCCGAAACTCAATTCCACCTTTCTTGCCCTCATTACTAAGTCTCCTTCCTGCAAAAGTTTCTCTAACTATCAACCCATTAGCCTGTGCAATGTTTTTTACAAGATCCTTACCAAGTCTATAGCCAATAGACTCAAAACAGTCCTCTCCCTCCTGATTGATCCTTGTCAGGGAAGCACTATCAAAGGCAAAAACATTCTTGATGGTGTTATCACTATCCATGAGACCCTTCATTCCACTTATCTCTCTAAGAATGATGCTCTTTTTCTTAAGCTCGACATGAAAAAAGCCTTCAACCGTGTCGACCGAAATTTTTTGTGTGCAGTCCTCAAGTTTGGCTTTCATCCCCACTGGATTGACCTTGTCTACAGCTGTATATCCACTCCTTTTTTTTTGTCTTGGTCAATGGGTCCCAATATGGGTATTTCCAAAGCTCCAGAGGCCTCAGACAGGGCAATCCTCTTTCTCCCATCCTGTTCATTCTTCTGGTGGAGGTTTTGAGTTGGTCCATGAAAGAGGCTCTTCTGCAGAACAAGATTTTTGGCATCTTGTTGACTTCTAGAATTAATCTTGTCACTCATCAACAATTTGTGGATGAAACCCTCATTTCCACTGGGGCATCCGTTTCTCAAGCCAAGTTGCTCAAGAGGATCCTGTCCCATTATGAGCAAGCTGCTAGACAAAAGGTCAATTACATCAAGAGCAAAATTTACTTTATTAACACTCCTCTGCACAGACAAATTTGGATTGCTAGAATTCTTGAATGCACTATTGATTCCTTGCCTACGTCCTATCTAGGGTTACCTCTATCTTATAGCGGACGGGCCAGTGGGGACATGTGGAACAGGATTCTTGAGCGCCTTCATAGGAAACTCGGCACTTGGAAGGGCAAACTTCTATCGTAAGCTGGGAAAGCCACCCTTACCAAAGCCTATCTTCAGGGGATCTCGACCTACTTCATGTCGATGTTCATGCTTTCGAGTGTAGTCCACTCCAAGATTGAGAAGATTCAGAGGACCTTTCTTTGGTCTAGTAATGAAGAGAAATCTAGACTTCCCCTTGTAGCCTGGGACAAGGTGTGTTCGAGGATAGATCAAGGCGACCTGGGGTTGAGAAGATCAAAACTTATGAATCTGGCTCTGATCACGAAGCATGCTTGGAATATTATGTCTAGCGACCTGGTGGAGTGGGTTACATTGGTTAAAATGAAGTATCTTGGCCCCACCCCCTTCTTGGATGCTGAAACATCCTCCGTGGCATCGATATTTTGGAAATCTGTGCTCCAAACCCGACATCTGATCAGTCTAGGATCCCGCTAGATTTTGGGTGATGGCAACTGCATTTCATTTTGGAATGATAGGTGGGTGACTAAATAAGCCCTTGGGTCGAGGGAGGACCTCGCTAGACTGAGAATCTTGACAGACCCTAACGCCTAGCTCAGGGTGGCGAATCTCATTGATCGAAGCACCTGTTTCCCTCGATGGAAGCTTCCTATTATGGAGGGGTTTAATAATGAGATTAACTTCCTTGATAATATCCTTCAGTCAGTTTTAATTCCTTCTATCAGGAGGAATTATAGGATCATCTGGAGTGGTACGGAGGATGGGTGTTTCTCTGTTAAATCAGCTTATGAGCTTCTCACCACCAAGACTACTCTAGACTATAGGTGGAATACTATTTGGAGGAAAGGAGTTGTTCCTAAAATCAACTTCTTCACGTGGATTTCTTTCCACAATAAAGCCTTAACTATTGACAACCTTCACAAGAGAGGTTTTTCCTTCCCCAATAGGTGTTACTTGTGTTTAACAGATTGTGAGATGAGGGATCATTTATTCTTGCATTTCCCATTTTCCCACTTTGTTCTGAGCATTGTCCTATCCTCCTTCTAGATCCTTTGGTGCTCTCCCCGATCCCTTAGAGATGCTTTTCACCAATGGCCTAATCCTTTCAAGAATCCCAAGCTCCGCTTCCTCCTCGAGGCCTCCTTCCACCATTTAATTTGGCAAATTTGGTTAGAGAGGAATGCCAAAATCTTTGGCAGAGCTCCTAGAGGGCCCCCTTCTATTGCTCAAAGGGCGTTATCTTACACCATTGAGAATTCTATTACGGTTCCCAGTCCTCGTCCCCATATTTCGAGCGAAGAAGATATTCTCAAAATGATGAATCTCTGGCCGTTTCTGGAGGTTGTTAAAGGGCCATGTCAAAGGAATGTTGTGTGGACCAAACCCCCCATGGGGTGGATTAAATTAAACTTTGATGGAGCGGCTAAGGGGAATCCTGGGACCGCTGGTGCTGGTGGGGTTGTCTGTGATCATGACAGGAATATTGTGATGGCCTATTATGAAGATTTGGGCTCATAGACGAATCACTATGCTGAAGCCCAAGGTGATCTGAATGGTATTCAGATTCTCTCTAAGGATCCCCGACATCTTATCATTGAGGGTGACTCGCTCAACATCATGAATTACCTTCTTGGTACCAAAAATCCGTCTTGGGAAGTCTACAACATCATCCTCGAGGCTAGATATCTTCTCTCCTATCGTTGTATACGGGAAGCAAATCATATTTTGAGAGAAGGAAATCATGTGGCTGACCACATGGCCAATAAATGGCTCGTGACCACGTGCTCGGTTGTGTGGTGGTCTCGCTTCCCATCCGAGGTGGAAAGGTTGGCCAGGGCAGACATCCCTTCTTGATGTTTTCCTTGCATAATTTTTGGAAGGCCCATTTTGACATGTTTTGGGATGGCATGGCAAAGAAGCTACTGTGCGTTCCTGGCAGATCTTCCCAGTGCCTACGGAAAGTCAGAAAGGTGGAGAAGGATTTCCGTCCATAGCACATCCCGTCGAACACGGAGAGCAACAAGAAGAGTCATGGTAATTCTCTCCTAGACTTGGCTGCTTCCATTCTTACTTTTTTCAACTCCATGATTTCTATCCTGAAGTAGAACCAGAAGTGCCCAAATTCGGGAGGACAGGAGGATCGTGATTAGCATTCCATGGTGTCCGTCTCCTTGTTTTCGGCCTCTTTTTGGGTTTCTCTCGGGTCTGTCCTGTTTTCTTTGTTGTTGGGTCTCCAGGCCTAAAATCCCTTTTTGCTGTTTTCAAGTCTGCAACATTAGGATTGTTTTATTTTCATTTAGGTTTATTGTTACAGCCAAGAGGTATGATGCATCATTAGAAAGTTGGCTAATTTTGTACATAAGTTTTTGGGATCCTCTATAAAAACCCACTGTTAATTTATTATAATAATTACCAAAAAAAAAAAAAAAACCCTATAAAAGCTGGGAGAAAAACTACCAACCATAACAAAATGGCTAGAAAAAGCTTCCTCCCTCGAGAAGTAGGAAAATAGAGCACCAACCATAAAATCTATCTAGATAGAAAATCCATTGGAAATCTTTGAAAAGAAGAACCCAAAACCACCATACGAAGGACCAACTATGAAATACTAGACACGTGGGATGAAAACACAGCTCATACTCCAATGTAACAGGCATGTGGTCTCCCCCAGGAGTTTGGGTCGGGTAGGGCAAGACCATTAATGATGAGGAGAGATGGACTATCAAGCACATACCTCCAAAAAATATCCCTAACTTTGCTAAACCTCCAAAACTATCGAACACAGTGGATTCCAACACAAGCCAAACCCAACGGCTATAAATGCATAGGGTCTCTCCTAGGGTTTTGGAACGGGAGGGGAAAGACCAAAAAATGAAGGGAGAGACATGTCTAACAACAATTGCAATGAGCAACTAGGAGGTCCAAATAATAAATTCATACTGGGCACCCAAAAAGTAGATAATCATCTGCCATAGTCACATTGGATGGTAGCTTCGCAAGGGAACCCTCTCCGCAGGGGAGAGGTATTAGATCAACACCTTGATTGGTTCTCCAAATTTAATATTTCTTTCTTCAATTCTTTTCCTAATTTAATTTTCAATATTCAATTTTCTTCTTTCAATTCAATAATAATTTTCACTTCTTATTTTTTTAAGGAAAAAACCCCTTGCAGGGCCACCCTTGTCTAATATACCACGATCAGGGGGTTCTACACCATCAAAGTCACCCGAGATTTCTCTCCAAAATTCCTTCTTTAATTTTATTCTCTTTAACATTTTTCCTTCAATTTTCAATTATCACTTCTTATTCATCTCTTCACTTTGTCCCTCTTACACCCACTATCTTCCTCCAAGCTTGTAATCATCCTTTCATGTAGCTATCTCACCCAATGTGGTTTCTTCTAAGCACATTCAAGATGGTGTCTCTAATACCACTATTAGAAAAATATTACTATGCTCACAGGATTAAACAATCTCCAAGATCATAAAAACAACTCAATAACATGCATATATCAATTCCCAATAATGAACAATAAACTCACTAAAATATTTATTGAAACTACTAAAGTAATGCATAAATGCAAAGCTTCTTTGAGTTACATATTACATGGCTTTGTCTTCAATATATACATACATGAGACTCTTCATATTACATGACTCTTGATCTTTACTCTCCTCAAACTCACAAGAGATCCAACTCTTCACATTTCCCTCTTACATAATAAATATCACATATTTACATAAATATAAAGTCTCTCATGATTGCACATAACTCCTCACTTCTAAACTTGACACTTCACTCACATAACTCACACTTACAAATATGACACCTCACACTCATAACTCCATACTTATTTACATGACACATACTCACACTTAATAACTTGACATATACTATGAACTCAAATATTAAACACACACCCTAATATAAATATTTACAAAGGTACCAAATAATGTAATACCTCCAACATGAGATAGTTTACCTTATTTGAATTCAATCTCTTTCACCTTATCCCTTCTCAAAAATGAAAGTAGACTTTCTTAGACATATTTTTGGATCCTTCTAAACTACAAGTTTAACATTGTATTTGCTTATTCATTTTGTCCTTATTAATTTCTCCTAAAGTTTACTTTAAATAAACCATGATGAAATTACGGTATCAATAAAGGTAGGTGGTCTTTCTTTTTATTTTTAAGAGTAACAAATCCATGTTATGCTACTATATGATACCCTTTGTGTTAACTCTAGGCATGTCTTTTTTTATTGGTTATATGGGATTGAAACGGTCCCCATTAGTCATCATGACCACATGGTGGTATTACAATAGTTTAGAAATTATGCATATACCGCTTGGAAAGATTCAAACCTAAGTCTCCTCCTTGAAATTTGAGGAATATAATTGGCTGAGATAATGCCATTTGATAACTCTAGGTATGTCTTATTACGTATTTTATAAACTATTTTTATTCTACAAAATATTTTCATATATCCATCTCATTTCATATCCAACATTATAATTTATTTCTTATAGTCCATTTTATAAACCCGATTTTTGATTCAAATTCAATAATAATGTATTTTTAAATATCTTTTTAAATATCCATGGTATTATATATTCATATACACAAATATTTTGCCATAGAACTTGGTACTAGTGATGAACTCCTTATGAATATTTTTCAAAGCCTTCATATTAATATGACCACACAAAAATTTAAGCTTTAAATCATATTGGAACCTTTTCAATAGTTCCATATCTATAATGACATCACTGAATGATATTTAATACAAACCAAATTTCCCATACTCAAGAATATTATGAAAAATTATTATTGTGGAAGAAAAATAATATAATGTTATAAATCTAGTCTTCCACATTTTCATCAATTCTTGAATATCCAAATAAAATTGGCTAGAAACCATAGAAAATATAAACCAACACTATAATTTTTAGAATCAATATGTCATACTTGAGTGTCTCATAATTGGCAATCACTTTTGGTAAATCATCTTCTTTTTCAATTAGGTTTGTCATAGAGTTCATTTTTCTCTTTCTCTTTGATCGACAAAATATAATTTTCCCCAACTAAAGATATATTTCTTATATAGAGAGTTTCCTTAAATTATTATTTTTATTGAAACATGACTTATCCTCATTATAACTTATTTTATATTTAAATTTATTGAAATATCTATACTAAAAATCTAAAGATGAAGATTGATTCATTCTTATGCTTGCTTCCTACTGGAATTTGCTTCAATAAGACTATTTTGTTATACTTATATAAATAAATAATTTACTTATAAGTTATATTATCTCTCTAACTATTAACTAGCTATGAAAAGAAAAGGAAAAAAAATAATATACTTTTTAAACATAAGCAAGATACAATGGTCATGATAATCAAGGATTATAATTATTTTCTCAAATTTAGATAACATCTTCCAGTTATAACAACTTGATACATGTATATTGCATAACACATTAACATAACAATATTATAAATAGCAAAATTTGAAAATAATAAAATCCCCCATTAATAATTATCACTCGAAATCTTATTCTTTGGGATCTTAGCTATGTCTCTCAACATGATTTTTTTTTATTGGAGAAAAAGGGGTTGTACTTGGGTCCCCCACCCTTGAAAAATAATAACACTCTCCTTTAGAGCTTGATAGTTTAAAAATATATCCAATTCTCATCTCAATTGAGTTGTTATAGCTAGATATATACATATTTTTTCGTAAAAGGTCTAAGTTATTTATTTATTTTCTACATCTCCAATTTTCTTTGTATATACAAATATTTCAACATTCAACATGCTTCTTCTTGAATTTTTCTTAAATCAGCCTTCAAACTACCAAAACTCCACCTTGACTATCTATGCATTGCATCTTAGTAGAATAATATTTCTAAAACTTCGTGTTATCATAGTCTGCTTTACCAAATTTAGACTGCTAGTTTCCTTCCTAAAGCATAATTTTAACCACAAGAATTGTAATAAATAATTTATATAAAAACATATTAATGTTATAAAATACAACAAATATTACCAATGGAAAACATTAAAGTAAATCTTAATCATTATTTTATTTAGACAGTCAAAAATTTCTTGTCAACTTTAGCTAAACTTAATACTTCATCTAACCATGGAAAAGAGAATTTAACTTCACAATCCTCTATAAAAACCCCTCTATTGGCTAGCCTATATACATATTGCTTCTCTTCCCTTAACGTATATATACACATAGTTTCTTCAAATATTGATTCAAGGTATTATATTTCCACAATGATCTTTTGCATGTTCCATGGAGCCTTTGCTTACCTTAAAATTGTATTTATTACTATTAGTGAATCACCTTCCATCCATACTTTGTTTCATTTAATTTATCTATATATTTTTAACCCTTCCAAATTTTCCCAAGCATCAACTTTAAAATTTGTCTTAAATTCACTATTAAAATCATATTGTGACAAAATATCATCCCTATTATTTCTAATTATTCCTCCTCCTATTGTTGGTCATGGATTACCTTTAGATGCTCCATCAAAATTTAATTTGAACAACTCCACTTTTGATGGTTTCCACTTTATATTCTTTGCCTTTGGTTTCTCTGGTACCCAACATCATAATTCCATTTTATGACTTAACTCCATATATCAAGGCTCTCTAACTCTATATTAGCGATTGGATGAGTTAATAGGGTTGGTTTAGAATTTTCTATGGATAAAAAAATATTTTTTTTAACACCTCTAAATTTCTTTCCTTTCCTTTAAATATTCTTTTATTCCTTTCCATCCATAATGTCCAAAGTATTGTATCTTTTTATATATCTTAGATTATTTGTAACATCTCATTTTTAGATGTGATCTACCCTTGTTTTAGCCATTCTTCATTTCTTCCATGTATCATCATGCATTTACCAAAATATTAAGAATCCATTGCCATAGTTCCTAAACTATTGAACAATATCCCAAGATATGGTCTTATAAACACCCAATTTCATGCATCTTCTATCATTCAATCAATGTTTAGGAAATATATATTTTAATTATTTGGAACCCACTCAATCTTATCCATAATATCCCATTTGTCTTCATTGCCTATCTGTACCACTTTTTTAGTTTGCACTAATTAGCTCTTTTCATAGTCCTAAATAGACTTCTCTATTATAGATTTTTTATACCATAGAAAGGTCCCTGAGGTGAAGATTGGATTTTGTTAGCATGAATTCAATATTGCATGGTACATTACAATCAATCCTTAGATCAAGAATTCATCCAATTATTAGAAATATTGATCGCTAATTGTCTTGCATCATGTGTAATCCCCTCCTTTATTGTGTATCCCTAGAACTTCTACCATAGGAAAATAATGAGAAAATATAGTAGACAATAGTACCCTCAAATATCCTATGCATATATGGAACTAGTGTGCTATATAGTAGCCAACAATAAATGCACACCACTACTCTATTGTAGGTAACTTGAGCGAGAGTACTGATCAAAATCTTCATGCCTTAACTAGAATAGGAAAAAATATTAGGATCTTTCTTAAAACCTTTTATGATTAACCAAATTTATAAGAATATGAACGGCCATAGAGATCAACTACCAATTAACATCCTCCAACCTTTTTTTGTTTAAAATATTAACCAAAAATTGAGAGTCATACTTGTAGATGCTCCTGCGCCAGCCAACATAAAACCCCCTCTATAAGACCTCAAGAATCTCAAGAGCTTCCATAAAATTAATAGAGTGAACTCCTTTATAAATGGAAAATAAAAATCTGGCCATGCCAGTAGAGTCTCTCCCAACACTACCAATTCCAGCATGTCTAGGATTACCCCTGGATGACCCATTAGTATTAATTTTTAAAAGTCCTCCAGGGGGAGGCCTCCACCTACCATCTCTCGTAACTTTCTTGCTAAGCTGAGAAGCCCTACTAGGGCGAGAAGAGTCCTTACCAACCCTAAAGAGACTAAGTTCCTATCATACCTTCTCCTCCCTAGAGTCCTAAAGAGGGTTCACGTCACATTTGATATGGATAGTTTCCTGAACCATACCTAGGATCCTTTTCCAGATCTGTTAAACAACCAAATGACTACCTTCAAATATGCGATGGTTCTATTCAAGCCAAATCTGACAGATGATGCAAGAAGGGCCTAAATTCCAAGCCACCTAGAGGAATGGGGTATTGGCCAGAGGTTTTCCCAGACTACTCCAAAACTCCACCAAGGAGAGTACATGAAAATAATGATCATTCTAGGCACTCCACCAATGGTACCAAATTTCTATGGCAAGGAAGCATTGGAAAAATAAATGAGAAGAGACATCCTCATTATCACCACAAAGGATAAAAATAGAGGGACCCTAAAATCCCCTCTTCCTCAAATTTTCCCAAGTGAGGCATTTATTCTGAGCCACCAACCAGAGAAAGAAGTTATATTTAGGCCAAGCAAATCTATTCCACACCTTTTTCCACCATGTGAGAGGGAGGCTCCTAAAATTTTGCATATCAAGAACCTAGTAGTCATAGGCTATATAGTAGGTTCCCTTGGTATTAGGGTTCTAAGCCAAACTGTATTTACCCCTCAATGAATAATAAGGCCTCCCTCCAAGAATACAAGTAAGCACATATTTATCCTTGGTCAATCCCCCCTGGGGCCATTCCTGTGGATCTTTCCACATGTACATCTCTAGATTACACAAATATTGGATTATTTTAAAGTCCTCCACATGAGACCAGCTCGCTTCCAAAAAAAATGCTTAGGCAATGTAGCCTGGGATATTGAGTCAAGATAGGAGGGTGGCCATCCCAAAAAATTTCTCAAAAAATAGCATCTAATTCTTGATTGTAAATCCAGAACAAACCTTTCTTAATTAAATTAGCCTCTCTTTTTATATTATCTCATATAATCGAACCTTTCCCAACCAAGGTAAATCTAGGGATCTCAAGCTTAGAAATACCTCTCAAGTACTTACAAGATAAGATTTTCAGCCCAAATATGATCTTGAGAAGTACACCATTTCCAATAAATTTTTGCAGTCAAAGCTTACCTAGAAAGACTAGCCTATCACAACCCAAGGCCTCCCTCTTGAACCAGATTAGAAATAGAATACCACCTAAACAAACTTCATTTAGGTTGAGCAAGTTTTCCAAACCACAAAAACTATCTTTACAAAGTATCCATATCCTTGATGAATCGAGAGGGAGCTTTTTTCATAAAACATATGTAGATGGGTAAAGCTTGAACAACAAATTTTAAAAGCAACACTCTACATGCAAAGGAGAGCCATCCGATGGTCCAATGATTCACCTTCCTTATAAATGTATCCAATATAGACTACCAAGAAGATCTAGGCAGAGGATGAGATGAAATTAGAATACCAAGATAAATGAAGGGGGGAGTCCTGACCTAAAATCTTAGAACTTGAGCAATCCTGACTTGAGTAAGAGGATAGGTATTGAAGAAGAAAATAGAAGACTTATCCTCATTAATAAACTATCAAGAAGCACCAAGATATATGTCAAGAGACTATCTAATGTTTCCATATTCCCTAGTAGTGGCAACTCCCAACAAAGCAATGTCATCAAAAAATTAAAGGTGGGAAAGAGGCGGTGAACTACTATTCCACTTCCAACCTTGAATGGAACCATGCCTAACCTGAGACTTAAGAAATCTTCCCAACCCTTCCATCATAACGATAAACAAATAAAGAGATAGAGGATATCCTTACCTCAATACCCTCAAGGCCTCAAACAGCTTCGATGGCTCATTATTAACAAGAACAGAGAATGAGGAAGAAGAAACACAACTCATCACCCATCTAATCCAATCCTCCTCAAAACAAAAATCAGGAATAACTTTTTTGAATAAAGGACCATTTGACCCAGTCATAGGCTTTGGCCATGTCCAACTTAATGAACATATATTTCTCCTTAGAATTTTCCATCGAGTGAATAGCTTCCATAGCAATAACAACCCCATCCAGGATTTGTCGAACAACAACAAAACCACCTTGATCCTCAGAGATGATTTTGCTCAACCATATCTTTATCCTCTCGACAATAATTTTTGTAATGATATTATACACAACATTGCAGAGAGAAATAGGTCTAAACATATCTAGGGAATTTGCTCCCTCTTTTTTGGAAATAAGCACCACAAAGGTAGCATTTAGGGCCCTTAGCATATGTTTGTTCTTTTGGGACTCATGGACCACCTCCAGAAGATCAAATTTGATTAACTTCCAAAACTCCTGATAAAACTCAATTGAGAATCCATCTGGGCTCGGGGCTTTCCATTTTTCCATCTTGAAGATAACATTTTCCAACTTCTCAAGGGAAATTGGACCCACCAAATGCTCATTCATTTATTTAGAAAAAATTGAGGGAATAAAATTTAGAATAAGCTTTTTAGCCTCTTCATACAAGAGGGAGTTATCCTTAAAGAGAGAGGAAAAATACCTCCTAGTATCTTCTAAAATATCCCTGAAAGAAGAGAGAAGGGCACCTTGAAAATTCACAAGAGAGGAAATTAGGTTGCCATTATGACGAGTCTTAACTGAGTTAGAAAAGAAGGTAGTGTTCCTATCCCTTCCTAAATCCAATCCACTCGAGCTTTATTTTTCCAAAAAAATTCTTCCCTCAGCTCCCATTCAGTAAAGTCTTTTGCAATCTCAGATTTCTCAATGAGAAGCTCCTCCATGAGTCTATGATCTCCGGTCTTCCTTGAAGCTTCTTCCACCTTCCTTTCCTAAGAGCTGCCAAATTAGCCAAGGAAAGGTTTCCAAATTTTAGACTATTCCACCTCTTCAATTTATGATTAACTAATTACAATCGCTTCATAAAGGAATACATAGTGGTGCCATGAGAAGGTTTGTCATTGGTCCACTAGCCTCACATGAAAACATGAATCTTAGGATCATGAAGCCACATAAGTTGAAACTTAAAGGAATGATTCTTATTTAGCCCAAAATCAAGAGCAAAGAGTTTTATAGGATAATGATCAGATACCCTACCCTTCAAAATCATAGAACCAACACTTATGTTATTACCAATCCAAAAATTGAAGATCATAAACCTATCCAGTCTCTCTAAGATGGAATATTCTTCACATATTCTATTGTGCCAAGTAAATATCCCATTATCTAGCTTGATGTCAACCAAGTTCAGGGCCCAAATATGAGCATTGAAGATAGAATAAAAAATTTTGAGACAATCAACTCCATTGCATTGCTCCTCTAGACAAGTGATAGAGTTGAAATCGCCAACCAAAATCCATGGGTACAGGGGAGCCAAACTTCTCACAAATCCAATGTGCTCCCAAAAATTCACTTTACCATTGTAATCAATAGGAGCATACACATTTGTAAGTATAATTGTTTCACTAGATTCATTATCATGCTAGATCATCGAAATAGACCATCTACTGAAAATCCAAGTAAAAGGAGAGATCTTAACCGGATCCCATAAATAAGAAATACCACCAGCATATCCACATGAACCAGTACATTGGCATTGACCCCTTATCCACAACTTGGGATCAATATTGAACATACTATCATTAGCCAATTTAGTCTCTTAAATAAACACCACATCCATAGAATGAACACGAACCAAATCATGAATAATTTTTTTTTTCTGGGGATGTATTTCAACCCCCTTATATTTAATGAAAGGATAATCATTTCTAGGGGTTAGAAAAATGGGAGTCCAATTTTATTACCAAGCATGACTCCACAAAATTCTCCCCCATTAACTTAATTTTATCCTTGTCTTTCTTTTTACCCACCTTCATATTCTTATCCGAAGCACCTTTTTTAATTGTTTTTTGCTGCAATCCCAACACCGTAGGAGTTTTGTAGTCCAAGGATGACTGCATCAGTATCTGAGTAGGAGAGAGCATAATTAAATTTGTGCCATTTTTCAAAATAGTTTCCCCTCTAGGGCTATATCCATCCATATCACCTGTACTCAGAACCAAAGACCTTTTTTCTTCATTTAAACCCCTTATATCTGATTCCTTAGGTTCCACCTCAAGAAAATACATCTAATTCAGCCTTTATATATTTGCATCAGGTAGCGATATTTCAGGTATCTCCATGCATTGATCAAGATCATCTAGTATCTCAAAACTGTTGAGTAGATCATCTGGATGGCTATACTTAAGGTATCTTTTTCCCTTCTTCCTCCATTTTAGGGTTTTACAGGAACAAAGCCTTCCTTATCCCGATCCCCTTCCTTTATTGGGGCTTTTCCTTTGTCCATATTTTGTGCAGATTGAGAGGGCCCAGGATTTGAAGCCATGGGTGGGATAAACTTAGGGTATTTTATTTGCAGGTGGTCGTATTCATGAAAAATCAAACAACAAAATGGAAGATCTTCATAGTCAAGTTGTTGAACCCATGTAGTCGATCCAAACTGTATTTCTACATAATTTGGAATAGGATTGTTTAAATTAATTTCAACATAGATACAGGAAATAGAGATTACCTTTTTATCCATCATCTGTTGTGATGGTCCAACCAGATTCCCAAGAAGAAGGGCAATCATATGCAAGATGTCATTTCTCTAGAATTCCAATAGGAGCCACAAGAGCCAAAACCACACTGGAACCCATGATGGCTGCTTGGGTTTAAGAAAGAGTCTTGCTTGGTTACAAAAATAGGGACTCCTTCAAATGCTTGTTTACGATCTACAATACAAGAGAAAACCACCATAAAATAGCTATTTGCACTCAACATCACCTCCATGTCACCTTTAGGGTTCCAAGTCTTCCTAACCCAAGCCTCCACAAAGGGAAGAGAAATTTGTATGCCCATAAATTTTCCAATAAGTACATGCTTGGTTAAATACTCCACATCTTCCGCCACTGAGTCTAGTTGAACCACTAGAACCAACCTTGCTTCACATCATTCCAAACATCCATTTTTATTTAACAAGTTATTCTCGATATGCAATGGGAAATCATGTTCCTTCCAATCATTTTTAGATGAAAAAACATCACTAGAATGCACACTCTGTGATGGGCCTAACGCCATCATAGCATTCCTCCAATTTTTTAGACCTCCTTCCACATAAGGGAATCCAAATGTTATCTCTCTTTTCTTTCAAAGATAAAAAATCATTTTTTCAATTGGTTATATGGGATTGAAATGGGCCCCACTCATGTCACATCATCACCACATAGTGGTATTACAACAAAGCTTAGATATTATCCATATATAACTTTGCAATATTTGAACCTATGTCTCATTGTTAAATATTGAGAAATTTAACCAGTCAAGCTAATGTCATTTTATAAAATAAAATTTCATTTAACATTGATGGTTTGCTAAAGTATTTTAATTATTACATGTCTATTATTTTATCATAGAGGTAGAATAAATAAATTTGATTTGCTATAATATAACTTATAGGTGTTCACTTGTAATACTCTAGTATATTTCCCTTTATTGTAAGTATATTGTGTTCATGTTGAGGTGAGGAGAGGTAAATAATCCACCCAAAAAGGTAGGTCATTTTTTTGTCCTTACATTTTGATGAACCCAATGTGAACACCTCTATGTGTCATTCAAATCCCCCTTGTTTTTCTATTTCTTTGTAGAATCTTCTTTTAATCCTAAACCATGGATGAACATTCTTATTTTCTTCGAAGTAAGGCCCATGTGAGATCTCCTCTTAGATTTCCCTTTGAATGTGATTGAGGAGGAAAATCCCTTCCATAATGCCACCTTTAACAAAGAGAAGGAAATTCAGGCTCCTCCTAAATAATATATTTTTAATAGGATGACCTTTGGTTCCTTAGACCATATGATGGAGTTTGTGAAGATGAACCATTATGTCTTCATGGATATTATTTAGGATAAAGATGATACTTAGAGCTTACCTTAGACCCAAATGTTAGTTATTATATACAAGTACTATTATTGATCCTCATGATTGACCACATGACAATAATAACATGCTTAGAGAAAGTATGTGGGTCCTAGTGTGTTTATTGCATATAGTTTAGACTCCATCACTTCTCTTACTGTCTTCATTGTATGTAGTCGAGTCCAAACTATACCCTTCTATGATCAGTATAACTTACCCATGAGTCATGTTGATATCTTATATCCTAAAGGTATCCCACTAGTAACTCAGTTAGATTTCACCCATGTACACATTCTAGTGGCTACCCTGCATAGCTCTTTGCCCTCTCAAAATATACTCTCATTCACTTCACATCCTATCTCTACTAACCCTTTTCTCCCTCGTGGACAAAATATGATCTCCATTCCTCCTATGGTCTCCCTCCAAAGTTTCTTTATCATCTCTTAGTAACTTTCCAACATACTCACCCATAATCATCACAAACAAACTCAAAAATAAATATGATTTGAATCAAATAAAGCAAATAACTTACATCCATTTATGGAACCTCCTTGAGTCAACAATATTTCTTTAATGAGTTCTTTAGAAAACCTTTAGAACCATCCATAACCAACTGATCTTTCCCAAAGAAATTTGAGGTGCCCAAATTCCCCATATATAAAGGGCTAGATGATCCCATTAGCCATATTCGGTGCTTCAATATTGCTCATGGAATTGTCACCCATGATGAATCTATATTCTTTCCAATTTTTCTAACCAACCTTGGTGATGCTACCTTAGAGTGGTATTTTTCATTGCCTTTCCATTCCATTAAAACCTTTGGGTAATTAGAAAAAATGTTCACCCAATATTTTTTTTGTACATCAAATGATGAGTCTCAATAGATGACCTATACTAGTTAAAGCAAGCCAAAGATGACCCATTCATAGAATTTTTATCTAAGTTGTGAGCCCTTTTAGGAAATATTCAATGTATTCCACAATCTAAGGATCTTCTATGGATTGTTATACATAGCTTACATGATCAACTATCTTACCACGTAGAGATCATACATCTTCCCACCTTTGAGATTGTGGTGTACCTTGCTAAGTAGGTTTAAGTGATACTTATGCGTAGAGGTCAACTAAATCTTTAAAAAGAGGAGGAGAAGCCTAAGAATCAATATAAAAATAAGCATGATGTAGGTGATATGGTCACCAATACTGACCAAACAAATAACGTGAATACAAAGTCCCCTACAACCCAAACGATTGTCTTAGCCAAACAAAAAAGACCTAATATAAAGTTCACATGACTAGCATTACCTCAATCCATCATTATGAAATAACTCCTCAAGACCAAGCTGGTAGAACTTTCATAGCCAAAACCCATAGACCTCTTTCAAGGAATACCTAACTCGTAGAGTCCTAATGAAAACTATGATTTTCACCATGTGGTTGGCAATAAGACTAAAAAATGTAATACCTTGCATATAATAATCCACAATATCATAGATGGAGGCTAGATTTTTAATGATTCTAATGTGCAGTATTCAAACAAGACTTGGGATCTTGTAGAATCCTTTACTTGACCATAACCATAAAATTTCTAATAGCATAACCTTACAAAATATGTTTGGCACAATTTTCGTCTATGTTATAACCCAACAAAAACAAAGGAACCAACCTTTTTATCAGTATTATTGACCCCCTATAGTCATATAAAGGAAAAATAAGAACCTAATATCTAATAGACCTCCTATATTATTCAATATTCTAAATTTAGCTCTTTTTATTTACGTCAAAAATTGAAGAGTGTGCCTACTAAAATTTCCCTCATTGAGATCTTAAGAACATCCTATGACCACCATGACATGCTTCCTCAACTTCTAAATGAGAGGGTGTTCCCCATGATTTACCACCTAATGATATCACTAATATTGTAGGGATATTAGGAGGGCACCACCTCATATCTTTTCAAGAGACTGATATTACCTTGTATGATGTCCCTAAAGACCATCCTCTGTACATCACTTGCCATATTAGAGAAAAGTATATTAGAAGGGTCTTAGTAGATAATGTATTTGGCCTCAATATGTATAACCTATAAATAATTCATCACCTTGGAATAACATAGTGAGACCTAAAAAAATCAGAATTTATTATCAGAGCCTTCGATGGTAGGGAGCAAGGCACCTTGATACTATCTATTTACCACTAAAATTTAATCCATGAGTTCTCGATACTTTAATATATGCTATTCCCTATGAAACTTATTATAATATCCTTTAGGGTGACTATGGATCCATGCCATAAAATTTATTCCTTCCACTTATCACCAGTGTCTCAAGTATGAGTACCAGGGTAAAATTATTTACATTCCCATTGATCCTAAACCCTTTGCCTACTACCAAATGGCCTTAGTTACTGAAATCTTCTATCCATATTTTTAACTTTATCTATCTGTAACACCTTCCTCTCATACCTTAGATTCATCTCCTATGGAATAGACCACTTTGACCAGTAACTGTTTGACTTTAAGCACTAATAACCACCACCTGCATAGTAACCCTTCCAAGGTTAATGATGCTCAAAATTACCATGATTCCTTCTCAAATATTTCTACCTTGTTCATTTTACCACATTATTATGGATGACCCATTGCTAAAGGTACAACCATAAATATTGGGAGTTGTTCATCTGTGTGTGCTAGTATTACAAATAAAGAATATATTCAAGGCCAAAACATCTTTGCACCTAAGTGATAGTTTCACTTGTGTTATCTATGTCCCTCTTATTCAATCCCTAAATAAATTTGTTGGACATTTTGAGTCCCTAAGCCAAAATTGTCATTGATGTCAATAAATGCAGTTAACATTAATATCAAGGTTTTTGTCAAGGAATAAAGTTGTCAAAGTTGCTATTTGATATCCAGGAAGAAGGCCAAAGGTCAAGAGTTTCAATGCAAAGTAAAATAAGGGTTTAAAAATTAAACCTTACAATTATAATTAATAAAATTTAAATTCTATTGAATTTAAAATATTTATAAATTATAATGTTGATGTCATCAAATTGAATTTAAGAACTTTGCATATATTATAAAGTGTTTAAAGGTGTCGACATCATTAAAACAAGGAAGCACCGAATTTTGAACAAAACACATGGTTGTGTATGAAAGGTGGCCTCAAAGACATTACAAAGTTTATCCTTCAATCAAATAATATTTGCGCCAAGGTAAAAGAGCTTCGTTTGCATTTTCGAAAGGATTCATTAAGGAAGAAGACAAAAAATATTTTCGTCTTTAGTTCCAAGGATAAAGTGGAAAGGTTGGAGTCTTCGAATAACATTGGACACGGTGGTCTAAGTGGCAAAGCGTAGATGTTTGGAGGAAGTAAGTTATGTGTTCAAAACTCATGGTGGTGAGCACCAAAGGGAAACATTTTTCATACATTTTTATTGAGTGCAAAATCTAAAGAGGAGAAAGAGTCTGTTGGCTCTTAAAAGTGCTCATAGAGCACATGGTCATGGAGCTCATGGCAGGTTTCTTGCAGAAGTAGAGGTAACGGGGTTGAAACCCGTCGGTGGCCAAGGTAATTTTTTTTTAATTAATTTTATTGCCTAAGGTTTCAATACAAGGTGTTTGGAGGTATAAGGTTTGCTTGTGAAATTGTTTAAAGAGTGTTTGGTGAATATCGTTGGTAGTTGAAGGTATTACTTGGATTAATAAGGAAGCTTTGGTATTTAATATTCTTGATAATGAAGAACACAAGCTTATACTGAGAGGTGGGGGTGAATAGTATAAGACCTCTTTTTAATTTTTTCTTTACTCTTAAAAATAGTAAAGCAATATACCCAAAGCAATATCAAAGCAATGCACAAAATCATCCACAAAGTGACACCAATTTTAATGTGGTTCACCCAGAATTCCTGGGCTACGTCCACAAAATGTTTCTCTAAAAGTTATCTCAAAGTTCTTTGGGAAACCTTCCCAATTACAATGTTTATGAGCCTCGGCTCAAAGGAGATACCTTCCCCTAATCTGAATTTATGAGCCTCTGCTCAAAGGAGATACCTTCCCCCAATCTAAATTTATGAGCCTCTGCCCAAAGGAGAAACCTTCCCCCAATCTAAATTTATGAGCCTCTGCTCAAAGGAGATACCTTCCCCTCTCTGCTCTGGATATGATCCCTCAGAAGATCAACTGTCTCTACCTCTTGCCAGCACGTGGAACTCCTTTCCACCGAAGACCTCATGCACTCAATGCTTAGCCTAAGAGACCTCTGCCTTCTATGATCACGTCCACAATAGCTCAGCAACATGTACCAAACATATTCAGTCGATCTAGTACAAGTCTTCCTCTGTCTATCAGATCTGTCCAACTCTTGAACAAATCAATCCTCTATCCACAAGTTCTTTGATAGAACTATCAATATCAGCTCACAAATCCTCTGCTAGGACCTGTCCAAATCTACTCACAATTCCCCACCAGAACCTGTCCAAAACCTGCTCACAAGTCCCCAATAGAACCTGTTCAAAACCTGCTCACAAGTCACCAACGAAACCTGTCCAAAACAGCTCACAAGTTCACCAAGAAAAAAAAACTTGCTTAGCATGAACCCACAAAGAGAATTGTTAGAGACCCAATGTGATTCATCAACCTCATAGAAGCATAAAGAGAATTTTTAGAGACTCAATATGTTCTATACTTAACTCCCAATCTCAATCTCAAATCTCATAGGAACATAAAGAGAATTTTTAGAGACTCAATATGTTCTATATTTAACTCTCAATATCAATCTCAAATCTCATAGAAACATAAAGAGAATTGTTAGAGACTCAATATGATCTATACTTGACTCCCAATATCAATCTCAACTCAATCTCAATCTCAAAATAATAAGATAGATGTAGTATGCTTTTCTCAAGAACATGAAACACAACCCAACAATTGCCAAACATGCAATATCTCATATAACAATGCTACTCATGTTATTTCCACAACCAATATCTTTTCTCAACCAATTAGGGCTTTAACAACAATGCTTATAGACAAGGTTTAACCAACATCATTCAAATCAACATTAACCTTGAAGCATTCAACCAATCATCACAAGAAAAGAAAACAAGTAGAAATTATTTTCCCTCCAAAGATATTTAAACAAACAACCACCAACACAATATCACAAAATGCAAAGAATAACTTGCTCAAATCAACTCAATGGAGTAAGCCCAATATCATGAATCAAGTAAAGCAATAACTTGATCAAACAACCTCTATGGAAGCAACTCAACCATCAAACTCAAAACAGCCAACCAAGGGTTCCACCAACTCAATGCAAGTAGCTAGACTCACAAATACAAACCCTAGTGCACAAAGCTTCCACTATCTCAAACCAGAAATTATGCATTCATCAAAAAACTCTCCTTAAGGATAACAATGCATAAGTAGTCTTCAACAAACCAGAAAATAGGATTTACACCCAATCAAAGAAAACCTAGTTGAAAACCTTTTCACTCCAACCTTATTTCAGAAAACATACACCAATCATACTCATAAGAATAATGTGCCCATACCTTATTGGAGTAGAAGAAACTTGACCCTTAAAGTCTGTCACCACACACAACCCTCAAACTTCCAACCAAGTTAGGGTTAGAACCAAGATAAATGAGCATATAAAAACTTTCCTTAGTACACCTTTTAGCTTCTCTTCCTTTGAAAACAACCACCAAAGAAGCCAAAAACATAACAACCAAAACTTACACCTTATATCTCCATTTTAAACTTTAGCATAGCAAAAGACTAATCTCAAAAATACAACCAAAGAAATATCCCCTTATTTCTCCTATGTCTTTTAAACAATGCTAAATAATGCCAAAAATTATATCAAGAAATTAATCACACCTTAGAATGGCTGCCCTTGAAGAATCCAAAAATCATGGAATGGCTGCCCTTGACGAATTCGAAAATCGCGGAATGGATGCCTTTGACGAATCTAAAAAACATGGCATAAAATACGTTTTAACAAAAACATGACTTAATCCATGCATAGCTCCCTCCGTGGGAATCGAAACGCAGACCTCCGCCTATGCAAAGCCCAAATGCAGCCTATGCTGCCACTAGCCCACAAGGGGCTAACGAAGTCTAAGACAGAATTCCTACCACTTCAACGAACAAGCACTTCGTAAGTTTTTCAAACGTGAGCTCTCTTCTTCCGCGACGTCAACAGAGCATCGATCGCAGCCAAAAATTAATGCATTCAAAATTCTCAAGAGGAGTTAAACCTTAGGATCCTTCCCATATTTATAGTCCAATCATGGACTTTAGAACACGTCGACGACAGAGAAACGTAATTTTGAATTTAATCGAAATTGCTTTCTAAAGGGTTTTAAAACCCTTAATTAATTTTAATAAATTAAGAATAAAAAAGGTTTAAAAACCTTTAAGTATTTGTAATAAATTAAAAATAATTTCTCCCTTAATTAATTAAATAATTAATTAATTAAAACCTTGAAGGGTTTTAAATAATAATTAAATAATAAAGAGAACCTCCATTGGTTTTAATAAAAACCATTTAACTTGGTTTTAATAAAAACCCTATCCAAAAACCTTATCCAATGGAATATCTCTGGATTCTTTTAAGAAGATTCTCTTGGAATATTTCACCTTTGAAGCCAACACATCCTCTTAACATTAATGCCATTTCCTTTTGACATTAATGCCAGCCCAAAATTTCCAACAATCTCCCCCTTTGTCATTGATGGCAAACCATGCTTCTCAACAACAACAAAAAACTCAACATAAACAGCTCCCCTTGTCTTGAGGCTCTCCCCCTTACTCAAATCTCTCCCCCTTTGTCATCAATGGCAAAGGGTCACCTTTGGGGCTCGGGACTAAGAATGAGTCTCTTAGCTTAGTCCCTCCCCCACCTCCTGATGAGGTGATTAATTCTGGGGTGGGAGTAAAACTCTCATTAGGCACTGATCATCATCAGCATCTATAACTTCCTTGTCGGGCCTTATCTTGAAATATTTGTCCATATTCCTGTTCTTGTCACTGTTCTTTTTCTTGTTCTCATCCCTGTTCTTGTCCATGCCTTGATCCTTGGACCTGATCATGCCACTGTTCCTATTCCTGTATTCTAGAATTTTAGCTCTACACTGTCTAGCTATGTGACCTTTATTGTTACACTTATAACAAGTAACAATGTTATTTCTTTTAGGCATACCTGTTCTTTGAATCCACCAGTTCTGACCAAACCTATTTTGGCCAACCATGTTCTGACCAAATCTGTTCCTGTTATTTGCCTTGCAATAAACTGCCTTATGCCCAAACTGTTGACAAGAGTAGCAATACCCTTGAAAGTAACTAGCACTTCTGAAACTTTCATTTACCTTCTTCACTTGAGCCATGCAATGTGAAGCCATGTGACCAAAACTATGACAAGCAAAACATCTGCCTTGAAACTTTCCTTTATTTGACATCTTGGGTCCTAAAAACTTCTTCTTCTCATTCTGAATTTTGTTTTCTGTTTCTGTGCATCTATCATTCAAGGACTCATGATCTGAAATACTTTCCTCATCAGAACTCTCTTCCTTTTGGAGTCTCTTACTAGACTCTCCAACTTGTTCCTTGTGTGACTTAACAAAACCAAGGCCTGTTTTATCTCGTTGTCTTTCTTTGACCTTTGATAAGTGACTTAACCTTTTTGGAGCTATATTGAACCCTGTAAAGCTTATCCTTGTACTCTTTAGTTTCTTCTTTCAAAGAAGCCATTTTTTGTTCTAACTCACTATACTCAAGAACCTTAGACTCTAACTCATCCTTGAGTTCTTGTGTCTTAGCTATAGAGAAATCAAGATTTTCAATAAGATCATCTCTCTCCATACAACATTCATCTAACTTATCCTTGAGTCTAGAATTCTTCTTTCTTTCTTTTTTCAAAGCACTAAGAGCACTAATAAGTTCACTCTCAAGATCCTTTATTTGATTTCCTTTTGAATCATCAAAGCCATTTTCAGATTGCTTATCACTAGAGGTGCTACCCTTTTCAAAAACCATACATGCATCTTCCTTATAGTTTTTTGAAGCATCCTCATACATACTAGAAACCAAATCATTATTTGTGCAATCATCCTCAAGGTGACCAAAATTTCCACATCTAAGACATTTCATGATAATGAATCTATGTTTCGGTTCTTCCTCTTTTTCCGATATGAACAACATCTCATTTTCATTATTACTTGAAGAACTTTCACTATCACTACTAGAACACTTACTTGCTTTGTCTAGGTAGAAACTCTTCTTGTGCTTGTGAGAATACCTCTTTCCTTGATTGTTGTGCTCATATTTGTTTTTCCCGTGATGCTTGTACCTTTCAGAATCCTTGCTCTTAGAATCCTGTTTATCTTCATCACTTTCATTCTTGGAAACAGTACAGTCAGTAGCATAATGACCAAACTTTCCACAATTGAAACATCTTACATTTTTTATACTTTTGTGCTTTCTAGAGAACTTGCATTTCTTGTTGTAATATGCCTCTTCATCACTAGAAGACTCATCACTATCTTGAAGTTGTTTACCCTTGGATTCTTTTGTAGCCTTGAAAGCTGCCTCTTTCTTGACATCAACCTTCACTTGAGTTCTTAACTCAAATGCTGCAAGTATACTATGGAGCTCATCCTTTTTCAATTTATCCAAATATTTAGCTTCCTCAATAGCAGAAATCTTCTCACTAAATCTATTAGGAATAGATCTTAAAATCTTATCACAGACATCATTTTCAGCAAGCTCAAGACCTAAGTATTTCATGGAGTTAACAACCTCATCCATACGAATCATGTAGTCACTAATATTTTCATCATCATTCATCTTGAGTTGTTCAAACATACCTTTGAAGTGTCTCAACTTTGCCTTTCTGACATTTGTATCACCTGTATGAACCACCTTCAACTCGATTCCACATTTCACTAGGCTGTCTTGCGGTGAATCACCTTGGTGAGATCTCGCTTCTGTAAGCCTTTCAGGATTGCATTCATTGATTTTGAATTGCTGTGATGTAGGAGCCTTTCTTCTTTAGTATTAGGACCATGTACAGGAATAGTGTACTCATCTTCAATCACTTCCCAAACCTCATTCCCAAGTGCCATTAGATGAACCTTCATCCTTGCACTCCAAAGACCAAAATCTGACCCATCAAGAATAGGTGCTGCATTGCCACTTGAATGATCCATTGTGTTCTTTACTAGCTTTTCCTTCAAGTTGTTAAACTTTCCAAAGGCACTCGCTCTGATACCAATTGAATAACACAAGCTTATACTGAGAGGGGGGGGTGAACAGTATAAGACCTCTTTTTAATTTTTTCTTTACTCTTAAAAATAGTAAAGCAATATACCCAAAGCAATGCACAAAATCATCCACAAAGTGACACCAATTTTAATGTGGTTCACCCAGAATGCCTGGGCTACATCCACAAAATGTTTCTCTAAAAGTTATCTCAAAGTTCTTTGGGAAACCTTCCCAATTACAATGTTTATGAGCCTCGAATCAAAGGAGATACCTTCCCCCAATCTGAATTTATGAGCCTCTGCTCAAAGGAGATACCTTCCTGAAATCTGAATTTATGAGCCTCTGCCCAAAGGAGAAACCTTCCCTCAATCTGAATTTATGAGCCTCTGCTCAAAGGAGATACCTTCCCCTCTGCTCTGGATATGATCCCTTAGAAGATCAACTGTCTCTACCTCTTGCCAGCATGTGGAACTCCTTTCCACCAAAGACCTCATGCCCTCAATGCTTAGCCTAAGAGACCTCTGCCTTCTATGATCACGTCCACAGTAGCTCAGCAACATGTACCAAACACAGTCAGTCGGTCTAGTACAAGTCTTCCTCTTTCTGTCAGATCTGTCCAACTCTTGAACAAATCAATCCTCTGTCCACAAGTTCTCTGATAGAACTATCAATCTCAGCTCACAAGTCCTCTGCTAGGACCTGTCCAAATCTGCTCACAAGTCCCCACCGGAACCTATCCAAAACCTGCTCACAAGTCCCCAATGGAACCTGTTCAAAACCTGCTCACAAGTCCCCAACGAAACCTGTCCAAAACAGCTCACAAGTTCACCAAGAAAAAAAACTGGCTTAGCATGAACCCACAAAGAGAATTGTTAGAGACCCAATGTGATTCATCAACCTCATAGAAGCATAAAGAGAATTGTTAGAGACTCAATATGTTCTATACTTAACTCCCAATCTCAATCTCAAATCTCATAGAAACATAAAGAGAATTGTTAGAGACTCAATATGTTCTATATTTAACTCTCAATATCAATCTCAAATCTCATAGAAACATAAAGAGAATTGTTAGAGACTCAATATGATCTATACTTGACTCCCAATATCAATCTCAACTCAATCTCAATCTCAAAATAATAAGATAGATGTAGTATGCTTTTCTCAAGAACATGAAACACAACCCAACAATTGCCAAACATGCAATATCTCATATAACAATGCTACTCATGTTCTTTTCACAACCAATATCTTTTCTCAACCAATTAGGGCTTTAACAACAATGCTTATAGACAAGGTTTAACCAACATCATTCAACTCAACATTAACCTTGAAGCATTCAACCAATCATCACAAGAAAAGGAAACAAGTAGAAATCCTTTTCCCTCCAAAGATATTTAAACAAAACAGCCACCAACACAATATCACCAAATGAAAAGAATAACTTGCTCAAATCAACTCAATGGAGTAAGCCAATATCATGAATCAAGTAAAGCAATAACTTGATCAAACAACCTCTATGGAAGCAACTCAACCATCAAACTCAAAATAGCCAACCAAGGGTTCCACCAACTCAATGCAAGTAGCTAGACTCACAAATACAAACCCTAGTGCACAAAGCTTCCACTATCTCAAACCAGAAATTATGCATTCATCAAAAAACTCTCCTTAAAGATAACAATGCATAAGTAGTCTTCAACAAACCAGAAAATAGGATTTACACCCAATCAAAGAAAACCTAGTTGAAAACCTTTTCACTCCAACCTTATTTCAAAAAACATACACCAATCATACTCATAAGAAGAATGTGCCAATGCCTTATTGGAGTGGAAGAAACTTGACCCTTAAAGCTATCACCACACACAACCCTCAAACTTCCAACCAAGTTAGGGTTAGAACCAAGATAAATGAGCATATAAAAACTTTCCTTAGTACACCTTTTAGCTTCTCTTCTTTTGAAAATAACCACCAAAGAAGCCAAAAACACAACAACCAAAACTTACACCTTATATCTCCATTTTAAACTTTAGCATAGCAAAAGACTAATCTCAAAAATACAACCAAAGAAATATCCCCTTATTTCTCCTATGTATTTTAAACAATGCTAAACAATGCCAAAAATTATATCAAGAAATTAATCACACCTTAGAATGGCTGCCCTTGAAGAATCCAAAAATCGTGGAATGGCTGCCCTTGACGAATCCAAAAATCACAGAATGGCTGCCTTTGACGAATCCAATAAATGCGGCATAAAATAAGTTTTAACAAAAACGTGACTTAATCCATGCACAGCTCCCTCCACGGGAATCGAAACCCAGACCTCCGCCTACGCAAAGCCCAAATGCAGCCTATGCTGCCACTAGCCCATAAGGGGCTAACGAAGTCTAAGACAGACTTCCTACCACTTCAACGAACAAGCACTTCGTAAGTTTTTCAAACGCGAGCTCTCTTCTTTCGCGGCGTCAACAGAGCATCGATCGCAGCCAAAAATTAATGCATTCGAAAATCTCAAGAGGAGTTAAACCTTAGGATCCTTCCCATATTTATAGTCCAATCATGGACTTTAGAACACGTCGGCAGCAGAGAAACGTAATTTCGAATTTAATTGAAATTGCTTTCTAAAGGGTTTTAAAACCCTTAATTAATTTTAATAAATTAAGAATAAAAAATGTTTAAAAACCTTTAAGTATTTTTAATAAATTAAAAATAATTTCTCCCTTAATTAATTAAATAATTAATTAATTAAAACCTTGAAGGGTTTTAAATAATAATTAAATAATAAAGAGAACCTCCATTGGTTTTAATAAAAACCATTTAACTTGGTTTTAATAAAAACCCTATCCAAAAACCTTATCCAATGGAATCTCTCCGGATTCTCTTAAGAAGATTCTCTTGGAATATTTCACCTTTGAAGCCAACACATCCTCTTAACATTAATGCCATTTCCTTTTGACATCAATGACAACTCATAGACAAGGAGCGGAGCTAGGAACTCAAACCCAAAATTGCCAACAGATAAAGCATTAAAATATTATATTGCAAATATTGAAGGGTTAAGACTTTTTGAGTGTTGTTTGATCTTTAAAGGGTTTGTGTTAAAAGAAAATTATTGTGAGGGTATTTGAATATTATTTGAGTTGGAGTGATAAGGTGTTATTTTGGTATTATTTTGCATTGTATTTTGTTGAAGAAATTATTACCCTCTAACCCTTGTTGAGATTGGCAAAGAAGAAATTGTGAGTGTGGCAGATTTGTGAGATCAACTCCTTGTCAAGCAAAAAGGTATGAGAAAATTCTTTCTTGGTTGAGTTGATTGATTGGCTTTCTTGAAAATTAAGTTTGGAGTGAAAAGGATTTGATTAGGGTTTCCTTTTCGAAAGTGTTTGAGTTAATGCTTCAAGGTTTTTCTGGAATTAAGTGTTGTGATTAAAACCTTGTTTTATTAGCATTGTTGTTGAAGCCATTGGATTGTGCAAAGAACTTGAACTAGGGTTAGAAAATATCATGAGTATCATTGTTATGTGAGATTTGTTGTTGAGCATTGTTGGAAATATTTTGAGTTGGATGATACATGCTTGGACTAGGGTTTGTGAGCAAGAGTTGTTTCTTGAGTGATTGGTTGAGTAGAGTTGATTGGGCCTAGTCAAGTGGATGAATGAAGTGATTGTTCAAGTTCCATAAAACAAACTATTCTATATTCTGATTTGAGTTGTGAAAGAAATTGAGTTGTGAGAATAGAACATATTGAGTCTCTAAAAATTCTCTTTATGCTTCTATGAGATTGAGTTGAGAAAGTGATTGAGTTTTGAGATAGAACATATTAGCTCAAATTCTTTTCTTCTTATTGGTTGAAGATTGAGTTTTGAGTATAGAACATATTGAGTCTCTAAAAATTCTCTTTATGCTTCTATGAGATTGATTTGAGTTGAGAAAGTGATTGAGCATTGAGTATAGAACATATTGAGTCTCTAACAATTCTCTCTATGTTTCTATGAGATTGGACAAGTTCTGTGTGGACTTGTTAAGCTGATTTGAGGTAAGTCTTTGAGAAGACTTGTGGACTGATTTTGTGTGAGCTTTTGTGGAAGCTTACAATACATATTTGGTTAAGTCCTAGAGAGGACTTATTGAGCATATTTGGACAAGTTCTTTGTGAGCTTGTTGAGCAGATTTGAGCAGGTTTTGAGTGGACCTATTGAGCAGATTTGAGCAGGTTTCGAGTGGACCTATTGAGCAGATTTGAGCAGGTTCTGAGTGGACCTATTGAGCAGATTTGAGTAGGTTCTGAGTGGACCTATTGAGCATATTTGAGTAGGTTATGAGTGGACCTATTGAGCAGATTTGAGCAGGTTTGAGTGGATGAGCTTTGATTTGAGGGTTTTTGAGTGGACCTGTTGAGCAGATTTGAGCAGGTTTTGAGTGGACCTGTTGAGCAGATTTGTGCTAGACCGAACTGGACTATGTTTAGTGCAGATTTGAGTGGACTTGTGCTAGATCGACTGGACTATGTTTAGTACAAGAGTTGAGCAGAGCTGTGCTAGACCGACTGGACTATGTTTAGTATAGAATTGAGATAGAGCTTTGGAGGTGATAGAGCAGAGAGGATAGTAGTCTCTAGTGGATAGAGATCCATCATCCAGGGTAGTGAGGATAGGTCTTCTGAGTGGGGACAAGAGTCTTCAGTGGAGAGAGATCCACAAGCCAGTGCAGTGGAGGCAGTAGTCTTCTAGAGGATCACCAGCTAGAGTAGAGGAGAAGGAGTTCTCCTATGGATAGAGATCCACAAACCAGATTTAGGGGATCAACATCTCCTTTGGATAGAGGTCCATAAACATTGTAATAGGGAAAGGATTCCCAAGAGATTAACTAAGAAAGTTTTAGTAAAATATTTTCTCCGTGGAGTAGCTCGCATTGGGTGAACCACGTAAATTGTGGTGTCTCTATTTTGTGTGGTGTTGTGTACATTGCTTTGATTACTACTGTTGATATTGCTATCTTTACATTGCATATATTGGTTTGAGAGAAAAAGTAAAAAGTGGTCTTATATTGTTCACCCCCCTCTTAGTATAAGCTTGTGTTCTTCAATTGGTATCAGAGCGGGTTCCTTCAGAAGAGTTTGATAGCTTGAAGGAAAAGTGGTCAAGAACACAATGGATCAAAAGGATCAAAGGGATGGGTCCTCATATAATACAACACCAGTATTTGATGGAAGTGACTTCTTGTATTGGTGTATGCTGATGAGATTTCACTTGATGGCACTTGGAAATGAAGTTTGGGATGCAGTGGAATTTGGATATGATCCAACAATCAATCCTCCTATAGATAAGGAAGGTAAGCTTCTAATGCATGCAAATTCAAGAGCTATGAATGCAATTATAAAATGGTTGCGTAGATCATAATCTATGAAGGTTATGGATTGTAAAACAACAAAAGAAATGTGGGAACTACTGCATAACATATATGAAGGAGATAAAGGTGTCAGGAAAGCTAAGATCAGAAATCTCAAAGGAGAATTTGAAAACTTAAGAATGCGGGATGATGAAAATATTCGTGACTATCTCAATAATATTGATGAACTTGTACATGAGATGAGAGGACTTGGAATGAAGGTCGATGAATCTGATGCTTGTGATAAGATCTTGAGAACTCTTCCAAAAAGGTACAATGAAAAAGTCTCTTCTATAGAAACATCAATTGATAGTGATTGTCTGACAAGAAATTCTTTGCTTGGCATGCTTACAACCTTTGAGATAAGAACAAAAGATCCTATCCCTCCAAAGGAGGCTGCATTCAAAGCAAACAAGGAAACAAAGGGTAAGAAGTCAAAATCAAGCAATGAGTCTTCTAGTGATGAAGAAGCCAATTATGGTAGAAGAGATAAAGGTTCTAGAAGACCCATAGATCTAAGATCTGTTAAGTGTTTCAATTGTGGAAAGTATGGACATTTTGCAACAGATTGTAAAGAACCAAAGAACAACAATGGTGAAGAAAAACAGGATCACAGGTACAGGGAATCAGAAAGATATAGGCATCAAAAGAAAAGCAAGGATGGACAAAATAGACAAGGAAATAAGTTCTTCCAAAGACAAAAGAGGAGCTACTATGTGGATAATGCAAGTAAGTACTCAAATGATAGTGATGCTAGTTCTTCAGAAAATGATAGAGATGAAGTCCTATTTATGATTGAAGAAAAAGAACCAGTTAAGAAAAAGACTCCAGTTATTCTCAAATGTTTTAGATGTGGTAACTTTGGACATCTTGAAGATGATTGTACAAGGGATGGTTATAGTTTCAGTGATGATGAATATGAGAATGCACTTGAAGGACCAGATGAAAATATTCTAATGGCTTTAGAAGAAGAAGTAAGTGATCCTATAGAAGATAAGCCAAAATAAATTAATGATGTGGACAAAGGCAAAAAAATAGAAGAATATTCAGAAGAGAATGGATATGATCTCAAGGGAGAACTTATCTATGCCCTTGACATGGTAAATAAGGTAAGGAAGCAACACTCTAAACTTGAAATTCAGTTTCAAGAATGTGATGAAGAGAGAAGATTGCTCATAGAGGATTTAGAAAAATCAAAGGCTAAGGCAAAAAGGTTCAAAGATAAGTTAGAAGCAAAGATCTTGGAATGTGAGAAGTTAGCACAAGAAGTGGCACTACTAAAAGAATATTTAGAGGACTCCAAGATCAAGATGAAAGGATTCAAGAATAGCTCAAATATTATGGATAAGATAGTCAAGGTACAAAGAAGGTCAACAAACAAAACAGGTCTTGGTTTTGAACAAACTCAAAAGAAACAGGAAGGAGAGTCAACTTCAAGTTCTGAAGAGGAAACTTTAGATGAAGATACTTCAGAAGAAGATAGTGTAAAATAAATTCAGACATCAGAGGAAGAGTTGGACAATAGAGAGTTCAACGAAGATAGGAACAATGCACAAAGAAGATACATATGGAACAACAATCAAAACAGGAGACCAATGAGGTCAAAACAAGGAAGCTTCAATGGAAGATGTTTTTCATGTCACAGGTTTGGGCACATGGCTTCACAATGTAGGACACATGAAATATAGGAATATGGGAATGGATAACTTTTCCATGGGTATTGCTACTCATGTAATTAGTTTGGTCACAAGGCAATGAATTACAGGGTTCATGAAAGAAGAGGATATGACTTCACTAGGAAAAATCCTAAGATATTTGCACCTCCAAGGAATAATATCATTAAGTGTTATAAGTGCAATAATAATGGTCACACAACAAAGTGGTGTAGAGCAGACATTCCAAAAATAGGTATGAGAAGGAACAAGAACATGAACATGAACAAGAACAAGAACAGAAAAAGAAATATTATATGAACATGAACATGAACAGGAACAGGAACAAAAACAAAAATATTATATGAAAGGAATATGAACAAGAATAGGAATATGGATGTGAACAGGAACAGAATAGGAACATGGATGTGAACAAGAATAGGAACAGGAATGATAACACAGATAGAAACAATCAGAGGAATCAAAAAATTCAGAAAATAAGGGAAGAGGATAAAGGTAAAGAACAATGCCTTTTGGGAGTAGAAATACTCCCACCCTAGAATTAACCACCTCAAAAGGAGGTGGGGGAGGGGCTAAGCTAAGAGGCTCATTCTTAGCCCCGAGCCCCAAAGGTGACCCTTTGCCATTGATGTCAAAGGGGGAGATATTTGTGTAATGGGGAGAGATTTGATATTTGAGAGAGCATTGAGCCAGGGGGAGCAATGTCCCAAGGGGAGCAGAAGAAAAAGAAAGGTCAGGTTTCAATAAGAAGAATGTGGGTTGCCATCAATGACAAAGGGGGAGATTGTTGGACATTTTGAGTCCCTAAGCCAAAATTGTCATTGATGTCAAGAAATGCAGTTAACATTAATATCAAGGTTTTTGTCAAGGAACGAAGTTGTCAAAGTTGCTATTTGATATCCAGGAAGAAGGCCAAAGGTCAAGAGTTTCAATGCAAAGTAAAAGAAGGGTTTAAAAATTAAACCTTACAATTATAATTTATAAAATTTAAATTCTTTTGAATTTAAAATATTTATAAATTATAATGTTGATATCATCAAATTTAATTTAAGCACTTTGCATATATTATAAAGTGTTTAAAGGCACCGACGTCATTAAAACAAGGAAGCACCGACGTTTGAAGAAAACACATGGTTGTGTATAAAAGGTGGCCTCAAAGACATTGCAAAGTTTATCCCTCGATCGAAGAATATTTGTGCCAAGGTAAAAGAGCTTCGTTTGCATTTTTGAAAGGATTCGTTGAGGAAGAAGATGAAAAACATTTTCGTCTTTAGCGCCAAGGATAAAGTGGAAAGGTTGGAGTCTTCGAAGCACATTGGACATGGTGGTCCAAGTGGCAAAGCACAGACGTTTGGAGGAAGCAAGTGTTGTGTTCGAAACTCGTGGTGGTGAGCACCAAAGGGAAACATTTTTCATACGTTTTCGTTGAGCGCAAAAGCTAAGGAGGAGAAAGAGCCTTTTGGCTCTTAAACATGCTCATAGAGCACGTGGTCATGGAGCCCATGGTAGGTTGCTTGCGGAGGTAGAGGTAATGGGGTCGAAACCCATCGGTGGCCAAGGTAAAAGCTTTTTAATTAATTTTATTGCCTAAGGTTTCAATACAAGGTGTTTGGAGGTATAAGGTTTGCTTGTGAAATTGTTTAAAGAGTGTTTGGTGAATAACATTGGTAGTTGAAGGTATTACTTGGAGTAATAAGGAAGCTTTGGTATTTAATATTTTTGATAAAGTCTTAAATTATTATATTGCAAATATTGAAGGGTTAAGACTTTTTGAGTGTTGTTTGATCTTTAATAAAGGGTTTGTGTTAAAAGAAAATTATTGTGAGGGTATTTGAATATTATTTGAGTTGGAGTGATAAGGTGTTATTTTGGTATTATTTTGCATTGTATTTTGTTGAAGAAATTATTACCCTCTAACCCTTGTTGAGATTGGCAAAGAAGAAATTGTGAGTGTGGCAGATTTGTGAGATCAACTCCTTGTCAAGCAAAAAGGTATGAGCAAATTCTTCCTTGGTTGAGTTGATTGATTGCATTTCTTGAAAATTAAGTTTGGAGTGAAAAGGATTTGATTAGGGTTTCCTTTTTGAAAGTGTTGAGTTAATGCTTCAAGGTTTTTTTGGAATTAAGTGTTGTGATTAAAACCTTGTTTTATTAGCATTGTTGTTGAAGCCATTGGATTGTGCAAAGAACTTGAACTTGAGTTAGAAAAGATCATGAGTATCATTGTTATGTGAGATTTGTTGTTGAGCATTGTTGGAAATATTTTGAGTTGGATGATACATGCTTGGACTAGGGTTTGTGAGCAAGAGTTGTTTCTTGAGTGATTGGTTGAGTAGAGTTGATTGGGCCTAGTCAAGTGGATGAATGAAGTGATTGTTCAAGTTCCATAAAACAAACTATTCTATATTCTGATTTGAGTTGTGAAAGTGATTGAGTTGTGAGAATAGAACATATTGAGTCTCTAACAATTCTCTTTATGCTTCTATGAAGTTGAGTTGAGAAAGTGATTGAGTTTTGAGAATAGAACATATTGAGTCTCTAACAATTCTCTTTATGCTTCTATGATATTGAGTTGAGAAAGTGATTGAGTTTTGAGTATAGAACATATTGAGTCTCTAACAAATTCTCTTTATGCTTCTATGAGATTGATTTGAGTTGAGAAAGTGATTGAGCATTGAGTATAGAACATATTGAGTCTCTAACAATTCTCTCTATGTTTCTATGAGATTGGACAAGTTCTGTGTGGACTTGTTAAGCTGATTTGAGGTAAGTCTTTGAGAAGACTTGTGGACTGATTTTGTGTGAGCTTTTGTGGAAGCTTACAATACAGATTTGGTTAAGTCCTAGAGAGGACTTATTGAGCATATTTGGACAAGTTATGTGTGAGCTTGTTGAGAGATTTGAGTAGGTTTTGAGTGGACCTATTGAGTATATTTGAGTAGGTTTGAGTGGACCTATTGAGTATATTTGAGTAGGTTTTGAGTGGACCTATTGAGCAGATTTGAGTAGGTTCTGAGTGGACCTATTGAGAATATTTGAGTAGGTTCTGAGTGGACCTATTGAGCATATTTGAGCAGGTTCTGAGTGGACCTATTGAGCAGATTTGAGTAGGTTGAGTGGACCTATTGAGCAGATTTGATAGGTTAGTGGACCTATTGAGATTTGTGGACTATTGAGTAGATTTGGCGATTTGAGTGGACTTGTTGAGCTATTTGACGAGTTTTAGTACAAGAGTTGAGTAGAGTTGTGCTAGACCGATTGGACTATGTTTAGTATAAAATTGAGATAGAGCTTTGGAGGTGATAGAGTAGAGAGGATAGTAGTCTCTAGTGGATAGAGATCCATCAGCTAGGGTAGTGAGGATAGGTCTTCTGAGTGGGGACAAGAGTCTTCAGTGGAGAGAGATCCACAAGCCAGTGTAGTGGAGGCAGTAGTCTTCTAGAGGATCACCAACCAGAGCAGAGGAGAAGGAGTTCTCCTATGGATAGAGATCCACAAACTAGATTTAGGGGATCAACATCTCCTTTGGATAGAGGTCCATAAACATTGTAATAGGGAAAGGATTCCCAAGAGATTAACTGAGAAAGTTTTAGTAAAATATTTTCTCCGTGGAGTAGCCCGCATTGGGTGAACCACGTAAATTGTGGTGTCTCTATTGTGTGTGGTGTTGTGTACATTGCTTTGATTACTATTGTTGATATTGCTATCTTTACATTGCATATATTGGTTTGAGAGAAAAAGTAAAAAGTGGTCTTATACTGTTCACCCCCCTCTCAGTATAAGCTTGTGTTCTTCAATTGGTATCAGAGCGGGTTCCTTCAGAAGAGTTTGACAGCTTGAAGGAAAAGTGGTCAAGAACACAATGGATCAAAAGGATCAAAGGGACGGGTCCTCATATAATACAACACCAGTATTTGATGGAAGTGACTTCTTGTATTGGTGTATGTTGATGAGATTTCACCTGATGGCACTTGGAAATGAAGTTTGGGATGCAGTGGAATTTGGATATGATCCAACAATCAATCCTCCTATAGATAAGGAAGGTAAGCTTCTAATGCATGCAAATTCAAGAGCTATGAATGCAATTATAAAAGGGTTGCGTAGATCAGAATCTATGAAGGTTATGGATTGTAAAACAACAAAAGAAATGTGGGAACTACTGCATAACATATATGAAGGAGATAAAGGTGTCAAGAAAGCTAAGATCAAAAATCTCAAAGGAGAATTTGAAAACTTAAGAATGCGGGATGATGAAAACATTCATGACTATCTCAATAAGATTGATGAACTTGTACATGAGATGAGAGGACTTGGAATGAAGGTCGATGAATCTGATGCTTGTGATAAGATCTTGAGAACTCTTCCAAAAAGGTACAGTGAAAAAGTCTCTGCTATAGAAACATCAATTGATAGTGATTGTCTGACAAGAAATTCTTTGCTTGGCATGCTTACAACCTTTGAGATAAGAACAAAATATCCTATCCCTCCAAAGGAGGTTGCATTCAAAGCAAACAAGGAAACAAAGGGTAAGAAGTCAGAATCAAGCAATGAGTCTTCTAGTGATGAAGAAGCCAATTATGGTAGAAGAGATAAAGGTTCCAGAAGACCCATAGATCTAAGATCTGTTAAGTGTTTCAATTGTGGAAAGTATGGACATTTTGCAATAGATTGTAAAGAACCAAAGAACAACAATGGTGAAGAAAAATAGGATCACAGGTACAGGGAATCAAAAAGATATAGGCATCAAAAGAAAAGCAAGGATGGACAAAACAGACAAGGAAAGAAGTTCTTCCAAAGACAAAAGAGGAGCTACTATGCGGATAATGCAAGTAAGTACTCAAATGATAGTGATGCTAGTTCTTCAGATAATGATAGAGATGAAGTCCTATTTATGATTGAAGAAAAAGAACCAGTTAAGAAAAAGACTCCAGTTATTCTCAAATGTTTTAGATGTGGTAACTTTGGACATCTTGAAGATGATTGTACAAGGGATGGTTATAGTTTCAGTGATGATGAATATGAGAATGCACTTGAAGGACCAGATGAAAATATTCTAATGGCTTTAGAAGAAGAAGTAAGTGATCCTATAGAAGACAAGCCAAAAGAAATTAATGATGTGGACAAAGGCAAACAAATAGAAGAATATTCAGAAGAGAATGGATATGATCTCAAGGGAGAACTTATCTATGCCCTTGACATGGTAAAGAAGGTAAGGAAGCAACACTCTAAACTTGAAATTCAGTTTCAAGAATGTGATGAAGAGAGAAGATTGCTCATAGAGGATTTAGAAAAATCAAAGGCTAAGGCAAAAAGGTTCAAAGATAAGTTAGAAGCAAAGATCTTGGAATGTGAGAAGTTAGCACAAGAAGTGGCACTACTAAAAGAATATTTAGAGGACTCCAAGATCAAGATGAAAGGATTCAAGAATAGCTCAAATATTATGGATAAGATAGTCAAGGTACAAAGAAGGTCAACAAACAAAATAGGTCTTGGTTTTGAACAAACTCAAAAGAAATAGGAAGGAGAGTCAACTTCAAGTTCTGAAGAGGAAACTTCAGATGAAGATACTTCAGAAGAAGACAATGTAAAAGAAATTCAGACATCAGAGGAAGAGTTGGACAATAGAGAGTTCAACGAAGATAGGAACAATGCACAGAGAAGATACAGATGGAACAACAATCAAAATAGGAGACCAATGAGGTCAAAACAAGGAAGCTTCAATGGAAGATGTTTTTCATGTCACAGGTTTGGGCACATGGCTTCACAATGCAGGACACATGAAAGATAGGAATATGGGAATGGATAACTTTTCCATGGGTATTGCTACTCATGTAATCAGTTTGGTCACAAGGCAATGAATTGCAGGGTTCATGAAAGAAGAGGATATGACTTCACTAGGAAAAATCCTAAGACATTTGCACCTCCAAGGAATAATATCATTAAGTGTTATAAGTGCAATAATAATGGTCACACAACAAAGTGGTGTAGAGCAGACATTCCAAAAATAGGTATGAGCAGGAACAGGAACATGAATATGAACAAGAACAAAAATAGAAACATGAATATGAATATGAACAGGAATATGGAAAATGTGAACAGAAAGAATAAGAATAGGAATATGGATGTGAACAAGAATAGGAATAGGAACATGGATGTGAACAGGAATAGGAACATGAATGATAACACAGATAGAAATAATCAGAGGAATCAAAAAATTCAGAAAATAAGGGAAGAGGATAAAGGCAAAGAACAATGCCTTTTGGGAGTAGAAATACTCCCACCCTAGAATTAACCACCTCAAAAGGAGGTGGGGGAGGGGCTAAGCTAAGAGGCTCATTCTTAGCCCCGAGCCCCAAAGGTGACCCTTTGCCATTGATGTCAAAGGGGGAGAGATTTGTGTAATGGGGAGAGATTTGATATTTGAGAGAGCATTGAGCCAGGGGGAGCAATGTCCCAGGGGGAGTAGAAGAAAAAGAAAGGTCAGGTTTCAGTAAGAAGAATGTGGGTTGCCATCAATGACAAAGGGGGAGATTGTTGGACATTTTGAGTCCCTAAGCCAAAATTGTCATTGATGTCAAGAAATGCAGTTAACATTAATATCAAGGTTTTTGTCAAGGAACGAAGTTGTCAAAGTTGCTATTTGATATCCAGGAAGAAGGCCAAAGGTCAAGAGTTTCAATGCAAAGTAAAATAAGGGTTTAAAAATTAAACCTTACAATTATAATTTATAAAATTTAAATTCTTTTGAATTTAAAATATTTATAAATTATAATGCTGATGTCATAAAATTTAATTTAAGCACTTTGCATATATTATAAAGTGTTTAAAGGCGTCGACGTCATTAAAACAAGGAAGCACCGACGTTTGAAGAAAATACATGGTTGTGTATAAAAGGTGGCCTCAAAGACATTGCAAAGTTTATCCCTCGATCGAAGAATATTTGTGCCAAGGTAAAAGAGCTTCGTTTGCATTTTTGAAAGGATTCGTTGAGGAAGAAGATGAAAAACATTTTCGTCTTTAGCGCCAAGGATAAAGTGGAAAGGTTGGAGTCTTCGAAGCACATTGGACATGGTGGTCCAAGTGGCAAAGCGTAGACGTTTGGAGGAAGCAAGTGTTGTGTTCGAAACTCGTGGTGGTGAGCGCCAAAGGGAAACATTTTTCATACGTTTTCATTGAGCGGAAAAGCTAAGGAGGAGAAAGAGCCTTTTGGCTCTTAAACGTGCTCATAGAGCACATGGTCATGGAGCCCATGGTAGGTTGCTTGCGGAGGTAGAGGTAACGGGGTCGAAACCCATCGGTGGCCAAGGTAAAAGCTTTTTAATTAATTTTATTGCCTAAGGTTTCAATACAAGGTGTTTGGAGGTATAAGGTTTGCTTGTGAAATTGTTTAAAGAGTGTTTGGTGAATAACGTTGGTAGTTGAAGGTATTACTTGGAGTAATAAGGAAGCTTTGGTATTAAATATTTTTGATAAAGTCTTAAATTATTATATTGCAAATATTGAAGGGTTAAGACTTTTTGAGTGTTGTTTGATCTTTAATAAAGGGTTTGTGTTAAAAGAAAATTATTGTGAGGGTATTTGAATATTATTTGAGTTGGAGTGATAAGGTGTTATTTTGGTATTATTTTGCATTGTATTTTGTTGAAGAAATTATTACCCTCTAACCCTTGTTGAGATTGGCAAAGAAGAAATTGTGAGTGTGGCAGATTTGTGAGATCAACTCCTTGTCAAGCAAAAAGGTATGAGCAAATTCTTTCTTGGTTGAGTTGATTGATTGCTTTCTTGAAAATTAAGTTTGGAGTGAAAAGGATTTGATTAGGGTTTCCTTTTCGAAAGTGTATGAGTTAATGCTTCAAGGTTTTCTGAAATTAAGTGTTGTGATTAAAACCTTGTTTTATTAGCATTGTTGTTGAAGCCATTGGATTGTGCAAAGAACTTGAACTTGAGTTAGAAAATATCATGAGTATCATTGTTATGTGAGATTTGTTGTTGAGCATTGTTGGAAATATTTTGAGTTGGATGATACATGCTTGGACTAGGGTTTGTGAGCAAGAGTTGTTTCTTGAGTGATTGGTTGAGTAGAGTTGATTGGGCCTAGTCAAGTGGATGAATGAAGTGATTGTTCAAGTTCCATAAAACAAACTATTCTATATTCTGATTTGAGTTGTGAAAGAGATTGAGTTGTGAGAATAGAACATATTGAGTCTCTAACAATTCTCTTTATGCTTCTATGAGGTTGAGTTGAGAAAGTGATTGAGTTTTGAGTATAGAACATATTGAGTCTCTAAAAATTCTCTTTATGCTTCTATGAGATTGAGTTGAGAAAGTGATTGAGTTTTGAGTATAGAACATATTGAGTCTCTAACAATTCTCTTTATGCTTCTATGAGATTGATTTGAGTTGAGAAAGTGATTGAGCATTGAGTATAGAACATATTGAGTCTCTAACAATTCTCTCTATGTTTCTATGAGATTGGACAAGTTCTGTGTGGACTTGTTAAGCTGATTTGAGGTAAGTCTTTGAGAAGACTTGTGGACTGATTTTGTGTGAGCTTTTGTGGAAGCTTACAATACAGATTTGGTTAAGTCCTAGAGAGGACTTATTGAGCATATTTGGACAAGTTCTGTGTGAGCTTGTTGAGTAGATTTGAGAGTTTTGAGTGGACCTATTGAGCATATTTGAGTAGGTTGAGTGGACCTATTGAGCAAATTTGAGTAGGTTCTAAGTGGACCTATTGAGCATATTTGAGCAGGTTCTGAGTGGACCTATTGAGCATATTTGAGTAGGTTCTAAGTGGACCTATTGAGTAGATTTGATCAAGTTCTGAGTGGACCTATTGAGCATATTTGAGCAGGTTCTGAGTGGACCTATTGAGCAGATTTGATAGAGTTGAGTGGACCTATTGAGAATTTGAGCAGGTTTGAGTGGACCTATTGAGCAAATTTGAGTAGGTTTGAGTGGACCTAGATAGAGTTGAGCAGAGTTGTGCTAGACCGACTGGACTATGTTTAGTATAGAATTGAGATAGAGCTTTGGAGGTGATAGAGCAAAGAGGATAGTAGTCTCTAGTGGATAGAGATCCATCAGCCAGGGTAGTGAGGATAGGTCTTCTGAGTGGGGACAAGAGTCTTCAGTGGAGAGAGATCCACAAGCCAGTGCAGTGGAGGCAGTAGTCTTCTAGAGGATCACCAGCCAGAGCAGAGGAGAAGGAGTTCTCCTGTGGATAGAGATCCACAAACCAGATTTAGGGGATCAACATCTCCTTTGGACAGAGGTCCATAAACATTGTAATAGGGAAAGGATTCCCAAGAGATTAACTGAGAAAGTTTTAGTAAAATATTTTCTCCGTGGAGTAGCCCGCATTGGGTGAACCACGTAAATTGTGGTGTCTCTATTGTGTGTGGTGTTGTGTACATTGCTTTGATTACTATTGTTGATATTGCTATCTTTACATTGCATATATTGGTTTGAGAGAAAAAGTAAAAAGTGGTCTTATACTGTTCACCCCCCCTCTCAGTATAAGCTTGTGTTCTTCAATTGGTATTAGAGCGAGGTCCTTTAGAAGAGTTTGATAGCTTGAAGGAAAAGTGGTCAAGAACACAATGGATCAAAAGGATCAAAGGGATGGGTCCTCATATAATACAACACCAATATTTGATGGAAGTGACTTCTTGTATTGGTATATGCTGATGAGATTTCACCTGATGGCACTTGGAAATGAAGTTTGGGATGCAGTGGAATTTGGATATGATCCAAAAATCAATAAAGGTAAAGTTTTAGTAAGAATAATATGGGTTACCATCAATGACAAAGAGGGATATTGTCTGACATTGTTAGTCTCTAAGCCAAAATTGTCATTGATGTCAAGAAATGCAGTTAACATTAATATCAAGGTTTTTGTCAAGGAACAAAGTTGTCTAAGTTGCTATTTTATATCCAGGAAGAAGGCCAAAGGTCAAGATTTTCAATGCAAAGTAAAATAAGGGTTTAAAAATTAAACCTTACAATTATAATATATAAAATTTAAATTCTTTTTAATTTAAAATATTTATAAATTATAATGTTGATGTCATAAAATTTAATTTAAGAAATTTTCTTATATTATAAAGTGTTTAAAGGCGCCGACGTCATTAAAATAAGGAAGCATCGAATTTTGAAGAAAATACATGGTTTTGTATATAAGGTGGACTCAAAGACATTGCAAATTTTATCCCTCGATCAAATAATATTTGTGCCAAGGTAAAAGAGCTTCGTTTGCATTTTTGAAAGGATTCGTTGAGGAAGAAGACGAAAAACATTTTTGTATTTAGCGCCAAGGATAAAGTGGAAAGGTTAGAGTAATCGAAGCACATTGGACATGGTGGTCCAAGTGGCAAAGCACAGACATTTGGAGGAAGAAAGTGTTGTGTTTGAAACTCGTGGTGGTGAGAACCAAAGGGAAATATTTTTCATATGTTTTCATTGAGCGCAAAAGCTGAGGAGAAAGAGCCTTTTGGCTCTTAAAAGTGCTCATAGAGCACATGTTCATGGAGCTCGCAATAGGTTTCTTGCGGAAGTAGAGGTAATGGGGTTGAAACCCATCGGTGGCCAAGGTAAAAGTTTTTTAATTAATTTTATTGCCTAGGGCTTCAATACAAACTGTTTGGAGGTATAAGGTTTGCTTGTGAAATTTTTTAAAGAATGTTTGGTGAATATCATTAGTAGTTGAAGGTATTAATTGGAGTTATAAGGAAGCTTTGGTATTTAATATTCTTTATAAATCCTTAAAATATTATTTTGCAAATATTGAAGGGTTAAGAATTTTTTAGTGTTGTTTGATTTTTAAAGGGTTTTTGTTAAAGAAAATTATAGTGAGGGTATTTGAATATTATTTGAGTTGGAGTGATAAGGTGTTATTTTAGTATTATTTTGCATTGTATTTTGTTGAAGAAATTATTACACTCTAACCCTTGTTGATATTGGCAAAGAATAAATTGTGAGTGTGGTAGATTTGTGAGATCAACTCCTTGTCAAGCAAAAGGGTATGGGTAAATTCTTTCTTGGTTGAGTTGATTGATTGCTTTCTTGAAAATTAATATTGGAGTGAAAAGGATTTGATTAGGTTTTCCTTTCTAAAGTGTATGAGTTAATGCTTCAATGTTTTCTAAAATTAAGAGTTGTGTTTAAAACCTTGTTTGATAAGCATGGTTGTTGAAGTGAGTTGTTATGCAAAGAACTTGAACTAGGGTTTGAAAATATCATGAGTATCATTGTTATGTGAGATGTTTTGTTAAGCATTGTTGGAAAAATTTTGATTTGGGGTTATATGTTTGGACTAGGGTTTGTGAGCAAGAGTTGTTTCTTGAGTGATTGGTTGAGTAGATTTGATTGGGCCTAGTCAAGTGGATGAATGAAGTGATTGTTCAAGTTCCATAAAACAAACTATTCTATATTCTGATTTGAGTTGTGAAAGTGATTGAGTTTTGAGAATAGAACATATTGTGTCTCTAAAAATACTCTTTACGCTTCTATTAGATTGAGTTGAGAAAGTGATTGAATTTTGAGTGTAGAACATATTGAGTCTCTAACAATTTTCTTTATGCTTCTATGAGATTGAGTTGAGAAAGTGATTGAGTTTTGATTATAGAACATATTGAGTCTCTAATAATTCTCTTTATGATTCTATGAGATTGATTTGATTTGAGAAAGTGATTGAGCATTGAGTATAGAACATATTGAGTCTCTAAAAATTCTCTCTATGTTTCTATGAGATTGGAAAATTCTCTCTATGTTTCTATGAGATTGGACAAGGAAAGAAGTTCTTCCAAAGACAAAAGAGGAGCTATTATGTGGATAATGCAAGTAAGTACTCAAATGATAGTGATGCTAGTTCTTCAGAAAATGATAGAGATGAAGTCCTATTTATGATTGAAGAAAAATAATGAGCTAAGAAAAAGACTCCAGCTGTTCTCAAATGTTTTAGATGTGGTAACTTTAGACATCTTGAAGATGATTGTACAAGGGATGGTTATAGTTGCAGTGATGATGAATATGAGAATGCACTTGAAGGACCAGATGAAAATATCCTAATGGATTTATAATAAGAAGTAAGTCATCCTATAGAAGACAAGCCAAAATAAATTAATGATGTGGAAAAAGGCAAACAAATAGAAGAATATTCAAAAGATAATGGATATGATCTCAAGGGAGAACTTATATATGCCCTTGACATGGTAAAGAAGGTAAGGAAGCAACACTCTAAACTTAAAATTTAGTTTCAATAATGTTATGAAGAGAGAAGATTGCTCATAGAGGATTTAGAAAAATCAAAGGCTAAGGCAAAAAGGTTCAAAGATAAGTTAGAAGCAAAGATCTTGGAATGTGAGAAGTTAGCACAAGAAGTGGCACTACTAAAAGAAAATTTAGAGGACTCCAAGATCAAGATTAAAGGATTCAAGAATAGCTCAAATATTATGGATAATATAGTCAAGGTAAAAAGAAGTTCAAAAAACAAAACAGGTCTTGGTTTTGAACAAGCTCAAAAGAAACAGGAAGGAGAATCAACTTCAAGTTCTAAAGAGGAAACTTTAGATGAAGATACTTCAAAATAATACAGTGTAAAATAAAGTTAGACATCATAGGAAGATTTGGACAATATAGAGTTCAATAAATATAGTAACAATGCACAAAGAAGATACAGATGGAACAACAATCAAAATAGGATAGCAATGAGGTCAAAACAAGGAAGCTTCAATGGAATATTTTTTTCATGTCACAGGTTTGGTCACATGGCTTCATAATGCAGGAAACATGAAAGACATGAATATGGGAATGAATAACTTTTCCATGGGAATTTCTACTCATGCAATCAGTTTGGTCACAAGGCAATGAATTGCATGGTGCATGAAAGAAGAGGATATGGCTTCACTAGGAAAAATCCTAATATATTTGCACCTTCAAGGAATAATATAATTAAGCGTTATAAGTACAATAATAATTGTCACACAATAAAGTGGTGTAGAGCAGATATTCCAGAAATAGGTATGAGGAGGAACAGGAACATGAATAGGAACAAGAACAAGAAAAGAAATAGAAATATTATATGAACATGAACAGGAATAGAAATAGAAATATTATATGAACATGAACATGAACAGGAACATAAGTATGGATGTGAACAAGAATAGGAATAGGAACATGGATGTGAACAGGAATAAGAATGGGAATGATAACACAAATAGAAACAATTAGAGGAATCAAAAAAATTAGAAAATAAGGGAAGAGGATAAAGGAAAAGAACAATGCCTTTTGGGAGTAGAAATACTTCCACCCTAGAATTAACCATCTCAAAAGGAGGTGGGGGATGGGCTAAGCTAAGAGGCTCATTCTTGGACCTGAGCCCCAAAGGTGACCCTTTGCCATTTATGTTAAAGGATGAGTGATTTGTGTAATGGCGAGAGATTTGATATTTGAGAGAGCATTGAGCTAGGGGGAGCAATGTCCCAGGGGGAGCAGAAAAAAAAAAAGGTCAGGTTTTAGTAAGAAGAATGTGGGTTGCCATCAATTACAAAGAGGGATATTATCTAACGTTTTGAGTCCCTAAGCCAAAATTGTCATTGATGTCAAGAAATGTAGTTAACATTAATATCAAGGTTTTGTCAAGGAATGAAGTTGTCAAAGTTGATATTTTATATCCAAGAAGAAGGCCAAAGGTCAAGAGTTTCAATGCAAAGTAAAATAAGGGTTTAAAAATTAAACCTTACAATTATAATATATAAAATTTAAATTCTTTTGAAATTAAAATATTTATAAATTATAATGCTGACATCATCAAATTTAATTTAAGCACTTTGCTTATATTATAAAGTGTTTAAAGGCGTCGACATCATTAAAATAAGGAAGCATCAAAGTTTGAAGAAAATACATGGTTTTGTATATAATATGGCCTTAAAGACATTGCAAAGTTTATTCCTCAGTCGAATAATATTTGCGCCAAGGTAAAAGAGCTTCGTTTGCATTTTTGAAAGGATTCATTGAGGAAGAAGACAAAATATTTTCATCTTTAGCGCCAAGGATAAAGTGGAAAGGTTGGAGTCTTCAAAGCACATTGGACACGGTGGTCCAAGTGGCAAAGTGCAGACATTTGGAGGAAGCAAGTGTTGTGTTTGAAACTCGTGGTGGTGAGAACCAAAGGGAAATATTTTTCATACGTTTTCATTGAGTGCAAAAGCTAAGGAGGAGAAAGAGCCTTTTGGCTCTTAAAAGTGCTCATAGAGCACATGGTCATGGAGCTCACAATAGGTTGCTTGTGGAATTAGAGGTAATGGGGTTGAAACCCATCGGTGGCCAAGGTAATTTTTTTTTAATTAATTTTATTGCCTAGGGCTTCAATACAAGGTGTTTGGAGGTATAAGGTTTGCTTGTGAAATTTTTTAAAGAGTGTTTGGAGAATATCATTAGTAGTTGAAGGTATTACTTGGAGTAATAAGGAAGCTTTGGTATTTAATATTCTTGATAAAGTCTTAAAATATTATATTGTAAATATTGAAGGGTTAAGACTTGTTGAGTGTTTGATTTTTAATAAAGGGATTGTGTTAAAGAAAATTATAGTGAGGGTGTTTGAATATTATTTGAGTTGGAGTGATAAGGTGTTATTTTGGTATTATTTTGCATTTTATTTTGTTGAAGAAATTATTACACTCTAACCCTTGTTGAGATTGGCAAAGAAGAAATTGTGAGTGTGGCAGATTTGTGAGATCAACTCCTTGTCAAGCAAAAAGGTATGGGCAAATTTTTTCTTGGTTGAATTTATTGATTACTTTCTTGAAAATTAAGATTGGAGTGAAAAGTATTTGATTAGGGTTACTTTTATACAGTGTATGAGTTAATGTTGCAGGGTTTTTTGAAATTAGGAGTTGTGTTTAAAACCTTGTTTGATAAGCATGGGTGATGAAGTGAGTTGTTATGCAAAGAACTTGAACTAGGGTTTGAAAAGATCATAAGCATCATTGTTATGTGAGATGTGTTGTTAAGCATTGTTGGAAACATTTTGAGTTGGAGTTACATGCTTGGACTAGTGTTTTTGGGCAAGATTTGTTTCTTGAGTGATTGGTTGAGTAGAGTTGATTAGGCCTAGTCAAGTGGATGAATGAAGTGATTTTTCAAGTTCCATAAAACAAACTATTCTGCATTCTAATTTGAGTTGTGAAAGTGATCGAGTTTTGAGAATAGAACATATTGTGTCTCTAACAATTCTCTTTATGCTTCTATGAGATTGAGTTGAGAAAGTGATTGAGTTTTGAGGATAGAAAATATTGAGTCTCTAACAATTCTCTTTATGCTTCTATGAGATTGAGTTGATAAAGTGATTGAGTTTTGAGTATAGAACATATTGAGTCTCTAACAATTCTCTTTATGCTTCTATGAGATTGATTTAAGTTGATAAAGTGATTGAGCATTGAGTATAGAACATATTGAGTCTCTAACAATTCTCTCTATGTTTCTATGAGATTGGACAATTTTTGTGTGGACTTGTTAAACTAATTTGAGGTAAGTATTTGAGAAGACTTGTGGATTGATTTTGTGTGAGCTTTTGTGGAAGCTTACAATACAAATTTGGTTAAGTCCTAGAGAGGACTTATTGAGCAGATTTGAAAAAGTTCTTTGTGATCTTGTTGAGTAGAATTGAGCAAATTCTGAGTGGACCTATTGAGCAGGTTCTAAGTGGACCTATTGAGCAGATTTGAGCAGGTTTTGAGTGGACCTATTGAACATATTTGAGCAGGTTATGAGTGGACCTATTGAGCATATTTGAGCAGGTTCTAAGTGGACCGATTAAGTAGATTTGAGTAGGTTCTAAGTGGACCTATTAAGCAAATTTGAGCAGGTTTTGAGTGGAACTATTGAGAAAATTTGAGTAGGTTCTGAGTGGACCTATTGAGCAGATTTGAGTAGGTTCTAAGTGGACCTGTTGAGCAGATTTGAGCAGGTTCTGAGTGGACATGTTGAGTACATTTGTGCTAGATCGACTGGACTGTATTTTGTATAGAATTGAGATAGAGCTTTGGAGGTGATAGATCAAAGAGGATAGTAGTCTCTAGTGGATAGAGATCCATAAGCCAGGGCAGTGAGGATATGTCTTCTAAGTGGGGATAAGAGTCTTCAGTGGAGATAGATCCACAAGCCACTGAAGTGGAGGCAGTAGTCTTCTAGAGGATCACTAGCTAGAGTAGAGGAGAAGGCATTCTCCTGTGGATAGAGATCCATAAACCATATTTAGGGGATCAACATCTCCTTTGGACAAAGGTCCATAAACATTGTAATAGGGAAAAGATTCCCAAGATATTAACTGAGAAAGTTTTAGTAAAATATTTTCTTCGTGGAGTAGCCTGCATTGGGTGAACCACATAAATTATGGTGTGTCTATTGTGTGTGGTTTTGTGTACATTTATTTTATTATGTTTTTTGATATTACTATCTTTACATTGCATATATTGGTCTGAGAGAAAAGGTAAAAGTGATCTTACATAGTTCACCCTCCCCTCTTAGTATAAGCTTGTGTTCTTCAATTGGCATCAAAGCAAGTTCCTTTAGAAGATTTTGATAGCTTGAATGAAAAGAGGTCAAGAACACAATGGATCAAAATGATCAAAGGTACGGGTCCTCATATAATACAACACCAGTCTTTTATGGAAGTGACTTCTTGTATTGGTGTATGTTGATGATATTTCACCCGATGGCACTTGGAAATGAAGTTTGGGATGCAGTGGAATTTGGATATGATCCAAAAATAAATCCTTTTGTAGATAAGGAAGGTAAGCTTCTAATGCATTCAAATTTAAGAGCTATGAATACAATTATAAAAGGGTTGCGTAGATCAGAATCTATGAAGGTTATGGATTGTAAAATAGTAAAATAAATGTGGGAACAACTACATAACATATATGAAGGAGATAAAGGTGTCGAGAAAGCTAAGATAAAAAATCTCAAAGGACAATTTGAAAACCTAAGAATGCAGGATTATGAAAACATTCATGACTATCTCAGTAATGGATTTAGAAGAAGAAGTAAGTGATCCTATAGAAGACAAGCCAAAAGAAATTAATGATGTGGACAAAGGCAAACAAATAGAAGAATATTCAAAAGATAATGGATATTATCTCAAGGGAGAACTTATCTATGCCCTTTACATGGTAAATAAGGTAAGGAAGCAACACTCTTAACTTGAAATTTAGTTTCAAGAATATGATGAAGAGAGAAGATTTCTCATAGAGGATTTAGAAAAATCAAAGGCTAAGGCAAAAAGGTTCAAAGATAAGTTAGAAGCAAAGATCTTGGAATGTGAGAAGTTAGCACAAGAAGTGGCACTACTAAAAGAAAATTTAGAGGACTCCAAGATCAAGATGAAAGGATTCAAGAATAGCTCAAATATTATGGATAATATAGTCAAGGTACAAAGAAGGTCAACAAACAAAATAGGTCTTGGTTTTGAACAAACTCAAAAGAAACGGAAAGGAGAATCAACTTCAAGTTCTGAAGAGGAAACTTTATATGAAGATACTTCAAAATAATACAGTGTAAAATAAAGTTAGACATCATAGGAAGATTTGGACAATATAGAGTTCAATAAATATGTAACAATACACAAAGAAGATACAGATGGAACAACAATCAAAATAGGAGACCAATGAGGTCAAAACAAGGAAGCTTTAATGGAATATGTTTTTCATGTCACAGGTTTGGGCACATGGCTTCATAATGCAGGACACATGAAAGACATGAATATGGGAATGGACAACTTTTCCATGGTTATTTCTACTCATGCATTCAGTTTGGCCACAAGGCAATGAATTACATGGTTCATGAAAGAAGAGGATATGGCTTCACTAGGAAAAATCCTAATATATTTGCACCTTCAAGGAATAATATAATTAAGTGTTATAAGTACAATAATAATTGTCACACAACAAAGTGGTGTAGAGGAGACATTCCAAAAATAGGTATGAGGAGGAACAAGAATATGAACAGGAACAGGAACAGGAATAGAAAGAGAAATATTATATGAACATGAACATGAATAGGAACAGAAAAAAAATATTATATGAACCGGAACATGAATAGGAACAAAAATATGGATGTGAATAGGAATAGGAATAGGAACATGGATGTGAACAGGAATAATAATAGGAATGATAACATAGATAGAAAAAATCAGAGGAATTAGAAAATTTAGAAAATAAAGGAAGAGGATAAATGCAAAGAACAATGCCTTTTGGGAGTATAAATACTCCCACCCTATAATTAACCATCTCAAAATGAGGTGGGGGATGGGCTAAGCTAAGAGGCTCATTCTTAGCCTTGAGCCCCAAAGGTGACCCTTTGCCATTAATGTCAAAGGGTGAGATATTTGTGTAATGGGGAGAGATTTGATATTTGAGAGAGCATTGAGATAGGGGGAGCAATGTCCCAGGGGGAGCAGAAGAAAAATAAAGGTCAAGTTTCAGTAAGAATATTGTGGGTTACCATCAATGAAAAAGAGGGAGATTGTCTGACATTTTGAGTCCCTAAGCCAAAATTGTCATTGATGTCAAGAAATGCAGTTAACATTAATATCAAGATTTTTTTCAAGGAACGAAGTTGTCAAAGTTGCTATTTGATATCTAGGAAGAAGGCCAAAGGTCAAGAGTTTCAATGCAAAGTAAAATAAGGGTTTAAAAATTAAACCTTACAATTATAATATATAAAATTTAAATTCTTTTGAATTTAAAATATTTATAGATTATAATGCTGACGTCATCAAATTTAATTTAAGCACTTTGCTTATATTATAAAGTGTTTAAAGGCATTGAGGTCATTAAAATAAGGAAGCATCGAAGTTTGAAGAAAATACATGGTTGTGTATATAAGGTGGCCTCAAAGACATTGCAAAGTTTATCCCTCGATCGAATAATATTTGTGCCAAGGTAAAAGAGCTTCGTTTGCATTTTTGAAAGGATTCATTGAGGAAGAAGATGAAAAACATTTTTTTCTTTAGTGCCAAGGATAAAGTGGAAAGGTTGGAGTCTTCGAAGCACATTGGACACGGTGGTCCAAGTGGCAAAGCGTAGACATTTTGAGGAAGCAAGTTTTGTGTTTGAAACTCGTGGTGGTGAGAACCAAAGGGAAATATTTTTCATACGTTTTTGTTGAGCACAAAATATAAGGAGGAGAAAGAGCCTTTTGGCTCTTAAAAGTGCTCATAGGGCACATGGTCATGGAGCCTGCAATAGGTTGCTTGCGGAGGTAGAGGTAATGGGGTTGAAACCCATCGGTGGCCAAGGTAAAAGTTTTTTAATTAATTTTATTGCCTAAGGTTTCAATACAAGGTGTTTGGAGGTATAAGGTTTGCTTGTGAAATTTTTTAAATAGTTTTTGGTGAATAACATTGGTAGTTGAAGGTATTACTTGGAGTAATAAGGAAGCTTTGGTATTTAATATTCTTGATAAAGTCTTAAATTATTATATTGTAAATATTGAAGGGTTAAGACTTTTTGAGTGTTGTTTGATCTTTAATAAAGGGTTTGTGTTAAAAGAAAATTATTGTGAGGGTATTTGAATATTATTTGAGTTGGAGTGATAAGGTGTTATTTTGGTATTATTTTGCATTGTATTTTGTTGAAGAAATTATTACCCTCTAACCCTTGTTGAGATTGGCAAAGAAGAAATTGTGAGTGTGGTAGATTTGTGAGATCAACTCCTTGTCAAGCAAAAAGGTATGGGCAAATTCTTTCTTGGTTGAGTTGATTGATTGCTTTCTTGAAAATTAAGATTGGAGTGAAAAGGATTTGATTAGGGTTTCCTTTTTGAAAGTGTATGAGTTAATGCTTCAAGGTTTTCTGAAATTAAGAGTTGTGTTTAAAACCTTGTTTGATAAGCATGGTTGTTGAAGTGAGTTGTTATGCAAAGAACTTGAACTAGGGTTTGAAAAGATCATGAGTATCATTGTTATGTGATATGTGTTGTTAAGCATTGTTGGAAACATTTTGAGTTGGGGTTACATGCTTGGACTAGGGTTTGTGAGCAAGATTTGTTTCTTGAGTGATTGGTTGAGTAGAGTTGATTGGGCCTAGTCAAGTGGATGAATGAAGTGATTGTTCAAGTTCCATAAAATAAACTATTCTATATTCTGATTTGAGTTGTGAAAGTGATTGAGTTTTGAGAATAGAACATATTGAGTCTCTAAAAATTCTCTTTATGCTTCTATGAGATTGAGTTGAGAAATTGATTGAGTTTTGAGTATAGAATATATTGAGTCTCTAATAATTCTCTTTATGCTTCTATGAGATTGAGTTGAGAAAGTGATTGAGTTTTGAGTATAGAACATATTGAGTCTCTAACAATTCTCTTTATGCTTCTATGAGATTGATTTGAGTTGAGAAAGTGATTGAGAATTGAGTATAGAACATATTGAGTCTCTAACAATTCTCTCTATGTTTCTATGAGATTGGACAAGTTCTGTGTGGACTTATTAAGCTGATTCGAGGTAAGTCTTTGAGAAGACTTGTGGACTGATTTTGTGTGAGCTTTTATGGAATCTTACAATACAGATTTGGTTAAGTCCTAGAGAGGACTTGTTGAGCATATTTGGAAAAGTTCTGTGTGATCTTGTTGAGCATAATTGAGCAGGTTTTGAGTGGACCTATTGAGCAAATTTGAGCAAATTTGAATGGACCTATTGAGCATATTTGAGCAAGTTTTGAGTGGACTTATTGAGCAGATTTGAGTAGGTTCTGAGTGGACCTATTGAGAAGATTTGAGCAGGTTATGAGTGGACCTATTGAGCATATTTGAGCAGGTTCTAAGTGGACCTATTGAGCATATTTGAGTAGGTTCTGAGTGGACCTGTTGAGCAGATTTGAGCAGGTTCTGAGTGGACCTATTGAGCATATTTGAACAAGTTCTGAGTGGACGTATTGAGGAGATTTGTGCTAGATCGATTGGATTGTGTTTAGTATAGATTTGAGTGGACTTGTGCTAGACCTACTAGACTATGTTTAGTACAAGAGTTGAGCAGAGTTGTGCTAGACTGACTAGACTATGTTTAGTATAGAATTGAGATAGAGCTTTGGAGGTGATAGAGTAGAGAGGATAGTAGTCTCCAGTGGATAGAGATCCATCATCCAGGGCAGTGAGGATAGGTCTTTTGAGTGGGGAAAAGAGTCTTCAGTGGAGAGAGATCCACAAGCCAGTGCAATGGAGGCAATAGTCTTCTAGAGGATCACTAGCCAAAGTAGAGGAGAAGGAGTTCTCTTATGGATAGAGATCCACAAACCAGATTTAGGGGATCAACATCTCCTTTGGATAAAGGTCCATAAACATTGTAATAGGGAAAGGATTCCCAAGAGATTAACTGAGAAAGTTTTAGTAAAATATTTTCTCCGTGGAGTAGCCTGCATTGGGTGAACCACGTAAATTATGGTGTCTCTATTGTGTGTGGTGCTGTGTACATTGCTTTGATTACTATTGTTGATATTACTATCTTTACATTGCATATATTGGTTTGAGAGAAAAAGTAAAAAGTGGTCTTATACTGTTCACCCCCCTCTCAGTATAAGCTTGTGTTCTTCAATTGGTATCAGAGCGGGTTCCTCCAGAAGAGTTTGACAGCTTGAAGGAAAAGTGGTCAAGAACACAATGGATCAAAAGGATCAAAGGGATGGGTCCTCATATAATACAACACCAGTCTTTGATGGAAGTGACTTCTTGTATTGGTGTATGCTAATGAGATTTCACCTGATGGCACTTGGAAATGAAGTTTGGGATATAGTGGAATTTGGATATGATCCAGAAACAAATCCTCCTATAGATAAGGAAGGTAAGCTTCTAATGCATACAAATTCAAGAGCTATGAATGCAATTATAAAAGGGTTGCATAGATCATAATCTATGAAGGTTATGGATTGTAAAACAACAAAAGAAATGTGGGAACTACTACATAACATATATGAAGGAGATAAAGGTGTCAGGAAAGCTAAGATCAAAAATATCAAAGGAGAATTTGAAAACTTAAGAATGCGGGATGATGAAAACATTCGTGACTATCTCAGTAAGATTGATGAACTTGTACATGAGATGAGAGGACTTGGAATGAAGGTCGATGAATCTGATGCTTGTGATAAGATCTTGAGAACTCTTCCAAAAAGGTACAGTGAAAAAGTCTCTGGTATAGAAACATCAATTGATAGTGATTGTCTGACAAGAAATTCTTTACTTTGCATGCTTACAACCTTTGAGATAAGAACAAAAGATCCTATCCCTCCAAAGGAGGTTGCATTCAAAGCAAACAAGGAAACAAAGGGTAAGAAGTCAGAATCAAGCAATGAGTCTTCTAGTGATGAAGAAGCCAATTATGGTAGAAGAGATAAAGGTTCCAAAAGACCCATAGATCTAATATATGTTAAGTGTTTCAATTGTGGAAAGTATGGATATTTTACAATAGATTGTAAAGAACCAAAGAACAACAATGGTGAAGAAAAATAGGATCATAGGTACAGGGAATCAGAAAGATATAGGCATCAAAATAAAAGCAAGGATGGACAAAACATACAAGGAAATAAGTTCTTCCAAAGACAAAAGAGGAGCTACTATGCGGATAATGCAAGTAAGTACTCAAATGATAGTGATGCTAGTTCTTCAAAAAATGATAGAGATGAAGTCCTATTTATGATTGAAGAAAAAGTACCAGTTAAGAAAAAGACTCCAGTTATTCTCAAATGTTTTAGATGTGGTAACTTTGGACATCTTGAAGATGATTGTACAAGGGATGGTTATAGTTTCAGTGATGATGAATATGAGAATGCACTTGAAGGACAAGATGAAAATCTTCTAATGGCTTTATAAGAAGAAGTAAGTGATCCTATAGAAGACAAGCCAAAAGAAATTAATGATGTGGACAAAGGCAAACAAATAGAAGAATATTCAGAAGATAATGGATATGATCTCAAGGGAGAACTTATCTATGCCCTTGACATGGTAAATAAGGTAAGGAAGCAACACTCTAAACTTGAAATTTAGTTTCAAGAATGTGATGAAGAGAGAATATTGCTCATAGAGGATTTAGAAAAATCAAAGGCTAAGGCAAAAAGGTTCAAAGATAAGTTAGAAGCAAAGATCTTGGAATGTGAGAAGTTAGCACAAGAAGTGGCACTACTAAAAGAATATTTAGAGGACTCCAATATCAAGATGAAAGGATTCAAGAATAGCTCAAATATTATGGATAAGATAGTCAAGGTACAAAGAAGGTCAACAAAAAAAATAGGTCTTGGTTTTGAATAAACTCAAAAGAAATTGGAAGGAGAGTCAACTTCAAGTTATGAAGAGGAAACTTTAGATGAAGATACTTTAGAAGAAGACAATGTAAAATAAATTTAGACATCAGAGGAAGAGTTGGACAATAGAGATTTCAACAAAGATAGGAACAATGCACAGAGAAGATACAGATGGAACAACAATCATAACAGGAGACCAATGAGGTCAAAACAATGAAGCTTCAATGGAAGATGTTTTTCATGTCACAGGTTTGGGCACATGGCTTCACAATGCAGGACACATGAAAGATAGGAATATGGGAATGGATAAATTTTCCATGGGTATTGCTACTCATGTAATCAGTTTGGTCACAAGGCAATGAATTGCAGGGTTCATGAAAGAAGAGGATATGGCTTCACTAGGAAAAATCCTAAGATATTTGCACCTTCAAGGAATAATATAATTAAGTGTTATAAGTACAATAATAATTGTCACACAAAAAAGTGGTGTAGAGCAGACATTCCAAAAATAGGTATGAGAAGGAACAAGAACATGAACATGAACAGGAATAGAAACAAAAATATTATATGAACAGGAACATGAACAGGAACAAAAATATGGATGTGAATAGGAATAGGAACAGGAACATGGATGTGAACAGGAACAGGAACAAGAATGATAACATAGATAGAAACAATCAGAGGAATTAGAAAATTTAGAAAAGAAGGGAAGAGGATAAAGGTAAAGAACAATGCCTTTTGGGAGTAGAAATACTCCCACCCCAGAATTAACCACCTCAAAAGGAGGTGGGGGAGGGGCTAAGCTAAGAGGCTCATTCTTAGCCCCGAGCCCCAAAGGTGACCCTTTGCCATTGATGTCAAAGGGGGAGAGATTTGTGTAATGGGGAGAGATTTGATATTTGAGAGAGCATTGAGCCAGGGGGAGCAGAAGAAAAATAAAGGTCAGGTTTTAGTAAGAAGAATGTGGGTTGCCATCAATGACAAAGGGGGAGATTGTTGGACATTTTGAGTCCCTAAGACAAAATTGTCATTGATGTCAAGAAATACAGTTAACATTAATATCAAGGTTTTTGTCAAGGAATGAAGTTGTCAAAGTTGCTATTTGATATCCAGGAAGAAGGCCAAAGGTCAAGAGTTTCAATGCAAAGTAAAAGAAGGGTTTAAAAATTAAACCTTACAATTATAATTTATAAAATTTAAATTCTTTTGAATTTAAAATATTTATAAATTATAATGTTGACATCATCAAATTTAATTTAAGCACTTTGCATATATTATAAAGTGTTTAAAGGCACCGACATAATTAAAACAAGGAAGCATCGACATTTGAAGAAAACACATGGTTGTGTATAAAAGGTGGCCTCAAAGACATTGTAAAGTTTATCCCTCAATCGAATAATATTTACGCCAAGGTAAAATATATTCATTTGCATTTTCGAAAAGATTCATTGAGGAAGAAGATGAAAAATATTTTCATCTTTAGTGCCAAGGATAAAGTGGAAAGGTTGGAGTCTTCAAAGCACATTGGACATGGTGGTCCAAGTGGCAAAGCATAGACATTTGGAGGAAGCAAGTGTTGTGTTCGAAACTTGTGGTGGTGAGCGCCAAAGGGAAAGTTTTTCATACGTTTTTATTGAGCGTAAAAGCTAAGGAGGAGAAAGAGCCTTTTGGATCTTAAAAGTGCTCATAGAGCACGTGGTTGTGGACCTTGTGATAGGTTTCTTACGAAGGTAGAGGTGATGGGGTCGAAACCCGTCGATGGCCAAGGTAAAAGTTTTTTAATTAATTTTATTGCCTAAGGTTTCAATACAAGGTGTTTGGAGGTATAAGGTTTACTTGTGAAATTGTTTAAAGAGTGTTTGGTGAATATCGTTGGTAGTTGAAGGTATTACTTGGAGTAATAAGGAAGCTTTGGTATTTAATATTCTTGATAAAGTCTTAAAATATTATATTGCAAATATTGAAGGGTTAAGAATTTTTTAGTGTTGTTTGATTTTTAATAAAGGGTTTGTGTTAAAGAAAATTATAGTGAGGGTATTTGAATATTATTTGAGTTGGAGTGATAAGGTGTTATTTTGGTATTATTTTGCATTGTATTTTGTTGAAGAAATTATTACCCTCTAACCCTTGTTGAGATTGGCAAAGAAGAAATTGTGAGTGTGGCAAATTTGTGAGATCAACTCCTTGTCAAGCAAAAAGGTATGGGCAAATTCTTTCTTGGTTGAGTTGATTGATTTATTTCTTGAAAATTAATATTGGAGTTAAAAGGATTTGATTAGGGTTTCCTTCTCTAAAGTGTACAAGTTAATGCTTCAAGGTTTTCTGAAATTAAGAGTTGTGTTTAAAACCTGGTTTTATAAGAATGGTTGTTGAAGTGAGTTGTTATGCAAAGAACTTGAACTAGGGTTTGAAAATATCATGAGTATCATTGTTATGTGAGATGTGTTGTTAAGAATTGTTGGAAACATTTTGAGTTGGGGTTACATGCTTGGACTAGGGTTTGTGAGCAAGAGTTGTTTTTTGAGTGATTGGTTGAGTAGATTTGATTGGACCTAGTCAAGTGGATGAATGAAGTGATTTTTCAAGTTCCATAAAACAAACTATTCTATAATCTGATTTGAGTTGTGAAAGTGATTGAGTTTTGAGAATAGAACATATTGAGTCTCTAAAAATTTTCTTTATGCTTCTATGATATTGAGTTGAGAAAGTGATTGAGTTTTGAGTATAGAACATATTGAGTCTCTAACAATTCTCTTTATGCTTCTATGAGATTGAGTTGAGAAAGTGATTGAGTTTTGAGTATAGAACATATTGAATCTCAAAAAATTCTCCTTATGCTTCTATGAGATTGATTTAAATTGAGAAATTGATTGAGCATTTAGTATAGAACATATTGAGTCTCTAACAATTCTCTCTATGTTTCTATGAGATTGGACAAGTTCTGTGTGGACTTGTTAAGATAATTTGAGGCAAGTCTTTGAGAAGACTTGTGGACTGATTTTGTATGAGCTTTTGTGGAAGCTTACAATATAGATTTGGTTAAGTCCTAGAGAGGACTTATTAAGCATATTTGGACAAGTTATGTGTGAGCTTGTTGAGCAGAATAGACCAGGTTCTGAGTGGATCTATGAAGTAGATTTGAGCAGGTTCTGAGTGGACCTATTGAGAAGATTTGAGCAGGTTCTAAGTGGACCTATTGAGCAGATTTGAGCAGGTTTTGAGTGGACCTATTGAGAAAATTTGAGCAGGTTCTGAGTGGACCTATTGAGAATATTTGAGCAGGTTCTGAGTGGACCTATTGAGTAGATTTGAGAAGGTTCTAAGTGGACCTATTGAGCAGATTTGAGTAGGTTCTAAGTGGACCTATTGAGCATATTTGAGCAGGTTCTAAGTGGAACTATTGAGAAGATTTGAGAAGGTTCTGAGTGGACCTATTGAGAATATTTAAGCAAAATCTGAGTGGACCTATTGAGCAGATTTGTGCTATGCCAATTGGACTATTTTTAGTGCAAATTTGAGTGGACGTGTGCTAGAACGATTAGACTATGTTTAGTACAATAGTTAAGAAGAGTTGTGCTAGACTAACGGGACTATGTTTAGTACATAATTTAGATAGATCTTTGTAGGTGATAGAGCAGAGAGGATAGTAGTCTCCAGTGGATAGAGATCCATCAGCAAGGGCAGTGAGGACAGGTATTTTGAGTGGGGACAAGAGTCTTTAGTGGAGAGAGATCCACAAGCTAGTGCAGTGGAGGTAATAGTCTTCTAGAGGATCACCAACCAAAGTAGAGGAGAAGGAGTTCTCCTATGGATAGAGATACACAAACCATATTTAGGGGATCAGCATCTCCTTTGGACAGAGGTCCATAAACATTGTAATAGGGAAAGGATTCCCAAGAGATTAACTAAGAAAGTTTTAGTAAAATATTTTCCCTGTGGAGTAGCTCGCATTGGGTGAACCACGTAAATTGTGGTGTCTCTATTGTGTGTGGTGTTGTGTTCATTGCTTTTATTACTTTTGTTGATATTGCTATCTTTACATTGCATATATTGGTTTGAGAGAAAAATTAAAAAGTGGTCTTATATTGTTCACCCCCCTATCAGTATAAGCTTGTGTTCTTCAAAATTATTTTCAATATGGGGTACCTTAGAAAGGGCCTAGGTTGGCACAAATAGGGAATCAAGGAGCCCTTAAAAGTTGACTCCTATCCTAGACATTAATGGATTGGGTATATTCTCAATAAGGTCGAGCATTTATCTTTCTTGTTGTCATTTGATTTTAACAATGATAACGGTCCCTCTTATTGAAATATTCATGAGGATAACACTTTATTTTACAACTCACAATGGGATGAGGAAGATGAGAAATAACTCTAGTCTCTTCTTGAAGTTGGTCCAGGTCACTTCACATGTTTTGCTAGCATCAACCTTGTTACATTCTTCAATGTGTATCCTTCCAATATGGAAGTCATTCCTTTTTATTCTTCTCATCAAATAACATGTGGAAAATGTTATCTCTACAATACCTACCTTCACCATATTAAATGATCCTAAACCACCCCATCTCAGCCAAGCTAGTATTAAATATCTAGGGGTATTGCCTACCCCTTCTCATCTTGAAGATAAGCCTCACCTTCTTATCAAAGAAATTATGGATGTTAACATAGGTACCAACACTGAATAAAAAATACTTAAGCTCGATGTCACTTTGACTTTAACATAACACTATGGGTACAAAAATTTTCTCAAAGAGTTCCAAGACATATTTTCCTGTACCTATGTTGACATGCCTATCCTAGACCCATATATTATTTTCAATCACCTTGTTGTTTGTCCTAAAGCCAAAAATATTAAAAAAAACTATTTAATATCCATCCCAAGGTTGCTCTCCTTTTCAAGGATGAGCTATAAAAAATTTTAGATGTCAATTTTTTTTAAGTTCATAGACTATTCCAACTATATATGTAATAATATACCTATCATTAATAAGGAAGGTGATATACAAGTATGTATCAACTTCCAATATATTAATAAAAACCTACCTGAAAGGTGTTTTCCCCTGTCCAATATCATTATGATAGTTGACTTTACTACCAAATATAGTATGCTCTTTCTTATGGATGGATTCTTGGGATATAACCAGATTCATATTGCCCCCAAGGACCAAGCTAAATAAGATTTTACAATCCTTTGGGGAATTTTTTATTTACATGTTATGCCCTTTCATCTCAAGAATGTCGATATCGTAGATCAATTGGCAATGACTTATATTTTTCATTATATGATGCACAACATTGTAGAATACTATGTCAATGACCTTATTGGGTGTTTTGTTAATAGAGGAGACCATATATGTGATCTATGTTAGATATTTGAATGATCTATAGACTATAAGGTTCGCTTGAAGCCATAGAAATGTGTCTTTGGAGTGACTTTTGGTAAATTGCTAGGCTTTATCATTTCTCATAGAAGTATTAAGGTTTATCTTGATAAAATTAGATCCATCACCAATATGCCTCCCTATTATAACTTAATGGAGTTGCATATTTTTCAAGGAAAGGTGCAAGCTCTTTGGAGGTTTATTGCTCAACTAGCAGACAAATGTCAACCATTCTCTAAGATTTTACATAAAACATTGAATTTAGATGGGATAGAAAATGTTAGGTGGAATTTAGATATTTAAATACATACCTTATGTTTCCACCTATTTTAATCCCACCAAACCCTACTAAGTCATTCCTTATATATACATTGGCATCTTATCATGCATTAGGTGCTATGTTGACCTAGTATGACAATCAATAGTGGGAATGTGCCATTTACTACATCAGTCAAAATTTGGTCAACTATAAAACATATTATGCCTCCTTAGAAAATATTTGTTTAGCTATTGTTTTTGCTACCTAGAAACTACGACACTACATGCTCAACCATAAAACTTATGTTATTGTCAAATCTAATACTTTATGATGTCTTATATCTAAAACAAATTTATCATGGCATACTATTAAATGGATATTAGCCATTAACAAATTTGATCTTGAGTTTTTTAAGAAAAATTATATTAAGTGCCAAGTGGTTGTTGATTTATTATGTCTTCTCCATGGAGGATAGCCATCATTTGATTATTGAGTTTTTGAATGACTTGGTATTATCCATCAAGGTCGACCCTCTTGACACTTGGACTCTAATATTTTATGGTGATTTCTATGTCAAAGGTGTTGGAGTAGGCATTATCCTAAAGACTTCGCAACAATAGGTCATTCCCCTTTCCTTTAAGCTTCAATTTTCTTGCACCAACAACACCATAGAATATGAAGCCCTTATCCTAGGCCTTTGAGTTGTACTCATCCTAAATATTAAGATTTTATTTGTTTTTGGTGATTCATGATTAGTTATTAACAAGATTAATAGTGTATATTAGACTGAGGATGATAAATTAAAATCCTATAAAGCCTTATTTTAAAATCTCATAACTTATTTTGAATAGACAACCATTGAGACTATTCATCATTATAGCAATTGCCATGTGGATGCCATGGCCACAATTGTACCCTACCCCTAAAGCTTGAGGACAAACAAGCTACCATTGTCATCTGGAAAACTAGTGAACCTATTATAGATTTTCCTAACTTAACACCCCTTGAAGTTCTTTCTATTGGCACCTTTCCTTAAAACCCTTGGTACACTCACTTTCTTTCTTTCCTTAAGGATGGATCCATCATTGAGGGTCTTAATTTTAATGAGTGCAAGAAATTTTAGCAATGAGTCTATCAATATGTTATCATTGAAAACATCCTTTATAGATGCTTTTTTAATGGCATCTTGCTTTGGTGCTTGACCCATAATGATGATCAAATAACCATTTGAGATGCCTATGATGGATCATGTGGAGACCACTTTAGTGATATCACTATTACCCAAAACCTCCTACAGATGGGTTACTATTAGCCTACTATAGAAAAGTATTATACCCAAAAACAATAATTTAGTTTATGCCCTCTTAGGATCTTCAAACAATCACTGCTCCCTAGCCATTTTCCATTTTGGGTCTTAACATCATCAATAATATTAAGTTATCCTCCTTTTACAGTCATACATTCATCATTAATTCTATTAAATATTTTCCTAAATGGGTAGAAGCTATTTTATATACTTTGTCATTGGTATCCAGGTTTTAAAACTCCTTCTCAATTAGATCTTGTGTTGATATGAAATTCCTTCCACTGTCATCTCTAAAAATAGGACCCCTTTAAGAATAAATAAGAACAACAGTTTTGCACTAAGTATAAAATTCAGCACAAATGGGCTACACCATATTACCCTCAAAGCAATGGTCAAGTTGAAGCATCCGATAAAAATTTGATAAATATCTTAAAGAAATTTAACAACAAAAATGGTCAAGACTGACATCTATAGCTCTGTCCCTCTCCTTGGGCCTATCACACCAATATTTGTACCCCAATTGGAGCTACCCCTTATGATTTATTTTATAGAGCTAAATTAGTCTTCCCTTTTGATCTTGAGGTTCCATCCCTATGGGTGCTTTTAAAATACTCACTTGTTGGTGATAAATACCATATTGGTTGCTTGGCTCAACTTGAGTTGCTCAATAAACTTCAAGTTAATACTTTAAAATGTTTAAGAGTCTACTACAATCAGCACCAACAAGCTTACCACAAGAAGGTACAATACCACTCTTTTAAGATCAATTATCTAGTTATCAAGTAAAATGAAAAAATACTAAGGAAAATCCAAACCTAACTAGTGTGGCCCCTTTGTTGTCACCGCTAAATTTGGATTGGGATAATACTGCTTATCTAGTCTTGGTGGAATTTAACTAATAGAATCAATCAATATAATGCATCTCAAAAGGTATTATGCTTGAATTTGCATACTCAGTTTGCTCATGTGCCTAATTACATGGTTTCTTGACTACATGATTACATGTGTATTATATTTGCTTGCATTCATGTTCTTAGTTGCATGACTGATTGTGCTTGTTTATTCATTCTATGACATAAGGAGACCCCTTTTATGATGTGATGATGGTCCTAACTAGCATATAGATGCACTCACATTACATTTTAACTAGGTAACTAAGATAGAAAACCTCCTTAACACATATAATTCCCTCTTAATTCTCTTGCTCTTTTGGAATCTAGATGGAAGCTTGAGTTCTTGGTGTTCTAGTTTTCTATTGTGCCTACTAATTAGAGCACAATTGATTACTTATGCTTTCTAAACTCATGAACATTAGCTATATACATTTCAAGACTAAGATCTCAGCTTCTTCTTCCAAATTCCAAAATGGCTTGAGAATTGGTCTTTTTATGTCATAGATCCTCTTTCTGCATTGTAGATCATATTCCATGCTATGGTCTCTCTTTCACACCACAATTGAGCATCCATGCTATGGATAGAATTTAGACCTCGAATATTTATCTACATTATAGATGTCTTTCCTCACATGGCATACACATCCACACTAAAAATTGGAGTTATGCTATGGATTTGATTCTATACTACGAGATATTCTCTCACTTTGTTCCATACATAAGCACATTCTTCATTTGCCATCTATCTTGCACTATTTGTTACATTTATTATTTATTTTACACTCCAACCACAGACACAATCCTACAATTTTACTCTTTCACCTTAATTATCGTCTACCAACACATCTCTATTGTAGGTGTTTTTAGGGGGAAATGACATGATGTATAATGGCCTAACACAATGACTATTCAACTTCTAGCTATACGAAATATTTTTCATATATTTGACACATCTCCCTTGCTCATTGAAAATATTTGCCAATACAAATTAAGTGCATTTCCTCTAGCATTTTTTTGACCTTTGTTAGCCCTACTTTGCTAGTGATTTTAGGATGTATTTATTCATCAACTTGATACCATCCACTAGTGTTAAAACTATGCCCTAATGAGGATACTCCCTAAACTCATTAGTAAAAGCATGGACCTATGCTAACTCTACCAGGAGTAAGATTTATCCTCTTTTTTAAACACCCATGTGCATGAGCTATCTAAAACACCTGCTTGGGTGAGCTTTTCAAAACACTCATTTAGGTGAGTTATCTGAAACAACCATTTGGATGAGATTTCTAAAAAACCCATTTGGATGAGCAATATGAAACACCTATTTGGGTGAACTTTTCAAAATACCCTTTTGGATGAACCTTTCAAAATGCATGTTTGTATAAAATTTTCAAAATACTAGTTTGAGTGAGCTTTTCGAAACACTTGTTTGGGTGAGCTTTTTAAAACACTCATTTGGGTGAGCTTTCAAAACACCCTTTTGTGTGAGCTATCTAAAACACCTATTTGGGTGAGCTTTCTAAAACACCCATCTGGGTGAGCTATTTGAAACACCCATTTAGGTGAGCTTTCTAAAACACTCATTTGGATCAGATACCTAAAACACCTATTTGGGTGAGATATATAAAACACCCATTTGGGTGATCTCTTTAAAATACCCATTTGGGTGAGCTTTTTGAAAAACCCATTTTGTTGAGCTATCTAAAACACCTATTTGGGTGAGTTTTCTAAAATACCTATTTGGGTGAGTTATCCAAAAAACCAGTTTGGATGAGTTTTCTAAAACACCCATTTAAGTGAGTTATCTGGAACACCCATTTGGATGATATTTTTGAAATACCCATGTGGGTGAGCTATCTTAAACACCCATTTGGGTAACTCTTTATGAAACACTCGTTTGGGTGAGCTATCCAATAGACTTGTTTGGGTGAGTTTTCTAAAACACCCATTTTGGTGAGCTTTCTAAAATACCTATCTGGGTGAGCTATCTAAAATACCCATATAGGTGAGCTTTCTAAAACACCCTTTTATGTGAGCTATCTATAACACCCATTTGGGTGAGCTTTCTAAAACATCCGTTTGGGTGAGCTTTTTGAAACACCCATTTGGGTGAGCTTTTTGAAACAATCATTTGTGTGCACTTTCTAAAATTCTTGCTTGGATGAGATATTTGACACACCCATTTGGGTGAATATACTATTCACACTGTATGATCAATTTTTTAAAGCCTCTTGCATGGAAATTGATCTTTCATTTCTTAAATGCTTATCCATTCATTAGACTCTAAGATCATCTTTTAAGGATGAAAATGTCATTTACATCACATATATACCTTTCTATCCCTCATAGAAAGGCATAAACCATTAAGTACATGGGACAAAAAATGAATAAAATTAAAAACTCGTTAACATAACTACAAATCACATAAGTGACACTTTTCTATACATCATATCACACATACCTGTTGGAATATATTACATTATTTGGTACATGCCAATGTACCACTTTGGGTACATCTATAGATTAGGAGTTTGTCTTATATTAAGGTTTGAGTATTTACTTTATGCAATGTAAGAAATGCACAAGTGTTAGAATGTATAAAGTACTTAATGATGTAAATGTGCATGTAGTCCACATGTACATGAGTCGTATAATAGGAAGATGAAAATTCATAGGTTGGTGAAAGGCCAAGAGTCATATCTCTTTATATATAGGCCTTCCATAGAGTGGTATAGAGATATTGACATAGAGAATGATATAGAATAGATAGGAATAGAGAAAGTAGATACAATGTAGAGCATGTTGAAGAACACAAGCTTATATTGAGAGGGGGGTGAACAGTATAAGACCAATTTTTACTTTTCTTTCCCAATCAATATTATGCAATGTAAAGATAGCAATATCAAAAATAGTAATCAAAGCAATGCATAAATCACCACACACAATAGAAACACCAATTTAACATGGTTCACCCAATGTGGGCTACTCCATAGAGAAAATATTTCACTATTTCTCAATCAATCTCTTGGGAATCCTTTCCCTATTACAATGTTTATGGACATTTTTCCAAAGGAGACACCAATCCCCTAATCAAGTTTTTGGATCTCTATCCATAGTAGAACTTCTTTTTCCTTAGCTCTGACTGGTGATCCTCTAGAAGAACTATTGTCCCCACTACTTTGGCTAATGGATATCTATACACTAAAGAATCTTGTCCTCACTGCCCTGGCTAATGGATATCTATCCACTGGAGACTATCATCCTCTATACTCTATCACCATCAAACCTCTGTCTCAAATTTAAACTAAACACAGTCCTTCATTTTAGCACAAATTTGCTCAATCTCTATCTCTGGTCTAGCACAAACTTGTCCTCAAGTCTGCACCAAAATCTATTCTCTAGTCTGCACTAAACATAGTCCTTCGGTCTAGCATAATTTTTTCCTCAATATCTATTCTTTGATATACACTAAACACAGTCATTTAGTCTAGCACAAATTTGTCCTCAATCTCTATCTTTAAGCCTTAACACAAAGCTTGACTTGATCTCAAATAAACTCTGGTAGATCTACCCCAAACCTTAACCCAAGGTTTGAATAAATCAATCAATCAACTCTACTCATAAGTCTACTCAAATACTTGTCTCAAATATACCTTGTAAGCTTCCATAAAAGCTCACACTAATCTATCCACAAGTCCTCTCTAGAACTTTTCAAATCTACTACCAAGTCTTCACTAATAATTACCTCAAATCTGCTCAACAAGTCCTCAATATAACTTGTCTCAATGTGCTCAATAAGTCCTCACTAGAACTTATCCAATATTTGAATCTGTATTGTAAGATTCCACAAAAGCTCACACAAATTTTTCCATAAGTCTTCTCAAAGACTTGCCTCAAATCTGCTCAACAAGTCCACACTAGAACTTGTCCAATCTCATAGAAACATAAAGAGAATTTTTAGAGACTCAATATGCTTCTCACTCATCACAATGCTCAATTATTTTCAATCACTCTTTTAGAAACATACAGAGAATTGTTAGAGACTCAATATGCTTCACATTAACCTCAATACATAGTCACTTTCAATCACTCTTTTAGAAACATACAGATATTTGTTAGATACTCAATATGCTTCACATTCACCTCAATGCTCAATCACTTTCAATCACTTTCTCAACTCAATTTAGAATATATAATAATTTGTTTCATAGAACTTGAACTATCACTTCACACATCCACTTGACTAGGCTCAACCAACTCTACTCAACCAAACACTCAATGAAATAATCCTTGCTCACAAACCCTAGTCCAAGCATATACTCACTCAAAATATTTCCAACAATGCTTATCAATTAATCTCACGTAAAAATGATACTCATGTTCTTTCCAAACCCTAGTTCAAGTTCTTCACTCAATTTCTCACTTAAACAACGATGCTTATAAAACCAAGGTGCATAGCATTCACTTCTCAATAGCTCAACAACTCAATAAGGAAACCTAATCAAGTCCTTTTCACTCCAAAGTTATTTTCTAGAAAACCAACCAATCAACTCAACCAAGGAAGAATGTACCCATACCTTTTATTTGATGTAGAAGTAGACCACACAAATCTGCCACAATCATAAACACTTCTTTTCCAAGTACAAAGAGTTAGATGACAAGAATTATCACTCTAACACTTTTCACAATTTACCTTAATCACAAAGATAAATTAAATCTCAAATACACCTTATTGCTCCATCTCAAAATTTTTATATTTTTATAATTTTTATTAATAAAAAAAATATTTAATTTCTCTTTAGATATAAATAAATTTTTTTTATATTATTAATAAATATAATAAAAAAAAATAATGGGTTGACTTATCGTTTGGCTGTTAGTGATTTTTTTCCCTTTTTCTTGGCCCGTGGGGGTTTTGTTTTTGGGTTCCCTTTTTGTTCTTTATTTGCTTTATATTTTTTTTTTGGGGGTGCAAGTCTTGTTTGTGGTGCCATACACTATGAAGCCATGTACCCTTATTGCCTTGTGACCAAACTAATTACATGAGTAGCAATACCCATGGAAAAGTTATCTATTCTTGAAATTCCCATATTCTTATCTTTCATGTGTCCTGCACTGTGAAGCCATGTGCCCAAATCTATGACATGAGAAACATCTTCCATTGAAGTTTCCTTGTCTTGACCTCATTGGTCTCTTAGTCTCTCTTAACCTATTCTGATTGTTGTTCCATCTATTTCTTCTTTGTGCATTGTTCCTTTCCTTGTTGAACTTTCTGTTGTCCAACTCATCCTCAGAAGTCTCACTTTCTCTTACACTATCTTCTTCTAAAGGTTATTCTTCTAAAGTTTCTTCTTTTTTCAGAACTTGAGGTTGACTCTTCTTCTTGTTTCTTTTGAGCTTGTTCAAAACCAAGACCTATTTTGTTTGTTGACCTTCTTTGTACCTTGATCATTTTATCCATAATATTTGAACTCTTTCCAAACTTGTGTAGCTTATCCTTGGATTTTTCTAAATCTTCCCTTAGTAGAGCTACTTCTTGTTCTAACTTTTCACATTCTAAGACCTTTGCTTCTAACTTATCCTTGAACTTCTTTGTCTTAGCCATTGACTTGTTTAGATCCTCTATAAGATTTCCTCTCTCTTCATCACATTCTTGAAACTGAAATTCAAGTTGGGAGTTTTGCTTTCTTACCTTCTTTAAAGTTTTAAGAGCATAAATAAGCTCTCCCTCAAGATCAACTCCTCCTTTTTTTGATTCTTCCTCTATTTGTTTGCCTTTGTCAACATCTTCATTTTATTTTGACTTGTCTTCTATAGGATCACCTTCTTCTTCTTCTTCTTCTAGTGCCATTAGAAGATTCTCTTCTGGTCCTTCTAGTGCATCCTCATATTCATCATCACTAAAACTGAAACCATTCCTTGTACAACTATCTTCAAGATGTCCAAAATTACCACATCTAAAACACTTGAGAATTATTGGTGACCTTTTCTTGACTTCTTTTTCTTCAATCATAAATAGGACTTCATCTTTATCATTATCTGAAAAACTATTATCACTATCACTTGAGTACTTACTTGCCTTTTCTGCATAGTAGCTCCTCTTTTGTCTTTGAAAGAACTTCTTTCCTTGTCTACCTTGTCCATCCTTACCTTTCTTTTGGTACCTGTATTTTTTTGATTCCCTATTCCTGTGATCCTATTTTTCTTCATCATTGTTATTTTTAGCTTCTTGACAATCAATTGCATAGTGACCATACTTTCCACAATTGAAACATCTAACATATTTTGCATCTTTAAATCTTCTTGAATCTTTATTCCTTCTACCATAATTTGCTTCTTCATCACTGGATGACTCATTTCTTGTCTTCTTAATTGCTTTGAAGGTTGCTTCCTTCCGATGATTAGGTTCCTCTTTTGTTCTTAACTCAAAAGTTGTAAGAATACCAAGTAACATATCTCTTGTCAAAGAATCACCATCTTTTGATTCTTCTATAGTAGAAATATTTTCACTAAATCTTTTTGGAAGAGATCTTAAGACCTTATCACAAACATCTGATTCTTCAACATTAAGTCCAAGTCCTTGCATGGCATTAACAACCTCATCTACCCAAAGTAGATAAGTACTAATGTTTTCCTCATCCTTCATTCTTAATTCTTCAAATTGCCCTTTGAGATTTCGTATCTTTACCTTTTTGACACTTTTATCTCCTTCATATATGCTTTGCAACTTATCCCAAATTCCTTTTGCATCTTTACAATGCATAACTTTTATTGATTATGTTCTATGCAAACCTCTCAAAATTGCATTCATTGCTTTTGAATTGTAATGTTGTAGAAGCTTACCTTCCTTATCTGTAGGTGGATCAACTGGTGGTATGTATCCATTTTCAACTACTTCCCAAATTTCATTGCCAAGTGCCATCAGGTGAATCTTCATTCTCATACTCCAAAATATATAATCACTTCCATCAAATATTGGTGTTGAATTATCTGAGGACACATTCTTAGAATCCATTATGTTCTTGAAAGCTTTTCCTTCAAGTTGTTAAACTCTTTCGAAGGAACCCACTCTGATACCAATTGAAGAACACAAGCTTATACTGAGAGGGGGGGTGAATAGTATAAGACCACTTTTTACTTTTCTTTCCCAATCAATATTATGCAATGTAAAGATAGCAATATCAATAATAGTAATCAAAGCAATGCACAAATCACCACACACAATAGAGACACCAATTTAACATGGTTCACCCAATGTGGGCTACTCCACGGAGAAAATATTTCACTAAAATTTTCTCAATCAATATCTTGGGAATCCTTTCCCTATTACAATGTTTATGGACCTCTATCCAAAGGAGACACCAATCCCCTAATCAAGTTTATGGATCTCTATCCATAGGAGAACTCCTTTCTCCTTAGCTCTGATTGGTGATCTTCTAGAAGAACTATTGCCCCCACTACTCTGGCTAATGGATCTCTATCCACTGAAGACTCCTATCCTCACTACCTTGGCTAATGGATCTCTATCCATTAGAGACTATCATCCTCTATACTCTATCACCTTCAAATCTCTATCTCAAATCTACACTAAACATAGTCCTTCAATTTAGCACAAATCTGCTCAATATCTGTCTCTGGTCTGGCACAAACCTATCCTCAAATCTGCACCAAAATCTATCCTCTAATCTACACTAAACATAGTCCTTCGATCTAGCACAAATCTATCCTCAATATCTATTCTCTGATCTGCACTAAACATAATCCTTCGGTCTAGCACAAATCTATCCTCAATATCTATCTTCAAGCCTTAACACAAAGCTTGACTTAATCTCAAATCAACTCTGCTAGATCTACCCCAAACCTTAACTCAAGGTTTGAACAAATCAATCAATCAACTCTGCTCACAAGTCTACTCAAAGACTTATCTCAAATCTACCTTGTAAGCTTCCATAAAATCTCACACTAATCTATCCACAAGTCCTCTCTAGAACTTGTCCAATCTGCTCTCAAGTCTTCACTAAGACTTACCTCAAATCTGCTCAACAAGTCCTCAATAGAACTTGTCTCAATCTGCTCAATAAGTCCTCACTAGAACTTATCCAATATCTACTCTCAATCTGTATTGTAAGCTTCCACAAAATCTCACACAAATCTATCCACAAGTCTTCTCAAAGACTTACCTCAAATCTTCTCAACAAGTCCACACTAGAACTTGTCCAATCTCATAGAAACATAAAGAGAATTGTTAGAGACTCAATATGCTTCTCATTCATCACAATGCTCAATTATTTTTAATCACTCTTTTAGAAACATATAGAGAATTGTTAGAGACTCAATATGCTTCACATTCACCTCAATACTCAATCACTTTCAATCACTCTTTTAGAAACATATAGAGAATTGTTAGAGACTCAATATGCTTCACATTCACCTCAATACTCAATCACTTTCAATCACCTTCTCAACTCAATTTAGAATATAGAATAATTTGTTTTATAGAACTTGAACTATCACTTCACACATCCACTTGACTAGGCTCAACCAACTCTACTCAACCAATCACTCAATGAAATAATCCTTGCTCACAAACCCTAGTCCAAGCATATGAACACTCACTCAAAATGTTTCCAACAATGCTTATCAACCAATCTCACATAACAATGATACTCATGTTCTTTCCAAACCCTAGTTCAAGTTCTTCACTCAATTACTCACTTCAACAACAATGCTTATAAAACAAGGTGCATAGCATTCACTTCTCAATAGCTCAACAACTCAATAAGGAAACCTAATCAAGTCCTTTTCACTCCAAAGTTGTTTTCCAGAAAACCAACCAATCAACTCAACCAAGGAAGAATGTACCCATACCTTTTATTTGATGTAGAAGTAGACCACACAAATCTACCACAATCATAAACACTTCTTTGCCAAGTACAAAGAGTTAGATGACAAGAATTATCACTCTAACACTTTTCACAATTTACCTTAATCACAAAGATAAATTAAATCTCAAATACACCTTATTGCTCCATCTCAATAATAACATTCAACATCATAAATTTCATCAAAATCCCCTATAAAAATATAACTCAACTTCTACTTATAACTCCCTACTCAATATTGCATTTAATTTAAATAACTCTCTTTATAACTTAATGCAATAAATCAATTTCCATTTTCCTAAGGTAAAAACAATAATTACCCTAGCCAAATTAACCTTTCACCACTTAGGTGAAAATAAGAAATTACTTACACCTTATACCTCCAACAACCTTAGCATGTGCAATAATAAAAATCAAAATAAAACCTTTATTACCCGCTCCACAATCGATGGGATTCGAACTTGCACCAAATGCTTCAGTAGCACCTTGGTCATGGCTTCCATGTCGTGTGAGCCACGTGCTCACCTTGCTGCTCTAAAGCACAATGTGCGCTTTATCCTCTTCACTCTCCCCTAGAGCCTTTGGCTCTTCTTCCAACATGATGCCTGCTCCACACGCACTTCGGAGGTACCTTTCATTCGATTTTGCATGAGCTCTTTCTCACCGAATATCATGGATATTTTTTGAATGCCAAACATAAGGTTTGGCTTAAGGTATAAATACCTTTGCCCTTGATTTCATGCACGTCGATGGAGATGAATTCGTTGGGGGTCGACGCTAATGTTTTGGCTTCAAATATTTAATTTATAATTTATTTAAATTCATTAGAATTTAAATATTATAAATTAATATTTAAATATTTTGGCTTTATTAAGGATTAAAGCCTCCTTAGGTTTTAATAAAAACCTTTTACTTTGCCCATTATGGTTTTTAATAAAACCTTTTATTTTGCCCACTATGGTTTTTAATAAAAACCTTTTATTTATGCTTTACATAATATTAAAAATAAATATTATGAAGCTCTTTTGCCATCAACCTTTTGCATTGCTCCTTTTGACCTTTTGACATCAATGGTAGCTCATTCCTTGACATCAATGACAACTTCATTCCTTGACATCAATGACAACTTCATGGACTCAAAATGTCCAACAATCTCCCCCTTTGTCATTGATGGCAACCCAAATTATTTTTACCAAACACTTGACCTTTTTCTTGTTCTGCTCCCTCTGGGACATTGCTCCCCCTGTCTCAATGCTCTCTCCTTAAACCAAATCTCTCCCCCTTACTCAAATCTCTCCCCCTTTGACATCAATGGCAAAGGGTCACCTTTGGGGCTCGGGGCTAAGAATGAGTCTCTTAGCTTAGCCCCTCCCCCACCTCCTCTTGAGGTGGTTAATTCTAGGGTGGGAGTATTTCTACTCCTAACAAGCACTGGTCTTTACCTTTATCCTCTTTCCTTCTCATCTGATCCTTCTGATTTCTTTGACTGTTCCTATTTTTGTCCCTATCCATGTCCATATTCCTGTTCTTGTTCATATCCATATTCCTATTCCTGTCCATGTCCATATTCTTGTTCTTGTTCATGCTTGATTCTGGAATGTCTGCTCTACACCACTTTGTTGTATGTCCATCATTATTGCACTTATAACACTTAATGTTATTATTCCTTGGAGGTGCAAATGTCTTGGATTTCCCTAGGATTTCGTGAAGCCATATCCTTTTCTGTCATGAACCCTGCAATTCATTGCCTTGTGACCAAACTGATTACATGAGTAGCAATACCCATGGAAAAGTTATATGTTCCTAAAATTCCCATATTCTTGTCTTTCATGTGTCCTGCACTGTGAAGCCATGTGCCCAAATCTGTGACATGAGAAACATCTTCCATTGAAGTTTCCTTGTCTTGACCTCATTGGTCTCTTAGTCTCTCTTAACCTATTCTGATTGTTGTTCCATCTGTTTCTCCTTTGTGCATTGTTCCTTTCCTTGTTGAACTTTCTGTTGTCCAACTCATCCTCAGAAGTCTCACTTTCTCTTACATTTTTTTTTTTTTAAGTTTCTTCTTCTTCAGAACTTGAGGTTGACTCTTCTTCTTGTTTCTTTTGAGCTTGTTCAAAACCAAGACCTATTTTGTTTGTTGACCTTCTTTGTACCTTGATCATTTTATCCATAATATTTGAACTCTTTCCAAACTTGTGTAGCTTATCCTTGGATTTTTCTAAATCTTCCCTTAGTAGAGCTACTTCTTGTTCTAACTTTTCACATTCTAAGACCTTTGCTTCTAACTTATCCTTGAACTTCTTTGTCTTAGCCATTGACTTGTTTAGATCCTCTATAAGCTTTCCTCTCTCTTCATCACATTCTTGAAACTGAAATTCAAGTTGGGAGTTTTGCTTTCTTACCTTCTTTAAAGTTTTAAGAGCATAAATAAGCTCTCCCTCAAGATCAACTCCTCCTTTTTTGATTCTTCCTCTATTTGTTTGCCTTTGTCAACATCTTCATTCTCTTTTGACTTGTCTTCTATAGGATCACCTTCTTCTTCTTCTTCTAGTGCCATTAGAAGATTCTCTTCTGGTCCTTCTAGTGCATCCTCATATTCATCATCACTGAAACTGAAACCATTCCTTGTACAACTATCTTCAAGATGTCCAAAATTACCACATCTAAAACACTTGAGAATTATTGGTGACCTTTTCTTGACTTCTTCTTTTTCTTCAATCAAAAATAGGACTTCATATTTATCATTATCTAAAAAACTATTATCACTATCACTTGAGTACTTACTTGCCTTGTCTGCATAGTAGCTCCTCTTTTGTCTTTGAAAGAACTTCTTTCCTTGTCTACCTTGTCCATCCTTGCCTTTCTTTTGGTACCTATATTTTTTTGATTCCCTGTTCCTGTGATCCTATTTTTCTTCATCATTGTTATTTTTAGCTTCTTGAAAATCAGTTGCATAGTGACCATACTTTCCACAATTGAAACATCTAACAGATTTTGCATCTTTAAATCTTCTTGAATCTTTATTCCTTCTACCATAATTTGCTTCTTCATCACTGGATGACTCATTGCTGAATCTGACTTCTTACCCTTTGTCTTCTTAATTGCTTTGAAGGTTGCTTCCTTTCGATGATTAGGTTCCTCTTTTGTTCTTAACTCAAAAGTTGTAAGAATACCAAGTAACATATCTCTTGTCAAAGAATCACCATATTTTGATTCTTCTATAGTAGAAATATTTTCACTAAATATTTTTGGAAGAGATCTTAAGACCTTATCACAAACATCTGATTCTTCAACATTAAGTCCAAGTCCTTGCATGGCATTAACAACCTCATCTACTCGAAGTAGATAAGTACTAATGTTTTCCTCATCCTTCATTCTTAATTCTTCAAATTGCCCTTTGAGATTTCGTATCTTTACCTTTTTGACACTTTTATCTCCTTCATATATGCTTTGCAACTTATCCCAAATTCCTTTTGCATCTTTACAATGCATAACTTTTATTGATTCTGTTCTATGCAAACCTCTCAAAATTGCATTCATTACTTTTGAATTGTAATGTTGTAGAAGCTTACCTTCCTTATCTGTAGGTGGATCAACTGGTGGTATGTATCCATTTTCAACTACTTCCCAAATTTCATTGCCAAGTGCCATCAGGTGAATCTTCATTCTCATACTCCAAAATATATAATCACTTCCATAAAATATTGGTGTTGAATTATCTGAGGACACATTCTTAGAATCCATTGTGTTCTTGAAAGCTTTTCCTTCAAGTTGTTAAACTCTTTCGAAGGAACCCACTCTGATACCAATTGAAGAACACAAGCTTATACTGAGAGGGGGGTGAATAGTATAAGACCACTTTTTACTTTTCTTTCCCAATCAATATTATGTAATGTAAAGATAGCAATATCAATAGTAGTAATCAAAGTAATGCACAAATCACCACACACAATAGAGACACCAATTTAACATGGTTCACCCAATGTGGGCTACTCCATGGAGAAAATATTTCACTAAAATTTTCTCAATCAATCTCTTGGGAATCCTTTCCCTATTACAATGTTTATGGACCTCTATCCAAAGGAGACACCAATCCCCTAATCAAGTTCATGGATCTCTATCCATAGGAGAACTCCTTTCTCCTTAGCTCTAATTGGTGATCTTCTAGAAGAACTATTTCCCCCACTACTCTGGCTAATGGATCTCTATCCACTGAAGACTCCTATCCTCACTACCCTGGCTAATGGATCTCTATCCACTGGAGATTATCATCCTCTATACTCTATCACCTTCAAATCTCTATCTCAAATCTACACTAAACATAGTCCTTCGATTTAGCACAAATCTACTCAATATCTGTCTCTGTTCTGGCACAAACCTATCCTCAAATCTACACCAAACTCTATCCTCTAATCTACACTAAACATAGTCCTTCGATCTAGCACAAATCTATCCTCAATATCTATTCTCTGATCTACACTAAACATAGTCCTTCGGTCTAGCACAAATCTATCCTCAATATCTATCTTCAAGCCTTAACACAAATCTTGACTTAATCTCAAATCAACTCTGCTAGATCTACCCCAAACCTTAACCCAAGGTTTGAACAAATCAATCAATCAACTCTGCTCACAAGTCTACTCAAAGACTTATCTCAAATCTACCTTGTAAGCTTCCACAAAATCTCACACTAATCTATCCACAAGTCCTCTCTAGAACTTGTCCAATCTACTCTCAAGTCTTCACTAAGACTTACCTCAAATCTGCTCAACAAGTCCTCAATAGAACTTGTCTCAATCTGCTCAATAAGTCCTCACTAGAACTTATCCAATATCTACTCTCAATCTGTATTGTAAGCTTCCACAAAATCTCACACAAATCTATCCACAAGTCTTCTCAAAGACTTACCTCAAATATTCTCAACAAGTCCACACTAGAACTTGTCCAATCTCATAGAAACATAAAGAGAATTGTTAGAGACTCAATATGCTTCTCACTCATCACAATGCTCAATTATTTTCAATCACTCTTTTAGAAACATATAGAGAATTTTTAGAGACTCAATATGCTTCACATTCACCTCAATACTCAATCACTTTCAATCACTCTTTTAGAAACATATAGATAATTGTTAGAGACTCAATATGCTTCACATTCACCTCAATGCTCAATCACTTTCAATCACCTTCTCAACTCAATTCAGAATATAGAATAATTTGTTTTATAGAACTTGAACTATCACTTCACACATCCACTTGACTAGGCTCAACCAACTCTACTCAACCAATCACTCAATGAAATAATCCTTGCTCACAAACCCTAGTCCAAGCATATGAACACTCACTCAAAATGTTTCCAACAATGCTTATCAACCAATCTCACATAACAATGATACTCATGTTCTTTCCAAACCCTAGTTCAAGTTCTTCACTCAATTACTCACTTCAACAACAATGCTTATAAAAAAAGGTGCATAGCATTCACTTCTCAATAGCTCAACAACTCAATAAGGAAACCTAATCAAGTCCTTTTCACTCCAAAGTTGTTTTCCAGAAAACCAACCAATCAACTCAACCAAGGAAGAATGTACCCATACCTTTTATTTGATGTAGAAGTAGACCACACAAATCTGCCACAATCATAAACACTTCTTTGCCAAGTACAAAGAGTTAGATGACATCAATGACAGCTTCATTCCTTGACATCAATGACAACTTCATGGACTCAAAATGTCCAACACATGTATGAATTATGGAGTGTTTGAGACCTCAATTATACAACATTGTACTATTTTTGTGAGATTTCATTAATGGTAGTTTTATGAGTTATTACAAAAGTTTCTTATAAGTTTTTCCTTCTTATTAAATTACCATTATCATATAGGTAATATTGCATGATCATTTTAAGTTCTTGTGGTTGCATTTCCTTAAATATATAGCATTAAAAGCTAACAATGCCATACACAACTTTCATTTCAAAACATCTTCATTTCATTTATGTGTAGTACAAAGATGCAATTTTATATTTATCTTCTTACCTACTAGGCTAATGATGAGCTACCCAATCACTAAAATCATAAGCTTCTTCCCTAAACTAATCCATCCCCATGTGATATCCAAAAAATATAGCATTTTTATGATAATCATCCTGAACATCTTCTATGTCCTCTTCAAAATCCCTTCGATAATCTAGGACTATATACCATAACAAATGAAATCTAAAATTTTGACCTATCTAATCCACCCTCTATTTTTGAAAGTCTATTGCTAGCCATATTGCCCTCATTCAAGCAGTTATCCAACTTGGTGCTAATATCAACTTTCTCCTCTATAGTGATATAGGTAATTTATCAAATCTTTTAAGCTTCCCATTAATTTCTCCTCTTCCAATTCAATGGTCATAAACTAATAGCATTGTAGATACTATTAGATTAACTCTAACATCTTGATAGTGCACTTGACATCTTCTCCCATGGCATTATTTATCTATTAACTGAGTAGGTTCAAATGCTCTACCCATACCATCAACCCCTCTATATTTTTTTGCTCATGATATGCTTATGCTTGTCCTACCTTATTCACCTCTTTCCTCATGGCCAATAAAATGCCCTTGACTACACATTATCCATGATTAGATTGGTTGTACATCCCATCACATGTTGCATTGCATAGTTATGAAATACAATTCCCATAATAAGTCTTGATGGTGCATTGGGCTAGAACAATACATGTCCCAAAACTCATTGGGTAAATATAACTTGCAAGGCAACCCAATGATTACTTTTCTTATATTATATAGAATAAATTACTCCTGCAACACCATACAATATACTCTAGTTGGTGGCTTGCATTCCAACAACTCAAACACTAGGTAACCTATTGTAGTCATTTACTTTTGGGCCTCCTTTGTGTCTCCTTAGAGTTTTTACCACATGATATGTTTCATTTTTATTCTAATTTATCTCCATTCACTCTTTTCAAAGCAAATCTATCTAGTTCTACTCTTCATATCACTCCAACCACTCCTCCTGCTTCAGTAGTCTCTTGTATTTATTCCAAGATATACTTAGGATAACTCTCATATTTGGTGGGCTTTCCATAGTCTTATCTCCTTTGTCTATGTCCCAACTTCCTCCTAAATTTAGGATAAACTTCCTTTCCTTCCTCTTCTACTTTATCCTCCTATCTCTCGCCCTTCTTTGGCCTCACTTTCTCTTTGACTTTTTTATCCTTGGACTTTGAGTCACTCAACAACTCAATTTCTCTCCTCATTCAAAATCATTGTGTCCCCTCTCATATAATATGACTTACTACACAAGAAATAGACTAAGGCATAGCAATCCCCCACCAACATTTTTTTCATGCTAGATTCGTCATCCCAAATAATTAGAACCTTTCAATCTATCTTTCTCTCCACCACCATAGCTCTTATATCCACCCTCTCCTTCTCTAACTTCTAGCTACTCACCCTTGCATTACCCATATATTCTTCCCTTTTGTTCTAGAATTTCTTATTCTAGATTTTTGTCTCTACACCATCCATTTCATTCCACTCTCCACTGTAGGCTTCCATACTAGAGATCCATCTCCACACCATCCACTTCATATCACTCTTCTTTCCATAGTTTAGTACAAAAAACACCTAAATCCATACCTCCAACAACTCCTTATTTTTCTTATACTTTTACATTGTGGATAACCAATTCTATTCCTTTCACATGATTTTATTTGTCACTCAAAACATCATCACTATAGATACCCATCCTCATACCTTTTACATCCTCTTCCTTTCCATCATAGTTATCCACACTACATATGTCATATCTTGCATATATACTCTATTTTTTACCTATTGCCTTTTGTTTATCTCTCTTTTGCTTCTTTCTCCTACATGCCCTTGTCCCCTGATGGACATATTTTTGTTGTTGGTTTCCCACTCATCATTGTTATTTGTTGTATTTCTCTTTGCCATGCTGCACTTGCACTATACCCTCCATCCAACTAGGTCTCCCATATCATCCTCATTCCCTTTAGTTAATCTACTATTATTAAATTTATTAGTCCCTTATGGTATATACTCCACATGTTGTCATGTTGTATGTATTGAGCACCCATACTTTCTAAGGCTTACAACTAGTATGGCATATTTAACCTAAATTATTCTTTTTCTTTGTGTTTTAAAAATAATAAGAACCTAAAATTATGTCCCATGACCACTAAGAATCATTTTTTTTCTATAAAATATTTTACAAAATACAATGTAATAATATCATATGGCATCCGTAGTGATATCTGTACAATAATCCCATCATCAAAAATCTTGCAAGGATTCTACTCATGGGGTAGAAAAAATGCTTCATGTGTATACTAGGTCAAGAATGATTCTCAAAAATTTCTCTGGCCTTCTACCGATAATCATGTCACCTTTTTTATAGCTACTTATAAAGCCTCAATATCCAATCCTTGTACTTTATTGTAGTTGTCACACAAATTTATCACAAACTCTATGGCCACTTCATAATCATATCTAGTTAAGCATCAAAAATAGCCCATGCAGTCTACCTCCTCTAATGCAACTTTTGCTTCAACACTTTCTAACATTTCTACTAAGTCTATGGGATCCCATTGAATTAGTTTGGCTATATTCATGTATTTAGCCTCGTATTTATTCTCATATTATAGATTACCTCTATTGAGCAAGGTGCAACGACAGTATTGTCATTGTTGTCAACACACTCAGATGGACAGGTTGATGCAGTGGATAGTTGTTCAGAGGTTGTTCGGAGTATGTACAGTGGTGTTCAATTATTATGAGGATTTTTTTTATGTTCGGGTGAAGTTGTTACAGGTTTTTCATGCAAATTTATAAAAGTTGCAAAAATTGTCAGGAAGTTGTCAAAGTAGCAAAATTGTCAAAGTTGCAAAAATCATCAAAGTTGCAACAATGTCAATGGAATGTGTTGGACAACCCAATATACTATTTGGAGGTTTTTTTATCATTAGAAAGTGTGGTTGCAATGTTATAATGGTCGGTTGCTTCGCCGGTGCATTGTTGGTCAGTTTCATGCTTTATGTGATATGTGTAAAATCTACGTCAAAGGTCACTTTATGGGAGGAATATTAAGCAATCCGTGAGGAATTGGACCTCAAATATTTTACTGGAGGTATTTGGATAAACTAAGAGCTTAAGTTTTAGATTTCAGTCCAAAAGGAGTTCGGAAGAAGAAACGGTGAGCATTGCAAAATGGCTCCGGAGCACTTTTTCCAGTTTAAATGACGTGTAAAATCAGCGTCAGAGGTCACTTTGTCGGAGTTACTGTGAATAATTCATGAAGAGTTAAAATCTAAAATTTAAACTGAAGGTATTCGGTTTATCTAATAATATATAAATAAATTTCTAGCCCGTTTGGAAATTTGAGGAGGAAGTTATGACTATCAAAGTAGCAAAATTGTCAAAGTAGCAAAAATCGTCAAGAAGTCAAAGTAGCAAAATTGTCAAAGTTGCAACAACATCAATGGAATGTGTTGGACAGCCCAAGATATTATTTGGAGGTTTTTTTATCATTATAGAGTTTGGTTGCAGTGTTGGAACGGTCGGCTGCTTTGTCGGTGCATTGTTGGTCAGTTTCATGTTTTATGTGATAGGTGTAAAATCTGCGTCGGAGATCACTTTGTGGGAGGAATATTAAGAAATCTGTGAGGAATTGGACCTCAAATTTTTTATTGGAGGTATCTGTATATACTAAGAGCTTAAGTTTTAAATTTCAGACCAAAAATAATCGAGAAGAAGAAACGGTGAGCATTGCAAAATGGCTCTGGAGCACTTTTTCCAGTTTATGTGACGTGTAAAATCAGCATCAGAGGCCACTTTGTTGGAGTTACCCTGAATAATACGTGAAGAGTTAAAATCTGAAATTTAAACTGAAGGTATTCGATTTATCTAAGAATATATGTTTCAATTTTTAGCCTGTTTGGAAATTTGAGGAAGTTATGAATGTTACAAAAAGCCTTGTCAGCTCTTTTTGGCAATTTTGGAATTTTCTACGAATATAACGGTTGACTAGTACTATGTAACTAAAAAAAAAAAAAACTGCATTTTTTAATTTGAAGCATATATGTTTTAAAATAAAAGGGAGAAGGGTTTTTTTTTTTTTGGAGAAAGGACTGTCGGTGCATGTTGTGAAAAATTCTTTTCTTTGGCATTTTGATTGAAAAAATGTGCAAGGTGTGAGATAATCAATGTGCAGAGTTGAGAAGATTGAAAAGGTTAGACAAAAGATTTTAGAGGAGAAGATTTGTGAGCTAGACCACTCAGGATATTTTGATGAGATTTAAAACTTTTATCAGAGCTTTTTAAATTTGCTGGGTCAGTGTTTGGCAACAGGGGTTGGTGCTCCTTGCAGTTGGTGCTGCTAAAGTCCGGGTTGGTTGGTGCCATTCCCTACAGTTGGTGCTGCAAAAATATTGTAAAGACCAAACATTTTCGAGTTTGGATTTATATGGGAGTCCAAACAGTCCATTGGCATAGTGGTTTTTCCACATCATGTTTTCACTATAAATCTAGTGGTATGTGATGCATGTTTGTGTGATTGCTTGTTTTGATTTGATTTCGTAGTTGGATTAAATTTTTAATACATGCTGATTCACCCCCCCTCTTAATGTCACACTTAGTTCAACAATTGGTATTAGATCCAAGTTCCTAAATAGGCTTAACCGGCTAGGGTGATCTTGGAAGTGACACAATGGCAGGTGGTGAAGGCTTTGTTGGCAATTTGAGTTATTTTGAGTTGTCATTGATGTCACATGGATCATTGATGTCACATGGATCACATTGAGTTTTGGTTGCAAAAGCACTTCATAAATAATCATTTATGATATTTTGGAGAGCATGGATGTATACAAGATTTTATGGCACAAGAGGCATATAATATTTAATTTTTAAATATTATATTAATGGTTTTTATTAAAACCAATGGTAAAGGTTTTTATTAAAACCAATGGCAAGGGTTTTTATTAAAACCAATGGTAAAGGTTTTTATTTAAACCAATGGAAAGGGTTTTTATTAAAACCATTGGAAAGGGTTTTCATTAAAACCACTATGCTAAGACTTCTCCAAATAATGATGGATGAAAAGGTTTTTCAAATAAAACCTAGGTGCAAAAAGTTTCATGGCAAAATTCAAAAGAATGAAGGAGATATTCCAATTCAAAGTTAAGAGGTGAATTATTAAATTCTTATTTAATAATTCTAAGGTCTAAAGTTGAATTTTATTATTCACCGACGTGCAATGGTTGGGGAGATTAATAAAATCCGTCGACATCATTCGAAGGCATTGAGGTGCATATAAATAAAAGGTAAAACCTTTGTTTATAGGATATTGGGAATATTGCGCATGAGTGACAATTGTCGGAAGGGGAGCAACGAAGAAAAAAAGAAAATAAATTGTGTTTGAGAGCAAGGTCAAGGAGACAGAGTGGGAAAGTGACATCACACAGGATCCTATAGCGCAGTTGGTAGCGCATGAACTTTGCACAAGGCAGGTTCACTGTTCAAATCCCACCAGGGGCAAAGTGTTTTGCTAAGGAAGGCAATTTGAGTTTTCAGATTTGAGCGCAGGAAAAGTTGGGTGTTTGGGATTAAATTCCAATGTGGGTTGACGCCCACATGGTAAGCGCTTCACAGCGCTAAGTGAGAGGAACAGAGTTCGACTCCCACAAAGGTGTGAAGGCGCATTGTTTTTGGCAAGGCATAAACAATTTCGAAGATGGTGAAGGCACATTAATTTTGGCAAAGGCATTTCCTAAAAAGGTATTTATATCTAGAACATGGTAATATTTGATACTGCCAAAGTTTTGGTTCATTGAAAATCATTTCTATTATAACTAGGGAGTTATAAGGTATTTATTAAAAATATATGATTGTTGTATGTGCTTAGGGAGTTATAAGGTTTGAAGTTAAATATTTGTGATTGATGTATATGGAGTTATAATGTGTGGAATTAAAAATAAAAGCATAGGTGTTTGTTGTATGTATTAATAAAAATTAGGGAGTCATAAGGTTGGAAAGTGAACTTGTTATATGTTCTAGTGCATGATTTAATTATGAAATTAAACTAGGCACTTGAGACCTAGTTAATTGCTACCTTGAGTTAGCAGACATGCACATGAGTTAGGGTTTGAAGTTGAAGATAAATTGCTTGATTATGTGCCTTGGCTATTAAGAAGAAGTGGATGGATTAGAAAATTAATTTTGTGGATAAAATTGATGCTTGAGTTCATTATTGCTTTAGTGGAGTTCATTGAGAGTATTGCCATTATTGAGGAGGTTTTTGCCATTGCTTGAGGATATTATTGTTGGTTACTTATTGAGTACATTGCCACTATTTGATACCATTGAGGAGATCATTTGCTAGTCACTTGTGGATACATTTATCTTTCATTTGAGGAGATCATTGTTATATATTTGAGAGCTCTTTTTTTGAGGGAGTTGTGCTTGTTTCTTGAGAGCTTATTGACATTGCATGAGGAAGATATTATTGAGAACCTATTGCTATCACTTATGGAGATTTTCCTTGGTTGGTTAAAGTCCTCATTGTTATTGCTTGGAGAGGTTTTCATTAGAGAGCTCATTTGCCATATATTTATCATTCATTGTTGAGCATTGTTATCATCCATTTGAGAGAGCTCATTTGCCATATATTTGAGAGTTCATTATTGAGTATTGTCATCATTCACTTGTTATCCATTGTTGAGTTCATCATTGAGCCTTGCATTCATTGATTTGTGGTTGAGATTTGAATGCTATTTGAGAGTCATTGGTTGAGCCTTTGGGAAGGCTTTTGGGAAAGAATTTTTGGATAGATTTGAGACAGCTTTTGTGCATGATTGTTTGAGCCTTATGGGAAGTCTTTTGGAATATAATTTTTGGATAGATTTGAGACAAATTTTATGCATGATTGGTTGATACTTTGGGAAAACTTTTGGGACAAAATTTCTAGATATATTTGAGGCAGCTTTTGTGCATGATTGAGTGAGCCTTTGAGAAGGCTTTTGGGATAGATTTGGGACAACATTTTAGCATCATTATTTGAGCCCTTTTTTGAAGGCCTTGAGTATAGATTTGGGATAGAATTTGAGTAGCATTGTTTGAGCCTTTTTGTGAAGGCCTTGAGTACAAATTTGGGATAGCATTTGAGCAGGATTGTTTGAGCCTTGTGAGAAGGAATTGAGGCATATTTGTGAGCAATGAAAGAGATAGAATAGAAATAGAAAAATATACCAACACCAGTTACCTAGCTGAGCAGATCAGTGAAGATCCCACCTGAGCAGATCAAGATTGCCTAGATGAGTAGATTAGTAGATTGCCTAGCTAAGCAAATTAGTGGATAGCCTAGTTGAGCAAATTAGTGGATTGCCTAGCTGACCAGATTAGTGGGTTACCTAGCTAATAATATTAGTGGATAGCCTAGCTAAGCATATCAATGGATAGCCTAGCTGAGCAGATCAATGGAGCCCACCTAAGCAGATCAGGATAGCCTAGCTGAGCAGATCAATGGAGCCCACCTAAGCAGATCAGGATAGCCTAGCTTTGAGCAGATTAAAGTAATCATTTGTATTGGGATAAGGATCCTTATTTCTTTATGAAATATTATAAGGATATTATCTTGTGGACTACCCCACATTGGAGGAACCACATTAAATCTTGTGTCTCAATTGTGTGTGGTGATTTGTGCACTTGCTTACTATTGCTATCTATTTCATTAATGCACATTGTTATTTTTGGTTATTGCAATTAAGGACACTTATTGATATTGGTTTGGAAAGAAAATAAAAATTGGGCGCTATACTATTCATCCCCCCTCTCAGTATAAGCTTATGTTCTTCAAGCTTCTCATCAAGCAAAGCACCATTTTTTGATGGAACTAATATGTATTTTGGAGACTCTGGATGTAAACATATCTTTGTGCTTTGGAATACAAAATTTAGGATTCAGTAAACAGTGGATACACAATACCCACCACTTCTCCAACTAATGTTGCTGGTAAGAAACTGTTTGAGAATGACTCAAAAGAAAAGAATGCTATCATGTATGGATTAGTGGATAGCGAACTCGTAAATATTATGGGTTGTAAAATGGCAAAGGAAATATGGGATAAACTGAAGAGCATTCATGAAGAAGACGTTAAGATCAAGGAGGCCAAGTTACAAATACATCGAGCTCAATTTGAAGGATTAAATATGAATGAGGATGAGAATATGGAGGCATATATGCTGAGATTTAATGAAGTCATTAATGCGATTAGAGGACTCAATCGAAGATTTTATCATCATGAAAAAGGTATTAAGGTCCCTTCCCCAAATATTTTATTCTAAAGTTTTAGCTATAGAAGAAGCTAAAGATCTGGATTCTTTTAGTATGGATGAGATGCATGGTTCTTTGACTGCATATGATATGAGAATAGGAAAATCTAAACCCACAGACAGAGAAGCTAATTTTAAAGCCCAAAAAAATATGAAAGCAAAACATGAATCCGATGAAGAAGAGACATCAGATGAAATGGAAACAAACTTTGTTTGAAAACTAAAAAGGAAAAAAGGAAAATATAGAGGAAAAGTACTGTTTAAATGTTTCAACTATGGAGGTGTTGGGTATTTCGTAGTTAAATTTCCACTTAATGAGAAGAACAGAAGTGATGAAGGATCACACGGAGAAAGAAGTGACTGGAATAAAAAATCAAATTTTATAAAAGGTAATTTCAAGAATAAAAGTTTCATCTCCAAGAAGTTCAGTTCATCATAAGACAGCTCCAGTGAGGATTTTGAAAAATAAATAGGTGAAGCTCTTTTCATGGCATTTGAAGAAGAAAAACCAGAAAAAGAACAAAAATTTGATGAAGAATAAATTGATGTAGAAGTGAATTTGGAAGAGGAACTAATTGCGGCTTTGGATGAGTTGAAGATGGAAAGAAAAAGGAATAAGAAAATTTCATGAAAGCTTGAGGATGCAAATGAAATCATAACAAGTTTGAAAGTGCAGATAGAAGAATCCAAGAAGATATCTGAAGATATCGAAGTGCAAATAACCATGAAAATAGATTATTGCAGCAAGTTAGAAGAAGAGATTGTTGGTTTAAGGATGCAGTTAGAAAATTAGCTTTTATCACAAATGTGAAGAGAGTTCTATGAAGCAATATAAGATCATAAAGAACTAGAAGACTACAAGCATCAAATTTTGTTTGGGTTTTGACAAAGGAGAATCATCAAATGGATCAAAGGCCACAAATGAATAATCCACAAAGAATGAAGAAAAGAAATAGGTTAATCAAGCAAAATGAATCATGCAAAGGAAAGCAATAATGCAAGGTACGAAAGGAAAATTGACAATGAAGGTTTCACCAATGTCACACATCAAAGAAGAAGAATATTTATGGCTCCTACAACAACATGGTAAAGACAACCACCCAGGTTCAATCATCTCTTTTCTAGTTACTATTTTAAATGCAATGGTTATGGACATAAGATTTTAGATTACGAGTATAATGTAGGACCAAGGAATTTTACCAATAGAAATGCTTTTTCACCTCTGATGGATTATGCGGTAGAATGTTATAACTATCATAACTTTGGAAATATTGCAAGAAATTGTAGAAGTACATTTGCATCAAATCAATTTCAGGGAAGAAAATTTCAGCCAAATAGAATAAGACAAAATATAAAATTTCCCAAAAAAAATACACGAGCTACTGAAAAAGAAAAGCCAAGCAAGAGCCCAAAACTGTAATCAAGCAAGAGCCCAAGAAAAAGAGCAAACTAAGGAAGAAAATGAATCCTTGATCGTACAGATAATATTTAAAGCATAGAATAAATCTGCACCATGGATACTTGATAGTGGATGCTCTAGTCATATGATAGGTGACAAATAGAAATTTGAGAAGTTGTAGCAATATGAAGGTGGTTTAGTAAAATTTAGAAACAATGATGGAGCTAAGATAGTTGGCAGAGGTTTAGTTAAGATCAATGATAGAAAAATTAGGTCATAAGAAGTCTTTTTTGTGGTTGGTCTAAAGCATAACTTGTTGAGCGTAAGTCAGATTTGTGACAGAGGTCATGATGTGATCTTTAAGAAGGGTTGTGAAATCAGAAAGGCAAATAGTGGGAAGTTGATAGCAACTGGATCAAGGACATCTGGAAACCTGTACACTCTCTCAAAGACTTTATAAGGAGCTTGCTTGATTGTACAAGAAGAAGAGAATTGGTTGTGGTACAAGAGGCTCAGTCATATCAATTTTGAAAATCTAGTAAAAATCAGTTCAAAGAAAGCAGTGAGAGATATTCCCACCATTGGCAAACAATAAAATAGCATTTGTGCTTCATGTCAAAAAGGGAAAAAAACTAGAGTCTCATTTAAAACAAAAGAGTACTAAATGAGAAAATCTTTGGAACTAGTACATACTAATTTATGTGGACCCATGAGAATGTAAAGCATAAATGGTGACAAATATTTCATGTTGTGTATAGATGACTATTCCAGGATGACATGGGTATTGTTTTTGAAGCATAAATTAGAATCTTTTGAGATGTTCAAGGTTTTCAAAAATCAAGTTGAGAATCAAACGGGAAAAAGGATTAAATTTTTAAGGTCATACAAAGGAGGAGAGTTCATTTCAGAGGATTTCACAGAGTATTGTCAAAAATATGGCATCAAGAGATAGTTTTTAGCAGCCAGGATACCTTAGCAGAATGGTGTGGTAGAAAGAAAGAACAAGATAGTGCAAGAAATGGCATGGACTATGTTGGCTGAGAGCAAAGTAGAAAATAGATTTTGAAAAAAGGTAGTCCATACTGCAGTATACATTCAAAATAGGTGCATGTTGAGGATGCATGAAAGCAAAACTCCTTACGAGTTGTGGTTCAGTAAAAAGGCAATAGCAAGATATTTTAAAGTTTTTGGCAGCAAGTGTTACATCAAAAGAACTGAAGAAAACCTTGGTAAGATTGAAGATAGAGCGGATGAAGGTATTTTCTTGGCTATTCATCAAAAATCAAAGCTTACAAATGTTAAAACATGAGGCTAAGAAAAATTATGGAAAGTGTTGATGTTAAAGTTGATGAAGGAAGGGAACGAGTAATTAGCTATGAAGAGAACTACCTATGAAGAGGTCATTGAAGGAGATGAGGAAGAGGAAATGGAAAAGAAACCAAGAATTCACTCAGAGGATTCAAAAAGTGATCTAGAAGTGGAAGAAAACAAGAAATTCAAAATAGGTAGCTAGTAGAAAGATCATCCTAGAGAGCAAATAATTGGAGACCCCACAGTTGGTGTTCAGACAAGAAGAATATTAGTAAGTAACTACTCTTTAATATCCAGCATTAAGCCCAAAAATTTTGCTGAAGCAAGCAAATATGAAAGTTGGGTAAAGGCAATAAATGAATAATTAGATTAGATCAAGAAAAAAAAATACCTGGGAGTTAGTACCAAGACCCGCAAATAAAAATGTAATCGGTACTAAATGGGTCTTTCAAAACAAATTGAATGAAGACGAACAAGTAGTCATGAACAAAGAAATATTGGTATGCAAAGGATATGCACAAGTTGAAGGTATTGAATTCGAGGAAACCTTTGCACATGTGGCCAGACTAGAGGCAATTATAATATTTCTTGCTTTAGTAGTTTACAAGAATTTCAAAGTTTATCAAATGGATGTGAAATCAGCATTTTTGAATGGAAAACTTGAAGAAGAGGTTTATATTGAGCAGCCAGATGGTTTTTAGCTTGGTGATTATCCCAACATTGTTTGCAAGTTGATGAAAGTGTTATATGGCTTAAAATAGGCACCCCAAGCATGGTATGCAAGGCTATACAGTTATCTTACTCAGCAAAGGTTCAAGAAAGGTATGGTCGATAGTAATTTGTATGTCAAAATAGAAAATGATCATCATATTGTTTTTGTTGTATATGTATATGATATCATATTTGGCAGCAGCAAATATGAGTTGTGTAAATATTTAGCAAATAAGATACAGAAAGAGTTTGAAATTTCAATGATTGGTGAACTTTCGTATTTTCTTGGATTGCAAGTTAATAAAAAGGATAAGGGCATATTTATTTCTCAAATTAAATATGTGAAAGAGATGCTAAAAAATTTCACAATGGAGGATTGCAAGCCAGTTAGCACTCCCATGACAATAGGTTGCAAGTTGAGCAAGGATGACAAATCTCCACCTGTTGATCAAACTATGTATAGATACATGATTGGGAGCTTACTGTACTTGACAACTACTAGACTAGATATTTTGTAGGTAGTATGCATGGTAGCATGATTTTAGGCTAGTCCCAAGGAGACTCATGTGATAGTAGTGAAGAGGATTTTTTGGTACCTCAAGGGTACTATGGAGTATGGGTTATGGTATTCGAAAGGTAAGGACTTCACCCTTATTGTGTATTCAGATGCATATTGGGCATGATGTGTAGATGACAGGAAGAGTACCAATGGAGGTGCATTCTATCTTGGTGATAATCTTGTTGCATGGCATAGCAAAAAGTAGAAGTTAGTCTCATTATCCACAGTAGAGGCAGTCTATTGCAGCGACATCATGTTGTACACAGGTACTTTGGATGAAATAAAGTTTGAAGGATCCTAGAATAAATTTTAGTAAGCCCATATCGATCATGTGTGATAATACAATTGCAATCAATATATCAAAGAATTCGATTATGCATTCTCGCACAAAACATATTACTATCCGATACCATTTTTTGAAGGAGAAAGTTGAAAAAGGCGAGGTTAAGTTGGATTATGTTCCAACAATAGAGCAAATAGCGAATATCTTCACCAAACCATTGCCCAAGGAATTATTTGAGTACCTTCTCAAGAAATTTGGAGTGGTCACACTTTCCAAGCATTGACTAGCTATCGGGGTCACATTCTCAGGGGGAGCATTTGTGTCTTTGTTTATCTTTTTGCTCATGTTTGTGATTCCTGCCAAGTGTAATAATTTTTGCCTGAGAATGTTGTGCATGGACTCAGGGGGATTTTGTAGTAGCCCTTTGGTCTTTTTTTCAAAGGGTAAGAAGAGTTATAGGAAATTTTGTGTGTGTTGCCAATAATTCCAAAGTGGGAGATTGTTGAGCAAGGTGTAACGACAGTATTGTCATTGTTGTCAACACACTCAGATGGACAGGTTGATGCAGTGGACAGTTTTTCAAAGGTTTTTTAGAGTATTTATAGTGGTTTTCAATGCTTATAAGGATGTTTTTTATGTTTGGGTGAAGTTTTTACTGGTTGTTCGTGCAAATTTGCAAAAGTTGCAAAAATCGTCAGGAAGTTATCAAAGTAGCAAAATTATCAAAGTTGCAAAAATCATCAAAGTTGCAACAATGTCAATGGAATGTGTTGGACAACCCAAGATACTATTTGGAGTTTTGTTGATCATTAGCAAGTGTGGTTGCAATTTTGGAATGGTCAGTTGCTTCGTCGGTGCATTGTTGGTCAGTTTCATGCTTTATGTGATGTGTAAAATCTGCGTCAAAGGTCACTTTACGGGAAGAATATTAAGAAATATGTGAGGAATTGGACCTCAAATATTTTACTGGAGGTATCTGGATATACTAAGAGCTTAATTTTTAAATTTCAGACCAAAAGAAGTCCGGAAGAAGAAACAGTGAGCGTTGCAAAATGGCTCTAGAGCACTTTTTCTAGTTTATATGACAGGTGTAAAATCAGCGTGAGAGGTCACTTTGTCAGAGGTACTACGAATAATTAATGAAGAGTTAAAATATGAAATTTAAAATAAAGGTATTTTGTTTATCTAAGAATATATAAATCAATTTTTAGCCCATTTGGAAATTTGAGGAGGAAGTTATGACTGTTACAAAAAGCCCTATTAGCTCTTTTTGGCAATTTTGGTAGTTTCTAATAATATGACGGTTGAGTGGTACTTTTGTGTAACTGAAAAAAGAGTTACATTTTTTAATGTGAAGCATATATATGTTTTAAAATAAAATGGAGAAAGGTTTTTTTTTTTGATAAAGGATTACCAGTGCATGTTGTGAAGAATTCTTTTCTTTGGCATTTTGATTGAAAAAATGTGCAAGGTATGAGATAATCAATGTGCAAAGTTGAGAAGATTGAAAAGGTTAGACATAATATTTTAGAGAAGAAGATTTGTGAGCTAGACCACTTAGGGTCTTTTTATGATATTTAAAACTTTTATCAGAGCTTTTTAAATTTGTCGGGTCGGTGCTTGGTGTAGACACCAAAACAGCACCAATCCGATTATGTGGCTACAAGCACTGACCGAATTGGCATACACAACCCCTAGTGCAGGCCCTAGAGGTTAAAAAGTGGTCCTAACCACTCCTAAAGTAGTTTTGGAAGTTCAAAGGTCAATTTTGCACCTTTCAAGCACCCTGCTCCTTATTCGTTCCACCCTGGGACGATTAGAGTGCTATTCGTCCCACCCTGAGATGATTAGCAGTAATCACTCTAGGGTGGGGCGAATAGCAGGTTTGATGGGAAAAAAGTCAAACCTTGACAAATGGCATCCCAGATCCACCACTCAACTCCACCTTCAATGCATGGGAGTGCGAGTGAGCATTTCAAAGCTCAAAGAGGCAGTCATGGAGCCCTTAATCAGGGAGGAATCTTCTCTCCCCTGACAAGGCATGATGGCCAAGTGGCACCCGTGCATGCACATTCAAAATAGACCTTTAGGTATATAAAATGGTGAGTCTTCTCACCCCAAAAAGAGGATAGAGTAGGAGAATTTGGAATAACGGAGCGCTGCCAAATTATACCCTCACCCTCATTGGGCTTCCTACATCCTTGATCTCTCTTTTGGAAGGGAGGTTATTGGGTGAACATTAGGAGCGCAATCTAGACCAAAAACCTGAATAATTGGCCACAATCCCACATCCAATTTGTCAACACAACCCCCTAGGAGGTTTTGGACCCATCCCAAGTGGACTTGTGTCAAAACCAAGCACCAAACGACGGGCGTCCTGCCCCTAGGTGCCCCCCGCACTGTTATAGTCCTAATCACCCCACCCTGGAGCAATTAGAAATCTATAGTATATTTCTTCACTATTTCTTTTTCATCTTGTTTTAGGTGGTTCATGCATGCTGTTGTTCAATTTTGAATGCATTCTGACTTGTTTTGATTGTGTTTTCATTGTTTTACGCTTTTACTAACATACAGGGAGCACCTTCGGATACAAGGTGATCAGGGCTGAATCTGCAAAATCCAACCTTCTGGGTCATCTCAAAATGCCCATTTTTGCCTAACCTCAAGTTTGCAAGTGTTTTGGAGGCCTCTGTATGGGACATTTGGGAGGTCACTTTTGGACATTTTATGACAGTCCTAATCGTCCCACCCCGGAGCGATTAGAAATCTACAGTAGATCTCTCAAGTGTTCTTTTTGCAATGTGTCCCTGATGGTTTTTACATGCTTCTTTTTAAATTCCATTTTGTTCTGATAAGTCTTGATCATTTTTTTAGTTATTTCATGTATGCATTAATCGGAGGCCTTGGGGATTGCATGTTTCCCTCCATCCACATGTGATATTAATAATTTGTTGTTTCTCTATACATAGTATCTCAACACTAAAGAGGCAGAAAGGAATTAAGAATGTATTCACACAAGCGGCGAAGACGTTTGGCTCGCCCATTTCGAATGTGGGCATGCGAAAGACCCCGAAGGGAAGCGCACCATCCGTTGGTGTAACAAAATTGTATCGAACACTTTGAGCCCATGAAAGTGGGGTGAGATGTATTGTAACCTGATCATAAGCAAAATTAATAAAAGAGGCTACACCTTTGTTTTTGTTTTACATCTTGTTTCATTTATGCTTTGCTTTCCCTTTTTCATGCACTTAGCGTTTCTTTAATACAACTGCTTTTGTTTACATCGCATCTAGTGCACCTGTGCTTCCGTAGACATGATTTCAGTGGCAATCATGGTGGGACCAAATCAACTTTCTCAAATAGAATGAGCCTCACATGCCGCAAATAGTTGTCGGAGCTAATGAAGGCCTATGGATCTCTGATAGTGATTATTATGAGACTGAGATGGCATATCTCAACCATATGCGATAGTAGCAATACACCATAGACATTGATGACATGTTTTAAAAGCTAAACATGGGTCCAAGACATAGGTGGAATTTGAACCAAGAATAGTTGGACCAAGTGCTACATCCGCCACTTCAGGCATACAGAGAGCACCTTCCACCCGGAGACCCTATAGAGCCATCAGTGCCAAAGGTAGACCCTGTCCTTCTATCCGAACATAGGGATGATCCATTTGTGCCAATACCCATAGAGCCATATCCATGACACAAGGATCACCAAGGATGTCCAAGTCACCACCCACATGGTAATGGAGACCAAATTCACTTCATCAACATGATCTCCATTGACTTAACTACCCCCATCCGCAATCCAACCGATCTAGCATGACCATTGTATCTAAACCTAGATGCCATAGACTAGGATCACACTAACTCGCCACCATCCCCATCAGAGTACTGTACTTGCGGTGAGATGCTTCATTTCACCCTAGGACCAACTCAGGATATCTTCCATGCTGAAGAGGAACCCGACATTCCAAACATAGATCTAAATTCAGCAAATGATATCCACCTAATCCCAACTCCACACCAACAGGAGGACGGGTTCCACATGTCAGTCAAAGAGACAACTGATGTAGACATCGGCTCTGATCCAATGAATCCATAAATCATCAAGCTGGGAGTAAGTCTATCCCTCGAAGAGCAAGCCGATTACATTACCCTTTTCAAAGAGAATAATGAGGTTTTTGCATGGTCCTACAAAGACATGTCGGGGCTAGACCCATAGCTAGTCACGCATAATCTAATGCTTGATCCGACAGTCAATCCAGTCAAGCAAAAACTACATAAAATGCACCCAACGGTGGCCTTAATGGTGAAATACGAATTACAAAAGTTTTTGGATGCACAGTTTGTCATATGTATAGATTACCCACCATGGTTGTCCAACATGGTGCCCATCAAAAATCTTGACAGGATGATTCGCATATGCACCGATTTTTGAGATCTAAACAAAGTGAGTCCCAAGGACAATTTCCCCTTGCCTAGCATCAATGCATTGGTAGACGCTACAGCAAGCCATGAAATGCTTTCCCTCATGGATGGTTTCTCGGGATACAACCAGATTCGTATCAATCTCGATGATCAACTAAAAATGGCATTCACAACACCTTGGGGGACATTTTGTTATAAGGTCATGCCCTTTGGCCTTAAAAATGTTGGAGCCACCTATCAACGTGCTATGACGTACATCTTCCATTATCACATGCATAAAAATTTGGAATATTATATGAATGATTTTTTGGCCAAATCTCTTTTGCGCCCAGATCATCTCGATGACTTACGCAAGATCCTTGATCACCTCATCGAACACAAATTTAGGCTAAACCCCAAGAAGTGCATATTTGGTGTAACATCTAGAAAACTCTTATAGTCTCAAAACAAGGCATCGAGGTGGATCCAAATAAATTCAAGGCAATCCTTGAAATGCTTCCCCCAATCGCCATCAAGCAGCTCAGAAGCTTGCAGGGTAAGGTCGTGTCGATCAAGTGCTTCATAGCGCAACTATCTGACAAGTGCCGACCCATGAATAAATTATTACACAAGGGGGTAGCATTTCATTGGGATGACGAGTTCCAGTTAGCCTTCGATGACATTAAACAATACTTAGCTTTGCCACCAGTATTGGCACCACCTAGACTAGGAGTGTCATTCTATTTATACATCTCAGCTATTGAGGTGGCATTGGGCACCATGCTAGCCCAGAAAAATGAACTACATAAAGAATAGGCTAATTATTATCTTAGCCGCACCCTAGTTAGTTATGAACTTAACTATGCATACATTGAGAAGCTATGCTTAGCAGTGGTATTTTCCACCAAAAAGCTATGCCATTACATGTTGAGCAATACGATGTATGTTATGTCTAAGGAGAATCCATTGCGGTACATGATGAGTCATACTTATCATAGTAACCACACGATGAAATGGATCATGTTGTTGATGGATTTTGACATCGAATTCATTGGAAAAAAGTCCATCAAAGGTCAAGTCATCACTGATTAAATAGCAGAGGCTCCTCTCAAAGACGATCAGCCTCTGACCGTAGAGCTGCCCGATGATGGGGTCTTCCATGTCTCAGAATCACTAGATTTTGATGAGCCTGAGTCATAGGCTGACATAACCCTATTTTTTGATGGTTCTAAATGTGAGCAAGGGGGTGGCACAAGAATCGTATTCTTCATACCGCAAGGGGCTCCAATGCCTCTATCATTTAAACTTGATTTCTTATGCACCAATAACAATGTCGAATATGAAGCCTTGCTCATAGGTCTTCAGATAGCCATCACCATGAACATCAAACGCTTGAACATATTTGGTGATTCGCTGTTAATTTTCAACCAAGTGAAATGGGTATTCCAATGTAAATACCCATTTTTGTAGGCCTACAAAGCCCTTCTGGATAAATTCCTGGCTAATCTTGAATGGTATGACATCGAGGCACTCCCTCAATCATCGAATCGTTTTGTGAAAACTATGGCCTCCTTGGGGTCACTAATCCCACAAGACACCTCTAGTGATATGACAACCATTCAAGTCAAAACATTATCGCAATCCATGATAGAGCATGCAAGCTCTGACCTAACACCAGGAATCCACCTGATCTAGATTGAACCGTCTCAGGATAAGTTCTCTCGAATCAACGATAGTCTGAATCATGCCAACTGGGGGTCCTTGTTCTCCCCAACCCCTCTTAATAGCAACACAACGCTATTCTTACAAGTTCTTTCCCACTCAGCTTTTGCTAGGGATGAACTTCAAGAGCGATTGGACATTCATACCATCAAGGTTTCTGATCAACAGGAATGGTACACACCCATAAGAGACTATCTCAAGTTAGGTAGCCTCCCACTTGGATTGTCGCACGCCGCAAAAATATCATTCAAACAAAAAGTGGCAAAACATGTCTTGCTAGGAGACATTTTGTACCGTCGAATCTATGAATGGGTCCTCCTTCATTGCTTGGACCAGTAGGAGTCCGCTTGGGCGATCACCCAAGCGCACGATGGTACATACGATGGCCACTTTAGTGGTATGGCCATCGCAAAGTGCATCCTTTGCATGGGCTATTATTGGCCATCTTTAGCACGATATTGTTGCGCATATGTGAGGAAGTGCATGAAGTGTCAACACCATGATAACTTGACGCATGTACCTTCTCAAGCCTTACAGTCGATCCAATTATCTTGGTAATTTTTGTAGTGGGGTTTAGATCTAATCAAAAAGATCTCCCCTACGTCATCAGGCTATCACACGTTCATCATAACAGCCATAGAGTACTTCACCAAGTGGGTGGAAGCAATTCCACTTACCTCTACAACTAGACCTCACATTGCGGAGTTTATTCTACATAACATCATATGTCATTTTGGTATTCCATCCAAGATCATCTCGGATAATGGGACATCGTTTAAGAACAAATACGTGCATGCTTTGACAACAAAGTACAAAATTCAGCATAGTTTTTCAACAACCTATTATCCGTAGGCAAATGGGCAAGTAGAGGCATCAAACAAAATGCTAGTTGCCATCCTTAAAAATATAGTCACATATAGTCATAAGGATTGGCACATTCAAATACCACTTGCCCTATGGTCTTATCACACTAGCATTCAGACGCACACTGGGGAAACTCCATTATCGTTGGTGTTTGGCTCCAAGGAAGTCATGCCTCTCAAGTTGGAAATACCTTCCTTGTGCATATCAATGCAAGATTTCATCGATGATGACACTACGTGGCAGACCCGGTTAGGCAGCTTACGTTGCTTGATGAACGATGCATCAATGCTCTCGAGCATTTGTGTATCTACCAAGAGCGACTTAAGAAAGCATACAACATGAAATTTCACCTGAGGGACTTTCAGGTTGGTGACTTGGTCTTAAAAGAGAACCAAAAAAATTCTAACTTGCCACCCTAAGGGACAATTTCACGGTAAACTAGTTAGGTCCTTATGTAATCGACAGTAAAATAGGACCTAGAACATATCGGCTCACCTCTCTTGATAGAATCAAGGAACTAGAACCCTTGAACATCAGTAATTTGAGGCCATTCCACATTTAAAAGAGCCATGGCCCACCCCAAAAAGCCCCAAGGGTTTTCACAATCACTTGGTCAACCTAAAACACCCCAAAGGTATCCATCATCCCTTTGGTCAAACTAAAAGCTCCAAGGATTCTCACAATCGCTTGGTCAACCTAAAATTCCCCAAAGGTATCCATCATCCCTTTGGTCAAACCAAAAGCTCCAAGGATTCCCACAATCACTTGGTCACCCAAAATGCCCCAAAGGTATCCATCATCCCTTTGGTCAAACCAAAAGCTCCAAGGGTTCTCACAATCGCTTGGTCAACCTAAAATGACCCAAAGGTGCCCTTAATCCCTTTGGTCAAACCAAAAGCTCCAAGGGTTCCCACAATCGCTTGGTTAAAAACAAATATTCAAAAACACAAAAAAAAAAAATAGATAATCCAAAGAACCAAAAAAAAAAAAATTGCATCTCACTTTCATGCACATTCTTAAAAATCCAAACACAAAAAAGAAAGGAAAAACTGCATTAGGCATCACATACATACATTGCATATTTATTGGTCATAAATGTCAAATGCACCATAGACTGTAATTACTTGGCAATTCCATCATTTTCCATGTTTTTCCACTCTGTAAATAATCCAACACAAATAACCCCCTTTGCATGTTTGCCATATCATAGTCAGTTGTCTGCTAATGTATTTAGGGTTTTTGTCATTCAGTTGTCTTTAGATTTCTAGCCAAAAACTGTACAAAGTCAGACAAATTTTACAATGGTAAAGTTTTACTTGGATCACACCTTGTTACGTAGTATCCCCACACAAGTTAAAACACATAAAAATTCGCAAGTTGTGTGAACGAAAGATGAAACCTACAAAGCAGTCTAGGGTACCATAGGTGAAATGTTAGTCTGATCATCCCCCTGTGCGAATGGTTCAAGAATTCTAAGAATTGACAAAAGGACAAGCTCTTCCCCATCCAATTCCCCATAATAAATAGTGGTTTTCACCACTATCAAAAACCCCAAACACCTTTGATCCCCAACATTGTAAGGATTCATACTACACGCCCCTGACAAGGATGGGTAGTCATCCCCAAGGCTTACAAGATCAATGCCATTCCAAAGCAAACTTCCCAAACACCTATGATCCCCAAAGTTGTAAGGATTCGTACTACACGCCCCTAAAAAGGATGGGTAGTCATCCCCAAGGCTTAAAAGATCAATGTCATTCCAAAGCAAACTTCCCAACCACCTTTGATTCCCAAAGTCGTAAGGATTCGTACTACACGTCCCTGAATAGGATGGGTAGTCATCCCCAAGGCCAAAAGGATCAATGCCATTCACAAGCCAAAACCCATGAGCTCAACTTGGAAATCCAAATGCAAAATCAAAAATCTTCAAAAGGCAACAATAAAAATAATAACAGTGGTTATCACCACTACTCAAACCCCTTGCTCAAGAAAAAAACAAAAGACAAAAATAAACAGTGATTTTCATCACTATGTATGAGAGAAAGTATCCCAACAAGTTGAGCAACCGAAGGATGCCTGAGCTTGAATCCCTAGAATTATCAGCATTCAAAAAACCATTTAGGTGATCCTCATTACGGGTTTGGTGGACAGCCTACCTGGCAATGGCGGTATCCTAAATGCATGACGATATGTCTATCACATTAGCTTTGCGTGTGAGTAGACCAATGTTTACATGTGGATGAGCTAGATTATGGTACCTTAGATTGTCCCATGGATTAATCTTACTAAATACAACAAAGGAGTTAGTGGAGCTAATTAGGTGATCCTCAGTACAGGTTTGGTGGACAGCCTACCTGGCACTGGCGGTATCCTAACAAATACCACATAAACAAACTCAATCGCACACACAGGGATGTGAAATAACTTGGTCAAACTCAAGTATGATTTGTACCTTGTTCGAAAGTCTTGTAAGATAATGTACAATCTTGATTAGTTAGTTAAAGCAGTCGAGTCTCAGAAAAACCTTAACTACATTCTAAAAACAACTGTGGTACATTTCATTACTTACATCACCATCACAAAATACACAACAAAAAGAAAATTACACATGCAAAGTCATTCCACAAAGCAATCACATAGTACAAAAAGCCAGTAAATCCTGTACAGTCTATGGTGCCACCGCCAAGTTATCAACAAACCATTTCATCCATTCCATATGCATATATCATATAGTAGAAACATTCGCATTCACAATAACACATGCATACATCAATGTAAATAAATGTGCATAAAATAAACAATAAATCACGACAAGTGTATAATAAAAAAGAGAGTCAAGTATATATATTAGGTCAAAAATGCTCGCAAGCTACAATAAGTCGATCCTCTGACCTCACAAAAAAATCAAAAACTCAAAAACCCCAAGCCTAGGGAGTCGGCCACCATGATCATGTAGGATCGGTGTGACTGGAACTACCCCTAGTGGTGTGGGTCCTATGGGACCTCTCAGGGTGGCTACTGCCAGCCCCCGCATCATGCCCACTAGCGCCACCCTCACCCAGCTACCTATGACAAGAGGATGCTGACTGCTCAGTCTCGCTACCTCTCGTACGGTGCAACGATCCACCTCTAGTGAGCTCAGGTAACTGTCCACTGAGGCATATAATCTCTACCTCCAACTCCACCCAAAACTGACCCCACTCCACATCCCATCGATGGTACGTAGCCAATGCGTCATCCCATTGCACCAACTAAGCCCGTAGGAGCTCCCTCTCGACTTGGTGCTCCTCATCCTATCTTTGTAGTAGCTCCTCCAATCATGCTATCTCAGCACGATACCTAGCCTCCATATCTCCTAGGACTGCCTGAGGCATGGGCATCTCCGAGACGGCATGCTTCTCCGAGACGTCCTATGTATCCGGCTGCTCAAGAACCCCTACATCATCCCCAGTGAAGTCATCAACCTCCACCATATTCGTATCATCGATCGAAGCCCCCCAATCCTTCCCTGGTGCCTTCGCAACCCCACTGCCTGTTGCTGTTGCATCCGAACCTCCTAGAGGCACCTCACCTCGCCATCGCAACATCGTCCACCACTGGTCGTACTCGGAAGTCACCCTGATTTTGTCCACATTGGGGACATCAATCACTGCATCTGACTCTTCAGCAAGCTGCTCAATGATCGACCAGGCCAGATTCCTCTCATCGTCTCAACATCGATAGATCAAGGGCTCACCAGGAAATCCTTGGTGCACCCCAAACTATCGAGTCACCCGGACATACGAGAAGTACTCCTACTCGGTCTTGTGCCGCCCGATCAACCACCTCCCCCTGCGTACCTTTTGAAGCCACTCTCTAGCCTCAGGCGAGGCTGGACAGCCCCGGTATGGCCGCCAGAACACCTTCCCTGGAGCAAGACAATAGAAGGCATCAATATAGTGCCCTACGGCACCTGCCCATTGCCAACTCTACCCCTGCTCCTCTAACCTCCACCATAGAGAAGCATACCCAATCTCCCTATCCACCATATCTCCCCAAGTGGTCTAAGGTAACCCTTGTGGCCACTCCATAGCTATGTGCTGCCACCCCTAGCACTGCAACAGATAGCTGCACCCAATCCCCTTATACCTTCGATATCAGACCTCGTACAGGTCGTCATATAGTTGTGCCAGTAGCGTCTAACCCCACCTCATAATTAGTGGTGCTACTAGCAAACACTCCACCAGTTTGAACACCACCTCTAGAAGGTTCCAAGGGAACCTCACACCTGAGGAGTCGAGAAGCAGCATATTAGAGATGAGGGTCATCATTAGAGCATGCCTCACCCCTAATACGCCCTTCTCAAACCACCACTGCACCAAAATTTTGCCAATAAAGGAGTCCCCCTCTTCCCTCTCCACCGCCCTATCCACCCCCATCTCTGTCGTATGCCCAAAGCACCGTGTCAGCACCGCCATCCACTGATCACGAGGATTTTTTTGAATGGGCAGCCTGTCTATCAGAATTTGAAACGCATCCTCCAGAGTCACTGTTATCTCCCCTATTGGGAGATGAAAGGTGTTGGTGTGGGGATCCCACAAATTGATTGGGCAGTCAGATATGCCCTATACCCCACCATAGGCTCCAACCGCGTCACTTGCATGAGCCCCAGGGCATCAAGCCAATCCCATTCCGCCATAGTCAGCGCATCCCATGCATCAGAAAATACCATCGACTGACGGTATCGACTCTTCACAACCTGAAAAACAAAAACAACACAAAAACATTAAAACATGACAACAAAAAAACTGTACAGTTGAAAAACAAAGTACAGAAAAACAAAAGTACAAAACTGTACATCCCAAGTACAGATAATTCAAAAAAACTGTACAATCAAGAACAAAAAAATACAATAAAACAAATTCAACCTAGGGTTTTTAACCTTAAGTGCGAACAAAAAATCAAATAAAACAAACAAAATCATACTAGGGTTTTTAACCTTAAGTGTGGACAAAAAAATCAAGCAAAAACATTCAAACTATACTAGGGTTTTTAACCTTAAGTGTAAACAAAAAAATCAAAACAACAAAAAAATCATCTAGGGTTTTTAACCTTATTATGAACACAAAAAAAAAAAACAAATTAAAACACAAAATTCAAACTAGGGTTTTTTAACCTTATGATGAACAAAACAAAACAAATACAACCACAACATTCATTTAGGGTTTTAACCTTAATGTGACAAAAAACAATGATAAAACGAGTTTTAAAAATTCATATAAAAACAAATAAAAAATTCGGCAAGAGCACCTACCAATCTCACCTCGGCTCCGCCACTCGAGGATCCGATCCTTGAACTCATGGTGTTCACAAAAATTTTGCAGTGCTCTGCTTCGCAAACTAGCACTCCTCCCCATAGCTCCAAATCGCCAGAAAAAACAATTGCAAATGAGCCCAAAACCTATTTTTGGCCCTTATATAGGCTCTTAGGCCTGTAATCGTTCCACCCTGGGATGAGTGCTCTAATTGGCACTCGTCCCAACCTGGGATGATTACAAAACTAGTATTCGTCCCACCCTAGGATGATTACAAAGCAAGAAAATCAAAAACAGCCAAAACTGCATCCGAAATGCACCAAAAACAATAATAAAACTGCCGAACAAAGGCACCTTTGCGCCTGCGGTTCTTGGCATGCAAAACCGACATCGGGGACACAAAGTATCACTATCCTACTCCTTAAGAAGGCTACCATATCTGTACCGCTCCACGAGAGGATGGATTTTTGACAATTTCATCCCCAAAAGGCATCACAAAAAGGGTCAAACCCACCAAAAAACAATAATAAAATTTCCGAACAAAGGCGCATTTGCACCTAATATTATTGGCATGCAAAACTGACATCGGGGCCACAAATTATAAAAATCCTAATCCCTAAGAAGGCTACCATAGCCATACTTCTCCATTGGAGGATGGATTTTCGATAATTTCATCCCAAAAGGCATCACAAAAAGGGTTAAAACCCACCAAAAATAGGTCCGATTGTTGGGAAACTGCATAAGCATTCAATGGAAACAATTGAATGCACCCTTACAAAAGTCATCTTGGGTTAAGTGACTCGTCGCTTTTCTCATTTCGGTCATTCCCTCATCGATCCGTCGTTTGAGGGGGTAGTCACACTTAGTCACCAATCAACAAATACACACCCAATCAAGGAACCGACATGCATTCAAAGAATCATTGACAAATACAATCACGCTCCTGCTTGGGGCAGCAAACAAGCAATAATCACAAGTTGATCAAACACTTGGTATTCTAGAATCATGAACTCAAGGTTCCCATAGATAAAAAGTTGTGCCCTTTGCCTATTCATGACTGAACAATGTCCAATATCAAGTAACACCTCACCGAAAAAGGTTAACACTTGAATTAAGCTCCTTAGCTCGTCAGAAGCAAGGATTCAAGAATGCATGCCCTTTCCATAATTAGGGCATCAAAATTTGGTTAGGTTACTAAGAAACCCTAATAATTAAGTGCTTTGGTTATCTATTTTTGCTCAGCACTGCACCATGCACAGTGCACCCCAAAAAGGGGCATCTGTAGACACCAAAATAGCACCAATCTAATTATGTGGCTACAAGCACTAACCGAATTGGCATACATAGCCCCTAGGGCAGCCCCCAGAGGTTAAACAGTGGTCCTAACCACTCCCAAAGTAGTTTTGGAAGGTCAGAGGTCAATTTGGAACCTTTCAAGCATCCTGCTCCTTATTCGTTCCATCCTGGGATGATTAGAATGCTATTCACCCCACCCCATGACGATTAGCAGCAATCGCTCCAGGTTGGGGTGAATAGCAGGTTTGACAGGCAAAAAGTCAAACCTTGACAAATGGCAGCCTAGATCCGCCACTCAACTCCACCTTCAATGCATGGGAGTGTGAGTGAGCATTTCAAAGCTCAAAGAGGCAGTCATAGAGGCAGTCATGGAACCCTTAATCAGGGAGGAATATTCTCTCCCCTGACAAGGCATGATGGCCAAGTAGCGCCCCTACATGCACATTCAAAGTAGACCTTCAGGTCTATAAAATGGTGAGTCTTCTCACCCCAAAAATAGGATGGAGTAGGAGCATTTGGAGCAACAGAGTGTTGCCGAATTATACCCTCACCCTCATTGTGCTTCCTACATCCTTGATCTCTCTTTTGGAAGGGAGGTTATTGGGTGAACATTAGGAGCACAATTTGGACCCAAAACCCAAACAATTGGCCATAATCCCACACTAAATTTGTTGACACAATCCCCTAGGAAGTTTTGGACCCATCCCAAGTGGTTTGGTGTCAAAACCAAGCACCAAACGACGGGTGTCCTGTCCCCGGGTGCCCCCCGCACTATTGCAGTCCTAATCGCCCCACCCTGTAGTGATTAGAAATCTATAGCAAATTTCTTCATTGTTTCTTTTGCATCTTGTTTTAGGTGGTTCATACATGCTGTTGTTCAATTTTGAATGCATTATGACTTGTTTTGACTGTGTTTTCATTGTTTTATGCTTTTACTAACATACAGGGAGTGCCTTCGGATACAGGATGATCGGGGTAGAATCTAGAAAATATGACCTTCTAGATCGTCTCAAAATGTCCCATTTTGCCTAACCCCAAGTTTGCAGGTGTTTTGGAGGCCTCTGGATGGGACATTTGAGAGGTTGCTTTCGAACGTTTTATGACAGTCCTAACTGTCCCACCCCAAAGTGATTAGAAATCTACAATAGATATCTTGACTATTCTTTTTGCAATGTGTCCCTAATGGTGTTTACATGCTTTTTTTTAAATTTCATTCCATTCTGATAAGTTTTGATCATTGTTTTAGTTATTTCATGTATGCATTAACCGGAGGCCTTGGGGATTGCATGTTTCCCTCCATCCACATGTGCTATTAATCATTTGTTGTTTCTCTGTACATAGGATCTTGACACTAGAGGGGAAGCAAGGAACTAAGAACGTATTCATGCAAGTGGCGACGATGTTTGGCCCACCCATTTTGAATGTGGGCATGCGAAAGATCCCGAAGGGAAGCGCACCATCCATTGGTGTAACAAAATTGTATCAAATGCTTCGAGCCCCTAAAAGGGGGGGAGACGTATTGTAACCTGATCATAAGCAAAATTAATAAAATAGGCTGCACCTTTATTTTTGTTTTACATCTCATTCCATTCATTCTTCGCTTTCCCTTTTTCATGCACTTAGCGTTTCATTAATACAACTACTTTTGTTTGCATCGTACCCAGTGCGCCTGTGCTACCATAGATATGCTTTCACTTGGCAACAGGGATCGGTGCTCCTTGTAGTTGGTGCGACTAAAGTTTGGGTTGGTTGGTGTCATTCCCTGTAGTTGGTGCTACAAAAATATTGTATAGACCAAACATTTTCGATGCTGGATTTGGATGGGAGTCCAAACAGTCCATTGGCACAATGGTTTTCCCACATTGGGTTTCCATTATAAATCTAGTTTTATGTGATGCATGTTTGTGTGATTGCTTGTTTTGATTTGATTTAGTAGTTGGATTAAATTTTTAATACACATTGATTCACCCCCTCTCAGTTTCACACTTATTTCAACAATCTCTTTTCCCTTTTTCACTTGCCTCAACACTCTTTCCAATACATAATTGATTCCCTCATGCCATGGTACTCTACTAGATTATGACATTTGTCTCATTGATTTCATATTTTTCCTTGCATTCTATTTTTCCTCATATATCGCTATATTTCCCCTCGATATCCTCATTGGATATCTTAAATCATGTACCATTAGACCAGTGGAAAATTTCATTGTCCCCTATGTAATTAGGGGACTTACACTAGTTTTTGACACATCCATTATACTAATTAACATGTTAAGACACTGCCTTTAAATATAGAGTAATTTCTAAATTGGAGGAAAGAAATCATTGTTGGAATGAATCACAGTTTGATTGTAAGGTAGAAACCCACAATAGAATAATTAATATGATCTTCGATGATCTTTTGGATCATCTTCATTGTCCTAATATACCTAGCTAAAAGGTGTGAAAAGTGAAGGGATGTGTCCCTTTAGAAACATAATATAATATAATATAATTAGTAGGTTATGTTTAGGAGGGTCCTAACATGCCACCCTCCTTAAAAGGAGCTTTGTCCTCAAAGCTCATAGTGCGAACCTTCATCCTCTGTTTTGCTAGTAGTATGTGCTCATGTTCTTGCACTATTTTAATATCATTGTTCCTCAAGCAAGGATATTGGGAAGGTGGAAGTGTTGGTGGCTTTGTCATGGCTTGGAGAGAAAATAAATGGGTAATCCTAGCCTTTCCTCTTATAGGAATAACTTCTCCATGCAATGAGATATTTCTAGGATAGCAAGACCAAATTTTATCCCTTTAAGTGTATATGTGTGATCCTTTTGTGTGAACTTCATCCATAAGTCATCAAGGTCCCATTGAATTATGTCGAGCGTTCGTAGCCATTGCACACCTAAAACAATATCACAACCTCCTAATGGAATTGCATACATGTCCTGTTTGACGATGTAATTGCCCAAGGTGAGCTTAATATTATAGCATTTCCCGTTACAAGTGATTCTTTCCCCATTTTTGATCATGATTTCAAAATTATTACAAGGATGAATAAAACAATCAGTTTTTTTTCCATGCATGGATCGATGAGATTATGTGTACTTTCGGAGTCAATAAGCACACTAAGATTTTGTTGTTTAAAGGAGCCCAAAACTTTCATAGTTTGGGAGGATGAATTCTCGGTGAGGGCGTTGAAGGAAATTTCTAACGGACCTCGAGGTTTATCTTTAGGTATATCTTCCACTAGTTCAACCTCAATTTCTTCTTCATGTTAGGATCCTACATCCTAACATTACTTATTAATTATTATTTATTACTTTAGTTATATATTTCACTATTACTGAAAAGTCATGGTTGAAAAGTCATAGTTGAAAAGTCATGGTTAAAAGTCATGATTGAAGAGTCATGATTGAATAGTCATGATTGAAAAGTCATGATTGAAAGGTCATGATTGAAAAATTCTATATATGATATGAGAGGAATCCATATCAAATCATCCAAGAAGAAGACTATATATTTGTTTAAACCCATTGGAGGGACCTTCCTACCAGTGAAACAGTGATTCTTTATAAAAGTGATTCTTTTAATTTAGTTGCTATTTTAATTATTTCTTTGTTAAAATTGTGCTATTTTAATTTTAATAGAGAAATAATTAAAATAGCAACTAAATTAAAAGAATCACTTTTATAAAGAATCACTGTTTCACTGGTAGGAAGGTCCCTCCAATGCATTCAATAAACAATTATATATTCTTCTTCATGGATGATTTGTGTGAATGGCCAACCTAATATATATATATCTAACCTAAAGCTATGTTGGTGAAGAGACATGATGGTTCACTTTAGGAAGAGACGTGATGGTTCACGTTATGAAGATTTTTGATGGTTCAATTTATGAGTTAATAATATAATAATTAAATGATTAATAATACTAACTAATAATGTTAGGATGGAGGATCCTAACATGCCACCCTCCTTAAAAAGATCTTTGTCCTCAAAGCTCAAAGTGAGGAGCTTTGTCTTTTGTTTTCCAAGCAGAATTTTTGCAAGTTCTTGTACTATTTTAATGTCACTTTTTTGAAGGTAGGGATATCTTGAAGGTCAGAGTGTTAGTGGGGGTTTCCAAGAATAATAGTAGAATCTTCCTTAGGAGAATCATGATGATGATGGGAGGGAAACCCTTGGGGTTCCTCAAGCACTTTAGAAGGATGCATCAAAAGTTGTGGTAACGCTTCCATATCCTTTTGTTTTTCCCTAGGAGAGCCAATAATGAATGAGTGTATAATCACCTTTCTGTGTTGTTTTCGAATAGGTTTGGTTATATGGCAAGAACTCACAATTGGGGGGAAATTTGAGTGTAGTTCTTGTAGAGTGTAAGTTTGGCCATAATGGGTCATTTCGAGAATGTCTACCTCATTCTTACTTGATGCATCGATCACTTTTGGCATATCAACCATATTGCCTTTATCATTGTGATCAAGTGTTTGGGATATTTCTTGCTCATTGTCCTTGTTTTCCACATCTTCCTCCTCTTTCTTATCTTCTGTGGCTTCCTCATATTCCTTACCTTCCTCATCATTTCCATCTTTAGTTCTATCTTCAAGTGTATCTAAAATATATAGTTGGGGAGGGTTGGAAGAACTATAAGGAATAGTTGCATCTAAAATATATAGTGCAGGTGTAATACATTGATAATTGCAAATAAATTTCTCATCACAATGATAGAAGAGGTATTTTTCTTGTCGTTCTTTCATTTCTTCAAAACTAATATGTTTAACTGGTAGGGTTGGGTTAAGTTTTGGGGGTTGTGTAAGTGCTTTGTGTCTTTCCATTATGCTTAGGTTTAGGGGCAATGTAAGTGGTTTGATATTTCCCCATAGGTGGTTTCCCTAATCGACGTTGTGCATTGATTTTATCTTCAGCTAATTTGGCCAATCCAATAGTCTACATCATGGTACTAGGGTTGAACATTTGTACCTCTAGCCGAATCTCTTCCTTTAATCCACTGATGAAACAATATATGAAAATTATTTCATCCAACCCTGTGTATTGTTTGGTGATATCCTTAAATTGAATTTCATACTCATGCACGAAAGTGTTTTGATGAAGGTCCCAAGTGTTTTGATGAAGGTCCTTGATCAAATCCCACATGGTTGGGTCCCACATGGCTCTAATACCAAATGTTAAGACATTGCTATTAAATATAGAGTAATTTTTAAATTGGAGGAAAGAAATCATTGTTGGAATGAATCGTAGTTTGATTGTAAGGTAGAAACCCACAATAGAATAATTAATATGATCTTCGATGATCTTTTGGATCATCTTCATTGTCCTAATATACCTAGCTAAAAGGTGTGAAAAGTGAAGGGATGTGTCCCTTTAGAAAAATAATATAATATAATATAATTAGTAGGTTATGTTTAGGAGGGTCCTAACATACCACATCAAAAAGGAGTAAAATATAGATACCCAATTTCACACATATCCTATCATCCAATCAATGTTTAGGGCCTATGCATTTTAATTTTGTAAGCATTGATGCCCACTCGATCTTATCCATATTATCTTGTTTATCTGCATTACCTATCTGGACCACTTTATCCGTCCACATTGCTCAATATTTTTTGCACTCTTGAATATAATTCCATGCTATTGATTGGATTTCATACCATGAAAAGGTCCTTGATGTGTGGATTGGATTTTATCAACATGAATCTACTTCCACACTACCACATGACACCTTACAATCGATCCTTAGATTAGGAATTCACCCAATGCTTAGAAATAATTTCTACCAATAGTATTGCAACATATGTATTTCCCTCCTTTATCATGTATCCCCAAGACTTCTATCATGGGAAAATAATGAGAAACCATGGCAAACAAAATTACCCTCAATAATCAAAAATATTTATGGAACTAGTGTGTAACGTATCACAACCAACAATAAATGCATCCCACTACTCTATTGTAGGTAACCCAAGTGAGAGTACTAATTGAAATCTTCACCCCTTAAATAGAATATGAAAAAATACTAGGATATTTTCTAAACCTTTTAATTATTGAACAATTTTAGCAATTCACCATTACTGCTTAAATGAGTTTGTCTTAGTTGACCATGCTTGATCATGATGACATATTCAGAATAGTTATCACTCCTAGCCACCATGAAATAGTAGCCATGATCCAATGCAATCAATGAATTAAATCAATATCATATCTCCTGCAATGATCCATAAAGGAAAATTTTGAATTTTTTTGTCTATAAATACCCCCTTGGAAAAATGGGGGTGAATTAATCAATAATTTGACAAGTTAAATACCAATCGACAAGACAACCTACTCATGCTTATGCTAATTGATGCCAATGAATTCCTACTAGAAGAACCTGCTAATGACTAATATTTTTAGCATTCTCATTAGAAAAACTTACTTTGTTAATGACTACATTCAATTGTTATAGTGCAGTAGCATCATTTCATCTTATTCCATTTATAACATGTATGTTTCTATATTAGATCATTTTTATTTTATTTCCAACTCATCGTAAAGGTAACTAGGGACTATAATATTGATGATATGCACTTCTCCTTCTAATTCTGATAGTCCCCATAATGTCTAACACCTCTATTGTCTTTCTATACATAACCTTTCAATATTTTTCTATAGGTGATATCTTGTGTTTTTGAACTCAAGTAATGATGATCGGTTAGTTGTGACTCATTAAATACTGGTATTGGTCTATGATCCACCTAGGGGTGGTGATGTGCACCCTAGACCATGGCTAATATTAGATAACTTAGAATTGCTTCTAAGCCAACCTTTGAAGAAGGTGGGTTCCTTGTTGTGCAAAGAAATAAAACAAATAAAAGAAGACTAAATATAGAAACAAAGGGTTAGAAGAAGAGTTAAAGGAGAGAGATATTGATTAAAATGTAACTGGCATTCGATTACTAGCATTGGCACACCCTATGTAAAGTACCATGTAACTTATCTACATATAGAACCTATCAAATCAACTACTAATTAAAGCATTGTAGAATATAAATTCAGCATAAATCATGCATTTTACCACTCTAATAGTCCATAGTGATAATCTAAAAAACAACTAAGGCCTAAAAAAATATACCACTAACAAAACTTGTATATAAGTGAATAGATCTACGATGATTAAATGCAATGCATCCCTAACATTCCAATAGCCTATAGTGATAATCCAAATAATAATTAGACCTAACTAATGGACCACTGATAAAGCTTTTATAGAAATTTCTAAAGACTATAAAACATGCATACACATTAGGATTCTCTAACATGTCACTAGTAGAGGTCAAATAATAGTTGATTCATTAAGCAACAAAGCATAATTGTATAGTTTAAAATAGATAAAAACTCAAATTGTTGACTCTGATATGGAGGAAACTTAAGCTATTTATAAGGTTTACAATCGATTGAATCTAACTTAATCATTACATGGATGGCATATTCTTGGGTCTAAAAAAAATAGGTATATCCTAGCTCAATCCAGACCTTAAGTGTGATCAACATACATGAGAGGATTGAAGGTCTTTTTAAGCCCTATAATTATAAGATTTTTAGGGTGACTACTGATTTTATGGGCTCCAAAAATCCTGGTCATCACTTTTGATCCATATGCCATTAGTGCAACCAATCATATTTCTTGCATCCATGTGTCTTTAATGGGCTTAGGCATGCTCAATATTCCCCACTATGCTTTATTGTTTTTCCAACTGTCATATTTACATGCACCTTCATTCATGATTACCAAGGAAAATTGCCATCATTGTATGTTCCAGAAGACTAGTTATCACTTTCTTTCTTAATTGATTTGATCTAGGTGGTTGAGGAGTGATTAAGTAGTTCAAGCTTCTAACATGCATGATTTTCATTGAAAGGGACTCATCTAAGAGTATTTATTTCTCTTATCTTCATATTCTCCAATTTGATTTCTATTGGTACCTTAAAAGCATAGTCGATAGTTCTAAGTGCTTGAGCTAACATCATTATTGGTAAAACTCTAATCACTTATACCTTCTAGCCACTCACACCTTCTAGCCAATTATATATTTTGGCCACTCAATGACTAGGACCCTTGAGTTATTTTCCTTATGTTACCATTTAAATTCTCTAGCCACTCTTGATTTGAACTCTAGACTAGTCAAGACTTTTGGGAAATTAGGCTGACATCATATCTAAGATTTTTAGACCACTCTACTTTACTAATGAAGAGATTTTAAAATTTTTTAGAATTTTATGCCTTAGAAAATTTTTGGGCTTGACAAAGTACTTGTAGCTTTTGTTCAATCATATATCAAGCCTGATAATGAGTTTGGACCATAGCTTTAGCAAAATTTTACCAAACTGATGCTCCAACAATGTTTGCAAGTACTTATCTGTGTGGACCAAGCATTGGCCCATAATTTATATATCCAATCATATATTGCATATTCATTCCAATAAATGTTATCTTTATTTTTTTGGTATGGTATTAATAAAGGGGGTTTTTGAAAGGAACCCCAAAAATATTATTTACAAAATATGGAGCATTAGGCAGCCCAAGATGAATCTAGAGGTTTCCCATAAAACTAGCAGGCCTCACAACCCAAAAAAACTAACCAACAGTCCAAAAACTAATTTTCTAAAGCTATATTTTCTCGAAGGAACCACTAACCACACTAAATGATAGCAAAAACTACAAAGAACATAAGAGGATTAGGCCATCCAAGCCACGTAGGATCCCAACCCAACAATAACACTACCACAATTTATGAAAACTAATTTTGATGTATCCAATCCACATCAAATCGAAAAGGGATGCATCCACCTCAAATCGAAAAGGGATGCCATCCAATGATAATTTGAAATTTAAAAAATAAAAATCCTTCCAAGGCCATGAACACAAATCTACTCCAATAAAATTCAAATAATTCCAAAGGTATGATTCTCACCCACAATAAAGGGGGACCAACTAAGCCAAGGGACTTACTACAACACAAAACCCAAAAAAAATTCTAGCTCACCAAGAGAGCTCCACCAACTATTGGGCATACATCCCAAGGCCATAAGAAATTTTACTGTCAAAAATCACATCCTTAAAATTTAAAACAACCAACAACACATATACTACATTGAAACACCACTAAATCCACCAATTTCCAAGGGAAGAGGTTCTGAGAGAAGAGCCACAAATACCTCCTCCAAATTTAATAACTGAGAAGGAAAATCCAACACTCCTCAACTCAAGATAAATAAACTCCAACATCTGTAAATTCTAAAAACTTTTGGATCCACAAAATAATCCAACATTTGAATAAAACTAGAAATAATTTGGATCCACTCAAGGACCCATGATGTTTTTTAAAAAAATCCAAAGTCATATTTCCTCAAAGGAACCACTAACCACACTCCAAATGACAACAACAACTACATAGAACATAAGAGGAACAAGCCATATAGGCCACATAGGCTCCCAATTCAATAATAACACTATCACAACTGATGAAAACTAAATTTGTTGTACCCAATCTGCATCAAATAAAAAAGGGATGTCATCCATTGATAATTTGAAATTTTTAAAAAATACAAATCCTGCCAATTCTAGGAACACGAATCTGTAGAAAATTCAAACAATTCTAAAGGCACAATTCTTACCCACAAGAAAGGGGGACCAACCAAGCCAAGGGACTTACTATAGCACAAAACCCAAAAAAAACTAGCTCACCAAGAGAGCTCCACCAATCATTGGGCATACATCCCAAGGCCACAAGAACTTTTACTATTGAAAACCACATCCTTAAAATTTGAAACAGCAACCAACAACATGAATACTGCACTGAAACACCACTAAATCCACCAATTTCCAAGGGAATAGGTTCTAAGAGAAGAGCCATAGAGACCTCCCCCAAAGTTAATAACTGAGAAGGAAACTCCAACCCTCCCCAACTCAAGATAAATAAACTCCAACATCTGCAAAATATAAAAAAAAATTGGATCCACAAGATGATCCAAATTCTGAATAAAACTGGAAATACTAGGACCCCCCTCTTCAATATTTATCTCCTAGAGAAAATCCATGATAAGAGTTTCATTTATGGGTTTTGGGGAGCTTTTTCTTACCTCCTAAATCCACTAAGGCTTTCTAGTAAAATGATTCTATTTACGTTGCTTAGCTCCCATATTTTTTCTCATATTTGCTTTCAAGGTATCCGAGGACCTGTCAACAATATCTGATTCTAACTCTTTCTTCCTAAGGAATTTATTGGAAGGTCTCCCAACCTTCTTCTCAACTCTGACATAGATTGAGCATTTCCTTTGGTTGCAAGTTTTGGGACCCAAAGATCCCTTAACCAGATTAATTTTTGGAGAACCTTGTAATAACTCAAAGGGATGAACAACCATATGAACATTAGGTTTATCCTTTCCCAAACAACCAAAAGAATTATGGAGGAGATCGTTGGACACCAAGACTTTAGTAATAAGATCTAAAGGGCTTACCTCAGAAAGAAGAGCTAAAGAACTTACATTTGGATGGGTTGGAGGCACCAAGTCCTCATCAGTGCTATAATAGCCTCTCTAATGCTCTTCTAGTTGTCTTTTGAACTATTCTATACAATTTACTGCACTATTATCTTAGTCATTTTGACTATGTGACTTATACTGAACCACATATAATGTAGGTAAATTTCATCACCTACATCCACTATGTGGTTCAATCTAAGTCACATAGTCAAAATGACTAAGGTAATAGTGCAATAAATTGTAGAAAATAATTCTAAAGACAACTCAAAGAGCATAAAAGAGGCTACTATATTTGTTAGAATATCTCAACAGTTGAAGCCTGCTCCATCACACATATGCCCTTGCCTAGATGGCTATGCATAACAAAAATAATAGAACCATCATCATATGGTTAAAATATAATTATTATAGCACACAATCCAGCCTCATAATAAAATTTGCATTGCACACATCAACAAAGCATGCTCAAAACAATTGAATAAAGTTGAGTTGAATTTGATAGCCACTCTCTATGCTTGCTCTAACAAGACTAAAATATACTCTATAGATAATCATGATAGCATAACCAATTGTAATTGCAGATCTATAAATACTAGAATGTAAGATATTCTAATGGTCATATCATTGGCATTTACAATTGCCAAAATTGTATGATTGAGGCTATATGCATTTTTAATGAATATTTGATTTTTGTTTGGCCTCTTACTCACTTCTTGTGTTGGTCTGGTCGTAATCCAAAATTATACTAAACTACCTAACAGACCAGCTTGATTTTCTTATGCATTTAAGTAATTAAAAATGAAAAAATTTGAGCATTATCAAGTCATTCCAAAACTATAACGATAAATCTAGGTAGAAATCCATATTGTAGAATAACTATAACAAAAATATCCATTTCTATATTTAACCGAAATGCTTAACTACTCAGTAAGACATACATACATGTTTTGCATAAGAAATGAGCAAGAGGCTAGACAATAATCAAATCTTCATTCAAAAGGTGTATAGCCATACAAATATGCCAATTGTAAATGTCAAAGAGCCTATCATTAGAATGGCTTACATTCTAGTATTTATAGTTTTACAATAACAATTGGTTTTGCTATTATGATTGACTACATAGCATATTGTAGGCTTGTCAGAGGAGGCATAGAGAGTGGTTGTATTCAACTCCACTTTTTCTAACTACTTTGAACATGCTTTATTGAAGCCTGCTTCATCACACATTTACCCCTACGCAGTTGGCTATGCATAATATAAAATAGTGGATCATCATTAGATGGTTAAAATCAAATGATACAACATTCATGCTAGCCTCATGATCAAATTCAAATATTTAGAATCTATCTAATATGCCAAGATTTTTTTTGCATGTTCAGTGGGACACAAGTGTCCCACTTAAATAAAAATCTACCCATCGTGCTACCAAGAGCTTTTTGACACACCTAATGGGACATGATTTCACAAATACTATTTCAATAACCTAGAGGACTGAAGATTTTTTTGAATAGTCTTGACCTCACTTGTGGAGACTGTATATTCACCTAGCAACTATGTTAATCTAAGATTCCTAAGAAATTAGTGACTTCGCTAGAAAGAGTGCACTAAAAATCATATAGTGAAAATGCCATAAATTCTAGGTAGTGCACTAGGCACCATCTAAATGAACTCGTTAAAATATTAGAAAAAATATTAGAGCTATGGTTAGACAGGTTTGTTTGGCTTGGAATAATGTTGGACCACTAGACCTCCTAATTTTTGATGCATTGAAAATTTTACCTACTTATGATGGTAATGGCAAGACTGCTTATGAGCATTGTCAAGATGTTGTAGCTTTGGCTATTATCTACAATATTTCTTTTGAATATGTCATGGTCAGACTTCTAGCTCAATCTCTCTAAGTAAAAGCAATGTATGGGTATGAATATTTGGAGGATAACAACATGAAGGCTTGGGAAAATTTGGTTAAACCTATGATATTAGTATTTGATGATCTAGGTGATGTCTTTAGATTGCTCATGTATTTTTCATACATCAAAAGACATCCTCTAGAGAGGCTCCTGGATTTCAACATTAGGTTTAAAATGTTATGGGATAAGATTTTTGGGGAGGTAAGACCATCTCAAGCATGTCTATATGTGCCATACCCAATCCCTAAATATATATTAAGCCTATAAATCTAGTAGTACAATGATATTAAACTTCCTAAAAAAATTTAGGTTACCACTAAAATTGAGAATATGTTAATCTCTATAGAAAAAATTCTCCCTAAATCTAATGATTTAGATTTTTAAATGCCATATCAAGTAGAACCACAAATCTCTCTAATAAATACATGGTCACCACAATAGCTAACTCTTGTACGTACAGTGTCCTCATGTTATTATTCAAAGAATAAAATTTATATAGAGAGTCTATAGACAACCTATATAACTCAAGAAATAATGAAAGTTATCCAACAAATTACAAAAGAGCTAGTATAAATTAAGCGTCAATTTCATGAGGTCCAATACATTAGGGATGCTAAAAGGGTAATATCCTTTGGAAATTGAGTTGAGTATATGGATAAAGTTTGTATGAGAAATTGTGAATACACAAATAGGGAACAAGAGGAGGTAGATTTTAGTTTGGGTGAGCTTGAGAGCTCAATATATAAATATCATAATAATGGAAACTATCAATTGAATTCTACTATAGAGGTAAATCAACATACAAATGAAGTTGTAGCTCTCATAATACAACCGTATCAATAATTTGCAATAGAAAAATGTTCTATAGAAGATCAAAATGACTCACATATAATAAGGAATTGCCATGATAGGAAACCTTATGCTTAGAACATAGAAGATACTGACTATGAAATGAAGAATAAGGAATTTGATCTAGACAAAAGAGTAGAAGATCCAAAGGCATGCATGAAGCAATGCAATCCAAAATCATTATGTTTACATTGCAAAAACAAATAGGGTTACCAAAAACTATATTATCCGGATATGATAAGAGCTCAAAGAGAGGATATGGTAGAAATATATGGAGAAATAGCTAGATGTATGGCCAAGCTAAGAGATATATCCCAAGGAAATGTTGTTATAAAAGTTGGAGAACTGTGGGAAGATATGTTAATGTCTAAGCATATGAATTTGGTTGAAATATCTTTGCATGGTTTAAACGTCAACTTGATGCATATATACAAATAGAAAATTGTTGGCCTTAGCAAGGTTGATCTCACATCCTTTTACTTATCAGTGTGCTTAGAAGGATGGGTGTTTCACAATTGTATAATCAAATTGGAAATCAATATCTCCATTATACCTCAAGTAGTATGTGATGCTATGGGCATAAAATATAATAAAATTAATTTTGAAGTGTTGCAGATTAAAGGAGTAACAATCCAAAATATACGAGTCATCAAAGGAATCCCAATTTTGTTGCATGGGTTGTCAAACCTAGAAGCAATTCAAGATGTAATAGTTGTTTATTTGCTACTAAAATTTGGGATAAGCTTATCTATATATTTTTTAGAACAAATAGGACATCTAGTACAAGGCTAAATGACTATTCCTTGTATTCAAAAGTTGGTTTGGGTTTAATCTAAAAAACTTTGGCCCTATCACATTGGGAATTATCAAGAAGAAAATAGCATACCTCAAACTTAAATAGAAATAACTAATTGATAAAATAATGAGGAATAACCAATCAGTAATGAAACTGTCTTAAATGACCTTAAGGCATCTTGGTTTTCACACATAGGGACTTGGCATAATCTACAAAGTGGTTATGATTCACTACATCATTTAGCCAACCACATGCTCCAACAACCAAATCAAAATATTACAATACAACTACAAGAGAGATGTCACTCTATTCAAAGGTGTTCTAGATTGCATCCCAAAGCAATAACTAGTCTCTAAATTGAATATCTCCAACTAATATGGGATGTACTACAAAGACCAATCTACATTGAAAAGGTAATTGGATATTTAATCGACAAATAAAATCCATTATTGTTGATTTATAATGTTGATTTTTAAGTAGCTTGGGAAGATGACACATGTTCAAAGTCAAACTAGTGGCAGAACCTTATCAAAATGAGCTACAACTCCCAAAGTGAATGTTAGAGGTAAAAGTGCATATTTGGCACTATCTGGTTGGGTCATTGCAAATTTAGGTACAAAGGGTAAATAACTAGGTATAGTTGGCATACAAAGGTATGCCATAATTTTTTGTAATAGGCTATCAAGTAAATAAAATTTGTGTATCAACAAAAGAATAGATTAGTTCATCAAAAGGGATAGCAAAGAAATTTTAGAAACATGCAAGGTGTATCATATATTTTGAAGTTTGTTCAGAAGAATATGTTGCTTCTTGGAAATTGATATGATCAAAATTGGTAGTATGAGCTAGAACAAAGACACATTCAAGAAATAATGGCTTATAAAAAGGAGTTCCCTCCTCAACGACTATTTTCTCTTAAGGAAAATTTCATCTTGAGGCTCTATGCTAGATAGGTGTTAGTAAAAGAATAGAATGAAGAGGTTTTCTTGGTATAAGTTGCAATCAATTCTCAAAATCCCTATGCCTAGAAGAGGTAAAAAAATGCCAAAATAAAATTATCAACCTTAGCCTTCCTGAAGTTAGCTAAATTTGGCATGTTAGTTGATAGTAGCCCAATAACCATCTTGATATGAGCTAAATCTGACATGTTATTTGATACTAGCCCAATAACCATCCTAATGTTAGATAAAACCATTTTTATGTTAGCTAATATTATCTTGGTATTTAATGGGATTTCTCCTCCATTGACAATGCTTGCACTCTTCTTGGTGATGGGGAACCAAAAATTGCATTCTCCAAAAACTATAATTTCATTCAATATTTTTATAGTTTATAGCAACAGTCCACAGACTTATTTACATTCACATGCAATCTCTGGCCTCCATGCCCTCTCTTTACATTCATTGGGTTTTTATAGAGGCCCCCGACCCTCTGTAATCTACAATAACCATTACAGACATTCGCTAGGTTTTTATAGAGGCCCCTGACCCTCTGTCATCTGTCATCATAATTACAGACCTTCGCTAGGTTTTTATAGAGGCCCCCAACCCTCTGTCATCTGCAATCACAATTACAGACCTTCGCTGGGTTTTTATAGAGGCCCCCGACCCTCTACAGTCTATAATCAAATTACAGAACAATGGTCGCAGCCATTAACCTCCCATATGGAAGAAAAACAACGCAAGCAGGGCCAGGATGACCCTCTAACCTCGCAACTACAACCTTTGCCTACAACTATTTTCCAACTCCTCTGCACACCTTCTGCCTGCCATTTTATAATCTCTGGCGTGCCTCTTCATCTTCCATCTGGTGGCCCTTCGATTCATTTCTGCCATGTCTATTCATTTTTCATCTGCACCTTGCACCATGACTGTTCAGCTCCATAACTGCAATCCGTAACGTCCTCTGTAACTGGCATCCAACTCCCGTTCACTGTCGCATTTCTTCGCATGACTCTTCGTCTTTGCCTACTTTTATTGCACCTTGCTACCACGTGTCGCTCAATGGACTCCTTCTATAACGGTCCCTGTAACCGTCTTCCCCTTTCAAGTCGTGAAGCAGCATGTCATGATTTTGCAACATCTCCTCTCTCTTCCTCATCTTCTTCTCTTCCTGTCACGATATCGCGACATTTCTACTTCCTTGCGCTCCTTCTCCTTTTTGGTCATGATATCACTACATGTCACGATATCGCAACATTTCCCTTCATCGCTGCCTTCCTCGCCTTTGGGTCGTGATATCATGACATGTTGCGATATCACGACATCTTTCCTTTTTGCCTCCTTCCTCGCCTTCAGGTCGCGATATCGTGACATGTCGTGATATTGCGACCTCTTCCTTCGGACACCTCTGCTTTTCTACTCCGATCATGATTTCGTGACACATCGTGAAATCATGACGTTCCTCCATTGCCCTTCCGCTCTTTTGTTCCAATCATGATTTTGTGACCCTTCGTACTGCCATAGCCTCTACTTTTGCTTTGGTTGCAATTTCGTGACATGTCGTGAAATCGTGACATATCACGATTTTGCGACCCTCTATCCGTCGTAGCCTCCTTTTGTTTTGGTTGCAATTTTGTGACATGTCACGATTTTGCGACCCTCCGTCTGCCATAGCCTCTGCTTTTGTTTTGGTCATGATTTCGCGACATGTCGTGAAATCGTGACATGTCACAATTTTGCGACCCTCCGTCCGTCATAGCCTCTGCTTCCACTTTGTGTCATGATATCGTGACACTTTTTCTATCGTGATATCGCGATAGTTTTCCTCCTTCTCTTTCTCTCTCCTATTTTGGTCATGATTTCATGACATGTCGCAAAATTGTGACATCTTTCTTCCTTAGCCAATTTCTTGAAAATGGCTCTACTGCCACTGGATGCTCCTGCATCAGATGTCAGTGGATGCTCCTACATCAGACACCCGGGGTTGATGGAGAAGTGACCTTCACTTCTACACTGTTCTGTCGCACAGGGACTCAACTCTTTCTGATCAACCCACTCTCTCTGCCTTCTCACCATTCTTCCATAGATCCTGGTGCAAACTGCCTCATGTTCGACGCATCTGTTTGCACGCTCAGGAACTTCTAGCTCTAATACCACTTGATGGGGAACCAAAAATTACATTCTCCAAAAACTATAATTTCATTCAATATTTTTACAGTTTACAGCAATAGTTCATAGACTAATTTACATTCACATGCAATATCTGGCCTCCATGCCCTCTCTTTACATTCGCTAGGTTTTTATAGAGGCCCCTGACCCTCTGTAATCTGTAATAACCATTACAAACCTTTGCTGGGTTTTTATAGAGGCCCCCAACCCTCTGTCATCTGTTGTCACAATTACAGACCTTCGTTGGGTTTTTATAGAGGCCCCCGACCCTCTGTCATCTGCAATCACAATTACAAACCTTCATTGGGTTTTTTTAGAGGCCCCAGACCCTCTAGAGTCTGTAATCGAATTACAAAACAATGGTTGCAGCCATTAACCTCCCGTATGGAAGAAAAACAACACAAGTAGGGCCAGGATGACCCTCTGGCCTCACAACTGCAACCTCTTCCTACAACTATTTTCCAACCCCTCTGCATGCCTTCTGCCTGCCCTTTTATAATCTTTGGCATGCCTCTTCATCTTCCAGCTGGTGGCCCTTTGATTCATTTCTGCCACGTCTGTTCATTTTTCGTCTGCACCTTGCGCCACGATTGTTCAGCTCCATAACTGTAATCTGTAACATCCTCTGTAACTGGCGTCCAACTCCTGTTCACTATCACATTTCTTCGCATGACTCTTCGTCTTCACCTACTTTTACTACACCTTGCTGCCACATGTCGCTCAATGGACTCCTTTTGTAATGGTCCCTGTAACCGTCTGCCCCTTTCGAGTCATGAAGCAGCATGTCGTGATTTCGTGACATCTCCTCTCTCTTCCTCATCTTCTTCTCTTCCTGTCGCGATATCATGACATTTCTGCTTCCCTGCGCTCCTTCTCCTTTTTGGTCATGATATCATGACATGTCGCGATATCACGATGTTTTCCTTCATCGCTACCTTCCTCACCTTCGGGTCGTGATATCGCGACATGTCATGATATCGTGACATCTTTCCTTTCTGCCTCCTTCCTTGCCTTCGGGTCATGATATCGTGACCTCTTCCTTCGGACGCCTCCGCTTTTCTTCTCTGGTCACGATTTCGTGACACGTTACAAAATCGCGATGTTCCTCCGTCGCCCTTCTGCTCTTCCATTTCGGTCGTGATTTCGTGACCCTCCATACTGCCGTAGCCTCTATTTTTTCTTTGGTCATGATTTCATGACCCTCCGTCTGCCATAGCCTCTCCTTTTGTTTTGATCACAATTTCGTGACATGTCACGATTTCGCAACCCTTCGTCCGCCATAGCCTCTACTTTTGTTTTGGTCATGATTTTGCGACATGTAAAATCATGACATGTCACGATTTCACGACCCTCCGTCCGCCGTAGCCTCTGCTTCCACTTTGTGTCACGATATTGCGACACTTTTTATGTTGCGATATCACGACAGTTTTCCTCCTCCTCTTTCTCTCTCCTATTTTGGTCACGATTTCGTGACATGTCATGAAATCACGACATCTTCCTTAGCCAATTTCTCGAAAACGGCTCTGTTGCCACTGGATGCTCCTGCATCATATGTCAGTGGATGCTCCTGCATCACTTGGCTAGAGAAGGATTTTAGTAGCAGTAGCCACAACCTCCTAGTCTATGGTTTTTGCAATTTATCGAGGACATCTTCATGTTGTCGAGAAAGTGAGGCCCAAAATAAGAGAAAAATAAGAAATAATTAGATTCAAATGATCTGATGGACTAGTAGACCTGTGAATTCTCATTTTTTTATAGGCCTGACTAGCTACAAATATCATTCTAAACCATTCTTCAACTCATGGAGGTTTATTGATACAAACCTAGGACAAGAAAAACAACTAGAATAACTCCCTTGAGAAGGGGATATGATTTACCTTATGTATTATCTTAATTATTGAAACCAACACAGTAAACACCAAGATGGTTCAAAGGTAAAGTGAACACCCGAGCAAATATCCAAGAATAGTTGAATATAACAAAGGAGCTCTAAAACTTATGATGTGCATGTAATAACTTATTTTATCTTTTCTCATATTTTTCTCTTCCCACCATCTTCACCTTCTACTCATACATGTCCTTTACACTTCATCACTCCCTTCCTTTCTCCCATATTTTCAACTTGGTAGCCCAATGGAAAGGTTGGTTTAAGTCATCCTTCACAAGTAATTGCAATAATTTTTCATGGTTGTGGTAATGTGCAAAAGTGATGCTTTAAGAACCCTCATGATGAAGGAAAATAAAATGACATCATGAAGTACATTGACATGTGTAATTTGAATGCATATAACGCTTGGCAACAGAGTTTTAAAAGGTAAAAATCATGTTGGATTGAGATCCATATGTTGTAATATCAAGGTGATGAAAGCAAGCACATATTGCATTAAAAGGAATTCCATGGTATAAAGCTCTAATTGGATGAATAAAAGAGGAAATAAATAAACTAGGGTGGTCACATGGACAACCAGATCTAAGAAAATAATGCCAACACTGACAAAAGCCTAGTTCAATTAAGGCTCTAGTTGCCACTGATTCTAACAAGTCTCCATAAAATAGGGTGTATGGTCATCTAATGCATGTAGTGTCATGATCATTCTAAGTAGTCATACATTTTTTTGAAGCATCGAAGAGTCGAATGAAGTTCGCCAACATAGAGGAGGTTTGTGTGTGTAATGTTGCAAAGAAGAAAGCAGAGAAAGAAAGAGAGCTTTTGAGCACTAGGAATATTTGCCTAAGTCAGTTTGCATGGGTGAACATCCACCTAAGGAAATTGCTCTAGATATGAATTAGCACTTAATTGTAGCAAAATATTCTCATGAATTTTTGAGTTTTTCTAAAGGCACCTATATGGAAGTATCTTGGTCTTTCCTTCCTTTCTTTATCTTACCAATATTCACCTTGCCTTTTCAAATATGCACCCTATCTACCTATATATCTCACCACCAACATCAACCTCTCCATTTCCTACTATTTTTTCTTTCTTACACTCTATAATTCACTTCCTTTTTCCTAGTACCCTTCACCTCCTCAATCATATCCTTGTCCTTCTAAGTTTTCATGAACCTTAGCCTTATCTTCCTCTTGTACAATTTTTCCTCTGCATGTTGTAAAATGTCTTACATTTTATACGAAAATGGGATTGAATTAGAATTAGCACCTATTTTAAGGTGTTTTTTAGAAGCCCTATTGTAGCTACATAATCCATCAACCTCTCTTACATTTCCATATTGGCTCCATCAATCCCTTTCTCTAAGTATCTTTGTTTCCCATAACTATGAGTTTTTTCTTCATCCATTTTTCCTATATATAATCATCTTATCTTCAAACTCTATTTTCTCTCAAAGATTTATTGTCCCATAAATAAGATATTCTAGTTCTCAATTTTACAAGCAAAAATCTCTAAAATTCACCAATAATATAGGTAAATTTCACTACCTACATCCACTACATTGTACGGTTTAGACCATGTAGATATTTTTATAAGGCAATGGTACAACAACAAGCATGTAATAGCTCAAAAGGCAACCAATGTTAGATTTTGGAGCCTTAAACATAAAGTAAATTTATTCACAAGTATTGAAATAATAATACAATGAAATAACTATGATAATGGTAACTTAACATGCATTAATATATGATAAAAAAACTTGATACAATGCTCTAGAAATACTTATATAAGAAAGCTCACAAAAATTACAATGCTCCTCTCATGGAGTTTGTAACTCCTACATGATAGCAAAATGGAGCTACATTGTGTCTACTACTACTCTCACCTTTGCACTCTAAAAAACTACTCACAATCACTCACAATGAGGCCTTTATATAGAAAGATAGATTCCTTTCCTCTCACTCAATTCTAAGACTCATGTACATGTGGACTACATGCACATTTATATCATTGCACATTCTAACTCTTGTGCCTTAATTAAAATAACTCTAATAAAATATTTATCTCCTAATATAATCCTAACCTAAATATGTACCCATGAAAGTACATTAGTAAAGAACCAAATGATGTAATATCCATATTTTCCAACACCCCCTGTATTACATTATTTGGTTTATGAAGACTTTAGTCTTCAATATGGATCTGTGTCTCTTGAATAGTCTTCATCTTGATGAGGTTCCTTTTTTTGTTGTTTTTAGTTTACCTTGCATTGTATTCCTCCTTGATTTTATGCCTCATCATATTCTTATTTTTTCTTGTCATTGGTTCAAGTTATTGTACTTTCATATATGGTTACACTATCCCATGATTCCTGCCACAGTATTTTTCTTTTGTCTTTGTATTTTTTTCTACTTCCTTGTTGTGTATAGAAACTTCTGAAAAAGCATCATGATAAACTTTTGTATTAGTAGAACTTGAAGTATTAGTACTACATGATGCTTGAAACACTTTCTCTAGGAATGATTCATCTAACTTTGTTTTTACTTTGAGTAGCTCAATTAGTTATTTTTTCTTTGCAACCACTTATTTGTGAATTTTAAGTGAAAGTAATGTCATGTGTAGAATGCTCCCAAAATCTAAAGATACTGTAATATCTTTGTTTTTATTCTCATTTGCTTCAATAAGCCTAACATGAAGATAAAATTCTATAGTAGTGAAATCCTCTTTTAACACCTCACTATAGATCAATCTTGAACCAAGATCTAAGTTCTTGGTTTTATTTAGTAGATTCTTGATTCTTGATTTAATAACATTAATCTTTTCCCTTCTAATGGTGTTTTTCATATCATTTTTTATTTCACTCTTTGAGGTTGACATCTTTATTTCGCTTTTTTGTTTTTTATCTTGTAGTATTAACCTTTGCAGTAGTCTTCCTTATAACTCCCTAGTAATGAGATATGCTATAAATATGATTCACTTCTATCACTTGCAATTAATTATTTGTAGAAAGCTTTTAGAAATACAATCTTCAAAAATAAGAATTCAATATATTTAGTTGGATTATCTAAGTCCTTCTATATTAATATTCCAACTATAACTTTGATGCAATGATAGGTTCTAAACTTCTAGAACTTTAATTGAAATAGGATTCCTTATATCCCCTTGTTTTTTTTATACGTTTTTGCAAACTTTTTTTTCTATCCTTATATCTCCTTGTGTTTTTAATGTTTTCAAATGTTCTTGAAGCAATGGAAATAATTTAAATGCTTCTACTTTTAATCATTTCTTTCATATAACCAATATCTTCTCTAGATATTCCTTTTAACACGTTATTGCTCCTACTAATATCTCTATAATATGTAATGAACTTTGATATCAAAACTTGCAATATAATAATGAATATTTCTCACCTTCTTGATGCTTAATTTTGGTTTACAAGTTGCTTGGAATATATGTTGTCTACAAGGCTGATTACTCTTGTTACTCTTCACCTTGCTTATGCACTTTATCCTTCTTGTAAATGGGTTGGTTTGTCTTCCTTTCTCCAATCGAACGCTTGCTGAATATGTGCTCTAATATGCACTATTTATCCTTGGTTGTTATGTGCACTATATGAGGCTTGGACTCTCTTCAAATCTGGTCTTCCACTTGTAAGTAGCAGTCTCTCTATTTCTGGTTTTTATGTACTCTTCAAAACAACAACCTTTTACTTACCTTCAATGTTCCTTTTATCCTCCTCCTTTGTGTTTACACACGTGGGTGCCTTCTTAACTTGATGCAATATGAGATGGGAGTGGCAAGTGACACTTTTTATTTTCAACCTTCTTGGAAACATTCCTTCTTACACCTCCTTGTAGGGCCTATGACATGTGGTGCTTGTCTTATTCTTATTTATTGGAAATTTTTATTGTAGCTCCTTATTTCAGTGCCTATGACAAGTGGCACTCGGTTTCTTACTTCTTTGTGGTTGATGACTGTTATAATTTATTTTACCTTCTTCCTCGACATTGGGCACTCATATATGGAGAGTTCTCAACATTTTTTTGTTTTTTCCACCTATGTTGGGCACTCATTTATATTTTTCTTACTATAGTTTCAAATATGGGACATTACACTATGATGTTGGGCTCTCCTTTGTCTTGTCTTTTTTGGAGTTTTGAATATGATAGTTACACTATAATTCTGGGCACTCCTTCATCTTATATTTACTGGAGTTTTGAATATGATATATTACACTACGATGTTGGGTGATTAACCTTCCTCTTGAATGTGGCACTCTTCACTTTGGATGCATGGAACAACTCCTTCCACGTGGTAATAGGTTTCTAACTCCTTTTTCAACTTCCTTGGATCTTTCCAATGCTTTTCCAATGCTCAAATCTTGCAATTTCTCTTTTTGTCTACATATTTTCCTTATTATAATGCTTTGACTATCTTCTATAATGTTTTTGGACATGTAGAATTGTTATTTTCCAGCTAGCTTCAATGGTTATGGCACCTCCTTTGTGATGACATATGACTTGCACTATGACCTCAACTTTTACCCATGTATTTTCACTTGTATTCTCTCTTTTGTAGGTTTGGTTTTATCCTCTGTGTAGGCAGAAAATTTAGTGGTTATGGTGCTCTATTGGGTGTCTTTTGACACCTCAAATAACTAAAATTTTTATCTCTTAGAATGGTCTTTTTATTGCTTCCCGAAGATTGTCTTTTAGGGCTTTGTAGAATGCCCTTCTTGGATTTTTTAATACTTATTTTCCTCTTATATAATCTTGCATTTTTTACAACACTTGTAGAGTCCTTTGTATGACTCTTAAACGTATATTATGACTGCCCCCTTATGCTTGGAAATTGGTACTTTATTTTTCTCGAAATGTGGGCTTCAATTTTTTGATTTGGGTATTTATTTGTATGGTCCAACCTTGCTTCCAAAAACTATTTTTAATCCTCTCCAAACCTATCCACAAATTCTTCTTGGAGATGTAAACTCAAATTGCACTGTGGACTTGGGATTTCTTCTCCCTTTCAAGCTCTTCTCTTGCTATAATATCCTACCTTTTCTCTCCAACTTTTAGAGGTAATATTCAACTTTTTTGGTGGCTATTTATTGCCACAAAAATCTACAAGTAGATTCCTTTTAACTTATTCAAAAGAGCTCTTGATAAATCTTCCTTTGACTCCCTGACTACACTTAAATGAATTTGGTATTATTATTATCTTTGATCATTATCAATATCTTCCTTTTCTTGGCTATTCTTTCACTTATCAATCCAAGATACTCAATGTAATATTTACACTATTGTATATGAAAATTTGTGGTCTTATTTTGATTATAATGAGAAATAGAATGTTGATACGTTTCTTTCTCTCAAAATATACCTAATTTCTATTTTCTTCTATGTGCAGGATTGATCCTTGTAAACTATAACTTCTGCACTATTTTGAAGACTTGAAATGAAACTATTTTATGCAACTCTTTGAACCTTGAAATCGGTGCTTAATAAACCTTAATAAGAAACCAAATATGAAAGTTCTACTAATGAAATTTTTGCGCCTTTTTGTTTCATACATTTTCAATCTTGTAGATTATGAATATGATTGTGATTCAACTCACCTTAATGGATTCCTTTTGTAGATGCTATTGCAACTCTTACAGGCTTTCCAAAATAGCTCATTTGCTCACCTTTTTGCAGCTTCAATACTTGACTAATATGTTGCCCAATACTGTAACTCGATGGCTTAAAAAATCCTTCAGAATGTACCTCTAAAATCTGATATTTAGTAGTCACTAACTCTTCCCAAATTTCTACCTTTTCTATCCTCAAATCTACAAAATTGTAGATTGTAAAGCAATCAATACCATCACTAAAAAACTATCCTTGAATCCCAAAAATTTGGTAGGATTCTCCCCAAATCCCAGATGAGATGTTTGCTCAAAAACCCTTCAATTATGGCCCCCAAATCTCTTGGATTTGGTGGTTATTCTATATCTTTTCTCTTGCTTAATTCTAATTTTAAAGTAGATCTCCTCCTCAAATAATCTATAATTCTTGATATCTATTCAATACTACCTTTTTATTTGATAATATTCTTGCTAAACCTTCTCCTTTGGGCTTGTTGTTGAATGGCGATAATTATCCCAATTCCTTAGCTTCTTATTTGGTAGTAATTTCTCCAATGAGTCCTTCTAGGGAATCCTTCAATGAGGCTCACCAAGCCTTCTTCTTGTTTCTCCTTGAAACCTCTCCAAGGTTCTCAATATTGTAGCTTCAAAATATTCAATGAGACCTTCCTTGGCCTCTTTAATATTCAACTATGGAAATGAGATCTCCTTCTAGGATCTCCTAAATCTACTGCTACTAAAATCTATAATAGAGCATTTTGTTAGTTCTTCTCAATGCTCAATCTTCTACTACGAAAGTTCTTCAATAGGGCCTTCAATGGACCTCTTCTTCAATGTGAAGTTTCCAGTCTTCAATGGAGATCACCAATATCCAATATTTTTCTAGGACTCTTCTCCTTGAGTCTCTTCGATATTCAATGGGGTATTCTTTCTAGGACCTCCTTGTTAGATTTACAATCTTCAATGTGGCTTTCTTGGCCACTAGATCTCTCCTCAATCTATCAACTAGGAGTCTTCAATTTGCAAATATTTCAATGGGGCCTTTCTCCTTCGGCCTTCAAATATTTAATCCTTATTTTTCTACAACAAATAATTATTCCCTGCATGAGGAAAGTAACTTGGAATTTTGGGCAATGAAGATGAAGTATCTATTGTAGGAAGTTTCTCACCTTCTAAGAGTTAATTTTCTACAACAAGAAAAACTTAGATGATAGTAACCCAATGGTTCTCCTGAAAACTTATTTTTCTCTCTTGCAATGGAATATTAGAGATAATAAAAATTCCTATGACTATATTAAAAATAATATTCACTAGTTGGATTTCCAATCTAGTGGATACAATGTTGAGTTCTAGTCTTCACAAGTGTTACAACTCTTATGAAAAAACTCTAGCCAAATCATGTGGCTTTCTCTATTTTCTATTATTCTACCTAGAGCTACTTATATCAACAATCTTAAGCCAACATCATTTGTAAGGGGTGGTGCACAATGGTGAGTTCAGTTTACAGAGATGTGGTAATATCTATTGTAATGGTATTTGCATGTAGCAATGCACTATAGTTGGTCTGGTTTGTAAATACTCAATAATAGCAATGGTGATCACTTGTGGCTTTCCTTTGATCCATCATGGCTCTAATACCATTGTTATCTTTTGGATCCTTAAACATAAATAAAATACATTCACAAGTATTAAAATAAGCATGCAATGAAATAACTATGATAATGGCAACTTTACATGCATGAAAATATGATAGAAAACTTGATACAATGCTCTATAAATACACATAGAAGAAAACTCACAAAAATTACAATGCTTCTCTCATGGAGTTTGCAACTCCTCCATGATAGAAAAATGGAGCTACATTGTGTCTACTACTACTCTCACCTTTGCACTCTAAAAAATTACTCTCAATCACTCACAATGAGACCTTTATATAGAAATATATATTACTTGCCTCTCACTCAACCCTAAGACTCATGTACATGTGGACTACATGCACATTTACATCATTGCACATTCTAACACTTGTGAATTTATTAAATAACTCTAATAAACTATTTATCTCCTAATATAAGCCTAACCTAATACCCATGAAGGTACATTAGTAAAGAACCAAATGATGTAATATCCATATTTTCCAACAATCAAAACAACCTCAAATTAAATTTTTGTGACAGATTCAAACAAGAAAAGATGATATAAAGTAGGTCAAAAGATTAGAAAAAAATGTAGAAAGTAAAAAGTATTAATGGATAAATCAAGTAGTAAAGAAATAGGTAGAAGTTCACCAAAAAATTTATCGGATGGTAAAAAATGCTAACGCATTTAATCTAACAAAGCAAAATGAAGACATAGTAAGAAATCTTGTCAGATATTTAAGAAGTTGATGTCAGCAATAAGACTATAAAAATTTGACATCTGATAGAAAGAGCAAAAGCAAAGCATGTGAAATATTAAAGCATCTGACACCAACATTAAAGGAAAAAGAATGAAACCATCTAGATGGAAAATAGTGATGATGTCGGTAAGGCAAAATAAAATGTTACATGAAGTATTAAAGAAATGTATAAGCAAGAAGAAATATTCTAAGGTATTGCTTTTAGTACTCGACATCCTGCATCATGGTTCTCAAGGGCTCTAGACTTTAGTAGGTGATGACATCATTATCAAAAGCTTAAATACTCAACAAGCCAAATAAAACGTCAAATGCAAAATAAATCTAATTCAAAAATTTTGGTAACAAAGTATCAAAGCCCAAAGCAAAGAAACATGGCGATATTATAATATATAGCCATTAGATTCTTTAGATGATTACATCATCAAAGGAGAAAATAATATCCAATACCTGACATGGTAAAAAGTATAAAGCCTAACATGAAGAAGTGATAAAGGAAGCAATGCTCAGCCAATACAAATATCTAGTAGTAAGCAATACGCTTTCATGCCATCAACTATTGCATCAATCATCAAGAATCATCCTAATCAATAGAATCATGTGTGTTGAGCAACTTCCAAGAATCATTGTTGTCATAATATCTCAATGGTCAAGGCCATTTCCTTAACACATCTACCCCTAATCAACTAGCTATGCATAACAAAAAGAAGTGGACTAACATTATATGGGTAAAATCCAATGATGTAGTACACAAACTAGCATCACAATGAAATTAGCATCACACATGTCAGGAGAGCATGCCTAAATTAGTTAAGCATAGATGACTTGAATGTGACAACCACTCTTTGTGCCTACTCTGAAAGGTCTACAATATGCTCTAAAATCAATGATGATAGCATAATCAATTATAATTGTAAATCTATATATACTAGAATGTAAGCCATTCTAATGGTTAAATCTTTGGCATTTACAATTATCATAATTGTATGATTGGGTTATACACATTTCGAATGAATATTGTATTGTTGTGTGGCCTCCTGCTCACTTCTTGTGCAAAACATGTATGTATGTCTTACTAAGTAATTGAGCATTTTTGTTAAAGCTAGGAACAAATAATTATGTTACACTTATTCTACATTTTGGATTTCTACAATGATTTATCATTATAGTTCTGGAATGACTTAACAATGCTCAAATTTATTCATGTTTAATTGTTTAAATGCATAGGAAAGTAACACTTGGGATATGGCCATAGATTAAAGAATTAGCATATCAATCCATATTCAACTAGGTTTTTATTATCCTTTATGAGGTTTTGTTCATCAAACTTTACCTTTGGAATTTGTTATTTTCTTTTTACAAATCCATCCTTTTTGGAGAAAGAAGAAATCTCCATTTTCTTCTTCCTATATTCAACCATTGTTTATATTATTTTAGCATGTGTTATTTTTACAATAGCCCCTGAATATGAAGATCCCTATACAACCATTTTGGAAAACCTAAATTATTTATATTTTACCTATTTTGTCTTCTTCATTTTTTATCTTAGATATCTATTGTCTGCCTTTGTTTCTCGTAGGCCTCCTATGGCATATTTCAATCGTCATAGTTTTAAATATGGTTTTTTTGCTATATCCTAGTTCCATTGCACTCCTTTAGTACTCACCTTCCCTCCTCCTTTCTCAAAATCCTACCTCCTTAGCCAAAATCCTCACATAAAGAAATTATTACTTGATGAACTTTTTGTAAAATTTTCTCAAGATTCCTTCCTTAAATTATAAGACTTTATTTATATTTTTATTTAAATCTTAAGTTTATTTAAATTAAATTTGGCTACTTTCTAAAGTTAAAATTGAGATTTATAATATTATTTAAGTGATTATTTTATTTTATGTTTGTAGTAGTCTAGTTCACCCATACATTCAAAGATGTTTGATTATGATAATGTTAAGCCATAGAGTGAGATGTCAAATGGGGAAAATAAACAAGTCTATTTTAGGATACCTTTAAATTTTATTCTCCTCTAGATTGAACCCTTACGAATGGTATTAGGATAAAAATATATTATTAATGATATGCACAATAATAATTAACTAGCTTCACTAGCTGCAAGCTTACTGCAATGGTAAGGGATTTGGCCTCTCTTTGGTAGGTCCAAGGTTCAAACCCCACTCAGTATGAGGGGATCGAGACCCCTCATAAAAATATGTGTAAACTCATTGAAAAATAATTAACTAGCTTCAATAAGTGTGAGTTGGGAGTGATTGCAAGCCAAGAGCGAGCCTCACATTTTTCTTGTTTTAGAAAGCAATCAAGTTTTACAAGTGTGAGTAGGAAGTGTATGTAGGAATCAAAGTGTGAGTAAGTAACGAGTGCCAATTCTTCTTGTTCTAGATCTTAGGAGAAACTCAAAAACTAAAGGATTTATGCAAAGAAAATCTAGATAACATGGTAAGAAAGTCATTTTTGAAAGTCCTTACTAGAAGTAATGATACCTGATGTGGGAACAAGTCCCAAATAAAAATGTTATTAAATTTACAAGGTATTTGTAATCCAATATTACAAGATATCTAATAACAATTGATACAAATAAAAACTAGCATTTAATTGCTAACATTTAGCTAACAATTGTTGATATTTGTTTATTATTGATATTTAAAAGCATATAAAAATAAATCTTATGGTAAATTAAAAAACCTATGTCTATCCTTATCATTCTTCCCCACCATAAAAGCATTGAACTCCAATGCTTTTACAAGAAAGTGGGAGAGAAGATGTGCAAGTGCCCAAAATATAATCATCAAACTTGATGAAGAAGAAAGAGACCCTTTTGAAGGTTTTTCTTGAAAATATAGAGCATACATTCATCTATAAGGATTTGCTCTATCACAAAGAGCATACAATTATCAAATACTCTACTCGAGAGAGCATACAATTGCCCTAATAAAATCACTACAACTCTTGTGAAGGGAGTGCCAAAGTCAAACTATGCTCAAAAGGGCCTTGTAGGAATTTTCTTCAATCTTCTCCACAAAATGTTTTCTGCTCCTCAAAACTATAGTAGATTCACTATGAGAAAAGTTTACAAAAAATAGAAGAAAAAGGTACAAATCCTAGTGATCCAATACAAGGCATAGAATGGATTTTTGGGTACCATCGAGCTTGCGCTCCTTATTACAAATCCAAAAAGGTTTCAAAAAGCTAAATTGGATGATGAGAAAGACAACTCAATCCTCAAAAATCCACAATAACAAGTGGATTCAAATACTAAAAAGCATACAATGATTTTTGCTCATTTATTCAAAGTTTATGGAAAAAATTAATTAAGACAAAATAATTAATTAATTCTTAAGTGCATCAACATAATAATAATAATAAATTAAGTTGATGTTAATTAGTTAGTTCTAATTATATAAGTTCCATAGATCATGGCTAGGGTTTTTGGAGATTCAAAATTGGATCAATTGGAAGTGGGGATTAAATTCAAATTATTCTGTGAATTATTTTTCTAAAGTTTTTTTCCTCATCGTCTTTTCCAATTCAAAAATTACAAATAAAATAATGGTTGATGGCCCATGGTTTAGTGGTAGATATGCACTTTATTTGAGACTATGCGAAATTTTTTCTATTGAGATAGAAACTATTAAGAAGCTTCTAGTATGGGTTAGGCTTTTTGGACTTCCATATCAACTTATAAATAAAGATGTTAAAGAATATTGGAAATACCTGAGGGAAATTCATCAAGGAAGGACTAAATACTTAGGAGTGAAATCATGCTATATATACTCGAATATGTGTTGTAATGGATATTTCAAAACCTTTGACACAATCCATTAAGATTAAATTTTGAATCAAGAGAATGGGATCAACAAGTAAATTATGAAAATATTGTACTTTATTGTGACAATTGTTATGATATTACAGACATGGCAAGAGTTTGCAAAATGAAAACTATGAAGAAAGAGAAAAAATTCTAGCCATGAGATAAACTTCAATATGAAGCAAGAAAATCATATAGTAACTGAAGCTAGATCAAATCAATGATATTCTACTAAGAAAGAAGAGGCAAAGAAAACCTATCTACAATATCTTTTGGAAAGTTCAAAAGGAATTAAATGTGCAAAATAATATGTGGAGAGAAATCCTAAAATAAATATGACAAAAGAGGTCAAGTTTATTCCAGGTAAACTATCTTCATTTTCCTCAAGTAATATGGAATCCTCTCTAGGTAATAAAAGTGGAAGGGGTGAAGATGTTATCCCCTGCACCTTATGAAGACATGTTAATGCTACAAGGTCATGTTTATTAGTTAGGTCCTAATTAATTGTTATGAGGCTTTAATAAGACCTCATTAGAATAGGTTATTTTAATGTGTAATGTCATTTCATATTCATTTGAATTTCATGTAATATGGATTTGGAAACCCTAACCCTAATATCATTTTTCTCAATATATAATTCCATAACACAAAGGGAGAGATGTGATTTTTCATTCTCTCCATTGTCAAAAATCTTCTCCTCATTTTTTCTTATTTCATGTGGTTGAGCTTGGGCACATTGATCCTTGCTACAAGTGGTACTAGAGCTTATATGCTTACCCCTCCCACAACCAAACTTGGAGAAGCATTGCATTTTCCTCCTCTCCTCCTCCACGATTTTATGTTTTTAGTTGAAGGAGAGCATGAGGATGTTACATGATGTTTCATAAAACCACCATATATTTTATTTTTATTACAGATATTAGCTTGTATTTTTTTTTGCATGTATCCAAAATCTATATTTGATTGAGTTCGATGACCTCTGTCTAAACTGACCATGTTTGTTTTTTACACAACCATATAGTAGCCAAAAACTATATCTAACTGAGTTTTATGACCTCTGTGTAAACTAATCGTGTTTATTTTTACACAACCATATAGTATCTAAAATCCAAATTTGATAGAGTTCAACGACATCTATGTAAACTGATCGTGTTTTTTTTTACACAGCCATACAATCAAATTGACCTTTGTGTAAACTGGCTGTATTTTTTTTACAGCATAGCAGGATTCTATCCTCTCCATTGTACTTGTATAAGTGGCTTACAAAATTTTACACATTGCTTTTGGCTAACTTATAGCTCTCATTTATAAAATTTATTCCACCTGGACAATGAGCAAGCTCTAGTGGATCACACATAACATACATACTTTAATATTAGCACTATAGTAGCAATACATATACACTCCAAGACTCTTTTTAGTTTTCATTTGCTTTATTTCATTTTAAATCAATTCACATATTTTCATAATCCCTAAAATGAATACATCTTATGACTCATTTTTTAGGCTAGCCTTGTGACAGGGTGTCACTTCCTTAGTGGTGGGAAATCTACATTAAATACCATATGATTCAAAGTTGGACTAGACTTAATGAGAATACACAGTGAAGGGGGTTATCCATACCCACGAACCTTTGAAAAGGAATCATCCTTTTTCTTGTGCTTGGAAAACTAAAAACTCTTAATCAAGATTAAAATTAAGTCGATCCAATATTTATCATAGTTGTGGAATAGAGCACATACTTCTCTTTAGAGAGTATATCACTAACCATAATAAATTGGGTGAGGACTGGTAGGACTTGGGATCCATCACGACTTGGATTTCATCATTGAGCATTTGTATGTGGGCATCCAGGTGAAGGTATTAATTTGATACAAGCTCATTATACCTCTCCAAATTTTAGCACCTCACCTACTTGTTGTCATAATATTGAGGTTACTAGTTTTGCACATCCTATACTTTGGTATTCAGTTGTGTAACCTAGTTTTGGATATATTGGTCTACACATTCATCTATTGGAGATATTAGCTTTTACATTCATCTGTAGTATTTCAATTTGTGCTACACATATTTTTTTTAGTACTTCAAATTTAGCCACATCATCATCCCGTTGCATTAGGACTCATAGCCACTTGTACAATTCATAATTTATAAAAGAGATTCCACTTGGATGGTGAGCAAGGTCTAGTGGATCACATTCATTCATTGTCAACACTTCACTCATTAGTTACTGGTACATTTTACCTCACTTAATTATATGTTCCTTGTTCACACCTTGACACACATCTTTTAGGTCTTTGTAGTGTCATAGGTTATAATGACTTCCAACTTAAAAAAAAAATGTTATATTTACCCTCAAAGGTAAGGATAATTGGGATCAATGGTTCATAGGCCTTAGGATAGCTATAAAATTTAAGATCCTATGGTGCAACCATCTAGATGCAAATCCCACACCATCTTGTTGCCCTGGAAAAATGGTAGATAGATGATGATCGAATCTGTGTTGAAATCCTACTTATCACACAATATTATCTTCACAATTTAATTGATGAAGCCAAGCATTGTACAACATGGTCAGTTCTCGAAGTCTTCAAGAAAACTTTGACACCAAATCTAACCTATAATTTGTTCATATTTTCCTAAATATGAATCGAATAAATATGCAAAAAGGATACTCAAGTTCCACCATCAACCTCCTTCACTCTATTAAATAGGTCATTGATAAAGACTTTAAAAATCAGTGCATCACATGGGCTTTCCTCATTCAATCATGTCTTCACATTCTAGACTACAATTACTTTCTTGCCAGTTTATCAACTAGTGGAACCTTAAAAACTCTCAACTTTGAAGCCTTAGTAGAAATATTTGTTGAACTTGACAAAACCTTTTACACATACTTCACCAGTTTTGACCTTGGTGACTCAGCCTTTCAAGTGGATGAAGATGTAAATTTTTCAAATAGAAAAGATAACAGAAGTCATGGTCAAGGTTGTTGTCAAGGCAAAGGTAAAGGACAAGGACAAGGTTCTAACAATGGTCAATATGAACACCACGACATCAAACTAGTCAAGGACAACATAATAAAGGACAAGTAAAACAACCTAGTACCTTTGAATAAACTGATAACTCAAATATTGTGTGCAATCAATGTAATAGAAAATGGCACTATGCCACTGATTATCAAATTGCCACACACAAGATCAAGTAGTTTCAAAAGCACAGTGTGCATAATGTAAATAAAGATGACTTTGATCCAGATGTCTTCCAAAGTGCTCAATTTGTACATACCCAGATCATCAACACACAGATACCTATATCACCATCTGTTGACCATCCTAAAATATTCATTGAGGCACATTTAGGATATATTGGCTATGATATTTCTCATCCCACATTGAAATTCATTGGAGTTTCCCATAGCATAGCCTCCACCAGTAGTTCGTAGATCATGGATATTGGAGCCACCCAACATATAAATTCTGACAAGGACTTCTTTGAATAATTCACCTCAGAAGTACTTGGTATAGTTCACATGGCTGACAAATCCTCTCAACCAGTTGAAGGAGCTGGAACTGTTCTATTGAAACTTCTTGAATTACTAGATTTTTAGCTACTTGATGTTCTCTACATTCCTACTCTAAAGCAAAATATGTTATCACTATTCATACTCATCTACTATGAAATTTATCTGACTTTCACTACCAAAGATAAGACTCTTTAAGTCATTCATCCACCCTCCAAAATAGTGGTCATAATCTGTTTATTAGGTGGTAAACTTATCAAACTTGTTGAACATCTTCCTTTTGAAGTTTACATTATCGAAGCTAACATGGCACTTAATGCCACCCTAACTCCTAAGAAACTTTTTGTTGATGCATTATGGCATGCTCTCATGGTTCATGTCAAACATGACCAATTAAGATAAACGGAGTCCATTGTTAGGGGACTACCACAGTTCTCTTATAAACCCATAAATTATGAAGTAGGAATCATTACCAAATCCTCTCAATAGCCTTTTACAAAGAGTCAATAGAAGTCCAAATAAAAATTGGAGCTATTTCACTCATACATTTGCGTCCAATGCTTATTCCCTCATTAAAAGGAAAAAGGTATTACATCACCTTCATCGACGACTTCTCAAAATAGCTATGGGTCAGCTTTTTGGAGAAGTTTGAAGCTTTTGAATTCTTCAAAGCATTCAAGTCTCACACATAACAAGAATAAATTTGTAGAATCAAGACCTTAAAGAGTGACAATGGTAGAAAGTACACCTCAAATGAATTCATATAGTACTTGTTCTCATATGAGATCAAACATTAATTAACAATACCAAGCATACCTCAAAAAAATGATGTTGTCAAGCACATGAAGAAGAAAATTATGAACATGGCTCATGCCCTTCTTATCTACAAAAATGTACCTCCATATATTTGAGCCAAATACACCTAGACTACTATGCATGTTCAACACAATGAGTCCCTCAAAACCTGGCCTGTCACCTCATGAAAAATGGACTGGATACCCCCCACCATTAGCCACTTTGGAATATTTTTCTCCATATGTTATGCTCATCTTCTTCCAAAGAATATAAATAAACATGAACCTCAATCTATTAAAGGCATATTTTTTGGATGCACTATGGATCAGAAGGGATACAAGGTATTCTTTCCTTTACATCGAAAAGTGATTATGATACATGATGTGTTTGCATAAACTAAAGAACAATTAGTTACATTGGATACCAAGGGATACAATCTTTATCCTAGAACAAAATATGCTAATTTTTATATTTTAGCCTTTGGGGGAGACATTCAAAAGTTACTCAAAAATTTAAAATATAAAAATCAACCCACAAGTCCAGAGTAACCAAACTATGATGCTAAATAGATGTTTGTATATTTTGCACCTTCTACCCCTTCACACAATAATGTTGATCATGGTAAAAGTATTTTTTCACATTCATCTTTATCACCATCCTCCATACCTAATGATACATTCCATGATCATGATGAAAACTTTGAGATAGGTGAGACATCCACACTGCTCCCCACTCGAGGAATTTGTGAAGTTCACCAACTCTTAAAGGACATCAAACCAAATGAAGTGAGCAAAATGGGCACAAGAGGTGCCCTCAGAGAGAGAGTACATGAACCATTACTTGTTAAACTTAAACCTACAAAACTATACATCACTCTGAACAATGAAACTCTCACATACCAAGAATTTGTCAAACACGCAACTTGGAGATATGCAATGAACCAAGAGTATGAATCTTTGATAAAAAATGGTACTTGGGAGTTAGTCAATTTACCACTTAGAAGAAAGGTAGTTCGAAACAAATGGGTGTATAAAAACAAGTATAAATTAGATGGCACCCTTGACAAACACAATGTGAGATTAGTAGCTAAAGGCTTCATGCAAAAGCAAGGCATTGACTACACTGAGGTATTTACACCTACCATAAAATGGCCCACAATCAAGACTCTTGTAGCCTTAGCTACACAAAAAGGTTGGAAGATTCATCAATTAGATGTAAAGACTACTTTCTTGAATGGAAAATTGGAAGAATAAATATACATGGCAGAGCTAGAAATTTTAAAGGTTGCAAGATATAAGCATAGGGTATGCAGATTCAGAAAGTATTTATATGGATTGAAGCAAGCCCCTCACTCTTAGTTCAGCAAGCTATCAGATTGGATGAAGCAACTTGAATTTGAAGTATGTGATTACCAAGACATGGATGCAACACTGTTCATCAAGCACAACAAAGACAAAGTCACATACCTCATAGTCTTTGTGGATGATATGCTTCTAACAAGTAACAATGACTACATCATCAACATAGTGAAAATGGACCTTGCAAAGACTTTTGATATATCTGATCTGGGATTGATGAAATTCTATTTGGGCATAGAAGTAACTCAAGAAAATGGTGAAATATTTTTGACCCAAAAGAAAGACGTCAATGATCCTCTAAGTTTCAACTCAAATATGCATACCCTATGACAACACCAATGGAATCAAATCTGAAACTCACCATGGATTATGACACACCAGAGGTAGATGCAACACTTTGTAGAAGGCTGGTTGGTAGTCTCATATATGTTATCAACATATCTAACATCACTTATGTAGTGGAGATTATGGTAAGGTACATGACCAAGCCAAAGGAGAGTCACTGGAAAGTGACAACAAGAATGTTGAGGTACCTAAAGACAACCTATAACTATGGCCTGTTATATATAAAAAAAAATGCAAATTTCAAACTCATTGCATTCATAGACTCAGACTTTGCAGGATATAAAGACACTAGGAGATCTATGTTTGGGTACTTGAAATTTATTAGCTCAAAACCAATTCATTAATATCAAAGTGATAAAAGACTATAGTAGATTATTCAGTAGAAGCTGAATATATTGTTGTCGTTGAGACAAGCAAAGAAGTGGTATGGTTAAGAAAGTTGTTACACACTCTTGATATCACTCAAAAAGGCCCTACAAGACTGCATATGGACAATCAATCAACAATCCACATGGAAAAGAATCTTGTGTTTCATTATAGAACCAAACACATCAGTACAAAAGTCCATAGGATCTTAGAACTTGTTCAAGATGGCACAATACAAATGCACTACTACCCAACAATAGATCAGATTGCCAACAACTTTGCCAAGCCACTCTAGATGATGAAGTTTAAACAGTTTAGACAATAGATAGACTTAAGAGTCTCCATCTCTCCCTGACAATGAATATGCAATAGGACTAGAAATGCTAATTCTTATTTGTAAAACTGCCTTCATGTGGGCGAAAATTTTTGGTCGGTCTCTACTCTATCCCATTTTGTTGGCAATTTGAATTATTTTGTGTTTTCATTGATGTCACATGGATCACATTGAGTTTTGGTGGCAAAAGAACTTCATAAATAATCATTTATGATATTTTGGAGAGCATGGATGTATACAGGGTTTTGTGTCACAAGAGGCATATAATATTTAATTTTTAAATATTATATTAATGGTTTTTATTAAAACCAATGGTAAAGGTTTTTATTAAAACCAATGGCAAGGTTTTTTATTAAAACCAATGGTAAAGTTTTTTATTTAAACCAATGGAAAGGGTTTTTATTAAAACCATTGGAAAGGGTTTTTCATTAAAACCACTATGCTAAGACTTCTCCAAATAATTATGGATGAAAAGGTTTTTCAAATAAAACCTAGGTGCAAAAAGTTTCATGGTAAAATTCAAGAGAATGAAGGAGATATCCCAATTCAAAGTTAAGAGGTGAATTATTAAATTCTTATTTAATATTTCTAAGGTCTAAAGTTGAATTTTATTATTCGCTGATGTGCAATGGTTGGGTAGATTAATAAAATCTGCCTACATCATTCTAAGGCATGGAGGTGCATATAAATAAAAGGTAAAACCTTTTTTTATAAGAGATTTGGGAATATTGCGCATGAGTGAGAATCGTTGAAAGGGGAGCAGCGAAGAAATAAAGAAAAATAATTTTCATTTGAGAGCAAGTTCAAGGAGACAACACGGGAAAGTGATGTTATGCAAGAGCCTATAGTGCAATTGGTAGTGCACAAACTTTGCACAAGGTAGGTCCGTTGTTCGAATCCCGCCAGGCAAAAAGTGTTTTTCTAAGGAAGGCAATTTGAGTTTTCATATTTGAGCACAAGAAAAGTTGGGTGTTTGGGATTAAATCCCAATGTGGGCTGATGCCCATGTGGTAAGCGCTTCACAGCGCTAAGTGAGAGGAACAGAGTTTGACTCCCATAAAGGTGTGAAGGCACATTATTTTTGGAAAGGCATTAACAGTTTTGAAGATGGTGAAGGCACATTAATTTTGGCAAAGGTGTTTTGTAAAAAGGTATTTATCTCTAGCGCATGGTAATATTTGATATTGATAAAGTTTTGGTGCATTGAAAATCATTTCTATTATAACTAGGGAGTTATAAGGTATTTAGTAAAAATAAATGATTGATGTATGTTCTTAGGGAGTTATAAGGTTTGAAGTTAAATATTTGTGATTGATGTATGTGGAGTTATAAGGTGTGGAATTAAAAATAAAATCATAGGTGCTTGTTGTATGTATTAATAAAAATTAGGGAGTCATAAGGTTGAAAAGTGTTGAATTTTTTATGTGTTCTAGTGCATGATTTATTTATGAAATTAAACTAGGAACTTGATACCTAGTTAATTGCCACCTTGAATTAGAAGACATGCACATGAGTTAGGGTTTGAAGTTGAAGACAAATTGCTTGATTATGTGCCTTGGATATTAAGAAGAAGTGGATGGATTAGAAAATCAATTTTGTGGATAAAATTGATGCTTGAGTTCATTATTGCTTTAGTGGAGTTCATTGAGAGTATTATCATTATTAAGGAGGTTTTTGCCATTGCTTGAGGATATTATGTTGTAATCACAATGACACTGAGAGGGGGGGTGAATCAGTGTGATATTTAAAATTTCTAAAACATATAGTTTTAAATCCAGCAGCAGTTTAAACTGATAAAAGAAATATCAAAATGCAATAAGAAAGCATGACACACAACACAGTAATTTAACGAGGTTCACCAATGTGGCTACTCCTCAAAATGATTGCTTGGACTACCATCCAAATCCAGCCAATGCAAAGCTACAACTTTACAATATCTTTTACCAAAGACCAACTGGAAGGAGCACCAACCCCTTTGCTTTATCTATTTTAGGCAGAATGGAGCATCGACTCCTAATTTACCATCACCTACTAGAAAGAGGCACCAACCCCTTGTGCCAAGCTACAACTTGGAAGACATTAATAAAGATTACGTAATAAAACTTTCACCTCATTTCTCACAGTCTATTATTTTTTTGCATTCTCGCCGTTTCGCGCAACACGATTCGCACTATCCGACCGCTTCTCTGTACTTCTTCGCACTCTCTACTGCAATCAGAAGATCGATCACTTCTGTAGTCTACGCATTATTACTTAGGACTTGAAACACACCCTCTGCACATCGCGCTCTTAATTCTCGAAGATTCGATATGCACTCTTCACTTCGTCACTAAAGAAATATCGCTTCGGCCTTAGCTCAAATCGAAATGACTCACTCTCTGTGCACTACAAATTTCGCATACACACCTTATCTTCACACAAGTCCCCTTCCATCTTCAATTAGCCCTCCTTTTATAGAAGAAATCTTCAAGAACAATTCTTAAATCATAGTCGACTGTAACCCTAGGACGTCGGCTGCAAACCCTAATGATGTCGACTTCAAACCCTAGAATTTTTTGATTGCTTAAACCTGGTGATTGTCGGCTGCCAACCCTAAAAATGTCCATTGTAAAACCCTAGCAAATGTCAGCTTCAAAACCCTAAAAATTTCCACTGTAAAACCCTTGACAATGTCGGCTTCAAAACCTTAAAAACGTCCGCTGTAAAACCCTAGAAAATGTCGACTTCAAAACCCTAAAAATCATCGACCTCGATTCAACTTGTCGGCCTCAACCGCTACTGCCACCTCTGTCACCTTTTTGTAACTGTTGCCGTGAAACACAACCATGTCACGATATCGTGACCCTTTTTGTAGCCGTACACCTTCATATCCTTGCTGTCGCGAAATCGCGACCATTTTGGCCTTTGGTAGCTTTGCCATCGTTCTTGTCGCGAAATCGCGACACTTCAAACTTTTGCTTACGTCATCCTCATTCTTGTCGTGAAATCATGACGCTTTCGGCTTCCAACGGCTTTTCTTTCACCCTATCGCAAAATCGTGACACTTTCATTGTGTCTTGCTTGGTTGCTGTGTTGGTTTTTTTCACCTTGTCGCGAAATCGCGACACTTTCAATTTTGCTGACGTCATCCTCAGCTTTGTCATGAAATCGTGACGCTTTCGGCTTCCAGCGGCTTTTCTTTCACCTTGTCGTGAAATCGTGACACTTTCAATTTTGCTGACGTCATCCTCAGCTTTGTCACGAAATCGCGACGCTTTCGGCCTCCGTACAATTCTTGCTTCATGCGGTAGCGAAATCGCTACACCTTTGTGCCTTGTGCTTTCGACTTGCTTCAACTTTGAGTTCTGATATTTTGACTGGTAGCGAAATCGCTACATCTTTTTCTCTTAACACTTTCTCCCAGCTTCGGCCAACGAAAATTCAACATGTAGCGAAATCGCTACAGTTACTCGACTTAGCTTCTTGGCCTCCGACATGTCACGAAATCGTGACAGTTTGCCTTGCGCCTTCTCTCTCCTCATTTTTGTCGTGAAATCGTGACATTTTTAGCTGCGTCTTCTCTCTCCTCATTTTGGTCGTGATATCGTGACATTTTCAGCTGCGTCTTCTCTCTCCTCCGACTTGTCGCGAAATCATGACATTTTCGGCTGCGCCTTCTCTCTCCTCCGACTTGTCGCGAAATCACGACAGAAAACATGTCGCGATATCGCGACAGTTTTCTAACTTGTCTTTTTCTTCAAATTTTTTCTATCTTCTACATCTGAATGACTCCTACACTGTCTGTCCACTGCATCATTGGATCTAACTGCCTATGTTGACAACAATGACAAACTTCTTGCACCTCCTTGCTCAACAATCTCCCCCTTTGGAATTGTTGGCAACACCTGTGTACATTCCTCGTAACTCTTCTCCCCCTTTGTCAATAATACCAAAGGGTTGCTGCAGACTCCCCCTGAGTCCATCCTCACACTTCTCAGGCACAATTTGTTGCATCTGGCACAAATTATGATCATGAGCAAAAGAATAGTCAAATACTCAAATGCTCCCCCTGAGAAAGTGATCCCCGTAGCTAGTCACTTCTTAGGAAGTGTGACTACTCCTAATTTGCTTCAAAGGTACTCAAATACTTCCTTGGGCAAAGGTTTTGTAAAAATATCTCGCTACTTGTTCTTGTAGTTGGGACATAGTCCAATTTAACTTCTCCTTCTGCAACTTTCTCCTTCAAGAAATGATACCTTATAGCAATGTGCTTTGTCCGTGAGTGCATTACTGGATTCTTAGAGATGTTAATTGCACTGGTGTTATCACACTTTACTGATATTGGTTCACTAAAATTAATACCTAGATCTTTCAAAGTTTGTTTCATCCACAAGACTTGTGTGCAACATGTTGCTACTGTAATATATTCTGCCTCAGCTGTAGATAAAGAAACTGACTCTTGCTTCTTACTGTGCCATGCAACCAATCTGTCCCCCAAATAGAATGCACCTCCACTGGTACTCTTTTTGTCATCAACACATCCAGCCCAATCTACATCTGAATATGATATAAGAGTGAAGTCTTTGCCTTTTGGATACCACAACCCATACTCAATGGTGCCCTTGAGATACCGAAAAATCCTTTTAACTGTTGTCACATGAGTCTCTTTGGGGCTGGCCTAAAATCTAGCTACCATGCAAACTGCCTACAGATAATCAGGTCTAGTGGCTGTTAAATATAGTAGACTTCCAATCATAGATCTGTACATGGTTTGGTCTACAGGTGGAGATTTGTCTTCTTTGCTCAATTTGCAGCCTGTTGTCATGGGAGTGCTGACTGGCTTATAGTCCTCCATAGTGAACCTTTTTAGCATTTCTTTCACATATTTGATTTGGGAAATGAATATGCCTTTTTCATTTTGATTAACTTGTAGCCCAAGAAAGTAAGACAGTTCACCAATCATAGACATTTCAAATTCATTCTCGCATCTTATTTGCTAAGTCTTTACAAGATTCATCTTTGTTGCTTCCAAATATGATATCATCTACGTAGACAACTAGAACAATGAGATGCCCACCTTCTATTTTTACATACAGATTACCGTCCACTAATCCTTTCTTGAATCCCCGTTGAGAAAGATAATTATCTAGCCTTGCATACCATGCCCGTGGTGCTTGTTTTAATCCATACAGTGCTTTCTTTAATTTGTAGACAAGGTTAGGATCTTCACTAATTTGAAAGCCATCTGGTTGTTCAATATAGACCTCTTCTTCAAGTTTCCCATTTAGGAAGGCAGATTTTACATCCATCTGATAAACTCTAAAGTTCTTGTGAACTGCTAGTGCCAAAAACATTCTAATAGCTTCTAGCCTGGCCACTGGCGTGAAAGTCTCTTCAAAATCAATGCCTTCGACTTGTGCATAGCCTTTGCAAACCAGTCTTGCTTTGTTTCTAATGACTCGACCGTCTTCATTTAATTTGTTTCGAAATATCCATTTGGTGTCGATTACATTCTTATTTGCAGGTCTAGGTACCATTTCCCAAGTTCTGTTCTTTTCAATCTGATCTAACTCTTCATTTATTGCCTTCATCCAGCTATCATCTTTGCTTGCTTCATCTATGTTTTTGGGCTCAATGCTAGATAAAAGAGAGTAATTACTTATTACTTTCCTTCTTGTCTGAATGCCAGTTGTGGGATCTCCAATTATTTGATCTCTAGGATGATTTTTCTCCCAGCTGCCTATTTTGAATTTTCTGTTTTCTTGCACCTCTGAGTCATCGGATAAGTTATCTGCATCAACCGCAGACGTATTTTCTGTTTCATGCACCTCATCTCCTTCAATTACTTCTTCGTAGATTGGGTAGTTTTCTTCAAAGTTAACTGTTTGTTTCCTCCCTTCATCGAATTTAACATCTGCACTGTCCACAATTTTCTTGAGTCTCTTGTTGTAGCATTTGTAAGCTTTGCTTTTTGGTGAATACCCAACAAAAACACCTTCATCTGCTCTATCTTCAAACTTCCCAAGGTTGTCATCAGTTTTTTTGATGTAGCACTTACAGCCAAAAACTTTGAGATGTTTTGCTGTTGCTTTTCTACCAAACCACAACTCATAAGGTGTTTTGCATTCATGAGTTCTTAACATATACCTGTTTTGAATGTATACTGCAGTGTGAACTGCTTCTTTCCAGAATCTATCTGCTATTTTGTTTTCTACTAGCATGGTGCGTGCCATTTCCTGTATAGTTTTGTTCTTTCTCTCTACTACACCATTCTGCTGGGGAGTTCTAGCTGCTGAATATTGTCTCCTGATACCGTATTTTTTGCAGTATTCTATAAATTCATTCGAAATGAATTCTCCTCCTCTGTCTGATCGCAAGCATTTGATCCTTTTTCCTGTTTCATTTTCAACTAGCTGTTTAAAAGTTCTGAACATTTCAAAAGCTTATGTTTTATCTTTTAGGAAGAATATCCATGTCATTCTGGAATAATCATCGATACACAACATAAAGTATTTGTCGTCGTTTATGCTTTGAGTTCTCATGGGTCCACACAGGTCAGTATGAATAAGTTCTAAAGGCCTGCTAGTGTGGTACTCTTTTGTTTTGAATGACACTCCGGTTTGCTTTCCCTTTTGACATGAAGCACAAACAATGTTTGAAGGTTTCTTAATGGTTGGAATATCTCTCATCGCTTGTTTAGAGCTGATTTTCACCAAATTATCAAAACTTATGTGTCCAAGCCTCTTATGCCACAACCAGCTTCTCTTCTTCTTGTCCAATAAAACACGTACCTTCTGAAGTTTTCGAGAGTGTGTACAGATTACCAGACGTCCTTGAACCAGCTTGCTATCAATTTCCCATTGTTTATTTTTCTCGACTTCACAACCCTGCTTCTTGAAGACTACTTCATGACCTTTATCACAGATTTGACTAACACTTAACAGGTTATGTTTCAAACCATCCACAAATAAAACTTCTTCTGACTTGATTTTCCCTTCACTAATTTTGATAGACCCTTTTCCTATAATTTTGGCTCCATCATTATTTCCAAACTTCACATAGCCACCCTCATATTTCTGTAGTTTTTCAAATTTTTTTTATCACCTGTCATATGACTTGAGCACCCACTATCAAGGATCCACGGTACACATTTATTCTGAGCTCTAAAAGTCGTCTGCACTATTAAAGATTCATGTTCTTTCTTGAGTTGTTCTTTTTGTTTCCATTCTGTTTTAACTGTGGTGTTGGGTTCTAGCTTGGATTTCCCCTTTTCGGAATCTTGCACATATCCTTCAGAAGAAATTCTATTTTGTTTTGCCCTATATGGTTGAATTCTTCTTTTCCGAGATTGATTTGAAACAGAAATACTACGACAGTTTCTAGCAATATGCCCAAAGTTGTGACAATTAAAGCATTCTACCGCATAACTCATTAGAGGAGCAAAAGCATTTCTACTAGTGAAACTTCTAGGACCTATATTGTACTTGCAATCCACAATTTTATGCCCATAACCATTACATTTAAAACAGAAACCATAGAAATAATGATTGAACCTGAAAGATGGTTTTTGCCAAGTTGTTGCAGGAGCCTTAGATCTTCTTTTCTTTTGATGTGTGACCTTGGTAAAACCGTCATTGTCAATTCCTATTTCAATACTGGCATTACTACTTTCTTTTGCCTGATTTGTTTTTCTTTCAATAGCCTATTTCTTGTCTTTACTCTTTTCACATTCAACATTGCTTGCCTTTGGTCCATTTGATGATTCTCCTTCAGTAAAGCCTAGACCGAATTTGATACCTGTGGGTCTTTGATCGCTTAGGATTTTGTCCAGCTTCATCGAACTTTCATCACGTTTTAAATGACAGCTAATTTTTCGATCCAGCTCTTGTATCTGTATTCGAAGACTAACATTTTCTTCTTCCAATTTGCAACAGTAATCTATCTTCATGGTTACCTGTACTTCAAGATCTTCGAACATTTTCTTGTACTCCTCTGTCTGTGTTTTTAGACTCGGCTATAATGTCATTTGCATCCTCAAGCTTCCTTAACAATTTTTTATTCTTTCTTTTCTCAGATTTCCATTCTATAAGAGCAAAAACCAGCTCACCTTCTAAATCAACTTCAACCTCACCTATTTCAATAGATACTTTAGAGTTCATTCCTTCTCTCTTTTGTGTGTTTTCTGCCTCTTCTAATTCTTCTACTTCAAACGCCATAAAGAGAGCCTCACCTGTTCCTTCTTCAGAGTCTTCACTAGAACTGTCCTCCGAAGATTCTGCATTTCGGGAGATAAAGCTTTTCTTTTTGAAATTGCCTTTTCTAAAGTTTGTTTTCTTCCTCCATTCACTTCTTTCTTGATGCTGAGTTTCTTCACCTTTGTTCTTGTCATTGAGAGGACATTTGATAGCAAAGTGTCCAATGCCTCCACAATTGAAACATTTAAAAGGTAGCTTTCCTTTGTATTTTCCTTTTCCTTTTCTCACCTTTCTCGACAAAATTTGCTTCCATTTCATCTAAAGCATCCTCTTCTTCAGACTCTTGTTTTGTGCTTTTGCCTTTTAGGGCTTTGAAAGCCGCTTCTCTGTCTGTGGGATTAGACCTTCCTATTCTCATTTCAAAAGTAGTCAAAGAACCATGCATCTCATCCATACTAAAACTATTTAGATCTTTGGCTTCTTCTATGGCAGAGACTTTAGAATCAAATCTAGGAGGGAGCGATCTTAATACCTTTTTCACGATAGCAGCATCGGTTAATTCTTCGTCGAGACCTCTAATTGAATTGGTGATCCCATTGACTCTTTGCATGAAGGTCTCTATGTTCTCATCATTGTCCATCTTTAAAGATTCGTATTGAGCTCGATGTGCTTGAAGCTTGGCCTCCTTGATCCTATCATCTCCTTCATGGATGTTCTCTAGTTTATCCCATATATCTTTTGCTTGATTCACAATTTATGACCTTGACTAGCTCACTGTCCACTAGTCCACACATGATGGCATTTTTTGCTTTTGAATCATATTCAAATGCCTTTTTACCAACAGTGTCTGTTGGAGCGGTGGCAGGAGCTTTGTAACCATTAACTATCGCACCCCATATGTCAAAACCCAAAGCACTAAGATATGTCTGCATTCTAATTTTCCAGAACGCATAGTTAGTCCCATCAAACAATGGTGCTTTGTTCGAGGAGAAACCTTCACCACTTGCCATTGCGTAACTTCCAAGATCACCTTAGTTGTTTGAGCCTCGTTCGGTACTTGGCTCGATACCAATTGTTGTAATCACAATGACACTGAGAGGGGGGGTGAATCAGTGTGATCTTTAAAAATTCTAAAACATATAGTTTTAAATCCAACAGCAGTTTAAACTGATAAAAGAAATATCAAAATGCAACAAGAAAGCATGACACACAACACAGTAATTTAATGAGGTTCACCAATGTGGCTACTCCTCAAAATGACTGCTTGGACTACCATCCAAATCCAGCCAATGCAAAGCTACAACTTTACAATATATTTTACCAAGCACCAACCTGGAAGGAGCACCAACCCCTTTGCTTTATCTATTTTAGGCGTGAATGGAGCACCGACTCCTAATTTACCAAGCACCTACTGGAAAGAGGCACCAACCCCTTGTGCCAAGCTACAACTTGGAAGACAATAATAAATATTACAGAATAAAACTTTCACCTCATTTCTCACAGTCTGTTATTTTTTTGCATTCTGCTGCTTCTGCGCAACACGATTCGCACTATCCGATCGCTTCTCTGTACTTCTTCGCACTCTCTACTACAATCAGAAGATCGATCACTTCTACAGTCTGCACATTATTACTTCAAACTTGAAACACACCCTCTACACATCATGCTCTTAATTCTCGAAGATTCGATATGCACTCTTCACTTCGTCACTAAAGAAATATCGCTTCGACCTTAGCTCAAATCAAAATGACTCACTCTCTGTGCACTGCAAATTTTGCATACACACCTTATCTTCACACAAATCCACTTCCATATTCAATTAGCCCTCCTTTTATAGAATAAATCTTCAAGAAAAATTCTTAAATCATAGTCGGTTGTAACCCTAGGACGTCAGCTGCAAACCCTAATGATGTCGACTTCAAACCCTAGAATTTTTTTGCTGCTTAAACCTGGTGATTGACGGCTGCCAACCCTAAAAATGTTCACTATAAAACCCTAGCAAATGTCAGCTTCAAAACCCTAAAAACATCCGTTGTAAAACCCTTGATAATGTCGGCTTCAAAACCTTAAAAACGTCCGCTGTAAAACCCTAGAAAATGTCGGCTTCAAAACCCTAAAAATCGTCGGCCTCGATTCAACTTGTCGGCCTCAACCGCTACTACCACCTCTGTCACATTTTTGTAACTGTTTTCGCTAAACACAACCATGTCGCGATATCGTGACCCTTTTTGTAGTCGTACACCTTCATATCCTTGTTGTCGCAAAATCACAACCATTTTGGCCTTTGGTAGCTTTGCCATCGTTCTTGTCGCGAAATCAAGACACTTCAAACTTTTGCTTACGTCATCCTCATTCTTGTCACGAAATCGCGACGCTTCTGGCTTCCAGCGGCTTTTCTTTCACCCTATCACGAAATCGTGACACTTTCAGTTTTGCTGACGTCATCCTCAGCTTTGTCGCGAAATCACGACGCTTTCGGCTTCCAGCGGCTTTTCTTTCACCTTGTCGCGAAATCGTGACACTTTCAATTTTGTTGACGTCATCCTCAACTTTGTCGCGAAATTATGACGGTTTCGACTTCCGTGCTTTTCTTTCACCTTGTCACGAAATCGTGACACTTTCAATTTTGCTGACGTCATCCTCAGCTTTGTCGTGAAATCGCGACGCTTTCGGCCTCCGTACAATTCTTGCTTCATGCGGTAGCGAAATCGCTACACCTTTGTGCCTTGTGCTTTCGACTTGCTTCAAATTTGAGTTCTGATCTTTTGACTGGTAGCGAAATCGCTACATCTTTTTCTCTTAACACTTTCTCCCAGCTTCGGCCAGCGAAAATTCAACATGTAGCAAAATCACTACAGTTACTCGACTTAGCTTCTTGGCCTCCGACATGTCACGAAATCGTGACAGTTTGCCTTGCGCCTTCTCTCTCCTCATTTTTGTCATGAAATCGTGACATTTTCAGCTGCGTCTTCTCTCTCCTCATTTTGGTCGTGATATCGCGACATTTTCAGCTGCGTCTTCTCTCTCCTCCGACTTGTCGTGAAATCGCGACATTTTCGGCTGTGCCTTCTCTCTCCTCCGACTTGTCACGAAATCGCGATAGAAAACATGTCGCGATATCGCGACAGTTTTCTAACTTGTCTTTTTCTTCAAATTTTTTCTATCTTCTGCATCTGAATGACTCCTACACTGTCTGTCCACTGCATCATTGGATCTAACTGCCTGTGTTGACAACAATGACAAACTTCTTGCACCTCCTTGCTCAACAGATTATTGTTGGTTACTTTTTGAGTACATTGCCACTATTTGAGACCATTGAGGATATCATTTGCTAGTCACTTTTGGATACATTTATATTTCATTTGAGGAGATCATTATTGGCTATTTGAGAGCTCTTTGCTTGAGGGAGTTGTGCTTGTTTCTTGAGAGCTTATTGACATTGCATGAGGAAGATATTATTGAGAACCTATTGCTATCACTTGTGGAGATTGTCCTTGGTTGGTTAAAGTCCTCATTGTTATTGCTTGGAGAGGTTTTCATTAGAGAGCTCATTTGCCATATATTTGTCATTCATTGTTGAGCATTGTTATCATCCATTTGAGAGAGCTCATTTACCATATATTTGAGAGTTCATTGTTGAGCATTGTTATCATCCATTTGAGAGAGTATTTGTCATACATGGTTGAGTTCATTGTTGAGCATTTTTATCATCCATTTGAGAGAGTATTTGTCATACATGGTTGATTTTATTGTTGAGCATTGTTATAATCCATTTGAGAGAGTAGTTTTCATACATTGTTGAGATCGTTGTGGATCATTATTATCATTCATTGAAGAGTACATTGCCATTCATTGAAGAGTACATTGCCATTCATTGTTGAGTTCATCATTGAGCCTTACCTTCGTCGATTTGTGGATGAGATTTGAGTGCTACTTGAGCATAATTTATTGAGCCTTTGAGAAGGATTTTGGGACAGAGTTTTTGGACAGATTTGAGATAGCTTTTGTGCATGATTGAGTGATCCTTTGAGAAGGCTTTTGGGATAGAATTTTTGGACAGATTTGAGATAGCTTTTGTGCATGTTTGAGTGAGCCTTTGAGAAGGCTTTTGGGATAGATTTGGGACAGCATTTGAGCAGCATTTTTTGAGCCTTTTTTTGAAGGCCTTGAGTACATATTTGGGATAGCATTTGAGTAGGATTGTTTGAGCCTTGTGAGAAATTGAGGTAGATTTGTGATCAGTGAAAGAGATAGAACAAAAATAGAAAAATATACCAACACCAATTGCCTGGCTGAGCATATCAGTAAAGATCCCACCTGAGCAGATCAGGATTGCCTAGCTGAGAAGATCAATGGATTGCCTAGCTGAGTAGATCAATGGATAGCCTAGCTGAGCAGATCAGTGGATAGCCTAGCTAAGCATATCAGTGGATAGCCTAGCTGAGCAGATTAGTGGAGCCCACCTAAGCAGATCAGGATAGCCTAGATTTGAGGAGATCAAAGTAATCATTTGTATTGGTATAAGGATCCCTATTTCTTTATGAAATATTATAAGGATATTATCTTGTGGACTACCCCACATTGAGGGAACCACGTTAAATCTTGTGTCTCAATTGTGTGTGGTGATTTGTGCAGTTGCTTACTATTGCTATCTATGTCATTAATGCACACTGCTATATTTGGGTATTACAATTAAGGATACTAATTGATATTGGTTTGGAAAGAAAGTAAAAATTGAGTGTTATACTGTTCACCCCCCTCTCAGTATAAGTTTGTGTTCTTCAATTGGTACCAGAGCAGGTTCCTTCAGAAATACTAACAAGCTTGAAGGCAGATTCTATTGGGTTATAGGATGGACAAATGGTATATTGACAGTAGGTTCTCTAGGCATATAACTAGGTATAAGAATAAATTCATTTCTCCAAGAGATAACAACAGTGGATTAGTGAGATTTTGTGATAATGCTTCAGCTAAAATCAAAGGGAGAGGAACCTTAAGTTTGGATGATGGAAATACTACTACATAGGGTGTACTCTATGTTGAGGGTATAAAACACAATCTACTGAGTGTAAGTCAGCTTTGTGATCGAGGGTACATAGTTACTTTTTCCTCTACAGGATGCAAAATCAGGGAAACAAAAATAGGAAAGCTTGTTGCAAATGTAGAAAGAACCAATAACAATCTCTACATGTTTAGCAAAATAAAAAGAGAAAAAAATATTTTATCTCGAGAAGAAGAAAGTTGGTTATGGCATAAAATTTTGTGTCATTTGAACTTCGACAACATAGTAAGGATAAGCAACAAATAAATTTTCAGAGATCTATCGAAGATAAAAATACCTTCAAATACAATTTGTGCACAGTGTCAGTATGGAAAGCATACAAGATAAAGTTTTAATGCAAAAGAATATTCCTCTTCCAAGGTTTTAGAATTGATTCATACTAATTTATGTGGTCCTATGAGAACCAAAATCCTGCAAGGTGAAAGCTACTTCATGTTGTTCATATATGATTATTCCAAAATGACTTGGGTTGTTTTTTTGAAAGAGAAATCAGAGGCATTTGAACATTTTAAAGTATTCAAAGAAATGGTAGAAAATGAAATAGGAAAGAAGATCAAGTGTTTGCGATCAAATAGATGAGGGGAATTCATATCTACAGAATTCAGTGAATTTTGTGTAGAACATGGAATCAAAAAATAATACTCAACAACAAGGACTCCTCAGCAAAATGGAGTAGTAGAAATAAAGAATAGAACTCTTGAGAATATAGCTAGAGCAATTCTAAATGAATCAAGAATCTCATATGGGTTTTGGAAGGAAGCAATCAGTACAACAGTATATATTATGAATAGAGATCAAGTTAGAACAAAGCAACATAAGACTCCATATGAGTTTTGAAAAGGAAGACCTCCCACAATAAACTACTTCAGAATTTTTGGAAGTAAATGCTATATCAAAAGAGAGGATAAGGACTTGGGCAAGTTTGATCCTAGATGCGATGAAGATATTTTTCCTGGATACTCTACAAAGAGTAAGGCCTATAGATGCTACAATAAAATAACACACACCATGGTGGAAAGTATAAATATCAGAGTTGATGAAAGAACAGGAATAAATGAGCCATATCAGGAAGATATTCTTGAAGAAGAAGAAAGTTGTCAGGAAGAAATGGGTGAATATTCATATGAAGAATATTTGCAGAATATACCTTCCAAAACTTCATCAAGATATATTCAAAAAAATCATCTAGAGGACTTGATCATTGGCAGCCCTAATGTAAGATGGACAATAAGAGGAATCATAGGCTCAACAGAACAAGCAAATGTTTCACTACTATCCAAGATAGAACCAAAGGATTTCAGAGAGGCATAAAGTGATGTATCTTGGATTAAAGCAATGAAGGAAGAACTAGATCATATTGAAAAAAGTAATACTTGGGAATTAGTTCCAAATCCAAAAGGAAAAAATGTAATTGGTACTAAATGAGTGTACAGGAACAAACTGAATGAAGATGGTCAAGTCATCAAAAATAAGGCAATATTTGTGTGTAAAGGATATGCACAAGTAGAAGGAATTGATTTTGATGAGACCTTTGAACCAGTTGCAATATTGGAAGCTATACAGATGTTTCTGGCACTTCCAAGCTATAGGAATTTCAAAGTAGATCAAATGGATGTCAAATCAGCATTTTTAAATGGTCACTTAGAAGAAGAAGTTTACATTGAACAACCATATGGGTTTAATCAAGCAGATAAGCCATATTATGTATGCAGATTGAAAAAGGCTCTTTATGGCTTAAAGCAAGCTCCCATGGTATTCAAGACTAGATAAATATCTTTGAGAGCAAGGTTTTAGAAAGGGAATAGTTGATAGCAATATGTATATTAAAAAAATGGAAATGATTTGATGATTGTGGAAGTTTATGTGGATGATATTATATTTGGGGGTAGCAATGACAAAATATGTCAAGAATTTACAATAAATATGACTAATGAGTTTGAAATGTCTATGCTTGGTGAATTAACCTTTTTTTTTGGACTACAGATTTCACAATTAGAATAAGGGATATTTCTTTAATAAACAAAGTATATAAAAGAGATGTTGAAGAAATTCAAAATGGAAGATAGTAAGCCAGTAAGCACTCCAATGGTTATAGGGTGCAAATTAAGCAAATATGATGAATCTCATGATGCAAATCAAACTCAATACATATCTATGATTACTAGCATGTTATATGTTATAGCCACAAGACCATATATAATACATACAGTTGGTTTGGTGGAAATATTTCAAGCAGCTCCAAAAGAATCACATGTGATAGCAGTGAAAAGAATACTCAGATATCTCAAAGGAACAATGCAGTATGGTCTTTGGTATCCTAGAAGTAGTAAGTTCACTCTCACAGCATACATAGATGCATATTGGGTAGGAAGTATTGATGATATAAAAAGCACAAGCAGAGGACCATTCTTTCTTGGTGATTGCCTAGTTTCTTGGCTAAGCAAGAAACAACCATTAGTGTCACTTTCTACATCAAAGGTAGAATATATTGCAGTGGTAGCATGTTGTTCACAAGTGTTGTGGATGAAATAGACTCTCAAATATTTTATTATAGAACATGATCATCCCATTCCTGTTATGTGTGATAATACTAGTGCTATAAGTATCTCGAAGAATCCAGTAATGCATGCCAGAACAAAGCACATTCCAATCAAGTATCACTTTTTAAGAGAGCAGGTTACAGAGCAGCAAGTAAGATTGGAATATATTCCTATAAAATATCATATTGCAAACATATTTACAAAACCATTACCAAGAGAAACGTTTGAGCATTTGAGAGAACAATTGGGAGTAAAAGTACTCCCACCCCAAAATTAATCACCTCAAGAGAGAATGTGGTGGGGTGGATAAGCTTAAGAGTCATATATTTTAGCCCCATAGGTGTACCTTTTGCCATTGATGTCAAAGGGGGAGATATTTTAGTAAGGAGGAGAGCATTGAGTTAGGGGAGCAGCCTCCAAAGAGAGCATTGAGATAGGGGGAGAAGCCTCCATAGAAAGTATTGAGTCAGGGGGAGCACCTTTGATTCTCGGAGATGGTTTTTGCAGTGATTGTGGTGATTTGCATTAGAGGTGTTGCCATCAATGACAAAGAGGGATATTGTTGGCAATTTGAGTTATTTTGTGTTGTCATTGATGTCACATGGATCACATTGGGTTTTTGTGGCAAAAGCACTTCACAAATAATCATTTATGATATTTTGGAGAGCATGGATGTATAGAGGGTTTTGTGGCACAAGAGGCATATAATATTTAATTTTTAAATATTATATTAATGGTTTTTATTAAAACCAATGGTAAAGGTTTTTATTAAAACCAATGGCAGGGGTTTTAATTAAAACCAATGGTAAAGGTTTTTATTTAAACCAATGGAAAGGGTTTTTATTAAAACCATTGGAAAGGGTTTTTCATTAAAACCACTATGCTAAAACTTCTCCAAATAATAATGGATGAAAAGGTTTTTCAAATAAAACCTAGGTGCAAAATGTTTCATGGCAAAATTCAAAAGAATGAAGGAGATATCCCAATTCAAAGTTTTTTTTTTTTTTTTTTTTTTTTTTTTTTTGTATTTACATGGTGGAATCGGTAGCCACCACGAATCCGGGCAGGCTGTCCAAATTTTATGGCCGCCACAGTATTTTGCGTTGTCTGCCCCAAAAGCCGCCACACAGATCTTTGCGCAGTCTGCCCCTATAACCACCATGCCACAATCATTTTAAACCTTTTACATCGCTAAAAGCACCATGAAAGGGACAAGCGTTCAGTCCGATGAGGCTTGAGATTTGAACCTTGGACCTCTGCCCCCATTATGGGGTTTGGATGAACCAATTGGTCTACCCCTCAGACCTATCCCAATTCAAAGTTAAGAGGTGAATTATTAAATTCTTATTTAATAATTCTAAGGTCTAAAGTTGAATTTTATTATTTTTCAATGTGCAATGGTTGGGGAGATTAATAAAATCCACCTACATCATTCGAAGGCATGGAGGTGCATATAAATAAAAGATAAAACCTTTATTTATAAGAGATTTCAGAATATTGCGCATGAGTGAGAATCATCGAAAGGGGAGCAGCGAAGAAATAAAGAAAAATATTTTTCATTTAAGAGTAAGGTCAAGGAGACAGTGCAGGAAAGTGATGTCATGCAGGAGCCTATAGCGCAGTTGGTACTGCATGAACTTTGCACAAGGCAGGTTCGATGTTCGAATCCCGCCAGGGCCAAATGTTTTGCTAAGGAAGGCAATTTGAGTTTTCAGATTTGAGCACAGGCAAAGTTGGGTGTTTAGGATTAAATCCCAACATGGGTTGATGCCCACATGGTAAGCGCTTCACAGCGCTAAGTGAGAGGAACAGAGTTCGACTCCCGCAAAGGTGTGAAGGTGCATTGTTTTTGGCAAGGCATTAACGATTTCAAAGATGGTGAAGGCACATTAATTTTGGCAAAGGCATTTTGTAAAAAGGTATTTATCTCTAGCGCATGGTAATATTTGATATTTCCAAAGTTTTGGTGCATTGAAAATCATTTATATTATAACTAGGGAGTTATAAGGTATTTAGTAAAAATAAATGATTATTGTATGTGCTTAGGGAGTTATAAGGTTTGAAGTTAAATATTTGTGATTGTTGTATGTGGATTTATAAGGTGTGGAATTAAAAATAAAAGCATAGGTGCTTGTTGTATGTATTAATAAAAATTAGGGAGTCATAAGGTTGAAAAGTGTTGAATTTGTTATGTGTTCTAGTGCATGATTTAATTATGAAATTAAACTAGGAACTTGAGACCTATTTAATTGCCACCTTGAATTAGAAGACATGCACATGAGTTAGGGTTTGAATTTGAAGATAAATTTCTTGATTATGTGCCTTGGCTATAAAGGAGGAAGTGGATGGATTAGAAAATCAATTTTGTGGATAAAATTGATGCTTGAGTTCATTATTGCTTTAGTGGAGTTCATTGGGAGTATTGTCATTATTGAGGAGATTTTTGCCATTGCTTGAGGAGATTATTGTTGGTTACTTGTTGAGTACATTTCCACTATTTGAGACCATTGAGGAGATCATTTGCTACTCACTTGTGGATACATTTGTCTTTCATTTGAGGAGATCATTGTTGGCTATTTGAGAGCTCTTTGCTTGAGGGAGTTGTGCTTGTTTCTTGAGATCTTATTGACATTGCATGAGGAATATATTATTGAGAACCTATTGCTATCACTTGTGGAGATTTTCCTTGGTTGGTTAAAGTCCTCATTGTTATTTCTTGGAGAGGTTTTCATTAGAGAGCTCATTTTCCATATATTTGTCATTCATTGTTGAGCATTGTTATCATCCATTTGAGAGAGCTCATTTGCCATATATTTGAGAGTTCATTGTTGAGTATTGTTATCATCCATTTGAGATATTATTTGTCATACCATGTTAAGTTCATTGTTGAGCATTTTTATCATCCATTTGAGAGAGTATTTGTCATACATGGTTGAGTTCATTTTTGAGCATTGTTATCATCCATTTGAGAGAGTAGTTGTCATACATTTTTGAGATCATTGTGGATCATTGTTGTCATCCATTGAAGAGTACATTACCATTCATTGTTGAGTTCATCATTGAGCCTTGCCTTTGTTTATTTGTGGATGATATTTGAGTGCTACTTGAGCATGATTGATTGAGCCTTTGAGAAGGCTTTTGGGATAAAATTTCTAGACATATTTGAGGCAGCTTTTGTGCATGATTGAGTGAGCCTTTGAGAAGTCTTTTGGGATAGAATTTCTGGACAGACTTGAGACAGCTTTTGTGCATTTTTTAGTGAGCCTTTGAGAAGACTTTTGGGATATATTTGGAACAAAATTTGAGCAACATTGTTTGAGCCTTTTTGTGAAGACCTTGAGTACAAATTTAGGATAGCATTTGAGTAGGATTATTTGAGCCTTGTGAGAAGGCATTGAGGTAGATTTGTGAGTAGTGAAAGAGATAGAATAGAAATAGAAAAACATACCAACACCAATTGCCTAGCTGATCAGATCAGTGAAGAGCCCACCTGAGTAGATCAAGATTGCCTAGCTAAGCAGATTAGTGGATTGCCTAGCTGAGCATATCAGTGGATAGCCTAGATGAGCATATTAGTGGATATCCTAGCTGAGTAGATCAGTGGATAGCCTAGCTAATGAGATCAGTGGATAGCCTAACTGAGCATATCAGTGGATCCCACCTAAGTAGATCAGGATAGCCTAGCTTTGAGTAGATCAAAGTAATCATTTGTATTGGGATAAGGATCCCTATTTTTTTATGAAATATTATAAGGATATTATCTTATGGACTACCCCACATTGGGGTAACCACATTAAATCTTGTGTCTCAATTGTGTGTGGTGATTTGTGCACTTGCTTACTATTTCTATCTATGTTAGTAATGCTCACTACTATATTTGGTTATTACAATTAAGGACACTAATTGATATTAATTTGGAAAGAAAGTAAAAAGTGGGTGCTATACTGTTCACCCCCCTCTTAGTATAAGCTTGCATTCTTCACATTCATGAAAACCCCTTGTGGGTATGAAAGGATAAGGGTTGTACTAGTTTTGAAAATTTGAAACCTATGAAAACCTGAAAGGGCGTGAGGGATGACCAAAAAGTATATGGAGACCCAATGAATTGGAGTTGCATTTCATGGATAATTGGCTAATCAGCTACACAAAGAGCCACATGAGCCACTCATCTACTGAAATAAAATGATCTTCTACCATTAAGGGGGGATTGAAGACATGTTAATGCTACAAGGTCATGTTTATTAGTTAGGTTCCTAATTAATTGTTATGAGGCGTTAATAAGACCTCATTAGAATTGGTTATTTTAATGTGTAAGGTTATTTCATGTTCATTTTAATTTCATGTAATATGGATTTGGGAACCCTAACCCTAATCTCATTTTTCTCAATATATAATTCCATAACACAAAAATAGAGTTGTGATTTTTCATTCTCTCCATTGTAAATCTTCTCCTCCTTTTTCCTTGTTTCATGTGGTTGATCTTGGGCATATAGCATTGATCCTTGCTACACTTTAAGGTTTCAATAGTAACATAATAAAGAAATGAGGATGGATGAAATCCATAACAATTTAGGTTTTTTAAGGTAAAACAAGAAGTTAATTGCTACATAAGAGTATCCTTGCACTTTAGGGTTCCTAGGGCAACATAAAGAATATTGTTCTTTTGAGTTTATTCCTTGCACTTCAAATCCTTCATAACAATGGAAACCTAAATATGATAAGTCTTACTATGAGTGGTGTGAGAAAATTGAAGGGATTGATGAAGATGAAAGTATTGCTAGAAATGAAAAAAATTAGAGGAAAACCCCAAAATCAAAAATAAAGAGAAAAAGAAACCTAGAGGGATATTGATATGGGAAAATAAAAACAAACATCACAAGTGCTAACAAGAAGTGGGGGTAAAACCACAAATAAAAATAAATAAATAAACAATGAAAATAATGTCTTGGAATATTATGGGAATGAATAAGAACCCTAAAAAAAGGTATTAAGAAATTGTGAGGTTGTTATAGACAAGATATTTATAGATATGGAAGTTGGGAAGAAAATATTTTAGCCATCCATAGTGTTGAATTTCATATTAATAGAATTTAAATTTTGGAAGGCATCTGATATAAAAGGAGTTGATTATGGAAACTTAGTAGTTTGAGGAATATGGAGAATATCTTTGATAGAAAGGCAAATGAAGAATATCTTTGATAGAAAGGTAAATTTGGATATGATTTAATTAACTTGTTAGAAATATAATGAGAGCAATATAACATTTTATTTTTGTAATGGGAGTGGACCCTAATAGAAGCCACACATAGCTTATTAAAAAAATACTAGTAATTAGATTAATTAATTTATGAAATTGATCAAAATAATTTTAACTTTAGCTATCCAAAATTTGCTTATTGTCAACATATAAAAATAAATCTTATGCTAAATTAAAACACCTATGCATATCCTTATCATTATACTACTTAGTAATAAGAGGATGAATAAGTCAATGGAAAACCCTATCCAGTGATGTGAGGTGTCCAGTAGTTTAATTTTTATTAAATTAGAATGGTTGAATGATCCATTTGGATAATTGCCAATTTGGCATATAAAAGAGAATAGGAGGTGGAACGTGAGACAACGAGGAATATAAGAGGATAGTATGCTTAGATAATGGGTAGAGGGATAAAGTGGAAGATATAGCATTGGGTCAAGAAGAATAAGAAAGGGAGAGAACATAGAAAGAAGAGAGGAATGTGTAGAGAGGAGCACAAGGAACACTATGTTTTAATCTATGTATTTTTATTCTTTTGTAAGTCACTCAGTTAGATAAATACAATTCTAAAGAACTCCTTTCAAATCTACTCTTTGTAATGTGTGAAGGACAAATACATTATATTGTTAAGTTTGTATTTGCATAACTTTGTGTGTAATATTGTAGGTTACCAACTAGAGTTATAGGAGAAAATATTATGTGGTTATTCCAAATGTACTATGAAGCGTCAGAATGGTGAGTTATTTCCCTTTGGATGGTAATGGGTCCTTAGTATGGTAGGCTCTAAATTTAGGATCTCAGGTAGTGAAAGATGGATTATTCTGGAAAGTGAGGAGAGGGGAGAAGGCACGGTTTTGGACATATTCGTGGGATCAATACCCACATATCATTGTTGAATTTCCAAAACTACAACCAGTAAAAATAACCATGGAAAGTAGGGGTTGGATCTATATTATAATTTATTTCAACACTAGTCAGCTAGGGGATTATAATTTTAAGAAGTTTAAGAAGTTGTATGAGTGATCAATTCCAATCCCTCCAAAATTGGCACCCATCATGACTAAAATCTTGGTAGAAATATTTCTCATAGGTAGAGATGAGGGGGATGAATTAGCTTGGTGATAAGGGAGACTTGTATTCTACATAGTGAATAATGGATATGATAAGATCCTTATAAAACCTCCTCCTCATGCATATCAGGTTGAGAATTGGAGAAATATTTGGAATTCCAAGGGTTGGTTGAAAGTAAACTTCTTTGCCTAGAAGCTCATGCACAATGGAATTCTTACTTTTTATAATCTAAGATGTAGGGTAATTTTTGGTCTATCTCAATGTATTTTATGCTACAAGAGCGAGGAAACATCTGACCACTTGATGTTTGAGTACCCATTCATTCACTAGATCTAGGATCGATGGTTTTATCTTATAAAATTTGAGCCAATGGTGATTTGAATTGAATTAATATTTGGGAAATATGGAAGAGGGGTAGATTTAAATCTAAAGCTCTTTGTATCAATTGGAAACTTGGATTAAACTTCATTTGGTGGCAAGTGTGGTTGGAGAGAAATGGTAAAATTATTAGAGAAATATTTTCATCCTTAGATGGCGTTTGGTAGGTTATTTGGAGCAAAGTCACAAAAATTATGGCAGTGTATGCTAAAGAGGAAACTCATTATGATATAGGGATGATGGAGAAGTAAGTTGAAGTGCAAGAGGGGAAAGATAGAGCTAGTTGGAAACCACCCCCAAAAGGTTGAATTAAGATTAATATTGATGGAGCTACAAAAGGCAATCTGGGTAGAGCTAGAATTGAAGTGGTTGGGATAGTGCTCTATAGGGAACTACAAGACCTAGGAAATGCCACAAACAATGAAGTAGAATCCTTGGCTATCAAATTTGCTTCTATTTGGGTAGTAGTACAAGTTTACAAGAGGTTAATCCTAGAATTAGATTCTCAAATATTGGTAGGATATTTGGATTGCATGAGGAACTTTACTTTGAAGATATGGAGGTTGAGGATTCTTGTCATTAAAATTAAGGAATTGTAGAGGGAATTAGATGATGTGATTCCATTTTATGTGAGTATATATCTAAATAAAGTGGTAGACTTCATGGCTAAGATGGGTACCGAGAAGGAGGTAGGGGTTCAATGGCACAGTGACATGGCTATTGAGGATGAGAGGATTAGCTAGGTTGGTGAGCAAATCTAGTGTTTAGACTATTGTAAATAGGTGGAAAACCATTGTAGGAATATGGTTTAGGAGATTTGGCTCCAATGCAAATCATCTTTTATTGTTGTAAGCATGTATTCTCTTTGTCTAATAATGGGAAGAGTCTCATCCCAAATTGTATATGATCTTGTTTTGATATAAGTTTTTCAAATTCATTTTCAAAAAAAAATGAGTGAAAAAAAATTTAGCAAAAAAATAGTATTTTGGTTTTAGCGAGAAAAAAATACATTTTAATATTTGCTATCATTCAGTGAAAACAACATATCGACACCCCACATGCTCAATGTTGGGACTGCAGGCTATATAAACCCCAAGCACATTCCCATTAAATTCTCACCTCCACTCCTTCTCCAAGTCAATCCCAACTTCTTAAGCACCCTTTCTATCTCTCTAATCCCACCTCCTATTATCCCTTTCATCTATACCTATCCCACTTCTCCCTATCCCTTCTCTCTAGTTCATCGTCATGGCCCCCACTCCAGTTTCTAATCGGTTTTTTGCCCTTGAGACCCAATTCCCTTTAGTGTAGGAAGCCATAAACAAACTCACTGATGAGATGGCTAACCTATCACACTCCCTTTCTCAGAGGATGGACAATTTTGATAACCAACTAGCCACCATGTCACCTAACACAACTTCCTCAAGAAGTTTCCCACCTCTGTCACACCCACCTCCACCTCCTCATCAACCACTCCACCAAAATATTCAAGTCCCTACTTTTGATCTTGACCTTGATCGGTCCTTCACTCATAGTTGGGTGGAATACCTCGAGTCATATTTTAGTCTCAACCCCATGTCAATTGTTGACCAACTCATATTTATGTCCATACACCTTGTAAGAAAAACTCATCATTGGTATTGTTGGTGGTAGCATGAGTTCCCTAATAACCAAACTTGGGCCTCCTTTTGCAATTGTATTTTGACCAATATGAAGACACCTGGGTCCACTCATTCTTCAATCAACTTACTCGACTCAAGCAACTAACATCCATTAAAATATACATGGATGAGTTTCAAGCTCTATAAAACCGTCTAACTCAGTCATTAAATCGATAATCCATATTCAAAATTTATATTTTCAAATTGAAATATCGCATCCAAATTTTACTAAGGACAATGCCTATCAACACTTTTCAAGAAGCTAGTTCTATGGTAAAATTTATTGAAGCATAGTTTACCAATGAACCCATGTTCGCTAAAAGGGGCTCATTAATTTTTCACTACTCCATCCCTACTGATCCACTTCAATAATGATATAATAATTCACAACATCCTCTAGTAGCAGAACCAATAGATTCCATTCATGTTCTTGTAGTAGAAGTCACTCGATGATGCAAAGCTAACCTATGCTTCTGATGCTCAAATAAATAGACCTAAGATCATCCATGATTTTGCTATGCTAGACATGTCATCTTCACCATATACCTAGAACCTTCATCGGATGACATACATGACCTCGATGATGAACCGCTACATGAACCAACTCTCAATCAACCTAATGAACCCCAACCTAATGTCTCCCTTATTGTCATCTCCTCCACTTTGTGTCCTAAACCACTTAGAGTTAAAGGCACCCTTAGGAAAACCCCCATTACCATCCTCATTGATGGAGGTGCCTCCCTTAACTTTATTGACATTGCTCTTGCTCACCAATTAGACTTGTTCATTGTCCCTAAAATTGGGTTCCCTTGTTCCCTCCTGGGCTACCATACTCTCCACTATGTTGGGATAATCAAGAACCTACGTATCCAAATAGGTACATACACATTGGTATCTAACTTCTATGCCCTATCCATTGGTAGTTTTGATGCTATCCTAGGATTCTAGTGGCTACAAAATTTGGGAACTTATAGCACCAACAATTCCCCTACCCACCCCTTCATTCTCTTCAAAGATAACCTTGGCCAATCCCATAAACTACATGGCATCACCCCACCCCCTAATAGACTAATCTCCCCAAACCAAATACAAAAATAATTGAACTCTAGCATCAATTTTATCATTCACATCAACAACATTGAAGCCCAACCCACCACCCACCCTAACATCCAACAACTCCTCTCTTGATACCAACTAGTCTTTGCTCCCCTTCCCTCATGCCCACCACCCCCTCATGACCTCAAGCACACTATTGACCTCCAACACCCACATGACCCTATTAGTCTCCATCCATACCACCACACTTACTTTCAAAAAAATTAAATAGAGAAACTAACATCTAAACTCCTTGACATGGGTATTATCCAACCAAGTAAAAGCCCCTATGCTTCCCCTATCGTCTTGGTTAGAAATAAATATAGATCCTTTCGTATCTATGTTGATTATTGTCAGTTAAATAAACTTATGATCAAAAATAAATTTTCCACCCCACATATTGATGATAGGTTAAATGAGATTCACGGTTGCTCGATCTTATCCAAGCTTGACTTATAATCTAGTTATTACCAAATCCCCATTGCTCCAAAATATTTCCACAAAGCAACCTTTCACATCCACCATGATCATTTTGAATTCTATGTCATACCTTTTGGTCTTTGCAATGCCTTGACCACTTTCCAAGCCCTTATGAACAAAATATTTGCTCCATATCTTCATAATTTTATCATCATTTTCTTTGATGACATACTTATTTATAGCATCAATCTCACTAGCCACCTAACTCACCTTGAGACTATCTTGTGAGTCCTATCCAAACAACTCTATGCTAAATTCTCTAAATGTGAATTTGGCAAATCCCAGCTCTAGTACTTGGGCCACATTATCTCAATCGATGGAGTTTGTGTCGATCCTGATAAAAAAATTTCCATCATTTCATGGCCCCAACCAAAAATCCTCACTCAGCTTTGTGCCTTCCTCGACCTTACCAGGTTTTACTATTGCTTTGTCAAAAGTTATGCCTCCATAATGACACCACTAACCAACCTCCTTCACTCTGACTCACTCTAGTGGTCAGCCACAATCAAGGTCGCTTTCCACAACCTTAAAGAACTCATGACTTCCACTCTAGTTTTGGCCACCCCTGACTTCTCCAAACCTTTTCAACTTGAATGTGATGCCTCTAGGGTAGGCCTTGGAGTGGTTCTCATGCAGGACTTCCACCCCATTGCCTTTGAGAGTCATAAACTTAAAGACCATGAGTGTCACCTCTCTACTTACCAAAAAGAAATGAAAGCTATCCTTCATGCCCTCAATAAATGGTGATAATATCTCCTTGGCTCCAAGTTCACCATCCTGATCGACCACCATAGCCTCTATCTACTGCTCGATCAACTAACCCTATCAGAGGAACATGCAAAATGGGTTGACCACCTCCAAATATTTGACTTCATGATCACTTACAAAAAGGGATGGGATAATGTGGTTGTTGATGCTCTATCCCACCTACCTAACACACCTACCCTCCAAGCCATCTCCTAACCCCAACCCACTTGGCTCATAGAGCTAGCAACTTCCAATGAGTCTCAACCAGACTTTGGCCTATGGACCTCAAAAATTCACTCTCAACCAGGTTGGTCCTTGCACAATGATCACCTTCTTTATAAAAATTATATCTTTGTCCACCCTTCATCCTCATTCATTCCTCACATCTTGTTTGAGTATCACTCCACTCCCCTCGAGGGCCACTTTGGGTTTGACAAGACATACTATCACATTCACTCATATTTCTACTGGCCCAAGATGAAAACTCAAATCCTCTCCTTTGTTTTTGAATGCGACACATGCCAACATAATAAAGTTGAGACTATCACCCAACCCGACCTTCTTCAACCTCTTCACATCCCTTAGGGTAAATGGTAGGACATTGCCATGGACTTCATCATAGGGCTTCCCACCTCTACCATCTTTGACTCCATCCTAGTTTTTATTGATAGACTCACCAAATATGCCCACTTCCTCCCTGTCCATACTTCCTATACAACCCCACGCTTGGCCAACCTATACATCCAATCCATCTTTCAACTTCATGGTTTTCCATCCACCATAGTCTATGACCATGATCCCAAATTCACTAGTAACTTTTGGCAAGAACTTTTTTGTGCCTTGGGTACCTCATTTAACATGAGCATTGCTTACCATCCACAAATTAATGACCAATCTGAAGTCCTCAATAAAACCTTGGAAATGTATTTATGTTACTTCACATTTGACCACCAATCCAAATGGACCTCTTGGTTACCCCTAGTTGAATATTGGTACAATTCCTCTCACCACTTTGTTATTGGAATGTCCTCCTTCATGGCCTTATATGGCTATCCCCCCTTCACACCACACCCTTACCACCAACCTTCGTATGACCAGCATCCAACAAAAACTACAAGACATGGATCATATTCTCAGCACCCTCAAACAAAACCTCTCAGTCACCTATAATCGCATGAAATAACTCATCGATTGACACCATTCTGACCGCTCCTTTGCTATAGGTGATCTAGTCTTCCTTCACCTACAACCATACAAACAACACTCCCTCAAGCATCTTAGGCAACACAAACTTAGTCCCCGCTACTATGGTCCTTATAAAGTCCTTCAACACATTGGAGAGGTGGCCTACGCCCTCAACCTTCCCCCTGAATCCAAAATTTATAATCTTCCATGTCTCCTACCTCAAAAAATATATTGGGCCAAATACCACCCCCAAACTATACTCCCTATCCTTGATGATGAACAAATCCTCTTTGTCCCACCTAATCATATCCTAGTCAACCAAAATCATCGCCTCTGCAATAAACCATCTCTGAGTACCTTGTGTAATGGCTTGACAGTGAACCAGAGGAAGCAACTTGGGAATCTGCAAATTTTTTGTGCTAGCATCCCCACCTTCTTGGCTTTGAGGACTCAGCATCTTAGGGAGGGGGACATGCTACACTTATACCCTCAAGAAGACTAGATAGTCATAGATAGGATATATCCCACATGCATCATTGGGTATGATAAGGCGATGTAATAACACTATATATACCCCCTCGAGGGTCTCTTTGGACATGTTGAGTGTTTTGCTAATATAGATTTGGTGCACTACGGTGCTGCATTGGTGCTCTTCTGTGCTCATTTGTGTCCCCTTTGGTGTTCTTTTAATATTTTTGCAATAATTGTGTATGATTTGTGTTGTTTCTGAGGATACTCGTGATATTTTGGAGGAAGAACTATCCTATTCTTATAGAGTTTTAATATGTAAGTTCCATGGATACTAGCCAGGTTTTTCAAAGATTCAAAATTGGATCAAGTGGAAATGGGGATTGAATTCAAATTACTCCATGACTTTTCTTCTGAAAGGATTTTTTCTCATTATATTCTCCAATTCAAAAATAAGGGATAAAATAATGGATGGTGACCCTTGGTTTAGGGGTAAATATATATTGTATTTAATACCATAGAGATAGATACTGTTAAAAAGTTTTTGATATGGATTAGGCTTTATAGAATTTTTACTAGCTCATCAATAAGGAGGTTTTGAAGAATATTAACAATACTCTAGGGGAGTTCATCTAGAAGGGACCAACTACTAAAAAGTGAAGGCATGTTATATACACTCGAATATGTGTTGCCATGGATTTATCAAAGACCTTTATCGCAATCAATTAGGATTAAGTCTAAATCAAGAGAAAGGAGTCAATAAGTAGATACAAAAATATTAAACTCCAATATCGTAATTGTTATGAGACCAAACACATGGCAAGAGATTGCAAAGTGAAAATAATGGAAAAATAGATGGTAAATTTTGGGGATGAGACAAACTTCAATATAAACAAAGAGATCATATCATAGTAGAAGTATAATAAACCTTTGTATCATCAAATGGAAAAGGCTATTATAGTTTACTTGAATCAACCATAAGAAGAAAAATAATACAAGGGATGAGGAATTATAATACACAAGTTCAAATTCAAGAGTTAGAGGTGTGAAGGAAGATGGGGAGGAAAATTTTGAATTGAATGAGGTCAAGGAGGTCAAGGATAATTTAGGAAAATCATTTTTATTTTTCTCAAGTAACCTAAAATCCTCTCCTTGCAATAAAAGTGAAAGTAGTACAAAGTGTATCTATTGCACTTTAGGATTTTAAGAGCAGTATAAAAAAGAAATGCATATGGAGGATACCCATTGAAATTTAAGGTTTCCAAGGTAGCATACGAAATCAATTACCATGGATTATCATCCTTGTACTTTAGTATTTTTGGGGCAACATAAAGAAGAAAGTGGTTATGAGGCTACTCCTTGCATTTCAAATTATTTAGAGTAGTATAATCTTTAGATGACAAGTCTCATTATGAATAATATGGAAAAAAAAAGAGATTGATGAAGATAGAATTGTTGGTGATAATAGGAAAAAGAAGAGGAAGATAGTCAAATATTGAACAAATAGAAAAATAAACTCAAAGGAATATTTATTTGTGAAGCCAAAAAAAATTTCACAGGTGTTAACAAGAAGTGGTGCTAAGACCATTAATAAAATTAAAAAGTGGTGACGAAAGTGTTGTCTTGGAATAATTGTAATCACTATAGTGGTAAGGGCTTTGACTTCTATTTGATAGGCTTAAGGTTAAAACCCCACTTAGTATGAGGGGACCATGACCCCTCATAAAAACTTGTGTAAACTCATTGAAAAAGAAAGCAGTATCTTGGAATATTAAGGGCATGAATAATACCCCTAAAAAAAGAGTTATTAAGTTATTAATAGGTTGTTATAATCATGACTTTGTCTTAATATAAGAAATAAAATTAGGTAGTATGTAATATAAGGATGCTTTTAAAAATATTTGGAAAATAGGGTATCAATTTCTTCTATAGGAGTGTAGATGCAAAATTTTGAGTGTAGGGCTAATCTTCAAGCTTGTCAATCCCTTCATCAGATAACTTTCAATCAACCAAACTAAATCAACCTTCCTTATGCCCAAATTTACAATATTTATTTCTCCAAGAGTGCAAAATCCAAGGAATTATTGATAGCCCCATAGATGCTTTCACCACCCTGGCAACACTTCTACCAAAATTTTGACTTTGACCTTTTGCACCTAAATTTGACCTTTAATGGTCATAACGATAAAAATGTCATCATGAAAGTGTCGCCAACACTTTTTCCCTATTGATGATTTTGACTATCATGTATTAAAATTAAAAGAATTAACTTTTTGTATGTCATAATCCATACACCATTAATACACCAAATCCCTAAGATCCAATTCATAGCTCCCAACAAAAATCCCAATTCCAAGATTTATCATTTTCAATCTTCCCCCACTAATAGGATCTTGATTTATTTTCAAATATTTACGATCCCCAAGTCTATCATATTCAATGCAATTCTTCCCCCAAGGATCCATGTCTTCATATAAATCTAGCACTTGGGAGAGCCTTATCCATGGTATTTTGAAAGCAACAAAAATTTGTCAAAATCTCCCTAAAATCGTAAGAATTTATCATTTTGCATGGTAATATTATGCCAAAATCTTACCACAATCTTATGAAGGCCGTCCTTGCAAGTATTCAATATTTTTTTCTTGTAAGCATCTAAGCATCCAATCTCTCTTTGTGCAATAAAATATCTAAGCACCAAGCATTCAAGCCTCCAAGCTCAATCTTTTAAGTGACAACAAGCAAGCTAGAAAGCTTTCAACAAGCTTCCACAAATAAGGGGAAAACAACCTTAGCATCTTAGGTTGTGCTATTTTCTCTTATTTGTTTTTAACTCTCTTTGTTTTGTAGCTCCAAGCTCTAATTTTGTTGCATGTTAACTAATTTTACACATTGCATTTACATCTTGTTAACATCTCATTTTGATATTTTAATCTTCATTTAAGCAAGCAAATATTTTTTTTATTTGAAAGAGTTGTTAAAGAACATTACATTATTTAGTAGAAATGTAAATGTACCTCATGGTACAATTGTAAATACTAGAATAGAGTGTGAGTCTACATTTTAGGAGTGTGATTTATATTTCCCCTTATGTATGTGTCTATGTGTATGAAATACACAAGTGTCATTTCATAATGTATGCAAGTGTCTAGAGTGAGAAAGTTTGCAAGTATCATAAAGTTTGCATGTAGGAGTGTACAAGTGTCATAGAGTAAAGTGTGCAAGTAAATAGAAAGTTAAGAGTCATGTATACAAGTGGCAAGATGTGAAACCAAGGAACATGAGATATTTGTTTTATGGAATAGAAAAGGTAGCATCTCCCGAATATGTGAGGAGTGTAGCAGCCAAGTATTGAAGTCACCTTTCTAAGGTTATATTATGGAGAAGATCTATGTATTGTATTGAAGAATCATATGATATTGAATATTGTAATAGAATACTCATCAGATAATGTTGAACCTTGTATGCAATATTTTGAGCAATTATATTATAAGTTTGCTTATGCATATTATCATTGATATTAGCCATTTTATTCATATTATTATTAATTTCATGAATATTATGTTCATTTATTTTGATAATTTAATATATTTATTACTCTTACATTTGAGTCTACTCAAGATCATAAATATTGGAACCTGAGATAGTCTGGCTAAAAAGCCAACAAGAGTCCCTGCACTCCCAAGTTAGAGAATTTCATCATCTCAATCATTACATTAGTTTATCTTACATCAAATCTTGCTTTGCTACTCTTTGAAGTGAAAGAATCATTGAATTACAAGTCCAATGGTACTATCACTCTTTGGTTTCCATAGAGAAAAAGCACCAATATCTAGCGAAACCATCGATGATGCTATCACCACCCTCTAGCACTTTTTCCACTTATCATTTATCTCATGCATTTATCATTTTTACATCTATCTAAACAAGGGTCTAATTATTTTCCAAGGGAGTCTAGTATCCTCTATCATCTTAGGTATACCTCTCTATTGCTAATCCCATATTTTCCTATCTATTTTGTAGGAAAGCGAAAGTGTCATCGACAAGTAAAAGCATGGATGGTGCTTCTATAGATTAGTGATGCTTCTGCCTTTATGGTGGAAATAAAAAATTTTGGCTAGATAATAAGGGGTTGTAATCAGGTCCCCTACCCTTGAAAAATTACAACTCTCTTATTTAGAGCTTGAGAATTTACAAATAAAATTTTTGTATGAATGCAAATATTCTAGAACTTAGCATCCTTCTTGACATTTTTCCATAGCATCCTTTAAAATACAAAAACTTCACCTCTACTATCTATGCATTGCATTTTAGTAGAGTAATATTTCTAAAACATCACACTATCATAGTCCACTTTACTAAATCTATATTACTAGTTTCCTTATTGAAACACAAGTGCAACCACAAAAATTATAATAAATAATTTATATGAGAACACATTATGGTTATAAAATAAAGTAAATATTACCAATGGAAAATATTAAAATAAATCTTAATCATTATTTTATTTAGGCAATCAACATTTTCTTGTCAACTTTAGCTAAACTTACTACTTTCTCTAACCATGGAAAGGAAAATTTAACTTCATGATCCTCAATCAAAACCCCTCTATTGGTTAGCCTATCTGCACATTTGTTTCCTTCTCTTAATGTATGTGTAAACCTGATTTCTTCAAACTCTTTAGAAAGATCTTGAATTTTCACAATTATCTCTTGTATGTTCCATGGAGCCTTTGCTTTCCTCAAAATTGCATTTATTACTATGAGAGAATAACCTTCCATCCATACTTAGTTCCATTTCATCTGTTTGTATATTTTTAGCCCTTCTAAATCTGCCCAAGTTTCAACTTCATTATTTGTCTTAAATCCACTATTGAAAGTGTAATGAGACAAAATCTCTCCTTTATTATTTCTAAGTATTCCTCCTCCTCTTACTAGTCCTATATTTCCTTTATATGCTCCATAAAAATTCAATTTAACCCACTCCACATATAGTGGTTTCCACTTTATATTCTTTGCCTTCTTTTTGCTTCTCTTGTACCCAACATCATAATTCCATTTAATGACTTGACTCCATCTATCAAGGCTCTCTACTTCTAGATTAGGGATAGGGTGAGTTGATAGGGTTGGTTTAGACTCCTCTATGGCTAAACATATTTTCCTTTTCATTACCTCTAAACTACTTTCCTTTCCTTCTAATATTCTTCTATTCCTTTCTAGACATACAATCCAAAGTATTATCTTTTTATATATCCTATATTGTGTGTAAATCCTCACTTTTATAAGTGCTCTACCATTGCTTTAACAAATATTCAATTATGTTATTCATCACCATACATTTACCAAATAGATTAAGAATCCAATGCCATAGTTTCCATACTATTGAGAAATGTCCCAATAGTACTCTCCTCCTCCATTTTACAAATAACACATTGAGAGGGGCCATGAAAACCCCATTTCATAAGGTTATCCCAGGATAAAATTCTTCTATGACCTACTAGCAAAACAAGAATTTTGACTTTAAGAATGCTTGGACTATCCCAAATATCTCTCCATACTCTAGTGATATTACTATGTTGTTGGTGCTTTAAATTATATCCACTTCTTGTTGTAAATTATTTTGAGCTACTCAACTTCCAAATCAATTTATCCTTGGCTCCCCTTGGAATAATCACAGTTGTTATCTTTCTACTCAATTGCCTCCTAGCATAAATGTCTTGTATACTTGTAAAAAAATCTTCTTTCCATTTGTATTTTCCTTCCTGATCCTTCTACAAAATGTTTGAAACCCTATCACCATATTTATCTTGAAGCAATCTTATCCAAGGTTTCAAAATTGGATCTAAATTGAGTGGTTTTTTACTACACCAAGTATCCATCCAAATAGAATTTTTTTCTCCAGTTCCCACCACCCATCTTAAACCTTTAATCATTAGATCAATAGATTTTTTAACCATTCCAAAAAAAATAACCATTTGGTAGAGAGAATGCAATAAATATTAAACTTGGGTCATTGGGCTCAACATACTTAGAAGAATTCTTGCCCAGTGTCTCTAACTCTCTTTATATAATATCAAAATTAATTTTCCCCTAAGAGCTAATTTTTCATTTGTAAGAACTCTTAAACCAAGACCTCTCTAATTTTTTTTTTTGTTAATTTGAGTAGTATTTACAACCCGGGTTTTGAAAGGGACCCAAAACCTTGTTAAAATCAAGGCTAAATCATTGTACACATAACCAAAATTTTTAAAAAAGTGCTACCACCCACTCCAAAAACCCTCAATAATCTAGAGGGAAGATCATTAAAATAGGGAATCAGCAGAAAAATAAAACAAATAGTAAACAGAAAAACCACCACTAAGACACTAATTTACTTCAGATAGGGGTAAACCCTAGAAAATTACTGAAATAGATTCAAAATTCCCACTTGACCACTGACACAAAAATGTTCTTTACCAGCAGACTAAAACCAGCCTTCACATCATTGCCCTGGGAAGAGGGTCCAGCTTCTATCAATTTTTGTCATCTTCCTTTTTTTTCACAACATAGTAGATCAGCATCTTGGAGGCCTCCTCCAGGTATTTGATCAAGGTGCAGATGGTGGATGCCACTAGCTCTAGTAGCATCTGAGAGCTCTGATCCTCCCTGTCACTCACAAAGTCAAAAATAAAGTGGGTGGAGAATGAAGATGGCTCCACCTTAGGTTTTTTAATCCTGGCTAAATATCGACCCACCAAGGAGGTATTAGATACCACTGCTCACTTCTTCTTGAGAGGGGATCCATTGGGCCACCCCCCAACTAGACCAGATCCACTAGGGGACTCACCAGGGTGATTGGGTGATGAAGGAGCCTCATCAGGAGGACTAGCAAAACTTGTTTGATGTTGTGAACTGGAGGCTTGTTGGCTAAGGCATGTCTAAAGATAATTTCTAATAGCCCCTAGTGTAGTGGCTTCCCACCTGAATTTTGGTACTTTTGAATGGTTTGGGAGAGGGAATACAATAGGTAGTCAAGAACACAAATCAGCTTAGCATACCGGATATGGTTGATGAAAGCTAGGTGAAAGCTTTGCAATGGCTTCTTCGGGTCATCACACATAACAAACTGCATAATGGGTACTATGGTGATGTTCCATGGGGTTGGAAGGGATGACATATGCAAGGTGGACTTGTCCCAATCCAAACAGTTCCCTTTATCAGGGAATTGATTTGTCTCCTCTTTCCAATTATGCTTATCACGCTTGATAAAGCGCCCAAATAGCGAGAAGCGAGTGATCTTTACAAAAATATCAATTGATACCTTGAAGTGGACCCTTTGGACTGTGACCTCACCCTAGTTCCATGAGGAAACAAAATATCTGGTAATATGATCTTTTAATTCGGAGAATTTCATTAAGAAAGGGGTAAACCCCTTGGCATCCATAAATATCTTAGCAGTAGGGTCAAGATTTAACTAGGTGGGCTCAACAAAGGCCATGCTTCCAGGAGGAGGATAGGGGTGGAGACAGGAAGATGGGAGATGGAGGGGGTTGATGGGGGAGACTAGCAGAGCTGAAGTAGGGAAACCAGAAGGAAAACAGGCAAAAAGAATGAGGTCAAGGTTGGTTAAATGGTGATAGGATGAGCCAAGGAGGATGCCAGTACTGGGATCGAATTGGATGAAATAACGGTGGGAGGCATGGGATGCCCCTTGAAGGAGATTGGATGAGAATGAAAAATCATTCCCAACCATGGCCAGATCGACCTTGACCGGTGCAAGATATGGAATATCGGAAGATGCACACGAGGCCAGGGAAGTTTTCACAAAAAAAATCTATAATGGGAAGGGGAGATTGATGGGAAAAGTAATTGACATCTTGGGTAGGAAGTAAGTCCTCGGGAAAATGCCATGATTGGTGGGGTAGGGGCAGAAATTCCTTCTTGACTTGTGGTTCTTTGCCACGTAGCAAGAAGAGTGCCTAGCACTAATAACTTGGACCAGTTTCCCCATGATTTGCCACCCAAGAATGTGATCCTAATAATGTAATAGGTCCACACATAGAATTTACCAACAAATTGGGTCAAAGGTCTAGCAAGTCTGCCCATGGTGTAAATAGTCCTGGTACTTAGCATTATTTCAAGCTCCAAATCCTTGGGACATACCATCTTGAATTTTACTTCTCTCTCAACTTGTTGCATCAGAGATTTCTTTGGAAAAGTTCTCTCTCTATATTCAGAGGCTAGTTGACTTGGTTGTCAGGTTGGCCAAGAGATCATCTAGTTGATTAGCTTCCTTGAAATTGTGGTGGATTGTCATCTACGAGAGGCTTTGAAAGATTTTCCTGGACTCTTGGATGGTGTTGAAGACTTTCTATACTAGAGGCTTGTTGCTAGTCATGTAGTTGATTATGTTTAGGGAATCACCTTCAATGATGGTCCTTTTGGGATCCTCCTGAAGTAGGATAAGGCCTTGCCACAGAGCCATGGCCTCTATAAAATTGTTAGTCTAAGGCCTGAGGAATTTTGCATACACAAGTATTATGGTGCCTTCATGGTCTCAGATGACACCACCTACCCCTGCAAGCCCAGGATTTCCCTTGGAGGCTCCATTAAAGTTCAGCTTAACCCACCTTTCTGAAGGTGACATCCACTTTATATTGACTCTGGGGTTGGACCTTGGCTGAGATCCATGATATTTATCAGGAATACCAAGGTATTTTAAAAGGGCTCGCTTAAGAGCCTGGGAAGGGGCTAAGGAATAGGGGATGAGCCAAATGTTTTTGATAGCATAGGCAATGGATTTGGAAGCAACAACTATTGTATCTATGGGGAAGGAGGAGAAGGCCCTGTTGTTGTGCTCTAAGCATATTTTATAGATCAAATGGTGGAGGCAGAAGGACCAAAGAGAGTGGAGCTTAGGATGGCTAAACGGGTTTAGCCATTGGGATAACAGGTCAATAATGGAATTGGACTGAACCCACTGAATGTGAAAGGATTTGAGCAAGTGGTCGAGGGTTGTAGAGGAGAAAGCATAGTTAGTGAAAAGGTGATTCAGGGATTCCCATATTGAAAGGCATAGGTATCAATGGTTGGGTACCATGAAACCTCTTTTGGCAAGATTCTCAAGTGTGAGGATCTTGTTTTGGATGGATGTCCAAGAGAAGAAACCAATTTTGGGGATGAGTTTCTTCCTCCAAACGAGGTTGAAAAGGATGGTTTCCCCCTATGATAGATCTTGTAAGGTGTAATCTAACTTTGCAGAGAAGGACCCTTCATCAGTTCCTCTCCAGATGGGCCTATCCTTCGCCTCTCCCATTGGGATGGTGACTGAATTGATTAAGCTAGAGAGGTCAACTGTTTGGCGAGGGAAGTTGTCGTCATTTATGGATCTCCACTTGGGTTTTCCATTGTGATTGGTGATAAATTTTGCAACATTTCTTTTCATGTTGGCATCGATGGATGGTTTTAGAACTTCTAACTCCCTGTCCTCGTTCAAAGGTTCTTCTTGAAGCCATCTGTCTTGCCAAAATTTGATGGTGTTTCCATTCCCCAAGATCCATCTGCTACCTATCTAAATGAGACTTCTAGTCTAGGTGATGGATTTCCAAAATGCTAAACCATTTTGGGGCCCTTGATCACTTAAAAAATGATGATTTTGAATGTATTTCTTTTTTATTATTTGAACCCACTTGGCCTCACTACTGGTGTAAACCTTCCAAGCGTGCTTGGCTAGGAGAGTGAGGTTCATTTGGGATACTTTCCTAAGCTCGATGCCTCCTTTGCTCTTGCTACAACATACCAAGTCCCGGGCCACCAAGGGAATTCTCTTCTTATCCTCACTCCCAGACCAGAGGAACCTCTTTTGTATTTGCTCTATCTTGGCACTCATAGAAGCTGGAATTCTAAATATAGACATGAAATAAACTGGGATACCCTGAAGGTAAGCCGAAGTGAGGGTGGCCTTGGCTTCCTGGAAGAGGAGGTGACCTTTCCAAGAGGCCAACTTTATGTGGATCCTTTTAATGATATTATTCCACATAGGTCTAGTGGTTTTACCAAAGAATAGGGAAAGCCCGAGGTAGGAAGTGGGGAGAACCTCCTGGGAGTACCCGAGGATCCGTGCAATCTTAATTTACCTGGTCTAAGGGGTGTTGATGAAATAGATTTTTCTTTTGAGGAGGTTGATTTTCTGGCCTGCAGCATTCTCATAAGGTGAAGAATGTGCTTAATAGTCTTGGCCTAGGCAACAAAAGCTAAAGTGGCCAAGATAGTATCATAAACGAACTGCTGATGGGTAACTGGATTGATACGAGAGGTAATTTTGATCCTTGATATGAGTCCTCTCCTATCAACATTTGCAATTATCCTCCCTAGATATTTGGCTAGGATGATGAACAAAATTGGGGATAGGGGATCTCCCTGCCTCGGGCCCTTGGAGCTAGGGAATAACCCAATAGGGGACCCATTAACTAATATGGAGAACCACGAAGAGGATATGCACCTTTTAATTAGGTCAACCTAGGTTGGATGGAATCCAAATTTAAAGAGGACCTCAATTAGAAACTGCCAGCTCACCCTATTGAAGGCTTTGTTCATGTCAAGCTTAAGAAGGAAAGCTAGTTTCTTGGCCACGGTGGTAGAATGCAGAGCCTCATGTATGGTGATCACTCTGTCTATAATGACTCTCCCTTTGATAGATCTACCCTAGCAGGAATTGATGATGAGGGGTAGGATTCCCTTGAGCCTGTTAGCTAGAGATTTGGCTAGGATTTTGTAAAGGACATTGTAGAGGCTGATAAGGCAAAAGTCAGATAGAGATTTGGAGGCTTGGACTTTGGGAACAAATGCAATGGAGTTTGAGTTGATCCCTTGGGGAATGGCCTTGGAAGACTAAATATCTCTAACTACAGCACACACCTCAGGCTCGATCAAGTCTTAAAACTCTTGGAAGAAACACGAAGGGAACCCGTCCAGTCTGAGGAACTTATCAGGTTGCAGAGAGAATAGGGTTCCTTTGATCTCTTAAATGTTTAAGGGATAGATGAGTATTTCATTGGAGGTAGGAGAAATGGAATGGGTGATATTGTCCAAGAGAGTCTTGGACTCCTGGGGGGAGACTTGAGAGGGGGTGCCCAGGAGGTATTGGAAGAAGTTGACTGATTCATCCAGGATCTCAAAGATATTCCTTGTGACCCTCCCATCATTGTAGGAGAGTTCTAAGATTTTGTTAGAACTCATGTTTCTTAGGGTAGATGCATGGAATAATTTGGAATTCGAGTCACCATCCCTAAGCCACAGGGCTCTCAATTTTTACCTCCAATATGGTTCTTCTCTGGCTAGGATGTTGTGGTAATCTACTAGCATTTTACTCTCTTCAGCCTTGGAGTTGTTATCTTTATTGCCTTATTGGAATTACTATTCTATGAATTCTAACTTCTCTTTGATCATATGTTTGCTTTCAAAAATATTTCCAAAGGTTTCTCTATTCCATGCTTTGATATTTTCATTGATAAATCTAAGTTTTTGGTATAGTTTCCCAGACGGGGATCCCTTAAAGGGTTGCTACCACCATTGACCGACTTGGTTTCTAAATTCTATATGGTGGAACCACATCACCTCGAAGTGAAAGGGGCTCTTGAAAGAGGGAGCTTTGTCAACTTCAAACAGAAGGGGACTGTGGTCATAACCAATTTTGGAGAGGGGTTTTAGGGTGGCATCCCAAAAAATAGGTATGGCCTCTCTCGAAAGAAGGACCCTATCCAATTTAAATTGGATGAGATTTGTTCTAGCCCTTCTATTACTCCAAGTGAACTTTACCCCCTGCAGATGGACATCCATGAGTTCATTCGCATTTATGAATTCCTCAAGTTCTTTCATGCTTCTAGTAATCAGGGTGTTGCCTCCTTTCTTGTCTAAAGGGGATAAGGGGTTATTAAAATCTCCTACGAGGATCCAGGGGATGGTTTTGAATGAGTTTCTCATGTGGCTTATCGATTACCATAGCAAGGCTCTTTCTAGAGGGTTATTGGGGGTATAGACATTGGAAAGGATCCAAGTGATGTTGTTGGTTTTACAATGGAAAAAAATGTTGATGATTCTGTTGGAGGAGGAAATTAGTCTTCCTTTAGTTTTTTATGGATCCCACATACATAACAGTCCTCCAGACGTTCCTTGGGCAGGGGTGAAGACAAATTCACCATTGTTCCATATTTCTTTGGCAACTCTTGGGGAAGAAATATCATCTAATTTAGTTTCTTGCAGAATGAGGATTGAGGGATTGTTTTATTTTCTCAAATTTATGGTTATCCGCTTCTTGGAGGGCCCATTAAGCCCTCTCACATTCCAAGTGAGAATCTTCATTTAAAACTTTTTAAGGGATTTTTTGCCTCCCTTTCCTTACTGGGAAGGAGGTTTGGATTTTTTAGGTTCATCTCTTATCATATTGAGAGTTGGACAATAAGATGGATTGAAATTCGTTTGCTATATCATCTTCTACCTCTTTCCTTCTATGTTCCCCAAGGGTTGGTTGTCCTCTCTTCTTGTCACTTCCAAAATCGATAGTGAATTTTTTGCTCTGGGTCCTCTTGGGGCTGAAGCCTTCCAGGGCTGACTGGGATGGGACAGTATTTCCCTCTACTTCATCATCAGAATTAGAGGAAGCTGATCTGGATGTTTCAAGCGGGGGGAGGTATGGACCTGATTTGGAAGGGGATTCAAATAGAACTATTTCTATCGATCTTGCCAGGGGAGGATCAGGGAGGGAAGACCTCCCTAGTTTTATCATCACACACCTTACTTATTTCACCAAAGGAAATTTCCTTTTATAATGTAAACCTATCCATAAAAAGGATCACATAATATAGATTAAAAAATTTCAACTGATTTTGGCATAGTATACAATGACATATAATATGTTGGAATGGCCTATGAGATTGACTTAATTAACTGCACTCTTCCTGCTAATAATAACCATCTACCTTTCCAAGTTAGAATTTTATTTTTAAATCTACTAATAATTTGGATTCCATAATTCTATCCCCATTTTCCCCTTAAATAAAGGCATCCCTATATAAGTTGCTAGCAAATTTGCCTGCTCCATTTGAAGTAACCTATAAATTCTTGCTTTGATATTAGTTGGAGTGTTAAGGAAGTCAATTTTTTATTTTGTCCTATTAACTTTTTGCCTCGATGCTCTTTCATATTCCTTTAAAAATTTATTCAAATCTTCGACCTCATTTATCCTTGCCCTTCCAAAATGGGTTGTATCATCTACAAACTATTGATGGGTGATGTTGTTGACGTTATTACTAACCTTAATTTTACTTGTAAGCCCATATTTGTAAGCCTTCTTTAAGTTCCTACTCAAAACCTCTTCCATAATAATGAACAAATAAGGAGATGGAGAATCTCCTTGTCTAAGGCCTCTCTTGGCTTTAAAATATTATGCTACTAACCCATTGACAAACACGGAATAAGAAACTGTCGAGACACAAGCTTTAATCCATATAACCCATATCTTCCCAAATCCAAACTTTTTAAAAAGTGCAAAAATAAAACCCCATTTAACCCTATTTTTTTGTTTGTGGAAAACACCCCAAATGGGATACTGAAAAGGATTGAAAATCCAACTAAGTGTTCTATTATTTACAATTCAATATATAGGCACTAATGGCCCAAAATACATAACCAAACCCATCAAATCATGGATTTGATCCAATATGCTTAACCATAAGCTACAAAAGTGCAAATGAGAATGCACGTAAACTTCTAAGTTAAGAGAAAGGAATATTGCTAACTAGAAGATCCATTTTAGCTATCTTGAAGTACACACTTCCTACTTTGAGTTCACACTTACTAACTAACACTCTAAATGACAACTAGAAGATAACTAGTGCCCACAATTGCATGTGAGAAGGAGACTCACTTACAATTATTAATTTGCAAGAAATAAACTATGCAAACCTAGCTAGGAACTACTAGAGGGGTCATATGAAATATCAAACATCAATCCTCATCAGATACCACTTTTAAGTAAGTCCTAAGGAAGCAGGGGTATTTATTTCATCAAAAATGCCTAGGGCTCGCACCTGGCCTTTGACACACTCAACGAACATGCCTAAAACAATAACAAACAAACACAAAAAAACACAACATCAAAAAACAAAGGCAAACAATCAAACAAACAAAAAAACCACAAAACACACAAAAACAACATAAAAGCATAAAATCAACAAAGAACTAAAAAATAAATAAATAAAATAAAAAATAACAATAAAACACATAAAAAAAACCATAAACACAACAAAACAACACCCAAACACTTAAAAAACAAAAACACAAAAAAGAAAAAAACACAAATACATAAAAAACAACAAAAACACAAAATAACAAAATAACAAAAACAACACAAAAACAAAATATTACAAAAAAAAACACACACCCCTCAAAAAACTGAAAAAAGGAAAAACAAAAAAAACAAAACACAACTACGACCTTTCTAGGCCAAACTATTTTTAAGACAAGATTCAATAGAGGAAACATAAGAAATATATGTATGAGATAGGGAACTAAAATACCCTGACCGAACCAAAGAGAAGCAAATCAAAGCAAAAAGGAACTAGGTAACTCTAGTACTGAAGCCATCCAAAAAAATGATAAAAAGTAGAGCTTCTCTTATTTCAGAAGCCCACCATCTGGAAGGGTGGTCGTAGCAAGTAATATCACCTTTGTCCAATGCCCAATTAGCTAAAGCATCAGCACTCTTGTTTTGTTCTCTTACCATATGATTGTAATCAACTTTCAAAAAGCCCATTTGGATTAATTGAATCTTAATAATAATTTTTATTCTCTAATCAACCTTATGATTCTTAGAATGAGTCTTCAAAATATTAATCATGAGTTGAGAGTCGGATTTAACCAACACCTTTTTCCATCTAACCTTAGCAGCCTCTTGAAGGCCTCTGAGGATACCATACCCCTCAATAAGGTTATTGGAAAGAATACCCAAATTCTTAGTAAAAGTGAAAACCAAGGAGCCATCTGAAATTCTACCAATTCCTCCTGCACTAGCTTTTCCAAGGTTCCCCCTAGAGGCTCCATCAGTATTGACTTTTACATAATCCTTAGGAGGAGGCTACCAATTTCTTGTTCTTTCCATCTTGCAATTACTCATATTCCCTTTAAGTCGTAGAAGAGTTAATCTTCAATATTTACATCACTTGATCCCATATTTGGTGGGAGTTTTGGGGGTGATTAAGGATTTGTTGGACTAATTCAACTAATTTGGTAATGGTATTTTGCCAGATATAGTGAATATCCTTTCTTTCTTTATTGAAAATCTGGTTATTCGATTCATTCCAAATATTCCAAGGTAGAATGGTAGAACCCATCCAAACTAATTGCCTAATGAAATGATCAACACCCTCCTATTTAGGCCAATCCCTCCAAAGTTTTTAAAAAGTAAAAAAAAAAATGGACCACTTTAAGCCAAGTAAGATGGCCATTCTCCTCCATAGCTCAGAGGCTAAGCTACACTCAATAAAAATATGGCTAATAGTTTCCACATTTTCTCCACACATTTCACATCTAAAAGGGCCATGAAAACCATATTTCATGAGATGATCACTAGTTAGCACCCTATGATGCAATAAAATCCAAGAAAATTATCTCACCTTAGGCCAAATATTTTGAGAACACAACTGAGAAAATATATCATAAGAATGGTTGGGATTATTATGTCATAAGGCCAAATAACCTTGAGCAACTGAATACTCATCCTTAGAAGTGTTGTTCCATCCAAAATAATTTATCATGGGACCAAGAGAGAGATCTCATATGCAGGATGCGTTGGATGTCTTGTCTTTGTATTTCTAGAATTTGAATAGGCTAGTCCTCAATAGGGATCCAATATCTACCAACCTTTGAATTACCAGTATGGTATCGACAATAATTAGACACCTTTATCCAATTAGCTCGATGAAGCTCCTCCATCCAAGGCCTCCACTTATGAAACTAAGTTATCAAAGGCTAGTGACCATCCCAAGAATTTATCCAAAAATTTACTTGTTGACAATTATGAATGATCCAAAATAATTTTTTCTGTATCAAATCCTCACCAGTCTTAAGAATCGCTAAAAATAGGAAAACCTTTGGTAGGCAATTGATAGTGAACAAGGTCTTCAGGACTTTTGTTCTCAGTATATTTAGCATAAATATTATTGGCCCAAAGAGCATTGGGGTTATGTAAAATCATCCAATACAATTTAGCAACTAAAGCTTTGTTGTTATTAATAGCAGACCAGAATCCTAACCCCCCTTCATTCTTAGGAAGACATAAAGTATCCCATTTCACCAAGGCCCATTTTCTTTCCTCCTTATTACCACTCTAGAGGAACTGATGATTAATTTGATCCAATTATTGAGGAACAGTCTTTGGGATATTCAACATGGTAGAAACATAAATAGTTATAGCTTGAAGGACATATTTTACCAAGGTAATTCTACCTCCAAAAGAAAGCCACCTATTGGTCCACTTTCCAATTTTCTTCTTAACTCTATCCAACAACCAATTCCAGTCTTTATTTTTCTATCTTTGAGTATTGATAGGTATGCCTAAATAAGTGATCGAAAGGGAGGTGTTCTTATATATTAATTTATCCAATACCATGGATTCTTGTCTGGTAGAGCAGTGAAAGAAATGACTTTAGACTTGTCTTCATTGATCAATTTCCCGATAGCCTTAGAAAAATAGCTAATGATTTGCTTAATTTTAGAAGCTTCCTTAATTGTAGCTTTACCTAACATAGTAGATTCATAAACAAATTGAATATGAGAGATAGGCCTAGCTCCATGAGCAATGGTAACTCCCTCAAGGGTTTTCTTGTCTTTATTTTTTATTATAGTCCTACCCAAGCATTCAACAAGAATGATGAATAAATAAGGGGAGAGGGGGTCACCTTGCCTAATACCTATAGAAGCTGGGAACAGTTGTGAAGGCCTACCATTTATAAGAACTGAGTAGGAAAATAAAGAGATACAACCCATAATCCTGTCCACCCAATATTGAGAGAAACAAAATTGCCTCAAAACTTTGATAAGGAAGTGTCAATCCACTCTATCATAAGCTTTGGATAAGTCTAAACAAATGAACATAGAAGGAGATTTCTGCATTTCCATGGAATGGATGGCTTCCTGAGTAAGAACTATCTCATCCACTATTTTACGCCCTTCCACATAACCTCCTTTTTCAGGGGAAATAATCTTATGTAAAAGAGGCTTCAACCTTTTTGCCATGATCTTAGTAATGATTTTGAGAAGAACATTACATAAAGCAATAGGTCTAAAATTTGAGATATGATAAGCCTCTTAAGCTTTTGGAACAAGAGTTATATAAGTTTTATTGATAACCTTCAAATTTTCTTTGACTTTCCTAGCTTCTTCCACAACCTCTAATAAATCAACATGAAGGATATCCCAGAACTCTTGGTAGAACTCAATGGGAAAACCATCAGGACCTAGGGTTTTTCCTTTTTTTTCATTTTAAAAACCACTTGTTAAAGCTCATTAATAGTAACAAAAGCATTCAAAATAGAGTTCTCCTTAGAAGTGATAAGAGAAGGGATTGCTTGAAAATTATTTTGTTGAGAAGCTGAGTCAAGAGGAGTAGCAGAAAAAAGATTGGAAAAGTAGTTCACAACAATAGAGTTCATGCCATCCCAAGTGTAGACATCTCCAGAATCTAAATTTAGGGAAGAAATAAAGTTGTGAGATCTTGAGCTAGAAGATATTTGTAGAATAAATTTGTGTTTTGATCTCCTTCTTTGAGCCAATGAATTCTATCCATAAGAGTTCTTCTCTTTTTTTCCATTCCTCTAATTGAGTTATGAGTCTAATTTCATCTGTACTTCTACTCTCTATGAGGCCATCTAAATGAATTTTCTTATTCAAATTTTCAAGTTGAGCAATAACTTCATGTTTTTTGTTGAACATCCCCAAACTCCTTCCAGTTCTAAGTCTTGATTTTGGATTTAATATATTGAAACCTGTTGGTAAAAAAAAACATCTTAGTCTCATATCTTGGTTTACCTTCCTTTCACCATTGTTGCACTTGAGTTCTGAAGGAATTATCTCTAAGCTACATTAACTGAAAATGAGGAGAGAAACTCACATTGGTTTTCCAAATTTCCACCATGACTGGCCAATGATCTGAACCAACATTGTTAAGAGTCTTCACTTTAGGAATGTGACCATGGATTAAGAAATGGTTAGAGAGTAGGAACCTATCCAATCTCTCCATGATACAAGATAAGCCTTTCCTTCTATTATACGAAGTCATAAGGCCATTATCTGGTTGGATGTCCACAAGATGAAGGTTTGTAATATATTCATTCATGAGGTCAGTGCTCTTGTCCAAATTTCTATTTCCCCCCATTTTCTCATCTATAGAGAGGATGGTATTGAAATATCCTCCTATCAAGATCGAATATTTAGGAAAATGAGAGATATTATAAGTTATATACTTCTACTGTCTTCTCTTTTTCTCCAAAGAAGTCAGAGCATAAACAATTATGCAAAGCATAATTTGGTTGGAATGTCTACTTTGAATAGTTATAGCCAAAAGACCCCAACTACCAACCATATGGTGAATAACTACCTCTTTTGGGTCCCAAAGGTAAGAAATACCACCAAAAGTCCCCTGGGAACTGAGGGAAACAACACTTCCAACTAGCCATATTTTACTAGCAATTGAATCCATTTCCTCTATTGACATTTTCGTTTCTTGAAGGAAAACAAGATGTGGATGGTTTATCTAAATTATTCTTCTAATTTTATTTTGTTTTGAAAGACTCCCTTTGAGTTATCTAATATTCCAAGTGATGATCTTCTAATACTAGGGCTAAAATAGTTGGTAAGGGAATTAATCTTACCTTCCTCTACAAGTTTTTCACCTTCTTTTACCATATGATGTTGATTGGTCTTATGACTTGCCTTTTTATTAGAATCCATATTCAGTTTTTTTCCCTATTTCTTGACTTCAATTGAATCCGAGATGTCTTCTAACCTTGAAGCATGTGTGTATAAAGCCAAAGTGTTGTTGGAAGGTTCAACAGAGTCTATCTCGAGACCTATATTATTTGAAGTCTCAACATTTAAAAGATTATTTTTCTTGTGTATATTTTCTCCCTTTTTTTGTTGAAAACTTTTGATTTATTAGTTTGTATCTGAGTTATTCCTTTCATATCTAAATTGTGTTTCTAAGATTTTTGTTTCCATAATTTTCTCTTCCTCACCTAGGGCATCATTTGTGGAAAGAATTTCAAATATATTAGCTGATAACTTTGATTGATCCTTCATAACTATTTTTTTTTAAGTGTTCTTCTTCATAGGCATTTGGAAACCTGTTGAATTTGTATCTTCTTTCTTTTGATCTAGAATTTTATTTGGGAAAACACTAGCCAAATGACCATATTCATTGCAAATTCTACAACAAAAGGAATGTTCTCATAGTCAACTATTTGCTCCCAAGTGTCCTCCCCAAATTGTAAAGTGATATTTTTAGGTAGGGTTTGTCAAAATCCATTAAAACACAATGTAGACACCAAAATCTAGCCATTTGTCCTTCATCCATACTTCCCCGTCATTTCCACCACCAAAATTTAGCCATTTTCCCTCCATCCTAGATTTCCTGCCATTTTCGCCTATTATTTATATATATTTAAATAATAATATTCTAATATTAAATTATATATATTTAATAAATATATATTTATATGGATGTATAAATCCTAGCCATCCGATTTCATATAATCTCATCCATCCATTCACATTAATCCATGCCACACCCTAAACTTAATATCCACCCTTGGATGTGTTTTAATCTCAGCCACACAATTAGTGTCGTTGAAACCCTAGCATGCCCTAGGTTGGACTATAAGTAGGAGCCATTTTGATGGCTCAACCCCTAATTTTGCTGAGTCCCTAAGTTCCAGATTCTGTGAAGTTTTTACCTGAGTGTTTGAATTCCTTGAGTGCCTTAAGTCTTTAACCAAGCCTTTTTTACACTAATCCCAATCCATCCACCACATTGTGTTCCCCCTCACTTGCCATCACTATCATCGCATCTCGTGCCCTCACCTTATCTACTTCTACAGAATCCTCCCTCATTCTCCAGGTTCCTTTGAGTGCTTTTCGTCAACACCAAGCACCCATGGGTGCCTCCCTACCAATCCAAGTACCCATGGGTGCCTCCCTACTAGTCCCAAGTGCCCATGTGTATTTTCACAGCTACGAGGTGCCCATGGGCATTTTACATAAGCCCTTTTGAAATTCTCCTACCTTCGCGTGATGCTAGGGCACACCTTCACCATCGATCTACAACAAATCAAGTCATCAAAGGACAATTAGTAAGTATCAAGGTAAATCACACATTTTTTTCATATATTTAGATTTGCATGTAAGTTCATTTATCAATAGCTAGGGTTTTATTGATATTTGAGGGTTTCATGCAGTGGAGCCCTTGTGGTTATTACTAACTCTCTGTTATTGTTGTCATGTGTGTAGGTCTAGAGATCTATTAGTGTTGGATAGTTGTTTAAGCTAGAGTGGCCCGACATCGAATATCATAAAGCCCACTCAACACTATTGGGATCAAGAATGCGCCTGAAGACACCATAACTTTGTTGTTAGGGTTTTAGAGAACCCTAACCCCTGTAACATTGTATAAAAAGGATTACAAAATATCCTAATTGTAACAATAGAGTTTCTAAGCTCCCCCCATTAATACAATATTGATTCATTGTTGTGCAATTTCGATTATTTGTGTCTATTTGATTCAGCATTATTTTGGTGTTGCATTTTTGCATTCAAAAATGGTGATCACGGTGGGACCCCCTAAGGGTTTTTATTTATGATTTATATTGCTAATTTAATTATTGTTTTTTATTATCTTGCAAGTTTTTCAAAAGCACAAATTTTACATATTTCGTTGGATCTAGGTTTTCTGAAAGTTTGCATAAGTTGCAGAAAGAGCGCAAAATTCCCAACAAAGGTCATTCAAAAATACCTAAAGAAATTTAGAGGCATCCAAAAACATCCAAGTGTGTTTTAGGAAGTTCCCAAGTATATTTTACAATGATTTGGAGCAAATACGTAGGTTGTTTTTCAACCAATCCCATAGAACCGATTCCTAGGTTCCCTCCATTCCATCCAATCTTGTCCACCTTGCCTATAAGTCAACATGATTCCTATAAAACCCCACTCTGTAATCCATATGATCTGACTAATCTAATTCCAATTGACATAAGCCTTATTGATATGGATCATATTTCCTCACCTCCATACTTTGTTGAATTCATCTTGATCGAGGAATTTTTAAGGGCTTCTGCCAACTACATTCCTCCATCCCCTCTGCCTTTGCCTTCACCTTCACCTTCAGATCCTGAAGTTTTCTAGGCAGATATAGATGATAGTAAGCCAAAATATTTTGATGACATTTAGATGACATTCATTTGATACCTACGCCCCATCAACTTGAGGAAGGTTCCCACATGTTCGTTGAAGATACCATCAATGTGGACCTTAGTTCTGACAAAGACAATCTCCAAATTGTTAGGCTTGACAAAAGCTTATCACCTGATGAACAAGAGCAATTAATTTCTCCTCAAGAGGAAAAGGACATATTTGCATGGTCCTACAAGGATATTCCAGGTCTAGACCCTAGTTTGGTTGTCCACAATCTCACCTTACAGCCTGATGCTAAGTTGGTTAAACAAAAACACAGGAGAATGCATCCTATTGTGGCCCTCATGGTAAAAACAGAGCTTCAAAAACTCCTAGATGTGAACTTCATAGTTCCTATCGATTATCCTGAATGGCTCTCAAACATGGTACCCATTTGTAAGCCTAATGGGGTGATACGCGTATGCACTGACTTTCAAGATCTTAACAAAGCATATCCTAAGGATGACTTACCACTTCCAAACATCGATACTCTTGTCGATACCTGAGCTAGCGATGAAATGCTTTTACTCATGGATGGTTTTTCAAGATACAATAAGATTTGAATAAATCCTGATGACCAACACAAAACAACATTCACTACACATTGGGGAACTTTTTGTTACAAGGTAATGCCCTTTGGCCTCAAAAATACATGTGCCACTTATCAACGTGCCATGACATACATCTTCCATGACTACATGCATAAGATTATCGAAGACTATGTAGATGATCTCTTGGCTAAATCTAAAACTCGACAAGAACATATTGGTGTATTGGAGAAAGTTTTTGATTGACTCCTAGAGCATAAGTTAAGGTTGAATCCTAAGAAATGTGTCTTTGGTGTTACCTCAAGAAAACTTCTAGGATTCATTATCTTCAAAAGAGGCATTGAGGTGGACCCTAATAAGGTCAAGGCTATCCTATAGATGCCTCCCCCAACTAATTTAAAGGAATTGTGTATTTTACAAGGAAAGATTCAATCAATGCATCATTTCATTGCGCAACTTTCTGACAAACGTAGGTCATTCAATCACCTACTATAAAAGGGGGTGCCATTTTCTTGGATGAATGAATGTCAAAAAGCCTTTGATGACATTAAGCAATACCTAGATTCTTTGCCAGTCTTAGATCCTCCTCATTCGAGGGTCCCATTTTATCTTTATATCTCAGCAATGGCCTTTGCCTTAGGAACAATGCTTGCATAAAAGAATGAACAAAATTGAGATCAAGTTGTCTACTACATTAGTTGAACATTGGTAAGCTATGAAACAAAATATGCTTATGTAGAAAAATTGTGCTTAGCAGTGGTTTTTGCCACTAAGAAACTTTGACATTACATGCTTAGCCACACAACATATGTCATAGCTAGATAAAATCCTCTACATTACATGATGTCCTACACTTACAATAACACCCGCACCACTAAATGGATAATGCTCCTTACTAAATTTGACCTGGAATTCATTAGCCAAAAATCCATTAAAGATCAGGTAATAGCCAATCAACTTGTGGAAGCTCCACTAACTAGTGATCATCCTTTGATTATTGAGCCCCCAAATGATTCAGTATTTTCTATCACTTAACAAGAAGATGTCATTCCGGAGGAAGACGTCGATATCACACTATTCTTTGATGGCTCTAAGTGCACGAAAGGTCAAGGTGTTGGAGTCATATTTCAGACACCATAGGGGATACCTATCCCCTTATCATTTAAACTAGACTTCCAATGCATAAATAACACTTTAGAGTATGAAGCCTTAATCGTAGGTCTTGAATCAGCTATAGCTATGAGCATTAAGTGTATTATAATATTTGGTGATTCTCAACTTGTCATCAAGTAAATCAATGGAGAATACCAATGTAGAGAACTTACCATTAAACTTTATCATGAAGTAGCAATGAAGTTGCTCTCTAAGTATGATTGGTATGAAATCAATATCTTACCATGTTTTACTAACAGATTTGCAGATGCGATGGCCTCCCTTGGATCATTGATTCCAAAATATTCCTTTGGAGAGGTACAACCCCTCATAATTTCAACAGTCTCTAAATTTGCAATTTCTCGTGTTGAGTCAAAATATGAAAAGGATGTTTGCTTTATCCAGTTAGATTCATATGAGCCTTGGTTGAGCCAAATAGTAGCCTTTCTCAAGTTTGGAACACTCCCATATGATATGTCTCGAACTGCCAAACACACTTTCAAGCAAAAGGTAACATGTTTCATTCTCTTGGGGGATGTGTTGTATAAATGTGGTTATGATTGAGTCCTCCTTCATTGTCTCGAGGATAGTGAAGCTCAAAAAGCCATAGTTGAAGCCCATGATGGTACTTGTGGTGGTCATTTTAGTGGAATTGCCATTGCAAAGCATATTTTACGCATGGGATATTTTTGGCCCATAATAGAACGTGATTGTTGCACCTATGTTAAACATTGCAAAAAGTGCCAAGAACATGCTAATCTAACTCATGTACCATCATAATATTTATAGCCTATTCAAATCCTTTGGCCCTTTTCACAATGGGGCCTAGATCTAATTGGTAAAATTTCACCTCCTTCCTTGGGACAACATACTTTCATTATTACAGCCATTGAATACTTCACAAAGTGGGTTAAGGCAATTCCTCTAACCAGCATGATAGGACCTAGAATAGTGGAGTTTATCCTTTACCATATCATTTTTTATTTTGGTATCCCCTCAAAAATCATTTTAGAAAATGGTAAGTCTTTCAAGAACAAGGATGTTAGAACACTTTGCGAGAAGTACAAAATTCAACATAGTTTCTTGACTCCTTATTACACACAAGCAAATGGACAAGCTGAAGCTTCCAATAAGACCTTAATTGTTATTCTCAAGAAACTTGTCAAAGAAAATCATCGATATTGGCATACACAAATTCCCTTGGCATTATGGGCTTATCAAACATGCATCCGCACACCTACAAGGGTAACACCATTTTCATTGGTCTATGGAGCCGAAGAAATCATGCCTCTTGAGCTCAAGATTCCTTCTTTACAAATTTCTTTGTAGGAATTCATAGATGACAATACTACTAGACAAGCACATCTTGACCAACTCACACTTCTTGATGAGAGGCGAGTCAATGCTTTAAAGTATTTATGAGTTTATCAATATTACCTCAAATGTACTTACAATGCTAAAGTTCATCTACGTGAATTCCAAGTAGGAGATCTTGTCCTTAAATAGAACCAACAAAACACCAATGCATTGTCACACCTTTGTGATAAGTTCACAGCTAATTGGGTAGGTCCATACATTGTCACACAAAGAGTGGGTAATGGTACTTACAGACTTTCCAGTCTAGAGGGAGAGGAAGAATTCAAGCCACTTAATGTTATACACTTGAGAACAGTCTATGCATGATTTTATTACTATATATGTATATATATACATGGCTAATACAAAAAAACATTTGCATACATTTCATTCATAACATTGCATTTCACCTACATTCACATTTCAAAAACAATGCATTCTACATTTCACACATTCATAAATTGCATTTCATACATTGCATTCACATTACACATTTCATATAGGGATCATTTATTAAGTTCAAGGTCTTAATTGGTCCAACAAAAGTCATGTTGCCTTAATTAGGGGCACCTTCACAATGTCATCCACACAATTCCACAAAGTCAAATTGCCATTAGCATAAGTCACATTCACAAATCCTAGGTGTTTTTGATCACTCAGCCACCCCTAGTGTTTCAAGCAACCTCCAAAAAGCATGTCGAGTTCTTTTAGAACCATTGCACATATACACTAAGAAAATATTGAGTTTGGGAATTGATTCCAAAAATATTCTTGAACCAAACACAACTTTACATCTTAAAAACATCTTGCATCAAAAATGGATAACACCATACTTGGTATGAACCTTGAAGTGAAAAGGGTCATCTTTGCTAGACTCATCATGCAACAAAGTCCATAAAAATAGTGGTTCTCACCATTGTTACAATTCCAACAATAAAAGAAAGAGTAGGGAAAAATATCTAACAAAAAACTCTAAATCTTTTACATCACACACCACTGATTAATTGGGTTGTAAGGATCGTACTACATTTCCAGTCAGATGGTTAGGTAGTCATCCCCAAAACTTAAGAAATCAAATACAAAAGTCATGGACTATGGAGTTAGCCTCCACCAGAGCTATAGACGCTTCACTAGTAGTGGAGTATGCTCATGTGTGGCAATATATCTCTTTTAAAAAAGACCTCTGACCACTCATACGGACAAGCTAGCTTCTTGGTTTCAACCATAATAGGTTTACCCAATTTACTCAAGATGAGTTAATGAACTCACTTGCACACACACTAGTTCTTGCACATCTTGGGTCATTACCATGCTCTTGATTCAGTCAATGAATTCACTGCATACACATTTGGTCCTATAAGAATTGGGTAGTTTTCATGGGTTTGTTTGATGCCACTAGGATGTTTGAGTCACTGAAAAATAGGTAATTTTCCATACCAACATCCATATATTTTTCCATATCAACATCCATATCTTCTTCCATGTCAGTTCAAAAGCCATTCATCCCATACGCCACCAAGTCTGGTGCCCTTGATTAAACAACAATGCTAGAAAAAGGGTCAAGAAAATATCTAAACTATAAATTATCATTAGTACATGCCATCTTGCATTAATCATCCATATATTTTGTATTGCATTAATCATCCATAACATATCATATGCATTAGTCATAAACATAAACATGCATTCCACAAAAGCATTCCACAAAAACATAACACAAAAGGTAAAATTCATGTATATATATATATATATATATATATATATATATAAGTATAAATATCACATATACAAATATTTCTCGAAGGCTACATATATTGGAGCACCAAGGCTCATATACAAAAGTGCATCTAAGCACTAGCTACATCCTCCAAGAATACCCATGTGACCTAGCAGGAGCCTCTAACCTAGAAAGAGCCCTAGACCTAGAGCTATGCTAAGACTTGCTATGCCTCATGCCCCCAGACACAGATGAGGTTGGAGGATCAGGAAGTGGGATATAATGTTCCATCAACCTATCCTCCAATACCTTGATATATCTGTGTCGATATCAAAGACGTGCAATATCGATATTATGCCAATGCTCTCTCTGCTAGCTCTACCTGAAGCCTCGTAATCCTTGCATATCGCTCTACCATCTGCTGCTCCAGCTATGCCTAATCCTCCTCGTACTGGCCTATGGGTACATCTAGAATCTCCTTTGCATCCTTACCATCTTTCTCATCTCCCCCAATATTGGGAGCTTGTTGCATTGCACACCTCGCCCTTTACCTCTAATTGATAGATCGAAGGTGCCACTGTCGTTGAGGGACCTCTTGGATCCCTTCATCTTGGGTCTCCTAAGTACCCTCATATCTAGCTTCAACTTCATCACCATCAATCGCTTCTCAAGGAAAAAACCATGGTGGCTGAGTTATGAACCATGCATCATACTTTGCAGTCATCCCCACATCCTCCACATCTAGGAGATCTATATCCTCATCATCCTCCAAGACCACCCTCCATAGATCCACGTAATGTAGTTCGGTCTTCTCCCAATGTCTCCTATACCACACTAGCTCATCAGCAACATCCTACCTTAACCTAAACTGATGGAGCACTCATAAAAATTGGAAGTACTCGACCTTGCTCCTATGCCTCCTAACCACCCACCTACCTTATTGGACCCGTTGTAGATGCTCTCCATCCTTGGTCCATTGGGCACCCAACCAGGAACCCAACCATGGCCTCCACACCACCTAGATAGATGTTAATTTAGCCCACAACTCCATATACCACTGACTCGTCCTCACTGGATGACTTAGTTGCACCTCCTCAACTAATGCCCATCACCTATAATAGGGTCGATCCCTACCAAAATCCTCCACAGGCAAGCCCTCCGATCGAGCAACCCTAAAATGCTCTCATCCCCAGCATTGCAGCAATAAGTTGCACCCTAATCCTTTCTGCCCTCACCTTGTCACATATTAGAACTCTCGGTATACCTACACCAGTAAGGTAGGAGCCCATGCATACACCTATTTCTTAGTGAGCATATCGCTCACTATCCCTATCTGGTTCCAAGGGAACTTGCACACGATATTGTTCGGGACCACGATGTTGGCCAACACGAACATCACCAAAGCTTGGAGACAGTCCAACTCCTTGTTCACATACATGGAAAAATAAGATATGCCCCCACTCTCCACCTTCACCCCCTATCATGCATCCCCGAACATTTTGGTTGAGGTCAACCTTAACCCAGATCTCCTCCACTTGTACCTTGAGGATGCAATATACATCCTCCAAGGTAACTACCACCTCGCTCGTGGGAAGCTGAAAGGTCCCCCTGTCTGCATCCCACCTCTCTACCAAGGTGAAGAGGTACCCCTCATCAGCCCTCACCACATCCATTTGGGCTACGTCCACTAGCCCCACCTTCCCCAACAACTCCTACTCCTCTGTAATCGCCTTCCTCATCTCAGGGATACAAGGAAAAATCGGTGTCGAGCCTCCAACACTCTAAGCTGCAATACAACACAACACATTTGTTCACAATTTCAAAAAAAAAATTGCACAGTCCAACAAACACAATGTTACCTCAACTACTTGTGCCCCATCCACAGCTTCGGCCCCTGCACCAGCTCCCTCCGCCGCCATAGCTTCCATGCTCCAAATGCCTCACCTTAATTCACTCCTCACTTCCCTTCACTCCTCAAACATAGCTTCTTAAACTCCCAAATGCGCAAATGAGCTTCAATTTCACCCAGCAAGCTATTTATAGCTGCTTCAGGTGCCTTGAGGCACCCATGGGCGTTTCCTAGCGCACTGAAGTACCCACAGATGTTTCTACAGACTATAAGCGCCCATGGACGTTTTGTGTCAACATTGAAAAAAGAAAAATTGTCATAAAATAGTAGCTTCTCCCAACCAAATCACTTCAAATTTCATTCATCCATGCATTTCATTATTTTATCATGTTTTGTGAAGATTCAAATTGATTTGGACACATAATCATCATTTGCGACCACATTTTGCAAATACAACAAAATAGTTACAAAAGCACCTCAAAAAGGTCCAAATATTCATAAAATGATGACCATCATCATTTTCATCATTCATAAATCATCTATCTATTATTTCACATCATCATTTGCATATTTGACCAAGTTCATACACAAATTCAAGTGAACCTCATACCTAGTGAGTTATTCTATATACTTGGCGATTGTAGCAACTTTCATCCATGCAATTCGATAAGATGAGTAGCTTACCATAAGGAAACTTGTCCATAATCATTATCACTTATCTCCTTGCTCAATATCACAATCATATTTGATACTTCACATTTTGAGTGAAACCCTGCCAAGAGCAATTTGCACAAACGCTATCATTGATGGCCTAGTTCGTGGGGCTTAAAAACATGGATAAAATCAACTTTCATCATTACACATTTTCTTGACAGTCATCACAAGAGATAGGCACGATGATTGGTTCCAATCGTGGGAATTTTTCAAACAGTCACTAGCAAGACCTCCAAGATTGGCTTTTTTATTCTTCTTTTCATCTTCATCTTTGCATATCAATGATGTTGGAAGGCAAACTCTTTCAACAACATCGAATCATCCCAAAATTTGGGGCAACCACCTTTGGTTTTGACTTTCCCACACTGGGATACATCTTACACGATCATGGCATATAGACTTGGTAAAAATCCCTTCATATTTTGGGGCATACATAGACGCACATTTTTCATAGACACACATTTTTCACACATCCCTTCATCTGTTGGGGCATAAATAGACACATTATATTACATCATCGCCAATATCCCCCCTATCGTTGGGGTAAAAATGATATCATTTTTTACATCATTCATATCATCCACATTACATTTGCACATATCTATCAATTGGCTCATGAGATTCATCTGCAACCTCATTCACCAACAGAGGGGGTAAGCTACACAAAACTCAAATTATTTTATTCTTTTATCTTCAAGCTCATGTTCCGCATCCCAAGAGAAGTTGCTTCTACACTTGGCCACAACAGGTGTCTCATTTGTTTGCACTACCTCATGTTTCACACAATGCAGTACAAAAAGGAGCATCTGTAGACACCAAAATCTTGTCATTTGTCCTTAATTCATACTTTCCCGCCATTTCCACCACCAAAATCTAGCCATTTGCCCTCCATCCTAACTTTCCCATCATTTTCACCTATTATTTATATATATTTATAATATATATATTTAAATAATAATATTTTAATATTATATTTTATATATATTTAATAAATATATATTTATATAGATAAATAAATCCTAGCCATCCGATTTCATCTAATCTCATCTGTCCATCCACATTAATCCATGCCATACCCTAAACTTAATATCCACCCTTGGATGTGTTTTAATCTCAACCCCACGATTAGTGTCGTTGAAACCCTAGCATACCCTAGGTTGGACTATAAGTAGGAGCCATTTTTTGGCTCAACCCCTAATTTCCTTGAGTCCCTAAGTTCCCAATTATGTGAAGTCTTTGCCTAAGTGTTTGAATTCCTTGAGTGTCTTAAGGCTTTAACCAAGCCTTTTGTGCCCTAATCCTAATCCATCCACCACATTTTGTGCCGCCTCGCTCGCCATCACTACTGTCGCATCCCATGCCCTCACCTGATCTACTTCTACAAAATCCTCTGTCATCCTCCAGGAACTTCCGAGCACTTTTCATCAACACCAGGCACCCACGGGTGCCTCCCTACCAGTCCAAGTGCCCATGAGTGCCTTCCTACTAGTCCCAAGTTCCCACGAGCATTTTCCACAACAACTAGGTGCTCGCAGGCATTTTACGTAAGCCCTTCTAAAATTCTCCTACCTTCATGCGATGCTAGGGCATGCCTTCACCATATATCTACAAAAAATCAAGCCATCAAAGGACAATCAACAAGTATCAAGGTAAATCATACATTTTATTTCATATCTTTAGATTTGCATGCAAGGTCATTTATCAATAGCTAGGGTTTTATTGATATCTGAGGGTCTCACACAGTGGAGCCCTCATGGTTATTACTAACTCTCTGTTATTATTGTCATGTATGCAAGTTTGGAGATATATTAGCAATGAATAGTTTTTTAAGCTAGAGTGGCTCGACATCAGATATTATAAAGCCCACTCAACACTATTGGGATCAAGAATATCCCTAAAGACACCATAACTTTGTTGTTAGAGTTTTGGAGAACCCTAACCCCTGTAACATTGTATCAAAAGGATTACAAAATATCCTAATTGTAACAATAGAGTTTCTAAGCTTCCCCCCATTAATACAAGATTGATTCATTGTTGTGTAATTTTGATTATTTGTGTCTATTTCATTCAACATTGTTTTGGTGTTGCGTTTTTGCATTCACACACAAATCTGAGTATAAATAATATGTTCAAATTTTTTAGTACAATCAGAAGTCATCATAAAATTTCCCAAAGAGTTTCCAATTGAAGAAAAAATAGTCAATTTCCAAAACTCAATTGGGAGGCCAAAGAGTCTAACCCACATGGGACCTATATATGGTATCTCTTCTATGGATTTAAATTTAGTATGCCAAGGCTTCATAAAAAGCCCTGCATTTCCAAAGAACCAGGGACCCCTTTGAAATTTTTTCTATCTATCTTCATTATTAGAAAATAAAACAAGAAAATAACCATTTGGATAAATAGATATTTGTAACTCACCTTTAGTTTTCCAACTTTTTGCAGCCTAGAATTTGAAAGCAAATAGGCTCGGACGAAAACCCAAGAAATGACAAATTAGTCCTCTTTTTTCCAGATCTTCAATGCTAGTTTGAATGTCACCCATATCAAGCTTAACAATAGGATTCCCATGAGCTGCTCTAAGACATCTTGACTTAGTTTTCCTTGGATCAATCTAAGGCATTCTTAGAGGTTTACAGGAATCCCTAAGATTAATTTTAGCATTAGGCTAAGGTTGTCCATCACGGAGGGCATCCCTAAAATTCATATTTGGGATCAAGTCTTGGAAATCCTTACCGTTGAAAGGGGTTTCCATTATGGATTTATTTTGGGTGTGCACCTTAGTACCAGTTTCGCTTGATAATTGAACCATTTTTTTAATTTACATGGTGGAATCAATAGCCGCCATGAACCCAGGAAGGTTGTTTGGCTTTTATGGCTACCACAATATTCTATGTTGTCCAGCCTAGAAGCTTCCACATAGATCTTCATGCAGTTTACCTCTATAACCACCATGCCACAATCATTTTAAACCTTTTACACCAAGCGTTTAGTCTGACGAGGCCCGAGATTTGAACCTTGGACATCTACCCCTCTTACGGGGTTTGGTCGAACCAATTGGTCTACACCTCGAACTTGATCTAAATCATTTTTTATCAGCTGCTTGAAACTTGTTTCGTGATCTCTTTAATCCATGCCCTAGACGTCGAGGAAAGGTATGCTTTTCACTTTTATTTTGTGCAATAAATTGGAAGCCATTGTCAATCAAGTTCATCGCATAATCTATTGAAATATAAATTTCTAACCCATCTTGGATCCCCTGCAACATATCCTGCTAAAATCTTGAGCAAAAACCATAAAAGTGTTGACTGCTAAGGCCCGAAGGTCCCGAAAAATAACCTATGGAGCTACTTGCACTCAACCCAAATGAAACCTTCGCACAGTCGCTAGCCAAAAATCTTGTTCACACATGGGGATGTGCTAGGATCTTTGTTGTTCCAAATGATCTAAAGATTGGTGGAGACGTTCTAGGGTTTGTGAGGCATATACCCTTAAAATGTCAGCTCAATCAAAGTTCAAATGAGTGAAATATGGCCAAAACAAGTTCGATAGTTTGGGGAGTCCTACGAAAAATATTTTCACATATTTTTCCATCACAATATCATCAAAAAAATGTAACATAATAAAATAACACCATACAACGAAGTATTGAAACAAGTAATTTGCAATGAAAATAATTTCTTTGTATTGAACTTTCAATGGAGCCTTGATCTCTGTTTACAATGCTTTTGCCCCAAATTGCAAGGGTTACAAAATGTATGCTTGTTTCTCGATTTACAAATGGGCACAAAGAGGGGAAGCCTCTTTGGAAAAATAGAGTTGGGTGCCTTCAATCTTCTTCTGCTATAATAAATGTTGGAGGTGGTTTTGTCATGATCATCGTGATGGATTTAAAATTTTGAATCCTGAACCTGCACACATGCAAATAGACAAAGGTTTAGTTGCACCTGTCACAATGAATATGATAAATGACTAATGCAAAATAAAATATTATGATTATTGCTTACATGAGTGACGATTTTAGCAGCATAATAATAGTATTCCATTCCTCCTTTCTTTGTGAAGTGATGGTGCCTTTATAGGCCTTTGAGGTTTTTGGAGGGAAGGATAGGTGGAAAGCCAGGATTACCAAGTCGTAGGGACTGGACATCCACCTATCCTGGGTAGTTGCAGTGAGTCACTACAAGTGTCTCACTTAACTAGGGAGATGTGGCAAGTGGGTAGGTGCAAGTGGAGTGAAGTGTGTGAGATGTGGCTAAGTGGGTAGGGACTGGACATCCACCTATCCTTTTCACAAATCCTCCTTGCTCTTCTGAAATAATTTTATCTAACAATGGCCTTAATCAATTCACCATCACTTTGGATATAATAAAATATGCCATATTACATAGGCTTGTTGATCTAAAAGAATCAAACAATTCACCATCCTTCTTTTTTAGAATTAGGGTAAGATATGTTGCATTTATTTTATAAGGTATGTATTGTTTTGTCCTAGACTGTTCCACTTCCACCATTAAATAATCCTTCACTATATACCAATTATGTTGGTAAAAATATACAAAGAGCCCATCTAGAATTGAGGATTTATCCTATTTAAAAGAGAAAAAAGCTAAATGGACACTTCTTCTAGAATAATAAGCTCCATGAGTTTCCTATTGTTTTCATTCGTTATAACTGAAGGTGCATCTTGAAGAAGTTTATCATTAAGGACTTTAGTCTCCTCTGATCTTTGAATTTTTTGATAAAAATAATTTACCTATTTTCTAATTTCACTATGATCTTCAATCCAAACCCCTTCTATTGATTTAATTCTACTAATTATGGATGTTGATATTTGTACTATAGCCATCCTATAAAAAATGGTATTTTTATCTCCTTTTAACCAAATTTGTCTTGATTTTATTCTCCAGAATTTCTCTTCCTTACTCAAAATATTATGATATTCACTAAGCAAGTCCCTTTCCTCTAAGTTTGGATTATTATGATCACCTTTTTAAATTTTTGAAATTTTATCTTCTAGTTCTTCTTTCTCCTCAAAAATATTTCCAGAAGTGTTCTTGTTCCATTCTTTTAATCTAGATGTCATATATTTAATTTTTTTTGGAAGATAGCATACAACCCACTATTTCTTGGAGAATTCCAAGTTTGTGCTATCATATAAACAAATTGAGGATGGTCTTCCCACATATTCTCATATGTAAAATATGATATTTTTTGAATTCACTTACCACCATTTAACTCTTATTGGCCAATGATCTAAACCAATTCTTGTTAAGGTATTAATTTTAACACAAGTTCTTTCATCTAGTCAATGATCTAAGAGTATGCATCTATCTAATGTTTCGCTATTATGTTCTAGCCTTTCCTATTGTTGGTCCAAGCATAGTTGTCTTCTTCAAACTCAACCTCCCATAGATTATTATTTTGAATAAAAGCTGAGAAATATCTTGTGCTTTAGGTTAATTTTGATAGGGTACCTAGGAATAAATATTTGGGGATATATTATTATATTGTATAAGGGTTGGCATGGGCCACAGATAACTCAAGGTTGATTGTATTATAACATTATATTATATTATAATATAATATTATATTAGTATTAGGCTCCCCAAAGTATAATTAGAAGATGAGTATATAAAGAAGAGATATTTGTCATTGTAACCATCATGAAGATAAATCATATGTAATTGTCTTTTCCAATGAAGTGGCTTATGGTACTTTTACCTCCTTATGTGACACTCTCATCTTGGGAGATCTTGTGGAGTTATTCCTTCCTTAAGGATAATTATTGGTGATTCTCTACCTTAAGGGTATTATCTATCTCTCTCTCATTTGTGGAATGTTATTGTGGATAATTATTTGTGGATGAATGATTTGATATTTCTGCATATTGATGAATGGTTTATGTTAATAATAATATGGTTTTATAACAAGTGGGGATTTTTTTGGTGTGTAATTAAAAAATTAGGGTAAAAATTTTCTAGAAAAAACATCTCATCTTTCAGGAGCCATATCTTTGTGATGGTTTTTCCGATTCAGATAATTCTTGGATTGTTTTGTGTGGAATTTGAAGAGCCTTAAAATGAGTGGTCATATGAAGAAATCTAAACAGTATTGAGGGAGATATGACCTTTTGAATTCAGTCATCTAGAACAAGGGCAGTGACAAATTTTTAAATCGTAAATTTTTTGGAAGACAAATTTGTTAGTTCGGGTAAGCAAATCAGTTGTAATTTATTTTGTTTGAACAAAAAAAATTGTAGATCTAGTTGTTTGTGTAGAATTTTAGCTTCAATTCAGTTAGGAGATATATTTTCATAAATCCCTAGTTTGAATTAGGACATCAACTATGGCACTACAAAAGTTTTATGCAGAAAATTACATTGATGTGAGAGTGGTTGAAAATAGTAAAATCTCAAAATAGTGAAAGCATATTAAACATTTGCTTTCATATTTTTTTTATGGGGGAATCTTTACAATGGATAGAAAGATTTGTTAGGGGTAATCCATTGTGCACTTGGAATTAAATTGAACCAATATTCTTGAGCACATAGGTACCTATTCAATTACAAAGAAAGTTAGATATTTGTAAGAGAGATCTTGAAGGAAGGGATAAAAAGATAGATATCATAATATATGACATCAAAGACCTTGAAAAGAAACTATAGGAGATTCAAAATGAGCGAAATGAAATGAAAGGAGAATGGAAAGTTTTCAAGAAACAAAATGAATATTATAAAAAAGAAATAAAATTAATCAAGAAGGAGAAAGAGGAAATTGTTTACAAAGAAAGTGAGAAGAATGAAGCCACATATATGGATTTACAAAAGCAAGAGAAAGATCAAAAGGGTTTAAATTCATCTAAAGGTTCTATTTTACAGGTTCATGGATGCATTCAAAAATAAAAGGTTGTTATTTCCATTAACCCTAGTAGCAAATATAATTTTATTAGTATTGCTTTGGCTAAAAGGTTGCAAGTTCAAGCAACAAAAATAAAGGACATACATCTTGAGGGTGAGAATGTTCAAATTTTTGAAGATTTGAAGATCACTATGGATAAATATGTTTTACATTCAGATTTTTATGCTATTGAGATGGATGATGTGGATATTATCCTTGGTTGGATTCTTTGGGTACTATTAACATTAATGTTCAAAAGAATTTTATGAAGTTATGGTACAAGAAAAAGAAGATAACATTGTAGGATATTTCTTAGCTCAAGGAGCAAGGATCCAAGGAAGATTAAGAAGTGGTTGCAGAGAAACAAATTGAATAAAAAATAGAAGAACTTGAAAAAAAATTGAAGAAGGCAGTAGCAACAACAAAGTCCATGGAAGAAGTAGTAGCAATAGATCCCAAGATAATAATAGTAGCGGAGTCCAAAGAAGCTTTGATAAAAGAGCACAAGGGCACACCAAACAAAGAGAACATGAAAGAACAATGTGTAGAATAATTTAAAACAATGGAGCCAAATGTTGAGGAGTCAAAGAAGGTAGAACATCAAGTTAAGATTGCACCATATCACCATCCACACCACCATGAGTGGCAACAATCTTGGAGGCATGGCTCAAGGCAACAATATTATGGTTCTACACAGAATCAGAAGGGTACCAAGTATGGCAATTTTTGATAGAGAAAGCATAGTGATCTTGGTTTTCAGAGTGGTTCATCAACATCAAGGAACAAGTGGACCCATCATTCGAGTTATCAAAATAAATTAGTATAAGCGTGGAACCAAAAAAACAAATTTGGCTACTCAAGTGGAAAAAGGACATACCATCATTAATGACCACCACCAATCAATATTTCACTAAGATGGATGGATGATCGAGATTAATACCAATTGCTAACATTGCTTAGCAAATCATATTATCTTGTTTCTTCATATGTTTTGAGGATGAAACATTTGTAAGGAGGGTGGCATGTTAGGGTACCTAGGAATAGATATTTGGGGATATATTATTATATTGTATAAGGGTTGGTATGGGCCACACATAACCCAAGGATGATTGTATTATAATATTATATTATACAATAATATAATATTATATTAGTAGTAGGCTTCCCAAAGTAGAATTAGAATATGGGTATATAAATAAGAGATATTTGTCATTGTAATCATCATGGAGATCAATTATATGTAATCTTCTTTGCCCATGAAGTGGCATATGGGACTTTGACCTCCTTAAGTGGAACTCTCATCTTGGGAGATCTTGTGGAGTTATTCCTTCCTTAAGGATTATTATTAGTGTTTCCTTACCTTAAGGGTATTATCTATCTCTCTCTCATTTGTGGATTGTTATTGTGGATGAATGATTTGATATTTTTACATATTGGTGAATGGTTTATGTTAATGATAATATAGTTTCATAACAAATTTCCTAATTCCCCAAAAAAAATCATCTAGCGTGGTTATGGCATTAAAATCTCCTATGATCATGAATCGGGTTTCTTGGTCTTTACTTATCATAAAGGATTCAATCCCACTCCAAACTTATAATCTACCTAACTTATTTGTAGATCCATAGACATTAATAAGGATGAAACAAATATCTACAAAGTAGTAAGTGACTAAAAATGCTATCCAATGCCTAGTTTTATGAATGGTTACATAGAAGGATTCAAACAAGTTAGAATTCCTCATGTCACTTCTTTAGAATCTATAACATCCATTCACATCTTGCACATACTACTTTCATATTTTTTGAAACTTCTTTTTTCATTCTAATTTCCTGGATACAAAATAATATCAGGCTTATTACTTAAACATAGATCCCCAATACACCTCTACTTTCCCTTAAATTCCATGAGATGATAATCAGTCTCATTAGGGGCTATTCACCCTGCTTGTACATTACCAATATTATTTTGTTGTTTGGTAAATAGAAATTCAACCTACTTAGTTTGTATTCCTTTCTCTATGTTTGCTAATGCTTCCTTGGATCTAGCTTGAAAATTTGAGGGTTTTCCTCTTTTTGTCTTGCCTATATCAAGAGTAGATCTTATAATTCCAGTCCTCAATATTCTTTCATAATTTTTTTTTTCATCATATTTATCCTCTCTTGGCTCTACTACATAAGATTTTGACTTGTCCTACTTACTTTCTGGTATTTCCTTATTAATGGCAAAGGTATTAACTTCTAAAAATACATTTTCTTTACCAATTTTTTCTCATGAATGGTGCATGGTACTTCAAGAGAGTCTTCAATATCTGATGAGACGCATTCCTTAGGTTTATTAAGAATGTTCTTCCTTAAATCATGATCATACTGAATAGACGGTTCCTTGTTAATATGTTAAACATGTTGTACTATGTCCTCTAAGTTTTGATCTACTTTTTCTTCATACACAAAAGCCTCAAAAGAGTTGGTATTTCTTCTAATATCCTTCCTTACTGGTCTCCACTATTTACTTTATTTCATTTTTCTAGATCTATTTTTTAGAAGTTGAAAACCATCTTCATCCATAACCATTTATAAGTTTCTCTTGTGGTTTTCTACATATGATTATGTTGGGCTCTTCTTAGGGCATGGTATCTCAATATGCCCCACCTCATGATATTTTCTACATCTAAAAGATACGTTTTCATAATCTATGGTTTGGATCCACATATCATCCCTATATTTAAGAATGATTGATTCCGGTAAAGTTTTACTTATATAAATCATGACCAATGTTTGAGCATAAATAGCCAAGGATTTATCTTTCGTAGTATTTGAAAGATCAAGGAATTCTACTAGAGTGTCGTTTATTTCCTTGAAGGTATCTATTTCCAAAAATTCAATGGGTAATCTAAACATCCTAACTCAAACTGGTACTAAGGATAGATTTATATTTTCAAGTGAAAAGCCTTCATACCAACGGGTAAGGAAGAGTCGTGCTCTTCCCATAAACCAAGGACCCCCTTTTAGGATTTTTTCTCTTTCTTCCCTAGAACAAATATCTAGGAAAAAACCTTTGGGAAGAAAGGATAGAATCACTCATGGAGACTTCTAACTCCTATCAATCTATTTTCTCAAGGTTGAAGCTCGTGGCCAATACCCATAAAATTTACCAAAAACCTCCTTATCTCGAAGCAACGAGGATCTCTTTGAGGTGCACTCACTAACCTCTACTACTAGAGATGATTCTAAGAATTTAACTATAAATCATTCCATGGAAATGAAACTAAAAGTCAAAATCTATTAAAATTTATTAGAATGTCCTATAGCAAATATAAATTTTGATTAAATTTTTTTAATAATTTTCATGCAAAATTTCTAAGATAAAGAAGGGAAACAAACTTAGCTAAAAAAATTTATGTCTAGATAGAATGTCTTGCCTCACTAAAGTCCTAGCCCTTCATTTCTCTTCCCATCATTCGAACCCTAGCTAACAAATATTTGCAATTTCATTTTTTGCAACTTGAAAACTCGTCACTGCCCCTTTTCCAAATGGTTGACTTCATAGGGTTGTATCTCTCTTAATATTGCTTGGATTCCTTCATATGACCACTCATTTTAAAGCTATTCAAATTCCACAAAATTTGGTCTAAGAATCAGCTAAATCAGATAATCCTTCATAAAGATATGGCTCCTAAAAGATGATATATTTTTTAGAAGAAAAAAAAACCTAATCCTTCTCTTATCAATCGATGCGATGGAAATAGGTTTTTCAATTTTAACTTCCTTTTCATAAAAAAAAGTAGGGATTAATCTTGTTTTTTGTCTAATTTGATTAGTTTTATTTTAATTTATTTAATAAAATAAACAAAAGGAAAAGAAATAATAGTTTAGTCTTAATCGTTTAGAGGACCAACTAACCCTTCAAGCTTTAATATTAAATTGAAATTGCATGTAGTTGCACTTAGGACTTGTTTACTACATTTTCTTGTACCCTTGCCTTCAAAAGATATATCATCATTTATTTTATCATCAAAAGTAAAAATATTTTAGCTTTAGGCCTTGATTGTTGCATTAGGGTTAAGCTTAGTTAAAAAAGTATTTGAGGAGAAATGGAGGTGATATTCAATCAACCCATCAAACACTAAGCTCTAAGCTCACAAATTGTCCCTATCCTTGAGGTGATAGAATGAAGGTAAGGGAATTGAAATGGATCCTCCTTCAAGTGGCCCTTCGCAATCTCTCCTTTCTTTCCCTCTATCACAAGGAGCTTTTGATGGTATTGGAAAAATATGGGATAAATGCAAATAGGATGGGCAAATGTTAGAAGCAAAAATTATTAGGTTTGGGCTATTTTGTGGAAAAGAAAAAGCATCAAAGTTAGAGTTATAAACGTATAAAGTTTCAACTATAGTCATTCCTTGTGAAATATGTTGGAAGGACCTTAGTATACTTTTGTTAAACACAATGGTCTTTTTTATTAGGGTAAGAAGGGGTTTTAGGGTCCCCAAACCTATACATCAAGCTATGTAAGATAGTACAATATATTGCAGTAGCCTGAACAAAATACTATCATCCATCTACTACTACGACTAAACCGTAGAATACCACATATCAACAAAACTTCCCAAACATAATAGATTACTAGACCACTTCCAAAACATAAACTTAAAACAATTGTAGCTACAAAAATAGTTGTTTGGAACTGTTATAGAGTTTATAGCCTTTGGGACTATTATGGAGTTCATAGCCAATGGGACTATTACAAATTTTATAACTGTTAGATCTAATGGCTTTCGAAGACTTAATATTAATGTAAACTCGCAGGATCAAATATATGATAGTCATAATATAGTAAGATCAAGATAATAATGTAACCAAAATAATATGAGTCAACTAATATGTAAAATCAAGGCTTATAATATATCAACTAAAATTCATTAATAAGCAGAAATATATGAATGTAATAGTATGAATCATACATGTACAAAGCATGTAGCACAACTTACAATATTAGTTGCTCAAATGTATGCAATCTTTATTACTCCTCTTACAAATGTATCATAAAACTCTCATACAATAACAATACTTTCTATGTAGACAATGTAGACTATGTAGACCATGCAGGCTATATAGATAATGTCCACTATGGAGTAATATATTAGCCATTGTAGAATGATACTTTGGTTACTTGACTCTTCCTTTCCTTATTCCAAGTCTCATGACTCTTGGATTCTCTACTTGAAACTTGCATACACATGACTCTATCTTGTATGCACACTTGGACATGACTCTTCACATAACACTTCATAATCTAAGAACACGTGTGCACACTTACATATGAGACACGTGTGCACATCTACACATATAACACTTGCACACTCATTTACATGACACTTGTGCATTTCCTACACATTATTATATTACATAAAATATTTACTCACACTCTAATCTAGGACACAACCATAATCTAATATTTACAATATGTACCATGAGGGTACATTAGCATGTACCAAATAATGTAATATTCTCCAACATCCCCTTGTATTACATTATTTGGTTATTGAAATATTTAGTCTTCAATCAAGGTCTTCATCCTTCATCTTCAATCTACCTCCTTTAGATCAATATTTGAACTTTTAATATGGGATTCTTCTTTGTCTTTGAATTTAGATTTTCTATTGCCCTTCTTGAAGTGATTTATCTTCTTGTTTCTTCTTCTTCTTCTTCACTTTTGCATTTTCATTTGAGATATATCCAATGATATATCTTCTAAGTATTGAGTTAGTAAATCATCATCATTATATTTGCTTGATTCCAATGATTCTTTATGGAAACTAAAATAAGCATCTTTCTCTTCTTTCATCCCTTGGAAAAACTCAAAGCTAATTAATGATAAATATATCATTTAGCATTCTTTTTAAGAGAATATAATAGTGTTTTGTGAATTCCACCATGTTTTGAAGAGCTTTTCGCGAAGATAATTTATGTTTATTGTAAAAAATTATTCTTTTGCCTCCTTAATAAACAAAGAAAAATTATCTTTTAAATTCTATTAACTTTTGAGAATAAAACTTAAGTACATGTAATATTTCTTTACTATCCTCATTAAATGTATTCTTAACAATTTCTTCCATAATATGCAAAATAATGTCAAGAATATATTTCCTTTAATGTAGACTACCTTATGTCTCCCTAGGTTTAAGGAATTTAAAGTTTCTAAATTATAAAACCTATGAAGTAGAATTCCTTATGACTCCCTAATTATTAGAAACTAAGAATTTTGCAAAATTAATATTCTAAGTTTGAAGTAGAATTCATTTTGACTCCCAAATTAAATTAATTTGAAAATATTCTATAAACTTTAAATTTCAAAAAGCTATTAAAAATAAACTCCAAATAAAAAAACTTATAACTTCAAAGAAATAACTTCAAACTACTAATCAACTCTAGCACTCCTATCTTAACTTTAATAACAAGGCTTTAATAAATAACTTTCTATTGAATTAGCATTCCTTATTTCTCCATTTAATATAATCTTATAAAAATTTATAAAGCCTTATAAAACCTTATAGATTTCAATTTAATTAATTTTTATAAAAAACTTTAGAAAAAAAAAATACCTCCACCAATATTTGCGCGCTCACAACTCAATTGGCTATGACGACTTGCTCTAAATTTGTTCCTACCAACTTGCACACTCTTTCTTTAATTAACCTACTTGAACACAATGAGTGTTATACTTTAGGTAGGTAAAATATTTGGGTTTCCTTAATGTTCCATGAGGGCATACTCAGCTTCAAGATGACGTTACATTTGACTTTCAAATATTATATTTTCGAATAGATGTCTTCTCCTACCAAACACTACTCCTAAGACTGTAAAATGATGAGTTTGAATTTTCCCTTTCAACGACTGTATTTGTACTCAAGAATAGACTATTGACTTTGACTATTACACTATTTTCTTTGTCACTTTGCTAGTGCTTTGGAGATGATGGTAAAAATTATGCGTTTGAATGTTGATGCTTTGTGAGCTTTGATAGAATTCGCATTCCAGTGGCTTGGCATTTTGGAGAGAATGATTGTTGCTCTTCACCTTCCTTCAATGATCCTTGGATACTATGTAATTTTTTTGTGTTCAACTTTGATGTGTTCTTATGCTCTTAGCTTTAACTCTTTATTTATACTTGTCTCAGTTTGTAATGTACTTTTCTTCTTTTCAGATCTATTTGTATGGCTTGGCAATTTTTAACATGAAAGCTTTAATCTTTGTTGCTCTGCATAATATTGGACCTCGTCTAGCTTGGCGATGACTAATGTGAAAGCTTTAACTTAGCTGCCTTGCGTAAGACTGCACTGATGTACTAAGCACACTTATATTATCTCAAACCAAATAGTGTTACCCTTGGTTGCTTTTCATAGGTGGCTTATGTTGTAATATGCATAATTGATTTCTTTCATTATCCAATGCTACCTTTGACTCTTTTCTCAAACAATTTCCACCTTTGTATTCTGCTTATATATTTGCCTTCTCATGAATTTTATCTTATATTTTGCCTTTGCACCTTTAAACGATTCTTCATTGGTATTTTGCCTTCTACCTTCTTCTCTGGAATTTTGTCTTTAGCCTTCTTCTTTGGAATTTTGTTTTTTGCCTTCTTCTATGGAATTTTGCCTTCTCCCTTAGATGGCTTCAATGTTGCTTGTTGTAATAAATAAATAAAGAAATATATATATATATATATATATATATATATATATATATATATATAATTAGTTTCTTTATTTCTTGAGCCTTCTTTCTCTTACATTCTTGTCCTTTATGTTGTCCTCTATAACTCGATATATTTTACTTGAAGGATCTCTTTCTTTAATATTGGCTTCTAGCCTCTTTCTCTATTTCTTTTAAAACTACATCTCATATATTCAAAGCCTCATTTCTTTCCTATAATATGGGGTTTATATATTATATGGCCTCTTCTCTTTTCATTAATAATGGCCACAAAACTTTACTAAGGACCTCTTTTTACAAAAGATCTCATCCTCTAATATTGGCCTCTTCTCTTCGATCAATTGACAAGGTCTATATGATCTGAAATATTCTCTATCTCTGATTTATTGAAACTTTTAGATGGTTGCCAATGTCAAGCCAATTGCAAGGTCTATCTTCAAGATTTGAATCATTTTCTCTATCAAGGTCTACCTTTAATACCTAAATCCTAATCTATCAAGGTCTATCTTCAAGACCTGAATCTATAATATTCTACAACTTAAATCAATCCATGCTTGATGAAAGCTTTCTACCTTCTTATTGCACTTGAAGATGAAAGTCTTCTCTATCTATTGTAGGAAGATTCTCACACTTCTAATGACTAACCTCCACTATAGCAATGTCTTAGGTCTATTTGACCTAAATATTCTTCTATGTCAAGGTGATGAAAATTTTCTTAATGCTCCAACCAAGATAGCTTGATTGTACCAAATCCTTCAACTTTCTTATAAGTGTTGATAGAAATCAATTGTCAAGAATTTATCTATGTCCCTAAAAATCTTCTTATCAATGTCAAGGTTGGCTATTTTCATGAATAATCAACTATCTTCAAGTTGATTCACCCAAATATGAGTCCTAGTATTCACTGGTTATTCTTCAACCTAGTGGAAAGACTCTAGTTGAGTCCTAGTCTTCACTAGTTGTTCTACAACTGTGGAAAGACTCTAGCCTTTTTGCTTCCTTTGAACTTACAATAGATTCTAGGTTTATCTCCCTTTAAAGTAGACAAACTCTAATCATTTTTGTCACTCTAGACAAAAATCGATTTTATATGTAGCTAGAAAAATTCACCATGTGCAAGAAAATTCTTGTTGTAGCTTTGATACCACTGATGGCTTTTGAAGCCTTAATATTAATGTAAAATCACAGGATCAAATATATGATAGCTGCAATATAATAAGATCAAGATAATAATGTAACCAAAATAATATGAGCCAACTAATATGTAAAATCAAGGCTTATAATATATCAACTAACATTCATTAATAAGCATAAATGTATGAATGTCATGGCCTGAATCATACATGTACAAAGAATGTAGCACATTACAATATTAGTTGCTCAAATGTATGCAATATTTATTACTCCTTCCCTTACAAATGTATCATAAAACTCTCATACAATATCAACGCTTTCTATGTAGACAATATAGATAATGTATACTATGTAGACTATGTAGGCTATATAGGTGATGTCCACTATGGAGTAATATATAGCCATTGTAGGATGACTCTTTGGTTGCTTGACTCTTCCTTTCCTTATGCCAAGTCTCATACCTCTTGGTTTTTCTACTTGACATTTGCATACACATGACTTTATCTTGTATGCACACTTGGACATGAATTCACATAACACTTCCTAATCTAAGAACACATGTGCACACTTACATATGAGACACTTGTGCACATCTACACACATAACACTTGCACACTCATTTACATGACACTTGTGCATTTCCTGCACATTATTACATTACATAAAATATTTACTCACACTCTAATCTAGGATACAACCCTAATATAATATTTACAAGATGTACCATGAGGGTACATTAGCATGTATCAAATAATGTAATATTCTCCAGCATAATCTTTCAACTATTTTTCTTTTTTTAGCAGAAGTTCTTCCTCCTTCAGAGTGGCAAGATCTAAGAATGCATTTTTGCAATTCAAGCACTTAAGGTAATATCTAGTTGTAACACATTTTATAGGATCTTCGTATTCAGGAAACTAATTGTCACCGATTGTTTTATAATTAGCTTCAAGAATATTATATGAGGTGCTAATATTTTCTATGGAACCGATTGGATGGTCTTTAGGATCTAATTTGAATCATCCTTTTGTGGTCGAGTCTTTTGTTGCTCACTTGATTCCTACTGGATAATTGACGCATCTAGATGATGAGCTTCTTCCTTTTGAACTAGGATGTTTGAAATTTCAGGATCGTTCACATGCAGGGCCTTCTCCTCCATCAAGGAGTAATCATAGCATTGATAATATGATCAAGTATCTCTTCTTTAGGTGGCCATATTGCTAACATTCATAACATCTCAGGGAGAAATTTTCATATTAAATATTTTGGTTCTATTCCTCTTTGCTTGAGGAGATAGTAATGGATTGAGGCTAAGGAACTGAAATATCCATCTCAACAACCAATCTTACTTTACTCATATTAATTTCACTAGATAGAATTTTCTCTGTTTGGGCATCCATATACAGAATGAACCAATGGCTTTACCGATTTGGGTAAATATCTTCTCTCCCCAAAACTCAATAAGGAGAGCAGATAGATAGACTAAGAAGCCATCAACTCCTTCTGTAAAGGGGTTGAAACCAGGAGTCTAAGGTCTTATATAAACACCCCTTTGTTCAAAAAACTAATTGTATCTATAATCCATTACCCTATATCTACCCACTAAATTAGAAAATGAAGCAAAAAATATTTTTTTGGGGAGCAGAGTTACTTGGAATTCTTTACTGGTACACAAATGTTTAACGTATCCTTTGAGCTCAGGCTTGGCCTTTTGCCCCTGAGTTTGCAAATAATTGTTCAAGCTTCATGATCAATCAGATACAACCCAAATTTATTCTCTAAAATCCTAATAGAGGGTCGAGGTTCATCAGAAAGTTGCGCCCAAAAACCCAAATATTGTTGAGAGACATTTCTTCTGACCAAAGAGACTTTCTCACAGATTGAAGAGCGACTAATGTCCTCTTGAGTACAACCCATGGGCTGTGAACAACCCTCTTCCTCCAATGCTTGATTACACCTAGGGTTTGCACCCCTTTCATGAAGATTGTAACCAAATGTGTTGCTCCGTTCCATAAAATCCATCTTCTAGAAGCATTATTGATTTCTAAACACAATGATAATTCATAATTGTGATCTATGCATTCTTGGAGGTGACTTCAACACAATTCTATCTCCTTTGGAAAATAAGGGTGGTACTCCTCAATGGTCTAAATAAATTGAGATTTTGCTTTATTTTTCAATTCAAATACCTTTTAGGATATTATTCCTTCAAGTTTCTAATATACATAGGATAAAAGACACATTGGGCAAACACTTATAGTAGAAATATTGGATGGATTCTTGTTATCCAATACATGGTTGAAAATAGAGTATGCAATCTCTTCAAATATTTTATTACGAGCAATATCAAATTACAAACCCATTATTTTGGCTTGTGATTTACTCAATATTGATCATCCAAAGCCATTTTTCTTCTAATTTATGTGGCTTCAAGACCTTCATGTCTTCTAGATGGTTATGTTATAATGTCATGAAGCAAATTTGGAAGGATCATGTACGTACAAGTTTGTTTAAAAGATGAAATATCTAAAGGGGAAAATAAATATTTGGAATGCCAAATATTTTGGTAATATTTTTAAAGAAAAAAAGGAAATTGAATCCAAGCTAAAAAATTTACAAGAGATAGTAGAAATAAATCGAATGGATTGGCACTCTTATGTGCAAGAAAAACAATTACTTTTTTATTATGACAATGCATTGAAAAAGGAGGAGCCATATTGGTTCCAACAATATAGGGATAAATAGCTCAAGGAAGGATAAAGAAATACCTTTTTTTCCATGCTATAGCAAAAATATTTTTTTTTCTTGTTGAATTTTTTTAACTCTATATGGAAGAAATATTGAGGAAGAAGAAGATATCAAGAAGGATATGATGGTTGCAACTGAAGATGAAGGTTACAATAAGTGATATTATGTCACTTTTATTATATCGATTCCCAATAAAGGCGAGATAAAATATTTTGATAATTTTCATCAAATAAAAGCTTTTGCAATAAAAAAATATAAAATTATTTAAAAAATTATGTCAAATAGGTTGAAAAACATTATAGATTGTGTTATCTTAGAAGAACAAGGTGGTTTTATTTGTGGTAAAAAAATTCTTGATGGTGTATTCACTACATATGAGGTCATATATTCTCTTCATTCCATAAAAAAACTAGGTATGCTTATGAAATTAGATATGAACAAAACATATGATAGGGTTTGTTGGAGTTTTCTACATGATATTCTAAAAAAAATGGTTTTGATCAAGGTTGGTGTGAATGGATTACATGTTGTTACAACACTCCAAAATATTCTATTTTGATCAATGGTTCTCCTACTAGTTACTTTAAGTTGGCTTATGAACTCCACCAAGGCGATCCACTATCTCCTTGTTTATTTATTATTTTGGAGGAGGCATAAAGAGAGTTTTCTCAAAGTCAAAAATAGAAGAAAAAATAAAAGGTATTTAGGTTGCAAAAAAATGGTCCCTTCGAATTTCATCTCCGATTTGTTAATGATACTTTTATTTTGGTTCGTCCCTCAACCATTTAGGCCATGGAGTTTAAACCAATATTATCTTTCCATGAGAAGGATACTAGATAGTTGGCTAATACTACAAAAATCAATATTTTTTTCATTAACATTGCTCTAGATTTACAACGAATGATTATGGAAATTTTAGGGTTTAAAATTGAATCAACCTACTTAGGCATTCCTTTGTTTCATGAAGGAATTAAAAAGGAGCTTTGGGTCTCTTGTTTGGATAGAATGAAATATTGTTTGGCAAGTTGGAAAGGCAAGTTCTTAACCATGGAGGAAATACAACTCATAAAAACTACATTCCAATCCATCTCTACTTATATGATATCACTTTCAAGATTGTCAGTAGGTATAACATTAGAAATTTGATAAAATTCAAAGAAACTTTCTTTGGTAAGGATGAGGAACATTTTAGGTTTCCTCTTTGTAAGTGTGATAGGGTTTGCAAAGGAAATAATATTGGAGGGGTAAGCTTGTGAAATTGTAGGCTTGTGAGTTTGGCCTTAAGGGAAAAACTTGGGTGGAGATTATTCATAGATCAAAGAAAGAGTTTGGAAACAAGTCACTTTAGTATATATAGATTCTCTTGATGCAATGAAATTATTTAGGATAAAAATTACCCAAAGAATCGTAAAAATTATGCAAATATTTGGTATGATGCGTGGTTGAACCTTTTCCTCTTATCTCTTATTCAAAATGGCAATCATTGGCTTGATCATGTCTAAGATTATAATGGTCCACAAATCAAATATTAAATTAACATGAGTAACAACTACAAATCATGAATTTCTATTAGTAATGTAGTTGAAGGAGAGGACCTCAAACAACACGTAGATGACCTTCAAAAGATGCTTCAAGAGTTTTATTTGTGGATACTTAGTCAAGTTGGGATATGAGGATTTAGAGCAATTAGAATTGCTTCATTAATTAAATATTGCATTGCTATTAAGTTAATTAAACCATATCCAACTTGCCTTTCTATCAAAGATATTTGTCATCTCCTCAAATGACTAATTTTATGCAATCAACTCCTTGATATCATTTTTATTAAGAGATAAAATCTCACTTATACAATTGCCTTCTGAAATTTAAGTTTTGTCAAGATAAAATTTAACACTATGAATGGCTAAAATATTTGTTGCCTGGTTTCCATATCTATAAATATATTATCTATAACGACCTAACAATTTCTCAATATCTTTATTTAGGGATCTTACTCATGCCCTTAATATTTCAAGATATTATTTTCATCATCATTTTTGTTATTATTTGTGGGTTTAGCCCCACTTCTGGTTAACACTTGTAATATTTGCTTTTGTTTTCCCATATAAATATCCCTATAAGTTTCTTTTTCATTTTCTTTTTGCTTCTTGAGTCTTGATATTTTTCATTTTAACTGATACTTTCATCTTCATCAATATGTTTAATCTTCTCACATTGCTCATAGTAAGACTTATCTCCATACGTTTGTCTTGCTCTAAAAGATACAAAGTGCAAGGAACAACCTCAAAAGCACATTCTTCTTTATGTTGCCTTGGAAACCCTAAACTGCAAGGATGCTCTTCCATAACAGTTAACTTTTTATATTGCCCTAAAAACCCTAAATTGCTAATGATTTCCTCCACCCTCATTTCTTTATGCTACTTTTGAAACCCTAAAGTGCAAGGGATAACTTCTACAACACTTTCACTTTCTTACTAGGAGAGGATTCTATACTACTTATTTTACCCTAGGAGAGGATTCTAAACCATGGGTTACCACCCATTATTTTACCCCTAATTTTCAAATTGGAAAATATGAGGATAAAAACCTTTAGAAAGGAAAATCAAAGTAATTTGAAATCAATACCCAATTCCACTTGATCCACTTTTGAATCTTTGAAAACCCTATCTAGTGTCCATATAACTTACATGTTAACCTTCTATTTTTAAAAACCATTATATCATGCTCGATCATTTGATCCTTGATAGTCACTTTTGGTGTAACATTTTCTACCTAGATTGAACTTGCCATATATTCACTCTTTTGCTTATTGCCAACTTGGGCATCCATACTTCCAACTAGGACATCTAAATTTCTAGCTAAGGCATCATGACTTCCCATTAAGGTTGTCAAATATGACTTTCCTTCCATATTAGCTAGTGGGGCTTACTCTTGACTTGCACTCACTTCTAGCTTGCACTCACTCCCAGCTTGCACTCGCTCTCAGCTTGCACTCGCTCCCTATATAAAATAAATAAAAATGAAAATAATAATTATTAATATTAATTTCAACTAGATATGAAATAATTTATCAAATAAAATTTAATTCAATAAAATTAAATACCCTAACTTTTATAAGACAAGTGAAATGATTTTAATTACGTCCATAAGACCAAAACTATCTATATGACTAAGAGCTTTAATACAAGATGGGGTATGGTGTACAACCCTACTCCCTTTTGAATTCAAACCTTGGACGTCCTATTCAAAGTTCCAAAGTTTAACATCCAAAAAAGATAATTGTTCAACAAATTCAAAAAACTCAACATCCTCTTAATATCTTTTAGAGTATGTTTCTTCTATTATTAATTTTGATGAGAGATTTCTCTTTTTTTTCTATTTTCAGTTTTTTAAAAAGTTCCATTATTGAGTTTACTTTTAGAGTGTTCTCATATGCAATCTTGATGTCCTTGTAGGCTTAAGAGTATCCTCATATGCAATCTTGATGTCCTTGTAGGCTTCACATTCCATGAAAAAATGTTTTTCAGTCTCCACTACTACTATGCAAAAGACATTCATTCTCAGCATGCCTCCTGAAGAATTATACATCTCTTAGTTTTGTATCTGAGATGGTGTGAACTAGATCTTAGTTGGGCTTTAAGTACTTTTGCCTTCCATTTCATATTTTGCATCTATGTACTTCTTTTGGTTGTGTTCATAGTTTGGGTTGAACTCATTGATATATAACTAATTTTTCCTTTCTAAATTTTCAGTCCACATGACAAGTCTAAATTTTCCCTCACATACTGATTAATTTTTTATTGGAGTTTGGAACCTCATAAAATTTAATTCTCTATTTGTCTGTCTATTTGTTGTTTTGCTTCATCTATGTTTCTTTTCTTTATTCAGTGTTTCTTTGATTACCTGTTTTGACAACCTACTATTTTCTATTCTTTGTAATTTCTTTAGGTACCCAAATAACCTAATCATAGATTCTACTTCTAGTAGAAACGTCTGATGCTCTAATTTTAAAATTATTTGTAATTAGTTGCTTTTGAATTATTTTTATTTATCTTCATTTAAAATTTGATGTATATATATTTTTTTGGTTACATAGGAGAGTTGGTTACAACCACACTATTTTTAGTAACTGACAAGCGTAGGGTTCAAACCATAGGGGCTACTTCCACAAAACCTATTCCACTTTGTTATTGTTGACCCGACATGAAGGGGACCACCGATCACTCGAGATTCGTACCATCATCGTCGATCTAGCGTGCACTCAGAGAATTCAGATCAAACTACTACCTTTGCAAACAAACTGCTCCCAAGGTTTGAACCTGGGTGCCTTCTTGGTAAGTGCCTAGCCATACAATATTACTAGCCCACACCTCACACCCATATGACACCATTGTAATAACTAATAACCTAAGATTGACCCTAATGGTTTTTGAATCGCATAACTCTACTTTTTTTTACCCTATTTAGCAATTAGTAGAGTGCCCTCCATCCTCCTTGTATTTGTTTCATCATGCATATTCCCCAATTAAGTTTGCTTTGAAATTCTAACCCAAGGTATTTGTATTCTACTACTACCTCTAAAGGATTTCCTTCAAATAAAATATATAACTATTTTTGCTCTCTTTGACTTGAAAAGTCCATAATTTTAGTGTTGAGTGCTTATGCTCTCAACTTCTCTACAAAAATGCTCTAAATCTTTTAAATGTTATTTGAAACTTTCAAGTGTCTTGCTAATCAAAATGAGATAATCAACATAGAAAAAGTTTCACTACGTAATTAGCCAATTATATTCCCTCTCCTTCTATCTTTGTACCCATTCCTCCAACATGTTTGTGAAACCATAAATTTATAAGATATATGGTTTTTCTCCCCGAGGGCTAGGTGGATTGATAAGTGCTTGTCTGGCTAGACATTTATCAAGAAGACACCCAGGTTCAAATCTCGAGGGCAGCCTGTTTCTAAAAGAGTAGTTTGATCTAAATCCTCTGAATGCACGTTAGACCGATGATGACGATTGAATCTCAAACGACTGGTGGTCCCCTTCACTCTAGGTCAACAATAACGAAGTGGAATAAATTTGGTGGAAGCAACCCCTATGATTTGAACCCTACACTTATCAATTACTAAAAATAATGTGATTGTGACCAACTCTCCTATGTAACCAAAAAAAAAATATACTTTTTCTCAACCATACTTTAGTTATTAATCTTAAAACCTCTATTTAAAATGTTAAAAACTTTAAACAACCTTTACCCTATAAAATTAGAACTTTAAACTTCTATTTAAAATTTCAAAATCTCCACTATTAAACTACTCAAACTGTTAAAAATAATTTATTTTACAATTAAAAATAAAAAATCGACATCCCGACAACTTTGGTAAAACTACTTTACATTAAGAATAAAAAAAACCTCGGATGAGAATCTCCGTCTCAAACAAATAAAAAAGAAGAATTAAAAAAAAACACCTAATATCAATGCAAAGTTGAGAACCATAAAACCTGAGTAAAACTGAGTAAGGTTAATTTCGTTTTTACTGAATAAAGATAAAAAAATAATCGAATACTTTATAACAATTTTTATTCGATTGTGTAACATATTTGGTGAATCTCCTATATTCTTAATGTTAGTAGAGGTCAACTCAGCGCCATTTTCCTTACCTCTATTTGATGAATCTCCTATGTCCTTGATGCTAGCAGAGGTCGACGTAGCTCCATTTCCCTTGCCTCCATTCTGCGAATACAAGGTGCAGCGTGATTTGTGTTGGTAAAAGTTGATACAGACTTTATTGCTTTCTACCCTACCCCGCATACTCAAATAACAATTTCCTCTACAGATACTCAAATAACAATCCTTTAATTGATGCCACATGGTATACCCGGATGAGACAACTATGACTATAGTAACCACAAAGCTAGGTTCTTAGGGTCTTAGGGTTTCCGTTTCACCTAAAAATTTATTTGATTATGTAGCGTAGTAGGTGAATGTACTCGATGCTGGTAGAGGCCGACCCAACCTCCCTCCATTATACGAAAATGTGATGCAATTGTAAATGTGGTAGAGGCCCACAAGGTTTCCATTTTCCTATGTGGATATTCAAAATACTTAAATATTTCTAAAAATTTAATCAGCTAAAGGTGGAAAAATTTTATATATATATATATAAAACAATTTTAAAATAAATCTTAGGAACAGCTCAATAGTTTAAGTTTTTTTGGGAGGTACAAAATTTAGAGCTGTATGTGTTAAATTCCCTAGCTCAGCTTTCCTCTTATAAAAAGTCACATAAAATTCGATGACCAACCCTAAACATTATCCTAAAATGTAGTTCCATAAGTTTACAATAAAACAATGCCACTACCCAAAAAATCAACTCTCTATGAAAAATAAAATAAAATAAAAAATTAACTCTCTCCATCAAAAACTAGAAACTGCCAGAAATTTCGACCACCTTCTCTGAAACAAAAAAAAAATGAATTCCTGCCACCATACATGACCGTTATCACCAATATCCCCTAACACAGCAAGCACGCACAAACAGAAACAGAAGTTATTCCAAGCACAAAAACAATCGACAGCCATGGCGGAAGAATCAGATGCGCTAAAGTCTAGCACAGGAGCCCCGCAGGACACGCTTCTGTACGCCATATTTCCAGACTGGGCCGTAACAGCAGAAAAAGAAGATCAATTTTCCTGTGAATCAAAATTAAAAGAACTCCAGGTAAAATGCCTCGACATAATTTCCCCCTACGTGAAAGACTACATATGGCAGCACGAATCCTTCAACCTCCAACCCTGCATAACAGCGGGCCCTTCCTCTTGCCCCTGTGTTTCCTCCTCGGATTCGAACCCGGGACCCGTGCCCCACCTGCATGGCCGCCTCCGATACGGCGACAACGTGGAAGACGAGTGGTTCGCCGTCTCCCTCCTGTACGAAATCACGCGCGCGGAACCGTACGTCTCCGCCAGGGTTTGGGACACGGACGGGGAGTTCCTGCTCATTGAGGCGGCGTATGCCATACCGCGGTGGCTTCGACCCGAAAATAGCCAAAATCGCGTGCTTATCCGGCGCGGGGAGCTCCACATCCTGCCGATGCCGGCTTCGCCGGCGGAGATTTACCGGCTTCCGGCGAAACCCTCGGCGGCGGAGGCGGTTAGGGTTTTGGCGGGCGGTTTTGCGGAGACCAGGGCCGAGGAGGGCGTGCAGGCGGCGCTGAATTTGCGGCTTGGGGGTTATCCGGCGAGGGCGCGGAAGAACATGCACAGGTCTAGGGTTCGAGTCCCCGTCAGGGTTGCACAGGTTTTGAAGCACGAGCCGCAACTGATTTCCTTGGCGGTGGAGGCCTTTTACGATAGGGACGTGGATTCTATGAAAGCAGCTGCGAAAATGGAAAAGTTCTTGGGCGACGGAGAGATGGTGGATGTCTCTGTCAGAATGTCGAAGGCCATGTACGCCCAGCTTGTGCAGCAGGTTTTTCAGGTGATTTTAAAAATTAATTATTATTTATTTCTCCTTACAAATTATATATTTTTAGAAGTTTAGAAGACTTCCTAATCTTTTTCAATATCAAATATGCAAATTGGACTACGAGGTTTTCGTGGAGTGGTGAGTGGTTGGCTTTTGTGAGGAGGTCAACAATTCAAGTTCCTTGGGCACTGGCAGTCTGACCCTGGTAGAAAAAAAAAATATCAAATTTTATACTTCCAAACAAAAAGACTAGTAACTTAAAAAAATAAACAGGCTTGTGTAGCAGGTTAAAGAACATTTTCAATGAAACTTATATTTCAGAAGTCTAAAAACTTGAGTACTTCAGGAAAAAGAAAAAATAAAGAGTGATATTGTCGGATAGAAGATATATATAAGGAAGAATGTTTCTTAATTGTTTAAAGTTCAGAAAACTTGGTTCAATGTCAAATGCAGGAGTTTTTCCAGGTAGGTTTTTCTTAAACCCCTTCGAAACAAATTATTATTTTTACAAATTATAATTTTAGGAGTGTAGAGAACTTTCTGAAATATTCAGATTTTTACGCATCCAAAGAACACTCAAGTAACTTTTAAAACCACACACTTGTGTAGCAGGTGCAAGGATATTTGTAATGAAACCCATATTACAGAAGTATACAAATCTTTATACTCAAAGAGAAAAATGTAAGAGTGATGCTTCCTAGGAAGAACATTTTTTCGTTTTTGAAAGTTTGGAAAACCTCGATTCAATGTCAAATGTACAAATTTGGTAAGGGGTTTGAACTTTAGACCTCTTAAAAAGAGGCCAAAACCCTTACCACTGCAATAAGCTTGCAGTTTTGTTTATAAGGACCTTTTTACTATTAAGTTTTTTTTTTTTTTTTAAATTCCAAAATGTTTTCAGTTTGTTTTATATAGATAAAATGGCAAAATTTGCTCACAGAAGGGGGGATATTTAGCTGTTAGCTTTTATTACTGGAAACTGTTGGGAAAAACTATGAAAGAGAGCCCGGTGCTGAATATAAGTCACTAAGACCCTCCCTATTTTCAGGCACCCCACAGCTATCCTTCTGTAAATTTTATCTACAGAAAGGGGGGGTATTTAGCGGTTAGCTTTCATTATTGAAAACTTTCGGGAAGAACTAGCAAAAACAGGAAGGGGGGTATTTAACTGTTTGCTTTTATTCTTGAAAACGTTCGGGAAGAACTATGAAAAATGGAGCAGTGTAAACAGCCGAAGGAATGCCCCTAATTTCATTGATCTTTGGAAAGTTTTAGTTGGAAATGAAAAATAAAAGGGGCATTCGATCAGCTGTTTAGTTTGCTTCATGAAAAATAGCCTGTTGGTGAATATTAATCACTAAATCCATCTCTATTTTCAGGCGCCCCGCTGCTATCCAATGCCACCTTTGTCGGCACCAAATTATAGGGGGGCAGAATTGGGGATGAAGATCAGTTGCGGATTTGAGATGATGTATCATGAGCGATCACAGTATGGTTTGGAGGAGGATGGGGAGAGTGGCGTGGATGGGTTTGGTGCTTCTGGTGTGGAGAACTCGAAGCTGAAAGCGGCTAGGAATAAGGATATTGGATGGGAGATGTTTAAGGAGAGCTTAGAGAGCAAGGGCTATTTCAGAGGGCTTCTAGAAGGGTCCAAGGATCATCGAAGTCTTATGAATGAGGCACTGGACTATTACAGAAGCACAAGTCTTTTCTTTAGAGTAAGGTAAGGTTGTCTCTTTTTTCAAATGCTCCATCTTATGCAATTTTCTTGAAATTGAATAGCATATAAACAACAGTAAAAATACAACCTTAAAAGAACACTTTTTTTTGGATGAAATACACTGCAAAATTTCCTCAGTTTGTAATAAGGAGTACTCAGGAGTTATATTTAAACTGCACAATGGTATGCTGTATCTAGTTCTCTCATTATATCTACAACAGAGTGTTGAGAAATTTACTTCGAGTTACATGACGGCCCGCTTGTAGTTTAGGTCCACAGAAAAATTCCAACAAAACCCTATTTTGTCTGATTAAATATGTAATGATCCTTCTAAAAAAACAATTTTAACAGAAAAATGCATTTCTTATTTCAACAATAGGAAACCAAGAAAGGGTGTTATTGAAGTCTTGATGTTCCAAGGCAACTTGTTTTTGAAACCAAGAGTTACCTGACTTTGGAAGATGTCTCCACTTAGTGTATGTCATTGTGGTTGGAGAAATTATAGTTTCCTTTGTTCAGACAGGACACTACTTGCATGCAAATTCTATAGATAGATTATATGGGAACATGTTCTATGGCTCTAAAAGTGTCATGATTTTCTTGTGTTTTTGGTCGAAATAAGATTGAGTAGAGCATCATTGATAACTATTATCTCCACCATACTTGTTTGACATATATGGGCCAAGCTTTGCTTTCATGTGGAATCAGGTCACCATTTCATTCTCTCTCTCTCTCTCTCTCATAGAGTAAGCTAGTACAGACATGACCAGCAAGCCTTTCTTATCATATATCTTTGGCACAAAAGGGCCAATTCTTGCTTTAATCTGAAATAGCCAATAGGCATTCTTACCTGTAGCATACCTTATGCCTCAGCATTTGGCTCTTGAAAAGTAACTTCAATATGGTGATACTTAGAGGTGACACTGAATTCATATTATTTCCATTTCCAGAGCCTCGTAGTGGGGATATAAATGAATTTTGACTAGTGCAGTTAGGGCGATATTTTGATTTAAATGAAACAAGAGTAATTTGTGAACATTGCAGAACTTACGAGCTTACATTCAAAATATTGATGGACTACTGTTATAATCGCAGCCTTGTTTACATTCCTCCTCTGAGAGAGTAACAAAGGAAGCCATTCTCCAAACAGCCTTGTTGTAATAATTGGTAAACATTACAACATTATCGGTGATGTGACCCGGCAAGGACGTCACTTGCATTATCGGTGATGTGACCTGGGTTCAATCCCCACGGCGGATATGTATATGTATAAGAAGTATTTACTCAATAAAAAAAAAAAAAAAATTGGTAAACATGAATGGAAGGTGTTGTGAAAAAAACATGTATGTTGAAATATATACATATGGGAAAGCATGAGCATTGGGAAAAAAAAACCCATACTATTATACATTTGACTTCTTTAAATCAATAATTTTCATCAAGTAATGGAGATAACAGCAAATACAGTGCTAAACAAATTTTTTCATTTTATTTAAATTGGTTATATGGGGTTGAGACTGCATTATTATGGCATTTCAACAAACTACATTATTGTGGTATACAATAAACTGTATTATCACGGGTGCTTTGTCACTGGAGTGTCTATCACAATGTAGGGATTTGAACTGGGGTCGTGCATATACAATTCCATCCTATTTACCATTCTAGTGCAATGCCTTGGACCAGTCCTAAACAATTGTTAAATATACAGCTATAGAGTAGTTGTTTCAATTTTTTTTTTCTCTCTTTAAAAAGCAATTTAAGAAATGATAAGTTAATGAATTTGATATGTTTTCCTGTTGTTTTAGCTCGGTGATGCATACTCCAGTTAAGTGCATTGATGAAATTTTGGCGTTGCCTCATTCATCCATGGATTTTTTTGGTATGGACCTTCCACCAAGTGATGATGATTCATGGCTTTATAATGGAGAAGAAGACTTGAATGCTGCCCTGCTAGAGAGACAAAAGGAAATGGACTTGTATGAGACAGAACGTCTTAAGCGCAAACAGTCAAAGAACCCTAAAGGGAGTTCTTCCACCTCAAAGAAGAATATGGACGATTTTAATTTGGATGATGTGGCAAAAAATATGCATGCTTTTGTGGAGAAGATGTCAAGCTACGAAGGAGCAGAAGTTCCAAGAACTGGAAACTCTGAAACAGTATCTTTGGATATGGGACAATTTCTTAAAGAATTAAAGTCAGCAATGGGAGATGACACTGCAAACAAGGACCTTACTTCTCAGGAAGAATATGCAGATGGTAGTGAATATTCATCTTCAGATATGGATTGTGGTATTTTTCTATAACCAGCTTACTTTTTTTACGAGTGAAAATTTCTGTCTTTTGGTGATAGGTCAAATATGATTTTGAGTGGATCTGTCATTAAGTTTATGGTTGTGATTTTTCTTTGGTATTTCAGTGTCTCTGTGTTTATGACAAATTTATATCGTTGCACAAGGATTTTAGAATCTGATATATCCTATCTATAAACTGTCATTTGTTAGCACCAAAGATTCCAGAACTCTTATGTGGCCAACACAAAAATTTCTACATGGGAGGCCTGAGTAATAGCCAGATAAACCTAGTAGAGAACAAAAGGGGGTTTATTGTAGTTTGCATAAACAGTATCAGTGAATTGAAAGGTGTCCTATTATGTGGTGCTCACATACAGGATAGCCAAAATTTCTCTGTAAGAGAAGTACAAATTGCATTCCAGTATATATTAATGTTAGATGCCTACAAGAGCATTTTTAGGCTCATCCTCTCAGGTCTTTTCATTTCATGCTTTATGTGTTTCTTTGATTTGTATGGCTTAGAGGAGCAAAAGTCCCCAGGATAGTTTGTATTGGAAATTCAAATATTTGATTAGCAGTAATTTGTGCCTTGTCAAATGCCATTGCAAAGTCAAATTATAGTCCTGATCATTAATTCCTAGGCATTCAAGGACATAGCACCCCATCACAGCTTTGAAACATTTCAAATGGATCAAATGCTAATTTAAAAGATACACGACTTGGAACAAGTTAATGTGTAAACCTAGGGTCCTTCAGTCTTTGCTGACATCAGAAGGGCATCATTTTTGGCAAAAACACAGCCATTTGCCTTGCAGACAGAAGATCATGTTTGGGATGCCCTAAGATTTGCTTCAAGAAGAAAAGCTTCACCAGCATGAGCAAGTCGATATTGGCAATTTATTGATTTGCAGACTCCATGATGCTTTGCTGGCATATATATATCCATGAGCTAATGATTGATTGAGTATATAGGTGGTGCCGTGCCTGTGTAAAGGAACAAGATGAATCTTCAGAATATACACTAGTTCATTCAACGTGTTCCATGTGACTGCCAACAATCATGTTACTGTCAGAATGTGCCAAAGAATTTATATCAATTTTACAAGTATCTGACTGATACTTATTTACAGATATTGGTCTTTCTGTGTCTAATTTTATCTCAGTTTTCATATATTTCTTCGCTTCAAAGAATTTCATTGCACAACTTCCTTTGTCAAATAATTTCATAGCCAAACATAAGAATCTTTGACGATGACATGGTAGCCAGTGTTTCTGACTATGGCTAGTTTTTCTTGTTGCATTTTGCTCTAACTCCTTTAGGCTGCTTGATTTTAGTTCATTCAACACTGCATTAGACTTTTCCATATCTTTGGCAGAATTGATTTGGAGGAGAGATGCAACCAACCCAAGATGACATCTTCAGAAAATTTAATGGGAGTGGTTTTTTAATTTATTTTCTTTCCGCTAGTCTACCTGCTTTTTGGATTTCCAAACTTTTAAAGGATTAGTCATCTTTCATTAATGCTATGCTTAGCTTAAGCATGGCTTTGATTTTTCTCAAGGGGCTAAACATTAGATCTTCTTAGTTTCATATTTTACTAGGTGAAAGGACTTTCCTTATTTCCATCCTGACAAGGATTTCATCAAATTTGTGTTTGTGGTTTGGTTTTGTAAGAAGTTTTGAAATATTGATCATGTTTACTAAAATTGCCTTGTTATCATTTCTTGTCATGACAATATTTGGTTGGCTAATTTGTTAATTTCTTTGACTTAAGACTAAAATATGTCAAAATTCGCTCTACTGGTCACTAAACTATTTGATCATCTTGTAGGCTTTTATTGGATACATTTGACACTAAGTACACTTCCATTGTGATATGATTGGCAGATGGAACTGAAATTGATAGTAGTGAGGCTGTAGAAAATGGAGAAGAGGTTAACATGACAAAAGAGACTGAAGGACCTACCGACGCTTTCATGGAAGAATACTCAAATGCCTTGAATAAGCAGCTAAAGAATTCTACGTTAACAAAAAGCTTTGTTCACACAGAAAATCCTTCTACATCTGAAGATACAAATAAGGTGCCTTTCAGTTTCTCACTTGGTGTTTTAATATTATCATTCCTGAGACGGTTTATTTTAACATATTTTTGGGATAAATGATTCAGAGCATGACATTCTTATGTCACTGCAATAAATATTTGCATGCAAATAAAAGCAGATTATGATTTATTAAATTGCTTTTATTGCATCTATGATACTTTGGACTAAAGAAATTTATGGTAACATTGGTGAGGAGGGATGATGTTTATTCTCATAATTGTGAGAGCATGAATCCAAACAACAAAAGCCTTATTGTGAGAAGCTTCCCTTCACTATATGTAACTAGATGATAGCACTTGTATGGGGATATTGCTTCTAAATACAGTGTTCTGCTAAGTTTTACAGATGCATCATCTTGCATTAATATTACTGATACCTCTCATCCCTCACTAATAATATGTGGGTCTTGCATTTTATGTTTATGGTTTTCAGTAGTCACCTGTCATCACAAGTTATCACTAATGTAACCCCTTGGGGCATGCTAGTAGTAATTGGCTACACATATCAAGATGTAATGCTAGTTATCTGGTGATAATTACAGTGTCTACAGGCATAGGCACAGGTGCATGTGTTGGCACACCCCAAGTCAACTTTACTGTTTAGTGCCCTATGTGTCATTTATAACAAAAGAGAATGGAACTCTTAGCTTAAATACAGCAAGTCATGTGAGCAATGTGGACAAACATCAAATTTCCTGTTAAGGTACATAGCATCAGATAAATGGAATAAGCTGATCTGATAGTACTTTGAACATACAAGTATCATTCTGATTAAAGTAGGCCAATTGGGGTACCATGCATAGTTTTGCCACTTTGAGCGCTCATAAATGATGTGCATCCAACATTGTCAAAAAACTACTTTTTGGGGGCCTTGCTGTTTTGTACTTTTCCAGGAATCTCTGTGAATTTTTTAAACTGAAGGTGTAGAAATTTTCCTGTGCTTCTTGGTGTTTTATCTTTGTGTGCATGGAAGTGCATGCATGGGTATGAGGTCCAAAGTAGGCCACCGTATGTGGCCATTTGGAGTGGATATTACTAGTCCTATAAAATATTCTTGGAACATGTGGATTGTGTTATTTGGATTGAGTTGTACTTTTATCTGACACGTTAGCTACTGTCATTTTGGAGCTTTATATTCCATTGAGTAAATTTTTTTTTGAGTCTTTAAGAGCTGAGATTACAGTCATCAATTTCAAGCCTTTTAATGATTTTGAGTTTCATTTCATTGTATTCATCATATTGACAAGTTGTCGGTGTTTATTTGTGTGTGCAGTTGCAAACGCATACTGGAGGGAACAAGGATGATGATTTGATGCCAGTTGATATTGATTTTAACCTTGTCCAAAATCTCCTTGACTCATTCTCTTCACAACAAGGCATGCCTGGCCCTGCTTCAAACATTCTTGGGCTAATGGGTTTGCAATTGCCTGACGATTCAAAGACAGGATAATGTGATTTCTTGTCATTGAAGTGTAAGAACTTTTGATGAAATTGAGCTTGCCATAGAATGTGATACAATTTCTGTAAATATATCCTGTGCTTGAAAGGTGTGTACCACCTTGGCTGCATACGGTCAAAATTGGGTTCAGAAATTAGTATATGAACGTGGCATTTACAAAACTTATTCAAGAGGAATAGGTTTCATCTGTTTCTGCATACTCAGTTACCCGTTAATTAACAAATTGGCAGGTGATGGGATGTCACAAGTTCATGTTCAGCATAAGCTAAAAGCCGAGGAGTTGATATACATAAGATGCTTGCTCAAGAAGAAATGAACTCAGAGTACTTGTATTTATTTAGACACTCTGCAGATCTAAACAAAAGTGCTTTGTCTGTGCAAAAAGTTTGTACCAGTGTATAATAAATACTTTAGCCTAATAAAAGTTACAGGCTGAAATTCCTGGTTTTTCTGCTTCTGGTCTTTCTAGAGTTTACTGCTTGGTGATGCATAGAATGATTTTTTTTTTATTATTAAAAAAAGGGGTTTTAAAAGGGTCCCCCACCCTTTTACATGAAAAGTGAGCTAGAAACCAAAGGGGCCTCAGGGCAGCAAAAACCACTAAAGGCCAGAAAAGCTAGAGCCCTATTGAGCTTGTGCCTGGCCTGTGCGTCTATGCTTGACAGTTAAGCTCTGAGTTCTGTGTGTGGAGCTCGAAGAGGATGCCTTGAGGAGCTCCAGATGGGTGTCCCTAGTATATGCATGCTGTTGCCAGGGCGATCGGATGATTGCCTTGCTGGGGTTGGTCTGAACAAACAACCAAGTAGACCTTTTGTGGGAGAGAGTTTGGCGAAACATCACCAATATCCTTCCAATCTGAAATCCATTGGGAGTCCTTGGATCTGGAAGCTTGGATTTTGGGACTCGCTGGTTGCTATTGTGGACTCATATGGGGCAGTTCTGTTCCTTTGATATCCCAAACTAATCTGGAAGCCTGGCTGCAAGAAGAGAATCTATTGTTGGTTTTGGCTCAAAACTGATCTCCACTGTTGGTCTGTGTTTATCTGTTCGGGCATAACTAGATCAGACAGACTAACTTGAAGCCAGCCAACAGTGTCTGGCAGCTGCGGTTAGTGGCAGACCACTGTGCGGTTGATGTCACGTGGCTGCCATCTTTCTATGCGGAATATTCTGTCGACCTCCATAGAGTGCCGTAAACGCTAATTAAATAACTTATTTTGCATGGAATGATTTTTTTCCAGGTATGCTTTAAGCTTATCTGATAAATTCAATTTTGATGGTAGAGGACAACTATGCATGCTAAAAATTTATTGGTTGTGACAAAGATTGACTCTCTTGCAAACTTGTATTTTTTAAGCCTCAAATTCTCTTAGTAACAGCAAAATTTATATCAAGATTTTGAATAGGATAAAATGTAGACCCTTGGCATTAGATTGCTTCTGGAACCATTGTCAGCTGTCCTGTAGCAATCTCTAAATAGATTATCATAGAGAATTTCCATATGTTTAGGGTGTTTGTAATGCCAGCGATAATTTTTTTTTGCTGGATAATAAGGGATTGTACTCGGGTCCCCCACTCTTGACAAATTATAAGTCTCTTCTTTAAAGCTTGAGAGTTTATAAATAAATACACTTCTCATCTCAATTGAGATGTTATAGCTAGAAACCTACATCATTCTACATAAAATGTCTGAATTATTGATTTTCATTTTTTGGGTCTTTTCTGTTAGAATATTGTTAATATGCACTATACCTACTTTTTGACACTAATCAATTTCATTGACACTTGTTAGATAGGCTTATGCCTATATATTGTAACCTTTCTTGTATCAATATATCTCGTAAGTTTTCCTCCTATTATTTGGTATTAGAGCTCCAAGCGTTCTTTGCCCTTGTGAGCTTGAGGGGGATTTCCCTCATGGAAATCCCCCCTCCCCCCATTCCCCAGGGAAATCCGCCCTCCCCCCATTCCCCCCTCATATTTTTCTCCCCATTTTTTTTTTTTTTTTCTGACTGAGGGAGTATGCTCTCCATCCATGAGATGGATCAGAAACCAAACGCTTGAAACATAAATGGCTGAAAAAGCTGATATATTTGGAGGTTTAGTGTTTTGTTTCCGTTTGCAGAAGTAATTTTTCGTGAGAGAAATGAAAAACGGGAAACTGGAATGAGGTTTAGTTTTGCAGATATAAAAATCATGAGGAGGAGTTCACCTAGATTAGTTGACTGGAGTGAAGTTGTTGTAGAGATCCACGTGAAGCTGCTGTGAAGTTGAACTTAAGCTGGATTAGTTGCGGTTATATTACTTGACGTTAATATGGAGTTCGGATGATTGGAGAGATATCTGCTGAGTCAAATAAATGCTAATTTGTTCAAGATTCTTGCTTTGACGTAATCACCTCCATTTTTTGGTGTGATGAGGACTCTGGGCGTTTTTGCCGTGTTTGGTGGTAATCACAGCGACTACCTGTGCACTATGGAGTAACACCTGCACTATGGTGTAAACGGCTAGTTTGGTTTCTGCCCATTGATGCTTTGTTATGGAGAGTTTGAAGTTGGAACTGTAGTTGATGCAAGGTGGAACGATGGTTGGCGACTGTTTTTTCATGGTATTCGGTGAAGAAATAATTCCAGTGAAGAGGAGAATTGGCCTTTGTTGATTTGACGCTGGTGTGGGCAAGCCTAGGCGAAGTATTTTTTTTAGTCTGCAATTTTCAATGTATTGTTGTCATTCATTTTAAAAAAGAATGATGAAGAGTTTGCCTAAATTGTGTGTTGATTGCACAGAGCGGTCGACAGAGCGGACGAGTGGGGCCACGTATTTTTATTTTTATTTTTATGCTCCTCAACAGGCCCCCTCCCTCATTATCTGTTTTAACCAGAGATTTTCGTGGGCAGGATTTTTTCTGAAGCGCCACACAGTCCCCATTCTCCACAGTGTTACGATAGTTACGAGCGAATGCATGGATTCAAACACGCATGTATTGTTGATTTGGTGGTTCCCCATACCTGCTCAACTCGTACCATCCTGATGTGCATATAATTGTTGTTTGACGTTTCACAACAGCGACGGGCCACTCTGAACCATGCTGGCAATTTTATTGTGGGAGCGCAGTCCATGACTTGGTGAAATCCTATGTTTGTTTTAAATTTGCGCAATCATCCTGACGTGGGACTCTGTGTTGCTATGATGGATTTGTGGCCCCTCCCACTTTGAACTGGACACTGCTTCTGTTCAGGCATACTTTGACATGGAAGCGATCGTATGTTCGAGACCAGATGGAGGCAGATGTGCATATCGCCTTTTTTGAGATTGAATTTTACTGTTGTTTTGAGATTTGCAGTGCCAGTGTGATGATGAAATCAAGATAGTTCAAGATGGTCTTGCAGACAGTGAAATGGTGGAGCACGGTGCTGTTCATGGACAACTTTCCTTTTTATATTGGCTTTCAGGCCAGATCTGCACCAGATCCAGTGCACATTTGATCACAGAGTTTCGTCATGGTGGGAGATTCGGGGCCGTTGTGAAGTGTACGAAAATTGTTGTGGGATGTTATGCGAATGGAGAAATTCATGCTATGATCGAACTTGGCGGTCTGTTACATCTATTTGAGAAAGCATAATTTGAGCACAGAAAATGGATAGCAACGATAATGGGTATTGTTGATGCCATCGACAATGGAGGCGACTGTTCGCCATAACATCATCTGCTGTAGTTTATCCGTAGAATGCCCGCACTAATAGTTTATCCGTGGAATGTGCGCAGTGAGGCACAGCGAGCGCGGCCAGGTGGGCCACGAAGTTGTTTATTTCAGCGGGAGGGATTAACATGGAGCATGGAGGTACCACTGTTTGCTGCTTTCGAAGCCCACGTTGAAGAAACTGGATCGACACGCAGCGGAACTCATGGATCTGCTTTGAGGACCGAAGCCTAGTGTAGTGTGATTTTTTTAGGTGGAGTCGATAATTGTTTTTTGGCGGAAGAGTCCCCGGTCTTCAATTGTAACGGAGTATTGAAGATTTTCTGAGTAGATGCTTTGCAACAATATGTTGTGCAGAAGATAATCCAATCGCTATGCCGGTAACTAGTGTGTTTTGGCCACTCGCAAGGATGGCAGAAACCACCCACAATGAACAACATGGTGTCCACCGTGGGGTCCGCCTTGGCCTCGTCAAATGCAAAATGAGAAGCGGTTTCGCTGTGGAGTCTGGCATTGTTATTATGATTATGATTATTACTGATAATGCCATTCTTGGCGGAGCCCTTGGAAGCCACCGCAACAACGATGCCATTGGCTTTTGCAGAAGCCAGCTTAGTCCTCGATTATTGTGGGGTGTCGTTACCTCTCCATCTTCTGATGGACGACCCGCCATTGACGCCAATGCCTTCCATTATTAAATTAATGATTGCTGTCTTTGGATTCGCTACATGTTGTAAACTAGAAATAAGGAAGTATTGAAATTATTTCTAAAACATTGTGTAGCAGCCTCCTGTTCTTTTTTACCGCTGCCGACTTTGGTGCATTCTTCAACGATATGGAAGGGCTTGTAGAGATATGACTAGTTGCGCTCGTGGTTTCCATCATTCAGAAGCGTCGGAGGAAAGCCGTCGACCTTGAAAGGACAAATAGCAGTTGTGTTTTTTCGGCTATAGGCCAAGATGCAATGACGATATATTTTATTTTGCTAAGTTTAAAAATGATGGGGAATATTTTTTAAAAAGGGGCTTCATAAAGTTTTTTTTAAGTAAGGGTATTTGTGAGAATTCATTTTTCAAAGGAAGGAGTGGTTGTTTTTTTTTAAATTGAAGGGGACCACATGACATTTTATTTGTATGAGGAACATTATACCTTTGATATATGGTCAATGTAATTTTCGATGTAATTCCTCTATGAAGGAAAATTGGGATGCTAGGTTTTTCCGCAATGAGTGCGATGCCAGGAGTATTTAAATCTTGATGTTTATTTGTTGCCTAGAGAGGCTGTTGTTTTTTTCCAACAAATAAAGGCTCTATTAAAAGTGGAATATAGGGGTATTTCTAGTCGTTGGAAAGGTTTTTCCGCGATGAACACAATGATGATGTCCAATATTCATTTTGAGGCTGTTTCATTTGTCTTTTTTAGCCTCAAAGTTTTGTACCTTGGAGTACACTCTCGGTTGTACCCAACACTCTCAAGGTAAATTTGTATGTGATTCTTGTACCTAGTAACCTTCTCTATAGACCTAGCGGATACAGCGGTTGGTTACGCATGCACTCTGGTGGGATGAAAGGTCACCATAAGGACACCTACTCTAGGGACTACAAAATCTTGACACCCTAGACTCTATCTGAGGACTTTTTCGGATCTACTTTTGAAGACTATAGACGAAGACACTTCAGAAGATTCTATTCTCTTCTTTTTTCTTCTCCTCCACATTTGGCTTCTATGGCTCATTTATATTGTATTTCATGGCTCATTTTTTCTATTGTATTAAGGTGCATTTTCGGTAGAGACCGACACCTTCTAGATTGAGTTCACCATGAGGGGGATGTTATTCATGGTGGATCTAGTCAGTGACCTACGAATGCCAATATCCTCTGAGGATGACCTGCAGAGGCAACAGACCCAAAAGTGGCTGACCTTGAGGCACCCATGATGACCCTGAGGCACTTAGACGGCTGACCCAGTGACAACAGACCCGTGGAAGTGGCTGACCCTGAGGCAACAAACCGAGATGTATACATCGTTGATCTAACATTATTTACAGTTGGAGAGCCAAACACAAAAAGCACGAGCCTAGATGAAATCATGTAATGAAGGAGTATGATAGGGTTCTTTTAATGAAGTCAAAATTAAGGAGGAATGTTACCTAATGTTGACTTGTTTTTTTTTCTTTAGTTAGGATAGTGCACATTAAGGGGGAATGTTAGAATATTGTTAATGTGCACTATACCTACTTTTTGACACTTGTCAGTTTCATTGACACTTGTCATATAGGCTTATGCCTATATATTATAACCTTTCTTGTATCAATATATCTCAAGTTTTCTTTCTATCATTTTCAAATTTCTATATGAATACAATTATTTCAAAATTTAGCATCTTTCTTGATATTTTTCTATAGTAGCCTTCACAATGCCAAAACTTCACCTCTACTATCTATTAGTAGAGTAATATTTCCAAAATATCACACTATCATAGTCTGCTTTACCAAATATGGATTGCTAGTTTCCTTCCTCATTGAAGTCCTAGCCCTTCATTGCTCTTCCCATCATTCGAACCCTAGCTGACAAATATTTGCAATTTCGTTTTTCGCAACTTAAAAAATCGTCATTGCCCTTGTTTCGAATGGTTGACTTCATAGGGTCGAATCTCCCTCAATATTGCTCGGATTCTTGCATATGAACACTCATTTTAAAGCTATTCAAATTCCCCACAAGTTGGTCCAAGAATAAGCTGAATCGAATAATTTTTTGCGAAGATATGAATTCTAAAAGATGAGACGTTTTTTTTGAAAAAAACCTTAATCCTTCGCACATTTTTTTGTTGTAAGGAGGGGGGAAAAACGACCCCAATACCCGTGGGTTCCAAACCCACATGCACACCAAATTCAAAAACAGGGGGATTTAGTTGACCCGACCTTCCACCCAACAACCCAACCTGTTGCTACGCTACACTGAACAACCCAGCCTGCTGCTGTGGTTCCCTCAACTGATCCGGTCTCAAACAAGCCTTCCACCCAACAAAGGCCAGCCTTCCATGCTCCTTCAGCCTAAGCAGCCTTCCACACTCCTTCGGCCTTCCCAGCCTTCCACTCAGCATTCTAGCCTTCCGTTGCAGCTCCTTCAGCCGACCCAGCCTTCTATGCTCCTTCAACCTTGTCAGCCTTCCACGTTCCTTCAGCCATCCCCGCCTTCCACCCAACATCCCAGCCTTTCGCTGTAGCTCCTTCAGCCAGCCCAGCCTTCCACGCTCCTTCAGCCAACCCAACCTTCCACGCTTCTTCAGCCTTGTCACTCCAAAGATCAACTCATCATTTAGCCTTCCACACTCCTTTAGCCTTCAAATTTGCTAAAGCACCAGACAATTTGCCAGGCCCCTTAGGGGGCAACAATGCCAGCTATAATATTAACATTGGGGAAGTAAATCATATTTCCAATTAATCCAATTCCATTACAGTAATATATAGATTGGATGGAAGGCCGAGGAAAGCTTCAAACCATGGATTTAGTTTCTTAGTTCTTACTCTGTTTTGACCTGTAGAATTTTATGCAAAATTAATGTAATGTTATAAAGGAAGCTACCAAGACATGTAGAAAAAGCAACTACCACAACATAGAAATTCATAGCTTAAATTTACAACAAATAAGAGGATATAAGAAATGATAGATCAGAAACAGTAATATGTCACATGTACTATATGTTGAGGTGCTTGAGCAAAAGGCATGGCTGTTAGTTAAGGTTGTTTGGTTTTTTCTCATCTAATGACTAATGTTTGACATTATGAATGTTGCATAGAACTTTTCCTCTTTGAAGCTGATGCTTACTTTTTTGGTAGTCCTTTGTTGAAGCTGGGGACATATTTCAAAGGCTATGAAAATGATAGCCACTTTGCCCTATGCTTTTCTTGTGACTCATAAGGATGCTCTAAGGATGGATTGTTAAGGTCTTTCCAACCGGTTCTCTTCTAAACTAATGCTTGTTTAATTAATTTTTATTGAGTTCTTTATCCTAAAAATGGAAGAGCTCCAATGAGTTGTTTTCTTTTTCACTAAGGAACATGTCTCTCTCTTTCTATCTATATATTCTTTTGGCCCTCTTGTCATCTTGATGTATTATTTAGTAGAATATGACCAAGCTAAATGGCCTTTACCTCCACAAGAATTCCATATACAAATTTAGCAATTATATATCTTATATTTAAGAGACAGAGTGGGGGCTCATGTTTTAGGAATCTTATGAGCTTTACCAGGTATCCACTGAAGAATATTAGGAATTTTTAGCGAATGATCTGATGGTAAGTGAAATATGTTGTTAAATTGCTTGCAAATGTTAGGTTAGTCCTACCATCTTCAGGATAAAATCAGATAAAAATTAAAGTGAAACATCTAACGTGCCATATAGCCCAAAAAAAAAGCCTCTATGGGGTAAGAATATTTCCCCGTTGTCAAGGTGCTGCTAACAAAAAAAAATTGGCAGTCTATTTTTTCAGGAAAAGATTTTTCCCAGCAGCAACGTTTATATGTTCTTATGAGACTTCTTGTTGAGCATTTTTTTGTTCCTATAATCCCTTCGTGAGATCCACTCTTACTTGCCTTTCAATAATCGTGAGGATTATGTCCAGATGGAACAATTTATGATTTAGTATAAATGTATGGATAAATTTCATATATGTGATTATCAAATGTAAGTAGCAACTTTTTATGGTCTAACGTGCAATAATTTTAATTTTAATTTTTTTAAGCGAAAAACCCCTTGCGGGGTCACCTTGGTCTGAGAGACCATGAATAAGGGGTTCTACACCATCAAAGTCACCCGGGAGTCGTTCCCGGCCCTGCCCGCACCAACATTATCAATTGGATTTTGGGTACCCAATTCAACTTTTTGGTAGGGTGGAGATTTGAACCTGGGACCTCCTTTGGAGGATTGCTCTCTCCTCTCCAACTTACCTACAACACCTGGGTAACAATAATCTTAATTCTTAGCTTGAAGAGGTAATTGAAGATTTAATTTGTATATTTTGAAAAGTTTTTAACTTTTTACTGGTGGTTTAGGAGAGTTTTTGTCCTTTGAAAAGTAATATTGTAGACCTAAATTTTTTCAGCTCAAATGTATGAGCTAAGATTTTGAAATGTATTGGGTCTCACCTGTATTATATCATCTTCCGAGTCATCCATATTATTATCATCATAGTGGTATTACAACAAAGCGTGGACATTATCCATGCATTGCTTGACAAGAAGCTTGAATATTATCCATGTATTGCTTGGCAAAATTTGGAACCTGGGTGGTCTCCTCTCTCTTTTAGAATGTCAAAGAATTTAACCAGTTGAATTAATGCCATTTGATAATCTTATCTCTAATAATTATCAACTCATCATTTTTAAAAAAGGTAGCTACTTAATAATGTTAAGGAACTTAATGTCCTTAGCAATTAATCGAGAGGTCACTAGTTTAGAGATGATAGAAACAACGTGTGGGAACGATGCCTGCTTGTATTGAAGCATGTGCCTAGTTCTCTCCTTCGGCGTAGCATGAAGCCACCACATTCTTTCTTTGTCACATGCATCACATGCTTTGACCGTTCTTGTCCTTGTGAGCATACATTTGTAGGCTTCCACATCCTCTACACATGGAGGAATTCTTGAAGCCTTGTATTGAGCCTGGTCCATAGATTACCTTGCCATTGTTATTTGAATCTTGCCACATGCACAAATCTGGTCTAACACTTCCAGATCCATCGCTTTTGGCTGGTTTTGGAACCCCTTTGGAAATCTATTGTGAAAGCTAGAAAAAATGCCCAAATTAAACTTGGAAACTCATACTTCATTCCTCCTTTAAACGAGTGTTTCTACAAGTCAAAGCTAGAAACAATGCCCAGATTAAACTTGGAAACTTATACTTCATTCCTCCTTTAAACAACGAGTGTTTCTAAAAGTCAGGCTCGACGCTTGATGCTTTGCCCTCATTGCCTTCTAGCCATGTTTCTGTTCCTACCCATTTATTCCCATTAAATCCTTTAAATTTGTAACTGCTCTTGACTGAAAATACCCCCAAGGAGAAAAATGCTCATGCATAGAGAAGCACTTGGCTTGGAGGAGTCCATGGCCTGCCAACAATTGAATGTCGACCTATAGCCTGAGAGATTAAGGGAAGAGGTAAACCTCCCTGTTTCTCTCTTGACAAATTTTCAGAATATTATGTTCAGCTTTCTGAAAGAAATGCGGTATCATTATTTTTTTTTTGGCATGGTTCACCATCAAAGTCGGACCTATTTCATAAGATAAAAACTATGTAGGATAGCCATGGCTGTCACGTCGAGTTGGTTAGAGTCCTAGGTATTGGGTATGTCTCTATTATATTCCATAATCCTTTGCATGCTCAAACTGCCTTTAGCTACAAAACATGGGTTATACATGGACATATTTATGCTATGGTATGTAAGAATAGGTATGTGAGGTTATGATATTATATTTGCATAAGAGTATTATGGATAGTTGGCATGGACCACACATAACCCAAGGTTGATAATATTATTTTATTATATTATAATAATGAGTGGGATGAGGGTTTAGTAAGCTCCCTAAAGTAGAATTAGAAAATGGGTACATAAAGAACGAATATTGATATTGTAATAATTTATATAAATATTATCTTCTAATCCTCTTTGCTTACAAAATGGTTTATGAGACCTTGCCTTCTCTAAGTGGTGCTCTCATCTTGGGAGATTTGGTGGAGTTATTCCTTTCTTAAGGGTATTATTAATGTGTCTGATTGTGTGGATTATCTTTGTGGAATATTATTTTGTAGATGAATGATTTGACATTTCTACATATTGATAAATGGTTTCTATTAATAAGAATAAAGTTTCATAACACATGGTATCAAAGCAACGATTCTAACAAAGTGGGATTGTTTTATGAATTGCAAAACTTTGACAATTGTATTTTTTAGAAAACGTCTCATTTTTTGGGAGCCATATCTTGATGTAAAGTTGTCAAATCATTCCTATGCCATTCTAAATTTGAAGATATTTAAAATAATTGGTCATACATTGGAATTCAATAAGTATTGAGGGAGATAGACCTTGTGAAGTTAGTCGTTTAAAACAAGGGTAGTGATGATTTTTCAAATCGCATTTCTTTCCAAAATACGAAATTTGAAATATCTTGTTAGTTGGAGTAAGCAAATCATCTATTGTTTTCTAGGTCTAATTTTTCATATGGAATGTTAGCTTCACACACACACACACACATATATATATATATTTTGTGAAACCCTAGTTCACATTATCATTTTTGTGGATGTGATCTTATGACACTTCAAAAGTTTTCTAAAGCGAATGATATTGATATTAGAAAATGGACATATTTTAAGTCTATATTTTGTTGATTCTTATCGGAAATTCCACCTTAATATATTTTTGAAAAAGGAAGCTAAAATGTGGGGGTTAAGTTTTATGACTGAAAAGAATAATAGGTACACTTGGGGAGAATTGGAGCATGCATTCTTAAGTCATTAGGACCCATATAAAAAGATATTTGGTTTGAAGGATACACTCAAAAGCTATGTAGAAGAAATAAATAGGTTTAAAAAAGAACACAAGAAATTAAAAAAGAGAATTAGCAAATTTCAAAAGTGGTATAAGAGAAAAATATGTCAGTGCGTAGATTAAGGGAACCACACTTTTGATGGCAATAAGCTGAAAAGTGGACAAAGGGATTCGTTTGAAAGTCAAAATTTTATTTTGAAGGTTCATAGTTATATTCAAAAGAAAAGGTTATTATTTCCATTGACCCTAATATAAAATATAATTTTATTAATATTTTCTTGGGCACAAGGGAGGAGCATGAGGACACCCTAATATTCTCTTAGTATAGAGGAACAAAATGATGAAGAATCAAAGGAAACAAAACGTCAGGGTAAGGTTGCAGCATATCGCCACCCACACCACCATGAGTGGAAACAATCTTGGAGGCATGGCTTAGGGCATCAATATTATTATGGATCTACATGTAGTCATAAAGACATCAAGTATGACATTGTTTGGTAGAAAAAGCATAGTGATTCTAGATTTTAGAGTGGTGTAGTAACATCAGGGAATAATAGGACCTATCTGTAGATGGGGGAAACAACCCTACCGTATACAATTATTGGTTGAATCCGTTGGGAGTAGAGGCGACTGCAAGGGTGTGTTATATTCTCTATATTCGGGGGCTTGGGGATTGAAGGGTTCACCAAGAATGGTTTAAAGACTCATTCCAAGTACAAGGATGGAATGTTTGATGTATATATTGAGCAAACACCTATGTTTGGCCTTTCTAAAATCTAAGCTAAAAAATAAAAGAATAATGCAAGCAAGCAAGGACTAACCCTAGAATGATTCTTGATTTTCAATGATGACTAAACCCTAACTTGTAAAATAGATCATTTTATTTTTAGCAAGGGTTTAAGAGAATGCACAAATAGAATTAACCCTAAAATGCAAACTATATGCCTTCTCTCTTTCAAATGCCTAGAAATAAAATCAAAATATTTTATTTTGTTTATATTTAAATATGGAATAAATATGAACAAAAAGCAAACAAAAAACAGTCTAAAAGCTTATCTAGGGCACTTATATGATCTGGTGGTTGATCCAAGCTTTAAATTTCGTCCAAAATATCCAAACAACTTCAAAATTGCAAAATAACTTCATAAAACCCTAGAAAATTTGATTAGCATTTGGGGGCTTGCTTAGGCCGTTGTAAGACCGAGCTTGGAGGCACAACAATCAAGCCTCCTTGGTCATTTTAGCTGTCTGTTCAAAAGCAAAAACGATTATTGACCTTTTTGGAAACAAACAAGACAAGATGTAATGAAATAAAATAGTATGAAAAATAGAATGCAAACAACAATGTTATGGGCTAAATAGAACTTGCAAGTGAAAATGAGGGTTTGGGAACGAAACATTGCCCCCAAGCTTGGTGAGACTGAAATCGTGCCCTGTAAGAAACGACCACGATTTCGGGTTTTGCTGAAATTGCATTGTACGAAAGGGGTGCGATTTTGCAATAAAAGTGCAAAAAAGATAGATGTATGCGAAGTTAAATGAAGAATGCAAAATAAACGATTTCAGAAACACTAAAATGCAAGAATAAACCTGGTGGTAGCAAAAAATCAGACAAAAGGATGAAGATCACAAAAATGGTAGATTCCTCCTCAAGGTTCCCACACTTGTTCACCAAGAGTAGCTAACACTAAAGCAAAAAGCAGAGAATTAGCAATCCCACAATAGAAGAGCACTTATTAGGATGAACAATGAGCAAGTCAAGATTAGGATTCTCAAGAAGATTTATTGGTTGGAAAAGAGGGGATCCAATCCTCTATTTATAAGATGTTTACAGGAGGCTTAGGTGAGAAAATAAAAAATTAAATTTGGCTAAGAGCCGACACCACATATGTCGACAAAAAACTTGGATTTTTTGAGAGAAAAACCTAAATTTTCCAAAATCACGCCCCATAATACAAAGTACGACTTCAACAAAGGTTTTTAGCCAAAATCGCACCCCATAAATTACAAGGTGCGATTTCAAAAAAATAAAATTTGCCAAAATTGCACCTCATAAATTACAAGGTGCAATTTCAAAAAAATAAAATTTGCCAAAATTGCACCTCATACAAGATGATCGTGATTTCGGGGCAGCTAGATCCATGTGCAATTTTTTTGCATTTTGAGGGACCAAATGGTGTCAGAATGGGATAAAATTTATACTATTGGAAAACTCTTTTCGAGCATAATCCAATGGTAGAGGTTCTAGGAAGAATGTAGAAGATTTGATAGGGGAAAAGTTGGATCAAAGATGACCTTAATTTTATGAGAGGAAAACTAAAGAGCTAAGAAAAATGACTCATCTTAATGGGTCAATTTTCCATGTCTACACTATCATTCGAAATATCAGAGTAGAGTAGCAAAAGCATGGAGCCAACATAGCAATTATGGATATTCAAGTGGCATAGTGGTAGCTTGACATCATCGAAAACAACCACTAATCAAGATTTCACTTGGATGGATGGATGATCAAGATTGGTATCAGTTGTCAACATTGCTTAGAAAATCATATTATTTAGTTTCTTCTCATGTTTTGAGGATGAAACATTTGTAAAGAGGGTGTAATGCTATGGTACCTAGGAATAGGTATATGAGGATATGATATTATATTGTATAAGGGTATTATGGATAGTTGGCATGGGCCACACATAACCCAAGGTTGATTACATTATTATATTATATTATAATAACGAGTGGGATGAGGGTTTAGTAGTCGGATCTCGAAGTAGAATTAGAAGATGAGTATATAAAGGATATTGGCATTGCAATCATCCATATCAAGTATTGTCGTGTAATCATCTTTACCCATGAAGTGTCTTGCAATGCCTTTGCCCTCTCAAAGTGTCACTCTCATCTTGGGATATCTGGTGGAGTCATTCCTTTCTTAAGGAGTATTGATGGTGTTGCCCTACCATAAGGTTATTATCTATATCTATGTCTCATTATGTAGATTATCTTTGTAGAATATTATTTGTGGATGAGTGATTTGATATATCTACATATTGCTAAATAATTTTGGTTAATGAGAATAAAGTTTTATAGCAATTTCATCTCTAGAATTGGACCCTCAAATTCTATCTTGAAGGACAATCCCACACGTAGTTTTCTATGTGGATAGAATTCACATTCATGAATGTGTTAATTCACCAATTTATTCAATCCATCATGTCTCAACTTGGTAGGGTTCTTTGGTGTAGGTGAGACAAGGATAAATTCATGGATCTCAAGGTCTATCTATAGGTTTGTGTCGAGATGGACATCTCAAAAGACGTTCCCACCTCCATTGACATTGTGGGATCTGAGGTGTTGTTTCACAAACATTGGACTATTTAAATATACCTTAAGAATACTTTTATTATAGGGAGGTAGGACATTCGATAAATCATTGCCACTATATTATCTATGGTTAACCCTCTCCCTCGCATCACAAATAGTGGTCAACCCAAGACTTCAACCGATCAAGAGTAAGAATGTAGAAAAATCCTATCAAGCTCAAAATTCACCCGATGCCACGTGTAATGACCACCCCTTGGACATAAAAATAATCAAGGGCTGGTGTGTCATAAGTAAAAGGGTGTGTTTGTTGTCGAATTTTTGTCTTGAGTGCTTTGCCTTAAGGTAAAAAAGTATTGGTGAAGGAGCTGGAAAAGTCCTTGCAAGATTCTTCCATAGGATGTTCATCCATATCCTTTTCAACAACTTCCCATATTCCTTCTCTCTCCCTTGTTGGCTTTTAATGTTAAATATCTCAAAATATCACAGGTCCTAATATAAATAAGCCACAATATTATAGGTCGAAATATCAATAATCAAGAGTAGAATTATATATAAGCAATCAAATATATATATCAAGGCCAATATAATAATGAAATAACATTCACTTATAATATCAAATATGAATGTAAATGGCCAAAATAATTCATGTACATGCATGAAGAATACTTACAATATAAATTGCTCAAAATATGTATACAAATTTTATTATCAATGCTTGGTATGTGGTGATCGCTATAGATTGTTTTCCTACTTTTATTTTTATATCTTTCGTGTTACATTATATGGAGCTTTTCCTATATAATATAGCGATAGTAATGTGACTATTCAATACTTGTCTATTACACTCCTCACATATCTGGTAGATGCAACCTTTCCTATTCTTGACCTTTGGCTTCTCATATTGCCACTTGTATACTACTCTTCACTCTCTTCTTACATGCATACTTTAACTCCATGATACTTGCACACTTCGACATGACTCTTACTCTCCTACATACAATCCTAATACAAGATACTTGTGCACATCCTCACTTTACATATTTGTACACTTACATACATGACACTTGTGTACATTCTCTCAATACATACTTGCACTCTTACTTACATGACACTTGTGCATATCATGCACATTGCACTCTTACATGTCAATGTGCATATCCTGCACATTGACACTTACATAAAAGGTAAATATATTTCACTCGTCTAAACTATAGAAACAAGCCCTAGTCTATTACATATTTACATTTTTACCATGAAGGTACCATGAGACACATTTGCATGTACCAAATAATGTAACATTCTTCAACATCCTCCTATATTACATTATTGGTTATTGAAGACTTTAGTATTCAATCTACATATTCGATATTCAATCTTCATTTGACCTTGCATTGTTCACGAATATCTGCTTCTCTAGAGTATTCTTCATCATCTTGAATCTTGGGTTCATCCATTGCTCAGGTTTGTAAGTTCCTCTTGGATTATGCCTGATCCAATTTCTTGTTTCTTGTCTTTTTGAAAAATCAAGCAGTTTATCATTAATTTGATCTTGAGGTAAATGTTCAATGATTTATTGAGATAATCCTATTGTATCTAAGGCAAATATTCCATTCTTGATTGACCCTATAGCTTTAGTTTTGCTTTGATTCTTGATAATGCATTTTCTATGTTCATTTGTATATTTGAATTCCATTGTTCTTCCTTTTTCAACTAATTGAGCAACTAAGATAAGATTAGTTGATAGTCCAAGAACATATAAAACATTTTTAGCACAAAATCTAAAAATGGCATGCTAGGTATTACTCTACCAGTTCCTTGAACTTGATACATCTTATCATCTGCAATTTTTAGTGAGATATTATCCTTGACTTCTAAGGATTCAAACCAATGTAAGTTTCTAGTCATATGATGACTAGCACCTAAATCTATATACCAAACATTTTTTTATTTGCATTGTTTTGATGATATATATATATATATATATATATATATATATATATATATATATATATATATATATATATATATAAGGTTATATGTGGCTTCTATTGGGGGCCACTCCCATCACAATACCAAAATATTACATTTGTTGTAGCATACATTTTTATCATGACTTTTTCATTTCTTTTTTCTCTTAAATATATTCTTCAACTTCCTCAAAGTGTTGTTTCCACAATAAAATCCTTGACATCATTTTTATTAAGACATAAAATCTCACTTGGCCAATTGCCTTCTAAAATTTAAATTTCATCGGGATGAATATCAACACCATAATTCACTAATTTATCTAGCTACTTGATTTCTTTCTCTATAAATATGCTCACACTACCAGGAGATTGCCTCTAGTAATATAAAATGAACATCAATAATAATACTATTTTTTATCCAGTCTCCACATCCATTTTTGTTAATAGCATTGATGATAATTTGTGAGTCCCCCTCAATTGAAATATATTTCCATCATTTTTCTATTGTAATTTTAATCCTTGTAAGAAGTACCCTAGCCTCTGCATAGTTGTTAGTTGAAGTTCCATATGATTCTGAATAAGTGAGGAGAATTTTGCCTTCACTATTTCTAAAAACACCACCTCCACCAGCTTTTCCTGAATTTCCTTTAGAAGCACCATAAAAATTAATTTTGATAAACCCAATTTCTAGACATTTCCATTTTACCATAGATCGAAGTAGATCCTTTGATTTAATTCCATTGTTGTAGATGAATCTTCCATGTATTTCAAATCCTGTAGCCAAGTTATTAGCACCTCTTTTTCTTTTTCTGCAATTGAGACTTCCCATGATGAGCACCATATTTTTAGACATTCTACAAGAGAGGCACTAATATGGTTCCAAACTTGGGCATGATTTTGATATTTATTTTTGAAAATTCTATTATTCCTTTCAAGCCATAAATTCAAACAAATAATAACAGGGCCAATCCTCCAAAGAATACAAAATGCTTTACTTTATTATAATTTATCCAACATTTTATCAACTCTTTCAATGTTGATGGAGCTACCCAATATAATTTCATATATTTTAAACAATAACCCTAAGTGGTGCGAGTAAACAGACAATGAAGAAGTAAATGGTCTGACATTTGTAAATCGTTCTCACATAAGGCACATTTGAAGGGTCCATAATATCATCTTCTTTGTAGACTCTTTCCAGTAAGAATCTTACATTGAACTACTAACCAAAGAAATGTTAAGGCCTTAGGGAGAGCCTCTAATGACCAAACGTTCTTCCAAATAAAATAATGAGGAGAAAGAAATTTTGATTTTTGTAAATCCTCATATCCCAACTTGATTGAGTATCCCCCATAATTTGATAAGTTCCAAACCAACTCATCCTTTTGTGTAAAAATTGGAAAATAAAACTCTCGAAGCATATTTGAAGTTCATCTGCAATTTGTTTGACTTCCTCTCCTTCAACCAGGTTACTAAAAGAAATCCATGTTCTGGAGTTTTAGCTAATAATAATATAATATTTGACCTTTGGACCTTTACATGCTATGCACCCTTGAGCCAATGGTTTCCATTTTGATCCAAATATAAGAGGATAAGGCTTCAACCAAGTCTCAGACTAAAAATTTGCATAACACCCCTCATTGACTGACCATCTACTATGTTTCTTTATCAAAAGCAAACTCTTTGATATGAAGTTCCATGTTGATGATCCTTTGGGTAGAGTTCTTTTCCTAAATAATTTCATTGCATCAAGAGAACCTATATATTTTTGAAGTAATATTTTTACCCAATTCTTTCTTTGATCTCTTAATAGTCTCCACCCATGCTTTGCCCCTAATGCTAAATTTATAAGTCTGCAATTTCACAAGCTTGCTCCTCCAATATTCTTTCCTTTGCAAACCCTATCCCACTTACAAAGAGGAAACATAAATTTTTCCTCACAACATTTCCATATAAAGTCTCTTTGAATTTTATCCATTTCTGATGCAATACATGTTGACAGTCTTGAAAGTGACATCATATAAATATGAGTGGATTGCAAAGTAGTCTTTAAGAGTTGTAGCCTTCGTGCCATGGTTAAGAATATACCTTTCAAACCTGCCAAACAAGTTTTCATTCTATCCAACAAAGAGATTCAAAACTCATTTTTATTTCCTTTATCAGAAAAATGAATACCCAAGTAGGTTGATGGAAATTAATTAATTTTAAACCCTAAAATATTCACAATAATTTATTGTAAATCTAGGGCAGTATTAATGAAAAATATCCTATATTTTGAAGTATTTACCAACTGTCTAGTAGCCTTCTCATAACATGATAATATTGATTTGAACTCCATGGCCTCACTGATTGAGGGATGACCCAAAAGAAAAGTATCATCAACAAATTGGAGATGAGATTCGAAGGGACCATTTTTTGCAACTTGAATACCCTTGATTTTTTCTTCCATTTTTACCTTTGAAAAGACTCTCCCTAATGCTTCTACCAGAATAATGAATAGATAAGGAGAAAGAGGATCACCTTGACGAAGTCCACAAGATGACTTGAAGTACCCAGTAGGAGAACCATTGATCAAAATAGAAAATTTTGTAGTGCTATAACAACATTTAACCCACTCACACCAACTATAATCAAAGTCAAACTTTCTAAGAATAGCATATAGAATATTCTAGGAAACCCTATCATATGCATGGTTTTTTCATAGAATGAAGAGAATGTATGGCATTTTGTGCAATAATTATACCATCAAGAATTTGTTTACCCTGAGCAAAGCCACCTTGTTCCTCTGAGATAAGACACCCTAGAATGCTCTTTAACATGTTTGCTATAATTTTTGAAATGGTCTTATAAATCATATTACAAAGGCTTATTGGATGAAAGTTATCAAAATATTTTTTGTCATATTTCTTGGGAACCAATGTAATAAAAGTAGCATTGATCTCACTTATTATAGCCTTTCTTTTTTGAGCCTCTTCAACTGCATCTAACATATCACTCTTCAATAAATCCCAAATTTTTTGAAAGAAAATTAATTTGTTGAGGCTAGGTGCCTTGTTAGGATGGAAAGAGAGAAATGCTTCATGGAGCTCCTCCATAGAAATCTTCATCAAGATTTCATTTTGTCCTTGAGTGATAAGTGATGGAATATTTTGCAGAAGTTTTTATTTTGCCTCCTTATCTTGCCTAGAATATGATAAACTATTTTTGAAATTAATTGTTGCTTCCTTCCTCATATCTTCTTCATCCTCAATATTTCTTCCATTTGGAGTTTGAATATTTTTAATATGATGAACACAAAAAAATGTTTTTCTTGTAGCATGATTTTTTTTGTATTTCTATCTCCTTCCTTGAGCCATTTATCTCTAGATTTTTGAAACCAATATGACTCCTCCTTCTTCAATGCATTATTATAATTAGAAAGTAATATATTTTCTTTCACATAAGAATCTTGGTCCGATGAAATTAGAAGAATGATTCATATAAATCATCCACATCTTGTTTTCCTTCAAGAAACAAAGATGTCAATGGAGGATATGGACTTAATTGCCAGTAAAATTTGGCCAGTTGGAAAAGTGTTTTCCCTCAGTTCCCAGGGCACTTCTGGTGGGATTGCTTGTCTTTGGGACCCAAAATAGGTAGTTATTCACCATATGGTTGGAAGTTGGGGTTTGTTGGCTATTGCTATTCAAAGTAGACTTTCCAACCAAATTATGCTCTGCATTACTGTTTATGCTTCAACTATTTTGAAGGAAAAAAGAAGACAGTGGAAGGATATAAATCATATTATCTCTCATTTTCTCGAAGCTTTGATCTTGATCGGAGGAGATTTCAATACCATCCTCTCTCTGGATGAGAAAATGGAGGGAAATATAAATTTGGAAAAAAGCATTGACCTCTTGAGTGAATATATTGCAAACCTCCATATTGTGGACATCCAACCATATAATGGCCTCATGACTTGGTCTAACATAAGGCAAGGCTTAGCTTGTATAATGGAGAGATTGGATAGGTTTTTGCTCTCTGAAAATTTCTTAATCCATGGTCACATTCCTAAAGTGAAGACTCTTAATAATGTTGGTTCGGATCATTGGCTAGTCATGGTGGAAATGTGGAAAACCAATGTGAGTTTCTCTCCTTTTTGTTTTCAATTAATGTGGCTTAGAGACATTTCCTTTAGACCTCGTGTGCAACAATGGTGGAAGGAAGGTAAACCTAGGCATGGGACTAAGATGTTCTATTTTGCCAAAAGACTGCAATACATTAAATCCAAAATCAAGACTTGGAACTGGAAAGAGTTTGGGGATGTTCATAAAAAAATATGAAGTTATTGCTCATATTGAAAATTTGAATAAGAAAATCCGTTTAGATGGCCTCACAGAGAAGAGAAGTGTAGATGAAATTAAACTCACAATTAAGTTAGAGGAATGGGAAAAAAGAGAAGAAATATTATGGAAGCAAAAATATAGAATTCAATGGCTCAAAGAAGGAGATCAAAACACAAATTTCTTCCACAAATATATTCTAGCTCGAAGATCTCACAACTTTATTTCTTCCCTAAAATCAGATTCTGGAGATGTTGTTATACTTGGGATGGCATGAACTCTATTGTTGTTGATTACTTTTCCAATATTTTTGTTGCTACTCCTCTTGACTCAACTTCTCAACAAAATGTTCTTCAAGCAATCCCTTCTCTTATCACTTATGAGGAGAACTCTATCTTGACTGCTCCTGTTACTATCAATGAGCTTCAACATGTAGTTTTTAAAATGCAAAAAGGGAAAACCCCAGGTCCCGATGGTTTTCCCATTGAGTTCTACCAAGAGTTCTGGGATATCCTTCATGTTGATTTATTAGAGGTGGTGGAAGAAGCCAGGAAAGCCAAAGAAATTTTGAAGGTCATCAATAAAACTTATATTACTCTTGTTCCAAAAGCTCAAGAGGTTGATCATATCTCAACTTTTAGACCTATTGCTTTATGTAATTTTCTTCTCAAAATCATTACTAAAATCATGGCAAAAAGGTTGAAGCCTCTTTTGCATAAGATTATTTCTCTAGAGCAAGGGGGTTATGTGGAAGGGTGTCAAATAGTAGATGAGATAGTTCTTGCTCAGGAAGCCATCCATTCCATGGATATGCAAAAATCTCCTTCCATGTTCATTCGGTTAGACTTATCCAAAGCTTATGATAGAGTGGATTGGCACTTCCTTATCAAAGTTTTGAGGCAATTTGGTTTCTCTAAGGATTGGATGGGTTGGATTATGGGATGTATCTCTTCAGTTTCCTACTTAGTTCTTATCAATGGCAGGCCTTCTCAGTCATTCCCAGCTTCCAGAGGTATTAGGCAAGGTGACCCGCTATCCCTTTATTTATTCATCATTCTTGTTGAATGCTTGGGTAGGACTATAACCAAAAAGAGGGAAAACAAAACCTTGAGGGAGTTACCATTGCTCATGGAGCTAGACCTATCTCTCATATTCAATTTGTGGATGACTCTACTATTTTAGGTAAAGCTACAGTTAAGGAAGATTCTAATATTAAGCAAATCATTAGCTATTTTTCTAAGGTTACTGGGCAGTTGATCAATGAAGACAAATCTAAAGTTATTTTCTTTCATTGCTCTGCTAGACAGGAATCCATGGTCTTGGATAAATTAAGATATAAGAAGACCTCCCTTCCAATCACTTATTTAGGTATTCCCATAAATATTCAAAGGTAGAAAAATAAATATTGGAATTGGTTGTTGGACAAAGTCAAGAAGAAAATTGGAAAGTGGACCAACAAGTGGCTTTCTTTTGGGGGTAGAATCACCTTGGTAAAATTAGTCCTTCAAGCTATTCCTATTTATGTATCTTTCGTTTTGAATATCCCAAAGGTTGTTCTTCGATAATTGGATCAAATCAGTCATTGTTTCCTTTGGAGTGGTACTAAGGAGAAAAGAAAATGGGCCTTGGTGAAATGGGACACTTTATGTCTTCCTAAGAATGAAGGGGGGTTAGGATTTCGGTCTTCTATTAATAACAACAAAGCTTTAGCTGCTAAATTATATTGGAGGATGTTGCATAACCCCAATGCTCTTTGGGCCAATAATCTCCGTGCTAAATATGCTGAGAACAAAAGTCCTGAAGACCTTGTTCGCTATCAACTTCCTACCAAAGGTTCTCCCATTTTAGCAGTTCTTAAGAATGGTGAGGATTTGATAAAGAAAAATTTATTTTGGATCATTCATAATGGTCAACAGGTAAATTTTTGGATAGATTCTTGGGATGGTCACAAGCCTTTGATAACTCAGTTCCCGATTGGAGGCCTTGGATGGAGGAGCTTCACCGAGCCAACTAGATAAAGGTGGCTAATTACTGTCGGTACCATACTGGTAATTCAAAGGTTGGTAGATATTGGATCCCTATTGAGGACTGGCCTATTCAAATCCCAGAAAGGCAAAGACAAGATATCCAAGGCATCCTTCATATGAGATCTCTCTCTTGGTCCCATGAAAAATATTGTTTTGGATGGAAAAACACTACTAAGGGTGAGTATTCAGTTGCTCAAGGTTATTTGACCTTATGCCATAATAATCCCAACCATTCTTATGACATATTTTCTCAATTGTGGGCTCAAAAGCTCTGGCCTAAGGTGAGGTTCTTTAATTGGATTTTATTGCATCGTAGGGTGCTTACTGGTGAGCAACTTATGAAGCATGGTTTTCATGGCCCTTTTAGATGTGAAATGTGTGAAGAGAATGTAGAAACTCTCAACTATATTTTTATTGAGTGTAATTTAGCCTCTAATATTTGGAGGAGAATGGCCACTTTACTTGGCTTACAGTGGTCCATTTTTTTTTACTTTTGAACAACTTTGGAGGGATTGGCTTAATCAAGAGGGTGTTGATCATTTTATTAGGCAGTTAGTTTGGATGGGTTCTACCATTCTTCTTTGGAATATTTGGAATGAAAGGAACAACCAAATTTTTAATCAAGATAGGAAGGATATTCACTATATTTGGCAAAATACCATAGCCAACTTAGTTGAATCAGTCCATCAACTCCTTAATCACCCCCAAAACTCCCACCAAAAATGGGATCAAGTGATGCAAAGATTGAAGATTAAATCTTCTAAGGGCAACCAAATTAAAGGGAATGTGAGTATTAGTAAGATGGATAGGACAAGAAATTGGCAACCTCCTCCTAAGGATTTTGGAAAAGTCAATACTGATGGAGCCTCTAGAGGGAACCCTGGAAAAGCCAGTGTGGGAGGAATTGGTAGAATTTCATATGGCTCCCTAGTTTTTACTTTTGCTAAGAATTTGGGTATTCTTTCCAATAACCTTGTTGAGGGGTATGGTATCCTCAGAGGCCTTCAAGAGGCTACTAAGGTTGGATGGAAAAAGGTGTTAGTTGAGTCTGACTCTCAACTTATGATTAATATTTTGAAGACTCCTTCTAAGAATCATAAGGTTGATTGGAGAATAAAAAAAATTATTGAGAAGATTCAATTAATCCAGATGGGATTTTTGAAAGTTGATTACAATCATGTGGTCAGAGATCAAAACAAGAGTGTTGATGCTTTAGCTAATTGGGCTTTGGATAAAGGTGATCTTACTTGTTATGGCCACCCTCCTAGATGGTGGGCTTCAAAAATTAGGGAAGCTCTTCTTTCTATCATTTCTTTGGATGGCTCCAGTTTTGAAGGTACCTAGTTTCTTCTTGCTTTTTTTTTTGCTTCTCTTTGGTTCATTCAGGTTTTTTTAGTTCCCTAGCTCAATCTATTCTTTCTTTTGTTTCCTCTGTTGATTCTTGCCTTAATAGTCTTTTGGTCTAGATAGGTCATTGTTATATTCAATTTTTTTCTTTTTTTTTTTTTGTTTAGTTTTTTAAGGTGTGTGTGTTCTTTTGTTTTGTTTTGTTTTTGTGTTCTTTGTGTTGTTTTTTGTTGTTCTTGTGTTTTTGTTGTTTTGTGTTTTGTGTTTTTTTTTTATGTTTTTTGTTATTGTTCTTGTGTTTTTTCGTTCTTGTTCTTGTGTTTCTCTTTGTTTGTGTTAATTCGTGTTTTTATGTGTGAGTGTTTTCTATGTTTTTTGTTTTTGTTTATTGTCTGTTGTTGGTTGTTTTTTATTTTATTTATTTTTTAATATTTTAGGTTTTGGTTGTGTTTATTTTTCATGTTTTTTTTGGGTTGTCTTTGTAGTGTTCTATTGTTTTTGTCTTGTTTGTGTTTTGTTATGTGGTTCTTGTGTTTTTCTTTGTGTTTCGTGTTGTGGTTTCTTTTATCTTATTGTGTATGTGTTTGGTTGTGCTTTTGTTTTTGAAACACTCAAGGAGCATGTTTTTTATTTTATTTTATTATTTTTTTTGTTATTTACTTATTTTTTTACTTATTTTTAAATTGGTTTTGTGTGTTTGTTTGCTCCTTGAGTATGTCAAAGGTGGTAGGCCAGGTCCGAGTCCTAGGTTTTTTGGTGGAATGGATACCCCTTCCTCCTTGGGTCTTACCCAAAAGTGGCATCCCTTTTGGGATGTTTTCCACAAATATTAATAAAAAAAGAATCCTTGTCCATTCCATTAATTTCTACTATCTCTTGTAAATTTTTGAGCTTCAATTCAATTTATTTATTTTTTCTTTAAAAATGTTACCAAATGATTTGACATCCCATATATTCATTTGCTCCTTTAAATAATTCAACTTTTGAACAAACATGTACATACATGATCCTTCAAATTTTGATTCATCCCACCATAACATAACCATATGGAAAAAATCAGGGTCTTGGAGCCACATAGACTGGAAGAAAAATGGCTTTGGATGACCATTGTTACGTGACTCAAAAGTCAAAATAATGGGTTTGTGATCTCATCCTGCTCGCAATAAATATCTGAAGAGATTGTATACTTTGTTTGCAACCATTTATTGGATAAAAAAAATCTATATAGTCTTTCTTCTGTATGATTTTTCCCAATGTGTATCATTCCATTTGTATTGAAAGCTTGAGGGACTAACATCCCAAAGGTTATTTGAATTGACAAATAAAGAAAAATATTGCATTGATTTTGACCATCCTAGAATGCCACCCTTCTTTTCGAAAGGATATATAACAGTATTAAAATCACCCCAAGAATCCATAGATCACAATGAACCATCATTGTATTTGACAAAATTATACTAAGGTTCTTCCAACAACTTTCACGAGGAGTAACTATAGTTGGAGCATATACATTTATAACCCCAACTTTGATGTTTTCCTCTTTCCTGCAAAGTAATCCAACAACCCAATTACTCTTTGCTTCTAATTGTTGTCCATCCCATTTGCATTTGTCCCATATTATTGCAATACCACCTAAATATCCTGTAGAAGAAATTGCCAAACAATCACCTACCTTCAAAATCTTATTAAAAGCATTCTTACATTCCTCATTGCTTAATTTTGTTTCTTGTATTAAAATAAACTCGGGGCTATAACAACCTATTAATTTCTTAATAACTTTTTTTTAGGGGTTTTATTCATACCTCTAATATTCCATGATATCATTTTCATCATCAACATTTTTTATTTTTATTAGTGGGCTTAACCCCACTTCTTGCTACTACTTGTGATATTTTTATTTGGCTTCCCAGATGAATATCCTTTTGAGTTTCTTTTACTCTTTTACCTTTTTGTGATAGCCTTTCTCTACTTCTTCCATTATTTCCACCACTCTTATCTTCATCAATCTTATCCTTTTTTTCATATTGTTCAAAATGGGACTTATCTTCTACATATTTGTCATCCTAAAGAGTAAAAAATGCAAGGATTAGCCTCACTAACATTTTCTTCTTTATGTTGCCCTAAAAAATCTAAACTGCATAGATGATCCTCCATAGTCATCACTTTCTTATGTTATACTGAAATACCTAAATTTCCTTGGATATCCTCTACAAGATTTTCTTTACTATATTGCTCTTGAAATCCTAAAGTGCAAGGAATACACTCCATACTAATTTCATTTTTTTTGTAAGGAGAAGATTTTAAGCTACTTGAGGATAATAAAGGTGATTTACCTGGATTAAGCTTGACCTCCTTCGCCTCATTTACTTTAAACTTTATCTCCCCATATTCCTTTATATTAAAATTTATCTTCCCATATTCCTTGGTACCTTTAGCTCTTTTTATATTTGAACTTGCACATTGTACTTCCTCATCTCCCATATCATTTTTTCCTTCTAATGATTGATTCGAGTGAACTGTAATGGTCTTCACCATATGATGATGTAGAGGGATTTTTCTAGCCACTTTCTTAGGAGTGGAAAATACTTGATTTAACCTAGCTTCTCTTGTGATATGGTCTCCTTGTTTCAAATTGAAATTATCCTCATTCCCAAAAAAATTTCTCTTCCTCCATTTTCACTTTGCAGTCTCTTGCCATGTGCCTAGTTTTATGATATTTACGACATCAGAATGCAATGTTTTCATAATCCACTTGCTGATCCCATTCTCTTGATTCAGATTTAATCCTAATCGACTACGGTAAAGGATTAGAAATATCCATGACAACACATATTCGAGTGTATACAACATGCATTTTCTCCTTAGTAGTTGGTCCCTCCTGGATGAATTCACCTAGGGTATTACCAATATTCTTCAAAACCTCCTTATTGATGAGTTGATAAGGAATTCCAAAAAACCTAATCCATACTAGAAGCCTTTTAATAGTTTTTGTGTCCACAAAAAAATTCTCACTCCAAGGTCTTAATTCAACCTGTAATTATCACCCAAGCAATAATATATATTGCTTACAAGAAGAAGAAAGTGATAAAAGTGAAAGTAAAAGGTAGGAGAAATAGCTATGCTAAGGACATCAAGCCAAGTACATTCAACATCTAGGAAGCCTTTGGTGAAGGTAAAATAAGGTACATAAAAATGTCTTTGAAGGTAAAGTGAGGTATCTTACATATTCAATAGCCTTTGGTGAAGGCATCACAGGTAAACTCAATAATGTCTACCTCCAAGTAATTCAATTGAATGGATCATAGGACACATCCCTATTCAACCCATGTAACTATGTTGGAAGTAGCTTTGTTGGCACTTAGACAAGCCTTCAATTCTATCCACATGATTACACTAACTTACACCATTGCAATCACAGGTAAACTCAATAATGTATACCTTCAAGTAATTCAATTTAATAGATCATAGGACACATCCCTATTCAACCCATGTAACTATGTTGGAAGACCTTTGGTGAAGGCATCACAGGTAAACTCAATAATGTCTACCTTCAAGTAATTCAATTGAATGGATCATAGGACACATCCCTATTCAACCCATGTAACTATGTTGGAAGTAGATTTGTTGGCACTTAGACAAACCTTCAATTCTATCCACGTGATTACACTAACTTACACCATTGCAATCATTCCATTTAACTTGGATATTTAGTGTGGAAGTCATCATAGGTTGTAAGGAAAACTCAGTAAGCCTAAGGAGGAGGTACATCAAACTATAAAACAATTTAGCAAGTGTGAATCAATTTTGAAGAAGGTTTAATCACTGCTTGAAGCCACCACATAGCCTTGGTTGACACTCAACTGAAGCGTTAGAGGAATAAGCTATTTTTACCATCAAAATATTGGAGAATAGCTATCATTCATCTATCATAGATGTGTTGGAAGTAGAGCAAGAAGTGCAATGAACAAGCATTGAGAAGTGAGACTCAATCAATTGAATAACCTAAGGTAGTTAGGGCAAAGTGGTGAAAGACTTGCACCATGTGGAAGAAGGTATTTCATGCAATCAAGTAGGAAATCACCATGAAGCCAAGGATAACTCGAGCACTAAATAAAGAGGAATACTTGGACATCATTTATATAATGCTCTTGTAGAAGCATTGATCATAGGTTAGAGACGTTGAAGAAAATATATAACTCTCCTAACACCACTTGTCATTTGGCATTGGAAGAAGATGCAATAGAAGCGTTTGGAAGGATTTAGATAATACAAGTACCACTTGGCACTATTCGTCTTACACATATTATTTTAAAGAGACACCCTTAAGAGAAGCACTTGTATAGTGCTCATAAAGATAAAGCTAATATTAAAGAGAAGAGTTAAGAATTTAAGGTAGCATTTATGAGTTTAATTGGTGTGGAGATCGAGGAGTAATAACATTGTAAGCTCACCAATTGAATAGAAGTGCGTAGGCCATCATATCAACATTGTAGAAGAGCACATTTGCTAGGTGAAGAGAAGTGTGTAGACCGGAAAATCAATGTTGAAAAGAAGCACATTCGGTAGTTGAATAGAAGGGCACAGGACAAGATACTAACATTGGACAAGAGCGCATAATTTAGTGAAGAAAATAAGTGACATAACATCTCAAATTTGACAAGGATCAATCGCCATCTAATTCGTAGACATTCAAGTTGATTGTAGAAAGCTTGCAAGTTCGAGTTGAGCACTTGGAAGGTAAGAATTATCATCATATATATTGTAAGTTCAAAGGTGAAATTAAGTCATACATTAAGGTTGATATCTATTAAGTTTTATACTCTAGGGACATTGAAAGATAGGAGTAATAAGGTGTTAAAATAAACCCTAGAAAGCATATTGATTGCCTTTAAGAAAGAAGTAGAAGTTAGAAGCATTAAAATATTTATTATTATTGCTTCAAACATTTGCAAACCATAAACAAGGAGACATAAGATTAATTTGCAAATATTTAGTCTTTCTAAATTTCTAACTTGGGAGATACAAGGAATCCTACTCCAAATTGAAATCATAGAAATTTAGAAACTTCATTATACAAAGGTAGAGGGAAGTCAAACTCTAGATTTATTTAAAAGTTGGAAGATTTATTTTATTAGTCTCATACTCAAGTTGAAGAGACAGAGAATCCAACTTAACTATCTTAAATATATTGAGAATTACTATCTAATTGTATCATTAAGATTTCTACAAGGAGAAATAAAACAATTGATTTAAAGAGTTGAACATTATATTAAAATATCATCACATTACTAGGGAGACAAAAGGAATTCAACTCAAATATTGAAATCCAAGCATTCTATCAAGTCCATAGTTCATTTATTTTCAAGGTAGAAAGATCTTTTACAAAATTTAAAAATTGGAAAAGTCTTTTCAAGATTGATTCTACAAATTGAAAGATATTAATTAGTCATATTATCAACCGCTAGGGAGTCATAAGATTGTCAACTTCAAAGGTTATAAAACCTGAATATTCTTCAGAGATAAGAAATTCAACTTAAAGCAAATCTAGAAAGCTAAGCATACTATCAAGTTCATTATTTACTCAATTACTTGCAAGTCAAAAGGATATTTTTACAAAACTTAAAAATTGGAAAAGTATTTCCAAGATTGATTCTACAAATTAAAGAAGAGTATTTAATCATCTTACTAGGGAGTCATAAGGTAGACTACTACAAAGGCTCTATCAAAATATACTCAAAAGTACTAAAGAATCATCAACTAGTATTTATTCATTTACTCCAAACACTAGTGAGCTATTAGGAATTCATCTTCAAAGATTTATCTAGAAGAAACATGGATGAAATTGTGAGGAATGCATTCAATAGTGAGGAACTATTGCACAAGTTGGAATTTTATTCTCAAAATATAATAGATACCCTTGAAGGATATAAATACTTGTCCACTAGTAAAAGGGAAATATTCTCAATGTTTCTCAAAGAAGCAAAGGAAGGGAATTTTATGACATTAATTGGTTATCTACATGAAGTACTTTTCAGAGCATGGTGGAACACTCAAAATGTAGTTATACTTACTCCAGAAGAATGTTTGATGATATATCTATCATTGATTGTTTTTGAATTTCCTCAAAACAAAAAGTAGAACAACAATCATAATCAATATTATTGTGATGATATACTAACCCATCATGAAGAGGATATACCACTGACAAAATTGCAAAAATGACAAAGAACAAACATGACAAAAAAATGAAGATGGAGGAAAGTATTTTCAAGCTAAATTCAGATCAAAGCAAACAAGAGAGACTAGATGAAGAAACACATCCAAATATAGATAATAGGTACAAGAAAGAAAGCAAGAAAGAGGAACTCAAACTTCAAAATCAAAACAAAATCCATATTGAAGATAAATATAAAGATCCTTATTGAAGACTAAAAGTCTTCAATACCCAAATAATGTAATACAGGGGGTTTTGGAATATATTACATTATTTGGTTCTTTCTAATGTACCATCATGGGTACATATTTAGATTAGGAGTTTATTAAGATTTAAGTAGTTAACTAAAGCCAAGAGTCAAAATCAAATTATATTCCTCCAAAGCCAGTTTCATTGTTTAATGATGAGGAGTGGAAAAAAATGGAAGCATTCATGAGAAGAATTGTATAATTGCATGCACTAGAAGAAAAGACATCCAACTATAGCTCTTATTATTTTGAGATTTCTATAATTCAAATATAATGTTATGTAACTACACTAACTATTACTAATCAAACATCAAACTTTGAAAAGTTGATGAACCTACTTCAAAATTTAAAAGCCTTACAAAAAAAATTACTAATTACAATTCAAAAAGAAAAGTAACCATTTAAAAGAGGCATTATACCTATGCAACACTTCCAACAAAGAAATAATTTTTAAAATTTTTAAAATAAAAAAATAATTCTTAAAAATGTACTTTCCACACATAAAGGTCGTGTGAACTTTGTGAAAGAAATAAACACACCTAGACGAACTTTGTGAAAGAAATAAACACACCTAGAAAGATTTTTGTCATATGCCTTTCAACAACAATGGATTACCTTGTTAAAAGATGAACTAACAACATGATAAATCATCTTTGTAACAAGTGTAAACCCAAATCATTTTATAAAAAAATCAAAACCTTAACAGTAGTTTTATAAGTTTTATATGCTTTCTACATCCCTCTACCAAATCAAGACATACCTTGTTAATAGCACACCCAACAATATATCTTTGAACGTTTATTATCATAGATGTCCTATTCATTTAAAACACCTAACTGAATCTACGTTCAGGGCAATATGCAACAATTGGGCTTCTAACATTGTAGCCGCCATAGTTCCAAATCAAAGCAGCTGATGTGATATTGCCCTCTTGTAGAGGTTCACCCTCAATTTTCACAGTATACGATAGCTTTTGCTTCACAGAAGTAAATAAAAGTGTATCCGGCTCCACCGTCACCCTTATTCCAGAGGGCGTATTCACAATGGCCTTGTATGTAGATTCCGCAGGACCTACATTCGTTACCGTTCGCGGAAATTTAGCAAAATAAGGCTTTCCTGGCTTAGCAATAAACATCATCGAAGGATAGTTCAGTTGCCTGGCTCCTCTGATTTTGATGTTAGTTATATTGTAGGAGCATGCGCTATCGTCTCTAGTCAGAAGCCGCAAAGCCGTAGTGTTATAGCCTTGGCTGCACAAAAAATTGATATAAGAATCTACATCAGCATCATACACAAGCCCCGGATCCATGGCCTTGACGGGATCAATGTGACCTGCTCCATATCCCAATTCTGCATCTTCATGGACAGCTAACGTTGCATCCAGAGGACGAGCTGCCATATATACACCCCACAAGAAGAATTCATTCTAAGTTTAAGATTTTGGAACTCCTATGTTTTAACAAAGGTTCAAGGATGAAATTTAGAAGAAATAGAATTATACAGTATAAACACAGTTGAATAACCACATCGTTAACATGAGAAATCCATACCTGTGGTCATGAGAGCTGACTTGATAGCAGCAGGAGACCAGTCGGGATGAAATGACTTGACGTAGGCAGCGGCTCCTGTGACGTGAGGACATGCCATGGATGTTCCAGAATCAAAATTGAAGTCCGGAAACCTTTTGTCCCCCTCCTCGTGCCTGTCAAATGGTACAACTTTGGACCAGGCAGCCAGGATAGTCACACCCGGTGCGGTGATATCGGGCTTGTAACAACATAACCAAATCAATTTATAACTCCTACGATCAGATTTTGAAAAAATAAATGATGTTATTGTTTTTTATATTTTTGAAGGTATTTTAAGTAAGGGAATTATATTACTAGAAATGAACAGTTTGTATGGAACACAACATTACATGAATTAGGTCAACTACCTCATTCACATGTTGATGGCAAGCCGGGATTCACACAAACACATTCACGGTAATTTCACCGTAATTTCATTAAATTGCTTAATACAGTTTACAGTAGTCTTTCCAGCCTACAACTTCTCCCTCAATCCCGAACTTCACCATCCCGCAACCCTTACAAATTTTGAGTATTTAACCGAGGCCTCGATCCTCCAGGAATTTAATGCTCCCGCCCAACAGCAAATTCAAAATTCTATTTCCCCCGGTTCCATTTTCAAATTTTGGTTTTCTGCCATAAATGGGCAACTGCCGATCCGCCCAGAAGCTTGCATTAATGGCTCCCATACCCTGCACTGGCCGCTTGGTTCTGATCGTACTCTGTACTGTTGTTTCTTCCATTAAGTCGTTACCTGCAATGGTTGCGTTGCCAGAAAGAATAACAAAAGAATGCGTGGTCGACACCTTCCTCGTCTTGTCTCCATACACGTAGCCGACCGTCTTTAAATCTCGCCACGCCTTCTCCAAGTCGTAATATAAATGATGCACGTACCCCTTTACAGTTGTCACGATACACGTGGCCTTCCACGTGTCACATCTGGTCTTGCTCGGTCGTCCGCTGTTTTCTTTAGTCTTGACTTTACTAGGCCGCGATATCGCGACCCACAGTGCCTCCAATAAGCCGAAGTTCCTTTGGGGTCACGAAATCGTGACATGTCACGATTTCGCGACCCCCTCCCCCTTCCCTCTGTGCCTTTACTCCGACGAAGTCTTTGCCATGTCCTCCGCTTTGCATTTGCTTTTGGTCTGCCTTAAGATCTTGCCACGTGGCAGTTCCGCACTGGTCGCGATATCGCGACAGGACCTTCACCCTCCGCCTTGCTCCACACCACCGTCGCGATATCGCGACGACTGTGGCCTCCGCCTTAGCTTTTAAAACACTGTCGCGATATCGCGACACAACTTAACGAATTACAACGCAGCTTTCGGAGGTCACGATTTCGCGACATGTCGCGATTTCGCGACCTCACCCCCCTGCTTTACCAAACCTTCCCAAACTGATCATTGCTTTACAAAACTCCTTCCAGGCTAAAAATAGGTAAGTAAAGATGCAAAACTACTTAGAAAAACTAGAAAATTTTTGGAGATGCAAGATTGCTCTACCATTGCCGGATGCTCCTGCATCAGACACCCGGGGTAATTTAAAAGTGATCCTCACTTCTGTTTTGCTTGGGGAAGACCCAGGCGGTCAACCTCCATCTTCGACATCCAAGTTGCATCCTCAACAGGTCTGCCTTTCCACTTAACTAAGTATTCAGAATACTGTCTATTTCTGGTGCTTCTGCCCTCACGAGTATCTAATATCTCTTCAATCTCGTTGGTGGTTGGAGTAGATGCTGGAAATTGCCACAATTCTGCACTTGGTACCTCTGTACTTTCCCCTTCATGATATTCCACTAGATCTGAAACATTAAAAATAGGTGAAATACCAAGCCAACTTGGTAATTCCACTTCATATGCATTTCCTGACTCCCGTTTTCCCAGTATTCTGCATGGCCCAAACTTCTTCATCTTCAATTTGTTATAAGTCTTGGCAGGAAATCTCTCCTTCCTGAGATGCACCATGACCTCATCTCCGACTTCAAACTCCTTGAACCGCCGCTTCTGGTCTGCCCTTGTCTTGTATTGAGTATTCATTTTCATAATTTGTTTCCTTACTTCTTCATGCAGACTTTTCATGTGTTCCGCAAATTCTTCTGCCTCGGCACTGCACTTTTCTGTCTTGTCCAACTTTCTCAGTTCAGACACATTTCTAGGACTGTTCCCGTATATTATCTGGAATGGAGATTTGTTGGTGCTCTTATTAACTGAACTGTTATAAGCAAATTCCGCCTGTGGTAAGACCAAATCCCATCCCTTGGGCTGATCTGCTATCAAACACCTCAATAAATTACCCAGGCTTCTGTTCACCACCTCTGTCTGTCCGTCAGTCTGCGGGTGGTATGCAGAACTGAATTTCAGATCTGTCTTCATCTTCTTCCACAGAGTTCTCCAAAAGTACCCAACAAACTTGGTATCTCTGTCAGAAACTATGCTTCTTGGTAGACCGTGAAGTCGTACCACTTCCTTGAAGAATAATCCAGCAATGTGAACTGCATCACTTGTCTTCTGGCAGGGGATAAAATGTGCCATTTTGGAGAATCGGTCAACCACTACAAATACAGAGTCATTTCCCCTCTGTGTTCTCGGCAATCCAAGAATAAAATCCATGCTTATGTCCTCCCATGGCCTCTCAGGCACAGGTAATGGCTGGTATAATCCTGTATTTTGCCTTATGCCCTTTGCCATCTGACATATTCTGCATCCTTGCACAAACTTCCTCACATCTTGCTGAAGTTGTGGCCAGTAATAATTTTCATCCACTAGGGCAATAGTCTTATCCCTACCAGAGTGCCCGACCAGTCCTCCGCTTGTGCTTTTCCTTGATCAAGTTCTCCCGCATGGAGCTCCTTGGAATGCATAATTTGCTTCCCTTGAACAACATTCCATCTTGGATTAGGAAATCCAACCATTTTGTCCGGTCCACCGTAACAGGTGTTAAGCAAGCCTTCCAGGCTTCTGCAAAATCCGGATCTGCAGGGTACAAACCCTTCAGTTCTTCAAATCCCACTACTTCCACTGTCAATCTAATCAGTAAAGTCTGCCTTCTGCTCAAGGCATCTGCAACCTTGTTTGATTTCCCACTTCCGTGCTTCAGCACAAAGGTATAACTTTGAAGGAATTCTACCCACTTCATGTGCCTTTGGTTCAGCTTTGTCTGACTGTTAATGTATTGTAAAGCCTGATGGTCAGTAAAGAGAACAAACTCCTTTGGCAGCAAATAGTGTCTCCACTTCTTCAGGGCCTGAACTATAGCATAAAATTCTTGGTCATAAACTGAATACTTTTTCCGAGCATCATTTAACTTCTCACTGAAATAAGCAACTGGCTTGCCTCCTTGACTCAGTACAACCCCTATTGCACTGCCACTGGCATCACAGTCCACCTGAAATACCTTGTCAAAGTCTGGAAGTGCCAAAACAGGCTGTTCTGTGACCTTTCTCTTTAATGTATCAAAGCTCCTTTCAGCCCCTAATGTCCACTTAAACTCTTTTTTATCCCCTCTCATTGTTTCTGTGAGAGGTGCACAAATGCTGCTGAAGTTCTTTATGAACTTCCTGTAAAAGCTGGCCAGACCATGAAAGGATCTTACTTCCGTTGTGCTTCTTGGGGTAGGCCATTCGATGATGGCTCTCACCTTCTCTGGGTCCATTTTCAGGCCTTCTGCTGAGATTACAAATCCCAGGTATACTAACTCCTTCTTAACAAAATTACACTTTTTCAGATTTATTAATAACTGCTCTTCCCGCAGCTTTTCAAAAACTCTCCTAATATGTATTAGGTGTTCCTCCAGGGTTCTGCTGAAAATTAATATGTCATCTAAATACACAATGACAAACTTTCCCAGAAATTCCTTCAGCACTTCATTCATCAGCCGCATGAAGGTACTTGGTGCATTGGACAGCCCAAATGGCATGACCAACCACTCATACAAGCCCTCTCTTGTCTTGAAGGTTGTCTTCCACTCATCTCCCTCCCGGATACGGATCTGATGATAGCCACTTTTTAAGTCGATCTTTGTGAAGTATTTAGCTCCACTTAAACAGTCCATGATATCATCCATCCTTGGCAACGGGAATCTGTATTTAATAGTGATTTTGTTGATGGCCCGTGAATCTGTACACATCCTCCATTCTCCATCCTTCTTTGGCGCCAGCACTGCAGGTACTGCGCATGGGCTCAAACTTTCCCGAATCAATCCCTTCTCTAACAATTCCTGGACCTGTCTATTTAACTCCTCAGTTTCTACAGGTGTCATTCTGTGTGCAGCTTTATTTGGCAAGCTTGATCCCGGTACCAAATCTATATGGTGGCTAATTTTCCTTACTGGGGGTAAACCCTCAGGCACATTGTCAGACACAATATCTGGAAATTCCTCCAGCAGATCCAGGACTTCTGCTGGGGTATCCTGGCATTCCTTCTCTCTTGCTCTAGGGATTATTGCATAGCATAAATGTTCATGCTTCAATCCGTCCAGGAACTTTCTCCCCTCAACTAAACAGATTCTGGAATTGTTACATACCTTTTCATCCGCATCCTTCAAGGGCTTTAGTTTATGGCGTACACCATTCTTTGTCAATGAATAGGTGTTGGCACGGCCATCATGCACTGCACTCCGGTCAAACTGCCAGGGCCTCCCCAGCAACATGTGGCAAGCATCCATGGGCAGGATGTCACACAGGACCTCATCACAATAATTTCCAATGTTAAATTTAACGGAGCACTGTTCATTGACCAAAGCTCTGTGGTCCTTCTGTAACCATGCGACCCGGTATGGGTGTGGGTGCTTCTTCCTTTCTAACTGTAGCTTTGTAACCATTTCCTCAGAAACCAGGTTATCCGTGCTACCATTATCAATAATAACATTGCAAACCTTGCCCGCACACTTACATCTGGTGCGGAATAAACTTCTTCTCTGGTCTGTGTCCTTCTCCTCATTCAACAGGACTCTTCTTACAATCATTGCTTCCCCTCTCTCCGCTTCTTCGGAATGCTCGGACTCGAGCATCTTCCTCTCGCCAAAGCGGCTCGGCTGGACCCTCGGGCCTCTTGTTCGTCCTTTCTCGGTGTTGTGGACACTCAAATGCCCGGTGTCCTTCTTCACCACAGTGGAAACATGTTCCACGAAATACTCCTCTTCCAAATCCTCGTCCAGATCCACCCCGTCCTCTTGGGTAGCTGTTCTGATCTCGGGGCTGATAAACATCCTCTTCCCTTTGATCCGGGTTACTACTGGCTTCACCAGTCTTCTTCGGGTCTTTGTACTTTTCTCCACTGGTCCTCCCACCAGTTCTTCCACCTCGGCCCCTTCCTCTTTGCTTGCCTTCAAACCGCCTATTTAGCTTTTCTTCCACCTTTAAGGCAAATTGGTAAGCATCCTCAATGGTGCTTACCCGAACCAGGCTCAGTTCCTCCTGGATACCGAGTCTCAACCCGTTGATATAACGGGCCACCTTTTCTTTGTTGGCCTCTAAATGCCCAGTTCTAATGGAGATCTTGTAAAACTCCTCGGTGTACTCTTGGACAGTTTTGTTTGTCTGCCTCAAACTTTGCATTTTTCTTAGCAGATCCAACTCGTAATCTGTCGGGATGAACTGTCTTTTCAGCTTCTCCACCATTCTGTCCCATCTTGTTATTCTCTCCTTCCCTCGTCTGTTCCTCTCCAACTGTATTCCCCTCCACCAAATACTGGCATGACCCTTCAACTTGGTCTTAGCAAATCTGACCCGATTAGGGTCTTCAACCTCCTCGTACTCGAAATACTCCTCTAAATCATTTATCCAGTCAATCACTTCTTCTGGATTTAAGTTACCCGAGTATGTGGAAACCTCCATTTTTGGTTGCTTTCCAATCTAAGAGATGGCCTTGTATAACCGGGCTTGTGCAGGATCCATGGCCTCTTCCTCTTCCTCAGATTGGTCTTCTTCTTCAACTTCGTCCTCACTTTCCTCATCCCTTCCGGGCTCGTGCCTTCTGCGTAACTCTGCTTGCAGGGCTTGGACTTGTCTCTGCAAGGCTCGGAAGTCTTCGGCCGGCACCACATTTCCTACTCCGCCACGGTTCCTTCGTGGAGGCATTATATTATATATATATATATATATTTTATAAAATCCTTCCACAGATCCTGGTGTAACTGCCTCTCTCCGGCGATCTGTTACACGCTCAGGAGCTCCCGCTCTGATACCACTTGATGGCAAGCCGGGATTCACACAAACACATTCACGGTAATTTCACCGTAATTTCATTAAATTGCTTAATACAGTTTACAGTAGTCTTTCCAGCATACAACTTCTCCCTCAATCCCGAACTTCACCATCCCGCAACCCTTACAAATTTTGAGTATTTAACCGAGGCCTCGATCCTCCAAGAATTTAATGCTCCCGCCCAACAGCAAATTCAAAATTCTATTTCCCCCGGTTCCATTTTCAAATTTTGGTTTTCTGCCATAAATGGGCAACTGCCGATCCGCCCAGAAGCTTGCATTAATGGCTCCCATACCCTGCACTGGCCGCTTGGTTCTGACCGTACTCTGTACTGCTGTTTCTTCCATTAAGTCGTTACCTGCAATGGTTGCGTTGCCAGAAAGAATAACAAAAGAATGCGTGGTCGACACCTTCCTCGTCTTGTCTCCATACACGTAGCCGACCGTCTTTAAATCTCGCCACGCCTTCTCCAAGTCGTAATATAAATGATGCACGTACCCCTTTACAGTTGTCACGATACACGTGGCCTTCCACGTGTCACATCTGGTCTTGCTCGGTCGTCCGCTGTTTTCTTTAGTCTTGACTTTACTAGGCCGCGATATCGCGACACGTCGCGATATCGTGACCCACAGTGCCTCCAATAAGCCGAAGTTCCTTTGGGGTCACGAAATCGTGACATGTCACGATTTCGCGACCCCCTCCCCCTTCCCTCTGTGCCTTTACTCCGACGAAGTCTTTGCCATGTCCTCCGCTTTGCATTTGCTTTTGGTCTGCCTTAAGATCTTGCCACGTGGCAGTTCCGCATTGGTCGCGATATCGCGACAGGACCTTCACCCTCCGCCTTGCTCCACACCACCGTCGCGATATCGCGACGACTGTGGCCTCCGCCTTAGCTTTTAAAACACTGTCGCGATATCGCGACGTCGCGATATCGCGACACAACTTAACGAATTACAACGCAGCTTTCGGAGGTCGCGATTTCGCGACCTCACCCCCCTGCTTTACCAAACCTTCCCAAACTGATCATTGCTTTACAAAACTCCTTCCAGGCTAAAAATAGGTAAGTAAAGATGCAAAACTACTTAGAAAAACTAGAAAATTTTTGGAGATGCAAGATTGCTCTACCATTGCCGGATGCTCCTGCATCACATGTGTATACACATGCTCATCCACTCTATGTTAATATGGGTGAGGAGCTTGTATGGAACACAACATCACATGAACCAGACCAACTACCCCCACATACATGCAAACCAGGTCAACCAGGTCAACTACCCCACACACATGCCTCGCGACTCTATGTTAATAGGGGTGAGGAGCTTGTATGGGAACAAAACATCACATGAACAGGGCCAACTACCCCACACACATGCCCCGCAACTCCATGTTAATCGGGGTGAGGAGCTTGTATGGGAACACAACATCACATGAAGAGGGCCAACTACCCCACACACATGCCCCGCAACTCCATGTTAATAGGGGTGAGGAGCTTGTATGGGAACACAACATCACATGAACAGGGCCAACTACCCCATACACATGCCCCGCAACTCCATGTTAATAGGGGTGAGGAGCTTGTATGAGAACACATCACATGAACCGGGACAATTGCCCCTCGACTCCATGTTAATAGGGGTGAGGTTTCCCACGGGACCAAGGGCTTCCACTTTAAGTCTGCTAGCCTATTGTAAAGATTTGGCAAGTGTTGGGACTTATAAACCACTCAAGTCTCACAACCAGATCAATGTGAAATTATTGACGCATGTGCACACTCCATTAATTAAGTAAAAGAGGCACACACTACACTAACTAAGTAGAAGAGGCATTAAAGTGGAACGGAATTTTAACATAGGAATATGCCACTGGAAATAAACCGCTTGTATGAGAACACAACATCACATAAACGGATTAGAAAGATTAGAAAGCCAGAAGGCCAACTACCCCACATATTTTACAACTTTGATGTTAATAAAGATGAAAAATCCTACATAAACAAAACCAAAAATGAATTAAGATCGAAGGATAACACTCTTACCTTGAGAGCTGCTATTTCACGCATGAAATTCAAACACATAGTAAATTTACATTCATTGAAAAATTCAATTTATGGCAATCAAATTAAGAAATCACTTACCTCGAAGAATTGATGTAAGATTTCACCTTGTCCGCGTCGGCGTGGGCATAAGATATTGCTGTAGCGGGAATGACGTACCGCCCTGGTTCAGCTTTTCGATCAAATTTACTATCGTAATTGATAGTAATCGCGCCAGCACCTCCAGCGGAAACGACCGAATCATAGCTTCCGAAGTCACAGAGCACTATCTTTCCTTTGACTTTGTTGGAATCTAGAGCATCCCAATCCTGACATAGTCTGATTAATAAAATAAAACTTCGATTTTGTCCCAAAATTGTTTTTCGGTTACATAGATTTTTTAGTAACTAACAAGTAGTGTCAACGTTCAAATTATAGAGGCTCAACCTATTTTGCTTAGTTATTGTTGGAATTATCCGTAGCTCTGACACACACAGAGGATTTAGATCAGACTACTGCCTTTACAAACAGGTCACAGTATCACGAACAAAGGATTTAGATCAGACTACTACCTTTACAAACAAGACCAGATCAGACTACTACCTTTAGATCAGACTATTACCTTTACAAACAAAACGCTAAAATTTAAATTATGCAAGAGAATGAATTAGATCAGGAAACGTTTGCGGAAATATTGGGGGCGTCCCCTGCGTATATCAAAGGATACCATGGCTTCTCCATCGAAAACGTATTTATAGACATTCCCTGTTAGTCAAACATATAATCATTATATTATACAAAACGTTTTTCTTTAAAACCCGGTCTCATGAATGCAAAACCTGACCTTACCTCGATATACATATTATTTCCAAGAACAAGAGGGGTTACAAATTTTCGATCGATTGTGCTGGCAGCAACAGTTAGAGACCAGGGAGAAGTATTGATAACGCTTCTTAAAAATGGACCAGAGTTTCCACCTGAATTTGATACCAAAATCCCCCTTTTCATAGCATGAAATGCACCTATTGCAATGGGATCCTCAAAATAGTCTAGAGGAGCGTTATTTCCAATTGAAATAGAAATGATATCCACACCATCATTGATTGCCTCGTCAAATGCAGCAAGGAGATCTGCGTTAGAGCACAATCCATCGTATGTGATCCAGCAAACCTTGTACATAGCGATCCTTGCCGCAGGGACTCCACCCCGAGCATTTCCTGGGGCTATTCCAAGAACGCTCGCATTTGCTACAACGTTTCCAGCTGCAGTGGATGATGTGTGTGATCCTTGGCCAACGCCATCTCTTGGAGATATGAAATCAAGGGATGGATCCGCTTCCTTCTTTACGTCGAAGAATTTAGCTCCTATTAGTTTCCTGCAAGAATTAAGTACCTAATTTCATTCATGCATGTAAAACGACAGCGAATTTCAACCTTCATTAAATAAAAAATTATAGGTCAAATGATATGAACAGTTGAAATTTTTTAATTTTAATTTTAATTAAATATCTTAATTTTAAGATATTAAAATTTTGAACTTTAAAGAGACCAGTGAATGTGACAGATGGTAGAATGTGTGGTAGTTGGTGAAAATCTTGGGTGTTGGTAGAGGCCGAAGTTTCATTCTTCCTGTCTCCATATTGCAGATATATGGCGCAGTTGGGAATCTTGGGTGTTGGTAGAGGCCGACTCAGGTTCCATTCTTCCTGCCTCCATATTGCAGATATGGTGTAGCTAGGAATGTCATGGTAGAGGTCGACAGGCTCCATTCCTCCTACACCCACCTTGTTGATAGGGGTCCAGGCTCTATAAAAATCCTCTGTTTTTTTCTAAACATTTTTGTCACCAAGGATGGTGTAGCCGTTAGGGTTTTGGCATTTTGGCCTCTCTTTGGGGAGGTTAAGGTTCAAACCCCTACATACCCAGAATGGGATAGGCTGGATGGTAGCGGCCGAGTGACTACCAGTTGGCTACGCCAGAGGAAGGTCCAAGGTTCAAACCCAGAAGGGGATAGGTTGGATAGTAGCCAAGGTTCAAACCGCTGCATACCCAGAAGGGGATAGGCTGGATGGTAGGTGTGACTGTTAGTTGGTTACCCCAAAGGGAGGTCCAAGGTTCAAACCCAGAAGGGGATAGGTTGGATGGTAGCCAAGGTTCAAACCGCTACATACCCAGAAGGGAATAGGCTGGATGGTAGGAGTGACTGTTGGTTGGTTACCCCAAAGGAAGGTCCAAGGTTCAAACCACCCAGATGATAGACTGGATGGTAGCGGCCGAGTGATTGCCGGTTGGCTACCCCAAAGAAGGTCCAAGGTTACTGGATGGTAGGGGCGCCGAGTGACTGCCAGTTGACTATCCCAAAAAAAAATCTAAGGTTCAAACCGTTCAAAAAAGGCTAAACTGAATGGTAACCCTGTTGACTACCCCCAATGAGACTGACCTATTTCTAATGAATTAAGAAAAAAGAATGTAGGACAATTCCTGTAAGATAGAGGTCATAGGGAACGTAGTTGGTTCATTTATTTTAAAAATAAGACCATCAATTTAAAAAATCTAAATTTTACCACTCATTTCCATCAATTTAAAAAGTTAGAAATCTAACTTGTTGCAGGTCTGGAAGTCAAGTGTGGTCTGGCACTCTCCCTTCCATTTTGACGGAATTGGGCCTACGCCGGCGTCATCAAAACTTTCCGACTCTGGCCATATTCCTGTTATTTAAGGGAAAAGAGACAAAATTCAAACAAAATTAGAAATAAACCAAATTGTTCATAATATTGCAGCAGCATAGGATGAAGCTAACGGTTCTGAAAACCTGTGTCGATGACTCCAATTATGATGTCGCTTTCGTAAGACAAATTCCTCTGGACGTTCTCAGGAAAGCCCATGAAATCCCAAGATCTCGTGGTCAGTGGCATCATCTCTTTATTTTCAAACACTGATACGACCCCCTCCATGTCTACACAACATTGTTCTTTCACATTAGAATTAAAATACATGATACACTCACATTGTTCATTCTCACTTTATGATATACTCAAAATGTTACTATAGATATGAAATTATTACGCAACCCATTTATTATAGCATTCAAATCTCGTTGTCTCACTTGAAATATATTGTACTTCCGAGGGGGAGAGCCAAGCTGCAAATCCATAAAAACTCTTGCTACTCTTTGTAACTGCAAATCAAAAAAATATTAAAGTTGAACAAAATTTTAATATAAGAATATTATGTTATTGAAAGGAATAATATTAAAGCAAGAGAACTAACTATCTCATAAATGCTGAGATAAAGATTTTAATATAAAAATATGTTATTAGAAATAAACAATTTATAATAAAAATAATTATAAAGAAGAAGGCCAACCACCTACACATATCCCAAAAGAGTATATCTTGGCATAAATAGTTTTTTCACCAAAACGCAAAAGAGTATATCCAAATTTGAGCTTGGCATAAATAGTTTATTCACCAAAACTACTCATACTATGGTAAGTAGATTATGACCTTCCAAAAACATTTTCAAGTATATCATGGTGGGATGCAGCAGGTGCAGCTGAGGAATCTCCTTCGACATCGGATGGAATATCACCCAAATATACGATATGAAGCTAGTTCAAAACAAGGTGAAGTTCTTTAGTCAGTAACTGAATCTTCTCTTTTACGATGTACAATAATATAAAATAAGGAAAGTAACATACCTTTCGATTTGAAATTGGAGATGCGGCTAAGCAGGCGAAAATATTGAACAGGAACACGATATATATCATGACCGGGAGCAGCACAATGCTTTTCCATGGATTTGCCATGGAGGAAAATTTGAAGGATATGCTATTCTGTATCTCAAACAGTAGGCAGCTTCCATGACATTATTAACAAAGAAAAATCCTGGGATGTTCATTCTAACATTGTAATCTTAGTCGTGCTCGCTTTGTCAATAAGCCAAAGACAATTTTCGTTGCCACCAACCATAATATGTGTCGCATTCTTTCCCTGGGATATTCATTCTAACATTGTAATCTTGGTCGTGCTCGCTATGGTCCATAAGCCAAAGACAAATTTTCGTTGCCACCAACCTATATGATGTTGTGACTTACAATTTTGTAAATAATGATTTCATAACTAGTTGTTTATACTTGCCTTAAGTTATTGTTTTTATTTTGACAGACCGAAGTATGGGAATCCTATAATATAATTCTTGTTCCGGAACAATCTGCCATTTTGTTGAAGATATTTGGATGATATATTTGTCATGGTGATATTGTTATTGTTTCCAAATGATTAAAATTGACATTTGAGATTGCAAAAAGTGCAACTGCAGCTCTTACAATTTTAGAACAAAACATAGATTATTAAAACTATAATTTTATAATGATGTTGTTTTTATTTTTAGTTATTCATTTATTTTTAAAATTTACTTCAAAAAAAATAAGTGAATGAAAAATGTATTTTTTTAAGAGAGTAATGTAAAACTTAAGTCTTTGACTAAGTATTGGTAAAGATGATATGTATCTAAAAACATTCAAATATTCTTGATCCTCATATGTCATAAAAGGAATAAAATCGTCTTCAATAAATTGTGCAAGTCTCTAAAGAGGCAAAGAACAACCTTGAAACTCATAGTTAGGAGAACATTTGAATAAAAACTAATTTATTATTTATTGTTATAGTTAATTGATGTATACAATATGCTTAAGGAATACAGTTGTCAACCTCTATGCAAAAATGGTGTCAGTAAACTTTAAATTTTGCCAACTATAACCTCAAATAATAAGGCAATTACAACCAAGTATGCATTGGGGGTTGGATGATTTTATCATGAAATTAAATATATACACTATAATAGTGTTAAGATTCAAATAAAGAATTCTTGAACCTCTTATGATTTAGACTATGGGTATGTTTTAAAGATCTCATTGTTGATACCTCTATTGATCTCTTTTTAGATAGCTTTGATACATTAATCAAAAGAGTTATGTAGGGGAAGTATATCCACATCAAAGCCTACCAAACTTAAAAGTATGGAGGTCTTGGCATATCATGTAACATAGATCTCATGATGTGCTAACTACATAGAAGATTTTGATGCTTGACATGGGTATCTACAATAATCCATCAAAGAGTATCTCATATGCATTATATTCACCACATATGTTTGCATAACATTGATGTGAATACTCTTTCTATTCAACTATGATCTCTTTTCCTAAGGTACATCCCCTAACTCTTAACACCGTATAGGAGGGGAGATGTAGTAACTAGGTGGAAAAGGAAACTTTGGATTTGTATATCTTAACACTAAAGTAAAATATATTATTTTTCAAGAGTGGTGAGATATGCATACCTATTCCTTAGTGAAGACTCAACAATTAGTTATAGACTAAAGTAGGACCATGAGAAAAGAACTTTTAAAAACACATATATATATGTATATATATTTTTTAAAGCGAAAATCCCCTTGTGGGACCGCCTTGGTCTGAGAGACCATGACTAGGGGATTCTACACCATCAAAGTCACCCGAGAGTCGCGCCCGGCCCTGCCCGCACCAACATTATCAATTGGATTTTGGGTACCCAATTCAACTTTTTGGTAGGGTGGAGATTCGAACCTAAGACCTCCCTTGGAGGATTTCCCCCTCCTCTCCAACTCATCTACAACACATGGGTTGCTACTATATGTATTTATATCACTAAAACTTTCTTTAGTTTAGACATCAAACAAATATCATCCAAACATAAAATAATAATAATAATGCATACTTTATATAATACTTAGGAAACCATATGTATTCAAGCTACTTGACATGATTTTACCAAGTTCATCTAATATATAGAAATTAAATATTTTAGGGAAAAGAAAGCAACTCTATTTAACCTTAATGGTGCTTCAAACTACTATCTTGCCAATAGTCATATGTACTTTGGTAGAAATATCTATATAATGCCTTGTGGAAATCAATAAGTGAATGCCAAGGAATAATTTTAAAATCCCTATGAATTTTTATAAAACTACAAAGAACTTTGTCTTTTTTCCTTAATCCCTTCAATTATAGAGGTTATAGAGGTCAAAGAGATTCAATTATTGATTTGATTATTCCTCCTAAAACTTACTTGTCATTTTTGTTTAAAAGTTTCCATCTTTGCCTATATGGATATATAAATATCTAAATTAATACCAGTGGCATAGTTAAATAAATCTTAAGGTTAGATAGATGAAACTTTCCAACTATGATTATAAAATTAAACTTAAATATTTTCTATGTATTATGCATTATTAGATGTGTCAAACAATAAGATTATTTATAAATAAGTGGCAATGCATAGGCCTAAGATTAATATATATGTAAGACTAGTTGGAAAAATCATATAGTCTAGATACATAGTCAAGGCATTCTAAGAGATTACATATTGCATAAATTGATTTCTTGCGTAGAAATAACCATCTAAAATAAATTTAAGAATTAAATAAAGTTAACAGATAAATTTCAAATGCTTGTCGTGTCAATAAGTCTATTTTCCTTTTCAAGAATACTTTTATAAATTATTTTTGCATCTACTTTGGCTTACATGGAATATGACTTGTAATGGACTTTATTAGCTTATGGATATTATTACAATTAGAGTCAATCCAAGCATTATGAGGATAATTTTTGATCTAGTAGATTGCTAGGTGTATATATGAAAGAAGTAGATTGCTAGGTGTATCTATGAAAGAAGAAAAAAAATGCATTCTAAGACAAATAAGTTTAAGTGAAGTATGCAATATACCCAACTAGCTTATGTATGTCATAGGTGAAAAATAATATTATTTTAATGATATTAATTTATTCTTCATCAAAGCAATAGAGAGATTGTATAGTGGTATATTATTTATATTAGAAGATATTGAGAATGATAGTTGTAGAGCTAGGGGCAACTTGAAGGACAAGATAGAACAATAAAAAAATAGATGGAACAACTAATACTTGAAAGTCCTAAACAAGAAGAAATCAAGTGAAGAAATTAGATCAAGGGAAATGATTGGTATCATAAAGGATCACTAAATCATATTAATTTCTCATGGAGCTACTCAATTGTTTTCAATATGTAAAAATTTAACTATTTGATATGTTTTATCATGGGAATTGAATTTCTATGTTTACTTATTGATTCACCATTGATTATAATAGGTTTCATGTAATTTATTGCATGCAACAAGTTCAAGCATTAAAACTATTTAGCATAATATTTTATTAAGATAAGAAATTTTTGTAAATTCTAGTTGTAAGTCTATGAATAGAGAGACCTAGATATTTGAGTAAATATATAGTGATGAATATAAGGAATGTAACATACACCAAATAATAATTTACAAGAATGTGTCCTCAATGACAACCATAATTATCTAGTATGAACATCCCTTACTTTTGACCTGGTATAAACGACCAAGTAATATCTTTATAGGCATGTAATTATTCCAAAATAGTTGAAAAAATGATTTACTATATTATACAATGATAATTAAGAGAATCATGAAAACACAAGAAGTAATTTTTCATTTGTCTTCTAAAGTCCTATGACGAAGATGATATATGAAATACAAATTAAATATTTTTTATAAAATAGTGGGAGGGATGTTGAAATCCTATAATTTCATAAATAAACTAAAAGAGAATTTTGATATCTCAATTATTAATTTTATTAGGAATGATGAAGAAGAGAAGATAGGACTTGATTTAGACCAACTAAGAAGAGATGTGTCCTTGATTTAGACACTATTATTTTGAATAATCATCCTTTTCCATGCTTCCTAGATTTAACAATATTTGCTTAGTTTATTTTCATATATTTATAATAAATCCATATAAGAACCTCATCCATGTAAGATTTTTTCGTAAAGACAAAAAAACAAATTCATTGAATGTAATAGCTTAAATCCTATCTTAAGAATATTTGAACCACATGATAAGATAATTAACTTTAGTGAACCATATCCTCTTCTAAGTGATGCCATTTCATCATAAATTAGTCGAAATATATTGTGTAAAATACTCAATTGGGACATATCCTTTCTCTAGTCCTTTTATTTTAATGTTAAAGGACTTAAGCTTCCTTTGTCTCTCCCCTTAAAAATTTACTTGTATTCCTACATTGACCATAATAGAGTTGCAACTAGTCTTTACCACTTGTGCTCAACTTGGCTCGAATGAGTCAACCTAGGAGGCAAGCTATTTTCAGTTCACTAAACTATTTGAAACATCTACCTTGATGATTTTTAAATCCTTTATAGTATTTAATATTTATGAGGTTTGATATGTTTTCTCTAACATTGCAATGGTATTTATTTGTTATTTTATCATATCTTATTCATGCTTAATTGTATTCTACTATTCTATAATTATCTATGAATTTATTAATTTAATCATAGGAAATATATTTGAACTCTATATCCGAATATATATATATATATATATATATATATATATATATATATATATATATATATATAATAACTTACATGCTATTTGGGGATTCATTAGTTAAAGACAAATCTTGGGTCATGCTACCAACTAATATTAAAATAAATAGAATATTATAACAACCTCCTTTATATATCCCTTGACATGGTGAAATCTATGCATAAAATACTTCATATATATAGTTGATTTTGAATAAATGTTGATAAGCTTTATATTTTTGAGCACACCTACTCAAAATAAAATTTTAAACTTAAAACTTTATAAGGATGAAGATTTAATATTTTTCTTATAGATCGTTGTTATCATAACAAATGTAACCAAGTTCTTGTTTTGAAACTTGGAGGTGTACTTTTATATTGGTTGTACATGAATTTGTTGTTCCATAATCATATTTGATAAAATCAAGCTTTAAATTATATTAAGTTCACAAACACATTTGGTACATGTATGCTTTGGCCTAATTATTAGTTCTATGGATTTAATAATTCGTTGTCCATATGTACCTCATAGTCTTACTTTATATCTATTTTTAATAGTATCATAGAATCAATACCTATTATATATTTTAGAAAAATTAAATTTATAATCATATTTATCATTGTATGGAATATTTGCATCATCATGCCCTTCATCATGACCATTGTCTTGATTAATATCGATAAATATATCATCATTTTTTGCTTCATAATTAAGAATTCTATATGCGTCTTCATAAGCAACACCATGACACATATCATTACCATTGCAAATTACATCAAATACACAAACCAAACCAATAAATAAATTAGAATATTAAGCAAATACTATTGTCACTTTATACATGTAATATCATCAATATTTTATTCATAAGAAAATATGGTAGTATTGATTTTACGAATTCCTTTTTTTAAGGTTATATATTCCAAAGTATTCTAATTCTAAATATTATCAACTTCTCTTGTTATAGCCTAATGCTTTTCTAATGAGTGTACACAATTTACTTCTATATGGATTGTGTACAACTTAATATTATTCAAGCATACCTATGCTATGATTAAACACTAAAATAATGATGAGCACCACTCAAAATTCTCTAGTTGTAATAATTGTTATTATTTTCTTCAAAAATTCAATAGAAAAATTCTTTATGATTAGATCTAAACAAATTAAACATCACAAAAAGAAAGTAAATTCAAGAAATATCAAAATAGTTAGTCCACAATTATTGGAGTATATTACATTATTTGGTACATGCTAATGTACCCCCTGGTACCTCTATGGTACAATTATAAATAATAGATTAGAGTTGAGTCATAGATTAAAGTGTGAGTAATATTTTCCTTTATGTAAGTTTGAATGTGCAAGATGTGCACAAATACCATGTAAAGTTGTAATGTGTAGGAAATGCATAAGTGTCATGTGAGTTAGTGTGAAAGAATAAGTTGAGTCTATGTGCACAAGTTTCTTATATGTAAGAGTGCAAATATATGATGTAAATATGTGTATAAGTGTCTTAGGTTAAAGTGTGCAAGTTATTAAAGTGTAAGAGTTATGTTTAGGTGTGCATACATTATAGAGTCAAGTGTTCATCAAGTATGAAAGTATCAAGTAGAGAAGCTAAGAGTCACGAGACTTGGCATATGGAAAAGAATAGTCAACAATCCAAACAATCATTCTACTATAGATATATACTCCATAAGGGTGTGTCAGATCATATTTGTAAGAGAAAGAGGAGTAATAAATATTGCATACATTTTGAGCAATTAATATTGTAAGTTGTTCTAAATGCTTAGTACATGTCTGATTCAGGCTATTTACATTCATATTGTTGTTTATTATTTAATGTTGATATATTTTTAGCCTTGATATCGTATCAATTTGTTGGTAATTTTGGGTATGTTGCCTAGCTTCATTTTTATGAGTTGTCATTGATGTCAAAAGGAGTTTGTGTTGATGTCAAAAGGAATTTGTGCAGATGTCAAAAAGAGTTTGGTGCCAAAAAGATTTTGAAAGTTCCATGATGTTTGTTTAAGGGTTTTTATTAAAACCATGGTGACAAGGTTAAAGGTTTTTCTTAAAACCATCTGGACTCATTAAGGGTTTTTATTAAAACCATCTTGGCTTAATGAAAAGGTTTTGCTCCTTGAAAACACCTTAAAAGTCCATTTTGATTATTAATAAATAAATTAACTCAAACATTTGAAAAGGTTTTAAGTTAAGTTTATTATTAATAAAATAATAATTATTAATTTAATAATTATTATTGAAAAGGTTTCTAAACCCTTAACGGCGCTCATGTAAAAGACTTACCTCACCGACGTCAACTTGCATGGGATGAAAGACACAATGTTTGAAAGGAGCATCGACGTCAATTTGCTTGGGATGAAAGACTATTAAAGGGCATTATTTCCTAAGGTTCAATACACCTCCGATTTGCGTGATTACCTTAGAATTCGTATTGCTATGTGACCTTCGATTTTGGATTGCTTCATGACCTTCAATTTTAGATTGCTCTGTGATTTTCGAGTTTCATATTACTCTGTGTTTAAGTTCTGATTTCATACGCTTGTGAGGAAGACAAATTTGTTTGTCTTTAATTTCTGTGAGCAAAGGGAAGGTAAAATGACAAGTGGTGCTTGAGAGTTTCATTGGGCACTTGTGCTCCAACAACGAAGGCAGTGGAGCGAAGGCACTCGTTAGGCAGAGGTGTCGAGATCAATTCACGTCGAGCATGTTTCATTTTGATCATGGATTATTGTGCACATGGTACAACAGTTGCCTTGGACCACGAATTTGGAGGAGGAAGCACTTTGGCACTTATGTTGGTATCTCCACACTTCTCCTAAGGTTGGAGAATTGATTTTTGGCCAAGGTAGATCTTTTGTTGATAATGTGGAATATTTGATTTGACTTGGCAAATTATTGTTGGTAATTGGATGGAGGTATAAGGTTAAATAGAAATATTGCTTTGACATTGTTATTATTGATGCTTAATGTTTATATGGTAAATGCATTTAGAAGTAAATGTATTTTAGGAGTTATAAGGGTTTAAGGAATAATTGTGCTTAATGTCATATTGGGGTTAGAAAGCCTTTGGAGTTATTGAGTGGATATTCTCTTGTAATTATTTTTGAGGTTGAAGTTATTTTGTGATATAGTAAGTAGGAGTTATAAGGTGTAAAGGAATATTGTTGATATGTATATTTGTGAGTTTTGATTATTGATGAGTTGGAGTGATAAGGTGTTATTAGGACTCTTATCATTGTGCATTATTCCATTGTTGCTAACTCTAATTTGTGGCAAATTGAGAGTTAGTGTTGTGACAGATTTTGAGTTCTCCTTCTTCATCAAAGTAAAGGTATGGGCACATTCTTCCATGGTTATTATTGATTGATGGTTTTCTAAAAATAAGTTTGGAGTGAAAAGGATTAAATTAAGTTTCCTTATTTGGAGTGGATCTTATTTTTTGAAAGTGGAAGTATTGATTATGCATTATGAGATCATGATGAGTTTATGAGTTATTGCATAATTCTGGTTTATGAGAGTGGAAGCATTTGAAGTTTGCTTTAGGGTTTTTGAGTTAATATGTGTACCCTCGATATTACATCAGTGTATCAAATATGTACACAAGGGGAAAGTGCATGTGGTTTCATCGGACGAATGGCCATTCAAGTATGTTAATCAAGTGGATTTTCTAGGATATTTTATCCTCCCATCGATGCATCTGGATGTAAGACCTACATCACCTATCCAAAATCCAATAGGTAAATAAAAGGAAGTGTGCACCAAACCTTCAACATCGACACCATGATCATATTCACATACAACAACTACTTCTATGAAGCCTAAAACATTGATAATGCTTAGGAATGATCAGAAGCTAAAGGTAGTATTGGGTAAAAAAGAGATTAAAGAAATGCCCAATGTAGCAACTATCGAGGTCCCAAATACCATGGAGGAGGGAATCTCACAAAAGGTATTCAAGGAGGTACCTCAGCCTGCCTCGCCTACATATTCAGTGGTGTCATCTACAATATAGGTGAAAATTCATGTAGTTAATCCTGGGTTAGTAGAATACCTGGTGCAGAATGTGACTTTCACACTATTGGAGCCAAATTTGACTCAACTTTGAAACCCCCAAATTTAAATTTTTGGTTTCAATCAAAATGTTCATAATGTTGGTCACTTCTTCAGTTGGTTGGTTTGATGAAGTCTAACCTTGGTTGTTAATAAAGTGTGCCTCTTTTTATTACTCAAATATCTCAAAAGTGGATATGGCAAGATTATATTAATCAGATTCTTAAAGCCGAAATCCAACCCTCCTAAAATAAGTTTCCCTTGGGTCTAAGTCAAATGATAAAAATTCAAAACCCTAAGGTATTCTAGAGTAAGGGGAAATACAAATTAAATACCTTGGTCTAAAGTCCAAAAATATTAAGTTAGCATTAAGGTCTTTTAATTAAAATATTGAGGGCATGCACCCCATCTAATTAAAATTCAAGCACCTTAGATCTAATCCAAAGGCCGCACTCGAATCAGGTTTAATCGAACGGCTGTGCTTCAATAAAATTGATTGAAGGTTAAGTCGAATAAGGAAAAATTTTAAAAAGGTTATAACCTAAGGTCAATTTTTTTTTTAAATTAATAAAACCCATGCAACTCCGTCGATATAGATGGATGCGCTTGAGCTAAGCCAAATTCAATGGATGTGCACTCACCAAGAGTCAAAGCTTTTAACGAGTCCAGCATGGGTCAAAGATTCAAATTAAATATCTAACTAGTCCACCAGATCGAATGATAGCGCACAAACAAATAAAAAAGATCAATGGTTGCACTTGATTTAATTAGACCACACATTAAAATGACTATGGTATGCACCTCCTTTAACCACCGATTTAATTGGGAAGATCGGATGACAACGCTCGATCTAGATCCAATCCAATGGTAGCGTGCCCATAGAAGATGCATTAAAAAAGGTAAAAACCTCATGAGATTAATTAAGTCGGTTAAAAAGGATTAGCAAGGGTATAATACATTGGATAATCATCCCCCTTTCAATTTAATCAAATTTAAAGTCATGTACCCCTTGGTAACTAACCCGCAGGTTGACCAAGATCTACGGCTATGCCAATAGCTATCAAAGATCCAATGGTTGCATTGAAATCATGGATGGTAGGATATCGGGTAAAGACAAAGGTAAAGTCAAGATTTAATTATGCATTAATAAGGGTATAATACATTGCTAAAATTCCCCCTTTCGGCTTAATCAAGGTTAATCAAATCTAATGATACGCCCTTTGCGGTTATTGAGTATGCAGCTATAGGAAATCCGATGGCCGCGCTTTATAGAAGACACAATCGGACGGATGCGCTCAATCAAAATAAAGCACCCCCAATGAAGGATCGAAGAGATCTGACGGTAGCACCCATATTTGCCCTGATCCAATGGCAACACATCGATAAAAATGATCGAGGTTTAGGCTAAAGGTTTATTTAATCAAATGATTAATTAAATGTGATATAATCTTCCCCTTCTATTTTAGCTAAAACTTGCACATAGTCGAAAGATCCAATGATCGCGCCTACACCATGGTATGATCTAACGGTGATCACGTGAAAAGGTGAACGTGTTATAAGATGCCTATTCTAAATAAAATATTGTTAAGGGTTTAAAACTCTAGGTTAACTTTGATAAATCATTATTATACAAGGACTAATACGCCATGTTATTACAAAGGTTTATATACGAATAGGTAGACTAACAATCATGCAGGTCCTAGGACATCGACGGTTGCACTAATCCTTTTTAGGATCTAATGGTAGCATGTAAATCAAAGGTCTAAATGATGAATCAACCACCTGGATCTGATGGTAGCACTCCATTAAGAGCAAGAAGATCCGACGACCGCGAATGAGTCAAAGTCAAGACAAAAGGATATGAGCAGGCTAAACCAATGGGCATCTTCTGATAGATCCGACGGATGCACTCTATCTCAAATCGATCCAATGGCAATGCACACTCTAAAGGTAAAACAAAATATTCGTGGATGCTTGATTGAATTTTTAATCCAATGGTGACGCCCGATCATGGTTGTCCAGAGAGCCTAGATAATGTTCGGTGCTCACATCAATAACCAAATCTTGTGGAGATCCCTAGGATGATTACTGCCAAATTAATAAAATGGTCAATCCCTAAGATGGAATTATCCTTCGAGGCCAAGGTGGCATGAAGATCAAAATGGAAGCCATCCCTACCTCAAGTCACGGCTCCACATCAGAGAATAAGAAGCTTGAGGGACCAATAGCAGAATTTCCAATGATTGGTGGTACACTAATCAAAGAACTCTGAAACACGTTGGATGATGAAATTTACCCACCATCAAAGCCCAACCTCGAAAAGAGATGTGCTAGAAGATTTCCTTTGGCTAATTTTCAAAAATAGTGGATGGCACAATATTAATGCCGAACGTGTGAGTATACCAAACACACTCCACCATCCGGTATTTGAAATCATAGAATCGATCAAATTTTACCACCCTGGCAATCTAAGAGTAGAGACTGGTGCACAAGAAATACAGAAGAGAGAAGAGTTTGAGTTTGCCTATTTGAAGAGAACTGTACCCACTACCTTGAGCAAAATGGCATCATGGGGAAACATTTTTGTACCAGAAGACACTAGGAAAGCAGTAAAGTTTATCACAGACCGGTCCCCATACTCTGAGATTTCTGGGCTGCTTGTACCCGGTAGCACGATGCATGAGTTTGCTCAAAAATGTGGAGCAAATAAAAAACCTACTCCAGCACAATAGTACGAGATTGACAATGCTTGTATCAAGAGTTTTGATCGCGTAATAGAGAATGATAACATGACACCATGGATAATGGCTGATCTTCATCATAGAGCCCGAAGGTTACAATACAAGGGTTTTCCCAGGAGAAATAGATGGAATAGTAACCTTGAGAAGTTGATATGCTCGAAGGTTCACTTCTCATCAAATTTAATGGCATGGATGGTAGTGGCGTATGACGAGAGGACAAGGACATTTCAAGATAACAAGAATCGATCGGTATTCAACATCAAAGTTAGACACATCCAAGAAGTCTTCAAATAGATGGAGTATACCACCTTTCTAGTGCAAAAGGTAATCGAACACCAGTCTCGTATGTTCAAAGACATGGAAGTTTTTAAAACTTTGTTTGATACACATGAGAAAATAGAAAAGAATTTTCCAATTAGGAAAACTGCTTTAAAGCCATGGGTCCAATATTTTTGTGATATGATAAACATAGTCTTAGGAGTACAGGATCTCAGTACAGTGACTAAAAGGACTTTATATTTAGCTGCACAATGCAATCGGGCACATAACACCCCAATTTACGCCTAGGAATTAGAACTGAGTAATCAAATACATGAAGAAATGATAGAATTAAAAAAGGTAGTTTTTGAACAAAGACAAGAGATGCCCCATTTCTCTCAGTACTCATTTTTCATCCATATGATAGTGGGTCAATTGGGAGAAGAAGCTCAAAGAAGAGTAGAAGTCATCGATAGCCCCTATGTTTAGACTAATTTTTGGAGGATACATGAAGGGCGCACTCATTTAGGTTGGTTCTATGATCATTTTATGGTAGAAATCCATTGGCTTTTAACTGGGATGCTCCCTGAGAGATTAGGGCCAGGAGTAAGGGCTTTCATCAAAGAAAAGGAGATTGGGGATTTATTTTTCATAGAAGGTTTTACCTATATCAGGCTCTATGGGGCCAAAATTCCCCCAAAGCTATTACCGAAGTATTGTCCATTATCTCTAGTAGCCCTGGAACTATGTAGGCAGGTAGCCAAAGAGGCCAAAATGAGACTGGTAAAGAAACATGGTAAAGTTCCTTGGCTCAATATTCCCTATCAATTTGGGGACTATATATTTGTTGGCTACCCTTCCCTGCTCAAAGGAATATTTGAGTTGGATAACATGGGATTCGATGAGATAACTTGGAGATTTTATGATCCAAAAGAAGTATACAACAAAATGATGGCAAAAAGAGAATATGCCCGAATACTACATCGTCAAGATGCTTTTGAAGAGAGATTATTAGAAGCTATGGAAAAAGGAACATATTTATAGGAAGTATGGGATGAGTTCCCTCCCGAGAAAAGAGGCAACACACAGGTTCATGAGGCCTATGATTACCCTGCAGAATTAAGAAGACTTCAAGAAATTTTAGTAGAGTCTATAGCACCCATTTTTCCAGGAGTAGTTCAAGCAATCAAAGAAGATCCCCTATTAGAGTTGATAGAAGAATAGGGTATTGACCTAATGGAGGTCACTGTGAATACTATAGATATAGTAGAGCAACAAGTTAGGCCTTTCGAAGGTGTTCATATCAGAATAGAGGTAGCACCAAGCACTTCCCAAGAAGCTTCCATAAACCCGAGTACAGATAAAGGGAAGGATATTGTAACAACACCTACTTCGAAGTCTTCTCTCCCAGAATAGGCTATAGTTCCTATTTTTGATAGGGTCTTAGCTATAACAAGTGTAAAGAAATTAGCACCCATGGTTGTCCCTACCACTATAACAATAAGGAATCAAGAGATTAAAATTCCATCAGTGGTGCAAATGAATATGAGAAGAACAAGTAGGATTGGAAGCTTATTCAGAGGCCACCAGGTGAAGAAGCAAATAGATATTACCACCTTAGAAAAGAAGAAGCCCAAACTGTATTTACCTTCCACAAAGGTTGTATTAGAAAGGACAAATGAGCAAAATATTTTCACTACTGCAAATGAACAAGAACTGCAGTTAGTGGCAGGGATGGGAAATATAGAAGAGCAGTTTGTAGAAGAATCACAATTAGGAGTAGCTATATCAGATATAGCAGAGATAAATCTTCCTGCTCTACAAGACCCACTAGTCTTCAGAGTCAATGAGGAAATAGGGGGCTCATCAGTACTAGGGAAAGAAGGTGAAGTGGCCAAAGTTGTCAAGGCAATGCAAAATCAAGCCATAGACCAATTCATTGGGAAAATTGTAGAGCTAAGGAAATAATTGGAGAAAGAGGAGAAGGAAAAAGCTGAAATTAAAGCATTAATAAGTAAAAAATAGGAATAATTGGCCCAAAAAGATACTTCAAGTGCACAACCCCCATCAGTGATAAAGATTCAAGATCATGTCTATTATCTAAATGCAATGAAGAAGGACATGTCAATAAGAATAAGAACTCATGCCAAAGGTTTTTCAGAGATGTTCAGACAAATAAGGGTGATCCAAGTGACTACTCAAGAAATTTTGACATTACTACAAGAAAGAGAAGAAGATTTTGAAGTCATCCACCCTACCCTAGATTTTATAGGGGACCATTTTGAAGAGTTGTAGGGACAAGAAATAATAACAAATGATGGCAGTAAAATTCAGCTCAGCTTTGAGTTTTTTAAAGTAGCCCTATTTGGAGCAAACTGAGAGAGGTGGATAAATGTTGTAAATAAAATAGATAATCTGATAAAATATGCAATAGAAAAAATGGCAGACATTGGTCTATCCTTAGACCAATGCTTAGAGGCCTCAGATGTAGAAGAAGTATTCCAGTGCACCATTGAAAGATTCGAATGTGAACCAGGTGATGAGGTGGAGATGATTAGGCAAACTACTCTTATGGTAAATACTGTAGAGATGTTACTATTTCAATGTGAAAGGAACATGCCCACTATTGCCATTCAAAAAAATAGAATATTGCAGGAAATGAATATGCTGAGGATTGCAGCCACATTTGATACAAAAGTGTGGAGATTAATAACTGAGCAAATAAAAAAGCTATAGACAGTCCAAAAGGGGAAAGAAGTTGAAACTCACGGTCAACAACTGGAAGCAGGTTCATCACAATAGAAACTTGAGCCAACAGAAAAGGTCCCTAAAATAGTAAAGGAGATGGTCCAAGAGGAAACAATGGGAACAATTGTGACGGAGGTAGCAGAAGAAGAAACAGGTTCTCCCAACACTACCATCACTGGTTAGATTGAATTACCATTTGAAAAATTCAAAGAGGAGAGCACAATAAAGAACAACAAGGGTAGTGGAAGCCAGTTGTACCAATTTTTTGAATTGCAATCAGATGATGACAAGTGTAAGGCCAAAGATGAACCAAAAATAATAGAATCAAGAACCTGCAGTTATAAAAGGAAGCAGCTACGGATAAGTTCTGCATCAAGCAATTAGAGAATAGCATTTTTGCTAAGAGGTATACTTGAGTGCCCTATTAGTTGTGTTGTTGTATCCCCTTCTATGTCTATTTTTCCTTTCTCATTTCTTTTTCTTCCCTTTGTTGTGCAGGATTTTTGATAGGAAAGTGCTCAAGAAGCTGAGATTATTTCCTATCCTATTGATCCTAGGATTCAGAGACTCTATTGTTACCATATTGGAACAAGGAGAGTAGGAGAGACCTGTTACATTATTTGAACAGAGTCCTCTTCATTGTATTGATGTATTTCTTTGAGAAAAACAGAGTTAAAAGGCATCCTACCCACTCTGCATGTAATATTTTATGAAATCAATACAATTTTGAGTTTTATTCCTATCATATCTTTGTCTCAGCTCTGTGTGTCACTGTATAATGGATTACATTATTTGAATGCATTATATACGTTTCTTTCATTGGTTAACTCTTAGTTTTATTATGATATTCGAATAAATCTATGAACGCCAATTTTCTTTTCCCCATTCTCTCTGTTCATATTAGAATTGTTGTTAAATTGCTATAATAGCCCAATGAATCTAGGCACCGGTCTACATAAGGCATAACGAATGGTTATTTTCTTGCTTGGTCATTTTAATACTTATAGTGTTATATTAATCTGGAGTGTGTAATTAAAGTTTTATCATAGAATTACCACTGGGGTTTCCTTACCCATTCTATAGTTTTCCTTTAGCAATATACGTGTTTAATAGAATGAAGAGGCAGGTTGACCAGAGCCTGTAATAGCTCGTTGGTTTCAAATGGATTTTTATAGCGTGACAATCGAATCCTATGGATGCAAGAATTGGTTCCAATAGTATTTTAGCACCATTGTCGGGGACGACTTGATAGAAATATTTAATTATCTTCTTAAAAAAATTTCTCTGAATGACATTATTTTTAAATCAATGGGTGGCCAGTTAGAATAAAGAACGTTTGTTTTTTTTTAAGAAATGGGGGGGGCATGGGTGTAAGGCTATAATGTTGGGCGTTGGAGGAAAACGAAAATAAATTTTTTTAATTTTTACATTTTCTACGTTCTTTATTTTACCCGTGTTTTTCAATTTTATTTTCTTTACATTTCTTGATCTTCTTGAAAATTCTTTTTCTTGATCTTCTTGAAAATTCTTTTTCTTGATTTTCTTGAATTATCCCAAGAACCGACTCCTGTGAGGATGAGTGATAATATCAAGCATTCTTGATAAAAGCATACACTATTATTTCTGCACCTCGGTGTTGGCGACTCTATTGGATGAACCTAGAAGGAAAAAATAAAAAAGGAGAGAATAGAACATGCTGGTGAACACCAAGAGAAGTAGAAAGGAGCTATTTCTAGAACTCGAGAATCCAGAGGTATTTATACATACCCAAAAAACTCCACTTTTCAAGAGTACTATTTATAATAGTAGATCAAATTCTAGCAATAAAAAATACATAAAGAAAAATCAGAATATTATTACTATAGATGAACGTTTAAATTCTATTATAGAAGATATATGTGATTATTCTTATAATAGTAATACTGAGGTAAATAATACATTTAGATCATATCCTGATTACTCAACCTCACATTCTTGTAAGTGTTATTGTTGTGAATCTGAATCCTATAGTAGCAATGGCCTAGGTTAATGTTCATTTATGGAGGACTAACAGATATAGACATTTTTTATTACCCGTAAATTTAAATACCTTACCCAGTAAAGCTCACAAATACCTCCCTAAATTTTTAGGAAATAGTGCAGTGACTGGAGAAGATCATATAAAAATTTTCTTGTATGCAATGGATAGTCTAGAAGTTGAACATGAAGATGTAGTATTGAGATAGTTTTTATAGACTTTAGAAAAATATGCTAGAGAGTGGTTTAATTCCCTTCTTAACAATGATATCCCAAACTTCACCAAAATAGAAGCTGTGTTTCTAAATAAATATGGTGAAAGGAAAAATGAACAATCATTGTAAACTGAGTTAGCCACTATGAAGAAGAAATAGAATGAGGTTGTTAGTGATTTCAACATAATATTTTCAAATACTAGGAACAAAATCCCTATCAACCTTAGACCTAGCGATATTTAGTCTATTTGTTTTTATAATAATGTCTTTCAAGGAGAGTTTAACTATGAGTTAAGGCAAGAACAAGCCACTGCCATTGATGGTTGTATGGAAAAAGCAATGGATATAGAAAGAAATATGCTTGACAATGGTAAGATGAAGCCCTATTCTCTAGAAGTCAACCTACCTGAGAGAAAACCCAAAAGAGTGGCATTTGATATACAAAGAAGAACCAAAATTGATCCAATGGAGAAATTGACCAGTCAAATGACTGAGATGTTCAATAACATGAACAATAGGTTAGCAAGAATTAAAATAAATGGAAAAAAGTGAATATTCATAGACAGAGCGATATCATGTTGACAACCATCCTCCCTTCAAGAAAAATTTCAATAGGAATTGGAGAAACAACAATGGTTTTGAAGAAGGAAATAGGAGTAGGAATAATGAGAACAATAACTAGAAAAATCGAGACTCTGATGGAGATCAGAATAGTGTTCCTAACCCTATACCATCTACTAATGTAGCAGAAGGGTTTCCCTATTTTTTCTCTACTTGTGATGCACCCCATAACCCTAATGCATGTGGAATTCACCTAAGTGATCAACATAATGTAGACATGCATGCATAATCAAAAGAGGATGTAAGAATCAATGCTTGTTGGTCTGTTGAAGATGAATCCAGAGAAAGGTTGTTTGAAGAAGATATGGACAAGTATGCTTCAAATCATCATCCTCAAATTTTAGTAACTGAAGGAACTAAAATCTTTTAGAAATCACATGATTCAAGATATGATAAGATGAAGCAAGGGAAATTAATCCCCGCTGCTCAAGAGGTTGAAGAATTAGAGGCAACCAATGTTATAAATTTAAGGGATAGAATAGTCCCTAAAAGGACAAAGAAAGCATCTACAAGTGAAACAAGAAAACAAACTTTCACCAATAAAAATATCAGTAAAGAAAAAACTGATAGGAACCTTAAAAAGATTATTCCTGAAGTAATAGAATTAGAGGAAGAGAATCCCAAAGAAGAAAGTAATAAACCATTAGATATAAAGAGGATAGAATTCGATGTTCGATCAAAATTCAGTAATCAAAAGGTTAATATCACATTTGGAGAACTTATGAAAGTTCAACAGTACAGAGAACAAGTCTACAGAGCATTTGGATTAGTAGAACAAAAAGAAGACCTAGATTGCCATGCTGCTAGACAAAATAAACATGATACAAGATCACCATCCTCTATCAAACCCTTCTATATGTCATTAAGATATAATTTAGATGAATGGGAAAGATATGTGATTCATAATTACATGCTAGAAAGTGGAGCTTCACATAATATCATGCCTAAGCTAATAGCTGACCAAATGGGATTAGTCTATACTAGATATTTTGCCCCTATTTTTGTAATGGATAGTAGGAAAATTCCTTGTGTAGGGGTGATAATTGGATTGTTAGTTTTCCTATATCAAAACCCCAAAAAGGGCATTGTCATGGATGTTGCAGTAGTTGACGTTGATCCATTTTTCTCATTATTACTCAGTAGACATTGGGCAGAACAACTGGGAGGATCAATTCAATTGGATTGGTCCTATGATACAATCCCAATATCATATAAGGAGAAAATAATTTTGAGAAGGGAACCATTCAAAAAACACTCCATAGAGTTAATTCAAATAGATGAAACCATGATTAACTTAGTTAACTCTATGGAAGAAAAAGGGATGGGAGTTTATTCAATATGGCACAACCCATTCCTGGTGGAGGTACTAGAAGCAAAGAACATGGATCCAAAAGATATAAAAATAGTATATGCTAAATCAGATAGAGTTTTGACTCAAGAAATATGGACCATGTCTTTTGATGGAGCTAAATCATAGTCTGGTGTAGGTGCAGGTGTAAATTTAACTGATATTAAAGGAAACTACCTTGGTATTCCTTACAGACTACAATTTCCTTGCATAAACAATGTAGTTGGGTACGAAGATTTACTATTGGGATTAAGGAAAGTAAAAGAATTAGGCATTAACTAATTGAATGTAACAGGGGATGCAGAGCTTATTATACTAGAGATCAAAGGTAAATATCAAACTAAACATCCTAGGCTTAAGCAATATAGAAATGCAGTATTGGAAGAAATTGATAAATTCTTAGCTTTCAATATCTCATATATTCCTAGAGAAAAAAATCATGTTGCAGATCTTTTAGTTGTAAATATCTCATGTCTAGATCACCCAGAGATAACTATATAATATATGGACAGATTCCCAACTATTTCAGTTTATAAACCTTTTGTGCTAGATAACATAGTATATCTATAGGTCTTTCAGGATGACATAGATATTAAATATTTTATGACTCTGCAAAATCAGTATGCAGATGTAATCTGTGATGAAAAAGATGAAGAAAAACTAAAAGACCAAATAGGAGAGCCAGTAGAAGTAATCCAGTTGAAAATTAATAGAATACCCAAAGGATTGGTTTCTCTAGAAATTCTATTTGATGATTTTGACAAAGCCTATAAGCCTTTACGTAGAGAAGTGATATCTGAAGATATTAATATTGGCTCAATGAAAGAACCCATAATAGTGAAAGTAGACATGGCCTTACCTTCTAAAGAAAAATTTGGATATATCAATTTCTTAAAAAATAACAAAGAACATTTTTCTTGGACTTATGAAGATCTGAAAAATTCAAAATAGATGTAATGACACACATAATACCCCTAAAATAAGATTCCAAACCATTCAGACAGAAGCAAAGGAAATACAATCCAACTCTTCACCCAATAATACAAAAGGAGGTACAAAAGTTATTGGATTCCAAAATAATCAGAAAGGTAAGATTTTCTTCCAGGATATCCAACTTAGTACCATTCAAAAAAAATAATGGGGATATTAGACTCTGTGTATATTTTAGAAATTTAAACAAGAGTTCATTAAAATACAATTACCTATTACCCAACATGGAACAATTATTACAAACAGTAGTTGGCTCAACAAGATTGTCTCTGTTGATGGATTTTCAGGGTACAATAAAATTTAGATAAATCCAGAATATAGACATAAGGCATCATTGACAACGCTCAATCTAGATCCAATCCAACGGTAGCACGCCCATAGAAGATGCATTAAAAAAGGTAAAAACCTCATGAGATTAATTAAGCTGATTAAAAAGGATTAGCAAGGGTATAATACATTGGATAATCATCCCCCTTTCAATTTAATCAAAGTTAAAGTCATGTACCCCTTGGTAACTAACCTGCAGGTTAACCAAGATCTACAGTTGCGCCAATAGCTATCGAATATTCAATGATCGCGTCGAAATCATGGATGGTAGGATATCGGGTAAAGACAAAGGTAAAGTCAAAATTAATTATGAATTAATAAGGGTATAATATATTGCTGAAATTCCCCCTTTTGGCTTAATCAAGGTTAATAAAATCTAATGATACGCCCTTTGCGGTTATTGAGTATGCAGCTACAGGAAATTCGACGGTTGTGCTTTATATAAGACACAATTAGATGGATGCGCTCAATCAAAATAAAGAACCCCCAATGAAGGATCGAAGGAATTAGATGGCATAATTTTATCAATGTTTGATCCAATGGTGCATGTTGTAAAAAGTGATCAGAGATTAACCTAAAAGGTTTCCTTCGTCAAATGATTAATTAAAATGCATTATTGAGGCTAAAGAGAGCACTTAATCATGGTTTGATACACGGGTAATATTCCCCTTTCCTTTTGCTAAAAACTTGTGTATATATAGGAGATCCAACGGTAGTGCTCACATCATGACATAATCTAACGGTGATCATTTAGAGAAGTGAACAAATTATATAATGTCTAGGTTTAATACAATGAGGTTAAGGTTGTAATCGTTAGGTTAACTTTGGTAAATCATGATTAAAAAAGGACTAATACATCGTATTATTACAAAGGTTTATATACGAACAGGTAGACTAACAATCATGCAGGTCCCGAGATATCGATGGTTGTGCTAATACTTTTTAGGATCTGACGATAGCGCATAAATCAAAGGTTTAAGTGATGAATCAACCACTTGGATCTGACAGTAGTTCTTCATTACTAGTAAGAAGATCCGACGACCGTGATGAGTCAAAGTAAAGACAAAAAGACACAAGCAGGATAAAATCGATGGGCCTTTTTTGATAGATCCAATGGATGTGCTCTATCTTGAATCGATCCAACGACAGTGTGCACTCTAAAGGTAAAACAAAAGGTAGGCCTAAATTGACACTTTATTAATTAAATATTAAAATGCATTTATCATGTCTTTAAACTCATCAATTAATCACCATTTTAATTAATGAAAGTAAGATCAAAAGCATTTATATTTTAGTTATCTAAACCATAGGTTATACAAGATCCACATCGGTTATTGATTGAGTTTTTAATCTGATGATGATGCCTGATCGTGGTTATCTAGAGAGATTAGATAATTTTTGGTGCTCACATCAATAACCAAATCTTGTGGAGATCCTTAGGATTATTACTACTAAATTAATAAAATGGTCAATCCCTAAGATGAAATTATCCTTCGAGGCCTAGGTGGCATGAAGATAAAAATGGAAGCCATACCTACCTCAAGTTACAGCTCCACATCAAATAATAAGAAGCTTTAGGGACCAATAACGGAATTTCCAATGATTGATGGTACACTAATAAAAGAACTCTAAAACATGTTGGATGATGAACTTTACCCACCATCAAAGCCCAACCTTGAAAAGAGATGTGTTGGTAGATTTCCTTTAGCTAATTTTCAAAAATAGTGGATGGCACAATATTAATGCCGAACATGTGAGTATACCAAACACACTCCACCACACAATATTTAAAATCGTAGAATCGATCAAATTTTACCGCCCTGGCAATCTGAGAGCAAAGACTGGTGTGCAAGAAATACAAAAGAGAGAAGAGTTTGAGTTTACCTATATGAAGAGAACTGTACCCACTACCTTGAGCAAAATTGCATCATGGGGAAATATTTTTGTACCAAAAGACATTAGGGAAGCAGTAAAGTTTATCATAGATCGGTCCCCATACTTTGAGATTTCTAGGTTGCCTATACCTGACAACACGATGCATGAGTTTGCTTAAAAATATGGAGCAAATGAAAAACCTACTCCAACACAACAATACGAGATTGATAATGCTTGTATCAAGAGTTTTGATCATGTAATAGAGAATGATAACATGACACAATAGATAATGACTGATCTTCATCATAGAGCCTGAAGGTTACAATACAAGGGTTTTTCCAAGAGAAAAATATGGAACAGTAACCTCGGGGAGTTGATATGCCCAAAGGTTCACTTCTCATCAAATTTAATGGCATGGATGGTAGTGGCATATGACAAGAGAACAAGAACATTTCGAGATAACAAGAATCAATCGATATTCAACATCAAAGTCAGACAATCCAAGAAGTCTTCAATCTGACAGAGTATACCACATTTTCTAGTGCAAAAGGTAATCGAACACCTATCTCGTATGTTCATAGACATGGAATTTTTTAGAACTTTGTTTGATACAAATGAGAAAATAGAAAAGAATTTTCTAGTTAGGAAAATTTCTTTAAAGCCACGGGTCCACGATTTTTGTGATATGATAAACATAGTCTTAGGAGTTGTATAACATGGGATTCGATGAGATAACTTGGAGATTTTATGATCCAAAATAAGTATACAACAAAATGATGGCAAAAAGAGAATATGCCCGAATACTACATCATCAAGATGCTTTTGAAGAGATATTATTAGAAGCTATTTAAAAAGGAACACATTTATAGGAAGTATGGGATGAATTCCCTCTTGAGAAAAGATGTAGCACATAGGTTCATGAGGCCTACGATTACCCTGCAGAATTAAGAAGACTTCAAGAAATTTCAGTAGAGTCTGTTGCACCCATTTTTCCAAGAGTAGTTCAATCAATCAAATAATATTCCCTATTAGAGTTGATATAAGAACATGGTATTGAACTAATGGATGTCACTATGAATACTGTAGACATAGTAGAGCAACACATTAGGCCTTATGAAAATGTTAATCTCAAAATAGAGGTAGCACCAAGCACTTTTCCAAAATCTTCCGTAAACTCAAGTACAGATAAAGGGAAGGATATTGTAACAACACCTTCTCCAAAGTATTCTCTCCTAGTATAGGCTATAGTTCCTATTTCTAACAAGGTCTTGGCTATAACAAGTGTAAAGAAATTAGCACCCATGGCTGTCCCTACCACTATAATAGTAAGGAATCAAAATATTAAAATTCCATTAGTGGTACGAATGAATATGAGAACAAGTAGGATTGGAAGCTTATTTAAAGGCCACCAGGTGAAGAAGCAAACAAATATTACCACCTTAGAAAAGAAGAAGCCTAGACTCTCTTTACCTTCCACAAAGGTTGTATTAGAAAGGAAAGATGAACAAAATATTTTCACTGCTGCAAATGAACAAGAACTACAGTTAGTGGAAGGGATGGGAAATATAGAAGAATAGTTTGCAGAAGAATCACAATTGGGAGTAGCTATATTAGATATAGCAAAGATCAATCTTCCTAATCTGTAAGAGCCACTAGTCTTCAGAGTCAATGAGGAAACAAGGGGCTCATCAGTACTAGGGAAAGAAGGTGAAGTGGCCAAAGTTGTCAAGGCAATGCAAAATCAAGCCATGGACCAATTCATTGGGAAAATTATAGAGCTAAGGAAATAATTGGAGAAAGAGGAGAAGGGAAAAGCTGAAATGAAAGCATTAATAAGTAAACAACAGGAAGAATTGGCTTGAAAAGATACTTCAAGTGCACAACCCCCATCAGTGATAAATATTCAATATCATGTCTATTTTATAAATGTAATGAAGAAGGACATGCCAATGAAAATAAGAACTCATTCCAAAGGTTTTAGTGAGATGTTCAGACAAATAAGGGTGATCCAAGTGACTTATCAAGAAATTTTGACATTAATACAAGAAAGAGAAGAATATTTTGAAGTCATCCACCCTACCCTAGATTTTATAGGGGACCATTTTGAAGAGCTGCAAGAACAAAAAATAATAACAAATGATGGCAGTAAAATTCAGCTCAACTTTGAGTTTTTTAAAGCAACCCTGTTTGGAGCAAACCGAGAGAGTTGGATCAATGTTGTAAATGAAATAGATAATCTAATAAAATATGCAATAGAAAAAATGGTAGACATTGGTCTATCCTTAGGCCAATGCTTAGAGGTCTCAAATGTAGAAGAAGTATTCCAGCACACCATTGAAATATTCGAATGTGAACCAGTGATGAGGCGGAGATGATTAGACAAACTACTCTTATGGTAAATACTATAGAGATGTTACTAGTTCAATGTGAAAGGAACAGGTCCACTATTGCCATTCAGAAAAATAGAATATTGTAGGAAATGAATATGCTGAGAATTGCAACCACATTTGATACAAAAGTTTGGAGATTAGTAACTGAGCAAATAAAAAAGTTGCAAACGGTCCAAAAGGGGAAATAAGTTGAAACTGAGTTAAAAACTGGAAGCAAGTTCATCACAATAGAAACCTAAGCCAATAGAAAAGGTCCCTAAAGTAGTAAAGGAGACAGTCCAAGAGGAAACAATGGGAACAATTGTGACGAAGATAGTAGAAGAAGAAACAGGTTCTCACAACACTACCATCACTGGTTAGATTGAATTATCGTTTGAAAAATTTAAAGAGGAGAGCACAATCAAGAACAACAAGGGTAGTGGAAGCGAGTTATACCAATTTTTTGAATTATAATCATATGATAACAAGTGTAAGGCCAGAGATAAACAAAAAATAACAAAATCAAGAACCTAAAGTTATAAAAGGAAGCAGTTGTGGATAGATTTTGCATCGAGAAATCAGAGAATAATATTTTTTCTAAGAGGTATACTTGAGTGCCTAGTTAGTTGTGTTGTTGTATCCCATTTTGTGTCTATTTTTCCTTTCTCATTTCTTTTTCTTCCCTTTGCTGTGCAATATTTTTGATAGGAAAGTGCTCAAGAAGTTGATATTATTTCCTGTCCTATTGAGCCTAGGATTCAAAGACTCTAATGTTACCATATTGGAACAAGGAGAGTAGGAGAGACCTGTTACATTATTTGAATAGATTCCTCTTCATTTTATTGATGTATTTCTTGGAAAAAAAAGTTAAATGGCATCCTGCCAACTCTACGTGTAATATTTTGTGAAATTAATACAATTCTATGTTTTATTCCTATCATATCTTTGTCTCAGCTCTATGTGTCACTGTATAATGGATTACATTATTTGAATGAATTATATACATTTCTTTCATTGGTTAAATCTTAGTTTTATTATGATATTTGAATAAATATATGAACACCAATTTACTTTTCCCCATTCTCTCTGTTCATATTAGAATTGTTGTTAAATTGCTATAATAGCCTAATGAATCTAGGCACTGACCTATATAAGGCATAACGAATAATTATTTTATTGCTTGGTCATTTTAATACTTATAGAGTTATATTAATATGGAGCATGTAATTGAAGTTTTATCATAGAATTACCATTGGGGTTTCCTTACTCATTCTAAAGTTTTCCTTTAGCAATATACGTATTTAACAGAACGAAGAGGCAGGTTGACCAGAGCCTATAATAGCTCATTGGTTTCAAATATATTTTTGTAGCATGAAAATCAAATCCTATGGATTAAAGAATCGGTTCCAACACACACAAATAATTGAATCTACACAGGATATGGGTAGGCCTCAAGCCTATAACTTTCCTGTTGGGATAATGGTACCACTGGGGGTTCTATCCAATCTAACTAACTTCATCTATGGAGGCCTAGATCAACTTAAAAATTGTATACCTATAGAAGAATATGATGATGAACCATTCACAGTAAACGTTCATTATCAGTCTAACCCAAATTTCAACCTTCGATATTTTTAGTGTTACCATTGGCATGGTTACAACCTGGGTCTATTCAAGTAAGGATGTCAAAATCCATATGAACTATAATATCAGCTTCTAACTAATAAGTTCAGAGTGGGTTATGACATAAGAGGTTAGGATGAGCTTCTATATACACATCTACATTGTCTAAACCTCAGCATGGAGGTGGTTGTTGATTGGAACACCTACCATCCTAACCCTTTATATTCTTGATGGGGTGACTGTATAGTGACTATTGTTGCCATAGAACCACCTTTGAATAACCACAAAGACATTTTGGTGGAGGCTAGTCTAGATGATATTGCAAGAACTGATTGGATGATTGGAAACCATGAGTATGCTGATGACACTAGCATTGAAACCTAAAATTTTGGTACAATAATAGCAGAGCCTGAATCAGAAGATACTTTTGAAGAGGGAGATTCAAAATCCATATTTGAGAGTGGTGGATAGAAAACAATTTTGAAGAATATGATGGTGAACATTCCTCAGAGGATGAAGAATATGAGGATGAAACAAATTTGGCATACCTTGGGCTTTGCCACTTGCATCATCTTAGGGAACCTATCGATATGGAACCCATCTATCATGAGGTGTTCCCAGGTTCTCCCATTCAATGAAGACCAGTAAATCTGGAAGAGATATACCACATGGTGTTTTTTGGACCTTCAATTTAAGAAATTTGCTTCCTCTTGAGGATCCAATTATTATATCTGTGCCTAGACCAGACCCAAAAATATCCATTCCACTAGAGTCACATCTAGAACAAGGGGATAAATCCAAAAATAGTGGGTTACATTCACATGGTCCTAGAGATTTCATCCATTCCATCAACATGATCTCCATTGATTTGACAACTCCACTCTGTAATACATCTAACCTTTCAAAAAAATTGTACCTCAATCCTAAAGCCATTGATTTTGATCATGCCAACTTGCCTTTAGAGCTTGAATATTTCTTCCCTAATGAAGAAATGTTACAACCATTTCATTTTGTGCAGGCTGTGCATATAATGTTTATCATGTTGAGGGTAAATTTGATGTAGAACTTATAAATCCAATGGATGACATCTATTTTATATCGATGCCTCACCAGCTTGAGGAGGGGCCACATATGTCAGTAAAGAAAAACTTCAAAGTGGATATTAGTGAAGATCCCACCAATCTAAGGAAGGTTAAATTTTGAGAAAGCTTATCTCATGAGGAGCACACCAACATAATTCCTCTACTGAAAGAGAAACCTGATCTCTTTTCTTGGACTTACAAAGACATGCTTGGTCTAGATCTAAAATTAGTTACTCATAACCTTTCATTGGACCCCTAAAAGAAGCTAGTAAAGTAAAAACTCAAGAATATGCATCCAACCATCATTTTGATGGTTAAAGATGAATTGTAAAACTGTTGGATGTAGATTTCATCATTTCCATTGACTATACAAAATGGGTATCAAACATGGTACCCATAGGAAAACTTGATGGAAGAATTTGTATCTGTATAGATTTTAGAGACCTTAATAAGGCAACACCAAAGAATTCATTCCCATTGCCTAATATCGATGCTCTAGTAGACATGACTACAGGTCACAAAATACTTTCCCTAATGGACAAGTTTTATGGATAAAATTAAATTCAGATTAAACCTGAAGACCAACATAAAATCGTTTTCACCACACCATGGGAATATTTACTATAAAGTTATGCCATTCGATCTTAAAAATTCTGGTGCTACATACTAGCAGGCCATGACATATATATTTCATGTCTACATGCATAAGATATTGGAAGATTATATCAATGACTTATTGATGAAGTCATTGCTATGTTTATAACATGTCAAGGTTCTAAGGAAAGTCTTCAATCACCTAATAGAGCATAATGTTAGGTTGAATCCCAAGAAATGCATCTTTGGTGTAACATCAGGTAAACTCTTAGGATTCATCATTTCTAAATGAGGTATCGAAGTTGACCCAACAAAGGTCAAGGCCATTTTAGAAATGTGTCCTCCCACTAATATCAAATAATTGAGATGCCTACAGGACAAATTAGCGTCCATAAAGTGATTCATCGCACAATTGTCAGATAAATATCGATGCATGAATCGATTGATACATAAGGGAGTCCCATTTGATTGGGACAAGGACTATCAAAAGGCCTTTGCTGAGATCAAGAAATACTTGGTAACACTGCCAATTTTAGCTCCACCTCGACCAGAGGTGTCATTCCTGTTATATATATCTGCCATCGAATTTGCATTGGGAACCATGCTAGCCCAAAAGAACATGTAAGGCAAAGAGCAAGCAATATATTACATCAACCAAACTCTGGTCAAATATGAGCTATGATACACATATATGGAAAAATTATGCTTAGCAGTAGTCTTTGCAATGAAGTTGCGCTATTACATGTTGAGTCATACGATATATGTGGTATCAAAACAAAATCTCTTGCAGTATATGATGAGTAAAACGTATCATAATACATGTACTGTAAAGTGGATCATGCTATTGATGGAATTTGCTATAGAATTTATAAGTCAAAAGTCTATCAAAGGACAAGTCATAGCATATCAATTGGCAGAGTCTCCTCTTTAGGATTATTGGCTTCTTGTCATAGAGCTTCTCGATGATGCAGTCTTTGCATCAGAGTTGCTAGAACCCAAAGAACCTGATAATCAAGTAGATATGTCTTTGTTCTTTGATGACTCCAAATGCGAGCAAGGGGGAGGTGCAGGAATCATGTTTTTCATGCCAAAAGGTGCTCCAATGACCTTGTCATTTAAACTTAGTTTTTCTTATGAAAATAACAATGCTGAATACAAGGTCCTAATATTGGGTCTCTAAAAAATGCTAGCCATGAAGATTAAAAATTTAAATATCTTTGGTGACTCCTTGCTCATTGTTAATAAAGTTAAGGGGATCTACCAGTGTAGATGTCCCATTTTGAAGGCATATAAAGAGCTTGTGGACACATATCTATCCCATATAGAATGATATGACATCGAGGCAATCCCTCAAACGTCCAACAAATTTGTAGACACCATGGCATCTTTGGGATCTCTAATCCCTCAGAATTTGTCTGCTAACTTCATTACCATTCAAGTGAAAATGCTATTGTAATATGTGATATATCATGAGGCATAGAACAATGAAGAATCAATCCACATGATTCAAATAGAACCAACCCATGAATAGTTCTACAAAGCTAAAGACTATAAAAAAGATACCTTGGGGATATTTGCTTTTGTAGGGTTCTATAGAGAATGGTACTACTATTATCCATAAGGTTATTTCCCAATCGACTTTTGTACAATTTTAACTGCAAGGGGGATACATCATTCAGTTAGTTGAAGTTGTTGCCTATCATGATTAGATGTCATAATTATACGATTTCCCTAAGTTTGGTGTAATCCCACAAGGATTATTGCATGTCATAAAATGAGCATTTAAATAGAAAGCAACTAAATATGTCTTGCTAGGAGACATTTTGTATCATTGTAGCTATGATGGAATTCTCCTTCATTGCCTTGAAATCCAAGAATCAACTTGGGCAATCTCATGACGATACATGCGGTGGCCATTTTAGCGATATAGCCATCATCAAGCACATCCTTCAAATGGGTTATTATTGGTCCACTATGAAGAAGGATTGTTTATCGTATGTCAAGAAATGCAACAAATATTAGCATCATGCTAATATTATGTACTTTCCATCACAGGCCTTACAACCCATCCAAGCAGCTTGGCCATTTGGTCAGTGGGGTTTTGATTTGATTGGTAAGATCTCTCCCCCATCATCGGTATGACATACATTCATTATAACAACCATTGAGTACTTTAAAAAATGGGTGGAAACAATACCTTTAACAACAACAAAAAGAGCACATATTATAGAGTTCATACTCCACAATATCATATGTCATTTTGGGATACCATCCAAGATTATATCGGATAATGGAATGCCATTTAAAAACAAAACTATAAGGGCTTTAACATCCAAGTATAATATACAACACAATTTCATTACTCCATACTATCCATAAGAAAATGGGTAACCTGAAGCTTCTAATAAGACAATGGTAGCTATCTTGAAAAAGACTGTTCAAGAGAACCACAAATATTATCATATCCAACTGCCCCTTGCATTATGGTCTTACAGAACTAGTATACGAATGCCCACTAGGGAAAATCTGTTTTCACTAGTATATGACACTAATGCCATTATGTCCTTGGAATTAGAAATTCCAACCTTGCACATCACATTGAAATATTTCATTGATGACAACACTGCACGATAATCTCACCTCAATAAATTGACGATTCTTGATGAACATCATGTGAATGCCCTTGAGCATATATGAGTTTATCAGGAACACCTAAAATGAGCTCACAATAATAAAGTCCACTTGAGAGAATTTAAATTTGGAGATCTTGTGCTGAAAGAAAACTAACAGAACTCAAACCTACTGCCACACTTATGAGACAATTTTATGACTAACTAGTTAGGTCCATATATAATATTAGAGAATATAGGACTTGGAATATATCTCCTAACATCGCTTGAATATTTTGAAGAGCTTGAAACTCTCAACATTCTTCATATTAAGGCATTCCACACATAAAAATAAAAAATCCAAAAACAATTTAAAACATCAAAATCCAAAAATATTGTAAAACATCAAAAATACAAAAACATTTACATCACACATCCTTAATTTTGCACACAAATTTATATAGTTGCATTGCATTAGACATGTTCACCCATTGCACTTGTATTAGGATAGGTTGTGTTTACAATATTACAAATGACATCATGTTTATATCTTAATAATACATCTATTCATCATCATCATCCATCACCCTTGTGAGTAGTTGTGTTTTTCAACACAACCCCTCCTGTTGCTATAAGGAATATACTAGGGTTTTTTTGGTAATTCAACGATACCTAGTGATCTTATTATATTTTGTAAAAAGCTATATTTTATTTTTGGAGATGTGGTCTAGTTTTGATAGCACCTAGCATATGTCAAAATCCCATCACTAATTAACACATTATCAATCCTAGTTTGAACAAGGAACGATGAACACTACAAAGTGGTCCTAGTCACCTTAAGCAAAGGGTTTTTACTTACTCATCTTGTGATACCATGGTCTAGGGTGTTTATCATTGAAAAAATGACAAGATTACCCCTATACAAATAAATCCCTTACTTCCATACAAAATAAGCAAAATTCCATAATCAATGCAAATCCCTTACTCAGAAAAAAGAAAAGAAAAAAACAAAATAAACAGTGATTTTCATCACTAAGCATGAGCAAGTATCCCAATGAATGTGAAAAAAATAAGGGGGTGAAGATCTTGAATCCTTGGAATGTTCACTACCCAAAGCCATTGAGTGATCCCCAATATAGTTTTGGGCTAAATGAATCCCTCTTGGCATTGGGGTAGTTCTAAGTAATTTAAAAATAAGGTAGCCTTAGGTGGCCTGTATTACCTAGTAGTCTAGTCTAACTGCATCCAAACTTAGGATTATGAAGAACATTTGATGATCCTCATTACAACAATGGGCTGAATGAATCTCACCTGGAAATGAGGTAGTCTTATGTATAATCTAATATATTCATTTGCACACATAGGGATAATGAATATTTGGGTCTTCATAACAAAAACTTGTCTTTTAGGAGTCTTATATAGTGATTATACAACTTTTAATTAATCAACTAGGGTTTTTGAGTCTCATGGAAAACCTCAAAAATATCTTATAGCAACAAGCCACATCAATCAATCAATTATCAACTTCATTTTATGAGGTTTTGTTTATTAAAGGGTGTTCATAATATAGGATAGATACCAGATGCATATCAACAATGATATTTAGATGACCACTGACTATTTTGTGCATATCTTTTAATTTACAAAATATCATAAGGGAAAATAATACATCTTGCATCATCTCATCTTACATATGGATGCCTAAATGATTATTTCTTATGATAAGATTTAACATTTACATTCATGATTTTCATACATTTTGTGGTGTCATCCATTAATTTTTAAACACATATTGCTTTCATTATTTATATTTTAAGTGATTAAATCATACAAGTTCATTTGCATTAGATTATCATCACATAATTAGTGCATTGCATTCTACATCATATATCATATCACATCACATAGATTAAGTGCATAAACATTTGAAAAAAATTAAACATGCATTTAATCATAAGTAGTGCTTCCATATATGTACTCATCACCATAATGCATCCACACATGTATATTAAAGTATCTAAGCATACATCTATCATCTAGCTAGTGCATGTCATCAATACATTGCATCCATATAGAATCAATCAAATATATTGTATAAGCATTACATCCATGTGCATCTCATAAACATAAAAACAAAAAAATGCAACACACATAATGAACCATAAAAAAATATCATATATAATGTGTGTCAAAATGTATATATAGGGGTACATCAAAATTCTTGCAGGCTACAATAGTGTAGGTCCTCAAACCTTACACTAAAAAATGATACAATATCATCAAGTCATGATCAGGAGTGGCCTATGCCACCTGTATCGCTTCCACCCTCTATGCCATCTCTATGAGGTTACCTAGAGCTAGTGCCCACCGATCTCTCTGATCATGCCCCTGATTTGTGGCTAGGACACATTGAGAAATATTTGAACTTACTCTCCTATGGGACTCCCCTATCATAGACCGCTCTGGTAAGGTACCCCATAGCATATCCACCTGCCCCTTCAGCTGCATAGTGTATAGGCCATAAAAATAACACTACATCTCATACTATATGACTAAATCCTGTAGCCTACCTATATATGCTTGCAATGCGGTTGTATCTCCTACAAACACTGATCATTGAGTGGCTAGAGAAGAAGGTGTAACCTAAGAAGTTGAGGGGCCTCCTCTCACAATCCTGAGCATATCTCACTCTATAGTGCACAAGTCTGGCTATGATTGGATAAGATCCCACTTTCTCTATCTCTATTGTGGTTGATTCAACCTATGTCTAGAGGGTAGTCCACTCCTAAAATCCTCACCACTGAGTCTATCCTGCTGTGAGTTGTGCCTATAAAGCACCCATTTGATCCTACAGGATGGTAATGGAGGTATCCCTCTACAAGATCTATTGTTACACCGTATACAACTATACCTACAAGCCATGTACCTAGGCTTATAGCTGCAACACCTCATCATCAGGCTCCTCCTTGCCCTCCTATTTATCTTGGGCTTCCTCCTCTAGAGTAGCAGCTTGGCCCCAAGCACCCTCTATCCTCTGGAAAACTCGTCACCCATATAGGTCATCACCCGCTACCTCGATAGTGTTAGGAAAAAAATCAGATTTTATTCATTCAAGATAAATTACAATAAGAAAGAATAGAAAACAAAAACACAAGTGACATAAATATTTACATGGAAACCTGCAATGTGTAGGAAAAACCATAGGGCAATAGCAACTTCTCCTTTTATTATTATTTTTAGCAAATAAAACATTCACGTCTTTCAAAAATTTCACCAACATTAACATATGCAAGGGATCACATCCCTTTTATAGAGTAGAAGGAAGACTCCAAATTGTTCATTTCCTCTCCCAATTGAAGCCTAAAAGAACTAATCATTTTATATCCCAAGGAAGGTGTCTGAACCCATTTGTCTTTCACTATTAGAGGTCTATCCTAGATATTTGCTACCTAGATGTCTATAGTGATGCCTAGACATCTGCAACACTGCCTAGATGTCTAACAACACTGCCTAGATGTCTAGTGGTGCTGCCTAGATGTTTGGCACTACTACTTAGATGTCTACAACCTAGATGTCTAGCAATGTAGATGTCTCATACTACTATAGATGTCTAGTATTGTTGCCTATACATCTCGTACTACTGTAGATGTCTAGTATTGCTACAGACGTCTAGCAGCCTAGATGTCTTGTATTGTTGTAGACGTCTAGTACTATTGCAAATGTCTAGTAGCTTAGATGTATTGTACAATTGTAGACATCTAGCAACCTAGACATCTCGTACTACTACAAATGTCTAGTACTACTGCCTAGATGTCTAGCAGTGCTGCATAGATGTAGAGCAACAATATTTGCAAGATTAAACCCTCTATATAGTGAATTCACCTCCTAACATTCTCCCAATTGCGGTTAGTATTCAAGAATTTTTCTACCAAATATTTTAATCCAGTGCCACTTACCCAATGTTACCCTTGTTACTTTTTTAGCAAGCCCAAAGAAGTTCTGCACCACTCAAAATTCTCTATCTTGATCGACTTTGTAAGCATATCTGCAAGATTCACTTTAGTTTTATTTTTTTGCAACAGGATCCTACATTCTTCCACCATATTTTTTATAAAGTGGTACTTGACATCAATGTGTTTCGTGTGATCATGGAATGTTGGATTCTTCACTAGTTGAATAACACTCTGGCTATCACAATGTAGTGTAATTTTCCCCTGCATTACCTTGAAGTCACTGAACAATCGATCAATCCAAATTGTCTCTTTGCTAGCATGAGTTACTGCAATGTATTTTGCTTCAATTTTTGATAAAGCCATAATTTACTGCAATTTAGAAGCCCAACTCATTGCTCCTCCAACAAGAGTGAAGGTATATCCTATAGTGTATTTTCTCCCATCTCCATCTCCACCATAATAAGAATCCACAAAACCTATAACTTGCAAATATTTTGATCCAAAGTAAATGGCAACATTTGAAGTGGATCTTAAATATCTAAATATCCACTTCACTGTATTCCAATGCTTCTTACAAGGATTTGCCATGTACTGGCTGACTACTCCCACTACTTAGGCAATATCTGGTATGGTACTCACCATGGTATACATGAGGCTTCCTACTATTGATGAATACAGTACATGAGACATGCTTGTCTTCTCTGCTTCTATTCTAGGACACTAGTTAGAATACAACTTTAAGTGTGGAATAAGTGGTGTACTACCTGGTTCAACATTTTGCATATTGAAGCACTGTAGAATCTTTTCCACATATGAATTTTGACTTAACCAAATATTTCTTCCTTTTCTATCCCTGTGTATCTTCATCCTTAAATTTTGGTTTGCTGCTCCTAAATCCTTCATTTCAAATGTCCTAGTCAACTGAGCCTTAAGATCAATAATTTTCTTCGTGCTGGAGCCGGCAACCAACATATCATCAATATACAACAACAAAATAATAAAACTACCATCATAAAAACTCTTATAGTATGCACAATGGTAAGCTTCACTCTTGTTGAAACCTTGGCTCTTCATGAAGGTGTCAAATTTCCTGTACCACATCCTTGGTGCCTATTTCAACCCATACAATGATTTCTTCATTCTGCAAACCAAATGCTCTTTGCCTCTTTCTTCATAGCCCTCAGGCTGATCCATATATATCTCTTCCTCAAGATCATCATGCAAGAAATCAGTCTTTACATCAAGTTGCTCTAGTTCTAAATCCTGTGCAACTACAAGTGCAAGTAGAAATCTAATAGTATTCATATTCACAATTGGAGAGAAAATTTCATTAAAGTCAACACCTGACTTCTACACATAGCCTTTTGCCACCAAGAAAGCTTTATAGTGTTCCAACAACCCATCACTGTTCTTATTCACTTTGTACACTCACTTGTTTCTAACAATATTTATTATAGGTGGGAGATCCACAAGTTCCCACGTTTTATTCTTATGAAGTTCCTCTATTTCCTCCATGGATTTTCTCCACTTTTTTGCATTTTTAGACTCTCTAGCTTCCTAAAATGAACTAGGTTCACCATCATTAGTTAACAAAGAAAAATATGACTGATACACATGAGAATACCTTTCCAAACACTTTTGTGGACATGTAGATCTTCTAACCCAATGATCTATCGATTGTAGCTCTTGGTCTTATGATCATTGTGGCTGCTCTACTTGTTGTTCTACTTGTTCTGCATGCTGATCAAAAACTTCAGCATACTAATTTTCATATTCATCTTCACTCATTTCTACTTCAATTGGTACAACATTACGAGTTTTTTGTACCTCCTTCCTTTACATGGAATTTTCATCAACAATTATATCCCAGCTAATAATTACCTTGTGGGCAGTGGGATCCCATTATCTATACCCATTCACTATATCTCTATAGCTGAGAAAAACACATTTGCTTGACTTCAGGTCAAGCTTGGACATTTTTTCTTTGGGTACATGGGAAAATGCATCACAGTCAAAGGTACACAAATGAGAGTAATCAACTGACTTACAACACCAAATATCCTCTAGAACTTGTCCATACAACGCAGTTGTAGGTGGTCTAGTAATAATATAAACAACTGTATTAATAGCCTCTACCAAAAACTTTTTTTCCAATATGGCTGCGCTAAGCATGCTTCTTGCACATTCCATGATTGTACAATTCATCCGATCAGCCACACCATTTTACTATGGAGTGTATGGTAAAATATTCTGGTGCTTAATACCTTCATGCATACAAAATTTATCAAATTCCTTGGAGTAATATTCACCCCCATTATATGACCTGAGACATAAAATCGACTTGCCCAAAATCTTCTGTACACGTGCTTTGAACTCTTTAAATTTCTGCAAAGCTTCTAACTTATTCTTCAGAAAATAAACCTACACTCTCCTAGAATAATCATCTATAAATGTCCAAAAATAGATGGTGCCATTCAAGGACTGAGTGGAGATTGGTCTAAATATATCTGAATGTATAAGTTGCAGAAAATCAAAACGCTTACCAAGAATTGTAGTAAATCAAACCCTCTTCTGTTTACCAAAAATATAGTGCTCACATAAGTCTAAATTACAAGGCTTAATCCCAAAAAGCATACCTCTATCATGTAAATTTTTCAAACCTTTTTCACTCATATGGCCTAGGTGTTGATGCCATAGCATTACTACATCCTAAATAGAAGTTGCTGCTACTACATTGTTTATCACTGTATCACCACATAAATGCTATAAAGTCCTATAATATTCTCCCTTTGCTACTACAAGAGCTCCTCTCATAATATTGTAGTAGTTTTTACCGAAAGTGACAAAATACCCTAGCTTATCCATCATTTTTATTGAGAGCAAATTCTTCCTCAAATCGGGCACATGTCGCACATCACATAATATCCTTTCTCTATCGTCGTCCAAACTGATCCTTATATCCCCTCTTCCCATAATTTCTAAAGGGTCATCATAACTCAAATAGACTTTTTCACCATAGTATGGCTGATATTTTTCAAACCAGTCTCTATGGGGGGACATATGGAAAGATGCATCTGAGTCCAAAACCTAGGTATATAAAACATATCTATTGTTACTGATACAGAAGGCTTCACATGTTGTCGTCTCTCTTGAATCTGCTGTACTGGCCTCAACTAATGGTTTATTTTGCTTTTCACAATTCTTTAATTGCCAACAGTAATTCTTGGAGTGTCCTAGCTTCCCACAATGCCAAAACTTCACTTTCTGCTTATGTCCTTTAGACTTAGATCTGGAATATATTCTACCTTTTTTACTCTTCTCAAAGGATCGACCTTTCATAGATAGGGCTTCATTGGTCGAGGGTTCCAGATCCATTTTTTACCTCAATTATTCTACCAAAAAAGTGACTACCACATCATCAAATTTGAGAGTTTTCGATGATGAATTACTGATGGTCATCACCATATGATCCCAAGTGTCTATGAGGGAACAAAGGAGGGTGATAGTTCTATCTTCATACTCTATATTCACGTTAACTGAAACTAATTTACTGATAAGAGTATTAAAATCATTCAAATGATCTATTACAAATGAACTTTCCTTTATCCTCAAGGTATAAATCCGCTTTTTCAGAAAAACCTTAATTTTTTTTTTCATACAACTTTTCAATATTTTGCTAAAGGGTTTTTGTGGTCTTCTCTTTAGCTACATTGAACAAGACAGAGTCCATTGGGCAAATGCGAATTGTGGAAACTGTCTTCTTGTCAAGAATTTCCCACTCCTCATCTTTCATGCTGCTCAATTTACTTGTGATCCCTTTCAAGGCTTGATCTTGGTCATTATAAACTAGCAAATCCTCCACCTTCATCTTCCATAGAGCGAAGTTCCTACCATAAAATTTCTCAATCTCAAACTTGGTTACACCTCATTGTCATTATTGTAGCTCCCACTCACACAAAACCTTAGCTCTGATACTAGAGGTTAGAAAAAAATTCAGATTTTCTTTCTGCAAGAGAAAACACAATAACAAATAATAGAAAACAACAACAAAAGTGACACACAAATTTACATGGAAACCTGCAATGTGCAGGAAAAACCATGGGACAATGGCAACTTATCATTTTATTATTATTTTTAGTAAAATTTACATTCATATCTTTCAATGTTTTCACCAACATCAACATATGCAAGGGATCACATCCTTTTTATAGTGTAGAAGGAAGACTCCAAAGAGTTCATTTCCTCTCTCTCGATGGAAGCCTCTAAAAATTGTTCATTTCATCTCCCAGGGAAGGCGCCTGAACCCATTCATATTTCATAATTAGACGTCTAATACCTAAATGTTTGTAGTGCGTCCTAGATGTCTAGTAGCCTATATTTCTATTACTGCTACCTAGATATATAACAACCTAGATGTCTCATACTACTGTAGACATCTAGTATTGCTACTTAGATATCTAGAAACCTAGATGTCTCATATTGCTACATATGTCTAGTACTACTACAGACATCTAGCAGCCTAGATGTCTCATACTATTATAGATGTCTAGTACTTTTGTAGATATCTAGTAGCCTAGATGTCTCATACTACTACAAAAATCTAGTACTATTGCCTAGATGTCTTATACTGCTGCAAATATCTAGTACTGCTGCCTAGACGTCTAACAATGCTACCTAGACATCTAGAAACAATATTTGTAGGCTTAAACCCTCTGTATAGTGACTTCACCTCCTAACATGTAGCCTCACCATACCTAGATAAGCCTAGGGAAGGGCCACCCTACCATAACCTAGTGGCCCACTAAGCATTATACTCAAGAGTCATACCAACATTTGTAGCCCTTGTGTCCTAAAATAGGTCATCCTCATCGATCAATGGGGTCACCTACAACAAGGCTAGCTATATCTTTGCCTTGAGGTGGTGGTAGAGGATTTTCTCCTTAGGTATATCCTATCATATCCTAAACTATTTGGTGAATCAAGATAAGTGAAAGAACTCCCACACACCAAGCTTGCACCCAATGACCCAATGATTGTGTCTGGCCCACATGAGATAGTGGTCTGTCTCCTCCCTGTTAGTCTTACAATAACACTAAGAGGGGGGGTGAATCAAAGTTAACTCTTTTAACTTGAATTTATAGCTCTTAATATAGTAGCAATTAAAACTAATTACTAGATACAACAAATATAACACAAGAGCATCACACAACACAAGATTTAACGAGGTTCACCAATGTGGCTACTCCTCAAAAATGACTTCTTGGACTACCATCCAAATCCAGCCTTTGCAAAGCACCAACTTTATAATCAATTTACCAGCACCCACTGGAAGGAGCACCAACCCCTTATTTATCTGCACCAATAGAAAGGAGCACCAACCCATGATTTACCAGCACCTACTGGAAGGAGCACCAACCCCTGATGCCAAGTTGCAACTTGGACTTCAATTTTGAATCTATAAGATTGATAGAAAGATACCTTTGTTTTTGCAAGATCCTGACTGGAATTTCTTCACCTTTGCCCTCTCTATGCACTCTACTTTATCTATGCAATTACTTCTCACACTCTGCTTTGTTACAGTCAACCTTCACGTCATCTTCTCCCTTTTGTGCACTCTGATCTCTTTGCACTACGACCAAACTTCACACACTTCGCTTTGTTAAATTTGACCTTCATGATCATCTTCTCCCTTTCATGCACTATGCTCTCTTTGCACTATGACCAAACTTTGCACACTTCGCTTTGTTATAGTCGACCTTCACGATCGTCTTCTCCCTTTCACGCACTCTGCTCTCTTCGCACTACGATTGAACTTTGCACACTTCAACAACACATCAAATCTCCAAAAAACCCTCCTTTTATAACAGAATTCTTGTGATGAAAACCCTAATCTTAGTCAGCTATAAACCCTAATCTTAGTCTACTTTCATGACAATTGTAACCCTAATTTTAGTCGGTTGTCATCGGTCTTTGTCGACTTCAACTCAACCACAAAAATACATGTCACGATATTGCGACACTTTTTCTCCTTGCTCTTTTTCTTAGCTTTGGCCCATGAAAATACATGTCACGATATCATGACACTTTTTCTCCTTGCTATTTCTCTTAGCTTTGGCCTGTGAAAATACATGTCACGATATCATGACATTTTTTCTCCTTGCTCTTTCTCATAGCTTTGGCCTGTGAAAATACAACATGTCGCGATATTGTGACATTCTTGCCTCCGTACACTTTCTCTATTCTTTTATCATGAAAATGCTACATTGCGCGATATCGTGACACTTTTGTTATTCTACCTGCTTGCCATTCTTGAGTCGCAAAAATGCGACATGTCGCAATATCGCGACACTTTTGCTTCTCTGCCTTCCTATCCTTTTTTGAGTCACAAAAATGCGACATGCCACGAAATCACGACACTTATGCTTTCAAAGTCTTGCTTTCTAATTTTGTCATGAAATCGTGACACTTCTGCCTTCGAAGTATTCTTCTCTGCTTTTGTCATGAAATCATGACACTCTTGCTTTTGTACTTCACTTCTTTGCTTTTGTCATGAAATCGTGACACTTCTGCTTTCATACTTCACTTATTTGCTATTGTCGTGAAATTGCGACACTTCTGCCTTCGAAGTCTTCTTCTTTGCTTTTGTCGTGAAATCGTGACACTTCTACCTTCGAAGTCTTCTTCTCTACTTTTATCATGAAATCATGACACTTCTACTTCTGAAGTCTTGCTTTCTACTTTTGTCATGAAATCATGATAGTTCTGCTTCCGTACGCTTCCTCTCTTTCTTTTGTTGTGAAAATGCGACATGTCACGAAATCATGACACTTTTCCAACTTGTTCTCTTTTTTCAAACTTGTCACAAAATCGTGACACTTCTTCCTGCTTTCTCTTTTTCTTCCAACATGTCATGAAATCATGATAGTTTTTCCACTTGCCTTTTTCTCTTCCAACATGTCATGAAATCGCGACAATTTTTCCTGCTTCCTCTTTCTCTTCCAATATGTCATGAAATCACGACAATTTTTCAACTTGTCTTTTTCTCTTCCAACATGTCGTGAAATCACGACAGTTTTTCTTGATTTCTCTTTCTCTTCCAACATGTCACAAAATTGTGACAATTTTTCTTGCCTGTTGTGTATGTCACGATATCGCGACACTTTTCTTACTTATCTTTTTCTTTGATCTTTTGCATATGGGTCACTTTAGTCTTCTTGAAAAATCACTGTATACACTCTAAGTAACCTTTGAACTCCTGTCTTCTACATTTTAATAGCTTTTGAACTTCCTATCCATTGCATCACCAGATATATCTGACTGTGTTGACAACAATGAAAATACTATTGCTGCACCTTGCTCAACAATCTCCCCCTTTGGAATTGTTGGCAACACATGTGCAATTTCCTGTAACTCTTCTCCCCCTTTGACAATAATACCAAAGGGCTACTGCAGACTCCCCCTGAGTCCATGCACAACATTCTCAGGCACAATTTATCATACTTAGCAAAAATCATGAACATGAGCATAAAGATGATCAAATACTTAAATGCTCCCCCTAAGAATGTGACCCCTGTAGCTAGTCAATTATTGGGAAGTGTGATCACTCCCAATTTATTGCGAAGGTACTCAAAAACTTCCTTGGGCAATGGTTTTGTGAAGATATCTCACTACTTGCTCCGTAGTTGGAACAAAATCCAACTTAACCTCACCTTCTACAACTTTCTCCTTCAAAAAATGATACCTGATAGCAATGTGTTTTGTGCATGAATGCATAACCGAATTCTTGGAGATGTTAATGGCACTGGTGTTATCACACTTAACTGATATTGACTCACTAAAGCTAATACCAAGATCCTTCAAGGTTTGTTTCATCCATAATACCTGCATACAACATGTTGTCACTGTAATATATTTTGCCTCTACTGTCGATAAGGAAACTGACTCTTGTTTCTTACTATGCCATGCGACCAACCTGTCTCCAAGATAGAATGCAGCTCCACTAGTACTCTTTCTGTCATCGAAACATCCTGCCCAATCTGCATATAAATACAAAATAAGGGTGAAGTATTTACCTTTTGGATACCATAACCCATATTCCATAGTACCCTTGAGGTATCAAAGAATCCTTTTCACTGCTGTCACATGAGTCTCCTTGGGATTAGCCTAAAATCATGCTACCATGCATACTGCCTACAAAATATCTGGTCTGGTAGCTGTCAGGTATAGTAAGCTTCCAATCATAGATTTGTACATGGTTTGATCAACAGGTGGAGATTTTTCATCCTTGCTCAGCTTGCAACTTGTTGTCGTGGGAGTGCTAACTAGCTTACAGTCCTCCATTGTGAATTTTTTCAACATCTCTTTCACATATTTAATTTGAGAAATAAATATGCCCTTCTTATTTTGATTAACTTGCAACCCAAGGAAATACGAAAGTTCACCAATCATTGACATTTTAAATTCTTTCTGCATCTTATTTGCTAAATATTTACACAACTCATCGTTGCTACTGCCAAATATGATATCATCTACGTATACAACAAGAACAATAAGATGCCCATTTTCTGTTTTGACATACAAATTACTATCCACCATACCTTTCTTAAACCTTTGTTGGGTGAGATAGTTGTCTAGCCTTGCATACCATGCTCGAGGTGCCTGTTTTAAGCCATATAATGCTTTCTTCAACTTGCAAACAAAGTTGGGATCATCGCCAAATTGGAAACCATCTGGTTGCTCAATATAAACCTCTTCTTCAAGTTTTCCATTCAAAAATGCTGATTTCACATCCATTTGATAAACTTTGAAATTCTTGTAGACTGCTAAAGCTAGAAACATTCTAATTGCCTCTAGTATTGCTACTGGTGCAAAAGTTTCCTCAAATTCAATGCCTTCAACTTGTGCATAACCCTTACATACCAATCTTGCTTTATTTCTGACTACCTATTCATATTCATTCAATTTGTTTCGAAAAACCCATTTAGTCCCGATTATATTTTTATTTGCAGGTCTAGGTACTAACTCCCATGTTTTGTTTTTCTCGATCTGATCTAAATATTCATTTATTGCCTTCATCCAACTTTCATATTTATTTGCGTCAGCAATATTTTTGGGCTCGATGCTAGATAATAGAGAGTAGTTACTTACTACTCTTCTTCTTATCTGAACACCAACTTTGGGGTCTCCAATTATTTGCTCTCTAGGATGATTTTTTTGCCAGCTGCCTGTTTTGAATTTCTTATTTTCTTCCACTTCTGAATCACAACTTAAATCATCTAAGTCAATTTTCTATATCTTTTCCATTTTGTTTTCCTCATCTCCTTCAATAACCTCTTCATAAATTGGGTAGTTCATTTCATAGCTAATTACTCGTTCTCTACCTTCATCAAATTTAACATCGACACTGTCCACAATTTTCTTTAGCTTCTTGTTTTAGCATTTGTAAGCTTTGCATTTTGACGCATAACCAAAAAAAATACCTTCATCCGCTCTATCTTCAAACTTACCAATATTATCTTCAGTTATTTTGATGTAGCACTTGCTGCCAAAAAATTTCAGATATTTTGTTGTTGCCTTTTTACCGAACCACAATTCATAAGGAGTTTTGCTTTCATGTGTTCTCAGCATGTACCTATTTTGGATATACACCGCAGTATGGACTGTTTCTTTCAAAAATTTATCTACTAGTCTGCTTTCAGTCAGCATAGTCCGTGCCATTTCCTGCACTGTATTATTTTTTCTTTATACCACTCCATTCTGCTGAGGTGTCCTGGCTGCTGAAAACTATCTCCTAATACCGTATTTTTCACAGTACTTTGTAAACTCTTATGAAATGAATTCTCCCCCTCTATCTGATCTTAAACATTTGATCCTCTTTCCTGTTCATTCTCAACCTGGTTTTTGAAAATCTTGAACATATCAAAACCTTCTGATTTATGCTTCAAGAAAAAGATCCATGTCATTCTAGAATAGTCATCAATGCACAACATAAAATATTTGTCACCATTTATGCTTTGTGTTCTCATGGGTCCACATAAATCAGTGTGTATTAGTTCCAAAGGTCTGCTTGTGTAGTACTCTTTTGTTTTGAATGTAACTCTAGTTTGTTTCCACTTTTGGCATGAAGCACAAATGTTGTTTGTAGGTTTGCTAATGGTGGGAATATCTCTCACTGCCCCTTTTGAGGTGATCTTTACTAGATTATCAAAGCTGATATGACCGAGTCTCTTATGCCACAACCAATTTTCTTCTTCCCGTCCAATAAAACAAGCTTCTTTTGAAGTCTTTGAGAGCGTGTACAGGTTTCCAGATGTCCTTGCTCCAGTTGCTATCAATTTTCCACTATTTGTTTTTTTGACTTCACAACCCTGCTTCATAAAAACTAATTCATGACATTTATCACAAATATGACTTACGCTCAACAGGTTATGTTTCAATCCATCCACAAACAAGACTTCCTCTGACTTAATTTTTCCCTCACTAATTTTAATTGATCCTTTACCAACTATCTTAGCTCCATCTTTATTCCCAAATTTTACTAAACCACCTTCATATTTCTGTAGCTTCTCAAATTTTTGTCTGTCACCTATCATATGACTGGAGCATACACTATCAAGTATCCATGGTACATATTTGTTCTACGCTTTAAATGTTGTTTGTACGATTAAGGATTCCTTTTCTTCCTTAAGTTGATCTTTTCCTTTCCACTCTGTTTTGATAGTAGTTTTGGGTTCTTGTTTTGCCTTTCCCTTATCAACAACTTGTGCATGTTTTTCAAAAAAAATTCTATTTTGTATCATCTTATTTGGTTGAAATTTTCTTCCCTGAGACTGATTTGATGCAAATGTACTTCTATAATTTCTTGCAATGTGTCTGTAACTTGGCCTCCTTGATCTTATCGTCTCCTTCATGAATACTCCTAAGTTTGTACCATATCTCTTTTGCCATTTTACAGCTCATGATATTTACTAGTTCACTATCTGCTAATCCACACATGATAGCATTCTTTGCTTTTGAGTTACTTTCAAACAGTTTCTTTTTGTCAGCCTCTTTTGGAGGAGTGATGGGTATTGTGTAACCACTAACTACTAAATCCTAGATGTCGTATCCCAAAGCACAAAGATATGTCTGCATCCTGATTCTCTAGAATGCATAATTAGATCCATCAAACAATGGTGCTTTGTTTGATGAGAAACATTCACCACCTGCCATTGTGTTGCTTCCAAGATCGCCCTAGCCGGTTAGGCTTGTATAGGAACTTAGCTCTGATACCAATTATTAGTCTTACAATGACACTGAGAGGGGGGGTGAATCAGTGTAGCTCTTTTAACTTGAATTTATAGCTCTTAATACAGTAGCAATTAAAACTAATTACTAGATACAACAAATATAACACAAGAGCATCACACAAAACAAGATTTAACAAGGTTCACCAATGTGGCTAATCCTCAAAAATGACTACTTGGACTATCATCCAAATCCAACCTTTGTAAAGCACCAAATTTACAATCAATTTATTGACACCCACTGGAAGGAGCACCAACCCATTATTTATCTGCACCAATAGAAAGGAGCACCAACCCCTGATTTACTAGAACCTACTGGAAGGAGCACCAACCCCTGATGCCAAGCTGCAACCTGGACTTCAATTTTGAATCTATAAGATTGACAGAAAGATACCTTTATTTTTGCAAGATACTGACTGGACTTTCTTCACCTTTGCCCTCTCTACGCCTTTGCTTTCTCTGCACAATCACTTCACACACTATGCTTTGCTACAATCGACCTTCATGATCATTTTCTCCCTTTCGTGCACTTTGCTCTCTTCACACTATGACTGAACTTCGCACACTTCACTTTGTTACAATCGACCTTCACGATCGTCTTCTCCCTTTTACGCACTCTGCTCTCTTTGCACTACGATCGAACTTCGCACACTTCGTTTTGTTACAGTCGACCTTCACGATCATTTTCTCCCTTTCATGCTCTGCTCTCTTTGCACTATGACAGAACTTTGCACACATCAAATCTCCAAACAACCCTCCTTTTATAAAAAAATTCTTGTGATGAAAACCCTAATCTTAGTCAGTTGTAAACCCTAATATTAGTCGGATTTCATGACAATTGTAAACCCTAATTTTAGTCGACTGTCATCGGTCTTCGTCGGCTTCAACTCAACCAAAAAATACATGTCGCGATATCACGACACTTTTTCTCCTTGCTCTTTTTCTTAGCTTTGGCCCATGAAAATACATGTCACGATATCCCGACACTTTTTCTCCTTGCTCTTTCTCTTAGATTTGGCCTGCGAAAATACAACATGTCGCTATATCGTGACACTTTTTCTCCTTGCTCTTTCTCATAGCTTTGGCCTACGAAAATACATGTCGTAATATCGCGACATTCTTGCCTCTGTAAACTTTCTCTATTCTTTTATCGCGAAAATGCGACATTGCACGATATCGTGAAACTTTTGTTATTCTTCCTGCTTGCCCTTCTTGAGTCACAAAAATGCGACATGTCACGATATCGTGACACTTTTTCTTCTCTGCCTTCCTATCCTTTTTCAAGTCACAAAAATGCGATATGTCGTGAAATCATGACACTTCTGCTTCCAAAGTCTTGCTTTCTGCTTTTGTCACGAAATTGTGACACTTCTGCCTTCAAAGTCTTCTTCTCTGCTTTTGACATGAAATCATGAAAATATTGCTTCCATACTTCACTTCTTTGCTTTGTCATGAAATCGTGACACTTCTGCTTTTGTACTTCACTTCTTTGCTATTGTCACAAAATTGTGACACTTCTGCATTCGAAGTCTTCTTCTCTGTTTTTGTCGCAAAATCATGACACTTCTACCTTTGAAGTATTCTTCTCTACTTTTGTCGTGAAATCATGACACTTCTGCTTCCAAAGTCTTTCTTTCTGCTTTTGTTGCGAAATCGCGTTAGTTCTTCTTTCGTACACTTCCTCTCTTTCTTTTGTCATGAAAATGCGAATGTCGCAAAATCGTGACACTTTTCCAACTTGTTCTCTTTTTTTGAACTTATCACGAAATCATGACACTTCTTCCTACTTTCTCTTTTTCTTCCAACATGTCACGAAATCGTGACAGTTTTTCCACTTGCCTTTTTCTCTTCCAACATGTCACAAAATCATGATAGTTTTTCCTGCTTCCTCTTTCTCTTCCAATATGTCACAAAATCACGACAATTTTTCAACTTGTCTTTTTCTCTTCCAACATGTCACGATATCGTGATAGTTTTTCTTGCTTTCTCTTTCTCTTCCAACATGTCGTGAAATCACGACAGTTTTTCTTGCCTGTTGTATATGTCTCGATATCGTGACACTTTTATTACTTGTCTTTTTCTTTGATCTTTTTCATATGGGTCACTTCGGTCTTCTTGGAAAATCACTGTACATACTCTGAGTAACCTTTGAACTCCTATATTCTGCATCTGAATAGCTTTTGAACTTCATATCCATTGCATCACCAGATCTATCTGACTGTGTTAACAACAATGACAATACTATTGCTGCACCTTGCTCAACACTCCCATGCTAGGAATTCTAGATAAGAGCACCAAATGATCTGGCCTAGATGAAGTCCTATGAGATAATCCATGTAATGCTATAAGTCTCCTACATGATACCTACTCCTATAGATCTCTAACTCCTATGGCCAGTAAGATCCATAGCACTGTGCAATAGCTGCTACTATAGCAATAGGTAGGAGTAACCCTCTAGGATGCTCTATCCTGATATGATCCCATGCCCAAATATAAAGTAGGAGACTACATCATAATCCTGCTTGTCCCTATTGCATGATGCTATATAACTCATCGTATAAATGTTTGAGGAGAGCACTCCCTCATGACAAGATCAAGGGTTGATCCATAGCACTTGCAAGTAGATCCTGTACCATGGCCAAGAGGTTCCAAGGTAACCTCACTCCTAAAGTTTTTGAAAGTACAACATCCCAAATGATGTGCATGAGGATGGTATATCATCATAAAAATATGCATGCCTTGTACCAAGGATCAAGTGGCACCCTGTCATGCTCAATATCCTCTAGCGCCTCTTCACTCTTAGTGCTGAAAATCCTCTAAAATACAGCGTTCTTCACCTCGATAGGTGAAGAAGTGATAGCCTATCCATCGATGGGAAGATGAAATATACGGTACACATCCTCCAGTGTAACCATCATCTCCCTAGTCAAGAGATGTAAAATATTAGTCTGTGCATCCCATCATTGGGCTAATGCTATCATATATACTTGATCCATCTTGATGGTGGGCAATCTCAGGATATAGCCAAGGTAGTATATCATGTAATAAATCTAGCTCCCATGCCCATGCATTCAAAGTCTAGAAGGGTTGATAATACAATGCATAATAAGTCAAAACCCAAAAACATTCAAATATGCACTTGAAAAAAATTCAATTAAATCATCTAAAATTCCAAAAAAATTAGAAAAATCAAGTAAAAGTATAAAAGCAATAAAATATACACTCAAAATATTCAAAACATCCACACATATACTTGAAAAAATCAAAAACTTAAATAAAATCAAGTAATATGTCAAAAATCTCAAAAAATTAATCAAAATGAGCTAAAGTTCCTTAGCCGCTTTTGACAACAACAACTACTGTCTCACCACGGTTGTCACTTGTGACTAGCACCAATGGTAAATTTTTTGATCATTGGTGTTTGAACTCAATCGTGAATGAAAATTGTAGCCCCCAATTGGAAAATTGGGAGTCATGGCTATCACCTGTGGCTATGGGAATGACCTCGTTCAAGGTTAATTACCAATAGGTTTAATGAGGTACAGTTATTCCCATTAATTAATGTGGTTCATTTTAAATTGGGTAAAATTGCATGAGAGAGATGGAGGTTCTACCTTCTAAGCACTAACTCTGCCACTAGTCGAAGCCTCGGGTTGGTCAGTCATGGGTTTTGGTGGTGGTTTCAGCAGCGTTCTATATCAAAAGTCTTCTCTCACTTCTCAGAGTTATCATTATCAAGACTTTCCAACTGGAAATAATAAAAATTAAAAACCCTAATTTTTATGCCTTAGTCATGGCTGTCAGCTAGAGGCACAGATTGGCAAATTTTCAGCCTCGGTTGTCAGCCGTAGTTAAGAATATTTCTAAAATTAGCTACGACTGACAACTGCAACTAGTAGCTAGCAATAAATGCTCATAAATTCCAACTATGAGGAGTTTTAAAATGCAAAATAAAATATATTCAATGGTCCATAAACCTAAAAAAATTACAAAATTAAAAAAAATATCACACAATACAAAATTCAAATGCGCCTCGTATCCAGTTATTTATTCTATACATTTGGTGGTTGTAGCGAATTGCACTCCATGCAATCCAACAAGATGAGTAAATCACCATAAGGTCATTTGGGATAAATTAGTCATCATTGAATTGAAATGTCTTCAATTCAATCCCAAAGAAGGCCATGGCGGTCGGACTACCCCATGGGAATGAGGCATTTTTTTCAATTTCTTCTATGATATTTTTAGTAGATCATCGAACATAGTGATTTTGTAAAAGCTTAAATGGAATTGCTATCATCTTGATTCCCTAAGAAGGCCATTATGGCCATATTGCTCTTTGGGATAGAAATGTACAATTACTATTAATAGTTGAAATCATGGTTATAATAGGCCTTGCCATATAACAACATGCAAAGTCTTAAATCATCCAAATCATTCATCTTAGTCAAGTGACTCATCGCTTTATATACTTATCCTTACCCTCATTGACTCGTCACTTGAGGGGGTAGTCATAATATCAACAATCATAATCAAAATCAACAAATGATCACTCGATCATGTTAAATTACATTCGTCTTATGAATCATTGCTAACAAATATCATAAGCTTACCCTTCTATTGGGAAAAAAGCAATTATGTCAATTTAAATCCTTTTGATGATCAACCTATTAAAATAAGTGTATCTTAAGTGCTACTTGATCATTGCTAGATATGTGAAAGCTTTGCAAATATAAGTCTTCCATCCCATTGAAAGCAATGATTCTAAGATGTGAATCCTTTACAGGACTGGAAATCTAATGTTGATCAGATCAATGATCATCATTCAACCTAAAACATGGCTTTAGGTGGTCTATTTTTTCTCAATGTTGTGTTTTACCACAACGCATCCCAAAATGGGCATCTGTAGACACCTAAAACATGTCATGTTTAGGATACTACTCATATGGGCATCTTTGCATATCATATGAATTATCTTGGACCTTTCCAAGGCAAAGAAGTGGTTCTAACCACTCATTTTAGGCATCCTAGACCTATTCAATCTTAGATGCAGATGGTATTCATAGCTAAGATCTCAACCGTAGTTGACACCCATGGTTAGGGTTTTAGCCACATCTAGGAGCTATAGCTAGCCTTGTAACTATCTCAGCCTCCTGAGCCGAGCCAAAATCAGTTGTAATGGCCATGTACAACTGATTCTAGGCATTTTTGGGTGAGGAAGCTTTTGGATGTTTCCTCCCAACTACCCTAGCCTATCAATTTTTGATCTTGGCTTCTCAAGGAAGCTAGGATGAGGAGTTAGAAAGGCTATAAGACTTCCTTTAAAATTGGAGAGAGGGATATATTGATCCTGAATTGGAATGCAGTGAAGACCTACCAAATTTGAGAGCCACTTGCAACCCCTTAGGAGTGTCTACATGTTATCCATTTGGAGATTCATATCTGTGTTTAAAACCATGGAGATTTCAAGAGCTTGAGGAGCAAGCTTACCAATTGACACACTTCCATTGCCAATTCTAGTGAATTCAATTTCCAATCTATTCCAGAACATCGAGGTGATCCTTGACCATCAATTCCTTGGAGGATTTGAGAGTTTCTACCTCTGTTTTCAAGAGAAAGAGGAGTTTTACCATGGTCGCGGCTAATAGAGGTCATTGCGTTTAACACCTGTGGCTAGGGTTTGATGTTATTTTACCTCCATTTTAGACATATATTTCCATTTCTAGTGATTCAAATAGTTTAATCTAGCATAGATTAGCATTGTAGCAGATATTTGCATGATTAATTTACAATATTAGAGGTAGATTTATCTTAATCTTTGTCACATTTACTTATTTCCATAGATATTCATAGATTAGCTTTATTCATGCTTTATGCTTCAAATTACATGCTAGATTAGCTAGATCTATATATTTTTAGGCATGCTTTACACTGATTTGGCCATTTTATAAGCATCTTTGCATATGTTTATGCTTTCTTGCAAGTTTAGCCTTATTTCTTGCATTTCTTGTCAATAGTGCCATCATGAGAGGCTTCATATGCGTTTAATGTACTTTGTTGTTTCTTGTACATAGGTTATAGGTTCTTTCAAGTTGCAAAGCATTCCCAACATCAAGTTCATCTTGACAAATGGAGAAGGAGGTATCCTTGTAAGCCCTCAAGCAGAGTTGGTGGAGATATGAAAATCATTGTGAAGCACATATTCCCCCATTTTGGGGTCATTTGTATATTGTAATATTGTATCAAACTTTGGTATCCCTAAGAGGGATGCATATGTAATAAATGATTCATTTGATTAATACAAGAGAGCTTCCTTTATCATTTCCTTTTGTCAAATGTTTGCTTAAGATTACATGATTTTCCTTCTTTATGTTGCAATATCTTTAGTTGTGTGGTTTTCATACCATTCTACAATATATATATATATATATATATTGCAATATCTTTAGTTGTGTGGTTTTCATACCATTCTACAATATATATATATATAATTTATTATAGAATTGAAATGTCATATTATTATTATTTAATAATTTATGTATGGTTTTTACTAAGGGCCCCTTCCACACACACACACATATATATATATATATATATATATATATATATATATATATATATATATATATATATACTTTTTTTTGTTAAAAATAAATCTTATTCAATTAAATCCAAAATTATTTGCATCTCTTGTCATACCAGTTACAAAAGTTTATGGTCCATATTTTGACATCTGATATAAGAAATGGCTTTCTCAACTCTACTTTACTATAGAAGCAATAAATCATGAAAACCAAAGCAAACCAAAAGGACCTAGATACTTCCATTGTTACTATCATCTAAGGAAAGAATGGAAAAGATGTCTTCCTTGAGATTTGAAGGCCACCAAATTGGAGGTTGGCCATAACAAAGAACCTCAACTCTATCCAAATCCTAGTTTGCAAAAGCATCAACCACCTTGTTGAGATGTCAAGGAACATGTTTGAACTCGACAAGGTCAAATTTTTGCTTAAGGAGCTGTATTTTTTCCAAAACCCTCACTATTCGCCAGTCTATGAAAATTGTATGATTTTGCTCTGTCAAATGCTGAATCCAAATTCTAGAATCAAACTCTAATTGGATCTTCCTCCAACCTAGTTTCCATGCCTCCTAAAGACCCCTCAAAATTGCAGATCCTTCAACTTGATTATTAGTTGTTATTCCTAACCTTTCTGAAAAAAGGAAGGTTGTAGAACCATCTAAAAATATTCCAATACCACCCATACAAGTAGGACCTGGATTTCCCCTAGAGGCATCATTTGTGTTGATCTTTCCTATACCCTCAAGGGGGATGCCAATGATCATTATAATTATGTCTTCTAGATTACATATTTAAGGAATGAAAAGAAGGCAAGGACATGTTTAATATTTGTAAAATTTGATCCCACATTTGAGAGGAAACAAGGGGATGTTTCAATAGGTATTTAATAGATTATCTTAAATTATTTAGAGTCCTTTGCCATATATAATAACTATCTTTGTAATTTTGATTGAAAACCCTGTTATTTATTTCTTTCTAAACATTCCAAAGAAAAATATAAACCCCTACCCAAATAATTTCATGAAAGTATTTATTAAAATAAAAAATATGAGTCCACTCTCTAAATGTATGCTCCAACTAAGTGATTCCCAACCACCAAATACCTAGAAGAGTAGCCAAATTCTACCACAGTTTGATCACTTTAGGACAAATTAAGAAAATATGAGAAATTGATTCTTCCTGCTCCCAAAAAAATTCACATTTAAAGGGCCCATTAAAACCTCTTTACATCAGTTTTTCTCTATAATAACTTTCCTATGAAGAAATAACCAAATAAAAACCTAAATTTAGGCCATAAATTTTAATTCTAGATGTGCTGAAAAATATATTTAAGAGGACTAGGAAATGGCTGGCAAAAAGAAAGATAACCTCTAGCCACTGTATACTCTCCCTATTGCTTTTCTCACCAATTAAAGGTATCCAAATTATTTGAATATGATAATGATCTCTTCTAAAGTATGTGACTCAGCTAAATATTTTTGTCTTCATACATTAGAATAAGCCATTCCTTAGGAGGGATCCATTGACATCCCACCTCCCAAGCCCTAGAGTGAGGCCTACAATAGTTAGCCACCTTTATCCAATGAACCCTATGAAGCTCCTCCATAAAAATTTGGAAATTAGAAAATTGCTCAACTAAAGGAGGAAACCCATCCCAAGAATCTATCCAAAAATTTGCTTGTTGACCATTATTAATCACCCAAAAAAAAATCTTAATAACTTATATTTTTAGGAAAACTAAAATAGGAGATCCTCATGAAGGAAGAGGAAATATAACAATCTGATCTGGTTCTTTATTCTCTGCATATTTTTCTCTTAGCACCTTAGCCCATAACTGCATAGGGGTGTGTAAGAGTCTCCAATAAATATTTATTACCAAGGCTCTACCATTCTTCATAGCTAAGCGAAACCCTAAACCTCCATCATATCTATGAAGGCATAATGTTTCCCATTTGACCAAAGCCCACTTATTTTCATTTCTAACACCACTCTAAAGGAATTTGTGGTTGATTTGATCTAGCTCCTTAAAAATAGCTCTAGGAATATTCAAAATAGAGGAGTAGATTGGAAGGGTTTGAAGAACCCCACAAATCAAAGTGATTCTACCCCCCATGGAAAGCCAACTATGGGTCCACTTTCAAATCTTTTGTTTCACCTTATCAACTAACCAATCCTAATACTTTAATCTACAATATTTTAAAGGGATGTCCAAATAGGATAATGAAAGGACAATTTTTTTAAACACAAGTGATCTAAAACCATTGTTTCTTGTCTTTGTGAACAATAAAAAAAAGTATCTTAGGTTTATCCTCATTAATGAATTGCCCTATATCTTTCATAAACTGCTACAACCTCTTACTAAATATTAATGTCTCCTAAAATTATTCTCTTCCCCATAAAAGTGGTGTCATATACAAATTGTAGATGAGTAATTGGACCAAAACCTTATGCTACAATTATACCTTCAATAGCTTTTCTAGATCTGTATTTAGAAATAATTCTTCCTAAGCACTCAACCTTAATAATAAAAAAATAGTCGGAGAGGAGAACTCCCTGTGTAATACCCCTAGAAGCTAAGAATAACATAGTTGGGACACCATTCAGTAACACAAAAAAAATTGAATAAATGCATTCCTCAATCCACTAAGCCCAATCTGTTGAGAAACCAAATTGTTGAAGAACTCTCAGGAGAAAAGGCCAATCAACCCTATCATAAGCCTTTGAAAGGTCAAGTTGAATGAACATAGTTGACTTCTTCTGAAGTTGCATGGAATGAAGAGCTTCTTGAGCTAGAACAATCTCATCAAGAATTTGCCTACCAACTACAAAACCACCTTGCTCTGGCAAAATAATTTTATGCAAAAGGGATTTTAGATGATCAACCATAATATTTGTAATTATTTTATATGTTGGATAATATTACATTATTTGGTATATGCCAATGTACCATATTTGTACAATATTTTATTAGGTGTGTGTCTTAGATTAGAGCATGAGTTTATATTTCATGTAATTTAATAATGTGTAGGAAATGTACAAGTGTCACGTAAGTGTGCAAGTGTTGTGAGTGTAAATGTGCACATGTGTCCTTAGAATAGAAAAGTGAAGAGTTACAAAGAATATTGAAGGTCAAGAGTGCACCATATGAGGAGTCACATACTATTATATATTTGTGACTAAGCATTGTAATTGGTATTGAAAATGCATTGCTTATTGCATGCATTAGTAGACCTTTATTCTATATAATTTTTAGTATTTTTGTGAGCATTTCTATGTGATTATTCTAAGTTATTTATGTGTTTATTATTATCTTGATTGAGTTCATTATATTGCAACTTTATATTTGATCTTGTAGTTATTTTCTTGTAAGATTTCCATTAAGTATTAGGCTACAAAAGCTATCAATTGTATCAAAGCCATAACAAATTTACTTGCACATGTTTTTAAAAATTGCAAATAGTCTAAGTATATTTCCACTAGCTAAAGAAAGGCTAGTGAAGTTAAGGATATTACCATTGGGTAAGAAAAAATATTGAAGACAGTATTTCCACTGTGTTGAAAAAAAAATGATGAAGCCAAGAATTAATACCACTGGTTGAAGGAAAACCAATGAAGAGAAGTTTTACCACTAGGTTGAAGAACAACTAGTGAAGATTAAGGATACATATTTTAGAGAACCAACTCAAGAAGAAAAGTTGGTCATTATTGAAAAGTTTTAGATAGATTGAGTTTACCTATTCCAAGAATATATTTGGAATAGAAGGCAATCTACAATATAGATTCAGGTCTCGAAGATAGACCTTGAGATTGATAAGAGTTTGGAAACTCCAAAAGAGAAGCCTCATTGAATGCAGATTTAGAGACCCAAGAAGAAGGTCCTACTAAAGATTAAATATAGAGAAGAAGACCTATTGGAAAAGGTCCTTGATAAATATTTATTGGTCCTTAGCAAGAAAAGAGACCATTAAGGAAATATTGAAGGTAGTAATAAGACTTCAAGACAACATAAAATCTTGAGGATACTACTAGGTAGATGACACCACATAGCACATAGATGATAACATTTTAGAAGTCCACATTAGATAGCAAAGTTAAAGAATTCAGGACAACAAAAGAGAAAGGTAGCATTTGAAAGCCACAAGGGTAGTGTTAAAGAAAAGAAACAAGTTTAGAGAATGCAAGGCAACATTCATAGTATTTCCATAAGCAAGTGAAGTGTCACAATAGCTTCATAACAAGAAGACTTGAAGCTAGAGAAGGCAACATATTCAATCAAGAAAAATACTAAAATCTAGAAGAACAACATTGAAGTCAAAGATAAAGAAGGAGATTCAAGCAAAGAAGTCCTATTATCTATTGAATATTGAAGAGTGATCATTAATAAAGTTTTGAAGAAGAAAGTAGATAGATGAATTCTAACAAAGATGTTTACATAGTATTTGGGACAATCATCACCATTTTACGGTAAGCCCATAAGGTACAAAAGAGACTCATTGAAGGAGGTCACAATGAAGATTAAGATAGAGATTTGATAAGAAGAAAAATTGATTAAATTGAGCATACGGGGGAAGTAATATAAGTTCAAGGAAATATAAGGACAAAAGAAGATAGAGATTTTTAATAAAAAAGTTTATTAATAACTTGTTCTACAAATATAGAAAATAAGCAAAAAGAAGACTTGAAGGCAGTAGAAAGTTTTAGAGGACATGATTGAAGGTAAGAAAAAGTAGAACACAACAAATTGTAGAGAACCAAAGCTATTAGAGGGTGCCATAAGCTATTGAATATAATTCTATAGTAGCATCACAACCACAACATGTCTGCATAGTGCTATCTATTCAATCAATGAATAGATAAATGTATTCTATGAGTCATTGACATTAATCACACGATCATTAGAAAAGGAAGGTCAAAGTCTTAGAGTTAAAGATAAGAGAAAATGACTAATAAAATTCTCTGAAAAATAGAGTATATAGAGAATACATCGAATTAAATATAAATATATCATATAAGCAAGTACAAAAAATAGATTAAAATATAGCATTGGGACACCATTGAAGCCCACATTTAGCTCTTTGAAGAAGTGTTTGAATAGGTAACAGAAACACTCTGATAACTTGGGTACACAACATTTGGAGTAGTGCTCAGATAGTCAGAGAGGTAGTGTAGGAGTTTGGAGTGCAAGTTTGTAAGCATTTTGCACCTGTGTTAAAGTACAAAGCCTACACTTACAAAGGGAAGTTAACAACATAGATAGATAAAGAGCATAAGAGAGTGTAAGAAGGGGGATAAAAATAGGATAAAGGTATAGTATCCATTAGAGCTACACTGAAGGCATCAAGAATACAAGCATCACCTAGACCTTAGATCCGAATGTAATAAGGAAGGTGCAACATAATTTCTTAGTGTCATTACATAATCCATCACAACCATTTATGAGCATATGAATGTAGCACAACATTTTCCATCATAGTTCAAAAAAGTTTATTGGAACATAATTCATCATAGTTCAAAAGGAGCACTAAAATTCTACCTATTTTAGTCCAAATGAGGAGAATTGGAATATTGCTAGTCAAGATCCGAAAGTAGTACTAAGATATCATTTGTTGCACTCAAGAAAAGAGCGTTGAAGCCTCTGAAAAAGGGGAAAAAGCGAAGATGAATTCCAAGCATTAGAGAAGCACACAAGTTAGAAAATTGAATATTGACTGAAGTGCAAGAATAAGAGCCACTTTGTAGAAGTCAAACATTGGAAAGTCTAACACCCATTGCAATCAATGTCAGTGAAATATCTCATTCGTGCATGCCCAAGAAAATCAAATTTTACAAGCATTTCTAAAGCCAATCAAATTCACCACACATAGAACCAAGACAACACATAGAAGAATAAAAGGTGAAGGGTAGAAGCTTGAAACACCCATTCAAAATAATTCAAATAGAGGTCCATGCAAAGATATTCCAACTAATTCTCACACGCTCGAGTCAAGAAGCACAACAAAAATATTATTGAACTTGCTAGCGAAAAAGTCACCATTCAAAGCAACACCTTTCAAGGAGGTAAAATTAGGGTTTATTGGATAAATTAAATTAATTTTTGATTTATCTAAAGTTTAGTGGAGTGATAAGGAGTTAATTTTTGATTTTTGGTTTTTAAAGGTTATTTTGGAGTGATAAGTGTGCTATTAGAATAATAAGTTTTTTATTTGTTCTCTTAAGCATTTTCTTGGAGAAATAAGTAGTTAGTGAGAAGCTCTTTATTAATTTTTTTATTTGAAAGCTTTATTTTAATTCAAAATCATAGAATATTTGCAAACAATTTAATTGTGGAGAGATAAGGTATTCTACATCAAACATAGAAAAACTATATTTGCAAAATTCTTAATTTTATAGTTTCTATTTAATTAGGGAGTCAATATATTCAACAATAAAAGTTTTTTTTTAATATAGAAACTAGACATATTTATTTAGGGAGACATAAGGTAGACTACACCAAAAGAAATTAATGGATGAAATTATTAAATATACATTCAAATAAAATAGTGAAGAATTATTTCATGGACTTAAGAAACCAAAATGGCTTAGAGATATATTTGAGAACAAGTTAAAATTTGATTCTCAAAACTTAATAGAGAAGAAAAAACCAAAATGGTTTAAATATAAATTTGAGAACTCAAGAATAAATTCTATAACATATTCTAATGCTAGAGTAAAGTGTTCAATTTCTAAATTATAGGAAGAGAAAACATTTTAAAATAAAATATTTGAAAAACAAGGAAAAGAAAAATGGTCAATTGTGATCCAAATTTATCTTCCAAAGTAATCATGAGTCAGAAATCAAAGAAGAAGCTCAAGTAGTTTATGAACCAAATAATGAAGAACCAAAGAATGGAGATGATGAAGAACTCAGAGCAGAAGTCTCCATACAAAAAAAGAAAGGGTCATATGATTCTAAGGATAAAGGAAAAAGAAAGATACTTATGCAAGAATCTAATGACTATGAAAGAGTTCAAGAGACTTGTAATATTAAAGCCACTAAGACTATGGTACACTAATCATTAATTTGATCAAAATACAGAAGGGAAACAAACTAAAGAAAGCAAAAGGAAAGCAAAAAAAACACAAGGTCCAAAATTATATGAAGATGAAGACTGTATTAAAGACTAGAGTCTTCAATAACCAAATAATGTAATACAAGGGGGTGTTGGAGAATATTACATTATTTGGTACATGCCAATGTACCACCTTGGTAAAATATTATATTAGGTGTGTGTCTTATATTAGAGTGTGAGTTTATATTTCATGTAATGTAATAATGTGCAAGAAATATACAAGTGTTATGAGTGTAAATGTTGTGAGTGTAAATGTGCACAAGTGTCCATTATGTAAGAGTGCACGTGTCCTTAGAATAGGAAAGTGAAGAGTTACAAAGAAGAGTGAAGGTCAAGAGTGCACCATATGAGGAGTCACATACTATTATATATTTGTGACTAAGCATTGTAATTGGTATCGAAAGAAAGTACATTGCTTATTGCATGCATTAGTAGACCTTTATTCTATATCATTTTCAATATTTTCATGAGCATTTCTATGTGATTATTCTATGATTTATTTTTATGTTTATTCTTATCTTGATTGAGTTCATTATATTGCAACTTTATATTTGATCCTGTGGTTATTTTCTTGTAATATTTCCATTAAGTATTAGGCTACAAAAGCTATCATTATACAATACATTACAAAGAGCTATTCGATTAAATCTAGATATATGCTCTACCTCTTGCACTTTAGGAACTAATGCAATGAAGGTTTTTTTAATCTATTTGAGAATAAATTTGGCAGTTCTTGCTTCCTCCATAACCTCTAATAAATCTAAATGTAAAATATTCCAAAACTCTTGATAAAAATTAATAGGAAAACCATCTAAGCCCAAGGTTTTCCCTTGGGAATTTTAAATACCACCCTTCATAACTCCTCCTTGGAAATGCTAGCAACTTGTAGATACCAAAACCTAGCCACTTGTCGTCCATCCTAATTTTCCTGCCATTTTTGCCCATTACTCATATATATTTATGTATATTTATTATATATATATATATATATATAAATATTAATATTTTATATATTACATTTTATATATATTTAATAAATATATATTTATATAAGTGAATTAATCCCAGCCATCCGATTTCACTTAATTCTATCCATCCAGCCATGTCAATCCATGCCACACCCTACAATTAATATCCACCCTCTGATATGATTTTATCTCAACCACATAATTAGTGTCATTAAAACCCTAGCATGCCCTAGGTTGGATTATTAATAAGAGATATTTTGATGGCTCAACCTCTAAATCTTGAATCTTAAGAAGTTGGCCTAAGAAATTCATGTCTTGAGTCCTTAGTCATTCATCCCTATGTTACTTGTAGCATCTGAGCATTCTTGCTTTGCATCCTCACATACCATAGCCCCCACATCCATCTTTGCCTTCCCCTTGCTTAGCCAGATCTACTTTTGCAAACTTCCCCCTCAACTATCAAACACCCTGGGGTACTTTCTATCATTGCCAAGCACCTCTAGGTGCTCCCTTCTCTATTTCCAGGCACATTTTGGTATCCTCCACCATCCTCGAGTGCCCACGAGCGTTTCCTACAATCATCGAGCATCCGTGGGTGTTTTACACCAGATTTGTGAAGTCCCCCTAGCCTTTGAGCGATGCTAGGGCATCATCGCACCAGTTCACTACCAAATATTTCATCAGATAAAAGAATGGTAGATAAGCAAGGTAATTTTTTTATTGTTATTTCATTCTATGTGCTTTCAATTCTGTTCATATTATTTACATCATATAGCTAGGGTTTTGTATTGATTATAAAGGGCCTCACATTATGGATCCTTCACAATTGCTACTAACCCATTTGCTATTTTATTGTATGTAGATCTGGAAGTGTTACATCAACATTGGATAAATGCTTAAGCTAGAGTGGTCCAACATCAGATAAATAGAAGCCCACTCACTTTTGTTGGGAGCAGAGACGCATTTTGAGACACCACCAACATTGTTTTCTAGGGTTTCGAAGAACCCTAAATATTATAAAATTTGTATCAAAGAATTCAAATATTCTTATTGTAACAATAGAGTTTTGAGGCTTCTCCCATATTATAAAATCATTCATTGTGCAATATTATCTTGTTGAGTTCTAGTTATATTTTGTTATTTAGAGTTGCATTTTTGTCTTCACACAACTAAAGCCTTATTGTCCTCTTCCATGATAACAGATAAAATATGTTGTAGAATACCCTATTGAGTATTTATATCCAAAAATTCAACTATAAAAATATGAGAATAATAATTAGTTGCAATATCATTCAAACCTTGTTGAGTGTAAATAGACACTCCCTCATCTATTTTAAGGGAAGAGATGTAATTGAAAGATCTTCTAGCCAAAAGGGACTTATGAAAGAAACTTGTATTCCTATCCCCTTCTTGAAGCCAATGTATCCTATATTTATGCTTCCAAATAACTTTCTCTCATATTTTCCATTTATCTAACAAATTGAGAAGGGAGGACTCCTCCTTCCTTAACTCCTCTAACATAGCCCTAGTATGAATGGATTCATTCACTTGCTCCAATTTACTCACTATTTCCTTTTTCCTTTCTTTAACATTCCTAAACTCATCCCAATTCCATGTTTTAAGTTTAGATTTAATATAGCTTAATCTTCTAATAAAAGTATATATCTTGGTATAAAACCTAGGCTTACCTTCAACCCACCACTTCTAAATGTGATCTCTAAACTCTACATGTCTCAGCCACATTAGTTGAAACCTAAAAGGAATCCAAATTGGTTGATATTCCCACATGTAGGGGGGGGGAACTACCCTACTACGTACAATTCTTGACTAGATTCGATGGGAGTCGAGGTGACTATGGGGGTATTTTATAACTCTACACTTGATGGGAAAAGGGGAAGGGTTCATCAAGAATAGTTTTAAGACTTGCTTCAAGTCTAGGGTGAAATGTGTTAATTAAACATGCACCTATGTTTGGTATTTCTACAACTAAACTATGAAAAGAAAAAGAACAATGCAAGATACAATATGCAAGAATACAAGAGCTAATCCTAGAATTATATTTGCTTGAATGATCACTAACCCTAGGATTGCAAAGCAAAGCCTTTAAGAAAGGGTCCAAGAGAAATGCACAATCAAGGTTAAAACTCTAAATGCACACTATATGCTTTTATTCTTTCAAATACCTAGAAATTTGATCAAATGCTTTTCTTTACTTGTGATCTAGGTTTTGAATGAAAATGAATAGAAATAAAAACACCAAACAACCTAAAGATCTATTAGGGAATTTATATGATTCGGCGGTTGTTCCAAGATTTATCTTACATCCAATAATGTCCCACAACTTCAATACTATAAATTAACTTCACCAAATCCTCACACAATATGATCAACATTAGGGGGCTTGCTTAGGTCGCTATATAACTGTGCTTGAAGGCACAACATTAAAGCCCCCTAGGTCGTTTTAGCTGACCTTTAGAATACAAAAGTGAAAGTTGACCTTTTTGGAAAATGAACAAACAAAATATAATGCAACAGGACAATATGATGAACATAGTGCAAATTATGCTATTATTCTCTAAACACAACATGAAATGCAGATCTAGGGTTTGGAGGTGAAATTCTACCCCCAAGCTTGACACATGAAATTGTGCCCTATACAGGATGGTCATGATCTTGATACTGATGAAATCATACCCTATAATTACGAGGTAAAATTTCACAATAGAAAGTAATAGCAGTAGATTGCAGATGAACCAATAAAATATGCAAATCTAGCAATGTATGAATGTGAATGAGCAAAAATAACCTAGTGGTAGCAAAAAAGTAGACAAAAGGATGAATACCTCCAAGATAGTAGAATCCTCCTTAGGGCTCCAATACTTATCCACCAAGGGCAGCAAAACACAGTCAATGCATCATAAGAGAACTCCACAAATATTAAAAAGCTTCAATAGATCACTTGGCACCTTAGCAATTAGGCACTTTCTTGCTTGTATTATGACTCTTTTAGAACTTCTCTTAAAACTTGTCTTTCTTGGATTAATTATTGGATCAAGGGGATAAGAAGGATTCAAAACCTTTATTTATAAGTTATTTGAAATAAGGATGGATGGGAAAATCTAAGGGGAATCGACGTTAAAGAGGTCAATTTGAAAAAAAAGTGTTTTCTAAGAGAAACCCCTAACTAGGTTGAATCACGTCCCATAAGGGTCGATCTGATATCATAAAAAATGGGAAAAAATTAGGGAATGGAAGGGGGATATGGGTATAAAATTGCTTTGGGCAAGTTGGAAGGTCTTTATAGGGATCTAGGAAAATGAACCACTCGAGTGGGTCAATGTTTTGCGTCTACACCACACTTCAACCATAAATGACTAGTGGTTAGAGCCAACATTATTAAAAGTCTTGAATTTTGGAATCTATCCATTCATCATAAATTCCTTAGAGACTAGAAACTTGTCCAACCTTTCCAAAATACAAGCTTGACCTTGTCTTCTATTAGACCAAGACATCAAACCATTATCCAGTTTGACATCCAACAAATGAAGAGAGGAAATGTACTCAAACAAAGGTTAGAGATAACATCCAACTTCCTATTTCCCCTAATATTTTCTTCCAAAGACAAGATAGTATTGAAATCCCCACATAATAGCACCCCAAATTATGGGAAGAGGTGAATAACATATTCCAAAATCCTCCATTATAACCTCTTCTCCTCCAAAATGGTAGAGAAATAAACATTAACAAGTAAAATCATTTGATTAGATTACCTACTCTAAACTAAGAGAGCAAGAATACCCTAAGCTCCAAAAAATTGAATAACAACCATCTCTTTTGGGTCCCACAAGCAAGCTATGCCCCCAGAAACTCCTTGGGAACCATGAGAGATTACTTTAGATCCTAGCCAAATTTTCTTGGAAAAGACATCCATCACTTCAACTAAAAATTTTATTTCTTGGAGAAAAAGCACTTGTGGGTGATTATATTTAATCATTCTTGCTATTTCATTAAGTTTTGAAGGGCAACCTTTTAGTTCCCTTATATTCCATGAGATGTACTTCATGAGGAAAATTGTTTAAACATTTGAGGAATATCCCTCACTTTGCCTGTTGAAACCAACTTATCCCCTTCTTTCTGAATCTAAACCACATTTGTTTTCCTTCCTGCCTTTTGGTTTGTATCCAACTTCATATTTTTACTGGAGGTTTGACTAATTCTTGATGGCTATGGATTTAAGTCTACTTTTGTTGATTGAGAATATAGGACTACGCTTGATTCATAGATCCTTGGGATCCTCCTTCAGAACTAAAGACTTGTTTGAACTTCTCCATTTTGTTTTTCCATTGGTGATTTTTCTCTTACTGAGGATAGATCTTAGAACTATTAATCAAACCAATGGCTTTCTTTGAGGAGTCTTTTACTACTATTGGATGGATAATATATGAGATATCCAAAAACTGAGTTTCCAAAATATTTGTCTCCATAGCATCATCCATGTCTACTAAATCATCTTCCACTGCAAGTTTTGAAAACCTATTATCTAAATAAGTTGTCTTATTTGTAGGCTTCATTCTTTTAGTAACATTTTTTTTAGGAGCTTGAAATTCCTCCTAACCTTGATCCCACTTTATTTGTCACAAGACTACATAATTATAATATTTTACTAAGTGATCTTATTCATGAAAAACCCAACACTTGAAAAGAATGTTTTCATAATCAACTTCTTGCTCCCAAGTTTCTTCCCCAAACTGCAAAGTGATTTTTTTAGGTAGGGGGTTATTGAAGTCTATAAGCACATAGATTCTAGCATAAATAATATGCTCAAACTGTATTGTTTTATTTGCTATCATCATGTAGGTGCCTAAAGTGTTAATAATTACTGAGAAGATTGTAGGATTCCTGAATTCAGGTAATAAACCAAAAATTCTGACCCATATAGGTCCTACTAAAGGCATTTCCTCTTCAGCCTTAAATAAAGCATGTCAAGGTTTTATAAACAAATCAACTCGACCAAAAAACCAAGGACCACCTTGGAATATTTATTCTCTATCCTATTCATAGAAAATAACACCAAAACAATATTGATTATGATACTTTGAGATACTAAACTCACCTAGGGTTTACCATTACTTCAAAGCCCAACTTTTAAAAGCATGTAAGGGTGGTTGAAGGACCATAAATCAATAGATCAATACTCATTGCTCCATTGCATCAATTCCATCATGAATGTTAGATCATTGTAGATTAAAACTTGGAGATCCATTCATCGCTTTTATGTAACAAGAGTCTATTTTCTAGAATAAATCCTTGGCATACGAAGAGGTTGAAGATCAAAATCGCATTGACCATTTGGAATTGTTGGAGGTTGAGCACCTATCAGAGCATCCTTGAAGTTCATTCTATCCATAGTTTCATCTAATCCCTTCCTTGAATCCTCCCTCCTTCCATTGATTGTCTTCAAACCCTTATGTTGTGTAACCCTTCAAACCATCAATCCTCCAGAGGTTATGATCACTAATTCCTACAACCCTATCCTTATAATTTTAATGATTTAGGATAGGATTATTTTACTTCTATATATATATACTTTTTAATAAATATATTTTATATTTTATTACATTATTTTATGTTATACATATGTTATTATGAATTTTAGTTTATAATGAAACTAAGACCATTTATTTTAAGGTGAAAAACATCATTCGCTTGCACTAGACCATAAAACCATCAGTCATAAGAGATTTAAATTACTTGGGTTTGAATATCAATTGCTCGCGCATACTATATTACCTATAACCTATATAAAGTTGAAAATTAACCCTCTTTATAGAGGATAATATCCTAATGAATAATGTTAAGACTTATTATGGAATTGAAACCTTCATTCATAGTGTAAAGCAATTTTCTTTCACACACTATTCATATACACTAGGCCCTTTTACCCTTGGAAACTTGAATCACTTGAAAGTCAAGTACCCACCGGTTTTGTACACTAGAGTCTTATATCTATTGAGACTTGAATATAAAACTTCTTCATGTAAGACAACCCATAGATAGACAATGTTAAGGTTTACTATAAAATTTAAACATTTTTATAATGTTAAACAACTTGTTGTCCATCTACCAATCACACACACTCAATATTTACAATTTCTATATTCACTAAGACTTGGACCACTTAAAGGTCAAGCACATATCACTCATGCACATTATACCCCTATGCCAACCACAACTTGAGTCCTAGAACCTTTCCCATAAAAGATATTCTATTGATAAATAATGTTAAAGGTTGTTGCTTGTGTGAAGCAACTTGTTCCCCATTGCTTGGTCCAAACCCAATAGATATTTTTAAAGTTTACCCATAGTTAGAACCTTGTCTTGTGACATAAAACTCCTTAATATCAATTTATTATGTCAAACTTAATGAATTATATTCTATATTTTTATCTTATTTATTATTAGAGAAAAATATGTCTTTTGAAAATTAGAGGATGTTGCAAGCGTATATTGAATTTAGTTTCAATAAAAAAAGTAAATAATATTTAATATTATATTTAAATATCAAAATAAAATTATATTTTATTAAATGGTATGAATTTAATTGGTTAAATTTTTTGACTTTTAGGAAGGTTAATGTTTAAATTTTGACAAATGATATATGCATAATTTCTAAGTTATTATAATATTGTTATGTGGTAGGGAAATTTTTTCCAAAAAACTATCTCATATTTTATGAGCCATATCTTTGTGAAGTATTATCTGATTTAGATTATTATTAGACAAATTTGTGCAAAATTTAAAGGACTTTAAATTGAGTGGTCATATGAAGAAATTTGAGTAGTATTAAGGGAGACACAACCATGTGAAGTCAACCATCTAAAACAAAGGTAGTAAATATTTTTCAAGTCATGGGAAATGAAATTGTATCTATTATCTATAATCTTATTGTAATGGTAAGGGTTTTGGCCTCTATTTGACAGGTATATGGTCCAAATCCCACTCAATATGAGGGGACCAAGATCCCTCATATAAACCTGAGTAAACTCATTGAATAGGAGTGGCAAGATTATTGCAATGGTAATGGATTTGGCCTCTCTTTGAGAGGTCCAAGGTTCAAACCCCACCTAGTATGAGGGGAGTAGGACCCCTCATAAAAAACCTATTTAAAATCATTGAAAAAGAAATTGCTGATATCTATCAGCTAGTTTTCATATGATGGGAGGAGAAATGGAGGGCTAAGGCATCATTGAGATGAAATATTTTGTATAGACATAGAGTTTTTTAGCTAAGATACATTTATCCCTTCATTATCTTAGAAGTTATTCAAGCATATTATTATAGGTTTATTTTCAAATAATATAATCACTATTGGATATACTAGTAAATTTTAGTAGATATTAAGTTATAGGTTCATTCCCATGAATCAATTTGTAACTAATTTTTTTGAATCACACCTATTAGTAGAGGTTAGGGAGGACCTCATAAAGCAATGATTCTTATTGCTCAAATATAAGGTAGTCATTGGTAAATTTAGTAAGTCTTGGATAAGGGCTTCAAATCTAAGAAAATGGATTGATAGGAGATGGAAGTCTTTAGGAGTGAGTCTATATTTTCTTCCTAAAGGTTTCTTTCTATCCATTTTATATTATAGGGAGAAAAGAGATAGAATCCTAAAAGTGGGTCCTTGGTTTATGGGAAGAGCAGGTCCCTTCCTTACCTATTGGTATGAAGGCTTTGAATTTGAAAATGTAAATCTATCCCTTTTACTAGTCTAAGTAAGGATGTATGAGTTTACCATTGAATTTTAGGAAATGGATTCATTTAAGTTAATAGGCAACACTCTAGGAGAATTACTTGATATTTTAGAAACTACGAAAGATAGAGTCTTAGCTATTTATGCTCAAATATTAGTCATGATTTATATCATTAAACCTTTACTATAATCAATCATTATTAAGTATAGAGGTAATTTGTGAATCCAAACCATGGATTATGAAAGCATATCTTTTAGATATAGAAGATGTCATGATATGAGGTATATTGAGAAATCATGCCATTAGAAGAGTCCAACAAAATATATGTAGAAAACTACAAGATAAACTTACAAATGGATATGGATGAGGATGGTTTTCAAAATTTAGGAAATAGGTCCAGATAGATGAAAGTAAATAAATAATTGAGACCAGTAAGTAAGGATATTGGAAGAAATACCAATTATTTTAAGGCTTTAGCCTATGAATAAAAAGTAGATAAGATATTAGAGGACATGGTAAATAATATTATAATATTAACAAGGAATATTGTACTAAGTATGATCCCAATTTAGGGATGAAATTTCCTATTGAACCTAAGGAATGTGCCTCATAAATTTTTTAAGACTCTCTTGAAGTACCATGCACCAGTGAGGAGAAAGAAAGTGGTAAAGAAAATGTAATATTATATGTTAATACCTCTACCATTAACAAGGAAATACCATAAAATGAGTAGGATAAGTCAAAATCTTCCTTAACAGAGCTAGGAGAGGATAAATCTAATAAAAAAGAAATTTGTGAAATAATATTGAGGAATAGAATAACAAGACCCACTCTCGACAAGGCAAAAAGAGAAAAACCTTCAAATTATCAAGCAAGAGCCAGTGAAGCAAGAGCAAACATAGAGAAAAGTAACACAATCTAAGTTGGTTGAACTTCTCTTTACCAAATAACAAAATGATATTGGTAATTTGTAGGAGGGGCCTAAAACCCCTAATGAGACATGATTAACATCTCATGGAATATAAGGTGTGCTAATGCCCCCTTAGAGTAGAGGTGTATTAAGAACATTTGCTTAAGTAATAAGCCTAATATTATTTATATCCAAGAAACTAAAATGATAAAGGAAGAAGTTTCCAAAATTATGAAAGCAATATGGGCAAGATGTCAATGGAATGTTGTATATTCAAAAGGAGTGACAAAGTAACATGTTGAAATCGAGTTAGAACCTCCAAGGAAACCATTCATAAAACTAGTTATGGATAGCCTCATTAGTCACATGCTACTTTGCAGATCCTGATATATGGACTAATAATCTAATGCCCCTTTGACTAATAATCTTCTTTGCAGATCCTATAGGATGACAACTATACATGGACTAATAGTAGGATAGGTCAAAATCTGATAGTAAAAAAAATTGATAGTTGCATACTCTCAAATCATTGACTAAATGAAGGAAATTATGCTAAAATTAATACTTTGACAAGAATTGGTTCAAATGGTTGGACAATAAGAGTTTAAATATTGGTAAGTGAATTAAAAAAAATATTTTTTAAATATGAGTAGGTGTGGGATGACCATCCTCAATTTATTGATATGATAAACGTAAACATGAATTTCTTTAGGAAATAGTGGGTTATATACACTTCCAAAACAAATTAAAGCAGTGATATCTAGATTAAAAAAATGGAATAAGAACATTTTAAAAATAATTTTGAGAAGAAAGAAGAACTGAAAGATAAAATTTCAAAATTCCAAAAATTTGAGCACAATAATACAAGCTTGAAGGAAAGGGATTTTCTTAGTGAATATCATAATATTTTTAGTAAAGAAGAGAAAGTTTAGAGATTACAATCAAGACAAACATGGTTAAAAGACAATAAAAACATAGTTTTCAATAGGATGAAAATATTATAGTGATCTTCATAATGGAACCTTCAACTGTAAAAGACTTGATCTCCCTAATCATGAGGCCGAAGTTTCATGTTTGCTAGCTAAGTTATCTTCTATCAGAATTCCTGCAGAAGATACTATAGATAGTCCAATTTGGGAACCTACTGATTCTAGAGAATTCATAGTCAAATTGGCCTATTTGTTGTCTCTCAATACTTTTGAAACTCATATTCTGTTTAAGTTGGTTTGGACAAAGCATATGACCCTAAAATTACCTCTTTCTCTTGGCTTTGTATCCAGGATCGAATAACTACAATAGAAAACCTAATAAAAAGAGGAATTCCTCTTCCTAACAGATGCTACCTTTGTCTGTCAGATTGGGAATTTGCTTCTAACCTATTTCTATTTTGTTCCTTTTCAAGAATTGTGATTAGCAATATTTTTCTCAAATTCCATCTTGTTTGGGTTTGTACTTCATCCATTATTGAGCTATTCCTCCAATGGCCAAATCCTTTCAAGAATCCTGTGCTCAAAGGATTATGGAAATTTTGTTTACAACATTACCTTTGGCAAATTTGGCTTGAACAAAATAGAAGAGTTTTTGATAAAAAATCCTTGGATGTTAACCTCATTGCCAATAAGATCATCCTCTATGCCAAGGAGAACATCCTCATAGCCCTCTTTGATCCTTTTCCTTGTCCACCTTTCAAAAAATCTATCCTCAATTCTTGTCACATCAACCTTGATACTTTCATATAGGATAATCCTTCATCCTCTAGAACCAACATCAAGTGGCATCCTCCTTCGGTTGGATGGGTTAAGATTAACTTTGATGGAGCTACAAAAGGTAACCTGGGCAATGCTGAAGCTAGAGGAATTCTTTGTGATCCCCTTGACAATTCCATTTTTGCTTATTTTGAACATTTGGGAGTTATTTCTAATCATGCTACTGAAGCCAAGTCTCTTTGGAGAGGCCTCCAATTCATCAAAAATATTCCAGGGAATATAATTGTCGAAGGATATTCTCTAAACATAATAAATTATTTAAAAACTTCAAAACCTTGCAGTTGGAGGATCAAAACCATAATATAGGAAAATAAATAAATCTTGCTCCAACAGAATGCCACCATTGTCCAACATGCCTTCAGGTAAGCCAACTTCGTTGCTGACAGATTGGCCAACATTGGAGTGAATTCTCAGGGGTTGATGATGTGGACTGAAATTATTCCTCTCGAAGTTGTTGAGCTCGTCATGCATGACCAAAATATTGGTAATCATGGTGAATCTTAAGCTCTTTGTTCATTTCATTGTCCAATGCTCCATTTTTCATGTGATGCCTTGGACTTATTACATAATTATTAAGAAAGATTCAAATTTTAGATTGAAGATCTTTTTACACCACTTGCGCTGCCTTGACTTGGTTCATGATCTCATGACCCTTTTTTATATGATCTTAGGCTACCTGATACCTCTTTTTCCAACATGTACTTATTTTTCGACAATAGAATCTTGTTGGAATCCCAATTCAAAGCCCAACATGATATTTAATCATGTCTTCCCTGTGCTTTTTGATTTTCACCATTTGGCTTCCTCGAGAATCATCTATTACCATTTTTCCTTTTGCATTGTTTCAAGATTTAATTTGGTGAAATTTCCAATCATTTATGTTTCCTGTGCCAGATCCTCTTGTTGGCTCATTTTTTTGAGCGTCCTCATGAGTCAACCTTTCCAGAGGCTTGTGCATTCCCCAATTACCTATTGCAATTTTCAATGTCATAAAATTCATCTTGTTTCTAGGTCTGGCCAATCCTATTCCTCCAGGCGGGTTGTTTCCTTTTTGAGGAGTTCCTATTGGTATCTCGACTAGATCTAGAGGTGCACCATTAGTTTCCATTTATATTTCCCTTTGCATGCTCCTATTTTACATCATCTCATCTCCAAGTGGCTTTTCTTGGTTTTTTCTTGCTATCCCCTTTGTCCTCCTCTCTGTTGCTCTTTGTTGTTAATCATGAAGGAGGGAAAACCAATGTTTATTGAGCCCAAGATATTTGATTTGGAAACCATTGTTAGTAACATTTTGAAATACAAAGGTGGGCTTATCAAATTTTTTAAGATATTCTCTAGCATCGACGAGGAGGTGACCAATGCTTTTGCTACCTCCTAGAATAATTATATTGTTACCATTCATGGCATGGTGTTTTAGATCACTATGGAGCTGTTGGATGAGCTAACGGGACATAATATTGAAGGCAAGGTGATCAGGAAAAACAAGCACAACTAGGACATAAAGTTAACCCATTTTGATAAAAATTTGGTGATCCACAAGCTGCATAAGAAATGTTTGTTCCGCCACCACCTATCTACACCTTGGAAGGAAATCCTCAAACCCATTATGCAGTATTTAACAAATGATAATTTTGAATCCCAGCTCTATTGTTTTTACCTGGCCTTTATTAACCATTTTTATGAAGCTAAAATGATGAATATCCCAGAAGCACTGTATCGGTGCATGGATTACACAATAATATCCATCTGTACCAAGGAGGAAGAGGGTTTACCTAGTCACCAGGGCCTTTTTAGTGTCCTTTATAGGTTCCTTCTCCTAAATTTTCCCAAAGGAAATATTCTTGCCCCTGATTTTGAGGAGGACAATTTTTCTTCGATGCCCATCCCTAAAGCCTATAGACCTAAGAGAAAGAACAAGAGTGATAGACATAATTATGGGTCCAACATCAAGAAAAAGGTTAAGGTTGAAAAAATGCCTATTCGTTGTTCACAGATACTCAAATTCAAGGAAGTTGCTGAAACCCCCCCTTCCACTTCTGAGAAGCCCTTGAAGGATATTTCTAGCTCCCCTGATATTGTTGAAAAATACCTTTATAAGCTTGTTTTCCATGCCACCTCTGTTACTATTTACCACTTGGAATGTGCTCATGTGGCTATTGGAAAGGCAATTTCAAATCTCAAGGAACAATGTCAAGCACTCAACCTTCTATTTTTTTGTTATGCTTTCGAGGATATTCCTACCATCTCTATTGTAGAGGGACCTTCTAACATCAAAGTTGATGCTAAGGATGAGGAAATCATGGAAATCACAAAGGAAGCTTACATCGAAGCCCCAAAGGATGCTATAAAGGAATATGTGAAGGATGCAATGCTGGAGGTTGCCAATGTAGACTGACACACCATTTTGAGTTGGCCTACTAGTTCTCTTACATCTGCAATTTTTTCCTCATCTATTGTTCCTTTCTTCTAGAGGTTTTTGTCCTTTATGGTTTCATTGGCTGTATGTTTGTCTCATTTTGTTCCTTTCCTTTAGAGGATTTTGTCCTTTCTAGTTCAGCGACTGTTTGCCTCTCTATTTTTGTTCCTTTTCTAGATTCCTCTAAGGTTTTTCCTTTTTGATCCTTTGTTGTGCAAGGTGTTGGGGTTCCTTTCAAATGCCCCCTTTAAATAAAAATTTTAACTTACCAAAAAAAATATTATATTGATAGAAATCCAAAATTAGTAGAATAAAATCAGTAGAAGGGGTTTAGATTAAATACCAAAGCAAAATAAAAAAGGAGGTAAAGCTTTTTTACTATAATATTCTAAAATCAAATGAATTTGAAGTTCTTGATGATAAATTGCTATGAGAAGTACCTTAAGTTATAATAGATGAAGTCAATATCAAATTTATGGAGCCTATTACTCTGAAAGAAGTTCATTCAACCATTTTCTCTTTTGATAAGGATAAATCCCTAAGTTCAAGTAGGCTCTCAATAAAATTCTATTAGCATAACTTAGAAATAGTGAAGGATTCTTTATTGGTGGTAGTGGAATAGTCTAGGCAAAACTATATATCAACAAAATATCTTACCCTAGTTCCAAAAAAGGATGCAAAATTGTTTGATTTGTTTAGGCACATAAGCCTTTATAATATGACATATAAGATAATCTCCAAAGTGATGGAAAATTGGTTAAGACCACTATTAGACAAAATTATTTCAGAAGAGCAAGGAGGATTTATAAAAGGGAGATATATTTTGGATAGGATTATAGTAGCTCATAAAGTAATGCATTCAATAGCTTTTAGAAAATAAAGAGCAATGATCTTAAGATTTGATATGAATAAAGCCTATGGTAGGATTAAATGGTATTTTATTTTTTTAGTGTTAGAAAATTTTAGATTTGGAAATAAATGGGCCAGATGGATTAAATATTATATCTCAACAATATCATATTCAATATTGGTCAATGGGCTAGTAAAAAAATCATTTAAAGCCAAAATGGGTCTTAGATAGGGAGATCCTCCATTATCGTATTTTTTCATTATTATGGTAGAAGTATTGGGAAGGAACTTGAAGAACACATACAAATATAGGCTAATAGAAAACTTAAGGCTATTAATAACATCAACAATATCATCAATCAATAGTTTGCAGATGATACAACCCTTTTTGGAAGGGTGAGAAAAAATGAGGCCAGAGATTTGAATAACTTATTAAAGGAATATGAGAGAATGTCAAGGCAAAACATTAATAGGAAAAAATCCAAAATTTACTTCCTAAAAACTCCAACTAGAATAAAAGTAGGGATATGGAGGTTACTTCAAATGTAAGACACAAATTTATTAGCAACACATCTAGGGATGCCCTTATTTGAGGGGAGAATAAGGATATAATTATAGAATACAATTATAAGTAAAGTTTAGAATAAACTATCAGTATGGAAAGGTAGATGGTTATCATTAGTAGGAAGAGTGTAACTAATTAAATCATTATTATAGACCATTCCAACATATTAATGTCCTTGTATGTTATCTCAAAATTAGTAGAAAATATTTAATATATAATATATGGTCAGGATTACATGATAAAAGTAAATTTCCTTTGGTGAAATGGAGCAAGGTGTGTGATGATAAAACTAGGGGATGTCTCGATTTAAGAGTTCTTATGGATGCAAAATTAGCTCTAAGGAGAAAATTAATTTGGATATTGTACAAAGCGAGTCAAAGACAATGGGCAAGAATTCTTCCAAGTATGTTGAGCCCAATTACCTAGGCTTAATATTTACTACATTATAACAAGATGTTTTTGCACTATGGAACGGTTTAAAAAATTAATTGATCTAGTTATTAAAGTTCTAAAATGGGTAGTGGGAATTGGAGAAAAAAATATATTTGGATGGATATATAATGAACCCAAAATCTATCTACAAGAAAACACACATTTTTTTTAGGAGAGGGATTCCTAAAGCCCTGACTGATATTTGGTTAATTCTATTGTTTACATTCACTAAGTTTCACAAATATTCCCAAATAATCACATCTCACTAAATACCCTCACACAAGTCTATCTTTGTAGGTGTATTATGTATTACCACAAATAAGCTTATCCATATCATCATTCTTGGTGAGCAAAATTTATCACCTTCAGTCAGTTAAAGGTATACGCCCATCTCCATATCACACACACATCCATTTGTATAGGTATGCTATGCGTATTGTGAGTTAAGCTATCCATATCATCTCCACGATGAGCTATCTTAACTCAGATATAATATTTTAGTTTACTTAGTTATCATTCTCCCTAAGGGGTATAAATCCCTTAGGTCTCCCTATGTTCACCCTAAGGGATTTCAATCCCTTAGGTCACTCTCTAGGTTTACCCTAAGATTCTTAATTTCTTAGGACACTTTTATGTTTAAAAAAATCAAGAGCAACTCTATCTACTAAAACAAATTTTTTTTTTTAAAGCATATAAATGATAAAGAGAGACATTTAATTGAAAGTATGCATTAAAAGGAAAGATAAAGCTAAATAGCAAGCATAAATAATTCATAGCTATAAATTTAGATACATTTTCCAATCCTTCAATAAATTGTTACATATATCCAAGTATAGAGAAACCTCCATACTTTAAAGAATAAATAATACATCACAATAATTTAGGGATATCTCCATACAATTCTAGTTTATTTGAGCATAAGTAAATCATTGCAAGTAGAAGTCAAACTGGTGCCTTGGTTCCAACTACCTCTTCGGTCCTCCTATTTCCATATATCATTTTAGGATAATAGGGGATCATGGCACTCATGGTTCCATGATAGATATGCTTCTAAATGCATTTACTATTTTATTTTTCAAATTGCAACTATACAAATTAAATCAAAGTACTTAACCATCTACTGCATAGTTGATATCATAAATATCTCTATTTTTATTTTCACCTCTCATTACCCATAGAGAGTCTTTCAAAAACTACAACTAGATCACAAGTTTCACTTTAGTCAATTCAATTAAACCTTTATTCAAAAAAGTAAAGTCCCATACCCTTAAATTTTTAAATAAACTAGGTTTCTCTATTTTCGCAAATCAAGTCTCATTGCTTAATTTATAAAATAGACTATATTTCCTTTATTTCATAAATCAAAGTCCCATACCTTTAATATATAAAATAAATTATTTTCTTTATTTAATAAATCAAAACCTCATTACTTTAATTCATAAATAACTAATTTTCCTTTATTTCATAAATCAAATTCCATACCTTTAACCCATAAAATAGCTAATTTTCCTTTATTTCATAGATCAAAGTCCCATTCCTTTAATCTATAAAATAAACTAATTTCATTTATCTCATAAATTAAAGCTTCCCCACTTTAATTTATCTAAGTAAAACATAACTCCTTTCCCTTTACTATAATTAAATAAAACATAATTCCTTTTCTCTTTTATTCTAGTTAAATAACATAGTATTCAATTAATTAAAACATAATTCCTTTTCTCTTTTATTCTAATTAAATAACATAGTAATTCCTTTTATTTTTTATTCTAATTAAATAACATATTATTCAATTAAATAAAACTTAACTCCTTTTCTTTTATTCTCTAGAATTACAAGAACAAAGATTAATCCCCAAATTGAAGACCCGGTTGACTCTTAACATGTGAAACACAAAGCTTACACATGACAAATTTCTCTCAAAGGTGGATGGGGTATTTATAGTTGAAGAACAAGCTTGAAAAGGGAATTGATGACACTGAATAATGTGGTCAACCCATGGTTAGTCGATCAGGAAGAGAAGTAGGGCAACATTACCCATATGGTTTGTCAGCTTACCATTGTTGTTGTAGGAGTTCATCAACAATGGTCCCTACAACCACTACCAAACCCCCTACACTATCCTTCAAGTAGTTAATCACCTCAAAAGATACAAAACAATCACTTAGACTCAAATGAGGATGACTTGGCCATAGAAACATTGCCATGATGTGACAACATGAGACAAACCAGGAGGAAAAAATGGTTGGGAGGTTTTAGATACCTATAGACTCCATGATACTGTAGGGAAGTCGAGGGAGCGAGTTATAGTAGCTCAATGGAAAATGAAGGGTAATGCACAACACAAGCTGCCCTTATTCACCTTAGGTAATTGAAAACTAACTACAAGTTATTAGAACACATACCAATATATGATGATAACCAAACTTAATTCTAACCAACGTGGTGGTAACATATCACCACTATGTATTGAGACTCAATGTTAAAACCATAACTAGTAAGCCACAAAGTCTTAGTTGAGGGTACGACCATACATAACAAAATAATGATTACAAAAGGGTAGGGAAGAAACCAATAGAACAAACAACTCGAGATCGAGAACCATGGTAGATTACTGGGTTAAAATGTGTAATTTATTTTTAAAAAGATATTTACTTTAACCCAATGAAACATGAGGGAATCATTTCAAACTCATCTATCGATATTGGTTTCTCTCCCTTAACTACTGAAGAGATGTTACTCCACATATTGGTTCACAAAACATCATCTTACCTTCTTCCTTCACTCTCATTTTTTCTTATTTTTCTTTCCAAAAGAGAAGAACCTCCTTTATTTTGTCTATACTCTTCTTTTCTATGTCTGCTGCCTACCCACCCTTTGACTTGTCTCATCAATGCTATCTAATCTCTTCATGGTTGCAAAATATTTTTGTTTAAACAAATCCTATTTTTCTTCTTCCAAAATTTGCTATAAATGAAGTTATCCTCTAAGCATTGATCGAAATATTTGCCTTGCAAGCTCAATCAGATCTCATGGAAAGGGTGGTTTCCTCGAATCAAAACTTGCAAGTTCTCTTTGATTTAAAATAATTTCTATTATTTCTTTAATAAAATATTTGCTAACTATTTAATAATTTCCACTATCATTTAAATAAAAGCTTTACTAACTATTAAATGAATTTCCATTATCATTTAAATAAAATCTTTACTAACTATTAAATGAATTTCCACTATCATTTAAATAAAAGCTTTACTAACTAATTTAAATGAATTTCCACTATCATTTAAATAAAATCTTTAATAATTAATTTAAATGAATTTCCACTATCATTTAAATAAAAGCTTTACTATCCAAGGTTCAAATCTCGGGCCTCGTCAAACTGAACACTTGTCCCTTTCCTGGTGCTTTCAACGGTGTAAAAGGTTTAAAATGATTGTGGCATGGTGGTTATAGGTGTGGACTGCGCGAAGATCTGTGTGGCGGCTTTTGGGGCGCATGCAGTAGAATCATCGTTGTGGCCATAAAAGGCTAGACAGCTTGCCCGGATTCATGGCGGCTACCGATTCCACCATGTAAATTAAAAAAAAAAATCTTTACTAGATAAGTTAAATGAATTTCCATTATCATTTAAAAATGTATTATTTATTATTCTGAAATGAAGTTATTTTATCATTTTAAAATAAGCTATATACTACTTTGAAATGAATTTCTATCATTTAAAATAAAGAATTCTACATATTTACATATATATAAAATATAAAAGGACTTTTTTTATCGAATACTAACATCATGTTCAACGTATTCAAGCAATACAAGGAGTTTCAAAGGCAACCAACTTATGCATGCTTTCCAAACCATTGATACAAAAAATGATGAAGTAAAAGATAAATAAATAATCTACAATAGACAAAGATTAAACTATATATCAACAATATCATGTTCTTTCAAAATATTAAACTAGCATCACATAGTTGTTCAATTGCACAAACTAAGTATTAAAGCATCAATAATTAATACATTGTTTCTTTATGCCAAAAAGCCTGCTAGGGAAGGTCATGCCATCCTACCCCACTAGGACTAAACACTGTCCCAGGTGTTTCTAAATATTATTTTTTTTACATCATATATTTTAAAAAATAAGGGAAAGTGTTTTTGCATATCATCCACTTTTTCCCAAGTAACATTTCTTTCAAAAAACTAGTCCCACTAGACCTTACATTGTTCAAGAGTTTGATTCCGCATAGACTTAGAATGAAACTCAAGAGATTTTATCGACATTACTTCAATAGCCTCTATATTTGCCATCTACAATTTAGAAACACCCCACACATGTTCAAGGTCAACAACATACTTTCTAAGCAAGGATATGTGGAAGGTATCATGAATCTTTGATAGTTTAGGAGGTAAAGCAAGTTGGTAAGCAACCAAACTGATATTTTTGTTGATCTTGAAGGGTCCCATAAATCAAGGATCCAACTTTGTGGATTTTATGGTACTCTTCTTTAGATTAATCCTTAAAAACACTTTGTCTCCAACTGAGTACTCTCTTGGAGTCCTCTTTATATCATCATAGGTTTTTTGCCTATCAAAAACTTCTTTAAGTATTTACCTAATTACCTTTAACTAATCTCCCATTTCTTTGACCATATCTAGCTCAGTAAAAAATTGATCTTCCAAGTTGTCCATGACAATGTCATTCTATACTTTCACCCATACAAGGCATCAAAAGGAGCCATTCCTAGAGAGGAGCGGTGTCCATTATTGTAGGTAAAATATACAATATGCAGGTTGTCTTCCCAATGAGACTCTTGATCTATGCAGTACATATGAAGCATTTCCTTTAGTACTTGGTTTACCCATTCCATTTGACCATCAATCTCAAGGTGGAATACCAAAATCATGTTCAGTTTCATGCCTACTGCATTATGAAGGGATTTTCAAAATTCAAAATTGAATTTGGAATCCCTACATAAAATGATTACCTTAGGAAATCCATGCAAAAAAAATATCTCTTTGGCAAATCTATTAGGCATCACCTAAGCATTGTCCTTGATGTTTCTAGGTATGAAATGTGCAACCTTAGTCAATTTGTCGACTACTACTAGAATTGCATCATGTTGATACCGAGTTTTTGGTAAAATTACTATAAAATCCATAGATATAACTTGCCATTTTTGCATAGGTACATCATGTAGATACAATTATCCTATAGGATGCTTGCATTCTGCCTTAAATTTTTAATATTTGAGGCATCGAGTGACAAAATTGATGATATCCTTCATTCCTACCTAGAATAAGGTTTTTTCATGTTTTCCCACATTTTGGTCCCTCCAAGTTGAGCAAAATAAGGAGATCTATGGGCTTATTGTATTACTAATTTCCTTAAATCATCCATATTTGGTATGATCACTCTACCTTTGCAGCTCAAAAGGTCATATTTCATGCCAAATTTCTTACTACCCTTAGGGTCTCTATCCATCCTAGCTCAAATTTCTTGGCAATACTTATCCCGATATTGCTCCTGTCTCACTTTATCCATAATATCTACGTGACTTATAGTTATGGCTACTTTGTGTTTCCTTCCACTCAAGACATCAACAACTTTATTATCTTTCCTTTTTATGTACTCAATTTCAAAGTCATACTCAATGAGAAACTTGACCCATATTCTTTGTATTGCATTAAGTATAGGTTGTATAAATATATACCTTAGACTTTTATGGTCAATTTTTAATTCAAAGGATCTTCCCATCAAGTAGTGGTGCTAGGCATTTAGAGCATGCACTACTACAACTAGCTCTAAATCATGTGTAGCATAATTAACTTCATGCTTCTTGAGCTTCCTTGAAGTATATGCTACTATTGAATCTTCTTAAGAGAGTACTCCTAACCCTTCTAGTGATGCATCCATGCACACTAAAAATTCCCCTTGAGGGTTAGGAATTTTTAGTATTGGTGTAGTGTTGAGTTTATGTTTCAGCAATGTAAAGGCAACTTCACACTTCTCTAGCTATTTTAATTCCTTTCCATTTTTCTAAAGGTTAGTTATTTCCATAAAAATCTTGGAGTAATACTTTATGTAATGTCTATAGTAGCATGTTAACCCCATGAAGCTTCTCACTTCAGTCATATTAGTAGGGGGTAGCCAATTTAGGATGGCCTCAATTTTATTTGTATCCATAATAATTACTTCTGTTGATATGATATGCCCAAGATATCATACCTCTTAAACATAGAAATAACTTTTGGCTAGATTCCCATAGAGTTGGTTCTCTCTCAACAAGTCTAAAACAATCTTGAGATGCTTATCATGCTCTTCCTTTTTTCAAGAGTATATTAGGATATCATATAGGAATACAAGGATAAACTGGTCTAGTTATCTTTTGAACACACTATTAATTAGATTCATGGATGTAGCTAGGGCGTTAGCCAATCCAAAGGGTAGGAAGGTGAAATCATAATACTCGTACCTAGTCTTAAATGTCATTTTGTGAGTATCCTCCTCACATATTCTTAACTGATGATACCCTAATATTAGATCAATTTTTGTGAATACCATGGCATCTCTCAGTTGATCGAATAAATATTCGATCATAGGTAGTGGATATTAGTTTTTGATTGTAGCCTGATTAAGCATTATATAATAAATACATAACCTTAAGGAATAATCTTTCTTTTTCATAAATAAGATCGGTGCACCCCAAGGTGACACACTTGATTTTATCATTCCCTTTTCTAACATCCCTTGTAGTTAAATATTTAGTTCCTGCATCTTGATAGGATTCATCCTATATGGACTCTATGAATGGATTATGATCCTAGCATAAGGTCAATTATGAAATCAAATTCCCACACAAGAGGGAGTCTAGGTAAATACTTTGGGACCACATCCTTAAAATGTTGTAAAATTGGATGCTTCCCTAGAACCTCTCCCTTTTGATCATCTTCTACTTCATTGATTTTTACAACATAAAATATCCCTCCTTTCTTTAGGGCTTTCTTAAACTGCATATCCGACAACATTGGGGTTTGAATACCCCCTACTCACTATGAATTCTCAATATTTACTTACATTTCTTTGAGTAAATGATCCATCTATCTTGGAAATTGATCAAGGATTTATGGACCTACAATAAATCCATCTCTAGGATCACATAAAAGGCATGAAGAGGATCTATATATAAATAAAATTCAGTGGTACCACTAGCTAAAGTAATCTCTGCCATGGGGAAACACTGGTTTACTGAGTAGGTTTACCCTGATCCATACTCAACCTTCCAACCATGGGCTAAATATCCAAGCTCTTCTAGCATATCCCTTTATAAACTAGAATAAATAAAGCTATCTATGGCCCCACTATTAATTAAATTTTTTACTTGCTTATTAAAAATTTTACCTTTCACAAGCAATGGGGTAACTTTCCCATCTAGCTTTTGTTACTCGTTTGTGACGTAGATCTAATGCTCAGGTTCTTTTCCTTTGCTATTGGATGTAATCAAACTTGGTTGGTGTAGACACTAATTAGCATAATGTGGGCCTCTGCAATGATAACACTCATCCTTGGGTAATATTTTATTTTTGCTCCTCCACCCTACTCGCTGGAGATAAATTTTGTGGTTTTGAGGGTGAGTCGTTGCGTTGTTGGGATTATTGTTGGTTTTATTTTAGAATTTCTTCTTGAACCTTTCCTATTTTACTTTATTTCTCGTCTCAATATTCTAAGTGTTCATGGCCTTTAGGTCCTGTTCCTCTTCCCATTTCAAGAATCCTTGACTATTCCTCTTCCTCAGTGCTTGTCGATATTGATCAAATAGGGTAGCATAGTTGAATTGTATGTGAGACTCTACTTTCTTTTCCAAGTCATACACCTTTTATAATTATTTAAGCTCATGTATGTTTACATCATGCTTCACTATAGATTCTAACTCATGAATAAGCTTGTGAACCCTCATAATCTTATCATAAGCAAACACATACTTAAGTAATCGAACCAAATTATTATAGTATATCTTCACTATTTTAGTCCCTTTTCATAGGTTGGAAAATTCTTCAAACTTTAAGGTATAGAAGTGTTCAGTGAGAAACCTCTTTTTGAATATTTCAACAAAATCATTTTATTTAATATCAATAGGCTCAACCTTATTCTTATCATAGTAGGTTCTCTACCAGTCTAAAGCAACCCTTTCTAAGTTGATCGCCACTATTTGGGTTCCTATGGAATAGCCTTTTATTTTAAAGTAAACTTCTAATTCTCTTAGCTAGGCTTCAACTTCATCCCCTTCACCTTCTCCATAAAAATTGGAGATACAAATGTTCTTTAGATCCCTAGTCGTTTCCTTTTCTAGAAGGGTTCTAGCTTGCAATTGTTCTGCATTTAGTCCATCAACTTGGCTAACCTCTGAGTGTATGGCTTGGAAGTTTTGATTCATAATAGTTTCCAACATTTGTCTCATCTAATCCTGCATGGCAAAAATTGTAGTAGTGAGGTCTTCTACCTCTCTATTGGAATTTATTGGATCCTCATCCTGTATGCCTTCTTTGACATAAGTTTGTCGAGTTTGTCTATTTGAAGGTGTAAGCCTCATTTTTTTGGTCTTAGGTGGCATTTTAACCTCGTTACATCCAAGGAAAATATTAGGTTACAAATTCACTCTGAATTGTACCACTAGTTCAAGCCAATACAAAGTTATTCTGCTAAAAGAATCAATAATCTAATTAGGATGGTATTCTAAGGTTATGATGTAACTTCATTACCAAAGTCCATACTTATCATAAGTAAGGTATCATAACACTCTAATCACCCTTGGGATTAGTTCCCATTAGATTCTAGAAATTAGGAGATTCTAGGTATTCCCAGTTTTAGCTTAAAACTTAAGAAAACCTTCATTAAAAGACATCCAAATCCCTTTAGCACATAATAAGCTCTATACCCTCATACCTAGATCTCTAATACCAAATGTAATGAACCCAAAATCTGTCTACAATAAAACACAATTTTTTTTAGGGGAGATATTACTAAACCCCTAAAAAACATTTGGTTAATTCTATTGTTTACATTCATTAAGTTTCCCAACTATTCCCAAAGAGTTACATATCACTAAATACCCTCACACAAGTCTATCTATGTAGACGTGTTATGTGTTATCACAAATAAGTAAATTTATCTCATCATTCTTGATGATCTAAACTTATCACCTTCAGTCAGTCGAAGGTATATGCCCATATCCATAGCACACATAAGTCCATCTGTGTAGGTATGCTACGTGTATTATGAGTTAAGCTATTCATCTCGTTTCCACGATGAGCTATCTTAATTCAGATGTAATATTTTAGTTTACTTAGTTATCATTCTCCGTAAGGGGTCTAAATCCCTTAGGTCTCCTTCTGTTCACCCTAAGGGATTTCAATCCCTTAGGTCACTCTCTAGGTTTACCCTAAGATTCTTAATTTCTTAGAAAACTTCTATGTTTAACAAAAATCAAGAGCAACTCTATCTACCAAAACAAAGAATATATTCAAAACATATAAATGATAAAGAAAAAGACATTTAATTGAAAGTAAGCATTAAAAGAAAACCGAAAGCTAACTAAAAAGCATAAAAAATTCATAGATATAAATTTAGATGCATTTTCCAATACTTCATAAAATTATTACATATATCCAAGTATAGGGAAACCTCCATACATTAAATAATAAACTAATACATCACAATAATTTAGGAATATCTCCCTACAATTCTAGTTTATCTGAGCATTAGAAGTCAAACTGGTGCCTTGGTTCTAACTACCTCTTTGGTACTCCTCTTTCCATCGATCATTTGAGGATATTAGGGGATCAGGGCACTCATGGTTCCATGATAGACATGCTTCTAAATGCATTTACTATTTTCTTTACCAAATTACAACTATACAAATTAAATCAAAGTATCTAACCATCTACTACATAGTTGATATCATAAAAATCTCTATTTTTATTTTCACCTCTCATTACCCATAGAGAGTCTTTCAAAAACTACAACTAGATCACAAGTTTCATTTTAATCAATTCAATTCAACCTTTATTCAAAAAATTAAAGTCCCATACCTTTAATCATTAAATAAACTAGGTTCCTCTATTTTTGTAAATCAAGTTTCACTACTTAATTCATAAAATAGATCATCTTTCCTTTATTTCATAAATCAAAGTTCCATACCTTTAATCTATAAAATAAACTATTTTCTTTATTTAGTAAATCAAAGCCTCATTACTTTAATTCATAATAACTAATTTTCCTTTATTTCATAAATCAAAGTTCCATACCTTTAACCCATAAAATAACTAATTTTCCTTTATTTCATAGATCAAAGTCACATACCTTTAATCTATAAAATAAACTAATTTCCTTTATCTCATAAATTAAGGCCTCCTCACTTTAATTTATTTAAATAAACCATAACTCTTTTTCCTTTACTCTAATTAAATAATATTATGTTTAATCAAATAAAATATAAATCCTTTTCTCTTTGATTCTAATTAAATAACATGGTATTCAATTAAATAAAAATTAATTTATTTTCTCTTTTATTCTATTTAAATAACATAGTACTCAATTAAATAAAACGTAGTTCCTTTTCTCTTTTATTCTAATTAAATAACATATTATTCAATTAAATAAAACTTATCTCTTTTTCTTTTATTCTCCAGAATTACAAAAACAAAGCTTAATCCCAAAATTGAAAACCCAAGTGACTCTTAATAGATAAAACCCAAAGCTTACATAGGATAGATGTCCCTAAAATATGGATGGGATATTTAAAGTCGAATAACAAGCTTGAAAAGGAAATCAATGATGTCGAAGAATGCAATCAACCTATGGTTAGTCGATCCATAAGAGGAGTAGGGCAACACTAACCACATGGCAGTCATGGGAGTTCATCAACAATGGTCCCTACAACCATTACCAAACCCCTACACTATCCTTCAGGTAGTTAATCACCTCTAAAGATGTAGAACAATCACTTAGACTCAAAGGAGGATGACTTGGCCATAGAAACATTGCCATGATGCGATAGTGCCAAATGAACCAAGAGTAAGAAATGTTTGGGTGGTTTTAGATGCCTATCGACTCCACGACATCATAGGGAAGCTGAGAGGATGAGTTATAGTAGCTTAATGGAAAATGAAGGGAAATACACAATACAATACAATCTTCTTCACCTTAGACAGTTGACAATTGGCTATAGGTTATGAGGAAACATCCCAACATACAATGATAACCAAACTCGATTCTAACCAGCGTGATGGTAACATATCACCACTATGGATTGAGGCTCAATGTTAAAACCATAATAGGTTAGCCATAAAGTCTTAGTTGAGGGTACAACTACACATAACAAAATAGTGATTACAAAATGGTAGGGAAGAAATTGATAGAATCAACGACTCAAGCTCGAGAACCATAGTGGATGCCTGGATTAACATGTGCAATTTTTTTAAAAATATGTTTAACCCAATAAAACATGAGGGAATAATTTTAAACCCAACACGAGTCTATCGATGTTAGCTTCCCTCCCTTCACTACTGAAGAGCTATTACTCTGCATGTTGGTTCATAAAACACCGTCTTCTATTCTTCCTTCACTTTTGGTTGTTCTTGTTTTTCTTTCTAAAAGAGAAGAACCTCCTTTATTTTATCCAAACTTATCTCTTCTATGTTTACCACATACCCACTCTCTAATTTGTCTCATCAATGCTATCTAATCCCTTCATGGTTACAAGATATTTTTATTTAAACAAATCATTTTTTACTTCTAAAAATTTGCTGTAAATGAAGCTACCCTCTCAGCGTCGATCGAAAGCTTCACCTTGCAAGCTCGATCAGATCTCATGGAAAGGATGGTTTCCTCGAATTAAAACTTGCAAGTTATCTTTTATTTAAAATAAATTCTATTATTTATTTAATAAAAGCTTTGCTAACTATTTAATGAATTTCCACTATCATTTAAATAAAAATTTTACTAATTAATTTAAGTGAATTTCCACTATCATTTAAATAAAGGATTTACTAACTAAATTTTATGAATTTCCATTATCATTTAAAAATGGATTATTTATTATTCTAAAATGAAGTTCTTTTATCATTTTAAAATAAGCTATCTATTATTTTGAAATGAAATTCCTTTATCATTTAAAATAAAGACTACTACATATATACATATATATAAAACATAAAAGGACTCTTTTATCAAATACTAATATCATGTTCAACATATTCAAAAAATACAAGGAGTTTCAAAGGCAACCAACTTATGCATGCTTTCCAAATCATTGATGCAATAACTGATGAAGTAAAAGATAAATCAATTATATGCAACAAAAAAAGAGGGAGTCTTTCCATCAACCCAATCATTGTATCAACCCAAGAATTTATGATAGCTACCAAGCTATCAAATTGAGGCTCAAGGCAGGTAGCTATTTGACGATATTACAATGACACTAAGAGGGGGGGTGAATCAGTGTAGCTCTTTAAAATTAAATTCACAGCTCTTAAAACATAAATAATGAAACCTTAGAACCAAATAAAGCAAGTATCATAAGAGAACATCACACAACACAAGATTTAACGAGGTTCACCAATGTGGCTACTCCTCAAAAATGACTGCTTGGACTACCATCCAAATCTAGCCTTTGCAAAGAAACAACTTTACAAACAATTTACCAGCACCCACTGGAAGGAGCACCAACCCCTGATTTATCTGCACCAATAGAAAGGAGCACTAACCCTTGATTTACCAGCACCAACTGGAAGGAGCACCAACCCCTTATGCCAAGCACCAACTTGGACTTCAATTTTGAAACTAGAAGATTGATAGTAAGATACCTTTGCTTTCTCTGTGCACTCTGCTTTCTCTGCGCAATCACTTCGTACACTCTACTTCGCTACAATAAAACTTCATGATCGTCTTCTCCCTTTTGTGCACTCTGCTCTCTTTGCAAATTTTTCACTTAGCATATTTCGATACGACTTGCTCTCTGCACTCTACGACCAAACTTTGCACACCTCAACTTTTTTCAAATCTCCAAACAACCCTCCTTTTATAACAGAATTTTTGTGATGAAAACCCTAATATTAGTCAACTGTAAACCCTAATCTGAGTCGGCTTTCATGACAACTGTAAACCCTAAATTTAGTTGGTTGTCATTGGTCTTCATTGGCTTCAACTCAACCATGAAAATACATGTCACGATATCATGACACTTTCGCTTTCTCTTTCTTTCTCCCCGCTTTGGCCCGCAAAAAAGCTACATGTCATGATATCGTGATACTTTTTCTCCTTGCTCTTTCTCTTTGCTTCGGACCGTGAAAATACATGTCATGATATCGTGACACATTTTCTCCTTGCTCTTTCTCTTAGCTTTGGCCCGCAAAAATACATGTCACGATATCGCAACACTTTCGCCTTCGTACGCTTTCTCTATTCTTTTGTTGTGATATCACGACACTTCTACTTCCATAGACTTCGACTTTGCTTTTGTCACAAAATCGTGACACTTCTGTCCTCGAAGTCTTCTCTGCTTTTGTCACAAAATTACGACACTTCTACTTTCATACTTTACTTCTTTGCTTTTGTCACGAAATCGTGACACTTCTACCTTTGAAGTATTCTATGCTTTTGTTGTGAAATCGTGACACTTCTACTTTCGTACTTCACTTCTTTGCTTTTGTCATGAAATCGTGACACTTCTACCTTTGAAGTCTTCTTCTCTGCTTTTGTCATGAAATCGTGACACTTCTACTTTTGTACTTCACTTCTTTGCTTTTGTCGCAAAATCTTGACACTTCTGCATTCGAAATCTTCTTCTCTGCTTTTATCATGAAATCGTGACACTTCTACTTTCGTACCTCACTTCTTTGCTTTTATCATGAAATCGTGACACTTCTACCTTCGAAGTCTTCTTCTCTGCTTTTGTCACGAAATCATGACACTTTTGCTTCCAAACTCTTCCTCTCTTTCTTTTGTCGTGAAAATGCGACATGTCGTGAAATCGTGACACTTTTCAAACTTGCTTTCTCTCTCCTATTTTAGTCATGAAAATGCGACATGTCACGAAATCGTGACACTTTTCCAAATTACTTTCTCTCTCCTATTTTAGTCGTGAAAATGCGACATGTCGTGAAATTGTGACACTTTTCTTACTTGTTCTCTTTCTTCAAACTTGTCGTGAAATCACGACAATTCTTCCTGCTTTCTCTTTTTCTTCCAACATGTCGCAAAATTGCGACAGTTTTTCCACTTGCCTTTTTATTTTCCAACATGTCGCGAACTCGTGACAATTTTTCAACTTGTCTTTTTCTCGTCCAACATGTCACGAAATCATGACAGTTTTTTTTGCTTTCTCTTTCTCTTCCAACAAGTCACGAAATCATGATAGTTTTTCCACTTGCCTTTTTCTCTTCCAACATGTCGAGAAATCGCGACAGTTTTTCCTGCTTTTTCTCTCTCTTCCAACATGTCACGAAATCATGATAGTTTTTCCTACTTTTTCTCTCTCTTCCAACATATCACGAAATTACGATAGTTTTTCTTGCCTGTTGTATATGTCGCGATATCGCGACACTTTTCTTACTTGTCTTTTTCTTTGATATTTTGCATATGGGCCACTTCGGTCTTCTTGGAAAATCACTGTACATACTCTGAGGAACCTTTGAAATCCTATCTTCTACATCTGAATAGCTTTTAAACTTCCTGTCCACTGCATCAACAAATCTATTTGATTGTGTTGACAAAAATGACAATACTGTTGCTGCACCTTGCTCAACAATCTCTCTTTAGAATTATTGGCAACACATGTGCAATTTCTCGTAACTCTTCTCCCCCTTTGACAATAATACCAAAGTGCTACTATAGAATCCCCTTGAGTCCATGCACAACATTCTCAGGCATAATTTATTACACTTAGCAAAAATCATGAACATGAGTAAAAAGATAATCAGATACTTAAATGCTACCCTGAGAATGTGATCCCTATAGCTAGTCAATTCTTGGGAAGTGTGACCACTCCCAATTTATTGTGAAGGTACTCAAAAACTTCCTTGGGCAATGGTTTTATGAAGATATTTGCTACTTGCTCTGTAGTTGGAACAAAATCCAACTTAACCTCACCTTCTGCAACTTTCTCCTTCAAAAAATGATACCTGATAGCAATGTGTTTTGTGCATGAATGCATAACCGAATTCTTGGAGATGTTAATGGCACTGGTGTTATCACACTTAACTGATATTGGCTCACTGAAGCTAATACCAAGATCTTTCAGGGATTGTTTCATCCATAATACCTGTGTACAACATGTTTTCGCTATAATATATTCTGCCTCTGCTGTCGATAAAGAAACTGACTCTTGTTTCTTACTATGCCACACAACCAATCTGTCTCCAAGATAGAATGCACCTCCACTAGTACTCTTTCTATCATCTACACATCCTACCCAATATGCATCTGAATACAAAATAAGGGTGAAGTCTTTACCTTTTGGATACCATAACCCATATTCCATAGTACCCTTGAGATATCGAAGAATCCTTTTCACTGCTGTCACATGAGTCTCCTTGGGATTAGCCTAAAATCATGCTACCATGCATACTGCCTACAAAATATCTAGTCTGGTAGCTATCAGGTACAGTAAGCTTCCAATCATATATATGTACATGGTTTGATCAACATGTGGAGATTTGTCATCCTTGCTCAACTTGCAACCTGTCATCATGGGAGTGCTAACTGGCTTACAATCCTCCATTGTGAACCTTTTTAACATCTCTTTCACATATTTAACTTGAGAAATAAATATGCCCTTATTATTTTGATTAAATTGCAACCCGAGGAAATACGAAAGTTCACCAATCATTGACATTTTAAATTCTTTCTGCATCTTATTTGCTAAATCTTTACATGACTCATCTTTGCTACTACCAAATATGATATCATCTACATATACAACAAGAACAACAAGATGTCCATTTTCTATTTTGACATATAGATTACTATCCACCATACCTTTCTTAAAACTTTGTTGGGTGAGATAGTTGTCTAGCTTTGCATACCATGCTCGGGTTGCCTGTTTTAAGCCATATAATGCTTTTTTCAACTTGCAAACAAATTTGGGATTATCACCAAGTTAGAAACCATCTGTTTGCTCAATATAAACCTCTTCTTCAAGTTTCCCATTCAAAAATGCTGATTTCACATCCATTTGATAAACTTTGAAATTCTTGTAGACTGCTAAAGCTAGAAACATTTTGATTGCCTCTAGTCTAGCTAATGGTGCAAAAGTTTCCTCAAAGTCAATGCCTTCAACTTGAGCATAACCCTTACATGCCAATATTGCTTTATTTCTGACTACCTGTCCGTCTTCATTCAATTTTTTTCGAAAAATCCATTTAGTCCCCATTATATTTTTATTTGCAGGTCTAGGTACTCACTCCCAAGTTTTGTTTTTCTCGATCTGATCTAATTCTTCATTTATTGCCTTCATCCAAATTTCATCTTTGCTTGTGTCTACAACATTTTTGGGCTCAATGCTGGATAATAGAGAGTAGTTACTTACTACTCTTCTTCTTATCTGAACACCAACTTTGGGGTCTCCAATTATTTGCTCTCTAGGATGATTTTTTTGCCAGCTGCCTATTTTGAATTTCTTATTTTCTTCCACTTCTAAATCACAACTTAAATCATCTGAGTCAATTTTCTATATCTTTTCGGTTTTGTTTTCCTCATCTCCTTCAATAACCTCTTCATAAATTGGGTAGTTTGTTTCATAGTTAATTACTCATTCTCTACCTTCATCAAATTTAACATCGACACTGTCCACAATTTTATTTAGCCTCTTGTTGTAGCATTTGTAAGCTTTTCTCTTTGATGAATAACCAACAAAAATACCTTCATTCACTCTATCTTCAAACTTACCAAGATTATCTTCAGTTATTTTGATGTAGCACTTACTGCCAAATATTTTGAGGTATTTTGTTGTTGCCCTTTTACCGAACCACAACTCATAAGGAGTTTTGATTTCATGTATTCTCAGTATGTACCTATTTTGGATATACACCATAGTATGGCCTGCTTCTTTCCAAAATATTTCTGCTACTCTTCTTTCAGCCAACATAGTCTATGCCATTTCCTGCACTATCTTGTTCTTTCTTTTTACCACTCCATTTTGCTGAGGTGTCTTGGTTGTTGAAAACTGTCTCCTAATACCGTATTTTTCACAAAACTCTGTAAACTCCTCTAAAATGAATTCTCCTCCTCTATATGATCTTAAACATTTGATCCTCTTTCTTGTTTCATTCTCAACATGGTTTTTGAAAATATTGAACATATCAAGAGCTTCTGATTTATGCTTCAAGAAAAATATCCATGTCATTCTGGAATAGTCATCAATGCACAACATAAAATATTTGTCACCATTTATGCTTTGTGTTCTCATGGGTCCACATAAATCAATGTGTATGAGTTCCAAAGGTTTGCTTGTGTAGTACTATTTTGTTTTGAATGTGACTCTAGTTTGCTTCCCCTTTTGGTATGAAGCACAAATGTTGTTTGCAGGTTTGTTGATGGTGGAAATATCTCTCACTGCTATTTTTGAGCTAATTTTTACTAGATTATAAAACTAGTATGACCAAGTCTCTTGTGCCACAACCAAATTTCTTCTTCCTTTCCAATAAAACAAGCTCCTTTTGAAGTCTCTGAGAGCGTTTACAGGTTACCAGATGTCCTTTATCCAGTTGCTATCAATTTTCCAATATTTTTTTTTCTGACTTCACAACCCTGCTTCATAAAAACTACTTCATGACCTTTATCACAAATCTGACTTATGCTCAACAAGTTATGTTTCAAACCATCCACAAACAAGACTTCTCTCGACTTAATTTTTCTCATCACTAATTTTAACTGAACCTTTGCCAATTATCTTAGCTCCATCATTATTCCCAAACTTTACAGAACCACCTTCATATTTCTGTAACTTCTCAAATTTTTGTTTGCCACCTGTCATATGACTGGAGCATCCGCTATCAGGTATCCATGGTACATATTTATTCTGTGCTTTAAATGTTGTTTGTACGATTAAGGATTCCTTTTCTTCCTTAAGTCGCTCTTTTCCTTTCCACTCCGTTTTGATAGTAGTTTTGGGCTCTTGTTTTGCCTTTCCCTTATCAATAGCTTGTGCATTTTTTTCAAGAAGTTTTCTATTTTGTCTCATCCTATTTGGTTGAAATTTTCTTCCCTGAAACTGATTTGATGCAAATGTACTTCTATAATTTCTTGCAATGTGCCCAAAATTATGACAGTTATAACATTCTACTGTATAATTCATCAGAGGAGAAAAAAATTTCTACTTGGTGAAATTCCTTGGTCTTACATTATATTTGTAGTCTGAGATTTTATGTCCATAGCCATTGCATTTAAAATAGAAACTAGAAAAGGGATAATTGAACCTGGGTGATGGTCTTTGCCATGTTGTCATAGGAGCCATAGGTCTTCTTCTTCTTTGATGTGTGACATTGGTGAATCCATCATTGTCAGTTCTCCTTTCGTGCCTCACATTATTGCTTTCTTTTGCATGAGACATTTTTCCTTGATCAACCTATTTCTTATCTTCATTCTTCATGGATTTTACATTTTTGGTCTTTGATCCATTTGATGATTCTCCTTCGATGAAACCCAAACCAAATTTTATGCCTGTAGGCCTTTGTTCATTTATGATCTTATCCAGCTTCATAGAACTTTCTTCACGTTTGTGGTAACAACTAATTTTCTTATTCACCTCTTCTAGCTGCATTCTTAAACCAACAATCTCTTCTTCTAGCTTGCTGCAGTAATCTATTTTCATGGTTATTTGTATTTTGAGATCTTCAAAGATTTTCTTGGATTCTTCTATCTGAACTTTCAAACTGATTATGATTTCATTTGCATCCTTAAGCTTTCTTGACATTTTATTATTCTTTTTCCTTTCTATCTTTCACTCTTCAAGTGTAGAGATCAACTCACCTTCTATATCTACCTCAACCTCAGGGTTTTCACCACATACTTCAGAGTTCACTCCTTCTTACTTTTCTTATTTTACTTCTTCAAATGCCATGAAAATAGCTTCACCTGTTTCCTCTTCAGAATCCTCACCGAAGCTGTCTTCTAATGAACTGGAATTCCTGGAGATGAAACTTTTCTTCTTGAAGTTGCCTTTTTTGAAATTCATTTTCTTCTTCCAGTCACTTCTTTCTTGGTGCGATCCTTCATCATTTTTGTTCTTTTCTTTAAGTGTAAACTTAGTCGCAAAATGCCCAATGCCTCCACAGTTGAAACATTTAAATGGTAGCTTCCCTCTATATTTTCCTTTTCCTTTTTTTAGTTTTCTAAGAAAAGTTTGCTTCCATTTCATCTGATGTCTCTTCTTCCTCAAACTCATGTTTTACATTTTTATTTTTAAGGGCTTTAAAATCCGCTTCTCTGTCTATGGGTTTAGATCTTCCTATCCTCATCTCATATGTAGTCAAATATCCATACATCTCATCTATACTGAAATAATTTATATTTTTAGCTTCTTCTATCGCTGAGACTTTAGAATCAAACCTTTGAGGAAGAGATATTAGTACCTTTTTCACGACAGTAGAGTCTTCAATATCTTTGTCGAGTCCTTTGATCACATTAATGATTCCATTAACTCTCAGCATATATGCCTCAATGTTTTCATCGTCATTCATTTTCAATGCTTTGAACTGAGTTCGATGTTTTTGTAACTTGGCCTCCTTGATCTTATCATCTCCTTCATGAAAACTCCTCAGTTTGTCCCATATCTCTTTTGCCATATTGCAGCTCATGATCTTTACTAGTTCATTGTCTGCTAATCCGCACATGAGAGCATTTTTTGCTTTTGAGTTATTTTCAAATAGTTTCTTTTTGTTAGCCTCTTTTGGAGGAGTGAGGGGTATTGTGTATCCACTAATTACTGAATCCCAGATGTCAAAACCCAAAACACAGAGATATGTCTGCATCTTGATTCTCCAGAATGCATAGTTAGATCCATCAAACAATGGTGCTTTGTTTGATGAGAAACCTTCACCACCTGCCATTGTGTTACTTCCAAGATCACCCTAGCCGATTAAGCTTGTATAGGAACTTAGCTCTAATACCAATTGTTAGTCTTACAATGACACTGAGAGGGGGAGGTGAATCAGTGTAGTTCTTTAAACTTAAATTCACATCTCTTAAAATAGAAATAATGAAACCTTAGAACCAGATAAAGCAAGTATCATAAGAGAACATCACACAAAACAAGATTTAACGAGGTTCACCAATGTAGATACTCCTCAAAAATGACTTCTTGGACTACCATCCAAATCTAGCCTTTGCAAAGAAACAACTTTACAAACAATTTACCAAAGCACCCACTAGAAGGAGAACCAAACCTTGATTTATCTGCACCAACAGAAAGGAGCACCAACCCCTGATTTACCAGCACCAACTGGAAGGAGCACCAACCCCTTATGCCAAGAACCAACTTGGACTTCAATTCTAAAAACTAGAAGATAGATAGTAAGATACCTTTGCTTTCTCTGCGCACTCTGCTTTCTCTACACAATCACTTTGCACACTCTGCTTCGCTACAGTGGAACTTCACGATCGTCTTCTCCATTTTGTGCACTCTGCTCTCTTTGAAAATTTCACACTTAGCATCTTTCGATACGACTTGTTCTATGTGCACTACGACCGAACTTTGCACATCTCAAATTTTTTCAAATCTCCAAACAACACTCCTTTTATAAAAAAAAATTTGTGATGAAAACCCTAATCTTAGTCGGCTGTAAACCCTAATCTGAGTCAGCTTTCATGACAACTATAAACCCTAAATTTAGTTGACTTTCATCGGTCTTCGTTGGCTTTAAATCAACCATGAAAATACAACATGTCACAATATTGTGACACTTTCACTTTTTCTTTCTTTCTCCCAGCTTTGGCCCGCAAAAAAGCTACATGTCGTGATATCATGACACTTTTTCTCCTTGCTCTTTCTCTTTGCTTCAGACCATAAAAATACATGTCACGATATCACGACACTTTTTCTCCTTGCTCTTTCTCTTAGCTTTGGCCCATGAAAATACAACATGTCACGATATCATGACACTTTCACCTCCCTACGCTTTCTCTATTCTTTTGTCTCGATATCACGACACTTTTGCTTCCATAGAATTTGAATTTGCTTTTGTCACAAAATCGTGACACTTCTACCCTAAAATTCTTCTTCTCTACTTTTGTCATGAAATCGTGACACTTTTGCTTTCGTACTTTACTTCTTTGCTTTTGTCACGAAATCACGACACTTCTACCTTCGAAGTCTTCTTCTCTGCTTTTATCATGAAATCGTGACACTTTTGCTTCCATACTTCACTTCTTTGCTTTTGTCATGAAATCGTGACACTTCTACCTTAAAAGTCTTCTTCTCTGCTTTTGTCATGAAATCATGACACTTATGCTTTCGTACTTCACTTCTTTGCTTTTGTCACGAAATCATGACACTTCTGCCTTCGAAGTCTTCTTCTCTAGTTTTGTCATGAAATCATGACACTTCTGCTTCCGTACTTCACTTCTTTGCTTTTGTCACGAAATCGTGACACTTCTGACTTCAAAGTCTTCTTCTCTGCTTTTGTTGTGAAATCGTGACACTTCTGCTTTCGAACGCTTCCTCTCTTTATTTTTTCACGAAAATGCGACATGTCGTGAAATTGTGACACTTTTCCAAATTACTTTCTCTCTCCTATTTTAGTCACAAAAATGCGATATGTCACGAAATCGTGACACTTTTCCAACTTACTTTCTCTCTCCTATTTTAGTCACGAAAATGCAACATGTTGCGAAATCGTGACACTTTTCTTACTTGTTCTCTTTCTTCGAACTTGTCGCAAAATCGTGACACTTCTTCCTGCTTTCTCTTTTTATTTCAACATGTCATGAAATCACGACAGTTTTTCCACTTGCCTTTTTCTTTTCCAACATGTCACGAACTCATGATAGTTTTTCAACTTGTCATTTTCTCTTCCAACATGTCGCGAAATCGTGACAGTTTTTCCTACTTTCTCTTTCTCTTCCAACACGTCATGAAATCGCGACAGTTTTTCCACTTGCCTTTTTCTCTTCCAACATGTTGTGAAATCATGACAATTTTTCCTACTTTTTCTTTCTCTTCCTACATGTCACGAAATCATGACAATTTTTTTTGCTTTTTCTCTCTTCCAACATGTCGCAAAATCGTGATAGTTTTTCTTGCCTGCTGTATATGTCGTGATATCATGACACTTTTCTTACTTGTCTTTTTATTTGATCTTTTGCATATGGGCCACTTCGGTCTTCTTGGAAAATCACTGTACATACTTTGAGAAACCTTTGAACTCCTGTCTTCTGCATCTGAATATCTTTTGAACTTCCTGTCCACTACATAAACAGATCTATTTTACTGTGTTGACAACAATGACAATACTGTTGCTACACCTTGCTCAACACTTATGCATGCTTTCCAAATCATTGATGCAACAAGTGATGAAGTAAAAGATAAATAAATTATATGCAACAAAAAAAAGAGGGAGTCTTTCCATCAACCCAATAATTGTATCAACCCAAGAATTTATGATAGCTACCAAGCTATCAAATTGAGGCTCAAGGCGGGTAGCTATTTGACAATTATCACTATCTGATTATGCATGCCTATATAAGGGAATCTATCCATGTTACCCCTGAATTACTATAATAATCACTTCCCCTATCTTAGGTACACTATTTCTGGTGGACAATTCTAGCTCTTCCATCCATGATTGTACCTAATTCTGCACATTAAAAATATGTCAACAGTATCATATTCTTTAAAAATATTAAACTAGCATCACATAGTTTTTCAATTGCACAAATTAAGTATTAAAGCATCAATAATTAATACACTGTTTCTTTGTACCAAAAATATTGCCAAGGTGGATCATGACTGGATACTTGGTGTGATAAAAATCCACTCAATCTAGATCCAATTTTGAAACCATGGATGAGATTACTTCAAGACAAATATATTTACAGGGTTTCAAATATTATGTATAAGGATCATGAAGAGAGATACAAATGGAAAGAATATTTGTGTACAAGTATACTGGACATTGTTGCTAGGAAATAATTGAGAAAAAAGATAAAAATAATGATTATTCTGAAGGGAGTCAAGAATAAGTCGAGTTGGGAGTTGAATAACTTAATATAGAACATAGGAAGAAGAGGATATAATGCAAAGAACCAAAAAAATAGAAATATCACAAGAATATGGAGAAATATTTGGAATAGCCTGAGCATTTTAAAATTCAAAATATTTATACGAATAATAGGTCATAGGAAACCTTTATTTTGGGATAACCTAATGAAAAGGAGTTTTCATGGACCCTCACAATGTATTCTATGTAAAAATAAGGAGAGTATAGACCATCTCTTAGGACACTATTCAATATTTTGGAAACTATGGTAATGGATTCTTAATATGTTTGGTAAATGCATGGTGATGAATGGTAGAATTGAAAAATGGTTAAAGCATTAGAAAAGCACTTTTAAAAGTGAGACATTATAAAAAATATGGGATATATCAAAAGATACAATACTTTGGACTGTATGGTTGGAAAGGAACAAAAAATTATTTAAAGGAAAGGAAAGCAATTTAGAGGTAATAAAAAGGAAGATTTGTTTAACCATAGAGGAGTCTAAACCAACCCTATCAACTCACCCAATCCCTAATATTGAAGTAGAGAGCCTTGATAGATGGATTCAAGTCATCAAATAAAATTATGATGTTGGGCATAGGAGAAATGAAAGGAAGGTAAATAATGTAAAATGGAAATCATTAGAAGTGGAGTTGATCAAATTGATTTTTGATGAGCATCTAAAGGAAATCCAAGACTAGTAAGAGGAGGAATAATTAGAAATAATTGGGGTGAGATTTTTTCACATTATGCTTTCAATAGTGGATTTAAGAAAAATAACAACATTGAAGCTTGGGTAGCTTTGGAAGGAGATAAAATATACAAATAAATGAAATGGAATAGGGTATGGATGGAAGGCAATTCATTAATAGTAATAAATGTAATTTTGAGGAAAGCAAAGGTTCCATGGAACATATAAGATATGATTGTGGAAATATAAGACCTTGTTACAGAGTTTGAAGAAATTAGGTTTATACGTACGTTAAGGAAAAGAAACAAATGTGCAGATTGGCTAGCCAATAAAGGGGTTTCAAAAGAGGACCATGAAGTTAAAATTCTCTTTTCCCTAGTTAGAGGAAGTAGTAAGTTTAGTTGAATCTAAAAAAAAAAATATTGAATTCCTGAATCAAATAATGATTAAAATTTACTTTACTGTTTTTGATTGGTAATATTTGTTGTATTTTATAACATTTATATGTTTTCATATAAACTATTTATTACAATTCTTGTGGTTGCACTTATGCTTCAAGAAGAAAACTAACAGTTCAAATTTGGTAAAGTAGACTATGATAGTGCAAAGTTTTGGAAATATTACTCTACTAAGATGTAGTGCATAGATAATAGAGGTGAAGTTTTAGAATTGTGAAGGTTGTTGTAGGAAATTATCAAGAAGAAAGATGCTGAATTTTGAAATATTTGTATTCACAAAGAAAATTGAAGATCCAAAAGATGAAAAGAATTCAAACTTTTTATGAAAAAAGATATAGGTATCTAGCTATAGCAACTCAATTGAGATGATAATTGAATATGTTTGTAAACTATAAATCTCTAAAGAAGAGAGTTGTGATTTTTCAAGGGTGGGGGACCTGAGTACAACTCCTTTTTCTCTAGCAAAAATAAAAAATGCTACTATGTGGTCATTATGTAAACAAATGAGACCTATTTAACCAATTTTAAAATAATAACAAAAATATATCCTTTTACAGTTACATGATGTTTCAAATAAGTATTAAAATTAGTTGTATTATAACACAGGAGCAATTTTCATGATTAAAACTTGATTTCAATTTTAAAAATAAAAAATTGAGATCCTTTTTAAATCATACTTTTTATTTTATACCTTTTAATAAGTTATATGTGCTTCTATTGGGACCTTTTCCTTTTAAAATAACAAAATATTACATTGTTGTTAGGTTAACTAAACCATGTCCAAGTTGTCTTTTTATTAAAGATATTATTAATTTGTATTTTTATCATAGATATTAGTCATTTTCCTCAAAATGTTATGTATCTACAATTAACTCCTTAATATTATTTTTATTAAGAGATATTGTCCAATTACCTTTTAATAAATTTTTCCAAGATAAAATTCAACAAATAAATGCCTATAATATTTGCTACTTGATTTTCCATATATATATATATATATATATATATATATATATATATGCTAGCTATAACAACTTGTCAATTTCCTAATACCCCCTTTTTAGGGGTCTTATTAATTCCCCTAAAATCCCAAGATATCATTTTCATCATCACTTTCTATTTTAATTTATGGGTTTAGCTCCACTTCTTATTAGTACTTGCAATATTTCATTTTGTTTTCTCATATCAATATCCCTCTGAGTTTCCTTTTCTATTTGTTTTTATTTCTTAAGACTTCCTCTCTTTTTTCATTTCCACCAACACTTTGATCTTTATAAATATCTTTGATTTTTTCACACTATTCATAGTAAAACTTATCATCTTTAAGTTTATCTTGCCCTAAAGAATATGAAATTCAAGGAATGACCTCAAAGACAATTTATTTTTTGTGTTTCCATGAGAACCCTAAAGTTCAATGACACTCCTCCATAATAATTACCTTCTTATGTTGCTTTAAAAATTGTAAATTGTTATGGATTTCCTCCATTATCATTTCTTTATTATGTTTCTCTTGAATTATAAGAAATGATTTGATGATCTCTTTCATTGATCAAAGGTTATTTAAATACATAAGGTATGCCCAATATGGCATAACAACTTGTAATAAGACAACAACTACCTACAACCACCCATAACTAATAGTTAACTCATGAATCCTACATTGAGTGGTTGCAACCACTCAACTTATTATGATGCTGATAAATTATGATGATAATAATTTCATAATATTTCTTCCCTTATTACTTAGTTTAGAGTTGCTTGAAGTGGAAATCTCAAAATACCTTAAACTTAACATGTGCAAGTGACTTGGTGAAGATGTTTTCATGTTGTTCTTGAGTAGGGAAAATTTTGAATTGAATATTATATTATTGAACTTATTCATGTATAAAATGACACTGAACTTCAATGTGTTTGGTGTGCTCATAGAACACTAGATTACGAACAAGCTTCAAAACACCTTGATTACCATAGTATATGGTTGTTGGTTTAGTTTGTGGTACTTCCATGCTTGCTAACCTGTAAGACAAAAATAGATGACAATAAACAATACGAATAAAGAGATAAGCAATGTAAAGTAAAATTAGAATTTCATATTGATATTTCAAAGCCTTGATCTCCTTTTCTTTTACACAATGATTTACCCCAAAATGGTGGGGGCTTGATTACAATAAATGATTGCTTGTTTCTTTCAGATTACAATGGGCACCAAGAGGGGGAAGCCCCTTTGGAAAATACAATGGACAATGATCTCTTAGCTCTCATTTTTCTCCAATCAATTCATGGATGAACTTCAGTTATCCTTACAGACCATTTTTTGCTCCAACAACATTCAATGACTTGTAACCTGCATACATGAATTTGCAAACACACGAGGTCAATAGCACTTATTGATATGAATGAAAGAAAGCTAAAAAAACCAAAAAATTAATGTTTGTGAACTATAAAGTGAAATATGGGAAACATAAAAATAAAATTAAAGTTTCCTTGTCACCTAACTCGACCTGTGTCTTTCAAAGTTGAAAGTATCATTGGGAAGATGCGAGGCCGCATCAAGGGATTGGCTAAATACAGTCTTGTGTCTCTATAGTTGTAGAGCCACATCTAGGGCTATGTAGATACCCTACCACATATAGATATAAGTTGCAAAATTTATAGGAATCGATTCATGACCTTGATATCTCAGTCTTTAGAATTTGATTAGGGTTACTCTCACGATTTCGACAAAGTATTGTTACAGATTTTTGGTCCTCTCCCTTTCTAAAAGTGAATATAGTTTTATAAACTTTTGGAAGGCTAGGGTTAGGATTTGGCTAGTTGCTAGGATTTGAAAATAATATCTATATATAGTAAATGGCTAGGATTTGGTGTCTACTGATACCTCTTTTTGTATCATGTTTTTTAGAACACAATGTGGTACAAAAACAAGAGACACCTGGTTTTATTGGATGAGGAAATGGACTTTCCTCAATACACAAAAAGAATGATTTTAGAAAATTATATTTTAACTTACCCCCTTAATTTATGAATGGGTAAATAATGAAACCCATGAGTCAATTGAACAAATGTGAATAGTAAAAAGGGATGGATGTGATGGATGAAAATGTTGAAAATCAAGATCAAGTTGGTTGCCCCACGTTTAAGGTATATCTGTGTTGTAAAATTTTTACCTTCAGTAGAATTAGGTGTAATTCAATGTGATATATGGACCAACAATTGCGATTATGGTTGACCATTTGTGATTGGAATGATGCCTACCAATTTGAGTTTTTTTTTTAATTTTTTGCTTTACAACTTTACAAAGAGGGATTAATGAAAACCTTGGGGAAATTTTCTTGAAGGTAGATGTATTCTAAAATCAAGGGACCAAAATAATTTGATTTTAGACATGATGATATGGGATGATGTTTTTTTTTGGTAGATAAGATACTATAGCATTAATACCGGGTTTTACAGGTTGACCCAAAACCTTTTACAAAAATCAGCCCAGGGTTTTTGGTGAACATATCATTACTAAGGATCCTATATATATAAAATCTACATGCCACCAAAGCCATTACATCCGGTAAGGCACATAACCTGTTATCAAAAATAAACTTCCCATACAACATTTTGGGTATACCCCGAGAAAACACACATGCATCATAATTACAAAAAGAAACAGACACGGATCCCTTCCTTGAGACAATGGAGAAACAAAAAGCTGCAGACACACATAGCAGAGTACTAAAAAAAACTCCCACAAGCTTTGTATTGACAGTTACTCTTAATAATTCTTTGGTAATTGCTTTCTTTCGTATATGACATGCTTTGGTACCACATACTATATTGGCCAATAAGCCTTGGAGAAGTGAACATGCTAGCTAGATTTATGGCGGTGGCTATCTGGTGGTCCACATGGCTTTGGTTCGAAGTCTTATATTATTGTTTCTTTCCTTCTCTATGATTATCAACCAACCTAAAATTACTAAGATGACTAGGAGCCATGTTATCTGACATGTGACTGTCCCCATTAGTCTTTGTGGTATTTCCAAGTAGCATCCACAAATACTGACAACTCAAATAATTTTTATTGTGAGTCCAATTCAAAAAAGAGACGGGAATACTCCTAGCCTTCGAACTTATAGTGCCTTCCCTATTGGTAAATTCGACTATCATTCTTGGAATTCTTGTTGAATAATCTCCTCTACTTCACTCAAGACATCGTGTTCCCATTTTAAAAGTTCATCACCATCAACACCCAAATTGGCCATCTTATCAGCAATTTTGTTAGCTTCCCGAAAGACATGTTGGGCTTTTCTTTCTGGTATTCACTGGAAAATGATCCTAGCCTCTTCAACAATTGTTTTAATCCTCCAAGGAGGTGTTTTCCAATTATTGATGAGATTTATAACATGCATAGAGTCTCCTTCTACGATCAAATTGCCTTCTAAGTCTTGAGTCATTTGAAGACCTCTCCACATAGATCTAGATTTAGCTTCGTTGTTCATCCTTATTCCCAAATATATAGAAAATGCAAGCATCATATTCCCATTATGATCTCACACAATGCCACCAGCGCCTGCTCTGCCAGGATTATCCTTAGCCGCTCCATCAAAATTAAGCTTAAACCAACCCGTAGGAGGTGGAGACCACTTAAAATTGGCTCTAGGGTTGACTACCCTAGGCACAGACTCATCTAACAAGGTTAAGATTAAATATTGAGCAATCGTAGTCTCCTGCACATGAGGTTTATAGATATCAAAAGGGATAAGGTTCACATTATGGTTGGCAAAGGATAGGATCCTGGCAATGATAGTTTGATGATCATGGATAGACTCATTAAAGACTCTATGGTTCCTTTCTAACCACACCTACCAAAGATAGTGATTGAGATAAATTTTCCACATGTATCTAAGTCTTTGGCTTGAAAAATGTCAATGCCACTAGACAAACAAATCAAGTACGATGGCTGGTTTAACCCATGAAATATTGAAGGCCTAAAAAACCCCACTTAGGACAGTCAAGGAAAAAGGACACTCAAGAAAAATGATATGGGATGATGTTTTGGATGCATTGATGGACTGATTTGATGGTTTTGTGAAATTTTGGATTATTTTGGGATGTTTTGAAGCATTTTGGGGTATTTTGTGACTTTTAGTCGCATTCAAAAATTAAGCACCCAAATCAATCCAATTTGCCATAAAATAATATGTAATGATGGGATTGATGCTTGGATGAGTTGATGTGATGATTTTGTGGGATTTTGCACTATTTTGGAGTCTTTTGAAGCCTATTGTAGCATTTTGAGAACAAATGCAGGATTGCATCTATGTCTTCCCAGATGCAAAGGTGTGTCTAGTCATTTACAAATGCAGATGTGTTTCTGCATGCACCCTCTAGATGCAAGGCCACATATGGATATGTCTACAAAATATGGGGGTGCATCTACTAGTGAAATTTAAGCTATAAAAGGTCTACAGGGGTCATTTTCACTTCATTCTTGAATTTGAGAACTTTTAAGTCAGCATTTGAGAGGAGAAGAGTGAAGGAGCTTGGAGATGGTGATGGATGGAGTTGGCGTGATGGGTGGAGCTTGCAGGTTATTGGTGAAGGTAAGTTATTATAGCCTTCTTGTTTATTTTTGAAATTGTTTTTCAACTTTTTGTTTTGATTTTAAAGTTTTGTATTTTGAATTTTGTTTTGTATTTTTTAATGGATAGGATGTGACAATGTTTTTTTTGAATAAAATAGATGGAATTTGAAAATTTTATTTTTAAACATGTATGATATAATGATGTGTATTTATTTATTTTTGTGTTGTAGTTGAATATTTGGAGGCTCAAACCCGATTTTCACCTATCCTACCTGGGGTGAAGAAAGGACTAAAGGAGATCGATTGGGAGTGGCTAGGGAAGGTGGGATTGGATGGGTGTGCACAAGTTGATATGGTGAAGGTGGATGAGAGGTACTTCTCTATATTAGAAGAGAGATGGGATCCAGATAGGGGGACCTTCCAAATTCTAATATAGGATATGATGGTGATGCTTAAAGACATCTACCACATCTTCTATGTACCTATGGAGGGATTACGTATCTGGGTTGGACATGATAATAGATACAAGCTTAGTCATATTTATAGTGACACCTGGGAGGATGTGAAGATTGGGAACAATATCCAATATTTGGAGATGTACTCAAAGAAGGAGTTGGAGGCATTACCAACCTATGTGATGTTCATTCTAGCCAATATGCTATTGCCAAACAACACAGGATGCAAGTTCCCTTGGAACTTGATTAGGTTGGTGTACAACATGATTGATGAGACTTGGGTGTATGATTAAGTGCTTGCCTTACTAGATCATGTGTACAAGAAGTTGTATAAGGTGAAGATACAAGGGTGGAAAATATTGGAGTGCGATCTACTTCTTTAGATCTAGGGTTGGGAGTATTTCAGTGTAGCTCATCCCATGGGTTTACCTTAGGAGTGGGAGAGGGCACATACCTATGCAATCTAGTGGGTCATCGGAGTCATAGTGATCAGGAGGATAAGGACTTATGGGTAATATTAACACATGATCGAGTGTATTGTTTATTGTGGCAAGGGACTAGGTGGGATATGGATGAGGAGTAGCTATGGGAGATTAGACAAGCTATATGGAATGTCAGATGCCATGATAATAAGATAGATTTGGTCCAATTATTGCACATTTTATGATAGTTCAAGATATGACAAAGGGTTCTCAATGCTCCAGTGATCTACAAGCACTATGGAAATGAGTTGGTATTACCCTATGTTAATTATTGGATATGGATTCAGAAGATGATGCCAACATGGATATCATAAATTTGGATGATGTCAAGACTACAACTGACTATAATGTTTGGTTTGTTTCTCAACCTCCATGTGCACCAAGTCAAGTGGTGGATGAGTTTAGTGGTGATGATGGATATACTACAACCAATATAGAGGAGACTCCCTAATGACAAAGACATCATAAAGCCAGTGGTGGGAGGAGGCAATCAAGGACTAAGGTAGATAAACCTCCTAATATTAGAGGTGATGGTGAGGTTGGAGGTGATAGTGGGTGTGTTATGGATGATATTTTGGAGAGACCTCTAGAATAAAGTGAGGAGGAGTGGAATGTACTCCAAGCTAAGAAATATAGCTTCACTAAGGATCAATATTGGCTCCTATAGGTTGTAGCATATTAGGATGCATGGTATGCCAAGTTGAAAAGGCTATGGAGAGATGAATTCTTGAGATGTCAAAATTGTATGGTTGGGAAGGGAGGTGGAGGGACTACAAAATTCCATGGGTGGAGGTGATTTAGTTGTGATGTTATCCTTTGCATAGATATAATAGAGAAATATGGATGTATGAGGTAGGATTTATCTCTCCTTCATGTAGACAAGGATCGTACGTGGTCATAGGAGGTATACATTTGATTATTGGAGTATCAACTTGTGTAAGGAGGTATATCACTATTTTTGTGGCCCTCTACTTTGAGATTCAACTCTAGCATGTGGAGCGAGTCCAGACATAGTAGTTCTCACTCTAGAGCTCCATAGTGTCCTGATCCATCAGTGTCATAGGGTTTTGGCCATGGGACTCATTTTGTACCTCTTATGGATTATTTGTTTTGGTAGATAAGATACTATAGCATTAATACTAGGTTTTATAGGTTGACCCAAAACCTTTTACAAAAATTAACCCAGGGCTGTTAATGAACATATCCTTACTAAGGATCCTATATATGTAAAATATACATGTTGCCAAAGACATTACATCCGGTAAGGCACATAGCCTGTTATCAAAAAGAAACTTCCCATACAACATTTTGGGTATACCCCAAGAAAATACACATGCATCATAATTACAAACAAGAAACAGACACGGATCCCTTCCTGGAGACAATGGAGAAACAAAAAGCTACAGACACACATAGCAGAGTACTGAAAAAAACTCCCACAAGTTCTGTATTGACAGTTACTCGTAATAATTCTTTGGTAATTGCTTTCTTTCATATATGACATGCTTTGGTACCACATACTATCTTGGCCAATAAGCCTTGGAGAAGTGAACCTGCTGGCTAGATTTATAGTAGTGGCTATCTGGTGGTCCATATGGCTTTGGTTCAAATTCTTATATTGTCGTTTCTTTCCTTCCCTATGATTATCAACCAACCTCAAATTACTAAGATGACTAGGATCCATGTTATCTAACATGTGACTATCCCCATTAGTCTTTATGGTATTTCCAAGCAGCATCCACGAAGACTAACAACTCAAATAATTTTTATTGTGAGTCTAATTCAAAAAAGAGATGGGAATACTCCTAGCCTTCGAACTTATAGTGCCTTCCATGTTTATAAATTCAACTATAATTCTTGGCATTCTTGTTGAATAAGCTCCTCTACTTCACTCGGGACATCGTGTTCCCATTTGAAAAGTCTGTCACCATTGAAACCCAAATTTGCCAGCTTATCAACAATTTTGTTAGCTTCCCGAAATACATGTTGGGCTTTTCTGTCCTATCTTCCATGGAAAAGGATCCTAGCCTCTTCAACAATTGTTTTAATCCTCCAAGGAAGTTTTTTCCAATTATTGAGGAGATTTATAACATGCATAGAGTCTTCTTATATGATCAAATTGCCTTCTAAGTATTGAATCATTTGAAGGCCTCTCCACATAGCTCTAGCTTCAGCTTCATTATTTGTCCTTGTTCCCAAATATTCAAAAAATGCAAGCATCATATTCCCATTATGATCTCGCACAATGCCACCAACGTCTGCTCTACCAAGATTGTTCTTAGTTGCTCCATCAAAATTAAGCTTAAACCAACCCGTAGGAGGTGGAGACCACTTAACATTGGCTCTAGGGTTGACTACCCTAGGCATAGACTCATCTAACAAGGTTAAGCTTAAATATTGAGCAATCGTGGTCTCTTGCAGATGAGGTTTACAACTATCAAAAGGGATAAGGTTCACATTCTCGTTGGCAAAGGATAGGATCCTGGCAATGATAGTTTGATGATCATGGATAGACTCATTAAAGACTCTATGGTTCCTTTCTAACCACACCTTCCAAAGATAGTGATTGAGAAAATTTTTCCACATATATCTAAGTCTTTGGCTTGAAAATGGGTAAGGCCACTGGACAAACAAATCAAGTACGGTGGCTAGTTTAACCCATGAAATATTAAAGGCCTAAAAAACCCCACTTAGGACAGTCAAGGAAAAAGGGCACTCAAGGAAAATATGATAAATGGTCTCCCAATTAGCCCTACATAGATAACAACGATTAGTGATACAAATACCTTTACGCATCATATTATCAATGGTTAGAATTATTCCATGGATAACCAGCCATGAAAAGACTGCAAATACCTCTTATGGATTATTACTTCCTTTTATAGTTTTCATTTTTGTATATGAGCCTTAGTGCTCTATTATATACAGTATTTGGGTATACTTTGTACTTGTGATTCATATATATACATGATTTTTCTTTTTTGTATCATATTGTATTGCACTTTTTGTGTTCCTTTTATTGTGGATGTATGTATGAATGCATATGTATATGGTGGTATGAATGCATTATGAATGATGTGCATACTTTATTATGATGATGGATGTAAATGAATTGATGATATCATGCTCTAATGATCATTCGTAGAAGTTTTAGACTCTTGCTTGACCAACTTTGTCTTTGTTGCTTAATCAGGGACACCAATATATAATGGTGAAATGTGAAGTGGATTATGAAACATATGTAATTATGTGATGATGATATGGAATGTAATCTTACCTATGAATTGGTTTACCTTAGGGATTTTAGATATAAAAATTTGACCCACCAAAATAGTTTAAATCTTTCTTATATCCCTAGCTAGCCACCCAAAATTGCTAAGTGTAAACTTTGGGTCTTTTTCCCTTGTCCCATTGCCTTCTTTATCTAGCTTTACCAAATTCATGTGTAGTCCATACTAGGTGTAAATTTGGATTTCCAGATTCATGCCCTATATAGAGGGGGTACTTAAACCCCTCCTTTGATCAACCCATTTTGAGGTCAACTTTACCCAAAGTGAAATTTCACTTTCCCACCCATTTTTCCCTCCAAAAAATTTATAAATAAGGGTTTGGATTCCCATAGTTGATGACAAGAATGATCTTGGTATTCCATCTCTTGAAATGTTCATATGATCATGCTTTCAAGTGGATTTCTACTACAAGTTGCTATTTTGACTAGATAAACCATTTTGGAGTGCTTAATCCACATCTTCATTGCTTCTTTCTTATTCCATCAGTTCATCAAGTTTTGCATTTGTTTTATTAGCATTTAACCTTCTATTTTCTACATTTTGCACCTTTGTTTTTTGTTGTTTTAGGCCCTAAAAAGGGCATATAAACCAGATTCATGCCCAATCCATATAGGGCAAAAATTTGGTCAACCAAATTCATGGCTCCTAGTTACAGGGAATACATTTGATAAAGCTAGGATTTTGGAGGTAAGATTCATGCTTTGAAAACACTAATTTACATCCTATTTTGAAGCTTTCTATTGTGTCCATTCTTGTTGCATTTCACATTATTGTTGCATATATATTTTGCTATATATTTTCATGTCCCAAAGGCTAAAGATCATTATATGTTAAAATAGGTCATCTAAAAGGACCAAGGGGGCTTGACTACTATACCTCCAAGTTTAGCTATATATCCACCTAACTAGGCCACCAAACGCTTACCAAATTTTCTAGGATTTTGTGAAGCTATTGGATATTTTGGATGAAAGACAAAGCTTGGATCAATCACCTGATAAGATAAGTTCCCTAATAGATCTTTTTATATTATTTATTGTTTGATTTTTCCCCTATTTTGTGGAAAAATTAGATCATAAAAAAAGTATAGATACTTGATCAAGTTTCATAAGCATTTGAATCAATAAGAGCATATAGTGTGCATATAGGGTTTAATTTTGTTTGTGCATTCCCTTAGACCCTTGCTCAAAATTTTTATTTTTATAATATTAGGGTTAGAGAAAATTCAAACAAAGAATCATTCTAGGGTTATCTCTTGTATTCTTGCATCTTTTATCTTGCATTATTCTTTTATTTTCATAGCTTTGTATAGAAAGATCAAACATAGGTGTATGTTCAAATTCAACACATTCAAAAATATTCCAACCCTAGACTTGGAGTGAGTCCTTAAACCATTCCTGGTAAACTCGTTACTCCCTCACACCAAGTGTAAAGTTATAATGGCCACCGTGATCACCTCAAGGATTCATTAGGGATCTAGCCTTGAGAATCGTATGCTGATGCACAGTTTTCCCCCTCTACATATTTGGTGAACTCAACGTGAAGACACATCTTAGTGGCCTAGATAGGAAGCCTCTTCCTTTTTCTTCTATTTTAAAATTTTTAACAAGTCCACTAATTCTGTGTATTTATATCAGAAATAATTTAATAACTATCCTAAAATGTTTTGCTTGTTTTCCTTGGTCTTTTGTCTTCTTCCTTTCCACTCTATCCATTTTTATCTCTCCTAATGACTCCCAACCTTAGGATTTGGTGAAGGATCTTAGATTCTGATGATATTTTCCAAGAGGATGATCAAATTGATAGAGAGAATCATAATTTTGAGGAAGAGGAAAATAAAGATATTGATAATAGTCTTGAACCTGTTAGGGGATGAAATCTAACTTAAGGATGTTTGAACATATGTGGAGTTTTTATAGGAATAATAAGCATTCTTTGGATATAGCTCAAGAGGAGGAAGTATAACTTAAGGACGTTAGAACATATCGTCGTCAAACTATTCCTTCTTGAGATGTTCATGACAACTCTTTGAGTGAATATTTGAATCATTGTAATCATATCCATCAACTAACTTATGCCACTACTGTAACCACCAACATTGGAAGGAATATACAAGCCCCTAAAACTAGTAGTATCACTCAAAATTATTTTCAATTTCCTCCTCAATCTATTTATCTCAATAATTTTACTTCTATTCCACCAGTTTCTAGTTATCCTCTCCAACAAGATACCACATATCACCACAAATATCAATGTCTCCAACATAAGCCAAGTACTTTTTTAAACAATCTATCTATGCTTTAGGGAATCTAGGGGCATTGCAAAGTAGTAATATGGAAGTTCAAAGTTTAACTAATGTGTTAAAACAACTAGTTTCAAAAGTAGAGATGATTCAATCCTCTAGTTTCACCTACAACTATAAGAAAATGTGAAATCAACCCCTATACCTTATTGTTACTTCTAGATCTTACCCTAAGCATTTCCCATACTAGTTTTACCTACATATAAGAGAATAGAAGATCCCATTGATCACTTGAGAAGGTTCAAAATAGCTTTCCATGATATCATATATGATGATATGTTGTTACAAAAAATATTTCCTAAAAGTCTTACTAGCATGGCATTAGAATGGTATTATCAGTTGCCTAGCCATTATTTGAGGAATTTTGACGAAAAAACTAAATTATTTGTTCAAAAATTTGGTTCTTATGTTGAAAAGAATGTATCCATAAAATATTTTTACAATTTGAAACAAGGAAAAGAGGAAAGTCTAGTTGGTCGCTTGAGATATACCTTACCTCCTTGAGATATGCTTGAAATATTTATTAGGAATTTACAAGAGCAACTATATTATGCATTGGGAACTACAAATATCACATACTTTGATCAAGCAATTAAGTTAGACAAAAAAGTGGAACAAGATCTTATCAGAAGAGGATAACTTAAAGTGAAATAAGAGAAAAATTCCAAGAACAAGTATAAGAATAAGCATTTAGTAGGATATGGTGTTGTTGAAAAATGAAAAACTTCTTATTATTCAATGAAATGGACCTTTCTTAAATAGCAAGTGCATACAATATGATCCATTGGATCATAACTAACTAAATATATCTTAGCCACACAATCTATCCTAATATCCTAGTAACAACCTAGGATATACTCTAACACCCCCTTAAGTGGTACTAGGAGGTAGTGAGAAATAAAAAAATAAAACAAGTGGCATATCCACAAATATGAGTCCCGAAAACAAGGCCTGATAAGGTACTCATGTACAATATATCCATAAGAAAATCCACTGCCAAAAGAAAAATAAAAAGAATAAGGAAGATGTGTAAGGAGGATGGAGAGGAATATGTCCTCTTCAACCCCCCTAGGACAAATTACATCAAGAAGGGCTTGCAAATGATCCATGTGGAGTCACAAAAATTATATATGCCTCCTCTCTAAACTAAATGTATTTCCACTCCAAGAAGATATGAGGAACAACATGAAATTTGGTGCTTGTGACTATGAACAAGGCTGCAAACCATGAAAAATTCACCAAAGGAAACCTCCTTAAACCAAAGTGTCTCACAAAAAAAAGAGTGTGAAGATAGGATGGAAAAAAAAGCACCACAATTGCAAGGGTAGTCCAAAATGACTCCACAAGCACAAATATTTGGTGTCCACCTATACGAACACAATGGGCTGATAACAAGGTCCAAAATTGTGTGGAAAAATAGCCAAACAAGGGGATAAAACCCCTTTAAAACAAAGTATCTCACAAAAGGAGAGTGAGAAGATAGGATGGAGAAAGAACCACCACAATCACAAGGGTAGTCCAAAATGACTCCACAAGCATAAATATGTGGTTTCCACCTATATGAACACAATGGACTGATAACAAGGTCCAAAACTTGTGGATAAACAACAAAAAAAGGGGATCAAAAGAAAGGGTACCAAGGTAGTTGTCGAACAAAAAATTCACCAAAGAAGCCAAACAAGGGTCAAAGGGACTTTATAAATTTAGTCTGTAGTAGCCACTCAAACCTTTCAACTGAGAGTGTACTCCAAGATACAACAATATTTGAGCCACAAAAAAAGTATAGAAAACCATTTCAAAAATGAAAATGGACACACCATTGTGTTCGGCTCGAAAAAATATTTCCAACAAGTGTATATAAGGTGTACTCCTGAAAATTGAGGTGCTCAAAAAATGCAAAAAACTAATGTTCCTCTAAGTAGGTGCAGCTCCATGACTTCCCAAGTAGTCACCCATTCGAGAGGTACTTTGGGACAAAATTCTTAAGTTGAGAGTTTTTAGGAGTGTTCCTACCAAAAAAGAGAACCTCCAACTTAAAAATTGATACAGAAAAATTACCTTTTTAAATATGATATTCATGACTTCAACATTTGATTTGCTTTGATGAAAGTGGATATTAAAAATGTGCACCTTCACAAGGTCTTGGGCCATCCACCTTTTAAACATGCAGTACGTGGGATTCACATGTGTAGCTAACTAGTCTCCACCCAAGAAAATATAGGTAGTGACACGTGTTGAATTTGCCACTCGTTGGAGAAGGCACTCTACAGATCCTCCAAATTTAGAAAAGGTGGACTATTTCTGCTAAATAGGCGGTGAAATATAAATTACTAACAACAAACTTTAAATACAAATTGTTGACATCATTTTTGAAAAAATGCAATTCCAGAATGACTCAAAGGTGGACCCACGTGGAACCGAGTGAAAAATATTTGACGTTGTCACCACAATTAGGCAATGTTAATATCCAGATTAGTAGCCACTACACTGAGCATGATGCCACCATGGTTACGAAGACCATCATCAAAGTCATCCAGGTCTAGGATATCTTGATCATAGATTTAGCATATATCTAGAAATATTCACAACCAATGACGTGTGAGTGGGTATGATTGACACCTTTGAGATTGATCTCCTTACTGGATTAGAATGTTACATTCCTGACCCCAGAAGCATCATGATGGCATCATTGGCATATATTATTGCTCGCATCATCTGAGGGCATGGTATACATTTTTTTAAAATTTATGTGGCAGATTTGGCCTTGGTCCATGGTGAACGCCCGCCATCAGATCCACTGATTAAAAAAATATTCAAAAACTATAATAGTTGGATTTACTCAATGACCATTTTAAAAAAATTAGATCTTCAACTATCAGTCAAAGAATTTCATGCAACATTCTAGGTAATTCCTCCAATCACACATGGATGCAACACTAGCCATATTTTTCTTCTTGCATATCCCAACATGAATAGAATTTCCAAACATTATCTCCATCTTATTACATAGCGTGATATAAAACAAACAACGACTAGACCTGGATTGTAGATTTTATGAAAATTATGGTCATTTACTTTTGTATCACTATCACTATGTTAGTGTGCACCAAAATATAGGTGTTTAAACAAAAAATTATCATTCGTGGTTTCCTCCAAAGAAATGAGCGACACCATCATCAAAAAAATACAGAACATTACATTCAAAATTTTGATCACCACCACCTCAAACCCCTGCTTGAGGGTCTTTTCCATGGCCATCATCAACTCCAACAACCCTACCAAGTACACAATGTGTACCGCATTCTAGGAGTAGGAATCCATGCTTGCTGATTATATTTCATCACCATGGAAAAAAACTTTATCACTATCATGAAACACGGTCTCCAATGGTGTCACCAATGACAATAGCCTTATGAAGATCAAAGGACCAAGTGACCTAGCGTGTTCAGACCCTCCAACCTCAATGTACTTCTTTGCATTTTCCCAAACACCAACAGTGCTCAAAGTGGATATAACAACCTACACATAAGATACAAGGGCACCAACCATAACACTTGATAGTGTTTCCACACCAAAGAAAGTACCAACAATGAGAGGTGTAAGAATCACAAGGAAACCAAGAGGGATAATTACCTTGAGGGAAGCATTAGTTGATATCTTCACACAGGTTCCATAATCTGGCTTGGCAAGCCCTTCCATGAGACCAAAAATAGTACTAAATTTTTTGTAGATCTCTTCAACCATTTTCAAGGCAACATGTCCAACACTTTTCATTGTCGTAGCATAGAACTAATAAGGAAGCATTTCTCAAAAAATTAAACCAATGAAAACTTTAGGAGTCAAAACATCTACAATTAAAATTGTGTCACGACTAACAAATGTTCTAAACAGTGCAAGTGACATTGATGTAGTTGATCCAATAGTAAAGCTCCTACCAATGGTAGTAGTAGTGTTATCATCAGCATCAAGGTTTTCAGTCCTTTCACAGATCTTGTGACTCATGCAAGCCATCTTGGCAATTCCACCAACATCGTCATTGATGGGTCTATATGCATCAATTGCTAGTCCAATTGAAATAGTACTAAGCATTTCCAATGCAGCTTTTGCAATACCATAAATGAATACCAAACTAAAAATAACAAATATACTTACTACAATGGAAAATATGGGAATGATAACAGAGTTATATCCCAAAGCTAGTCCAAAGATAATATTTTTTGCTGCTCTTGTCCTGCATGAATCAACAATATCTCGCACTGGGTTGTAAGCATTGCTTGTGTAGTACTAGATAAAAAAACCAATGACAAGGCCAACCCAAAAACCAACAACAACACAAAAGAAAAGCTCCCATTTTTTGACAACCTTTTGTTCACAAAAATTGAATATGGTGAAGGATGAAGACAACACAACAAAACTTACAACAACAATGTCAATGGACATATAATATGATGATTTTTTAATGAACTCAATTTCCTTCACAACCTTAATATCAAATATGTTAGTTGCAGATATAGTTGTGATCAATAAAATAATGATTCCCATTGAAATTATGAGCAAGGCATAGCACATTGCAGTGTTTATAGTACACCGTAAGTGGTCATATTGTGGTGGTTAAAAAACTAGCCAATACATAAATACACAGGTTATATCAGATGATAAACTACAATACATAGTGGACAGAAGAAAATAATAAGTGTTATAGTAGGGTTTACATGGGAGCCTTATTAGTAGTAGGACTGCACATCCTCTATCTCAATTTAACGCCCGAACCTTCAAAATAAAAAGTGACCCTTGTTAACTGGTGCTCAGGTTGCTATATTTGCTTCGAATATTGCTGGTGTTTGGGACAATGCAAATAAGTATATTGAGGCTGGAGGGTTTGAACACGCTAGGTCACTTGGTCCAAAGGGTTTTAATCTTCACAAGGTTGTTGTCATTGTGTGGATTAGATTGTATGCCTTTGCTATTTAAGCAAGGCTCTTTTCAATGAATAAAATCAAGTCTTTTATTTTTACAACATGGTATCAGAGCCTTGATCTATTTTATAAGCACTGGTCTGGGAGTAAAACTTCTTTCAGTTCGACGATGAGGCTTCTATAATTTTTTGAGACATCTTATGGATCCTTTGTAGGCTTCTTGATGGAATTTATCCTACAAGAGGAATTTTAATAGCCTCCTTTAAAACCTTCCAAGTGGTAAACTGGTGACCACGTCTCCCTCACTATAAAATGCCTTAATCAAAATTAAGACACTATAGTGGAAGACACCAATCACAAAGTGGATGTCGTGGGCCATTGTAAATATTCACCCTAGAATTTCATGGTGTAGAAGAGGCAGAGGAAATGGTCACAGGTAGTCGTAGAAGCATCATCTCTAGAGCATTCACTGGCCAATATCTCTAATGCAACAGGTCTTGAAGGTTGAACAACCAATGAAAAATACATTGAATGCACCACAAAGATGATGCAAATTCCATGTCAAAAAAATGAACTCCAGTTTGGCCACAATTTAATCATTGATTATGGCTCTAATATGATCGGATCCAATCATAAGAAGGAAGGCTATGTAGTTAAAAATATAATAAAAGTGGACTAGAGGGCACTACATGCTTCTACATGCGGGCTGCACATTTTTTGAATCACAAGTTTGAACCTCTCCATTTTTTACTAGTCTTCAAGAGCTATATGTCTGTGAAGGCATTTTCCACTCATACTATGCACTGTGATTGGGAACTATCGAGCAGTTTTGACAAAGTAAAAAATTCAACCATTAGCTTGCTTCTTCTCCATGTTTGTTGGATTGCTTGAGCCAAGAGAAAAATATAATCCAACCTCCCATATCTTCCACCCAACATGTTGAACACCACATAAAGAAACAAAGAGGCCATGCATGTCCATCCTGGGATTGCTCCAAACTAGACTGTGATACCTCATCTAACTTGGACTGTAAAAAACTACAAGTGAGTTGGTGCGGGGTAATAGGTGGCTTCAGCTCTCGAGGGCTGAAATTGTAGCTGGTAGTCTTGAAATTAAAGATTGTGCAAATAACAAGAACTCATATTCAATTGTTGATGAGCAAAAATTTCCAACCAAATAAGGTATTACTCGAACATATTCAGTGGGCCACGTTGTGTTTGTTGTGAGTAATAAATCTACAACATTGGCATCCTACATGACACATGGGTCTTTAAAATAACACCCTGTCAACACACCAAATGTACTTCCACTGGTAGAGGATGCACGCTTGTGATCAACTCTAAATGTGATAGCCTAACCTAAGATGTGGTGAAGTAGAACTCATCACCAGAAATCAATATGGCTTCTAAAAATTTGATAGCATCATCATCGCCTACCAGTCATAGATAATATTTGCCATCACTTGTAGCATAGCAAAATCTCCATCACCATCAATCAATATGGATCCGGTATTGGTCTACAATCTACCATAGTATTTCGTTGATTCTTGGGTGTAGCTTTCTCCATCGCCAGCAATAAATCTAGCTTTGGTATTGGTTCATAGTCTACCATAGTTTTTTATTGATTCTTGGGTGTAGCTCATAAAGCCTCTTGCTCCTTATTCTCAAAGTAGAACACTAAATCTTGTCCCAATACTCTTGTATTTGATAGGGTTAATCTACATATTACATTTTATGATATCGAGAGGTGTGATGCCCATGAGGGTTAGACCAAAAATTAAAATATCTTCCATTGTGCATGCCACATAGAAGGCTGACAAATACATGGCAATATTCACCAGCTCACTCAGTTTTGTCACCACAAGCACTTTTCAGGGAGCAGCCACCACATTTTCCACTACACTTACATCACCCTTTGCATACAAATCACTTGCATTCCTATTATTGTTCTTGTTTCGTAGAAACTCAAAAACATAATATGATGGTGATTTCATGGGGGCTAGCACTATTGTAGCATTGTCACTTTCACTGATAGTAGCACAACCACAAAGTCAAGGAAACCAAGCTCAGAGATAGGTCCACCACATTATTCAGTCATCAAAACCTTAAATTTTCACAAGAAAATATTTCACAAGGTCCTCCAAACAATGACACCGACTTCAAAGGGCAAGGATGCTTGAGAATCCATATAGCAATAACATCACGTAAAAAATTGATTTTGCATCTAAATTTTTTCTTAACCATCTGGTTTATGATACATCAAAAATATGGAGAGCATACTCCCTCAGTATTGAAAAAAATAAGAAAAAAATGGAAAAAAATGATGGGGGATTTCCATGAGGGAAATCCCCCATGAAATAAATCCTTCCTCGGGTTCATAGGGCAGGGAAAGCCCGCTCTGATACCATGTTGAAAAATGAAAAGCTTCTTATTATTCAATGAAATAGACCTTGCTTAAATAACAAGTGCATACAATATGATCCATTGGATCATAACTAACTAAACATATCTTAGCCACACAATCTATCCTAATATCCTAGTAACAACTTAGGATATACTCTAACAAGTGTAATGGATAGTAGGCCTGTTAATAGTATTTTTAACAACCTACAAATGATAATACTTTAAAAAACTCCATAAAGGAATTTCACAAGACTTAACATGCCTATGGAAGTGGTTTTAAAGCAACTTGTGGAAGCTAATATTATTGAGTTACCTCCCATAACGTAACCTGATACTACAACAAATTGGGACAAGGCAGGTCAACATTGTGCATATCATAGGGTAGAAGGACATTGGACAAATTCTTGTAAGAAGTTGAAATATGTGGTACAAGACCTGATTAATGCAGATTATCTGGCTATAGAAGATCCTTGCCCAAAAAATCAACCTTCTACTCAACAAGAAACTATAAATAATAAAGACAATGAAAAAAAGGTATCTAATCAATTATCTTATAAGAATGTACCACCTCCATATGGTAACATGGTTGTTATGATAGTAGCTACTTCACAGCTGCAGGTGCAGAATCGACAACTTCAGCCCAAAGAATCAACCTTCTACTCAGCAAGAAACTACAACTAATAAAGACAATGAAAAAAAGGTATCTAATCAATTATCTTATAAGAATGTACCACCTCCATATGGTAACATGGTTGTTATGATAGTAGCTACTTCAAAGCTGCAGGTGCAGAATCGACAACTTCAGCCCTCTCATAAGGAAGTAAGTTCTTCAGCAAAAATATCCCTTTTATAACTTCTAAAAACTTCTCCTACTCATAAGGAAGTCTTTGTTACATACTAAATAACATAGTTTCGGCTATGTTCTACAATATTATCCAAGTGTATTTAGCTATCCAATTGTGTAGTATTAGAACATCATCTTTTATTTTAATATTTCAATTGCATTCACGCACAATTGCCTTTACGATGGGATCTGCCCTCCTAGTGGCAATATTCATTTCATTAATTCATCCTTCACTGATTTACTTTTATATTTCCGCTGCCGTCTACATTCACTGTTATATTTACATTTTTGTAAGTGTGTTTTTGTGCATTGGGCAAGGGAAGGTAAGGAAGACCGTACCAAGTGGTATCAGATTCAACGATCAGGGAAAGCATGGGTGATTTCACCATACAGTTTTTGTTCGGGTCATCAGATTCTTAGGGCACTGTGCTTATCAGCTGTGATAGAGCAAACCAAAAAGTACTTCCTAATACGGGTTTCAAAAAAATAAAAGAAATAGGCAATTCGTTTATCAGACAGACATACGGCCGTTTCGAGAGTTTTCCTTCGAAATATGAGTGGGAGGACTGCGTTCTTCGGGTGGACAAATTGCGCGATCTCAAAACACAATTTTATGGCACAAAGGAACCTTAAAACGTAGCAAAATTCGACTTCAAAATCGCTGGTAATTAATGTCGGGGTCACAAACGTTGTGCACCAATCACCGAGCCGAAATAAATTAATTTTTGTCAAAATATTAAGGTACTACGGTTCACCAAAATTTTTAATTTATATATATTTTTTTAGTCAGTCGGGTAATATCCCACATTGGGCATACAATTGAACACCTATGGTTCATAAGGCGAAGGGCAAAAACACTAGGGTGTGACTGTAGTCACACAACCCACCTTCCTCCTTCGCGCAAAGCCTCCTCCATGTATGTGTCTGTGCTCTTGCATCTGTATCATGTCCGTGCCACATTGATCGCTCTCGCTGTCTTAAATGGGTCGCGTCAGCTTTGTTAATATTTCCTCGTTGTCCATCCGAGGTGTGTCATCATCACGTCCAATCCTCATTAGTTAGTGTCGCATCAGCTCTATCAGTCTATCCTCATTGTCCGTTGTCTCACTTTTCTGTTGCCTGTGTCAGTTTGTGTCCGTCGTTTCACTGTTTGTTGCCTTCATTTCATTCTCATTTTCAGTCGTCTCATTGTCTGTCACCTTCATGTCAGTATTTCTATCTGTCGTGTCAGTCTGTCCTTGTTTTGCTGTCTGTCACCTATGTCAGTTTGTGTCCTGTCATGTCAATCGGTCCTTGTTGTCAGTCGTCTCGTTGTCTGTTGCCTGTGTCAGTCAGTCCTCATTGTCAGTCATCTCATTGTCTATTGCCTGTGTCAGTTTGCATCCAGTCATGTCAGTTTAGTTGGTGTCCTGTCATTGCTAATTGGGTTCAGGAAAGTTTGAGTAGTGCATGAGTAGAAGTTGGATCAAAGGACCTGACGGTCGACTAACAAGCTTGGAGATGCCCAATAACAATGCAAGAAGACCTCATCAAAGCCAAGGTACAAAAAATTATCCTTCTCCTTTCAAAATTGGTAGTTATAAACCAAATCATCCACTGGTTGACCCCATGGCTACTAACCCTCCCCCAACTCACAAAAATGTCACACAAGGAGAATCAGGCAACTCTGCCATTACCACTGATGAAGCTCTTCGACAATTACTAGATGGTATGCGCCAAATTAATGTCAACCTAACTAAACTATTGAGCGCACAAAACCAACCTAATCCCAATACTAATCCCCAAAATAACTCCCATGAACAAAGGCATGAAGAAAATGATGACCAGGATGAAGATTGGGAGCAGCAAAGAGGCAATCCGGATAATTACGGGAATCGCTATCATAGACAATGATATAACCAAGATCAGGATAGGGATATGGGTTATCACCAACCGAGAGGCCCTAATAATTTTCCATGCATTGATATGCCCACTTTTGAGGGTCATGATCCTCGTGGTTGGATAGCCAAAATGGAAGGCATTCTCAACTTATACCAAATTAAGGATTTTGATAAAGTCCCTTTCGCTGCATCAAAATTAGGCACTGAGGCTTACCAATGGTTCGTATGGCTTAAACACGAGAAAGGAGCTACTATTTGTTGGAATAATTTCACTACCTATTTTTTAGAAAGATTTGATGAAGGAGCTACATCATCATACATAGTAAGAATGTTATCTCTTAAACAAGAAATATCAGTTAGTGAGTTCGTCTCCGAATTCACCAGTTTACTACCATATGCATTACACCTCAGTCCAGACATAGTGGTAGGAGCTTTTCGTAATGGTTTGAAAGAAAATATTAAGGTGGTGGACGTTCAAAATCCAACCGCATTGAATGATTTCATAAGAATAGCCAAGCTAGCTGAGAAGAGAATTCAGTTGTATACACATCATGAAACTTATAATCATCCTTCATATGGCAACAACTCTTTTCATAGAAATGATCAACCATCAAAATGCTTCTGCTATAAATGTCGCAATCACCATCCCAGAGAACAAGCATGTGCACAAAAACAAAACTTTCATATTGAATGCGCTCAATATGAAGGAGAAGAGGAAGAAGCATACCACCAGGAAGAACCTATTCAAGAAGAACTATCGATTGTTCTAGAAGAGAAGGAAGAGGATACAATGGTTATTTCCATGCATGCCCTCATGGGGTTAACAACCCACCATACAATCAAGGTACTAGGATTTCTTTGCCAGAAAAATGTAAATGTGCTAATTGATTCAGGTAGTACCCACAATTTTATCGACATCAAAACAACAAAAGATTTGAATTTATTCATTAATTCGTCCAACAAAGACAAATTCTAGGTTCTAGTAGCCAACGGGGTGAACGCTCAATGTATTGGGCAAACATCTAAAGTTTCCATTAAAATGGGAACTTATACATGGTATGGATCTCTCTTCATAATGAATTTAGGGAACTCTGATGTCATTTTGGGAGTCGAATGGTTGGAAACACTAGACACGGTTAGCTTCAATTTCAAAAAATTATTTATGGAATGGAAGGAAAATGGACAGGTCATTCGCTTACAAGGCATTACTACTCCTCCATCACAGATGGTGAGCTCTCATAGTATGGAGAAGATGTTAAAAAAGTGTGGTTATGGATTCATAGCTCAAATTAATTGTTTGGAAAAGCAATCTCGAGCAACTTCGGATATTACTACTCCAGATTTACGAGACAGCGTAGCACATTACGAAGAGGTCTTCCAAGAACCAAAGGGACTACCTCCCAAAATATCCCATGACCTTTCCAGACAATGTCTCAAGAAGGTGATCGGCCAAAAAGTGAAATCTCAGTCAGAATTACCAATACTAGATGTAGAAGGGCGTATATATCTCCAGCCAGAAGCAATTCTACAAAGCAGAACATGCATACGGAGCTCTCGTCACATCCAAGAATTTCTCATCAAATGGTAGAGCCTACCAGCTGAAGAGGCTACATGGTAACCCGAAAGGATTTTCCAGACATTTCCAACTTTGAGGACAAAGCTTTTCGAGGAGGGGAGTCATGTTACATACCAAATAACATAGCGTCGGCTATGTTCTACAATATTATCCAAGTGTATTTAGCTATCCAATTGTGTAGTCTTAGAACATCATCTTTTATTTTAATATTTCATTTGCGTTCATGCACAATTGCCTTTACGGTGGGATCTGCCCTCCTAGTGGCAATATTCATTTCATTAATTCATCCTTCGCTGATTTACTTTTATATTTCCACTGCCGTCTACATTCACTGTTATATTTACATTTTCGTAAGTGTGTTTCCGTGCATTGGGCGAGGGAAGGTAAGGAATACCATACCAGTCTTATTGAATTTTCTAATACAACAATCTATCCCTACAAATATTTCCCTTCATGATATGGTCAATGTTGTAAGCTCTCATGGGATACATCATCTCACATTCTTGGATGATGATATTTCTTCCTCAAACTTACGTAGGGATTCTTCTCTCTACATTACTATATTTATTAGGGATACTTTTATTAAGAGAGTTTTGATTCATAATGGTTCTTCCCTTAATATATGCACATATTATTTTTTCCAAAAGTTTGGATTAATAGAGGAAGATTTAACTAAATTTGATGACATCATTAAAACTTTCAACAATGAGTCCCAAGAAGCTTACAACACCATATATCTCCCTCTTAAGGTTGAAAATAATATTTTGGATACATTGTTCTATGTGGTGTCTTTCTTGACATATTTTAATCTTCTTCTTGGATATCCTTGGATCCATGCAATGAAGGCCATCCCTTCTAATTTTCATTAATGTTTGAAGTTAAAATTTAAAAATCAATATATAACCATTTTGGGTGATCCTCACCCATTTGAATATTGCTCACTAGAATAACAAGCTCAATTTAATTTATCAGATTCCTCATCTCATATAACTGAGCAATGTGAAAATTTAAACATGAGAGAGGAACCATTAATCAAAATCTTATCATAGGATCAAGATAATTTTTCTCATCTAGAGCCTCTTCTAGATGAATCTCATCAAATATTTGAGTGGAGTGTTGAGGATGAGGGGCTACCCTCTCCTCCTTTGTTGGTATCAACCCCAAAGAAGTATGCTAAATATGAGGATGTTCCTCAAAATGACATCTACTTTGATGGGTCTATCACTTGCATAGTGTAGGTTGAGTCTTCTAGTTCTCAAGAGGACTTTGGTTCTATGTCTCTTGAGGACCTTGAGCAACTAAGAGTGATTCCTGCCCTGCCTCCTCTTGAGTACAAGTTGTCCATTATCATTGAGGAGACCATAGATGTGAACATAGGTTCTAAGGAATCTCCTAGAATACTTAAGTTAGGTAAAGCCTTATCCATAGATGAGCAAGATTAATTGACCAATATATTAAAAGAATTTCAAGATATTTTTGCCTAGTCATATGCTAACATGTAAGGGCTTGATCCCTCCCTTGTTATGCATCATTTGGTATTTAAGCCTAATGCCAAGCCTATTAAGAAAAAAATTAGGAATATGCATCCTAAGTTCACCCTTTTGGTCAAGGAGGAGCTCCAAAAACTCCTTTATGTTAGTTTCATAAAAGCCATCGACTATTATGATTAGATCTCCAACATTCTTCATTTGGATGAGAAGGAAGAAACAATTAGAATATGTACAGACTTTAGGGACATTAACTTAGTGTGTCCCAAGGATGATTTTCCCTTGCCCAACATATATTAGATCATAGATTTCATATCCAAGTGTGGAATTATTTTACTTATAGATGGTTTTTCAAGCTACAACCAGATCTTGATTGCCCCTAAATATTATCCCAAGACAACATTCATCACTCCATGAGGTACTTTCAACTGGAAAGTCATGCATTTTAGCTTGAAAAACATAGGAGCTACCTATCAATGGGCCATGATGCATGATATTCTCCAAGATTATGTGGATGATATTTTAGGTCACTCCATAGAATTAAAGGATCATGTCCATGATTTAAGATGAATTTTTGAAAGGCTTCGGTATTTTAGGGTTCGTCTTAAACCCACTAAGTGTGTGTTTGGAGTCACATCTATAAAGTTGTTAGGCTTCATAGTTTCTAGGTGAGGCATTGAGGTGGATGCCACTAAGACAATGGCTATAATTGACATACCTCTTCCCTGCACCCTAATCAAACTGCGTAGCCTGTAAGGTAAGCTTTAGGATATTCATTGGTTCATAGCCCAGTTAGCTAATAAGTGTCATCCCTTTATTAAGATTCTTAAGAAATATGTGGTCTTCCAGTGGGATTCTGAGTGTTAAAAATATTTTTATGATCTCAAGAAATATCTCACCTTCCCACATATTTTATTTCTTCATGTTCCTGGTAAGCATATGATGCTTTACATAACAGCCACAAATCACGCTTTGGGAGCCATATTGGCCCAATATGATGATCAAAACAAAGAGTGAGCTATCTACTATATCAGTAGAACTTTGGTTAGCTATGAAACTAGGTACACTAACTTAGAGAATATTTGCATTTCCATAGTGTTTACTTCCTAGAACTTGAGGTACTACATGCTTAGTCATAAGATATTGGTATTTGCAAAGTTTAACCTTTTGTGCTATTTGATGTCTAAGCCCCAAATTTTAGGTTGAGCTACTAAGTGGGTGTTGGCCCTTAGTGAGTTTAACCTGAAATTCATAGGTCATAAGGCTATAAAAGGTCAGGTGATCACTAATTAGTTAGCCTCCGCTCCCCTAGAATATTCTCATCCTTTGGTTGTTGAGTTTCTTGATGAGTGCTTCAATGTTGAATTTTAAGAGTCTGAGTCTTGGATTTTGTTTTTTGATGGAGCCTGTTGCATGAAGGGTGATAGTTCTAGAGTCATTCTAGTTACCCCATAAAATATCTATCTCCTTGTCCTTCAAGCTTTGTTTATCCTACACAAACAATACTACAAAGTATGAATATTTGATCCTTGGTCTTATATCAACATTAGCTTTGCAGGTTAGAGTTCTTTTGATCTTTGATGACTCTTAACTTGTGGTCAATTAGATCAATGATATTTATCAGACTCAGGATGATAAAATTAAGCCTTACAAGGAGATTATCACCAATTTTTTGTCCTCATTCGATCGAGTAACCATAGAGTCTATCCCTAGATCCTCAAACCGCCATGCGGATGCCATGGTTGCTACTGCATCTTTGTTTCCTTTGGATTTGGAATATGATCAAGCATCAATTATCATTGAACAACCCCAAGAGCCTACATTTCTTGGTTCTTATCTTGTCCTGTTAGATGTTTTAACCATCGAAGATTACTTATCTGCACCATGGTATATTGACATATTTAATTTCCTTAAAGATGGTTCGATGCCTAATGTTTTAGACCATAATAAATGTAAAATTTTATGTAAAAGAGGATGAAAATTTGTTATAATTGGTAATATTTTGTATCAAAATTCTTTTGAAGGTATCCTCTTGCGATGCCTTAACTTCGATGAAGCCTAACTTGCTCTTAGTGAGGCTCATGAAGGTTCATGTGGAGGCTATTTTAGCGGTAATGCTATTACCAAAAAGCTCCTATAGATGGGGTACTATTGGCATTCTATGGAGAAAGATGCATGTGATCATGTTTGTTGTTATGACAAGTGTCAGTGCCATCACAACCTAGTTCAAATATCCTTCTCAGCACCTTTAGGTTATTTCTTCCTCCTGGCCATTTTCCATGTCAAGATTGGACATTATAGGGAAGATTAACCCAATGTCGTGTAATAGTCACAATTTTATTATAATATCAATAGAGTACTTCACTAAATGGGTCAAAGCCATACCTCTAGCCATGATGACTGGAACTTAGGTTTCTAAGTTCATCTTCAACCAGATCCTTTATAGGTTCAGGATTCCTTCAATAATTATTTTTGATAACGAAACTCCTTTCAATAACAAGGATGTTCATAAAATTTGTGATAATTACGAGATTCAGCATAGGTTGTCAACTTTGTATTACCCTTGAGGTAGTGTATAATTCAAAGCATACAACAAATCTTTGATCAATATATTGAAGAAGTTGGTTTGTAAGACCAATTGTGATTGGCATACCCAAATTTATCCTACTTTGTGGGCCTATCATACTAGTGTGCGTACTCCCACAAGTGCCTCACCATATGTCCTAGTATATGGTTCTAAGGTGTTTCCTTTTGATCTTGAGGTTCCCTCATTGTACATCTTGTTGCAATATGCCTCGATCGATGATGAGTATCACTCAAATTGTTTGCACCAATTGGAGTTGTTGGATGAAAAGTGCATTCATACCTTAGAGCATTTGCAAGCCTATCAAGATAGGCTCAAGTGATTTTACTCTAAGAAAATTTGCAATAATTCTTTTGAGGTTGAGGATATTATCCTCAAAGAAAACAAAAATAACACTAATGCTCATTCTGATCTTCGAGGTAAGTTTTAGCCCAATTGGTTAGGATTGTTTTTCGAAATGGCCATGTTTGGTTCTGGTGCTTATAATTTGGCTTATTTAGATGGTGAAGAGCTTAAATAACCTATGAATATAATGCATTTAAAAATATATTGTGTTTGATCATCTGCATTACATTTTACATTCAACTTAGATTACACTAAATTCAATTTTCTTGCTCATACCGCATGGTTGCCTGTCATATCTTGGATGGTAGTCTGACATTCTATTTTCTTGCATTGTTGCTTTTCATAATTGCATAGCTCCTTGTTCATGACTACTTGATCATATAGATTTTTGGGGATTTCATGATAATGGCAAGTGATGACACCTAGTTAAGTCATATCTCACATGCATTGAACTCTCACTAGGGCTCTAATGCCTAACGAAGTCCCCACCTAGGGCCCTTGCATTTTCATCCCTTATCTTATTTTATTAATTTGATTCTTTCTTCTCTTATCTCTTCTTCTCGTATTCCTTGAATTTGAAAGGTTTTTCAATGACCATATTTCTTCTCTGAAGTCAAAAAATATAATCCTCTTTTGGTATATCCTTACTCTTTGCTTGTTTTCTTCCTCTTCTTTGTTCAGATAGGGATATACATTCTCTTATCTTATTTGATTGCACACTTACTCCTCCTTGACTTTTCAATAGTTTAAAACTTCAATCTGTAGGGGTACACACGCACAATTATTTGCTCCTCATTTTCTTCCTCTCTTTTCTTCTAGCACATGCACACACTCATAGGGTGTTATGATCAAATCATTTGGTTCATTCACACTTTGCACACATCACACCCCTATTGGGTAGTACTTGCTAATATATCACTTTCATACACAACACACCCCACATGGGATAGCTTCATGGCCACATGTGAGGGGCAACCTCCATCTTGGTCATTTGCGAGCATACATCCTAGCGGGTATCTTTTGTCCATTTGACCATCTTAGCGAGCATTACACCCATAGCGGATCACACTCCACATTTTTCCATCTATCCATATTAGTGAGTACTACACCCATAGTAGGTTTTCACTCGAATTTTGACCATCCTTTTAAGCATAACACCCTCTATTCAAGGTTTTTGGATGTTCTCTCGTGCTTTATGCTTCTTTGACCTCTTTGGAGCCTTGTTTCTTCTTCTTCACCTTTTTCTTCTTCATATCATTCTTCTATTATTTTCTCGCTTCTTTATTTCCCATTATTATTTCATTCATGCATTTCATATTAGGTAGCTTGCATCTCCTACATTAGTTCATTGCATTAGTCAGATACATGTGCCCAATTTCCTTTGGTGCTTCTTTATCTGTTTGTTCTATTTTCTTTTGAATCCATGTTTGCTTTATTTTCTTTGCCTTTTTTGAGTTTCTTAAGGAATTATTCATTCCTTATAAAACTCAAGGGGGCATCCTAGACTTAGAGGTATTAATGGAATTAATGTATTGCTTTATGTGTAAAAGTCTAAAGTATCTGTCATGGTACCCTCTTTTGCATCACCCTTTTGTCCAACCATGACCACACATTTTTTGTGTATGTTGCCTTTGTCCACGGGATTATACATATTTATTTGATGCATTTAATTGGTATTCAATACATCAAAGAGGGGAAAAAATGTATACATGGAAATTTGACCCACCAAAATGGTTCAAATCTTCCTTAGATCCCTAGCTAGCCACCCAAACTTGCTAAGTGTAAATTTTGGGTCATTTTTCCTTCTTCCCTTGCATTATTTGCCTAAATTTACCAAAATAATACCCAATACATACTAGGCATGAATATGGCTTGTCATATTCACACCCTATATGGAGGGGGTAGAATTTTAGCTTTCTAAGGAGTTTTCTCACTTAAACCCCTTCCCTGATTGACCTGTTTTGAGGTCAGCTTTGCCCAAAGTGAAATTTTATTTTACTGCTCATTTTTCCCTCAAAACCTCTTAAAATAAGAGTTTGGATTCCCTTAGTTGATGACAAGAATTATCTTGGTATTCTAACTCTTGACATGTTCATATGCTCATGATTTCAAATGGATTTTTACAAGTTACTATTTTTACTATTTTGGTGCTTGATGATTGCTGCCCTTGGGGATTGAGTAAATAAGTCTTGATAATTGTATAAATAAACAATTTTGAAGTGCTTCATCCACATATTTATTTATTCTTACTTTTTCCATCAATTCATCAGTTTTCGCATTTGTTTTATTAGCATTTAACATTTTATTTTTTTCATTTCACACCTTGTTTTTTTGTCGTTTTAGACACCAAATAGGGCATCTGAACCAAATTCATACCCAATCCATAAAGGGCATGATTTTTTCAACAAATTTCATACCTCCTAGTTATAGGGTGTGAATTTGGTAAATTTAGGGTTTTGGGGGTAATATTCACACTTTGAAACCCTAATTTGCATCCTATTTTGAAGCTTTCTATTGTGTCCATCCTTGCTGCATTTCACATTACTGTTGCATATATGTTTTGCTATATCTATGCATGTTCCAAAGGTCAAATATAATTTTATGTTCAAATAGGTTAGCTAAAAGGACCAAGGTGTATTGACTACTATACCTCCAAGCTTAGCTATATAGCATCCTAAGTAGGCTCCCAAACGTTGATCAAATTTTCTAGGGTTTTGTGAAGCTATTTTGTAGGTTTGAAGTTATTGGATATTATGGATAAAAGACAAAGCTTTGATCAACCATTGGATAAGATAAGTGCCCTAATGGATCTTTTGGTTGTTTGTTGTTTTCTTTCTACCCACTTTTATGGAAAACCTAGATCATAAACAAAGTATAGATACTTGATCAAGTTTCATAGGCATTTGAATCAATAAGAGCATATAGTGTGCATCTAGGGTTTAATTTTTTTTGTGAATTCCCTTGGAACCTTGCTTAAAAATTTTATTTTTGCAATGTTAGGGTTAGATAACATTCAAAAAATGAATCATTCTAGGGTTAGATCTTTTATTCTTGCATCTTGTATCTTGCATTATTCTTTCATTTTCATAACTTTGTATAGAAAGACCAAACATAGGTGTATGCTCAAATTGAACACATTCAAACATATTCTAACCCTGGACTTGGAGCGAGTCCTTAAACCATTTTTAGTGAACCCGTTCCTCCCCCACAATGAGTGTAGAATTATAACAACCATCACATTCACTTCAAGGTTTCCTTACATATCCAACCTTGAGAATCATACATCAATGAATGGTTTTCCCTCTCTACAAGGATAAAGAATCTAGAGTTATTTTGTAGAGACTCAAAATATCCTAATGATTTCAAAAAAAATCATCTATTAATTTTGGAAATCCAAAGGTACAAGGTTGTCCTAGAGGACTCAAATTTATCAAGGACCAATTATGTTTGCAATGGATGTTCATTTACCAATCATGAGCATGGTAGTGACTCAAGCCAATTAAGAACCACTGTGTGTGCAAATGAATTTATTTTATCCATCTTGAGTAAGATGATATTAAACCAATCATAGAGATAAATAGAAAGCTAGCATGTCCTTTTGTGCATTTAGAGGTCTCTTGAAGAGAGACGTATCACCATTCATGAGCATAGTGCAATATTAGGTTCTTAAAGTTTTGGGAAATTGGATTCTTAACCACTTGAAGTTCTAGTAATATTACTTTGTGTTTATAACGAGAGAGCTTTGGGGATTTTGATTCTCAACCACTCAAATCAAGTCCTGATGATATTTTTATCCTATCCTTTTCTTTTTGGTAGATAAGATACTAAAGCATTAATGCTGGGTTTTATAGGTTGACCCAAAACCTTTTGCAAAAATCAGCCCAGGGCTGTTGATGAACATATCCTTACTAAGGATCCTATATATGTAAAATCTACATGTTGCTAAAGCCATTATATCTGGTATGGCACATAGCCTATTATAAAAAAGAAACTTCCCATACAAAATTTTGGGTATACCCCGAGAAAACACACATGCATCATAATTACAAAAAATAAATAGACATTGATCCCTTCCTTGAGACAAAGGAGAAAAAAAAGCTACATACACGCATAGCAGAGTACTAAAAAAAACTCCCACAAAATTTGTATTGACAGTTACTCTTAATAATTCTTTGGTAATTGCGTTCTTACATATATGACATGCTTTGGCACCACATACTATCTTGGCCAATCAGCCTTGGAGAAGTGAACCTGCTGGCTAGATTTATGGTAGTGCTTATCTGGTGGTCCACATGGCTTTGGTTTGAAGTCTTATATTGTTGTTTCTTTCCTTCCCTGTGATTATCAACCAACCTCAAATTACTAAGATGCCTAGGAGCCATGTTATCTGACATGTGATTGTCCCCATTAGTCTTTGTGGTATTTCCAAGAAGCATCCATAAACACTAAAAGCTCAGATGATTTTTAATGTGAGTCCAATTCAAAAAAGATATGGGAATACTCCTAGCCTTCAAACTTACAGTGCCTTCCCTATTGGTAAATTTGACTATCATTCTTGGAATTCTTGTTGAATAAGCTCCTCTACTTCACTTGGGACATCGTGTTCCCATTTGAAAAGTTCATCACCATCGACACCCAAATTGGCCAGCTTATCAGTAATTTTGTTAGCTTCCCGAAAGACATGTTGGGCTTTTATGTCCTATCTTCCCTGGAAAAGGATCCTAGACTCTTCAACAATTGTTTTAATCCTCCAAGGAGGTGTTTTACAATTATTGAGGATATTTATAACATGCATAGAGTCTCCTTCTACGATAAAATTATCTTCTAAGTATTGAGTCATTTGAAGGCCTCTCCACATAGCTCTAGCTTTAGCTTTGTTGTTCGTCCTTGTTCCCAAATATTTAGAAAATGCAAGCATCATATTCCCATTATGATCTTGCACAATGCCACCAGCACCTGCTTTGCCAAGATTTTCCTTAGTTGCTCCATCAAAATTAAGATTAAACCAACCCGTAGGAGGTGGAGACCAGTTAACATTGGCTCTGGGGTTGACTACCCTAGGCACAAACTCATCTAACAAGGTTAAGCTTAAATATTGAGCAATTGTGATCTCCTAAAGATGATATTTACATATATCAAAAGGGAAAACGTTCACATTCTCATTGGCAAAGGATAAGATCCTGGCAATGATAGTTTGATGATCATGAATAGACTCATTAAAGACTCTATGGTTCCTTTCTAACCACACCTGCCAAAGATAGTGATTGAGACAAATTTTCCACATGTATCTAAGTATTTGGATTGAAAAGGGGCAAGGCCACTAGATGAAAAAATCAAGTATGATGGCTGGTTTAACCCATGAAATATTGAAGGCCTGAAAAACCCCACTTAGGACAGTCAAGGAAAAAGGGCACTCAAGGAAAATGTGATAAATGATCTCCCAATTAGCCCTGCACAGATAACAATGATTAGTGATACAAATATCTTTACGCATCATATTATGATAGGTTAGAATTCTTCCTTGGATAACCAGCCATAAAAATATTGTAATTTTTTGAATTAATTTTTTTATCCAAACTAAGTCCTTTTGGAGGACAAAATCCTCATCATCAAGCAGAAGCTTGTAAGCTGATTTAATAGTGAACTGTCCATTTTATATAGGAGCCTAGGTCACTTGATCTTCCTTAGGTCTCATGGGGATAAAATGTTGCCCGAGAATATTATAAAGATCATTTTATTCCACTTGAAATCCCTAAATTCTTATTTGTTTCCATTTCATTCTACCTCTGTCCTCAACCATATAATCGGAGACTTTTCTTCCAATGAGTTCTTCCGTGATATCTCTAATTTGGGCTAAGTTAGGATATTATATCAGTGGTTCGTCCTTAGCCCACCTGTCATTCCAGCAATTTATCCTCTCACCATTGATTAAAATCCATCTTAAACCTTTTTTGATGATTTCCTTACAATTAAGAATTGCTTTCCAAAAAGAAAAACCTCTGATTGGAACTGAGTCACTTAGAAATTCCATATTTTGAAGATACTTTCGTTTGATGATACCTGTCCATTCATTTTCTTCACCAAAAATGAGACGCCATGCCTACTTAGCTTGCAAAGCTAAATTTATATGAGTAATTATCCTTAGACCTAAGCCCCCATTTTACCTAGGTCTACACACTTTGGTCCATCCTACAAGGTGTATCCTTTTTTGTCCTCTGATCCAGTCCATAAAAATTATTTTTGGAGTTTCTCAATTTTCTGGAAAACCTTCACAAGGGCTTTGAAAATGGAGAGGAAATAGACTAGAATGCTCTAAAGAGAGTCCTTAGTGAGGGTCATCTTTCCTGTTTGAGATAGAATATGACCTTTCAATCCAACAAGTTTTTTTGAATTATTTTACTACACTCTATGATGAGATTGTTGTGACAAGAATTAGATCTTTGGGGAATCAAATTATCAACCACTCGAATTGAGTCCTGATGAGAATTTTACCCTTATCCTTACTACTCTTTCTGTAATTTTTGTAAATTGAAAAAATATGTATATTTAAAGTGGTGAAAGCCACTATTTTAATTGTTTTATTTTTGAACTATGTGCATAATGGGATAAGCAAGAAGAAATTTTTGCTTCAAGATTCAAATCAATCATGGTATCATCCCTCTATGACACAAGATGTTATTAATAAGTGTGATATGTGTTTGGTTCAAAAATGATAGAGTCAATTCCCAAAACTCAAAATTTTATTAGTGAAAAGTGTGTTTTGATCCAAGAGAAAACTTGAATTTCAATGGAGGTTACTTGAAACACTAGGAGTAGCTGAGTGACCGAAAAAAGACTAGAGGTGTAGCTTTTTTCTCAATTTTCTCTCTTTTTCTTGACATGATTTTTGGATTACGAAATGGAACTGATGCTAGATTGAAGATGCCTTGATTAAGGTGACCAGACTTATTTGACTAAGAATTATCTAAATTGATGAAATGCCAACTAATACAATGAGTGAATTGAATGGATGCAACTGATAAGAATACGTGAATGCAATGTGGGTGGAATACATGATGAGTGGTAATTGAAATATTTTTTTTGAAGCCATGTATATGCATACATATATAATTCACATTAAGCATAGAACACTCTTAGGTGGATAATATTCAATGGCTCAAGCTCTTCTATTCCCTTAATATTGGCAAGCCTATATGTTCCTGGATCCAATTTATATTTGATAATATATGAACCCAACCAATTAGCCATAAATTTATCGTGAAGATACGACAATGCATTAGTGTTTTATTGATTCTCTTTAAGCATGAGATATCCTAGTCAATTTTTTTGTGGATGGAATTTTTGAGATTATCTTAATACACTTGTAAGTGCTCCAAAGCATTGCTTTACCTTTCATCAAGGATCATGAGTTGGTCAAAATGTGCTTGTCTAGTGATGTTGTCATCCATGAATTCCTGTAATGAAATGTGTAGTGAGGGGATTTCAAGCTTAAGAGGTATGATTGCCTCAACACCATAGACCAATGAGAATAGAATTGCTCTTGTAGGCATATGAATTCTCATTTGATAAGCCCATAATTCTAAGGGGATTTGAGTATGCCAATCTCCATGATTTTCTTTGAATAGTTTCTTTAGAATGGCTATAAGTGTCTTATTGGTTACCTTTGCTTGTCTATTTGTTTGTAGGTAGTAAGGAGTCAAGAAACTATGTTGGATATTATATTTCTTGCACATTGCTTGAACATCCTTATTTTTAAAAGACTTGCCATTATCAAATATTATCTTTGAGGGAATGCCAAAATGATAGATAGTGTATTGGAGTATAAATTCCATAATTCGAGGCCCTATCATGTTGTTCATAGGAATTGCTTTGACCCACTTAGTGAAGTACTCAGAGGGTAGTGATTATATATTTGTGTTGCCCCAATGAGGTAGGTAAAGTTTTACCAATCAAATTGAGATCCCATTGTGAGAAGGACAAAATACTTTAAATGGGTTGTAATGCCTCTAATGGTACATGAGTTAAATCAGCATGTTGTTGATATTTTTGATATTTCCTAATATAATTATAATTGTTGCTTTTTATGGTGGGCCAATAGTAATCCATGTGCAAGATGCACTTTGCAATGGCCATTCCACTAAAGTGACCACCACAAGTACCATAATGAACCTCAAATATTGCTTGTTGTACCTCTATAAGCTTAAGATAATGAAGTAGGACTCCATCATAACCATGTCTATACAACACATCTCCCAAGAGAATAAAATGAGTTGCCTTATCTTTGAAATTTTATTTAAACAATGCACAATAGATCCGGTGGGAGCATATAAAACTTGAATAATTCTTTCACCTGATTAAGCCAATGCTCGTATGGCCCTACTTGAATAAAATAAATATCCTTCTCATACTTAGAATCAACTTATGATATTGTAGATTTAGAGATTATCATGATAATCAGTGGTTGAACATCCCCTGTAAAGTTATTTGGAATCAATAATCCTAGGGAAGCCATCACATCTACAAATATATTAGTTGAACGAGGAAAGTTGTCAATCTTGTACCAATCAAATTTGGCTAGCAAATTCATTGCTACTTTGTTGTAAAGTTTTAATATTGGATCTCTACATTGGTATGATCCCTTCACTTGATGAACGATAAGTTGGGAATCACCAAATATTTTAATATGCATTATACCCATAGCTATAGCTTCCTAAAGTTCCTAGTATTAGGGTTTCATATTATACATTGTTGTTTGTGCATGGGAAGTCAAGTTTGAATGATAAAGAGATGGGTATCCCTTGTGGTGTATGAAACACAACTCCTACACCTTGTCCTTTCTCACACTTGAAATCATCGAATAATAAGGTGATATCAACATCATCTTCAGGGAGAACATATTCCTCATGTGCAATGATATTGAATATCGAATAATCTAGTAGATAAATAAATAAAGGTTGATCATTACAAAGTGGAGCTTCTGTGAGATGATCGACTATCACTTGACCTTTAATGAAATTTTAGCTAATGAATTCAAGGTTGAATTTCATTAAAAGCTTTATCCATTTTGTGGTATGAATGTTGTTGTATGTGTGAGTCATCATGTAGTGTAGAGAATTTTCTCAAGCTATGACATAATTGGTCTGATTTAGCATATAATGTATAAACTTATTAGTGGTGAAAACCACTACTAAACACAATTTTTCCACATACACATATCTAGTTTTATAACTTTTCAATGTTCAAAAAATATAAAAATCTCCTTGTTCTTAATTATTTTTATTCTGTTGTGCAAGCATTGTCCCTAATTTAAAATTCATTGCTGAGACATAAAGATGAAAATGGACCCTCGGGTGAGGTAGGGTTTTTTTTTTTTTTTTGAATTTACATGGTGGAATCGGTAGCCGCCACGAATTCGGGCAGGTTGTCCAGCTTTTTATGGATGCCATAGTATTTTGTGTTGTCTGCCCTAGAAGCCACCACACAGATCTTTGTGCAATACACCCCTATAACCACCATGCCAAAATCATTTAAAACCTTTTATGCCGCTGAAAGAACTAGGAAAGGGACAAGCGTTCAGTCCGACGAGGCCCGAGATTTGAACCTTGGACCTCTACCCCCATTATGGGGTTTGGATGAACCAATTGGTCTACACCTCAGACCTACGGGTGAGGTAGTGTTAGGACTAGAAAAGAGGCTAAATATTTTTTGATGTCATCAAAAGCCTCCTAAAATTCCTTGGTCCAAAAAAATATGACCCCCTTTTGTAGTAGGTGATTGAATGGCTTACATTTGTTTTAGAGTTGTACAGTGAATTGATAGGTCGATTGGATCTTTCCTTGTAAGCTATGAAACTCCTTCAAGTTTGTTGGGAAAGGCATTTACATAATGGCCTTGACCTTGTTTGGGTCCATTTCAATGTCATGCTTGAACACAATGAACCCTAGAAGTTTACCTGATGTAACTCTAAAAATAGATTTCTTAGGTTTCAACCTCATGTTATGCTTGAGAAGTTGATCAATTTTTTTTTTCCAATACATCAATGTGATCCATATGTATTTTAGATTTAAATATAAAATCATCTATATATTATTCAATGATATTATGCATATAATTATGTAAGATGTACATCATGGCATGTTGGTATGTAGCTCCTATTGTTTTGAGACCAGATGGCACCACCTTGTAGAAGAAAATCCCCCAAGGTGTTGTGAATGTTGTTTTATGTTGCTCATAAATATTAATTCAAATTTGGTTATATACTAAAAAACTATCCATTATAGAAAGAATTTCATGCTCATAATAAACTCTACAAGAGTTTCAATGTTTGGTAAAGGAAAATCATCCTTAGGATACACTTTATTGAGATCTTGAAAATTGGTGCAAATGCAAATTGCCTTGTTAGACTTGCAAATGGGTACCATGTTTGAAAGACACTAAGGGTAGTCAATGGGTTGAATGAAACCCACATCTAATAACTTTTGAAGTTCTTCCTTGACCATGAGGGCTATGGTAGGATGTAACTTTCTTAAATTTTGCTTAACCATCTTAGCATCAAGACCCAAGGTGAGGTTGTGAACTACCAAATTAGGGTAAAGGCTAGGCATGTATTTATAAGAGCATGCAAAATGCCCTTCTTTCTCATGAGTATGTGTATGAATAACTCTTTCTCTTTGGTAGATAGATTTCCTCCAAGCTTTACAATTTGTGGGTTGTCTACATCTATTCTTAGGTTCACATCTATAGTATCTTCAATTGCCATGTGTGATCCTTCTTCCAAATTATGGGGTGTTTTCAGGATTAAATAAATGTCATTGGTGACATTATCGAACTTTGATAGCATAGCTTCTTCCATTTTAGTGTGAAATATGAAATAAGGAAAAGTTCAAGGTGAAGGTGAAGGCTATGAAGGAATGTAAGTGATAGAAGATCTTAACAATTCCTCTAAAAGAATAAATTCAAAAATGGATGGGGGCGATAAGATCTGATCCTTGTCAATGAAGCTTATTTCAATAGAAATTAGTTTTTCCAAATCATATGTGTCAACAAAAATCATGTTAACTTGGTAAAAAAGGGGTGACTACGATGTGGAGGGTGAATTTTCTTGTTTTCACTCTTGAGGGAGCAACTGGCCTAGGATTGGTGGATTAACTTGATGTCGCTAAGGCAACCAAGGTGGTGGCAATTGATCTATAGATGACTCACGTCATTCTAACAAAAGAAGCAAGCAAAATATGTGTTGATGGATGGAAAACGTATGAAGTTATAATTCATATTCATTGATAAAGGGTGCGATGGGGACTAAATCTTCTTCAGATATGTTAGAGGTGATTGAGAGTACATCATATTCCTCATCTAAGTCTTCCTCAAAGTTGTTATTGGAAATAAATTCTATCATGGCAACTTGGGGTCACATTTTTGGAAAAGTATTGTGTAAAAGAGACACAAACTTAGGGTCTATGTATTTATCCTCACTATCATCACTATCTTTATCATCCTCACCATATTATTTGGGATCTATAGTGAGTTATTGAAATTCTTGCTTGAAGAAGGTGGTGGAGGAGAGTGGACTGTATCCTAAGATAGAGTGATCATGCATCTATCGATAGTGAGTTTTAATGATATCATGAATACCCTATTCATGTTCTCCTAATCCATATCCATACCAGTTAACCTATCAAAAATATTTCATCAAGAAATCTAATTTTGGATAGATATTCGATATTAGCACAAAATTATATTTGGGTTTCATCGAGAGGAGGTAGATTGGATGAAGAATATACTCCCCCATACACAAAATTGATCCTATTTGGAGTTGAACCCATGTTATATACCACACCTATAGCTAAATGTGAGTCACGTGGGTGATCATAGTCTCTAATAATCTAGATGCTACGTGGGTTGATTGTGACATTCTAAACTATGTACTCTCTAATGCTTGGATTGGTAATATGGACTAAAAATTGGGTGGGTGTTAACGTGGATGACATAAGTTCCACTATGGAGGTTCCAAGAGAAACCTATGGCTCAACTAGTGGAGGTGGAGGAGGGTTCGACTGAGTGGTGTGGCTAACAGGTTGAGGCTCAAGATAAGGTGAGGTGATAATTAGTATTGGTTGACTTGGATTGGGTGGTTTATTCTATGATGTGGAGGCTTACCTTCCTATGTGATGGTTATAGGGGTGACAATTTGATTGTTTGGTTGATGTGATAAGATGTGGTTTGATGAAGGTGATGGTTGATTTATGGGATGATTTGATGCAATTAGAAAATGATATGAGGTTTATGTGGAGGCATGATTTGGGTGAATGGTTTGGAATGTAAATTTTCCTAACCTTAGATAACTACTACCCTATATTTCTAAATAAAATTAGATTTGAGATGAATTTATTTTAAACATAAAATAATCACATAGATGGATAGAAAAATTAACCATAATGAACAGTGAAAAATATACTACATAACCTCCATATTTTATATAGTGGAGGAGGTTATAGTTACAATAGGACAACCTACACTCTTGCTATCTTTTTGGCCAAAAAATTACTCTTCACCTCTGCACAATAGCCTTGTATTTCTCCTTCCATAATTTGTTCACCTTATTTTATTTGTGTGTAAAACACTCTTGAACTTCTCCTTTTATCCTTGAAAAGGTAACCCTAATATCTCTAACCCTAATATTAGATCTCATATCATCTTAATATGTATGGTTAAAAATAGAAAATCACTTAAGTGAATTACAAATACCTACTAATATGTGGGAATATACTAGAGATTTACAACTCCCTTTTGAATCCTATCTCATATGAAGTGATATTTGGTGTCAATGTGTTTGGACTTGTCATGAAATATTGCATTATCAAAGAGTTTGATACACTTTTTATTATCACAGTATATCACCATGGGATCCAAATCCTAATAAATCAATACTGTAAGCGACTTGCAATGCCAAGTGGCCTCACAAATAACAATACTGGCTGCCATGTATTTTACCTCTACTGATCTAAGTGACATAAAAGTATACTTCCTTCTAAACCAGGATATCAGGCATGATCCCAAGCAGAAACCTAAGATGCTCTTCTTGTTTGATACATTGTCTACTCAATTTGGGCCTATATACCCCTACAACCTAACTTCACCATATCCAATATATCTCAAACCATACTCCATTGTCCCCCTTAGGTATCTAAGCATGTGTTTTTTTCTACCCAATTCTCTTGCCTTAGCTCCACCATGAATTGACTCAAGGTGTTCACCGCAAAACATATATATGGTCTAGTGTTGAACAAATACATCAAGGATCCTATCAACTACCTTTACAACATAGGGTCCACCAATTTTGAATTTGAATTTGTCACCTTCTTTAGATTAGTGATCATGGGTGTGGCCATAGGTTTGTATTCCTCCATTCAAAACCTCTTCAAGATATCAACTACATACTTACCCTAACCAAGGAATATCTTCCTCGGTATCTAGAAAACCTCCAAACCCAATAAGTAATGCATCATGTTGATGTCCTTCATATCAAACACAAATACCATATCTACTTTGCACATTGTAATGAGCTTTTCTGCACTTATAAGAAACAATTCATCTACATATAGCACCAAAATGAATAGATTGGTCCTAGCAAATATGTAATATATATTAGGATCTACATCAATTTTGGTGAAGCCCACACTCTACAAGTATCCATATATCCTGTAATACCATGCTCTCGATGCCTGTTTGAGTCAATATAAGGATTTATTAAGCCTACAAACATGGGAATCCTTTCCATTTACCTCAAAGCCCTAAGGTTGCTCCATGTACACTTTTTCCTCAATGATCCCATTAAGGAAAGCTATATTCACATACATTTGATGATCCACCATCCCATTTATGAAGATAAAGATATAATTTCTCTAGTTGAAGTGTATCTAGCAATTGGAGCAAAATTATCCTCATAGTCCACTTCCTCTTTCTAGGAGAACCCTCTCACCACAAACCTTGCCTTGAAATTCTTGATACTCCCATCCACAACATGCTTAATTTTGTAAAGACACATGAAACTCATAAATTTCTCCTTGATATTGGTACTATATTCCAAACATCATTCTTCATGATGGAGGTGTACTCCTCCACCAGGGAATCCCTCCAAACCTGTTGGTTTGATACCTTTTGAAAACTAGAAGGGTCAAAATTTATGATATTGCTCATCAGTGCCATGTAGTTTTAAAATTTACTTAAAGTTTTTATCTCCCTAAACATGCTACTAGGAGCATTAAATACTCATGAGCATCCCTCAATGTCTGAGTAAGCCATTGAGGTCTCCTTCTAGAACTAAAAGGGGCTAACGTATCCTCCTCTTGACCTAAAGGCTACTATCATAAAATGAAAACCAATGGTGTCTTTGGTGACCCTAGATCAACCTTTGAAGCTTTTTTCTTCTCATTCTCTATCATTGGAATAAGCTCATGGGACTTCTTGGATGCAACATACTCCTAAAAATTTACATCCTTGCTCACAACTATATTTCTCTTATTTCGAATATAAACCCTATAAGCTTTTGAAGTCTCACTGTAACCTACAAATAAACCCTTCCTACTGAACGGCTAAAACTTGGTACTCTTCTCTACCAAAACATGGATATAAACTAGACATCCAAAGATGCAAAAATGACTCACCCCTATTTTCACACTAGTGAATGCCTACTCTAGTGTCTTATCCTCCAAGATCATGTGAGGACACATGTTCTATATGTAGACTAATGTGTTACATGCTTCTATCCAAAGAAACATCGACAAGCACTAGTCATGAATCATGGCCCTAGTGGCCCCTATGATGGATTGCTTATTTCACTCTGCAATACCATTCTACTATGGGTTGTATGGAATAATAAAATCCCTCTTGATTCTTTCTTACTTGCAGAAACCATAAAAATCCTTGGAGGTATATTCACCCCCATTATTTTATCTCAAGATCTTGATCTTCTTCTTTGTCTGGTTCTCAAATACAAATTTGAACTCCTAAAACCTGCTAAATACTTCATCCTTGGTATTTAAGAAGTAGATCCATGTCTTGCGAGAGAAATTATCAATAAAGAAAACATAGTACATGCTACTTAAAAGTTCTGCTACTGACATCGGTCCAAAAATATCCAAATGTACTAGATCTAGTATCTCCTTAGACCTATGCTTGTTGTTTGGAAAAATAGCCTTGGCATTCTTGCCAAGCGTACACCCTTTGCATACTCCCTATTGCTTAATGCTAAACTCTGGAAGACCTATGACTATCTCCCTCATAATAGGTAATGCTCTATGATGCAAGTACCCCATCCTCTTGTGCCACAACTCACACAAGCTATTACTGCTATGAACTAGGGTTTGAATAGGTTCACCATGCAACCTATATATATTTCCTTCCCTAACCCCTATCACTTGTTCTATTTTTAGGCTAGATTATTTTGGTCTAATAAGGACATGCTAGTTCTTGAAATCCACTGCATAACCCTTATCCTCCATAACTGAAACTAAAAGTAAATTCTTCCTAAGACCTGGAATAAACAAAACATCATCAAAGTATAAAGATTTCCCTGACTAGATTTGAAAAATAATGGTGTCAATTCCTTCAACTAGATACTTGGCATCATCACCAAGATCAACCTAAACCCCGGAGTCCTTTTGTAGACTAGTAAAACACTATCAGGCTAATGTCATGTACCAAGATGCCCCACTGTCCACATACCAAGCATCCCTCAAAATCATGCTGGTAGAAATGCAAGATACCAACGATAAATCCTTATTAAAATTGGTAGCAAACTCACTCATCTGAGTTTCTACAGAGGGTAATACATGCATCTATTCCTACTTCCCTTTTCCCTTATTATCTAGATATTATGATGCATAATGGTCATGCTTATAATAAATAAATCAATTAATCTTGCTCAAGTCCTTATTCCATTATTTTGAGCTTGAATCCTCACTATTTACCTTACCCTTGTTGGGTTATTTACCTTTTCCATTATGGGTTTACCCAAAGAGGGTTAGGTTATTATCACCACCCTTCTTGCTAGTATTTGAATCTATTCGAGTCTTCTCTTGGATGAAATCATCCCATAATTTATTAAATGTGGGAAGTTTCTCACAAGCACAAATTCCTTTGAAAAATTATTTCCATGAAGCTAAGAAACCATTTAGTGCCACGTTCACCAACTCTATGTCTACAACCTTCTCCCCAACTACTACTAGTTGATCATGAATATGCATGATATTCATTAGGTAACTGGTAACAGTGTCATATCTAGTCATATCCATATATCTAAGTTTGTTCTATAATATCATCTTTCTATTTATGTTCTCTCTTTGGTATAGGTTAACTAAAACATCAAAATCTCATTTATCGTAGTCTTATCAGATATGTGAGGGATCAGGTGATCCTTCACTGCATCCAAGATCATCTACTTGGCCTTCACTTCCTTCTTTATGTGAGCTATCAATTTTTGTAGATCTATAGGTAGAGTCACAACATCTAAGGCTAGCTACTGCCATCTCTGAGATCTACTACACAAAATTTCAGATCTGATATGAATGACTAAAAAAAATTATCTTGAAAATAAGCATAGTCCTTCAAGCAAAAAATATGAAACCCTCTAACTACTGGTTTTTAATATCCAACAATGATCTACTGCTATAAACCCTTGAGGATCGCAATCATAGAACCTATCTATGATACCATGTAAATTTTTCTAACCCTAGATAACTGTTGCCCTATATTTCTAAATAAAATCAAATATGAGATGAATTTATTTTAAACATACAACAATCACAGATGGCTGGAAAAATAAATAAAATGAACAATAAAAAATATACTACAAAACCTACTTATTTTGTATAATGGATGAGGTTTGAGTTACAACAAGATATCTTTCTCTCTTGCTACTTTTTTGGCTATCAAATCACTCTCCACATCTGCATAATAGCCTTGCAGTTCTCCTTCTGTAATCTATTCACCTTCTTTTCTTTTTGTGTGTAAAATAACCTTGACCTTCTCCTTTTATCCTTGAAGAGGTAACCCTAATCTCTCTAACCGTAATATTAGATCTCATATAATATTGAGATGTATGGTTAAAAATAGAAATTAACTTAAGTGAATTGCAAAATAGAATCACTTAAGTGAATTTAAAAATAGAAAATCAAAATAAAATTATTTAAGTTGATTTCAAAATAGAATCACTTAAGTGAATTACAAAATAGAATTCAAAATATCTCAAACCACTTCTATCATGTTTATATTGAAGCCTATGCAAGAAGTTCCTATTCGAGCTACATTTCTCAAAAAACTGGTGGAGGTGAAGGAGGGCCCGATTGAGTGGTGTGGCTAACATTGAGGCTCAAGACAAGGTGAGGTGATGATGAGTGTTGATTGAATTGTATTGGGTGGTTGACTCTATGATATGGAGGCTTTCCCCCCTATGTGATGGTTATAGATATGACAATTTGATTGTTTGGTTGATGTGATGAGATGTGGTTTGATGAAGGTGATGGTTGATTTACGTGATGTTTTGATGCAACTGGAAAATAATATGAGGTTGATGTGAAAGGCATGATTTGGGTGAATAGTTTGAGATGTGGATTGATGATAAATTATGGGAAGAACCTCTAGGATATGTGTTTTTTATTATGTGTTTTTGTGTGGATCTAATTGAATGGTGATGGGAGTGATGGATAAATGGGTGGATGGTATAGATGGTGCATATGGGTTTGAGATGAAGTTGTAGTACTTGAATGGTTCTTCATCTGCATGTATACAATGGATTTGTCCCTCACATTTATATTTCAAATATTGATGTAATGTTGAGAGTACACTCTTAATTTCTCTAATCTAGGGGTGCCTAAGGAGTGTGTTATATTGTATGGTCCTATCTAGGATGTGGAATAATATGTGAATCATCTTGACCCCCACCTTGATGGGAAGGATACATATTCAAACTATTAAGCGTAAAATGTTATTAAAGCCTCACAAGGTGAAAGTTGAGTTGGCAATGTGTGAAGGTGGAAGGTTAAGGTGTTGGAGTGTTGGGGTAGTGATGATGTTGATAGAGGCGGTGTCAACTAGCACTCATTTAAAGGGATTTTTATCAATATGAGCTATTATGTGAAGTAGAGGATCATGCATATCGCCTAGTATGGTTTTGATCTTGAAATCATAAAATGTAATTGATGGTTCCATGCATGTCTGTATGTTTCCCACAAAATTTTTACAAGCATTAGGATCTTGTATTTGAAATTCAATGGATTTTAGGATATCCATAAATGCTTCATGATGTGGGGAAGACTACTGTATGAGCTCATATATTGATATTTTGGTCAAGGCTAACTTTAGGCTATTTATTAAATGACTTCTCAATGTGATGGTTTATCTTGGTGGTTTGTTTTAGAGATGAATTATAGATGGTGGATGGATGTGATTCAATTTTAGAGGCACAATGGGTGATGGCACCATAGGAGGGAGTACCACTGGTGTTGGTTCATTTGGTTGATAATTTAGTTGAAATTCCTTTAACCTTGGGTGACTATGTGGATAGCAACCATAAAACCTTGGTATTATTGTGTATTGTGTATATGGTTGACTTGGTTAGGGGTAACTATAGAATTTTATGCCCCTATTGTTTGCTATATTTCCTCATGATGAGGAAGGAATGTTTGGTAAATACCAAGGTTTTGGTTTTATTGTGCCAAAGGGTTATCAATCTTAATAGTCCCTTTGTCTATCATATGTTGGACTATATCTTTGAATGAATAACAACTATTAATATCATGACCTTTATGACAATGAAAGGTGCAATATTGATACTCCTTAATTTTTTTGCCATGTTTGGTAAGGTATTTAGATGTAATTTGTGTTAGTGTAATAATTTGTGCCTCATAAAACCATTGGAAGATGTTGAAAATTGGCTCAAGTAATGGGGTGTAGTTGCAGAATGGACGAGTATACTATTGATGCTGATGATTATCTACAAGTGGAGCTTGGTTTTGCAATTTTTGTGGGGGTGGTACCACTTGATATGTTGGTTGTTACAATTGTTGTTGTTTTGGGGGTTATTGAAGTTGAACTTGAGGTTGTTGTGTTTTTTTTTTAGGTTGACTCAAGACCTCTTGATTCACTTGACTAACTTTTGGCTAGTTTTGATGGTTTTCTCTTTGATTCTTATTTTGTCATTCTTTTTAAATATTTATCTTGCCCTCTTGTATATTTATTTATTTGATGAATCAGGATTTGGTGAGGGCTTATTCAAATATTCTATATTGTTGCAATTATAGTAACAAGGAGATGGGTTTAGAATAACTCCTTGTGAACATTCTTGTGAGTTCCACCATAGGGATGGAGAATGACAACTTGGTGATAACTACCCTCCAGTAGTTTCCATAATCATAGATCGACTCATATTTGAATTGCCATAAGTTGAATAGGTCAATAAATATGGTTTTATTTTTGACATTGATAGAGAACCACTCTAGAAATTGGTCCACTAATGTTTTAAATTTGTAAACACTATGGTGTGGAAAATGGTTGTATAGCCTGAGGGAAGGTTTAAAGCATCAAAGGGTCATTCTCTTGTATTATAAAGCATGCATGGATAAATGCATCTACATGCTCTCAAGGATACTCATCCCCTTTGAATTTGTTAAAATTTAGTAGTGTGAAATCTACAAGGTAAGGTGGTGATGGTATAAAAGGATGAATTGGTTGATTGACCAACTATTGTAGAGTGGATTTATGATATAACATTTCAAGCATCTGCATGGCCAAGCTATCAATATGGTTCTACAAAAATTGAAACTTAGGGTCTTCCAAGGGTGGTTGAAAGATTTGATTTGCTTGTTGTGTGTAGGTTGGGTGAGTTTGATGTGTGGTGAAGTGGTTCTATGGAATGAAGTTTTGATTGGCTAATGGATTAGTGTTGATTGGGATTTGATTTTTATGGATGTTATGTTGGTATTAATTATGTAATTGTTGTTGTTGTTGACATGGATATGGGGTATGATGGTGTGTTGGATGGATGAAGTGGCATAAGTATTTTTAAGTGGATGAGTGGGTATGATTATTGTGGGTGGTTGCAACACCCATGATTGATATTGGGTGAAGAATATGTTTTTATTAGATGTGGGTGGATTATTGAAATCTATGACCTATGATTATTGTTGTGAAGTGCAATGGCCACTGATGAGAACCAAAAATACTCATTTTTTGTATGCTTTAATGGGATAATTGTGCATCATTATTATATTAGAAATGTATTTTTGTGATATTATTGTATACATTTAATAGAAAATGATGTATTATGCCTAATGTATGTTTTTAGTGGAAATTGTATGTAGATGCAATACTTTATGATTTTTTCAAACCTTTCAGTTGAGATCCCATACAGACCTGGCATTTGATAAAAATCATAAAATGATTAAGGAACTAGTGGTGGTCAAATGATATAGTGGCATAGGAGCAAGGTATCCAAAATTACTGAGGTACGATGCTTGTCACCCAATCACAAACTAGAAGGTGTCTATCTCCCAAAAAAGAAGAAGTGCATTTCTCCTAGTGAACATGAAAAATGCCTATATCTTGGCAATAGGTTGGAAAATGCCTAACTTCCAATGACAGTGCAAGAACCCATTGTTTGATGATTAAAAATTGATAACTTTTAACAAGCAATAAAAAGCTATATATGGTGCCTTTATCCTGACAACAGGTTGAAAAGGTACCTGTATTCCAGTGATAGGTCGAACAACACTTATACCTGGTAGAATAAAGTGCATATTGACCATGTAATTAGAATACCATGCATAAAATTAGATGAATATTTTTGTGAAAGCATAGAGAATGCTATGGTTATTTCAAACGGGTTAATTTTAGTGCAACTTCTTTTTTATTAGATGTTTAATTAATTTATGCATGTGCCCACCATAGTGAATTGTGTTGAAATGAATAAAATTAGCACCATATAAATTTATAACAAAGGATGGTCACATTATATATAAAACGTAGGCCACCCCTGAAGCGAAAGAATCCTAAACTTGTTCTGCAATAAAATTGTATTTTCTTTGTATTCCAATAAATAAAAAGCTTAAGTGTTATGTTATTTTCTATGTTCAAAGAGTGACTGTGTGAATTAGCAAGGCGAATGTCTGCAGGAGCCTAGGCCCACTCCAGGTAGTATTCCTCCCCTATTTTCTACTATCATTATTTATGTCACATTATTTTATTTTTTAAAGTGTGTTTCCTACTTTATTTATTTTTGCATAGTTTGTTTAATTTCTATAATTTCCTAATTTATTCAATTATGCTTCCTGTAATTTACTTTCAGCTATGTTTATTTTTTTGTAACTTTTCTTTCAGTCATGTATTGATAATGATAGCTTAGATTTATTTTTCTGCATTTAAATTTTGTTGGTTTGGATGAACTCCAACTATACAAACAACACAACACCACCAAACCACAAGTGACACATAGGACTCATATCTCAGTTTACTACAAGCATATACTTTGCACTATTACTCAACAAGATTACGAATTCTCGGATTGATAAAATTAAATGGAAGAAAAATTAAATATTTTTATAAACATATTTTTTTCTCACCATTTTTGTGCTTTTGTTGAGGAATGCCAACTGTAGTATTCAAATCTATAGGCCAGTCAACCCTAAAACTTATATTTTAGCTTAACTTACCCATAGATTTTCTACCTGATATTGTATGATTCCACCATGATTAAGAGTATTGAATGATAATTTTATTAAAAGCAAATATATTACTCCATAAATACTTGAAAATCATTTTGAATTTCCTTCTAAAACATCTAGAATAAATCCCAAAACTAAGATACCATCTCCTCTAGCTATACAATGCCATGGTCACCCAATATTTGAACAAAGTTCTCACCATTTAAGGAAAACATATTTTGACAGAGGACTAGTTTTAGACCTTGGTTTAAGACATATGTTTTAAAGAACTCAATCCAAAGAGGATTTATTGAATATTCAACAGTTGAAAGCAATTTAAGATAGAAGTATTTTAAACGTTGACTTAGGAATACTGTTAGAAGATAAAAGAAATGAGTGTGCAGCTTTGAAAGATACCCTGGAAGTAGCAGGTGGTGAACCTACATCACCTAGAAATATGGCTAAAAATGAAGAAGCTTCAACCAACTTTGACTTTCCAATTGAGAAAGCAAGAGGAGAAACCAAGATGAAACACATATCTCCTTCTCATCTTCCCACATTTAGAGGACTTCCAACTGAGGATCCTGAACTATTCATTTTAAAATTCGATGTATTATGCAGGTTAGTGGACTACAAATAAAATGCATTAAAGCTAAAATTATTTCCCTCTACACTAGATGATTCAACACATGTTGGTTCATCAGTTTAGGGAACAAACACATTGTTACCTAGGAATATATGAAAAAATATTCCTAGACCAATACCAAAAATTTGGTAGGGCACAAGATGCTATGGAAGAAGTCCTAGATATATCCCAAAAAGAGAAGGAATCATTGGAAGACTATTGGGACAGATTTAACTTCAATTTACAAAGATCACCCCATGCAAAGTTAGGTGAGAAGTCCTTAAGAAGCATATTCTTGAGGGGTCTCAAAAATGATTCCCTAGAAGATTTTAATTTGATATCGAGAGGGGATATTTACCAACATCAAATGTCAAATATTTAACAATTGTGTTAGAATTATTCATGAAAAAAAAGGTAAACCCACCTACTGAGTCATAAAAACCATAACCTCCGTAACTAAGGCAAAAATGGGTAATATATTGGATGATATAAAGAGTGAGATGTTATCATATCTCACACTTTAATTAGATACACTCCTGCTTTACAAAAAGAAGTAGGAAAATAAAGTAGCACTAGCCTTATTTTACCCAAAATGTAGGAGAAAACATCCTAAAAATGAGTGTCCAAAAAATAAAGTTTGTTCTATTTGTTAAAAGGATTATAAAATGAGGTTGTGCCCACAAATAGAAAACATAAAAGAAGAACCTAAAGTAGTAAAAATGTATTTTATGGCTAACAGGAGAAACTAACAATAGTTTCCTTCTAGAAACAATATGCTAGGAGGAGTACCACCTTATGGGGGAGTCAATTATATGAACCAAGGTCAGAATAAACCACCCAACATGGGATGGTGGGGTTAGCCTCCTTGTATGAATGTCACCCAAGGGTCTACTCCTTACACCCATTAACCATGGTGCCTTATCAACAATTTAGAACATAGTGGAGGAATTACAATGCATGTAATTCACCTCCACAAAACATAACTCAAGACCCACTACAACCTGGTTTACCTACACCTCCTACTTCTAGGCCAAATTAGCTACCTACACAACCAAATACAAATAACAAGACAAACCATCCCATATATCAGGTAGACACGAAAATATTTTCCATGTATCATATTAGAGTAGATTGTAATCATGTACAACTTAGATTAGGTAGGCAATTAGGAGTATATCCAACTCCTCCTATAGTGGAAGATATAGAATTAGAAGTAGAAGAACCACGTTTGGTAGAAGATGTGAATTAAAAAGAAACTATTAAAAAACACAAAAATGGAGTTCCAAATTTCCCAAAAATATTATAGGAACGCAAAAATCCAATGCAGCCATAATTTGACATTATGGAAGGCTTACAAAACCTTTTTGTCAATGCAAGAAGGGATAGTGTTAGGACATAATATCTCTGTAGAGGGGATCAAGGTAAATAAACAAAAAAATTGAAGTAATTAAAAATCTACCTACTCCCCAAACTCAGAGAGATGTCCATAGTTTTCTAGGCTATTTTGGGTATTATAGGCGGTTTATCCAAGATTTTAGCAAGACTACCAAACCAATGCATACATTGTTGTCTAAAAATTTTGAGTTTTTTTGGACCAGTGAGTGTGAGCAAAAATTTCAAATCTTAAAGGAAAATCCAATAACTGCTCCTGTGTTGAGGGGTCCAAATTGGACCCTTCTCTTTCATATTTACACTGATGCATCTAACAATATGATAGGGGCAACATTATGATAGAAATATATATATGAGTTTTATGCCATCTATTATATCAGTAAACATCTTGCATATGCTAAGTTTAGCTATACTGTAACAAAGAAATAATTCCTTGTCATATTTCATGTTATAAATAAATTTTACCACTACATTACATGTTATAAGATTTTGTGCATATAGATCATACAACCATTAGGTATCTGATGAATAAACCTATAGTAAGTGGTAGAATTATTAAGTGGCTTTTACTATTGTAGGAATTTGATGTAACCATTGTTGAAAAACCTGATAGGGATAATGTTACAAATTTTCTCTCCAAGTTAATATCTCAGTATAATACAACCACTAAAGATTGATTTTTGAATGAGCATATTTTTGCTCTTTATGAATAGATTCTATTGTATGTAGATATGGCTAATTACTTATCCATCGGTAAAGTATCTTCTGCACTATCACCTTGATAAGCTCAAAATTTTATAGAGAAGAGTGCAACCTTCTCATGGATTGATGGATGCCTATTTAAAATTGAGCCCGATCAAATCATGCGAAGGTGTGTTGCAAAAAATGAAACCATAGAAATTCTCAAGTCTTTCCATGATGAACCAGATGGTGGTAATTTTGCAAGAAGAATGGCTACATTTAAAGTTTTGCAGGTTGGGTATTTTTGGCCTTCTTTATTTAAAGATGCAACCATGTTAGCTAGTGTGATCAATGCCAACGAATGGGCAGACCAACTCTTCGATATGAGATTCCACTTCAGTCCCATGTGCACATTGAACCCTCAATAAATGGGGAATGGATTTTTTTGGGCCAATCAATCCATAATCAAGAAAAAAATGGTATATTTTGGTTTGTACTATGTGACTAAATTGGTTGAAGTGCAGGAATTGTAGGACTCGAAAGATAAGACTGTAGCAAATTTCTTGTATGAATACATATTCACCAGATATGGTATTCCTAGAGAAATTACCACTGATCAGGGAGCCCATTTCACCTTGAATATGATTCAGGAGTTGATGAAGTAGTATCAAATTTGACACAATAAAACTACCCCCTATCATTCACAAGAAAATGAACAAGTAGAAGTCACAAATCGGGATTTGGAAAACATTCTCACTAAAATGGTACAAGAACACAAAAATGACTGGGAAACTCGCCTACCAGAAGCATTTTGGTTATATCACATCACCTGGAAAACCACCACAAGATTTACACCATTCCAATTGGTGTATGAAAAAAATGCCATGTTACCAATCAAGTTTGAGATTAAAATATTGTGAACTACTACAAAATTAAACTTAAATATGGATGCTATACAAAAAGAATGTATTCAACAACTTAAATAGCTATATGAGCACTGATAAAATGCATTACAGTGCATGGAGATCATTCAAAAATAGAGGGCTAGGTGGCATGACTGCCACATACATGCAAAATAGTTCAAGGATGGAGATTGGACATTACTTTATGATTCCCAGTTCCAAGAGTAAAAATGGAAGCTCATGCAATTATGGATGGGTCCATATGAAGTGGTCAAATTTATCAATAATGGTGCTATCCACGTCAAAACCATTAATGGTAAGTGGTATTGTGTTGATAGTCAATGGTCACCGATTGCGGCCATATCATGCACCACCAATATACATGATTGGATATGAAGCAGGCATGGGAGAGACCCAATTACAATGATTTTTTTTAGTAGTTGATGGATACGTATATTTATGCAGAAAAAAGACACATTTTATATTATTATTTTTAAATAAGCATAGGTTTTTCTATTTTCATTTTATTTACTATTTTATAGGAAAAATGTGCCCTAAATGCAATCTATAGGTATCTTGGGAAACCTAGGACTATCAAGCACATACCATGATTCTTATATTTTTTTAATGTGTGTGTTTATTTTTGTAGGACATGTGATCCTAAATGTAAATTATAGGCAATCGGGTCAAACTAGGCTTATCAGGCGCGGGCCCGTAGTGCCCTATGATTTTTTTGCTTTCTAGGAGGATAGATAAACGAAGAAAGTGCCAACCTCCCACCATGAGGGTGACACTTACAACTAGACGTGTGTATGGGTTTTTACTTCCTCACAAAAGAAAATACCTATATGCAAGTCAAGGATGCAGATTCTGAATTTATCACCAAGGGGAAGCACCTGTATTCAAATCGAAGAAAGATACTTATCTATGGGAGAACCTAATGAATGTTGACTTTATATCAGAGAGAAGGCACTTATATCCTACACACAATAAAGGCACCTACATCCATAAAATTTTGAAGGTGTTTGTATTCACATGAGGTGCCTATCTCCTATATATAGTAGGCAAAAAAATGCCTATGTGTTAAATTTTTTTATCTTTTGTAGATGTCAGTATCCACAATGTTAGAATAAAAGTGCTTGTATTCATAATAACAGATGGTGTCTGTATCTAGTATGTTGAAGTAAGGCACTTATATCCTAGCCAAAATGGTACCTGTATCCACAACACAAATAAAGGTGCATGTCTTCCACACAAATAAATGTGCTTGTATTCCAATGCAACAATGGCTCCTATCTTCAGTATTGGAGAAATAGTTGGAGCTGCGATGGCACCAAAATCCATACGCATTAAAAGTTAAAATTTTTCATGAATCAAAGTAGGTCTATTTTTCTTTCTGATGATGACACATGTTTGCTTCCTAATTTTTGATCATCAAAGTTCATGTCTTCCTATCAGTGATCCATGCATACTCTCGAGAAATGAATAAATCAACTTCGAAGGGGGACGTGTGTCATCCCATGGTAAAATAAAAATATTCATGTTTTCATAAGTTTTTGCATGTGACCTAGAGACTGATAAAATTGTAGTACTTGATGATGTTCATTTGATGTGATTGCTCCACATGGGAAAAAACACACACCATTCATTTGTCCCAAAGACACTATTATCATGCATCGACCAATCAAACTACACCACAAATATTTGCATATCATAATTCATGAAACACCATCCAAATATGTACTAATTTTTTGTTATGTGTATGCATGATTTTCATAGAAAAAATTTCTATGTAATGTGTCGGTATATGTCCTACGAAACTCGTATCCAATCATATAACCCCAAAATATGCAATATGCCATGTGGTGCCAATTGGATGGAAGGAAGTGGTTGTAATGATACCTATCTAAATTTGGCACATGATTTAAGAATTAATCACGTAGATTAGTTATAACTACTTTTGATTATGGGAATATAGGTGACCTGTATGCATGAATATAGTCACTGGTTGATTATAGTTCATCAGAGGAAGAAGAAGCCCCCATGGCCTAAGAGGAACTGGTCACCCAAGTTTTGCAGGGCATGGCCTGTGATGAAGCACCCTATCATGAAACTTTGAAGGAAGACCTCCAAAGCCAACTATAGAGCATGAAATAACAAGCCTCAAAATGGTAGGAAAAATATAAAAAGGTGTAGATCAAATTTTAAGAGTATAAATGGGCTATCGTAGCTAGGAAATAGGAAATAAATGACATGCTAAGGTAGCTACAATATATGGTGTGACAATTGGAAAATAGGTTCCAGTAGTTGTAGGCCACTAAACTGTATATGGTTGATGCTATTGTACAAATTGATTGGGCCATGGGCCCAAAAATATCTTCCATGAACTCAAAGGAGAATAATGCATACAAAAAAGTATTTCACTTTGATTCCAATAGGGCATCAGGTGACCAAAGGGCTAAAATAGGGGACCAATCAAATGCCCTTATGACAACTACTTCCCAGAAATAGGGGAGCCTTTTTTCATAGTAGGGGTCCCCTATAATTGAAATTGAGGATAATGAGGCTGAGGAGTCAGCCAAAAATTTTGTGACTACCCAATCAGCTAGTTAAATGCTAGTTGACCAAGTAGGGACTGCCCAGTCAATTGGGGAGTCTACAACATATATGGATGCCACTCAGCTTGCTAAAAAAAATACTTGTACATGACCCTATTGTCTAGTCAGTAGCAGGGCAGGATAAAGAGCATAATTTGGGCCAATCACAAGAGCTAGGTGATCCCATGATGGCTACACAGTCAGCTGGTCATCCATCAATTGACCAAACCATGTCTGGTCACTCTAACAGGTATACCGTGGTTGAGCCACCTATTTACTCACTAATGGACCAATATTTGCAAGAGATAGAATATTTTGAGGTCCAAGAAATGCCATTTCCATTGAAAATAGAGGAGGTTGGTCCCTTGGCACCAATAGCTAATGCAGAAACCTTGAGACTAATGAAGAAGTTCTAGACCAAAGCAAAGGCCACCACAAAAGAATCCAAATACGAAGGCTATAAGGGCACCCCAATGAAAGTAGAGGGCATATCCAGACCTAAAATTAGATGAATAATATGCTACATCCATGAATTTTTTTGCCAACCAAAGGGATCAGTTCTAGTAACTAAAAGAGAGCCTAAAAAATTCCAAGGAGTGGAAGGCTCACAAATGAATGACTGGAGAGACATGCATTTATGTGAATCATTTTGACTAAAACAATTTTGGAACTAGTATGGTTTAGTTTATGGAAATCCCTCATGGATGTGGGAATACCATGATGCCACCACTAGTTTGAGTGACTGATTCTTTGTTGTTTGAAAATATAGAGGAGAGTGACACATATGACACAATCGATCCAGAGATAGAAAAATTACCAAATGCCCAGGTATATGACACATCTCACTTTTTACCATGGGATAAGCCTAAGTTTCCCATCGCAAATCAACTTCCTATGAATCATTTTATTGGAAGTAGGTTGAACCTACATTTCAGAAAGAGGTTGCCACATATACATGACTGAAAGTAGGGGGGTTGATTGATAAAGGGCAATGTATAGGAAAATCCAACACAGGGGAAGGACCCAACCAACCTTTATGGTGTAGCCAACAAGGAAAATAACCTAAAATAGGAACATGTCCTACACAACCAGGACATAATAGAGGAAGCATGATAAAGAATGAGACAAAGTCACAACCAGGGAGAGAAAATGTAGAAACAAAGAGTATTGGTAAGTCATTGCTAAAATAAGGAATTATCATCATTGGGTGCCACAAGGACATGGAAAAAATTAGGCATGGGGGGATGATGAGCATAAAAAATGCTCAATTTTTTTATGCTTTAATGGAATAATTGTGTGGCATTATTATATTAGAAATGTATTTTTTGTGATATTATTGTATACATTTAATATAAAATGATGTATTATGCCTAATGTGTATTTTTAGTGGAAATTATGTGTAGATGTAGTACTTTATCACTTTTTCACACCTTTTAGTCAAGGTTCCATGCGGACTTGACATTTGATAAAACTCATAACATGATTAAGGAATGATTGGTGGTCAAACAAAGATAGTGGCATAGGAGAAAGGCATCCTGAATCACTAAGGTATGATGTCTTTCTCCTGACCGTAGGCTATAGGTACCTATCTCCTAGCAAAAAGGAAGTGCCTGTCTCCTAGTGAACAGGAAAAACACCTATATCCTAGAAATAGGTCAGATGGTGCCTAACTTTCAATAATAGAGAAAGCACCCATTGTTCAATGACTAAAAAGTGATAACTTTCAATGAACAAGAAAAGGCTATATACGGTACCTTTATCCAGGTGATAGACTAAAAAGGTGCTTGTATTCCAGTGATAATTCGAACAATGCTTATACCCAGTGGAATAAAGTGTGTGTTGACCATGTAATTAGAAGACCATGCATAAAATTAGATGAATATTATTGTGAAAGCATACGAAACACTATGGTTATCCTAAATGGGTTAATTTTAGCGCAGCTTCTCTTTTATTAGATGTTTAAATAATTTATGCATGCGCCCACCATTGCGAATCATGTTGAAATGAATAAAATTATCATAGTCTAAATTTGTAACAAGGGATGGCTGCATTCTGTATAAAAAGTAGGCCACCCCTGAAGCAAAAGAATCCCAAACTTGTTCTACAATAAAATTGTATTTTATTTATACTACGATAAAAAAATCTTGAGTGTTATGTTATTTTCTACATTCAGAGAATGACTCTATGAATTAGTTAGAAAAATATTTGCAAGATCTTGGGCCCACTCCAAGCAGTATTCCTCCCCTATTTTTTAGCTATAATTATTTATTTCTTGTTATTTTATTTCTACAAGTGTGTTTCCTACTTTATTTATTTTTGCACAATGTGTTTAATTTTTGCAATTTTCTACTTTATTCAATTCTGCAAGTGTGTTTAATTTCTTGCAATTTACTTTCAATTGTGTGTTTACTTTTCTATAACTTTCCTTTCAGTCATGTGTTTGATAATGATAGTTTAGATTTCTTTTCCTACATTTAAATTTTGATAGTTTGGATGAACTCCAACTACATGAACAACACACCTCCACCAAACCACAAGTGACACATAGGACTCATCTCTTAGTTTACTATAGGTATATACTTTGCATTGGCACTTAGTAAGCTTATGAAATCCCGGGTTGATAAAATTAAATGCAAGAAAAATTAACTATTTTCAAAAATATATTTTCTGCTCACCAACCACCTTTATTAGCATTATCTACAAGCAATTGATGTAGATGTTTTATTGTATGGAAATCACTAATATAGGTTGCATGGCTGAGTGGGGGGCTAAATATTACACATGATGAGTGGTTGCAACATGGGTTGATATGGGTTATGGGTAGGTTGTGAAGGGTATTGTAATAAAATGAGGAATGGCATGTTGGATGGGGTTAATAGGTGGAAATTATGTAGGTAGAATGGAGGTTGGCACTCGTGAAGAAACATTAACCTATGCTTCGTAAAGTGGGTTAGAACAAATGATGTTATAGGTGGATAGGATGGAAATGTATTGGTTGGATGATGATGAATGATTTTGGACAATGGATATGGATGTGGCTTCAAAAATGGGATTGGTGATGACTTGGCTATTATGATTAGGGTGTGAATAGGTGGGTTCCTATTGGAAAGTAGGAATGGGCTAGGGTGGGAAGGTGATCTATGGTAAGGATGGAAAGGCCAAGTTTAGATAGTTTCTAAATGTATCCAAATCTATGTAGGTAGTGTGGTTGATAGACAATGTGGATGGTTCAATGTGAGGGGTATTAGGGATAGAAGTGTAGACCGTCCTCTGTACCATTTTTGTGATTGAGGTGGATGCTATGTGAGAGGATCCAGTGGAAAAGTTTTGATACATAATCTATGACACATCAACTTGGCCAACCATAGAAGTGGTTTGGGTGTGGAAAACCTTAGCATAATACTCCATGGATGTGGGTATTTGGCTTTGGATATTGGTTGAAGCTCTGGATTAACTCCAGGTCATTACCATAAGCTAGGGGTAATATGGAGTAAAAAATGGTGGATATGTGTGTGACAATGTGATGCGAATGAAAAGAAAATAAACACACAATCAAAAAAACATCTTCTATGCTTATGTTTTCTTTTTGTAGTTTTGTTTTTTTGAATTGATATATATATATATATATATATTTTTTTTTTAAAGTTTTTTTGTGTGTTTTATGTAAACCCTAGGCCTAAAAACTATGCAATGTGGGTGGTGGAATAAATTTAAAAATGTGTGTTCACACCCACTCTTCTAACAAAGGATGAATCACGGACAACTAAAAGAGCTTCCTATATGAGGCCTGGCAATGGGTGTAACCTAGGGAAAAAAATACCTTTGGAAGATGCCACACTATCTAGTGCCTTGCTATCGACCCATTTGGGCTTTTGATTCACACTCGTGTAATCTTGGGCATAAAAAATAATTGTGATTCCACAAATTATTAAGCCCTAGGAATTTAAGGATGTCTAACCTTGATTACCCCAAGCTAACCTCAAGAATAACCAATTTCTTGGTGATGAAGTCCAAGAAACTATCATACTAGCTATAACTTATTCTAGGGCTCTCTTATAGTTGGTGATGAAATCCAACACGTTCAGGATGTTTTCCTCACACTTGTCATGTAGCGGTGTGGAATGAATATTTGTGCAAAGTGTGTGATATTTTAATTTCATTTTATAGGGTTTTGTAAAAATAAATTACAAGATTACCCTAAGATGCAATTCTACCATGCAATTCAACTTTATTGCCTACAAATATAATCAAGAAACATATATAAGTAGACAAAAAGGTAAAATAGATAAAACCCTAACTTAAATGCAACAAATAGGTCCCAAATAGTCCCTAGGATGCTTCTAAAACATAAAATCTAGACACTGAGATGCGTCTACTCAAACATAGGGTTGCATTCAGGGTTGACCAAATGCATATTTACATCTCTAACTATGTATCAAAAATAGAATAGGGTATATCTGAAACCTTAATGTGACATAAGATGCTCTCTAAAATGTAAATTTACCCCTAGATGCAACTAGTATGATTTTTGCAACTATAAAAGATAAATACATGCCCTAAAATGCCATCTTATTTTGGATTTTTGAAAAAAAACTTAAATTTCCTACAAAATTCTCAATATGCTTACAAAATGCTTGATCTATTACCTACATTAAAAAAAAATATGGAAAAGAAGATATTTATTTTTCTTTTTTCTTTCAAAAGTAAAAGAAATAGAGTTAGGTTTTCAAAAATGGATTACATGGAATCCTTTAACTTTTTTTTTTTTTGCTAGCTCTCCAAATGTAGCACCACATCTAATCAAGATCCTAGATACATATAGGCATCTATTCAAGATACTATATGTAGAGGGACGTCTACTCAAATCTCCCAAATATAGTTCTGCATTTGCTCAAGCTCAGAACAGACCCAAAAAAGCTTCAAAACTCCCAAATCAAATTTTATACTTTTCACATGATGGTGATCCAAAAACTACAACAAAATAGACATAAATTAGTAAATTAGAGGTAGAAATATAGATCTAAAATAGAACTTTGTAAGCCAAAAATAGATGATACCAAACAATGTGAATAAATAGACAAGCAATGTATAGTAAAATTAAGGATTTTGTATTGATTTTTTGTAGCCTTGATCTCCTTTATTTTACATAATGTTTTACCCCAAAATGTTGGGAGATTTATTACAATAAATGATTACTTTTTTCTTTTAGATTACAATGAGCACCAAGAAGGGAAATTCCCTTTGGAAAATACAGTGGACGGTGGTGTCTTCAATCTTATTTTACTTCAATTAAATTATGGATGGGATTTAGCTATCCTTGCAAATCATCCATTTCTCCAACAAAATCCAATGACCTATAACCTGCACACATGAATTTGCAAACACACGAGGTCAATAGAACTTGTTGTTATGAATAAAATAAAGCTACCAAAACCAAAACCTTAATATTTGAAAATTATAAAATTAAATGTAGGAAACATAAATAATAAAATTAAAGCTGCCTTATTGTCACCTAACTCAATATAAATCTTTCAAGGCTAAAAATATCATTGGGTAAACACAAGGCCATCTCTAGGGACTAGATAAACATAGTCTTGCATCTCTGTAGATGCAGAGCTACATCTAGGGCTATGTAGATGCCCTATCGCATATATATCTAAGTTGTAGAATTAATGGGAATCAATTCAAGACCTTGATATCTCGATATCCAAAATTTAGTTAGGGTTACTCTCACAATTGTGACAAAGTATCATTACAATTTTTTCAGTCCTCTCCCTTCCCAAAAGTGAATTGGACTTTTTAACCTTTTGGAAGGCTAGGGTTAGGATTTAGAGGTGGTGAGCTAGCATTTCCAAATGACAAGCTAGGGTTAGGGATTGGTTAGTGGTTAGGATTTAATATATAACAAATTATTAGGATTTTGTGTCTACACTAACATATGTTTCAACCATATTACCTCATAGATAGCTTCTCCTATAGCACTATATTTTGCTTCTATGGAAAATTGAGCAATTGTTTGTTGTTTCTTACTTCCCCATGATATAAGTCCAAATCCTAGAATCAAAATTGGATCTACAATCATCAATACATCTTGTATAATTTGAATTTATGTAACCAATTAATAAATTATCGCTCTTCTTATATTCTAGACCATATGGGATAGTACCATGTACATACCTTAATACCCACTTTGTTGCCTTCCAATGAGATACTTTTGGTTCTTGCATGAATTGTGAGAGGTAACTTACTACAAAGTTGATATCTAGTCTAGTGTATGTTAGGTAAATGAGACTTCTAACCAACTATTGATAGAGAGTTGCATTCACTAATGGAGAGGAGTCAAATCATAAGAGTTGTAGCCTTGGTTTTATAGGATTCATCATGGCTTACAATCATTTATGTGGTATTTCTCAAGAAGTGTCTTAGCATATTTTATTTTTGAGATAAATATGTGATGATGTGTATGCCGCACCTTTAATCCTAGACAATAGTATAATAATCCAAGATCAATCATGTCAAATGAGTTTTGAAGTCATCATTTTTTTTAAGAATCATTTTCTTAGAACTACCTATGATGACTAAATAATCTACATGTACAATTATGATCACAACATCCCTCACTTACTCTTTTTGGTGCAAATTTGGATCATGTGGACTTATTTTGAAACCATGTTTTTTAAAATATTTATCTTTTTTTAACTAGGATCAAGAATCCTATTTGAGACCATAGAAATATTTAAGTAATTTACATAACTTTGTTTCTTGTCCAAGTGTAATAAATCCCTCTGGTTGAGTCATGTAGACTTCTTCATTGAAGTCTCTATTGACGAAGGTACTTTTGATGTCCATCTCATGAATCCTCCATCTAGACTATGCAACTAGAGTAAAGATCATTTTGATGGCCTTTATTTTAGCTATAGGTGCAAATGTTTCTTTATAATTGATGCCATCATTTTGCACATAGCCTTTGACTACAAGTCATACCTTTTATTTATCAATACTATCATCCAACTTATAATTGCTCTTAAATATTCATTTGCATCTAATGGCTTTCTTTCCTGGTGAAATATTAATAAGTTGCCAAGTTTTGTTCTTTATTAATGATTCATACTCAATGTCTATAGCATCCTTCCAAGAATTACATTAAAAAACTTCCTAAACTATATATGGTTTAAAAATGTGTGAAACAAGGTAAGAGGGAAGAAAGTAGAGAGGGGAGGGCTCTGGTCCCTCCCCTGCTCCCCCTCCCATGGCTCCTGGTTTCTACCCAGTCCCTGGCTCAACCCAGGTCATCCCTCCCGGGGAGTGGTTGTTTGCAGATGATCTCCTGGGGGGAGATCCTTCTCCACTATCTGCACCCCTCTCGGCCGGCTAGGGTTTCTTTGGTTGTTTTTTCAGACTGGTGCTTCCCAGGGATCCCTGTTTTGTTGGGGATCCCTTCCATTTTCCCCTCAGGCTTCCCCCTGGGGTTTTTTGCAGGTTATTCGTGTGGATCTGGTCCCTTGCGTTTCTTGGTGTGGTGGAGGTGATGGTTTAGGGTTTGGACAGCTTCCCCCTTTTTCTTGTGAATCCTCGACGGGCTCTGTGCTTGGACGGGATTCTTGGTCCCTGTTGCTGGGATCCTCTTATGTTTTCCCGAGGCGGGTTCCTTGTGGTACAACTCTTTGGTCACTTCCTGATGGGCTGGATCCTCTCTGTGCTGGCTGTCAGCTTCCTACAGGATGGCTCTCGCTGAACGGAATGTTTTCCCGGTGGGCGGCTGGTTTCTCCACAAGGCGGGATCTGCCAAATCCACTGGTTTTCCCGTGAGGCGAGATCCTTTCTTTTATGCTATTTTCCCAGATGGCGGGATTTCCCTGTTGCTTCCTGCTAGGCAGGACTGTTTGTGATGGTTTTGACTGCTTCCCGCGAGGCGGGATTTTATTGTAACGGTTTTTCTTTGCTTCTCGTTGGGCGGGATCTTCTCGATGGTGGTTTTTGGCTACTCCCCGCTGGGAGGGATCTCCAAAACTACTTTCTTTCTTATTTGTTTGTTTCCCGCTGAGAGGGATTGTTTCATGCTTATTGTTACTCTGGGCGGGATTTCTGTTTTGGTGTTCAGTTTCAAGGGATTGATGCCCTAGGCCCATTGCTTATGTAATCAGGTTTTGGGATCCTTGTTAAAACCCATTGTAAATACAAACACTACTTACCAAAAAAAAATGTGTGAAACAATACTCAATAGGGCCATAGTTACCTTATCATGAGTCATGTTGTGTGTCCTCAATCCTATGGTAGATGTGTCTGGAACTCCATCTATCATTGGAGCTCTTAATGTGCTAGTGTACCACTTGGGTAATTTTTGTACAGGATGTTGTGGAGAAAATTGGTCTACATCATCATCATTATTATCCTCAAAAAAATCTTCTTTAGCATCTTCTTCATATTTTTTATTATTATGAAGTACTATTGGAATAAAATTGGATGGGTATTTTTGTGGACAAGATGAGAGTGAATCATTATTCTCATAAAAAATGACATCATGGCTACTATACAATTTCTTGGTAGCCAAATAAAATAATCTATAGGCTTTTAATTCATCACTACAACCTAATAGAATGCATTAATGAGACTTCGCATCCATTTTTTATCTCCTTTGGGATGTGTATATTTGTTGTACAACCAAAAACATGAAGATGAGGGATTGATGGATTATATACTATCCATGCTTCTTTAGGAGTGATTTGATAAAGTGCTACAATGGGGGCATGGTCTAATAAGTAAACCATAATATGTAATACTTCTACCCCCAAAAAGGTGCAAGTTGAGAGTATTTCATCATGCAATGAACTATTTGCATGATTTTTCTATTCCTATGTTCAACAACACAATTTTGTTGTGGCGTTTAAGATATTATCAATTATCTATGAATACCATGTTTCTTCAAGAAATAAAAAACTCATTACTAGTCCTCCTCAATTTGAGAAGAGTGTTGGATATATTACATTACTTAGTAGATGTTAATGTACCCCCATAGTAAAATTGTACATTTGTAAATATAAGATTAGGGAGTGTAATTTATATTTTCACTAAAGTATGTGTTAATCTGTTAGAATAGTCTAAGTTTCATGTAATAAAGTATGCAAGTGTTTAATATGTGAGAGTGTGCAATGTGTCATATAAGTAAGTCAAGAGTCATGTGTGTAGGTATCAAATATACAAGTGAATATGTAATGTCAAGAGACATGAGAGGTTTATCATATGTGAGGAATAGGAAAGGATGTATCTCTAGGATATGTGAGGAGAGCAATAGTCAAAGTATTGAAAGGTCATTTGTAAGGTTATATTATGGAGACAAAGCTCCATGCATTATAAATCAAGAAATATCAAAGAAAATTGTAATAGAGAGCTTGTATATTTATTCAATAATATTGTGAGTTTTATTGAGATATTATTTTTATTTCATGAATGTTATATTCATTAATATTGGTCATATATTTGTGAGCTTCAATATTTTGATTAATTAATATCTTGGATATTGGGACCTATGCTTTAATTTGGCTAATAATCCATCAGTGGTATCAGAGCTACAATTTGATCAAATTATGATTTGAGAAAATTATAAAGAATTATGAATTGAAAAGATACATTAGAGTTGTACTATGGTCATATGGAATTATTTGAAGGAGTAATTTATTTGAAAATATTAGAGAATTGATGAATGAAAAGTTATGAGATTTGTTGACATTATAAAAGCATTTGAAATATATTTGGTGGCTCAAATTCATTTATTGAAGGAATAAGTAGTGATTGAAAAGAGTGTTGTCATATTTATTTAAAAAAACATTTGAATATTGTTAGATATATACTCCAAAGTTGGACAGCTCAAAGAAAAGAGGATGTATTGATAAAGCTAAGGTGAAAGTCACTTGCTAGATGTCTAAATAAGAAGTTGGATAGTGATGAAGGTAAAAGTCCTTAAGTGTTTGACTAAAAAGAGCCAAGAGTTGTAATAAATCTTAGATTGAGAGTTGAATCAAGATATCAAGATTGAGAGTTAAGACTAAGCCAAACCAAAGCTAATATTGAGAGCTAAAACAAGAGCCCAATATTGAGAGCTAAAGTAGAGCATCCAAGGCAAATTGATAACAAAGACATTATTGGAGTCATACTCCTAAATAATAAATATCCTAGTTAAATCTAGTTACAGAAATTGAGAAGCTCAAATGTGAATTCAAAATATCATGAAGTTGAGAAGAAGCATTCAAAAGGAGCTCAAGGAACTCTGAGATTGATAGTGGATGTGATGAGCTTACCTAGAAAAGATAATTGGTGTAGAGAAGTCACTTGAGTTGGATACCAAACAATAAAAATCCATGAAGAAAAAAAAAGGAGCACCAAGCATAGTAGTGGAATACAAAGCACCAAGAAATCCAAGTGTAAGGTTATTTTTGTATGGTAAAAGAAAATTTTAGAGTGCTTAGTGTTATTTGATAAACTTGTCCTAACAAGTTAGATTGCGCAACATAAAATCTCAATATAAATTAAAGGTATGCATTACCTAATTAGAAGTGACTTTATTTAAATTTTTTAGTACTAAATATTTATTGGGAGTTAAATAAATTTGAAATTTGATTTTATAAAGGTATATCCTTTTAGATATATGAATAGGAGTTAGAAGGAAAATAATTATTTGAAATTTGAAAATTCAATTTATTTTTGAGAGATAAGGATTGATTGATTTTTTTTTGGTTGGATAATAAGGGGTTGTACTTGGGTTCTTTACCCTTTACAAATTACAAATCTCTTATTTAGATCTTGAGAGTTTACAAATAGATACACTTATCATATCAATTGAGATGCTATAGCTAGAAACCTACATCATTTTACATAAAATATCTGAATTCTTGATTTTCATTTTTTGGATATTTTCAATTTTCTGTATGAATACAAATATTCTAGAATTCATCATCCTTCTTGACATTTTCTATAGCAACATTCACAATACCAAAACTTCATCTCTACTATCTATGCATTGCATCTTAGTAGAGTAATATTTTCAAAACATCGCATTATCATAGTTTGCTTTACCAAATATGGATTGCTAGTTTTCTTCTTGAAACACAAGTGGAACCATAAAAATTATAATAATTAGTTTATAAGAAAACACATTACTATTATAAAATAAAGTACATATTACCAATGGAAAAAATAAAGTAAATCTTAATCATTATTTGATTCAGGTAGTCAATATTTTCTTGTTGAATTTAGCTAAACTTACTACTACTTCTAACCATGGAAAGGAGAATTTAACTTCATGATCCTCAATCAAAACCCCTCTATTGGCTAGCCTATCTACACATTTATTTCCTTACCTTAATGTATGTGTAAACTTGTACTATCTCATAACTAACCCTAATTTTGGAGACCCACTTGAAATATTTAGAAAATTATACTAATGGAATTTGTTCCTAACTTTTGACCCAATTGACCCATGATGCTTCTTATTGAATGTGAAAAAATAGCAGGGTCATTTTGGCTAATCAAAGCGATTGTATTCATTCGTTTGTTGTTTGGTTTTATTATTCCTTTTGAATTTTATTTCTTTCCCTTAATGTATGTGTAAACTTGGTGTTGTGACTATCTCACAACTAACCCTAATTTTGGGGACCCACTTGAAATTTTTTGAAAAATGGGCTAATGGGATTTGTTCCTCACTTTTGACCCAATTGACCCATGATGCTTCTTCTTGAATGTGAAAAAATAGTGGGGTCATTCTGGCTAAGCAAAGTGATTGTTTCTGTTCATTTTTTGTTTGGTTTTATTGTTACTTTTGCATTTTGTTTGTTTTATTGCCAATTTGTTTTGTTTTTTTTTTGTTTTGGTCTTCATTCTTTTTATTTTGGGTGTTAGGATAATTTTCTTTTTAGGTTTATGTTTAATTTCAATAATCCATGGTCTCCTTATACTAAAAATACCTCTACATTATTCTTTAGCTATGGTTCCCCTTTACACCTCTACAATATGCTTTAGTGATGGTTCCCCTTTACATTTTTATTTTATGCTTTAATCATGGCCATGAATATTTTTTATGTTAAAATTTTATTTTTATTTTTTGTAGGTTTAAAACACAAGGGATCGAACTGAGGGAGCACGGTAAGCAAGAGTACAAGTCATGGAGGATAAGGCCGTATGTTGCCAGCACAAACACAAGCAATGAGATGGAAAAATTAGCAAGGGTATAAAGAATGGAGGACATGTGGTGACACAAGAGTGGCTAACGATGAAATTAGGAGTGGCCAACGATGAAAGGTGATAGTCAATGCTAGCGTGAGGACTATAGGCTGCCTAGAGGTAGCTAAAGTAATGATGATGATTTGCTGCATTTAAACCTCTTAACACCTCCTACATGCTTAATGTGGGATAAATTTCCAAATGAAAAATCCTCCACCATACACGTGGTAACATCAACGATCGAGGGTGACTCCCATGTTGGTGATTATGATAGCGATATGCAATAGGAACTAGTTGAACATAGATTCATCCACTACGCTTAAAATATGGGATAAATGAACACCCCTATGCTATCATAATATACTGAGGATGATAGAAAAAAACCAATGGCTTCTATTGGTAGGATATGGCATCGAGGAATTTATAGTGGCAGGAGCCATTAGGGTTTAAATAGGGTATTTATCCCATGCTAGGTGAAGATGATAAATCCTAATCTCACAATGTGAAAATATTCGAAGACATATCTTGCATAGTGAGTATATTTTGCAAGGATGAAATGTAGCACTGGAAGGTGGTGCATTATTTCCAAAAGGCTCAATGGAGGATGAAAGCTAATAATGAAAAGCAATGGTCTCCTTCATTACATTCGATGCCTCGCGAAGTTGGAAGAGGAAGATGCTAGTAGAGAACTATCACAACCATGACAGTCTAAAGGGAAAGTGGCCCATGGTCTAAGCATGACAGGGTAGCCCCCACTATGGGTGAGGTGTTGCATTCGGGTCCCTTCCATCGTGGTTCGAATCACAACAGGGTTGGCGTGTAAGGCTTATAAATTTTGTTTGAAGGTTTTGGGCACCAAGGTCTATGAAGGTTTAATAAACCTTAAAATTTTATTGATTTTATAAGGTTATTTGCTATGTTCTATATATATAGGCCCGAATGCTTTAACTTTAGCCTATATTTTATTTCTTTCGAGATACATATATTGTTATATGTGGGTTAAAGAGAAAAGAAAGGGGGAGATATAAGGAAAGGAGAAGAATGTTTTAAGTTTTGGTTTTATTTATTTATTTATTATTATTATGTTTTAGGAGTTTTGTAAGAGCTTAAGAGGGTTAATAATTTTGTGTATTTTGTTTCACATTGTGCTTCTATTTTTGTGAAGGAAGTTGAAACGAAAAGGCTCCTAAAAACTTTAAATACCCATGGAAGCCCATTTTCAAGGGGCTAGAATTTTTTGTAATGAAAGACATATCATTTTGAGATTTGAATGCATACAAATCTGAAAACTTGCACCTTGTGAGCAAGACTAGAGGAGATTTATTTCTGAGGGTTCTATGTTTAATGTTTAATCTTTTTACTACATTTTGTGGACTTATATCTAGTGTTTAATGCTCTTAGGAGGTTACACTACGTGAAGGTTTATTTGAATGCAGGATTTATTTTCCTTAGAGTCTAGCACTTGATCTGATCAAATTGTGTTTATGCAAGTTTGTTTAGATTGAGTTACCCTTAGAGTTTCTCACAATATCTAGTTTTGTAGGGTAGGGGAGCATGACATCATATTATGTTTGCACTTATATTCCAGCTTTATTTTAGCTTAGTTGTAGTTTTATTTTTGCAAGTTTTATTTTATTTTTGCAAACCCCACTTGTTTAAAATTTTTGCATTTTCAATTTCATTTTGTTTGCATTCTAGTCCTTGTTCCAAAAATTTTGTACTTCATTTCCAATTTATTTGTATTCTGGTACTTGTTCCAGAATTTTTGATTTGATTTAAATTTATTTGTATTCTGGTATTTAAGTAAAATTTTTGCACAACTTTTTATTTTGCATAAATAAGATAAAATCAATCTAGGAGGGAGGGTTACTAACCTACAATTTCACATTAAATCAAAGATAAGAAATGGAGTGGACAATTCCACAACACTTACTGATTTCATGTACATAATCAAATATAAAAGGAATTGCTAACTCCACTAACCCTCAAACTCACATTAAGTGCAGATAAAGCAAATGAATGCTAACTTTCTAACTTGCTAATCTTCTGACTTTCTAACTTTGCAATTAGTAGAGCATTAAATTTGAAGATAAAATTGAACCTACTAACTGCAAATGAATCTCACATTAAAGGCATAGATTTTAAAATGAAGTGGACAATTCCACGCACTTTCTCACTTTGCATTTTAATCTGAAGATAAAATGAACCCACTAACAGGGATTCAGGGTAAGATAGATTAATGCAAATATAATCAAAGAAGCAACACTTCATTTTATCAATTTGCACAAAGGCACATTCATTGCAATTTAAGGAAATCAATCACAAAATAAACCAACAGGCCCCTTGTTAACAGTTACTTGCAAATCACTAGGTTGTTTCTAGCACTTGTTATTCTTGATTATTTTACTTTCAAATACACATGTGCAATGCTTATATAGCGGAACCTTGGAGAAGTTGTTTTTTTTTTTAACTTCTTTGCAAGAGAGGGTTTTTGGATTAATACCCTGATTATGATGGGGATTTTGCAATTGGGAAAAATATCCACTCAACAGAAATGGTGCTAGAAGGAGGGCCCATTCATAGCTTTGTGATTTATTTTCTTAAGATCATTTTCATCTAACAGTACTTTTAGTTGCAGAAGCCTTTTATTTTCTGATAGCTAATGTGTGAAGTTTTGTTTCCACTGTGCTTTGTTGTAGGAATTTTGTTTTGTAGGTTTTTTTGTTTATTGTCTGAGTTGTTGTGAGTTGTGAGAGGTCTTATAGAACAAGTGTCTTCCCAAGCTGGACCAACCTGAGTATATCGCTACTAGGTCTAAAACCATTGGGGAAACCATATTTCAAAGCCTTTCTCCTAATTATAGGAAATCAAGGAACAAGACTCAAGAGGTTGAAATCCCACCTAGTGTACTTGCTCTAGAGTTACCTTTTGTGTCAAGTACATCTAGTGTATCTACACCTATTGTCTCTATTGTTGTGGGTACACCAAGTGTATCTACACCCATTACCTCTACTATTTCTACTACTCCTGTAGGGCCACCATCATTGAACATCATGGCCCAACCACCACCAACTCCCTGGTATGGAGTACGTAATATTCCCCTAAACATAGATGGGGATGTTCATGAGATACCCAAAAATATCAAGAAATCCTTACCCAAGTTTAAACATGATGGTCTTAGGATAACCAAAGAGCATATTCAGGCTTACAAGGATGTTTTAATTAGACTACAAGTAGATCATGAAGATGTCACTTGTAGACTCTTTCCTATGAGTCTGGATCAAATATCTTATGAATGGTATATCAGTTTACCCACTGGATCCATTACTTCATGGGTTCAACTTGAAAATACTTTTGTCAATCAGTTTAGGTCACCTTTGGATCCCACTATCATTTACCATCAATTTGTGACTTCCAAAAAGGCACCTAATGAGCCGATTAGAATGTTTAATCAGAGATTTCAAAAACTTTATTCTAGATTGACTCACCATTTTAACATAGATGTTGCCTTTGCTTTGCAAATATACTTTGGGGTGTTAGACCCCATGACTGCCATGTTCTCTAGGAGAAATCCTCAAGTTACTACTTTAGCCCAAGCCTACATGGAAGCCATGGTCATAGAACAACAAATGACACCCCAAGGTGTTGGGATGCCCCAACTACCTATGGTAGGATAGTTTGGTCCTTATAGTCAGTTTGCTATGATGAATCAAGTCATGGCACCTCAAATGCCAATGATGAATGCCCTACCATACCATCAATATTATCCATTAATGCCCACTTATCCATCCATTCCCACCTATCCAAATACATCCATTCCATCTACCACACCATTGCTCTTAGATAATCATATGGCTACACAAGGAGTCAATGCGACCAATGCTCAGGCTTTGGCAGCATTTCCTATGCCCACACCACTTTAGAGTGTGAACCCTTTTTTGAGCTAAAGTATTTAGAATCAAACCTTGATGCCAAGTCAAGATACTTCTAGTATTGGAAATCCTTTTGGACCTAGTACCATAATGCCTCAACCAAAAGAATCTAATTTTAAAGTTGAGGAATTAAAGAAAATGTGTCTCAAGTTGAGTAATGACATGGTCCACATGCAGAAGCACAATTCCCAAACTCCTCATTCTAATAAAAATTTCAATAATCATAGGAGGTCATGGAATACTAAGCCTAACAATGGGGGTGTACCTAACCCCATAGCCAACCAAGCTGATGCTTTTGCAAGCCCTAGTAGATCCGATTCCATTATCAATATTTTAGATTTTTCTTGGGAAAAGGGATGTAGGTTGCATAACACCAAGGACCATAGTGAGAAGGAGTGTCCAAAAATTTCTAGATACACAAACTGCTTGCAAGCTCAAGTCGATGACTTAGAGTTAGTGCCAACCGAGGGTCCACCTTATCTTTCTAAGGGGAAGGAAGCTGCTTTAGTAGCTAAAATAGTTCACTATCAAGAAAGTGAGGAAGAAGAAGAGAATCTTAGGAGAGGATGATGATGAAATCATAGAAGAGGAAGTCCAAGCTGTTAGGTAGTTTAGGAAAGGGAACCATGGTTATTACATGAGAAGTAAATCCAAGACCCCCAAAACTTCCTCCACTCCACCAAACAATCCCATTCTTCCTCCTGATACCAAATTTGATAACAATCCTCCTCCCCCACCTGCTATTGAGTCATCCAAACCTACGTAGAAGGTGCAAAATTCTGAGAAGCCTACCTATGACATAGTGGAAGACCTAAAAAGGACTAAAGCTAATATCTCTTTCTTAGAGGCTGCTAGATTTCTAGGTCAGAAGGAAGCCTTGATAAAGGTATTATACCCACCAAGCCAAACCCATGAGGTCAAAGGTGTTGAGTCTCACTTGGTTTTATGAAAGGAGAAATGAGAAGTGCCTCCTTTTATTTTGATAATTAGGATTGTAGGAAAAAACTTGCATAATTTTTTAGTGGACTCAGGTGCCTCGGGCAATATCATGCCCCTTGAGATTTTCCAAAGGCTAGGTTTAAAGCCAATTCCTTCAAAGAGCAAGGTGATACAATTGGACAAAACTGTAGTAGATATGGTAGGAACACTTTATGATGTCCTGATTCAAATTAATTTAGAACCCAGAATTCAACATCATGTTGATATTCTTGTGGTCAATATTCCCATCAAGTATGGCATGGTGTTGGGTAGGGATTGGAGTAAGAACCTGAATGGTTACATCATTACTGATTCTTCCCACATGTGGCTACCTTGGAGGGGATTAGCAAACCAAATTTGGGTGGATAGCGAGCCAAGACTTAAGGAAATGATTACTGAGTATAATAGGCCCAATGAAATCCAATTTGCAGAATCTGATTTAGGGGTCTATAACTTGGATATAGAGGAGGCTACCGAAGAACCTCAAAAATAAATCCTTTCTTGTAGCCCTCCTGAAAAGGATAATCTGGTTTGGATTCTCAGATTTGATGGATCCAAATCAAGACAAGGTGTTGGAGCTGGTATCGAACTTACATGTCCAGGAAGCAAGCCTTTGCTTGCTGCCTATAGATTACAGTTTCCATGCACCAACAATGTGGTAGAATATGAAGCACTTATTTTTGGACTACAACTAGCTCTGAGTAGGAAATTCAAGTGTCTCAAGGTCTTAGGAGACTCTGAGTTAGTTGTTAAACAAGTCAAAGGGCAATATGCATGTCGTGACAAAATATTGAGCCATTATAGGACTAGAGTTAGGGATTTGATAGATGAACTTGATGCTTTTAACATTTCCCTTATCTCTAGAAAAGGTAATCGGATGGTCGATTCTTTAGCTATTGTAGCAAGTATGCTCAAACCGGTTGACAATAAAAAATGCAAAAATTTTTTGATTGAACTAGTTTCCTATCCTTCAATACCAGATAACATTACAAATCTGTAGGTATTTGAGAGTGATAGACATATTTTTAATTTTGTTACTAACTCTGGTATTTTTGAAAATTAGGTGATAGATGAAGACCAGAGGTGGCAAGAAGAAACATATCAGGATAGTGAAATAGCTCAAAAAATGAATAAGATTCCGAAAGGGGTTATTTCACTAGAAAAATTATTTGATATTGGATATCAAGCAAAAAGAGGTAAAAATGTACCACTCCCTAAAGAAGCATGTGATGTAATCAACTTAGGGAGTGCAAAAAATCCATAAGAGGTATTCATTGCCAAGGCATGTACAAGTCAAGAAAAATAATCTATCACTCATGCACTAAAGGAATATGTGGATTGTATAGCTTGGAGTTACAAGGAGCTGAAAATGTATGATCAAAATGTTATAATGCACACGATTCCATTGAAACCTGACTCCAAGCCCTTTAGACAGAGACAACGACCTATCAATCCATTGTTAGAGCCCTTAATAGAGAAAGAAGTGAAAATATTTCTAGATGCAAAGATCATATTTCCTATTAGGCACTCTACATGGGTTGCCAACCTAGTTCCTGTAAGAAAGAAAAATGGAGAAATAAGGTTGTGCATAGATTTTAGAAATCTGAACAAAGCATCTCAAAAGGACAACTACCCATTGCCTTCCATTGATGAGATACTCCAAATGGTAAATGGGTCAAAAATGATGTCATTTTTAGATGGCTACTCTGGGTACAACCAAATTCTCATTCACCCAAGTGATAGGATGAAAACAACCTTTACAACCAAATGGGGAATATTTGCTTATAGGAGAATGCCCTTTGGATTATTGAATGCAGGCACAACTTTCCAACATGCCATGGATTACGCATTTAAGGGGCTCATAGGCAAGTGCATTATTGTTTATGTGGATGATATTCCTGTCTTCTCTAAGAAGAGAGAAGACCATGTTAAGGATTTGAGAAAAGTCCTCCAAAGGTGTAGGGAACATGGGATCTCCCTAAATCCAAGAAAATGCATCTTTGGAGTAACAGAGGGTAAGCTTTTGGGTCACATTATTTTGAAAGAAGGAATTTCTATTGATCTTGAAAGAATAGAAGCTATCCAAGAAATCCCTCCTCCCCATAGCAAGAAGGAATTAAGATCATTCTTTGGAAAAATCAATTTTGTAAGGAAATTCATTGTTGGATTTGCTGAGATTGCCAAACCATTGAATGATATGCTGAAAAAGGATGTTGAAATTAAATGGACAAATGAGAGTAAGGATGCTTTCTAGAGCATTAAAGATGCTATTTCTAGGGCACCTATTTTGGTAAGTCTAGACTACTCAAAGCCCTTTTACATTTATATGTTTGCTTCAGAACATTCATTCGCAAGTGTCCTAACTCAAAAAGGTGAAGGTAATGTTGAAAATCCCATCACTTTTTTGAGTTCTCCTTTGAAAGATGTGAAGTTGAGGTATTCTATTTTAGACAAGCAAATGTATGCACTTTTTAAAACTATAAAAAAATTTAGACATTACATTGTACATAGTAGGGTTTTTGCTATTGTGCCTGACCCTACTGTCAAAACTATGTTTCTATAGAATGAACTAGGTGAGAGAAGAGGAAAATGGATTTCTACACTCCAAGAATTTGATCTTGAAATCCAACCTATGAAGCTAGTTCATGGACAAGGATTGGTAAAATCAATTGCTGAAATTGATCCTCTAATCTCATGCCAACATTATACTATAGAAGATATTACTAAAGATGATTGGTATGTAGATATTGTATATTTTTTGTTGAATGGTAAGTGTCCATCACATCTCACTTCTACCCAAAGAAGAGCTTTACGTCTAAAATCTGCAAACTTTTTGATTAAATCTGGTGTTTTGTATAGGCGGAACCATGAAGGGATTTACCTTCATTGTGTGAACCAAGAAGAAGCAACCCAAGTGCTCAATGACTTCCATGGTAAGTATGGAACCGGACATGGGTCAGCCAATGCAACAACACACCAGATTCTCAGAGTTGGATACTATTGGCCTCATATTTTCAAGGATGCACATGCTCATGTGCGATCTTGCCATACATGTCAGGTGGCGGCCAATAGAGAGAGAAACACAACCATGCCATTACAACCTGTAGTGGAGATGAGGCCTTTTGCACAATGGGGGTTGGATTTTGTTGGGGTTATCAATCCCAACTCTTTTGATTCTCATAAATTCATCCTCACAACTATAGATTACTGCACTAGGTGGATAGAAGCAATCCCTACAAAACATGCTACTACTGATGTTGTCATTAAGTTTTTAGAGGATTGCATTGTAACTCATTTTGGAATACCTAATGCAATAGTAAGTGATAATGGTTCTGCATTTTCTTCTATTCAATTTGCAGATTGGGCATATGATAACAAGGTGAGCTTGAAATTTTCTTCCAATTATTATCCACAAGGTAATGGTTTGGCAGAATCTTCTAACAAAAACTTGTTGTCTATCATAAAAAAATTGCTTGAAAAGAATCCTAGAGATTGGCATGGTAAATTAAAGTTTGCTCTTTGGGCTGATAGAACTAGAATAAAAGAATCAATTGGGACATCTCCATATCATCTAGTCTATGGGTAGGACCCCATTTTTCCCACTAATCTAAAATTGCAAACTCTTCATTTTATGAAAGAATATCTTGGAATGGATAATCAGATTGAAGCTCGATTAACCCACTTGATGCATCTTGATGAGAAGAGAGAGGAAGCCATGCTTCACTTTAGTAAACATCAAGATGTAGTAAAGAGGTGGTTTGATAGGAGAGCTACAATTAAAACATTCAAGATTTTTGACCTAGTTTTATTGTGGGACAAGAAAAACGAAAAAAAGGGGATCATGACAAATTCGATTGCTTGTGGTTAGGTCCTTATCAGATTTCTGAAATCCTAGGTGAAAACACTTTCAGATTAAAAACCTTGGATGGAGAGGAATTATCTTTGCCTATTAATGGGCTACATTTAAAGCATTATTTCAACCCATGAAATGTGTGAGATTGTGTATTATATGTACATAGGTGTGCTTTTGCTTTTGGTTTTGTGTGTTGGTTTTCTTTTTAGTTAGGTTGGTTTTTCTTTGTTTTCTTAGAGTGTTTAGGAGTCTTCTTTGTGTGTGTTGAAGTCATGTTCATGCTCCCATATATTTACATTTTGAGTAGTCCCCTTTATTGTGGTTTTGGTTTTGGGATGGTTACTGACAAAATGGCATGTTTTCAGAATAGATAATGCAACCCATGAATCAAACGGAACTGGGGAAAGGAAATGAAGCTATATAGTGATTATCCTTGGCTAAGTGTACTAAGATGGTGGAGTGTGAAACAATGGAATATTATGCCAAAGCTTCACTGTAATGAATCACATGAAGAGGTATTTCTTGGGATTTTGAAGGATGAAATCATTTTGGTAAACTGATTAAGGCTAACTTCTAACATGCTCAAATTCAAGTGTTACATAGAGGTTTGCAAAGTTCTCTATAAAAGAAGAATACAAGCAATGCAAAGATTGATCAAATCAATCACCAAGTTTAGATAAACTCCACCAGGGCTATAGATGCCTGACTGGTAGTGGGGCTCTGTTTAGACAAAAGCTTGATATAAAAAAATGAGCATTGAAAAGCTTGATCAAATCAGTCACCAAGTTTGGATAAACTCCATCGGGGCTATGGATGCCTGACTGGTAGTGGGGCTCTATCTGAATAAATTATGCTCAAAAGAGACTTTGCAAAATATTATTCAAAAATAAAGTTTTATGAGCAACATTTCATAGCCTAAAGGTAAACCAGATGATGGAATTTGGATGGTCCCAAGGATGCAAATTGAACCACATTGCACACACCATGCGGAAGCAAATAATCCATTTGTTCTCATATGAAGCTATTGACCTTGCTTTCCTTGGATGTCATTGAATGGTATATACTTTTCTAACCTTTGGTTCATTAATTTTAGAACTGGGTTCTTCACCAAAAATGCTTGAAAGCATTTCCCAGCAGAGTCACCATTTGTTGTGACTATCTCACAACTAACCCCAATTTTGGGGACCCACTTGAAATTTTTAGAAAATTGGACTAATGGGATATAATTGAGCAATTTGTTCCTCACTTTTGACCCAATTGACCCATGATTCTTCTTCTTGAATATAAAAAAATAATGGGGTCATTCTTGCTAACAAAAGTGATTGTTTTTTTTCATTTGTTGTTTTATTTTATTGTTCCTTTTATGTTTTGTTTGTTTTATTGCCAATTTATTTTGTTTTTTTGTTTGTTTTGGTTTTCATTATTTTATTTTGGGTGTTAGGATAATTCTCTTTTTAGTTTTATGTTTAATTTCATTAATCAATGGTCTCCTTATACCACAAAGACCTCTACATTATGCTTTAGCGATGGTTCCCATTTACATTTTTATTTTATGCTTTAATAATGTTCGTGCAAATTTTTTATGTTAAGAATATATTTTTATTTTTTGTAGGTGGAAAACCCAAGGGAGCAAGAGGAGAAGGTAGTGAGAGAAGAAAGATAGAGGACATGTGAGTGGCTAACGATGAAAGCAGGAGTGGCCAATGATGAAAGGTGATAGTCAATGCCAGTGTGAGGATTGTAGGCTTCCTAGAGGTAGCTAACATAATGATGGTAACTGATTACTTTTAAACCTCCTAACACCTCCCACATGGTTAAGGTGGGATAAATTCCTAGTTAGATAAAACTCCTCCAACATACACATGGCAACATCAATATCCGAGGCCAACTCCCATGCTAGTGGTTATGGCAATAATATGCAGTAGGGACCAGTTGAAGATAGGTTCACCTATTACACTTCAAATATAGGATAAATAGACATCCCTACATTGTCAAAATAGATTGAGGATGATAGATAGCTAACCAATGGCTTTCGCTGGTAGGATATGGCATCAAGGAATTTATCGTATGGTAGGAGGTATTAGGGTTTAAACAAGGCATTTCTCCCACACAAGTGAAGCTAATGAACCCTAATCTCATAGTGTGAAAGATATTTAAAGACGTATCTTGCACGGTGAGTATATGTTGCAAGGACAAAATGGAGCATGGGAAGGTGGTGCATTTTTGCCAAAAGGCTTGATGGAGGATGAAATCTAATATTGAAAAGTGATGGTATCCTCCATCACATTCGATGCCTCAGAAATCTGGAAGAGAAAGATACTGGTAGAGAACTATCACAACCATGACAATCTAAATGGAAAGCAACCCATGGTCTAAGCATGACCCGAGCGATCGCCATCATGGTTGAGGTGTTGCATTCGGGTCCCTTCCATCACGGTTTGAATCACAAGGGGGGCACGCAAGGCTTATAAATTTTATTTGAAGGTTTTGGGTGCCAAGGTCTATTAAGGTTTAATAAACATCAAATTTTTGTTATGTTGCTATGTCATATGTATGTGCCTGAATGCTTAGGCTTTAACCTATATTTTATTTTTGTTCAAGATGCATATATGGGTATATGTGGGTTAAAGAGAAAAGAAAGGGGGAGATATAAGGAAAGGAGAGGAATGATGTTTTTTAAGTTTTGGTTTTATTTATTTATTTTTATTATTTTTATGTTTCAAGAGTTTTGTAAGAGCTTAAGAGGGTTAATAATTTTGTGTGTTTTGTTTCACATTGTGCTTCCATTTTTGTGAAGGAAGTTGAAACGAAAAGGCTCCTAAAAACTTTAAATACCCATGGAAGCCCATTTTCAAGGGGTTGGAATTTTTTGTAATGCAAGACATATCATTTTGATCATTTTAATGCATACAAATCTGAAAACTTGCACCTTGTGAGCAAGACTAGAGGAGATTTACTTCTAAGGGTTTATATGTTTAATGCTTGATCTTTTTACTGCATTTTGTGGACTTATATCTAGTTTTTAATGCTCTTAGGAGGTTACACTACGTGAAGGTTTATTTGAATGCAGGATTTATTTTCCTTAGAGTCTAGCACTTGATCTGATCAAATTGTGTTTATGCAGGTTTGTTTAGATTGAGTTACCCTTAATATTTTCTCATAATATCTGGTTTTGCAGGGTAGGGAAGCATGACGTCGTATTATGTTTGCACTTATATTCTAGTTTTACATTAGCTTAGTTGTAATTATTTATTTTTGCATTTCCATTTCCATTTGGTTTGCATTCTAGTCCTTGTTCTAAAATTTCTATATTTTTAGTTTCATTCTGTTTGCATTCTGGTCCTTGTTCTAGAATTTCTGTATTTCATTTCCATTTTGTTTGCATTTTGGTCCTTGTTCTAGAATTTTTACATTTTGTTTTCAAGTTGTTTGTATTCTGGTCTTTGTCAAGAATTTCTGCACAAATTTTTATTTTGCATAAATAAGATAAAATCAATCTAGGAGGGAGGGTTTCTAACCTACATTTTCACATTAAATCAAAGATAAGAAATGGAGTGGAAAATTCCACAACATTTACTGCTTTCATGTACATAATCAAAGATAAAAGGAATGCCTAACTCCACTAACCCTCAAACTCACATTAAGTGCAGATAAAGCAAATGAATGCTAACTTTCTAACTTTCTAACTTGCTAACCTATTGAATTCTAACTTTGCAATTAGTAGAGCATTAAATTTGAAGATAAAATTGAACCTACTAACTGCAAATGAATCTCACATTAAAGGCATGTATTTTAAAATGAAGTGGACAATTCCACGCACTTTCTCACTTTGCATTTTAATCTGAAGATAAAATGAACCCACTAACAAGGATTTAGGGTAAGACAAATTAATGCAAAGATAATCAAAGAAGCAACACTTCATTTTATCAATTTGCACAAAGGCACATTCATGGCAATTTAAGGAAATCAATCACAAAGCACAAATGAATTAAACTAGCAGGCCCCTTGTTAAAAGTTACTTGCAAATCACTAGGTTGTTTCTAGCACTTGTTATTCTTGATTATTTCAATTTCAAATACACATGTGCAATGCTTATATAGCGAAACCTTGGAGAAGTTGTTTTTGTTTTTAACTTCTTTGCAAGAGAGGGTTTTTGGATTAATACCTTGACTATGATGGGGATTTTGCAATTGGGAAAAATATCCACTCAACACTTGGTTTCTTCAAACTATTTAGCCTTTATAAATTTCCACAATTAGCTCTTGTATGTTCTATGGAGCCTTTTCTTTCCTCAAAATTATATTTATTACTATGAGAGGATCACCTTCCATCCATACCTTGTTTTATTTTATTTGTTTGCATATTTTTAACCATTCTAAAGTTTCCCAAGATTCAATTTCATTATTTGTTTTAAATCCACTATTGAAAGCATAATGAGATAAAATATCTCCTCTATTATTTCTAGTTATTCCTCCTCTTATTGGTCCTATATTTCCTTTAGATGCTCCATCAAAATTCAATTTAACCAACTCCACATCTAGTAGTTTCCACTTTATATTCTTTGCCTTCTGTTTGCTTCTCTTGTACCCAACATCATAATTCCATTTAATGACTTGACTCCATCTATCAAGACTCTTTGCTTCCAATATAGGTATTGAGTGAGTTGATAGGGTTGGTTTAGACTCCTCAATGGCTAAACATATATTTCTTTTTATTAACTCTAAACTAATTTCATTTCCTTTAAATATTCTTATATTCCTTTCTAGCCATACAATTCAAAGTATTCTATAATTTGATATTATCCCATATTATTTGTAAAGCCTCACTTTTATAAGTGTCCTACCATTTCTTTAACCAATCTTCAATTCTACTATTCATCACCATACATTTACCAAACATATTAAGAATCCATTGCCATAGTTTCTATACTATTGAGCAATATCCCAAGAGATGGTCTATACTCTCCAATTTTTACAAAGAACACATTGAGAGGGGCAATGAAAACCCCTTTTCATAAGGTTATCCCAGGATAAAATTCTTCTATGACCTACTAGCCAAATAAATATTTTGACTTTAGGAATTCTTGGGCTATCCCCAATATCTATTCATATTATAATGATAGTACTATTTGTTGATGCTTTACATTAATTCCACTTCTTGTTGTGTATTCTCCTGTGCTATTCAACTCCCAAATCAATTTATCCTTGGATCCTCTTAGAATAATCATAGTTGTTAACTTTATACTCAATTACCTCCTAAAATCAATATCTTGTATACTTGTAAAAAAATCTTCTTTCCATTTGTATCTTCCTTCTTGATCATTGTACAAACTATTTGAAACCCTATCACCATATTTATCTTGAAGTAATCTCATCAAAAATTTCAAAATTGGATCTAAATTGAGTGGTTTTTTATCACACCAAGTATCCATCCAAATAGAAAAATATTCTCCAATTCCCACCACCCATCTTAAACCTTTAATGATTAAATCAATATATTTTTTAAACCATTCCAAATAGTAGAACCTTTTGGTAGAGATAATGTCATATTAAACTTGGCTCATTGGGCTCAACATACTTACTTAGAATAATTATTACCCATTGTATTTGAATCTCTTTATACAATATCCAGATTAATTTTCCCCTAAGAGCTAAGTTTACATCTATAAGAACTCTTAAACCAAGACCTTCCCTAGTTTTATCATCACACACCTTGCTCCATTTCACCAAAGAGAATTTCCTTTAATCATGTAAACATGACCATAAAAAATATTCATAATATAGATTAAATTTTTTCAAATGATTTTGGAACATTATACAATGACATATAATATGTTGGAATGGCATGTAAGATTGAATTAATTAACTGCATTCTTCCTGCAAAAGATAACCATCTACATTTCCAAATCGGTCGTTTATTCTAAACTTTACTAATAACTAGATTCCATAATTTTATCCTCATTCTCCCCTCAAACAATGGCATACTTAGATAAGTTGATAGAAAATTTGTCTTCTCCATTTGAATTTACCCTTTAAAGTATTACTTTAATATTAGTTGAAGTGTTAAAAAAGTAAACTTTGGATTTTGTCCTATTAACTTTTTGCCTCGATGCTCTTTCGTAATCCTTTAAAAATTTATTCAAAGCTCTTGTATAATTTATCCTTGCCCTTCCAAAAAAGGGTTGTATAATCTACAAATTATTTATGGGTGATGTTGTCGATGTTAATACTAACCTTAAGTCCACTTATAAGACAATATTTGTAAGCCTTACTAAGTTCCTACTCAAAACCTCTGCCCTAATAATGAAAAAATAAGGAGATAGAGGATCTCCTTGTCTAAGGTCTCTCTTGGATTTAAAACATTATGTTACTAACTCATTGACCAACACTGAATAAGAAATTGTAGAGACACAATATTTAATCCATCTAACCTATTTCTTCTCGAATCCAAACTTCTATAAAACTAAAAAAATAAAATCCCATTTAACCCCTTCATAGGCTTTACTAATATCAAGTTTTAATATCATTACTTTCTATTTTCTTGAAGTTGTTGAATGTATAACTTCATGAGCTTCTATGATCTTATCCAGAATTTATCTCCCTTTCACAATTCCTCCTTGCTCTTCTAAAATAATTTTATCTAACAATGGACTTAATTGATTCACCATCACTTTGGAGATAATATTATATGCCATATTACATAGGCTTTTGGTTCTAAAGGAATAAAAAAATTGAGCATCCTTCTTTTTTGGAATTAGGGTAAGATATGTTGCATTTAATTTATAAGGTATGTATTGTTTTACCCTAGACTATTCCACTACCACCAATAAATAATCCTTCACTATATCCCAATTATGTTGGTAAAAATTTGTAGAGATCCCATCTGGATCTAGGGATTTATCCTTATTAAAAGATAAAATATATAAATAAACTTCCTCTAGAGTCATAGGCTCTATTAGTTTTATATATTGTCTTTATTCATTATAAATTAAGGTACATTTTGAAGAATTTTATCATTAAGAACTTTAGTCTCCTCTGATCCTAGAATATTATGATAAAAATATATTACCTCTTTTTTAATTTCACTTTGATATTCAATCCAAACCCCTTCTGTTGATTTAATTCTACTAATTTTGGATGTTGATATTTTTACTATAATCATCCTATGAAAAACAATTGTATTTTTTTCTCCTTTTAACCAAGTATGTCTTTATTTTAATCTCCGAAATTTATCTTCCTTACTCAAAATTGAAGAACACAAGCTTATACTGAGAGGGGGGTTAACAATATAAGACCACTTTTTACTTTTCTTTCCAAAACAATATTATCCAATATTATCGATGGCAATATCAACAATAGTAACCAAATCAATGCACAAATCATCACACACAATAGAGACACCAATTTAATGTGGTTCACCCAATGTGGGCTACGTCCATGTAGAAAATATTTCACTAAATTTTTCTCAATAAATCTCTTGGGAATACTTCCCTATTACAATGTTTATGGACCTCTATCCAAAGGAGATATCAATCACCTAATCAAGTTCATGGATCTCTATCCATAGGAGAACTCTTTCCCCTATGCTCTGGTTGGTGATCCTCTTAGAATACATATTGTCTCCACTTCTCTAGCTTGTGGATATCTCTCCATAGAAGACTTTGTCCTCACTCAGAAGAAATTTGTCCTCACTACCTTGGATAATGGATCTCTATCCATTGGAGACTACTGTCCTCTACTCTATCACCTCCAAAGCTTACTTTTAGCTCTGTTCAAATTTGCACTAAACACTATCCTTCAGTCTAGCACAAATCTGCTCAAACTCTATCTCAAATCTGCACTAAACACAGTCCTTAGTTCTAACACAAATATGCTCAACTCTATCTCAAATCTATACTAAACACAGTCCTTTGATCTAGCACAAATCTGATCAAAATTTATCTCAAATTTATACTAGACAGTCCTTTAGTCTAGCACAAATTTGCTCAATCTCTATCTCAAATATGTACTAACCATAGTCCTTTGGCCTAGCACAAATTTTCTCAATTTCTATCTCTGGTCTAACACAAATCTTCTCTTAAATTTTCACCAAACTCTATCCTCAAATCTATCCTCAAGCCTTAACATAAAATTGACTCAATCACAAATCAAATCTTCTGGATCTTCTCCAAGCCTTAACTCAAAGCTTGAAAAAATCAATCAATCAACTCTACTCAAGTCTTCACAAAGAATTACCTCAAATATATCCACAATTCCTCTAAAGAACTTATCCAATCTACTCAACAAGTCCTCTCTAGAACTTGTCTAATATGCTCAACAAGTCTTCACTAATACTTACCTCAAATCTGCATTGTAAGCTTCCACAAAAGCTCACACAAATTTGTCCTTAAGTCCCCTCTAGGACTTACTCAAATCTGCACACAAGCTCTCACAAAAGCTTGCTCAACTCAATTTAAAAACTTACATATACAAACTCAACTTAATATCTTTCAAAAAACCTCTTCAATCTCACAAACAAGTTTCACTCAGAATATTTTTTAACCATAGAAACATATAGAGAATGTTAAGAGACTCAATATGTTTCACACTCACAAATCACTCTATCACTTTCAAACTCACTTTCAAATCAATTCAAAAATAAAGAACAATTTGTTTCACATAAATTGAACTATCACTCCAATGCTTTCAATCACTAATGCTCAACCAAATTTACTCAAAATATTCATTCAATGAAACACAACTTGCTTACAAACCCTAACCAAGTATTTTAGAAAACTTCCAACAACTCACTTATGGAACATAACCCTTGACTCAATATGATTCCAATTTTCACATAACAATGATACTCATGATATTTTACAAACCCTAATCAAGCACATGAAAGCTTATTCAAATATTTCCAACAATCCTTTTCACTCCAACTTGCACTTCACAACATTCAACAAATCATATTTCACTCACAAGGATGATATGCCCATACCTTTTGTTTTAAAGAATATTTGACCTCAAAACCTGTCTCAATCACAATCAACCTCTTTTCCAATATCAATGGTTAGACATCAAAAATATTTCTCAAAACTTCACTCAAATATTTCTCTCAAAAATTATTCCACCATACAAAAATAACAAGTCACAAGTACACCTTATAATCTCCAAACTTCTCAAAATATCTCTCAACACATAAAATCAACTTTGCTTATTAATTCCAAATTTTTTAGAACAATATCCAATAAAAGAAAAATCAAATTCCTTTATTTCACTTCAAGGGATAGCATAACAAAATATTTTTCTCACTTCATCCATAAAAAGGCTTTAATAACCTTTAAGCTTTTTTTCTTATATGTAAATGATTTTGTTCATAATGCACCCTTATTACTCTAAGCTTCCTTTTTAATCTCCACAAAAATCTAATGCCTTCTATTTTCCAAGCATAAACCCTTAGAACAAACCACATTCACTTTTTCAAGAGAAAACCTTATAACTCCCTCAAAATATGTAAAGTATGCATTTAATATTCATAAATTAAATGTTTTAAAATATTACCAATTACTATCATTGTGATTTGATCCAACGACCTACTGCATCCCAAAGCTTACCTTTCAATCGGCTGCACTGCTATGACGCATGGAGTATGTGGGCATAAAACGGTTTTTGTAGTCTTCTCAACTTGCCTTCAAAAAGAATGTCGATGGGATTTGATCCCTTAACCCCTACCTTTTAAGTGCTTCAAGGAAGTTCATCAACCAACTGTGTTACTCCACAGTTGAGTCAAAATAGTCTGCCACAGTGTTTTGTTCCCCCTGATGTTTACTATTGTTAATCGAATCATATGCTCAATTTATTCCAGTGGAATATCTCTACCGTATTATTGGTCTTTTGCTTTTTTTTAAACAAAGTCTCAATTTTCATGTATAAAACATTCACTGCCATGTTTAGAGTTCTTCGACAATCGTCCACCTTAAAATTTACTACTACACACTGATGAAACATATTACCTCTTCGGTCTCCGCAAATCAAAAACACATTAAGGTATTTCACATTACCATATCATACTACCCAAACAACTTTAAATATCCATAAACGAAGCACACTCTCATTGCTGTGATTATTTTCTTTGAAAATTTGGGACCCTTTATATATATTATTTCCCTCATAATCAAAGATGTCAATGCATCGATTTAATAACTTTCATATGGATCTTTTTATATATGATATCCAATGTTTAAATGATGTCGACAACTCCTTTATAGTAATTATGTTGGCAATGATGTTGATATTTGGATTTTACATGTGGTGCCCAACCATTTTGAATATTTGGTGCCCAACTTACTTCTAAGAATTTAAATATTAAATTTAAATTATTTAAATATTTAATTTAAATCTTTAAAACAAGTGACTCCTTGGTCTAAAAATGTGGGTCTTCAATCTTTCTATCCAATAACTTAGAGCCCATGATCCTTTCCTTGCTTTCATAGAACATTAATGACCATGCACCTTTGACATCAATATATTTTTGCCTAACACCTTTGACATCAATGAAAACCAATATTTGCTCATATTTCTAACAATATCCCCCTTTGTCATTGATGGTAACCCATTTTTCTTTTACCTTTTTTAGTTCTGCTCCTCGAAGAAACTACTCCCCCTGACTTAATGCTCCCCCCCTAACTCAAATCTCTCCCCCTTTGACATAAATGGCAAAGGGCCACCTTTGGGGCTTGGGTCTAAAGATAATACTCTTAGCTCAGCCCCTTCCCCACCTCATTTCCTTGAGGTGGTTAGTTATGGGATGGGAGTAAATCTACTCCCATATTACACTGCTCTTCTCCTTTCTTAGCTTTCTCTTTTCATACCTTTAAAGTCATACCTTTGTTAATATTTTGAGAATCCTCTTTCTTGCCTCTCCTTGGAAGTTCTGGAAATTTTGTTCTACACCATATTTCTATATACCAAAAATTATTGCACTTATAACACTTAATGTTGTTATTCCTTGAAGGTGTAAATATTTTAAATTTTCTCTTGGTGAAGCCATATCCATTCCTATAATGAACCCTATAGTTAACTACCTTATGACCAAACTAATTACAAGAGTAGCAATACCCTTGAAAGAGATGCATGCTTCTAAAGTTTCCATGTTCCTGTCTTTTATGTATCCTTCAATGTATAGCCATGTTCCCAAACTTGTGACATGAGAAGCATCGTCCATTGAAGAGACCTTACCTTTACACCATTGGTATCTTAGTCTCTTCTACCCTGTGTTATTTTCTATTCCATCTGTTTCTTATTTAATCTTTGGTTTCTTTCATTGTTGAACTTTATATTTTCCAACTTATCCTCAGAATTCTCACTCTCTCTTCCACTTGCTTCTTCTGAAGCTTTTTCTTCTTTGGTGCTTGAGATTGAATCTCCTTTTTCTACTTCCTATTTACCTTGTTGTTCTTCAAAACTAAGTCTTATTTTGGTGATTGATGATTTTTATGCATTGATAATCCTATCCAAGGTCTTTGAAATTTTCTTAGACTTGTGTAGCTTATCCTTAGAATCATTCACTTCCATCCTTAGTGAAACCAACTCATGTTCTAATATTTCACACTCTGGATCTTTTGTCTTTAATTTTTCAGTCATACCTTCTTCAATTTTTCTTACCTCTTCAACCTTAATTTTGAAGTTAGTGATATCTTGTAGAAACTTTGCTTTTGCTTTCTCATCTTCTTGATATTGAACCCTTAATCCTGAGTTATCCCTTTTTATTTCTTCAATATCAACAATAAGTGTTTGACATTCTAGATCTTTTATGTTTGACTATTCAACCATACCTTTTTCAATTTTCCTTGCCTTTTCAACCTTATATTTCAAGTTAGAAATATATTGTAGAAGCATTTTATTACATTTCTCATCCTCTTGTATTTGAGCTTTTAATTCTAAGTTCTCCCTTTTCAACTCAACAAGTTCCTTAAGTGTGGCTTCCTCCTTTTATTTTTCTGAATCTTCCTCTTCTTTATTTTCTTGATTTTTTGAAATTTTCTCTTTTATTTGGTCTTCAATAGGAGCATCTCCTTTTTCTTCTATTGTAGAAAGTAGAATTTCTTCTTCATACCTATTTTGATTGTGCTTGTTATCTTTGAGTTCCATTTCATATTCACTACTACTAAACTCATTGTAATAACCTGCATTATGATTGAGTTTACCATAAACAAAACATTCTTCACCATATTGTGGATAATAAGTTGTATGGTGACTTGTCTTTCTACATTTGGTACAAAATTTTATCAATATGGCATTTTCTCCACTGCTTGATTCATATATTGAATCTATTTCTATTTCTCCTCTTAGAACAATAAAATCAAATTCATATTCCTTTTCTTTCATGACCATGTGTGTTCTTTTCCTTTTAGGTCTCATGGTTCTACTTTTGCCTTTCTTTGCCATGTGTGTTCTTATAATATCTTCCTTCAAGTGGTTAGACCTTTTCTAAAGTAACCCGCTCTAATACCAATTGAATAACACAAGCTTATACTGAGATGGGGGGTGAATAGTATAACACCACTTTTTACTTTTCTTTCCCAAACAATATTATCCAATATTATCAATGGCAATATCAACAACAATAACCAAAGCAATGCACAAATCATCACACACAACAGAGACATCAATTTAACATGGTTCATCCAATGTGGGCTATGTCCACAAAGAAAATATTTCACTAAAATTTTCTCAACAAATATCTTAAGAATCATTTCCTATTACAATATTTATGGACTTCTATCCAAAGGATATACCAATCCCCTAATCAAGTTCATGTATCTCTATCCATAGGAGAACTCTTTCCCATGTGCTCTGGCTTGTGATCCTCTTAGAAGACTTACTACCTCCATTGCTCTAGCTTGTGGATATCTCTCCATAGAAGACTTTGTCCTCACTTAGAAGACCTCTATCCTCACTACCCTAGCTAATGTATCTCTATCCATTGGAGACTATTGTCCTCTGCTCTATCACCTCCAAAGCTTACTTTCAACTCTTATCAAATATACACTAAACACTATCCTTAAGTATAGCACAAATATGCTCAAACTCTATCTCAAATATACACTAAACGTAGTCCTTTTATCTAACATAAATCTGCTTAAACTTTGTCTCAAATCTATACTAAACACAATCCTTAGGTCTAGCACAAATCTGCTCAAACTCTATCTCAAATCTATACTAAACATAGTCCTTCATTCTAGCACAAATATTCTCAATCTCTATCTCAAATCTACACTAAAAATAGTCCTTTGGCCTAGCACAAATCTGCTCAATCTCTGTCTCTAGTCTAGCACAAATATGCTCTTAAATTTGCACTAAACTCTATCCTCAAATATGTCCTCAAACCTTAACATAAATCCTAACTCAATCACAAATCAACTCTACTAGATATACTCCAAGCCTTAACTCAAATCTTGAGCAAATCAATCAATCAACTCTACTCTCAAGTCTTTACAAAGACTTACCTCAAATCTATCCACAATTCCTCTCAAGAACTTGTCCAATATGATCAAAAAATCCTCTCTAGAACTTGTCTAATCTCCTCAATAAGTCTTCACTAATACTTACCTCAAATCTGCATTGTAAGCTTCCACAAAAGCTCACACTAATATGTCCATAAGTCTTCACCAAGACTTACCTCAAACCTACTTGTAAGCTTCCACAAAATCTCACACAAATATATCCTTAAGTCCCCTCTAGGACTTACTCAAATATACACACAAGCTCTCACAAAATCTTGCTCAACTCAATTGTAAAACTTGCATATACAAACTCAACTTAATCTCTTTCAGAAAACCTCTTCAATCTCACAAACAATTTTCACTTAGAATTTTGTTTAACCATAGAAACATATAGAGAATGGTAAAAAACTCAATATATTTCACACTTACATATCACTCTATCACTTTTAAACTCACTTTCAAATCAATTTAGAAATAAAGAACAATTTATTTCACAGAAATTAAACTATCACTTCAATGCTTTCAATCACTAATGCTCAACCAAATTTACTCAAAATATTCACTCAAATAAACACAACTTGCTTACAAATCCTAACCAAATGTTTCAAAAAACTTCCAACAACTCACTTATGGAACATATTACTTGACTCAAGATGATTCCAATTTTCACATAAAAATGATATTCATGATATTTTACAAACCCTAATCAAGCACATGAAATATTACTCAAATATTTCCAACAATCCTTTTCATTCCAACTTGCACTTCACAACATTCAACAAATAATATTTCACTCCCAAGGATGATATGCCCATACCTTTTGTTTTAAAGAAGATTTGACCTCAAAATATTTCTCAATCACAATCAACCTCTTTGCCAATATCAAGGATTAGATATCAAAAATATTTCTCAAAACTTCACTCAAATATTTCTCTTAATAATTATTCCACCATACAAAAATAACAAGCCAAAGTACACCTTATAATATCCAAACTTCTCAAAATATCTCTCAACACATAAAATCAACTTTCCTTATTAATTCCAAATTTTTTATAACAATATCCAATAAAAAAAAAAATCAAATTCCTTTATTTCACTTCAAGGGATAGCATAACAAAATATTTTTCTCGCTTCATCCATAAAAAGGCTTTAATAACATTAAAGTTATTTTTCTTATATGTAAATGATTTTGTTCATAATGCACCCTTATTACTCCTAAGCTTCCTTTTTAATCTCCACAAAAATCTAATGCCTTATATTTTCCAAGCATAAACCCTTAGAACTAACCACATTCACTCTTTCAAGAGAAAACCTTATAACTCCCTCAAAATATGTAAAGTATGCATTTAATATACATAAATTAAATGTTTTAAAATATTACCAATTACTATCATTGTGATTTGATCCAGCGATCTGCTGCATCCCAAATCTTACCTTTCAATCGGCTGCGCTGCTACGACGCATGGAGTATGCACATAAAATGGTTTTTGTAGTCTTCTTCACTTGCCTTCAAAAATAATGTCGATCCCAAATCTTACCTTTCAATCGGCTGCGCTGCTACGACGCATGGAGTATGCACATAAAATGGTTTTTGTAGTCTTCTTCACTTGCCTTCAAAAATAATGTCGATGGGATTTGATCCCTTAACCCCTACCTTGTAAGTGCTTCAAGGAAGTTCGTCAACCAACTATGTTACTCCACAGTTGAGTCAAAATAGTCTACCATAGTGTTTTGTTCCTTCTCATGTTTACTATTGTTAATTGAATCATATACTCAATTTATTCCAGTGGAATATCTCTACCGTATTATTGGTATTTTGCTTTTTTTTTAAACAAAGTCTCGATTTTCATGTATAAAACATTCACTGCCATGTTTAGAGTTCTTCGACAATCGTCCACCTTAAAATTTACTACTACACACTGATAAAATAGATTACCTCTTCGGTCTCCGTAAATCAAGAATGCATTAAGGTATTTTGTGTTACCATATCATGCTACCTGAACAACTTTAAACATCCATAAATGAAGCACGCTCTCATTGCTGTTATTATTTTCTTTGAAACTTTGGAACCCTTTATATATATTATTACCCTCATAATCGGAGACGTCGGTGCATCAATTTAATAACTTTCATATGACTCTTTTTATATATGATATCCAATGTTAAAACTACGTGGGCGGCTCCTTTATAGTAATGACATTGGCAATGATGTTGGTATTTGGATTTTACATGTGGCGCCCAACCATTTTGAATATTTGGTGCCCAACTTACTTTAAGAATTTAAATTATTTAAATCTTTAATTTAAATTATTTAAATATTTAATAATTTAAATCTTTAAATCAAGTGACTCCTTGGTCTAAAAATGCGAGCCTTCAATATTTTTATCCAATATCTTAGATCCCATGATCCTTTCCTTGCTTTCATATAACATTAATGACCATGCACCTTTGACATCAATATATTTCTGCCTGGCATCTTTGACATCAATGACAACCAACATTTGCTCATATTTCCGACAAAAATAGTATGATATTCACTAAGAAACTCCCTTTCCTCTAAGCTTGGATTATTATGATCACCTTTTTGGAATTTTGAACGTTTATATTTTAGTTCTTTATTCTCAAAATTATTTCCAAAAGTGTTCTTGTTCCATTCTTTTAATCTAGATGTTATAGAGTCAATTTATTTTGGAAGAGAATACAACCCACCATTTCCTGAAGAATTCCACATTTGTGCTATCATATCAACAAATTGAGGATGGTCTTCCCACACCTTCTCATATTTAAAATATAAATTTTTAATTCACTTACCACCATTTTAACTCTTATTGGCTAGTGATTAGAACCAATCCTTGTTAAGATATTAAGGATTTATTGAATTAAATGAATAAATGATTGCTTGATTAAAGCTTTAAATTGATTATTTGAAAAATTGAAATTGAAGAATTAAATTTGGGAGATAAGGTATTTTACTTCAAAGGAATTATCATTTGTGAAATTTGGATTACTAAATCAGTTCCATCACAATGAATAGTAAAATTTTATTTTTGAATCACAACTATTGAAAGGATTGAATTTTAGATCATGGAAAAATAAAATGAAATTAATTCTCATTATTGAAGAACTTTGGGAAATAGTGAATGGAACAAAGAACAAGCCAGAAGATGAAGCAAGAACATAGAAATTTATAAAAAGTAATGCAAAATACCTTATGCTAATCATATTTGGGGCAATTTATGAAATTCAACCATATTTAAGTGAAGCAGAGAATTCAAAATTTGCTTGGGAAAATTATGCAAAATATTTGAAGGGAAAAATAAAACAACAATTTTGTATTTGAAAACACAATTGTATTTATTAAAGTTTAATAGTGGAGAAAGTATAGAAATATTTCTTCAAATAATAGAAGAATTCAAGGCTAAGTTATTAACTCTGGAAGAAAAAGTAGAAGATAAATTTCTTGTCCAAGTTACATTAAGGGCACTTCTAGAAAAGCTTCAAGATTACTACAGTGTTAAGGGATTTTGCCTCTCTTTGAGAGGTCCAAGGTTCAAACCCCACTCAATATGAGGGTACCAAGACCCCTCATAAAAACCTATGTAGACTCATTAAAATTTTATCAAGTGACCTTAGTTCAACCGATTAGATTCCTCAACATTTAAGGAGGAGACCAAGGTTCAAATATTTTTTTTTGGTAAATTAAATAGGGCATTTTAAAGGTGCCCTAACACATTTTATAAATTTGAATCAAGAAGGAACGAAGAACTTATGGACAACTTCAGATAGAGCACAACCGAGAGGCAAAAGCCAAAATTTACCAAAATGAGATGTCCTCAAGAACTAAGGAACAAAAAAGGAACAAACAACATATAGCAGCTCAACAAGGTTCAAATATCGCCAATTGATACATGGATAATATACAAGCTATGTCGTAATACCACTATGTGGTGATGATGTAATATAGATGGAGCCCTTTTCAATCCCATATAACCAAATTAAAAAAAAAAGGTACTTCTATAAAGTTTCATTCAATTAGTCACATCACTTCAAGTACTAAATGAAATCATAACCTTTGATGAATTAGTTAATGTTCTTCAATAATATGAAGTTGAAAATTTAGTCAAATATGAGATGACTAACAATGCTTTGATATCAAAAGAAAATGTACCAAGTAACATTATAACATCATCACAATCTCAACCAAAATAGAAACATAGTTATTGTCACATATGTAATAAAAAGGGTCATACTACAATTATTTATAGATATAATTCTTTGAATCAAATGATTAGACCTTTTCAAAAAAATTAGCCAATGCAATATCAACCTTAGTACCAATATGTGTTGCAACAAAAACCAAGAGAAGAAAATTAAAAGGGCAATTTAGTCCAAGAAATTCAAGAGATATAAGAGATAAAAGTTAAATAAGGAAATGGAATTAAAATCCTTACAACAAGGATTATAGAGACAATAGATGAAGACACAATTTAAGAAAACAATGAAAATACAAATCATTCAAAAAAATTGATGGTACTATTATGTCATATGGTAAAATAAAATTAGCAAAAAATAAGATAGTAGAAACAGTTGAAAGGTGTAAATCATTTCAGAATTGTAAACTTTATGAGAGAACCAAATAAAAAATATATCATAAAAAAAATTGAAATACACTATGGATGGATTAAAAAATTAATTTGAAATAATATCATGGATATGCTAAATAGTTTTTATTGTCACAAAGAAGTCTGATAAATACTATAGGAAACAAATTAGCAAATTAGCACCAAAACCTCAAACACTATCAGAGCTAGAGTCGAAGGACAAAAACCAAAATCAAAGATTGAAGACTAAAAGTATTCAAACCAAATAATGCAATACATGGGGGTGTTAGATATATTACATTATTTGATAGATGCAAGTGAAGATGTAATGTCAAGAGACATGAGAGGTTTGTCGTATTAGAGGTATAGGAATAAATGCATCTCTAGGATATGTGAGGAGAGAAATAGTAAAAGTATTGAAAGGTCACTTGTAAGGTTATATTATGGAGATAAATCTCCATGTATTGTAAATAAATAAATATCAAAGAAAATTGTAACAAAGATCTTGTATATTTGTTCAATAATATTGTGAGTTTTATTGAGATATTGTTGTTATTTCATGAATGTTATATTCATTGATATTGGTTAGATATTTGTGAGCTTCAATATTTTGATTAATTAAGATCTTAGATATTAGGATCTATGATTTAATTTGGCTAAAAAGCCATCATAGAGTACATGGATCCATTGACCTAGGCATTTATCAACTTGATCGTTAAATTCTTTGAAGTATTATAAGGTTTCATACTTGTTATGAAAGTAGAATACCCACATTTTATGAGAATGATAATCAATGAAGAGTTGAAAATATTGGGAGCCATTATAACTTGGAGCCATGGGTCCACAAAGAACAATATGAACTACATCAAGAGGTCATTTTTCTTGAGATTTTAAAGAACCAACCAAAAGGAACTCAATGTTGCTTTCTAGCAAAGCACCATGGGCAAATTTGAGTAGATTTCTTCAAGGAAGACCTTGGACCATGTGCTTCTTTTGAAGTGTAATAAGATGGCCAAAACTCAAATGACCGTATCATCAATTCCAAAGTGATAGAAATATTTTATCTGAAAAGTAATGCCTAATTGTCATGATTTATTATATGAAAACCAAAGCATTTTGCTATTTCTTTACCATGTGCAAAAATCATAGAATTTCTAGTCTTGTCATTTGTCAAACTTAACCTTGAAATTATGATAAAGTAATTGGTTGATGAAAATAATATTATTAATGAGTCCTATAATATACAACACTTCTATTATCTTGCATGTGTGTGATCCAAGTTGTAAATGAACATCACCTATACCTTTAATGTCATAGGATGTGTCATCACCTAGGGAGACATATATTGTATAATTATAATAATATAGAGTATAGAACCAAACTTTTCAATTAGTGATATGTTTGGCTTCTATATAATTGGTATACCAAACATTATTAGGATGACTTGATTGATCATTAGTAGCATATACATATTCTTCTTATCTTGAGTGGCCATATTAAGTAACATTATCATGTTATTGATATGACATCTTTCTTTTACAATTTGAATTTCTCTTGTTATTTGATGACTTCTTCTATTGTGGATGCTTTGATTGAGGAGAGGACCCATTTATGAAAGGATTGTGCCAACATTTTTTAATGTAAGACTTTTAGGACCCTATCCTAACACAACCATTATTATGTACTTGTCTAGTGTTGATGTATTGCACCTTGGGAACCTAGTGTGTATGGACCCATTATGATGTAACCTTTAATTTTATTTTAAGTAGGAATTAGTAGCTTGGTTCCTCTTTTTCATATGATATGATCCTTGAGTATTAGACTTAGGGTAAATAAGAGTCTCTATAAGGATATGGATTTGGAGTAAAATGTATCTTATATTTTTCATAAATTGTGTCAGAGCTCTACTTCAAAGGAGGTTGCCCCTCGAAGAGGATTATGATATCTATTCCACTTGATTAATACAATTTTGTTGTATTTACAATTAGTTAATTTCTTAAGCACCTCTATTATTTTATTTTCATGGTCATTTAATTATAAACTTTTCCATTAATTTATGCATTGCTATTGTAGTTATGCTTATTTATATTTGAAATTTCCTAATAAGTGGTATCAAAGCTCTTTCTAGGTCTATGTTCCATAGCAATAGCAATGGTTATTGTCCTTTCATCCATTTTTCTATTTTGTAATTTTTTCATTCTACTCATTTTCCATTAAATTATATTTCCAAAAAATTAACATAATTTTTGTTTCCTTAGTGGATTACATTAGAAACACTATTCCAAAGGATTTTAAAATACCATGAAGATGTCATTTTTGGCATAGCTATATTTCCCATAAAGCATCTAGTGAAGTGAGAAGTGCTCAAACTCCAATACCTAGGCTTGGAAAATACTTGTATACGACTACAAGCTCCCATGTACTCTTGGGTATATAAGGAGACCCCTAAAAATAGAAGAATCCTTCACCCATATGAAGATAATGACCATTTGAGTTTTGTGGTGCACAAGTAAGTGGTTAGCCATAAGAAATTACTCTCATAGGACCCCTAGATATGGATAGTATAGAGGGGGAAAACTACCCTACTGTGTATGATTATCAACTGGATCCATTGGGAGATGAGGTAATCATAGGGGTGTGATATATTATAGAAACTCAGGGGATTGGGGATCGAAGGGCTCACCAAGAATGGTTTAAGGACTCGCTCCAAGTTTGGGGTGGAAATATTTAATGTGTATATTAAACAAACACCTATGTTTGGCTTTATAAAATTTAATCTATGAAAATGAAAGAATAATCAAAGCAAATAGAAATGCAGGTAAACAAGGACTAAACCTAGAATTCTTCTTGATTTTTGATGATGACTAGACCCTAGCTTTCAAAAAAATAAAACTTTTATTTTCTAGCAAGGGTTTAAGAGAATGCACAAACAAAACTAACCCTAGAATGCAAACTATTTGCTTCTCTTTCAAATGCCTAGAAATGAGAATATTATATCTATTTTTATTTATAATATAGGTTTGGAATAGAGATGTGAAGAAAGCAAATAATAAATAGCTTAAGAAATTAACTTAGGACACTTATCTGATCCAGTGATTGATCTTAGCTTTTAACTTGAATTTAGATGTATCTAATAGCTTAAAATCCTGCAAAATAGCTTCACAAAACCCTAGAAAATTTGATCAATGTTTGGAGGCCTACTTAGGCTACTATGTGACTAATATTGGAGGTGTAGCAGTCAAGCCCCCTTGGTAATTTTAGCTGATCATTTGAAATTAAAAGTGATTATTGACCTTTTTGAAAATAAACAGGAAAAGATGCAATGAAATGAAACAATACAAAAAATAGAATGCAAACAACAATAATATGGCCTAGATGAAACATGCAAAGACAAATTGAGGGTTTGGGAGTGAATATTTACCCCCAAACCTGATGAAACCAAAATCATGCCTCGTTAGGGGAAACCACAAATTTGGATCCTACCAAAATCGCACCCTATACAGATGGGGCATGATTTTGTATTAGAAGTACAAGAATGACAAATTGAAGCAAAATGAGTTACAAAAATGCACAATTAATGAGATAAGAATGATAAAATGTAAGAAATAACTTGGTGATAGTGAAATAATAGATGAAAGGATGAAGACCTCCATAAAATGGTAGACTTCTCCTCAAGGCTCCAACACTTATCCACCAAAAATTATAAATTAATAGTTTAGTAGTAGAATAACACCAAAAGACACTTGATCTTGATCACTTTAGCACCTCTAAAATCACTTGGAACTTGAAATATTTTTAGAACTTTTTTCTTCTAAACATCACATAGGGAAAAAAGAGGATCCAAACCCTCTATTTATAACTGGTTTGGAGGTAAAAAGAGTGGGGACATTAAATGGAAAATCTAAATGAGGGCTTACATCCAGAGGGTTTCCAAAAAATAGGGTTTTCTAATAGAAATCCCTAACATGTCAAAATTGTGCCCTGTACTAAGCAATCACTATTTCAAATAATCTAGGAAAAGAGGGAAGGAGAAGCGAAAAAGAGGCCCATTCTTGTGCTTGGACAAGTTTGAGGGCCTTCTCAAGGGTTCTAGGAAAATGACTCACTTGGGTGGGTCAAATTTCCATGTCTACATTTTTCCCCCTCTTTGATACATTTATGGTCTAATAAATGTGTCAAAGAAAGATGTAGAAACCTTTGGACAAATAATGATGAACACAAAAAGGGGTGGCTAGTTTGGAAGGAGGTGGTGCAAAAATGGTGTTATTCTAGACACTTTAATATTTACATGCAAAATGAGGCATTAGGGACATTAATGTCTCTCAGGTCAAGGTGCCTCCTTGAGTTTTGGAAGGAATGTCACATTCTAGAGGAAACTCAAAATGGATGATGTAGAAGGAAGTAAAGAGACAAACAATAAAAAGGAATTAAAGACAAAAAATAGAACAAAACAAAAAAGGATAATAAAAATGTAAAAGGGATGAAAACCCTAATTCATTTTCATCATGCAAAAGAGAGAAGAAGATTTCTAGAGAAAAAAGATAAATTGTGCTACCCACACACCGTTCAATTGTTGTGAGCAGCAAGGTTGATGCAAAAACAAAGAAAGAATGGGTAAGGACTAAAATACTTCATCTAGACTAGGCTATATTAGGTTTTTAGTGCATTTTAGTCATTTTTTATCTTTTTTGAATAATTCATCGCATGCAACCCCAACACAATTTCAAGGGCTAAGCGCGATCTCGACTGGTTCATTGTGATTATCAAAGTTGCACCTTAAAACTACAAGGTATGACTTTGAAAGAAGAAAGAAAAATATGAAATCACACCCAAGGATAATGGGATGCAATTTTTTCCAAGAGGGAAATAAAAAAGAAAGAAAATAAGCAAAGAAGAGGAAAAAGAAAATTCCAATACAAGCAAGCTTAGGTGTTGAAATTTTGCTTTGTGTTGTTGTTTTTGTTATATTATTTTATATTTTTTATGTGAAACTAGTTAAAAACATTGTTGTTTTTGGTTTCGGCATGATGTACTAGAGAGCCAAAAGTGGGGACTAAGTTCCTTGGAGTAGGAACTATGGGAGCTCACACTAGCATAGAGGGATAACCTAAGGATAGTGGGGCTACAACACCTATGTGATATGCCCTAGGTGGAGGTAGATAAAGTGCTACTGATGAAATTGGTAGAGATATGGTATCCAAAGCTATCGACATTTTAACTATTGATAGGGGAGATAACAATCACACTAGAGGATGTGTGGTGCATATTCTGCACCCCTTAAGGGGGAGGTCAATTTATAAATCTTGAGGGTAGCAATCTATGTTATAGAGGCTATTAGAGGGTTGGGCCCACCAAGTTTGAGATATTCAAATCGCTATCAATGATTTGGTATGGTGTTGATGCTCTTATGATTGTCCTTTGTGGGGTGGTGATGGTATTTCTAGTATGCCATACTAGTAGGTGATACCTACCATGGGCACTGGTAGTAGTGGTAGACATGTGATACCAGTAGGTGCAGTTCGCATGGGGTCCATATGTGGTGTTCTAATTATACAGGATATTGTACAATGTCATGTACAAAGGGTATACAAGGCCGATGTATATGATGTTGCTCCAGGTGTGATGCGAAGAGCACATAGCGGTCAAGAGACCATATGCACTCCTAGGAAAAAAGAAATAAAATAAGCAAAGAAGAGGAAAAAGAAAGAAATACTATGACAATCAGGCTTAGATGTTGAAATGTTTCTCTATGTTGTTTTTATTATTTTATTTTATTTTTTTATGTGAAATTGATTAAAAAATTTTTTTATGTTTTTGTTGTAGCATGTCGTACTTGAGAGCTAAGAGTGGTGATCAAGTTCCTTCTAAAACTATGGGATTTCACACTAGTAGAGATTGATACCCCAGGGGTAGGAGGTCTACAACACCTATAAAATATGCCCTGAGTGGAGGAAGATAGAGCGCTATTGATGGTGCTAGTAGAGAGATGGTATCTAGAGTTGTCAACCTTATAACTATTGACAAGAGAGATGACAGTAACACTAGATGATGTGTGGTGCATCTTGTTCATACACATAAAGGGGAGGACAGTTTATAGAGCCTAAGGGAAGAAAGCTACACTATATAGACTATCAAGAGGTTGGTCCCACTAGGTTTGAGAGATTCAAATCCCTATCGATGAGTTGGTGGGGTGTTATGGTGTGGCAAAGGGATTATTGGTATGCAATACTAGTAGGTGATACCTACCATGGGCACTAGTAGGAGTAGTGGTGGACATGCAAGACTAGCAGGTATGGTTTGCATGGGGTCCATATATTTTGTCCCGATTATACAAGATCTTGAACAATATCATGTAAAAAAGGTATACAGGGTTGGTGTATATGATGTTGCTCCTGTATGGTGCTAGTAGCACAGAGTAGTCAATATACCATATGCATTACTAGGGCCATTTCCAAACCTAGAGCAACCAATAACATACAGATGGTCTAGGAGCTTTGAATGATTCTAAAGGGAATACATCGAGAATATTCCACTAGGGAGGCAAGTGATAGACGATCTACAATACCACAAGATCATTTTTTAGTTGTGGCATCTATACCTTATATGGGAAGAGGATGCATAGGATCTAGATAGGGTGAGGATAATTAGGTGGGTCTCTATGGAGAAGGGGGAGCTAAAACTCTTTAGGTTTTATTGAGTTCAATGATAATTTAGTATCTTTCAAGAGATACTAAACCTAGGTGACTATTGGTACAAGCAGGTGTAGGAGGAACCATTAGGATTCAAAGGGGATATTGATGTGAGGATATGGTAGAGGACCTGGATGACCCACTCTATGTGGATCCAAGGGTGGATGTCATCGAGGTAGATGTGGTACATGGGTTTTATACCCTTGAGGATATTCCCATTGATGCCAATGTAGAGGTGCTATATTATGGGTTGGTGGGTGTAGCTAGCACTTTGAGAGGTATACTAACACATCATAGAGTGGTGGAAGTAGGGCCAAGAATCCCCATAATAAACATAGGTGTAGGTCTAGGTATATGTGGTAGGAGCAACCACCACCGCAATGGGGACCATGGAGGGAGAAGCAATAGGAGGTGGCCCCATAATGATCAAAGCTAGGTTGAGTAGAGTGACTAGAGAGGTATCAACATCAATGGAAACTAGGTGAAGTGGGACCATGGGTCAAGGAGATCCATAAAGGGAGATAGAAAAGCTACAGGCCTATATAGTGGCCATGTAGAGGGAGATGGACCTACTCTGAGAGGATAGATCCAAGAGGATCAAAGGGCTACAAAGTGCCTTAATAACTTCACTCATAGAGTGGGACATGATGTGGGCTAAGGCAGACTGTCTCAAGGGAGAGGTAAGTTGATTGGACCAAGAGCAGCAATGGTCTCAATAATATGGGATGTATGTCATGATTGGCAACCAATAGGGTGAGGGAATATACCTACTATATATAGAGCTAAAAAGAGTAGGGGAGAGGTTGGTGGCATTGGTATTGAGGGAGACCTTCTACTAGAAATTATACTTCCAAGTGGTTCTAGTAGAGCAGAGGGTGCATCCACTATCCTCCCTTCAAACATAGGTTTGATCATGATCCAGATCATAAATGGTTTCACAGTCCATGAACATTCCCCCACCAGGACCACCTTTGATGGAAAAGGTAGAAGATATAGGCTCCCAGATCTAGGGATAGGATCAGGGTGACATGCCAATTTTAAGTGTGGCATGCATCCTTGGGGAGGTTTGAGTGTGTTGGTTTCAGACTATGGCACACCAATCAAACAAACCTATGTACCCTTTCTTTTTATCTCAAGTAATACCATGCTACTTTAATTTAAATGTATGAATTTATGTGTGTGTTGTTATTTTTAAATGTTTTTATGTTTGATTAGGCATGAATTATTGATAACATAACTATGAAAAAAATGAATGGACTAAGTTAATATGATACATGATGGGATAAAGCTAACTAAATGAATGATATGCATGGATGGATGAAGGAATGAAATAAAAATATGACAAAAGAAATAATAAAGGTATAAGGATATAAAAACATGACTCTAGCCAAAATTGTACCCCATAAAGATGAATTAAAACTTTGACATAGATCAAAGTCATGCTCCATATAGATAGGGTATGATTTTGACAAGAAAGGAAAGAGAAGAAGAAAAGAAGAAGTAGAATATAGAGAAGGTCAACAAAGAAAAAGGTGCTTGGAATATGATGTTTGAATCAATGTAGACTACAAAATATCAATGTGATCCAACAAACATAGACCAAGCAAAAACAAAGAAAAGAATGGATTGGGACACTATAGGTATGTATGCTCACAAATGATCGAATGGAGGTTGCCCCTCACTTATGGCCATAAGCCTATCCTATAAGGGTGTTGTTCTTGTAGGGATGGTCAAGTGTGGAGTGATACCTACTATGGCTATAGTGCACACTAATGGCTAGAGATGAAGAGATACTCATTAGAATGTATGCTCACAAATGGTCAATATGGAGGATGAACCTCACAAGTGGCCATGAATATTATACTATATGGGGTAAAATATGAGATTGATTTACCAAAATTAGTACTATATGATAGGGGTGTGGTGTGTGCAAAAGATGAATGAGCAATTTAAAACAAAACAAAACAATGACAGCATGTGTGCAGGTGTGAAAAGAGGATAGAAGAAATAAATAATCAAGAAGCAAAATGATAATGAGTGTGTGTCCTTGTTGAAATATCATGAGTTACGAGGTGTGCATAAGATATTCAGTGGTTGTATGAATACAATAAATGATACTCATTTGGCACCCAAGTGTTGTAGGTGAGTTGGAGAGGAGAGGGCAATCTTCCAAGGGAGGTCCCAGGTTCGAATCTCCACCCTACCAAAAAGCTAAATTGGGTACCCAAAATCCAATTGATAATGTTGGTGCGGGCAGGGTCGGGTGCGACTCTCGGGTGACTTTGACGGTATAGAACCCCCTGTTCATGGTCTCTCAGACCAAGGTGGATCCACAAGGGGTTTTTCACTAAAAAAAAAAATGATACTCATGTGGTATCTATCCTATCTCACAAGGACCCATTAAGAGGCAAAAGATCAAAAAAGTGTAAGTAAAAAGTAAAAGTAGAAGTAGATAGGAGAAGGAACATATATCCTTTGTCTTGGGGAGGAGAAGAAATGATTAAAATTTTCAAAGGACAAAGGATATACAAGAGATAAAGAACTATATCCCTTGACTTGGAGAAATTATAGATGATGAAAAATTTCAAGGTCAAGGAATATAAAAGAAGAGAAGAAAGACACGAACAAATGCAATGATGGAAATGGGCCCTAGGTTAGGAATTCACTAGGCATCATAGCCCTAGTATGAGTGCAATGTATGTGAGCTAAGATCTAACTAGGTTTCATCACTTGCCATCCTCACAAAGTCCCCAAAAATCTATATGATCAAGCAGTTTTGCAAATATGGTAAAGTAGTTATGCAATGATATGACAAGATAAATACAAATAGAATAGAATGTTAGTTAAACCATGCAAATGATGATAGGAAATCATGCAATATGGACAAGAAAACCAAATGTAATATGAAACTAAGCTAAATGCAATATGAAAATGTAGAGACATGCATAGTATCTTTTTAGATGCATTATACTCATTGGTTCTTTTAGGTATTTACCATCCAAAAAAACTAAACAATAGGCCCTTAAACCAAACTTGGTTGTTATGATAAAGGGATCTAACCAATTGGGATGAAATTTATATTTAAGATCTAAACAAGCATTGGTGTTTTTTTAATTTTCCTTGAGGACAAGATCCCCAACCTAAAAATAATGATTGCAAACTCCCTTGGAATAAAGATCACTTGAGCCTATTCTAACAGGCTCAAATATGCTCTAAGGTATGAATGTGCTTTTCATCCAATAAATCTAGTTTGTTAAATGATCAAGGTGACACTCATTATCGATCGAGGAACATTGCAACAAGATGTACAATGAAGGGACCTCTAACTTGAATTAAAATGTTGCCTCAATCCCATAGACCAATACATATGGAGAAGCACCTATAGGAGTTTGCACACTAGTATGATAGGCCCACAAGGTAAGATAAAGTTGGATATGCTAGTCATGACTAGTATTACTAACCAACTTCTTGAGGATTTTGATAAAATACTTGTTGTATGCTTTGGCTTGACCATTACTCTCGTGGTAATATGAAGTTGACCACCTATGGTGAATCTTGTACTTATAACATAGCTTATGGACATCCTTGTTCTTTAAAGGAGTTCCATTGCCAAAAACAATCATTGAAGGAATCCTAAACCTATAGAGGATTTGGTTGAAGATGAACTTGGAGACTCAATATCTAGTCACCATGGCTAGGGATATGGCTTCAACCCATTTAGTGAAGTACTCTATCACTATAATGATAAATTTATGATCATCAGATGATGTTGGGTTAATCTTCCCAATGATGTCCAATCTCCACATGGAAAATGACCAAGGAGAAGAAATAACCTAAAGGTTTTGAGAAGGAGCATGAACAAGGTTGTCATGGTGTTGATACTTGTTGTAATATTGAACATGGTCACATGCATATTTCTCCATGGAATACCAATAGTACCCCATATAAAGGAGCATTTTGGAAATTAAATTATCGCTAAAATGACCTCCACATGAGACTTCATGAGTCTCACTAAGATCTAGTCGAGCTTCATCATAGTTAAGGCATTGCAAAAGGATAAATTCAAAAGAACATCGATATAAAGTATTACCAATTATAAAAAATCAGCATGCTCTTTTGCACAAAATCTTATGTTGATTGTAGTCTAAACCATTAGAAATCAAACCATCCTTGAGGAAATTAAAGATGTTATTATACCATGGCTCAGATGGGGAATCTTCGATGGTCAAAACATCTAACAAAATAAGACTAGTACTAAATGACACAGACTCCTAGAGTTGTCTAATGATAATCAAAGCTTGATCATATTCCAAATCCAAGGGAAACAAGGATGTAACAACCACCATGGCATATACATGGTGGTTGGATGATATAGGGACAAAATTTATGGTAACCTGACCGAATGCAGACAATAACTTGGTGACAATCTATTTGTAAGGTTTTATCTTATCATCCCAATTTTTATAAACATTATTAATTTGATTGACCATAATTTGAGAGTCACCAAACACTAAAATAACTCTAACCTATAATTCTAAGGCTTATCTAATACTAAGGATCAAGGCTTTGTACTCAAAAATATTATTCATGCAAGAGAAATGAAATTTGAAAGAAAGAGGGATGAACAATTTTTATGGGATAACTAGAACAATTCTAGCACCAATGCTCTTTAAGCATCGGGCTCCATCAAAAAATAAAGTCCAAGACTCTGGCTCTTTAACTCTACACTAAATCACTCATCAAAAAACTTGATGACCAAGGGATGGATCTCTTGTAAGGGAGTGGAGGCTAGTTGATCAACAATCACATAAGCTTTAATAGCCTTCTAACCTATAAAGGTGAGGTCAAACTCACTAAGGGCTAAAACCCACTTAGTGCTTGACCTAAAATATGGGGCTTAGACATTAATTAGCATAAAGTATCAAAATTTACAACAACCAATATCTTATGGTTGAGCATGTATTGTCTTAACTTTTGAGAAGAAAACACTACAAGGCAAAGCTTCTCTAAGGGAGTGTACCAAGTTTCATAGCTAACCAATGTTCTATTGATATATTAGATAGCTCGTTCTTTATTTTGATCATCTTATTGAGACAACAAGGCTTCCAAAGTGTGAGTTGTGGCTACTATTTAAAGCATCAAATGCTTATTTGGTTTAGGAGGAACTATGATATATGGAGAAGTAAGATACCATTTGAGTTCATCAAAAACTTGTTAACACTTAGAATCACATTGTAACATGACATATTTATTAAGAATCTTGAGAAAGGGTTGATACTTATCATCTAATTGAGCTATGAACCGATGAATATCTTTAATTCTACCTTGTAAGCTATGCAACTTGATTAGGGTATGAGGAGAAGGTATGTTAGTGATAGCCACTATCTTAGCAGGGTCCACCTCAATACCTCACCTAGAAATTATGAAACCTACCAACTTGTTATATGTGACTCCAAACACACACTTGGAAGGCTTAAGATGAACCCTAAACTATCAAAGCATTTAAAAGATTTATTTAAATCATGAACATGATCCTTTTGATGTATGACATGACCTAGAAGGTCATACATATCCTCTAGAATATCATGCATCATGTCATGAAAATATAAATCATAGCCCTATGATATGTGGTACCAGTGTTCTTCAAGCTAAAATGCATAACTTTATAATAGAAGGTACCCCATGGTGTGATGAAATCTATCCTAGCCTGGTCCTCAGGGGTAACCATAATCTGATTGTATCCTAAGAAACTATCCATAAGAAAAAGTGTTTCATATTTAGTAGTGAAATATATAATCATATCTATGTTGGGGAGATGAAAATCATCCTTTGGACATGCTAAGTTAATGTCCCTAAAGTTGATACATATTTTGATTGTTCCTTCCTTCTTAGCCATAGGAATGATGTTGGAGATCCAATAAGAATAGTCGATAGCTTTTATGAAACTGATGTCAAGGAGTTTTTGGAGCTCTTCCTTGACTAAAAGACAGGCCTTAGGATGCATCTTCCTAAGTTTCTACTTAACAAGCTTAACACTAGGTTTGGCTACCAAATGATGCATAATAAGGGAGGGATAAAACCTTGGTATGTAAGCATATGACCAACCAAAAATATCATGAAATTCCTTCAATAAATTGGTCACTTAATCCTGCTTGTCCATGGAAAAGGCTTTACCTAGCTTAAGGATTCTAGGGCTCTCCTCAGAATCTATGTTAACATCTATGGTCTCTTAAATTATAATATGAGACTCATCCTCAAGAAAATGTAGATCAAGGATCACTCCTAGTTACTCAAGGTACTTGGGAGACATAGAACCAAAATCCTCTTGAGAACTAGAAGACTTGACATGTGCAACACAAGGTACTGACCCATAAAAGAAGAAGTTGTTCTGAAGGATATACTCATGATCCATGTCACAAAGAGTATCCCCTTCAACATATTCCCCTAGGGTTGTAACTAACTTAGGATGCACCAAAGTTACCACATTGTAAAATAGAATGTCAGTGGAATAAGGTGGTCTCTCATCCTCATCACTCCACTCCAAGACTTGATGATCCAAATATTCAACATAAGTAATAGGTGATCTATTAGGGTAAAATAGGTAGTATATTGCATTACACTACTTGGGTAGATTATTACATTTACTTTTCTACTTTCTACCATGTAGATATTCACTGTCTTAAATATCTAATGGTTAATTTCCTAAATATCCTAGGTGGAAGAGTTATAAATCAAACTCTCTTCCTCTTGATATATTGTTTGGCATGATCTCTGTTCAATTAGTTTTGATTACTATTTTGTAACCTATTTAAAGGCTATAGTTTCTAAACTATATGCTGATGCAAATATTTAATTATCTAACTTATTTTGGATCTCGTGGTCACATTGGTACCAGAGCTGGAAGGAGCTGGGAGGAGGAATCATTCATTGGAGAAGTCAAGCACAGGAAGCACCAATTTGGTGACTTTATTATTTTTTCTATCCTATGGTCCTAAGTATCCTATAATTTTTTATAATTTATTTTTTATTATTCAAATGCCCGAAGGCAGAGAAGGTGGACATTTTTTTTCTAAACAGACCACCTCACCCCACATCAGCAGGCTTTAGGGATTGTACGAGCTTGATCGATCGGGCAGGATATTCCCTATTGGTGATCATGCCCATAGGGCCCACGTAGCCACGACTAGCCAGCGGGAGCGCATAGAGGGAAGGAGCACCCTCACGCTCCCACGTGGCCCGACGATGGCCTAGGAAGGAGTATTTTTCTTAAGACTCTCACCCATAGGTCCAGTGCACCCATGGTAATCTAGTGGGAGTGCATAGAGGGCAAGAGCGCCCTCACGCTCCCATGTGATGTCACCTGACCGAGAGTGCTTAGAGGGTAGGAGCACCCTCACACTCCCGACGAAATGCATCAGGTGCTAACACCTGGTTGAACCTAAAATCTCCTAAACTCAACATGTGGCTAAACCTAAACTTGACTCATGAGCCATTTGACTAGACAGAACATGTGGCACACACTACGAGGTGACATGTGACATAATGGGCATAGACAATAAGGAGACACATGGTGAAAGAAAATCGTGACATGTGTGCGAAAAAAAAAATGGTTGGGCAAAATACTACCACGTGGTAAGGTTTCATTACGTGCAAAGGTGACATGTGGTGGAGGCATAGAGGGGGGACAATTCAATGATTACTCAAAGGCAATCACTCGCTATTTAGCATGTATAGGCTTTTAAAGCCTATTTCATCCCTTGCAAGATGAATGTGGGATAAAATCCCACAAAACGCACGAGCATCCCCTCTCGTCTATAAGGCACTGCACACAGGGCTAGCTTCCAAAGCCACCCCAGTAGTGCAGTGGTCAAGATTGCTCTTGACGAGCGTGAGGTCAAAATTTTGACTTTCGTACACTCTCTTTTTACAAAGAAGGTGCATTTTGACTTCAATTTGGTAAAGTTTCCAATTTAAAAAAAAATGCTTAAAATTAATAATTTTTTTTAGATAAATTTTTAATAATTTTATATAGTTTTGCCTAAAAATAATCATTTTTTTATATCAATTGATTATTTTTGTCAAAATATGTTTAATTATTTAAAGGTAAGTCTTTAAAATTATTTTTTTTAGCATTTACACTGGAAATCTATCTTCCAATGAAAAATGTTGGTTTTTATTAGGTATGTAGTCTATTCCACATATCCCAAGTCAAACCTCAACTTCCAAAGGCTCTTGAATACCTTTTTGTTGTGGCCCCAAACCTTTACTTATATATCCCATACTAGACAAGATTTTCTTGGGAAGTGGGTAATCATTGGATAGGTAACAATGGGTAAAATAATGCTCTATAGGAAGAGGGTTGCTACCATGGATCTTTTATTTTAGGGTCATACCTACAAAGATAAAGGTACTACTTCACCCTTATTATGAGGTAAACCCATAGTCCTTGGTGAAGGTGGTAGCTTGGATAAATCTAGAAGAGGCTCTTGAAAAAACAAATTGACTTGATATTGTGATGAGACTTTGATTAGTGGTTCCTCACTCATCTTTAGATTTTCAAGTTTCTTTGTGATTTGAGATGAATAAATTGATGGAAATAAATTAAAATTAGATTGATCTTGCTCGACAATTGAACAATATTGGAATGGATGAGGGTTTCCTAGAATGGTGATAAGTTGAATTTTGAATTTAAACTTCAAACATTGATGAAAAGTGGAATGGATAGCCCTCATCGCATGAATCCAAGGATAATCAAGAAGGATATTAAATGATGCAAGGCAATGTACCACATAAAACAAGGTATCTACGATCTTAGGTCCAACCGTAAGGGGGAGAGATATAATTTTGCATGCCTCTTAGGAATTATTGAAATCTTTGATGATGACATCGAATTTAGTTAAATCTCCCTCTTTTAACCCAAAATTTTGAAAACTTTGATAAGTGCATAGATTGAAGGAAGAACTATTATCTATCAAGATTTGGTTGATAAACATTTCCCCAATAAATATAGTGATGTAAATAGAAGAATCCCCTCGTAAGTCAGAGGAATGGATATCATCATCCGAGAATGTGATATGATGTATCCCAACGGAACCTATAACATCAACTATAGTGTTAGGGGAAATGTCTTGAGGGATAAATTGTTGACTTAGAAGCTTTAACAAGGCTTCGCTATGAATGGGAGAAGTTTACAAAAGCTTTAAGAGGGAGATATTCATAGGGGTACTAGCTTACTATTTTTGAATGTCAAAGGATACTTTTGGTTATGGTTTCAACGCTAAAGGTGGGTTTTCTAATCTTGTGCTCCTTTTTTGGGTATTCTTCAAAACTAAGGGTGGTTTTGAAGGTTGAATGGATGTAGAACTCGTATCTTGTTGAGATCATTGGGTCGGTTGAACCTGAGCTTGTTGTCTTGTGGTGGCCACTATCATACCAACCATATTGTTATAATGAGGTGGCACATTATGATATGACACTTGGTTAGTATCCTGCTTCCCATGATTAGGTAAGGGATATTGAAATGTCCCCATGTTTTTATTATCTATGGGTGTTTATTGGGTAGGAGGTTGATTATATGTTGGAGTATTAGGTTGAGGATCATCTATAACAAGGTGGTATACATCAATTATATATTTAACCACATGTTTCAACCTCTTACATGAATTTATTATGTGCTCCTCCACTCTATTATACTCAACATGTTAATAGGCTTGTACCAATTAGTCATGGTATCAGGTTGCCCTATGGGAGGTAACTCAATCATGTTAGCTTCTAAGAGCTACTTTAGGGCCACAATCATAGGTGTATTAAGTCTTGTGAAATTCCTTGATGGGGGTTTTTGAGGTTGGCTAAGCACCATATTTTGTAAGGTGTTAGCAACATTGTTGATAGGTCTACTATCCATTATCCCATAACCAACTACATACTTGTTCTTATACTGAGCTTTCGTAGTCCTATCTTATTATTCCTTTGGTTTAATTTATCCTCTTTGAATAATGGCTTGCTCTACCCTTCTTGCCAAATATATTTATTGGTTGAAAGAGGTAATAATTGTTTCTTCCAATTCATATGATATTTTCTCTTGTAAATTTCCAATAATGATCTCTAACATGTCTCAAAGAGGTAAAGTATATCTCAATCATCTAGCTAAACTTCTCGAACGAGACAAGAAATATGAAAAACTTTCATCTTTACCTTGTTTCAACATATAAACATCTTTCATAGTCACATTTTTCTCAACATAAGCCCTGAATTGTTGAACAAACAATTTTGTTGTCTCCTCAAAATTCCTCAAAGAATTATGAGGTAGTTGATAATACTATTCCAATACCATACTAGAAAGGCTCTTAGGGAATATATTTAGTAACATGATATCATATATAACATCATAGCATGTTGTTCTAAACATACTTAAATGTTCAATCGGGTCCTCTGTTCCCTTATAAATAGGTAAAATTAGCATTGGAAAATGCTTAGGGTAGGTCCTAGAAGCGACAAGAGGATCTAAGGGCTGATTGCACATTTTATTATAGTTGTAGGTGAAACTTGGAGGTTGAATCATATCTTATTTTGAGACCAATTATTTTCCCACACTTCTCAAACTTTGCATATCGGGATTGTTGTTGTGCAATACCCCTAGGTTCCCTAGGGGATTTTTATAGGTAGGTTGTTGAAAGGGAACTTAGCCAATATTGGAAGCATTAACATTGTTATAGTATGAGTTATTATATGTGGTATCTTGTAGTGAAGGATAACTGACATTTGGTGGAACAAAAGCATGAATGTTGAGATGAGAAGAATGAGGAGGAAATTGAGCATAATTTTTTGGATGCACTACTATTTGGAGAAGCCTATGAAATTCCCCCAATTTTGGTGGTTATAGTAGTAGCATATGTTGATTTATAAAAATAATTAACATGATTTGAAGATTCAAATGAAGGATTGGACTGAATATTCCTAGGAGAGATGGTTGAAGGAGAATGCATCCCACCCCTTTCGAGTCGGTCTTGCTCTTCCATAGCCTTAATTTACGCCTCCTTATGGTGTTTCATGAAACCCCATATATTATCAAATGATGAAAAATTTTAGTCTCCATTGGGCCCCTTAAAAAGGAATAAAATCATTACAAGTTTCTACATATTCTTCCTCTTCCACATCTAGATTGGGATTCTTCCTATCAATCTGATCATCTTCTTGAAAAATATAATCAGATTCTAAAAGCATTTGCTTACTCCTAATGGTTGGGATCCATTAGGAGGAAGAGAAAGGATAGAAGAGAAGACTAGGCTTGCTTTAGAAAACTACTAAAGAATTAGAAAATTTAGATCCTATTGAAATTATGCATTGTATATATGGGGCACGATTTTATAGAAAAAGTGCAAGAATGAGAAATTGATGTGAAATGAGTTACAAAAATGCATAATTAATGATCTAAGAATGATAAAATGCAAGAAGGAACTTGGTGGTAGTGAAAGAATATATGAAAGGATGAATACCTCCATAAAATGGTAGACTCCTCCTCAAGGCTCCAATACTTATTCACCAAGAATAGAAAATCAATAGCAGAGCTGTAGAAGAACACCAAAATATGATCTTGATCACTTTAGCACCTCTAAAATTGCTTGGAACTTGAAAAGCTTCTAGCATTTTTTTACTTCTATAAATCACTTAGGAGAAAAATAGGATCTAAACCCTTTATTTATAAGAGTTTTGGAGGGCAAAATGGTAGGAAAAAAAATAAAAAATCTAAGAGAGGGTCAACAACCTGAGGGTCGGTCCAAAAATAGGATTTTCTAAGAGAAAACCCTAACTTGTCAAAATTGTGTCTTGTACTAGGTGACCATGATTTTGGAGAAGCTAGGAAAATACAAAAGGAGAAGGTTAAAAGAGGCCCAAACTTGTGCTTGGACAAGTTTGAGGGCCTTATCAAGGATTCTAGTAAAATGACTCACTTAGGTGGGTCAATATTCCATGTCTATAGATAGTGTGATTGTAGGTATGGTGGAACCCTTCATAGTTAGAGCTCTAAAATATTAGGTCAGCCAGTAATCACTAACTAGATTGTATATTAGAGAGCCCATGAAATTAGACACATATTGACTTAAATTATCCTTATTGAAACCTTGTTTCAAGTCCTTTACCAATAAAAAACAAAATAAAAATTAAGCATACTATAGAAGAGACTACTCTAATCATAGTATGATAGTACTGAGAATATCTAGTGTGATAGTACACAAAATATATAGTTGATAATACAAATAATATACAATATAATAGTAAATAGAATATATAGTTGATAGTTAGAGCAATTAGTTTTCAGTTGTTAGTTTAACAATGTAGAGAATAACCATTTTTACATTTAGAGCAATTAGTTGTCAATAGTATTCCATTAAAGCAATCAATTTTCAATAGTAAAAAAGAGTACAAAAAGCCATAATTTATCATTTTATGATGTACTCCAATTAGATCCTCTCTTTGAGCTAATCATTTTGACATATTCTTCAAGCTAATTATTTTGACATATAATTTTGATCCATTATGTTTATGATTACTAGACACAATTTGAAAAGCTAGCAAATTATACTGGGGGATTGAGTGCTAAGTTTTTCTAAAGTTGTTTAAATAATGGATTAAAGGAATATAACCATGTAGAAGTAAAAAATTTCAAGCCATATAGCATGATGGTAGTTGTAGGATTGGCTAGGCTTGCTAAATATAAGTTCATAGCATAAAGGTATACTTTTAAACCTCCATAAGCTCAAACCTCATTTCCATATCAGATGTCATAAAACTTTGGAAACAAACCACCCCAAATAAAATATCTCAGTCAAGAAGAAATGGAGGCATGTAGGGCACAAGGACTATGTTACAACTATGATGATAAATATTCTTTGTGACATAAATATGTATAATAGAAACTTTATCTACTTGACATGGATAAACCTTCCACCAGGGAACCACATGAAAAAGGTAAGGGCCATAGAGAAGAAGATCAACATAAATATTCTAAACTAATAGAGGACTAATCACCTAAAATTTTAGTACATGCATTAGCTAGTAGTTTTACACCCTATACCATGAAAGTGGTAGGGCATTTCAAGGGCCAACAACTCATAATACTCATTAATTCTAGTAGTATCCACAATTTTATTGATCCTCAAGTATCTAAAAAGGTAGCCTATTATATCTACTCTTGTAATTCATTTGAATTCATGGTTTCCAATGGGGATACATTATTGTGTAAAGAAAAATTTATAAATGTAAGGTGATTATGGATGAATCCAACCTTAGGGTGGACATGTTTACCATTCCTTTAGGGGTTATGATATTGTGTTGGGAACTTAAAGCTTCATACCCTAGCCCCAATAGTATGGGGTGTTTTTGAGCTATGGATGTAATTTACAAAACATGGGGATAAACACACTCTTTGCGGCATGACCACAAGTCCTAACCAACTCATCAAATCATGTCGAATAGAAAATATTTTAAATAAATTATCTCAACGATTAGTGTTATAATTTTTTACACGATAAGCCCCAAATACCAATGATATAGTATAGCTAACCAAATTATAGAAATTTGTGAATAAACATATACTTATATTTAAAAAACCACAAGGGTTACCACCATTGAAAACCCAAGATCATGCCATCAAGCTTGTTCCAAGAAGATTACCATCAAACATTTGTCCCTACTACTAACCATATGTGCAAAAGGATGAACTTGAAAATATGGGGTAGAAGGAATTAGTAATAGGGGTCATTCAATCGAGTGTCAACCCATATTATTGCATTGTACTTTTGGTTTATAAGAAAGACAATTCTTGGTGGTTATGTATAGATTTTTGAGAACTCAAAAAAATTACCATCAAGGAAAAATTTTCCATTCCCGTCATTGATGAGTTACTAGATGAACTCCATGGTGCTCGCTTCTTCTCAAAGTTGGATCTTTGTTTAGGTTATCCATAATATTATATTATGGGAAGAAGATATTCCAAAGAAAACATTCTGCAATCATGAAGGCTATTATGAATTTATTTTCATATCATTGAATATTTCCAACACACCATATACCTTTGAAAGTCTCATGAATACAACATTTTAACCATTTCTATGTAAATTTATTATTGTCTTTTTTGATGATATTTTGATTTATAGTCATATATGGGTGGAACATTTGCAACATTTAGACTACATACTCTAACTCCTAGATGATAATCAACTATGTGCCAAATGGTCTAAGTGGAATACCTAAGCCATATAGTTTCAAGGAAAGGGATCAAGGTGGATAATAAAAAGATAACGTCATGCAAGAATGGCCCAAACCACACACTCTCAAAATTCTTTGGGTTTTCCTAGGCCAAACTAGATATTATAAGAACTTATTTCTATAGGTTGCACTAGCTATGATTATAGAAATATTGCATCCCCTTTGATGGATATGTTGTGTAAGAACTTGTTTCTATAGGAAAAACCCACCAAACATACCTTTCTATGACTTAAACAAGTTATGCTTTGTGCTCCCATGTTGGATATGCCTAATTTCTCCAAGCCATTTGTGGTTGAAATTTATACCTCTAGAAGTGGAATTGATGTAGTGGTTATACAAGAAGGGTAGGCATTGGCCTTCAATAGTAAATAATTATCAAGCAAAATCTTGGGAAAATTGACTTATGAGAAGGATATGATGGTGATATTACATGTTATCAATCAATAGAGGCATTATCTTGGTGTACAACATTTTTATATCAAAGCAAACCACCATAACCTAAATTAATTTCTTGATTAGCATGCATTTATGCCCAAACAATAAAAATGGGTTACCAAACTATTGAAGTATGAATATAAATAAAATAATTTATAAGAAGGGCAAGTAACATGTAGTTGTTGATGCATTATCCAGTCAATATGAGGATTAGGGTATGCTATGTGCCATCTCTACTCCACTTCCTCAATGGACCCACCAACTTCAAGAAGAAGTGACCCAAGATTCCACCTTGCAATCCTTAATTTAGCAACTTCAAACTGATCCTGACTCTCACCTAAGATATACATGGGATGGACAACATTTGCGATACTGAGTTTGCCCTTTTATCCCTAGAAATTAGCCACTACTTGAGTCTATACTATAATAAATGTATGATTTTCTAATTACAATACATTTAGGATTCCTAAAGACATATGAACAAGCTAAACACAATTTTTTTGGGTAAGGATGAAAAAGGATATCAAGATATTTATTGCTAAATGTGACATTTATCAATGTGTCAAGGGTGAAACTATTCACACACTATGCACACTCCAACCTCTTCCTATTTTAAAGACCATTTGGATAAACGTTTCTATGGATTTTATTAAAGAGATACTAAAGTCTAGAGGAAACATAGTCATTCTTGTGGTGGTGGATCATCTCTTTAAGTATACCCATTTTGTCCTCTAGCCCATCCTTACAAGGCTTAAACTATTTTCCAAATATTTCTTAACTCTATTTTTTCCTTCATGGCATGCCCAAGTGCATCATATCCGATCGTGACCCTACATTCACAAGTCATTTTTTATAGGAACTATTCAAGTTGCACAACACAAAAATTGAGATGAGATTAGCATACCATCCCTAAAATGATGGGTAGACTAAAATTATCATTAAGTGTTTGAAATTTTATTTTCATTCCTTTGCATCTAAGCAACTGAATCATTGGGTCAAATGGTTTCCTTTGGCTAAGTGGTGGTATAACACTTCATATAACTCCTCCACCAAGATGACACCATATGAATTAGTTTATCAACACCCTCCAATGCCACTTTTTTCATACATTCTGGGTAGTTCCAAGGTTCAAGTAATGGATTCTACTCTCGTGGGGCATGAAAAAACTACTCCAATATCCCAAAGATAATTTGTCCATGGCATAGAATTGTATGCAACAATAAGCAAATTAACACCATTATAAGAATATTTTTAACATTGAAAACATGGTTTTCCTATGTTGGTATCCCTACAATAAATCATCACTAAAAATTCATGGTAATCAAAATATAGAACCAAAATTCTATAGACCATATAAAGTGTTCCAATAAATTGACCTTATGGCTTACAACCTTGAATTACCATATTATTCCATTCTACATCCAATTATCCATATATCATCTTAAATAAGGTTCTCAGTAATCATATATAGGTCCAATACACACTATCCTAATTATATGAGGAAGGATAAGTCATATTAGAACCTACGAGTATTCTAGACCATCATACATGCACACTTCATAATTGCACTCTCACTGATGTTCTAGTACAATGGTATGGACTACAACTAGAAGATGCCATGTGGGAGCCACCCCATCAACTATAGTAGTAAATTTCTCACCTCAATATTTGAGGACAAAGCTTCTTGAAGGGAAATGATACATTATGACCCTATCCTAACATAACCATTGTTATCTACTTGTCTAGTGTTGATGTATGTTTGCACCTTGGGTTCCTAGTGTGTATGGGCCCATTTTGACATAACCTTTAATTTTATTATAAATAGGAAATAGTAGCTTGGGTCCTCTATTTCATGTGGTCTAACCCTTGATATTTAAGGTTAGGGTATATAAGAGTCTATATAAGGACAAGGGTTTAGATTAGAATGTTTTCCATATTTTTCTCAAATTGTATAGGAGCTTTGCTTCCAAGGAGGTTGTCCCCTCGAAGAGGCCTACAATATCCATTCCTTGATTAATATAAGTGTTTTTTATTTCCAATTAATTATTTTCTTAAGCATTTTTATTATTAAATTTTCATGGTCATTTAGTTATAAGCATTTCCATTAATTTTTGCAATGCTATTGTAGTTATGTTTATTTTATCTAAATATTCTTAACAATGACTATTTTAATGATAGATAAGAGGGTTTTTAAAGGACCCTAAACCTTTTACAACATAATAGCCAATAAGGTTGGGATTCCACCTAGAGCAGAAGAGGATACCATCCTTGAGAACAAACTCAAAAATAAGTCATCCATGCAACAGAGAGACCATGAATGACTTCATAAGACAAAATTGTGTGGACAAACCAGGCTAACGGAGACCTAACCAAGACACAAAATAAAAAAGGAAGTAACTAAAACTATATGATAAAATGTAAACCAAATATAATTTATGTAAATTGGATAAAAATTATGTAAAACAAATAGAAATAGCCAACTCCTGGGACCCTCAAAATTTAGGGTTATCTTGATTTGATGCCTTCGTATTTGTTTTAGGATCAAAGCCATCATTCATGGTTGCAATGATATTCCCAAATTGGAGAAGGGTGGAGGAAGTAGAGCTCATAATATCAGACATGTAGACCTAGGGCTCCTTATTTAGTCCTTTCCCACCCTCCATAGATTGGGTGTGAGTTGAAACCCCTTTAGCCTTGATTTTCTTCATCTATGCAAGGGTTGCCTTGATTGTAGAATGTTATAGGTCTACCTCCATCTTGACCTTTATAGAAGTACTCCTATTTCATAGTGGAAGAGGTGTAGGCTAGAGATACCTCACCTTTGATCTCAACATCAAAATAATTTTCCTGTTCGATGCTAAGAGTCAAGGTTCCTGCTTCTTGGGTTTGAATCATCGTGAGGGATTATCTATATGATTCCTTATACATAGTAAATTGGTATAGCATTATATGGAGCCCTTGGTGTTTAGAATGGGTGGAAAACCCTTCACAAATTTTATCAATTAAAATTTCAATGGACTTGTAGAGGTACCCCAGTATGTTAATGTCCTTCACTGACCACATGTGGTTCAAGAAGGCCATATGGAAACTTCTCAGGGGAGTATTTATGTTGTCCACCATAATGTATTTCATAATTGGAACCATAATTATGTTTCTTGGTGTAGGAAGACCTTTCTGCACAATCCCACCCTTCTATTTGTCAAGGCATTTACCCCTATCATAGAAGTGAATTAGCTCACCAACCAAGGTGTGATTATCCCTTTGCACATTATCATCATAGATGGGGAGATCCAATACTTCATAAATAAGATGAACACTCATTCCAAATTTGAGCCCTTTTATGATAACCTACCCTTTTTCCTAGGAGGCTACAAAGTCATCAAAAAAAATGGGATCATTACCTTGAAATTTTTGGATGAAAGGCATCAGATAGGACAGAGTCAAAAAATCTTTGACCAGTGCATCAACATGAAGCACAGTGGTATCAAGTAGTGCCATGCTTGAGTTATCTACCTAGTTGGGATCTTACAAAACCCTCCACTTAGAATGAAACCTCTTGAACCCATAACAAATGGAAGTAAACTTATGAGGCCAAGAAATAGATATGACATGGGAATTTATGGCCACCTGATATAGGAACCCAACACTTTCCCCATAATACATGCCACCTAAGGGTTGTGACCATTGATACAACTACATAATTTTGATGTACATAGGAATGATCAGCTTGATCTTGCTAATCTGGAAGAAACCAATAGGATTTGAATTTTGCTTGGGAAAAGGCTACAAAGAGAGAGGGGGCCTACCACAAAAGGATGACTTCCACCTTGGGAAGTAATTCCTTCCAAGAATGATGACTGGAGAAAAACATTCCCATAAGCCTACATCACAATGGATTCATCACACAATGTGTAATCTCAAAGGTCGATGTGGATACAAATGCAATGAGACTTACAGTGCCACTTATGGAAATGATTTTTTTGAGAAGCTCTAGTGGGAAGAGAGCCCAAGTTGGAAACCCACACCCAAAGGAACCTATCATGCCATGTGAATCCTTGCCATTGGAGGATGTAATACTAGATGTAGTTGAGTACACAAGCATGTAGAATGGTCAACTTGCACTAATGATTTTTATGAAAAATTTCTACCAGGTGGTAATGTTTGGATTGATTACTAGGATTTCTCATCATGAGATAATTAAAATTCAGGATTCCTTGTCTACTAAGAAGGTAGTGACAGGTATTTATCATGGCCTAACACCTAGTATAGCCCTCCTACATAGCCCAGTTAGAGGATAGTTGTTTTATTTTCATGGTAATCAGTGAAAATACCTAGGGTAAAATGGTCGAACCACACCCAAAGATTATCCTTGGAAGTTTCTAAATTTTACATGACATCCACTACTTTGTTTCCTTCCTGATAAGTATTTTGGATGATCACATTTCTATAATTACCTAGAAATCTCTTGGAATCCTCAACCATGTTTCATATATTATCGATGCTAGGGTTGGAGGCGGATTTGATTGCATTAATGATGTTGAGGGAGTCACCTTAGATAATGATGTTGGTGAAGTGGAGGTGGCTAAGTATGGAGACACCTAGTACAACCCACCTGCATAGTCCAATCAAAGGAGAGTTGGTTCATTTTCATGGTGATCAGTGAAAATACCTCAAGGAAAGTGGTCGAACCACACCCAAAATTTATCCTCAAAATTTGCTAAATTTTCCATGAAATCCACTGCTTTGTCTCCTTCCTAATAGGTATGTTGGATGATCACGTTTTTTTAATTTCCCACCAATATCTTGGAAACCTTGACCATGTTTTACATATTACCGGTGCTAGGGCTGGAGGTAGATTTATTTCCTTTAAAAATGAATATTTTTACCATAAAGCACACACATCTTTTATAGGTGATAATTTTTTCCTTGATGCTAAAAGTTCTATCAAGATCCTATATATATTTTTATTGGTTCCTTCCACTTTTTATTTGAAAGGAGACCATGATCCTCATCTTGTGATGTATGAGAGGCTTCCATTTTTTTAAATAAATTCACAAAAATTTTAAAATATGGTATTTGCTCAATGATATTCAAGGTTGTCACAAGCACATTAGACATTGAGGGAAGAGATCTCAAAATAATGGGAACAAATATGTCATTAGATATTATTTATCCCAAGGTTTGTAGTGATGCACATAACTTTTCAACTCATATTAAGAATGACTTAAGATGTTCACCATGCTTCATTTTTAGACAATGAAGTTGACTTTGAAGGAATAATTTTTTATTCTTATTCTCTACCTTAAGTACTATATGGAGCTTGTACCATACATATTTTGATTTGGTTGATTCATGGATGAATGGTTGAACTTCATTAAATATGCTAAACATGATGATCAACCAATCATTCTTATCTACTTTATAAAAATTGAGTTGTTCATCATCATCTATGTCAAGACGAGTAGTGAACGTATTTACAACTTCCCACACTTCCTCAAACTCAAGTTTGAGTTTTGATTTTAGTTTTCCAAGTAAGATAATTATTTCCCCCACAATAGTTGAGAATTAGGTAATAGAAAATTTTGTGCTCTATGAGCCATGTTCAATCTTTATAAAACTAGAAATTTTTAATTCCACTAGTTGTCCTTGAGAAGAGATTTCCAATGAGTATATATAAGCCCATACTTACAAATTGAGAAATTCCTTGAACTATGAGAAATCAACAAGATCGAGAAATTGTCATATTTCCCTCAAAATATAAATATCTAGGGGATATCCATAGTGTTCCCACCATTACCATATTTTTGCCAACTTACCTAAATGTAATTTCTTTAAATAGGGCAATAGCCATTTCCACTAGAGATGTGAAAGATACACAAATGTACATGCTAAACTATAATAGCCTATTTTGGCAGGATCTTTCCTTGTTGTTTGATTGATGTACTAGTGTGTTAATAATTGATGCATGATCCTATGTTGTTCTATCAAGATGAGATATAGTTGTATTTTATCCTTGAGTTGGATTATGCTATTTTTAGAACATGGTACTGTTGATGAATTTTGTGGTTACAAGACTAGGTGCTCTCATGAGTGGATTGGTATGGGGATAACCATCAAATTTGAGAGGAATGTGAAATGGGAAATGATGGATTTTCAATTTTAAAATCCACGGGAGTAAAATAATCATGTATAAATATTTGCATGTGTGTGTGATTAAATGCGTCATTAGTCAAGGAGGTTGTTATAAAGGCAAAAGAGCCCTTACTCTTGTTCTTAGGGGTCCTTCATAGATGGTTGATAACCTTGTAGATATCATAATGCCTCTTGATAAGGGAATAGTAATGTGTGTGCATTATATATATACTTTCTTATTGTTGATTGCATCTTTGTTTACCATTAGAATGCATAAAAAAACATGTGTTTCAAAGTATAGAACTTAATTGGTCAATTATTGCCAAGTAAGGTATTAAAAAAAATGGTAGTATTATTAATACTTTTAAAAGCAATATATATATGTGTGTGTGTGTGTGTTTGTGTGTTCTAATGTTAATATTTAATATTAGAATTATATAAGAATAGAAATAGTATTATACTATGAAATGAGTAACTAATTTTATTACTAATACCTTTTTTCTTTAAGTATTAGTTAATTTTATTAAGTAATACTTTATTAAAGGTACACATTTAATAATTAATTATTATTACAAAGAAATAGAGTCTATGTTTTAAGAAGCATTGAAAAATATAATGTAATAGGGAAAAACAAGAAGTCACCCAACTCTAAAACTTCTTCCTTCCATTTGCATGATCTTACTCTTCTTTCAAACACTATTTGAGGTGAAGAGTTGCCAAGGTTTGAAAAACTAAAAAATTATTGATCTAGAGGGAATATTGTAGAGTTCTTTTGGAATCGTAGAGAGTGTGGAAAGAAGAGCAACGAGATTGGGCATATAGGAGGAGATATGTGCCACTTTACACATTACAACATCCTACACATCTCTTTGAGTTAATTCTTTGAATTTCCTATCTGTTTGTCTTTCTTTGGGTTTTTATCCGATCTATTTTATGGTTTACTTTTTCCTCTCTCATGATTAATTAGAGAGGTTGGCTATAGATTTTAAGTATTCTCAGCTATATGGATATATTACGTCGGGTTCTCTATTTCATAGAACATAGGAAGATTCCACCAACATTGTTTAAAAGTAAATATTAAATCCAATTTATATTTTTTGAAATAAGCATAGCTAGAACTCAACATTTAGGGAAGATGATGTGAGAGTTATATGTATTATATTTTGGTTAAATCTGGAGTATAGAAAGTTTGAAAATTTTAAGTATTTCTCAATTTTTATGGGGTTGATGTTAAAACTCAGTAGGCAACATTCTTCACTAGTTTCCTTCAACTTTAAGGGTGGACATCTTTGGAGGTAGAAATTCAAGCTTAGAAACATAATTCATGTCTATAAAATCCCTACCACCAAAGTATAGAATGCATTAGAAGTGCTACGATTCAAGTTGCCATTTTATTTGAACTATGCTTCCTCATTGGGGTGTTTGGTTTGCATTCATGCTCAAAATTAAGGCCAATATTTTCTTGTGTTCTATAATGTGTTATCATTTAACCTTCAAGGCTCAGTAAAGGGAATTTATGAATATGCATTTTAGAATTATTAATATAAAATCAAGTACCTTCATAGGATTACAGAATGGAAGACCATATAATAATTCTATTAATATTAACAAAAATATTTATAACCTTTTTCTTATTAATATTGATTAATAATGTGTTTGTTTATTTTTTTAATTGGTTATACAAGATTGAAACAAGCCCCACTTGTATTACATCATCACCACATAGTGGTATTACAAAAAAGCTTGGATATTATCCGTGTATCACTTGGTAGGATTTGAACCTAGATCTCTTCTTTTTTAATGTTGAGGAATCTAATTAGTTGAGCTAATTCCATTTGATAATAATGTGTTTGTTTATTAAACAATATTAATTTATAAATTTTGTAATTAACGAATAATTTTATTGAGTCATTTTAATTAATTGGGTTGAAGCTACTAATTAATATTAGTATATCTAAAATTTTTGACTTGTTTATTATGGTAAGCAATGTGTTTGTTTAATAATCAATATTAATTTATTAATTAGTGATATATATAAGGATTATAGTGAGGTTTTCTAGAAGAGTAATAAACCCATGTTATAAATATATTTTAATAATTTTAGAAGTGGAAATATTATCTTGGAATACTTTATTTTTAAGATAAGAAATTAATATTTTCTAGGGAAGGATGGTTAGTAAATTAATTCAAGGGGATGGATGTGGCTTGTGTAGCAAATGAACCCTTAAATTAAGTGAGAGAAGTATGGGCTTCTCTTATTGATGGTTAAAAGTAACATAAGAATGTTTTGTAGTTTGTCATTGTAATTGAGTTTTGATATTATCTTTGAATATTTTTACTTGCATGATGCATGTTAAGCTTGAATATTTAGTCAAAGAGTTGTCCTTATTCCTATATCTATGGTCAAAAGCAATATGGAGAAAATACATATCAAGTAGAAGGCCTGGAAAAAGAAGATGAGACTACTGACCATTATGTATCCAAATGTATTATTTATTTTTGGAAATGAAAAAACTTTAAAAGTATCATGTGTTGAGGTTATGTCATGTAATGATTATGATGAAGAAATGGATTTTATTATTAAAATTATTGGCGTATTACCATGAATTTTATCCAAATTATGAATATGAATTATTATTTTTATTCTATGTTAAGTTCTTTGGAAATAATTTGTAGATAGCAGGATAGTTAAATTGTATTTATGGAAGAAGATGAGGAAATAATAGGAGGAAGTAATTAATGAAGTGTGGTTATTATTTCTGGATGTTGTTTTACTTCCTTTCATGTAAATAAATGAATTACCTAATTTCTAGTGATATGATGGAAGGATCCACCTAAATTCTCTAGTCTTTATCTATATGATATATTGATTTTAATGTTAAATATTTGGTATGATTTAATTTTGTGAGATAGGCAAACATGTTGTACAGGATCATTGGGTTAAGATGGATTTATTATGGGTATTATTGTTAGCACCATATTAGTTAACCGTATATTTGAGATGCATCCGATTCTAGTTGAGTTGTGGGTATACAAATCAACTAGGCTATTTTGGTGGAAGTGTTTGAAAAAATCCTAGCTGTGAGGTTTGTTTGACCCTAGCGACGAGGCTTGGATGGTCCCAGTGGTGAGGCTTAGGATGTCATTCACACTAACCAAATTAGTATAGTGGTGGTAACTCACAATTAGGCAAGTGTGACCATGATCATTATCAAGTGAGTGACAATGGTCTTATTTAGTTTCATGGGTAGATGGAACTAATTAATCACTAAGGCATTATGTCATAATAATCCCACATAGATGCTAGTCTATAGGGTTAGAATATAGGCATAAACTTAAAGTGATATGGGCCTTAAAAGAAAACCCTATATTTTTGTCAAGTTGTCCCATACAAAGTAGAGTAGGGAAATGAGGGGACCACTTATAGCATATTTTCTAATGGTAAGGTTAGAAGAGTGAACCCTAGGAAATACGAGGAGTTGTCCACTCCTATCCACTTGAGTGTTGACTACAATGAAAATGAACTTGATATGATTATGCCCTAACACTAATGGAATTATTAGGTCTTTTTAGTGAGTTAATTAATTCTTGTAGAAAAATAAAAAATAGCTCTCCCTTGGGTCAAGAAAGAGGGCAATTACATAAAAACCACAAACTTCAATTAAAATCAAGTTAAAATGCATAAAATATTCACTACCATTGGCAATTGATCCTATGGTTAGGATTTGCATGTAAAATAAACTTATTTCTCCTCCATTTAGAATGTTATTAGACAATTTTTTTTTATTGATAACAAGTTTTTAAAGGAACCCAAAACCTTATAAACATGTTGTAGAGAGGATCCCGTGAAGGTTCAAATCCCTACAGAACAAGCCAAAAGTGTACCATACACTGAGTCCATACAATAGAAACAAGTAGAAAACCTATTACAATAATGGCCTATAGGTACAAAAGGACAACCAAAAATGCAGATAGCACAGGGATAATCGTGACATAAAAATGGGATAATCCAATGAAGGAACCACCTTGGGATCATCTTCTCATTCTGGTACATAATCCTCATCCTCCTTAGGATTTTCCTCCATAGAGATTATGTTCTGCTCATGGATCAAGGTTATAATCTTATTGTATTTGAGAAGAATTGAGGTGGCCAAGGTGACTATGTCTTCCAGGTTAGTAATTTGATCCACATCTCCCATATGCTGGACAAAATGAGATCTCAGATAAGGTCTAGATGTAGTCCTCTGGATCTTGTGAGCAGGGGATGGTCTCTTCAATTTTTCATTAGAATTTTTAAACTAGACTGAGCACCATGTGAGGGTCCCGAAAGGCCTCACAGGGGGTAATCCCCTTGGGTGACTGGATCTACATGAAGTTCCAATATCTTATTTAACTAGAAAATCTTCTTGGGATCCATCCAAAATCACTAGGGGTACAAGAATAGGTTCAGGTTCACCATCCGAGTCTCTCGTACTCCAAGGCATGCTGGTCAGGGTTCTAACTTACAAACTTGAAGATGATGTAGTGGAGGCCCTGGTGTTTGGGGTGAGTGGATTTTCCCCACCTAACACTATCAACTAAAATATCCATCGACCATAAAAGGTACTCTAGGATGTTGATTTGCTTGAAATCCTTGAGAAAATTAAGGAATGCCATATGGAAACTACGAAGGAGCGATGATGGCTCATCCACTATCAAATACTGTATTACAGGTATCATGACCTAGTTCCATGGTGGAGGAAGCCCTTCCCTAACATAACCATTGTTCTTCTTAATTAATGACTTCCATTTATCTCAGAGAAGCACCAATTTTCCTACCATAGAATTCTTGTCCCTATAAACAATCTCTCCTTCATTCAAAAGCTCAGTGATTTTTGCCAACATATCGATGGTGACAACAAAGGTTAATCCTTTTAGAGATACAGTGTCATTATCCCAACTCTATACAAATTCATGAGATATTTTAGGGTCGTGACCATATAACTTCTTCAAGAAATTTAATATTTCATGAGCCACCATAATATCTTTGACCATCGGGTCCAACTATAATTGGTCATGCTCAAGCAGTGCCATATTCTCCCACACTAAAGGAAACACTTTGTGCTACTGTTCCAATCTCCCACTCTGCTTATTGAGTACTCTAGTTTTCTTTGTAATCAAGTGTAATAAAAAAATTCCTTCCAACAACCAAAAATGGTTTATGTCGATATGCTTGGTCTTAGGACTTGCTTGAATCTATTGATTACACAACTTAGATTTCCATTTATGAAAGGGATTTAAAAATTGATTGTGGATTTATTTTATTATCTTTTGATATGAAATGGTAGATAGCAATCACAATATGGAGAATAATATGAAAATAAGAAAATTTGTGAGATGACTGAAATATGCTATAGATAGAAATTATAAAAATGAATACAACATAGCTATGGAGGAAATGGACACTCCATAACAAAGCTACTAGACTATATTAACCCATCACCAATATATGGTGATCTACGCAAAACTATGCTACTACCTATGAATATGCTCTGATCTTCTATATCCTTCTTGTTACAATGAGGCCCTTTTATATAGGAAGATATGTTCCTTGGCCAACACTCTACCTAGTTGTGCAAGGGACACCTTGCACATATACAACTTGAACATTGATACTTGTGCATTTATTGAATTGCATGATGTAACTAGATAACTTCCCCCTAAAGTAATCTAATGTCCTAATTATGTACCTAGGAAGGTACATTTACATAACCCAAATTATGTAATATAATATATTAACATCCCCCTATATTACATTATTTAGGTATTGAAGACTTTAGTCTTCAATGTGAATCTTCTTCCATTGGACAGTGGAATTTCTATTCTCCTTCATTATTTACTGTGATAAGGTTCAACAGGTAATTTGTGTCTTCATATGATGCAAAGTAAGCTATAGTTGAAGGTCCTTCTTTCAATTGACTTTGTATTATATTCCTCCTTTATCTGCTTCATCATCTTCTTCTTCTTCTCTAGCTTTACCTATGAATCTGGTATTTTTGCTTTCATAGGTGGCTATGTTGCTACTTGGTTCTTGTAAGGAATATTCTCCTTTCCTATCTTCAATTTGTATGAAAGCTTCTGAACAACCACTTAAGCCATCATAATAAGATCTTGAATTAGTAGAACTTGAAGTACCAATGTTGCATGAGGATTGAAAATTTTTTCCTAGATATGATTCATTTAATTCTTTCTTTTTAAGTAGATTTATCAATCCTTTTTGTTCTACATTTTCATCCTTGTAATATTTTTATGTGAGCAATGCCATGTATAATATGCTCAAAAATTCTAAGTAAAGTGAAATGACACTTTTTCCATTGTTAATAGCTTCATTGAGACAAGCTTGAAGATAGCATTCCATAGTATCAAAGTTATATTCTAAGGCTTCACTATGAATTACATTTGAAGCTAGGTCTAACATTCCTTCAGATTTCATGACTAGATTCATGCTCCCAAGTTTTATGGCATTGAATTTCTCTTTTTTGAAGGAATTATTAGTGTTTGTTGTGTTTTGATACGTAGGCATCCTTATAGCTTCCTACTTTTAGATATGGCAGGATATATCTCCCTAATATATAAGCTTGATTTGATAAAACCTTTATTAATCCTTAGGTTAGTAGGCTTCAATATGTCTCCCTAGTAATGATATTATATACACCTAATAGAATTTTAGGTTTTATAGAAAGCTTATATCTTCCAAATTATATAAAACTTGATAATATTTGGTAGATGCTATTATTATCAAGTTTTATAGAATACCTTATGAATCCCTAGTGATTTTGGAATATGATATAGTGCTCTTGTAAAATTTAGTTCAATTTTTGGTTGATTTTGTAAAGTTTTGTAAATATCAAAAATCAAATTTTCTAACACCTTATTACTCCTATTGAATTAAGCATTTTTCCAATTTTGAAGAGGTTTTAATGTTGGATTTCTTTTATCCCTTTTGAGAAATTGAGACAAGAATATTATAAATTTCCAACCTTATAAAAAACCTTAATAACCTCTTTTAATATCCCTTAGGTTTTGATTTTAGTGTTTTAAATTCTCAATAACCTAATTTGGTGTTGTAACCCTTATAACTCCAAAATTTGGAAAATTAGAACACAATAATATTTGCAAATATCAATGGATTAATTCCAAGTATTATCCCTTATTTCTCCTAGGTTGTGTTTTGAAAATATTAGACTACTTTGATATTTAATTTCCCTAAGTTTTGCTTCAAAATAAATATTTATTTCCTTTTATACTTAAACCTTAGAATATAACCTTATAATTTCATTTTTAATGAATAAATTAGATAGGGGAAATTTTACCTTAATAAAGCTTTGAATATTTATGAAATTAGATGTGTATGGATGTAATCTATCCTTCTTGGGTGTTGTGAGTAATGAGAGATTCTTCAACATGCTTGATGAGCACCAGAAATGCTCATGTTTTGTACATATTTCTTTGATCAATATGCGGTTGTATAATAAGGATTGCATACTTTTATGAATGATTATATAGATATTTGATATAATTATGCATGTTATCTAATTTGTGTATTTTTAGTATGTTTTGTGGAATTGCAGTTGATTTAGTTAGATTTGGAATGGTCGAGGTCCTTTTGATGGACATGGCACTTTATTTCATCGGGGGTCAATGTAGAGAACATAGGTGCCTCCCTACAATCGAAAGGCGCCAAGGGAATAAGTGCCTCCCTGCAATCAGAAGGCACCAAACGAAAGACGAGCGCATCCCTGTAGTCAGAAGGCACCAACTGAATGCGAGTGCCTCCCTGCAGTCGAAAGGCACCAACTGAATGCAAGCACCTCCCTACAATTAGAAGGTGCCAACTGAATGCGAGCACCTCCCTGCAACTAAAAGGCGCCAACCAAAGACAAGCACCTCCCTGCAACCAAAAGGTGCCAATAGAAGGCAAGCGCCTCCCCATAGCTGCAAGGTGCTAATAGAAGGCAAGCGCCTCACTACAACCAGAAGGTGCCACGATAACAATGTACCTTCCTCATAAGGAAGGCGCCACTGATTCTTTGCCCATTGACCAAATTTGAATGACGTGGATGGCAGCGGCTGGTGCAGTTCCAGCTCTACATCACGTAGAGCTAAATTGGAGATAGCACCAACGTATCAAAATGTATTACTGATGCCAAGAAAAGCACGAACTGAAATGAACACGCCGCCATCAAAATAGAATGCCAGACATCGATTACATTTTCCAGACTGTTCTAATTTAGTCTGGGAAGAATTGACTGTTGTAACCACTTCTGTAATAGAAGTTCTACGAGTGTGTTATATAAACACATGTAGATCATTCTGAAATATATATATAAATAATTAATAAAGATCCATTTAGAGTTACATAAGATATATTGTAATATGTTGATAAATCTATTATAGTTCCAGAAGTTTTAAAGTGCATGTTTGATCGGGAAGAAGCTGCTAGAGCCTGGGCCCACTCCAAGCCAGTATTTCTTCCCCATTTCCTTTTCATTTATTTATTTTAATTATTTTATTGCTTTCATAAGAATGTTCATCAGTTTTCTAGTTCTAGTATTTGCAGTAGGTTTATTTTCAGGAATGTGTACATGATTTATTTTTGTAGATTTAATTTTGTTCTTCTTACGTAATTTATTGAGGAGTGTGGGAATGATTGACAACCATTTCAAGAACACCCCCCAAATGTAGGATTAGCAAATTTACCTCTAGTGGTATTGTGGTAACCTAATTTCGACTCTTCGCAAGTTTACGAAGCTCCCTGGGTTGATAATTAAATGCCCGGGCATGTGACAAAAATAGGAAACCATTCACCTTGTTTGGACCGCAACATTTTGGCACCATTGCCAAGGAAGAGTCTTAATTAGATTACTTACAACACCATGAAACCTTCCATCTGACCTTGTATGAGTTCTTCGAGAAGAAGAGGACCTGACGGTCACTTTATAAGAACTAATCCATCAGGACCTGAGTTAACCAAGCATTTTGGATTTGATTTAGACTCGCCCGACCTACCAGCAGTCCATTGGAGTGAGGAACCACACTTTATGCAAAGTGTCACCTCATCCCATCAACAATGGGATGAATGAATCATCATAAATCCCCTGTTTAATAGGACTCCTCTAGAGGAAGCCCTATTGTGGAAGGCTGTGGAGGATCAGACGATCTCGCCAGACAACCTTAGAGCATTGACTCAAAAAGTTTTAAATGACCGAAAGGCCATAAATGCTACATTAGAAACCATATTTCCCAAAAAAATGGTAGATAACGATGAAGTCTCATCTAGCTTTAGTTTCCCAATAGAGGATGGAGTAGGAGATACCAAGATTAAAAACATATCCCCTGCTCACCTTCCATCCTTCAGAGGACACCCGACTGAGGACCCTGACCTGTTTTTATTCAAGTTTGATGTTTTGTGTAGGTTTGTGGATTACAAATAAAACATGCAAAAGTTGAAATTATTTCCTTCTACATTAGATGATGCAGCTCTACGATGATTCATCGGTCTGGGAGACAAACACATCACCATCTAGGACCAGATGAAGAAGCTCTTTCTAGAGCAATATCAAGATTTCGAGAGAGCAAGAGACTCCAGGGAGGAGGTCTTGAGGATGACACAAAGAGAAGATGAGTCTCTCGAGGAGTATTAGGATAGATTCAGCTTTAATCTTCAACGGTCCCCTCACTCGAAGCTATCTGATAAGTCCCTCAAAAGCATCTTCTTGAGGGGACTTACCAATGAGTCACTAGAGGCTCTCAACATGATCTCTAGAGGTGATGTCTATCAGCATGCTATGGACGACATCCAGCAATTATGCCGAAACTACTCGAGAAGGCGAGGCAAAATCACCACCAGGACCATGAAGGCGACTGCTTCAGTCACCAAAATAGAAATAGGCAACATGCTGGAGGATTTGAAGAGTGAAATTCTCTAATCTCTAGAACTGCAGTTGGATACGCTACTGTTAGAAAATAAGAAACAAGAAAATGATGCAACATTAGCCTATTTTTTCCCAAAATGCAGAGGAAGGCATGCAAAGAATGCATGTCCAAAAAACAAGGTCAGAGTATGTGCATTTTTTAGGCTAAATCATAAAACTCGATTGTGCCCACAACTTCCCAGTAACTAGGAAGCGAATGAGAGCACGGAGGCCTACTTCATAGGCAATAGGAAGAGTTGGCCATAGCCCCCTACGGGGAATATACCAACCGGAATGCCATCATATGGGGGAGGTCCATACATGCACCAAGGACCCCCTCAACCACCTAATATGGGGTGGTGGGGACCATCACCCTGGACTAACGCACCCCCAGTAGCATTTTTGAATCAGCAGCCATGGATACCATATCCATATCCTAGGCAGCAGTGGAGAGGCCACAATGCATGGAATCAGACTCCATAGAGTGCAACGCCTGCTCACATCCAACAGAACTTACCAAAGATTGCCAGCAGTGAGACCTGCATAGCTACCAGCACAACCAACAGCAAACCCGAACAACAGAGTAAATCAGCTAGCATACAACGTAGAAGGTGAGATGTATCATATGTACAATATTTAGCTTAGATTAGGTAGGCAGCTAGGATTATAGACACCCCCTATGGTAGAAGAGGAGGAAGAGATAGTAGAGACACCTCCACTGGTAGAGGAGGAAGAAATAGAGGAGACACCTCTGGTAGAAGAGGGAAAAGCACTTGAGAGAGCAGAGGCTCCATTTCCTAGTCGGCTATAGGAACAAAGAAAAACAACATAGCCGAAATTCGACATCTTGTCGAGCTTGAAGAATCTCATGGTGATAATCCCATTATTTCAAGCAATTCGAGATGTCCCCATTTACACCAAGGCAATCAGAGAAATGTGTCTAAGGAGACCAGGATGAAAAGCTACCCAGACTATCAACGTCGTGGGTAAACTGGTAGATCTAATGATGGGTAGAACACGTCATCCGAAGTATGTAGATCCAAGCATCCCAGTGCTAACCATAAAAATTGGAGGACATTCCTTGTCCAACACATTGGTTGACCTCGGGGCAGCCATCAACGTGATGCCTCAAGAGACCATGCAGAGGCTGTAGCTCTCAAACCTGAAGCCAACCATGACAGTGCTGTAGTTAGTCGATCGATCAACCATGTCACTAGAAGGGATGCTGGAAGATGTGATCATAACAGTCAGTGCATGGGAATACCTAGTCAATTTTTTATTTTTGCAAATGAAGAATAGGCTGGGTGGTTACCCACTCATTTTTGGGAGGCCATGGCTGGAAATAGCTAACACTTACATCATCTTTCGAGATGGGCTAATGACCATCTCCAACAAGAAAAATGTCAAAAGGCTAACCATTTCACTGCCAGCTCAGTCTATGGACTCGACAGAAGAATCCAGGATCATCGAGCATGGAACTATGAATTTGTCCATAATCCAACCGGTGATGGCCTTGGAGGAGGTGGCAGAAGAGGATGAGGATGATGCTATCGTGGAGTTTCTCCATGGAGAATCGTCCACCCCCACACCTGGATTGTCGTTGACTGGCGCTCAAGATCAGCACATCTGACAAATACACATGGGGACAGGGAGGATATTAAACGTCAACAGTAGGTTGATGCCCACACAGCTAGAAATATTGGAAGAGCTTATGGTAAAACACCAACAAGCATTTGAATGGGACTACACAGATATGCACGACATCAGCCGAAAAATATGTACCCATCGGATTTATTTAGATGACCAGGCAACTCCTAGTCGGTAGCCATAGAGAAGGATGAACCCAGCAATGAAAGACATTATCAGAGAAGAACTGCACAAAATTTTGGCTGCCAAACTCATATATCTGATTTTTGACAGTGAATGGGTATCACCATTAGTGGTGGTCCCCAAAAAGAATTGGGAAATAGCGGATCTGCATGGACTACCAGGAGTTGAAAAAGGCGACTAAGAAAGACCACTTCTCGCTTCCGTTCATCGATCAGGTCTTGGACACACTCTCAGGAAGAAAATACTTCTCCTTTCTGGATGGTTTCAGTGGTTACAACCAGATCTAGATAGGGGAAGAAGATCAAGATAAAACAACGTTCACCTGTCCATGGGGAACGTTTGCCTATAAGGTATTGCCTTTTGGACTATGCAACGCACCGGCCACCTTTCAAAGGGTGGTGCTTAGCATATTATCTGATATGATAGGAGACGGGGTGGAAGTATATATGGACAACTTCACCACCTATGGAGAAACCTTCGAAGAGGCAATGAAAAATCTAGAAAGAGTGCTCAACAGGAGCAAGGAAAATCATTTATCCTTAAGTAATGAAAAATGTTTTATGATGATGCAGGAAGGCATCGTGTTGGGACACCACCTCTCTATGGAAGGAATAAAAGTATACAAGAGGAAGATCGAGGTCATCAGAGACCTACCTAGCCCCAAAACACAGAAGGAGGTAAGAAGTTTCCTTGGATCAATCGGGTACTACCAAAAATTTATCATCGAATTTAGTAAGATTGCCAAACCACTGCACACCCTACTTTCTAAGGACGTAGAGTTCAATTGGACGGGAGATTGTGAAGAAGCATTCCAATTTTTGAAAGAAAATTTGATATCTGCACCGGTCTTGAGAGGACCGAATTGGGCCATACCGTTCCATATTTACTATGATGCATCTAACGGTGCAATCGAAGCAGTCCTCAAGAAGAAAGACGACAAAGAATTTTATGCCATCTATTATGTCAGTAAAAACTTGGTAGGAGTAGAGCTCAACTATACAGTGATAGAAAAAGAATTCCTCGCAGTTGTCCATGCAATAAACAAATTCTGCCACTATATAATGGGATACAAGGTCTTCGTCCATACGGACCACACAGCTATCAGGTATCTGATGAGCACGCCAGCCATTGGTGGCAAAATTATCAGATGGTTGTTGCTATTACAGGAATTTGACATCACTATAGTCGATAAACCGGGCAAGGACAACGTCATGGCAGATTTTTTGTCCAGATTGATACCAGCAGATCATCAAGCACTGGAAGATCAGTTTCTAGATGAACATATGTTCGCTATTAGTGAACAAACCCCGTGGTATGTAGACATAGCCAATTACTTGGCCATCAGAAGGACCTCAATTGCTCTCTCCTACCAAGAAAAGTAGGCGATCATAGAGAATAGCGCATCATTCCTTTGGATGGATGGTCTCCTATTTAAAATAAGATAGGACCAAATTATAAGAAGATGCATAGCAAAATAGGAGTTTTCAGAAGTTCTCAAGGCATGTCATGATGAACCATGCGAAGGACACTTTGCAGGGAAACAAACTACCTATAAAATCCTATAGGCTAGGTATTTTTGGCCCACTCTGTTCAAGGATGTAGCAGCGTATACCAGCAAGTGTGACGAGTGCCAGAGGATAGGTAGACCAACCCATCGAGATGAAATGCCCCTATAGCCCCAGGTACACCTAGAACCTTTCGATAAATGGGGCATGGAATTTGTGGGACCATTTAATCCACCTTTGATGGGAAGGAGGTTTATTCTGGTCTACACGGATTATGTCACCAAATGGGTGGAAGTGCAGGCATTAAGGGACTCAAAGGAAAGAACGGTTGCCGATTTATTATTTGCCCACATTTTCACATGATTTGGGGTTCCTCGGGAGATAACAATAGACCAAGGGCCCCAATTCACCTCCAAATTGATTGAGGAGCTGATGGAGTAGTATAGAGTTTGGCACAATAAAACCATGCCCTACCATCCGCAGGTGAACAGACAAGTAGAAGTGACAAACAAGGAGATAGAAAACATCCTGACAAAAACTGTGCAGCAACACAAGAAATATTGGGCCACATGGTTGTCGGAGGCAGTTTGGGCATACAACACCATGTGGAAATCCACCATAGGATGCACACCTTTCCAACTGGTCTATGGAAAAAATGTGATGACGCCCATAGAGTTTGAAATCAAAACTCTGAGGACGGCTTTAGAATTAAATTTGAGCTTGGACGAAGCTCAAAAATAGAGGATTCGCCAGCTAGATCAGCTGGACAAAATTTGACTAGATGCTTTGTAGAGGACAGAGATTATACAGAAGCAAAGAAATAAGTGGCACGATAACCACATCAAGCTAAAGAAGTTCCAGGTAGGGGAATGGGTACTGTTGTATGATTCCTGGTTCCAAAAAAGGAAGGGCAAACTTATGCAGAGGTGGATGGGGCTGTATGAGGTGGCAGAGCTCATTAGGAATGGGGTGGTGCATGTTAAGACAATTGACGGCAGCAACACCATGTTCATAGTCAATGGCCACCGACTACGCCCCTATAATATGTCCAAAATGTTACAGGTGGAATCTAGAGTAGGCATGGGGGAGACCCCATCTTGCTAGCTCTGGACCGAACTCTCACAGGTGAAATGGTGGGCACGAAAGTGCTCACCCAAATTTTTTTAGTTAATATAGTTTTTTTTTTAAATGTGTGTTTTTTCAGGGACGACGCCCGCATGCAAGCTACAGGCATCCTAATCTAGGGCCTAACATGCATGGAATGCATCTAACTGCATTTATTTTCCTTTATTTTTTGGCTTCTTTTTGCAGGTGAAGGACCTGACAAAGACGAGGGATAGGTATCTGGGAAACCAGGCCTGATTCGGCTCAGCATTTCAACATCGGCTCGTAGGTAGAATCTGGGCAGCATGAAAAAAACTGGGGAGGCTTGATCACCCTTTTTCCAATCAAATCGCCATCCAGAAGAAGGCGCCTTACTACTTCCAAAAGGTGCAAAGTCCAAAAGAAGGCGCCTTACTACTTCCAGAAGGTGCCAAGTCTAGAAGAAGGTGCCTTACTACTTCCATAAGGCACCAAGTCCAGAAGAAGGCGCCTTCCTACACCTAAAAGGTGCCCATACAGAATGCGCCTTACTACTTCCAGAAGGCGCCAAGTCCAGAAGAAGGCACCTTACTACACCCAAAAGGCACCCATCCAAAAGGCACCTTACTGATTCCAAAAGGTGCCAAGTCCAGAAGAAGGTGCCTTACTACTTCCAGAAGGCGCCAAGCCCAGAAGAAGGTACCTTACTACACCCGAAAGGCACCCATCTAGAAGGTGCCTTACTACTTCTAGGAGGTGCCAAGTCCAGAAGAAGGTGCCTTACTGCACCTGAAAGGCACCCATCCAGAAGAAGGCACCTTACTGCATCCGAAAGGCACCAAATCGGAAGACAGTGCCTTCCATCCATTTAGAGTTATAAAAAAAAATACATATGTATACGCCTTTTGTGGCAGGAAGGCACGAAGACGTAAAAAAAAAAAAAAGTTAGCCAAATACACCTTCCAACATCAAGAAGGCGCATTCATCCAGCCGAGATGCCTTCCAACATCAGGAAGGCGCATTCATCTAGCCAAATACGCCTTCCAACATCAGGAATGCACATTCATCAAGACGAATGCCTTCCAACATTGGGAAGGTGTGAACTAGAAGGAGGCACCTCCCACATTGGGAAGACGCATACAGGCAAAAGTGCCTCCCACCAATCAGAGCACCGACAACATCGAGAAGGTGCTACAAGGACACCATCCACATGGGAAAGGTACCAAAGAATGCCTCCCGTGTGCAACATTTGCATCTACCGGATGCCTCGAGCGGAACAAAGCATCGCACGAATGAACAGCATCAAAGGACCATACCCCTCCCTCATGTCACAAGTCAGCAAATCAACGGCTACCATGATGACTGGAACGACGAATCAGGTACGCGCATACTAAATCAAATTGTTTATATAATTATTTATAAATACGCAGTATCGAAAAAATACCGTTGTCATAGAGATCATATCCCCCCATATATGGAATCGTGTGCCAATGATAGGGTGCCTTCCATAACTGTTAGGGTTAGGCATATTTTCTATAAGAAGGTGCTTTCTTGAAGAAGGAATGACAAAAAATATATATATACAGTAGCAGAAGGTGCCATGGGAGGAAGTTCCAAGAACCACGCGATCAAGAAGAATGAACCCAGTGATACTGATGGGATCAGAGGGTCAGTGAAGACCCAATTCGAAGCCGAGGGGTGGCTCGAATACTGCACCCTGGTCAGTCAGGGCTAGGACATGGAGGCAGCTGGAGAATTCACCGCCTCTTTGAGGGGCGATGCAGCCCAAGTATGAGGGGTGGAAATTCCAATCACCCCTGAGTTCATCTCACAAGCGACTGGATTGCCTCTCATGGGGGAATGTACATACAAGGGCAGTGTTAAAACTATACGTCAAAATATTGCTGCCAAGAGGAAATGTGTAGATAGACAGGGAGGGGTTACTCAAAAATAGTCTCCCCATGAATATGTGAAAGATGTTCGAGTAGATTGCTCAATTTTTCACATGCATAGGAAAGTATACCCATCTGCACATTAATCATGTGCACTTCCTCAATCACCTAGTGCATGGGAGGAAATTAAATATACCTTTCTACCTGGTGAATGCTCTAAAAGATGAAGCGGCTCGATACCAAAAAGGGGCACCGTCTTCCTTAGCCCACCATGGGCTGATATCGACATTGGTCCACCACGCAAGAGCACAAGGGAAGAACCGTGACGCAGAGGGAGATGGTGGCCAAATAGAGCAACACAATGCGGTTGTCGAATTAGGGCAAGATGAAGCATCCCCTACAAAGGAGATAACAAACATCGAGCAATTGGCGTTGCCCTATTTTCCAGGAGGAGTAGAGCAGTCACCGATGCCCGAAGACATAGAGGACAGAGGGCATTCCCCAGTGCCCAAATATGAGGAGGAAGGAGCGCCACTCGTTGGTGGTGAGGACGAGCCAATCCCCAAGAGGAAACATCTGCGGTGATTCCTATTGATAGAGGAAGGACAAAGTGACCCAAAGATAGATGTTGTCACCCAAACCCTCTGAGAATTAATGAACTAGAGCCCACAGAATGAAGAAACTTTTGGGAGTAACGACCAGATCGATGTGGCCTTGGAGGAGGCGCTCGAATGGCAAATTGATTATTGGATGGCATAGCAGATTCTGGAAGATTGCCAGAACCAACATAAAAGAGAATTGGAGGAAAGGGATAGATGAATTGCTCAGATCGAGCAGCTGGTCTGGCAGTTGCAAGAGGAAAATAAAATACTTCAAGACAGAGGAATAGCAAGACAGAAGGCATCCACTCAGAATGATTAGGTAGAAGAAGTGCCGATGAACTCTCCCACATCCGCTGAATGAGTATTCTCTTCTGGGGAGATTCGATCGGACGCCTAACAGAGCAGCATAGAGGCAGGGGAGGATTCCTCTATTTTTAGAGGTGAAAAGGAAAGAAGTCCTACGATGCCCCCTGTCATTGTCCTGAGTGACACAGAGCAAGACGAAGATCTCCAGCAACAGATAAGACCAGAGGATAAGGAGGACCTCCCCATGCCTGAAGAAGGAGAAGATCTTGAGGGGTCGACACGAGGTAGATAGTAGAACGAAGGATCACCCCTAAAGATAGCAGCACAGCCGATCCTTCAGAGTAAAGAGAAGTCCCCAAAGGAGAAAGAAGAGACCCCGGTCTAAGCCGCCACATTTTATGTAGAGGCCAAGGCAAAGAGGCCCAGGACGGCTCGACAGAAGGCAAAAGTGACCTTCACCGAGTCAGAGGAGGATGAATGGGACATGCAGCTATTCGATGAAAGGTAAAAATATTTCGAGTAGCTACGCAACAAAATGAAAGCATCTAAGGAGGCCAAGAAGGCATCCTTGAGGGTAAAAGGAGATTCTGGCATCTGCATCAATCGAGAAGAAGATAGCCAGTTTTGGGACATCTATGGTTCATCTCGAGGGTGGCCTTCCATGATGAGGAGGTACTTGGAATGGTGGGGAGTATATGGCCCACAATTGGAGGCCACTGCGATTGCAAAGGAGAATACAGGGCTTACCCCTGAAGCGGCCAGATTATACAAGGCCCAAGTAGTGCCTTCCAGAGGGGATAACTCAAATATCCCTCTAGCAGTGGTCAGACCTCCAGACATCGACCTTTGGCAAGCTACCGAAACTGCATTTCAATCGGTAGGAGCAACATTGGCTAGACCACCACCAATAGCGGCCAGAAAAAGAAGAGGACAATTGATAGCCACAGTTTCCCATAGGCAAATGCGAACCACACCTTCAAATGTTGGCATGAAAATACATACTCGGGCCGTAGGGGCAGCAGAATCCTCCAAGAGATGGTGACGATGAAAAGTCAGAGGGCTACCTGCAGCTTGGATGCCATGAGGGTGTGGCATATGTTAGGCATGGGGGGATGATGAGCACTAGAAATGCTCATATTTTGTACATATTTCTTTGATCAATATGCGGCTGTATAATAAGGATTGCATACTTTTATGAATGATTATATAGATATTTAATATAATTATGCGTGTTATCTAATTTGTGTGTTTTTAGTATGTTTTGTGGAATTGTAGTTGATTTAGTTATATTTGGAACGGTCGAGGTCCTTTTGATGGACCTAGCACTTTATTTCATCGGGGTTCAATGTAGAGAACATAGGCGCCTCCCTGCAACCGAAAGGCACCAAGGGAATAAGCACCTCCCTACAATCGAAGGTGCCAAACCAAAGATGAGTGCCTCCCTATAGTCGAAAGGCACCAACTGAATGCGAGAGCCTCCCTATAGTCGGAAGGCTCCAACTGAATGCGAGTGCCTCCCTACAGTCAGAAGGCGCCAACTGAATGCGAGCGCCTCTCTGCAATCGAAAGGCACCAACCAAAGACAAGCGCCTCCCTACAACTGAAATGCACCAATAGAAGGCAAGCGCCTCCCCATAGCCATAAGGCACTAATAAAATGCAAGCACCTCCCTACAACCAGAAGGCACCGTGATAACAAGGTACCTTCCTCATAAGGAATGCGCCACTGATTCTTTGCTCGTTGACCAGATTTTAACGACGTGGACAGTAGCGGTTGGTGCAGTTCCAGATCTACATCACGCAGAGCTAAATTGGAGATAGCACCAACATATCAAAATGTCTTACTGATGCCAAGAAAAGCATGAACTGAAATGAACACACCGCCATCAAAATAGAATGCCAGACGTCGATTGCATTCACCAGACTGTTCTAATTTAGTCTGGGAAGAATCAACTATTGTAACCACTTCTGTAACAGAAGTTCTACGGGTGTGTTATATAAACACACGTAGATCGTTCTAAAATATATATAGAAATAATTAATAAATATCCATTTAGAGTTACAGAAGATAGATTGTAATACGTTGATAAATCTATTACAGTTCCAAAAGTTCTAAAGCGTGTGTTCGATCGAGAAGAAGATGTTGGAGCTTGGGCCCATTCCAAGCCAGTATTTCTTCCCCATTTCCTTTTCATTTATTTATTTTAATTAGTTTATTGCTTTCATAAGAATGTTCATCAGTTTGTTAGTTCTAGTATTTGTAGTAGGTTTATTTTCAAGAATGTGTACATGATTTATTTCTGTAGATTTAATTTTGTTCTTACGTAATTTATTGAGGAGTGCGGGAATGATTGACAACCATTTCAAGAACACCCCCCAAAAATAGGATTAGCAGATTTACCTCCAGTGGTATTGTAGTAACCTAATTCCAACTCTTCACAAGTTTACGAAGCTCCCTGGGTTGATAATTAAATGCATGGGCATGTGACAAAAATAGGAAACCATTCACCTTGTTTGGCCCGCAACAATGCTCCTTGGATTCAATTCCTTTCTTTAATGCTTTCCTTGACCTATTTGATCAAGAGTTCTTACACTGCTATTTTTTGCTTTTGAATGCTCCTAAATGCTACGTTCTCCCTGGTCCAAGGTGCCTTTAATAGGTAGTCAATATTTTTATGAGTGATAAGTGTCACAACGGTTTCATTCAATGCTCCAAGGATGCTTTGGACACTTGGTGGAGTCACCAACTCTGTTCTAACACTTGGTACAAGTGTTACCTTTTCTTGGAATGATTATATTCCCTCTTTGTGCGATGTCCAAGTGGCTTCTCTACTTCAACGTATGTGAGGACTCTTACTGCAATGCTTCTAGCTAAAATTAATTCCTCTTCCACATGGAATATGGGTGTCAAAAAAATGTTGTAACATCTCCTTTCACACATGTGAAACTCAATGTTCCTTTGTGGGTGTTTTAGGGTTCTTTTGGATAATAACAAGTGGTATCTTCTTTCCTTTGCATGTCCTTGTCTTATCAATACCTTCTTGCAAGCCCTTCAACATATTTTTCCACATTTTTCTTTATTGTACTTCATTGGTGCTGAGATGTTTCTAGCCAATCAATGCTTATGGTGGAGCTTTGGTGGATATTTGGAGGAGCTTTGGTGGATCTTGAATGGAGTTCAAATGAAAATGCTTTGGTGGATACTTCTTGATGCTCCAATGATGGTATTGAAAGCTCCTTGATTGGACGTATGATTCCAATTTATTTGCTTTTATTTCCCTTGCTTATATGCTACTCGATTTTTCTTCTTTAGTGAACAAAGTGACACCTTTCTTATGCTTTGCAGGTTACCTGTTATGGTTGTCCAACCCATGCACAATGTGAGCCATTTTGAGAGGCTTCTTTATGCTTGGAGTGTGCTAGTATTTTGTTGCGCTCTTCTTGAGAATAATGTGCCTTTGAGGAACCTTAAAATATACCCTCTTCCTACTTAAAATATATTATAGAAGTGCAATACCATGTAACATTGTATATAAAAACCTTTTTATTACACCCTTTCTTGCACTTTTATTGCAGGTATGATTTTTTAGTTTTGTGGCATATTTTTGTATGCAATGTAAGGTTTTTGAGGATGTCTCTTTGATTAGACACCTTTCAATTTTTTCTTGGTTATTTTACAAATTAACCCAAGTTTATAAGCACTTTATAGAAGCTCCCTTTTTTCTATAATTTTCTGCACTTTCACCTTGCAACTAACCCTGTAATGCTTTGTATTTAAGACTCACCAAGTCTCAATATTTGAAGCTTCTATTTCTGATTTTGGTTAGTTGTATTCTTCTCCAAGTTTTGGAGGATTCTAACCTATTTTTGTGGCTTCACTTGGCCACTATGTGTTGCAGATTTTTATGCACTAATAGTGTCTTTAGACACTTTGTCAAATTCTGATTTTGTGCCCTTATGAAGAACACAAACAATAATCTTTTTGAGAGAAATAGAATAGTGCAAATGAATATAATAATATTTCATTTTTAATGCACAAAAAATTTCATCTTATCACTCCAATCGACTCTCAAAATAATGCACTTAATAAATTTACTGAAACTAATCAAAATAATTTGAAATGAACCTTCAATAATTATTTTGCAATTTCACTATGATTAATATCGTAGGACTTAGTCTTCTTTTTATTTTTCCAAAGTATATGATAGGTATTTTATAGATGTAGTTCTAAAATCTAATCAACTCCTAACTAATGTGCAAATGAACCTTAAAAGGAATTGTTCTCTTTTTGCACTTTTGAATACTATACTCTAATTTTCTTTCTTGCATATTTAATCCAAATAAGGTGCTCCAAAATATCTGATAAGTAATCCAATTAATGAATCTACTTGCACCAATAGTTGCTTACATTTTTCTAAAATATTTTGTAGGGAATTTAGCTTTTGTAGAGGATGTAGATCTTTGTGTCTAATATCACCAAGTTGCTACCTTTAGTGAGATCTTACATCTCTTTGTAGGTTGTCCTAAATAGCTCCTTCTTCACCAAAATATGATCTCGAACTTTCTTTCACAAGTCTAGGATTTGGTGGCTTGTTCTCCTCTTATAGTCTCCTCCTTTTTGTTATAGATATCTAGAAGTCTTTTTCTCAGCAAATAATGCCTCCTTGTTGTGAGAGGCAATCTTCAAATCTCCCAGATTTTGTAAGCTTCTTCTGTATTCAAGTCTCCTTGTTGAATTTTGACTTCAAGCAGGATATTATTTATATTCTTTGTCACTCCTTGCCAAATTCTTCTTCTCTTTGGGCTTGTTGTTAGATGGTGATAATTGTCCCAATTCCTTCACTATATTCTATAGTAAATTTCTCCAATGAGTCTCCTTTGATGATTTCTTTAGTAAGGCTCTCCAAGACTTTTTACTAGATGCTCATTGAGACCTCCCCAAGGTCTTTGACCTTGCAGCTTCTTTTGGTCTTTCTTAAGATATTTTCTTCAAACTTTTGCTCTTGGAAGTGTTGGTGGTGAGATGTTCTTTTGGATATCTGATTCTGCTACTTCTGTATTTGAGCAAGACTCTCCTAGTCCTTCGTCTTCCAATACTATAATTTCTTCAATGATATCTTCTCTTGATCTCTTTACCTTTAATTTTGCTTCAAGTGTTGGATTGATTCTGAAGAAGATACTCTTCCTAACTTTCTTGTAGGAATTTTCCCAACTCACTGAATATCCTTTCCCTGCAACAAATTATTAGTACTAAAATCTTAATCTGCTTCTAAATTAGATACTCTCTTTTGGAGTCTTCTTCAGGATCAAGGCTTCTATGGCATTTTTTTAGTATCAAGGCTTCTATGGCCTTTTCTTCAGTATCAAGGCTTATGTGGTTTTTTCTTCAGTATCAAGGCTTATGTGGCATTTTCTTCTATATCAAGGCTTCTATATCCTTTTCTTCTAGAATAAGGCTTATGTGGCCATTTATTCTAGGTCAAGGCTTCTATGGCCTTTTCTTCTAGATCAAGGCTTCTGTGAATTTTTCTTTTGGATCAAGGATTCTATGGTCTTTTATTCTTCTATGAAGTTTTCAATCTAGCAATGGAGATATCCAGTCTCCTAACTTCACCATGACTTTTTTCCAGAAGTCTTATTTCATAGTATTCTTTTCTTGCATAAGGAACTAATCTCTTCACTATGAAGGCACACCAACCTTTAGGAAATGAAGTTGAAGTATCCTAGATTTCTGTTGTAGGAGGTGTCATAATCATATGAGAATTAATTTTTTGCAACAAAAGAAACATTGTCCACTTGTTAACAAATTCCATATATCCTGAATGATCTTCACTAGTTGATTTATCAATCTAGTGGATTGAATGTTGAGTCCTAGTATTCACGAGTTTTTCTTGCAAATCTATGGAAAGAATCTAGCCAAATGTAATCTCAATATTTTTGCAACTAAGATTTATTTTATTCCTCACTTGTGGTTCTACCTAATTCTACCACCTATAATCTTTTGAGATATTTTGACAGTGGCTATTCTAGCAGTGCACTGGGTTGAAAAAAACATTAGGCTCAATGATAATGGTGATTTTTTATTGATCTAATGTGGCTAGATTTATCATGTCTATGATACCACTGTTAGCTTTGATGTATTATGCAATGGGATATAGCAATCACAAGATGCAAATAATATAAAAAAGTAAATCTATGAGATGACTAAAATATGCTATAAATAGAAATTATGGAAATGAATATAATGTAGCTATGAAATAAATAGACACTCCATGAACAAATATATTGAACTATAGTGCATCCATCACCAATATATGGTGATCTACACAACACTATATGACTACCTACGAATATACTTTGATCTTCTATATGTTTCTTGTTACAATGAGGCCCTTTTTATATAGGAAGATAGGTTCATTGTCCAACACTCTACCTAGCTATGCAAGGGAAACCTTGCACATATACAACTTGCCCATTGATACTTGTACATTTATTACATTACATGAAGTAACTATATAACTTCATTCTAAAGTAATCTAATGTCCTAAGTATATACCTAGGAAGGTACATTTACATGATCCAAATAATATAATATAATCTATTTATAACATATTTGGCATCTCCTCTTCTTAGGATGATATACAATAGGTATTTATCGATAAGAATAAATGAATATGCTTGTCCTTTAAATTTTCATCTTTATAACTAATAGTGCCCCACATTTACACTATAAAAAGTTTTCTCCAATCAAAAATGTCTTGGAATAACATCACTTCCATGTCCAAATTCGATAATATCCTTACTAGTGATATGGAGTGGATCTATCATGCAACCTCTTTCCTTTCACAATGCTATGTTTTGACCTGCTTATCAATGATATAACTCCATGCAATAGGTCCTTATTGGGACAATATATTTTATCTCTAAGGTACAAGTCTTCTCATGAACTATATTTTCTTCTTGTAGCATTAATCATATGGTGAAAATGGTAGTAGTGGTAAGGAAGAAGTCTCAACCACCAAAGATAGAAAAATATTAGAAACTTGATCAATTCGATCTAAAATCAATTATTTTTCATCAAAGGGATGAGAAAGAGTTCAATTTTTGATAGGGTCATATTTGATGTCAATGATTTCTCTCACAACGAGAATGATAATGGGGATACCCTTTTAGTGGGATTATATAGTAGAGAGTAGGTGATGGTACATGATTATGGTCAATAATATGTCAAATGTAATGAAGTAACAAAACAAAATGCTTGGATTTTTTTATCCCTTTATTTTGGATGGTTTGTATGAACAAGCTACAACTAATTAGCAGTATAGCTTATATTCTTATATTGGAAGTGCTATTTGTGTTGTTGTAATGCCTCAAGAACTCCATATTTTGACTAACCTCAATAATTCTATGTTTTTAATAACCTCAATAATTCAATGAGAAATCCTATTTCAAACCTTTGCATGGGCCATAGTAGGTTGTTGCAAAATCACATTAAACATGACAACCGAAACAGATCATCATTAAAAATATAATTCATGTTGTAATCACATTCTACAAAATGGTAAGAGGGCATCGATGGTTGGAAAACAAATTTACATTCTCTAGCCATACCAAAGTGCATGGTGATGAAAATAAAAACCCTTTTGCATTGATTCCCATGTCAATAATTAGCATGGTAATGTTTAGATAAAACATATCATTCATTTATGTCAAAAATGATGGAGGGATTTGGATGTAGCCAATACCATCCATAGGGTTGAATGCAAATGAGCAAGGAGAATAAGGTGGCATTGGAGTTTAATAATAATCAGGTAAGTAAAGAAAAGGTGAGGATAGAATCAATAATTATTCATTGTGAGCTTAGTGTGTTGTTTAATAAAGTGCTTTGGAATCCCTTTGTATCAAAGCAAGAGGAATACCTAGTACTCTTCCTTACAAAGGTATCTAGACCCAATGGATTGGAAGGAGAGTTGGCTCTTCCTTCAATTTCTTGCTCTAATTCCATTGATAGGAAATGCATCAAAAATACATTTTATTAATCATAAGTTATTTAAAAACATAAGGCATACCTAGTATGGCATAACAATTTATAATAAGAGAACAACTACTTGTAACCACCCACAAATAAGAGTTAACTCATGAATCTTACATTTATTGGTTGAAACAACTCAAATTATTATGACACTAACAAACTATGATGATAATAATTTCCTATTATTGAAACCTATAAGTGCAAGGGATAACCTCTACACTTATTTAATTTATAATATTTTGAGAGAATTTTAGACTACTTGAGGAAAATAAAAATATTTTACATAGAATAAACTTGACCTAGAGAGAATTTTAGACTACTTGAGGAAAATAATTTAATAAATATTATTTAGAGAGAATTTTAGACTACATGAGGAAAATAAAAATATTTTACATAGAATGAACTTGACCTTTGCTTCTTTACACCTTTAATTCCTTTGGAATTTGAACATGCATATTGTACTGTCTCACCCCTTGTATATGAATTTATTTCTTCTAACATTGGATCTAAATAAACTATGGTTGCCTTCGCCATTTGATGGTGTAGATAAGTTTTTTTTGCCTCTTATTTTGGATTCGAATACCCTTGATCTAATCCAATTTCTACTAAAATATTATCTCCTCACTTCATCTTGAATTTTGTCTAATGACCAAATTATTGTGTCTCTCTCTTCATCATTTTCACTTTACAATCTATTGTTATGTGTCTAGTCTCCTAAAAAATACAATATTGGAATGCAATATTTTCACAATCCAATTGTTGATATCATTCTTTGGATTTAGATTTAACATTAATGGAATGTAGCAAAGGTTTTGCAAAATTCTTAACACATATATATTAGGCAATTATTACATTATTTAAGAGATAGAATATAAAGAAACATGTTGGTCTCCAAAGCACCAAGAGTCTCTTGAGAAACCAAGAGACATCTTAATGTATATATATTTGTACAACTGATTACTCTGATTTATTTGAATGAAATGAATAATTTTCTTTTGTTTCTCAATACATCATTTGCATTAGAGCAATAATTTTGTATTTTCTTCCCTATTTCTCTGTTATCTCATCACTATTTTTTTCTCTTATCTCCAAATTACTACTCACCATAAGTATAAAGACGTAGGCCAAATCCAATGGAATTATGATGTAAACATCAAAATATATATCTATATAAGCCATGGAAAACTAATTCTATTAGAAAATATTGCCAGAAAAAATAATAGTATAAAATAATGGAGTTGTAAATGCAGAACATTATGACCAAAAGGTAGATTATTAATGGTCTTATGCTATGAATGTGCACCACAAGGATGGTTCTTTAGGATCAAAGGTTGGGAAACTCAATAGAATTTTGTGTTTGAATTATTTACATCAATTCAATAGCTATTGATGCCACATAAACTAGAGGTGGCACATTATCTCTACAATGATTTAGAGGATTATTTTACCCTATTCAAGCAAGACAGGATAAGAGCTTGTCCTATTTCTAAAATATTATTTTTTATAAGTGAAGGGGTTAAAATTTTACCCAAAGCAAATATTAATTTATATAATTCCACTATAATAAGGTATAGCCATCCCCATCTATTTTATTTCTTGTAAAACCATAGCCAATGCCAACATCAGACCTCACTTCCTCTCATCTATAACAAGGACCTTAGGAGAGTTTCATACAAAATTCATACATTTTACTCTGCTATGAGAAGGTTTAATAGAACCACGTGGATTAAAGGACCTTTGTCATTGACTAATAATTTATGGAGAGAATAAATTACAAATATCTTGGAAATGTGAAGGCATTTTTCTAGCAATTCAGTTTTGAAAGAAAAGTTGCATGACTATTGTATTGGCATGAAGGTGTTTTCTAAAGACTCAAAACTTGAAGGTCACAAGTTCAATTCTCTAATTTTTGTTTTAAATTATAGACACTTTTTAAAAATAAGTTTTAAAACCATTATTTACCCAATTTTCATGAATCATGTAGGAGAATTGGTAAAGTAGTTTATTTATTAAAATTCAAAGATCAAAGGGTCAAAATACACAAAGACCATATTTGCATCTTACTACCCTATTTTTTAAAATTTTGCAATTTCCTTTAGAATTTGCAAAATAAATAAATAACTATACTAAATATTTTTTACAAAATTAAGGGTTAGTAAAATTGTTTGTAAAATACCCACATGCTATAGGCGATATGGAGAGGGTAGGGCAATACTCCAAAGTAGGTCCCTAGTTCAAATATCCACCCTACCAAATGCACATCGGGTACCCAAAATCCAGTTGATAATGTTGGTGCGGTCAGGACCGGGCATAACTCCTGAGTCCTTTTGATAGTGTATAACCCCCTGGTCATGGTTTCTTATCCCAAGGCAGCCCCGTAAAGGATTTTTCACTAAATTCAAAAAAAATGTAAAAGGTGCATTTGCAAAAATTATTGACACCTTGAAATATTTGTTAATTTACTTTAATATCTTTTGTACATTATTATAAATATGTGCTTAAGCACACTTATAGAATTCAATACCAATGACACTTCTAGCTTTCATTTACAAGTAAAGCTATTTACTTAAGCTATTGTGTCTATATCCTAATAAAGAATCCATAACAATGCTTGGGCATCAACCCTTTAAATCATTGTGGAGATATAAGGACATCATTTTTTGTATTATTTCACTCTATTTTTCTACCCTAGTCATCACCATATCTAGATATAAATATTGAAATTGAGAAAATTTTGAGTATATAGAGAAATTATGCCCATGTACAAGTATTTCTATTTAAGTAGGTTTCATTGATAGTGTGAATTCCTTTTCATACTACCTTGTTACCTTGTATCATTCTCTTTCATGTACCTTAAGGTCTCTCTCACATATAGCCATGTATATCAAGAGGACTAGCTTCTTCCATGTACCAATAGGTATATATGAATTATTCAGTATATTAGATTGGTGGTTTATTGAAATGAGGACCATTTGGGAGTCATATTGAGCCTTCACCATGGCAACATAAATTTTTTTCCTATAGAATCATATTTGCTCAAAGGCCCAAATTTTGGACCATGGAAGACCAAGATGAGGACCATCCTAATGGTTGAGAAACTCTAGGACATTGTCATCAAAGAATCACTTAGCCTAAAGAGGATGAAGATACTCAATAATAGTTTGATGAAGTAGATGTCAAAGCACTAAATATTATCACCTTTACCTTAGAAAATATCATTTAGCCACATATTTGTGAAGAACATACATCCAAGGAGGCATGGGACACACTTTCTACCATCTATAAAGGGAAAAACAAATCAACAATTATTCACCTTCCGTCTCAACTCCACACACTAAGTTTTCAATATGGAGAAAGCATCAAGGAATTTATTTGTAGGGTTGTAAAATTGAAAGCAATATTGAATGCCATGGGAGAAATAGTAGAATATAGGCTCTTAGTACCCATCATACTTAGAGCCCTACCAAATTATTTTTGAGTGTTGATTACTTCTTTACAAGTATCAAATAGAAAGGTGTCCTTTGATGAGTTGGTGAACATGCTTCAATAAATTGAGGGATCAACTAACAAATAATTCACTCATTTTTATAAATATGCCATAGAAAGATCCTTATCTTCATCATCATCATTGAAACAACCTCAAATATAGAAGAGGTATTTTCATATATATGAAAGAGGATATGATACAAAGTATTGTAGATAAAACTCTATGATTTGAGGAGGTCAAATTTATAACACTCCTAAGAAAAATACATAGTTCAAACCACATTTGAAGCAACAACAAGGGCATGTTTCATATGAAGAAAAAGAATATGATTTTTAGTAGGACTCTGAATTGGTATACAAAGTACTATTATCCAAGGCAATGATAAAGGAAAAATATTGAAAGTTGGTATTTTGATTTTGATGCTAAGTATATGACTAGAGATAAAGTGTAATTTGACTCATTACAATCCAAATATGGAAAACCAATCACCATTGTTGATGATAAGACCTATCATGTTAAAGGAGTGGGAAATGTTCCTCTCAATATAACCGATGATAGATGCATGATTGAAAAGGTATATGTATCAAAATTAGCAAATGACTTGCTCTCTATTTCACAAATTTTGGATTGAGAAATGGTAGTCAAATTTTGAGTAGTTTATGGAAAAAATAGGTGTTTCATCATAAAACATGAAAATTTTATAGTAATTGATTCCTATAAGAATGTCTTATTTGCACTCAATGACCTATCATCTCCTAACGTTGCATTATATATAGCCATGATAGATGTTATCTCCCTTTGTAAAAAGAGACATTTAAGATTTGGATACTTACTCCAACCAAATAAACATCAATGGTGATAGATATACCCAACCTTTCACCCATATTTCCTATATACTCAGGTTTTCTAGTAAGGAAGCAACATCGAGTGCCTTTTGAGCTCAACAGTCATAGAGCTAAATGACCATTGGATGTCATACACATTGATCTATTTAAACCCATGCCAACAAGTTATGGTGGACATAGGTACTTTTTGTTGTTTGTAGATGAATATTCATGAAATATGTGGATATATTTCCTTCCACTAAAGTTAGACACCCTCAAGAATTTCCAACTCTTTAAGAAGCTTGTCGAAATAGAAATTAGGTATTCTATTTGAGTCCTTTACTTAGATCAAAGGAGAATATACATATAATAATTTTCAAGGTTTCTTGCACAAAATATTATCAAGAAACAACTTATTTTTACCTACACTTCATAATAGAAGGGGTTTACTAAGAGAAGAAATCATTCTATCATGGAAATATTTTGTTGTATTCTCACAAGAGCTGATCTAGGGTAGCATTATTAGACTAAAGTTATCTCCAGTATGGTGTATCTTCAAAATAGAACACTTACAAAGGCACTTCAAGGGAGTACACCTAAATAAAATTGGTTTTGGATAAATCCTTCAGTTGCACATCTTAGATTATTTGAAAGTAAGGCATACATGCAAGTACCAAAGCAATAGAGGACCAAGTTTGATGTGAAGACCCTATCTTGCATATTCTTAGCTATGATGAAGATTCAAAAGCTTATAAACTGATAGATCTAGTCACAAAAAAGTGCATATAAGTAGAGACATGGTTTTGATGAATAATTTTCAAAAGAGGTAAATGTTGAAGATTCTAAGGAGTCTAAAGATACCACATATCCAATTGTGAGCATTGATTTAAATAAAGAAGTTCCAAGAGTTGAGTCAGATGAGGAAAATCATGAAGAAGTTCTATAAGTTGATAAATTGGTAGTATTTGATCCATCACAATAAATAAATACTTTAAAATGTCTCACTAATACCATCAGATATACCAAACTCTATGCACCACTTGACCTCACTTGCATATAACAACATACTTATAGTAGTACATGGCAAGAATTTAATGTACACTTGATGAAATTAGTGATGGAAGGTCTAAAATTAGCATCAATGATTGATAATAATGGGCTAATTACAATATATTATCATTAGGAAACACCCACACCTAACCTTCTAAAGTACCTTCTTATAATGGTTATTTGGCATTTCCACAACCTAGTACTTATCCGTATTAGCAAGGCTATCCCTATCATCCATTTGAGTGCATATTAAGGTATCAAGAATATTTATCAGACTTTAATTTCATCACGGGATTTTATAATCCACATGTAGAATCTTAGTTTTTACAAGTATATGTTGGACCAAAAACAATAGTGTATCCTCATGCACAAGTAACACAAAGTGTGGCTAGCTACCCTACCATAATAGATATACTATATAGGGATCACACAATATTCAATATAAGAGTCTTAGATTGATGACAACAACTACTACATCACCATAATATGTAGATGGAGTATTAGACCTAAATGTTGCTCAAACTTCAAGAGTAGCACCCCAAAGCCATAGTCAATTTGGTGGTTACATGGATGTCATGTATTTATAAAAAATAAATAATATAATAAGGAAGTGCTAGACAATTATTGCATTATTTATGAGGTAGAATACAAAGAGACATATTGGTATTTGAAGCACCAATATTCTCTTGATAAACCAAGAGATATCTTAATGTATATGTAAATTTGTACAACCAATTGCTTTGATTGATTTGAATGAAATGAACAATTTATTTTTACTACTCAACCCATCAATATCTGAGTACATATAGCATGTTTTTTCTCCTTAATAGGTGGTCCCTTCTTTATGAAATACCCTAGGGTATTTCTAATATTCTTTAAAATATCCTTATTGTTAAGTTGATATGGAAGTCCAAAAATTCTAACCCACACTAGAAGCTTTTAATAATTTTAGTCTCAATAAAAAATGCTCACTTCATGATCTTAAATAAAAGGTGTTTCTTCCCCTAAACTATGGGCCATGACCCATTAATTTATTCCTAATTTTTAAATTGAAAAATATGACAATGAAAAAACATTATGTAGTTTGAATTCAATCTCGACTTCCACTTGATCCAATTTTAAATTTCTTAAAACCTTGGCCAATATCCATAGAACTTTCATAGTAACATTATGCTTTTAATAATCATTATATCATGCTTGATCATCTCATCCTTGATAATTACTTTTAGTATAATCTAGTATAATATCTACTCCCTAGATCAAACTTACCATAAATTCACTCTTTTCTCTTATCTCCAATGTGGGAATCCATATTTCCCAACTAGCACATCCTGGCTTCCAACTATGGCTTTCCTTACATGCTACCTAGTGAGGGTCACTTCTAGCTTACACTACCTAGTAACTTGGCTTGCACTCCTAAAATGTTAAGAATATTACTCATTTAAGTATTGTCATGTTTTGCCACCATGTATTTTAGACATTAATATTATAAACTAATTATTCCAAAAGAACTATATGTACTATATTTTGCAAATAGATTATTTAAATATATTATATTCTAAGATATTTGATAAATGAAATTATTAAAAAACAATGAAACATAATGTTTTTAAAATTTATTTTATAAAGATAAAAAATTGTACTTTTACAATTACAATTTTTTTCCTATAGAATAATATCACTTTAATTTTGAAATTTAAAATTATTACTATATAAATAGAAATTAATATTTCTAAGAATGTGTTAAAGGGTTTTGGGATCACAAGTGTGGAGTGGGAATTTTTATGCCTTAAATAAATGTTTTTTTTATAAGTAAAAATTTCATTAAAGCGAGTTTTGAAAGGAATCCCAAAACCTTTTTACAAAAGCAACATTATGAAATACTAAGAAAAGGAACATGTAGATCAAAGAGGCATGTTTTCTACACTACAAAAACCACAAAAAATAACCATCTAGTCACACGTATCCCAACAGGTTCACAAAAACCATTCCAGGGACCATCCCCAGCATCAACCTCATCAACATCCTAACAAAAAACAACTACACAATGTTTTTATCTCCATCCTTTACCACATACTTTGACCCATCCTTCAGTCCTTCTCTGGCTACCTTAGCTTTATCAAAAAAATTAGGGTCTTCTATATATGCTAGGGAATGCTTTACAAAAAAAGAGTAGGTTCAATATATTTCACATCTCCTTCAGGGTGGATAGGAAATCCTCAAACTGGGAAATTTCCATGGAAATCATCTTGATTACCAACTTATGAAGCATCGGGATTGTGTGTTCATCGCTATCATCATCTGAAATCACTTCTTGGAACAAATTTTGGCTCTAGCACATCTCTTTTTGAGGTGAATATAATATCTGGTCGTACTCATCGGTTCTTAAATATTGATCTTATTCCCCTTTGATGCGTTGGTGTCCCTATAATATCCCACTAACTTCCTCTTCCTATACAAAGGGGTTGATACAGGGCTTGTGGATACGTCATCCTTAGGTATGACCTTGGAAGAACTAGTATTACCCTGAGGAGGTTCCTCGAGGAACAAGTTCGAAAGAGAATTTTAGGGTTATGACTCAAAAGATGACTATATATGATCTTGAAAAGACCTTGGCGGGATGGGAACATTGCACTCTTTTTCTTCCTATAGTTCTCTATGGAATAATTCATTGAGTAAAATAGGAACTCAAGGACGTTAATGACATTGATATCTCTAAAGTGATTAAAAAATGTCAGGTGAAAGTTGCATAAGGTTTTATCTCAGTCATCAATAGTTAATAATTACATTATGGGATTCATGACCCTATCTATGGAGATGGTAAATCAGACTTATACATGTTTGTTTTGACCAACTTAAGTATTTTGGCCTTATTAAGGAACTCCTTGAGATTCACGTCCTAGTTATAATTTTTCTTCCTCATAGATCTCTTGGTCAAAGGCAGACCAGTAATTTTTGCTAGTAGTTGAGTTTCTATGACGTAATCCTTGCCCCAAATAATGACCTTAAACTCATCCCATATACAAATAAATGCCATAATAGTATCATAGTCATTCCACTATAACTTAATCATGAAAGGAATATATCCTCTCATCAAGGATGGAATCGATGAGTGCATCCAAATCCAAAGTATTTGGCTCAATGTAGCACATGATTAAGTAGAGACAACACTAGAGGCAAAGCTAGAAAGCAAAGGGATGGATTAATTGGAATGAGTAATTAGAATTAGGCTTGTATGGCAAATCCCTTAAAGGAATAAAGTCCTTATGCATTAGGACACAGATGTTTTGGGCATCGATACAGAGATTAGAAAATATCTCCTTGGGAGGAAGAAGGATATTTAAGGAGTTCTCGAGGCTCCTAGTTATCATGAAACTCTCATAAAATTCAGTTCTACATATGACTCCTGAAGGCACACAAAAAAATCCTCAAATAGTAAGGAAGCACCTCAAAATCAAGTAACCTTTGGTAAGCGAAAGAGGAGGCAAGTGGTCGATGATGGTTGAGGGAAAGAAAACGGAGAGACTAGGGAACATGTGAAGGGGGTGATGGGTCTTGAAGGGAGTGAGGGCATAGTCACAAGGGGAAATGCATGAGGAATGATGCAATGGAGGAAATACTTAGAAAGAGAAAAGAATAGGGAGAAGCATGGATTATAGATCATGAAAAAGGTAACTCTAGAAATATGGGTTAGAATACGGATCATGAAAAAGGCAACTAATGAATTTTGAGTTATCACAAGAGTATAGAATGAAGGTGTTGGCAAGGCTACATACAAAAAAAGGTAATTCAAATAGGATCTTTAGGACCAAGCTTGGTAGATTATAATTGGGTGTTGCATCAGAGATCAAAAGGAAAGGATTTGCCACTAGGGATTTGAGAAATGGATGCTTTTTCCATATTGACCATGTCAAAAATGTGTTGGGGAAAGGTGTCAGACAAAGTGATTAGACCATTGATATTGGTCCCATGATTTACCAACACATCTACCACCTTATTTGCTTCCCTGAAAGCATGTTGAATAATGGGTTCCCGCATATGAGCTATGATTTTTCTAGCTTCTTCTACACACCCCTTAACCTTCCATGAGGGATTTTTGTTGTTCCTCAAGTAATTGATGATGTTGAGAGAATCATCTTCTATAATAAACCTATTGGAACTCAACGTTATTAAATAAAACCCTCTCCAAAGGGCTCTAGCCTCGATGAAATAATTGGATTGAAAACCAAGACATTCAGTATAAGCCAAAATGGCATTCCCATTATGGTCTCTAATAATGCCACCTACCTCTGTAGTTCATGGATTTCCTTTGGCCACACCATTAAATTTTAGCTTCATCCAACCAAATAGAGGAGGGATCTACTTGGTATTAATTTTGACCTTAGGAAGAGTATAAGATAATGCATCTTGGAGGGGAACGTTCAAGGAAGTCAACAAGGATGATTCGAATATTGAAATGGTGGCTTTGGTGGAAGGAGTAAGCTGGACATTTTCTTTGACATAGGATATTATTTTATTTTTTAATGAAGTAGAGTCCTTGCAATCATTGGAGAAAAATATTTTGTTTCTTTCAATCCAAATTTACCAAAGGAAATATGGAGGTAAAACTTCCAAATGGAATTGAGGTAGGAATTGCAAAAGGGTGAAGGCCATTGGGTGAAAATATCAATGATGGATTGGGGTTTGGCCCAAAGGATATGAAAGGATTGAAACAAATTATCAAGGATGGTAGAATAAAAGGAACAACCCAAGAAAATATGTTGAGTGCATTGGGAATCATGATACCTCTTTTGATTAAATTATAAGTGGTGAGAATCCTATATTAGATGGCCAACCATAAAAAGAAGGATATTTTGGGAATCATATATTTGGGCCAAACAAGGTGGCATGGGAAAGAGGACTTAGTGGGTAGCATTAGGAGATGATAGGTATACTTGATAGAGAATTCCCCACTTTCAGAGTGCTCCCAAATGAGATGATCTAATATGTTGCTGGTAGGAATGACCATATAATTGAGGAGCAAAATAAGGGACACAGACTCAATAGGATGAGAGTCACATATGAACGATATTTGAGATGGCCTATTATGGGATTGGATTATGAAGTTAGATATCTTTCATCCCAGCAAGGAATCAATGAAGTTTTTGAGGATAGAGAGGCTAGGATCCTCAATTAGTGGTTCTCCTCTGATCCATTTATCATGCCAGAAGTCTATACTCTCTCTATTTCCTATTTTCCATATTAAACCATTTTACAATAGAGGTCTAGTGTGGATCATGGATTTATAGAAAGCTTATCCATTGGTTGGAACCAGTTCATCAAGGAAATTAATTTTTTGTAGATACTTTCTCATTACTATGGTGACTACTTCTAAGTTGTCATTAGAAATGATTCTCCAAGGTTGTTTGGCCATCATGGTGATATTTAAATTTTGTATTCTTCTAAGCCCAATTCCTCCATGGTATTTGGTTATGCAAACTTTGTACTATGATACTAGATGAAATATTTATTTTTTTTCATACCTTGACTAGAGAAATATTTTTTGGATTTGTTTAATTTTTTTTTTTAAACGAAAAACCCCTTGCGAGGCCGCCTTTGTTTGAGAGACCATGAATAGGGGGTTCTACATCATCAAATTCACACGGGAGTCGCACTCGACCTTGCCTGCACCAACATTATCAATTGGATTTTGGATACCCAATTCAACTTTTTGGTAGGGTGGAGATTTGAACCTAGGACCTCCCTTGGAGGATTGCCCTCTCCTCTCCAACTCACCTGCAACACCTAGGTTTTATTGTTTGCCCCTTGTTTAATTTTGGTGTAGACAGAGGAAGGGGCTTTGAAAATAGAAAGAAAGTAAACCAGGATGCTTTGGAGACATGCCATTGTGAGAGTAGCTTTGGTCACCTGGGATAGTATATTTCCTTTCCAACCTACCAATTTCCTTTGAATCCTTTCAATCACATTGTTCCACATTGAATCAGTAGGATTTCCCACAAACAATGGGAGACCTAAATAAGTGGCAGGAAAGGAAGCTACTGCACACTCAAGGATTTGAGCTATTTTTACTTGACACTGAGGAGGAGTTTTGAGGAAGTAAATCTTGCTTTTGTGAAAATTTACCTTTTGAATTATAGCTTGTTCATAAAGGATAATGATGTATTTGATGACTTTAGTCTCAAATATAGAGGCTTGTGTAGCCACTGAGGTTTCATCCATGAATTTTTGGTGTGTCACTAGGTTAATCTGTGAAGCCGGTTTGATACCTAAAATGAGGTCTATTTTGTAAGCCACTTTTAAAGTTCTACCTAGATATTTGGCTACAATAATGAAGAGAAGAGGAGATAAGGGATCTCCTTGTCTCAAACCTCCAACACTTTGAAAATAACCTGCAACAAACCCATTGACCAAGACCAAAAACCAAGGAGTAGAAATACATCCTTTGATGAGATCAGCCCAGTTTAGATGAAAGCCAAAATTTAGAAGGATGGCCATGAGCAAGTCCCAATTGACTTTGTCATAGGCTTTGTTCATATCCATTTTGAGAATAAAAGCAGGTTTCTTAGTTTGATATGCAGATTTCAAAGATTCATGGATGGGATTATTCCATCGATAATGGATCTACCTTTAATAGAACTTCCTTGACACATATCAATGATATTGGGAAGAATGTCCTTCATTCTATTAGCCATCACTTTTATAATGATTTTATAGACCACATTGTAAATACTTATAGGTCTGAAATCATCCATGGATTTGGAAATGGGTCCTTTGGAAATCAATGCAATGAAGGTATAATTAAACCTACGAGGAATGGATTTGGATACCTGGAACTCCTTAATGTATAATCAAACATCAGGTCCTACTATATCCTAAAAATCTTGGAAAAATCTTGGTGGAAACCCATCAAGACCAGAAGCTTTATCAGGATGCAGGGAGAAAAGGGCTTGTTTGATCTTATCCTCAAAAAAAGGACATATCAACTTGGAATTGACATCAGGATAGGTGGAATGGGGGATGTACTGAAGAAGGGAATATTTAGCTAGGGTTGAGTAGGAACTAGGATTACCTAGGAGAGAACTGAAATAGGAAAAAACCTCTAATCTGATCTCAAGGATATCCTTAGTGGATGAGTCATCATAGTTCCAAAGGTCCTTGAGTTATTTTGTGCTTCTATTATGCAAGGTATAAGCATGAAAAAAAATTGCATTGGAATCTCCTTCTCAAATCCAAATGGCTTTGGATTTCTACCACCAAAAGGTTTCTTCACACATTTGAATGTTGTGGAATGCTGATAGAATTTTCCTTTCCTTATTCTTGATTTGGTCATCAACCTACCCATTTTAGATTTTGGTTTCAATTACTGCCAACCTATCCTTAATGAATTGCTTGTTTTCAAATAAGTCATCAAAGAATTCTTTGTTCTAGATCCTAAGTTTCTCCTTAATTATGCCAAGTTTTTGGGCTAGGTTAAAAGAGTGATTTTATTGAATGTCTTGTTGCCACCATTCAAATATTTTATTTTTGATATCAGGATGATGAATCCACATGCCTTCAAATCTAAATGGGGTCTTAAAGTAAAGTTTCTTCTTAGATTCTAGGAGGAGAGTATTATGATCAAAATATATTTTGAGTATGGCCTAGATGCTTGTGTCCCCAAAAAAAAAATTCCTTAGAGAATAAGAATCTATCCAATTTTGCTTGGATGTGATGGTAGCAAATTATTTTGTTGCTCCAGATATATTTTGCACCTTTGAGGTAAACATCCATTAGTTCATTGGAATTAATGAATTCATTGAAATATTCCATGCTTTTGATGGGGATGCCATTTCATCATTTTTTATCTGAAGTATAGAGGGGGGTATTGAAGTCTCCCACCAAGATCTAAGGAATATTAGATAAGGAATTCTTCAAATTGCTTAAAGTATCCTAGATACAAGCTTTGCCCGAGAGTGTGTTGGGAGCATAGATATTGGATAGGATCTAGGTGGTATTATAGTCCTTATCATGAAAAAAGATGTTGGTTATTATGTTAGTTGAGTGAATTATTCTATCTTGAAGCCTGGTTGGTTCCCAAATGCACATCAAACCTTTGGAATAACCTTTAGCATGACTAAAAGTGGCTTCACATTACTTTCAAATTTTCTTTGTGACTTTGATGAATGCATTCTCATCAATCTTGGTTTATTGCATAATAAAAACTATAGGTTTTAAATCCTTCCTATATGAACTAGCAAGTCTCTATTTGGCTAGTCCATTAAGCCCTCTCACATTCCATGAGAGGACTTTCATTTGGAATATTTAGAAGTTTTTTTTGCCCCCCCTTCCTTGTGATTGGGGAGGTTTGGTGCTTTTGCTTTCATCCTTTCACTGACTCAGCACTAAAGGAAAGAGGGTTTTCTAGATTACATTTACAATATCCTCTTCAGTACCCCTTCTCCTTTGTTCAGTTGCTGAAGTCCTACCTCTTTTTTTGTCGCTTTCGACATCTATGGGGGACTTTTTGGAACTTCTTGTTTATTTAGGACTGAACTTGCAAGGAGCAATCTGTTCTAAAATAGGACTATAACTCCCAGTTATGAACTATTCAGGGATAAGGTAGGGAATCCCAAACTTAACTTCCTAATGGTTCCTAATGGGATACTTTAAGGGAGGATGAGATGATCTAGACCTTGATGGATAATCATCAATGTTGGATCTCCTATGGCCAATATGTTCAGATTCAAGGAATAGAAGGCTATCCCAGTATTCTTAATCAAGAATGTTTGAATAAAAAATAATATGGAATTTTATTGGGGAAGGTAAATAGAGAGCATACCTTATTTTGATCATAAGCTGAAGTAGAGGTGATGACCTATTTTGTTTTATCAGTGGAATGAATAGGACCTTGAATTTACATTTGTGTGGGTGGTTGACGAGGAGAATTTCATTTATGGTTGAAGGACTACCCATTTTTGAACTATCTGGTATATCCTTTAGATGCTAGGTTTTTATTCCCTTGAAACTAATTAGGGGGAGCTTCCCTCTTGGGAAGGTCTTTTCCTAACTGCTTGTTGAGCTCTCTCATTCCAGAATTCAGAGACTTAAGAACTAGGCATTGATTCCTGCGATGCCCTTGGGTGTGGCATTACACGTAAAAAGTAGGTTTATTCTCATAATCCAAGGGTTGACAATGGTAATAGTAGCCATACTTGAGATCAAAAAAGGTAGGAAGTTTAGATTCAAGATTTGCATTGACACAAATCCTGGCATGAATCATATGAGTGTGGGCTAAAGTTATAGGGTCAATAGCAACCAACTCTCCAACAACTCTAGAAATTTATTGAAGGATATCTTTATGCCAAAAATGAAATGGAAGGTCAGACATATGAACCTAGATGGGAAAAAAATTAATGCTCTAAGTTTCAGGATTGAAATCTTTAGCCCACCTATGAAGAAAAAGACTTCTTCTACTAAGGAACCATGGGCCTCCAGATAGTATGTGACTAACATCATCATGGTTTCTTAATCTGATAGTAAATAACCCTCTATAAAGAGCCACAATATCCATGCTACCAAGGGTATTCCATTTTGAAAAGGCCCACCATTTAATGGTTTTCATGTCAGGTCTTCCTTCGATAAATTTCTCGATGAGAGAAAAAGCCTCCATTGAGAGATAGTTGGACATTATGCTCTCAAGATGGATAATTATCTATCTTTGGTAATAAGGGTTGATGAATATTTCTTTGTGTGGTACAATCCACTAGTGACAACTTTAGTGAAGGATAATTTCTTGGGTTTCTCATGAACGGGTCCCTCGATAGTGCCTTGGGGAAGCGGCACTTTTGTGGATGGTTCCTCTTCCCAAAGACCTTCAACATGTTCAAATTCCTTTTCCTGATCATCTCGTGCATCTTCTAAATCCCTTGAGACAATCCTTGAACAAGTTCCTCATGACCATCCTTCTTGCCTCTAAAAATTTGAATTTTGAAGTTTTCATTTGAACTGTTCCTGATCCCTTCAATCTACAACATCTTCAAAATAATTCTCTATTGCAGTTTCCCTTAAATCGATGTTTTAATCATATATTAACCTTAACATTTGTGTTGTCATATATGATTTTCCTATTAGTAAAAATCATACCTTGTGAGGAGTGACATAGTAGGGCCATAGTTAAGAGCATGGGATTTGGCTCAATCAGGGGCTTGCGAGAGTTTTTACAAGGTTGAATCCTTATTAAGATGTGATATTTAAGGTGCATTTGAACTCAAAGAGGTAAAGGGATGTGAGAGATAAAAAGTAAACAACTCAATAAAAGAAAAAAGGTGACAATGCACTAAAATATCCACTAAGATCTCTCTACACAACAAGCTTGAAAACTATGTGCCAATGGTGAATGTTTCCTCTCCCCAACATAGCTAAGCACAGATGAGAGTCATCAACATAAACATACATAAAGAAGTGGTTCCTGTTGGATCCTCAAAATCCAACTTGGAATTTCCCCTAACTTTTATGTTTTGGTGTACCCTATGGAGTCATCAATTTAGGTTGTTTTGTTTTTATGTTTAGGCCAAGATTGACTTCTCTTAAATTTTTCTACTCCTTCCAAAAATTTTAGTAATCCCTTGGTCAGCTTTTGTTAGAATGTTCCCTTTTTTTTTTTCTTCTCTTTTTAGTTTTTTTTTTTTTTTGCAATTTTTGTCCCCTTCCTTTAAGATTTTCTCAAACTTTGTAATATTATTATGTTCAAGGGTATTTTCCATTTTTGAGTCTTTTAAATTAGCCTATTTCATATTTAAATATCCCATTTTCCAAAGTCTCATAGTCTTTAGAGGTGTTTAAATTTTTATTCTAATGCCCCCAATCTTATTTTTCCTAAGGTCCAATGTACTTTATCACCGAAAATATTTTGGCTCCCCTAGTTGTTTTCTAAAGTTAAAATGACCACCTCAATGTGCCCCCCATTGTGGTCATATTTTTCTAAGACTCTAGGGCTTTTAAAAAAATATTCATCCCCCACCATGGTCACCTTTATTCCCCTAAGGTCTCTTGAGCATGAAAAATAAAATCCCCCCATTGTATTTTATTTTTCCTTGAGGCCTAAATTCCTATGCTATGTGAAAGTTTTAATCTATCCTCCCTAAGGTTTCCATTTACACCTAACTCCACTAAGTCCCATGCATCATCCTCCCTTTCATTTTAAAATTCCTTTCCAAAATTAATCTAAGTCTACCAAGGTCGTGCATGTATTCGTTCCCTACCACGTCACCCCACTTGTCAAGTCTACCAAGGTCAAAAGGTCAAAGTCAAGCGGGAATGATTATCCAATGGTGTGTAAAGAGATACACAAATTGATGGACCAGATGTAGGTAAAATATCCAAAGTTCTTCAATCTATGCATGATACTTGGTGGTAGGCAATTGGTTGGTTTAGTTGCAAATATCCAACAGGTCGAACATAAGTGTAGGGCTGGTAGAAGAGGGATGAGTTGTGATCACCACATGGACTCCACTAGGTTAGATTCAATGGCTTGAGGTAGGGCACTCAAAATATATTTGATGATGTAGGTGAGAGCATTAGGCGAAGAGGAGAGGCAATAGGTAGCTACCATGTGGAATCAACTAGATAAATCAATGATCCAAGTATACATGCAATGATCAATGACTAGAATAAGGTGAAAGATCCAAGTGCAACCCAATCCATGCATGACATGTGGTTACAAATTATTGGTAAATTAGAGTATGAATATCCAATGGTTTGGGAGAGGGCGCACCAATAAAAAATGCTCTAATACAAGCATACCATGTGGCATCGTGTGGATGGAAGGCTTGAGCATGTGTGGGTATAATATTTATTATTTGTTTTTATTATTTTAGTCCCACATCAAGTGTGGATCAACTCTCATATTTTTAAAGGTACATAGTCACCCATAGTAATTCAACCATCTCATGATGGTCAAGGTGCCTCTTGTGTGGGGCCACTTGGAGGTACCAGTTGGTGGCACCAGCACAAGGAACCCACATGGATGGCCCAAGCACCCTCAGCTATTACTGAAGGGGCTAGAGCCTGACCACAACCATAGTTGATAGGCTATCACGGGAAGAAAAAGGTTTAATTTTTTTTTTGCCAATGGCTATTTTTGAAGTAGACAAGGTTTTTACAGTCGATATTTAAGTTTTTTTTTGTAAGCTAAGGTTTATTTTAATATCAAATAGCTAAAGGTTACCAAGAATTAATATAAGCTAAGTTTTATATTAAATATCAAATGGCCAAGATTTTTACCAAAATCTAAAGGATCAAAATAGTAAATGATAGATAATTTAGGCACGTAAAATAATTAATGGCATGGGTGCAGTTATAGAAGAAAATAGATGCAGTTATAGTAGTCATGGGCCATGATTCAACTTTATGAGTGTAGTTTCAATGGAGCTTACCATTTTAGATCTTTAAATTAGGATGTCTTATCCAACTAAGGCCACCATCATGTCATAAATAGTGGCCACAATGAATACAAATGAATCGTGTGGACTAAAATAAAGGCAAGTGTAGTAGTTATGGGCCACCATCCAACTTTTAATGAAGGTAGTTATAGTTATAACAGAATGGACCATGATTAAGCTATAAGAAAGAGCTACAGTAGAAAAAAATACATCAAGTTTTGCTTAGTAAAATTTTGCAAGAGGTATACCAGAGTTCTCATCCTTTGACAGTTGTATTTTCTTTAATGTGTCTTATTTAGTCACCCCTTTTTCTTCTCCATTATTGTGCAGGTTTTTGCTAAGGATGTGCCTAGTCTATGAAGATCATTTATAGTGGTCGAGGATGGAAGCTAGGAGGCTCTTTATTACATTATTTGAATGAAGATTCAATGTTCTCTATTGCATCATTTGAATGGATAGGTCCTTTGCATTTGCTTATTGAGATCTGGTTATCTTTACCAGACTCCCATTGTAATGATATTTTCATATTAATACAATATTTCTTTCTCCTTTGAGCATTTTTGTGTGGATTTTATCTTGTTGTCCTATTTACATGTTACAATATATGAATGTGTAAATGGTGTCTTCTTTCATTGGCATGTTTAGTCACTTTTGTTGCATTATTTGAATGAATGTGATTGGCTCAGTTTTATCTTCTCCCCTTTCTTTAATTTTTTCAAATTAATTGTTTAAGCCTTGCTACAATTACCTAATGGATAAGGTATTGGTCTATTGATTGAAGCACTAGCTAGGAGTTACTTTGAGGCTTGGTCAAAATTATGTTATAGTTTTTCTTTTTGTAATCTGGATGAGCATGATCATATGAGAAGTATTATAAGGTCAGCTCTAGGATTTTCTTACCTTATTCAGTCTATCTAGAGCCTTAGGATAATTTATTCCCAATTCAAAGAGATATATCCATGTTGGAACAAAATCTGCATTCGGTTAATAGTGTTGCGCCTTATACTTTGCCAACATTGAATAGACAGATCTTACTTGAGATCATCTGTCTAGTCTCCAGAGAAGGCTGGTTCCTTTGAGTTTTTTAGAGAAAAAGGGAACAAGAGATAAGGGAAATATAGCCTAAGCTAGAACTTTTCTCATGATACAGATTAGACAACAACAAACGTTGATGATGCAGTTTAGACAACAGCAAAGCTAGAACTCTTCTTTATAGAAAACACAAATTCCTGAGTGTGACTTTTAGATGTTTGTCTAAAAGCATGCAACTATATTTTAATGTTCAACTCTAGAAACAAGATTTATACATGCACAGTCCAGATTTTAGAACAGATACATTATAAAACTTAGAGTGCATAAAAGTTAAAACACCAGATACATACAAGCACACAGAAGTTTTGAAAGCCAAAGGAAGAAATATTTTATTGCTTGTAATCTAGTACATGCACATCAAGATTGTAAACGCCCAAGAGCCAACCCTTTTCCATGGTCTACTCACTCCTATTTATACCCTAAAAAGAGTATCTTCTACTACGTACATTTAATTTCTTCAATCAATTACAAGTAATTGTCTGCAGTTTCTAATAATATACAATGGATTTCTCGCAGATTGGATAGATTCCCTTTTGGCTAATTTTAAATGACCATATCACGGACCTGCCAGGTTATAATCAACAGACCATTCTTTAGAAATCGACACCTAATGTTAGTGCATGTCCCCAGTTGCCAAAAATATACTCCATTCCTTTACAGCTGGCGTGTCGCAAAATTGCGATATTCTTTTATCGCTCTGCTCTTCTGCCACCTCCAGCCACAAAAATGAGACATGTCATGAAATTGTGACATTTGTCTCTTACTTTGCTATTTTTCTGCTTCCCGCTATGAAAATGAGACATGTCACGAAATCATGACATTTGTCTCTTAGTTTGCTCTTTTGCTGCCTCCCGCCATGAAAATGAGACATGTCGTGAAATCGTGACATTCTTTCCTTACTTTGCTTTTCTGCCTCTTCCAACCATGAAAATGAGACATGTCATGAAATCACGACATTCGTCTCTTGCTTTGCTCTTTTGCTGCTTCTAGCCACAAAAATGAGACATGTCATGAAATCGCGATGTTTGTCTCTTAGTTTGCTCTTTTTCTGCCTCCCACCGCGAAAATGAGACATGTCACAATATCGTGACACTTCTGCCTTTTTGTTCTCCTTTGTTGCTCTTAGCCATGAAAATACATGTCACGATATCATGACACTTTTGCCTCCTTGTGCTTTCTCTTTTCTTTAGCTGCAAAAATACAACTGTAGATTAAAGATACAACGCCAAACAAAAGATAAAGAAATCACGATAAAAAGTAATGCAGAACACAGTTGTACAAAACAAATGATTTTTATTAATCAATGGAGTTTAGAAACTCCTTTTGAGTACAACAGGGTCTGTAACCCTTTTCGTGATACAAGATTACAATTTGTGCTAGGGTTCTCCGAAACCCTAGCTGGCACAATATGGTGGCGTCTCCGAAGAATGTATCCTTAACCTCAACAGAATGAGTGGGCTTCGTTGTATCCTTTGGCTCGGACCACTCCAGCTTAAGCAGCTGCTATCATCCAATCAAATCTGCCATTAAAATCCTGCACACATTAAAACTACAAAAAGGTTAGAAACTAGTAAGAGGGCTCCACTGTGTGAGCCCTCAAAAACAATCTAAAACCCTAGAAATGAAATAAATAGAATGCAAAATCTAGCGGCGGATTAATACATAAAAATATTACTTGCTTTAGAATCTATACCTCTTTTTTTGTTAACGCGGCGAGACCAGGCGGCACTTGGAAGTGATGTAACTATCAAATCGACTGCGGAAGGCGCCCTGGTGCGATCGCTGAACGCCCGCGTGCTTCTGGATCGGGGTTGCAGACGCCGGTCTGCGTCTGTGGCTGCGGGTAAACGCCCGCGGGCACTTGCGACAAGAATGGGGGATTCTGCAGAATGCTGCATAAGGGATGGCGGCGAAGTTGGCGACGGATGCGGCGATGGATGCGACGAAAAAGGGACGGCGATGGATGGGTAGGTTTAGCCGAAGAAGAGATAGATAGCGATAGATAACAAAAGAGAGATAGTAAAAGAGATAGGGCTTGAGCCATCAAGGTGACTCAATTTATAATCTACTCTTAGGGCACACTTTAGGGTTTTAACGACACTTTGAACGTGTGGCTAAGATTAAAGTGGATCCAAGGGTAGAGAATAAATCTAGGTTGTGAAACGGATTAAGATGGATGGACGGATGAGATTAAATGAAGGATGGATGGCTCGGATTAAATCACTTAAAGTATCTTTATATATATATATAAAAATATTAAAATATATATATAAATATTAATTTAAATAAATTTGGGAATGAAAAATGGCGGGAAAGGTGAAATTGGGCCAAATAATGGCGGGAAGGTGGATGACTGACACGTGGCTAACAGGAAGGTATAGATGACTTACAAGTGGCTGGATTTTGGTGTCTACAGATGCCCCTTTTTGAGCTGCTTTGTGTGAAGACACAATGCAGCACAAAAACTTAAGACACCTGAAAAGCTGGATCAGACGCAACTCTCTCTCAAGACTAAAGCACAACTTTGAAGACCAAAGAATAAAAGAACATTTAAAATTTTATCAGCTTACCCCCTCAATTGGCGAGCGAGAATGGTTCTCACAAGCCAATTGGAAGAAATTTGGAAGAAAATGAACCGTTTTTGCCCCAACGGTGAAAAAAAGGGGTTGGTGTATGAACCATCTGTTTATGTCCCAACAAGAAAGGGGTTGGTGTACAAACCAAAAAAAAATATGATTGAAGACGATATGAGTGATGTGAAAGATGGACCGTTTTCTGCCCCAACGGTTATAAAGGGATTTTTGCCAAATTGTAAGTTCCATGATCATGTAAGATGAATTCCACTATAGGAAAATTAGAAATTGATAACGGATGCCCCAACTCCTGTGTGTGAGTCCATACTGTTAATGAAATTGCCTTGTTGGCGCCATTGATATGCAGAGATGAAAGATGCATGAAAAGAGTCCAGAACTCAGAGATGCTCCTAGTGACTGTATGGATAATTCCTCGGGTCGGAACCAATCAACCTAGGTAGCCTCAATCTCTAGCAAGACTCAAAATAATGATGATATTAAAGATTGTCCATGTTTAAGGCCCCATGAACTAGGCCATCAATGACAACTGTTGAGCAAATTAATCTTGGTATGAGGTCACTTGAAAAGTAGAATATCCAAAATTGATTTCCAATTTTCAAACAAGTGAAATAGTTGATTATGATAAATGGTAGGTGTCCTTATGGTGGTTTAATCCTCTTATCGAATTGCATGGATTCAAATCGCTGCAATCGCCAAGGTGATAGAATATACCACTAGATACGAGGTTTACTTTAATTTGATTTGGCAAAAATATGCATGATGAAAGAAGAATGAATGAAATTGACGATAGATCAGAAGAATTGATGAATGTGGTTAATTTTGTGAAGGTTTTGAATATTTTTAACCCAATTTGTAAAACAATGATGAATGATGCGCTTTTTGAGCGAAATGACAAAATTTGTGTCCAAAACTGTTGTAACCTTCACAAAATGTTTTATTATGATAAGAAGAATGGATGAATGCAATTTGATGAAATTTGGAGGAGGTAAGCTTCAATTTTGTAAGTTTTGTTCCTTTATTCAATACTGACACCAAACGTCGGTCTGCGTTTGTGGTTGGCAGAGACGCCCGTCGGTGTTTAGGCGCTCTGCAGATGCAGGACTACGTCTGAATCCGCCATGAAACGCCCAACTGTGTTTTAGGGCACCAAAATCAGCTATTTAAATAGTTTCAGTGAGAATTTCGCTCATTTGTGCGTTCGAGCTTAAGAGAAGTGCGTCTGAGGGAGTGGAGTGAAGTGGAGTGAAAGGTTGTGTGGGAGAGTGAAGCACGCGGGAGCTATGGCGGAGATGGGAGCGGACGCGCCAGTGCAGCCAGCTGAGGTATTTGTTCATTTAAGCAAGTACTTATTATGTGTTTTTTTTTTTTTTTTTTGGAAAAAATTTGTAACAAATTTTTGTTTTGTTGTTTTGCAGCTTAGGGTGTTAGAGGCACGACACCGATTCTCCCCTATCATTCCGGGGATGAGGAGGTCGTTGTCCCAGGCAGACTGGGAGATATTGGATGCAGTGGGGCTAGCGGAGGCAGCCCGGTTGGAGGTAGTTCGAGCGGATGATGGGTACCTCTCGGCTTTGGCCGAGAGGTGGGATCCAGATCGGGGGACGTTCCAGCTCCCGACTAGAGAGATGACGGTGACGCTTGAGGATGTATACCGCATCCTCAAGGTGCCCGTGGAGGGGGCGCGAGTGGAGGTTGGACGAGATAGGGCCACGGAGATGGCCAAGGTGGTTGGGGATTACTGGAGGGAGATCCGGACGGAGAGCGAGGGGATCCCATACTTGGCCATGTATACGGCCAAGGAGTTGGGAGCGGTGGAGGCTCTGACGATGTTCGTGTTGGCCAACATTGTGGCCCCGAACAGCACCAGGTGCAAGTTCCCATGGAACCTGATGGGTGTAGTGAGCGAGATGCTCACTAATGGGGTAGTGTATGCCTGGGCGCCTGCTTTATTGGCGTAGGTGTACCGGGAGTTGTATGAGGTTCGGAGACGGGGCCGAAAGGGCCTAGGTTGTAGTGTGGTGCTCCGAGGCTGGGGCTGGAGAGGGCGAGGGAACCGCGGAGGTTCCCAAGCGTAGGGAGGGTCCCCGCCTTCGATCTGACAGTCGAAGGCGAAAGGGGAAGATGGCACGGCAGGCTTCGAGGAGCGGAGATGACGGGGAGGATGGCGGAGAGGGCCTAGGAGAGGCCACAGGAGAGGCTAGGGAGGTACCCCCTAGCGGGCACGAGAACGAGCTGGCGCAGCTGCAGCAGCAGATAGCAGAGCACGATGCTATGCTAGCTGCCCGGGACGAGAGGATAGCTCGGCTGGAGCAGCAGGCGGTAGAGCGGGATGCCCTGTTAGCTGCTCAGGAGGAGAGGATGGCCCAGCTGTAGGCGGACTTGGATGGAGCGACCAGGGTGCCCCAGGATGACAGGGTGATGAGACTCCAGGCAGAGCTAGCGGAGCGGGAGCGACGACACGGGATAGACATAGCTAGGCTTAGGTCTAGGACTCGTTACATTGAGGCTCTGGAGGACACATTGTTTAGGCATCACATTGTGTTGCCCGATCCTCCATCCTCCTCTCGTCTCTAGGCGTAGTGAGTCTAGGCACACCACTAGGTCTAGGGCTCCTACTAGGTCTCGGGGGTCCTCTTTTGATGGTTAGCTTAGTGCTTAGATGCACTCTTTATGAGCCTTGGTGCTCTATTGTATATTGTAGCCTTTTGGCATTCCTCGTACAGTTTGTCCTTTATACATATATATATATACATGGCTTTTATTTATTTGGTGTTTTACTCTCTTTTGTGTGAATGCCTATGTTTTTGTGATGCATGTTTTTATATGTTTTAATGTTTTTGATGCATATGTGATGGAATGGAATGCAAACTTATAGATGATTAATGCGAGACTAAGTATATGAAATACAAATCGAATTAATGCAAACTAAGTAAATGAATTAACGCACTCATACTTTTAGATAGTTAGATTTAGCCAACTGTTATCATAATTGTTTAATCAGGGGCACCGAACTTGGTGGCTTGTGAATGGATGACGTATGGAATGACATGAATATGGAAGAAGATATGGAGGATGATATGGAAGAAGATATGGAGGAAGACTATTTTACAAAGACTCAAACATGCTAGTGGTATCAAACAAACTTACTAATATCGCCTAATTCAACTAGGACCAAATGTGTGTGCATGCGAGTTCATTAACCAAATCCGAAGCATGGTAGTGACTCTAGGCAATCAAAAACCTGTGTGTGTGCAAGTGTGTTCATTAACCTCATCTTGCATAAATTAGGTAACTCTGTTATGGAGAAGACCCCGAAGCTAGTTTGTCCGTATGAGCATTCGGAGGTCTCTTTTTGAGGAGAGACATGTCGCCACGCAATGAGTATACTCCACTTGCCGATCAAGCGTCTATAGCCCCGGTGAAGGTTAACTCCATAGTCCATGTTGTTTTTGACCTTTGTAAGCCTTGGGGATGACTACCTATCCGTCCGATTGGACAAGTAGTACGATCCTTACAACTTATTTGGGATCTGTGGTGTGTGAAAAATGTTCATTTCCTTAGAGCTTTGGGGAATCGGATTCTCAACCGAAGTATGATGAGAATTTTACCCTATCCTTACTACTCTGTTTATATTTATATTTTGTGATTGCTTGTGATAGTGGTAAGAACCACTATTTTATGGACTATGTTTGCATGATAGGACAAACGAGGATTACCCTTTTCACTTCAAGGCACAACCCAAGGATGGTGTTATCTCTCTTTGACACAAGATGTTTTTAAGATGTGAAAATGTGATAGGTTCAAGACCGCTTTTGAAATCATTTCCCAATACTCAAGATTTTATTTAGTGTAATTTGTGATATGGCCCTAGAGAACTTTGACATGCATTTCAAAGTTTGCTTAAAACACTAGGAATGGTTGAGTGATTGAAAACATTTTGGCAATGTAAATATGTGCAAATGGAAAATGGGTGTACGAATGACAATTCGGTTTGATGGATTTTATGAAGGTGCCCCCGATTAAGGCAACATGACTTTTGCTTGACCAAATTTTATATCCAAAAGATAGAATGGTCTCTAACATGATATGCAACTATGGCTGAAAATGAAATGTTATGGTTTTCAATGAGATGTATGCACATGAAATGCAATGTTTTTGAATGAGATGTATGCAACTAACAATGAAATGCAAATTCTTTTTATTTTATTTGTTTTTTTTTTTTTGTTGTACAAGCCATGTATATATGTACATATAAAATTCAAACTATGCGTAGAATGCCCTCAAGTGTATAACATTAAGTGGTTCGGGTTCTTCCTCTCCCTCTAAACTGGCAAGTCTATAAGTTCCATTACCCACTCTTTCAGTGACCATATATGGACCTAACCAATTAGCCGTGAATTTATCTCGAAGATGCGGCAATGCATTGGTGTTTTGTTGATTCTCTTTAAGGACAAGATCTCCTACTTGAAATTCTCTTAGATGAACTTTGGCATTGTAAGCACGTTTCAATCGGTCTTGATAAACTCGCAAATGCTCTAAAGCATTGATTCGTTTTTCATCTATGAGTGTGAGTTGATCAAGACGTGCTTGTCTAGCAGTATCATCATCGATAAATTCCTGCAAAGAAATTCGCAAGGAAGGGATCTCGACGAGGCGGAGCTAAGATTGGCGGAGACGCTAAGTACTACTTGATGTCATCAAAGGCTTTCTGACACTCATCTGTCCATGAAAATTGTACCCCCTTTTGTAGTAGGTGGCAAAATGGCCTACATTTATCATAAAGTTGTGCAATAAAGCGACGGATTGAATTAATCTTTCCTTGTAAACTACGCAACTCCTTCAAATTAGTTGGGGGACACATTTCCATAATGGCTTTGACCTTGTTTGGGTCCACCTCAATACCTCGTTTAGAGATAATAAAACCTAGGAGTTTGCCTGAGGTAACACCAAAGACACATTTCTTAGGCTTATCCGGATCATATGGATTATGGAGCGGGGTGAATAAGTCTTCGAAATTCATTGTCGACTTATGGAAGAAAGGATGGGCGGAATGGAAGGGAAAACCGGTGAAGACCTCGGAAGACTTGAGATGCAAAACAACATAGTTTTTCAGTTTTTTTTTTTTTTTTTTTTTTGAGTTTTTTTTTTTTTTTTGTAGTGGTGAAAACCACTATTTTAGTATATACATATAATACAGGTTTGGATTATGGCTTATGGATGTGGCGGAGGGGGTGGTTCACCTCGTTCTTGTGGAAGAAACAAGCGAAAGATGGCTTCTTGGAGAGGGAACAATTGGAGATAAAACTCGTCTTGTTCAGTGAGGGTAACAATTGGCGCCGACTCTTCTTCAGATTCATCACCATTTGACATGACGTCAAATTCTTCATAGGCTTCATCTTCGGATTCGTCGGGGTGGAGGATTTCTTCTTCCGAATTAAGATTAATGCTTTGAAAAGCTCGTTCAAAAGAAGAAAGGGATGGAAGTGGTTGGTAGCCCGGACCAAAACGCTCGATGGGTCTCCGGTATGGCATATCGATGCGTTCAGTTACCCCTTGCTCGTATCGACCTAGGCCAAATTGCCGCCAATTATGTCCGTGGAAATAGCGAGAGGGAAAACCCTCCATCCTTTCGATATTGGCAGGGACTGGATGCTTGGGTTCTAGTATGGTGGTAGGACTAGAAGATGACTCTATTCCCCCATATACAAAATTAATGGAATTTGGCATAGAACCCATGTTATAAACCGATCCAATGGATAAATGTTGGTCATGTGGACGACCAAAATCTTTAACTATTTGCACATTGAACGGTGTGATGTGGACATCTTGGATGGCATACTCACCAATACCTGCATCAGTGAGATGGACCTTGACTTGGGAGGGAGATGGACTAGATGATGGAATAGAAGAATGTGGGATAGAAGAATTGGAAGGATTTGGTTGGGTTGATGCTTCACTAACTTGTGAAACATCAGCTGGTGATGGTTGGGAAGATGGAGGAATAATAGGTGATGTTGAAGAAGGTGTAGAAGAATGGGGTAATGACGTGGAAAGAGATGATTGGTCATGGCCACATGTGCATGTGGTCACTGATGAAGAAGAAGGAAGATTAGGAGATGAAGAAAGTGGTGAATGAGATGGAATAGCGAAAGAGGAAGATGGTTGCGATATGATGGGTAGCTCCTCAGGAATGGGAGCTTTAGAAGAAGATGGTATAGAAGAAGTAGATGGGGTCAAGAAAATATGAGTGGATGGCAACACAATCTCATAAGGATTTGAGACATAGTTGCAATGTTTGAAGGGTTCAATGTCAGCAGGTACACAATGAACCTGTCCCTCATATACATACTTCAGACATTGATGCAGTATAGAAGGGACACATCTCATCTCCCTAAGCCAAGGCCGTCCAAGCAATACATTGTATGCCATGGACCCTTCCAAGATGTGAAACAAGGTATGCAAAGTTCGGGCCCCTACCTCAATGGGCAAGATAACCGTGCCAACCGTGGAAGATAAAGCATCATTGAATGCTTTAAGAGTAAAAGTCGACTTTGTGATAAGGGATGGCGACAGCTTTAGATGACTCAACGCCGATGTTGTAATGATATTGATTGAGGAACCGGTGTCAATTAAGACTCTCTTGAATGGCTTGTGATCGATCTTGGCCATGATATGCAGTGGAGGATCTATACTTTCTGTTGACATAGGTTTGATTTCAAAATCATAGAAAGTGATGGAGGGCTCCATGCATGTTTGAATACTCCCCACAAAGTTGTTGAAGGCATTAGTATCTTGAGTTTGAAGCTCGATTGACTTCAAAATTTCCATTAATGCCTCTCTATGCGGGGGAGATTGTTGAATGAGGTCATAGATCGATAACTTGGCAGAAGCCATTTTTAAACTGGTAGTTAACCGGCTACTCAATGACATGATGGGTCGTTGGCATTGAGTAGAATGATTTAGCGGTTGTTGAGAAGTACTAGCACGTCGTTGGGTCACTGTTACCCGAGGTGGACTGGGGGTTTGTACAGGTGGTCGTGGTTCAGCCTCGATTTGGTTGGTTCGCCCTTTGACCCCGGGTTACTACGTTAATAGTACCCACAAAACCTTGGTATTGTTGTACATGGTTGACTTGATTAGGAGGAGTTACCTGAGTTACTCCCCCCGAAGTTGTTGGAGCTTCCTCCCGATGTGGAAGGGGTGTTTGAAATATACCAAGATTTTGATTTTGTTGGGCTAAGGGGCTATCCAATTTAATGGCTCCAATCTCAATAAGATCTTGGATCACATGTTTGAAATCTGTACAATTATTGATATCGTGTCCATTTTGCCTATGATAAGGACAAAATAGGTACTCCTTGTAATACTTTCCCCTTCTAGATGGGTCTAAAGGTTTAAACTCAGGTAAAGTTAACTGATTTGTGCTATATAACTTGTTGAATATGACCGCATATGGTTCATCTAAAGGTGTGAATTGTCGCTTGGGACGATTATTTTGCCAAGGTCGAGTTTCCATGGTTGGCCCAGTATTGGGATCTGGTTGAGGAGGGGCGGGTACCGCATGATAAGCAATTGGTTGCGGTTGACTTTGCATTACTTGTTGTTGTTGAGCCATTACGGGCTGGCTCGCCACCACTTGATTAACTTGGTTAACATTTGAGGCTATACTAGCTTTGTGCTTGTTTGTTTTGGCCATAATTATTATTTCGTTGTTGGCCCTTTTGTTGCCATTCTTTTCTACGGGGTTTTAAAACACCCTCTTGGACTTTAATGTCTTCTATGATACTTGCTTGGGCCAAAGCCTCTTCAAAAGTCCTGTATTGTTGTAATTGGAGTAACCAAGAGATAGGTTTTAGACAACTCTGGGTGAACATTTTGGTTAACTCCTCCATTGGTAGGGAGAATGGCAGTTTATTAATGATAGCCCTCCAACGGTTTCCAAAGTCATAAATAGTCTCATCGTCATGTTGCTTGAGCTTGTATAAGTCGGACAATGAAACTTTCCTTTGTACATTTAGGGAGAATCGTTCTAAAAATAGATTAATCAATTGCTCGTAAGCATAAATGCTATGGTGAGGTAAATGATTGTACCATTGTACAACATCTCCTCCTAATGTCTGAGGAAAATTTCTGAGCATAAGAGCGTCATTATTTTGGATTCTAAAGCAGGCATGCATGAATGAGCTCACATGTTCATGAGGATCCTCAGTTCCTCAAAATTTGTCAAACTTTGGTAATGTGAAATCAATCGGATATGGCGGTGAAGGTACCGAAGGATGAATTGGTTGATTGATCAACGACCTTAGCGTAGGTTTCTGACTAGATGAGCCAGGCATGTTGAGCATAAGGTTGTCAATCTGTTGTTGCATAGCATGGAGTCGAGAATCTTCATGAAAATTTTGATTCGTTTGATGATTATGATGATGCAATGGAGGAGTGGAAAAATGATGAGATGGGATGAAATTGCCTGGATTAGGCGGTGTGGAATGGAGAGGTTGTTGGTATGGATGATACCGAAAAGAAGGTGATTGGGGTGAATGATGAACTGGACTGGGTTGGGAGAAAGGTGGGGTAGGAATGGACACCACCGAAGATTGGGGTACCTAGGTGGGGCCTGAGCTAAGAAAAGTTGGCTGGGTAGAAATTGGTTGGGGTGTAGGATTTACTACGACAGGTGGTTGAGCATTTTGTTGCTTGTTGTTGTTGAAGCAACTTGTCGAGGTACTCCCTAACCTTATTAATCTCTAACCCAAGGGAGGTGGGATGATTGGATGAAGGTGGAGGGCAAGTCTGCCATGGTAGTCACGGAAGACCGCATAGCGGGGGCAATGAAGGTGGTTGAAGTAGGCGGTACACGGGGAAGAAACAGTAGACTGTGTCCCGGGTAGGGTGAAACCATAAATGGTTTGGGAAGAAGAGGGTTGAAATTGGTCATGGCTAGAGGAGGTTCCACCAGCCTCATAGAGAGAATTGGTGTACACCCGGGTAAATGGAGGAGAAAGTGGTCGGGAAGACACTACATTTGTCTCCAAAGGAGGACAATTGAGCATCTGGGAAGATGTTGGAGATGAATCCGACTGAGCAGATACAACATTAGCCTCAAAAAAAGGGTTAGTGTAGACTTGAGTGAAACCAGCGGGTATGGTTGATGCAATATCCTATTGAAAAATAGAATCTTGCATAGGGGAATATTGGATTGGCTCAAGGATATAACCGAGTGCCATCTCTTAAGTGAGTTTGCACTTGGGCCATATCAATGTGGGTAATATGACAGGAATTGTCTTCCTCCATGGGCATGGCCATGCGATAGACGATAGAAGGACGTGAAAGACCCGACGGCGAACCTTCCCGAAATTCACTAGGATAAGTGGCCATGTTGGTGGTGGGGATGTTCCGTGAATTATTCATTTGATTATTTAGATTTAACACTTTAGATTGATTCCTTGTTAAGACCATAAAGCAATAAATCTAAACAAATTCAGAAAAGAAGAATGCAAAACTTAAATGATAAATTTACACTAAAGAAATTATCAGAAAACAGTCACAACCTAGGTTTCAACCAATATGTCTTACCTGCGGTTAATTAATTATTTTCTGATCTTAATCTGCAATAAATTTTAAGTGTCCGGTTTATGAGTTTTGCATGTGATCTAATCTTGAATTATTCACAAAAAAAGGTAAAAACTATGGCTAGGAAAGGACAACGAGATTCTTACTGGTGATGAAATCCAAGCAAGTTTGCTCGGGGGTGACCTATGGTGTCTAAGGCGGAAGTTTAATGGATGGAGATGAATTCCACCGTCACTAAACTTCAAGCAATACCTGGTGATGAAATCCAGATATTACTGTTTTAAATGCAATATGAAATGCAGTGAATTTTATTTTAAGTGTTTTAGTTGTCTAATGTATACATACAAAGCTATAAATCAAAAGTTCTAATGATCTAAGCAAGAGGCCACTGAAAATATGCCATTTCCTCTGAAGAAGTGGAGTACACCGTTTAAAACCCCCTACCTACCAATGATATCAGATATCAAAGGAGCAACCGGAAGGTTCGTCCACTTCTCTGCCTGGAATCACCCAATGGCAGGAGTACTATTGACATCCAATCAATAGTCCTACTTAGATAACTAAAACAGATAATTCGTAGCTATTCTAATATGCAGCTAGGTATGCAAATTTTTTTTTTTTTTTTATGCAACCAATAATGCAATGTAAAAAAAAAAATGTAACTAAAAATAACTGTTCTTTTCCAGATTACTTAGTTTTTGTTCATTTTAAAGCAATGATCTGAAAAAGAAACAGAATACGGTAGAAAAACCAAAAACGTAAAAAGTACAGTTTAACAAAGAAAAAAAAAACGCACTTACTTGGAAGCCTACGCTTTCTCTGTGAAACTTCCTTCAAACGCCCAAGGGAGTTCTGCGTTTCGGATCGGACTTCCAGACGCCGCTCTGCGTCTGCTGCATTTTTTGCAAACTCCTCAGAAACCCTAGTTCGCTGGAACAGCGAATTTCACGATTTTTGGAACCTGCAAAATAAAAATAGAAAACAGGAATAGATCAGTAAAGCAAGTATTAAAAACATGAAACCCTAGGGGGTCCCACCGTGATCGCCATTTGTAGATTAAAGATACAACGCCAAACAAAAGATAAAGAAATCACGATAAAAAGTAATGCAGAACACGGTTGTACAAAACAAACGATTTTTATTAATCAATGGAGTTTAGAAACTCCTTTTGAGTACAACAAGGCCCGTAACCCTTTTCGTGATACAAGATTACAATTTGTGCTAGGGTTCTCCGAAACCCTAGCCGGCACAATATGGTGGCGTCTCCGAAGAATGTATCCTTAACCTCAACGGAATGAGTGGGCTTCGTTGTATCCTTTGGCTCGGACCACTCCGAGCTTAAGCGACTGCTATCATCCAATCAAATCTGCCATTAAAATCCTGCACACATTAAAACTACAAAAAGGTTAGAAACTAGTAAGAGGGCTCCACTGTGTGAGCCCTCAAAAACAGTCTAAAACCCTAGAAATGAAATAAATAGAATGCAAAATCTAGCGGCGGATTAATACATAAAAATATTACTTGCTTTAGAATCTATACCTCTTTTTTTGTTAACGCGGCGAGACCAGGCGGCACCTGGAAGTGATGTAACTATCAAATCGGCTGCGAAAGGCGCCCTGGTGCGATCGCTGAACGCCCGCGTGCTTCTGGATCGGGGTTGCAGATGCCGGTCTGCGTCTGTGGCTGCGGGTAAACGCCCGCGGGCACTTGCGACAAGAATGGGGGATTCTACAGAATGTTGCAGAAGGGATGGCGGCGAAGTTGGCGACGGATGCGGCGATGGATGCGACGAAAAAGGGACGGCGATGGATGGGTAGGTTTAGCTGAAGAAGAGATAGATAGCGATAGATAACAAAAGAGAGATAGTAAAAGAGATAGGGCTTGAGCCATCAAGGTGACTCAATTTATAATCTACTCTTAGGGCACACTTTAGGGTTTTAACGACACTTTGAACGTGTGGCTAAGATTAAAGTGGATCCAAGGGTAGAGAATAAATCTAGGTTGTGAAACGGATTAAGATGGATGGACGGATGAGATTAAATGAAGGATGGACGACTCAGATTAAATCACTTAAAGTATCTTTATATATATATTAAAATATATTAAAATATTAAAATATATATATAAATATTAATTTAAATAAATTTGGGAATGAAAAATGGCGAGAAAGGTGAAATTGGGCCAAATAATGGCGGGAAGGTGTGGATTTGGGCCAAATAATGGCGGGAAGGTGGATGACTGACACGTGGCTAACAGGAAGGTATAGATGACTTACAAGTGGCTGGATTTTGGTGTCTACAACAACATGTCATGATATCGCGAGACTTTTTCCTCCTTGCTCCTTTCTATTGCTCTTGGCCATGAAAATGCAACATGTCGCGATATTGCAACACTTTTTCCACCTTGCTCCTTCCCTTTTGTTTTGCCATGAAAATACATGTCGTGATATTGCGACACTTTTTCTTTCTTGTCTTTTGGCCGCGAAAATGCAACATGTCGCAATATCGCAACACTTTTTCTTTCTTGTCTTTTGGCTGTAAAAATGCAACATGTCGTGATATCGCGACACTTTTTCTTTCTTGTCTTTTGGCCGTGAAAATGCAACATGTCGCGATATCACGACACTTTTTCCCTTTTGGCCACGACAAAGCAACATGTCGCGATATCGCGACACTTTTTCCCTTTTGGCCGCGACAAAGCAACATGTCGCGATATCGCGACACTTTTTCCCTTTTGGCCGCGACAAAGCAACATGTCGCGATATCGTGACACTTTTTCCCTTTTGCTTTTCTTTTTGCTTTGAATCGCAAAAATGCAACATGTCGTTATATCGCGACACTTTTTCCTCCTTGCGGTGTTTTGCATTTTCTTTGATATTTAGCATATGGGCCACTTCAGTCCTCTTGGAAAATATGCAAAAAGGAGCATCAGATGTTTTTTTGTAGTTAGTCACTTTTTGACTAACAATCCACTAGAGTCAAAAGTGTTTATTGGATCTTGGAATTCTTGTAGCATGATAAATCTCCAAGGTTGCAAGAATATTCTCCAACAAGTCCACAAGAGAGCCATAAATGGTTAGTCCAAAAATTGATGCAGGCCCCTCACACACATACATCAATAAAATCCAAAGTAGGTAAAGACTACAAACACATACACACATATAGAAATGGGTTCGCAAGAGAGCCACATATGGCTAGTTCAAAATTTGACACAAGCCTCCATACATACATATATATATATATATATATATATATATATATATATATATATATATATATATATACAAATACAAAGATTGTGTCAAGAGCGAGGGTTTGATTTTCCCACAAGTTGCTTAGGAGTTGACTACTATACAAAAATAAATGAAGGGAAATCCTACAAAAAAAATACAATTGCAAACTTGTCAATCCTTTACAAAGCTAACACTACTCCTATTTATAAATTACAAAGAGGAGGGTTTCCCTCCAAAACTCATGTAGAGATTTCAAGATGACTCCTACTTATCACAACAGAACATGTATTTTATTAATTGTCAACCGTCCAAGGTTCGCTAGATATGGTATCTTAAATGCCAAATGGTTTTGAGCCTTTATATTAGTATCTACCACCATTATTTCCAACTACCTCCCTTTGGGAGTACCCATAATCTAGGTGTAAAATATTTCTACTTTTAATGTTCTAGATTTGGGAGTGGCCTTGTCATGGCTCCCTAGGTACTATTGTCCTTTATGAGAGATATGTAGCATTCCTTTTGTATTAAAGGATATTACTCTCTAGAATATTGTGCACCTTAGAAAATCTTAGATTTTTGGGATGTGGTGCCTTTTCTTTCCTTAGGAATTTTGACTGTTGGACCTCCAATATTAGATTTTTTTATCCTTGAAACTTTTGATCGGAGGTTTATATTTAGTGCTAGTTTGCTTCTTTAACTCCACTTTTTTTGTCACAAAATGTAGTGAGAATTCACTACAGTTCTAGTGACTCATAGGGAATCTTTATCCTACTAAAGATAAGCAACCTAGGGAAGCTAGTGCCTTATCCCATTGGGGATGGATTTAGGTAAATAATCTACCTAGAAAAGGTAGTAAATTCAGTAATCAGTCTGCATTTCCATGTCTTTGCAATTGTTAGGATTTCTATCATCCCATGATTTTGGGACTACTATGCTACATATAATATACATGTACAAGGTTTTTAGTGGCTAGTGTAGGTGACAAAATTCACACCCATTTCCCTCTAGGCAAATGGATATGTACTTAGAAGGGGATGGACATTTAAAACCTATACCTCGATGCAAGTGGCATCTAGTGATGTACCTCCTTTGGTGATGGTTGAGTATTTTTGGGTTCACCAATAAGTATTTAGAGACTACTTCTAATTCTAGCCAAAGGGTGTTGTTTAGATGTGTTATTTTTAGTTTAAAAACACCTAAGTTTGGTTCAAAATGCAACTAGGACCTAAGATATATGCACTTTTAGTTTTCCTTAAATGAAAACAAACAATATTTAAGCTACAATGCACATTTTTAAACTTTGTTCTCAATATTTTTTTTGCGTTTTTGAATATTTTTACAAAGATCTAAGAAATAGAATGCATATAACACTATAAAACAGAAATATGAAACTAAAACAAGTAGTACAAAATACCTACATGATCCAAATGTCTGTTCAAGGTGAATTTTTGGTCTGGATAGTGAATTCATGGCCTGTAAGCGAATTCATGGATTTATGTGTGAATTCATTGAAAACATGCAAACAATTGCACAAACAACTAAAAATTTTGATTAGTATTTGGGGATGTACTTAGGGCACTGTATAACTGATCTTAGTGATATGGTAGTCAATTTCCTTTGGTCCTTTAGAAAATTGTTCATGAATAATTAAAATTATTGACCTTTAGGAAAGATGTGAGATCTGAAATGAAATAACATAGACAATGCAAAATGTAGAATTTTTATCAGAAATAAAATGATCTAAATGTTGTATGCAAAGTGTGTCAATAGTGTTGGAGATAAAAATTTACCCCCAAGATGTAAAATCTATGAATTCATGGCCTGTAAGAGAATTTGCAGATCGGAGTATGAATTCATTGAAAATGCAAAAATATAAAACTATAAAACAAAAATGAAATAACAATACAAAAAAGATACCAAACAACTCGATCGGAGGAAGTATGTTGCAAATCAATTTTTTTGAATCAAAAAGTTTCTCCCTTGTTCTTCAATTGCTCATTCCTTCAGTAGTACCTACATTCACTCATTAGTTCTAATATCTCTTCAATTGCTCCTTTGCTCAATTCTCTGCACAAATGTTCATTAGCTTATTATGTTTCTTTATTACCCCTTCTCTCTAAAAAATAGAATGTCTTTCATAAATTGGATTGACGTGGGTTAACCAAAAATTATGAGGTTTGGGAAAATGATTCAAGGAGGTTAACCATATTGGGAAAATTCCCAATATGGATGAATTTGTGGGCTAAAATTAGGTCCCATTAACTCATGGAAGATGCGCAATTACCCAGATTTAGAATGGGTTGAAATAGTCGTTTGGTTCAATAATTGACTGCCTATTTTGGTGAATTTATAGGCTAAATTTAGGGGCCACAAATTTGTGAGAAAAGAGGTAAAAATGGAATGGATGTTGGTGAATGCAATAAAATAGGTGGGTATTGATGAGTACATGGATTATGTGTGCTAGGGAAGGGGAAGGATTATGACTTAGGGTCAAAATTCCTTGTCTAATTTTTTACCCTTCTTTGGTGCATTTATGAGAAATAAATGCGTCAAAGAAAGATGTAGACACTTGAGAAAAAATGGTAATGACTAATGTGAGGAAAAAGGGGTATGGTTTAGGATGGATGGTTCATGTGAAATTGCTTGTCAATTTTTTTTTGCATACAAATAGATGCACAAGAATTATTAAAATTATTTTGGTCAGGATGCCCCCTTGAGTTTTATATGGAATACAATATTCTTTATGGAACTCAAAATGGCTTATGGAAAAGAAAAATATGGTGAAATGAAATAAAGTGGGTGGTTTAAAATGGAGGGTGGGGTAAAATTCTTATTTATAATTACAATGCAATTTTTTGGTTTGCAGCTCTAGAGAAAATGGTTCTTCCTACTCACGGAGCAGAATTTGTATGCAGAGGCAACAATGGAGTATCTATGAGCATCTGGGTGAGTGGAAAATTACTATTTTACTTTAAATTTGTGCTTTACTTTTGATTTTTTTTTTGTTTAACTAGATTTTAGGACAAATTTTGTTATCGCATAGCCATCATCATGAATTTTTGACTGCATGATAAATTCACACCCCACAAATTTGTTAATTCACTAGGGTTTCATGAATTTGTAAAGCCCTAGAAAATTTGCACAATTTGCATGATGAGCAAGTTTTAGTGAATTTGTAATTCTCTAGTGAATTGGTAAAACCCTAGCGAATTTGTAGTGAATTTGTGAATGCACATTTTTTGCTTATTATTTTATGATTTGCATTAATTTTTAATGATTTTATGATGATGATGAACTGATGAAGTTTGAGGTTGATTTTTTTATTGCAATATAGGATTCTTGAGATTTGGGAATGGCACTGTAGTGGTTTTGAGGACAGAGTTAGGGAGCTCACTTAGGCAAAGAGGGATGTGATGTAGTGAGTGGGGCTTCTCAATGTAGCATATATACCCAGAGTAGACATAAATTACTCATGGTTGACCGTATTGGTAGAGAGATGGTATCTGGTATCATCCATATTTTGGTTACCTATAGGTGATATGACTATCACTTTAGAGGATGTGTGATGGATTCTATGGATTTCAATAATAGGATAAATAGTGTACCAATATTTGGTATAGGATAGGACCTTAGAGCAACTGATCAAGGATCCAAACTATCTATTCAACCATAGTGTGGAGGAGGTGGTAGATATATTGGGTATATCTACACTGAAAGTGGTGCTGAGAGGAATAGTTGTTGGGTTATTGGCATGTCATATGATTAGGCAACATCTGGCATGGGCTCTTGTTGGAGATGTGGTCAAGATGAGAGAGACAGAGATGCATTTTTCATGGGGCCCTTTTGTGTTGTGTCATTTATATAGGATATGATATAATATTATTTACAAATGATATAGCTACATTGTTCTCACCACCTTGCTCTAGGTATGGAGTTGAGAGTATTTTGTAGTGCAAATACCCAATGGATTGCCTCAGTAGTAGGTAGATGTGGAGCTACCAGCTATGTACCAATGGGTCTCCTTGAGGATTGCACATAGATATAATCAATTGGATGCAATTAGATGGGTGATAGATAACTTGCATCCTCATTGGATCACATGGAGGTTTTGGTGGATGCACCCAACATGGAATGATGATGGCATAGAATTGACTTGTATGGGGAAGATTTGATGGTTGAGGTAAAATAAGGGAGAGATGGAGTTGTGCTACCCTAATAGGATACAATAATAGTTTGTATTGGTATAGGGGATACCAAAGTTAAGATACTTTTGGTTTTGATGAGTGATGAGGGATCCACCAGGTGTAGGTGGTGATCTTGATGTCACACAATTTTTGGAATTGAATGAGGATGTTATTATTTTGGTGGATCGTGGGTTTGATGATGTAGGGGTGGAGGATGGATACCAATAGTGGTATCAAGAGATGAGGCCTTTGAGGATTACTCCTAAGTTGTCTTGACCTGCACAACCAGTGGTGGATCGGATAATACAACTAGTAGCATATGAGGTTGCTCACCGAAGGGGAGAGGTTAGACCTAGGTATGTGGAGGTGTAGAGATGTAGGAAGAGGACAAAACCTAGAACTAGATAGGGGGAGGCACCTATATTGAGAGAGGGAGATGCACCCTAGAAACCTTATGATGAGGTAGAGATGGATGATGAGGTAGGGATAGTTGGTCCTAGCTGAAAGGAGGAGTTAGAGGTAGAGGTGGTCACCCAAAGTGTATAGATAAAAATATAGGGTGCATAGCTAGGGATTCAAGTAGAGCATATAACATATTAGAGTGCCCATATAGCAACTCATGTGGAGTACATATGGTCATTGGAGACATAGCTATCATAGTTATGAGCTTAGGTGTAGCAACAGGTAAGGGGAGTACCCTCTATGAGCAGTAGATGTTATCACATCCTATAGGAGGAGCAAATGAGGGCCTCACTATGAGAGTTATTTTACCAAAATCTCTACTACCAAGTAATTTTGGAGGGGTAGAGGATGGCTATGCCAACATCGATGATGACTTAGAGTCATTCACAATCAAGGTCACGAACAGTGATCTAGTCTATGAACATACCCCAATGGGACCACCACTAGATGTGGATGAGGGTCAAGGATCTAGGGGATGATATGCCAAGTTTTTATTTTTGTGGCATACTTCCTCGATGATCGAGTATGTTGAGATTTTTTATTGTGGCATATCAGTTTGACACTACATATGTATTACTCTCGAGATATATACCATACTACCTATTTTTTTGCATTTTTGCTTGTATTATGATGATGTATTATATGTGGATATTTTATTGTTTTAATGCTTTATGTGGATGCATGTTGTGAATGATCTAAATTATGATGTATGATAATGCATATAATCATGTTGGTTTTTATTGCATACTTGTCATGCTAGTCAAAATGTGGTTTGTGAAAAGATGAAGTGTGGAGATAAGTGATGATGAATGAGAAGTGAAAGACAATATGTAGAGTATGATCAAAATGCGTTGAGTGTCATGTCCTTACGACATCAATTTTCAAGCAATAACCCATGAGGATATGCGTTTGTGTATGACCAAAATGGAGGTTACCTCTTATGTGTGGTCATGAAGCAAATCCTATGTGAGGTAAATTGTCATGCCTGAGTCAAAGGTATGAAACCTAGTAGAAAAATGGTCAAATTTTATGGTCAAAATTATGATTCAAATAAAAATTCATGATAAATGGCCCATACCCTTTATGCCGAAGAATCAAGGATATGAAAAGAATGTAAATGACTAGTCATGAAAGATGCAATTTTCCCTATATGGTGGAACTTTACTAGGCATTAGAATCCTTCGTTAAATAGAATACATATGGATAAAACCTGACCAAGTATCATCCCATGCCATAGTCATGAAGTCCCTATGCAACTATATGATCAAGCAATCATGTATGAGCAAGCAAGATATGTACAATATGACAAGCAATCGTGCAATGTGATGAAGCAATCATGAAAATGTATTATGCAAAAGGTAGATGGATGTGAAATGCAAAGCTAATTATTGATTTGGCACCAATTACCTATGACAATGGTCATACATGTCCAATGAAGATATTATGACATTAGCCAATCAAGACTCATCAAAAATCTTGGTTATCCTCGAAATGAGATCAAGTCCATCAAGAATCGGTGTGTGAATAGTGAGTTCATTTACTATATTGAGCTTTATTATGATGCAAATTGATCAAGAACCAATGTGTGTGCTTGTGAAGTTATTTTACCACTTTTGAGTAAGGTAATGACACAAGCCAATCAGGAACCATCGTGTGTGCAAATGATGAATTTATTTACCAATCTTGGATAGGGTAAGATTGAACCAATCATGGAGAGAACCAAAAATATAGCTTGTCCTTATGTGCATTCAGAGGTCTCTTCAAGAGATACATGTCGCCACGCATGAGCATACTCCACTACCAATCAGGTGTCTATAGCCTCGGTGGAGGTTAACTCCATAGTCCAATAATAGGATCTCAAGCTTTGGGGAATCAGATTCTCAACCACTTGAATCAAGTCTTGATGAGAATTGAACCCTATCCTTACTACTTGAGCCCCATTATTATTATGTATTTGTAAAAGAGTTAGATATTTGGGGAGTCAGATTCCCAACCACTCGAATCGAGTCCTGATGGGAATTTTACCCTATCCTTACTACTCACTCTTTTCTTTTTTGTATAATTTTGTAAAGAATATATATTTTTTATAATTTGTTGGACTATGTGCATAATGGGACAAGCAAGAAAAATTATTCGCTTCAAGGTTCAATCCAATCATGGCATCATTCCTCCCAGATGCAAGATTTTATTAATAAATGTAACATGTGTTTGGTTCAAGAATGGCAAAGTCAGTTCCCAAAACTCAAGAGTTTTCTTAGTGAAAATTGTGTTTTGGTTCAAAAAATATTTTTGATCAATGTCAAGCATCAAGATTTGATTAAAATGTGAATCATGTGGTTGGTTCAAGATGGAATCTTAATCAATCAAGGAGATCAATATTACCTATGAACATGATGACATTTGTCTAAAATTGTAATGGATAGGTATGACCATATGACTTAGATAATTGCACTAATCAAAATTAGAAGATGCAATATGCAAACAGTGCTATGTGAAATGCATGATTATGACTATGCAATGTAATATGTAAATGATATATATGAAATATGAGTTATATAAAAATATAAATGGAATGCATATGTGAATGAAAAAAAATTCTCCACAAGTCCAAATAAAATTATAAGAGGTGTTGAACCCACTATGGGTGTAGTGCTCGCTAATGGTCAAAGAAAATAAGAGATATACCCACAGGGATGTATGCCCACAAATGGTCAAATGGAGGTTGCCCCTCAATCGTGACCATGAAGCTATCCACTATGAGGTACTAATATTATGGGAATGATATTACCAAAGCGAATACTACTCAATAGGGGTGTGCACTAAAGTGTATGAACAAGGCCAATGGAGCAAAACAAGAACTACATCCCTTACCTTGGGGAGATGTAATCAATAAAAATAAATTTTCAAGGTCAAGGGATGTAAAATGACATGAGTGAATGCAATGATGGAAATGCAAACTAGATGAAAATGCAACACCATGCACAACTTTTGTTTTATTTTATTTATTTATTTATTTACTTGGTGGAATTGGTAGTATATACAAGATTATTTGTGCAAGATATTCTATGTACACTATATAAAATGATTTATGCATAATATTTTCTAAGGTGGCTTCAAAACTAAATGAGGTTTAGAAGAGGATCTCTTAGGTTTTTCTTGATGAACATAATAAAAAAGAAGCTCCTTTGTAGCTTTTTCTTTGGCAACCATTGCACAAAAATCTTCACAAATCCTAACTGAGCCATATTTCTTAACAAAATGAGGGGTGATCCCTAATTTTACAAGATATTTATAAGATAGCGAAGCAGGGTCCCCTTGAGAAGTAGAATATTTACTATCAGAATATGTAAAATTTATCATATTATAAAACAAAATATTTGAGGGATAAAGAGGTTCCTCGTTTTCTTCAGTCCATTCCAAAGAAGGATGTTCAAGCATAGATGAATATGGATAATGGATAAAAGGCGATGATGTTGATAGGGTAGGACAAAAAGGAGAATCGAATGGATCCACTATTGCACAATACTCAAATGGTTAGGTATCACCACAAATTGTGACAATTTGATTCTTGAATTTAAACTTCAAGTATTGATGAAGAGTGGAAGGGAAACCCCCCATCATATGAATCCAAGGTCATCCAAGTAGTATATTATAATATGCAGGGTAAGACACCACATAAAACAAGGTATCTAATATCTTGGGTCCTACCTTAAGGGGAAGGACTATAGTGCCACAAGCTTCTTGGGACTCATTGTTGAAAGCTTTTATGATGATATCAAGTTTGATGAGATATTCCTCCTTTAATCCAAGTTTTTGAAAGAATTGATGAGTGCATAGATTAAGGGAGGAACCATTATCTACCAAGACTCTCTTGATAAATGTTTCTCCAATAAATCCTATGATGTAAAGGGATGAATCTCCTTGCAGGTTTGAGGAAGGAAGCTCATCATCATAGAATGAAATATGATTAATCCCAAGAGAACTTACAACATTAACCATATCCTTAGAAGGAATATCTTGTACTTGTTATGTAGGAGGTTGATTTTTTGTTGGAGGATCATGATCAGGAGTAGTTTGAGAGTCCTCTATAATGATATGACCTGCATCAATCAAGTCCTAAACCACATGTTTCAACATCTTACATGAGTGTGTCATGTGCCCATCCACTCTATGGTACTCACAATATTGTTCAGGCTTATACCAATCAGTCGTGGTATCAGGTTTCCTTATGGGAGGTAACTCAATCATGCTTGTATCCAATAGTTGCTTGAGGACCATAGACAATGGTTGATTAAGCTTGGTAAAATTACATGGTGGGGATTTTTGAGGAGATTTAAATATCATATTACTCAATATATCAATGGTAACAATATTTAATGATTGGTTACATGTCTTATTATTAACGGTTGATGCTACTACATTTACAAAAGAGGTATATTAGGTAGGTTATGAGAAAAATATGGATGTGTGCTAGGAATTATGACACTATTATGAAAAGGATTGGAAAAATAATGATTACCTTGCTAAAATGGATATGTCATGTTGAAATAATAAGATGAAAATAGTTGTGATGACAATAATGGTGGAAAAGAATAAGCGACGAAGAACTATGGAGAAATTGGTTGGGAGGAAAAGGATGATAGAAGATGAGGTTGCAACAAGGGTGATAATGTTGAATATGGTTGACATTGTGGATGGAATGGACTATAATCAACCAATTTCATATGTGTAATTCCCTCGATATTAACGATCGGGAAAGTAGCATAAATAGGTTCATATTGGATTTGGTCATTTGTAGGACCCACAATTTCTTTACCACTTCTAAAATTCATGGTCATGTTTTGAAAATAATGAACAAGAATTGCTTTAAATAATAAGTCACACAAAATATTTTCTTTATTTTACTCTTTAGTGTTCCTTTGTTTTGATTAATCTTGTTTATATGCCTAAATTCCTTAAAGTGGTCATGTTTAATGAGAAAAAATTAAAGATGATGAAAAGCAATATGCTCTTCCAACCAAAATCCTCTCTCAAATTTATCCCTAAATATTTCTAATCTTAGTCATCTAGGTATCCCAGGATTACGAGGTGTACACCACTTAATACCCAACTTTGACAAGTTGGAGGGTTTGACCCCAAACCCTCACCAAAACTTGGTACCACCTGATGCCAAGGGTGGTATGGAACTAGAACAAGGTCGATACTGATGATAAATAAAAAACTAGAGAGGGTAAATGAAATGAAAAGAAGTGTGAAAATAAATATGATTAATTTTTTGAACCTTTAGTGAACGAATACACGTTGGGTTAACCAAAGAATGTAGGCGATAAAATTTACACCCATTTCCCTCTAGGCAAATGGATTTGTACTTAGAAGGGGGATGGAAATTTAAAACCTACACGTTGATGTGAGGGGCACCTAGTGACATACCTCCTTTGATGATGGTTGAGTATTTTTGGGTTCACCAAGAAGTATTTAGAGACTACTTCTAAGTCTAGCCAAAGGGTGTTGTTTAGATGTGTTCTTTTCAGTTTGGAAGCATCTAATTTTCGATAAAAATGCAACCAAGACCTAATATATATGCACTTTCAATTTTCCTTGAAGACAAATAAACAATATTTAAGCTACAATGCACCTTTTTAAACTTTGTTCTCAATATTTTTTTACATTTTTTAATATTTTCACAAAGATCTAAGAAAAAATGCATATTACACTAAAAAGCAAAAATATAAAACTTAAACAAGTAGGATAGAAGACCTACCTAAATTGGATTTTTTTTTATGGTGAATTCATAGTTTGCATTAAAAATTCATGACCTATAAGTGAATTCACAACCTATAAGTGAATTCACATATCTACATGCAAATTCGATGAAAACCTGCAAACAACTGCACAAGCCACTAAAAATTTTGATCAGTATTTGGGGACATGCTTAGGCCACTGTATAATTGATCTTAGTGACATGACAATCAAGTCCCTTTGGTCCTTTTAGCAAACCATTCATGAATAATAAAAATTATTGACCTTTAGGAAAGATGCAAGATCTGAATTAAAATAACGTAGAAAATGCAAAATACAAAATGCTTATTTGAAACAGAATGATCTAAATATTGTATGCAAAGTACGACAATGCTTTTGGAGATAAAGATTTACTCCCAAGACTTGAAATCTACAAATTCATGGTCTGTAAGTGAATTTGCAAATTGAAGTGTGAATTTTCTAAAAATGTAGAAATATAAAATTATAAAACAAAAATGAAATAAAAATACAAACACAGATACTAGACAACTCGATCAGAGGAAGTATGTTGAAAATTAGATTGTGTGAATCAAGTATTTTCTCCCTTGTTCTTCAATTGTTCATTTCTTTAGGTTGCCCCTTTTCCCAATTCTCTGCACAAATTTTCATTAGATAATTCCATTTCTTCATTAGCCCCTCTCTAAAAAATAGAATACCTTTTGTAAGTTGGATCAATGTGGGTTAACCAAAAATTACAAGGTTTGGGTCAGTGATTTGAGGAGGTTAAGCAGATTGGGAAAATTCCCAATATGGGTGAATTTGTGAGCTAAAATTAGGGCTCATGAATTCATAGAAGATGTGTAATTACTAGGATTTAGAAAGGGCCAAAATGACCATTCAATTCAATAGGCAACTGTCTATTTTAGTGAATTCATAAGCTAAATTTAAGGGCCAAAAATTCAAGAGAAAATATGTAAAAAATGGAATAGATTTTGGTGAATGCAATTAAAGAGGTTAGGCTTATGTGCAAGGTGAGGGAAAGAATTATGACTTAGGGTCAAAATCCCTTGTCTACAACTAGCCTTTATCCATTGGGTGTGGAATCTAAAGACCCTCCACTAGCTACTCAAGTCCCCTTTCTTCCTTCTTTTCCAATTTCTTGGGTAGAAAATATTTACCCATATAGAGGTGTGGCTTCGAAGCAATATCCTAAATAGAAATAGGTAGGTGCAAATAATTTTATATCTTTTACTATTGGCACCACTAGAGTGAGGTCCCATTTGTCGATCAAGCCTCTTGATGTCCCTTTATCCTTGTGGATGAAGAGGTTCTTTGTATATGCTAGCTTGGCCTCTTCATATAGATATTTTTCCAAGATGATATTTTCTCATTATCCTACCTAGTTATCACAAAGGTAAAAGAGACCTAACCCAAAATTTTCCTCTTCTTCATGGGTCTAACTAGCTATTGATAGATTTGTAGTTTCGTGCCCCTCTTGATACCTATGGGCTCCTTTGAGATTTTTTGTTTCTATTTAGGGATCACAAACCTCATTTTTTACCTTCATAGGAATGCTTTGCACATCCCTTTATAATGCATCCTTGGATGGGATCCTTGGATCAAATTCTACTCTTATCTACCTTTTCTCTAAAATCATTCATGATTGAGGCAACAAGTTGATCCCAATAAATGACTAAATGTGGAGACAAGTAATCATACTTTTGGCAAGCCTTACCTTTTAGTTAAGCTACCAATAGTCTAAGGTCTATATCCTAATTTATTATGTTGTGCACTTGATATATGAAGAGCATTTCTTGCAAGTGCACCAATGGGGATGTCAAGCCTTCATTGGTATATTTTGATAGGATTTTCAATAGTGATTCTTGAAATTTTTTCCAAATAGCTGGTGGTTCTAGATGTCATATTAGACTCTTATATCCCCAAGTAGGATATAGTTATTGAGGTGGGGTAACCATATAATACCTATGGGTCCTTTATATTGTAGCGGATTCACCAGGAAAATGTGGCTCATGCTCTAGAAGTAGATAGATCAAGGCCTTCACCTGAACCTTAACCTCATTTTTTACCTTCATAGGAATGCTTTGCATATCCCTTTATAATGCATCCTTGGATGGGATGCTTGGATCAAATTCTACTCTTATTTACATTTTCTCTAAAATAATTCATGATTGAGGCAACAAGTTGATCCCAATAAATGACTGAATGTGGAGACAAGTAATCATACTTTTGGCAAGCCTTACCTTTTAGTTAAGCTACCAATAGTATAAGGTCTATATCCTACTTTATTATGTTGTGCACTTGATATATGAAGAGCATTTCTTGCAAGTGCACCAATGGGGATGTCAAGCCTTCATTGGTATATTTTGATAGGATTTTCAATAGTGATTCTTGAAATTTTTTCCAAATAGCTGGTGCTTCTAGATGTCATATTAGACTCTTATCTCCCCAAGTAGGAGATAGTTATTGAGGTGGTATCCATATAAGACCTATGGGTCCTTTATATTGTAGCGGATTCACCAGGAAAATGTGGCTCATGCTCTAGAAGTAGATATATCAAGGCCTTCACTTGAACCTTAATCTCATATCTTCAGTAATGACTTCTTCTAATGTTTATTCTAGATCAGATTTGTCAAGTGAGTGAGAAGTGCTTCAACATATAGGTTTATGCTTAGACCCTCACCAATTCTAGCCTAACTTATCAGTAATATGGGACCAATGATGTGTCACTAGGGTCCCATCAAGCATGTCATTAAATTGTTGTCATATTTAATTATCTTGATTAGAAAAATCATACCTCATGAGGAGTGACACAATAGGGCCACAACTGAGAGCGTGGGGTTGAGCTCAATTGGGGGTATTCAAAAATTTTAATAAGGATATCTGCTTATAAATATGTGATATTTAAGGTGCACTTGAACTCAAATGGGAAAAGTTATGTGAGATAAAAAGTAAAAAACTCAACAAAAGAAAATAGGTGGTGATGTGCCAAAATATCTTCTAAGATATCTTTGCACAACAAGCCTAAATTCTATGTGCTAGTTGTGAATACTTCTCTCCCAAAAATAGTTAAGCATAGATGAGATTCATCAACATAAGCATGAATAAAGAGGTAAGTCTCCAAAATAGCCTCAAATGGCTAGTCCAAAAATTGACGCATGTCCCTCACACACATACATCAATAAAACCCAAAGTACGTAAAGACTATAAACACATAAATACATATATAAATAGGTATGCAAGAATCCACATATAGTTGATCTAAAACTTGATGCATACCTCCATACATACATACATACATACATACAAATATATATATACAAATAGTTCAATTATAGAGAATATGTCAGGAGCGAGGGTTCGATTTACCCACAAGCCACTCAAGATTCAACTACTATATTGAAATAAATGAAGGGAAAGCCTAAAAAATAATACAATTGTAAACTTGTTGATCCTTTACAAACTTAATACTACTATTTATAAATTATAAAGAGGAGGGTTTCCCTCCAAAACTCATGCAAATATTTCAATATGACTACTACTTTTGACATAGTGCCATGTCTTTTTTGAGTTGTCAATCCTTCCAAGATTATCTATATCTAGTATCTTAAATGTCAAATGGTTCTAAGCCTTTATATGAGAAACTATCATCATTATTTCCAACTACCCCCTCTACGATTCCCCATAATTTGGTACAAAATATTTATGTTTTTAATACTCCAGATTAGAGAGTGGTCTTGTCATAGCTTCCTAGCTATTATTGTCCTTTTTGATAGATATGTAGAATTCCTTTTGAACTAAGGTACAACACTCTCTAGAATACTATGCACCTCAACAAACATTATATTTTTAAGATGTAGTGCCTTTTCTTGGGAATTTTTCCTCACCATCTAACCTTAGAAATTTTCTTACCTCAAGACTTCTATCTATCAGATGTCCAATATTCGAGATTTTGCTTTCTCATTTTTTATCAAACCTAATAAAGGTTCAAATTTTAAACTTTATCTTGGTTGACCTTCCAATCCTTAGAAATTATGATCGAAGGTTTCTCTTTAGTGCTATCTTGCTTCTTGCACTCCACTTTTGCTACCACAAAATGTTGTAGTGAGAAATCACTACAGTTTGAGTTCAAGTGATTAAAAAAGTTGATTCCTAATGTGGAGACCTATATTTAATTCATGTTGAGCAATATAATATTATTATGTTATTTTTTGAAATAGAATAGTAATACTACTATGTTGTATTATAGGTGGCACTCGTTTAAATATCATAAATTCATTAAAATATATCAATAAGAATATTTCACATTACATATTTTTAAAATTTTCTATTAAATAGAACCAACTTATTTCTTATTAATCACTAAGAAATTCCCTCTTTAACTTGGTTTCCATTGGATGATCCAGGGGATTTAGTTGTCTTCCATTGGGTGGCTTGGAATATTTGTTTGTCTTCCATCAGGTGGCTTGGAATATTTGGTTGTAAGGCTTCACACACATTCTTTTTAGTAGCTAAGTATTGGTCCCTTGGATCTTTCTCATAAGCTTGGTATGCATAAGATGCATGGAATTGAGTAGTTCTTACAAATATTTTAAATTGGTTATTGAAAAAATTAAACTCTAACATGTTTGATGAGTAAAATTGTTGAAAACTTAAAATAAACCTAAATGTAATAAAACCTTAAAAATTTATTTGTGTGATTAAAAATTAATAATGATAAATTTTAATGGAGAAACTATCAATGGGATGTAATTATTCAAGTGTAATCTAAGTTAAAATATTGGCATAGTGATGGGCACTCCCATAATAAGGCAACTCATGGTAACATGGTTTGTAATAGTACCATACTAATATATTTTATTAATATTGTTAAAATATCATCATGATGTAATATGTGGCACTCATTTTAACCCTATGTAACCAACTCAAGTAGAAAATATGACCCTCACTAAGGCCTCTCTTCAGAGCATTCCAGTCTATTTCCTCTCCATTTTCAAAGCCCCTGTGAAGGTTTTCCAAAAAATTGAAAAACTCCAAAAAGAATTTTTATGGACTGGATCAGAGGAGAAAAAAAGGATACACCTTGTAGTATGGACCAAAGTGTGTAGACCCAGGTAAAATGGGGGTTTAGTTCTAAGGAGAATTGCTCATATAAATTTAGCTTTACTAGCTAAGAAGACGTGGCATCTCATTTTTGGTGAATAAAATGAATGGCAGCTATCATCAAATGAAAGTATCTTCAAAATATGGAATTTCTAAGTGACTCAGTTACAATCAAAGGTTTTGCTTATTGGAAAGCAATTCTTAATTGTAAGTAAATCATCAAAAAAGGTTTAAGATGGGTTTTAGGCAATGGTGAGAGGATAAATTTATGGAATGATAGGTGGGCTAAGGATGAACCACTAATGCAATATACTAACTTAGCCCGAATCAGAGATATCACAGAAGAACTCATTGGCAGAAAAGTCTCTAATTATATGGTTGAGGATAGAGGTAGAATGAAGTCAAAACAAATAAGAATTTAGGGATTTCAAGTGGAATCAAATGATATTTGTAACATTCTCGGGTAACATTTTATCCCCATGAGACCCAAGGAAGATCAAGTGACCTGGGCTCCTACAAAAAATGGGCAGCTCACTGTTAAAACAGTTTACAAGATTCTGCTTGATGACGAGAATTTTGTCCTCCAAAATGACTTAGTTTGGATAAAAAATTTAATTCCAAAAATTGTAGTCTTTTCATGGCTGGTTATCCAAGGAAGAATTCTAACCATTGATAATATGATGTGTAAAGGTATTTGTATCACTAATCGTTGTTATCTGTGTAGGGCTAATTAGGAGACCATTTATCACATTTTCCTTGAGTGCCCTTTTTCCTTGATTTTCCTAAGTGGGGTTTTTCAGGCCTTCAATATTTCATGGGTTAAACCAGCCATCGTACTTGATTTTTTCATCCAGTGGCCTTGCCCTTTTTCAAGCCAAATACTTAGATACATGTGGAAAATTTTTCTCAATCACTATCTTTGGCAGGTGTGGTTAGAAAGGAACCATAGAGTCTTTAATGAGTCTATCCATGATCATAAAACTATCATTGCCAAGATCTTATCCTTTGCCAACAAGAATGTTAACCTTATCCCTTTTGATAGCTATAAACCTCATTTGTAGGAGATCATGATTGCTCAATATTTAAGCTTAACCTTGTTATATGAGTTTGTGCCTAGGGTAGTCAACCCCAGAGCCAATGTTAAGTGGTCTCCACCTCCTACGGGTTGGTTTAAGCTTAATTTTGATGGAGCAACTAAGGACAATCCTGGCAGAGTAGGCGTTGGTGGTATTGTGCGAGATCATAATGGGAATATGATGCTTGCATTTTTTGAATATTTTGGAATAAGGACGAACAACGAAGCTGAAGCTAGAGCTATGTGGAGAGGCCTTCAAATGACTCAATACTTAGAAGGCAATTTGATCATAGAAGGAGACTCTATGCATGTTATAAATCTCCTCAATAATTGGAAAACACCTCCTTGGAGGATTAAAACAATTTTTGAAGAGGCTAGGATCCTTTTCCAGGGAAGACATAACAGAAAAGCCCAACATGTCTTTCGGGAAGCTAACAAAATTGCTGATAAGCTAGCCAATTTGGGTGTCGATGGTGATAGACTTTTCAAATGGGAACACGATGTCCCGAGTGAAGTAGAGGAGCTTATTCAACAAGAATGCCAAGAATGATAGTCAAATTTACCAACAGGGAAGGCACTGTAATTTCGAAGGCTAGGAGTATTCTCGTATCTTTTTTGAATTGGACTCACAATAAAAATTATCTGAGCTGTTAGTCTTCATGGATGCTACTTGGAAATACCACAAATACTAATGGGGACAATCACATGTCAGATAACATGGCTCCTAGTCATCTTAGTAATTTGAGGTTGGTTGATAATCACAAGGAAGGAAATAAATGACAATATAAGACTTTGAACCAAAGCCACGTGGACCACCAAATAGCCATCGCCATAAATCTAGCCAGTAGGTTCACTTCTCCAAGGCTGATTGGCCAAGATAGTATGTGGTACCAAAGCATGTCATATACGAAAGAAAGCAATTACCAAAGAATTATTAAGAGTAACTGTCAATACAGAGCTTATGGGAGTTTTTTTCAATACTCTACTATGTGTGTCTACAGCTTTTTGTTTCTCCATTGTCTCAAGGAAGGGATCCGTGTCTATTTCTTTTTTGTAATTATGATGCATGTGTGTTTTCTCGAGGTATACCCAAAATGTTGTATGGGAAGTTTCTTTTTGATAACAGGCTATGTGCCTTATCGGATGTAATGGCTTTGGTGGCATGTAGATTTTACATATATAGGATCCTTAGTAAGGATATGTTCATCAACAACCCTAGGCTGATTTTTGTAAAAGGTTTTGGGTCAACCTATAAAACCTGGTATTAATGCTATAGTATCTTATCTACCAAAAAAAATGTAACCAACTAAAAAGTATTGGTAAAAATATTTCTTTGGTATTTTTTATTTCTCTATCAATTGGCACTTATTTACTCGTCACTAAGAAGCTCTCTTTAAGCTAGTTTCCATCAAGTGGCTTAGGAGAATTAGTTGTAACACTTCTTGAATTTTGTATTTATTAACTAGGTTTCCATTTCATAATTCAAACTAAAAATAAAAAATATTAATCACAAATGTAATTGGAAACATGGATCAAAATTACAACCTTTGTAATCATTTAAATGCTATTTTTTATATTGGTAAAACATGGTTTTTAAAAGGGCCCGGACCCTTCTACAAGACTATACTGGTCTATACAGTCTTACATTCTATTTTTCCTCTTACTAAAAACTTCAATGCCTACTAATATCTTCATATACATTCTAGCAACATCCCATAATTATTATTCTTTTTATTTCAACTACATTAAAACTATTAAAACTTTAATACATTCAACGCATCAATTCTTCAATTTATTCTAACATATAAATAGGAAATATACTCCAACATAGCAACAAAATCTAATCTCATTACATTCATAAGATCCAAAAGATGTAACCCTCAGTAGATAATTCTATAGATCTTCAATAAATGGATCCCTTAGCACCCAAATCTACAAATATTTAGAAAATAGAACCCTAAGAAAAAAAATCCATAGAACTCCACAAAATGGAACCCTTCTCACTCAAAGCCTCACAATGCATTCTTAAATTCATAAGTTCACACATATCTAGAAAATAAGGTCCTCAATAGATAGGTTCACAGATCTTCAAAAATTTAAACCTTCAGTAGGTAATTCCATAGATCTCTAGAAGATAGAGCCTGCATACAAATCTATAGATCTTTAGAAAAGGATCCCTTATTATACGAATCCATAGATATCTATAAAATAAGCCTATCCAAATACATAGATCTTAAAAAAAATGAACCCTCATTAGACAATTATCTCAAAAACTTTATACCTACAAGCTGACAAATCTCAAAGATCTCCCAAGAAAATGGTCTTGCAACAAGAAAATATAGAAATTTCCAAAAAGCAATTCACTATGGATATTATAAACATTGGAACTTTCATCCATTGGCTTGAATTTCTAGATGTAATCTCTCCTTTGCCACTAAATTGAGTACCTATGTATGTATCTCATATAGCGGTATCCATATTTTATCTTCCTCTTTGAGACCTCCCTAGTTGGCTAAATAGTCAACCACTCCATTTCCTTCTCTATATATGAACCACTTGAAATTATTCTAGTGCATTTAAGTATCTTAGTGTATCTATTATTATGTTTGCTACTCTCCAACTCTTCATTGATATTTTATTGAGGCAATTAAAAATATTAAGTGAGTCTCCCTCAATTAATAATCTCTTAGCCCCTAGCTAAACAACCATCTTTACTCCTACCAACATTGCTCTAAATTTAGCCTAATGACTAGTCATAACGCCCAAGAACTTAGTCATAGTTATGATCACCATTTTTAGGCTATCCCCTAACACTACTCCTCCAACCTTCCTTAGATTTCCTTTAGAATCCCCATCAAATTTTAGTTTTAGTCATCATTTTTTTTGTGGCTACCACTTGGTCAAGCTCCTCAAGCCTCCTCGAGGATTTTCATTTCCACAAAATAGACTTTGGTTCCAATTTGTACTTAATTTAGCCTCCTCCAATGACTCCCTACTCTCATGCACTTTTATTATTTTAAGATTATACATTATGGCTGCTATTATGGTTATGTATTATTGGCTATAGATCTCTTATTCCCTTTAAAAATCCTTCTACTTCTCTCAAAACAAACTTCCCACGCATAATAAAATGGAATTAGATTCTAAATTTAATTCAATATTGGGATTTTAAAAGGCTTCTCTTATTGTTCTGACCATTTTACCATGTTATTAAGGATAACCTACACCACTTCCATCTTATTTATTATATCATACAATATTTTGAGGGAGTAGTTACATTCTAAAAATATGTGATTCACGGATTCCTCATGATATTAACAAAGGTAACATCTATTAGGGAGTTGAAAACCCCTATTATGAAGGTTATATATTGTTAAATACTTTTTTGGACTATGATCCAAAGGAAAATTGCTAACTATTAGGGGTCTAATGCAACCTCTATGCCTCCTCATATGTTGTGATCCCTTGTGATTGTAGCCTTGACTCTTAAGCCTCTTTTGAGTAAGTTTATTTAGTTCTTTATCCCTCGTGTAGGGGGAAATAGTCCTGGGAAGTCTAGAGAAAGTGTGGGATGTGACTCTCCATCAAACAACCTTTGGATTTTTTTATCCAAGGTTGAATCTTTGCTTCCATATATGATTTTTGGCACTCATCTTCTCTTACTCCATCAAGTGATCCTAGGGAAAAATATAAAGTAGAAAGGAAAATAGGAAATGACATGGAAATCAAATTATTAAAATCAAGAGAAAAAGCAATAAAGAACATGGAAAAGTAAAGTGCAATAATTGAAAATCCTATTTAGCCTAGCTAAGGGTTCCAATGCACCAAATATATAAATAAGACCCTCCACACCCCAATGTGTTGAAGTGGATATATGTTAAGTAGTCGATAATGCATGAGGAACATAGGTCCCTTTAATAACATGCAATGAAACAAAATACCCACACTAGAACCATGATAGCGATATCATGAATAGTCATAAACTCTTATTAGTGTGAACTAAGTTATATACATGCAGAGAGAAGAAATTAAAAAACTTCCTAGTTGGCTATGCAAGGCTCATTCCAGGCTAAGACATAAGATGGAATGAAGGAAAGCACCCCTTGGAAATTATTTATAATGATAAGAAAGGAGATATTTATAAGAAGTGAGAAAAAATCCCTCCAAAATCAATGTAGGATTTTAAAATTTGAATTAAAAATCTATCAAGTTGGTTGACATCAATAATGAATGCTTTGGAAGCTTTGGATATTTGTAACTAGATTTTGGTGTAAAAAATATCCTTGATTATACCTCCAAGATAAATTTTAATTAATGCTCCATGTCATGTGTTTCCCCTTGGGGCGTCCTCCCTATCACCAATTTAAGGTTTCAATTTTTTCCTAGGGAACTACATCCAATTGAGGGGGCCTTTGAGGAGACATCAAGTCTAAAGTTTTAGGGAGGAAATTGTAGCTAAGATTATCTTGGGTTGCTTTGCTCTTCCCTAATCTCATGGTATCAAGCTCCTCATAGGAAAAGCAAAAAAAAATCTTTATTGCCTCTTCACTTGGCTCCCTTGACCCTACCTTCCTCTCAACTAAGGAAAGGGTCGTATTCCATAGGATTCAATGGTGGTATCAACTTGGAATAGCACGTAGGACTAAGGGACCTCCTTGGTCAAGGGAAGTAATTGGATATAGGATCCTTGTTCTCTAGAGGATAAAAGGGACACAAACTCTAATCAAAGTAAAATCCTGCTATAAATGGTTACCCTTTTGCCATCACTAAAATGGCTTGGGGATTCCAAGTATGATCGAGACATACCTTAGCCACCATTATAAATGCTACTAAACTATTTTTTTATGTTTAGTTTGGTAATTTGTTATGGTTTGTGGTGAAGGAAGCTTTAGGATCAACATCAATCTATGATAATTGTTCCTCCTTGGTTGCATTTTGGACAGTCTTCTAGCTTTAGCTGCTTCATAGTAGTAAAGTTGTTTGCTCTCTTCATTTTGGCTTTAGGTGGGTATTTTTTACCAAAATTACCTTTAGAGGTAGAATTTTCCCACTGTAGTGAATATTTTATGGCTTTTTAAGCCTTATACTACCACAAAATATCATAGGTTAACTTGAAAATATCACACAAGATCTCAAATATGAAATAGCCACAATAATAAAGGTCAAGATAATAATAAGAGTAGAATAATATGAGAAAATTAATATGTATATCAAGGCTTATAATAAATCAAATAACATTCATTTATATACTAAAATATGAATTTAAATATCTTGAATCATTCATGGACTATGCATGAAGAACAACTTACAATATTAATTGCTTAAAATTTATACAAGATTTATTGCTTTGCTTTCTATTACAATCAGATATATGAATATGATTTGATATATCTACTATGAAGCATTGTCTCCATAATATAGCCATAGTGAAATGACTCTTCAAGTACTTGACTATTGCTTTCCTATGACTCTTGGCTTCTCATATTGCCACTTGTATACTTGATGAACACTTGACTCTACAATACTTGGAAGACTCTTGGACTCCTAATCTAGGACACTTGTGCACATTTTATCTAACATGAAATTTATGCATTTAATGAATATTTACATTCACATGATACTTGTGCATTTCCTACACATTCACACTTACATAAATATGGAAATATAAATCACACTCTAAACTATAGACTCAACCCTAATATAATATTTACAAATGTACATGAAGGTACCTTGGGGTTATATTAGCATGTACAAAATAATGTAATATTCTCCAACAATCTTCACTATAGTTTTGGTGACTCATGGAGGAACTCCTACTAGTAAGAGTTAAGGAACCCAAAAAATGTGCCTTATCCATTGGGTGTGGAGTCTGATATGGGAAAATATTGAGGCTTTTGTAGTAGTGGCATGCACTTGAGGAGGGAATATGTTTGATATGGCTTCACTCAAGACTTTATGGAGATCAGGAGGGAGGTGTACCTTACTTTATAGGCCTGATCACTTGGATGGCTCCTAATTCTCGCCTTCATTCTTTCAACTGATGCAAGGTAGTCACGTGAAGACTCATTCCCTCATGCCTAGGATTTGGGGACGTCATCATCTTCCAAGTTTCCTACCTCTTTGATATGGTGGTTGTCCTTCAACTAATCAAAATGGGGGATCTATTAATCTTGAGGAGTTGTTATACATGCCTTAACCCCAACAATTTCATCCTTTATGCTTGTACAACATCAATCCTTTTGATACAAATTTGAATTCTCTTGTATCCTACATAAGTTTTTTAGGCCTATGATAATAAAAATAAATCAAAATATATACATACATACGTATATATATTATGTACAAAGGACCACCGGACCTATGGGTCTCCCTTTGTACCAGGTGCCTATCCCATGTCATTTTGGTTGAAGGTTCTTACCAAATCTACTTCCTAAGCTTCCATGTTGCATTGCTTCTTCTTACAAGCTAGGTGCATCCTTTGTTTGAGCTAAGACCTCTTTTCTTCCTCAACTAGGATCATGGTGAGAGGCTTCCCTTTATCCTTACTATGTGTTGTTTTTTTGGATAGGTTCTTTCTTCAGTATTGGTTTGCTAGTATTTTAGAGCTTGCTCAACTCTTTGAACTTCTATTGGTGCTTGATGAGGACCTTAGAAGAATCCATAGTGGTATTGTGGTGGGAGTTCAATCACCAGATTAGATACTTTATCCACTTATTTTAAACCTTATCTGGATAGTCATTAGGTAGAACTAAATTCCTGAGACACCATCTTATGTAAGGAGGAGGGGGAGGAACAAAATCCACTCAACAACTTTAAACTGATTCCCCTTCATACCTTAGGATCAAATGGAAAGACCTTATTTATATCCACATAGGTCGCTCTATTTTGGTTACATCCGATCTGATGTTCTCTTCTAGAATCAGGTGATAATATACCATAGAACCCTCTTGGGGAGAAATATCCTTCAAAAAATAATGGAGGGGGTAAAATTTTGGATGGGTATGGGTATGGATAAGGTTTGGACTTATAAGGAATAGATGCTTTTTAAGCTTTGAATGAAGTCTACCTATCGGTATAAGGTCACTTTCTACTTCACAGGCAATTTGATAGGCAACGGGGAAAGAATTTCCCATTAGATTTTGATCATTATAGAAATATCTATATGCAAAACCTTGAAATGAAATATGAGTGCCATACCTAGGGATGGTTTGATCTACTTTGGGATAATTTTCCAATTTTTATGGAAATGACATTGAAGTCATACATCACCTCGTTGAAAGTTTACCTAATTTCAATCAAGTGATCCAATAACAATGCTCCTTCCTCATTTTGAACTATTCCATCAATTGGATAGCTAGTTGTTCCCAATTTTTTATTGACTACATGAGTAGGGAGACATGCCACTCTCATGCTTTCCCTTTAAAATATGCCACTAGCAGCCTAAGGGTCATATCTTGAATTGTTACATTGTGCATGGCATGGTGTATAGCCATATAGTGCAAGTGCTCCAACGTAGTGACTGCACCTTATTCGATAAATTTTGGTAAGTAATATAGAGCCTCTATGGTAACTATATTCCAAGAGTGAGGTGGGACTAAAACAATCAAGGGTATCTAATTATTTCATGTCATAATCTTGTCAACCATACCTTTGATTGATTTCTTCATTTTGCTTGGTTAGTTGTTGAACAATGGCTTCCACTAGGACCTTAAATTTTGGTTTTGCCACTAATTTTTTTGGTTAGATGACCTGCAAGATCACCAGGTAAAATTATTTATTGCTCTTGGAAGTATATGGATCGAGACCTCCACTGAAACATTGATCTTGTGCTCTTTATGTGACTTCTTTAGGTCCTTCTTTCTGGTAGAGTCACCAAGTGGAAGATGTTTTTGACTAAACATGGGTTCTCACTACAACCTCATCTTGGAGATGGTGACTTATTTTAGGTTCTTATTTTATTAATAGAGTTGTCAGGTTAATTTATAGAGTGCTTTAACAATCTAATGGTGATGGCCTTCATCAAAACCATGGCCTGATTTCTTGATTAGGGGATATATTTTGTAGTTTGGGTCCCATTGGAAATGCCAATTTAAATTAATAGGGGTCATATGTAACCCCTTTGTCTCCTTGAGAACCATAACCCCCCATGGTTAAAACCTCAACTCTTTGACCTCCTTTGAGAGGGTACATTTTATGCCCTACACCTCATGTGGGGTACCTAACCTAGGAAATTTGAGGAAAATGTGTGATGTGGCTCTCCCTCAAATGACCTCTAGGTTTTTTTCTCAAGGTTGAATCCTTGCTTTCGAATGTGATCTCTGGAACTCGTCTTCTCCTACTCCACCAAGTTCCCTTGGGATAAAATGCAAAGTGCAAAGAAGAATAGGAAATGATACTAAAAGTAAATTGTAAAAAGAAAGAAACAACATGGAAAAGTAAAGTGTAGGAATTGAAAAGCCTATCTAGCCTAGCTAAGGGTGGTGATGTGCCAAAGATCTAAATAAGACCCTTCATGCCCTTATGGGTTGAAGTGAACACATGCAAAGTGATCGATAGTGCATGAGGAACATAGGTCCCTTTGAGAACATCTAATAAAATAGAACAACTACACCAAAACTAGGGCAGTGATATCATGAATAGTCATAAATTTTTATTAGTGTGAACTCTCAGTTACACACATGTAGAGATAAGAGGTTCAAAAACTCCCTAGTTGACTATGCAAGGTTTGAGCTAGTCCAAGACACAAGAGGTAATGAAGGAAAGTACCCCTTGAAATATGTATGGCTTTCTATGATTTAAAATGAGAAGGGAGATATTTATAATAATAAATGAGGAAAAATACACCAATATCCATGTAGGATTTCAAATTTTGAATTCAAAATCTACCCAAGATGGTTGACATCAATAATGAATGCTCTAGAATCTTTGGAGATCTATAGCTAGATTTTGGTGCAAAAAAAAAAACTTGATTATACCTTCAAGATCACTTGTCATTAATTCCTCAGGTCATGTGTTGCCCCTTGGTTCGTCCTCCCTATCACCACTTTAAAGCTTCAACTATAACCTAGGTAAGTGTGTTTAATTATAGGGTGCCAATATTAGAACTAGATCATCATACCTTCCCTCATGTTTGGATACTTTGGGTTGGTCCAATGGCTTCGATGATCAAAGCCTAGTTTTCTCATGCTCTTTGTATATTTCCTTGGTGAAGGTGTCCTTAAATGCACCTTGAGGATGTGACAACTACCACCTTCTAAGTTTTTATTCTTATGGAGACTCCTCTTCCTCCACATATTAGATGGGTCCTTTGAGGAGATGTCAAGCCTGAAGGTTTAGGAAGGACATTGCATATAAAAATCTCTTAGGCCACTTTGATCCTCCCTAACCTCAGGGTATCAAGCTCCTATTAGGGTAAGGAGAAAACATGCCTTATTGCCTCTTGAATTGGCTCCCTCAACCCAACATTCCTCTTAGCTAAGGAAAGGGTCTTAGTCCACAAGATTCACCAATGGTATCAACTTGGAATATCACCTGGGACTAAGGGACCTCCTAGGTCAAGGGAAGGGACTAACTTTAGATTCCATGCTCTCTAGAGGAGAAAAGAGATACAAACTCTTATTAGATTAAGGTCTCACTATAAATGGTTACCCTTTTTTATCAACAAATTGACTTAGGTATTTCAAGTATTATCAGGACCTACTTGAGCCACCACTAGAAATGCTACTAAACAATTTCTTGATGTTTAGTTTGGTGATTGGTTATGGTTCATGGTGAAGGTTATGTTCAACATCCATCTATGATGGTTGTTCCTCTTTTGTTGTATTTTGTATGGTCTTCTAACTTTGGTTGCTTCACAGGTAGCATAAGTGTTGGCCCTCTTTGTTTTTGCTTTAGGTAGGTATTTTTGACCAAAATTTCCTTTAGAGGTAATATTTTCCACTATAATGAATTTTCACTATACTAACTTTGGAATGGATTTCTTTCCCCCATAATAAATCCCATTGAAAGTCCCTTTTAGGAACTACAAGTAAAATATCATAGTCTAATTTAATAGTGAATGAACCTTATTTTTTTATAAGGTAGATGAATGGATTTTGAAAGGCTCCATAAATTTTTTACATCACACCAACAAAGAGAAACAAAAGAGGAACATTAGATAAGACAAGAGCACAAAATCCAAAACACTCAGATCTACCACCAAGGGCATATGAACCAGTAGAAAATCCCAATTAACCTTCTTTCTTTCTAACTCTATCTTATATGAGCTAGATCGAAAATCATTAAATTTGTTCTTTAGGTTGCTCAGGATATGAGTAGCTTCATCAATATATGTTTTTAGCAAATTTCTTAGCCTCCTCATAGAGGTGGTGAAATCCTTCAAGCTATCAAGATAAGAATTCATCCCAAAGTGGGGTTCCATATACTTCACATCCACCATTTTCTTGAGACTCATTATGCCCATCTTAACGAGATAACTATGAAACTTCTTCAGAGATGAGATCAAACTCAACTCCCAAGAATCATCTAAATTATTTTTTTTATCTTTTACCTTCAATCTCTTGGATCTATGGAATGTTTGAGTTTTATTTTTAGATCCATTTGTGTCCTCTACCATAAAATCAGGTACCCTTTTGGTAGTAATAGTTCTTTCTATTATCATCCTCTAGAATTTTGTCATATTTGTCTGACAAGGTGAACTCAAAGCTATCACCCTTTCTCTTCCCAGAATCTTGAATCGAGTCCTCATATTTTTGAGCCTCCTCCTAAACAAAATGATATTTCTTTGAATTTATGAAACTTTCATAATCCAGACCCAGGTTCACTAAATTGGTCTAGCCTTATTTCTTGGAAACATGAAGGGAGATAATCTTCAACAACCCTTGAGGTAGAGGAACTAAAAAATTACCCTTATAAACCTAAAAAACTAATCTCTCCACATATTTGAAGAGAAAAGTCAATATATTCATTCATTTTTTCTTTCTTAGATGGTTAAGGATGACCACATGGAAACTTCTAACCACTAAAAATTGGTAATCCAAAGTTAAGTATTGCATGACTATAAGTATAACCTTATCCTAGGGTTTTGGAAAATTTTCCCTTATTATCTAGCATTTGTCCACCTTTTTTACCTATGCTAAGAAATATCCTTAACTCCTTAGCAAGAGAATGTTTCTCTCTAGCAATGCACTCCCCTAAAGCAGGAACACCAAAAACCTTTATAATGAAAGCCACACTTATAGTGAATTTGATCCCCCTTGCTTACAATCTACCTTCAATCCATGAATGTGCTAGCTCCATGGATAATTTTCTACATGCATAAAAAAATTGGAGGAAATTCAGCAGAACACCTTTAGCAAATATGTATGAGGCTTCTCTATCTAGAGATAAAAAATTTGGTTCCACCCTTTTCTCAATACTCAGGCTCCCCATAGTTAGCTCATGAATAAATCTAGAACTATGAATAAAGCCTATGCACTCATAGTAGAAGGTGGATCTTATGGAGTTAATAGAAGAGGCATTATACATGCTAAGATAATGACTCTTGCATGTCATTTAAAGGACCATTGCTAATCATACTCTAAAAATGGGTAAAGAAAGAGGGGCATGAATTATTTGATGCATTTTTGTTGGCCCAAAATATCCTATCAATCCATCTTGTGTAACGTGCTAAACTCTAATGATGAAGAAAAACCATCTACTTTTCAAGGTTGGCCAGTGGAGTCAACGAAATAAATCTTTGAGTTCCTATATATTGTAACACCTCTCCTTTGTATAAATATTATGGATAATTAACTATGTGTTGATATGATTGATTAATGATATAGTCTCTTTCTTGATGTCTTTTAATGAAATGATTTCTTTTGGCATATAAAATGGTATTGTTGATGCATTTGTGGATGCAAGATCAGGTACCTCTCTCTAGTGGACATACATGGGTAAACCACCTACAATGAGAGATTGAGAGAAATAATGATGATGACTTGTTCATTGGCAACTTAGGGTAACATGGATAAATACCCTTTCATGTTAGTGCATTTGCATTTAGGCATGTCAAATATTCACACCATTGGATCGAGAAGTTTCTCGTGCAATGAGTCTCTTTAATTGGTGGGAAATAGTATTAGATTATCTAAAAAGAGATCACCCAATATATAATACGTCAATTTTATAGATTCTTGGTTTTGCTATACTTAGGCCACGTCTAACATAGCCACTCTTCCATGAAATAGCAAGTGCAATTTCACTCTATACCGACTAGTTCCTAACAATAGGTAGGGACCCCTTAACCCAAAATATTTGTCATTTAATAACTTGTCTTTCCATGGTGTATTCTATCATTTTTCTTTAAAACTACTTGAGAAATTATGTGATAAAATAGGACCTTCCAATTTGTTCCCCATGCAAGTCCCTTGTCGCCCATTTGGTTGTGAGTGACTTGTTCTCAATTAGAGGATCTAGGATACCCTTATCTCCTTTGTATTTAGGAACAGTGTAAAGTTTCTACAAAATACCAATCATTCCATTGTATCCATCCCAATTAGACCATAAGTATCTACATATTTGAGTCAATTTGAGGTAAGCACTACAATATGCTAACCATACTAAATATCAATACACATGCAATGTCACTACCGCCTTACTAATAAATTAAATTTTACCAACAAGGGAGAGGAATTTTTTGGACATGTATCAATATTTTTTAAATATAAACAGTACCCATTCTCACATGTCTCTAGGTAATACATTAATGTCAAAGGGTGTCCTAAGATATGTGATAATTTTCCTATGGGAGATATTTTCCAAGAATCACTAACATTACCCTTCATAGGAGTAAAACAATAGAATATAACCTTAGTTTTATGCTCACTAATTATAGATCTTGACACATCACAATATAATTGAGGAATATAATGCATAATAGAACTTTCCTCTTTGATTTTGAAGGAAAAATAATCATTTCTAAACTATGAATTATGCATAGTTCTCCCATTAGATAACCTTAGACCAGATAACAAACCTTCAAGATGAGATCTCTTCATCAAATAGCCTAGGGTATCAACCATTACAATACAAAGGAGGTGGGTTAAAGGACACCCTTATATTACTAATCATTGCAACTTGCAAACAATATACCATTAACTTGTACATGGGTTGACGCATCTTAGAAAAGGAGTGTAATGTGACTATATAAACCTTCCCCAAAACATAGACATCTAAGCATCTACAGGATAAAATATAAACGTATTCTATCAGAGGCTTTGTCAAACTTGACTAGAAGAGCATTTTGATTTGAATCTTGTATCCACTATGAATCCTCTTAAGCTAACATCATATTATCCAATATATACCTATATTTTATGAATCTAGTTTGCTCATTGTTGTGGCTGCTCCACAACATACCCCAAAATTGGGGACCCACCTTTTTATTTTGGGTATTTGGGTGTTTGCATGTTGGTTTCGAGTGTCTAATGCTCGGCTTGTTTTGAATTTGCATTTATCATTAGTTTTTGTCAATAATATTTTCTTGTCGACGACATTTTATTGTCGATGACTTTTTCTTGTCGACGACATTTTATTGTCGATGACTTTTTCTTGTTGACGATTTTTTATCGTCAAATTGTTGTCAATTTCTTGTCGACGATTTTTTATCGTCAAATTGTTGTTGACGATTTTTTAATGTCATTTTGTTGTCGATGATTTTTATCGTCAATGTTGTGTCAGCAACGTTATTGCTAATATTTTGTTGTTAACATTGTGATGGTTAAATTTCTTGTTTTTATCATTCATGTATAATGAGCTTGTGTTCTATATATAAAATAGGTTTTATGTTAAAACTTCATTCCACCTTAATACCTCTTTAATATACATCTATACAAAGTAAAGCAAGCATATCGGTAATGTGACCCGGGTTCAATCTCCATGGTGGATGTGTATAAGAAGTATTACTTAAAAATAAATAAAAAAATAATAATAATAATAAATAAGACATTATTATTATTATTTTATACATTATTATATATCTCATATATAATAATATATATTATAAGTAATAAATAATGATATACCACCTAAATAAAGCCATATGAGCCTCATGTTATCCCGCGAGACTTTATGCTATTATATTTAAATGATATCTTTTGGGTTATAAGTTTTAATATGTGATTTTGATGGGTGCAGGTTATTCAATGGCAAGTAGCAGTCAAAGCGACCAACAAAGGAAGGCAACAGCGTGGCACGAGTTGAAGACCAAGATGTGGCGAGCTCCTCCTTATGTTGCTGAGTAGGAATTGAATGAATACGAGCAGCGTGACGGGGTATTTCTGTTGGACCAATGTGGACCCCACAGATTTCCATGAATGGTGATATAGACTCGCGAGGACAGTTGGCATGGGCATCTCTGCTAATAACAAGGCCAATGTGCAGTGCATTAATGAAGGAAAACCGACAACCAACAAGCACAGACGACAGTTAGGCAAGAGGATAATATTCAAACGACGTGGATAGATGGGTTGTTGTTAGCATGAAGGGATGAAACCAGCAGACGTGGAAACCTTGAAGGAGTATTCGGCGTACTGGCGATCGATTGGATTATGGTGCATTCGCAGCAAACGACAACAACGGTGTTTGGAAAAGTTCACCTCATGGGCGAGGCATTTCACTCTGTAAGACTACAACGATGGCCATGGATGTTTGGGCACCTACAATCACGTTGGACAGCGCGAGGATGTTGATAGCAAACATAGTATGGGAAATGTCGCAATAGGGCAGTTTCACGTGGGAAGAAGCTAGTCCAAGGGGAGTAAATGTTTATGAAAAATAATTTCGGGTTCCCATGTATGGAGCAACGCAACAGGGAGTGACACCGGATGATGGAGAATCAAGCAGTCTCGTAGAGGCGGATACTAGAGGTGTAATGTTCTTTGACGAACGGTGATTACTCGGAACACAACCATGCAGCAGTGTGGTGGGGTCAAATGACAGCAGTGCAGCAGGTAAAGAATACGATTTCGTCGCTGCTGAATGACAGGGGTATCAGGTGAGCCCATGGGTCGAGACGATATGGACCAAGGCCAGGATTAGGGCATAACAATCATTTTAATAATGTGCCCATGGATAGAGACAAACCATGAATACATAGCGATAATGTGGTAGTAACAATGACAGTCTTTGGCGACAATCATGCAAAGTAGGAGAACATCATATACGACATGCTTGAACTGATTATGTACTGGCAGTTAAAGGGAAACAACATCACTAATGAGCAGGTAACTCGTGAGAGCTTTACTGGGACGTGGTGGAAGGTGCAGGCATCAGTTGAAAGGGCGATAGTGGAGCATGATTGTTTTCGTCAGGACCGAGGGCGTTACCAGTACCATATCGTGCATTAATTGGGAGGCAATCGAGCTAAGCCTCATAATTTAATTTTCATTGTGTTTTATGGAATAGCTTATGTAATGCTATTTTCTCATTTGGGCTCATCAAGGAAAACCTCTACGTGGGAGAAGGCATTCAATTTAAATCGAAATGATAAAATAGAAAGATAATACCAAGTCATAAAAAAAGAAAAAGAAAATGAGGAGTTTGGGTTTACCTTATGTTGCATACATTACCAAAAGGCAGCAGGTTTATTTTATTCATTTTAAGGGGATCCATCAGTGTGTTACTTGTTTTATCAAATGAATCATGGAAGGATGCGTTATGGAATAAGAGAATAAAGGTTACCAAAATGGGGTAACGGTTACAAGAGCATGCAGTGCCATTGTGCTTATTGCCTTAAAACAAACAAAAAGGGAACGAATAGTCGGAAGAAAAGGAAGGGTTTTGGAAAACTAAGAGAAGGAAGTTGAAAACCCAAATGGAAAAGAAACGAAGGGTCTTTTGAAAAACTTTAAATTCTACAGTGAAAAATGTGAAAAATGGAGCAGAGGTTCGAAACTGCTGCAAGCAGAGTTGCAGAGCTGAGGGTAAGAGGACCATTCTGGACCTATTTGGGTTGTTTTTATTCCATGGACTGGTTTGGGAAGACCAAAAATTTCTGTTATTGTAAAATGATAAATTTTTAATACAGAAAATTTCATAAAGTTGCATCTTATGGGCAAGAAATGAGTCATTTTCTGCATGCAAGATTAAATGTTTATTTCTTTTTCCTTTTCAGATTTTAGGCTTGTAAATGGAGCTTATGCAAGTTTCTTAGTAGCTTCATACGAATGTTTAAATCTGAAAACCTCATTTAAAATCCTAGGAGTCAGCACTTAGCTTATCCGGATTGTGCTTTTTTTGCAAGTCCAATAGGTTAGGTTGCATGCATGAAAACCTCACATCTTCGGTTTTGTCGGAATAGGATAGCATCAAACTGAATGTATCTTGTGTTTCATTTTCTGCATTTCATTTTCATTTTTCTGCATTTTATTTTTCCAGAAATTTTAACTTTTTTTTTAATTTTCAGGCATTAAAATAAACATTTAAAAATTTTCAAAATCCAAAAATAATTTCACCATTGCGTAGATTATACTTCAGACTTCCAATACACACTTTAAAAATTCATTTTCGGAGTTGTTTAGTATTTTTAAAACTTCATCGAAGTTGCTTTTTTATTACAGATTTTAAAAATCCGAAAATAAAAAATTTCCATTTTAAGGTCAAATTTCATTTTTTCAGTTTTGTTTTACACTCATGAGCCTATGATGACATTCCCTTCATGAAAATTCCAATTTCATTGAAGGAGTTATGTTTTATGGCACTTCACAAATTTCCGTATTTTGAGCCTAAAATTGCCCTCTTCATAAAAAATTCTAATTTTACGAAAGAGGGGTAATTTGAGTATTACATTGAAGGTTATTTCTTCAAAGCACTTAATTGTTCATCTTAATGAAAATTTGATTTCATTTAAGAGGGATAAGTTAAAGTGACATTTAAAGTCCTTAATTCAAGGCCATAAATTATTGCCTCTTTGTGAAAAACCTATTTCACCAAAGAGGGATAGTTTATCGATTACATTGAAAGCTATCTTCATCTTCATGATAAGAATCCATATTTGGACTTAATAAAGAATATAAAATCTATTTTAAAATCCTCAAGGTAAAAGGAATTAAGGCACTACATCGTGGTCATATGAGGGCCAACTCACATTTGCTTTATTTTGTTTCAATGAACAATCACTAAAGTTTCATGGTAAAATAAACCAACATTGCCCCTTGTGTACAGTTACTTGCAATCACTAAGGTGTTCCTAGCATTTAAATTGAATATCTTTATTTGAGATTACCAATACACATATGCAAATGTTAATATAGCGGAGACCTTGGAGAAGTTGTTTGTTTAACTTCTTTGTAAGAGGGGATTTGGAACCCAAATCCTAAGGGAGAGTGTACTTTCACAATTGGGTGAAAATACCACTCAACACTCATGGTTAACAATTATTTGGGATATTGGTCTAAGCCTTATTGCTAAGGCTTTTGCTATGATTTTGTATGGAATATTGAGGAGGGTGACGGTCCTCTAGCTTGATATTTTGTTGTTGCTAGTGTTTTTAGGGATAATTTTAATCAATCCTTGGTTGATAAATTGGCTAATAAACCCTTTATTTAAGGCCTCTTTATACTTTATATGCAAATCATGATCCATAGTAGGCCAAATATTTTGATAAAATTTCAATATAAGACCATTTATATCAAGGGGTTTATCTTTTTTTATCTCCTATAAAGCTTGTTCGAGCTCTTCAATAGATCATAGATTATCCAATCATTTCTCCATAAAAGGAGTGAGAAGAGTAGGGATACATTCTCAAACATAGTTGTATAGAATAGCTTGTATTTCATACATAGGAGCTTCAAAGAAAATATTAGGAAAATGGGAATGGAATGCATCAACTATGGCAAATAAGTCCATGATAACAAAACCATCAAAAAATAGCAACAAATATTTTTTATGTTAATACTTCTTAAGTAACTAAAGAAGAAGTTGGACCCCTATCCCCATGTTCAAGCAAGTTCAATATCAACCAATTAAGTATACCATTAGCTTGTGCAACTCAAACTTTTACAATTCATTTTATGCTTATGACAATATATGATGAAAAATAGGAGAGGGATGGGCTAAGGATAAGGGATCCAAGGGAGTGGGATGAGCATATGAGGGATGTTGAAGAATAGTACATTATTTGATATATGCAAATGTACCCCCATTGTACCTTCATGGTACAAATGTAAATATGTAATATATTAGGGTTTATGTCTATAATTTATATGAGTGATTTATATTTCTCTTTTATGTAAGTGTTAATGTGCAGGATATGCACAAGTGTCATGTAAGAGTGCAATGTGCAGGATATGCACAAGTGTCATGTAAGTAAGAGTGCAAGAATGTGCACAAGTGTCATGTATGTAAGTGTGCATATAGATAAAGTGAATATGTACACAAGTGTCTTGTATTAGGAGTGCATGTAGTAGAGTAAGAGTCATGTCAAAGTGTTCAAGTGTCGTAGAGTTAAAGTATGCATGCAAGAAGAGAGCGAATATTCTAGTATATAAGTGGAAAGATGAGAAGCCAAAGGTTAAGAATAAGGTTGCATCTCCCATATATGTGAGGAGTGCAATAGAAAAGTATTGAAGAGTCACATTACTATGGCTATATTATGGAGGTAAAGCTCCATACAATGTAACATGAAAGATACAAAAAGAAAAGTGGGAAAGTGATCTATAGTGATCACCACATAACAAACATTGATAATAAAGCCTGTATATAGATTTTGAGCAATTTATATTGTAAGTATTCTTCATGCATGTAAATGAATTATTTTGATCATTTACATTCATATTTGATATTATAAGTGAATGTTATTTCATTATTATATTGGCCTTGATATATATATATATATATATATATATATATATATTATATGATTGCTCATATATAATTATATTCTTGATTATTGATATTTTGACCTATAATATTATGGGTTATTTATGTTTGGACCTCCGATATTTTGAGATATTTAACATTAAAAACTAATAGTGGTATCAGAGCTACCACTTAACTTTGTCCATTTTTATAGAGTTATATTACAAAGCCACCATAATATTGGAGTTTGTCCACTTTGATAGCAATGAAGACTTGGAATCTATTTTTAAAGGTTGATTGAGTAGATATTGAGGGGACAAGGTAAAGTCACCCTAATTTGGATGCTAGGGTCTTTCCACTTAGTTCAAGGAAAACTAGTGAAGACTAGGACTCAGCTTGAATTGATTGAGAGAGCCAACTCATAAGTAAGTTGGATGTTGGACATTTTGAGTCCCTAAGTCAAAGTTATCATTGATGTCATCAGATGAAGTCATCATTAATGTCAAGGACTTCCTCAAGAAACAAAGGTGTCAAGGTTGTTATTTTATATCCAGGAAGAAGGCCAAAGGTCAAGAGAATCAGTGCAAAATTTAAAAGAAAATGGGCTTCATAATATCTTAATAGTATATGGAAGCATAAGTTAAAAATGTTTTTCATAAAATGTCAAGGAGGCTTGTGCAAAGTTAAAAAGGAGATATAATATTTTTTATAAATTATTTAAATTCAATGAGAATTTAAATTTTATAAATAAATATTATTTACACCATGGTATGCAATGAGAATGAAGTAATAAACTCAAAAGGATATAATATTATAATATTTGTTATTATAATATTAAGTGATATGGTTAAAAACCCAAAGTAAAATATTTATAATATTCATTATAATATTTTACAATACCCAAAGATGGGTTTGGAGTTAAAAATATTCAAAGCGCCTTTATCAAGGTCTTAACCTTCGCCGACGTTACATGGTGGTGAAAGCATTCGAAGCACCGACATTTTACAAGCATGGAGGAAATTAATATATATACCTATGCTCAAATGGCATTAAAATTATCTTTGCTCGATTGATTATTATTTGGATGTGAAGTGAAAGAAGAGCTCGTGAGAATTTTTTGAATTTTGTGTGCGGTGAAAAGTTCAAAAAAGATTGCATAGATCGTTTGAATGCCAACTAGGAAGCTTGGCCTAGTGGTGAGTGGGCAAGTGTAAAAACATTTTTTGGCAAGAGAGCCAGCGTTCAAAATGTGGTAGTGTGCTTGGCAGACGTGTTGGTTGAAGGTGCCAAATACACACATTTTTGCAAAGGGCAAGAAGGGAGGCACAACTTGAATCACATGGTGCTTCATTAGTCTCAAACGAGAGCGTAACTCGTGTGGCAATTGAAGTCGTGACTAAGGCTTTCGTCGCAAACATTGTTGAAGGTTCGAATCCCTCCGAAGGTGAGGTAAATATTTTGCATTAAATTTTTATTATTTGCCTAATTTGGGAGGTATATGGGTTGTTAGTGGAATTGTTTAAAAAGGTTGTTTATTAGAAGTGGTGGTAGTTGAAAATTATTACTTGGAGTAATAAGGAGGTTTTTGGTTTTAATTTTTAATAGTCTTAAATTACTATATTGGCATATTGGAGGATTAAGACTTTTGAGTATTGTTTTAATTTTAATAAGGGGTTTTTGTGTTAAATAAGATCATTGTGAAGGTGTTGAATATTATTTTAAGTTGGAGTGATAAGGTGTAATTATTGATATCATTTTGTATTGTGTTTTTGAGGAAATTATTATCTTCTAACCATTATTGAGATTGTAAAAGAAGTGAGTGTGAGTGTGACAAATTTGTGAGATCAACTCCTTGTCAAGCAAAAAGGTATGGGCAAATTCTTCTTTGGTTGAGTTGATTGATTGTCTTTCTAGAAAATAAAGTTTGGAGTGAAAAAGATTTGATTAGGGTTTCCTTTTGGAAAGTGTTTGAGTTAATGCTTCAAGGTTTTTTGGAATTAAGTGTTGTGATTAAAACCTTGTTTTATAAGCATTGTTGTTGAAGCCATTGGTTGTGTGAAGAACTTGAGTTAGGGTTTTGAAAATAACATGAGTATCATTGTTATGTGAAGATTTATTTATATGCATTGTTGTTGAAGTGAGTTGTTGTGCAAAGAACTTGAACTAGGGTTTGAAAAGAACATGAGTATCATTGTTATGTGAGATTTGTTGTAGAGCATTGTTGAAAACATTTTGAGTTGGTATTTACATGCTTGGACTAGGGTTTGTGAACAAGGGTTGTTTCTTGAGTAATTGGTTGAGTAGAGTTGAGTGAGCCTAGTCAAGTGGATGTATGAAGTGATTTTTCAAGTTCCATAAAACAAACTATTCTATATTCTGATTTGAATGAGAAAGTGTTGAGCATTGAGTTGAAACATATTGGGTCTCTAAAAATTCACTTTATGTTTCTATGAGATTGGATAAGTTTTGTGTGAGCTTATTGAGCAGATTTGGACAAGTTCTATATGGACTTATTGAGCAGATTGGACAGGTTCTGAGTGGACCTATTGAGCATATTTGAATAATTTCTATGTGGACTTATTGAGTAGATTGTACAAGTTCTGAGTGGACCTATTGAGCAGATTTGAATAAGTTTTGTATGGACTTATTGAGCAGATTGGACAGGTTCTGGGTGGACCTATTGAGCAGATTTGAATAAGTTTTGTATGGACTTATTGAGCAGATTGGATAGGTTCTGAGTGGACCTATTGAGCATATTTGAATAAGTTTTATGTGGACTTATTGAGCATATTGGACATGTTCTGAGTGGACCTATTAAGTAGATTTGAATAAGTTTTGTGTGGACTTATTGAGTATATTTGAGCAAGTTCTGAGTGGACTTGTTGAGCAGATTTGAGCAAGTTCTATGTGGACTTGTTGAGCAGATTTGAGCAAGTTCTGAGTGGACTTGTTGACCATATTTGAGCAAGTTCTATGTGGACTTGTTGAGCAGATTTGAGCAAGTTTTGATTGGACTTTTGAGCAGATTTGAGCAGGTTCTGAGTGGACCTATTGAGCAGATTTGAGAAAGTTCTGAGTGGACTTGTTTATCATATTTGTGATAGACCAAATGGACTGTGTTTAGTGTAGATTTAAGACAAAGCATTGGAGGTGACAGAGAAGAGAGGACAATAGTCTCCAGTGGATAGAGATCCATCAGCCAGGGTAGTGAGGACAGGTCTTCTGAGTGGGTACAAGAGTCTTTAGTGGAGAGAGATCCACAAGCCAGTGTAGTGGATGCAGTAGTCTTCTAGAGGATCACAAGGTAGAGCAGAGGAGAAGGAGTTCTCTAGTTGATAGAGATCCATGAACTTGATTTAGGGGATTGGTGTTTCCTTTGGACAGAGGTCCATAAATATTGTAATTGGGAATTATTCCCAAGAGATTGATTGAGAAAATTTTAGTGAAAGATGTTCTCTGTGGAGTAGCCCACATTGGGTGAACCACGTAAATTGTGGTGTCTCTATTATGTGTGGTGATTTGTACATTGCTTTGATTATTGCTATTGATATTGTTATCTATACATTGCTTAATATTTATTTGGAAATAAAAGTAAAAAGTGGTCTTATATTGTTCACCCCCCTCTCAGTGTAAGCTTGTGTTCTTCATTGGACACGTCAGGATATTCATAGTCACCCTAATTTGGATTCTAGGGTCTTTCCACTTGGTTCAAGGAAAACTAGTGAAGACTAAGACTCAACTTGAATTGATTGAGAGATCTGACTCATAAGAAATTTGGACATGCAATGACATTCATAGTCACCCTAATATTGATTTTTGGATTCTCTAGAAAAGAGGAGATTTATATTGTTCTTAGGTTGGACCTAATACACCAGAGATAGATTATTTATATTGATAAACATCAAAGCTTCTAGAGATTGAGAAGCATCATAGCTTCCAAAGAATAGATAAGCATCTAATATTCCAAAGAATATAAGAAAATATAGAGAAGAGAAGTGGTATAAGCTTCTTGAGAATAGAAATATTGAGAAGTAGTATAAGCTTCCAAATTATAGAGAACAGTACGTACAGAGAAGAAGCCTCTCAAGAAAAGGAAATATAGAAGCATATAGAGAAGTTAAAATTTTGGTCATTCAAAAATATAGACCAAAATGATCATGTTAACTAGAAATACTTCATAGCATTGAAGGGGCAAGGTAAAGTCACCCTGATTTGGATGCTAGGGTATTTCCACTTGGTTCAAGGAAAACTAGTGAAGACTATGACTCAACTTGAATTGATTGAGAGAGCCAACTCATAAGGAAGTTGGACATGTGAGGATATTCATAGTCACCCTAATTTGGATTCTAGGGTCTTTCCACTTGGTTCAAGGAAAACTAGTGAAGACTAAGACTTAGCTTGAATTGATTGAGAGATCAAACTCATAATAAATTTGGACATGCGATGACATTCATAGTCACCCTAATATTGATTTTTGGATTCTCTAAAAAAGAGGAGAATTATATTGTTCTTAGGTTTGACCTAGGACATCAGAGATATATTATTGATATTGAGAAGCATCAAAGCTTCCAGAGATTGAGAAGCATCAAAGCTTCCAAATATTGAGAAGCATCAAAGCTTCCAGAGATTGAGAAGTATTATAGCTTTCAATATATTGAGAAGCATAAAAGCTTCTAGAGATTGAGAAGCATCATAGCTTCCAAAGAATAGAGAAGCATCTAAGTTTCCAAAGAATAGAATAAAATATAGAGAAGAGAAGTGGTATAAGCTTCCCGAGAATAGAAATATTGAGAAGTAGTATAAGCTTCCAAATTATAGAGAACAATATTGAGAAGTACAAAGAAGAAGCCTCTCAAGAAAAGGAAATATAGAGGCTTATAGAGAAGTTAAAATTTTGGTCATTCAAAGATATAGACCAAAAGGATCAAGCTAACTAGAAATACTTCATAGCATTTCAGTCTTGTCTGTGAATCATTTTAAAAGTTTCAAAGAGTATTTTAGTCCTACAAATGGAAACAATCAGGGAATATAGAAGATAATAGCAAGTAGGAGCAAACAGGGAATATAAACGCTACTAGAGCATAGTATAGTGTCGCATAGAAGAGACAACAACAAAGTGCCATCAAAATTTTTAAGGATAGCAGCAAAGCGTCATTAGAACTTCTAAGGATAACAACAAAACACCATCAAAAGTGTTAAGGATAGCATCAAAGCACCATCAAAAATGATATCTACATAAGAGAGACAACAAAGCACTATCTACATAAAGAGACAGTAAAGCGCCGTCAAAAGCACTATTTGTAACATCCCTCCCAATTCATTTTTGTTATCTTGCTATTCAGAATGAGATACTATTGATGAATTCTATGGTTGCAAGTAACAAGATTTACCTCCAAAGCTGATCAGTAGTACCTGGTGCCCACCTACAGGTAGAAATATAGGGGTGTCTGCAAGAGGTAAGGTGGGACATGACGCGTACAATGGCCTGTGAGTACATGGAAGCTCACTGAGAGAAAAATCATATAGGGGCATCTTGTTTGTTGCATTATATGCATGTTTGCTTGATGAAGTTTTGTTGCATTTTGCATATATTGGTTTGGTGAATTTATGTCCAGTTGCTTATTGACTGAATCTGGTTTTGTATTTGAATGGTCATATAATACTTATTTCTACAAATAAGGATATATATATATATATATATATATATATATATATATTTGAGCATGACAATGTATTATCTTATAAATAATAATATAATACAAATAATAATAAAATATTTATATATATATAATATACAATAAATTATAGAAGAACAAGGGAGGGAAGAAAGTAGAGAGGGGAGGGCTCTGGTCCCTCCCCTGCTCCCCCTCCCATGGCTCCTGGTTCCTGCCCAGTCCTTAACTCAACCCAGGTCATCCCTCCCGAGGAGTGGTTGTTCTGCGGATGATCTCCCGGGGGAGATCCTTCTCCACTATCTGTGCCCCTCCCGGCCGGCTAGGGTTTCCTTGGTTGTTTTTTTTGGACTGGTGCTTCCCAGGGACCCCTGTTTGGTTGGGGATCCCTTCCCTTTTTCCCTCAGGCTTTTCCCTGGGGTTTTTTGCAGATTTTTCACGTGGATCTGGTCCCCTGCATTTCTCGGTGCAGTGGAGGTGACGGTTTAGGGTTTGGACAGCTTCCCCTTTTTTCTTGTGAATCCTCGGCGGGCTCTGTGCTTGGGCGGGATTCTTGGTCCCTGCTGCTGGGATCCTCTTCTATTTTCTCGGGGCGGGTTCCTTGTGGTGCAACTCTTTGGTCACTTCCTGATGGGCTGGATCCTCTCTGTCTTGGCTGTCGGCTTCTCGCGGGATGGCTCTCGCCGAACGGAATGTTTTCCGGTGGGCGGGATGGTTTCTCCACGGGGCGGGATCCGCCAAATCCGCCGCTTTTCCGCGAGGCGGGATCCTTTCTTTCTCGCTTGGTTTCTCGGATGGCGGGATTTCCCTGTTGCCTTCCGCTAGGCGGGACTGTTTGTGGTGGTTTTGACTGCTTCCCGCGAGGCGGGATTTTTTGTAACGATTTTTCTTTGCTTCCTGCTGGGCGGGATCTTCTCGATGGTGGTTTTTGGCTACTCCCCGCTAGGCGGGATCTCCAAAACTACTTTCTTTCTTATTTGTCTGTTTCCCGTCGAGAGGGATTGTTTCATGCTTACTGTTATCGCTGGGCGGGATTTCTGTTTTGGTGTTCAGTTTCAAGGGATTGATGCCCTAGGCCCATTGCTTATGTAATCAGGTTTTTTTAGGGGTTATAATTTCTGTAATAGGCTTATACATAAAACCAGGAGGCATGATGCAAAGCTGGTTTTGTACATAAGGTTTTGGGATCCTCTATAAAAACCCTTTTTTAATCTACTATAATAATTACCAAAAAAAAAAAATATACAATAAAATATATATATATAATAATAAAGGGTTTGAGGGTTTGGTTCAATGGTCAAAATGCTTTTGTAGGAGCACGGAGACCAAGGTTCCAATCATTTGGACCCCGTAGTACCAATAGACGTATCGCATCAGTGTAGCCGGTTATATAAAAGGTTTACGTGATGCAACTGGAGGTTATAGTGGAGACAAGAACGAGATCCGAACCCACGAAGAGACGTTGAAAATTGTAAAAAGTTATCAATTCCTCTAGCATAATAAAATATATATATTTTGATTAAAAAAAAAAATTGGACATTTAATTCCGCATGGGATGTGGTAACCCACCCACTTTTTTTAATTATAAAAGCTTTTATTTTAATTTAATATAAATTTACTTTTTTCATCAAAATAATAATAATAAATATATAAATATAAAAATATAATATAATATTATAAATGATGATAAAGAAATATTAAATTAAACAAAGATTTAGCTTAATATATATATCTTAATAGTTGACATACCCGAAATTCATTGCCACTCGGAAATCTCTCCAAAACTTGTATCTTGCATGGTTTTCTTGCGTGGCAATTGGTTTTACCTCCGTCATGTTATATAAGCTTGGGGGGCGTTTAGGCGGGGCATTCCGATGGTTGATGTTGAAGAGTTTTCTTTCGTGCATTGGATGAATTGCTTGTGAATTGTTGTCAACAGATCTTCCAAGTTGTTTCTACTCTTATGATGTTTAGTTTGCTTGAACACATTAGCTTTTGCTACTGTTTTGTTGAACAATGAATGGTTTAAGAATTCAAAGTACGTTGAATAAATATCATGATGGTTAAATATTGTGAGATCTGTAAATTTAGTTTAAATACTTAAATTTTATTTTAAAAGTTTTCTTCTATCAGGAGAAACTAAAACTTAAGTTAAACCCTTACTAACACAGTATACTAAAGAGAATAATAAAATTAATAGTACTGCAAAGTATGTGTGGTGATGTCTTTGTGAGGTTTACTACATTATACGATGGATTGATGATACATTGTTTTACCATAAAGTTATATATAAAGATAAAAATACTCCATATATATATATAAAATAGTATTTTGTTAACTAGTGAAAGTTTGTTATATATGATGTACTGACGTTTTCATTCTATAAAATAGGCTGAATAATATTAACTAGTGAAAGTTTGTTATAAAAAATGTTTGTTGTTTATCGAATTGTGGTAATAAGGTTATTGGAGTGCACTTAATGAAAATTTACTAGAAAGCCAAATTAACCGAAGGATGTCTTGTGTTGCCAAAAAACTGGAAATGTATAATTTGAAAAAAAAAATGTACAAATATTAGTATTGTTCCATGAGTAAACAATAAGGACAAAAATGTTAATAGTTTTCTATGTTGAATGGCAGTGATTAGTATAGAAAATACCTCAGCATAAGTCATTATTAATGTTGAGCTTTCAATTGTCATGGTAGATCTGTCGTCGCAATAATAAACTCTGCTAGACAGTGCTTTTATCCAAAAAGACTTATGGCTATATTAAGTTTTGGCTATAGTCTAAGTTTATTAGACGTTCGCTGATTTTATTGTTGTAGATTTTTTGTTTACTCACGCTTGTGTTTGGATTGAAAGCTTTGGAATTCATTGAATGAAATATAGGGTGTTGCATTAAGTCAATAGTTGAAGGTTATATTGTACTTTTACTCGTACATGCAACCTTAGCTGGTATTCTATTAAAGCATGTTTGTTTGTGATTTACTGTCAGGTTTTCATACTTTGCTTCAAACATAAGCTTGATGTGTGTTTTAGCTCACGTAGTTATGATTTGGTTTAATAAATAATTACTTTCTAATTAGATTCTACGATACTTACCTATGGTGACTATAGTTTAGGAAATAATTATGATATGTGCTACTTTTCTTTTGATCACTGGGGCAATGGGTATGTTGAAACCTGTTCCTATCTTGGTTAAATGGTGTTAGTGTGTCTTATTAAGTATTGGACGTCCAAATTTGATAACAGATTACCCTTATAATGCCTTTCAATGAAGTAGGAATCTAAATCTTATCAGATATTTGATCAACCTAGAAATACCATAAAAGAGTACCTTCTGATGTACTTCAAGTTCTGTGACGGTACCCAAGTTCTGTGACGTATCCAGGTGTTGTAGGTGAGTTGGAGAGGAGAGGACAATCCTCCAAGGGAGGTCCTAGGTTCAAATCTCCACCCTACCAAAAAGTTGAATTGGGTATCCAAAATCCAATTGATAATGTTGGTGCAGGCAGGATCGGGTGCGACTCCCAGGTGACTTTGACGATGTAGAACCCCTGTTCCCTGTTCGTGGTCTCTCAAACCAAGGCGCCTGGCAAGATATTTTTGGCTAAAAAATAAATAAAAAAGTTCTGTGACGGTGGGTATTTTAGACACCCAAAATAAAAGGAAAACCTTTATAAAATTTGGAATTAGTCTTATGTTTGGCTGTAACCCGTTATCCGATCGAGTGGTTTGGGTTGGGTCGTATGAAAGAAAGTACTTAATTGTTTTAATCAACAAATGATTGATTTAGTATATTGAAGAGTGTTGGTTATTTAATTTAATATTAGCCTTGGAATACGTAATTTCCAGCATGGTTATAGCTTTAAGGAAAGATAATGATTAGAGTAGCCCTTGCTATGCGTAAAGAACACGGAAATTATAAATCAGAAAATACCGAGATTGAAAACTCCAACATTTTCTATGCGACCATATCACTTTAGTTAAATAAAGCAAATCTAGTAAACATGGTGTGTATTGTTGGGAAATAAATTTTAAATTAATTAAACTATTATGCTTACTTCCTTAACCAAAACTTGTTGTGCCAGAGCTGTATACTATCACTTGGTTTGGTTTTCTAAAATAAAATCTTATTATTAAATTGAAATCATCTTTTCTTTAAAATATATTTTATAGACCCAAAAAAAATTAATGGCGTCGAAGTATGTCTTCATGGGCAGCATCATTACTGAAAGTCTTTAATGATAATGTTCAAGAATGCCAAGCCGACATAGAAACAATGAGTAGACTGCAAACTGTTAGTATTGCGTGCAAGTTGAAATTAATTTAATAGCAAGGTTGCTTTATGTTTCAAGTGGCTTATTATGTTGTAAATGTCTACACTACGATTTTAAGTTTTAGGAATAGCCACTATTAAATAAACTTTGACTTTCGTTTGATTTTCGTTAAAAGAACTAAAAAATTTTAATTAGGTTATTTTGTCGACCACCTTAAAAATATAAAATGCAGGGTTGTTCAATATATAAAAACCTAATCATTTATTGTCCTTAAAAATATAAAATGTAGGGTAGTTCAATATATAAAAACCTAATCATTTATTGTACTTTGAAACACTATTATATACTTATTGGCTTCCATACTCGAATTAGATATGTTGCTTATAACGAGTGCTTAGGTTTTTTTTGTCTTATATGTTATCACCTTCAAAAACATAACAAATGCCTATTCAGACACCTTTGACTTTCATTTTTAAATTTTGAAAGTGTTGCTTTTATCTTATACAAATCCATTACCTTGAATGTTGTGATCTGATTTTGTATTAGGGAACTTTTCATTATTGAATTTAATGTAAATGATACTATTTTATACTTAAGGTTATAATAAATTAAATAGTGCTTTTATCTTATACCAAACCATTACCTTGAATGTTGTGATCTTTGACTTTGTATTAGAGAACTTTTCATTATTGAATTTAATGAAAATGATACTATTTTATTCTTAGGATTATAATAAATTTGATTATGCAATGTTAGGTTATATTCATATTTATTTATTTATAAAAGTCTTTTGTTATCATAATCTGCAATTATTATTAAAAAATCTTTATTATTATTATTAATAGTAATCTGTTATTATTATTAAAAAACTTTATTGGGGTAAGGGTCTCCATGGAAGGTCTTGGGGATCTGTAGGTGTCTTTCCTGTTTCTCTTCCTTGCATCTCTTACTTGGCCTTGTTTCAGGTCCATGATTTTGTCCTAGTTTCCCTGGAACCTCCTTTACCCATCCTCCATAGCAGGAAGGTGTTATAGACGATCTCTTTGGGGGGAGATCACTGTTTCATTATTCTACCCTGTGGTGGGGTTTTCCTTCGGTGTTTGGGTCCTGGGATGGTTTTAGGTTCTTCCTTGGGAATTTCCTTAGGCTTTTTGGGTTATTCAAGGTTTTTTCCTTGAATTTTCTAGTTTTTTCCAAGTTGTTTTAGGTGTCTTCTTGATGTTTACCCTTGGAGGATCTTCAATTGCGGATTTATGGGTCTATGGAAATGGGTCTATGTAAATGTGGCATAAGCAGTTTTGCACAGCATCCTTTTGGTTTGGATGAGGACCATGTGCTTTCTACTATGACTCTAATCTTTGGGATCAATGTTGTGGGTCCAGCAGAATTTCAGTTTCTTTCGTGGCTCGCCTGGAGGGGCCTCTAGTTTCCTTGCTATTGTGTCCCTACAGGACTTCCTCATCTGTTTCCCTGAAGCTGTTCGTTGACGGTGTTGAAGGTTTTCTGTTAGCGTATAGTAGTTGTTATTACATTATGTTGTTATTAGGAATCATTTGGTTAGCCTATAGTTAGCGCTAGTTTTATTTCTAGCTCTAATAGGTTAGTAGATCCTATATCTATGGGCTATTTGCAGCTTAATGTAACCTATATTACTTGGCACCTTAATTGAATTATTTGTCTTGCTTCCTAACATGGTATCAGAGCGGGAGGAGTGAAGCTTCACTCCAATTGAATCTCGTGTCTGACTGACAGATCTGACTCTCGTCAGATCTAAATCTGCCTGGTCATCCAGGCGCAGACTCCTAAGTAAGGTGGACGACGCGGGACCCCTAAAGACATTTAGTCTAGGTGACTGTGACGACGACTCTCATAGCTAAGGAAAGCTAGCTAGACAAGACCTGAGGGCCAGTGGACGCAACCGAACGGAGGCCAATGTGACACGACTAGACTGGACAAGTCGGACAGACCTGACGGCTCGACGACACGACTGGACTGGACAAGCCAAATAGACCTGACGGCTCGGTTAGACAAGACCCAAGGGCCAGAGGACGCAACCGGACGGAGGCCAGCATGACATAGGAGGATCGTGACAACATTGATCTAGAAGGGGGCCAGTTAAAACTTTGATAGCCAAGTGGCTAAACTCAAGTGGGTACAGCGTGTCCAACTCACGCGAGAGGCTGGGTTATGGGTAGCATAGACTACCCGAAGGTAGTCATGTGTCTTACGGTGGCTTCACATTTTTAAACTACATAAGTTTTCCCACACGTCCCATGTGGGACTAAACAAACATTCTGTCACAATGCCAGCTCCATGCGATAGTCAAAAAATTCGACCACAGCACTTCAACCCCGTCGATCTGGATAGAAACCTCCTTTGCCGATGACAAATTTTGGTGATGATTTTAGGGCTATATTTTTCTTTGATCTACCCATTCTTAACATAGTTTTTAGGGCTATATTTTTCTTTGATCTACCCATTCTTAATGTGTCGGTATCTACCAAAAATGCACCTTTTACAATAAAATTTTGCAAAATAATCTGACTAAGGTGTCGGTCACTACCAAAAATGCACCCTTATAAGTCTTCCCCCCTTTTGTTTTGCAAAAAAATATATCTCCCCTGTACGGGGTTCCAAGGGGTAGCGCCCCTGGCGTGCCTCCCCCGTCACGAGACGGGGAGTCCAAAATTTTTTGGAAGCGCAAAATGGGCGCTCCAGAAGGCTTTTTCCACTGGTTTGTAAAAAAATTACAATATTTGCCTCTTAGGCAGATTAGCACAAAAAATCCCCCCTGTGTGAAGTACTTCAAACAAAATTTGCTATTTATGAAGCCTAAAAAATAGGTGGTGAGGTTTGAGGATTTTATGCCTTAGTATTGCCCCAAAGGTATTTAAAAAATTTAATTTTGAAAGCAAAATATTTAATGTTAATGATAAAATTTAAATTTAACTAAAAATCAACTTCTTAACAAATTTATAAAAAAAATAAGAAATTGATTTTTAATTAAAAAAAATTAACCATTAAAAATAAATATAAGCAAAGCAAAAAAATGTTTTTGTTTTTTTAAAATATTATACCTTGAAATGCTCCTTTGAGAAAAAAGAGAGGTCGGTGGGGTTTGAACCCCCGACCTATCGGTCAGCAATGCCTTAGCGCTTAGCCTTCGACCAACCAGGCTAGCGCACTCGCTGAGATAGTAGGGGAGAGATCCCCTAATTAACTATTGTCAAGGCCACAGGAGCAAGGGATGCACCCTCTTGTCCTCCACCGACGGTGCTTCCACTGGTCGAACGATAGTGCTCTCCTCCACCGGCGATGCCTCTCCCTTCAGCGATCGGCTTGCTTTTGACTGGGTGGCGCAACCTCTATCTGGGCGTGCTCGTCTGGGTGGTGATGTCGATGGTGCTCACCTGCACCTACGTGAAACGGTGCTTGGTGGTGCTTCTCCTCTCACAGGGTTCCTCCTACTATCTCTATTCACATCCACCAAGACGTGAATGTTGGAATTTTATCGGTGGCTCTTAGTCTTAAACCAACAAATCGCCAGATTTACATACGTCAACAATGGTGAGAGATTAGGTAAACATGAGCAAGGCATTAAAACTCCAATAATGCTAGATGTCAGGGCAAAGAATGAAGGCCTTGGCTATACTGGACATGCAAGTACCAGTAATTCTATGTTTGTAAAACCTAAATCTCCTACAACTCCTAAAAAGCATTGTTGCAGTCACTATGGAAAGACAGGACATGTTGCAGCTAAGTGTTGGAGATTACATCCTTGTGATTCTTATGGATGTACGAATCACTCTTCTTCAAGATGTTGGTACAAAGTGAAAATAACCAACAAGGTTCATATTGATTATGGATGGACAGATCTCACACAATGGACCATGATGAAAGAAATGTTGTATGGCTTCTACCGAAAAGGTAAAACCTATGGTAGACCCAGAGGCAAATCCAGTGATAGACCGAGTGGCAGTCCCAAAGATAATTATCCAGAGACAAACCTAAAGACAAACCCAGAGACAAAGTTCCAGAGGCAGATCTACAGGCAAATCCAGAGGCAGTTTCACAGGCAGATCCCGAGATAGACCCAGAGGTATGCTTAGAGCTAGAGCCAGAGCCATGAGCCCGAGCCAAAGTCGAAGACAAAGCATGAGCCACCATTCTTTCATTTCTCTTCTTCTTCTTCTTCACTGTATTGGGGCAGTTATATACTTTACCCAAATATTGTTGTATGGGGGGATATTAGCATAGCTAGTAGTTATATTATTATCCAAATAATGTAATAAGGGGGGATGTTAGCGTATATTTTATTAGCTATTATTACATTATTTCATATTGTTAGCATCTTTTGTTTAGGCTCGTTATTGTTAACAAGATCCGCTTTATTAGGGCTAATTAGAGCCTAAGTTATGTATTTAATTAGCATTCCTAATAAAGCGGATATCGTTAACAATAATGAGCCTAAACAAAAGATGCTAACAATATGAAATAATGTAATAATAGCTAATAAAATATACACTGACATCCCCCCTTATTACATTATTTGGATAATAATATAACTACAAGCTATGTAATAAGAGGGGATGATAGAATAGCTAGTAGTTATATTATTACCCAAATAATGTAATAAGGGGGGATGTTAGCGTATAGTAGCTGTTATTACATTATGTTATTATTAGGAATCATTTGGTTAGCCTATAGTTAGTGCTAGTTTTATTTCTAGCTCTAATAGGTTAGTAGATCCTATATCTACGGGCTATTTGCAGCTTAATGTAACCTATATTACTTGGCACCTTAATTGAATTTTATGACTTGCTTCCTAACATTGTCTAGGATTTTTTGTTTCTTCCTTTCTATCTGGGCTCTATCGTCTGTAGCTGGACTTTCTCGTGACTCCTTCCTCTTGGGTCCTTGTCGAACTTTCCCGTCTATTTCCTACAGTGTGTTGTTCTGCTACTGCTTCCTCTACTGGTTTGGCATTTTTGAAGGCTTTTTTTTTTCTATATGAGGACTTCGTGGCCTATGGATCTCCTCTAAATATTGAACCACTTTTCAGGATGATGATCCATTACATAAGGATTTTGTGGCCTATGGAAAACCTCAAATTTTTGTTCCACCTTTCAGGCTCACAAGGGATTCGGTTTTTTCTCAGTTTGTGTGATCCTATGTCATCCCTGGTTTATTACCATATTTGGTTAGGCAGGATTTACTATTTTCTCTATTCCTTTGCTCCACCCGTTTGCGTAGGGTGGTTTTTCTACTTCAGATTGGTTTTCCCCTGCGTGGGAAGTTATTGTTCAATCAATTTCTAGTTTCCTATGGGTCCCACCCTTGGATTATTTTAAATTTTAAATTTGGCACATGTTTCATTTTCCTGCCTGTGGGAAGTTTCATTTGTTTTCTGGCAGGTTGGGCGATTTGGCGCATTTCTCTTTCTCCCGCCCTTGGGATGTTTTAAATTTCAAGTTAGGCACCTGAAGTTTTAAAATTGTTTTTAGGCGGGCTTTTTTGTCCTTTTCTATTGCCTTCTCCTCTCCCACCTGGTGGGCTTTTCAAACTTTACCTCGCATGATTTTCCTTAGTGTTTTTCCTGACTGCTTTCCTATTTTTGTTCCTTAGCACTTTCTTGAATCTGTTCCTCAGTGAATTCCTTGGCGCTTTCCTGATTTTATTCCTTTTGGTTTTCCTCAAGCCTATCCTATTGTCCATCCTTGGACGTTTCCTCTTGAATTTTGATGTAATCAAGTTTTGGGATCCTTGATAAAAACCCACTTTTAATTTAAATTACCAAAAAAAAAGTATTTTATTAAAAGTATATAAAAGATTTAAAGGTAGGATTATTTTAATGATTTTTTTGTTCTTATAAAAGATAAAAATCATGTGGATGAAATATAAAAGAATATTTTCGTAGAAATTTTACAAAAGTATATGATGTTAGCTAAAATCATGCTTTAATTTATTGATCCTAGATATACCACAATGTCATAAACTTAGAAACCTCCTTAGGATAAGAGATTAAAATACCTCAAAAATGAAGAAAAGAAAAGCAAATGTCATATATGTTTCACCAAGATGAGTGAACCTTCATTGATGATTCATCAAACCGAACGAACATCCATCCAGCACTGGTAGTTGGCAAGTGGTAACTATCATGATTCAGTGATAGCCATTTTATAGTAGACTTGCATAGGACAAGTGGTCCTTTTTCTATGAATAAGTAACAAAAGGTGGAATAGGATGTCATTCTAAGCTATCATATGAGTAGTACCATGACGGGTTTCATGTTCATCGTTCAACTAGGAAATTGCTAGTAACATACCGGCTCTAGAAGATGCTAGAATCTAGAGCTAGAAGGTTCGGTGATGAGATGATATGGGATATCTCATCGTTAGTTGTAACATGGTCTAGGATACCTAAACCTAATCCAAAAGTAATGGTGGGCTTTGATTGACTTCAATAGTATGTTGGACTCTCAATTAGTCACTAGGTATACTAACACTATACCTTAGCATGGCTTATAAAATGATTATACATAGCAGTGATGAAAAACAAAGGATAGATTAAAGTTCAGAGAAACCTATGTCCTCCATACTATGGGATAGGGAACTATGCATCCACCCTTCTAGATGATATGAGCCCTATAAGGACAACCCCATGTTGTTAACATAGATCTCTAGTAAAGGGGAAGAATGTGTTCACAAGATGGTACCTTTTACAGGATCTAGTCAATCTTGATCACTCGAGAGACCATCGATAACGATCAAAAATATTGAAGTGAGTAAATTATGCCTACGTACTAATTAAATTTTGGGTGAATAATAGGTAAACTATGATATAAACCTTATGATGAGTCAAAATTTTCTCTTAGTGATTCTAGGGAGCAAGACTAGAATGAACAACCAAGTGAGATATATTTGGGTTGTTACACTATCTACATAAGAGAGACAACAAAGTGTCATTAGAAGTGTTATCTATATAAGAGAAAGACAATAATTCATTATAGAAAAGTGTTATTGAGAGAACAATAATGAAGCATTATAGCAAAGTGCTATTGAGACAGACAACAATGAAGCATTATCTACATAACAACAAAGTGCTATTGAGATGAACAATATCGAAGCATTTACATAATATCAAAGTGTTATTAATGTAGTATTTTATACGTATAGGGAATAGAAGCAAAGTGCTATGAAGACTCAAATATTTTAAAGGATAATGGCAAGTAGACAATTAAAAGCAACAATAATCAAGCAAAATGCAAACAATAGAGGTATAGCGAGCTAACAATATTCATTCAACATGTAAGCAACTTCTGTAGAATAGTGAAGCACTTGAGAAACATTGTACAGAGTGCTAGCAAATTAGAGATAATCTACCTTAAGCATAGCCTAACAAGGTACTCACTCTAGGAATTGATCACTTGAGCAACAGGGTTTTAGGGAGTCATAGCAAAAAAGAATAAATAATTTCAAAGGAATGAAGTGTGCTCATATAGTAAACGTTCCCCAAGCATGCTTTCCAACTGAAGAGAAATCCAACAATGGAGATAATCAAGCCAAAACCCTAGAATTTTGAGCATCATATTTTTAAATTTTCAAATACCTGAGCAAGGTTAAGCAGTGTAGTTGAAATTATGTGTAAAAAGTAAAGTCAAGTAATGTTCATACGCCACTACTCAATGGGAATAATCAAAGGTGTTATTTAAGTGTTTCATAGAGAAAGGTATGTTATATACGTTAAACCAAATTGCACATCATTTGGATGAAAAGTAGACAAAATAAATTTGATTATTATTAAGTATTTTAAAGAGGGAGTTAAAAGGTTTTCAACATTAATGTTTTTTAAAGTTCATATTTAGAATTTAATTATTAAAGTATGGAGTGATAAGGTTTTCTATTTCAAATAGGATTTGATTTTGAAATTTGATTTTTAAGATCTAAATTTTTTAATATTAGAAGGAGATAAAGAATTTAACATTTGAGATTTTTAAGTTTTTTGAAATTTGAAGTATTTTTTGTTTGAAGCCATTTGGTTTAAAGGTTTTGAAGATTTGAAAATGTAAATTTTTAAGTTTTTTGAAATTTGAAATTTTGCAAATTTAATTTTGTAGGGAGATAAGGATTACTACATCAAAAGTTTAGAAATTTTAAAATTTGCAAATTTCTTATTTGAGTGAACATTTAACCTTGGAGATATAAAGAATTTCAACTTGAAAAGAATTAAGACATTTTAAAATGAATAAATGGCAAGAAAAATAGGAGTTTCACATCATAGGATAAATCATAAAAGAGTTTTTCAAAATTCTTATCAAATATGTGAAGTAATATCGCTTGAATCTCCTATCGAAATATGAACTAGGAGGAAGTGCAGTCGATAGCAAGTGCAAACGCGAGCCAACCAGGATTAAGTGCAGTCGATAGCGAGTGTGAGCACAAGATGAGAGTGAGTGGAGTAGGTAGAGAGTGTGAATGTGAGCTGGGAGTAAGTGCAGCCAGTAGTGAGTGCAAACATGAGCTAGGAGTAAGTGAAGTCAACAACAAGTGCAAAAAATTTAGGTAACATAGAAAGAAATTCATTTATGAAAGTGCTTACTGAAAGTGTGAATGGCCAATTTGGAAGTTTCGATGTCCTACCTAGCAATAATAAGAAGAGATAATCTATGAAAATCCAGTCCAGGTAACAAATTCTACACCATAAGTGATTATCAAGGATGAGATGATTGAGCATGATATAATGATTCTTAAAACTAGAGGTTTACTTTGTAAGTTTCATGAATATTGGCCAGGTTTTTCTGAGATTCAAAATTGGATTAAGTGGAAATAGGGATTGAATTCAAATTACTCTGTGACTTTTCTTCCAAAAGAATTTGTTCTCATTCTTTTATCTAGTTCAAAAATAAGGGATAAAATAATGGATGAAGGCCCATGGTTTAGGGGTAAATATACATTAAAACAATAAAAAAAAATTATACAACATCTATTTCATTGATTTTTCTTTAACTTATTGTTCCTACCGTTATCATTTGGTAATACAAGGAAACAACATCCATTCCTTCCATGATAATACTTTTTCTTTTCAAACAAAATTCCTTCATAAGCAATTATTATGCAACTAAAAATTTAAAGCAATTTAATATTTCTTTTAATATGCAAATCATGTTATGCATATTCGTGATAGGGACATTCATCCATGTTGCCTCCTAAATTATTCTGACAATTAACCCATCACATCATTTCTCCAAGGTAATATTTTCTCGGTGGTTAATTCTTTCTACCACCATGAAGAGACCTATTCCTACAAAAGTACACTTTCATTAGCACCATCATATTCATATATAAAATGCAGGTTTTCACAAAACCAAATATGAAATTATCTTCACTCCACAATAAGGTTCACATCTCACTTTTCAATAAGGAATAAATATTTTTACACAATAAAACTGAAATAGTTAATCATTTCATCCACAATCCATATAGCAAACATAAATCCATCAAAATAAAGGTTTTTCAAAGGGTGGGTTATGACAAAAATGTTGGAATCTTCATAATTGTAAAATTTGTGGTGGACACAATCATTCACAAATATTTTGTTTACAAAAAGAAAAAGAAAACTATAAAGTTAGAATGAATTGTGGTTGGATAAAATGGGATAAGATAAAAGGAATGTTGTATGGTTTTTACAAAATGAAATCAAGTATGATCAAAATTTTGATAGCCCAAACACAACTTTAATAGTGGATAATTGAGAGGCAATGATTGAGTGTCAAAGATCCAAAAGTGATTAAATTACTTAGGTCCAAAGGATAGCACAAGTTGCATAATCATCCAAACATTTTTTCTCCAAGAGGTAGAATGAATATACAAAAGTGAAGAAGGAATGAGAAGAATAAAATAAATCACACCAAAAAGGGATCTAACTAAAGAAAGCAAGAGAAGACTATATAATATCCTGGAACAGGATGAAGATCATATTGAAGATTAAAGTCTTCCAAAAATAAATAATTTAATACATGGGGGGTGTTAGAGTATATTACATTATTTGGTACATGCTAATGTACCAGCTTGGGTACTTCTTTAGATTAGGAGTGTGTCCTAGGTTAGAGTGTGAGTAAACATTTTATCTAATGTAATAATGTGTAAGAAATACACAAGTGTCATGTAGTTAAGTGTGCAAGTGTAGTGAGTATAGATGTGCATAAGTGTCCATTATGTAAGAGTGCAACAATATCCTTAGAATAGGAAAGTGAAGAGTCTCAAAGAAGAGTGAAGGCCAATATTAATCTATATGAAGATTCACATTCTATTATATATGTGACTAAGCATTGTAAATAAAGTGTAGCAATGTGTGTGTGTGATGTGTGTTTGTGGTGTGAGAAAAATTGGAAGTATGGTGAACATGACCTTTATTCTATATCAAGACACTACTTTTATTAGAATTTTAAATGTCCATTTCATGAGTTGTTTCAGAAGTTATATATGAGTTTTGTGTGACTAAAATATTGCCATTATCATATATTTTATATTGCAACTTTATTTTAGATCTTTTGGTTATTTACATTAACTATTAAGCATTAAAATCTAATGTTGATGATATAATAGATTCATTGATAAAAATACAGTGTAGATCAACAAGTTCCAAAACAAAAACAAAATTTGATTTGTAGCCATTATGCCTAAAAGTATCATATAGAGGATAACTATTGAGATATTCATCCTTATGAGTTTTTTGGATTGGAAAACCATTCTATGTAGGAATGTTAAAAAACATAAATTATAAAAATGGAAATTCAAAATCAACTATGATTAGGTAAATTCATTTGAATTGCAAGCTGAAATCAAAGGAAAAGATAAAAAGAAAAATTGTAATCTTGTTAATCATGTTTCTTTCAACATATATAAATACTTTTGTCCATAAAATTGTGGAGTGAATATGTTTGTATTACCTCATAATATGTTTCGTTTGTCAAGATCCATCTAAATTAGGTACAAACAAAGAGGATTTTTTCATGGAAGTATTGAAGAAAGGAATACCAAATATTATGACTAGAGAACTCTGAGTGGGTCTAACTATGGTGTTCATGTTTATTAATAGAAAATATATGATTGAATAATATTAAGTTTCATATAACCCATATGGAATTAAATGAATAGGCTATAACAAGAAAATAAGTTGATATATAGAATTAAACTAGTTTAGAAGACTAAATGCTAGAAAGAAGGATTCCTATATTAGTACTACCATATTTTCTTGAGAAGAAAACATTAATGATGTTAAATGTAGCTTGTGATGGTAGTGGTTTTCTTCAATAAATTAAGACATTAAATAAACTAATCATGGGTCCAAAACATATGATCAAAGATGATAATGATACAATAAATTCACTTATAATTAATATGAGAATATACAAAAAAAAAAAAATCGAAGTAAGAATTTAGTTAGTGCTAATATGGTTAGAAGCATCATTCACAAGACAAACATTGAGATTTTCATCCTTGGATTTTTTAATTTGAAAAATCACTTTGAGTAGGTATGCTAAAAAATGTAAATGTTATAAATATATAGTCAAAATTAACTATACTTCTACAAACACACTAGAATGGTATACTAAAATTAAAGGAAGAGAAAAAAATCTTGTCAATCATGTTTCATTCATCATTGTATGCATTGAAATAACCCAAATAATGAAGCGTCTTTTTTACTATATAAATTTCCATAAAACCGTAACTTTGGTTCATTGATTGTTGATGGCATTTTAAGGCTTAATATTGTTAGGATTTGAACAAGATGAGATGTATTATACAACAAATGAGTACAATATATAAGCATAAGCCTATATGAAGAATATAAAAAATGTCAAAGAGAATGACAAGTGTCAAACTAAAGAAGGCATAGTGCACATTAATTCTAACAAATACTACCACAAATATCATAGGTTAAATATCACAAGATCAAATATAATGTAACCATAATATAATAAGGTCAATAAAATGATATGAGTAGCTTAATATGATAAAATTAATATGTATATGAAGGCTAATAATATATCAACTAACATTCAATAATAAACAACAATATGAATGTATATGGCCTAAATCATACATGTAATAAGCATGTATAACAACTTACAATATTAATTGCTCAAAATATATGTAATCTTTATTACTCCTCTTTCTCTTAAAAAATATGATCCGATATGTGATATTATCTAATGTAACCTTATGGAGTATATATCCATAGTAGAATGAATCTTTGGAACTATTCCTTTCCATATGCCAAGTCTCATGACTTTTGGCTTCTCTACTTGACACTTGCATACTTGATGAAAACTTGACTCTATAATGTATGCATACCTAAACATGACTCTTGCACTTCCATAACTTACATACTTTAACCTAAGACGCTTGTTCACATCTTTACATTACATATTTGTGTTGAGCAAGGTGCAGCAAAAGCATTTGAGAAAGTATTGTCATTGTTGTCAACACAGACAGATTGATGCAGTTGATGCAGTTCAGAGGTCAGTCAGATCAAGTGCAGAAAGTTTCAAGCAAAACAGAGGTGACCCAGATTCAGAAATTGGCAGAAAGAGACAAGGAAGAAAACTGTCGCGATATCGCGACATGTTTTCTGTCGCGATTTCGCGACAAAAAGTAGGAGAGAGAAAATGCAAGCCAAAATGTCGCGATATCGCGACATGTCGAGTTTTCACTGAGGAGAGAGAAAATGTGTCGCGATTTCGCGACAAAAAGTAGGAGAGAGAAAATGCACGCCAAAATGTCGCGATGTCGCGACATGTCGAGTTTTCGCTGAGGAGAGAGAAAATGTGTCGCGATTTCGCGACATGTTCCATTTTCGCTGGAGTTGGCAAGGAGAGTTGTACGGAAGAGCAAAGTGTCACGATTTCGTGACATGTTCCATGATGATGACGTCAGCAAGAGTCGAAAATGTCGCGATTTCGTGACAAGAAGGATGATGACGTGAGCAAAGTTGAAAAGTGTCACGATTTCGCGACAGGATGAAAGGAAAGCTGCTGGAAGCCGAAAGCGTCGTGATTTCGCGACATGCTTAAGGATGACGTCAGCAAATGTTGAAAGTGTCGCGATATCGCGACAAGATGCAGGGAAAGCTTTCAAGAGCCAAAATGGTCACGATTTCGCGACAGCAAGGGCATGAATGGTACGGCTACAGAAAGTGTCACGATATCGCGACAGGTAACAGTTTGGCGGGTAAAAGCCGAAAAAGCATGCATGGTGACACGTGTCAGAAAAAGCAGACAGGAAAATCATGCAGCCAGTTACGTAAAAAGTAATCGATGTCAGATCGGCAGTTACAAATTGACAGGTGTCGAACATGCACTGAAACAGTTGAATTTGCATGATTGAAAAGCATTCGAAGAATGGTATAGGCAGGATTAAAAAGCATTCGAACTGCTGTATTTGAAGTATTCGAACAGACAAATATGCAGGATTGAAGAAGCATTAGAAAAGACATATTTGCAGAATTCAAAGAGTCGGATATGCAGAATAGAAACAGTATTCGAATGGCCGTATTTGAAGTATTCGAACAGCCGAATATGCAGGTTCGAAAATGCATTAAAACAACCGTATTGCAAGGAATCGAACCGCCGTATTGCAGGGGTTCGAATAGTCGTAGTGCATGTAATCAAACAGCCGTATTGCATGGATTCGAACAGTCAGAGTATGTGATTCGACTGCATGCAGGATTGAAAGGTTATAAAAGAATAGTCGTACAGAGAAGATGTTGCTGCTGTTAGAGAAAAGTTGTTGCAGAAAGAGAAATATTGCTGTGAAAAGAGGGTTTGGATAAGAAAATTAGCAGAGCCGTGAGAGTGTGCAGAGTTGGATTAATTGCAGACCAGTCAGGGTTGTGCATGAAGTGAAGACACTTTTATGTCATTCTAATTGATCAGAATTGTAGTCCAAGTTGGTGCTTGGTACTAGGGGTTGGTGCTCCATCTATTGCAGCAGAAAATTACAGGGGTTGGTGCTCCTTCCAGTGGATGCTGGTAAAGAAGTTGTAAAATTGAAATTTTGCAAAGACTGGATTTGGATTGAAGTCCAAGCAGTTAATTTTTGAGGAGTAGCCAAATTGGTGAACCTCGTTATATTGTGTGTTGTGGTGTGCTCTCATTTTGTTCTTCTCGGTTTTATAAGTTTTCTGTGCTTCAGTCTTTGAATGTTGTTGTTTCGAAATTAAATAACTACACTGATTCACCCCCCTCTCGGTGTCATTGTGTGAACATCAATTGGTATCGGAGCAAGGTTCCTTGTACAAGCTTAATCGCCTAAGGAGATCTTGGAAGAAACAATGGCAGACGGTGAAGGATTTTCATCCAACAAAGCTCCCTTATTTGATGGAACAAATTACACCTTTGGAAACTCAGAATGCAAACATATCTGAGTGCATTGGGATATGATATTTGGGATTCTGTAGATAGTGGATACACAGCACCCACTACTCCTCCAACAGATACTGCTGAGAAAAAGAAATTTGAGAACAACTCCAAAGCTAAGAATGCCATAATGTGTGGGCTTGTTGACAGTGAACTGATAAGAGTCATGAGTTGTAAATCAGCAAAAGACATGTGGGATAAACTAAAGAGCATCCATGAAGGAGAAAGTAAGATTAAGGAAGCAAAACCGCAAACTCATCGAGCACGGTTCGAAGCACCGCAAATGAATGAAGATGAAAACATAGAGACTTATATGCCGAGAGTCAACGGAATTATTAATGCAATCAGAGGACTCGGTGAAGAAATTGATGATGCAGTTGTTGTGAAAAAGGTTCTCATAACACTTCACAAAAGATTTAACTCCAAAGTCTCTGCAATAGAAGAGGCAAAAGATCTAAACAACTTCAGCATGGATGAGTTGCATGGTTCCCTGACAGCATATGAAATGAGAATAGGACAAACCAAGTCTACAGATAGAGAAGCAGCTTTTAAAGCACACAAGAATGTAAAAGCTGAACATGAATCTGAGGATGAAGGAACACTGGATGAAACAGAAGCCAATTTTGTTCGAAAACTCACAAAAGGAAAAGGAAAATATAGAGGGAAGCTACCTTTTAAATGCTTCAATTGTGGAGGAGTCGGTCATTTTGCAGCCAAATGTCCAATGCAGGAGAGAACCAAAAATGGTGAAGGTTCACACCAAGAAAAAGGTGACTCGGAAGAAGAAACAAAATTTCAGAAAGAACAACTTCAAGAAGAAAAGCTTCATAACCAAGAATGTCAGCAGTTCTAAAGAAAGCACAGATGAGGAGTCTGAAGAAGAAGGAGGTGAAGCTCTTTTCATGGCACTTGAAGAAGAAAGAACAGAGAAAAATCAGGAAGGTGATGAAAATTCCAAGGATGAAGTCAAGTGTATTTGGAAGGAGAATTGGTTGCCGCACTTGAAGAGTTGAGTGCGAAAGGAAGAAGAATAAGAAATTTTCAAAGAAATTAGAGAATGCCACAGACATAATAAACAATCTAAAAATACAGATAGAGGAATTCAAGAAAATGTCTGAAGTTCTTGATGAACAATTAACTGTAAAGACAGTTGAATGCAGCAAGCTAGAGGAAGACATTGTTAAGTTAAGGATGCAGTTAGAGGAGATGAATAGAAAATTGAACTGTTTTCATAAGTTTGAAGAAAGTACTGTAAAGCTGGATAAAATGTTAAATAACCAAAGGCCTTCTGGCATAAAATTTGGTTTAGGCTTTGATGAAGGAGAATCTTCAAAGGATTCAAAGAACTTGAATATAGAACTCATAAAGAAAGAAGAAAAGATCGGGGTTGAACCAGAAAAACCAAATCTTGCAAAAGAAAACAATAATGCCAGATTCAAGAAGAATACTGACAAATATGGATTCACAAAAGTCACACATCCAAGGAGGAGAAGAGTCATGGCTCCTACTTCAAACTGGCAAAGATCGGCACCCGGGTTTAATCATGCATTTTCTGGTTATTGTTTTAAATGCAATGCTTATGGCCATAAGATTTCAGATTGCGTGCATAATGTATCTCAAAGGAATTTTACCAACAGAAATGTTTTTTCTCCTTTAATGAATTATGCAGTTGAATGTTATAATTGTCATAATTTTGGACATATTGCTAGAAACTGTGTAAGCACTTTTGCATCAAATAATTATCAGGGTAGAAAATCTCAGCCAAGTGGGTTGAAACAAAACCAAAAATTTCTTGAAAAACAGGCACATGCTAATGAAAGGACAAAGGCAAAACAAGTAGCAAAATCTGCTATCAAACCAGAATGGAAAGAAAAGGAATCTTTGATTGTCCAGATCGCTTTTAAAGCTCGTAACAAATCAGCACCTTGGATACTTGACAGTGGTTGTTCCAGTCACATGACAAGTGACAAGCAAAAGTTTGAGAATTTACAGAATTATGAAGGTGGTTCTGTGAAATTTGGAAATAATGATGGAGCAAAGATTGTTGGAAAGGGATCACTCAAGATCAGTGATGGCAATATAAAATCAAAAGAAGTCTTGTTTGTAATTGGCCTGAAGCATAACTTGCTAAGTGTAAGTCAAATATGTGACAGGAGGCCATGATGTAATCTTCAAGAAGGAGGGCTGTGAAGTAAGAAAGACAAAAAATGGAAAGTTAATAGCCACTGGACTGAGAACTTCTGGAAATCTGTATACACTTTCAGAAACTGCAGAAGGAACATGCTTGATTGGACAGGAAGATGAAAACTGGCTATGGCACAAGAGGCTTGGGCATATTAGTTTTGACAATCTGGAAAAAATCAGTTCAAAAAGAGCAGTTAGAGATATACCAAACATTGGCAAACCTGTAAATAGCATCTGTGAGTCATGCCAAAAGGGAAAACAAACCAGAGCCACTTTCAAAGCAAAAGAATACTTCACTAGCAAGCCATTAGAACTAATTCACACCGATCTATGTGGACCCATGAGAACTGAAAGCATAAATGGACACAAATATTTTATGCTGTGTATAGATGACTACTCAAGAATGACATGGGTACTATTTCTGAAACTCAAGTCAGAAGCCTTTGAGATGTTTAAAACCTTCAAAAATCTTGTTGAGAATCAATCAGGAAAAAGAATTAAATGCCTAAGATCAGACAGGGGAGGAGAGTTTATCTCCGAAGAATTTGCAGAATACTGTCAAAAACATGGGATAAGAAGACAGTTTTTAGCAGCTAGGACACCTCAGCAGAATGGTGTTGTAGAAAGGAAGAATAGAACAGTGCAGGAAATGGCAAGGACAATGCTGGCAGAAAACAAAATAGCTGACAGATTTTGGAAAGAGGCAGTTCATACTGCAGTTTACATTCAAAACAGGTGCATGCTGAGACCACATGAAAGCAAAACAGACTTATGAGTTGTGGTTTGGCGTAAAGGCAACAGCAAGACATTTCAAAGTATTTGGCAGACAAGTGCTACATAAAACGGACCGAAGATAACCTCGGTAAATTTGAAGATAGAGTTGATGAAGGTATCTTTCTTGGTTACTCAACAAAAAGCAAGGCATACACATGTTACAACAAGAGGTTGAAGAAAATTGTTGAAAGTGCTGATGTGAAAGTTGATGAAGGTAGAGAACAAGAAACTACTTATCAAGAAAACTACCCTATGTATGAAGAAGTCATTGAAGGTGATGATGAAAAAGAAACAGAGAAGAATCAGAAAATTGATCCAGATGGTGTAAAAACTGAATCTGAAGAAGAAGAAAACAGGAAATTTAAAACAGGCAACTGGCATAAAAATCATCCAAGTGAACAGATTATTGGGGATCCCACAGATGGTATTCAGACAAGAAGAACAACAGTGAGGAACTATTCTCTGTTATCTAGTATTGAACCTAAAAATGTTGTTGAAGCAAGCACTGATGAAAGTTGGATGAAGGCAATCAATGAAGAACTAGATCAGATAGAGAAAAACAATACCTGGGAATTAGTACCTAGACCAACAAATAAAAACATAATTGGCACTAAATGGGTTTTTAGAAATAAATTGAATGAAGATGGGCAGGTTGTCAGAAATAAGGCAAGATTGGTATGTAAAGGCTATGCTCAGGTTGAAGGCATTGATTTTGAAGAAACTTTTGCACCGGTAGCCAGACTAGAGGCAATCAAATGTTTCGGCATTAGCAGCTCATAAAAACTTCAAAGTATATCAAATGGATGTAAAATCAGCATTTTTGAATGGAAAACTGGAAGAAGAGGTTTACATTGAACAACCGGATGGCTTCCAACTTGGTGACAATCCAGATTTTGTTTGCATGTTAAAGAAAGCTTTATATGGATTAAAACAGGCACCCGGAGCATGGTATGCAAGGTCGGATAATTATCTAATTAAACAAGGGTTTAAGAAAGGTTTGGTGGATAGCAACTTATATGTCAAAACAGAGAAGGGTCATCTTATTGTTCTTGTTGTTTATGTAGATGACATAATATTTGGCAAGCAGCATGGATGAATACCGCAAAGACATATCAATTAAAATGAAAAAGGAATTTGATATGTCAATGATTGGTGAACTTTCTTATTTCTTAGGACCGCAGGTCAATCAAAATGAAAAAGGCATTTTTATTTCTCAAGTTAAATATGTAAAAGAAATGCTGAAAAAGTTCACAATGGAAGACAAGAAACCGGTCAAGCACTCCCATGACAACAGTCGCAAGTTGAGCAAGGATGATAAATCTCCGGATGTGGATCAAACAATGTACAGTGTCTATGATTGGAAGCCTCGCTGTATTTAACAGACTACTAGACCGGATATACTACGAGCAGTATGCATGGTTGCTAGATTTCAGGCAAGTCCCAAAGAAACTCATGTCACAACTGTAAAAGGATCTTCAAGTACCTCAAAGGTACCATGGATTATGGGTTGTGGTACCCAAAAGGCAAAGACTTCACTTTGATTGCATATTCTGATGCAGATTGGGCAGGGTGCATTGATGACCGAAAGAGTACAAGTGGAGGAGCATTTTATCTTGGAGACAGGCTGGTAGCATGGCACAGCAAGAAACAAGAATCAGTTTCTCTATCCACTGCAGAGGCAGAATACATTGCAGCCACAACTTGCTGTACACAGATATTATGGATGAGACAAACTTTGAAAGATCTTGGTATCCACTTCAAAGAGCCAATATCAATAAAATGTGATAACACTAGTGCTATCAACATATCCAAGAATCCAGTTATGCATTCAAGAACCAAACACATTGCAATCCGATATCATTTTTTGAAGGATAAAGTTGCAGAAGGAGAAGTCAAGTTGGATTTTGTTCCAACTACAGAGCAAGTAGCTGATATATTCACAAAACCATTGCCCAAGGATGTTTTTGAGTACCTTAGGAATAAGTTGGGAGTGGTCACAATTCCCAAGAACTGACTATCATTAGGGATCACATTCTCAATGGGTGCATGCATGCCTATACTTATAGTTTTGCTTATGTTTATGATTTTTGCTAACTATAACAATATTTTCCCGAGAATGGTGTACAGAGACTCGGGGGAGTCTGCACAGCACCCTTTGGTATTATTGGCAAAGGGGGAGAAGAAGTTGAGCAAGGTTGTTGTGTGTTGCCAACAATTCCAAAGGGGGAGATTGTTGAGCAAGGTGCAGCAAAAGCATTTGAGAAAGTATTGTCATTGTTGTCAACACGGACAGATTGATGCAATTGATGCGCTTCGGAGGTCGATCAGATCAAGTGCAGAAAGTTTCAAGCAAAACAGAGGTGACCCAGATTCAGAAATTGGCGTAAAGAGACAAGGAAGAAAACTGTCGCGATATCGCGACATGTTTTCTGTCGCGATTTCACGACAAAAAGTAGGAGAGAGAAAATGCAAGCCAAAATGTCGCGATATCGCGACATGTCGAGTTTTCACTGAGGAGAGAGAAAATGTGTCACGATTTCACGACAAAAAGTAGGAGAGAGAAAATGCACGCCAAAATGTCGCGATGTCGCGACATGTCGAGTTTTCGAGGAGAGAGAAAATGTGTCGCGATTTCGCGACATGTTCCATTTTCGCTGGAGTTGGCAAGGAGAGTTGTACGGAAGAGCAAAGTGTCACGATTTCGCGACATGTTCCTTTTTCGCTGCTGCTGGCAAAGAAGAGTGTACGAAGCCGGAAGTGTCGCGATTTCAACTGATTTCGTGACAAGAAGGATGATGACGTCAGCAAAGTTGAAAAGTGTCACGATTTCGCGACAGGATGAAAGGAAAGCTGCTGGAAGCCGGAAGCGTCGTGATTTCGTGACATGCTTAAGGATGACGTCAGCAAATGTTGAAAGTGTCGCGATATCGCGACAAGATGCAGGGAAAGCTTTCAAGAGCCAAAATGGTCACGATTTCACGACAAAGAAGGGCATGAATGGTACGGCTACATAAAGTGTCGCGATATCGCGACAGGTAACAGTTTGGCGGGTAAAAGCCAAAAAAGCATGCATGGTGACACGTGTCAGAAAAAGCAGACAGGAAAATCATGCAGCCAGTTACGTAAAAAGTAACTGATGTCAGATCGGCAGTTACAAATTGACAGGTGTCGAACATGCACTGAAACAGTTGAATTTGCATGATTGAAAAGCATTCGAAGAATGGTATAGGCAGGATTAAAAAGCATTCGAACAGCTGTATTTGAAGTATTCGAACAGACAAATATGCAGGATTGAAGAAGCATTAGAAAAGACATATTTGCAGAATTCAAAGAGTCGGATATGCAGAATAGAAACAATATTCGAATGGCCGTATTTGAAGTATTCGAACAGCCGAATATGCAGGTTCGAAAATGCATTAAAATAGTCGTATTGCAAGGAATCGAACCACCGTATTGCAGGGGTTCGAATAGTCGTAGTGCATGTAATCAAACAACCGTATTGCATGGATTCGAACAGTCAGAGTATGTGATTCGACTGCATGCAGGATTGAAAGGTTATAAAAGAATAGTCGTACAGAGAAGATGTTGTTGTTGTTAGAGAAAAGTTGTTGCATAAAGAGAAATATTGCTGTGAAAAGAGGGTTTGAATAAGAAAATTAGCAGAGCCGTGAGAGTGTGCAGAGTTGGATTAATTGCAGACCAGTCAGGGTTGTGCATGAAGTGAAGACACTTTTATGTCATTCTAATTGATCAGAATTGTAGTCCAAGTTGGTGCTTGGTACTAGGGGTTGGTGCTCCATCTGTTGCAGCAAAAAATTACAGGGGTTGGTGCTCCTTCCAGTGGATGCTGGTAAAGAAGTTGTAAAATTGAAATTTTGCAAAGACTGGATTTGGATTGAAGTCCAAGCAGTTAATTTTTGAGGAGTAGCCAAATTGGTGAACCTCGTTATATTGTGTGTTGTGGTGTGCTCTCATTTTGTTCTTCTGGTTTTATAAGTTTTTTGTGCTTCAGTCTTTGAATGCTGTTGTTTCGAAATTAAATAACTACACTGATTCACCCCCCCTCTCAGTGTCATTGTGTGAACATCAATTTGCACTTTTACATATAAGAAACATATGCACATAGACTCAACTTACACTTGCACACTAACTCACATGACACTTGTGCATTTCCTACACATTATAACTTTACATTAAACTTGTGCATATTCTATACATTCACACTTATGTAAAGAGAAATATTACTCAAACTCTAATCTATGAATCAACCCTATAATTTAAAATTTGTATCATGTACATTAGCATGCACCAAATAATATAATATACTCCAACACCCCCTTGTATTACATTATTTGTTTATTTAAGACTTTATTCTTCAATCATGGTTTTCATATTTGTATTCGATCTTCATGTGACCTTGCTTTGCATGTGATCTTCTACTTGAGCTTCATCAAGTTCATCTTCTATTTTAAGTTCATTTTTATATTCTTGAATCTTTGTAGCTTCAATATTATAAACATCTTGAACTTTATAATTGTCATTAGATTCTTGCACAAGAATGTTTCCTTTTCCTTTGTCTTTAGAATCATATGTTTCCCTTTCCCTATATAGTAGCTTTTGAATATTAACTTAGTGTAAAAACTCTTGAGTTATAAGAACTTGTAATATCAATACTATATGAAGAACGAAATATATTTTCTAGGAATGATTCATCTACCTTCATTTTTTTCTTAGAAGATTCAATCAACTCTTTTTGTTTCACATCCTCATCTTTATGAAGCTTAAGTGAAAGTAATGCCATGTACATTATGCTACCTATATCTATAGGTATCATAATATTATCATTTTCATCATCAATTGCTTTAATAAGTCTTGCATGTAAATAGTATTCAAAAAAATTAAAATTTTCTTTTAAGGCTTCACTATATAATAATTTTGAAACAATGTCTATCTTTCCTTAAGAGTTTTTAATAAAATTCTTAATCTCAAATTTTATGACATCTACCTTTTATTTCTTAATTATAAACTCCATAAATTTTTTAGATTTTGATTCCTTTGACGTATACATCCTTATATCTCCTACGTTTCTAAAATAATTAAAATTTAACAAACTATGGAGTAGTAAACCTTATATCTCCCTAATGTTTAAAAACTAACAACAAATGTCTGCAAATTTATATTTCCTAATATTTGATGTTGAAATCCTTTTGTCTCCCAAATAAATAAATTTAAAAATATTCAAAATATAATAATTTTCAAAAATTTGGTTTTCTAAAAAGTATAAAGCCAAATTAAATATACTTCAAAAAACTTTAAAACTTTAAAAAATAAATAAAATAATTTCATTCCTTATCACTCCAAATATTTTATAAAACCTTATTACTCCTAAATTAAATATCAATACCTTCAAATAAACCTTATTACTCCTAAAACTTAATAAAACTTTTGATTTTCTAAAAATCTTATCACTCCAAAAAACTATAAACAACTTTTAATTCACAAATTACCCAGGTGTTGTAGGTGAGTTGGAGAGGAGAGGGTGATCCTCCAAGGGAGGTCCCAAGTTTGAATCTCCACCCTACCAAAAATTTTAATTGGGTACCCAAAATCCAATTGATAACGTTGGTGTCGACAGGGTCGGGCACGACTCTGGGGTGACTTTGACGGTGTAGAACCCCCTGGTCTTGGTCTCTCAGACCAAGGCAGCCCCGCAAGGGGTTTTTTGATTTAAAAAAAACTTTTAATTCACAAATCTTAGAAACTTAAAAATAATTTAAGTAATATTAACTTATCACTCCTAATATGACTTTAAATAAAAAATTATGCTTCAAAATATTAAACTTCCTTTATAAGACCCTAAATTACACCAACCTCTCCAACTAAATTTATCCAAGCACATATTCTTTGTTGAAATTCTCCTTGCTCCCTTTAATACTTCTCACATTTGCTTTAATTACTAACTTATCCTTCTTTTTAGGTGACACTTGTAGATGGTTTTAGCTGCATTTGATTATTGTTGGTTGGCATTGTGTTAGATGTTAAGATGTTACTCACTTGTGTTATCACCTTGATAGTAATGCTTAGTTTTTGCAATGCCAAATCACTTGGCACTTAACTACTATCCTTCAAAACACTTGGTGTTTGATTGCTTTTCCTTGCAAGATAGCAGTCAACACTTGGTAGCTCTTTCTTCTTTTCAATGCTTTGCACTTGATTGCTTTTCAAAGGCTCAAAACTTGATTTCTATTCAAACACTCAATAATTTATTGTTATTTTCTTATTTTTAACACTTGATCTTTCACCTCATTTTAATGAAGTGCTTACCTCTATTCCAACAAAATACTTTGACTGTTCACCTTCCTTAGCTTTGTTTTGATATGGGAATTCCAACATTACACTAGGTTACAATGTGGTTATTCCTACATTGCACTGTATTCTACCTTGTTGCTTCTAATATTGCACTAGTTCCAACTTGATAGTTTGGCTCTTACTATTTTAACATCGTTTCATTGCTTTCCTTGATATGTTGGTTGCTTTTTCACAAGTCTATGTACTTGGCACTTATCTTTGTACTAGTTCTACATTCTATAGGTAGCTCTATGTCTAGTTACATTTACTCTACATATGTTAGATGGCTCTACATTTAATGGTCATATCTCTACGTTCACTTGATATGATATGAGTCAAATAGCTCTCATCCTTTTTTACTCTTGTTTGAGCTAAATGGCTCGCTCTTTAACATTGATATCTCTACAGTATTTAATATAACTTCTTTCTATATGATATAGATTATTTTCTCTAAATATTATCTAAGGCCTTTCTTATTTACCTCATATTTTAAGCTAGAACCTTGTATGTCTTCTTTACATCTTGGTCCTTGGCCTTCTTCTGTTTATCACAAACCTTGGATAAACCTTTTTTCCAAGCTTCGACCGCTTGCTTTCTCATTGGACCTTTAAACCTTCCAATATTATTTTTATTATCATATTTTATATTGGTTTCTTGGGCCAATGTCAAGGTCAATGTGATCTAAAACTTTTCTTTCTTCTAATATCCTCTTTGAATGTTTGTCAAGGTCAATATGACCTGAATCCCTTCTCAAATCTTCTTGTTGCATATAATATCCTTTGAAACCAATGTCAATATTTGGATGACCTAAATGCTCTATCTCTTTCTTTCAACATTAAGGTCTAGATGACCTGTATGCTATTCCTTATATTACTTCAAGAACTATATATCTATCTTAATATTGATGTATCTTTATCAAGACCTAATATATCTTTCTTATTTCTTTCTCTATTATTGCTATCTATTATTTATTTAAAATATTGTATACTTTTCCATCCATTGCTACTTTCTATTCCACTTAGAAGTTGAAATTCTTCTCTATACACTATAGTAAGCTTCTCACACTTATCATGCTTAAAGTATACTACAACTCTTTCTCTATACTAACTTCAATATCAAGATCAATTTATTTGTGACCTGAATCTCATTTTCTTATGTCAAGGTCTATCTCTAAGACTTGAAATGTTTTTATGTCAAGGTAACATAAATATCCCCAATTATTCTATCAAATTTCATGGTGACTTGAATGTCCCTAATTTTTCTATCAATGTCATGGTGACTTGAATGTCCTTGATTTTTCTATCAATTCCAAGATGAGGTTGAATATCCATTAATCATGTTTCTATATAAATGGATGGCTATGTCCTTGAATGATCAACTATCATAAATTTGATTTTCCATAAATCTTTAATATCAAGGGTTGGCTATGACCCTGACTAGTAAACTATCTTAAATTTGATACGTCTTTTAATATAGTTGAGTCATAGACTTAACTGGTTGCTCTTTAAACATGGAAAGACTCTAGCCTTTCTACTCATTATGACCTTATAATGGAGCCAAAGTATTATTGCCTTAAAATTAGAAAAACTCTTAATCAATATTATCAAACTGGATAAAATCAATTTTTGTAAGTGGATAAAATTACTCTATCAATTTGGATAGATTCTAGTGGTAGCTCTGATTTCACTAATGTTTTTGTAATCCTTAATACTGCCACAAATATCACAAGATCAAATATAATGTAGCCATAAGTCAATAAAATGATATGAGTAGATTAATATGAGAAAATTGATACATATATCAAGGCTAATAATATATTAAGTAACACTAAACAATATGAATGTAAATAACCTGAATCATACATGTACTAAGCATGTAGAACAACTTACAATATTAATTGCTCAAAATGTATGCAATATTTATTACTCCTCTTTCTCTTACAAATATGATTTGATCTCTGATATCTGATATGATCTGATACACCCTTATGGAGTATATATCTATAGTAGAATGATTGTTTGGATTATTGACTATTCCTTTCCATATGCCAAGTATCATGACTCTAAGCTTCTCTACTTGACACTTTCATAATTGATGAACACTTGACTCTATAATGTATGCACACCTAAACATGAATCTTACACTTCCATAACTTGCACACTTTAACCTAAGACACTTGTACACATCTTTACATCATATATTTGCACTCTTACATATAATAAACTTGTGCACATAAACTCAACTTACACATTCACGCTTTTTCACATGACACTTGTGCATTTCCTACACATTACAACTTTACATGGCATTTGTGCACATCCTGCACATTCAAACTTACGTAAAGAAAAATATTACTCACACTCTAATCTATTATTTATAATTGTACCATGGAGGTACCATAGGGGTACATTAGCATGTACCAAATAATGTAATATACTCCAATAATTATGGACTAACTATTTTGATATTGCTTCAATTTACTTTTTTTTTGTGAAGTTTGATTTGTTTAGATCCAATCATAAAGAATTTTTCTATTGAATTTTTAAATAAAACAATAACAAATATTGTGACTAGAGAATTTTGAATGCTGCTTATCATTGTTTTGGTGTTTAATCATAGCATAGGTATGCTTGAATAATATTAAGTTGTACACAATCCATATAGAAGTAAATTGTGTACACTCATTAGAAAAACCATTAGGCTATAACAAGAGGAGTTGATAATATTTAGAATTAGAATACTTTGGAAGATATAACCTTAAAAAAAAAGGAATTTATAAAATTAATACTACCATATTTTCTTATGAATAAAATATTGATGATATTACATGTACAAAGTGACAATAGTATTTGCTTGATAATATAATATATTTATTGGTTTGGTTCGTATATTTGATGTAATTTGGAGTGGTAATGATATGTGTCATGGTTTTGCTTATGAAGACGCATATAGAATTCTTAATTATGAAGCAAAAAATGATGATATATTTGTTGATATTAATCAAGACAATGGTCATGATGAAGGCCATGATGATGCAAATATTTCATACAATGATAAATATAATTATAAATTTATTTTTTATGAAATATATATATATATAATAGGTATTTATTCCATGATACTATTAAAAATATATATAAAGTAATACTATGAGGTACATATGTACAAGGAATTATTAAATCCATAGAACTAATAATTAGGCCAAAGCATACATGTACCAAATGTGTTTGTGAACTAAATATAATTTAAAGCTTACTTTTATCAAAGATGATTATGTAACAATAAATTCATGTACAATCAATATAAAAGTAGACCTCCAAGTTTCAAAACAAGAACTTGGTTACATTTGTTATGATAACAAGGATATTACATAAGAAAAATATTAAATCTTCATCCTTATAAATTTTTAAGTTTAAAAATTTATTTTGAGTAGGTGTGCTCAAAAACATAAAGCTTATCAACATTTATTCAAAATCAACTATATATGAAGTATTTTATGCATAGATTTCACCATGTCAAGGAAAATATGAAGGAGGTTGTTATAATATTTTATTTATTTTAATATTAGTTGGTAGCATGACCCAAGATTTATTGTTAACTAATGAATCCCCAAATAGCATGTAAGTTATTATATATATTTTTAGATATAGAGTTCAAATATATTTCCTATGATTAAATTAATAAAGTCATAGATAATTATAGAATAGTATAATACAATTAAGCCTGAATAAGATATAATAAAATAACAAATAAATATGATTGCAACGTTAGAGAAAACATATCAAACCTCATAAATATTAAATACTATAAAGGATATGAAAATCATCAAGGTAGATATTTCAAATAGTTTAGTGAACCGAAAAGAGATTGTCTCCTGGGTTGACTCATTAGAGCCAAGTTGAGCACAAGGGATTAAGACTACTTGCAACTCTATTATGGTTAATGTAGGAATACAAGTAAATTTTGAAGGGGAGAGACAATGGAGGCTTAAGTCCCTTAACATTAAAATAAAAGGACTAGAGAAAGGATATGTCCCAATTGAGTATTTTACACAATATATTTAGACTACTTTATGATGAAAGGGCATCACTTAGAAGAGGATATGGTTCACTAAAATTCATTATCTTATCATGTGGTTCAAATGTTCTTAAGATAGGATTTAAGCTATTACATTCAATGAATTTGTTTTTATATTTATGAAGAAATCATACATGGATGAGGTTATTATATGTATTTAATATAAATATATGAAAGGAAACTAAGAAAATATTGTTAAATATAGGAAGCATAGAAAAGGATGATTATTCAAAATGATAGAGTCTAAATCAAAGACACATCTCTTTTTAGTTGGTCTAAACCAAGTCCCCTCTTCTCTTCTTCATCATTCCTAATGAAATTAATAATTGAGATATCAAAATTCTCTTTTATTTTATTTATGCAATTATAGGAGTTCAACATTCCTCTCACTATTTTATAAAAAATATTTAATTTGCATTTCATATATCATCTTCTTCATAGGACTTTAGAAGACAAATGAAAAATTACTTCTTGTGTTTTCATGATTCTTTTAATTATCATTGTATAATATAGTAAATCATTTTTTCAACTATTTTGGAATAATTACATGCCTATAAAGATATCACTTGGTCATTTATACCAGGTCAAAAGTAAGGGATTTTCATACTAGATAATTATGGTTGTCGTTTAGGACACATTCTTGTAAATTATTATTTGGTGTATGTTACATTCCTTATATTTTTCACTATATTTTTACTCAAATATCTAGGTCTCTCTATTCATAGACTTACAACTAGAATTTAAAAAAAAATCTTATCTTTATAAATATTATGCTCAATTATTTTAATGCTTGAACTAGTTGCATGCAATGAACTACATAAAACATATTATAATCAATGATGAATCAATAAGTAAACATGCAAATTCAATTCCCATGATAAAACATATCAAATAGTTAAATTTTTACATATTGAAAACAATTGAGTAGCTCCATGAAAAATTAATATGATTTAGTGATCCTTTATGATACCAATAATTTCCCTTTATCAAATTCCTTCACTTTATTTCCTCTTGTTTAGGACTTTCAAGTATTAGTTGTTCCATCTATTTTTTATTGTTCTATCTTGTCCTTCAATTTTCCCCTCAACTCTACAACTATCATTCTCAATATCTTCTAATATAAATAATCTACAACTATACATTCTCTCTATTGCTTTGATGAAGAGTAAATTAATATCCTTAAAATAATATGATTTTTCACCTATGACATCCATAAGCTAGTTGGGTATATTGCATACTTCTCTTAAACTTAATTATCCTGGAATGTACTTTTTTTCTTCTTCCATATATACACCTAGCAATCTACTAGATCAAATATTATCCTCATAATGCTTTGATTGACTCTAATTGTAATAATATCCATAAGCTAATAAGGTCCATTACAAGTCATATTCCATTTAAGCCAAGGTAGATGAAAAAATAATTTATAAAAGTATTCTTGAAAATGAAAATAGACCTATTAATATGACAAACATTTGATATTTAGTTGTTAACTTTATTTAAAAAGCTATTTCTACCCAAGAAATCAATTAATGCAACAAGTAATCTCTTAGATTGCCTTGACTATGTCTCTAGAGCATATGATTTTCCCAACTAGTCTTACATATTTATTAATCCTAGGACTATGTATTACCACTTATTTATAAATAATATTATTGTTTGACACATCTAATAATGCATAATACATAGAAATTATTTAAGTTTAATTTCATAATCATAGTTGAAAAGTTTCATCTATCTAGCCTTAAGATTTATTTAACTATGTTGTTGGTATTAATTTAGATATTTATATATCCATATAGACAAAGATGGAAACTTTTAAATAAAAATGACAAGTAAATGTTAGGAGAAATAATCAAATAAATAATTGAATGTTCTCTTTGACCTCTATAACCTCTATAATTATCTCTATGGAATTTTAGCTTCAACTCAGTGGGAAGATGTTTATTTCCATAAAACCCTAGTTTGCATTAGGGTATGCTATATATTGTCAAAAAACCCTAGTTGCATTAGGGCATCAACTATGGCACTGCAAAATTTTAATGGAGAAGATGATATTGATGTTAGGGATTGGTGGAAAAATTTTACATGGTTGTATCAACCTCTTTGGAAAATTATGCTTCCTCACTATCTTGGAGGAGAAGCTCTCTCTTGGTTTTATAGTTTTAATAGTGTCATCACTTGGGATGAAATAGAGCATGCATTCTTGATTAAATGGAATCCTTATAAAAATATAGCTAGTCTTAAGGTCACCATCAAGGGATATGAAGAAGAAATAAATATGCTTGAAAAAGAACAAAATGAAATAAAAAGAGAGCTAGAAAATTTCAAAGAAGTGGTAGAAGATAAAAAAGATGTCAGTATCCAGATAGAGGAAATCATACCTTTGGTAGAAAATAAATTAAAAAGTGGATAAAGAAATTCTTTTGAATCTAAAAAGTTTATTTTGCAGGTTCATGGAAGTATTCAAAAAGAACAAGTTATTATTTCCATTGACCTTAGTAGAATATATAATTTTATTGATATTTCCTTGGCTAAGAGGTTGCAAGTTCAAGCAACAAAAATTATGGACACACATCTTGAGGGTGAGAATTTTCATATTTTTGAAGATTTGAAGATCACCATGGATAAATATGTTTTACATTTAGATTTTCATGCTATTCAGATGGATGATGAGGATATTGTTCTTGGTTATCCTTGGTTAGATTCTTTGGATACTGTTAACATTAATGTGCAAAATAATTTTATGAAGTTATGGTATAGGAAAAATAAGATAACATTACAGGATATTTCTCATCTTAAGGAGCAAGGATCCAAGGAAAAACAAGAAGTGCTTGTAGAGAAATAAATTGAAGAACAAATAGAACCTAATACAGAATCCAAGAAGGTAGTAGCAACAATAGAGTCCATGGAAGAAGTAGCATCAACTAAGTCTATGGAAATAATAGTGGCAAAGTCCAAGGAATCTTTGATAGAAGAGCAAAAGGACACACCAAACAAAGGGAACATGAAAGAACAATGTGTAGAAGAATTTAGAACAATGGAGTCAAATGTTGAGGAGTCAAAGAAGGTAGAACACCAAGTTAATATTGCACCATATCGCCATCCACACCACCATGAGTAGCAACAATCTTGGAGGTATGGTTCAAGGCAACAATATTATGGTTCTACATGGAATCATAAGGGTACAAACTATGGTAGTGTTTGGAAGAGAAAACATAGTGATCCTAGTTTTCAGAGTGATTCATAAATGTCAAGGAACAAGTGGACCCATCATTCAAGTTATCAAAATACAACAATAGAAGCGTGGAGCCAACGAAGAAGATTTGGATACTCAAGTAACAAAATGGCATACCAACATCAACGTGTTTCACTTGGATGGATGGATGATCGATATTGGTACCAGTTTCTAACATTTCTTAGCAAATCATATTATCTTGTTTCTTCATATGTTTCAAGGATGAAATATTTGTAAGGAGGGTGGCATGTTAGGGTACCTAGGAATAGATATTTGGGGATATATTATTATATTGTATAAGGGTTGGCATGGGCCACACATAACCCAAGGTTGATTGTATTATAATATTATATTATATTATAATATAATATTATATTAGTAGTAGGCTCCCCAAAGTAGAATAAGAAGATGGATATATAAAGAAGAGATATTTGTCATTGTAATCATCATGGAGATCAATCTTATGTAATCATCTTTGCCCACGAAGTGGCTTATGGGACTTTGCCCTCCTTAAGTGGCTCTCTCATCTTGGGAGATCTTGTGGAGTTATTCCTTCCTTAAGGAGTATTATTGGTGTTTCCCTACCTTAAGGGTATTATCTATCTCTCTCTCATTTGTGGATTGTTATTGTGGATAATTATTTGTGGATGAATGATTTGATATTTTTGCATATTGGTGAATGATTTATGTTAATAATAATAAAGTTATGCAACAAGTGGTATCAGAGCAACGATTTTGGCAAAGTGGGGATTTTTTTGTGAAATTGCAAAATTAGGGCAAATTTTTTTTGGAAAAACATCTCATCTTTCAGGAGCCATATCTCTGCGAAAGTTTATCCGATTCAGGTGATTCTTGGATCAATTTGTGCAAAATTTGAAGAGCTTTAAAATGAGTGGTCATATGAAGGAATCCGAGTAGTATTGAGGGAGATATGACCTTTTGAATTTAGTCATCTAGAACAAGGATAGTGATGAATTTTGCAGATTTTTTTAGAAAAATATCTCATCTTTCAAGAGCCATATCTCTATGAAAGTTTATCTGATTTAGATGATTCTTGGATCAGTTTGTGCAGAATTTGAAGAGCTTTAAAATGAGTGGTCATATGAAGGAATCTAAGTAGTATTGAGGGAGATACGACCTTCTGAAGTCAGCCATCTGGAACAAGGGTAGTGATGAATTTTCAATTCATAATTTTTTTGAAAGATGAAATTTGTTTAGTTCGGGTAAGCAAATCAATTGCAATTTATTTTGTTTAGAAGAAAAATTGCAGATCTAGTTGTCTCTATGGAATTTTAGCTTCAACTCAGTGGGAAGATATTTATTTCCATAAAACCCTAGTTTGCATTAGGGCATGATATATATTGTCAAAAAACCCTAGTTTGCATTAGGGTATCAACTATGGAACTACAAAAGTTTTATGGAGAAGATGATATTGATGTTAGGGATTGGTGGAAAAATTTTAAATCCTTGTATCAACCTCTTTGGAAAATTATGCTTCCTCGCTATCTTGGAGGAGAAGCTCTCTCTTGGTTTTATAGTTTTAATAGTGCCATCACTTGGGATGAAATGGAGCATGCATTCTTGAGTAAATGGGACCCATATAAAAAGATAGCTAGTTTGAAGGTCACCATCAAGGGATATGAAGAAGAAATAAATATGCTTCAAAAAGAACAAAAGGAAATAAAAAGAGAGCTAGCAAATTTCAAAGAAGTGGTAGAAGATAAAAAAGATGTCAATATGCAGATAGAGGAAACCATACCTTTGGTAGAAGATAAATTAAAAAGTGGACAAAGGAATTTGTTTGAATCTAAAAAGTCTATTTTGCAGGTTCATGGAAGCATTCAAAAGGAACAGGTTATTATTTCCATTGACCCTAGTAGCAGATATAATTTTATTAATATTGCCTTGGCTAAGAGGTTGCAAGTTCAAGCAACAAAAATTAAGGACACACATCTTGAGGGTGAGAATGTTCAGATTTTTGAAGATTTGAAGATCACCATGGATAAATATGTTTTACATTCAGATTTTCATGCTATTCAGATGGATGATGAGGATATTGTTCTTGGTTATCCTTGGTTAGATTCTTTGGGTACTGTTAACATTAATGTGCAAAAGAAGTTTATGAAGTTATGGTACAGGAAAAAGAAGATAACATTGCAGGATATTTCTCAGCTTAAGGAGCAAGGATCCAAGGAAAATCAAGAAGTGGTTGTAGAGAAACAAATTGAAGAACAAATAGAAGAACCTAAAACAAAATCCAAGAAGGCAGTAGCAACAACAGAGTCCATGGAAGAAGTAGCAGCAACTGAGTCCATGGAAATAACAGTAGCAGAGTCCAAGGAAGCTTTGATAGAAGAGCACAAGGACACACCAAACAAAGGGAACATGAAAGAACAATGTGTAGAAGAATTTAGAACAATGGAGCCAAATGTTGAGAAGTCAAAGAAGGTAGAACATCAAGTTAAGGTTGCACCATATCGCCATCCACACCACCATGAGCAACAACAATCTTGGAGGCATGGCTCAAGGCAACAATATTATGGTTCTACATGGAATCATAAGGGCACCAACTATGGCAGTGTTTGGCAGAGAAAGCATAGTGATCCTGGTTTTCAGAGTGGTTCATCAACATCAAGGAACAAGTGGACCCATCATTCAAAATATAGAATAGAAGCATGGAGCCAACGAAGCAGATTTGGATACTCAAGTAACAAAATGGCATACCAACATCAACGTGTTTCACTTGGATGGATGGATGATCGAGATTGGTACCAGTTGCTAACATTGCTTAGCAAATCATATTATCTTGTTTCTTCACATGTTTCGAGGATGAAACATTTGTAAGGAGGGTGGCATGTTAGGGTACCTAGGAATAGATATTTGGGGATATATTATTATATTGTATAAGGGTTGGCATGGGCCACACATAACCCAAGGTTGATTGTATTATAATATTATATTATATTATAATATAATATTATATTAGTAGTAGGCTCCCCAAAGTAGAATAAGAAGATGGATATATAAAGAAGAGATATTTGTCATTGTAATCATCATGGAGATCAATCTTATGTAATCATCTTTGCCCATAAAGTGGCTTATGGGACTTTGCCCTCCTTAAGTGGCTCTCTCATCTTGGGAGATCTTGTGGAGTTATTCCTTCCTTAAGGATTATTATTGGTGTTTCCCTACCTTAAGGGTATTATCTATCTCTCTCTCATTTGTGGATTGTTATTGTGGATAATTATTTGTGGATGAATGATTTGATATTTCTGCATATTGGTGAATGATTTATGTTAATGATAATAAAATTAGTAATACAAATCTTTTATAAAACCCTCATAAATTAAATATCAATACCTTCAAATAAAACTTATTACTCCAGAACTTAATAAAACTTTTGTTTTTATAAAAATCTTATCTCTCCAAAAAATATAAACAACTTTTAATTCACAAATCTTAAATACTTACAAATAATTTAAGGAATATTAACTTATCACTCCTATTATAACTTTAAATAAAAATATTAAACTTCCTTTATAAGACCCTCAATTACATGAACCTCTCCAACTAAATTATCGAAGCACATATTCTTTGTTGTAATTCTCATTGCTCCCTTCAATACTTCTCACATTTGCTTTAATACCTAACTTATCCTTATTTTCAGGTGACACTTGTAGATGGTTTTAGTTGCATTTTATTATTGTTGTTTGGCATTGTGTTAGACATTAATATGTTACTCACTTGTGTTATCACCTCTATAGTAATGCTCAATTGTTGCAATGCCAAATCACTTGGCACTTAACTACTATCCTTCAAAACACTTGGTGTTTGATTGCTTTTCCTTGTAAGATAGCACTCAAGACTTGGTATCTCTTTCTTATTTCCAATGCTTTGCACTTGATTGCTTTTCAAAGTCTCAACACTTGATTTTTATTCAAACACTCAATACTTGATTGTTATTTTCTTCTTTTTAATGCTTGAAACTTGATATTTCACCTCCTTTTAATGAAGTGTGTACCTCTATTCCAATAAAATGCTTTGACTTCTCGCCTTTCTTAGATTTGTTTTGACATGGAAATTCCAACATTACATTAAGTTACAATGTGGTTATTCCTACATTTCACTATATTCTACCTTGTTGCTTCTAATATTACACTAGTTCCAATTTTACAGTTTAGCTCTTACTATTTTAACATCGTTTCACTACTTTCCTTGATATATTGGTTGTTTTTTCACTAGTATATGCACTTTTCACTTATCTTCGTACTAGATCTACATTATGTAGGTAGCTCTATGTCTAGTTATAATTACTCTACATATGTTATATGGCTCTACATTTGATGGTAATATCTCTATGTTCACTTGATCTGATATGAGTAAAATAGATCTCATCCTTTTTGGCTCTGGTTTGATCTAAATGGTTTACTCTTTAACATTGATATCTCTACAATATTTCATATAATTTATTTCTATATGATATAGATTATTTCCTTTAAATCTTATCTAAGGTCTTTATTCTTTACCTAAAACTTTAAGCTAGAACCTTGGATGTCTTCTTTGCATCTTGGTCCTTGTCCTTATTCACTTTATCACAAACCTTGGACAAACCTTTTATCTAAGCTTCGATCGCTTGCTTTCTCATTGAAAAATTAAACCTTCCAATATTATTTTTCTTATCATATTTTATATTGCCTTCTTGATCCAATGTCAAGGTCAATGTGATCTAAAAAAATTATTTCTTCTAATATCCTCTTTGAATGTTTATCAAGGATATGACCTGAATCTCTTCTCAAATCTTCTTGTTGCCTATAATATCCTTGAAACCAATTTCAATATTTGGATGACATGAATGGTCTATCTCTTTCTTTCAACGTTAAGGTCTAGATGGCTTGTATGCTCTTCCTTATATTACTTCAAGAACTATATATCTATCTTTATCAAGACCTAATATATCTTTCTTATTTATTTCTCTATTATTGCTATCTATTCTTTCTTTAAAATCTTGTATAATTTTCAATCCATTGCTACTTTCTATTCCTCTTCGAAGTTGAAATTCTTCTCTATACACTATAGTAAGCTTCTCACACTTATCATGCTTAAAGTCTACTACAACTCTTTCTCTATACTAATTTCAATATCAAGATCAATTTCTTTGTGACCTGAATCTCATTTTCTTATGTCAAGGTCTACCTCTAAGACTTGAAATATTTGTTATGTCAAGGTAACTTAAATATCCCTAATTCTTCTATCAAATTTTAAGGTGACTTGAATATCCCTAATTCTTCTATCAATATCATGGTGACTTGGATATCCCTGATTATTCTATCAATGTCAATATGAGGTTGAATATCCATGAATAATATTTCTATATTAATGGATGGCTATGCCCTTGAATGATAAACTATCATAAAGTTGATTTACCTTCAATATTTAGTATCAAGGGTTGGTTATGACCCTGACTAGTAAACTATCTTAAAGTTGATACGTATTTTAATATAGTTGATTCATATACTTCACTAGTTGCTCTTCAACCATAGAAAGACTCTAGACTTTCTACTCATTATGACCTTCTAATAGAGTCAAAGTCTTATTGTCTTCAAAGTAGACAAACTCTCAATCAATCTTATCAAACTAGATAAAATCAATTTTTTTAAGTGGATAAAATAACTCTATCAATTTGGATAGATTCTAGTGGTATCTTTGATATCACTAATGGATTTTTAAACTTTAACACTACCACAAATATCACAATATCAAATATAATGTAGTCATAAGTCAATAAAATTATATGAGTAGATTAATATGATTAAATTGTGAAGAACACAAGTTTATATTGAGAGAGGGGGGGTGAATAGTATAAGATCACTTTTTAACTTTTTCCTTTTACTTCAGAAAGCAATGCAATGATCCAATAGAAAAATAAAAGCAGTAATCAAACCAGTGTACAAGTCATCACACAATTGAGACACCAATATAACATGGTTCACCCAAGGTGGGCTACTCCACAGAGAAAATCTTTCACTAAATTTTCTTAATCAAATCCTTTGGGAATCCTTCCCAGTTACAATGTTTATGGACTTCCTATCCAAAGTATAATCCTTCCCATAATCAAATATTTATGAGCCTCCTACCCAAAGGAGATGTCCTATCCCCCAAAGAAGTATTTATGAACCTCTTGCCCAAAGGAGATGAACTATCCCCCAAAGCTCTGGAAATGATACTTCAGAAGATCATTGCCTCTTCTACTACTAGTAGGTGGAACTCCTTTCCATATAATATGTCATGTCCTCCTTGCTCTGGCTCCAGAGACTTCTATTCTCACTGATCACCTCCATAGCTGCTCATCAACACCTATACTAAACACAGTCAGTCGGTCCAACATAAGTCCTCTCAAAATCTGTCACAAATCTACACCAAACTTAGTCCTCTGGTCCAGCATAAATCTGCTCTCAAATATCTGTCAGATTTATCCCAAGCTTAAGCCAAAATCTTGAACAAATCAATCACAACTGCTCACATGTCTTCACCAAGACTTCATCAAATTTTTCCACAAGTTATTAAACAAGAACCTGTCCAAATTAGTCCACAAGTTCTCGACAATAACCTATCCAAATCAGTCCACAAGTTCTCCACAATAACCTATCCAAATCTATCCACAAGTTCTCCACAAGAACCTGTCCAAATCTATCCTAGCAAGCTCACCAAGAACTTGCCCAAATCAGCTCAAGCAAGTTTACCAAGAAACTTGCCCAATATGAACACACAAAGAGAATTGTTAGAGACCCAATGTGTTTCATCGAATCATATCAAATCAATCTCATAGAAGCATAAAGAGAAATTTTAGAGACTCAATATGTTCTATCCTTCAACTTTCAATCTTAACTCAAATCAATCTCATATAAGCATAAAGCAAATTTTTAGAGACTCAATATGTTCTATCCTTCAACTCTCAATCTCAACTCAAATCAATCTCATAGAAGCATAAAGAGAATTTTTAGAGACTCAATATGTTCTATCCTTCAAATTTCAATCTCAACTCAAATCAATATCAGAGGAGCATAAAGAGAATTGTTAGAGACTCAATATGTTCTATCCTTCAACTCAAAAACAAACTCTTTCTCAAATCAGAATAAATATATAAGTAGTATACTTTCACAAGATCTTGAACCACAACCCAACAATTGTCAATAATGCAATATCAAGGAATCAAATCCTCCAACATAGAACCATAACTTGCTATCAAATCCTAGCCAAGTTATTTTTCAAGAACTCAAAGCAATCTCTCTCTAAGCATCAAAAAAAATATTCAAGATATTTCCAACTTCTCTCAAATGGGAAAGCTCAACTTAACCACACAACCAAGTTTATCAAGCAAAGTACAACTTGATAAAATCAAATCTCAAAGGAGCAAGCCCAACTCATGTATCAAGTAAAGCATAACTTGATCAACTCAATCTCAATGGAAGCAATCTCAAAACCAAACTCTAAACAACCAAACAACTCAATTAGGGTTTCAACAACTTATAGCAATGGCATAAGCTTCTCACTCAAAAACCCTAAAGTAAACTTCAAATGCTTCCACTCTCATAAATAATAATTATGCAATAACTCATAAACTCATCATGATCACATAATGCATAATCAATACTTCCACTTTCAGAAAATAAGATCCACTCCAAATAAGGAAACTTAATTTAATCCTTTTCACTCCAAACTTATTTTCAGAAAACCATCAATCAATAATAACCATGGAAGAATGTGCCCATACCTTTACTTTGATGAAGAAGGAGAACTCAAAATCTATCACAACACTAAATCTAAATTTGCCACAAATTAGAGTTAGCAACAATGGGATAATGCACAATGATAAGAGTCCTAATAACACCTTATCACTCCAAATCATCAATAATCAAAACTCACAAATATAAATATCAACAATATTCCTTTACACCTTATAAATCCTACTTAATATATCACAAAATAACTTCAACCTCAAAAATAATTACAAGAGAATGTCCACTCAATAACTCCAAAGGCTTTCTAACCCCAATATGACATTAAGCACAATTATTCCTTAAACCCTTATAACTCCTAAAATACATTTACTTCTAAATGCATTTACCATATAAACATTAAGCATCAATAATAACAATGTCAAAGCAATATTTCTATTTAACCTTATACCTCCATCTAATTACCAACAATAATTTGCCAAGTCAAATAAAATATTCCACATTATCAACAAAAGATCTACCTTGGCCAAAAATCAATTCTCCAACCTTAGGATAAGATCAATTCTCTTAGCTTAGCCCCTCCCCCACCTCCTATTGAGGTGGTTAATTATGGGGTGGGAGTAAAACTCCCATTAGGCACTGATCATCATCAGTGTCCATGGCTGCATTTCCATGATTTTTCCTGATATCCTTGTCCATGTTCATGTTCCTATTCTTGTTCATATTCGTGTTCTTATTACTATTCGAAACCCTATTCCTATTCATGTTCTCATCCATGTTTTTGCCGAAGCCATTATTCCTATTCCTATCATTATTCATGTTCTTGTAATTATTCTTGTTCTTGTTCATAGCCTTGAACCTGTACCTTGGAACTTTTGCTCTATACCATCTAGTTGTATGTCCTTCATTATTGCACTTATAACATTTGACAATGTTATTCCTTTGATATATACATATTTTTTGAATCCTCTTTGTTGGACCAAACATGTTCCTATTGTTAACCCTGCAATTAACTGCCTTGTGCCCAAACTGATTACAAGAGTAGCAATACCCTTGAAAGAAATTACCATTTCTAAAATTTCCATTAACTTGTCTTGCTTGAGCCTTGCACTGTGAAGCCATGTGTCCAAACCTATGACATGCAAAACATCTTCCATTGAACTTTCCTTACCTTGACCTCATAGGTCCTTTAGTATTTCTCCCCTTATACTGATTCCTGTTTTTTGATTCTGTGATATCTGAATTACCATATAAAAACTTACTCTCTGCAATACTCTCTTCATCAATACCATCTTCTTCTTGGGAGCTCATACTAGATTCCTCAACCTATTTCTTTTGTTTCTTTCCAAAACCAAGACCTGTTTTATCTGTTGTCCTTCTTTGATCCTTGTTGATTGATTTTACCTTCTTGGAACTTTCTTCAAACCTATAAATATTCTCATTGTACTCTTTAGTTTCCTTTTTCAAGGAAGCTACTTCATGTTTTAACTCTTGACACTCAAGAGACCTAGCTGCCAACACTTATTTGAGTTCCTGTGTCTTTGCTATAGAGATATCAAGATTCCCTATAAGCTCATCCCTTTCATAACGCCATTCATCAAACCTATCAATGAGTCTAGCATATTTCTTTCTTTATTTATTTAATACATCAAGAGCATTAACAAGTTCAGCCTCAAGATCTACTTCTCCCTTTTCTGAAACATCCTCTATTTGTTTACCTTTTGAAACATCAATATCCTTTTCTTATTTCTTACCACTAGAGGTGCTACCTTCATCTAAAGCCATAAGAAGATCTTCCTCATAATTTTTTGAAGCGTCATCATACATAGTATTACCTGATGAGTGTCGTTTAATTCATCATTTGATCATTATTTATCAATCCGGGCAGGTGTCCTAAGGCTGTTTACGATAGTCAATTCAGGCAGGTGTAAGACACTCCATTCAGAAAATGGCTTTATTGGTAGAACAGTTAGTGTTTTCTGGGGGTTCTTCTGTCACTCTAAACCCTATAACTTGAAAGGAAACTAAATTATGCTTGCTGAAATAAAACTACATAAATGAAATGACAGTGAAAGAAACCTATTTACTCTTGCTGAATCTGAAAATGCACTCAAAAACTGAAGTAAAATTGCTGAAATGAAAGTTGCTGAAATTAGAATTGCATAAAATAAACTTAACTATCTTGCAAAATAAAAGAACAGATCTAGAAATAAACTCAGAAATGAAAATGTAACTACAAATTCTAAAACTGGAAATAAATTCAGCAAAATAAGAAAATGCAGAAAAAATGACAGGTTTCCTGCTATTCTGCTGCAGACAGAATTAAACAAGAAAACCTGATATGAACCTTCTTCTGCTCCTGGGAGTGGCCCTTGCTCCCTGGTTCAGAAGAAGGTGAAGAAGTAGCTCTGGTGTTCTACCTAATCACTCCTTCAATCATAAAATAAAATTGATAAAAAACTGCACTTTTTATTGATTTAAAAACATGCAGAAAAATTCTGCATATTATTGCTATAGAAATCTGATTTCACAATATTCAGAATTACACTAATTGCAATCCTAATTCTTCCTACTTAGCTCAACCCAGATGGGAGCCAGTTATTTATATTAAAAATAGCTAAATCAGATGTGGAATGATTCAAATTCAGGCATTTTAGGAATGCTGTTAAAACTGCATTCCTAAAATGCATAATATGGTTACATATGAAATCTATTCATTGCACACTTGCTAGAGGTCTTCTCGCATTGAAAAAGATGCATAACAGATTTACATAGCTATCCCTATCATTCTCCCGCAATTTGTTGTCTTTCCCGAAGTCGTTTTGGTCAAAACTGTGCATTTCCCCGTTATTCCGGAGCGACTCCGTTATTCCGGAGCGTAATCCTCGTTATTTTTTAGAGCAACGACTGGAATGACTGTTTCCAACACTTGTTTGCGGTTCTTTGGCCGAGCATTGGGTGGACCAGACTTGTAAATCTTTCAACAACCTGGTCACACGCTTTCCTAAGTTGAATTTGACCAAATCCCAAGCCATGCAAATCTGGCTGGAATTTGTCCAAGTCAAAACAGTCAAAAACAGTTTTGCACAGTTTGCAGTTTTGACCTGTTTTCAGTGCTATTTTCTGCATTTGACAACTTCAGAGAGCATATTATAAATGTTATAAATTCCACACGTGATTGTACTAACACATTTCACAACAAATCATTATTTATCAACAAAACTTATGCAGAAAATACAGAAAATTAGTAAAAATAGAATATTATGCTTCTAAACAGTCAAACATGTAAATAGTAGTAAATATTGCATTTCATCAGCAAAATTAACATTAAAACGTATCAAAAATGTCTATTAAGGATGTCCAAAATAATAAAAAATGAGGCAATATTTGGCCTCATCATCCCCCCCAACTTATTCTGATGCATGTCCTCATGCATTCTGTGAGGCTACAATAGAGCAGAGATCCTTGTCCATGACTCTCTCTTGGTAGCTGAACTTTGGACCAGGAATCTTGTAAAACCCTCTGATTTCTTTTATCCGCTTGAGCCATGCCCGAAACTGATCGTCTGGCTGGGGGTCTTCATCAAAAAACCATGGAACAGGGGTGATTACAATAGGCAATCTGTATCTTAATCCTATCCACTGATGTTGCAGCTGCTGAATAACTTGCATGATACCTTCAGCTCTTCTTTTTGACCACTGCAAGTTATTGGGGGAGATAGGTTCTTTCTTCTGCAAGGAAAGAGGTAACTCACCCCAACGATTTCTACAGGCTGCTAAGGCACTATTAAAATGCTGGTGAATAAAATTTTGAACATCAACTAAACATCTCTGAAGATTTGTTTCATAAAGTTTTCTCACCTTTTCTTCTCTCATCATAGTGAAATGTTGATTGGCTGCACCCCTGTAATCACCATGCATTGGCCTCAGATACAGTGGTGCATTTGCCTCATTATCCTTAATCATCTGCTTCTGTTGTTCCCAATATTCCTGATTTTGCAGAGTGGACAGGAAAGCTCTTAACTGAATATCCCCTGTAAAAATGTGAGGTAGGAATGTGTCATCCTCAGGCATAAAGAAATTATGTAGGAATAACTCACACAACAGATTTTTCTGTTCTGTTGGGCTGTGCAGGTAGGTATCCACAAATTCTTCAAGATTTTCCATTTTGTATGGCAAATTAGAGTGGATTCTCATAATTTGCCAACGGATAAATCTTTCCCTAAGGATTAAGGTGTAAAACCTTGCAGGTCTTCTGCACTGGACTAAACACTCTGCATTCTGACAGAGATCCTGCACTTGGTTTTTCAATTTGGTTATTTCTGCTTCTTTAGCCTCACATTTTTCCTCCAAAGGTTTCAAAGCTAAAACCTTTTCTTCCAACCTTTGGCATTTCATCATCCACTTTGATAAATCTGCATTATATTCCTCAAGTGGAACCATAAGGGGATTGCGAACAGGTTGCTGCATTTGAGGAACAATATGAACCTGTATCTCTTTGTCAGTCATGTCAACCCTGACAGAATTTGTTTGTGTTTCCTTTTCTTCTATTTCTGCCAAAGGCAGGTTGACCTGTACTCCTTGTTCCTCTGTTCCTGTCATAGGTAATTCAGTTTGGATTCCCATGTCCTGTGTTATTATGAGGGGTTCATATAGTTCAATATCTGCAGCAGGAATTGAGGAGATCAAAAGTTGTTCCTGTCCCTGTTCTCCTTCAATATCCATTATAGGTTCTTCCCTGATGGGTGATTCTACTATATGTGCAGCTGTCGCTAATTCCAACAAGATGTCAGCCATTTGAGTGTCATGTATACCTTCATCAGGTTGTGGCTCTAAAGATGCAATTTTTGCTTTTAAACCTGCCACTTCCTTCTGCAACATTGCAATCATTTGATCTTTTTCTGAAATAGAAGCTTGACACTTCTCTATCCAACCCGTTTGTGTTTTTACCACACTTCTTGCTGCAAATAGCTGTAGTTGGATATCTTCTTCTTCCTCTGCTTCTTCTTCTCGTCTCTAATTTTTCTCCCGTCTCTGACTCTTCTTCTGCCTCTGCCTCTTCCTCGAGAATCGGAATCCGAATAATCCACCAAGATCACCGCAGTGGCTGGATTTAGGTTCTCCGTTGATTCTGCAGTAGGTTCCGGTGATTCTCGCTAGGTCTACGCTCTCGTCGCTATTGCCTCTTGACCTCCTTGGTCAAATGATGTTGTATCCTTTTGAAGTCTTGCAGACCTTCGTAAGGTTTGAACAGGAGATTTTCTTTTTCCTGTTTTGGGCATTTTCTGAACAGCTTCTCCTGGTTCTGCCTCATCAGAGCTATTGGACTGCAACACAGTTACATCTGCTGAAAATGATACTTTTCTACGTTTTTTAGCAGAGTCTATTTTAGCATGTTTTTTTCTTTGCCTTCTAGTTCTAGAAGAGGGAGGTCCCCGTGGAGAGGATGAACCCGCTTCTTGGACGGACTCGTTTCAACCACCGGCTCGCACCTAGGGCTTTCAACTTGTTCTGCAGACTTAGGGCTTTCAACTTCTTCTGCTTCATCTGCAAATGCAGGGCTTCTAGTTTCGTCCCATGGAGCAAAGAATCTGTCAAAGCTCTGTAAATTACCCCTAAAGTGATGTTTACAAATTATTTTGATCAAACCATGATGCCTAGGGGTTCCTTTTCCTTCCTGATATTTCTTGGCCATAGTTTTTAAATCTTCATAAAAATACAGGGGAAAATTAACTTGGAATTCAGGGTTTGTGTGGCCATATCTCAAATAAATTAAAATCTTCATATGATGCCCTGATAAAACAACGTACTGACCTTCACAAGTGATAAATCTAATCATCCATTCAGCTACTTCATCCCAAGGAGATTCCAGACTTTCCCTTTTAACTCCTTTACAAACATTTTTGCTCATGACATATTCAATCGGTTTATCGTTTTCTGCCCTAAACTGGTTGGCCAATTCACTTAAGGTATTTCTAGCTATTTTCCCAAGATTAATTCCTTGCAAAGGAAATTCAGTAATTTGGCTCAAAATGTCTGGAGTTACCTGGATTGTCATGCCATTGATGTTGATTCTGTTGTTTCTGAAGGTTCGTGCAAATTCTGCAGCCAACCCTTCGGAGTTCCCATCAAATTTCTGCAGAAACGGCATCAAACCAACATCGGTGAAAATTTGCAGCAGCGTAGGATTTTCCAGTATGAAGGTGGCATTTTCTGGTTCACTCCTGTTCTTCCTGCCACCCATTTTTCCTTGCTCTGTTCGCGAATATGTTTCAGAAGCGCTGGAATGACAGTCTTAGCATGCATGCACTGGAATGACAGTTCTATCGTACATGCATTGGAATAATAGTTCGTGCGCCGGAACAGAGCATGTAAAACCGACTTGTTGATTCATTATTTTTAAAACCGGTGGAATATGCTGACAACGCGGAAAAAATTAATGCCAATGCAGATTTCACGATTACGGTTTGCTGAGTTGGCATCCATGAATTTGATGTGAATTTTTCAAGGCAAACAAAATCTGTTTTCGGTGTGCTTTGAGGCGTGTGCCATGATTACGCGTATCGCGAAATTATGATATCTAAATATCATAAATTTCAAAAATCACGTGTTCCACAATCGTTTGCCACGTGTCCCTGCATGAATTTTTTTAAGAAACGTCAACTTATTCCGATGCACTGCGCACATGTCGTTATTTTGTCGTTCCGGAGCATATCTGTCAATTCTCATTCCGGAGCACAACTGTCATTACCCATTCCAGAGCACAACTATTACGGAGCTTTTGCTGTTCCGAAGCAGTGGTTATTCGGAAGCAAACTTCATTCTGAAGCATATGTCATTCCGGAGCATATGTCATTCCCCCCTTTTCATTGACTAATTTAGACATCCCCAATTTAAACCTTATGAATGCTTTGAATGCTAATCAAGTGAATCTATACACTATATACTTTAACTATTTACAATATTTAAAATGTAAAGAAACACATACCTGCCTTGACTACCTTTCTACATTTCATACAATTGATTAGCTTTGTTGTTTGTCTGTCGACAAGTGCGAGATTGTAATCCTGAAAAACACAAACAAAATGGGTGATGGCAATGACAATAGTGGTGAATGACAATGGCGGAAAATGTATGGTGATGGAATGAATGGCGATGGAATGGATAGTGATGAAATGGATGGTGATGGAATGGGACTTAGTAAACATGCCAGATAACTGGTTTTCATGTAAACTAAATGTTTTTTTTTTTTTTTTCAACAAAAACTATACTATTGTTGCTTTAGTGGAAGAAGGGAATTCTTCCATTAAATGCACATCCAAGTGCTCTATTTGTTTTAAAAATTCATTTTTAGTTAGTGGCTTATGGTAAATCCGGAGACGATGTCCATTAACCACTAACTTCCTTCGCGAATCATCAATTGGTGAGAGACGAACTGCTCCATTCGAGAAAACCTCTTCAATCTGGTATGGTCCAAGCCACCTTGTTTGCAACTTCCCAGGAAAATCTTCATAACGGGAGTCAAACAGTAATGCCCAATCCCCTTGCTGGAATTTTCGTTCTTGGATATGCTTATCATGCCAGATTTTACGTTGTGCTTGAATCATCTCGTTCTGATGCAAAGCGTCTCTTCGTATTTCATCCAATGCATTGAGTTGCAGGATCCGGTCCTTTTGTGCCTGTGACAAATCAATACCAACTTCCAAAGCAGTTCAAGAGTTAGTAATTCAAATTCAATGGGCAAAAGGGGTTTTTTACCATAAACCAATTCAAAAGGGGTAAATCCCGTAGTGGATTTCCAAGTAGTGTTATAAGCCCAAATTGCTTCGTGTAACCTTTCTACCCAATTCCTTCTATGAACTCGCTACAGCTTTGGTCAATATTTTCTCTAATTCCCTATTTGTCACTTCAACTTGACCATTGGCCTGTGGATGATAAGGAGAGGACTTCCTGTGCTTGATTTCATATAATTTTACAAAGGCTTCAACAACCTTTGAAATAAACTGAGGTCCTTGATCAGAAGTAATAGACTGTGGGGCTCCAAATCGCAGAAAAATCTGTGAATACAGAAAATCAGCCACTTTGTCTTCTCGGGCATGCTTAAAGGCACGGGCTTCTGCCCATTTGGTTACATAATCAACACATACTAGGATGTGCACCTTCCCTTGGGAGGGTGGATCAATAGGTCCTACAAAATCTAACCCCCACCTCTCAAACGGTTCTACACCTAATTGAGGTCAGTAAAGGCATTTCATTTTTGAAAGTAGGCTTACCCATTCTTTGACATGCATCACAATTTCTAATATACCTTTTTACATCTTTATGCAATGATGGCCAGTAGTAACCAGCACCCAAAATCTTTCGAATGGTATGTTTTATTGAATAATGCCCTCCTGAAGGTTCATCATGACAGGCTCTCAAAATGTCATATATCTCATCCTTACGAACACACCTGCGTAAAACATGATCAGGACTGCATTTAAACAATATTCCTTTTATCCATTCAAAAGAAGAGCTTTGCTTGATTAACTATTTTTTTTGTTTTGAGGTAAAATGAAGTGGAATCTTCCCTGTAGCTAAATAATTAGCTATATTCGCAAACCATGGAGTTTGAACAGAGACAAGAAACAATTTTTCATCGAGGGAATGCGTCTTCAACTAGTTCTTCGCTTTTGCATTTGGCAATCTTGACAAGAAATCTGCCACTACATTAGCCTTTCCTGGTCTATTTACTATAGTAATATCAAATTCCTATAGTAAAATCAACCAGCGAATAATTCGTGCACTAACCAAAGGCTTATTCATCAAATATTTGATAGCAGCATGATCTCGTATGGATGAATACAGTGGTATCCCGTGATATAGTGTCGAAACTTGTTAATGGCATATACTATAGCTAAGAATTCCTTTTCAGCTTGTAGTGTAATTCTTTTCAGCTCCCGTCAAGTTTTTGCTAATATAATAAATGGCATAGTGTTGTCCATTTTCAATCTGCTCTAGTGCGGCTCCAATAGCGATATTGGAGGCATCACCTGAATATGAAAGGGCAGCCCCAGTTAGGTCCTCTTAGTACTGGCGGACTGGTTAGCTTTTCTTTCAAAGCTTCAAAGGACTTGTGGCAATCATCAGACCATACAAATTCAGAATCTTTCATTAATAATGCAAACATTGGATTAGCAATGGTACTGAAATCAGTAATGAATCTGCGATAAAAGCCAATATGTCCTAAGAAACTACGGACATCAGTTTGAGATTTCGGAGGAGGAAGACTCTTGATGACCTCTACTTTCTTAGGATCAACCTTAATACCGTGAGCAGAGATATGATGTCCTAAAACAATTCCTTCCTCCATCATCAAGAAACATTTTTTAGGATTAAGAGATAAATGATATGCTTCACAGCGTATTAGAACCTTTTCAAGTTGCTCTAATGTATACTCAAATGTGTCACCAAACACTGTGAAATCATCCATGTAAATCTCTACACTCTCATTGGTTAAATCAGAAAAAATGGCCAAGACAGCTCGTTGAAATGTTGTTGGTGCATTACATAATCCAAAGGGTAATACTCTATAAGCAAATGTCCCCCAAGGACATGTGAAAGTTGTTTTTTCCTGGTCTTCTGGTGCCACTTGGATCTGGTTATACCCACTAAAACCATCCAGAAAATAGAAATATTTCTTACCAGCAAGAGTGTCCAAGGACTTGGTCTATAAAGGGTAATGGAAAGTGGTCCTTGTGTGTGACTTTGTTTAATTCCCTGTAATCCACACACACTCGCATCTTTCCATTCTTCTTAGGCACAATAACTAATGGAGAAACCCATTGACTGTCTGAAATTGGATAAATGAATCCTACTTCCAACAATTTTTCAATTTCTTCTTTAACAATGTCTTTTAAAGCAGGATTCAGACGTCTCTGTGGTTGTCTAACTGGTTTGACATCCTCAGTGTATATCCTATGTGTGCATACATCGGGGTGGATTCCAACCATATCCGTATAATTCCAAGCAAAATCTTGAACATGTTTCTGCAAAACAACAAATAGTTTGGCTTCTTGATCGTCGATCAACCAACCGTTAACATTTACAGGTTTTCCTGGTTGAATTTCAATTTGCTTGACTCTGGGATAAACAGAGTTAACATGTTCATATTTGTTGATCAAAGCATTTAAAGGACAATGATGTGGTTGCAGATCATGAAATACTCTTGATTTTGAGTTAAATGCAATACCCGATGGAAGCATTGGCATAGGACAGGTGAAAGAAGTCAAAAGATGATGATGCCACCCATGTGGCAATGTAAAGGAACTTTCATGAAGTGGAATAGATGGTAAATGTTCAGCAACTTGTTCATCATCTTTCCATAATAGGCGATTGACCAGAACTTGATCATCCCTGAGGCCTTCTTCATGCAATGTATTCACCAAAACTGCTTTCATGTTCAAAAATTTCTCTCTGGTGAATTCAATTCTTCAATGTGTTCCTGTACTACAATGGTGGCAAGGGTAACAAGAGGCTCCTGTTCTTCATCGGACTCAGGATACCATAACTGTCCAAAAAATTTAGATGATGGTTTAGCAGGTGGATACAAAGAAATTTTCTTAAGATCTACTCCATTTGAAATAGTCATTTCTCCTCGATCTACGAGTCTATGAAAGCGGTCGCAGTAGCAAGCCAGTGGTCGTCCCAGGATGATAGGATAGCCATTAGCCGTACTCCTAGGTTGTAATACTAGGAAATCTACAGGGTATTCCCAAGAAGATACTTCAATGGGAACATCCTCCAAAAGTCCTTCCGGTTTGGCAACCGACCTATCTCGCCATTTCCAAAACCGTAGCCGAAGGACTCAAATCGGTGAGCTGCAATTTCTGCATAATATCTTTGGTCATGACATTAATTGCAGCTCCTAAATCAATAAGTACATTGGGAATTTGAACCAATCCTACGAGAATGGTGATTACTGGACTTCCTGGATCACCATATTTGGGAGGTACTAATTTCCCAGAGAGAAGATCAACCAACTTTCCATCCACTTGTACAGTTTGTGGAAAGGCTTTCTTCTTCTTGCCAGGTTTCCTTATGCATAAATCCTGAATGGTTTTCTTAATCAATGGTACATCCTTGATTGCCTGCAACAGAGGAAGTGAGATTGACATTTTCTTTAATTCTGTGATTAACTCTGATTCAGGGGTAGTGATGGGATGATCAAACCTTTCAGGAAATGGTAAATCTGATGTGACACGTTCAGATTTTCTTTGTAAGTTTTCTGCATTCCTTTGCTCTGATTGTATTTTTTTTGGACTTGAAATTTCTGGAATTTCTTCAACTGTAGGTGGAGCAGGGTCAGGTAAGACCTTCCCTGAGCGTAATTGGATGTTACCACAGTCAAGTACATGAACTGCAGCAGTATCTTCAGACTCAGCCTCATAAACAGGGGCTGCTTGTCTGACATTATTGGGGTTAGTCACAGGCTGAGCTGGGAGTGGAGGTTGTCTTACTGGTTGTGCTTGTTGATGTTGTGTTCTTCCCTAAAAATTTGGATTAGGAGCTGGCAGCAAATTTTGAGTTTGGCCTTGATACCTTTTCTGTCCTTGATGGGACTGATATTGCTGGCCTTGATAAGGTTGATATTGTTGTGGTGGAAATGGTTGTCCTTGATATTGCTGTCCCCATATTTGTCCTTGTTGTGTCCATTGTGGAGGCATGGTATGCCAAGGTGGGTTCATCCATCCAGATTGTGACCAATCTGGAGGAGCTGTCCAAGGTTGGTTCCAAGGTTGTGCAGAAGCTTCTGCTCGTCCCCATGGCATATTCATATTCCAAGGAGATTGTCCCCAGTTTGGAAATCTAGGAGCATTGGGATATTGTGCATAACCACCACCAGGTCTTTGCCCAATAGCATTGAGTTCTTCTGCTTGGGTGCCCAAAATAGATTTTAGATGAGGCAACAAAGGGCATTTATCTCGTTGAATGTTCCTTGGAACAAATTCCACAAATAGAAGTTTTGTTTAGGGGGCAATCCTGCAAGGCATGCTTACTCCTACACCTTGGGCAATAAATTGCTAAAGGTGGTGTAGAATTATTTCTTGTGTTTTTCTCACCTAATGCAGTATTAAGTTGAACAAGGATATCAGTTTTTAAATTGGCCATTTCCTCCATCAACTCTTTCATACCATTATTGCCAAGATTCTTTTTCTTTCTTCGGTGGTGTGTACGGGAATAATTTTTGCATAACTCCACAATCTCATCAAGGTCAAGTTGATCTATGTCTCCTTTTCCCATTAAATCTAACACTTCCCTAGATTCATCCTGTAATCCTCTTAAGAGAATAGGCTTTAAGAAATCAGGCTCTACAGAACCACACCTCTTTTGGACAAAGGCAAAGCGATCAAGATAATCTTCTAAACTCTCATCCTCTTCTTGCTTGATCCTAAACAACTCATCTTTCCTGTTTCTTACTCTACAATAATCCTGATATTTATTTAAGAATGCAGCCTCCATCTCATCCCGGGTAGTAATTGAGTTAGGTTCAAGATTGCTCATGAACCATCGGAGAGCAGCGTCCTTAAGTGTAGAAGGAAACAACTTCAATTTCTGATTATCATTTATGTAGTCATAAGTCTGACATAACACTTTGAATTCAAACAAAAATTGATCAGGATCTTCTGCAACAGTTCCCCTAAAGATTGGCAATATAGATGGGGAGATTGTTTTCATGGGGGCATCTAGAAGTGGATCCAACCGAATAGGATATTCAAAAGTTTTAGGAGCATCATCAGGATCAACATATCCACCTGCTGCTGCTGCTGCAGCCATAGTTGTCTTCTTTCTAAAGGATGCTGGAAATAGTTTAGTCAGAGGGGAGTGTTTAGCAGCTAGTGCTTCAAAAAGCTCCTTTTCTAATTTTGCCAACAATTCTTCTGATGAAGAAGGTATGTCTGGCTTTTCCTCAGTGATGTCAAATGAAGGCAATTCTTCATCAGACCGAGTAGGTCTCTTTGGTGGCTCAGAGCCACTCCGGATAAACCTCCCTCTGTCGTCTCTCAGCCTATGCATTCATGCACATTTACTAAACAGACTGTAGAATTTGCAAGAACTATTTTCTGTATCCAGCCTACAGTTCTTGACCTACTTAGATTTGACTAACAACACCATGATCCCCGACAACGGTGCCAAAAATGATGAGTGTCGTTTAATTCATCATTTGATCATTATTTATCAATCCGGGCAGGTGTCCTAAGGTCGTTTACGATAGTCAATTCGAGCAGGTGTAAGACACTCCATTCAGAAAATGGCTTTATTGGTAGAACAGTTAGTGTTTGCTGGGGGTTCTTCTGTCACTCTAAACCCTATAACTTGAAAGGAAACTAAATTATGCTTGCTGAAATAAAACTACATAAATGAAATGACAGTGAAAGAAACCTATTTACTCTTGTTGAATCTGAAAATGCACTCAAAAACTGAAGTAAAATTGTTGAAATGAAAGTTGTTGAAATTAGAATTGCAGAAAATAAACTTAACTATCTTGCAAAATAAAAGAAACAGATCTAGAAATAAACTCGAAATGAAAATGTAACTACAAATTCTAAAACTGGAAATAAATTCAGCAAAATAAGAAAATGCAAAAAAATGACAGAGTTTCTCGCTATTCTGCTTGCAGACGAATTAAACAAGAAAACCTGATATGAACCTTCTTCTGCTCCTGGGAGTGGCCCTTGCTCCCTGGTTCAGAAGAAGGTGAAGAAGTAGCTCTGGTGTTCTACCTAATCACTCCTTCAATCATAAAATAAAATTGATAAAAAAAATTACACTTTTTATTGATTTAAAAACATGCAAAAAAATTCTGCATATTATTGCTACATAAATCTGATTTCACAATATTCAGAATTACACTAATTGCAATCCTAATTCTTCCTACTTAGCTCAACCCAGATGGGAGCTAGTTATTTATATTAAAAATAGCTAAATCAGATGTGGAATGATTCAAATTCAGGCATTTTAGGAATGCTGTTAAAACTGCATTCCTAAAATGCAGAATATGGTTACATATGAAATCTATTCATTGCACACTTGCTAGAGGTCTTCTGTGTTGAAAAAGATGCATAACAGATTTACATAGCTATCCCTATCATTCTCCTGCAATTTGCTGTCTTTCCTGAGCTGTTTTGGTCAAAACTGTGCATTTCCTGTTATTCCGGAGCAGTCCTGTTATTCCGGAGCAGAATCCCTGTTATTTTTCAGAGCAGCGCCAGAATGACTGTTTCCAACACTTGTTTGCGGTTCTTTGGCCGAGCATTGGGTGGACCAGACTTGTAAATCTTTCAACAACCTGGTCACACGCTTTCCTAAGTTGAATTTGACCAAATCCCAAGCCATGCAAATCTGGCTGGAATTTGTCCAAGTCAAAACAGTCAAAAACAGTTTTGCACAGTTTGCAGTTTTGACCTATTTTTAGTGCTATTTTTTGCATTTGACAACTTCAGAGAGCATATTATAAATGTTATAAATTCCACACGTGATTGTACTAACACATTTCACAACAAATCATTATTTATCAACAAAACTTATGCAGAAAATACAGAAAATTAGTAAAAACAGAATATTATGCTTCTAAACAGTCAAACATGTAAATAGTAGTAAATATTGCATTTCATCAGCAAAATTAACATTAAAACGTATCAAAAAGGTCTATTAAGGATGTCCAAAATAATAAAAAATGAGGCAATATTTGGCCTCATCATTACCAAAATTCAAACCATTATTTGTACAATCATCCTCAAGGTGACCAAAATTTCCACATCTAAAGCACTTAAGCACAACAAACCTATTACTCTTTTTTTTTCTTCCTTTTCTATTAGAAACAACATCTCATTTCTATCATCACTTGAAAAACTTCCATCATCACTACTAGAACACTTACTTGCTTTGTCTATGTAGAAACTTTTCTTGTGTTTTTGGAAGTACCTCTTCCCTTGAATTTTTTGGTCATTTTTGTTCTTCCTTTGATACCCGTGCTTCTCAGATTCCCTGTGCTTATAATCCTATTTTTCTTCATCACAATCATCCTTGGGTTCTGGACAGTCAGTAACATAGTGACCAAACTTTCCATAATTGAAATATTTAACAGATTTCATACCTTTGTGCTTTCTTGAGAACTTGCCTTTCCTATTGTAGTTTGCTTCTTCTTCACTAGAAGACTCATCATTGTCTTCTTGTTGTTTACCCTTGGACTTTTTGGTAGCTTTGAAAGTTGCCTCCTTCATAGGATCAGGTACCACTTTAGTTCTTAACTCAAAAGCTGTAAGTATACTATGAAGTTCATCCTTTTTCAATTTATCCAAATCCTTGGCTTCCTCAATAGCTCAAATATTTTCACTAAATCTATTTGGAAGAGACCTCAAAATTTTATCACAAACATCATTTTCAACAAGCTCAAGACCTAGTTCCTTCATGGAATTAACAATATCATCCATACAAAGCATATAGTCACTAATATTTTCTTCATAATTCATCTTGATTTGTTCAAACATAACTTTATAATATCTCAATTTTGCTTTTTTGATATTTGCATCACCTGTATGAACCACTTGCAATTGATCCCACATTTCCTTTGTTGTATTACAATGAATCACCTTTGTAAGATCTACCTTTTGTAGACCTTTCATAATTGCATTCATTGCCCTTGAATTGTTGTGATGTAGAAGTTTCTCATCTGCTATAGTAGGAGGAAGATTTGGAATAGTGTACCCAAACTCAACTACTTCCCAAACTTCATTTCCAAGAGCCATTAGATGAACCTTCATCTTTATGCTCCATAGACCAAAATATTTCCCATCAAGAATAGGTGTTGAATTATCACTTGTAAAATCCTTTGTGTTCTTTTCAAGCTTTTTCTTCAAACTATGAAACTCTTTAGAAGAAACCTGCTCTGATACCAATTGAAGAACATAAGCTTATATTGAGAGGGGGAGTGAATAGTATAAGACCACTTTTTAAATTTTTTATTTTACATCATAAAATAATACAATGAACCAATAACAAAATCAAAGCAGTAATAAAACCAGTGTACAAGTCATCACACAATTGAGACACCAATATAATGTAGTTCACCCAAGGTGGGCTACTCCACAGAGAAAATATTTCACTAAATTTTCTCAATCATCTCCTTTGGGAATCCTTCCCAATTACAATGTTTATAGACTTCCTGTCCAAATGAGAATCCTTCCCCTAATCAAATATTTATGAGCCTTCTACCCAAAGGAGATGTCCTATCCCCCAAAGAAGTATTTATGAGCCTCCTATCCAAAGGAGATGTCTTATCCCCCAAAGCTCTAGAAATGATACTTTAGAAGATCACTACCTCTTCTGTTGCTAATAGGTGGAACTCCTTTCCATAGAATACATCTTGTCCTCCTTGATCTGGATCTAGAGACTTCTATCCTCACTGATCACCTCCACAACTGCTCATCAACACATGTACTAAACATAGTTAGTCGGTCCAACACAAGTCCTCTCAAACTCTGTCACAAATCTACACCAAACTCAGTCCTTTGGTCCAGCATAAATCTGCTCTCAAATATCTGTCAGATTTGTCCCAAGCTTAAGCTAAAATCTTGAACAAATCAATCACAATTGCTCACAAGTCTTCACCAAGACTTCATCAAATTTGTCCACAAGTTCTTCAACAAGAACCTGTCCAAATCAATCCACAAGTTCTCCACAAGAACCTGTCCAAATTAGTCCACAAGTTCTCCACAAGAACCTATCCAAATCTATCCTAGCAAGATCACCAAGAACTTATCCAAATCAGCTCAAGCATGTTTACCAAGAAACTTGCCCAATGTGAACACATAAAGAGAATTGTTAGAGACCCAATGTGTTTCATCCAATCATATCAAATCAATCTCATTGAAGCATAAAGAGAATTTTTAGAGACCCAATGTGTTTCATCTTTATGCTCCATAGACCAAAATCTATCCCATCAAGAATAGGTGCTTAATTACCACTTGTAAAATCCATTATGTTCTTTTCAAGATTTTTCTTCAAACTATGAAACTCTTCTGAAGGAATCTGCTCTGATACCAATTGAAGAACACAAACTTATATTGAGAGGGTGGGTGAACAGTATAAGACCACTTTTTAACTTTTTTATTTTACTTAAAAAAATAATTAAATGAACCAATAGCAAAATCAAAGTAGTAATCAAACCAGTGTACAAGTCATCACACAATTGAGACACCAATATAACATGGTTCACCCAAGGTGGGCTACTCCACAGAGAAAATATTTCACTAAATTTTCTCAATCAAATCCTTTGGGAATCCTTCCCAATTACAATATTTATGGACTTTCTATCCAAAGGACAATCATTCCCCTACTCAAATATTTATGAGCCTCTTGCCCAAAGGAGATGTCCTATCCCCCAAAGAAGTATTTATGAGCCTCCTATCCAAAGGAGATGTCTTATCCCCAAAAGCTCTATAAATGATGCTTTAGAAGATCACTGCCTCTTCTGCTGCTAACAGGTGGAACTCCTTTCCATAGAAGACATCTTGTCCTCCTTGCTATGGCTCTAGATACTTTTGTCCTCATTGATCACCTCCACAACTACTCGTCAAAAAATGTACTAAACACAGTCAATCGGTATAGCACAAGTCCTATCAAACTTTATCACAAATCTGCACCAAAATCAATCCTCTGGTCCAGCACAAATCTGCTCTCAAATCTCTGTCAGATCTATCCCAAGGAATAAATCAATCACAACTGCTCACAAGTCTTCACCAAGACTTCATCAAATTTGTCCACAAGTTCTTCAATAATAACCTATCCAAATCAGTCCACAAGTTCTCCATAAGAACCTGTCCAAATCAGTCCACAAGTTCTCCACAAGAACCTATCCAAATCAGTCCACAAGTTCTCCACAAGAACCTATCCAAATCTGTCCTAGCAAGCTCACCAAGAACTTGCCCAAATCATCTCAAGCAAGTTTACCAAGAAACTTGCCCAATGTGAACACACAAAGAGAATTGTTAGATACCCAATGTGTTTCATTCAATCATATCAAATCAATCTCATAAAAGCATAAAGAGAATTGTTAGAGACTTAATACGTTATATCCTTCAACTTTCAATTTCAACTCAAATCAATCTCATAGAAGCATAAAGAGAATTGTTAGAGACTCAATATGTTCTATCCTTCAACTCTCAATATCAACTCAAATCAATCTCATAGAAGCATAAAGAGAATTTTTAGAGACTCAATATGTTCTATCCTTCAACTTTCAATCTCAACTCAAATCAATCTCATAGGATCATAAAGAGAATTGTTAGAGACTCAATATGTTCTATCCTTCAACTCAAAAACAAACTCTTTCTCAAATCATAATAAAGATAGAAGTAGTATACTTTCACAAGATCTTGAACCATGACCCAACAATTGTCAATAATGCAATATCAAAGAATCAACTCCTCCAACATAGAACCATAACTTGCTATCAAACCCTAGATAAGTTAGTTTTAAATAACTCAAAGCAATCTCTCTCTAAGCATCAAAAAAAGAGTTCAAGATATTTCCAACTTCTCTCAAATGGGAATGCTCAACTTAACCACACAACCAAGTTTATCAATCAAAGTACAACTTGATAAAATCAAATCTCAAAAGAGAAAGCCCAACTCATGTATCAAGTAAAGCATAACTTGATCAACTCAATCTCAATGGAAGCAATCTCAAAACCAAAATCTCAACAACCAAACAACTCAATTAGGGTTTCAACAACTTATAGCAATGGCATAAGCTTCTCACTCAAAAACCCTAAAGCAAACTTCAAATGCTTCCACTCTCATAAACCATAATTATGCAATAACTCATAAACTCATCATGATCTCATAATACATAATCAATACTTCCACTTTCAAAAAATAAGATCCACTCCAAATAAGGAAACTTAATTTAATCCTTTTCACTCCAAACTTATTTTCAGAAAACCATCAATCAATAATAACCATGGAAGAATGTACCCATACCTTTACTTTGATGAAGAAGGAGAACTCAAAATTTGTCACAACACTAACTCTCAATTTGCCATAAATTAGAGTTAGCAACAATGGAATAATGCACAATGATAAGAGTCCTAATAACACCTTATCACTCCAACTCATCAATAATCAAAACTCACAAATATACATATCAACAATATTCCTTTACACCTTATAAATCCTACTTAATATATCACAAAATAACTTCAACCTCAAAAATAATTACAAGAGAATATCCACTTAATAAATCCAAAGGCTTTCTAACCCCAATATGACATTAAGCATAATTATTCCTTAAACCTTTATAACTCCTAAAATACATTTACTTCTAAATGCATTTACCATATAAATATTAAGCATCAATAATAACAATGTCAAAGCAATATTTATATTTAACCTTATACCTCCATCCAATTACCAACAATAATTTGCCAAGTCAAATCAAATATTCCACATTATCAACAAAAGATCTACCTTGGCCAAAAATCAATTCTCCAACCTTAGGAGAACTGTGGAGACACCAACATAAGATTCAAAGTGCTTCCTCCTCCAAACTCGTGGCCCAAGGCAATTGTTGTACCACATGCACAATAATCCGTGACCAAAAATGAAACATGCCCGACACGAATCAATCTCGACACCTCTGCCTAGCAAGCGCCTTTGCTCCACTGCCTCCGCCATTGGAGCACAAGTGCCCAATGAAACTCTCAAGCGTCACTCATCATTTTACCTTCCCTTTTCTCGCAAAAATTAAAGATAAACATATTTGTCTTCCTCATAGGTGTATGAAATCAGAACTTAAACACAAAGCAATATGAAACTCAAAAATCACAGAGCAATCCAAAATCGAAGGTCACAGAGCAATACGAAATTGAAGGTCACAGAGCAATATGAATTTGAAGGTAATCACGCAAATTGGAGGTGTATTGAACCTTAGGAAATAATTCCCTTTAATAGTCTTTCATCCCATGCAAATTGACATCGGCACTCCTTTCAAACATTGTGTTTTTCATCCCATGCAAGTTGACATCGACGAGGTAAGTCTTTTACATGAGTGCCGCTAAGGGTTTAGAAACCCTTTCAATAATAATTATTAAATTAATAATTATTATTTTATTAATAATAAACTTAACTTAAAACCTTTTCAAAGGTTTGAGTTAATTTATTTATTAATAATCAAAATGGATTTTTAAGGTTTTTTCAAGGAGCAGAACCTTTTCATTTAGCCAAGATGGTTTTAATAAAAACCCTTAATGAGTCCATGTAGTTTTAAGAAAAACCTTTAACCTTGTCACCATGGTTTTAATAAAAACCCTTAAACAAGCATCATGGAACTTTCAAGATATTTTTGGAACCAAACTCTTTTTGATATTAGCACAAATTCCTTTTGACATCAACACAAACTTCTTTTGACATCAATGACAACTCACAAACATGAAGCTAGGCAACATACCCAAAATTTCCAACAATCTCCCCCTTTGTCATTGATGGCAAACCACTACTGAAACCACTGCCAACTATCAAAACTGAAACCAACTGAAAACCATCCTCTGAAGCTTTTCTCCCCTTGACTCAAGGCTCTCCCCCTTACTCAAATCTCTCCCCCTTTGTCATCAATGGCAAAGGGTCACCTTTGGGGCTCAAGGCTAAGAATGAGCCTCTTAGCTTAGCCCCTCCCCCACCTCCTATTGAGGTGATTAATTATGGGGTGGGAGTAAAACTTCCATTAGGCACTGATCATCATCAATGTCCATAGTTGCCTTTCCATGATTTTTCTTGATATCCTTGTCCATGTTCCTGTTCCTATTCTTGTTCATATCCTTGTTCTTGTTCCTATTCAAAACCCTATTCCTGTTCATGTTCTCATCCATGTTTCTGTCCAAGCCATTATTCCTATTCCTATAATTATTCATGTTCCTACAATTATTCTTGTTCTTGTTCATAGCCCTGAACCTGTACCTTGGAACTTTTGCTCTATACCATCTGGTTGTATGTCCTTCATTATTGCACTTATAACATTTGACAATGTTATTCCTTTGATATATACCTATTTTTTGAATCCTCTTTGTTGGACCAAACATGTTCCTATTGTTAACCCTGCAATTAACTGCCTTGTGCCCAAACTGATTACAAGAGTAGCAATACCCTTGAAAGAAATTACCATTTCTAAAATTTCCATTAACTTGTCTTGCTTGAGCCCTGCACTGTGAAGCCATGTGTCCAAACCTATGACATGCAAAACATCTTCCATTGAAATTTCCTTACCTTGACCTCATAGGTCCTTTAGTATTTCTCCCCTTATGCTGATTCCTGTTTTTTGATTTTGTGCTATCTGAATTACCATATGAAAACTTACTCTCTGTAGTACTCTCTTCATCAATACCATCTTCTTCTTGGGAGCTCATACTAGATTCCTCAACCTATTTCTTTTGTTTCTTTCCAAAACCAAGACCTGTTTTATCTGTTGTCCTTCTTTGATCCTTGTTGATTGATTTTACCTTCTTGGAACTTTTTTCAAACCTGTAAATCTTTTCCTTGTACTCTTTAGTTTCCATTTTCAAGCAAGCTACTTCATGTTTTAACTCTTGACACTCAAGAGACCTAGATGCCAACACTTTTTTGAGTTCCTGTGTCTTTCCTATAGAGATATCAAGATTCCCTATAAGCTCATCTCTTTCATAATGACATTCATCAAACCTATCAATGAGTCTAGCATATTTCTTTCTTTCTTTATTTAATACATCAAGAGCATTAACAAGTTCAACCTCAAGATCTACTTCTCCATTTTCTAAAACATCCTCTATTTTTTTACCTTTTGAAACATCAATATCCTTTTCTTATTTCTTACCACTAGAGGTGCTACCTTCATCTAAAGCCATAAGAAGATCTTCCACATAATTTTTTGAAGCATCATCATACATAGTATTACCAGAATTCAAACCATTATTTGTACAATCATCCTCAAGGTGACCAAAATTTCCACATCTAAAGCACTTAAGCACAACAAATCTATTACTCTTTTCTTTTTCTTCCGTTTCTGTTAGAAACAACATCTCATTTCTATCATCACTTGAAAAACTTTCATCATCACTACTAGAACACTTACTTGCTTTGTCTATGTAGAAACTTTTCTTGTGTTTTTGGAAGTACCTCTTCCGTTGACTTTTTTGCTCATTTTTGTTCTTCCTTTGATACTCGTGCTTCTCGGATTCCTTGTGCTTATAATCCTATTTTTCTTCATCACAATCGTCCTTGGGTTCCAGACAGTCAGTAACATACTGACCAAACTTTCCACAATTGAAATATTTAACAGATTTCATACCTTTGTGTTTTCCTGAGAACTTGCCTTTCCTGTTGTAGTTTGCTTCTTCGTCACTAGAAGACTCATCACTGTCTTCTTGTTGTTTACCCTTGGACTTCTTGGTAGCTTTGAAAGTTGCCTCCTTCTTAGGATCAGGTACCATTTTAGTTCTTAACTCAAAATCTGTAAGTATACTATGAAGTTCATCCTTTTTCAATTTATCCAAATCCTTGGCTTCCTCAATAGCTGAAATATTTTCACTAAATCTATTTCGAAGAGACCTCAAAATTTTATCATAAACATCATTTTCAGCAAGCTCAAGACCTAGTTCCTTCATGGAATTAACAATATCATCCATATGAAGCATATAGTCACTAATATTTTCTTCATCATTCATCTTGATTTGTTCAAACATAACTTTGTAATATCTCAATTTTTCTTTTTTGATATTTGCATCACCTGTATGAACCACTTGCAATTGATCCCACATTTCCTTTTTTGTATTACAATGAATCATCTTTGTAAGATCTACCTTTTGTAGACCTTTCAGAATTGCATTCATTGCCCTTGAATTGTTGTGATGTAGAAGTTTCTCATCTACTATAGTAGGAGGAATATTTGGAATAGTGTACCCAAACTCAACTTCTTCCCAAACTTCATTTCCAAGAGCCATTAGATGAACCTTCATCTTTATGATCCATAGACCAAAATCTTTCCCATCAAGAATAGGTGCTGAATTACCACTTGTAAAATCCATTGTGTTCTTTTCAAGATTTTTCTTCAAGCTGTGAAACTCTTTCGAAGGAACCTACTCTGATACCAATTGAAGAACACAAGCTTATATTGAGAGGGGGGGTGAATAGTATAAGATAAATTTTTTAATTTTTTATTTTACATCATAAAATAATGCAATGAACCAATAAAAAAATCAAAGCAATAATCAAACCAGTGTACAAGTCATCACACAATTGAGACACCAATATAACGTAGTTCACCCAAGGTGGGCTACTCCATAGAGAAAATATTTCACTAAATTTTCTCAATCATCTCCTTTGGGAATCCTTCCCAATTACAATATTTATAGACTTCCTGTCTAAAGGAGAATCCTTCCCCTAATCAAATATTTATGAGCCTCCTACCCAAAGGAGATGTCCTATCCCCCAAAGAAGTATTTATGAGCCTCCTGTCCAAAGGAGATGTCTTATCCCCCAAAGCTCTAGAAATGATACTTTAGAAGATCACTACCTCTTCTGTTGCTAATAGGTGGAACTCCTTTCCATAGAAGACATATTGTCCTCCTTGATCTGGCTCTAGAGACTTCTATCCTCATAGATCACCTCCATAGCTACTCATCAACACATGTACTAAACACAATTAGTCGGTCCAACACAAGTCCTCTCAAACTCTGTCACAAATCTGCACCAATCTCAGTCCTCTGGTCCAGCACAAATCTGCTCTCAAATCTCTGTCAGATCTATCCCAAGCTTAAGCCAAAATCTTGAACAAATCAATCACAACTGCTCACAAGTCTTCACCAAGACTTCATCAAATTTTTCCACAAGTTCTTCAACAAGAACCTGTCCAAATCAGTCCACAAGTTCTCCACAAGAACCTGTCCAAATTAGTCCACAAGTTCTCCACAAGAACCTGTCCAAATCTATCCTAGCAAGATCACCAAGAACTTATCCAAATCAACTCAAGCAAGTTTACCAAGAAACTTGTCCAATGTGAACACACAAAGAGAATTGTTAGAGACCCAATGTGTTTCATCCAATCATATCAAATCAATCTCATTGAAGCATAAAGAGAATTGTTAGAGACTCAAAATGTTTTATCCTTCAACTTTCAATCTTAACTCAAATCAATCTCATAGAAGCATAAAGAGAATTGTTAGAGACTCAATATGTTCTATCCTTCAACTCTCAATATCAACTCAAATCAATCTCATAGAATAATAAAGAGAATTTTTAGAGACTCAATATGTTCTATCCTTCAACTTTCAATCTCAACTCAAATCAATCTCATAGGAGCATAAAGAGAACTGTTAGAGACTCAATATGTTCTATCCTTCAACTCAAAAACAAAATCTTTCTCAAATCAGAATAAAGATAGAAGTAGTATACTTTCACAAGATCTTGAACCATGACCCAACAATTGTCAATAATTCAATATCAAGGAATCAACTCCTCCAACATAGAACCATAACTTGTTATCAAATCCTAGCCAATTTAGTTTTCAAGAACTCAAAGCAATCTCTCTCTAAGCATAAAAAAAAGGTTTCAAGATATTTCCAACTTCTCTCAACTGGGAATGCTCAACTCAATCGATATACCAAAAATAGTTTTTCCAATTAAATCCCCCTAAAGGAAAGTTTTTGAAGAAAATTATCAAGTGTAAATTCTTAAAAGTGAAGATCAGAAAATAGGCTTAAATAAAAGTTCAAAGTGAAGTTCAAAATTGAATATCATAAAGCAAAAGCTCGAGCGAAGATCAAATGAAGATCCAAAATCTAGTTCGAAGAGAGATCAAATGAATATCCAAAGACAATTCAAAAACAATATGAAATCAACTCCTTTTCTTCACTACATATGAGCAAGTATCTTGAAAATTGAAGGATAGAAAAGAATGATCCTGAATCCCTGGAATTGTCAGCATTATTGTACCTTATGCATGACAATATGTCCGACGCATTAGCATCTTGCTTATGAACAAGACCAATGTTTGAATGTGGAAGAGCTAGCTTCAGGTGTCCTACATTTCCTAGTGGCTTAGTCCAACTAAAATCTAAACTTGAGATTGGAGAAGACATTTGTGGAACCCCTATCTTAGTAATGGGCTGAAATAATTCCATCTGACATCGGGGAACGCTCGCATCTTATCTTAAAATAATAATTTGCACACACAATGATAATGAACAGTTAGGGTCTATACTAGCAAAAGCCTTTTATCTCAGAAGCCTAGTGTGGTTAGTATGCAACTTTTGATAAGTCTATTAGGGTGTTTGAGTCTCATGGAAAACCTCAAAATTTTCTCCCATAACAAAAAAATGTCAAAAATTGCAACCATATAAATCATCAAATTGCAAAGTATCGAATCCATGGTACATTATTATATAAAACACAATCAACATATAGGATAGATATCGGATGGATATTAGCAATAATATTTATACGGCCACTGACTATATCGTGCATATCATCCAAAGTGTAAAAGAAATAAAATCGAATGACACATTATATCATTCGCATCATAAAAATTGCATACCATTGCATTTCATAAATGGGTGATTTATTGATTAAATTATTATCTTAAGGATTATCAATTACATTCATGATTTTTATACATTCTGTGGTGTCATCCATTAGATTGATAAACATATTTGCAATCATTCCTTATGTTTTAAGTGATTAAAACATACAGGTTCATTTACATTAGATTAGCATCATGTAAATAAAGCATCGCATACATTAATGCATAAAAAGAAATTAATATCAAATATGTGTTAAAAAAAATAACATCACATCCATATGCATCCATCACAAAAAGCACATCTAAGCATCTAGATCACTACATATCATCATCATAAATCAAATAGCTAGCTAGTGCATGTCATCCATACATCACATCATATAGCATCAACATAATATAAGCATTGCATCCATGTGCATCACATAAACATAAAATCAAAAATAAATGAGTACACAATAATGAGCCATAATAATGATCATATCATATATAAATGTGTGTCTCAGAGTACATAGAGAGTACAAAAATTCTCGCAAGATATAAATGTGTAGGTCCTCGACCTTACACCAAAAATGATATGCATGAAAATGTATCCTGCAATAGTAGATCTCTAGCTCTGATTTGCTCCTCCTGTACCAGATCTCTCATTGCCTCCCTCATTACTATGCTTAAGAGCTTGCTCTGCCTACTGCCCTGTTGTCTGCTGTGGATCCTGTTGAGTGCCCTGAGTACCGCCTAGCCCAAAAATACCTAGCACTCATCCAACAACCACCTGTGTAATGGGCACCTCTGTGCATCGAGACCTATGGCTTGATGTTGTAGTAGACTACCCTGCATCCCTAGTCCTGGTATGATTGCTATCACCATGTGTACTAGAGGACTTGTATGTCCTCTCACTCTAATGGGTGCGATGGCTCGAGCTAGTAGTAGACTATCTTGTAGTCTAAGATCTAGTATGCTGGGACTCTGGAGCATATGGATTCTCGAGAACCTCTACACCTATCATCTAAATGTACCCAACTAGCTGGTCCTAAAAGAAATGATAATCAAATCATTCCAAGCTGCAAGGATCTCAAGTGTTAACAGAAACACCACATTCAACCAAAACAAGAATCTGAAAGCAAATTGACAACATAATATTACAAATAGATATGCAAACAAGAGAGCAACAATATCATATATTAGATCTAAAAATGGAGCACTAAGTACAATGAAGGTGCCTTGCTTATATAGGCAAGGATGATCAACATAGTCGTAGGAACAAGGTAAGGACAAATATCCACCGTACAAAAGTAATATGTGATATGGTCCATAGATATGTAACCGCTATGGGAGAAAGAATATCAACCCTCCAAATTTCACCCCTAGGAATAGTCAAACCTAAAAATATCCCCATAATATCTAAATAATATAAATGAAATATCCACACATAAGTGGGTGGGTAAAATACATGGAATAACTAAATAAAAGGAAATAAATAACCTAGGTGAACATGAGCTAAGGTAAACAACCTACTCTAACACCCCCCCTCAAGTTAAGCTAGGTTCCAAAAAGTAAAGTGGCATATCCACAATATGAGTCCCAACACCAAGGTCTGATTAGGTACTCATGTACAATGTGTATCCAAAATATCCTAAACCAGAAGGTGGAAAACCATGTGGAAAAAAACCATCCAGCTAGAAAGAGAGAAGAAAAAGTAAGAATGGAGCCAAGGAGTGCTCCCAACACCCCCCTAGGACGACGAGCTCCATGAAGAAGTCCTATGAAGAAGTGGATGCCTCTGCAATGAACAATGTGTCTCCCACAAGGAATAAAGTAGCCATGAAACATCCGTCGAATGTCTTCCTACTCCAAGTGAGTGTGAGGATATGGGAATAAAATGTAGAATGATGAGGTAGAATCCTTAAAACTAATCTAAAGTGAATAATATGTCATCAATGAATTATCAAATGAATCTTCAAGAATGTAGAAGCCTAAACCAACACCAAAATATGGTAGAATATAGTCCCAATCAACATCCAAAAGATCAACCTAGGTGTTGTATGTGAGTTGGAGAGGAGAGGGCAATCCTCCAAGGGAGGTCCCAGGTTCGAATCTCCACCCTACCAAAAATTTGAATTGGGTACCCAAAATCCAATTGATAATGTTGGTGCGAGGCAGGGCTGGGTGCGACTCCCGGGTGACTTTGACGGTGTAGAACCCCCTGTTCATGGTCTCTCATACCAAGGCAGCCCCACAAGGGTTTTTTTGCTTAGGAAAAAAAAACATCCAAAAGATCAATATGCACAAAAACATGAGTGTGCAAAAGTGGAAGAGATGTTTGAAGAGCATCCATCAAGGAAGAATCACCAATATCCTGCTACATAAGTAATGATGAGCCCATGGAAGTAGCAAGAGAAATAAGTGGAGGCTTAGAATCCTCACAAGAATCAACATGGTCTTCAGGATCTCCAAGTGAGAGTCCAACTGAAGACAAAATATTTGTATCCAACTCCTGTATAAGTACATCATCCAATGTGAAAGAAATAGGAGAATAAAATGGTGGACAAGGTGGCTCACTCAAAGAAGGAGGGCACACCAAAAAAGGGTCCACAAAGAAATAAAGACATGGAGGAGATACAATGTATACATCATCATCAAATAAATGAGTGAGCTCCTCATACATGTTAGTAAAATCACATGTGTAACTCTCAATGAAGAGAGAGGCAACACCATCCAAGAAGTCATATGTATGTAAGGATGTAACATACCATGAAATATATATTGTATATGTTGCAAAATCAACATTATCATCTACATAATACAAGTATGGAGATGTATCCTATAAAATATCTGAAGCAGGTATTGTAGCATCAACCTCATCATCCAAAACATCATGTGATAGTGATTCCAAAAACAAATATGCAATGTCACAAATGATGTCCTCCATGCAAGCAATAGTAATAGAAGGTGCCTTGGGTAAAAAATTTATTTTCAACATATGATAAGTAAGGTGAGGTGTGTTCTTGTGAACTCCAATAAAATTTTGAAGCTCCTCACAAACTAAATAATAAAGTATGCTAGAGATCCTTAAATTTTTCATGAACCATGTCCTATACTCCTTATCCTTCATCATTGGTTTGGGTTTTGGAGTTATGAACAAAGGATCCAAACCTTCACTTTGACATAATGAACAAAGTACCTTAAACCATGCTTCAAAATTTTTAGCATTTGCCTCTATGCTAAGTGTAAAAAAAGAAGTTTTCAAGATGTCCTCAAAAGTAGAAGAGGCCCCCCCAAAATCAAATACCATTATAATGTGAAAGGTCTAGTGTGATGTCACAAGGTGGTGCAAAATACCACAAAATCACATCAATGCACACATGAAGCCTCTAAACTCTGAAAATTCTCCAAAGGAATTACCAAAATAATCCCCTCCTTCAAACTAAGTGCCTCAATGAGGAAGATTGGCACAAGAGGATGCACCACAACAAAGCAAGGGAAGTCAAAGACAAAGGACTCGTCAAGCACAATAATGTGTAGGCTCCACCAATACTAAACACCAAGTAAGTTGATCACAAAGTTCCAAACTAAGTGGACAAACAAAAATTAAGGAAGATGGGACTTTATAACAGTAGTCCATATACCAGTTCAAGTGCAAAAACCTTTTTCACAATGCAATATTGAGAGTGCAGTAATAAAATCATTTTAAATGTCTAAATACAAATCCAAAAAATATGAAATTTTACAGACATATCAGAAAAATGATTTTACAGGCCTGAAAAAATTTCGCTGAGCAACTCCCAATATTTCTCTAGAAATGATGAGTTTACTAAAAATAGTAGAATCACTGTAACTATCATAATACATCTCCAAATGCTCTGAAATTTTATGGGACGGTCAATAATATGATTTTACACATTCTGTAAAAACATCTACAAAATATCAAAAAATTTGATGAAGATATGTGCAGATTACTAAAAAAATACAAGTTTTCGTAAAATCAAGATATCTTGAAGAATACTGATCCAAATGAGCTGAAATTTTGGGCACAACTCAAATAAATGTATATACAGACCTCCAAAAAATTTCATGTAAAAATGAAATTTCTATCAGGATATACATGCAAAATATAAAAATGGGTTGGGTTGGTGACCCTGCTAAAAGGAAAATGCTCAAGAAAAAATGCTTAGGACAGATCCAAGGGAATGAGGTTGTTGTAGTATGGGTAAAAGAGATTTTAGGAGGCTGGTGATGATCTAAAAATGGAAGGAGTGACTCAAAATTGGCCAAAAAACTCCACCAAGGACCCGATCACAAAAATCGAAGCTTCCACACCATTCTTCAAACCTGCAAGAGAAATAACTGCACAAAACTCACAAATGGATGACTGCAACACCTATTGCTCTGATGCCATGAAAGGAATGATAATCAGATTAGTCCAAGATGTAAGGATCTTAAGTTTTAATAAAAACACCACATTCAACCAAAATAAGAATCTGAAAGCAAATTGACAACATAAGCTTACAAATAGATATACAAACAAGAGAGAAACAATATCATATATTAGATCTAAAAATAGAGCACTAAGTACAATGAAGGTACCTTGCTTATATAGGAAAGGATGATCAACCATAGTCGTAGGATCAAGCTAAGGATAAATATCCACTATACAAAAGGAATGTGTGATATGGTCCAGAGATATGTAATCGCTATGGGAGAAAGAATATCAACCTCCAAATGTCACCCCTAGGAATAGTCAAACCTAAAAATATCCCCATAATATCTAAGAAATAAATATGTAACGTCTTATAATATATAAATAAGATAAATGAAATATACACACATAAGTGGGTGGGCAAAATACATGGAATAACTAAATAAAAGGAAATAAATAACCTAGGTAAACATGAGCTAAGGTAAACAACCTACTTTAATAGGTCCTCCCGAGCAACCTTGGATGTGTGCCTGTCATTTGCACTCATCATCAAACCCTGCAAGCACTGAATATCTACCATAGGATCCTGGTCACCTAGTAGTACTATTGCTGGTGTTGCCAAAGGCCCTATAATCACCTGAGAGGATGAGGGATCCCCCCTCTATGCCTTGAGTAGATCCTGCTCTGCTACTGTCACATCCCTTTGTGCTAATCCCAAGTCATGAGCATGGGTGAGCTCACCAACCTGGGTATCTACTATGGTAGCCTATGCCATTAGGCTAGCAATCTACTGCTCAACCTATGTTATTCGATGACCTCTATCTGTCAACTATGCCTACAAAGTAGTGATAGTAGTATTTCGCTCCCTCTATTGTGTTTGGAATAACCTTACCTGACTCTACAAGTCAGCCACATGTGCTAATAGTAGTCCCTCTGCACTGTTAGGAGGGACCTCACCCGCCTCAGGAACCTCCTCATTAGGATCAATCTCAAGAGTCTCCTCAGTAGTAGCCTCTATGCCCCAGCTATCCTCTGTCCACTAGCATACGTTGTGCCCGTTATGATCCACCTCTACTTTGGCCTGATCTATAGCTTGGCCTAGAGGCCTTGTCCCATACCAATAAAACATATACCACCATCATTTGTAATCTGGAGTGGTCACAACTCTATCAACTCCAGTCTCCTAAAAGTCATTCAGAGCATCCCCTAGAGCCAAAGGCTGAATCCATGGTAGATCCCTCTCCAAATCCAAGCACCTATAAGCAAATGGGATATATGAGATGTCCTGCACCATGCCAAACTATCGTAGGATGCGAGAGAAAAATTGATACTCTCTGATCTTGACCTTTTAACTGAGTAATCATATACCTCGAGGAGACTATCGAAGTCACTCACTGACCTCAGGCCAGTCATTACACTCCATGTAGGGTCGCCACTCGATATCATCTGGCCTGACTCCTAAAAACTGGGTAATGTAATGTTAGATATCGCCAGCATGGGTCCTGCTATAGAAGCCCTCCTCCTCCTGAGACCAACAAGTAGCATAACACTGATGATCATCATCGATCTCTATGATGTGTAGGGGTAGCTCCCCAAGATACGATGAGTGTCGTTGAGTCTCATCATTTAATCTCAATGATTTATCAATCTAGGGTGGTGTCCAAGGCTGTCTACGATAGAAGGTTAGGGCAGAGTACAATTCAGGCATTCAAATTTCAAGCATTTATTGGTGAAGCAAATTTTGGTTTAGCCTTTTGGTGTCACACTAAACCTAGTCTGAAGAATGGAAACTGAAATAAATTACAGGAATTGAAAACTAAATCTAAATTGCAGAATTTAACAATTAACTACAATTGCATGAATTGAAATTGCTAAATTGAAATCTAATCTACTTTTGCAAAATTGAAATCTAGTTACTCTTGCATAATTGAAATTGCTAAATTGAAATCTAATCTACTTTTGCAGAATTGAAATCTAGTTACTCTTGCATAATTGAAATGATGCTTGTAATTGAAACTTATTCTAAAACACCTATCAATGCCCTGCCACAAAAGGTCGTCAAGCTTCTGCTACAAGAATTGACAGCAAAATGAAATATGCTGAAAATGGAAAGTTGCTAAAATAGAAAGCAAGGAAAACATGGAAAGCAAAAGAAAAATGCGTAATATAATTTGTCAGCTGACATACACACAAATGCTATACACAAACATAATAGAAAACATAAATCACATAATACAAAATAAAAACAAGAAAATGAAATCTGGCAAGCAATCTATTAATTCTGCTGTAGCAAAATTACAGATTAAAACCTGCCATAAAATCCCTCCTTCTAGATCTGAAAGTGGGCCCATACTTCCTGATCTAGAAGGAGGTGAAAAGCACTCCTTAACTAATTAACACTCGAAACAGAAAATGATAAAATAGCTGCACTTTTATTGATGACAAAACATGCTGAAAACTGTTACAAAAAATTACTGTACAGTCCTAATTGCTGCAATTGAAAACTCTCCTCTATTCTAATTCCTAACTGGCTCAACCAAGGAGGGAGCTATGTTATTTATATAAATATTTACAACATATCCCATGCTCAAATCAGCCTATGTGCTGCTTTACAGTGATTTGCCAATAATTCTGGATCTGAAATAAATGCAAATCTGGACAGTTTGTGTTGCAGTAGTAGTCATTGGCCCTTAGAAAGCATCTTCAGTGGTGGGAGTACGTGGGAGGAGTCTAGAAATATCTCACACATCATTCTCCACTTCAGAATATGCCATTCCTATCTTGCAAACAACTTTCTATTATGCTACAGTTTTTCTGGGTTTATCCTAGAAGAGGATCAAAATTGATCTTTTCCATGAATGGTGGCTTTGGACGGCAAGGACGGCAAAATCAGATGGGAGATATTTTCCCTTAACTTTATCAACCTTCTTATCCCCTTTTCCACCGCCAAAATTCAGTCAACAAGTCAAAAAGTACATTTTGTTTTCATTCCGAAGATAAGTGGCTCATTTCGAAGATACTGCAATTCTCATTCCGAAGACATTGTGTTCATTCCAAAGATCTTTAGAATGACCAACTGTGTTGACTCCAAATGGTTTTGGCTGCATTTCTAAGGTGGATTAGCCCTCAGGATCAGATTGCAATAGTCTTCATTCTTCCTTGGATGTGAATTTCATGCCTTGCCATTCATTGGTAGCTTGCTGGAATTTACATGGTAAATTATTGCATTTTCCAGTTCTATTGCACAGTTGTAAAATATTGGCATTTCTTGCAAATTCAAACAAATTAGAACATGGAAAAATTATTCAAATATCAACATGAAGGAGTACATCAAGTTGCTACTGAATTTATACACTTCATTCACCAAGTAACCATGCTGAAATAGTGCAACAATGCTGCACAATTGTCCCTGCTCTGTTATACACTGTTGCTGCCTATTTAGACCATGTGGGAATGCTTCTAAATAGGTCAGATGTCTTCTGTAGTCCTTCTGAACTCATTCCATCCATATCCTCATGCTTTGCTTGACAACTTCAAGGTGTTCCTATAAAGTGACAACTTGCTGATTTTTATATGGCTATTTTTTCCAGATTTTCAGATTTATGACAATCCTAAACTTTTGTCTTCAATGTGGATTTGAAACAAGTTGAAGGGCAGGAAAACATTCAAAAACCATTGAGAAGTTAATGGATATCAGCATACCACATTTGGTTAATTGAAATGCATGTTCTTACTTGCTACTTAATCAAGCAAAATCAGTCACAAAATGCTGAAAATAGTCAAAAACAGAGATATAGTATTCCTAACATAAAATCATGTAAACACTTAACAAATAGTATATTTTAGTCAACTATTTGGCAATTAACTTATCATATGGTAGTCAAACATTGTGCAATAATGAGGCATTTTTGGGCCTCATCATCCCCCCAACTTGAACTGATGCATGCCCTCATGCATCTTAGTAGGCCATAGTAATATGCAGGTTTTATTCTTGTGAACAACATCCTTTGCTACCTGCTAACTGAGAAATTCCTCCTTGCTGCACTATATCAAGTATTTTGCAATTAAGCACATGTATGACTATTTTTCTATTTTTCTACAAGTTTTAGTGCTGCAAGGTACCTCTTAAAGGCTTGATATCATATGATTCATCTTGCAATAGTCTTATTGTGGAACCGTATTTGGCATATGCACTACTACTGATGGAATTTTCTGTTCTTAACAACATTTCAGCTTGAATGCTTATTTTTGTTGTTTGCACCTTTTGAACAAAATTTATAATTTTTTTTTTGAAATGCTTGAGGGATGTACTTACTTGTGGTAGAGCCTTATAAACCTCAATATTTGATGTACCCTACTCTTTTTGCTATTCTGTAGCATTTTCAATAATTCTGGTACAGTTTTTGCTCATTCCGAAGATATCTGCTCATTTCGAAGATATCCTGCTCATTTCGAAGAGACTGTATTCTCATTCCGAAGATGTCTGTTCATTTCGAAGAGACTGCATTTCTCATTCCGAAGATGTCTGTTCATTCTGAAGAGACTGCATTTCTCATTTTGAAGATGTCTGTTCATTTCGAAGAGACTGCATTTCTCATTCCGAAGATGTCTGTTCATTTCGAAGAGACTGCATTTCTCATTCTGAAGATGTCTGTTCATTTCGAAGAGACTGCATTTCTCATTCTGAAGATCTTCAAAAAATATAGAAATGACCTCCTATGCAAAATTTAGCTACAGATTCTATTGTGGGTCCATATCTAGAGTGTATAAGCCTTCCATAACATCAAAAATCCCTTCTTCATCCTTTTGTTTAGATGTTATTCTTTGTTTTGTATGTTGTTATTTTATTCCAGTAGTACTAAAATAGAACCTTCGGGTGCATTTTGTTGATTATCCTCCTTCAATTTATCAGACAATTATGAGATATAAACTTGCAGTTCTCCTTCTAAAATTTGCCCTACAAATTGAAATAGAATTGTTGCCATGTCTGTCCCAAAATCAGGTTTTTGCATAGTTTTGAAATTTCCATGCAATTAAGGGCATAAGGGGGTGTTTCTTGACATCTTGAACATGTTCCTTTTTTTCAACTTGTCACTATTGTATGAATAGTTTATGCCAAATACCGACTATCATACACTAAATGCTAAATGTTTACTATGAATTAAATGCAAGAAACACATACCTTACTGTCCTGAAAATTGGTCATGCACCTTACAAGCTGCTTTTGATGATTGTTAGGAGGCTATCTGAAAACATAAACAAACATAACACATGTGCAATGTGAGATTTGTACAATGGTGGAACAATGATGGGTAGATCAACAAGGCAATGCATGCCAAAAAATTGGTTTTCATGCAAGCCAACTCAGTAGCGCCTCCAAGAAGGTTTTCACTATTGAATTATTCATTTTTTTAATTTTTTTTTCATCTCTTTTTTTTCATTTTTTTCATCAGAAGAGGTTGCCATTTCTGGTTTTCAACCAACTTCTGTCCTCTTTTTTTTTTTCAAGTGCTTCAATGAGAGAGAACATATCTCACTCTTATTTGGATAAGACCAATCCTTATTCTGCAAAAACATGTCAATTGTTGTATGAAAACACCATCTCTTTCTGTTGAAACCTGCAACATTGATGCAACCTTCCTTACTAGATGACCAATAAGAATCTTCTTACATCATCATTGCCTCCTTATTGCTGGAAATGAAGTATTGGCTCCATTGTTCCTCTTTCTTGCTGAAATTGATGCTTGTCCTCATGTATCCCCATTTTGTGGGACATGCCTTTGCTGCAAATTTTTTCTCTTTTCTTTTTTTTTCAAATTTTCTTGTCTTGCTTGTACCCAAAAAGGAAGTTCACAAACAAGACTATTCTTCTTTTTGCTTTTCTTGTATTTTTTCTTTTTTTTTTCTTTTGTCAGACTTTTTATCATCACTCTGAATCTGATATTGAAGAGAAATTCTCTTCCATTATGTGTACATCCAATGGAATCTCCTTCAAGAACTCCTCCTTAGTTAATGGTGCATGGTATACCCGAAGGCAATGTCCATTCACCACTAACATCCTCCATGAATTACCAATGGGAGAAAGAAGCATTGCTCCATATCTGAAAACTTCTTCAATCAAGTGTTGTCCATGGCTCCTAGTCTGCAAAATCTTGTCAATCTATTCTTGAAACAATTAAATACCAATTCCCAAAAGATGTTAAGTGCTTACATCAAGATAAAATCTTGATATACCCTTGTAATTCCATGTAAAGGGATTGAAATATTGTTTCAAAATAGCAACAATTTTGCTTTTTGTTTATAAGTCAGCCGGCTAATAATGTTCAAGAATTTTCTTGGCTGCACTTCAATTTGTTTCATTCCTAGGAGGACAGAATTTACCCCTTTGTAAAATGGAAGTAAATTTTCTATGTGCAGTTTTTCTAGTTTTTCTCCTTTATCCAAGGCTAATTTTTGTGTGTTTGGACTAAAGGTTTTCTGTGTATCTCCATTGATTTTTGTCTCTTCAAGCTCAAGTAAGTTCTTGTTTTAGCACGAGTTGGATGTTGCTTGCAGTCAATAACATTTCCTACGGGTTTTTTTTTTTTATACCAGATTCAGCTACATAGACAGGGGTTGCCTATCCTGTATTATTCAGACTGATCACAGGTTGGGCTAAAAAAGAAATATTTTTGGTTTGCACAATAATACAAGAAGTGTACAACTTTAGCAGATCAACTACTTGTCAGGTAGGATCACCTCTAATGAGATCAACTATTGTCTGTGTAGGCTAAGAATTGCTAGGTTGCGGTTTAGCATGGTAAAATCCTAACAATATTTAAGTAATAATGGAAAACTCTAGGATCATCATTAAGTTGTAAACTCCTATTTTGATTATGCAAAAGTTTTTTGTGATTTTTTTTTTTTAGCTTACATAGACAGGGGTTGCCTGTCCTGTATATTGGCCACAGGTTGGGCTGAAGGTGGTGGTTGATTTACTTGCCCTGTTTGTTGTTGTTGGGATCTCTCTTTGAGAAGAATTCAGACTAGGCAACATATTTTGCATCTCTAAGTTATGGAAGTAAATGGCATTCATCAATGATATGTCCCTATGAACAAATGCTACAGGTAGTTGATATGGCTATTTTGTTCAAGGGATAGTCTTGTATATCTACCATGATATCTTTCCAACACCTAGTACAAATTTGTTTATACTACCCTGATGATATGGATATAAAAAGGGCAGTACTAGCAGATGGCTCTTCTTTTTTAAAAGATCTTATATTTCTTGATAATGAGGATGATGAATTCTTTCTATTTTTATCAAGAATTTCAAACATAGGCAATTTAACCCCCAAGTGTGAAGATCACCTCCCTGTGGTTGCTTGTTTTCTAAATGGACTGAAATGCAACTATCAATAATTATTATTTATACCAGCTATTCATTCAGATTTTACTCTAAACTTCATATGTTAGCACAATAATAATTATTTGACTACTTTTACCCTCTAACAACACCATGATCCCTAGCAATGGCACCAAAATGATGAGTGTCATTGAGTCTCATCATTTAATCTCAATGATTTATCAATTCGGGGTGGTGTCCAAGGTTGTCTACGATAGAAGGTTAGGGCAGAGTACAATTCAGGCATTCAGATTTCAAGCATTTATTGGTGAAGCAGATTTTGGTTTAGCCTTTTGGTGTCACACTAAACCTAGTCTGAAGAATGGAAACTGAAATAAATTACAGGAATTGAAAACTAAATCTAAATTGCAAGAATTGAAATCTAACTACAATTGCATGAATTGAAATTGCTAAATTGAAATCTAATCTACTTTTGCAAAATTGAAATCTAGTTACTCTTGCATAATTGAAATTGCTAAATTGAAATCTAATCTACTTTTGCAGAATTGAAATCTAGTTACTCTTGCATAATTGAAATGATGCTTGTAAATGAAACTTATTCTAAAAACACCTGTCAATGCCCTACCACAAAAGGTCGTCAAGCTTCTGCTACAGGAATTGACAGCAAAATGAAATATGCTGAAAATGGAAAGTTGCTAAAATAGAAAGCAGGGAAAACATGGAAAGCAAAAGAAAAATGCGTAATATAATTTGTCAGCTGACATACACACAAATGCTATACACAAACATAATAGAAAACATAAATCACATAATACAAAATAAAAACAAGAAAATGAAATCTGGCAAGCAATCTATTAATTCTGCTACAGCAAAATTATAGATTAAAACCTGCCATAAAATCCCTCCTTCTAGATCTGAAAGTGGGCCCATACTTCCTGATCTAGAAGGAGGTGAAAAGCACTCCTTAACTAATTAACACTCAGAATAGAAAATGATAAAATAGCTGCACTTTTATTGATGACAAAACATGCTGAAAATTGTTACAGAAAATTACTGTACAGTCCTAATTGCTGCAATTGAAAACTCTCCTCTATTCTAATTCCTAACTGGCTCAACCAAGGAGGGAGCTATGTTATTTATATAAATATTTACAACATATCCCATGCTCAAATCAGCCTATGTGCTTGCTTTACAATGATTTGCCAATAATTCTGGATCTGAAATAAATGCAAATCTGGACAGTTTGTGTTGCAGTAGTAGTCATTGGCCCTTAGAAAGCATCTTCAGTGGTGGGAGTACATGGGAGGAGTCTAGAAATATCTCACACATCATTCTCCACTTCAGAATATGCCATTCCTATCTTGCAAACAACTTTCTATTATGCTGCAGTTTTTCTGGGTTTATCCTAGAAGAGGATCAAAATTGATCTTTTCCATGAATGGTGGCTTTGGACGGCAAGGACGGCAAAATCAGATGGGAGATATTTTCCCTTAACTTTATCAACCTTCTTATCCCCTTTTCCACCGCCAAAATTCAGTCAACAAGTCAAAAAGTACATTCTGTTTTCATTCCGAAGATAAGTGGCTCATTCCGAAGATACTGCAATTCTCATTCCGAAGACATTGTGTTCATTTCGAAGATCTTTAGAATGACCAACTGTGTTGACTCCAAATGGTTTTGGCTGCATTTCTAAGGTGGATTAGCCCTCGGGATCAGATTGCAATAGTCTTCATTCTTCCTTGGATGTGAATTTCATGCCTTGCCATTCATTGGTAGCTTGTTGGAATTTACATGGTAAATTACTGCATTTTCCAGTTCTGCTGCACAGTTGTAAAATATTGGCATTTCTTGCAAATTCAAACAAATTAGAACATGGAAAAATTATTCAAATATCAACATGAAGGAGTACATCAAGTTGCTACTGAATTTATACACTTCATTCACCAAGTAACCATGCTGAAATAGTGCAACAATGCTGCACAATTGTCCCTGCTCTGTTATACCCTATTGCTGCCTATTTAGACCATGTGGGAATGCTTCTAAATAGGTCAGATGTCTTCTGTAGTCCTTCTGAACTCATTCCATCCATATCCTCATGCTTTGCTTGACAACTTCAAGGTGTTCCTATAAAGTGACAGCTTGCTGATTTTTATATGGCTGTTTTTTCCAGATTTTCAGATTTATGACAGTCCTAAACTTTTGTCTTCAATGTGGATTTGAAACAAGTTGAAGGGCAGGAAAACATTCAAAAACCATTGAGAAGTTAATGGATATCAGCATACCACATTTGGTTAATTGAAATGCATGTTCTTACTTGCTACTTAATCAAGCAAAATCAGTCACAAAATGCTGAAAATAGTCAAAAACAGAGATATAGTATTCCTAACATAAAATCATGTAAACACTTAACAAATAGTATATTTTAGTCAACTATTTGGCAATTAACTTATCATATGGTAGTCAAACATTGTGCAATAATGAGGCATTTTTGGGCCTCATCGGATGCTCTATCATGATATGCTGCCAGCCCCAAATCTATAAAAGTAAACTACAGTTGATCCCCCAGTAGCTTCATTCAATGATATGATATAGCTCATAGTATAGTTGAGACAATAGAGTACTCCCCCACGCTAGGAGTAGTGGCTATAGGATAGAGCTCTACACAACTCTGCGCATAGTAGCTAAGAGGTTCTAGGGAATCCTTATGCCCGAGGAGTCTGGAAGCACATATTGCACCACTAGGTCCATAAAAATGGTCTCACACATAGAGAAGACGTTCTTCCCCTACTAATAGCTAATGTGGACCCCTTCGTGGTCAATGGCATGCTAAGACTCCTCGCTTCGGGTGTCGAAGATGGCATTGAATACAAACTCCTTAGTGCCAAAAGTCGAGGAGACGATGGCCTCGCCATCAATGGGGATCCTAAAGATCCTATATACGCCATCTAATATCATTATCATTTCACCTATAGATAGGTGAAACGTGTTGGTCTGCATATTCCAATGTCAGGCCAACGTAATCAGATAGGATTGATCTACCCTAATAGTGGGTAGATCTAGTATGTAGCCGAAGCCGACAGCTCCAAACCACTCTCGCTCACCATCAGTGAGCTCTCCATGGAGAGTCTTCAAAATATCAGGCTCTCATGCTCTAGAGGCCAATCTCTAAAATAAATAGCATGATATAAGAAAAAAGCTAACTAAAATAAGAAAAAACATTTAAAAATGATCTAAAAATCATTAAAAATAGTAAAAATTTGATAAAATTGCAAAAACATGTCATCATGCTGGCCTACAAATCAAAATTTATCAATCAGATAGGTCATAAATGCATTAAATGATATTAATTGCCTTTAAAAACTTAGAAAAATTAAAAATTTTGCAAATTGTTCCTAAAGTTGGCGAACCGCGGGTCAACTCTACGATCCGCATGCGGTCAAAAATTGACCATTGGGATTTTTAATATTGACCACAGCTGGTATTTGTGGTCCCTAATTGACCAATTAGGAACCATAGTTGGTACCTACGGTCTCCAGTTGAGATCCAGTCGGATGCGATACCACAGCCAAAAATGCAAAAGAATTGAAATCTAAGCTATCATAGCCTAAGATGAGGTTTATTGTTAGCAATTTAGTGAATTTGATTTTCCAATTACTTAATTGGGTTTATTTTTAACTGGTAATGGATGTGAGGTCTGTTAGAGTTAAAGTAAAGTGCACTATGCCTTCCTTGACACTTGTCAGTTTCATTTGACAAGTGTCATGTTCATCATATAGGCTTATGCCTATATATTGTAACATTTTTATCAATAAAATTAATGCTTTTGTTTTTTCCCTCCTAACATTTGGTCTCCTAACATTTGGTATCAGAGCCTAGTCGCTCTCCTGCTCTGTGTAAACCCTTGAGAGGGGATTTCCCTCATGGAAATCCTCCCTCCCCCTAATTTTTTCCCTATTTTTTTTAATTTTTTACCGAGGGAGTATGCTCTCCATCATTTGATGGATCAGAAACCAGATGGTAAGATTTTTCAAGTTTGGGAAATTTGTTCTGTTCTCTTTTGTTCAAGCCAGAGGCTGCAGATCTTGTTTGATGTTACTTGCCTGAAGTTTCAGTCAGATTTTGGCTGAGATTGAAGGGATTGATGAGCCCTTCCAATAGATCCATGCACCCTCAAATGGTGCAGACAGGCATTTAATAAAATTGTTGAAGGGCCCGTTAAAGTTCATTGAAGTGGTAACAATCGTGACGTTGCGCTCGCGCATCCTGACGACGAAGGTTCCCGTGTCGCCGCCTATGTCGAGGCCGATGCGGACGGTGCCCTTCTTCAGCCCCAGCACCTCGTCGATGGAATAGTCGAGGGAGCCACGCCGCAGCCACCGAGACTTTTCCCGGTCGGTGAGGTCGAAGCAGTCCTTGCAGTCGTCGAAGACCTTGCTTTTCTTTATGCGCTCGATGAGGCAGGCGTAGCTCTTGCAGGTATAGGCGGTCCAGACAACGGTGGTGTCGGGCGGAGTGCGCCACGCGCTCTCTGGGAAGGGGAAGGGTTCCGTGTAGTTGGGGCACGGCTGCATCTTTGGACCCTCTGGAATCGGTCACTGCAATTTCAGAGACTGTAGAGGAAATCCGCGCTATGATCACGCAGGCGCGGGTGACCCCATGCCCTCTGCAATCACCATGGCAAGTTTTACAAACGAATCTTCTTCGGTTAGTCTTGAGAATGGCTACAACATCACGATCTCTGTAGACGTTCCTGTGAATAATAATGTCGTCGGCTGCAAATCCATGGCCTGCAACACTATTTTGGCATCGCTTTGTCCCAGAAATATACGAGTAGCCAAATATGGGGGCGTCGACGACTTGGTGTAGACGCGCGGCTCCGCGCTGCTTGATATTGCAGAAAAGGAGTTTGGGCTTCGACGGGAAGAGGCCTGCAACGACCTATTTTTTCAACATCGGCTTCAACGCCTTCGGGGGGGATGTTGATCTGGGTGAGATTTCAAACTGCTAGTACACTGATATCTTTTTTGTTAACCGCAAGGTGGGCAACTTCAGTGTAGTGGGACACTCGAGGATGCGGGAGATGGCTACCGTCTGTCTCCATCCACCGTGGCATCTTCAAATATTCTGCAATCAACTGGCCATAAATTAATTGTTACAGCAAGAATACGACCAGTGTCTTTTGTGGGGTTTCTTCATTTGTTTGTACTTCGAGGTATAAAATGGAGGCGTGAGTCATGTAAAATTGTACACGTCATCTCAATTGTGGCATGAAAAGGGTGGTGTGCATAATGTATAGATGAATGATGAATGGGTGCCACGTGTAATGCGAAAGCTATAGTGTGGGTGTAATAAGGACTGTGGATGTCGAGCTGTCACCTATGTTAACAACTATGAAGATTAGGTGTTTTTGAGCTATCACCTATGTTAACACCTGTGAAGATTAGGTCTTTCTTGTAAAGAGAGGGAATAAGTAAGGGGGCATCTTATAAAAGTATAGAAAGCCACAATGTAATGGGGAAGCAATTTATAAAGTATTGGGGCATATTATTATTAAAGTGGAAGGAGACCACTTTGCTTTTTTGAGCTTGTTTTTTATTTCCGCCATAGTGCGATGCCAGGAATATGATATTCCTGAGGTTTATTTTGTTGCCTTAGATAGGCATGTTGGTTTTTTCACATGATGAAGGCCCCTTTGATGGTAGAATATAGGGGTATTTATAGTCGTTGGAAACGTTTTTCCGCGACGGACACAATGGTGGTGTCAAATTGTAATTTTGAGGCTGTTTCACTTTAGTTTTTTAGCCTCAAAGTTTTTATACCTTGGAGTGCACTCTCGGTTGTACCCGACACTCCCGAGGTAATTTCATATGTGATCCTTGTACCTAGTGACCTTTTCTATACACTCGGCGAATGCAGTGGCTGGTTACCCATGCATTTTGGTGGGATGACATGGTCACCATAAGGACACTTATACTAGGGACTATAGACAAAGACACCCTAGACTCTATCCGAGGTTTTTCCGGATCTACTTCTGAAGACTACAGATGAAGACACTTCAGAAGATTCTCTTCTTTTCTTCTTCTCTCCTCCTATTTTGATCTATGGCTCATTTTATTGTATTGAGTGCATTTTCGGCAGAGACCAACACTCTTATATGGCTCGTTTTTCCTTTCATTAGGTGCATTTTCGGCAGAGACCGACACCTTCTAGATTGAGTTCACCACGTGGTGAATCTAGTTAGTGACCTACGAGTGGCAACATCCTCTGAGGATGACCTGCAGAGGCAACAGACCTAGATGTGGCTGACTCTGAGGCACCCATGATGACCCTGAGGCACTTAGATGGCTGACCCAGTGGCAACAGACCCGTTGAAGTGGCTGACCCTGAGGCAACAGACCGAGATGTATACACAGTGGATCTAGCATTATTCATAGTTGGAGAGCCAAGCACAAAAGGCACGAGCCTAGAAGTCAACATTAAGAGGGAATGTTACCTAATGTTGACTTGCTTTGTTTTTTCTTTAGTTAGGATAGTGCACTTTAAGGGGGAATGTTGACTTGCTTTGTTTTTTCTTTAGTTAGGATAGTGCACTTTAAGGGGATTTGAACGGCGATGGAGCTCTCAATGAGAATGAGTTTTGCGAGCGTGTGGTGCGACTGGGCAGAGCTGGAGCCACAAAAAGCTATTCCTTGGCATCCAGCACCGGCAACGGCTCCGACTTGACCCCATGCCAGACGCCTGTGGGATAACAAAAAATTTTTGACAGGAGACGAAACAGAAATCCATGGAGAAAAAAGAGGCCAGAGCGCGAGAGCGCAATTCAGAATTCCGTCAACGTTTGTTCTCCTTATCCGTCAAGGTCGATCCTAGGCAGTCCGACAGACGGAATTTTGGATTTGGGATTTGCAGTTAATTCATATAAGATGATGAAGATGAGCGGCATTTTACAGAGGGTACAATACTGGCTGGCGGAGCAGCCGACGATGGCGCACTTTCGATGGGATCATCACGCATGGGGCTCCACCTAGACTTTCTTGATTATGGCCCTGGGCGCTTACCATCATCATTGGGGCGCTAAAGCTAATCCTGCTATCGAGGACGCGGCCCGTTCCGTTGGGGCCGATCCTGGCCATCCACAATCTTTGCATTGTATTGGCGTCGATGGCAATTTTCATGGGGTGCTGGGTTTCGACGGTGGTGGAGATCCAGGAGATGTGGCGGTGGCGCCTCTGGCGGTGTAGGAGCACCGCCGAGTGGATAATATGCTTTCCTCTGGGCACGTGCTCGTCCGGGCGGGTATTCTTCTGGTCCTATCTCTTCTACTTAACAAAGTACCACCAGCTCTTCGAGACGGTCATATGGATCCTCCGTAAGAAGCTGCTTACCTTTCTGCACGTATTCCACCACGTGACCATGGTGTGCATGTGTTTCCTCTGGCTCGAGTTCTCGCAGTCACTGCAGATCGTTGGAATCCTCTCCAACACGCTTATCTACGCAGTTATTTATTCGTATTTTATGTGGCGGAGGAATGTTCGTATTTTATGGTGCCCTATAGGCTATGGTTTGCAGTGTTAAGACGCATTATTTTAAATCTTTCTCGACGCATAATTTCTTTTAACAATTGCTTTATATAATGGATGGGGGTATTTGTTTTTATAAAGGCAATGAAGTATATTTTATAAAGTGGAGGGGTCCACTTTTTCTATTGTATGGGCCAATAATGTTTTTCACGTCAACATATGGACTGTAATTTCTTTGTAAGGGGTATATTTATTTAAAAATGATAGTGGAGCATTTTCTTTTTCCCACATGTCATGGAAGGGCCTCACATGGCCATTGTAATTCCCCTGCGAGGGAAAATTGAGACATTTTTTTATTCCGCCAGAGTGCGATGCCAGGAATATGATATTCCTGAGGTTTATTTTGTTGCCTTAGATAGGCATGATGTTTTTCCACATGATGAAGGCCTTTTTGATGGTGGCATATAGGGGTATTTATAGTCGTTGGAAACGTTTTTCCGCAACGGACACAATGGTGGTGTCAAATTGTAATTTTGAGGCTGTTTTAGTTCAGTTTTTTAGCCTGAAAGTTCTTATACCTTGGAGTGCACTCTCGGTTGTACCCAACACTCCCAAGGTATTTTTATTTGTGATCCTTGTACCTAGTGACTTTTTCTATACACTTGGCGAATGCAACGGTTGGTTACCCATGCATTTCGGTGGGATGACATGGTCACCATAAGGACACTTATACTAGGGACTACAGACATAGACACCCTAGATTCTATCCGAGGTTTTTTTGGATCTACTTCTGAAGACTACAGACGAAGACACTTCAAAATATTCTCTTCTTTTCTTCTTCTCTCCTCCTATTTGGATCTATGGCTCATTTTTATTGTATTGAGTGCATTTTCGGCAGAGACCGACACTCTTATATGGCTCATTTTTCCTTTCATTAGGTGCATTTTCGGTAGAGACCGACACCTTCTAGATTGAGTTCACCACGTGGTGAATCTAGTTAGTGACCTACGAGTGGCAACATCCTCTGAGGATGACCTGCAGAGGCAACAGACCCAGATGTGGCTGACCCTGAGGCACCCATGATGACCCTGAGGCACTTAGACGGCTGACCCAGTGGCAACAGACCCATTGAAGTGGCTGACCCTGAGGCAACAGACCAAGATGTATACACAGTGGATCTAGCATTATTCATAGTTGGAGAGCCAAGCGCAAAGAGCACGAGCCTAGACCAAAGAAAAAGAGGATGATAGGTTACTTTTTAGAGAAGTTGACTTGCTTTGTTTTTTCTTTAGTTAGGATAGTGCACTTTAAGGGGGAATGTTAGAGTTAAAGTAAAGTGCACTATGCCTTCCTTGACACTTGTCAGTTTCATTTGACAAGTGTCATGTTCATCATATAGGCTTATGCCTATATATTGTAACATTTTTATCAATAAAATTAATCCCTTTGTTTTTTCCCTCCTAACATTTGGTCTCCTAACAAGGTCTTGGTTTTGGAGTTACCTTGCCCTCACCTCGTCCACCGTGGCTAGAAGACGATTGCCTGCGCCCTGCCATCATGTTGTGAGTCGGTGTGTGGGTGAAGTATGGTAGGTTGCAGGTCAGTTTTGTTAGTTGTCACTGTTAGAGCTCCAGTTTTGCAAATTGCTATCAGGGACTATTGAGAGACATTGGAAAAATGAGCATTTTATAGGCTTCTCATATTTCGCACGGACCACAGGCCCTAGCCACGGTTCTCAAATTTGCAAATGGAAATTGTAGACCCTAGTTGCGGTTTGCAACTAGAAGTCAATTTATAAAAATGCCCACCATGGAAAGGGCCAAAAAGATAAATTAATGCCTCCCATTGGGTAAGAACTCAATAAAAGCAAACTAATTTGGAAATTTGGTGATAATCAAGCACCAAGATCCAATTCAAAGTTTAAAAACCTGGTTGAGATTGTAAAGTACATTCAACCAAGGTCGTCACTATGACAAATCCTTTCATGGAGTGACGCACCTTCCAGCCAAATAAATAAGCTCAATGCATAATCCAAAATATTTAAAAAAACCAAATAAATTAAAACATCAAATGCGCCTTGTATTTAGTAACTTACCCTATACACTTGGCGGTTGCAGCGACTTGTGCTCCATCCAATCTCGCAAGATGGGTAAATTACCATAAGGACATTTGGGGAAAAAATTATCATCGTTGATCTAAGATGCTTCTTTTCAATCCCTAAGAAGGCCTTCACGGTCGGACTAATCCATGAGAACGAGGCGTTGCACGTCATTTCTTCTATGACCTCTTTTTTAGCAAATCATCGATAATTTGATTCAACACAAATCTGATTGGATTTGTATCAATTTGATTCTCTAAGATGACTATTGTAGCCCGACTGCTCCATGGGATAGAAGCGTGCAAATAATATTAAAATTTAGAATCAAAAAACTGAACTAGGCTTAGCCAAGGCATTAATATGCTCAAATCTAAATTTGTTCAAGATCATCCATGGTGGTCAAACGACTTCATCGCTTCATACATTGTCATTACCCTCATCGACTCATCGATTGAGGGGGTAGTAATAATAACAAATCATAATCAAAATCAATATAAGATCTCGAAGATCGTAGATCCCTTGATCTTGTCAAAATTATGTTCGTCCTTGCGAATCATTGTCAACAGCTATCATAAGCTTACCCATTTGCTTGGGGAAAATAACAAATATGATAATTTGTTTGTATCTCGTCTCCTTTCAGCTTTATAGGCCACTCCTATTGTAGCATCAAACGCTACCCGAATTACTGATGGTAAGTGCAAGTTTTTCAATTTTAAGCCTCCAAAGAGTTAGAAGCAATGATTCTAGGATGTGCATCCTTTTGTAGGACCTGGGGCATCTAATGTTGATCTAACTAATGATCATCATAAAACCTTTGGCATCATTTTAGGAGGTCTATTTTTTCTCAACGTTGTTCGATCTCACAATGCATCTCAAAAGGGGCATTTATAGACACCTAAAATGCATCATGTCGAGGGTGACTACTCATATGGGCATGCTACAAGACCATATGGAAGATCTTGGATAGACTCCAAGATAGAGCAATGGTTCTAACCACTCAATTTGGGCTCCTTGGCCTAATCAGTCTGAACCACAACCTAGACCTACGGTTTACAACTGAACCGCAGTTAAGACCTGCGGTTTGCAGTCTAGACCACAGTTGTGACTTACGATCTTAACTGAAGTTCAGTTGGCCTTCAATCTGAGAAAAATCGGTTGGAACGGCCATTGGATCTAGAAGAAGGTGGTTAATGGATGGAATATTCTAGAGGCTTCCATTCCAACTATCCTAACCACCTCTTCTTTATCTTGGATTCTTCAAGAAGCCACCCCTAGTCCTAGGGCATCCTATAAATACCCCCTCCAAATTGGGAGAAGATATAGATGATTTGTATAGCGAAGCGTTGACGAATTATCGAGAGATCATGAATTGATCAAGTGAGCAGTGAAGCCCTATCGGATTGCATATTAAATTCATGCATTCGAAGGCTACTTTTCTATTCATCCAATGATTAGTTTGCCATGGAAGTTCTAGGAGCCTAGGAAGATCAAGAAACTCAAATTCGAGCAAACAAAGGCCCATCACAGTGATTCAACCGCCAAACCTATCAAAAGGATACTGAAGGCAACCCTTGAACATCAATTGGACAAGGAGGTTAAGTCCACTACCCTTGGAATTGAGGGTAAGCCTATCAGAGTGCTAATTGTGGTTGTCAGTCGTGGTTTATAGTGCAGACCACTCACCAGAACTGTGGTTTGCAACAGAGGTATAACCACCTTCCTATTTTTATTTTTGTTTGGCTAATTAGGTTAGATTAGTTGTTTTCATAGATTAATGGCAGCTTAGCAAAATTTTGACCATAGAATTAGGTTAGTTTAGCTTCTTTGTGTTTATGCTTCAATTAGGACTTAAATGCTTTCTTTATGCATATTTATGATTCATTTTTCATATCTGATCCATGCATAGTGTAGATGCTACTTTTCTTTACGCTATTACATGAATCTTGATTCACTTTACATAGCTTAGAAGCATTCTTTATGTTTTCTTGATTATGCATGTTAATGGTGTCATTATGCAATTTACCTAAAAGGGCCTCATCATGAGAGGTTGCCTATATTTTTGACATTCTTGTGTTGTTTCTTGACCGCAGGGAATGGTTTCAAAGGATAACCAACCATCAATTTCCTTTCGCATCATGAAGAAGATGGCATCTCCACCCTAAAGCAGTTCGTGCCATTCTAAAAGGCATTTGGAAATCACACTTACCCTTAAGAGGGAAAACAATTGTACACTCCTATTGTAATATTGTATCAAAAATGAATATCCCTAAGAGGGACATACTTGTAATTGGATTTTGACTTTGAATACAATGGAATAAAGCATTTCTCTTCTTGTTTCATTTGTTTTCAATTTTGTTTTCTTGTATGCATGCTATATTTTATCATTTATCGCAATAGGATACGCCATCGGGTGTGACCCTTTCTGGTGGTTACAATGGGAAAGGTATCCATAAGGATAGGGAAGACCTTCAAAATTTCCTTGACAAAGATACTCCCTTTAAGATGCCCAAATTAGACTTTCCTAAGTTCAATGACAAGGATGTAGATGGGTGGTTATGTCGTGCAAATTAATTTTTTAAACTTCATAATGTCCCTAAATATTTGTGGATCACTATGGCCTCTTTCAAATTTGAATATGAAGCATTACAATGGTACCAATGGTTACAACACACAATTCTCGACCCCTCTTGGGAATTTTTTGAGTCCCAATTACTCACTCGCTTTGGCCCTAGTGAGTATGATGACTTTCAAGGAGCACTGACCAAGTTGAGACAAACCTCTATAGTTTGAGACTACCAAACCCAATTTGAAAAATTGGCTAACATAACCAAAGGGTTGAATGAAGGGTTTTTTATGAGTTGTTTCATCAGTGGCTTGAAGGATGATCTCCAGGCTGAGGTCAAGATGTTCAAACCACAAACAATGATGCAAGCCATAAGCTTGGCATAGTTGGTCAAAGCAAAATTCTTAGCTCAAAGGAGGACATCTAAATTCCCACAAACTAAACCCTCCTTTCCTCCCAAGTTCCCAACCAATAATAAAAATAAAATTATTCCCCACAAATGCTTGACTACAGAAGAAATGGATGCTCAATGCACTCAAGGTTTGTGCTATAATTGTGATGAAAAATATGTTCAAGGGCATAGGTGCACCCAAAAGAAGTTATTTCTAATAGATGTAGAAGACCCAATCAATAGTGAACAAAGTGATGATGAAGCAAAACCAACATAAGAACCACCTCAAAATGAGGATGAAATACATGAAGAACCACAAGCAAAAAATTGTGTCCATGCTCTTGCAGGGATTACTACTCCACAAACCATGAAAGTTGTGGGTTTTTTCAAAGGCCAACGTCTTACAATCCTTATTGATTCAGGAAGCACACACAACTTTATTGATCCCTAAATTGCCAAGTAGGCCAATTGTTACATACACACATGCAATTCCTTTGAGGTTATGGTGGCAAATGGAGGGACTTTGCCTTGCAAAGGCAAATATCACAATATTAAATTGAAAATAGGGGATTATGAGCTCAAAACCATTTTTTTTGTCGCTCAGTGGTTAGGTACATTGGGAACCATCGCATGGAATTTTGTAGAGTTATGGATGTAATTTTCATAGAATGGAAGGTCTTACACTCTTCGTGGTTCACAAGTAGGGCCTCCTCAGGTTATCAGCTCAAACCGTATGGAGAAGTTGTTGAAAAAATATTCTCATGGGGTCATCACTTAGATATTTGCAATCCAACCAACTACTTCAAAGGTGGACCAAATTCCAGAAGATTTACAACTTGTTCTGACAAAGCACAATGCAGTTTTTTCCGAACCATTAGAATTGCCACCACATCGCTCCCATGACCATGTCATTCCATTGGTACCTGGCAATGTACCACCTAACATTAGGTCGTACCAATACCCTCATGCCCTTAAGTAAAAAATAGAGAAGTTAGTACAAGAATTGTTAAAAGTTGGAGTCATTTGACCTAGTAACAACCCTTACTCTTCTCCTATCTTATTGGTTCGAAAGAAATATGGGTCTTGGCGATTATGTATAGATTTTTGTGAGCTCAATAAGCTCACCATTAAGGATAAGTTTCCTATCCCTATGGTGGATGAATTATTGGATGAGTTGCATGGGGCTATGTTTTTCTCCAAATTAGATCTTTGCTCAAGGTACCATCAGATCAGGCTCAAGGATGAGGATATTCCCAAAACAACATTCCACACTCATGAGGGTCATTATGAATTCTTGGTTATGCCATTTGGCTTGACCAATGCACCTTCCATATTTCAAAGCCTCATGAACAATATATTCCACCCATTTCTTCGTAAATTCATCTTAGTTTTCTTTGATGATATCTTGGTTTATAGTCATTCTTGGGAAGAGCACCTCATCCATGTGGACCAGACTCTACAAATTTTGGTACAACATCAACTTTATGCTAAGAGGTCCAAGTGTTCTTTTGGGTTGACTAAAGTAGAGTATTTGGGACACATTATCACCAAGGATGGAGTTAAAGTTGATCCTAAGAAGATTCAAGCCATTCAAGAATGGCCAAAACCTCACACTCTAAAGGGTCTTCATGGATTTTTGGGCCTCATAGGGTATTACCACAAATTCATCCACAACTATGGAAAAATTGTTGCTCCTTTAACAACCATGTTAAAGAAGAATTATTTTACTTGGATAGGTCCAGCTGAGAAGGCTTTCCTTGATTTGAAGCATGCTATGACAACCACTCCCATCTTAGTGATGCTTGATTTTTCCAAGTCCTTTGTAATTGAAAGTGATGCTTCTGACAATGGCATTGGAGTCATGTTGATGCAGGAAGGGTGCCCTATGGCCTTCACTAGTAAAGCACTTTCAAGCAAAAATCTAGGAAAATCAACTTATGCTAAGGAGATGCTTGCAATTTTGCATGTGGTTACTCACTGGTGGCCTTATCTCATTGGGCGATATTTCTCCATTAAAATGGATCACCAAAGTCTTAAATACTTCTTGGAGCAGCGAGTTGCCACCCCCAAACAACAAAAGTGGGTCTCTAAGCTCATGGGCTATGATTATGATATTACCTATAAAAAGGGCAAAGAGAACATTATGGTGGATGCTCTCTCTCACCAATTTGAGGCTCAAAGTATGTTATGTGCCATTTCTACACCCATACCACAATGGATAAATCCTCTTCGAGATGAGGTGCTTAAGGATTCAAAATTGCAAACTTTGGTTGCCTCACTTCAAATAGAGCCTACATCATGTCCAGGGTACACTTGGGATGGATAAGATTTGTGCTATCTCCAACGCCTTGTTGTTCCTCACATGTCTCCAATTTGGGAACTCATTATGACAAAAATGCATGCTTCACCCATTGCAAGCCATTCAGGGTTCCTCAAGACATATGAAAGGATTAAGCAAATTTTTTTTGGAAGGGTATGAAGAAGGACATTCAAACTTTTGTGGCCGAGTGTGACATTTGTCAACGGATGAAAGGAGAAACAATGCCTTCCCCGAGAACTCTTCAACCCTTGCCTATTCCAAAATAGGCTTGGACAGATATTTCCATGGACTTTATTGAAGGTTTACCTAAATTGGGAGGAAAATCAATTATTTTTGTGGTAGTGGATCGTCTCACGAAGTATGCTCATTTTTTCCCCTCTCCCATCCTTACATGACCTCCATAGTCACCCAAGTTTTCCTTGATTCTATCTTTCATCTTCATGGCATACCCACCTCCATTGTGTCCGATCGTGACCCTACCTTCACTAGTAATTTTTGGCAAGAATTGTTTAAGTTGCAAGGAACTCAACTCAAAATGAGTTCATCTTATCATCCACAAACGAATGGTCAAACAAAGATTGTCAATAAATGTTTGGAGACCTATCTTCATTGTTTTACCTCTGATCATCCTACATAGTGGGTGAAGTGGCTTCCCTTGGCCGAGTGGTGGTATAACACTTCTTATCACACTACGACCAAGGTCACCCCTTTTGAAGTAGTTTATGGTCGACCTCTATCAACACCCTCATCCTATATTCTAGGTAGCTCCAAAGTCCATGTTGTTGACACTACACTCCACCAACATGTCAAAGTCCTCCATCAACTAAAGCTGAATTTGGAATTGGCCCAGAATCGGATGCACCAACAAGCTGATCAACACCGTACAGAGCATAATTTTGAAGTCGATGATATGGTCTTCCTCCACTTGTAATTGTATAAATAGTCATCCCTCCAACTGCGTAGGTGCCAAAAGCTCATTGCCAAATATTATGGTCCCTACTAGGTCTTACAGTGGATTGGTGCCACTACCTACAAATTGGCCCTACCATCTACATCCAAGATTCATCTTGTCTTTCATGTATCCTCTCTCAAGAAGGTATTGGGCAATCAAGTACATGTTCAATTTACTTTACTTGAATTGGATGAAGAGGGTTCTATCTTGCTCGAGCCAAAACAGATTTTGGACCATAGGATGCATACTCTTCGCAACCATGTAATCATTGAGGTTCTTGTTTAGTGGCAAGGATTACAGCCAAAATATGCTACGTGGGAATCCCTCCAACAGCTACAACACCAGTTTCCTCATCTACAACTTTGAGGACAAAGCTTTTTTGAAGGGGAAGGGCATGTTAGGACCCCATCCTAACACCATTTTGTAATTCTCATTTGATTATTGTAATGACCCACTTCCAACGTGGGGATCCCTTTATAATGTTATTTTGTAATATTTTGTAGTGGTATGTGGCAAGTAAGGTGCCTAGACAAGTGGGGCCATTTCATGTAACCATTATCAAGAATGTAACTGCTATTTGGTAGAAGATTCTAGCTCGAGTGGCATTTTGCATGTAAGCCAACTCTTGAGCTTAGGGTTAGGGTTGCATGAAGTGTATCTTTAAAAGACATGGATCCATGAACAAATGTATCTTTTTGCAAATTAATGAAAGTATTGAAGGAGGTTGCCCCCTCGAAGAGGCCTATGATTCTGTGTTTATTGTGAGATTGTTTAATTCTGCATTTACTTTTCGCATTGTGATATTTTGTTATTTCATGAATCTCTATTTTATTTATAGTATTTGTGTGAGTGAGTTTATTTTTAATAGTAGGTTCCTAACATGTTAATTAAATCATATACACTTTATTTTTTAACAAAAAAATGTTCTTCATTTCTTTTTCTATTAAATATATTCTTTGTTTTATTCAAAGTGCTATATTTTGACAATCAACTCAAACATATCATATTATTTAAATAATAAAAATAAGAACATTTAAAATTTTAAGTTAAAACTTTATTTTTTCGCAATCAACTCTAAATAATAAAAAGACACATTTAAATTTTTAAGTTAAAACTTTAGTTTTTTAAGTCACTTATCTCATGTTACTAAATAAAAAATAATAAAAAAATAAACTTATTAATAATTTAAAAAATATAGAACTCAAAATATATTTTAATTCAAAAGATGAAAAGATGATGAATACCAAATTATATGAGAATTTAAGGCAATTTTTTTTACTAAGCAATCTAAATTTTTATTCCTAATAATTTCTCTCAAAATAAATGTTTAAAGAATGTTTGATCATAAGAGGTCGTCCTTAAGGTCACAACATTTCTTTGATTAGTAGTACAAAGCAAGATTCTTATAGGAGATATTATAAATAAGAGAATATCATGCATATTTTTATTTGTGTCTTGTGTGAGAAGGATGTAGAAACATTATACCATTTACCTCTTCATTGTTCTTTTGCTTACACCATTTGAGGCTACTTCTTAAAAAATATGAAAATATATTAGATAACTACATCAACAAAAGAGTTTATGAAATGTTGAACTAATTACTTAAAACTAAAGTATTATGTGGATTGGTCTTGTCATTATTTTTTGGAGACTATGAGTTGAAATGAATAATTAAAATTTTAAAAATAAATCTCAAAATTATGTCAAAGTATAGAATCGTATTATTACTCTCTTATAGAATGTTTAAAAACATGATGTTCATCATAAAAATTCTTAAGTATAAAAATAAGATGTACTAGCTTTTTGGTTACAATATTTGAATATATATGAAAATTTTATATGTGATAATTAAGTTAATACAAGGGATTTGCTTCAATACATAGTAAAATTGAAAAAAACAATTAGTCTTGTGAGAGATATTCTAGTGATATATCTTTGAGTTTTCATTGAAGAGACCCAAGTTCAAATACCAGTACAAGGTTTCAAGAGCCTTTCAAAAACCTATGCTTTGGTCTAAAATTTTTTAAACCCGAAAAGGATAGGACAATTGGTAGCGGTCGATTGGTTGCTAATGGTTCAATTTCCTAAATGGTTGGGTATCATTGACTTCATCTTTAGCCAACAAGATTCCTACCAAAAAAATAAAAAATAAAATAATAACAATTAAGTTTATTAAAATTAACTTTTATGGTGTATTTAAAAGTGAAGGTGACTATTTTCCCTCACTCAAAATCATATAGGACTTCAACTAACAACTATGTAGAGGCTAGAGGCTAGGGTTTTCTGGAAAGGATTAAAACTACAATTGAAAAAGAATGGAAATATATTTTAATTGAGGGGATTCACAAATTATCTTTTTTTATACACAGGGTATTTGGTTACATCCACACTATTTTTAGTAACTTTCAAGTGTAGGGTTCAAACCGCATGGGGTTCTCCTAACAAGCCTATACCACCTTGTTGTTGTTGACCTGACATGAGGGGAACCATAGGTCACTTGAGATTCGTACTATCATCATCAATTTGATGCGCACTCAAAGGATTCAAATCAGACTACTACCTTTACAATAGGTATACCCCCAAGGTTTGAACCTAGGCCTCTTCTTGGTAAGTGTCTAGCTAGACAAAAAACTACCAATCCACCTAGCCCTTGGGAGCTAGGGATTCACACATTATCAATGTTATTAATAAAAATAAATGTGGGATTGAATAAAACATATTACATGATCATCAATTATTATTGGAGGCCTTCTATTAGAAATGTGAGCATATCTAAAATATGAAAGATTTGTTTTGATCCATACTAAAATGAAAATATAAAAAAAAAAAATAAGTTTAATAAAATTAATTTGGAGAGTGTTTTTAAAAAAAAATCTAGGAAAAGCTTGGAGAGGTGGTGTTTAGAAAATAACAAAGACAAACTTATCCTCACTTACTCAAAATCATATGGAACTTCAACTAACAATTATGTAGAGTCCAAAACACTTCTTACAAGGATCAAATTTGTAATTAAAAAATATATATATGTATTTTTTAATAATAAGGAGTTGTACTCAAGTCCCCCACCCTTGACAAATTACATATCTCTTATTTAGAGCTTGAGATTTTACAAATAGATACCCTTATCATATCAATTGAGATGCTATAGTTAAAAACCTACATCAATTTACATAAAATGTTTGAATTCTTGATTTTCATTTTTTGGATCTTTTCAAATCTTTGCATGAATATAATTACTCCAAAATTTAGTATGTTTCTTGAAATTTTCCTATAGTAGTCTTCACAAAGCCAAAATTTCACCTTTGATATCTATGCCTTGCATCTTATTAGAGTAATATTTCCAAAACATCGCACTATCATAGTCCGCTTTACCAAATTGTATTGCTAGTTTCCTTTTTGAAACACAAGTGCAACCAAAAAAATTATAATAAATAGTCTAGATGATTATTGTTACAAAATAAAATAGATATTACCAATGGAAAACATTAAAGTAAATCTTAATCATTAATTGATTTAGGCAATCAACATCTCTGGTCAGCTTCAACTAAACTTTATATTTCCTCCAACCATGGAAAGGAGAATTTAACTTCACGATCCTCAATAAAAACCCCTCTTTTGGCTAGCTTATCTACACATTTGTTTCCTTCCCTTAATCTATGTGTAAACCTGATTTCTTCAAACTCTTTAGCAATATCTTGAATTTCCATAATTATCTCTTGTATGTTCCATGGAGCCTTTGCTTTCCTCAAAATTATATTTTTTATTATGAGAGAATCACCTTTCATCCATACTCTATTCCATTTCATTTTTTTACATATTTTTTATCCTTCTAAAGCTACCCAAGCTTCGGCTTCATTATTTGTCTTAAATACACTATTGAAAGTATAATGAGACAAAATATCTCCTCTATTATTTCTAATTATTCCTCCTCCTCCTCCTGTTGTTGGTCCTAGATTTCCTTTAGATGCTCCATCAAAATTCAATTTAATACACTCCACATCTGGTGGTTTCCACTTTATATTCTTTACCTTATTTTTGCTTCTCTTATACCCAACATCATAATTTCATTTAATGACTTTAATCCATCTATCAAAACTCTCTGCTTCCAAATTAGGTATTGGGTGAGTTGATAGGGTTGGTTTAGACTCCTCTATGGTTAAATATATCTTCCTTTTCATTACCTCTAAACTGCTTTCCTTTTCTTCTAATATGATTCTATTCCTTTCTCGCCATATAGTCCAAAGTATTGTATCTTTTGATATTTTCCATATTTTTTGTAAAGCTTCACTTTTATAAGTGCTCTGCCATTGCTTTAACCAATCTTCAATTCTGCTATTCATCACCATGCATTTACCAAACATATTAAGAATCCATTGCCATAGATTCCAGACTATTGAGCAATGTCCCAAGAGATGGTCAATACTCTCCTCCTCCTTATTATAGAAAACACATTGAGAGGGGCCATGAAAATCCCTTTTCATAAGGTTATCCTAGGATAAAATTCTTCTATGACCTACTAGCCAAACAAACATTTTGACTTTAGGAATGCTTAGGCTATCCCAAATATAAATCCATATTCTAGTGATATTATTATTATTTTGGTGTTGAACATTATATCCACTTCTTGTTGTGTATTCTCTCGAGCTATTCAACTCCCAAATAAATTTATCCTTGGAAGCCCTCGGAATAATCATAGCTATTATATTTCTACTCAAATGCCTCCTAGCATCAATGTCTTGTATACTTGTAAAAAAATTGTCTTTCCATTTGTATCTTCCTTCTCGATCCTTGTACAAAAAGTTTGAAACCCTATCACTGCATTTTTCTTAAAGCAATCTCATCCAAGGTTTCAAAACTAGATCTAAATTGAGTGGTTTTTTATCACACCAAATATCCATCCAAATAGAAAAAATTTCTCCACTTCCCACCACACATATTAAACCTTTAATCATAAGATCAGTAGATTTTTTTAAACCATTACAAAGAGCAAAACCATTTGGAAGAGAGAATGTTGTAAATATTAAATATGGGTCATTGGGATCAACATACTTAGAATAATTCTTGCCCATTGTCTTTGAATCTCTTTGTACAATCTCCAGATAACTTTTCCCCTAAGAGCTAATTTTGCATTTGTAAGAGCTCTGTTGAGAAGCAACACACCCCCACTGAAAAATGCATTCCAATCCTCTTGAAAACTTTGAAATTCCATTTTTGCAACAGGGACCCTCTTGATCCTTTCCAGTCTTAATCCAGTTTTGCTTGTTTCCTTTTTAAGTTGTGCTTTTCCTGTCTTTCTAGCCTGTGTTTTCTTGGACTTAACTTTTACATGCTAGAAATCATTCATGCTTAAGCCAAATCCTGCACCGGCACCAAGAAAATCCAGAAAACAGTCAGATAAATACATGAAAAATCAAAACTTTCCTTTTTTGGTAATGTCACGAAATCGCGACACTTCCATTTATGGACATGTCGCGAAATCGCGACAGAAAATAGAAAATCGGCTAAGTCGCAAATGTGTAGCGAAATCGCGACACTTTCCATTTTTGGAAGTGTCGCGATATCGCGACATTTCCATTTTTGGAAGTGTCGCGATATCGCGACATTTCCATTTTTTGAAAGTGTCGCAAAATCACTGTCTGCCGAAGGAGAGAGAAGGAAGTTGTACGGAGGGTCGCGATTTGGCGACATGTCGCGATATCACGACATGTCGCATTTTTGCTGAGAAAAGGAGAAAAGTGGCTAAGTCCAAAAAGTTGCAGCGATTCACTGACACGACACGAAATTATGGTCAACGCGGTCAACGCATGCAGCTTTGGCGGAACCGTCGCGATTTCGTGACGTGTTCCATTTTTGCGGGTTCGAGGAAGCAAAGGAGGAATAGTAGAAAATTTCGGCGAATCGCGACCAGAAGCTCAGTCGACGACTTAACCCAAAAAGATGCAGCGATGCACTGCACGTCTCAGAATCGCGGCTGTTAACGAAGAAGAGAGTCTGAAATGAAAGTGCAGCGATTCGCTGCACACTCGTTGAGAAGGGGGTCTAAAGAGGAAGTTGCAGCGATGCGTTGCAAGTTCCAAAGTTGTAAAGGTGCGGGGCATTGAATATAAAAGGGAGCAAAGTAAGAGCTGTAGCGATTCGCTACTATTTTTGGGATGAGGCTCGAAAAACCAAAAGTGCATCGATGCGCTGCACGCCTCAAAATCGCGGAGCGATAGTTTCAAAGAGTCCAAAGTGTAAAATTTGCAGCGACTCACTGCAGGGTTTAAAAGAGGTAATATTTGCAGCGATGCGCTACATCCTTTTGTGAAAAGTGAAACCAAAGAAGAAGCTTAAAGAAGAAGCATGTCGCATTTTTGCGACATGCTTGAAGAAGCCTGTGCGGTCGCCAGGAAAGGTCACGATTTCGTGACATGCCGCGAAATCGTGACATGTCGCATTTTCGTGGCCTGCGAGGAAGAAGTTGCCGATGAGCCAGGGACGTCACGATTTCATGACATGTCGCGAAATCGTGACAAGAGAGAGAAAGTTCCTCAAAAGGGCCAAAAGTGCATTCCAGCTGTAAACAGAAGGCATCCTGGGATAGCGACACGTGTCAAAGCATGAGGCAGACAAGCGGGGCCGACATGCAGGCTTATTTTGCGATTTTTATTCTGATTTTAATGTTTTAAGCTCGGATTTGATAATTTTATTAAGGTACTAATGCATCTTTTCTCTTTCATACAGGATTCCACCTATCACCTGCGGGACACCTAAAAAATACCATAAAGGCAAAGTTAAAGTGCAGATTTAATCAAGCACCACCATGCTAGAGGAGAAGAGGCCGGTAAAAGCATTCAATGGCAAATTTATGACAGAATTAACAGCATGAAGACAATTTCAACTCAGGGATGGGTCTGCAGATCAAATTGATGGAGAAGTGGTGACTCATCCGGTTCACCAACAGGAATTGATGAGAGCATTCATTTGCAGTTGCGGATGAATGCAAGTGGCATTCAACTCTATCTTCTCCATTTATGGTAGCTAACTGCATGCATTTACAAAATGGTTAAGTTCTATCCACGACTTTGTTTTAATGGCTTTATATTGTAAAACCCGGGTCCTAGGGTTTAAAAAAGATAAGATTTGTAGTTTGGGGAAGAAGATATTTATGAAAAGATCAGGGTCCGTCCTGAGTCTATAAATACTTCTTCTCAATGTAATTGCAGAGGCGGAGACTTAGAAATAAAGGGCTTGTAAGCAATTTCTTGCAAATTTTGTGAAATCCTTTGTTTTACGGAACTGGGAGTTGATGTGCTTTTGCTGTTTTCTGTGGTAGCATGGCCAGGAGCCTAATATTTTACAGATCTATGATAAGTGTATCTTCTTCTGTTATCCATTCCATTAAAGTTTCTTAGATATATGCTATAAATCTGCCATTATCAACTTTAAATATGTTGTTAGGCTTCAGTTGTTCTATTGTCTTCTAGGGGAAATTACAGATTTGAGGTTCAAGTTTGTTCTAATTGCTCTGTCTTCACTGTGTGAGCTAGGCTGCCGGTGAAAGATACCAGTTTTAACCAACTTCCCTTCGGTTTATAATTTTTTGCTAGATCTGTTCCACTTTGCCTTGTGCTCTTGGTTGAAAGTGATCTTAGAAATCTGGGCGCTTTCTTCTTTGATTTGTTCTGTTGTGAAGCTGATAGTATAGATGAAATTGATAATTTTAAGCTTTACAGTTTAAAGTTTGATAAACTTCTCTTTCTGCCTTACCCTACCCTCTCTTTGTTTTCGGTGAAATGATCCATTTTTATTTTCTTTGTTTGTCTTTTATTTAAATCTACTGACCCATGAGAGCTAGATCAAGAATTCAAGTTAAATCTGATAAACAAGTGACAACTACTGAACGAGTTCAGTGAGCCCCCTGTAATGTAACAGAACAGTCCATATTGAAATCTATTCCAGAAGCGGAAAAGAGTGAATAGCCATTCGACCCAACTCTGTAACTCGCACCTTGGATAACCAGCTAGATCCTAAAGTGAGTGGGGTTTACCCCGGTATAAGTGTTAGCGGAGTTTCCTGCTCATCCTTCATAGGGTGTGTATGAAATTCGGACCAACAAGCTCTTAAACCAAGACCTCCCCTAGTTTTTTTTTTTTTTATTTGTGGAAAACATCCCAAAAGGGATGCCACTTTCGGGTAAGACCCAAGGAGGCAGGGGTATCCATTCCGCCAAAAATGCCCAGGACTCGGACCTGGCCTACCACCTTTGACATACTCAAGGAGCAAACAAACACACAAAACCAAATTAAAAATAAGTAAATAACAACAAAAATAATAAAATAAAATAAAAAACATGCTCCTTGAGTGTGTCAAAAACAAAAGCACAACCAAACACGCACAATAAGATAAAAGAAACCACAACACAAACCACATAGAAAAACACAAGAACCACATAACAAAACACAAACAAGACAAAAACAACAGAACACTACAAAGACATAACCCAAAAAAACATGAAAAATAAACACAACCAAAACCTAAAAAATAAAATAAAATAAAATAAAAATAAAAAACAACCAACAACAGACAATAAACAAAAACAAAAAACATAGAAAACACTCACACATAAAAACATGAAATAACACAAACAAAGAGAAACCCAAGAACAAGAACGAAAAAAACACAAGAACAATAACAAAAAACATAAAAAAAAACAAAACAACAAAAACACAAGAACAACAAAAAACAACACAAAGAACACAAAAACAAAACAAAACAAAAGAACCCACCCACCTTAAAAAACTAAACAAAAAAAACAAAGAAGACAAAAGAAAAAAAATGAACAAAACAATGACCTATCTAGACCAGAAGACTATTAAGGCAAGAATCAACAGAGGAAACAAAATAAAGAATAGAATGAGCTAGGGAACTAAAAAAACTGAATGAACCAAAGAGAAGCAAAAAAAAAAACAAGAAGAAACTAGGTACCTTCGAACTCGGAGCCATCCAAAGAAATGATAGAAAGAAGAGCTTCCCTAATTTGAGAAGCCCACCATATAGGAGGGTGGCCATAACAAGTAAGATCACCTTTGTCCAAAGCCCAATTAGCTAAAGCATCAACACTCTTGTTTTGATCTCTGACCACATGATTGTAATCAACTTTCAAAAATCCCATCCTGGATTAACTGAATCTTCTCAATAATTCTTTTTATTCTCCAATCCACCTTATGATTCTTAGAAGGAGTCTTCAAGAGATTAATCATAAGTTGAGAGTCAGACTCAACTAACACCTTTTCCCATCCAACCTTAGTAGCCTCCTGAAGGCCTCTGAGGATACCATACCCCTCAACAAGGTTATTGGAAAGAATACCCAAATTCTCAGCAAAAGTAAAAACCAGGGAGCCATCTGAAAGTCTACCAATTCCTCCCACACTCGCTTTTCCAGGGTTCCCTCTAGAGGCTCCATCAGTATTGACTTTTCCAAAATCCTTAGGAGGAGGTTGCCAATTTCTAGTCCTATCCATCTTACTAATACTCACATTCCCTTTAAGTTGGTTGCCCTTAGAAGGTTTAATCTTCAATATTTGCATCACTTGATCCCATCTTTGGTGGGAGTTTTGGGGGTGATTAAGGAGTTGATGGACTCGATTCAACTAAGTTGGCTATGGTCTTTTGCCAAATATAGTGAATATCCTTCCTATCTTGATTAAAAATTTGGTTGTTCCTTTCATTCCAAATATTCCAAAGAAGAATGGTAGAACCCATCCAAACTAACTGCCTAATAAAATGATCAACACCCTCTTGATTAGGCCAATCCCTCCAAAGTTGTTCAAAAGTAAAAAAATTGGACCACTGTAAGCCAAGTAAAGTGGCCATTCTCCTCCATAGCTCAGAGGCTAAAGTACACTCAATAAAAATATGGTTGATATTTTCTACATTCTCTTCACACATTTCACATCTAAAAGGGCCATGAAAACCACGCTTCATAAGTTGCTCACCAGTAAGCACCCTACGATGCAATAAAAGCCAATTAAAGAACCTCACCTTAGGCCAGAGCTTTTGAGCCCACAATTGAGAAAATATGTCAGAAGAATGGTTGGGATTATTATGGCATAAGGTCAAATAACCTTGAGCAACTGAATACTCACCCTTAGTAGTGTTGTTCCATCCAAAACAATCTTTTTCATGGGACCAAGAGAGGGATCTCATATGAAGGATGCCTTGGATATCTTGTCTTTGCCTTTCTGGGATTTGAATAGGCCAGTCCTCAATAGGGATCCAATATCTACCAACCTTTGAATTACCAATATGGTACCGACAAGTAATTAGCCACCTTTATCCAATTAGCTCGGTGAAGCTCCTCCATCCAAGGCCTCCAATCGGGAAACTGAGTTATCAAAGGCTTGTGACCATCCCAAGAATCTATCCAAAAATTTGCATGTTGACCATTATGAATGATCCAAAATAATTTTTTCTTTATCAAATCCTCACCAGTCTTAAGAACTGCTAAAATGGGAGAACCTTTGGTAGGAAGTTGATAGCGAACAAGGTCTTCAGGACTTTTGTTCTCAGCATATTTAGCACGGAGATTATTGGCCCAAAGAGCATTGGGGTTATGCAACATCCTCCAATATAATTTAGCAGCTAAAGCTTTGTTGTTATTAATTGAAGACCGGAATCCTAACCCCCCTTCACTCTTAGGAAGACATAAAGTATCCCATTTCACCAAGGCCCATTTTCTTTTCTCCTTAGTACCACTCCAAAGGAAACGATGACTCGATTTGATCCAATTCTCGAAGAACAACCTTTGGGATATTCAAAACGGAAGAAACATAAATAGGAATAGCTTGAAGGACTGATTTTACCAAGGTGATTCTACCCCCGGAAGAAAGCCACTTGTTGGTCCACTTTCCAATTTTCTTCTTGACTTTGTCCAACAACCAATTCCAATATTTATTTTTTTGCCTTTGAATATTTATGGGAATACCTAAATAAGTGATTGGAAGAGAGGTCTTCTTATATCTTAATTTATCCAAGACCATGGATTCCTGTCTAGCAGAGCAGTGAAAGAAAATAACTTTAGATTTGTCTTCATTGATCAACTCCCCAGTAGCCTTAGAAAAATAGCTAATGATTTGCTTAATATTAGAAGCTTCCTTAACCGTAGCTTTACCTAAAAGAGTAGAGTCATCCACAAATTGAAGATGAGAGATAGGTCTAGCTCCATGAGCAATGGTAACTCCCTCAAGGGTTTTGTTTTCCCTCTTTTTGGTTATAGTCCTACCCAAGCATTCAGCAAGAATGATGAATAAATAAGGGGATAGCGGGTCACCTTGCCTAATACCTCTGGAAGCTGGGAAAGACCGAGAAGGCCTGCCATTGATAAGAACTAAGTAGGAAACTAAAGAGATACATCCCATAATCCAATCCATCCAATCCTTAGAGAAACCAAATTGCCTCAAAACTTTGATAAGGAAGTGCCAATCCACTCTGTCATAAGCTTTGGATAAGTCTAACCGAATGAACATAGAAGGAGAATTTTGCATATCCATGGAATGGATGGCTTCCTGAGCAAGAACTATCTCATCTACTATTTGACGTCCTTCCACATAACCCCCTTGCTCTGGGGAAATAATCTTATGCAAAAGAGGCTTCAACCTTTCTGCCATGATTTTAGTAATGATTTTGAGAAGAACATTACATAAAGCAATAGGTCTAAAAGCTGAGATATGATCAACCTCTTGAGCTTTTGGAACAAGAGTAATATAAGTTTTATTGATAACCTTCAAAATTTCTTTGGCTTTCCTGGCTTCTTCCACCACCTCTAATAAATCAACATGAAGGATATCCCAGAACTCTTGGTAGAACTCAATAGGAAAACCATCGGGACCTGGGGTTTGCATTTTAAAAACTACTTGTTGAAGCTCATTGATAGTAACAGGAGCAGTCAAAATAGAGTTCTCCTCGTAAGTGATAAGAGAAGGGATTGCTTGAAGAACATTTTGTTGAGAAGTCGAGTCAAGAGGAGTAGCAACAAAAATATTGGAAAAGTAATCAACAACAATAGAGTTCATGCCATCCCAAGTATAAACAACATCTCCAGAATCTGATTTTAAGGAAGAAATAAAGTTGTGAGATCTTCGAGCTAGAAGAGATTTGTGGAAGAAATTTGTGTTTCGATCTCCTTCTTTGAGCCATTGAATTCTAGATTTTTGCTTCCATAAGATTTCTTCTCTTTTTTCCCATTCCTCTAACCGAGTTGTGAGTTTAATTTCATCTGCACTTCTCTTCTCTCGTGAGGCCATCTAAACGGATTTTCTTATTCAAATTTTCAAGATGAGCAATAACTTCATGTTTTTTTTTATGAACATCCCCAAACTCTTTCCAGGCTCCAAGTCTTGATTTTGGATTTAATGTATTGCAGTCTTTTGGCAAAACAGAACATCTTAGTCCCATGCCTAGGTTTACCTTCCTTCCACCATTGTTGCACATGAGGTCTGAAGGAAATGTCTCTAAGCCACATTAATTGAAAATGAAAAGGAGAGAAACTCACATTGGTTTTCCACATTTCCACCATGACTGGCCAATGATCCGAACCAACATTATTAAGAGTCTTCACTTTAGGAATGTGACCATGGATTAAGAAATTTTCAGAGAGCAAAAACCTATCCAATCTCTCCATTATACAAGCTAAGCCTTGCCTTCTGTTAGACCAAGTCATAAGGCCATTATCTCGGTTGGATATCCACAAGATGGAGGTTTGCAATATATTCGCTCATGAGGTCAGTGCTTTTGTCCAAATTTCTATTTCCCCCCTTTTCTCATCCAGAGAGAGGATGGTATTGAAATCTCCTCCGATCAAGATCCAAGCTTTAGGAAAATGAGAGATAATATGAGTAATATCCTTCCACTGTCTTCTTTTTTCCTCCAAAGAAGTCGAGGCATAAACAAGTAATGCAGAGCATAATCTGGTTGGAATGTCTACTTTGAATAGCTATAGCCAACAAACCCCAACTGCCAACCATATGGTGAATAACTACCTCTTTTGGGTCCCAAAGACAAGCAATGCCACCCGAAGTCCCTTGGGAACTGAGGGAAACCACTTTTCCAGCTGGCCAAATTTTACTAGGCAATTAAGTCCATATCCTCCATTGACATCTTTGTTTCTTGAAGGAAAACAAGATGTGGATGATTTATCTGAATCATTCTTCTAATTTCATTTTGTTTTGAAAGACTCCCTTTGAGTCCTCTAATATTCCAAGTGATGATCTTCATTAATACCAGGGCTAAAAATGTAGGGAAGGGCATTAATCTTACCTTCCTCTACAAGCTTTTCACCTTCTTTTACCATATGATATTGATTGGTCTTGCGACCTACTTTTTGATTAGAATCCATCTTCAATTTTTTTTTCCCTGTTTCTTGACTTATTCCAATTGAATCCGAGATGGCTTCTAACCTTGAAGAATGCTCATACACAACCAAAATTTTACTAGATGGTTCAATGGAGTCTATATTGGGACTCGCATTATTTGAAGTTTTGACATTTGAAATATTGTTTTTCTTGTGTAAATTTTCTCCTTTTTTTTCTCGTTGAAAACCTTTGATTTGTTGGTTTGTCTCCGAGTTCTTCCCTTCATATTTAAATTGTGTTTCTAAGATTTCAGTTTCCATTATTTCCTCTTCCTCACTTGGGACATCATTTGTGGAAAGGATTTCAAACATATTAGCAGATGACTTTGATTGATCCTTCATAACCGGTTTTTTCTGAGTGTTCTTCTTCTTAGGTATTTGGAAACCTGCTGAGTTTATATCTTCTTTCTTTTGATCAGGAATTTTATTTGGGCAAGCACCGGCCAAATGACCATATTCATGGCAAATTCTACAATGAAAAGGAATGTTCTCATAGTCCACTACTTGCTCCCAAGTGTCTTCCCCAAATTGTAATGTGATCTTTTTAGGTAGGGGTTTGTCAAAATCCATTAAAACACAAATTCGAGCATAAATAATATGTTCAAAATTTTGAGTACAATCAGCAATCATCATAAAAGTTCCTAAAGAGTTTCCAATTGAAGAAAAAATAGTAGGATTCCAAAATTCAATAGGGAGGCCAAAGAGTCTAACCCACACGGGAGCTATAGAAGGCATCTCTTCTTCGGCTTTAAATTTAGTATGCCAGGGCTTCATGAAAAGCCCCGCCCTTCCAAAAAACCAAGGACCCCCTTGAAAAGTTTTCTCTCTATCTTCATTATTAGCAAATAAAACAAGAAAATAACCATTTGGATAAATAGAGATTTGTAACTCACCTTTAGTTTTCCAGCTTTTTGCAGCCCGAACTTTGAAAGCAGATAGACTCGGACGAAAACCCACGAACCGACAAATTAGTCCTCTTTTTTCCAAATCTTCAATGCCGATCTGAATGTTACCCATATCAAGCTTAACAATAGGAGTTCCACCAACTGCTTTAAGACATCCCGACTCCGTTTTCCTAGGATCAATCTTAGGCATTCTTAGAGGTTTATGGGAAGCCCTAATATTGATATTAGCATTGGGTTGAGGCTGTCCACCATGAAGGGCATCCCTAAAATTCATTTTTGGGATCGAGTCTTCAAAATTCTTACCCTTGACAGGGGTTTTCATAGTAGAATTATTTTGTGGGTGCACCTTAGCACCAGATTCACTTGAGATATGAGCCATTTTTTGATCAACTGCTTGAAACTTGTTTCGTGATCTCTTTAATCCTTGCCCTAGACGTCGTGGAAAGGTATGGTTTTCACTTTTCTTTTGTGCAGCAAATTGGAAGTCGTTGTCACTCAAGTTCATAGTATGATCTGTTGAAAGACAAATTTCTAACCCATATTGTATCCCCTGCAACATTTCTTGCTAAAATATTGAGCATAAACCACAAAAATATTGGCCGCTAGGGCCCGAAGGCCCTAAAAACCAACCTCTGGAGCTGCTTGCACTCAACCCAGATGAAACCCTCGCATAGCCGCTTGCCAAATATATCATTCACACATAGGGATGCACTAGGATATGTGTTGCTCCAAATGATATGAAAATTGGTGGAGACGTTCTAGGGTTTTTCAGGCATCTACCCTCAAAATTTTAGCTCAATCCGAGTTCGGATGAGTGAGATATGGCCGAAACGAGTTCGGTAGTTTGGGCAGTCCTACGAAAAATGTCTCTACCATTCAGCTTTTCAAGACCTCCCCTAGTTTTATCATCACACAACTTGCTCCATTTCACCAAAGGAAATTTTTTATCATGTAAACTTGACCATAAAAAGGATTGCATAATATAGATTAAATTTTTCAATTGATTTTGGCATAGAATACAATGACATATAATATGTTGGAATGGCTTGTAAGATTGACTTAATTAATTGCACTCTTCTTGCTAATGATAACCATCTACCTTTCCAAGTTGGAAGTTTATTCTAAACTTTACTAATAACTAGATTCCATAAATCTATCCTCATTCTCCCCTCAAATAAAGGTATCCCTAGATAAGTTGTTGGTAAATTTGCCTCCTCCATTTGAAGTAACCTATAAATTCTTGCTTTGATATTAGCTGGAGTGTTAAGGAAGTAAATTTTGGATTTAGTCCTATTAACTTTTTCCTTGAAGCTCTTTCATACTCTTTTAAAAAGTTATTCAAAGCTCTGGCCTCATTTATCCTTGCCCTTCCAAAAAGGGTTGTATCATCTACAAACTATTGATGGGTGATGTTATCGATGTTATTACTAACCTTAAGTCCACTTATAAGCCCATATTTGTAAGCCTTATTTAAGTTCCTACTCAAAACTTCTGCCATAATAATGAACAAATAAGGAGATAGAGGATCTCCTTGTCTAAGGCCTCTCTTGGCTTTAAAATATTATATCACTAACCCATTGACCAACACTGAATAAGAAACTGTAGAGACACAAGCTTTAATCCATCTAACCCATTTCTTCCCAAAACCAAACTTATCTAAAACTACAAAAATAAAATCCCATTTAACCCTATCATAGGCTTTACTCATATCAAGTTTTAAGATCATTGCTTTCTCTTTTCTTGAAGTTGTTGAATGTATAACTTCATGAGCTACTATGATCCCATCCAAAATTTGTCTCCCTTTCACAAATCCTCCTTGCTCTTCTGAAATAATTTTGTCTAACAATGGCCTTAATCTATTCACCATCACTTTGGAAATAATATTATATGCCATATTACATAGGCTTATGGGTCTAAAAGAATCAAACAATTCAACATCCTTCTTTTTTGGAATTAGGGTAAGATATGTTGCATTTATTTTATAAGGTATGTATTGTTTTACCCTAGACTATTCCATTACCACCAATAAAGAATCCTTCACTATATCCCAATTATGTTGGTAAAAAGTTGTAGAGAGCCCATCTGGACTTAGGGATTTATCCTTATTAAAAGATAAAAGAGCTAAATGAACTTCTTCTAGAGTAATAGGCTCCATCAGTTTCCTATTGTCTTCATTTGTTATAATTGAAGGAACATCTTGAAGAAGTTTATCATTAAGAACTTTAGTCTCCTCTGAACCTAGAATATTCTGATAAAATGACTTTACCTCTTTTCTAATTTCACTCTGATCTTCAATCCAAACCCCTTCTATTGATTTAATTCTACTAATTCTAGAAGTTGATCTCTATACTATAGCCATCCTATGAAAAAACTTTGTATTTTTATCTCCTTCTTTTAACCAAGTTTGTCTTGATTTTAATCTCCAAAATTTCTCTTCCTTACTCAAAATATTATGATATTCACTAAGCAACTCCCTTTCCTCTGAGCTTGGATTATTATGATCACCTTTTTGGAATTTTGAAAGTTTATCTTTTAGTTCTTCTTTCTTCTCAAAAATATTTCCAAAGGTGTTCTTGTTCCATTCTTTTAATCTAGATGTCATAGATTTAATTTGGTTTGGAAGAGCATACAACCCACCATTACCTAAAGAATTCCATGTTTGAGCTATCATATCAACAAATTGAGGATGGTCTTCCCACATCTTCTCATATTTAAAATATGATATTTTTTGAATTCACTTACCACCATTTTAACTCTTATTGGCCAATGATCTGAACCAATCCTTGTTAAGGTATTAATTTTAGCACAAGTTCCTTCATCTAGCCAATGATCTGAGAGAATGCATCTATCTAATTTTTTTGCTATTAGGTTCTGGCCTCTCCTATTGTTGGTCCAAGTATAGTTGTCTTCTTCAAACTCAACTTCCCATAGATTATTATTTTGAATAAAAGCTGAGAAATATTTCATACTTTGGGTCAATTTCCTAATTCCCCCAAATTTTTCATCCAACTTGGTTATGGCATTAAAATCTCCAATGATCATGAATCAGGTTTCTTGGTCTTTACTTCTCATAAAGGCTTCAATCCCACTCCAAACTTCTAATCTACCTGACTGAGTTGTAGGTCCATAGACATTGATAAGGATGAAATAAATATCTGCAAAGTAGCAAGTGACTAAAGAGGCTATCCAATGCCTAGTTTTATGAATGGTTACACAAGAGGTTCTAGAAGGATTCCAACAAGTTAGAATTCCCCCTACCACTCCTTCAGAATCCATAGCATCCCATTCACATCTTGCCCATACTGCTTTCATAGTTTTTGAAACTTCTTCTTTTGTCATTTTAGTTTCTTGGATACAAAGAATATCAGGTTTATTACTTAAACATAGGTCCCTAATACACCTCTGCTTTGAGGGGGCATTAGCACCCCTTATATTCCATGAGATGATAATCATGTCTCATTAGGGGCTTTTGGCCCCTCTTGCATATTACCAATATCATTTTGTTGTTTGGTAAAGAGAAGTTCAACCAACTTAGTTTGTGTTCCTTTCTCTATGTTTGCTCTTGCTTCCCTAGATCTTGCTTGATAATTTGAGGGTTTTCCTCTTTTTTCCTTGCCTATATCAGGAGTAGGTCTTATTATTCTATTCCTCAATATTCTTTCACAATTTTATTTTTCATCATATTTATCCTCTCCTAGCTCTATTATAGAAGCTTTTGACTTGTCCTGCTCATTTTCTAGTATTTCCTTATTAATGGCAGAGGTATTAACTTCTAAAACTGCATTTTATTTACCAATTATTTTCTCTTGAATGGTGCATGGTACTTCAAGAGAGTCTTCAAAATCTGATGAGACACATTCCTTAGGTTCATCGAGAATGTTCTTCCTTAAATTAGGATCATATTGAATAGATGATTCCTTGTTAATATGTTGAAATTGTTGTATTGTGTCCTCTAAGTTTTGATCTACTTTTTCTTCATAGGCTAAAGCCTCAAAAGAGTTGGTATTTCTTCCAATATCCTTCCTTATTGGTCTCCACTATTTATTTTCTTTTATTTTTCTAGATCTATTTTTTGGAAGTTGAAAACCATCTTCATCCATAACCATTTGTAAGTTTCTCTTACGGTTTTCTACATATGATTCTGTTGGGCTCTTCTTAGGGCATGATCTCTCAATATGCCCCACCTCATGACATATTCTACATCTAAAAGATATGTTTTCATAATCTATAGTTTGGGTCCACATATTATCCCCATACTTAAGAATGATTGATTCTGGTAAAGCTTTACTTATATCAATCATGACCAATATTCGAGCATAAATAGCCAAAAATCCATATTTTGTTGTATCTAAAATCTCAAGGAATTCTCCTAGAGTGTTGCCTATTGCCTTGAAGGTATCTATTTTCCAAAATTCAATGGGTAACCCAAACATCCTAACCTATACTGGTACTAGGGATAGATTTACATTTTTAGGTGAAAAGCCTTCATACTAATGGGTAAGGAAGAGTCTTGCTCTTCCCATAAACCAAGGACCCCCTTTTAGGATTCTTTCTCTTTCTTCCCTAGAACAAAAAATGGCTAGGAAGAAACCTTTGGGAAGAAATGATAGAATCACTCCTGGAGACTTCCAACTCCTATCAATCCATTTTCTCAAGGTTGAAGCCCCTGGCCAATACCCATTAAATTTACCAAAAACTACCCTATCTTGGAGCAATGAGGATCTCTCTGAGGTGCGCTCACTAACCTCTACCACTAGAGATGATTCTAAGGATTTAACTATAAATCGATCCATGGAAAGGAAACTAAAACTCAAAATCTATTGAAATTTATCTGAATGTCCTATAGCAAATATAATATTTGATAAAAACTTTATAAAATTTTCATGCACAATTTCTAAGATAAAGAAAGGGAAAAAAAACTTAGCTGAAAAATTCTTTGTCCAGATAGAATGTCTTGCCTCACTGAAGTCCTAGCCCTTCATTGCTCTTCCCATCATTCGAACCCTAGCTGGAAAATATTTGCAATTTCATTTTTCGTGACTTGAAAAATTGTCACTGCCCTTGTTCCAAATGGTTGACTTCACAGGGTCGTATCTCCCTCAATATTGCTCGGATTTTTGCATATGACCACTCATTTTAAAGCTATTCAAATTCTGCACAAGTTGGTCCAAGAATCAGCTGAATCGGATAACTCTTCGCGAAGATATGGCTCCTAAAAGATGAGATGTTTTTCAGAAAAAACCCTAATCCTTCACACTTTGCAATTTCATTTTTCGCAACTTGAAAAATCGTCACTACCCTTGTTCCGAATGGTTGACTTCACAGGGTTGTATCTCCCTCAATATTGCTTAGATTTTTGCATATGACCACTCATTTTAAAGCTATTCAAATTTTGCACCATATATATAATAAAAACTTGTGTAAACTCATTAAACAAAATAGACAATTTCTATTGATAGTGTTAGTGATAATTTGTAAATCTCACTCCATTAATATATATATATATATATATATATTTAATGGAGTGAGATTTACAAATTATCACTAACACTATCAATAGAAATTGTCTATTTTTTTTCAATGAGTTTACACAAGTTTTTATGAGGGGTCCTGGTCCCATCATATTGAGTGGGGTTTGAACCTTGGACCTGTTGTAAATATGAGCAAGTTTTGTTGTCATTGATGTCAAGAGGTTGATTTCCAAGTTTCATCATCATTAAAGTCATCAAGTTTTTTTCCAAAAGACAATGAAGGTTGAGGACTCAAGGAAGAAGAAGCAAGATTAAAGGCAATAATAATATTATAATAATTCATATTATAATATTCCAAGCTAAAAAAGGTTAAAGTAAAGAAAACAAGGTCCAAGGAATTATTTAAAATGATTAAATCCTCAAAAGACCCATTTGATAGTTTGTGGAGGTTATTATTTAATTTATTTAATTAAATATTTTAACCATAAGGTTAAAATTTAATTTAAATAAATATTTAAGGCTCCATAAGTCTAAAGATTGAAATTCGAATTGGAAGCACCGATATGTTGGAATGCACAAGGAAAGGTATAAAAAGGAGGGCAATAATTTCATTTAAATATTATTTATGCAATTTTGTATGCGCGAGAGTAAAAAAAATTATGCACCATGTGAAAGAGGATAAGAGGATTTGCATGTGTTTAAGAATAAGAGGGCAGATCATTCGATAAGACCAAGTGGAGCATAAAATCAATCACCAAGTGATTGGTAGTGCAAGTGGTAATCGGTGGCTGGTTAAGGCATTTAAGTTGGGCAAGATTAGGGGTTCGATTTGCATCCCCTTCAGTTTTTGAGTGTAGCAATATTTTGATTAGGCACCGGGAGAAAGGAGCATAAGGCGCTTTGTACACTATGGGTTTTGTCTTGGGTGCATGGCCCAACAATAGCCAAGCCTTACGGCTTAGGCACCACGATGAAAAAAGGTCGCAGTTGTGCATAGTATCGGTGGGTGCTTTTTAAACATGGGCCATTTTATAAGGTATGCATTGTGATTTATTTTGCTATAGTGTGAATTGCACAAGGGGGCCAAGTGACATTTGTGAAGGTGTTTGATTAATTTTTGCTAAAGTAAAGATAGGGATTCATAAGGGTGTTTAATATTTTATTTTCTATTTAGCATTAAAACAAAGATAGGGAGTCATAAGGGAGTTTAGCATTATATTTTTAATTAGCATTAAAAATATAGATTGGAGATATAAAGTGCTTAAGAAAAAATTGATTGTTCATGAATTGAATATTATTTTTGTGAAAAGTTTGAATATTATAAGGTGTACTTAAGAGTTAATATTTTTGTATGGTGAGATAATTATTGAAGGAAATATTTGAGTGGATATTTTGAAATAATTTTTTGCTATCTAACCTTAATAATAGCAAAGAGAATTCGATTATAATTGAGACAGGTTTTTGAAGACATATCTCCATCAAACAAAAGGTATGGGCACATCTTCCTTGTGAGTGAAATATTATTGGGTTGGATGTTGTGAAATGCAAAGTTGGAGTGAAAAGGTTTGTTTGATAAGCATTGTTGAGTGAATTTTCATATACATGATTGGTGAATGATTGTGAGAGCAATTGAATGTGAAATTGAGAACAATATTGAACTAGGGTTTATGAAATAACATGAGTATCATTGTTATGTGAGATTGTTTGATAAGCATTGTTAGAAATATTTGAGTAAGATTTCATGTGCTTGATTAGGGTTTGTGAAAATATCATGAGTATAATTGTTATGTGAGTTTGGAATCATCTTGAGTCAAGGTTTGAGTTCCATAGTGTGAGTTATTGGAAGTTTGGTGAAACACTTGGTTAGGATTTGTAAGCAAGTTGTGTTTCATTGAGTGGATGGTTGTGTGAAGTTTATTGAGCATTATTGATTGAAGCATTGGAGTGATAGTTCAATATTTATGAAACAAATTATTCTTTATTTTTGAATTGATTTGAAAGTAAGTTTAAAAGTGATTGAGTGAATTGTAAGTGTGAAACATATTGAGTCTCTTATCATTCTCTATATGTTTCTATGGTTAAACAAGATTCTAAGTGAAACTTGTTTATGTGATTGAAGAGGTTTTCTATGAGATATTGAGTTGATTTTTTGTATGAAAGTTTTGTAATTCATTTGAGCAAGCTTTGGTGAAATCTTGTGAGAAGATTTGAGAAAGTCCTAGAAGGGACTTCAATACAAATTTAAGCAAGCTTTTGAGAAATCTTGTGGGCAGATTTAAGTAAGTCCTAGGGGGGACTTAAGGATAGAGTTTGGCAAGCTTTTGTAAAAGCTTAAAGATAAATTTATGTGAGCTTTTGTGAAAGCTTACAATCAGATTGGATAAGTTCTAGTGAGGACTTGTTGGACAGAGTTGAGGAAAGTCTTGGTGAAGAATTGTTGAGCATATTGGACAAGTTCTACGAAGAACTTATTGGACATATTTGAGGTAATTCTTTTAGAATACTTGAGAGCAGAATTGATTGATTGATTTTTTCAAACCTTGAGTTATGGTTTGGGGAAGATCTAGTAGAGTTGACTTGTGATCGGATCAAGCTTTGTGTTAAGGCTTGAGGATATATTTGAGGATAGAGTTTGGTGCATATTTGAGGGTATATACATGCCAGACCATAGAAAAATATTGAGTAGATTTATGCTAGACCGAAGGACTATGTTTAGTGTTGATTTAAGACAGAGATTGAGCATATTTGTGCTAGACCTAAGGACTATGTTTAGTATAGATTTGAGACAAAGCTAAGAGCAAGATTTGGAGGTGATAGAGTAGAGGAAAATAGTCTCTAGTGGATAGAAATCCATTAGCTAGGGCAGTGAGGACATATGTCTTCAGTGGAGAGAGATCCACAAACCAATGCAGTGGAGGAAGGAGTCTTCTAGAAATATCACCAACTAGAGTAGAGGAGAAGTTATTATATGGATAGAGATCCATGAACTAGTTGATGGGATTGGTGTCTCTTGTGGATAGGTATCCATGAACTTTATTATGGAATTGGTGTCTTCTTTGGACAAAGGTCCGTAAACATTGTAATAGGGAAGGATTCCCAAGATATTTGTTGAGAAAATTTTAGTGAAATATTTTCTTCGTAGAGTAGCCCACATTGGGTGAACCACGTTAAATTGGTGTCTCTATTGTGTGTGGTGATTTGTGCATTGCTTTGATTATTGATGTTGATATTGCCATTAATATATTGGATAATATTGCTTGAGAAAAGAAAAGTAAAAACTGGTCTTATATTGTTCACCCCCTCTCAAAATAAGCTTGTGTTCTTCAATTGGTATCAGAGTGGGTTTCTTCGAAAGAGTTTAACAGTTTGAAAAAAAATCTTAGAAGAACACATATGGATTCTCATAATGGATCATCAAGGAATTCGACACCATTGTTCAATGGAAATAATTATGCGCTTTGGAGTATGAGAATGAAGATTCACCTAATGGCACTTGGAAATTAAATATAAAAAGCAATTGAGGATGGATACATACCACTAGCTACTCCACCTACAGATAAAGATGGTAAGTTCCTACAACTAAATAATTCAAAGGCAATGAATGGAATTTTAAAGGGTTTACATGAAATAAAGTTTATAAAGGTTATGCATTGCACATCAACAAAGTAAATTTGGGATAAGTTGAAAGGTATATATGAGGGAGACAAAAAGGTCAAAAGGGTAAAGTTGCAAAATTACAAGAGAACATTTGAAGACCTAAATATGAAGGATGAGGAAAACATTGATGCATACCTACTTCGTGTAGATGAGGTTGTTAACTCTATGCAAGGACTTGGGCTTAAAGTTGAAGAAACATATATTTGTGATAAGATTTTAAGGTCACTCCCAAAAATGTATAGTGAAAATATTTTAGCTATAGAAGATTCAAAAGATATTGAAATTTTGACAAGGGATGAATTACATGGAATTCTCACAACTTTTGAGATAAGAATAAAAGAGGAACCTATTCTCTAGAAAGAAGCAGCCTTCAAAGTTACTAAGAAGACAAAGGATAAGAATTCAGATTCAAACAATGAGTTATCTAGTGATTAAGAAACGAATTATGGTAGAAGGAACAAGGACTCAAGAAAGTATAAAGTTATGAAATTAGTTAGATATTTTAATTGTGGTAAATACGGTCACTATACAACTGATTGTCCAAAAGCTAGAAATAGTAGTGAATATGAGAAACAGGATCATAAGAATAAGGAAACAAGAAAACACAGGTATCAAAATAAAAGCAGGGATGGACAAAGCAAGCAAGGAAAGAAGTTTTTCCAAAGGTATAAAAAGATTTTTTATGCAAACAAGGTAGATAGTTGTACAAGGAATGGATTCAGTTTCAGTCATAATGAATATGAAGATGCTCTTGGAGGACCAAAAGAAGAAAGTCTACTTTTGGAAATAGAAGAAGAAGAAGATGCTCCTATTGAAGATAAATTAGAAAGGAATGAAGATGATCCTAAAGGTAAATATATAAAGGAAGAATCAGAAGAAGGAGAAGTTGATCTTGATGGTGAGCTTATTTCTGCCCTTGATGCATTAAGAAAGATAAAAAATTAGAACTCAAAACTCAATCTTCAATTTCAAGAATATGATGAAGAGAAAGGAAAGCTTATAGAGGATCTAACCAACTCAATAGCTAAGACAAGGAGATTTAAAAAGAAGTTAGATGCAAAGGTTCTAGAATGTAAAATATTAGAGCATGAGGTAGCCTCACTAAGGAAGGAAGTAAAATATTTTAGAGATAAGCTACATAGGTTTGGGAGAAGCTCAAAGACCACGAATAATATTATCAAGTTACAAATACCTTCATCAAATAAAATAGGACTTATCTGCTTGTTGTGGTGCAGTGGTAAATGCCCTGGGTGTTGGTAGAGGCTGACCCAGGTTCCATTCCCCTTGTCTCCATCTTGTAGATATATATATGGTATAGTTAGGAATGTCCTATGTGTTGATAGATGTCGACAAGGCTCCATTCCTCCTATGCCCAACCTGTTGAAAGTGGCACCTCAAAAGGGGTGTTTTCCACTATAAATTAGTTTTAAAATTTGCTTGTTGTGGTGCAGTGGTAAATGCTCTTCGTGCTGGTAGAGGCCGACCTAGGTTCCATTCCCCTTATCTCCATCCTATAGATATATGGTATAGTTAGGAATGTCCTATGTGTTGGTAGAGGCCGACAAGGCTCCATTCCTCCTATGCCCAACCTGTTGAAAGTGGCATCTCGAAAGGGGTTTTTTCCACTATAAATTAGTTTTTCACCTAGGTGTTGTAGGTGAGTTGGAGAAGAGAGGTCAATCCTCCAAGGGAGGTCCCAGGTTCAAATCTCCACCCTACCAAAAAGTTGAATTGGGTATCTAAAATCCAATTGATAATGTTTGTGCGGGCAGGGTCGGGTGCAACCCTCGAGTGACTTTGATGGTGTAGAACCCCATGTTCGTGGTCTCTCAAACCAAGGTAGATTAACTAGGGGTTTTTCGCTTAAAAAATAAAATAAAATAGGACTTGGTTTTGAACAGGTACATAGAGAATAATGAGAGGAGTCAATCTCAAGCTCCAAAGAAGAAGCTTTAGAAGAAGAGAAAGAAAAAGAGAGTGAGACTTTTGAGGATAAGTTGGACAATAGAAAGTTTAACAAGAAAAGGAATAATGCACAAATGAGGAACATATGGAATAGGAAATGGCACAGGGAAGAAGAGACTAAGAGACCAATGAGATTAAGGCAAGGTTTCTTTAATGGATGTTGCTTCTCATGTCACAGGTTTGGACACAAGACTATGCAGTGTAGGACACATGAAAGACAAGGATATAGTTTCACCAATGGAAATTTTAGAAATGGGCATCTATTTCAATGGTATTGCTACTCTTGTAATCAATTTGGTCATAAAGGAGTTAATTACAGGGTTCTTGATAGGAATGGATATGGCTTCACCAAGAGGAAGTACAAGGCATTTGCACCTTCAAGTAACAATAACATTAAGTTTTATAAGTGCAATAATGTTGGGCATATAGCCAAGTGGTGTATATTAGAACTTCCAAAGACAAGTAGGAACAGGAATAGTTAGAAGAATCAAAAGTATCAATAGAGGAAGAAGGTGGACGAAGATAAAGATCAGTGTATGCTAGGAGTAGAGATACTCCCACCCAAAACTAACCACTTCAAGAGAGGAGGTGGGGGAGGGGCTAAGATAAGAGTCTCATTCTTAGCCCCAAGCCCAAAAGGTGGCCATTTTCCATTGATGTCAAAGGGGGAGAGGTTTGAGTTAGGAGGGAGCATTCAGTCAAGGGGAGCAGTTTCTCAGGAGGAGCCAATTGTTGGAAATATGAGCAAGTTTTGTTTTCATTGATGTCAAGATGTTGATGTCCAAGTTTTATCATCATTAAATTCATCAAGTCTTTTTCCAAAAGACAAGGAAGGTTGAGGACTCAAGGAAGAAGAAGCAGGTTTAAAGGCAATAATAATATTACAATAATTCATATTATGATATTCCAAGCTAAAAAGGTTGAAGTAAAGAAAACAAGGTCCATGGAATTATTTAAAATGATTAAATCCTCAAAATACCCATTTGATAGTTTGTGGAGGTTATTATTTAATTTATTTAAATTAAATATTTTAACCATAAGTTTAAAAATTAGTTTAAATAAATATTTAAGGTGCCATAAATCTAAATATTGAAGTTCGAATTAAAATTTTAATTGGAAGCACCGACGTGTTTGAATGCACAAGGAAAGGTATAAAAAGGAGGGCAATAATTTTATTTAAAGATTATCCATGCAATTTTGTATGCTCGAGAGTAAAAGAATTTGTGTGTCGTATGAAATAGGATAAGAGGATTTACATGTGTTTAAGAATAAGAGGGCATATCGTTCGATAAGACCAAGTGGAGCATAAAATCAATCACCAAGCGCTTGGTAGTGCAAGTGGTAATCGATGACTGGTTAAGGCATTGAAGTTGGGCAAGGTTAGGGGTTCGATTCGTGTCCCCTTCAATTTTTGAGTGTAGCAATATTTTGTTTAGGAACTAGGAGTAAATAGCATAAGGCGCTTCGTGTGCTATTGGTTTTGTCTTGGGTGTGTGGTCCAACGGTAGCCAAGCCTTACGACTTAGGCACCATGGTGACGTCAAGTTGCAGGTTTGAGTTGTGCGTAGTCTTGGTGGGCACTTTTTAAATGTGGGCCATTGTATAAGGTATGCACTGTGATTTATTTTGCTATAGTGTGAATTGCGCTAGGGGGGCACGTGATGTTTGTGAAGGTGTTTGATTAATTGTTTCTAAATTAAATATAGGGAATCATAATGGTGTTTAATATGTTATTTCTTATTTAGCATTAAAATAAAGATAGGGAGTCATAAGGGTGTTTAGGATTATATTTTTAATTAGCATTAAAAATATAGATTGGAGATATAAAGTGCTTAAGATAAAATTGATTGCTCATGAATTGAATATTATTTTTGTGAAAAGTTTGGATATTATAAGGTGTACTTGAGAGTTAATATTTTTATATGGTGAGATAATTATTGAAGGAAATATTTGAGTGGATATTTTGAAATAACTTATTTCTATCTAACCTTAAGAATAGCAAAGAGAATTTGATTGTGATTAAGACATGTTTTTGAATACATATCTCCATCAAACAAAAGGTATGGGCACATCTTCCTTGTGAGTGAAATATTGTTGGATTGGATGTTGTGAAATGCAAATTTGGAGTGAAAAGGTTTGTTGGATAAGCATTGTTGAGTGAGTTTTCATATACATGATTGGTGAATGAATGTGAAATCAATTGAGTGTGAAATTGAGAACTATCTTAAACTAGGGTTTGTGAAAGAACATGAGTATCATTGTTATGTGAGATTTTTGATAAGCATTGTTGGAAATATTTAAGTAAGCTTTCATGTGCTTGATTAGGGTTTGTGAAAATATCATGAGTATAATTGTTATGTGAGTTTGGAATCATCTTGAGTCAAGGTTTGAGTTCCAAAGTGTGAGTTGTTGGAAGTTTGGTGAAACACTTCGTTAGGGTTTGTAATCAAGTTATGTTTCATTGCGTGGATGGTTGAGTGAAGTTGATTGAGCATTATTGATTGAAAGCATTGGAGTGATAGTTCAATATTTGTAAAACAAATTATTCTTTATTTTTGAATTGATTTAAAACTAAGTTTGAAAGTGATTTTGTGAATTGTAAGTATGAAACATATTGAGTCTCTTACCATTCTTTATATGTTTCTATGGTTAAACAAGTTTCTGATTGAAACTTGTTTGTGTGATTGAAGAAGCTTTCTATGAGAGATTGATTTGAGTTTTTGTGTGCAATTTTTGTAATTGATTTGAGCAATCTTTGGTGAAAGCTTGTGAGTAGATTTGAGCAAGTTCTAGAGGGGACTTCAAGATAGAGTTAAACAAGCTTTTGAGAAAGCTTGTGGGTATATTTGAGTAAGTCCTAGAGGGGACTTAAGGACAGAGTTTGGAAAGCTTTTGTGAAAGCTTAAGGATAGATTTGTGTGAGCTTTTGTGGAAGCTTACAATCAGATTGGACAAGTTCTAGTGAGGACTTGTTGGACAGAGTTGAGGCAAGTCTTGGTGAAGACTTGTTGAGTAGATTGGACAAGTTCTAGGGAGGACTTGTTGGACAGATTTGAGGTAAGTATTTGAGAAGACTTGAGAGTAGAATTGATTGATTGATTTGTTCAAACCTTAAGTTAATATTTGGGGCAGATCTAGTAGAGTTGATTTATGATTACATTAAGCTTTGTGTTAAGTCTTGAGGACATATTTGAGGACAAATTTTGGTGTAGATTTGAGGCATATTTGTGCTAGATCGAAGATAGAGATTGAGCATATTTGTGCTAGACTAATGGATTATGTTTAGTGTAGATTTGAGATAGAGATTAAGCAGACTTGTTCTAGACCTAAGGACCGTGTTTAGTACAAATTTGAGACAAAGTTGAGAGTAAGATTTGGAGGTGACAAAGTAGAGGACAATAGTCTCTAGTAGATAGAGATCCATTAGCCATGGTAGTTTGGATAGAGGTCTTCAATGGAGAGAGATACATAAGCTAATGCAATGGAGGTAGGAGTCTTCTAGAAAGATCACCAACAAGAGTAGAGGAGAAGGAGTTCTCCTATGGATAGAGATCCACAAACTAGTTGAGGGGATTGGTGTCTCATATGGATAGGTATCCACGAACTTGATTAGGGGATTGGTGTCTCCTTTGGACAAAGGTCCATAAACATTGTAATAGGAAAGGATTCCCAAGATATTTGTTGAGAAAATTTTAGTGAAATATTTGCTCTGTGGAGTAGCCCACATTGGGTCAACCACGTTAAATTTGTGTCTCTATTGTGTGTGGTGATTTGTTCATTTCTTTTATTACTATTTTTGATATTATCATTGATATATTGGAAAATATTATTTGAGAAAAGAACAGTAAAAAATGGTCTTATACTTTTCACCCCCCCTCAGTATAAGCTTGTGTTCTTCAATTGGTATCAAAGCGGGTTCCTTCAAAAGATTTTAACAACTTGAAGGAAAATTTTACAATAACACATATGGATTCTCATAATGGATCATTAGGCAATTCAAAACCATTGTTCTATGGGAACAATTATGCACTTTGGAGTATGAGAATGAAGATTCACCTAATGGCACTTGGAAATGAAATATGGCAAGCAATTGAGGATGGATACATAGCCAACTACTCCACCTACAGATAAATATGGTAAGCTCCTACAACTGAATAATTTAAAGGTAATGAATGGAATTTTCAAGGGTTTGTGTGAAACAGAGTTTATAAAGGTTATGCATTGCACATCATCAAAGGAAATTTGGGATAATTTGAAAGGTATATAAGATGGAGACAAAAAGGTCAAAAAGGCAAAGTTGCAAAATTACAAGAGAACATTTGAAGACCTAAAGATGAAGGATGAGGAAAAAATTGTTGCATACCTACTTCATGTGGATGAGGTTGTGAACTCCATGCAAGAACTTGGGCTTAAATTTGAAGAAACAGATGTTTATGATAAGATTTTAAGGTCACTCCCACAAAGGTATAGTGAAAATATTTCAGCTATAGAAGAATCAAAAGACTTTGAATTTTTGACAAGGGATGAATTACATGGAATTCTCATAGCTTTTGAGATGCGAATAAAAGAGGTACCTATTCCCCAGAAAGAAGTAGCCTTCAAAGTTACTAAGAAGACAAAGGGTAAGAATTCAGATTCAAGCAATGATTTATCTAGTGATGAAGAAGCAAATTATGGTAGAAGGAACAAGGACTCAAGAAAGTATAAAGGTATGAAATCAGTTAGATGTTTTTATTGTGGTAAATATGATCACTATGCAACTGATTGTCCTGAAGCTAGAAATAGTAGTGAATATGAGAAATAGGATCATAAGAACAAGGAAACAAGAAAACACATGTATCAAAAGAAAAGCAGGGATGGATAAAGAAAGCAATGAAAGAAGTTTTTCCAAAGGCATAAAAATATTTTTCATGCAGACAAGGCATATAGTTGTACAAGGAATGGATTTAGTTTTAGTGATGATGAATATGAAGATGCTCTTGAAGGACCAAAAGAAGAAAGTCTACTTTTGGCAATAGAAGAAGAAGAAGATGCTCCTATTGAAGACAAATCAGAAAGGAATGAAGATGATCCTAAGGTAAAAATATAGAGGAAAAATGTTATGAACCTATAACTTGAAATATGAATTGAATGCAGAAAATAATCGTTGTTTGAATAGAATCGTAGTTTGTATTGAAATGTAGAAACCCACAATATAATAAATTAATGTTCTTGGATGATCTTTGGAGCATCCTCCTTGTCCTATTTACATATATCTAAAATGTGTGAATGGTGAAGGGATGTGTCCCTTTATAATACAATATAATATATAATATGATTAAGAGTTACGTTAGGAGGGTCCTAACATGCCACCCTCCTTTGAAAAAGCTTTGTCCTCAAAGCTGGAATTGCAAAAATTATTGTTGAATCTGGTGGAGCGTCTCCCATGTAGCATCCTCTTGAGGTAGACCTTTCCATTGAATAAATACCTTGATGATGGTGTGGTTATGGAGGCGATGCATACGTCAATCTAGGATAGCTTCTGGTTCAACCATGAGAGCTCCATTATCTGAAAATTTTGGAAGTTGAGTTTGTGTAACGATGTTAGTGCCTATTACGACTTTAAGACAAGAAACATGAAATACCGGATGGATTTTGGAAGATTCTAGTAATTCAATTTTATATGCAATAGGTCCAATATGCTGTAGAATTTTATAAGGGCCATAAAATTTTGATGCTAATTTTTGCGACCCTTTTATTTTCAATGAAGTTTGATGATATGGTTGGATGCGGAGAAATACCATATCCCCTTCTTGAAAAACCCTTTCAGTCCAATGTTGGTCCACTTGTTGCTTCATGCGATGTTGAGCGATATGTAGATTGTCCTTTAGAACACGAATGATATTATCTCGAGTGACCAACTTCATCTCTACAGTTGGTACTTTTGTACTTCCTGGAAGATAAGAGGTTAGAGATGGGGGTGATCGACCATATAATGCTTCGAAAGGGGTCATTTTTATGGTTGTGTGATATTATTATACCACCATTAAGATAGTGGAAGCCATTTAACCCAGTGAAGGGGTTTGGTGGAAATAAAGCATCAAAGATAGGTTTCTAAGCACTTATTGACAATTTTAGTTTGACCATTCGTTTGTGGGTGGTAAGCGGAGCTCATCCGAAGTTGCGTACCTTGGAGTTTAAATAATTCCTTCAAAAAATTACTAGTGAAAGTGGGATCATGATCACTAACGATAGTAGAAGGCATGCCATGTAATTTTAAAATATTGTCAAGGAAGATTTGAGCAATAGTACTAGCGGTATAGGGATGAGCTACTAGAAAAAAATGGGTGTATTTAGATAAATGATCTACCACCACTAGGATCATCATTTTCCTACGGATTTTGGAAGACCTTCAATGAAATCCATTGAAATATCCTCCCATGTCCTGGTTGGTATGGGTAGAGGTTGAAGAAGGCTCGATGTTGCCACTGTTTCACCTTTATTTCTTTGGCATGTTTCACATTCATTGACGAACTTCTTGATATCATTTTTCATCCCTCGCCAATAAAATATTTAGTCACTCTTTTTTAGGTTTTTAGGAATCCATAGTGGCCTGCAGTAGGTGTACCGTGTAGCTAATGTAGAAGCTTTGGACGATAAACCGATGTAGGTGAGAGGACCAGACGTTCTTTGTAACAGAGCATGTTACCTTGCCAAGAGTAGTGGGGTTTACTCATGGGATTTTGTTGTAGCTATTGAATTATGGTGTGTATAGTAGGGTCCGCATACCATTCATCCTTGACTTGTTCGATCCATGTAGGGATGGGGTAGGAAAAAGCATGTAATTGTGAAGTGTCTTCGAACCTTCTAGAAAGTGCATCTGAAACCATGTTATCTTTCCCTTTTTTGTAGATGATTTCATAATCATATCCTAATAGTTTTGTTACCCACTTTTGTTGTTCGGAGTGGTTATCCATTGTTCAAGAAGGTATTTTAGGCTATGGTGGTCGGTGCGGATAATGAAATGTTTTCCAATAAGGTATGGTCTCCAATGTTGGATAGCATGGACCATAGCTAACATTTCTTTTTCATAAGTGGAACGTGCTAAATTCTTTTTGTAAAATGCTTTACTATTAAAGGCTAAGGGCTTCTCATTTTTCATGAACACTGCTCCCATTCCCAATCTGGAAGCGTCACTTTCAATAATGAATGGTTGGGAAAAATCTGGCATAGCTAGGATGGGGGTGGTACACATGGCGTTTTTTAAAGTCATGAAAGCTTCATTCATTTTTGGAGACCATATGAAGGCATTCTTTTTAAGTAGGGATGTTAAGGTGCTACTATTTTCCCATAATATTTAACAAATTTGTGATAATAGCTCGTTAATCCTAAGAACCCACGTAATCCTTTTAGAGTTTTTGGAATTTGCCAATTTTCCACATCTTCAATTTTTTGGGGGTCTACTTTAACTCCTTCCTTGGAGACAATATGTCCAAGATATTCAATTTCCTGCTTTCCAAAGGAACACTTTGATCTCTTTGCATATAATTGATTTTCTTCCAATATTTTGAGTGCTTGCGCTATATGTGTTAAGTGCTCTTCCCATGTCTTGTTGTAAATCAAAATATCATCAAAGAAAACTAAAATAAATTTTTGAAGGAAGGGAGAAAATACCTTATTCATAAGACTTTGAAATGTGGATGGAGCGTTGGTGAGGCCAAAAGGCATCACCAAGAATTCATAATGTCCCTCGTGGGTGCAAAAAGCAGTTTTGGGTATATCGCTTTCCTTAACTAGAATTTGGTGGTAACCTGATTGTAAATTGAGTTTAGAAAAATATGCGGCTCCATTTAGTTCATCGAGTAGTTCATCAATGACTGGAATAGGAAATTTATCTTTAATCATTATTTTGTTGAGAGTGCAAAAATTCACGCATAGGCACCATGATCCATCCTTTTTTCTTACTAGTATGACTAGCAAAGAGTAGGGACTTCTACTAGGTCGAATGACCCCTGCCCTTAGTAGGTATTGTACTAATTTTTCTATTTTCATCTTTTGTAAGTATGGATATTGATAAGGTCTAATATTTGGAGGTTGGTGTCCCAAAAGTAATTGAATAGCATGATCATGGATTCATTGTGGAGCTAATCCCTCTGGTTCTTTGAATATTTTATCATGTTTCTCTAGGAGTTTTATTAATTTGGGTGCCTCTGGTTGCTCTTCGGTGGTGTTTTGCAAGGAAAATATTTGGGCAACCATGCTTCTTCCTCCTTTTCAAAGAATATTTTCCATTCTATTGGAATTTACGATTTGTGTGGGACCTTTTTTTAAACCTTGAATTGTATATGTTTGGTTGTTTTGTATAAATTGCATCCATAACGCTTCAAAGTCCCATTGAATTTTGTCGAGCGTTCATAGCCATTTTACTCCCAAAACAATATCACATCCTCCTAATGGTAGTACTTACATATCTATTTTCATGTTATATTCTCCCATCGTGAGTTTGATGTTCCTGCATTTGCCTTTACATGCAATTTTTCCTCCATTGTCAATCATGACTTCGAAGTTATTGCAGGGATATATAAAGCAATTAGCTTGTTTGGCAAAACTAGGGTCTATAAAATTGTGAGTGCTAGAAGAGTCTAAGAGCACAATAGGGTTTTGTTTCTTAAAATACCCTTTTACCTTCATTGTTTGTGGAATCAAGTATCCTGCTAATGCGTTAAAGGATATTTATGTTTTATCCTCTTAGTTTTCTTCTGCAACCTCAGTTATTACTTCCACTTCTATGTCATCCTCCTCTTTGGGAGTGCAATCAATGTGTCCAAAATATATAATTTCGATGAGATGCATTTGTGGTTGGGGGTAAACTTTTCGTTGCAGTAGAAACATATGCTCTTTTCTCATCTTTCGTTTAGCTCTTCTTGGCTAATTCGTTTAATTGGCATGACCTTATTCAGTTTTTGGCTGGTGTAGGTATTTGGTGTTTTTCTTGAAAAAACTCTTCCTATTCGCCTTTGGTTATTGTTCTTCTCTTCTATCATTTTTTCTAATGCCACTGCATGCATCATATCAATAGGATTTGGTATTTGTACCTCCATTCTAATGTCTTATTTTAGGCCAATAATAAAACAACTTTGGAAGAATGATGCATCTAGTCCTATTGTAAGGTTCGTCAATTTCTCAAATTGCGCTTGGTATTCCCTTACGGTGGAGGTTTGCTACAGTTTAATGAGGGTTCCTGTGAAGTCTTCAAATTTAGTGGGGCGAAATCGTAACATTAATTTTTTTGTGAATTCAGTCCATGTGGGCAGACATTTTGTTTTCTCATACCATTGATACCACTGGGTAGCAATTTGTTCCAAGTGAAATGATGCGATACGGACTTTCTAAATCTCCAAAATTTGATATAAGGTAAAATATTGGTCTGCCTTATATATCCAATTTGTGGGGTCACATCCATCAAATTTTGTAAAATCTAGTTTTGTGGTACGGGGAAGGATTGATGTATGTGGTGCCGCTATTAATGTTTGTTGTGGTGGTGTAGTGTTTTGTTGTCCATTTTGAATGAGCAGCAAATGTTGTTGTACTAAGTCCATGGAATGGGTTGTAGCATCCAATTTAGTGGATACATCTATATTCAAGTTCGTGATGTTTATGGTTAGGTCTGCTATTTTGGTAGCAATTTTATCTTCTAAATTGTCCTTCCAAAATGCCATTCCTTGCATCATGTCTCTCATTTCCTTGAAAAACTGCAAGAGTTCTTTCGTAATTTCTTTTGAAACCTCCTTTGCAATCTCCTTCATTGTGTCTTGAGATTGTCTTCCCTCGGCAATTTAGGGTGTGGTTGGTTTATAAGTGATTTGAATATGCAAAAATTAGTTTTGTAAAAAAAAATTGTCTATCTCCATCGCGTTTAATTTTGCATACTTGCTACTCTTTGTTCACACCAAATGATATTTTCCTCACCTATACTCATTTTTGGGGTTTTCTAACTCTGATAATGCGTGATGATGTCCAAAAAATTATGTATGCTACCTTTTTTGGTGATTGTGGCCTACTATGTAATAGTTCCGCCAGTAATGGTTAGAATGTGTGCTAAAAAGAAAATGTTGTCGAGTAATGGCCTGTCAGTAACTAGAGCGGGGTGGGGAAAAAAATTTAGGTCTTTTTAGCTCTGATCTAGTTGTTATGAACCTACAACTTGAAATATGAATTGAATGCAAAAAATAATCGTTGTTTGAATAGAATCACAGTTTGTATTGAAAGGCAAAAACCCACAATATAATAAATTAATGTTCTTGGATGATCTTTGGAGCATCCTCCTTGTCCTATTTACATCTATCTAAAAGGTGTGAATGGTGAAGGGATGTGTCCATTTATAATACAATATAATATATAATATGATTAAGAGTTACGTTAGGAGGGTCCTAACAAATAATTAGAAGGAGAATTTGGTCTTGAGGGTGAGCTTATTTCTACCCTTGATGCATTAAGAAAGGTAAGAAAGCAAAAATAAAAAATCAAGGTTCAATTTCAAGAATGTGATGAAGAGAAAATAAAGCTTATAGAGGATCTAACCAACTCAATAGCTAAGACAAGGAGATTTAAAGAGAACTTAGAGGCAAAGGTTATAGAATGTGAAATATTAGAGCATGAGGTAGCCTCACTAAGGAAGGAAGTAAAAGAGTCTAGAGATAAAATACACAGGTTTGGAAGAAGCTCAAAGACCATGGATAAGATTATCAAGGTACAAAGACCTTCATCAAACAAAACATGACTTGGCTTTGAACAGGTACACAAAGAACAAGGAGAGGAGTCAATCTCAAGGTCCAAAGAAGAAGAAGCTTCAAAATAATAGAGTGGAAGAGAGAGTGAGACTTCGAAGGATAAGTTGGATAATAGAAAGTTCAACAAGGAAAGGAATAATGCACAAATGAGGAATAGATGGAACAGGAAACAACACAAGGAATAAGAGACTAAGATACCAATGGGGTCAAGACAAGGTTTCTTCAATGGACGTTGCTTCTCATGTCATATGTTTGGACACAAGGCTACGCAATGTAGGACACATGAAATATAGGGCTATGGTTTCATCAATGGAAATTTTAGAAACTAGCATCTAATTCAAGGGTATTGCTACTCTTGTAATCATTTTGGTCATATAGCAGTTAATCGCAGGTTTCATGATAGGAATGGATATGGATTCACCAAGAGGAACTACAAGATATTTGCACCTTCAAGGAACCACAACATTAAGTGTTATAAGTGCAATAATGTTGGGCATATAGCTAAGTGGTGTAGAGTAGAACTTCCAGAGACAAGCGAGAACAGGAATATTCAGAGGAATCAAAAGGATAAATTGAGGAAGAAGGTGGACGAAGATAAATATTAGTGTATGTTGGGAGTAGAGATACTCCCACCCCAAAACAAACCATATCAAGAGAGGAGGTGGTGGAGGGGCTAAGCTAAGAGTCTCATTCTTAGCCCTAAGCCCCAAAGGTGGCCCATTGCCATTGATGTCAAAGGGGGAAACATTTTAGTTAGGGGGAGAGCTTTCAATCAGGGGGAGCAGTTTCTTAGGAGGAGCAAATTGTTGGAAATATGAGAAAGTTTTTTTGCCATTGATGTCAAGAGGTTGATGTCCAATTTTCATCATCATTAGATTCATCAAGTGTTTTTCCAAAATACAAGGAAGGTTGAGGACTCAAGGAAGAAGCGGGTTTAAATGCAATAATAATATTATAATAATTCATATTATAATATTACGAGCTAAAAAGGTTGAAGTGAAGAAAACAAGGTCCAAGGAATTATTTAAAATGATTAAACCCTCAAAAGACCCATTTGATAGTTTGTGGAGGTTATTATTTAATTTATTTAAATTAAATATTTTAATCATAAGGTTAAAATTTAATTTAAATAAATATTTAAGGTGCCATAAGTCTAAAGATTGAAATTCGAATTGGAAACATCGACGTGTTGGAATGCACAAGGAAAGGTATAAAAAGGAGGGCAATGATTTCATTTAAATAGTATCCATGCAATTTTGTATGCTCAAGAGTAAAAGAACTTTGTGCATCGTGTGAAAGAGAATAAGAGGATTTACATGTGTTTAAGAATAACATAGCAGATCATTTGATAAGACCAAGTGGAGCATAAATTCAATCACCAAGCGCTTGGTAGCGCAAGTGACAATCTATGGCTTGTTAAGGTGTTGAAGTTGGGCAAGGTTAGGGGTTCGATTCGCATCCCCTTCAGTTTTTGAGTGCAAAAATATTTTGTTTAGGCATCGAGAGAAAATAACATAAGATGCTTCGTGTGCTATTGGTTTTATCTTGGGCACGTGGCCCAACAGTAGCCAAGCCTTACGACTTAGGCACCGCAGGGATGGTAGGTCACAGGTCCAAGTCATACGTAGTCTTGGTGGGCGCTTTTTAAACGTGGGCCATTGTATAAGGTATGCGCTGTGATTTATTTTGCTATAGAGTGAATTACGCTAGGGGACCACATGACGTTTGTGAAGGTGTTTTATTAATTTTTGCTAAAGTAAATATAGGGAATCATAAGGGTGTTTAATATTTTATTTCGTATTTAGCATTAAAATAAAGATAGGGAGTCAAAAGGGTGTTTAGTATTATATTTTTAATTAGCATTAAAAATATAGATTGGAGATATAAAGTGCTTAAGAGAAAATTGATTGCTCATGAATTGAATATTATTTTTATGAAAAGTTTGGAGATTATAAGGTGTACTTGAGAGTTAATATTTTTGTATGGTGAGATAATTATTGAAGGAAATATTTGAGTGGAGATTTTGAAATAAATTATTGCTATCTAACCTTAAGAATAACAAAAAGAATTTGATTGTGATTGAGATGGGTTTTTGAAGATATATCTCCATCAAACAAAAGGTATGGGCACATCTTCCTTGTGAGTGAAATATTGTTGGGTTGGATGTTGTGAAATGCAAAGTTTGAGTGAAAATTTTTGTTTGATAAGCATTGTTGAGTGATTTTTCATAGATATTATTGGTGAATGATTGTGAGAGCAATTGAGTGTGAAATTGAGAACTATATTGAACTAGGGTTTGTGAAAGAACATGAGTATAATTGTTATGTGATATTGTTTGATAAGCATTATTGGAAATATTTGAGTAAGCTTTCATGTGCTTGATTAGGGTTTGTGAAAATATCATGAGTATCATTGTTATGAGAGTTTGGAATCACCTTGAGTCAAGATTTGAGTTCCATAGTGTGAGTTGTTGGAAGTTTGGTGAAACACTTGGTTAGGATTTGTAAGCAAGTTGTGTTTCATTGAGTGGATGGTTGAGTGAAGTTGATTGAGAATTATTGATTGAAAGCATTGGAATGATAGTTCAAGATTTGTGAAACAAATTATTCTTTATTTTTGAATTGATTTGAAAGTAAGTTTGAAAGTAATTGAGTGAATTGTAAGTATGAAACATATTGAGTCTCTTACCATTCTCTATATATTTTTATGGTTTAAACAAAACTCTGAGTGAAACTTGTTTGTGTGATTTAAGAGGTTTTTTGTGAGATATTGAGTTGAGTTTTTGTATGCAAGTTTTGTAATTGATTTGAGCAAGCTTTGGTGAAAGCTTGTGAGCATATTTGACCAAGTCCTAGAGGGGACTTCAGGACAGAGTTAAGCAAGCTTTTGAGAAAGCTTGTGGGCAGATTTGAGTAAGTCCTATAGGGGACTTAAGGACAAAGTTTGGCAATCTTTTGTGAAAGCTTAAGGATAAATTTATGTGAGCTTTTGTGAAATCTTACAATCAGATTGGACAAGTTCTAGTGAGGACTTGTTGGATAGAGTTGAGGTAAGTCTTGGTGAAGACTTGTTGAGCAGATTGAGACAAGTTCTAGTGAGGACTTGTTGGATAGATTTGAGGTAAGTCTTTGAGAAGACTTGAGAGCAGAATTGATTGATTTATTTATTCAAACCTTGATTTAAGGTTTGGGGCAGATCTAGCAAAGTTGATTTGTGATTAGATCAAGATTTGTGTTAAGGATTGAGGATAGATTTGAGGACAAAGTTTGGTGCAGATTTGAGGGCAGATTTGTGCCAGACCAGAGAAAAATATTGAGCAAATTTGTGCTAGATCAAAAGGTTGTGTTTAGTGCAGATTTGAGATATAGATTGAGCAAATTTGTGCTAGACCTAAGGAATGTGTTTAGTATAGATTTAATACAAAGCTAAGAGTAAGCTTTGGAGGTGACAAAGTAGAGGATAATAGTCTCCAATGGATAGAGATCCATTAGTGAGGGCAGTGAGAACAAAGGTATTTAGTGGAGAGATATCCACAAGCTAGTGCAGTGGAGGCAAGAGTCTTCTAAAAATATCACCAACCATAGTAGAGGAGAAGGAGTTCTCCTGTGGATAGAGATACACAAACCAGTTGAGGAGATTGGTGTCTCCTATGGATAGGTATCCATGAACTTTATTAGGGTATTGGTGTCTCCTTTGGACAAAGGTCCATAAACATTGTAATAGGGAAATATTACCAAGATATTTGTTGAGAAAATTTTAGTGAAATATTTTCTCCGTGGAGTAGCCCACATTGGGTGAACCATGTTAAATTGGTGTCTCTATTGTGTGTGGTGATTTGTGCATTAATTTTATTACTATTGTTGATATTGCCATTGATATATTAGAAAATATTATTTGAGAAAAGAAAAGTAAAATGTGGTCTTATACCGTTCACCCCCCTCCTCAGTATAAGCTTATGTTCTTCAATTAGTATCAGAGAGGGTTCCTTTAGAAGAGTTTAACAACTTGAAGGAAAATCTTACAAGAACATAGATGGATTATTAGAATGGATCATCAGAGAATTTGACATCATTTTTCTATGGAAACAATTATGCACTTTGGAGTATGAGAATGAAGATTCACCTAATGGCACTTAGAAATGAAATATGGCAATCAATTGAGGATGGATATATACCGTCAACTACTCCACCTACAAATAAAGATGTTAAACTCCTACAACTGAATAATTCAAAGGCAATGAATGGAATTTTAAATATTTTGTGTGAAACAAAGTTTATAAAGGTTATGCATTGCACATCAGCAAAGGAAATTTGGGACAAATTGAAAGGTATATATGAGGGAGACAAAGTTCAAAAGGGTAAAGTTGCAAAATTACAAGAGAACATTTGAAGACCTAAATATGAAGGATGAGAAAAATATTGTTGCATACCTACTTTGTGTGGATGAGTTTGTTAACTCCATGCAAGAACTTGAGTTTAAAGTTAAAGAAACAGACGTTTGTGATAATATTTTAAGGTCACTCCCAAAAAGGTAAAGTGAAAATATTCTAGCTATAGAAGAGTCAAAATATATTAACAAGGGATGAATTACATGGAATTCTCACAGGTTTTGATATGAGAATAAAAGAGGAACCTATTTTCTAGAAATAAGCAACCTTCAAAGTTACTAAGAAGACAAAGGGTAAGAATTTAGATTCAAGCAATGAGTTATCTAGTGATGAAGAAGCAAATTATGGTAGAAGGAACAAGGACTCAAGAAAGTATAAAGGTACAAAATCAGTTAGATGTTTCAATTGTGGTAAATATGGTCACTATGCAACTGATTGTACAGAAGCTAGAAATAATAGTGAAGATGAGAAACAAGATCATAAGAACAGGGAAACAGGAAAACATAGGTATCAAAAGAAAAGCAGGGATGGACAAAGCAAGCAAGGAAAGAAATTTTTCCAAAGGCATAAAAAGATTTTTTATGCAGACAAGGCAGATAGTTGTACAAGGAATGGATTCAGTTTCAATGAAGATGAATATGAAGATGCTCTTGAAGGACCAAAAGAAGAAAGTCTACTTTTGGCAATAGAAGAAGAAGAAAATGCTCCTATTGAAGATAAATCAAAAAGGAATGAAGATGATCCTAAAGGTAAAGATATAGAGGAAGAATCAGAAGAAGGAGAAGTTGATCTTGAGGGTGAGCTTATTTCTGCCCTTGATGCATTAAGAAAGGTAAGAAAGGAGAACTCAAAACTCAAGCTTCAATTTTAAGAATGTGATAAAGAGAAATGAAATATTATAGAGGATCTAACTAACTCAATAGCTAAGACAAGGAGATTTAAAGAGAACTTAGAGGCAAAGGTTTTAGAATGTGAAATATTAGAGCATGAGGTAGCCTCACTAAGGAAGGAAGTAAAAGAGTCTAGAGATAAGCTACACAGGTTTGGGAGAAGCTCAAAGACCATGGATAAGATTATCAAGGTACAAAGACCTTCATCAAACAAAACATGACTTGGTTTTGAATAGGTATACAAAGAACAAGGAGAGGAGTCAATCTCAAGCTCCAAAGAAGAAGAAGCTTCAGAAGAAGAGAGTGGAAGATAGAGTGAGACTTCTGAGGATAATTTGGACAATAGAAAGTTCAACAACATAAATGAGGAATAGATGGAACATGAAACAACACAGAGAAGAAGAGACTAAGAGACCAATGGGGTCAATACAAGATTTCTTCAATGGATGTTGCTTCTCATGTCACAGGTTTGGACATAAGGCTACACAGTGCAAGACACATGAAGGACGGGGATATGGTTTCACCAATGGAAATTTTAGAAATGGGCTTCTATTTCAAGGGTATTGCTACTCTTGTAATCAGTTTGGTCATAAATCAGTTAATTGCAGGGTTCATGATAGGAATGGATATGGCTTCACCAAGAGGAACTACAAGATATTTGTACCTTCAAGGAACCACAATATTAAGTGTTATAAGTGCAATAATGTTGGTCATATAGCCAAGTGGTGTAGAGTAGAACTTACATAGACAAGTAGGAACATGAATAGTTAGAGGAATCAAAAGGATCAGTTGAGGAAGAAGGCGAACGAAGATAAATATCAGTGTATGTTGGGAGTAGAGATACTCCCACCCCAAAACTAACCACCTCACGAGAGGAGGTAGGAGAGGGGCTAAGCTAAGAGTCTCATTCTTAGCCCCAAGACCCAAAGGTGGCCCTTTGACATTGATGTCAAAGGGGGAGATATTTGAGTTAGGGGGAGAGCATTCAGTCAAGGGGAGCATTTTCTCAGGAGGAGCAGATTGTTGGAAATATGAGCAAGTTTTGTTGTCATTTATGTCAAGAGGTTGATGTCCAAGTTTCGTCATCATTAAAGTCATCAAGTTTTTTTTCCAAAATATAAGGAAGGTTGAGGACTCAAGCAAGAAGAAGCGGGTTTAAAGGTAATAATAATATTATAACAATTCATATTATAATATTCCAAGCTAAAAAGGTTGAAGTAAAGAAAACAAGGTCCACGGAATTATTTAAAATAATTAAATATTCAAAAGACCCATTTGATAGTTTATGGAGGTTATTATTTAATTTATTTAAATTAAATATTTTAACCATAAGGTTAAAATTTAATTTAAATAATTTTTTAAGGCGCCATAAGTCTAAAGATTGAAATTCGAATTGGAAGCGTCGACGTGTTGGAATGCACAAAGAAAGGTATAAAAAGGAGGACAATAATTTCATTTAAAGATTATCCATGCAATTTCGTATGCCCGAGAGTAAAAGAATTTGTGCGTCATGTGAAAGAGGATAAGAGGATTTGCATGTGTTTAAGAATAAGAGGGCAGATCATTCGATAAGACCAAGTGGAGCATAAAATCAATCACCAAGTGCTTGGTAGTGCAAGTGGCAATCGACGACTAGTTAAGGTGTTGAAGCTGGGCAAGGTTAGGGGTTTGATTCGTGTCCCCTTCGATTTTTGAGTGCAACAAGATTTGTTTTAGGCATCGAAAGCAAAGAGCATAAGGTGCTTCATGCGCTATTGGTTTTATCTTGGGCATGTGGCCTAATGGCAGCCAATCCTTATGGCTTGGGCATCGTGGTGATGACAGGTTGCAGGTTCGAGTTGTGCGCAATCTTGGTGGGCACTATTTTAAACGTGGGCCATTGTATAAGGTATGCGCCATGATTTATTTTGCTATAGTGTGAATTGCGCTAGGGGGCCACGTGATGTTTGTGAAGGTGTTTGATTAATTTTTTCTAAAGTAAATATAGGGAGTCATAAGGGTGTTTAATATTTTATTTCTTATTTAGCATTAAAATAAATATAGGGAGTCATAAGGGTGTTTAGTATTATATTTTTAATTAGCATTAAAAATATAGATTGGAGATATAAAGTGCTTAAGAGAAAATTGATTACTCATGAATTGAATAATTTTTTTGTGAAAAATTTGGAGATTATAAGGTGTACTTGAGAGTTAATATTTTTGTATGGTGAGATAATTATTGAAGGAAATATTTGAGTGGAGATTTTGAAATAAATTGTTGCTATCTAACCTTAATAATAGCACAAATAATTCAATTGTGATTGAGACAAATTTTTGAAGACACATCTCCATCAAACAAAAGGTATGGGCACATCTTCCTTGTGAGTGAAATATTGTTGGGTTGGATGTTGTGAAATGCAAAGTTGGAGTGAAAAGGTTTGTTTGATAAGCATTGTTTAGTGAGTTTTCATATACATGATTGGTGAATGATTGTGAGAGCAATTGAGTGTGAAATTGAGAACTATCTTGAACTAGGGTTTGTGAAAGAACATGAGTATCATTGTTATGTGAGATTTTTTTATAAGCATTGTTGGAAATATTTAAGTAAGCTTTCATGTGCTTGATTTAGGTTTGTGAAAATATCATGAGTATCATTGTTATGTGAGTTTGAAATCATCTTGAGTCAAGGTTTGAGTTCCATAGTGTGAGTTGTTGGAAGTTTTGTGAAACACTTGGTTAGGGTTTGTAAGCAAGTTGTGTTTCATTGAGTGGATGGTTGAGTGAAGTTGATTGAGAATTATTGATTGAAAGCATTGGAGTGATGGTTCAAGATTTGTGAAACAAATTATTCTTTATTTCTGAATTGATTTGAAAGTAATTTTGAAAGTGATTGAGTGGATTTTAAGTGTGAAACATATTGAGTCTCTTACCATTCTCTATATGTTTCTATGGTTAAACAAGATTCTGAGTGAAACTTGTGTGATTGAAGAGGTTTTCTGTGAGATATTGAGTTGAGTTTTTGTATGCAAGTTTTGTAATTGATTTAAGCAAGCTTTGGTGAAAGCTTGTGAGCAGATTTGACCAAGTCCTAGAGGGGACTTCAGAACAAAGTTAAGAAAGCTTTTGAGAAAACTTATGGGCAGATTTGAGTAAGTCCTAGAGGGGACTTAAGGACAGAGTTTGACAAGCTTTTATGAAAGATTAAGGACAAATTTGTGTGAGCTTTTGTGAAAGCTTACAATCAGATTAGACAAGTTCTAGCAAGGACTTGTTGGATAGAGTTGAGGTAGGTCTTGGTGAAGACTTGTTGAGCAGATTAAACAAGTTCTAGGGAGGACTTGTTGGACAAATTTGAGGTAAGTCTTTGAGAAGACTTGAGAGCAGAATTTATTGATTGATTTTTTCAAACCTTGAGTTAAGGTTTGGGGCAGATCTAGCACAGTTGATTTGTGATTAAATCAAGCTTTACGTTAAGGCTTGAGGACAGATTTGAGGATAGATTTTGGTGCAAATTTAAGGGTAGATTTGTTCCAGACCAAAGATAGAGATTGAGCAAATTTGTGCTAGATCGAAGGACTGTATTTAGTGTAAATTTGAGACAGATATTGAGCAGATTTGTGCTAGAACTAAGGACTATGTTCAGTACATATTTGAGACAAATATGAGAGCAAGCTTTGAATATGATAAAGTAGAGGACAATAGTATCTAGTGGATAGAGATCCATTAGCCAGGGCAGTGAGGAAATAGGTCTTTAGTGGAGAGAGATCCACAAGCTAGTGTAGTGGAGGCATGAGTCTTCTAAAAATATCACTAGCCAGAGCAAAGGAGAATTAGTTCTCTTGTGGATAGAAATCCACAAACCAGCTGAGGGGATTGGTGTCTCCTGTGGATAGGTATCCACGAACTTGATTAGGGGATTGGTGTCTCCTTTGGATAGATGTCCATAAAAATTGTAATAGGGGAGGATTCCCAAGATATTTTTTGAAAATATTTTAGTGAAATATTTTCTCCGTGGAGTAACCCACATTGGGTGAACCACATTAAATTGGTGTTTCAATTATGTGTGGTGATTTGTGCATTGCTTTGATTATTGTTGTTGATATTACCATTGATATATTGGATAATATTATTTGAGAAAAGAAAAGTAAAAAGTGGTCTTATACTGTTCACCCCCCTCTCAGTATAAGCTTGTGTTCTTCAGGTTCTCTCTAAGAGAAGCCAAAGCCCTTACCACTAAAGTAAGCTTACAACCATATTTTTTCATTGAGTTTACACATGTTTTTATAATGGGTTATGGTCCCCTTATACTGAGTGGGGTTTGAACTTTGGACCTCTCAAAAAGAAGCCAAAGTCCTTACCACTACATTAAGCTTGCAGTTACCGTTAATGTTCAAATTTTAAAAAGCATTTTTTTTTTTATTTTTTTTAAACAATTGAATGAACGTGGTTGTATCTCTTAATAAAAATGATTGTAGGGAGTTGATTGAGAAATTGTATCAAGACTCTAGGTTGGGTACAAATTATCCCTGAAAGATATCCCAAAGTGAAATATCAAAGTGCTTGGGGCGAAATTATAGCATGGAAAAAAAAATAGTCGAAATTGATTAGACGTTTTTCGTAGGATTTCCCAAGCTACCAAACTCGTTTCGGCCATATCTCATTCATCCGAACTTGGATTGAGCTAAAATTTTGAGGGTAGATGCCTAAAAAACCCTAGAATGTCTCCACCAATTTTCATATTATTTGGAGCAACACAGATCCTAGCACATCTCTATGTGTGAACAAGATATTTGGCAAGCGGCTATGCGAGGGTTTCATCTGGTTTGAGTGCAAGCAGTTCTAGAGGTTGGTTTTTAGGGTCTTAGGGCCCTAGCAGCCAATATTTTTGTGGTTTATGCTCAATATTTTAGCAAGAAATGTTGCAGGGGATACAAAATGGGTTAGAAATTTATCTTTCAACAAATCATACTGTGAACTTGAGTGACAACGGCTTCCAATTTACTGCACAAAAGAAAAGTGAAAACCATACCTTTCCACGGCGTCTAGGGCAAGGATTAAAGAGATCATGAAACAAGTTTCAAGCAGTTGATCAAAAAATGGCTCATATCTCAAGTGAATTTGGTGCTAAGGTGCACCCACAAAATAATTCTACTGTGAAAACCCCTATCAAGGGTAAGAATTTCGAAGACTCGGTCCCAAAAATGATTTTTAGGGATGCCCTTTGTGGTGGACAACCTCAGCCCAATGCTAATATCAATATTAGGGCTTCCCATAAACCTCTAAGAATGCCTAATATTGATCCCAGGAAAATGGAGTCAGGATGTCTTAAAGCAGCTGATGGAACTCCTATTGTTAAGCTTGATATGGGTAACATTCAGACTGGCATTGAAGATTTGGAAAAAAAAGGACTAATTTTTTGGTTCATGGGTTTTCGTCCGAGTCTATCTGCTTTCAAAGTCTGGGCTGCAAAAGTCTGGAAAACTAAAGGTGAGTTACAAATATCTATTTATCCAAATGGTTATTTTCTTGTTTTATTTGCTAATAATGAAGATAGAGAGAAAACTTTTCAAGGGGGTCCTTGGTTTTTTGGAAGGGCAAGGCTTTTCATGAAGCCTTGGCATACTAAATTTAAAGTCGAAGAAGAGATGCCTTCTATAGCTCTTGTGTGGGTTAGACTCTTTGGCCTCCCTATTGAATTTTGGAATCCTACTATTTTTTCTTCAATTAGAAACTCTTTAGGAACTTTTATGATGATTGCTAATTGTACTCAAAATTTTGAACATATTATTTATGCTCAAATTTGTGTTTTAATGGATTTTGACAAACCCCTACCTAAAAATATCACATTACAATTTGGGGAAGAGACTTGGGAGCAAGTAGTGGACTATGAGAACATTCCTTTTCGTTGTTGAATTTGCCATGAATATGGTCATTTGGCCAATGCTTGCCCAAATAAAATTCTTGATCAAAATAAAGAAGATATAAACTCAACAGGTTTCCAAATACCTAAGAAGAAGAACACTCAGAAAAAACCAGTTATGAAGGATCAATCAAAGTCATATGCTAATATGTTTGAAATCCTTTCCACAAATGATGTCCCAAGTGAGGAAGAGGAAATAATGGAAACTGAAATCTTAGAAACATAATTTAAATATGAATGGAAGAACTCAGAGACAAACCAACAAATCAAAGGTTTTCAACAGACAAAAAAAGGAGAAAATTTACACAAGAAAAACAATATTTCAAATGTCAAAACTTCAAATAATGCGAGTCCCAATATAGACTCCGTTGAACCATCTAGTAAAATTTTGGCTGTGTACGAGCATTCTTCAAGGTTAGAAGTCGTCTCGGATTCAATTGGAATAAGTCAAGAAATAGGGAAAAAAAATTGAAGATGGATTCTAATCAAAAAGTAGGTCGCAAGACCAATCAATATCATATGGTAAAAGAAGGTGAAAAGCTTGTAGAGGAAGGTAAGATTAATGTCCTTCCCAACTTTTTTATCCCTGGTATTAATGAAGATCATCACTTGGAATATTAGAGGACTCAAAGGGAGTCTTTCAAAACAAAATGAAATTAGAAGAATGATTCAGATAAATCATCCACATCTTGTTTTCCTTCAAGAAACAAAGATGTCAATGGAGGATATGGACTTAATTGCCTATAAAATTTGGCTAGCTGGAAAAGTGGTTTCCCTCAGTTCCCAATGGACTTCGGGTGGCATTGCTTGTCTTTGGGACCCAAAAGAGGTAGTTATTCACCATATGGTTGGCATTTGGGGTTTGTTGGCTATAGCTATTCAAAGTAGACATTTCAACCATATTATGCTCTGCATTACTGTTTATGCTCCAACTTCTTTGGAGGAAAAAAGAAGACAGTGGAAGGATATTACTCATATTATCTCTCATTTTCCTAAAGCTTGGATCTTGATCGGAGGAGATTTCAATACCATCCTCTCTCTGGATGAGAAAAGGGGGGAAATAGAAATTTGGACAAAAGCACTGACCTCATGAGCGAATATATTGCAAACCTCCATCTTGTGGATATCCAACCAGATAATGGACTTATGAATTGGTCTAACATAAGGCAAGGCTTAGCTTGTATAATGGAGAGATTGGATAGGTCTTTGCTCTCTGAAAATTTCTTAATCCATGGTCACATTCCTAAAGTGAAGACTCTTAATAATACTGGTTTGGATCATTGGCCAGTCATGGTGGAAATGTGGAAAACCAATGTGAGTTTCTATCCTTTTTGTTTTCAATTAATGTGGCTTAGAGACATTTCCTTTAGACCTCGTGTGCAACAATGGTGGAAGGAAGGTAAACCTAGGCATGGGACTAAGATGTTTTGTTTTTCCAAAAGACTACAATACATTAAATCCAAAATCAAGACTTGGAACTGGAAAGAGTTTGGGGATGTTCATAAAAAAAAACATGAAGTTATTGCTCATCTTGAAAATTTGAATAAGAAAAACCATTTAGATGGCCTCACAGAGAAGAGAAATGCGGATGAAATTAAACTCACAACTCAGTTAGAGGAATGGGAAAAAAGAGAAGAAATATTATGGAAGCAAAAATCTAGAATTCAATGGCTCAAAGAAGGAGATCGAAACACAAATTTCTTCCACAAATCTCTTCTAGATCGAAGATCTCACAACTTTATTTCTTCCTTAAAATCAGATTATGGAGATGTTGTTTATACTTGGGATGGCATGAACTCTATTGTTGTTGATTACTTTTCCAATCTTTTTGCTGCTACTCCTCTTGACTCAACTTCACAACAAAATGTTCTTCAAGCAATCCCTTCTCTTATCACTTTTGAGGAGAAATCTATTTTGACTGCTCTTGTTACTATCAATGAGCTTCAACAAGTAGTTTTTAAAATGCAAAAAGGGAAAACCCCAGGTCCTAATGGTTTTCCCATTGAGTTCTACCAAGAGTTTTGGGATATCCTTCATGTTGATTTATTAGAGGTGGTGGAAGAAGCTAGGAAAGCCAAAGAAATTTTGAAGGTTATCAATAAAACTTATATTACTCTTGTTCCAAAAGCTCAAGAGGTTGATCATATCTTAGCTTTTAGACCTATTGCTTTATGTAATGTTCTTCTCAAAATCATTACTAAAATCATGGCAGAAAGGTTGAAGCCTCTTTTGCATAAGATTATTTCCCCAGAGCAAGGGGGTTATGTGGAAGGACACCAAATAGTAGATGAGATAGTTCTTACTTAGGAAGTCATCCATTCCATGGATATGCAAAATTCTCCTTCCATGTTCATTCGGTTAGACTTATCCAAAGCTTATGACAGAGTGGATTGGCACTTCCTTATCAAAGTTTTGAGGCAATTTGGTTTTTCTAAGGATTGGATGGATTGGATTATGGTATGTATCTCTTCAGTTTCCTACTTAGTTTTTATAAATGGCAGGCCTTCTCAGTATTTCCCAACTTCCAGAGGTATTAAGCAAGGTGACCCGCTTTCCCCTTATTTATTCATCATTCTTGTTGAATGCTTGGGTAGGACTATAACCAAAAAGAGGGAAAACAAAACCCTTGAGGGAGTTACCATTGCTCATGGAGCTAGACCTATCTCTCATCTTCAATTTGTGGATGAATATACTCTTTTAGGTAAAGCTACAATTAAGGAAGCTTCTAATATTAAGCAAATCATTAGTTGTTTTTCTAAGGCTACTGGGCAGTTGATCAATGAAGATAAATCTAAAGTTATTTTCTTTCACTGCTCTGCTAGACATGAATCCATGGTCTTGGATAAATTAAGATATAAGAAGACCTCTCTTCCAATCACTTATTTAGGTATTCCCATAAATATTCAAAGGCAAAAAAATAAAGATTGGAATTGGTTGTTGGACAAAGTCAAGAAGAAAATTGGAAAGTGGACCAACAAGTGGCTTTCTTATGGGGGTAGAATCACCTTGGTAAAATCAGTCCTTCAAGCTATTCCTATTTATCTTTCTTCCTTTTTGAATATCCCAAAGGTTGTTCTTCGAAAATTGGATCAAATCAGTCATCGTTTCCTTTGGAGTGGTACTAAGAAGAAAAGAAAACGTGCCTTGGTGAAATGGGATACTTTATGTCTTCCTAAGAGTGAAGGGGGGTTAGGATTCCGGTCTTCAATTAATAACAACAAAGCTTTAGCTGCTAAATTATATTGGAGGATGTTGCATAACCCCAATGCTCTTTGGGCCAATAATCTTCGTGCTAAATATCTTTGAGAACAAAAGTCTTGAAGACCTTGTTTGCTATCAACTTCATACCAAAGGTTCTCCCATTTTAGCAGTTCTTAAGGCTGGTGAGGATTTGATAAAGAAAAAATTATTTTGGATCATTCATAATGGTCAACATGCAAATTTTTGGACAGATTCTTGGGATGGTCACAAGCTTTTGATAACTCAGTTTCCCGATTGGAGGCCTTGGATGGAGGAGCTTCACCGAGCTAATTGGATAAAGGTGGCTAATCACTGTCAGTACCATACTGGTAATTCAAAGGTTGGTAGATATTGGATCCCTATTGAGGTCTGGCCTATTCAAATCCCAAAAAGGCAAAGACAAGATATCCAAGGCATCATTCATATGAGATCCCTCTCTTGGTCCCATGAAAAAGATTGTTTTGAATGGAACAACACTACTAAGGGTGAGTATTTAGTTGCTCAAGGTTATTTGACCTTATGCCATAATAATACCAACCATTCTTCTGACATATTTTATCGATTTTAGGCTCAAAAGCTCTGGCCTAAGGTGAGGTTATTTAATTGGATTTTATTGCATCGTAGGGTGCTTACTGGTGAGCAACTTATGAAGCATGGTTTTCATGGCCCTTTTAGATGTGAAATGTGTGAAGAGAATGTAGAAAATATCAACCATCTTTTTATTGAGTGTACTTTAGCCTCTGAGCTATGGAGGAGAATGGCCACTTTTTTTTTTGTAAAGTGAAAACCCCTTGTGGGGCCGCCTTGGTCTGAGAGCCACAGGGTTCTACCGTAGTCAGGGTCGGCGACTTTCAATTGGATTTTGGATCCCATTCAGCTTTTGGGGGGGAGTTTGACCCGGTTTGGAGGTTTCTACTCGGAGGAGAATGGCCACTTTACTTGGTTATAGTGGTCAATTTTTTTTACTTTTGAACAACTTTGGAGGGATTGGCCTAATCAAGAGGGTGTTGATCATTTTATTTGGCTATTAGTTTGGATGAGTTCTACCATTCTTCTTTGGAATATTTGGAATGAAAAGAACAACCAAATTTTTAATCAAGATAGGAAGGATATTCACTATATTTGGCAAAAGACCATAGCCAACTTAGTTGAATCGGTCCATCAACTCCTTAATCACCCCCAAAACTCCCACCAAAGATGGGATCAAGTGATGCAAATATTGAAGATTAAATATTCTAAGGGCAACCAACTTAAAGGGAATGTGAGTATTAGTAAGATGGATAAGACTAGAAATTGACAACCTCCTCCTAAGGATTTTGGAAAATTCAATACTGATGGAGCCTCTAGAGGGAACCCTAGAAAAGCTAGTGTGGGAGGAATTGGTAGACTTTCAGATGGCTCCCTGGTTTTTACTTTTGCTAAGAATTTGGGTATTCTTTCCAATAACCTTTTTGAGGGATATGGTATCCTCAGAGGCCTTCAGGAGGCTACTAAGGTTGGATGGGAAAAGGTGTTAGTTGAGTTTGACTCTCAACTTATGATTAATCTCTTGAAGACTCCTTCTAAGAATCATAAGGTGGATTGGAGAATAAAAAGAATTATTGAGAAGATTCGGTTAATCCGGATGGGATTTTTGAAAGTTGATTACAATCATGTGGTCGAGAGATCAAAACAAGAGTGCTTGATGCTTTAGCTAATTGGGCTTTGGACAAAGGTGATCTTACTTGTTATGGCCACCCTCCTATATGGTGGGCTTCTCAAATTAGGGAAGCTCTTCTTTCTATCATTTCTTTGGATGGCTCCAGTTCTGAAGGTACCTAGTTTCTTTTTGTTTTTGCTTCTCTTTGGTTCATTCAGTTTTTTTTAGTTCCCTAGCTCATTCTATTCTTTATTTTGTTTCCTTTGTTGATTCTTGCCTTAATAGTCTTCTAGTCTAGATAGGTCATTGTTTTGTTCATTTTTTTTTTTTTTAGTTTTTTAAGGTGGGTGGGTTCTTTTGTTTTGTTTTGTTTTTGTGTTCTTTGTGTTGTTTTTTGTTGTTCTTGTGTTTTTGTTGTTTTGTTTTGTTTTTTTTTTTTTATGTTTTTTGTTATTGTTCGTGTTTTTTTCGTTATTGTTCTTGGGTTTCTCTTTGTTTGTGTTATTTCGTGTTTTTATGTGTGAGTGTTTTCTATGTTTTTTGTTTTTGTTTATTGTCTATTGTTGGTTGTTTTTTATTTTTATTTTTTTAATTTTTTTAGGTTTTGGTTGTGTTTATTTTTCATGTTTTTTTTGGGTTGTCTTTGTAGTGTTATGTTGTTTTTGTCTTGTTTGTGTTTTGTTATGTGGTTTGTGTTGTGGTTTCTTTTATCTTATTGTGCGTGTTTGGTTGTGCTTTTGTTTTTGACACACTCAAGGAACATGTTTTTTATTTTATTTTATTATTTTTGTTGTTATTTTTAAATTGATTTTGTGTGTTTGTTTGCTCCTTGAGTATGTCAAAGGTGGTAGGCCAGGTCCGAGTCCTGGGCGTTTTTGGTGGAATGGATACCCCTGCCTCCTTGGGTCTCACCCGAAAGTGGCATCCCTTTTGGGATGTTTTCCACAAATTAAAAAAAAAAAATTGTATTAATTTCCAAGATGATAAAATATGCCTCATTTTATTATATCATAAAAAAACATAGTGGTACTAACTTGACTATTATACATCTATCACTTAATAAAATTCATGGATATTCAATATTTTTTTGAAAGCTGAGAAAGTAGACTGATCAAATAAATAAATATATAAAGGAATCAACAACTACATTTTATTTTTGAACAAGGTCAAGTCGCATTGCCTTCGATCCAACGTCAAATCATGGTGCTACCACTATAATCCCTATCTCGCTTCGATAAACACGACCCAGAGTGAGGGAGACCCCCGATGGCTCGAGTTTGATACTGTCATCATCCTTTTTGAACAGGGTCAAGTCGCATTGCCTTCGATCGAGCGTCAAATCATGGTGCTACCACTATAACCCCTATACATGACCCAGAGTGAGGGAGACCCCAATAGTTTGGGTTTGGTACTGTCGTCATCAAGCTGACACAAACTCAACGAACTCAGGTCAAACTACTACTTTTGCCTAGATTGGGCATTGCCCCAAGGTTTGAACCTAGGTCTCTTCTTGGTAAGTGCACACTCAACGAACTCATCTTTGCCTAGATTGGACATGCCCCCAAGGTTTGAACCTAGGTCTCCTCTTGGTAAGTGCCCAACATCTTACCAATCCACCTAACCCTCAAGGAAAAACTTTTAGGTTAGAAAGAAACCTCAAGAATTGCTCTTAGGTTACCGACAATGCCATTCCATCCGAGTATATACCACAATCTAGAGGAAAGCCACAATTTTTTTCTTTTATTCCCCTTTGCATCGCAGAGGTTAACCGTAGACCTCCCATTCAACAGGACCAAGTTCATCTTCTCCACTTACATTATCGGTGATGTGACCCATGTTCAATCCCCATGATGGATGTGTATAAGAAGTATTATTTCAAAAAAAATTATCATTTGATAAATATAAAATTTTGAGCTAAAAATAAATTTAATATTTTAATATATATATTTTTGATTTAATATTTTAATATTTTAAAAGAGCCACGTGTAACCACATATAACTTGTTAAAAGCAAAAACTTTTAATCATATTTTTATAATTCAAATTAATTAGTTTGAAGAATTATTTATAAAAAAAATATTAAATTTCAATAATTTTATTTTATTAATGTGATGATGAAAGGTTCAGGACTAGGGTTAATGGATTGGTAAGGGCTTGACTAGCCAAGTACTTGTTCAGAAGAGACCTAGGTTTAAACCTCGGGATGCGTGACTAGTTTTAGTAAAGGTAGTAGTCCGTGTTAAATTCTTTGAGTGTGTACCAGACCGACAATGATAGTATAAACCTCGAGCAACCGATGGTCTCCATCTCACGCTAGGTCAACAACAACGAGATGAATAAGCTATTGAGAGCAGTCCCTGTGATTTGAACCATACGCTTACCAGTTACTAAAAATAGTGACTATAACCAACTCCCTTATGTAAAAAAAAAAAAAAAAAAATGATAATGCAAGTCTAGTGGCATATTCTATGATTGGAATTTATTTTTAATACCTATCTATCTATATAAATTTTTTATTTATTTTTAATTACATAAGAGAGTTGGTTACAACCACTATGGGTTCAAACCACATGGACTGATTCCAACAAATATTTTCGTCTCGTTTTTGTTGACCCGATGTGAGATGGAGACCACTGATCGCTTGGAGTTTATACCGTCATTGTTTGTCTTATGCGTATTAAGAGGATTTGAAACATATTACTACCTTTATAAAGGGTTAGCTTTCCTACGTTTAAACCTAGATCTGTTTTTGATAAGTGCCCAACCATACCCACACTTACCCATCTACTTAACCCAAATTTAATTAAATATTTATCATACGAATCCGTTTGAAACCTTTCGCACGATCTCATCGCCTAAGAAAATTCTTGATTCAAATCTTCCCACACCAACCATCCCCTAAAAATGTTTGAATCCCGACACCAATTCCTTTGGAGCATTTCCTCTAACAAGAATAAAAGATAAAAAAGAAACAGGGAAGGAAAAAGAAAGAAAAGGATTAGTGGTCTATATAAGCTTCATATATAAACGTTACCCACATCACCCAATTCCACTCTCTCCGCCCATAATCCATAACCTCTATCCTCATCCTGTAACGGTTGATGCGCTGGTAGACATGGCATTAACAATAGCAGCATCAATGGCTAAGAATTGCCTGGTGCTTCCCTCCTCTACTTCGGGCCAGACTCTCAGGAGCTCTGCACAGAACACAGCTTCCTTATCCTTTGCTCCTGCAAAGCAATGCTACCCATTAGGTAAGGAGGACCACACCACAAAAATAAAAAGGAAAGAAAATTTGAATTCTCTCTTATTGTATAGAAATGGGCTTGTCTTAGCTGAATAGAGATTGCATTTCCTGCAACTGGGTATTGTTCGCATCCTGTTATTTTCTTCAAAATCGTTCCTGTTATTCTCTTCAAAATTGTTAATTGCTCTTCTTTCAGTCTACTGTGGTAGAGGAGACAGGAGGACTAAAAAGGGCAAAAGATTCAACCATTCCTATGGAAATGTATGTCCCCATTTCACCCAGCATATATATTCGAATTTTGTTTTTGAATTGAGTTTGTGATGTTACAGAAATAAAGTTAAGGATTTTAAGTTCGAAAAATCATTTCAACCCACATTGTCTTTATTGAGTGGTAATCGTGAAAAAAGATTGATTCTAAGGTCACAGGAGGTCTGGATAATGTTTAAAAGTGGAAGATAAAATTGAAAGTTGTTCTTTTGGGCATTGGCCATGAATAGGCCATAAATATTTTCCATGTTTGATGCAGTCAAGGCCAAGGGATAGCAAGAAGGGAAGAGGACTCCCAGCAACTCCTATGCCACCAAGGCCACCTAGGAAAGACCCTTTTGACGATGGAGAGAAAATTGAGATAGAAATTGATGCAGATCTACTCTAATGAGATAGTGGGATTTGTATTATTTGTATTGCAGACATTTCTTTTTAGAATGAAACTCATACCTTCGTATTTTGTACTATTATATATGGGTCCAACCAAAATACTTAACGGGCCTTCGAAGGGCTGTTCAATGAGTTGGATCCGGATTAAATTTTTGGCAACTTGGTCTGTGATTGTTTGTTTCATGTGGGTATTGTATATATCTCTAATTTCTCTCTCCCCAAGATTCAGTTCCTCGTGAAAATAGATTTCCTTTTCTATCATTTTCTGAATTTTGCACTTTGTTCTATTAGATTAATTCATACATTTACACTAGTGCCTGCAACAGTTAACTTTTTCTGAAATCTAAGGTCTGTGCATATTAAACGTTGTGATAATAAGCTGGATTGGTTTGCAGAAGATACTTATTTGTAGAGTCAAGCTTCACCTGGGATATTTGGCTTGTGGCTGTCCTCTTATTTCTAGAGGATGTAGTCTTTAATACACAGGATGGTCTAGGTAGTTTTTTTATTGATAATTCACTGTGGTACTTAAGAATAGAGAGGTTTTCTGAATGGAGTGGCTGGATACTAGGAAATACTTTAAAATCTTTGATCTTAGCCTTGGGCAGAGGGAACATATCAAAATCCTAAATCTCTAAGCTTGCTTTTTTTCTTGTTACTAAGAATCAAGATGCCCAAGTTGGCAAGAGTGTTTAAGAACTTATCCCTTTTTTGTGCTACTAGCTATAAGCTTGTAGGCGTTTAGGTTTTTACTGGAGTCAGACATCTGTCATTTAGGCCTTGATTATTGTGCAATGGAAACTTGCACTTATTGTGTCTGTTGGCGTTGATCAGTACTGCTGCGTTTGAATTTGAACTTGTCTACCATACCATTAAATATGTCTTCCAATCCTTGGTAGTATCTCAACTTCACACTATATTGAATTTTTAGACCAATGATGGCAACTTCAAGGATATGCATTTTCCCTCAACGATGCTGAAATCCGTAACCTGTGTAAGAACATAACTCCAATTGATTTACCATATGTTAACTGAGCAGACTAAGACCTATGGCCCACATTCAAATTCATGGCAAAACAAGGTATTTAGAGGACGGAAAACGAAGGAAAATCAAGAAATTGAAACTTGTGTTATGCAGAATATGTAGACCAACAAACACAGTAATTAATCTTCTCAGCATTTTATTCTACTCCTCTGTCTGACTGAATTTTTGATGTCTTTGGCCATGGGTAAAAAGTGCTTGTGTCTAGTAAGACTCAATAGTTAATTATCAGCTTCAATTTATCCAGTCACAAGATCATTCATTGATCCTACTTGACAGCAACAACCATACATCCATGGAATTCTTGTAAATAAGCTTTTGACATGGCCAAGAATAGCAATAGAAATAAAAATTACATAAATATCCAAATGACCAAAACAGGCCACTGAAACTGAAATAGATAATGGGTGGGACACTGAAGAAAGATGGAAAAAAGATGCATATTCTTCCCTTGAACTCACATCAACAGAACACCTTTTTGCAGAGTATTTAATGCAGACTTATTACTTCACTTCAAAGAGAAACTTAGAATATCTCGATTTTTCACAGAGAGGCAATGACAAACAACACTCAAACCTATTACATGCCCAAGCATAAATGTACTGAAAGGCAAACACCCTGAATGATAACAGTTGGCCCATTATAGTACGGATGATAAGTGGTATCGAAACTGTACAACAAATGAATAGTCCATTGGTGCTTCCTCAGCAGAAACAGAACATGGAGATGCATATTTTACACCTTGGATGCCATATGGCAAATAAATGCAATGAATAATTCCAATACAACTCTGGTGGAATCATTTTGTGATCTTAATACTTTATCCTCAAGCAGCGATTCCAAAGCAATGCCAAAGCAAGAATTACTGGTTTACTGGAAGATGTCCAATGTTAAGTAAGCAAGAATTACTGGTTTATTGTCCATAAAATCCTTAACCTCACATGGTAGGTCTGAATTACAGTGATTGGACCAACACGTAATGTAAACCATAACTAGTTGATGCATATGCAAAATGATGAACACTCCTATCAATACAAGCTTTTACATAATGTACAAGGTGAATGCCTATTACCAGTAAACAATGAAGCCATGATTAGGACTAGAACATGATTGATAAGAGCTATTGCACAAATCCTAATAGGTCATGCGAAATACCAAAATAGACGAGGACATAATTGTAATAACAGTGTTAACCATATTCAACTTGTCATTGTGAACATCTATAGGTGCAACTGTGTGCAAGAATAAAGTCAAAACCAATGCCTTGAAATTAATGCTTCCAAGATAATATCGAGAAATACTTCATCGTGATATGTTTGATACACTGATTAATAACACTTTCAGCCTGACTTCAGAAGAAAGGAATCAGTGCTGTAGGATGTGACAATGTGAATATTGTTTAAAATTATGCATATAATTTGGCAGTGCAAATCAACTTTAGGTATAATGCCATTCCATTCCATGACTTAAATCTAGTTCAGTTGCATTTGTCTGCTTTATCTCAATACATGGAACTTAACAATGTGAACCAATCTTCAACTCTCTTTCACTGAAGATGCATAGCTGTCTTTCTTGTGTGCAATTAGATTGCATTGTCATAAATAATACAAATCGATATCTACATATTCAGCAAGCTATGGAAGGCATCCATGTTTATGTCTTAAAAGTTAAGAGCATAGTAAAAACAACAGATGTCTCATTCTTGTAAAGGAAGGCAACTTGGATATTTGGCATTATCAGCATAATAATTGTACTTGTGCATCCTCAGAGGTATCCCTCAGCTATGCCCAAACCCTCTATTGCTACCCTAGGTGGTTTTATCTAAGCAAGTGCCCTATGATCTCTTCTCAAGATACTCACCAAATACCTGCCAATGGTCCATACTTGAGATCATAGTTACGAAACTCAGCGAGTTTTTGAAAAACTTGCCAAGCCCATGCCTGAGTTGGCCCTCTCGATTTTTTTTAAAACCGGATTGGTGAGTTTTTCTGGACTTTCTGATTTTTTTTTTCACTCGCTAGTTAAAAAACTTGCGAGTCCAACCAAAAAACATAGTTGCAGCAGCAAAAACACAGAAATACAGCATCAATTTTTATTTTCCAGATTATCATTTTTGCTGTTTCCATTTGCAGAGAGAGCAGATAGAAGGTGAAATCAGACCCAAAAAAGAAAAACACTCATTTGCATCCTAAACCCAAATTGTTCCTAGTTTTCAAGAATCTAACAACCACCCAGCAGTTACATTTGAGGTAAAAAAAACAAGAACCAAAAGGAAGGCTAATGCCACAAGGCTCACCTGACTACAAAAGTCCAAAGATGAAAGGAAAAGGAAAATTAGTCAGCTGAGTACAGGGATAAGGTCAAAGAAGATCAACAATGGAAGTTAAGACCAAAAGGTTAGACAACATTAAGAGGAATCTAAACCAATCTTGTATGGAGTTCCACGGCAATATGTCCCACTCCATGCAAAGTGTAACACCTTGAATAATCAAGAGCAAGATTTCTTTGCGCTTCCCTGTAATGTACATTCTCTAGATCATTTATCTAACCACTGGGCCTAGGAACAAACAAATGCTTCCGGAATCCTAACCAACACAGGAAGCATTCACCATGTTTGTGGCAACTCAAAGACGTCAAGAATTAGACACGAAAGATTGGAACAGTACAGTGCTTGGGTCCTCTCGCAATCCCAGTCAGATTTATAAGATCCACATGAAAGAGCAAGAGGCCATTTGAAGAAGTGCAAAATGTCCTTGAGGTTCCTTTCTAGGGAAGACAAGTTGACTAATAATTGTGATGTGTAGTTATACCATCCATACTCTGCCAGAAAATAGCATCAACCATGTTCAGTGTTGGTTTGAGCATTGCACCTGTGTATGACCACAAAACCAGAATGGGAGATAACATGACTGGAAGGACTTTCTAACAGTAGCCACTAGCCCATATATAACCATTTGTCAGTGGGAGGCAGCCCTTAGTACAGCCGCAATATGAGAACTGTTGAAACTCAAAGGGATATGTACCAGCCTTATGTACTCCCTCTAGACTCTGGCTCAATATGAAATATTAGCAAACACTACATACTAATCAGGAGGAAATAATTACAAATAAACAGCACATTAAATGACAACAAAAGGACTTGCAGATGCTCCAAGACTGAATCTAACAGCCACCCAGCAGTTACATTGATGTGTGTTTTGTCACTTTCATGTGTAGTTTAAGGTTACATTGCTTACAGTATTAATTATGGATTTGTATAATGTTAATTAATTGTGATATGCATGAAAAAAAGTTTTTTTTCCCAATATTTGTATTTTCTTATGTTTTTTTTTTTTTTTGCCCAGTTTTTGCCAAGTTTTTCCAAGCTTTTTTGCTGAGTCTGAGTTTAATACCTCTTCTTCTTCTACTATGGCCTGAATGCTTTTTGTGCACTTATGCTTCATCCATGTGTGAGCCTTAAGTTACGTGTTCATCTTTGATGATTGGATTCACATTCTTCTATATCCTTTTATCAAATTCAGTTCAAAAGGCTTGGCTAGTTTTCCAAGTTGGAAAAGATCAGCTGGGTAAAACAACTGAAAACAGGAGAAAATCAAGAAAGAGTGTTAAAGACCAATATGAGACATCAAACATATAAAGCATTGAGAATATCAAGAATTGGTATCTCTACAAGACTAAAACCTATATGGTATTAGACCACACAGAGTTAATTTTTGAATCATGGAGCAGGATATATCATATTTTTGATTTTGATGTTTTGTCTCATGCTGCTAATGACAGTCTTTATAATTATGTCAAATTTATTTACTTTTAAAGAAATTATAGTTTGTTATCTTTTTATACTCAGGCGTGCATGCATACACATATTTTCAAATTTGTTTTGTATAGCCATTCCCTTTGCTGTCAACTTTTCATAAGATTAGTCTTCCCCTTTTCTTGTGCCCTGCTTTTCTTAACCCTCTCATAAGGGGTCTTGGTGGAACAGTCATTAGGTGAATTACTTTTAACACCCATCTTTTCACTTCTCATATAAAATCTAATAGCTAGCAAGAAAGGTCTAAGTGATGTTCATCTTCACAACATAAGCAGAGATTTTAGTATAGTCGATACAGTTCTTTATGAGAATGAGAATCCATTTATAATAAGCCGAGTCTTATGCTTCTCAGTCATAGTATTAGATGTAAAATTTCTCTTGCAGACCCATTTGCAGCCAACGAAATCCTTACTTTTTCGAATTGAGTCAAATTCAAGTTTAGTTCTTTCTCAAGGAATTGTACTTAACTAGGATTCATCGATTCCTACATTCTGTTGGCTTCCTCATAAGTCCAGGGATCATCCATGTCGATTACTTGAGATATAAGAGTTGTATTAGCATATCGGTTCTCCTCCTCCAAAAATCTATTGAATCCACATCAAGCTTGGCATGCTGGATTGTCTTCTAGACCCACTAAGCCGTTCTAGGCTCACCTGCAGTAAAATTTTTGCCTTCAATAGGCTCCTTCTCACCTGTATAATAAACAGTCAATAGACAGGGAGAAGGGGAAGGTGGAAAGGATGATTGATATGGCTTACTCTAGTTCTCTTCAAACACATCACAATTGGTAATGCCCTCTTTTGGCCAGGGATGATACAATCTTAAGCTTTTGACTCTTCATTGTACCTAAAGAAGATGCATTTCTATGAATATGGGAAAAAGCAATCACTGTGAAATTCAAATTATAGACAGAAATACTGTACTGTCTATAGCAATTGTGAAAGACATATTGACATACTCCTTCCGTACACGTTCTCCAACTTCCATACACATTCTCCAAGTAAAATGGGCACGACATAAGTGCATATTGTCTACAGCACTGCTATGGCACTTCCAAACCTTTGATAAGCACCATGAAAGGCTGCTAATTGTTCTGGTACTGTACACCTCTGTAAATTTCGTATTTAATCTGCAATCATCTCAACAAGGTTCTAAACTGTAACTAAGGGAGCATCACACTTGGACATTGTTAGCAAGAAATAAAAACTTCACAAGAACTCCACAAGGAGCTGTTTTCCTCCATCACAGACTGTTTTAGAACCCAGGGAGGGTTATGCACCACAGAAACAAAGCATGAACTGAATACTGCATAAACATCCTATCTGATATGCAGGAAAAAATAAAAAAGTCTATCTGCCCACAAACTGCGAATAAGATGTATTGGCAATATGAATTTAATGATTCCATGATCTTTGTATACAACCTTCACTCCTAAAATATAAAAAAGGAGGAAAATTGGGTGCTACTTGTCACCAAGAAATATGAGCATGATTGTCCAAAATGCATCAAAAAACAAGATGATATACCTCTGATTGGATCGGACTGATAAGGGCAGGAGCAATTTCCCTCTTCCAAAAAATAAAAAAAGTCCAAAAGCAGCTAGAAATTTAGAATGGAAATTTTACAGGCTTTGTGACAACTGTGTGGAAATTGGAAATGCCCAGTGCTTACCCAAACAGAGTATTTGTAAATACAGGGTTAAACCAACAAACACAAATGGATGAAGCCCTGTTGCGTAACCTCTTTTCTAGTTTTAGCTTTTTTTCTTAGTACCTTTTTGCTTACTACAGTGCATTGTAACAGGCTAACGGCTCTTTTTGAAGAGTTACTTTGGTTGTCTGTGGGCATTAATATAATTATATTATCTTATCTATGCTCAAAATGTCCTTAAACTGACCTTTCTTCTCTTTGGACAGTTATGATCAGAAAGTTAAGCTGAGTACCAAGAGTTGGGGGATTAAATGCTATAATAATACCATATCAAAATAACATCAGTATATTGAAGCCGCTAAAAAAGAAAAGATACTTAAATAGCATTAAGTATCAATTTACTCTATGGTGTCAGTATGTTGATGCTATTTTGATATAGAGAGAGAGCTCAATCTGCTATGCTAATGTGAAAATCACTCAACCCAAAATCAAAAGCATGAACTGAAGACCACATGTGCCGAGTTGGCAAGCACACAGAAAAACTAAACATAAATATGTCAGGAACCTATAATATGTGAATCACTTTGTCTTTTGTTTCCTCTAAATTTTGATGAAACTGGTAGCATTTGCATTTTAATGAACTGGGAGAACTTGCATGCATGTTCTTTTTGGTATTATTATTGTTGTTGTTAAGAAGATTCGAGGGTATAGTCAACATTCAGGATCTTATTTCCAAATTATCAAATGAGGGTGCAAAATTTACCTCCATTTTCAACAAATCTTTGAGAACCTTACCAAATTTACCAGATAGAATACTTATCCTATGATTCCACTAACAAATGATGAAGTTGTAATATAGGACCCTAATGAAATTTATATGTTTTTCCTTCTAGGTATTAGAATGCTAACAATATCTCTGCATTGTTGAGGGGATTATACACATTATTTGAAGTTGTCATCATCTTGAAGTTATAAATAGAACAGGAAGCTATAAAATGTAGATAAGTTAAAATATGTTTTGTTAATATTCCATGTAATATAGTCTCCTCATGCATAAAGTTCATTGCCAGGAAAACCTTTGAATTTAGATGATAGCTGTCATTGTTTTAAAATTGGTTTTTGACACCGTAGATCATTCAATCCTTCCCATAGCAAACTGTTTTATATTTCAAATGATTCTCCTATCCCCTCAGTCTTGATGAAAGGATATAACACAGATTTGTGTCTTGGTCTCATACATTGTTATATCATTCTTAAGGAGTCTCTAATTGCTTAGTTTCTGAGAATCAAGGCTCTCAAACGGAGTCAAGCTTAGGTCTGAATATGCAATAATCCAGAGCATCAATGGAAGACTGTAACACCTACAGTACTTATCATTGCTTTGATACTTAGATTATGAAATCATTTACACCAAAACTAAATTGACTTCTAGTTTCCAATGTTCTGTAGTGTTGTTGAAGCTTTAGAGCTCCAAATCTTTCTGAATTGTGTCATAGTAGGCTTACTCTATTCCATACCTTTGGGTATGGACAAAGTAACAGGTTCAAATTAGATAAGGCGTAGCACATTGATACATATTCTTCAATGTAGGGCATGGCACAAATATTCTAGAAACAAGAATTACATTATTTTAAAAAATTGTCCCAGGCATGGCCAAATCAAAGATGGAAGTTACGGACTAGATATGCAATGCCAGATGTGCTGCAGCCTTAATCTATGCTTGTATCAAGGCATCTGCATCATTATGCAGCTTCTTGGCTACATATTCTATGTCTAAATGACATACTACTAATAAAGGTAAAAGAAGCTGGAGAATTCTGACTGCAAAGAGTCCCTAGAATTGTAACGGAGTAACTGGTTTTCGTTCTTAGAGACTACAATAGAGATTAATGATGATATACCTTCCTAGCCTTTGGACACACGGAGTGTGTATTAGATAGATGATGTGGGGTTTGAGATGCAATCTCATCAAACAAGCTTAGGAGAGTCAGATAACCGCGGAGAAAAGCCCATAACAAAAGCCCATAACAAGGGATGAAGTTGAGAAGGATGATCCATAGATGCCTTCAACAATTTGTTCTCTTCCCATTCTTTTATGTGTATCTAAAACACTCTTGATCTTCTCCTTTTATCCTTGAAAAAGGTAACCCTAATCTCTCTAACCCTGAGATTAGATCTCATCTCATCTTGAGATGTAAGGTTAAAAATAAAAAATCACTTCAGTGAATATCAAAATAGAATCACTTAAGTGAACTCGAAAATAGAAAATCACTTAAGTGAATTACAAAATAGAATCACTTAAGTGAACTTAAAAATAGAAAACCACTTAAGTGAATTTCAAAATAGAATTAGAAATGTCTCAAACCACTTCTAGCACGTTCATACTAAAGCCTGTGCAAGAAGTTCCTGTCCGAGCTACATTTCTCAACACTCCCTCTTAGCGAAGAAGGAATTCTGCACCAACCCAAGTTTGTCTCTCAATGCTTTAAACTTCCCTTTCACTAAGGGCTTGGTCAGAATATCAGCTACTTGTTGATATGTGGGAATATACTGGAGTTTTACGGCTCCCTTATGAATCCTATCTCGTATGAAGTGATATTTGATGTCTATGTGTTTGGACTTGTCATGAAATACTAGATTCTCAGAGAGTTTGATACAACTCTGATTATCACAGTATATCACCGTGGGATCCAACTCTTGAACAATCAATACTGTAAGCAACTTGCGAAGCCAGATGGCCTCACAACTAGCAATACTGGCTGCCATGTATTCGAACTCTGTTGAGCTAAGTGCCATAGAAGTCTGCTTCCTCCTAAACTAGGATATCATGCTTGATCCCAAGCTAAAGCAACACCCTGAGGTGCTCTTCCTGTCTGCTACATTGCCTGCCCAATCTGAGTCTGTATACCCTTGCAACCTCACTTCACCATCTCCAAGATATCTTAGACCATACTCTACCGTGCCCCTTAAGTATCTGAGCACATGTTTTGCTGCTACCCAATGCTCCTGCCTTGGCTTCACCATGAATTGACTCAAGGTGTTCACTGCAAAACATATATCTGGTTGAGTGTTGACCAAATACATCAAGGATCCTATCAACTGCTTGTACAACGTAGGTTCCACCAATTCTGAATCCGAAGTTGTCACCTTCTTCAGATTAGTGATCATGGGTTTGGACATAGGTTTGCAGTCCTCCATCCGAAACCTCTTCAGGATCTCAACTGCATACTTACCCTGCCCAAGGAATATCTCCTCTGGTCTTTGCCAAACCTCCAAACCCAAGAAGTAATGCATCATGCCAATGTCCTTCATCTCAAACTCAGCTGCCATATTTGCTTTGCACCTCGCAATGAGCTTCTCTGCACCTCTAAGAAACAAGTCATCTACATATAACACCAAAGCGAGTAGATCAGTCCCCAAAAATATGTAATATAGATTAGGATCTGCATCACTTTTGGCGAAGCCCACACTCTACAAGTATCCATCTATCCTGGAATACCATGCTCTCGGTGCTTGTTTGAGTCCATATAAGGCTTTCTTCAGCCTACAAACATGGGACTCCTTCCCATTTACCTCAAAGCCCTAAGGCTGCTCTATGTACACTTCTTCCTCGATCCCATTAAGGAAAGTTGTCTTCACATCCATTTGATGAATTCGCCATCCCATAGATGAAGCTAAAGACATAACTGCTCTAATGGAAGTGTATCTGGTGACTGTAGCAAAAGTCTCCTCATAGTCCACTCCCACTTTCTGGGAGAACCCTCTTGACACAAACCTTGCTTTGAACTTCTCGATGCTGCCATCTGCATCATGCTTAATTTTGTAGAGCCACTTGTAACTCACAACTGACTTCCCCTCCGGTCTTGGCACTATGTCCCAAACATCATTCTTCATGATTGAGGTGTACTCCACCATGGCATCCCGCCAAACCTGTTGGTCTGTTGCCTCCTGAAACTGGTAGGCTCCGAATTTATAATGTTACTCATCAATGCCATGTAGCTTGAAAACTTCCTTGGAGGTCTGCTCTCCCTAATCATGCTGCTAGGAGCCTCAACATACTCCTCAACATCCCTCAATGTCTATGTAAGCCATTGAGGTCTCCTGATAGAATTGGAAGGGGCTAATGTCTCCACCTCCTCACCTGAAGGTTGTTGTTTGAAATGGAAACCACTAGTGTCTTTGGTGACCCTGGATCAATATTCTGAGCTTCTTGCTCCTCATTTTCTATCACTGGAATAGGCTCATGGGACTTCCTGGATGCAACGTCCTCAAACTTTACATCCCTGCTCACTACTGTCTTCCTCTTCTCTAGAATATAAACCCTGTAAGCTTTTGAAGTCTCACTGTATCCTACCAATAAACCCTTCCTACTGGAGGGCTCCAACTTGGTCCTCTTCTCTACCGGAACATGGATATAAATTGGACATCCAAAGATGCGGAAATGACTCACCTTTGGTTTCACACCAATGAATGCCTCCTATGGTGTCTTGTCCTCCAAGATCCTGTGAGGACACCTGTTTTGGATGTAGACTGCTGTGTTACATGCTTTAGCCCAAAGAAACATCGACAAGCCCTGGTCATGAATCATGGCCCTAGCAACTCCTATGATGGATCGATTCTTTCGCTCGACAACCCCATTATGCTGTGGGTTGTATGGAACAGTCAACTACCTCTTGATTCCTGCCTGCTTGCTAAAACCATCGAACTCCTTGGAGGTATATTCACCCCCATTGTCTGATCTCAAGACCTTATCTTCTTCTCTGTCTGGTTCTCAACTAGAGCTTTGAACTCCTGAAACCTGCTAAAGACTTCATCCTTGGTCTTTAAAATGTAGATTTATGTCTTGCAAGAGAAATCATCAATAAAGGAAACATAGCACATGCTACCTGAAATTGATGCTACTGACATCGGTCCAAAAACATCCGAATGTATTAGATCTAGTATCTTCTTAGACCTATGCTCACTGCTTGGGAAAACAACCTTGGTGTGCTTGCCAAGCGTGCACCCTCTGCATACTCCTTGTTGCTCAATGCTGAACTTTGGGAGACCTGTGACTATCTCCTTCAGAATAGGCAATGCTTTATGATGCAGGTGCCCCATCCTTTTGTACAACTCACACAAGTTGTTACTGCTATGAACTAGGGCTCAAACAAGTTCACCCTGCAACCTGTATAGACTGCCTTCTCTAACCCCTATTACTTGTGCTGTTTTCGGGCTAGATTCTTTTGGTCTAATAAGGACATGCTGATTCTTGAACTCCACTACATAACCCTTATCCTCCATAACCGAAATTGAAAACAAGTTCTTCTTGAGACTTGGAATAAACAAAACATCATCAAAGTCTAAAGAGTAACTTGACTGGAGTCGAAAGGGAATGGTACCAATTCTTGCAACTGGATATTTGGTATCATCACCAAGCTCAACCTGAACCCCTAAGTCCTGCTCTTGTAGATTTGTAAAACATTATCGGGCTGATGTCATGTGTTGAGATGCCCTACTATCCACATACCAAGCATTCCTTGGAACCGTGCTAGTAGAAAAGTAAGAGACCAATGAGAAGTCATCGAATTTGGCAACAAACTCACTCATCTGAGTTTCTGTATAGGCTGCTACCTGCATCTGCTGCTGCTTCCCTTTGCCCTTCTTGTCTGGACACTGTGATGCATAATGGCCGTGCTTATGACAAATGAAGCACTTGATCTTACTCAAGTCCTTCCTTGACTGTGAGGTTGACTCCTCATTCTTTACCTTACCCTTGCTGGGTCCTTTACCTTTGCCCTTGGTTTGCCCAAAAAGAGCTAGGTTATCGTCACCACATTTCTTGTTGGCCTTTGACTCCATCTAAGTCTCCTCCTGGATGAAATCATCCCATAGTTTCTCAAAATTGGGAAGGTTCTCACGAGCACAAATGCCTTTGAAAAATGGTTCCCATGAAGCTAAGAAACCATTAAGTGCCACGTTCACCAACTCTGTGTTTTTAACCGTCTCCCCAATTGCTGCCAGTTGATCACGAATCTGAGTGATCTTCATCAGGTAACTGGTAACGGTGTCAGATCTGGTCATCTCCATAGATCTGAGTTTGTTTCGCAATATCATCTTCCTGTTTATGTTCTCGCTCCGGTAGAGGCTAACCAGGGCATTGAACATCTCCTTTGCCTTAGTCTTCTCGGATATGTGAGGAATCAGGTGATCCTTCATTGCATCCAAGATCATCCGCTTGGCCTTCACTTCCTTCTTTTTGTGAGCTGCCAATTGTTGCGGATCTGTAGACAAAGTCACATCATCCTTGACAATATCCCATAGATCATTCTCTTCTAGTAAGAACATTACCCTAACTTTCCAGGGCAAAAAATTTGAGGCACCTTCCAATCTATCCTCAAATATTAGGCTAGCTGCTGCCATCTTTGAGATCTGCTAAAATATTAATGACTAAAAAAAAACCATTCTTGCAAATAAGCTTAGTCCTTCAAGCCAAAAAAAAAATATGAAACCCTAACTGCTGTTTTTTTTTGGCTTGAAACCCTAACTGTTGTTTTTTTAAATATCCAACAGTGATCTACTGCTGTAAACCCTTGAGGATCTCAATCACAAAACCTAGCTCTAATACCATGTAAATTTTCCAGCCCTAGATAACTGTTGTCCTATGTTATTTTAAAATAAATCAGATCTGAGAATAATTTATTCAAACATGCAACAATCACACAGATGGCTGAAAAAATAAACAGCGTGAACAACATAAGTTAAATATATTTCTGAACCTGAAATATTACAAATAAAAGAGGCTACAACTACAACAAAACACTTCTGCTATATTGTTGCTTTTCTAGCCAACAATCACTGTTCTTCTCCTCTTAAGCTTGTATTTTTCCTTCAACAATATGTTCTCCTCACATTCTTTTCTGTGTATCTAAAACACTCTTAATATGATCCTTTTATCTTTGAAAAAGGTAATCCTAATCTCTCTAACCCTAAGATTAGATCTCATCTCATCTTGAGATGTAAGGTTAAAAATAAAAAATCACTTAAGTGAATATCAAAATAGAATCACTTAAGTGAATATCAAAATAGAATCACTTAAGTGAATATCAAAATAGAAAATCACTTAAGTGAATTTCAAAATAGAATCACTTAAGTGAACTTAAAAAAAGAAAATCACTAAAGTGAATTTCAAAATAGAATTAGATATGTCTCGAACCACTTCTAGCACGTTCATACTGAAGCCTATGCAAAAAGTTCCTGTCCGAGCTACATTTCTCAACACTTACGTCAGTTAAGGAGCAGGGAAAATTTGAGGGGATGAAAAGCTTTTAACTTACATTTAAAAAATTATGTACCAATGTATTATATGCTAATGTTAAACAAAAACATAAAATTTAATACTAATACGAGGAAACAGTTGCAAATTTAATAATTTTGCGTCAATTTTGTCTAGAAATTTGACAATTGTTTCTTTTGGAGATTTTCCTAATTTGCAAATCCAATTTTTGAAAATTTAGTGAAAAATATCCTGTGAAGAATTTGTTAAGGGTCTTTTCTAGGAATTGTAAATTCTAGAAAATATCTTTTTCCCAACCTTCTTGTAGCCAAATGGCTCTTTACACTGGCACGAAGAGGAGCCAATGTTTATGATAGCAGTTGATGCAATATAACTTGGTCTTTGAACTCTCTAACTCATCACGTCAAAACAAAAATACAAAAATACTAACAAAGTGAATGGAAAGCTTTGCTATTTATATATGTTAGAACGTTGTTATAATTTTATTTTTTTATTTTTTATTTTGTGCCGTATAATAAGTATATTCTAGAGGATTTTAATTTTTTTTTGGGACAACATTCTAATTGTTGGTGAGCTCTGAAGTGCCAACATGGTGCCTATGTGGATTTATGCAACTTTCAATATAAATAACGTCGGTAGGGTTGAATACACTTGTTAAGAAATGGTCTACCCTTATTTTCTATGCAACATTGACAATCTTAAAAACATAATTTTAAAAAGGTATTTAATGTGATTTGGTAAGAATCAAATAAATAAAAATTTATTGATCTAATAATTAAAGGTTTAAGATGGGTGGTGGGAACTAGAGAAATTTTTTATATTTGGATGGATACTTAAATTTTTTATTTGGATGGATACTTGGTGTGATAAAAAACCACTCAATTTGGATCCAATTTTGAAACCTTGGATGAGATTGCTTCAAGACAAATATGGTAATAGGGTTTCAGACTTTTTGTACAAGGATCAGGAAGGAAGACACAAATGGAAAAAAGATTTTTTTACAAGTATACAAGACAAGGTAATAGGGTTTCAAACATTTTGTACAAGGATCAGGAAGGAAGACACAAATGGAAAGAAGATTTTTTTACAAGTATACAAGACATGGTAATAGGGTTTCAAACATTTTGTACAAGGACCACGAAGGAAAACACAAATGTAAAGAAGATTTTTTTACAAGTATATACAAGACATTGATGTTAGGAGACAATTGAGTAGAAAGATAACGACTATGATTATTCAGAGGGGAGCCAAGGATAAATTGATTTGAGAGTTGAATAGCTTAGGAGAATACACAACAAGAAGTGGATAAAATGTAAAGCACCAACAAAATAGTAATATCACTAGAATATGGAGAGATATTTGGGATAGCCCAAAGGTTCATAAAGTCAAAATGTTTGTTTGGCTAGTAGGTCATAGAAGAATTTTATCATTGGATAACCTTATGAAAAGGGGTTTTCATTGCGCCTCTCAATGTGTTCTTTGTAAAAAGGAGGACGAGAGAATAGACCATCTCTTGGGATATTTCTCAAAAGTTTGGAAACTATGGCAATGGTTTCTTAATATATTTTGGTAAATGCATGGTGATCAATAGTATAATTGAAGATTGGTTAAAGCAATGGTAGAGCACTTATAAAAGTGAGGCTTTACAAACAATGCGGGATAATATCAAAATATACAATACTTTGGATTGTATGGCTAGAAAGGAATATAAGAATATTTAAAGGAAAGGAAAGCAATTTTAGAGGTAATGGAAAAGAAGATATGTTTAGCCATAGAGGAGTCTAAACCAACCCTATCAACTCACCTAGTCCCTAATCTAGAAGCAGAGAGCCTTGATAGATGAAGTCAAGTCATTAAATGGAATTATGATGTTGGGTACAAAAGAAGCAAAAATAAGGCAAAGAATATAAAGTGGAAACCATCAGATATGGAGTTGGTTAAATTGAAATTTGATGGAGCATTTAAAGGAAATCCAGGACCAACATGAGGAGGAATAATTAGAAATAATAGAGGAGAGATTTTGTCTCATTACACTTTCAATAGTGGATTTAAGACAAATAATGAAGATGAAGCTTGGGCAAATTTAGAAGGATTAAAAATATGCAAAAAAATGAAATGGAACAAAGTATAAATGAAAGGTGATTCTCTCATAGTAATAAATGCAATTTTGAGGTAAGTAAAGGCTTCATGGAACATACAAGAGATAAATGTGGAAATTCAAGATCTTGCCAAAGAGTTTGAATAAATCAGGTTTTACACATACATTAAGGGAAGGAAACAAATGTGCAGATAGGCTAGCCAATAGAGGGGTTTTTATTGAGGATCGTGAAGTTAAATTCTCCTTTCCATGGTTAGAGGAAGTAGTAAGTTTAGCTGAAGCTGACAAGAAAATGTTGACCACTTGAATCAAATAATGACTAAGATTTATTTTAGTGTTTTTCCATTGGTAATATATGTGTCTTTAAATAAACTATTTATTATAATTTTTGTGGTTGCACTTGTGTTTCAAGACAGAACCTAGCAATAAAGATTTGGTAAAACGGACTATGATAGTGCGATGTTTTGAAAATATTATTCTTATAGGATACAATGCATAAATAGTAGAGGTGAAGCTTTGGTATTGTGAAGGTTGCTATAGAAAGATGTTAAGACAGATGTTGAATTCTAGAATATTTGTATTCATATAGAAAATTGAAAAGATCGAGAAAATGAAAATCAAGAATTTAGATATTTTATGTAAAATGATGTAGGTTTCTAGCTATAACATCTCAATTGAGATGAGAAGTGTATCTATTTGTAAACTCTCAAGCTCTAAAGAAGAGAGTTGTTATTTATCAAGTGTAGGGGACCTAGTACAACCCCTTATTATCCAACAAAAAAAAAAAATCAAAAAAATATACAAGACAACATGTTTAACATATTACCTTTAAATATAATAAGTAAAGATAGGTGTGATCCTGACAATTTTGCTAATATAGGTGTGTGTAACTATTGATCCCTCTTCCCTAGTACAATTCAATGTGATTTTTACTTAGCAAAGAAAATAAAAAAATATAAAGTTTTATTGTTTGAGCAAGTTTGAAGATACTCTACTAGGACAAGAAAACATGTTAAAGCATTTTGCATTTATCTACTAGATGCATAATCACTGATTCTCTTGCATTGTCATTGCCGATTAGGGATATGAATTGTTGGCAATTTTGGGTACCTTGGGTACATTGCCCTTGCTCAAGTGTTGATGTTGTCATTGATGTCAAAGAGCGGAAGGGTTTTTGTGAAAACCAAGGCAGACTAAATTATAGGTTTTGTTTAAATCCATGGTCAATAGTTTTGAAATGGGTTTTTCTTAAAACCCAAGTTAGCTCTTCGTTTTGTTGAAAAAGGTGCTCCGATGATGAAGATATTTAATTTTAAATATCGAGTTTAAATTTTATTTATTTATTTAAAATTTAAATTAATATTTTAAAATTAAATTAAAGCTGTTCACCGGCTTGTTTTCGAAGCCGACGTTGCTAGGGTTTTGCAACGGATCAATTAGGGTTTCCTGCTGACAAAGCAAGGTTAAGCAACCGAAAAATTCTAGGGTTTCATGTTGACCTAATTAGGGTTGCAGCCGACGTGTTTGAGAATGTTTTGATGGGATATTCTATTCTATAAAAAGGTGGGACTGTTGCAAGGTTAAAGTGTGGGCGTGATGCGATATATGCGAATGAAGTTCGTGTGCAGCAGAGTGTAAGTCGGTGATAGTTCTTTGGAGTTAAAGGAAAGATATCATAGCGATGAGATAGTGAGTGAGTGCGTATCGACTGATCGAGAACAAAGAGAGCGATATGCAGACGGCGTGTTTAAAGTCCGAGGCAAAAATACGCAGATGGTAGAAGTGAGATTTCATGGAAGGTGCAGCAGAGTGAGTGGTGCAAAGAAAAGATAAGAACGCGGTATGCAGAAGTCGTGTTTCGAGTGTGAAATGACAGTGTGCTGGCTATAGAAGTAATATTTACGTGAAGTTGCAGCAGAGAACGCGGAGAGATATAGAGGAGTGGTTGAAAAAGTGTGAATCATTTTTCACAGCAGCAGTCGAATGCCGACAAGCAACAGATCGCAGAAAAACAACAGATCGTGATAATTGAGGTGAAAGTTTACATTCTGCAATTTTTATTATTATCTTCAAGTTGTAGCTTGAAAAAGGGGTTGGTGCCTCTTACCAGTTGGTGCTGGTGAATGATTATGTAAAGTTGTAGCTTTGCATTTGACTGGATTTGGATGGTAGTCCAAGCAGTATTTTTGAGGAGTAGCCACATCGGTGAACCTCGTTAAAATGCCGTGTTATGTGTGATGCTCTTAGTACTTTTATTATTTCTGTTTTAATCTGCTGCAGTTTATTTAAAAGTCTAAATTGCTTTTAAGTTTTTAAAGAACACACTGATTCACCCCCCCTCTCAGTGCCATACTAAGTACAACATGAATTAGTTCTTAGGCTCTTAACGATTCCTCTCTTAAGTTGCCCTTGTTTGGGTAGTGTGGCTTCATAATATTTTGTGCTGTGTTGAATCTTAAAAGTAGAAACAAAATAATATAGGTAGACCTAGTGATGTGGTGCCATCACAAGCACGAAAGCAACAATGAGTTGTACCAAGATTTTGTCATGTATATAGTGAATTGTCATAGTGTTTTGTGGCATGTGAATAGGCATGACAATGCATGCCATGTTTGTTAATAGGTGTGTCGACTATAATAAATAGGGAACATCAATTGTGTTTTTTATAAGTGGATATCGAGTGGCTAGGTGGTTAGGCAATTGCCAACTGCCTATCAATAACCCCTCCTATATAATGTTTGATGTCCAATTTGTATCACATGTTGTATGTTCATAGTTTATTGTAGATTCGATTCTATCATATTGTTTATATGTGATTGGATTGTGGATGTATTTTTTTTGGTATTGATAATGTATTTATTTATAAAGATAATAAGATACCATTTTTGTTGTGAGTTATATTACTATTGATAATGTATTTACCGTGTCACATATTTTATGTTATTTTCCATTTCATTATTCCATGTACATGATTGAAAACTCCTACATTATACATTTTGGCATCATTGTCAATATGGATTGGGTCAGTTAAAAGAGTGAAAGATTTGACTATCTATAGAGTGCTTAAGGACAAACACAATGGCCACAATGGGGAAAGCCCACCTATAGGCCTCACCAGATCATGCTACATATGATCATGATTAGTGATGAACATAGTATTAGTGACACACATGGAAGTGTGCCAAAGTCTAAGTGAACTAGGAGAGCCCATTTCTTGATTGGAAATGTATAAGGTGGACTTTCTGTAGAGTGCCTTTATGTTGAGGGAAGAAAGGGGTGTAAACATCTTTGTCCTTTTTAATGGAAAAACCCATGTTAACTTCTATGTTGGTAGAAGGATTCTTGTTGCTAGTGATTAAGGTCATGTAGCCTCATTGGGATGAAAGAAGTCCTCATTTAGGAGACTTATTTTTTAGCAAGGAGAGAAGTACTTTTTGTATGACTATCTATAGAGTGCTTAAGGACAAACACAATGGCCATAATGGGGAAAGCCCACATATAGGCCTCACCAGATCATGCTACACACGATCATGATTAGTGATGAACATAGTATTAGTGACACACACGGAAGTGTGCCAAAGTCTAAGTGAACTAGGAGAGCCCATTTCTTGATTGGAAATGTATAAGGTGGACTTTCTATAGAGTGCCTTCATGTTGACGGAAGAAAGGGGTGTAAACATCTTTGTCCTTTTTAATGGACAAACCCATGTTAACTACTATGTTGGTAGAAGGATTCTCGTTGCTAGTGATTAAGGTCATGTAGCCTCATTGGGATGAAAGAAGTACCCATTTAGGAGACTTATTTTTTAGCAAGGAGAGAAGTGCTTTTTGTATGAACAAGATTTGGTTGAAGACCTTGTAATAGATGGAGGAAGATCAAGACATACAAGACATAGGCCTAGAGTGTGATGACAAAAGGTGCATTGAAAGTGTCTATGATGACATAAGGCACTATGAAGGCATCCATAGTGATTTAGTTCCTTAAGAAATTGCAAGAGACTTAAGAGATTGGCAAGTGATTGCATAGGGATTCCCAACATAGTGGCAAGTGAAGGGGGATGCATTTGGTGGTGCATGGGATAATATTTCAACATAGGAGAGAGTGCTTAGAAGTGTCTGGCGGTGTGTGGAGTAGCAACAATTGACTTTAACCAACACAAATCTATACTTAATGATGACCATAAACTCTTAGTTTTGATAGAATAACCAATGCATGTACGTTGTCAAACTTGAGTTAGGTAGAACCTCAAAACAACATCCATACATCAATTATAAAGACTTGAATGTTAACTTAGGCAAGTAAGCAAATAAAAAGTACGAGTATTGTAGGTACTTACCAAAAAATGGTTGTTCTAAAAGGCCATTAAAAATGTTTGAAATTTCATGGGGATTGAAAGGACTCAATCCATCATTGTAGAATATGCATCCCTATTTGGCATGCAAATGGTTAGGATAACAAGGTAGTTGATGCATATATGCCTCACTATGATTAGGATATTAGAAATAGATTAGGACATGGAATTGCCAATGAGATGCATCATTTATGGTAAACTAAAGGACACATTTAAGAAGTTTCATATTCTATACGATGACAATGAGATTACAACACTAAGCAAGGAAGATGAAGAATATTGAATCATATAATTGTTATCTTAAGGAATTGTCAGCGAAGTTAGAGAAAGAACCATCACTTGAAGAAATAATGGTTCATTGAGGGACTTATTTTGAGGTTTAAAAAAATGAACATGCTTTCATCCACATGCACCAATAGGTCACTAACAAAACTTAAAATGTGGAAAGTGAATAAAAGACCATGGGTAATGGAAGTTGGCTAGTGAACAACTTCTCTAACTATAGTGATAAAGAGCATTGAGGTGATCAAGGATGATATGATTAGGATGTTTTGGAATATGGAAGACGACAAAGAAGACATTTGATGCAAAATCAAAGACCACATCAATGGCTAATTTTTGAAGTGTGTATATTGCAATATCTATGAGGTACATGGGCATTGGTTGTTAGAGTTTCCATTTAATGTGGAGTAAGAAGCATCAACTCCTATCGATAAAAAACCTATCATCTTGAAGAGAGATGTCACTAATAAAAAATATTGCAATAAATTCGAAGGCAAGATGATCAAAAACTAAGGCGAAGGAAAGAATGGGAACAAAGGTAATAACATTCAATATGACACAAGCAAGTGGTGGTTCATAAAATATCACAAATTTTAGGAGTAGGAAGACTTTGCATATGACTACAAGAACACCACAAGTCCAAATGTGCCAATGATGTGTAATTGGCACAAAGATGGGGACTACAAAGAAGACCATTGTACCAAGTAACAAAGAGGGAGAGACCCTAACTTAATCAATTTGATTGACATTGAAGAACAAGTGATTGATCTAAAATGGGGATGAAGCACGTTTTGACCATTACATAAGAGCAAGAGAAGAAGGTTGAATATCCTAACCCAATTGTTGAGTGAGAAGTGATGGTAGGAGGCCTAAGCAAGTGTTAATAATATCATGGCAAAATAATGAAACAAGAGACAAGACCAATAAAGGGCACAAAAACATCCATAAATGACCATGCATCAATGTCACAAAGCTTAACATGTCAATTGCTACAATTGAGTGTCCTTGTGAAGGTGACAATCCTATGAAGGGAATACTCTTCTTTGATGATGTTATTGGGGATATTTGTGATCATTTGTCTATGGTGAAAAGTATCAAAATACATTACTTAAACAACAAACTATAGCAAGGGACCCACAACATATTCTATTGATAAAAATGGTTGATGCTAGGAAGTGATTAATGCTAATGCATATAGGATTACTAGGGCACATGTTGATACATCTTTATTATCAATGGGTTGATTGTAAATGTGATTTCAAACAAGACCTAGTGAATATTGGGTCTACCATCATTGCGACCATATAATTTTTATTTCTAGGAGCATAACACTTTTGTATTAAAATGAAGAGTGCTCAAAGGATAAAAAGTCATGATTACAAAGCAAAGTTTTGTCTTGGATTAATTAACTTATAAAAGATACCCTATGAGACCTTGTTGGGTTGTGGTTGGTTGAGGATGGCAAAGCTGGACCATAATAATTATCCTTTAACCTTTTAGGAAGCACACAAGTTCAATACCAACCTGAAGGCACAATTGTTGAGAGAGGACATTGTGTCCTTGAGCAAGTTGAACTTTTTGAGTTGAATATCAATGCATATACAATTTTCGACATAGATCAAGACAACAACAATATTCTGAAATTAGATGAATGTTCAAAAGATGTGTATCATTCTGAAAACTCTCCCCTCCATTGGGAAATGGAGGACTATGATGTGTTTTATTTGGGACACTTCTATTTGGATGTTAAAGAAGAAATTTGTATAAATATAAAGTAGAAGGTAACATTGCTTGATACATTTGAAGTTGAAAAATCAAGCAACTTTGCAAGTGCAAGCAGTCACTCTGGTGGCACAAATGTGCCAATGGATGGATATGAACAATCCAATTTCCCTCTAAATTTGCAGAATACATCATTGGTGGTGTGCATGTAACATGATGACAAACTAAGATCTCAAATTGAAACACAAGGTAGTTGAGGAACCAAAAGTTATCCAATATGCACCTTGGTTGTATCAACTGATTATTGACAAAATGAACAAAGAGAAATTCATTAACATTGACAATGATTGAGATCCAATATTATAGGGAATAGTGTTCAATATCTTCATGCATATAAGCAAGTATTTGTATAGATATATAAAAACCTCAAGGGAATTTTTCCTAAGGTATGTGACAAAGGTCATATTCCATTGATCCTAAATATGCAAAAATTTTAAATGGAGAAATTAAGAAGAGTTGAATGTTGGCATCATATTCAAGGTGTTTTTGAGTGATTGGGCATCACCAATTATGTTTAGTCTCAAGGAGACTGTACATATGTGAATTTGTGTAAATTTCAAGAGTTTGAATGTGGGGACAAAAAAAATTCCCTTCCTAATCCCATTTATAGATTTTATTTTGAGAGAGGTAGTTAGTCATGAAATATTTTGAGACATTCTTGAGCTATAACAAAATTAGTATAGTGAAGGACAAGTTGAAGACTATAGTTGTACAATCAGGTGCCTTTTAGGTTGTGTAGCGTGTCAATGGTATTTCACAGATCATTTGTTACGTATTCAATGGGAAAAGTGGATCTTCAAAATTCCTTTTTGAAGAACAAAAGGTTAGACTCATTAGTGCACTCATTTTTGTGTTTCTATATTGGGATATCGTTTTATGTCCATAGTAGTGCGCCCAACTTTACAATTAGGTCTGAGTTGACAAAATAGGGAAATCATGGTTTGGATCAATTCAATTACTTTGCATGTTGGTTGGTGTCATAGGTGAAAAATAACTTCAACACAAAAATGTAAGGCACTTGGAATAGTGTATGTGATGCAAGAGTTTTGATAGTGCTTGCTTGAAAATTCTTTTTGCATTCTACGTCAATTGTTAAGAATTGTTATACTTGATAAACAAGCCAATTATTCTTGGATGAGTCAAGTGGCTTTTTGTGTTGCAGGAGTTTATGTTTTAGGTAATGGAATTACTTTGAAAGAAGCATGAGTGCTAATAAACCATCCTAGTACACTCTAGGACCAGTATAAGGGGGGATGTCAGATGAATTTTTGAATGCCTATTTATTTCACATAATAGGGCTTCCATATTGGGACAAGCACATAGGGGCTTATTTGCTAATAAGGTCCCTAGTAAGAGAGCTTTCAACAAGAATGCAAAGGAAGACTATGCTCAAGTCGAGGTGGTTCCAATTGATTTAACATTTTCTCTATATATTTGTGTTTGACCTAATATTGTGTTAATGTATTGTTGAGAAACATGCATACAATGTGTTGAAGGAAGCACACGACAGATTGGCTTGCCCGTATATGAGATTTGATATGATGGCAAGAAATGTGTTGCTAGAAAGCTTTGGTACTTCACTCTATTCTATAAGGTGAAGGAGTGGGTGATGTCTTGTACCATGTGTCAAAGGTCAAGAAAAATATTGAAGAGGGAATTTATGTCATTGCATCCATCCTAGTCACAATTATTTGAGTGTTGGGGTTTGTTCTTAGTTGAACCCGAGATAAGGACAAAGGAACACAAAAATTATATTGACAACAGAGCATATAGTGAAACTGACGACTTTGGTTGGAGCAAGAATAAGTTCATCTATAAGCAAATAATCATGTGGTTTTGGATTCTGCTACAAATTTCTAGTGATTATGAAGGACATTTATGAACAAGGTGATTGAAAAGCTAACATAAAATTTTTAATTCACTAGAAACCATCGAGTTCATACTACCTTAAAGTATAAATAAACATAAGCCATGAACAAAGTGCCCATGTTTGTGATTCATAAGTCTTGTTGAGTCAAAGGAACAAATTGGGAGGAAACATAACCAATGATCTTATGGGTGTATGAGACAATGTGTAAGTACAAAATTGGCTATATGCCATTTTCATTAATGTGTGGACAAGAGGTTGTCATAATAATGGAATTTATGATTCTGATCTTAAGAGTGGCTTGGTGCCAAACTATCTAAAAAACAAGGGTTTGGAAGATATTGTCTTTATTGAGTCAACTAGACAAGTGCAAGTTGATGGCTTAGTGGGTTATTGAGATAGCCCAATTATGGTGAATCCATTATCATGACAAGTATTTATGGTGCAAGTAATTCAATAAGGGACACTTTAAATAGGAAGGGAGAGACCAATCCAATACTTTTGAAGATATTGTACCTTCATCCTTTCCAGGTGGGCAAGGTGATGGATAATAGGTTTACCTGATTGCAATGATTGAATGGGATTCCATATTCCAATTCAATGGATGAATCCAAGTTGAAGCCTTAAGAAGTAAATGTCAATTTCATAAACCTAGAGGGAGATATTTTAGATGAATTGTATAATTCATCCAATTGATCCATAAAGGACTCCTTTCAAGGAGTCACCATCACCAAAATTAGGAAATGTACTAACTCTGAAGCCACAGTATCAACTATGAGTGAGGCTTTCTATATGGATGAGTTGAATGAATAATTGAGCTTGTGCCTAGCCATTAGCTCTCAACATGATAGGTAAAGAAGTAACCTAACCAAATACCAAAGCTAGAGAAGACTATAGATGTACTTGTGGTTTTTAGAAGTTGAATCATTCATGTAATGAGGTGTGTATTTTGAAGAGATAGGAACATCATCAACATAACAAAGGCAAATGGTTATGCTAGTGAAGAAAGAGTTGATGACATATTACGTGGACCTATTGAAGTCATTGATACCGAACAATTATGATGCAAAAGTGAGTAATTACAACATGAATGGAAGAGTTTGAAGAGCTATGCCAAAATGGAATTGAAGATCTTGTAGAGCTAATACTCTAATGATTGGAAACTAATGCACGATGGTTCCTACAGGAGTTCTTAGGACTCCATAAATGAAAGTCATAAACATTACTTGAATGAAATGAAGTTTAAGCAAAGACTTGACACTTAACCTAGGCAGTAGAGGGATACACAAGAGTGGGCATAATCACATTTTAAAAGATAATTCCTTTACCTTTGAACTAAGAGGAACAAATATTTAATATGAATCATAATAATTGGATGAAAGGATAAATAAAAGAAAAATAGTTACAAGGATCAATTTACAACCATTGAATTTGGGAGACCTTGTGTAGTGGAAAAAATAATGACATATGCCATAAGAAAGAACCTGCACAAGGAAATGCTTGCAAAAGTGGCCAAATAGTTGTGATATATAATCAAGACCAATGGGAAGGTGATTTAACACAAAAATTTCATCATGTAGATCATATCCTCATCCATTCCTAAGATTGTATTACATTGAACTAAAAAAACTACAAACATTGAGGATTTTCTCTCAAATTCATAGTAGAAATTATACACAACATCAAGAAGAGGAAATGTTTTTTAGGAAGACCTTTAATTTAGAGTTGATTATCTTTATAATAGAGGTGGATTGTATATTACTAAACCATACCTCCTTTCCCACTCATTTCAAATGATTGTAGTATCATTTTAAAACAAGTAAGATAGGGTATAAGTTGGAGGGAATTATCTTTAATTAAAAGACTTCATCCTCAAATTTCTTAGGCTAGCTATCATCATCATTATTGGTTCTATTTATAGAGTTTCCATATATTCGAATGGTTCCAACCCTATCATAGATAATTTTGTTTTGATTTGATTTGTACAAGGACATGGTCAAGTTTCAAACTATAAAAGTGCTTTGAGAGTGCTATTGTTTAAGCCACCATCACCATCTAGATAGGGGAAATCATCATGTATTGCCTCTTTTGGGTTGTACCCTCCACTTAATGCTTTTCATTCTTGAAGTAGTGATTATCATTTGCTAGGTTGTGATTGAGAGGATAGGTCAATTTTCCTTTGTAGGGGAAAAATTCAATTGTCACCTTGGGTGGAAATAGTCATCCTCTAATAGGGAAACATTATTGCATGGAGATTGGAGGTTGCCATCACACCTTGGAAATTATTGGTGTCCCATATATGAATTATCATTCCTATCCTTAATTGCCATGTTATAGCCATCATGAGTGCAATCACCATAGGATAAAGATAGGACATAGGAATAAATTGTTTGAGTGTTGGCACACTTTTGGAAGTTATTAATTCCCATAAAAAGTAGCAATGCTTCATTTTTTTGGATGACTCCCACAACCTGATCATCCTCAATCATGTCATCCTTGTCAAAGTCATGACCATGATTCATTTCACCAATACCGTGATCTTAGGGCAAGGATCCTTTCATATTTGTGAAACCATCACTTTTAGTTGAAAGGATACAACAAATTGAATGAAGTGTGTTGCAAAGGAGCCATCATTTTTGCAATAAACATCAAAGTTGATTAAGGTAAATATGCCATCCCCATCCAACCCATTTAGTCATGTGAGAAACACATTTGAACTACCCCCTCATTGTGAGCATTGTTTCATATGTGCTGACACAAATTCCAATAGAAGACATCAATATAGACCTAAGACAACTTGACATTGCATGAATTTTTTAATTGGTAGAGCAAGGTGTTCTTATGTCAAGTTAGTGAACTATTATCACTACAAGTTAGGGAAGGAAAAGCATTAATGTGGATGCACCAAACATAGGGATAACTATTGTCCAAGTTGCCATGAGTGACTAGACAACAAGATGGAGGTAACCAAGAATTTTAGTGCATGATGTACCTAAGACAACATAAGGAGGGTTTGGAGATATAAACATACAAAACTTGGGGTTCATTGAGGCAATGACAAGAAAACACATTGTAATGATAGAAAAATATAGAGATCCAAATTATAACAAGTTACTATGTTAAGTATAGACACATAAAACATGTCATGTTTAGGAGACTACTCATATGGGCATCCTTGCAGACCATATGAATGATCTTGGACCTTTCCAAGGCAAATCAGTGGTTCTAACCACTCATTTTAGGCATCCTGGGCCTATTCAACCTTAGCTGCAGATGGCATCCACAACTAAGATCTCAACCGTGGTTGAAACCCATGGCTAGGGTTTTAGCTGCATCTAGGAGCCACGACTAGCTCTGTAACTATCTCGACCTCCTGAGCCAAGTCAAAATCAGTTGTAACGACCATGTGCAACTGATTCTAGGTGGTTTTGGGTGAGGAAACTTCTGGATGTTTCCTCCCAACTACCCCAGCCTATCAATTCTTGATCTTGGATTCTCAAAGAAGCTAGGATGAGGAGTTGGGAAGTCTATAAGACTCCCTTCAAAATTGGAGAGAGGTTTAGATTGATCTTGAAATGGAATGCAACAAATCTCTATCGAATTGTAGAGCCACTTGCAACCTCTAAGGAGTGCCTAATTGCTATCCATTTGGAGAATCACATCTGTATTTGAGGCCATGGAGATTTCAAGAGCTTGAGGTGCAAGCTTATCTATTAACACACTCCCATTGCTAATTACAACGAATTCAATTTCCAATCTATTCTAGAACATTAAGGTGAACCTTGACCATCAATTCCTTGGATGATTTGAGAGTTTTTGGCCCTGGTTTCAAGAGAAAGGGAAGTTTTCCTATAGCCATGATTATCAACCATGGCTAACAGATCCAGTTGCATTTAACACTTGCGATTAGTGTTTGATGCTCTTTTCCCTTCATTTTAACAACATATTTCCATTTTCAATTATGCAGATAGGTTAATATAGCATAAATTAGTCTTATTTTACATATTTGCATGACTCATTAGCGATTTTAGAGGTACATTTGCCTTAACTTTGGTCATATTTGCTTACTTCCATAAATCTTCTTAGATTAGCTTCATTTCATGCTTTTATTGTAAATTACATGCTAGATTAACTAGATCTCTGTGTTTTACTTCATGCTTTGCACTGATTTAGCTATTTCTTGATTATCTTTACATATATTTATGTTTATTTCAAGTTTAGACTGATTTCTTACATGTTCTTGACAAAAGCCTCATCATGAGAGGCCTCATATGCATATAATGTGCTTTGTTGTTTCTTGTACGTAGGTTACAGGTTCTTTCAAGTTGTAAAGCATTCTCAACATCAATTTCCTATTGAAAAATGGAGGAGGTATCCTTGTAAGCCCTTAAGCAGAGTCAATGGAGATATGAAGACCATTATAAAGCACATATTCCCATATTTTGGGGTTATTTGCATATTGTAGCATTGTATCAAACTTTGGTATCCCTAAGAGGGACGAATCTGTAATAAGTGACTCATTTGATTAATAAAAGAGAGCTTCCTTTGTTGTTTCCTTATTTTTTCAAATGATTGCTTAGATTACATGTTTTTAATTCTTTATATTGTAATAGTTGTAGATGTGTGGTCTCCATAGCCTCTACAGTGGCGATCATGGAAAAAACCCATAAAATTTGCTGTCATTTATTGAGTTTTCTTTGTTTTTGTGTTGCAGGTATTAGCTGCACTTGATAGCTGTGGCGCATAGTCTTAGTCACGTTTAACACCTGCAACTAGCATCTCATCCATGTTTAACAACCACGACTAGTAGAGAGCAGAGAAAAAGATAGTAGACAACCTGCCTCTTCATCGGATGAGGGATTCTAGGTAATTATCCCTTCGCTATGATTTCTTGTTTTTGTATTTTTCCTATCAGTAGGCTAATTAGGTCATATAGCCAAAATATAGAGGGAAAATCATGAAAAATTCCTTGTTTGCTGTTAGCCATGACTAACAACAGTGGCTAGCACTATTAGCTACGACTGTCAACCGTCGCTAAGATTTTAGCTACATTTTTGACCCGCGGTCAAGTCTGTTTCATGCGATACAAAACAACAACTAATATTTAGATTGTGTGTTAGGGTTTGCATGCTTGGAGCTTGTCTAAAGGCCAGTTTTTCATATAATTTTTGCATTCTCTTTTATAGAAAATAGCATTTAATTTTGCATCCTTTCTTAAATTAAAACGTAAATTTCCTAGGCATTTAGGAAGAATTATGGATGCTCTATGATGCATTGTCTTTTTTATGGAAAATTAAAATAAAACACCACACACCACGTCACACTTAAACATTAGTGAGTTGGACTTCATATCCAACCACTAATAGAGACCAATGACGGTGGGATTCATATCTATCTATTGGCTCACATGATACGAACTTGATTTATTGGCCAATATCAGATCCAAGAACCATCATAGCCTATGGGATAGAGCACGTATTTCTCTTTGAAGAGGTATATCACTGACCATAGGTGAACTGGGTGAGGACTAGTAGGACCTGTGCTCCCTGACCAGGTATGGGCTTCATCTCCATACTTTGGTGGGTTTACATGATCAGGATTTCATTACCAATTGTTGAGTTGTGAGTATACAGGTGAAAACCCTTAAACTATACAAAAATATCATCAACAAAAATGCAAACACAATGAGAGAGTTTATGTATTAAACAAACCAAAATGCACGAAATAGTTTAGGGCTCACAAAGAATCTTAAAAGAGATAAAAACCATTGTATGCTTTGTATTCCCTAAAATTTACAAAAGAGATAATTCACATTATGGTCAACACATGGAGAGGCCAACCCCGACACACAACTGAGCTGGAGGTCAAATATCTAGGACACACACAAGATAATGTGTTGGAACCTCTACCAAAGGATCCTCTTGAATGATATTTGGTGAGTATTAAAAGTGACAATTTGATGCATGGGGTTTCTATTTAGAATACCCCAATCAAAGGATGCAACACACACTCCTTTTGGGAAATAATCAAGGGTGGCTCAAGGCCCCAAACATCCCATGGTAGACAAAGAGAAAATTCGTTCAATCAGGTGTTGGAAGATAGGGCTACCTTAGAGTGCAGACCCTTAAGAACTCCAAAAACTAATGGAATTGAAAGGTTCACTATATATCTTGCCACACTTGGAGTCAATGGTATACCTCCAAATGAACCATGGAGAATTAGGTAGCTTGACGGACTAGAACAAGTTCTAGGGCAACTAGGGTATAAAGCCTCTTCTGTGCATTCTCACTTTGTGAGTTCATGTAGTGAGAGCATATAGAGACATACCACTGAGCTGGGTGAATGCTCAAAGTTCTCCCATAGTTCATGTGCCCCATCCACATAGGCGGGCACATACAATAAAATACAACAAAATACGAATGCCATCTACATAGACAAGGGCAAGAGTGTGGCGGATAAGTTTGTTAGGGCTTAGACTAATAAAGCTCCTCGAATAGAGTTGCACAACCAAAGACCTCACACTTTCAATCTTATAGATTGATATCAGAGGTTGGATTCAGAGCAGAGAACGTATCTTCCAAGACCAATTGGAAGATGTGCGTGCAGAGCGCGAGTGCCTCAAGAATGAGGATACTCAATGTCAATGGTTGCTTAGGCAAGGTTTGTACGAGCAACACATGTGAGAACATTGTATCCTGGATTAAAAGGAGCATGAGGAGATAGAGGATATGTTAGATCAAACTAACCTACACCCTCAAAGTGAGTACAATAAGTGCAACCAAATATGTGCTACTTTGTAGCTCGAACTGCACCCTAAGCAAGCTAAAAATCATACTCATTGTATGACTTAGAACACACAACACCAAGCTCTAGAACAACCTGGGTGTACTGAGTATGAAGAAGTAGAAGGAAAGGAGTAAGATCAAAAATATCTTGAGATCTCCTTAGTGTATGTGGATGATGAGCCTAATCCTCCACCTTGGCCTAAAAAGAATCTACCTCCAATAGCTCCACAAAGGCCTCTTAAAGAAGAGGAGATTTTATCCTCACAAACGTACAAAGCATTGGCAGAAAAGGTGAGAGCTATTGAGAAAAAAATAACGGCTTATCAAAATCTAACCTTGAATAAAATTCATAATAAGCATCTAGACCCTTTAGATCCTAGCCCAACATGTCCTGATCATTTAGAGCTACCCAAGCTGGACAAGTTCCAAGGTGATGAAGACACAAGAACATGTGATGGAATTCATGAACATGTGCTTCCAAATCCAAAGTAATGATGCATTGTTACTAAGAACCTTCATAATCACCCTTTCAGGCCCCACCCTGGAATGGTTCAATCAATTGAAGAGGCATAGCATTACCAACTTCGAACAGTTGGAAAATGCATTTATTGAACACTTTTCCTTTGGTGTCAAGAAGAAAACCAATCTGACTGACTTGGTAGCTCTAAAGCAATATGACGACGAGCCAGTCATGGATTTTGGTAACATATGGATAAATCTAATGGCTAAGCTACCATTTTCCATCCTCACTATCTAATTGACTCAGATATTTACAAAAATTTATGCAAAACACATCTTGTTGTTATTACAATTGCAGTAGTATCAAACATTCAAAGAGGCTTTGGCTCAAGACAAAGTTATAGAGGATATCAAGTTATAGGAAGGTGACTTGAAACTCCAAATAAAAATGAGTGGAATAATAAAAACATAAAGAACCAACATTAGCAGGACAAACCTGCACATGTCAATTAGGTTGTGTTGAACCAACAAAAGGGGAATCAAGGCCAGCAACCTCAAAAATATTAGGCTCAACCTCCCCTTGGGTAGTACAATCAGCATAACAATAAGCAAGGTAGGAACAAATATCAGTGCCCTCCTCGCCAGTTTATGCCACTGTATGAGACTATAGCATCAATATTCAATCAATTGTGTGAGGGTAAGGCCATAAATATACCTGAAGTTAAATTACTTGATCCTAGTCAACCCAAATCAAAAGCATTTAGGGAAGATCAATAATGTTCGTACCATAGACAAAAATAGCACGATATCGAAGCATGCCATAGCTTCAAGTGTCTGGTATAGAACATGATCGATAAAAACAAGTTAATCATTTAAAATCCTCAAGCTCTGAATAACCAAAATATGGGGATATTAAAGAATCCCCTACCAAATCATGAGCCATCGAGGAATAATGCAGAACAAGTAAATCATGTGTGGATCGAACTGCCCACACAAGGATTTATTAGAATGGTGAACGTAGTCACTAGAAACAAAAGGTATAATCAGCCAAATCCTCCTCCTGCTCTAGTCAAAAATCAAGCTGTACCCCCTCAAAGGCCAGCACAAAATAAATTGCCAAGCCCACCAACTAGATCGATGGTCACAATAAGAAATAGGCTTATTCAAAGCTTATAGACGACCTCGAAAAAGCTATCAATTTATGAGATAATACAATAGTATCCTAAGCATAGGGATATGTTAATGGACATTCTGAGGTCCATAGAAGTACAGTCCCAAGATCCTGAATCATTCACTAATTTTGTAGGACATGTGCAGCAGTGTCAATAGCCTGTCATTCAATTTTATGATCATGAAAAAAATATAGTCTCTACTATTATAGCATACCCGTCGCTTCATATTATCGTGTGTATGAACCATACACCCTTCAAGAGGGTGTTGATAGATATAGGATATTCGATCAACATTATCACCACAAAGGCTTTGGCACATTTAAAATTGTCTAGATCACATATTATGCCTTTGAATTTCACACTGCGAGCACTTAACGATACATTATGCTTGATAGTTGATACTATAATACTACATATCTAGGTGGGATTAAAGACCATCTATGTGATGTGTCACATACTTGAATGTGCGATGCAATACAAAATTATCTTTGGTAGACTATGGATAAGATAGATGTAATGTGTACCCTCAATATTGCATCAGTGTATCAAATATGTATACGAGGGGTAAGTGCATGTGGTTTCGTCGAACGAGGAGCCATTCAAGTATTTTAATCAAGTAGATTTGCCATGATATTTTATCCTCCCATCAATGCATTTGGATATAAGGTCTACATCACCCATCAGGCATCCAGCGGGTAAATCAAAGGAAGTGGGTGCCGATCCTTCAACATTGGCACCACGACCATCTGCACATACAATAGCTACTTTTGTGAAGCTTATGACATCAAAAGCTAAAGGTAGTCTTGGGTGAAAAATATACTAAAGAAATGCCCAACATAGTAACTATCGAGGTCTCAAATCCCATGGAGAAGGTAAACTCACAGAAGGAAGTCGAGGAGGTACCTCAGCCTGCCTCGCCTGCATCTTCAACTGGGTTATCTACACCACAGGTGAAAATTCATCTAGTAAATCCAGGGTTAGAAGAATACCTAGTGTAGAATGTGACTTTCACATCAATAATCAAATCTACATAGTATATGAGTAGGCCTCAAGGCCATCGCTTTCCTGTTGGAACGATCGTACCATTGGGGGTGCCACCCAATCAAACTAACTTCATCTATGGAGGCTTAGATCAACTTGCAGATCATACGCCTATAGACAAAGATTATGATGAACCATTTGTAGTAAACATTCATTATCTATCTAACCTAAATTTTGCCCTTCGATATTTCAAGTGTTACCATTGGTATGGTTATGATTTGGGTCTATTTGAGCAAGGGCGTTGAACTCCATATGAACCGCAATATCAGCTACCGACTGATAAGTTTGGAGTGGGTTATGACATAAGAGGGTAGGATGAAATTCTAACTATATCTCTAGATTACTTGAACCTAATCATGGGGGTCGATGTTGATTGGAACCTCTTTCATAATAACCCTTCATATTATCAAAGGGGTGACTAGCTAGTGACTATGGTTGCCATGGAACCACCTTTGATCTATCATGAAGACATTTCGGTGGAGGCTAGTCCAGATGATATTACAAGAATTGATTGGATAATTGGAAAACATGAATATGCTGATGACAATGGCATTGAAACCCAAAATTTTGGTACAAAAATAGTAGATCCTAAATCAAAAGCTACTTTTAAAGAGGGAGATTCAGAATACATCTCTAAGGGTGGTGGACCAAAAAACAATTCTAAAGAAGATGATGATAAACATTCCTCAGAGGATGAAGAATATAAGGATGAAACAAAGTTGGCCTACCTTGGGCCTTGTTGGTCCGGCTTTCATGCACACCCCGGGAAAAAGGATGAAGGCAAGGAAAGCTCCGGAGACACCCACGGGACTGATCCCACTCATCTTTAGGATCTAGCTGGTTATCCAAGGTGCGAGTTACAGAGTTGGGTCGAATGGCAATTCACTCTTTTCCACTTCTGAATAGATTTCGATATGGACTCGCTTCCGTTACCTTACAGGGGGTTCCCGAACTTGTTCGAGAGTTGCAAAAGTTGTTGACAATCAGATTTGACTTGAATTCTTTGATCTAGCTCTCATGGGTCAGCAGATTTAAATAAAAGGCAAATAAAGAAAATAAAAATGGATCATTAACGGTAAGCAAAGAGAGGGTAGGGTAGGGCAGAAAAGAGAAGTTTATCAAACATCAATTGTAAACCCAAACTGTCAATCTTATCTATGCTATCAGCTTCACAACATAACAAATCCCGAAGAAAGTGTCCAATCACCTAAGATCACTTTCAACTAAGAGCACAAGGCAGAGTGAAACAGATCTAGCAGAAAATCATAAATCCAAGGGCAGCTGATTAAAACTGGTATCTTTCACCGGCAGCCTAGCTCGCACAGTGAAGACAGAGCAATTAGAACAAACTTAACCTCAAATCTGTAATTTCCCCTAGCAGACAATAGAACAACTGAAGCCTAACAAAGATATTTAATCTTGACAATGGCAGATTTACAAGATATATCTAACAAACTTTAAATGGAACGGATAACAAAAGAAAATACACTTATCACACTCGCAAAAGATTAGGCTCCCGGCCATGCTATCACAGAAAAGCTAAAGCACATCAACTCCAAGTCCAGAAACAAAGGATTTCACAAAATTTGCAAGAAATTGCTTATAAGCCTTTTATTTCTAAGTCTCCGCCTCCTGCGATTACATTTAGAATTTGTATTTATAGACTCAGGACAGACCCTGATCTTTTCCAAAATATCTTGCTCAAACCCTAAATCTTATCGCACTTAAACCCTAGGACCCGGGTTTTACAATAAAAATCCATTTAAAAATCAAAGTCCGGATAGAACTTAACCCTTCGGAAAATCTGTGCAGTCAGCTGCCATAAATGGAGAAGATAAAATCAAATGCAACTTGCATTCATCCGCAGCTGCAAATAAATGCCTCCATTAATTCTGCTGGTGAGCCGGATGAGTCACCACTTCTCCATCAATTTGATCTCCGCAAATCCATCTCTGAGTTGAAATGGTCTCCATGCTATCAATTCTGCAATAAATCTCCATTAAATGCATTTACCGGCAGCCTCTCTTCTAGCATGGCGGTCCTTGACTAAATCCGCACTTTATCTTTGCCTTTATGGTCTTTCCCGGTTGTCCCGTAAGTGCCAGGTGGAATCCTGCATGAAAGACAAAAAGATGCATTAGATTAGCATTTTAATTAAATCATAAGCTTAAAACATTAAAAACAGATTAAATCCGCAAAATAAGCTTGCATGTCGGCCTCTCGTTTGTCCCATTCACGCTTTGACACGTGTCGCTACCCCGGAAGCCTTCTGTTTCCCGCCGGAATGCACTTTCAGGTCAACTATGACTTTCTCTCTCCTACCGCGATTCTGCGACATGTCGCGATTTCGCGACATGTCGCGAAATCGCGACCCTGCCAGCGCATCGGCAACTTCCTCCCTCGTCGGCCGCGAAAACGCGACATGTCGCGAAATCGCGACCCTCCTGGCCTCCGTACAGCCATCCCGATTTTCAGCCGCGATTCTAGAACACGTCGCGATATCGCGACAGTTCCGTACCTGCATGCGTTGACCGCGTTGACCGCGATTTTGGAACATGTTTCCGACTTAGCCGATTTTTCATCCCGCAGCCCACTTTCTCTCTCCTCGCCGCGAAAATACGATATGTCGCGATTTTGCGACATGTCGCAAAATCGCGCCTCCGTACGCCTTGCTTCTCTCTTCCAAACTGTCGCGATTTCGCGACATGTCGCGAAATCGCGACTTTTCGGCACTTAGCCGCATTTTGACTTACTCGTCGCGATATCGCGACATTTCCGAAATGGAAGTGTCGCGATATCGCGACACTACCAAAAATGGAAAGTTTGATTTTTCAGTGAATTATGCAACTGTTTTCTGGATTTTCTCGGTACTGGTGCAAGATTTTGCTTGTGCATGAATGATTCTAGCATGTAAAAAGTGAATTCTTGGATAACACAGCTAAAATGCAAGAAAAAGCACAACTTTAAAAAAGAGGCAAGCAAAATATGGATTTAAAACTGAAAATGACCAAGAGGGTCCCTGCTGCAAAAATGGAAGTTCATAATTTTCTAAGGATGGAATCTCATTTTTCAGTGGGGGTGTGTTGCTTATCAACAAATGGCGATATCTCATGGGTAAAATAGTAGCACTATTTTAGAACCCAAGACTCCGGTTTCAAAACAAAAAGACCATGCATCATGCCTTGCCACGTGCATTCTTCACAATAAATTGACTACTAACCGCCAACCGTTAAAATTTCCCAAGGACATACTCAGGTCGAATTACTTCAAGGAAGATTTCTGATGTGCAATTACAAAGGTATAGAACTTTCTTCAAGGATGACTGAATTGAATGATAAACTTGGATTAATCAACTTTTCTAGATTGTAAAAGGGGAAACCGAGTAGAGCTCTGTTTACTAGTTTAGCCTTTTACAGCCTAGACAGAGTTACCCTTTAGATTTACACGACCCAATTTACAACTGTAGGGCAGAATCTAATATTGGCTGCCTCTTTTGATCATATAACTCTTTTTTTTCTTTTTTTTCTTTTTTTTTTCTTATCTCTTTTTTTTATCTCTCTTCTTTTTGAAATATATCACTATCTGGAAGACCTTAGAGAAATTACAATTTTCTTTTAATATTTGATCAATCTGGAACTGTTTCAGTCTAGGCATTGATAGCCTCTGTGGACACCCAAATAATTGCATGAACCATAGTCCCCTCTTATAACCAACTTTTCTTGGATTCCCCGGGAGTTCCTCCAACTAAACAAAGATAACAGTTTTTCTATCATTAAAACAACTGTGGCAAGTAAGACACAAGATCCAATCATCTCTCTACCTTCATCCTGGATAACAAAATAGTTCCACAGTTTAGTGCAAGCAGACTATCTCAATTAGAATAATGAGCAGAATGGGGAGGCACTGGATTGAGGATTTATCAGCTAGGAATAAAACAATTTTCAGCAGGCTGACTTTTCATTGATTGCTCAGGCAGAGGCAAAGGACATAAAATTTTAGAAGCCAAAGGACTTTATACAGGCTTCCAAGGACAGGCACAGGCTTTAAAGCAAAACAAAATAAAATTGCATAGATCGCAAATAAAATAAACTAAACACCTAAAATCGCATAACTGTATGTACAAAGGAATAAAACAAATTGCAAGGCTATTTACAAAGGATGCAAAGCACATCTATACAGACAGCAAAGAAAATAACTAAAACAAAAGACTGCATAGACAGCAAAGAAAAGGAAAAGTAGGGAAGAAAATAAAACGTACAGTAATAAAAGAAATAAACTAAAAGAATCAAGCAAAATAAAAATTAAATCGCAAATCGAAATAAATTAAATCGAATCGAAATAAATAAACTTAAATCGTACAGACAACAAAGAAAAAGAAATGCAATAAAGAAAAGACTATATAGACTAAAATAAAAGCAAGCTAAAATAAAAAGACAAAGAAAGGAAATAAAAAGCACTGACAAAGAAATAAACTGAAAAACAAATAAATTAAAACTGCAGAGCATTAAAATTAAACTGAAAAAGATTAAAACTGCACAGACATTGAAATAAAAACTGCACTGACAAAGAAATAAAACCGAAAAACTTCAAAGCTTATTTACAATGCATACATATGTTACAACTTCCCTTCATACTCAAAAAATGCAAGCAGCTTGGGAAAGCAGAGAAATGGTGCTTTAAAAAATTTTGACCATGCAAGTAATTTAAAAAAAATTACCTTTCATGTCCCGTTGACGAAATGCACTCCGCATCGTGCTTCAAAAATTTGCTATCCTGGGAAAGACTTGGGTTTATCGTCTTCCCCGTCCCATTTGAAAAACAAATCTGCAACTCCTTCAAATTAAACAAATCATATAATAACAAATCATATGATAACATGTTTATGCTTCTAATTAAAGGGTTTGCGGAGTTCTTTCAAAAGGACTGAATGTAAAAAACCCCAGGATCAAATACTTTAAAACCTTGACAGACCTGCACCACCACATTTTCAAATTGATGTGACAACCGAAAGAAATCATGTTTTATCTGTATGCCCTGGTTCTTAACAACTTGAACATTTTGTGGTTGCTGCACTACTTCAATATCCAGGACTTCAATTTTTATCCCTCTAGCAGAATGCTTACAATTTTCCTTTTCACCTGAGCCTTGCTTAGACTTAACCTCATCAATGTGCAATGTCCAAACATCATTGTTGTTATTGATTAGGGCTATAATTGTTCTCACCTTTTCAGTTGCCAAATCATAAACTCCAATATCTGCATCAACACAGTTTATAGCCTTATCTTTGATATTATGTTCAGAAGTTGCAGGCTTATGTTGAGACAGTTCATCAATTCCAAGTTGGCTGACCACATTCATATTTACCATCTTTTCCTCCTTTTCTTGAAATTCAACAGGTGGTCCAGAGTAAGCCTCAATCAAGTTAATGTTTTGTCCAACAATCTGAGGCGCTTCATAGAGGGTGATGTCAGCTTTAAGTTCCCTCATATCCTCAATGATGCTATCCTCCTCGCCATTTCTCGCATAGTGAGATTGAATCTCACTTTCATCATCCTCTGATGAGGAAGGATCATTATTAAGTTCTGGACTCTCACATTTCAAGTCATAACCGTCCATTTTGAACTCGTTGAAAATCTTGCATTTCATCCACGAAGTCTCGTACAAGACTTTCTCGTCTCTTCGAGAAAAGTGACAGAATCGAAACCCCGGTTGTACTATTTTTGGGTGAACTAGAAATATCAATATTTCTTTGATCTCTAGGAAAATTTAACTCACCAGGAAAAACTTCGGATTTGGGTGGTGCCGTATCACAACCGTTCACTTCAAGCACTTCCACTTTGAATTTGTCGAACTCTTCTCTCGTATTTTGCACATGCCGAGTGGATGTGACAGCTTAACGTAGTCTCCTTGGGTAGAGCATGACATGTTGGCACTAACTCATGATGTGGAATGGGGTCCGGAATAGGCATGTTCTCGTGTAACATAGGATATCAAAGGACTCGCTCAAAATTTGAGGCCCTAGTCTGTCTTTCAAGAATTAAGGCTTCTTTATAAGCCTCTCGCCAGGGTTGTGATATTAATGTCTCTCTTGAGGAAAATAGAGGTCACCGAATCCAATGCATTCTTGTAGATTTCTAAGGCCAGATTTGCATTTGGGATGTAATGGCCAGTCATTCTACCGTAAGCTCTTTGGAACCTCATATTGAAAGACCTGACGCTTTCTCCCGACTCTCTCTTGATGCTGGAAAATTGCCGATATAAAATGCTGGGATCTATCACTTCACCGAACTGTGATATAAAAGCTTTCTCTAGATCATCCCAACTAGTAATGGAATTGCTCGGTGAGGTTTAAAAACCAGCCATAAGCTCCCTCCTCGGAGAGTGAACGGGAACAATCTGCAGGCAACATCTTCATGCTGTATATTCAACAATCTTAAAGCATTTTTAAAAGCTAGCAGATGTTCTTCTGCAGTTCTTGTCCCATCATGTTTGTACCTAGGGAGATACCTTTCTGGACTTCTGGGCAGGTCATGGGCTATACCCGGAATGTTCAAAGCGGTGGAGCCCAACCAATTTGCCATTATTACTTGGCTGACAGTGATGTTCTGATTTGTAATTGGATAACTGCAAGTGATGATAGAACTGTTCTTAACAAACCACTGAACTTAAGGCCTTCTCTGGCAATTTCAAAAACTGCACTGACAACTTTCAAAAACTGCACTGACAATTTATGAAACTGAGCCACTTTTAAATGTTAAAATTTCGTACTGGATAAAATAAGACATACAACTTTACGCTCTTAATGTGTTCGCATTTGGAAATTTAAAACACTCGTATCGACAATTTATAAAACCGTATCGACAATTTATAAAGCTGTCCGGAGTTCATTGTGGGTCCTTCAAATGTTGTTGTTATGCCCTTACAATACTTGAACTGAGTTCATGCCCTCCTTCTAGCGCCAATTAGATGTTGGCTGAGGAGGAGGGGAAAATTGGCTACCAGACTTTGGATAAAATACAGCTTTACAGTTCCACATACAGTCGGATTTCTCAACTCAAGTGCACTAAGAACAGATGTTCTGCCCTCCTTCTAGCGCCAATTAGGTGTTGGTCCGGCTTTCATGCACACCCCGGGAAAAAGGATGAAGGCAAGGAAAGCTCCGGAGACACCCACGGGACGGATCCCACTCATCTTTAGGATCTAGCTGGTTATCCAAGGTGCGAGTTACAGAGTTGGGTCGAATGGCAATTCACTCTTTTCCACTTCCGGAATAGATTTCGATATGGATCGCTCTCGTTACCTTACAGGGGGTTCCCGAACTTGTTCAAGAGTTGCAAAAGTTGTTGACAATCAGATTTGACTTGAATTCTTTGATCTAGCTCTCATGGGTCAACAGATTTAAATAAAAGGCAAATAAAGAAAATAAAAATGGATCATTAACGGTAAGCAAAGAGAGGGTAGGGTAGGGCAGAAAAGAGAAGTTTATCAAACATCAATTGTAAACCCAAACTGTCAATCTTATCTATGCTATCAGCTTCACAACAGAACAAATCCCAGAAGAAAGTGTCCAGTCAGTCTAAGATCACTTTCAACTAAGAGCACAAGGCAGAGTGAAACAGATCTAGCAGAAAATCATAAATCCAAGGGCAGACTGATTAAAATCGGTATCTTTCACCTGCAGCTCTAGCTCGCACAAATGAAGACAGAGCAATTAGAACAAACTTAACCTCAAATCTGTAATTTCCCCTAGCAGCATAATAGAACAACCGAAGCCTAACAAAGATATTTAATCTTGACAATGGCAGATTTACAAAGATATATCTAACAAACTTTAAATGGAACGGATAACAAAAGAAAATACACTTATCACACTCGCAAAAGATTAGGCTCCCGGCCATGCTATCACGTAAAAGCTAAAGCACATCAACTCCAAGTCCGTAAACAAAGGATTTCACAAAATTTGCAAGAAATTGCTTATAAGCCTTTATTTCTAAGTCTCCGCCTCCCGCGATTACATTTAGAATTTGTATTTATAGACTCGTGACAGCACCCGATCTTTTCCAAAATATCTTGCTCAAACCCTAAATCTTATCGCACTTAAACCCTAGGACCCGGGTTTTACAATAAAAATCCATTTAAAAATCAAAGTCCGGATAGAACTTAACCCTTCTGCAAATCAGTGCAATCACTGCCATAAATGGAGAAGATAAAATCAAATGCAACTTGCATTCATCCGCAGCTGCAAATAAATGCCTCCATTAATTCTCGCTCGGTGAGCCGGATGAGTCACCACTTCTCCATCAATTTGATCTCCGTAAATCCATCTCTCGAGTTGAAATGGTCTCCATGCTATCAATTCTGCAATAAATCTCCATTAAATGCATTTACCGACAGCCTCTCTTCTAGCATGGCGGTCCTTGACTAAATCCGCACTTTATCTTTGCCTTTATGGTCTTTCCCGTTGTCCCGTAAGTGCTGGTGGAATCCCGCATGAAAGACAAAAAGATGCATTAGATTAGCATTTTAATTAAATCATAAGCTTAAAACATTAAAAACAGATTAAATCCGCAAAATAAGCTTGCATGTCGGCCTCTGTTTGTCCCATTCACGCTTTGACACGTGTCGCTACCCCAGGAAGCCTTCTGTTTCCCGCCGGAATGCACTTTCATGTCAACTATGACTTTCTCTCTCCTGCCGCGATTCTGCGACATGTCGCGATTTCGCGACATGTCGCGAAATCGCGACCCCGCCAGCGCATCGGCAACTTCCTCCCTCGTCGGCCGCGAAAACGCGACATGTCGCGATTTCGCGACATGTCGCGAAATCGCGACCCTCCTGGCCTCCGTACGCCCATCCCGATTTTCAGCCGCGATTCTAGAACACCGCGAAATCGCGACGCTCCTTACCCGCATGCGTTGACCGCGTTGACCGCGATTTTGGAACATGTTTCCGACTTAGCCGATTTTTCATCCTGCAGCCCACTTTCTCTCTCCTGCCGCGAAAATACGACATGTCGCGATTTCGCGACATGTCGCAAAATCGCGCCCTCCGTACAGCTTGCTTCTCTCGTCAAAAAACTGTCGCGATTTCGCGACATGTCGCGAAATCGCGACCTTCTCGGCACTTAGCCGCATTTTGACTTACCTGTCGCGATATCGCGACATTTCCGAAAATGGAAGTGTCGCGATATCGCGACACTACCAAAAATGGAAAGTTTGATTTTTCAGTGAATTATGCAACTGTTTTCTGGATTTTCTCGGTACCGGTGCAAGATTTTGCTTGTGCATGAATGATTCTAGCATGTAAAAAGTGAATTCTTGGATAACACAGCTAAAATGCAAGAAAAAGCACAACTTTAAAAAGGAGGCAAGCAAAATATGGATTTAAAACTGAAAATGACCAAGAGGGTCCCTGCTGCAAAAATGGAAGTTCATAATTTTCTAAGGATGGAATCTCATTTTTCAGTGGGGGTGTGTTGCTTATCAATAGACCTCACCACTTGTGTCATCTTAGGGAACCTATGGACATGGAACTCATCTATCACGAGGTGTTCCCAGGTCCTCCCATTGAAAGAAGGGTAGTCAATCTGGAGGAGATATACCACATGGTGTTTCATGGACCTTAAAATTTAAGGTAATTGCTCCCTCTTGAGGATCCAATTGTTATGTTTGTGCCTAGAGAAGACTTAAAAATCCCCATTTTTCTAGTGCCACATCTAGAGAAAGGGGAAAAATCTAGAAGTAGTGGGTTATATTCGTGTGGTCCTGGAGATTTCATCCATTCCATCAACATGATCTCCATTGATTTGACCACTCCACTCTGTAATCCATATGACCCTTCAAAAAATTTGTACCTCAATATTGAGGCCATTGATTTTAATCATACCAATTCATATTTAGAGCTTGAATATTTCTTCCCTAATGAAGAAATGTTGCAACCATTTCATTTTGTGCCAGGTTGTGCATACAATGTTTATCATGCTGATGTTAGGTATGAAGACAATATACATCAAGCAGGTCAACTAGACGTCTAACCTGCTAGATGTCTGGGTCAGACGTCTAGGCAACAGGCCAGATGTCTAACCTGCTAGAAATTTGGGCTTCCAGACGTCTAGGCTGGCAAAAATCTGGGCCTGATGTCTGGGCTGCCAGACATCTAGGATGCCAGAAATATAGGTTGGCAGATGTCTGGGCCTGACGTCTGGCTACTAGACGTCTAGGCTGGCAGATGTATGGGCCTAATGTCTGGGTAGCTAGACATCCAACCTAATTTCAAGACAAGTAGACATCATAGGAGCAGACGTCTAGGTAGAATATAGGAATGCGGAAGACGAACGATCTTCGAAGCAAAAATGAATAATATTTTGGAAGTTTTAATTGGAAGAGGAAACAAATAGTTTGGAGTCTTCCTTCTGCTCTATAAAAGGGATTTGACCCCTTGCATATGATATAGAGGTTGTTGAAAATGTTGAAAGATGTGGATGTAAATTTTTCTAAAAATAATAAAAGGAGAAGTTGCCATTACCCCATGGTTTTTCCTGCACATTGCAGGTTTCCACGTAAATCTCTCTGTCACTTGTGTTATTGTTTTCATGTTCTATATTTTTGTTACTGTGCTTCCTATTGCAGGTGATAAATCTTGAAGTTTTTCCTAACATATGGTATCAAAGCTAAGGTTTTATGTGAGTGGGAGCTACAAAAATGACAAAAGGTGTAGCCAAGTTCGAGATTAAGAAATTTGATGGCAGGAACTTCACTATATGGAAGATGAAGGTGGAGGATTTGATGGTTCAGAATGACCAAGTTCAAGCCTTGCAAGGGGTCGCAAGTAAACTAAGCAGCATGAAAGGTGAGGAGTGGGTAATGCTTGATAGGAAGGCAATTTTTATAGTTCATCTTTTCCTAGCGAACTCCATATAGTTCAATGTAGCTGAAGAAAAGACCGCGTAAGCCCTTTGGCAAAAGCTTGAAAAATTGTATGAAACAAAATCAGTAAATAACAAGGTTTTTATGAAAAAGCAACTTTATAGATTGAGGATGAAGGAAATTTCATCCGTGGTAGATCATTTGAATGAGTTTAATACTATGACCAGTAAACTGGTCTCAATTAATGTGAATATGGAGGATGAAGATAGGGCTATCACCCTACTTTTTTCCCTCCCGAACACTTGGGATCATATGGTGATGACCATCAGTAATTCATCATTAGGAAATCTCAAATTTGATGATGTGGTAGCCGCTTTGTTGGCAGAAGAGTTGAGGTAAAAAATGTCTTTGGAACCCTCAACCAATGAAGCCCTATCTGTGAAAGGTCGATCGTTCATGGGGAGTAAACAAGGTAGAAAGCAGTCTAGATCTAAGTATAAAGGACGTAAGCAAAAAGGGAAGTGCTAACATTAAGGGAAGCCATGAAAATCCAAGAAGGACTATTGGTAATTAAATAATGGTGAAAAGCAAAATCAACCATCAGCTGAAGCCAATGTAGTAGATTCAGGAGAGATGACAACATGTGAAGCCTTATGTATCAGTAACAACAAATTAGTTTTATATACCTAGGTTTTGGACTTAGGTGCATCTTTCCACATGTCTCCCCATAGATACTAGTTTGATAAATATCAACCATACTATGGTGGAAAGGTCTATTTGGGTGATGATCATCCTTTAGAAATTATGGGAAGAGGAGATATAAGGGATGGTAGATAAAGGATGTTATGTGATGTGCGACATGTGCCCAATTTGAGGAAGAATTTGCTATCAATCAAAATGATGGATAAGCTAGGGTATTTTGTCACCTTCTATAACAACTACTACAAGATTAGCAGAGGAGCTCTTGTAGTAGCAAAGGGAGAATCTTATGGGAATTTATACCGTTTATGCAGTGATACGGTGACAAACCATGCAACAACAACTTCTGTTCAGGATGCAGTAATTGCTATGGCATCAATGCCTAGGCCATATGAGTGAAAAAGCCCTCTAAATTCTACATGACAAAGGTATGCCATATAGGATTAAGTCTTGTAATTTAGACTTATGTGAGCACTATATTTTTGGTAAATAGAAGAGGGTTCGATTTACTGCAAGTCTTGGTAAGAATTCTAATTTTCTACAACTTATACATTCTGATATATTTGGACTAGTCCCCACTCAGTCCTTGAATGGCGCAATCTATTTTTTGACTTTTATAGATGATTATTCTAGGAGAGTGTGGGTTTATTTTCTGAATAAGAAGTCAAATTTTGCAGAAATTTAAGGAGTTCAAAGCACGGGTAGAAAAGAGTTTGGGCAAGTCGATTTTATGTCTCAGGTCAGATAATGGGGGTGAATATTGCTCCAAGGAATTTTATAAATTTTGTATGCAGGAAGGTATTAAGCACCAAAAGACTATAACATACACTCCACAACAAAATGGATTTGCTGAGCGGATGAATCACACAATCATAGAATGTGCAAGAAGTATGCTTAGCACAACCATATTGGAGAAAAGGTGTTGGGCAGAGTCTGTTAATACAACTGTTTATATTATTAACAGGTCATCTACAACTACGTTGGATGGTAAGATTCTGAAGGAGGTTTGGTATTGTAAGCCAGTTGATTACTCTCATTTGCAAACCTTTGGCTATGATGCGTTTGCTCATGTACCCAAAGAAAAAACGTCCAAGCTTGATCTGAAGTCAAATAAATATGTTTTTTTTGGCTATGGAGATATAGTGAAGGGGCATATACTATGGGATCCTACTACCCATAAGGTAATTATTAGCCAGGATGTAATTGTTGATGAAAAATCTATGCAAAGGAAGGAGGTACAACAAAATCCTAATGTTGTACCTATTGAAGTAGAATTTAGTGAAGATGAACGTTTTTGATCAACGTGTAGAACAACAAGTAGATCAAAAAGCAGAGCAGCCACAACGGTCACAAGACCAAGATCTAGAACCGACAGATCATTGAGTTAGAAGATCTACACGTCCACAAAAGTGTTCTAAAAGGTATTCTCATGTGTATCTGTCCTCTTTTGCTTTGTTAACTAATGATGGTGAACCTAGTTCATTTCAAGAAGTTAGAGAGTCTGAAAATGCAGGAAAGTGGAGGAAATCCATGGAGGAGGAAATCGAGGCACTTCAAAAGAATAAAACTTGGGAACTTGTGGATCTCCCACCTAGAAGAAATACTGTTGGAAACAAGTGGGTGTACAAAGTGAAGAAGAACAATGATGGGTTGTTGGAACACTATAAAGCTCACTTGGTGGAAAAGGACTATGTGCAAAAGTCAGGTGTTGACTTTAATGAAATTTTCTCTTTAGTTGTGAAGATGACTACTATCAAAGTTCTACTTGCACTTGTAGCTGCACAAGATTTAGAATTGGAGCAGCTTAATGTAAAGATTGCTTTCTTGCATGGTGATCTCGAGGAAGAGATATAAATGGATCATCCTGAGGGCTATTAATAAAGAGGCAAAGAGCATTTGGTTTGCAGAATGAAGAAATCACTGTACGAGTTGAAACAGGCACCAAGGATGTGGTATAGGAAATTTGACACCTTCATGAAGAGCCAAGGTTTCAGCAGGAGTGAAGCTGACCATTGTGCATACTATAAGAGGTTTGATGATGGCAGTTTTATTATTTTGATGTTGTATGTTGATGATATGTTGGTTACAGGCCCCAAAATAAAGAAAATAATTGATCTTAAAGCTCAGTTGGCTAGGACATTTGAAATGAAGGATTTAGGAGCAGCAAACCAAATTTTAGGGATGAAGATACACAAGGATAGAAAAGAAAGAAATATCTGGTTAAGTCAAAAATCATATGTGGAAAATATTCTGTAGTGCTTCAATATGTAGAATGCTAAACCAGTTAGTACCCCACTTCTTCCACACTTAAAGCTGTCTTCCAACCAGTGTCCTAGAACTAAAGTAGAGAAGACAAGCATATATCGTGTACCGTATTCATCAGTAGTAGGAAGCCTCATTTATGCCATGGTGAGTACCAAATCAAATATTACCCAAGTAGTGGGAGTAGTCAGCCGGTACATGGAAAATCCTGATAAGGAGCATTGGAATGCAGTGAAGTTACAGATTTGACTGCTACTCAATGCTCCTGCCTTGGCTTCACCATGAATTGACTCAACGTGTTCACGGCAAAACATATATCTGGTCGAGTGTTGATCAAATACATCAAGGATCCTATCAGCTGCTTGTACAATGTAGGTTCCACCAATTATAAATCCGAAGTTGTCACCTTCTTCAGATTAGTGATCATGGGTAGGTTCCACCAAATAGAATTAGAAATGTCTCGAACCACTTCTAGCATGTTCATACTGAAGCCTGTGCAAAAATTTCCTGTTCGAGCTACATTTCTCAACACTTACATCAGTTAAGGAGCAGGGAAAATTTGAGGGGATGAAAATATTTTAACAGGTATAAAATGATAAACTATTTTTACATTTAAAAAAATTATGTACCAATGTATTATAGGCTAATGTTAAACAAAAACATAAAATTGAATACTAATACGAGGAAACGGTTACAAATTTAATAATTTTGTGTCAATTTTGTATAGAAATTTGACAATTGTTTCTTTTGGAGATTTTCCTAATTTGCAAATCCAATTTTTGAAAATTTAGTGAAAAATATCCTGTGAAGAATTTGTTAAGGGTCTTTTCTAGGAATTGTAAATTCTAGAAAATATCTTTTTTCCCAACCTTCTTGTAGCCAAATAGCTCTTTACATTACCACGTAGAGGAGCCAATGTTTATGATAACAGTTGATGCAATACAACTTGGTATTTGAAATCTCTAACTCATCACATTAAAACAAAAATACTAACAAATTGAATGGAAATATTTGCTATTTATATATGTTAGAACATTGATATAATTTTATTTTTTTATTTTTTATTTTGTGTCATATAATAAGTATATTCTAGACGATTTTAAAAATTTTTTGGGACAACATTCTAATTGTTGGTGAGCTTTGAAGTGCCAACATGGTGCCTATGTGGAATTATGCAAATTTCAATATAAATAACATCTCGAGGGTTGAATACACTTGTTAAGAAATGGTCTACCCTTATTTTCTATGCAACATTGACAATCTTAAAAAAATAATTTTAAAAAGACATTTAATGTAAGAATCAAATAAATAAAAATCTATTGATCTAATGATTAAAGGTTTAATATGGGTGGTGGGAACTAGAGAAATTTTTTCTATTTGGATGGATACTTAAATTTTCTATTTGGATGGATACTTGGTGTGATAAAAAACCACTCAATTTGGATCCAATTTTGAAACCTTGGATGAGATTGCTTCAATACAAATATGGTAATAGGGTTTCAGAATTTTTGTACAAGGATCAGGAAGGAAGACACAAATAGAAAGAAGATTTTTTTACAAGTATACAAGACAAGGTAATAGGGTTTCAAACATTTTGTACAAGGATCAGGAAGGAAGACAAAAATGGAAAGAAGATTTTTTTACAAGTATACAAGACATGGTAATAGGGTTTCAAACATTTTGTACAAGGACCACGAAGGAAAACACAAATGTAAAGAATATTTTTTTACAAGTATATACAAGACATTGATGTTAGGAGACAATTGAGTAGAAAGATAACGACTATGATTATTCAGAGGGGAACCAAGGATAAATTGATTTGAGAGTTGAATAGCTTAGGAGAATACACAACAAGAAGTGGATAAAATGTAAAGCACCAACAAAATAGTAATATCACTAGAATATGGAGAGATATTTGGGATAGCCCAAAGGTTCATAAAGTCAAAATGTTTGTGTGGATAGTAGGTCATAGAAGAATTTTATCATTGGATAACCTTATGAAAAGGGGTTTTCATTGCACCTCTCAATGTGTTCTTTGTAAAAATGAGGACGAGAGAATTGACCATCTCTTGGGATATTGCTCAATAGTTTGGAAACTATGGCAATGGTTTCTTAATATATTTTGGTAAATGCATGGTGATCAATAGTAGAATTGAAGATTGGTTAAAGCAATGGTAGAGCACTTATAAAAGTGAGGCTTTACAAACAACATGGGATAATATCAAAATATACAATACTTTGGATTGTATGGCTAGAAAGGAATATAAGAATATTTAAAGGAAAGGAAAGCAATTTTAGAGGTAATGGAAAGGAAGATATGTTTAACCATAGAGGAGTCTAAACCAACCCTATCAACTCACCTAGTCCCTCATCTAGAGTAGAGAGGTTTGATAGATGAAGTCAAGTCATTAAATGGAATTATGATGTTGGGTACAAAAAAAGCAAAAATAAGGCAAATAATATAAAGTGGAAACCACAAGATATGGAGTTGGTTAAATTGAAATTTGATGGAGCATTTAAAGGAGATCCTGGATCAACAGGAGGAGGAATAATTAGAATAATAGAGGAGGAATAATTAGAAATAATAGAGGAGAGATTTTGTCTCATCACACTTTCAATAGTGGATTTAAGACAAATAATGAAGTGAAGCTTGGGCAGCTTTAGAAGGATTAAAAATATGCAAACAAATGAAATGGAACAAAGTATAAATGAAAGGTGACCACTTGAATCACTTGAATCAAATAATGATTAATATTTACTTTAGTGTTTTTCCATTGGTATTATATGTGTCTTTAAATAAATTATTTATTATAATTTTTGTGGTTGCACTTGTGTTTCAAGACGGAAACTAGCAATCAAGATTTGGTAAAATGAACTACGATAGTGCGATGTTTTGGAAATATTATTCTTACAGGATACAATGCATAAATAGTAGAGGTGAAGATTTGGTATTGTGAAGGTTGCTATAGAAAGATGTCAAGAAGGATGTTGAATTCTATAATATTTGCATTCATATAGAAAACTGAAAAGATCGAGAAAATGAAAATCAAGAATTTAGACATTTTATGTAAAATGATGTAGGTTTCTAGCTATAACATCTCAATTGAGATGAGAAGTGTATCTATTTGTAAAATCTCAAGCTCTAAAGAAGAGAGTTGTAATTTTTCAAGGGTAGGGGACCCAAGTACAACCCCTTATTATCCAACAAAAATAAACAATCAAAAAAATATACAAGAAGACAACATGGTTAGCATATTACCTGTAAATATAATAAGTTAAGATAGGTTTGATCTTGGAAATTTTACTAATATAGGTGTGTGTAACTATTGATCCCTCTTCCCTAGTACAATTCAATGTGATTTTCATTTAGCAAAGAAAATAAAAAGAATATAAATTTTTATTGTTTGAGCAAGTTTGAAGATGCTCTACCAGGACAAGAAAACTTGTTAAAGAATTTTGCATTTATCTACTGGATGCATAATCACTGATTCTATTGCATTGTCAATGCCCTTTAGGGATATGAATTAGTTCTTAGGATCTTAACCGTTCCTCTTTTAAGTTGCCCTTGTTTGGGTAGTGTGGCTTCATAAGATTTTGTGTTGTGTTGAATATTAAAAGTAGAAAAAAAAATATAGGTAGACCTAGTGATGTGGTGCCATCACAAGCACGAAAGCAACAATGAGTTGTACCAAGCTATTGTCATGTATATAGTGAATTTTCATAGTGTTATAGTGAATTTTCATAGTGTTTTGTGGCATGTGAATAGGCATGATAATGCATGCCATGTTTTTAATAGGTGTGTCGACTATAATAAATAGGAAAACTCAATTGTGTTTGATATAAGTGGATATCGAGTGGCTAGGTGGTTAGGCAATTGCCAACTGCCTATCAATAACCCCTCCTATAAAATGTTTGATGTCCAATTTGTATCACATGTTGTATGTTCATAATATATTGTAGAGTCGATGCTATCATACTATTTATATGTGATTGGATTGTGGATGTATTTTTTTTGGTATTGATAATGTATTTATTTATAAAGATAATAAGATACCATTTTTGTTGTGAGTTATATTACTATTGCTAATGTATTTACCGTGTCACATATTTTATGTTATTTTCCATTTCATTATTCCATGTACATGATTGAAAACTCCTACATTATACATTTTGGCATCATTATCAATATGGATTGGGTCAGTTACAAGAGTGAAATATTTGACTATCTATAGAGTGCTTAAGGACAAACACAATGGCCACAATGGGAAAAACCCACCTATAGGTCTCACCAGATCATGCTACATATGATCATGATTAGTGATGAAGATAGTATTAGTGACACACATGAAAGTGTGCCAAAGTCTAAGTGAACTAGGAGAGCCCATTTATTTATTGGAAATGTATAAGGTAGAATTTCTATAGAGTGCCTTCATGTTGATGGAAGAAAGGGGTGTAAACATCTTTGTTATTTTTAATGGACAAACCCATGTTAACTACTATGTTGGTAGAAGGATTCTTGTTCCTAGTGATTAAGGTCATGTAGCCTCATTGGGATGAAAGAAGTCCTCATTTAGGAGACTTATTTTTTAGCAAGGAGAGAGGTGCTTTTTGTATGAACAATATTTGGTTGAAGACCTTCTAATAGATGGAGGAAGATCAAGACATACAAGACATAGGCCTAGAGTGTGATGACAAAAGGTGCATTGAAAGTGTCTATGATGACATAATGCACTATGAAGGTATCCATAGTGATTTAGTTCCTTAAGAAATTGCAAGAGACTTAAGAGATTGGCAAGTGATTGCATAGGGATTCCCAATATAGGGGCAAATGAAGGGGGATGCATTTGGTAGTGCATGGGATAAGATTTCAACATAGGAGAGAGTGCTTAGAAGTTTCTGGCGGTGCGTCGAGTAGCAACAATTGACTTTAAGCAACACAAATCTATACTTAATGATAACCATAAACTCTTAGTTTTGATAGAATAACCAATGCATGTATGTTGTCAAACTTGAGTTAGGTAGAACCTCAAAACAACATCCATACATCAATTATAAAGACTTGAATGTTAACTTAGGCAAGTAAGCAAATAAAAAGTACGAGTATTGTAGGTACTTACCAAAAAATGGTTGTTCTGAAAGGCCATTAGAAATGTTTGAAATTTCATGGGGATTGAAAGGACTCAATACATCATTGTAGAATATGCATACCTATTTGGCATGCAAATGCTTAGGATAACAAGGTAGTTGATGCATATATGCCTCGCTATGATTAGGAGATTGGCAATATATTAGGACATGGAATTACCAATGAGATGCATCATTTATGGTAAACTAAAGGACACATTTAAGAAGTTTCATATTCTATACGATGACAATGAGATTACAACACTAAGCAAGGAAGATGAAGAATATTGAATCATATAATTGTTATCTTAAGGAATTGTCAGCAAAGTTAGAGAAAGAACCATCACTTGAAGAAATAATGGTTCATTGAGGGACTTCTTTTGAGGTTTAAAAAAATGAACATGCTTTCATCTACATGCACCAATAGGTCACTAAAAAAACTTAAAATGTGGAAAGTGAATAAAAGACCATGGGTAATGGAAGTTGGCTAGTGAACAACTTCTCTAACTATAGTGATAAAGAGCATTGAGGTGATCAACAATGATATGATTAGGATGTTTTGGAATATGAAAGACGACAAAGAAGACATTTGATGCAAAATCAAAGACCACATCAATGGCTAATGTTTGAAGTGTGTATATTACAATATCTATAAGATGCATGGGCATTGGTTGTTAGAGTTCCCATTTAATGTGAAGAGTAAGAAGCATCAACTCTTATCGATAAAAAACCTAGCATCTTGAAGAGAGATGTCACTAATAACAAATATTGTAATAACTTCGAAGGCAAGATGAGAAAAAAATAAGGCAAAATAAAGAATGTGAACAAAGGTAATAACATTAAATATGAAAAAAGCAAGTGGTGGTTCATAAAATGTCACAAATGTTAGGAGTAGGAAGACTTTGCATACGACTACAAGAACACCACTAGTCCAAATGTGCTAATGATGTGTAATTGGCACAAATATGGGGACTACAAAGAAGACCATTATCCCTAGTAACAAAGAGGGGGAGACCCTAACTTAATCAATTTGATTGACATTGAAGAACAAGTGATTGATCTAAAATGAGGATGAAGCACATTTTGACCATTACATAAGAGAAAGAGAAGAAGGTTGAATATCCTAATCCAATTGTTGAGTGAGAAGTGATGGTAGGAGGCCTAAGCAAGTGCCAATAATATCATGGCAAAATAATGAAAAAAGAGACAAGACCAATAAAGGGCACAAAAAACATCCATGAATGACAAGGCATCAATGTCACAAAGCTTAACATTTCAATTGCTACAATTGAGTGTCCCTGTGAAGGTGACAATCCTATGAAGGAAATACTCTTCTTTGATGATGTTCTTGGGGATATTTGTGATCATTTTTTTATGGTGAAAAGTATCAAAATACATTACTTAAACAACAAAATATAGCAAGGGACCCACAACATATTCTATTGATAAAAATGATTGATGCTAGGAAGTGATTAATGCTAATGCATATAGGATTACTAGGGCACATGTTGATACACATTTATTATAAATGGGTTGATTGTAAATGTGATTTCAAACAAGACCTGGTGAATATTGGGTCTACCATCATTGTGACCATCTAATTTTTATTTCTAGGAGCATACCACTTTTGTATTAAAATGAAGAGTGCTCAAAGGATATAAAGTCATGATTACAAAGCAAAATTTTGTATTGGATTAATTAACTTATAAAAGATACCCTATGAGACCTTGTTGGGTTGTGGTTGGTTGAGAATGGCAAAGCTAGACCATAATAATTATCCTTTAACCTTTTAGGAAGCGCACAAGTTCAATACCAACCTGAAGGCACAATTGTTGAGTGAGGATATTGTGTCCTTGAGCAAGTTGAACTTTTTGAGTTGAATGTCAAAGCATATACAAGTTTCGACATAGATCAAGACAACACAAATATTTTGAAATTATATGAATGTTCAAAATATGTGTATAATTCTAACAACTATCCCCTCCATTGGAAAATGGAGGACTATGATGTGTTTTGTTTGGGACACTTCTATTTGGATGTTAAAGAAGAAATTTGTAAAAATATAAGGTAGAAGGTAACATTGCTTGATACATTTGAAGTTAAAAAATCAAGTAACTTTGCAAGTACAAGAAGTTACTCTGGTGGCACTAATGTGCCAGTGGATGGATATGAACAATCCAATTTCCCTCTAAATTTGCATAATACATCATTGGTGGTGTGCATGTAACATGATGATAAACCAAGATCACAAATTGAAACACAAGGTAGTTGAGGAACCAAAAGTTATCCAATATGCACCTTGGTTGTATCAACTGATTCTTGACACAATGAACAAAGAGAAATTCATTAACATTGACAATGATTGAGATCCAATATTATAGGGAATAGTGTTCAAGATCTTCATGCATATAAGAAAGTCTTTGTATAGATATATAAAAACCTCAAGGGAATTTTGCCTAAGGTATGTGACTAAGGTCATATTCCATGGATCCTAAATATGCAAAACTTTTAAATGGAGAAATTAAGAAGAATTGAATGTTGGCATCATATTCAAGGTGTTTTTGAGTGATTGGACATCACCAATTATGTTTAGTCTCAAGCAGACTACACATATGTGAATTTATGTAAATTTCAAGAGTTTGAATGTGGGGACAACAAAAATTCCCTTCCTAATCCCATTTTATAGATTTTATTTTGAGAGAGGTAGTTAGTCATGAAATATTTTGAGACATATTATTGAGCTATAACAAAATTAGTATAGTGAAGGACAAGCTGAAGACTATAGCTGCACAATCAGGTGCCTTTTAGGTTGTGTAGCGTGTCAATGGAATTTCACATATAATTTGTTACATATTCAAGCAAATGTTTTTTTTAAATTTACATAGTGGAATTGATAGCCACCACGAATCTGGGTAGGCTATCCGGATTTTAGGGCCACCACAGTATTCTGCATTGTTCGCCCCAGATGCCGCCACATAGTTCTTCACGTAGTTTGCCCCTAATACCATAATGCCACAATCATTTTAAACCTTTAATGTCACTAAAAGTACTACGAAAGGGACAAGCATTTAGTCCGACAAGGCTCGAGATTTGAACCTTGGACCTCCGCCCCCTTATGGGGTTTGGTCGAACCAATTGGTCTACACATCGGACCTCCATTCAAGAAAATATTAGTTGTGAAGTGGAAGATATTACTTGACAATTGGTCATTGTATGGGCAAAAGGAAAAACATATCAAGTTGTTAGAATATGGGTGCAACTATGCATGAATGCTGACCTTTCACTTAACCACAAGAAATGTTAGTTGTTGGTGCCCGATGGAAATTGTTTGAGAATTTTATATGCAATATCGAGCTAAAGAAAAATATTTATAAGATCTGTATGATGGTTTGCATGAAGTAACAATTCAATGTTAGCTCATTTAAGTCCTTGATAGAAGTGAAGTACTACCACAAGTTCATTAAAGACTTCACCACTTGTGATTAGTCTAAAGCAGTTTGTACATAAATGAATGTGTAAGCTTTAGGAGTTTTAATGTAAAGACAATAAAGGTTCCCTTCCTAATCCTGTTCACCAATTCTATTTTGGAGGAGGGAGGTAGTCATGAGATATACTCATTTTTAGATGGATTCTTGAGATACAATGAACTCATTATAGTTAAGGACAAGTTGAAAACAACACTTTTGGAGAATGACATATACAATTGGGTGCCTTTTAGAAGGTGTAATGTGCCAATAATATTTCAGTGACAATTTTTGACATATTTGAGCAAATGACAATTGTGAAGTTTAAGATATTCCTTGTTATACATACAAAAGGAATATCATATCAAGGTGTTAGAAGATGCATGCAACTATGCATGGATACTCACATTTCACTTAACCACAAGGAATATTAGTTATTGGTGTCCTATATGAAGTTATTAGGGAATTTTATTTACAATATCAAGGGGAAGAATCTTGATAAGATTCATATGATGGTTTGCATGGAGGTACCATTTGATGTTAAATAGTTTAAGTGCTACTTGAGACAAGTGGGGTACTATTGTAGGTTCATCAAAAACTTCATGAAGTTGTCACATGCCTTTAGCATTATAACAAGGAAGTTTATTTCTTTTCAATGGGCAAAGGGGAGCTTCAAAATTCCTTTTTGAAGCATAAAATGTTAGACTCATTAGTGCACTCATTTTGGTGTTTCTAGATTGGGATACAGTTTCATGTCCATAGTAGTGTGCCCAACTTTACAATCAGGCCTGAGTTGACAAAATAGGGAAATCATGGTTTGGATGAACTCAATTAATTTGCATGTTGGTTGGTGTCATAGGTGAAAAATAACTTCAACACAAAAATGTAAGGCACTTGGAATAGTGTATGTGATGCAAGAGTTTTGACAGTACTTGCTCGAAAATTATTTTTGCATTCTACGTCAATTGTTAAGAATTGTTATACTTGATAACCAAGCCAATTATTCTTGGATGAGTCAAGTGGCTTTTTGTGTTGCAAGAGTTTATGTTTTAGGTAATGGAATTACCTTGAAAGAAGCATGAGTGTTAATCAACCATCCTAGTACACTCTAGGACCAATATAAGGGGGGATGTCAGATGAATTTTTGAATGTCTATTTATTTCACATAATAGGGCTTCCATCTTGAGACAAGCACATAGGGGATTATTTGTTAATAATGTCCCTAGTAAGAGAGCTTTCAAAAACTATGCAAAGGAAGACTATGCTCAAGTCGAGGTGGTTACAATTGATTTAACATTTTCTCTATATATTTGTGTTTGACCTAATATTGTGTTAATGTATTGTTGAGAAACATGCATACAATGTGTTGAAGGAAGCACACGAGAGATTGGCTTGCCCGTATATGAGATTTGATATGATATGATGGCAAGAAATGTGTTGCTAGAAAGCTTTGGTACTTCACTCTATTCTATAAGGTGAAGGAGTGGGTGATGTCTTGTACCATGTGTCAAAGGTCAAGAAAAATATTGAAGAGGGAATTTATGTCATTGCATCCATCCTAGTCACAATTATTTTAGTGTTGGGGTTTGTTCTTAGTTGAACCCGAGATAAGGACAAAGGAACACAAAAATTATATTGACAACAGAGCATATAGTGAAACTGACGACTTTGGTTGGAGCAAGAATAAGTTCATCTATAAGCAAATAATCATGTGGTTTTGGATTATGCTACAAATTTCTAGTGATTATGAAGGACATTTATGAACAAGGTGATTGAAAAGCTAACATAAAATTTTTAATTCATTAGAAACCATCGAGTGCATACTATCTTAAAGTACAAATAAACATAAGCCATGGACAAAGTGCCCATGTTTGTGATTCATAAGTCTTGTTGAGTCAAAGGAACAAATTGGGAGGAAACATAACCAATGATCTTATGGGTGTATGAGACAATGTGTAAGTAAAAAATTGGCTATATGCCATTTTCATTAACATGTGGACAAGAGGTTGTCATAATAATGGAATTTATGATTCTGATCTTAGGAGTGGCTTGGTGCCAAACTATCTAAAAAATAAGGGTTTGGAAGAGATTGTTTTTATTGAGTCAATTGGACAAGTGCAAGTTGATGGCTTAGTGGGCTATTGAGATAGCCCAGTTATGGTGAATCCACTATCATGACAAGTATTTATGGTGCAAGTAATTCAATAAGGGTCACTTTAAATGGGAAGGGAGAGAACAATCCAAGAAATTTGAAGATCTTGTAGCTTCATCCTTTCTAGGTGGGCAAGGTGATGGATAATAGGTTTACCTGATTGCAATGATTGAATGGGATGTCATATTCCAATCCAATGAATGAATCTAAGTTGAAGCCTTAAGAAGCACATGTAAATTTCATAAAACTAGAGGGAGAGAGTTTAGATGGATTGTATAATTCATCCAATTGATCCACAAAGGACTCCTTTTAAGGAGTCACCATCACCAAAATTAGGAAATGTACTAACTCTGAAGACACGGTATCAACTATGAGTGAGGCTATATACATGGACGAGTTGAATTAGGAATTGAGCTTGTGTTTAGCCATTAGCTCTCAACATGATAGGTAAAGGAGTAATATAGCCAATTACCAAAGCTAGAGAAGACTATAGATGTACTTGTGGTTTTTAGAAGTTGAATCATTCATGTAATGACATGTGTATTTTGAAGAGATAGGCACATCATCAACATAACAAAGGCAAATGGTTATGATAGTGAAGAAAGAGTTGATGAAAAATTACGTGGACCTATTGTAGTTATTGAGACTGGACAATTATGATGCAAAAGTGAGCAATTACAACATGAATGGAAGAGTTTGAAGAGCTATGCCAAAATGGAATTGAAGATATTGTAGAGCTAATACTCTAATGATTGGAAACTGATGCACGATGGGTCCTACATGAGTTCTTAGGACTCCATAAATGAAAGTCGTAAACATTACTTGATTGAAATGAAGTTTAAGCAAAGACTTGACACTTAACCTAGGCAGTAGAGGAATACACAAGAGTGGGCATAATCACATTTTAAAATATAATTCCTTTACCTTTGAACTAAGAGGAAAAAATATTTAATATGAATCATAATAATTGGATGAAAGGATAAATAAAAGAAAAATAGTTGCAAGGATAAATTTACCACCATTGACTTTGGGAGACCTTGTGTAGTGGAAAAAATAATGACATATGCCATAAGAAAGAACCTGCACAAGGAAATGCTTGCAAAAGTGGCCAAATAATTGTGACATATAATCAAGACCAATGGGAAGGTGATTTAACACAAAAAATTCATCATGTAGATCATACCCTCATCCATTCCTAAGATTGTATTACATTGAACTAAAAAAACTACAAACATTGAGGATTTTCTCTCAAATTCATAGTAGAAATTATACACAACATCAAGAAGAGGAAATGTTTTTCAGGAAGATATTTTATGTAGAGTTGATTATCTTTATAATAGAGGTGGGCATTGTATATTACTAAACCATACCTCCTTTCCCACTCATTTCAAATGATTGTAGTATCATTTTAAAAAAAGTAAGATAGGGTATAAGTTGGAGGGAATTATATTTAATTAAAAGACTTCATCCTAAAATTTCTTAGGCTAGCTATCATCATCATTATTGGTTCTATTTATAGAGTTTCCATATATTCGAATGGTTCCAACCCTATCATAGATAATTTTGTTTTGATTTGATTTATACAAGGACATGGTCAAGTTTCAAACTATAAAAGCACTTTGAGAGTGCTATTGTTTAAGCCACCATCACCATCTAGATAGGGGAAATCATCATGTATTGCCTCTTTTGGGTTGTACCCTCCACTTAATGCTTTTCATTCTTGAAGTAGTCATTATAATTTGCTAGGTCGTGATTGAGAGGATAGGTCAATTTTCCTTTGTAGGGGAAGAATTCAACTGTCACCTTGGGTGGAAATTGTCATCCTCTAATAGGGAAACATTATTGCATGGATATTGGAGGTTTCCATCACACCTTGGCAATTATTGGTGTCCCATATATTAATTATCATTCCTATCCTTAATTTCCATGTTATAGCCATCATGAGTGCAATCACCATAGGATAGAGATAGGACATGAGAATAAATTGTTTGAGTGTTGGCACACTTTTGGAAGTTATCATCCCTATCATTAATTCCCATAAAAAGTAGGAATGCTTCATTTTTTTGGATGACTCCCACAACTTGATCATCCTCAATCATGTCATCCTTGTCAAAGTCATGACCATGATCCATGTCACCAATACCATGATCTTAGGGCAAGGATCCTTTCATATTTGTGAAACCATCACTTTTAGTTGAAAGGATACAACAAATTGAATGAAGTGTGTCACAAAGGAGCCATCATTTTTGCAATAAAAATCAAAGTTGATTAAGGTAAATATGCCATCTCCATACAACCCATTTAGTCATGTGAGAAACACATTTGAACTACCCCCTCATTGTGAGCATTGTTTCATATGTGCTGACACAAATTCCAATAGAAGACATCAATATAGACCTAAGACAACTTGACATTGCATGAATTTTTTAATTGGTAGAGCAAGGTGTTCTTATGTCAAGTTAGTGAACTATTATCACTAAAAGTTAGGGAAGGAAAAGCATTAATGTGGATGCACCAAACATAGGGAAAACTATTGTCCAAGTTGCCATGAGTGACTAGACAACAAGATGGAGGTAACCAAGAATTTTAGTGCATGATGTAGCTAAGCCAACATAAGGAGGATTTGGAGATATAAACATACAAAACTTGGGGTTCATTGAGGCAATGACAAGAAAACACATTGTAATGATAGAACAATATAGATATCCAACTTATAGCAAGTTAATGTGTTAAGTATAGACACATAAAACGTGTCATGTTTAGGAGACTACTCATATGGGCATCCTTGCAGACCATATGAATGATCTTGGACCTTTCCAAGGCAAATTAGTGGTTCTAACCACTCATTTTAGGCATCCTGGGCCTATTCAACCTTATCTGCAGATGGCATCCACAACTAAGATCTCAACCATGGTTGACACCCATGGCTAGGGTTTTAGCTGCATCTAAGAGCCACGACTAGCTCTATAACTGTCTCGACCTCCCAAGCCAAGCCAAAATCAGTTGTAACGACCATGTGCAACTGATTCTAGGTGGTTTTGGGTGAGGAAACTTCTAGATGTTTCCTCCCAACTACCCCAGCCTATCAATTCTTGATCTTGGATTCTCAAAGAAGCTAGGATGAGGAGTTGGTAAGTCTATAAGACTCGCTTAAAAATTGGAGAGAGGTTTAGATTGATCCTGAATTGGAATGCAACAAATACCTACCGAATTGTAGAGCCACTTGCAACCTCTAAGGAGTGCCTAATTGCTATCCATTTGGAGAATCACATCTGTATTTGAGGCCATGGATATTTCAAGAGCTTGAGGTGCAATATTATCTATTAACACACTCCCAATGCTAATTCCAATGAATTCAATTTCCAATCTATTCCAGAACATCGAGGTGACCCTTGACCATCAATTCCTTGGATGATTTGAGATTTTTTGGCCTTGGTTTCAAGAGAAAGGGAATTTTTTCTATAGTCGTGATTATCAGCCATGGCTAACAGATCCAGTTTTGTTTAACACCTATGATTAGGGTTTGATGCTCTTTTTCCTTCATTTTAATAGCATATTTTCATTTTCAATTATGCAGATAGGTTAACTAGCATAAATTAGTCTTATTTTATATATTTTCATGACTCATTAGCAATTTTAGAGGTAGCTTTGCCTTAACTTTGTTCATATTTGCTTACTTCCATAAATATTCTTAGATTACCTTCATTTTATGCTTTTATTGCAAATTACATGCTAGATTAACTAGATCTTAGTGTTTTACTTCATGCTTTGCACTGTTTTAGCTATTTCTTGATTATCTTTGCATATATTTATGTTTATTTTAAGTTTAGCCTTATTTATTGCATGTTATTGACAAAAGCCTCATCATGAGAGGCCTCATATGTATTTCATGTGTTTTGTTGTTTCTTGTATGCATGTTACAGGTTCTTTCAAGTTGCAAAGCATTCTCAACATCAAATTCCTCTTGAAAAATGGAGGAGGTATCCTTGTAAGCTCTTAAGCAGAGTTTATGGAGACATGAAGACCATTGTAAAGAGCATATTCCCACATTTTGGGGTTATTTGCATATTGTAGCATTGTATCAAACTTTGGTATCCCTAAGAGGGATGAATCTGTAATAAGTGACTCATTTGATTTATAAAAGAGAGCTTCCTTTATTATTTCCTTATTTTTTCAAATGCTTGCTTAGATTACATGTTTTTATTTCTTTATGTTGCAATAGCTATAGATGTACGGTCTCCATAGCCGTCTACAGTGGCGATCATGGAAAAAACCCATAAAATTTACTGTCATTTATTGAGTTTTCTTTGTTTTTGTGTTGCAGGTCTTAGCCACACTTGACAACTATGTGACATAGTCTTAGTCACATTTAACACCTGCAACTAGCATCTCATCCGTGTTTAACAACCATGAATAGAAGAGAGTAGAGAAAAATATAGTAGACAACTTGCCTCTTCATCATATGAGAGATTCAAGGTAATTATCCCTTCGCTGTGATTTCTTATTTATGTATTTTTTTTTATCAGTAGGCTAAATAAGTCATCTAGCCAAAATTTAGAGGGAAAATTATGAAAAATTCCTTGTCTACTGTTAGTCGTGACTAACAATAGTGGCTAGCACTATTAGCTATGAATGCCAACCGTGGCTAAGATTTTAGCTGCATTTTTGACTCGTAGTCGAGTCTGTTGCCTACGGTAAAAAACAACAGCTAACATTTAGACTATGTTAGGGTTTGCATGATTGGAGCTTGTCTAAAGGTTAATTTTTCATATAATTTTTGCATTCTATTTTCTAGAAAATAGCATTTAATTTTGCATCCTTTCTAAAATTAAAAAGTAAATTTCCTAGGCATTTAGGAAGAATCATGGATGCTCTATGATGCATTTTATTTTTAATGCAAAATTAAAAAAAAACACCACACACCAGGTCACACTTAAATGTTAGTGAGTTGGAATTCATACCCAACCACTAATAGAGACCACTTACGGTGGGCTTAATATCTATCCGTTGGATCACATGATACAAAAATGATCTATTGGCCAATATCAAATCCAAGAACCATCATAGCCTATGGGATAGAGCATGTATTTCTCTTCGAAGAGGTATATCACTGACCGCAGGTGAACTGGGTGAGGACTGTCAGGTCTGTGCTCCCTGACCAGGTATGGGCTTCATCTCCATAATTTGGTGGGTTTACGTGATCATAATTTCATTACCAATTGTTGAGTTGTGAGTATATAGGTGAAAACCCTTAAACTATACAAGAATATCATCAAAAAAAATGCAAACACAATGAGAGATAGTTTATGTATTCAACAAACCAAAACTCATGAAATAGTTTAGGTCTCACAAAGAATATTAAAAGAGATAAACACCCTTGTATGCTTTGTATTCCCTAAAATTTACAAAAGAGATAATTCACATTATGGTCAACACACGAAGAGGCCAACCCTGACATGCAACTGAGTTGGAGGTCGAATCTCTAGGACACACACAAGATAATGTGTTGGAACCTCTACCAAAGGATCCTCCTGAATGACATTTGGTGAGTATCAAAGTGACAATTTGATGCGTGGGGTTTCTATTTAGAATACCCCAATCAAAGGATGCAACACACACTCCTTGTGGGAAAGAACCAAGGGTGGCTCAAGGCCCCCAACATCCCATGGTAGATAAAGAGAAAATTTGTCCAATAAAATGTTGGAAGATAGGGATGCCTTAGAGCGCAGACCCTTAATAACTCCAAACACTAATGGACCTGAAAGGTTCACTATATATCTTGCCACACTTGGAGTCAATGGTATACCTCCAAACAAACCATGGAGAACTAGGCAGCTTGATGGACTAGAACAAGTTCTAGGGCATCTAGGGTATAGAGCCTCTTCTACACATTCTCACTCTGTGAGTTCATGTAGTGAGAGCATATAGAGACATACCACTGAGTTGGGTGAATGATCAAAGTGCTCCCATAGTGCATGTGCCCCATCCACATAGGCAAGCACATAAAATAAACTATGACAAAACATTAATGCCATCTACATAGACAAGGCCAAGAGTGTGGCAAATAAGTTTGTTAGGGCTTAGACTAATAAAGCTCCTCGAACAGAGCTAGACAACCAGAGGCATCACACTTTTGATCTTATAAATTTATCTCAGAGGCTGGATTCAGAGTAGAGACAATGTATATTCCAATTTCGATTGGAATATGTGCGTGCAGATCACAAGTGTCTCGAGAATGAGGATACTCAATGTCAAAGGTTGCTTGGGCAAGGTTTCTACAAGCAATGCATGTGAGAACATTGCATCCTAGATAAAAAGGAGCATGAGGAGAGTGAGGATAGGTTAGATAAAGCTAACTTACCCCTTCAAAGTGAGTACAAGAAGTGCAACCAAGGATGTGCTACTTTGTAGCTAGAACTGCATCCTAAGAAAGCTAAAAATCGTACTCATCATATGACCTAGAACTCGCAATAACACCAAGCGCTAGAACAACCTAGGTGTACTAGGTATGAATAAGTAGAAGGAAATGAGCAAGATCAGAAATATCCCAAGATATCCTTAGTATATGTGGATGATGAGCCTAATCCTCAACCTTGGTCTAAAAATAATCTACCTCCAATAGCTCCACAAAGGCCTCTTAGAGAAGAGGAGATTTTATCCTCGCAAGCATACAAAGCCTTGGTAGAAAAGGTGAGAGCTATTGAGAAACAAAGAATGGCTTATAAAAATATGACCTTGAATAAAATTCATAATAAGCCTCTAGACCCTTTAGTTCCTAGTCCAACATGTCTCGATCATTTCGATATGCCCAAGCTGGACAAGTTCCAAGGTGATGAAGACTCACAAGAACATGCGATGAACTTCATGAACATGTGCTTCCAAATCCAAAGTAATGATGCATTGTTACTAAGAACCTTCATAATCACCCTTTCAGGCCCCACCCTGGAATGGTTTAATCAATTGAAGAGACATAGCATTACTAGCTTCAAATAGTTGGCAAATGCATTTCTTGAACACTTTTCCTTTGGCGTCAAGAAGAAAACCAATCTGACTGACTTGGTAGCTCTAAAGCAATATGACAATGATCCAGTCATGGATTTTGGTAACATATGGAGAAAGCTAATGGCTAAGCTACCATTTTACATCCTCACTATCCAATTGACTCGAATGTTTACAAAAAGTTATGCAAAACACATCTTGTTGTTATTACAATTGTAGTAGTATCAAACATTCAAAGAGGCTTTGGCTCAAGACAAAGTTATAGAGGATATCAAGTTACAAGAAGGTGACTTGAAAATCCAAATAAAAAATGAGTGGAATAATAAAAACATAAAGAACCAACATTAGCAGGCCAAACCTGCACATGTCAATCAGGTTGTGTTGAACCAACAAAAGGGGAATCAAGGCTAGCAACCTCAAAACTATCAGGCTCAACCTCCCCCTGGATAGTATAATCAAAATAACAAGAAGCAAAGTAGGAACAAAGATCAGTGTCCTCATCACCAGTTTATGCAACTATCTGAGACTATAGCATCAATATTCAATCAATTATGTGAGGCTAAGGCCATAAATCTACTTGAAGTTAAATTACTTGATCCTAGTCAACCCAAATCAAAAGCATTTAGGGAAGATCAATAATGTTTGTATCGTAGACAAAAATGGCACGATATCAAAACATGCCATAGCTTCAAGTGTTTGGTATAGAACATGATCAATAGAAACAAGTTAATCATTAAAAATCCTCAGGCTCTAAATAACTAAAATATGAGGATATTCAAGAATCCCCTACCAAATCATGAGCCATCGAGGAATAATGCGAAACAAGTAAATCAGGTGTGGATCGAACCGCCTACACAAGGCTTTATCAAAATGGTGAACGTAGTCACTAGAAACAAAAGGTATAATCAGCCAGATCCTCCTCCTGCTCCAGTCAAAAATCAAGCTGTATCCCCTCAAAGACCAGCACAAAATAACTTGCCAAGCCCACCAACTAGATCGATGGTCACAGTAAGAAATAGGCTTATTCAAAGCTTACAGACGGCCTCGACAAAGCTGTCAATTCATGAGATAATACAATAGTATCCTAAGCATAGGGAGATGCTAATGGACATTCTGAGGTCCATATAAGTACAGTCCCAAGATCCAAAAGCATTCACTAATTTTATGGGACATGTGCAGCAGTGTCAAGAGTTTGTCATTCAATTTTATGATCATGAAATCAAGATAGTCTCTACTATTATAGCGTACCTGCCGCTTCATATTATCATGTGTATGAACCATACACCCTTCAAGTGGGTTTTGATCGATATAGGATCTTTGATCAACATTATCACCAAAAAGGATTTGGCACATTTAAAATTACCTAGATCACATATTATGCCTTCGAATTTCACACTGCAAGCACTTAACGATGCATTATGCTTGGTAGTGGATACTATAATCCTACCTATCTAGGTGGGATTAAAGACCATATATGTGATGTGTCATGTACTTGAAGGTGTGATGCAATACAACATTATTTTAGGCAGACTATGGATAAGATAGATGCAATGTGTACCCTCAATATTGCATCAGTTTATCAAATATGTATACGAGGGAGGGGTAAGTGCATGTGGTTTCGTTGGATGAGGAGCCATTAAATTATTTTAATCAAGTAGATTTTCCATGAGATTTTATCCTCCCATCAACGCATTTGGATATAAGGTCTACATCACCCATCAGGCATCCAACGGGTAAATCAAAGGAAGTGGGTGCTCATCCTTCAACATTGGCACCATGACCATCTGCACATACAATAGCTAATTTTGTGAAGCTTATGACATAAAAAGCTAAAGGTAGTCTTGGGTGAAAAATATACTAAAGAAATGCCCAACGTAGCAACTATCGAGTTCACAAATCCCATGGAGGAGGGAAACTCACAGAAGGAAGTCGAGGAGGTACCTCAGCCTGCATCACCTGCATCTTCAGTTGGGTTATCTACACCATAGGTGACAATTCATCTAGTAAATGCAGGGTTAGCAGAATACCTAGTGTAGAATGTGACTTTCACATCAATAATCGAATCTACACAGGATATGGGTAGGCCTCAAGCCCATCGCTTTCCTGTTGGAACGATAGTACCACTGGGGGTGCCACCCAATCAAACTAACTTCATCTATGGAGGCCTAGATCAACTTGTAGATCGTACACCTATAGACGAAGATAATGATGACCCATTTATAGTAAAATTTCATTATCTATTTAACCCAAAGTTTGCCCTTCAATATTTCAAGTGTTACCATTGGCATGGTTACGAACTGGGTCTATTTGAGCAAGGGCATTGAACTCCATATGAACTACAATATCAGCTACCGACTGATAAGTTTGAAGTGGGTTATGACATAAGAGGGTAGGATGAGCTTCTAGATATATCTCTAGATTGCATGAACCTAATCATGGGATCGATGTTGATTGGAACCCCTACCATACTAACCCTTCATATTCTCGAAGGGGTGACCAACTAGTGATTATGGTTGTCATAGAACCACCTTTGATCTATCATGAAGACATTATGATGGAGGCTAGTCCAGATGATATTCCAAGAATTGATTGGATAATTGGAAACCATGAAGATGCTGATGACACTGGCATTAAAACCCAAAATTTTAGTACAAAAATAATAGAGCCTAAATCAAAAGCTACTTTTAAATAGGGAGATTCAGAATCCATCTCTGAGAGTGGTGGACCAGAAAACAATTTTGAAGAAGATGACGGTAAACATTCCTCAGAGAATGAAGAATATAAGGATGAAACAAATTTGGCCTACCTTGGGCCTCACCACTTGCATCATCTTAGGGAACCTGTGGACATGGAACTCATCTATCACAAGGTGTTCCCAGGTCCTCCCATTTAAATAAGGCTAGTCAATCTGGAGGAGATATACCATAGGGTATTTCATGGACCTTCAAATTTAAGGTAATTGCTCCCTCTTGAGGATCCAATTATTATGTCTGTGCCTAGACCAGACCCAAAAATCCCCATTTTTCTAGAGCCACATCTAGAGAAAGGGGAAAAATATAGAAGTAGTGGGTTATATTCATGTGGTCCTAGAGATTTCATCCATTTCATCAACATGATATCCATTGATTTGACCACTCCACTCTACAATCCATCTGACCTTTCAAAAAATTTGTACCTCAATATTGAGGCCATTGATTTTGATCATGCCAATTCATATTTAGAGCCTGAATATTTCTTCCCTAATGAAGAAATGTTGCAACCATTTAATTTTGTGCCAAGTTGTGCATATAATGTTTATCATGCTGATGTTAGGTATGAAGACAATATACAACAAGCAGGTCAGATAGACGTCTAACCTGCTAGATGTCTGGGCAATAGGCCATATTTTTGACCTTCTATATGTCTGGGCTACCAGACATCTAGGCTAGCAAATATCTGGGCCTGATGTCTGGGCTACCAGACGTCTAGGCTGGCAAAAATTTGGGCCTGACATTTGGGCTGCCAAACTTCTAGACTGGCAAATGTATGGGCTTGACGTCTGGGTAGCTAGATGTCTAGGTTGGTAGAAATCTAGCCTAACGTCAATCCAAGTAGACATCATAGGAGTAAAAATCTAGGTAGACGACATGAATGCAGAAGAAGAACAGTCTTGGGAACAGAAATGAACAGTATTTTGGAGGTTTTCATTGGAAGAGGAAACAAACAGTTTGGAGTCTTCCTTATGCTCTATAAAAAGGATTTGACCCCTTGAATATGATATAGAGGTTATTGAAAACGTTGAAATATGTGGATGTAAATTTTGCTAAAAATAATAAAATGAGAAGCTGCCATTACCCCATGGTTTTTCCTGCACATTGCATGTTTCCACATAAATCTCTATGTCACTTGTGTTACTATTTTTCATGTTCTATATTTTTGTTACTGTGCTTCCTCTTGCAGGTGATAATATTGAAGTTTTTCCTAACATATGGTATCAAAGATAAGGTTTTATGTGAGTGGGAGCTACAACAATGACAAAAGGTGTAGCCAAGTTTGAGATTAAGAAATTTGATGGTAGGAACTTCGCTCTATGGAAGATGAAGGTGGAGGATTTACTGGTTTAGAATGACCAAGCTCAAGCTTTGGAAGGGGTCACAAGTAAATCGAGTAGTATGAAATATGAGGAGTGGGTAATGCTTGATAGGAAGGTGGTTTTTACAATTTGTCTCTACCTAGCAAACTCCGTCTTGTTCAATTTAGCTGAAGAAAAGACCGCGGAAGCCCTTTGGCAAAAGCTTGAAAAATTGTATGAAACAAAATCAGAAACTAACAATGTTTTTATGAAAAAGTAGCTTTATATCTTGAGGATGAAGGAAAGTTCATCCATGGTAGATCATTTGAATGAGTTTAATACTATGATCAGTAAACTGGTTTCAATTAATGTGAAGATGGAGGATGAAGATAGAGCTATCACCCTACTTTTTTCCATCCCGAACACTTGGGATCATATGGTGATGACCATCAGTAATTCATCATCAGGAAATCTCAAATTTGATGATGTGGTAGCTGCTTTGTTGGCATAAGAGTTGAGGTAAAAAATGTCTCTAGAACCCTCAACCAATGAAGCCCTATCTATGAGAGGTCGATCATTTGAGGGGAGTAAACAAGGTAGAAAGTAGTCCAGATCTAAGTCTAAAGGACGTAAGCAAAAATGGAAGTGCTGAAATTATGGGAAGCCAAGACACTCCAATAAGGACTATTGGTAATTAAAGAATGGTGAAAAGCAAAATCAGACATCAGCTGAATCCAGTGTAGCAGATTCAGGAGAAACGACAACATGTGAAGCCTTCTGTATTAGTAACAGCAGATCGGTTTTATATACTTTGGTTTTGGACTTAGGTGCATCTTTTCACATGTCTACCCATAGATACTAGTTTGACAAATATCAACCATACTGTGGTGGAAAGGTCTGGTGGAAAGGTCTATTTGGGTGATGATCATCCTTTAGAAATTGTGGGAAGAGGAGATATAAGGGATGGTAGATAAAGAATGTTATGTGATGTGAGACATGTGCCCGATTTAAGGAAGAATTTGCTATCATTAAAAATGATGGATAACCTAGGGTATTCTGTCACATTCTATAACAACTAATGCAAGATTACCAGAGGAGCTCTTGTAGTAGCAAAGGGAGAATATTATGGGACTTTATATAGTTTATGCGATGATACGGTGATAAACCATGTAGCAACAACAACTTATGTTCAGGATGCAATAATGCTATGGCATCAATGCCTAGGCCATATGAGTGAAAAAGGCCTAAAAATTCTACATGATAGAGGTATGCTTTATGGGATTAAGTCTTGTAATTTAGACTTATGTGAGCACTATATTTTTGATAAACAAAAGAGGGTTCAGTTTACTACAAGTCTTGGTAAGAATTCTGATTTTCTACAACTTATACATTCTAATATTTTTAGACCAGTCCCCACTCAGTCCTTAAATGGCACCATATATTTTTTGACTTTTATAGATGATTATTCTAGGAGAGTGTGGGTTTATTTTATGAATAAGAAGTCAAAAAATTTGCAGAAATTTAAGGAGTTCAAAGCATAGGTAGAAAAGAGTTTGGGCAAGTCGATTTTGTCTCAGGTCAGATAATGGGGGTGAATATTGCTCTAAGGAATTTTATAAATTTTGTATTTAGGAAGGTATTAAGCACCAAAAGACTATACCATACACTCCGCAAAAAAATGGATTGGCTGAGCAGATGAATCGCACAATCATAGAACGTGCAAGAAGTATTCTTAGCACAACCATGTTGGAGAAAAAGTTTTGGGCAGAGTTTGTTAATACATTTGTTTATCTTATTAACAGGTCATCTATGGCTACGTTGGATGGTAAGATTCTAGAGGAGGTTTGGTATTGCAATCCAGTTTATTACTCTCATTTGTGCACCTTTGGTTGTGATGCATTTGCCCAATGTAACCAAAGAAGAAAAGTCCAAGCTTGATCCGAAGTCAAGCAAATGTATTTTTTTTGGCTATGGAGATATAGTGAAGGGGTATAGACTATGGGAATAAGGTAATTATTATCCATGATGTAATTGTTGATGAAAAATATATGCAAAGGAAGGAGTTACAACAAAATCCTAATGTTGTACCTATTGAAGTAGAATTTAGTGAAGATGAACATGCTGAAGTTTTTGATCAGCATGTAGAACAACAAGTAGAACAGAAAGTAGAGCAACCATAACGGTCACAAGACCAAGATCCAAAATTGGCAGATCATTGAGTTAGAAGATCTACACATCCACAAAAGTGTCTTAAAAGGTATTCTCATGTGTATCAGTCCTATTTTTCTTTATTAATTGATGATGGTGAACCTAGTTCATTTCAGGAAGCTAGAGAGTCTAAAAATGTAGGAAAGTGGAGGTCCATGTAGGAGGAAATCGAGGCACTTCGAAAGAATAAAACTTGGGAACTTGTGGATCTCCCACCTGGAAGAAATACTGTTGGAAACAAGTGGGTGTACAAAGTGAAGAAGAACAACGATGTGTTGTTGGAACGCTATAAAGCTCACTTGGTGGAAAAGGGCTATGTTGAAAAGTCAGGTGTTGAATTTAATGAAATTTTATCTCTAGTTATGAAGATGAATACTATCAGAGTTCTACTTGCACTTGTAGCTACACAGGATTTGGAACTAGAGCAACTTAATGTAAAGAATGCTTTCTTGCATGGTGATCTTGAGGAAGAGATATATATATGGATCAACCCGAGCGCTATGAATAAAGAGGCAAAGAGCATTTGGTTTGCAGACTGAAGAAATCACTGTATGGGTTGAAATAGGCACCAAGGATGTGGTATAGGAAATTTAACACCTTCATGAAGAGCCAAGGTTTCAGCAGGAGTGAAGCTGACCATTGTGTATACTATAAGAGGTTTGACGATGGTAGTTTTATTATTTTGCTGTTGTATGTTGATAATATGTTGGTTACGGGCCCCAAAATGAAGAAAATAATTGATCTTAAAGCTCAGTTGGCTAGGACATTTGAAATGAAGGATTTAGGAGCAACAAACCAAATTTTAGGGATGAAGATACACAAGGACAGAAAAGGAAGAAAGATATGGTTAAGTCAAAAATAATATGTGGAAAATATTCTGCAGTGCTTTAATATGCAGAATGCTAAACCAGTTAGTACCCCAATTCTTCCACACTTAAATTTATCTTTCAACAAGTGTCTTAGAATGAAAGCAGAGAAGAAAAACATATCTCGTGTACCATATTCATCAACACTAGGAAGCCTCATGTATGCCATTGTGAGTACCAAACCGAATATTACCCAATTAGTGGGAGTAGTCAGCAGGTACATGGCAAATCCTGATAAGGAGCATTGGAATGTGGTGAAGTGGATAGTCAGATATTTAAGAGCCACTTTAGATGTTGCCATTTACTTTGGATCAGCAGATTTGCAAGTTATAGGTTTTGTGGATTCTGATAATGGTGGAGATAGAGATGGGAGAAAATTCACTACAGAATATACCTTCACTCTTGCTGGAGGAGTGGTGAGTTGGGCTTCTAAGTTGTATTCTATTATGGATTTATCAAACACTGAAGAAGAATACATTATAGCAACTCATTCCAACAAAGAGGCAATTTGGCTAGAGTGATTGTTAGGTGACTTCAAGGTAATGCAAGAGAAAATTACGTTGTATTGTGATAGCTAGAGTGCTATTCAGCTAGTGAAGAATCCAACATTCCATTATCACATGAAACACATTGATGTCAAGTACAACTTTATAAGAATTGTGGTGGAAGAAGGTAGGATCCTATTGCAGAAAATCAACACTGAAGTGAATCCTGCAGATATGCTTACAAAGCCAATCAAGGTAGAGAAGTTTGAATGGTGCAAAAATTCTCTGGGCTTGCTGAAAAAGTAACAAGAGCAGCATTAGGAAATTGGCACTGGATGAAAATTTTTGAGCAAAAAAATTCTTGAATACTGACTTCAAGTGGGAGAATGCTAGGTATGAAGATAATATACAACAAGCAGGTCAGATAGACATCTAACCTGCTATAAGTCTAGGTTAGATGTCTAGGCAATAGGCTAAACATCTGACTTGCTATACATCTAGGCCAAATGTCTAAGCTGCTAGACATCTAGGCTGGCATATGTCTAGACCGATGCCAGATGTTTAGGCTGGAAGATTTCTAGGCCTAACATATAGGCTGCCAAACATCTGGGACTGATGTCTGGGTTGCCAAATGTCTAGGTTGGTAGACATCTAGGCCTGGCATCTGGGCTACCAGACGTATAGGATGGCAGATGTCTGGGTTTGACATCTGGGTTTCCAGATGTCTAGGCTAGAAGACGTCTAGGCAGTTAGGTGTATAAGTTGGTAGATGTTCAACTTGAAATCAAGCCAAGTAGATGACATAGGAGCATACATCTAGGTAGACAATAGGAATATGGAAGACGAACAATCTTGGGAGAAAAAATAAATAATATTTTGGATGTTTCCATTGGAAGAGGAAACAAACAGTTTGGAGTCTTCCTTCTGCTCTATAAAAGGGACTTTAACCCTTGCATATGATATAGAGGTTTTTGAAAACATTGAAAAACGTGGATGTAAATTTGTTTAAAAATAATAAAAGGAGAAGTTGCCATTACCCCATGGTTTTTCCTGCACATTGCAGGTTTCCACATACATATTTGTGTCACTTGTGTTACTGTTTCCATGTTTTATATTTTTGTTATTGTGCTTCCTATTGCAGGTGATAAATATTAAAGTTTTTCCTAACATATGAGGGTAATTCTGATGTGGAACTTATAAACCCAATAGATGACATCCATTTGATACCTATGCCTCACCAACTTGAGGGATCACATATGTTAGTAGAGGAAACCTTCAAAGTGGATATCAGTGAAGATCCTACTAAGCCAAGGAAGGTTAAATTTAGAGAAATCCTATCTCCTAAGGAGTGCGCCAACCTCATCCCTCTACTGAAAGAGAGACTTGATATATTTGCTTGGACTTACAAGGACATGCTGAGTTTAGATCCAAAATTGGTTACTCATAACCTTTGGTTAGACCCCTCCAAGAAGCCAGTAAAGAAAAAAACTAGGAAGATGCATCCAACCGTCGTTTTGATTGTTAAAGATGAATTTCAAAAGTTGTAGGATGTAGAATTCATAATTTCCATTGACTATCCGAAATTGGTATCAAACATGGTACCCATAGAAAAACTTGATGGAAGAATTCCTATACGAATATTAGAGACCTCAATAAGGCAACACCAAAAGATTCATTCTCGTTGCCTAATATCGATGTTTTGGTAGACACAACTGCAAGTCATGAAATGCTTTCCCTCATGGATTATTTTTTTTGTTATAATCATATTCAGATTAAACTCAAATACCAACATAAAACCACTTTCACAATGCCACGAGGAACATTTTACTACAAAGTTATACCATTTGGTCTTAAAAATTTTGGTGCCACATACCAGCGGACCATGACATATATCTTTCATGACTACATGTAAAATATCTTGGAAGATTATATTGATGATTTATTAGCAAAGTAATTGCTGCGTTCATAGCACGCCGAGGTTCTCAATAAAGTATTCGATCATATGATAGAGAAAAATTTTAGGTTGAATCCCAAGAAATGCATCTTTGACGTAACATCAGGGAAACTCTTAGGATTCATCATTTCTAAATGAGGGATCAAAGTTGACCTAGAAAAAATCAATGTCATTTTAGAAATGTGTCATCCCACTAATATAAAATAATTGAGAAGCCTATAAGGCAAAGTATCATCCATAAAGTGATTCATTACACAATTATCAGATAAATGTCGACCCATGAATCGACTTCTAAAAAAGGGAGTTCCATTTGATTAGGATGAGGATTGTCAAATGGCCTTTGCTAAGATCAAGTAGTACCTAGAAATTCTACTTGTTTTAGCTCCACCTCAACCAAAGGTGCCATTCTTGTTATATATACCTACCACTGAATTTGTATTAGAAACCATGTTAACCCAAAAGAATGTGCAAGGCAAAGAGTAAGCAATATATTACATCAATTGAACTCTGGTCAGCTATGAGCTACAATACACATGTGGAAAAATTATGTTTAGCAGTAGTATTTGCGATGAATAAGTTGTGCCACTACATATTGATCCATATGCCATATGTGGTATCAAAATAAAATTCTTTTTAGGACATGATGAGTAAAACGTATCATAATACGTGTATTATAAAGTGGATCATGTTGTTGAAAAAATTCGATCTAGAATTCATAAGTCAAAATTATATAGTGACTCTCAAAATTATTGAGTCTCCAAATAGCGCTAGCCATGAAGATTAAAAATTTGAATATCTTTAGTGACTACTTGCTCATTGTTAATCAAGTTAAGGATATCTACTAGTGCATATGTCATATTTTGAAGGCATATAAAGAGCGTGTAGACACATATATATCCCAAATAGAATGGTATAACATCGAGGCAATCCCTAAAACATCCAACATATTTACAGACACCATGACATCTTTGGGATCCTTAATCCCTCAAAATCCATTTATTGAATTCACTACCATTCAAGTAAAATTACTATTGCAATATATGATATAGAATGAGGTACAGAACAATCAAGAATCAATCCACATGGTTCAAATAGAACCAACCCATTAATGGTTCTACAAAGCTAGAGACTTTCTGAAAAAGGTGCCTTGGGGATCTTTTCTTTCACAGGGTCCTGCAAAGAATGGTACTACTATTATCCATAAGGTTATTTCCCAATCGACTTTTATACAAGTTAAACTACAATAGGAACATGTCATTTAGTCAATTTAAGTTGTTTCCTATAGAGATTGGATATCGTATATATGCGATTTCCTTAATCTTAGTATAATCTTGTAGGGATTTTCTCATGCCGCAAAATGAGCATTCAAATAGAAAGTGACTAAGTATATCTTGCTAGGAGATATTTTGTATCATCATAGCTATGATGGAATTCTTCTTCATTACCTTGAGCTATAAGAATAATCTTGGACAATATCACAAACTTATGATGGTACATGCGGTGGCCATTTCAGCAGCATGGCCATCGTCAAGCGTATCTTTCAAATGAGTTATTATTGGCCCACTATGGATAAGGATTGCACAACATATATCAAAAAATGCATCAAATGTCAGCATCATGCTAATATTATGCACTTGCCACCATAGTACTTATAGCCCATTCAAGCATTTTGACAATTTTATTATTGGGGTTTTGATCTGATTGGTAAGATCTCTCCCTCGTCATCGGATCGAAATACGTTCATTATAATGGCCACTAAGTAATTTAAAAAATGGGTGGAAGCAATCCCTCTGACAATGACAACCAGATAACGTATTAAAGATTTCATAATCCACAATATCATATGTTATTTTGCGATACCATCCAAGATCATATTGGATAATGGAACTTCATTCAAAAATAAAACTGTAAGGGCTTTAATATTCAAGTATAATATAAAACATAGTTTTATGACTCCATACTATCTACAAATAAACGGGCAAGCTAAAGATTCTACCAAGATAGTGGTAGCTATTTTGAAAAGGATTGTTTAAGAGAACCACAAATATTGGCATATCCAGATGCCCCTTGCATTATGGGCTTACAAAACTAGTATACAGACGCCCATTGGGGTAACCCTGTTTTCACTAGTATATGGCGATGAGGCCATTATGCTCTTGGAATTGGATTTTCCAACCCTATGCATCACATTGAAAGAGTTCATCAATGATGACACTTTGTGAAAAGCTCACCTCAACCAATTGACGCTTCTTGATGAACATTGCGTGAATGCTCTTGAGCATCTCTACGTTTATCAAGAATGCCTAAAACAAGCTTACAATAATAAAGTCCATCTAAGAGAATTTAAATTTTGGGATCTTGTGCTGAAGGAAAATCAATAGAACTCAAACCTATGACCGCACTTACGAGATAAATTTGTGGCCAACTGGTTAGGTCCATATATCATATCAGAGAAGATAGGACCTAGAATATATCACCTAACATCGCTTGGAGGTGTTGAAGAGCCTGAACCTCTAAAAATTATTCATATTAAGGCGTTCCACACATAAAAAAAATAAAAAATTCAAAAACACTCAAAATAATCAAAATTTTAAAAACAATGAAAAAAATCAAAATAAAAACAATCAAAAAGCAATAAAATTCAAAAATATTGCAAAAACATCAAAAATACAAAAAATATTTACATTTTGTATTGCATCATATGCATGCATTTAATTGTAATGCATTAGGCATTTTCATCCATTGTACTTGCATTAGGATATTTTGTGTTTACAATTTTACAAATGACACCTCGTTTGTATCTAAATCATGCATTTATTCATCATCATCATCCATCACTCTTGTGAGTAATTATGTTTTTCAACATAACCCCTCCTGTTGGTATGAGGAATATACTAGGTTTTTTTGGTCATTCAGCTATACCTAGTGATCTTCTCAGATTTTGTAGAAATCTAGCTTTGCTTTTAGAGATGAAGTCTAGTTTTGATAGCACCTAGAATTTGTCAAAATACCATCACTAATTAACACATTAACAATCCTAGTCTAGACAAGGAAATATGAACACTACAAAGTGGTCCTAGTCACCTTAAGTGAAATATTTTTACTTGCTTATATTGTGATCCGCATGGTCTAGGGTGCTAATAATTGACAAAAGGACAAGCTCCCCCTACCCAAAGAAATCCCTTGCTTTCATACAAAATAAGCAAAATTCTACAATCAAAGCAAAATCCCTTGCTAAAAAAAAAGCAAAAGAAATAGTGATTTTCATCACTAAGCATGAGTAAGTATCCCAATAAATGTGAAGAAAAGAAGGGGGTGAAGAGATTGAATCCTTGGAATGTTCAATACTCAAATTTATTGAGTGATCCCGAATACAAAAATGGACTGAATGATTCTCGCTTGGCATTGGGGTAGTTCTAAGCAATTTACAAATGAGCTAGCTTTAGGTGACCTGTATTACCTAGTGGTCTAGTCTAATTGCATCTAAACTTAGGATCGAGGTAAACATTTGGTGATCCACATTACAACAATGGGCTGAATGAATCCTGCATGGCAATGAGGTAGTCTTATTCATTTGCACACATAGGGATAATGAATATCTTGGTCTTCATAACAATTTTTTTTATCTTTTAGGAGTCTTGTATAGTTAGTATACAAATTTTGATTAATCAACTAGGGTGTTTGAGTCTCATGGAAAACCTCAAAATATCTTATAGCAACAAGTCACATCAATCAATCAATCATCAACTTATTTTTAGTAGGTTTTGCTTATTAAAGGGTGCGCATAACATAAGTTAGATACTATATGGATATTAGCAATGATAGATGGCCACTAACTATTTTGTGCATATATTTTAAGTTACAAAAGCTTATGAGAGAAAAAATACTTCTTTTATCATCTCATATCACATATGGATGCCTAAATGATTACGTATTATGATAAGATTTAACATTTACATTCATGATTTTTATACATTATGTGGTGTTGTCCATTAGTTTGTAAACACATATTACATTCATTTCTTATGTTTTAAAGTTATTAAAGAATACAGGTTCATTTGCAATAGATAATCATCACATAATTAGTGCATTACATTCCACATCATACATCATGTAACATATTACATAAGATTAAATGTATAAGCAATTGAAACAAATTAAATCATACATCTAATCATAAATAGTGCATCCATACATGTACTCAATATCATAATGAATCCACACATGTACATCAAAGTGTCTAAGCATACATCTATCATCTAGTTAGTGAATGTCATCAATACATTGCATCCATATAGCATCAATCAACATATCATAAATACATCACATCCACGTGCATCACATAAATATAAAATAATAAATTGATACATATAATGAGCCATGAAATAAAATATCATATATATATGTTTGTCAAAATGTATACATAAGGGGTACATCAAAATGCTTACAGGCTACAACAGTGTAGGTCCTCAGACCTTACACTAAAAAATGATACAATATCCTCAAGTCATGATCAAGAGTGGCCTGCACCGCCTGTATCACCTCCGCCCTCTATGACCTCTCTATGAGGCTACCTAGCGCTAGTACCTACTAATATCTCTAATTGTGCTCCCAATCTATGGCTAGGATGCACTGAGGAATGTTCAGACTTGCTTCGACTCCTGTGGGACCCCCTATCGTAGAATGCTCTGGTAAGGTACCCCCTATCATAGCTATATATCTCTCCAACTGCATAGTATATAGCCCATCAGACTAACATCGTGACTCATACTAGCTGACTAAACCCTGTAGCCTAGCTATTTGTGCTGATAATGTAGTTATGTCTCCTGTAGCTGATGTACCTACAATTGTCTATCCCTGGGTAGTTGGATTAGAAGGTTTATCTTGAGAAGTCAAGGGGCCTCCTCTCACAATCCAAAGCATATATCACTCCCCAATATGAAAGTCTAGCTACGACTGGATAATATCCCGTTGAGCGATGATCTTATCTATCACTATGATGGTTGAGTCAACCTATGCCTGGAGGGTAGTACTCACCTCAAAATATCACCATTGATTCTGTATTACTATAAGCTTCGCTTGGAGCACACCCATTTGAGCCTATAGGGTGTAAATGGAGGTATCTCTCTGGAAGATCTATCTCTATGTCATCTACAACTATACCTACAAGCCGTGTACCTAAGCCTGTAGCTATGACACCTTGTCATCAGGCTCCTCACCCTCCTCCTCATATTGGACCTCCTCCTCTAGAGTAGTGGTATGGCCCCACTCACCATCCATCCTCTGGAAAACTCATCCTCCATGTGGATAATTGTCCATAGCCTCTAAAACCTCCCCATATTTAGATTGGCCTAGGTGGCAACCACCCTACCATAACCTGGTCATCCACCAGGCATCATAGTCGAGAGTAGTGCTTGCATCTGCCAACCCTGTATCCTCAACTATATCATCCTTATTTGCCAATGGGGTCACCTCTGGCCATGCCAAATGAGTCTTCACCTTAAGGCGATGGTAGAGGACTAGCTCCTATGGGATATCCTAGCATACCCAAAACTATATAGTGACTCGAGAGAAGTGAAAGAACTCCTACACATCAAGATTACACCCAATGATTAGGGATTATGCTTGGTCTACCTAAGATAGCGGTTTACCTCCTCTCATGCGAGGCAGTCTAGATAAGGGTGCAAGATGATATGACCTAGCTGTAATCCTATGAGACAATCCATATAGTATTGGAGGTCCCCTGTATGAGAACTACTCCTGTAAGACTCAACCTATCGAGGCTAGTGAGCTCCATAGCACTGAGAGATGACCATTACTCTAGCAATATCTAAGGATAGCCCTCCAAGATGCTCTATCTTGATATGCTCCCATGCCAAAAATTGAAGTAGGAGGTTGCATCCTACTCCTGCTCATCCTCGTTGTATGATGTAGTACAAATCATCATAAATATATGCGAGGAGAGCACTCCCGCATGATAGGATCAGAGTCTGGTCTGTAGTGCTCACGAGTAGATCCTATACTATGGCCAAGAGGTTCCAAGGGAACCTTGATATTGAAGTTTTTGGCAGTACAAAATTGTAAATGATGTGCATGAGGATGGCTTGGCGCCATGAGGATACACGGGCCCTATAATAGCACTCTATGGGCACCCCACCATGCTCCATGTCCTCTAGTGCCTCATCGCTCTTGGCACTAAAAAAACTCTAGAAGATGATATTTTTTGCCTCGATAGGCGAAGAAGTGATGGCCTATCCATCAATGGGAATGCAAAATATGTGGTATACGTCCTCTAGCGTGACCATCATATCCCTAGTTAGAATATGGAAGGTGTTAGTCCGTGCATCCCATCGTCGGACTAAGGTAGTAATGTAGGCCTGGTCTACTCTCATGGAAGGTAGACGCAGGACATAGCTGAGGCCCATGACCCCAAACCAATCTAAGTCTACCTGGACCATCTTGAGCAGTAACTCAAAGAGCAAATATAACTCCCATGCCCGCGTAGTCAAGGTATAAGAGATATGATAACATAATATCACAATTTCAAAAACAATAAAAAAATGCACTCAAAATGTTCAAAAAATTCAAATATGCACTTGAAAAAATAAAAAAAATCAATTAAATCAAGTCAAACACTCAAAAAAATAAAAAAATTCAGCTAAGGTTGCTTAGCCATGGCTGTAACCCACGACTAGCACCAACGGTAATTTTTTTGATCGTTGGTGTTTGAACTCAGCCATGGATGACAACCATGGTCCCCAATTAGCAAACTAGGAACCATGACTGCCACCCACAGCTACGGGAATGACCTTGTTCAAGGTCAATTCCCACCCCAAGCAGACCCAAAATTAAATTCCCATCCCTCTAAGCTAACCTAGGCTAATCCTAACTAGGGTGAGGTTAATTACCAATAGGTTTAATGAGGTTCAATTTTTTCCATTACTTAATGTGGTTCATTTTTAAACTGGGTAAAATTTCATGAGAGATATGGAGGTGCTACCTTTGAAGCACCAGTTTTGCCACTAGTGGACGCCTCTGGTTGGTCAACCATGGGGTTTTGGGTGGTGTTTTCAATAGCATTTTGTATCATAAGTCTTCTCTCACCTCTTAGAGCTCTTCTATCAATAGTTACAATAGGAAATAATGAACAAAAAAAAGCCCTAAAAATTATTTTATATTTTACACCTAGTCCTCAGCCACAAATGTCAATCATGGGTGTAGGTTAGGGTTTTTTCGATCACAGTTGTCAGACATGGCTAAGAAAATGGTTAAAACTAGCTATGGTTGACAACCACGGATAGCAGCTAGCAATAATTACTCCTAAAATCCAACCATGAGGAGATTTAAAATGTAAAATAAAAAAATATTCAACGGTCTAGAAACCTCAAAAATTGTAAAATAACAAAAAATCACATAAATCAAAATTTAAATGTGCCTTGTATCCATTTATTTACCCTATACACTTGGCGGTCGCAGTGACTTGCACTCCATGCAATTCAACAAGATGAGTAAATTACCATAAGGTCATTTGAGGTAAATTAGTCATCGTTGAATTGAAATGTCTTCACTTCAAATATCAAAGAAGGCCATTGCAGATGGACTACTCCATAGAAATGAGGTGTTCATCTTCTTTCTTCTATGACATTTTTAGTAGATCATCGAACATAGTTATTCAAAAAAATCTTAAATGAAATTGCTATCATATTGATTTTCTAAGAAGGCCATTGCAGTCGAACTGCCTCATGGGATAACGATGTACAATTACTATTAATGGTTGAAATCATGGATGTAATAGGCCTTACCATATAACAAAATGTAAGTCTTAAATCATCCAAATCATTCATCTTGGTCAAGTGACTCGTAACTTTTAATTAATTATCCTTTCCTCATCGACTCGTCGCTTGAGGGGGTAGTCATAATATCAAAATCATAATCAAAATAAAAAAAGGATCATTTGATCATTTCAAATTGCATTCGTCTTACGAATAATTGCTAACAAATATCATAAACTTACCCTTCTACTAGGGCAAAAGCAAATATGCTAGTTTAAAGCTTGAAGCTCTCCAACTATCGAAACAATTGTAGCAATGATGCTACCCGATCACTGCTAGACATGTGCAAGATTTTAAAATTTAAGACTTCCATCCTGTTGGAAGAAATTATTCTAAGATGTGCATCCTTTTGCAGGACTGGGCATCTAATTTTGATTAGATCAATGATCATCATTCAACCTATAACATGGCTTTAGGTGGTTCACTTTTATTTAACGTTGTGCTTTCCCATAAGGCGTCCCAAAAGGGGCATTTGTAGACACCTAAAACACATCATATTTAGGAGACTACTCATATGGGCATCCTTGCAGACCATATGAATTATCTTGGACCTTTCCAAGGCAAAGAAGTGGTTCTAACCACTCATTTTAGGTATCCTAGGCCTATTAAACCTTAGCCATGGATGGCATCCACAACTAATATCTCAACCGTGATTGACACCCATGGCTAGGGTTTTAGCCGTGTCTAGGAGCTGTGATTAGCACTGTAACTATCTTGAACGCCCGAGCTGAGCCAAAATAAATTGTAATGACCATGTACAACTGATTATAGGTGGTTTTGGGTGAGGAAAATTCTGGATGTTTCCTCCCAACTGACCTAGCTTGTCAATTCTTGATCTTGGCTTCTCAAAGAAGCTAATATAAGGAGTTGGGAAGGCTAGAAGACTCCCTTAAAAATTGGAGAGAGGTCTAGATTGATCCTGAATTGGAATGCAATGAATCCCTACCAAATTGTAGAGCCACTTGTAACCTCTAAGGAGTGCCTAATTGCTATCCATTTGGAGAATAACATCTACATTTGAGGCCATGTATATTTCAAGAGTTTGAGGTGCAAGCTTACCTATTGACACACTCCCATTTCCAATTCTAGTGAATTCAACTACCAATCTATTCTAGAACACCGAGTTGATCCTTGACCATCAATTCATTGGAGGATTTAAGAGTTTCTAGCCCTAGTTTCAAGAGAAAGGGAAGTTTTCCTATAGCCCCAGCTATCAGTTGTGGCTAATAGATCCAACTACGTTTAACACCCATGACTAGGGTTTGATGCTCTTTTCCCTCCATTTTAGTAGCATATTTCCATTTGCAATTATGCAGATAGGTTAATCTAGCCTAAATTAGTCTTAGTTTACATATTTGCACGATTCATTAGCAATTTTAGAGGTAGATTTGCCTTAACTTTGGTCATATTTGCTTACTTTCATAAATATTTTTAGATTAGCTTCATTTCATGCTTTTATTGTAAATTACATGTTAGATTAACTAGATCTTTGTGTTTTACTTCATGCTTTGCATTTATTTAGCTATTTCTTGATTATCTTTGCATATATTTATGTTTATTTTAAGTTTAGCCTTATTTCTCGCATGTTATTGACAAAAGCCTCATCATGAGAGGCCTCATATGTGTTTAATGTGCTTTGTTTTTTATTGTACGTAGGTCACAGGTTCTTTCAAGTTGCAAAGCATTCTCAACATCAAGTTCCTCTTGAAAAATGGAGGCATCCTTGTAAGCCCTCAAGCAGATTTGATGGAGACATGAAGACCATTGCAAAGCACATCTTCCCATATTTTGTGGTCATTTGCATATTGTAGCATTGTATCAAAATTTGGTATCCCTAATAGGGATGAATATGTAATAAGTGACTCATTTGATTAATAAAAGAGAGCTTCCTTTGTTATTTCCTTATTTTGTCAAATGCTTGCTTAGATTACATGTTTTTCCTTCTTTATGTTGCAATAGTTGTAGATGTTTGGTCTCCATAGCCTTATACACTAAGAGTACAGGTGTTTTACATCAGAGGGTATCTTATTAATCATCATATTCAAGGCATTTATCACCCTAGGAACAATAGTAACAAAGAGAGCAATGCATCCCATATTCACTCCACAAGATGTTAATTTTTCCAATGTTCACTTTGTATAAGCCTAATATTAAATTGTTGTTAAAATCGAAGATCAAGAGTGGAAGTATATATTTTTCTTTGGGAAGCAGAGCTCACCTACACATCAAGTAGTGAGAGACATGGTAAAGAAACACCACCATCCTTTGTACTATAAAGGGAAAGAGGATGCGAAGTGGAGAGACAATTGTACCAAGTGGAATATCCAACCTCATAATGTACTTGGAAGGCGTCCAATGATCGATGCCACAAACGGTGGGAGTTACCTCACGATGAACATGAGTTGAAGAAAGCAACAATAAAAGATTCAATGTATTATATTTTTTAGGTTTCAAACTTCATCAAGGGTTGTTTCAGAGATATTTGATTGAGATGTTTTTTGTATATGACCCACATACAAGGAGGCACAAGTTTTTTGTAGGGTATCACATGCTATAAATGATGTTTTAACATATAGATTTCATGCATGTTTTTTGGATTGTTTGGACTAAAGTACATCATTATATAAAGAGGAAAAGTTGGCTAGCAAAAGCAATGAGATTTTATTTAGTCATATTGTGACAGAGGTAAAGGAAATTTTAAATTTGTTTGCTCATAGAGTTTGAGGGCTAATATTGAAATGATTATGAAATGAGGAACACAACTATGTAATGGAACCAATCATATCATGCTTGTCTAGATAGTTGTGATCCTTAGACATCCCTATATGGTTGGTATTGTACATGTAAGGGATCATGGATTTTTTTTATAGCTATTTGTGGCTTCTATTAGGGACCACTCCCATTACAAAAATAAAATATTAAATTGTTCTCATTACATTTATAAAAAGTTAATTAAAGCATATCAAAATTTGCCTTTCTATCAAATATATTATTCATTTACCTTTCTATCAAAAGTATTCTCCATATTTCTCAAATTGCTAAGTTTTCATAATCAAATTCTTTTATATCAGGTGCTTTTCAAAATGTAAATTCCGTAAAGATAAAATCCAAAACCACAAATGGTTAAAATATTTGTTGCTTAACTTCTATATATATAAATATATTTTCTATAACAACCTCACAATTTATTAATACCTTTATTTAGGGTTCTTATTAATTACCCAAATGTTATTTTCATTTTTATTTTTGTTTTTATTTGTGGGTTTAGCCCCACTTCTTGTTAGCACTTGTGATATTCACTTTTGTTTTCCCATATCAATATCCCTTTGGGTTTATTTTTCTCTTTATTTTTCTTCTTGGGTCTTACTCTTTTTTTTCATTCCCAAAAATACTTTCATCTTCATCAATCCCTTCAATCTTATCATATTGCTCATAGTAAGACTTATCATGTTTAGGTTTACCTTACTCTAAAGAATTTGAAGTGCAAGAAATAACCTCAAAAGCACAATCTTCTTTATGTTTCCATAGAAACACTAAGGTGCAAGGATTCTCTTCTGTAGTAGTTACCTTCTTATTTTTCCTCTAAAAAATCTAAATTGTTATAGGTTTCTTCCATCCTCATTTCTTTATTATGCTGATCTTGAAACCTTAAAGTGCAAGGGATAACATCTTCACCTCTTTCACTTTTATTACCTAGAGAATATTTTATGCTACTTGAAGAAAATGAAGATGGTTTACCTAGAATATAATTTACCTCTTTTGCCATATTTGTTTTATGATTTCTCTCGACATATTTTGCACCTTTAATTCCTTCTAAACTTGCCAAATGGTATTGTAGATATTATTTCTTTATATCTTCTTTCAGAGTGGAATATCCTTGATCTGATCTAGCATCTATTACTATATGATTTCCTTGCTTCATCTTGAAGTGTATCTCATTGTTAGATTTTTTTATCTCTTTCTTCATATTTTTCACTTTGCAAACTCTTGCCATATGTCCAATCTCATAACAATTGTGACAACAAAATGCAATATTTTTATAATCTACTTGTTGATCTCATTCTCTTGATTTAGATTTAATCTTAATGGATTGTCGCAAAGTTTTTGAAATATCCATAGCAAAACATATTTGTGTATATATATATAATTATTTAGCTCCTTAGTATTTAGTACTTCCTTTATGAATTTCCCTAGGGTATTTCCAATATTCTTCAAAACATCCTTGTTTATAAGTTGATATGGAAATCCAAAAATCCTAACCCATACTGGAATTTTTTTAATAGTTTCAATCTAAAAAAAAAATTCATTCCATGTTCTCAAATAAAGTGTATCGCTTCCTCTAAACCATGGGCCACCGAACATTATTTTATCCCTAATTTCTGAACTAGAAAACATAATGAGGAAACAACTTTTAAGACGAAAAGTCACAAAGTAATTTGAATTTAATCCCCACTTCCACTTGATCCAATTTTGAATCTCCAAAAAACCTGGCCATGATCTATGGAACATACATATTAACCCTCTACTTTTAAGAACCATTATATCATATTCAATCATCTCATCCTTGATACTTTTGGTGTAACATTAGATACTTGCATCAAACTTACCATGTATTCGTTCTTCTACTTATCTCCAACTTGGGCTTCCATGCTTCCAACTAGGGCATATTGACTTCCCATTAGGGCTTTCAAATACGAATTTCCTTAGGTAATTAGGCTTGCTATTGGATTGCACTCCCTATTGGCTCACACTCCATCTTATCTTGCACTCGCTCCTAACTTGCACTCTCTCCTACCTTGCACTTGCTCCCAGCTTGCACTCCCTTTTGGATTGCAATAGCCCCTATATATTATTTTTCTCAACATTCATTCACTTCAAAATTTTTCTAGAAATAATATTCCATGCATTCATGGTAAGATTTTGAAGTATTGATGTAATCTAGATTAACCCATCACTCTTTTATCATTACTAAATATTGGCTTGCACTCCCTCTTAGCTCGCACTTCCTCCTAGATTGCACTCCCTCTTGGATCACACTTTCTCTTGGCTTGCACTCCCTCTTGGATCACACTTTATCTTGGATTGCACTCCCTCTTGGATCACACTTTCTCTTGGCTTGCACTCTCTCTTAACTTGTACTTCCTCTCAGATTGCACTTCCTCTTGGCTCGTGCTTTCTCCTAGCTCACATGTAAGGGATCATATATGTAATAAAGTATGATCATGCAATGCATCTATCCAAGCTTATTTAAAAATTTTCTCCCATGCAAAAACAAGGCCTTCTTAATGGCCTTCCATGGTATCACATTGATACTTGACAGGATGCACATGTAAAACCTTTTGGTAGCTACATAAGCATACTTGTTTTATATTATGGATGGAATACCAACCATATTTTGTTGGCATAGGGTCCTCTGAATCATATAACATCAACATAACTAGAAGTACTAGTGGTGTGGGTGGATTTTGTCATAGAGGAAAGAAACCACATTGTGAGGATTCTTTGAAGGAGTCCATTCATTATGAAGAAGTGGAGGAAGTAGGGGATGAATATGTGGAATTTAAAAATCTAGAGTAGTTGCAACATTGTGAATATTTTAGGTCATTTTTATCAAGGGAATAACTCATCCCCTACTCCCATTAAAGATATCAACACACATTTGAGTATATACCATTAATCATCCACCAAAGGATAGAATCAAGATATCAAAATTGAGCAATTGTCTATAAATATTTATAGGATGCGACCATTCATAGATTCACTAATGTAGGATGAGAAGTGAGACTTACATACTCTATAATTTGGTCATTGTAAGGAAGGTGATAGTGTCAAGATGATCATAATTGATGAGACCAAAGAGATGGAGGTCAACAAGGTAAAGGACATGGTTATTGGGTTGAATTCACCATCACATGTTGAGAAATTTACAATATATGACAATCCCTTTCCTATGATGACTCTTGCTCCTAAGGATGATATACACTAAGAAAATTTATTTCTTGAACTAGTATATTGAGTAGGAAACAAGTAATGAGTAGGTAGTGTCTAAGTCAACAACTAGTGTCAAAGGAGGTATTACTCTAGAGAGGAGCAACATTTAATATGAATATGTGTCCAAATGAATTAAGTACAAGCATTTTGTAGTTCTTGTATTGAGAGATTCAAAGGCATATTGAAGGATTAAGATTACATGTATAACTATATTCTTTGAGCAACCATTAGATGTCATTAGTAGTGTGGATGAGGGTTTCCTTTTTTATCCCATGCAATAGTGGAGGATATGGACCACATGTCTAACTTGTGATATAAACAAGTGGTGTAGATGACCACTCATATGATAATGGACTCATTTGTATTTGATTGAGCATTGAACATGCATGAGAGATCCATACCTAGAACTTGTTAGACAGGAGGTATCGTTACTTGATATTCTAGTTGATCATGATAATCTAGTGGTGTTTTATACACTTAAAGCATTAGTACAAAGGGATATTACAAGTAAATTCTATGTCATTTTTAGGAGCATATGATCTTTCATTAGCATAATTTTATTGTCTATGAATGTCAACACTATCTAACTATCCTTCTTTTATAGTTGGATAAGAATAAGAGGTTATATGGGCTAGCTAACTTTAAGAGATGTAGGGATTAGTTAAGATTTACTACACTTCATAGAGAACTAAGCCTGAGGTGACCTAGTATTAGAAGAGATTAAGTATTTTATCACATGCAATTATCTGGGATAAATGGGAAAACAACTAGGCAATACTAGGTAATAGTAAAATGATATGATATAATAGTTTACATTATTTCTTTGAGACTAGATAATATGTGTGGGAAACATAATAAAAGCTAAGATGAGGTCTCTATGAGATACCAATTATGAACATATGCATGAAAAGCATACACAAGCTTTGCAATAAATTCAACATTTGTACTTCATAGTTCATCTACCCAACCACTTTCTTTAATTGTTCAATTTACCTCAAATTATTTTGCAACCATGGAATTGACAAGAAAACTAACCAATCTAGAGGAGGATGCAAATAAGTATAGTTGGTTATGTTGCACCATGACAAACATCACTTTAGTAGAATCGTACTAAAATTTTTCATGTATATAATGTGTCATAATGTTTTTTCATATGTATACATTGTTTTCTCATAGAATAGTTGCATATGTATATGCATGGTGACATGCTTTTTGCTTGTAATAAGTATGCTAACTATAATTTATGAGACATTTTTAATTATATCTTGTAAAGGTATCCGATGGTTAGGTAGTTAGGCAATTTCCAATCCCCTAAAGATAACCCCTTGTTCTATACATTTGCCTCATCTCTAGTCTCTGGCATGGTTGTGTTACATCCTATTTTATGTTGTTGCATGTTTGTGGTGTATGCTTAGAGTTAATGTTGTCATACTATTTGTATAAGGCTGGATTGTAGATGTCACTTCTTTACAAAGATAATGACATAATTCATTTTGTGTTGTGAGTTATATTGTTGTTGCTAATGTATTTTATTTATGTTGCATAATATGTTTTATCCCATTTCATTATTCTTTATTCATTATTGAAAACTAAAACCTATATAACAAATAGGTCATTCCAAGAACTTAGGCTTACTTAACCTTCATGGTTGCTTATATTATTGCTATTTGAAATTATTTACTTCTATTCATGTCATGATTTTGTAATCAAGTACTATTACACACTTGATTTGCATTCCTCCTACCAAAAAAAAATAGAAAAATAAAAAGTAAAAATTTATAAGCATGTAATATGCAAACATATACATTTCAATTAAGTTAGCAGGACTTTGACTTTGAACAAGCTCACTATTTTTCCAATCATAGAGATTTTTTTTATTCTAAATGCACATCTTGTAGATTCTTATCCTTTGTGATGAATTGATATTAGATATACATTGACCAATATAGAAAATTTAAATTTAAACAAATTTTAAGATCCATATTTTAGCTTATAAAAATAAGAAGCCATGACTCCATGCTTGGTATCATTGTACATAATTGATTTATAAAATTCTTGATCCCAAATCCAACATATGAGAAGCATATTTATAATTCTAGAGCACTTATGCAATGTACAAATATGAGGACTATGAGGTTCCAAAATTCTATTAATTAAGCATGTAGATAAGCATAAATATATAGAAAGAAAATCATTAGAAGTTGTATTTCTAGTAAATCTAGGGCATCTATTTGGTCTTCTATAGTATGGATTACAAGTTTATTGGGTCATATTAGCACTAGCTATAATTTAACCATTTTTATATTATTATTGTTGGAATATGTAATGCAACATTGTGTAAATTATTCTTAGGCTAAAATATAAAGTCTAAAGAATAATATGTGAATTAGAAAAAAATTCTATTTTATGTAAAAATATTCCCACCCAATTAATAAATAAAATAAGGGTGCTAGGAATATTTAATTTGTGGGAAAAATTTATTTTCCATTTTTTAGAAAATATTAAAAAGTAACCAATCACTTTTTAATATTTTATAGATGCCACTTGTCACACATCTCAAGATAAGATTGTGATAATATTAGGGTAATTTTAGGGTTGTAGTAGAAAAAGCTTATCTTTAAATAGGAGTGTTGTCTACTACATCTTGTCATATTATGTTGATGCATATTGTTGCATAACATTGAAGCATTCTTGTATTGTTGAATCATTGAGTAATATAGTGAGCTTCATAGTGGATGTTTCTCTTCTTCATTTGAAGTAGGGTTTTACCACTTAATATTGGTGTTGTGGGTTTTCCTCTTTTGTGTGTGATTGATATTGTGGAGCATTCTTCGATCTTGGAGATATTTTGCTTGTCTCACATTTGGTATCAGAGCGGTTGGGATCTCCATCAAGTGTCTTAAATCCTTTGAGGTGAAAATCCCATTATATATATATATATATATATATATATATATATATTTGTAATGCATGCATTTGATATTTAGGTATTTTATGCATTTGATATTTAAGCAAACTTATTTTGCAAATCTGCCATTAGGGTTTATAGATTTATTGTGTTTTTTTATCTAGTTGTTATATCTTTTGCAAATGGTGTTTTCATTTTAAATCTATAAATTTTTGACATTAAGATTTTGCTAGAAGGGTTTTGGAGCCAAACGGACCCCATGGTTGCGTCCGGAAGGCCCAAAAACCCTATTTCCATATATTATTTGCCTTATTTTGGTGAAAAATAAATTTGAGGCAATTTTTTTTATTTGGGGGCCAAATTGCCCCCCACCCATTTTGCTGTACAGTCTGAATTTTTTTATTATTCTATTTTTTAATAAAAAACAATCATTTAATAAAAAAAACAGTCATTTTTTATTATTCTATTTTTTAATAAAAAAAATAGTCATTTAATAAAAAAAACAGTCATTTATTTTATTTTAAGACCTAATAGTCATTTTTTTTGCATAAATTGAAATGCATTTTTTATTATTGTATAATGCAACTAGAATCCTTTTATGCAATTTTTGGCAAATTTTTAGTCAAATTGTCAAATAATTTAGACCTTATAGTAATTTTTTTCTCACATTAACAATGGTTGTTTGTGAGTTTGCTTATTTTGCAAGGTTATCCAAGTATGTTTTGGAGTATACAAGGCAATTTTGGATCAACTTTTTCACTCTCTTCCCCCCATTTTTATTAATTTCTTCTAATCTATCTCAAGCATTTTATTGAAGCATAATGTAAATTAATGTAACTTGTATCTCTCATAATGAAATTAAAAGAGAATAAAAGAGAGAGAGAGAGAGAGAGAGAGAGAGAGAGAGTATTTGTGTTTTGCCTATTTTTCTAACTACTAATTTACTAACTTGCTACTAAACAATCTACTAACCGACTGACTTGCAATTTACTAATTTTCATATTAATTAAGAAGGTTAAAAATGAATCAACTTACTAACCACAACTTCAGTATTTGATTAAAAATTTACTTAATCTTGCAACACAGTTTATATTTTCTAAACACCTATTTAATCTAAAAGAATTTTCTCTATTGGTAGCAAGTCCTTTTTGGGTCCTCGTACCTGTACCCTTTTGGGTAGCTTGGTTGACCTTGGGTGAGATGAATTGGAAATTCATTAGGCTATAGAAAATACTTAAAATAAACACTAACTTACTAACTTATTGACTATCTAACATTTAACAAATATTTTATGGTTCAATTCAAGTTAGTTTATTTTGTTGCAAGATGATTGTTATGGTTAGTTACCTTCTTCTTGCAAGTTAATCTATTGCAAGTTGATCTTGGTTTATTTCTTTTAGTTGTTTATTACAATATGGTTATAGTTGTTTATTGCAAGATGGTTATAGTAGTTCATGATGATGTTGATTATATTTCATGATGATGCTTATCTCTCTTGATGATGCTTAATTTTGATTATATTTCATGATGTTTATCTTTCATGATGATTATATTTGATGATTGAAAAGTAGATTACTTGAAAGTTATGTTTTTTTTTTATATATGCAAGTATGTTTATCTACTTTCTTATTGCATAATTTATTTCCTCTATCAATGCATCTTATGTTTTGATTATGTTCACTTTCTAGAATAGCTGATCATGGAATATCCTTCACACCTAAACACATCATTGATGGATCAAATTTTGGAATATGGGAACCAAGGATGAGGGCTGAATTTCAAGCAAGAAAGTTATGGCCCATTGTGAATGGAGATGAAGCAATCCCAACCCAGGAAAGGACACTTGAGACATACAACAACAAGAGTCACCTTGCACTTTCCATGATTATCAATAGTGTGAGTGATGAGATATTTCTCACTATAAGCCATTGTGAGCATGCTAAATATGCATGGGATTTGCTAAAACAAGTCCATATAGGGTCCAACACATCAAGGAAATTCACTTTATTGTCCAAAATTCTTAGCACTATGCAAGGTGAAGAAGAAAGTGCCTTGATCTTCCTCTTAAAGATGAAATACATGAGAACTCAACTATTGGCTTGTAATTGTGATTGGATAAGTGAGAATCTCGTAAGCTTTATCATTTTGAGGAACTTGTCAAGCAAGTTCAAGAATTTTGTCACCATTATTGAGACTAGGCTAGAGCAAGAAGAGGATGGCATTCCTCACAATACTCTTTCATAATTATTGATTCATCATGAAGAGTCTCTTAATAGAGACAAAGTGAATGGTCAAGTTGTCAAGGAGAAGAATGTTGCCTTGAGTGCCACTAAGGCTTACTTAAAGAAGAAATACAAGGGAAGGAAAAATTAAAATTTCCAACCCAATAAGCCTAGAGTTGATTTCACTTGCAACTTTTGTGGCAAGAAAGGCCACAAGGAATAAAATTGTTTCAAGAAGAAGAAGATTGCAGAAAAGAAAGAGCAAGAAAATGCTAAGGGACAAGGACATAAGAAATGGTTTGGCAAGGGAAAGAAAAAGAACAACAATGTAAAGAAAAATTCTAATAAAAATGCCTTTTTTTGTGCCCTCTACTCCATTGAATCATCTACTTCTAATGAATGGGTGTTAGATTCTGGATGCACTAACCATATGTGTTTTGAAAAGGATAAGTTTGTGGACTTTCATAAGCACTCTTCAGATTCAGTTGTCATTGGTGATAATACTAGACTTCAAGTAGAAGGTGTTGGCAATGTTGTAATTGAAAGGAAATTACTTGATAATGTCCTATATGTGGCTAACCTTAGGAGAAATTTAATTTTAGTTTTACAAGTTTTTAGAAGTGGTCACACTATTGAGTTCAATGCAACTTCATGGAGCATTAGGAAAGGCATGCTACCAATCATTACAGGTTATGTGAAGAATAATATTTATGTGTTAGGTGATGCTCCTCCTAAAGTGTGTTTAGCAACTAATGTTTCTCCTAGTAGCAATATTTGGCACTTAAGGTTAGGCCATACAAACTATCAAAATATTCAAATGATGAAGTCCAAAAATTTGGTTGAAGGCTTGCCTAACATTTCACCTATTCATGGTTTGTGTGAAACATGCATCTTAGGCAAGATGAGCAAACACAAGTTTGAAAATGACAAGTCAACAAGGGCCACACAAATTCTTCAACTCATTCATACAGATATTATGGGTCCATTACATGTTAGATCACTTGGTGGTGCATCCTATATTCTCACCTTTATAGATGACTATTCAAGAATGATCTTTGGGTATCTATTTAAGAATAAATAATATTGTTTTGAGACATTCAAGGAGTTCAAAGCTTTGGTAGAAAATCAAAAGGCAGCAAATATCAAAATTATTAGAAGTGACAATGGAGGGGAGTACAATAGCAATGATTTCAATAGATTTTGTTCTTCTCATGGGATAAAAAGGTAGTTTACTTATCCATACACTCCTCAACAAAATGGTGTTGTAGAGAGGAAAAATAGGACAATAATGGTGATGGTAAGATGCATGCTTGGTGATCACTTACCTCAATTTATTTGGGGTGAAGCAGCCAGTACAACAATCTACATTCTTAACAGGTGTTCTTAAAAATTAGTTGAGGGGAAGATTCCTTATGAGGTTTGGAATGGTAAGAAGCCAAATTAGTCACACTTAAGAGTGTTTGGATGTGATGCATTTTCATATATTCCTTTAGAAAAGAGGAAGAAATTGGACAAAAAGTCTCAAAAATACATCTTTGTTGGCTATAATGCAGAACATAGGGGCTACAGGTTATACTCACCTTCTTCACACATTGTATTTATTTCAAGAGATGTAAAATTCAATGAAGACCTTCTTGAGTTAGAAAAGGGTGGGCGTTGTGTCAAAAGGACCAAGTGGTTGGATCATTCTAGGGGTCCTAAAGAGCAGATTTTAGTTAGCCAAAGGATAACTAGAAGTATGACCCTTAACATGTCTCTTCTAGCTAAGATAGAGAATGATCATAAGCCTACTTCATACCAAGAAGCTTCACAACACTCTTGTTGGGTTGATGCCATGAAGATTGAGATGGATTCTATTCTAAAGAATAAAACTTGGGATCTACTGCATTATCCTAATAAGAGAAATGTTATTGGAAATAAGTGGGTCTATAGAATCAAGTACAATTCTAATGGAGAGATAGAAAAGTATAAGGCTAGATTGGTTGATAAGGGTTATGCTCAAAAATATGGAATTGACTATGATGAAAACTTTGCACCAGTTGCCAAAATGCCCACCATTCAACTTCTCATTGCTATTGTTGCTGCTCAAGGTTGGCAAATTTTTTAGCTTGATGTGGAAAATGCCTTTCTAAATGGTGATTTGGATGTGGATATCTACATGAGTCAAACACAAGGATTTGTTGTACAAGGTAAGGAAACACTTGTGTGTAAACTAAAGAAAACCTTGTACGGTATGAAGCAAGCACCTAGAGCATGGTACGTGAAGATTTCAGGTTACTTATTGTCTCTTGGTTTTGATAAATGCTATTCAGATACAAATATTTATGTTCTTAGGAAGGATAACTTAGTCATTTTAATTGATCTATTTGTTGATGACCTTATTATGACTGGAAATGAGAATGAGGCCATTTTTGATTTCATCTCAAAATTAAAGTCAGAGTATGAAATGACTGACCTTGGTCTTCTACACTACTATCTTGGCATGCAAGTTTATTAGCATGAGGATTGTACATTTTTGAGTCAATCCAAGTATATTGAAGATCTTCTTAAGAGGTTTGATTTGGAGGATGACAATCCTACTTCCATTCCTATTTCTATAGGGGTTAAGTTGGAAGTAAGTACATAATCTTAGTTGGCTGATGCTACATTATATAGGCAACTCATTGGTAGTCTTATTTATGTTACCATCACAAGGCCAGATATTGCTTTTATAGTTGGTATGATGGCTAGGTTCATGTAGAAACCTTATATTGAGCACTTACAAGCTACCAAGAAGATTCTAAAGTACCTTTTAGGTACTAGATATTTGGCACTCAAGTATTATAGGCTTCCTTCCTTTGCTCTTTTTGGCTACGCTAATTCTAATTCTAGAGGGGAAAGAATAGATAGAAAGTCTACCATAGCATATGTTTTTAGTATTGGGTCTGCAACTATCTCTTGGTCTTCCAAGAAGCAAGATACAATTGATTTTTCTACAATGAAATCAGAGTATAAGGCTATGACAACAGCCACACAGAAGCGGTTTGGCTTCATACCCTCATGAAGGAAATTGGCTTTGAGCAATTTGGTCCTTCATGTTTGTTCTCCGATAATCAATCAACTATTGCCTTGGCTAAAAATCCTATAATGCATCAAAGGAAAAAGCATGTTGAAATACAATCCTAATTTATCAGAGAGAAGGTATTGGATGGGACTATTTAGTTGGAATATTTTCCATCATCTTCTAATTCTGTTGATTTGTTCACCAAAACTCTTCCCAAGGAGTAGTTTTGTAAGTTGAGGGACTCACTTGGTTTGGTTAAGTTGTCCTCAAGGGGGAAAGAAATGTAGTTACACTTGTGTGATGACAACTTCATCCTTATGAGGTGTTTTGTGCTATATATATGAGTTGATATTTGGTGGTATAATTGATTTTTTCATATCTTTTGAACATGGTACTTTCTTTTTTGCCTTGTGCAACTTTTGTACATGTTACTTTGTAGATGGCATTGTGCAATTATGGTATATGATGCAATTGCTTTATGCAACTCTTTTACATGGTACTTTATTGTTACATTATGCAACTTTATACATGTTTTTATGTAGTTGGCATTATGTAATTGGTTTATCATGATAATTTCTTGTTAGCATTTATGCTACTTTTGTACATGATATTTTATGGTTGGATTTATGCAACTGATGTGCACACTTTATTATTTTCATATACCTTATGCAAATCTTGTACATGGTACTTTTTTGTTAGCCTTGTGCTACTTTTGTACATGGTACTTTAGAGTCTGCATTATCATGGTACTCCTTGTTTGTTTTATGCAACTTTGTACATGATATTTTTTGATCAACTATATAGCACATGACTATATGTATGGCTTGGCATCTTTTTGTGATGACTTATAGTTCACTATTTGTTATATCAGTTTTTTTATCATCTTTGGATGTTCATATATGTTGTGGTGAATATATTTATGATGATGTATCTAACTGATCTTATGTTGAGCTGCTTATAGCTTGCATGTACTTTCATTTGGTGTTTTGTAGGCTTACTGAAGACACCCTTGTGATGTTTTCTTCTTGTCATTTGCAACCACTTGTGGTTGATGGATGGCTTTGTAAGTTGCTTGTATCTGAACCTACTCCATTGGGGGCTTGCAATATCATTTTGGCCCATTTTGTATTGGTGCCTTATTATAGACCATTCTTGGTCATAAAAGCTCATTGTAACTATATTACTCATTTGATTCTCATCCCCGTTTGTATCTTTAGGGGGAGAATGTTTCTTTGTTTCATAATTTTTTCCCCAATATTGCATTAAGGGGGAGTGTTGGAATATATAATGCAACATTGTGTAAATTATTCTTAGACTAAAATATAAAGTCTAAAGAATAATATTCGAATTAGAAAATAATTCTATTTTATGTAAAATATTACCACCTAATTAATAAATAAAATAAGGGTGCTAGGAATATTTAATTTATGGGAAAAAGTTATTTCTCATTTTCTAGCAAATATTAAAAAGTAACCAATCACTTTTTAATATTTGATAGATGCCACTTGTCACACATCTCAAGATAAGATTGTGATAAGATTAGGGTAATTTTAGGGTTGTAGTAGAAAAAGATTCTCTTTAAATAGGGGTGTTGTCTACTACATCTTGTCATATCATGTTGATGAATATTGTTGCATAACATTGAAGCATTTTTGTATTGTTGAATCATTGAGTAATATAGTGAGCTTCATAGTGGATTTTTCCCTTCTTCATTTGAAGTAGGTTTTTACCACTTAATATTGGTGTTGTGGGTTTTCCTCTTTTGTGTGTGATTGATCTTGTGGAGCATTATTTGATCTTTGGGAGACTTTGCTTGTCTCACAATTATTAGGTTTATGAGGACATGTTTTTGAATTGAATTCGAATATGTCTCTTAGACACGTATTATTATTACCTTTGTTTTTTCTAATATGTATATATCAACTTGAATTGCCTATGATTCATTTAGGGTGATTGAAACTTTAGAAAATCTATAAATGTTAATGATATTAAAAAATATATATCAAAATATTTTATACACTGGTTCATATTAACAAGCTTGCAAATTAAGAAAGGACAAGCCAAATAAAAATTAGAAAATAAAATGGATGGAAACATAAAAATTCATGAATAGATTTGAAAGTGAGCATCTTTTGTCAGACTAATATAAGAGTTAATATGGATTATGTGAGATAAAATAAAGTCAAGGGTAAGATATTTTAACATCTTACTTTTAACAATCCATACTAATTCCTTTCACAATAGGTTTACACTGATATTCATGCATGATTTTTATTTAATTTAATGCTTTTAACCAATATCATTTCATTATTTTTCATAAAAGTAAAATTTTATCAAGTTATTTATAATTTCCCTCTTCAATGTTTAGATTTATAATATGATAAAAAATAGTCATTTCTCAAGTCCCTGCAAATGTTTTTTATATAATATTATAATGATCTCTTTGTTGAAAGTGTAATCTAATTCATGGACAAGGTTGACATTGTTTGATATAATTTTGGATAGGCCTAAAGGAATTCATTGTATAATGTATTTGAATTTATTGTTGTATTTGATTATGCCAACTCTATAGGCCAAAATTAATCTTTCTTGTTATGCCATCTTAAGGATAAGTTCATTTATATAATTGGGATTTTGATATTGGTATAATATCCCCCACCACTCCGTTTATTTGTTTTAATGGGTTATATGGGATTGAAATGAGAACCATCTATATTACGTCATGACCACATAGTGGGTGTAATTTATCAGTCTTCCCGATGATGCACATGGAAATGTATGAGGGCTTACAGATACCTCCTTCAGATATGCATGTATCATTTAGAAAGATTTACCCTTGGTATCCTCCTTGATAGTTGAGGAATCTAATAAGTTGAGCTAATGCCATTTGATAGCCCCACCACTCAATTTAATTACCAAAGTATTATGGTTTTTATCTATGGATAATATAATGAATATTTATCATGCATAAAGGTTCCCACTATATATCTCTATTTCATCTCTTTCACACCTTTTGTATAAGACTTGAGTGGGTGGATTGCTTCTATTTATTTTTAGAAAATATTGTGAAATCTAGCATGGTATAAAAGTGGGTAGGGAGTAGCATTTTTTTTATTGATAAAAGAGGTTTTGAAAAGGACCCCAAACATTTTACAAAAGGGAAAACCAAAAGGAGGTGTAGACACCTAAAACATGTCATGTTTAAGATAACTACTTACATAGGCACATTCATAGGCCATGTGACTAAACCTTGGACTTTCCAAGTATCAAAAGTGGTTCTCACCACTCATCTGGGGTAGTATTAGCCCATACAAGCTTGGTCGTTGTAAACTAGAGTGGCTAGATCCTGGTTGCTCAAGCTTAGAGCAGCCAGACCTTAGCCACTGTAGATGATAGTGGCCAAACCTTAGTCACTATAGATGATAGCGACTAAGCCATAAAAGCAAATTACTAAAAAATCAGCCCATTAACAAGTGGAAGTGGTAGTCTGCATGCAATAAAGGTGATCGGGGACAACTTTGCATTCCCATTTCATGACCAGTTCACATGGGAGTCTTAAGTCCAAATTTAGACTTCAATTAAACATAGAAAAATAAAAAGCTTCTCATGCTAACACCTAGTACACATAAGGGATTCAGTCCTAGGGTTTTTAACATAGACCTAGGGCTTCACACACTTTAAAAGGTGCAAACCTAAGAGCACCAAGGGATTATCACATATCCAAGATCACAAATTGAACAGAACAGGTCATTGAGGAGAGCTTCCCTTGGAGATCACTTTTGCAACAAAGCCCTATCGGATTGGAGAGCATATCAGAGCATCCTTGAGGAGCAAAAAAGTGCTAGCCGATGAAGGGTTTAACACACATAGGATATTCAACACATCAAGCAAATCAACCATCATTTCAACATTGGATACAAGCTTTGATCCATAGCCTTGGAGCAAAGAAGACAAGTTTCACTTTAGTGGCTACTGTCTTGGACAGTGGCCCACAGGCCTAACTTAGGGTTTAGACACTAGTTTCTTTTATTTTTCTTTCTTCAAGTCTTCATATTATTAGCATAGATTTACATGATTTTATAGCATTAGTTCATTTTATTTTCATTAAGCTCATTCATTACTATTAGCCTCATTCAGAGAGGCAATCTCATACATCTAAGTGTGTGCTGTTGTTTCATTGCTTATAGGGCTACATGTTCATCGAGCAAATCCACAACATACGAGAGCAAGAGGATCCTTATAGCATTTAGAACTAGAGAAGGAGGTATTTGTAAGCCCTCATACATTTCCATGTGCATCATCAAGAAGCTTGATAAAGTACACCCCCTATGCGAGGGGATATTTTATACACCTACTACTCTCTTTGTGTGTAAAATCCTGTATAAAACAAAGGGTATCCCTTAGAGGAATTCATATGTAATTGGATCTTGGAAATATCAATACAAAAAGCATTAATTCATTTATTTATTTATGTAGCACCCTAAAATTGGCACGGTTAAAACCTTAGTAAAAAGATAAAATATTAAAATTTGAATTTCAACCCCAAACTGCCCGTTAAACCGCTTGTTACCCGCTTTCCCCATTTTTCGTGCCATTTTTAGGATTTGTTTTGACCGTTGGACGATATCGTCGTAGATTAGATGAAATCATCCCAGATCTGATGAATTCATCATGGACAGAACGTCCAGATGATTTCGTCCCAAAACCAAATTTTCATAATTAGCTTCTGTTTCAACAGCCTCTCCAACTCGGGCAGAAGCGTGTCTGCGCGGTTGGCGATTTCCCTGTTGGAGATCTCCCAGATTGGGATGATCCCCAACCTCCCAAACCTCTTCCTAATCCTATATAAACTAGGATTTTGCTAGTTTATCCCCCTGACTCCCATTGATCCTGATTCTCCCTGAATCCCTAACCCCTTAGTTGACGGATTTCATTGCAGAGTTAGCTCCTTATTCCCTCGCACTATTGCTTGCATTCAGTATTTTTTTACATTTTATTGCAGGAACTCTACTATTTTTTAGTCGAAGCTAGCTTGGATCGTCGCGGACGATCTCGGACGATTACGGACGATCTCGTACGATTGGAGGCGATCCTGACTGTAGTTCAGATTGGGGGCAGTCCGAGTTTAGAGTTTGCATTTTCTTAGCTTTCTCTACATTTTTCATATTGTATTTCTGCATTGTCTTAAGTTATTACATTTTTTGCATCTTGGAGTTCACCTCATTTAGCATAATCTCATGATAAAGTTAAGATCAATCATTAAATCTACTGCATTTCCTTATTTGTTATTGAAATCTATCATTTAAGGCATGTTTGTTGTTATTTCTATCATTATCCTTTGCTTCTGCATTTGCATATTTGGTATTTTGCGTCTGTTTTTGTGATTATAGGTTTTTGACAAATTTGTTTGATGAATTCATCAGATTTTAGATGATTCTGTCTGATTTCAGATGACCTTCTATGATTTGGGATGATCCCGAGAAATATCAGATGATTACGTACAAATTGAGACGATCTGAACTGCTACAAGACTCAGAATCTTCATCAGACATCCGAAATCAGGTATGACACCTTCTAGTTAGCATATTCTCTATTATTTGCATTCATTTCTGCTTTTTGTATTCATTTAAATCAGCATTGGCATATAGAATAGTTTAGATTCATATTTGGCCAAACCTAGGAGTTGAATGATTAAAGCACAAAATGAACACATCAAACTCACTGTCAACCTAGGCGTGGAAACTGCCATTCAAAAGTTTCCTGGTGAACCCACCATCCATCAAAAATTCACCCTTATACCCCTCCCCCGAGAGGCGGGACCTTCAAAGGGCCTCTTAGTCCGAGGTATTGTCCCATCCTTTTCACATCCCCCTTCCGGGCGTGGATCCTATAGCCTAAAGGTAAGGGTGCAAAAAATTTGGAGCGATACATTTTGGTGAACCCGACGTGAAACAGAAACCTTTTGAAAACAAAAACCTTTCTAAAAAAAAAAAAAAATAAGAAAAACAAAACATAAATGCATTTATACTTAAGAAAATTTGCATGTCATATTTAGATGGTAGACTATAATAAAAGACGAGTTGTCACCATTAATGTTGAAAATCAATTAGCAGCTATAGAAATTGATTCTGTGCTTAGAGTACCTCAAACAAATAGGGTTCAACCTTTGTGGGACGAACTGAATAGGAGATTGAATCTCATTTCATCTAGAGCAACCGAACTTAGGCAAATCAAGAGGTTTGTCCTAGATAGAATCCTGGATCCTGATCAAGTGATTTTGTATCATGAACTTCAGAGAGCTTGCCATAGGTGGTTAGCAGATAAAAGAGCCCTTGTGTCTTCCGAGTTGTATACCTTTGAGGAATACCTCGATAATGCAGCTGTAGTACATAAATTTTTGTCTCGTATAGAGGACCAAGAGGTCGTTCTTACGGATAGACAAAGATGGTATAGAGTTCCTAGAGCTGTGTTATATCGAGAGTATTGCCATGAAATCTATTTTTACAAATCAGAGTCAGAAGTAGATAATATCACTATAGCACACTTTATCAAATTCTTGAAAAACCATTTCCAATTTGAAGAGGAGCATTTTATGACTCTTGATGAACTTGATCCTATCAATGACATTCATAAACTCTTTTTAGAAAACTAAGCTATTATTCTATTATTGTTATTTCTTGTATTTAGTGTGCTATTTGTTGTCTTTATAAAATCATAAAAAAAAAAAAATCAAAACATTTTATTTTTAAGCATTATAGTAGGTATATAATTAAAATATATACCTCCCAAGATCTGTTGCAAATATATTAATATATATTTGCTAAAACCTAAATCTAGACATAATGACTAGACTCAGGAATGGAAAACAAATTGAAGTAGAAGAAGATTGGTTAAGGAAAATAGAAAATAACCCAGATGTCCTTCCTGAAGACCCAATTCAGGAAGAAGGAACTCTAGACCAACAAGAAGAAGACTATGTTGATGCAAATGAACAAAGAGAAAATGTTAGGGAGGAAGAATCCTCATCTCCTAAAATATCTCCAGAAGGAGCTGTTACTTTTGAGAACATGGAACATTTCTGGAAGTTCCTCCATAATAATATGGGCACCCTTAATAGAGCAGTTCATATGGACAAAGATCAAATTAGTGACACTCAAGCAACCCTAGAAGACATATATCACACATGCACTAATCCTTTGTCCTTCATTGATCAAGAGAGTGATCAAGTTGGACCGTCCAATTTGGACATGGCTACTATAATCCAAAACATGCGACAACAACAGGTTACCCAACTACCTAGAGTGCCTATTGCTAAGCCAAGGGTTATTCCTACACAAAAGAAACCTTCATTCACTGCTCTATTTCGCCAAGCTATTGATCAATATACCTCAAATCAACAAAAGCCTAAAACAAAACCAAATGTTAATTTCCAACAATCTGGGATACAACATAATGCTACCACAAATCTTCTTCATAATACTCTTCCTACCAATCATTTGCATAATAGCAACATAGCATCTAATCCTTATGTCCCGCCTTCCTACGCTCACAAATCCCATGCTCATGTACCACCAAACCAATATGGTGGGCAAACTAGTAATCTGGAAGCTATGGTGAAATAGTTAACCTCCCGTATGGACCAAATAGATCCCTATCATCCCTCGTACAATTATCGAGAGATGTGTAGTCAACCTCTAGATCCTATAGTTGTAGCACGACCATATCCCAAACACTTTCCTATGCCTGTCCTACCTATATATAAAGGAACTAAAGATCCCATAGAGCATCTTCGTATGTTTAGGATAGCATGTCATGATATATCACATGATGATTTGCTATTACTAAAAATGTTCCCAAAAAGTTTAGGGGGGATGGCATTGGAGTGGTATTATCAATTGCCCACTCATTCTTTGAGAAATTTCGAAGAGACCGCTGAGTCTTTTGTGCATCAATTTAGTGCCTATATTGAAAGGCATGTAACCATTAAATATTTGTACAACCTAAAACAAGACAAAGATGAGTGTTTTGCTGACTTCTTAGCTCGATGGAGACAGTTGATAGGAAAACTACACTTTGTGTTACCTTATCGGGAAATGTTGGATATTTTTATCAATAATTTACAAGAACAACTATCCTATGAATTATCAACTGCTACCTTGACCACCTTCGATCAAGCTATCGATTTAGCTCGAAGGGTGGAAGATGCTCTTATTAGAAGAGGTCAGCTCAAAAAGAAAGATGATGAGAAAACATCCAAAAATCAATATAAAAATAAACAAGTTGTGGGTGACGGAGTCACTGATAGCAGAAACATTGCCAATGTTAATACTGCAAAAACAACAGAGAAGTTTATATTGAAACCTCCTGATAAACCACCCAAAGAATTTACTAGGTTAAATCAACCTTTATCAACCATTCTCCCACAATTACTAGCATGAGGTTTGATCCAATTACCAGCTATCCGGGAACCTGATCCAACCATACCCGGATATAGAGCTGATTTACATTGTGATTTCCATAGAGGACCTGGACATGCTACCAACTCTTGTAAAATATTAAAACATAAAATACAAGATTTAATTGATAACAATGAGATGGAGGTGCAAGCCTTTCAACCTAAACAAACTCCTTCTAATAATGCTCAAAAGAACATTCCCCAAAATCAGAATCAGAATGCCAATCAATCATTGGACATATTTCAACATCCTTTACCAAAACATGGTAAAGAGGTGGCTAATCAAATTGAGCATCATAATGTTCCCCCTCCTACCCGATATGTAGGGACTATTAGTGGACAATTACCTGTTCATGATCCTCCAATATTTGACACAACTTTATCCATAGTTACCACTAGACCCCTATATAATACTCGAACACCTGATCTTAGTGATGTAGAATCTGAGATTGAAAGTGACATGGAAATAACCTCAAATCAATCGAATAGTTCTGAAGATGAATCAGACCCTATTCAACCTATCACAAATTCTATGGTTTCGAAAGAACCATTTCCTAGAAGAGTTACTACTCGACCCTCTTCTCATCAGTTCCTTTCTAATGAACAAGCCATAAATGCTAGACCAAGACCTATTCATCATTTGCAAAATAATATTGTAGGAACCATCGGAGCCGTTACCAGACAACAGGCTCAAACCTCTCAACAGGATCAAACTCAGAACGATGGATCAGCCCCATTTGTTTTGAAAAATCCCAATAAAGGGAATTATGCGCCTAATGTTCAACCTAAGCCTCCCTACAATATTAATGAACAATTATCCAATACTACAGCTAGAATTTCCCTTTTGGACCTGTTAAGATCTTCTCCTACCCATAGGGATGAATTAATGCTCACATTGAGCCAAATGATGGTACCACAAAATATTCAACCTGAAGCCATGTCCAATACTATCATCACTCGAGAAGTCGATTGTATTGACTTTCGAGATAAAGATATCCCGCAACATAGTTTACATAAGGATAACCCCTTATATATTACTGCCCTAATTGGAGATGTAGCCGTTAAACGAGTCTTGATTGATAATGGTTCATCTTTAAACATCTGCACTTTTGACTTCTACCAACGATTTGGGTTTAGAAGTGATGAAATGAAAAGAACGGATATGATCATAAAAGCCTTCAATGACGAGACACAAGAAACGTGTGGAGTCATTACTATACCCTTGCAAGTTGGTCCTAGAACCCTAGATACGACCGTGTTTATTGTACATTGCCCTGCATCGTACAATATACTTTTGGGTCACCCTTGGATCAACGCGATGCGAGCGGTTCCATCCACTTTACATCAGTGTGTTAAATTCGAATTTAAAAACCAGTTGGTTACCATCCATGGTGACCCTAGACCCTTTGATATGTGTGCTTTGGCAGAACCGGTTGGAGTTCAATTTTGCCCTGCCTTGTCATCCACACATCCTAATTCTTATCATCCACCCAAACGTGTGAAACACACACCCATAACATCATCTACTCTTTCAACTACACCTATACATATAGCTCAACCATCTTCTGGACAAACCACACTAGGACCTCGAAAAGATCCCAAAATTACAACCAATGCTTTCAGTTTTACTCCTATACCTATAGACTCATCCATCAATATCCCTATGACATCTACATCCACTACAAGCATCCTTCCTACATCCGACGATGTAGGAAATGTCCCTTCTACCTCTTATGCTCTCACTGATGAGCTCTTACCCGATTTATCCAAAATTCTTATATCAGAAGAAGCCAACACTGCCATGCAAACTTCCCTCCTTTTAAATAAACTCCCACCCTCTCCCCGTACCTTGGGCCTCCCACAACCTATGGGAAGTATCTACCAAGTCGGGAGTTGTGCTTTTATTTATAAAGGATATGATTGGGGAAGAATACCCAGAAACATTAAGACACATTGTGATGGATATGCTAGATGCTATTTTGCTAATGATTATCTTAAAGCTAAGCCCATAATGCTTAAATTGGGATATAAAGGGAAAGGTTTGGGACCTCTCCAAAATGGTATGAAAGAACCTTTTGAGGTAGAACCATGGCCTGCCCGCTGTGGTGTGGGCCTATTTTCTAGTAAAGGTCAGCCCTTTCCATTTGAAGATGATGACCATCTCGTATGTTATCAAGATTATCTAGATAAACAAGATTCTTTGTGTCTAAAGAATAATTATTTTACCTGCAATATGCTATCCATAGCCTACCCCGAAATGATTGCCGAATCCGACGACGAGTTGGAGGGAGATATCTTTCATGATGTTTCCATTGAGAAATTGTTATATAATAAATTTTATTTTGATGGCTCTATACCTAGTATAGCCCAGCTTGAGGCTACGACTTCTCAAGATGAATTATCCAAGATAACCTTGGAAGAATTACAAGAATTGGGTGTTTCACCCGCCCCACCTAATTTTGAGAGAGATTTACATATGGAAGTTGAAAACGTTATAAAAATTAACATTGGAACCGAACATAACCCTCACATAATCAATATTGGATCAGAATTAAGTCAAGAAAAACAAGATAAATACATTTCATTTCTTAAAAACTATGAAGATGTCTTTGCTTGGACATATGAAGACATGCCAGGTTTGGACCCTTCTGTAGTTATGCATCATCTAGTAGTCCATCCAGATGCTAAACCTGTTAAACAGAAACTTAGAAAAATGCATCCTAAAGTGGCCTTACTAGTCAAAGGAGAATTAGAAAAACTGTTGCAAGTCATTTTTATACAAGCCATTGATTATGCTGAATGGATCTCCAATGTAGTTCCAGTAACTAAGAAAGAAGCCACTAAAGTTAGGGTTTGCACAGATTTCAGAGACATTAATGTTGCATGCCCTAAAGACGATTTTCCTCTTCCCAACATGGATCAGATCATTGAATTTACTGTTGGAAGCGGAATGATATCCTTAATGGATGGATTTTTCGATTATAATCAGATCAGAATAGCTCCCGAAGATCAGGCCAAAACAACCTTTATTACCCCTTGGGGAACCTTTTGTTGGAAAGTGATGCCATTTGGCTTAAAGAATGTAGGTGCAACCTATCAATGAGCTATGACTTATATCTTTCATGATATGATGCATGATATCCTACATGATTATGTAGATGATATTATCGCTCGTTCCATCAAAGAAGATGATCATTTAAATGACTTAAGGAAAGTATTTGATCGGTTAAGGGAATATCTTATCCGACTAAATCCAGCTAAATGCATATTCGGAGTTAAGTCCGATAAATTATTAGGGGTTATAGTTTCTTTACGTGGCATTGAAATTGACCCTCTTAAGATCACGGCTATCATAGATATGCCCGCACCCACTAATATATCAGAATTACGAAGTTTACAAGGTAAGCTTCAAGCCATTCGCCGCTTCATCGACAAGTTGGCAGACAAAACTGGACCCTTTCTTAAGCTTCTTAAGAAAGATGTCTCTTTTCATTGGGATGGAGAATGCCAAGAAGCATTTGAACTCCTTAAGCAATATCTCCTCAAACCACCAGTGCTTTCCCCACCTAGATCTGATTGTCCTTTTATCTTATACATTTCTGCTTTCGATTCTGCCTTAGGAGCTATGTTAGCTCAGCTTGACGATGAGAAGAAAGAGCATGCTAATTATTACATCAGTAGAACCTTAATCAGTTATGAAACTCGCTATACCATATTAGAGAAATTATGCCTAGCAATCATATTTTCTACATAGAAACTACGACATTATATGCTCAATCAGAAAACGTATGTTATTGCCAAATTCGACCCTTTGCGATATCTTATGAGTCGACCGTATTTATCTGGTCATACAGCCAAGTGGGTTCTTGCGCTAAGCGAGTTTGAACTCACATTTATAGGACAGAAGTCTGTTAAGGGTCAAATCATAGCAGATCAATTAGCTGTTGCACCCTTAGAGTCTACCCATCCCCTCATCATTGAACTTCTCGATGAATGCCTTAAATTAGAGGCAGACCATCCTAAACAATGGTCCCTATACTTTGACGGAGCCCGATGTATGAGTGGGGCTGGTGCAGGTATTATCTTAATATCTCCGCAAAAACATCTTATCCCTCTGTCCTTTAAACTAGCATTTGCTTGCACTAATAACACTGCTGAATATGAAGCTCTTATCCTTGGCTTACGAGCTGCTTTGGCCCTAAAAATTAAAAATTTATTGGTTTTCGATGACTCCCAACTTGTCATAAATCAAATCAATGATGTTTATCAGACTAGATATGATAAATTACGCCCATATAAAGCATATGTTTTGCAATTATTATCCTTGTTTGATCAAGTTACTTTGGAAGCTATTCCTCGAACTAGCAATCGTGCGGCTGACGCTATGGTTGCAACTGCATCTCTTTTACCCTTGGAGTTAGATGATGAATATGCTACCATCATTATTCATCGACTCCAGGAACTCGCTTCAAGCAAATCATGCTTAGCACCTTTGGATGTGTTTCTCATCAACGAAACAACTCCTGAACCATGGTATACTGATATATTTAATTTTTTGCAGAATGGAACCTTCCCTGATGGTTGTACTAGCAACCAGCGCCGATTATTACGTAGACGAGCAAGTCGCTTTGTAATTATTGGTAATACCTTGTATAGGAGATCTTTTGAAGGCATATTATTAAGATGTTTGAATCTAGAAGAATCTAGATCAGCTTTGAGCGAAGCCCATGATGGCTCTTGTGGAGGACACTTTAGTGGTAACGCCATTGCTAAGAAGCTCCTTCGGATAGGATATTTTTGGCCTACCATGGAAAATGATGCACATGATTATGTGCGACATTGCGACAAGTGCCAGAAACACGCTGACCTTGTCCATGCGCCTGCACAAGAACTGCAGGCTATTTCATCTCCCTGGCCCTTTTCAAAATGGGGCCTAGACATCATTGGAAAAATCAACCCTGTGTCATCCGATGGACACAAATTCATCATAACCGCCACTGAGTATTTCACGAAGTGGGTTGAAGCTATGCCATTAGCTTCTTGTACTGGCACACAAGTTTCCAAGTTTATTTTTAATCAAATTATTTGTAGGTTTGGAATTCCTGCCAATCTCATTTTCGATAATGGAACTTGTTTCAAAAATAAAGATGTCAAGAAATTATGTCAAAAGTATAAAATTCAACATCGTTGGTCCACTCCCTATTATCCTCAGGGTAATGGTCAAGAAGAAGCATCTAATAAAACCTTAATCAAAATTCTCAAAAAATTGGTCAATAAAACCGGTCGAGATTGGCACATTCGAGTTATATCCTTGCTTTGTGGGCCTATCGAACTAGTGTTCGAACCCCCACTGGAACTTCACCTTTTGTCTTGGTTTATGGTGCTGAAGCCATTTTTCCCTTTGAATTAGAAGTTCCTTCTTTAGCCCTACTACTTCAAGATACTGAAGTAGGGGATGAATATCGTGCTGGCAGATTTAGTCAGCTAGAACTTCTAGATGAAAAGCGCATCAATGCTTTGGAACATCTTCGCGCCTACCAAAATAAACTTAAGAGAGCATATCTTAAGAAAGTTCATCCTCGATCCTTTGAGATCGGTGACCTTGTCTTAAAAGAAAATCAAAAAAATACTAATGCAACTAACGACCTTAAAGGTAAATTTGAGCCCAACTGGCTTGGACCATATGTCATCACCTGCTAAATTTGGATCAGGAGCATACAAATTATCTACCTTAGATGGTAAAGAACTTAAAGAACCTATGAACATTATGCATCTTAAACGTTACTATGCATAAAAATTGGTCATTTCATCATTGTATATATTTGTTTTGCATATTATTTCCTTTTAGTCACTTATTTAAAACATTTCAAAAACAATCACCTTGTATTTCTTTCAATTCATAAACTTAAAATATAAAAACATCAAAAACATCCAAATCATCAAAATCTTCAAAAAACATCTTTTATTTTTGTACTTGTCAAATTGTGAAGTATTGCAGTTATATTTTCAGTTATTTTGGATAAATTAGCATTTATTTGGAATCCCGCACTTTCACACTCACATGAATAAATATCTTGATTTTATTTAGTATGATTATTAATCTCTCTTATATCAAAGTCCACATTGGCATTAAATAAAGTTTTGAGCATAGAGAACTGATCTTGTTATTTACTTGAACCAAGTATATCTTTTCACATTAAAATGATTTCATTGCAAATTCAATATGATGCTACATAGTAGAAACGGTTTCCTGAGCGAAAAGTTTCCCCTGCTATCCTATCATGCACATGGTCTAGAATCTTTGAGAATTGACAAAAGGACAAGCTCACCCCTACCCAGAATAAAAATCCCTTGCTCTACAGCTAATCCGAGCAAGTATCCCTAGCATAGGAAGAAAAAGAAAAGTTCAAGAAAAAGAGAAAAAGAAAAAGGTTATTTTGTATCATCACAACAATGTTTCAGCATTATCTCAAATATCAAGCAAAAATACAAAAAAAAAATATAGAAGTAAAAGAGAAAAGCAAAAGCAAAATGCAATAAAATCCCTTTCCTACCCCTTGAAAAGAAAAGAAGGGTGAATGAGCTTGAATCCCTGGAATTCTCAATTATTCGAAAACTGTGAGGTAAGCCCCATAACAGGTGGTTTGTGCCCAACCCGCTTGGCCTTGGGTAATCCCTAGCATGGCGATATGTCTGTCACATTAGCGACCTTCTTTTGTATAGACCTATGTCGGCTTATGGATTAGCTAGCTCTTGATAACCTAACTTACATAGTAGTCTGGTACGGTTACATGCATATAAATCATGGTCAACGAACATTCATTTGGTTAAGGCAAATTACTTGTATCAAATTATCTTGCTCAAAATTGGTGAATGAACAATACAATCGCACACACATTTATATTTGAGAGATTTTGCATCATTATGATAAATCAAGATTGGTAATGAACTCACATTTGCACATGAGGATTCCTTATAAATCTACATTTCTCTTTGAGATAATTTAAAATATTTCTGTAACTCTTTTCGGAATAATTTTATCCTTTTATTTCAGAATTTTTGTTTTGTATAAAAGCAATTACATACATCTTCTCACAAAATCTCAAAAATAATTTCAAACAAAATTTTCATATTATTATTTTTCTGTTTATCAAAGGTCAAAAATGCATCTTGCACTAAAACCAACAATCTATTTTCTTCTTTGGATTTCGCGATGATGGTATAAGTCTATACCTATAATTCTATGCCTAGCGCAAACCATTGTTCTAATTTTATTTTCCATTTATTTTAAAACAAATTCATCAAAACATATGACTTGCATCATTATGTTACACAATTGTGTTTCAAAACGAACAAACACTTATTCTCTTTCATGTCATTATGTCAAAACATTCCATTTTGCAACCATGGTATAATTTCTAAGGAATTATTCAAAAATTTATCACACTTAGGAATTTATGCCTAGCAAAAATCACTTTTAAACATATTTCATGCATAATTTTGTGAAAAATCTGCAAACAAAGTATCATCATCATCATTTTCATCATCACAACACAAAGTCTTAAGACAGTCTCTTAAGCACTCTTTTACTTTTAAACAATATTTCTATACTGGGATTAGCTTGACGACCGAGTGAGCGGCGACTCCATGAAATGGTCTATAACAATGACAATGTCCTTTGAAATTATTGTTAGAAGTCCCTTTTATTTTCCAATCAAATCACACCACAACCACCAATTGTTTACATCAGATTATTTCATTTAAAATCTTACAACATGACATCAAATTATAATACTTCAACACGACATAATTACATGAATCCTCAATCAAACAAGCAAACAATTCAAACATTAAAGCATCATAAAAACATATGAACAAGTCATATCATCAGAAACAAGATCATATATATATATCAAAAAATTATATACATCATATCAAAACTGGATTGGTATGCCACAATCTATACCCCGACATACTCAATCCTCTCAAAATCTGTAGTCCATAGACGCTTAGCCTCGAGAAGCCCTCGAGCTCTCAGCCTCATCTCCCCCCCACCCTGACGTGGAGGAGGTGGTCCCATAGAGGTCCGGGATGTATCTCGGGTCCTCGTCGTCGATCGGGAGGATGTCCTCGCCGATCCCAGCCTAACTGGTTCTGCAATGTTGGCCGACAGCTGTACCCTCTGGCCCTCTAGAACCAGCTGGAAGTATACACCCTGGTAGAATGCAGTCTGCATCATCGACCGCACTAGATCATCCCTGCTCGCTCCTCCGCTCCGTGCCCTGAGCCATGTCGTCTCATCCTGCAGTGTCCGTACCTACGTCCTCAGCTGAGTGGCCTCGTCTTGTAGTGACTGCACCTGAGCTCGGAGGTGGGTAGCCTCAGCCCGGAGAGCCGCTGTCTCGCTGCTCTCCCTTGTGTCAACACCCTTGCCCTTATCAGGTGATGGTGGTCTCTCCCCCTACTACGAAGGGAGCCTCTCCTCCCTCCGCCCTGTCTCCCGCGGCCTCTGTGGAGCCCGTGCCATCCTCTGGCATCTCTCCTATGGGATCCACCACTGCTCTCTCCCCTCGTGACCCCACGCTGCCTCAATAGCAGCCTATCGTCACCTCCCCATCTGGTGCACCATAGCGTGCACTGGACCCTGTGCCCTCATCATCCGAGGAGGGCGGATGCCTACGTACCAGGCATCATAGCCGTCTACAACCCCAACATCATCACCATCCACTGGCTGGATGGGGGCATCGTCCACGTCCTGACTCTAGAATCGTTGCATGTCTGGAGCCCCGCTCAGCGTAGTACTATCCCGAACAGTTCAGGAGTACTCGTAATCCCTGATAGAAGGGATCCCCTACTGTAGACCAAACTATCATAGTACCCGATCATAGCGGTGGAGCTCTACCTCTCCCCGCTCCATCCTCAGCCAGTAGACTCGCCTGATGCGAGCCAGCTCCTGCCCATCCTCTGCCCACCCGGGGTGCTCTCACCATGGCCTCCAGGTGATCTGGTCTGGGATGAGGTCGTCTAGCAACCTCCATGACATCGACAGATCTATCCGCCACTGTGACCCCCACTGTAGCCACCAATAGAAAACCTGGGGCCTCTCCCGGTCAACCCCTGTCAGTGGGAGCCCTACCGGCCTCCGCACCGTAATGTGCTCCCAGCACCAAACCTGTAGCAGCGATGTCAAAACCAGACATCGACCTCCCTTGTATACGACCCCATGCAGGATCCTATACAAGCGGCAAAGAACAAAGCTGCCCCATGCAAATCTGTACCCGTGGTCTCTCATGTCGTAGACTATGTCTGAGAGCACCCACGGTAGTCTGCATCCGCTCTGGTGGCACAACAGTAAGCCACCTACCACCCCTACCAAAACCCGAGTCAGCCTAGATGCCCCAGGCATCTACCGTAGAGATTCGATGTTCACTCCGCCCTTCTCCAGGGCGAAGCTCGGGTCTCCAGTGAGCCTCATCATCGCCTGGCCCTGATTAGCCATAGGCGTCATCAGCCGTCCTTGTATGGGGATCCTCATGATCCTCCATACGTCCTCTAGAGTGGGAGCCATCTCCCCTGTCGATAGCCAGAAATAGGAAGACCCCGGATACCACCTCTCTGCTAGGGCTGTCAATAGCCCCATGTCAGTCGGTACTTGTGGCATCTCTGCCACATGCTGTAGACCGACCTGTCCTAGTCGGTCATGCTCTGCCTGGTCGAGCGTGGCTATGTCATCTCTTAGTCCATCGTATTTCCATTCTCAGCTTTTTAGTAATCCCTTCTGCAAAATAAACAATAAAACAACAAAATCATTAATAAACCAATCATTAACATCAAATTAAACAACTTAAAATCAAGTTTAAAATGATATCGTCCACCATTGGATAATATCGTCCCCAATTGGGGAAAATCATCCTTTGTGAGGATGAAATCGTGTCCGATTTCGCAACTTGGGAATCGCCCCTTGTTGGACGAAATCGCCCCTAATTCATCGATTTCGCCATCGATGATTTCGATGAAATCGGGATGATTTTGTCCCGACGACGTCGATGGCCTAAAAACGGCCGCGATGCCCCAAACAATCAAATTTAAATCAAAAAACTTGCACAAAGTTAAATTAAACCTAATCTACTAGGATTAGATCCTTACCCGTAGCCCGCGTTGGACCTCGGTCGCTCTGTGCGCTGTCTCCACCATTGTTTCTCTTTGCAAAGCTCTGGAACAGTACAAGTGAATAGTAAAAATGAATTAGGGTTTTCCCTATTTTCTTTAGTTTTATTTAAAAATCAGCATTTTAAATTTTTGCTTTTTCGCTTTTTTTCCTCAAACGTTCGATTTGGGTAAAAACACGGAGGGGGCACCATAGTCAGCATTCGTACGATTCGACCAAGAATCGTCGTCTAAAAAATTGAATATATTTTTGCTTTCTCGTAAAATAGGAAAAACTCGTCTTTAACGCATTTTCTTCGAAAAATTCGCTAAAGAGGGGGCAAAATGTAGCACCCTAAAATTGGCACGGTTAAAACCTTAGTAAAAAGATAAAATATTAAAATTTGAATTTCAACCCCAAACTGCCCGTTAAACCGCTTGTTACCCGCTTTCCCCATTTTTCGTGCCATTTTTAGGATTTGTTTTGACCGTTGGACGATATCGTCGCAGATTAGACGAAATCGTCCCAGATCTGACGAATTCATCATGGACAGAACGTCCAGACGATTTCATCCCAAAACCAAATTTTCATAATTAGCTTCTGTTTCAATAGCCTCTCCAACTCGGGCAGAAGCGTGTCTGCATAGTTGGAGATTTCCCTGTTGGAGATCTCCCAGATTGGGATGATCCCCAACCTCCCAAACCTCTTCCTAATCCTATATAAACTAGGATTTTGCTAGTTTATCCCCCTGACTCCCATTGATCCTGATTCTCCCTGAATCCCTAACCCCTTAGTTGACGGATTTCATTGCAGAGTTAGCTCCTTATTCCCTCGCACTATTGCTTGCATTCGGTATTTTTTTACATTTTATTGCAGGAACTCTACTATTTTTCAGTCGAAGCTAGCTTGGATCATCGCGGACGATCTCGGATGATTGCGGACGATCTCGTACGATTGGAGGCGATCCTGACTGTAGTTCAGATTGGGGGCAGTCCGAGTTTAGAGTTTGCATTTTCTTAGCTTTCTCTACATTTTTCATATTGTATTTCTGCATTGTCTTAAGTTATTACGTTTTTTGCATCTTGGAGTTCACCTCATTTAGCATAATCTCATGATAAAGTTAAGATCAATCATTAAATCTACTGCATTTCCTTATTTGTTATTGAAATCTATCATTTAAGGCATGTTTGCTGTTATTTCTATCATTATCCTTTGCTTCTGCATTTGCATATTTGGTATTTTGCGTCTATTTTTGTGATTGCAGGTTTTTGACGAATTCATCAGATTTCAGACGATTCTGTCTGATTTCAGATGACCTTCTATGATTTGGGATGATCCCGAGAAATATCAGATGATTACGTACAAATTGAGACGATCTGAACTGCTACAAGATTCAGAATCTTCATCAGACATCCGAAATCAGGTATGACACCTTCTAGTTAGCATATTCTCTGTTATTTGCATTCATTTCTACTTTTTGTATTCATTTAAATCAGCATTGGCATATAGAATAGTTTAGATTCATATTTGGCCAAACCTAGGAGTTGAATGATTAAAGCACAAAATGAACACATCAAACTCACTGTCAACCTAGGCGTGGAAACTGCCATTCAAAAGTTTCCTGGTGAACCCACCATCCATCAAAAATTCACCCTTATACCCCTCCCCCGAGAGGCGGGACCTTCAAAGGGCCTCTCAGTCCGAGGTATTGTCCCATCCTTTTCACATCCCCCTTTCGGGCGCGGATCCTATAGCCTGAAGGTAAGGGTGCGAAAAATTTGGAGCGATACAATTTACATTATGGTTATATCTGCTTTATGCCTTTCATTTATTGCATGTTTAACATTAAAGGATTCAATTAAATCACAAGTAGAGTAGTTAGTGGACGACGCACCACTTCCTCGGGGTCACTACAGATGGCGATCACGGTGGGACTCCTACCCAGTTCTTTAGTTTACTTTCATTTTTTGCCACTTTACTGACTTAGGTTTTGTGTGCAGGTTTAGCCACTGATCAAAAATGATACATAGGCTTAGCCACTCCTACTAATAGTGGCCAAAAACCAGCCGCTCTGGTCGATAGCAACCAGAACTAGAGTGCAACAGAGGACAAAACCTTTGTTCTCTGAGCTGGATTAAAGGTTGGTACAACTTTTTTGATGCTTTATGGTTTTTTGTCTGCTTCTGTTTTCTTAAAAATAGTGATAATTAAGACATATTTCGATTTGGAAAACTAAAAGAATGAAAAATAAAGAACTTGCATCTTGCACATCTTAGGTTTCTTTTTAGATTTTCCACTAGGCGTTGCTAGGAACAGCGGCTTCTGTTTGTAAAGTTCACCCTAGAATCCAACGTGCTAGAAACTGTGTGTTGGTTTGCTTGCTTTGAGGCCTTTCTAGAGGCCATACTTGCACCTAATAGAGTGCATCCATTAATCTCATAGTAGCTATGCATATTTCTAAAAATTGAAATGTATTTTGCATTAGGCATATAGGAAAGAGTCATTGTTGTTGTATGATGCATTCTTATTCATGCAAACTTAAAATGAACCCCACACACACATGCATATTTTAAACATTGGGGAGTTGGATTTCATCACCAACCCTCAATTCAGTTCGGTGACGTTGGCATTCATCTCCTTCCACCGGTTTGCCCCCTAGAGCTTCCTAGAAATGGATTGAGGAACTTACTTATAGTGGTACTAAGTTACTTGTGTTCAAACTATCTCCCACTATTGGAACAATCATTGGTTCAGAGTGGAAGAGCTAGGCGAACCCCCCACTAGGATTTAAGTGGTGTACCCTAGTCTCTTTTGAGAAATCATGTTTGGCATGAGTGTTCTTGATTATCACTATGGATGAGTCTCCTCATTCTAAATCCAAAGCAAGAGCAAGAAACAAGAAACAACAAAACATCAAAATACAACAAATAGTTTAGGGCACACTTAAATTGGTAATCAAGATAAACATTTGCTTGATATTGTTTGGTTATATTTAATTGCAACACAAAAGCTAAATTCCCAAAAACAATGGTCAAAACAAGAAGTAAACATCCTCGGTCTGATACCGAGGGAGAATCTGAAGCAACACATACCCTTAGGCGAAGTCGTAGTAACATTGAAAGACCTACTCGTAAGACCGTGAGACGCAGTTCCATGAGTCTAAGGGGTGATAACTCAACCCTTGGGGGTTCTCCTCGAGAAACCCCAAATAGGGAGCCACATCATGGAACTACATCACATAAACACAAAGAGGCCTCATGACCATCATCATCAAGGAGACATGAGGAGACCTCAAGGGCTTCCTCTAAACACATAGAAACTTCTCAAAGACATGAGGAGGCTTCAAGAGCTTCCTCCCCACATGGACATAAGAGAGGTTCTAAAACCCATTCTTCACATAGGGATGATGAGGCTTCCATACCTCCATCCTCATGGAGAAAGGGGGTGACCACAAAGCCTTCATCATCAAAAGGACACACAGGGGTCACAACATCCCAACATTCACATGAGACACTTAGAATAGATCATCCCACTGAGGGGCATGAAACTAGAGATACATCTAGTCATAGACATCAAACATAAGATATCCTTCACACAAGAGGAAGGATTCCAATAGACTATGACCTCATTGGAGTAAATGGCACCCCACGGGATCAGCCATGGAAAACAAGATAGTTAGATGAGTTGGATCAGATTTATTCGAGACCACCTCCCAAAACCGTAGCTACAGAGAATTCTGCATCTGGAAGTTCATGAACCATGACTTCTAAGCCCACTTCTCAAACTGGGGGTGCCTCAAGGTGACCCCATAGTAAACATATAGAGTCTGATCATAGAGACACTCAACAATACACTAAACAAGTTACATTAGCTAGCAAGAGCAAAGAAATAGTAGAAACCTCTTTGAGGAATCTACGAATCAAAACCACTAGAATAGGATCAGATAAGCATGAGTCTTCTATGACCATGCAAGTTAACCACATGCGATGGTTAGAAAATGCCTTGCATAAAGAGTGAGAGCTTGTGGAAGCTCTCGAACATGACAAACAAAGAGAAAGGATTTTGCGCCAACATGAGCAATGTTTAAGAGAGCAAGCTGAGCAGCTAGCTCGTATCAACCAACAAGAAAATAGAAATGATCATCAAAGAGATCAATACGTTGACTCACCAAGAGAGGGGTACACTAGACAAGAAGGAAACCCATAACAAAACCACCCTCCAAATCATGAATGAAATCCAACTGGTGGAGAAAGGGTAAACCTGATAGATCAGGATCAGACACATCTTGAATCCCCTCATAGGAGGGAAGAAAATAGAACAAATCAAGTGGATAGAGGGTTACCTCCATTGCCACCATGAGGGGCCTACAAGAAGAGGAACTCCTCACCTCAAAGGTATTCCAAGCACTCGCTAAAAATATGAAGTCCTTTGAGAAACAAGAGATGGCTGGGAACCAACCAACATTGAGCAAAATACACAATCAACCATTATGCCCATCTGTCCCTAGCCCCGCATACCCTAAGCATTTTGAGATGCCTAGGTTGGAAAATTTTAAGGGTGAAGAGGATGCACAAGAGCATGTTACCAATTTCATCAATGCATGTTTTCATCTTGAAGACAATGATGCTCTTATGCTAAGGACATTCATTATGACATTTTTGGGTGCCACCACTCAATGGTTCAACCAACTGCCCAAGCATAGCATATCCAATTTTGAACAACTAGTGAATGCTTTCCTGAAGCATTTCTCCTTTGGTGCTAAGAGGAAGGTGAACCTTTCAGACCTGGCCAATTTGAAACATTATGATGATGAGCTAGTAATGGATTATGGGAATAGATGGAGAAAAGTCATGGTAAAATTATCATTCTCCATCCCCACAGAAGAGATTGTCCGGATGTTCACCAAGAGTTGTTCCAAACACATTTCCCTCTTGCTACAACTTCAACAATACCCCTCATTTGAGGAAGCCTTGGCATAGGCCAAACTCATTGAGGACATAAAATTATATGAGGGAACCATCAAACTCCGAACCAAGAAGGAGTGGAACAAAAATGACAAAAATGGCAAATACAAGCAGAAGCAGGCAAACCCTGCTCTAGTTAATCAAGTGGTATTGGCTGCACCTAAGGATGGGGCTATGCAACAACCCCAAAATTATCAAGCATAACCCCCACCAGCCAATTATGATCAAAAGAACAATCAAGGGTGAAACAAAGAATGCAAACCCCCTCACTATTTCACACCATTGATAGAATCAATGCAATCAATCTTCAACCAATTGAGCGAGGTGGGAAAGATCAGGTTCCCTGATATACCTCTTATAGATCCCAACCATCCTAAGCCAAAAGGATATAGGGAAGATCAATTTTACCCTTATCATAGGATACCGAGGCATAACATTGAGGTTTGCGTTGGTTTCAAGCACCAGGTGCAAAACATGATTGAGGTGGGAGAACTTAAAGTTGACAACCCATTGGCTCTAGATAATAGAGATATGGGCATATACAAAAACCCGCTACCAAACCATGAGGTCCCTAGAGGGCAAGGTGCACAAGTCAATCAGGTCCGAATTGATACGCCTACCCATGGGTGCATTGGGATGGTTGAAATTGTCAATATAGCAACTAGGAGTAGACGGTATGGTCAACCACAACCTCCTGCAGCTCCCATTAATGTCCCCACTGCACCTAGGTAGAGGCAAGGGTAAAACAACCTTCCAGGTCCACCAACCCGACCTGTGGTAACTATTCGGAGTAGACTTGAGCAAAACTTACAAATGACTCTCGCCTAAGCTATCCATCTATGAGCTCATACAATAGTCCCCAAAGCATAGGGAGACCTTGATGGAGATTTTAAGGTCGATTGAGCTCCAACCACAAGATCCAAATGCATTCACTCATTTTGTGGGACAAGTACAAGAATGCCAAGAACCTATAATTCGATTTTATGATTATGAGATTAAGATAGTACCTACTGCCTTACTAGACCCTCCATTGCACATTATGGTGTCAGTCAATGATTTACCTTTTAAGCGGGTCTTGATCGATACAGGTTCATCAATCAACATCATCACAACAACAACAATAGAACACCTTAAGATCCCCAAGTCCAATATCATTCCGGGAGCCTACACATTAAGGGCTTTCAATGATGCTTTATGCAATACTATGGGAATGATAGTCCTACCTATCAAGGTGGGGCATAAGACCATCCCCATGATGTGTCATGTCTTGGAAGGGGCCATGCAATACAACATCCTCCTAGGGAGACCTTGGATAAGGGACATGAAGTGTGTTCCTTCAATCTTACACCAATGTGTCAAGTATGTGCATGATAACAAAGTCTATATGGTGTTGGCTGATGAAGAGCCATTCAAATATGTCCATCAAGTGGATTTTCTAGGAGAATTTGTGATTCCTTCTACCCACTTGTATGTAGGACCTTCATCTCCAGCTACGCAACTGAATGATAAAGACAAAGGGGTACAAAAAGACCCATCTACATCAACACCTCATCTAGCACCCAACATGACTAATGCTTCTAAGAGACCATCAACGTCTAAACCAAAAGATAATCAGAAGCTAAAGGCACCCTTAGTTGAGGAAAGAAAGCTCAAGGAAGCGCTAACCATAGCCATTGAGAAAAGTCCAAGTCCCATGGAAGAAGAAGATCTCCAGGATCAAGTTGAGGAGATACTAGAACCCACTTCACCAGTGTCATCTGTAGGATCATCCACATCACATGCGACTATACACTTGGAAAGTATAGGGATAGGAGAGTATCTTGTGTAGAACATAACATTCACACCCATCATAGAGTCCACACAAGACATGGGATGACCAAAAGACTTAAGACCACCAGTGGGAATAGTGGTTCCACTTGGAATCCCTCCCAACCAGATAAACTTTGTCTATGTTGGACTAGACTGCACCCATAAGTCTATTGATGAAGAAGAGGACAATGATGAATTATTCATTGTTAATGTTCGTTACCTCTCTAATCCTGAGTTTTCTCTAAGCTACTTTGAACGTTGCCATTGGCATGGTTACGGTCTTGGTATATATGAGTAGGGGTGTAGACGGCCATTCGAGCCATAATACTAGCTTCCCACTGATAGGTTTGGGTTAGGCTATCATATCAGAGGTCGGGATGACTCTCTAGTAGTAGCCTTGGATAGATTGAGCTTGGGGTTAGGAGAAGACATCGATTTTATTCCTTATCACCCACCAAGTACAAGACATCTGAGCAATAGACAAGTGGTCATGGTGAACATACCACCACCTAAAACTTATCATCCAAGCTCCACAATTGATGCCACCCCAATAGGTTACAACTCATGGGATGATGAGCAAGAAGAAAATGGATATGTGGCAAGTGATGATGAAGCACAAGCAGGCTTGGCCTATCATGGGCCTCACTATTTACATAGATTTACTTGGTCCATCCACAATGAGAGTGGATTCATATCGGATGAAAGTGGCTATGAGTCAGAGGACTCAATAGAGAGAGCCTACCTAGGACCAAGGTAGTGGCCCCATAGCTTGGGGCAAGAAACTAATGCAAATGGCTTCTTCATAAGTGATGAAGAATATGAGGATGAGACAGAAATGGCCTACTTAGGGCCAAGACATGAGCCTCTTGTCTTGGGGCCACATACCAATGCTAATGGTTTTTGGATAAGTTATGATGACTTTGAAGATGAAACTGAGATGGCTTATCTTGGGCCTCACCACTTGTAGCAAGTCAATGCATTAGTAGAGAGAGAGGCGGCACTTCATGCCATAGACCCCGATTTGTGGTTTTTGGGAAGACCTATCAACTTAGTTGCCATTCACCATATGGTCAATCCCCCTCTACCTACATTCAGAGAGCTGTTAGAGCCCAATGATCCTATTATCTGGCCTGCTCATGGGCTAGATCTAGAGATTCCTTTTCCTCCAGAGCCTCATCATGAGTATGGAAGGGAAACCTCTGAGACAAGATTTCACCCATGTGGTCCTAGAGATTTCATTCCATCCATCAACATAATCTCCATTGATTTGACCACTCCACTTCATAACCCAACAGATCCCACTAAACCTTTGTGTCTTGATATAGAGGCTATTGATTGGGATCACATTGATTCACCCATAGAGCCTGAGGATATTTTCTCTAATGAAGAGATGTTACAACCATTCCATTTTGCATCAGGCTATGCTTATGATGTGTTCCATGTTGGTTTGGATCCTGAGTCAGTAGGACCTATAAATCCTACCGATGACATTCACTTGATACCCATGCCTCACCAGTTGGAGGATGGGTCACATATGGCTATAGAAGTGACTTTCGAGGTGGACATCAGTGATGATCCTACTCAACCAAAGAAAGTCAAGTTCGGAGAAAGTCTATCTCCAGAGGAACAAGCCATCATTATCCCTCTCCTTAAGGAGAGGCCAAATATTTTTGCTTGGACTTACAAAGACATGCCAGGGATCGATCCAAAGTTAGTTGTTCACAACCTTTCATTGGATCCCCTAAAGAAGCCATTCAAGCAAAAATTGAGGAAAATGCATCCAACCATCACTTTGATGGTGAAGAACGAGTTGCAAAAACTATTGGATGCGATTTTCATAGTTCCCATTGACTATCCTGAATGGGTATCAAACATGGTGCCCATGGGAAAACTAGATGGAAGAGTCCACATTTGCATGGATTTTAGAGACTTGAATAGGGCAACTCCAAAGGATTCATTCTCATTGCCAAACATAGATGCTCTTGTTGATGCCACCGTAGGTCATGAGATGCTCTCCCTAATGGATGGTTTTTTTGGATACAATCAAATCTGGATCAAACCTGAAGACCAACACAAGACTGCTTTCATTACTCCATGGGGGACATTCTGTTACAAAGTGATGCCATTTGGCCTTAAGAATGTTGGTGCCACATATCAATGGGCCATGACATACATCTTTCATGACTATATGCATAAGATCTTGGAAGACTACATTGATGATTTACTAGCCAAGTCTTTATTGCGGCAAGAGCATGCTCAAGTCCTTACAAAGGTCTTCGATCACCTCATTGAACACAATGTCAGATTGAATCCTAAGAAGTGCGTGTTTGGCATAACTTCTGGTAAGCTCTTAGGGTTCATCATTTCTAAGAGAGGCATCGAAGTCGATCCTACAAAGGTAAAGGCTATATTGGAAATGGCCGCCCCTACCAACATTAGGGAGTTGAGAAGCCTACAAGGCAAGGTAGCATCCATCAAATGGTTCATTGCTCAATTATCAGACAAGTGTCGACCCATGAACCGGTTGCTATGCAAGGATGTCCCATTTCATTGGGATGAAGAGTGCCAACAAGCCTTTGTAGAGATCAAAACATACCTAGCAACACCGCCAGTGTTGGCTCCACCAAGGCCAGACATACCATTTTTACTATACATATCGGCTACTGATTTTGCTTTGGGCACCATGTTAGCCCAAAAGAACATGCAAGACAAAGAGCAAGTCGTATATTACATCAGTCGCACCTTGGTGAGTTATGAGCTAGGATATGCGTATGTAGAAAAGTTGTGCTTAGCAGTGGTCTTTGCAACCAAAAAGTTGTGACACTACATGTTGAGCCATATGACCTACGTTATATCCAAACAAAATCCTTTGCAGTACATGATGAACAAGACATATCACAATACACGTACTACAAAGTGGATCATGCTATTGATAGAATTTGATCTAGAGTTCATAAGCCAAAATTCCATCAAGGGACAAGTCATAGCAGATCAATTAGCAGAGGCACCTCTTCAGGATAGCAAGCCTCTCACTATAGAATTGCCTGATGATGCAGTCTTTGCATTATCAGATCCATCAAAACTCGAAGAACCTGAGAAAGAAAGAGACATGGCATTGTTCTTTGATGGTTCAAAGTGCGAGCAAGGGGGTGGAGCAGGGATAGTATTTATCACACCGTAGGGTGCTCCATTGCCCTTATCATTCAAGCTAGACTTCCCTTGCATGAACAATAACATAGAGTATGAGGCCTTGATCTTGGGACTTCAAATAGCTATGGCAATGGGCATTAAAATATTGAATATCTTTGGTGACTCCTTGCTCATAGTAAATCAAGTCAAAGGATTGTTCCAATGTAGGTGCCCACTCTTGAAAGCTTACAAGGAGCTTGTTGACACTTACCTAGCTCGACTAGAATGGTATGACATCGAGGCAATCCCTCGTATGTCAAATAGATTTGTAGACACCATGGCATATTTGGGATCCTTAATCCCTCAGAATCCATCTACTGATTTCACAACCATTCATGTGAAAGTGCTTGCACACTCAACAATACAATGCAAGGCTATTGACAATCAAGAGTCAGTCAACATGATCCAAACTAAACCAAATCAGGATTGGTCCTTCAAAGTTAGAGCTTTCTTGCAAATGACACCTTGGGAATATTTGATCTCTCAAGGTCCTACGGAGTGTGGTACAACCATTCACCATAGGGTTGTTTCTCAATCTGTGTTCTCAGATTTTGGATCACAAGAGGAACATGTCATTTTATCCATAGAAGTTATGGCTTATCAGGATTGGCTTTCCCAATTGCGAGATTTCTTGAAGCTTGGAATAGTACCACAAGGCCTATCGCATGCTGAAAGATGAACCTTTAAACAAAATGTGACTAGATACATTTTTCTAGGAGAGATCCTTTATAGACGAGGTTATGATGGAATGCTCCTTCATTGTCTTGAGCCCCAGGAAGCATCCTAGGCAATTTTGCAAGCTCATGATGGTACGTGTGGTGGTCACTTCAGTGGCATGGCCATCATTAAGCGCATCTTGAGAATGGGTTACTATTGGCCCACTATGGAAAAATACTATTGTGAGTATGTCAAGAAATGCGTCAAGTGCCAGCATCATGCAAACCTCACCCACTTGCCATCACAAGCCTTGCAACCCATCCAGGTAGCATGGCCCTTCTCATAGTGGGGACTAGACTTGATTGGGAAGATCTCTCCCCCATCTTTAGGCCGACACACGTTCATCATAATGGCCACTGAGTATTTCACCAAATGGGTCGAAGCGATCCCCTTGACATCGACAACTGGACCAAGGATTGCGGAGTTTATACTCCACAATATCATAAGTCATTTTGGGGTCCCTTCAAAGATAATATCGGATAATGGGCCATATTTCAAGAACAAAAATGTGCATGCTTTAATGAACAAATACCATATTCAACATAGTTTTTCAACACCCTATTATCCGCAAGCAAATGGGCAAGCAGAAGCCTCAAACAAAACAATCATCTCCATCTTGAGGAAGATGGTGAAAGATAATCATAAGGATTGGCATTTGCAATTACCTCTTGCATTATGGGCATACAGGACTAGTGTGCGGATGCCCACTAGGGCAACACCATTTTCACTTGTATATGGCACTGAGGCCATCATGCCCCTAGAGTTGGAGATTCCAACCTTGCGTGTAGCATTGAAGGACTTCATAGATGATGACACCATGCAACAAGGCCACCTTGATCAGTTGATGCTTCTTGATGAACGTCGATTCAATGCCTTGGAGCATCTCCATGTTTATCAGAATCACCTTGCATGAGCATACAATAGTAAAGTCCATTTGAGGGAATTCAAATTTGGGGATCTTGTGCTCAAAGAAAACCAACAAAACTCAAATCTGTCATCGCATTTGCGAGACAAATTTATGGTAAATTGGATAGGCCCCTACATGATTTCAAAAAGGGTTGGGCCTGGAGCATATCACCTCACATATTTGGATGGTGTTGAAGAGCCTGAACCTCTCAATATCATTCATTTGAAGGTGTTTCATACATAAAAATAAAAAACATTCAAATATGTCAAAAACATCAAAAACATTTAAAAACATTCAAATATACATAAAAATAAAAAACATTCAAATATGTCAAAAAATAAAAAACATTCAAATATGCATAAAAATAAAAAACATTCAAATATGTCAAAAAAATAAAAAACATTCAAATATGTCAAAAAATCAAAAACATTCAAATATGTCAAAAAATAAAAAACATGGTCACCTTCATCAAAAATGCTCCAAAGGCATCTTAAAGCCCTTTGGTCAAATCATCACAAAAATGCTCCAAAGGCATCTTAAATCCCTTTGGTCAAATCAAGTCACAAAAGCTCCAAAGGCATCTTAAAGCCCTTTGGTCAAAAATAAAAAATACAAAAACAATGCAAAAATAAAAAATACAAAAATATTTGCATCTTACATCCGCATCCACATAGTTGCATTTCATTATAACATACATATCCATTGCATTCGCATATGTTATGATCACATTCTTACAAATGATGCCACAATTTGTATCACAATCACAATATTCAAATCCATCTTCATCCATGCATCCATGTGTGTAACTGTGTTTTTCAACACAACCATTTCATGTTGCTATAAGAAATATACTAAGGTTTCCTAGTCATTCAACCATATCTAGTGGTCTTATCAACTTTTGTAGAAAGCCACCTTGATTAGTAGAGGGTAAGGTCTAGTTGTGATAATACCTTGGATATTCAGGATCCCATCACTAATTGAAACACTAAAATCCTAGTTGGTACAAGGGAAATATGAAAGCTACAAAAGTGGTCTAGGTTACCTTAAGTGAAAAGGATCTTCCTTGCTTATCCCCTTGTGTGACTGGTTTAAAGGTGCTGAGAATTGGCAAAAGGACAAGCTTCGCCCTACCCAATTAAATCCCTTGCTTTCATTAACAAAAGCAAAAATCCTGAACAAGGCACAAATTAAACTAGTTTTCAAAGTCATAGTTCAAAAGCACAAAAACAAAGCAAATAGTGATTATCATCACTACATGAATCCCTTGCTCAAAAAAAATCAAAATAAATAGTGATTTTCATCACTACACATGAGCAAGTATCCCAAATAAAATGAAGAAAAGAAGGGAATGGAGCTTGAATCCCTAGAATTCTCAGCATTGTACAAAACTGGAAGGAGATATCCTTATGCATGATGATATGTCTATCACAATAGCTTCTGGAATTTGTATAGACCAATGTTTGCATGTGGATGAGCTAGCTTTGGGTAACCCAATACTGCCTAGTGGTATAGTCCAACTAAGTCCAACATAAGGATGAGATGAACACTTGAGGATCCCTGATCTTAGAAATGGGCTGAAAGAATCCCGCTTGACATCGGAGGAAATGCTTGGGTTCTATCTCAAAATATATATTCATTTGCACACATAGAGATAATGAATATCCAGGTACATGGTGAAAGCCTTGCTTTTCAAAAGTCTTGTATGGTCAGTACATAGTTGTTGATAGGGTAACTAGAGTGTTTGAAGTCTCAGGAAAAACCTCAAAAATTCCTACATAGCAACAAATCATATCATCAATCACATCATCAACTTTCTTTATAAGCTTCTATAAATTAGGGGGTATTAATAAAATAAATTAGATACCAGATATATGTCAAAAATGATATTTAGATGACCACTGATTATTTTATATCTTTTAAATTACAGAAGCTTATCCAAAAAATACATACATTCCACACCATTACATTGCACATATGGATGGTTTAAATAATTAATTCTTATGATTAGAATGATTATTAAACATTCATGGTTGTTATACTTTCTGTGGTATCACCCATTAGATTGTCAAAATCATATCATATGCATTCCTTATGTTTTAAGTGATTAAAACATACAAGTTCATTCACATTAGATTACATACTGCATTCACCATATCATAGCATAAGTTAGATGCACACATTGAAATCAAAATCAAACATGCATTTAACAATAAACATTACATCCATAAATACATAGTTCATAACTCATCCATTCACATCTAAGATCACATCATAATCCACCTATGCATACAATCATAAAATCCATCATTAAGTCAACACATGATACATCACATCATGTCACAATAATTAGATCATATCACATCTACATAAGCATCCATCTAAACATCCACATCATCATAAATATCATCTATCATCTATCACATACATCAACTCATCATAATGCCATCATCACATCGCATAATAAAACAAAATAAAACAAAAACATGAGCAATAAATGATACACATAATGAGTCATAATGCAAAGATATCATATAAATGTGTATATCAAATATATGGGTATACAAAATTGCCCATGGGCTATAGTCATATAGGTCAAGCTGACCTCAAAAATAAATCCAAGTGCATCATCAGTCAAACATAGGGTCTGTGCCCCAACATCACCTCCCCTATGGTTGTGTCATGAGTAGAGTGATGTGACCTTGCTGGTCTCTCTGTGTGAGTCTGAGTCCTCTGGCTAGGATGGATGGAAGACTACCCTGAGGTGGAGAGCACTCTGACCTGTGAACCACCTGCACCTGGTGCCTCCCTAGGGATAACTCTCTTGCCTCTTAAGCTACATCTGGAGAGAGGCTATGTGATCGACATACCCCTAGATCTGCCCCTTGTACTCATCTAGAAATGCCTGTAAGTGTAGAACCTCTACCCCTGAGTCTACCCTAGGATCTACCTTGGTATCACCCTATGGTGTAGAAGGAGGAACAAAAAATTGCATCCTAGTAGCACTACCCCGATAGTAGCCTACAAATCCTAGATCTATAGCATGAGCTGCTCTATAGTAGCATCTCACTGGGCTATAGTAGCATCTCACTGCTGTACCTAGATCTTGGTCGATTAGAGCTTAGCCTCGACCTCATGCAACTATGCTCTCAGAGGAGAATCTCTCTCCTTGGGATCCAACTCCTCCTCATCCTCCTTAGGAGCCTCTTGCTCCTCCACTACCACCTACTCTGCTAGTTGGCCCCATACCTTAGTCTTGGCTCAGACTCTGCACCTTTATGGATCTGCACCATCATCCCTACCATCATCCTCGTGGCCCAAGCTACCATCACCATGCCACATCAGATCCCCCCACCACTACACAAATGCATCTGTGACTCCCCTAGTGACTCCTGGGTCAACTTCTAGGGCATCCTCCTCATTAGAAAGCTCTATGATCCATGGTGGAGGAAGGTCTCCCTCTGCTGTGAGGTGCCTATACAAAAATGGAACAAGTGGCACATCCTATTGCAACCCATACTGATGAAGAACCTAGGAGTAGAAGAAATACTCCTTGATGCCAACCTTATGGTCGATGAGCCATCACTCATGCTGTGTCCTAGCTATGAAACTAGCTGGATCATCCCAAGTTGGGCACTCATGATATGGATGCCATATGATATCATCGACCTTCAACCTAGTAAAAGTAGCAGTGTAGTGGGAGAGCTCCCCTGCATGAGGATGACTCTTGTACTCCTCGTGCCCTCGAGCCCATCTAGTAGCATAGCACTACATCCACTCCTCTATGACTATAATCTTAGTAGGAAGTCCTTTGGGATGATCTACCTTGATGTGCTCCCATCCCCAAACCTATAGGAGCAAGCTGCAAGCGATGATAATGTGACCCCATCGACGGATGTGGTACAACTCATCATAACACTGGGCCAACAGGGACCTCCCCCATGCATAGATGATGGGCTCCTCACTATCCATCAGATCTTGGACCATCGCAAGGAGGTTCCATGGGAACCTCAAGCCTGAGAAATCTAGAATGAGAATGTTGTTGATAACCATCAGCAACACTACGTGCCTCTCGGAGAAGACCTTCTCCCGGTACCAACATAGAATAGATACACCACCAGATTTGGTGTCCTTGAAGGCATCTATAGCATGCCTTCCGAACACCCAAGCAAAGACAACATCACGATCATTAGTGGTCGAAGAGACAATGGCCACTCCATCAAAGGGGATCCAAAAAATCCTATACACATCCTCTAGCGTGATAGTCATCTCATCGGTGGGAAGGTGGAAGGTATTAGTCTGAGAATCCCACCGGTGTACTAGGGTTATGAGGTAAGCCTGATCTGACATAATATTGGGTAGCCTAGTGACAAACTATAGCCCATGGGCCTTGAGCCACGCCCAGTCCGTAGCACTCATAAGAGGGTAGAAGGTCATTCATGAGCTTCGGGTCTTGAGCTCGAGCAGTGAGAATCTAAGAGCAAAAGAAAAAAAGCATAACTACAATGCATCTAAGGCATAAATCATAATAAAGCATGAAAAATGGTGCAAATAATGATAGGCTACTCTAAAGTCTAGGTGAAAAGAGCAATAAATGCACCTAATCATGCAACAAATTTCAAAAAAACTATTTAAAATTTCAAAAAAATCAAATAATCACTTCAAAATTCAAAAAAATAAAAATTGCCTAAGTGTTTTTAGTCATTGTCACCTACAGCGGCCAGAAATTGATCGCTGAAGTAGGAAGTGGCCAAGCCACCAATGGTCAGATTTTTGACCATTGAAATTCAAATCGGTCACTGCCATCGACAGTGGCCAAGTTGCAGGCCAAGATAGCCGCTCTAAGTAGCAACGGCCAATAGAAAGCGACAAACACATTTTCCCTAGGCCAAAAATACCAAAAAAATAATAAAAAAACAAAATGGGGGTAAGCCCACCAAGATAAATCCTAAACTAAACCTAACTATGGGTTTGGTTCGTTGCCAACAAGTTTAATGAGGTTCATTTACCGATTACTTAGTGTGGTTCATTTTACTCAAAAGTGAATAGGGTTAAAGGTTTTGAAGAGTACCCAAGAAGCTCCGGCTCCTCCACTCGATGATGCCTCACCCCATGCAGCCATGATCCTCCAAACCGCAATAACACTCCAAGTTGCAAAAGTCACTTTCACTCTAGAGCTCTGAAAAGAAATTCCAGCTGGAAAAAGTGAAAAGTCAAAACCCTAGGTTACTTTTTATATTTTTGAGTTATGCCTTGGCCACTACTGTCATCAGTGGCCTAAACTTCTTGGCCACTCAGGACTAGAGCGGCCACAAGCAGGCATTTGGGGGTCATTGGATCTGACAGCGGCCAACAGCCTAAGCAAGAATAGGAGGAATTCCCTCCATGAGAAGTAGCAAAACATTAAATAAACACATTTTGATGACTCATGGTCATCATAATGTTCAAAATAACAAAAAAATCACATAAAAACAAATCTCAAGTAAGCCTCGTATCAAGTTACTTACTCTATCAACTCAACGGTTGCAACGATTTGCACTCCATGCAATTCGGTGAGATGAGTGAGTTACCATAAGGCTACTTGGGGCAAAACATTCATTTTGGAATTACGATGTGCCTCCTTCAATCCCGAAGAAGACCAAGATGGTCGGACTACTCCACGGGTATGAAAGAATCATCCTAATTCCTTCATGACACAAAAACACTGAGCCAAGTGATGCAATACAAGCATAAATAGAATCACTCATCCCAATTCCCTAAGAAGGCTATTGATAGCCGGACCGCTCCTCGGGATAGGGATGAATGATTATCATAAATAATTGGAATCACACTTGGATGGGGGTTTGCCCATTAAAAGAACAAATACTAGAAAGGAACCAAAACTAGTCATATTTGGTCAAGCGATTTATCACTTCATTCATTGCCCTTCCCTCACCAATTCATTGTGTGAGGGGGTAGTTCAAATCTTCAAATAATCATAATCAAAATCAACAAAATATCACTCGATCATATCAAAATTGCGTTCATCCTACGAATCATTGCAAACAACAACTACAAAGTTTCCCTTGTTTGCTAGGGTCATAAGAAAACTATGACATTATCAGTTCGTAGCTCTCCTACCAGTCGGATCTGATTGTAGCAGTAGAAGCTACCCGATTGTGTCTGAGGAATGAGTGCGATTGAACATGTGCAAAGCCCTGTGCTAAGTTAAGCCTTCCAAATTTTGAAGCAATGATTCAAGGATGCATACCATCTTGCATGATTGGGGCATCCAGTATTGATCAGACCAATGATCATCATACACCTTACAGACATATCAGTCTACATTTTTTCTCAGCGTTGTGTTTTCCACATAACGCATCGTAAAAAGGGGCATCTGTAGACACCTAAAACATGTCATGTTTAGGATAACTACTAACATAGGCACATTCCTAGGCCATGTGACTAAACCTTGGACTTTCCAAGTATCAAAAGTGGTTCTCACCACTCATCTGGGGTAGTCTTAGCCCATCCAAGCTTGGTCACTGTAAACTAGAGTGGCTAGATCCTGGCCGCTCAAGCTCAGAGTGGCCAAACCTTAGCCACTACAGATGATAGTGACTAAACCTTAGTCACTATAGATGACAGTGGCTAAGCCATAAAAGCAAATTGCCGATAAATCAGCCCATTCACGGGTGGAAGTGGTAGTCTGCATGCAATAAAGGTGAGCGGGGACAACTTTGCATTCCCCTTTCATGACCAGTTCACATGGGAGTCTTAAGTCCAAATTTAGACTTCAGTTAAACATAGAAAAACAAAAAGCTTCTCATGCTAACATCCAGTATGCACATGAGGGATTCAGTCCTAGGGTTTTGAACATAGACCTAGGGCTTCACACACTTTAAAAGGTGCAAGCCTAAGAGCACCAAGGGATGATCACATATCAAGATCACGAATTGAATAGAATAGGTCATTGAGGATTGGAGAGCTTCCCTTGGAGATCACTTTTACAGTGAAGCCCTATCGGATTGGAGAGCATATTGGAGCATCTTTGAGGAGAAACAAAGTGCTAGCCGATCAAGGGTTTAACACACATAGGATATTCAACACATCAAGCAAATCAACCACCATTTCAACATCGGATACAAGCTTTGATCCATAGCCTTGGAGCAAAGAAGACAAGTTTCACTTTAGTGGCCATTGTCTTGGACAGTGGCCCATAGGCCTAACTTAGGGTTTAGACATTAGTTTCTTTTATTCTGCTTTCTTCATGTCTTCATATCATTAGCATAGATTTACTTCATTTACTTGGTTGCATAGCATTAGTTTCATTGTATTTTCATTAAGCTCATTCATTGCTAACAACCTCATCCGGGGAGGCAATCTCGGACATCTAAGCGTGTGTTGTTGTTTCATTGCTTACAGGGCTACAGGTTCATCGGGACAAATCCACAACATATGAAAGCAAGAGGATCCCTCTAGCAATCAGACCTAGAGAAGGAGGCATCTGTAAGCCCTCATACATTTCTGTGTGCATCACTAGGAAGCCCCGATAAAGCGCGCCCCCTGTGCGAGGGGATATTTTATACACCTGCTGCCCTCTTTGTGTGTAAAATCATGTATCAAACGAAGGGTATCCCTTAGAGGGATTCATATGTAACCGGATCTTGGAAATATCAATACAAAAAGCATTCATTCATTTATTTCTTCGCATTCTAGTTATATCTGCTTTATGCCTTTCATTTATTGCATGTTTAACATTAAAGGATTCAATTAAATCACAAGTAGAGTAGCTAGTGGACAACACACCGCTTCCTTGGGATCACTACAGGAGGTATCCAATAAAGGTATGATATTAGTAGATCAATAAAAAAGATAGGCAAACATAGAGAACAAATAAGGGACAAGAGACCAACTCCCCAGGACATAGATAGAAAGTGAGGAACCCAAATGCTAGAAAGAAAGATTAACAAAAAATACCCTAGATACTTAGAAGTCTTAGGAGGATCCTATTATTTGTCATTGGTAGTTTGATCATCATCCAGGGCCTGATTTTTTAGATTTTTCACATGTGTTTGATTCCTGATGTTATTGATATCCTTAATAGGTTTAAGGAGGAGAGTCAAGGCCAAATTTACTAGGTCATCCAAATTGGCTAGGGGATCAGGATTACCTCTTGTATGATATCGAGTAGAATTCCCACAAGGGGAAATATCATCATTAAGGGAGGGAAAACACCCAAGGACATATTTAGACTTCTAATTGTGAGTCATGGGAGACTCTCTAGGAGTCTTCTTATTGAGCGAAATTAGGTGGAAGACGAGGTATTTGAAGAAGAGCAAAAATTTAATTTTTTATTTCCCACTTTGGCAATAACAACATTGTCATATTTCATCTCATTATTTCTTAGGGTATCCTTCTAGGGGTCCCTTGACTGGAGGTTGATGCAAAAGGACCATCCACAGGGCTATCGATAATCATAAGGATGGTCCTTTGGGACTGTATTTGTAACACATGCTTGTAAATGATTAAGTAGAGACCTTAATGCTTTAGGTAGGTTGAATTTTCCTCCTTGATTCTTGCAACCAAATGTTCCATATACTTGAAAAGGTACTCATGGATATTGATACTCTTTGTGTCATGTAGGTGATTTAGAAATACCAAGTGAAAAATCTTGAGAGGTAAATTGGGCTCGTCGATAGTGAAATATTTTATAATAGGCATTAAGACCCTATTCCAAGGTGTTGGATGGTATTCTCTAATGATGTCACTCTTATATTTCACTATATGTTTCACTTTGTCTCTAAAGTGACCAAGCTCTACCTCTAGGGAGTGTTTATCATGATGAATGAGGTCACCATCATTGACCAACTTCATCACCTTGGCCAACAAGCTAATGGTAACTTTAAAGGAGAGTCTTTGAAGCATCACCCGACCATTATCCTAGGATTTTGTGAATTCCATGGATAAGTTAGGATAACTTCGATAGAATTTGTAGAGAAATGGTAGGAAACCATGGTCTCCTAGAATATTCTCAATAGTAGCATTAAATTTTAGAGTCTCTGGCTTGAGCAACGTTATCCTGACCTCATGAATCCTATCAACACACCACTAAAAATCAACAATTGTCCACTAAAGCATAGACTAGACAATTCACCAAGAACAAACTAGATAAATCACTGCTAAGGCTCAAACATGATCAAAATTAGATGGATATGTCAGCCTATTGGCCTAAAATTTAAAACTATATGGGAAGCCAAAATAATAGGGCCATTCTAGATTTGCATGTCACCTATTCTGGAGGCTTCTCTCCTCTAGGACCATTGATGGAACACCTTGATCCAAAAAAGCCTAGGTGCAAGTACAAAATCCATGTTGAGACTACCACAACCAATGATGTCTGTATCGCTCCAAATTTTTTGCATCCTTACCCTCAGGCTATAGGATCCACGCCCGAAAGGGGAATGCGAGAAGGATGGGACAATACCTCAGACTGAGAGGCCCTTTGAAGGTCCCGCCTCTCGGGGGAGGGGTATAAAGGTGAATTTTCGATGGATGGTGGGTTCACCAGGAAACTTTTGAGTGGCAGTTTCCACACCTAGGTTGAGAGTGAGTTTGATGTGTTTATTTTGTACTTTAATCATTCAACTCCTAGGTTTGGCCAAGATGAATCTAAGCTATTCTATATGCCAATACAGATTTAGATGAATACAAAAAATAGAAATGCATGCTAAACACAGAGAATATGCTAACTAGAACAGTACATACCTGATTTCGGATGTCTGATGAAGATTCTGAGTTTTGTAGTAGTCCAGATCGTCTCAAATCGTACGTAATCATCTGATATTTCACATAATCATCGCAAATCACAGTCGATCATCTGAGATCAGATGGAATCATCTAAAATCTGATGAATTCGTCAGACAAATTCGTCAAAAACTTGCAATCACAAAAATAGATACAAAATACCAAATATGCAACTGCAGAAGCAATGGAGAATGATAGCAATAATAGTAAACATGCCTAAATAATGGATTCAAATAACAAACAAGAGAAATGCAATAGATTTAATGTTTGATTTTAACTTTATCATGCGGTTATGCTAAATGAGGTGAACTCCAAGATGCATAAACATAATAACTAAGATAATGTATAAAGAAATGCAAAAAAATGATAAAGAGATGCAAACTCTAGACTCTGATTGCCCCCAATCTGGACTACAATCGGGATCGCCTCCAATCGTACGAGATCATCTGTGCTCCTCGACAAGATCGTCCGAAATCATCCGGGATCGCTTGCGACGATCCGAGCTAGCTTCGACTGAAAAACAGTAGAGTTCCTGCAAGAAAACATGAAATACCGAATGCAAAAGATGGTGTGAGGATGCTCTAAGGTGCGGGGAAGTTCAGGGAAGTTTAAGCAGAGTTTCAGGTAGAAAGTCAAGGGGAATCAAGGGGATAAACTAAGAAAATCCCAGTTTATATAGGATTAGGAAGAGGTTAGGAGGTTGGGGATCATCCCAATCTAGGAGATCTCCAACGGGGAATCTCCAACTGCGTAGACGCGCTTCTGCCCAAGTTGGAGAGGCTGTTGAAACAAAAGCTAATTATGAAAATTTAGTTTTAGGACGAAATCGTCTGGACGCTCTATTCCAGACGAATTCGTCAGATCGGGGACGATTTCATCTGATATGCGACGATATCATCCAACGGTCAAAACAAATCCTAAAAATGGCATGAAAAAGAAGGGAAGCGGGTAACAAGCGGTTTTGGGGTTAAAATTTAAATTTTTATCTTTTATCTTTTACTAAGGGTTTAACTGCGCCAATTTTAGGGTGCTACATTTTGCCCCCTCTTTAGCAAATTTTTTGAAGAAAATGCGTTAAAGACGAGTTTTTCCCGTTTTACGAGAAAGCAAAAATGTACTCAATTTTTTAGACGACGATTCTTGGTCGAATCGTATGACTGCGACTATGGTGCCCCCTCCGTGTTTTTACCCAAATCGAATGTTTGAGGTAAAAACGCGAAAAAGCAAAAATTTTAAAAAAATGTTGTTGGTTTTGAATAAAATTAAGAAAAATAGGGAAAACCCTAATTCATTTTTTTTTTACTATTCATTTTTACTGTTCCAGAGCTCTGCAGAGAGAAACAATGGTGGAGACAGCGCACAGAGCAACAGAGGTCCGATGCGGGCTACGGGTAAGGATCTAATCCTAGTAGATTAGGTTTGATTTTACTTTGTGCAATTTTTTGTTTTAAATTTTGATTGTTTGGGGCATCGTGGCCGTTTTTAGGCCGTCGACGACGTCGAGACGAAATCATCCCGATTTCGTCGGAATCGTCCCTAGATCGTCGATTTCATCGGAGGGCGAAATCGGCGAACTAGGGGCGATCCCGTTCAACAAGGGGCGATCCCCAAGTTGCGAAATCGAAGATGAATTCATCCTACAAAGGATGATTTTGCCCAATTTGGGACGATATCATCCAATGGTGGATGATATCATCGCTTTTAAGAAATTAAGCTTGATTAAAATGTTTTTAATTTTATTTTAATGATTGGTTGATTAATGAATTTTATTGTTTTATTGTTTGTTTTGCAGAGGGGATTACTAAAGAGCCAAGAATGGAAATACGATGGGCTGAGAGACGACTTGGCCACTCTCGACCAGGCAGAGCACGACCGACTAGCACAGGTCGGGCTACGACATGTGGCAGAGATGCCACAAGTATCGATGGACATAGGGCTTCTGACAGCCCTAGCAGAGAGATGGTATCCGGGGTCATCCTATTTTTGGCTACCGACAGGGGAGATGGCTCCCACACTAGAGGACGTATGGAGGATCATGAGGATCCCCATACAAGGACGGCTCATGATGCCTACGGCCAATCAGGGCCAGGCGATGATGAGACTAATCGGAGACCCGAGCTTCGCCCTGGAGAAGGGTGGAGTGAACATCGAGTCTCTGAGGCAGATGCCTGGGGCATCTAGGTTGACTCGAGTTTTGGCAGGAGTAGTAGGTGGCTTACTGTTGTGCCACCAGAGCGGGTGCAGATTACCCTGGCTCCTGTCAGATGTGGTCTACGACATGAGAGACCACGACTACAGATTTGCATGGGGTAGCTTTGTACTATGTCACTTGTATAGGATCCTGCATGGGGTCGTATACAAGGGAGGCCGATGTCTGGTCTTGACATCACTACTACAGGTTTGGTGCTGGGAGCACATCATGGTGCGGAGGCCGATAGGGCTCCCACTGATAGGGGTTGACCGAGAGAGACCCCGGGTTTACTATTGGTGGCTACAGAGAGGGTCACAATGGTGGATAGATCTGCCGATGTCACGGAGGTTGCTGGATGACCTCATCCTGGACCAGATCACCTAGAGGCCATGGTGAGAGCACCCGGATGGGCAGAGGATGGGCAGGAGCTGGCTCGCATCAGGCGAGTCTCGCTGGCTGAGGATGGAGCAGGGAGAGGTAGAGCTCCACCGCTACGATCGGGTTCTATGATAGTTCGGTCTACAATAGGGGATCCCTTCTCTCAGGGACTACGAGTACTCCTAGACTGTTTGGGATAATACTACACTGAGCGAGGCTCCAGACATGCAACGGTTCTAGAGTCAGGACACAGACGATGCCCCCATCCAGCTAGTGGATGGTGATGATGTGGGGGTTGCAGATGGCTACGATGCCTAGTACGTAGGCATCCGCCCTCCTCGGATGATGAGGGCACAGGGTCCGATGCACGCGGTTGTGCGACGGATGGGGAGGCGATGCCAGGCTGCCATTGAGGCAGCGCGGGGTCACGGTGGGAGAGAGCAGCGACGGTCCCCATAGGAGAGATGCCAGCGGATGGGTCAGGCTCCATAGAGGCCATGGGAGACAGGGCGGAGGGAGGAGAGACTCCCTTCGTAGCAAGGGGAGAGACCACCATCGCCTGATAAGGGCAAGGGTGTCGATGTAGGGGAGAGCAGCGAGACGGCGGCTCTCCGGGCTGAGGTTGCCCACCTCCGAGCTCAAGTGCAGACACTGCAGGATGAGGCTACTCGGCTCAGGGCTCAAGTACAGACACTGTAGGATGAGACTACACGGCTCAGGGCATGGAGCGGAGGGGCGAGCAGGGATGAGCTAGTGCGGTCTATGATGCGGACCACATTCTACCAGGGGGTATACTTTCAGCTGGCTCCAGAGGGTCAGAGGGTACCGTTGCCAACCAACATTACAGAACCAATCCGGATGGGATCGACGAGGACATCCTCACGATCGACAGCGAGGACCCGAGACACAGCACGGACTGCTATGGGACCACCTCCTCCATGTCAGGGTAGGGGAGGAGATGAGGCTGAGAGCTCGAGGGCTTCTCGAGACTAGCTAGCTATAGACTGCACAGAGATTGTATAGATTTTTGAGAGGATTGAGTATGCCAGGGTATAGATTGTGGCATACCAATCCAGTTTTGATATGATGTACATAATTTGATATATATATATATATATATATATGGTCTTGTTTTTGATGATATGACTTGTGTATATGTTGTATGATGCTTTAATTTGTGATTGAATATTCATGTAATTATGTCATTTTGAAATATTATATTTTGATATCATGGCATAAAATTGTAAATGAAATAATCTGATGTAAATAAATTGGTTGTTTTGGTGTAATTTGATGAAAAATAAAAAGGACTTCTAACAATGATTTCAAAGGACATTGTCGTTGTTATAGACCATTTCATGGAGTCGCCGCTCACTAGGTCGTCAAGCTAATCCCAGGATAGAAATATTGTTAAAAGTAAAAGAGTGCTTAAGAGACTGTCTTAAGACTTTGTGTTGTGATGATGAAAATGATGATGGTGATGATTTGTTTTCAGATTTTCATAAAAATATTATGCGTGAGATATAAAAGAAATATGATTTTTGCTAGGCATAAATTCCTAAGTGTGATAAAAATTTTTGCATAAGTTCCTAGGAACTATACCATCATTGCAAAATTGAATGTTGACATAATGACCTGAAATAAGATAAGTGTGCGTTCATTTTAAAGCTTAGTTATGTAACATAATGATGTAAGCCATATGTGTTTTTATTAAAATGAATGGGAAAATAAAATTAGAACAATGGTTTGCGCTAGGCATAGACTTATAGGTATAGACTTATACCATCATCGCGAAATCCAAAGAAGAAATGGATATTTTAGTTTTATTGCATGATTAATTTTTGACTTTTGATAAACAGAAAAATAATAATATGAACATGTTGTTTGAAATCATTTTGTGATTTTGTGAAACAATGTATATAATTGTTTTTATACAAAACAAAAATTCTGAAATAAGAGGATAAAACTATTCCGAAAAGAATTACAAAAATATTTTAAATTATCTCAAAGACAAATGTAGGTTTATAAGGGACCCTCATGTGCAAATGTGAGTTCATTACCGATCTTGATTTATCATAATGATACAAAATCTCTCAAATACAAATGTGTGTGCGATTGTATTGTTCATTCACCAATTTTGAGCAAGATAATTTGATACAAGTAATTTGCCTTAACCAAATGAGTGTTCCTTAACCATGATTTATATGCATGTAACCGTACCAGACTACTATGTAAGTCGGGTTATCAAGAGCTAGCTAATCCATAAGTGAACATAGGTCTATACAAAAGAAGGTCGCTAATGTGACAGACATATCACCACGCTAGGAATTACCCAAGGCCAAGCGGGTTGGGCACAAACCACCTGTTATGGGGCTTACCTCACAGTTTTCGAATAATTGAGAATTCCAGGGATTCAAGCTCATTCACCCTTCTTTTCTTTTCAAGGGGTAGGGAAAGGGATTTTATTGCTTTTTGCTTTTTCTTTTCACTTTTGCTTTTCTTTCTCTTTTTTTTTTTTGTATTTTTGCTTGGAACTGAGATAATGCTGAAATATTGTTGCGATGGTACAAAATAATATTTTTCTTTTTCTCATTTTCTTTGACTTTTCTTTTTCTTCCTATGCTAGGGATACTTGCTCGGATTGGCTGTAGAGCAAGGGATTTTTATTCCGGGTAGGGGTGAGCTTGTCCTTTTGTCAATTCTCAAAGATTCTAGACCATGTGCATGATAGGATAGCAGGGGAAACTTTTCGCTCAAGAAACCACTTCTACTATGTAGCATCATATCGAATTTGCAATGAAATCATTTTAATGTGAAAAGATATACTTGGTTCAAGTAAATAACAAGATCAGTTCTCTATGCTCAAAACTTTATTTAATGCCAATGTGGACTTTGATATAAGAGAGATTAATAATCATACCAAATAAAATCAAAATATTTATTCATGTGAGTGTGAAAGTGCGGGATTCCAAATAAATGCTCATTTATCCAAAATAATTGAAAATATAACTACAAACTTCAAGAATTGACAGGCACAAAATAAAAGATGTTTTTGAAGATTTTGATGTTTTTGTATTTTGATTTTAATTTATGAATTGAAAGAAATACAATGTGATTGTTTTTGAAACTTTTTATATAAGTGACTAAAAGGAAATAATATGCAAAACAAATATATACAATGATGAAATGACCAAATTTTATGCATAGTAGCGTTTGAGATGCATAATGTTCATAGGTTCTTTAAGTTCTTTACCATCTAAGGTAGATAATTTGTATGCTCCCGATCCAAATTTAGCAGTAATAATATACGGTCCAAGCCAGTTGGGCTCGAATTTACCTTTAAGGTCTTTAGTTGCATTAGTATTTTTTTGATTTTCTTTTAAAACAAGGTCGTCGATCTCAAAGGATCGATGATGAACTTTCTTGAGATATGCTCTCTTAAGCTTGTTTTGGTAGGCACGAAGATGCTCCAAAGCATTGATGCACTTTTCATCTAAGAGTTCCAGCTGACTAAATCTACCAGCACGATATTCATCCCCTACTTCAGTATCTTGAAGTAGTAGAGCCAAAGAAGGAACTTCTAATTCAAAGGGAAAAACAACTTCAGCGCCATAAACCAAAACGAAAGGTGAAGTTCCAGTGGGGGTGCGAACACTAGTTCGATAGGCCCACAAAGCAAGATATAATTGGATGTGCCAATCTCGACCAGATTTATTGACCGAGTATTTTGAGAATTTTGATTAATGTTTTATTAGATGCTTCTGCTTGGCCATTACCCCGAGGATAATAGGGAGTGGACCAACGATGTTGAATTTTATATTTTTGACATAATTTTTTGACATCTTTATTTTTGAAACAAGTTCCATTATCTGAGATGAGATTTGCAGGAATTCCGAACCTACAAATAATTTGATTAAAGATAAACTTGGAAACTTGGGTTCCAGTACAAGAAGCTAAAGGCATAGCTTCAACCCATTTTGTAAAATACTCGGTAGCGGTTATGATGAATTTGTGTCCATCAGATGACACAGGGTTGATTTTTCCAATGATATCTAAGCCCCATTTTGAAAAGGGCCAAGGAGATGAAATAGCCTGCAGTTCTTGTGCAGGCGCATGGACAAGGTCAGCATGTTTTTGGCACTTGTCGCAATGGCGCACATAATCATGTGCATCATTCTCCATGGTAGGCCAAAAATATCCTATCCGAAGGAGCTTCTTAGCAATGGCGTTACCACTAAAGTGTCCTCCACAAGATCCATCGTGGGCTTCACTCAAAGCTGATCTAGATTCGTCTAGATTCAAACATCTCAATAATATGCCTTCAAAAGATCTCCTATACAAGGTATTACCAATAATCATGAAGCGACTTGCTCGTCTACGTAATAACCTACGCTGGTTACTATGACAACCTTCAGGGAAGGTTCCTTTTTGCAAAAAATTAAATATATCAGTGTACCATGGTTCAGGAGTAGTTTCGTTGATTAGAAACACATCCAAAGGTTCTAAGCATGATTTTCTTGAAGCGGGTTCTTGGAGTCGATGAATAATGATGGTAGCATATTCATCATCTAACTCCAAGGGCAAAAGAGATGCAGCTACAGCCATAGCGTCAGCCGCACGATTGCTAGTTCGAGGAATAGCTTCCAAAGTAACTTGATCAAATAAAGATAATAATTGCAAAACATATGTTTTATATGGGCATAATTTATCATCTCTGGTCTGATAAACATCATTGATTTGATTTATGACAAGTTGAGAATCATCGAAAACTAATAAATTTTTAATTTTTAGGGCCAAAGCAGCTCGTAATCCAAGGATTAGAGCCTCATATTCAGCAGTATTATTGGTGCAAGCAAACGTTAATTTAAAGGACAGAGGTATAAGATGTTTTTGCGGAGATATTAAAATAATACCCGCACCAGCCCCACTCATGCATCGGGCTCCGTCAAAGTATAGGGACCATTGTTTAGGATGGTCTGCCTCTAATTTAAGGCATTCATCAGGAAACTCAATGATGAGGGGATGGGTAGACTCTAAGGGTGCAGCAACTAATTGATCTGCTATGATTTGACCCTTAACAGACTTCTGTCCTATAAACATGAGTTCAAACTCGCTTAGCGCAAGAACCCACTTGGTTGTGCGACCAGATAAGTACGGTCGACTCATGAGATATCGCAAAGGGTCGAATTTGGCAATAACATACGTTTTCTGACTGAGCATATAATGTCATAGTTTCTGTGTAGAAAATATGATTGCTAGACATAACTTCTCTAATATGGTATAACGAGTTTCATAACTGATTAAGGTTCTACTAATGTAATAATTAGCACGTTCTTTCTTCTCATCGTCAAGTTGAGCTAACATAGCTCCTAAGGCAAAATCGAAAGCAAAAATGTACAAGATAAATGGACGATCAGATCTAGGTGGTGAAAGTACTGGTGGTTTAAGGAGATATTGTTTAAGGAGGTCAAATGCTTCCTGGAATTCATCGTCCCAATGAAAAGAGACATCTTTCTTAAGAAGCTTAAGAAAGGGTCCGGTTTTGTCTGCCAACTTATCAATGAAGCGGCGAATAGCTTGAAGCTTACCTTGTAAACTTCGTAATTCAGATATATTTGTGGGTGCGGGCATATCAGTGATAGCCGTGATCTTGAGAGGGTCAATTTCAATGCCACGTAAAGAAATGATAACCCCCAATAATTTATCGGACTTAACTCCAAATATACATTTGGTTGGATTCAATCGGATAAGATACTCCCTTAACCGATCAAATACTTTTCTCAAGTCATTTAAATGATCATCTTCTTTGATGGAACGAGCTATAATATCATCTACATAATCATGTAGAATATCATGCATCATATCGTGAAAGATATAAGTCATGGCTCGTTGATATGTTGCACCTGCATTCTTTAAACCGAATGGCATCACTTTCCAACAAAAGGTTCCCCAAGGGGTAATAAAGGTTGTCTTAGCCTGATCTTCAGGAGCTATCCTGATCTGATTATAACCAGAGAATCCATCCATTAAGGATATCATTCCGCTCCCAATAGTAAAATCAATGATTTGATCCATGTTGGGAAGAGGAAAATCATCTTTAGGGCATGCAACATTAATATCTCTAAAGTCAGTACAAACCCTAACTTTGGTAGCTTCTTTCTTAGTTACTGGAACTACATTTGAGATCCATTCAGCATAATCAATGGCTTGTATAAAAATAACCTTCAACAGTTTTTCTAGTTCTCCTTTGACTAGTAAGGCCACTTTAGGATGCATTTTTCTAAGTTTCTGTTTAACAGGTTTAGCATCTGGATGGACTACTAGATGATGCATAACTACGAAAGGGTCCAAACCTGGCATGTCTTCATATGTCCAAGCAAAGACATCTTCATAGTCTTTAAGAAATGAAATGTATTTATCTTGTTTTTCTTGACTTAATTCTGATCCAATATTGATTATGTGAGGGTTATCTTCGGTTCCAATGTTAATTTTTATAACGTTTTCAACTTCCATATGTAAATCTCTCTCAAAATTAGGTGGGGTGGGTGAAACACCCAATTCTTGTAATTCTTCCAAGGTTAGCTTGGATAATTCATCTTGAGGAGTCGAGGCCTCAAGCTGGGCTATACTAGGTATAGAGCCATCAAAATAAAATCTGTTATGTAACAATTCATCAACGGAGACATCATGGAAGATATCCCCTTCCAACTCATCGTCGGATTCGGCAATCATCTCAGGGTAGGCGATGGATAGCATATTACAGGTAAAGGGATTATTCTTTGAATGCAAAGAATCTTGTTTATCCAGATAATCTTGGTAACATGTAAGATGGTCATCCTCCTCAAATGGGAAGGGTTGACCTTTACTAGGAAATAGGCCCACACCGCATCGGGCAGGCCATGGTTCAACCTCAAAAGGTTCTTTCATACCATTTTGGGAAGGTCCCAAACCTTTCCCTTTATAGCCCAATTTAAGCATTATAGGTTTAGCTTTAATATACTCATTAGCAAAATAGCATCTAGCATATCCATCACAATGTGTCTTGATGTTTCTAGGTATTCTTCCCCAGTCATATCCCTTATAAATAAAAGCACAACTCCCGACTTGGTAAATACTTCCCATAGGCTGTGGGAGGCCCAAGGTACGAGGAGAGGGTGGGAGTTTATTTAAAATAAGGGCATCTTGCATGGCAGTGTTTGTTTCTTCTGATATAAGAATTTTAGATAAATCGGGTAAGAGCTCATCAGTAAGAGCATAAGAGGTAGAAGGATCATTTCCTATGTTTTTGGATGCAGAAAGCATGTCTTTGATAGTGCGTGTAGATGTTGTAGAGATGTCGATGGAAGGATCTAAAGGTATGGAAGTTATAGGAGTAAAACAAGAAGCATTGGTTGTGGGTTTAGGATCCTTTTGAGGTCCTAATGTGGTTTGTTCGGAAGATGGTTGAACTATATGTAAAGGTGAGGTTGATGGGGGAAAAGTAGATGATGTTATAGATGTGTGTTTCATACGTTTAGACGGATGATTAGAATCAGGACGGGTGGATGACAAAGCTGGGCAAAATTGAACTCCAACAGGTTCTACCATCGCACACATATCAAAGGGTCTAGGGTCACCATGAATGGTAACCAACTGATTTTTAAATTCGAATTTAACACACTGATGTAAAGTTGAGGGAACAGCTCGCATTGCATTGATCCAAGGGTGACCCAAAAGTATATTGTATGATGCAGGGCAATGTACAATAAACACGATCGTGTCTAAGGTTCTAGGACCAACTTGCAATGGAATAGTAATAACTCCACACGTTTCTTGTGTTTCGTCATTAAAGGCTTTTATGATCATATCAGTTCTTTTCATTTCGTCACTTCTAAACCCAAATCTTTGGTAGAAGTCAAAAGTGCATATGTTTAAAGATGAACCATTATCAATCAAGACTCGTTTAATGACTACATCCCCAATTAGGGCAGTAATATATAAGGGGTTATCCTTATGTAAACTATGTTGTGGTATATCTCTATCTCGAAAGTCAATACAATCGACTTCTCGAGTTATGATAGTATTGGACATGGCTTCAGGTTGAATATTTTGTGGTACCATCATTTGGCTTAATGTGAGCATTAATTCATCCCTATGGGTAGGAGAAGATCTTAAAAGGTCCAAAAGGGAAATTCTAGCTGTAGTATTGGATAATTGTTCATTAATATTATAAGGAGGCTTAGGTTGAACATTAGGCGCATGATTCCCTTTATTGGGATTTTTCAAAACAAATGGAGCTGATCCATCGTTTTGAGTTTGATCCTGTTGAGAGTTTTGAGCCTGTTGTCGAGTAACGACTCCGATGGTACCTACAATATTATTTTGAGGATGATGAATTGGTCTCGGTCTAGCGTTTATGGCTTGTTCATTAGAAAGTAATTGGTGAGAAGATGGTCTAGTAGTGACTCTTCTAGGAAATGGTTCTTCTAGAACCATAGAACTTGTGATAGGTTGAATAGGATCTGATTCATCTTCAGAGCTATTCGATTGATTTGAGGTGATTTCCATGTCACTTTCAGTATCATATTCTACATCACTAAGATCAGGTGTTCGAATATTATATAGAGGTCTGGTCGTAACCATGGATAAAGTTGTGTCAAATATTTCTAAATCATGAATAGGTAAATGCCCACTAATGGCTCCTACATATCGGGTAGGAGGGGGAACATTATGATGTTCAATTTGATTAGCCACCTCTTTACCATGCTTTGGTAAAGGATGTTGAAATATGTCCAATGATTGATTGGCATTCTGATTCTAACTTTGAGGGATGTTCTTTTGAGCATTATTAGGAGGATTTTGTTTAGGTTGAAAGGCTTGCACCTCCATCTCATTGTTATCAATTAAATCTTGTATTTTATGTTTTAACCTTTTACAAGAGTTGGTAGCATGTCCAGGTCCTCTATGGAAATCACAATGTAAATCAGCTCTATATCCGGGTATAGTTGGATCAGGTTCTCGGATAGTTGGTAATTGGATCAATCCTCGTGCTAGTAATTGCGGGAGAATGGTTGATAAAGGTTGATTTAACCTAGTAAATTCTTGGGGTGGTTTATCAGGAGGTTTCAATATGAACTTCTCTATTGTTTTCGTAGTATTAACATTGGCAATGTTTTTGCTATCAGTGACTCCATCACCCACAACTTGTTTATTTTTATATTGATTTCTGGATGTTTTCTCATCATCTTTCTTTTTGAGCTGACCTCTTCTAATGAGAGCGTCTTCCACTCTTCGGGCTAAGTCTATAGCTTGATCGAAGGTGGTCAAGGTAGCAATTGATAATTCATAGGATAGTTGTTCTTGTAAATTATTGATAAAAATATCCAACATTTCTCGATAAGGTAACACAAAGTGTAATTTTCCTATCAACTGCCTCCATCGAGCTAAGAAGTCAGCAAAACACTCATCTTTGTCTTGTTTTAGGTTGTACAAATCTTTAATGGTTACATGCCTTTCAATATAGGCACTAAATTGATGCACAAAAGACTCGACGGTCTCTTCGAAATTTCTCAAAGAATGAGTGGGCAATTGATAATACCACTCCAATGCCATCCCTCCTAAACTTTTTGGGAACATTTTTAGTAATAACAAGTCATCATGTGATATATCATGACATGCTATCCTAAACATACGAAGATGCTCTATGGGATCTTCGGTTCCTTTATATATAGGTAGGACAGGCATAGGAAAGTGTTTAGGATATGGTTGTGCTACAACTATAGGATCTAGAGGTTGACTACACATCTCTCGATAATTGTACGAGGGACGGTAGGGATCTATCTGGTCCATGCGAGAGACTAACTATTTCACCATGGCTTCCAGATTACCAGTTTGTCCACCATATTGGTTCGGTGGTACATGAGTATGGGATTTGTGAGCGTAGGAAGGCGGGACATAAGGATTAGATGCTATATTGTTGTTATGTAAATGGTTGGTAGGAAGAGTATTATGAAGAAGATTTGTTGTAGCATTATGTTGTATCCCAGATTGTTGGAAATTGGTATTTGGTTTTGTTTTAGGCTTTTGTTGATTTGAGGTATATTGATCAATAGCTTGGCGAAATAGAGCAGTGAATGAAGGTTTCTTTTGTGTGGGAATAACCCTAGGCTTGATAACAGGCACTCTAGGTGGTTGGGTAACCTGTTGTTGTTGCGTGTTCTGGATTATAGCGGCCATATCCAAATTGGATGGTCCAGCTTGATCACTTTCTTGATCAACAAAGGATAAAGGATTAGTGCGTGTGTGATATATGTCTTCTAGGGTTGCTTGAGTGTCACTAATTTGATCTTTGTCCATATGGATTGCTCTATTAAGAGTGCCCATATTATTATGGAGGAACTTCCAGAAATGTTCCATGTTCTCAAAAGTAATAGCTCCCTCTGGAGATATTCTAGGAGATGAGGATTCTTCCTCTCTAACAATTTCTCTTTGTTCATTTGCATACAACATACTCTTCTTCTTGTTGGTCGAGAGTTCCTTCTTCCTGAATTGGGTCTTCAGGAAGGACATCCGGGTTATTTTCTGGTTTTCTTAACCAATCTTCTTCTACTTCCGTTTGTTTTCCATTCTTTATAGTCTTTGTCTAAATTTAGATTTTAGCAAATATATATTAATATATTTGCAACAAATTTGGGAGGTATATATTTTAATTATATACCTACTATAATGCTAAAAAGAAAATGTTTTGATTTTTGTTATGATTTTGTTTTGTTTTTATTTATATTTAATATATATATATATATATTTATTGTTTTTATGTTTACAAAGACAACAAACAACACACTGAATGCAAGAAATAACAATAATAAATGAATGGCTTAGTTTTCTATAAATAGTTTATAGATGTCATTGATAGGATCAAGTTCATCAGGAGTCATGAAATGCTCCTCTTCAAATTGGAAATGATTTTTCAAGAACTTGATAAAATGTGCTATAGTGATATTATCTGTTTCATACCCTGACTGGTAGAAATAAAGTTCATGGCAATACTCTCGATATAACACAGCTCTAGGAACTCTATACCATATTTTTCTATCCGTAAAAACAACCTCTTGATCCTCTATATGAGATAGAAATTTATGTACTACAACTGCATTCTCAAGATATTCCTCAAAGGTGTACAACTTTGAAGACACATGGGCTCTTTTATCTGCTAACCACCTATGGCAAGCTCTCTGAAGTTCATGATATAAGGTCACTTGATCAGGATCCAGGATTCTATCTAGGACAAACCTCTTAATTTGCCTAAGTTCTGTTGCCCTAGATCCAATGATACCCAATCTCCTATCAAGTTCGTCCCACAAAGGTTGAACCCTATTTGTTTGAGGTACTCTAAGCACAGAAGTAACCTCTATAGCTGCTAATTGATTCTCAACATTAATGGTGACAACTCGTCTTTTATTATAATCTACCATCTAAATATGATATGCAATCTTTGATTCTAAATGCATTTATGTTTTGTTTTTTTTTGGATTGTTTTCAAAAGGTTTTTAGTTTTCACGTCGGGTTCACCAAAATGTATCGCTCCAAATTTTTTGCATCCTTACCCTCAGGCTATAGGATCCGCGCCCGGAAGGGGGATGCGAGAAGGATGGGACAATACCTCGGACTGAGAGGCCCTTTGAAGGTCCCGCCTCTCGGGGGAGGGGTATAAAGGTGAATTTTTGACGGATGGTGGGTTCACCAAGAAACTTTTGAGTGGCAGTTTCCACACCTAGGTTGATAGTGAGTTTGATGTGTTTATTTTGTACTTTAATCATTCAACTCCTAGGTTTGGCCAAGATGAATCTAAGCTATTCTATATGCCAATGCTGATTTAGATGAATACAAAAAACAGAAATGCATGCTAAACACAGAGAATATGCTAACTAGAACAGTACATACCTGATTTTGGATGTCTGATGAAGATTCTGAGTTTTGTAGCAGTCCAGATCATCTCAACTCATACGTAATCATCTGATATTTCACATAATCATCGCAAATCATAGTCGGTCATCTGAGATCAGATGGAATCATCTGAAATCTGATGAATTCGTCAAAAACCTGCAATCACAAAAACAGATACAAAATACCAAATATGCAACTGTAGAAGCAACGGAGAATGATAGCAATAATAGTAAACATGCCTAAATAATGGATTCAAATAACAAACAAGAGAAATGCAGTAGATTTAATGTTTGATTTTAACTTTATCATGCGGTTATGCTAAATGAGGTGAACTCCAAGATGCATAAACATAATAACTAAGATAATGTATAAAGAAATGCAAAAAAATGATAAAGAGATGCAAACTCTAGACTTTGATTGCCCCCAATCTGGACTACAGTCGGGATCGCCTCCAATCGTACGAGATCATCTGCGCTCCTCGACAAGATCATCCGAAATCATCCGGGATCGCTTGCGACGATCCGAGCTAGCTTCGACTGAAAAATAGTAGAGTTCCTGCAAGAAAACATGAAATACCGAATGCAAAAGATGGTGTGAGGATGCTCTGAGGTGCATGGAAGTTCAGGGAAGTTTAAGCAGAGTTTCAGGCAAAAAGTCAGGGGGAATCAGGGGGATAAACTGAGAAAATCTTAGTTTATATAGGATTAGGAAGAGGTTAGGAGGTTGGGGATTATCCCAATCTGGGAGATCTCCAACGGGGGAATCTCCAACTGTGCAGACGCGCTTCTGCCCAAGTTGGAGAGGTTGTTGAAACAGAAGCTAATTATGAAAATTTAGTTTTAGGACGAAATCGTCTGGATGCTCTGTTCCAGATGAATTCGTCAGATCGGGGATGATTTCATCTGATATGCGACGATATCGTCCAACGGTCAAAACAAATCCTAAAAATGGTGCGAAAAAGAAGGGAAGCGGGTAACAAGCGGTTTTGGGGTTAAAATTTAAATTTTTATCTTTTATCTTTTACTAAGGGTTTAACTGCGCCAATTTTAGGGTGCTACAATGTCAATACATGAAATAAAAATGGTCTTGCAATTGTAGCCTCAGTACTCAAAGAGAAGGTAATATAAGCTTATTTGCACTCTAAAAAATTATTTTAGAGCAAGGTACTTTGGAAAGAGCCTTTGGCATGAGGATTCTAGCCAAAAAAGCAATCATGTCTTAAGGTGGATTTCCATGAGGTAAAAATTGAACACTTTGAGAGAGACACCTCAAAATTTTGATCATGTTGAGTAGGAAAAGATGTTGTGAGATGGAGGATGTTAGTAGGACTGGGAAATCCACATGGTCCAATCTGGTTAAAGATACGTCGATGCTTCATTGATGCTTTTAGGACTAGGAAGAGCATGCAAATAATTATCAAACCAGATTCATAGAGAATCCTCAACCAATCCAAGATTGGCCATGACGTCAATGGCCTTGTTACCCTCTCTATAAACATGTTGGATAATAACATTGTCATACTTGCAAAGAAATCTTCTTGACTCTTCTATCAAGTTGAAGATACCCCAAGCTAGAGATCGAGTTCCCTTGAGGTAATTGATGATGTTTAGGGAATCACCTTCAATAATAAGGTTATTGATATGGAGGCCTTCCAAAGTGGATAATCCCTAGTATAGAGCTCTAGCTTTGACCATATTATTGGTTTGAATACCAATGTTCTCAGTAAACATTAAGATGACCCTAGCTTGATAATCTCTGACAATGTCCTCAGTATCAGATTTACCTAGATTACCTTTAGCAACTCCATAAAAGTTGAACTTGTACCAAACTAAAGGGGAGGAGACCATATGACAAGATCTATCTATACAAGGCACTGATAGACTATGATGGATGAAAGAGATATTAAAAGAAGCAATAAGCCTAGACTCTAACTCTGGATGAGGGGTATTAGAGAAAGGGATAAAATTCACATTTTTAATGGCCACTGATAGAGCCCTATAAAAAATAGAGGTGGGATATCTAGAAGCATCATTGAAGGCTTTGTTATTCCTTTCTAACAAGACTTGCTAAATAAAATAGGGCAAACAATAAGACTAAAGAGACTTAAGGTAATGATGAGAGAAAGGGTTAGGCCACTGCACACACATATTAAGAATGAAATTGGGTTGGACCCACTTGATACAAACCATAGAGAAAAGGAAGAGAAACACCTTAGAGGAAAAGGGGCATTCCAGGAATAGATAGAGTATAAATTCCCACCCATATGGGTATATATAGCAACAATTGGGAATGAACAAGCCTCTTCTAATTAAATTGTCAATGGTCAAGACTTTATTTTGGATAACCAACCAAAAAATAATACAATATTGGGGATAATATGCTTGAGCTAAATGAGACTAACTGGAAGCCAACTTAGGATCTTCGTAAATGTGGTAAGCAGATTTGAGTAAGAATTGACCACTTTCATTGGTACTCCAAATGAGGGAATCCTATGAGAGACCACTCGAGATGATATAGGTTCTAAGCAGGTTGGATAGGACTTTATAAGCCTCTTTCTCAAATCTTAAACCATTATAATGAAGGTTCTTCCAAACTAGACTATTATATGGCCCGTGGGTGATGAAATTGCAAATAAAGTTCTCGAAAAAGTGATCTGTGAGAGGCTTTAAAACACTCAAATTGGGTAGGAAGTAGAATTGCTTGGTCATGCAAAAAATACTATTTGGAACCTCCACTCCTCCTAAATTTTAGAATGAATTACTCTTCAAAGTATCAAAATTACTTTCAACATAAGAAGCAGAGAGGTGATATTTTTCCATAGTTTTACTATCCATTTTTTTAAGTATTCTTGAAAAAACCTATTTCATTTTTGTTGAGGTAAATATGATTTTTTGCTTGCAAATTCATTTTATTTGATTTATTTTGGTTTGAGCAAGGTAAGTGAAAGATATATTTTCAAATGAAAAAGGGCATCAAATTATTAGGATTTAAATTTATTGTTGGTTTGCGTGTGCTCCCTCGCTATGGCAATCTAGACACCTTCATTATCAAGTTGGATCTCCATAAATATAGAGATGTGTCTCAACAAAAATAGTATGACAGTGCTACAATGGCTAGGTGAGGAGTGTAACTATAGCTCTAAAATTTTTGCACTCCTTTCCTTTAGGCTAATGGATCCACGCCTAGAAGGGGAATGGAAAAATGATAGGTCTACACCTCAGAGGAGAGGCACTTGAGGTCATGCCCTCTTTGGTGATTTTTTGATGAATTGGGTGGGTTCACTAGGAAATATTTATTATGGTAGTTTCCACACCTAGGGTTGGGAGTTTGTTTGATGTGTTCTTTTATATTTGCTCACAATCACCTAGTTTGGCCAAAAATGCAACTAATCTATACTAAATGCAATTTATTTTCAAATGAATACAACATACAGTGAATTACAGAAAGAAAATCAATGCAATGCTTAATTATAAAGGAGATTTGACCCTCTTACTCAACTCATATGTCTGATGTAGAGTCTATTTGCTTGTTGTAGGTAGGATCAGATGTTGCAGGATGATATCGAAAATTCAATCTACAATCAAATGATCTGATATGATCATAAACCTACAATTTCACAGATAGAGAACAAAAAAGGAACTTGCAATGCAATATAGAGCTTGTTAAGCATGGATTAGGATAAATAAAAACTTATTGAATGTTGTATTGAAATAAAATAATATGAATATGACATGCAACTAAGATAATTGAATGCAAGGATGGTGAACTCCAAGAATGATAACAACAATTTCTATACTACATGCAATGATAAATGATAAATATGATGCTAGAAATGTAAATTTGAGACTAAATAATGCAAACTAGAGTTTTAAGGTTCCCCCATTCTAAGCGAGATCAAATGTCCAATCTCGTATCGTACCCACCAGGAAACAATAATGCTAAGAATGCAAAAGTGACTTCTAATCAATGAGGGAGTCAGAATTCAGCCAAAAAGTCAAGGAGATTTAGGTGGGAATGCCTGATTAAATAGGCTAGGTAAGTTGGAGGGGTTGGGCCAAAAATAGAATAGGTTGCAACCTCTTCCAATCTGGGGGTGATCGACAGATCCGATCCCGTAACTACCATGCAGTTAGGCAGATAGAGACAAAAAGTATTGCAATAATTTTGTCATTTTTCTATTCTAGGAATTTTTTGTTTTTGGATGAGATCGGACATTTGATATCGTACATTAAATGACTATCAAGGATCGGACATCCGATCTCATCAAAATATAGTCGATCTCGCCAGGAGGGCATGAAAATCGAGGCAAAAGGGTAGGAAGTTGTTTTAATTGATTTTTTTGAGTGTTTTTGTCTTAATGTGAATTAATATGAGTCAATTTTAGGGTGTTACATTTTACCCCCTCTTTAGCGCATTTTTGAAAAAATGCATTAAAGAAAAGAATGGCACGCTTTACGAGAAAGCAAAAATTTATTGCAAAATTTATTGATGGTTTAAAGTTTTATTGTAAGTTGCATTAGGTGTGATACCCCCTTCGAGTTTTTATGCCAAATTCTATGTTTTGTGGAAAACTCAAAATTTTTGAATTGAGGGTAAAATAAAATAGAAAAATAGGAAGAAAACCTAATTCATTTTGTTTTTATTATTTTCTGGTTTTTGAGCTCTGAGGAGAGAACTATGGCAGAAGCTATCCATCATGTAGATGAAGTCCAAGCGGGGCTTGGGAGCATAAGAGTAAGTATCTTACACCTCCTTAGCTTAGGAATTTTATGTTTTTGCATTTAATTTAGGTTAAATTTGGATTTTTAGGGCATGGCTATCATCGCGTAGCCGTGATAGCAAGATCGAATCAATCCAAAAATATTAGATCGATTTCGGCAATATTGGATTTTTTGATATTATCGAAATGAGTCTGATCTTGGTCAATATCAGACCTATTTTTGCGATATCGAAGAGTACGATATCATCAAAATAAATTTTATATTGAACGATTGAGTACGATATTGCAAATTTAGGTTCGATCTTTGATTTTTAAGTCTGATCACTAACTTAATTATTTGTTACTTTGTTTTGTTAATAGAAACCAACTTTGAAGAATAGGGAGTGGAAATATACCAGTCTCCAGGTAGACTTGGGTGCTCTCTAATTATGAGAGAACCACTCTAGAGGTAGTTGGGCTTAAACATGTGGTAGAGATGCCACAAATTCCAGTCGATCAAATACTACTGATAACACTAGTAGAGAGATGTTATCTAGAATCATATTGCTTTTAGCTACTGATAGGGGAGATAGCCCCCACATTACATTTGGATAATCCTAAAGGTGCATATTAGAGGTATGTTTATATCTCCGTCTGGAAAAAAAGTCTAGGTGATGTAGAGATTGACTGGAGACTCAAGCTTCATGCTCAAGAAGGGTGGAATCAACATTGAGAGGCTTGGATAGATAGATGGAGTCTCTCGATTGATAGTTCTTTTGAGTGGTACAGTGGTAGGCCTTCTACTATGCCATCTCAATGGGTGCCACTTACCATGGACTTTGGTAGAGGTCATATATGACATGTAGGATCAGAGGGTATGGTTTGCTTGGGGTCCGTACATTCTCTGCAGGCTATACAGGACACTACATAGGGTGGTCTACAAAGGGGGTAAGGCATTGGTACTTACCTCCTTTCTATAGGTATGGTGTTGGGAGCACATGGCTATCAAGAGACCTGTAGGACTACCTTTGACATGGGTAGAGGATGGGAGGCCCAAGGTGGAGGATGATAGACCCAAGGTATTCTATTGGCATTTACATAGAGGGCACCATGGGTGGGTTAGCCTTGATGTAGCGAGGTGGTTATTTGATGAGCTACTTATAGAGGATATCTGGTGGAGACCCTGGAGAGAGCTATCAAGGATGGGGAGAGGATGGTTATGAGCTGGCTCATGTGAGGTGAGTCATTTGGTTGCAGATGGAGCAAGGGGAGTTGGAGCTACACCACATGGATCGGGTGATGCACTAGTTTGGGTTACAATAGGACATTCCTTAGTATAGGAATGTCACATTTTCTAGGGTGACTCGGGATCACACTACCATTAGTGGTGCTCCCAATATGGCTCAGTTTTGGACCCTCATCCAAATGATGAGGTAGTGGCCACAATAGAGGGAGATGATGTTGGGATGATAGATAGGTATCGATAGTGGTATGCCAGCATTCGGCCTACCTGACTGACTACGTCGAGGAGTGCAATACATAAAGCAGCTGAGCGGGTTTTCAAACAATGGTGTATAGCTGGCTAGTAGCAGTAGCTAGAGATATAGGTACCCTATAGGAGAGAGGTACCTCACACCAAGGGTGGACACCAGAGTCATCTAAGGTGGGAGAGATCATATAGGACTAGAGAGAGATTTAAAAGGAGAGAGGGAGGAGAGGATAGCATCTCCTCAACAGGAGATGAGACCTGACTCACCTAGGAAGGGCATCATGATAGAGGATGGGGAGAGCATCAAGATGGTAGTTCTATGGGTGGAACTCACTTGTCTAAGAATGGATAATGTGACTCAGAAGACCTAGATTGAGTCTCCAGAGGAAGAGCTAACACAGGCTTAGGCACAAGTGGGACATGGATCTAGGGTTCTAGCTCCTACATCTTCTCAGTTAACTCACTCGAGGAGGAGTGACTCAGGGAGAGTGCTAGCTCGGGCTCTCCAGCTGATGGGATTTTATCAAGATTTATATTTTGTAGTAGTGCCTATGGAGCAGAGATAGCTAGAGCCTATGATGCTTGAGATGCCTGCAACTTTGAGTCGCTTGAGATCTCACTCGACTTCTAGGGATACTACTATAGGATGGATGGGATTCGACCATCATGACCCCTTGGTGGGGATGATGATGCTCAAAGCTCTAGGGCTTCTAGAGGATAGGGGTTGATAAATACTTTGGTTTTTTGTTATATATTTTAGTGATTGAGTATGTCGATTTTGGAGATTGTGGCATACTAGTTGACTTCATTTTGTATATAGACTTTGAGATATATATATATATATATATATATATATATATATATATATATATTGATCTTCTTGTCTTATGTGACTTTGAATGATTTAATTTTGAATATTTGATTGCATTTGTTTATAATGTTTGAATTTCTTGTAATCATGCTTTGAAGTTTTAAATATTTTGATCATGCTTAACATAAAAGAAAATGATTTTATTTTTGTAAAGTATGTTTTTGAAAAATATGTTTTTGTATGATGATAGAATTGATGGATTAGCAATGAACCTCAAAGGATGTTGTGTTGTTATATGACCGTTGGTGGAGATCAATGCTCACTAGGTCATGAAGTGGATCCTGTTGCGAGGAAGTTTGTATTGCTAATAATAAGAAAGTTTGTAGGGCTCAAGAGTGACCTTGAGGCTTATGATGATGAAAGAAGATGTCGATTTAAAAAGAAATTGATTTTGAGAAAATAGGTTGATAAAGATTGTATTTGTGATGGATATAAGGTGATTTAAGCATGAAAATTTGGGAAGGATGACTTGCGCTAGGCATAGAATTCCTAGTGTGAAATTTGAGAAAAATAATTACTAGGAATTATACCATCATCGCGAAGTCAAAATGCAATGCATGATAATATGAAATTGTTTGTTCTTAAAATGCAAATTGATGTGAAACAAATCATTATGTCACATGTTTAAAAATATTGTTTATTTGTGAGAAATATGAAATGATTTAAGCCTAAAAAATTGGGAAGGATGACTTGCGCTAGGCATAGAATTCCTAGTGTGAAATTTGAGAAAAATAATTACTAGGAATTATACCATCATCGTGAAGTCAAAATGCAATGCATGATAAGATGATGTGTGATTTTTAGAAATGCAAGTTCTTTGGGAATAAATCATTTTGTCACATGTTTGAATATTTTGAAGATAATATATATGTAATTGCAAAATGAAGTGATATGGATTAATGTGAATAGTTATAAACTAATGTTGTCTAACAAATTTCAGAGAAATATTTTAAATTATTTCCAAGACAAAGTCAAATTTATCAAGAACCAGTGTGTGATGTGTGAGTTCATTATCCATATTGATTTGTCATAATGATACAAAATATCTCAAGGATCAAATGTGTGTGCTTGTGAAATTGATTTACCGATTTTGAGTGAGGTAATGATACAAGCCAACTTTTATGAACCAATGTGTGTGCAAGTGAAAGATTCATTAACCATGATTTTGTGCATGCAATTGTACTAAACTACTATGTAAGTCAAGTCACCAAAATGTTAGCTAATCCACAAGTGGACATTGGTCTATACAAAATAAGGTCGCTAATGTGACAGACATGTCGCCATGCATAAGGATACCGCCATTGCCAAGGCAACTTGATGCTACCAAACCTGTAATGAGGATCACCCCATGGTATTTGAATAACTGAGGAATTCCTATCATTACCCCCTTATTTTATTTTTATTTCTTGGAGTAGGGATTCTTGTCCATTTTTAAACAAGGGGATTTTATTGCTTTCTACTTTTTCTTTTATTTTTTGCTTTTTTTTTTTTTCTTTTTTTGGGATACTTGCTCAGATTAGACAAGGAGCAAGGGATTTTATTCGGGTAGGGGGAGCTTGTCCTTTTGCCAATTCTCAGTATTCTAGACCATGCGCATAATAGGATAGCAAGGGAAAATTTTCTCTTAAGGAACTAAGACTACTATGTAGTATCCTTTTTCGAATTTGCAACAAATCATTTTAAGATGTGAAAGTGTGTTCTTGGTTCAAGAAGTAGCAAGATCAGTTCCCAAAACTCAAAATTTTATTTAGTGAAGTAGTAGTGCTTTTTGGTACAAGAGAGATTTATAATCAAAGTGACAAAATCAAAATTTAGTAAAGATGTGAATTAAGTGATTGGTTCAAGATAACTTTTGAGTTTATCCGAAATAAGATAAAATATAACTTGAATTTTTGGAAAACAACACACACTGATGCAAAGAATGAGAACTTAACAATAATTTGAAATATTTTTGGAATTTTTTCATGTTTTTTGATTTTTTTGGTTGTTTTGATGATAGTTGCAAATTGATGAAGAAGTTATTTACAATTATATACAGAGATGGAACTTTTTGCTTTATGCATAATATATTTTGAGATGCATGATATTCATTGGCTCTTTGAGATATTTTCCATCCAAAGTAGCCAAGCGATATGCACCTGATCCAAATTTAGAAGTAATGACAAATGGTCCAAGCCAATTAGGTTGAAATTTACCTTTAAAATATTTTCTAGCATTAGTATTTTTTTTGTTTTCTTTAAGTACTAAATCACCAACTTCAAAAGATCGATTGTGAACTTTCTTTGCATATGATCTTTTGAGTTTATCTTGGTAAGAGCGAAGATGCTCTAGAGCATGAATACACTTCTCATCTAGAAGCTCCAACTGACTTAGTCTTCTAGCATGATATTCATCCCCTACTTCGACATCTTGAAGTAGAAGAGCTAGAGAAGGAACTTCTAACTCAAATGGAAAAACTGCTTCAACACCATAGACCAAGACAAAAGGTGAAGCGCCCATGGGAGTACGAACACTAGTTTGATAGGCCCACAAGGTAGGGTATAATTGCATATGCCAATCATGACCTGATTTATTAACCAATATTTTTAAAATTTTAATTAAGGTTTTATTAAAAGCTTCAACTTGGCCATTTCCTTGTGGATAGTAAGGAGTGGACCATCGATGTTGAATTTTATATTTTTGACAAAGATTTTTAATGTCTTTGTTCTTAAAGCATGTTCCATTATCAGAGATGAGAGTTGATGGAATACCAAATCTGCAAATAATTTGATTAAATATGAATTTGGACACTTGGACTCCTGTGCAAGAAGCTAATGGTATAGCTTCTACCCATTTTGTAAAATACTCTATTGTTGTTATGATAAATTTATGACCATCAGAAGAGATAGGATTAATTTTACCAATGATGTCTAAACCCCATTTAGAAAAGGGCCAAGGAGAAGATATAGCTTGAAGTTCTTGAGCAAGAGCATGAAAAAGGTCTACATGTCTTTGACACTTGTCACAATGATGCACATAATCATTAGCATATTTTTCCATGGAAGGCCAAAAGTATCCCATTCGTAGGAGTTTTTTAGCAATGGCACTTCCACTAAAATGTCCTCCACAAGATCCATCATGGGCTTCACTTAATGCTTTCTTAGACTCTTCTAAATTGAGACATCTCAAAAGGATGCCTTCAAAAGACCTTTTATATAGGGTATTGCCAATAATTACGAAGTGAAAAACTCGCTTACATAATAGCCTACGTTGGTTTCTATCTAATCCTTCTAGGAAGGTTCCTTTTTGGAGAAAATTAAAGATGTCTACATACCAAGGTTCTGGGGTTATTTCATTAATTAAAAATACATCTAATGGTTCTAGACAAGACTTAGAGGAAGTTGGCTCTTGGAGTTGGTGAATGATGATTGTAGCATATTCATCATCCAACTCCAAAGGTAATAAAGAGGCAACAACAACCATGGCATCAACAGCACGGTTGCTAGTGTGAGGGATGGCTTCCAAAGTTACTTTCTCAAATAAGGATATAAGATTAAGAACATATTCTTTATAGGGATGAAGCTTCTCATCTCGTGTTTGATATACTTCATTAATTTGATTTATCACAAGCTGAGAATCTCTGAAGACTAATAAAACTTTAATTTTTAAGGCTAAAGCTGCTCGTAATCCAAGGATTAGAGCCTCATATTCTATAGTATTATTAGTACAAGCAAATTGAAGTTTAAATGACAAAGGAATAAGGTGCTTTTGTGGAGATATTAATATAATACCTACACCTGCACCACTCATACACCTAGCTCCATCAAAATACAAGGACCAAGATTCAGAAAGATCCTCTTCTAAGTTAAGACACTCATCAAGAAATTCAATGGTTATAGGATGAGTAGATTCAAGAGGTGCAACAGTAAGTTGATCGGCTATAACTTGGCCTTTAATAGATTTTTGGCCAATAAATGTGAGTTCAAACTCACTTAGAGCAAGAACCCATTTAGTTGTGTGGCCTGATAAATAAGGCCTACTCATCAAATACCTTAATGGATCAGACTTAGCAATAACAAATATTTTTTGACTGAGCATGTAGTGGCATAATTTTTGTGTAGAAAACACAACTGCTAGACAAATATTTTCTAATGGTGTATACCGGGTTTCATAGCTTATTAATGTTCTACTTATATAATATGTGGCTCGTTCTTTCTTATCATCATCAATTTGAGCCAACATTGCTCCAAGTGCAAGTTCAGAAGCAGAAATATACAAAATAAAAGGACAATCTGGTTTAGGAGGAACAAGCATTGGAGGAGTAAGAAGATACTATTTAAGGGCTTCAAATGCTTCTTGAAATTCATTATCCCATTGAAATGGGATGTTTTTCTTAAGTAATTTAAGAAAAGGTCAGGTTTTATCTGCCAACTTGTCAATGAAGCGATGGATAGACTGGAGTTTTCCTTGTAAACTCCTTAATTTTGATATATTTTTAGGTGGTGGCATATCAAGGATAGACTTAATTTTAAGGGGATCCATCTCTATGCCACGCATAGAAACAATAAATCCTAACAATTTTCTATATTTAACTCCAAATACACATTTGTTTGGATTTAAGCGAATCTTATATTCTCTTAGTCTATCAAACACTTTTCTTAGATCATCAATATGATCATCTTCCTTAGTTGAATGAGCTATAATATCATCTACATAGTCATGTAGAATATCATACATCATATCATGAAAGATATACGTCATAGCTCTTTGATAGGTTGCTCCTGCATTCTTTAAACCAAAGGGTATTACTTTCCAACAAAAGGTACCCCAAGGTGTAATGAAAGCAATTTTTGGTTGGTCTTCAGGAGCTATTCTGATTTGGTTGTATCCTAAAAAACCATCCATAAGGGATAACATCCCACTCCTAATTGTAAAATCTATAATATGATCCATATTTGGGAGAGGAAAATCATCCTTAGGGCATGCAACATTTATGTCTCTAAAATCCATACATACTCTAATTTTAGTGGCCTCTTTCTTGGTTACTGGAACAACATTTGATATCCAATCAGCATAATCAATGGCTTGGATAAAAACAACATCCAAAAGTTTTTGTAACTCATTTTTAACTAGCAATGCTACTTTGGGATGCATTTTTCTAAGTTTTTGCTTTACGGGTTTTGCATCAGGGTGCACTACTAAATGGTGCATGACCATAGAAGAATCTAGGCCTGGCATATCTACATATGTCCAAGCAAAAACATCAACATACTCTATGAGAAATGTAATATATTGATTTTGTCTCTCTTCACTTAATTCTGCTCCAATTTTAACCAAGCGAGGGTTAGCTTCTGTCCCAATGTTGACTTGTAGAACATTTTCTACCACAATGTTTAAATCTCTTTCAAAGTTGGGTGGAGCGGGTGACACACCCATTTCTTGTAATTCTTCTAAGGTTAACTTAGCTAGTTCTTCTTGAGGGGTGGTTGTTTGAACGTGGGCTATACATGGTATAGACCCATCAAAGAAGAATCTATTCCTCAAAACTTCATCAAGAGAAATATCATGAAAAATATCTCCTTCTAAACAATCCTCTGGTGTAGCAATCATTTCTGGATATGCTATTGATAACATGTTACAAGAATGTATCCTTTTACTTGTTTTAAAATACTCTTGATGTGCCAAATATTCTTGATATGTTATTAGTTGATCATCATCCTCAAATGGGAATGGTTGGGTTTTTGTAGGAATGTAACCGATACCACATCGGGCAGGCCACTCCTCAATTTCTAGGGGTTCATGTATACCATTTTCCAGAGGTCCCAAACCTTTACCTTTATAACCCATGTTACACATTATTTGTTTTGATTTTACATATCCATTAGAAAAATAACATCTAGCAAATCCATTTTGATCAATTGTGAAACTCATTTTAATATTAATTTTACCAAAATCATACCCTGCATAAATAAAGGTACAACTCCCCACATGATAAATACTTCCCAAATTTTATGGCAAGCCCATCGTTCTAGGGGAAGGTGGTAATTGGGATAAAACAAGGGAATATTGGGTAGCAAAATTAGTGTATTTTGAAGTTGTGAGTATTGAAGATAGATCTGGTAAAACTTCATCCAAAATAGGGTATGAAGTAGAAGGATTATCCTCTTTAGTTGTAGGTTTAGATGGTGTGGGTTTTGATGATGAAGGAGGACTAGGGTGTGTTGAAGACATAGCAGGGCAAAATGGGACTCCTATTGGTTCTGCCATAGCACACATGTCAAATGGTCTAGGGTCACCATGGATAGTAACTAATTGATTTTTAAACTCAAACTTAACACATTGATGTAATGTAGAAGGTACTGCCCTCATTGCATTGATCCAAGGTCGACCTAGAAGGATGTTGTATGATGTGGGGCAAGATACAACAAACACGGTCGTATCTAAAATCCTTGGACCAACTTGCAATGGAATCGATAATACTCCACATGTTTCTTGAGTTTCATCATTAAATTCTTTGATAATCATCTCAGTTATTTTTAAATCTTCATTTCTAAACCCAAATCTTTGAAAAAAATCATATTAGCATATGTTTAATGATGATCCATTATCAATTAAAACTCTTTTGACACCTACATCCCCAATTAATGTTGTAATGTATAGAGGATTATCTCTATACATGCTTTGAGGAGGAATATCCTTATCTTGAAAATCTATATAATTGGTTCCATGAGAAATTACAGCATTTACCACAGCATCAGGTTCTATATTTTGAGGTACCATCATTTTTCTTAAGGTACTCATTAATTCCTCTCTATGTATAGATGAAGTTCTTAGAAGGTCTAGAAGAGAAATTCTTGTTGTGATATTGGCTAGTTGTTCATTGATGTCATAAGGAGATTTTTATTGTGAATTTGATATATTATTTCTCTTTGTAGGTGCTCTTAATACAAATGGAGGTGATTTCTCATTTTATCTTCATCCTTTTTCTTGAACTGTCCTCTTATAATGAGGGCATATTCTACCCTCCTTGCTAAGTCTATAGCTTGATCAAAAGAGGTTACTGTAATTGTAGCAAGTTCATAAGATAGTTGTTCTTGTAAATTACCAATGAAAATTTCCAAAATCTCTCGGTGAGGTAATGCAAAATGCAATTTTCCTAAGAGTTTCCTCCATTTAGTCAAGAATTCAGCAAAGCTCTCATATTTTCCTTGTTTCAAATTATATAAATCCTTAATAGTGACATGAATTTCTATGTATGAACTAAATTTATGAACAAACATTTCCGCTGTCTCTTAAAAGTCTCTCAAAGAATTTTTTGGTAATTGATAGTACCATTCTAAGGCCATGCCTCCAAGACTTTTAGGGAATATTTTTAGTAACAACAAATCATCATAGGAAATATCATGACATGTTGTCCTAAACATGCGAAGATGCTCAATAGGATATTCGGTTCCTTTATATATCGGGAGGACCGACATAGGGAAATATTTGGGGTAAGGTTGAGCAACAACGATAGGATCCAAGGGTTGACTACACATATCTCTATAGTTGTATGAGGGATGGTAGGGATCCATATGATCTAGACGTGAAGCTAATTTATTAACCAAGGCTTCAAGTCCTTGTGGTTGTCCACCAAGTTGATTTTGTGGTATTATATTATTGTGTCTTTGATGATATTATTGTGTTGTCATATAAGGATTTCTAGTAGAAATACTATTATGTAAAGTGTTTGTGGAAAAAGTGTTATGGAGCTTATATGGGATTGTATTTTGTTGAAATTTCTATTGATGATGATTGGTATTTTGAATTTTCTTAGCTCTTTGTGATGTAGATGTTTGTTGATTAATAGCTTGGGAGGAAGAAGAATGTTGTTTTTATTTGGAATTTGATTGCATTTTTGGTTTTTTATTGTTCAAATTTATGTTTTGATTTGTGTTTTGAGATGGTCCAACTTGATTTTGATTTTTTCTATTTATGTATGTCATTGGATTTACATTTAATTGGAGAGTATCTTCTATAACAGGCTCCATTGAATAATCTCATTATGGGAGTAAATGTTCTATCTTTATTATATGAAGTTCATCTATATTTTCTTTTAGAAAATTAGTAAATTGTTGGATAGATTTAAAGCTGACATTACCTTGAGGATCTACAAAAGGTTGGTTAGGATCTTCTTCTTCTTCCCCTCCATTATCATCCTCACCTTGTTCTATGAGTTTATCATCTTCAATAAGCACCCTATCATCCAGGTTTTCTTGATCTGGTTCATCAGATTCTATTTGTTTACCACTTCTCAAGATTCTAGGCATTTTGTTTTAGGATGTTTTATCTTTTAGTGATATATATGTTGTATATATATATGCTTAAATTCTTGGGTATATATGTTATATATACCTATATAAAAATATATATATTATGTTTTGTTTATGGTTTTTTTGTGTTTTTGGAAAACAAAGCAGAAAATAAGAATTATAATATTTTAGATATTATATATAATATTCCTAAAAGAGTCTATAATATCACTAATAGGTTCAAGCTCTTCAGGTGACATATAATGTTCTTCCTCAAATTCAAAGTTGGCTATCAAAAATTTGACAAAATGGGTTATGGTGATACTATCAATTTCAGAATTTTGCATATGAAATTATAGTTTGTAACTATACTCATGATAATGGAATGCCTTAGGAGTTTTGTGAAATCTTCTCTTATTTTACAAGACTATTTCTTGATCTTCTATGTGTGCTAGAAATTTGTGTACTGTTATAGCATTTTCAATATAATCATAAAAAGTATAAAAAGTTGAATAAGTACTTGCTTTTTATCCATTAACCACCTCTCACATACCCTTTGAATATCAAAGTAGCGAGAAGCATTATCAAGTTCCAGGATTCTAGCTATGTTAAATATTTTAATTTGGCTTTCTTGGTTTGTTGAATTTTATAATGTCTAATATTTTCTAGAGTTCAGTCCACTTTTCTTGAGATGGAATATTAGATTTTTCAGCTACTAGATATATTTGCTATGTAGATAATAATTCTCTAACATCTATGCTTACGGATCTTCCTATGTCAAAATCTAACATCTATGAAATGAAAAAAAATGTGCAAGTTTTAAATTTATGATCTTTTAGGTTTTTTTTTTTTTGTTTTGTAATTTTTATGCTTTTTTGTGTTTTATAAATTACAAAGATGCCTATGTTATTCATGTTAGGTTTAGCAAAGAATGTAGCTCTAAAATTTTTGCACTTCTTTCCTTCAGGCTAATGGATCCACACCTCAAAGGGGAATGGGAAAATGATAGGTCTACACCTCAGAGGAGAGGCACTTGAGGTCGTGCCCTCTTTGGTGATTTTTCAACGAATTGGGTGGGTTCACCAAGAAACATTTATTGTGGTAGTTTCCATGCCTAGGTTTGGGATTTTGTTTGATGTGTTCTTTTTATCTCGCTCACAATCACCTAGTTTTTCCAAATGCAACTAATCTACACTAAATCCAATTTAGATTTTAATGAAGACAACAAACAATGAATTACAAAAGGTAAACTAATACAATGCTAAGTTATAAAGAAATTTGACACTCTTACTCAACCCAAATATCTAATATAGAGTCTGTTTACTTGTTGTAGGCTATATCAGATGTTGTAGGACAATATCGAATGTCTGATCTACGATCTACTAATCTGATATGATCAGAAACCTACAGTTTCATAGATAGAAAACAAAATAGGAATTTGCAATGCAATATAAAGCTTGTTAAGCATAGATTATGATAAATAGGTACTTATAGTATGTTGTATGTAAATAAAATGTTATGAATGTGAGCTATGATAGGCAAATAACATAGTTGAATGCAAGGATGGTGAACTCCAAGTATAATAAATGAACAATTTTATACTAAATGCAATGATAGATGAAAAATATGTTGTTTGAAATGCAAATTTGAGATAAGAGAATGCAAACCAGAATCTGAAGGTGCCCCTAGGCAACCTAAAACTAATATTGGATGTTGCATAGCCTTATCAGATGCAATTTGAGAAATATTAGATGTTCGATCTCAGATCATACCCATCGATGCACAACTATCGTACTTCTAAACCTGCAAATGACTATGAAAATGATAGGAAACAATAATGCTAAGAATACGAAAGTGACTTCTAATCAACAAGGGAGTTAGAATTCAGCCAGAAAGTCAGGGGGAATTCAAGGGGGAATGCTTGATTAAATAGGCTAGGTAAGTTGGAGGGTTTGGGCCAAAAATAGAATAGGTTGCAACCTCTTCCAATCTAGGGATGATTGGCAGATACTATCTCGTAACTGTCACACAGTTAGGCAGATAGAGACAAAAAGTGTTGCAATAATTTTTTCATTTTTCTATTTTGGGATTTTTCTATTTTTGGATGAGATCAGACATCTGATATCATACATTAAATAACTATCAAGGACCAGACATCCGATATCATCAAAATATAGCCTATCTCACCAGGAGGGCATGAAAATTGAGGCAAAAGGATAGTTGTTATAATTAATTTTTTGAGTATTTTTGTCTTAATGTGAATTAATGAGTCAATTTTAGGGTGTTACAAGTAACATAAAAAAACACCATTGCAATAAAAATGACACATTGTATTAAATTCAAGGTGGTCCCTTGGGATACAAATTGACCCTTTGAGGGTGCATTTTACAATAATATGTCCACAAGGGGTAATCCCTTTTACAAATCAAACATATGGTGTCTTTCATTCTTCTTCATGCTACAACAATGTTGGAGGTGGGTTTTTCATGACCACCATGTTGGAATTTGAGCTTTGTTATACCTAGAATATACACACATGCAAATAGACAAGGGTTTAGTAGCACCTGTCACAATGAATATGATAAATGTAAATGAAAAATGGAAATAAAAGAAAATGAATAATGAATATGGCTTACATGGCACAATCCAGGAAGCATAACATTAGCATTCCCTCTCTTCTTTTCTTGGTCATGTGATGGTACCTTTATAGGCCTTTGAGGGTTTTGGAGGGAAGGATAGGTGGCAAGCCAGGGCTACCAAGTGGTAGGGACTAGGTAGCCACCTATCCTGGGAAGTTACAGTGAGTCACTAGAAGTGTCTCACTTAACTGGGATAGGTGCAAGTGGAGTGATGTGTGGAGTGAGGTGTGAGATGTGGCAAGTGGGTAGGTGCAAGTGGAGTGATGTGTGGAGTGAGGTGTGAGATGTGGCAAGTGGGTAGGTGCAAGTGGAGTGAAGTGTGGAGTGAGGTGTGAGATGTGGCAAGTGGGTAGGTGCAAGTGGAGTGAAGTGTGGAGGGATGTCCCATGTGAAGGGACAAGGGTGAAATGGGTGTGTGAGAGGTGGCAAAGGGGTGATGGTGATGTGGCCAGGACACATGTCAAGTGAGGAGAGAGGGTATCCTAGGAGGATATTTCCCAGATTTAATAAAATCTAGAAAATATAATTATGTGCAGGATTTTATACCTAAGTCAAAACTTAGGCACATAATGTTATGCAAAATTGAAATGTGCAATGTGGATGAATAATGTGCAGGAATTATATGCCTAAGTTTAGACTTAGGCATATATTATTATGTATAATTGTGATGTGCAATGTGGGTGAATGATGTGCAGGAATTATATGCCTAAGTTTAGACTTAGACATATATTATTATGCAAAATTATGTGATGAAATGCAAATGCCTAGATTTTGGTGTCTACAGATGCCCCTTTTTGTACTGTGTTACGTGAAACACAATGTGGTGCAAAAAAAAAGACACCTAGTTTTATTTGATGGAGGAATGGACTCAAATCTTCTCGATGCACAAGAATGAATGACTTTTTTTGAAAATTTTGATTTGTTTGCTTACCCCCTCAATTGGCGAATGGGTAAAGGATGAAACCCACGAGCCAATTGACCAAATGTGGATGATGAAAGGAGGTGGATGATTGCATGATGTGAATTGTGTATGCAAATGTATGACATCTTGATCAACTTGATACCCCAAGTTTGGGATTGTTTATGTTGTTGCAAATTTACCTTTGGTTTCGATGATGCACAAAATGTTGTGGTAAAATTATTAACCACGTTTGTGAGCTTGTGAGTCCCACTACATTTAGTCACTCTTGTGCATAAAAGCTAACACACTAAGACCTCGATACTCGAGTGATTTTTTATTATACCACATTTTGATTTGATTTTTTTCCGCTTTTGACCCAACAAAAGGGGTCTAAGGATAACCTTGTGCAAATTTGATTTAACACAACCAAGCTCAAATATTGAGGGACCTAGCTGATTTAATGCCATAGTGATTTGATGTTGAATGTTTGAATGAGTGTCCTTATGGTGAGCTACCCATCCAATAGATTGCATGGATTGCTAGTCGCTGCAACCACCAGGTGTATAGTGTAATCCACTAGATACAAGGTTCACTAAATGATGTGATGATGATGATGATGATGTTTGTAAAAATGCATGATGTGATTGATGCAAATGTTGGAAATCAAGATCAAGTTGGATGCCCCAAGTTTGGGATTGTTTGTGTTTTTGCAAATTTACCTTTTGGTTTCGTTGATGTGCAAAATGTGTGGTAAAATATTCGATCACGTTTGGAGTTCTTTTTCCACTGTGACTTTAGCAATTCCTTCCAAATGATGGGTTCAAGGAACCAATCATTTGGAAATTCGATACTCGAGTGATTTTTTATTATTACCAAATTGTGTTTGGTTGTTTTCTACTTTTGACCCAACGGAAGGGGTCTAAGGATAACCTTGTGCAAATTTGATTTAACACAACCAAACTAAAAAATTGAAGGACCAACCTGATTTAATTTCAAACATGATGATGTGAAATGATTTTGTTAGTGTCCTTATGGTAATTTATCCATCCTACCGGATTGCATGGATAACCAATCACTGCAACCGCCAGGTTTCTAGAGTAAATTACTAGATACAAGGTTCACTCGAGATGATGATGATGTGAGATGATGATTTGGAGGGTTTTGCAATGTTTTTGTAGCCATTTGCATTTGAAGGGGAGTTGTGTAAGATGGTCACAAATAAAAGTCAACTTGTGTTGCCCCAATCATGGAAAAGATGCTCATTTTAATGAGCGTAATTTGCATGATTGAGTGTTTTGAGTGTTGACTTTGATTATGAAACTGAATTTGTTGATTTTGTCTTTCCCTTCAAGCGATGAGTCGATGGAGAAGATATGAAATGATGAAAGCAATGAAATAGATGATAATGGTTGGAATGAAATGGATGTTTTTGTTTTTGTTTCAACTGTGATTTTGACCATTGTTGATAATTGTGCACTTCTATCCCTTGGAGCAGTCCAACCGTATGGCTTTCTTAGGGAATTGAGATGATAACAATTCATTTCTTGCATGAGGTGAATCACTTTTCAAGGGCCTTATGGTAACTTATCCATCCTACTAGATTGCATGGATTGCCAGTCACTGCAACCGCCAAGTATATAGGATAAGTTACTGTATACGAGGATCACTTGAGGCTAAGTGGAAGAAGGAAATGTACACCTCTATCCCTTGGAGCAGTCCAACCGCATGGCCTTCTTAGGGAGTTGAGATGAGAGCATTTCTATTCTTTCAGGAGCCTGTTGAATTTGTTTTTGACCAAAGGAATTGAGGTACCTTTGGAGTTTTTTTTTTTTTGTTTTTTGTTGTTTTTTTTGGAGAATGCATGATTGTTTTGTGTTTTTTTTTGTATGAAAAAATATTCATGGAATTTTTTTGGTGTTTTATGTTTTTGTATGACAAAATATGCATGGAAATGTTTTTGGTGTTTTATGTTTTTGTATGACAAAATATGCATGGAAATATTTTTGGTGTTTTATGTTTTTGTAAGACAAAAGATGCATGGAAATGTTTTTGGTGTTTTATGTTTTATATGACAAAATATTCATGGAATTTTTTTGTTGTTTTATGTTTTTGTAAGACAAAAGATGCATGGAAATGTTTTTGGTGTTTGATGTTTTTGAAATGGAAAGAATGCACAAGATGTTTTTTGTGTTTTTATATTTTGTTGATTGATTTTTTTTGACCAAAGGAATTTGGGTACCTTTGGAGCATTTTGGATTGATTTGACCAAAGGGGTTTGTGCCTTTGGGGATTTTTGAATTGTGTTAATGATTATTGTCCTTATGGTAATCTACTCCTCCTACCGGATTGTATGGATAGCCAATCGCTACAACCGCTAGGGGGCTAGAGTAAATCACTAGATACAAGGATCACTTAAGGCTGAGTGAAAGAAGGAAATGTACATCTCTATCCCATGGAGCAGTCCAACCACATGGATTTCTTAGGGAGTTGAGATTATAGCACTTCGATTCTTTCGAAAGCCTTGTTGAGATTGAATTTGACCAAAGAAATTGGGTTACCTTTGGAGCTTTTTTGGATTGATTTGACCAAAGGGGTAGGTGCCTTTGGAGCCTTTTGAATTGAATTGACCAAAGGAGTTTGTTTCCCTTGGAGCTTTTTGAGTTGAAATGTGACCAAAGGAGTTTGATTCCTTTGGAGCTTTTTGACCAAAGGGGTTGATTCCTTTGGAGCCTTTTGAATTGAAATGTGACCAAAGGAGTTTGATTCCTTTGGAGATTTTTTTGAATTGGATTGACCAAAGGGGTTGATTCCTTTGGAGCCTTTTGAATTGAATGTGACCAAAGGAGTTGATTCCTTTGGAGCTTTTTGAATTGAATGTGACCAAAGGAGTTGATTCCTTTGGAGCCTTTTGAATTGAATGTGACCAAAGGGGTTGATTCCTTTGGAGCCTTTTGAATTGAATGTGACCAAAGGGGTTGATTCCTTTGGAGCTTTTTTTTTTTTTGAATTGAATGTGACCAAAGGGGTTGCTTGAACCCCCCTAGTTGGTGTTTTTGTGATTGTTTATGTATATGTGTAATGATTGATTGTTCAGATTTTTTTTGTACATGTTATGAAATGAATGTCTTATGAATGAATGGTGTTGCTTTATTAATCATTGTTCAAAGAGATTTTGAACCATTTGAATGAATGGTGTTGCTTTATTGATCATTGTTCAAAGAGGTTTTGAACCATTTGAATGAATTGTGTTGCTTTATTGATCATTTTTCAAAGAGGTTTTGAACCATTTGAATGAATGGTGTTGCTTTATTGATCGTTGTTCAAAGATGTTTTGAACCATTTGAATGAATGGTGTTGCTTTATTGATCGTTGTTCAAATATATTTTGAACCATTTAAATGAATGGTGATTCTTTATAATCATTGTTCAAAGAGTTTTGAACCATTTGAATGAATGGTGTTGATTTATTGATTTTTTCAAAGAGGTTTTGAACCATTTGAATGAATGGTGTTGCCTTATTAATAATTTTCAAAGAGGTTTTTGAACCATTATTTAGCAAACTTTACCTTTATTTCTTAATCAGGGGCACCAATATGATACTATGGTTTGACCACATTTTGTAGGATGAAATGGATTATGATATATGTGTGCTATGCGATGGTGGTATGTAATGGAAGCTTGCTTATGGTTTTCTTGTCCTTAGGGATAAAGGATCTAGAGTTGTTTTGCAAAGACTCAAACATCCTAGGGATCTCAAACAAACTCATCTTATGATCTCACAAATCTTCATGATGCTAAGGTTGTCCTAGTGGTTTCAAATTTCTTCAAGGACCAACTGTGTGTGAAATGATTATTCATTTCTCATTATGAGCTAGGTCAAACTAATCAATTGTAACTTATGCCAATAAGCTAGCTCATCCGAGAGCGGCCATAGATCTGTACAAAAGAAGGTCGCTAATGTGATAGACGTGGCACCATACGTAAGGATACCCCATTTCCAAGCGGGATTCATTCAGCCCATTGTTGTAATGAGGATCACCCCACGATTTTTGAGACACTAAGAGTTCCAGGGATTCAAGCTCCTTCCCTTCTTTTATTGCTTTGGATTTTGGGGATTTGATTTTTTTTTGAGTTTGCTCATTTTTGTAATGGAGCAACATGCATTTTTATTGCTTTTTGGAAACTTGCTCATTTTGAGAGAGAGCAAGGGGAATTTTATTGCTTTGGAAACTTGTTCATTTTGAGAGAGAGCAAGGGGAATTTTATTGCTTTGGGATGCTTTTGGGATACTTGCTCATTTTGAGAGAGAGCAAGGGATTTTTATTGTTTTTGTAATATTTTTGGGATACTTGCTCACTTTGAGGAGGAGCAAGGGATTTTATTGCTTTTGTAATATTTTTGGGATACTTGCTCGCTTTGAGGAAGAGCAAGGGATTTTCTCTTTTTTTTTTTGAAGGGTGAAGGGGGAGCTTGTCCTTTTTTCAACTCTGTAGCATTCTAGACCATGCACATAATTGGATGAATAGGGGAAACCTTTCACTTATGGCAATAACAACTTTTGACTTCGTTATTCCTAAGGTTCACAATATTTTTATGTGTTTTGATGTGTGTGATCCAAGAGGAAACTTGATTGACTAGGAATAACTTATTGTATCTAAATATTGTTCGATGTTCAATGGAGGTTTCTTAAGACACTAGTGGTGGTTGAGTGATTGAAAATATTAGGATTTTGCTTAGGAAGCAATGTATTATTGTGACTGATGGGTTTGGTGATGTTTGATGTGAGGTACCCCTGATTAAGGCAACAAGACATAGTGCACTATCAATTATTCATGACTTTAATGAATACAAATGGTACGAATGTGCAAATGTTATGAAAGTGGAATGTGTGAATGCAATGGAAGTTGGATTGTGAAGGCAATGTGTATGAAAATATTTTTTTGTTTTATATTTATTATTATTTTTGTTCTTTTGGTGTTTTTGAGCTAAAATGTGACCAAAGGGGTTTGGTTCCTTTGGAGATTTTTGAATGTAAATTGACCAAAGGAGTGCTTCCCTTGGAGCATTTTGAAATGAGATTTGACCAAAGGGGTTAGGTTCCTTTGGAGCCTTTTGAATTTATTTGACCAAAGGGGTGTCCCCTTTGGAGCCTTTTTGATTGATTTGACCAAAGGGGTGTCCCTTTTGGAGCCTTTTGAATTGAATTGACCAAAGGGGTTCCCCTCTTGGAGCCTTTTGAATTGATATTTGACCAAAGGGGTACCTCCTTTGGAGCCTTTTGAATTGATTTGACCAAAGGGGTGTCCCCTTTGGAGCATTTTGGATTGAATTGACCAAAGGGGTTTGGTTCCTTTGGAGCCTTTTTTTATTTGAGGTGTTACCAAAGGGATTTGGTTCCTTTGGAGCCTTTTTAATTGATTTGACCAAAGGGGTGCCCCCTTTGGAGCATTTTTGATTGAATTGACCAAAGGGGTGTCCCCCTTGGAGCATTTTGAAATGAGATTTGACCAAAGGGGTTAGGTTCCTTTGGGGCCTTTTGAATTGATTTGACCAAAGGGGTGTCCCCTTTGGAGCGTTTTGAATTGAATTGACCAAAGGGGTGTCCCCCTTGGAGCATTTTGAAATGATTTGACCAAAGGGATTAGGTTCCTTTTGGAGCATTTTTGATTGATTTGACCAAAGGGGTGTCCCCTTTAGAGCCTTTTGATTGATTTGACCAAAGGGATTTTGTTCCTTTTGGAGTGTTTTTATTGATTTTATTTTACAATAAGATATCCACAAGGGGGTAATCCCTTTTACAAATCAAACATGGTGTCTTCGTCTCTTCATGCTACAATCGAGGTTGGAGGTGGGTTTGTGAGTTGTGACCACCATTGAAATGAGCTTTGCACCTTGAGTTGAGTTGTATACCTACACACATGGAAGCAAGAAATATGTTAGTAGCACCTGTTTACAATGATTATGATAAAATGACTAATAAAAAATAAAAATGAAAGAAGATGATTATTATGATTGCTTACAAAGCACAATCTGGGCAGCATAACATTAGCATTCCCTTCCTCTCATTTTTTTGGTCATGTTATGGTGAATTTATAGGCCTTTGAGGATTTTTTTAGGGGAGGATAGGTGGTAAGGATTGGGTAGCCACCTACCCTAGGAAGTTACAATGAGTTATTAAAAGTGCCTCACTTAATTGGGAAGATGTGGCATGTGGGTAAGTGCAAGTGGAGTGATGTGTGGAGTGAGGTCTGAGACATGGCAAGTGGGTAGGTGCAAGTGGAGTGAAGTGTGGAGTGAGGTGTGAGATGTGGCAAGTGGGTAGGTGCAAGTGGAGTGAAGTGTGAGGGATGTCTCATGTGAAGGGACAAGGGTGAAATGGGTATGTGAGAGGTGGCAAAGGGGTGATGGTGATGTGGCTAGGACACATGTCAAGTGATGAGAGAGGGTTACCTAGGAGGATATTTCCTAGATTTAATAAAATCTAGAAAATACAATTATGTGCAGGATTGTATGCCTAAGTCAAAACTTAAGTTAGGCACATAGTGTTATGCAGAACTGAATTGTACAATGTGGATGAATAATGTGCAGGAATTATATACCTAAGTGTAGACTTAGACATATATTTTTATGCAAAATTATGATGTGCAATTTGGGTGAATTATGTGCAAGAACTATATGCCCAAGTTTAGACTTAGACATATATTATTATGCAAAATTATGTGATGAAATGAAAATGCCTAGATTTTGGTGTCTACAAGGAGCTTTTATGAATGAAAAAGTAATAGGTCGAGGGTTTGAAATGCAAGGACACCTCTTTTTCATTGGAATCAAAAGGAAAGTTATTGAATAGATAACTTAATGCAAGACATACATGGTTATGACCTTTTTTTGGTGGTCATATTTGTGGAAGTCAAGGAGGCATGGGGTTGTTTATCATATGAAAAGTTGTGCTCATATGGTTGATCTATAATTGCTACAACATTGGTAGAATAGAGGTCTAAGAACTGACATTGGAAAAAATATTCATTTTTTATGCTTTTACACTCTTTCTTCAACAAAGTAGGGACTTCAATAGAAAATTTCATGTTTATACCTAAAATGTGCAAGGTGGGCATTCTAGTTAGCATGTTGGTCTTAGCTCATAGGAGACCAAAAGTTGAATCCCAACATCATTTTTTTTTCAAGACTTTCTTAAATAGGATAGTAATGTAAACTAATATGATAGACAATGTGGCACATAAAAGTACCACATTATACCTTGTTTAAGCTATATATATATATGTCTTTAACCTATCAAAAGAGAACATGTCTCAAATATTTAGTGAACCAGTGGTGATTAAGTGGCATAGAATGAGTGTCTATCACAAAAAAATGAGCAAATGATAAGTTGCACACTACAATTTGATAATCTTTCTATGATTTGAGGATTTATTTTTTTTCATTTTTGAGGGACATTTAGCCCATTTTAAAAAATTGTATGGTTTTTGAGCTTCATGTATTGCTAACATTAGTTTAGAGAATTTTTCTAGTGTTAGGGGCCAAATTGTATGGAATATTCCTTAAGCTCTATTGCCCACTTTTGAGAGGGAGAATTTATAATATTCTATGCAGTCAAAATATTTGGTCTATATTTTTGGAAGATGCAATTGGATTTGTGATAATTACAGTAAATTTTGAGTTTTTTGGAGGCATATAGAATAATAATTCAATATGTGCTTTAGTCAATCCCCCATATTCCTTTGGGTGATTTATTTAGCTTATTCATGAATATTCAATTATTCAGGATCTCTTCCTCCTATCTCTTGTCTAGGTACTCTTAGAAGTCTATAATAGTTATTTTTTTAAGCAGGTTCGTGCGAAGTCTTTTTCGATGATAGAAATTGGGTGGCCCAAGGGCAAATGGAAGTATTCAAACAAGGTGATGAATGTTGTAGAAGGAAAAACCATACCTTATGCAATCATGGAAGACTGGAGCAACTTCTTTAGAGGTGGCGGTGATCTTGACTTATCTTCCTCATTTAAAGTCTTAGTTGAGGTGTTTTTGGATGTGTGTAGGAGTATCTAATAGTGCTAGTAATGACTATAGTCTACCCTAAGAAGACCCTTGCACAAGAAGCATTTTTGTAGTAGTGGATTTTAGACAATAAGGGGGATTAAAATAAGTCTACCTCAATATTGGAGACTTACTAGAGTATCCATTATTGGGGGAGATATTATTCTCACTAATGTCTTCTCTCCTTGACCCCTTAGTTTAGATTATGAAGGGGTGTTGAAAGTGTAATGTAATTCATGGCCAAGGTACAATGTGGCACATAAAAGTACCACATTGTACCTTGTTTATGCTATATATATGTATTTAACCTATCAGAAGAGAACATGTCTCAAATATTTAGTGAACCAGTGGTGACTAGGTGGCATATAATGAGTGTTTATTACAAGCAAATGAGAAAATGATAAGTTGCACACTACAATTTGATAATATTTCTATGATTTGAGGATTTATTTTTTTTTCATTTTTGAGGGACATTTAGCCCATTTTAAAAAATTATATGGTTTTTGAGCTTCATGTATTGCTAATGTTAGTTTAGAGACTTTTTCTAGTGTTAGGGGCCAAATTGTATGGAATATTCCTTAAGCTCTATTGCCCACTTTTCAGAGGGATAATTTACAATATTCTATGTAGTCAAAATATTTGGTCTATATTTTTGGAAGATGCAATTGGATTTGTGATAATTACAGTAAATTTTGATTTTTTTGGAGGCATATAGAATAATAATTCAATATGTGCTTTAGTCAATCCCTCATCTTCCTTTGGGTGATTTATTTAGCTTATTCATGAAGATTCGATTATTTAGGATCTCTTCCTCCTATCTCTTGTCTAGGTACTCTTAGAAGTCTATAATAATTATTTTTTTAAGCAGGTTCATGCGAAGTCTTTTTCGGTGATAGAAATTGGTTGGTCCAAGGGCAAGTGGAAGTATTCAAACAAGGTGATGTATGTTGTAGAAGGAAAAACCATAACTTATGCAATCATGGAATACTGAAGCAACTTCTTTAGAGGTGGTGATGATCTTGACTTATCTTCCTCATTTAAAATCTTAGTTGAGGTGTTTTTGGATGTGTGTAGGAGTATCTAATAGTGCTAGTAATGACTATAGTCTACCCTAAGAAGACCCTTGCACAAGAAGCATTTTTGTAGTAGTGGATTTTAGACAATAAGGGAGATTAAAATAAGTCTACCTCAATATTGGAGACTTACTAGAGTATCCATTATTGGGGGAGATATTATTCTCACTAATGTCTTCTCTCCTTGACCCCTTAGTTTAGGTTATGAAGGGGTGTTGATGCCAAGGTCAATTTTGTATGATGTACTCTTAGATAGGCCTAAGGGCATTTAATGTACACTGTATTAAATTTATTGTAGTAATTTATTATGTAAGCCATATGGTTAAACCCATATTATAAACATGTAATTAACCCTTAAAACCTTTCTTGTTATGTTGGCTCAAGGTTAAGTTCATTTGTATAATTGGGGATTTTGATATTGGCACAAATACCCTCCACCACTCCATCATTTAATTAATGGAGTGTTGTGGTTCTTGTATATGGATAAAATAGTGATTATTTATGGTCCCTGTAGGTGCCCACTATATATTTCTCTCTTTTGTCCTTTTTACTCTTTTTACATAATATTTGAGTGGATGGGTTGCTTTTGTTTGTTTCAAATTTTTGTTATGAATTCCAACACAACTAAAAACTTGTTTAATATAGTTGGTATGCATATTATAAATCTAATTAAATCTAAAATTTGACAATGTCCATTGTGGTCTCAGGTTCCCATGTGCATGCATAACATCACCCAAAGAATCCAATTATAACAACACTATATTCATTACTCCAAAAACTTTAAAAAATCTTGATTCATGTCAAGTTCATCAAAATGAGTATTTTTGAAACTATTATTTTTCTTTATTCTAAGTAAACCCAATATCTTGGTAGTTCATTGCACACATTTTTTAATAACATATAATAAGGTCAATTTAGTCTCTTGGCCTTATGAGTGGTCATGGATGGGATGGGGATGCTCAACCCTAAGCATTGGTCGTAGGGGTTTCTCAAACTATCCAAATCCAAAAAAAGAAAAGTATAACAAAAAAATTAGTTTCATTAAAGACAATAAATGCTTCTAATTATTAAATTGTGACAAAACTATATTTATTACTGAATTGAGCACCATACTTTTAGTTATATAAAAATAAAATTAATATCGTCATTTTCAATAAGGCTAGATAAATTGTGACAATTTAATGTTTTGAACATTGTTCATATATTTAGAACTTGGAAGCATCAATTTATAATGTTATATCTAATACTCTTCATATTTAATCATGTCTTAATTTGATATAATAAAATGCAAAAACATTAGTAAAACAAAGACAAACATATTCAAATGAATGCATAAATAATATATATCTTATGCATTACTTCATTCATTTATTTTTTAATAGTTTTATCTCCATGTTTAGATGGAATAGGACATATAAAATATGACTAGATATGTAATTGTTATATAAAAAAGATTCATTTTTAAGGTTATATGAAAAATATTGAAAAGCATATGTAAATAGATGTACTAAGACTAAGGCTATAGTAGGAGAATATTTAGACATAAATAAGAACACATGGAAGAAAAAAATAATAAACTGATGATTGGTTGGGATATATATTTAAAGAGTGCTTGGACAATAACAAGGATATAAAAGCTCTAGTTAGGAAAAAAGTCCAAGGAACTATGTGGACAAAGGAGTTAGCAAAATACTAGAACACTACTTTATTGAGTTAAAATACTAGAATACTACTTTGTTGAGTTAAACCCCACATATAAATACTATAAAAAACATATGTAGGGTGAACACAAAATGGAGAGCAAAGATGTTTATGTTACAACTAAGGACTAAATCATATCAACTCAAATATGAGACAAGTAGATGGAAGAGACATAAGAAGAGTGAAAGAAGAGGATATTTTCTTTTTATACATCAAATGTAGTTTATAGTTGAAATAGAGAAGTGTGTCATATTGGGATGCAAAGCATAAAGCCATATGCAAGCTAGTTATATCAATAGTTTGGTAGTAGATTCTATATAGAAATTATTTGGAGAAGCAAGAATAGAGATAGTAGGAGAATTTTTAATCATGGTAGAAAAATGTTAATGCTTAAAAAATAAAGGTCTTGGATGATATTTTTACATAATCTAGTCTCTTATTTAAAGGAGCAAGTGAGATAACACATTATGTTTGGTTATTTGTATCTTTGTAATCTCATATGTTGTGTGGCCTCACGAATGTTATAAGCCTTTTTTTATTCATATTATACTATTAAAACTCTTGTATATATGTTGCACATGCAATGATGCTTTCCAAAACCTCGAAACTATGTATTATACAATTTTTGATTTACATAACTATAGTATCTTGACACTACCTTTGCAAATTTTTCCTATTTTAGAGGAGAAATACAATGATTAAAGGTTAGCAGAAAACACCTCCAAAATATCAAAATTTAGCTAAATTTGACAAGGATTGATTTGCATGAAAAAGGAGCTGATTGGATAAAGGAAGTGATTTGCTAAACATAGGTGGCTGGTTAATGTGAGCAAATTGCTTGTAAATATGAGCTATTTACTCAAAAAACCCAAGCAAATCCCTCGAATAGGTGCAAGGATAAAAATCAACATGGATCATGAGGAAAATATTTTGAAAAATGATCTTTAGGCATGTAGTAGTGCACCAAGTCAATTTTGGAGCCATATAAGCATGTTAGAGGAAATATTTGGAGGTGCAACATTTTACTAAAGTGACCCTTGAATTTTTACTTTTACTAGGAGTAATTATTTTTCACCTCAAGTAACTTAGGGGTAAATTATTGCTAAATTAGGGGCCTAGGGACCACATTATAACCATATTTTGGCTATGAAAATTTAGAGCTCTACTCTCTGAAACCCATATTATGCTTTGCACACATAAGGTTGTAAGAAATTGACAAGTCCTTATACATATCATTAGTGAAACTGCCCTCCTGGTTTTCTAAGTGCATGATGATTGTGGCATGGCCCATGTAGCCCATATTATCATTTTCTTATAAAAATCATAACTAAATAAATGGATGGAAATTGATGTTATTTGGCTTTTCATGTGTTAATTTATTATACACTCTTCTCATTATAATGTAAAAAAATTATATTTGCTTTAATTTCTCACACTCTAATCTTCCAAACAATTGAATTTTTCACATTCTACTTTCATTTTTGTTTGCACTTTATTTTATGCATATTTAGATTAGATTAAATATTCATACAAGGACAAAATGAAGTTGGCCTAAAATTGAAGGTCAAGGGAAGCCTTTGGAAAAACCCATCAAAACTTGTTGAAACTTGGATTTGGGGGTGCAAAACCAAATCTAGAAGTTAGGACAATTCACCGGATCAACATGGTTTCCAGCATGCCCAATGGGACAAACCTTCACTTTCATGCCTTTGCATTACTTTTTTCAGTTTTTATGCCAAAATTACATTTTTCATGGATGAGCGATTGGCTCAAAATTGAATAAAAATTTCACCAAGTCTAAATTAGCAAACAATTTGAGTAGTTTTCTCAATTTGAGTGGTTTTCCTTGTTGAGCAAGGTGCAGTGACAGTATTGTCATTATTGTCAACACACTCATATGGAATGGTTGATACAGTGGACAATTTTTTAGAGGTTTTTCAGAGTATGTAAAGTGATATTCAATGCTTATGAGGATGTTTTTAATGTTCGGGTGAAGTTGTTACAGGTTGTTCATGCAAATTTGCAAAAGTTGAAAAAATTGTCAAGAAGTTGTCAAAAAATTGCAAAAGTCATCACAGGCATAGTTGGATAGAATGGATCAATTTGGAACATGCCAACATTTTAGGAAATAGTCTCGAATAGCGTTGGATATGTCAGCATAGTTTTTGGATTTATCAGCGATGTTTTCGATATCTTGGCAAATGATTTGGCAAGTGGTCATACAGGCTGAAAAGGGCAGTTTTGTCAGAAACACTACGATTAAATCGAGAAGAATTTGAAAGAAAAATTTGAACTGGAGGTGGTCATTATCTTCAATAATATGTGTTATAAATTTACACCAAAACAAATAAACGAGGTGAATTTTACAAGTGTTGCAAGGTTGTCACAAAAATGCTCTTTTTGGAAAAAGTGTGTCATCAGTAGTTTTCGTGGAGGTGGTAAAGGAAAAATGTAAGGATTTATGCAGCAAGATTTGAAATGGATGTATTCAACATTACAAATATTATACGTTTTAAATTTAAGAGAAAATAGAGTTACGAGGTGAGAGTTATGATTGTTGCAAAAACAGTACAGGTCACTTTTATGTCAATTTGTTCCACTTGTGCAAAATCATTTAGTTGGTCGTTTTGACCTTACAGAGTCACCAGAGTTTTGATTTTAGTGTTGTTACACCTTCAAGGCATCAAATATAGCATCTTTAATTTTTTATTTGAGATTTCACGTGGCTCCAAAGTAAGATAACGAGTAAGGTGCCAATTCTTTGCATGTACGTGTTTGACAAAATGCCTTCTCAAAATAAAAAAAAGGAAGTTATATTGTTCTAAGAAGCTTCATTAAAGAAAATATTTTTAAAAATTTGAAAAGGAAAAAAGAATGTAAGTGTGTGCTTTTTAAGTGACAAGGGATTTTATTGAAATGTGGGGACTTTATTTTGTGAAGAGAGAAGTGTGTGTGGAGAAAAATAAAGAGTGAAAATCCATGATTTTTGGAGAGTGGTGAAAAATGTCACTTTAGTATTTTGGGCATAGTGTTCTCATATGATATCTATTTTAGTTAAAATTTTGAGAGGAGTTTGAATATAAAGTTTTACACAATACCCAGAAAGCGTTTAGTAATTGGAAGAACGAGTTAAGATAACAATCAATTTTTTTTGTGATACGAGAAGATTCAAATTCTGAGTAATGCAGAGAGGGATGTTATACTGGGTGAAATAGAAAGTTTTAGATTTTGAGCTTATATACCATAGAGGGTTCTAGTTTCAGTGAAGACATTCATATATTTAATTTTATTATCAATATCAAAATCAAGTGGGTGCTTGGTAGAGGGGTTGGTGCTCCTTTCTATTGGTGCAGATAAATCAGGGGTTGGTGCTCCTTTCTATTGGTGCAGATAAATCAGGGGTTGGTGCTCCTTCTAGTGGGTGCTAGTAAATTGATTTTAAATTTGGTGCTTTGCAAAGGATGGATTTGGATGGGAGTCCAAATAGTCATTTTCGAGGATGTAGCCAAATTGGTGAACCTTGGTACATCTTGTGTTGTGTGATGTTCTCTTGTTATACTTGCTTTATTTGGTTTTATTTTTTTATTATTTTGGCTTTGAGTGTTGAAGATTTAAGTTTTAAAGAGCTACACTGATTCACCCCCCCTCTTAGTGTCATTGAGAGACTAACAATTAGTATCAGAGCAAGGTTCCTAAATAGGATTAACTGACTAGGGTGATCTTGGAAGTGACACAATGGTAGGTGGTGAAGGCTTCTTCTAAAATAAAGCACAATTGTTTGATGAAACTAATTATGCATTTTGGAGACTCTGGATGTATAAATATATTTGTGCTTTGGGATACGACATTTGGGATTCAGCAGATAGTGGATACACAATACCCACCACTTCTCCAACCGATGATGTCGATAAGAAACTGTTTGAGAATGACTCAAAAGCAAAGAATGCTATCATGTGTGGATTAGTGGACATTGAACTGGTAAATGTTATGGGTTATAAAATTGCAAAGGAAATATGGGACAAATTGAAGAGCATTCATGAATGAGATGTTAAGATCAAGGAGGTCAAGTTACAAACACATTGAGATTAGTTCAAAGTATTAAAGATGAATGACGATGAGAATATAGAGGCATATATGTTGAGAGTTAATGAAGTCATTAATGTGATTAGAGGACTCGATGAGGAAATCAAATATTCTATCATCATGAAAAAGGTATTAAGATCCCTTCCCCAAATATTTGATTCTAAAGTTTTAGCTATAGAAGAAGCTAAAGATCTAAATTCTTTTAGTATGGATGAGATGCATGGTTCTTTGACTGCATATGAGATGAGAATAGAAAAATCTAAACCCACCGATAGAGAAGCTACTTTTAAAACCCATAAAAATATGAAAGCAAAACAAGAATCCGAGGAAGAAGAGACATCAGATGAAATGGAAGCAAACTTTGTTCAAAAACTAAAAAGGGGAAAAGAAAAATATAGAGGACAATTACCATTTAAATGTTTCAACTATGGAGGCGTTGGGTATTTTGCAGCTAAATGTCCACTTAATGAGAATAACATAAGTGATGAAGGATCGCACGAAGAAATAAGTAACTGAAAGAAGAAAATAAATTTCAGAAAAGGCAACATCAAGACAAAAAGTTTCATCTCCAATAATTTTAGTTCATCAGAAGATAGCTCCAGTGAGGATTCTAAAAAGGAAACAGGTGAAGCTCTTTTCATGGCACTCAAAGAAGAAAAACCAGAAAAAGAACAGGAATGTGATGAAGAATAAATTGACATAGAAGTGAATTTGGAAGAGGAACTAATTGCAGTGCTAGATGAATTGAAGATAGAAAGAAAAAATAATAAGAAAATTTCAAGAAAGCTTGAAGATGCAAATGAAATCATAACAAATTTGAAAGTACAGATAGAAGAATCCAAGAAAATATCCAAAGATATTGAAGTGCAAATAACCATGAAAATAGATTATTGCAACAAGCTAGAAGAAGAGATTGTTGGTTTAAGAATGCAACTAGAAGATATGAATCAAAAAATTAGTTGTTATCACAAACATGAAGAAAGTTCTATGAATTTGGATAAGATCATAAATAACCAAAAGACTACAGGCATCAAATTTTTTTTGCGTTTTGATGAAGGAGAATCGTCAAATGTATCAAAGGCCATAAATGAAGAATCCACAAAGAATGAAGAGAATAAATAGGTTGATCAAGCAAAAATTAATCATGCAAAGGAAAGCAATAATGCAAGGCATGAAATGAGAATTGACAATGATGGCTTCACCAATGTCACACATCAAAGAAGAAAAATATTTATGGCTCCGATGACAACATGGCAAATACCACCACCCAGGTTCAATCATCTCTTTTCTGGTTACTATTTCAAATGGAATGGTTATGGACATACGATCTCAGATTGCAAGTATAATGTAGGACCAAGGAATTTTACCAATAGAAATGTTTTTCACCTTTGATGGATTATGCAGTAGAATGGTTTAACTATCATAATTTTGGGCATATTGCAAGAAATTATCAAAGTACATTTGCATTAAATCAATTTCAAGGAAGAAAATTTCATCCAAATGGAATATAAGACAAAATAGAAAATTTCCCGAAAAACATGCACAAGCTACTGAAAAAGAAAAGCCAAAACAAGAGCCCAAAATTGTAATCAAACCTGAGTGGAAATAAAAAGAGCGACCTAAGGAAGAAAATGAATCCTTGATCGTACAGACAACATTTAAAGTGAAAAATAAATCCACAATATGGATACTTGATAGTGGATGCTCCAGTCATATGACAGGTGACAAACAAAAATTTGAGAAGTTGCAGCAATATGAAGGTGGTTCAGTAAAGTTTGGAAACAATGATCAAGCTAAGATAGTTCGTAGAGGTTCAGTTAATATTAGTGATGGAAAAATTAGGTCAAAAGAAGTATTTTTTGTGGTTGTTCTGAAGCATAACTTGTTGAGCATAAGTCAGATTTGTGATAGAGGTCATGGAGTGATCTTTAAGAATCAAGGTTTTGAAGTCAGAAAGGCAAACAATGGGAAGTTGATAGCAACTGGATCAAGTACATATGGCAACCTATACACTCTCTTAGATACTTCAGAAGGAGCTTGCTTGATTGGATAGGAAGAAGAGAATTGGTTGTGGCACAAGAGGCTCGATCATATCAGTTTTGACAATCTAGTAAAAATTAACTCAAAGAAAGCAGTAAGAGATATTACCACCATTGGAAAACCATCAAATAGTATTTGTGCTTCATGTCAAAAGGGGAAGCAAACTAGAGTCTCATTTAAAACAAAAGGGTACTACACAAGCAAACCTTTGGAACTAGTACATACTGATTTATGTGGACCTATGAGAACGAAAAGCATAAACGGTGACAAATATTTCATGTTGTGTATAGATGACTATTCCAGGATGACATGGGTACTCTTTTTAAAGCATAAATCATAAGCTTTTGAGATTTTCAAAGTTTTCAAAAACCAAGTTGAGAATCAAACAGGAAAAATGATTAAATGTTTAAGGTCAGACAAAGGAGGAGAGTTCATTTTAGAAGATTTCACAGAGTATTGTGAAAAATATGGCATTAAGAGACAGTTTTCAGCAGCCAAGACACCTTAGTAGAATGGTGTGGTAGAAAGAAAGAACAGGACAGTGCAAGAAATGGCACAGACTATGTTTACTGAGAGCAAAGTAGCATCCAGATTTTGGAAAGAGGTAGTCCATACTATGGTATACATCCAAAATAGGTGCATGTTGAGGATGCATGAAAGCAAAACTCCTTATGAGTTGTGGTTCGGTAAAAAGGCAATAACAAGATACTTTAAAGTTTTTGGCAGCAAGTGTTACATCAAAAGAACTAAAGAAAACCTTGGTAAGTTTGAAGATAGAGTGAATAAAGGTATTTTTCTTGGCTATTCATTAAAAAGTAAAGCTTACAAATGCTACAACAAGAGACTAAGGAAAATTGTGGATAGTGCTGATGTTAAAGTTGATGAAGAAAGATAATGAGTAATTAGCTATGAAGAGAACTACCCAATTTATGAAGAGGTCATTGAAGGAGATGAGGAAAAGGAAATGAAAAAGAAACAAAAAATTGACTCAAAGGATTCAAACAGTGATTCAAAAGTGGAAGAAAACAAGAAATTCAAAATAGGCAACTGGCATAAAGATCATCCTAGAGAGCAAATAATTGGAGACCCCATAGTTGGTGTTCAGAAAAGAAGAATATTAGTAAGTAACTACTCTTTATTATCTAGCATTGAGCCCAAAAATGTTGTTGATGCAAGAAAATATGAAAGTTGGGTAAAGGCAATAAATGAAGAATTAGATCAGATCGAGAAAAAAAAGACTTGGGAGTTAGTACCAAGACCCACAAATAAAAATGTAATTAGTACTAAATGGGTCTTTCGAAACAAATTGAATGAAGACAGATAGGTAGTCAGGAACAAAGCAATATTGGTATGCAAAGGCTATGCACAAGTTTAAGGTATTGAACTTGAGGAAACCTGTGCACTTGTGGCCAGACTAGGGGCAATTAGAATATTTTTGGTTTTAGCAGTTTACAAGAATTTCAAATTTTATCAAATGGATGTGAAATCAGCATTTTTGAATAGGAAACTTGAAGAAGAGGTTTATATTGAGCAGCCAGATGGTTTCCAACTTGGTGATGATCCCAAATTGGTTTGCAAGTTGAAGAAATCGTTATATGGCTTAAAACAGGCACCCCGAGCATGGTATGCAAGGCTAGACAATTATATTACTCAACAAGGGTTCAAGAAAGGTATGGTGGATAGTAATTTGTATGTCAAAATAGAAAATGGTCATCATATTGTTCTTGTTGTATACATAGATGATATCATATTTGGTAGTAGAAAATATGAGTTGTGTAAATATTTAGAAAATAAGATGTAGAAAGAATTTGAAATGTCAATGATTGGTGAAATTTCATATTTCCTCGGATTGCAAGTTAATAAAAAGGATAAGGGCATATTTATTTCTCAAATTAAATATGTGAAAGAGATGCTAAAAAATTTCACAATGGAGGATTGTAAGCCAGTTAGCACTCCCATGACGATAGGTTGCAAGTTGAGCAAGGATGAGAAATCTCCACATGTTGATCAAACTATGTATAGATCTATGATTGGGAGCTTACTATACTTGAAAGCTACCAAACTAGATATTTTGCAGGCAGTATGCATGGTAGCATGATTTTAGGCTAGTCCCAAGGAGACTCATGTGACAACAGTGAAGAGGATTCTTTGGTACCTCAAGGGTACTATGGAATATGGGTTATGGTATTCGAAATGTAAGGACTTCACCCTTATTGCATATTTATATGTATATAGGACAGGATGTGTAGATTACAGGAAGAGTACCAGTGGAGGTATATTCTATCTTGGATACAAGTTGGTCATGTGGGACAATAAGAAATAGGAGTCAGTATCCTTATCCACAACAGAGGCAGAATACATTGCAACGACAACGTGTTGTATGCAGGTGTTAATGAAATAAACTCTGAAGGATATTTGCATTAATTTTAGTGAGTCAATTTCAGTTAAGTGTGATAACACCAGTGCCATTAACATCTCAAATAATCTGGTTATGCATTCTCACACAAAACATATTGCTATTCGGTATCATTTTTTGAAGGAGAGTTGCGAAAGGTGAGTTTAAGTTGGATTTTGTTCCAAAAATAGAGCAAGTATCGGATATCTTCACCAAACCACTACCCAAGGAAGTATTTGAGTACCTTCACAAGAAATTGGGAGTGGTCACACTTCCCAAGAATTGACTAACTATTGGGGCCACATTCTCAGGGGGAGCATTTGTGTATTTGTTTATCTTTTTGCTCATGTTTGTGATTTATTCTAAGTGTAATAATTTTTGTCTGAGAATGTTGTGCATGGACTCAGGGGGATTTTGTAGCAGCACTTTGGTCTTTTTTTCAAATGGGGAGAATAATTACAAGAAATTGTGCGTGTGTTGCCAACAATTCCAAAGGGGGAGATTGTTGAGCAAGGTGTAGCAACATTATTGTCATTATTGTCAACACGCTCAGATGGATAGGTTGATGTAGTGAATAGTTGTTCAAAGTTTGTTCAAAGTATTTACAGTGATGTTCAATGCTTATGAGTATGTTTTTGATGTTCAGGTGAAGTTGTTATAGGTTGTCCGTGCAAATTTGCAAAAGTTGAAAAAATCATCAAGAAGTTGTCAAAAAATTGCAAAAGTTATCACGGGCATAGTTGGACATGATATATCAGTTTAGAACATGCTAGCATGTTAGTAAATAGTCCATAATATTGTTGGAGGTGTCAGCATAGTGTTTGGATTGATCGGTGATATTTCTGGTATCTTGGCGAATGATTTGGCAAGTGGTTGTACAAGCCGAAAAAGTGCAGTTTTTTCAGAATCACTATGATCAAACCGAGAAGAATTTGATAGTGAAATTCAAACTAGAGGTTGTAGTTATCTTCAAGAACATGTGTTCTAAATTTCCACCAAAACATAGAAACGAGGCGAATGTTACAAGCATTACAAGACTGTCACAAAAACACTCTTTTTGGAAAAAGTGTGTCAATAGTAGTTTTTGTGGAGGTGGTATAGGTGAACTATAAGGATTTATATAGCGAGATTCAGACTGGATGTATTAAGCATTGCAAATATTCTATGTTTCAAATTTCAGAGAAAACATAATTACAAGGTGAGAGTTATGATTGTTGCAAAAATAGTATAGGCCACTTTAATGCCAATTTGTTCCACTTGTGCAAAATCCTTTAGTTGGCCATTTCGACCTTGCAGAGTCACCAGAGTTTCAGTTTCAGTGTTGTTACACCTTCAAGGCATAAAATAGAGCATATTTCATTTTTTGTTTGAGGTGTCACGTGGCTCCGAAGTAAGAGAACGAGTAAGGTGTCAATTCTTTGCATGTGACGTGTTTGACGAAATGCCTTCTCAAAATAAAAAAAGGAAGTTATATTGTTTTAAGAAGCTTCATTAAAGAAAATATTTTAAAAAAATTAAAAAGGGAAAAAGAATGTAAGTGTGTGCTTTTTAAGTGACAAGGAATTTTATTGAAATGTGGGGACTTTATTTTGTGAAGAGAGAAGTGTGTGTGGAGGAAAATAAAGAGTGAAAATCCGTGATTTTTGGAGAGTGGTGAAAAATGTCACTTCAGTATTTTGGGAATAATTTTCTTATATGATATTAATTTTGGCTGAAATTTTTAGAGGAGTTTATAGACAAAGTACTGCACAATACCCAGAAATATTTTTGCAATTGGTTGAACGAGCTAAGAGAAAAATCAATTTTTTTTTTTGTGAGGAGAAGATTCAAATTCTGAGTAATGCAAAGAGAGGGATGTTATACTGGGTGAAATAGAAATTTTTAGATTTTCAGCTTATAGACCATATAGGGTTTTGGTTTCAGTGAATACATTCATATATGTCATTTTATTATCAATATCAAAATCAAGTGGGTGCTTGGTAGAGGGGTTGGTGCTCCCTTCTATTGGTGCAGATAAATCAGGGGTTGGTGCTCCTTTCTATTGGTGTGGATAAATCAGGGGTTGGTGCTCCTTCTAGTGGGTGCTGGTAAATTGATTTTAAAGTTGGTGCTTTGCAAAGGATGGATTTGGATGGGAGTCCAAACAGTCATTTTCGGGGATGTAGCCAAATTGGTGAACCTTGGTACATCTTGTGTTGTGTGATGTTCTCTTGTTATACTTGCTTTATTTGGTTTTATGTTTTCATTGTTTTGGCTTTGAGTGTTGAAGATTTAAGTTTTAAAGAGCTACACTGATTCACCCCCCCTCTCAGTGTCATTGTGAGACTAACATTTTTGGTAATTCCAAGAAACTCATTCTATTAACTAGAAATTTGTTAGATAACGCTTGAATTTTTATAGGTTGAATCCAGAGCAATTCATCAAGGCTAGGAGCTGAAGTTTTTAGTTCCAAATCTAGTTTTACTTGAAATTTGACCTTTTTTTGTTTTCTATGCTTGAATTTTGTAGATACTTTGTGAATGGAGAATATGACATAAACATCATTTTTAATTTTACAAATACAAAAACTTCAACATCTTCCAAGAAAATTTAAAACTTAAATTTGATCCCATATATGCATCCACTACTAGAAAGAGGCACATGAGGTAGATTTTGAGCCAAATATTTCTCAAGTTTAGGACAATAAGTGATTTTCTCCAATATAGTAAAATACATTCAAGGCTAACATAGCAAGTGATCCACTCTAAGTCTAAATAGAAAATACAAGTTTATTCCTCCTCCTTAACAGGAAGGTGATTCATTATGATGTCGAAAGTGTTTCACTCTAAGCAATATATTTGGACTATATTCATTTTCACAAAATTTTCTAAGTTCATAAATCTAAGAGAATTGCTTGAGAAAGCAAACAAATCACATGCATTTTCAAAGTGAATCACTCCATTGTTAGATGTAGTAAAACTATGCTCTACAAGTGAATCACCCAAAATTGCAGGTAAATCTCTCCATTTTGCGAGTGAGTCGCTTAATAGGTAAATTTTTGATTTATTAAATTTTTTGCATATGTTAACCCCAAAACTAGTTTGTGTAGGTACATATGAGTGGGCCTATGAATACTCTATCCAAAATCCATAAAGTGAGTAAAGATAAAAAAAACATACATTGTTTGTCTACCATTTAAGGAACACTAGAGGAAGAGGAAAATAAATTACTATGTGGATACATGAAGAAGATGAGTTTGAAGAGGTTTCTATATCCAACATTGCCTTATCATAAGCATAAATTCCTATGGTTGATCCTATTAGCCAAGGATTCACACTATCATAAATTAGCGACCTAAGACAACAAATAAGTTACTCATCAACCCTAGTAAACTGGACTGGTCTAATATAACTTCTATAGCAACTTATACTAATCCCCTGTACTAGGTACTAGTCAATGTAAACAACCTTACAAATAACCTACTCTTTATAAATTAACTTTATAACTTGCCTGCACCTACTGGTATACTAAACATACCTCTTGTGAATACTCCTATAGCATAAAATCCACCTAGGTCTAGTTTTTCAAATACATCCAACATCCCTCTAGGTCAATCCTTTACACCAATAGGGTCCTTAGGCTTCAACCTCAACCGTACCCAAAATATACAGGTGATGGCTAGAAAAATTGGGGCATACATGTCCTAGGTAAACACTAGGGATTATCATCACATATGATCAACCAAGTGCAACAAAATGTGCAAGGTCCACCTCTATAAAACTAGAAAATTCTATAGATAGTTTTAAATTATCATTCTCCACAACAAAATATTCAACCAACTCCTAATAAATAGTGGTCTTACCAAAATCCTCCACCTCAATATCCTCTAGCTTATTATCCTCCATATATATACCATCCATGTTGTCCATACACATCTCTTAGCTATGCAATGTACCCTCCTCCTCATTAATAATACGATCAACATCAACAAAATAATCAAAGAGTTCCCCCTAGAACATAAAAACAACTTCTTGGTTGGACCTATTAAGGGATGTTAAATCTAGTGGTTTCTTATTTGATTTCTCTAGCAACTATGAAAGCCTTACCTATATTTTATGGGAATAGGAACAATATGACACTGGATCACCTTAGCGAACTATCAACTCTCAAGTCTATTCACCACATTAAAGAGGACATAATGGTATGCTTATTCATATATTACCTTTATGAAAAACTAAGTTATGGTATAGGGGATTACTAGATAATTCAATTACTTGTTAGGCATCAATAGTAGAACCATTTATGCATAGGTTTGACAACATAAAAATGTATAGTTTTATTTTAATTAAATACTATGCAAATACACCATTGAGAAAATATCCAAGATTTAATTACTAGGTTCTTGGGGACTTGAAATCTAATTATACAATATTTTAGGCCAAATGATGAACAAACACTTCATATTATATCAAAGGCTTACAATATGATTTAGCTCTAATGGTTTGTAATGCTAACCATAGTATAGTAGCTATAATATTTGAATAAGTTGCTAGAGGAGATGTTCTCATTTAGGTAGGGAAGATACACCCTACCCCTCTAATGGCCTATGCAACCAAAATATACAAGAACATGCCTATGCCAAACTCCATGTCCAAATTATCTCCAATTTCTAATTCTCAACCAAATACTTCCATGTACTCTTCCCCATAACCATACATCATAATTCATCCTAGAAAAAATAAATTATCTACAATAGCCTTCCAACCCCCACTTCTAGCCCTTCTTGCTCCATACAACCTTAGTAATGAGTCCAATAGCAGTTTTGAAATGAATGAAATGATAGAGGTGATCAAGACCTTGGTAAACTAGAATAATACTATAAATAAATAGTGACAAGAACCATAGAATTAATAGCCTCAAAATATCTCATACCTAACAAATACCAAGTGCCTTGATAATGTACTAATCAAGGAGTAAATTAGGTTCATAATAAAATTGTTAATGCCAACACAAAACTTAAACTAGCATGGTGCCTTCATAAATACCATTTGATAATATTAAAATATCCAATACACTCAACAATGTTAGGTTCAACAAATTGCTACAATTGATCAAGATACTTCCATAATAAATTTTATTATATACCAATAGTCCTAAGCCCCATAGTTAGTACCTACCTTGCCTAATACCAACAATGCAATATTTATAAATTTCAATACCATGTAAATAGAAAAAGAGTCAACTTTTTAAATATTATGCTATATTCATCAATCAACAAGGGGTTGAAACCAAGGGTTAAGTTTTAAGAACAACCAACTAATAAATAACTTGATACTAGGAAGGGTACAATAGTATTTAGAATATGAAGATCACCTTTACAGTTAAAATATAAAGGGTCTACCCCAACACAATAAGAAAAGAAAAAATAGAAGGAAAATATGGGTAATAAAACAACTAATGCACCATGAAATAGGTGTCAAGGAGTACCAAATGAAATAGACCAACCAAGATAAAGGAAAGGAACCAGTGACAAGCAGTGGGGATAGAGAAGCAACTAGTAGATGCATTCGAAAGGAAGGTGAAAAATGTAGGGAATCTCTCTAAAAGTAAGTCAAAAGGTGGTTGAGATACCCCTATCTTACAATAAAATGAAGAACAACCTGAAGAAAACCATAAATGTCACCACAAAGGAGGGGTCCTTTACTAAATTTAATATTGTAGAGGAGATAAAAAGAACATTATATAGGGTTAGCATGATATAATAATTAGTTCTACCTGGGAAATAGGACCTACTTTGGTAAGCTCTAAAATAACAAGAGCAAATTCATGCTAAATATAAGCAAGAAGAGTCCACTACAATTCACATAGTAGAACAACTAAATTTGATAGCTAAACAACCATTAGACATCCATATCATCTGACATGCAAAGTGCTCCAAAAGAAAAAAATCTAGAGTTATCACCATTCTCTGTGACATCAATATAAAAAGTAAATTCTTTGGAGCTGCATAGTGGATGTAGGTTTAGTAGTCACAATTATGCCAAAAGTTATTTATGAAGAAATAAGCCTCTCTTACAATAAGATGGCTAGGCATTCAATCCAAATAAATGGAACAAGAGTTAATGTGATAGGGGTCCTCAAGGATCTGATCATTATTATAGTTAGATATATAGATTTTGTATTAGTACAAGAATTTATAGTCATGGGCTTACCATTACTCCTATACTTTGGGATACTATTGTCTAGAGAAACCATGTAACTATCTCCTACACAACCTTGTAAGATGAAACCATGAGAACAAACCACCTTGTAACTATCTCCTACACAACCTGGAAGATGAAACCAGGATGAAATAAAATGAGTTGCTAAAATACATTGAACATGATGAGTCTCGGGGGTCTCTTGTGTCTATGGAACCCCAATAAAGTCATTAGCTCAACCCTTTTGGTAATAGATAGAATTATTAACATGTTGTTTTATTGCAAGTCTTCAAGTCAAAAATGGATTTTGACCAACATTTACACCCTTAACTCCAAAAAAAATAGAAACTATATTTGGTCCACACTTAGTTCAATGAGATAAGCTTTTAAGAATGAGACTTGGATTCTAGCAGGAGACTTCAACTCTCCTTTGTACCCATCAGACAAGAAGGGTGATGTAGAAGCCTATCTTTTGGAGGTCATAACTTTTGATCCGACTGTTGGATCAACTTTAAATTTTATGGGGAGCTGGATAACGAAGTGGAAAATGTCATGGCAAGGATTCTTTAGAAGCCTTGAAGATTTTTTAGTGTGTTATCGGACCCTAATTCCTTCATCTAGTGCCCCAAAAATAAAATGTAGTATTTTTTGAAGATCTAGAAGAAAACATATTTGGAATAACTTCTTATTTAGGCATGGGTAGATATTGATATTTTCTAGGAGGTCTAATATGGGAAATGAAATAATGCGTGCTAGTTTAGGGGTCTATCTAAGCTTTATTTGGTTGGCACTAGAAGATGAAATAGCATAAAAAAATATTGTAATTTTTTATCTTTAGGGATTTAAGATTTAGGGTTTGTTTTAGGATATATATTCTCTTGGTATCACATTGTAAAAAGGGATGAAATATAGGAATGAGAAGATAAAGTATTTAATGGGTTATTTCCATCTATTGTATATTTTATATGATTGGGAATTATTTTCACTTTGTTTCTTTTCATCATATTTTTATGTGACTGGAGTTTCTTGTTCTGACCTCTTGCAGCTGGATTTACACAAAAGGGGGGGATACAACAATCTTGAGAAGTATGGAAGAATTTGCTACTTTTATCAATAATCAAGAGCTCATGGACTTATAATTGAAAGGTTCCAAATATACATGGAGTAACAGACGCCTAGGGACCCATCACATACAAATTAGATTGGATAGAGTTTTTATTTCCAAAGAGGTCATTCCTCTATTTTGGGACTCTTCTCTCAAATCCTTGCCCAATATTGCATCTGATCATAACCCCATTCTCTTTGATAATGATTCTAATAATCCTTTATTCCCAAGACCCTTTAGATTTGAAGCCATGTGGCCCTCTCATATGGATCTAGAGGTAAGTATTAGGAAATGGTGGAACACCAGATTCTCTTACCTACATATTAATTAGGTGGTTGCTAAGATGATACTAATAAAAAATCTAAAAGATTAGAACAAATCAAAATTTCAAGACATCTAAATTATGAAAAATGATCTCAAATCCTAGTTATAAGATATTCAATCATCATTGGAAGAGGATTTCCTCTCATAGAAGCGTAGATTAGAGGAGATAAGAATATTTTATAAGATCCATAATGTCTTGAGCAATGGGTAGGTTTTTTGACAACAAAATTCTAGAGCTCTTTAGCTCAAATACTGAGATAGAAATACATTTTTTTTATTCCTCAACTCTTCACCATAGAATCCATAACCATATTAGGGAGATTCATAAAGCATATGGTTATAAAATAGGGTATATCCAATAAATTAGGGTGGAGGTTTTCTCCTTCTTCCAATCTCTCCTCTGTGAGATGAGTATGAGAAGTGCTTTTGCAAAATAAAAACTCCTTTAGAACATTCCTCACCTGGTGATGGAAGAAATGAATGATAATCTCAACAATCTACTTAATGATGATGAAATTAAGAAAGCACTATTTTCCATGGAAGGACTGAAGGCCCCTAGCCTGGATGACTTCCCTCTAATATTTTTCCAAAGGTTTTGGCATATCTTTGGTAGGGATATCGATGAAGCTCTACGTGAAGTTCAATCCACTAGAGTTTTCCTTGGGGCTTTAAATGCCACTTTCTTGGCTCTAATTCCAAAATAAATAGGTGCCATTGATTTCAAATACTACTAACCCATTAGCCTTTATAATACTATCTTCAAAATTTTCACTAAAGCTTTGGATAGTAGGGTTAAACCTCTCTTGTATTGTTTGATTGATTATTTCTCAAATTGGTTTTATTTCGGATTGTCAGATCCTAGATGGAGTTATTTCAGTTCATGAACTCGTACATTTAGTGGAAAAAAGTGGTTGAGAAGGATCTTTTATAAAATTGGACATGAACAAGACCTATGACAGGGTCTCATGGGACTTTCTCCTTAAGGTCCTCCAAATTTTTAGCTTTTATAGAAGGTGGATCTTTATTATCAAAACTTGCATTTTATTAGCCAAATTTTTAGTGCTTGTCAATGGCTCTACTGGATACTTCTATAGTTGTTGTGGTATTCATCAAGGAGACCCAGTCTACCCTTATTTATTTATTTATTCTCATGGTAGAAGTATTGGGTAGGTACTTAAAGCCTCCTCCTTTGTGGTTGGTATTAAACCAACCCTGAGCGTGGAACCAATCTCCTATCATCAATATGCAGATGATACTCTTCTATCATTCCTTTCCTAAATTCCTTAGGCTTGAGCAATCAAATAAATCCTCATTTGGCATGAAGAGGTAGTAGGATAGAAGGTTAAATTTCTAAAGAGTAAAATATTCTTGAATTCCTTGATTCCTAGGCAAAGAAGAATAACAATAGAGCTAGGTTGTGAGATAGCAGAGTTTCCATCGACTTACCTTGGGATTCCTCTTTTTAAAGGGAGGTGCAAGGAATATTTATGAAAGTTTTATGTGGGAAGGGTGCAAACATAAACTTACCAAATAGAAAGGAACTTCATTAAACTAGGAAGATAAGGCTATTTTGGTGAAATATACACTTCAAAGCTGTAGACACCAAATTGCAGCCATTCATCCACCTTCCTAGTCATCCCACCTTCCACTTGTCCTCCATCCCCCTTTCCCGCCTTCAAAAGGCCCATTTTCCCTTTCCCACCTTCAAAAAGGCCCATTTCCCCCTTTCCCGCCTTCAAAAGGCCCATTTCCCCCTTTCCCACCTTCAAAAAGGCCCATTTTCCCCTTTCCCACCAAAATAGGACTTATTTTAATATATATTATATTATTTTAATATTTTATATTATATTTAATTTATTTAATATTATATTATATAATTATAAGTTCATTTAACCTCCACCATCCGATCAGATTAAATCCCTACCATCCATCCCACTCAATCCATGCCACTTCCATCATTTAATCTTAGCCCTAGGATATGACTTAATCTTAGCCACACGATCAAAAGTGTAAAGTTAAGAACCCTAAGTTAAACCCTAAAGCTAAGTTATAAATACAAGCCCCTCATATTGCCCAAAGCCGAGCTAAAATACTAAAAGAATGGAACGTTGAAGAATCTTGAGGCCTCTCTGCTGAAGAATACCCTGAGCACCTTTAGCATACCCTAGGATAGATTCCAACTAGCCAAATTCCTTTCATCACTACCACTTTCACTCGTCCACCACTGCCCAAAAAACTACCACACTATTTTTTGCATTCGTTAGGGTTTAATCAATCAGCTCGGTCAAGTCACATCTACTGTTGAGCAAGGTAAATCATGTCTATGAGTTTTTATTGTTAAATCTGCATATCTGTAAGTGCTACTTTCTGTTTCTTTCAATTAGGGTTTTTAATCATTATTTGAGGGTCTCACTTTGTGGAACCCTCTCATGTGCTACTAACTCCTTAATTGTTTCTATCACTTGCAGGTCTACAAATCATCAATATATTAGAGCCAGAGTGGCCTGACTTCGGATATTCAAATCCCACTCACCTTGTTGGGATCAAAGGCGTAATATTTGGAAGACACTATTTTATTTTATTGCTAGGGTTTTGGAGAACCCTAGCCCATTGTAATATTGTATCAAAATACTCTTGGAGAGTAGCATTGCATCAAAGAGTTCACTTGGCTTCCCCCATTGTCAATATTAAAATTGGAACATTTTGTGCAATATTTGTCTCTTTGTGTATTTACTTGTAATTTCATTTTTAGTGTCGCGTCTTTGCATCTACAAATGGCGATCACGGTGGGACCCCACAAGGGTTTCACTATTTGATATATCTACCTTGCTAATTTACTATTATTGTTGTTTGTTGCAATTTTTTCAAAAAATGTAAAAGTCATTGCATTCGTCGCTAGGGCTTCTGAAGTATTATACAACAGTTCTATATATTGCACGGGCATCCTTCCACATTACGCAGGTGATCTCTTGTGCCTGCATAGGCACCCAGCTGCACCTGACATTAATTTGAAGCAGAGCTAAGGCTTCCAAGTGAGTTTCATAATCCTAGTTGGTCATTTAACAATTTATGTATTCTATTTTTTGCTATTGTTTTTCGTTGTTTCTAGGTTTAACATTAAGTAATCTGAGAAAGAATCTACAGCAAGTCATATCTAGGGTTTGTGTGTGTTTCAATATTTTAAATTCATTTCTTGTCCTAAATTCGTAGATCTAGGTGATTGTTTGCATTGTTGAGTGCATGTGAAGCAGAAAAGCATCCTAGATTTTGCATTTTAGGGTTAAATATCGCTTAAATTTCACGTATCTAAATAGGAACAAAATTTGGACACTTAAAGTAATCCTGCCCTAGGCTGGCCCCTTTAGAAGAGAGGTGGACGAACCCTTCGATGCTCTTTTGATATCTTTGGGTATCATTTGTAGGCAAGGATTTTAAGGGTGTACTCTGCGCTCTTTAGATGAAATTTGCGTCTTTGTGTTGGATTCTGATTTATATTAGTGAAATTAGTCATCTTTAACATTTTCTGCACACCATAAAGAATAAGAAACATAAAATTAACATCACACACTACACGCTCCAATTTTTAACAGTAGTAGTTGGATTTCATCACCAACTATTGCTTGAGGTTTGGTGATGGTGGCATTCATCTCCATCCATCAAATATCTGCCCTTAGACACCATAGGATTACCCCTGAGAAAACTTGTTGGAGGTCATTACCAACAAGAATCTTGCAGCCCTATCCAGCCATAGATTTTTCCTTTATTTCATTTAACAAATATTAGGTAACATCAAACACACCAACCACACAATTTTAAAAGGAACCACACATTAATGAAGAAAATAATACGAAATGAGGTAAGCCACACAAGGTGAAACCTAGGACTCATTGTTTTCTTTTATCTTTAAATTCTTGTACAAGTTTTTACAGTTGGTTTTATTTTGATAAGCTTTAAATATTGGGTTTAAGTACTTTATGGTATTAACAAGACATCAAAATAAAGTAATAAACCAAAATATCTTAATGGAAAATACATTTAACTTGGCTTTACGTTAACCATTTCATCATTAACATGGCTCAAACTTAGCCATTTCATCATTTCATCATTAACATGGCTCAACCTTAGCCATTTCATTATTAACATGGCTCAACCTTAGCCATTTCATCATTAACATGGCTCAACCTTAGCTATTTTATCATTAACATGGCTCAACCTTAGCCATTTCATCATTTCATAATTAACATGGCTCAACCTTAGCCATTTCATCATTTCATAATTAACATGGCTCAACCTTAGCCATTTCATCACTAACATGGCTCAACCTTAGCCATTTCATCATTTCATCATTAACATGGCTCAACCTTAGCCATTTTATCATTTCATCATTAACATGGCTCAACCTTAGCCATTTCATCATTTTCATCATTAACATGGCTCAACCTTAGCCATTTCATCATTAACATGGCTCAAACTTAGCCATTTCATAATTAACATGGCTCAACCTTAGCTATTTTATCATTAACATGACTCAACCTTAGCCATTTCATCATTTCATAATTAACATGGCTCAACCTTAGCCATTTCATCATTTCATAATTAACATGGCTCAACCTTAGCCATTTCATCACTAACATGGCTCAACCTTAACCATTTTATCATTTCATCATTAACATGGCTCAACCTTAGCCATTTTATCATTTCATCATTACCATGGCTCAACCTTAGCCATTTCATCATTTTATCATTAACATGGCTCAACCTTAGTCATTTCATCATTAACATGGCTCAAACTTGGTCATTTCATAATTAACATGGGTCAACCTTAGCCATTTCATCATTAACATGGCTCAACCTTGGCCATTTCATCATTAACATGGCTCAACCTTGGCCATTTCATCATTAACATGGCTCAATCTCAGCCATTCCATCATTACGTAGTAGGTGGATTTGATGTGTTTTCCATTAAGTTATTTTGATTTATTACTTTATTTTATTTTATTTTGATTTAGTACCATAACATAAGTAAATCAAATAATAATAAAAAGGAATACATCTTAAATAATAATGAATGAGGTAAGCCACACAAGGTGAAACCTAGGCCCCAAAGGTACCCAACTCCTTTGGTCATAAGCTTACTATGTTAGTGGGAGTAGACAAACCCGAGCTGATGAACATCATACACTTGAAAGCATTCCATGCTTATTGTGATTACTATATATGTACATACATGGCTAAAAAAAAAATCAAAACAACAAAAAAACAAAATCAAATTGCATTTTCATAAGCATGCATACATATAGGCATTTGCATATACACTTCCACATTCACATTCATAAGTATTTTTCACATGCATTTCATTTTCGCTTGCATTCATACATCTAGATGCATACATTCATAATTGCACATTTCATATACATTCTACTATAGTCATTCATAATTGCATTCATCCCATCCCATGTTCGAATGATCTTACTTAGTAATGATGATATGGCCACAAATACAAATTCAAGTTATAACAATTGGGGGTACCTATTTTGAAGAAATCATGCAACCCTCGCAAAATCCATATGTCAAACCACATACCCTGTCAAAAATCATAAAGCCTAGATTTTCAATCACTCAGCCATTACTAGTGTAGCAAGCAACCTCCAAATGAATTTTTGATTTTCTTTGGGACCAAAAATATACTTTACACATTAAGAAGGTCTTGAGTATTGCCAATTTATTTCGAATACAATCTTGAACCAATCACATTCCATAACATCTTAAAAACATTATGAGCCAAAGAGGGTTAGTATAGTACCTTGAAGCGAAAATGAATAATCCTCGCTTGTCCCATCATGCAACATGGTCAAAAGTAAAAATAGTGGTTTTCACCACTACCTTAATTACTCTTTAAAACATAAGCATAAAAACATAGAGTAGTAAGGATAGGGTCAAAATTCTCATCACACTTCGGTTGAGAATCCGATTCCCAAAAGCTCTATACAAAATTAACAAATAAAATCCCAAACACCCTTGATCCCTCAAGTCATAAGGATTCATACTTCACGTCCCTAGCACGGATGGGTAGTCATCCCCAAGGCCTAAAATATCAAATCCCATTGGACTATGGAGTGAATCTTCACCGGGGCTATAGATGCATGGTTGGCAGTGGAGTAAGCTCATGCGGGATGACATGTCTCCTTGGAAAATAGGAAGACCTTTGACCGCACATAAGGACAGGCTAGCTTCAGGTCATCTCCATAATAGGTCATGCCCAATTTACTCATAGTGGGTCAATGAAATTCACATGCACACACACTAGTTATTGATTAGATAGGGTCATTGTCACACTCAAGATTTGGTAATTGAACCTCACTTGCACACACATTGGTCCTAAAGAAAGTTAGACAACCCAAGTGAGTTTGATTGATAATACTAGTATGTTTGAGTTTTTGAAAATGATGCAGTACTCATTCCATATCAACATCCATATCTTCTTCCATATCAACATCCATATCTTCTTCCATATCAACATCCATATCTTCTTCCATGTCAACATTCATGCCTACGTCATACGTCAAGTTGCATAAAGTCATTAAAATTGGGTACCCCTAATTACAAAATAGTGGACATCAAACATGGCCACTAAAATTTATGAACTATAATAAGATCATTCGAATACCATGCATCCCTCTCATATAGCTTAGGTTCATTACACATTTACTTGCATCAATAATACATCATTTAGCTTGCATGAATCATCCATATAAGCATTAGGTACATACATCATTTAGCTTGCATTAATCATCCATAAGGCATTCCATAAAAACATTTTCATTAAACATGCATTGCATTCACATTAACACATTAACACAAAAGCATAACACAAACATAAAAGCCATGTATGTATATATATCAAACTCACATATGCAAATATCGCTAGAAAGTTCAAACATCATCACAACTTGGGGGTGTTCAAGGTTTCACACCTTTCCCCCAATCAAGCAAGCAACATCACAACTAGGGGTGCTCAAGGTTTCACACCTTTCCCCTAATCAATCAACATCACAACTAGAACTTGGGGGTGTTCAAGGTTTCACACCTTCCCCACACTTGCAATAAACAATTCAATCATTCAATCACATCACATCATCAACAAGTCAATTGCTAGGTTCAAAATACTGCATTCTTTTGTCAAAGGTTGTGTCCTTTTCCTTGCGTTCACATCATCCAAATTACAAAAATCCCTTCATCTATTGGGGCAAAAATAGATCACATTTACGTTCTTTTATCATTATCCATTCATAAGTGAACCTTGTATTTAGTGGTTTATCCTATAAACCTGGCGGTTGCAATGACTGGTTATCCATGCAATCCGGTAGGATGGATAGACTACCATAAGGACACTTTCATCATCAAAAAAACCCCTTTATCTGTTAAGGGCAATGAATAGACACTTTTTCATATTTCATCATAAAAAACCCCTTTATCTGTTAAGGGAAATGAACAGACACTTCTTCATCTTACATCATCATAAACCCCTTTATCTGTTAAGGGCAATGAACATACACTTTTTCATCTTACATCATCAAAAACCCCTTTATCTATTAATGGCAATGAACAGATACAAATCATGTTATTTTCATTTAGTTCTCAAAAATCTCTTCATCTATTGGGGAAAAAATAGATCACATTTGCATTCCTATCAAGTGAACCTTGTATTTAGTGGTGTATCCTATAAACCTAGCGGTTGCAATGACTGGTTATCCATGCAATCCGGTAGGATGGATAAACTACCATAAGGACACTTTCATCATCAAAAAAAACCCTTTATCTGTTAAGGGCAATGAACAAATATTTTTTCATCTTTCATCATCAAAAATCCCTTTATTTGTTAAGGGCAATGAACAGACACTTTTTCATCTTACATCATCAAAAACCCCTTTATCTGTTAAGGGCAAATAACAAATACAAATCATGTTATTTTCATTCATTTCTCAAAAATCCCTTCATCTATTGGGGAAAAAATAGATCACATTTGCATTCCTATCAAGTGAACCTTGTATTTAGTGGTTTATCCTATAAACCTGGTGGTTGCAACGATTGGTTATCCATGCAATACGGTAGGATGGATAGACTACCATAAGAACACTTTCATCATCAAAAACCCCTTTATCTATTAAGGGCAATGAACAGACACTTTTTCATCTTCACATCATCAAAAACCCCTTTATCTGTTAAGGGCAAAGAACAGATACAAATCATGTTATTTTCATTCATTTCTCAAAAATACCTTCATCTATTGGGGCAAAAATAGATCACATTTGCATTCCTATCAAGTGAACCTTGTATTTAGTGGTTTATCCTATAAACCTGGCGGTTGCAATGACTGGTTATCCATGCAATCTGGTAGGATGGATAGACTACCATAAGAACACTTTCATCATCAAAAACCCCTTTTTTTGTTAAGGGAAAAGAACAGACATAATCACTTCATTTTCACATCATCAAAACCCCCTTTATCTATTAAGGATAAATAAAAGATACAAATCATTTTATTTCATGACATTTTCACATCATCAAAATCCCCTTTCTTCAACCGTTAGGGCAAAAATGGTATCTCATCAATCATCATTTATCAAAAATCATGGTATTATACACCAACCCCCTTTCTTCAACCGTTGGGGCAAAAATGGTATCTCATCAATCATCATTCTTCAAAAATCATGGTATTATACACCAACCCCCTTTCTTCAACCGTTGGGGCAAAAACGGTATCTCATCAGTTGGCTCTAAGTGAACCTCGTATCCAATAAATTATTCTATAAACTTGGCGGTTGTAGTGATAGTAATCCATGCAATTCGATAACATGAATAGTTTATAATAAGGACACTTAATCATGATCATCACCAATTATCTCATTGCCAAGAATCATAATCATATCAGTAACCTCAAATTCTAAGTGAAACACTGCCAAGAAGAATTCGCCAAACAGGAATCATTGACGTCCTTTTCCATGGGATGTGAAATCATGGATAACTAATATCAATCACTCATTCATCTTACTATAGTCACAAAGCAGAACAACTTGCTAGGTTTGATTGGTTCCATTATGGAATTGATGAATAATCTTCTACAGTCAATGGCCAGCCCTGCGGTGACTTAGTCATTTTGCATTTTCATATCTTGCATACTCAATGACGCCTGTGAGGCATATTTTTCAACAACATCGAATCACCCCCAAATTTGGGACAACCACGTTGATTTTGATTTCCCATGATGGGATACATCTTACATGATCATGGTTCATACACCAACCCCCTTTTCTTCAACCATTGGGGTAGAAACAATATCAAATCATCAATCATCATTCTTCAAGCATCATGGTTCATACACCAACCCCCTTTTTATTCAACCATTGGGGCAAAAATGGTATCAAATCATCAATCATCATTCTTCAAGCATCATGGTATTATACACCAACCCCCTTTCTACAATCGTTGGGGCAAAAATGGTATCACATCGCATCATCATTCATCCTTCATCCATCGTTTGCACAAAATCCATGCTTTTTCAATTGGCTCATGAGAATTTTCTCATTCACCAATTGAGGGGGTAAGCTATGCAATGAACTCTAAAAATTCTTCATACTTTTTTTCTTCAACACCAATGTGCAATTCCAATGAGAGAAGTGGTTTCTGTTGCCCATAGCCCATGCAGGTGTCTCATATTTTTGCACCATATTGTGTTTCACGCAACATGGTACAAAAAGGGGCATCTATAGACACCAAATTGCAGCCATTCATCCACATTCCTAGTCATACCACCTTCCACTTGTCCTCCATCCCCCTTTCCCACCTTCAAAAGGCCCATTTTCCCTTTCCCGCCTTCAAAAAGGCCCATTTCCCCCTTTCCCGCCTTCAAAAGGCCCATTTTCCCTTTCCCACCTTCAAAAAGGCCCATTTTCCCCTTTCCCACCAAAATAGGACTTATTTTAATATATATTATATTATTTTAATATTTTATATTATATTTAATTTATTTAATATTATATTATATAATTATAAGTTCATTTAACCTCCATCGTCCGATCAGATTAAATCCCTACCATCCATCCCACTCAATCCATACCACTTCCATCATTTAATCTTATCCCTAGGATATGACTTAATATTAGCCACATGATCAAAAGTGTAAAGTTAAGAACCCTAAGTTAAACCCTAAAGATAAGTTACAAATACAAGCCCCTCATATTGCCCAAAGCCAGCAACTAAAATATTGAAAGAATGGAACATTGAAGAATCTTGAGGCCTCTCTGTTGAAGAATACTTTGAACACCTTTAGCATACCCTAGGATAGATTCCAACCAGTCCCATTCATTACATCACTACCACTTTCACTCGTCTACAGCCACCCAAAAAATCGTCGCACTATTTTCTACATCCATTAAGGTTTAATCAATCAGCTCGATCAAGTCACATCTACTTTTGAGCAAGGTAAATCACTTCTATGAGTTTTTATTATTAAATTTGCATATCTATAAGTGTTACTTTTTGTTTCTTTCAATTAGGGTTTTTAATCATTATTTGAGGGTCTCACTCTATGGAGCCCTCTCATGTGCTACTAACTCCTTAATTGTTTCTATCACTTGTAGGTCTACAGATCATTAGGCTATTAGAGCCAGAGTGGCCCGACTTCGGATATTCAAATCCCACTCACCCTGTTGGGATCAAAGGTGTAATATTTGGAAGACACTATTTTATTTTATTTCTAGGGTTTCGGAGAACCCTAGCCCATTGTAATATTGTATCAAAATACTCTTGGAGAGTAGCATTGTATCAAAGAGTTCACTTGGCTCCCCCCATTGTCAATATTAAAATTGGAATATTTTGTGCAATATTTATCTCTTTGTGTATTTACTTGTAATTTCATTTTTAGTGTCGCATATTTGCATCTACAAAAGTATACCAATTTACTTTATATCCTTGTTCAATATGCCAGGTAAAATAGTGTAAAATATCGAGCAAGTTCAAAATTCCTTCTTGTGGTCTAGGTCAGAGGATAAGAAGAGATTCCACTTAGTAGCATGGGATTGGATCCATAGCATAAGGGAGTTTGGAGGCCTAGGTCTGAGAAGGATGGACCAAATGAATAAGACCCTAGTTGCCAAAAAATGTTGGTGTCTAACCTATAATGAACAGGTTGATTAGGTTAATATTATAAAAGTAAAATATCTAAATAATGGGGAGGACTTCCTGTCGGATGATGTCCCAAAATTTGGATTGGCATTTTGGCTTAGTTTATGTAATTACAGGAGCAATATAAGAAAGGGAGAAATATGGAACATGGGTAATGGCCATATAATTGATTTTTTGTCAGATACCTGGTTTATGGACCAATCATTGGCTTTGCTCCTAGAATTGGCAATGGCTAAAGACTTCTGTAGATATACCTTTGGTTCTAAAGTTGAATATTATATTAAAATTGCATATCATAAGAAGATATGGAGATTTTTATTTAGTCCTGACTTATATCTGGCTAAAAAAATTATCCTTAAGAAGATATCGGACCTCCTAAAGTTTCAAGTCCTCAAATTTATTGATGAAGCTAATAATCATTTTTGGAAGGTAAAACATTTAGGAGTATTTTCTATGAAATCGATATATTTCCTCCTAGAGGACCCTGGCCTCCCTTGGTACTTGAGCAGATTGGTTTGGCAAAAGGGATTAACCCATAAGTTAAATGCTTTATATGGTTTGCTATACAAAATAAAATCTTGACCATATATAATCTACAATCTTGAGGTATTATTATTCCAAATTGATGTTACCTCTATGGCTTGGATTCTCAGTCGATACAACATGTTTTTATTTTATGCCCATTCTCTAAAGATGTTTTCTCCTCCTTTTTCAATTTGGTTGGTGTCTATTGGGTATGCCCCTTTAAAATGTTTGATATTTTATACCAGTGGGATCCTCTATTATTTTCTTCCTAACTTCATATGTTCTAGAGATTTAGCTTGGCTCACATCATGTGGTGTATCTAGAAGGAAAATAATTTGAGGACTTCTAAAAAATGAAGCCAATTCAACCCTCTCTATCTGTGCCAAGAGCATTGCGGCAATAGTGGAGAACATCTCTGCCATCTCTTTGGAATTAGGTTCCTATGTTGGGAAATTTGCTCTGGAGCGTGCTCTAGGGTTCAATTTTTTGAGGTCTACTTCCCATTTGGATTTGAGTGGAAGAAGACATCCACCCCTTGCAAGCTGGATTAAAATCAATTTTGATGTGGCCTCCTAGGGTAACCTAGGAGAGGTAGGTGCAAGTGGTTTAATTTAGAACAAAAATTATGAACTCCTTCTTGCCTTCACTGAGAAGCTAGGACCTCAATCAAGTCATTTTACTAAAGCTTATGCTCTCTTCCAAGAAAATCAAAAGCCATGTATACCTAGAATTAGGTTCTACAAACTCATAGAAATCAACAGATATGGTAGGAAATTTAGGAATCATACCGAAATTGAGATTTGGCAGGTATATGAGATCATCAATCAATATAACCATGACCATGGCATTGACATACCTGAAGTTGCAAAAGATGCATATCATACCTTATACCTTCACATTGAGATATTTTAATTATGCATTATGCTCAACTATCAACACGATAGCCTTATCTATTCAGGTGGGATTTAAGACCATCCTAGTGATGTATCATGTGATTGAAGGTTTTATGTAGTACAATATACTTATAGGAAGGCCTTGGATAAGAGAAATGTGTTGTGTCCCTTCCATTATTCATAAACGTATTAAATACATTCATGAGGGATAGGTTCACGTAGTATATTTAGATGAGGAACCATTCAAATACGTGAATTTAGCAGATTTGTCGAGGGACTTCATGCTCCCCTCAATGCACCTGGACATACGGCTAGTGTCATCGATCAAAGATCCAGGAGGTAAAATGAAGGAAGTGTGTACCAAACCTACACCGTCCACATCTCAATGATTAGAGTACATAACAACTACTTCTACCAGACCATTTGCATCCATAATGCATCGGTATGATAAGAAACTAAAGCTAAAGATGAGCGAAAAAGAGATAAAACAAGTGCTCAAACTAGTTGTCATCGAGATCCCTACTCCCATGGAAGTAGAGGACGCTCAAGGAGAAGTCGAAGAGGCACCTCAAACTACTTCACCTGCATCTTCAACAGGATCATCTACACCGCAGGTGAACATTCATTTGGTTAATCTTGGATTAAGGGAGTATTTTATGCTAATAATAGATACTACACATGATATGGGTCAACCACAAGCCCATTGTATTCTCACAGACACGATGGTACCACTGGGGGTACATCCTAACCAAACTAATTTTATCTATGGAGGGCTCGACCAACTTACATCTTGCACTACCATGGATGAGGATGATGATGAACCATTCACTAGGAATGTTCATTATCTCTCTAACCTGTAATATGCCTTATGATATTTTGAGTGTTACCATTGGTATGGTTACGGTCTCATATTATTCAAGTAGGAATGTAGGAGGTCTTATGAACCATAATATAATTTTACATAGGATATTATATCAGAGGATAGGATAAACTCCTTGTGGTATATTTAGACTACCTATACCTCAGTCTAGGGGATGAAGTCAATTTCAATCCTTATCACCCTAATCCCTCTGCCTTTCATAGGGATAACCGGTTAGTGTCTTACGTCACAATAGAACCACCTAAGATTTATCACGAGAACATCTTGGTGGAGACTGTTCTAGAGCACATACCAAGAGATAACTTGGATGAACAAATCCATGGAGTAGCTGATGACATAGACCTACAGGATTAGAATGCTAGCATAGCGATAGATTCTGAGTCAAAGAATAATTCTGACGAGGACAAAGCATATTCCATCTCTAAGAAATGTGGACCAAGTTGTATGTATGATAGTGATGATTATGGTGAGTCCTCAAACAATGAGTAATCATAGGATGAGACTAAGTTGGCTTACCTGGGCCCTCTAAATTTACATCATTTGTTACCCTTGGAGACAGTCATAGAGGATGAGAAATTCTCTATTTACGATAGTAGTTATCAAGAGTGGACTTACATGGGTCCCCATATTCCTAATATCCTAGTTCTAGTAGGTAGTAGTGAGGGTTTTTATTATGACAGTGATGATGAATATGAAATAGAGAGAGCCTATTTGGGGTCTCCCTACTTGCATCATCGTAATGTGTCATACACTACAGATGATATGTACAGAGATATCAATATCCACCCTTGCCTCAAGGGAAGACCACCAAATATCAATGTGATTTATCATATGGTATTTCCTAATCCATTGACATACATGGAGCTCCTAGAGCCTAGTGATCTTGTGTTCGAGTATGTCCATAAACCGGATCCAGAGATCCCCATACCCGTACAACCACATCTCAGGAATGAAAGTTATATAAATATAAAGTCACATGCATGTGGTCCTGGAGACATAATCCATTCCATAAATATGATCTCCATTTATTTGACCACTCCACTTTATAATTTAGCGAACCCATCCAAACCATTGTATCTTAATGTAGATGTTATTGATTGGGATCACACTGACTCACCATTGGAGCCTGAATATTTCTTCCCTAATGAAGAAATACTACAACCTTTTCATTTTGTTCTAGGTTGTACACATGATGTTTATCATATTTAGGATGCTTCCAATGTGGACCCCGTAAACCTAGTAGATGGCATCCACTTTATCTCTACGCCTCACTAGCTTGAGGAAGGATCCCATATGTCAATAAAGGAAACCTTTGAAGTGGATATCAAAAATGATTCCATAATTCCTAAGAAGGTTAAATTTAGAGAAATTTTATCTCCTGATGAGCATGCCAACCTCATCCCTCTACTGAAATAGAGACTTGATATCTTTTCTTAGACTTATAAATACATGTTAGGTTTAGATCCAAAATTGCTTACTTATAACCTTTCACTAGATTTTTTGAAAAAACTAGTCAAGCATAAACTCAAGAAGATGCATCCAACAATAGCCTTAATGGTTAAGTATAAATTGGAAAAGCTATGGGATGTAGAGTTTGTCATTTCCATTGACTATCCAGAATGGGTATCAAATATGGTGCCTGTAGGAAAACCTGATGGAAGTATCCGTATCTGTACGAATTTCAGAGACCTCAACAGGGCAACACCAAAGGATTCATTTCCATTTCCAAGCATAGATGCTCACATAGATGCAACTTCAGGTCATGAGATGCTCTCCTTAATGGATGGTTTTTTTTGTTATAATTAAATTTGTATTAAGCTCGAATACCAGCATAAAACTGTGTTCATAATGCCATGGGGGACATTTTATTATAAAGTTATGTCATTCGGCCTTAAAAATACTGGTGCCACATATCAACAAGCCATGACATAAAACTTTCATGACTACATGCATAAGATCTTGGAATACTACATTGATGACTTATTGGTAAAGTCATTGTTGCATTTAGAGCATGTAGAGGTCCTAAGAAAGGTCTTCGATCGCTTGATAGAGCATAATATTAGGTTGAATCCTAAGAAGTGTGTATTTGGCGTGACTTTAGGAAATCTCTTAGGATTCATCATTTCAAAATAAGGGGTCAAAGTAGACCCAACGAAGGTCAAGGCCATTTTAGAAATGTGTCCTCCCATGAATATCAAGGAATTAAGAAGCCTACAAGGCAAAGTAGCATCCATAAAGTGATTTACCATAAAATTATCAAATAAATATCAACCCATGAATCTATTTCTACACAAGGGGGTCCCATTAAATTGGGACGAGGACTGCCAAGCAGCCTTTGCTGATATTAAGCACAACCTGGAAATGTTGCCAGTACTAGCTCCACCAAGACCAGATGTACCATTTTTGTTATATATCAGCTACAAATTTTGCATTGGGAAACAACTTAGCCCAAAATAATGTGCAAGACAAATAGAAAGACATATATTACTTTAGTCGAACCTTGGTGAGTTACGAGTTAGGATATACCTACATGAAAAATCTGTGTTTAGTAGTGGTGTTTACTACAAAGAAATTGTGGCATTATATGTTAAGTCATACAATGTATGTCATATCAAAACAAAATCCTTTGTAGTATATGATGAGCAAGATGTATCATAATATACGTACTGCAAAATGGATCATTCTATTTACATAATTCAATTTGAAATTTATTAGCCAAAATTCCATCAAGGGATAGGTCATAGTTGATCAGCTGGTAGAGGCACCACTAGAAAATAGTAGGCCTCTCACCATTGATCTTCTTGATGATGCAGTATTCACATTATCACAGTCTCCTAAACCCAAAGAACTAGATAACAAAGTTGATATGACCTTGTTCTTTTATGGTTTGAAGTGTGAGCAAGGGGGTGGTTTAGAAATAGTGGTGTTCATGCCATAGGGTTCTCCCATGCCCTTGTCATTTAAGTTGGATTTTCCTTGCACCAAAAATAATGTTGAATACAAAGCCCTAATCTTGGGCCTCCAAATAATTATCACCATGAAGATCAAAAGGTTAAATATCTTTGGTGATTCCCTTCTCATTGTCAACCAAGTGAAGGGACTTTTTCAATGTAGGTGTTTGGTCCTGAAGGCCTAAAAATATCTTGTTGACACTTATCTAGCTCAGTTGGAGTGGTATGACATCAAGGCAATCCCTCATTCGTCAAAAAAATTCATAGACACTATGGCATATTTGGGATCCTTAATCCCTCACAATTTTTCTTCCAATTTTACTACCATCCACGTAAAAAAGTTGTCACACTCTGCCATGCAGCGTGAAGCTTTGGATAAAAAATAATCAGTCAACATGATTCATATAGAACCAAACCATGAATGGTTCTATAGATCCAGAGACTTTCTCAAGAGGGCACCTTGGGGATCATTTATTATGTACGATCCTACGGGGAATGGTACTACCATTCACCATAAGGTTGTTTTCCAATATGCATTTGCAAATATTAAACCACAGGGGGAACATGTTGTCTTGACAGTTGAGGCCAAGGTCTATTAGAACTAGATGTCATAAATACATGACTTCCTAAAACTTGGTGTAATCCCTCAAGGATTTCCGCGTGTCATGAAACACACATTTAAGCAAAAATTGATAAACTATATCTTGTTAGGATATATTTTGTATCATCGAAGTTACGATGGAGTTCTCCTTCGTTGTCTTGAGCCCCAAGAATTACCTTGGGAAATTTTGCAAGCTCACAATGGTATGTGTGGTGGCCATTTCAGTGGTATGGCTATCATCAAGTGCATCCTTTACATGGGTGATTATTGGTCTACTATGGAGAAGTATTACAATGAGTATGTCAAGAAATGTGTTAAATGTTAGCATCATGCTAATCTTGCAAACTTGCCATCACAGGCCTTACATCCCATTCAAGGGGCTTAGCCATTTACTCCATGGGGTTTGGATCTAATTGGTAAGATAACTCCTCTGTCATTGAGCTAACATACATTCATTATCATGGCTACTTAGTACTTTCCTAAGTGGGTGGAAGCAATCCCATTAACAATGACAACTGGAGCACGTATTTTGGAGTTCATACTTCACCAATATCATGTCATTTTGGGATACCATCCAAAATAATCTCGGATAATGGAACATCATTCAAAAATAAAACTATGAGGGCTTTGACATCCAAGTATAGGATCAAATACAATTTTGTGACTCCATATTATATGTAGGTAAATGAGTAGGCTGAGGCTTCAAATAATACAATAGTATCCATCTTGAAAAATATGGTATAGGAGCACCACAAATATTGGCACACCTAGTTGTTGCCCCTTGCATTATGGGCTTATAGGACTAGCATTCGAACACCCATTGGGCATGGAGGCCATCATGCCCCTAGAGTTGGAGATTCCAATGTTGAACGTTGCATTGAAAGAGTTCATCGATGATGACACTATGTGGAAAGCTCACCTAGATCAATTGATGCTTCTTGATGAACATCACGTGAATGCCCTTGAGCATCTCTATGTTTACCAAGAGCACTTAAAACGAGCTTAAAATAATAAAGTCCATCTAAGAGACTTTGAGGTTGGTGATCTTGTGCTGAAAGAGAACCAACAAAACTCAAATCTATTGTCAAAACTGTGAGACAAATTTATAGCTAATTGGTTAGGTCCTTATATAATCTCTGAGAAGATTGGACTTGGGACATATCACCTAACATCGCTTGAAGGGGTTGAAGAGCCTGAACCTCTCAACATCCTTCATCTTAAAGCGTTCTATGCCTAAAACCATTAAAAGGCTCCAAAGGCATCTATAAGCCCTTTGGTCATCCCATAAAATGCTCCAAAGGCATCTGTAAGCCCTTTGGTCATCCCATAAAAGGCTCCAAAGGAATATAAACCCTTTGGTCAAATAAAAATTTCAAAAATTCATAAAAATTAAAAAGCAATAAAATCTAAAAATATTGCATTTCATTTTGCATTGTTGCATCTCATTTGCATTCTCATTTTGCATATGCATTCATTTAATTGCATTGCATTAGGCATTTCCATCCATCGCACTTGCATTAGAATAGGTTGTGTTTGCAATCTTACAAATGACACCATGTTTGTGTTTCAATCATGCATCTATGCATTATCATCATCATACATCACCCTTTTGAGTAATTGTGTTTTTCAACACAACCCTTCATGTTGCTATGAAGAATATACTAGGGTTTTTTGGTCATTCAACCATACCTAGTGGTATTCTCAAGAGTTTGGTAGAAATCTTGCTTTGCTTTTGTAGATGAGTTCTAGTTTTGATAGCACTTAGCATATCAAAATCCTATCACTAATCAAACACATTTAAAAAATCCTACTTAGGGTAAGGAAGGACGAACACTACAAAAGTGGTCTAGGTCACCTTAGGTGAAAGGTTTTGTTACTTTCTTATTTTTTGAGGAGCAGTGGTCTAGAGTAGAGGTCATTGGCAAAAGGACAATATCACCCCCTACCCGAAGATATCCCTTGCTTAAATCAAAAAGAGCAAAATCCTAGAGTCAAATCCTATCCCTTGCAAAAAAAAAAGAGTATATACAAAATAAATAGTGATTTTTGTCACTATATATGAGCAAGTATCCCAATAAATTGAAGAAAAAAAGGGGGTGAACTTGAATCCCTAGAATGGTCAATACTCAAAGCCATGGAGTGATCCCCAATACAGCAATGGGTTGAATGAATCCCTCCTGACATTGGGGTAGGTCTAGCAAGTCACAAGTGAGCTAGCTTTAGGTGGCCTGGATTACCTAGTGGTCTAGTCTAACTAAATCCAAACCTAGGATCGGATAGACATTTGAGGATCCCCAATACAACAATGGGATAAATGAATCCCATCTGGCACTGGGGTATGCTTATGCCTTATCTAATAAATTCATTTGCACACACAAGGGTAATGAATAGCTTGGTCTTTCAGAGCAAAAAATTTATTTTTTAGAAGTCTAGTATGGTCATTATACAACTTTTGATAAGTCAACTAGGGTGTTTGAGTTTCATGGAAAACCTCAAAAATTCCCAAATAGCAACAATCAAATCACAATCATCAAGGATCAAATTTCTCTTTATAAGATTTTGTTTATTAAATATTGTTCATAATATAGGTTAGATACTGGATGGATGTCATAAATGATATTTAAATGGCCACTGACTATGTTACGCATATTCTTTTAACTTGCAAGAGATTATGAATAGAAACAATATATCATGTCATAGTGCACATGGGTGATTAATTGATTAATTCTTATGATAAGATATATCAATTATAGTTCATGATTGTTATACATTCTGTGGTGTCATCCAGTAGATTGTTAAACTCATATTGCATTCATACATTGTGTTTTAAGTGATTAAAGCATACATGTCCATTTACAAAAAATCATCATCATGAAAATTATGCAATACATACATGGCATGAATCATGTCATAACATCATAAATTAAATGCATACAAGTACTATAAATTAAATGTGCATTTAACATCAAATATTGCATTCATATACATTCATCATAAGTAGTCCATATACACATATATATCATTGCATCTAATCATACATCACATAGCTATCTAGTGCATGTCATATATACATCACATCATATAGCATAAAATAAACATAACACATAAGCATTGCATCCATGTGCATCTCATAAACATAAAGCAAAAAAACTACACATATAATGAGTCTCAAATTTCAAATCATATATATATGTGTGTGTGTGTGTGTGTCCAAAAATAGTACATCGACATATATCAAAAATGCTCGTAGGATACAACTATGTAGGTCCTTGACCTTACATGCAAAAATGGTACAACATCTGGCATAGATCCATACTAAGCAACACATGTACCCCTAGTCTATGAGGCTCTTCCATCACCTGCACCCTCCCTGTGGGTCCACCTAGAGCTGGTCCTAGTCGACCTCTCATATTTGTATGTCTTATGGCTAGGTCTAGCTAAATACTGCCTTTTATCTTGAGTGTGAGTCCTCTAAGACCTTGGATCTATGGTCCTCTCAAGAACCTCATCTTTGAGTATCTCAATCTATCCTACCAAGCTAGATATGTAAGCAACATCTGATTATCACTCATTGATGTGTTGTTGCATTAGAGCCTATAGTCTCATGATCTCTACCATCGGGTCCACCACTGCTAGTCCCTGTACTACTGGAACTGTTGGAACTACTAGAGAAATTGTAGCCACTAGAATAACCTATGAAGATGAGGGGTCTCCCCTCGTAGACCTGAGTGAGTCACACTTTGTGGTCATAGCATCTAGCTGGGACTGTAGGAGGATACACTGCCCTATGACCCTCTGGATCTCCGTCTCCATCATGGTAATTTGTGCCTAGAGAGTTGTCTTCTCCTCCTCATAGTCGTGCCACTGAGACTACCCTATTGTGAGTTGTGACTGTAGGTCACTAACCCATGCCTATAAGGTAGCTATGGAGGTGTCTCTCCCTAGCATCTACATATGTAGTGTGCCTACCTGAGTCTGTAGGCTAGCAACCTGAGCCCTGAGCTATCCAATCTCGCTATCTAGCACTGCCTCACCCTCTTGCTAGTGCCTCACCCTCCTCCTCAGCATAGGGGGCCTCCTCTATAGCTCCTCCCTCACCCCATCCACCCTCAGTCCTCTGATGGACTCAACGCCCATGAGGATCGACCTCTACTCCCTTTGCACCCTCTACTATTGTGCCTTTATGGGTCTACCCAGTGGGCCCTCCAAGCCCCACCATAGCATGGTCATCCACCAAGTGTCATAGTCATATGTCATCCTTGCATCTAATAGGCCTAACTCCTAGAAGTCATCATCCTCATCACCTAGAGGAGTCACCTATGGCCATGCAAGATCCCTCTCTAGAGTGACATAGTGATAGATGGTGGGCAACTCAATGGATATCCTATCAAATACTAAATTTCTTGGTGACATGAGAGAAGTAGAATAACTCTTATACCTCAGAATTGCATTCGAGGAGCCATCTATCTCTATGTGCCCATCGTAGGTAGTCATCAGCCTCTGGCCATGCAGGGTAGTCTAGGTATGGCCGCCACTCAACCTAGCCTAGCTGCAATCATGCAAACTACTCAATATAGTAGCTCAGGTCCCCTGCATGAGACCTACTCCTAAAGCCCTCCTACTCTCGAGGCTAGCACGTTGCATAGCACTATCGCTCCATTGTAATATCTATAATATTCAGAGGTAGTCCTACAGGGTGCTCTATGGTGATGTGCTACCAACCCCAGATCTATAGTAGAAGGCTACAACCAATGCCAACTCTACTCCACTATGTAATCTGATACAGCTCATTATAGAGCTATGCAAGTAGGGCACTCCCCAGGACAAGATCAGTGGTCGATGAGTAGTGCTGGTGAGGACATCAAACATCCTAGCTAAGAGGTTCCAGGGGAGCCTCACTCCCAAAGTGTCGAGGAGCATGATCTGGATGATCAGGTGCATAAGCATAGCTGCCCATCGAGAGAAGACCCACTCAGTATACCAATGCTTGATGTGTACCCCTCCGTGGTTCGAGTGTCATTGTGCCTCATCACTACGATCACCAAAGATCATGGTGAATACTACATCCTTCGACTTTATTAGTGAATATGTGATGGCCTCACCATCCAGAGGAAGTTTGAATATGTGGTACACATCCTTAAGAGTCACTGTCATTTCATCTATAAGCAGGTGAAAAGTATTGATCAGTGCGTCCTGACGTTGGTCCAATGCAATCATGTAGGCTTGGTCGACCCAGATAGTAGGTAGGCATAGTATATAGCTGAAGCCTATAGCTATGAACCACACCCACTTAGTTTCATCAAGGTTACCACATATATTACAAAGGATCTATGATTCCCTCACCCTTATAGTCAAAGTCTGATTGGTGACATAATAAATAATTAAAAATCAACCAAAAAACATAAAAAACAACCCTAAAAAGTCAAACAAAGTTGAAAAATATTTAAAAAGATAAAAACATACATGAATACATGCAACACATTCAAATAAAATCAAATTTGCAATTCAAAATTTCAATTAAACTAGTTAAAAATCTAAAAAAATCAAAAAAATTGAAAAATTTAAAATTTTTTCCTAAAGTCGGGTGATCGCGCTTCAGACCCATGGTCGGAGAGGTGGTCAAATTTTATGACCATTGAGATTTGAATCTCACCGTGGCTGATAGCCATGGTCCCCAATTTTCCAATTGGGCACCACGTCTTCCACCCATGGCTAAGGAAAACACCCTTTTTGGGGTCATTTCCCATCCCGAGGCACCCCAAAAATTAAACCCACCCCTTCTAATCTAACCTAGACTAATCCTAAGCTAGGGTGTGGTTCGTTGTTGGTAGTTTAGTTTGTTAATTTAACCCATTACTTAATGAGGTTCAATTTTATCTGGTAATTGCAAAAATGAGGGTTTGTGTGCTTCTACCTTAGTAGCACTGGTGCCTCCAAGTTGGTCTGCCATCAGTGCGAGTGGTAGTGAGGTCGAGTTTGTAGTAGTGTTCCATGTCAAATTTGATAACTCACCTCTCAGAGCACTCAGGTTTGCAAATCTGAAAATTGGAAATAATGATGTCAAAAATGATAGATTTTTCTTAAATATTTTCCATTTTGCCCTTGACCGCGGTTGACACCCACGAGCATAGGATTAGGATTTTTCGACTGTGGGACAGAGCCGTAGCTAGAAAATTTTGAAAAGTTAGTTGTGTATGACAAGCGTGGCTAGCAAAACTACAATAAATGCTCCAAAATCCCACCGTGAGGAGTTTCAAAATGCCAAATTAAAAATATCCACCAAACCATAATTTTCAAAAATATTAAAAATAACAAAAAAATTAGATATATCAAAAGTCAAATGTGCCTTGTATCCAGTTATTTACCCTATACACTTGGTGGTTGCAGTGACTGGTGCTCCATGCAATCCAAAAATATGAGTAAATTACCATAAGGATATTTGGGGTAAATTCATCATCACTGAATTGATATGCTTCATTTCAATCCCAAAGAAGGCCTTTGAGGTTGGACCACCCCACGAGAATGAAGCAATCATGTCAATTCTTCTATGACATTTTTAGCAGATCATCGACCAATATGATTCAACACATGCCTAATTGGAATTGTTATCATTTTGATTCCCTAAGAAGGCCTTCATGGCTGGACCACTCCATGGGATAGAAATATACAATTACTATTAACAGTTGTAATCATAGCTGATTAGGCCTAGTCAAGTATCAAGTGCTAAACCTTAAATTATTCAAGTCATTCATAGTGGTCAAGCAACTCGTCGCTTCATTTAATTGTCATTACCCTCATTGAATCATTGCTTGAGGGGGTAGTCATAATATCATAATCATAATCAAAGTCAACAAGAGATCCCTTGATCTTGTCAAAATTGCGTTCGTCTTACGAATCATTTCCAACGACTATCATAAGCTTACCCTTTGTTGGGGTAAAAATAAACTATGATAGTTAAGCTAGTAGCTCTCCTCCTTTTGGATCTATATGGTGTAGAAGCCTATAGTAGCACTGAAGCTACCCGATCACCGCTAGAGCTTGCCAAAGCTTTGCAAATTTAAGCCTTCCATCCAGTTGGAAGCAATGATTCTAGGATGCGCATCCTTTTGCAGGACTTGGGCATCTAATGTTGATTAGACTAATGATCATCATGCAACCTACGACATCATTTTAGGAGGTCTATTTTTTCTCAGCATTGTTTGATCTCACAATGCATCTCAAAAGGGGCATCTGTAGACACCTAAAATGCATCATGTCGAGGTGACTACTCATATGGGACATGCTAGAAGACCATATGAAAGATCTTGGATAGATTCCAAGGTGAAGCAGTGGTTCTAACCACTCAATTTAGGTATTTTGGCCTAGTCAGTGTTGGTCGTGGCTGACACCCGTGGTTAATAGGTCTGACCACACCTCAGAGCCATGGTTAGCCTTCAAATTAAGTTTGATCTCAACTAACCCAAAATCGGTTACAATGGCCAAGTTGTTCGAGTTTCAAATGGTTTAGGCACGGAAGCCTCTAGAAATTTCCCTCCAACTACCCTAACTGAAGGTTCTTGATCTTGGCTTCTCCATGAAGCTAATACAAGGCCTTCCCAAGTGCTATAAAACCCCCTCCAAATTGGGGATAAGTCTGGAAGAATCTCGAGTTGAAGCATAGTGAAGCCCTATCAAATTGCATACTCACTTGCATCCATTGAGAGGAACACTTTTACTTCCTATTTGGAGATCAAATGGCATTTGGAATCAAGAAGGCTATGGAGGGTTAGGAGAAATCAAGAAACTCAATTGAGCCCAATCCATCACCAATCTAAGCAATTCAACCACCAAATTTGTCAGAGGACATCGAGGCGACCCTTGATCATCAATTCATCAAGGGGAATTGGAGATATAAGACTGGCATTAGAGAGCAACTACATTTTTAGCTCAGTCATGGCTAATAGTGCTAGCTATATCGTAGACCCGTGGTCAGGTTTAATTCTCCTTTTCCCTTGGTTTTAGTAGCAGTTTAATTTTTATTTGTAGTAGATTATATGCATTTAATCTAGATTTGTTTTATTAGAGATAATTGTGTGGTAGAAGTAGGAATTTAAGACTTATTTCCTTCATTTCTTGTCATTTGGTAGCTAGATTAGTTGTGGCTATTTCTTATGTTTTCATGCTTCCAATTGTTTAATTAGGACATTAGATGGATTGATCTATGTTTCCTTTATATTTCTTGATGGCCAATTATCATGTTTAGTGTAGATTACCATGCTTTCTGCATTTTCTTGATTTCAAGATTTTATGGCATCCTTTTGCATAATTTCCTCTAAAAGCCTCATTAAGAGAGGCCTCCTTTGTTGTTAATATGTTTCTTGTTGTTTCTTGGATGCAGGGTTAACAGGGTCTTGTCATTCAAAGCAACAAATGCCTCTAATCATGGAGAAGAAGGCCACATTTGCCTTGGAGCAGTTCGTGTCAACCTAGGAAGCCTGTGGATTACACCTACCCTTGCATGGGGATTTTCTATGATTGTAATAATTGTATCACATTGGGTATCCCTAAGAGGGATGGATTTGTAATTGAATTTTAATGGAAATTTAATAAAATAAGCCCTTCTTTGTGGTTATTTGCAAATTTGTCCATTCTTTTATGCTTTATGTGATTTTTCAGTTATTATTAGCTTAGGTGTATGCATCCTATATTGCTACACTAGGTCAAATACTTACCAAGGATGTAGCTTTTAAATTCAATATATGAGACAAAAGAATACATACAATATCATGGGCTTATAAGGTCACAATTAAGGCAACCATAGGGTATGCTCTGTTATAGTTTATATATAGCATTGACCATTTCTTTCCCATTAAATATGATGTACCCACCATACAAATGATCATACATAATAGGAAGAATAAAATGTAGGAGTGGGTAGTATAGCTACGCTAATCCAATAAAATACAATAGGAAACACAAGACCATATTGCAAAGAAGAAGATGAAAGAAAATCAATATTGGGACATAAAGCTGAAGTGATCCCCCTTCAAAATCAATGACTTGGTAATGGTGTACAATTCTCAACATAAAAGAGGAAGCACAAAAATTTTCTACCAGCATATATGGGCCTCTATTGAATAGTAGTCATGCATGATAATGGGACCTACAGGATTGAGGATTTGGATGGAAGACCTATCAATAAATAGGTTAACCATAATAAACTTAAGATATTTCATCCTCCAAAATAGACTAAACCTACTCTAAATATAAAGTTGAAATTAGGCAGGGGAGAGATGGTGACTTGAAATTTTTTCATGTTTTTTACATGTGGAGTAGTATAAGGAGCATGTAGAATATATAATGGGATGGCTTGTTATAGAATAGTATGGCTTAATGCTTGTTCAAGATTCTTGCAACCAAGTAGTTTTAATGAGAAAGTTGTGGCAACTATTAAATAATAGAATGTTTGTATGGAAGGATTATAAAGAGAATATTTTGATAGGGATAGGTCATGGTAAAAAGTAATAGTGAATAGTAAAAGTGAATAGTAATAATGAATAGTAATAGTGAATAGTAACAATATATAGTAATAGTGAATAGTAAACATGAATAGTAAAAGTAAAAGTGTCATGGTGATGGTAGATTGTCTTCGTCACAAGAAGATATGTTGTAGATAATAAAATCTCTAGAAATCCAAGATAGTAAAAGGTATTTTTGGAAGTATTATGTAATTATAGAAAAATTCCCAAACGATAATCTCTAGAAGCATGTAATATTTAGACTATCTCATGTCATTATAAAATATCATAAGAAAAGTTCAAGAAAAATATCTTAAATATCTTGATATTATGGAAAATGTCCAATAAGGAGATCTTTAAAAAGTGTTTCCATGTTTCCATCTATAGTTTTTCATGCATGTAATATCTAGCTATCATGATTCTATAAATAGGAGGAGATCCCTTATGGTATCAAGCCAAGTCAAATTGAGCAAGGATAGATGGGAAGTATTGACGAGAAATTGTATGAGAGCAAGGAAAATAGTTGATTGCATATTCCCATGATGATGTGTGTGGAGGATACTTCTCTAGGAAGCTTATAGCAAGAAGGATTTCAGGTAGGATATTATTGGCCCACAATCTTCAAAGATTGTATGAAGTATTGCAAAAGATGCAATGTGTTCCAATCCTTCAGGAATAATAGGATAATAGCAGCCCTCTTATGTCCTATATTTCCTCTTGGGACCTTTTATAAGTAGTAAATTTATATTTTTGGACTCCTACCTATACAACATGAAGAATAGATATACCAGTATTATCACAAATTATCTAAGTGGGTTGAAGCTCGACCAGTGAAGCATGATATAGAGGAAGAAGTTGTAAGGTTCATATAAAAACAAATTGTTAGGAGGTTTGAATACCCAATGGAGATTGTTACTGGTTAAGATACCCATTTATTGAATAAAGTGATGTAGGACTTAGTAACTTAGTTTACAATCAAGCATAGGAAGGTGACTGCATATAAACTAAGTACCAATAGGTAAGTGAAATGAACTAATTATGTGCTAGGTCAAATCCTTACCAAGGATGTAGATTTGTAAGTCAACACATGAGATAAAATAATACATATAACATCATGGGCTTATAATATCACAATCAAGTCATCCATAGGGTATGCCCTATTATAGTTAACATATAGCATTGACTATATCCTTCCCATTAAATATGATATACCCACCATGCAAATGATGATAATTTATAGGAAGAATGAAATGTAGAACTGGGTGGTACAACTACATCAATTCAATGAAATGCAGTAGAAAACACAAGACCATGTTGCAAAGAATAATATCAAAGAAAGAATATTGGGACGAAAAGATGAAGTGATCCCCCTTCAAAATCAATGACTTGGTTATGGTGTACAATTCCCAACATAAAAGAGGAAGAACAAAAATTTTCTACCAAAATATATGGGCTCCATTAATAGTACTCATGCATGATAATGGGACCTAAAATATTGATGAGTTGTATGGAAGGCCTATCAATAAATGAGTGAACCTTAATAAACTTAATATATTTCATCCTTCAAAATAGACTAAACCTACTCTAAGGATAGAGTAGAAATTAGGAGGGGGAGAGATGACGACGTGAAATTTTTTCATGTTATTTACGTGTGCAGTAGTATAAGGAGAATGTATAATATATAGTGGGATGGCTTGTTAGAGAATATTGTGGCTTGGTATCTTGTTCAAGATGCTTGTAACCAAGTAGTTTCAATGAGAAAATAATGGTAACCATTAAATAGTATAATATGTGTATGCAAGGATTATAAAAAGAATATTTTGATAGGGATAGGTCATGCTAAAAAGTAATAGTGAATAGCAAAAGTGAAGAGTAATAGTGAATAGTAACAATGAATAGTAATAGTGAATAGTAACAATAAATAGTGAATAGTGAATAGTAAACATGAATAGTAAAAGTAAAAGTTAAAGTGACATGGTGGTGGTAGATTGTATTCGTCAAGTATATTTTCCACAAGAAGATATGTTGTAGATAATAAAATATCTAGAAATCCAAGATAGTCAAAAGTACTTTTGGAAGTATTATGTAATTATAGAAAAAGTCCAAAAGGAAAATCTCTAGAAGCATATGATATTTAGACTATCTCATGTAATTATAAAAGATCATAAGAAAAGTTCAAGCAAAATATATTAAATATCTTGATATTATGGAAAAAATCTAAAAATATCTCTAGAAAGTGTTGCCATGTGTCCATATAGAGTTCTCCATGCATGTAATATCTAGCTACCATGATTCTATAAATAGGAGGAGACCCCTCATGGGAGGTAAGCCAAGTCAATTTGAGTTAAGTAAGTTTGAGCTCAAAGAAGTAATAGAGATTCAAGCATGTGAGTGAGAGCTAACATGTCAAGCTAGCTAGAAAAGAGTGTTTTTGTCCAAGGTGTAGCCAATATTGTCAGAGTGAGGGTGTGGAGCATGGTTTTTGGGCAAGTGTATAGGAGGTGGAAGCTCAAAAAGAGGGTCACATTCACTCATAAGGAAATTGGGTGAGCCTTTCATGTAATTTTATATTTGTATTCGTAATAAAATTCTTTTTGCTTTTAGTGTGCCAAATATCGTGTTGCCATTAATTATAATTTTCCATGTGGTTTTAACATCTTATTGTGCATCAGAGTTGTATTCTAGCATACCACCACTAAATAGATATTGTGCATCAAGTGCAATGACCATAGTAAGAGCAGGATTCAAGGATATTTCATGTGTGTTGTAGTTTAATAGGTCAAAATGCTAAGTGGGTGTGATTAGAAAATTTAATATTTAGTTTATCAATTAGAAGTTGATGGCAAAAAGATATTCATTAATTAAGGTAATAACCTATTTAATACATTATTTAGGGTTACTAACTAGAATATTGATACTCCTAATTTAGGAGATCATTGCCATGAAATGGTCTCCTAAATTAGGAGTATTGATCTTCTAGTTAGAAACCCTAAATCATGTATTAAATAGGCTCTTGCCTCAATGAATGAATATATTTTTTCATCATTGGTATAAGAGAAGGGAAATATGAGTATGTTTTGAAACTATTGTGTGATGTTGATTTAGTTTATTAGAAAGGATTATTTTATCTGATCCACCATTGAGTGTGTGAGATCTAGTAAGGGATAATCATAACTATTTGATGATAAACCCTTCCATTTGTTTTATGTGCATAGGTATGAGTGTTTGCAAGTTTAATTTGTGGAAAATATATCCATTGATAATCATAGCCTATGATTGAAGCCTTGGATTTGGTCTTCTAAAATATTTTATTCAATATTTACTAGATCCCTCATCTTGGATTGCCAAATATCTAGGATCCTTAAGGTTTTCTACATATTACTCTTGCTAGATATTTATTTTCTTTTTATCAGTATCACAAATCATTTTGGTTGTGAGAGCTATATCTTTATTTCTAGTAGTTAAATTTAAAATATTGTTGCACCATCACGTAGATCATTATGAGTACTACAAAAATGATTGGTCTTATGCCAAATTTTTAGTAGTATTGAAGAAGTTATGGTTGTTTGAATTTGGGCTATCAATGCTATTTTTTGTTGTGCAAAAATTCATTAGGGAAGAAAAATTCATATCTCCCATTCCAAATCCAAATATAGATACAACCCCAGGTTTGCAGGTTTGCAAGATTTCTTGTTTTAAAAAAATAAAAGAAAAACCTTTGTTATTTTTTAAGTGCTTTATTTTAGAAGAAAAAAAAGCAAAAATCTTATTATTTTTTAAAAATGCTTTCTTAAGAAAAAAAAGAATGAGCTTATTTATAAAAAAAATCAAAAAAAAATAGAACTTATTATTTAAAATAAAAAAAAATTGTCTTATTAAAAGTATTTTATTATTAAAGTGCTTTATTTTAAAAGGGGGCTTCTTTTATGTATTTGATTCAACAAATTGTACAATTTGATTTAACCAAATGTGCAATTGTGATTATAAACAAGATGCATTATCGACAGAGTCCAATACCATTATTTCTTCCATGTTTTCCAATTTTTGTAGGTTATATTCTACAACTTCACATAAATGACTTCTCCCAAAGTATTTTTGATAGATTCTAAGATCCTAAAAGGACTCAACTTTAGAGCATGGAAGATAAATATGTGGACTATCTTAATAGTGGAGAAGCTATGGGAAATTGTGGCAGGCATCAAGACATGACCTCAAGGCATTGACCAAGGAAAGAAGTATGATGAAGCAGATCAACAAACACTGATGTTAATCACCCTTGATATAGTTAATGAGATCCAACCACACATTTATGATGCAAAAAATTTTAGTCAAGCATGGGATTCTCTTATGATAATTTATGAAGGAAAGAATCAATCCACTATTCTTAACCTTCAATCCCAACTTCATACATTGTGAGTGGGATATGGAGAGACTATGGAGCAATTTTTTTGCAGAGTCACAAAACTAAAGGGAAAAATAAATGCTATGGGTGAAAAGTGGATGACAAGATCTTAGTTTTCATCGTACTTCAAGATTTACAAGATTCCTTTTGCATGCTTATTAACTCCTTACAAGTCTCTAACAAGGATTTTTCCTTTGAGAAGTTGGTCAATATGCTAGAACATGAAGAAGAAACTAAAAAAAATAGGGACTAGTTGTCAAACAATGCACTCATAAGCCAAAAACTTGTAATTCAAACATCTAGGAAACAAAATTCCTTTTGCATGCTTATTAACTCCTTACAAGTCTCTAACAAGGAATTTTCCTTTGAGAAGTTGGTCAATATGCTACAACATGAAGAAGAAACTAAAAAATTTAGGGACTAGTTGTCAAACAATGCACTCATAAGACAAAAACTTGTAAGTCAAAAATATAGAAAACAAAGAAGGTAAAAAACTTCTTTGAACAAAGGTCCTTCCTCATCATCACAACAAAAACCTCAACACCAAAAGAGGTATTGCCATATATATGAATATGATGGCCATGATACCAAATATTACCAATACAATACTACCCCATAAGGATATTAGGTCCACAAACCTCAAAAGAAGTAGCAATAGTATAGGCCACAAACCCAATAGAAGCAATTGAAATGATATGTTGTCATTGAAAATTCAAATTCAAATTATCAACAAGCACACAAAGAGTCAAATCTAGATTCTAAATAGGCACACAAAGTACTCATAACAAAAGTTACTAATAAAACCAAGGATGATGCTTGGTATATTTATTTTGGTACTAGCCAACACATGATAGGGAATAAATATTGGTTTTATGCCTTCAAAGCCAAAGAAGGGAAACTAGTCATCATCATTGATGATAAAACCACCAATTCAAAGGAGTAGGTGATATTTTGGTTTATCTTTCATATGGGAAATGTACCATTAAAAAGGTACAATATGTACTAGGCCTAACAAAAAATGTGTTGTCTATACTATAACTATTGGAAATAAACATGAAGGTTGATTTTAGAGTTAATAATAGCTATAAGAAGTGTTTTATCACTAATAATGGTAAGCATATAGCCATTGATTCCTATAAAATAGCTTGTTTTATCTACATGTCCAATCTACTCCTAATGTAGGACTATTAGTAACCAAGACAACTGTAATCCCCAAAAAATAGCCTTAGAGGTAATAGGTCCAAAGGCAATAGACCTAGAGATAGGTCTAAAGGAAGAAAATTCAAAGGCAACAAACCAAGAGGTAAGCCCAAAGGAAATAGACCCAAAGGTAGTATACCCAGAGGAAAGATTAGAGGTAATAGATCCAAAGGTAGCATACCTAGTGGTAAATCTAGATGCAGACCCAGAGGTGGACCCAAAGTTAGAGCTAATGGGAGAGCTAAAGGTAGACCCAATGATAAACCCAATGGCAAACCTAAAGGTAAATTTAATGGCAAACACAGTAGTCAACCTAGAGGTAAAGCTAGTGGTAGACCCAAAGGTTGACTTAATGGAAGACCTATAAGTGGATCCAGAGGTGGTTATCCAAGAGATAGAACAACTAGATCCAAGAGCTAAAGCCAATTCCAAAGCCAGTGATAAAGCTAGTGTCATTTCTAGAGCTAGAGCAAGAGATTAGATTCCTTTAAAATAAGGGGGGTCCTAATATTTCCTAACCCAAACAATGTAATAAGGGGAGATGTTAGGATATTTTATTACATTATTATTAGATCATAAATTATTAGTTATAATATTATTTTAATATTCCTTGCATGTAATAATCTTTTAAATTGGGAGTATCGATATTCTAGTTAATAATGCATGATCTAATAATAATGTAATAAAATATCCTAATAAAAGTATATAAAAGGTTAGATAAGTATTGATAAATTAGTAGCTACACCTTTAGAAGCTAGTCATCCCTTAGTGTTAGACTTTATTGATGAATCTTTCTTCAATCTAGAAGCAGATCAACCTAACTTAGGTTGTGTACATTTACGGTACTCGATATTTTAAAAGGATGATGATAGGAGTCAACTTGGACACTCCTCAACAACAACTAATCCCTCTATATTTTAAGCTTGAGTTTTCCTATATCAATAATACCATTAAATATGTAGTCATTATCCTAAGGTTATGTGTAGCATTAGCTCTCTACGTTAGAACCCTTTATATAATTAGAGACTCTTAACTAGTAGTCAAACAAAGTCAATGGTGTATATCAAACTAAAGACAGTAATCTCAAGCCATGCAAAGACATCATTGAGAAACTAATGGCTACTTTTCACAAAGTTATTTTTGACACTATCCCTAGATCTAGTAATTGCCATGTTGATGCTATGGCATTGATTGCATCACTTATCCCCTTAGATCTATATGATGAACAAGCTATGATTATCATTCAATAAATTAGGGAAAATTCAACCCTATAATGTATCCAACTTTATTTAGAAGTCTTTTTTGTAGAAGCAATTACATCCTATGATCCTTAGTATAAGGATATGTAAAATTACCTTATGGATGGCACTTTGTGCGATGGTTTGAACCATAATGAGTACAAGAAACTCAAGCAATGATCCTGTAGACATGTCATCATTAGCAATATCTTATATTGTCACACCCTATATGGAATTTTGGTTAGGTTCCTAGACTCATTTGAATCCCAAACAATCATCAAAGAGACTCGTGATGGATCATGTAATGGGCACTTAAACGGTGTTGCCATTGTCAAGAAACTCCTATGAATAGGTTATTATTGTCCCTCCATGGAAAGGACTCTGACAACTATGTCAAGAGGTATGATAAGTGTAAAAATCATGATAACCTTATCCATGCTCTATCCCAGTGCCTTGAATCCTTAACCTCACCATGGCCTTGCTCCATTTAGGGATTGGGAATCATTGGAAAGATAAATCCAATGTCATATAATGGACATAAATTTATCATCATGGCTACTAATTACTTTACCAAATGCATAAAAGCTATGTCTTTGGCCTCAACCATTATATTCCAAGTATTCAATTTCATCCCTAATCAGGTTCTTAGCTATTATAGCATCCCTTCTTTACTAATACCAAACAATAAAACATATTTCAAGAATAAGTATGTCCAAAAAAATTGTGCTATGTAAAATATTCAACACAAATGATCCACTTGTTACTATCCTTAAGGCAATCGCCAAGCTAAAGCTTATAACAAAACTCTTATCAAAATTCTTAATAATATCATAATTAAAACTAGCAGATATTCGTATTTCCAATTGAATATAGCCCTATGGGCACATCACACTATGGTTAAAACTTCCATTGGTGCAGCACCCTATGCTTTGGTCTATGAAACTAAAGGAGTCTTCTCCTTTGAGTTGGAGGCTCCTTCCTTGTGTATTCTATTGTTAGATACCTTTGTTAGACCTAAATATTATCTTTCCCATATCAACCAAATGGAACTACTTGATGAAAAGTGGATCCATGCTTTAGAGCACATAAGGATCTACCAACAAATATTTAAACATGCCTATAATAAAAAGGTATGATTTCAACCATTTGAAGTTGGTGATCATGTCCTTAAAGAGAATAAAAAATACCAACACCAAAACCAATCTTAAAGGTAAATTTGAGCCTAATTTGATAGTACCATACATCATAACCACCAAGTATGGTTTAGGTATCTATCACCTAACCACATTTGATGATAAAAAAATTAAAGAACCAATGGATATAATGCATCTTAAATGATAATATATCTAAAGTCTACATCATCTGTTTGATTTTAGTTACCTATCATTAATTGTTTGCATTTGTCTATCCTCATATATATCTGAATGTACATCCTTATTTCTACTTAGTGATGAGTATCATTATTTTCATCATTTAATTTTCAATATTTGTCAATCCAAGGCAATGTCCAAGGCTATCTATGATAGAAGGTTTTGGCAAGTTACAGTTTAGGCAATTAGTTCACAAGATTTATTCGGTGAAAAAGATGTTTTTTTGGTTGTTTTTAGGTCACACTAATCCTAATTTGCAAAATTGAAGCTAATTTAACTTACAGAATTGAAATTACAAAATTTAACACTTAAGCTATAGTTGCAGGAATTGACAATTTGCATAATTGAAATTGTTGAAACAAGAACTATTTTACACTTGCTAAATTGAAATGATAGAAATAGAAAATTCTAAATTGAAACTAATTGAAATCAATCCATGCTGAATTTGAAAATGCTAAACTATTGAAAAACAAAATTGTTGCAAAATCTTATCCAGAAAATGTTGTTGCAGAAACTTGTCAAAAAAATTGCTAAAATAAAAAAATACAGAAAATAAGGGAAATGCAAGGGAAATAGATACACACAAAATAGGGGTTAGCTAGATATAAATAAAATCACAACACATTGCACTTGAAAACATAACAAAATCTTATGCTAAAACAAGGGTTAGTTTGGTTACAAAAAATAAGCAAGAAATTGACAAAATTGCTACAAAATAGAATTTATCAAAAACCTACAATAATTGCTCCTTCCTTTCAATCCTCCCACACTTGCTCCTTGGTCTAGAAGAAATAATATTCACTCCAAAACTAAAAACTAATCACTCATGTACTCACAAATTCACACATGTAAATAAAACTACACTTTATTTAAATATTGCTAATTCAAACTACAATAGTTACAATGAATTTTTTGACTCTAACTTATGGACTCTTGGACTAACTCAACCAATGAGGGAGTAGTCCTATTTATACTATCTATTAAATTTGTATTTGCAATTACAAAATCAACTATCTCATTTTCTTTGTGTGATTTGCTTGTGCTATTGCAGCAGACTCAATCTATTTTAGGATAAAATTTTCTACAATAGTTATATATGCATGTTTCCATGCTTCCAATCTGGTGGTAAATGGATCAAAATGGTTGAAATATGGTTTTTACACCTATCCCTATGTTCTCCTACCACCTCCCTTGTGAATTGGATGTGAACTATGTGGTTGTTGTTGGAACAAATTGTTTCTTCCTATCATTTTGGAGAGCTCCAAAATATCAGGCAGAATAGGTGAGATTTATTGTTGTTATCAACCAAACCATGTGGGAGTGCTTCTAGGTGGATCAAAAGTCTTTCCTAGTCTCCCTCAACACTCTCCAATTGATTCCACTCACTATTGTTGACCATTTCCATGCCTTCCTTTAATGTGACAGGTGGCTGGAATTTGTATGGAGTTGCAGTTGTAGTGTCCTGTTTTTCAACAAAATGGTTGATCTGGTGCCATGTCATCTCAGCAATTTTATTTTAACGTGGTAAAAATATTCAAAATATGTTATCCAATCACAAATCATAGTACTCTTATTTTCTATCAAATACATCATGCTTTATTTACTAAAAATCATGCAAAAATAGAGTATAAAATGCTGAAAATAGTCAAAATAGGGGTACAGTGTTCTTAAACATTAAATCATGCAAACAATAACAAATAATGTACTCTAATCAAACATTTGGCATAAAATAATATTATATTTGGTTATATGGCAGTATTTTGATGTCCAAAATGTAGCAAAAAATGAGGTATTTCTTGGCCTCATCATCCCCCCAACTTGACCTGATGCATGCCCTCATGCATTTTGTTGGGCTACAAATGCACTGAGGTCTAACTCCTTGTACCAAGTCCCCTAGAATTTTAAGTTTCTAGAATGATATCCCCTATTCCATTTCAACTCTACTAGCCAAATATGAAACTGTTCATCTGGTTGTGGATCAAAATCAAAGTAGAATGGTACAGGTGTGATAATAGTGGGTGGCCTAAATCTTAAGCCTATCCACTGATGCTTCAATGCTAGAATTGTTTTCATTACTACCTCTACCCTCCTCCATGACCATAACAGGTTAGTTGGTGATATTGGCTCTCTCTTCTACAAGGATATAGGTAATTCTGCCCACCTAACCTTACATGTTGTCAAGGAGTTTGTAAAATTGCTTGTGCAAAATTGCTAAAAATAAGCCATACTATCCTTAAGATTATTCAAATAAGTGATTTGAATATCTTCATTATCCATCAGGGCAAAGTGTTGGCTTGTTAATGCTATGGGATTGGGCTGGATATGCCTTAACAACAACCCAACTCCTATCTCCATCTCCTTGTTTTGTTTCTTCTCTTAATCCTAGTATATCTAATTTTGCAAAGTGGAAATAAAGGATCGAAGTTGTACATCACCTGTATAGATATGGGAAAGAAATTGCACATCCTCTACCATGATGAATTTGTGCAAGAAAAACTCACACAACAGATTTTTTTCTCTTCAGGACTTTGCAAGTAAGCCTCTAGAAAATCTTGATCAGTGTTTAAATCATATGTAAGACCAGAAAAAATATGCATTACCTACCACTGAAGGTATTTTTCTTTGAGGAGTAGGCTATATATCTTGGTAGGCTTCCTACATTGTACCAGACACTCTACAATTTGACACAAATATTTCACCTTACCCTACAAATCAATAATTTTTGCAGCCTATTTTTTATTTTGTTCTTCAATGGGCTTTAGTGTTGCAAAGCACAATTCTAGGGCTTGATATCATGCAATCCACCCTGCAATAGCTTCATTATGGATTTCTAGTGGGACCATGTTCGATGGATGCACTACTATTGGTGGTGTCTTATGTTCTATCAACAAGTCAACCTAGATACCTATTTTTGTAGTATGTACTTTATGAACAGATTATGGAAAAACTTGCTCTTTATCCTTGTGGAGTGTTGTACTTACAATGAAGTGGTCTAAACTCTAGGGCCTTCAATATCTGATGTGCCTTGATCCTTTTGTTATTCTAGAGCCTCTTCAAGATATTCTAGCATAATTTTTAGATATTCTAGAGCTGCTCCAGAATGAGACTATTTTTCTTCAAAATATTTTGAATATGAGTCTAAATGTTTCAAAGTTGTATTTGAAGTGCTGAAATGGTTTCTTTTTCAAATGTTTACTGCAAATTCTATTATTGGCCCATATCCAAGGTATGTGAGTCTTCCATGACATCTACAATCCCCTTACCATCCCTCTTTTTAGGTGTTATTTCTTGTTTTGTATGTTGTTGTGCTACTGCAACAACAATTAAAATAGGGATAAAAATTTTAGGTGCATGTTCCAAATTATCCTCCTCAAATATATGAGGTAGTTGTGGGATATCAGCTTGCATTTCTCCTTCTAGAACCTACTCTACCAATTCAAGTAAAATCTCTACTATCTCCCTACTAGAATCTAGAATTATGGGCAATGCTTCCAATGGTGCCAGTCTTCTTTTCAATTCCTCTATTTCTTGCAACAATTGATCAATGTATTCATATTTCTCCTTAATTTTTGCTTCACCCCTTTCAATCCAGGTTTTATGAGTCTTGATAATCACCCTGGCAGCCTTCACATGATCATGTGGCTCATATTCTTCATATTCTTTAGTTTCTAAAGAATATGCAGGTAAATCTATGATAGGTGGTGAACTTTTCTCTCTAACTTCTATAAGTGGTCCCTCTTCGTGATTAAATGATTATGTAACTAGAGTGCCTTATTCTTGAATTGGCATTTCTTGAGCCACTTTATATTCATCCTCCTAAAATATCAATTTTCTCTTTTTCTTGTGATTGGATAATGTTGGAGATGTAATTTCAACAACTATAGTTGTACCCTATTATCTTTGTCTTAGACTCCTTCTCATAGAAGGGGTTTAAGGTGGTTGTGTTGGTATTTCAATATTTAGTTCTTCTACTTTAGCCAGCTCCTCTATAATAGAATATCCTTGTAATCTAGGAGACCTCCTTACTTGTTGTGTACTTGTCTCTTCCTCGGCTTGCTTAGTTCCTACAGTTGTTTTTCCTACAAATTTTACTAAAAAATCATAATCAAGTTCTTCTTCCTTTGATGAAGTTATTGCTTTAGCCAAAGACCTAATATCCACAAAATCTAAGGGTTTTGACTATGCAGATGCATGAGCAAAAATTTCTATAACTTCATCACAAAATGTGACCTTCTTGGTTTTTGGCTACTCTACAGGTCTAGACTCAACTTTCCTCTTCCTTTGTGCTTTGGTCCTGGCAGCTGGTGGACCTTGAGGGGATGAAGGGGTTCCTTCAAATTCAAGGGTAACCCTCTCATTTGTATTATCTTTTTGGTTCTATACCCTACCTGCAACTTCATCAGCATAGTTGTTAGGGATATCTACCCTATCCACAACTTGTTCCTCCTTCTCTTGCCTTGGTTCTTCTTCAATAAAAACCTGCTCATTCCAGGGGGTAAATAATCTATCAAAACTTTGAGGGTTTCCCCTAAAATGATGTTTGTAGATGAGTTTTATGAGACCATGGTGCCTAGGGGATCCTTGGCCCTGTTGATACCATTTTACCATATTGTGTAGTTCTTGATGCAAATACAGGGGAATGTTTACCCTCACTTTTGGGCATTGATTTCCATGCCTCAAATGACTGAGGAGCTTTATGTGGTGACCAGACAACACAACATACTACCCCTCACAGGTCAAAAATTTGATCACCCAAATTGCAACCTCATCCCAAGGTTTCTATATACTAGCCCTTTTTACCCCTTTACAAATATTGTTATTCATTTGCATGATAGGTTGTACATCCCCTTCTTCTGAAAATATTCTAACTACTTCAGGGAGTGCATTTTTACCAGTCTTCATGATTACTAGTCCTTGCAAAGGTAATTTAGTGATTTGGCTCAAGACCAAGGGAGTTACCTCTATTTACATGATGTTGATGGTTTCCCTATTATTCCAGAGGGTGCGAGTAAATTATGCTACAAAACTCCCCAAATATCCATCGAATTTCTCTAAAAATGGCATCAATCCTACCTGCTAAAAACTTCCACCATTTTAGGATATTTTTGGAATTTATACAAATTATTTTTGTTCATATTTTTCTTCTATCCCTTATTGTTTGTAACTTGTATCCTTGCCAATATCAATTATAAATTTTTATATATCATCACTGCACTCGTTTGAATTCATTATGAATAATTCATCTTGTAATGCAATGTACACTTTGGTAGTTTTGTAGCACATTATTTTGATCTGACATCTTCTACAAGTTTTGGTGATTATGGAGCTCAGTAATGAGTGGCTTCATCACACAGGGTTTAGCTTCGAAAGGTGACATAAAGCACACTAAAACTTGCATGTAATAACCGAACATGTGGTGTGTGGTGGTTTGGTGGGAGTTTGAATTTTTTATTTAAAGCACAAATAAAGGATGGTGGATCGATATGATTATGATGCATGCATGTAAAAATATCAGCTAAGTTGGATGGTTTGATTTAACCAACTCAGATATACTTCACAAAATATGTGGATGCCCATATCCTTGGTTTGTGTGATTACGTGTGTCGAAGTACCCAGATCACATGGGTCCAGAGTGGGTGATGAACACTAGGTACAACCGATTATTTTGGAGCATGCTCGAGGACACCCATTGATGACTGCCATGTGTACCTAAAAACTCATGCCCAAGTTCACAAAGGCTATGATAGGTGCATCATGTGGGGATTTTTTTTAATATCCCACATGTGTGCACCAATTGGATTTAAAATTTTGTGCTACTACACAATTTTGAATTTTTAAAGTTCATTTCAGAGCTTTGGTTCATTCTAGAGATCTGTAATTTTTCTTTGCATATATTTAGTCAAAATTGTATTTCATTTTGGAGCTCTGTGTCATTTTGGAGCTTTGTGATTTTTTTGCATATATACAACCAAAACTGTATTTCATTTTGGAGCTTTGTGTCATTCTGAAACTCTATGACTTTTTTGCATATATATAGCTTCATTTTGGATCTCTATATTCTCTCTATTATTTTCTTGCAACCAAACCTAAATTTCTCATTCAACCAAGGGTAGAATAGGGTGCTTCTTGATATTTTGGAGAGAATATCCATTTTTACTTGCCAAGTTTATAAATTATTTATGCCAAACACTGAATTATCATACATCACATGCTAAATGCCTACTATGACAAAATGCAAGAAACACATACCTTACTGTCTTGAAAATTTATCATACACTTTACAAATTGCTGCTTTTGATGATCATTAGCTGATTATCTAAAATGAAAAAAATAACACTTGTGCAGTAGGTGATATTTGTACAATTATGGAACAATTATGGATAGATCAAAAAGGCAAACATGTTGAAGACCAGTTTTCATGTAAGCCTTTATTCAATAGTGTCTTCAAAAAGGTTTTCACTATTGATTTTTTTTTCTTTCATTTTTTCATCTCTTTTTTTCTCTTTTCTTTTCTCTTTTTTTTTATCTTGATTGTGCCCATGAAGGAATTTCACAGTCAATATTATTCTCTTTTTGTTTGTTTTATTTTCTCATTTTTTTTCTTTTTCTTTTTCAAACTTTTTCTCAAATCATTCTAAATCTGTGTCAGAAGAGGGTGTCTCTTCTGACATATGTAACTCCAACTATGCAATCTACTTCAAAAAGTCTTCTTTAGTCAATGGTTCATGGTATACCCGAAGGTGATGTCCATTTACCACTAACTTTCTCCTTGAATCATCAATGGGAGAAATATGAACTGCTCCATTGTCAAACACTTCTTCAATTAGGTATGGCCCAAGCCACCTTGTCTACAAATTCCCAGGAAAATCCTCATAATGAGAATTGAACAATAAATCCCAATCTCCTTGCTTAAATTTCCTTTGTTGAATATGACTATCATACCACAACTTTTGTTGTTGTTGGATCACTTATGTTTGATGCAATGCATCCAACCAAAGTTCATCCAATGCATTAAGTTGCATAATCCTATCCATATGTGCCTATGACAAGTCAATACCAATTTCCAAATATGTATAAAGTATCAGTAACTCAAATTCAATAGGAAGAAGAGGTTTCTTACCATAAACCAATTCATAAGGTGTGAAACCCGTGGTGGATTTCCATGTTGTGTTGTATGTCCAAATTGCTTTTGGTAATTTATTTAACCAATTTTTCCTATGTGAGTCTACTGTTTTGGTCAAAATTATTTCTAACTCCCTATTGGTTACCTCAACCTAACCATTTTCTTAGGGGTGATAGGGTGATGATTTTCTATGCTTGATTTCATAGAGTTTAGTAAAAGCTTCAATAACTTTTGATGCAAATTGGGGCCCATGATCTATGGTGATAGATCGTGGAGCTCCAAATATTTAAAAAATTGAGTGTAAAGGAAATAAGCAACCTTCTCTTCATGAGCATGCTTAAAAGCACACACCTCAGCCCATTTAGTCACATAGTCAATGCATACCAAGATATGCACCTTTCCTTGAGATGGTGGGTCAATAGGTCCCACAAAATCTAACCCCCATTTCTTAAATGGTTCTAAAACCACTTGAGGTTATAGAGGTATTTCATTTGTGTGTGTGGGTTTTCCCATTCTCTGACATGCATCACAATATCGAATATACATTTTTACATCTTTGTGAAGAGATGGCCAATAATAACCAATACCTAAAAAATAATTGAACTGTTCTTTTTACTTAATAATATCCTCTTGATGGTTCATCATGACAAGCAAGGAGGATATCATACATCTCATATTTTTGAATGCATCTATGTAAAACATGGTCAGGTACCACACTTGAAAATTAGACCTTTGATCCATTTGAAAGATGAGCTTTGTCTTACCAATTGTTTCTTTTGTTTGGAAGTGAAATGGGAAGGAATTTTTCCTATTGCCAAATAGTTAGTTGTATCTACAAACCAAGGTGATTGTACTAATATAGCAAACAATTTTTCATCTAGAAAAGTATCCTCAACTAACTCTTCTTCCCTTGTGTTATTCAGCCTTGATAGGAAATCTGCTACTACATTAGCTTTTCCTGGTTTATTTACTATTGTAATATCAAATTCTTATAATAGTAATAACCAGTGAATGATTCTCGCACTAACCATAGGTTTATTCATCAAGTATTTAATGGTTGAATGATCGGTATGGATGAATACTTGATAACCAGTGATATAGTGATAGAATTTATTAATGGCATACACTACTACTAAAAATTCCTTTTTAATAGTAGTATAATTCTTTTCTGCTCCAGTGAGGTTTTTGCTTATGTAGTAGATAGCATAATGCTCCCCATTATCTATCTGACCTAATGCTGCTTCAATTGTATTATTGGAAGCATAATATTGGATATGGAATGTCAATTCCCAATTAGGACTTCGTATCATAGGTGGAGTGGTTAGTTTCTCCTTTAAAGCATCAAAATATTCTTGGCATTTTTCAATCCAATTAAATTTAGAATATTTGGTCAATAATGCAAACATAGGATTTGCTATTGTACTAAAATTCAGAATAAATCTTCTATAAAATCCAATGTGTCCTAAGAAACTCCTAACATTAGTTTGGGTTTGTGGAGGAGGAAGGTTCTTAATGATTTCAACCTTCTTAGGATCAACCTTGATTCCATTAGAAGAAATGTGATGACCAAGAACAATCCCTTCCTCCATCATCATGAAGCATTTATCAAGATTTAAGGATAGATGGTAAGTTTCACAATGAGTTAAAACCTTATCAAGATGTTCCAAAGTAAATTCAAAGGTTTCTCCACAAACTGTAAAATCATCCATATAAATTTCTACATTTTCAATGGTCAAATTAGAAAAAAATAGTCAAAATAGCTCGTTGGAAAGTTGTTGGGGCATTACATAGACCAAAGGGTAAAACCCTATAAGCAAAAGTTCCCCATGGGTAAGTAAAAGTTATTTTCTCTTGGTCTTCGGGTGCAACCTGTATCTGGTTATACCAACTGAAACCATCAAGAAAGAAGAAATACTTATTTCGTGTGAGTGTGTCTAACACTTGATCAATGAATGGTAATGGAAAATGGTCCTTATGTGTGACTTTGTTTAGTTCTTGATAATCTACACACACTCTCAGTTTTCCATTCTTCTTTGGTACGATAACCAATGGAGAGACCCATCGGCTATCAAAAATTGGATATATGAATCCAACCTCTAAGAGTTTTTCAATTTCTTCTTTGACAATATCTCTTAGAGCAGGATTTAATTGTCTTTGGGGTTGTCTCATAGGTTTAATATTTTTAGTATATATTCTATGAGTGCATACTTTAGGATGAATTATTGACATATCCTTGTATTCCCAAGAGAAAGCTTTGACATATCTTTTCAAAATAGCAAACAGTTTTGCTTCTTGTTCATTAGTCAACCAACTGTTAATGTTCAAGAATTTTCTTGGTTGTACTTCAATTTGTTTTATCCTTGGGTGGACAGAATTAAATCCCTCATATTTGCTGACTAAGGATTTTAGTGGATAGTGATGTGGTTGAAGATAATGAAAGACTCTTGTCTCCCTATCAATAGTAATCCCTAATGGAATCAAATATTGCATAGGACAATGGAAAGATGAAATAATATGATGATGCCATCCATGTGGTAATGTGAAGGAACTTGTATACAATGGAATGGGTGATAGGTGTTTAGATGTTTGACCTTCATCATTCCACAACAAGTGATGAATAGTAATTGGTTCATCCTCAAGTCCTTGTTCATGTAGTGTATTTACTAGGATAGTTTCATCTTCAAAAATCTCTCTCTCATGTGAATCTATCTCTTCTATGTGTTCTTTCACTACCACGATGGCTAGTGTGGAGACAGTTTCTTCTTGTTCCTCATCAAAATTAGGAAACCATAACTGTAAAAATTTTGTTGAAGGTTTTGCAGGTGGATACAGAGAAATATTTTTCAAATCAATGACATTAGATATAGTCATCTCCCATGATCTATAGTCTATGAAAGTGGTTGTAGTATTAAGCCAAGGCCTTCATAAAATAATTGGGTAACCATTCACAGAGTTACGAGGCTGTAATACCAAAAAATAAATAGGGTCTTCCCATGAGGAAACTATTACAATAATATCCTCAATAATCCCTTTTGGTTTGGCAATAGATCTATCAGCCATTTTCAGAATAGTAGATGTAGGATTTAGATTATTTAACTACAATTTTTGCATTGTGTTTTTGGTCATAATGTTAATGTAAACTCCTAAATAAACAAATACATTAGAAATATGTATTGACCCAATGGTTATGGTGACAACTGGACTTCCCAGGTCATTATACTTTGGTGGTACAAGCATCCTAGAAAGAAAGTCAGCCAACTTACCATCTACCTGTATAGTTTTAGGAAAGGACTTCTTTTTGCCTAATCATTTTATGCAAAGGTCTTGAATAGTTTTTTTAATTAAAGGTACATCCTTGATTACTTACAAAAAAGTAATGGAAATGGTCAAACATTTTATTTTCTTTACTAACTTTGATTCAGTAGAAATTTTAGACTTTTCAAACTGTAGACACCAAAACCTAAGCATCTGCAAAAACTACATTTACATTACATGTTTCAAGTCTGCATAATAATAATATATGCCTAAGTCTAAACTTAGACATATAATTATTGCACATTATTCATTCACATTGCACAACTACATAACAAAATAATATGCCTAAGTCTTAACTTAGATGTATTTTCTTGCACATTAATTTATATTTTCTAGATTTATTAAATTTGGAAAATCAGCATAAGATACCATGTATCCCCATTTGACACATTTCATAGCCACCACTACCCCTCACCTTGCCACATCTCTCACACCTCACTCCACTTGCACCTAGCCACTTGCTACATCTTCCCAGTTAAGTGAGACACTTCTAGTGACACTGCAACTACCCAAGATAGATGGTTGCCCAGTCCCTGCCACTTGGTAGCCCTGACTTGCCACCTATCCTTCCCTCCAAATCCCTCAAAAGTTCTATTAAGGCACCATCACTTCACAAAAAAAATGAAGTAAGGGAATGTTAATGTTATGCTGCTATAAGTGTGACTCATGTAAGCAATAATCATATTCATTTTCTTTTATGCAATTTACATTAGTCATTTATCATATTCATTTCAATAGGTGCTACTAAACATTTATCTATTTGCATGTGTGTAGGTTTCAATTTTGAAAGCTCAATCTCATCATGGTGGTCATGACAAAACCCACCTCCAACATTGATTATGGCATAGAATAAGTGAATACACCATCCTTGATTTGTAAAAGGGATTCTCATTTTCGCACATCTCATTGTAAAATGCACCCTAAAAGGGTCAAATTGAATCAAAATGGACTTTCTCGAATATAATACAATGTGTCATTATTATTGCAATGGTGTTCTTATTGTATCTTGCTTTACAAAAACCATAAAAAACAAAAACCACACACACTCACACATATTATAATAATATTAGTAAGGTTGGACTTCATAAGCAACCTCTAATTTAGATCGGTGATGTTGGAATTCACCTCCTTCCACTGGCTTACCCCCTAGACACCTTAGATATAATAGGGAACTATATTAATCTATAATAGGTCACTCGTGTTCAAACTATCTTCCATTGTTGGAAACACTTGTCAATTCAGAGTGGAAGAGCTAGGTGAACCCTCCACACATTGTGTATTTTAAGAGGTGCACCCTAGACACTTTTGATAACCTCATGTTTGGCACTAGTGTTTCTAGTCACCATCTTGGTTGAGTTCCCTAATTATAAGTTCAAAAAAAATCTAAAAACATCAAAACACACTGAAACTCGAAAACAAAAAAAATCAAAAAAAAAAATCAAAAAAATTCCAAAGTTAAAAAAAAACAAAACATACAAAAACTTAGAAAACATATTTTGTTTTTTTTTATTTGTGTGTTATTCATTTTTATTTCCATCACATTTTCACACATATACCTTCACATTTACCACCTCATTTCATCCCATATTATGGTAACAACCTAGATTCAAGCCAAACTACTAAAAATAAATAAAAGCCAAGCACTTGCATCCATGGAGAATTACGCTCAATTTTCCCAAGCCTTAGCTACTTCTATAACTGAGCAATGGGGTGTCTATATGGAATTATCTACTGGTCCACAAACAACTACTCAATGTTTCCATTCTAGAAACTCCTAGGAGTGAACCACCTTACACATGCATATCAAAATTTAAAAAAAAAAGGCCTCCAAAGCAACCAAAACTCTTTGGTCAATTCAATCCAAAAGGCTCTAAAGGGGACACCCCTTTGGTCAAATCAAATCCAAAATACTCCAAGGTAATAACATCCCTTTGGTCAATTCAACTCAAAAGGCTCTAAAGGGGACATCCCTTTGGTCAATTCAATCAAAAATGCTCCAAAGGAAGTATTCATTAATTAAAGGTACATCCTTTATTTCCTGCAACAAAGTAATGGAAATGGTCAACCGTTTTAGTTCCTTTACTAACTTTGATTCAGTAGAAATTTTAGAATTTTCAAACTGTAGACACCAAAACCTAAGCATCTACAAAAACCACATTTACATTACATGTTACAAGTTTGCATAATAATAATATATGCCTAAGTCTAAACTTAGACATATACTTATTGCACATTATTCATTCACATTGCACATCTACATAACAAAATAATATGCCTAAGTCTTAACTGTTACCTAATGTTGACTTGTTTTTTTTCTTTCTTTAGTTAGGATAGTGCACTTTAAGGGGGAATGTTAGAGTTAAAGTAAAGTGCACTATGCCTTCCTTGACACTTGTCAGTTTCTCTTGACAAGTGTCATGTGTTGAATATAGGCTTATGCCTATATATTGTAACCATTTGCATCAATAAAATAAAATCCCATCAATTTCCCTCCTAACATTTGGTATCAGAGCAGGCTTTCCCTGCCTTGTGAAACCCCTTGAGGGGGGATTTCCCTCATGGAAATCCTCCCTCCCCCATTTTTTTTCTAAATTTTTTTCTGACTGAGGGAGTATGCTCTCCATCCCTTGCTGGATGGATCAGAAACCAGAAGTTGAAAAAAAAAAATCTCATCAGTTTATTGGTTTGTTATTATATTTTTTTTTCGTAGGTCCCTGGTGTAGTGCTTGCAGGTTGTGTACAGATGATTATAGGTCAGGTCTCTCATGAAGATTCAGCCACTATAATCTCCTGTAGCTACGAGAGTTTTACGTGGTGATTTGAGTTTCACGCTGCTTCATTGCCTCCTCCTGCCCCTCACAGTTTCAAGGGTTCGATACAGATGGAGACTTTTTTGTTTACATCTGATTCGGTGAACGAGGGACACCCAGACAAAGCTATTGGCGTGACTGAATCTTCGATCGAGCAATGTCTTAGGGTAACGTGCAGGCTCCAATGGCTGTTCACTACGGTAATCATGGCAGTATCATGTTCACTGCGCTAATCACGGTAGTCGACTCCAAGATTTGCAGATTTGCAGATTTGAAGTGGTGCTTCGAGAAGGAGGTAACATTCTCGGGGAGTTGATTTCCAGCTTGTCTCGAATGTCAATTTCGACTTTGTCGCAAGGCGCAGCAGCCGCCTTCCTGGTGGAGCGACGGCCGCAAAGACGGTCGTCTCGGGAAATTCTTTGACCTCGCATCTTTCTCAGAGAAATCACAACAGAGAGGCCATGTCTACAAAGTAAAAGGTCTTCCCAGGTCTGCAAAAGAAAAATTTTAATGGTGCAAGAGGTGCATGGGTACTTGATTTTCTAGGAACTGCGTGTATAGCACCGACTCCGACAGCAGTGCCACAACTCGATTTGGGACCTACTTCTTGGGGGCTTTGTGAATCTTCGTTTGTGCCGCTGCTTGGTATGCTTGTCGTGGGCAAGAAGAGGAAGGTTTTTCCCTAATACTGCATCAGCTCCCATTTTTTTCAAGCAACTGGCAGGAGAAACAGTTAATTGGGAAGACGTTCAAGATGCAGACCCAGAGATGTATTTTAGTTGCACAAAAATTTTAGAGATGCATGCAGATATCCTTGATTCGGATGCATTGGGGCTCACGTTTATGACTGAAGTTGAAGAGCTAGGCTCCCGAAAGACCTGTGGAGCATGTTGTCTTTTAGCTGAAAGCTCCATGAAATGTTGGAGCACCGTCATGGTGATCTGCTTCAGTAGTAGGAGCAAGAGCTATAGAATTGGCCCGAATGCAAGCTTAAGTAGAGGCTGCAACCAAAGCAAAATGAAATATGGAGATTGAGCGTGAAGCTACACGATAGGATTTACAGAATATGGACAAAACTATTGAAATTTATGAGAACACTCAACCTATGAATGATCTGGAGATATTGATGCCTGGGAGCTGAGCGGCATCGAGGCCCCATTTCGACAATTTCACCATTTGAGGTGATGCAAAGAACTTCAAAAGTGATAGATCCGATGGTCTGTAGCCATTTTTAGGCATTTGGGCTTTGTTGCATCTGACGTGTGTTTCTTTTTTTGGGCGGTGGCGCGTCGCTGAGCTTCGAAAGACAACGAAAACTTTGTGCTCGTGAATCAAAGCTCTGGCATTTTTCTAGTTACGGCTGTGGCACGGCAACAGGCTCTCCTGGCAGACCATCGTGAACACATTTCGAGAGCTCCAGGGAGGAAATTCGTGAGCAAGTAGAGAGTTATTGAGAGGCCCATCGAGTGGCGATAGCATGTCTCTTTCGGTGAAGATATACCTCGTGCCCATCGATCTGGGCATGGTGGTGGTTGTGGAAGAGGTGGAAGATCTAAACACCTGTGCTTTCAGAAGCATGCATCTCTCGAAGAAGGAAGCAGCAGACAAGGGTCAGCGGGCACGTGTGATTTCGGTATTTTTCAAATGTATCTAGAAATTCATTGAACTGGAGCTGGTGCAATTATAGCTTTCGGGAGCTGCGATGAAGAGTAGAAACCGATGGTGTGCCAGCTCATTCAACAGGATCATCACTATAAGCTATCAATTGGCGAACGATGAGTTTGATGTTTGCGAGGACTGCCTCTGGCAGTTTTTTTTTTGGTGTGGGTCTATTCTATTTCGGGAGAACTTCTGATGAACGGTAGCGATCTGGTCAACTAAGTGGTAGTTGCCGATAACCGAACAAATACTGCACATGAAGATATTTAAGTGGGTGGGCTTAGTTTGTTTTAAGTGAGGAGCAATTTAATGTCTTTTCAATGAGGGGCAATTTAATGTCATTTAAGTGGAGGGGACAACTTATATTGTATGGGCATGTGAAATGTTTGTTTTAAAGCAAGGGGCACTTTATATTATAATTTGAATGGGGAAATTGCCTGTCAAAATGGCCGAAATAATTGGCCATTTTTTTATTTTTCCACACAAGAAGTGGAAGTAAAAGGCCCACATGGTCCTATTTTTTTTCTACATGGAAGTGGAAAGCCTAATGGCCCATGTAATTCCCCTGTGAGGGAAAAATTGATGTTTTTTTTATTCCGCCAGAGAGCGATGCTGCCACAGTGCGAGGTTTTAGTTGCTGTCTTGGAGAGGCATGTTGTTTTTCATTATAATGAAGGCCCCTTTGATAATGGAATATAGGGGTATTTATAGTCGTTGGAAACGTTTTTCCGTGACGGACACAATGGTGGTGTCAAATTGTAATTTTGAGGCTATTTCAATTGAGTTTTTTAGCCTCAAAGTTTTTCTACCTTGGAGTGCACTCTCGGTTGTACCCGACACTCCCAAGGTAATTTTATATGTGATCCTTGTACCTAGTGACCTTTTCTATACACTTAGCGAATGCAGCGGATGGTTACCCATGCATTTCGGTGGGATGACATGGTCACCATAAGGACACATATTCTAGGGACTACAGACATAGACATTTCGGTGATCTACTTCTGAAGACTACAGACGAAGACACTTCAAAATATTCTCTTCTTTTCTTCTTCTCTCCTCCTATTTTGATCTATGGCTCATTTTTATTGTATTCAGTGCATTTTCGACAGAGACCGACACTCTTATATGGCTCGTTTTTCCTTTCATTAGGTGCATTTTTCAGCAGAGACCGACACCTTCTAGATTGAGTTCACCATGAGGAGGGATTTCATACTCATGGTGAATCTAGTTAGTGACCTACGAGTGGCAACATCCTCTGAGGATGACCTGCAGAGGCAACAGACCCAGATGTGGCTGACCCTGAGGCACCCATGATGACCCTGAGGCACTTAGACGGTTGACCCAGTGGCAACAGACCCGTTGAAGTGGCTGACCCTGAGGCAACAGACCGAGATGTATACACAGTGGATCTAGCATTATTCATAGTTGGAGAGCCAAGCGCAAAGAGCACAAGCCTAGACCAAAAAAAAGAGGATAATAGGTTACTTTTTTAGAGAAGTCAACATTAAGGGGGAATGTTACCTAATGTTGACTTGCTTTGTTTTTTTTCTTTAGTTAGGATAGTGCACTTTAAGGGGGAATGTTAGAGTTAAAGTGCACTATGCCTTCAATTTGACACTTGTCAGTTTCATTGACAAGTTTCATGTTCATCATATAGGCCTTTTGCCTATATATGTAATACATTTTTATCAATAATATAATCTCCTTCAGTTTTCCCTCCTAACATTAACTTAGGTGTATTTTCTTGCACATTAATTTATATTTTTTTAGATTTATTAAATTTGGAAAATCAGCATAAGATACCAAGTCTCCCCATTTGACACATTTCCTAGCCACCACTACCCCTCACCTTGCCACATCTCTCACACCTCACTCCACTTGCACCTAGCCACTTGCTACATATTCCCAGTTAAGTAAGACACTTCTAGTGACATTGCAACTACCCAGGATAGATGGTTTCTCAGTCCCTGCCACTTGGTAGCCCTGACTTGCCACCTATCCTTCCCTCCAAATCCCTCAAAAGTTCTATAAAGGCACCATCACTTCACAAAAATAAAATGAAGTAATGGAATGTTAATGTTATGCTGCTATAAGTGTGACTCATGTAAGCATTAATCGTATTAATTTTCTTTTATGCAATTTACATTAGTCATTTATCATAATCATTTCAATAGGTGCTACTAAACATTTGTCTATTTGCATGTGTGTAGGTTTCAATTTTGAAAGCTTAATCTCATCATGGTGGTCACGACAAAACCCACCTCCAACATTGATTATGGCATAGAATAAGTGAATACAACATCCTTGATTTGTAAAAGGGATTCTCATTTTGGCACATCTCATTGTAAAATGCACCCTAAAAGGGTCAAATTGAATCAAAATGGACTTTCTCGAATATAATACAATGTGTCATTATTATTGCAATGGCATTCTTATTGTATCTTGCTTTACAAAAACTATAAAAAAACAAAAACCACACACACTCACACATATAATAATAATATTAGTAAGGTTGGACTTCATAACCAACCTCTAATTTAGATCGGTGATGTTGGAATTTACCTCCTTCCACTAGCTTACCCCCTAGACACCTTAGATATAATAGGGAACTATATTAATCTATAATAGGTCACTCATGTTCAAACTATCTTCCATTGTTGGAAACACTTGTCAATTCAGAGTGGAAGAGCTAGGTGAACCCTCCACACATTGTGTGTTTTAAGAGGTGCACCCTAGACCCTTTTGATAACCTCATGTTTGGCACTAGTGTTTCTAGTCACCATCTTGGTTGAGTTCCCTAATTATAAGTTCAAAAAAAATCCAAAAACATCAAAACACATTGAAACTCAAAAACAAAAAACAAAAATAAAAAAAAATCCAAAGTTTAAAAAAACAAAACATACAAAAACTTAGAAAACATATTTTGCTTTTTTTATTTGTGTGTTATTCATTTTTATATTAATCAAATTTTCACACATATACCTTCACATTTACCACCTCATTTCATCCCATATTATGGTAACAACCTAGATTCAAGCCAAACTGCTAACAAAAAATAAAAGCCAAGCACTTGCATCCATGGAGAATTACGCTCAATTTTCCCAAGCCTTAGCTACTTCTATAACTGAGCAAGGGGGTGTCTATATGGAATTATCTACTAGGCCACAAACAACTACTCAATGTTTCCATTCTAGAAACTCCTAGGAGTGAACCACCTTACACATGCATATGAAAATTAAAAAAAAAAAAGCCTCCAAAGCAACAAAACTCTTTGGTCAATTCAATCCAAAAGGCTCTAAAAGGGACACCCCTTTGGTCAAATCAAATCCAAAATACTCCAAGGTAATAACATCCCTTTGGTCAATTCAACTCAAAAGGCTCTAAATGGGACATCCCTTTGGTCAATTCAATCAAAAATGCTCTAAAGGAAGTATTCATTAATTAAAGGTACATCCTTGATTTCCTGCAACAAAGCAATGGAAATGGTCAACCGTTTTAGTTCCTTTACTAACTTTGATTCAGTAGAAATTTTAGACTTTTCAAACTATAGACACCAAAACCTAAGCATCTGGAAAAACCACATTTACATTACATGTTACAAGTCTGCATAATAATAATATATGCCTAAGTCTAAACTTAGACATATAATTATTGCACATTATTCATTCACATTGCACATCTACATAACAATATAATATGCCTAAGTCTTAACTTAGGTGTATTTTATTGCACATTAATTTATATTTTCTAGATTTATTAAATTTGGAAAATCAGCATAAGATACCATGTCTCCCCATTTGACACATTTCCTAGCCACCACTACCCCTCACCTTGCCACATCTCTCACACATAACTCCACTTGCACCTAGCCACTTGCTACATCTTCCTAGTTAAGTGAGACACTTCTAGTGACACTGCAACTACCCAGGATATATGGTTGCTCAGTCCCTGTCACTTGGTAGCCCTGACTTGCCACCTATCCTTCCCTCCAAATCCCTCAAAAGTTCTATAAAGGCACCATCACTTCACAAAAATAAAATGAAGTAAGGGAATGTTATTTTTATGTTGCTATAAGTGTGACTCATGTAAGCAATAATCATATTCATTTTCTTTTATGCAATTTACATTAGTCATTTATCATATTCATTTCAATAGGTGCTACTAAACATTTGTCTATTTGCATGTGTGTAGGTTTCAATTTTGAAAGCTTAATCTCATCATGGTGGTCATGACAAAACCCACCTCTAGCATTGATTATGGCATAGAATAAGTGAATACACCATCCTTGATTTGTAAAAGGGATTCTCATTTTCGCACATCTCATTGTAAAATGCACCCTAAAAGGGTCAAATTACATCAAAATGGACTTTCTTGAATATAATACAATGTGTCATTATTATTGCAATGGCATTCTTATTGTATCTTGCTTTGCAAAAACCATAAAAAAACAAAAACCACACACACTCACACATATTATAATAATATTCGTAAGGTTGGACTTCATAACCAACCTCCAATTTAGATCGATGATGTCGAAATTCACCTCCTTCCACTGGCTTACCCCCTAGACACCTTATATATAATAGGGAACTATATTAATCTATAATAGGTCACTCGTGTTCAAACTATCTTCCATTGTTGGAAACACTTGTCAATTCAAAGTGGAAGAGCTAGGTGAACCCTCCACACATTGTGTGTTTTTAGAGGTGCACCCTAGACACTTTTGATAACCTCATGTTTGGCACTAGTGTTTCTAGTCACCATCTTGGTTGAGTTCCTGTTGGTCACGAATCTACCACAGGAAAGGATTTTTACAAGTGCGCCCTAGACCCGGCCAACATTGAAAGGCTGGAAGCAAGAAATGGCTCTTATACCAATCTCCAGAGTGGGCTGGTTCCCTCTACTATTCTAAAATCTGGTTAAAGATAAAGGTTGCTGGAAAGAGATTTAAAAGTTGCTGAAAGAAATGGGAAATATGGCCACAAGCCGAAGTGATGGAATCATAAAAACAACAGCAGGAAACTACAAATGCAACAACAGCAAGTAACATAAGAAATCAGCTTAATCTTCGCACAATCACATGTAGCAAATCCCTCCAAACCCACATTCTAGAAATCGTACCCTGACCGTAATATTTAAATCCATAAGTAGAATTTAAATGTAACAGCAATGCAGGAGTATGAATGCTATTAGAAATGCAGAGAAACAGAAAAGAAATTCATCCATGCAACGCTTGAAAAATTAGAAGTTGATCCTTTTATTCCCGCAAATGCAATTCTAGTCTCTAGCAGAGAATTTTCCAACCTTTGTAAATGAGAATTACATTGGTTTTTATAGAGGTCTGTCCTCTTTGCAGCATTAAAAATGTGCCACCACCCCTCTCGTGATCTACAATTGTGCATTGGAAATTACATACACGATCCCCTTAGTTGCAGCAAAAATTAAATACAATTAGACGCTAGCGGTCTTCTTCATTAAATTCATTTTTTAAAATATGCATGAAACCGTTACGATAATCCACGAACAACAGCCTTGAATGCATTAAATCTTCAATCTTGGTGGCCTGGGCGTGTCTTTTACTTTGAATGCCTCAAAAATCCGCAAATCATTAAATTCGGGTCAGCATTAAATCATCGGAAGTCAAAAAAAACCTCTCGGGCCGTTCATACTGCACTTTGGCGGGAAACAGTCGCAGGTCACGAAAACGCGACGGGTCACAAAATCATGACGTATTCTAATGCCGTATGCTTCGCTGCTGAAGACGCGCGAAAATCCTCCCTGTCGTGATATCACTGCATCTTTGGCTTCAATGTCTCCATCGCTAGCTTGTTCTGCGAAAACAGAACATGTAGCGATATCGCTACGCACTTTGGTTCTTGGTTCTTCCTTGCGCTCTACCCCGCGAAAACGGAACATGTAGCGATATCGCTACATGTTTCGGGCACTTTGTCTTTCTGGTCAAAACCCCGCGACTTTGCTACGGGTAGCGATATCGCTACGCATTTCTTTCTCCGTACCATTTGCCATTTTTTGTCACGATGCGCTGCATCTTTGCCTTGTAGGCACCCTTCCTAAAAAAGTGCAGCGATGCGCTGCAACTTCTTCCTTAGACTCTTCTCTGCTCGAACATGCAGCGATGCACTACAACTTGAGTCTTTGAAGCCGACCGACCCACGATTCTGGAACACGTCGCGATATCGCGACGGTTCCGCCCAACCTGCTTGCGTTGACTGCGTTGACCGCGATTTCGTGACATGTCAGCGAATCGCTGTAGTTTTTAGACTTAGCCATTTTTCGCTCAATTTCGCTCCTTTTTTTTTTCTTCAAAGCCGCATCAAAGCCTGTATAAACGTGAGATTTGCAATAATGTATACATTAATACTTCAATGAAAATCAATGTGGCAAAAAAGCCAACGTTCTTGGCGGCTCGCGGGGTATACAGCTCGCTGTATGCAAGAATCCAGGCCTTAGTCCATTGGGCAACAGTCATATCCAAACAGGAAGGTTGGCTGCTACAAAATATGTTAGAGGACTACTGCAAAACTTCTTCTACTACTGAAAACTAGAACCGGAAGAGCCTGCATAGAAGCGGTTATAAACTGAAGAAAATGGAATGTGATGGTGGAGTGAGCTCTTGCGATTGCACAAGCGGTGACTGCAATGGAATGATGAAATGAAAATGAACGAAGTTATGGAGTGGGAATGGAACTAGGAAAGCTATGAAATGAAATGAACTAGACTGTTAGCAAATGCATAAAAAGACTGAACTTAGAGGAAAGGGATAAGAAGGGACGGGGAAAAACAGAAAAAGGGAAAAGAAACAACAGCCGTGGCTTATTTTTGTTTGAATGCAGAAGAAAAGCAGGAAGAAGATGAAGAAAGGAAAGAGAGGAAATGGGGTAGGGAAAAGAAGAATATGCTAGAAAGCCACCGAACTGTCGGGAGGAGAAAAATAAAGGAAAAACAAGCACCTACAGCTCGCAGACAACAAAAGAGCTGAGATGAACAGTAATAAAAACAATACCGCTTTTTTTTTTTTTTCTTTTTTCTATTTTTTTTTTTTTTTTTTTCAAAATACTATATACAATAGTCACGACATGATTGGCATGTCGCCACCAGAAACCCAGTTTCAGGAGTTATCCGGTAAATCTGCAATGTCCCGACCAGATCCAATCATACTTGAGTCAGTTCTTGAAATTGGGCTGGCTCCTTCCTGAATTTCTCCATGGTGCGAATAGGATGCAATGCGGCGATTATCCTTCTTACTAGTACCCACATGGAGGACTTCTTCGAGTCTTGGATGTAGTGGCTGGAACCAACACCACCACTTTGCAGACTTTACTGGCTGTGGGCTGAGTACAGGCTCCTCTAACTCCTTGATGTGATCACAGGACTCTTCAAGTGAGAAATCTGATTCTGGGATCTCCTCAAGCTCTAGAATTTTAACTTGTTCTTCTACTTGGCCCATCTCTTGATGAAAACTACAAGCAACCATATTGTTCATTGCTGGAAAAGTGCTTGCATGTTCCAATCCTTGACTTTGGACGAGATCTGTCCCTTGAACTCCACATGACTGCATCTCAGGTTTCTGCTTAGTATAAGGGATCTGGCATGAAAAGTACTGTGCAGGGTAGACAGGAGCAGCAACCACCGGAGAAGGTAATGGAGTTTCTCCCCACGGTAACTTTCTCGATAAGCATAAGAGTTGTTCCGCTCGCACTGCTTATTCAAATATTTGTGGGAACCTTTGTTCACCTGATTGCAGCAAAAAGAGACCTATGTCAGAATTAAAAGCTCGAACATAAAAGAGGTGAGCTTGGGTGGGTGATGGACGGATCTTCTCTAGAATTCTCTTCCAACTTATCAAGAATCGGACATTGAAGTCCGTGATGCTTTCTTGAGGTGCTCTCTTAATGTACATGAAAAATTGGTAGAGATCCAAAGAACTGTAGAAAGGATCTTTGTCAAATCTTCTGATCAGTGCCCCCGCTAGATCGTCCCATGAGCTGATGCTTTGACGTTTGAGCAATCTATACCACTGCAATGCTCTTCCTTCCAAATACTGAACCAGAAGTCGGATCATGACATCTTCGTGTTCTATGACATGGATCATGGACGGAGTAGCAATGTCTTCAACATGTGCCAGAGCCATGCCTTCGGTACCATCATATTTTGCCAGGTTCTTCAGGGCACCTTCGAGAATTTCATGCCGAATTTGGAGATTCAGAGGACCAGGATCATCCCATCTAGAAAAAACCCTCGCCTTTGTGGCAGTGGTCTGCGGAATCACGGCCATCGCCATTAAGTCAGAGTCGCTAGATGAACATTCTTTGAATTTAAAAAAAAAATGCAGGCGTCCACGAACAGATCTTCAACTCAGCAAAGTCGCCAGATGAACTTACAAATCTCTGCTGTGAGGTCAAGACAGCTCATCAAATCTTGAGACCTCCGGGTGTTAAAACAAATGTGAATTTTTATGAGACAGAAAAATTTTGTCCCACCGGGCATGCCAAAAACTGTTGGCACCGGTGGGTTTATCACTTTGGAAAATTTTGCGTATCCCACCGATTATGAATTCTTGGAGACAGAAACAGTCTGTCCCACCGAGAGTGCCAAAAATTGTTGGTCACGAATCTACCACAGGAAAGGATTTTTACAAGTGCGCCCTAGACCCGACCAACATTGAAAGGCTGGAAGCAAGAAATGGCTCCCAGACCAATCTCCAAAGTGGGCTGGTTCCCTCTACTATTCTAAAATCTGGTTAAAGATAAGGGTTGCTGGAAAGAGATTTAAAAGTTGCAGAAAGAAATGGGAAATATGGCCACAAGCCGAAGTGATGGGATCAGAAAAACAACAGCAGGAAACTACAAATGCAACAACAACAAGTAACATAAGAAATCAGCTTAATCTTCGCACAATCACATGCAGCAAATCCCTCCAAACCCACATTCTAGAAATCATACCCTGACCGCAATATTTAAATCCAGAAGCAAAATTTAAATGTAACAGCAATGCAGGAGTATGAATGCTATTAGAAATGCAGAGAAACAGAAAATAAATTCATCCATGCAACGCTTGAAAAATTAGAAGTTGATCCTTTTATTCTCGCAAATGCAATTCCAGTCTCTAGCAGAGAATTTTCCAACCTTTGTAAATGAGAATTACATTGGTTTTTATAGAGGTCCGTCCTCTTTGCAGCATTAAAAATGCGCCACCACCCCTCTCGTGATCTACAATTGTGCATTGGAAATTACATACACGATCCCCTTAGTTGCAACAAAAATTAAATACAATTAGACGCTAGCGGTCTTCTTCATTAAATTTGTTTTTTAAAATATGCATGAAACCGTTACGACAATCCACGAACAGCAGCCTCAAATGCATTAAATCTTCAATATTGGTGGCCTGGGTGTGTCTTTTACTTTGAATGCCTCGAAAATCCACAAATCATTAAATTCGGGTCAGCATTAAATCATCAAAAATAAAAAAAAACCTCTCGGGCCGTTCATACTGCACTTTGGCGGGAAACAGTCGCAGGTCGCGAAAACGTGACAGGTCACGAAATCGTGACGTATTCTAATGTCGTACGCTTCGCTGCTGAAGACCCACGAAAATCCTCCCTGTCGCGATATCGCTGCATCTTTGGCTTCAATGTCTCCATCGCTAGCTTGTTCCATGAAAACGAAACATGTAGCGATATCGCTACGCACTTTGGTTCTTGGTTCTTCCTTGCGCTCTGCCCCACGAAAACGAAACATGTAGCGATATCGCTACATGTTTCGGGCACTTTGTCTTTCTGGTCAAAACCCCGCGACTTCGCTACGGGTAGCGATATCGCTACGCATTTCTTTCTCCGTACCATTTGCCATTTTCCGTCGCGATGCGCTGCATCTTTGCCTTGCAGGCACCCTTCCTAAAAAAGTGCAGCGATGCGCTGCAACTTCTTCCTTAGACTCTTCTCTGCTCGAACATGCAGCGATGCGCTGCAACTTGAGTCTTTGAAGCCGACCGACCCGTGATTCTGGAACACGTCGCGATATCGCGACGGTTTCGCCCAACCTGCCTGCATTGACTGCGTTGACCACGATTTCGTGACATGTCAGTGAATCGCTGCAGTTTTTAGACTTAGCCATTTTTCGCTCAATTTCGCTCCTTTTTTTTTTTTGCTTCAAAGCCGCATCAAAGCCTGTATAAACGTGAGATTTGCAATAATGTATACATTAATACTTCAATGAAAATCAATGTGGCAAAAATGCCAACAGTTCCCTAATTATAAGTTCAAAAAAAATCCAAAAACATCAAAACACACTGAAACTTGAAAACAAAAAAAAATAAAAAAAATTCCAATGTTAAAAAAAAACAAAACATACAAAAACTTAGAAAACATATTTTGCTTTTTTTATTTGTGTGTTATTCATTTTTATTTTCATCACATTTTCACACATATACCTTCACATTTACCACCTCATTTCATCCCATATTATGGTAACAACCTAGATTCAAGCCAAACTGCTAACAAAAAATAAAAGCCAAGCACTTGCATCCATGGAGAATTACGCTCAATTTTCCCAAGCCTTAGCTACTTCTATAACTGAGAAAGGGGGTGTCTATATGGAATTATCTACTGGGCCACAAACAACTATTCAATGTTTCCATTCTAGAAACTCTTAGGAGTGAACCACCTTACACATGCATATGAAAATTAAAAAAATAAGGCCTCCAAAGCAACCAAAACTCTTTGGTCAATTCAATCCAAAAGGCTCTAAAGGGGACACCCCTTTGGTCAAATCAAATCCAAAATACTCCAAGGTAATAACATCCCTTTGGTCAATTCAACTCAAAAGGCTCTAAAGGGGACATCCCTTTGGTCAATTCAATCAAAAACACTCCAAAGGAAGTATTCATTAATTAAAGGTACATCCTTGATTTCCTACAACAAAGTAATGGAAATGGTCAACCGTTTTAGTTCCTTTACAAACTTTTATTCAGTAGAAATTTTAGACTTTTCAAACTATAGACACCAAAACCTAAGCATCTGGAAAAACCACATTTACATTACATGTTACAAGTCTGCATAATAATAATATATGCCTAAGTCTAAACTTAGACATATAATTATTGCACATTATTCATTCACATTGCACATCTACATAACAAAATAATATGCCTAAGTCTAAACTTAGGTGTATTTTCTTGCACATTAATTTATATTTTCTAGATTTATTAAATTTGGAAAATCAGCATAAGATACCATGTCTCCCCATTTGACACATTTCCTAGCCACCACTACCCCTCACCTTGCCACATCTCTCACACATCACTCCACTTGCACCTAGCCACTTGCTACATCTTCCTAGTTAATTGAGACACTTCTAGTGACACTGCAACTTCCCAGGATAGATGGTTGCTCAGTCCCTGCCACTTGGTAGCCCTGACTTGCCACCTATCCTTCCCTCCAAATCCCTCAAAAGTTTTATAAAGGCACCATCACTTCACAAAAAAAAAATGAAGTAAGGGAATGTTAATGTTATGCCGTTATACGTGTGACTCATGTAAGCAATAATCATATTCATTTTCTTTTATGCAATTTACATTAGTCATTTATCATATTCATTTCAATAGGTGCTACTAAACATTTTTCTATTTGCATGTGTGTAGGTTTCAATTTTGAAAGCTTAATCTCATCATGGTGGTCACGACAAAACCCACCTCCAGCATTGATTATGGCATAGAATAAGTGAATACACCATCCTTGATTTGTAAAAGGGATTCTCATTTTCGCACATCTCATTGTAAAATGCACCCTAAAAGGGTCAAATTGAATCAAAATGGACTTTCTCGAATATAATACAATGTGTCATTATTATTGCAATGGTGTTCTTATTGTATCTTGCTTCACAAAAACCATAAAAAAACAAAAACCACACACACTCACACATATTATAATAATATTAGTAAGGTTGGACTTCATAACCAACCTCCAATTTGGATCGGTGATGTTGGAATTCACCTCCTTCCATTGGCTTACCCCCTAGACACCTTAGATATAATAGGGAACTATATTAATCTATAATAGGTCACTCGTGTTCAAACTATCTTCCATTGTTGGAAACACTTGTCAATTCAGAGTGGAAGAGCTAGGTGAACCCTCCACACATTGTGTGTTTTGAGAGGTGCACCCTAGACCCTTTTGATAACCTCATGTTTGGCACTATTGTTTCTAGTCACCATATTGGTTGAGGTCCCTAATTATAAGTTCAAAAAAAATCCAAAAACATCAAAACACACTCAAACTCGAAAACAAAAAAAAATCAAAAACAAAAAAAAAAAAAATCAAAAAAATTCCAAAGTTAAAAAAAAACAAAACATACAAAAACTTAGAAAACATATTTTGTTTTTTTTATTTGTGTGTTAGTCATTTTTATTTCCATCACATTTTCACACATATACCTTCACATTTACGACCTCATTTCATCCCATATTATGGTAACAACCTAGATTCAAGCCAAACTGCTAACAAAAAATAAAAGCCAAGCACTTGCATCCATGGAGAATTACGCTCAATTTTCTTAAGCCTTAGCTACTTCTATAACTGAGCAATGGGGTGTCTATATGGAATTACTACTGGGCCACAAACAACTACTCAATGTTTCCATTCTAGAAACTCCTAGGAGTGAACCATGTTACACATGCATATCAAAATTTAAAAAAAAAAAACCTCCAAAGCAACCAAAACTCTTTGGTCAATTCAATCCAAAAGGCTCTAAAGGGGACACCCCTTTGGTAAAATTAAATCCAAAATACTCCAAGGTAATAACATCCCTTTGGTCAATTCAATTCAAAAGGCTCTAAAGGGGACATCCCTTTGGTCAATTTAATCAAAAATGCTCCAAAGGAAGTATTCATTAATTAAAGGTACATCCTTGATTTCCTGCAGCAAAGTAATGGAAATGGTCAACTATTTTAGTTCCTTTACTAACTTTGATTCAGTAGAAATTTTAGACTTTTCAAACTGTAGACACCAAAACCTAAGCATCTGCAAAAACCACATTTACATTACATGTTACAAGTCTGCATAATAATAATATATGCCTAAGTCTAAACTTAGACATATAATTATTGCACATTATTCATTCACATTGCACATCTACATAACAAAATAATATGCCTAAGTCTTAACTTAGGTGTATTTTCTTGCACATTAATTTATATTTTCTAGATTTATTAAATTTGTAAAATCAGCATAAGATACCATGTATCCCCATTTGACACATTTCCTAGCCACCACTACCCCTCACCTTGCCACATCTCTCACACCTCACTCCACTTGCTACATCTTCCTAGTTAAGTGAGACACTTCTAGTGACACTACAACTACCCAGGATAGATGGTTACTCAGTCCTTGCCACTTGGTAGCCTTGAATTGCCACCTATCCTTCCCTCCAAATCCCTCAAAAGTTCTATAAAGGCACCATCACTTCACAAAAATAAAATGAAGTAAGGGAATGTTAATGTTATGTTGCTATAAGTGTGACTCATGTAAGCAATAATCATATTCATTTTCTTTTATGCAATTTACATTAGTCATTTATCATATTCATTTCAATAGTTGCTACTAAACATTTGTCTATTTGCATGTGTGTAGGTTTCAATTTTGAAATCTTAATCTCATCATGGTGGTCATGACAAAACCCACCTCCAGCATTGATTATGGCATAGAATAAGTGAATACACCATCCTTGATTTGTAAAATGGATTCTCATTTTCGCACATCTCATTGTAAAATGCACCCTAAAAGGGTCGAATTGAATCAAAATGGACTTTCTCGAATATAATACAATGTGTCATTATTATTGCAATGGTGTTCTTATTGTATCTTGCTTTACAAAAACCATAAAAAAACAAAAACCACACACACTCACACATATTATAATAATATTAGTAAGGTTGGACTTCATAACCAACCTCCAATTTAGATCGGTGATGTTAGAATTCACCTCCTTCCACAAAAAATAAAAAAAAAATCCAAAGTTTAAAAAAACAAAACATACAAAAACTTAGAAAACATATTTTGCTTTTTTTATTTGTGTGTTATTCATTTTTATTTTAATCAAATTTTCACACATATACCTTCACATTTACCACCTCATTTCATCCCATATTATGGTAACAACCTAGATTCAAGCCAAACTGCTAACAAAAAATAAAAGCCAAGCACTTGCATCCATGGAGAATTACGCTCAATTTTCCCAAGCCTTAGCTACTTCTATAATTGAGCAAGGGGGTGTCTATATGGAATTATCTACTGGGCCACAAACAACTACTCAATGTTTCCATTCTAGAAACTCTTAGGAGTGAACCACCTTACACATGCATATCAAAATTTAAAAAAAAAAGGCCTCCAAAGCAACCAAAACTCTTTGGTCAATTCAATCCAAAAGGCTCTAAAGGGGACACCCCTTTGGTCAAATCAAATCCAAAATACTCCAAGGTAATAACATCCCTTTGGTCAATTCAACTCAAAAGGCTCTAAATGGGAAATCCCTTTGGTCAATTCAATCAAAAATGCTCCAAATGAAGTATTCATTTCATCAACTCAATTCCAAAGGTCTTAGAGGAACCTAACCCCTTTGGTCAAATATCATTTCAAAATACTCCAAGGGAGGCACCCCTTTGGTCAATTCCATCCAAAATGCTCCAAAGGGGACACCCCTTTGGTCAAATCAATTCAAAAGGCCCCAAATGAACCTAACCCCTTTGTTCAAATATCATTTAAAAATGCTCCGAGGTAGACACTCCTTTAGTCAATTTCCATTCAAAAGGCTCCAAGGGAACCAAAAATCCTTTGGTCACATGCAATTCAAAAATCTCCAAAGGAACCAAACCCCTTTGGTCACATTTTAGTTCAAAAACACCAAAATAATAATAATAATAATAAAACACAAAAATATATTTGTTCACATTTCCTACTTTCATTGCATTCACACATTCCCCTTTCATGGCATTTGCACAATCATACTATTTATATTAATTAAAATCATGAATAATTATTAGTACTATGTCTTATTGCCTTCATCAAGGGCACCCTCGGTTTATCATTAGTCACCAATCCACTAGCCATAATCATTTACAACTTTCTAAGTGGTCCTTTGGTCATTAACATATTTCCACAAGCAAAATCCAAATGTTTTCAATCATTTAGCCACTCCTAATTTTTCAAACAACCTTAATTGAAAATTAAACAATATTTAGATGCAATAAGTTTTTCTTGGTCAATCAAGTTTTCTCTTGGACCACGCACATCAAAACACATTTAAAACATTGTGAACTTGGGAATAATGAAGTCATGAGTTGCTATTGCCATAAGTATAAGGTTTACCTTGTTCATAAAATTATGTGCTTGGTCTAGAATGCTATAGAGTTTACAGAAGGACAAGTTCCCCCTTCACCCTTCAAAAACAAAAATGAGAAAATCCTTTGCTCTTCCTCAAAGTGATCAAGTATCCCAAAAACATTACAAAATCAATAAAAGCCCTTGCTCTTCCTCAAAGCAAGTATCCCAAAAATATTGCAAAAGTAATAAAGATCCCTTGCTCTTACTCAAAACAATAAAGTATCCAAAAAGTATCCCAAAATCAATAAAAATTCCCTTACTCTTCCTAAAAATTAGCAAGTATCCCAAAAAGCATCTCAAAGTAATTAAGTCCCCTTGCTCTTCCTCAAAATGAGCAAGTTTCTAAAAAGCAATAAAAGTCCAATTTCCTCCAACACAAAAATGAACAAACTCAAAAAAAAAATCCCCAAAATCCAATGCAATAAAGAAGGGAAAGGAGCTTGAATATCTGGAACTCATAGTGTCTCAAAAATAGTGGGGTGATCCTCATTACAACAATGGGTTTCAATGAAACCTGCCTGGCAATGGGGTATCTTTACGCATGGTGCCATGTCTGTCACATTAGCGACATTATTTTGTATAGAAATATGGATAATCTTGGATGAGCTAGCTTATTGGCATAAGTTACAATTGATCAGTCTAACCTAACTAATAATAATAAATGAAAAATCATTGCACACATAGTTATTCCATGAATAAATTTGAAAACACTAGGACAACCTTAGCATCATGGAGATTTATGAGATCAATACAAGTTTGTTTGAGATCATTAGAATGTTTGATTCTTTTAAAAAAAATCTAGATCCTTTATCCCTAAGGATAATAAATTCATAAGCAATCTTCCATTCCATACCTCCATTGCATAGTCACATATATCATAGTCCATTTCATATTACAAAATGTGGTCAAACTAGTAGTATCGTATTGGTACCCCTGATTAAGCAATAAAGGTAAAGTCTGCTAAATAATGGTTCATAACCTCTTTGAATGATGATTAATAAGGAAACACCATTCATTCATTTACATACATCACCACCAATTGCATTCATTCATAAGACATTCATTTCATCACATGCACACCAAAAAAAAGAATCTAAATAATCCATCATTACACATATACATAAACAATCACAAAAAATCAACTAGTGGGGGTTCAAGGTCTTACACCTTCCCCAATAATCACATAAAGTAGTCAACCAAATAGGGAGATTCAATTTCTTCCACCTTCCCTAGCAATCACATCATCAACACCAACTAGCAGGGTTCAAGGTCTCACACCTTCCCTATAAATCACATCAAATAATAAATCAAGCAACTTGGGGGGGGTTCAATATCTCACACCTATCGCAACAAACACATTAAATATTCACATTCATAAACACAACACATCCAATTTCATTATTTTTCTATATTCATCAGTTCGATTTACTAGCTTAGATTCTCAATCAAACCTCATATCTAGTGATCTACTCTAGACACCTGGTGATTGTAGTGACTGACTATCCATGCAATCCGATAGGTTGAGTATATTACCATAATGGAATTCATAATTACATTAGTTCAAAATGCTCTAAATGTATCAAGCCCCTTTGGTCATATTCAATTCAAAAGGCTCCAAAGGAACCTAACCCCTTTGGTTAATTCAATTCAAAAATCTCCAAAGGAATCAACCCCTTTGGTCACATTCAATTCAAAAAGGTTCCAAAGGAATCAAGCCCCTTTGGTCACATTCAATTCAAAAGGCTCCAAAGGAACCTAACCCCTTTGTTCAATCTAATTCAAAAATCTCCAAAGGAATAAAACTCCTCTGGTCATAATAAATTCAAAAGACTCCAAGGGAGGCACTCCTTTGGTCAATTCAATTCAAAAAGGCTCCAAAGGAATCAAGCCCCTTTGATCACATTCAATTCAAAAGGCTCCAAAGGAACCTAACCCCTTTGGTCAATCCAATTCAAAAATCTCCAAAGGAATCAAACTCCTTTGGTCACATTCAATTCAAAAGGCTCCAAAGGAACCAAACCCCTTTGGTCAAAAAGTCCTCGAGTGAACCTTGTATCTAGTGATATACTCTAGTCCCCTAGCGGTGGCAACGATTGGTTATCCATGAAATCTGGTAGGATGAGTAGATTACCATAATAACACTTACCATTACATCTATTCAAAAGTATTCAAAGGAACCAAGCTCCTTTGGTTAAAATTCAATTCAAAATACTCCAAAGGAACCAAACTCCTTTGGTCACATTCAATCCAAAAAGCACCAAAGAAACCTAAACCCTTTGGTCAAATTTCAATTTAAAGAGATCCAAATTAACCTAACCCTTTTGGTCAAATTTCATTTCAAAATGCTTCAAAGTCACCTACACCTTTGGTCAAATTAATCCAAAAATCTCCAAAGGTACCCTAATTCCTTTGGTCAAATTCAATCTCAACAAGGATTTCAAAAGAATCAAAGTGCTATAATCTCAAATCCCTAAGAAATCCATGTGGCTGGACTGCTCCATGGGATAGTTATGTGCATTTCCTTCTTCTACTCAGACTCAAGTGATACTTGTATCTAGTGATATACTCTAGTCCCCTAGCAGTTGTAGTGATTGGCTATCCATACAATATAGTAGGAGGAGTAGATTACCATAAGGACAATCGTTATTAACACAATTCAAAAAGCCTCAAAGTCACCTATCCCTTTGGTCAAATCGATCCAAAATACTACCCAAATCCCTTTATTCAAAAAAAAATCAATTAGCAAACATAAAAACCACAAAAATAATATTAAACACAAAAAACAAAAAACAAAAAAAAAAAAAAGCAAAAAGCTCCAAAGGTACCTTAATTCCTTTGGTCAAAAAAAATAAATTCAATAGGCTCTTGAAAGAATAGAAGTGCTCTCATCTCAAATCCCTAAGAAGGCCATGCGGCTGGACTACTTCAAGGGATATAAGTGTATATTTCCTTCTTCCACTTAGCCTCAAGTTATCCTCGTATACAGTAACTTATCATATACACCTGACGGTTGTAGTGACTAATTATCCATGCAATCTGATTGGATTGTTATGTTACCATAAGGTCCTTGAATAGTGATTCACCTTGATAAATAATTGAATTTTTATCATATCAATTCTCTAAGAAATCCATACGGTTGGGCTACTCCAAGGGATAGAGGTGTATAATTACCAATAATGGTCAAAATCACAATTGTAACAACAACAAAAACATTCATTTCATTCTAATCATTTTCACCATTATCATCTTTTTCATCACTTTCATTATTTCATCTCTTCTTTGTAGGCTCATTGCTTTAAGGGGTAGACAATATCTACAATTCTAGTCTCAAATCAAGTAAATACTTAAAGCACTCAATCATGCAAATTATATTCATTCAAGAATGATTACCAAAGACTATGATACACCCTTTTTTTTGGGGCAGATCACAAAAAAAATCTCAATCAAACAAACACTTAGTATACCTAAAGCCCAAAGTTTAGACCTCTCCCTGTACGTCTACATAAGGCTAAAATTTTACCAAAATCAAATACCATCAATGTGTCAAAAGTCATGATTCAACAATGAATATATTTTCCATGATTGAGGCAAACCACGTTGACTTTTATTTGTGACCATCTTACACAACTCCCCTTGAAATGCAAATGGCTTTGAAAACCCATGAAATCAACCAAATATATTCAAATAATTATCTTGCATCATCATCATCCCAAGTGAACCTTGTATCTAGTGATTTACTCTAAACACCTGGTGGTTGCAATGATCGATTATCCATGTAATATGGTAGGATGGATAAATTACCATAAGTACACTTATTCAAAATCATTTTATATCATCACATTTGAAATTAAATCAGTTTGGTCCTTCACTTTTTTGAGTGTGGATGTGTTCAAGCAAATTTTCCCAAGGTTGTCATTGAGCCTACTTTGTGGGGTTACAAAACATGGAAAATTTATACTTCATCATTTTTCATTAAGGAATTTGTTAAATTCACTAGGACAATGAGTTCCTAGGGTGATTGGTTCCTTTACTTCATCATCTTGCATGTCAATCATTCCAAAAGGAAAATTTACGACAATACAAGTCCACCCAAACTTGGGGCATCCAACTTGATCTTGATTTCCAACATTTGTATCCATCACATCCATTCAACAAACATCATAAGAAAATAATGTAGTGAGCCTCATATTTAGTGAATTACCCTACACACCTGGAGGTTGTAGTGATTTGTAATCCATGCAATTTGGTCATATGAGTAGCTCACCATAATGATGCCTATTCACAATCATACAACATCATCACATCAAGCATTAAATCAACTATATCCCTCAACATTTGAGTATGGCTCTGTTCAAGCTAATTTACAAAAGGTTATCTTAAGCCCTTTTCATTGGGTCATAAAAGTGAAAACAATCAATCACAATTTGGTAACAACCACAATCACTCAAGTATCAAATTCCTAATACACGGGTTCCAACACATGAGAGAAACTAATAGTAGTGGGACCCTTGAACTCATAAATGTGGTTGGTGGTTTTAACATGGCATTTTGCACATCATCAAAACTAAAGGTAAATTTGCAACAACACAAACCATTTCAAACTTGGGGCATCAAGTTGATTTTAAAGTCATACATTTGCATACATCAAATCCAAAATATTCACTTAGTCACCTCCTTTCATCATCCACATTTGGTCAATTGGCTCGTGGATTTCATTCTTTACACATTCACCAATTGAGGGGGTAAGCAAAAAAATCAAAAAATTTAAGTCATTCATTTTTGTATGTCAAGAATATTTGAGTCCATTCCTCCATCAAATAAAACCAGGTGTCTCTTATTTTTGCACCGCATTGTGTTTTACACAACATGGTACAAAAAGGGGTATCTATAGACACAAAAACCTAGGCATTTACAAAAACCACATTTACATTGCATGTTCCAAGTCTGTATAACAATAATATATGCCTAAGTCTAAACTTAGCATATAATTCCTGCACATTATTCATTCTCATTGCACATCTCCATAATAAAATAATATGCCTAAGTCTCAACTTAGGTGTATTTTCTTACACATTAATTTATATTTTCTAGATTTATTAAATCTATAAAATCAGCATAAGATACCCTATATCCCCACTTGACACATGTCCTAGCCACCACTATCCCTTACCTTGCCACATCTCTCACACCTCACTCCACTTGCACCTACCCACTTGCCACATCTCCCCAATTAAGTGAGACACTTCTAGTGACTCACTGCAACTTCCCAAGATAGGTGGTTGCCTAGTCCCTACCACTTGGCAGCCCTGACTTGCCACCTATCCTTCCCTCCAAACCCCTCAAAATTCCTATAAAGGCACCATCACTTCACCAAGAAAAAAAATGTAGGAAGAGAATGCTAATGTTATGCTGCTAAAATCATGACTCATGTAAGCAATAATCATATTCATTTTCTTTTATGCAATTTACATTAGTCATTTATCATATTCATTTCATCAGGTGCTACTAAACATTTGTCTATTTACATTTTTGTAGGTTTTATGTTCGAAATTTCAAGGTCATCACGGTGGTCACGAAAAACCCACCTCCAACATTGATTGTGGCATAGAAGAAGCAAATACACCATCCTTGATTTGTAAAAGGGATTTCCCTTTTGGCACATCTCATTGTAAAATTCACCCTAAAAGGGTCAAATTGTATCAAAAGGAACTTTCTGAAATATAATACAATGTGTCATTCTTACTGCAGTGGTGTTCTTTTTTATGTTACACAAACCTTTCAGGTATGGTATCTTTTTTGTAGTAGGTAAACTATATTTTGGATAATCTTCTTCTTTTTCTTTCCCTTTATCCAAAGTTGATTCATGTGGTTTTGGACTAAAGGTTTCTGGTTTCTCTTCATGAATTTTTAGTTCTTCAATAATAGGCTCAGGAATTATCTTTCCCAAATGCAATTGGATATTCTTACAATCAATTACATTGATTACAATAGTTTCATCATATTCAACTACATAAATAGGGGATGCTTGGCTTGTATTATTAGGATTAGCCATAGGTAGGGCTGGAAGTGGTGGTTGCTTTACCTATTATTATTGTTGTTGTTGTTGGGGTATTTCTTGGGGGAAATTCTGAGTAGGAGCACATAGCAAATTTTTATTTTGACCCTGGTATGATGGATACTATTGTCCCCAACCCTGTCCATGAGATCGGGCTTGCATCTAAGGTGAATGGAGTTGATTCCATTGTGGATTTTTTCACTCGAATTGTGACCAATCTTAAGGATTTGTCCATGGAGGTTGATTCCAAGGATGTTGTGGTGGTTCTAAATAACCCCAGGCATAGTCCAATGATTTCATTTGTGGGAAAACATGGGGTATTTTGATATTATGAAATTTTGCCCCCTTATCTTTGCCCAACAAAGTTGAGTTCTTTTTTTTGGGTTTCTAAAATATTTATGAGTCCTGGAAGTAGATGGTATTGGTCAGTGATATGTCCCTTGGAATAAATATTACAAATAGCAGATATAAGAGTCTTGTTTAGAGGATAGTCTTGAATATCATGTTTATTTTTGCATCTTGAATAGTAAATAGCTAGGGGTGCTATAGAGTTGGATTTTGCATTCATTTCCCCTAATGTGGTATTAATATGTACCAAGATGTCAATTTTTAGATTGGAAATTTCTTCCATAAGCTCTTTCAATTCACTACAATTATTACTCCACTTCCATATTTATTACCTTGTGCATGAGTAATTCTTGCATAACCCTAGGATTTCATCAATGTCAAGGGTTCTTACATATCCCTTGCCCATTAAATCTAGCACTTCTCTAGAATCATATTGTAATCCTCATAAAAATATGGCCATACACATTTATGATTCAATAGGCCCACATATCTTTTGTACAAAGGCAAACCTATCCAAATAATCCTCTAGAGTTTTATCTTGTTCTATTTGTATTCTAAAGAGTTCATCCTTCTTATTTTTCACCCTGCATTATTCCTAGTATTTATCCAAAAATACTCTTTTCATTTCTTCCCAAGTTCTTATTGATTTAGGATCTAGGTTCATAAACTAGCATAAAGCTGAGTCTTTGAGTGTGGAGGGAAAAACTTTCAACTTTTGGTTATCATTTATGTAATTGTATGTTTGGCACACAACCTTAAATTCAAACAAGAATTGATCAGGATCTTTGGATGCAACCCCTCAAAAGGTAGGTAGTATCGAAGGTGAAATTATTTTCATGGGAGAATTTTGTGTAGGATTTAATCGAATAGGATATTCAAAAGTCCTTGCAGGGGTAGGATTATCTACTTGAGTATGGACATTGTTGCCCCTATCTGGGTTTCCTTGCCCATCTGCCATGGTATCCTCTCAAATATTGTTATAAATTCATTTAAACTATCTTGATGATGAGGATTTATCAAGAGTAGGTGAGGAGGTACTAGCAAGTTGCTCCTCTACAATTTCTCTCTCAAGAGACTCAATACTTCCTAATGGTGGGGATGGTGGTTTTCTTTCAAGTATGTCAGGAAGCTCAAATGCGGGCAATTTACCACCTTGGCGTGAATATCACCTACCTGTGGAAAGTAAAGGTATTTTGAGAAATATTTATTTTTTGTCCCTTAATTTATTCATTCGTTCTACTTCTTTTTCTAATGTTCTGAATTGCAACTTTATCAATTTTACAACTATATTTCATGCAAGTTGGTTTGTTTCAAGATTTTTCTCTACAAGTCACAACTTAGCATAAGCAAAAATTGTTTGACTATGTTTATCTACTAAAAACACCTATATTCCCTAAAAATGGTGCCAAAAATGATGAGTTTCATTATTATCATCATTCAATTTTCAATATTTGTTAATCTAAGGTGGTGTCCAAGGTTGTCTACGATAGAAGATTTTGGAAAGTTACGGTTCAGCAAATTAGTTCCTAATTTATAAAATTGAAGCTAATTTAACTTATAAAATTGAAATTGTAGAATTTAACACTTAAGTTACAGTTGTAGGAATTGACAATTTGCAGAATTGAAATTGCTGAAACAGAAACTATTTTATGCTTGTTAAATTGAAATGACAAAAATGGAAAATTCTAAATTAAAAATAATTGAAATCAGTCCATTCTGAATTTAAAAATTCTAAACTATTGAAAAACAAAATTGTTGCATAATCTTATCTGGAAAATGTTGTTGTAGAAACTTGTTAGAAAAAGTGTTGAAATCAAAAAATACAGAAAATAGGGGAAACGCAAGGAAAATAGACATACACAAAATAGAATCTAGCTAATTGTAAACAAACTCACAACACATTGCACTTGAAAACATAACAAAATATTATGCTAAAATAGGGGTTAGTTTGGTTACATAAAATAAGCAAGAAATTGACAAAATTGTTGCAAAACAAAATTTATCAAAAACCTGCAATAATTTCTCCTTCATTCCAATACTCACTGTGTTCCCTTGCTCCTTGGTCTATAAGAAATAATATTCACTCCAAAACTAAAAACTAATCACTCATGTACTCACAAATTCACACATGTAAATAAAACTACACTTTATTTAAATATTGTTAATTCAAACTACAATGATTACAATAACTTTTTCTAACTCTGACATATGGAATCCTAGACTAACTCAACTAATGAGGGAGTAGTCCTATTTATACTATCTATTACATTCATATTTGCAATTATAAAATCAACTATCTTGTTGTCCCTGTGTGATTTGTTTGTGTTGTTGCAACAAACTCAATCTATTTTAGGATAGAATTTATTGCAATAGTTATTTGTGTGTGTTTCCATGCTTCTAATCCAGTGGGAAATGATTCAGAATGGTTGAAATATATTTTTTACACATATCCCTATGTTATCCTACCACATCCCTTGCAAATTTGATGTGAACTATGCATATGTTGTTGGAACAGGTTGTTTCTTCCTATCATTCTAGAGAGCTCTGGAATATTAGGCAAAATAGGTGAGATTTATTATTGTTGTCAACCAAACTGCATGGGAGTGCTTTTAGGTGGATCAAAAGTCTTGCCTAGTCTCCGTCAACACTATCCAATTGATTCCACTCATTGTAGTTGACCATTTATATGTCTTCCTTTAATGTGACAGGTGGCTAGAATTTGTATGGAGTGGCTAGAATTTGTATGGAGTTGCAATTGTAGTGTATTGTTTTTAAGCAGAATGGTTGATCTGGCATCATGTTATATCAACAGTTTGATTTTAACATGGTAAAAACATTCAAAATATGTTATCCAATCACAAATCATAGTACTCTTATTTGCTATCAAATACATCATGCTTTATTTACTAAAAATCATGCAAAAATATAGTATAAAATGCTAAAAATAGTCAAAATAGGGGTACAATGCATTTTTTTTTTGGTAGATAAGATACTATAGCATTAATACCGGTTTTACAGGTTGACCCAAAACCTTTTACAAAAATCAGCCCAAAGCTGTTGATGAACATGTCCTTACTAAGGATCCTATATATGTAAAATCTACATGCCGCCAAAGCCATTACATCCAGTAAGGCACATAGCCTGTTATCAAAAAGAAACTTCCCATACAACATTTTGGGTATACCCTGAGAAAACACACCTACATCATAATTACAAAAAAATAAATAGACACGGATCCCTTCCTTGAAACAATGGAGAAACAAAAAGCTGCAGACACACATAGCAGAGTATTGAAAAAAACTCCCACAAGCTCTGTATTGATAGTTACTCTTAATAATTATTTGGTAATTACTTTCTTTCGTATATGACATGCTTTGGGACCACATCCCGTATTGGCCAATCAGCCTTGGAGAAGTGAACCTACTGGCTAGATTTATGGCAGTGGTTATCTGGTGGTCCACATGGCTCTGGTTCGAAGTCTTATATTGTCGTTTCTTTCTTGCCTTGTGATTATCAACCAACATCAAATTACTAATATGACTAGGAGCCATGTTATATGACATGTGACTATCCACATTAGCCTTTGTGGTATTTTTGAGCAGCATCCATGAAGACTGATAGTTTGGATAATTTTTATTGTGAGTCAATTTTAAAAAAGATATGGGAATACTCCTAGCATTCAAACTTACAGTGCCTTCCCTATTCGTAAATTTGACTATCATTCTTGGCATTATTGTTGAATAAACTCCTCTACTTCACTCAAGACATCGTGTTTCCATTTGAAAAGTTTGTCACCATTGACATCCAAATTGGTCAGCTTATTAGTAATTTTGTTAGCTTCCCAAAATACATGTTGGGCTTTTATGTCCTGTCTTCCCTGGAAAAGGATCCTAGCCTCTTCAATAATTGTTTTAATCCTCCAAGGAGGTGTTTTCCAATTATTGAGGAGATTTATAACATGCATAAAGTCTCCTTCTATGATCAAATTGCCTTCTAAGTCTTGAGTCATTTGAAGGCCTCTCCACATAGCTCTAGCTTCAGCTTCGTTGTTTGTCCTTGTTCCCAAATATTTAGAAAATGCAAGCATCATATTCCCATTATGATCTCACACAAGTCGCTAGTGCCTGCTCTATCAGGATTGTCCTTAGCTACTCCATCAAAATTAAGCTTAAACCAACCCGTAGGAGGTGGGGACCACTTAACATTGGCTTTGGGGTTGACTACCCTAGGCATAGACTCATCTAACAAGGTTAAGCTTAAATATTGAGCAATTGTGGTCTCCTATAGATGAGGTTTATGGCTATCAAAAGGGATAAGGTTCACATTCTCGTTGGCAAAGTATAGGATCTTGGAAATGATAGTTTGATGATCATGGATAGACTCATTAAAGACTCTATGGTTCCTTTCTAACCACATCTTCCAAAGATAGTGATTGAGATAAATTTTCCACATGTATCTAAGTCTTTGGCTTGAAAAGGGTAAGGCCACTGGACAAACAAATCAAGTATGATGGCTGGTTTAACCCAGGATATATTGAAAGCTTTAAAAACCCCACTTAGGACAGTCAAGGAAAAAGGGCACTCAAGGAAAATGTGATAAATGGTCTCCCAATTAGCCCTACATAGATAACAATGTGATACAAATACCTTTATGCATCATATTATAAATGGTTAGAATTATTCCTTGGATAACCAACCATGAAAAGACTGCAATTTTTGGAATTAAATTTTTCATCCAAACTAAGTCCTTTTGGAGGACAAAATCCTCATCATCAAGCAGAAGCTTGTAAGCTAATTTAACAGTGAACTGCCTATTTTTCGTAGGAGCCCAGGTCACTTGATCTTCCTTGTATCTCATGGGGATAAACTATTGCTTGAGAATATTACAAATATCATTTGATTCTGCTTGAAATCCCTGAATCCTTATTTATTTCCACTTCATTTTGCCTCTATCTTCAACCATATAATCGAAGAATTTTCTGCCAATGAGTTCTTCCAAGATAACTCTTATTCGGGCTAAGTTAGGATATTGCGTCAGTGGTTCATCCTTAGCCCACATGTCATTCCAATAATTTATCCTCTCACCATTGCCTAAAACCCATCTTAAACCTTTTTTGATGATTTCCTTACAATTGAGAATTGCTTTCCAAAAAGCAGAACCTTTGATTGGAACTGAGTCACTTAGAAATTCCATATTTTGAAGATACTTTCATTTTATGATAGTTGTCCATTCATTTTCTTCACCAAAAATGAGGTGCCATGCCTGCTTAGCTAGTAAAGCTAAATTCATATGAGCAATTCTCCTTAGACCTAAGCCCCCATTTTCCCTGGGTCTGCACACTTTGGTCCATCCTATAAGGTGTATCCTTTTTTTCTCCTTTGATCCAATCCATAAAAATTATTTTTGGAGTTTCTCAATTTTTTGGAAAACCTTCACAAGGGCTTTGAAAATGGAGAGGAAATAGATTGGAATGCTCTGAAGAGAGGCCTTAGTGAGGGTCAGCTTTCCTGATTGAGATAGAATATGACCTTTCCATCTAGCAAGTTTTTTTTGAATTCTTTCAATAACCCTGTCCCACATTTACTCTCTCGGAGAACCAATGAAAAGAGGGAGACCAAGATACGAAGTGGGGAGGTTTGCTATATTACACCATAAAATTTCTACAATCCTTCCTTGCCTCCAAATGGGGGTGTTCAATAAATATAACTTGCTTTTACAAAAATTAACTTTCTGACCAGCAGCGTCCTCATAGAGTTGCAGGATGTATTTAATTATTTTGGCCTCAACCATCGATGCCTTAGTCAATAGAAGGGTATCATCGATAAATTGTTGGTGATAAATAGCCCTAGTGAGAGTTGTTGCCTTGATTCCCGATATTAGCCTTGAACTGCAAGAATTATTTATGGTTCTGCCTAGCTTCTGCCATAATGATGAATAACATGGGGCTGATAAGGTCCCCCTATCGAATTCCTTTGCAACTTTAAAAGTAACCAGCAGTTGTTCCATTAACCAAAATTGAGAACCATGCTTTATAAATGCATTCTTTGATCAAATTAACCCATTGGTGGTGAAAACCAAACTTAAGGAGGACAGCAATTAGGAAGTCCCAATTTAGACTATCAAAAGCTTTGTTCATATCAAGCTTGAGGGCAAAAAATATTCTTAAACATTAAATCATGCAAAAAATAACAAATAATGTACTCTAATCAAACATTTGGCATAAAATAATATTATATTTGGTTATATGACAGTATTTTGATGTCCAAAATGTAGCAAAAAATGAGGTATTTCTTGGCCTCATCACTTAGACTACTTGTATCATATTGAGTCAAGGATTCATGATGATATGCAAATGATGATCTTATTTAGGATAGTGTGTTCTCCCTTTTACTAGGTGATGGATGTGAGCATATCCTTCTAGTCCCATATTGCAAACTAGTAATGGTACACATAACACAATTATCATCCTTTTTTATCTCAAAAATCTCTTACAAGGTTTATCTTTATCTTTTCCTCTCTTATCTATTCAATATTCTATCTCATCATCTCTTCTAGTATGGTGAATATTATGAGGATCTTAGGTGCTAATATCAAGATCAATACTATCATCTCTTTTCTCTTATGTATCATCATGCATGGAGTCAACATGTCAATAATGGATGCTTCCTCCCAATTGAGGACTGGTGTGAACTCAGCTACAAGAGACCAACAAAATGGACTCTAATCACATAACACAAATGCGATATAATGGAATAAACCTGCAAATTAATATTCTTCTCATTCATGAATTCACACCCCTTCTCCAAAATATTACAATCCATCATATAGCAACCGAAAACCAAAGAAACCCTAAAGAAATCTTAAAAATGTTTTTTTTCTAAAAACTGCTAAAAATAGAAATGAGTTGAATTGTGCCCAAATTAGGTGCACACATCCCTCTTATAATAACAAACCTTAATTTAAAATATTAGGTCTCAAATTAAGGTATAACAAAATATAATAAACTTCTAACATTCAAAAAAACCCAAAAAACCCGGGAACCTATTCTAAAAGCTAATTTTGGGACACTAGATGGAGGAGTTAGGTCCCGAAAACATGTTTTTTGGAGTGTCAAGCTAATCAAAGATTTACCTGACATAGAACACGCACACAGAACCACCTATTAAATTTCAAGGCCAACAGGCGTACAGTTCACAAGTTATGGCTCCGGCAAGGTGCATCAGGGACACACTTCATTATCACATAAATAAAAGTATTTTATGACATTTCTCTAGAAGGTAAATCAATCCAATCCAAATTCATGTATAGATTTGACTATAGAAAAATAAAAAGTCCTTTAGACATTTATTTAGAGGTAAATCAGTCCTCTAGGAAAAGTAAAAATCATAAGTTCTCTAGGAAAAGTAGTTCTTTAGACATTTGTTTAAAGGCAAAACTATTTTACAACTTTTAAAAAATGCTCCTTTGGCATTTTCCTAAGGCACTGAAAATAATATATATGTTTATTTTTGTATCTTTTAAAATCCCCTTGGGCAAATATTATATATTTATTTTTATATATTTTTATATAGATATACATATTTTGTATCATACCAATGCCTCATGGTGCTAACTAAAGTCCCCTTAGGTATTATATATATATATATATATATATATATTTATTTATTTATTTATTTATTTTATATCACTAAGCTAAAGTCTCCTTAGGCAAATCTTTATTTTTATATAATTGTGCATAGTTGTACATAGCAACACCTCATGGCATTATCCAAAGTCCCCTTGGACACATATCTTTTCAATGTTAATCATATGTCTATCATCATCATGTCATCATGAATCTCAAGCTAATTATCCAAGCCTATTAATACATCTAAAATTAATTAAACAACTCTTAATCACAATCAATAACATATCTTCATCATAGCTAATTGTTACATCTAATCCTATTCCATCATTAATAGACATCATATGCAATCATTGTATCATTAATCAAATCATATAACATATTCATAATCATATTTTAATCAAATATAATTATACATAATTAATCAATTAAATGACCTTATAACATGATCATCCATCATTAACCATAAAAACTCACTGATCATTCACATCAACTCAAACATAACATCAAGTAAACAAAGCATAAATCATGCATATCAATTTAATTACACATCAAAAGACCATAAATATTGATGCATATGTATGTTTATGTCTCAACTATATGTACATCAAAATTCATAAGTACAATTTACACTTTTTATCCATAAAAACTATGAGTAGTAGATACAAAATTGGACCTCATGGGGGTAGCTAATTTTGGGACCCTGTGTTAGCACTTTTGTTCCTCCTCTCAATGGTAGTTGTATCCTCAATGATTGCTAGAAATATTGAATAATAGATCGTGAGTGTGTTGGCATATATGTTTATGACCCAGTAAATGAAGGAAGGTGATAGTCTACCAGGATTGTTGCATGATAGGTAGTTTGGTAGTGGGTACCGCTTGACCTCTGTCATTAGGTGTACTTGAATGCATGTTAGCTTTATCACATGTATCTATTATGTGATACCCATATATTCTAGAAGGGTTTATACCAATTAATTATCACTAGCTTCTCTTGATATTATTGCCTTTGGTGCCACTATGTCCCTATCTATAGTTAGAATCAATATCATTTGTTAAATAATTAAGGTTTGCTCCACAATCCAATCCCTCTCCCTTCATTACACCATTTCCTCTACTCGCATTATTTCTAGTGTAGCCTAAAGGTTGGATTTAAATGCATCCCTCTTTGCCTCCATGATAAACTAAGGTGATCTACTAGGTCTTGCATCACCTATCATCATAATCAATAGTAGAGGCATTGCTACTACTACCTCCCTTTGCCTCCTCTAATGGTACCTCCAAAAATGAGGTGTTATCCATTTCCCCCAAGTATGTCTCCCTGGTTGCATGCACTCACCTATTTTTAAACCAACCATTATCACTCTTAGGGGGTAAAAGTTTTGGTACCACCCACAATATGTAACACTAACATTAACCATCACTACCTAGATCCAAAATCACTAGATCATCAATGTCTATCTTAGTATAGGAATATTGGTTTTATTGAAGCCCAAACCCTTTATCCTATGTAGTCCTATATTAGACTAGCCTTATTAAAATCCCCTATTACATGATAAACTTGTTAGAAGTAGAAAAACTGATGGGATTAATTATTGATAAAAATAGGTTACAATATATAGGCATAAGCCTATATTCAACACATGACACTTGTAAAGTGAAACTGACAAGTGTCAAGGTGAAGGCATAGTGCACTTTAACTCTAACATTCCCCCTTAAAGTGCACTATCCTAACTAAAGAAAAAACAAAGCAAGTCAACATTAGGTAACATTCCCCTTTAATGTTGACTTCTCGAAAACAACCTATCATCCTCGCTTATTGCTGATTTGGTCTAGGCTCGTGCTCTATGCTCTTGGCTCTCCAACTGTGAATAATGCTAGATTCACTGTGTATACATCTTGTTCTGTTGCCTCAGGGTCAGCCACTTCCATAGGTCTATTGCCACTGGGTCAGCCGTCTAAGTGCCTTAGGGTCATCATGGGTGCCTCAGGGTCAGCTAGTTCTGGGTCTGTTGCCTCTACAGGTCATCCTCAGAGGATGTTGCATCTCGTAGGTCACTAACTAGATTCACCATGAGTATGAAATTCCTCCTCATGGTGAACTCAATCTAGAAGGTGTCGGTCTCTACCGAAAATGCACCTAATGAAAAGAAAAACGAGCCATATAAGAGTGTCGGTCTCTGCCAAAAATGCACTCAATACAATAAAATGAGCCATAGATCAAAATAGGAGGAGAGAAGAAGAAAAGAAGAGAATATTCTGAAGTGTCTTCATCTGTAGTCTTCAGAAGTAGATCCGGAAACAACCTCGGATAGAGTCTAGGGTGTCTTTGTCTGTAGTCCCTAGTATAAGTGTCCTTATGGTGACCATGTCATCCCATCGAAATGCATGGGTAACCAGCCGCTACATTCGCCAAGTGTATAGAAAATATCACTAGGTACAAGGATCACATATAAAATTACCTTGGGAGTGTTGGGTACAACCGAGAGTGCACTCCAAGGTAGAAAAACTTTGAGGCTAAAAAACTCAAATGAAACAGCCTCAAAATTACAATATGACACTACCATTGTGTCCGTCTCGAAAAAATATTTCCAACGACTATAAACATGGCTATAGTTGGATACAAATTGATGTTTTAAAATAGCAAAAAAAACAATGACCTTCAAAAATGTGTGCAGCCCGGGACTTCCCAAGTGGTCACCCCTCCGAGTTGTAATCTAGGACAAAATGCTTAATATGGGAGTTTTTAAAAGAGTTGCTACAAATATGCTTACTGGCCTTATGCAGTATTGAAATTTAGCCCCTTTTTAAATATCCGCCATATTGCATTTAAAAAAAATGCCCATCCACTTGACACATGCACATCCAATTACTGCGGGGGCCCACCATAATCAAAACATTGGTAATCAACATCATAGATCATCGGTGACGGCAACATCAACGGCTCTCTTGCATCATCAATGGCAACATCGAACTCACAGTCATAGTCACAGTCACATCAGATATGCCTTCTGGTGTGCTCTGTCGAGCAACTCCCTATCCACGTCATGGGCGCATCACCGCACGTCGAGCATCATAAACTATGAATTTTTTTTTTCGCATACCTGGTGGCAAAATGGATCTCCCATGGATGGTGACGTCCAGCAAGCATGTGCTCACAGGTTTGGTATCTACGCCTGAACCATGTCAGATTTTAAATCAAATACTAGCATCATTCGACGCGTCCCTCGGGCACATCCATTGAAGATTTGATGCACCCCGACCGCGTCCTCATCGGCGGCCACAAAAAACGTCGAGGGCAGTAAGGCAGTTTTAAACCTTATAATATCAACAAAATGATAGAAAGTGAATTCTGCAGGGCACCACCGACACCGACACTGCCATCTCCTGCTCACTGACTTGGGCATCAAAATCGAGGCCATCGATAACGTGGCCATGGCTACGCGCTTTGTGGTCGAGAATGGCGTTCGGGACATGGGCGTCATCGGCTCGAACAATAGATTGACGACCATTCCGTGGAGCTTCCTCTGCATTTCTCCGTGAGTAGACAACAAGCTGTACTTTCCAATTAAATTACGGAAGGACGATGGGTTTTTGGAATGGAAGAGCCTTCCCTCGTTCGCCAAAACATACTTGTTGAAATCAGGATCCACAGAGATGACGGTGCGCGAATTTCCGAACAAACTCGTTCTGAAAACCGGCCCAAGCCTGCGCTGTCGTTCATCGAAAAACTTTCTTGGCTGGAAAGACCATTTGAGTAAGCTGATCGTATCCCCAATGAAGGGCAATCCTACTAAGGATATCTGCATCTCAGGATAGTTGATATAATTAAGTCGTTCCCCCACGTTCCCCATCGGAGCTTCTTCTTGTGGCCAGAGGGATGATCTCGGATTCGATGGAGAACATTGAGTCACAGCTCTCCGAAGCAAAAAATAATCCCTCTCTAACAAAAACCGTGCACTCTTCACTCGGATTTCCAGACACCATTTATGAATGCTCTATCAAAACACAAAGGTTTTTCAACGTTGCTCAACACCTCGATCTAGCCGAATCATCGCGGCACCACCAACCATCACGTATGGATCCAAACAATGGCTCGCCCGTCCACTTGCGGGAACACTGCGTAGATTGAAACTCCTTCGAAATTCCACAAAGAAATAGTACCAGCAATTTTCATTCACCACGCCTCCGAAACAGCGAAAAGAAATCACAAAAAAAATGGCAGCCATGGTTTTTTTTTTTTTTTTCAAAGGTCTGGTTTCTGATTCATCCAACAAGGATGAAGAGCATACTTCCTATTTTGAAAAAAAAAATGTGGAAAATGAAAAAATGTGAAAGGATTCGGGGGAGGGAGGATTTCCATGAGGGAAATCCCCCCTCGAGAGGTTTCACAGGGCAGGGAAAGCCCGCTCTGATACCAAATGTTAGAAGTAGAAAAACTGATGGGATTAATTATTGATAAAAATAGGTTACAATATATAAGCATAAGCCTATATTCAACACATGACACTTGTAAAGTGAAACTGACAAGTGTCAAGGTGAAGGCATAGTGCACTTTAACTCTAACATTCCCCCTTAAAGTGCACTATCCTAACTAAAGAAAAAACAAAGCAAGTCAACATTAGGTAACATTTTTTTTTTTGTTAAAGTAAAGTGCACTATGCCTTCCTTAACACTTGTCAGTTTCTCTTGATAAGTGTCATGTGTTGAATATAGGCTTATGCCTATATATTGTAACATTTTATCAATAATATTAATCCCCTTCAGTTTTCCCTCCTGACATTTGGTATCAGAGCTCCAGGCGGTCTCCTGAGCTTGTGAGCTTGAGGGGGGATTTCCCTCATGGAAATCCTCCCTCCCCCCATTTTTTTAAATTTTTTACCGAGGGAGTATGCTCTCCATCATTTTGATGGATCAGAAACCAGATGGTAAAAATTTTAAAGTTTGGGAAATATTTTTAATTTTTTTTTAGTTTTCCAAGTTTATTTGTAGATCTGTTTCATTTGGGAGGATTCATGCAGTCCCCACATCTCGGATTCGATCCTGAGCCCTGGTGCAATGCAGCCTTAAGTCCTGGCTTGCTCTTGTCTTGGATGATGTGAAGAGATCTGGATCCATGATCGTGAGGAGGGATTTCATACTCATGGTGAATCTAGTCAGTGACCTACGAGAGGCAACATCCTCTGAGGATGACCTACAGAGGCAACAGACCCAGAACTGGCTGACCCTGAGGCACCCATGATGACCCCAAGGCACTTAGACGGCCGACCCAAGTGGCAACAAACCCGTGGAAGTGGCTGACCCTGAGGCAACAGACCAAGATGTATACACAGTGAATCTAGCATTATTCACAGTTGGAGAGCCAAGCACAAAGAGCAAGAGCCTAGACCATATCAGCAATAAGAGAGGATGATAGGTTATTTTAGAGAAGTCAACATTAAAGGGGAATGTTACCTAATGTTGACTTGCTTTGTTTCTTCTTTAGTTAGGATAGTGCAATTTAAGGGGGAATGTTAGAGTTAAAGTAAAGTGCACTATGCCTTCCTTGACACTTTTCAGTTTCTCTTGACAAGTGTCATGTGTTGAATATAGGCTTATGCCTATATATTGTAACATTTTTATCAATAATATTAATCCCCTTCAGTTTTCCCTCCTGAAAAAACTATCATACCAAGTGATCAAACCAAAATATATCTTGTTCTCCCTATTGTCCCACCATCCATCTAACTCATCTAACATTATCCAACTATAAGGTATCATCCCTCCACCCTAGCTATTTTCTAAATAACTACCAAGTGATATTATCCTAATTCAAATCATCCTAAACTACTCTTAAAACTCCTTTATGGGGCCTCTCTTTTATAGCCTCAAAGTATCAAGCCCAATGGTATGCTATTGGTGCCTTCTGATCTACAACTTGCCTTCATAGCCTTAGTGGCTTCATCATTGTGATATGATCCCAGGCCCACACCTAAAGTAGTGAGTAATAGGATAAGCTTATGACTCATCTGTATATATAATATTGGATGAAGTGAATGGTATAGGAATGTCAAAATCTCTTATCCCCATGCAAAAAAAATCTAATCCTCTAGCATGTCTATCACCACAAATTCCTACCATAGTGGACTAGCATCCTACTGGTATCACCCATCAAAAACCTAGATAATGGTACATAAAGTAGATTCATCTATCAATCTAGGTGATCCCCAATGTAGGAGTCATTGATGCCAATATCAAACATTACAACTAGAAACTTTGCATCTCCATACAGTCTCCTCAAACTCCTTTGATCTTGGATCATGTGGATTGATGACCCCCAAATCAACTACCACATGTTCTCTAGTATGATTGTTAGCTCACCATAAGGTAGTTAGAAGATATTTGTCTTTGAATACTAATGCTCTACTAGGGTAGTCAATTATGTCCTATCAAACTATACCTTAGGAATTAAGGCTATGTTAATGGATCATTAGAATTTAGTAACCCTTAGATGATCTCTAACACATGGGTTCTTCTCTCCCTATAGTCAAGTATGTACAATATCTCCTACAACTAGTCAAACCATCAATCTTATCAGCTTTGAAGCTTGTAAAATCAAAAAAATAAAGGTAATAAAAAGAGTCATAAAATGGTACAAGTACCACTAGGTGGTGAAAGCACCACTTAGAAGGAAAAAGCATTATCATATCACAAAAGCATCATTTATGAGCAAAAGGGTTATCTACTTGTGTAAGTCATAGTGTAAAGGCTCTTCCAATATAAAAAATTATTTCCCTTATACTTGGGCATATTTTTTTAAGATAAAAACCAAGAATAAGGTAATTTTTTGGGTTCTTACCTAAATGTGTGGTCCTCCTTCTACCATGGGTGGTCTCACCCTATAAGCTCAGTTGGGTAGTCTCTCGTGTTGAGCCATCAAAGTCACTAATGTAATCAAGGACCTAGAGTTTCTAATTCTACCTTTCCATGGTAAAAATAATTTAGTTTTACCCCCTAACCATTTTACCCCCAATCCTTTGTGGTCAATTTTTATTGTTTGACCTTAATATTTCATTACATCACCAATGTGAATCATGTTCAAGTCATTTTTCTTGGTCGAACATGATTTTTTCTAAAACTTAAGGGGGCACACTAGGGCATGACAACATTTAATATTTTCAAAATGACAAAATTTAACATTATCACCAATCAACAAATCAAAAGCATCGATCATTTTACATCACAAAACCTAAGCAATATCCAATTTGTCTGTCTCAAAATTAGGGTATTAATGTAAGTTTTGTATGCATTCATCATTAAATAAATGCATAAAAAGGGTAAATGTAGACACCCAATTTTTAGTACATCATCAAAGCCTCCAAACTTACCAACATCTTCATTAGTTAGCCAATCAATCATCCAAACCAAATAAACTATCTCCAAGATTAAATCAAGAGTATTTATTTCTCCAAAGTCAAAAGCACTGACTTGAGTAATAGCACCAATGGTGCTTCTACTCCCTAGCATTGCTTTTATGCAATTTTAAAATTTTCATAATTTCTTACCCAAACTGATTAGCAATAGTCATCTTGGCATAAATACTGGGATCATTAGTGCCACTAGTGTTGTTGGTTCTAGTGCTACTAACTATAAGATATCAAAAAAGAAAAGGTTGACAATTAGTACCTTCTAATCCATTTACAAAAAATGGACCTAATCATACCAGTCTGATCAATAGCCACAACAGAAATCCAAAGCCCAAAACTTATCATTTTCTACCTTCCATAAATTAATTACATCTTAAACCATCTTTGAAAACTTGCCTTCAACAATTTTATTAAACTTCAATGCAACATGGCTTCCTATAAAGCCAACACTTGGGGAGATCAATTCATCATACAATTTTCAAGCATGATAAAAAAAACTATAAAAGTTATATCATGATCTTTTACAGATGACAAGACTCTATTGATCTTATGCAATTATGAAGCTCTCCATCATCTCAATAAACAAGTAAGCTCATCTACTTCATCACAACAAGGGGATATCAACCTTGGCATCTTGAAGCTACAAGCTTACTTGCTAGTGATCTTTCCCCTCTTGGCTTCTATCATTGTCATTTTGTAGATTTAAATTCTTTAATCATTGTACACTAATAATGTTGATTTATCACATCTTTATCTACTTGTCTTTTATATTTTATGCATCCTTGGCTTACATATTTCATAAGATCTCATATTTTCATATTGTATTTATGAGGGCCCCTACAGCTCCTAGTCAGGGATCCTTGTCGCATCCTTTATCAAAATCAATAATATCCCTCCAAGGGTATTTTTTTGTATCCACAAGCAAAAGCACTACCAAAGTGCAAGTTCAATTGTACTACCACTCTGTTTTTTATACAATAAAAATGAATCTCACAATTAAAGTAAAAATATTATTAGTTGGAAAAAGCACTAGTAATGCTTTCACTCATCCAATGTCACTTCACCACTCAAGCACATAGTCATTATTTTATCTTACTATAGATTTGTATCTCATCTTTGAACATGGATCTAATTTTGGTTAAGGGATTCATACACTCTCCTCCATTCTAGGAAGATCCCTTTGCTACTAACTCATATTTTTCTATTTGTTTTGTAGGTTAGCAAAAACACCATCAAGTAGCAATAGTTCCAGTAGTGTTTTTGTGGGGCCAATAATGCTTCTGTTACTAGTGCTTTCATAGACAAACAAAAAAAATTCCATTAAGGTAGAAAATTCATGTTTTATGTTTCCATTCTTTTTTATCACCTTAGATCTTAGGTCTTTTTGGTGTCTATTCTACATCTATTTTTGTTTCAGTATTTTTTATTTTTACCCATTAAAGATAAAGAGAAAATAAAGAACTAGTTAGCATTAATCACATAGGGGACCAACTTTAAGATTATATATTATTAAAGAAAAGGTGTATATAGTCATAATAGGTTTTTCTTGATTTATTATCCTCTTGAACCCTTGCTCTCAAAAAAAAAATTATTTTTAATTTATCATCAAAGTAAACATCAAATTTAAAATTATATAGTTTATTAGGACTTTGTTGTTGCATTTCTTTATGTGTTCGTAGCTAGCACAGGAGTATATTAAGGTATTGTTTGTCAAAGGAATATTTTAGGAGAAATATAGGTGTTATCTAACTCAATCTATAAAACCCTAGACTTATGCTCATAAAATACCATTATCCTCAAGGTGATAAAGATGGAAGCATCTTGGCATATCCCTTGAAAGGCCCTTTACAATTATTTTTCCATCTATTTTTATAGATACATCGTAGTTGGAAGTATGGATGCTCTAATGAGAGACAAGAGGATGAGTTAATTAATGACAATTGTAGTTTAGGTAGTAGATGTTACACCATAAGTGATTAAGAAGGATGAGATAATCGAGCATGATATAATGGTTCTTAAAAGCATAGGGTTAATATATAAGTTCCAAGGATATCAACTAGAGATTTTGGAGGTCTAAAACTAAATCAAGGTGGAAGTGTGGATCAAATTAAAATTACTCTATGACTTTTCTTCCTATATTTTTTTCTCATATTTTTTCTAGTTTAAAATTCATGGATAAAATAATTGATGTTATATCATGGTTTAGGGGGAGAGATGACCTATATTTAATACCATGGAGTGAGAATTTTTTTGTTAAGAAAAATTATTAAAAAACTTCCTATGTGGATTAGGCTTTTTGGACTTCCTTATCATATTATCAATAAATATGTTATAATACCATAGGGGACTTCACCTAGGAGGATCAACTATTAAGGAGCAAAAACATGTTTTATATACCCATATATATTGGTATGAATATTTTAAAATCTTAACCAAAATTCATTAATATCTAAATCAATATAAAGGGATAAACAAGTGGATTATGAAAACATTGCATTCCATTGTCTCAAATATTATGATATTGGACACATGGAAAGAGATTATAAACCTGAGACAAGTTGTAAAATGAAGCAAAAATATTATATTGTAATAGAAGTTGGATTAGTTCAAGGATATTCCACTCCTATAAATCAAGCAAAAAAATTCTATGTGCAACATTATATGAGAAAGGTCATCATAGTTCACTCAGGCCAATCACTAAAAGAAATACAAAAGAATAAAAGAGATAAAAATATATACACTGAAAGTTTAAATTTAGAAGGAACTAAAAGTGAAAAAAAGATGTGGAGTAAAATTTTACAACAAAGGAGGCAAAAGAGCTCAAGTTTATTCTAGATAAAACATCTTAATTTTTTCTCAAAAGTATAATATCCACTCCTTGAAATAGAAATTAAAATAGCATAGAGGTTATCCTGTGCATTTTAGTGTTTCAAGAGCAGCATAACAAATAATATGAATGGAGGATATCCATAGCAATTTAGGGTTTCCAGGGAAGCATAATAAGGAAATTACTATTGAATAATGCCCTTGCATTTTAGGGTTTCCATGGCAACATAAATAAGAAAGTGAAGTTATTTCCTACACTTCAAATTTTGTAGAGTAAGACAAATCTATAGATGAAAAATATCACAATGAACAACATGAAAAATCAAAGAGATTGTTGAATATGAAAGTGTTGGTGGAAATTAAAAAAGAAGAGGAATACCCAAGAAGCAAAAACAGAGCGAAAACAAAATTTAGAGGGATATTGATATGGGAAAACAAATGCAAATATCTTAAGTGCTAACAAGAAGTTGGGATAAGCCCATAAAAAATATAAAAAATGATGATGAAAATGATATCTTGGAATATTAGGGGAATGAATAAGACCCCTAAAAAATAGGTATTTTGGAATTGATAGATTGTTATAGCAAACATATTTATAGAGGAGGAAACCAGGTAGTAGATATTTTAGCTATTTATGGTTTTGATCTTCATCTTGAATTTTTTTAGAATTTAAAAGGTAATTAGCCAAGTGAGATTTTATCTTTTAATAAAAATTATGTCAAGGAGTTGACTACAAAAACATAGCAGTTTGAGAAAGAGGAAGAATATTTTTGATAAAAAGGCAAATGAAGAATATCTTTGATAAAAGGTAAGTTAGATATGGTTTGATTAACCTAAAAAAAATGTAATGTTTCATTATTTTAAATGAGAGTGGCCCCTATTAGAAGCCACACATAGTGTATTGAAAATAATAATAACAATATTGTTTATTAAAATATTATGATCATGTAGCTATAATGTAAAATGGATAAGTTTATTTGAATCCATCTATTCAATTAAACAAATAGAGTATGGTATGATACCTAGAGATATGACATTGTATCATATATGGGTGTTATGAATAGTTGCAATGGGCCACACATAACCTAAGGTTTATTGTATTGGGATATTATATTATAATAATAAGTTAAGGTTTTAGGAGTTAGCTAGGATTAGGGTTATACCCATTCCAAAGTAGCATTAGATGATGAGTATATTAAGAAGGAATTTTGTCATTGTAATCATCAATTATTGATCATATCAATTATTATTTATAATAACCTTTGCCTACAAAGTGGTCCTCTCATAATAGGATATATTGTGGAGTTATTACTTTCTTAAAGAGTATTATTAGTATTGCCTCACCTTAAAGGGTATTATATATCTTTGTCTCATTGTAGATTATTGCATTATGGATTATATTTATGGATTAATGATTTGATATTTTAATCTAATTATGGATTATTTATGTTTATGAGAATAAATTTTGGTAACAAGTGGTATCAAAGCAATGATTTTGACAGAGTAGGGATTTGTTTTAGCTTTGCGTAAAACTTTTCCATGAACATCACATTTTCTGAGAGCTATGCCTTTGCATAGAAGTGTCTATTTTAAACGATCCATGTGCCATATTGATCAGAATATGTAAATATTCAAAATAATTTATCATTTAAATGAATCTAAGCAATATTGAGGGAGATACAAACTTGTGAATTCAACAATTAGGAATAGCAACAATGATATTTTTCAAATCGTGTTTTTTCAAAAAGAACAAAAATTGGGATATATTTCAATATAGGTAAGCAAATCATCTATTGTTTGTTGTATTTTCAAGGGAAATTTTGAATTTACTTGTTTATGTGATGTTGTAAATTGGAATTTCTTAAACTTATTTTAAAAAACCGAGTTTTGTAAAATCCTAGTTTTGATTGTGAAATCAACATAGATCCTTTGTTTTAATTCTATTAGTGAAAATGATCCTTGGCATGGATACTCAAATTCATGTAACCAAGTTATCTTCCGCCATTTTCTTTCTAACAGGGCCTCCCCTCAGATCGTCCCTCCCCTCTCTTCCCACCCGCCTGCGTCCCCGAGCACCGATGCTCCCAAGACTGAGCCTCCCACCGACCAGGCTACCCCCAGTCGCAGTCGCTATCGTAAGTGGGCCAAGGCAACTCCTCCGAGTGGCAGATGTTCCAGACGACTCAAGAAAGCTAAGACCAAAGTTGAGAACGACTCTCCTCTCCACTTGAGCTCGGATTCTTAGTCGATGCAGAATAAGGTTCAGTAGAAGGTTCCCCTGAGTCTGCTCATCGATATGGCCATCGACGCTATGGGGAACATATCTAGGGCTGCTGAGTCGGCAATCCAGTGCCTCCGCAACCTCAAGTCGCATGTTGATGGTTCCTCTAGGACCCCGAAGAAAACTACTGCCAATTAAGGCTGTTGTCGGTCCCTGGTAGGTTGGTTTTTTGAGCCTCATAGAGGCCTGCTTATCCCTTTCTCTCCAATGCTATGGCAGTTTCAGTTTCCCTTTCTGTTCAGGTCTGAGGCTCACCCTGAGTCCTCAACCTTGCGGCTGTAATGGGTTCACCCCGTTTTTGTAATAAGGTTTTTGGGATCCTCTAGAAAAACCCAATTATGTATATAAATGTTACTTATCAAAAAAAAAAAAAATCATGTAACCAAGAACCTAGTATTAATTTTATACACTTGATACTTCTCATGATGATAACCATTCCTATAAATGTTCTGCAAAAGAGGCAATAATATGATTCTAAATTTGGGCATGATTTTGAGATCTTTTATAAAAAAATTATTATTCATCTAAATATATAGATTCTAAAAAATACTAGCCAAACTAATCCTTCACAAAATACATGATGTTTTATTTTTGAAATAATTAATCCAATATTTCATCAACTCTTTCATATTGATTATTGGATTTTTAAGCCTTACTACCACAAAATATCATAGGTCCCAATATAAAATAGCCACAATATTAAAGGTCAAAATAATAAATAATGAAGTATTAATCTACATAATACATATAAATATCATATAAATCAAATATTATTGAATGAAATATGCTCATAATATTAACAATAATACAATCTTGAGATATTCTCTACATTTATTACAAGTTATGGAGCTTTGTCTCCATAATATAGCTATACAAGATAACTCTTCAAATTCTTGACTATTGCTTTCCATATGACCTTTGGATTCTTATCTTGCCACTTGCATACAAGACTCTTAGTCTTCTAACATGACACATGTACATATCCTGCACATCCCAATATATCAAATAATGTAATATTCTCTAACACCCCTTGTATTACATTATTTGATGTGGACTTCTCTTGATCTACATAGATGATTCTGAAATATCTAAAATTTGTTTCGACCAAGTGCTTTTGTAAAAATATCTGCAATCTGATCTTCAGTAGAAACATGTTTCAATTGGATATGATGATTTTGAACATGATCCCTGATAAAATGACATTGAGCTTCAATGTGTTTTGTTCTTTCATGAATAATTGGATTTTTTATTAAATTAAGTACTCCTTGATTATCACAATTTATTATTGTAGGAGTTCTTCTGATTCCCATATCTGATAATATGTATTGTAACCAAAGTGCTTCACATACTACATCTTTTGTTGCATGATATTCTACTTCTATAGATGAAAGTGCTATTGCATGTTGTTTTTTACTATACCAAGAAATAGGTCTAGAACCAAGATAGAAAATATAGCTTGATGTAGATTTTCTGTCATCTATAGATCCTACATAATCAGAATCTGAATATCCTTATAGACAAAATTTGTCATCATCCTTTTTATATGTTAGTCCATATTCTATAGTCTTGTTAATATATTGTAGTATTCTTTTTGTGGCTTTCCAATGACTTTCTCTAGGTTCTTGCATAAACCTTGAAAGATAATTTACAACAAAAACTATATCTGGTCTGGTATTTGTTAAATATAGAAGACTTCCAATTAATTGATGATAGATAGTGGCTGAGACTAGAGGTGTCTCATCATATCTAGATAATTGCAATCCTTGCTCCATAGGAGTATCTTTGGGTTTACAATTGTTCATCCTATATTTCTCAAGTAATGATTTTGCATACTTTGTCTGTGTTATTGTGATATTGTTTTCATTTTGACAAATTTCTAAACCAAGACAATAATGAAGAAGCCCCAAATCTATCATTTCAAAATCCTTTTCTAGATCCTTTTTAACTTCATCTATCAGAATTTTTGAGCTTCTTGTGATTACTATATCATCAACATATACTATAAGTATTATTCTATCATGTCCAATATTTTTTGTATAGATATTTGGATCTGATAAACTTCTTTTAAAATTATGTTGTAATAAATGATTATTAATCTTTATATACCATGCTCTTGGTGCTTGCTTTAGACCATATAAGGATTTTTTTAGCTTGCAAACCTTTTGTTCCTATCCTTTGATCACAAATCCTTCTAGTTGTGACATATATACCTCTTCTTCAAGATCACCATTAAGAAATGCACTTTTTACATCCATTTGATGAAGTTTCCATCCATGATGTGTTGCTAAAGCACAAATTGTTCTAATAGTAGTCATTCTTGTTGTTGGTGCAAATGTTTCTTCATAATATATTCCTTTTGTTTGAGTATATCCTTTTGCAACTAATCGAGCTTTGTATTTATCAAGAGAACCATCTGCTTTGTATTTTATCTTGTAGATCCACTTACATCCTACTACTTTCTTTCCTTGTGGTAGATCAACTAGATTCCATGTTTTATTTTTCATTAATGTTGCATATTTTGATTCCATGGTTGCCTTCCATTCTGGATGACTTAAAGCATTTAGAGTAGTTGTAGGTTCTATTATAAAACTTATCAACCCCTTATTTATTCTCGTTAAACTATGAGTTTGAGGTCTTGTAGTAGTGAGATCTAGCATTTGCTCTAGTTTTGAGTCCTTAAGTGTATCTCTAAGCCATATAGGTTCTTTCCTTTGAAGTGTTGTAGTAGTCTCTACATTTTCTATTTGTTCATCATCTATGTCTAATTTTGAGTCTTCACTTGATGAGTCTTCTTTTGAAGAATTTAGAATTATCCCTGAATCAATATTTTGTTCTTTAATAATATTTTTGTTTCCTTCATCAAATATTACATCTCTGCTTATGTAGATTTTCTTTGTTGTAGGATCAATTATTCTGTAACCTGTTGAATCATCATCATAACCAAGAAATATTCCACACATAGTTTTGTCATCTAGTTTAGTTCTTCTTTGCTTTGGGATATGCATGTATGCCTTACATCCAAATATTCTCAATTGTTCTACTATTGGTTTTTGTCCTGACCATACTTCTTCAGGAGTAACATTTTTTAGTATCCTTGTAGGTGATCTATTTTGTAAGTATACAATTGTTTTAACTGCTTCTACCCAATATTGATGATCAAGATGAGCTTCCTTTAGCATACAACGAACCATTTCCATAATTGATCTATTTCTTCTTTCTGCAATACCATTTTTTTGTGGTGAATATGTTGTGGTGAGTTATCTTTTTATACCATTGGCTTCTAAAAATAAGTTAAATTCTTTTGACAAAAATTCACCTCCTCTATCTGAATGAAGATTCTTGATTGTTTTTCCTAATTCTTTTTCCACTAGTAGTTTGAATTGTTTGAAACAATTGAATGCTTCAGATTTGAATTTCATAAAATACACCCACATTTTCCTGGAGTAATCATCAACAAATAGTTGAAAATATCTATGTCCTCCAATACTAGTAACATTCATTGGACCACATAAATTTGTATATATTAATTCCAATGGTTCTTGAGTTCTATGTTGACGAAGTTCAAAAGGTATTCTATGTTGTTTTCCTGCTAGACATTCTGGATAAATTGTAGATTCCCATGAAATTTTAGGTAAACCTTTAACCATTTGATGTTTACTCATCTCATTTAATGAAGATGCACTTATGTGTCCTAGCATTTTATGCCAAAGCTCTCTTGTTTCTGAAATCCCTATTGATAGAGCCATATTTGGCACTATATCTAGAGTAAACAAACTATTTTTATAAGATCCAAAAGCTATAACTCTTCCTTGTTTGATAATAAGACATTTTTTTTTGTCTTTAATAGTTTTGAATTCAACTGCTAGGTTTTGATCCATTAGTTGAGATACTAAAAGAAGATTAGTAGTCAATCCAGGTACATATAGTACATTGTTAATTATTCCTTTTTCATTTGATAGATCAATTAAGACATCTCCTACTCCTTTGACCTCATAAGTCATACTATCTTCTATGACAACTGGTTTTTCATATTTCTCTTGAAAAGTGTTAAACCATTGTTTATTTCCAATCATATGCCTACTTGCTCCGGAATCAATATACCAATAATCCATGATAAGTTCCTTTGAAGTAGTAAACCTTATATCTCCCAAGTTTAAATAATTCAAATATGAAATTTGCAAATTTTAAATTTCTAACCTTTGATGTAGAAAACCTTTTAACTCCCAAATTAAATTTACAAAATTTTGAATTTCAAAAACTTTAAAAACCTTCAAAAAAATTAAATGAATTATAATCACTAAACCATTCTAACTCCAATTAATTTTTTAACTCTTTTAATCTTTAATCCTTAAATAATATTAAACCTAAGTTGAAAACCTTATTTCTCCATATCTTAGAATAAATTAAAGATTAAATATTTTTAATTAATAAATATAAACCTTATTACTCCAACTTTGACTTTTCAAATATTCCAATTCAAAAAATTACTTCCCTCCTAATAGTTAATAAAAAGAATTTAACATTGTGAACACTACGTGGAACTAATACACACAATATTTGCTTTGCATGCAAATATTCATTGGAAATGATTCCAATTTCCCTTTCCTTCAAACATATTTTTATTACCTTTTTGCTACCAAACGTATCTCGAGCAAAATATTTCTACCATTTTAAGTTGTGACTCTCTATTGTTTTAGAACTGTCTCTCTACTATTCTTGAGGGATGTCTTATTATTGTTCTCGAGCTATGTTACTCTGTTGTTCTTAGGGATGTCTCACTATTGGTCCAAGATATGTCTTTATGTGATTCTTAAATGTATTTCATTGTTGTTTTGAGATGCATCTCAATGGTGTTTAAATTTATCTCCAATGGAGATGTTTAAGCTTCTCCCTGGTCGAAAGCTTCTATGATAGCTTTTCCATAGCAAAATGCTTTTGTTAGCTTCTCCTTGACTAAATTATGTTGCTAGCTTCTCCTTGACCAAATGCTTTTGTTAGATTCTCCTTGGTTGAATGTTTCTGTGTTGGCTCCAACTCATACCTTATAATTATGTGCTTTTGAATAGCACTCTACTATAAACCATATTGCTTTGCTTGTGAAGAAATTTTCCTTAACAACTCTTTGCTTATTATTTTTCTTACTTTTCTTCTTGGAAATATGTTGTTGGGATGGCTACCTTTAGCTTATTAATGGTCATTTTTCTTTATGCTAATCATATAGAATATTTCTCTAGTTTTTATTTATCACATTTAGCTTATGCTTCTTCTTAAATATAGGTCTCTTAGACCTTTTCTCCAATATAGTCCTCTTGCACTTTTTCTATGATGCATGCCACTTGGGCTTCTTCTCTAGTGTAGGCTTCTTGAGACTCTTCTCTAATATAGGTTTCTTTATCCTCTTCTCTAATGTAGACCTCTTGAATTTCCTTTATTGATGTAGACCTTTTTCTTTCACTATTGTAGTAAGTGTCTACCTTGAAGAACCTGCTTCAAAAAGTGATCCACAACTGAGACTAAAATGATTCAATGATATATTCAATAAACCTAGTTCTTCAATCTAGCCTAGGAAAATGCTTCCTTCTTCTTTACACTATGCTTATTATTGCTTTAAATATGTCAAGGTCAATTCAATCTTGACCTTATTCTTCTTCTCTATTATTTTCTTGTATAAAGCTTACAATGTTTTTTTCTCTTTCTTTTCTCTATGCTTAATACTTTCTTCTTCTTCTTAGAATTTTGCTACTTCTTTATCTCTATATACTACAGTCTTTTGCATCAAATATTTGTACTTAGGAAGCTTTGAATTCTTCTCAATCCTTGGAATCTAGAGTGCTTATCTACCTCTATAGGAAGCTATGTTGTTTCTCAATATTATGTACTATAGCTTTGATGTCTGAAATCTTCAATGTCTTAGGTTGCACCTAAGAAACCAATATGACTCCCCTCCTTGCTAGATAATCCAATATCAATTTCAAGGTGACTTTGAATGTCCTTGAATCTCCAACTATATTCTGAGTTGGCTTCCAATCAATCAATGTCCAACTTTTCTTCTAAGTTGACCCTCTCTATCAATATAGTTGAGTCCTAGTCTTCATTGGTTTTCCTTCAACCAAGTGGAAAGACTCTAGCATCCAAAATTAGGGTGACTATTCTTTGTCTCCTCAATCTCTACACAATAAGACCTTTAAAAATAGATTCCAATTCTACACTTCCTTCAAAGTGGATAAACTCTAAATTAACTTATAAAAATTGGACAAAGTTAAATATTGAATATGGTGGCTAATATAATACCTTTATCAAAAGGGATAAGTTTAGGTGGTAGCTTTAATACCACTATTAGGTTTTTAATACTTACTACCATAGAAAATAACGGGTCCCAATATAAAATAGCCACAATATTAAAGGTCAAAATAATAATATAATGAGTATCAATCTACAAAATATATGTAAATATCATATAAATCAACAATATTATTGAATGAAATATACTCATAATATTATCAGTAATACATTCTTGAGATATTGCATTGAGTATATTACAATCTATGGAGCTTAGTATTTGTAATATAGCTAAACAATATAACTCTTCAAATTCTTGACTACTACTTTCCAAATGATCTTTGGATTCGTATCTCACCACGTGCATACAATACTCTTAGTCTTCTAACATGAAACATGTACATATCCTAATATATCAAATAAAGTAATATTCTCTAACATTGAAGTTTTTGGATTTTACACCTATTTCTAGAAATGAATAGAAGCAATTCATCCACTCAAATCTTATACAAAAGGCGTAAAAATGACAAATGAGAAAATAAAAGACATAGAATTTGAGGGAATCATTGAGAACCATAAATAATCAATATTTTTTCCATGGATAATAATCACAACACTTTGATGCAATGGATGTAGTAGTTGGAGAGTATTTATAACAATATCAAAAATACAAATTACATAATCGAGTTAACCTACGCCAACATAACAAGTGTGCTTTGGTTTTATTACAAATTTTAAGTTGATTTTAACCATAACAAGGTCAACCACAACCTAATACATTATATAATGAAAGCATGTAAGCCTATACAAAAATACAATATAGAGTGTCGACCTTGGTCATAAGTCAAATTCTACTTTCAACACCCCCTCATAAGATAAACTAAGAGGTCAAGGAGAGATGATATTAGTGATAATAGCATTTTTTCTCCATAATGAATGCTTTAATAGGCCTTCAAATTTGAGAAAATATTAGTTGAACCTCTTCACAATCTAGAAATCAACTTAGTCAAATATGTTCTTACATAAGAATCTTCTCAAGCTATATTATAGTCATCACAACCAATATAAGATACTCCTACACATATATGAATAAAAACTCCTCTAAAACTCCATATGAGGAAGATAAGATAATAAAACCCCCTCTTAGAAGTTGCCTCAATATTTTATAGTCACATACGAAAAGTGTAACAACCCCAAAACTACCAACCCAAAATTTTTGAAGAGCACTTACAAAACAAAGGATATCAAGGGAGACACCCTTACTATATTTATTTCAGCATACAAGGCTTCACTATATTTGAGGTCCAATTCATTGTAAATGACAATTAGTGGATAGGAGAGGTCAACTCTCATGACTTCTGGGGTTCACCTTACTAAACCTACACATTTATAATAATGCCATAAGTGGTCCTCACACCTTTCCTACACCCTCATCGGTATAGGACCATGTGACCACGATGTAGGGATTATCCTTTCAAGCCCATAACACTTAAATGGGAATGCCAATTCCCTAACCTAACACTAGCTCCTCCTAGACAGTTTATTTGACATAGATTCTTGGTGCTTAGTTACCATGCCTCCATGGGCTAACTAAGGTTATTGCCACTTTGATGAAAACTAACATGATCTCTGGATCCTACACGATCAAGGAGTCACCATTGTTGTCTTGTGAATAGATTTTCTCACACACTTGATCCTACTCGTTCAAGGTATGACTACTCACAAGTACCCTAGATATTGTATACACACAACTCCTTCAAGGTTCATGAGATCCTAGCTATTGCATTCTTGCAACTCCTTCTAGGACTCATGTCTATCTAACTATTACATTTGTGCAACTCCTTCCAAGATTGCACTTCATGGTTTGCAAGAGGAAATTTCACCCACCCCAAGGATAGAACAACATCATTTACCATAAAGATAAACCAAAGCATTAAGCATAAAAACGCATTGTAATACTCATATCAAATAAAAAGCACAAAATAAAATCCTCTTAACCATAAACTAAACTATGCACTTATCAAATATTAGATCTCAAATTATTTCCATCAATATTTATGCACTAGCAAGATATCTTATATCTCTAACATAAGCATGCATTATGATTAGTTAATGGAACACATTAGCAACTATCTCAAGAGATTACTCAGAAAGCATAAAGTGCAACCCCAAGTTGCCATTAGACAACATAATCTTACATTGTACAATAACCAATATAAATGTTTAACTTAATCATTACAAAATATTGAGTTACCACAACATCAAAACCTTCAAGCTCTAAGAAGCCATAACCAAATATCCTTGATCCAACCACAATTCAGCAACCTCTTTGTGATAAGAAAAACCACCATAGTCTTTATGAGGTATACTTAGGGATCAGAACAACTCTCTCATGCAATGCAACTAACAACATGTCATATTAAAAAAAATGCAAGCAACCATGCATCATAACATAAGCAAGCTACAAGAAGAGAACTCTACTTCTCTCTCAATGATTTCTTAAACTATCATCAATCTCAAGAATCAAAGTAGAAGCTTTCCTTTCAACACATAAAGCATTAAACAAAGAGAATCTCATACTTCTCTTAAGATGATTCTTTTACTATCCCAAGTCTCAAGAATCAACATAAAATATTTTCTTTCAACACATAAAGCATTAAACAAAGAGAATCCCATACTTCTCTTAAGATGATTCTTTTACTATCCCAAGTCTCAATAATCAACATAATAATAGTTTTTGTTCATTAAGCACAAGAAACTTAAATAAATATCCTTACAACAAAAAGAATAACAAGCAAATTTAACACAATAATAATCAAATATTGCATTATCCAAGTTATTCTAAGGTTACCATTTAAGTTCTTATTAAACATAAGGAAACCAAGCATAAAGGTTAAATCCAAAACCAAGGCACACAAACAACTTTTAAAAAGGTCCACATTTCATGCAAGCCAAAGGTGCTTAAACAACAAATAAGCCAACATTTAAACCTTAGCTTAGGACCAAATAAAAAGTTGAGTGTATAATAAAAAAAACATTAGACAAGTACCTAATTAAATCAACAATTAGACCTAATTTGGTGTTGGCTTCATCAATGTCAACCAACGCATCAAAGATCACACGATAACCAACCACAACACAATGCAAGCCAAAGGTAAGGTATTTGATTTAATCAAATATTAATCAACGTAGCCAAAGAATAAACCATAGCCAACTTCAAAAATCACATGTGGTGCACACAAAATCCTAATCTACATCCCTAAAAATTGCTTTGCCAAGGTGACGTACAAGCAAGAGGTAACATCATCTATCTACCCAGTGCTTAAACTGACTCAAGGGAGAAAGGATGCACACCAGCCACTCAACGCTTGAAGGCTCTATAATGAGGCACCTTCCACAATAAATACAATAAGCAAGACATGCTATACTGAGCAAGAAACAAAGAAGGCATAACATCAAAGTATTTACCAGCATAACTCAATAGACAGTATGGGTCTACACAAGCCTTACAACTAGCAAAGAAGGGGGAAATAAAGCATGTAAAAACATACAAGAAAAGCATTAACTAGATCATAACAAAGCTAACATAAAGTATAATCAAAGCCACTTGGTAAGAGCTCTCTCTGGTCTATACAACACTTAATTTGATCCATCACCTCATTATTCTAATAATCCTCCTGCTCTTTCCTTCGATCCACCAACCAACAACAACCTTACTTCCCGATCCACCATCTTAAGGACCAAAATAGAAACAATGTGCCTTGGTGCAAGGGCATTACAAAAAATGTTCAAGAATACGTTCTTCAAATCACCACCTAATTCTCATCAAGAGCCACTCCCTTATGTAGCAAGGTGGATATTAATTAAATTTATTAAAGCAAGAGCTAGTGGTTATTTTTAAAAAATCCAACATTATAATTTAACCCTTAATATTAATATTGAAAGCCAAACTTTAGATTTATTTACATAACTCCAAGTTTAATAATAACTACTTCCTGAATCTAAAGCAATTCAACCTAAATAATTAATATACCATAAACAAGCATTAATACACTCTCACCATGTTCTAAACCATTATTTTATCCTTAAGTAAGTATACTATATTAATATAGACAAAGCTATCACCGTCCTACTTTAAGGAGACTCATTGCAAGCAACTTCTCAACCCAATGGTGCAAAACTATGGAAATAAGCAAACATGATATGCATCTACATGAAGGGTAATTATCCATGTTACCTTGAGTTGCTAATGAACTAGTAATTCTCATCATTTCCCTAAGTATCTCTCTCTTGTAGGTGGTTTTCCCATATGGTCCCACCAAGGAGAGCACCTGGTCTTGCATCCACAAATACATCAGCAGTACCACATTCCAAGTTTCCAAAAGAATACATCATTCCAACATATATAAAGGAGACTATGCCATTAAACCTTCACATTAATACATAGTTCAAAACACATAAAGAGTCATGTCCAAATAGGGGTGCTACAAAAATACTTGATAGCACGATATTCACTTTTATAACACACTTCACCTTATTTGGAAACTTCAACTTGCCCTTGAGACACCTAATTTCCATCACCAAAAGAGGCTTATGAGAAGATCCATTATAAAATTCCAATAGTACTTGGACAAAATATTGAAGAGAAAAAAAATAATGAAGGAATATATCTTCATGTATAAATTGAAATAATAGCCCAAGTATCTAAGAATAATATGAAGGATTGAATAGAGCATTTTCTGAATCATTTTTCTCTGTGCTTCTAAAAGACCAATAGTTGCTTCTAATGTTATAAATCCAATTATCTCTCTCATGAATATGGACCAAATATTTTGATTACATAATATAATATAAATTTATTCTTTTGAAATAGAGCAATAGGATTTGAGGATTAAAATACATAAATTGTCCCCCAACACTATAATAGATCCTTGAACTAATATCACTAATGTCAAGAGATTGAAAAATTGTGTGATTTAGGAAAAATGTATCAAAATGCTTCCATATGTAAAAGTTATGGCCTTTAGAATCCTTTCCCTAATAAACCTCAAAAATTAAAAAACTAACCCTTCAAACCATAGAAACTTGTGTCAAATCACAATTCACCAGTTGGAATCCACTAATTTGTTGATGATTACCACTACCTTTACACTACCTATTCACCACTAGAGTGTTGGAGCCACTATGATTTTAACACAAGTTGAAATTGGGCTGGTCAAAGTGGTATATGTAGGGGAAAATATTTTTTTGGTGGTACATATGGGTGCCACATTAGCCAAGGTTCCTTTGAATTCCTTCGAAGATGCCAAAAAAGGGATTTGAACATGGGTCTCTTGTAGGTAAAGTGCCTTGCACTTGATGATGCCAATGCTTAGGTGATTCTCATTGATCAAATGCTTGTTTAAATATAAATTGTATTTCTCCATATAGAGCAACCATACTAATAGCACAATTTCTATAGTTGGTGAAAATCATAATCAATTAACAATTCTCACATGGTTTCTATTTAAGTGATCCCAACCATTCAACCAAATTTGATCATATGTAATAAATTTCAACATTCCCCCTATTACATCATGATCCAAACATAGGTAGGGATACTAACAATAGTACAAATAATCATATGATGAACTAGGACACACTCAATAGTTCATCAAGTATACTTAGAGTATGAATAGGGACACATTCAACTATTCACAACAAGCAATAGTAGAAATGGTCTTACTAAGATTCTTTAGTGGGAATTGCCTCACTGAACACTTAACTATGGATAGGGATAAAATCATTTAACCATGATTCTTCAACACAACTAGATAGGGACATGCACACTATCCAATATCAAAGTTATAAATAGGGATATGAATTACTATTCACAATAATTATGACTAGGGGTGCACACAACTAATCACAAACAATTAGTTGGACTAGGCCTTACTAATTTACATCATCTTGTGAATGGGAATAAACTCAACCTTTACCTTAAGTGTAGCATGGTCCTTCACTTATTACATCAAACAACTATGATTCAAGACACACACAACCAATCATTGGTAAGTGTGGCATGGACCTCCATTTGTCCATTCGATCAAAAAGGTAGTTGGATGGTCCTTACTACTCCTACCAACTCAAAATTATTGATCTTTGGTCACCTAGTGCTTACCAAATATCATCTCAAAACCTTGGGCACATTGAAAATTGGTAAATAATAATAGCTCATCCCCCTTCAATGTAAAATTCTCTTGCACAAATTTTTAGGAGTGTCAACTACCATTGATCATGCACTCCACTTAAAAACATAGTTTTAACAGCAATTACAATCACATTGAACATCCCTTTCTATATAATATAATCTTTGGATGAGACTTTTCTTCAATGATATAACTTCAAATATAGTTGTATAACCATTTTTTTGAATCCCTTTGAATAAGGAACCCAATGCTTTAAACAACATCATAATTTGAGGTTGTATGAAAACTTTCTGACCAAAAAGGAATATTATTTCCTGATTTTATTAATATAATATTTTCTCCATATTTTTTTTATCTCCACTTTTTTTTAATAAATAAAATATCTTCCTCTCTCTCCCTTTTTATATTTCCCAATCCATTTACGGTTCTACCTAAGCATTAAAGGGTTAGTAAATAGAGCTTCTATAAATGACAAATCAAGAATTTTCATAGTCAAGAGCTTGGTGTGTAAGGGGTAAGGGTCTATTTGGGATGTCATGGATTTTGACATCCCCTTACAACATTTTGAGAGCCTCCATCATAGTGGGTTTTAAGGCCATCATAACATACACACAAAGGATCCTAACCAACACAAACATGTGCATGATGTTGTGTGGCATGCCACCCCTAATGGTTGGGTCTATCACTTTATATGCTTTGACATCCTTCACCAACATCCACACCCAATCTATAATAATATTATTACTGGGATACTCTATAGATGTACCCAAAGCCTTTATTTTGATCATAATTTCCATCACCACAATGCCAAAACTATAGATATCACTCTTCTCTGTAAGTTACCCATAGAGGAAAAACATTGGGTCTAGATGTCCATGTGTGCTAGTGACATGGGTGGTCATCTAATATTATCCTTATTTACTTATGTAGATGAGCTCAAAATCAAAGACATGGGCGTTGAAGGGTATCTTGGAAATAAATTCATTTGATTATATGATTCAAAATTACCTAGACACTAGTTGATTTACATACATATTCGTCTTCATGAATCTACAAATGCTTCATTGCAAAATATTAGTTGTCCAAAAATATAAATATCAAGTAATTTCTCTAACAATTTATCTTTTTTATTCATAAACAATGTTGTCAATAATAATACAACTAAGGAACCACATAGGTTGTGACCCATCATAATGAAATTTACATTTTTGTGCACTTTTATTAAGTCCTCCAATTTATGATAAAGAACATAATAGGCCAAAGGCTTTTTAGGGTCTTGTATGGTGTCTAATATAAACTCAAAGGAACTATTATTAGAATAATTTTGTATGTTTGAATGATTAATCAAGCCTAGAGCTTCCAAAAATTCTGGGTCTACCTTTCCCATTTGATTTAAGCAATACCACGAGAAATCTAAATCCATTATGTAGTCATCCACCTTGAATATTTGCATACCTATGAAGGTTATCATCACCAAATTAGCATCATATTTCTTGTCACATAATATGAACATCAATTTTAATCTCTTTCCCAAGTGATCTATGTAGAATTGTTAATAGAAACCCACTTACAAGTAATGATAAAATTGTAGACTTTCGTGCAACTTTTAATAATCAATATTTAATCATGAAATAAAGCTCATGATATTCTATGGATGTAGTAGATAAAATAATTATACTAAAGGTTTGAGTATAAATATAGAGTGCAATGGACTCAATATTTTTTGAGGCTACTCATTTGGATTACATCTAGGTACTTCAATACCTATTGTAGAAAAATCTGGATGTTCTAAACCAAGTTACGAGTTGCAATCACAACTCAATTCTGAATGTAGTCACAAGGACTAGACGGGCAGATTTTGTGTTTGAAATTCTAAATATCAGGCCCCAGATTTTAATAGCCCTTAATAGCAAGAGCTTGAATTTCTCATCATAGGGTAGGATAGGAGGATATCCTCATCATTCCTTCAATGGATCATCCTACTCTAATACCACTATTGATGTCAATACTTAGATGATTCTCATTGATAAAAATATTGTTTAAATACAAATTGTGTTGATCCATATAAAGTAATCACACTAACAACATGGCTTCCATAGTTGGTGGAAATCATAATCAACTAACAGTCCTATCATGGTTCCTACATGAGTTGTTCTAACAACTCAATCAAATTTGATCATATGTCATAAATTCTAATAGCACTAGCTATGATATTGACATTAGCATTAAATATGGAAGGCCACCTTCCAAATACAAAGGTGTACCTTCAAATTAAGATAGTAAAACTAACACTTATTGATGGAAGGATTAAAAAAAGGATTAATATTTCAAAAGTCTCAAACTCGTGTTAATCCATTGTCAATGTCTTATCCACCATAACATAACCACTTGAGTAGGAGCCATCTTAATGACCAAGAAAAAATTTGTGTGCTTGTGTGGATTGAACATAGATCCTTTCACTTATTGCACTTAATTATGATATTTACTAACCAATATACCATGCACTCATGCTAAAGTGAAGTATGAATTCCTCCAAAATACTCCTCCAATACCTCTTGCCACAAAACAAAGAGAACAATGATGGTTTGAACCCTTGGTTTTTTACATGAAATGCCCTTTTTCTGCTATAATTGGTTACCTTAAGATATTATTGATGTCAAAATCAATGTGCTCATTCTCCTTGAAGAAGGACGTCATTCACAACCTTTCTAAAAAATCTGCTATTTTGTACGAGGGAAAAAGCCCAAATTCAAATGCAAATTTTAAAGTTTGAAAGTCTCCTTATTTCTCTTTGTTCAAAGTGTCATAGCTCCTTTATGAGGAATAAATAATGAACCCATTCCACCATGCTAAATTTTAATTTGCATGCAAAAGATAAAATATACCTCAATGACAATGAACTAGAAACTAGAGTAGGCCAAAAATATCCAGGATCTTTGAAATAAAGGATGGAAAAAAAGTGGATTAGTATATCCTCTCTACCATTGATGCAAAATATGTTTATGAAGCTTTGAGAAGGAATTCACCCTAAAATTTGGATCAAGAATTAGAGGCTTTGAATAATATTCCCATGTGACCAAGCAATGTTGCTTTATACTTGCTTTGATACCATATTGGATTTTACACCTATTTCCATAAATGAATAGAAATAATCCATCCACTCAAATCTTTAACAGAAATTGTAAAGGGAATGAAAGATAAAGCAAAAAAAATAAAATTTATGGGTGCCCTTGAGCACCATAAATAATCATTATATTATCCATGGGTAAGATCACAACACACTGGTGCAATGGATGGAGTGGTTATGGGTATTTACACTAGTAGCAGAAACCCCAATTTAACAATCAAGTTAACCTAAGCCAACATAACAAGTGGGTTTTAGGTTAGTTACAAAACATAAGTTGATTTTAACCATAGAAAGGTTAACCATGGACCATAGTTCTTACATAGGTATAATTAAACATATTTTACAATAAATTCCAATAGGACTATACAAAAGGACATTATACAATGTTGGCCCTGGCCATAATTTAGATTATACCTTCAATAAAAGCTATCCAATATGTTGTTATATTTTTAAAAAGTATCCCTAAATGGTGTAATCAAAATAACAATAAAAAGTAAGTAATTTGATGTTTCTAGATCCTTTTTAGACACAAAATAAATAAAAGGTTCATGATATCCTCTTCTTTGTATACTCTTACCTTTAAGAATTGTATTTTTACTATTAACCAAATGAATTTTGAGGTGTTAGTGAGGGTCTTAAATGACCAAACATTCTTCTAGAAAAATATCTTAATCCTAACTTGATGAAGTATCCACCACCTTCCAATTAATTTCAAACCAAAGAGTTCTTCCATATAAAAATAGGTAATTAGGACTCTTGATGTATATTTTAAAACTCATCCACTACTTATTTGAGGTACTCTCTTTACAAAGTTGCTAATAGAGATTCATGATCTAGAATTGTTTTCAATATCAATATAATTTTTACCTTGGAACCTCTATTAGATAAATATGTCTTAGCAAGTGGTTGCCCTTGTATCCTTCTTTATTTCTTATAATGGTTGTAGTAGAAGACAATGTTTAATGATTAAAACTTTTTAACTTTTGATAAACACGAATAAATGACTTTGAAAATAAAGGTCTTCAAGATATTATCATTGTTGGTGGTATCTTATTTGACAATTAATGACCATGGAAATAAATCCTCCAACATCTTATCCTTGTTGATGATGATTTATTTAACAATTAAATAATAAATTAATATAAGTCAAAGCTTTAATTTAAAATTACCAAAAATCCATGGATTTGATTAGTTGGATTGGCTATGGCCTTTTTGAAGGTGTGCACTACATGGAAACTATAGCCCTATACTATGCAAGTACTATTAAATGGATTTGCTTTTCCAAAACACTCAAGTGACACATTTCATCATATCAAAATGGAAAATATTTTAAATAATAAAAATTAAAAGCCATTGGTTGATGAAGAAATTTAAGGAAGTTAGACAATTAAAATGTATCCAAATATTTTGAGGAATGATGGAAATAATGATAGTGGCAATGTGGCATTAGTTTGAGACACATTATATAAGTATAAATTATCTTTCACTGTTATTATTATTTATTTTAAAAAATCTCCTATGTGTAGGATTATTGATTTTTTTTATATAGGTAAAATTTGGGTTTTTGAAAGGGCTCAAACCCTTTTACATTCCTAGAATAGTCTATTTAGTCTTAACAACCAAAACACTTTATCTTTGAAGGATACAGGACATTCAAATATTTTACTACCTTGTTTCAAAACTCTACAAATTTATATTTATTAATAGTTTATTTACATTTATATATTTTATGAGTCCCTAATTTGTCATTTTTGGAACTTTACCTAGTGAATTGACTTTCTATATTTCCTCTCTCATTTACCACTAATTGATATACATCTTTATGGATTTCATCTAGCAGTATCCATATTTTATCTTCCTCTCAAAAAAATTTCCAATTGGCTAGCCAATCTGCCACTCCATTTCCTTCTCTATACACATGTACCACCTCAAATTATTCTAATGAATTCAAGTATATTAGTGTATTTATCACTATGTTTTCTACTCTCTAGCTTGACATCACCCTTTTATTGAGGTAATTAGTAATATTTAGTGAATCTCCCTAAATTATTACTTTTCTATCCCCCAACTAAACCGCCATATTTAGTCCTACCAAGACCACTCTAGCTTCATCCAGGTGATTGGTCATAATGCCCAAGTACTCACTCATATCTCTAATCAACATTCCTTGGCTATCCCTTAGCACTGCTTCTCCTCCAAAATTTCCCAAGTTTCCTTTAGAAACACCATCAAAATTTAATTTTAGCCATCCTTTTTTAGGTGGCCACCACTTAGTCATGCTCCTCAAGTCTCCTTGAGGATTTACATTCACCCCAATTGGACTTAGGTTATAATATTCACTTAATTTTGCCTCCTCCATTGACTCTAGAATCTCATGCACTTTTAATGCTTTAACATTCTCCACTATGGCCACTATGATGTGTTCTTTGTTCTTGGTTGTAGATCTCTTCTCCTCTTTAAAAATCCTTCTATTTCTCTCCAACCAAACTTCCCACACATAATGAAAGGAAAACATATTCTAAATCTAATTTAGTTTTAGGATCTTAAATGGCTTATCCTATTGTTCTAACGAACCTACCATGTTATTAGGTAGCACCCACACCACCCTCATCTTATTTACTATATGATACAATATTTTGAGGGAGTATTTATATTCCAATATGATGTGACTTATTGATATCTCATGAGCTTCACAAAGGTAACATCTGTTAGGGAATTTAAACCCCTCTTATGTAGGTTAGCTACTATTAAAATATCATTTTGGACCACTAGCCATAGGAAAATTATTAACTTTGGAAATGCTTTCCTTCCTAATAAACAATCCCATTGAAATCCCTCTCTAGGTATTGCATGTGAAAGATAATAGATTGATTTAATAGTGAATGACCCTTCTTGATTAGCTTCCCATACTATTTTATCCCCGTACAAATTGGATTTTACATAATATGCTTTCAATTTAGCTATTAGCTTTTGTAGCTCTTCCTCATACTAATTATGGGTTCTCAACTCCTTCCATATTACCTCTCCTCCTTCTAAATCCAAATAATCACTTGCTATATTCCCATATCTCTACTCTAATTCTTGCTAACTCCTCATACTTCACTAAAGGGTCCTTCTCTAGCAACGCATCTTCCCAAAAGTGGATATAACTACCATTACCTACCTTCCATTGAATGTCTTTTCATAACATCTTTATATCCTTTACTATATGGTTCCACAATGAAGATCCCTAGTAGGGATCTAGTGTGATAAAAAATCTACTCTCCTCTTGGTGAGCAAGGTATCTATCTCTTATAATTCTTGTCCATAAAGCATGACCCTCCTTCACTAGCCTCCATCCTAAATTTTCTACCAAAGCCTTGTTCATATCCCTTATTCTTCTAAGCCCAAGCCCTCCACTTGATTTAATATTGCATACTCTCTCCCATGCTAAAAGTGGAATTCTACTCTTCTCCGCTAGTCTTAACAATAGGAATTCTCTCTAAATATTTTCTACTATATTACTCATTTTAAGTGGGATCTTAAATACTAATAATAAATATATAGGTATTTCTTGGAGAGTACTCTTAAGTAGTTGTAACTTATCTGCTTGACTCAGCAAATTCACCCTCCATCTAGCTAATTTACTTTGGACCCTATCAATCATTGAATTCCACATCTAGTCCTTGCATTTTCCCATGAACATTGGCATTCCCAAGTACATACAAGGGAGAGTTAAAGCACTACACCCAAGCTCTACTACTATTAATATCTATCAATTCTCTATGGTTTTTATAAAAAAAACCTTACTCTTGTCCATATTTATCATTTTTGGGATGCTTTTTCATAGAGATTTAATACTCTCATAAATTCCTTCATCACAACTACAGATGGTATCCCCAAAAAAAGTGTCATCCACAAGTTATTGGTGAATAACACCTTCCATGGAAATATATGTTTTCAACCCACTTATGGGCCTACTTGTTTTGTTGATCCAATACACCTTATCAAAGTGTCTACCATTATTGTGAAAAGATACAAGCATAATGGGTCACCTTGTCTTAAGCCATTGCAGATTCCAAAGAATCGAACTAGAGAATTGTTCACTATAAATAAGAATTTAGGCCTTCCATAGCAATTATCCATCCACCTTCTCTCATGTCTATTGAAGCCAAATTTATCTAGGAGTCTATCCAAGAAAAGCCATGAGACCTACTCATAGGCTTTAATCATATCAAGCTTTTGTTAGGATCTCATCCTAACCCTTAATGTAATAACTTCCCTTATGTAATAATTCCTAGTGAACGTGGGTAGTACCCATGATTAATATTTTGTAATGTTCTAAGTTTTAGCTTAGGTAGTGTCTATGACAAATGGCACCCTTTTTATGTAACACATGGTAGATAGGTGGCATTGTGCATGTAATTCGTGTGGCATTATGCATGTAATTCGAGTGGCATAGTGCATGTAATTCAAAGTGGAACTATGCATGTAATTCGGGTGGCATTATGCATGTAATCCAGGTGGCATTTTGCATGTAAGCCAACCTTGGAAGGAAACTCCTTAAATACCCGAAAAGGCACCAATGTAACCATATTTTTGCAAATTAATGAAGTATTGAAGGAGGTTGCCCCCTCGAAGAGGCCTGCGATTCTGTCTTATTGTGAGATTGTTCCTTTATGCTAATTTTTGTTATATTAATATGATGTTTATGTGAGTTTATTTCCAAGAAATCGTGTGAGAGTGTGTTATTTGAGTTTATTTTATAGCAGGATCTTAACAGCTTTAACACCATTCCTTCCCTTTTACTAATTTTAACTAAATTCATGGTATCATGGAGTGTGATTACTCCATCCAAAATTTTCCTACCCTTCACAAATCCCCCTTGTTGTTCTACAATAATCTCTAGGAGAACAAACTTTAGTTTTAACACAAGCACTTTTGATATTATCTTGTAAATGGTGTTATAGAGACTAATTTGCCTAAAGTCATTATATCCCTTTAGCCCAGGCTTATTTGGAATAAGCACTAGAAAAGTATTATTGTATTCTCTTAACACTTTTCCTGAGTGGTATTATTTATTGTTACTGTTCTTATATTTATAATTCTTAATTAATATGTTATCATTTTTAATACATTTTATTTAATGTTCAAAGGAGAGGAGCTAGTGGTTATTTGTCTTGAAGCACCTAATCCTATAAAACTAAAACATCTTCATTTCATGATTCATTTATATAAAAATATCATGCATGCAATTTTCCATAACTAGGTTAGTCTTTATAATTTGATGAAAATCAAGTGAAGATCTTAAAATATGTTTTCTTAGTTAGGTTAATCTTTAGGATGAGAAGAAATTGGGTGAATATCTTAAAGTGTTTTTTTTTTGTTTTTTTTTTTTGTAAATATGTACATGTATCTAACTCATAACCATTTAAAATATTAATCTTGAAAAATTAGTGTAAAATTTTTAAAAATTATTTTCCTATACGAATTGATTCATAGCTTAATTTGTATTATTAATTATTGAAATAATATATAAATTTATTTTAAAAATACTACATCATAATCTTATTATTGTGATACTCTAAGACATGACTGTGGTACAATAATAAGTTATATTTTTATAGGTTATTTTATTTTTTTTTAAATATCACAATATGAGGATTTGAATTCTATTTATCTCCATAATATCTATTTAAACCATATTCTATTTTCACTTTTGAATCTTTCGTGGATCTTGTTTTATCTTTGTTTTTGTTTTTGTTTTTGTTTTTGTTTTTTTGTGGGCCCTCTCTTTTGGTTGCCTCTCTTTGTAAAATTTTAGGGACCCTTTCAAAACCCCTTCTTCCAACCAATCAAAAAATAATAATGACATTATGGTGATAGTTCAAACAAACCACTTTAAAAGTAAAAACTATATATATTTTTTAAAGGAAAATAAATTTGTATTATAGGTGGGATGAATAATTACAAAATATATATGCACATCCATATTAGATGGGATCAAGGTTTGGATAACCAATTATCCCATATTATGCTTTTTCTAATTATAATAGGGTCTTCTTTCTTTTTTCCTACAGTTTCTCCTTTTGTATATTTTGCTTGATTCACATTTGTTATATGCATTCATTGTTTTACTTGTATTGTGTATGGTTCTATATGTTCTATTAGTGTTGCATGTTTGTATGTTGTTGTATGTTTTGCCAATGTTGCATAATACACTATCACTTCATATTCAATTGTTGCTACATGTTTCTCAAGCACTACATGTTCCAATGGTGCTACTCATTCATCTCGTGCTACATATTTCAATAGCTTTACATATTCACTTGTCGTTGCATATTCACTTGGTGCTATAAGTTTAGTTGGCATTGCCTATGTTGTTGATGTCATAAATTCAGTTGACATTTCCTACCCTACTTGTACTGCATGCTCTTCTATCACAACAAGTTCAATTAGTAATGGGTATTGAACTAATGGTACACATATTTTTTATGCTACATATTTAATTATCGTTATATTTTCAACTTGTTGGTCCCTATTCTATAGATCATCTAGTTGACATATCTTCAATATTCCTTCCTCTAATTGGGTTCCTTTATTAGCTAGAAAATTTTTGTTGGCAATTTTGGGTTTGAGATCCTAGCTTCTTGTCTATGAGTTGACATTGATGTCAAAAGGAACTGGCATTAATGTCAATAGGATTTATTGGCTTCAAAGGTTAAAGATTCCAAAGAATCTTTTCTAGAATATTTTGGAGAGATTCCATGTGGCATATGAAAAGGTTTTTATCAAAACCATGGCAGGTCTAAGGGTTTTTATTAAAACTAGGTGGATGCATTAAGGGTTTTTCTCAAAACCACTCTAAGCTTAATGCAAAGGCTGGAGACACTTATTAATTAAATAAATTAATTAATAAAAGGTTTTTTAATTAATTATTTATTTGATTTAGTGATTAAATTATTTCAATAATTTAATGAGTTCTCCACCTAAGGTCTAAGGTCTAAAAGACCTTTGATTATTTTTAAAATAATCAAAAGGGTTTCATAAACCCTAAAGTTGTTTCGAAGGTGCCAAAATAATATTAATTCGAAAAGTTTGAATTATCCTCCCGTCGACGTCGTGCATAGCATGGAAGTTTGGCTATATAAGCCATAACCTATAGTCCAAAGCAAATGTGTGAAAGAAATTCGAATTGTGCAAAAATTGGGAAGTAAAAGCTATGGCCATCATTTTTTCGCCACATTTATCCACCGCCAAAGGGTTAAGGAGAAGGAGACTCTTGCTAGCCTTCAAGCTAGCGTCGTTGGCCAAGTGGCAATGACTATTATATGAAGGTGCTTGAAGGGATGTCAAGCGTTCGACTCCTGCCATGGAGTGTGAGAAGAGTTTTTGCGCTCCGATTTTTTTGGAGGCACTGTTGACCTGCGATTTTCGAAAGCATTTTTTTTGGTAAGGTTTTTTAAATAAAATCTGCATTTTGTTAAAGAAGAATTGGTTGGGCAGATTTATTTAAAATTATTTTTAAGGTTAAATGCTTCTTTGGATATATAAGGTTGATAGTGTGTGGTTGAGATTTTTGGCTTGATTGTTTAGTGAGATTTGCTTAGAAGCTATTATTCCTTGAGCATGGTTTAATTAATTTGGAGAAATAAGGTGTAAAAGGATATATTTTTTGTATGCTTTATATTTTTTGGTAGTTGACTTCTAAGGATTGGAGTCATAAGGTGTTTTATGGAATAAATATTTTTGTGGTTACTTTTATGATCTAACCCTAACTTGGTGGCAAAGTTGAGGGTGGTGTTGGTAATAGATTGAAGAACTATTCTCTTCTTCCTCAAACAAAGGTATGGGCAACTTCTTCCATGTATATTGTTGATGGTGTATTTTTTGAAATTGAGTTTGGAGTGAAAAGGTTGTCTACTAGGTATTCTTGTTGGTGTAAATCCCATTTTATGGATATTGAAGATTGTTTATGCATTAAAATCATTGATGAGTTTTTTGGGTGAATGCATAATTCTGGTTGAGGAAGAGGAAGCATTTTTGCACTAGGGTTTATGTTAGTAAGTCTTGCTACTTGCATTGAGATGGTGAAACCCTTAGTTGGCTGTTTTGAGATTGATGGTTGAGTTGCTTCCATAGAGGTTGTTTTGATCAAGTTAATGCTTTACTTGATTCATGTTTTGGGCTTACTCCATTGAGATTGATTTGAGCAAGTTATTCTTTGCATTGGTGATGGTTGTTTTGTTCAAATATATTTGGAGGGAAAAGGATGTCTACTAGTTTCCTTTTCATGTAGTGATTGGTTGAATGCTTCAAGGTTAATGTTGAGTTGAATGATGTTGGTTAAACCTTGTCTATAAGCATTGTTGTTAAAGCCCTAATTGGTAGTGAAAAGATATTGGTTGTGGAAAGAACATGAGTATCATTGTTATATGAGTTATTGCATGGTTGGCAATTGTTGGGTTGTGTTTCATGTTCTTGAGAAAGGCATACTACATCTATCTTATTCTTTTGAGATTGAGATTGAGTTGATATTGAGATTGGGAGTTAAGTATAGAACATATTGAGTCTCTAACAAATCTCTTTATGTTTCTATGAGATTGAGATTGATATTGGGAGTTAAGTATAGAACATATTGAGTCTCTAACAATTCTCTTTATGCTTCTATGAGGTTGATGAATCACATTGGGTCTCTAACAATTCTCTTTGTGGGTTCATGCTAAGCAAGTTTTTCTTGATGAACTTGTGAGCTAAATTGGACAGGTTCTAGTGAGGACTTGTGAGCTGATTTGGACAGGTTCTAGTGAAGACTTGTGAGCTAATTTGGACAGGCTCTAGTGAGGACTTGTGAGCTAATTTGGACAGGTTCTAGTGAGGACTTGTGAGCTGATTTGGACAAGTTTTAGGGAGGACTTGTGAGCTGATTTGGATAGGTCCTAGCAGAGGACTTGAGGATAGAGTTGAAGTGGTTCTTTGAGAAGAACCTGAGGATAGTTTTTGACAAGTATTTGAGAAGGCTTGTGTGTAGAAGAGATTGATTTGTTCAAGATTTATGAGTTGAGCTTGGGATAGATCTGACAGAGTGAGGAAGACTTGTGCTGGACCAACTGACTGTGTTTAGTATAGGTTGATGAGTTGTTGTGGAGGTGATCAGTGAGGATAGAGGTCTCTTGAGGCTGATCATTGAGGACGGGAGGTCTTCTATGGAAAGGAGTTCCACGTGCTAGTGGAATAAGAGGCAAGTGATCTTCTGAAGTATCATTTCCAAAGCTGAGGGGAAGGATTCTCCTTTGGGCAGGAGGATCATAAATTTGTGAGGAGGGGAAGGATTCTCCTTTGGGCAGGAGGCATATAAAGTCGTGAGGAGGGGAAGGATTATCCTTTGGGTAGAGGCTCATAAATACTTGAGTAGGGGAAGGTTTCTCCTTTGGGTTGAGGCTCATAAACATTGTAATTGGGAAGGATTCCCAAAGAACTTTGAGAAAGCTTTTTAGAGAAAATTTTTGTGGATGTAGCCCATGTTGGGTGAACCACGTTAAAATTGGTGTCTCATTGTGTGTTCCTTTATGCATTTCTTTTATATTGCTATTGGTTCATTGCTTTGTGAAGTTGAAGTTAAATAGAGAAAGTAAAAAGAGGTCTTATATTGTTCACCCCCCCCTCTCAGTATAAGCTTGTGTTCTTCAATTGGTATCAGAGCGGGTTCCTTCGAAAAGTTTAATAGCTTGAAGGAAAATATTGTAAAGAACACAATGGAATCTACAAGTGGTAATGCAGCACCTATTCTTGATGGGGCAGATTTTGGGCTTTGGAGTGCTAGGATGAAGGTTCATCTTATGGCTCTTGGAAATGAAGTTTGGGAAGTGATTGAGGATGATTATACCATTCCCGAGCATGGTCCTTCTACTAAGGAAGAGAGGCTCCTACATCATAGCAATTCAAAGGCAATGAATGCAATCCTGAAGGGTTTACTGAATGCGGATCTTACCAAGGTGATTCACTGCAAGACGACTAGTGAAATGTGGAAACATTTGAAGGTGGTTCATACAGGTGATGCAAATGTCCGAAAGGCCAAGTTGAGACACTTCAAAGGTATGTTTGAACAACTCAAGATGAATGATGAAGAAAATATTAGTGACTATATGCTTCGTATGGATGAGATTGTTAACTCTATGAAGGAACTAGGTCTTGAGCTTGCTGAAAATGATATTTGTGATAAGATTTTGGGGTCTCTTCCAAATAGATTTAGTGAAAATATTTTTGCTATTGAGGAAGCTAAGGATTTGGATAAGTTGAAAAAGGATGAGCTTCATAGTATACTTGCAAGCATTTGAGTTGAGAACTCAAGTGAAGGTTGATGTTAAGAAGGAGGCAGCTTTCAAGGCTACCAATAAATCCAAGGGTAAAGAGCTTCAAGATAGTGATGATTCTTCTAGTGATGAAGAGGCATATTACAGCAAGAAGGGCAAGTTCTCAAGAAAGCACAAAGGTATGAAATATGTCAAGTGTTTCAATTGTGGAAAGTTTGGTCATTATGCTACTAACTGTACTGCTGCCAAGGATGAAAGTGATGAAGATAAACATGATTATAAGAGCAAGGATTTTGAAATGCATGGGCATAAAAGGAAGAATAAAGATGAGCAGAGCAATCAAGGAAAGAGGTACTCTCACAAACACAAGAAAAGTTTCTACCTAGACAAGGCAAGTAAGTGTTCTAGTAGTGATAGTGAAAGTTCTTCAAGTGATGTTGGAAATGAGATTTTGTTCCGAACAGAAAAAGAAGAAGAAAAGAAACATAGATTTGTCCTTATGAAATGTTTTAGATGTGGAAATTTTGTACATATTGAGGATGATTGCACAAATGATGGATTGATTTCTAGTTATACTATGTATGAAGATGCTTCAGAAAATTGTAAGGAAGATCTTTGTATGACTTTAGAAAAGGGTAGCACCTCTAGTGATAAGAAATCTGAAAAAGTCATTGATGTTTCAAAAGGCAAACAAATAGAGGAAGTTATAGAGGATGGTGAAGTAGATCTTGAAGCTGAACTTGTTAGTGCTCTTAGTGCTTTGAAAAATGAAAGAAAGAAAAATGCTAGACTCAATGATAAATTGGATGAATGTTGTATTGAGAGAGATGAGCTTATAGAAAGTCTTGACTTCTCTATAGCTAAGACACATAAACTTAAGGATAAGTTAGAGTCTAAGGTTCTTGAGTGTAGATAGTTGGAACAGAAAGTGGCTTCCTTAAAAGAGGAAACTAAAGAGTACAAGGAGAATCTTTACAGGTTTGAAGATAGCACCAAAAAGGTAAAGTCAATCATCAAAGATCAAATAAGGACAACAAATAAAATAGGTCTTGGTTTTGGTAAGAAACACATGGAACAGGTACTTTGCTAGGGAATCTAGTAAGAGATTCCAAAAGGAAGAGAGTTATGATGAGGAAAGTACTTCAAAAAAAGAGTCCTTGAGTGATAGATGCACAGAATCAAAAAACAAGAATCAAAAAAATGGGAGAAAGTTTACAGGACCTAAGAGGTCAAATCAAGGAAAGTTTAATGGCAAATATTTTGCTTGTCACAAGTTTGGTCACATGGCTTCACATTGCATGACTCAAGTGAGGAATGTAAATGACATATTCAAAGGTGGTAATTTCTTTCAAGGGTATTGCTACTCTTGTAAACAGTTTGGGCACAAGGCTATTTATTGCAAGGCTAATAATAGGAACAGGGTTGGTCAGAACAGATGGAGTCAAAGATCAGGTATGCCTCAAAGAAATAACATTGTTAGTTGTTATAAGTGCAACAATGAAGGTCACATAGCTAGATAGTGTAGAGCTGAAATTCCAAGGTACAGGAATAGGAACATGGGTATGAACAGGCACAATAATAAAGACATGGATAAGAACAGGAATGATAACAAGAATAGCAACAGTGACATGAACAGGAATAGGAATATGGACAAGGAGAATAAGAGAAGACATGGTAAGGCAGTGGAAGGATATTTCTATCCTCTCTTCATGATGTAAGCATAATTAATTCAACTAAATTTACGAACTGTACACAACCAATCTTGATAATATAATGAACGAATAACTGGATTGCAAATAAAGAATTGCAGTTCACCACATTATGTGGGCTCACCCTCGTCGTATGGGTAGTATGCGAATGTCGCAAATGAAATTGATAAAAAAGTTGATAAATGATTTAAAACAAACAATTGGATTTATATAATCAAATGAACTCTTTCATAATATAGCCGACGTCTATATTATGTTTGGTATGTAACATGACTCCCCTCCTTGGAAAGCTTTGTCCTCAAAGCTGGAAATGTCTGGAAAATCATTTTAGGTTCCCATGTAGCCTCTTCATCTAGTAGGCCCTACCATTTGATGAGAAATTCTTGGATGTGACGAGAGCTCTGTATGCGTGTTCTACTTTGTAGAACTACTTCTGGCTGGAGATATATACGCCCTTCTGCATCGAGTATTGGTACTTCTGACTGAGATTTCACTTTTTGGCCGATCATCTTCTTGAGACACTGTCTGGCATGGTCATGGGATCTTTTGGAAGGAAGTCCCTTTGGTTCTTGGAAGACCACTTCGTAATGTGCTATGATGTCCCATAAATCTAGAGTAGAAATACCCAAAGTTGCTCGAGATTGCTTTTCCAAACAATTAATTTGAGCTATGAATCCGTATCCACCCTTTTTTAATATTTTCTCCATACTATGAGAGCTCACCATCTATGATGGGGGAGTAGTAATACCTTGTAAGCAAATGACCCATCCATTTTCCTTCCATTCCACAAATAATTTTTTGAAATTGAAGCTGACCGTGTCTAGTGTTTCCAACCATTCAACTCCCAAAATAACATCAGAGTTCCCTAAATTCATTACAAAAAGAGATCCAAACCAGGTATAAGTTCCCATTTTAATGGAGACTTGAGATGTTCTCCCAACACATTGAGCATTCACCCCGTTGGCTACTAGAACCTAGAATTTGTCTTTGTTGGAAGAATTAATGAATAAATTCAAAGCTTTTGTTGTTTTGATGTCGATAAAATTGTGGGTACTGCCTGAATCAATTAGCACATTTACCTTTTTCTGGCGAAGAAATCTTGGTACCTTGATTGTATGGTGGGTTGTTAACCCCATGAGGGCATGCACAAAAATAGCCATTGTATCCTCCTCCTTCTCTTCTAGAACAATCGATAGTTCTTCTTGAATAGGTTCTTCCTGGTGGTATGCTTCTTCCTCTTCTCCTTCATATTGAGCGCATTCAATATGAAAGTTTTGTTTTTGTACACATGCCTATTCTCTGGAATGGTGATTGCGACATTTATAGCAGAACTATCTTGATGGTTGATCATTTTTGTGAAAAGAGTTGTTGCCATACGAAGGATGACTATAAGTTTCATGTTGTGTATACATCTGAATTCTCTTCTCAGCTAGCTTGGCTATTCTTATGCAATCGTTCAACAAGGTTGGATTTTGAATGTCCACCTCCACCTTAATATTTTCTTTTAATCCATTACAAAAAGCTCCTACCACTGTGTCTGGAATGAGGTGTAATCCATACGGTAGTAAACTAGTGAATTCGAAGACGAACTCACTAACTGATCTTTCTTGTTTAAGAGATAACAGTCTTACTGTATATGAAGATGTAGCTCCTTCATCAAATCTTTCTAAAAAATAGATAGTGAAATTATTCCAGCAAACAGTAGCTCCTTTCTCACGTTTAAGCCATACGAACCATTGGTAAGCCTCAGTGCCTAATTTTGATGCCGTGAAAGGGACTTTATTAAAATCCCTAATTTTGTATAAGTCCAGAATGCCTTCCATCTTTGTTATCCACCCCGAGGATCATGACCTTCAAAAGTGGGCATATCAATGCGTGGAAAATTATTAGGGCCTCTCGGTTGGTGATAACCCATATCCCTATCTTGATCTTGGTTATATCTTTGTCGATGAAGGTGATTCCTGTAATTATCCGGATTGCCTCTTTGATGCTCCCAATTTTCATCTTGGTCATTATTTTCCTCATTCCTTTGTTTGTGATAGTGATTTTGGGAATTAGCATTGGGATTAGGTCGAGTTTGTGTGTCCAAAAGTTTAGATATGTTGATATTAAGTTGGGTCATACCATCTAGTAAGAGTCGAAGAGCTTCATCAGTGGTAATGGCAGAGTTGCTTGATTCTCCTTGTGTGATGTTTTCATGAGTTGGGGGAGGGTTAGTAGCCATGGGATCAACCAGTGGATGACTCGAATTATAACTGCCAATTTTGAAAGGAGAAGGAGAATTATTTGTACCTTGGCCTCAATGAGGTCTTCTTATGTTTGACTTTTCTTTTTTGGGAGCTTTCAAGCTTGTTAATCGACCATTATATCCTTTGATCCAACTTCTACTCATGCACTGTTCAAAATTCCCTTCTTAGTAATCCTTGAGCTTCAATTTCTGCAAAATTTGGTTGAATTTGGCAAAAATTTGGATTCTGCTTCAATTGTCGCTCAAACTATGACGCGGATTTGAATTTGGGTGGCCTCCTTGATAGCAACTTTCAACAACTTTTCAATTTGGACAATTCTAGCAATTTTGACAGCAAGTTTTTTTTTTTTTTAGCAACTTTTGACAATTTTTTGTACAACTTTGACAATAAACTAGACTAGTACTAACCACTAACCGCAATACGGAGACGTAATGACATGACCAGAAGACACGCAACACAATGAAGTGACCACAGGATGCATGACTAACGGACGGACCCACGACACGCGTGAAGACTGAAGTAGGACATGTGGGACCAGAAACCTACTGTGGGACCACTAAGGACCAAGATGCGTGGGAAGGGCGTAGGAGCGACAGCTGGGTAAGTAAGACTACGCGTGGGAGGAGGCTAGCCTTGTGACCGAAGTCACATTTGGTTACCTACCGCTTCCGCCGTATAAACCACCCTCTATTGTTCGTATGCCCAATGTGGGATATATATCCCCGTGACCGAAAAAGAAAAAAAAAAATATATATATATATATATATATATTTTTTAATGGGTGCTTTACAAACCTTAATATAACACGTAATTTTTTGATTTTTCTCGCTCCTGATTGGTAGACGACGGCTGGAGAGTACTAGGTAATGTTTCTTCGAGTTTTTGAATTCTGTTGCACGTAGGGGTCGGCTAAAATTCTTGAAGACGATTGCTGCTAATTTAAAACGTTGAATGCACTCCTGAATCATGCCAGATCTGATGGCTTTTCCTGAATACTATCGTAGCGAACTGATGGGATTTTTGGGAGTATTATGTTCCCTTAAATTGGTGCTTCCTGATAATTTGATGAAGTAAATCGACGCCTGCGTTAGTGTGACAGTGAAACGCTCACTCGGTTGTTGCTTGGTCTTCACGAATCCTCCACCAGGTTCCACTTGCAGAGGGATGTCTGATGATGTTTTACTGCCGCCTATGCCCAGATCGCTAATCCGATACCACTTGGAAGGATATTTCTATCCTCTCTTCACGATGTAAGCACAATTAATTCAACTAAATTTATGAATTGTACACAACAACCAATCTTTATAATATAATGAACGAATAATTGGATTGCAAATAAAAAATTGTAGTTCACCACTTTAGGTGGGCTCACCCTCGTCGTATAGGCAGTATGCGAATGTCGCAAATGAAATTGATAAAAAAGTTGATAAATGATTTAAAACAAACAAGTGGATTTATATAATCAAATGAACTCTTTCATAATATAGTCGACGTCTATATTATGTTTGGTATCTAACAGGCAACTATAGACACTGATGAAGATTAGTGCCTAATGGGAGTTTTACTCCCACCCCGGAATTAATCACCTCAATAGGAGGTGGGGGAGGGACTAAGCTAAGAGGTTCATTCTTAGTCCCAAGCCCCAAAGGTGACCCTTTGCCATTGATGACAAAGGGGGAGAGATATGAGTAAGGGGGAGAGCCTCAAGTCAGGGAGAGCTAATTTCTATACAATAGTTTTGAGTTTCAATGTTGTTGAGAAGAATGGTTTGCCATCAATGACAAAGGGGGAGATTGTGGCAATTTTGGGTTTGAGATCCTAGCTTCTTGTCTATGAGTTGTCATTGATGTCAAAAGGAACTAGCATTAATGTCAAGAGGATTTATTGGCTTCAAATGTTGAATATTCCAAAGAATCTTTTCTAGAAGATTTCATAGAGATTCCAGGTGGCAGATGAAAAGGTTTTTATCAAAACCATGGCAGGTTTAAGGGTTTTTATTAAAACTAGGTGGATGCATTAAGGGTTTTTCTCAAAACCACTCTCAGCTTAATGCAAAGGCTGGAGACACTTATTAATTAAATAACTTAATTAATAAAACCTTTTTAAGGTTTTTTAATTATTTATTTATTTGATTTAGTGATTAAATTATTTTAATAATTTAATGGGTTCTCCACCTAAGGTCTAAGGTCTAAAATACCTTTGATTATTTTTTAAATAATCAAAAGGGTTTCATAAACCCTAAAGTTGTTTCGAAGGCACCAAAATAATATTAATTCAAAAAGTTCGAATTATCCTCCCGCCGACGTCGTGCATAGCATGGAAGTTTGGCTATATAAGCCATAACCTATAGTCCAAAGCAAATGTGTGAAAGAAATTCGAATTACACAAAAGTTGGGAAGTAAAAGCTACGGCTATCGTTTTTTTGCCACGTTTATCCGCCGCCAAAGGGTTAAGGAGAAGGAGACTCTTGCTAGTTTTCAAGCTAGCATCATTGGCCCAGTGGCAATGAATGTTCTGCAAAGGCACTTGAAGGGAGGTCAAGCGTGCGACTCCCGTCGTGGAGTGTGAGAAGAGTTTTTGCACTCCGATTTTTTCGAAGGCACTGTTGACCCGCGATTTTTGAAAGCTTTTTTTTTGGTAAGGTTTTTTAAATAAAATCTGCATTTTGTTAAAGAAGAAGTAGTTGGGCAGATTTATTTAAAATTATTTTTAAGGTTAAATGCTTCTTTGGAGATATAAGGTTGATAGTGTGTGGTTGAGATTTTTGGCTTGATTGTTGAGTGAGATTTGCTTAGACGTTATTATTCCTTGAGAATGGTTTAATTAATTTGGAGAAATAAGGTGTAAAAGGATATATTGTTTGTATGCTTTATATTTTTTGGTAGTTGACTTCTAAGGATTGGAGTCATAAGGTGTTTTATGGAATAAATATTTTTGTGGTTACTTTTATGATCTAACCCTAACTTGGTGGCAAAGTTGAGGGTGGTGTTGGTAACAGGTTGAAGAACTATTCTCTTCTTCCTTAAATAAAGGTATGGGAAACTTCTTCCATGTATATTGTTGATGGTGTATTTTTTGAAATTGAGTTTGGAGTGAAAAGGTTGTCTACTAGGTATTCTTGTTGGTGTAAATCCCATTTTCTGGATATTGAATATTGTTTATGCATTAAAATCATTGATGAGTTTTTTGGGTGAATGCATAATTCTGGTTGAGGAAGAGGAAGCATTTTTGCACTAGGGTTTATGTTAGTAAGTCTTGCTACTTGCATTGAGATGGTGAAACCCTTAGTTGGCTGTTTTGAGATTGATGGTTGAGTTGCTTCCATAGAGGTTTTTTTGATCAAGTTAATGCTTTACTTGATTCATGTTTTGGGCTTACTCCATTGAGATTGATTTGAGCAAGTTATTCTTTGCATTGGTGATTTATGTTGGTGGTTGTTTTGTTCAAATATATTTGGAGGGAAAAGGATGTCTACTAGTTTCATTTTCATGTAGTGATTGGTTGAATGCTTCAAGGTTAATGTTGAGTTGAATGATGTTGGTTAAACCTTGTCTATAAGCATTGTTGTTAAAGCCCTAATTGGTAGTGAAAAGATATTGGTTGTGGAAAGAACATGAGTATCATTGTTATATGAGTTATTGCATGGTTGGCAATTGTTGGGTTGTGTTTCATGTTCTTGAGAAAAGCATACTACATCTATCTTATTCTTTTGAGATTGAGATTGAGTTGATATTGAGATTGGGAGTTAAGTATAGAACATATTGAGTCTCTAACAATTCTCTTTATATTTCTATGAGATTTGAGATTGATATTGGGAGTTAAGTATAGAACATATTGAGTCTCTAACAATTATATTTATGCTTCTATGAGGTTGATGAATCACATTGGGTCTCTAACAATTCTCTTTGTGGGTTCATGCTAAGCAAGTTTTTCTTGATGAACTTGTGAGCTGAATTGGACAGGTTCTAGTGAGGACTTGTGAGCTGATTTGGACAGGTTCTAGTGAATACTTGTGAGCTTATTTGGACAGGCTCTAGTGAGGACTTGTGAGCTGATTTGGACAGGTTCTAGTGAGGACTTGTGAGCTGATTTGGACAAGTTCTAGGGAGGACTTGTGAGCTGATTTGGACAGGTCCTAGCAGAGGACTTGAGGATAGAGTTGAAGTGGTTCTTTGAGAAGAACCTGAGGCCAGTTTTTGACAAGTCTTTGAGAAGGCTTGTGTGCAACAGAGATTGATTTGTTCAAGCTTTATGATTTGAGCTTGGGACAGATCTGACAGAGTGAGGAAGACTTGTGCTGGACCGACTGACTATTTTTAGTATAGGTTGATGAGTTGTTGTGGAGGTGATCAGTGAGTACAGAGGTCTCTTGAGGCTGAGCATTAAGGATAGGAGGTCTTTTGTGGAAAGGAGCTCCACGTGCTAGCGAAATAAGAGGCAGGTGATCTTCTAAAGTATCATTTCCATAGCTAAGGGGAAGGATTCTCCTTTGGGCAGAGGCTCATAAATACTTGATTAGGGGAAGGTTTCTCCTTTGGGATGAGGCTCATAAACATTGTAATTGGGAAGGATTCCCAAAGAACTTTGAGAAAGTTTTTTAGAGAAAAGTTTTGTGGATGTAGCCCATGTTGGGTGAACCACATTAAAATTGGTGTCTCATTGTGTGTTGCTTTATGCATTGCTTTGATATTGCTATTGGTTCATTGCTTTGCGAAGTTGAAGTTAAATAGAGAAAGTAAAAAGAGGTCTTATACTGTTCACCCCCCCCTCTCAATATAAGCTTGTGTTCTTCAATTTTCACTTTTATTTATATTCATAGGGATGTGTTAGAATTGGATATGGTCACAATTAAGGTTGAAATCCTTCAATTCATAATACACTCTTTGAAGACAACTAGATTTTGGCTCAACTTTATTGTTCAAGCTATTAATAACCAATTGAGAGTCCCCTTGCACTGTAAGTTGTTTGATTTCTCTTTCTACTACTAATTTCATTCCTATCTTGAGGGTGTAGCGACCCCGAGGAATGCACGCACCACTCTACTCTACTTGCAGTATTGTATTGAAGACGAAATAAAAAGACCACAGAAAGCATATAACATAGAAATCACAAAAGATAGATCCTTTTTATTAATATTGAAATCCAGCTACATGTCGGTCCCTCTTAGGGATACCCATTTCGATACAATAAGTTACAAATAGGCAAAGAGTGCCCCTTTCATGAAGAGGTGGTGCGCTTATAAAAGGCTTCCTGATTTCGCACACGAAAATGTATGAGGGCTTACAGATGCCTCCTTCTCCAGGTCTATTTCCTAGAGGGATCCCTTTGCTCGTGTATGTTGCTAATCTATCTGATGAACTTGTAGTCCTGTGATCACTGAAATAACAAAACACACTTAGATGTCTAGGACTGCCTCCCCGGATGAGGTTGTTAGTGATAAAATAATTTAATGGAAATATACTGAAACTATGCCATGAAATCATGTAAATCTATGCTAATGATATGGAAACATGAAGAAACAGAATAAAAGAAGCTATGTCTAAAATCTAAGCTAAGCCTGCGGGCCATTGTCCAAGACAACGGCCGCTAAGGTAAACCTTGCTCTCTTTGCCCCAAAGCTATGGGTCAAAGCCTGTATTTGATGTTGAAATAAGAGGTGTTATGCTCTTCAATTCATCAAGGCTTCACCGTACACGTGATCTCAAAGAGAACTCTCCAAGTCTCGAAAGCTCTCCTCAATAAAAGATATCTTGATGCTAGAAGATTTGATCCTTTGGTGCTCTTAGGCTTGCACCTTTTATAGTGTGAAACCCTAGGTCTATGTCCAAGCCCTAGAAATGAATTTCTCATGCGTAGTGCAAGTTAGCATGAGAGGCTTTTGTCCTTTGTCTATGTTTGAAGGCCAGTTAACTAAAATCTAACTGCCCACTTGAGTCTCCTATGCGAACTGATTGTTAGCATGAGAAGCTTTTGTCCTTTGTTTATGCTTGGAGGTCAGTTAACTAAAGTTTAAATGCAAACTCAAGCCTCCTATGTGAACTAGTCGTGAAAAGGAATGCAAAGTCACTCCCGCTCACCTTTATTGCATGCAGACTGCCACTTCCACCCGAGATTAGGCCTGTTTGTCGGCAAACTACTTCTTATGGCTTAGCCGCTATTGTCTGTAGTGGCTAAGATCTGGCCGCTGTCATCTGCAGTGGCTAAGGTTTGGCCGCTCTAGGCTTGAGCGGCTAGGATCTGGCCACTCTTGGCTTGAGCGGCTAGACTTGGATGGCTTGAAAAGGCCCCAAATGAGTGGTGAGAACCACTATTGATGCTTGGAAAGTCCAATATTATGTCTCATGATCTTATGAGTGTGTCTATGTAAGTAGCTCCCCTAAGCATGACATGATTTAGGTGTCTATAGATGCCCCTTTTTGTGATGCGCTGTGTGGAAAACACAACGCTGAGCAAAAACGTAGACTGATCTATTTGTAGGGTGTATGGTGATCAATGGTCTGATCAACGTCGGATGGCCCAATCATGCAAGATGGCGCGCATCCCTTGAATCATTGCCTCAACGTTCGGAGGACTTAGCTCAGTGGCTTTTGCATGTTAAATTGCACTCATTCCTCAAACTCAATCGGGTAGCTTCAGCTGCTACAACAATTCCGACCGGTAGGAGAGCTACAATTGAAGATGTCATGTCTGCTTATGTTCCCAGAAAACAAGGGAAATTTGTGATTGTTGTATGCAATGATTCATAGGATGAACATGATTTTGTTATGATCAAGTGATATTTTGTTGATTTTGATTATGATTATGTTGAAGTTTTGAACTACCTCTTCACACAATGAATTGGTGAAGAAATGACAATGAATGAAGCGACAAGTCGCTTGACCAATATGACTAATCTGGTTCCTTTCTAGCATTTGTTGCTTTTAATGGGCAATCCCACATCCAAGTGTGATTCCAATTGCTTATGATGATCATCCATCCTTATCCCGAGGAGCGGTCCGGCTATCAATAGCCTTCTTAGGGAGTTAGGATGAGTGATTCTATTTATGTTTAGATTGTATCACTTTGACTTAATGTTTTTGGTATCATAGGGGAATTAGGATGATCCCTTCACACCCGTGGAGCAGTCCGACCATCTTGGTCTTCTTTGGGTTTGAAGGGTGGCACATCGTAATTCCAAAATGAAATGCTTTTTGCCCCAAGTGGCCTTATGGTTATCTACTCATCTCACTGAAATACATGGAGTGTGAATCGTTGCAATCATTGAGTTGATAGAGTAAGTAACTAGGTATGAGGCCTACCTGAGATTTGTGCTTTTATGTGATTTTTTTTTATTTTGAACATTTTATTTTGAACACTCTGAGGGTCCTAAACCATCAAAGTGTGTTTATTTGTTATTTTTGTTATTCCCTCATGGAAGGAACTACTTTACTTTGATCTGTGGACCTGGCCGCTATCAGGTCCAGTGGCCTCTGAGTTCCTGCCTATGGCCGTTGTCGCCTTGAGCGGCCAAGAAGTTTGGGCCACTGACGTCAATAGCGACCAAGGCATAATTAAGGAAATATAAAATTTGCAATTTCTAGGGTTTGACCTATCATTTTCACTATTGAAGATTCATTTTTAGAGCTCTGGTGTGATGGCGACGGTTGCGACTTTGGATCTTGTTGGTGCTGAGGACATGGCTGCACAGGGTGAGACATCAGCTACTGGAGGAGCCGAAGCTTCTCGGGTATTTCTCTCTTCAAAACCCTAGCTCTCTTTTCTTTGTCTAAGTAAAACTGAACCTCACTAAGTAATGGGCAAAATGAACCTCACTAAATCTATTGGCAATGAACAAACTCTGTAATTAGGCTTAGGTTCCCCTTTGCTATGGTGGGTTAGTCCCCGATTTTGCTTTCTACTAGTGGTTTTAGCTTAGGGTTTTTAAATTTTTCAATTATTCACCTGCTATCGCCATTTTGGGTGTTTTGAACTTAGCTTAGTTTTGATGCTTGTATAGGAAATTTTACTTTCTAATTTGTTTGTTTTCCCTCCCTATGTTATTTTTTTTAAATTATTTTGTTAGTTTTGCATTTTTTTTATTTTTTGGCCAAGGGTTCATGGGTTTGCCGTGTCACCCTTGGCCGTTGTCACTCAGAGGGTCGAGCCTGTCCTCGAGCGGCCAAGCTTGAATCCCAATGGTCAAAAATTTGACCGTTGGGTCTTGGCCATGCTACCTCCAGGCAGAGTTTCAGTAGGCGACAATGGCTAAAGCTTGAGCCTTGTTTTTTTGTATTTTGTTGAATTTTTTATGACTTTTTTGAATTTTTGAATTTTGCTCTGTTTGATTAGGTGCAATATTATTCTTCTTTTGCTTAGATTTAGAGTAACTCATACTCTTTTGCACCATTTTCATGTTTATTGTGAATTATGCCTTAGATGCACTGTAGTTATATTTTATCTTTCTTCTGCTTTGCTTAGATCCTTACTGCTCGGGCTCAGGACCCAAAGCTCCTGCTTGACTTGCTTCCTAGCTTTGATGACATGGATTGGGCTTGGTTCAAGGCCCGTGGTTGTAGTATGTCATCAGGCTACCTTACATCATGGTAGATCAGGCCTACCTTACGGCTCTGGCCCACCGTTGGGACCCATGGACTAATACCTTCCACCTCTCGACCGATGAGATGACCATCATGCCGGAGGATGTGTATAGGATCTTTCGGATTCCATTTGATGGGGTGGCCATTACCTCCTCGGACACTAATGATCAGGTGGTTGTCTTCACTCGGGTGTTTAGAGGGCACTCTATGGATGCTCTCAAGGACACCAAGTTCGGAGGAGTGTCTATCAGTCGTTGGCATGGGGAGGGCATCTTTACGGTGAGGCATGTCGTATTGCTGATGGTGATCAACAATGTTCTTATCTTGGACTACTCGGGTTTGAGGTTCTCGTGGAACCTTCTGGCGATGGTGCAGGACCTATTGGATAGCGAGGAGCCTATCATCTATGCATGGGGTAGATCACTATTGGCTCAGTGCTATGATGAGTTGTACCACATCCATTGATGGGGACGTGTCAGCATTACCTACAACTTGCTCCTATAGGTTTGGGGATGGGAGCACATTATAGTAGATCACCCTAAGGGGCTCTCAACTGAGATCATAATGATTGATGCTCGAACATAGTGCTATGCTGCCAGATGGGCTCAAGAGCATGAGGAGCGTAAGAGCCACACTTTTGTAGGGGAGCTATCCCACTACATTGATGCTTTTACTAGATTGTTGGTCGAAGATGTCGTGTGGTGGCCTTACTATGAGTGTCCTACTTGGGATGATCCAACTAGCTTTACTGCTAGGACACGATGCGAGCGATGGCTCATTGGCCGTAAGATTACCATCCAGGAGTATTTCTTCTACTCATGGGTTCTTCGTCAGTATGGGTTGCAGTAGGATGTGCCCTTGGTACCATTTTTGTATAGGTGCCTCATAGTAGAGAAGGACCTACCTCCATGATAGATCATAGAGCTTTTAGATGAGGAGGATGCCCTAGCTATTGACCCCATAGTGGTTGGGGAGTTATAGAGGCCTACTCTTAGTGGTGGGGTGATCGGATGTGGCATGGCATCGGTAGCCTAGGGCATGAGGATGATGGTGGGGGTGATGGAGCAGATCCGGTAGGACGTAGGGTTTGAGCTAGGATAGAGGTATGGGGCCAGCCAGTAGAGCAGGTGGTAGTAGAGGATCCTGATGTTCTTGAGGAGGAGGAGTTAGAGCTCGAGGAGAGAGACTCTCCTCTGAGAGCACAACTACATGAGGTCGAGGTTGAGCTTCAGGCCACTAAGATCTAGGTACAATGGTGAGATGCTACCATTGAGCAGCTCTCAGCATAGATACAGGCTCTGTAGGCTACTATTGGGGGTGGCGATGTCAGGATGCAGTTTGTTGTTCCTCCTTCTACACCATAGGAGGTTCTAGTGGTAGGTTTAGGGGTAGATGTGGGACGGCTTTAGTATTTGTTGGATGAGCATGAGGAGTGGATCCGAGGACTTGTGGATCATGTCACCATCCTTCAGATGTAGCTCAGGAGGCATGGGATTGTCCCTAAGGAGCCAGTAGGTGCGGGTGGTTCGCAGGTTAGTGGGCGCTCCACCTCGGGGCAGTCTTCCACCCATCCTAGCCAACGGACCCAGACTCGGATAGAGAGACCTACAGGCTCACATCATTTGACTCACGACACCGCCATAGGGGGAGGTGGCACTGGAGGAGGTGATGCAGGGGGCTCAGGCCCGGTATTTGATTGATGCTCTACTTGGTCCTTGATCCATTTTTGAGGTCGACTGACCTATATGACTATAGCCCATGGGCATTTTTGTATATCCATGGACTTGACACACATACTCTTATGATATATTTGCTTTTATGACTCATTATGTGTATCGTTTATTGCTTATGTTTTTGTTGTTATTTTGTTTTATGATATGATGTGATGATGGTATTATGATGATTTGATGGATATGTTAGATGATAGATGGTATTGAAGATGCTTAGATGGATGTGTAGATGCTTATATGATTTGATGATATGATGTGATGTATTTTGATGAGTGGTAAGTGATGAATTTATGGTTGTATGCAAATGGATATTGCCTATATGTTTTATGATGTAGTTTATGGATGATTCATGATTTGTGTTTGTGGATGCAAATGTTTTTGTTAAATGCATGTTTTAATTTTGCTTTATTTGTATGCATCTAACTCCTATGTATGGTGGAATGGTGAAATTTAATGTAAATGAACTTGTATGTTTTAATTACTTAAAACATAATGGATGCATATGACATTTGACAATCTTAATGGGTGATACCACAGAGAGTAAAAAAATAATCATGAATTTAAATAATCACTCTTATCATAAGAATTGATTAAGTATTCATATATGGAATGTAATGGTGTGAGATGTATTTTCTTGATAAGTTTCTGTAAATTAAAAGATATAAAGTAGTCAGTGGCCGTCTATATACTATTTCTAATATATATGCGGTATCTGTCCTACTATGTTGATACCCCCTAATTTATAGAATCTTATAAAGAAATTTGATGGTGGAATTATGATATGATTTGTTGCTATGTAAAATTTTGTGGTTTTTCGGAGATTCAAACATTCTAGTTTGCCTATCAATTACTGTTACTGATCCTTCTAGGCTTTTTGAAAATTAGGCTTTCATCATGGACCTAGATACTCATTCTCCCTGTGTGTGCAAGTGAATATATTTAGATATAACCCATGCATTTCCTCCGATGTCAGGCGGGATTCTTTCAGCCCATTGCTAAGATCAGGGATTCTCAAGTGTTAATCTTATCCTTATGTTGGACTTAGTTGGACTATACTACTAGGCGGTTTTGAGTTACCTAAGCTAGCTCATCCACATTCAAACATTGGTCTATAACAAATGCCAGGAGATTTTGTGATAGACATATCATCATGCGTAAGGATTTCTCCTTCCAGTTTTGTGCAGTGCTAAGAATTCCAGGGATTCAAGTTTTATTCCCTTTTTTTCTTCATTTCTTTTGGATACTTGCTCATACTTAGTGATGAAAATCACTTTTTATTTTGATTTTTTTTTTTTTTTTTTGAGCAAGGGATTCTTGTAGTGATGATAATCACTATTTATTTTGATGATTTTTTTTTGATATTTTGATATTTTGAACTATGACTTTGGGCATTTTGACTTTGACTTTTGTAAAACTTGAACTTTTGACTTTTGAGATTTGAATTTGGCTTTGTTTTGGGATTTTTGCTTGTTTTTGAAAGCAAGGGATGTATGTAGTGATGATAATCACTCATTTCTGGGTAGGGTTGCACTTGTCCTTTTGCCAATTCTCAGCACCTTTAAATCGGTTGCACAGGGGGATAAGCAAGGATGTTCCTTTTTGCTTTTGGTAACCTAGACCACTTTGTAGCTTTCATCTTCCCATGTATCAACTAGAATTTAGTGTTTAAATTAGTGATGGGATTCTGAGATATGCTAGGCTTTGTCACCACTAGACCTTATTCTTTTCTAGCCAAGATGGGTTTTCACAAATTTTGATAAGATTACTAGGTGTGGTTGAATAACCAAAAAACCTTAGTATATTTTTGTATAGCAACTTTTTATGGTTGTGTTGAAAAACACAATTACACACTTGTGTTGATGGATGTATGGATTTGAATGATTTTTGAGACAAACTGTGGTATCACTTTACGACTCTCATGACATATGTGAATGCAATGGATATGAAAATGTAATGCAATTATGTGGATGCAAGCTATGAGATGCAAAAAAATTTGTATTTTTTTTTATTTTTATGTTGTTTTTGTATTTTTGCTTAATTTGACCAAAGGGCTTTAAGATGCCTTTGGAGCTTTTGTTTGATTTTGACCAAGTGGTTTTGATACCCTTGGAGCATTTTGTTTGATTTTTGACCAAGCGGTTTTGATACCCTTGGAGCATTTTGTGATTTGATTTTGACCAAAGGGCTTTAAGATGCCTTTGGAGCTTTTGTTTGATTTTGACCAAGCGGATTGGATACCCTTGGAGCATTTTGTTTTTTATTTTATTTTATGATATATTTGAATGTTTTTGATTTTTATGACATATTTGAATGTTTTTGATTTTTTGACATATTTGAATGTTTTTGATTTTTATGTGTGAAATGCCTTTAGGTGAATGATATTGAGAGGTTCTTGCTCTTCAACACCATCTAATGATATAAGGCGATATGCTCCAGGCCCAACTCTCTATGAAATCATGTATGGACCTATCCAATTTACCATGAATTTATCTCATAGATGCGGCGATAGATTCGAATTCTGCTGATTTTCCTTGAGCACTAAATCTCCAACCCTTAATTCCCTTAAATGGACTTTACTATTGTAAGCTCATGCAAGGCGACCTTGGTAAACATGAAGATGCTCTAAAGCATTGACTCGACGTTCATCAAGAAGCATCAACTGATCAAGGTGGCCTTGTCGTGCGGCCTCATCATCTATGAAGTCTTTTAATGCTATGCGTAGAGTTGGAATTTCTAACTCTAGCGGCATGATGGCCTCAGTGCCATATACTAATGAAAATGGTGTTGCCCTAGTGGGCATCCGTATACTAGTCCTGTATGCCCATAGTGCAAGTGGCAACTGAATATGCCAGTCCTTGTGATTATCTTGCACTGTCTTCCTCAAGATGGAGACTATTGTTTTGTTTGAGGCTTCTGCTTGCCCATTTGCTTGAGGATAATAAGGTGTTGAAAAACTATGTTGAATATGATATTTTTTCATCAAAGCACTTACATTTTTGTTTTTGAAATATGGCCCATTATCCGATATTATCTTCGAAGGGACCCCAAAATGACTTATGATATTGTGGAGTATGAACTCCATAATCCTTTGTCCAGTTGTTGATGTTAAGGGGATCGCTTCGACCCATTTAGTGAAATACTCTATGGCCATTATGATGAATGTATGTCGACCTGAGGATGGGGGTGAGATCTTCCCAATCAAATCTAGTCCCCATTGCGAGAATGGCCATGCTTCCTGGATGGGTTGCAAGGCTTGCGATGGTAAGTGCATTAGGTTTGCATGATGTTGGCACTTAGTGCACTTCTTGACATACTCGCAATAGTCCTTTTCCATTGTTGGCCAATAGTAGCCCATTCTCAAGATGCACTTAATGATGGCCATGCCACTGAAGTGACCACCACACGTACCATCATGAGCTTGCAAAATTGCCCAAGATGCTTCTTGGGGCTCAAGACAATGAAGTAACACTCCATCATATCCTCGTCTGTAGAGAATTTCTCCTAGCAAGATGTATCTTGTTGCTTTCTATTTGAATGTTCACCTTTCAGTATGCGATAGATCTTGAGGTATTATTCCAAGTTTCAAGAAATCCCTCAGTTGGGAAAGCCAATCCTGATAAGCTATGGCTTCTATGGAAAACACAACTTGCTCTTCTTATTTTTCTGAGCTAGTGAACATGGATTGAGGAACAACTCTATGGTGTATGGTTGCACCACACTCTATATGCCCTTGGGAGATCAGAGACCCCCAAGGTGTTATTTGCAAGAAATCTCTTGCTATGAAGGACCAATCCTGATTTTGTTCGATGTTGACCATGTTGATTGATTCTTGATTGTCAAAAGCCTCACGACGTATTGTTGAGTGCGAAAGCACTTTCACATGGATGGTTGTAAAATCAGCAGATGGATTCTGAGGGATTAAGGATCCCAAAGAGGCCATGGTGTCTACAAATCTATTTGATGTATGAGGGATTGCCTCGATGTCATACCATTCCAGCCGAGCTAGGTATGTGTCAACAAGTTCCTTGTAAGTCTTTAGGAGTGGGCACCTGCATTGAAATAGTCCTTTGACTTGGTTTACTATGAGCAAGGAGTCACCAAAGATATTCAATATTTTAATGCCCATTGCAACTATTGTTTGGAGTCCCAAGATCAGGGCTTCATACTCTGTGTTGTTGTTTGTGCAAGGGAAGTCTAGTTTGAATGATAAGGGCAATGGAGCGCCCTATGGTGTGATAAAGATAATCCTTGCTCTGCCCCCTTGTTCACACTTTGAACCATCGAAGAACAATGACATGTCTCTTTCTTTCTTAGGTTCTTCGAGTTCTGGTGGATCTGATAATGCAAAGACCGCATCATCAGGTAATTCTATGGTGAGAGGCTTGTCATCCTGAAGAGGCGCCTCTGCCAATTGATCTGCTATGACTTGTCCCTTGATGGACTTTTGGCTTATGAACTCTAGGTCAAATTCTATCAATAGCATGATCCACTTTGTGGTACGTGTACTGTGATATGTCTTACTCATCATGTACTGCAAAGGATTTTGTTTTGATATGACGTAGGTCGTATGGCTCAACATGTAGTGTCACAACTTTCGAGTTGCAAAGACCACTGCTAAACACAACTTTTCTACATACGCATATCCTAGCTCATAACTCACCAAGGTGCGGCTAATGTAATATATGGCTTGCTCTTTGTCTTGTTCATTCTTTTGGGCTAACATGGTGCCTAATGCAAAATCAGTAGCCGATATATATAATAAAAATGGTGTGTCTAGCCTTGGTGGAGCCAATACTGGTGGCATTTCCAGATAAGTTTTGATCTCTGCAAAGGCTTGATGGCATTCTTCATCCCAATGAAAGGGGACCTCTTTGCGTAGCAACCGATTCATAGGTCTGCATTTATCTGATAATTGCACGATGAATATTTTGATGGATGCTATCTTGCCTTGTAGGCTCCTCAACTCCCTAATATTAGTAGGGGTAGCCATTTCCAGTATAGCCTTTACCTTTGTAGGATCGACCTCAATGCCTCTCTTGGATATGATGAATCCCAAAAGCTTGCCAGAAGTTACGCCAAATACGCACTTCTTAGGATTCAATCGGACATTGTGCTCAATGAGGTGATCAAAGATTTGTCTAAGGACTTCGACGTGCTCTTGCCACAACAGGGACTTGGCCAGTAAGTCATCCATGTAATCCTCTAAGATCTTATGCATATAGTCATGGAATATGTATGTCATGGCCCATTGATATGTGGCACCAACATTTTTGAGACCAAATGGCATTACTTTGTAATAGAATGTTCCCCATGGAGTAATGAAAGTAGTTTTATGTTGATCTTCAGGCTTGATCCGAATTTGGTTGTATCCAGAAAAACCATCCATTAGGGAGAGCATTTCATGACCTGCGGTTGCATCTACAAGAGCATCTATGTTTGGCAATGGGAATGAATCCTTTGGTGTTGCCCTATTCAGATCTCTAAAGTCTATACAGATACGGACTCTTCCATCAGGTTTTCCCATGGGTACCATGTTTGACACCCATTTAGGGTAGTCGATAGGAACTATGAACACTGCCTCAAGTAGTTTTTGCAATTCGTTCTTCACCATCAGAGCGATGGTTGGATGCATTTTTCTCAATTTTTGCTTGACTGGCTTCTTTGTGGGATCCAATGAAAGGTTGTGAACAACTAACTTTGGATCTATCCTTGGCATGTCTTTGTAAGTCCAAGCAAAGATATTCGGCCTCTCTTTGAGGAGAGGAATCAAGATGGCTTGTTCCTGTGGAGATAGACTTTCTCCGAACTTGACTTTCTTTGGTTGGGTAGGATCATCGCTGATGTCCACCTCGAAAGTTGCTTCTATAGCCATATGTGACCCATCCTCCAACTGGTGAGGCATGGGTATCAAGTGAATGTCATCGATGGGATTTATAGGTCCTACTATCTCAGGATCCAAACCGGTATGGAACACGTCATATGCACAACCTGATGCAAAATGGAATGGTTGCAATATCTCTTCACTAGGGAAAATATCTTCAGGCTCTATTTGTGAATCAACATGATCCCAATCTATAGCCTGTGTGTCGAGACACAAAGGTTTATTGGGATCTACTGGGTTATGAAGTGGAGTGGTCAAATCAATGGAGATTGTATTGATGTATGGGATGAAATCTCCAGGACCACATGGGTGTAATCTTGTTTCAGGGGTTTCCCTTCCATGCTCGTGATGAGGCTCTAGAGGAATGGGAATCTCTGGATCTGGTCCATGGGTTGGTTGGATAATAGGGTCATTAGGCTCTAAAAGCTCTCTGAATGTAGGTGGAGGGGGATTGACCATGCGATGGATGGCATTCAAGTCAACTGGTCTCCCCAAAAACCATAAACCAGGGTCTATGGCATGAAGCACTGCTTCTCTTTCCACCAACATATTGACTTGTCATAAATGGTGAGGCCCAAGATAAGCCATCTCGGTCTCATCCTCAAAATCATCATCACTTATCTAGAAGCCATTAGCATTAGTGTGTGGCCCTAAGATAAGGGGCTCATGTCTTGGTCCTAAGTAGGCCATCTCTATTTCATCCTCATACTCTTCGTCACTTATGAAGAATCCATTTGCATTAGTATGCTGCCCCAAGTCATGGGGCCATTGCCTTACCCCTAAGTAGGCTCTCTCTATTGAGTCTTCTGACTCATAGTCACTTTCATCTGATATGTACCCACTCTCATCATGGATGGACCAGGTAAAGCTTTGTAAATAGTGAGGCCCATGATCGGACAAGCCCTCTAGTGCTTCATCATCATTTGCCTTATTTGCATTTTCTTCTTGCTCATCATCCCATGAATTGTAACCTGTTGGGGTGACATCAATTGTGGATCTTGGATGATAAGTCTCGGGAGGTGGTATGTTCACTATGGCCACCTGTCTGTTGCTCAGATATTTTATACTTGGTGGGTGATAAGGAATAAAATTGATGTCTTCTCCTAACCCCAAGGTCAATCTATCTAATGCTGCTGCTAGAAGGTCATCTCGACCTCTGATGTGATATCCTAACCCAAATATGTCATATGGGAGTTGGTATTGTGGCTCGAATGGCCACCTTCACCCCTGCTCATATCTACCAAGACCATAACCATGCCAATGGCAATTCTCAAAATAGGTTAGAGCAAACTCTAGATTGGAGAGATAGCGAACATTGATAGTAAATAGCCCATCATCATCCTCATCTACATCCATAGATTTGTGGGCACAATCTAGGCCAGCGTAGATGAAGTTTGTCTGGTTGGGAGGGATTCCAAGCGGAACCACTGTTCCCACTGGCGGTCTTAGATCTTTTGGTCATCCCATGTCTTGTGCAGACTCTATGATAGGCGTAAAAGTTATATTCTACACAAGATACTCTCCTATCCCTATGCTTGCCAAGTGTATAGTTGCATGTGAGGTGGATGACCCCACGGATGACACTGGTGAAGCGGGATGATAGTCATCATCTTCGACTTGGTCTTGATGATCTTCTTCTTCCATGGGAATTGGACTCTCTTCAATATCTATGGTTAGTGTTTCCTTGAGCTCATTTTTCTCAACCATAGGTGCCTTTAGCTTTTGATCATTCTTTGGTTTAGGCGTTAATGGTTTACTAGAAGCATTAATGGCTTTGTGTGCAAGATGTGGCGTTGATGCAGATGGGTCCTTTTGTGCCCCTTTGTCTTTGCTCTCCATTTGAACATTCGGAGATGAAGGCCCTACCGATAGGTGGGCTGATGGAATCACAAATTCTCTTGGGAAATCCACCTGGTGAACATACTTGAATGGCTCCTCATCGGCCATTACCATGTAGACTTTGTTATCATGCACATACTTGACACATTGGTGTAAGATCGAAGGGACACATCTCATGTCCCTGATCCAAGGTCTCCCTAGGAGGATGTTGTATTGCATGGCCCCTTCCAAGACATGACACATCACGGGGATGGTCTTATGCCCCACCTTGATGGGTAGGACTATCGTTCCCATAGTATTGCATAAAGCATCATTGAAAGCTCTTAATGTGTAGGCTCCTGAAATGATATTGGACTTGGGGATTTTGAGGTGTTCTATTGTTGTTGTTGTGATGATGTTGATTGATGAACCTGTATCGATCAAGACCCGTTTAAATGGCAAATCATTAACTGATGCCACAATGTGCAATGGAGGGTCTGGTAAGGTAGTAGATACTATCTTTATCTCATAATCATAGAATCGAATTACAGGTTCTTGGCATTCTTGTACTTGCCCCACAAAATGGGTGAATGCATTTGGATCTTGCGGTTGAAGCTCAATTGACCTTAAGATCTCCATCAAAGTCTCCCTATGCTTTGGGGATTATTGTATGAGCTCATAAATTGATAGCTTAGCTGAAGTCATTTGTAAATTTTGCTCAAGTCTACTTCGGATGTTTACCACAGGTCGGGTTGGTGGACCTGGAAGGTTGTCTTGCCCCTGCCTCTACCTAGGTGCAGCTGGGACATTGATGGGAGCTACAGGAGGTTGCGGTTGACCATACCGTCTAGTCCTGGTTGCTATATTGACAATCTCAACCATCCCAACACACCCATGGGTAGGTGTCTCAATTCGGACTTGATTAACTTGTGCTCCTTGCCCTCTAGGGGCTTCATGGTTTGGCAATGGGTTTTTGTAGATGCCCATATCTCTATTTTCTGGGGCTAGTGGGTTGTCCACTTTTAGTTCTCCCACCTCGATCATGTTTTGGACCTGATGTTTGAAGCCAACATAGACTTCAATGTTATGCCCAGGTATCCTATGGTATGGGCAGAATTGATCTTCCCTATATCCTTTTGGCTTAGGATGGTTGGGATCTATAAGAGGTATTTCAGGGAATCTAATTTTTCCCACCTCACTCAATTGATTGAAGATTGATTGCATTGATTCTGTCAATGGTGTAAAATAGTGAGGGGGCTTGCATTCTTTGTTTCTTCCCTGATTATTCTTTTGATCATAATTGGCTAGTGGAGGATGTGCTTGATAATTCTATGGTTGTTGTGCACCCCCATCCTTAGGCGTAGCCAACACTACTTGATTAACTAGAGCAGGGCTCACCTGCTTCTGTTTGTACTTGCCATTCTTGTCATTCTTGTTCCACTCCTTCTTGGTTCGAAGTTTTATAGTTCCCTCATCTACTTTTATCTCCTCAATGAGCTTGGCTTGTGCCAAAGCTTCCTCAAATGAAGGATATTGTTGTAGTTGTAGCAAGAGGGAGATGTGTTTAGAACAACTTTTTGTGAACATTCAGACAATTTCTTCTATGGGAACGGAGAATGATAATTTTGCCATGATTTTTCTCCATCTATTCCCATAATCCATTATCGGCTCATCATCATACTATTTCAGATTGGCCAGGTCTGAAAGGTTCACTTTCCTCTTAGCACCAAAAGAGAAATGCTTTAGAAAAGCGTTCACTAGTTGTTCGAAGCTTGCTATGCTATGTTTGGGCAGCTGATTGAACCATTGGGTGGTTGCACCCAAAAATGTCATGATGAATGTCCTTAGCATAAGAGCATCATGTTCTTCAAGATGAAAACATGCATTGATGAAGTTGGTGACATGCTCTTGTGCATCTTCTTCACCTTTAAACTTCTCTAGTCTAGGCATCTCAAAGTGCTTAGGATAGGGAGGGCTAGGAACTGATGGACACAATGGTTGGTTGTGTATTTTGCTCAATGTTGGTGAGTTCCCAGCTGCCTCTTGTTTTTCAAAGGTTTTCATATTTTTGGCAAGCTCTTGAAATGCCTTTGATGCATAAATTTCCTCCTCGTGCAGGCCTACTCATGATGGCGGTGGAGGTAACACTCTATCCATTTGATTGACTCTACTTTCTTCCCTTCTATGAGGGGATTCAAGACGTGTATGATCTGGCTCTATTAAGTTTACCCTTTCCTCCCTAGTTGAGTTCCTCTCATGATTTGGAGGGGGGCTTTGTTGCGAGCCATTTTCTTGTCTAATGCGTTCCTCTCTTGGTGAGTTAACGCGTTGATTTCTTTGATGGTCACTTCCACTTGTTTGTTGGTTGTTGCGAGCTAACTTCTCAGCTTGCTCTCTTAAATGTTGCTCATGTTGGCGCAACAACCGTTCTCTCTATTTATCTTGTTCAAGAGCATCCACAAGCTCTTGCTCTCTATGCAAGGCATTCTCTAACCATCGCATGCGATTAACTTGCATGGTCATAGAGGACTCTTGCTTATCTAACCTTGTCCTAGCTATTTTGATTCGTAGATCTCTCTCAGAGGTTTCTGTTGTTTCTTCACTCTCGCTAGCTAATGTGACTTGTTCAGTGTATTGTTGAGTGTCTCTATGATCAGATTTTGTGTGTTTGTTGTGGGGTCATCTTGAGGTACCCCTAGTCTGAGAAGTAGGCTTAGAAGTCATAGTTCATGAGCTTCCAGATGCAGAATTCTCTGTGGCTATGGTTCTGGGAGGTGGCCTCGGATGCAACCGATCCAACTCATCCAATTGTCTTGTTTTCCATGGCTGATCCCTAGGGGTGCCATTCACTCCAATGAGGTCATAGTCTAATGGAATCCTTCCTCTTGTTTGAAGGATATCTTCTGTTTGATGCCTATTATTGGATGTGTCTCTAGTTTCTTGCCCCTCAGTGGGCTGATCTGTTCTAAGTGTTTCATGTGAACGTTGAGATGTTTCAACTCTTGTTTGCCTTCTTGATGATGAAGGTTTTGTGGTGTCATGTTTTCTCCATGAATATGGAGATGTAGCAACCTCCTCATCTCTATGTGAAGAGTGTGTTTTAGAGCCTTCTTTGTGTCTATGTGAGGAGGAAGCCCTTGAAGCTTCCTCTCATCTTTGAGATGTTTCTATGTGTTTAGAGGAGGCCCTTGAGGTCTCCTCATGTCTCCTTGAGGAGGATGGTTGTGAAGTTTCTTTTTGTTTGTGTGACTTTGTTCCATGGTGTAGTTCCCTACTTGGAGTCTCTCAAGGAGAAGCCCCAATGGTTGAGTTATCACCCCTCAGACTCATGGACCTGCATCTCACGGTCTTACGGGTATGTCTTTCAGTGTTACTACGGCTTCGCCTAAGGGTATGAGTTGCCTCAGATTCCCCTTCGGTGTCAGACCGAGTGTGTTTGCTTCTTGTTTTAACCATTTTTCTTATGACTTAGTCTTTTTAGATTGCACTTTCAGAGGTATCCAAACAATATCACACAGATGTTTATCTTGATTAACAGATTATGTGTGCCCTATATTGTTTGTTGTATTTTGATGTTTCATTCTTTGCTTTCTTGTTTTGCTTGGATTTAGAAAGAGGAGACTCATTCATAGTGGAAATCAAGAACACCCATGCCAAACATGATTTTTCTCAAAAGAAGCTAGGGTACACCATTGAAATCCTAGTGGGGGGTTCGCCTAGCTTCTCCACCCTGAACATGATTGTTCCAATGGTGGGAGATAGTTTGAACATAAGTATCTTAGTGCCACTATGAAAGAGTTCTTCAATCCATTTCTAGGAGAATCTAGGGGGAAAACCGGTGGAAGGAGATGAATTCCAACGTCATCGAACTGAATTGAAGGTTGGTGATGAAATCCAACTCCCCAATGTTTAAATGAGACGTGCGTGTGTGGTGTTCATTTTAAGCTTGCATAACATAAAGTGCATCATATAGCAGCAATGAATCTTTCCTATATGCCTAAGTGCAAAGATACATTTCAATACTTCAGAAAGATGCATAAACTTACTATGATTTGTATGAACACACTTTATTTTGTGCAACTATGGCCTCCTTGCAAGGCCTCAAGGCAAGCAAACAACATACAATGTCTAGCACATTGGATTCTAGGGTAAAATTTTTAGGCATAAGCCATTGTTCCTAGCAACGCCTAGTGAAAATTTTAAAAGAAGATCTAAGATATGCAAAATGCTTGATTCCTTCTTCTTTTATTCTTTCAATTTCCGAATGTAAAGGTGTTTTAAGTTCTCTATTTTAAGCACACAAAAGCAAACAAAAAGCTATAAAATATCAGAGAAGCTATACCAACCTCTGATCCAGCTCAGAGAGTCATCATTTTGACCTCTGCTGCACTCCACTGCTGGCTATTGTCGACCAGAGCGGCTGGTTCCTGGCCATTGTTAGCAGGAGCGGCTAAGTCTCTGTTGGCCGTTGTGGCTCAGAGCGGCTAATTTTTGGCCGTTGTAGCTCAGAGCGGCTAGACCTGCACACAAAACTAAGTTAGTATTCCAGTAGCAAATGAAAAATTAGTGGTGGTCCCACCGTGATCGCCATCTGTAGCGACCCCGGGAATGCACACACCGCTCTACTCTACTTGCAGTATTGTATTGAAGATGAAATAAAAAGACCACAGAAAGCATATAACATAGAAAACACAAAAGATAGATCCTTTTTATTAATATTGAAATCTAGCTACATGTCGGTCCCTCTTAGGGATACCCATTTCGATACAATAAGTTACAAATAGGTAGAGAGTGCCCCTTTCATGAAGAGGTGGTGCGCTTATAAAAGGCTTCCCGGTTTTGCACACGAAAATGTATGAGGGCTTACAGATGCCTCCTTCTCTAGGTCTATTTCCTAGAGGGATCCCTTTGCTCGTGTATGTTGCTAATCTATCTGATGAACCTGTAGTCCTGTGATCACTGAAATAACAAAACACACTTAGATGTCTGGGATTGCCTCCCCGGATGAGGTTGTTAGTGATAAAATAATTTAATGAAAATATACTGAAACTATGCCATGAAATCATGTAAATCTATGCTAATGATATGGAAACATGAAGAAATAGAATAAAAGAAGCTATGTCTAAAATCTAAGCTAAGCCTACGGGCCACTGTCCAAGACAACGGCCGCTAAGGTAAACCTTGCTCTCTTTGCCCCAAAGCTATGGGTCAAAGCCTGTATTTGATGTTGAAATAAGAGGTGTTATGCTCTTCAATTCATCAGGGCTTCATCGTACACGTGATCTCAAAGAGAACTCTCCAAGTCTCGAAAGCTCTCCTCAATAAAAGATATCTTGATGCTAGAAGATGATCCTTTGGTGCTCTTAGGCTTGCACCTTTTATAGTGTGAAACCCTAGGTCTATGTCCAAGCCCTAGAAATGAATTTCTCATGCGTAGTGCGAGTTAGCATGAGAGGCTTTATGTCCTTTGTCTATGTTTGAAGGCCAGTTAACTAAAATCTAACTGCCCACTTGAGTCTCCTATGTGAACTGATTGTTAGCATGAGAAGCTTTTGTCCTTTTTTTATGCTTGGAGGTCAGTTAACTAAAGTTTAAATGCAAACTCAAGCCTCCTATGTGAACTGGTCATGAAAAGGAATGCAAAGTCACTCCCGCTCACCTTTATTGCATGCAGACTACCACTTCCGCTTGAGATTAGGCCTATTTGTCGGCAAACTGCTTCTTATGGCTTAGCCACTATCGTCTGCAATGGCTAAGATCTGGCCACTGTCATCTGCAGCGGCTAAGGTCTGGCCACTCTAGGCTTGAGCGGCTAGGATCTGGCCACTCTTGGCTTGAGCGGCTAGGCTTGGATGGCTTGAAAAGGCCCCAAATGAGTGGTGAGAACCACTATTGATGCTTGGAAAGTCCAATATTATGTCTCATGATCTTATGAGTGTGTCTATGTAAGTAGCTCCCCTAAGCATGACACGATTTAGGTGTCTACAGAGGGCATAAAATTTTGTAAAATTGTTAGTATTATAACCAGTCGATCGAAAGTAAAACCATACCTCCTTATTTTATTCATTGAGGATTGTTCCCTTGCATCAAAAATATTGAGGTTGTCTTTGGAGGTTACATCAAACTTTAGGAGGTATTTTATGTCTATCATTTCTTGAGAAAGTGGTTTTGAGGCTTTTTTAAAATATTGCATGGATAGGGTTTGATAATATCCCTAACTAGACATTGAATTTTGACCCTAGTTCTATATATATTGGGAGTTTTTTCTTTTAAAAATTCCTTGTTCCTACTATTCCATATTCTCTAGAGAAAATATATGAGAATTATTTTCCAATTTTGAAGCATGGATTTATCGTTTATAATTTCTATAGGTAGGAAGAGATTTCTAGGAGAAATGAACTCAAGTATTGACGAGAGCATGGGGGCTTTACTCTAACTAAGATTGCCTTCCTAAATATTATACCATACTCCTCTAGATAAAAGGCATGACAACAGTAGATGAGCTATACTTTCTTCTTAATTATAGCATAAGGGGTAGATAGACAAACCAAAAAAATCTCTTTTTAAGTTTATCCTAAGTAAACTAGCAATTTTGGCAAGTAGTCCAAAGAAAGAAGTTGACCTTTGAGATTGAATATGGATTCCAAATCATATTTCAAGTAATGTTACTAATAGAATTGGGATTGAGTGTGGACTTATATCCCTTGTTTATAGTATGGCTTCCATCTTTGGTAGGATATCCCCATGTGATTAAATATGTATTTTCAACATAAGATGGCAGTATTTCAATCAATTAAGATTTAACCATCTACCAATGAGGCTGTAAATTTATAGGAAGGCCAAGTTGTTCTTCATTTTTTAAATTCTAATTATGCATGATGGAATTGAGAGTTTTGAAATTATAGTCATTTAGCCACTCTTGTAGTGAAGGTTTTATTTATAGGCTAAAATTTTCCAAAATCTTATGAGAGAGAAAGATTTATTTACCAGAGGTGGGATTTTATGATAATTCTTCTAAAATGATATCTTTGGCCTCTTTAATTCCTTCGTAGATTTTAGATATTTTGAAATATTTTGGATTGACAAAGATCTGAGTCTATTTTTCCATTGCAATATTTGTGCACCAACTCTTGCATCCACTATTTTCTTCTTGCTTAAAAGTTCTTGATGACTAGTTGTATTGATTTCTCCATATTTGCTCAATAAATATTTGAAGTAATCAAAAATTGTTATTTCATTTACTTCACATCATTTGATGTTATCCCATATTCCATTTTTAGCTTCATTATGGTGTTGTACATATTCCTTTGATGCTCTTTCTTATAAACTAGCATGTCACCTTCTTTATCACCTTCTTTAAATCATATCATTCTAGATTTTATATCATTTATATTCTTCTTCTCTTTCCAGATTCAATATTTTGGTTGTGAGATCTTGCTATTATTGTATAAACTCTCCTCTCCTCTATTTTCCATTGTGATTTGAACTTCATCAGGTTTTAATTTTAAAATAGAGCAAGGTGTGTCCTTGGATTTCTTTTTTACCCAAATTTTGATATGTTGTTTTAATGTTTGTATCTTTGTGATCCACCTTTAGGCATAACTTCTATTTTACTTATTGTCTTCCAATGCTTGCTAAAATAACTCTTTAAAGTTATCCTTTTTAAACCAAATAGAGTTATATTTAAAAGGGATGGGGGCTTAGTTAACTTTTTGTTCGAACCCTATAAGAATTGTTCTATGGTTAGAATGACCATTTGATAATATATCCTAAGATATTTTACTTCTATAAGCTAATCGGTTATCATAAATAAGAAATTGGTCTCATATTTTTACAATAAAGTTGGATCCGACTCTTTTATTAGGCCAAGTATATTTACCTCTTGTCAGTTGTACATCCATTAAGTTGTGCTACTACATGATATCTTCTACTAGCTCTCTATTTGGGACTCTTATGTAGACCCCCCCTTTTTTGGTGGATTTTAAAACTAGGTTGAGATATCCTCTAATTATGTTATTTTCCTACTTGGAGTTAGAATACATATTAAGCAGCACCTTCCTACACCAATTATTTTCAATCAGGTTATTAGGAGCATAAATATTGGTGATGGTATAAACTTGACCAGTAAGGGCTTTAATCACTATTATTATCTAGTGCTTTGTGGCCTCTATCGAAATTAACTCCCACTCAGTTTTATGGGTTGTTAAAACCCCTCCAAAATTTTCCTTGACTAATATGGTTAAATGTTTGTACAAGGGCCAACAAAATCCCATTTTTATATTGATTTTCTAGATCCAGTTTAGTTTCTTGGACAAAAAGTACATCTGAATTTTCTTGGAAGACCAAATTTTTTACTCATATTTTCTTATTTTCTTGTCCTAACCCTCTAATATCCCAAGTAATAAATTTCACCATTGGTAATATGAATAGAATAAGGATCAAATTATTCTACCTATTATTGGAATTTTTCTTTGATATATTCTTCAATGTATCCTCGATAGTGGTCCCTTCTACTATATTTTTTGAAGCTTCTCTCTCTTTGATATTTGTGTGTGGAACACGTCCTACTCTAGTTTTAGTTTTGGTCATTGGATAAAAGGTGTTATCCTCATTTTCTTGGGTATGTACTTCATGTTCTGACCTTGGGATTTTTGAAACTCTTTCTTCCCTATCTTCTCCTTCCAAGCTAGAGTGCATTGATTCCTCTTTGCCTTGCTCTTCTTCTAGGTCTACTATGTTTAACAAAGGGCCTTGTTTGGAGGTTTCTTCTTGATGTTCAAGAGCAGCTATTGTTGTTTCCTCCAAATCTTCTTCCAATAGACTAAACTTATTTTGAACTTGTGTTTTCTCTTTAGAATTTTGATTTTTAGGGATATAAACATTATTTCCTCTTTTCCTTTGGACTTTTATAAAGTCTTCTTGTTTCTAAACTTGAGTCATAGGCTTTGCAAAGCAACCACTTTGGAAGTGCCCATATTCATGACATTTAGACCATTTGAAAGGTCTTTTTCATAGTCTAGATTTTGGATATGGTGTAGCCCCTTGAATGATAGTGTGATGGCTTCTATTAGCACCTCTTCCAAGTATACTTCAACATATATTTGAGCTACCATGTAATTTTGATATTTTATATTTGCTTTCATTTTGTAGATTTTGATCTTATTTTCAATGGCCTCCAATGTTTCTTCCTTCTAAAAATGCAATGGGAGGAAAGGAAGATGAACCCATAGTAGGACTTTGGAAGGCATCTCTTCTAAGGGGTCAAAGTGAGGATTCCACATATTCATGTATAGACCACAAGGGCCCATAAACCATGGACTAGATCTAAAAATTAGATTTGTGTCCTCCTCATAGGTTAATATGGTGGTAGAAAAAACCTTTCTATATAGATTGATTTATATTCCTTGTCTTACCTTAGTTATTGTTATCATCTCTGATTGTCTCTGTTAGAACAATCATGCTTCACAAGGAGCTACGCAACAAGGCCATAGCTGAGAGCTAAAGAAGGAGCACTTAAGTGCACCTAAAAATAATATCATAACAATATAGGAGTTTTTTACAAGGTTAGCTCCTTGTTATGATGTGATTTTTAGGTGCACTTAAACTCGAGGGAGGAAAAGAAGAGAGAAAAATTAAATAACTCAACAAAAGAAAAGGTGGTGATGCACCAAAAGATCCGCTAAGATCCTCCTATATAATAGGTTTGAATGTTATGTGCTAGTGGTGAAGACTTCCTCTCCTTGATACAATTAGACACAAATGAGAGTTACCAACATATATGAGCATAAATAAATGGATCAAAAATTAACCATGAAAAACTACCCCAAAAACTGATGTAAGTCTCCCACACACACATATGTAAGCAAAATCCAAGAATCACATAAAAAATGCATACATACATACACACATAAATAGGTTAGTGGAAAACCACATTTGGCTAGTCCAAAAAATTAATGCAAGCCTCGATATATATATGTGAAAGTAATTTAAACAAAAATTATGCCAAAAGTGACCGTTTGATTTTCCCACAAGCCGCTCAAGAACCAACTACTTTACAAAAATAAATGAAAGGAAATTTTACAAAAGAAAGCAAATGCAAACATATCAATCCTTTTTATAGTCTAGACTATTGCTATTTATAGATTACAATAGGAAAAATTTCTCTTCAAAATTATCTATAGTTGGTTCTGACAATCTCAGCTACCTCTTCTAGGGATCCTTACTCTTAAATGAGGTACCCTTGGTCATGATCATTGTTATATCTGAACTGTCAACACCATACTTATCTTAAATGAGTCTCTAATTCAATTAATGGTGATATTATCTTTTAGATGGTCTTTCTCTTCCCAAGCAGGGATGCATTTATATCAATCACCTACCTTTGTACCAAATCCACATGCTTTGACTTGACCAAGATGTTGGTGGTTGCTCAAAATTTTAGCATGCTCCTTGGTACTTTCAAGACTCAAGGTCTTCCTATAGATTGGTCAAAACTTTTATTGTTGTGCTTAGTTGAGGATCACAAAACCTTCGATATCATGGTTGCTTCAAAAAGAAAATATTCCCTCAACTTTGTCTCCTAGTCATTGTATTTGTTGAGGCTTTTATTTTCTTCTCTTAACAAGTTTCACATAAATTTTGACTATAGAAAGTCATTTCAATGCACCTCAGGGAAGTTTTTTTCTTAGCTCATAGCTTTATAAATTTTTGATTGCCTTTGGTTGAAACTTTTTCTTAAGTGTAAATCAATAGTGAGAAGTCACTACAATTTTGGTGGCTCATAGGGGCATTTTAGCTTGCTTGAAAGATAGCTCATAATTGCCTTTATCATTGGGCTCGGATTCAAAATTTATTATACCCATAAAAGAAAACACAAAAACTAAAAGGAAAAGTTAGTAAAATGAGATCATAAGGTAGATATTTTCTCCATCGCTTGCTTGATATTCATTCATTCTTCATCTAACGAACACTAAATCATTTTAAAATGATTATATGCAGTTTCTACTTTGATCTTGCTTCTTATTGGGAGGCCTCCAATTCTTGCAATAACTTGATGTGTCTGAGTTTTGAGATCAAGGATTGGTTTGATTGCTTGCATGATATTTTTTATTTTTCTAGCCAATTTTTTGAAGGTCGAATAATTTCCTTGCATTCTTCAAGGAGTTGTATATATCCTTGTTTTGTCATCATTTAATTCTCTTAATTATGGGGGTAAGGGAGTCCTTTTTATAATAGTATATCAATTTCATCCTTGAACCCTACTATAGCATTGTTTAATGTTGGTACTTGGGTTTCACACATGTGCACAATTTACTCCTTGTGTACAAGGGCCATTATTTTTTGCATCATTAAATTTGTATTAGAAATTCCCATGGTCTCCAACTCACATTCAGTTACCTGAATCAACTTTTCTTGATATATCCTAGCTTCCATTAATTTTGTGGAAATATCAGCTATGCGATATTTAATATACTATCTAACCTGTGCTTCCAACTCAGTAGTTTCCTTGATAAAATTACATATTTGGTAGTGGATGAGCCATATTAATGATCTAATTCTAATATGTGACAATAATTTCCCTGGTTAGACCTTGAATTTTTGTTATTGCTATATTTTATTTTTTGTCAATCTTTTTCCTCTCCCTTTGCATGTTCTACCTATCCATATAGATTTATGTATCTTGTTCAACCAATTTTCTTGAGAGTTATTCAATTTTTTCCTATTTAGTCTTTACGAGGGGATATGTGGGTTGGCTTTCCAGGCATTTAACTAATTTGTCTACCTATTATCAGGGTGATTTTTTCTACTTCAAGATTTTTTAGTCCTTTTTACCATTTTTAGTTCTTCCATCTCTTCTAATTTAAACTTTAGAGTTTCATAATCATGTGCAACTATATTTCATATTTCTTCCCTAAATCGTATCCTATCTCTGGTCTACATGCCTTTCAGATCAAGGCTTTTTGTCACTATATTTTAGTCTTGATCTATCATTTGGTCTTTAGGTTTTACCAAAGCATCCTTTTTGGAAATTTTTAAAGTCTCATCTTGAGGAATGAAGTGGAAATCCATATGGGCGAAAGCTTGCAATATTTCGAATAGCATTTGCTTTTGATAATTTATCTATTTCATTTTCTAGTACAGGATTTGTAATCCTTGATACTACACGGCATGTAGTTCACTAAAAGAGAATTTGTATTGGAGAGCGAAGTGTCATTAGAGGGTTGTGAAGTCTGTTGAGCCTAGTTATATAAGTTATCAAGGACCCTTTCAAGGCTATTAACTACTATGGCGACCACATTTGGGACCTCATTTTCTATGTTCATCACCTCAGGGGATCTCAGATGCTCTACAAAGGGGTTTGTAGGATCGATTAGAGGCTCAATACCTTCTTTTATTGTCCCTATAGGGTTAGCTATTTTATCTAAAATGGTCATTAATATTGTTGTGGCATTTTTTCCATTAACGTCTACTCTTCTTCTACCTATATGCTAGTCTTGGCATCCTGCTTTTGATTTTGATGAGCACTTTTTTGAACTTGAATTTTATGTTTCTCCTCCTTTGATGATTTTTGTTGAATTACAAAATTTTATTTTCTTGGTAGGGTATATCTTTTGACTTCCCCTATTCTTCATTCTTATTTAAATGCCCTAATGAATATTTTGTGGTATTTTTCTAATTAGGATTGATATTCATAGCTTCATTCCTTTTGTTTTTTGTTAATACCTCCTATGGGTGTTCTTGGTCATAAGCCATACTGCATACTTTATCTTCACCTGGATCCAGGATTCCATAAGGTGTTTTTATTTCATCAATTTCTTGGCAAAACTTCCACCATGCTATGATATTGTTATTGTTCCATTTTATCCTTTTAATTGTTCTTCGTACATAGGTCCCAATTGTTATTGTAAGGTCAAAATATTTTACCTTTTCGTAGAAACATTTTGTATATTTTATTTTGAGGTTCATGCTATAAAAATAGATCATTTTTAAGTGGGGGAAATATTCCTTCCTGCTTGCTTATATAGTTTTCAATATCAGGTCTTGGCTCATGTTTTAATTTTTTAGAGATATGAGCAAAAATTTTAACCATGCTATAAATTTTCCATCAGGATCATAGCTCCATGTATCTTTTAGAACCTCTAACCCTAACTATTTTAGCTTTGCTTCTAACTCCCTAGATGTTCTTTTTTATCTTGGGTTATTATTCATAGATGGAAAGGGATTCTAAAATATCCTAGCTTAATCTATCCACTTACATAGGTAGAATCTATCAAATCTACTTACCTTAATATTTTGATATATGCCACTCTATTTGTTACATATGCTAGTAAGATAAATATTATCTCTTTGAAGTCAAATATAAGAATTATAGTTCCTTCCTACAAGAAGTACTAATCTCCTATTATCTTTGTTTTTAATATTTGTATGGTGTGTCCCCTACTATCTGCCTAGGCTCCTATCCCTTGAATGCTACTATTGTGAGTACTAGGAACTCGTCTGAAAATACATGATAAGGATAATGTTGATACAATATTTTTATCTAGCGAATTATAGGGTTTGCTTCCCCTTGCTCATTCACTTTTTTAAAATTCAAGTGCTCAAAATTCTAGCTATTTTGGTATAGAATAAGATGTACTATAAATTAATAGTACCTAAAGTCTCAATTTACTTTGAAGTTTATCAATTCCTTATGAATCTAATGAGCAATGAGATCACTAAAATCAAGAATGAGCGACCTCATCTTCACATTATCCCTTATCATATGCATAATGGCTAGCATCTCCTCTATTATTTTTTTATTCATTAGGAACTCCAAAGATGAAAGCTACCATACTTAGAATATCTTTGGCTTCTTGTATAAATATATCATTTTCCAAAGGAAAATTTGGCATAGTCTTTACAACTTTGACCAGCTCTTGGTTTGAACAACCCAATTTATCTTTTATCTTCAAATAATATGATTTTATAATTTTTGGGCTCATTATAAAACCCTTTGGTACCTAGAGAATTTTTTGGATGGCCTCCCCCAATATGATTACCTGAAAGGTGCTACCCTACAGACCTAGAATAATTTTAGAGCGAGGTTCATATTGTCTCACACATGTTTGTACTAACTCATAGCAAGGGTGCACTTGTAAGAGGAGGTATTGGGCAATGCAACTATTCCATACTTTTATTGTAAAGTATCCATTTTTGGATTTCAGTTACCTTTGATAAGCTTGATTTTTAAACATCATGTCGTCCTTCAATGGTTTAGGGTCTCTAACCTTATTAGCTTCATATTCAATATATTTGGGTGGCTTAGTTTTCATAGCCTACACCTACTTTGCCCTTCTTGTTGTAGGCTTGTGCAGTGCAGTCATATTCTTGCTTTATTTCTTAGATTCCATAGATATTGTTGATTTTTCAATACCGCTTTATAGGTTGGGACTAGTTATTGTGTCACTTGCAGGGGGCTCTATGGTGAGGTGAAAATGGTTTTGCACGTAGGTCGTTGTCTTGGTGACTTATGCCTCTATCTCCTTTTGGTACTATATTTTATTTAGAGATAATACTTCTAGATTTTTCTTGATTAACAAAAACATGTATCTTGTGTGCCCTAATCTGCAATTGACTGCATCCCTCTTTTTACTCTTAACCCAAAGGTGTCCACTTGTCACTTTTTTTTTAGCTTTTGTCTATTGAGCACTATCTAACCGATCAGGGTATCTTAATTGTCTTGATAATTTTTGGTGCCTCACTTATGCCTAATAAGCTCTCTTTTTTTAACCCGAGTAGGACTATTATTTAGCCTACCCTAGTGCTTGGCATATCAAGTGGGTCTCAGATCCCAAATCTTGGTTGGTCCTGGTTTTATGGAATTCTTTAGAGAGCACATGCTCTCCCTTACTAACCCAACCTATTCTCATAGTTAGGGTCTGTGCAATGTGCATCTTTGGTGTTTGAGTGATTTTTTTGAAATTGCTTGAAATGAGTTATCTTGAGAATATTTTTATATCAGTTTTACTATATATTTATTTAACCCAGTTGAGTACTTCTTTTAATTCTATGTTTCGGTGCCTAGTAATATGATTTTTAAGGTGAGAATAATATTTTTCTTCTATTGTACCTAGGGGTTCAACCTCTTTGATTTCTTTGTCAGCTCTATATCCATCCTTATTTGTATGCTCCCATGACTTTTTATATGGTTATCTAGTTCATAGTTTGTCATTTTTCATTTTAGATGGGATCATTATCTTGATTTTTTTAAATAGCCAATAAGTCGGTGGATATGTTATGCATACCAAAATTCACTACTCTTTAGGAGATAATTCTTGCTAAAGCTTTCACTTTCACTATTTTTATGGATACTCATATAATCAGTTTTAGGACTCCTTTTAGGGATGCTTGATTTTTATTATGCACTCTTTTTTAGGGGAATTGGTGGACTATGAGTATTTGCTTTCAGATTCGGTGCTTCCTTGGCTGGTTGTATCTTCAAATCTATTCATAATCATATCATCCAGTTGGTCATATTTTATGATAAAGTATGGGGGAATATATGCATACCTTTGGAGTGCCTCCCCCTTTAGCAATGTATCTAATAATCTTAGAGTTACATTTTTCTTTGTAATATCATGTGTTTGGTCTATAAATACCATCTCCTTTAAATGCTCTAGTGGAGTGATTGGGTCCTTGTTAGTATATTCTAGTAATATGGTGAGTACTAACTCTAGGAGTTTTCTCCATATAGTAGGTGTTCTTGGGGTCCATAATGCAATTGGATTATCCCATATTAGGGATAGGTTGGCTGAGGATTTGACAATGTCTTTAAATTGGATACAATAGAGATATCAATAAAATTTTGATAATGGATTTTCCTACATATCTCTAGGTTTCTTTGATTGACACAAATTCGTTAGTGGAATATATCTTGTGCTCTAAAAACAAATAGATTAAGGCCTTCACTAGAACCTCAATATAATATCTTTAATAGTGGCTTATTTTGATATTCATTTTAGAGCAGAGTCACTAGGTGAATAAAGAGGCACTTCAACAAGCAGGGGTAGATGTGGACCCTCACCAAGTCTAGCCTAACTTGTTATTGTGATTATGGGACCAATAATATATCACTGGGGTCCCACTGGGTATGCCATTAAACTATTATCATATTTGAATGTCCCGATCAAAATAAGCATACTTTGTGAGGAGAGATAGCATGGCCATAGCCAAGAGCATGGGTTTTGGCTCAATTAGGGGCCTCTAGGAGTTGTTTTTACAATATTAGCTCTTTGTTATGATGTGATCTTTAGGTGCACTTAAACTCAAGTGGGGGCAAAAGGGAAGAGAAAAATAAAACAACTCAACAAAATAAAAAGGGGGGTGATGCACCAAAATATCCACTAAGATCCTTCTGCACAACAAGCTTGAACGTTATGTTATAGAGATGAAAACTTCCTCTCCTTGACACAGTTAGGTGCAAATGAGAGTTATCAACATATATGAGCATAAAGAAACAAGTCAATGGAGAACCATAAATGTAGTCCAAAATTTGATGTAGGCCTCCCACACACATATGTAAGCAAAACTCAAGAATCACGTAAAAACTACAAACACATACATACACATAGAAATGGGTCAGCGAAGAACCATATATGGCTAGTCTAAAAATTGATGTAGACCTCCATATATATGCAAGTAATTTATACAAATATCATGCCAAAAGTGGAGGTTCAATTTACCCATAAGTTACTCAATAACTAACTACTTTATAGAAATAAATGAAATAAAAGCTTACAAAATAAACCAAATGCAAACTTGTTGATCCTTTTTATAGTCTAGACTACTGCTATTTATAGATTACAACAAAGAAAATTTCCCTCTAAAATTGTCTATAGTTGGTTTTGAAAATCTCAGCTACCTTTTCTAGGGATATTGAATCTTAAATGAGGTACCCTTGGTCATGACCATTGTTAAATCTAGACTATCAACATCATACTTATCTTAAATAAACCTATGATTTAATTAATTATGATGTCATCTAGTAGGTGGTATTTATATTCCTAGACATGAATACATTTATGTCATTCACCTACCTCTGGCCCAACTCCACGTGCTTTGACTTGGCCAAGATGTTAGTGGTTGCTCAAAACTTTGGCATGCACATTGGTTCTTTTAATACTCAAGGTCTTCCTATATGTTGGTTGAAACTTTTGTTGTTGATGCTTAGTCGGAGATCACCAAACCTTTGATATTAGGGTTTCTTCAAAAATAAAATATTCCCTCAACTTTATCTCCTGATCGTTGCATATGTCAAGGCTTTTTTTATTCTCTTAATAGGTTTTGCATAACTTTCAACTATCAAAATTTATTTTAACAGTTGTCAAGGAAAATATTGTTTTCTTGGTGCATATCTAAATAAAGGTTTGATTGCCTTTGATCAAAAATTTTCCTTAAGCAAAAATTAGTAGTGAGAAGTCACTACAGTTCCATGAAGGCCATGAACCAATAAATTGACATATAAGAGCCAATGTTGAGAGACCATAAATTTCTTCTCCAATAGCTTCATCTATTATCTCTATCATGGGAACTTCTTCCCATATTTTGACCATTTTCAAATCATCCTTGGCCTCTAAGGGATTTTTTTGTACCCTAGCTTTTGCTATTAGGACTTTGATGGTTCTAGGTGGGACTACATTTTTTCCCACATAGGGATTCTTTGAAGGAAGTCATGATGGTTATGAAAAGCAGACAAGCAATAGCAAGGGTCCAAGCACTTGACTCCAATTACCTCTCTCTAACTTTCAATTTATAGAAACCTTTTATAAAAAGCAAGTATAATTCCCTGTATCAAATTTTAGTAGTATCATACTTTTTTCAAATTTTAATTGTAGCACCTCTATCAAATTTCAACTATAGGATATCTCTGTCAAATCTTAACCATATTTCTTCTATTAATTTTCAATGCTAAAATATCTATTCACCCAAACAAATTTACCTCAATTGGTAATCTAGAAATGAACTTAGAAAATCGTTTTTCATGGCTAAGGTTGAATGTGAAAAATAATTCAAAGTAAATTTCAATCCATGTTGAAGCAAAAATCTAGAATCGACTGTTGTAGAAGTATAGTATATAATAATATGATATGAACAATAAATAAGAGATATCATTTGTTATCTTATGGTAGCATTATCTACTATTGTGTTTTGTTATTATTTTGTAATTGATTTGGATTAATTGAATGGGGTTTTAGGACAAATAAGAAATATATAAATAAAATTAAAATAATTAATTAATTAACAACTAAAAGGAAATGGAATAGAGTATGGATGGAAGGTGATTCTTTCATAGTAATAAATGCAACTTTGAAGAAAGCAAAGGCTCCATGGAACATACAAGAGATAATTGTGGAAATTCAAGATCTTGCTAAAGAGTTTGAAGAAATTAGGTTTACACATATATTAAGAGAAGGAAACAAATGTGGAAATAAGCTAGTCAATAGAGGGGTTTTTATTGAGGATCATGAAGTTAATTTCTCCTTTCCATGGTTAGAGGAAGTAGAAAGTTTAGTTGAAGCTGACAAAAAATGTTGATTGCCTAAATCTATTAATGATTAAGATTTATTTTAATGTTTTTCATTGGTAATATTTGTTTTATTTTATAACAATAATGTGTTTTCATTTAGACTATTTATTATAATTTTTGTGGTTGCACTTGTGTTTTAGGAAGGAAACTAGCAATCCAGATTTGGTAAAGCGGACTATGATAGTACGTTCTTTTGGAAATATTACTCTACTAAGATGCAAGGCATAGATAGTAGAGATGAATTTTTGGCATTGCAAATGTTGCTATAGGAAAATATCAAGAAAGATGCTAAATTTTGTAGTAATTGTATTCATACAAATATTTGAAAAGATGTAGAAAATGAAAATGAAGAATTCAGATATTTTATGTAAAATGATGTAGGTTTCTAGCTATAGCATCTCAATTGAGATGATAATTGTATGTATTTGTAAATTCTTAAGCTCTAAATACAAGAGTTGTAATGTGTTAAGGGTGGGGGACCCGAGTACAACCCCTTATTATCAAGCAAAAAAAAAGAGCTACAAGCTTATTGTAAACCCCACTTAGTATGACGGGACTAGAACTTTGGCCTCTAATAAAAACTTGTGTAAAAAAATAATTAATTAATTAATTAAAATTAAAATTAAAAGAGATTTACTAATAGTAATAAGTATAATTATAAGAAAATCAAAGGCTCCATGGAACATACAAGAGATCATCGTGGAAATACACCTTGCTATAGAATTTGAAGAAATCATGTTTACACATACACTAAGGGAAGGGAAAAAATATATAGATAGGCTAGCCAAGAGATGGGCTTTAATAGAGGATCATGATGTTAAATTATTTTTTCCATGGTAATAGGATGTAGTATATTTAGCTAAATTTGACAAGAAAATGTTGATTGCCTAAACCAGATAATGATTAAGATTTACTTTAATCTTTTCCATTGGTAATATTTGTTGTATTTTATAACACTAATATGTTTTCATATAAACTATTTATTAGAATTCTTGTGGTTGCACTTATGCTTTAGGAAGGAAACTAGTATTCCAAATCTAATAAAGTGGGGTACGATAGTGCAAAGTTTTAAAAATATTACTCTACTAAGATGTAGCGCATAAATAATAGAGGTGGAATTTTGGTATTGTGAAAGTTGCTATAGGAAAATATCAAGAAGAAGGATGCTAAATTTTGGAATATTTGTATTTACAAAGAAAAAAAATTCAAGAATTCATACTTTTATGAAAAAGATGTAGGCATCTAGCTATAACAACTCAATTGAGATAAGAATTGAATCTATTTGTAAATTCTCAAGCTCTAAAGGAGAGAGTTGTGATTTGTGAAGGGTGGGGAACCCGAGTACAACCCTTTTTTCTCCATCAAAATAAAATAAAATAAACAAAAAATTACAAAATAATAAAAAAATTATAAATATTTTTTTAAATTAAAATAATAAAAAAATGACATTAGTTCTTTATTTTTTGTTAATCGAGCCTTCAGTGATTTTCCCTAAAGGATCTGAATCAGTAAATCAACATATAAAAGCTAATGTCGAGAGACCATAAATTTTTCTTCAATAACTTCAACTGTTATCTCTATTGTGGGAACTTCTACCCATATTTTGACCATTTTTAAATTATCCTTAATATCCAAGGGCTTTTTTTGCGCCCTAAATTCCACTATTGGGGCTTTGATGGTTCCAAGTGGGGCTACATTTTTTCCATAGGTTTTATTTGTTTGAAGGAAGGCATAATTATCGCGAGGAGCAGGTGAGTAGTAGTTAGGGTTCAAGCACTTAGCTCCAACTATTTCTCTCTAACTTTTAGTTTCTAGAAACCTTTAATAAAAACCAAGCATAATTCCTTGTACCAAATTTTAGCCACATTGTAATTTTATCAAATTTTATTCGCAGCACCTCTAGAAAATTTTAGATACAGGGTATCAAATAGCATTAGCTTAGTGAGTTAGATTCCTCAATATTTAAGGAGGAAACCCAAATTCAAATCTTCCCAAACAATACATGGATAATATCCAAGTTGTTGTAATAACAATACGTGGTGATGATGTAATACAAGGGGGGCTTGTTTCAATCCCATATGACCAATTAAAAAAATATATCCATAGGGTATCTCTACCAAATATTAACCATATTACCTCTATCAAATTAAAATGCTAAAATATCTATTCACCCAAACAAAATTACCTTGATTAGAAATTTTAGAATGGACTTAGAAAATGCTTTTTCATGACCGAGATTGAACGTGAAAAAGAATTTTAAAATAGATATCAATCCTTGTTGGAGCAAAAATCTAGAATTGATTGTTGCAGTAATATAGTATATACTAATATGATATGAATGATAAACAACATACAATGTTATTTGTTATTTTTTTGTAGCATTATCTGCTCTCATGTTCTATTTTTGGGTAAAATAACTTTGTATTAATTATAGTGAGAATGAAGGTTACATTGTTGTCCCTTTCAATAAAACAAGGCTTTCATCTAGAGTTTTATAGAGGACTGGCTATAAAGCTCTAATTGCAATAAGATATTACAAAGAAAAAAGAATCTAATCATTTCTTAGAGGGCTTCTACTAGATTATTAGAGAGAACAATGAAGATAAGATTATTATCTAAAAGCCTTCCTATATCCCCCATTCTTGCTCCTCCTATATTAGTTTTTAAAGCTCCATTCATATTAATCTTCCCAACACCATTAGGAGGGGCTTGCCAATGGCCTTCTCAAAAAATAGGAAACCTATGTTTCTAAGGATTTATTTGTCTTTATTCATCCAATGAAAGCTTCATCTTACCAAGAATACTATTCCACTACTGGGATGAGGATGAGGTCTCCATTACATATTATATTATTTCCTTGATATTAGCTAAGGTCCTTTACCAGATAGAATTAATATCATGTTGAACATCTTTGAAGATCATGTTGTTTCTTCCTTTTCAAATATTCTAGAGCAATAAAGAAATGTTGACCCATACCATCTCCTTCATAGAACTATCCATGCCATCCATCCTAGGCTAGGTACACCAAGCTTACTCAAAGTAAATGATCATGTGAGGTCTAAAATGCAAGAGGGAGGTCAATATTTTCTATAATTGAGTAGTTGAAGGACAATAAATAAAACGGTGATTGAGACTCTCTCCATATCTACAACACATAACACATCTATAGGGGCCGAAAAACCTCATTTTATCAACTAATATCTTGTAAGAACTTGCTTATGGAAAATAAGCCATATAAAAAACCTCACTTTAGACCATAATGGTAGCTACCAAAGTTGGTTTAAAAATATCATAAATGGGGTTGGTAAGATACTAACTTAATGACAAATATCCCAAGGATACTATATAGACACCCTTAGAGTGAGGGCCCTAGCCAAAAGAGTCATCTACTTGAGACTAAGAAAGAGATCAAACTCTAATAATCATATGAATAGCTTTCTTTTGAGCCACCAACATCATCATAGGCCACTCAATAGTTGGGATCCATACTCTTTCATGTCAAGCACCATCCATAATATTCCTATAATAATGGGAAAATTTGACCCATCCTTCCCTATGACGTTCCATGAGAGGTCTTCATTTAGGAAATTGTTAAATTAGTGGGGATACCCATCCTAGGCCTCAGTCCAAAAATTTTCTTGGATACCATTGTTGATAATATGAAACAATTACATCTTGATCAATGTTTCCCTTATCCTCAACACTATTAGGATCAAAGATCCTCTATTATATAGCTAATATCTAGTAATTTCTTTTTATAATCTATTTTTTTGCATATTTAGCTCTCAAATATTAAGTCCAATGCGCGTGAGGGGTGTTTATTAATTGCTAGTATAGTTTAGTTGTTAATCGCTTATTATTGTTGATCATTGATCTAAGGTCCAATCCACCTTTTTTTGAAAGACAATTTCTCTCACTTCATAAGTGCCCATTTGCATTCTACTTTTGCTCTACTCCATAAAAACCTTTGACTGATTTTATCTAACTCTCTCAACATAGCTTTAGGGATATCCAAGACATAAGATATATAGATAGGAATAGATTGAAGAAGCGATTTGACCAAATTGAGTCTACCTCCAAAATAGAGCCATCGATTGGCCTAGTTATCCATTCAACTCTGTATCCTCACTATTACCCACATCCATTCTTCCTTTTTTTGCTTGGCAATTTTTAGCAAGACTCCAAATAGGAAATTGGAAGAGAAGCTTGTCTGAATTTCAAGATGTTCATAATCATATTTTCCACTTAGGCATAGCAATGAAAGAAGATGGTCTTTGATTTTTTCTCATTAATCAATTATCCTATGACTAGAAAAAAGATATTCAAAATCCTCTTGAACTTGGACATATCTCCCAAAGATGCATGACCCAACAAAATTGAATCATCCACAAACTGTAAGTGGGATAGTAGAGGAGCTCTAGAGTCCATTATGATTCCCTAAAGTGATAGGTTGGTTTTGTCTTTAGAGATAAACAACTTAAACATTTTACCAATATTATGAATAGGTAAGGAGAAAGAGGATCCCCCTTTTGAAGACCCCTGGAAGCTATAAACAAAGGAGAATGATTATTGTTGATAAGCACTTCATAGGAGATAGATAAAATACTACCTCTAATCCAATCTATCCAATCCTAAGAAAAACCAAACTGTCTTAGAACTCAAAGAAGAAAATACCTCTACTCTATTATAAGCCTTGAAATGATTCAAATGAATAAACAGGGAAGGGGGTCGATGGGCCTGCATAGAATGTAAGGCTTCCTGGGCTAGCACTATCTCATTTACAATCTATCTCCCTCCCATGAAACATCCCTGCTCTTGGAAAATTATTTTGGGGAGAAGAGATATCATTTTATTAGCCATCACCTTCATAATGATTTTGAGGACATTACATAATGCTATTAGCCTAAAACCAAGAATTTGTTCAATCTCTTGAGATTTAAGAATGAACACAATATAAGTTTTATTGATTTCTTTAAGTATTGACTTAGTCATCCTCATTTTATCTACCATATCAAGTAGATCATCCTTAAGAAATCCCAAAATTATTGAAATAATTCAATAGGAAAGCCAATTAGGTCTCATGTTTTACATTTTCTCATCTTCTATGATGAGGGGGGAATTTCCTAAAGAACATGTTATTGGGCCCTTAGATCCAAAGGAGTTGTTGAAAAGAGTTTTTTAAAATAGTTCTAAGTAATAAGCTTCATGTCGTCCCACATATAAACTGAGTCACCATTGTTTGTCTTCAAGGATGATATAAAATTATAAGGTCTTCTTGAAAGAAGGGATTTATGGAAGAAAGCAAAATTTTGATCTCCTTTCAACCACTAAATCCTATATTTATGTTACCATAGATGCTCCTTTTTTCCCATTCCTACAAATTAGTAGATAATCGTATTTCTTACTTTACTAAGATCCTCCAAGAGGCCCACAAAGCAATTTTTTTCTTTCACCTATTCAATTTGAAGAGCCATATCTACCTTTTTTTTCTAACATCACCAAACTCTTGCCAATTTCATTCCTTAATTTTGGTTTTAAGGGATTGTAATCTCTTCACAAAACAATATATTTTAGTACCAAATATTGGCTTGTCATCCCTCCACCATTGTTGGACCAAGTGTTTGAAAGTGTTGTCCTACAGCCACATGAGTTGGAATTTGAAAGGAGTGTAGTTGCAAGTGGGCTTCCAAAGATCTAAAAAATAGACCGATAATCTACACCAACATTATTAAGGATGAGATATTTCAAAATTGTCCCAATTGAAAGGAGCTCATTTTAAATCATAAACCTATCCAAACGTTCTAAAATGCACTCTAACCCTTACCTCTTGTTAGATCATGTCATCATACCATTCTCGGTTTTACATTGATTAATTAAATATGCCTCAAATGTTCATGCATTAGATTTTACATAATATCCACTGCTCTAATCCCTCCCATTTTCTCATCCAAAGAGATAATTGTATGAAAACCCCCTCCTAAAATGAGTTATGTTTTAGGAAACTGGAGTCAAAGGTATCGAATATAGCTCCACATTTTATTTCTCCTTTATATATATGGCCACATATATATTGATACATAAGATTTTAGGATCCAACTACTCCATTGGTCAAGATAACCATGGATACCCCTACTACCCATGGTTGTATGCACCATAAACTCCTTTGTATCCTAGAGACAGGAAAGACCCCCTAACGCACCTTGGGAGCTAAGAGAGACCACCCTACTGGTAGGTCAAACTTTCCTTACCACTATCTTCATCTCTTCCACTAATAGCTTAGTCTCTTGAAGGAAGACTAATGTGGTTTATTTGATTGTATCATCCTTTTAATTTCATTATGTTTAAGGGGGATACCTTTAAGTAATGAAAATTTTGGAAGGGGATTAACCTTCCATTCAAAAATAATATTTTCCCCTTACTTGGCTATGTAGTGTTTATTATTTTTGCGCTCGACCTTTTGATTGATATCTAATTTCATTTTCTTGAGTTTTTCCTATTTCGTGTCAAATGATTCTTGCATGGACTTCAAGCTTGGAGTGTGTGTGTGCACACTACTTGGGTATTGTTGAGAGGAAGTGAGGGTTCCCCACCTATTGATAGCTCCTAAGAAAGCATATTTTATTTATTCAAGAGGTTCTTCTCTTTTGCATCGCTATCCCATTTTTTCTTCCTTTGGGATTATTTAGGGTCTTGTTTGATATTTGTTTGCATAATAATCTAATTCTTGATATTTTAAGTGATGGCTTTCACTATCTCATTTAGTTTGGTTACTCCATTCCCAATGAATTTTTGCTCTACCATAGCTTATGTCTCCATTTAGTTGTCTTCTTCAACATATGTCTTTAGTGGGAAGGTTGGGAAACATGTTTATCACCACACAATTTTTTATGTCTACCTTTTTCTTCTAGATCAATTTCTTTTTGAGTTCTTGGAAGCCATCTATATTAGTTTATTCCTTTTTTTGCTACATGATTTTATGAGGGTATTCTCTTCCCATATATTCATACTCATGCATATCAAACATTTGAAAGGTATATTCTCATAGTCTACTTCATGTTACCAAAATTTATTGTCCGTTTGTAATGTAATCTTCTTTGGGAGGAGTTTGTTAAAATCCATCAGGACATATATTCTAGCATAAACCATCTTCCCAAAACTATATGTGCTCTCAACCACCGTCATAAAAATTTCCAAAGTATTTCCAATAGATTTAAAGGAATTGGGGTTCTAGTATTCTGCGGGTAATCCAAACAACCTGACCCATACTAAATGTATTGATGCTAATTTTCCCTTCACTTTGAATTTTTTGTGCCAAGGTTTTATGGAAAGACCAACTCTTCCAAAAAACTATGATCCTCCTTGGAACACTCGCTCTCGATCCTCCTCACTAGCAAAGAGAACCAGGAAATAGCCATTAGGATAAGGTGCTATTTGGAACTCTCCCTTCTTATATTAGTGTTTTGTTGCCCAATTCTTGAGTGTTTCTAGTTGGGGTCTAAACCCCAAGAATCTACATATCAATCCTCTCCTTTCCATACTGGTAGTACCTTCCTAAAGATCCTCTTTTTTCAACCTTACTATTAGAGATCTATCTACAACCTTCATATAACTTTTTTCTATCTTCTTGGGATCCACCTTTAATATTCACCTTAAAAAAACTAATACCTCAAATTCATAGGTAAAAACTCACCAATACACCGCTCATCAGGTTAAAGTTCATGTATGGATATAATTTGGTTAATTATTATAAAACTCTATGTTTTCTTATTATTTTGTAATGAATTTATATTAATTAAATTAAGTTTTGGGATAAAATATCTTGTGGATTCCCTCTAGATAGTGGTATACCCGGATGGGACGACATTGTCGACCACCTAAGAGCAGCTTTGGAGGTTCCTTTCTAACCTAAAAATTTGTCCTGGTGGGAACTGCACAACGGTTTGGGGTTTAGCTCTTCTTCGAGAGGTCCAAGGTTCAAACCGTAACGTTTGGTTGTGTTAATTCTCTATTGATAAGTGTAGCTCTCGACTTTACGAGGGATCATGGTTGGGAGGAGACTACCGAGCCCTATGCGTTGGTCATAGGGGTTTATCATGACTACCCAAATAAATTTAGTCTTGGTGGGGACAAGACAACGATTTAGGATTTGGCTCTTCTTTGGGAGGTCCAAGGTTCAAACCATAACATTTGGCTATGTGTTAATTCCCTATTGATAAGTGTAGCTCTCGACTTTACGAGGGGTCATGGTTGAGAGGAGATTGCTTAGCCCTATGCGTAGATCGTAGGGGTTTATCACACTATCCAAATAAATTTAGGTATTGAGGGAGACAACGCAACGGTATGGGCTTTGGCTCTTCTTCGAAAGATCCAAGGTTCAAACTGTGATGTGGACAAGTGTGTGAGAGGGTGGGTGTGTATGGTTGTGTGTTTGACCCCTATTGATAAGCTCAAATCTTACCCTTATCAAAGGTCATGGTTGGAATGGGGATGTCCAAATCTAAGCATCGATTGTTGTAAGGGTTTCTCACACTAACCTCGATAAAAAAATAAGTTTAAGGACAAATAAAAAAAATTAAAAACTAAAATAAATAAAAATAATTAAAAAATATTTTATTTTAAGAACATCTACCACAAAACCAAAATTAAAACTAGAATTATACTCATTAAGTTACATTTACACCATGACACCTTGAACATAGTTAAATAATATTTAAAATAATTTGTTTATAATATTTATTAAATATCGTTTGGGTTAACAATAAGAAGAGAGGTGTTAATGTGGAACACAATTTTATTATAGGAATATGTTAGTAGAGCTTATATAAAAACAACATCACATATAAAAGGCACCTCGAGGTGCAGCGCAATGGTTTGGGCCTTGCTTTTCTTCGGGAGGTTCAAGGTTCAAACCGTGGCGTGGGTGAGTATGTGAGGGGGTGGGTGTGTGTCTCCTTGGTGGAGTTGTTCTAACAGGTTGAGGATTCTTGGTCAAAAACCCTCGCTTCTTAATATTACCAAAAAAAAAAAAAAAAAACATCGTATTAAAAAAAAAAAAAGAGAACCAACTGCACACACATACTACAATCGATATTAATAAAAGAATTTCATATCATATGCCTATGTTTCAATTGCAGGGACAACTATAGAGCTCCAAAAACACCTAAACCAAAGCTTAAACTTTTAGTGATGCATGAATATAGATCGATACCCATGTTATAATCCAAACACACCCACATATTCTTTACAAACTTTGTACAAAATTTACTCTTAACATTTAAGATTTAATATGGTGTCTCCACAAAATTTATTCTTAAATTACTCTTAACATTTAATATGGTCGCCCCTCCAGAGTTTATCCATATAATTAGTTTTCTCTTAAATAATCCATAAATATATTAAAAAATATCCATTTTATGGTCTTTCCTCTATGCATACAAATAATTTTCTCTTAAATAATCCATAAATATATTAAAAAATATCCATTTTATGGTCTTTCCTCCATGCATACAATTAATTTTCTCTTAAATAATCCATATATATTACAGAAAATTTTAAAAGTATTGTGTGATAATCTTTATTGTTAATTTCTAATTGGTCCCAAAATAGAGATTCCTTAAAAGATGTTTTGGGATTTACTTTGACTACTCCAGAGATGAGGTATTAAATGATTGTGACTCCGTAGCTGTTGGTCTATAATATTGTGCCAAGGGAGATGTATCTTATGAAGCGTTTTCTAGATGCTTCTCATAAAGTAAATGCTTAGGATTTTAAGTAACCATAGGATAACTACAGCTTGCTCCCTCACCCACCTTTTTTCCCACTTTCCTTAGTGAAAGGGAAGGTCACAATGCTTTCGATATAACTTTAATATTATCATTGCTCATAATTGACAATGTCATAGATTAATGCTATTTAATTCTTAAAATTGCATTGGAATGGGTCCTAGGATAAGTAGATAAGATTCTTATTATTGGTTATTTTATACAAGACAAGGACACCTCCATGGGCTTGGGAACAGAGGATAAGAGGGTGGGTAACAACATGGTCCTATCAAGGCAAGTTTTCTATGTGATTTGGATTTTATATTAGGGGAGATGTGATATGTTGAGTTGTAGGGTTCATAAGGTAATTCAAAGCTAATAATGGGATAGGGAATTTGGGCCATGAAGTGTTTTGTGGGGCAAAGAATAAGCAATGAAAATAGGCACCATCCATCCAACCAGAGGAGAACCTCATTAGATATAACCTCATTGGGTAGGTCAGTTTACGAGTCCTAATTTTTAAAACTTATCATGATGTGACTTGGAAGGAAATTGAAGCATTGATAAATGATTGGCTAGAGCCTTAAAAACTTTGAAAAACCAATGTGGGCACCTTAATTTTTTCAATATTTTATGCATGTTTATAAAAATCTGATAAAATGTGTGAATTTTGAATGGTGCAAACCACTCAAAACTTCTAGATTGGATAGCATGTTGATAAGGCTTAGTTAGGATACATGTGACATGACACCTCATGCTAAATAATCCCAATCTACAACTTGTGGGCAAGGACAAAAGATAATGAGTGGATATTCTTTTTTTTTTAAATGTTGGGGTTAACCATTATTATAAGGATCCTTGCTTTGGAAGGACTCTAGGCCCCATGACATTCTACAACTGTTTGTAGATAATCACATAGAATACAAGCACCTATATCTTATTTTAGGAGCAACTAAGTATTTTCATATTTTCTTGGTTTACACAAGCCATGTTTATCCACTTAAGCCATGTTTATCCACTTAGGGATACACATCGATTTGACTCAACAGTTACATTTGACTATGGATAATATTATCCAAACCTATTATCTATTAAAAAATCCGATTCATTGTAGATTTCTAGGCAGACCCAATTGGACTTGAGGTTAAGTCAAGTGTAAGAATTTAGTAATCTTGCATTTTCATAAATATCCAATTGGATTCGAATTAAGTTTACGTTTGACTTTTGGTATAAAAATACCCAACCCATTTGCTAATTTTCATTCCATACTTACCCAATGTGCTTAAACTTAGATTACCTATAAAAAAAATTATTAATTTTAGACTTATTTGCATTCCCAATGGAACAATTTTCTAAACTTGCATAAGTTCCCAATTACACATAGGTTGAAATCCTATAACTATGGGATAACTTATCAACTCGCCTACCAATAAAAGCTTGCTTGGGATACTATTCGACCATGGGATAACTTATCCAACTCTAATACCATTAAAAGCTTGCTAATCTTACATTTTCAAACAAACCCAAATTGGACATGAGAGAACAAAGATTCAAATCTATTCCAATAGGCAAAAATTTAGATTTCCAATTTTTTTTTAGCACTTTTATTCACATATATACATATCTTATTTTATTGTGGTTTAAGTTGGTATAGTAATAAAGGGTCTTCTTTTCTATGATTCGAGTTCAGGTTATCGAAATAAATTATCAACATGGTAACAATTTAAACTCAGGTCATTGAGATAAAACACCAACATAGAACATAGGACCTTCTTCCATGTGATTCGAACTTAGGTTACCGAAATAAAACACCAACATAGCAATAATTCGAACTCAAGTCATTGAGATAAATCACCAATATAGCAACATGGAACCTCCGTCCCTCAGGTCATCAAGTTAAAATACCAACATAGCAACATAGAACCTTCTTCCCTGTGATTTGAACTTAGATCACCAAAATAAAACACTAATAATATAGTCTTAAATGTCCCACAAAACAAGTCCTAATTTTAGATTAAACCTCTCCTATTCCCAAAATTTTCAACTTTCTCGTTGTCATACCATGTTGGTCATACATGTTGAGGATGGTGTTTGATTTGAATCCCACATTTAAATGGACTCCATTATGTGCAATTTGCCCATAAACAAATGGGGAATTTGACCTTGAATCAATAAACAATTCCTAAAAACTTGCATGGAATCCATACGACTTGACACTTGGTGCCAAATTACAGCTTGTGAATGACAATTTTGATGGGTGGATGCATGGTTATATTTATAATAACATCTTACCTGGTCTAGGTGGGGTTTAACCATTCCCACAAGCGATTCCATCTATTACATCCCTTCAATCAATTCATTTATTTTTCCATTCATTCCTTGTGAACTTTGACCTAATACAAAGGTAGATAGATACGGCACAAGGATGTACTTTCCTAGCGTAAGTTATTGTATGAGAATTGAGGGACCTTTCTTGTTGACCCCATTGCCCCCTCCCACTCTAACACCACCACGTGCATGACCTATGTCTAATTCAACCATAGCCAATAAAGTAGCCATCGTCACATGGCAAGATCCGCACACGTTATGAACATGTTCAACCCCCTCCAAGGTGTTTGGCAGAGATTACAAAAAGACTTTGGAAATTAAAAATCTTATTTAGAGAAGAAAAAAAAGTTTAGTAGGTCATATAATACGTGGGTTTATCTTCAAACTCAAAGGTATTTTATATGTATTTATTTAATCACCTTTTAAGAATTTTAATTAAAAGTTTTATTTTTTACCTTTTATAAAACTATGGTATTTTATATATTTTTTTAATTTCAAAGTTTAAGTTTATTTAAATTGTATTTTAAGATTAAAATTAATTTTATAATTTTTTATAAACTACAATGAATCGGTGGAATGGTGAGTGAGAATTTGTTAAGAGATTGTTTTTTATTTTTTGAGTAATATTTTTTATACTTATTTGTATCTATCATGGAGATTGTACCCACCGATAATGCAAATGATATCCTTATCGGTATTGTAAAAAGATTGTTATACAGTCAACATTCTATATGTCTCTTGTGATCTTAGATTTGTAATAATGTCCTTTAAATAATAATAATAACAATTTTTATAAAAAGCTTAGGTGAAGACTTATCCACAAGATGATTGGACAGAGATTCTTCAAATCCCACGGGGCGTTTGGATCTGGGTGAGGTGTTATCAGAGGGCTGTAGATGTATACTGAGGAGGTGTCGAAATACGGGAGATGATAAGGAGGACACGTGGGAAAGTGAGTCACGTGGCGGAAAGCCGGCGCCGGGAAAGGACGGACCTTTTTTGCGGCTGACGGAATTACGTGGAAACGGATAAGCATGGGATGGTGGTGGTCGGCGTATCAATCAATCCGGTGGGTCGGAGGGGATATGCAGATTTTTTTTTTTTTTTTTTTAAAAGAAATTTTGTCTTTTGGAGTTGTGGGTCTTTATTTTGGTGATGTGGGTCGAAGTGGGGGTTGATCGTTCTCAAGAAATTATGTTTGTTTTAGGTTGTCTCGAACGGATTGGGATTAACTAAATAAGGAATGCGAGGGGGGTTTTGGTCTTTTTAACTGATGCAGGAGACGTAGAACCGAATTCTGTTTTTCGGTTGTGTTGATGCAATCGAGAATCGGAAGGGGCAGTTCAAGGAAGAGGAGCATCAGTGCTATTGAATTTTTTCTGCCAGTAATCCCAAGTAAGAGTTTCTAAGACTTAAGTTTTTTAATTTTTTGAAGTTGGGCGGATGGGTATTTTGTTTGAGCCAGATGGGTTTTTCTTGTTGTAGCCAGATGGTTTTTTTTGTTTGCCATGGATTTTTCTGTTCTCTGATGAAATTGATGGACGCCCTGTTTCTTGTTGAATTTATGGTGTCAATTTTGAGGGGTGGTCTTTTTGTTTTTTATTATTCTGGTTCTGGGGTTTTCTGTACTGTGGTTGGGTGTTGAAATGGGTTTTGATATTCTTTTTTGGGTCAAGTGGTGATTGGATTTTGGGGTTTTGTGTGGGAATTGGTATGTGGGTAAATATTTGTTTTTGAAATGGGTTTGGTTGAATTCGCAGAGAGATGTCAATTGCATACCAATGCCGAGAGTTGGTGGCGGGGCCGACTGTTGGGTACCAGGTTGGAGGGCAGGGGGATGGATCTGGATACAACGTAAGGCAACAGCCACATCAGCAGCAGCAGGCGCCACATCAGCAACAGCAGCAGATGAGGGGCTTGTCCTGCTTTTCAATCTATATGCACTCTTCTGAGGATAAGGGCACCTGGAGGGATGCAGCAGATGGCCTTGTAGGAGACAGTCATGGGGTGCTTAGGGCAGTGGGTAAGGAACAGTGGTTGGTGGATCCTCCTCAGTCAGCAGTAGCAGTAGCAGGTTCAGGTTTAGGTTTAGGTTTAGGTTCAGGTTCAGGTTCAGGTTCAGGTTCAGGTTTAGGTTTAGGTTTAGGTTCAGGTTCAGGTTCAGGTTCAGGTTCAGGTTCAGGTTTAGGTTTAGGTTTAGGTTCAGGTTCAGGTTCAGTGTTGTTGGGGATTTCTAAGGGTTCCGGGTGCAATTTAGGTGCAGAATGCAAAGTGGGGAGTGGGGATTCTGACTACAGAGGAGGGGGGTTGACTGGAGATGCACTGTTCCAAGATTCAAGTGTTTTTGCCTCCCCGAAGGACTCGGTGTCAGAGGCTTCCTCTAGTATAGGCGAGAATGATTCTGTGTCTTGTTCCACAGATGATGACGACGAAACTGCAGGCGATATGGAGGTGGAAAGCAAGCTGAAGGGACCTTTAGATTGTCTTGCAGAACTTGAGGACTCTCTTCCAATCAAGTACGCACTGATTCCTCCCCCTTTTTTTTCCTTTTTCTTGGTCTGTTGGGAAGGGCAATCTCCTGTTAACAGCTGATGTCCAATTGGGCAGAGGGATACCCTTTTGCCTGGTATATAGAGGTGAAACTATTCTATTGGAATTTTACTGTTTGTATGGCCGAGGTGGTTCCTCCTACAATTAGGGTTAATCTCCAGATCCTAAGGATTGGTGGTCATTAGTGGGGACATGTACCCTGTGGAGAATTTCCCTAAGGTCAAAGTTAGGTGCGTAATTAATTATGTGCTAGTGTCTGATCCATGAACCTTACCAGTCTAAAAGCAAAAGATGAAAATTAACAGCATTCATTTTGTAAGTGGTAAAGTGAACGGGGAATTGTTGGGCGTAAATTGAGGTATTTCATGGGGTAGTTACCATGCTGTTAGAAGAGAGAACAGTTTATATGATGGTATGGGGTAGGTGAGAGTATTGGCAGCAAAAGTAATCTAGCATCACTATTAGGACTTAGGAGCATGAGAGATTATATGTGATTTGTCCATCTGGTGTTTGTTTGCATGATGTTGAACCTAAGAAAATGAGAATAGCAAACCTATACCGCATGGCACAGGAAGAGAGTTATTTGGGTTCAGCAATTTGTGCAGTTTATTGAAAGGTAAGATCAGATGCAGTATGGGATTTTGGTATGATGTTTGGAAGAATGGGAACTGGGTTTTAGTTGTTTTAGAAACAAGAGTTTTTTCTAATGGGATATGCCTTTTTGGTATATTAGGAGAAATAGGATCTGGGTTTTAGTTGTCTTAAATCAGGATTTCTTGGAATTGTTTTATAGGGTCATGAAATAAAAATCCTATTTGTATTTGGAATAATTTTTATAAGTGGTAATTCTCATTGAATGGCCCCTTTAGAATCTTAAAATGGGCTATATTTCTAAAATGGATGTTTGAAGTGATAAAACCAAATGTACTAATAACATTCCATGAAGTGAATTTACTAGTTAAAATTGAATGCGATTTTGTTTTTTGGATCAAATATTTTCTAAGTTGAGATGTTCTATATTGTTCTCATAGAAAGAATAGAGTAGTTTGGGGGTCAAATATTTTCTAAGTTGAGATGGTCTCTGTAGTTCCCTTACAAATACAAAGAGTAGATTAGTATTGTTCAAGTTGTTTTATCAGTAAGAGGGTTGTAATAATGTTTATGTCTATCCTGACAAACATACTTTTGTGCTGTGTTGATTGATCTGCAGGAGAGGCCTTTCAAATTTTTTCACTGGAAAGTCCAAATCCTTTACATGTCTGGCAGATGTTGCTTCTGTAAAAGACCTTTCAAAACCGGACAATCCTTATAACAAAAGACGAAGAAATTTGTTATATAGTGGTAGTTGGGATAGGAATCGATTCCACTTACCACGAAGTAGCAGTTCTGGCATATCTAAGAAAGGAATGCATACCAGCAAGAGCACACTTGCTCTTGCTGTTGCCATGAGCCAGTCAGAGGACAGTTTAGAAAGGGATGAAAAGGATGTACATCTTCCTCCACTGCCACCTCAAGGGAAGTGGCAAAGATTTGCTTCTCCGAGATCATTCTCATTAACAGATTTACAAGGAGTTTGATGTTGTGTCAAATTCAGTGGGCCTATTTTTTTTGGAGGTTTGCTTGGGATATTTTGGTAATTCCCAAAGCACTGGTGAATTTACATTCCTCTGAGGATAAGTTAGTCTGAAAATCTGATGTTGATTCCATCAGGGTGATTGTATGAGCCACTGCCTAGTATCGGAATGTAAAAGAGGGTAGCGCTTTCTGTAAATAGTTTTGCAAATAATATAATATATGATATGATTAACATCTTACTAACCTGGAAAGAGGATCCGGTTAAATGTAGGGTTCTAAAGATTTTTTTGGTGTGTGCAAAGTCTTTCTAATTTGCTAGTTCAATGCTCAAGTCTTCTATATATTGTAACTGAAAAAACAGCATTAGACATAAATGATCATATACTTCGTATTTACTAAAATGATAGTACTATAGGTGAAGTTCTCTTACATGTAAATTTCACAAGTCTAACCGAGTATATGTATGTGTTTATGTCCTATTGCCGTGGGATAAACATGCAAGGCTATTTCAATGTTCCTTTGGACTTTGATTATTCCTGAGATCTTAGAAAGTGGGCAAAGAAATAAAGAAAGCATACTTATATGCTTTAAGTAATCTTACAGTTTAAAAGGGGAAGTGAGGTCTTGTGAAATGATTTGCTTTCCTTTGCTAGTAGCTAATGCATAGGATAGAATGCAAACACATTAAGGGTATGGACAAATCATGATTTGCTTCCACTTGCCATTAGGTGGTTAATGCGAGAAAGAGAATATGGTAAGGCTATGGACAAATCATCCAACTGCAGCCTTAATCAGATATTTCATAATCTAGCAGACAGAAAGTAGAAGGGGTTCTGGCCCTCTCGGATCCTTAGATAAGAGATTCAAATTACATAGTGGAATATGTAATGGAAGGTCTTGAATTTAAAACGAGACAGTTTATGCTTCAGTGTCCGTAGCACTATGTCTCTTTTTGTTTGCAGAGTTGCTTTGTTTATTATAGGTACCCAAGGCTGTAGTTGTAGGTTGTGGATAATTTTTACTTGGGATTGATGATTCTTTCTTTGCTGTCATATTGGTTAAGAAGCTTATTTATGCTAAGTGATACCAATTTTTACTACTTAAATAGAGAAAGTGTACTGAAGAAAATGTATTTAATAGGACTTGGAAGGAAAAGCAGAAGGCAAACATTTTGAAAGGAGCGGAAAACATTAATCACATTCAAGAAAATGAAGTTGTGTGGCAAAACTAATGGACGATAAGAGGTTCCAGTCTCCAACCTTCAGAAGAGATAGGCGGTAATTGTCAATCTTAAGAAGAGATAGGTGGTAATTGTCAATCTTAAATTGTACTTCATGGGAATAAGAAAGAACATAAAACTAGAACGGAGATGACTTTCTTATCCATTCTGTAGGAAGTAACATAAGTTATCCTGTAAGTTTAACCCTTTTTTTTGTTCAAAATCCACTTGTGACATATAAAAGCTTGAATTCTCCTGTCAAGTCTTGATGGGGGAGGACAATCTGTAAGCTTTAATTTCTTTGTTCAAAATCCCTTGTGCATATGAAAGCTTGTATTCTCGTCTCAAGTTGGATGGTAAATCTCCCTTCCCTGTTTCTAAATTGCAAATGTATGATACAAATTCCTATAATTTTTGAGATGCACTACTTGCTGATAACAACCGGAGTGAATGCATTGACAGACATTTTATGGGAGAACAGAGTGCCGGAGTATTAAAGTAATTTGGATTTAGTTGTCTACTTGCCACATTCGAAGACTTTCTTTACAGTGCCTCCAAGGTTAAGGAACATAGATAAGGAGGTTATTGGAATCATCAAAGACCCAAACAAGCATCTTGTGGAAAATATTATCATAATTGAAATTTAGTGATGGCAAGGTTCTCAGTCATAACATAATATTTATGGACCACAGATGACTTAATGATAAGAATTTTCTTGATATGGTTTCATTTTTGGTTCTCTGATATTCATCTCTTTTGCTCTCAGTTATCTTCATGTAGTTATGGATAATGTAACAGTAATACTTTTATGGGAAAACAAATAGTAGTTTGTTTGCTAGTAGTTGCATTTGCCTTCGCCACCTTATGGTATTATGGATTTTATGTATTAACCTTCCACTTTTTGCCTTCACCAATTACAGTGCCATGGACTATATGCTAATGCAGTATCTGTAAGGAAACACTAGTGATTTTAATGTAGGATCAAATGAAGAAAAAGGGTATTCAAGGCTTATTCAAAGTTTGAAGAAAAAGTCATGGACTCCTTGCTAGCCTAGTTAAAAGTCCTCTTAATTCATCCTTGAGTCGCCCTCATGTTGAGGGTTTAGAGTTTAGTGGTTTTTTGATGTTCCTGGTCAACTTTGTATCTTTTCTTAAAGAAATTTAGCATCTGGTTGTTTTTATGTAGGCTTTTCCATAACGTTTTTATGATTTTAAATAATTTAAACATGTATATTTAATAAGGTCTATGGTTTATCTGTTAGATGATGTTCCATAATTTTGGGTAAGTTGGCGATGTCTAGAACCGGGTATCATGAGGCTGAAATTTAAAAAAACCGGGTATCATGAGGCTGAAATTTAAAAAAATTAACACAATTTTTTTATTTTTTATTTTTTATTTTTTATTTTTTATTTTAACTTAAAAAGAGTGGTTTTGTGGTAATGTTTTAAGGTTATTTAATTTTTTTTAAGGTTATATATTCATATTTTTTATTATCAGTTTTGGGTCTAAATCTTGAAATTGTCGTTATAACCCCTCTTCCACTTCATTATACGGATTGGATTGGTACCGTTGTTGTCCGGCTGATGCGTACAGGTTGTTGTGGGGCTGGTGCTACTCAACAGAGTTAGGTCAGAGTACTACCTTTATCCTAACAAGATTTACCTTTAAAATTCGAAATTAGATTTTTTCTTGGTAAACATCCCAAACTTATTACCTTTAAAATTCGAAATTAGATTTTTTCTTGGTAAACATCCCAAACTTACCCATCCAAAAACAAAACCCCAAACTTCGTTCGCTGATGCGCACAGAGTTAGGTGGTTGTGGGGCTGGTGCGTTCTCAACAGAGTTAGGTCAGAGTACTACCTTTATCCTAACAAGATTTACCTTTAAAATTCGAAATTAGATTTTTTCTTGGTAAACATCCCAAACTTACCCATCCAAAAACAAAACCCCAAACTTCGTTCGCTGATGTGCACAGAGTTAGGTGGTTGTGGGGCTGGTGCGTTCTCAACAGAGTTAGGTCAGAGTACTACCTTTATCCTAACAAGATTTACCTTTAAAATTTGATGCGCACAGAGTTAGGTTGTTGTGGGGCTGGTGCATACTCAATAGAGTTAGGTCAGAGTACAACCTTTATCCTAACAAGATTTACCTTCAAAATTTGAAACTAAATTTTTTTGTTGGTAAACATCCCAAACTTACCCATCCAAAAACAAATCCCTAAACTTTTATGGTGAGTTGTAGTAGCTGTCCAAAGGCAAAACTTTTATATTATCTAACAAGATTTACTGAAACTAATTTTTTTTTTTAGAAACATCCCAGCCGTATTCATTAAAAAAAAACAGAACCCCAAACTTTTATCGGTAAGTTGTAGTAGCTGTCTAAAGGCAAAACCTTTTATATTGTAGGTACCTGTCCAAAGGCAAAACCTTAAGGCTTATTTATTTGGAAAAAATAAATGATAAAAGGAGTTGAAAATTTATTTAATAGATATATTTTTTATAAAAAGAAGTTGGAAGTTTATTTTGAGCTAGTGAAAAAAAAAGACAAGACTATGGAAAGTGAACATCACCATCTGGTTTTATGGTAAAGGGATATTTTTATTGGAATTACATTGTATGTCTTTTTCTTCTTTCAGTAGAGGTGGATTAGATCAATTTTAATTTTAAATTTTTATTTTTTAAATTAAATATTTAATAAATTTTAAAAATAAATGTTTTTTTTAATAAATTTGTGGTTTTGAAGGGTTATTTTTATTAAAATGTTAAAATATTATATTTGTTTATGAGGTTATTTAAGTCATATTTAATATATCTTTTTATTATATATATATATATATGTTCATCTTTTTCAAAGTGCTATGTTTCCACAATTAACTATTTTGACATCAATTTTATTAAGAGATAAAATATCACATCAGTTGCTTTATAAGGTCAATACTACGATTGGCTAAATTATTTGCTACTTGATTTCTAATTATTTGCTACTTGATTTCCTTCTCTATAAATATGCACATATTTCCAAGAGATTGCCTCCAATAATAAATGACAATGTTAGTAATAATATTATTTTAACTAATTCTCATATTCATTTTTATTGATAATATTAATTTGTAGATGACTTTTTAACGTATGTTCAAATCCTATAACCAAATTATTACCACCTCTTTTTCCACACTTGAGACTTCCCATGATGACCACCATATTTGTAAACATTATGTAAGAGACAATTATTTGACATGATTTTGAAATTAATTTTGAAAAATTCTATTAGTCCTTTCAAGCCATAAATTCCAACAAATAAAGAGTAGCTTTAGGGTATTTTTTTTTCCCGAAAATGTCTCATCTTTTAGAAGCCTTATCTTTGCAAATGATTTTTTGATTCAGCTGATTCTGGACCAATTTGTGTGGAACTTGAAGATCTTTAAAATGAGGGGTCATATAAAGGAATCTGAGCAATATTGATGGAGATACGACCCTGTGGAGTCAGTCATTTGTAACAAGGGCAGTGATGGTTTTTCAAGTCGCGAAAATTAAAATTGCAGATTCTATCAGCTAAGGTTCAGATGATGGGAGGAGCAATGAAGGGCTAAGGTTTCAGTGAGGCAATACATTATGTCTGGGCAATGAAGGGCTAAGGTTTCAGTGAGACAAGACATTATATTTAGACATAAAAAATTTCAGCTAAGTTTTTTTTTTCCCTTTTTTTCTTAGAATTTTTTCATGCAAATTATTTTAGGTTTTTTTCATATATTATAATTGCTATAGGATATTCTAGTAAATTTCAATAGATTTTGAGTTTTAGTTTCCTTCCCATGGACCGATTTACAACTAAATCCTTAGAATAATCTCTAGTAGTAAAGGTTAGTGAGTACCTCATAGAGGATCGATCCTTGTATCTCAAAGATAAGGTAGTTTTTGGTAAATTTAATGGGTCTTGACCAGGGGCTTCAGCCTTGAGAAAATAAATTGATAGGAGTTGGAAATATTCACAAGTGATTCTATCATTTCTTCACAAAGGTTTCTTTTTAGCCATTTTTTGTTCCAAGGAGGAAAGAAATAGAATCCTAAAAAGAGGGTCCTTGGTTTATGAGAAGAGCAGGACTCTTCCTTACCCACTAGTATGAAGGCTTTGCGCTTGAAAATGTAAATCTATCCATAGTACTAGTCTGGGTTAGGATGTATGGATTGCCCATTGAATTTTGGAAAATAGAAACCTTTAAGGCAATAGGAAACACTTTGGGAGAATTCCTTGAGATTTCAAAAACTACAAAAGACAAATTCTTGGCTATTTATGCTCAAATATTGGTCATGATTGATATAAGTAAACCTTTACCAGAATCAATCATTCTTAAGTATGGGGGTAAGTGTTGACCCAAACCATAGATTATGAAAACATATATTTTAGATGTAGAAGATGTCATGAGGTGGGGCATATTGAAAGAAAATAGCATGCCCTAAGAAGAGTCCAACAAAAACATATGTAGAAAACCATGAGTGAAACTTACAAATGGATATAGATGAGAATGGTTTTTAACTTCCAAAAAATAGGTATAGACAGATGAAAGTTAATAAATAGTGGAGACCAATAAGGAAGGATATTGGAAGAAACATCAATTCTTTTGAGTGTTTTGCTTATGAAGAAAAAGCAGATAAGAGCTTAGAGGACACAGTACAACAAGTTCAAAATATTAACAAGGAATCATCTATTTAGTATGATTCTGATTTAAGGATGAACATTCTTGATGAACCTAAGGAAAGTGTCTCTCAGATTTTGAAGACTCTCTTGAAGTACCATGCATCATTCAAGAGAAGAAAATTGGTAGAGAAAATATAGTGTTAGATGTTAATACCTCTACCATTAATAAGGAAATACCAAAAAATGAGCAAGATAAGTCAAAAGCTTTCGTAGTAGAGCCAGGAGAGGATAAGCTCAATAAAAAATAAAGTTGTGAAAGAATAGTGAGGAATAGAATAATAAAACCCACTCCTGATACAAACAAGGCAAAAAGAGGAAAACCCTCAAATTATCAAGCAAGATCCAAGGAAGCAAGAGAAAAAATAGAGAAATGATGATTACCATCTCATGGAATATAAGGGGTGCTAATGCCCTCTCAAAGTAGAGGTGTATCAAGGACCTTTGTTTAAGTAATAAGCATGATATTATTTGTATCTAGGGTATTTTAAGAGGTGAATCCCTTTGGGTCGCCCCTTCACCTTTTAAAACAGAGGGGAGAGCATTCCCGTACGAGAAATAAGTGAATGGGCTCGCTCGCTCAAATAGGCAGGCCGGCTATTCCACTTTACCATGAACCTTAAAGTTTTGAAGGGGTGTCCTTTCCCTTCAAAATAGAGGAGAGCCTCTTCATGTCATGCCTTGATGCACATCCTTATAAAATTCCTTGCTTAGTAAGAGTCCTATAGTCATTGTCTGTATCGCTCGCATTATAGGGGAGAGTTCATCCTCTTTAAAAAAGGGGGCTCTCTTTGCCCTTTCTATCTATAATGGAACCTCTCTATTTTAAGGTGGGGCACGCACCTCGAATGAGCTATTCGCCCCGAAACTACCCCCCTGAGTTGGAGAAAGAGCAAAGCCCACCTACCCCTCTCTATTTTAAAGGTGTTGTAGAACTGCTCGCACCTCTCTATATAAAGGGGATGCTTTTTGGGTTTCTCTTCTCGAAGTTTTCAAAACTATGAAAGTAGTATGGGCAAGATATAAATGGGATGTTGTGTATTTTTTTGAGTAATACTTCTTATACACATCCACCATGGGTATTGAACCCGGGTCACATCATCGATAATGCAAGTGGCATCCTTACCGGTAGACCACACTCACAGGGATGTTGTGTATTTTGAAGGAGTGACAGGGGGAATTTTAACATGTTGGAATCCTATTAGAACTTCTTGTGTAACCATTCATAAAACTAGGCATTGGATAGCCTCTTTAGTAATATGTTACTTTGCAAAAATTTGTTTCATCTTTATCAATGTCTATGGATCTACAATTCAGTCAGGCAGATTAGAAGTATGGAGTGGGATTCAAGCTTTTAGGAGAAGTAAAGACCAAGAAACTCAATTCATGATCATAGGAGATTTCAATGACATAGCCAAGCTAGATGAAAAATTTGGGGGAATTAGGAAAAAAACACGAGAGATTTCTTAGCTTTTATTCATAATAATAATCTATGGAAGGTTGAGTTTGAAGAAGACAACGATGCATGGACCAAAAATACAAGAGGTCATAACCTAATAGTAGAAAAATTAGACAGATGCATACTCTTAGATCATTGGCTAGATGAAGGGACTTGTGCTAAAATTAATACCTTGACAAGGATTGGTTCATATCACTGGCCAATAAAAGTTAAAATGGTGGTAAGTGAATTAAAAAAGATCATATTTTAAATATGAGTAGATGTGGGAAGACCATCCTCAATTTGTTGATATGATAGCACAAACGTGAAATTCTTCAAGAAACGATGGGTTGTATATAATTTTGAATCAAATTAGATCAATGACATCTAGATTAAAATAATGGAACAAGAACACTTCTGGAAATATTTTTGATAAGAAAGAAGAACTAAAAGATAAACTCACAATTCTAAAAATATGATCATAATAATCCAAGCTTGGGGGAAAGGGAGTTGCTTAGTGAATATCATAATATTTTGAATAACGAAGAGAAATTGAAGAGATTAAAATTGAGACAGACTTGGTTAAAAGGAGATAAAAATACAAAGTTTTTTCATAGGATGGCAATAGTACAGAGATTAGCATCTAGAATTAGTAGAATTAAATCGGTAGAAGGGGTTTGGATTGAAGACCAAAGTTAAATCAGAAAGAAGACAATATTTTTTTACCAAAATATTTTAGGATTAGAGGAGTTTTAAGTTCTTAATGATAAACTCTTACAAGAAATACCTCCAGTTATAACAAATGAAGATAATAGGAAACTAATGGATACTATTACTCTAGAAGAAGTTCATTTAGTTCTTTTCTCTTTTGATAAGGATAAATCTCTAGGTCCGAATGAGCTCTCTACAACATTCTATCAACATAATTGGGATATAGTGAAGGAGTCTTTATTGTGGTAGTAGAACAGTCTAGGATAAAACAATACAGTCCTTATAAATTAAATGCAACATATCTTACCCTAATTTCAAAAAAGGATGCATAATTATTTGATTCATTTAGGCCCATAAGCCTATGCAATATGACATATAATATTATCTCCAAAGTGGTGGTGAATTGATTAAGACTTCTATTAGAAAAAAATATTTCAAAAGAGCAATGCGGATTTGTGAAAGGGAGACATATTCTAGACGGGATCATAGTAGCTCATGAAATTATACATTCAACAAATTCAAGAAAAGAGAGATAAATGATCTTAAAACTTGATATGAGTAAATCCTATGATAGGGTTAAATGAGATTTTCTTTTTGTAGTATTAGAAAAGTTTGGATTTGGTAAGAAATGAGTCATATGGATTAAATCTTGTGTCTTTATAGTTTCATATTTAGTGTTGGTGGTTAGTAATAGAATCTTTTAGAGTCGAGAGAGGTCTTAAACAGGGAGATCCTCTATCACCATATTTGTTCATTATTATTGCATAGGTTTTGGGTAGGAACTTGAAGAAGACTAATAAACATAGGCTGATAAGTGGTTTTAAGGCTAGTAATAACATCAACAACATCATTCATCAACAATTTATAGATGATACAACCCTTTTTGGGAGGGCAAGGATAAACAAGGCCAAAGCTTTGAATAACTTATTAAAGGAATATGAAAGAGCGTCAGGGTAAAAATTTAATAGGACAAAATTCAAAATTTACTTCCTAAACACCCCAACTAGAATCAAAGTAGGGATATGCAAGTTACTTCAAATGGATGAGGTAAATTTACCAACAAATTATCTAGGGTGTCCTTATTTAAGGGGATAATGAGGTTAGAATTATGAAATTTAGTTATAGGTAAAGTTCAAAATAAAATTTTAGCATGGAAAGGTAGATGGTTATGATTAGTAGTGATGGGGATTAATATTATATCTATAATATTATCCATTTTCACATGGATCATGATATTGCATTTAATACTCACACGGATTGTGCGTATTAAATGTCGACTTGTAAAGGCAGACATGCCTATAAATATGTTTTTGACTAATGCAATTCTTAGTTTTCATTTGTGTCGTGGGATAAATGTCATATATTAAGAGTGTTTCCCACATCAAGTAGGAAGAGTGCAACTAATTAAATAAATATTACAAACCATTCCAAATTATTATATGCCCTTATATACTACACCAAAATTGATAGAAAAAAGTTTAATCTATATTATGCGGTCCTTTTTGTGGTGAGGTTTACATGATACAAGGAAATTTCCTTTGGTGAAATGGAGCAAAATGTGATGATAAAACTAGGGGAGGTCTTGGTTTAAGAGTTCTTATGGATGCAAACTTACCTCTTAGGGGAAAGATAATTTAGATATTGTGAAAAGAGAATCAAAGGCAACGGGGAATAATTCTTCTAAGTATGCTGAGCCCAATGATCCAAGCTTAATATTTATTGCATTTTCACTTCCAAATGCTTATGCTCTATGGAAAAAATTAAAAAATCTATTGATATAGTGATTAAAGGTCTAATATGAGTGGTGGGAATTGGAGAAAAGATTTATATTTGGATGGATACTTGATGTATAAAAAAACCACTAAATCTGGATCCAATTTTAAAACCATGGGTGATATTACTTCTATACAAATATGGTGATAGGGTTTCAAACATTATGTACAAGGATTAGGAAGGAAGATACAAAAGGAACGAAGTTTTGTTTACAAGTATACAAGACATTGATGCTAGAATGTAGTTGAACATAAATAGAACACCAATGATTATTCCAAGGGGAGCCAAGGATAAGCTAATTTGGGAGTTGAATAGCTCAGGAGAATAAACAACAAGAAGTGGATATAATATAAATCACCAAAAAAATTTAAATATCACAAGAATATGGAGAGATATTTGGGATAGCCCGAGAATTCCTAAAGTTAAAATATTTGTTTGGCTAGTAGGTCATAGAAGAATTTTATCATGGCCTCTCACAATGTGTTTTTTATAAAAGGGAGGAGGAGAGTATAGACCATCTCTTGGGACACTGCTCAATAGTCTATAATCTATGGTAATTGATTTTTAATATGTTTGGTAAATGCATGGTGATGAATGGAAGAATTGAAGAATGGTTAAAGCAATGGCAAAGCACTTTTAAAAGTGAGGCTTTACAAAAAAATTAGGATATATCAAAAGATACAATGCTTTAGACTGTTTGGCTAGAAAGGAATAGAAGAATAATTAAAGGAAAGGAAAGAAGTTTAGAGGTAATGAAAAGGAAGATTTGTTTAGCTGTAGAGAAGTCTAAACCAACCCTATCAACTCACCCAATCCCTAATTGGAAGCATAGATCATTGATAGATGGAGTCAAGTCATCAAATAGAATTATGATGTTGGATATAGGAGAAACAAAAAGAAGACAAAAATATAAAGTGGAAACCACCAGATGTGAAGTTGGTCAAATTGAATTTTGATGGAGCATCTAAAATAAATTCAAGACCATTATAAGGAGAAGGAATAATTAGAAGTAATAGAGGAGATATTTTTTCTCATTATACTTTTAATAGTGGATTTAAAACAAATAATGAAGCTGAAGCTTAGGTAGCTTTGGAAGGGTTAAAATATGCAAAAAAATAAAATGGAAAAAAGTATGGATGGAAGGTGATTCACTTATAGTAATAAATATAATTTTGAAGAAAGCAAAGGCTCCATGGAACATACAAGAGATAATTGTAGAAATTCAAGACCTTTCTATAGATTTTGAAGAAATAAGATTTACACATATGTTAAGGGAAGGAAAAAAATGTGCAGATAGGCTAGCCAATAGAGGGGTTTTAATTGAGGATCATGAAGTTAAATTCTCTTTTCCATGGTTAGAGGAAGTAGTAAGTTTAGTTGAAGTTGACAAAAAAATGTTGACTGCCTAAATCAAATAATGATTAAGATTTACTTTAATGTTTTTCATTGGTAATATTTGATTTATTTTATAGCATTGATGTGTTTTCATATAAACTATTTATTACAATTTTTGTGGTTGCACTTATACTTTAGGAAGGAAACTAGCAATCCAAAATAGGTAAAGTGGACTATGATAGATCGATGTTTTGAAAATATTACTGTACTAAAATGCAATGCATATATAGTAGAGGTGGAGTTTTGGTATTGTGAAGGTTGCTATAGGAAAATATCAAGGATGCTGAATTTTGGTATATTCGTATTCACACAAAAAAATTGAAGAAGATCCAAAAATGAAAATCAAGAATTCAATTTTTTAATGAAAATGATGTAGGTATCTAGCTATAGCATCTCAATTGATATGAGAATTGAATCTATTTGTAAACTCTCAAGCTCTAAAGGAGAGAGTTGTGACTTGTCAAGGGTGGGGGACCCGAGTACAACCCCTTGTTCTCCAACAAAAATAAACAAAGTCCAACAAATAATGGCAAGAAAAATCTCCATTAAATACATAATGCTTTAGCTTTGAAATAATTAATCCAACATTTATCAACTCTTTCAATGTTGATGGATTTAGGTAATACATTCTCATATATTTTTAAAAATAAGCCCAAATGGTGTGAGCAAAGGGCCAATGAAGAAGTACATGGTTTGATGTTTTAAAATCCTTTTCACACAAGGAACATCTAAAAAGTCCTTGACATCCTCTTCTTTGTAGACTCTCTCTTATAAGAATATTACTTTGAATTGATAACCAAAGAAATATCGAGGCCTTAGGGAGAGCCTCTAGTGACCAAACATTCTTCCAAGGAAAATATTTGGGAGTAAAAAATTTTGATTGCTCTAAATTATCATATTCCAACTTGATCGAGTATCCACCATCTTTTGATAGATTCCAAACCAAATCATCCTTTCATGTAAAAATTTGTAAATAAAACTCTTGAAGCATATTTTGAAATTCATTTGCAATTTGTTTAAGTTCCTTTCCTTCAACCAAGTTAATTATAGAAATGCATTAGCTAGAGTTGTTGCTCACATTAATATAATATTTGACCTTTGGATATTTACAAGCTAGGCATGCCTAAACCAATGGTTGCCATTCTGAATTAGAGATAAGAGGATGAGGCATCAACCAAGCCTCATACAAAAAATTTGCATACTTTTCCTCATTGATTGATCATCTAATATATTTTTTTATCAATTGCAAACTATCTAATATGAAGATCCATGTTGGCAATCCTTTGGATAACATTTTTTTCCTAATTAATTTCATTTCATCAAGATAAACCTATACACATTTGAAGTAACATTTTCACTCAATTCTTTCTTTGATCTATGAATAAATATTCACCCAAGTTTTGCCCATAAGGCTAAACTCATAAGTTTGTAATTCTACAAGCTTGCTTCTCCAATATTCTTTCCTTTGCAAATCGTATCCAACTTACAAATAGGAAACCTAAATTTTCCCTCACATCCTCTCCAAAGAAGATCTCTTTGAATTTTATCAATTCTGATGCTATACCTACTAGAAATATTGAAAGTGATATCATATAAATATGGATGGATTGCAATGTAGTCTTAATGAATTGTAGCCTTCCAACCATGGTTAAATTCAATAACTTACCTTTCCAACTTGCCAAACAAGATTTCATTCGATCCAAACAAGAGACTTAGAGCTCCTTTTTATTTCCTTTATGAAACAAAGGTATGCTTGAGTAGAATGATGTTTTGTTTCAATTGTAGACCTTAAAATAACCACAATAATTTATTATAAATCTAGGGTAGTGTTAATGAAAAAATCCTATATTTTGTAGTATTAATCCATTATCTAGTAGCCTTCTCATAGCATGGTAATATTGATTTAAACCCCATGGACTCACTAACTAAGGGGTGACCTAAAATAAAAGTATCATCAACAAATTGGGGATGAGATTCAAATGGACCATTTTTTGGAACTAGAATACCTTTTATTTTTCCTTCCATTTTTGCCTTTGAGAATACCTAATACCTTCACAAGAATAATGAATAGATAAGGAGATAGTGGATCACCTTGGTGGAGTCCACAAGATGACATAAAGTAAATAGCAAGAGAACCATTGATTAAAATAGAATATTTTGTAGTGTTATAACAATAATCCATTTACACCAACTGTAATCAAAACCATTTTTTTAAAGAATATCATGTAGAAAACTCCTAGGAACCCTATCATATGCTTTGCTCATATATAATTTTATTAACATAATTATTTTTCATGGAATTGAGAGAATGTATGGCCTTCTATGCAATAATACATCATCAATAATTCATACAATGATCAAAACCACTATGTTCCTCTGAGATAACACTATCTAGAATTCCTTCCAACCTATTTGCCATAATTTTTGAAATGATCTTATAAATCATATTACAAAGGCTTATTGGACAAACATTATCAAAATATTTTATCTCACCTTTTTTTGGAACCAATGTAATAAAAGTGACATTGATCTCACTTATTGTAGCCTTCCTTTTTCAAGCCTCTTCACCTATAACCAACACATCATTCTTCAGTAAATCCTAAATTTTTTAGAAGAAAATAGTAGGAAATCCATTTGGGCTAGGTGCCTTGTTAATATGGAATGAGAAAACTACTTTGTGTACCTCCTCCATAGATATTTTCTCCATTAAGCTTTCATTTGTCCCTTCATGAAAATTGATGAAATATTTTGCATAAGTTTATCTTGTGCCTCCTTATCTTGCCTAGTACTTGAAAAAATATTTTTAAAATTTTAATTGCTTCCTTACATATTTTTCTTCATCAATATTACTTCCATATGGAGTTAAAATATTTTTGATGTGATGAAAGAAAATTTTTGTTTTTGCAATGGCATGATTTTTTTTGTATTTCTATCTCCTTTGAGTCCTTTCTCCCTAGATTTTGGAACCAATATGACTCATTTTTTAATGTATTATGATAATCAAAAAGTAATTATTTCTCTTTCATATAAGAATCTTTATCCATTCCATCAATTTATACTATCTCTTGTAAATTTTTGAGTTTGGATTCAATTTCTTTCTTTTCCTTAAAAATGTTACCAAAATATTTGACATTCCATTTGATTCTTTAAAATTTTCATCTTTTGAACAAACATGTACATATATGATCATTTAAAATTTGTTTCATCCCACCATAAAATAACCATGTGGAAAAAATTAGAATCTTGGAGTCACAAACTACAAGCGAAATGGATTTGGATGATCATTATTGGGTAAATCGTAAGTCAAAATGAGTTTGTGATCCGATCTTGCAATAAAATATCTAAAGAGATTATATACTTTATTTGTGACCATGTGTTGGATAACAAAAATCTATCCAATCTTTCTGTTATATGAGTTTACTTAATGTGTCTATTATCTTATGTATATTGAAAACTTGAAGAACTAACATTTCAAAGTCCATTTAAATTTACAAATGAAGCAAATATTTGTATTAATTAGAATATTCTAGAATACCACCCTTATTTTCCAAAGGAGATATAATTGTGTTCAACTCACCCCCAAGAATCCATAGATCACAATTATGAATTATTGTGTTTGATAAAAATATGCTAAGATCCTTCCAACATATTTCATGAGAAGTGACTATAGCTGGAGCATATACATTTATAACCCAACTTTAATGTTTTTCTCTTTCCTGTAAAATAGTCCAGCAATTCATTTTTCTTCTAATAATTGTCCATCCCTTTGTGTTTGTTCCATATAATTACAATGTCGCCTACTGCATGCAGTGCCTATAGAAGAAATTGGTGGATAATCACCCATATTCTAAATATTTTTAAATGCATCCTTACATTCCTCACTACTTAATTTTATTTCTTGTATTAAAATTAATTCAAGGCTATAACTACCTATTAATTCATTATTAACTCTTTAGATGATGATTATTTTACAAATATTTTAGTTAATATTTTTCATTTGTTTATATTTTTACATTGTTTTATATTTTTAATTGATTTTAATATAAGAAGGATAAATAAAGATAATAATAAGAGAAGCATATCTCCTTTGAAAATGTTTATAAGAAATCATCTCATGTATAAAAAGTTAATAACAAATATATTTACTTATTTTTAAAAATTTAAATAAATATTTAAAGGATATTTTTAACAATTATTTGAAATTTGTTATAAAGATATTTTATTTTATCTTTTTCACATTGTTATTTTTCTCCATCAAGTTATTGACATCATTTTCATTAATGAATAAAATATTTTAAAATTAGTTATCTTTTAGATTTGAATTTCATAAATCAAGATGAACACCATGGCTAAATAATTTGCCACCTTGTTTCTCTTTTTATGAATATAAGATATAGAATATCCCTAGCCTAGTTTCCTCCTAGAATTAAAATTTTATCAAGATGGAGATGAATACCATGGCTAAATTATTTGAAAATTGTAGGTCCAAAATGGCCACATCCTTCAAAAAATTTTGAGAATATTTTCTAAGGCATGGAGATGTCCTAAGCCACTCACACTTTAGTGTATTTTCTAGCGGCACAACGCAAGATGTTCCACACCGCTAGTAGAGCAGTCAAAACTTGTAGTGTGATCACTTTCGAGGAGCAGGATATAACATATTTGCTAAGGCAAGAAGGCATATTCCCATCCACTCAACATTTAGTGTATTTCGTAGCGGTACAATGTAGGATGTTCCACACCGCTGTCAATCTGAGTCAAAGCTGATGTCATTGTTCTTCGATCAGCGACTTAGCAGATATTGCTCTAGCCCACGTAATATAACGACTAACTTTTTATGTGTTCTACATAACTGAGGTTCACATTCATTTTAAAGCGGATCAGTTTACATGTTCTACATCGCTGGTAAATGAATTCAAAATACTCGAAATGAAGCATAAGGCAGCGGTGCATCACAAGGTTTCATGAAGGGCTATTTTACACTGCATTCTAAGCGACACAAAGTAAGGCTCTATCCTACGGATAACTTGGTAAAATTTTGAAGATATGGATATTAAGGATCGAGCTACGACATTGTGTTCTACGTCGTGGACATGAAAGCGAATTAAATATTTTTAAGATTTAAAGCGAGCGGCCTAGTGACATGTTTCTGATCCGCACATATTAAAGTATATTTTTTTGATGTGCTCCACATCGCTGGTCAAAATGGTCAACTCAGGTGACAAGTTCCTCTAAAGAGTGGCCTAGCGACATGTTCTACGTTGCTTGCATCCAAGCATTACAGAGGTTTTAATCATAGACGTTCATGAATGAATCAACAATCAAGCTTATGCTGACACTTTTTCAGGTGTACAAAAGCGAAGTCTTTGCAAATAAGAACCAATCAATTCGAGTAGGCAGGCAGTAAAAATGTCCATGGAGCTAATAACCAAGAACTTAGTTGGTTACAGATCTATGGCCATATAAAATCCCCAAGAAAGATACACAACTTAGATCTGGATTCTAACAGCTTGGAGCCTAATTGCCATTGAAGAACAAGCAAGTTATAGAGCTGAGTTGCAAGGGTATGCGACATTGTACAAATTCTTCGAGATTCAAAGACAAATGAAATGATGCCACCTCAAAATTTTGTTAATCTGGTATGGTTTTCTCCTTATAATGTTTCATATTTTTCTTTAATAGATGTCAAACCCTCGATTTTTAGGGTCAGCTCTAGAGTGTTTGCTTGCTCTCCTATGTAACATTTTTATGCAAGTCAATAGAAGAAATATTACTTGAATGTTTACCTTTGGAAATTGATATCTTCAACTATTATGTCGAGAGATTCAAGCTGTGGATTGATTTTCTACTAATGTTGTATGGTTAGTCTATTTTGTTGATATTGGATTACTAACTTAGAGCAATTGAAATATTTTCATAATTGAATCTATGCTTGCAAGAAGTTATTTTTTGTAAAATCATGATACTGATCTTATTTTTCTAAATTGGATTATTAATATTACAAATGTTGAAATAACTTCTTGGGGTATGTCTCTGTTTCTGTATTTTTGATGAAGATAATCTGTTTCTTGAATGTTGTTAATCTCAAGTGTGGGACACTGGAAATGATTTGTTAGAAAGGTTTTCCCTGTGGATTTCTATGCTGTTAGCTCTATCCGGCCACTATTTTGATAATAATTCCTTAACCTTAAACCCTTTTATATCTCTATCTCTTAAATATTTACTAAGCTTATATAAGTCAAAACATTATCAGTGGACAAGGAACCCACCTACTTTGGAGGTTCGATTAGAGTAATCTTTAGTCCATCCACTGTTGAGGTCTAAATTGCAACTAGCAAGTGCTTGCCTAATAAAAAAATTAGAAGATAGATAATCATTGTTTTGAGTTTTTCTCGATTTCAATTTGGATTCCAACAGTTTTGACATATCGGTGGGACTTATTTACAAGAAACACTAGTTAACCCACCCCTTTCTTTATTTTATATATTTTCTTGAAGGAATCAAGATTTGGTGAATTGTCTTGACCTTGTTAAGCAGTGAGTAGTAAATTCATCCAACGACTCCTTGAATGCAAGAAACCATAAATCCATCCCTATAGCTTGTAGTTTTTCATGAATACTAGGTCATCTACAAGGAATAACCATGGTTCTTTGATCTACTATGAGCCCCCTTTTAGAGGATCTACCATCATAAGAGATTTGAACCAAGATTTCCATTCATATGAAACTCCTCCTGAGAAATTTGTTGCAGGGCCCCCAAGGCCACCTCCAGTAAGACTACACAAGTAAAATATGGCTTAAAATATACCCCCTAATTAGTCCCTACAAAAATATCCTAGCTAGAATATAGCTAGTCCCCTAAGACTAGCTCGTATGCATGATATCCCTCAGGTTGTGACTAAAGCTATTTCCACATATGATGGATCAGGAAAGACTGCATATATATATTGTCAAGATATTCTAAATTTAGCAACCATCCATAACATAAAGAAAGAAGATGTTATCATCAGAATCTTGGCCCTATCCTTTAGAGGAAAATTTTTGCACTGGTTTAGGACTTTAGAAGATAATACCATTACATCATGGGTAGCATTAGCAGAACCCTTTGTAAAATATTTTAATGAGTCTGTTGATCCCTTTTGCCTCCTCAACCAACTTATGTCCATGCAAAAGCATCAACAAGAGTCCGTTTTAGATTTTAACCTAAGATTTAGTAGGTCCTGGAAGAGAATTCCACCTGAAGCCAAGCTATCTACAATACTTGCTTTCATGTACTATATTATATACCTCGGGTCTAAATTGGGTTTGCAAACCCAAAATTCAAGGATATGTACCTTCCCCCAAGTCTACAATGCAACCATCCAATATGAAAATACCCTTATCAATGTGGGAAGATTACCTCCTAAAGTTATCATGTCCTATTGTTCAGAAACTCCCAATGTTCATAACTAGGCAACCACATCTTCTTATATGGATCCTCCTTCTTTATTATCCCCATTTTCTCAGATGACCCCTATTCCTCATCCCAAAGTATCATCTACTGCAGTTACTTTACCACCACTTCCTATTCAAACATCCCAAGAATTCACTATGCTTCTTGATATATAGAATATCCTTAAAATGCTTAGTAACAAAATGAGCTAAATGAAAAAAAGAGAGATGGAAAGATCTCATAAAAGAATATTTCCCCATGTCAGTAAGGACCAAAAAATTGGAACCAACAATAGCACATGAATCAGAGTAAATACAATGCAAGAATATCCAGGATGTTCCTCTGAAACAAGCCTGGTAAATGTGTGGTGTCTTGTATGCAATGATCCCCATGATTCAGAATCATGTATTAGCATCATGTGTAGTAGGCTATAGAAATGGTAGAGAGGAATAAAAAAGGTAGGGTCAATATGATTTGGCAGCCATACCATATCATAATTGGACAAGACTCAGATGAAGAAGGATCAATTTTAGTTATGACAAGTTTAGGAAAGAAAACCTTACAGGTTGATCCATAAAATATAGGTCAGTTTCAAGTTCTTTCCTGAAAGAATAAATATGTTCTCCCTCAAGGTAATGATATTTTACCTATTCCTTAAGAAAAAAAAAAAGAGAGATATGGTCCCAAAAGGCCAAGATAAGGAGGTCAGTTTTCCTAGAAGATATGACAAAGAAAATGACAACTAAGAGATGAGATCCAAGAGTGAAGCACAAGAAAAGCTTAGATTTCCCTCCATAACCAAGAGGTAAAGGATTGAGGCCACCCAACAATACAAAAGGAAGTATGGTGAACCAAAGAGAAAATATGAGAATCCCTCTTTAGTGAAAGTAAAGTATAACATTGTAGAGTAGATGAAAAGAATACCCTCAAAGGGTAGCCTGTATGATACCCTATTTATTCTTGGTCAAATAAACTTGCTGAAGGCTTCTCTAAGCAAATATCCACAGGAAAAGTAGGCTACTAAAATCCTCAACATGCCCTCTAGGAAAGACAAAATATCCCCTGCTACCCTAAAGAACAAACCCCCTCCCTTTTATATTTCTTTAAGGATGGAGGGTTGGATTATCCATAACTGCATGATCGATTCGAGGGCTTCCACCATAATTATGCCCAAAGCAGTTTGCAAGGATATGGGTATAGAATATACCAGATCCTGTCTTGGAGTTTTGCAGTTGGATGGAACCCCAGTGAAGATAGTGGGTGTAATAAAATATGTTCTAATGAGGTTTCATAGAGCTCTAGAGGTAACCATTGTGAAAGAAATAGTGGTGGTAGACCTAGAGCCTTATTTTGGCTTGTGTCTTTCAAGATAATTCACTGCCAAATTAGGAGGATGTATGTACATGGATTACTCTAGCATTATGATTCCATTTAAGGAAAAGAGAATAAGGATTATGCCTGAGAAGCCCGTGTCTTATCATATTAAAATTTTTGAATAAGACATGTGAAACATCACTTCTATGGATTATTTCCAACTGGTGGAAAGTTTTGAAGAACTAGAGGTTGAGGACGAATTGTTGTTCAAAGAAGATTGTAGTCAGTTTGGAACAGACATGGGTACATATAGCATTGCCTTAGAAATAGATAAGAGTCCCTGCCATATCCAATCATTCATTAAGGGAGACAGAGAATTGGATCATGCAATTTGATGATGCAAGATGCAAAAATAGGGCTGGTGTCAGTGTATTGTTGTAGTCTCAATCAGAAAGTGCAAAGAGTTTCGCATACAGATTGACTTGATCCTGTACCAAAAATACTGTAAAGTATAAGGCTTTGTACCTCAAAATAATGTATGCTAAGAGTATGGGCATCAAAATACTAAATATATGGCTAATGTAAACTAATTATTAATTAGGTAAGAGAGAGGTGTAGTAGTAAGCACCATTACCTAAAGGCATACAGAAATAGGGTATAGGATTTTATGGAATCCTTTGATGCCCTAAATATTAATTTTGTTTCCAGAAGACATAACACTTTGGATTATTCCTTGGTAGTGAGAGGAGAAAATTTTAATCCATTTGTAGATATAGGAGTTACAAAATACAAAGGAATCAAAATGATTTTCAGGCCTGCAGTACTAGACAAATAGATCTTTTGGCAAGTTTTTGAAAGCGATGAGCAGATCATTGATTTCCTAGTAAGGTAAGCCTATCTATCTACCATTTAAGAGGAAAATGTAGAAGAGATAGACCAACAAGATGTCATACACCTAAAAAACAATCATATCCCTAGAGGGTTGGTCACTTTGGAAAGCTTTTTTGATAATGAAGACAAGAAGAATATTAAATCCATGGAGATTAATGAGAATATTTACAAGGAAATTGAGATAAAAAAAAAAAAGAATCTCAAAGTTGGAGTTAGATGTTGTCCAGAAGAAGAGGAAGATATCAAGATCATGTGCCTGAAATACCAAGACATTGTGGCTTGGTCATATGAAGATCTTAAAGTATACGATAAAAAGGTGATCCAACATACAATTGAGCTAGAACTAAACACAAAACCTTTTAGGCAGAAGCAAATACCTATGAATCCCATAATTGAATTCATAATGAGAGAGGAGCTATTAAAGCTACTGAAAGCTAAGATTATTTACCCAATCAAATACTCCACCTAGGTAGATAACTTGGTTCCAGTAAGAAATAAGAATGGAGACATCTGCTTGTGTGTATATTTTAGGAATCTTAACAAAATATCATTAAAAGACCATTATCCCTTCCCTCAGATTGATCAAATTTGCATATTTTTGTAGGAGTAGAGACGTTCTCACTATTAGATGGATTCTCTAGTTACAACCATATTTGGGTGAAGGACAAGGATCAGTTCAAAACAACATTTACCACAAAATGGGGTACTTTTACCTATAAGAGAATACCTTTTGGTCTGTCCAATGCAGGAGCCACATTCCAAAGAGCAATGGATTATGTCTTTGGAGAGATGATCAAAAAAATCATTTGATATACTTGGTTGATATGACTGTATTCTCACATAAGAAACAAGATCACCTCGCACATTTAGAGTAAGTATTTAAAAAGTGCAAGGAATTTGGTATCTCTCTCAACCTAAAGAAGTATTTTTTTGTAGTCCATGAGGGAAAGTTGTTAGGTCATGTGGTCTCTAAAGAAGGTATGTCTATCGATCCAGATAGAATCAATTAAATTCTCACTCTTCCATTGCTCATGAACAAGAAATATTTGTAGTCCTTCTTTAGCCAGATTAATTTTGTCAAAAAATTTCATCTCAAATTTTGTTCAAAACGTGAAACCTATCTTGGAACTACTGAAGAAGAATGCAAATTTTAAATAGATTGAAGTGAGAAAACAAGATTTTAAGATCATCAAATAGTACATTGCCACTACTCCAGTTCTAGTGAACCCTAATTTTAGCAAAGATTTTATTTTGTATGCTTATGGAGCTGAAGAGAGCTATGCATATATGCTCACTTAGAAAAATGATGAGGGAGAAGAACACCCCATATTATTTTGGAGTTAAACTATCCACGAGTATCAGGTCAGGTACAATTTTATTGAGAAACATGTATTTGTAGTGATATAGTCATTGAAGAAATTTAGGTAATATTTGGTTCAGAGTAAAACCCTAGTCTATGTAGTTCACCTAGATGTTAGAAGTTTCATTTTACAAGGTGAACTAGGAGATAAAAGAGCTGGCTGAATTACTAAGATACAAGAGTATGACATGGAAATACATCCTACTAATTTGGTCAGGGGTAGAGTATTATGCCAAGGTTTAACGAAAGCAGTAGTGATAGCAGAAGTGACAACTTGCCAATCATCAGTAGAAGATAAGACTAAAGAGCTACAGTCAGGAGAATCAGACTGGGTCGATCAGATGACCAAATACTACCAGACAGGAGTTTGTCCTAATAATATTAAACCCTCACAGAGGAGAATATATAGGATTCAAACCTTGAAATATGTCCTACTTCTAGGACTATACAAGAAAAATCTTGATGGAGTCCTCTTAAGATGTCTAAAATATGATCAAAAACAAAAAATCATCGAAGAGTTCCATAGAGGATCATTTGGAAGATATTTTTTAGGAAGGGTCACAACTTTAAAGATCATTAGGGCAGGTTATTACTGGCCTACTATTTTTTTTGATACTTTCAAATTTACAAGAGCCTATGATGAATTCCAACAATATGTGGGAAGAACCAGGAATGCATCATTTCCCCTCAAGTCGATTCAAGTTGAAGAGCCTTTTCAACAATGGGGTCTAGACTTCATATGGGTAATCAATCCAGATTCCTTAGTAGGACATAAATACATATTGATTGCCACATACAACCTCACTAGATGGGTAGAAGCCATCCCCACAAAGAAATCAGATCAGGAAGTGGTGATTGAATTCATGGAGAGTTTGATCACAAGATTTGGTGTCCCAAAAGCTATAGTAAGTGACAATGGTCCAGATTTTGTAGGATCTAAGTACATTGATTTTGCTAGCAAGTATGACATTACTATAAAAAATACCTCCAACTACTATCCCTAGGGGAATGGATTAGCAAAGTCAACTAAAAAAATCTATTGAGAATCTTGAGAAGATCATCAGAAGGTAACAAGAGAAGCTGACACTTGCTGTTAGAGCAAGTTCTATGGGCAGATAGGATTACCATAAAAAAATCCATCAAGACCTCTCCTTATGCCTTGGTGTATGGCAAAGAAGAAGTATTACCTATTCATTTGGAAATTCCAGCTCTCAAGTTGGTAGACACATAGGATGAGTCTAAGCAGAATCTAGTTGAAACTAGGTTAAAACATTTGCTTTAGCTAGAAGAAAAAAGGACCCAAGCATATGAATATTTCTAGAAGAACTCATTTTATATTAAGGGACGGTTTGAAAAGAAGGCAAAATTTAGAAATTTTAAAGTAGGAGACTTTGTTCTAAGGTGGAACGTAGAAAGAGCCAAGCCAGGGTACCACCAAAAGTTTGATTCTTTCTGGGATGGTCCTTTCAAAGTAGTAGAGGTTAAAGAAAGTAATATTTTACAGCTTAAATATCTAGAAGAAAATATGCAACCGATATCGGTCAATGGTTTTTGTATTTATATCTCTTTCCTTGAACCATTTCTCCCTAGATTTTAGAATCAATATGACTCCTTTTTCAAAGCATTACGATAATTAGAAAGTAATTATTTTTATTTCACATAAGAATGCTCATCCATTCCATAGATTTCTACTATTTCTTGTAAATTTTTGAGTTTGGATTTAATTTCCTTATTTTCTCAAAAAATGTTACCAAAATATTTGTCATTCCAAATCTTCATTTGCTCCTTTAAATATTTTATCTTTTAAAAAAACTTGTACATATATGATTCTTCAATATTTTCTTAATCCCACCATAACATAACCATCTAGAAGAAATCAGAGTCTTGGACAAAATAGATTGTAAGTGAAATGGATTTGGATGACCATTATTGGGTAAATCAGAAGTCAAAAGAATGGGTTTGTGATTCGATCCTACTTGCAATAAAATATTTGAACATATTGTATACTTTGTTTTTTGCCATATGTTGGAGAACAAGAATCTATATAATATTTTTGCTTTATGTTCTTTCCCAATGCATCTATTAACCCATGTATATTGGGAACCTAAAGGACTAACATCTTAAAAGCCATTTGAATTGATAAATGAAGCAAAATATTTCATTGATTTACACTATCCTAGAGGACCACCCTTATTTTTTAAAGGATATGTAATTATGCTATTGTCACCCCCAAGGACCCATAGATCACAATTTTGACAAATATATGCTAAGGTCCTTCCAATATCTTTCATGAGGAGTGACTATAGTCGGAGCATATGCATTTATAACCCCAACTTTGATGTTTTTCTCTTTCCTGCAAAATAGTCCAACAACCCAATTACTTTTTGCTTCTAATAATTTTCCATTCCATTTGTGTTTGCCCCATATTGTTACAATATTGCTTGAAGTTCCTACAAAAGAAACTGCTAGCAAAACACCCATCTTCTAAATCATTTTAAAAGCATCCTTACATTCCTCACTACTTGATTATTTTTATTGTATTAAAATAAGCTCAAGACTATAACAACCTATTATTTCCTTAATAACCCTTTATAGGGGTCTTATTCATACCCCTAATATTCTAAGATATCATTTTCATAATAAATTTTTATTTTTATTAGTAGGCTTAGCCCCACTTATTGTTAAGACCTGTAATGTTTTTATTTATCTTACCAAATTGATATCCCTTTGAGTTTCTTTTTCTCTTTGTTCATCCTTTGATAACCTTCCTCTCCTTTTTCCATTCCCACCAACACTTTAATATTCATCAATCGCTTCTATTTTTCCATATTTTTCATAATGAGAGTTACATTTTAAATATTTATGTTATCCTAAATAATATGAAATGCAAGTAATAGCCTCATAAACATTTTCTTCTTTATGTTGCCTTAGAAACCCTAAAGCGCAAGTATGATCCTCCATAGTAATTACTTTCTTATGCTACCTTGGAAACCCTAAATTTCCATGGATATCCTCCATATGCATTTCTTTATTATGTTGCTCTTGAAACCCTAAAGTACAATGGATACACTCTCTACTAATTCCACTTTTATTACAAGGAGAATATTTTTATGCTACTTGAAGAAAATGAAGATGATTTACCTGGATTAACCTTGACCACCTTTACCTCATTTGTTGTAAAAATTACCTCCACATATTCCTTCACACCTTTAACTCCTATATTTAAACTTGAATATTGTACTTGCTCATCTCTTGTGTCATTTGTTTTCTTCTAATGGTTGATTTGAGTGAGCTATAATAGGATTTTCCATTTAATGATGTAGAGGGGTTTTTATTGCTACTTTCTTATGAGTGGAAAATCCTTGAATATACCTAGCTTCTACTATGATACAATCTTCTTGTTTCACAATGAAGTTTACCTTATGCCCAAAATTTTCCATCCCTTTCTTTGTCATTTTCACTTTACAATCTCTTTCCATTTGTTTGGTCTCATGATCTTTGTGATAGTGGAGGGCAATATTTTTACAATGCATTTGTTGATCTCATTCTCTTGATTTAAAATTTATTCCTAATGGACTATGGTAAGGGTTTTAAAAAATCCATGGCAACACATATTCGAGTGTCTACAACATTCCTTCTCTCTTTAGTATTTGGTCCCTCATGGATGAATTCCCCTAGAGTATTGCCAATATTATTTAAAATATTCTTATTGATAAGTTGATAACGAAGTCCAAAAAGCCTAATCCATACTGGAAGTATTTTAATAATCTCTATCTCCACACAAAAAAAATCTTACTCCATAATGTATGTTTACCCCTAAAAGGAAAATCCTTTCAAAAGAAAAGTCATGGAGTAATTTAAATTCAATCCCACTTCCACTTGATCCAATTTTGAATATTGGAAAAAAACTGACCATTATCCATGAAAATTGTATATTAACTCTCTAGTTATAAGAACCATTATATCATGCTCAATCATCTCATCCTTGATAATCACTTCTAGTGTAGTATTTGCTACCTGAATAGGGTTTAATATAGATTCACTCTTCCTCTTATCACTAACTAGGGAATCCATACTTCCAAATGAGGAAATCCTTACTTTCAGTAAGGACTTTAAAAAATGACTTTCCTACATGTTACCTAGATTTTTTCACATTAATCCTTTTAGTTTTCGAGTTTCTACTTAGATATGGAATAAGAAGTAGCATTCACTCCTTGCTCACACTTTGCTTCCTACTTCCTACTCATACTTGCTCCCTGCTCCTATATATATTTAAGACAAATTTATTTTTTTATTTTATTGCATTTATTTCATTATCTTAGATCACTCTGCGCATATATTCAAATCTTGTAACTAAGAGTTTAACATGTTTTTTCATATTTGAGACTTTTTATCATGAGCACTATGCTTGCAAACATTCTACAAAAGGGATAAAATATAAATATAAACTTCAATATAATTTTAAGATTTATTTATAATATTTCTTTCAACCCATATATTTCAATAAATAATGGTAGGACCAATCCTCCACATAATGCTTAATGCTTTAGCTTCAAAACAATTAATCCAAAATTTTATCCACTCTTATGATGTTTATGAAGTAACCTAATAGACTCTTGCTTTTTCTTAAGCAGTAGTAAATGATAGAATTTGAGGGATACTAAAGAAGTAGGTGATTTTATGTATTTAACTTCTCTTTACACAAATCATACCTAAATGTTCCATGCTATCCTCTTTTTTGTAAACTACCACTTCTAGTTTTTTTACTTTGGACTACTAACAAAAGGAATATTAAGGCATTAAGGAGGGCTTCAAGTGACCAAACATCCTTCTAAGGCATATCTTTAGGGTTAGAAAACTGTTGATGCATATTTTGGAGCTTATTTGTTGATTGTTTGAGCTCCTCTATCTCAATAAATATTACTAATGGAATCCAAGATTTAGAATTTTTATTTGCATCAATATAATGTTACTTTTGAATATCTACAAGCCAATGGTTATCATTTTGTTTTAAAAATAATAGGAAAAGACTTAAAGCAAGCATTATATCAAAAATATATAGAATCCCTCATTGTGTAACAACCCCCTTCTCAAGATTGGTAAACATAGTAGTATATATCATAGAGACTTGCAATTAATATTAATTGCCACATAGAATAATATTGGCTACTAATAATGAAAATACAATTAAGTTTCCAACTCACATGTTTTTAAAAAATATTCATTCAACACTAGGTTTATGAAATTACTATGAAGACCATTACAAAATGGATACAGTTTACTCAACTTAAATGGTTTTATTAATATTGAAGTGGAATCCATACCCAGTAGCCTCAAAATATCCATTTATGTCATAGGATGGATTTGAATCATGATATAGTCTTTGAGACCAATGTCTTCCTCCTTGATTGCATTGAGCCACCTTAACAACATGGTCAATCTATGGAGGATGGGAGAGTCATTAACTTTGACAAAAACTAACATATTCTACACATTCTCAACATGAATTTCAACTAGTCCATTATTTCAATTATTTATCCATACCCCAAAAATTCCTTTTAATATCATGATTAAGATATTGTTGCCATTCCAAATTTTCTCACAAGCAATCATGAGGTCGTATCCAAGTTAACTTAAGTTAATAGGCATCATTTATGTCCCTTTGGACAATGGAAATAATCCTTTCCTATACATGAATTTTATATCAAATTCTTATGAAGAAAAGTTAGAAAGTATTATCTTAACTCTATTTTTAAAGTTTTAGAAGTTCAAACTTAGCCACTTGGCCAAGCATTATATTTTGATCTTACCCATATAAAATTAATACAAAGTTTTCATTCCTCATACAACCACCTTTCTTATAATTCATGAAGAGAAACATTTTTTTCTCACTTATGGGATTTGAAAATATTTATAATGGATAAATAAGTATATTATATAAAATACATAAAGCATCTATGATATCTCCATGGCCTAACTAGACGCCTTGTATGCATGATCTGAGCTAACTAGTATGCATCCTTTACCCAGTTTGAGTGTTGCTTGTATGGCTACCATGTCACCTGCTCCTCCCATAGGCAATTTATCAGGTGATATACTTTTTAGAATGAATCTATGATGCCTAATCTATCTACTTTCTAGATGTTGTACCATTGGTATACTAGGGGTACCTCTGCATTCTTAAGTCATCATGGTAGCCTTGGTGGTTGTAACACAACTATATGATCCAAGGCCCACACCTAGAGTAGCATATAACATTATAATCCCCTTCCACACCTATAGACCAACCTATGCAATGAATGATATAGTCATATTATGATGATAGGTCCCTAATAAAACATTGCATAGTGCTTGAGCATGTCAACCACCACCTCTTCCCAACCCTAGTGCATAGCCCTCTTGCTAGTGTTGCCAATGAGTACTCTTGATACTAGGGTGCACAATAAGGTTTCCTTCCTATCCACATTACCATAATGTACATGACATTGATACTAATGCCTGACCTAACCACTAGGAACTATACATAGTTGCTTAACTGCTTTAGTATCCACTATTGAATTTCACTCATATACATGAGAGATCCCCTAATCAAAAATATTAGGATCTACTAGAAATACTCTAATATAGCCATGATATCTTTGTAGGGAAATTGAAATGTATTTTCCAAATATCATCTCTCTACCAAGGTTATCAATAGTGCTCTATCAAACTTAGACTTTAGTATTAGGGCTATATTGTAAATCCCTACTATCACCATGAGTGTATGTTTTGTATCACTCAATAGGCCTAGGATGGTTTCTAATGCATGTAGCATCCTCTCTTGATATTACAAATTTTATAATATCTCCTACAACTATAAGCCAATCATCTAATTAGTCCTATAGACACTTAAAATTAGTCTCAAATCAACTTTGCAAAAGTGCACCAAAAGGAAAAATCTCCATCAAGTAGTAAAAGTATCACTAGACAACAAAAATGCTATCAGAATAACAACAATATCATAAAATAGTGAAAATTCCATCTCTACATGATAGCGTTAATAGTCAATGAAATAATTTTCCTTTTTTAGGTGTACTTTTTAATATAAAAAAATGAAAAGGGACTAATTTTTGAGTTACCTACCTAAGCCTGACCTCCTCATTCTAATGTCAATATCTTCACTTTTTCTACATGGTGTGGTGGTCTCACCTATTGAGCCATTGAAATCCAAGTTGAGATTTCATATCCAGAGCTATCTAATCATGACCATTAGTGGTAATTTGTTTTTATACCCTATACATTTTAATCTATCCCGCCCTAACCAATTTGTGTTATTTTATCATTCATTACTACATCAATGTGTCTCATGGTCAAGTCAATTTTCCTCTATCAAACTTGATTTTACCTCTGAAACTTGAGGGGGCACACCAAGGATCAACAATATTTTATGTTGTTGAAAAGGAAAAATTTAACATAATTAACAATAAACAAACCAAAAGCATCAGCAATTTAACATCATGAACCTTAAACAACATCAAATCTATCTATCTCAAAATTGGGGTATGAAGGTTAGTTTTTTATGCATTCATCATCCAATAAATGCATAAAAAATGGGTAAACATAGACACCCAATTTTGATCACATCACTAAGTCTTTAAAACTTACTAACATCTACATCACCTAGCAAATTAGACATCCTAATAAAATAAGCATATTAAGACCAAATATAGGGGTATTTGTTGCTTCCAAAGTAGAAGTGTCACTCCTAAAGTAGTAGAGCCTATAATGTTATTGCTTGCATGGCAACGCTTTTGCCAAATATTCAAATTTCATCTTTTTCTATCCAATCAGCCCGAAAATAGTAACTTTGGCACAACATTGAGATATTTAGCACCATCAATGCTTCCAATCCCAACACCACTAACTATTAAAAAATATATATATAGTTGGTAGACATCAACTACCACAAAATCTAGATCTAATCGAGCCAATTGTGCCTACCATGTCAACTATGCTCTGATTTAGCAATCAAAATCTTGGATATTTTCCATATTATTTTTTTTCTTAGCCATGCAACTATGCCACCTCTTCAACTTGCTAGTCTTGGTATATTCTCAAAAGGATCCTCCAAGGGAGCCATGGCTTCCCATAAAGCCAATTCACAGGAGAAACCAGTCCATGAAGTCTTGCAATAATAAAGCCTTGCTAAAATTAGTATAGAAATCATTCTTTGTAATAAGCAAGAGGTATTCTTCAATTGGTGATCTTTTCTTGCTTAGTAGTAAGCTTTTATCATGCCAAAAACATTCCTCAAGGTTACATGTGGCAAGGGTTTTGGGACTGCGAGCAAGCTCCTTACCAGTTTTTCATTAGGTTGTGCTTCTTCATTATTAATCCTTTTATTATATTTTCCATTTATCATTTGTAATTATTTCATCCATTTTAGCTTTTTGCATAACAATCTTATTTTCATCAATCAAATATCTAGTAGCTTGTTCTATCAAGATCCCTCCCCCATTTTGGTTAAATTTCTCCATTGAATCATCTTATAATCAAGGGTTTTTATGTCCAAAGACACATTTTGCTATTTCTATAATTATAAGCATCAACGAATTGAAGTCTTAGTGATGCAATTGTGCCCTATTTTTCCACAACAAAGACTATGAATTCCTAGTCAATAATCTATCACAATTAAAAAAAATGCCATCCTTTGGCAAAAGTGTCACTAGTGCTATCGTTAGTCGTAGTGCTTCTATCTTTGAGAAGACAACCATTTATTTTATTCTGTAACTTTATTTTTCTTTGTCTTTCTTAATTGGGATTTGATACTTGTCAAGGGAGCTACAACCCTCCACTGACCTAAGTAGACCTCTCTACATTTGAACTCATATGTTTCTATCCTTTTTGTAGGTTCATGAGAGAGTAGGTGCCACAAACAAAAGCATCACCAATTATCAAAAGCATCATTAGCATTTCTACATTAGCCATCACTATTGTCTTAGAGGTATAACTAGGTCAGAGGTTCCATTTGGAATCTTTATCATTGTAAATTTGAATAATTTTATGTCTATTGTGTTTATTTGCCTATATTATTCTATTTTTTGTTATTTAATTCATTAAAGAAAAAATAAAGAATGGAATAAATTACTCACTCTTAGCATCATTTATGGACCAACTATAGCACTAAATTATAATTAAATAAAAATTACATGTTGAAACTTAGGGCTATTTGCCTGCATTATTCTCTTGCACCCTTGCTTATAAATTAAAAATGCCTTACTTTTATCGTCAAAAGATAAAATATGTAGTTAATAGGGTCTGTCTGTTGCATTGCGCTTGTTGCACTAGTAGCTAGAATAGTTCTAGATTAAGGTTAGGTGGTAAAAAAAACTTAGAAAAATGTAGATGTTTTCAAACTGAACCCATCAATTTGTAGACTAGGCTCACAGCTGTCCCTATCCTCGAGATGAGATATCGCATACTAGATGACCTATAGGAACAAGAAAGCTAGTTCTAGTCCCACATACCAAATCATAAGCCCTCTATGATTTTACTTATGTCATAAGAAGCAATATCTTAAAAATATGGAATGAAACATTACTCTTAATAACATATTTTAGTCATAACCCCTTTATTAAAGATATGAATTTCAAGAAACAATTGATTTTGAAGATGTTGAATAATGATTTTTTTAGAGATCTACAAACAATATGCATGCATTCAATAAAAATAGAAAGTAAGTTGTATCTTGCAAGGCAATAAAGACTCTAAGCATAAGGAAACCCTGACCAATGATTCTATTAAGAAATTTACTTATGTTATGTAGAAGTCTAATATGATAAATTTAATGGGCTTATTATTTGATGATTTTTAATCCAATTTATTCATAATACCAAGAACAAATATAATCAATTGACCACAAAAATTTATAATTTTTTTGAATACTTTAAAAAGTAAGAACATGACACGACATACATCACACAATAGGTGTTATTCTAGCATTCCTTAAAACCATAGTTATTGTTATGATTATCAAAAATATATTTTTAAAATTAAATTTATATAAAAATTCATACAAAAGGAAAAATAAAAATTTGGATGTTTATTTTAATATGGTCCACGTGATAAGGGGAATTATTGACCGATCAAGGCAAGGTAAACTAATGGTGAATGAGAATGATATTAGGAGTAGGAGCAAATAAGGTATTGGTATTGGGATTGGGATCGAGAATGGCTTTGAGATAAAACCTAGAAATGGTTGCAGTATTGGAAGCACGAAGGAGGCTAACCCTCAGTCAAATCAATATTTAGACCCAAGGGGTCTAACAATAGATAAGGGTAAATAACTATGGTCCCATGTAGTGTTAGGTAGACCAAAAATCCCAGAGTCCAAGTTGGATCTACTTTTGAAAAAGGGCCAAATTTTTATTCCAAAGGATTTGGTTAATATGTATAGTGAAAAATGATCCCATAAATTGGTTGGCATATATATGGAGGTGAGGCCCGACCTAAATGCGATCAAAAAATGGGCTTCTAGAAAATTAAGGTCGAATGGTAATATGGAAATTGTTTCCCTTTCTGAAGGTTTTTTTATGGTAAAGCTAAATTTTTTTGAATATTTAGAGATAATTTTATGGGGAAGCCCCTAGTTCTTTGGTAGGTGTGGCCTTTTCATCAAGAGACAAGGATATTTTCAATCCTGAGACCCAAAACATTTTGCAAGTCCTAGCTTGTGTAAGATTACCTAATATCCCATTTTACTCTTGGCACAAGGATATTTTTGTTGGTATTGATAAGGAAATGGGTCAACTAATTGCTATGGATCTAGCCACCAAGTCCAAGTCCCACTTCATTTATGCAAGAATATGTGTCAATGTGGATATGGAGAAAAATCTACTAGATTCAATTTAGTTGATTTCAATATTGAGAATTTGGAACCAATATTTTGAATATGATAATCCCCTTGTTTAATATGGGGTTTGTAAGAAATTAGGGCACTTAGCCTAGGTTTTTCCAAACCAGAAGCCTCCAACACATGGTTAGAAGGTCTAGAAAATGAAGCAAATGGAAGAAGAGATTGTCAGGAAGAAAGTTGAAAACCCCAATAGTGAAGTTGGTAAAATTGATAAGTAGAAGGTTTCATCCATGGAGAACCCCATAATAGAAGTAAGTAAAGCTGACGTACAAAAGTTTTCCATGGAGAATCAAGCTTTGGTAGAAAAAATGAAGGTACGTGAAACTTTACCTCCCTCAAACTCGAATTCTATTTTATATTCAAATACCTTTTAATGAAATGGTCTTAAAATAAATGGTAAATCGATTAAAAAATAACCTATAAAATATAGTTAAGTCAGGAAAAACTACTCAAACTCCAAAGACTAGACATCAAAAGAAAATTGGGATTGATGTGGGTGATGTTAAATCTTAGGGAAGACCTTCTTATCAAAAAATCAGAGAAAAATAGATAGAATCAGATGTTGCCAATGAAATCCAAAGTGTTATTGCCTTGGGTGGGGTAAGTAAAAATACCACCAAGGAAATCCAAAAAATGAAGCTTATTTCATGGAACATCATAGGAATAAATTCCTTGGGTAAGCATAGATTGGTCCAAACATTGAGAAAATATAATGGAACTCAAATGATTTATCTTTAGGAAACTAAATTGGAAACTCAAAGTATAGAACCAATCAGATAGAGAATTTAGAGGGAGGCTAATTTTATTGCTAGTCCTATATTGGGCACCTCTAAAGGGATTTTTAGCATGTGTGATAAAAATAAATTATAAGTAAAACTCATCATTCACTCTAATAAATGTATCTATGTTATATTACATTGCAAAGAGGAAAATACATAGTGTATCTTAACTAATGTCTATGCTCCAAATTGTTTTGTTGATAGAAAGCATTTATGGGAGAATTTGAGTCATAAAAGAATGAATACCTTGGATTGTGGCTAGGGATTTCAATTCCCCATTGAATATTTTGGATAAGAAAGGGGGAAACCCTATAATCTCAGAAGGCATGTCTAATTTTTCTTAGTTTGTTAGATCTAATGAGCTTTTGGATGTGGATTTGAGAGGAGCCAAATACACTTGGAGTAATAGACATCTTGGTTATTGACTTATTTAATTCAGACTTGATAGAGTCTTATTCTCCAAAGAAAGCATATTTCTTTTAGGGGATACCCTTCTCTCAGCCCTACCAAAAATTGGTTCAGATCACAATCCTTTATTATGTGAAATAGGGGGAGCTGGGAGAAGGTTCAAAAGCCCTTTTAGATTTGAAATGATGTGGCTTAGACACAAAAACTTGGAAGCCTAGATTGATGAATGGTGGAAGGCTGATTTATCTAACACTAAGCTTTCACAATTTGCTAAAAAGATTCATTTTGTTAAGAGAAACCTGAAATTGTGGAATAAATATATTTTCAATCATATCTTTCAAAAAACGTTTGATTTAAAAATTCAACTATATAATATAGAATAATTGATAGCCAAGGAATGCCTTTTAGAGAACACAAGAATAAGGAAAATTAGGTCCTTGTGGATCTCCATAATGTTATGACCTATGAATAAACCTTCTACCATCAAAAGTTAAGAATAACATGGCTCAAAGAGAGAGATTGCAATACAAAATTTTTCCATATCTCTAATATTAGACACTGGAGAAACAATAGAATTTTAGAAGTCCTCAAAGCTAATGAAAAACTCTCTAATGATCCTTTGGAGATCATAAGAGAAGCGCTCAAGTATTTTTTGTATTTGATTGGCACTAAATATCCTATTAATGAGGAGACAATGAGTGAGTTATGCAATATTCTTACTATACTAATTGATAAGATGAATGATTTCTTAATGATCCCTTTTAAGGATGAGGAGATTAAAAATTCTCTCTTTGATATGAATGGGAATAAATATCCTGGTCCTAATGGTTTCCCAATAGGTTTTTTTTAGCACTTTTGGAATATAGTGGGTGGGGATATTATTGAAGCTATTAAGCAGTTGAAAAAGATTCATTTTATTCCAAAGGATATTAATTCTAAATTCTTAGCTCTCATTTAAAAGTAGTGGGAGCTAACTCTTTCTTGGACTTTAGACCTATTAGTCTTTGCAACACCATTTATAAAATTTTGTTGAAGACTCTTGCAAATAGAATCAAGGTGGTGCTCCCTTTTATAATTGAACCCCATCAAGGAGGATTTATCAAAGAAAGGTAGATTTTAGATGGTATTATCACTATCCATGAGATTATCCATTTGCTTGATAGAAGTTGGGAAGAAGGGATGCTCCTAAAATTAGATATGAATAAGGCTTATGATAGGGTCTCTTGGGACTTCCTTATTAGAGTGCTAAGAAGTTTTAGTTTCCATTATAATTAGGTTGATCTCCTAAAAGTCTATTTTTCTTCATCCATGTTCTCATTTTTGGTGAATGGTTCAACTACGGGTTACTTTCCAATAAAAAGAGGCCTTAGCAAGGGGACCCCTTATTCCCTTATATCTTTATAATTTTAGTTGAGGCTCTTGGGAGATCTATCACAAAAGTTAGTTTTGATAGATGTATAAGTGGTATAAATCTTACCTCTACTATTAATCCCATCTCTCACCAAAATTTTGTTGATGACACTTTTATCACCACTAAGATTTCAATCCCCATAGGCTAGAGTGTTAACATATATTCTAGAGATATATGAGATTGTTGCAGGTCAGAAAATAAACTTTGGTAAAAGCAATATCTACTTTTTTAATACTTTGGCTATTATATAATAAAATATTGCTTAATTTTTTTTTTTTTGGGATAGGTACCCTTCCATCTACTTGCCTAGGAATGTCACTTTTCAAAGGGATAGTGAAGGAAGAGATGTGGAACCCTATGGTTGAAAGGATCTTTAGGAAACTAGCTTGCTGGAAAGGGGCTTTGATGAGCTAAGCAAGGAAAACTCAGTTGGTGAAAGCTTTTCTCCAAAGCATTCTATTTTATTTTATCTCTCTTTAAGATGACTGCTAAGATTTACAATAAGATTGAATAAATGCAAAGAAATTTCTTATGGTCGGATTTAGAGAAAAAGAAAAGAATTTCTTTGGTTGTGTGGGATATTATTTGCTAAAAATGGGGTGGAGGGCTTGGTTTAAGAAAACTTAGGGAGCTAAATACAACCCTATTAGGAAAAATAGGATGAAAACTAGAAAAGGTGGAAGATATTGATTGGATTAAGATTCTTCAAGCAAAATACCTTAAGGATATCAATTTTTTTGTGGAGAGGGACTTTCCCTTGGATTCCAGCCTTTGGAACAGTTTGCAAATGAAGAGACCTTTGCTACAAAATGGAAGTAGAAGGAGGATTGGGAGTGGCAGACATGTTCACTTTTGGAATGATGCTTGGCTGAGAAGTTTTCCCATTAAGGAGGATATGGATTTGGGATGCCTTTAGTAGGAGTTATCTCAAAATATTAGGATTTGGATTCATGATTACATCAAGTGGGAGAATGGTAGACTGTTATGGAAAAGCATATAGGTGGATGGATAGGATCAAAGAAAATTTTAAATGGTTCAAAGGTTAAATAGATTGTTGCAAGTTTATACCCTGAAGAATGAAGATATTAAAGATTATAGGTGGTGGAATCCTTATAAGCAAGGGCTCTATACAGTTAAAGTAGGTTATCATTTGCTCCAAAAAGAAATAGGATTATTTCCAGTCTCTAAGGTGTGTGTGAAAAACCTTATCCATAAAATTTCTTTCTTCTATTGGTTGGATGTCCAAAATAAAATTTTGACTTTGGATAACTTAGAAAAAAGAGGATTTCATCTTCCTAAGTGTTGTAGTCTTTTTGAAAGAGATTCGGGGAATGTGAATCACCTCTGTGTTCATTGTCATTTTACGTAGGAAGTCCTTTTGGTTATTCTAAGAAATTTTTAAATAGATTAGTTTTTTTTTTGGTATTAGGTAGAGGTGGTTATAAGGTCCACAAACCTTTTACATAGTCAAATGGGCTGGTTCTAGCTCCAATACCGTATAATCAAAATACAAAATAGACCTTCCCAAGACCCACATTAAGCCATACTTAGATTCTGTAGTCCTATACTTACCACTGGACTATTTAGGATTAAAAAAATGAGACAACAACTAGCACTTACTAAACATAACACTAGGCTATTGTACCATACACTTGTCACTTCCCAGGCCCCAGCAAATGGGTTACCTTTTGTCCCTCTACCTAATTCCATCTACCGGATTACTCCTCATCAACCACTCTGATATCCTACCGCTCTAACAGGTTTGATCTTAGATCTTCTTTAGAAGTCAACACCATTAATTCTTGAGGGAATTTATCCTTCCAAATTTGCATATCCCTAGCAAAAACTGCAATATTTTCCATTAGATCCACTACTTGGTTCCCTTATCTGAAGGTGTGTTGGATTCAAGCACTAACCAAATGGGATTTATGAATCTTTGCTTCTAGGATAAGCTTCGAGATGGTCCAACTGGGATCTTTATCCTCCTTAATTGCCTTGATTATATTAAGTGAATCCCCTTCAAATATTACTTCCTTATACCCCTCTAGTATGGAAATTCTCATTTCCTACATGTAGGCTCAGGATTCTACAAAATGATTTATTTGAGTTCCCAAAGGCTCCACAAAGGCAAGGACCACTTTTCCTTCCTCATTTCTCAGAACTCCTCCTACTCCTGCAGCCCCCGGATTTCCTTTGGCTGCCCCATAAAAATTGAACTTAACCCACTTTTGTGTGGACACCATCCCGTGCGTTGGTTGTAATGACTGGGTCTGGAGGTTTCTCTCCCCAGTTTTGCAAAATCCTCCTTTCCTTAGGATACATGATCTCATTTTTGAAGTAAAAGGTTTTCTAGTTTTCTTTCAGAGCTCTAATTATTTTATTACCACATAACCTGGGATCTTTCTTACATCCTTTAAATACTCTCTTATTTCTCTCATTATATAGCCCCAATAAAAAATGGGGTAAGCTGAGCTTTCAAAGCCAAGTCAAAAGTTTCACCCGAAAGGGGGAAGCCCACTGCATGCAGAATTCAGACATGCTATTTGGGTGGACCCAATCTATATGAAATTTGGATAGAATCATTTGGAAGATTGCACAAGAAAATTTACAAGTTAGAAAGATATGACTTAAAAATTTTGTCTCTTTCTCACACAGGATACATCAATTGATGAATTAAAAACCTCTCCTCTACAGATTATCTATTATTAGAATATTATTTTGAACTGCCAGCAAAAATAAGAAAGCTATTTTTGGGTTAAATTCTTCAACCAAATAATAGAAGTCAGAGTCCAACCATTAAATCCTGAGTGGATTAGTTTATAGGTAGTTTTTATTGAATAGATCCCACTTGTAGTTTTGCCCCAAATCATCTTGTCTCTTCCTCCCCATGGAATGATCGGGAACACCCTTAAAGCATCATTGAGTTTGGTTAGGGCCACCTTCTCTTGCTCTGAAGGATTTTGAACTATGATTTTCTTCCAAGAGGATGTTTCCTGTGCTACAGCAAGAAAATCCCCTACTTTTCCTTCCATTTGCTCTAAAAGTTTGTGTTGGAGGACTCGAAGGTCTAAGTTATCTTGTAGAGGGCCTTCTTCCAACCATGGATATTTTCAAAAGTCCACTTGTCTTCCATTACTAATTCTCCATCTGATGCATTTCCTGACTACCTCACGACATTTGAGAAAATAATTCCAAAAATAGGATCCTCTAGGGAGATTATCAGCTTTCAAGAAGTCCTAATTATTTTTGATATATTTTGCCTTAAGAAGTTTTACCCATCCTAATTGATCATTATTGACAAATCTCTAGACCTGTTTGCCAATCAGATCTTGGTTCATTTATTTCATTCTCTTCATCCCCAGGCCCCCTTGATATTTGCTTGCACACACCTGATTCCATGCTACCAACAAAATTCTCTTTCTCTCCTCTAAACCTGACCACAAGAAGTTGCACTAAATTTGCTCCAGTGTAGCTCGAACATTTGTAGGCATTCTAAATAGAGACATGCAGTAGATTGGAATGCTCTATAAACTAGTTTGAACTAGTAAGGCTTTCCCTGTGGAGCTGAGAAGGTTGCCCTGTAACAAACCCATTTTGTTACCCCTTCTTATCCATAAAATTTTATTTTATTTTTGTTCATATTTAGGTGACAAAGACCTAATCCATAACCTAAGATAGGTATATTCCATTTATATTGTATCTTTCAAGGCATATAGCTTCAAGAGCTATAGAGACTTGATCATAGTCTCTTTAAGTAGAAGTGATCAACTTCTACAAAACCTTCATACCCCACTTGGTATGAGTGCATTGGCCTAGCGTACTGGTTTCATCATCTCAAAAGAAGGGAAACACCAAATGGTCCACCTAGACCAGGTGTATGCCTCAAAGATGGTGAACCACAACAATGGTAAACCATCATTGACAGAATAACCACACCTATGGTTATCCATAAATCTTAGCTCCAATCCAATCCATCTAGTAAGGAGTTCTAAGACTACTACATCATTATGGTGATAAGAATTCTATGGAACATCTATATTTAATCCTCCTTACTCATTATTACACCCGTGATTAGGCAATCCCTCTATTAGATTCATTTTAAATGGATTATACTAGTCCCATGTGAATTTAATTCGTTAGTTTGAGGAGGATCAAGGTCATTAGGTCATCTTGAGAGTTTTATTCCATAATATGTTTTCAACTAAACCATCTTGAGAGCATTAAATTCATGAAGCAAGATTCATTACATTTTATCCTTAGGTTTAAATAATTATGTAAGACTTCTGCTTATCAAGATTTGTGTTACATTCAATTATATAATGTATAAATCCAATTTTTCCCTTAATACATGATATTTATTGCATACTAATTCTTGAAATCCAACAACATGAACATAATCGGTGTTGTATATGAAAAGGTGTGTCATTCATAAATAATCATCCCATAATACTATAATAAATTAGATAATTTCCTTGAATCATCAATAGATTTAAATAGACCACCATTCTTTACATGAATATATTGTTTGAACAATACTACATACTATATTCATTCATCATTACCCATTTAAATCCAGCATATAAATGGTACAATTGAGTCACATTGAATTGCCACTATATTAGAAATTGAACATCCCTTTCTAGCATCCATACATAATTAACCTACTAAAAATTTAACATATATCACAATGCATAAAACAAACATTACATCTTAAATCATTTTCATTTGAACATAAAACAACATTCACAAAATATAATAAAGCAAATCACAATTATTGACACGAATATTTATCCTGGGAAACCCTGATGGGAAAAAACCCAGCCTCCAAAATATGACCTTTCCTCGTATTCATAAACTCAAGATTTTAAATATTACAAGTATACGAGGATCTACATAGATCCTTTTCCTCAATATAAATTTGAAGGAATGTTGTTGTTCATATGTACATACATGATGCAATTAAGAATTTGTTTAATTCTTTTTTCCCAATTCATCATGTTAATGTTATCATATTTTCCATACCACGAAGGAATCCACCTGCTCCTTCATAAATTAAGATACGTTTAAGGAATCCACTTATCCCTTTTCCAAGTCATCGTAGGGTTCCATAACATCTTGTGTAAGTTTATGATAGTCATTGGTTCCATACTTTGGAGAAAAATCTTAAACCATAGAGGAAACTCATAAATCTCTTCCTGAATGAATTCCCAAATTCACTCCTTGAGTTGATAAATAATCAACTTTTACTTCACAAATTAAAGTCCCATACCTTTAATTCATGAGGAATAATGTTGTCCACTACTTGATAGTGTAAATTCAACTTATCTACAATCCTAACATATTTCAACTGAAGTCAACTCCACAATTATTAACTTCCTTATTATTATTTAAGGCTTACTTCATCATTTGTTAGTTCACTTTTATGCCATTCTTAATTATATGAAAGAGCACCATCAATTTCTTTATTTAGACCCATTGGTCTATTGTTCTTAATACTAAAACTAATTATAAGAATATGTATATATATTCTTGTGACTCTAAATCGGGGGTTACCTTGTTAATTCCTCCATGGCTCTCATAGAAAAGGTTTATTAGTTATCGTGGACCCTTATTCCACTTTATGGATTGACGACTTTACTAGTATCTTCAAAGAGACCCGTGGATGTCTTATTAGAGTATTATAAATGTTGTCCTAATGATTCCTACGTTAGGAATGCTTTTCTTTCTGCTAAGCCTTCTAGGCTCTCAACACATGTCATGTAGTTCCAAAGGAACAATATCACTGCATGGCAAGATCCATGGTTTTATGCACATTATACTTTAGGGTTTGATAAGTTATCTTCGATCGTCATCCGAGAATCCAAAGTATCATGGTATTCTAAGTTTAAAGCCTATAAGCTATATTGGATCTTCTGTTACTAGGTAGATATTAACATTACTTACTCAAGATTTTGCATAGTTTTGTGTTTGTCATAATATATTCACTAACTTGTCTGCCAAGACGATCTGGAATATTTATACAAACGAAAGCCACACTTGGATCGAAGGTGAGTGTATCTGTATTCACCTCCTATGGAACTATGAAATAATGTTTAGGATTTCTACCATTCGTTCGTGACTCCTGAGGATGGATTCGTGCATCTATAGTTGATTATTTAGGGTGATATTGAGTCGTTAACCAAAGAACCCCTTGGTACATTTTCCAAGAACTTGCTTAATATCGGCTAATCGGGGTCTCCCTTCACTGCTTGTGGCAAGGTAGCTTCTCCAAGAATTTTGAGAGTTATACACGTGTTATATTCCCCAATTTGGACAAGTGGAAGACCTCAAGAATGCTTCGACAAGAACAACCCTAATGGTAGGTGATACGCTTCTAGATTTGAAATCTCAACTGTGCAGATTTTAGAACCGCATACAAATAGAATCCATAGGGGGTTTTACATAGTTAATAATTGCTAGGTAGATCAGACATTTCTCATAATGGTATTTTAATAGGTATCCTTACTATCATTTTATTAGATAGGGCTTTCCACAGTCCATCAAAAACTAACAACTACGTACCCATACCAAACTTGGTTGAGGAATTTTTAGCCAGGTGTGTGAATCGAGCAAAACTATGCTCCTATGGTGATTCATTAGTGGATGCGATCATGGCCCGTATTGCAAAGTTTAAACCTCATTAGTTTAGGATATGTCATAGGAAATATATACCCATTGTGGAAGTAATAGCAGGTGATAAAGTAATTTGGGTGTTACTACATGAGAGACCATACAACAGTGGTCGATGCTCATCCAATATTAATTTTCCTAAACCCACTAATATATTTTTTTATATACCCTCATTTAAAACCTAGGCCTACAATAACATGGCCCATTGAGGGCCCGCTCTGTATTTATTGCTCAATTAGTTCTTACCTATGAAGGATCTACAATCCTTGTTTTTTTATTTGTGTATGGCCCAACTTTCAAGGGCATCACAGGGAGTAAAACATATAGTATAAAAGATATGCTAAAAAGGAAGATTATCATGAAAACATGAATTTCCTAACCTTATATTATTAATAACAAATAGTATATTCAAAGTATATCGATATTTAACATTTGTTTAAAATATACCACCACTAATATCACGTTAGAAACTAATGAAATCAACCAATATAATTAAAGTACATCAAGCTTTTAATTTTTGCTAATAACATATCAAAGTATATAAAAGAAATATCCAACCTTCAATTCGAATCCCTTGAGTCTTCCTTTCTTTCTTACTCCATCTAACCTTCCAAAATTGCTCTTAGAAAACCATCAGGCCTTCTGGTTTCTAATCTACCAGCAAGGTAGAGAGCATACTCCCTAAGCCTAGGGTTTCCTAGATCTTCCTCACTCTAACTAGGAAATATTTCAAGTCTTCTAGTTTTTGATTCACGTCATGGTTGAAGAGCATACTCCCTAGATTATTAAGACTCCTAGAACCTAGATGCCCATTTCCTCCCAAAATATCCTCTATTTATAGGGAAATTCTCCCCTCATGGGTAAAATAGTGGCCACATTATAATATTATTAGAAAGCTGCTTTGGCCCCTTTATGACCTCATCATGTCCTTCAAGGGTTCTCTAGGGATGAGGTGAGTGACAAATCCCAGACTATTGAGGTTTAGGATAGTTACAATGTTAGAACTATTGTTGATAAGCTATGAGACCCTTCACCAATATCAGGCATCCACATGAGTACTTCCCAAAAGATAGGATGACCCATGAGTTATTTTAAAATTCCTTAGTCCTTTTTGGGTCTCATCCATATTAGGTCCTCAAAATTTACCCATTATTTATCCTATGGATATAATTCTGTAAAATATAATTCCTCAAATTTATCTTTTACCAAACCTCATAAATAACCCATAGATTAATTAATATTTCTTATCCCTTATAAAATTCTTTTATTAGAATTTTTGTATGATTCTTTAGGGTCATGCCCCTTCTATTAGACATTAATTGATCCCCCAATATCAATTAATATTATTTAAATAGGGTAGGAGGGTAATGGGTTATGACATACACCCCTCTTAAATTAAACACAGTACTCTGTGTTTGACATCTATCCTACAAAGACACATTTGTATAACAAAATTTTGTTGTTCTATAGCCAAATTTTTCTTTCATCCAACATTCCAATCTTGGTGGTAAGCTTCAACTTCCATCCACATGAGTACCTGAACCTGCAAAAATGCAAACTATCAATAGTACCATATCCTTATAAACAATATAACATCCATTTGCATAGCAGAAAGTAATGAAAACATCATCCATTACATAAAATCATCATAAATATCACATTTTAAATCCATCTATTATTGCACACTTACTGAATTTCAAACATAGCAATAATAGAATTTGCAAAATGGTGTTACAGAGATAATCTAAAATTATGCTCTTATACTGCATTAGACCTAAAAGTCTTAGTCATTTTATCAAAAACTCCCACCAAGGAGTAACATACTACACTCTGTTAACCTTTAGCATATCACAAATTTTTAGTATCTCAGTGTAGGATATTTACCTTTATCCTACTTTCCAATCAAGCATGACAGAGCATCCACCAAGATGTCTCTGGTATTATCAATATAAAAGGTTCATGGAGAAGTCCCATACCTTCTCCAAGAATGAACACCAATCCATTAAGATTTACTTAGTTTAACTAACAATATTTATAACAAACATTCAGAACTTTAATCACCATGTTATTGACAGAAATATAAAAGTTTTTCAAAGTCTACCGGTTTACAGACATGCCTTAGATTACTACAAAATGATGGACTACAGAGTGGGTGCCCTAATGGACCTTAAGGTTGATATTCCTGGGTCCTTTCTTCTCCTTGTATTGTGCTGGTACTTACGGTTGGGGATGGTGGTGGAGCTACTATTCCAACAGTCGTTTGAAGCATACCGTGATTCATTAAGGCAACCAAACAATATTTTGAGAATGCCACAGTGAATTCCTCCCTTTGTTGATGGATTTAAGGGTTTTTTGTGAGCATTGATGCCATCGTTGTTGCTCTCCAATTATTCCTTGTAATCTCTCCACTCTGAACTGATCCTGCTCTATGATGGTGTTGTCTCTCTCTATTATAAACCTTAATATTTCCTATGCCCAAGCATCCTCCTGAGCATGTTGTACTGGGGGCTTCATCTTTGTTGCTTTAAGGTGTTCCTAATTCTTACCATGTTTATTGCACCTACTAAAAATTGGTGCCACTTCATATCAGCTTCCACTCTTCAAGGTGTGTGCAGTAATAGATCGATAAAGCAAAGTAAAAGGATCATAAAGCATAGTATGGTATTTACTTCGCTTAAAACCAATATCATCTAGGAGACTCTAGTCATAAATACAACCATGTTGGGTGTCATGGCATAAAACTTCTCCAATACTCAAATTATCATTAGGTCTGCCCATATCGATTTTGTTTGCGCATTTACCAATCGTATCTTGACAATCCCGAGGTGAATTGTTCATCTTTCGTGATACGTTCTTTTTCTTCAGCCTAATTGTCTTATGAATGATTTTGTGTTGACTAAACAAGGTGCACCATGCCTATTGCAATTTTTGAAATGGCACGTGTCCTCTTATTTTTATGTGAAGTCCTATCATTGTCTTTTTCGTAGTTTCATTAATTTTTATCGTGCCTTGTTATTTTTAATGCTTTACATACATAAGCTTTTCATGATAGAAGACACATTAAACCAAATATATTTCAACTACTAGTTTTTTTACAATTGACCAATCTCATTGGCATACTATTACATTTAGTTTTTGGGTTAGTGGTCACGGTTGTTCTTCCTTGGACCTTTCATCTGTCAATTCCCTAACTAAATTTCCAGTTTGAGAGTCTGTTGGAGAAACCACTTGAGGAGTAGCTTGACCAGTTGCCTAAGTTGTATTTCCTTTCTCGTGTTGTTCCTCAGCTACTGGTTGTACTAGAAGAATTAAACCATGGCTTATAAATGCATCCATACAATAAGTTACGAACACAATTCAGTATATATCCCTTTCATAGTGTAATTGTGTGTTCTCTGCTTGCAAGGTTATCCCCTCTGTATCTCTCCAGTACCACATTTGTGTTAACTCCAGCCAAAGTTTTTCTCATTTTGAGATGATGGCTTCTTTTTCAGACTCTAATTTGAACCTTTGTTGTGCCCATTTGTCTACTAACTTCAACTGTTGAACTTCTAACAGTCGAATTTGTTTCTTTAGTGCATCTATCTCCTGATGCACTTCCTTTAACGATTCCTTCTCTCTTAGGTTGGATGGTCCTACTCATGTGTCCAACCATTGGCACACACATATTTCAAAAGGTTATTCCTCCTTTTCATTTCTAAATGAGTGCTCTCCTTATACATCTTTAGCTATTTCTCTACAACTACTTTCCTCATTGGAATCTTTCTCTTGGCACTGTCACTGAGCTGATCACCAAATATCATATTCAAGGGTCATGTCTGCATCATCCTCATCAGGTGTCCATATAGCCTCATCAGGTCCTAAAGTTAGTAGCTCTATTGGTGGGGGTATCACCACCTTTTGCCCCTTCCTTGTATAAACCATGGACGGTTCTGGTATCTGTTGTGTAATACTGAATTATCACAATACCCGAGTATATTAAAAATACTCGTATTACATACTGGTATGCCTGATCAACCATCTTGCTCGCCTCACCTGAGTAAGTTGAATACCATATTCTACCCAAACTGGGCTCTTTCTCCAAGGCATCCAAATAACATCACAGGAGTGTATATTCTCACAAATAGAGCAAAATCACTCTTTATTTCCTTTAAGGGGTCTATAGTTTGACCATTCCTTTTTCTGTTGCCATCTCAACGCATAGGACATCTCTGGCCCCATAAATTGGTGTGCATCATAATATAGTCCTTGAGGTATTGCTACCGCTATATGCTCCCATGCCTAGACTTGTAGCAAAGTGCTACAGTTCAATCTGGTTTTCACCGTTGTCCTTAAGTCGAACAACTCTCTATAGGTTTGGGCCAATAATGTTGGTGCCCATGCATATTTTACTGATTCTTCCACTATGTCTTGCACTATTCCCAATAAATTCTAAGGAAAACATGTGCTTCTAGATTCAGGCAGAATGACACCCGATATGAGTTCCATTATAACTACATGCTTATGTGTTAGCCTTCCCTACACAATGAAATTCATGCTCTATATGCCCTCTATCAGTTTTCACATTTCTCCAATATGCTTCAAACACTCTTTCCAAAATATGTCCTATTTTTGCTTCATTAGTAGTAGTGACTGCACGACCTTCTATCGGTAATCAATATATTATGTATATGTCTTCCAATGTAACAATCATTTCTACAGTGGGTAATTGAAAAGTTCTCCTATCGGGATCCCATATTTCTACTAGAGCCGACAAATAAAATATGTCTACATGTATTGGCTCTAATCGAGCTGCTTTCTCAAATCCTACTTCTTTCAACCATTTCTAGTCACTCGCATTTAGTCTATTTTTGGTATTCTGAAAGAGCATCCTCAAAGAATGTCTTTCTCTAATGATATTTAATGGCTGAATTTCTAATCTTTCTATAGGATTACCACTGTCTGTTCTGACATTTTCAGTGGCCATAGCTCGAAGAGTATGTACCAACAGATCGACTAACAGGAGTAAAATTATTACAAGACACACTATGATGTTTGTCCTTGAGATCACTAGTATTAATAGGATAAACTTGAATATGAGTAATATGATATCCACTACCATGAATAGTGCTTAGGGTATTTCTATTTTTTGGAACTAAGGTAAACTTCGCACTATTTACTTCATTCTGTGATGTTAAAGTTTTGTTGGATAGTATTTTGAGGCCCATTTAATTTTCGTAGATTCGTAGATCCATAAAATTGAATCATTGGGTTCTTCTCCAATTCTTGATGGAGTAATCATATCCCATGCGTTCTTTCACGTCCTATCATCGACCTTTCGATGGTTCCAATGGATGATTTCATACCTTGTTTCTCTATTGGCAAAACATGTCTATCTTGTGATACTACTGTTGTAAATTATTCCTTTACGATATTTAAGGCCACAAGGTATGATTACAGCTAAGTCATACCAAATTGGTTTAATTTACTTCTATCTTCGATGTATGGTCTACCGCCAGTTTCATGTATGCAGTTTATTTGTATCTTAAATCGCTACACTTTAAACTTCTTACGAGTTTAGTACCACATGTATGACATAGTGGATGATTCCTAGATTAAATAGCTTATCACCCCATACTACTTTCAACCACCACCTGAGTGGTTGGGAGCATACTTATAGAATAATCTGGTGGAGCTGCATGCAACGGTGACACTTGGAATTCTGAAGCTTACTTGGTGGAGTTCCCTAATTCATATTTAGGGGATTTACGTGAAGTTTCACCCTTCTTGCCCTCTTCCAGCATCTCCGGTTTCAGGTTTTGATGTTGTTGTTAGGCAACTTCTTCCACCATTTCCTACACCTTGGTTTCTAATTGGAAAAATTCCAAAGTGTATTGTAACATTGATCAAAAATGAAAATAAAGAAAACATCATTTTTTTTTAAACTTCCTCCAGTTAGTCTTTTTTTTTTTGGTAATTAAGGTACAATTTCATTACATCCAGGTTTTCCAGGTTGACCCAAAACCTTTTACAAAAATTAGCACTATGATAATACAGATCAAAATCTCAATAGGGACAATCTGTCATTCGCCACTAGCACCCTTCTGAGGCCACCCTACCAAGAAAGAGCATAGCCCCATACACATATTTACCACCACCTTAGAAAATAGGCAACGGCCCACCGCAATGCTTTCTTGCTGCCCCAACCGCGAAAATGCGACCTGTCATGAAATCGCGACGTTCTTCAGTCTTCTCCTTCATTTGCTCTGGAGGGTCACAAAACGATGACATGTCACGAAAATGAGACATGTCACGAAATCATGAAATTTTGCCTTCGATCTACTCCTTTTCCGCCATAAGTCGCGTAAATGTGACGTCACAAAAAATGAGCCATGTCGTGAAATCATGACATTCGTCTCCCATTTTGCACTCTTTCTGCTTCCAGCCATGAAAATGCGACATTTCGTAAAATCATGATGTCCTTAATTCATTTCCATATTTTACTTTGGATAGTCGTGAATATGCGACCTATCATGACAAAGAGACATCGCAAAATCATGAAATTCTGCCTGTGTTCCGCTCCTTTGCCACTACATGTCACAAAAATGTGACATGTCGTGACAATGAGACATGTCACGAAATCATGACATTCGTCTCCCATTTTGCACTCTTGCCGCTTCCATCCGTGAAAGTGCGACATGTCACGAAATCGCGACGTCCTTAAGTCTTTTCCTACAGTTAGTGTTAAACTAACTTGTAAGGTTTCTTTTTTAATTATGGATTTTTTTTTTCTCAAGTTTAATTTCATGTCCTAAGTCTTTTCTAACCTAGATATTAACTTAGTCTATTTGTTATCCTGGGCTCTGATACCAACTGTAACGAACCCATTTCGTTACCTCTTATTATCCACATAATTTGTTTTTTGTTCATATTTAGGTGACAAAGACCTAATCCATAACCTAAGATAGGTATATTCCATTTAGATTGTATATTTCAAGGCATATAGCTTCAAGAGCTATAGAGACTTGATTAGAGTCTCTTTAAGTAGAAGTTAATAGCTTCTATGAAACCTTCATACCCCACTTGGTATGAGTGCGTTGGCCTAGCGTAATGGTTGCATCCTCTCAAAAGGAGAGAAACACCAAATGGTCCACCTAGACCAGGTGTATGTCTCAAAGATGGTGAACCACAACAATGGTAAACCATCATGGATGGAATAACCACATCTATGGTTATCCATAAATCTTAGCTCTGATACAATCCATCTAGAAAGGAGTTCTAAGACTACTAAATCACTATGGTGATAAGAATTCTATGGAACATCTATCTTTAATCCTCCTTACTCATTATTACACCCTTGATTAGACAATCCCTCTATCGGATTCCTTTTAAATGGACAATACTAGTCACATGTGAATTTAATTCGTTAGTGTAAGGAGGAGGATCAAGGTCATTAGGTCATATTGAGAGTTTTATTCCATAATATACTTTAAACTAAACCATCTTGAGAGCATTGAATTTGTGAAGCAAGATTCATTACATTTTATCCTTAGGTTTAAGGAATTATGTAAGACTTCTGCTTATCAAGATTTGTGTTACATTCAAGTATATAATGTATAAATCCAAATTTTCCCTTAATACTTGGTCTTTATTGCATAATAATTCTTGGAATCCAACAACATGAACATAATCAGTGTTGTATATGAAAAGGTGTATCATTCATAAATAATCATCCCACAATGCTATAATAAATTAGACAAATTCCTTGAATCATCAATAGATTTAAATAGACCACCATTATTTACATGAATATATTGTTTGAAAAATACTACTTACTATATTCATTCATAATTACCCATTTAAATCCAGCATATAAATGGTTCAGTTGAGTCACATTGATTTGCCACTATATTATAAATTGAACATCCCTTTCTAGCATCCATACATAATTAACCTACTAAAAATTTAACATATATCACAATGCATAAAACAAACGTTACATCTTAAATCATTTTAATTTGAACATAAAACAACATTCACAAAATATAATAAAGCAAATCACAATTATTGACACGAATATTTATCCTAGAAAACCCTAACAGGAAAAAACCCAGCCTCCAAAATATGACCTTTCCTCGTATTCATAAACTCAAGATTTTAAATAGTACAAGTATACGAGGATCTCCACAGATCCTTTTCCTCAATATAAATTTGAAGGAACGTCGTTGTTCATATGTACATACATGATGCAATTAAGAATTTGTTTAATTCCTTTTTCCCAAGTCATCATGTTAATGTTATCATATTTTCCATACCACGAAGGAATCCACCTGCTCCTTCATAAATTAAGATACATTTAAGGAATCCACTTATCCCTTTTCCAAGTCATCTTAGGGTTCCATAACATCTTGTGTAAGTTTATGATAGTCATTGGTTCCATACTTTGGAGAAAAATCTTAAACCATAGAGGAAACTCATAAATCTCTTCCTGAATGAATTCCAAAATTCACTCCTTGAGTTGATAAATAATCAACTTTTACTTCACAAATTAAAGTCCCATACCTTTAATTCATGAGGAAGAATGTTTTCCACTACTTGATAGTGTAAATTCAACTTATCTACAATACTAACATATTTCAACTAAGCTAGTCAACTCCACAATTATTAACTTTATTATTATTATTGAGGGCTTACTTCATCATTTGTTAGTTCACTTTTATGCCATTCTTAATTATATGAAAGAGTACCATCAATTTCTTTATTTAGACTCATTGGTCTATTGTTCTTAATACTAAAACTAATCCTAAGAATATGTATATATATTCTTGTGACCCTAAATCAAGGGTTACCTTGTTAATTCCTCCTGGGCTCTCATAGAAAAGGTTTATTAGTTATCGTGGACCCTTATTCCACTTTATGGATCGATGACTTCACTAGTATCTTCGAAGAGACCCGTGGATGTCTTATTAGAGTATTATAATTGTTGTCCTAATGATTCCTACGTTAGGAATTCTTTTCTTTTAGCTAAGCCTTCTAGGCTCTCAACACATGTCATGTAGTTCTAAAGTAACCATATCACCGCATGGCAATATCCATGGTTTGCTAGATGACACGTGGTTTTATGCACATTAGAATTTAGGGTTTGATAGGTTATCTTCGATCGCCATCAGGGAATCCAAAGTATCCTGGTATTCTAAGTTTAAATCCTGTAAGCTAGATTGGCTCTTCTGTTACTAGGTAGAGGTTAACATTACTTACTCAAGGTTTTGTATAGTTTCATGTTTGTCATAATATATTCACTAACTTGTTTGCCAAGACGATCTGGAACATTTATACATACGAAAGCCACACTTGGATCGAAGGCAAGTGTATCTGTATTCATCTCCTATGGCACTATGAAATAAGGTTTAGGATTTCTACCATTCATCCGTGACTCCCAAGGATGGATTCGTGCATCTACAGTTGATTATTTAGGGCAATATTGAGTCATTAATAAAAGAACCCCTCGATACATTTTCCGAGAACTTGTTTGATATCGGCTAATCAGGGTTTCCATTTGCTTCTTATGGCAAGGTAGCTTCTCCAAGATTTTTGAGAGCTATAGATGTGTTAGATTCCCCAGTTCAGACAAGTGGAAGACTTTGGAATGCTTCGACAAGAACAACCCTAATGGTAGGTGATATGCTTCTATATTTGAAACCTCAACTGTGTAGATTTTAGAACCACATACAAATAGAATTCAGAGGGGGTTTTACATAGTAAATAATTTCTAGGTAGGTCGGACGTTTCTCAGAATGGTATTTTAATAGGTATCCTTACTATCGTTTTATTAGATAGGTCTTCCCACAGTCCATAAAAAACTAACAACTACGTACCCATACCAAAATTGGTTGAGGAATTTTTAGCCAGGGGTGTGAATCGAGAAAAACTATGCTCCTATGGTGATTCATTAGTGGATGTTATCATGGCCCGTATTGCAAAGTTTCAACCTCATTAGTCTAGGATCTATCGCAGGAAAGATATACCCATTGTGGAAGTAATAGCAGGTGATAAAGTAATTTGGGTGTTGCTACATGAGTGACCATACAACAGTGGTCGATGCTCATCCAACATTAATGTTCCTAAACCCACTAATATATTTTTTTATATACCCTCATTTAAAACCTAACCTTGCAATAACATGGCCCATTGAGGGCCCCGCTCTTGATTTATTGCTCAATTAGTTCTTACCTATGAAGGATCTACAATACTTATTTTTTTTATTTGTGTATAACCCAACTTTCAAGGGCATCATAGGGAGTAAAACATATAGTATAAAAGATATTCTAAAAAGGAATATTATCATGAAAACATGAATTTCCTAACCTTAGATTATTAAGAATAAATAGTATATTCAAAGCATATCGAGCTTTAACTTTTTTTTAAAATGTACCACCACTAATATCACGTTAGCAACTAATGAAATCAACCAATATATTTAGAGTAAATCAAGCTTTTAATTTTTTCTAATAACATATCAAAGTATATAAAAGAAATATCCAACCTTAAATTATAATCCCTTGAGTCTTCCTTTCTTGCTTACTCCATCTAACCTTCCAAAATTGCTCTTAGAAAACCATCAGGCCTTTTGGTTTTTGATCTACTAGCAAGGTAGAGAGCATACTCCCTAAGCCTAGTGTTTCCTAGATCTTCCTCACTCTAACTAGGAAATATTTCAAGTCTTCTAGTTTCTGATTCACCTCATGGGTGAAGAGCATACTCCCTAGACCATTAAGACTCCTAGAACCTAGATGGTCATTTCCTCCCAAAATATCCTCTATTTATAGGGAAATTCTCCCCTCATGGGCCAAATAGTGGCAACATTATAATATCATTAGAAATATGCTTTGGCCCCTTTATGACTTCATCATGTCCTTCAAGGGTTCTCTAGGGATGAGGTGAATGACAAATCCCAAACTATTGAGGTTTAGGATAGTTACAATGTTAGAACTATTGTTGATAAGCTATGAGACCCTTCACCAATATCAGGCATCCACATGAGTACTTCCCAAAAGATAGGATGACCCATGAGTTATTTTAAAATTCCTTAGTCCTTTTTTGGGTCTCATCCATATTGGGTCCTCAAAATTTACCCATTATTTATCCTATGGATATAATTTTGTAAAAGATAATTCCTCAAATTTATCTTTTACCAAACCTCATAAATAACCCATAGATTAATTAATATTTCTTATCCCTTATAAAATTCTTTTATTAGAATTTTTGTAGAATTCTTTAGGGTCATGCCCATTCTATCAGGCATTAATTGATCCCCCAAGATCAATTAATATTCTTTAAATAGGGTAGGAAGGTAACGAGTCATGACATGCCCTTCCACCCTGCTAACTTTTTGGAGATCCTATCAATGACTAAGTTCCACAAAGTAGCCTTCATTCTTCCTTCGAACATAGACATGCCTAGATAAGTCACCGGTAAAATATCCTTTCCACATCCAAAGAGGTTAGCTATTATTTCCTCCCTCCCACCAGGCGTGTTAAAGAAATAGATGCTACTCTTCTTATAGTTTATGTACTGTCCTGCTTCTGTCTCATACTTGGTTATAATTATCTTCAGCTTCCTAGCCCAAGGCATCGAGGCTTTGGACACAATGATCATATCATCAATGAACTGTTGGTGAGACATTGTCTCTGCTATTGAGGCTTGTTTGAAACCTCCCAATCGACCTTCTACCACAGCTTCTAAAATATTCCTACCCAATACCTCTACTAAAATAATAAACAAATATGGAGACAAAGGATCTCCTTGTTGCAACCCTCTTTCACTCTTAAAGTAATCGAAGGGTGTCCCATTCACCATGATAGAAAATCTTATGGTAGAGATATAACTAAAAATCAACTTAATCCATTGGGGACAGAAACCAAACTTACCCAAAATATTGGTGAGGAAATGCCATGAGACCTAGTCGTAGGCTTTATTCATGTCTATCTTTAGTAACATACTTGCTTCCTTACTAGCCACCATTGAATTAATAACTTCATGAATTGTGATGATACCATCTAGTATTTTCTACCCTTTCATAAAACCTCCTTGGTTCATATCAATGATGAATGGCAGGATAACCTTTAGCCTATTGGTGATTGTTTTCATGAGAATCTTCATCAAAGTGTTACATAAACTGATAGGGCAGAAACTAGAAAATTCCATTGCTCCCACTAGTTTAGGGATGAGTACTAAAATGTAGCATTAACTCCTTATTATATTTCCATGTCCTTTTGAGCCTCAATTATAGCTTCCACTACATAATTGCCTAGGATATCCCAAAACTTTTGAAAGAAAGCAGCAGGGAAGTCATTCGGTCTTGGGGAGTTGTTACCATCCATGTCAAAACCGCCTTCCTAATTTCCTCCTCTATAAAAGGGTTGAGTAAGAATCCATTAAGATTCTTAGTGACAAGGGGTAGAATTTCCGCCAATAGAGAGTCTTCTTCTTCAATAGTAGGATTTACATCTTCTAGCAATGATTTAAAGAACTCGACCGCTTCCCTCCTTATGTCTTTCATATCTTTGGTGTTAGACCCATCGACCATCTTGATCTCCTTAATTTTGTTAGTACTCCTCTGTAGAAGAGTAGAGACATGGGAGAACTTTGTATTTCTATCACCATCCTTCAACCAATGCAGTCTAAATTTTTGCCTCCAGAAGGTTTCTTCAAATCCCAGCACCGTGTGGCATTCAGCTAACAACTTCCTCTCCTGGTTTTTTAGATCTTCTGTAAGCTGATCTGACTTTAAATTCTCATGTAGTTCATTGATCTTGTCTTTTAGTTTTGTATTTTTTGGAAAAATATTGCCAAAGAAAGTTTTGTTCCACTCTTTAATATTAGCCTTCACATTCCTTAGTTTACACGCAACTTGGGCCATTTTTGAACCATTATACTTTTTGTCCCACCATTGGGTAACCATATCCTTGATATCCTGGTGTTGGAGCCACATAAGTTCGAATCGAAAGGGTTAGATGTATTTTTTCTTAGAATCCTCCCCAGTTTCCCATAGAATTAGGTTATGGTCAGACTCAATTCTTGGTAGTGTTGTTAATGAAGAGTCCTCAAACCTCTCCACGCATTCCTGAGAAAGAAGAAATCTATTTAATCTGATCTAAATTTGGTTTTCCTTCAATATTTTGTTATACCATGTATAGGAGAATCTATGCAGGTCCACATCCATCAGCTCATGTTGATCAAAAAAATCTCTAAACTCGTAGATATCAACAGTTATTCTTTGAGAGCCCCCACATTTATCTTTAGGATTAAGGTAGCAATTGTAATCCCCCACCATAATCCAAGGGTAGTTGGGGACCATCTCCCTTAGTTCAGCTAGCTGATACCAGAGAACCCTTCTCAATCCCTGTCTAACTGGAGCATATACATTTGTTAAGATCCACTCTTCCTGCGTGGTTTTATCCAAACATAAGAGACAAATAAACCAACTAGACATCAAAATCACTCTCCTATCAATAACATTCTTATTCCACATAACCAACAACCCTCCTGTTGTTCCAGTGGCCTCCTGGGCTACTACTTCAGCTTCTCGGCAAGTCCTATTCTTAAAAGGGATCACTCTACTCTCCTCCATTTTAGTTTCTTGTAGTAATATGATATCTGGTTTGTGTTCTTGTCTAAGAGCATACAGAGCTCTCATTTTTACAAGATTGCTCCCATGTATATTCCATGATAGAATATTCATTTATGGGCTTTGGATCAATGATAGTAATACTACTTGAGTGCCATCAACCACTCCTCGCTCTGCTTATTTATGCCTTAAGGCACCATTGCTAGGTTTCCCTCTTCCTATCGAGCCATATCCCCATACATCCACTTTAGGCAGGGGTTACTTGGATTTCACTTGGCTTCTAGTCACCATATTGGATGGGTCAATCTTGGCATTTGGGGTAACAACCTAGATCTCCAGGTTAACTGGTCTTTCTGACAGTGGAGATGATTCCATGCTCTTAGCTTCTTGATTAGTAGGTTCTTTTTTCCCTACTTTGGGGGTACACTGATCTTGGTGGTTCACCTCTACCTCCTGAGTATCCTTACATGTCTTATTAGTTTTCTACTCCTTCCTCTAATTTTGCTCGTCTAAATTCTTTTCTTAGGTCTCCTCTACCTCAGATTCCACTTCTTGGCTATCCATATGATCTCCCTTCACATGATTTAATGCATCAAAAATGCTCTCCATTAGGATGTTGATCTCCTTGGAATTTCTTCCCATAAATTCCTTTATAGTATAGGGGTCCACTTCCGTCAAGCCTCCATAGGTATCCTATATTAGCCAATCAAACTTACTTGCTCTCGAGCGTTGATCTATGTGGTTTTTTCCTTTGTGATTTGGTTTTGAGGCCTGTTGCATCACCTTTGGAGCAAGTTGTACTTGAGGGTTCCCACCAGAGGGACCAAATCCCTTGTGAGAGGATTTTGAGGCATAGGTATTCTTGGGAAGAGGGTTATAATATTACCTCTTTCTGACATTAGATTGAATGGGGTCTCTGATATTCGGATTTCGAGCCCCACATCCTTGAGGCCCATGTTGGGTAGGAATGGAGACCTATGGGGGAGGGATATTATTCTGGGTTTGTGGAATATTATTTTGAGGTGGGGGTTGGTTCTTGGAAATGCAGTGAATACCTTGGTGCCCTACCTTACCGCAAACACTACACTCAATAGACATATTTTCATATTCAAAGTCTTGAGTATGAATGCCATACATAAATGACAATAAAATATATTTAGGTAGTTATTTACTTAGGTCCACCAACACACACATGTGAGCAAAAAGAAGTCTTGTTTTGCTCAAGGTTGCAGGATCGATAGCTACCAGTTCCCCAATCTCAACAGTTATCCTAGCCAAGATTTGCTCATTCCAGTAAAGTAGAGGTAATCTTGACATCTTAACCCAAATAGGAGTCAAATCCAACACCTGGGTATGGGGGTTGAAATCAAGGATCCAATGCTTTAGATACAAGCCCCTTTTCTCAAAAAACCAAGGACCTCCTTGAATAATCCTTTCCATGTCCTGGTCACATTGAAATGTCACCAAAAGGAAACTCTTGGGTAAAGCCCTAATCATCATACCGACCTTTGGCCACCATGTTTAGACGACCCATCTCCTTACGACTTCCAATTCTGGTTGAACCCCCATAAATTTCACCACTAGAGACGTTTTTCCCTCCATAGACACTTGCTAAGCTAGGGTATCTAGGATGTCTAGCCTACCATTGATGGGTTTTAGATTAAAACAATATTTGAATAGTTTTTGCTTACCACGAAGATCATTAAGATAAGATGATCTCCAGTTTTTAGGTTTCTCTTTATCCCCTTCCTGGGTCTTCCCTTGATCCTAATGCATAGAGTCCTAATCCCCATCAGATATATCTTCGATCGCATCCGCCCAACACCCTGGGTCCGGTTCCAATGGAATTTCCTTATCCACATCCTCTGCCTGGGGCCCTGCTATCTCACCAGAGCCCCCACCTACCACACCTGCAGTTCTACCATCCAAAGCCCCGCACCTAGGGTTTTCCATCCCTATATCTCCTGCTCCTCCTCCTTGCTACCCCTGGACTATTTTTACCTTAGTTTTCCTATCATATAATGGTGATAAAAAGAACATCATTGATAGGAGGACAAATGAAGAATATCTTTAATAAAAATGCAAGTTGGATGTAGGAATAAATAGATTAGGTTTTACCATATTACTTAGTGGATATTTACCTACAATGATGCCCACCCATTAAAAGAAAAAGATTGTAAATGCTTTAGAATCTCAGTCTTCCTCATGTTTTATGGGGAGTTTGGAAGGAAAGAAATGGACATATATTTAATGAGAAGAAAAATGACAGTATGCTAGTTGTAGATAGAATCATTTTGTTCATCAAAGAAAATGAGGAGATTGTTAATTGGGAAGGAATTGAAGAATCATAGCAAGAAGGTAGAATTACTAAGTACTAGAATTTATCTCCTACTAATGGTAAGGTTGTTCCTGTGTCAACCAATGCTAGAGAAAATTCTAAATGAAATCCCCCTCTTGAAGGTTCGCTTAAGCTAAATTTTGATGGAGCTGCGAAAGACAACCCTATCCTGGCAGGTGTTGGAAGGATAATTAGGTATGACAATGGTAAGACTATGAGAATTTTTTTTGAAGCTTTGGGAACCCAATCAAGTCATTTTTCTAAATTTTAGGCTATGTACCAAGGAATTAAGTAATTGAATGAGCTCCAAGCCAAGAAATTTATCATTGAAGGGGATTCCCTCAATGTGATCAAAATATTGGAAAAAAAGTTTAGATGTCAACTAGAATAGTGCTACCATGTTTGAGGAATCCTAGAAATTGATTGAATACATGGAAAAGGTAGAGTTTACTCACATCTATAGATAAGGCAACAATGGGGCCGATTATATGGTGAATATGGGTATTTCTCAATATGGGCTTCGTGTTTGGGATCAATATTTCCCTCAGATTATTTAAATTTACAAGAATGAAGAAAAATCTAGTGTGAGTTTATTTATGATATTATTTATTATGTCTTCCTAGATAGGGTTGTTGATGTTTTAATTAGAGAGTTGAAACTAAACTTAAAGACATGTTGGAATTTAGGTTGAGATTAAGCTAGATGTTAGCCTGTAATTTCGAGGAGTATACCTTTTAGCAAGAAGATATCAAAAGCAAAACAAACTCTATGGCTAGTGGATAATTCTAATATGGTGTATTTTGGCTATCTTTCTAGATGCTTATAGTTGTTTTGTTCTCTTGGGCTCAGATTTTGTATGGTCTTGGTAGACTACTCTTTGATGACAGTTCTACTTTAGCGTGTTTAGTTTTATAGGTTGTATGTATATTTGTTTTAAATGTGTGATTGCTTAGTGTATGTGGTTTATCTCTTGTAAAAGGTTTGGGACTCCTTTCAAAACCTCTTCTTCCACCCTTATCAAAAAAAAAATATGGTCCATGTGATGGAATGAATGTCTTGCAAGCATGGTAGAAAATTTTAGTGATAACCTCTCTAACAAAGATATATGGATTCGAAGAAACAAATGAATTTGAACATGATGATTTAAAGGACCTCAAAATTTAATCCCTTTATAACAATTAGGTCCTATTTGTTGCTTTGTTATGTGTTTTAGCAACTTCTTTTAGGACTTCATTTATAGATTTCAATGATAGTTTCTTTAATGGTGGATTAAAAGTATAGTATGTTGGCTTGTCTTTCTTATTGATTATTTTAACTTTCTTATAGTAATAAAATTTGTTATGACAATTTTAGTTTGTTTAGATATCATAGTTATTGATTATTTTAACTTTATTATAATTGTTATAGACTTTGTTATGACAATTTTAGTTTATTTATATATCATAGTGAAATGGATTTTGATATTTATATTAAAAGGTAAAGGAGTTTTTAATGTTTTAGAAATAATAGTTTATATAAGATGACCATCATTCCCTAATTACATAATATACAACTCTAACCTTCCCTAGAAATCAAACCCTAAACCTCTATTTAAAATTTCAAAATTCCTATCCTTAAACTATTCAAATTATATATAATTTTAAACTAATATTATATAAATATTAAAATATAATATTAAATCTAAAATTATATTTTTATTTTTTATTTTTATATTTATCATGCAAATCTCAAACTAATCCAATATTTAAAAAATAAATAAAAATAAAAATAAGATTTCAAAAGTATTAACTAAAGACAAACAAATAACATATTAACAAAAACTAAAGACAAACAAATGAAATAATTTCAGTTTCTATAATTAAAAAAAAAATCCTCATGTCATTGAGGCATATTAAAGTTGCAATAATTCATAAAGTTTTAAGATGTACTAGTTTTTTTTTTGGATTTTTTATTATATAGAAGAGTTGATTATTTTTAATAATTAGTAAGTGGAGGGTTCAAATAACATGGACTGCTCTCAATAAATTTATCCGTCTCATTTTCATTTTTGTTGATTTAGCGTGAGATGGGGATCACGAGTCACTCAGAGTTGTTATCGGTCTCATGTGTACTACTCTCAATAAATTTATCCGTCTCATTCTTGTTGATTTAGCGTGATATGGGGATCACAAGTCACTCAGAGTACATTAAGTCTTTATCGGTTGTTATCAGTCTCACACGCACTCAGAAAATTCAGATCAAACTATTACCTTTGCAAAAATTAGCTTTCCCAAGGTTTGAACCTAGATCTCTTATTGGTAATTGCCCAATCACACTTACACTTACCAATCCACTAACCTTAACAATTTCTAGATTTTAATATTATTGGATGTGAAATGGTGTCTTCAAGGATTTAACTTTATTATAATTATTTAAATAATAACATATGGTATCTCTTATTGGTAATTGCCCAATCACACTTACACTTACCAATCCACTAACCTTAACAATTTCTAGATTTTAATATTATTGGATGTGAAATGGTGTCTTCAAGGATTTAACTTTATTATAATTATTTAAATAATAACATATGGTGATGAGTTTTTCTTATGGAAGAACTACTAAATCATAAAAATTAAAAAGTTAATGAGTCATTATAATATTGTAAGAATTTAATAATGGTAAAAAGAATTGAGGAATAGTATATATACATATAAATAAGGCATAATAATTTTTATTATATTAAGTTAATTATGTATATAAGAATTAGGGTATTGTTTGAAATTGGTTATATAGGTTTGAAATAGATCTTGTTTATATTATTTTTTGAATTAGTGAAAAACCTCTTGTCGAGTCGTCTTGTTTTGAGAAACTAAGACCAAGGGGTTCTACATCATTAAAATCACTCGAGAGTCGTGCTCGGACCTGACTGTACCAGCATTATCAACTGAATTTTAGGTACCAAATGTGTGTTTGGTAGGATGAACATTCGAACTAGGGACCTCCCTTGGAGGATTACCCCACCCTCTCCAACTCATCTACAACACATTTATATTATATCATGATTTATGGTAATATCATAATAATTGTTCAATTTTTTATACCATCTAGAAATAAAACATAATTGTTATTGTTTTTTATACAATTATTCATGTATCATTTATCAATATTTGAATATAGTTTTTTTTCTTGAAAGTAGAGGTGTAGTTGATTATGAGAATGATGGTTGTATTTATATTTATAATATAATTTTAAAAGAATATTGTTTAAAGATGATCAAGTACGAGTAGAAAGAAAACATCATCTTTATAATTTTTACTCTAGACATTTGGAGAAATTCAAGAATAATGGATTCCTACATGGAAAAATTGAGTACCAACAAAGAAAATTCATTTAAGGAATTTTTAGTTAGAAGTTAGAATGTTCTAGTTGGAAAAAGTTTTTTTTTTTAAAATTGATAATAAAAAAAGAATAAATCTATAGTAACTTTTATTCAAAAGGAAATATGGTTTGCTAGAAGTGAATATCAAGAATGGGATGATTGATCATTAGTATAATGGTTCTTAAAAGTAGAGTTAATATGAGATTTTTTGTGAGAGAAAAACTCTTGAAAGGGTTTCAGTGTGGATCGATGTCTTTGGTACTTTGTATCAACATTCCAGTAAAGAGGTTTTGAAAAATATTGATACTAATTTAGAGTTTATCAGGAGGCACAAACTGTGAACAGGGGTTCACCTAAATTGATGTGAAATTTAGTGCCCAGTTTAATAGAACAAGCGACAAGACACAGCGAAATATTAAATGTTTATTATATAAAAAACCTTCAACCTTACAATGCAAAAATATTACACATTATATAGTGCACATGATAGAGGAAATAAGGGAAGGTTGGAGCGAATAATGGAAGTGAGGGCGACGACGGTGGAAGGGATAAGACACAGCAACGGTGGGAGGGATAAGGAGATGAGCGTGGAGGAATAAGGAGAAGGAGATGAGATGGAGGGATAAGGGAGTTAGGAAACATAGGAGGAAAAAAGAAAAGGGAATATAGGAGGGAGTTAGGGAATATTGCCGACAAAAAATTGCCGACAACCATAGGAGGGAGTGTTCACACTTAGGCTTAGGAAAGGGATTTTTCTAAGCCTCTTTAGGTGAACCCCTGTTCACACTTGCAACATTCTCCCCCTTAAAGTTGAGAGGACTGACTACACAGTCTCTCAGCTTTACAAATTGAGCTTTTGTCATCGCCTTGGTGAAGATGTCTGCGACGTTCTCCAAAGTGTGACAATATTGAAGCTCAACAATTTCATGTTCCACCATATCTCTGATGAAGTGATACTTCATATCAAAATGCTTCGTTCTGCTATGGTGGACAGGATTATATGCCAACTGAATGGCACTGATGTTGTCGCAATAGATTCTAGTCGGACCACTTTGCTTGTTCTCCAATCTCTTCTAGTACTTTCCTTAGCCACAAGGCTTGAGTACTTGCATAAGTAACCGCTATATACTACGCTTCTGTTGAAGATAGCGCTACTACTTATCTCGCTTTTTTGAACTCCAAGTTATTAGTCCTGATCCAAGACTAAAACAGTTTCCCTGATGTTGACTTCCTGTCATCAATATTGCTACCCCAATCACTATCACTGAAGCCTACAAGCTTGATAGTGTTACATTTATGGTACTGGATTCCAAAATCCAATGTACCCTTCACATATCTCAAAATTCTTTTAGCTGCCTGCAAATGCAGCTCGGAGGGGTTAGACATAAATCTAGAAACAAGAGATACAACATCATCTGAATATCCGGTCTGGTGTTGGCGAGAAACATCAAACTCCCAACCATGCTTCGAAAGTGGTCACATCAACTTTTGGTGCTCCATCATCTTTGCTTAATTGGATCCCATGTCCAACTGGAGTTGCAACTGGTTTGCAATGCTCCATAGCAAACTTCTTGATCATGTCCTGAGCATACTTATGTTGACAGATGAAGATCCCTGTATCTGATTGATGAACCTCCATTCCAAGATAGTAGTGCATTAATCCAAGATCTTTCATCTCAAACTGCGTCATCATGGAGTGTTTGAACTCCCTATTCATTTTTTCATTACTACCCATAAAAATGAGATCATCCACATACAAACAAACTATGAGGATGTCTTTACCTTGCTTTAGGTAGTAGAGTGTGGGTTCATTTTTGCTCCTGGTGAACCCATAATCTTTGAAGTACCCATCAATGCGTGAGTACCAAGCTCTTGGTGCCTGTTTAAGACCATAGAGTGCCTTCTTCAATCTGTAAACAAGGTGTTCCTTACCTTGCACTTCAAATCCTTGTGGCTGCTCAACATACACTTCTTCTGTCAAGTAACCATTGAGAAATGCACTCTTCACATCCATGTGTTGGACTTTCCATCCTTTATGTGCAGCTAAGGCAAGAACTGTTCTAATTGTCTCCTGTCTGGCTACAGGAGCAAAAGTCTCTTCATAATCTATTCCATATTTCTGAGTAAAACCCTTTGCCACTAATCTTGCCTTATGCTTCTCAATGCTTCCATCAGCATTAAACTTGGTCTTGAAGATCCATTTACAGCCAACACATTTCTTTCCTTTCGAAAGCTTCACGAGCTCCCAAGTGTCGTTGTTTTTTATAGAGGTTATCTCCTCTTTCATGGCATCTTGCCAAATCTTCTGAGTACATGCCTTCTCATAACTAGAAGGTTCAAGCTGTGCACTAGTTAACAAAGCATAGTTAACTTGATCTCCTCTAGGTTCTTGCTGGGATTCATCATCACCATACAAGTGCATACTTTCTAATCTATGTAAAACAGATTCCATTTCACTAGCTTGACTCCTAGTATATCTTCTTGAAAAATTTTTATCCAACATCTGAGATGATGGATGATACTTGTAAAGTTCTCTTACCTTTGGATGGAACATCAATATCCATTGGTGAGGAACTTACTGATCGTTGTGGAGAAGGACTTGGTGAAGCAGTTGAATCAGAAGATGGACTTGGTGGATGTGTGGGCGGAGACTGCTTTCCTTTCTGTGGTAGCTGTGGTTGCACCTGCTGAGCTACTACATCAGTGGCTTCAACATCATTGAATATTTGGGGCTTACCCCACTCTCCCCCTTCATCAAAAATCACATCCCTTGAAACCACTATCTTTCGAGTTGTAGGATTGTAGAGTCTATAACCTTTTGTGTTTTCACAAGTATCCTACAAAAATGCAAGCCTGACTCTTTGGATCCAACTTCTTTCTCAGCTCATCAGGAATGTGAGCATATGCCAATGAACCAAATACTCTGAAATACTTCACATTTGGTTTCTTACCATACCAGGCTTGGTAAGGTGTCTTCCCTTTCAAACTTGAAGTAGGACTTCTGTTCAAGATGTGAACACTAGTCCTTGTTGCATCTCCCCAATATGCATTACTCAAATGCTTTGTCTGAAGCATTGATCTTGCCATCTCCACAATGGTGCGATTCTTTCTTTCTGCTACACCATTTTGTTGTGGAGTGTAGGCAGTTGTGAACTGCCTCTTGATGCCATGATGTTTACAAAAATTCAAAAACTGATTAGAGGAGTATTCTCCTCCTCTATCTGATCTAAGACATTTTATAGAATATCCACTCTCACTTTCAACTTTTGCTTTAAAATCAACAAAGCATGCAAATGCTTCATCCTTATGCTTCAAAAAATATATCCAACACATTCTTGTGCAATCATCAATGAAAAGTAGGAAGTAAGAGTGATTACCTAGACTCTTGGTCTGCATCGGACCACAGATGTCTGAATGTACCAATTGAAGAGGATAGCTGGCCCTCCATGCTTGTCCATGAGGAAATTTCGATCTGGCATGCTTGCCCAAGGCACACCCTTCACAGACTTCCTTACTGTCTTGAACTTTGGGAAGTCCAGTCACCATTGCTTGTGAAGTTAGCATCTTCAAACTTGCTGAATTCAAGTGACCATATCTCAAGTGCCATAGGACACTTGGATTGGTAATTGCAACATTTGCTAACTTATTTCCTCCTGGCTGGCCAAACTTCAAAGGGAATAATCTATTCTTCGACATTGGCACTTGTGTAATGATTCTATTACTATTGTTTTTGTCAAAAATGGTGCATTTACCCTCATCAAAAATCAACTTATAATTCTTTTCAAGCATTTGACCAACACTTAAGAGATTGTGTTGAAGATGAGGAGTGTAATAGATATCACTTACTTGCTTGATGCCTTCTTTCGTTGGAACCTCCATGGCTCCAATGCCTTCAACTGCCAATGACTTGTCATCTCCCAACCGGATGTTGGATTTGTATGAGGAGTCTAACTTAGCAAAGAGTTCTTCTTTGCCACTCATGTGATTTGAACACCCAGTGTCCAAAATCCATGTATCATTCATATTTTGCTCTGTCTGGCCATAAGAAAGAAAGAGATTTGAGGACTCTTCCTCTTCTCCAAAATTCCCAAACTGACTGCTCTGGTTGCTGCTGCTTCCTTGCGAAGTCTTTGACCAACAATCTCGAGCATAATGGCCAGGTTTGCCACAATTGTAGCAAACTTGCTTTGATTTGTCTCCTCCTTTTCCTTTGCCAGATTGTTTCCCTCTATATTGTTGTTGTCCTCCTCTATTCTGGTTTCCACCTCTGTTGGATGATCCTCCTCTGTTAGGAGTTCCCCCTCTTTGATTATTCCTGCCTCTGCCTCTTTGTTGACCTCTCGCCACGGCCTCTACCTCTTCCTTCATGTGTGGCAAAAGCTTTGTCATCTCCTCCATAGCTGGTGGTAGGAGTTTCCTGTAACCTCTCTTCATGTGAGAGAAGTGAACCAGTTAATGCATCAAAAGACAATGTGGTTAAGTCTTTTGATTCTTCAATAATTATTGCAACAGAATTCCATTTTGGAAGAAGTGTTCTCAACACTTTCTTCACCATCATCTCTGGCTTAATATCCTCCCCTAGTGTGACCATTTTGTCGACTATCTGCTTTCACTCGCACGCAGTAATCACCGACTCTTTCATTCTCTTGCATCTTGAGATTCTCAAAATCTCGTTTCAAAGTTTGCAGTTTTACCTGCTTCACTTGATCACTACCTCTATAGCTTTCTTTGAGGGCATTCCATGCATCTTGTGCATTTACATATGAGGCTATTCTAGGGAAGATAGTTCTATCTAAGGCAGCATGAATATGATAAATGGCAAATGAGTTATTTTTTGGGCTTCCTTTTTAGCCCTTCTATCAGCAGTTGAAAAAGTTGCCCATTCTGCAGCAGTTGGTTCTTCATAGCCATCTTCTACAACATCCCAAAGGCCTTTTCCTATCAACAAAGTCTTCATTTTTATAGACCAGTAATCATAGTCGCTACCATTAAATTCAGGGATTGGTAGACTATTACTTGCAGCCATTTCAAAAAACAAACTTTGATTTCACTGAAATAAGCAATTACAAAGCAAAGTAATTCTCTTACTGATTGCTTGTTATGAGACTCCCAATACTGGCTTTAGCTCTAGCTCTGGCTCTGCTCTACTAGCTCTGGATTTACTGGCTTTGGCTCCACTTCAATATTGAACCCTTAAACGGGGTTCCAAGGGCCAGCGCCCCTGGCGTGCTATCACTTTTCCAGATTCACAATATGCAAATTTTCAAGCCCCCTTGGGCGAGTTTTAATTGACCACAAAAAACTCTTCAAATAAGGCTTTAAAATTTTTCTAAAGTTTTTAAAAAAAATTTAATAAATTTTTATATTTTATTTAAATTATCTTTTAAATTTATTATTAAAAAGATAATATTAAATAAATATATAATTGAAATTTATTAAATAATTTTTAAAACTTTAAAAAAAAATAAAACCTTATAAAAATTTTTAAAATTTTTTTTTACCTTGCCGCGACTTGATCCCGCGACCTCTCCACTAGCACGCGGGCGACTTGCCGCTGTGCCAAATGGGCCGGCTGAAACACACAAGGGCCACCGCCCTTTTATTCCTCGACGGCAGAATTGTTTAAAAAAAAAAAAATTTCTTTCGCGTGGCACTGGCGGGATTCGAACCACAGACCTCGCCCTCGCAAGTAAACGCCTTGACCGCCACGCCAAGCGCTCGGACGAGAACGGTCTTGAGCGCGGATGGTGTTATATCGACGGCGGGCAAATTTTTTTTTTAAAAAAAAATTGTCGTGGGATTATCCCACATGCGTCCGACGATGGACGCGAAAGGGTTTTTAACCCTGGAGTCGCACAGTAACGTTCGACTGCCTTCGGGCAGTCGATTCTCAACCGATGCCCTTTACTGCTGCTTCGACCAATCAAAATTTGACACCTCGCTGCCACGTCGACCAATGCCGAATCGCCACGTGGCAAAATTTTGTCAGCTTCAATCTGCTCCTCTGCCAACTCAGCCGCCTCGATCCGCGTGCTACCGCCACGTGTCGCTACCTCGTGCCGCCACGTGTCACGTCCAGTCAGCGATCCGCCTCGAGATCCGAGCCAATCCGCGTCCTCCTCGACTGCTGTGCCTGCCTCGAAAACTATGCCCGCCTCGGGAACCGTGCCCTGCAGGTCAAACCTCGGCTGCCGCGTGCCTCGGGATCCGTGCCCGAACTGGCACACTCTGGCTCTGATACCAGATGTGAAATTTAGTGCCCAGTTTAATACAACAAGCGACAAGACGCAGCGAAATATTAAATGTTTATTATATAAAAAACCTTCAACCTTACAATGCAAAAATATTACACATTATATAGTGCACATGATAGAGGAAATAAGGGAAGGTTGGAGCGAATAATGGAAGTGAGGGCGACGGCGGTGGAAGGGATAAGACACAGCAGCGGTGGGAGGGATAAGGAGATGAGCGTGGAGGAATAAGGGGACGGAGATGAGATGGAGGGATAAGGGAGTTAGGAAACGTGGAGGAAAAAGGAGAGGGAATATAGGAGGGAGTTAGGGGAACATTGCCGACAAAACAAATTGCCGACAACCATAGGAGGGAGTGTTCACACTAAGGCTTTAGGAAAGGGATTTTTCTAAGCCTCTTTAGGTGAACCCCTGTTCACACTTGCAACACAAACTTCTAGGGAGTGAAAATGCATTATATATATGCAGGTAAGATATGCTAAAACCTGTGTTAAAATCCATTATGATTAAATCTGAATGAATACAATGGGTTTGACAAGTGAACTATTAAATCCATGAGACTAGACATATGGTCAAATATTATAAAAATGAAAATGATCAAAATAGAAAAAAATTTGTTATGAGACAACTCAAAGTTGAAGTAAGGGGATCATATTTTAATAGAAGATAGCTTAATTCAAGGTAATCAAAACCTTGATGGTATAATCATTGCCCAAGAGGTTATACATTCTCTTTAATCCATGAAAAAATGAGTATGCTTGTAAAAATCTATATGGACAAAGCATATGATGGGCTTTGTTGGAGTTTTCTATTTGATATTCTCAAAAAATTTGGTTTTGATCAAGGTTGGCGTGAAGAGATTAGATGTTGTTACAACACTCCAAAATATTATTTTTTAATCAATGTGTAACTCATTTGGTACTTCAAATTGCCCCATAGACTGTGTTAAGATCTCCTTATCTCTTTATTATTTTTGTTAAGACATTGGAAGAGCTCTCTCAAAGGTAAAAGTGGAAGGCAAAATCAAAGATATTTAGGTTGTGATATATGGTCCCTTTGAATTTCAATCTCCAATTTTTTATATAAATATTCTTATAGGTCATCCCTCATTTAGTTAGGGCATGGAATTTAAGTCATTATCATGTTATGAGAAGGTTGTTGGATAATTTGTTATAAAGATAGGGTTCGTGATTTTTTTTATCAATGTAACCCTCGATGATAATAGATTATTATTGAAACTTTAGGGTTTAAATTTAAAAACTTGTCATCAACCTATCCAAGTATGTCATTGTTTGATAAAAGAAATGGGGAGCATTGGGACTAAATTTTAGATAGAATGTAAGCTTGTATAGTTGGCTAGAAAGTTGAGATCTTAACCCTGGTTGAAATACTATAACTCATAAAAGCTTTATTATAATCTATTTCTATATTTATGATTTTACTTTAAATATTACCATTAGGTATAGCATTTGAACTTCAAAAAATTTAAATAGAGTTTATTTAGAAAGTATATGAAGAGAAATTTATATTTCATTTTTACAAATGGGTGTTGGATTTTATTACATTATTTGGTACTTGTAAATATGTGGTGTGAAAAGAGTCTTATAAATATGAGTTATTTAGAGTTTGTCATTTAGTAATCATTAGAGGTTTATCATTATTAGGAGTCAATAAAATATATTTCTCTTATGAGAAATATGAAGAGTCATATCTCCCAGATGTTTGAGGAGATGAATAGTTTGTTAAAGATGAAATATCAAGAGTCTTTATAAAGGTTATATGCAGAGGATTCATATGAGAATTATGTAAGAAAATTTTAGTACTTCAATGGTACTGGAATATTGTGTTTATCTTCCATGGAAATATAGTGATATTGTGTGAATACTTGTGTATGCCATTTTTATTATGTAATAATATTAATATTGATATTATTGTGTGAGATTGACTTATATGCTAACAATGGAATCAGAGTTATGTTAGAGCCCTTTGGGAAGAAAGAGTGTTTGAGATAAGCCCATGTTGAGAGAAGTCAAGAAAGAGTGGAAGCTAACAATGAAAGGAGAAATGGTGAGAGGAGTTAAGAAATATTGGAAGCTAACATTGAAAGGCGAAATGGTGAAGAGAAGCTAACGGTGAAAAAAACAATGATGAAGAGAATATAGCGATGAACAAAGCAACAATGAAGAGAAGGTTCAATGGAACAAAGGTCAAGGTAAAATGGAGTTAAGGTGAAGAGATGAAAACATGTCAAGAGAAAGTTATGCCAAGCGAAGGTTGTTACAGCAGCCATTTTGGAAGAAGTAGAACTATGTTGGAAGAAGAAGAACCACTCTAGAGATCATTTGGTACAATAGAGAACACCTAGTGAAAGAGAAAGTACCTGGTAAGAAGGAGAACCACGTTGAAGAAAAATCATGGAGAGAAGGAGAAACACACAAGAACGAACATTTGGTGAATTGGAGAAAATCTAGAAAAAAAGCACCATTTGGGAGCAATATTGAGGATCTAAAAAAATAGCCATAGGCTGAGAATAACAAAGGAGAGGAGAAAATCATCTTTGGATTCTAAGTTAAACATTAATAGAGGTAGAGTTGTAGACGTTAACCAAACCTGAGTTGCAGACCTTAACATAATCCAAGTCGCAGACAAGCCTGAGTTGTAGATGTTGGAAGGCATAAAGAAGTCAAGAAAGAGTAGAAAAAATCAAAGCAAGAGAGACATTTCGATTTCCAACATAGAAATGACCAAGCACATGCAAGAAAAGTGATGCCCTAATTTGGTGTTTGGAAGAAATACACAATTTTTAAAAATTACCTAAGGTATGTTAAACCAACTCTTCATTAATATTTGAGTAAGGTGAATGCATAGTGAAAAGATGTTTCGCAAAGTTGATATATATTAAAGAAAATAATAATGAGAATAATTAAAATAAGAAATTTGTTTTAAAGAGAAAATTAATTAATTAAGTGAGATGTTTGAGAAGAAGAGAATTGAAATATGAAAAGAATAATTTGAAAAAAAACATTAAAGAGAAGAATGTGAGAAGAAATTTAAAAAGAAGGAAAGATTAAAATTGATTTTTTAAAGAGAAAATAAAAATTGAATTGAAGAAGAATATTAAGTTAAAGAAAGAGATTAATTATATTAAGTTGAAGATTGAAGTAAATAAAGAAATAATATTATTTTAATAAGAATAGAATATTTTAAGAAAAGTGAAGTAAAGATTGAAGGAAATTAAATTGAGAAGAAAAATTATTAAAGACAAAAGATCAAAGAATGAAAAATATTGAATTAGGGAGTTAAAAGGCTTTCCATCTATAATTTTTTTTTATCCAAGCAAATTTACAAAAGAAACTTTCTAAAAATATCATGGCAAATACAAAGATTTTTCTTTCAAAATCTTAGCTATTAAAAGGACCAAACTTCACCCCATCAAAAAAAAGATGAAATCAATACTTATTGTTAAAAAACTTTGTGAAGTAGTAACTGGAGATAAATTCATTCCATAAGATGTCATAGGAAAACAAAAATATAAATATGAAGACGCAAAGACACTAATTCTAATAACATTTTGGTATATCAAATGAGATTTCAAGCACATATAAGTGAAGTTAAAACTTTAAAAAGTGCTTGGGATAAATTATGCACTATATTTGAAGAAAATAATGAAGCTATTATTTTACACTTGCAATCACAGTTGTATTCACTAAAATTTCAGGATGGTTAAAACATAGAAATTTTTCTTATAAGGATAGCTCTAAACCGTAAACTATGAGAGAGAAAGTGGAAGAAAATTTTATTGTCCAAGTTACACTCAAAGCACTTCCAGAAAAATTAAAAAAATCAGTCAAATTTCTCCAAGTACTAAATAAAAATATGTCATTTCATGAATTGGTCAACATACTTTAGGAATATAAAATAGAAAACCAAGCGAGAGATGAAATGATAAACATTGCTTTTATTTCGACAAACTCTGCTACCTCATCATCACAATATAAACTTGAATGAAAAATATATATTTATCACATATATAACAAAAGTCATATAGTTTCATCATAGTATGGTTGAATAACCATATATTAGGTAAAATAATATTTTCTAAGTTTGAATTTGGGCAATGAAAACTTTTTGAAGAAAAACTATCTACATCATCATTTGACAAGTTCGAAATAAATTAAAGGCGTAAAGGAATATGTTGAGAAAAATCCTACAACAAAGACAATATAAGAGATGAATTTTATTCCAGGTAAATCATCTTCATTTTCCTTAAGTAGTATAGAATCCTCTCTTGGTAATAAAAGTGAAAGTGGTGAAGATGTTCTCCCTTGCACTTTAAGGTTTTAAGAGCAGCATTAAAAAATGAGGATGAAGGAAATACATAACAATTTAGGGTTTTTAGGGCAGAATAAGAAGGTAATTGATATGGAAGAACATATTTGTACTTTAGTATTTTTAGGGCAACATAAAGAAGAATGTGCTTTCAAGGTTATTCCTTGCACTTCAAATCCTTTAGAGCAAGACAAACCTAAAGATGATAACTCTTACTATGATCAGTGTGATAAGATTGAAGGTATTTATGAAGATAAAAGTATTATTGGGAATGAAAAGAAGAGAGGAAGACCCAAGAAGCAAAAACAAAGAGAAAAATAAACCTAGAGGGATAGTAATATAGGAAAACAAAAACAAATATCACAAGTGTTAATAAGAAGTGGGGCTAAACCCATAAATAAAAACAAAAAATAACAATGAAAATAATATCTTGGAATATTATGGGCATGAATAAGAACCTTTAAAAAAGTTATTAAGAAATTGTTAGGTTGTTATAGATAAGATATTTATAAATATAGAAATTGGGCAACAAATATATTAGCCATTCACGATGTTGATTTTCATCTTGACAAAAATTAAGTTTTGAAATGTATATGATAGAAAGGAGTTGATTGTGAAAACTTAGTTGTTTGAGGAAGATGGAGAATATCTTTGATAGAAAGGCAAATGAAGAATATCTTTGATAGAAATAAAATGATAGTGGCAATGTAATGGAAGCAATGTAATATTTTGTTTTTGTAATGGGAGTGGGTCCCAATAGAAGCCACACATAACTTAGTAAAAAAAAAAAAAAAAAGACAAAGAAGGTCATATCACCAAATATTGTAAATATAATTCTCTAAATCAATGTAACCAAATGCATACACCTTGTCAAATATATCAACAGAGACAATATCGATTTAATCAACAAAGATATACATGACCACAACACTAAAGAGAGAATTATATTGACAATATTGACAAAAAGAGAGAATTCATTAAAAAGGAAATAAGGAATAGTGATATCAAACATGGACAAAAAAAGATACATTGGATCCTCTAGAGTTATAAAATTTATAGAGAAAACAACCAGTCTCAAATTTTTTTGTCAATAAAATAAAAATAAAATTGATGTGCCTTATGGATAGATAAATAAAATTGAATGGAATAAAAATATGAAAATGCGAAAGTGTTTCTACAAAAATAAAATGAGATTGATAAGCATATATTCATCCATGAATAGATCTACAATGATTGTTTTAGCAAAGGAAATAACACTTAAACATGCATGAAAGAAAGAATTTATGATTGATCCAGGAGTAAAATACAAGTCAAAATCAGAAGAACATAATCAAAACCCAAAGCAAAAATAATGTAAGATCCAAAGTCACTACTAAAGTCATAGTAGGGATACCAAGACTAGAATCATAGATTGAAATTCTTACCAAATAATGTAATATGGGGGGATGTTGGAGTTTATTACATTATTTGGTACTTGTAAATATTTTGTAAATATGTGGTGTGAAAAGAGTCTTGTAAATATGAGTTATTTAGAGTTTATCATTTAGTAATCATTATAGGTTTATTATTATTAGGAGTCAATAAAATATATTTCTCTTATGAGAAATATGAAGAGATTTTTCTCCTCGATGTTTAAGGAGATGAATAGTTTGTTGAAGATGAAATGTCAAGAGTCTTTGTAAAGGCTATATGTAGAGGAATCATATGAGACTTATGTAAGGAAATTTTTGTACTTCATTGGTACTGGAATACTATGTTTATCTTCCACAAAAATACAATGAGATTATGTGAATACTTGTGTATGTCATTTTTATTATGTGAGAATATTAATCTTGATATTATTGTGTGAGATTGGCTTATATGCTAAAAATGGGATAGGGTTTGTAAGGGAAATAATATTGGAGGGACAAACTTGATAAATTGTAGATTTATGAGTTAGACATTTAGAGATAAAACTTGGTTAAAAACTCTACAAAAATCAATAAAAAACCTTAGTAACAATGTTACTTGAAAAAACATGTAGGTTTCATTGATGCCATAAATTTTTTAATAAAATGAACCCTATTTGGGGGTTTGACAACATGGAACTTCATATTGGAGTTAGAAATTAATCAAGGAACACATTAAGTAGTTGGTCAATGTGACACATCTTGAATTTATTTAATTTAATTACAACAATTTAATTTTAGCATGTAACTTAATTATGTTAACATGTGGCTATGATGACCTAAAATATGGTAACTAATATTGACATGCTATTTATATTATGAATACATAATTATTTTATGATCTTATTTGAAGTATTATATGCAAAATTTACTATCTTGTAAAAATATTACCTATAGAACTGGTTTGCATACTTGACAAGGGCTACCCTAAATTGAATTCGACATCGTCAACGAGAGAATAATAGATGTCAGATCAATAACCTATTAGAAAGAAGGAAAATTGTGTACACATCATGTAGCATGTATATAGGTATAAATTACATGTCTACTTTTGATAATATCAAAGTAAAGAAATGCATTGAAATTTTAAAAGTAATGCATAGGTTTATGATTTTGTACTAGGATGTTTGTTTGTCAGATATAAATATTTTGCAAAAGGGTTAATTATTGCTAACAATTTTGTGATTTGTATTCAATAACTTAGAAGTTGTAAAAAGATACTTATATTTCTAAAGAAGACCTTTAGAAAGATCAAATGAGAGATAAATTGACTTATTAATCTCCTTGAACACTTTGGTGAGTCACACACTCATTTAAAATAACCAACCACCTTAAGAGTGTCCTAGGAGGAAAAGGTGGGCAATGTGGAACAACCCCATGGCAAAAGCAAAACAAATGAATTTTATTTTCCTTTTGCTTATATGGAAAAGCAAATCCCATAGGCTCCAAAATCCTAACATTAATTATAAAATCCATTCCTTTTTAGATATTCCATTTTTTATCTTACTAGTTTGGGAGAGAAGGAGAAGTGAATTCCTTGGTGACTAGAATTAAGACATTAACCTGCTTGGACCATTTGCCTTACTCCTTTTAGATGAATCTATTTAAAAAAAAAAAAAATTGATAGGAGAGGTATTTTAGGAGGTTTTCCATCATTTTTTAGAAGTAGTTACATGCAAAGGGAATTTTATTTAAACCCCACTCTAGTTATTAACTAGTAAGATCAACATCTTGGGGAAGAGGGCATTGGCTAGAGTGTGAAGCCATAAGTCACATTTGAAGCTCAAAGATAGAGTTTGTGAGAGTAATTATTGGATAGCTACTAATTATGCTAGAAATTTTATCCCAAGTTGCATCCCAACTAGGTATTGTAATTTGAAATTAAAATGCCAAAATGTTGCCTTTTAAATTGAAAAACCCTCAATCTTCATAGAAAAGAGCTCTATTAAAATTATACTTTTGTGGTTGCATTGAAACTATTTTTGAATGGTAAAATAAAAGTGGATAATTGAGTTTAAACTATTATAGATATTGTTGCAATTACTTGTGCTTACCCTATAATTATTTGACTCGAACCAAGTAAAACTATTGCATCAATAAGGGTTCAAATTTACAAAAAAAATGATTTTGGGTCTTGCTTTAGAACCCATGAAACAAAATGGGTTTTCTTGGATTTGTAAAATATTGTATATTCCTCTTGAAAATTTAAAGCCAAAATGATATGGTGCTTGTCATGTTTCATTAATAAAAAATTGTGTATGATGTCAAAACTTATATTCTTAAAAAAGAGTCACTGCTTGCAAAGATTGAGTATGGTATTTGCATGAATTAAAACCATGTTTCATTATATTTAACTGAAGTTGTTGTTTGTATTATGGACATCATATAAGGTACTCATGTAAATAGAATCTTGTTTAGGGTTGGTGTGTTCTAGCTTAAACTCTACTTTTACTTGTGGTAAAATAGTCCACAAATATCAAATGGCATGAGATCAATTGATTAAATTCCTTAACTTTCAAGGAGGAGACCCACGTTTAAATATTGCTAAGTGATACATGTATAATTTCCAAGTTGATGAAATACCACTCTATGGTCATGATGTAATATGGGTGGGACCCATTTCAATTAGATAAAATCAATTTAAAAAAAATATATCCATAGATGAAATTGTTGTTCACATTTCAAAATAAGAACTTTTCTAAAAACTTTATAAAATTTTGATGGTGGTTGAATCTTTATTATGGGAAAACAAATTTCTTACATGGCATAGCCAACATTATAGATAGACCTGGAAAATAAGTTGAAACCTTACTTGAATTATTATCATGACAACATGCTTGCAATTTTTAAATTTGTAAGCTTTAAATAGTTTATTTAGGTGGGAAAATAAAGTGGATGTATAACATGTACGATCTTCCCATTTTTCCAATTTATAGTTTGATGTAATAAATAATTTTGAATCAAGCAATACAATTTGCATTAGGGCCATCGTAGCTTAACCTATTGTGGGTGTGATGTTGAATATTTTCTTGTGACAAATTTTATCATCTTTGATATTGGCATACAAAAGTGTGTTGGTCATGATGCTAGCCTATATCGAGTGCATCATTACTCAATTGGTGTTACTGGAGTTGGCATTGTGAGTAGTTAGTACCAATGGACTTTGTATTATGATCAGTTGGTGGTATAGGTAGAATTGAAACCATATATAAAAGTTGGTGCCATGGTTAAATCTGACACCATGTAAGATGTTTGCAACATATATATGGTTTTTTTCATGCATAAATTTAGCACCATAGGTGTTCCTCACACTAGCCTATAATATGAGAAGTCATTATTGGTGTCAAAACTTATAGGTTGATGTCATTATGTCATCATGGCCTGTGAGGTCATAGATAAACCTTTACCTTGCTTGGATCACTTATTATTATGAGTTTGTTTGTTATAAAAGTTTAAAGGATTTCATAGGTTGCTTGCACACTTGTTGGGGTTGTAATATATTGAAGTGTTATTGGTCATATAGTGGCTATAACATGTTATAAGAGATCACTTACTGTTATAAATCTGCTTGATGTAGAAGTTAGAATATTTTATATGTTGCTAGCGTAATTTCTTGGGTTGCATTAAGTTTAAGTCCCACTTGTCATATACTTATTGTAACTTGCAATAAAGTATCACTTACTATTATAATTGTGTGCATATACTTATTACAAAATTAAAAGGATTGCATATATAATACTTGTGTGCCTATAGTACTTGAATGCCTAATTTGTGTTGAATGAATGCATCTCTTCCATGTTGTGAAGGTTGAATTGGGCTATACTAATTTTCAAGGATGTATAATTGAATTATTGTTGCATATTGAACATTGTTGAATTATTGTTAAATGTTGAGCAACATTTCAATGTAATATTAAGGATGGTTGCAAAAAAAATGTAGTATCCCATTTAAATTTGAACAACTAGTCTTTTTGAAATCATGGAAACCAAGACTAATACTCCACTATTGAAGTTTTGTTCATTGAATCCTTGGAGTGATGAGATTAACAAATCTTATTGAAGATAATAATTTGTATAATATGATGTAGATACTCCAGTTAGGTGTGCATCCAAATTAGGCTTGAGAATAAGAAAAAATAATTAGTTGTTATAGTTAATATTTGCAAGCATATTATCATACTAAAGTGTTGTTGGTATTTTCTTTTATACCCTATTTCAAACTGGAAAAAATTTGGAAAGGTTTTGGCATTTTGTTTCATACCCTACTTAAAATAGAACAAATATGCATAAAGTATTGTTGACGCTTTGTTTGAAACTTTATTTCAAACTAGAACAAAGATGCATACACCATTGTTGGTATTTTGTTTGGTACCTTGTTTCAAACTAGAACAAATATGCATAAAGTATCATTATCATTTTGTTTGATACCCTATTTTCAAACTTGGGTAACGATGCATAAACTTCTTATTGGATTTTTGTTTGATATCATGTTTTTCAAATAGAAAAATGATGTGTAAACTATTATTGGAAAATATTATAATACCCTATTTTCAAATATGATTGATAATGCATAAACTATTATTAAAACCTTGATTTCAAACATGAGTTGCTAATGCATAAGAAGGTAGTTAGTAACATCAAAAGCAAGATAATACTTAGTGCCTTTCAAGTGATGCAACAATATGTTGTTTGCATGATAATATAGTTGAGAGTTCGTAGTAAGTATTATATGTTTAGTTTTATGCATGCTTGTATGTGTTTATGTGAGTGGACAAGAAAAGAGATAAAGAGAGAGGGAGTGGATGATTTGTGGATAAACTTGTATTCCAAGCCTAGGGTATGGATGCATTACAACATACTTGTAATTTTGGCCTTAAAGTAAATTAAAGTAGTTTTTTACATCCGTGAGACCATAGGCCATATGAGACGACCCTCATAGAGGATGTTATTTACCCAATATATGTTTATCAAACCAAACTATGATTACTAAAGTATAGTGTACAACTCTACCTCCTATTAGATTTGAATCTTGAACCTCCTATTTGGAGTTCCAAAGTCTTAAAATTAGGTCCACCAAAGTGAATGAATTGAAGGGGTGGGAAATATAGTTAGCATTACCTTTGCATTTTAAAAAAATTGGCCAACCAATGATTAAAGAAATCATTTTTTTTTCATGTCCTACATTATTTATTGTGACTTCATGTAAGAAGAAAAAATCATTGGTATTGTTATCACCTCTATGATTTGGTGTTGAATTCATGTGGATAAAATTATTCCTGCACGTATGACTATTTGAATGTCACATGATTTAAGTTGACTTAATGTAGGTATAGTTGCACATCATAATTTCCTCTTCTATGATGTTGAGGCTTAATATATATGTTCCTTGTAAAAATATTGGTCCTATTGAGTGGGAAAAGGACAAAGGGAAATCCTCATGGCATGTCCAATACATAAAGGCCATCTCAACTAGAAATATGCATAGTGGGTGCAAATATTTAGGCAAAATGGTTACAGAAGGGATTTTCCTAAGTAGATATGTCTTGAATTATTTTGAAATTTGGTCTATTTAGAGTAATTGAATTTTCTTGAATGCAATACATTATTGTCTAGAAACTCTTAAATGAATGTGTAAATATCATTAACCAAATATGATGTATTTCTTGATGTCATAGCAAAGGATTTTTTTAACCTTATGGCATGAACTCTTGAGCATATATAATGGTGTATTTCCTAAACATGGGTGTTTATGTATATATATTTTATATTGTAACAATAAACAAATTAAATGATTAATATCTAAAGTATAAAACTCAAGGCAAATGTACTATATAGTAGATCTCAAGATTTGGGATAAACGTGGAATAATGAATTTCAATTGTACTTGTGGTATTGCATATCTATTGCTAAGACTTGTTGCAATCACCTTTGTTACTGATGGTTTTCATAACAATTTTAGAAAATATGAAATATGAAATAAAAATTATTTCATAATTTGCTTGAAACTTTATAGGGAATATCACTTAGGAGAGGACCCAACTCACATTTTTATGGTTATGTATATCTCATATAGCTTTTAGTAAAGTATAAACTTGTTTTAGATTTATGTGAGTACTATGTGTTGTTCTTTTTGTCTTTTAAAAATGTTGAAGGATAAGAATAAAATCATGATATAATTGTTGGGACGATGGCAGGAGCAACAGCAGGAGTGGTAACTGGAGCGCAGTTTGGAGCAGAAGCGGAGGCAGGGCCGGGATCAGATCCAAAACAAAGCGTTGGATCCTGGGCGGTCCCGGATCCAGGAGGTTCAGGTACGTCCGGGCCCTGGCTAGGCCCAGGCGGATCCGCGGCTGGGTCGGACGGGGGTCTCGAGCAGTGCATTGGGTTTGGTGGGGTCGGGATTCTGGGCCCGCACCCCCTGCCTGGCCCTGTCGCGTCGGATGGCCATGGGAAGGCAACCCCCGATCCGGGGCTAGGGCGAGCCCCAGGAGGCCCTAAACCCTCCTACCAACAGGTTTTGGTGGGCTCCAGGACCCCTGCATGGGCCCTGGGTGTCAGACTTTCCCTCCAAGGCACCCACATTTCCATCCAGGAGGAGGTTTACTCTTCCCTGGTTTCTTATTCTTCATCCTCCTTGGTTGGGAAGTTCCTGGGCGGGCACCTAGACATGGAGACGATCCATAAATGGGCGGCCACCAAATGGAAGGTCTCCGGCCATATCCAGCTGGTTGCCCTGTCCAGAGGCTTTTTCATTATCAAACTCAACAACAATGAGGATGCTGAGAAGATCCTATCGGGCGGGCCCTAGTTCTTAGGTCGCAAGAGCCTTTTTCTCAGACGCTATGGTGTAGATTTTCATCCCAACACCCAAAGCATCAACTTTTCCTTGATCTGGGTTCGCCTCCTGGACCTCCCCTTTCATCTGTGGTGCGAAGACGTTCTTAAGCTCATCACCCAATCGGTTGGAGACCTAGTGGCCTTTAATCCTGCGACCAAGGCTGGCTCTTGCATGGTGCATGCAAGGTTCTGTGCCAACACCAACCTCAAATCTGAGCTCCCCTCCTCGGTGACCATATCTTCTGGGTCCTTCTTCTGGTGCCAAACCCTTATTTATGAAAATAAACCTACCTTTTGCACCTCCTACAGCTCTCAAGGCCACCTCCCTCACCAATGCTCGGCTTCCAAGAAGGCAAAAGGCCCTAATCCCAAACCCCCGCCCAGCTCTGGTCGGGCCCCCTCCCAGGATCCATCTCATCCCAACCCTAGCACTCCCCTCAAGGAGGTTTCCCCTTCAGGCCCCCAGGCCCTCGAGGCTTGTTCAGATGGCGTCCCCCCAAGCAACCCCTCCGGGGACCCGATCCCAGATCCCCCCCCGCACCCCATTTCGTAAGCCCCGACTAATACCGAGACCCAACCCTCCCCCCCCACCCCCTTCTGACCCTGGCCCCTTAGGCATCCTTCCCAAAACCTACCCCCTTGGTGTGTGGGTCCGAGCGATCTAATGATGAGATCGAAGGCAGCTCTCCTTTTGAGTCCGACGAATTCAGCCCCAAAATGACCCAGAGTAGATCTTTTACAACAGATTTTGGCAACAAAGGTAAACAAGGGCGGCCCACCCGGTGCGAAAAACGGTCTAGGATCATCGAGGACGACATTGCTAGCGGTTCCAAAACTACGCTACCTGACGTTGGCATGAGCTTTCGCAAGGCGGACGATGCCCGATCCAAACCTCCCGCCCAGGCTGGAAATGGGGGCAGGCGACCCCAAAAGGGTGCCAAATGAAGTTAATCTCCTGGAACATCAGGGGACTCAATGGGGTCCCCAAGAAAAGGATCCTCGGTCAACTCCATAGGGACCACCACCCGTCCTTCATCCTCCTACAGGAGACCAAGATAGATGACGCCACCGCCCAAATAATTTCCCATGCTACCTAGTGCAACTGTGAACTTCTTTCCACCCCCACGGTTGGCTCAGCCGGGGGCCTCATGTGCATGTGGGACCCTCGATCCTACGAGGGAAGGCTCATTTCCTCATTGCCCAGGATCATGAACATTCTGGTCCACTGCCTCAACTCTAAGCGATCATGGATCCTATCCAACGTCTACGCCCCCAACAGTCCCGTTGAGAAAGCAAGGCTCTGGCAGGAAATCAGCTCGATGAGAGAAGCCTTCGCTCCCCTGCCCTGGATCCTGTCCGGGGATTTCAACAGCCCCCTATTTTCCTCTGAAAAATACGGGGGTTCGGAGGTTAGAACCAAAAGCATGGACGACTTTGGGGCCTTTACCGCCCACAATGAGCTCATGGATGTCATCCTGAAGGGTGCCCAGTTCACGTGGTCCAACAAGCGAGCGGGACCCAACCACATTTAGGTAAGGTTAGATAGAGTGTTCTTGTCTAAGGAAGCCCTCCCCATTTTTTCTGACGCCTCCCTATTGGCCCTCCCCAAAATTGGGTCCGATCACAGCCCCCTCCTCCTCGAGACTGATCATCGCCCCCCCTAGGAGACCCTTTCGGTTTGAGTCCATGTGGCTTCACCACCCCGACCTCCGGGCCCAGGTCGGCTACTGGTGGGCTCCCCTTGTCCCTGGCCGCCCTACCAAATAGGTCTTCCACAAGTTGAGATGCCTCAAGGAACACCTCAAGACTTGGAACAAAGAAGTGTTCGGTAATATCTTTGAAAGCAAGGAGGCTATCAAAAATAAACTCGATGAGATTGAGTCCATATTCCAAGCTGTCTCTCAAGAGTTTGGCCTTAGGGAAGAGGAACGCACTGCCCTCAGTGAGTACCATAATATCCTAGCCAGGGAAGAAACCTTTTGGAGGCAGAAGTCGCATGTTCTATGGATCCAAGATGGCGATGCAAACACCAAGTTATTTCATGCATCGACCCTCCAAAACAGGGGTTCCAACAGAATTGCCGAGCTGGTTGATAGCAATGGTAGTATCATCAACAAGGAAGAGGACATCCAAGCCGAGGCAGTCCACTTCTTCCAAGAGCTCCTGGGCGATGGACCTCCTATGTCCTCAGAGGCGATCGACTCTCTTCTGGAGCACATCCCAAAGTTCGTCCTGGCCATGGCTAATGCAAAGCTAGTTCAAGCCTTATCGAACTCATAAATCCATGCTGCCACCTTTTCCATGAAGGCTGAGGTAGCCCCAAGCTCGGACGGGTTTCCTCCCTACTTCTTCCAGGCTTTCTAGGACATTGTGGGCCTTGATGTGTGCACTACCATCCGGGACCTGTAGTTTGCCAGATCCATTCCCAGAGGCATCAACACCACCTTCATAGCCCTGATCTCGAAGACCCACGCTGTAATGTCCCTGTCAGACTTCTGCCCCATCAGCTTGTGCAATGTCCTCTATAAAATTTGGACTAAAGCCATGACAAACCGCCTCAAAGACATTCTTCCCCTGATCATTTCCCCCTTCCAGGGAAGCTCCGTCAAAGGCAGGCTGATTACTGACGGGGTCATAATCATGCATGAGGCCATTCACTCAGATGTTCTTTCCAGAAAGGCCCATTTCCTGCTTAAGCTTGATATGAACAAGGCTTTTGATAGGGTCGATTGGAGCTTCCTGTCCAAGGTCCTCCTCAAATTTGGGTTTCACCCCTCCTGGGTCCATCTCATCAACAAGTGTGTGTCCTCCCCCTGGTTCTCTATCCTGGTCAATGGTTCCCCGACCGAGTTCTTCCCCAGTTCCAGAGGTCTCCGCCAAGGTGACCCCCTATCCCCGATTCTCTTTATTATCCTGGACGAGGCCCTAGGACAAACCATTTCGAACGTTGTTACTCATGGTCTTATCTCGGGCATCAGATCGGCGCAGGACCTCCCCCCCGTGTCCCATCAGCAGTTTGTGGACGACACCATTCTTGCCTCCTCGGCCTCGGTCCCTCAGGCTAAGGCCCTCAAGAGCATCCTTACCCTGTACGAGGAGGCATCTGGGCAAAAAATTAACCTGCGAAAAAGCAAGATTTACTTCAACACCCCCATGGCTAGACAAATCAAAATCGGGCGGATCTTGGGCTGCTCCTCCGCCCCCTCCCTCCCTTCCTCCTACCTCGGGCTTCCTCTGTTCACAGGGGCGTCTTCCAAGGTGTTGTGGAATGGGGTGATTGAGCGGATTCAAAGAAAACTCGCCCCCTGGAAAGGCCACCTTCTCTCTCAGGCCAGCAGAGCCACTCTCTTGGTGTCCGTTCTCCAAAGCATTCCGATATACTTCATGTCGGTCTTCAAAATTTTGGCCTCCATTGCTACTCTCATTGAGCAAATTCAAAAACATTTTCTCTGGTCGGGAGGCAAAGACAAGAAAAGGATTCCCCTGGTCTCATGGCCCCTAGTCTGCCACCCAAAATATGAGGGAGGGATCGGGCTCAGACGGGTGGTTCCCATGAATAAGGCCCTTCTGTCCAAACATGCCTGGAAGGTTCATACCAATACCCCCAACGAATGGGTTTGCATTGTGCGTAGGAAGTACTGCCACAATCACCCTTTCCTTGGGGATACCCAGCCCCACGATGGATCTGCCTTCTGGAAGGCCCTACTTTCCACCAGAGATATTGTTCAGCAAGGGACCAGATGGATCCTTGGAGACGATGCCAAGATTGACTTATGGGAGGATAGATGGATCCTCGATGAGGCCCTGAGCTCGAATAGAGAACTCCTTCTTCTCAAACCTGGGCTTGCGGACCGTGGACCCAGAGTGTCTGACTACATGACCCAGTGTCAGGGGCGGACCGCCTGGAAACCCATCTTGAACCCCAGGTTCCCGCTTCAAGCTGCAAAACTTTAGCGCATCCTCAGTGCGACAGTCATCCCTTCTTTCGGTGACAGTGATAGATGCGTGTGGCATGGCTCTCCCAGTGGCATTTTTTAAGTCAAGTCTGCTTACCATATAAGTCAAGTCTGCTTACCATATAAGTCAAGTCTGCTTACCATATAAGTCAAGTCTGCTTACCATATTCAGAGAACCCTGGGGGCAACCACCTTCCCGACTCAGCTGGTCTGGGCCAAGAAATTGATCCCCAAAATTAGCCATTTCGTTTGGGCGGCCGTCCAAAACAAAATCCTCACGATCGAAAATCTGATCAAGCGAGGTTTCCAAATCCCCAACAGATGTTTCCTCTACTGTGCCACTTGGGAGTCTACCAACCACCTTTTCTTAAACTGTGCCTTCTCTTTCGAAGCTCTGGGCCTCATCCTCTCCCATTTTTTCATTTAATGGGCGGCCCCCAATTCCATTTATGACCTCCTGTATCAGTGGCCCACCCCCTTTGCCCATCCCTTTCTCTGCTTCCTCTGGAAGGTCTGCCTTCCTCACTTACTCTAGCAAATTTGGCTCAAGCATAACCGGTGAGCCTTTTCCTCCCCGACCTGCTCCCCCCAGAGGTTGGTATCCAAAGAAGTCTCCTTTGCCACTGAGAATTCCTGCCTCATTCCCATTTTTGCGAAACCCAAGCGATCGAGCGAAGCTTCCCTTCTCTCCTCCATCGGCTTCTAGATCACCCCCCCTGCTTCCCCTCCCGCCCCTTCCCACCGCTCCCTGATCAGATGGACTCCCCCCCGAGTGGCTCAAGCTCAATTTCAACGATGCTTCCAAAGGCAACCCTAGGCCCTCTGGGGCTGGCGGGGTTATCAGAGATGGTTTCGAGAATCTGGTCACTGCCTTCGCGGTCCTGCTGGGCAGGCAAACTAACAACTTTGTCGAAGCTGCCGGCCTGCTCAGTGGCCTGTCGGCTCTTAGGGGCTCCTCCCCAAAAATTATTATTGAAAGTGACTCCCAAGTCATTATCAGAGGCACCAGCAAGCCCGAGTCCTGTTCCTGGCAATTCTAGAACTCCATCCGGGAGGCCCTCTTCCTGCTCCAGGGCTTCCCCGATCACACTTTCCAGCATGTTCTCAGAGAAGGCAACAAGGATGCTGACTTCATGGCTAATATAGGCATCACTATTGGAGAATTCACCACCTGGACCTCGCACTTCCCTGTAGGCCTAATCCAAATTGTGATGTAGGACCACCCCAATCATGATGTTCTCTCGGGTGTCTAGTCTTCCCCGTGGCTGGGCGGCGAAGTCCCCTCGACGTGTGCATCCGCTGTCCAGTGCTTCTCGGCCTCGTGTCGACCCGTCGGCTCACCACCCTGTCTATGTGAGGACCGCCTAGGTCCTCCCTGCAGTAGCCCACACCCCCTGCCTTGTCAGCTGCCCATGCTGGCCAGCTGGCAGCCCTGGTAGCCCCATTTTTTTATGCATGGCAGACCTCCTCGTCATTCCCGCTTTGATCTCTACATCGCTTGATTCTCATGCCATGCCAACCCATTCGAGGTCAACTCCAATGCGGCTCACTCTCGGTGCTCCTCTGCTCAGCGTCCACCAACTAGTGCTTTGGCAGTGGGCCTTTCCCATCCTCGCGTGTCAGCAACCTGGTGCGCCCCCTCAACCCCCTCCCCGTCATGTCGATCCCAGTCGCGTGTGCTACTTTCCAAAGCTGGCGGTGCTCCCCCTTCTCAAGCCATCGCATGGCCTTTATATTCCCCTCCCTGTCCCATCCCGCTATCGCATTCACCCTCCCCTGCTCTTTCTTCCCCGGTCTGGAATTTTATGCCCCCTCTGTCCCCACCTTGCCAGCTCATCCCCCATGGTGTCCAAAGCTATTTTTCTGGAGACCCCTGTCCGAGTTGAGCGGCCCTGCTCGCTTATTCTCCGATGCCAAGAAATTTATGCCATTTTTTAGCAAATTTGTCGGCCATGACGACGAGATCACCTAGGGGTTCTTGGAGTCATGGAACGACGAGGAAGTTACAGTCAAGGGTTTGCACTTCAAAATCTCCAAGGACCTCCTCACAGAGGTCATCGGCCTCCACCATGAGGAGAAAGGCCGTGTTGTCAGATGGGATAAACACAACTGGGAAGACGAGCTCTCTTGCTTCCCAGACCACCAGTGGGACAAAGCCAACTTACTCCACTCTCACCTCCCGGCGTCGTTCGACGAAGCCATTGTCTCGATAATGCAATATATTACCTGTGACGATCCCGAGCAGCAGCTGTTTAGCTTCCATCTCAATTATTTTAACCACCTCCACAGAGCTACCCTCATCAGCACCCCCCGCTTCCTCCTCTACTCTTTGGGTCTAACCATTGAGCGTGCCCGCAAGAACCATTCTCGGCCCTTACACTAGGGGCTCATGGTTGTTCTCTACAGACATGCCCTGGCCAACTAGCCCCAGCTGCACAAAGATTCCCCCCCTCTCTTCTATCCTGCCCCCCGACCCTGGTTCCCCTGTCACCAAAGGCTCCCCCGCTCCTGCCAATTCTGCTTCCCTGAAGCGTTGTAGGCCTACACGCAAGTGCAGGGCATCGAGCACAGGCCCTGACAGGGCCCTTCCTCCCAGTTCAAGGTGTAAAAGGGCCTCCCTCAGACCCAGCTGGACTGCAGAAAGCCCCAAGAATGCCAAACTAGAGAACTTGGAGCCCACTGTGATCAGCTTTGAGTCAGATGATGCGTTGCAGAAGCTGACACTCCATGGCCTCCTGGATACTGTGATCAGTGCTCTCAACACAGCTGCCCAAGCTGCGTCTCATGCCACCAAGGTGTTGTTCGAGCTCCGTCGCAAGCTGGAGGAAAGTGCTATCAAGGGCCAGCGGTAGACCGAGTGGGCCGAGGACAGATCAGGGCCCAGTTAACTTGGCCCCTGGCATTCACCGTTTTCAATGTGTCTTGTTTTTGGGTTTATGTTTTTGGAGATTCTCGGCTATGAAGTTTATTCGGGCACTTTTTTTTTTGTAGTTTCCAGGGCCCCAATATGGGGACGTTATTTCTATTTTATGTTTCCAGGGCCTCGGGATGGGGACGTTATTTTTGGTTTTAAAGTTTCACTGCTTCGACCACTACTATAATTAAGGTTTTGGGATCCTATTTAAAAAACCCGCTGTAAATATACTGTTACCTATCAAAAAAAAAATCATGATATAATTTATTTTATGAGATACTAAGAGACTATGATACATTTTAAGAATTGGAATAAAACGGTTGATGAAATCTAATATATAGATAGTATTTATGTATTACTAAGATGGAACTAGTCATATTTATGGGCCTTTTAGATACCTAAAATTAGACCATCTAACTTAGACCAATTTTGCTACAAAGACATCCAAAAAGACCAACCCAGCCATGACATATGTCTTAGCCCCACAATTTGCACCCAAAACCTAGTAGTATCAAATTTCTTTGCCTCAAAGCAAATTTTCCAATAGGTGAATATGCTTTCGAGTCAGCATATTCACAATTAGTTCAAAATTTTTAGCTCCCTATTGGATTTGAACTATAATAGGTAAAATTCAAGAATTTTTTGGCATAACAAATACGTTAGTGGAATATTGGCATAGGCAATGTATTCACATTTGACACATGAAACATTTAATCTCACCTACTATAGCTAATCAGGGTAAGAAATCGCTTCTCCCAACCCCTCTACCATCATAGGAAATCAACAGGTAGAGAGGAAGGTGGTTAACTTTCCTCCACCTTCCCAAATCAATCCTAATCAAAGGGGTAGTTGATTACAAGCATGTCATGTTAGCCAGTCAGCTCCGTCAATAGCCCACTCAACCCCTAATCAGCCCATTTTATAGGCCACCACACATCTCCCTTTTGTAAAACCCCCAAGAGGGAAAATTTCTATAAATTAGCGCCTTAGGGTAGCACTTATCATCACAAACTCACGCATCAAAACTCTATAAGAATATGACATCATTTTTACATCCCAAAGTGTTGCCAAAATTCCTCCATGAAGTTATCTTCAAGCAATGGAGCACCTTATGTTTGATAGAATTTTGGTGATATCGTTCTTGACTCATCAGATTTCAATCTTGTGATTCAACTCTTTGTATGTATTTATTTTTTTTTATTATTTTCAATGCAACTCTTGCATTGTTAAGTGCTTCCATTATCTTTTTCTAAGCACCTTAGGTGGCATACAAGATACAATATTTCCCCTAACAATCCTACAGTATCTAGTTATGATATCTATAACTTTTGTCTATCACGTATTTATTTTTTGCATTTGTAAGTGAATTTGTTACCTATATCTAACTCAAGTGGAATATTCATTTTTAATAGTTGAAATTGTCAATTCTTGATTTCTAAGCCTTTTTTATCTTTTCTTATCACAAAATCAAATACGCTACACATGACTATTATAGGTGACATATTCATTATCTATCTTCATGACCCTTGATCCTTCTAGTAGCTCAAAATTTAGTCTATTTAACCTTGTTATCTACATATTTTACCATTTCTAACAACCCCTAACTTTGTCTCTAGTCTCTGACAATCCAATTCTATCAATCTAATAAATTCTATCAATTTTAATTTTGCATTTTGTACTTATATTGCATTGCATCAACATCTTGTGCATTAGTTCCTAGGATGGAATAAAACCTAGGTGTTTGTCAAATTAAACACATCAAAACTATATTATGGAAATCCCTTGGTGAACCCAGAAGCCCCCACCAAAGATAGACAACACAAAGAACAATCCAATGATGGGTTAGCAGTAGGGCTCTCCCATTCAAGTGTGGACGATCTTGAGGGAACACATCTAGGGCTAGCACCCCCATTCACCTTTTGGAATCCCACATTTTTGGTGGACCCGACATGAAAACATCACACAGGTCCCCATAAAAAACCTTTGGCCTATAACCTTATCCTTAATCAACATAAAATTTCACACTTCAATAAAGCTTATCTAATTTGTTTGTTTAGTATAAATCACATTAAATCAAGATAACAAGAACATAACCAAATTTTTAGTCCTACTAGGGGAAGGTTAATGACCCCTTGAGTAAACTAATTTATGAACCTTGGGGGTTATCTCCCTTGGCTAGTATATTATGGTGGACTAATGAGATTCATAAGGAGGGTTAATTTTCCAAGGTGACAAGAAAATTAAACATCTATTTTTTGCTCTAAAAACTCTAAAAACAAAACTTTAATAAATTAAAATCTTCCTTTTTGAACATGTTTGAACCTACTTATCTTACTCAGGATGTTGTGTGAGCTTTAGTATAGAATCTGAGCACTTCATCTAAACTTTTATAGAAGAAAACTATGATTGAGAACCCAAAATTTGAGAAAGAAGAGGAAGAAATTCCTCCTTTTGGAACCCTTTCTCCTATTCATAATGAACAAGGGGAAGTAGTTTTTAAGTCTATGGGTCATTTAGTTGCTTTTCTATGAGGAAATAAAGAAGCTACGGAATCCATATTAAGGGTGGATGATATGCCCACTTCTATTATAAAATAAATTATTTTAGAACTTCAACAATAGTATAGATCTAATCCCATGAGTGCTCAACAATGAGACTCAATCATCACCACAACCATAGGAGGGAGACCATAAAATATCCCATCTTCCTCAAGAAATTTAGAATCTATTCCTTCCAACATATATACATTCAAGCTAAACCCCCCTATATCTCATCCTATGAGTCTTCCACAAGTCCATAATGTGGTTGACTTTCCTAGTATACCTAATGCTTCATTTGTGATTTCTTCAAATCCATTCTTTAACATGCCTATTCCTGCTAACATTCCTTTTACTAACTTTCATTTTTAGAATAATCCTAGAATTAATATCATGATGATCCCTTTTGGATCATCTCATCCAAATGCTCAATATTATCCTTTGGTCAATTCTCAACCTCAATCTATAACACCACTAGTTCCTTATCCTAGGTTCCAGGATATAAACTCTAAGCTAGAACAATTAGTAAAATAAAATTCTAGAGTTTAAATAGTAATTGACCTCTATCCAAGGAGGTACAACAAAAAAGTATTATTATAAATACTAATTTAACCAACCTGTAGACCTTGTTATGATTAACAAACCCTATCCCCCAAATTTTGTGTTACCAAAATTCTAGATATATAGAGAAGAAGGTGACCCAATAGACCATCTTCAAATTTTTTAAGTTGGATCCCATGACATCGTCTATGATGAGGCATTGTTATTAAAAAATTTCCCTATAATCCTTGGGAGTGAGGCTCTAGAATGGTTTTAATAGTTGGCTCATCATTTGGTTAATATTTTTTATTTGGATGAAATGTTTATCCAATATTTTGTTGCTTATATTGCAAAAAAATGCATAGTTGATGACTTATATCAACTAAAATAAGGTAAAAATGAGTCCCTCAATGAGTTCCTACCTTGATGGCAAGCATTAGTTAGGAAACTACCTTATTCCCCACAATCTAGAGACCTCTTACATATATTTATATGCAACTTACAAGAACACCTTTCATACCCACTAGAGATGACCTATATCTCTTCCTTTGATGATGTAGTGGACCTCGCTAAGCAAATAGAAGTTGCCCTCCAATGTAGAGGGCAATTAAAAACTAAAAAGAAGAAGAAAATTCTTCCTCCTCTAACACTAAAGGATAGTATAAAAACAAAATTGTTATGGATGATGGCATAATTGACTCTCACCCTAGTAACAATACTAAAATAGGTAATTTTAACCCCCCTACAACATTATAAAATGAATTTTAGTGAAGACTCAAGAAAAGCCTCCAAGAAAATTTACCAAGTTAAACTAGTCTCTATATTTTGTGTTGACACAATTATTAGATGCTAAGATGATAGAATTACCTCCCATAAGGCAACATGACCTTGACATAGAAAATATTCCTTAGTTCAAGGTTGACTAATAATGCACTTTCCATCACATAAATGATCACTAGATGAACAAATGTATCATTCTTATGTGGTACAAGATCTCATCGATGAAGGCTGTCTAGTGGGCAGTGGTCCTAAGCAAGCAACATACTCTAACCAAGATCTGGGGATAGTTTAGGACCCCTTACCCAAACACAATCAAAATAATACTGATCATGTTCAATATAGGAACATCTCTTTTCCATATCATAACATAGTAGTCATGATTCAAGTTAGCATCATAACTAGACAACAAGCCAAAGAAAAAGGTCAAACCTCTAAATCACCCTCTGACCTCCCTTGGTCTTTCATCCTAGATGTGTTGTTGCTCCTAAAGAACTACCTTTGGTTCTAAAACCTCAAAATAAAGGCAAGAAAGCCTTTAACCTCCAACACCAATTGTAGGACACACCATCTAAAATATCCATACTCGATTTGTTGTGAACTTCTTCGAGCCATAGAGAAACCCTATTCAAGCTTCTAAGTGAGAAAACAATACCTAAAATGTTATCCTTGATGATTTGGCTAATGTGGTAGGGTCCTTCAATGTGAATCATGAAACCATATCCTTATTTAAAAATGGCATTCCACCTACCTTTATGCTTGGAAAAATCTCTTTGTATTTCACTTGCAATATTAGTGAGCAATGCATTAAAAGGGTTCTCATCAATAATTGTTCAACAATCAACATTTGTAGCCTTAATTTCATCCATAAAATAGGGATCAATACATAATATTTATATATTTCTAACATTATCAGAAAGGCTTATGACAATAAAGAACGAGAAGCTAATGGAACTATAGTTCTTTTAATAAAAGTGGGGCCTTGCATATTAGACACTTAGTTTTATGTGTTTCCCTATGATCTAAATTGTAATCTCCTTTTTGGGTGACATTGGATCCATGCAATGTAGGTTTTCCCCTCAACTTACCATAAATGTGTAAAATTTGAATATCAAGGTAAGTTGTATAGCATAGTGGTTGATAGAGATCCTTTTGCTTATTGTCAGAACATCTAGTCAGAAAACCCAAAGGTTAGATTGCACCCTTTATTGAATGCTTCTTGTCCTTTTATAGATGATACCTTAGGGTATATCCCACCTAATAAAATTACTATCAACCTGTTAGAGTAATATTTCATCATTTGGGATATTTACCCCATTTCCTACATTAGGTAGATTTTATTTACCGCATGGTAAGAAGTAGTTTGTTACTTTTTACCACTAGTATTTACTTTTCTACTTTCTACCATGTAGATATTTACTGTTCCAAATATCTAATGGTAAGTTCCTAAATATCTTAGGTTAAGAATCCTAAACCTAACACTCTACCTTCTATGGCGTGTTAGTTAGCGTAGATGTAGGAGTAGTTGTTATTATTCCTATTTTGTAATCTATTTAAGATTCTAAGTTGAATGCAATTCCTAATGTTTGATTGATCATCATTTGCTTAATATTTTCATGCATTATTGCTTCATTGGCATCAGAGCCATTTTTTTTGCTCACCCGAAGGATGAGTTGGTGCCATTTGGTAGCCATCGAACCCACCTCGACAGGCGAGCTCAATGGCAGGAGTGGCTATAGGCCAAACGTTGGCCAGGTCAAATTGACCTACTAGGGCCCAGCCCACTGTGGGGTCGATCGACCGACACGATCATCGAGGTGATCATGATCCGATCGATCACCCGCATGACCAAGCTCTCAACTTTTTTAGGTCGAAGTCTGTTAGCCCATGATCCCATGGCCATCCTTGGCCAATCAGGACCATGCTGACTCCCGCAGACCACACGCGGGATCGGCCTACACTGTCTCCCGTAGTCTACACATGGGATCATCAGGAGGGCAAGAGTGCCCTCTCGATCCCACGTGGACGTGGCCCCCGTAGACTGGGAGATCCTAGAGGGCAGGCGAGCCCTCCCCTCCTAGATGGACGCACACACTCAAGACCACATCGGGATCTGAGAGGGCAGGCATGCCCTCCGATCCCTAACAACCTTGGCATCCATGAGGGTAGGAGGCCCTCCGATCCATGCAGATCTATGCCATGTGGTGAGATCTGAACAACTCTAGACTGCACGCACCCCGAGGTGCTGACCTGGATGCTCACTGGATCGACCACCTGACATGAACCTGACACATGGTGGACAGCCACAAGATGACCTGACTCGACTGACACGTGGCAGACAGCCACTGGATGACACGACATGATAGACCCTTTGGCACCACGTGGCGACGTCCAAAAGGGTATCGGGTTGGACCATGATTTCCCATAGGCAATCACATCCCAAGGGGTGTGCTATGGCTTTTGAAGCCTTCGACATCCCCTGTGGGATGCATGTGGGATAAATCCCACTGCAGTCCCGTGGAAGCCCGCAGGCTTCTTGAAATACTACGCACCGAGGCTTTTGCTCCAAGCCCTCCGATAGCTTGGTTGGCCAAGGCGGATGCCTTGGGCCCAATGGGTCGCGTGTTCGAGCCCGCACGATGCCCAAAAATTCTTTTTTGAAGGTTTTAAACTCTATTCTCTCAACTTTTTTTTCCTAAAGTTTTTTATGCTTGATTTAAATATTTTTTTAGTATTTTTTTTATAATTAAGTATTTTTTTTGGATTTAATCATCAATTAAAGCAAAATGGTTGATTTTTTTTCCAAAAATAAGCTTTATTATAAAAATTATTCAACTTTAAAAGATATTTTTTTAGCATTTTTAAGAACTAGGAGATTTTTGAAAGGAGACAAACAACACCTTCATTTTTTTTGAAATAAATTCCTCTAAAGTTCTATAGTTTTCTTCACAAATTTTTGGAGATACAAGACATAGAAACTCAAAATTCTATTGCAAATCAAAGAAATTGAACACATTGGCAAGGACAAAGGCCATTTTTTCTTTGCAACAAAATCCAAAATTTGCTTTTGTTTTCTCCTTCACAATGGAGATATAAGACATAAAATTGCACATTTTTTTGTTGTAAAACTTGAGAAATATTTTTTGAACCTATTTGCTCCTTATGCTTGAGTGTTGAAGACAAAAACCAAAGTCGTGTGTCGACTGGTCTGGAAGCCTTTCAAACGTGGGTCGTGTGTCGACTTGTCTTGGAAGGAGTGCTCAATTTGTTAATTTTGCAAAATAAAGGGGGAAGACAACATTGTACTTCTTTTGCAAAATTGTAAGACAAGAAGGAGACATAACATATCATAATTTTTGCACAACACACATTCATATTTTGTTGCAAAAAATTAAAAGGTGCATTTTCAATTTTACTCGACACCTTCATTGGCAAATTAGGTGCATTTTCGGTTGCATCCGACACCTAGGTGATAAGAATTTTGTGGGCATTCTTGTTTGATTATTGCATTATTTCTTTTTGCAATTATAAGTCATAGAATCAAGAACACACTATACCCCAAAATTTCACAAATTTATGTAAATCCTTGCACATATTTAAAGCCAATTTCACTTGATATTCACTCCTAAACCAAAAAACCCCTAATTCACTCTTATTTGTTTGGCTTAAACTCCTCAAACTGATCATCCTTATTTAAGGGTGTTTAGGTAGGGGCCATTAAATATCTGTTTGAGTGAATTATATTTTGGTACTCTTTTAGGGTATATCAAAAGAAAGAACAAGTTTTTGAAAATAAGGAACCTTAAAAGTTGCAATCCTTTGCACTAAGGGGGGATAATTCCTTTCTTCCTTCAAAACACAAATTTTTGACAAGAGGAAAATAAAACTTGTAAAGGCAATCATAAAAGTAGAAGTCATAAAAATTATACCTTTTATTTTAGACTTCATAAAAGCAACCATGCTTGAAGCACTTGCAATAAGGAAGGATGATTTGGTGAACTTTTTGATAAAATTGCCTAGAAAGCATAGTTTTGCACAAATTGTAAAAATGACAACCAAGACACCATTCAGTGTTGGTTTCAAAACAAGCAAAACTAAAATGGCAAAGGCACATCACAGAAGCCATGTTTCTAGTGAAGTGTCTCATTCTGATTCTGATTCTGGTTCAAAGAGAGCACACAGAGTGCTCATGGCTAAAACAATATTGTAGAGGGAAAACACATGTGTCACCTTGAGCAAAACACCATTTCCTCTCTCTCTTTTTAGGCTTCATAAATAGCATAAGTTTTTGTTTGAAGTACTTGCAATAAGGGGTGATTGTACCTCTTTTAGGCTTCATAAAATAGCAAACTCTCAATGTTTGAAGTACTTGTAACAAAAGGAGGGAATTTTCTGGTGTAAAATTGCCTAGGAGGCAATATTTGTAAAATCCTTCACAACACTCTTGAGTTGCACATCTTTTGCAATTAAAGGGGGAAATACATTTCTTTTCTTCACAATTTTTTGTAAAAAGGGAAGGAGACTTATAAGGGTGCATTTTCGACAACGATCGACACCTTAGTCATACTTCTTTTAGAAATTAATTACAACATGTTTTGCAACAAGAAGGGGGAACTTATAAGGGTGCATTTTTGGCAACGATCAAAACCTTAGCTACCTTATCTTTTGCAAACTCATATTATAAATGAATGAACCTCATATGAAGTGATCTATTCTACTACACCTAGTGATTGCAGTGGCTGGTTACCCATGCAATTCGGTTGGATGATGAGATTACTATAATGACATTCGTTGATGTGAAGACAAAGTGAGGAATGACCCATTTTTTTGCTTAGAAGCAGCCAGAGCACTATGACAGAGCAAGAACCAGCAGATCAACATTTTCTTCCACTATATTGGGGCAGTTATATACTTTACCCAAATATTATTGTATAGGATGATAGGTATACACTACCCAAATAATGTAATAAGGGGGATGTTAGAATAATATTTCATCATTTGGGATATTTACCCCATTTCCTACATTAGGTAGATTTTATTTACCACATGGTAAAAAGTAGTTTGTTACTTTTTACCACTAGTATTTACTTTTCTAATTTCTACCATGTAGATATTTACTGTTCCAAATATCTAATGGTAAGTTCCTAAATATCTTAGGTTAAGAATCCTAAACCTAACACTCTACCTTCTATGGCGTGTTAGTGTAGATGCAGGAGTAGTTGTTATTATTCCTATTTTGTCATATATTTAAGATTCTAAGTTGAATGCAATTCCTAATGTTCGATTGATCATCATTTGCTTAATATTTTCATGCATTATTGCTTCACAACCAAGGAGAATAAACCAATATTCAAGCTATCACAAAGGGTAAGGAAAAGGTTGAGGATATTAACAATATAAACCTCAAAAACCAATATCATAAGCTATTAGCCTTAGAATTGGTCAAGTTACCCCCGTCACCTCATGCTTTAGGATTTCCTTCTCAAAAAGGAATGATTGTAAAAATAGGAACTTACATATTTATTTTTGCAATAACAACTAATAAGGAGAGAATATGTGGAACCAATCCATGACCAATAGAATGAAGATATACATCATGTTATCTCTCCAACCTTTACCTTATCCCCAAGAAAGCTCTTTGTAAATTTGGATACAAGGAAAAAGGCTTGGGACTTTGAGAACAAGGCATTAAGAAGCCTCTAGAATTCAAGGCTTAGTCTAAGCATTGGAAGTTGGGATACTTCCCCAACCATAATTAAATGATGTCTTGCTTCTTTTCATAAAGTAGTGACGATGAAGAGGTGTGGCTTTTCTCATATGAATCCCAAAAATAAGTAACCTTAATGTAATATTTGGATTGAGATGAGGAGGAGGATAATGAATCTTCTCTCTTCTCCCTTTTTGACCTAATTTCATAGTATGCATAAATTAACACTTAAGCATTGATCCCATTAAGGAAACTAGGAAGAGCTCCAACAATAGCCTTGATAATAGGGATATGTTAGTTTTACCTCAAGAAGATAGCAAAATGGTATCTCAAAAGAAAATCTTGTATCAACATTACACATAAATGACTATGAGGTGAAATTTTTATCCCACAACCCTTCTAGGGATAGTTCTAATAATCTACTTTATCAAGAAAATATACCTATTGAAGGGCCTCTTTCTTTAATCACACATCCCTCACATTCATCCAACATTAAAATGGATTTTAGATGTCGAGGAGCTTGAAATTATGGAGGTATTAATTGCCCCTCCACCATATGAATATGAATCTTATATATTAATAGAAAAAACCATAGATATCAACATAGGATTAGAGAACAACCTAAGAATAATAAAGTTGGGAAAGGTTCTAACTTTATAAGAACAAGAAGAATGTATAAAACTCTTATCGAATTTTGTGATATCTTTGCATGGTCCTTTGTAGACATGCATGGAGTGGAACCATCCTTGGTTTTTCACCACTTGGTACTTAATATTGATGCTAAGTCGGTAAAGCAAAATTTAAGAAATATGCATCTTAAGGTTTCTTTACAAGTTAAAGAGGAACTCCAAAAATGTTTGGAGGTTAAATTTATTGACTATTTTGATTGGATCTCCAATGTAGTTCATGTATCCAAGAAATAAGGTATTGTGCAAGTATGCACAAACTTTCAAGACATCAGCAAAGTCTATTCTAAGGATGGTTTGCATCTACCCAACATAGACATGATTGTCGAATTTATTGTTGGATGTAAAATATTTTCCTTGATGGATGGATTTTCTGGTTATAATAAAATTTGGATAGCACTAGAAGACCAATACAAAACAATATTCACTACTTCTTGGGGCATCTTTTTGCTATGAAATATACCTTCCATGATATGATGTATAATATCGTGGAAGATTATGTTGACGATATTTTAGTACGGTCTATGAAAAGAGAAGACCATGTCAAAGACCTAAGGTAAATTTTTTAATGACTTTGAGAATATAAGGTTTGTCTCAAACCCTCCAAATGCATATTTGGGTAACATTCGACAAACTATTAGGTTTTATAGTGTGTAGACATGGCATTTAGATAGACCCTGATAAAATATCTACCATTACTAAAATACCACCACCTAGAAACCTAACTGAGCTTCAAAGTATGCAAGAAAAACTACAATTCTTTAGGATATTTATATCCCAATTGGAAGATAAGTGTCAACCCTTTCTAGACTATTAATAAAAGGAATCGAGTTTAATTGGGATGAGGAATATCAAAAATCCTTTAATTCTTTGAAAACATACTTTCTATCTCCACCATTACTTATACCACAAGATTCCATCAAGCCATTATTGGTATATATTGCAGGTGATAGTCCATGCCTTCAGTGCCATGTTAGAACAATATGATGGTTAGCATAGAGAAAGGGTTGTCTACTATATTAGTAGAACCCTTATCAGCTACAATAATAGATATATCTCTTTGGAAAATATGTGCCTAGCAGTGGTCTTTTCTTCACATGTTAAGCCATAAAATGTATGTTATAGATTAGGTTGATCCATTGAGATACCCTACATTCAAACTTTACCTTTAGGGTAGGATAGCTAAATGGATTATGGTCATTAATGAATTTGACCTTGAATTCATTAGTCAAAAGTCGATAAAGGGACAAGTGATGGTTGATCAGCTAGGAGAAACCCCTTTACCAGCTAGCCACCCCATATAAATTGAATATCTTGATGAGATAGTATGCACTCTTTAAGCATCATAATAGTATTTTTGGACTCTTTTCTTAATATGCCTCAAAGGTGTGGGGGCAAAAATTATCCTAGTATCACCACAATAAATTATCATCCCCTTATCCTTCAAGCTCTAATTCTCGTGTACTAATAACATGATTGAATATGAAGTGTTCATCCTTGGGCTTTGAGAAAACCTAGCCTTAAAATTCACAATCCTCTCCATGTTTGGGGATTCATAGTTAATCTTGATCAAATTAATGGATTTTATTAGACTAAAGACAATAAACTCAAATCATATAAAGACATAATGGATAAATTTATGGATTATTTTGAGAAGGTAACCTTTGATACTATTACATGTTCTAGCAATATCCAAATGGATGCAATGGTTGCTACTGCTTTGCTAATACCTCTAGTTTTTGAGGATGAAAAAGTAACAATTATCATCCATCAAATAAGACAACTTGCAACCTTGCAATCCAGTCAAGAACCACTAGTTATTTTTCCATTTAACAAACACTTGTCCTTGATTCTTGGTACAAGGAAATATATGATTTTCTTAAGAGTGGTGCTTTGCCTAAAGATCTAAATTATAATGAGTGAAATAACCTCAAGCAACGTGCTTGTCGATATGTGATAATCAAATATGTCTTATATAGGTAAATTATTGATGACATTCTTTTAAGATGACTAAATTTGAATGAAGACAAGATAGTAGTACAAGACACCCATGAGGGAGCATGTGGTGGACACTTCAATGGAAGTTCCATCATTAAGAATATTATCTGCATGGGATATTATTGGTTGACTATGGAAAAGGATACATGTAATCACGTGTGTAAGTGTGATAAGTGATAAAAGCATGATAACCTCATCCATGCACCTTCTCAAGAGCTTCAGTCCATCACATATCCTTGGCCTTTCTCTACTTTGGATATCATTGGGAAATAATTTTGATATCATTTTATGGAAATAATTCCATAACTGCCACAATAGAATACTTCACAAAGTGGGTAGAGGCTATACCCATATCCTATTGTACTGGAGTTTAGGTTTCTAAGTTTATCTTGAACCATATCCTTTCACAGTATGCATTCCTAACATGCTTATCTTAGATAATGGAAAATCCTTCAAAAATAAGAATGTTGCCAAGCTTTATACCAATTTTAATATCCAACATAAGTGGTTGACTCCATATTACCCATAGGGTAACGATCAGGCTGAATCTTCCAATAAGACTTTTATAAATATTAAATAAACTTGTTAGCAAAACTAGTAGGGATTTTCATTTACAATTATATCTTGCCTTATGGGTATATCACACTAGTGTTAGAACTCCAATTAGTGCTACACCCTATGCCTAGGTCTATGGGACTGAGGCCATATTCCCCTTCAAATTAGAAGTCTTGTCCCTTAGAATTATTCTAAAGGATGCATCTATTGGTGATGAGTATCGTCATGCATGCCTTAGCCAACTGGAGTTACTTGATGAAAATCAGATCCATACCTTAGATCTCTTATGAGTTTATCATTAAAGACTTAAGAAATCCTATGGGAAGAGGGAGTGACCTTATTCCTTTAAATTATGTGACCTAGTTCTTAAATAAAATCAGAAAAACACTAATGCAAAAGAAGACCTTAAGGGAGAATTTGAACCTAATTGGTTAGGCCCGTTCATAGTAACAACTAAATACGGGTCAAGTGCATATCTCTTGGTCGCATTAGATGGTAAGGAACACAAGGAACCTATCAACATAATGCACTTAAAAATATACTATGCTTGAATATGCATGTTTGCTTACTCATGTGCCTAATTGCATGTTTGATTTCCTACATGGTTACCAACTTACCTATACAACATTTTGCTTGCTTTCATTTGCCTGATTGCATGTTTGCCTAAGTTTACCTATTTGTTTCATAAAGTCATGAAGGGGCATCCCATAATGAAGTTATGATGATCCTATCTAGTTGTAGACACCTAAAAAATATCATGTTAACATTTGTCCCATGTTAATATTTAATAAATTTAATTTATGCTAATTAAACCATAACAACCTTAGAAAAATTAATCCTAGCCCCTTTGACCATCCTAAGCACCTTCCTATGCTTAACCCATGGTCATAATGAGACCATCCCCCTATCCTAACCCATGGTCCACCTCACCATAGTTAGCATTAATTCCCCTCTCTCCTCCACACTCCATGCTTCATTAATGCATTTGGGTGAGGATTCCCTCCACCCAAGCACATTAATGGAGTGTGCCATTTTGGTGGGTGAGGAATCTCTCCACCTAAGGGTATTAATGAAACATGTCATAGCCTAAATAGAGAATAGTGCACATTTAGCCATCTATCTAGCCAAGTGGAGGTGCTCAAGATTCCTCCCTTCTCTCACCCATGCCACTTGTCCATCATGTTGTCTCTTCCTCATCATGATCCTCACCCTTGGGAAAAATTATAAATAGGTTCCCATTTCCTTTGTTTTGAGAGAGGCATGTAGAATATTGTAGGAAAAACTCTGTCAAATTTTATCTAGAATATATGTTACAAAATTTTTATTGATTAACCATGAACATCATGTGCCTCTCCATGCATGTTTGTGTTTTGTGAAATCGTGTGCAGGTCAGAGCTTCAACAGACACCAAATTCGAAGTATAGGTTCCTGGAAGTGTATAGAAGATATCCTCTAGAGGAAATTTTCATTTGATCATCCTAGGCAAGACCATCAATTGAGGGATGATCTTGCTTAATAGCCAAATTCAACAACTTGCAAATTGGTAGATCATCTAAAAATGTGAGTAATATTATTTTATGTGATTTTATCTTGTTTTAAGGTTGTGTTAATACATTTAATAGTTGTTATTTGTTTGCGCTTTCTCATGAAATAGGTGCTACTAATTTATGTTTTGGTTGTGTGTAGGTGCTAGAAGATCTACTCAACCTAGGGTGGTCCATGTGCATAAACCCATCCTTCCTCAAGGTGGTGAAATAATATTATATGCTAACCACTTCATTATAAAAAGGGCTTCAATTTTGGAAGACCCTTAGTGTAGCCTAAAAAGGTATTGAAAAATGATTGCATTGTAACACCATTTTATATTTAATAAAAATGGCATGTTTTCTTCACTACATTTTGGCGATCATGGTGGAACCCTTTAACCCTTAATCATACATAGGCACTTTTTCTTTCATAGGTTATAAAATTGTTGTTTTATCATCATCCATTTCCTATTTTACATTGTGTTTGTATTGGTTATTTTTACTCATTTTGCTTATATTTTATGCTTTCTATTTTTTTTGCAAGTCTAAAACCAATAAAAATCCATCTAGATCAAATCCCATACAAGTTGTTTCATCATCTAAATCCTCTGTGCAAGATTTTCAATTGAGGGACAGTCTTGTCCAAGCTCAGAACCAAGGCCCATCTTGTCAGGTATCTGGTTCTCAACAACAAAACACATCCATTTAGGTGAGTACAAGGTAAGAACCTTTTCTTCCTAGTCATTTATCATCAGTCATCATCATCATCATTAAGCACCTTCTTAGGCCAAATCAACAATCATGGGGGTATCCAAAGGTATCGTTCCTTCCCCACCAATCATCTATCAACCAATTTGTTTTGATCTTTTCATTTCATGCTTTTGTCTCTTGCCAATTTCAAATTGCTTTTAGGGTTTTCATTAGCTAGCAATCATTACCTTTTCTTTGGCTTCTTGTTTTGAGTTTCAAAAGCAAATTTTGACTTTTATGTTTTCCAATTTTTGTAGAAAACCTCATTAGATTGATCTTGTAAGGCCAATAGACCCAATTCGATAGAGATAGAGATAAAAAATCTTCCCCAGGCAAGACCATCAATTGAGGGATGATCTTGCAATCAAGACCATCCACATAGGGTCGGTCTTGCCCACAGAGCCAATTTTGGGTCAAATCACCTATGCATCAATTCCTACCACTTTTCAACAAGCGATTAGATTCTATGTAGGTGCTTTTATCTTTCATTTTAAGATTAATTGCATAACAAATTCTTGATCTAAGATTTTGTTTTGTTTATAACTTTTGCATTATCACATTTCATGTTAAATAGGAAATTTGACCCTCGTATGCTCTCTCCTTGCACCCTAGGGTGATCTTGGAGATCAAAAGGGAGTCATTTTTCTTAAATCAAGGAATCACACATGCACTTTGCATCATTTCATATTAAGAGGTCTCTTATCTCGTGTATGCTCTTCCCTTGCGCTTCGTGTGACCTTGGGAACCAAAAGTGAGTAAGTCACCATCAATCAATGAACCTCATCCTTTCCTTGTTTTCTTAGCTTAGGTTTCATTTCATGTATTTTCCTTGCTTTTGTAGAATACATTAGCATAGATTTACTTCTTGAGTTATTTCTTTTTTTCAAGTCTTTTCCTTTCACAGTATTTTCTTTTTTTGTTTGTAATCTTAGGTAGGCAAATAGCATCCTTGGATTAGAATTTTTTTCTTGCATTTAGTCTAGGAAAAATTGGTATTTGCATTTTAAGATAGTTTTTGTTTGCGCATCTTAGTTAGATAAAAAAATCACATCAAAACAAAAAAACATAGCTTAAAGCACCCTTTCACAACATTTTTTACAAAAATCAATCAACAACATTATATTTCATCACCAACAGTTGGTTTCCTCTTTTAGACACCATATTTAGTATGCATAGTTTCCTGGACTTCATCACTGGGAAGTTGACTACCCTTGGGATTAGCTCAGGGTAGTTTTGAGGTTAGATGCCCCTACTCATAGGGCTAAATAATTAGTGAGTGTGAAGCTATCATTCTTGACCGAGCCTACCCGAGGGTGAAGAGAAATACGATTGGGCCGATGCAGGTTTAGATAGTGCCACCTCTTATATCCCTAAAAAAGGATATTGGAGGTATTTTTTACCTTTAGGTATCTTGAGCCATTCCCACCTTAGGAATATTTTTGGCCATTTATACACTACTTCTCTCCATGTACTCTTGGGTATATCGAAGAGTGTGTGTAGACACACCTTTAGATATCACCGTTTTCCATATTTTGTATATTTTTAGGGATAGGTTACATCCAACACACAAAACCCAAAATATAAAATAAAAAATCAATCAAAAACTTCAAGCAACATCAAACACAAATTACACTTTTAGTGCATCGACAACTTTTACCTTTTATTGTTTGTTGTTTGCTTGTTTGTTTGCTCTATCTCTAATTGCTTATGGTCATCACCAAAAGTCAAGCTAGAGCATAGGAGCAATATTCCATGGCTTCCTCTGAGATGATCCTACCTTCTTCCATGACTCCTCTAACCCATCTAGAGAAGGCACCCATCACCACACCTAGTAGTTTGTCCCCTCTCCATCATATCCCATATCCGAGTGATATGGGCCATTCTAAGATTTTGTACTATGATCAAGGCCTAATGCACCAAGCCACCCATATTGTCTTACCTAAAACCCCTAGTGAGGGAACCTCTTCATCCTCTTCAAACCTGAATGTTCTTAATTTTAGACCTGGTGCCCATAGGTAGTATGTTGCTTATGTCACCCAACCTTCACCCCCTTCTTCTCCTTCATATCACTCTCTTTTGCCTCCTCCATCGAAGGATTCACCTCAATATTCTTTACACTTTCTCCACATTCTTGAATTATTCTTCCCCCTTCTTCCCAAGAGCAAACCTATTCTTACACTTCACATCTCTCATCCATCCCAACTCCTATCATAACCCAAGTCATGGGAATTATGTTTGTCATCCCTAGTACCTCTAATCCCTATGATGCCTCTTCTTCCCATCTTGCTTCATCATTAAAAAATACTACCTCTATGTTTCCCCCCTCATTCACTTTATCTGATACCAATTATTTTCTTGATTTGCACATGTATGTGGCTTCTCATATTAACTTTCCATCTTCCTACTCCACCTCAAGAGTCCACACCCTCCAATCTAACTCCTTCTTTTGCATATTTTTCTACACTCAACAATCCTCTTTTTGTTGGTATGTATGTTGTTTCTTCTTCTATCCCCCAACCTTCCTTTCCTCCTACATCTACTTATTTCTTACAACCTTCTTATTATCCCTATTCTTCCCCTCCTCTTCAAGTTTCTTCTCAGTATCGACCATTTAGATCCCTGAATATTTCTCAAGCCACGTCAATCTCATATTCCTTTCCACATTGCTTCTAGTCCACCTTCTCAACCTCCCTTCACTATCCTGCATCTTTCTCTACCTTCTTCTAATCCACCTACCTATTTCACACAACCTCCTTCTTGGACTCCTACTCCACCTACCACTTCACCTTCTCAACAACCTCCACCTACTCCTTATCCATGGCCACATTCACAGTTTTAGGTTCCCAATCCACCCCCTCCAACATACATAATCAAAATCCCCTAACCCAAACCCATTCAATGGTTATACCACCATCTTATCAACCTCCTCCTTATGCTTATCCTACTCAATCACCATATCCTTCATCGCATCCACCACCACCTTCTCATCCCCATGTGACCCATGTAGCTTATGCCCCCAACCTCCACATCCATCCTATCCTTATCCTACCACTTATCCTTATTATTATCCATATCCCTACCCTCTTGAGCCTTCCCATTTCCCTACTTCTATTATTCCTACCTAGGCACCTCAAGCCCCTTCTTCACCCAAGCTACAACAATTGATGGACTGACTTAAAAGTCTTGAATTGCACTCAACTAGCTATGGGTATCAAAAGCCCACATATAGCTAAATTTGCAATGAACCCATTCACCCATCGGTTCCAGCCCATCAGTATCCTTACCAGTTTGAGATGCCTAAGTTTGAGAAATTCAAGGGGAAGGAAGACCCTAAAGAGCACTTGAGAAACTTCAAGTCTTTATGCTACCAAATCTATGGTAGTGATTTTCTCATGTTGCAAACCTTTCCCATGTCTCTTGGGGGCCAAGCCTCAGATTGGTTTAACAACTTGCCTCAACATAGCATCTTTACTTTTGAGCAATTGGCTAATCTCTTCTTGGAATATTTTTCAATCAATATTCAGAAAAAGACATCATTATCGGATCTATATAGTCTTCACCAATTTGATGATGAGTCAATCAATGATTATGTTTCTAGGTGGTGTGGGGTTATTCATGATTTAACATTCTCCATTCCCCCTATTGAGTTAGTAAATATGTTTGCTAGGAGTTGTGCTAAACATATCTCCACTACCTTGCAAATTCAACAACACCACTCTTTTGAGGAAGCCATTGCCCAAGCAAAATTCATTGAGGAAATCAAGATTCAAGAAGGGAAACTTAAGCTTAGAAATAAAGAGTACCCCAATAAATCCAACAAGGAAAACAACAACAACAACTACCAATCTAAGGCCCCCAAAGTGAATCAAATAGTATTGAGTACTCCCATAGACCCCCAACAACATTGTACTCAATCACAGCAATAGACTTTCCAACCCCAATATGCTTCCATGTAGACAACAACCCTCTCTTCTTCCAACCAACCTTCCAATCACCCCCAATGCCCTCCTCATCTACCTCACAATTGGATGCCCCTCTCTAAGCCATTGGTAAATATATTTCAAAATATTTATGATGCAAAAATGATTTTCTTACCTAAAATTTATCTTGAGGATCCCAATAGGGAGAAGCCTTGGTGGTATAAGGAACATCAATATTATGTGTACCATCAACAAAGAGGTCATGATATGAATGATTATCACACTCTGTAGTATATGGTTCAAGATGTGATTGATTAAGGATAATTAATAGTTGATAATCCCTTAGCCCCTTCCAATAAAAACCTTGGTATCTATCAAAATCTATTACCTCAACATGGGATGCCCCAACAATTAGGTGCCTCATATTCTTCAACCATGCCTCAACACATTAATCATGTAAATGGCATCCTATCCAACCAAGGTTTTGTAGTTATGGTCAACATTGTTACCAAGAATCAAATACATCTTGGGTGACCATCTCAACAATGTGACCATGAAACTACGCCTTCATCATATACCACTCCCCATGTGTAGGGAGCTCCTCCTCAAAATATTGTTGTTACCTTATAGGATCATCTTACTCATAGTCTAAAGATAACATCAACTAAGTTGTCAATCTATGACCTAATAAAACAATCTCTAGCTCATTGTGAGGCTTTGAATGTCATCTTATAGTCTATAGATCTTGAAATATAGGATCCAAATGGCTTTACCAGCTTCATGGGTAGTGTGAGGAGTTGCATGTCACCCTTTATAGTCTTTTATGATCATGAGAATGTCACTCTTGAGGTAGTCAGGGTCGATACCCCTATGCATATCATGGTATGTGTTGATGGTATGACATTTAAGCATATTCTATTATACATTGGCTCTTCCATTAACATCATTTCCTTTGATACGTTGAGCCACCTTAAACTTCCCTCCAACCATCTTGTTGAACCTATAATTACCTTATAGGCTTTTAATAATACCTTGTGTTCAATGCTTGGTATAATCATCATTCTTGTTCAAGTAGGCATGAATATCATTCCCACTCTTTGTCATGTCATTGAAGGTGAGATGCAATATAATTTGCTCTTAGGGTGACCATGGATCATAGAAATGTAGTGTGTTCCTTATACCCTCCATCACTACCTAATACACATTCATGAGATTTGGTTACATTTTATACCTTCTAATGAGGAACCTTTCAAGTACTATAACATGGTCACTCTTCCACAAGGTCCCACTCTCCCATCTACCCATATTGCCCCTACCAGTGTACAATCGATTCCCCTTATTTATTCCACACCCTCACCTTTAACTTTGTCAATCCTTGTGGTAGCTAATCGTCCTCTTCCTTATTGTTTGACTCATACTCCATCCCCACCTTCAGCTTTTCTAGCTCCTATGATGGCTGCTAATCCCCTCCTATTCATCCAAATAATTCTCCACTCCATCCCGCCACTCCTTCATGACCTATCTACTATCCCCTCCTTATAGCTATCTTTATTCCTCATCGACTCACCCTCCCATTATCCCTTCCATTTTTTATCCATCTACCTCTCTATTTATTCCTTTCTCTATAACCCATGTGCATGCTTCTCTACATGTTCCTCCTCTTCTTCCTACTCCTCCATGTCATCTCACCCACCTTTTATTCTCTTGTGTCTTGTCCTAGTCCTCCTCTTCCCTATTCCTCTTATCCATCTCCTTCATCATATCCTCCTATTACATTTATTCCTTTGCCCACCAAGAGTGTCAATATTGGGAGCAAAAAGTTGCTTGATATAATTCCCAACTGACACAACCCTCTTCATCTACTTTCTAATCTACCAGTGGATAGGCTACTGTGTCTCCCTTAGGATCATATTTCACTTCATCTACCATGTCATCTTCCCAACATTTTCTTGCATATCCCTCAACTGATCCACCTATTTCTCCAAATCCCATAAGTCCAAGGTCTTTTATTTGTAAGTTAAGGGTCACCCCATGTGTCAGTTCATTTAGCTAGTCCTAGTCTGAGGGAGTATATTGTACAAAATGTAACTTTATTCCCTCCTCACATAGAATACCTTAAGGATTTTTGTTGTCCTCATGACACACCACTGACTATTGGTGTTGTTGTTCCCATTGGCTCCTCGTCGACCCATGATAATTTTGTGTATGGAGGAGTTGACACCCCCTCTAACCCCTAAATCCAAAGAGTGTGAGGTACCATTTTATAGGAATATCAATTACATTTCTAACTCATACTTATCCATGCAATATTTTAAATGCTTTTAATGGAAATTATTTGGCCTCAGGAGCTACAAGAAGGGTTCATAGTATGTTGTCAATCCCCCTTACCAATTTCCCAAATAAAAAGTTGGCTTGGGTTATAATCAGAGTTGTACAATTGATCTCCTTGGTAATATTTTTCCTATATCAACCTTAACCTTAAGGTGGTTTATGGTGAGGAGTATATTGACCCTAAGTACACCTATCGATTCCTTCAAAATGGTTCCAATTTTGTATGCTTCATGTCCTTCCTTCTGATACTTTTGATGATAATATTGATGAGCAATTCAAAGCTCTTTCAATTTCTTATGATATTTCTAAATATATGTTATCATGTACAATTCTCATAACCAAATATCCCAATGATGGTAATGATTAACGTTGCCTCTTCCCCATTCCACTCCCTATCCTTTTAGTACTTCTCCCACCAGAGTATCCCACTAGTCACCCCATCCTTCATCCCCCTCTCATATTGATATGAAAACCTCCAGCTCAACCCCATCCTTGTCCACCTATCCTTCACCAACTCCTACCTCTTCCACATGAGCCCTCCATATCCAACCCATCCTATAGCACACCCCTCCATCAAATCCATCAGCCACCCATGATCAACATGATCTCCATTGAAATCAATTCAAAAAGTTTGAATAGGGGGAAGGAATGGAGGAGAGGAGCAACAGAGGAAGTTTGAAAGTTTCGTGCGGGAACAGTAGAGAAGGCACGGAGGGTTTGGGAAGGAACCTCGAGAAGGAATCAAGCGAGGATCCAGAGGAAGGGAGGCCTTCGACGATAGGTGGGGCTGCCCAAAGAGGGCTCGACCCTCCTCAAAAAGATCCGGACAAAGGGACCCAGAAGGGCGATGCGGGTACCAGAGGTGGCCGGTCCTTTGCAAAAACTGTTAAGGGGAGAAAGAGTGATTTCCTTTCACTCCCGCCCCTCATTTCGGTGAATAATAGGATAATGGCTCCTACTGCTTCGATGGGTTCTTTTTTATCCATGGAAGAGTTTTCTTTAGTGGGTAAGTTTCTGGGTGGAAGGCCGGATATAGAGACTATACGATCCTGGGCTCTATCCAAATGGAGAACGGTGGGGAGTATGGAGGTTGTTGCCCTATCCAGGGGTTTTTTCATCATAATATTTAATAACAAGGAGGATGCGAACCGCGTTCTAACTGGAGGACCCTGGTTTTTAGGGAAACGCAGTCTATTCCTCAGGAAGTGGGGGGAGGATTTCGACCCTGAAAAATAGAATATCAATATCGCCCCTATTTGGGTTCGACTTCCTAACCTACCAGCTCAGTTTTTCAATGAGTATTGGCTGCAAGGCATCGCCAGAGCGATTGGAGAACTGGTTTCCATAGATCATGCAACCTTGGTGAGGACAAGGATGACACATGCAAGAATATGCGTCAACGCTAATTTAGACTCTGAGCTGCCAAATATTGTGGAGCTAGGGTACGACAACTACCTAAGAAAATAGGCGGTGGAATATGAAAATAGGCCAGATTTTTTCCCTAAGTGCAAAACCCAAGGCCATTTGCAAAATCAATGCCCTAATCTAGCAGCTAGCAGAGAAAACCAAAGGACGGAAGGCAAACGAGCAAATGAGAAAGGGTTTCCTAGGAACCTCCCTCTAAAAGGAGGCCCTATGGGCAAAGGAGGGTTTAGGCCATCTAAAAATAACCACATTTATCAGGAGAAGACAAAACAAGGGGCAGGGCAAGGTCAGAGCAAAGACAAGCAACATCTCACCGACGAACAAGAAAATCAGGTAAGCCCTAAAATTCCAAGCTCAAATAAGTTCAAAATTTTAGATGATCTAATGGTAGAAGGGGAGAGTGAGGATTTAGAGGAAGGAAACCTGCAAGGTGAAATCCCTGAAACCCTAGAATCCCCATCAAGGGTGGGTCCTACAAACCCCATAACCAAGAACCCCTCAAGCCCCCAGGGAGGGGTAAGGCAAAATCCCAGAGAATATAGAAAATGGGTGGAGGAGATAGAGTCTTCAAAAATAGACCTTCCCAACATCATAGCCAGAAGCCCATCAAACCATCTAGAAGGTTCACTACAAAAATTAGGAGAATACAGGAAACAGATGGAGGAGTTAGAATCAAGGATTGAGGTGGTAGAAATGAATGATTTTGAGGAATGCGTTAGTCCGGTTCTACAACAGATAGTTCATCCACCTTTTAGCCCCAAGCAGACCAGGAGTACTACTAAGTCACCTATTGACTATGGCAATGAGAGAAAGAAGGGGAGGATGTCAAATGCAGAGCACAACAGAATGAGGAATGACAATGAGATTGCCAGTGGCAAACAGAAAACACCGATACAACAAGTTATCCCAGGGCATGAAGATAACAAATCAGGAAAACCTCCTCAAGGGAGGGGGAAGGGGAAAAACTCTAAACAATCTAAATGAAGGTTCTCTCATGGAATGTGAGAGGCCTCAATGGCCGACCCACTCAGAGGGTGGTTAGCTCGTTAAGAAGGCAATACAATCCAACAATTTTGATGTTGCAAGAAACAAAATTAGACGAAGCCCAATAAAAAACAATAGCAAAAAAGATGTGGAGTCAAGGGGACATGGTGTACAAACCATCTAGAGGAACTTCATGGGGGCTCATGGTTCTTTGGGATCCTCGGGTGGTGGAAGGCAGCATTATCCAAGATGATGACAGGGTGCTGAGTGTTTTTTTCCATGATATTGACAACAATAGATCGTGGATCTTCTCAAATGTCTATGCTCCCAATTCTGTTCAAGGGAGAGCTTCTTTGTGGGAGTACCAGGTAAACCGGGTGATGCTTTCCATGACATCCCGTGGGTGGTGGCAGGCGACTTCAACATGCCATTATACCCCTCGAACAAAAAGGGTGGAATAGGGCTCCCAACTAGAAGTATGGAAGACTTCAATGACTTCGTAAACTCGAACCAACTGATGGATGTGAGGCTAAGAGGAGCCAAGTATACTTGGAGCAACAGGCGAATAGGAAGCCAACTTATCCAGGAAAGACTTGACAAGTTTTTCTTATCAAAGGAGGCAATTGCTGGGTTTGGAGACTCTACTCTGCAAACTCTTCCCAAAATTTCCTCTGATCACAATCCCATCCTTTTGGAGGTTCCAAAGTCAAATTCCTTCAAAAAACCTTTTCGATTCCAGTCAATGTGGATCAGGCACCCGGAGTTAAAAGAAAATATTTCCAGATGGTGGCAACAACCCTTTCAGGGAAGTTCAGGTTTCAAACTTGCTCAAAAGCTGAAATTAGTAAAGGATAATCTTAGAACTTGGAATAAGGAGGTTTTTGGGAACCTTTTTGAGAACAAGAAACAAGTGGGAGAAAGGTTGCAGGTCATTGACAACTCGATACAAAATGGTAACGGTGATGAAGCTTCTAGGAAGGAGGAGCAAGCCAAGCTTTCAGAATATCACAATATTTTGGCTTGTGAAGAGATATACTGGAGACAAAAATCCAGGGCGCTATGGCTAAAGGATGGTGACTTGAACTCAAAGTTCTTTCATGTCACAACCTTGAGGAACAGAAGTAATAACAAGATCAGAGAGTTGACCAAAGCTGATGGATCCAAAACCCAGGATTTGATTGAGATCAGAGAGGAAGCAATTGCTTATTTTAGCTCCCTTCTCGGGGATGAATCCCAGTGTATAGAGGAAGCCAAGGACACTCTCCTCCAGTTCATTCCTAGCTTGGTTGATGAGGCCATTAATGGTAAGCTTCTTGCTCCCTTCACCGATGAAGAAATCAGAAATGCTTTGTTTAGTATGGAACCCGAGAAGGCCCCCGGCCCTGATGGGTTCCCTCCTCGGTTCTTCCAAGTTTTCTGGGATATTGTGGGAGAGGATGTCATTTCTGCTATCAAAGAGTTTCAGGCTTCAAAACATATCCCGAGAGGGTTCAAGTCCACCTTTATTGCCCTGATTCCTAAGGGCCCAACGTCGGAGACAATGGCAGATTTTAGACCGGTTAGTTTATGTAACGTATCCTACAAGATCTTAACAAAAGCCATTGCTAACAGGATGAAAGAAATATTGCCCCTCATTATTGACCCTGGTCAAGGAAGCTCAGTTCAAGGGAGATCAATTGTGGATGGTGCGATCACAGTCCATGAAGCTCTGCACTCTGCTAGGCAAACCAACAAGGAGGTCTTTGCCCTAAAGCTTGATATGAATAAAGCTTTTGACCGCATTAACTGGGATTTTTTGACGGCTGTTCTTCTGAAGTTCGGCTTTCATCCTCAGTGGGTCAGGCTGATAAAAGAGTGCATATCCGAACCTTGGTTCTCAGTTTTGGTCAATGGCACGACAGCTGGGTATTTCTAGAGCCATAGGGGGCTCAGACAAGGAGATCCGATTAGCCCAATGTTGTTCATTATAGTAGCAGAGGCATTAGGTAGAACTATTAAAGTAGCTTGCATTGCTGGATTAATTTTGGGGATTAAAGCCACCTCTCTCACCAACCCAGCTTACTCACCAACAATTTGTTGATGACACTCTGATGTTGACCCAATCGTCTGTGGTTGAAGCCAGAAGGATTAAGCACATTCTCCAACTCTACGAGGATGCGGCGGGATAGAAGGTGAACTTCAACAAGAGTAAGCTTTACTTCCTCAACACCCCAATTCAGAGACAAGCCAGAATAGCAAAGATTTTGGGATGTTCGATAGCGACTCTTCCTACCTCTTATTTAGGCCTTCCCCTTTTCTATGGTTCTCCGAGAAGATCTATGTGGGATAGAGTGGTAGAAAGAATCCAAAAGAAACTGGCTGTCTAGAAAGGACATTTTTTATCTCAGGCCGGGAAACTTACTCTCACTAAGGCTTCCTTACAGAGCATTCCGGTTTATTTTCTATCTGTGTTTAAGGCCCCAACCAGAGTATACCAAAAAATTGAACAGCTCCAAAAGAATTTTCTCCGGTCCGGGTCAGAGGAAAAATAGAGGATCCACCTTGTGGGTTGGGGCAAGGTTTGTAGGCCGAAAGAAAATGGGGGGCTAGGACTAAGAAGAGTTGCTCACCTAAACACAACCTTGCTAGCCAAACAAGCTTGGCGTCTCATTAACAATGAGGAGAATGAGTGGACTGCCATAATTAAAAGAAAATATCTTCAAGATACCGAATTCCTAAATGACACGGTGCACAGTAGAGGTTCGACGTTCTAGAATGCAATCTTAACAAGTAGAGAGGTCATAAAGAAAGGCCTAAGATGGGTTCTAGGTAACGGGCAGAAGATCAGGTTTTGGGATGACAGGTGGGCCAAGGATGAAGCTTTATCTCAGCTTCCTCACCTAGCGAGGATCAAAAGAATCACAGAGGATCTCATAGGAAGGAAAGTAGCTGATTTCATGAGACAGGAAGAGAGGAAGGCTTATTTGGAAACAGATAAGGATTCAAGGATTTGAAGTTGAATCAGAAGAAATCCAAAGCATCCTGCATCAACAATTCATTTCTATGAGACCTGAGGAGGATCATGTAATATGGGCAGCTACCGAAAATGGGTAGTTCTCAGTCAAATATGCATACATGCTAATGTTAGATACGAGGACCCCACACTCCAGCACATAGCTGGTGTGGGTCAAAAATCTTATTCCTAAAGTTGCAATGTTCTCGTGGTCGGTGATCCAAGGCAGGATTCTTACTATTGACAACTTGATAAGGAAAGGTGTGATAGTTGCTAATCGCTATTTTTTGTGCAGGGCCAATTGGGAGTCCACCCTCCATATTTTCCTTGAATTCTCGGTCTCTCTGAGTATCCTCAATGGGTTATTTCAAGCCTTTAGCATTTGCTGGGTCAGACCAGCCACCATCATTGACCTCTTCCACCAATGGCCAAATCCCTTTGTTAGCCTGAGGCTGAGGTTTTTTTGGAAGATTTGTCTCCATCATTTTCTTTGGCAGGTGTGGCTAGAAAGAAACCATAGAGCTTTCCATGAGTCGAGCCATGATGTCACCTCCATCACCAATAATATTCTTACCTTCGCCCGTGAAAACGTCAGCCTTATTCCTCATGAAGCTCGAAATCCTTCCCCCTGGGAGAGGTTGATCGCTCAATCCTTAAATATTACTCTAGGCGAGAAACCTGTGTCTACCAAGGTCAATCCCAGATTAGATGTCAAGTGGAAACCACCCCCGGTTGGTTGGTTCAAGCTCAACTTCGATGGGGCCTCTAAAGGTAACCCTGGCAAAGCAGGGGCTGGAGGAGCAGTGAGAGACCATCAAGGCAAGCTAGTGATGGCCTTTTCTAAGCAGCTGGGAACAAGGACTAACAACGAGGCGAAAGCAAGAGCATTATGGAGGGGTCTTCAGTTGGCTCAGGAGATTGAAGGTAAACTAATTATCGAAGGAGATTCGATGCATGTCATAAACCTTCTCAACAATGGGAAAAATCCTTCGTGGCGGATTAAGACTGTCATCGAAGAGGCTAGGATCCTCTACCAAGCCAGGAATGATCGGAAGGCCCAACACGTGTTTAGGGAAGCAAATAAAATAGTTGATATCTTGGCCAATATAGGGGTGGAAGCCGATGGGCTGGTCACTTGGGAACATGGGGTCCCAAGTGATGTGGACAAAATTATTCAAAATGATCGCCAATGATGATGAAACTGTGGGGTTCAAAAAAAGGGAGAGGAGTTTCATTTTTGTTTTGTCGGTATTGCTTCGGTCCTTCTTGTGATGGCTTTAGTTTTCTTTGCAATGGGGGAAGGATCCAGGTGGCATGGTGGCCTCATGTTATGGGGTTAGGGGCAAAGGCAACTGCCAAGGACCGATGTCGCGGATTTCGTGACATGTCGTAGTTTAAGGAAAAGCAAAATACAAGCAAGAAAGAAAAAGTGTCGCGATATCGCGACATGTTGAGCAAGAAAGAAAAAGTGTCACGATATCGCGACATGTTGAGCAAGAAGGAAAAAGGGTCACGATTTCGTGACATGTTGAGCAAGAAAGAAAAAGTGTCACGATTTCACGACAGGTAGAGCAAGAAAGGAAAAGTGTCGCGATATCACGACATGTTGAGCAAGAAAGAAAAAGTGTCACGATATCGCGACATGTTGAGCAAGAAGGAAAAAGTGTCACGTTTTGGCGACATGTTGAGCAAGACGAAAAAAGTGTCGCGATATCGCGACATGTCGCAGTTTCGCGACCAAAAGAGAAGAGAAAGAGCAAGAGGGAAAAAGTGTCGCGATATCGCGACATGTCTCATTTTCATGACCAAAAGAGAAGAGAAAGAGTAAGAAGGAAAAATGTCACGATATCGCGACATGTTGAGCAAGAAGGAAAAAGTGTCACGATATCGCGACATGTTGAGCAAGAAAGAAAAAGTGTCACGATATCGTGACATGTTGAGCAAGAAGGAAAAAGGGTCACGATTTCACATGTTGAGCAAGAAAGAAAAAGTGTCACAATTTCATGATCGATAAAGCAAGAAAGGAAAAGTGTCGCGATATCGCGACATGTTGAGCAAGAAAGAAAAAGTGTCACGATATCGCGACATGTTGAGCAAGAAGGAAAAAGTGTCACGTTTTGGCGACATGTTGAGCAAGACGGAAAAAGTGTCGCGATATCGCGACATGTCGCAGTTTCGCGACCAAAAGAGAAGAGAAAGAGCAAGAGGGAAAAAGTGTCGCGATATCGCGACATGTCGCATTTTCACGACCAAAAGAGAAGAGAAAGAGTAAGAAGGAAAAATGTCGCGATATCGCGACATGTTGAGCAAGAAGGAAAAAGTGTCGCGTTTTGGCGACATGTTGAGCAAGACGGAAAAAGTGTCGCGATATCGCGACATGTCATAGTTTCGCGACCAAAAGAGAAGAGAAAGAGCAAGAGGGAAAAAGTGTCGCGATATCGCGACATGTCGCATTTTCGCGACCAAAAGAGAAGAGAAAGAGTAAGAAGGAAAAATGTCGCGATATCGCGACATGTCGCATTTTCGCGACCAAAAGAGAAGAGAAAGAGTAGGAAGGAAAAAGTGTCGCGATATCGCGACATGTCGCATTTTCGCGACCAAAAGAGAAGAGAAAGAGTAAGGAGGCGAAAGTGTCACGATATCGTGACATGTTGGATTTTCGCGGGCAAAAGCCAAGAAAAGGAGCAAGGAGGCGATTGTGTCGCGATATCGCGACATGTTGCCTTTTCGTGTCCAAAAGCAACAAAAGAGGACAAAGAGGCAGAAGTGTCGTGACATGTCACATTTTTGACATGTCATGATGATCCAGAGCAAATGAAGGAAAAGACTCAAGGACGACGCGATTTCATGACTTGTCGATTCTTCGCGGCTGGAAGCGGCAAGAGAACAAAACGGGAAACGAATGTCGCGATTTCGTGACATGTCTCAGTTTCACGACAGGCAGTGGCAAAGGAGCAGAACGAAGGCAGATTGTCGTGATTTCGTGATAGGTCTCATTGTCGCGACATGTCGCATTTTTGCGACTATCCAGAGCAAATGAAGGAAAAGACTTAAGGACGTCGCGATTTCGCGACATGTCGCACTTTCGCGGATGGAAGTGGCAAGAGTGCAAAATGGGAGATGAATGTCATGATTTCGTGACATGTCTCATTGTCGCGACATGTCGCATTTTCATGACATGCAGCGGCAAAGGAGCGGAACGAAGGCAGAATGTCGCGATTTCGTGACATGTCTCTTTTTTGCGATAGGTCGCATTTTTGCGACTATCCAAAGTAAAATATGGAAATGACTTAAGGACGTCGCGATTTCGCGACATGTCGCATTTTCGTGGCTGGAAGCAGAAAGAGTGCAAAATGGGAGACGAATGTCGCGATTTCGTGACATGGCTCATTTTCGTGACATGTCGCATTTACGTGACTTATAGCGGCAAAGGAGCAGAACGAAGGCAGAATGTCGCGATTTCGTGACATGTCTCATTTTCGTGACATGTCACCGTTTCGCGACTCTCCAGAGCAAATGAAGGAGAAGACTTAAGGACGTCGCGATTTCGTGATAGGTCGCATTTTCATGGCTGGGGCAGCAAGAAAGCAATGCGGTGGGCCACTGCCTGTGTTCTAAGGTGTTTGTAAATATGTGTAAGGGGTTGTGCTCTTTCTTGGCAGGGTGGCCTCAGAAGGGTACTAGTAGCGAAGGACAGACTGTCCCTATTGAGGTTTTGATCCGTAATAGCATAGTGCTGATTTTTGTAAAAGGTTTTGGGTCAACCTGGAAAACCCGGATGTAATGAAATTGTACCTTAATTACCAAAAAAAAACATGATCTCCATTGATATTTTCAACTCAATTCATTATGGCTAATCCTAACTACATTCTTAGCATTGATCCCAATACCATTGACTTCAACCAAATTTCTATTTATCCTTCTTCATTTTATTTTCTTCCTACAAAGTAATTGATCCATAAATTCAATGTCTATCTTCCTTCTTCTCCTTCTCCCTCTTCTATTTTTCAAGTTGAAGTCAATGATCCTAAACCTATCTTTGTCAAGAATGCAATAGATGATCTACATATTATTCCCACTCCTACCTAGATAGAGGATGGTTACCATATGCTTGTGGAAGAAACCATTGACATAAACCTCAATTTTGACCTCACCAGTCCTCACATCCTAAAACTTGAAAATAGTTTATCCCCTGAAGAGCGAGAGCACTTTACTACCCTCCTGAATGAGTACAAGAATTCTTTTATGTGGTCCTATGCTAACATGCTCGACCTTGATCCTGATCTCATGGTCCACAACCTTACCCTTGAAAATAATGCTAAGTCGGTAAAATAGAAGCTATGGAAGATGCATCCCACAATTGCTCTCATGGTTAAAGAAGAGTTACAAAAACTCTTAGATGTGGGTTTTATTCAACCTATTGACTATCTAGAATGGGTCTCCAACGTGGTACCCATAAAAAATAAAATGGTGGTATATGCATATGCACAAACTTTCATAAACTCAAAAAAGCATGTCCTAAAGATAACTTTTCCGTTATAAACATCGACACTTTGGTGGACTCCACCATGAGTCACGAAATGCTCTCCCTCATGGATGGTTTTTCAGGATATAATCAAATTCGAGTTAATCCTGAAGATCAACACAAAACCTATTTTACCACACCATTGGGGATATTTTTCTACAAAGTTATACCCTTTGGTCTTAAGAATGCAGGTGCTACATATCAACACACTATGACCTATATTTTCCATAATTACATGCATGACATTATGGAAGAATATGTGGATGATTTATTGGCTAAATCTAAAACACATGATCAACATGTCAATGCTTTACGTAAAAATTTTGACCAGCTTCTAGAGCACAAGGCTAGGCTAAATCTTAAGAAATGTGTCTTTGGTGTTACTTAAGGCGGATTTTTAGGATTTATAGTCTCTCAACATGGTATCGAAGTGGACTCCAAAAAATTCAAGGTCATCACATAGATATATCCCCCTACAAATCTCTATCAATTGTGAAGCTTTCAAGGCAAGATTCAAGTGATTCATCACTTCATCACACAACTATCATATAAATGCAAGCCTTTCAATCACTTTTTGCAAAAGGGGGTTGCATTTCAATGGATGAAATAGTGTCAAGACACTTTTGAGGCCAAAAAGTAGTATCTTATATCCCCACCAATTTTATCCCCACCTAGGTCAGGTGTCCCTTTCCACATGTATATTTTTGCAACTGAATTTGCCTTAGGAACCATGTTGGCCTATAAAAATGAGGTCGATCGGGAGTAGTCTATTTACTATATTAGTTAAACTCTGGTGATCTATGAAACTTGATATGCTTATTTGGAAAATTTGTGTCTCATGATGGTTTTTTCCATTAACAAACTGCAACAGTGTATGCTTAATCATACCACTTATGTTATTGCTAGGAAAAACCCTTTATGCTATATGATGGGGTGATCCTACAATAACAATAAAACTACCAAATGAATTATGCTTTTAATGGAATTTGACCTCAAAATTATTATTCAAAAATTGATCAAAGGTCAGGTCATCACTGATCAACTTGTAGAATCTCCTCTTACTGATGATAAACCTCTTTTTATTAAGATTTTCGTTGATTGTCTTCAGTGTCACTGAAATTTAAGAATATGTCGAGCCTAAAGACGAGTCTAACCTTACACTTTATTTTTATGGTTCTAAGAGCGAGCAAGGGGAGGTTCTAGAGTAGTTTTCTTCACATCATAAGGGGTTACCATCCCCTTTCATTCAAAATCAACTTCCCCTATACCAAAAATAATTTTGAGTATGAAGCTCTTATCCTCGGTCTCAAAATTGCACTTTCTATGTACATCAAAAATATTTGGTGATTCCCTTCTCATTATTAATAAATTGAAAGGTATTTATCAGTGCAAATGCACAATCCTCAAACAATACAAGCAAGTTATAGTAGATTTGTTGTTGCACTTTGAGTGGTATGATATCAAAGCTTCTTTGAAGTCCACCAATTTCTTTGCCGACACAATGGCCTCTCTTGGTTCCCTCATTCCTCAAAACTCGCATGACAAGGTTACTAATGTCCCTATCACTACTCTTCACAAATTAGCTATTTCCAGTAAACTCTCCTAGGATGAACTAGACATCCATTTTTTTCATGCAAGGTCTTATAGTTTCTGGTTTTCATAGATCAAGTATTACATTAAACTTGGTGTTCTTCCCCCAATTTACCTCAGGTTAGAAAGTGAACTTTCAAGTAGAAATCCATGAGGTATACTCTCTTGGGAGACATTCTTTATAATAAGATCTATGATGATATTATTATTTGATGTCTTGAATCATGTGAAGCCAACTAGATCATCTCTATAGCTCATGATGGTACTTGTGGTGGCCATTTTAATGGAACTGTCATCACAAAGCACATTTTACACATGGGTTATTATTGGCCCACCATGGAATGAGATTGTTGTGCATATGTCAAGAAATGTATCAAATGCTAACACCATGCCAATATTACCCATGTGCCATTGCAAGCCTTGTAGCCTATTCCATTTTTATGGTCCTTTTCACAATGGGGTATTGACCTTGTAGGCAAAATATCCCTAGCTTCATCTAGCCAGCATACCTTTCTAATCACAAAAACTGAGTATTTCACCAAGTGGGATGAGGTTTTTCTTCTTGTTAAAATTACTTGTAGTTGACTTGTTGAATTCATTTTGCATCACATCATTTATTTTTTTGGCATCATGTCCAATATTATCTTGGATAATGGTCCACTCTTAAAGAATAAGGAGGTTTGTGTACTTTGCGATAATTATCATATTCAACATAGTTTCTCAACTCCTCATTATCCTTAAGGTAATGGTTAAGTTGAAGCCACAAACAAAACCATTTGTGTGATCTTACATAAGATGGTCAAAGAATCCCATAGATATTGGCATATCCAAATTTATTTAGCACTTTTGGCATATCGCACGAGCATTCACACCCCTATTGGGGCAACATCATTTTTATTGGTTTATGGTATTGAAGCCATTATGCCCCTTGATCTTGAAATCCCATCCTTGTGAGTCATGCCTTAAGAGTTCATCAATGATGACACAATGCACCATGCTTGTCTTGATCATCTTACTCTATTTGACAAACATCAAATTCATACTCTTGAGCATTTTTGTGTTTAACAAGACTAAATCAAGCATACCTATGATAACAAGGTTCATGACCATGATTTTCAAGTCGATGACCTTGTGTTAAAGATAAATCAATATAACTCAATCCTTCCTAGCCATTTACATGATAAGTTTTCTCCCAATTGGCTAGGTCCCTACATCACCAAACACAATTTTGGTTCTGGTGCTTATAAGTGAGATACTCTTGAAGAGATAGAGGAATGTAAACCCATCAACATCCTTCATCTTTGTGCGTTCTATGCTTAATGGCACTTAGTAGGTTTTGTTTTCTTATACATTATTTTTTTCTAAAAAAACCAAATCAATTAAAACCAATCACAATTATCACAGTCAACATCATTTAATCCATCCTCATTTTGTTTCTTCTCTTATCCTTCTCATAATTCTATTTCTTTTTTATTTCTTTTGTTACATGCCATTTTTGTACTGACATGCTACGAGCAACTACATACCTATGGCTAGTTCTTTTATTTCTCCTTCCTTCACTCTTTTTCCTTCTTCATCTCCTCTTTCTTCTTTCTTCATTCCATGCAATTATTGTACGGTCACACTATGAGCAGCTACATACCTATAACCAATTATTTTTCCTACTTATTTTCTTCCTCCTCTTTCTACTTTTCTTCTCCATTCTTTTTTGCATTTTTTCTTCTTCCTTCTTTCCCACTATTTTTTCTTATCTTTTATCTTCACTCCTTCACCATCATTTATTTTATTTGGGGAAGTTGTTTCTCCTACCACCAATTTTGTGTCTATGGTGGTTGAATTTCTCCACCTTTAATTCTCTCATTCCTCATTTATCCATCTTCCTCCTATTCCTCATTCTCATTGTTTTTTCATTATTATTTATATTGCATCCATCCATCACATGCATACATCAATATCCTTAGGCTTACAATGTGTTAATTTTATCACCTTTTGATAGGTGGATATGTGTTTTACAATCTCGATTGGTGTAATTAATTAATGGTATTTATGTTCTACCATTTTAGTTCCATTTGTATTTTTTTACGCAATATGTCTTGTTTACGCACAATACATTTATCACCATGTCTTTTTTTGTATGCCACATTGCACATACATTTTTGTTGTGTTTCATATTTTGCTCATCTATAGATCTCATTTGTCCCAATAGTCATGTTGTTTTGTTCAATCATCTTCTTCAGGTGATTGGAAATAAAAATTATTTTTTTCATTTGACCACTCCCACTGTTTTGATCATGCTTTGACCACTCCTAGTGTTTTGATCATGATTTGTTTCAAATTTTGAGTTTTAGGAAGACAATGCCATGAATGGTCTAGCCATAAAAGTGAAAATTTCTCACTCATCCTGTCATTCACATAATTTGAACCTAAGAATCCAAAATGAAGTTGTAAAAAGAAGAAAAAATAAATGATATCCATATATTGGTTTCCTTAGGTATTTTAGATGCCTCCATAGAGGCTATAGACATCTGGCTAGCAATGGAGCTAGTCGAAGGGTTGTGGGGATAACCACCATCAAGGCTATAGATGCCTTATTGGTAGTGGAGTATGCCCTCTAAGTGATGATATATTTACCATATTAGTGAAATTATTTTATACAAACCTCTGACCACTTATGGATGAGCTAGCTTATATTAGCTTGAGTTACAATTGGTTAGTCCAACCTTACTCAAGATAGGAAATGAATCTCACTGCACACACTTCAGTCCATGATTAGCTTAATCTTTTTTAGGCTGGTCTAGATTTCTATGGGATATTGATTGACCATTAGATGAGTTTGATTGTCGCACCTAGGGTGTTTGAGTGTCTTAAAATACTTATTGGGTTCAAAACCCCTAAGATATTTGAACGATAAGCATTTTAGCTCACTATCATACATTGTAAATGTGTCCTAAGTTTCACTTGTCTCATTGTGCATCTATTATTGATTATTGTCCATTTATTTCACACATTATTCATTATATGTGATCTTTTCCATCATATCCTAGGTATTTTATTCATCTTGGTTATATTATCTTATGTTGTGTTTGTGTGTTCTTTTACAATTATGATGTCATTAATTAATTACATTGATTGTAAATTGAGAAAATCATACCCACTAACTCTTGAAGGTGATTACATAAACATATTTGCACCTATACCATACACATCCATCTATGCATCATAAATTATCATATAAATCATACATTTATTCTAACATATCATATCTATTTAATCACATACATCCATCACTCCTCAACATCAAAGTAAACTACATGCATCACATCATGTCAACCATCAAATCCTCATCATATATATATATATATATATATATATATATCAATATATATCAATAATATATAGTACATCCCTATCACCAACACCCTTTAGGGCTACATCAAAATTAACCCTTGGACTATACGATTCTACATCATATACATATACATACCACATACATCCTCTCCTTACAAATAACACAAAAAGTGGCTTCTCTGTCACACCAAAATAGCAATGTCGTTGTTGTTGTCTTTTAGGAGTTTCACCACTCCCTCTTTCCCATCCCCTTATCCTATTTCCTGCTCACCTATGACATCGTTTGTTGTGCTACTTGTGATGTTGTAGGAGTTATGAACTGAGGTACTATTGGTTTCACTAATGACATGCTCATGTGGCTCTATTGAGACAAGGAACCTATGCATAAATAAATTGGTTCACCTCAACTCACCATAGCATCCTCATACGCTAGCAATATCTCCCTCTCCAATAACATGAGACCCCTATACTCATCCCTAGCCTATTTTAGTTGTAAAATCTCAACTCACATGGTCATAACCTTCCCTTTGTCTCCACCCCTTGATGTTTTTGGTGGTTGTGCATATAACTACTCCACTTTTGTAGGACTCCCTTCCTCTCTTATCATAATTTATCCATCTCTACCCTCATCTTGCCCTATGTTATAGCCATTTTTTTGAGTTGCCTTTATAACTCCTCCTAATATATCCTTGTTGCCTCTCTCTCCACTTGCAACTTGTCTACCTCTACTCTCCATGTACCTTGATTTTTTGCCCCTGCCTCTAGGCATCTATACATCTCCTCCCTCTCTTCCAACAAGGTATCCCTTTTTGTAGCTACTTTATCCTACTTTGCTATTGTTGTGTTCCTCTCTACTATCATTATGTCACTCCACTAGAAGTTCCATCCTTTCGAGCACCCATAAAACCTACTCTATCTCCATATGCTACATTCTCTCTCAGTATATCCACCTCCTTTGCATTTGACTGCACATCCATGATCTCAATAGCTGCATTGGGCCCCTTCATATTTGTCATGTCTAGTACCTCCATTATTTTTATATTTGATGCCTCCATTCTTGCCACCTTTTATGTCTCCATATCCTAAGACTCTACCATCCTTACCATATCTATGTATGTTATCAATATCTCCCCACCTATAGCCTATTTTATCCCCTGCTCTCTATCTCTGCCCTTGCATCCACCCCTGTGGTCCCTGATAGACCTTCTTCCTCTCTCACTCTTCAATGACTCTGTTACTTGAGTGGCACCTCCTCCTCATTTACCTAGTCTTTTGCATATATTACCTTAGGTCCCTCCATCCTTGTATCTCTCCACCACCATGTGCTACTATTCTTGTGTCAACCACCATTGATCATACTCTAGTGTAGTACTAGTGTCATTTGTATCTAATATATATATCCTCTCATCTAGATAAACCACTAGTGGTGCTACATAAGGTATCGATCCACCCTCCCACATCATCCATTGATATATGATAGGGGGATCTAGGACATCATACATCAATCCAAACTACCATAGTACTCAATATAACTAAAAGCACTCTACCATAAAGGCCTTTCTGCCAGCTAACCATCAAAACATTTGTACTATAGCTAGTTGCTTGACCTCCTCTATCCATGTTGGGCCACCTATTCAAGGTTACCATATGATATCCTCTAGTATTAGTTCTGTGAGCACCTCTCGATAGTACTCTATAATCCCCTCATGTACCCTCCTTCTGTGCACTACCCTATATTATTATCAATGTAGTACATAAGGGTACTCCACCCCTATGTGATGGTGAGCATTATAAGGTAGGCCACATGGCATCTCCACCACTATGTGGTCCCATGCCTAAATATGCACCAATAGGTTACAACTTAGTCCCAATCACCAACTAACATTAACTTCGTATAACTCCCTGTAGATTTTTGCTAACAGTGTTGGTGCCTATACATAGACAATTGCATCCTCCACTAAATGGCATATGATACCCAACAGGCTCCATGGGAATTGTGGTCCTGATAAATCTAATAGAATGAAGCTCAAGATCAGTAGCATAGCTAGGGTGTGGTGTTCAGTCAACACCTTGGAGGTATAGTAGTCCTTGTATTGAACTTAGCCATTGTGAATGTTCACATCCTCCCACTGCTCCCCAAGTATCTACCCATAACCTTTGCCTATTATTTGGCCTCTGTTACTATGACAATGATCCCCTCTATCGATATCTAGTATATCTAATATACATCCTCCAATGTCAGTGTCATTTCCCCTATCAAGAAATGGAAGGTATCTTTTTTGGGGTCCCATCACTCATATAATGTTATCAGGTATGTGTGGTCAAAATTGACTCTAACTAGGCTACTCCCTCACAATCTATCACCCATAACCACTCTCATTCTACCTATGTCAAGTCTCTCCTCAACTTTTTGAGGAGTGGTTAGAACTAGTATCACGGTTGCATAACCCTCCTCTACATTTGCATCCATCATTAACAACACACACACAAATAAACAAAACCAAAATAAATCCAACCCACTAACACCACACTTAAAAAAAAACTAGCAATATTGTTTGTATGGCCTTATACGAACAATATCATTCATACCTGTATGGTCTTCTCCATGCAAGACCATTAAGATGATCTTGCTGAGAAACTTTTAATGGGAATCACTTCCACATCAAAAACTAAAAAAAATACCAAATCTTGTCAAAAATAAAAATAATAAAAAAATTTTTACGCATCTATCCCTACAGTCTTGTATAGATAAGACCATCATGTACGATCTTGTCCATACAATACTGACTATACAGTCTTGCCAACAAATGGGAATTGCTCCCGCATCAAAAACCCACAAAAAAAACTTGACACCAAAAATAATCCACCTTCACACATCATACACACATACATGCATTTTTCCTTATATCTAATCTAGCCTAGCATACTATGGTGTTTTCTTTGTGTAAAAAAACACAAAATTCCCTAGGGTTTATTTTAATCCCTAAATTCACTCAATTAGATTTAAAATTTTCTAACTTGTCCTTCCCATTAGCCACCTCTTTGTACCATGTTGTTGTCTACCATCTCATATTGAATATAATAGCCCTCCATATCACTTTCTCCCTCTCACTCGTCACTTTGTCCTTGTCATATTTTTTATCATGCAATGCAAATGAGCATTTGCACGTGATCACGTGCTTTTTTGTTCCACTTGGCATGAGAATGATCATACAGTCTTACACTGTGAGACCGGTTATATGGTCTTGTGGTTCAATATCGTTCGTACGGTCTTGCATTTTTCTTACACCATTCCATCATTTTTCATCTTTTCAATTTTTCCTTTTATGTTGTGCAATGATGTTTGGTCAAGTGCTTCGTTATTGTCTTCCATTTTTTCATCTCTCAACTCATCATTGAGAGGGTATATATTACCTATAAAGATCACCTTGAATAGATTCAATATCCACACACTCAATCTTAGAATCATATTTGTCTAAGAGCTTTACCTGAGATTATCTCTAACCCTCCTCTACTGGTAAAAAAAGCAAAATTTCTCTTCTCAACTCAAACTCCAATTAAATCCTTATTTAGTAGACTCCACATCAATTTTTATATGGTTACTCACACACTCACTTCATTGAGGTGGCAAAGTAATTCAATTTATCTAATTTATTCTCACATCATGAGGATACCTACCCTTGGTTGGTTAGCATACTAAATCAAATGAGCTCATCAATCTATCAAAAGCAAAGTTTCAAGGATATTTATCCCTTCCACAATTAGGGCATCCTGCAGTGTTCGTGATTTAAGGTAATCTTACATCTCACCCATCAATTATTGTGGTAACACACCAAAGACCATGGTAAACCATCATCATCCATCATCCATTCATCCTTACCATCATGAATCCATTCATATTATGTCATAGGTTTTTGTATTACACTATGTTTACACACAATGCTGTACAAAAAGGGGTAAATGTAGACACCTAAAAAATATCATGCTAACATTTGTCCCACGTTCATATTTAATAAATTTAATTTATGCTAATTAAACCATAGTAACCTTAGAAGCATTAATCCCAACCCCTTTGACCATCCTAAGCACCTTTCTAAGCTTTAACCATGGTCATAATGAGAACATCTCCCTATCCTAATCCATGGTCCACCCCACCATAGTTAGCATTAATTTCCCTCTCTCCTCCACACTCCATGCTTCATTAATGCATTTGAATGAGGATTACGTCCACCTAGGTACATTAATGGAGTGTGCCATTTTGGTGGGTGAGTAATCCCTCCACCTAAGAGTATTAATGAAATATGTCATAGCTTAAATAGAGAATAGTGTAAATTTAGCCATCTATCCAGCCAAGTGGAGGTGCTCAAGATTACTTCCTTATCTCACCCATGCCACTTTTCCATCATGTTGTCTCTATCTCATCATGATCCTCACCCTTAGAAAAAAATATAAATAGGTTTCCATTTCCTTTGTTTTGAGATAAGTATTTAGAACATTATATCAAAACTCTATCAAATTTTATCTAGAACACTTACTGCAATAATTTTATTGATTAACCATGAACATCATGTGTCTCTCCATACATGTTTGTGTTTTGTGAAACTATGTGCAGTTTGGAGCTTCAACAAACACCAAATTTAGACAGGTTCCTAGAAGCATACAGAAGATATCCTTTGGAGGAAATTTTTATATGATCATCCTAGGCAAGATCATCAATTGAGGGATGATATTTCTTGACAATCAACTTCAACAACATGCAAATCAACTAATCATCTAGAAATATGAGTAGTATTGTTTTATGTAAATTTATATTTTTTGAGGTTGTGTTAATGCATTTAATAGTTGTTATTTTTTTGTGCTCCCTCATGAAACAGGTGCTACTAATTTGTGTTTCGGTTGTGTCTAGATGTTGGAAGATCTACTCAACCTGTGGTGGTTCATGCACATAAACCCATACCTCCTCAAGGTGGTGAAATAATACTATATGTAAAAAACTTCATTATAAAAAAGGATTCAATTTTGGAAGACCCTTATTATAGCCTAAAGAGGCAATGAAAATGATTGCATTGTAATGCCTTTTATATTTAATAAAAATGGTATGTTTTCTTTTTTATATTAGCAAATAGAGTCACTTGCATTGCATTTGCAGTAGATCACTAAGCTAGCGGATCTCCTCAACAACTTCCCAAAATCCTTCTTGATCCTTTTTTCTTTTGGAATTTTTAAGGAACCTGAGATTTTGATGTTACAATACAAAAGTAGTTGTCAGTCATAGTATTGCTATGTTTCAATGTCTCAACTTCTCCTTCAATATTCTAAAATATCTAGAGGATTGCATGTGGTGTTTGCTTATTCATGTACTTATTAGCGACAACTACCTATTGCATAGCCAAATTCTAATTCACTTGCTTGTGTTCATATGTTTGTTGTTTGCATATTGAGTTGATATGATATGTTGTGACCCATGATGATCTTAGTTAGGATAGATTGCATTTTAGCTAGGTAACTAAGGTAGATAATCTCTCTAGAAACTCTTTCTATGGACACATATCATCACTTCAACATATTTGCTATCTCATTTGCATCATCTTTTTCTACTTGCTATCACTCCATGATGACTTTGATACCACAAAGACAATTTAAGTATGACATATAAAAGTGTAGTTTGAACTAGCAAGTTTCGCCCTAACCAAAAGTCTTATCTTCTCTCACACAGAATCTTGTATTATAATATTTTCATACATCCACTTATTCATCTCTACAGAAAGGGAAAGTAGGTTGTAGAATAATTCAATGACTGGTCAATGCTTTAAAATCATAAGGGCATCTATTAGCATTGGATTATACTATCAAACTTTTTTCCTCTATGTAGGGATCTATAAAAATTTTAACTTTGTCAATATTTCAATATTTTCATTAGACATTATCTCTAAACATCATGTCCAAATATTCTAACCAATTTGTGATTTATTCTTATACTCAGAAAAAATGTAGGGTAGAATCATTCAACATTTAACAAATGTTAGCATACCTATACACCCAACAAGTGAGGAATGATTTTGTCAAACCTTCTTCTTTGGTATAAGGGTCTATCACAAATATCAAGTGATAAACATAATATCATCATTTCTTGAATTGATTGTTATACCTAAAATGAATGAATGATAGGATTCTCCAATTTCTAGAAAGTGCTTAACTTACCTAATGATATTGGATTATTAGGTTAGATATACTACCCCAATATAAGTAGCTATCAATATTATCACATAACATTCTTCTACTAAATCAAGGCAATATGATGAAGCATAATCATTGACATCTCTATATCATAAATTTTTAATCACAAGCATAAAAAAATTGTTTTGCATCTTCCTAATCATTGGTAATATTAAATGCATGATGGATTTCTTGCATGATTTTACACAATTGTATGCATAATTTGTTTCTTCATATATCATACCTTTTGTGGGTCGAAATATGAGATTTATTATTTGATTAAATATTTTTCAATGAAAATGTTTAAAAGGAATAATTTCAATTTTCCCTCCCGCAAAAGCCTTGATGCTAAATACTTACACTAGGTCACTAATATTAAGTGGGTCCCCATCCTTAGGAGTTTGTCTTGCTTTTTATGCATTGCTTGTCTTACTCCACTAGGAATCAATGGTTACATTTTTACATTATACTAGGAATCGTGTGCTAGTGGAATTTTTTTGTTTCCTTTTGGAATACTTGCTTGAATTGCATAAAACTTCTACCCTGTCTTTTTGAAGAGGGAATGATGAAGGTTATTCCTTGATTTATGGTTTCCACTCATTAAAACACAATGTTAACAAGGAATAACCTCCTCATCATCTTCCTTCCCTAAAATAATATAATCTCACAACTTTTGAGGGTTGGGGAATGAGAATTATTTCTTGTTCAGATAGTTTTCATACAAAAACATGCAAAACTAAAAATATTTATAAAGAATAATTCCTGTCCCCCTTCACTTAAAAGCATTAAGCAATTGATTGTATATTTTATGTGCATAATTATTGCTATCATGATTGTATGCTTGTACAAATGCATAACTATTTGTGCATGTAGAAATCAAAGGATTTTGTGATGAGGCAATGATGACCACTTGTTAGGATAGCATACACTTGCATTGCATTCACACTAGGTATCTAATTCTAGTAGATCCCCGCCCTTAGGATCATATGCATATTTTGAATGTTCCATAAATATTATCATTAAGCATGATCTATTCGTTTGCACTCTAGCATGATTAAGCAATACACATTGATTTACTTAATTGGCTCTGTCCCCTACAATAGCTTTATCAAGACTAGCATAACATATAGCATGTATCCTAAAGCATAGAAACAACATCCTACTATTTATCAGGTTGTTTTTAGTGAAAAAAATAATGGTGTAAATCATCCTAGTTCTATCTAGTTTTCTCAAACACTCTTTTTGTGACAATAGCATGTTTGACAAATCAATGCAACCTTGTTATACTCACAAAAAGAGATTTCATGAAAGGAAATTAGATAGACAACCACCAAAATGCAATAAAAAACCTAAACTATATACACAGTTATAAGCCTTGGGTCATGTACACTAGGGGTAATTTCAATGAAATATATATTGATTTCCATGTTTGCATACTTGCATTAGTTGTTTTCTCTATGAATTAGTCCATGTATGAATTAACACTAAAAACAACTAGGAATATTTTTAACCATTGGCTAGCATATGAGACACATACGTCTATCATCAGTTAACATCAATCCATAGTTCTCAAAGGTAATAAACTCAAACGCTTGTATTTTTCACACATATTCCCTAAAAAGACTAATCAATGTTTATAGTCTAAAATCTATCTCCTACTTGCTAGATGATGTCAACCCTTTCGTTGTAGGGATGGATAGCTATAATTATCATTTATCCTATCTCCTTTCATTTGACCCCTCTTATTAGTGCCTTCCAGGTGAAAAATCAAGCATATCTCATTTCCTTACAGGTTCTAATAAAGGCCTCAAACAATGAAATCTCAAATAAATCCATCCCATCTATTATCGATTCATAAACGTATGGACAAGCTAGCTCCATTTTCTTAAGGATTTACATAACATCTTCAATTTTGTAAACATGTTAAATGACAAACATCCTATGATATTAATATCATTTATGGCAAGGTCTCCTATAAAGCTATTATCTAAATAAGCCCTATAGTTGGGAGCATTAAACATCAACAATATGGACATAGACTGTCCAACTCAACAATATGGACATAGATTGTCCAACTCACCAAAATAGACATAAATTGTCCAACTTAGCAATACAAACATAGACTATCCAACTTAGCAATATGAACATAGACTATCCAACTTGACAATATGGACAGAGACTATCCAACCTAGTAATACAAACATAATTTGTCCAACTCAGCAATATAGACATAGACTATCCAACTCAACAAAATAGACATAGATTGTCCAATCCAACAATTAAATATGGACATATATTTTCCAAAAGAATTGTATTATATGCATATAGATTGTTCAAAATTATTGTATTATATAGACATGTATTGTCCCTAGCATTGTATCATTTACAAACATAGACTATTGTTCTAATACTCCACATGGGTTTATTTTTTGGTAAAATATAATCAATAGCAAAAAAGTTCTATGGCAAGGTCTAAAATGGAGAGTAGATAGGGAGACAAAATTAACTTTTGGAAAGACCCTTGGATTCAAGAGGAGCCTTTAGCAAACTATAGAAAGTTCAAAGATATTAAAGAACATTTAACCAAAACCTATGGTAAGAAAATTAATGGTTACATTCATAGGGTGGGTGATTTTTAGGAGTGGAAAATCGTGCAAGAAGATATGCAAGGCCCGGGGGTAAATATCTAAAAAACCTCCTAAGGAGTTATTATTTAGGTAGAGGTTTAGATGGGTATTAGATAATCTGGGGAAGAAACCAGCAAGGCCAGTACTTGGTGAAGTATAGATATAGAGTCTTGGGAAAAGTAACCTCAGAGAAACCCGACCTTAAAAGAATTTGGAAGCTAAACATCATACCTAAGGTTGCTATGTTTTTTTAGACTACCATTATCAATAATATCCTTACAAAAGATAATATATTTAAAAGAGGTATTGTGGTTCCAATTGTTTGTGTCTTATGTAATAAATAGGATGAGTGTATGGACCACGTATTTGTAACTTGTGATTTTTTCATGATATTCTAAATATGTTATTGAGAGAAGTTAATGTTGCTTGGGTCATTCCAAATTCTCTAATCAGGATTTGGGAACAATGGCACTTAGGAAGCAGTATTTTTTGGCAAAAATGCATTCCACATATTTGCTAGGGGATTTGGTTGGAAAGAAACAGACAAGTGTTCAAAAATAAAACCAGAGGAATAATTGGGGTTTATGCCAGGATAAAAACAGCCCTATTGGAGGATTGTATTAAAAATATTGTTGGCTAGAAAAATCTTGCAATGATCCTCTCTAGAGAAAAAGATATCTTAAATATGAAAAAATTAATAAAGTGAGACTAGATACTAGATGGGAATATCCCCACAAAGACTGGGTAAAAATTAACTTCGATGGAGCTACAAAAGGTAACCCGGATCATGCTTGTGGTGGGGGCCTCATTAGGAATGACAAAGGTTAGGTAGTGGCTACATATGCTGAGGATCTAGGAATTACCACAAATCACCAAGTTGAAGTAAGGGCAATGCTTACAAGCCTCCAAATTACAGTGAATTTGGATTTTAGGAGAATTTTTCTTGAGGGGGATTCCAAGAATATTATAACTTCCCTTCAAAAAGGGGAGTTAAATAATTCTAAAATTTTCCAAATAATTACAGATGCGAGTACTATCTTGGAAAACCTAGAATAAAATCAAGCTAAACATATTTATAAAAATGGAAATAAAGCTACCGATAAAATGGTGAATATGGCAGCTAAATCTGAGAATTTCAAGGTCTGGTCATATGCCCCCATGAAGTTGGAAGATATTATAAGAATCGATAATGAATCTAGTAGATAAAGAGGGCAAAGCAAAGCAAAATACTTATTGGAATCATGCGATGAAGGATTTTAGCACACTAAATTACATTATTGTTAGCAGTTTCTTTATCAGTTATGTAAAGTATTGAGCACTGCATCATCCATGTTAAATAGAAGGATAATGAAAGGAATATTATTTTAGCTTCTCCATAAACAGGTTTAGCCCAAGTTTGTTTTTTTTACTAAGATAGGGCTATATTTCATTTGTATGATCTTCTCTTGGTTTTTTATTGTACATATTTTGAGCTCTATGTAAAGGGTCGGGGCCCTTAAACCCCTTTATATATATATATATATATATATATATATATATATATATATATATATATATATATATATCAAAAGGTATTAGTTGGAAATAGCTTGTCTAAGCTCTTATCCATTAATTAGGCTAGAAGAGCCATCACTTAGGAGCAAGCAAAAAATTTTAAGGACATAAACTGTCCAATGGCATGGACTTCCTAAAAATGCTATCAATCATAGTCACCTAAGCACTTGTCTATTGATTAGGCTAAGAGGCCACCACTTAGGGTCTATTGATGCAACATATAAATAAAATAGCAGTTTACTAAAACACTTTTTTTTCAAGTTGATACCTTTTTATTAGGCACAATGTGGTACCTTTTTAAATACCTTGTTTAAAATGGTTCCTAACTTTAAAACACATATGGATGTCGGCATTAATCCTTCTTTTTCTCAAACAAAATAAAATTGCAAAAAATGCTTCTCTTCTTACCAACCATAGGAAAATCATCTGAGGGTATTCATAAACATCTATTAACATGACCCATGCCTCAAAGCATGAAATCAAATCAATTCTAAAATTATAATCAATTTATTCTAAATATTAAATTTAACATTACCAATACAAATAATTTTTTTCAAATCACATTTAACATTGTCAACATCTCCCAAATCAATTGCAAACCTCTTTATCAATCTACACTCACCTAATTATGCATATCTTTCATGTTATTTCTTGGTAGAAATCCATTTTGCAATTATACTAAATTCTCATTACCTTTGAAACTTAGAATTTTTCAAATCAATTTAATTTGTTAAAATTTCTAAATCAACCCTAAAATAAAATGTGTACTCACATATATCAACCATATCTATCATAAAACATCATCAATACATCAAACTATCTATTTGTTCATCCATTCAATTAATACAAATTTTCACATCACATCAACTCAAAAATCATAAATACAACAATGAATCAAAAAATAAATGATATAAACCAAACAGAGGACTGTCAAGTCGGTGAGAAAAAACCTAAAACCAAATATCATGTTTCTTCAAGAATCCAAACTGGATGAGATCAACAACAATCAATTTTGCAAGCTAATCTGGGAAAATTGCAATTTTGCCTCTTGCCCCTCCTCAGGGGCCTCTGGGGGTCTCCTTTGTTTATGGGATCCGTCAACTATTGAGGGGAGAGTCCTTTCAGTTTTTGATAGAACCATCAACATTTTGTTCACTAACAAAGCCACCAACCTTCAATGGATTGCCACCAATGTCTATGGGCCAAACAGCCCTGTCAACAGAAGATTGCTATGGGATAACATTACCGCAATGCGCAACAACTTTCTTGACTTTCCTTGGATGCTCTGTGGCGACTTCAATACTCCCCTCCACCTGTTTGACAAGCAAGGAGGCAATCCGATCACTAGTTGCTGCATTGAAGATTTCAGTGATTTTGTCAACCTCAATGAGCTTATGGACTTACCGCTCCAAGGATCCAACTATACATGGAGCAACAGACGGGCGGGCATTCATCACATCCAAATTCGGCTTGACAGATTTCTCTTATCCAAAGAACTCATTCCTATTTTTGGCGATGCCAGGCTGCATGGCCACCCAAAAATTGGATCTGATCACAACCCTATAATTTTGGATTGTTCCCGACCCCAGAAAACCTTTAAAACCCCTTTCAGGTTTGAAAATATGTGGCTCACTCATCCAGATTTAGGTCGGTGTATTCGACAATGGTGGCAGCAAAACCTTTGTCCAAACCCTCTCTTGAATCTGTTCCTCAAACTCAAAGCAGTCAAACTCAAGCTGAAATGCTGGAACAGGGAGGTTTTCGGCAACCTTTTTAGTGAAAAAAACCTTCTACTGGATGAGCTCAAAAGGGTGGAAAATCTGATTCAGGAAGGGGATCAGAGGGTAGAAACGCTCATGGAAGAAAAATGCCTCCTTTCAAACTTTCATAATGTTTTGGCTAAGGAAGAGTCCTTCTGGAGACAAAAATCTAGATGCCTCTGGCTCAAAGAAGGAGACACCAACACAAAGTTTTTTCATGCTTCCACCTTGCGCCACAGAGGTTCTAATAAAATCTCAGAGTTGACCAAGGCTGATGGTACCATTGTCTCTGATATTCATGCCATCAGACAGGAAGCTGTGCACCACTTCCAGGAAATCCTAGGTCCAAGTGTTGACTGCCACCCTCACACAGCAAGTTCTCTACTTTAGAACATTCCAACGTTGGTGTCTAATGATGATAATGAGAAACTCCTCCAATCCTACACTGAAGAGGAGATCAAAGATGCTCTGTTTGCAATGGAACCTGATAAGGCTCCTGGTCCTGATGGCTTTCCACCCCGGTTTTTTCAACATTTTTGGGATATCGTGGGCCTTGATGTTGTCGCTACGGTTAAATTCTTCCAGAGGGCCAAGAAGATGCCGAGAGAAGCCAATTCCACCTTCATTGTTTTAATTCCCAAGTCTAATGAGCGTGCTTCCCTCTCCGACTTTAGACCTATAAGTCTCTGTAATGTCATCTACAAACTCATCACCAAAGTTATGGCAAACAGGCTGAAAGACATCCTTCCCTCCATCATCGACCAGTGCCAAGGCAGCTCGGTCAAAGGCAGGTTCATTGCTGATGGGGTGATAACAGTTCACGAGTTGGCCCATTCGGCTTATAAAAACAAAAAACCCAGTATGTTCCTTAAGCTTGACATGAACAAGGCTTTTGATCGGGTTTCATGGAAATTCCTGTTCGAGGTCCTTGAGAAGTTTGGGTTTCACAAAGAATGGGTTAAGATGGTCCGTGAATGTATATCTACCACGTGGTTCTCTGTGCTTATCAATGGTTCACCTGTTGGCTTCTTTCCAAGTTTTAAAGGCATTCGCCAAGGGGACCCCTTGTCACCCTTCCTCTTCATCATTTTGGCCAAAACTCTTGGAAGAACCCTTACTACTACCTATAACAGTGGTCTCATTTCTGGGATCAAACCTGCCTCAACTACCATGGCCATTTCCCATCAACAGTTTGTGGATGATACTATTCTTTCCTCTCAGGCTTCTGTCCCCGAAGCAAAAATCATTAAGAGCATTCTTGACTCTTATGAAGAGGCGGCTGGCCAGAAAGTCAATTATCGCAAAAGCAAGCTTTACTTCCTCAATACTCCCATTCATAGGCAAACCAGGATAGCTGAGATCCTTGGGTGTATCATTGGGAGCCTTCCAACTACCTACCTCGGATTACCGCTTTTCCATGGCAAATCGGTCTCGGCTCTGTGGAACCCTGTTCTAGATCGTCTCAACAAGAAACTTGTAGGCTGGAAAAGTTCAATGCTCAGTCAGGTAGCCAAAGCCACTCTGGTCTAGGCTTGCCTGCAAAGTATTCCTATTTTTTTCTTGTCTATCTTCAAAGCTCCAGCTTCCATCTGCCAAAGAATTGAGCAAATTCAACGTAGATTCCTGTGGGCGGGAAACGAAAACAAGAACAAAATTCCCCTTGTTGCCTGGGACAAGGTCTGTTCTAAGAAAAAGGATGGAGGTCTTGGCTTCAGGGAAATCAAGCGGATGAACATGGCTCTCATTGCCAAGCAGTCTTGGAGACTTACCATCAATGAAAAAGCCACCTAGATTGACATCATCAAAGCTAAGTACCTTCATCAGGTTCCTTTTCTGGGAGAGCACAACCTTCCTAGCGGATCTCATTTCTGGAATGGGGTCACTAAAACAAGGAAGATCATCATGGAAGGTTTAAGGTGGTGTCTTGGAAATGGATTGAACATTCATTTCTGGGATGACCCTTGGATCCGTGACAAACCTCTCAGTCAAGATCCTCATCTTGCTATGCTCAAGCCGGTGACCGAAGCTACCATTGGAGATAAGGTGTGTCATTTCATCAACCCAGGGATCACAAGACCCGAATGGAAGCAACTAGAACTGAACGGGCCTCGACATATCACCGAGGCACTTAGGCGGCTTCAAAACTTACTGAGGAGCTGCATAATTCCTGGCTCTCACAAAGAAGACTCCATGGTCTGGAACCTTGAAGATTCGGGGTAGTTCACTGTTAAATCTGCCTACTACAGCCAAGAAGCTCCCAGTGATGGTCGTGACTCCTCTAATCTAGTTTGGGTTCCCAAGATCATTCCCAAGGTCAAATTCTTCTGCTGGTTGGCCATCCAAAATAGAATCCTCACCACTGAAAATCTGATTAACAGAGGGCTTCTCATCCCCAATTGGTGCATCCTATGCAAAAACGCCTGCGAGTCTACTGAGCATGTTTTTTTGGATTGTCCCTTCTCCCTTGCAGTCCTCAACCAGGTTTTCAACACTTTTGCCATCTCCGTAGCCCTCCCCCATTCCATTCCCCTCCTTTTTCAATAGTGGCCCCGACCTTTCAAAAGCAGTCAACTCAAATTCATGTGGCAAGCTTGCCTCCACATCTTCCTATGGCAGATTTGGCTGGAGAGAAATGCCAGAATTTTTCAAAACATAGTCAAGGATAAGAAGATTGTCGTTGCCAAAATCTTGACCCTTGCTACGGAGAATGCCTCTCTCGTCTCATCGACCAAACCCCCCCTCCTGGACTTGAATTGGATCTAGCAAATCATTTCAATCTTCTTAATTTTTTTGCTACACCCCACACTTCGGTTGACAGGTCTGTTATCAAGTGGGTCTTACCTCCTTCTGGGTGGCACAAGCTTAACTTCGATGGCGCAGCCAAAGGCAACCCTGGCGCTGCTGGTGGAGGTGGGATTCTCAGAAATCATAGAGGAGAAATAATTTTAGCCTTCGCTCAGAACCTAGGAATTCAGTCTAACAATATGGCCGAGGCTCGGGCCTTGTTCCAAAGTTTGATTCTCTTGGAAGGCTTGACTATCAATAAACTCATCATAGAAGGAGACTCATTGCAGTGCATTAACTGGCTCAAAGGAACCTCCGTGCCTCCCTGGGCCCTGGCTTCCATCTTCGATGAATGCAAGACTCTTATTGGTGTTTATCCAGAATTAATCATTCAACATCAATACCGAGAAGGAAACAAAGTTGCGGACTGGCTTGCTAATAAGGGAGTTGATGCAACTGACATTCAGGTCTGGAGAGACTCCTTCCCAATCGGCCTAAGGGACGTTTCTTCAAGTTCCAATGTTTGCACAATGTGAGTGGGTTACTGATCTTTGGGTTCTTCGGCTGCGTTTTGGCACCTTGGAGCGTTTTTGCATCATTTTTCTAAGTTGGTTGCAAAATCTCAGCTTGCAGCGCTATCACAAACTTCTTTTTTGCTCAGGCCGCGAGGGTGCTTTTTGTCGCGATATCGCGACACCTTTCTCTTCCTCTGGTATGGTCTTCCAACTTGTCGCGATATCGTGACACTTTTTCTCTCCGGGCGCTTTTCTGCATACTTGTCGCGATATCGCGACACTTTTTCCCTTCGGGTGCTCTTTCGCAAACTTGTCGCGATATCGCGACACTTTTGGCCTTCAGGCGCAGTCTTGCTTTTTGTCGCGATTTTGTGACACCTTTTCTCTCTCCAACGGCGGTCTTCCTTTCGGTCATGATTTCACGACAAGTTTTCTCTCCAACGGCGGTCTTCCTTTATGTCGCGATATCGCGACACTTTTTCTCTCTGGGTGCCTTTGCGCAAACTTGTCGCGATATCGCGACTATTTTTCTCTCCAAATGCGGTCTTCATTTTTGTCGCGATATCGCGACGCTTTTTCTCTCTCCAGTGGCGGTCTTCATTTTGGTCGCGATATCGCGACGCTTTTTCTCTCTCCAACGGCGGTCTTCCATTCGGTCGCGATATCGCGATGCCTTTTCTCTCCAACGGCGGTCTTCCATTCTGTCGCGATATCGTGACACTTTTTCTCTCCGGGTGCCTTTGTGCAGACTTGTCGCGATATCGCGACCTTTTTTCACCCCAAAGGCGGTCTTCATTTTTGTCGCGATATCGCGACACTTTTTCTCTTCGGGTGCCTTTGCGCAAACTTGTCGCGATATCGCGACATTTTTTCTCTCCAAAGGCGGTCTTCATTTCTGTCGCGATATCGCGACGCTTTTTCTTCTTGGCAGCAGGCTTCCACTTTAGTCACGATTTCGGGGCTCTTTTTCTTCTTCGGCTGCGGTCTTCATTCTTGTCACGATTTCGTGACACCTTTTCTCTTCGGCAGCGTTCTCACTTCTTGTAGCGATTTCGCGACTCTTTTTCTCGATCGGCTCCAACTCTGCAACTTGTCGCGATATCGCGACACTTTGCAACATGTCACGATATCGCGACTTCTTCCCTTCTTCGGCTCCGATGGCATTTCTTGTCGTGATTTCATGACTTCTTTTCTTTCTTTGGCTTCTACGGCGCTTCCTGTCGCGATTTCGCGACATCACCATTTTGGTCGCGATTTCGCGACACCCTCCCTAGTGTGGAGGTTGACCAACTTTCTTTTCCTTTCTTCTTGGACCACCTCGGTCGATTTGGTTTTATTGTAATCTCTCTTGTACAAGGTTCAGGGACCTTTCAAAACCCTTTCCACCAATCAAAAAAAAAAAATTGATATATATACACATCATCTAAACATACAGATGTTTGGTGCACCACAATCACTCAAAATGATACACTTAGACTATATCATATGGTTAAGGCACCTCATTAAAAATAAGTGCTCTCACACCACTCATGGGAACCAAAATATCAACCAATCCAAGACTGACCCTAGGTCTTTGATTCACCCTTAGCAATTCAAGGATAAAAATGAATCAACTGTTGGGAGGGCCATGCCACTGACCTCATCCTAGAATGATATCAATATCAAGATCTCATAGGAGAAGGTTACCCTTGGTCAAGAGGGAAAACCATATAGTAGAGTGCCCTATAATGAGTACTTCTTGTTATCCCTATAGTATTAGGCCTAGAGAGAGGTTATCTCATTGAATAAAGATTGAACCACTTAATTGTTGCTCATAGTCCCTACTACAGTTGTCTTAGCTACAACATAATCTTTCTTAGTCCTCAATTGTCCTCTATCTAATATCACCTAATCCCTCTCAAGTTAGGCTTGGTAATCCCTCTCAAGTTAGGATTGGTCTCTCTAAGTTATGGTTTGGTCTCCCTCTGAAATGTTATATCCCATTGCACCAAATCCTAATCCAACTATGACTGAAGAAGCTCTAGATTCATCACCATGGCATATCTCTCCTACTAGGTAACCTCCTCTACCATCCTACTCATCTCAGCCTCACTTCCTATCCCAATTCTCAATGGAGGAATAATAAAAGTCCTCCTAGGTGTCGACTCATATCTAGGTCTTTATCTCTATCTCTCTTGTATTTTTTGGACATGACAATGAGTCATCCTGCTTACTCTAGTTCCCATCTATGGCTACCTCATAATTGGAGTCACTCGTGGTAGACATATATTCTTGTACCATTGTAGGTAGCCTAAAGTAACACCACTATCATCCATCCTAAGATAAATAATGGGAGGATCATTTACATACTCCTCCATGAAGATATCCACATTCAAAATATCTCTTAACCCTCCTTGTCTCTCTTAGGTCACCCATTGGACCCATAACTCCCACATGGTCAAGATCCCCTAAAAAATACCAAGTTGCTTTAAGATCCAATTTGGTTGGTAAAGCTCAAACTCCCCACTAGCTCGTCATAGCCATCTGATCCTCTACACCTAGGCCAACTAAAAACCATCATCAACTCATATAAAGTGTCCTTTCCATGGGCACCATATCACTTGGTCTACTTGTAAGTCATCAATGACCTATCTCATTGCCATCATCACTCCACAAAATACCCTTTGGCCAATCTCATGGGTGTGATCCCACCTAAACCCCCTAGTAACATATGCATCTACTGGATCCCTAAGAAATCTCACTGGTCATCCGATTGCCAAGTGCTCCCACACCTAGACTTGTAAAAGAGTGCAATAAACCAAGCTCTTTCCTTCCTTATAAGTAACTAAGTGAAGGGTTTAGTATATCTATGAAAAATTAAATGACCCTAGGCAAACTAAACTTGTTGGTTCCTCATTTGCACGATGATCTCACCCCACCCCCAACATAGCAATCTCTTATTGATATCTCCAACCAACAAGCCTAAAATGATAACACACAACAAATATATCAATCGATCCAGTAGCCCAACTTGATACATGGTATATATATCAATGACATACCTACTTAGCTAGAAATAAAGTCCACATGTCAATCCTTGAATGATCCAAGCCTGATATTAACTCATATAAAAATGAGCACCTCAAATAGGTACCGAAAGGATCCTCTATACATCCTCCACTATCACCAACATCTCTCCTATCAACAAAAAGAAAGTAGCATACTTTGAATGCCATATCTTTGCCAAAGTTATTAGAAGTTCATGATTTATATTGACATAGGGCATCATCACTAGATACCCTAGCACCACAACATCCAAAATTACCCTATCTACCTATGTCATAGTCTCTATTGTAGAATACAAGTTACTGGAGCATCGATCCTGACACTCCAACACATCCAAAATTTGCATACATAGAAAAAAGAAAAAATAAAATTATATTTCTCTATAAAAATCATTAATTTTTCCCTCCTATTTCCTCTATGAATTCACTAGTTATGAGTGAATTCATTAACTAGTGAATTCATCATTCCAAAGTGAATTTTTTGACACTACAAAAATTATGAATATAACACTTGTAAGGCGAATTTGCGATAGCATATTCATGTTGTGTGGAGTGAATATCGGTTGTGGTGTCTTGATTACCAAAAAGATAAAAAAAATAAAAATAAAAAATGGAAAAAACTCATACCTATCCCTGGGCCTACTCCACCTCTCACTAAGTCCAGTCAGTGCATCAGACGTCTCTGTTGTGCCATTTCAACAAGCCCTGCCTTTTTTTCCATAATTCTTTTTCTCCTCATGCATGGTGAAAATGACTTCTCCCCATGCCCCTTTGCCCTATTTTACCCTATTAGGATAAAAAAATTTCCATATCTGAATGCTTATCTAACCTATTTAAGTTTCTTTAGGACCCCATATTGTCCCTCAGAAACTCAAGAGGGCATCCAAGCAAGGGAAAAAATCAGTTCAAACCTTTCTTTCAATCCTCACAAGAAAATTATCTAGTAAAATCTTGGGTTAATATTTCACTTTTTTTGTGATCAAATTTTTGGTATGTTTTTCCCTATATCGATCAATCAAAACTTAGTAACCATGGTTCTTTGGAATCAAGGGTATCTACAACAATTTTTGATGCATTTATTTTATATGCATCAAAAATAGAGCAAATATAGATACCTAAAATTGGATAATCTAACTTAGACTAATTTTACTACAAAGACACCCAAATAGATCAACATATCCATGACAAATGTCTCAACCCCATAATTTACATCCAAAACCTAGTAGTATCAAATTTGTAGCCTCAAAAAAAAATTGCCAATAGGTGAATATGCTTTTGAGTTGGTATATTCATGATCAATTCAAATTTTCTAACTCCTTATCGGATTTCACCTATAACAGGTAAAATTTCTAAAATTATCGACGTAGAGAATATGTTGGTGGCATATTCACATATGTAGCATATTTATGTTTAGCACAAAATCTTGAATCTCTCCTGCAATAGCTAATCAGGGTGAGAAATCACTCCTCTTGACCCCTATGCCATCATAGGCAGGGAGGAAGGTGGCTAACTTTCCTCCACCTTCCTCCACCTGTCTAAATCAACCATAATCAAGGGGGTCATTGATTTTAAGCATGTCATGTCATATAGTTAGCCCCATAAATAACCTAATCAACCCCATCAATAGCCTAATCAACCTCATCAATAGCCTATTCAACCCCTAATTAGCCCACCTAATAGACCACCTCACCTCTTCCTTTTGGAAAACCCCCAAGTGGACCAATATTTATAAATTGGCCCACTTGGGGTAGCACTTATCATCATAAATTCATGCATCATAACTCTGTAGAAATATGACATCATATTTGTGTTTCTAAGTGCTACCAAAATTTCTCTATGAAGTCATCTTCAAGCAAGGGGGCACCTTGCGTCTTTGATGGAATTTTTGTGATATCGTTCTTGACTCATCTAATTTCAATATCTGCTTATTACTGATATTTTGTGATTCAGCACTTTGTATGTATTTATATTTATTTCTTATTTTTAATATAATGCTTGCATTGTTAAGTGCTTCCATTAAATTTTTCTAGGCACCTTAGGTGACCTATAAGATAGAAGATCACCCTTAACAATCCTAGAGCATCTAGTGATAAGATCTATCACTTTTGTTTGTTCAGTATTTTATTTTTCAACAATTGTAAGTGAATATACCATCTATATCTAACTCAAGTGGTGTATTCTCACTAGATATTTGAAACTATTGATTCATAATTTCTAAGCCTATGTTTATCTTTTCCTGACATAGAATCAAATACGCAGCTTGTGACTATTACAATCAACATATTTGTTATTTGTCTTCCGATCCTATATCACTTTGCCAGCTCAACATTTAGTATGTTTAACCTTGTTGTCTACATATTTTTCTATTTTTGGCAAACCCTAACTTTGTCCCTATTCTCTAACAATCTAGTTCTATAATTTTGATGAGTATGTCGGTTGTAGAGATTTTACATTGTGAATTTGCTATAAATACCTTAGTATCCATTTCCAAGTTTCCAACTTCAAATTTTGTGTATAAATATGGGGGCTAACCATTCCAATCAAAAATTCATCCACTTGTTGTTTAGAAAGCCCCCAAACTTTGATGCATCCCTTTTTATGTTTATTTTGTAGACTTTAGTGAATTCATTGGTTGTAGATGTTTTAGGTGGTGTATTCGTTAGACAACGTATTTGCACACAGGTGACATATTAGCACCGAACATAAAAATAGATAAGTACCCCTTATCCTCCAATTTTTAATCCTTAGTATATATTGTATGTTGACTATTTACTTGTATATCTTTCTTTTCTATATTTCAAAAAATATATAAAAGGGAAAATCAAAGAAGCTTAGCATAGTATTTTACTTTATTTTCTTAGACATTTTATTCAAATCGCATGTAGTTTATATTAGGATAATTTGTATGCTTGCATCCTCCTTGCACCCTTGCCTTTTAAAAGAAAAAGAAGAAAAGAAAAATTTATGTTTTCCATAGCATAGATATCACTCATCAAAAAAGTAAAATTGCATAGACTAGCATCTTGTATTTTGTATTTTGTATTTTGTACTCATATTACATTGCATCAAAACCTAGGTGTTTGTCAAACGAAATACATCAAAACTAGATTAAGGAAATCTTTAAGCCCTTGGTGAACCTAAAATCCCCCACCAAAGATAGACAACATGAAGCGCAATCCAATGATGGGTTAGCAACAGGGCTCTTCATCTGAGTGTGGACGATCCTTGAGGGAATGCATTTGGAACCAATGCCTCAATACACCTTTTGGCATCCCACAAGACTATACATACTAGAATTTTAAAAGTAAAAGTTTCTTAGTGATTTTTAATTGTTATTTTTGAGTTAGAAATGATGAACCTAAGGGAATGTAAACATATGATTTTATGGATGCATTTATTTATGTAAATTTAAGGCCCTGAAGAACACAAGCTTATACTAAGAGGGGGGTGAATAGTATAAGATAAAATTTTACTTTTCTTTCCCAAACAATATTATCCAATGTTATCAATTGCAATATCTTTTCTTAGCAGTATTAACCAATCTCATAAATAGCAGTAACAAGGTAATGCATAAATAATCACACACATGAGAGACACAAATTTAACGTGGTTCACCCAATGTGGGTTACGTCCATGGAGAAAATATTTCTTCTAAATTTTCTCAACAAATATCTTGGGAACCAATTCCCTAGTACAATTTTTATGGACCTCTGTCCAAAAGAGATCTCAATCCTCTATGCTCAATTTCATGGACCTCTATCCACAGGAGAAATCTATCCCCTTAACTCTAGTTCATGGAACTCTATCCACAGGGGATACCTCTCCTTTGCTCTGGTTCATGGAACTCTATCCATATGAGACACCTCTCCTCTCTACTTTGGTTCATGGAACTCTATCCACAGGAGACATCTCTCCTCTCTACTCTAGTTCGTGGAACTCTATCCCTAGGAGAACTCTATCCCCTTACTATTTTGGTTCATGGAACTCTATCCATGGGAGACACCTCTTGTTTGCTTTGGTTCATGGAACTCTATCCACAGGAGACACCTTTCCTCTTTGCTATGGTTCCTTCCAAATTTTGTACACAACTCTGCTTAATTCTGCTCCAAATATACACACATTACATGCACAAATATATCTCAACTCTATCCCAAATATGCACACAGTACATGCACAAATGTGTCTCAACTCTATCCCAAATTTACATATATTACATGCACAAATCTATCTCAACTCTGTCCTAAATCTGCAGATATTACATGCACAAATCTATCTCAACTCTGTCCCAAATCCACATACATTACATGCACAAATCTATCTCAATTTTGTCCCAAATATGCACACATTACATGCACAAATATGTCTCAACTCTATCCCAAATCTGCACCAACCTACTTCAAGTCTTCTCACAAGACTTGCTCAAATCTACCTCACTATCTCTGCTCAACTTTGCTCTAACACATGCTCAACACTGCTCATAATACTTGCTTTGATAAAAGTACTTCAGACATATTCTACCCAGATTTCTTGTTCAAGAACACATAGAAACTGATATGTAATACAATTTCACAATATATTATTTCCAAATATCACACAAGCCCAATGCGCAAATTTCTTCACAAAACTGCCCTATAACCTTTGCAAATTTATCTCAATATCAATCAAAGCTAGTGCATAACCTTACTTCACAAAACTGGTTTATGTTCCTTGCAAATTTGCTCTCAATGATCAACCACAATGATACACAAATTTGCTTCACTAAACTGGTCTCTAACACTTGCCAATTCACATTCAATGTCACACAAATCAATGCCCAAAAGCTTCACAAATTTATTCAAACAATGAAGCACAATTTTTTCACAAACCCTAGCACATGTATTTCCAATCTCATTCAACAATGAAGCACAACTTGTTCACAAACTCTAGCACAAGTGTTTCCAATTTCTTTCAACAAGGATGCACAATTTGTTTCACAAACCCTAGCTCAAATATTTCCAACAATGCACATATATAATCCTTATTTCTCCACCTTATGATTTAGAAATATTTTCTCAACCAAACACCTTAAATAAGGAATAATTTCACCATATCTCTTAACTTGCTTTGATGAATATGTGCCCTCAAAAACATGTCTAAAAAGAATTTCCTTTTCAAATAGCCACTTCAAAACTGGTTAGTAGATTTATCTTTCAAACCATCAACATTAAATTTCTCCTCAAAAATATGTGCACAATGAAATCTGAAAATGATGTTCAATGACTCTTATTTTGTTCTCAAAATATAGGGCATTAACAATTATCAAAACCCCTCAACATTTCTTTTCACCATACAAAAATTACAACCAAAAATCAAACCACAATAACACCTTATAACTTCTACTTGTAAAAGGCACAAATAATTTTCAATATCAATAATGTACCTTATAATCATCCAAAATCCTAAGTGCATAATACAATTTTAATTTCACTTTCATACACCTTATACCTCCTATTCTCACATGCAAAAATATATCCTTTGTATTTTCTCTTTATACTATTTGTAAAATAAAAACTTTATAAAACACACCCTTATGATTCCTATTTGCAAAATAGAAAGTTTTTATAACACATCCTTATGACTCCCTATTTACAAAAAAAAACTTTATAACTCACACCCTTATGAATCCCTAACATAATAAAACCAACACATATCTTATAGAAAATTTAATTAAAAACATTTGTGCCCTTACTAACACTGTCGCTGAAATTTGATCCTGCCACCTCTAGCTGGCCCACCCCTTAGCTTACGCTAGGACACCGTGTGGGCTAGCTACCTATATAACAACCAAAGTGCATGTGCTTCTATTTCAACTACCACACAAAATCCTTCTCAACCAGAACTTTAGTAAAATTGTCCTTGTCATGCTTTGAACTTGAGACCTCCTCTCTGCCAACGATCTAAAACAGGGTTTCCCTACCATATGGGCTAGCCACCCAGATGAGACTTCAAACTTGCTACACTCTTTTTTGACTTTTAGAATCTATTGAGAAGCAACACACCCCCACTGAAAAATGAATTTCCATCCTTTGAAAACTTTGAGCTTTCATTTTGCAATAAGGACCCTCTTGATATTTTTCAGGTTTTAATTCCAAATTTGCTTGCCTCCTTTTCCAAGTTGTGCTTTTATTTGCATTTGGCTTTGATTTATTCCAGAGTTCATTTTTCACATGTTAGAATCATTGCTTATTAAAGGAAATCTTTCACCGGTATGAAAAAATGCAGATTCCAGATAGATAAATTCATTGAAAATCAAAACTTTCCATTTTTGGCAAAGTAGCGAAATCGCGACACTTCCATTTTTGGAAATGTCGCGAAATCGCGATAGGTTTCAGAAAATCCGCCAAGTCAGAAAAATGTAGCGAAATTGCGACACTTTCCATTTTTGGAAATGTCGCGATATCGCGACACTTTCCATTTTTGGAAATGTCGCGATATCGCGACACTTTCCATTTTTGGAAATGTCGCGATATCGCGACAAGTCTGGAGAGAGAAAGCAAGATCGTACGGAACGTCGCGATTTCGCGACATGTCGCATTTTTGCGGCTGCAAGAAGAGAAAATCAGCTAAGTCCCAGAAACGTAGCGAAATCGTGACACTTCCATTTTTGGAAATGTCGCGATATCGCGACACTTCCATTTTTGGAAATGTCGCGATATCGCGACACTTCCATTTTTGAAAATGTCGCGATATCGCGACACTTCCATTTTTGAAATGTCGCGATATCGCGACACTTCCATTTTTGGAAATGTCGCGATATCGCGACACTTCCATTTTTGGAAGGTGTCGCGAAATCGCGACGGGTTTGAGTCGGAGGCACAAGGCATGAAATCGTCGCGATATCGTGACACATTTTGGAAGAAAGCTGCAAGGGTGAAAAACGTCGCGATATCGCGACGAGTTTGGAGAGAGAAAGCATGTGCGTACGGACCATCACGAAATCGCGACATGTTGCGAAATCGCGACATGTCGCATTTTTGCAGCTGCATAAAGAAAGGAGTTGCTAAGGCAAAAAGATGTCGCGAAATCGCGACAAGAATCGAAAGGAAGTGCAGAGCCAAAGGATGTCACGAAATCGTGACGCGTTTAGAGAAAAGTGGCTAAGGAACGAGCAAAAAATGGCTAAGGCATGAAAGAGGGCACGATTTTGCGACACGTCACGAAATCGCGACGTCACGAAATCGTGACGTTTTTAAGAGAAGTTGCCCAATACGTACGGACCGTCGCGATTTCGCGACATGTTGCGAAATCACGACATGTCGCGTTTTCGCGGCTTGCAGGAGAGAAAGTGCCGAAGGGGAGAAACAGGTCGCGATTTCGTGACATGTCACGAAATCGCAACATGTCACGTTTTCACGGTAGGGTAAGCAGAAGAAGAGCCTCAAGCTAGAAGCAGGTCGTGATTTCATGACATGTCACGTTTTCGCGGCATCAGAGGAAGAAAATAGCTAAGGCAAGGTGCATGTCACGAAATCGCGACGTCGCGATTTTGCGACGTCGTGAAATCGCGACGCAGTCCGAGAAGGCAGTCGAGGCGCCAACAGGTCGCGATTTCGCGACATGTCATGAAAACGAATCACGACATGTCGCGTTTTCGCGACCATGGTGGGCAAGAAGCGCTGTCGAAGCAAAGCAGGTCGCGATTTCGCAACATGTCATGAAATCGCGACATGTCGTGAAATCGCGACATGTCGCATTTTCGTGACTTAGATAGAAAAACAACACATAATGAAAAAAATGCTAGAAAAGGACACGTGTCGTGATTTTTTGCGACACGTGTCAAAAGAAAGCAAGCATGCAAATGAACTTTAGGGTTTCATTTTAATATTTAAGGTTTTGATTTAATAATTTTAAAATGCTAATCCTTGTTTGTCTTTCATGCAGGAAGCCATCTGGCACTCACATGATAACAGAGAAATGGCCATAAAGACAAAGTCAAGTGCAAATTTATCAAAGACAACCATATTGAAAGGAAAGATGCCAGGAATTGATGTTTCATCCAAATTTTGCAGATCTGGCTGCAAAGAGACTTTACGGTGACTAAGCAGCTACCCATTTAATGGAGTATGTCGAGAATTGGCCAAAAAGTGAAAATATCTATACTTAGTTACCGGAATTTGCCGATGGATGCATTTAATGAAAATTTATGGCAGAATTAATAGCTTGCAGACATTTTCAACTCAGGGATGGCTCTGCGAAGATGAAATGTCAAAAAAGTGGTGACTCATCCAGATTACCCGAGGGAGTTAATGAGGGCATTTACTCACAGTTGCTTGTGAATGCAAGTGGCATTCGAATTCTGCCTTCTCCATTTATGGCAAGTGACTGCACTAATTTGCAGAATGGTTAAGTTTTATCCGAACTTTGTTTTAAAAGGGCTTGTATTGTAAAACTCGGGTACTAGGGTTTAAGTGATAAGATTTAGGGTTTGAGAAGAAGATATTTCTGAAAAGATCAAGGTCTGTCCTGAGTCTATAAATACTTCTTCTCAATGTAATCGCAGGAGGCAAAAACTTAGAAATAAAAGGCTATTGAAGCAATTTCTTGCAGATCTTGTTAAATACTTTGTTTTCGGACTTGAAGTTGATGTGCTTTTGTTTTCTGTGATAGCATGGCTAGGAGCCTAATCTTTTGCAGATTGTGATAAGTTCATCTCCTTTTGTTTTTTGTTTCTTTAAAGTTTATTAAATATATGCTGTGAATCTATGTTATCAAGATTAAATATGCTGTTAGGCTTCAGTTGTTCTATTGTATGCTAGAGGAAATTACAGATTTAAGGTTCAGGTCTGTTCTAATTGCTCTGTCCTCACTGTGCGAGCTAGGCTACCGGTGAAAGATACCAATTTTAACCGACTTCCCTTCGGTTTATAATTTTTTGTTAGATTTGTTCCATCTCTGCCTTATACTCTTAGTAGAAAGTGATCTTAGAAAGCTGGACACTTTCTTCTTTGATTTGTTCTGTTGTGAAGTTGATAGTATAAATAAAATTGGTAGTTTTGTTTTACATTTAAGTTTGATGAACTTCTCTTTCTGCCTTACCCTACCCTCTTTGTTTTACCGTGAAATGATCCATTTTTATTTTCTTTTAAATTTGTCTTTTATTTTAAATCTACTGACCCATAAGAGCTAGATCAAAGAATTAACTTTAAATTTGATTGTCAACAAGTGACAACTCCTAAACACTACTGAGCAAGTTCAGAGCCCGTTGTAAGGTAATAGACAGTCCATATTGAAGACTATTCCAAAAGCAAAAAAGAGTGAATGGACATTCGACCCGACCCTGTAACTCACACCTTGGATAACCAGCTAGATCCTAAAGTGAGTGGGATTTATCCTGTATAAGTGTTATCAGAGTTTCATGCTCATTCTTCACAGGGTGTGTATGAAAGTCGAACCAACAAAATCTACTTTTAAAAAATTGTGCGCTTGTCCTTTTCTTCTACTATGCCCTCAACGAATCGAACGATCGAGCGGATCTCATGATTTTGCTTGGTCTTAACCTTAGGCAAATGAAATAATTTTCCCCCTTTAAATATGCTCTCCCCTTCATGCATTGATGTCGGTGCCTTTCAAAATAATTAAAATATTAACATGCCCTCCAATATTTTTAGTACCTTCAACCTTTCAAACTTATATTATAATATTTAAAATATTATAATATTATTTTAAAAACCTTTGGGCTTTGCAAACTAAACTTGTCTTCAGTTTCTCTTTCTTTTTTCAAATAAAACCTTTTAGCCCAAGTATTATAATATTAAAAATATTGTAATATTATCTCCTCTCTTTTAAACCATGGCCTTTATTTTAAACCGTTGCTTTGCTTTTCTCTTTCAAACCTTTGTCCCGTTGTGTATAATATTTAAAAATAAATATTATAACTTTTTTTTTACCAATTTCCTTGATTTGAGATGAGCCTTGCCTTGCATAATTATTCAATCATAGAAGAATATTTCAGCCATACCAAACTCTCTTTGACATCAACCTTTTGACATCAAACCTTTGACATCAATGACAACACAACATGCTCAATATTTCCAACAGGCCCTTAATAATTAAGATGCATAGAACCTTTCCTTCAGTAATGCTTAAATTTCTACTAGTTGACAGAACATTAAGTATAGTATCCCTTCTTAAAGGTGATAATGATAAACTAGTAAGATACCTTTCCATTTTGCAAAACAAAGGAATGATGGGTTGCAAGATTGACATGGATCAAGTGCAATGTTTAAGTGATATATTTGTGAAGGATAAAGAAGGGGTTATAACCTTGTTTGAAAAATAATGACTTCTAAATTAGACCTACTATATTATTATATATATTATAATATGTCTATGTTATACTATATTTTAATACTATCCTATATATACCTTACCTTATTAAATACCTATTAAATGGTTATTTAATAAGATATCTATATATAACTTACCTTATTACATACCTATTAAATGGTTATTTAATTATATTTATATATATATATATATATATATATATATATATATATATATATATATATATATATAACTTGTAATGGACCAATAGGTCTATTACGTAAAATCCATAGGTCTATTATGTATGCATTATTATATAATACATATATATATATATTGGTCCATTACAAGTTGTATCATTGACACATTCTTAAACCTGTGGTTCAACTTCTCACAATGACTAGAATTATTTTAAGCTTGTAACCTATACTCTTTTTAGCTTGTGGCCAAGACAATTTTTGCTTGTGGCAAAAAAAATCAAGTGGATATTTTTAATTAATTTTCATTAGTATTTGTCTAAATAACTCAGTATTCAAAAATTGTCAACCAAAGATACAAAATTGTATGACTTAATATATTGAAGGGCGTAACCCAAGATTCATAAGTGTGTGACCTAACATACCAAAGGATGCAACCTAAATTTCAAAAGGGTGTGACTTGAGATTTGAAATATTGTGATGTGAGATTTGAAAGGGTGTGACTTGAGATACAAAAGGGTCCAATTCAAGATTTAAAACAATGCAACCTAATATTTGAAAAGGTGTAATAAGACATACCATTAGATGTAAGTTGAGATACAAAGATACAAGAGGGTGTGACCCAAGACATAAAAGAGTGCAACCAAAGATACAAAAGAATGCAACCCGACATACGAAAGGGTGTAATTCAAGATTTGAAAGGGTGTCACCTAGTATCCAAATTTTATATTAAATAAAGAAATTAAAAATGATGGCTCCTACTTCTAACTTTTTAGGGAAGGAGGGCATAGAAGCTTGGAAAGATAACTATAAATAAAAAGTTACATTGATGAGTGATTTAATAAAAGTATTATTTTAAAAATAAGGTAAGAAAATGGTGAATAGATCTCAATCTAGAATTAATAGAAGATTTATATTTGCTCAAATTTGAAAAAAGTTTCTTTAAAAAATAGTCTAATAAAGTCTCAAGGAAAGGATAGAAGAGGAAATTGCATCATTAAAGGCCAAAATGATGAGATCCATAGATTAAAGGATCAAAATAAACTTTTATCAAGGCAAAGTAAAACTTCCTCAAATGAAAGTAAAACTCATAAAAATCCACTATAGGATTTGTATAAGATTGTGTTTAATAAGGATAAAGAAATTGATTGATTTAAAAATCATAATCAAGTTTATATGAAGCTTTATTCTCATTAGCAGAAATCATTTACCAATATGCAAAAATATCAAATATTGCATCCACAAATAATATTCCTTAAAAATAATCCACACAATGAAACACAAATATATAAAATACCCTTATGATAGGGCAACACCATGGATGCTCCTTAAATAAGGAATAACTCCACTATATCTCTTAAGATGAGAGCACCACTTAGAGAGGGCAATGTCTCATAAGCCTTTTTGTGGGCAAAGATAATTATAAGAGTATTCAATATTAATAATGATTACAATTACAATATCCCTTCTTTATATACCCATATTCTAATTCTACTTTGGGGAGATGACTACTAAACCCTCATTCCACTCATTATTATAATATAATATAATAATATAATCAATCTTGGATTATTTGTGTCCCATGCCAAATATCCATAATACCATTATACAATATAATATCATATCCCCATATAGATATTCCTAGGTATCATCACACAAGTCTTACAGAGCTCAAAATTTTGAAGAATGATCAAAAGTTACCTTCCAACAGTGTAGTACATACTATTTATAAAGAAACATTTATAAGTGATATTAAGCATATTGACAAGTTTGTTCCTACTAATGAGATAATTATAACCATTATAAAGAGACCTAACAATACACCTAAAATAATCTTGGATTCACAAATTATCTATCTAAATCATCTTAAAATAAAATCTTATAGACACCTATGAGGTTTAGAGCAATTTGTATGGAATGAAGAGTTTCACACCCTTAACCAAGGTTCAAATATCATAGGTGAACCTTAACATTTTATCAAATGGTATTAGCTCAACTAGTTAGATTCCTCAACTTTCAAGGGGGAGACCAAGGTTCAAATCTTGCCATGCACAATTACCAAGCTATTGTAATAAGACTATGTAGTCATGATATAATACGGGTAGGGCCTATTTGAATCCTCATTTAACCTATTAAAAATAAATAAATAAAATCTTATAGACATCTTAATTATATCATCTACCATCATCAAAAGTATGTTTATAAATATCAACATCACCTTCAAATATGAAAAAAATCTACCTCGTATAAAAAGTGATCATATAATCCAAATTTTCAAATACACTCATGGATTCAAGCTCGAAGGAAATTATCACAATATTCTAACTTAAATCAAATTCCTCTCAAGGTTGGCTTGGGATGGATTATCCCAATTCAATGAGACAATATTCTCAACATTTATAATATTCATATTGTTACATATATTCTTATGCTTTTGAAAAAAGCCAATATCTCTTAAGTAATACCTTGACAGAACCTATAAGAAATCAAATTAAAAAACAAGATGTCCATTGTCATTTCAAATTTTTTAATGGCGTTTCAATGTTGAAGCTTTTTCAATAAGGGGGGACATATAGTGGATTTAACCATTACCTTATTATATCTCTTATAATATATTTATATTATATTATATCCTAATATTATCATATAACTAACTTACATTATTAATAACTTATTAAATGGTTAGTTAATAAGGGCTGGGTATGAAGGGTTATCATCCTTTATAATATAACCCTTGGATTATATATATATATATATATATATATATATATATATATATATATATATATATATATATATATATATATATTTTTGTGGAGAAGGAAAACCATATTGATCTTCTTATTCATATATATTTTACATATTGCTCTTCTGTTTTAATTGGGTGGTCTAACAGTTCAGCTTGAGGTAGGACATCCCATCAAGGCCAATGTGGTATCACCGATTGACATGAGAGTGAGGGTTTAGGCCACTTTCAAACCTATAATCCTATCCCAAGGTATATTTCAATTTCCCCATCATCATAAACCTTGAATTTGATGACCCTAGAGTTAGCAACGAGTATTGAAGATGGTACAATACCATTCAACCTGTGGGTATCACCGTAGTCAGCCTAAGGATGGGTAAGTGGATGTGGCTAGGAAGATGACCAAGGGGAGTCCATTGAGTAGTCTTACTACTAGCCAAATTGTGATAGGATTACAAATAGATGTATAAAAGGGTAACACTAGTAGTCATAAGAGGGGCAACAAGAGTAGTCATGTTGAGGATCATGACAGGGGAGACAAGACCTAGTCATTTACCTCAATTTATCGATGAGATATAGGGATAAATTGTCTCAATAGGTGGCCATTTTGTAGGCTATAATAGCATAAATAGTGGTACATCAAGATGTGGCTCAGGCTAAGGTAACAACCAGAATATCATATCAAGATAGGTTAGTGCACCAGACCTCCATGATGAAGTCAATGATTCTCAATCTAACTATAGATAGGGATGTATTTATGGTGAAGGTTGTAGCAATAATATGTGCTAGCAATAGCTAGTTGGTATAGAATTTTCTAGATCATATGGCTATCATATAGTAACAACATTTAGCAATCTAACTTGCATGTAGGAGGAGCTCACTATAGAGGTTAAGAGATTGACCTATCAAGCATCATTCTAGTTGACCACCATCTACCATCACCAAGTAGGAAAAAACACAGATAATATGGAGCCACTCATGGTCCATGACATAATAGTCATCATGATCGATTAGGATGCTACTACCGCCTAGAGGAAGAGGAGGAGCCCTAAACAGTGGGTCACATAATTAGTTTCTAGGTTGCTCCTATAAGGGCTATTTTTTATTATCATTTGGTTGTCCCATATTATATTATATGGTCATTATTGTATATTATGATGATGTATAGACTTGGATGAGATATATATAAGTAGATCAATGGTTATTTATGATGAGTGTTGACATTATATGATGAATGCTTTTATATAATGGTTTATTTAATTTTTATTAAGCTACTTGATTATATGTTATTTAACTATGATTATGATGTATGATGTTGTTATGACAATTTGATGAGTTTATTAGGGCAGTGAGATAGATTTATATATTTTAGATACATAAATAATGAGGATGTGGAAAATAGTTGTAGATTTAGGATACATAGGTGATCAAAAATAGATGTTTGATGTGAGTTGAGTATAACACAAATACAATATATGCATATATGAAGAATTTTTTGCCCAAGGGGACTTTATATGATGCCATGAGGTATTGATATGATTTAAAAAATGATAGAAAAAGAGAGGTGCCTAGGGGTATTTTAGATAATTTCGTAAGACACTTCTATGATACAAGATAAATATATTATTTTTAGTGCCCCTAGAGAAATGTCAAAGGAGTGTTTTTAATTTTTATTAATAGTTAAATTAGATTTGCCTTGAAACAAATATTTTTGAGGACTTTAAAGATACACCAAATGACAAGAGACTTTTTTGGAGATAAACATCATAGAATACTTCTACTAGTGGACTTATATTTAAATAAATGTCTAGTGGCTTTTGATTTTCCTAGAGATAAATGTCATACAAGACTTCAACTACTGGATTTGCCTTGATACAAATGTCAAAAGTAATTTTATTTTATCTTTAGACAAATGTTATAAATGACTTCCAATTTAATACATGCCTTGAAAAAAAATGTTAAAGAGGACTTGTGAGATGTGCTAAACAATGATCTCTAGACAAATGTTGTAGAGGACTTTATGATTGAATGTTGATGTGACAAATTTCCCTCCAATTGAGTTAGGGATTAGAAATGCATTATGGATGTGATAAATATTTCCCCCATACCTATATTCATAGAGAATTGAAACACTCTATTGAGACCATTTGACATTTTACATGGGTCTAAGAGCAATATTATCATAATTATTACATGATTGGAGATGTAAAATATTTCCATCATAACCTACAAGCCTTGTAGTTTTCATCATATGGCAAGTGTGGGATAGAAGAAGCAGAATAAAAGTAGTGAAGAGATAGGATATTAAGAGATAGAAGTTGCCATCAACATCTATGAAACTCACAATATTCATCATGTGGTCTAATTACAAATTGGTAAGATTGAAAAGGTTATGAAAGTTATGGCTATAAGGTCATATACAAATTGACAAGAATGAAAATGTTATGAAAGTGATGGCGATAAGGTCAAAGTAGCATCATATCCTTAGCTATTAGTAGATAAAAATATTTGTCTTAACTAGAATCGTCACATTCTAAAGGGATAAGATGTAAGATGTGTGGATAAGTTGGAGTGTATGAGATGGGATGTGTGATCTAGTAAATGCATTCATCTTGTGCTTTTGCACATAAGTGGGAGAATGAATATAATGAACCATTCCTAAACTCATGTACAAAAGGGCTAGAGGAATGTGATGTAAGACAAAGATAAGATATTATGATTAGATAAGGAAGATAGGATTTATTGGTGAAGGAAAATTAGTTTTCAAGACGGTACAAGGGAGGATCCACTCACATAAGTCACCTAGCAAAGGAAAATAATTTTTCATATCTAAGATCATCATTTGTATGTCATTATGGATCCTTGAACCTCTATGCTATAAGTAGTTTATATAGATATAATTGTGTGCATGCATATAATAAAATATGATGTCAAGTAGACATAAGTAGATAGCAATAGTCAACTATAATTAAATAGGTAGTATATGCAAGTTTAGACATAATATATTTTAATATGCATTATATTAATTGATTCTTTAAGTTATTTTCCATAAAGTGTGGAGGGGTAATAAGCATCAAAACCATAATTGGTAGTTATGATGTATGGAACTAGCCAGTTAGGATAAAATTTGCCTTTATGCTTAGTTTTGGTGTTGATATTTTTTAGTTCTTCTTGAACTAGATCAATAACTTTAAAGAATATGGATCATACCTTCTTGCTATAGGTATGCTTAAGCCTTTTATGATAGATCCTCAGGTGCTCTAAGGCATGGATTTACTTTTCATTAAGTAGATTCAATTGGATGATATGGGAGAGATGATATTCATCTCTAATAGAGCCATCTTGCAACAAAATGCATAAGGAAGGAACCTCAAGCTCAAAAGGAAATATTGCTTTAATTCCATAAAACAAAGCATAGCACATCACACCAATAGGAGTTATGACACTAGTGCCACATGTCCATAAGGCTAGATACAATTGGAGATGCTAATCTTTACCATTTTTACCAATGTGCTTCTTAAGGATTTTTACAAGGGTTTTGTTAGAGGATTCAACTTCACCATTGACTTGGGGATAGTAAGGGGTGGATCATTAAAGCTAAATCTTGTATTTAGCACAAAATTATTACTATTTTATTCTTGAAAGGTGTTCCATTGTCTGATATTATAACAAAAGAGATTCCATAATGATTGAGGATCTAATTAAGGATAAACTTGGAGACTTACACTTTAATGGTTGAGGCTAAAGTTATAGCCTTAATCCATTAAGTGAAGTATTTAGTAGCCATGATGATAATATTATGTCCATAATATGACATAGGGTTTATCTTACCAATGATTTCCAAACCCTAAATAGAGAAATGCCAAGGTGATATCAAGGGTTGAAGAGCTTGAGAGAAAGTGTAGATATGATTGTCATGATTTTGAAACTTATCACACTTATTGACATAGTCACAAGAGTCCTTTTCCATGGAGGGCTATTAATAATGTATATGTAGGAGTTTCTTGGCAATAGAGACACCACTAAAGTGACCATTTCATGATCCATCATGGTCTTATTTGATGACTATTTGTGCTTCGATAGATTCTAAACACCTAAGCAAAATTTCATCAAAGACATGACAATATAAACTATTTCCAAGGATGATATGTCTATAGGCATTTTTCTTGAGGTTCTTGTGCTCATTATGGTTCAAACCATCAAGTAAAGTGTCATCCTTAAGGTAAGAAAATATGTGCTTATATAAAGGACCAAGGGATAAGGTTGCTTCTAAAGAAATGTCTTCTAAAGGAAGCTAACTAGATTCTAAGGTTGAAGGCTCCCTAATTTATCAAATGATAATTGTAGCTTATTTTTCATCTAGCTCTAAGGGAATCATGGATGTAGTTAAGATCATAAAATTGACATGATTGCTAGACCTAGGCATAACATCAATAGTGACTTTATCAAAATTAAGCATTAGTTACCCTGAGCCCTATCACTAGAAACCAAAATAAAAGAGGTGTAAATGTTGGAAAGGATAATAAGGTGGGAAAACCCTCAAACCAGGATGTCAAAAAAAGAGAAACTAAAATGGAAATAACCATTGGTTTACAATTTATCCTCTAATTAGGGGGAAAATAGAACCTTCAATTGGATTCTATTTTTTAGCTTCACTCAACTCCCATTGCCCCCAAGCCCTGGGTAGAGGGAAGATTCATCAGGCTAAGAAACTTTTGATGAATTAAACAAAGGTGGTGATTTCAGTCCTCTATCCAGGTTCAGTAAATAGAGGTTTAATTTTTATCTAAATTTGATCTACGTAGATCCTAAGAGGATATCACTTTCTATCCTGTGGTTCTTCCCTTCCTTTTGTGCTTTTAGGATCCTCCTCTTGGATTTGGATCTTGTTTTCCCATTTCTCTGTTGTTTTCCCATGGTTCTTCTACAATTCTCTTTCTAAGGTTCTATTTTAGTTGTTAAAGGTTTGGGGACCCTTTCAAAACTCCTTCCATATAATAAAAATACCAACCATTAGTTTGTTTATAATGTCTTTTTATAGCTTAATATTATCATATTTGGTTTAATAAACACCATTGACTTCATAGACTACTAGTTTGGAAGGAGAGCTAATGTCACACATAGCCCTAGGATAAGAGCTTCATATTTTGATAGTGTTGTTGGTACAAAAAAACTTGAGCTTAAAGGACAAAGGGATCAATTGTTGTTTGAGTGACCAAGATAACTTCTACCCTTTCTTATTTTACACATCTTGCACCATCAAAGTACAAGGTCCAAGATTTTGGTTAATGTGCTTCTAGGTTATAGACTAGATCATCAAGAAAGTCTACCACTAGGGTTTGGTTATCTGCTAAATGTGTAGCTACTAATTGGTTAGCGATAACCTTACCTTTCATAGTCTTATGATTGATAAAATTAAGATTAAATTTGCTATGCATAATAACCAAATCAATGGTTCTTTCTAAGATATGAGGCTTAAAAGAGAGATATCAAAAGGGATCAGCCCTTGCAATGGCAAAGGTTTTATGGCTAAGAAAAATGTATAAGCTTCTCTGATGTAAACACTATAGCTAGGAAAAGGTTCTCTAAGGGTGTATATCTAACTTCATAATTAACCAGAATTCAATTAATATAGAATATAGTCCTTCCTCTATGTTGGTCATAATATTAGACTAACATATCTCCTAAGGCACAGTCTATGGTTTCTATGTATAAAAAATATTCTAAAAGGATTAGGTGGGACAAGGATAGGAGGAGACAAGAGATAGGATTTGAGGACATTAAGCATATCTTAATAGTCAGCATTCTAGTTGAAGACTACATCCTTACTCTAGAGCTTGGTAAATGGATGGCACTTGTCAACCAGCTAGGATATGAATCTCCTATGGTTTATACTTTTTTTAGAGAAACCTAAGTTGGGTTAGAGTTCGAGGGACAACATATCAATGATAGCTGATACTTTATTAGGATTAAATTTGATGCATTTTTGGGATATAAAGAATCCCAACAAAGCTTTTGATGTAACCCTAAAGATTCACTCTTAAAGCTTTAGGTGTACCTTGTACTCTCTAAGTCACTCAAAATTACATTTTGAGTCCCAAACATGGTCTTCTCAGTTTAAAATTTGACCAAGAAGATCATTCACATATTCTTTCATGGTATCATGCATCATGTCATGAAAGATGTATGCCATGGCTCTTTAATGAGTAGATCCTATGTTTTTTAGTCCAAAGGGCATGACTTGATAGCAAAACATCCCTTGTGTGATAAATTTTGTTATAGACTGATCCTTAGAAGATATCTTAATCTAGTCATACATTAAGAACTCGTCCATTAAGGATAACATTCTACATCATGTAGTGAAGTCAATAATCATGTTAATGTTAAGCAGAGGGAAGACATCTTTAGGATATGCTTTGTTGATGTCCCAAAATTTGGTGCACACTCTAACACTATCTATATTCTTGGCAACAAAGACAACATTAGAGATCCAATTAGAATAGTTGATGGCTTTGATGAAGCTAATATCAAGAAGTTTTTGAAGCTCCTATTTTACCAAAATTGTAATTTTTAGGTGTATTTTCTATAACTTTTGCTTTACTTATTTTATGCAAGTGATGATGACTAAGCGGTGAACAACTAGAGAAGGAGATAGACCTAACATTTCAATGTAGAACCAAGCAAATATGTCCTTGAACTCCTTTAAGAGCTTATGGTATTTCTCATGCTCACTCGAGGTCAAGACCTTTCCTAGTTTAAGTATCTTGGGCTCATCTAAGGTCCCCATATTGAAGTCCATAATTTCCTCAATTAGAATATGAGATTCATCCAATTGATGGGGATCTTAAAGCACTTCTAGGTTTTTTAAGTCTATAGGATCTATGGTTGATTGATTATTGTCAATATACTATGAGAGCCATATTTACAATTTGATGAAATTACCCTCCAAAATAAAAGTGGTTTTGGTTTAGATAATCTGAAGGACGATCTCAAGGAGGATTGTTTGTGATGTCCTCCTTCTCATAGTAGTCTTCATCAACAATTAGTTCAGGGTAAGCCAAGGTTAAAAAATTTACACTAACACATCAGGTAAATTTGAAGTAGCTAGGATCTAAGATGATAGGAATTAATATTATATTCTATAATATTACCCCTCCTCACATGGATCATGTTATATTGCATTTACGTGCGTATTAAATACCGAATTGTAAAGGTATACATACATATAAATATATTTTTGACTAATGCAATTCTTAATTTTCATTTATGCCATTTCATGTTGTTTATTAAGAGTGTTTCCCACATCATTGGTATCAGAGCAAGGTGCAAGGATTTGGAGAGTATCCTCTTCTTGAGACTAGATTGGTTTAGAAAGGAATGAGAAAACCAACCCATGGATCTTGAGTGGTGAACATTCTTTTCCTTCCGTGAACACCTTCATGCACTTCTGATCTTGAAAACTCTTGGTTGGGGTCCCTCTAACTCTGACCCTTAGCTAGCTAGGGTCCCTCTGACTTTGACCTTCAACTTTTGATCCAAGAATTGCCCTTGGATTTGTCATTTCTTTGATATTTGCAGTCGCAATCGTGCAATCATGCATTGATCCGGTGGATTCTTCATTGTCACCACATATAGGGTGATATTTATTTTCTTCTACAGTAGCATGATCCTATTAGTCAGCCACATACCAAGTTCGGCCATCATTTTGACAGCTTTCCAATACTTGTCGATGTTGATTTGATGACTTCTTACTATCACCATTTCTTGGCATGCTATCCATTTCTTATGGTAACCTCAAATACTTAACGACACCACTTTCCTTATGGTAACACTCTATCGTACGACACCATCGCTCAGGAAGATTTCAAAAATTTATGGTAATATTTTCAATCATTCCTGTTTAGCTAGCACATAGATCCATTCTCTACTGTGTTATCATCATGTCCCATATGATTTCACTGCTTCTCGATGTCAATCTATAATTCTTGATGTCCAAAACACTCAACTTCAGAGCGATTTCACACTTATCGGTGATCATGAAGAAATCTTGTGCAGTGATGATGAATTTTTGATGAGGTTATCAATTTTTGGTGGTAATAAATTATGTGCCCTAAGGTTATTTTAAATTTTTAGCTAATTTTATTTACCAGCATTGTGTTAACATTTTGGTCGGGTGAATTTCAGTTGAGTTTTTTTTAATAAAAAATAAAAAACTTTCATGGGTTTTATCCCACATTGCACATTGCACATTGTCATTGTTGACCGTTGGATATTTTTTATCATTGGATAGTGTCCATTGTGACTGTTGGTGGACTATTATTTGTTGTGCGTTATGACCATTGGAGGAGGTTGGCTATTGGGCACCATGACCATTGGATCACTGTTGACTATTGTAAATTGTGACCATTGGATCACTGTTGACTATTGTAAATTATGACCATTGGTTTTCATTCGCAAAGCTCAAAATTTCCAACATTGCCAAAGTTCTCATTGCCAATCATCACAATCCAATTTGTACATGGGAGGAGATGGTACAAGTTTTGAAGGCCTCATTTTATCCATCAAATTATGAGGAGGACTTACTGAATCAATTGTTATGCCTTCATCAAGGCAAGAGGGAATATATAAATATTTTATTCATCATTTCAACCACCTTCAATTCTTACTTGGCATTTCATATTCTGATGTTGTCTTAAATTTAAAGTTTAAAAGTGGTCTTATCACACACTTGTATAGGAAGATAAAATATACTACTTGCACAATATTGGACGATGCATTCAAACATGCACATCTAGATGAGGAGAAGTTCATGGCACAATGATGGGAGCCTTGCTACTCTTCTAGTGGTTCGATAGAATATGTGCACAAGCATCAACAAGGATGAAAGAGACCTTCCCATGTTTCTTCTTCTATTACTCCCACTTCTTACTCACCCCTTGCTTCTAAAAATTCATTTCCTTCTTCCTCTTCTTCATTCTCTCATGCTCAAACTGCTAAATTTTGTAACTATTGTAAGAGGTAAGGCCATGATAAAAATCAATATCCACAATTACAAAAGAAGAAAAATATTTTTGTACAGTCTGATGAGGGTACTTGTGATAACCCCATCGAGACTACTAGAGAAGAAGTTTATGAGGAGTTGAGAGGGCAACTTAATAATTAATACTCATGAATTAGCATTCCAAAGCAAGTGACCATGACCAATTGTTTGTCACTCGTGCTCACTTGCTCCATAACTTTGCAGTAGATTGTATAATCGATAATGGCTCATAAAAGAATCTAACTACATAGTCCATTGTTGATAGGCTTAAGCTCCCTATGTCCAAACATCCTTACCCTTACTCTCTTGGGTGGAAGGATAGCACCAACACATCAAAAATAGCATACACGTGCACCATTGCATTTGCATTTAGCCCCAAGTTTTGGGATAAGGTCACGTGTGATGTCACACCCATGGGTTATTGTGGATTACTTCTAGGTAAACCTTACCAATATGATAAGTATGCCACTTATGATGCCTATCATAATACATATACTTTGTAGCATGAGAACAAATCCTTTCTTATTTGTAGTGTTCCACCCACTACACATCGGACTTGCACTAATTTACATTAGGCACGACCAATTGCTTTGATTTTTAGCACACCACAATAGAAGGAGGTCCAACCACGAGCACTTTTGTCCACTTCACCTCACATTCATCGGGCTCCTATTCCTATTGTACCTTTGATTCTAGTAGTTGTTCCTATTGTTCCAATAGTTGTTCTTGTTGCACCAGTAGTTGTTTATGTTGTCCCAGTAGTTCCTATTGCATTAGAAGTTGTTCTGGTTGTACCAAAAATTTCTATTGCACCAGCAACTATTCTTATTGCTCCAACACTTGCTCCTATTGCAAAATCATCTATTCTTGTTGATATTGCTCCTACTCCAATTGCAACTCAACCTATAGTTCCTAATTTGGTTTACACCACTCCACATCCTATCTCCTTCACATTGTAGGACTTTCATAATTCGATGGCATGTCAGTAATTATCCTTCATACACAATCATCCTCTTCATATTGGTAGTCCACATTGCATCTACATGGAGCCTCATTATGGAGCATCCCCACAGCCTTCGGGTTTCTCCCCAACTTCCTTCTATTTTTTAGCGTATTGGAGTCCAATGCTCCTATGGTGGAGAGGAATGATAAGGATTAATATTATATTCTATAATATTACCCCTCCTCACATGGATCATGTTATATTGTATTTAATACTCACACGGATCGTGCATATTAAATGTTGAATTGTAAAGGCAGACATGCCTATAAATATATTTTTGATTAATGCAATTCTCAATTTTTATTTGTACTATTTCATGTCGTTTATTAAGAGTGTTTCCCACATCATAAGAGGAGCGATGAACCAAAATCATCATTATAATTCTAATATAGTTTGTTTAAAGAAATTGTACCATCTTTGGATGCCCTATCACAATGATTAATATGATTGAAAAGACTCACTACAACTAGGGATATAACCTTGTTAGCTTTCAAAGCTTTAATACTAATGTAAATCTCATAGATAAATAATCACAAGATCTAATATAGTGAAGATGCAATCTAATGAATCAAATACAATAACTCATAAGAATACTCATAGAATAATCATATAAACAATGCTCATAATATTGCACATAAAAATACTGAAAATGCAATTGAATAAAGGTCTACTAGTGCAAGCATAAAGCTATGCACTTTCAATGAATATTACAATACTTTATCACAAATATATAATTGTATGTGACTTCTCATATGCTACACTCTTGACCTTCACACTTCTTTACAACTCTTCACTTTCCTATTCTAAGGATACATGTGCACACTTACATATAAGACACTTGTGCACATTTACACTCACAACACTTGCACTCATATTTACATGACACTTGTGCATTTCCTGCACATTATTACATTACATAAAATATTTACTCACTCACTAATCTAAGATGCAACTCTAATTTAATATATACAATGATGTACCAAGGTGGTACATTGGCATGTACCAAATAATGCAATATTCTCCAACACCTCCCTATATTATATTATTTGGTTATTGAAGACTTTAGATATAATCTTTGTCCTTCATGTGACTTTGATATTTGTCTTGTTCTCCTCCTTCTTGCTTGTCTTCATATTTGATTTTAGCTTCATGTTCTTCAGTCTTTGTACTTTCTTGAGCTTTCATATTGTCATTAGATTCTTGCAAAATAATCTTCTCTTTACCTTTGTCCTTCACATCATATGTCTCTTTTTGTATAGAAAATTTTGAACATCCACTTAAAGCATCATGATAAAATTCTAAATTAGATGGCCTTGGAATATAATTATTACAAGAAGAATGAAATATCTTTCCAACAAATATTCTTCTACTTTTGCTTTCTTCTTAAAAGTTTCAATCAACTTGTTTTGTTTCATGTTCTCTTCTTTATGAAACTTGAGTGTAAGTAATGCCATATACATTATGCTACCAATATCTAAATGTATCATAATACTATCATTTTCATCATCAATCGCTTCAACAATTCTTGCATGTAGATAGTATTCAAATGTTTCAAAGTTTTCTTCTATAGCTTCACTATAAATCAATTTTGAGACTAGATCTAATTTTCCTTTAGTTTTTGCAAGCAAATTTTTTATTCCAAATTTTATGACATTTACTTTTTCTTTTTGTATCAAAAACTCCAGATCTATTAAATTCAATGATTCTTTTGAAGTAGACATCCTTGTGACTCCCTAGGTTAAGTAATTCAAAGTAAGAATTTTTGCAAATTTAATATTCTAAATTTGAAGTAGACTACCTTATCTCTCCAAAATTGATTAATTTGCAAATATTCTATATATACTTGAATTTCAAGAAATATAAAAAATAAAACCTTTCAAAAAATTTAAATGACTTCAAAAACTTTATACTAAGTAATATTAACTTCTACTTATCACTCCATGAATTCTAAAATCAAATAATATATTAACTATTCAATTAAATAACTTATCTCTCCAAATTTAACTTTAAAACCTTATAAAAAACTAAAATAAACCTTCTCTCCTTGGAACATTAGAAATTTTTTAATTTTAATCAAAACCCTAATATACCTCTGCTTGGAGTTTGATATTCTACCAATGATTCTTTGTTGCATTGTTTGACTTTATGAACAACGTCTTGATGATTTTGGACGGTTTGTTGTATTGTTGCCTATGCACTAACATCTTGGGTAAACTAGCACTTGGCGCTTCTCCTCTCTAACCAAAGGGTATTTCTTTGTCCTTGAAATTTGATGTTGTTCATGCAAGTGATTCTTTGACCTCCTTGAAATAATGTTCCAAGTTGAATTGTTTTTCTTGGCTCATGGATGTTTCATTCTTCTCAACGTGGTGCTTCACTATCTGAAGATTCTCCAATTTAGGGTGCTTTGAAATGTTCACCTATCAACATTACAATCTCCCATCAATGTTCACCTATCAATATTTCATTCTCCCATAATGTGGTGTTCAATGGCATTGGAACTTCTGAGTTGTGGTGGAGTTATTCTCAAGTGACATTGATTAGAATGGTGCTTTGTTTTGAATGACTTTTGACTTGCAAATATCGCTTGAAATAACTTTACTTTATCCTTTCAACTGATTTGGATATAGTGGTACTTCATTGTCTTTGAATGTTATCACCCCTTTGGATGACACTTTGTTGTTTAGGTGCTTGCTCAGATGATGTTTCACTATCCAAATAAATTTTTGGATGATGCTTCATTGTCTAGATCTATTCTCCATGTTGGAAGATGCTATGGCACTTGTTTTGCTACCAAATGTTCCATTTGCTATGGCTCTAGCTTCGTTGTCAAGTCTTTTATTTGCTTATGACTCTGGTTTAGCTTTCTTGATGTTGCTAAGACATTGACTTATCTTTCTTGACACTGTTTTTCCTTTCTAGCTTACTCCTTGCTCGATATTGTTGACTGTGTTATAGACTACCAATGCTATGGCACTAATTTGTCATGGTGCTACTTTGGTGTTGGCTTGCTATGGTGCTTCTATGGTGCTACTATGGTGCTAGCTTGCTATGGTGCTTCTATGGTGCTTCTATGGTGCTAACTTGCTTATGGAAGATGCTATGAATGCTGCCCAAATCTCCTTTTACTTTTACACTCCAACATTTCAATATACCATGGTTCTTGTGCTTTGCTTTAGTGCTTGGAGTTTTCTTAAGTGTGGCACTTGACTCTTCCACTTCCTCTAGGTTAGTCTTCACTTGAATGGTTTTGGCACTTTATATTATCTTACTTAGACAGTGTTGCACTTCATATCCTATCGTTTTTCTTTGATGCTTCATCTCCCCTACATCTCTACAATGCTTCTATGTGTAGTTGATTATTGTCTATATTGTACTTTATCATTTGAATTCTAATATGCTTTTCTCCTTGATGTACGTTTAGGTACAGATGACATTTCTATTCTCTGGTACAAGAGGCATATGATTTATTGATGCTTTAATGGTCATATTAATGCTTCTTTACCTTGAATTTTTGATGCTTTAACTTGAGCCTTTGTAACTCCCTATTATTTCATTGTTCTTCAATGATATGTGTAGGTGTGGATGTGTTGTTTTGATGTTCAAGACTTGAACACTTAAACACTGTTATAACATATAATCCCTGCATGTTATCTTAGATGTCCCTTTCTAAGGTTGTGGTCTTCTTTTACTTATACTGCCAATTCATTCTAGCTTAGGCTTGATGACTTGAAATGTTGAGTCTTTCTATCCTTTTCCTTGCTTGTAATCTCAGGCTTCCTTTGTTGGCTATCTTTTTTGTAGGTGCACCTTCTCAATAATAATCTGCCTCAATTCTCTTTTTCAAGGCTTCACCTTGATATTCTATTTTAGCACTCTACTTCTTATTCTATGCTCTCTAGTTTTATAGGATCTTTCAATGATATTTCTTTCCTCTAATGTTGGTCATAGAATACTATTTAACCAATTCAATATTGCTTATGTTGTCTTCCTATTTTCCTTTAATGACACTTATGCTCGAACTTATGTTGGTTGCTTAATGTATGATCTAGATCAAAATTATATTCACTGGCCAAATAGTTCTCCTTCCTTCTTCACTTGCTTTTTCTTAACTTTTTCTTATAAAACTTCCCTTAGTAATGACCTCTTAGGTCTACGTCTCACTAACTTGTTTGCTTCCAAGCTTTTTGCCTTCATTATGAACACTTATCTTATGGCCTCTATTCATAAGTTGTTCTTTTCTAGAAATATAGCTTTTTCCTTGATTGAAAAATTACTCTTGTATTAAGAGTATTTAATCTTTGTCTATGTTGTCATGCCTCTTCAAACTTCTAGTCTTTCTTGTCTTCAATGATATTCAAACTTTGGCAAGATACTTGCCTTCCAAAAACTATCTTTCTAATCTTGTTGTCCATCTAGACTTCTATGATGCTTTGCATCAGTATTTTTCCTTGACTGAATATGTTGCCTTCTCTCTTTCACTTTAAACTGGTGGCCTCCAAGCCTTCTTGTTGTCTTCAAGTCTTCTTGTTATCTTGAAGTCTTCTTGTTGCCTTCAAGTCTTCTTTCTTTCTTTCTATATCTATAGAACAAGCTATATTAATGGTCTCTTCTCTTACTAAGGACCAATAAACTCTTATGATGGACCTCTTTCAAATGGGTCTCATTCCTCTAGGACCTCTTTCAATGGGTCTCTTTAATCTATCTTCTGGGCTTATCGTCGAATGGCGATGATTGTCCCAAATTTGGTGTAAGTACTCTTGTTAGAGCTCTTCTAGCGGGTCTCCTTTCTCTAGTTTTTTGAACTCTATATTTTAATATTGGTCTCTTCTCTTGGACCAACTTGTCAAGGTCTATTTCTTAATGACCTAAATATTTTATCAAGGTCTATCTTTGAGACCTAAAATTATACTTGATTGCAACTCAAATCAATCCCTACTTGAGGAAATTTTTTTGCCTTCTAGCATTCAAAGATGAAATTCTTCTCTATCTGTTGTAGGAAGCTTCTCACTTTTCAAGATCAATCTTCACTACAACAATATTTCAAGTTGATGTAACTTGAATCTTCTTCTTTGTCAAGATGACAATAAACTTTTCTGATATTGCAAACAAGATAGCTTGATTATACCAGCTTCTTCAAGTCTTTTGATAGAAATCGGTTACCAGGAATTTTTTTATGTCCCTAAATTATCTATTAATTTTAGGATGGCTATTTCTTGAATAACCAAATTTCTCTTGAGTTGGTTTTGTCTCTTTGAATCAATAACAAAGTTAACTATTTTCTTGAATGACCAACTTTCTTTCTGAGTTGGTTTTCCAAAATATGAATCATATTCTTCATTGGTTATTCTTCAACCTAGTGGAAATATTCTATATTATTCATTGGTTATTCTTCAACCTAGTGAAAAAAAATCTAGTTGAGTCCTAGTCTTCACTAGTTGTTCCTACAACTGTGGAAAGACTAGCTTTTCTGATTTCTACAACTTAACAAATCATGTGCAAGCAATCTTGTTGTAGCTCTAATACCACTATTAGCTTTTGAAGCTTTAATACTAATGTAAATCTCATAGGAAAATAATCACAAGATCTAATATAATAAAGTTGTAATATAATGGATTAGTGTTAGCCCTAAGGGGCCTCGAAAATGGTCAGGTGCTTTAACGTTCAACAAATCTGAAGGCTTAAGGAGTGTGGAAGGTTGGATTCTGAAGGAGCGTGGAAGGCTAGAGGTTGAAGGAGCATGGTAGGCTGGATGTTGAAGGAGTGTGGAATGCTAGAGGTTGAAGGAGCATGAAAGGCTAGAGGCTGAAGGAGCGTAGAAGGTTGGAGGCTGAAGGAGTGTGGAAGATTGAATGCTGAGTTGATTTTTGGAGTGTCAAGGCTAAAAGAGCGTGGAAGGCTGGGTTGGTTAAAGGAGCATGGAAGGTTGGACTGGTTGAAGGAGCTACAATGAAAGGCTAGGATGTTGGGTGGAATGTTGGGATGGCTGAAGGAATGTGGAAGGCTGATAAGGTTGAAGGAGCATGGAAGGTTAGGCTAGTTGAAGGAGCTGCAACAAAAGGCTAGGATGTTGAGTGGAAGGCTGGGAAGGCTAAAGGAGCATGGAAGATTTCTTACAATGAGAAAAATAAAATTGTAAAGTGCAAAGGATTAGGGTTTTTTCCTAAAAAATATCTCATATTTTAGGAGCCATATCTTTGCAAAGAGTTATCTGATTTAGCTAATTCTTGGATCAACTTGTGCATAATTTGAATAGAAAAATGAGTGGTCATATGCAAAAATATGAGCAAAATTAAGGGAGATACAACCATATAAAGTCAACCATTCGAAACAAGGGCAATGATAATTTTTCAAGTCGTGAAAAACAAAATTGCAAAGTGTGAAGGATTAGGGTTTTTTCCTAAAAATATCTCATCTTTTAGGAGCTATATCTTCGCGAAGAGTTATCCGATTCAACTGATTCTTGGACCAACTTATGTAGAATTTGAATAGTTTTAAAATTGAGTGTTCATATGCAAAAAATTGATCAATATTAAGGGAGATATGATCCAATGAAGTCAGCCATTCGAAACAAGGGTAGTGACAATTTTTCAAGTTGTAAAAAATGAAATTGCAAATATTTGTCAACTAGGGTTCGAACGATGGGAAGAGCAATGAAGGGCTATGAATTCAGCGAGGAAGGAAACTAGCAATTCATATTTGGTAAAGCGGACTATGATAGTGCGATGTTTTGGAAATATTACTCTACTAAGATGCAAGGCATAGATAGTAGAGGTGAAGTTTTGGTATTGTGAATGTCGCTATAGAAAAATATCAATAAAGATGCTAAATTCTAGAGTAATTGTATTCATACAAAATTTTGAAAAGATCTAGAAAATGAAAAATAAAGAATTCAAAAAATTTATGTCAAATGGTGTAGGTTTTTAGCTATAGCATCTCAATTGAGATGAGAAGTGTATCTATTTGTAACTCTCAATCTCTAAAGAAGAGAGATGTAATTTTTCAAGGGTGGGGGACCCAAGTACAACCCCTTATTATCAAGCCAAAGAAAAAAGTTGCAATATAATGAATCAAATATAATAACTTAGAATATAATATCAAATAGAATAACTCATAATTCTCACAAAATAATCATATAAATAATTTTCACAATATTGCACGTAAAAATATTAAAAATGCTATTGAATAAAGGTCTACTAGTGTAAGCATAAAGCTATGCACTTTTGATGAATATTACAATACCTTGTCACAAATATATAATTGTATATCAATTCTCATATGTTGCACTCTTAACCTTCACACTTCTTTACAACTCTTCACTTTTCTATTCTAAGCATACATGTGCACACTTGCATCTAATACACTTGTGCACATTTACACTCATAACACTTCCACTCATATTTACATGACACATGTGCATTTCCTACACATTATTACATTACATAAAATATTTAATCACTTACTAATCTAAGACATAACTCTAATCTAATATTTACAATGATGTACCAAGGTGGTACATTGGCATGTACCAAATAATGTAATATTATCCAACAAACCTATCCCATAATGTCCTAACCAAGATTTGGTCTATAAGGGTTCCTTGATACCCTATTTATATAGGCCTATCCCTTTACCTCAATATCCCATATTGGAAAGCATCTACTTAGGGATGGGACATGAGTTTTATAGAAAGAATGAAACATACTATTATTCAATAGGGTAAGGGTTATTGTAATGGAAATTTTCATCATTGACAATCCCAGGATGAATGAAGGAGTAACTTTCAATTTGTATAGTTTTATCCTTATTACTAGAAGGTAAGCCTAAGGTTCAAGGAGACGGATGGAGCTTGGATCGATTGAGGATAAATTGATTATTATCTAGATTAGATTTTGCATTAGTAATAATTGGATTATTATATTGGGTTTTAGGTCCATTATTAAAGGGTTGATTTAGGTTGAGATATCTTAATACATAAATGATGGTAGATTTTGAAAAATAAGATTCAAGATATAAATTTAGAGAAGGGTGAATATGAGCTTTTAAATTCTTGACCTTTATTACTTGACAATATGTGAAAGGTTCAAGTTTGAAAAAAATATGATAAGTCTTGTCCTTATATTTATATTTGAGGAACTAATGGAAGGTTGAAGGGACAACCCACATCTTGTGGATCCATGACCTCCCAAGAAGAATATTGTATGATAAGGCACATGGAATGACATAGAAAAGAGTGTTGAGAGATGAGGCTTGACTTTGAGTAGTAAGACTATAATATCACTAGCCTCATGTTCCTCGTCGTTAAAATAATTTCTAACAAGATTAGATTTATCTAAATATTTTCTGGTTAGCCCAAAATGACTTATGAACTTTAAGTTACAGAAATTAAGACTAGAACAATTGTTGATTAATTTTTTTTTAGTAAACATGTCATCACTATGGCCTATAATGTACAATGACAAATATCTAATCTAAGAGGATTAGGAAATATCATTGTCATGGAATGATATACTAGTATGATTAACCCCAACTGACCCTACTATGGAAGTAAAGTCATCAGTGTTTAGGTCTTGAGGAAGAACTTATTCAGTTAAGATTTTGATTAATATGTCTCAATGAATAGAAGAAGACCCACAAAGTTCAAGAAGGAAAATATCATACAAGGTGTTATCAAGTTGCTATAGCAAATCAAAAGTACCCTTACCCTTGGTTCGATATTGAATGATCAAAGAGGGTCCTTTAGGTGGAGAAGTATTTTTTTAAACGAAGGACCAGACGGGGCCTTGAAGGTTGATCAAATGGCTAATTTATGTGTTCTTGTCTTGTTGCAACACATATGTGAGAGATATGATGAACATGATGAAAAGAATTGAGTGTATCCACTATCCCTTGGTTTGGAGGTGGTATATTTCTATAATTAATGTATTTGTTGCATTTTGGTTTTGATTATGATCATGCAATAGATTCTAGAAAATTCCTTGATCTTGATTAGAAGAGGGACAAGAATTAGAGTCATTGAGAATAATTTAGCCATTATGAATAAGGTCTTCAACCGCATTATTTAGGACCATGCATCTATAAATTACATTATCATTGATGTGGTGGAAGGCACATTGCTTATTTGGTTGAAACCAAGAAGCTTTTTTCCTACTAAGCTCTATAGGCTTGATAGGATGGAATTCTATTAATTTGGATTTAAGGGGTTTGATCTAATATGGATGGAATGGGTTTCTCTAATTAGGAGTACCTCATTTTGGATCTTTGTTGATTAGAATTCCATAGGATAAGCTTTTAAAAGTTTTTGGTAGCATTGATGTTGGTGTGGTGAGAGTTTGCGACTCCATTATTGACAATGTGTTTGTTTTTATGTTACCCCTTTGGGTTGGAGGAATACTTGTATTCTTATTGGTATTATATTTTAGTTGCCATCATTTATAGGGGTAGTCTCTAGTCTCTTGGTCAGGTCAATTATATCTTTATATGAAGACACATCAGCCATATCCAAGTTCAAGGCTAATTGCTCATAAAGGTTTTCTATTAAGTTGTTAAGTGAGTCCCTAAAAGGAGGAACATATTGCAGTCTTCCTACTAGAGCTCATCATATTGTTAAGAAGTTGGCGATATTCTCATCCTTGGACTATTTGAGTTGGTACAAGTCAATAAGAACAACCTTTTTCTTAATATATATAGAGAATTGCTTGACAAATATCTCTATAAGGTTCCTCAAGCTCTTTAGGGAGTGTCTTGGTATCTAGTAGTGCCATTCCAAGGAAGGGCCACTAAGTCTCTTAAGGAATATTTCCAATAGTAATGTTTCATTGAATGAAATGTCACTACAAACAATTCTAAACAACCTAAGGTGGTTGATAGGATCCTCTCTCCCCTTGTACATTTAAAACTTAGGTGTTTCAAAGTTAGGAGGAAAGGGGTAAATAACTACAAAGGGATCTAGGGGTTGGTTTCACAAGTCATCATAAGAGTACTTGTGACTAGATGATAGCCCTTAGATGACAACCATTTGTTGTTTTAATTGCTCTACTTGGGTAGTTAAGGCTTGAATTTCAAGAGAAATAGGATTTGACAATGATGACAAGATAAGAGGTCCATGTTGAGAGACAGAAGAGCTTATTAGTAATTAATATAAGATGGGGGTTGATACACCTAGGAATATGATGTTGAAGCTAACATCATATATCTTATTCCCAAGATATCAAAGATTATAGGGTTGGTATATTGGTTATGAGAGGTTGTTGGGTTAGAGTTTTGTCCAAATACTATCCTAGAGCTTGAGTTATTATAATGAAAACCATAAGATAAGTTGATGTGCAAATAGAAGACTTGAGCACTTAGTGGAACAATTTGATTGAGCATGTATCTTGTACCTACCTATTAAGATACAAAGACCTATATCCTAGCATTCATTAATGTAGTAATAGAAGGTGGAGTTAAATCAATGAAATGAAAGTTTAATACATTAAGATTCATGTTGATGGACCCAAAGGATGGGTCTAATCGATGTATTGAAAAATATTTTGAATTAGGTTATTGGGTGTGATCCAATCCTAAATCATCCCCTACAGAGGATCTTAGGGTTTCATGACCTTTTTTAAGAAAGGCTTCTATGAGTCCCCTATGATTCCACAAGAAATGGGCCATATGGGTTGCAAATTGGGAGATCAATCTCCCATATTCCTCATGGGTAGGGCTTAGAAAAACTCAAGGTTATGAGACCTCTTCTTCTTAACCAAAGGTGAGGTTATTGATGGCAAGCCGGGATTCACACAAACACATTCACAGTAATTTCATGGTAATTTCATAAAAAAAAATACGGGTTACAGTATTCTCTCCAGTATACCACTTCTCCCCCAATCCCGAACTTCACCATCCCCTTTCCCATACAAATTTTCCCCGTTTTAATGTGGTCTCGGCCTTTCCTGTAATTAATGCTCCCACCCAAAGACCAATTCGAATTTCATTTTCCCCCCGTTGAAATTTCAAGATTTTCTTTTCCTTTTGTTTTTTGCCATAAATGGCAACTGTCCGATCCGTCCAGAGCCTGCATTCATGGCTTCCCATACCCTGCACCCGCCGTTTTAATCTGACTATCTTTAAATATCGATGTCTCCGCCATTAAGTCTTTCACCTGTAACTACGGTTCCTCCATAAACGATGTCCCAAGATACTTAAACTTGGTCGACGTCTAAATCTCTCTCCTCCGATTACGTGGCCCTCAACCTCATGATCTGTTACAAGTGTGTCTCCACGTGTCAAAATTAACTCTAACCCCCACTGGTCGTGTTGCCTTTAAGACACGTGGCAACCACGTGTCAATTTCACCCTGCCCGACCGTCCGCGTGTTTATTTCCGTTTGACTTCTTCTTGGGCCGCGATATCGCGACCCAACTGACGTCCGCCCTCAGCTTTGAAATAACGTCGCGATATCGCGACCCAACGGTCACCTCTCTTCCGTTTGCAAAAGACGTCGCGATATCGCGACGTCGCGATATCGCGACCAAAACCTTCTCCCCTTCTTCGTGTGCACCGAGCCTTTGAACGCTGCTGAAGTCGGAACATGTCGCGATATCGCGACTCAAACTGGCCATTGCCCTTCCGAAGCTTTGGGGTCGCGAAATCGCGACATGTCGCGATTTCGCGACCCCAACGCAACTTGAGCCTTTGCACTAAAACTTCCTCTTCTTTTTTTTTACAAAACCTCCCTCTTGGTCCAAGATTCGAAACAAACCCAACACAAGTACTTAGAAAATAAAAGCAAACAATAAAATGATTTGGAGGATGCAAGATTGCTCCTTGACCACCGGATGCTCCTGCATCAGTTATCAAGGCTAAGGTGTTCATTGTGGCCCTCTACAAGAGGGTCAGTATTAGTGGCCTACCAGTGAGCAACACTATGGGTCACGTAGCTATAGGTTTGGGTTAGGATACAATAGAGGGTTGTTTAAGATATTAATTGTTTATAACATTGATTAAAGAAGAAATAGAAGATGTTTTATAGCCCTTACATCTCCTTCCCTCAATAAACCTAATTGAATATATATACCTTAGGGGATTCCCTATTTACCAAAGGTTCTTGATCCATCTTTATATACTTGTCGATACATGAGAGAGTTGATGCATGGAACTCCAAGAGTACGTGGAAGTTGCCTCCTAGATATGTAGCAAATATGGTACATGAGGGGTAATAATGTACCTCCTTATGACTCCCACTAGCCCACTATAATATACTCCCTACTAGGCGTAAGTATGCACAATACATTATGTGGGTAGCTAGTGGCATGGGCTAGTTATGTACCCAATATAACCTTATCTTGTATGATAGTTAGAGGATCATGAATATCCCTAGTAGGACTAGCACTTTATTACTAAATGAATTAATGTGATCTACCTACACAAACAAGATTAATGGTTTTGATTAAAGTTTTTGATACATTTTAGGTTTGATTAAGTTTGGATTGATCACAAAAACTCTTGGGACCCTCTATGGTGTTCACATTGGATTCACCAAAATAGAAAAAATTGCAGAGGGCCTTTGATATGGTTTGCAGGACCATGTATACTAGCTCCTTTGTTCACATGAGGTATCAAATTTGTGGCATATCACCTTTAGGATTGGGGTAGTTGTGAGACTAGTCTACAGTTTAATGGGTTCAGTTTGAAAACACCTATGCTTTCCCTAAGAATTTCCTTTAGTGCCTAAACTTAATTTGGTGTTATTCTAGATACTAATGCAAAAAGTGCAATGCAACAAATATACCCTATTGACTACTTGCTTTTATCTTTCAATAGTAATTAAACAAGATAATTTTTTATTTTTAAGCAAAGGTGCAAGAGAATAATGTAGGCACAGAAGCCTAAGTTTGTACATGATATTTTGCTTTAATGATAATGCAATGCTATAACTTATTTTCTAATGATGTTAAGAGCGATCTATTTGTTCCTTATTTCTCTTTCCTTAGAGAATTAAAGAACAAAAAATAGAACAATATATGCAAATAGACATAAAATAGAGAGATATTGATTCAAATCTACAATGATAAAGATGCCAAATGGAATCTCTGATTTAGTTCTACCTATGAGTTAGTAGTTTTGGATGACATAAAAGTGTTATCAATGTGTTTGATGATTGGTGGTGCTTTTGTTTGCTACACTTGCTCTCTTAGAAACCTCAAAAAGAACATAAATAGGTAACATCAAATGCAAAGAAATATATCTAGATCAGTGGGGGGTTACAACTCCCTTGTCAGGCATGAGATCTCTATTAAGAAAGATATAGAAAAGTAAATTTATAGACTAAAATAATTATTTTCTACTCAGAGATAGAAGCACCACAACTAAGTGATAACACTAGTGGTACTTTTACCAAAGGATGGTGCTTTCGTTAACTATGACAAATTATTGACTAAGAAGTCACGGTCTCTGCTATGGTAGAAACATATCACAATAGCACCACTGAGAATGCAGTTATATAATGCTTTACATGTAGACATAAAAAAATGGATCTTTGGATAAAACCCTTGGAGATTAGATGATTCGATTGAGAACCTTGACCAAAATGGGACAAGGGTCATGATAGCACAAGTTTTACTAGTTGTTTGATTGTTGAAAATAAGATTGCTATGCTAAAAGCTAAAATAGATTAAATAATTAAAAATGACAAATGCAAAAGATTATAAAATGTCTTTAGATGAAGAAGCACAATCCAATTAGTAGTGGGCAAGGAACTTGCTCATAGTCCCAAAAACCTTACCACATGCAGCCTTAAAGAATGATTTTGGTGTGATAAGAGCTTGCTATTATTGAGAAAAGATCACCAATTAAAGAAAGCCTCTTGTTTATTACAAAGAATGATTCTTGTTTAGATTTTGGTAAGGCTTCGTTATTGCACGACTTCATGGATTGGGCTTCCCAAAGGGTTGGTTTTATAGGAAGTCATGCCTCCCTTAGAGGATCCTCCAAAGAATCTATCAATATTGGTAAGCTGGAGAGGTGGTATAGTTGCATCACTTAGATGGAGTTGATTGAAGGTAAGATTGGAAAAGCTTGACATACAACCGAGGATGGAAAATAATATGGAAAATTTTCAAGTTTTTTATTACTAATCAGGGCATATTTGAGGTGGTAGGCATGATTGGCACAATCAAAACAAGATTTGACAAGTAGTTGGTGCATGCTAGATATCTATCTTTTTTTTTTAAAATCAATGACACTAGGATTAGGAGCATTGGAAGCACTAAAGATCCGGATGCTAGTGCTAAAATGACCATTTCTAGAATGTTTGGGTGGAAAAAGATGAAATTTGAAGATTTGGTAAAAGCACATCCAGGTAAGTAATAGTATCACTAGTGCTAATACTTTGGGAGTAATAAATGCCCCTAGATTTAGTCTTAAGATGCTTGATTTGATTGGGATGTCTAGGCGATGTAGATGTTAGCAAGTAAGTTTTGAAGACTTGAGGATGTGCTCAAAATTAGGTGTCTACATTTCCATCACCTAGACCATACCAAATTAAGCATGCAAAATTTTATTTTTCCTCCTTTCTCTAACATGGTCTTTTATATAAATTTTATTTTAAAATATATATTTTTATAATCATGACAATAGTAATAATGGTTGTAAGGGATGATACAATGACACCTATTGTGTCAAACATATTTTATCATGTTCTTACCACTTCAAAGTCTTAAAAAAATTATAAAAATTTGTGGACAAAACCTTTATCCACCAAATCCTAGACATCATTGATTATATAAGCTCTTAGTATTATATAGGCAAACTGGAATGAATCCTTAAACAATAAGATCATTAAAAATTATCATATTAAACTTCCACATAATTTTACTTCTTAATAGAACCCTTGGCCAAGATCTCCTCATGTTCATAATCTTCATTACCTTGTAGGATACACCTTGCTTTCTCTTTTGTTTGAGAGATTATATATATATATATATATATATATATATATATATATATATATATATATATATATATATATATATATATCATGATCATTTTTCAAATAATTTAAGTTTAAGCATGACAAATACAATCGTAATATTTTTTTAATTGGTTATATGGGATTGAAACAACTCCCACTTATATCACTTCATAACCACATTACCACAATATTTTATAAATCATACATTGACATTTGATAATTATACATATATTGCCTGGCAAGATTTGAACCTTGGGCTCTACCTTGAAAATCCACATTTTTAACCACTTTAACTCATGTCATTCGATGATGTTAAGGTTCATTTATGAAATTTGAACCTTGCTCTACGGTGTAAAACTCTTTCCTCCCAGCCACTTGGTCCAAATTCAATAGCTAAATTGGTTAGTAATGTCAGGTTGAAGATGGGCGTCACATGTATTATGTCTACTTAAATTGGTACACAACTATACTCTTTTTAGTTTTGAACCTTGGATCTCCTATTTGCAATACATAAGTCTTCACCATTAGGCTCATTCAAGTTGTATTAAAAACATTAAGTTCACCAATGGGACTGGAACCTTTGCTTGTGCAAATCTCCAAATTACTTTTTCCCTAAGAGCTAAGTTAGCATCTTTAAGAACTCTTAAAACCAAGAACTTCCCTAGTTTTATCATCACACACCTTGTTCCATTTCACCAAGGGTATTTTTTTTTATCATGTAATCCTGACCATAAAAAATGATTGCATAATATAGATTAAACTTTTTTATAATGATATTGACATAGTATACAAGAACATATAATATGTTAAAATAACTTGTAAGACTAATTTAATTAACTGCACTCTTCTTACTAATGATAATCAATTACCTTTTCATGTCGGTAGATTATTCTAAAATTCACTTATAGTTGGATTCCACAATTCTATCCTCATTCTCCCCTTAAATAAGGACATCCCTAAGTAAGTTGTTGGCAAATTTGCCTCCTCCATTTGAAGTAACTTGCATATCTTGCTTTGATTCTAGCTAGTGTTTAAAAAGTAAAATTTGGATTTTGTCTTATTAATTTTCTGCCCTGACACTCTTTTCGTATTCCTTTAATAAGTTATTCAAAAGCTTTAGCCTTGTTTATCCCTATTCTCTAGAATTACATTCCTCAAGATTATCACTTGGATCTCTTTAAAAGTTGAAAAATATAGTCGCTTGAACTATCATTTAATTATAATTTTATAAGTACAACTTAACAATTATAATTTCAACTAGTATAGCTTAAACAATTATAACAATCCTTATAAAACCCGCATGCAATGAATAGTACCTAACTTACAATAAATAAATATATATATATATATATATATATATATATATATATATATATATATATATATATATTATATATATAATTGAATAATTTGAATCAATATAATTAAAAGTTTTAAATTTTAGTTTGACAAGGACAGCTCGGTGGTTAGGGCATTGACCTCTCTTTGGAGAGGTCTAAGATTCAAACCACATCGCACTTAGAAGGGGATATACTGGATGGTAGGGACCGAGGGTTTGCTAGTTAATTGTCCTAATTTGATGGAATTTAGACAATCTCTCTTCATTATATATTAAAAAACAATCAAAATTACAAGCTTTTAATGTTGTCTATGTATCACTTGGCAAGATTTTGAACCTTGATCTCCTCATTTTGAAAAATCTAACCAATTAAACTTATACCATTTAATAATCAAAATTACAATCCAACTACATAATAATTCTAATTTAAACAATTACAATCAAAATTTTAAAATTTTATGTCCTATGGGACAGCGCAAAGGTTCTGGCTTTGGCTTTTCTTGGGGAGAGGTTCAAACAGCAGTGTGGGCAAGGGCAAGTGTGTAAGGAGGTGGGTGTGTGGTGGGTGTGTGTTAAATTACTACTGATAAACATAACTCTCAACTTTACAGAGGTCATGGGAGAAGACTAACCCTGTGCATTAGTAAGAATTTCTTCCACTAACAAAAATAAAAAACAAAAATTATTTTTTAATTAATTTTAATGTCTATCCAAAAAAAACTGTCTTCCCTCTATGTTTAACCAATTCTCCAGTGGAATATAACTGTTTAGTGGTGAGAATTCAGTGGTGGTAAGTGGAGCGGCCGAGGTTTTAGATTGACACGTGATTTTAGGTTCCATAAATCATTTTCAACCATTCATTAATGTTATCAGAACATATCCTAAAAACTCAAACAGATTCAGCAAATAGAATGCGTGTCCAAAATAAATTGCTTCAGAATCGGATAAGCTTAGTTTCACGAAGATGATGTTATCTGAAGCAGCAGCAGCTGTCTCTGCTGTATCCAGGCATTGCTACCCTTCCTTGAATTCTCACAATCATCCTGTAATAATTTGTCATGGGTTGAAAGCAGTTCCGCTTCAATTTAGGAGGAGGAGTAACGCCGCCAAATTTAGCGGAGGAATCAGGGCAGCAGCAGACGGCGACTTATCAGTGCAGAGGCGACTCCCAGCTAAAGAAAATGTGGTGCAGACGGTCCCAGTGGAGGAGGAGGGCGTTTCAGTTGAGGGCGTTATCAAATTTGATAAACAACAACCTCCTTGGCGCAATTGGAGGTATTATTATATTTTTAAAAGATATTATGTTTTTGAATTTTTGCTTCTTCACAGCGAACGTCCTTCACTCACCATTCTACTATGATTTCCTAGTAAATTTCAGAAAACTCTATTCAATTATGTATGAGAGTAGTTTTAGTAGGAGCTCAAAAGGTTGGATGCCTGTATTTGGAATTAAGTAGGCAAACCCTGGGAAAAATTGACCCTGGAACTGGACAACGTGATATAGCATTGGAAAATTGACTCTGGAAATATATTAATAAATTATGTAGTGATACAATTTGAGTGGTTTAATTGTTAAGATTTTGGAATTTTGAATGGGAGTTTGTATATTATATTTTTATAATTTAAGTTTAGTTGAATAAATAGATAAATATATATTGGGTAAATAATATCTTTTGAAAGGATAGTTTCATATAACTTATAGTTTTGTGAATTTTAAAAAGTAGTTTACCTTTTATAATAACATTTTAACAATTTATTTCAATAAATTATATAGTGATATTATAGCAATATTTTGAGAATCTTTTAACATGTTTTTTTTTTTTTTTTGGTCTCCAGAAAAAGAGAAAAAGAGAAAAAGAGGTTGTACTTAGGTCCCCACTCTTGATAAATTACAACTCTCTTTTTTAGAGTTTGAGAGTTACAAAGAGATTTAATTCTCAATTCAATTGAGTTGGTGTAGCTAAATACCTACATCTTTTTTCATAAAAAGTTTGAATTCTTGATTTTAATTTTCTGGATCTTCTTCAATTTTTTTGTAAATACAAATATTCTAGAATTCAGCATCATTTTTTTTGACATTTTCATGCAGTAGCCTTTACAATACTAAAACTCCACCTCTACTGTCTACGCAGTGCATCTTAGTAGAGTAATATTTCTAAAACTTTGTGTTATTATAATATGCTTTAGAAGCTCTAGACTGTTAGTTTCCTTCCTGAAGCATAAATGCAACTACAAGAAATCATTTTTCATAAAAAGTCTGAATTTTTTATTTTCATTTTTTTGGATCTTCTTCAATTTTCTATGTGAATACAAATATTCCAAATTTCAGTATCCTTTTTCTTGACATTTTCCTGCAGCAGCCTTCACAATGCCAAAACTCCATCTCTACTGTTTATGCATTGCATCGTAGTAGAGTAATATTTCCAAAACTTCGTTATCATAGTCCACTTTATTAGATGTGGATTGCTAGTTTCCTTCCTGAAGCATAAGTGCAACCACAAGAATTGTAATAAATAATTTATATGAAAACACATTAATGTTATAAAATAAAACAAATATTACCAATGGAAAACATTAAAGTAAATTTTAATCATTATTTGATTTAGGTAGTCAACATTTTCTTGTCAGATCTAGCTAAACTTACTGCTTCCTCTAACCATGGAAAAAAGAATTCAACTTCACGATCCTCCATTAAAACCCCTCTATTGGCTAGCCTATCTGCACACTTGTATCCTTCCCTTAACGTATTTGTAAACCTAAATTTTTCAAACTTTGTAGCAAGGTCTTGTATTTTCCACAATTATCTCTTATATGTTCCATGGAGCCTTTGCTTTCCTCAAAATTGCATTTATTACTATTAGTGAATCACCTTCCATCCATACTCTATTCTATTTTATTTGTTTGCATATTTTAACCCTTCCAAAGCCACCCAAGCTTCAACTTCATTATTTGTCTCAAATCCACTATTGAAAGCGTAATGAGACAATTCCTCTCCCCTATTATTTATAATTATTCCTCCTCCTCCTCTTGGTCCTAGATTTTCTTTAGATGCTCCATCGAAATTCAATTTGACCAACCCCACTTGTGGTGGTTTCCACTTTATAATCTCTGCCTTCTTTTTGTTTCTCCTGTACCCAACATTATAATTTCATTTGATGACTTGACTCCATCTATCAAGGCTCTCTACTTCAAGATTAGGGATTGGGTGAGTTGATAGGGCTGGTTTAGCCTCTCTATGACTAAACAAATCTTCCTTTTCGTTACCTCTAAATTGCTTTTCTTTCCTTTAAATATTCTCCTATTCCTTTCCAACCATACAGTTCCAAGTATTGTATCTTTTGATATAGCCCAGATTGTTTGTAAAACCTCACTTTTAAAAGTGCTCTGCCATTGCTTTAACCATTCTTCAATTTTGCCATTCATCACCATGCATTTACCAAACATATTAAGAATCCATTGCCATAGTTTCTAGACTATTGAGCAGTGTCCCAAGAGATGGTCTATACTCTCCTCCTTTTTATATAGAACACATTGTGAGGGGCCATGAAAATCCCTTTTCACAAGGTTATTCCAGGACAAAATTCTTCTATGACCTACTAGCCAAACAAACATTTTAAACATTTAACATGTTAAACTTATGCTATTTGATGGAAATGCACTACATAAAATAACATAGAGAGGTGATAAATTTAAACGAACAAACCTCACCTTTAAAAGTGGTTTGCCATTGTTTTAACCATTCTTCAATTTTGCCATTCATCAACATGCATTTACCAAACATATTAAGAATCCATTGCCATAGTTTCTAGACTATTGAGAAGTGTCCCAAGAGATGGTCTATACTCTCCTCCTCCTTTTTATATAGAACACATTGTGAGGGGCCATGAAAATCCCTTTTCACAAGGTTATTCCTGGATAAAATTCATGTATGAGCTACTAGCCAAACAAAAATTTTAAGCATTTAACATGTTAAGCTTATGCTATTTGATGGAATTGCACTACATAAAATAACATAGAGAGGTGATAAATTTAAACGAAATGAGAGATGCTTTGTTAATTATTTTATTAAAAGAGTATTTTCAATTAGTTATATGAAAGTTGCTTTGTTAGGAGCTCAAATGGTTGGGAGTCCTTATATGAAATTAAGAAGGCCAAACCCTTGGAAAAATTGACTATGGACTAGACAATGTGAAATAGTATTGGAAAATTGGCCTTAGAACTTAATAACATTTTTTATTATGTATTTCAAATAATTACATAGTGGTACTATAACAACATTTTGACAATTAATTTTTAAAATTAATTTTAAAGTAAAAAATAATGTTTTGATTGGGTCCTATAACAACATCACATAATGGTATTGTAACAACGCTAGGATAATCTTCTCCTTAAAAGTTGAAGTAATTAACCTTTTGAGCTCATGCCATTTGATGGAATTAAACTGGTATTGTAACAACGCTAGGATAATCTTCTCCTTAAAAGTTGAAGTAATTAGCCATTTGATGGAATTAAACGGCATGAAATAACATCATGAGGGACAATCTTAAATGAAATAAAATAATTTTAAATTCTTCCACTGAAGACCTTGTGGAAAAAGAGCAGATTATTTGAGTTCAGTTGCAATCTACTTCAATATTTTTTATACATTTTCTATAAAGGTTTTTTAAAAATGTTGTGTGATGTTTTTATTTTAAAGTATTCTAATAATTTGTATAAGCTATTCAAGTTACGATGATATTATAAATATTTTAGATGTTGGTATGCAATATAATAGAATATCATAATTTTTTTCTTGAACTTCTTATTGCTTACAAAAATAAAGTTAGGTATCGTTTTGTTTTCAATGAGTTTTTATGGGATTGAAACAGGTCCCACCTGTATTACATCATCACCACATAGTGGTATTATAACAAAGTTTGGATATTATCCTTGTATCTTTTTTGATAAAATTTAAACTTAGATCTTCTCTTTAAAATATTGAAGAATTTAATCGGTTGAACTAGTACCACTTTCATTTTTATATATAATTTATTTATTTATTTTTACAATGAAGAAAACTCAATCTAAATTTATTAGTAATATATATATATTTTTTTATTAAAAAATAATTTTATTTTAGATGACCATTGAAGTAATTTTATAAATATAAAACCTTTGAATTTAAAATCTTGTTAAAGAATTTAAATTCTCACATTATGATCTTGTCAAAGAACATAAATTCTCCCGTTATAAACTTTTGGTAAATTACTTTTATCGATCACCACATTTCATAACCCATTTCATATTACCATCCTTTCTCTTTAAGTTGAAAACATCAGTTAAAATGATAATCTACTTCTATCCTAGTTCTTTATTTTGATTATATATATCAAAATAAAAGACTTCTTTTTACATAAATTTCCTTTAAAATTTTACCGTGTTGGCTTCTTTTCTCCTGTTAATGTTTTATAAAATCTTTAAAATTTATATTTATTAATAATAATAATAATTTTTTAATTAATTATATAAAATGAGTCAACCAACTAAATACATAGATAATGACCACGTTTAACCACTTGTACTTATATCATTTGATAAAATACTCACATTATTATTTGGTATTTACTTTTATTTTTTATTTTGATTTTTAAAATTTGATGAAGTCATTAGATTCCCTACTGTTTGTAAAATTTTTGCCAGTCCTTGGAATTTCCCTGCTATGGTTTTGGCGGCAAGCTTATTACTGTTCAGCACATCAGGTTATTTTGAGCCCACGTTGCCATGGCGGTATTAACACAAGAAAATGTCCAATAAGGCTTTGATCCCATTCGTCATCATAGCAATTGCTCTGCTTTACAACTAGACTGGAGACAACTGGAAAATAGTTGTCCGACTTGGTGTTTGTTTTTGAATGCTGTTGCAAATTGGAAACCATTGTCAGGTGATTATAGGAGAAACATTTGCAGTTCAAAACCTTGAAAGTAATGTGTTTAGTGTGATGGAATTTCTTTTCACAAACCACTTAATTGGTTGTGTGTTGAAATGTCATGTGTGAATGTTTTTTCTGGGGTATTTGCAGGCGTGTTGCTGTTCTAGTAGGGGGTGATGTACTGGCACTGCTGACATTTGCTGCAATTGGAAGGATAAACCATGGCATGCCTGTTCTGGACTGGGAAACACTTAACACTGTTGATCCCTTCGTTGCAGGTATTGGTTTTGCCCATGCCAACATGGCAAAGAGCAGTGCATAAGTTTTTAGCCCATTCTTTCTAGAAATTCTTTTTCAATAAATTGGGAAAACTATATGTGATAGTGTTCTTCTGAATCATATTGGTTGTAAAAGATATTTGTCATGGGGAAGTCTTGTGCCAATATCAACCACAGGATTGAGAGGAATAGATGTCCAACAACTTCTGGAAAACATATTTTCAATAATGTTTATGAAAATCTTAAGACACTGACGTTACTGATCTGTCTTTCCTCAAGCAGAGTCACACATCAGAAGAACATTTTATGGTTGGTATGAATGCAAAATTAGAACAACATTCATTCTTTCAACTTTGTTTCCTAGAAAATCTGTGCCTTTAAGAGTGTCCTACATGGCTCTCTAAAATATCTTGCAGAGTACCCTTCTTAACATCAGGACCACAAGGTTATCGGCCACATTGATTTTTCCCAATTAGACATAAAATTTTATTGCACATTATTGCCCTTTCACCATATAAGACTTAGTGAATAAACATTTACATAAGTCATTGTTGCTGGGACCACCTCAAGCATATTTAGTCCATGTTGACACAAGTAACCAACCAGCCGGCTAAATGTACGAAAAGGATGAAACGCAATCATCAGGGGTTTGTGTAGGTCAATTGCAACTTACAACTATGAACTAGATTCTTCCCTTTCTGAACTGGACTATTGCATATTATGCCATGTGAAACATTGCAATAAACAGTGGCAAATCAATCTGTTGCAATACATAGGGGGCATTCACTTCACTGTGGGCACATTAAGAAAAACTAGTTAAGTACGACTCTTTAATTATTTGTTTTGTTATTGCAGCCATAATCAGTATATCCCTGCAGACATTTCATGTCATGGGTCATGTTGTCAGCTTGTATGCATGTATAGTTCGTACAAAGTTTACATGTCACACACATCTGTGCAGCAGAGACTAAATAGAGATCATAGTTGGAAAACTTGGACTTGGTAATCACTCATTAGTTCAATTTTGACTTGGACTTGGTGACTTGACAAAAACTCAGCAGATAAAAAACCTTGCACAAATATATATAAATTCATAAAAAATATTTGAAAAACTATTAATGTCAAAAACTGGGCAAAACTCAGCAAAAAATGGGCCAGACAAGTTTTGGCAAGTTTTTTATGATTACTCGTTAGTTGTCACGAGAGTTTTTCTCTGAGTACTTGCCAAAACTTGTTGCTGAGTAATTTGGCGATACTTGGCTGGGTGAAAAACTCTCTACTTTTGCAATTTCTCACAAAAAAACCAGTGATTTGTTTTTAATTTTTCCAACTATGATAAAGAGTATTGTATGTAGCATGCAAATTCAGATTCATATGCTATTTTTCATGCCACAATGCAAATTGGAAGCAAAATCAGAGTTAATACAATACACAAAGACTCTTATTGCATCAAGTTACAATTTATAACTATTATTTCTCAAGTCTTTGAACCTTAGAAGGCTATTCCATCTAGTTTCAATACGCAATTATTACTTCTCAAGTCTTAACAATTTGAAATGTTAGAAGATTAACTAGGTCTGTCAATACTAAATTAATAAATTACAAGTTATAAACCTAGGCCTTTAGGCCTCCGTTAAGCTTTATCTTGTTAGGGTAAAATAGGTAGTATATTGCATTATACTACATAGATAGATTATTACATTTACTTTTCTACTTTCTACCATGTAGATATTTACTGTTTCAAATATCTAATGGTAAACTATGGTTAATTCCTAAATATCCTAGGTTAACAAACCTAAACCAAACTCTCTACCTCCTATGGCGCGTTGGTTAGCGTGGATAGTGGGATTATAGTTTGGATTACTATTTTGTAACCTATTTAAATCTAGGCTTTGTTCCTAAGGAATGTTAATGCAAATTATTATTTTAATTAGTCAAACTCGATCTCCTGGTCACATTGGTACCAGAGCTGGAGCAAGGGAGTTGAGCTGGAGCGTTGGAATTACGGCACCATCGGTGACCTTTAATTAATTTCATTATTGCTCCTAATATCTCTTTAATTCTCCCTAAGTTTGATTAGTTTATTGTGCATCTTAATTTCTGTGGAAAGCTCCCGTAGGAAAGCCCGCAGCTTTGGGCACGGATCTCGATGTAGGGATCATTTGACCCCGACGGTGATCGCCACCCATGGGGAATTTTTTCCCCCATCATGGATAGCGACCATCGGGGATCTCCCCATCGACGATCCACCCTACGGGCCTGCAGACAACCCACGAGAGCGTCCGAGGGTAGGCGGCCCTCACCCTCCCCGTGGCACGGGGAGAGCTTTATTAGCTCCCTCATTGGGCCCGCATCCCGAGATCGAGGTGGGAACGCATCGAGGGTAGGAGCACCCTCATGTTTCCTATAGACCTACATGCACCTCGAGGTGGTGTTGATGAGACACTAACGTAGACCTGCACGCACCCCGAGGCGGTGTTGACCTATCACTGACTCGACCTGCTGCCTAGGCGACACGTGGCACTCTGGCCACACGCCACCTGGACGTGGCGGACCTGACCGGACCTGGACTTGACGTGGTGGACAACCACTGGACACACGACTCGACGTGGACCCCCCTTGCCGTGCCACGTGGACGCCGACAAAAGGAGGGCCCGGACTCGATTTCCCGAGGGCAATCACGAGCTAAATAGCTCGTAAAGGCCTTTGCATCCAAAATAGGATGCATGTGGGATAATTCCCACAACATCCCAAAAGAAGCCCGCAGGCTTCTTTAACATTTAGGCGCTGCAGCCTGAGAACCAAGCCCGACGCTTGGTTAGTTGGCCAAGGCGGACGCCTTAGGCCAGCGTGAGTCGCAGGTTCGACTCACCCGCTCGCCAAAATTGCAAAGGAGTTATTTTTTTTATGAAATTTTTTAATATTTTGGCACATTAAAGTTTAATATTTTAATTTTTATGCTTAAATTAAATTTGTTTTTAATGTTTTTTTTTAGAATTTTTCATAGTTTTTTGCTAAATAAACTGCATCAATTTTTTTTAACTCTTAAATTGATGTTTTTTTATTACAAAAATTATGTTATATTCTATTTAAAAAGCTTTAAAACTTTATTTTTTTTAGCATTCAAATTGAAAATAGAAGTGCCAAATTTTTATGCAACTAAGCAATTGTCTTTCTTTAGTTTTCTCCAAATGTGGGGATAAAGAGACAAGGTATAAGAGACATTTTGTTGCTTAAATTTTCATCAAAATTTCCTTTATTGTTCATCACTCTTCAAAGTTTTCATGAAGATCAAATCTTGGGTAAGGAAAGCTCTTCGTAGACAAAGAATCATAAGAAAGAGAAACGAATTACGAAGGCAAACAACACGATCACATTTTCATCGTATGCTTCGTGAATATCGTAGAACCATTCCTCACTCACTTATCTATACTGATCCATGGAAGGGGTTGGACAGAAGCTATGGTCCCATGAGGATTCGTGAGCCTTTTGATCCTAATGCACCACCTATTTTTGAGTGTTGAAAACAAAAACCAAGTCATGTGTCGACTGGTCTGGAAGCCTTTCAAACGTGGGTCGTGTGTCGACTTGTCTTGAAAGGAGTGCTTGCTTTCTCAATTTTGTAAACATTAAGGGGGGATAGAAGATACATTTGTGCTTCTATTTTTTGCAAAATTGTAAAAGACAAAGGGGGGATTTTCTAAGAGTAATAAAGGTGCATTCTCGATTGTACTCGACACATTTTTAAAAAAAATTGGCTTCATTAGGTGCATTTTCGGTTGCATCCGACACCTATAGTGATAAATAATTTGGGTTGCTCTCTTTTTTATTATTGCACTATACATCATTTTTGCAATTAAACAATCATAAACATTGAAGAGCACTTCACAAATCAAACCCAAATTTCACTAAAAATCGTGCTACACTTTGCACAGGTTACACAAAGTCAATTTTTTTTACTCCCCATCACAGGTCATAAATCTCAAACACCTTGATACACTCTCTTTGTTTGGCTTAATTACCTCAAACTTTCCATCCTTCTTGAAGGGTGTTAAGGCAGGTGCCATTAAATATCCTAGAGAGCAAAATCAGAAGTCTTTCAAAACCTACCCCTTTCATTTGCTCTATTTTGTTTGGCTTAAAATCCTCAAACTTTTCATCCCTTGTTAAGGGTGTTAAGGCAGGTGCCATTAAATATCTTAAAAAGCAAATTAAAATCTTCCATATACTCTTTTGAGGGTATACTGAAAGATAAAGTCATCTTAGTCATATAAATTTGAAACCTTCACCATGGCCATGATCAACAAGTATCTCAATGAGAGCCAACTGCTCAAAGGTTCAAATTATTCTGCATGGAAAACTAAGATGAAAGCCATTTTAACTGTAGAGGAGATGTGGGGAATAGTGGATGGCACTGATTCTAGACCCACATCAGCAGGAGCAGATCAGACAACATATGATAAAAAGGATAAAAGACTTTCCTTATTGATCTTGCTAGCTATTTCTGATGACATACAACCTCATATAAGTGAAGCTAAAAATGGTAAGGAGGCATGGAATGCCTTAGCAACCATTTTTGAAGGAAAGAATCAATCAACAATTCTTAACCTTCAAACACAACTTCATACTCTTCATATGAAATCTGGAGAGACAGTAGAGCTATTCCTCTGCAGAGTCGCAGATATAAAAACAAAACTGCAAGCCTTAGGAGAAAAAGTGGAAGACAATGTCCTGACCTCAATCATTTTAAGGGCTCTTCCAGACTCCTATAGAATGTTGATCACTTCACTACAAGTCTCTGGAAGGACAATGACTTTTGTAGAGTTGGTAAATTTGCTTCAAACTGAAGAAGCTAATCAACTCCAAAGAGATGAGGCATCCAACAATGCACTCTTCTCAAACAAACAAAGTGGAAAGAAAAAGTGGAATCAATAGAAAGGATCTTCTTCTAACAAAGACAAGGGTAAAGGCAAAGAGATTAAGAAGAAGAAGCAGTATTGTAAAATTTGTGATAAAGACACTCATGAAACCAAAATATGTTGGTTTAAGAACAAACCACCCAATGAACAAGGTCAAAATAAGGGCAAAGGTAAACCAAAGAACAAGAATAAACAACAACAGGGACATATTGCCGTTGAAGATTCTAGTTCGGACTCTGAACGAGCACACAAAGTGCTCATGACACATACAGAATCCTCTCACAAGGATATTGTTTGGTACATAGATTCAGGCGCTAGTAAACATATGACTGGCGATAAGTCCTGGTTTGAGACATTTGAGGCTCGAGAAGGTAGACCGGTAACCATTGCTGATGATCAGACCTATCGAGTTCAGGGAGAAGGAACTGTTTCTGTCTCCCTTCCAGATGGAGAATGTAAAATTCAAAAAGTTCTTTATGTACCAGGATTGAAAAATAATCTCTTGTCAGTTCCACAAATCCTGGACAATAACATGAATGTCAATTTCAAAGTGGACAAAGAAAAGAAACGTTGCTTTATCACTCAAAAAGGAAAATAGATAGCAATAGGTTCATACAAACATGGTTTGTTTATCTTAGATGCAATTACCTCTACACATACTGCAATGGCAGTAACCACAAAAGAGGCCACTTCTCTATGGCATAAGAGATTTGGGCATCTAAGTTCAGGGTATTTACTAGAACTCAGTAAATATCAAATGGTGAAAGGACTGCCTACTCTTTCATCTACTTTGCGAGTGTGCTCAGATTGCTTGTCAGGAAAGCAACATAGAGTACCTTTTGAACCTAGCTCCTATCGAGCTAAGGTACCTTTGGAGTTAGTTCACACAGATTTGTGTGGTCCTATGTCTACTAGTTGTGGAGGAAAAAGGTATTTTCAATTGTTTGTAGATGATCACTCACGAAAAATGTGGGTCTTCTTCTTGCAGTTGAAGTCCGAAGCATTTGACTATTTTCAGCAGTTCAAGAAGCTTGTTGAGAAAGAATCAGGATGTTTCATAAAGACCCTCCATTCAGATCGAGGGGGGAATACACATCAAAATAATTTTCCTCATTTTTGCAGAAACATGGGATAAAAAGACAGTTAACAACAACCTATTCTCCTCAGTCAAATGGAGTTGTTGAGAGAAGAAATCGTTCCATTATGGAAATGGTTCGATGTATGCTTAAGGGAGCCAATCTTGAGCACATTTACTGGGCTGAAGCTGTAACAACTGTAGTATATCTTCTAAATAGGGCACCCACATGGGCTCTTGAAGGTATGACTCCTCAGGAAGCATGGAGTGGAAGGAAACCCTCCATATCTCATCTACGAGTATTTGGGTGTAAGGCTTTTATGCATATACCTAAGGAGAAAAGAAAGAAGTTAGATGAGAAGACCCTACAATGTGTTTTTCTTGGATATGATGAATACTCAAAAGGCTATCGGTTGATAGATCCATTCACCAAGAAAATACATGTTAGTAGAGATGTAGTGTTTGATGAAGCTTTCACATCTAACACTACATCAGTATACCTAGAAGATGAGGAGCAACAACCACTTCCTCCTCCACAATAGAAAAAGCCTCCAAAATGGTATACAAGTACTATGAAAGATTCCAAACTCACTTCACCACCAGATCTCACTCTCAATCGTCCAAAGACATGAAGCATGTCTCGACAGAGAATGATAGAAGCATCTACTTCAGTTGATGATCTTTGTGTAGATTTTCAAGAGCTTTCTGTTGATAGAGATTTAGAAAGTGGAAATGATATGGAAATTGATGAGGAGAGGGTTTACATGTCTTCATATGATGAAAATGAACCTTCTACAGTTGATGAAGCACTTAGTCAGCCTTAGTGGAAGGCAACTATGGATGCTGAACATAAATCCCTCATTAAAAACAAAACATGGAAGCTGGTCGATTTGCCTAAAGGAAAGAAGCCCATAGGCTGCAAATGGGTTTACAAAGTCAAATATAAGGCAGATGGTACCATAGACAAGCATAAGGCCCATCTTGTGGCAAAGGGCTATGCTCAAAAGGAAGGCCTTGATTATGAGGAAACCTTTGCACCCACTGCAAGGATGACCACCATTCGAGTTCTTTGTGCTATGGCAGCACAGTTCGGATGGAAATTACATCAAATGGATGTAAAAAGTGCCTTTCTGAATGGTGACTTAAAAGAAGAGGTATACATGACTCAACCTCCAGGATTTGCTGAGGAAGGCCATGAGCAACAGGTTTGCAAGTTGGTCAAATCATTATACGGGCTCAAACAAGCCCCAAGAGCATGGTACATTAAAATGGATAGTCACCTACTGCAGCACGGATTCAAGAGAAGTCCATCTGATGCAAATCTCTATATCAAGAACACAGGTTCTGAAATAGTGATTCTTGTATTATATGTAGATGATCTGATCATCACTGGCAATTCAGAGACATTGATCAACGCCGTGAAAGATGACTTGAAAGAGTCATTTGATATGACAGATCTCGGACTTCTCCACTACTGTCTTGGTCTTGAGATAGAACAGAAAAAGAATCATCTTAGGGTGACTCAGAAAAAGTATGCCAAGACTTTAGTAGAAAAATATCGTATGACTGATTGCAAGCCCAAGGCAACACCGATGGAATCAGGGCTTCAGTTATCACGGTATGATGACTCACCATAGGTAGATGGCACGCTATATAGACAGATGATTGGAAGCCTTATCTATCTGACCAATACTAGACCAGACATTACTTATGTTGTAAACTATCTTTCTCGGTTCATGCAGGAACCAAAAGCCTCTCACTGGAAAGCAGCTAAGCGTGTTCTTCACTACATTCAAGGTAGTGTAGAATATGGTCTAGAGTACAAGAAGAATAACTCATTCTTCTTACAGAGTTACACTGACTCTGACTACGTTGGATCCCTAGATGATAGAAAATCAACATCAGGATATGTATTTCATCTTGGATCTGGTCCTGTCTCATGGCATAGTAAAAAGCAACAGGTGGTTGCTTTATCTTCAACAGAGGTAGAGTATCACGTTGCACGAGGAGCTATGTGTGAAGCGATATGGTTAAGTCGCATCTTGGCTACCATGGGCCTACCAAAGAAACTTCCTATTCACATGTTTTGCGACAACTCAGGTGTTTTGAACTTGGTCAAGAATCCAGTCCATCATGAACGCACAAAGCATATTGACACAGATTGTCATTTCATTCGTGATGAAGTTCCTAAACACAGAATCAAGCTCCAATACATTCCCACCGACGAACAGGTTGCTGACATCTTCACCAAGGCACTTGGACGTGTCAAATTTGAGTTGTTCCAAAGTAAACTTTGTATATCAAAGTAATGTAATAAAGGGGGGATGTTAGGGTAAAATAGGTAGTATATTGCATTATACTACATAGATAGATTATTACATTTACTTTTCTACTTTCTACCATGTAGATATTTACTGTTTCAAATATCTAATGGTAAACTATGGTTAATTCCTAAATATCCTAGGTTAACAAACCTAAACCAAACTCTCTACCTCCTATGGCGCGTTGGTTAGCGTGGATAGTGGGATTATAGTTTGGATTACTATTTTGTAACCTATTTAAATCTAGGCTTTGTTCCTAAGGAATGTTAATGCAAATTATTATTTTAATTAGTCAAACTCGATCTCCTGGTCACATATCTTAGGTCAATTTCTAAAATACTCAGTAGAAGTCCCCCTACACTCCATTGTGACTTAATCATTGTCTTAGTTTGTATGGCGAATTTCTAAAATTTTCCAATGTATTTAAAGGTGAAAAATACAAAATTACACATTGCATTATGAACCCATGCTATCCGGTCTATTCATAAGAGGTTGCAGATGCTCTTGAATTTTGATTTTGAGGTGCTGAATGAAAGTCTTTCCTTGTTGATACCAACAAGTCCTTCACAAATTCAAGAAGCTTTCGAGAAGGAATCCAGGTAGCAGACTTGGATTTCATTTCTATAGAAATTGAATTGAATTTCTTTTTCTATTAGAATATAGATATTACTAATTTATCGCTTTTCAAAACTACCACAACAAAATCTTAATACACAAAACAAGGCACAAACCCTATCGAAAATAATGCAACACACAAATGAGTAAAAATCACAATCACAAAATCCAAGAAAGACATCTCCATATTGGTAAGCCTAATCTCCTTTGAAGAAAATCTCCATTAGGCTAGTGATCTGTCATATACAACCCAATACAAAAAGTAAGGATTAAAAGCCCTTATTTATATTTGAGCTTAGCATACTGCTTGTGTCTGATCCTTATCCATTGCCATTGGTGGAGGAAATTTGGAAGGTTTCATAGGATGCAAATTCTGCTTACTCATGGACATACTCTTTGAGTACCATAAAAGCACAAAAGTCTAAGAAGATAAAGATAAAGCTATATTTGTTATTGAATAGGGAAGTTATGCTTATCATGTGATGTTGTTTGAGTATATTGTATTCAAAGAGTTCATGTGTAAATTTCTGGAGTTTTTTTTTATAATTAATTTTCTTTGGATTGATGAATGACCATGTATAGGTGCCAAGACTTATGTTTGTTGACACCTATAAATTTCCTTGAATCTGAAGAAATGCATATTTACAATACTATTTGAAACTTTAAAGGTGGTTTGCTTGTCAATCAAGTAGAAGTTGCACTTATGTATATTACAAGAACATACATTCTGTTAAAAGATATGCATTTGTAGTGCCATTGAAGAAATTATTAAAGAAGGAATGCCAAAGCTTCATCCAAATTATTGGTGAGCAAACTTGTTCATCCTCAATACAGGGAGTAATTTTTTCCATATCCATGCCAATATTTCAAACATAATAGTTGGAGCCATGTTGGAAAAACAAGGGGAGAATAATGTAGCATATCTGATTGCTTTTGCTGCAGTTTTGCAAGTATGAAGCTTTCAGTTACGGAAAGTATCTAAGGCACAAGAGAACAAAAAGCACTAAGAAGGGTGTAAGCCATTCAAACATAATAGTTGGAGCCATGTTGGAAAAACTAGGGGAGAATAATGTAGCATATCTGATTGCTTTTGCTGCAGTTTTGCAAGTATGAAGCTTTCAGTTATGGAAAGTATCTATGATAGAATAGAACAAAAAGCACTAAGAAGGGTGTAAGCCATTCAAAAATTGTGACACTATTTCCTGGATACTCTATTCTTGTGTTTCATAGATCATGCAGTTACAAAGTATTGGAGTATATTTTTTTTTACGTGTTGGTTCCTTCTTTTTCAAGAGTTTATCTTTAAGGTGGTCATTAAACCAAGGAAGCATAATGTGGGCTTGATCATTTGTTGAATAGAAGAATGGCTGATGATACATATTTGTTTGAAGATGAGTAGTCAGACATTTGTTGCTTTATTGTTAAATCAGAATGAGTTGGCAGAGACTGCGGAATTTTTGGGTTAAAGCAAAACTTTGTACAATTATTCCAAGAAGTAAAAGGAGAAATTGGTTGTAAAAACTGTTTGGCACTCATTAATGGAAGGTGATTTAAAAAAAAAAATTAAATTGGTTAAATGGGATTAAAACAGGTCCCACACATATTACATTATCACTATGTTACCACAACACTTCAATGATCCATATAGTGGTATTATATAGCCTGGCAAGATTTGAACCTGAGTTTCTCCATTTGGAGCTCACATTTTTAACCACTGAGCTAATACCATTTGATAATGGAAGGTGAATTTTATGAACTTGAAGGAGATTCAATTTCGCACTGTTATAAAAGATTATAATCTTCTTATTTGAAGAGAAGATAACTCACAATGGCTGACTATGCATCAAATAAGGTAGTAAAGTACAAGCATGCATTAAATACTAAAAATTAATTCATAAACTTAACAAATTACGAAATGCATAGAAGTTTTGAATCTTTCTTATTTGTCATTCCACGAACAATTAACTTCAAGTTCATAGATGTCAAAGTAAACATAACCTCATCTCAATTTTTGTAAATAATCAAATACATAATTTTTATGTTTAAATATATTATATATATATCTAGTATACACAGATAGTCCAAATTTTATGGATAATGAACTCTATGTTATGGCTTGAAATTCTAACATGCTTCGATAATTGGAGTAGACAATCAAATACATAATATTTATGTTTCACATATCTTATGATTTATATCTGTTTTACATAGATAGCTCAATTCAAAAGGATCATCAAAGTCTTTAATGGGCAACTCGATAGGCAGGAGGGTGGAAACATCTATTGCCCAAAATCTGTTTATGAAATGTTTTGTGGTATAACACGAACACTGGCTGAATCTGACTATAATATGCAGGGCTTTGGTGAGCAAATGATGGCAAAAATGGCCAAAGAAGGGCAGATGGTGGTTTCGTCTTGCAAGTGAGGGTCTTGACTGCCACATGTGGCAGTTTTGACTGTTAAGTGGTGGTTCTATACAACAAGGTGGCATTTATGTTCTGAGGCAGAAGTTTTTCTCTTTTTTGGACATGCCATGACATTCCAGCATGTCACCACAACATAAGAACTTTTTTGGAAGCCTAGAGGACACTTGATGGTTTTTGGAGGAGAGCCAAAACATATATTGCCCAAAATCTGTCCATGAAATGTCTTGGGGTATAATAGGAATTCTAGACCAAATCATGGCATAAAATGGTACGATTGGATTCTTGGCAAAAAGAGCTTAATCACAGTAGATAGTATGCAGGGGTTTGGTGACCAAATGGTCCCGAAAAAGGCCAAACCGGGGAAAGGGATGGTTTTTTCTTGCCAGTGGTAGTTTTGACTGCTACAGGTGGTAGTATTGACTATAAGTGTCAATATTATAATGCACTATTTACTTTAATCACCAAAGTTCTCATTCTTAACCTTCCATAAAAGTTTTTTTAGGAATTTCTTTTCATTATTTTTTTTTGAAAAAATTGAAAAACTTGTATTAATACAAAAGGCAATTACAAAAGGGAGAAAACTCATCCCAACCAACAGCAAAGAACTAGACAACAAGCGGAGAGCACAAAGGCAACGCTAACCCCCACAGAGCACAGAAGACAACAAGGCGCGAAAACGCGACATGTCGCGATATCGCGACAGACAAAGCCCTCCGCGTCCGATCACCAAAAAAGTCGCGAAATCGCGACAGCAACTCCCTCCGTCGGTCTATCATCACAGGCATCGCGAAATCGCGGCAAGAACTCCAAGAAGCATCAAATCTCCAAAAGGGTCGCGAAATCGCGACGAAATTTCTCCGAAGCGCCCAGCCAGCAAAAGTGTCGCGATATCGCGACACTTTTTCAACTTGACTCCCAATCCGCAAAAGTGTCGCGATATCGCGACAGTTTTTACCAAAGCCATCAATGTGCCAAAAGTGTCGCGAAATTGCGACGAATTTTCCTTTCAGTTCCCAATCTTCAAAACTGTCGCGATATCGCGACAAGTTATCCTCATTGCAACCAGTATTCAAAATTGTCGCGATATCGCGACAAGTAATCCAGATGACGCCAGTGTGCCCCAACTGTCGCGATATCGCGACGATTTTACCATGCAGCTTCCGATCGCAAGAAATGTCGCGAAATCGCGACGAAATGTGCCCTTTGCTCAAGTTCACCAAAAATGTCGCGATATCGCGACGATAATCCTCCTTATCACCCCTGCGCCAAAAACGTCGCGAAATCGCGACAGCAAGCAACCAAAGGCCGCGACGGCGCAACAGGTCGCGAAATCGCGACAAATTCCAACTGGAGGCAACGGCAGCAAAACAGGTCGCGATATCGTGACATTTTTCAACCTTGTCACCCCTTCGCCAAAAACGTCGCGAAATCGCGACGGCTTCCATCCACAGGCCGCGATGGCGCAGCAGGTCGCGAAATCGCGACAAAATCCCATAGAAGGCCTCGTCAGCAAAATAGGTCGCGAAATCGCTACAACTTCGCATCATGGGCAACGAAAGCGCACCATGTCGCGATTTCGCGACATTTTCTCTACATGTTCCCTTCGAAGGCTGAGAAGGCGAAACCTGTCGCGATTTCTTTTCATTATTGCCAAAACACTGGGCTTTAATTAATGTCAGATAAGGTTTCTGCTACAGTTGTCAGGTTCTGAATATGGTCCAAATGTCCTTAAATTTTTCCAAACATCTCAAGATGTTAAGATTAAGATCACTGTTGCCGTATATGTGGGTGTGTAAGGGTTTTGCTTCATTCTGCTACCTTTGTATTCAAAATACAAATTACAACGTGTTCCAAGAGTCTGATTATTTGGGTGATGAATTATTCCATTTAGCTTTATTTTAAATTATCATTGAACACGATTGATGTGCTGCAGGCTGGCTTCTCAGTGCATACTTTCTTGGTGGCTATGAGTCTGAAGGTTTAGGAAACAATGGTGTAATGAAAGCTGCATTTGTTGCGATCAAGTCCTGGACTGTAGGTATTCCGGTAAGAGCCTTTTAAAATAATCTGTAACTGCCCATTATCTGAAATAAGTCATATTTTGTGGATGAGTGCTATGGATGATAAAAGGGGAAATTATAGAGCTTCTATTATTGTGCCTATGAAGAAAATATCAACAAAAATCCTGGGTTGCAATTCACATTGATTTTTGTATTCAATGCATTTTTAAATGGTAGTATGATTTGTACAATTATATTTTCATTATATGATTTGCAATTTTTGTATTGCAAGTTTGCATCAAGAAATTATCTATCCCCTTCATCTGTTTCTTATTTCTTTGTTTATTTTTGTTTATGCTTTTGGAAATTAATCATTGTCCTTTATATGCTATAACTAGTTTTTCCTTGTAGTTAAGTAACATTGTAAAGCGATTTATGATCACAAGGCTGTGGATGAGAGTGGGCTACCTATGTGAAAGATCCCGAAAGCACCATCTACATGTCCATCTTCACTCATCCTAGTTATTCGGGGGAATTAGTTAGGACATATTACGACTGATACAATTCTTGTATTATTTACTCCATTGACTTTGTACCTGTCCAAAAATTCATTTATTTTATAGACATTATTCTCATTGTTAGTTTCTCATCTGGTTCACTGTCTTTTAGAATTTGTTTTTAGAGTAAAATGTTAGGCCTCTTTATTTTAATCCATCTCTTTTTCATGGTGAACAATTCTTAAACCTAGTCTAGTCCTTAGGCCAAAATCAAGGGGAGATGAAGTGAGCCTAAATATCATTACTGTCTTTGCCCTGGCTGATGCGTTCATCTATTCTAGTCAGAGTTCATCTGAACTACCATTGGTAATAATCTTAAAACACTAGCTTTTTCTGATTGTTTTATAAACTATTGACAATTTTATATATTTATAAACTAACTGAAATAGTAAAGAAATTCTCTACTCACCTGTCTATATTGATTCTCTGCTACTTAGATACCACTATGTCAGAGTGGAATTTATATTTAATAACAGGTGTACTTCCAAATTGTGATTGATTTTCTAAGTAGTTGGCTTGAGTATAATGAAGTGAAATATTGCATAGGGGAATAAGAACTAGTTTTTAGGAAGAGAATTAAGAAAGTACAGCTAAGACAGGATAAGGTAAGCAAGCTAAGAGAATAAAGCAAGTAAAGTTGGAGAATAAAGCAAGTATAGTTGAAAAATATAGCAAGTTCAGATAAGAGAATAAAGCAAGTACAACTAGGGAATCAAACAAGAATAAAACAAAGCACTCCCACACCTAAAAGTATGAAGCACTTAATGAATAAGGGATATTTTACAAAACAGAAAATTGGTATTTGCCAACAAGAAGAACGAAGATTGGTAGTCTTCTCAAAGCTGGAGTGGCTCACCTACAAGCTTGGGCTGTTCTGTTTATTGGTTGTAAGCAGAATAGATTTCTTTTGCTTTGCCTGATACGGGTTTATTTTTAAATCTGTTTTATTGTATGTTTAATCTGTGAACATTTATAAGAATTTTTTTGTACTAGGTATGTATGATTCAATCCAGAATTCAGACTTCAGATTTTTGAATTTTTTAAAATCAGCTTAAACAGGTTTTAGTTTCAAATATTCAAAGGTTCATAACATTGAGAATGCACAGCTATATATGAGTTGATAATATTTGCAAGATGACATAATTATAATAGCTTTACTTAATACCTTGTAATATACTTGTTCGCAATAAGCTAACCAGGAAACACAAATCATGGAAACTATTATCGACCACTTTTCTTCAACATGCTCGACCTAAAATAGTAAAAATGAATAAACTGATGTCCTTGCCAACGTTATTATAGATGTAACAAGCATTAAATTAAAATGGAGGTCATTAAATTAAATCAAAGTTTCAGGTCATAAAGTGGAAATGGGTAGTGTTTAAAAAATAGGAATATTTTTGTTAAAGCATAAAAACCTGACTAGATTCATAATATATAATTCCTGAATCTTTTGCTTGGACCTTTCACAGGGATGAACATCATAAACGAGCATACATTATTAGCAAATTGATTTCTCATAAGGGTCCTCATCAAATCTCTTTGACAAGGATCACTTTAGACCATAAAAGGTATGGGGTAGGTTTAAATACGACACTTTGATCATAAAGGCTAAACTATTGGAACCTATAAAAAATTAAAGAATTACATTGTTAGGGTGGATGCTTGGAATGGGCACCCCCTAGATGAAAAACCACCTTGGAACAAAATGTTACGGTTACCAACCCTACAACAAATAGGATATTTAAAAGGGTTGGAAGATATGGTTAGAGAAGAATATGATAGCCTTGTAGAATGTTAGGAACCTTCCAATTAAAATAAGCACATTCCAACAGATACTGCAATAATTAACAAAAATGCATGAATTGAAATAACAATATTGCAATACAGAATGGAATTGCAGCAACTTTTATTACTCAAAAGAAACAAAATTGCAGAATCAAAGATCACAGGCCTCTTCGAGGGGGCAACCTCCTTGGAAGCAGAGCTCTGTTACAATTTTAGAAAAATGACTTGATACTTTCCATCTCCGCCCTTGCCTTTATAAAGACTCCTATCAACCCTAACCCTAATGCTCAAGGGTCAGATTCACATGCAAATGGGGACCTGTGCTAGTAGAAACAGTTACATCTTTATTAACTCTTCTTACAATCAGTAATGGTTACATCATATGGCCCATATGTCTAGGTGCCCAAGGTGCCTATGCACATTACTAGACATTTACATAATAATGTTAGGATAGGGTCCTAACATGCCCTTCCCCTTCAAAAAGTTTTTTCCTCAAAGCTTGAACTGAGGAACTGCTACTGGGATTGATGGAGCGACTTCTCATGTAGCATCTTCTGGAACGTGCATGTCCATCGATCCAAAATACCTTCGAGCTCCAAGATGACTTGCCCTTCGAGGAAGGCAACTTGTAGATCATGGGTCCAGTCCGTTGCAACACCTTAAAATTGCGCTCCGAATATTGTTGATCAGCTTGCTGCCACATTTGGATCGGTGCCATCACCAAATTGCCCTTGAGATGTTGAAGAAATTGTGCACCTTCTCGGAAGGTGGACTCTACTGCAGGAACTTTGGAACCAGCTGGAATGGACGAGAAAGTGATGGAGTGTACCCATAGGCCGGTTCCAAGCACTTATTAATTATTATTGATTTCCACTTGCTCTCATGTCTGGAAATGATATGCAGAGCCTGTTTTGAGGTGTGTGTCCTGCAGTTTGAATAATCCCTGCCCACAATGACTGGTGATGTTGGGTTCATGGTCAGAAATGAGGGGTTGGGATATGGCATTAATGTAATCGTGAGATATTCTGTTGATTATGGATAAACTCCTCACGAATCACCATAAATACCCCTCGATGACCAATCATTTGTATCATAATGTGATATATGAAAATTTTGAGGGGCATCGGCACCCACCCTTATTCCTTCTCTCAAATCATCTTTCTCTCTTTCTCTTGTCTATGCACTCTTCTATTTGTCCTTTCTTCTTTTTTCTTTATATAATTGTGGTCAATGGATGTTTCAGGATGTTTGTGAAAAATATTGCAAACTCCAACATAATTATCCTGCTCATCAAGTTTCCATAGAGTCTCTAATAAAGTTTAACAACTGTGCGACAGGTTTTATTGAAAAATCAGATAAATTTAGTTGTGGGGAAAGGAAAATATACTGTTAAATAGGATTATGTGCAAATATTACAGCTCTTCAACTAGAGAGAGGGAGGGAGGGAGCGAAGGAGATGATTTGATGGTAAGGCCTAAGAACTTGCTGAGGAATATCAAGGTTTAACTTTCAGAGAGTGGTGTCTCATAGACTGAATGGAAGCCTGATGTATTATGCTTTGGGACGTACTCTACCATGCCATGCCATCTGCACAAAAAGCATACATATATATAAACATAGAAAAGTTTGCACAGGTATAACATGTAAATAAGTTATTTTTGTTAATTTAGAGGATGATTTTCATTTGTTCTTTCTTCCTATTTAAAGTTATTGTTTAAAAGATCTTTTGTTCTCTTTCCAGCCTTATATTGTGTGGCTTCATATATGCTTGGGCTGTATCTGGACATATTAGATGTAGCCCAAACATGGGCGTGTACTTGGATATGTCTGAATAGTGAAGTACACATACATTTGGATATATTTTATTTGTATTAATATTTGATACATGCACACATTTATCTGCGTATTAGATACATATACGGTATAATACTTCTTGGATACTATATCCAGACGTGTCAAAACACATGGGTACTATATCCAGATGAATCCAAGTACATGGGTACCGTATCCAGACGTATCCCAATACAGCATTTGGGTACTCTAGATAAGAGGTCAAGGTTCGAATCTAAAGGGGTTAGGGTATGTATGTCCCCTAGGCAGATAGGACAACACAAGTGCCTCCTTCCATGCATAGTAGACTTGAGGAGTACAGGGTGGGCTGATATGTAATGCTCCTAGAACTTTAAAAGTTAACTTTTTAACTTAATACACGGGTACCATATATTGATGTATCCGAATACATGCCCCTATTTGGTCCATATCTAATATATCTTGGTATGGCCTAGGCATGTCTAGAGTTGTATTCACAACATGAGATTAAAAGAAGAATATGCAATTTAAAAAAAAAAAAATTAAAATTAAAAAATCGATGACGATCATTTTCTTAGTTAATGAAAATATCCCATCCAAAACTTATGTGTTTGTAGTTATTTTTGTATTATATTTTTCTTTTCATATATAAAACATATATGCTTTTTATAATTTCGTATCCAGCCGTATCCATATTAGAAGGTCTTGAAAATTTGTTGTATCCAAATCCGATACTATATCTGTATCAGATTATGTATCTGTTTCCATGCAACATAGCCACATACGTAACTCTAAGTACAATATTAAGCCTCTCTTCTGTGATTAGAGCTTCTGAATTTGATATCTTGAACCTTTATTCCAGTTATGAAACGTGACGAGTTTTTGAAAAACTAGCCAAGTCACCAGCCGAGTCAAACTAGTTTTGCCCACTCAACTTATGAGTCCTAAGAATTTAAAAAAAACTTTGCTTTTTTGAGAAACCAAAAATTCTCAACCCGGCTAAAAAATCAACAATACTATGAAATTAACAGAATACATCAAAAGAAGGCATAAAAAATGAAGTAGATGTGAGATGCAAAAAAATATTTATTTAGTTTTTGGTGGAAATGCATTATGCATTATTTTCCAGCTGAGTTTTTGGCTGAGTCTTTGCCCATTTGCCAAGTCTGAGTCAAAAATGGCCTTGACAAATCTTTGCTGAGTCTCACTACTATGATTTATTCTATAGCTTAGATAAGAAATGTGCAGAAGTGGAAAGGAAAAGTTTTGCTTGTAATAATAGCTTCATTTCATTAGCTACGACTTCTTAGCTCTCCTCCATTTGCATGTTAGAATATTATAATTTGAACTGCTTCTTATGGAATTTTTGTTGGGCTGAAATAGTTAGGACTGGCTATCAGAGGAGTTAGTACAGGTCATTTTCCAGCATCAGCATTCATCTTGGTCTCAATGGGTAGCACCTTGTTTTTGCTTGTTGGATGGAGAACGTTGTTCACTGCTCTTTTTCCTAACGATGAGCAGAACAGAAAGAAAAGAGAGGTTTACAAGCAAGGCAGTCCACTAGAATTTTTTGAGGTAACTTTGCCTTTCTTGTCCTTCCATATTTCTGTCTGATACTAGACTTTTATTTGATCATGTATGGGCTATAGCAGCCAACATTTTAATCTGAATTTCAGCTTTCATGGATCTGCCAGGTTCCATAACTTTTGAAGGAGAAGCCTTTTTTCTTTTTTTTTTAAATTTTGACACACTGTTACACGTGATGTTAAGAACGTGAATGATTCAAAGTATGACATGAAAATAATAATGTAATATTACGTCTTTGTTGTTTGCAGCTTCTTACTTCTTTGGTGAGACGGTGGTAATCTTCAGTATTGTATATTGCAGAACAGTTCTAGACTTGCCGCAGAAACTGCTTTTCTCAATACTTTTCCTTTTATGGGGATGATGGTTCAGTGGCCAACTGCCATTTGACATGTTCTCAATCCTTATTTTCTTCACTCGAGTATTCTGATCTAGTACATTGTCCAATTGAGTATTCTGATACTGTACCATAAATGTAATTACAGTATCTAGTCATCCTGGTAATAAGTATATAAATATTAATTTCAGAGGAAGAACAAGAGTGATGTTTCAATGCCATTTTTTGTTCCATTCTACGGAGATGACACAAGGAGACTTATCTTACTTCTGTTGATACTCGCCTCCGCATATCAGATACGGATAAGGATATAATACTTCTTAGATACTGTATCCAAATGTATGTGAGTACATGGATATCATTATTTTATATATCTAAAGACATGCCTATATATGGTCTAATATCTAATAAATCCAGATATCGCCTGGGCATGTCTAGAGCTGTATCGACGACATTAGATTAAAATAACATATAATATTAAAAAATAACTTCTAAATTTTATAAACAATGAAAGTCCTCTTGATTAATGAAAATATCCTAAATAAAACTTATATTTGATAAACATTTTTACTCTGTTTTTTTTCTTTTTAATATGTAAAATATATATGCTTTTAAAAGTTTTGTATCCAATCGTATATCTATTAGATGGTCTTGAAAATTTGCTGAATCTAATGCTGTGTCTATATGAGATACTGTATCCGTTTCCATGCAGCATAAGTTATTTTGTGCCAAAGTACATAGTATTTGCATTATTAAAGTATTACTATAACAAATTTTATGATTTGAAGACTAGAAATTGGACCATCTTATAGCAGAAGAGTTTTTTAGTGACTATATACGCCTGCTTACAAGCTTATTAAACTTTAGAATATACTTCTAGGGATAGAGAAATGGAACTGGAGTTCTAAACCACTCTATGTATGACCAATCTGTTATCTGCTATCTACTTTCACCACCAATGGCTGTGTCAGTGGAATCTTTGGCCTTACCCTCAGCATTGACATAAAACTTTAGCTGGAAATACTATAAAGTAGAAGGGAACTGGAAGATCACTTGCAGAAAAATACAATAAAAACCACAATTATAGAGAGAGAATCCCAGAAAGAATAACTGTCATCAACGGCTCGAAGAATCCCCCATCATTGATAATGGACCTTTAAGGAACAAGATGTAAGCTGTAGATTTGTGGGTCAAAGCCACTCGAGGACTGAATAATTAACAACTGGAAGAAAATGAGATGTGGGATGGAAATTATGATGGGAACCCATTTCATGATCTTACTTGCAAGCAATGAATACAGGGATGTGTTTCAAGGAGGATCATAGTTTATGAATAGAGCTGGCTTATTCTTGAAATACTGTTTGTTGTAGTTAATTCAATTAAGGACCTGCCTATGATTAGACCAATATGCATCAGGCTTTTTCTCCACCTAATGAGTTTTGAAATTACACGTCCCTCAAAGCGATATAAGATTGTGATGGAGAATTCCAAATTAGCTAAAGTGGAGTTGTGGAGAGAACAAAAAGCAAAAATGACATAAATAAAGAACATCACCATATCATCATTTATCCAAGAACTTGAAGCCATCAAAATTCATCCATAGGAAAGAGATTTGCACCAATTTAAAAGAAAAAAATTCTTCATGGATTGAAAAAATCAAATGTAAAAACTCCAAATGTGTATTGGACCAATGTCCTCATTAGTGGAGCGTGTTGTTACAATGATACATCAAGCCTTAAATAGGCAACTCTGAACAAGATATGGGGAGGGTTTTTCAAAAGAGGCAGGAAAGTGAAAAAGACCAAATATTAAATGCTAAAGAGCAAAATTAATGGCTTACCTCAACTAGTTAAATTCCTTGACTTTCAAGGAGGAGACCCAGGTTTGAATCTTGCCAAGTGATACATGCATAATAGCCAAGCTGTTATAATACCACTATGTGATCATGATATAATATGGGTGGGGTCTGTTTCAATCCCATATAACCATTAAAAAAAAAAGCAAAATAACAAAGTCCAACTAAGTCAACAAATTGAAGATTTAGTTGAAGACAACCAGGGTAATTCACTGCAAGGGAAAACAAAAGCTAGAGCATCACAGAATACAAAGCAATAATGAGCCAAACAGCAGGGATCTATAACTTTGTGTAGAAGCTCCAATTAAAGGGAAACTTGCACAATTTGATGCGAGGCAAGAGGCAACAACATCAAATTTAAACAATTATGAAGAAGGGGTTAAGAAAAAATGTTCATTCTTCTATATGCAGCATGTGAACTGTGAAAACAGATGGTAGTATCTCCCAAAATATTGCTTTAATGATGTCTCACCACCACCAACAATAAAGAATTTTCGAAAATGGGGGGTTAGAGGATAAATAATAATTGATACCAAATCTGAGCAATATAAATGAAGAAAAAGCAAAAAACGAAAAACAGTTTTTTAGCCGACTAAAACATCCTACTTCAAAATCTTTAATTTTTACAGAAAAATATCCTAAGAGATGTAAAATTCCGTCGACAAGTTAGTATGGGAAGTACGCTTCATCTGTGGATATCCATTCCAACACTTAAACATGGGATGAATCACATTGCAATGAACTGAATGATTCTGTTTGAGCAGAGGTAGCACAAAGAGCAAATTAGAAAATAATTCACTTTTGGCTTGGGAGTACAGGACAGATTTTCATTTAACGAAGCATGTATAGGGTTGTATGCCAGTGATATTGTTCTTGAGTCAAAGTCTTCCTCCATATAAGGGAATCAGAGTCGAGATCGAAGGCTGCTTTGATTCATATTGTGAATCAAACAGTTTCTGATCTATACCTGCAAACCTTCCTTCTGAAGACAAATTTCCTCTGTTCTGTATTCCATCCTCTGCTTATGCCATATGCCTGTTTGACCACATACATATGGCCTAAAAACTAAAGATGAATTCCCATTATGAGATTGTACCCTCAAAATGCCACTTCTCTTACATATAATTTCGTAAATGTCCAAGGTGGCCAATAGTTTATGAATAGAAATGGTTTGTTCAGAAGATTGTTGTATTGGATTTATTCTACCAAGGAACAACCTTTGGTTGGACCAGTTTTTTATCTACCAATTGAGTTCTGGAATTACACATACTGCAAAGCAATACGAGGATGTTAGGGAGAAATCAAACTGTTGCCTGGAAATTTTTTGTGCAGAATGGCGGGTCATTTTGTGGGAACCGGTAGTTTATGAAAAATACCTGTAAATGCCACAGCTCTTTCAAATATGGGTATTTGCTAAGAAACTGCGAAAATTCTATGTAAACATCATATGTAGCTGGTCATTTTTCAAACAAGCCTGCCATGGAGGCAGACAGTAGCATGTTGTCTCTTCATCCTCAATAGGACCCTTAAAGCAGAGATGAGGACAAGAAGCACTGGATGCAACCTAGTCTATGCCCATCTCAAACAAGTCTACTCTAGAATGTATTATGGGAGAATACTCTACTTTTAGAATTAGTTTGAAGTTCTAATTTCTGAAGAACAAACAGCAGAAGATATCATTGAAGAACCTTGAGGAGTTTCATGTTCTAATTGGATTGTATAAAATTAGTGTTAACAAAAGAAAAATGCTAATTTGGGGAGTTTGTGAGGCAAGCCTTAAAAGGTGGAGCAGCACTTATTCTAATTAACAATTTTCTGAACATGGGAAAGTCTACTCCAAAAAAATAGATATTATGGAATCACTTGCATGGAGGCTTAACTTGATATGAACAATAGTGAAAACAAAATGCACAAACAAATATGCAAAGAAGAGAAGATAGCCACCAAAACTGATGCTACACCCTATTTGTTAGTGAGGTATAGAGGCATATAGATAAATTTACAAGGATGAGGTTGAATGGTTGCAAACTTCCTGTGAATTGGGCATGCATAAACACCTCAATCAGTTTTATATGCAGTTAATTAACTGTATGTATGCATGGAAATTGCATTGAGACTAAGGAAGATGAGTTGGACATGCAAACTAAATTTACAAATATGAGGTTGAATGGTTGCAAACTTCCTGTGATTTGGGCACTCATAAACACCTCAATTAGTCTTATATGCAGTTAATTAACTGAATGTATGCATGGACATTATATTGAGACTAAGGAAGATGATTTGGACATGCAAACTAAATTTCTGATGGACCAGTAGAATGCTGGACAGGTTTTCATTAATAAAAAACATGCATTCGTACAAAGAAAATGGTGGTTGGTTCTATCAATGGTTTACCAACCATCTGATCATAACTTCCTAGAATCCTAACTATATACATGATATAATATTTTCCTAACATTCCCCCCTTTATTACATTATGTTCCAAACAAGGACAAGAACATAAATAATTGGATTGGTACAAACACAACCACCATATATTTGTTAAGTCCCGATGAAATCGAACATACACAACAGTTCACTAAGTACTAAAAGATTTATGCATAAGGACATACACTATAATCCATGACTTCCATCATCATGAACAGAGACAAACTCAATTGCTCACCTCAATGGGAATGACCTCACTGAACTCTTAATTAAGGATAGGGACAAACACGACGATCCATATACATCACAGTGGATAGGAAGACATGTTATCCATCTTCGCAGTTGCAAGTAGTGACACACACATCTGTCCACAACACCTATGTGACCAGGGCCAACCAATCATAGGTACATCATTCTTCTTGTGAATAGGGACACAACCATTCACAAGATCATTTATGAATAGGGTCACAATCTACTATCCACAAAACGACTTCCACCTTTCTCAAAAGAAACACTATCTCCAATAGACAATGCACTATTACTTCAATTTTTTGAAATGGATCATCACAAGGTCAAATATATGAACCTGCCCTCACATTGAACAATCTGAATAATGTTTTAGTCACGTGGTCTTTACATTTTTACAACATTTGGTACATACACTTCAATAGGAACAAAATAATCTCATTGTCTAAGGCTTGAAAAGAGCTTTGCAACGAGTATAAATAAGCTTATACTTATAAAAAATTAATGTTGTGTAATCGGATAAAATTTATTTTCTTTTTATTAAGGCGCCATTTAAAACTCTCTAAAATAGATTCATTCTGTTCAATGAAGATGATGCCAGGAGCATCCGGTGGTCAAGGAGCAATCTTGCATCCTCCAAATCATTTCATTGTTTGCTTTTATTTTTCCAAGTACTTGTGTTGGGTTTGTTTCGAATCTTGGACCAAGAGGGAGGTTTTGTAAAAAGAGAAGAGGAAGTTTTAGTGTAAAGGCACAAGTTGCGTTGGGGTCGCGAAATCGCGACCCCAAAGCTTCGAAATGGCAATGGCCAATTTGAGTCGCGATATCGCGACGTCGCGATATCGCGACATGTTCCGACTTCAACAGCGTTGAACAGTTGGCAATTAAAATCAAAGGCTCGGTGCACACGAAGAAGGGGAGAAGGTTTTGGTCGCGATATCGCGACGTCTTTTGCAAACGGAGGAGAGGTGACCGTTGGGTCGCGATATCGCGACATGTCGCGATATCGCGACGATGTTTCAAAGCTGAGGGCGGACGTCAGTTGGGTCGCGATATCGCGACATGTACATGTCGCGATATCGCTACATGTCGCGATATCGCGGCCCAAGAAAAAGTCAAACGGAAATAAACACGCGGACGGTCGGACAGGGTGAAATTGACACGTGGTTGCCACGTGTCTTAAAGGCAACACGACCAGTGGGGGATAGAGTTAATTTTGACACGTGGGACAGATCATGAGGTTGAGGGCCACGTAATCGGAGGAGAGAGATTTAGACGTCGACCAAGTTTAAGTATCTTGGGATGTCGTTTCTGGAGAAACCGTGGTTACGGGTGAAAGACTTAATGGCGGAGACATCGATATTTAAAGACGGTCGGATTAAAACGGCGGGTGCGGGGTATGGGAAGCCATGAATGCAGGCTCCGGACGGATCGGACAGTTGCCATTTATGGCAGAAAACGAAAGGAAAGGAAAATCTTGAAATTTCAACGGAGGGAAAATGAAATTCGAATTGGTCTTTGGGCGGGAGCATTAATTACAGGGAAGGCCGAGACCACATTAAAATGGGGAAAATTTGTATGGGAAAGGGATGGTGAAGTTCGGGATTGGGGGAGAAGTGGTATCTTTGGAGAGACTACTGTAAACCGTATTTTACGATTTTAATGAAATTACCATGAAATTACTGTGAATGTGTTTGTGTGAATCCCGGCTTGCCATCAAGTGGTATCAGAGCGGGAGCTCTGAGCGTGTAACGAGATCGCCGGAGAGAGGCGGTTGCACCGGGATACGTGGAAGAATTCTAAAAAAAAAAAAAATAATAATACGAGAGAAAATATCATGCCTCCACGAAGGAACCGTGGCGGAGCGAGGAAATGTGGTGCCGGCCGAAGACTTCCGGGCCTTGCAAAGACAAGTTCAAGCCTTGCAAGCGAGTTACGCGAAGGCGCGAACCCGGAGGGAAGAGGAAAGTGAAGATGAAGTTGAAGAGGAAGAACGGTCGAGGAAGAAGCGAAGGCTGTGGATCCGGCTCGAGCCCGATTGTATAAGGCCATCTCTCAGATTGGAAAACAGACCAAAAATGGAGGTATCTACCTACTCGGGAAATCTGAATCCAGAAGAAGTGATTGATTGGATAAATGATTTAGAGGAATATTTCGAGTATGAGGAGATTGAAGACCCTAACCGGGTCGGATTTGCTAAGACCAAGTTAAAGGGTCATGCCGGCATTTGGTGGAAGGGAATGCGGTTGGAGAGAAACGAGAAGAGGGAAAGAGAGAATAACAAGATGGGATAGAATGGTGGAGAAGCTTAAAAGACAGTTCATCCCGGCGGATTACGAGTTGGATCTGCTAAGAAAAATGCGAGCTTGAGACAGGACAAACAAAAGCTGTCCAAGAGTACATTGAAGAATTTTACAAAATTTCTATTAGAACGGGGCATTTAGAGGCAAATAAGGAGAAAGTAGCCCGTTACATTAATGGGTTGAGGCTTGGTATCCGGGGAAGAGCCGAGCCTGGTTCGAGTAAACACCATTGAGGATGCTTATCAATTTGCCTTGAAGGTAGAAGAAAAGCTAAAGAGGCGGTTTGAAGGCAAGCAAAGAGGAAGAGGCCGAGGTGGAAGGACTGGTGGGAGGACCGGTGGAGAAAAGTACAAGGATCCGAAGAAGGCTGGGAAGCCGGTAGTAACCGAGGACCAAAAAGAAGAAGATGTTTATCAGCCCCGAGATCGGAACGACTACCCAAGAGGACGGGGTGGATGCGGACGAGGGTTTGGAAGGGGAGTATTTCGTGGAACATGTTTCCACTTGTGGTGAAGAAGGACACGGGGCATTTGAATGTCCACAACATCGAGAAAGAACAAACAAGAGGCACGAGGGCCCGACGGAGCTGCTTGTGGCGAGAGGAGGATGCTTGAATACGAGCATTCCGAAGAAGCGGAGAGAGGAGAAACAATGGTTGTAAGAAGAGTCTGTTGAACGAGGAGAAGGACACGAGACCAGAGGAAAAGTTTATTCCGCACTAGATGTAAATGTGCGGGCAAGGTTTGCAATATCATTATTGATAATGGTAGCACGGATAACCTGGTTTATGAGGAAATGGTTACAAAGTTACAGTTAGAGAGGAAGAAACACCCACACCCATACCGGGTCGCATGGTTACAAAAGGACCACGGAGCTTTGGTCAATGAGCAGTGTTACGTTAAATTTAACGTTGGGAAGTATTGTGATGAGGTCTGTGTGACATCTTACCCATGGATGTTTGCCACATGTTCTTGGGGAGACCACTGGCGGTTTGACCGGAGTGCGGTACATGATGGCCGTGCCAACACCTACTCATTGACAAAGAATGGTGTACGCCATAAACTAAAGCCCTTGAAGGATACGAGATGAAAAGGTATGTAATATTTCCGAGTCTGTTTAGTTGAGGGGAGAGAGTTTACGAACGGGTTAAAGCATGAACATTTATGTTATGCAATAATCCCTAGAGTTAGGGGGAAGGAATGCCGGGATACCCCAACGAAGTTCTAAATCTGTTTGGAGGAATTTCCAGGACATTGTGTACGACAATGTGCTCGAGGGCTTACCCCCTGTGAGAAAAATTAGCCATCATATAGATTTAGTACCGGGATCAAGCACTGCCAAATAAAGGCTGCACACGGGATGACACCTGTAGAGGCGAGGAGTTAAATAGACGGGTCCAAGAATTATTAGAAAAGGGATTAATTCGGGAAAGTTTGAGTCCATGCGCAGTACCTGCGGTCTTTGGCGCCAAAGAAGGATGGGGAATGGAGGATGTGTACAGATTCACGGGCCATCAACAAAATTACTATTAAGTACAGATTCCCGTTACCAAGAATGGATGATATCATGGATTGTTTAAGTGGAGCTGAGTACTTCACAAAGATTGACCTGAAAAGTGGTTATCATCAGATCCGTATCCGAGAGGGGGATGAATGGAAGACAGCCTTCAAGACAAGAGAAGGCCTGTTTGAGTGGTTAGTCATGCCCTTTGGGTGTCCAATGCACCAAGTACCTTCATGCGGTGATGAATGAAATGCTTGAAAGAATTCTGGGAAAGTTTGTTATTGTTTATTTAGATGATATATTGATATTTAGCCGGACCCTGGAGGAACACAGATGCATATCGGGAGAGTCTTTGAAAAGTCTGCAAGAAGAGCAGTTATTAATAAATTTGAAAAAGTGTAATTTTGTCAAGAAGGAATTGGTATACTTGGGGTTTGTAATCTCAGCAGAAGGCATGAAGATGGACCCCGAAAAGGTGAGAGCCATCATTGAATGGCCTACTCCAAGGAGCACAACGAAGTGAGGTCATTCCATGGTACGGCCGGTTTTTATAGGAAGTTCATAAAGAACTTCAGCAGTATTTGTGCACCTCTCACCGAGACAATGAGGGGAGATAAAAAGGAGTTCAAATGGACATCAGGGGCTGAAAGGAGCTTTGACACATTGAAGAGAAAAGTTACAGAACAGCCTGTTTTGGCACTTCCGGACTTCAACAAGGTATTTCGGGTGGTTGTGATGCCGGTGGCGGTGCAATAGGGGCGATACTGAGTCAAGGAGGCAAGCCAGTTGCTTATTTTAGTGAAAAGTTAAATGATGCTCGGAAAAAGTATTCTGTCTATGATCAAGAATTTTATGCTATAGTTCAGGCCCTGAAAAAGTGGAGACATTATTTATTACCAAAGGAGTTTGTGCTTTGTTCTCGACCATCGAGGCTTTGCAATACATTAACGGTCGGACAAAAGCGGAACCAAAGGCACATGAAATGGGTGGAGTTCCTCCAAAGTTATACCTTTGTACTAAAGCACGAAGTGGGAAGTCAAACGGGGTTGCGAGATGCCTTAAGCAGAAGGCAGACTCTGCTGACCAGATTGACGGTGGAAGTAGTGGGGTTTGAAGAACTGAAGGGTCTGTACCCTGCGGATCCGGATTTTGCAGAAGCTCTGGAAGGCTTGCTCAATACCTCTTACCATGGATAGAACAAAATGGTTGGATTTCTTAATCCAAGACGGGATCTTGTTCAAGGGTAGTAAGTTGTGCATTCCCGAGAAGTTCCATGCGGGAGAATTTAATCAAAGAAAAGCACGGCGGAGGATTGGCTGGGCATTTTGGTAGGGATAAGACCATTGCCTTGATTGAGGAAAATTACTACGGCCACAACTTCGGCAAGATGTACGGAAGTTTGTGCAAAGTTGCGAGAATATGCCAGATGGCAAAGGGTGTAAAACAAAATACGAGGTTGTACCAGCCATTACCTATGCCCGAGAGACCATGGGAGGACATAAGCATGGATTTTGTTCTTGGATTGCCGAGAACACGAGAGAGGAAATGATTCAATATTTGTGGTGGTGGACCGGTTCTCCAAAATGGCACATTTTATTCCCTGCCAAAAGACAAGTGATGCGGTTCACATTCTTTGGGTTGTTCTTCAAAGAAGTGGTACGACTTCACGGTTTACCGAGAAGTATAGTTTCGAGACGAGAGATACAAAGTTTGTTGGGTATTTACGGAGAACTCTGTGGAAGAAATTGAAGGCAGGACTTGAAATTCGATTCAGCATACCATCCACGAGACGGATGGACGAGACGGAGGTGGTCAATAGAAGCACTGGGCAATTTACTTGCGGTGTTTGATAGTGGATCAACCCAAGGGATGGGATTTGGTCTTACCACGAGGCGAGTTTGCATATAACGGTTCGGTTAATAAAAGCACAAATAAATCACCGTTCCGGATAGTATATGGAAACAGCCCGAGGAATGTGTACGAGCTAAGAAAGTTGGACGAGAAGAGAAAAATGTAGTGCCGAGGCGAGAAGAATTTGCGAGCATATAAAAAGTCTGCATGAGGAAGTAAGAAGGCAGATTACAAAAATGAACAGTCAATATAAGACAAGGGCGGACCAGAAGCGGCGGTTCAAGGAGTTCGAGATTGGAGATGAGGTTATGGTGTATCTCAGGAAGGAGAGATTTCCTGCCAAGACTTACAATAAATTGAAGATGAAAAAGTTTGGGCCATGCAAAATACTGGGAAAGCGAGAGTCAGGAAATGCGTATGAAGTGAAATTGCCGAGTTGGCTTGATATTTCACCTATTTTTAATATTTCAGATCTCGTGGAATATCATGAGGGAGAAAGTACAGACATGCAAAGTCCAGAACCATGGCAATTTCCAGCCTCTACTCCAAGCACGAGATGAGGCCGAGGAAATATTAGATACCGTGAAGGCGGAGCACCCGAAACGAGGCGAGTATCTTGAGTATTTGATCAAGTGGAAGGGCGGACCAAGCGAAGATGCGACTTGGTTGTCGAAGACGGAAGTTGACCGCTTGGGTCTCCCCTTAGCCAAACAAAAGTGAGGGTCACTTTTTTTTATCTAACCCGGGTGTCTGATGCAGGAGCATCCGGTGGTCAAGGAGCAATCTTGCATCCTCCAAATCATTTCATTGTTTGCTTTTATTTTTCCAAGTACTTGTGTTGGGTTTGTTTCGAATCTTGGACCAAGAGGGAGGTTTTGTAAAAAGAGAAGAGGAAGTTTTAGTGTAAAGGCACAAGTTGCGTTGGGGTCGCGAAATCGCGACCCCAAAGCTTCGGAAGGGCAATGGCCAGTTTGAGTCGCGATATCGCGACGTCGCGATATCGCGACATGTTCCGACTTCAACAGCGTTGAACAGTTGGCGATTAAAATCGAAGGCTCGGTGCACACGAAGAAGGGGAGAAGGTTTTGGTCGCGATATCGCGACGTCTTTTGCAAACGGAGGAGAGGTGACCGTTGGGTCGCGATATCGCGACATGTCGCGAAGACCACGACAAAGAGGAGGTCGCGATATCGCGACGATGTTTCAAAGCTGAGGGCGGACGTCAGTTGGGTCGCGATATCGCGACATGTCGCGATATCGCTACATGTCGCGATATCGCGGCCCAAGAAAAAGTCAAACGGAAATAAACACGCGGACGGTCGGACAGGGTGAAATTGACACGTGGTTGCCACGTGTCTTAAAGGCGGCACGACCAGTGGGGGATAGAGTTAATTTTGACACGTGGAGACACACTTGTAACAGATCATGAGGTTGAGGGCCACGTAATCGGAGGAGAGAGATTTAGACGTCGGCCAAGTTTAAGTATCTTGGGATGTCGTTTCTGGAGGAACCGTAGTTACAGGTGAAAGACTTAATGGCGGAGACATCGATATTTAAAGACAGTCAGATTAAAACGGCGGGTGCAGGGTATGGGAAGCCATGAATGCAGGCTCTAGACGGATCGGACAGTTGCCATTTATGGCAGAAAACAAAAGGAAAGGAAAATCTTGAAATTTCAACGGAGGGAAAATGAAATTCGAATTGGTCTTTGGGCGGGAGCATTAATTACAGGGAAGGCCGAGACCACATTAAAATGGGGAAAATTTGTATGGGAAAGGGATGGTGAAGTTCGGGATTGGGGGAGAAGTGGTATACTGGAGTGGCTACTGTAAACCGTATTTGGTTAATTTTAATGAAATTTTAATGAAATTACTGTAAATGTGTTTGTGTGAATCCCGGCTTGCCATCAGAAGACTATATTATATGTATTGTATATTGTATTCTCATTTCATATATGGAAGATAATGCGATATGCATTTCCTAAAAAAATATATTGTCCTTTAAGGAGCACCTCAACATCTTCTAGAAGTTAGCTTGCTTCACACTTTAATTTCAAATACTTGGAGGACAAGTATAACATCTGTAGCAAAAATAAATACTTGCAACATGTGGGAAAATTGTTTTCTTTTTCTCCTTAAAAGAGACTGCTTGCCACTTTCAAATTAGGGTTCATGCCATTGATTTTTTCAAATTCAATGTTTCAAGAATTCAACGTTGTATAGTTTGCACACAACAATCTCCCTGGACCAAAGAACTCGACCATCAGGCACATTGTTAATCAGCATAAGCCCAGTCTTACGATGGGTGCTATTATCCCCAACCGTCCTGAACATTGGCTTCAACTAAGATGAAATTATCGGTTAAATGGAAATTGTCTCCAACTTCTACATTAATAATAGAACTTCTTTACAAGAGCTAATTGATGAAACCATCCAATTTAACAAAGCGCCTTTGTGGTCCATCAAGTAAGTAGTAGTTTGTTTCTTGCAATTTCTACAAGTTTGAACATCAAACATAGTATCTTCTACTAAGATTTGCTAAAACAATTGGAATTTGACCTTTAGGATGAGAGATGGAAACTTTCTTATCCAAACTTCTACATTAATAATAGAACTTCTTTGCAAGAGCTAATTGATGAAACCATCCAGTTTAACAAAGCGCCTTTGTGGTCCATCAAGTAAGTAGTAGTTTGTTTCTTCCAATTTTTGCAAGTTTGAACATCAAACATAGTATCATCTACTAAGATTTGCTAAAACAATTGAAATTTGATCTTTAGGATGAGAGATGGAAACTTTCTTATCCAAATGAAATGGCTCATGCTACTTTAGCTGACTTTATATTAACAACATCATGAATGATGAGTTGGGAGATCCAAACAAAAAAACATTGCATAAGATTTTAAATAAACCACATTCCTTTTTTCCATATTAAACAATATTTAAAAAATTTACATGCTAAAGATGGACTCCAGGGATAAGCATAAATCTCTACATATCAATATAACCATAGTTGAGAAAATATGAAAAAAATAACGATTTTTTTTTTTATTTTTTAAAATTTTGATATTTGATTCATCGAAAATTTGTAATTTAAAAAAAATTATCGTGGCAAAAAATCGGGAATCACATTTTTCAAAAAATCATGATTTTTGCTGCAAAAAATTGGCTACTATAGCACTAGTTGGAGAAATGGCATAAATTGCTTTTTTTTTCATTTTGCCTCATTTTGCTTGTTCCAAACTAGAGAGAGAACTTTGCCTACCTACTACCACACCAAACAAAACACTAAAGTGCATCCTAATAGCGGATTTTTTGTAGTTTGAAGGAATTTAGCAACCACCAACAACAATGCTATATATTATTAACTGATGAAAATCTCCATAAAGATGTTGAACTATTAGTCCAAACTTATTGCTTAATTTTTGTTATCCTGGAAAGAAAAAATCGTTGTTGCAAACATTGGAACTAATGGGCTAGAAAGAAAAAATCGTTGTTGCAAACATTGGAACTAATGGGCAAAGTGAAACTAATTGTTACACAAAGCCTAAAACACCTTTTGAAAGACAAATTTGGAAGCCTAATATCAAAAACAACTTTACATTTTTTTGTAACATTACTATGTAAACTTTGTTTGAGATCTAAAAGAAGGTTGAGAATTTCATTTTTTATATGATTGTATATAGGAGTAATATTTAGAAGCACAAGTGATTATTTGTTCTAGGTTCATTAGACCACATGGGTCTTAAGAGATAGTAAAAAGTTAAAACTAATTGCAATCATCATTTAAGTTAATTTGTTGTGTTTTATTTAGCCTATGAGTTGTTGAAGTCCCAAATTAGTAATTACAACATCCTTTCTGCACCAAAATGCAGACAAGGAGAAAAATTTGGCTCAGATAGTGAAGGTATTAATGGTTTTGTCATTGAGGTTTTGGGGCATTGCCCCAAACCCCGTAGGGATGCTACCCTAAACCTTGCATAGACACTATCCCTTGACCCTGCAAGGGGGCTCTTGCCTTCTTGACCCTCGACATAGGTGGCAATGAGCATTACCAGCCAAGGCACAAGAAGAGGCACGAGCACAACGACAAAGAGAGACTAGAGCTTTTACTAGGGCAAAGGGTAAATACATTGAAAGACTTGAAGACATTGTATTTGTCATGACTCATGACACATTTTGTAAACTATACCTTTTTTATATTATAAGCAATACAAGAATAGTTGAACTTTGGACACATTAATTTTTTTTTATTTAAAATCTGTTTTGTCACTTTCATGTGTAGTGTAAGGCTTTATGCTTGTATCGCTTGCCACTTTCATGTGTAGTTTAAGCTTGCATTACTTATAGTATTAATATTTGATTTGCATAATGTTAGTTCATTATGATATGCATGAATTTTTTTTTTTTCCAATTAAAATTTACATTTTCTTTAGTTTTTTATTGCCGATTTTTTATCGATTCCCAAATTTTTCTGATTCTTATTCCATGCCAATTCCGATAATTTTCTAATGACCCTCTTTAATTATTAAATTCAAAATACAAATTAGACTATATTCTAATGACCCTCTTTAATAATTAAATTAGATGTAATCCTAAATGTATCCTTGAATTTCACAAATTGGTTGTGTCAATAACCTTATAAACTAAATCTTGGGGTGATGTGCCATTATTTAAAAAACTTGCAATGAACAAGACCAATTTCATTATTGAGCTTTCTCCCAAACTTGGCGGATTTCCCCCTTGCCTTGTATCTTAGAGTTGATGTTGTCCCCTCCTAATTAGAGCAATTACTTGACAATTTGGTTTGGCACAAACTATTGTGTCCTTGATCAAACCCTTGATTTGCGTCCAAACTATGCAAAAGCTTTCCTTTGTATAATTTGACATCCATTTGTTGATCTGCATAAGTTAATGCACCCACAGATTCAAGTTTCAACAATTGGAAGAAAGGGGTTAACCCTTTCAACCTCTAGATTCAGGCCAACTCCCCTCTAATCTAGCTAAACTATGATTGATCTAATGCAAGTAAAGTGAATCTAATGTGAAAAGAGATGTAAGTGATAAAGCAAATGCAATAAAAGAAATGTGGTTGGATGATTGAAGTGAGACTAGTGTTGATTAATCGATAACATTTGGAAGGTGATCGAATAACATTAGGTGATCGAAAATGCACATAACTTACAACAACAAAAGAAATGACTAACAAAAAATGGGAGGGTGGAGCCACAAGAACTATGCATCCATATATCAAGAGTTCAAAAGACACAATTGATTCACAAATGTCATGCAAAATGTTTCCATTAATTGTAGTGTGTTATCAAATATACAATTATTTCTTACAAAGTATAAATTTAGTACTCATAAATGACCAAAAGATCCTTATAATGGAGCCCTTACTCCTTATTGATAGAAATTATCTTTGAATCTACTTCAAACTATGGTTAAGTCATCTAAACCTTAGTTACATCCTTTTGAATCACTAGAAGACAAAACATGTCTTCATCAAATAATTCTCTTGAAAGTTGTGCCCCAAAACCTATCTTCATACCCTCTTTTGTTGTTGATTCCCTTGATCTCTTGGTGAATTGCTTGTTTGTTGGTGCTTCGCTCACTTATGGGTCATTTTCTTGAATGAGCCGATGACTTGTTGGATTCTTGACTTAGTCAATTTTCCTATATGTTTCTAGTCATCAACCTTTCTATCACCAAAATTGGCTTCAACCAACATACTCTTAATGTTTTAACTGATCCAAAAATGATTGTAATCCCTTATTTCTAAAGTTTGCACCTAATCTGCAAAGTCCTATCTTGTATTGACAATCTTTGATTCTAAAGTGCAAAGGTAGTAACTTTGTAGTACATTTTTTACGACTTGTAGAGATGTCAAGCTTGATTGGTGATGGATGTTAAATTGACCTTATTCTATTGGATTTGGGGTCTACAAAAATGGTGTCAAAATTACAAAATTGCAAAAATGTGGATGTATCGTCCTCTTTTATTTTGAAGATAGGTTTTGTAGTGCTTTCCACTCATCATCTGAAGACATATTGATATTCTCCATGCTTGTCATTAGTGCTGTTACATCATCATATTTCTCCCTTGGGAATATTTGTTTTTGACACTGATTTTATACTTGCAAGCAATGTCTCCAAATTTGTAATGATATTTGAAGCCTCTACTATTGTTTTTCTGGGATAAGCTTTGCTTGGATGACCCTTTTGTTTTCTTCAATCATGCCAACATATTGGTCATCAAGCACAAGATTGTCTTGGTCAGTGAGAGGGTTTGGAAGTCCATTACCGATCAATTGGGCTATCTCTTCTTTCATCTTCCCCATTGATTCCTTTAGGCTCCCATAGGATGCCCTGTAGGTTTTTTACATTTGTTATTTAAGAGGAATATTAATCAACTAAACTTGCACTATTTGTTTGCTTGGGATTTCCAACTGTTGGATTTGTTAGTTGAGGACTTTATGAGTGCGTCTCATTATCTGAATGTGATTGGCCTTAAAGGACAACTCTGATTAGTCATTACCAATAGTTGATTGGGATTTATTTAGTACCTTTTCACACTCTAAAATGTACTATAAGTAGATCTTGGTTTGACACACTTCATCATATATTTGGTCCCATAGAGACTTGATAACATCGACAATTAAAACCTGACTCTTTATATCTCCATCTCTTTCTTCAAGTTGCTTTCAATCTGCTTTAATTTTGTAGTTTCTTCGTCCTTTTCAGCATCTCAGTTCTATTTCTTTGCTTTAGGCAAACCCTGTTTGTCTTGTTCCAATTTTTCTTTTATTTGATCCATCTGTTGTTTTAGTTGATGTGTTCTTGTTGGCCCTGATTAATTTGTTACTTGAAATTGTCTTTCTCTTTCTCTTTCTTTAAGTTCTTCAACTTGCTTTTCATCTAAGAAATTTTTTTATCTTTCCCTTGGGTATCTACCTCCTTTTCCAATGCCATTGCCAGCTCTTGATTATGTTTCTTGTAGCCATATACCTCCTTGATTACCTCCGAGTACTTTAAAGACATCACTAGATTTTCTTGTTTTGTAAATTGTATCAACCTGAGAGATACAACCCATTGCAAATCTCTTGAAGTTAACCTGATGAGGGAGAACACACTGCTATAGTTGGTGTGTTGGTATCAAGTTGACATGCCTTTATGAAAAACATCTTTTTCCCCTTTACCACTTGTGATATTAGTGGGGTAGACCCTGTTGACGGAACAAAGGTACCTATAACAATCTTATCGATTTGCTCTTTTAATTTGCGTAAGTATTCCTCTATAATGCCCATGTTTCCTAGCCTCGACAATGAGATTGTTTGCATAGAAAGACAAATCATGGTTTATGGTTGGGATTAGCTAGGCAAATATTTGCAATCTTACCTCTATTGATAAATTGTGCACATCCACTTGCTTTAATTTTCCAAATATGATAGTGTAGAAAGTGATGAGGGTGGACCACATATGTGAAATTATGGTTGATGTGGTTTGAGATGAAATGAAGATGATAGATGGAGGTGGGGATGGCTAATGTGATTAGGCTTGTTGGTGTAATGAATGGAGGAGTGGATATGGATAAAATGGTGAGTTAAAATGAATGTAGAGGGCAATGGTGGAGTAGTGGGATAAACATTATATAAATAGGTGAACAAATTTCTCCTACTACAAAGGTGGTTGCACTTATTTATGGTGGAGTGGGTGCAACAAAAGAAAAAGGGATAACTAGAGAGGTGAGATTAGAAGAAATTATGGATTAAAGAGAAATGGTAATGAAGAATATGATGGATAAGAGATGATTGTGAGAGGTGGAGCAAGAATAATTTGAGCCTCTAGAGTGATAACTTTTGCATGTGCAACTCCTTCCTTGGTAGAGCTAAGTGTTATCTCTTCTGAACATTCATTAGTAGCCATCTACACATCTTGCGTTTCTTCTTGATTACCTCCAGTATCAATTTCTATTTATGCCTATCCTTTGTAACTTGTCCTTGCTTCTTCTTCATGTCTAATCTCTCTTCCCTCCATTTCTATCTTAGGTGGGCTAGTGGGAGCTTGCATTTGCAAAGGTACAAATTCTAGTCTCTTCCTCTTAATGGTCACCTTGAGGGATCCCCTTTCATCAGTGGTTCATATTCAATGTGCTTCTTTGGCTACCATGTTAACTACAAACCTCAATTCATATTGTTGCTTGGCTTGTTGAGATCTAGGATGAAGGAACTAGGAGGGATTGTTTCACTTATTTTTTCCTATTCTCCCTTTCTTGGGAGTTTTGTTTGTCCCATATCCTTGATAATTATTCGTCGAACATCCTCATCATGAACTTGCCTTGACCTTTCTTATTGATTTCATCACATTATTCAATAGGCCATTACATTTTTCGTGCTCTACCCATGTTTTTCCCCATAAATGATGTTGTCTGATGATTTGCTAGCTCATCTAGCAAATTGCCCAAATCAAATGTCATTGCCCACACCAAACCTCAACTTCTAGCTAATATCTCAAAGCAATCGAATCACTTCCTTGTTATTGCTTGGTGGTGGGTGAACCTCCTAAATGCTTTATTACACTTTTCCTCCAAAGACAGTAAGGCATTTATTTAATCTTGTGTGGTCCAAGGTTTGGTCCACATAGACAAGTCCTTGTAAACTCTTGCTGGAGCATCAATTTGGTAAAATTTTGCCAAGGTTAAGATCCGAATTCATTGTTGGGCTTGATATGTTGTTGATTGGAAGTTAAAAGGTGCTTTGCCGAGTCCAAGATTACACTAAGGTAAAGCAATTCGACCACTCTTAAAATATATTTATCAAAAAAATAGAGTGAACATGGAATTTCAAAGATGATACCAACTTGAGTTTGCAAATATCCTAGTTAGTCCAAAGTAAAGTGGCCATAAGTGCGATTGGTTGGAAGGTTGTGAGTGGTCGAAAGGTGTGAGTGACCAGAGTCTTGATGTCAGCCTGAGCACTTAGAACCCTTACCATGTTTTTAAGGCATAAAAATAAACAACTCTTCAACAATTATTTGTCAATGGTAATCTTGCATGTCAAGAGTTGGAACCACCTGGTCACTCAGCTTCGCAGATCAAATCCATTAAGCGAGAAAGCAATGAATATTCTTTTGGAACCTACAACAGCGATGACTTCCCCTACTGATCATGAATGGAGGTGCCTATAAGTATGACAATTTGCATAGTGATAAAACATAGTGGGGAGAACCTGAGCATGCTCAAGAGGATTAAGTCTACCGAAGAACTTGGTTGCTGAGGAGAGTGGTTAATTGTATGTTCAAGACAACTAGCCAAGAAAGAGCAAGAAAGTGACAACCACTCTTCTCAAGCATGTTGATTGTAGTTAAAATATGGACTGCACCAGGTTGGTACTAGGCCTAGGAGAGGCCATCTATGTAATGATTAAGCTAGATTCTATGGATTGTAAAAATTATAAATAGCTTAATTCTCCTTCGAATGAGGGTTGGCAATTTTTTCCTATTGTATACCATGCAACTTTTCTATGCTTCTTAATGAATCAACTTGTTGTTTGACCATTGCCAATAATGTGTTGCTAAATTCTTTCATATATGCATGCTATCCAGATTCTAGATAAAATCTTTGTGGGTGGTCTATTCTATTGGGCCTTAGCTATTATTTGGTTAACATTCCAGGCTATTGGAATATTGGGGATGCATAAAATTTAATTGTGGAAAGTCTATTTTCTTCTATAAAAGTTTGTTCATGGTCTATTCTATTAGGCCATAGATCTTGTTTGGACTATCATTATAGGCTATTAGAGTAGTAGAATGCACAATCAAAGCTGAATCTATATTCTATAATTCTTTGCTTGGTATCTGGTCTATTAGGCTCTATATTTAGATAAGTTACGATGTGCTTTGCATGGGAAGCAAAAATACTATTAGTTGAATGTCGTTTGCTTTTAAATCAATATTTCTCTCCCTCTCCTAACCCTCCATTTCTATCTTTAGTCTTTTATCATTTATTTTATTTTGCTTTGCACAAAAAAACTTTCTCTAGAGGTTGGATCAGAAGCAATTATGAGCCATCCAATCTTAGCCATGGTCGAGGGTGCACATCACACCACTAGGTGGATTGCAGACCAAGAGCTTGCATCGATAATATATTATCTTCCAACAGTAGTTTTTGGGATATTGGAGTGAAGGAAGTTAAAAATTAATTAACAACACTGCATCCTTCCTAAACATGAGTTTGCATGGTGAGGTATCAATGGAGGCTTTCAGTGTCACTCTATCTTCTTAGAGTGTATTTTTCAATTTTGTAGGCCAATCTCTTTTTGATTCAACAATTGTTCTCTATAAGATTTGAACCATATTCTTATTTGTAGATTCAACCAAGCCATTCCATTAAGGGTAATAACTAGAGGAAATATTCAGAATGAACCCATACTCCAACACAATTTGAATCGATTTTGTTGGATTTCATAACACATTCCAATTAAAAATTCTTGATTGCCAATTGTCATGGAAAATGATGTATTGGAACTTCTAAAAAAGAAATAGATTACTAATTGCCATGTTAAAGGACTTGTTGGAGCTAACTATGTTGTCTAGTAATGGAATATAATGGGGTATGCATACAAATGACACATAAAAAAAACTTGTTGTTCTTAGAGATTTGAAAATTGCAACTTTTCCACACAAATGGAATGATCAACTGATACACCAATGTCACCATTAGAGCTAACCGCTACCAAACGTGTATAGATGTGATTATTATTGTAGGTTTGAGAGTGTGTATAGTTGCATCTACATGTCCTATGGGCATACATTTTTTGAAACTTAATCTAAAAAAAAAAAAAGCCTAATGCAATTCAAACCTTTGTTTTCCATGAGAAAAGGCTCAACAACTGTCATACTAACCACACTCTTTGAGGTGTTGGTTGGGATTAGAAAATCCTTTCATTAAAAAAACATTCCTCTTGATGCCCATATCGAATTTTGAAGAATGCATATGACAAGAATTTGAAAGGTGGTGCACACAAAATTGGTACCTAAATTATTTTTAAGAAACGACACAAAATTTTGGCATCGAATTTTCATTTTTTTTTAAATCCTTGAAAAACAGTAAAAATAAGGGGTTTCTCATTTTGTAGCCAAAAACAGACAATTCTTCTAGATGGTTGAACACTGTCTCTTTGTGTTGGCTTTTGTGAATACAAAAATCAAGCAACACCAAACATAAACTATGAAATAAATGAATAAGCAAAGTAACACAAATTATTGCACAATTCAAATGAAATCTTTTATTATTGCTGGTGGATCTCCTGTATTACAATCAAGTGTACCCCAAATAGGGGGTTTACAATGCTTATTATTTTGATACAATTGTTACAAAGCACTAGGGTTCTCCGAAACCCTAGTTAGACATAAATGGTGGTGTCTTCATGCTTGATTCGATCCCAACAGAGTGGTGAGTGGGCTTTGGTATCCTATGCAGGGCCACCCAAGATTCAATAACCTTAAATAAATATTGCTCTTACACTTGCATACAACCAAACAATAATAAGGATCAATAATATCTGTGAGGGCTCCACTTCGTGAGATCCTCAAAATAAATAAAATAACTAAACCCTAGTATTGCAATGAAAACCATACACAAAAGCATAAAAATGTAAATGAAATACAATGAAAATTTACCTTATCAAATAACACTATTTTTGTCTTTGTCATTGATGTAGTTTATGATTACGCAGATGCCCTAATGGTCACCTAAGGACCGTAGGGCTACAGATCTAAACGGGAAATACCCATGGGAACTTGGTGCTGACCAGAAAACCAAGAGGTGCTTTAGAAACTCTAACGAGCACTCAAGAAGCTCTGGAGGGTGTTCGAAAAGCTCTGGAGGGCATTTACCAGTTGAGGAGAAAGTTGTAGAACTAGATCTGGTTCACACAGGATGGGCAAAGGTGGATGCGAAGGATGCAAATGACGATGAGGGATGCGAGAAAACTTGGGTACTCAAAGAACTTTAGAGATTCCAAAAACTTAGTGGTTGAGTCATCAAAATGACTCCTCTTTATAATATTCCCTTAGACATGTTAGGGTTTCAATGACACAAAATGTGTGGTCGAGATTAGAACATGAGGAAGGGTGGAGATTAAAGTGGGGTAAGTGACATGGATTAAGGCAAATGGATGGCTAGGATTAAAACATGATGGATGGCTGGGATTAATTCATATAAATATATATACATTTATTAAATATATAAATATAATATATAAAATATTATTATTTAAATATATATTAAATAAATATATAAATATATATAAATAATGGATATGTGGTGGGAAGCTATGGATGGAGGACAAGTGGCTAGATTTTTGTGTCTACAAATGCCCCTTTTGTACCACATTGCATGAAACACAATGTGGTGCAAAAATACGAGACACCTGGTTTGGCCTTATGCAGAAGCAACTTTCTTTCATTGGGATGTGAAGATGAACTTGAAGACAAAAGAATTTTGCATGTGTAGCTTACCCCCTCAATTGGCAAATGAGTGAAGAATGAATCTCATGAGCCAATTGATATAATTATGGGGGAAATGATGTATGTGAATTATACTAATGTAAGTGTATGGTGTAAATGTAGATGATATGAATGATGTAAGTGTGGATGATATGAATGATGTAAATTGATACCATTTTTGCCCCAATGGAGAGAGGGGGTTGGTGTAAATGCAAGTGATTGATTCTATTTTTGCCCCAACAGATAAAGGGGTTTTTGCCAAGTGTAGATGCCATGATCATGTAAGATGTATCCCATTGTGGGAAATCAAAATCAAATTTGTTAACCCCAAGTTTGGGATGATTCCATCCTGTTGAAGAAAATGCCTTTTGGCATCATTGAAATGCAAAGATGAAAATGCAAAAAGAAAAGAAAATAGTCTATCCTCGGGGCCACTCATAATTTTAGCTAATTCCCACATAGAATTCCTAAACGGTTGCTCAATCACTTTAACCGGACTGTATCCTTGGATATTAGTGTAATTGCAAAGGAAATGATGAAATTTATCCATGTTGGGAACCCCATGGAAAAGGGCATCAATGATAATTGTTGAGCAAATTGGTCTTGGCATAGTCTCACTCAAAAGATGAGGGACCCAAAATTAATTTTATTTTCGAACAAGAAGATATTGGATGATGAATATGGCCAAGTGTCCTTATGGTTATTTACTCATATTACCGAATTTCATGGATAGCCAATCGCTACAATCTCCAAGGAGATAGAATAGACCACTAGATACGAGGTTCACTTGAAATTGTATATGAACTTGGCAAATGTGCAAATGTAATGATGTTGAATGTGAATGTATGGATAATGCAATTAATGTTTCTATTTTGCCCCAAAAAATGAAGGGGTTTTTGGCATGGAAAAATGCAATGATTGTAAAAAATGATTGATTCTATTTTTGTCCTAATAGATGAAGGGTTTTTGATAATGTAAATGATTGAGTCTATTTTTGAACCAACAAAGAAGGGATTTTTGATAATGTAAGTGCCCCAAAATATGAAGGGATTTATGATAAATGTAAGTGTCCTTATGGTGATTTATCCATCCTACCGAATTGCATGGATAACCAGTCACTGCAACCGCTAGGTGACTAGGATAAACCACTAAATACAAGGTTCACTTGTACTTGTGAATGTACTTGGCAAATGTTGAATGAAGGTGTAATGATGAATGAAATTGATGATGTTGAATGCTGATGTATGGATAATGCAATGAATGATTCTATTTTTACCCCAACAGATGAAGGGATTTTTGACATGGGAAAATGCAATGACTATGAAAAGTGTAATGATTGATTCTATTTTTGCCCCAACAGAAAAGGGATTTTTGACATGGAAAAGTGCAATGATTGATTCTATTTTTGCCCCCCCAAAAAAGGAGTTTTTGATAATGTAAATGATTGATTCTATTTTTTCCCAAACAGAAAAGGGGTTTTTATATGATGTAAATGATTGGTTCTATTTTTACCCCAATAGAAAAGGGGTTTTGAAAATGTAAGTGTCCTTATGGTGATTTGTCCATCCTATCGGATTGCATGGATAACCAGTCACTGCAACCACTAGGTGAATAGGATAAACCACTAAATACAAGGTTCACTTGGAAAGTGCCAAGGAATTTGATAAATGCAATGGTGAGTAAAATTGATGATGTTGAATGCAAGGAATTTTGATGATGTAATGAATGATTCTATTTTTGCCCTAACAAAAAAGGGGTTTTTGACAAGGAATGAATGCAAGGAAAAGGGTGCAACCTTTGAAAAAAGGACAACCTTTTGAACCTAGCAATTGATGTGTTGATGATGTGAATGCGAGGCAAAGGGTGCAACATTTGAAAAAAAGATGTAAGCTTTTGAACCTAGCAATTGTATTGGATGATGTGAATGCAAGGCAAAGGGCACAACCTTTGACAAAAGGATGCAACCTTTTAAACCTAGCAATTGATGTGGATGATGATATGAATGCGAGGTAAAGGGCACAACCTTTGAAAAAAGGACGCAACCTTTTGAACCTAGCAATTGACTTATTGATGATGTGATGTGATTGTGACCAAAGGAGTTTGGTTCCTTTGGAGCCTTTTGAATTTGATGTGTGTATGCGAGGCAAAGGGCTCAACCTTTGATAAAAGGATGCAACCTTTTGAACCTAGCAATTGACTTTATTGATGATGTGATGTGATTATGACCAAAGGAGTTTGGTTCCTTTGGAGCTTTTTGAATTTGATGTGTGTATGTGAGGCAAAGGGCTCAACCTTTGACAAAAGGACACAACCTTTTGAACCTAGCAATTGACTTATTCATGATGTAATATGATTGAGTGATTGAGTTATTTGTTGAATTGGTGGGAAAAGTGTGATACCTTGAACACCCCCAAGTTGTGATGTTGTTTGTTTGATTGGGGGAAGGTGTGATACCTTGAACACCCCCAAGTTGTGATGTTGTTTGTTTGATTGGGGGGAAGGTGTGATACCTTGAACACCCCCAAGTTGTGTTGTTGTATAGAACTTTCTAGCGATATTTGCATATGCGAATTTTATATATACACATGGTGTTTGCTTTTTTTTAATGTTATGCTTTTATGTGGATGTTTTTGTGTGAATGCATGTGTGGATGCATGTGTATATGTGTTATGGATTATAATGCAATGATAATGTGTATGAATGCAAATGAATTAATGCACTAATGATCATTTATAGTTTATATGTTTCTTGACCATGGATAGCATTGTTGTTTAATCAGGGGCACCAAAATGGTGGCATGTGAAATGGAAGACTCATGAAAATGACATGGATGTTGATATGGAAGAAGACATGGATGTTGAAATGGAAGAAGATATGGATGTTGATATGGAAAACTGATTATTTTTTAGAGACTCAAACATACTAGTGATATCAAACAAACTCACTAAATACTGCCTAAATTTCTCTAAGACCAAATGTGTGTGCAATGAATTCATTTACCAAATCATGAGTATTGTAATGAATCGAGGCAATAAAGAATCAATGTATGTGCAAGTGAGTTCATTTAAATCATCTTGACTAAATTGGGTGAGACCTGTTATGGAGAAGACCAAGAAGCTAGCTTGTCCTTATGTGCGGTTAGAGGTCTCTTTGAAAGAGACGTATCACCACGCATGAGCTTACTCCACTGCCAGTCAAGCGTCTATAGTCCCGGTGGAGATTAGCTCCATAGTCCAAGAATTTGATCTCTAAGTTTTGGGGATGACTACCTAATCGTCTAACTAGAAATGTAGTACTATCCTTACAACTTGAGGATATGTGGTGTGTGATGTGTAAAATATTTAGAGTTTTTAGGGGTTTTACCCTACTCTTTATTTTATTTTAAAATTGTGATAGTGGTGAAAACCACTATTTTTGTGGACTATGTTGCATGATGGGAGAAGCAAGGAATACCCTTTTCACTTCAAGATACAACCCAAATATGGTGTTATCCCTATTTAACACAAGATGTTTTTAATATGTGTGATTTGTGTTTGGTTCAAGAATATTTAGAGTCAATTCCCAGAACTCAATATTTTCTTAGTGAAAATATGTCTTGGTCCTAAAGAAAACTTGACATGTATTGGAGGTTGCTTAAAACACTAGGAGTGGTTGAGTGACCAAAAACACCTAGGAATTATGGACATGTGGTTTTGCAAATGACAATTTGGATTTATATAATGATTCAATGAAATGGATAATGTTTTGAAGGTGCCCCTGATTAAGGCAACATGACTTTATTGGACCAATTAATATTTGAACTGAATAAATGATCCCTAATATGAAATGTGAAATGTGGTTGTGAATGCAATGTATGAAATATAATTTGTGAAATGGAATGTGTGTAATGCAAATGTGTGAAAATGAAATGTGTGCAATGCAATGTGTGAAATGCAAGGTGTAAAATGCAATGCTATGAAATGAAATGTGTGCAAATGAAATGTATGCAATCCAAATGTGTGAAATGCAATTTTATTTTTGTGTATTAGCCATGTATATATACATATATATAAATCACAATAAGCATGGAACACTTTCAAGTGTATGATGTTCAGTGGCTCGGGTTCTTTTACTCCCCCTAGCCTGGTAAGCTTATGTGCTCCTTGAATCTTGTGAACTCGGATAGCAGCAAGCAACATGTATAGATGCAAATGACTAAATTATGCAAATGCAATGCCAAGATATTTTTGTTTTCTTGCTTTTTGGAAATTAAATGTGACCAAAGGTGTTAGGTACCTTTGGAGCTTTTTGGAATTGAGATGTGACCAAAGGTATTAGGTACCTTTGGAGATTTTTGGAATTGAGATGTGACCAAAGGGATTAGGTACCTTTGGAGTTATTTGAAATTGAAATGTGACCAAAGAGATTAGGTACCTTTGGATTTTTTTTGAAACTAAAATTTTGACCAAAGGGATGAGGTACCTTTGGAGATTTTTGAAATTGAAATATGACCAATGGGATTAGGTACCTTTGGAGTTTTTTTTTTTTTAATTAAAATTTTGACCAAAGGAATTATGTACCTTTGGAGCTTTTTGAAATTTAAATGTGACCAAAGGGATTTGATACCTTTGGAACCTTTTGAAATTGATATGTGACCAAAGGGATTAGGTACATTTGGAGATTTTTGAAATTGAAATGTGACTAAAGGGATTTGGTACCCTTGGAGCCTTTTGAAATTGAGATGTGACCAAAGGGATTAGGTACATTTGGAGCTTTTTGAAATTTAAATGTGACCAAAGGGATTTGGTACCTTTGGAGCCTTTTGAAATTGAGATGTGACCAAAGGGATTCAGTACCTTTGGAGATTTTTTTGTAAGGGTAAGGTGTGATACCTTAATTGTCCCTAATTTGATTGATGATTGATGATGTGAGTGACTAGGAGGATGTGATATCTTGAGAATCCCCAGTATGCTTGATGATTGAGTTGGTACCAATGTCCTGATTAGATGGGTTGGACAGACCGTTTATGGGAAAGACTTTCATATCAATAAGATCTTGGATCACATTTTTAAATGCATGACAATTACTGATGTTATGGCCCGCTTGTTGATGATAGGGACAATACAAGTGATCCTTAAAGTGTTTGCATTTTTTAGTTGGGTCTCCAAGTTTTATTGGTGGCAAAGTAATTTTATTTATCTCATACAACATTTGAAATATGGATGAGTAATATTTTGAAAGTAATGTGTAGTTGTGAAGGGGCTTTGTAGGATGCTTGGTGTGTTTGTCTAATTGTGTTGGATGTTGAAATTGTGGTACAGGTGTCATAACCTAAGATGTGGATTGTGAAACTAGATGTTGGAACTACTATGGTTTTTGACATGGATGATGACCCAAATGTAACTCAATGTTAGTGAGTCGAGTTAAAATCTATTGCAAAATTAAAATTTGTTGATAATCTGATTGTAATCCCTGGTTTGCTTGTTGAGTGTATTGAGATGTGGTGAATGGATGAGATTGAATGTATTTTTGGTGGTGTGATGAATTGGGGGATATGGATTGAAATTGATGATGATGAGGTTGGTGAAGAAATGATTGTGAATGAAGAAAAGGATATGATGTGTGAGGACTATGGATGGGTTGACTCATAGGAATGGAATGGGTTGATGGAGGTATGGGAATGGAAACCATAAAATATTGTGGTACCCATGATGGACTTTGATTGAAAATGGTGGGTTGGGTGGAAACAGGTTGAGGCTTAGGATTGATCACTTAAATTTGTTGTTGAGGATAAGATTGAGCATTGTGTCACTTCTTAAGCAATTTGTTAAGGTGTTCCCATACTTTATGTATTTCCATATCTAAGGTTTATGGCATGGATGTGTATGGAATGGATGATGTAGGTGGAGGATAAGTTGCAACCAAAATTACAATTGGATTGGATGAGGTGGATGCTAGTATTTGTGAAGCAACATTGACATGTGCTTTATACAAAGGATTGCCATAGGTGAATGTGTAGGAAGATGGTATGGAAGTTATAGGAGCATATGACTGTTGAGGTATGGATAAATGATGAAAATGTGCAAATGATGCCTCAAAAAGAGGGTTGTTATACACTTGGGTAAGGCTAGAAGGTTGGGAAGAGGTAAGCTCCTGCTAAAAAGAAGGATCATGCCTAGGTGGGCTATGGATTGGTTCTAAGACATAGTTAGTGGATCTTTGAAAAGCCTCCACTTTGGCCATGTCTATGTGAGTTATGTTATGATTAATGGTAGGTGAATATGGTACAGTTTGTGGAATGGTTGTGTGGATGGATCTGTGCAAAATATTAGTAGTTTGCATAGTGTGTGAGGGACCCACAAAAAAATTTGAACAACTTATCTGTATCACACTAGTGGTATTGACCATAAAAGTGGTGGGGAAGGATGATGAACAATCCATGGATGCAGTTTTTTGTTGGATAGAAATTTGATTCAATACTTTTCTTTAATTTCTAGTTAATACCATAAGCTAATGAACCAAATTGGAAATATACTAGAAATAAAATGTAAAATAAAAATTTTACAAAATCACACAGGTAATTCAATCCTATGTTTCTGCAATAAATGTGTCTTACTTCCTTTTTTTATTATCTTGCTTTTAATGCTTTTTATTTTTTACTTTTTGTGTGTATTGATGTACTAATCTAAATTATGAAGGATGAAATCTATGGCTTGGCTACGCAATGAGATTCTTTCTGGTGATGAAGTCCAAATTTTTTTCTCATGGGTATCCTATGGTGGCTAAGGGCAGAGATTGGCAAATGGAGATGAAGTCCACCATTGCCAAATATCAAGCAATGGTTGGTGATGAAGTCCAACTCATTATTGTTTAATGTGAAATGTGTTGTGTGATTCATTTTAAATTTTTATGTTTTCTAATGTGTACATACAATGTAAAAAATAACCAATTTTACAGGCCTAAATTAGAATCCAAAAATAGAAATACCAAGTTACTCAAAATATGTAGGGTACATCGCTTAAGACCCACTATGAACAGTGGAGGGTTCACCTACTCTTCCGCTCTAAATCAGCAAGGGATTCCAATAGTAGTAGTATAATTGAGTATCCTAATTTCATTCCTACTTAGAAAAGTAAAAGAGAAATTCTTAACCCTATCATGCAAACTATTTTATGCAGTTGTCACTTCATATGAAAACAATATGAAGAATATTGAGTACAACACACCAAACAAACAATAAAAACTTAAATTTGAAATGTGACCTATGGTGAATGTGTAAATGCAAGGCTACTCTAATGTGAAAAATGAATGCAAGTGTCTAAAAATACAAATATAATATGATTATTTTTAACAGACATTGAATGATGTTCTTTTTAATAATTAATCTGTAAAAATATAAAATAAAAATAAAATAGAAGGGTTAGGGTTTTGAGGTAGAATTACAAAGAAGCCTATGTATCCTTTCCCACTCTGTGAAATACCTCTCAGAGTCTCTGAAACTCACTAGGACACATTTTGAACTTTGGGGGGTGTCCCTCGAGCATCGCAGGGCATCTATGCAACCTTGGATCAACTTTTACAGTTCTAGAAACCCTAGTGCTACGAAAATCATGTGATTGGATTTCTAAAACTTGCAAGATAGAAAAGAAAATAGTGAGTTAATGACAATATTATTAGCATAAAGAACCCATTGTGGGTCCCACCATGATCGCCATTTGTGAATACAAAAATCAAGCAACACCAAACATAAACTATGAAATAAATAAATAAGCAAAGTAACTCAAATGATTGCACAATACAAATGAACTCTTTTATTATTATCGATGGATCTCCTGTATTACAATCAAGTGTACCCCAAATAGGGAGTTTATAATGCTTATTATTTTGAGATAATTGTTACAAAGCACTAGAGTTCTCCAAAAATCTAGTTAGACATAAATGGGGGTGTCTTCACACTTGATTTGATCCTAGTATAGTGGTGAGTGGGCTTTGGTATCCTATGCAAGGTCACCCGAGCTTCAATAGCCTTCAATAAATATTGCTCTTACACCTACACACAACCAAACAATAACAAGGATCAGTAATATCTATGAGGGCTCCACTGCGTGAGACCCTCAGAACAAATAAAATAACTAAACCCTAGTATTGCAATGAAAACTATGCATAAAAGCATAAAAATGTAAATGAAATACAATAAAATTTTACCTTGTCGAACAACGTTGTTTCCATATTCGTCGCTAATGTAGGGAATGATTATACAGATGCCCTAACAGTTTCCTGAGGGTCATAGGGCTACATATCAGAATGGGAAACACTCGCAGGTTCTTGGTGCTAACAAAAAATGCCAAAATATGCGTTGGAAACTCTGATGGGCACTTGGGAAGCTCTGAAGGGCATTCAGGAAGCTCTGGAGGGCATTTGGTGAGTAAGGAGAAAGTTGTAGAACCAAATCTAGTTCACGCGGGATGTGCGACGACGGATATGGAGGATATGAACAATGATGAGGAAATGCGAGGAAACTTGGGCACTCAAAGAACTTTAGAGATTCTAAAAACTTAGGGATTGAGTCCTCAAAATGACTCCTCTTTATAATATTCCCTTGGACATGTTAGGGTTTCAATGACACAAAATGTGTGGCTGAGATTAGAACATGAGGAAGGGTGGAGATTAAAGCAGGGCAAGTGGCATAGATTAAGGAAAATGGATGGCTAGGATTAAAAAGTGACGAATGGCTGGGATTAATTCATATAAATATATATACATTTATTAAATATATGTAAATATAATATATAAAATATATATTAAACAAATATATATAAATATATATAAATAACGGATATGTGTGGCGGGAAGCTATGGATGGAGGACAATTGGCTAGATTTTGGCGTCTACAACTTTGATACCATGTTTGATTTTGTAATACTTTCAAATAAATTATATTAAAGAATTTTATCATCACAATCTTATGCAAATGACTATAAAAGAGAAATATTAAGAGCAAATAGATAGATAGAGAGAGAGAGATCTAATTCAATGGATCGGTCCCACATCACTCCTTGGGGGTATTTATAATGATATCTAATCCTAAAATACTTGCTAACCTCAAGCCAAAATAACTTGAATTGAAGGTTAAATTACAACATATTAAATGCATTAAACCCTTTAATTGAGGTTAACCACATAGGCAGTTTAACAATATTGCTAAGGGTGAGAATATTAAGAATGCTTGTAAGCTTACATAAATATGCTCATATGCTTACATAAGTGATGTCCATAGGCTTACATAAATTATGTCTGTATGAATATATAAATAAAACCCAAAGGCTTACATAGCACTTGTTGTAGTATAAAATTTGGTGTGCTTGTAGATTCATTGTTGAACTTGGCATAATAAGGCCAAATTATAAATTTTCCAACAAATTTTACCCTAGAAAATGTCGTGTTGTTTGCAATAATTGCTAATGAAGTACCATGTATGGTAATCATATATTCTAGGAGTTGTATAATATTCTCTTGATTCACAACATTTATTATATTAGGATTTGCCTCTATTTATTTAGTAAAAAAGTTATTCACAATTAAGATTCATTACTGCCTTGCACTGGATGATTAATTTTTTGATAAAATCCAATTCCTATTGATAAAGGAGGCTCTATTATGATTATCAAATTTAAATATATCAATGCCCTTCCTACTTAATCCCACAAATGTGAAACATGATTTATCCAATAATAACATGCTCTCAGTAGCTTATGTGACATCATATGGGATGAATAGTGACCACTTTCATCATGCTATTCTCACAAGTTTTTTACTCCTTTCTCTTTAACACACCTTAATAAAATACCATCATATCCTTTTCAAAATATAACTTCTTCAAACATAGTATAATCTATAGTTTTTTGTTTAAAGTGTCTCCTTTTTTTAGGCATAATATTTCATGGAAAACATCTTGTATCCCTCTATTCCATGATATTAAGCATCCATTTTGTTTGTCTATGGATATTTATTTACACTTTGGGCTATTCAACCGCTTTTATGAATACCGCTTATTTGCTAGCATGTGATATTGCCATATTTTTACATAAGGCCCTTCCTCGTATTAGCTTAGTAGGTTTAATTTTTGTAACACATTTTTAGATTTTATTAATCCGTCTAGCCTTATTTTCTCTCAATTCTTCATGTAATATGATAGACCTAACATTATGATGTACTACAAAAATTATTTTTTTACTTTGAGATAGGTAGTTTTTAAAACTTCCTTAGGGCCTTAATTATAGAAAATATTTGTTTATCAATACATGTATAGCTTTCCTCATAATTGTGTAACATTTGGCTCATGGAAGATATAAGATGTTGTTCATATTTGTCATTCTTTTTTTGTTAAGACTGCTACAATGTTTACATCAATGTAAAACTCATATAACCTGAAGTCTTTGGAGAAATCTAGCTTAACTAACATTAAGGATTTGGTAATTGTATCTTTGATACCTTGAAATACTTGTTTACCTTCATCAGCCCATGTGAAATTGACATTCTTCTTGAGCATTCTCATAATCAATTTAACCAATTCTGCAAATTTAGTAATAAAATTGGCTATGAATTGGATTTGACCTCAGAAATACCCGATTCCTTTAACTGATGACAATAATGGTAGTTTTTGAAGAGATTTAATGCATTCAAGATCAATTGTAAGACCTTCCTTAGAGACCACCAACCTTAACAAGTTATCTTATTCAATGAAGCATGCATTTTCTAGGATGGAGGAATATTCCATATTCTTGGCATTATTCAAAAACAACTTCTATATGCTCTAAGTGTTTGCTTCTATATTTGTAGAATATGATCAAATCATCTAGGTAAATAATTTTGATCTTATCAATAAGGTTTGTGAACATAATACCCATTAATATTTGGAAATTAGCCCTTATGTTTGGTGGGAAAAATGACATTCTCTAGTAGGTAAAGGTTCTCCATTTTATATAGAATGTTATTTTATGTTAATCATCACCCTTGAACCAAATTTGATTATAGCCTAAAATAACATCAAGTAATGACATCATCTGTGACCCTTCCACCCTTTGCAATATCTATTCCATGGATGGTAATACGTAGTGATCTTTGAGAGAAGCCTTATTTAAATTTCTAAAATGGACACATAAATAAATATCTCTAATATTTTTCTAGACAAGGACCAACTTTGCAATCAATGTTAAGTGATTAATTGAAAATATAATATATGCTTGGAGTAATTTGAACAACTCTTTCTTCATAATAGCCTCTATGTTTGGATTGCAGGGTCTTTGTCAAAATGTTCTAGCCCCAAACTCAAGATCAATTGTGTGTTCAATTATTTTCCTATCATATACTTTCAGATCATACCACCATGCAATGACATCATTATATTTTATGCATGGTTCCTTGAATATGTTAGTTTCTTATTTTATACATTTCTTTCCCAACAATAGAATTTTCTTCTTGCTAATTTCAACTGGTTGGTAAGAAGAATGCTTTATTTTAATGCTTGAATTTTTGGTGCTATTGTTAGGATTAAATAGGCTTTCTATGGTGATTAGGTCTTGAGGTAATTGTTTGGTATTCAATTGATTATGCCATCCTTAGTATCATATCCATACTCATTTTGCCCCTTAGCATGTTTGACCTCCCGGATCATGAACTTAACTATTTGTTTGTCATTGTTAAATACCTGCCAATGATCTAGATTATCTGGAACTATTTGTCTAAAAATGACCTCTAAGTCCTTTGGTTTGTTCCACATATTTTTAGCTGGGTCAAAATTAGTAGCTATGGAAGTTACCTTGTCATCCCTTACCTTATTATCTCTTGGAACCATTGTGATCCCATGTATGGAAGCTTTTAAATATGTATTGAAGCTTTCAAATAGATCCCATATGCTTTCAACTATTTATTTTGTCAGCACATATTAACTTTACTTGATTGACCATTAGCTTAGAATCCAAAAATTCTCAAGTCATTGATGTCGAGTCTTTCTATTTTTTGAACCCAATAAAATACCTCATACTTAATACATTTGTTTTACCTTGTGGCTCTGTGAATTGTATTCCTACACCTGCTCTATTTTTGGTTTGAGCCTCATCAAGATGCATTGTCCACATCCCTTCAGACCCTCAAGCCTATTTTCTAGTTAGGGTTGGAATCTTATTATTGAAAGTGTAATCTGACTTATGGTGAAGGCCAACATTGTATGAAACAATATTGCATAGGAATACGGGCAATCATTATACAAATGTTTTTAATTTATTGTTTATTATTTAATTATGTAAGACATGGACTACAATCAACCTTGTTATGGTTAAACCCACCTTAAAACTTGTAATTAACCTATATCCTTCTTGTTATGTTGGCTTAGGTTAACTTGTTTATGTAATTAGGATTTTAGTATTGGTATAAATAACCCCACCACTCCATCCACTATATCAAATTATTACATTATTTATCCATGGATAATACAATGATTATTTATGGTGTTCAAGGGTACCCACCAAATATCTTTTTTATCCTTTTTATGATTTTTGTATATGATTTGAATGGATGGATTAATTCTATTCATTTTTGAAAATAGATGTGAAATACATGGTATTAGAGTGGGTATGAAGAAACATCGCTTGGTCACACAAAAATTTCACTTTAAAGCTTCCAATACTTCTTCCAAATGCTAGGGAGAATTACTCCTCAAAGCTTCATCAACAATTTTTGCATAAAGAACAAAGTGAATATTCTATTTTATTCTTCATCTATTCTTCTAGTTTTTTTGAGATTATGTGCTTAGTTTCCTCAAAAAATGATATTTGGGTTTTGCAAATGACTAATCAATTTCTATTGCTACTTTACCCTTTGAATATTGAAAAACAATAATTTTAAATGGCTTAGAGGTAGGAAAATTTAAATTTATGTATTTAGTGTTTTCAAGAACTCAAAACAAGCCACATTCAAGGAGGGGGTGCATGCTTCCACTCACACATAAAGGGTGTTGACCTAGTTAGACGAGGGTGTGTAAGACATTGCATCCCACCTTAGTATGGGGTTGAACTTCTTCAAATAGAATCTTCACAAGTGCAATATTTTGAGGTTTTCTAATTTTATCTCTAGCATGATGTCGTGGTGAGATGGTATGTATATTGGATGCTTGACATTGCTTAAGAGGAGGTTAAGGTTTCAAATCACTTACCTCCTTATTTTTTAAAATATAGTTTGGGTGTAGGCATTTATATGGAAGTGTTTCCATCCATATCCCTATTGGTGTTGTGGGTGAGCTAGTCAAGAGAAGTGTCTTAGGGATGTTTTGGCATGTGTTTAAATCCCTTTAGTGCCTTGTTGGTTTATTTATTTGAGCATTTAGATATTGGAATGTTATAGGGTATCATATATGATACGCTTTTCATGCCTCAACCAAAGGCTTGGTTGGCCAATTAGGGTTGGAATATTATTATTGAAAGTGTAATCTGACTTATGGTGAAGGCCAACATTGTATGAAACAATATTGCATAGGAATATGGGCAATCATTATAAAAATGTTTTTAATTTATTGTTTATTATTTAATTATGTAAGCCATGGACTACAATCAACCTTGTTATGGTTAAACCCACCTTAAAACTTGTAATTAACCTATATACTTATTGTTATGTTGGCTTAGGTTAACTTGTTTATGTAATCAGGGTTTTAGTATTGGTATAAATAACCCCACCACTCCATCCACTATATCAAATTATTACATTCTTTATCCATGGATAATACAATGATTATTTATGGTGTTCAAGGGTACCCACCAAGTATCTCTTTTATCCTTTTTATGATTTTTAAATGGCTTAAAGGTAGGAAAATTTAAATTTAAGTATTTAGTGTTTTCAAGAACTCAAAACAAGCCACATTCAAGGAGGGGGTGCATGCTTCCACTCACCAATAAAGGGTGTTGACCTATATAGACAAGGGTGTGTAAGACATTGCATCCCACCTTAGTATGGGATTGAACCTCTTCAAAGGGAATCTTCACAAGTGCAAGATTTCGAGGTTTTCTAATTTTATCTCTAGCATGATGTCGTGGTGAGATGGTATGTATATTGGATGCTTGACATTTCTTAAGAGGAGGTTAAGGTTTCAAATCACCTACCTCCTTATTTTTCAAAATATAGTTTGGGTGTAGGCATTTCTATGGAAGTGTTTCCATCCATATCCCTATTGGAGTTATGGGTGAGCTAGTCAAGAGAAGTGTCTTAGGGATGTTTTGGAATGTGTTAAAATCCCTTTAGTTCCTTGTTGGTTTCTTTATTTGAGATTTTAGATATTGGCATGTTATAGGGTATCATATATGATACATCTTTCATGCCTCAACCAAAGCCTTGGTTGGCCAATTAGGGTTGGAATATTATTATTGAAAGTGTAATATGACTTATGGTGAAGGCCAACATTGTATGAAACAATATTGCATAGGCATATGGGCAATCATTATACAAATGTTTTTAATTTATTGTTTATTATTTAATTATGTAAGCCATGGACTACAATAAACCTTGTTATGGTTAAACCCACCTTAAAACTTGTAATTAACCTATATCCTTCTTGCTATGTTGGCTTAGGTTAACTTGTTTATGTAATCAGGGTTTTAGTATTGGTATAAATAACCCCACCACTCCATCCACTATATCAAATTATTACATTCTTTATCCATAGATAATACAATGATTATTTATGGTGTTCAAGGGTACCTGCCAAGTATCTCTTTTACCCTTTTTATGATTTTAATGGATGGACTGATTTTATTAATTTTTGAAAATAGATGTGAAATCCAACATGGTATTAGAGTGGGTATGAAGCAACATCGCTTGGTCACACAAAAATTTCACTTTAAAGTTTCCAATCCTTCTTCCAAATGCTATGGAGAATTACTCCTCAAAGCTTCATCAACAATTTTTGCATAAAGAACAAAGTGAATATTCTATTTTATTCTTCATCTATTCTTCTAGTTTTTTTGAGATTATGTGCTTAGTTTCCTCAAAAAATGATCTTTGGGTTTTGCAAATGACTAATCAATTTCTATGGCTACTTTACCCTTTGAATATTGAAAAACAATAATTTTAATTGGCTTAGAGGTAGGAAAATTTAAATTTATGTATTTAGTGTTTTCAAGAACTCAAAACAAGCCACATTCAAGGAGGGGGTGCATGCTTCCACTCACACATAAAGGGTGTTGACCTAGTTAGACGAGGGTGTGTAAGACATTGCATCCCACCTTAGTATGGGGTTGAACCTCTTCAAAGGGAATATTCACAAGTGCAATATTTTGAGGTTTTCTAATTTTATCTCTAGCATGATGTCATGGTGAGATGGTATGTAGATTGGATGCTTGACATTGCTTAAGAGGAGATTAAGGTTTCAAATCACCTACCTCCTTATTTTTCAAAATATAGTTTGGGTGTAGGCATTTCTATGGAAGTGTTTCCATCCATATCCCTATTGGAGTTGTGGGTGAGCTAGTCAAGAGAAGTGTCTTAGGGATGTTTTGGCATGTGTTCAAATCCCTTTAGTGCCTTGTTGGTTTCTTTCTTTGAGCTTTTGGATATTGGCATGTTATAGGGTATCATATATGATACGCCTTTCATGCCTCAACCAAAGGCTTGGCTGGTCAATTAGTGTAAGCATATTGGTATCTACAAGATACAAGATCAATCCTATTTGACATTACTTTTATGCAAAAATAAATAACTATTTTTTTGGGTCGATGTGACCACACTCAATGCCTATGAAAGCCACCCTTTTACTATTTATATGCCTCCAAATGATGAGATATAAGAAACTATCAAATCCACAACACTTATAATTGTCCAATGGTGACCAAATGTCATAGAATAAGTGGTGGTCATTAATGAATTAGTGGACAAAAAGTAGCAATCTACAATTGAACATTACATTTCTAAGGTTTGGAGTATTATTTTTTCAATTTGTGAGGGTTATTAGGGAAAATATTCAGAGGCCATAACTTTTGCATACAAAAGCGTTTGAGCCCTATTTTTTTTTAAAATCACATAATTTTTTGAGCTCTTCACATTGGTGACATCAATTAAAGGACCTATTATAGTGTTGGGGGGTAACTTGTGCATGATATTCCTCAAATCCTGTTAATATTTTTCAAAAGGGAAAATTTAAAATATGTTATGGGAGAGGTAGTTGGATTTGTGATATTTGCAATAGTTATTGAGTCTTTTCAAGGCATTCAAAAAAAGGATTCAAATTATGCTCTAGTTAATCCTTCCTCTTACATTGAGCTATTGATTTATCTTATGCATGAACATATAACCCTTCATGATTTTATCTTTCTTCTATTATTTGTCTAGTTGCTCTTGGAATTTTATAATAGCTTGTCATAAATAGGTTCATGCAAAGCCTCTTTTGGTGAGGGACATGTGGTCCAAGGGAAAGTTAAAGTTTCCAAATAAGGTAAAGTATGTTGTAAAAGGGAAAGTTATGCTTCCAAGTCTTGCCTTATACGACTATAGAATATTGGAGAAATATTTTAAAGGGGATATTATTGGATTCTCTTCCTCATATGGAGTCATAACAAAGGTTTTCATTGTATATGTGTGAGTATCTGATATTGGCAATGATGACTTTAGTCTAGCCTAAGAAGATTCTTGTGTAGAGGCATATTTGCATAAGCATATTTCTAGATGATGAGGGGGTTATAATGAGACTTCCTCAAATATGGAGGCCCACTAGAGCATATATTATTAAGGGGAAGATTTTATTATCACAAATGTCTTATCTCCTTGGTCCTTCAATTCAAATTATGAGGGGATGTTGAAAGTATAATTTGACCTATGACCAAGGCCATAACTATATAATGTAATCTTGTATCGGCCTATGGAAATTCATAGCACAAATGCATTTAGTTTATTATATATTATTTAATTATATAAGCCCTATGAATCAAGTGGCATTAGCTCAACCTTTTAGATTCCTCAGTATTTAAAGAAGAGACCAAGGTTCAAATATTGTCAAGCGACATATGTATAATATCCAAGATTTGTTGTACTACCACTATGTGGTGATGATGTAATATGGGTGGACCCATTTCAATCCCATATAACCAATTGAAAAAAATTATGTAAGCCCTATGAGCCACAATTAACCTTGTTATGGTTAAACCCCCCTTAGAACTTGTGATTAACCTAAAGCCTTCCTATTATATTGATTTAGGTTAACTTGTTTATATAAGTGGGGTTTTATTTTTGGTATAAATACCCCTCACCACTACATCCATTATATCATAGTGTTTTGATCCTTATCCATATATAATATAGTGATAATTAATGTTGCTCAAGGACACCCACTAATTCTTCCTCTTTTGTCCTTTTTATACCTTTTGAATAATATTGGAGTAGATGGATTAATTTTGTTCATTTATTTTTAATTAGTGTAAAATATAATACTTATTTGGATCTTTAGATACTAGGTAATTTGCTAGATCTATTTCCATAAATGTTTCACCCTAATCATAGTATTCATATTCCTATAAGATTCCAATGATCATGTGGCTTTCATGAATAAACTCACAATCATTTAATTCTTCATCTATAAATTTAGGAAGATCATTCTAGTTAACAGTCCCATATTCATCTAGCTTATGAAGAAAATAATTGCAAGGTAGTTATTTTTTGATCCTTATAATTTTTCCATCCTTGGGCATTTTCATATGAGTGTAGTCCATAGCTAGGTATCCATTCCGATCACAATAGCATTATAAAATATGGAGGAATATCTAATACAATCACTTCTTGAATTAATATGAAATATAGGTGTTTAGCTATTGTCATCACTAGGTCTTTTAGAGCCCTAAAAATATTCATTCTTATCCCGTCCATTTGAATTGGCCCTCTAGCAACTTGAGTATATGGGATAGTTATATTTTCATAGACAACATTAGGCATGATAGTTAAAATCACTTATTAATGCACTATACAACTATGCAATAAGTATCATTCAACCTTTAAGGTAATATAGAATAGTGGTGGTTCCATTGTCTTTAGTTTTGGAGCATTCAGAATATTCATAGCATTCACTTGAATGCTTAACAAATCCTCAACTATTAGATTCTATTGTTCAATTGGGTTTGGTTTTGTTAGTTTTTGTGCAATTTGTTTTGGCTTAGCATAACTTCACTCTTGCTCCTTCAAAACTCCTTATAGTAAATATCTCTATCTACAAAAAGATAATGCCTCTAGCAAATTTACTTTTGTTGGTGTTTTTATTATTTCATTCACAATATTGAATTTTTATTTAGTAGTATTGTTATCACTATGTAGAGAAAACTTTATGAACTAGCTAGTAGCAATAGATTGACTTTCAATAGTCAAATATGGGTATTTTAAAATCTTCTAATTTGTTTTCTATAATTTATCACTTTCTTCCTATTTGCATGGTTCTTCGATTGTAGTTTCCTCCACTATAGAACCCAAGATTATGCATGGTGATGAATATTCACAAATTGGGTGAATATTAGGATTTATAAAATTGGAAATTAGTGAATATGAGGACCCTCAACGTCGGCTCATTCGCCTAAAATTTTTAGGACCAGTTTTTTCTTAGGGTCAATTTGCCCCAATATATATCCAAACATAGGCCTATTTGTACTCGTTGGAAAGCTCTTTTCAAGAATAATATAATGGTGGTGTTTGTATGAAGTTATAAGATGATTTAATATGTAAAAAGTGGTCCCAAATATGGAAATAAATTTTAGAGCTTCAAATACCCCAAATTTTGGTGTGAAGATGCTCGATTTGATTTGCTTAGGATTATCCATGATTCACCTTGATTTTGATTAGGATTCACCATTTTTTACGAGTACATTTTGAGTCTAACCACTTATGCATAACCCTGATAGAACCACTTGCTTTAGAAGTATCAACTTGTTGAGTATATGTTGATGTAACTTCTTGCTCATTATTTTGTATAATAAAGCGAGTTGATAATATTGACCCCTATTTTTGAGATGTAGTGGGGGACACCTTCTCAAAATGATGATACTCATACCTGACTTAGATAGTTTTTGTGGGGTCACTTTGGATGATGATTGGGGCTGCTCCTCTATTGGTTAAATTTTACTTCATTGGAAACTCCATTTTGTTGGTTTGTTAATATGTACTATTCCTCAAAATAAAAATCATCTATATCTTCTAGCACCACAAAATTTACAAAAAATACATTATTTGCATTGGGTATATGGGAAATGATTTTCGCACTATGTCTAATTGGTCTACCATGATAGGTTGCTGATTCCCTAGTTATTTTACTATTGGTGGTTGGATTACCACTAGAAGAGCTACCATTGCTACCCATTCTGTTTTGCATTACTAGTTGTATATCAATGTTTGAGTATTGTAGATGATTAATGAACACTATCAAATTATTATTAAACTTGTAGGTGAAGTAAAACAATGTATTTATATTTGAATTTACATTCACCATATTATTTTACACTTGATTAGTTACCTCATTTTCTAATTTATGAGGATCTTGATCTTTGGTATGATATGTAATTCTACTTTATTGCTAATTTATTGTTTATTGCCACCCACTATTCTACCTTTGTTCTACTATTCACTGGTTAGCCATATTTCTCATAATCTCTCTCAACTCATTCACACTCTTTAGTACTTGACTATCCATTCCTCCATATTGTTGTATGATTTGTTTCTAGTATCTTGGAATAATGGGCATGTTGTATGACTATGGTGGGCAGATAGTGCTAGTAGTTATAAGAATACTTGAAGCACTTTTATTTAGAAAGCTTATTATATGAGTGTTCATTTGAGGATACACTTGTGTATCATATGGTAATTGAGTAATCTAAGGGGTGAAAAATATAGTATCCTAGTAGGTTTGGGTTTGCTTGTACTATGTATTCAGAGTTGGCATAACTAGTGGCATAGAATATTCTATCTCTCAAGTTTGGGGTTGATCCACATGCATTGCATAGGTCATTGGTGGTGTCGGAAATAAAAGTTTCACTTGAACCCATACATGTTCAACATGGGATACCTCTTCAAATGCATCATATTATGTGATGTGATTTTTATTTAGAACCATTATAGCTAAATATGATTATATGAATTTTTTTTAATACATAGGATAATTTGTAACACCATTGGGTGCTTCCACTCTAATCCCTAGATTGTTGGGTTAGACAAAGTAAATGGGACCCTTGATCCTTTAGGATATCAAACTAGGGCAGCCAACCAACAAACACTCAACTGTCACCATCCAAAGTATCCCTTTTTGGGTACACTGTGGTTTAAACCTTGGACCTTCCTAAAGAGATGCCAAAGCCTTAACCACTATGCTGTCCTTATCAAACTATTATATGCCTCTTATATAGTATACCAATGCTTTCTTGTTCAACCTAATATTTAAAGGTATAATGCGTAGCATCATCATGAATCTTATACTGTAGTTATGATTATTTTGATTAGGATGCTTGTGGATAACATGGTTTCAAAAAATGAATAGAATCAACACATTATCTAGTATTTGCTAAAAAAGAAATACACAAAGTAATGCACATAGTATTTAAGGGTGCCCATGAAAATAAAATAATCTCATGATAAAAGAATATAATTACACTCCAACCACTAATAAAATGGTTGGTAGGATGGGGCATTTATACCTAAATATAAGTTACATTTAGGTCAAGGTTAATTGACCGGCGTTAAGAATAAAAATAATAAAATATTACAAAAATACAATTTTCAATGTTTATAAGGGTCCAAAGGGCTTATATGAACAATACAATACAAAAGCTAGTTGTTGTTGGGAAATTTATAATTAAAATCATCACATACACATAAATATTACAATAAAAACATAAATTCATGAAAGAAAAAAATATTACAATACAAAATGTAAATGCAAAAATATATTAATCTCACAAATCACAACACAAAATTGTGGGCCTCTTCAAGGGGGAAACCTCCTTCAATAATTTCATTCAATATGTAAAAGATACATTCATTTATGGACCCTTTTCTTTTAAAGATACACTTCATGCAACCCTAACTTAATACTCAAGAGTTGGCTTACATGCAAAGTACCACTCGAGCTAGAATCTTCTACCAAATAAATAGTTACATTATTGATAATGATTAAAATAAATGGTCTCACTTGTATAGGCACCTCAATTACCACATAAAATTACAAAATATTACAAAATATAATTATAATAGGGTCCCCACGTAATATAAGAATTACATAATAATGTTAGGATGGGATCCTAACGTGCCCTTACCCTTTAGAAAGCTTTGTCCTCAAAGCTAGATATGAGGAAATTGGTGTTGTAGTTTTTGGAGATATTCCAAGTGGTATATTTAGGTTGTAAGCCATGCCATTGAAAAAAACCTCAATGATGACATGGTTCCAAAGGGTACGTGATCCTTGGTCTAAACTTTATTCAGGCTCGAGTAAGATGGAATCCTCTTCATCTAGTTCTTATAAAGCAAATTGAACTTGTACCTTATTACACACAACCTTAATTAGAGAGGAGACATGAAATACTAGATGGAGATTTGATGTAGTCAAAAGGGTCAATTTGTAGGTTGTTGCACCAATCCGTTGTAATACATGGTAGGGTCCATAGTATTTGGCAACTAGTTTTTAGAATCTGTAAAGTTGGAGGGATGAGTATTTATAGGATTTCAGGTGAAGAAAAACCATATATCCTATTTCAAATATACACTCAAAACGATGTTGATCAACTTGTTGACCCATATAATTTTAAGCCAATTCTAGATTCATATTTAATTAGCGGAGGGTTGCAACATGCTGGTTAAGTGTAGTGTCAACAACATGAACCTTGGAGCTTCCTAGAATGTAGGAGGGTGTTGATTGAGGATGAATGCATAATACTTCAAAAAGGGTAATCTTGTTCACTATGTGATATTAATTATTATACCATGATTTGGCTAAGGAAGACCACTTTACCCATTATACAAGATGGTCAGAGGTAAAGCAACAAAGATAGGTCTCCAAGCATTTGTTAATAATTTTTTCTTGGCCATCCATCTATAGATGATAGGATAAACTCATTTTGAGTTGAGTTACATACAACTTAAATAATTCCTATAAAAAATGACTAGTAAAGGTTGGGTTTGTGTTGAACACAATATATGTGGGTATGCCATGAAGGCAAGAGGTGGAGTCTAGAAAGATTTGGACTACTATTGAGGTTGTGTAGGGATGAGGAAGGGAATAAAAATGAACATACTTAGTGAGATGATCGACTACCACCAAAATAACTATTTTTCCTCTTGACTTAGGTAATCCTTCAATAAAATCCATTGAAATATATGTCCATACTTATTCTAGAATTTGCAAGGGTTGAAGAGTTATAGGGGATTGCACTATTTATCCTTTCATTATTTGGTGCATGTCACATTCAACCATAAAAGTTTGAATATCCTTATTCATTCTCTTTTATAAGAAAGTAAGCTTAAGCCTTTCACAAGTCTTTAGGAACCTAGAATATCCCATGGTTGGTGAGGCATGCATTTTCTTAAAGATGAATTCTCGTAGTTGTGAAGTTTGGGGAATAACAAAGTGGTCAAGATATCTTAAATCCTGTCCATCCCAAGTGTATCCCAAGCATGAGTTAGGCTCTATTTGAAGTTTGATGATCAAAGTTTACAATTTCAAGTCCTTGGTTACATCCTATCTGTGAGAATTAATCCATTGAGGAATGGGAGAAGATATAACATCTAACATAATCTAGTCCTCAAACTATCGAGAGAGTGCATCAACCACGATGTTCTCCTTTTCTTTTTTATATATGACTTCATAATCATAACCCATTAATTTATAGTTCCACTTTTATTGTTAAGGTGTGGTGACTTGTTGTTCTAGGAAATACTTGAAACTTTGGTGGTCTATTTTGATTGAAAAATTATGCCCAATGAGATAGGGCCTTCAATTATTAACCACATGCAAAATAGCTAGCATCTCCTTTGCATAAGTAGATTTTCCTAAATTTTGGCTTGTAAGTGCTTTACTAGTGATGGCCAATGGTCTTCCCTCTTGCATCAACATGGACTCTATGCCATTTCTAGAAGCATCACTTTAAATTACAAAATATTTAGAAAAATTAAACATTGCTAACACTAGGGTGGTTGTCATGAATTGTTTTAAGTCAAATAAAGCCTTCTCAATTGGTTCTGACCAAGGAAAAGAATTATTTTTCAACATGGCTATTAAAGGAGTTGCTATCTTGCCATATTTTTGGACAAATTTGTGGTAATAATTTTAGAGTCCCAAAAAATCCTTGAAGTCCCTTGAGAGTGTGAGGCTTTGGCCAATATTGAACAACTTGAATCTTTTTTAGGGTAAATTTTAACTCTATATTTGGTGATAATGTGATCCAAATACTCCACTTCTATCATCCCAAAATAAAACTTAGACCTCTTGGCATAAATTTTATGCTAAGACAAAAGCTATGGAGTTTGATCCAAATGTATGAGGTGCTCCTCCCAAGAACAACTATAAATAAAAATATCATCAAAGAAGACTAGAATAATTTTGTGAAGGAATGGGCAAAAGGAACTATTCATGAGGCTTTGAAATGTGGATGGTGCATTTGTTAGGCCAAATGGCATAACCATAAATTTATAATGGCTCTCATGAGTTTGAAATGCTATTTTGAGGATATCTTCCTCCTTGAGACTTATCTGATGATAGCCCAAGAGAAGATCCAATTTGGAAAAAAATATTGCACCATGTATCTCATCGACCATTGGAATAGGAAATTTATCTTTAATGGTGAGCTTATTGAGATCACAAAATATATACACAACTACCATGACCCATATTTATTTCTAACCAATAGTACTAGAGAATAATAAGGACTGTTACTAGGTTGAATGACCCCTGGTTGTAGCAATTTGTGTACCAATTCCTCAATTTTTGACTTAAGAGCATAGGGATACCGATAAGGTCTAATGTTAGGTGGAACACTACCATGTACCAATATGGTATTGCATGATCATGGGAATGACATGGAGGTAATTATTCTCATGGAGGAAATGTTAGAGAATATTACATTATTTGGTGCATGCCAATGTACCACTTTGGTACAATATTATATTAGGTGTATGTCTTAGATTAGAGTGTGATTTTATATTTCATGTAATGTAATAATATGCAAGAAATGTACAAGTGTCATGTAATCTTGTGTGCAAGTGTTGTGAGTATAAATGTGCACAAGTGTCCATTATGTAAGAGTGCACATGTGTCCTTAGAATAGGAAAATGAAGAGTTACAAAGAAGAGTGAAGATCAAGAGTGCACCATATGAGGAGTCACATACTATTATATATTTGTGACTAAGCATTGTAATTTGTATAAAAAATGCATAGCACATAGCATGCATTAGTAGACCTTTATTCTATATCATTTTCACCATTTTCATGAGCTTTGTTATGTGATTATTCTATGAGTTATTTCTTGAGTTATTCATATTTATATTGTGTTCTTTACATTGCAACTTTATTTGATCATGTTATTACTTTCTTGTGGCTATTTTATTTAAGTATTAAGGCTACAAAAGCTATCAGTGGTATCAAATCCACAATAAGTTTACTTGCACAGGTTTTCAAAAGTTGCAAGTAGTCCAAGGATATTTCCACTGGCTAAGGAAATACCAGTGAAGATAAGGATATTACCACTGGATTAGAAAAACCAGTGAAGACAATATTTCCACTATGTTGAGGAAAAACTAGTGAAGGCAAGAATTAATACCACTAGGTTGAAGGACAACCAATGAAGATTTAAAGAGGTAAATTTTAGAGAACCAACTCAAGAAGAAAAGTTGGTCATTGCTATTGTTGCTTTATATTATTAAAAACTTTATAGAAGTTTTATATTAATGCTAGAGAATGTTAACTAAGTTTTTGTTGTAATGAAAATTAATCTTCAGAATTTGAGAAGCTTCCTACAACATATAGAGAAGAGTTTCATCTTCGATTTCTAGAAGGTAGTGAACTTTCTTCATGCAAGGATTGGTTTGAGTTGTAGCTAAGTTTTAAATATTGATATTGATAAGAGTTTGGAGACTCCAAAAGAGAAGTCCCATTAAAAGCAGATTTAGAGACCCAAGAAGAAGGTCCTACTGAAGATTAAAGATAAAGAAGAAGACCTATTGGAAAAGGTCCTAGATAAAGGTTTATTGGTCCTTAGAAAGAAAAGAGACCATTAAGGAAACCTTGAAGGTAGAAATAAGACTTCAAGACAACAAAGAGTCTTGAGGATAGTCCTAGTTAAAGGACAACACATAGCACATTGAAGACAACATACTAGTAGTCCACTTTGGACAACAAAGTTAGAATATTCAGGATAGCAAAAAAGAAAGATAATATCTGGAAATAAAAGAGTGCAGGATATAATGACAATATTAAAAGTGAGTGAATGCCACAAAGGCAATATTAAAAGTGTTTGAAAGTCACAAGGATAACATTAAAGAGAAAGGTAGTATTTGAAAGCCACAAAGATAGCATTAAAGGAACAACAAGTTTAGAGAATGTAAGACAACATTAATAGTATTTCCATAAACAAGTGAAGCATTACAATATCATCACAATAAGAAGAATTGAAGCTAGATAAGGCAACATATTCAATCAAGAAAAGACTAAAAACTAGAACAATATTGAAGACAAGAAGATATTTTTAATAGAGATAGGAGACATAGAAAGAAGAGATTTAGAAAAGTGTATTCACACCAATTTTGGGACAATCGTTGCCATCCTATGACAAGACCATAAGGTATTGTAGACACCCAAAAGTTGCACACTGCTATACCTACGTACTTGTAGATCCTTCTGGACACTTGTAGGTTTACATAGGCCATCCTAGGTACCCCTAGGCTATCGTAGACCAGCGTAGACTATTGTAGATCCTCCTAGACATGCGTAGATTGTTGTAGTCATGCGTAGTCATACATAGATGGTTGTAGTCATGCGTAGTCATGCGTAGATCACCATAGATTGTCATAGCATCGTGTAGACTCCCATATACTACTTCATCGACTTTTAGGTCCTAAACCCTCATAAGCCTTCCAAATTACATCCGGTGCATTGGAATATCATTCGACAACCAATTTGCACTCAATTGAGGCCCCCACGGGGTATTAGTTGACCAAAATAATTAATAAGTCAATACCCAAATTCTAATTTAATGTTGACTTCACTTAAGTCACCTTTTTAGGGTAAATTTGATTAAAAGAACCCTTAATCTTGATTAGCACTAATCACATCCTCCCACATGTGTGAAATTAGGGTTTGTTGAGATATTTCTTTAATCATGTCTTAAATTGGCTTAAGCACCTCCTAATCAGGATTAGCCCTAATCCATCCTCACACATGTGTGAGGATGAGATATTTCTCATAAGGAATGTGATGTTGCCACATTGCATTTCTTAACCTAACCCTAGTCAGAATCAAACCTAGGTTTAGTCTATCTAACCCCCCTTGCACCTTGCCTTTGCCTATAAATAATGGGTCCCAAACCCCTAATTAAGTCTGATTCACAAATTCAACAAAGCATAGTTACTCTGCTAAAATGGAAAGCCAATATTGAACAGTCACTTCCTAGTGCACACAGTCGGATTTCAATGGTACACAGAGGCACCCCAGCTGCCTAGGAGTCGACCCATCGGAAGGATTTTGTAGAAGAGGCATCACAGCTCAGATCGCCCCTTGCCCCATGAATCCGGCCTCAGTTCACCCCTCGGGTGGCGAATTGGGTCTACAGGCCCCAAATCACTCCATATTTGGGTGGTAAGCTCCCTTTTACTATATTATTACTTTCTGCATAGTTTATTTCATGTTTTATTATGATTTTATAGTCATTTCATCTTTATAAATATGGGGCCTGACTAAGGCAAGCCCCCCATCGTATTGACCCCTTCTTGCAAGTTAATCATAGGTTATGCAGTAAATTTGAAGAGGGAAAGCACCATCAAATCAATAGCAACCCAATGGTGGCCCACATACAAAGAAGCCCACCTACACTGAGGGACATCAAAGAAGGCATCAGGCCTATAGTGTATTCATGAAAGGAAAAAGGGGAATTCACCCTATTTGTAACCCATATCAAATTTATCATGAATAAAGCATATATTTTTGAATGACTTGTGTTATTACTTGTTGTTAGATCAAATGTCAACTTCTGGTCATTTCATTCTGGCACGCCCGGTGGGACCCCCACAACGGATAGTGCTAGATTCATTTTCTTTGTAAATCTGACATTATCCTCTATTTTTGTGTATTGCAGGTACTAAATATGCTTTTCATAGAGACCTCCAAAGCCCTAGGAACCATCCTAGGCCATCATATTTTTTATTTGAAGCCTCTACACCTGATTCACCCCCTCCCCATGAATCAGTACCAATTTGCCCCTCGGGTGGTGATTTGAGCATAGAAGCCTCAAAAACCCCCAAATCAGTTGGGGTGATCTCTTCAGGGGCCAAGAAAACCCCCCTTAGCATCATAATGTAGGTATTTTCACTTTTTCTACCTCTGTTGCAAGTTTTGGAAATAAAAATCTCATTAACTAGTTAAATAATCATTGCTAGACATAGTTTTGTTTTCATTGCAAAGTTGTCAAATATTTAGGGTTTCTAAAATTTTTAGGACCTGCAACTTTCCAGCAAGTGTATAAAATTTATTTCTCAAATAAATTTGCATTTGTCTTTTATTTTTGCATATGGCATAAGCCTAAGTTGTTCTTCCTTCGTTCATAGCTTCCATTGCTAAAAGGAACTTTACATTCTAAAGTAAAATCAGGGTTTCTAATCCCCTCTTACATTTTTGAAAGAATTTTGCATTCTGAAAGTTCAAGTTAGGGTTTCATAATCCTCTCTACTCCACACACATTTGGATTGCATGTTTCTATGTTTTGCAAAGTAGATTAGTTTGCTTCACAAAGGCATTTAGGCTAGACCATTTCTTTACAAAGATTATAAGCTATCTAATCATTTGCTTTCGAAAAGGCATTAGGATTAGTTTTCTTTTGAAAAGGCAATTAGTTAGTTTCTTACCTTGCAAACATCGTTAGAAAAACACAAACCCACACACACTCACGTGGTACCTTAAACAAGTGGTGAGATTGGACTTCATCCCCAATCCATCGCTCGAGACTGGTGTGGATCGAGTTGCACTCTCCATCAGCTCACCCCCTAGACACCTAGCAGCCCCATAGGAGTGGTTTTCTAGATTTCATCATCAAAAAATCCCCCACTTTTGTGATTGGGCCCTGGATTTCATCACCAATGGTTACCTACGGAGTGGGACAGGATTAGCGCCTTCATCCACAAGGCTTGTATAATTTGTGGAATTGGTAACTATCATTCTTGACTAAGCCCGCTCGAGGGTGAAGCGAAAGCATGGGTATGCCGATAGCAGGTCTCAGATAGTGCCACCTCTTCTCATGAGAGGATATTGTGAACTCGCTTCAGCATAGTGAGTTCCACCCCTTTAGGATATCATTTTACTGCACCTTCCATACAGGTCACCATTCGCACGTTGCGGTACCATTCTATCCTGTGCATCTTTGGGTGTTGTAGGAGGTTTGATATTGATGACATTCCCAATTTTCTAGAGTATTCACTCCATTACCCATGATTCTACATAGGGAGTATCAACATTACAACACACAAAAATGAACATAACACTTTTATTTTCTTAGCATTTAGAATTGATTTCGGTCTACCATTGTTTGCATGATCACAGACCGGTCTCAACACACTGCACTATATATTGTTTTGCTACACACAACATGCCACTTACTTCACACTCACATTAGACACATTTGAGTCTACATCACACAGGGTTTATTCTTAAAAACCCCTTTTACACATGCTACTATGCCTGTGGTCACCCGTAGTAGAGCGCATGAGCAATCACGCTCTATGGAGGAATGGCCTCCCCCTTCCTCTAGTCAGTCCACTCTTACTCCTTCGATCATGAAGGAGAGGATTATAGACACATCTGATTCATGCATAGAATCTGATGTACAATTCACACACATGATGCCTCATGAGGAGACATCAACTTTGAGTGAAATCCTCGCTACTTCACTCATAGAAGATTACCCACTCCTTTCAGCCCCATCCTCACCTAATCCACCAACCACATTCTGTGACCATGTGATCTACATAGCACCAGGACAATCTCCTCCATCCTTCACCATAGATGAGGAGGTCATGCCTACTTCACCCACCTTTGCACATCCCTTCTTCCAGAATCTATCTCAATCCCTATTTGAGAATGATTCCTCCCTTCTAAATCATACCCATCCTGAGGTCGCATCATTCACCCCTACCATAGGAATGGTGTCTGACCCATCCTCCTCCATTGTAGGAAGCTATAATCCATCCTTCCAAACTACACAATAGATCCCTACCCAACAGGAACCATAAGCATTCCCTCAAACCTCACACCCGTACTCTTCACAAGAGTACCAACCATCCTCTTCCCAAGAGTCATTCTTCACCATATCTGAGGGTACCTCCCAATAGCCTCTTCAGGAGCAAGATGTGCAAACCCAAGTGGGAGTGTACACCTACACTTTCCCCTCAACCCAAGCTCCTACCTCGATAGCTTATCCCACCTTTTTGGTAGCTTTCCCGCCTATCTCCCAGGTATCCGGAGTGTATGACACCCAACCCTTGGAGCCACCTTTGCCTACGATGACCTTTAGGATACCACCACCTATTCCTTTTTAGGCTCCCACTACCCATCTCCATCCTACCTATGGACCGACACCAATAGCTTATCCACCCACTCAACCAAATTATTCCACATAGTTTAGCTTCCCTACTTCCTACCCTCCAAGGTAGAGATAGATCCCATATTTTGATACCTCATCTCGACCACCCCTAGCACCAGTAGCATCGACACCTACACTACCACCAGCTACACCTAGCTTCTTTACACCTCCTCTAGTTTGGTCATCACCACCCATGGTCCAACCAATATAGCAGGCTCCAAACCAACAAGTACCCATGCCACAACCACATGTTGCCCAGTCATAGTATTATTATCCTCAATAGACACCTACCCCACAACCTAGTGTGCCCATAGACATGACAACACATGTCACCCAGTACCCACCTTATCATGATCAGGCACAATAGTATTCCCCATAGTATTGTGAAGAACAACAATACCAATATCCACCACATCCATAAGGTCAACCTACCATAGCTCAACCCTCAACTCCTATGACACCCAAACTTCAACTCTTGCGAGATGAAGTCAAAATGTTGAACCTACGCACCTCTAGCTATGGGCCACAAAAGCCTTGCTATGATGAACTATGCAATGAGCCAGTTAATCCATCAATTCCTATCCCTCCTTATCCCTATCACTTCGAAATACCAAAATTTGACAAGTATAGAGGTAAGGAAGATCCCAGAGAACATGTGAGCAACTACCGCTCGTCCTGCTACCAACTTCATAGTAGTAACCCCCTTATGTTGCGTACCTTCTCCCTATCCCTCACTGGGCCAGCATTGGATTGGTACAACATGCTACCATGCCATAGCCTGTATACCTTTGAGAAGCTAGCCAATTCCTTCTTAGAGCACTTTTCCATCAACATCAAGAAAAAGACCACATTTTTTTATGTCTACGCCTTACGATAGGTGGATGATGAACCCATTACTGAGTTTGTTGCTATATGGAGAGCGATTATCCATGACCTCACCCATAGCCTCCCCACCTCGGAGCTTGTGACACTCTTTTCCAAGAGTTACCACAAACACATTTCCACATCCCTCCAACTTCACCAAAGTCATACTTTTGAAGATGCTATCTCACAAGCAAAAGTGATCAAAGATATTAAGGTCCAGTCTAGGAAGATTAAGTTGAGAGCCAAATCCAACTATAACTCCAAATTTCACTTCAATAGACCCACATCGAATCAACCTTACCCATGACCACAACAAACCAACCAAGTCATAGCTGCTACCCTAGCACTAGTACCGACTCCTCCACCCTATACACCACAACCACAAGCACTCCAAGCTAATGCTCCTACCCCACCTCGACCACAAAAATACCATGGCATGCACCCATAGGGTCCACCATACAACTTTACACCCTTATCTGAACCATTACTAACCCTGTTCCATAGATTGTATGAGGGCAACCATCTCGTTCTACCCGAGATCCACCCATTGGATCCAAATTCACCTAAGCCTCATGACTATAATGAGCAGCTCTTCTATCCCTTTCATAGGCAGCATGGCCATAATATCGATTCGTGTCACTCCTTTTGGGGGCAAGTTCAAGACCTAATTGATAGGGGCACTATTCAGGTAGCAAACCCTCTAGCCCCATAGAACCAAAACCTAGGAATTTTCCAAAACCCTCTATCGGATCATAGAGGACCCAATCCCCCTAGACCTCCAAACAATCCTCTAGTGCCACCTCACCAAGTCAACAATGTCTAACATGATCCTCCATCACGTGGAGTAGTAGGCATGATCAACCTTACTACGAGGAACCAATGGTACCCATCATGCTAGACAACACCTATTGTTTCTCCCCCTATCTAGTTTACGTCCTCGCAAACACCCCAAATGCCTAATACCATACCACCACCACCTCAAAATGTGATTACCATCCATGGTAGTCTAACCCATCAACTACGCAATGCCCCTATGCGACTATCCATATTTGATCTCCTATAATAGTCTCAACCCCATCATGAGGCATTGAATGACATCCTACATTCCATTGACTTAGAGACACATGACACAAATGCTTTTGTCAATTTTATAGGGAACATCCCATGATGCCTTCAACCTTCAATTAGTTTCCATGACCATGAGATAACGAAACTCATTGGTGAAGGAGCTGATCCTCCCCTTCACATACAAGCTAATATCAATGATATTACCTACAAGTGGGTACTCATTGACATGGGCTCATCCATCAGCATCATATCCATAGTAGCCCTGCATCACCTACACCTCCCTCCAACACATTTCACCACACCTTCCCTAGACCTACATGCTTTCGATGGTTCCATGAGACCTACCATAGGATCCATAGTTCTGCCCATTCACGTAGGCATCCGTACGATCCCCATCCTCTTTCACATCATTCAAGGAGAAATGCAATACAATATTCTCCTTGGTCACCCTTGGATTAGAGACATGCAATGTGTCCCATCCACATTGCACCATTGCCTCAAGTACATCCACAATGGACTTGTTCACTATGTCCCAACCGATGGAGACCCCTTTAAGTTTTGTAATGTCATAGACCTTCCCCCTACGCCTTCATTCTCATCTTCCCAACTATTCCCTGTATCTTCTCACCAGTCAGTAGGAGCATCGATATCCTCCCCAATTTCCACCCCAACATCCCAGTGTTCATCAACAACACAAGCCTCGATATCTGCACCATTAGCATCATCTATCGGGGGACCTAAAACTGATACCATGCCTTCCTCACCACCATTCTTATGGCCTCCACAATCCTCCCAACCTCTACCATTCCAATTTCCACCCATGATGTCACAACCACCATTGCCACCCATCACACAACCGACTACATTACCTCCTCCACCCTTGCATATGGAAGCCCCTATCCTTCCTACACCACAAACACCTCCTCTTCCCTTCTAATCAAAACCTAAGACATTCACGTCTCCATGCATCCCTGCACCTACATCGATGCCATCCCCTACATAGAACAAATAACCTATTCAAGCCACAACAACCAAACATCATGAACCCAAACAACCAACACCTAGCTCGGATGAACCTCCACACCCTTCAGCTACCACCATTAGGGAATCCCAACTTTCTCCTTCATCATCTGACTCGGATATGCCACCCCAATCACTAGAGCATGCCACACCATGCATATCCATATTCATGACAAATAATGGCCTAGGAGACTATAACGTACGTGATGCCCATGTATGTGACACCCCTATCCAATCTACCTAAGATTTTGGCCATCCCTCAGCCTCGATGTTGACTATCAAAACCATCATACAGTTAGGAAGTCCTAAAAACCACACCAACTTTGTGTATGCAGGAGTAGACTCTTCGATCCCCTCACCAACTTCTTCACCACCACAATCTAGCTCTGGTGATGCAATTACACACCTAGCCAACCCTCAATTTGCCTTGCACTACCTACAACACTTTCATTGGCATGGGTTTGGGTTAGGCCATTATGAGCAAGGGCTACGTACACCCATTAACCCTCGTGTCCGATCACCTATCGACAAAACCGGCCTAGGTTATCACCCAACCACCATCTATACATTAGAATATGAGATCCAAGATCTCTCTTTACATCCTCCTCCATGCCCAACACACACCTTGGAAGAGTACATTGATATGGACATGCTAGAAGACACACCTTCACCCACATCAACCATCACCATCCCCTATGACTTCTTCCAAGAATATCCTACGCTCGATACCTCCTTGTTCTGTGATGTTCAGATATTGGCAGAACACTTTGCTACCTTATCCCTGGCTACACCACCAATAGAGCTAGACACACTCCCACCTGATCCACCACCGATAGAGCTAGACCTAGTTCCACCTGACCCACCATCGATACGCCTACCTGTATTCCCACCTATACATAGATAGTTATAGAGAGCAACCTCTCATCCTCATTCACCACCAGTCATCCTACGACCTCCCTTGAGCCTCTTAGGATGCGCACAACCTATCCAACCTCCCTCACCAGACTCTACCCCACCTACTTCACCTACAACATCGATTAACATGGTTGAGGTAGACTTACATTCTCCCCTCCATTACAGCCACCAACGAATTCAAGATGATACCCCAAACCCAAACTTTATCGATCTCGCACACATCTCACACATACCAGCACCTGGAGACTTTCTTCTCTCTCCTCATATCTTACGGGTAGCAAATACCCCTTCCTCATCCATGTCATCCCAAACCCCTCAAGTCCATCACATGGGCATTTACATAGATGATGAGTACGAGTTCAATGAGGCCATTGATGACTTCAATCTCATTCCTATCCCTGAATAGTTGTGTGATGGATCTCGCATGCTCATCGAGGACACGATCGATGTAGACATTGATGATGATCCAAAAAATCCACATATCCTCAAATTAGCCACTAGCCTCTCACCCGAGGAGTGCATCACCTTCATGAACTTCCTATGCAAGTATATAAAAGTGTTCGCATGGTCTTACAAAGACATGTCGAGACTTGACCCTATCGTAGTAGTGCATAATATTATACTAGATCCCAATGCCAAACTAGTAAGATAGAAGTTACGATGCATGCATCCAACTATCACATTGATAGTAAAATTTGAGCTCCAAAAGCTCCTAGACATTGATTTCATAATACCCATCGACTATCCCGAGTGGGTATCCAACATGGTCCCTATCCCCAAACCATCCGATGACGTTCACGTTTGCATAGATTTTCATGACCTAAACAAAGCTTGTCCCAAAGACAACTTCCCTTTACCCAACATTGACTCCCTCATTGACTCCATCGTAGGTCATGAAATGATTTCCCTCATGGATGGATTTTTTGGATATAATCAAATTAGGATCAACCCAACCGATCAACACAAAACTTCCTTCACAACACCCTAGGGGACCTTTTGCTACAAGGTCATGCCCTTTGGCCTTAAAAATGCTGGGGCAACCTATCAATGAGCCATGACCTACATATTTCATGATCTAATGCACAAAAATGTGGAAGACTATGTAGATGACCTTATAGCCAAATCAAAGAAATGTGTCGACCATCTCGAAGATCTCCGTCAGATTTTTGATCGACTACTAGAACACAACGTGCACCTCAATCCAAAAAAGTGTGTGTTCGGTGTTACATCAAGAAAAATACTAGGATTCATTATCTCCCAATGAGGCATTGAAGTAGATCCTAGTAAGGTGAAATCCATCATCGAGATGCCTCCTCCTACCACCCTAAAGCAATTGCGTAGCCTCCAGGGCAAGATTACCTCTATTCATAGATTTATAGCACAATTATCAGATAAATGCCAACCATTCAATCATCTCCTACAAAAAGGAGTACACTTTAAATGGGATGATAACTGTCAAGCCACATTCGATGCTATCAAAACTTACCTTACATCACCATCGGTCATGTCACCACCGCACCCACAATTACCACTGACTCTATACATCTCAGCCATAGAACTTGCGCTAGGTACACTCCTAGCTCAAAAGAATGCTCTCGACAAAGAGCAAGCTATCTACTACATCAGCCGCACACTAGTTAGTTATGAAATGAGATACGGATACATGGAGAAGCTATGCCTAGCAGTAGTATTCACCACCTAGAAGTTAAGACACTACATGTTAAACCACACAACTTTTGTCATCGCCCGAGATAATCCCCTTCGGTATATGATGAACAAAAGTTATCACAATTCATGCACAACCAAATGGATCATGCTCCTAATCGAGTTTGACCTAGAATTCGTATCTCAAAAGTCTATCAAAGGGCAAGTCATTACTGACCAACTGGCTGAAGCCCCTATAACTGATAATCAACCCCTACTCATTCAACTCCCCGATGATTCCATATTTCACATAACCGAAGATGAGGAATACGTCGAACCAAAATTCATGGCTGACCTCACCATGTTCTTTGATGGTTCTAGGTGTCTCCACGCTAGGGGTGCAGGCATTGTCTTCTTTACACCTGAAGGAGAACCACTCCCATTTTCATTCAAACTTGATTTCCCTTGTACCAATAATAATGCAGAGTACGAAGCCCTAATCCTAGGACTAAAACAAGCACACTCTATGCACATCAAATGCCTCCACATCATAGGTGATTCACTTTTGATAGTCAATCAAGTGCAGGAACTTTGGCTATGCAATTGCCCAGTTCTCCAACAATACAAGAAAATCACCCAACAACTCCTATCCCAATTTGAATGGTATTACCTCGAAGCCACTCTGCACTCATCAAACCATTTTGTAGACACTATGGCCTCCTTAGGGTCCCTCATCTTACAAAACCCAATGTCCAACACAACATCTGTATCCATTCATACACTTACACAATCTGCTATATCACCCAAGCCTCCTATAGATGATGGTGGTGTGTGTGTGGTAAACATCGAACCTCATGACCCATGGTTCTCATAGATCAAAGAGTACATCAAACTAGGTTTCCTACCATGTGATTTTCCCCATGCCCAATGTCGAACCTTTAAACAAAGAGTGATCCACTACACCTTGCTGGGGGACATCCTTTACCACCGTAGCTATGATGATATACTCTTGCGTTGCCTAGAACCACAAGAATCACAATGGGTTGTACAAGAAACCCATGATGGTACTTGTGGTGGCCATTTTAGTGGCATGGTGATTACTAAATGCATCCTCCGTATGGGCTACTACTGGCCTAAAATGGAGCAAGACTATTGTGAGTATGTCAAACATTGCATCAAATGCCAACAACATGCCAACCTAACACATTTACCATCCCAAGAACTTCAACCAATCTAGTCCATGTGGCCCTTCTCCCAATGGGGCCTAGATCTAATTGGAAAAATTACACCTGCTTCCTCTAGCAATCATAAATTTATCATTATAACAATATAATATTTTACAAAGTGGGTCAAAGCCATCCCACTGGTCCAAACTACAGGAGCCAAAATTGCAGCATTCATCATGGAGCATATCATATGCCGCTTTGGAATTCCCTCCCAAATTATTTTAGATAATGGGAAATATTTTAAAAACAAGATTTTCTGAGCCTTGTGTGATAGATTTCACATACACCATAGCTTTTTGACCCCATATTACCCTCAAGGAAATGGCTAGGCAGAAGCCACTAACAAAACCATCTGTTCTATTCTTCGTAAAACTGTAGCAGAATCTCATCGGGATTGGCATAATCAAATACCCCTAGCCTTGTGGGCATATCGTATGAGCATCCATACTCCTACTGGGGCAACACCTTTTTCACTTGTCTATGGGGTAGAAGCTATCATGCCCCTTGAGCTTGAGATACCCTCTTTATGGATATCTATGAAATATTTCATTGATGATGACACTGCTCACCAAGCTCATCTAGATCAACTAACACTCCTCGATGAACGTCGCATCCATGCCATCGAGCACACACGAGTATATCAAGATCACCTTCATCGTGCCTACAATAGTAAGGTACATCAACATGAATTTAATATTGGTGACTTGGTTCTCAAGGAGAACCAACAAATCACAAGTCAACCTCACCAATAGCATGATAAATTCACTCCAAACTAGTTGGGCCCATTTATTATCACACACAAATATGGTTTAGGAGCATATCATCTAGCCAATATTGAAGGCCTTAATGATCCTGAACCCATCAACATCTTGCACCTTCATGCATTCAATGCATGATGCATAAACATAGTCACCATCACGAGTGTCACATAGTATTAGAAGTAAATCACCAAGCACATCACCATGTGAATCTGTTATTTCTACTTTATTATTTCTCTATACATGTACATTTCACCTTTCTACCATTTTTATGCTTGGGGTATTTATTTTTCCTTTTGTAGGACTCACATCATCAGTAGGAGAGCTCTATAGTGGCCTCACCTACCACCATGTAGGACCATCTGTAGCCACAACAAAAACCCATTACATCGGGATCTCGCCGACCACCAACCACCCTTCATACCAGGTGCTCCTCGCATTCATCCCATTCAGGTCATCACACCTCACCTCGACACCATTCCCCTCACCAGTGAGGTTCATCTTACTCACCACACTCTGGAGATAGCCAGATCACCATGTCCTCTTTTGATGATAAAGAGGAATCCACCCAACCTCAAGCATAGGGATCATCCTCCCATCCGTCTGATGATCTCAGACATCACTATTCACCTACAAATCACCCCCATCATCCCATAGGATCCTACCACCCACCTAATAGGGAGTATACACCTCATCAACCTCACCCTGCATTTCTACCCGCTCCCCTTCCCAATGGTGAGTCTACCTATGCCTAGGCTTTGCAAGCCCACACGACCCAAGCTACTCAAGCTGGTCATGCAAACATCCCTCCTTCCCATTCACATCACCACTTAGGGCCATCACCTATGCCATCAATCCTCAAGACACCCCCTTCACCATTACGAGGCTTACCACCCCAGCCAATTTTACAATCACCATAGTCATTTCACTTTGCTGCCTCCTCATCCTAGCCTCATCCTTTTTCTACCATGCATCGAGCCATTCCATTCACATTGGAATCTCGATCACCCCCTCCCCAATACCATCACCACCACACCATGAGATACAACATCTCATCTCCCGTATCGAAGCTCTAGAATTGTAGATGAGCCACTATCATTGCCACGTTCACCCATGATAGTCTCCCATGACCCGTCCATCCTCACCACCACGTAGACCCCTTCCCTAACCCCGGACTCGACCCATGCTAGAACCCAGACCCATGCCTCCATTACTAGATCATCCTTCACCCAGACCTCGCTCACCTCCAGTAGATCCATACGTCTATCCTATGCCTATTCCACACATGCCATTTTCCAAAATGTTCCATCATCTCATGCATCAGGGCCTTATTGACCTACCTGAGATTCGACCTATTGATCCCTCTCATCCTAAACCATGCAACTACAATGAGAATCAATTTTGCATTTACCATCACCATCCAGGTCATGATATCGAAGAGTGTAGATCATTCAAAACCCTGGTGCACAACATGTTGCACGGTGAGCGTACCCCATCACCAGAGCATTCTTTTCTATTTAGCCGACTTGTCAGTCCTCCATGCCGCACCACTCCCAGGACTTTACCACCTTGTAGTACCCTAACAGTGCCCACCCACTATATTCATAACATTTCCAACTATGGCTCCAACTATAATTCTAGCCATGTCATCACTTCACCATCCCACTCCCACCCGGATCTATGCCATTTCTCTCGATAGTAGTTTTAGTTACTCTTCTTCTTCTATCTCATTCTTCTACTTCTTACATACGTTGATTCATTTCTTCTCTTCTATCTTTGTTGGCTTTTGGTGATCCCCTTTCCTTGATTGGTTACCAAAGCCTACTTCTTCTCACTTCTTCCACCTGTACATTCCACTCTCACATATTCCTTCTTCTTGGTGACTATTACATACACTTATACAACTCACAACTTATACATCTACTACACACACACCCCACACGCTGGGGCAACCATGATCATAGCATCACGCTTTTTGTCATCATTACACACTTTACTCATCTGTAAATAGGTTCTTCTAAAATTCTCCTTCTACACAACATAACTTTCTTCTTGTAAATATCGCATTCCTCCACTTGCATCATTTACATTTACATCCATTGCACATATTCATATGCTTTATAGTTAAAATTTTAATTCATGTTTGTACATTCTCCCCCAAAATGCGCCTCAGTAGGAATAATACATGCATTTGTTAGCATCACCACCTGGATGTCCATTCCCCCTTTTCAGGATCAGGGTATACATAGGTGTCATGTTTAATTTTGACTACTCTGTAGTTTAGGCAATCAAGTGTCACCCATAGCTACTGAGTCTTGTACATTCTTCTTATGGTCTTTTAGGCTGGTTCAACTTCTCTCATGGATCACTCACAATAGGTTACACATTAACAATTTTGAGCCTAGGAAAGAGGACATCTTGAGTAGATATCACCATCTAGCGAATGGTATCCCCTGCTCGTCCTATCGCCTGCATGGTCAACATACGACCTAGGGATAAACAAAGGGATCAAGCATAAGAAAAATTAAATAATTGGGTAGAAAATAAACTTCATCACCCATACAAAAAGAGCAAAAAAAAAAAAAAAAAAGAAAATAAAAGAAAAGAAATGAAAAGAGCACTACCACAATCAGATAGGTTAACACTAGAACAGGGGCAAAAAACAAAAGGAAATACCTCTTGATATCACACATGTTATGCTTATCACCTTTGGTCCTTAGGTTCAACATAACACCATGGGATGATTCCCATCGCTAGCAATAGGCTCCAAGAGCCTACCTACCAGTGGAATAGTCTTACAGGTGACAACACATCTCTCACATTAGCATCTCACTTTTGTAGAGATCACTATTGTGGATGGATGAGCTAGCTAGTCCGGTAGCATCTACAATGGGTTAATCCTACCTCCCTCAAAATGGATAAATGAACCTTACACATTCACACACATAGGTCCAAGACAGACTTTGAACCAGCCTCGATCATGTTATAAGTTGCCACAAAACTTGTATAGCTAAGGGTTTGAGATTTGATTGTCATAACTATGTTAGTCAAAACCATTACACATGCCTTACATTATCCACAATCCTTGAAATCATGGAATGGATCACATCCATACAGGTAAATGCCATGATACAAGTGCTTCCTTGGCACATTTCAGTAAGTCCATACATGCACCTATGCATCTATGTCATATACATTTGTTACACCTTATAGTTATGCATTTGTCTTACATACATTCACGTAATTAACTTACATTATTCATTCATCTCCACATACATCCCAAAATCCAAATTATAACATTGCATTTATTCTAGTACATTCATTACAACATCACATTCGATATCACATCACACTGCATTCGAAACATAATCATGCATAATATTCTACAATTCATCCATATGAAAGAACGATAATAGATCTAAACCATTCACACATATGTATCTACTAATCATACATACCTATGAACTATATTGTGCTATCTATGCAAACATAAACACAATACATTTCAAACCATCAAAACAACACATGTATGTATAACAACCGAAATCAAGATGTATATATATCATCATCCAAAAATGCCCGAAGGCTACAACTTGGGACCATGCCCATCACATATAATATCCAAAATTCTCATAGGCTACAACCAAATATATAACTCCTAAATATCACCATGAGTCTCCCCATGCCCCTCCTGGCTCGTGCGCCTCTCTACTACCTAGCTCGACTCTACAAAGACCTCTAGAGTTGGATCTACTATAGGCTGCTCCATAGTAGGTGGATCTTGCACCTCAACTCTAGCACCAACCTCTACTATCAGAGCAACACTACATTGACTCTGATGAGAGGGTGCCCACACTCATGACTATGTCCTAGACTATGACACCACCTATGTATAGTTAGGGAGAGGAATCCCATGCACCGATAGGGAAGTCTCACATAATAACCTCCTAGTAGTCTCTACACCCAGCTGACCAGTCAGGTTCATAATCATCTGAGCCTACCTCATCACCATGACCCTCAGCTACTCTATCTCAGTCCCCTACCTAACCATATCAACCTGTAGCTACTCCACCTCAGCCTCCAACTGATGGAATCTATCCTATAGAGCCCGTGCCTCATCCATTGCATCCCCCCTCATGGGGATATCAATAAGAATCTATTGTGTTACATCCATAAATACACCAATGTCAATGGTGTCATCTACATCACCCATAATAGTATCAACACCTCCCTCCACCTCAACCCTAGTAGCCTATCCCATACTAGCATCTACATCCACTTGAACCTCCTCCACCTCAACATCCTTGAGCACCTACTCCACCCTCACATCTTGGGTGCTCGCTCCACCACCCAAGCGGTATCATGAGCATCATAAAGGAACCTCCCTTGCATCGATAACCACACCCTTATCCTGAGCTCTCCTACCCATCCTCCCCATCGATGGAGGTACCCCAACATTAGGTGCCACCCATCGATCAACCATGCCCTTGCCAGGCACCCAACTCTACCAAGCCCACCATGCATCAAATGTTGAAGTCATCCCAGCATCCCCTATAACTAGGATATCCATAGGAGGATCTCTCTCTCCAACCCATGGTGGCACGATAGGTCACTCTCCTCTATCTCCCTATCACCTGAAGTAAGTTATAGGAGTCCCAGGGACATCCTGCTGCAAACCAAACTGCCTCCTCACTCGATCAAACTAAAAATACTTAGTCTATCGAGTATACCTCCCCACCAACCATCTACCCTATCTGATGGCTCATAGCTGCTCATCATCCTCATCCCAACTCACTCCACCCAACCAGGGTCTCCACCTAATATCATCAGGAGTAGCATCCCCAAACTTACCCCTCCAAAATAGTGGGTCACCCTCATGCGGCCTCTTAATACCCTACTCTGCCTTTGTGCTCCATCTCAAAGCATAGGGTAAATACTCCTTGCCCTCAACATGCATAGTATGGGGCAATAGAGGTGGCCTCTCAATAGCAATGTGTTCCCATGCCCATACCTACAACAAAGGGATTACACTCAATCCTATCCTCCTACCCCGAACAACCTCGTACAACTCTCGATAGACTTGAGCTAATAGTGCAGGTGCCCAAGCAAACACAACCCTATGCTCCACCATGTCACTAACCAAGTCTAACATATTCTAGGTAAACAAAACCCAGAACTATCAGGTAGAGCATACGTGGAGATCATCATCATAGCCACGCACTATCGATCTGATATCTTATCTCGTACCCACAACCACTCATAATCCATCTTTGAGATATCAATGTCTCTCCAATCAACCCCAAAGAATCTCTCCAACATAACATCCTTCCTATCATCTATGGCTGCTCTCACAGGAACACCCTCGATCGATAGTCTATAAATCCGATACACATCCTCTAGTGTAATGGTCATTTCCCTAGTAGGAAAATGAAAAGTGTTCCGATCTGCATCCCACCGCTCACACAATGTACACGTATGCTCTATTTGTGTGGATACTCTTACATTCCCACACACCTCAAAAATGTATGTCATCCAACCACGACAACTCATCTTCAGTCTTCATCAACTCCTCGAAACCCTCCTTAAACTTCCTCACCCGATGACGGGGTTCAAGCATCTTCACCTATTCAAAACACAATACAACACACATCAATAATCCACATAACAATCCAATCAATCCAATCAAACAAAACTACATCAATCATAATTTTCAAATTAAACCTATTTAATTTGGCACACATTTCAAAGCAAAATACTCGACAAAACACATCGACATAACAATCACACATTTGGACACCCATTTTGACATTTCATGGCAAAATTTCGAACTGACATGACAAACAACATCATTTGGACTCCCAACAACCCAATTCAAATTTACAACTACCTATTAATTGACACGCAAATCAAACATAAGCCAAACAACAACATCTACAAAAACAAATATCATTTTTGGATACCCATTTGCCCACTTATCGGTAAATGTGTTGATAAAATTCAAAAACAATTCACCAATCTACACAGATCTAACAGTCAACTCTATCATAAATACACCAAAATCGAACACACATCTAGACACACAATCTAAAAATAATAGTCATATTTTTAGATACCCATTTGCCCACTTAGCGGTGAAAGTTCAAACAGACGTTGAGTACAATCTAAATCGGGCTCTCTATAGCTCATTTTCAGTTTAACACTACTCTACACCTTGGCACGCAAATCAAAGGTAGACCAAATGAAGTCATTCATCAAAACAACTAACATTTTTGGACACCCATTTTGCCCTTCTACGATGAAAGTTTCATCGGTTTTCCAAAATTTTACCTCTAACATGTCAAATCTAACAATCTAGGTTTGATATATTACTCCTAAAAGCGACAAATTCTAAAATCACATCAAACGAAGTCAAAAAAATAAAACAGTCACATAATGAAATACCCATTTCCTACTTTAGCAGACAAAATGCAAAAACATGTTAATGTCAGTACACCGTTACTTCAAAAACTGATAGTCAAACTTCATATCGACTCTACCCATTACCCGATCAAATTAATGATAAAACAAGTCTAATTTTGAAATGGATCACATTTTTGGGTACCCATTTGGCTCGTCTACCACTACGTATTCAAATTTCCATTAAAAATTACAAAAATTTTTAAATCGGGATGAAAACCTCCCCCCTCATTCACATTTCTCGAGAAAATTAAAACAAAAACAAAAACAAAGCAAAAGAACACTTACCGGTGGGTCCCCACACTTGCTGCCACTGCTCTACGTCCCCTCATCATTGTCACTCCCAAAGTCATCAATTTCATTCTCCTCGTGTCATTGGATGCCTCCACAAATCACTTTTCACCGTCGTGCAAAGTCAAAATGAGCCCATTCCAAGCAAATTAGGGCTTAAATATGCATTTATCACCAATTTGCCCCCTGGGTGGTGATTTAGGTCAAATTCACCCCCGGGTGGTGAATTCAGCCAAAACATCCCAAAACACCCCCAAAACCCTAGGAAAGCAGGCAATTGTCTTATAAAACCCTAGGAACCTTCAAAATTTGTCTTTTCACTTCATTTGCATTCATAATCATCATGCATTGATATTTATTTATCAATCATTGCATCATCAATTCATCACACTTCATTCACCTCATTGTTGATTCCTCGTTTGAGGGGGTATTCATATCCAAAGTCAGCTTTGCATGCAACCACAACATCAAAAATCCAAAAGTATGGTTAGCACATTTGTCTACAAATTTTTTTTGAAGATTATCATACGATTATAATCTCAATCCCAAATAGACATGGGTTACATCATGAGAGTTATGCGTTTCCATGGAGAAGTCAATCTAGCATTCATGTACGTCGAGTACACAATGGATGATACATTTGATTAATCCTAGCACAACATTTGGAAATGGACTTCGTGACCATGCTGATCTGGTCATGAGTTGATGATCCAAATGTTAAACTAACTCAAATGGTTTGACACTTGTCACCATGTTCTCATCAATCAATCAACAACAAAAATTTAGTTAGGCTTTTGTCCTAATCATACTTTTGGACCATGCTGATCTGGTCGCAAAAGCAAAGCAGTCAAAAGTTGTCATTCTCAAGCAACTGGTATGGCATCGAAAGATGTCATACGGACTCAAAAAAATCACATCATTGCATTCATAATCATTCATTTTCATTTACCAGCATTATTTTTATCTCTTTCCTCTTTTCCTTCTTTCCTTCCTCTCTTCTTCCCCTGTGGATATCAAGTTGATGTTGTATGGTCATGCTTCAGCGCTACTAAACCTTTTTTGGCTACATACCCTTTGATTGGATTCCATTCCCCTTCTATCCCTTTTCCTTCTACATAAACCCTTCACATTTTTGTATTAAACTGTGTTCTACATAGTATAGTACAAAAAGGGGCAAATGTAGACACCCAAAAGTTGCACACTGCTATACCTACGTACTTGTAGATCCTTCTGGACACTTGTAGGTTTACATAGGCCATCCTAGGTACCCCTAGGCTATTGTAGACTAGCGTAGACTATTGTAGATCCTCCTAGACATGCGTAGATTGTTGTAGTCATGCGTAGTCATACGTAGATGGTCGTAGTCATGTGTAGTCATGCGTAGATCACCATAGATTGTCATAGCATCGTGTAGACTCCCATATACTACTTCATCGGCTTTTAGGTCCTAAACCCTCATAAGCCTTCCAAATTACATCCCGTGCATTGGAATATCATTCGACAACCAATTTGCACTCAATTGAGGCCCCCACGGGGTATTAGTTGACCAAAATAATTAATAAGTCAATACCCAAATTCTAATTTAATGTTGACTTCACTTAAGTCACCTTTTTAGGGTAAATTTGATTAAAAGAACCCTTAATCTTGATTAGCACTAATCACATCCTCCCACATGTGTGAAATTAGGGTTTGTTGAGATATTTCTTTAATCATGTCTTAAATTGGCTTAAGCACCTCCTAATCAGGATTAGCCCTAATCCATCCTCACACATGTGTGAGGATGAGATATTTCTCATAAGGAATGTGATGTTGCCACATTGCATTTCTTAACCTAACCCTAGTCAGAATCAAACCTAGGTTTAGTCTATCTAACCCCCCTGCACCTTGCCTTTGCCTATAAATAATGGGTCCCAAACCCCTAATTAAGTCTGATTCCCAAATTCAACAAAGCACAGTTACTCTACTGAAATGGAAAGCCAATATTGAACAGTCACTTCCCGATGCACACAGTCGGATTTCAATGGTACACAGAGGCACCCCAGCTGCCTAGGAGTCGACCCACCGAAAGGATTTTGTAGAAGAGGCATCACAGCTCAGATCGCCCCTTGCCCCACGAATCCGGCCTCAGTTCACCCCTCGGGTGGCGAATTGGGTCTACAGGCCCCAAATCACTCCAGATTTGGGTGGTAAGCTCCCTTTTACTATATTATTACTTTCTGCATAGTTTATTTCATGTTTTATTATGATTTTACAGTCATTTCATCTTTATAAATATGGGGCCTGACTAAGGCAAGCCCCCCATCGTACTGACCCCCTTTTGCAAGTTAATCACAGGTTATGCAACAAATTTGAAGAGGGAAAGCAACATCAAATCAATAGCAACCCGACGGTGGCCCACATACAAAGAAGCCCACCTACACTGAGGGACATCAGAAGAAGGCATCAGGCCTATAGTGTATTCATGAAAGGAAAAAGGGGAATTCGCCCTATTTGTAACCCATATCAAATTTATCATGAATAAAGCATATATTTCTGAATGACTTGTGTTATTACTTGTTGTTAGATCAAATGTCAACTTCTAGTCATTTTAGGTATAGTGGAATTCCTTTGAAGGAAGTTTCAATAAAAGTTGTGAAAGCATAAGGAAGGCAAGTATCTTGCCAAATTTTGAATGATAGGGTAGCATCTCCTATAAGAAAAGTGAAATACCATAATAAGTGTCATAAGAGCATTTAAAAAATGTATAAAGTAAGAGAAATAGAGATAGTATATCTCTATAGAATTGGTTAAGAATAAGCTTTTGAAAGAAATCAACTTAAGGTATCCAAGACAACACATTGCTTAAAATCCACAAGGGAATATTTAAGTTTTTGTTTCAGCCAATGTAAAGCCACAAAATTAGGGCAGCAAAGTTAACGTTCCAAGAGAACATAAAAAGTATTTTTTAAAGTTCAATATAAGGTGCAAAAGGAAGAGTACCCCCATTTAGTCAACATTTTGGAGAAGTGATCTTCAACGTCTTCTCTATGTATATTTTTACCTACAAAATAAGAAGTATTTTAAGCACCACGTATATCACCATTGTTGAATGAAAAAGAGCACAAGAGAACATCATTGCTAAAGGAGAGAAAGCAAAGTTTCTAAAGGATAGAGAGCACCATTATTGAAGGAAAGAGAGCATCATTGCTAAAGGGAAAGAAAGTGCCATTACAGATAGACAATATAATAGAGAATATACTATCATAAAGGGAAGTATTACTATAGCATATGTGGTAAGGATGATAAAGCTAGAATAAGTGCCATTACATATGACATAATAGAAGGGAAGCCAAGTTTATTTTACAACAAAAATAATCAAGCATCAGTAAACAAAGTATACACCTAAAAAATAAAGTTAGCAACATAGATAGAGAATAAGCATAAGCAAGTGCAAGAAGGGAGACAACAAAAGAATAAAGACATAGTCTACATTAGAGATACCCTAAAGGTAGTAGGAATGAAAGCATCACTTAGCCACATGAGCAAAATATAATAAGGAAGGCACAACATCATTTCTTAGTGCTATTATGTAGTCCATTGCAACCATCGAGAAGCGTCTAAACATAGTACAACAATGTCACCCATCACAGTCCAAAGAAGGACATTGGAACATTGCTGGTTGTAGTCAAAAAGGATAATTAAAACATTAGGGCTTGGAAAATTGAGCACCAACTATCAAAAGAGCCAAGCGTTGGAAAGTCTAACACAAAGGTTAGTGAAATGTTTATTTGCACGCACCCAAGAAAGATAAATTCACCATACACAGAGCCAAGGTGACACATAGAAGAATAGAAGGTGAAGGGCAAGAGTTTTGAAATACCCATTCAGGAGAATTCAAATAGAGGTCCATGCAAATATCCTCCAACTAATTCTTGCACACTCGAAGGAACAAGTAAAGTGAAACTATTTTCATACTTTGCAACATCCAAGACACCATAAAGAGTTGCATCCTCAAGGAGGTATTTTTAGGGTTTTTGGTTTATATTCTTTACTAAAGTTAAAGGAGAAATAAGTTTAGTTATTTTTTTCTCTCTAAGGTTTAATGAAACAAAGAGGAGAGATAAGGATACTAATAAAGTATTAAAACCTTAGATTCTTATATAATTTCTTTTGAAGTTCTAATTAGAAGTTATTTTATTTACTTTCTTAAGTTTTTGGAGAGATAAGTTAAATTATTTAAAGTATTCAAAGTTATTCAATAGATTTATAGAATTTTTGCAAACAATTTAATTATGGAGAGATAAGGTATTCTACATCAAACATAGAAAAACTATTTGCAAAATTCTTAAACTTTATAGTTTCTAATTAGGGAGACATAAGATAGTCAATTTTAAGGTTATATGAATATCACCATGATGTCTAACAAATTCTTTCTTTCAGAGTCCCAACTTCTCAAAGGTCCTAATTATGCTTCATGGAAAAACAAAGTGAAATCAATTTTAATAGTAGAAAATTTTTGGGACATTGTTAGAGGAAGCAAAATAAAACCCACTGAAGGTGATAGAGAAATTCAAAATTATGAAGAAGAAGAATCTAAAGCTCTTATGATAATAATATTTTCAATTACAGATGAGATACAACCATACATAAGCTCAACTATAACCTCTACAAAATCTTGGAATACTTTAGCCAAAATATTTGAAGAAAAGAACAAAGCTACTATTTTGAATCTTCAAACTCAATTGTATTCTTTAAAGGTTACTTGACGCAGGACTAGAAATACAAGCAGAAAAATCACCAATATTTCATTCACAGAGCTTTAAAATTTGAATTACAGAAGATACAAAATGGCCAACCTTGCTTTACAATGTATGCACTGCCTTTTATAATGGACCTGATCCCTTTTCGACATCATTACACAAACTACGGGTTTCCTGTAACTGCTCACACGAATGTTCTGTCACCGCCTGCATATTACTGCCAGGTGTCTTAAATCATCATGGGATGGAATTGCAGAGTGCTCTGCGGCCACCTATCCATCGACCTCCTGAGTCATCATTCCCAGGAGTGCTCTATAGCCACCTGTGCTTTGCTGCCACGTGCCTTCTGCAACGATCCCTACAGTCGCCTGTCTGAGTGGAGTCATGAACGGCTTGTCATTTTCTCTCCTTCGGGACATGAAAATGCGACATCCTAGCCCTCCATACTCTCCTTCTGTCTTCGGGCCGCGAAAACATGACATGTCACGAAATCATGACATCCTGGCCCTTCGCACTCTCCTTTTGTCTTCAGGTCATGAAATCGTGACGTCTCTGCCTTCAGCATTCGTTTTTCGCCTTCGGGTCACGAAACCGCGATAGGTCATGAAATCACGACGTCTTTTCCCTTCGGCGCCCATCCGTAAAATGTGTCATGAAATCACGACAACTTTTCCCCTCGGTGCCTATCTGCAAAATGTGTCATGAAATCGCAACAACTTTTCCCCTCGGTGCTCCTTCGCAAAATGTGTCACGAAATCATGACAACTCTTCTCCTCGGTGCTTATCTGCAAAATGTGTCATGAAATCACGACAACCTTTCTCCTTGGCACCTTCGCTCAAAATGTGTCGTGAAATTATGACAACTTGTCTCCCTGGTGCCTTCGCTCAAAATGTGTCATGAAATCATGACAACTTGTCTCCCTGGTGCCTTTGCCCACAATGTGTCACAAAATTGCGACAACTTGTCTCCCTGATGCTTTTGCTCAAAATGTGTCGCGAAATCGCGACAACTTGTCTCCCTGGTGCCTTTGCCCAAAATGTGTTGCGAAATCACAACTTTTCTCCTCGGCGCCTTTGCTCAAAATGTGTCACAAAATCACGACCACTTTTCTCCTTGGCGCCTTTGCTCAAAATGTGTCACAAAATCGCGACAACTTTTCTCCTCTACGCCTTTGCTCAAAATGTGTCGTGAAATCACGACAACTTTTCTCCTCTGCGCCTTTGCTCAGAATGTGCCATGAAATCGTGACAACTTTTCTCCTCTGCGCATTTGCTCAAAATGTGTCGTGAAATCGTGACAACTTTTCTCCTTTGTGCCTTTGCTCAAAATGTGTCACAAAATCATGACAACTTTGCCCCTTGGTGCCTTTTCTCAAAAAGTGTTGTGATATCACGACAACTTGGCCCCTTGGCACATTTTCTCAAGAAAGTGTCGCGATATCATGACAGCTTCACCCCTTGGCGCCCTTTCTCTAAAAGTGTTGTGATATCGTGACAACATTGGCACTTAGAGAAAAATAATATTTTTGGAGGATGCAAGATTTCTCTGCCACCTCCAGATGATCCTGCATCAGACACTCGGGGTGGATTGAGAAGTGACCTTCACTTCGATGTCATGCGAGGTAGACCCAGTCGGTCAACCTCTGCCTTCGACAACCAAGTCGCATCTTCTATGGGCCTGCCCTTCCACTTGATCAAATACTCAGAATAACACCTATTCTGAGTACTTCGGCCCTCACGTGTATTGAGGACTTCTTCTATCTTGTCTGCGACTGGAGTGGCCATTGGAATGCTCCACAAATCCGGGCTTGGTGTTGCACTGCTATCTCCTTCATGATACTCAACCAAATCTGAAATGTTAAAAATCGGTGAGATGTTAAGTTCACTCGACAACTCCACCTAGTATGCATTACCCGAATCCCGTTTTCCAATGATTCTGCATGGCCCAAACTTCTTCATCTTCAACTTGTTATAGGTCTTGGCAGGAAACCTTTCTTTTCTTAGATGGACCATGACAGAATCTCCTACTTCAAACTCCTTAGCCCAGAGCTTCTGGTCTGCCCTGGCCTTATACTGAGTATTCATCTTAGTGATGTGCTTTATCACCTCCTCATGCATGCCCTTTAGGTGTTAAGCAAAGTCTTCAGTCTCAGCACTGCATTTTTCTCTTGTATCCATCCTTCTCAACTCTGAAGCATTTCTTGGGCTGCTCCCATAGATTATCTGGAATGGTGATTTATTGGTACTCCTGTTGACATAGTTGTTGTAAGCGAATTCTACCTACGGCAAAACTAAATCCCATCCCTTGGGCTTGTCTCCTACCAAGCATCTCAGTAGATTGCCCAAACTCCTATTTACCACCTCTGTTTGGCCATATGTTTGGGGGTGGTATGCAGAACTAAATTTTAAATCTGTCTTCAGTTTCTTCCATAGGGTTTACCAGAAATGCCCTACAAAATTGGTATCCCTGTCCGACACAATGCTCCTTGGCAGACCATGAAGTCGTACCACTTCCTTGAAGAATAAGCCAGCCACATGGACCACATCGCTAGTCTTCTGACAGGGAATAAAATGAGCCATTTTTGAAAACCTATCCACTACCACAAATATGGAATCATGTCCCCTCTACGTCTTGGGTAAACCAAGAACAAAATCCATACTAATATCCTCCCATGGCATTTTGGGTACAGGTAGTGGTTGATATAAACTAGTAGGCTGTCTCACACCTTTTGCCATCTAGCATATCCTACAAATTTGCATGAATTTTGCCACATCTTGGTGCAATTGCGGCCAGTAGTAGTTTTCATTAACAAGGGAAATGGTCTTGTCTTGACCAAAGTGTCCAGCCAAACCTCCACTATGCTTTTCCTTGATCAGATTATCCCTCATTGAACTCCTCGAAATGCATAACTGGTTCCCCCTAAACAACATTCCATCTTGAATAAAAAAATTTAACCACTTAGTCCTATCCAAAGTAATAGGCGTAGTGCAGGCCTTCCAAGCTTCTGCGAAGTCAGGATCTACAGGGTATAAACCCTTAAGTTTTGCAAACCCTACAACTTCCACCTTCATCTCCATCAATAAACATTGCCTCCTACTCAAGGCATCCACAACTCTGTTGGACTTTTTGCTTCGATGCTTCAGCACAAAGGTGTAGCTCTACAGGAACTCCACCCACTTCAAGTGCCTCTGATTTATCTTTCCTTGACTATTAATATATTGTAGTGCCTGATGATCAGTATAAAGAACAAACTCCTTTGGCAACAAATAATACCTCCATTTCTTCAGAGCCTGAACTATGGCATAGAACTCCTGATCATATATCGAATACTTCTTCTTGGCATCATTGAGCTTCTCACTAAAATAAGCAACAGGCTTACCCTCTTGACTCAATACGGCCCCTATGGCACTACCACTCACATCGTAGTCTACCTGAAACACCTTGTTAAAATCTGGGAGTGCTAAGACAGGTTGTTCTGTGACCTTCTTCAGCATAGCAAAGCTTTTTTTTGCTTTGGCTGTCCACTGGAATTCCTTCTTGTTCCCCTTCATTGTCTCCGTAAGGGATGCACAAATACTGCTGAAATATTTGATGAACTTGCGGTAAAAATTGGCTAGACCATGAAACGATCTTACCTCGGTCACGCTTCTTGGAGCATGCCATTCTAAGATAGCCCTCATATTTTTTGGGTCCATTTTGAGACCATATGTTGAGATGACAAATCCCAGGTATACTAACTCCCTCTTCACGAAGTTGCACTTCTTCAGATTGATCAGCAACTGCTCCTCCCGCAGTTTCTCAAAAACCCTCCTAATGTGCATCAGGTGCTCCTCCAGGGTTTTGCTAAATATCAAGATATAATCCAAGTAGACAATAACAAATTTGCCTAAAAACTCCTTCAAGACTTCATTCATCAACCGCATGAATGTACTCGATGTGTTGGTTAGCCTAAATGGCATGACCAACCACTCATACAAACCCTCTCTAGTTTTGAAGGCTGTCTTCCACTCATCCCCTTCTTGGATATGGATCTGATGATAGCCACTCTTCAGATCAATCTTTGTGAAGTACTCAGCTCCACTCAAACAGTCCATGATATAATCCATCTTTGGCAATGGAAATCTGTATTTGATAGTGATCTTGTTAATTTCCCGAGAGTCTGTGCACATTCTCCACTCTCCATCCTTCTTGGGTGCTAGTACTGCAGGTACTACACATGGGCTAAGACTCTCCCTAATCAGTCCCTTCTTTAATAGTTCTTGAACTTGTCTATTCAGCTCCTCAGTTTCCATAGGAGTCATTCTGTGTGCAGCCTTATTCGGCAAGCTCGATCCTGACACCAAATATATATGGTGGCTGATATTCCTTACTGGGGGTAAACCCTCAGGAACATTATCAAAAATGATATCTGGGAATTCCTCTAACAGTCCCATGACTTCCACTGGGGTCTCCTTGCATCCCTCTTCCCTAACCCTAGGGATTATTGCATAACACATATTATCTGGCTTCATGCCATCTAAAAATCTTCTTCCATAAACTAGACAGACTCGAGCACTGCTACATACCTTCTTGTCCACCTCCTTTAGGGGTTTCAACTTATGGCGAACTCCATTCTTTGACAAGGAATACATATTGGCTCAACCATCATGTACTGCACTTCGATCAAACTGCCATGGTCTCCCAAGTAATAGGTGACATGCATCCATAGGCAAGATGTCACATAGGACCTCATCTCAGTAAGTTCCAATGTTAAACTTCACCAAGAATTTCTCACTGACCAGCACCCTATGGTCCTTTTGTAACCATGCAATCTGATATGGATGCGGGTGTCTTCTTCTCTCTAGCCATAACTTGGAAACCATCTCCTCAGAAACCAAGTTATCAGTGCTACCATTATCGATTATGATGTTATAGACCTTGCCTGAGCACTTACATCTTGTGCGAAATAGGCTATTCCTCTGGTCTACCTTCTTTTCATCATTCAAAAGGACTCTCCTAATGACCATCGCTTCCCCCTGTTTTGCCTCCTTAGAGTGCTCAGATTTGATACCTTCGTCTGCTACAGCAGCTCTGGCCTGACCCTCAGGTCTTCGATTTGTCCTTTCTTGGTGCTACGGGTAGTTGTATGCTCGATGCCCTTCCTCCCCACAGTTGAAGCAGGTTCCATGAAATGCACCTCTCCCATACCCACACCTAGAATTACCTCTTCCTCTTGGGTAGTTGTTGTTATGATTGCGTGGGCATTGGGGGTTCTCATCCTTCTCTTCTTTCTAGTTTTGGCTATTGCTTGCTCCACCAGTCTTCCCCAGATCTCTGTATCTTCCTCCACTGGTCCTTCCACCAGCTCTTCCACCGTGATCCTTTCCTCTCTGCTTACCATCAAATCTTCTATTCAGTTTCTCTTCCACTTTTAATGCAAACTGGTATGCATCCTCAACTGTGCTCATCCGAACCAGACTCAGCTCTTCTTGAATGCTGGTTCTCAATCCATTGATGTAGCAGGCAACCTTCTCCTTATTTGCCTTAGAATGGCCAGTTCTAATCAAAATTTGGTAGAACTCCTCCGTGTACTCCTTGACAGATTTACTCATCTGTCTAAGACTCTGCATCTTTCTCAACAGATCCAACTCATAATCGGTGGGAATGAATTGCCTCTTCAATTTCTCCACCATCCTATCCCACCTGGTGATATTTTCCTTTCCCCTCCTGTTCCTTTCTAGCTGTACTCCTTTCCACAAAATACTAGCATGTCCCTTCAACTTTGTTTTTGTGAACCTGATCCGATTTGTATTTGTGATCTCCTCATACTCAAAATATTCCTCCATGTTGTTGATCCAATCTATCAACTCCTCGGGATTGAGATCCCCAGAATAAGTGGAGATGTCGAACTTCAGCTTCTTTCCGATCTGGGATATGGCCCTATACAGCCTAGCTTCTGCTGGATCCAACGCTTCTTCCTCATCATATGGACCCTCATCTTCCCAAACTTCATCTTCACTATGTTCCTCTCTTCTTGGCTCAACTCCTCTTCTCAATTCATCTTGTAGGGCTTGTACTTGCCTTTGCAAGGCTCTGAGATTGACATCTGCTCCCCTATTCCTTGCACCACCACGGTTCCTTTGCAGAGGCATCCTGCTTGCTTTCTCACAACCCACAACCACGATCCTGGCACAAAACTGCCTCACAACCGATGATCTGTTTGCGCACTCAGAACCTTCTGGCTATGATACCACTTGACGCAGGAATGAAATAACATGCAAAAAAATCACCAATATTTCATTCATAGAGCTTTAAAATTTGAATTACAAAAGATACAAAATGGCCAACCTTGCTTTACAATGTATGCACTGCCTTTTATAACGGACCTGATCCCTTTTTGACATCATTACACAGACTACGAGTTTCCTGTAACCACTTGCATGAATGTTCTATCACTGCCTGCATATTGCTGCCAGGTGTCTTCAATCATCATGGGATGGAATGGTAGAGTGCTCTGCGGCCACCTATCCATCGACCCCCTGAGTCATCATTCCTAGGAGTGCTCTATAGCCACCTGCGCTTTGCTACCACGTGCCCTTCTACAACGACCCCTGCAACCGCCTGTCCGAGTGGAGTCATGAACGACCTGTCGTTTTCTCTCCTTCGAGCCACAAAAATGTGACATCTTGGCCCTTCGCACTCTCCTTTTATCTTCGGGCTGCAAAAATGTGACATGTCATGAAATCGTGACATCTTGGCCCTCTGCACTCTCCTTCTGTCTTTGGGCCGCAAAAATGTGACATGTCACGAAATCGTGACATCTCTACCTTCAACATTCGTTTTCTACCTTCGGGTCACAAAACCGTGACAGGTCATGAAATCATGACATATTTTCCCCTCAGTACCCATCCACAAAATGTGTCGTGAAATCACGACAACTTTTCCCCTCGGCGCCTATCCACAAAATGTGTCACGAAATCATGACAACTTTTCCCCTCGGTGCTCCTCCGCAAAATGTGTCGCGAAATCATGACAACTCTTCTCCTCAACGCTTATCTGCAAAATGTGTCACAAAATCGTGACAACCTTTCTCCCTGGCACCTTCGCTCAAAATGTGTCACGAAATCGTGACAACTTGTCTCCCTGGTGCCTTCACTCAAAATGTGTCGCGAAATCATGACAACTTGTCTCCCTGGCGCCTTTGCCCAAAATGTGTCACGAAATCGTGACAACTTGTCTCCCTGACGCCTTCTCTCAAAATGTGTCACGAAATCGCGACAACTTGTCTCCCTGGCGCCTTTGCCCAAAATGTGTCGCGAAATCGTGACAAATTTTCTCCCTAATGCCTTTGCTCAAAATGTGTCACGAAATCGCAACCACTTTTCTCCCTGGCGCCTTTGCTCAAAATGTGTCACGAAATTGTGACAACTTTTCTCCTCTGTGCCTTTGCTCAAAATATGTCATGAAATCACAACTTTTCTCCTCTGCGCCTTTGGTCAGAATGTATCGTGAAATCGCGACAACTTTTCTCAACTGCGCCTTTGCTCAAAATGTGTCACGAAATCATGACAACTTTTCTCCTCTGTGCCTTTGCTCAAAATGTGTCACGAAATCGTGACAACTTTGCCCCTTGGTGCCTTTTCTCAAAAAGTGTCGCGATATCGCGACAGCTTGGCCCCTTGGCGCCTTTTCTCAAAAAGTGTCACGATATCGTGACAGCTTCGCCCCTTGGCGCCCTTTCTCCGAAAGTGTCGCGATATCGTGACCACTTTGGCACTTAGAGAAAAATAATATTTTTGGAGGATGCAAGATTGCTCTACCACCTCCGAATGCTCCTGCATCATTACTAGTTGTGAAAACATTGAATTATTTTAAAGAATAGTGGTAGACATAAAAGCAAGATTATTAACTTTAGGTGAAAATGTAGAAGATAAATTTCTTGTTAAAGTAATACTAAGAGCTCTTCCAAAACTACAAACATCTAGTTACTTCTTTGCAAATCCTTAGCAAGGACATTTCATTTGATGAGTTAGTCAATATTCTACAAGAATATGAAGTTGAGAATTCTATCAAAGATGAAATGACTAACAATGCATTGGTAACTAAAGATAACACTCAAGGACATGTTGCTTCAACTTCAAGAGATAAATTTAATAGGAGTAACAAATATTGTCAGATATGTAGAAGAAGGAATCATAATACAATTTTTTGTAGATATAATCCAAGGAATAAGTCTCAAGAAAATTAGTTAAATAAAAATGGTCAAGCAAATAGACCAATACAATCAAGACAATACCAAACTCAATATCATCCACATCAACAATAATTTCAACAATAGTATCCTTCTCAATATCAATATAATCAACCTCAATTACAATATAGAGAAGGAAATCAAAAGAGTCATTTAGCTCAAGAAATTCAGGAACTAGAAGAAACTACAAAAGAAAATGAAGTCAAGGCTCTTTCAACAAAATTAGTAATACATGAAGAAAAGTTTTTGAAAGATACTAATCACTCATTTTATCAGAATATAGAAAGGCAACATATTGAAGAAAGCAAGAAAGAACAACTTAGGCTTCAAGATCAACATGAAGACCCATATTGAAGACTAAAGTCTTCAATAACCAAATAATGTAATACAAGGGGATGTTAGAGAATATTACATTATTTGGTGAATGCCAATGTACCACTTTGTCTTAGATTAGAGTGTGAGTTTATATTTCATGTAATATAATAATGTGTAGGAAATGCACAAGTGTCATGTAATCTTGTGTGCAAGTTTTGTGAGTGTAAATGTGAATAAGTGTCCATTATGTAAGAGTGCACATGTGTCCTTAGAATAGGGAAGTGAAGAGTTAAAAATAATAATGAAGGTCAAGACTGCACCATATGAGGAGTGACCACATATTATATATTTGTGACTAAGCATTGTAATTTGTATCAAAAATGCATAGCACATAACATGCATTAGTAGACCTTTATTCTATATCATTTTCACCATTTTTGTGAGCTTTGTTATGTGATTATTCTATGAGTTATTTCTTGAGTTATTCATATTTATATTGTGTTATTTACATTGCAACTTTATTTGATCTTGTTATTACTTTATTGTGGCTATTTTCTTGAAGTATTAAGGCTAGAAAAGCTATCAGGTAATTCTATAGGTTCCATAAAAATTGCATCATGCTTAGTCAAAATGAGTTGCAAATCTTCTTGGGGCTTGTCGTAATATGAAGTTTGCAATTGAATTACAACTATTTGAGCTACTACCACACATGAAGATTTTTTTAACAACTTATCCATACAAATTGAAACGATAATATATGGATATCCTGCTGGTGAACCATGGAGAGTATATGAATTAACATTTTTTGATAAATACATCCATAATTCTACAAAGTTCTAGGATATTGTTCCCAAGGTACCTAGACATTGAGCTCCTAGCACAACATCACATCCTCCTAGTTGAAGATCAAACATATTAATTTTGAGTTCATAGTATCCTATATTGAACTTAACATTGCAAGAGTTACCATTACAAGGCAATTCTACCATTTGCTACCATAACCTCAAAGAAGTTACAAGCATGTATGTAATAATTTTTTTACTTGGCTACCTAGGTATCAATAAAATTATGTATATTACCTAAATCAATGAGAATTGTAATACATTACCCTTTGAATAATCCTACTACCTTCATCATCTAAGGGATATAAATTCATGCAAGTGCATGGACAAATATTTTTGGCTATGTTTTTTTGGTGTTTCACCCTCATCCTTAAGCTATTCATTTGGTGGTTCTACTTTATGAAGTTGTTCACTGCTAACTGATTCCTCTACATCCAATAAAAATAAATTCTTTTGGGTACATTTATACCCTGGTGAATACTTCTCATCACAATTATAACATAAACCTTATGATAAACTAACATCCATTTATTTTATAGTCAAACGCTTGAATGGGGTAGACTTATTACCAATATATGCTATGAACCTGGAAGGAAATATTGATTTAGCCTATGAAAATTTAGATGATCTCCTTTGAGTCAATTTGTTTTCTTCTACTAATATTACCAATCCCATGGCTTGCATCATAGACCATGGTTTGAATATTTTTACCTCGGTGTTGATATCATCTTTCAATCCACTAATAAAACAACTCTAAAAAATCCTTCATTCAACCCCTTTGTCCTATTAGCCAATTTCTCAAATTAGGTTTGATATTCATGGACATTAGAGGTTTGTTTCAATTTTATTAAGGCTTCTATAAAGTCCTCATACTCACTAGGGCCAAAAACAAGTGAGTAATTATGACTCAAAATCTTCCCAAGAAGGGTCTAGAGTCATGTTTTATAACCATTGATACCATTGTAAGGCTTTAGATTCAAATTTGAAAGATGCCATAGTGACCCATACATATTTAGGCACATTATAAAGTTTGAAGAACTGATATTCTCAACATAACCACCCATCAACATCATTACCATTGAACTTAGGAAAGTATAATTTAGGTATCTTAAATGGGGTATCTATGTCAAAAAGAGAATGATAGCCTTCTTTATACTTATGTACTCCCTTCCCTTTATTTCATGAATTACCACTCATTTTTTTAGTGGTAAGATGCTTAAACACATTTGGGGCTTCCTTTAATTAGTCTTCAACCTTTAGGAATTTTTCTTCAAATTCAACTTTAGATCTAAGCTAGTAATTTCTCATAATTGATACTTGTTCCTTCATCTATTTAAATTTATTTCCAAGGTTAGTGAGTGTGATACTCACTTGATCCATAAAGTTTCTTTGTTTCAAATTCTTCTGTAATACTCTAGTTCCTCTAGCTATTTATGTATGATTTGAACCACTCCCACTGACTTACTAAAAATAGAAGTGTTGTTCTAGAAGTTACTATTTTTAGTAATGAGCCAAAAAGTGTTTGGGTGCTATATATTAAAATGATCAGCTTGAAAAGATAAATACAATGGACTAGATCTTAAAATAATATTTTGAGAACCCTAAAAAAGTGCATGGAGGCTATATACCAAAATGATTAGCTAGACAAGATGATCACAATGACATATATCCCATGACACTAGTTTTTGACACCCTAGATTTTTTTGAGGGGAAGTGTTGTCTTCAAGTGCTGTTAGTTTTTCTCTTGGAGTCTTGGTTCACTTAGAAAACTAAATTTTATTTGAAAAAACCTTAATAGACTCTACATTGTTTGTTACTATTAGGAATTGAATTGCACCAAGTTTTCACTTAATACTGTAGCTGTCTATCTTCCTATTTTTTGTCTAGGCTTGCCCCTGATAGCTGCAGCTCAACACTCAATATTGGATGGACCAAAATAGAGTTTTTGATCCAACCTCCAGAGTAGGATTTTTCTTTGTCAAATTAAATAGGGGGTTGACACAATTATGCTCACTTAGGGTTTGAAGGCTAGGGTAAGAAAATATTAGGGTTAGAGAAATGTGAACAATATTGGACAGATAGGCTAACAACATTGCACCACCATAAAAAGCTCTAAAAAACTAACCCAAAGATACATAACTCAGATCAACATTATCACAAATTGATGACTCTTCATTCATTAAAGCACAATAGAGAAATATTACAGACAATGATTTCAATATCCAAACAATGATAATCCAAATAACAGAATTCACTAATATCTAGATTCTACAGAAATGCACTTCCTAACAATAAAGATCAATCTCAAAAGCAAATTTAAATTACTTTAAAAATTAGTAATCCATTAATTTGGCACAAACTAACCACTTAAGTATTCATAGAAATACATCTAAAGAATTCAAACCTCTGATATCAAGCATGAAGATACAAATTTTAAGGCAAAGATCAATGTAATGCTCCTTCCATTAGATCTTGGGAATATTTACAGTAGCATAAGCAAACACACTAGAGTCGACCCTTAAAAATGAGGGTTCGACCTCTACTTATAGTTTTTGCAAAAATTAAAAATACAAAGAACATTACAAAGATTTTATTTTGACAGTGCAACAAAGAGTTTTTGCAGGAATTTGCTTACTGGTACATCTTTTGGGAAATCTGCTAAAAGTGGTTGCCATGGCAGATCAAGGCCTCTATAACTTGCTAGCTATTTGATGCAATTGGAGTACAAGTTGGAAATAATGCACTATCATCAATTATTATTGGATGCTATCTACCACCGTCGATCTGTAACCACCTCTGGTTCAACTTTATTGAAAACCCTCAATGCTTCATCTTCTTCTTCCAACTGACTATTCTAATTCTGGTGGATAAATATCTCTAAATACCTTAGATTCTTCAACATGATCCTTACCGTTGATCCCCTTTATTGTATGGCTCATATTCATTCTAATATAAGCTTATTATTATGATGAGGAGAACACAACACCCTTCCACTTTAAAATGCTGGTGACATCATCATTCTATCTTAGAAACTACTTAATTGCCAATCCAGCTCCCAAATAACCTGAAAGCTAAGCAGGAATGAATTTTCTCTTTTTTCTTCAGATTCATTTATTATCCACAAGGTATTCACCAATCTGCACAAAAATATTGATGATGTCATTCTTTATCTATGAATTTTATGGATTCCATTCTAGGCTAAGCAAGTGCATTGGCATATGATTGTCAATCCGAACCCGTCATAGTGCAACGTGACCTTTTATCCATTCTGCACTATTATCAGAATAAAAAATTCCACCTTGTCACCATTTTGAAAAGGAGAATTCAAAATCACCTTTAGTCCTAAATTTGCATCGACCTTATCCAAAATATATCGCCTTATCACCATTTCAGGTGAAAATACTCTATGGGTTCTCTGGAATTGGGCCTTCCAAAACTTAGCCGCTCATGAATTTTTCCAAAATATCGAGCAATCACCAATCCACACTTTTTATCATTGAAATAATCTCTCTAAAAATATTTTGTGGATTCGAGAGGCATTGCCAGTCTAGAGTCAAAAACAAAGGAAGTCTCCCGAAATTGCTCCAAGCATGAAAATTTAATAAGTTTAAGGTGGATTCATGCCTTCTATTGTGGATCCACTCCAAAATACATTGTAGGGTGTGCAGAATGAAGACTTTTCCACTTAGATAAAATTTGCAAAATTTTTCGAAGTATGTGGCCATTTTGGGCCTACATTCTAGTGCCTCCCAGGTGGATTTGCTCACAAAACTAATCGAAATTAGAGTCTTATCCATTGGGACACAGATTCAAACATATTTTTCTTCAAAAACATATTTTATAGAATAAATTCCATATAAACACTACTCTATGAAAATTTTAATAGTCTACCTAGAGAGTAAAGGTTCATATGGAAATGATGCCAAAAATATATAGAACTTACTCTCTCATACAGAGACAGTGTCAAAAATACAGATCTCACCACTGTCTTCAAAAACTAGACACAGATCTACTTTTATAAGGCCTTATTTCAAAAAAATGCCTTCACATATAGTTCACTACTCTTCTGCCTCTATAGGCTTCATGCCTTTATTGTTGACTTCTGACAATGGTCAAAGCCAAAAAAAATACAAAACTTATGCATATGTACAAAATAAAAATGAACTAAGTGTGAGCCCCTCCTGGGTCTATAATTGATCCATCCAAATTCCCTTCTTCTATGGCCTCTTCTTCCTTTTCTTCTTCTTCTTCTTTCGGAGTAGGTGTTTTTCGACCTCTTTCTCTAGAAGTATTCCCAAATAACTGAACCATTAATTCTAAATATTGTAGGGATTGTTCCTAGACTTCTTCATATGGATTGGATGTTTTATTGAGCTTCTTATAAACATATTATAGCTCTCTAATACCTTCATAGTTAGTAGCATTCCATCTATTCACTAGATCTTCCATGATATCTCTCAAACGGATAAATTCCATGATCAATTGGATAACTTGTTCTTGGGGTAGTGGATCTTCTAAAAAATCTATTCCAGATTCATCTTGCAAAATATCATTAATGCTCTACTGGATCTCTTCCATAGATAAAAAGCTGTGTTCCTCCTCCTAGAGGCCTCTGAAGCTAACCTGAATCATTTCCTTATTTAATTCAAAAACATCCTTTATCACCTTTTCAATCCTATTAAATAATAACCAGGATATTTGAAGCATCCTATGCTTTTTAACCACTATCCTGGCAGTAACTATGGTGAAATGCTATTCTTTATTAGGAATAGGTTTAACAAATTTACTGAGTCTGCTATCCACCAACCTGTACATTTGTTCTGCTAGAATCACTATAGGCTGCAACTCTCCAGTGATCTAATATAGCTCTTTATGAATATTGGAGAGTAGGCAGCTAGCATCATTAAGATAATAAATAACAAGTTGAAGCCTAAAAATTTCTCCTGGACCTCAAAAAGCTACTTTTTTCTACTCCTTTTCAACTCATTCTTAGAAAATCCTAAAGATTTAGCTTTCTCAATCTGAAGTTGATGCTTTAAATTTTGAATTTCCTTCGCCTGATCTTCATTCAAATTATTTTGCTCTTATAACTGGTCCTTTAGTTTATTGGCTTCTTGAAACTTCTCTTGCCAACCCTTAGCATCTTTTATTAGAGCATTTTATACTTCCTTTTGATTATTCAGACTCTTCTAAGCCTCTCAACCTATTTCTCCATTTTTTCTACCTTCTCTCTAACTAAATCATTCTTTACATAGAAGGCATCCAAGTGGGATTTGGCTATAATTAGCTCATCTTCCTCATGAAGTTTATCAATATCTTATGTGACCTCCTCCACTCGATAATCTTGAATAGTCATCTCAGTATTAGGTTTTCTCACCAGTGAATTCATAGATCTTGATATTCTCTATCTATAAACAAGATCAACATACATGCTTATTTTTTTGATAGCCATCTTGATAGAAGGCTTAGTAAGCTTCTTTGCCAAATAATAATTTATACTTTGAGTGGCTGCCTGCTATTTTGACATAGTGATAGGTTTTGAAAAACCAGCATCCAGAGGAGACGATGACACTATAAACAAAAGGGTAGACTGAACTATCAATGATGTGCATGAGGATATAGTTACAGTAGCCTCTATGACAATAGTGGAATCTGTAACTAATGCTACTATTGTTGTTGGTAGACTCACAAAAAACTGATGCAAGACTAACAATCGGATGGATGGATACACTTGGAACATAGTGTCCCATTGATGGTGGTGATGAAAAATATGGAAGTGAAGCGATGGTGAATGAGGGAGTGGGAACCTCAAATGTTGGAGATGGGATTTGAGGTGGCTATAACAAAATAGAAGTGACTCATACCTCCATGGCAATTGATGATACATGTGGTGGAATATGAGGGGGAGGAGGTACGCTTGTCATATCTTCTTGATTAGAAATGGAGGGAGATTTATTTGGGGACTCATGAGGATGAAGAGGAGAAGAGGGATTAGAAGCCATAACTTCACCTACTTATGTAGGGTGTTCTTATTCTATCTTCGTATCTTGTTGCTGCTCCTGATCAATCAATTTTCCCATAGCAAAATCATCCACCTCTTTAGCAATCTCCTCCATATACATTTTTTTATTTGAAATATACTTTTCCTCTCTTTTTGGGACCCTCTTAGTCCTATGAAATAATTGAAAAGTATTCATCTCATTCTTAGAATATTCTTCCAACTTATCTTCTTGCACTTCTCCAGAGAATAGTGATTATTCAGAAATAGGATGTAATTCAATTGATGCTGCAGGGGTAAAAGAAAGGGGTTTGTACTTAAAACTTTCATCCTTCTTTTTCTATTTGATATTTTTGTCTAGAGGCCATGCTATCAAATCTAAGTGTTTAGGCCTAGATACCATTTCAATAACTGGACTATCGACAACTTTTTCCTTAGAATATTGCATTTTGCTCATAAACTTAGCTTCCTTAGGAAACATTTCCACCTGCTCAGTGGTAGGATGAAAGGTATTTAGTACCTCAATCACTGTCAAGGGAGTTCTTGGCTATTCTAGATGATCCTCTTGATCTGTAGGTGGAGGGATGGATTCAGAGCCAGATTGGGGTTTTTCAACCATTAATACTATGTTTTTGACATCCTTCTGTATCTAGGTTCCAATGTTTTTATTATATCTTCTTGAAAATTCTTTGTCAATCTTCATTCCAAACTTGGACTTAGGATTTACAATTTCAACCCTCATTCTCCACAAATATGTTATCTTTTCTACATTCCATGGTCCCTTTTCCTCCTATTCTACAATATCTTCTTCAGGTAAAGGATCCTTTTTATTTTTCAGACTTAGTCTCAGGCGGAGGGTATTTTTTCTTTGCTGAGTCAGCTTCAATATTTTTAATTGTAGCCTCTATAATTCGATGACTTGGCTTATTGTTAGGGTCAAAATCAATAACTTGCTCATTAAAATACAACCATGGAGGCATCTGACCCATATTTGAGACATTCCACTCCAAAAAGAAGTCTCATCATTTTTTTTACCTTGTTCAAAATGAGCCCTAGGCCTCATTTCAAATTTATAGATCTTTGGTCCATTTAGGGTTTTATTCCTTGCAGTAAAAATGCCATCAGGGTCATAACTCCATATTTGAGGAATATAAAAAAACCTAAACTGTCAAGGTATTGGCTAATTTGTTGGCTCTGCCCCTTCTTGGTGATGGTAATGTCATCCATAGTGCAGTGGGTACGTAAATACTTCCTCTTTCTCCCAAAACCATAGTTTGCATCAATATGCTTCACCTGCCTTCGATATTCCAGGGAAAAAAGCCTCTCCATGACAAAGTGGAGCAGGAGAAAAGGTTTACCCATGAAACCATACAGTTTGATTACTATGCCCTCTGTCAAAAAATACCAGTCTCCTTCTGCACTCTTTGTTCTCAGAATTTTCTTAGTTAAAGGTGGAAACCTAGGGCACTTACCGTACATTATTTTTAGGGCAGGTCCCACAAATTCCAAATTGAATCTATAATAGGACTCACTGCTCCTTAAATGAATTGTCCATTAATAAATCGGTAAGGGTTCTGTTGGTTCGTCTTTCATACACACCCCATGAAGAATGAGCATAAAATACCAATAACACTTATACGAGATAAATCCCACTCACTTTAGGATCTTGCTGGTTATCCAAGGTGTGAGTTACAAAGTTGGGTCGAATGACTATTCACTCTTTTTTGCTTTTGGAATAGTTTCAAGTAGACTATCTGTTACCTTATAATGGGTTTGACCTTCGTTCAATAATGTTTAGGGGTTGTTATATTTGTTGAAAATCAGATTTACAATGAGTTCTTTGATATAGCTCTTTATTATTTAGCAGATTAAATAAAAGAAAAATTTAAAAGAAAGTAAAAATGGATCATTTAATGATGGAACAAAGAGTATAGGGTAGGGTAGAAAAGAGAAGCTTATCGAACTTAGCTGCAAAATCAAAACTACCAATTTCAATTACACTATTTAGCTTTACAATAAAACCAATCAAAGAGGAAGGTGTCCAACTTTCTAAGATCACCTTCTACTAAGAGCATAAGACAGAGATAACATAGATCTGAAAGAAAATCATAAATAGAAGGGAAGTCGGTGTCAATTGGTATCTCTCACCAGTAGCCTAGCTCACGCAGTGAGGATAGAGCAATTAGAATAGACATGAACCTTAAATCTCTAATTTTTCCTAGCATACAACAAATGGAATGAAGCCTAGTAGCATATTCAATCTTGATAACACATATTTACAACTAAAATAAATAAACCTTAGCAAGACGAAAACAAAAGAAGATGCACTTATTGCAATCCGAAAGAGATTAGGCTCCTGGCCACGCTATCATAGAAAAATGATGTTACACCAACCCCAGGTACAGAACAAAGCATTCAAACAAGATTTGTAGGAAATTGCTAAAATGTCTTTTATTCTAAGTTTTCGCCTTTGGTGTTTACATTAAAAAGAAGTTTATATAGACTCAGGACAGACCCTGATCTTTTCAAAATATCTTCTTCCAAATATCTAAATCTTATCATAAAAATCCCACCATCGAGGCTTTACAATATAAGGTATTTTTATATAGGGTTTTGATAAGCCCTAATTACTCTGAAAATCTTCACGTGGATCTTGCCATAAATGGAGGAGATAAGACTTGGTTTGATCCTCATCAAATGGACACTGCATGTAAATGTATGTTCATCTTTTGATAAGCCATCAGAGCATCTCATTAATTCTTCTACAAAATTTGTATGAGTCACTAATTTCCTAGGCCTTCCATCCTCGCACAACTGCCTTTGTTTGGTTCGAGTTGAGATTCTCTACCCATCATTACTTTTGCCATAAATTTTTTGGGCAAATGGATCCACCGACAAATTCCTTGAAGCCTGTATTTGCAGCCAGATCTGCAAAATCTAGATGAGTCACTGACTTGCCATAAATTTTCCTGAAAAATGGATCCATCGACAATTACTTGAAGTTTGTATTTGCGGTCAGATCTGCAAAATCTAGACGGATCAGAAATTCTCGGCATCTCCTATTTCCATCTGATGGTCCTTGCTTGATTTGTGTTGAAATTTAGGTTTGTCTATCTTTATTGCAATTACTTCTGCCATTATGCAACTGTCGGATCACCTTCTACAAAAGAAAAGCAAAGGTTAGATTTTTAATGTTTTTCATTTTGATTAATTAATTAATTTTTTTATTTAAATATTTCTAGGGTTTGGACTGTGTTGAAAAGCTTCCACTTCCAAGCTCATATTCTCATGAAATTAAAACATGTCATGATATCGCGACATTTTCCTCAAGTTACTTCTTCCTCGCTTGTGCCTTCACGAAAATGGAACATGTCGCGATATCACGACATTTCCCTCAAGCTATTACTTCCAAGGTTTTGCCCTCATGAAAATGAGACATGTCTAAAAATGGAACATGTCATGATATCACGACATTGGACATTAAATCATTTTATGGTACAATTAAATTTGAGCAAAATTTTGACAAGTCCGAAAATGGAACATGTCGCGATATCGTGACCTTTTCCTCACTTCATGTCTTTCAAGCTTTCGCCCTCGCAAAAATGGAACATGTCACGAAATCATGAAATTTCCTTCACTTCATCTCTTCCAAGATTTTGCCCTCACGAAAATGGAACATGTCACGAAATCGCAACATTTCCTTCACTTCATCTCTTCCAAGCTTTCGCCCTCGTGAAAATGGAACATGTCGCAAAATCGCGACATTTCCTTCACTTCATCTCTTCCAAGCTTTCACCGTCACGAAAATAGAACATGTCGCGAAATCATAAAATTTCCTTCACTTCACCTCTTCCAAGCTTTCGCCCTTACGAAAATGGAACATGTCACGAAATCGTGACATTTCCTTCACTTCATCTCTTCCAAGCTTTTGCCCTCGCAAAAATGGAACATGTCACGAAATCGTGACATTTCCTTCATCTCTTCCAAGATTTTGCCCTCACGAAAATGGAACATGTTGCAAAATCATGACATTTCCTTCACTTCTTCTCTCCCAAGCTTTCGTCCTCGCAAAAATGGAACATGTCGCGAAATAACGACATTTCCTTCACTTCATCTCTTCCAAGCTTTTGCCCTCGCAAAAATGGAACATGTCGTGAAATCAAGACATTTCCTTCACTTCATATCTTCCAAGATTTTGCCCTCGCGAAAATGGAACATGTTGCGAAATCATGACATTGGACTTTAAAATATTTTAGGGTACCATTAAATTTGAGCGAAAGTCCGACAAGTTCGAAAAGAGAACATGTCGCGATATCGCGACATTTCACTCAAGCTTTTATTCCAAGCTTGTGCCATCATGAAAATGAGACAAGTCTGAAAATGGAACGTCACGATATCGCGACATTTCCCTCAAGATTTTCTTCCAATCTTGTGCCATCGTGAAAATGAGACAAGTCCAAAAATGGAACATGTCGCGATATTGCAACATTTCCCTCAAGCTTTTCCTTCACTTTGCAAATTCTCCAAAAATTGTAGGTTGACTTTAGTGACTTTGTCCATCTGTATTTGGAATTTTTACATATTGGTGAAGGATCTTCCTTACTCAGAAATAATTTTAACATTTGAAAAATGAATTTTAAATTGCTCGAGAATGATAAGTTTCACATGGTGTAGAAAAAAAAATGATGAAAATTCAAAGTACCCAAAATTTGATGAAACTTTACAAGTATCTAAAAAAGCCCAAAGGGTATCCAAATCTGCAAACGGAACTTTAAAATTCATCATGGATTAAGGGAAAATGCATTTAGAATTTTGCTGGCCAAAAATAAAAACTGCTATTTCTAAATTGAAATCAATGCCATATGCAAGTCTACTTGGACACTTTGATGTAGGCGAAGTTTGAAAAAGGATGCAAGCAAAAATTGGAATTAAAACCTGAAATACATCAAGAGGGTCCCTACGAAAAAATGAAAACTAAATATTTTTAAAGGATGGAATTTCATTTTTTAGTGGGGGTGTGTTGCTTCTCAACAAATGGCGATATCTGCGAGGAAAATAGTAGCACTATTTAGAATCCAGAACTCTATTTTCAAAATAATTTAGAGTATGTACCATGCTTTGCCATAAATATTTTCTAAAATGACTTAACTACTATCTGCTAGTTGTTAAAGTTTCCCAAGGACATACTAGGTTGAACCACTTAAGGAAGATTCTGATGTGCGATTATAAGTTTATAAACCTTCCTTCAAGGATGACCGAGGCTTCAAATTCTTACTATGGATTGATCAACTATTTAGATTGTGTAGGGGAAACCGAGTAGAGCTCTGTTTACTAGTTTAGCCTTTTACAACCCCGACAGAGTTACTCTTTAGATTTTTGAGACCCTGATTCACAACTATGAGGTGGCACCTATAGCTTGGTGAACACGTTTGAGATGTATCCTTCGGGAGCCTTAGCTATCTCTTTCTATCAAATAATATTTTCTGTTTTCCTTTTTTTTTTTGGTAGAAAAGAGTGCCAGTTTTATGTTGGCTTGCCCAACTTTCACCTTCTCTCTCCTTTTTTGAAAGATACCAATATCTGGAAAGTCTTGCTAGAATTTTTTTTTTATCTTTCATTGATCGAGCAACTGATCGACTAACCGCTTCTGCCAGGGTACCAATAGCTTATTTGGACACTTAAATAATTTTATGAATCAGATTCTCCTCTCATGACCAACTTTTCTTGGATTCCCCGGGAGTTCTTCAGCAAAACAACATAGTAGTTTCTTTATAATCAAAATAATTTTGGCAAGCAAGATACAAAATAGAATTATCTTTCTACTATTGTTCTAAATAACAAGTAGTTCCACTTTTTAGCTCTAGCAAAATTTTTAGTTCCTCCTTCTAGCGCCAATTTTAACTATTGGTTCGTCTTTCATACACACCCCGTGAAGGATGAACATAAAATACCGATAACACTTATACAGGATAAATCCCACTCACTTTAGGATCTTGCTGGTTATCCAAGGTGTGAGTTACAAAGTTGGGTCGAATGGCTATTCACTCTTTTTCGCTTCTGGAATAGTTTCAAGTAGACTATCTGTTACCTTACAATGGGTTCAACCTTCGTTAAATAATGTTTAGGGGTTGTTATCTTTGTTGACAATCAGATTTACAATGAGTTCTTTGATATAGCTCTTTATGCTTTAGAAAATTAAATAAAAGATAAATTTAAAAGAAAATAAAAATGGATCATTTAACGGTGGAACAGAGAGAGTAGGGTAGGACAAAAAAGAAAAGCTTATCTAACTTAGCTTCAAAATCAAAACTACCAATTCCAGTTACACTATTTAGCTTTACAATAAAACCTATCAAAGAGGAAGGTGTCCAGCTTTCTAAGATCACCTTCTACTAAGAGCATAAGATGAAGATAACATAGATATGGAAGAAAATCATAAATAGAAGGGAAGTCAATGTCAACTAGTATTTCTCACCAGAAACCTAGCTCGTGCAGTGAGGATAGAGCAATTAGAATAGACTTGAACCTTAAATCTCTAATTTTCCCTAGCATACAACAAATGGAATGAAGCCTAGTAGCATATTCAATATTGATAACACAAATTTACAACTAAAATAAATAAACCTTAGTGAGACGAAAACAAAAGAAGATGCACTTATCGCAATCCGAAAGAGATTAGGCTCCTAGCCACGCTATCATAAAAAACGATGTTACACCAACCCCAGTTACAGAACAAAGCATTCAAACAAGATTTGCAAGAAATTGCTAAAATATCTTTTATTCTAAGTTTTTGCCTCTGGTGTTTACATTCAAAAGAAGTATATATAGACTTAGGACAAACCCTGATCTTTTCAAAATATCTTCTTCCAAATATCTAAATATTATCATAAAAATCCCACCATCGAGGCTTTACAATATAAGGTATTTTTATATAGGGTTTTTATAAGCCCTAATTACTCTTAAAATATTCGCATGGATATTGCCATAAATGGAGGAGATAAGACTTGGTTTGATCCTCATCAAATGGACACTGTGTGTAAATGTATGTTCATCTTTCGATAAGCCGTTAGAGCATCTCATTACCTAGGCCTTCCATCCTTGCACAACCGCATTTGTTTGGTTTGAGTTGAGATTCTCTGCCCATCATTACTTTTGCCATAAATTTTCTGAGCAAATGGATCCATCGATAAATTCCTTGAAGCCTGTATTTGTGGCCAGATCTACAAAATCTGGATGAGTCACTGACTTGCCATAAATTTTCTCCACAAATTCCTTGAAGTCTATATTTGTGGTAAAATCTGCAAAATCTGGACGGATCAAAAATTCCTGGAATCTCCTATTTCACCTTCTCTCTCCTTTTTTGAAAGATACCGATATCTGGAAAGTCTTGCTAGAATTTTTTTTTATCTTTCATTGATGGAGCAATTGATCGACTAACCACTTCAGCCTGGGTACCAATAGCTTCTTTGGACACTTAAATAATTTTATGAATCAGATTCTCCTCTCATTATCAACTTTTCTTGGATTTCCCAGGAGTTCTTCAGCCAAACAACATAGTCATTTCTTTATAGTCAAAATAATTGTGGCAAGCAAGATACAAAATCCAATTATCTTTCTACTATTGTTCTAAATAACAAGTAGTTCCACTTTTTAGCTCTAGCAGACTTTTTAGTTCCTCCTTCTAGCACCAATTTTAAATGTTGGTTCATATTTCATACACACCCCATGAAGGACGAGCATAAAATATCGATAACACTTATACGGGATAAATCCCACTCACTTTAGGATCTTGCTGGTTATCCAAGGTGCGAGTTACAAAGTTGGGTTGAATGGCTATTCACTCTTTTTCACTTCTGGAATAATTTCAAGTAGACTATTTATTACCTTACAACGGGTTTGACCTTCGTTAAATAATGTGTAGGGGTTGTTATCTTTGTTGACAATCAGATTTACAATGAGTTCTTTGATATAGCTCTTTATGCTTTAGCAAATTAAATAAAAGATAAATTTAAAAAAAAATAAAAATGGATCATTTAATGGTGGAACAGAGAGAGTAGGCTAAGATAGAAAAGAGAATCTTATCTAACTTAGCTGCAAAATCAAAACTACCAATTTTAGTTACACTATTTAGCTTCACAATAAAACCAATCAAAGAGGAAGGTGTCCAGCTTTCTAAGATCACCTTCTACTAAGAGCATAAGACGGAGATAACATAAATCTAAAAGAAAATCATAAATAGAAGGGAAGTCGGTGTCAACTGGTATCTCTCACCATCATCCTAGCTCACGTAGTGAGGATAGAGCAATTAGAATAGACCTGAACCTTAAATCTCTAATTTTCCCTAGAATACAACAAATGGAATGAAGCCTAGTAGCATATTCAATCTTGATAACACAAATTTATAACTAAAATAAATAAACCTTAGCAAGAAGAAAAAAGAAGAAGATGCACTTATCACAATCCAAAAGAGATTAGGCTCCTGGCCACGCTATCATAGAAAAATGATGTTACACCAACCCCAGGTACAGAACAAAGCATTCAAACAAGATTTACAAAAAATTACTAAAATGTCTTTTATTCTAAGTTTTCGCCTCTGGTGTTTACATTCAAAAGAAGTATATATAGACTCAGGACAGACCCTGATATTTTTAAAATATCTTCTTTCAAATATCTAAATCTTATCATAAAAATCCCACCATCGAGGCTTTATAATATAAGGTATTTTTATATAGGGTTTTGATAAGCCCTAATTACTCTAAAAATCTTCGTGTGGATCTTGCCATAAATGGAGGAGATAAGACTTGGTTTGATCCTCATCAAATGGACACCGCGTGTAAATGTATGTTCATATTTCAATAAGCCGTCAGAGCATCTCATTAATTCTTTTGCAAAATTTGGATGAGTCACTGATTTCCTAGGCCTTCCATCCTCGCACAGCCACCTTTGTTTGGTTTGAGTTGATATTCTCTGTCCGTCATTACTTTTGCAATAATTTTTTTGGGCAAATGGATCCATCAAAAAATTACTTGAAGCCTGTATTTGCAGCTAGATCTGCAAAATCTAGATGAATCACTGACTTACCATAAATTTTCCCGGAATATGGATCCACCGACAAATTCCTTGAAGTCTGTATTTGCGGTTAGATCTGTAAAATCTAGACGGATCAGAAATTCTTGGCATCTCCTATTTCCATCTGATGGTCCTTGCTTGATTTGTGCCGAAATTTAGGTTTGTCTGTCTTTCTCGCCATTATTTCTGCCATTATGCAATTGTCCGATCACCTTCTGCAAAAGAAAAGCAAAGGTTAGATTTTTAATGTTTTTCATTTTGATTAATTAATTAATTTAATTAATTAATTTTTTTATTTAAATATTTCTAGGGTTTGGACTGTGTTGAAAAGCTTCCACTTCCAAGCTCATATTCTCATGAAATTAAAACATGTCGCAATATCGCAACATTTTCCTCAAGTTACTTCTTCCTCGCTTGTGCCTTCACGAAAATGGAACATGTCGCGATATCGCGACATTTCCCTCAAGCTATTACTTCCAAGGTTTTGCCCTCGCAAAAATGAGACATGTCCAAAAATGGAACATGTCGTGATATCGCGACATGGGACTTTAAAAGATTTTAGGGTACAATTAAATTTGAGCAAAAGTCTGACAAGTCCAAAAATGGAACATGTCGCGATATCGTGACCTTTTCCTCACTTCATGTCTTTCAAGCTTTTGCCCTCGCAAAATGGAACATGTCACAAAATCACGACATTTCATTCACTTCATCTCTTCCAAGCTTTCACCCTCGCGAAAATGGAACATGTCGCGAAATCACAACATTTCGTTCACTTCATCTCTTCCAAGCTTTTACCCTCGCAAAAATAGAACATGTCACGAAATTGTGACATATCCTTCACTTCATCTCTTCCAAGCTTTTGCCCTCATGAAAATGGAACATGTCACGAAATCACGATATTTCCTTCATTTCATCTCTTCCAAGCTTTCGCCCTTGTGAAAATGGAACATGTCGTGAAATCGTGACATTTCCTTCACTTCATCTCTTCCAAGATTTCACCCTCGTGAAAATGGAACATGTCACAAAATCCTGACATTTCCTTCACTTCATCTCTTCCAAGCTTTTGCCCTTGCGAAAATGGAACATGTTGCGAAATCATGACATTTCCTTCACTTCATCTCTTCCAAGCTTTCGCCCTCACAAAAAATGGAACATGTCGCAAAATCGTGACATTTCCTTCACTTCATCTCTTCCAAGCTTTCGCCCTCGCGAAAATGGAACATGTCACGAAATCGCGACATATCCTTCACTTCATCTCTTCCAAGATTTCAAAAAATGGAACATGTCGCGAAATCGTGACATTTCCTTCACTTTATATCTTCCAAGATTTTTCCCTCGCGAAAATGGAACATGTCATGAAATCATGACATTGGACTTTAAAATATTTTAGGGTACCATTAAATTTGAGCGAAAGTCCGACAAGTCTGAAAAGGGAACATGTCGCGATATCGTGACATTTCCCTCAAGCTTTTCTTCCAAGCTTATGCCATTGCAAAAATGAGACAAGTCCAAAAATGGAACATGTCGCGATATCACGACATTTCCCTCAAGCTTTTCTTCCAAGCTTGTGCCATCGTGAAAATGAGACAAGTCCAAAAATGGAACATGTCGCGATATCGCGACATTTCCCTCAAGCTTTTCCTTCACTTTGCAAATTCTCTAAAAATTGTAGGTTGACTCCAGTGACTTTGTCCATATGTATTTGGCATTTTTACATATTGGTGAAGGATCTTCCTTACTCAGAAATAATTTTAACATTAGAAAAATGAATTTTAAATTGCTTGAGAATGATTAGCTTCACATGGTGTAGAACAAAAATGATGAAAATTCAAAGTGCCCAAAATTTGATGAAACTTTAAAAGTATCTAAAAAATCCCAAAGGGTATCCAAATATGCAAAGGGAACTTTAAAATTCATCACGAATTAAAGGAAAATGCATTTAGAAGGTTGCTGGCCAAAAATAGAAACTGCTATTTCTAAATTGAAATCAATGCCCTATGCAAGTCTACTTGGACACTTTGATGTAGGCAAAGTTTAAAAAAGGATGCAAGCAAAATTTGGAATTAAAACCCAAAAAACATCAAGAGGGTCCCTACGAAAAAATGAAAACTAAATATTTTCAAAGGATGGAATTTCATTTTTTAGTGGGGGTGTGTTGCTTCTCAACAAATGGCGATATATGCGAGGAAAATAGTAGCACTATTTAGAATCCAGAACTCTAGTTTCAAAATAATATAGACTATGTACCATGCTTTGCCACAAATATTTTCTAAAATGACTTAACTAATATCTGCTAGCTGATAAACTTTCCCAAGGACATACTAGGTTGAACCACTTAAGGAAGATTTTGATGTGCGATTATAAGTGTATAAACCTTCCTTCAAGGATGACCGGGGCTTCAAATTCTTACTATAGATTTATCAACTATTTAGATTATGTAGGGGAAACCGAGTAGAGCTCTGTTTACTAGTTTAGCCTTTTACAACCCCAACAGAGTTACTCTTTAGATTTTTGAGACCCTAATTCACAACTATGAGGTGGCACCTATATCTTGGTGAACACGTTTGAGATGTATCCTTCGGGAGCCTTAGCTATCTCTTTCTATCACATAATATTCTCTTTTCCTTTTTTTTTTTTTGCAGAAAAGAGTGCCAGTTTTATGTTGGCTTGCCCAACTTTCACCTTCTCTCTCCTTTTTTGAAAGATACCGATATCTAGAAAGTCTTGCTAGATTTTTTTTTTTATCTTTCATTGATGGAGCAATTAATCGACTAACTGCTTCAGCCAAGGTACCAATAACTTCTTTGGACACTTAAATAATTTTATGAATCGAATTCTCCTCTCATGACAAACTTTTCTTGGATTCCCCGAGAGTTCTTTAGCCAAATAGCATAGTGGTAACTTTATAATCAAAATAATTATGGCAAGCAAGATACAAAATCCAATTATCTTTCTACTGTTGTTCTAAATAACAAGTAGTTCCACTTTTTAGCTCTAGAAAACTTTTTAGTTCCTCCTTCTAGCATAAATTTTAAATGTTGGTTCGTATTTCATACACACCCCGTGAAGGATGAGCATAAAATACCGATAACACTTATACAGGATAAATCCCACTCACTTTAGGATCTTGCTAGTTATCCAAGGTGTGAGTTACAGAGTTGGGTCGAATGGCTATTCACTCTTTTCCACTTCTAAAATAGTTTCAAGTAGACTATCTGTTACCTTACAACGGGTTCGACCTTCATTTAATAATTCTTAGGGGTTGTTATCTTTGTTGACAATCGGATTTACAATGAGTTCTTTGATATAGCTCTTTATACTTTAGTAGATTAAATAAAAGATAAATTTAAAAGAAAATAAAAATGGATCATTTAACGATGGAACAGAGAGTAGGGTAGGGCAAAAAAGAGAAGCTTATCTAACTTAGCTGCAAAATCAAAACTACCAATTTCAGTTACAGTATTTAGCTTCACAATAAAACCTATCAAAGAGGAAGGTGTCGAGCTTTCTAAGATCACCTTCTACTAAGAGCATAAGATGAAGATAACATAGATCTGAAAGAAAATCATAAATAGAAGGGAAGTCAGTGTCATCTGGTATCTCTCACCAACAACCTAGCTCGTGTAGTGAGGATAAAGCAATTAGAACAGACCTGAACCTTAAATATCTAATTTTCCCTAGCATACAACAAATGGAATGAATACTAGTAGCATATTCAATATTGATAACACAGATTTACAACTACAATAAATAAACCTTAGCGAGACGAAAACAAAATAAGATGCACTTATCACAATCCGAAAGAGATTAGGCTCCTGGCCACACTATCACAGAAAAATGATGTTACACCAACCCCAGGTACAGAACAAAGCATTCAAACAAGATTTGCAAGAAATTGCTAAAATGTATTTTATTCTAAGTTTTCGCCTCTGGTGTTTACATTCAAAAGAAGTATATATAGACTCAGGACAGACCCTGATATTTTCAAAATATCTTCTTCCAAATATCTAAATCTTATCTTAAAAATCCCACCATCGAGGCTTTACAATATAAGGTATTTTTATATAGGGTTTTGATAAACCCTAATTACTCTGAAAATATTCCCATGGATATTGCCATAAATGGAGGAGATAAGACTTGGTTTGATCTTCATCAAATGGACACCACGTATAAATGTATGTTCATCTTTCGATAAGCCGTCATAACATCTCATTAATTCTTCTACAAAATTCGGATGAGTCACTGATTTCCTAGGCCTTCCATCCTCACACAGCCACATTTGTTTGGTTCGAGTTGAGATTCTTTGCCCGTCATTACTTTTGCCATAAATTTTCTTGGCAAATGGATCCATCAGAAAATTCCTTGAAGCCTGTATTTGTGGCCAGATCTGCAAGATCTAGATGAGTCACTGACTTGCCATAAATTTTCTCGACAAATGGATCCACTGACAAATTCCTTGAAGTCTGTATTTGCGGTCAGATCTACAAAATATGGACAAACAAAAAATTCTCGACATCTCCTATTTCCATCCGATGGTCCTTGCTTGATTTGTGCCAAAATTTAGGTTTGTCTGTCTTTCTCGCCATTACTTCTGCCATTATGCAACTCTCGGATCACCTTTTGCAAAAGAAAAGTAAAGGTTAGATTTTTAATGTTTTTTATTTTGATTAATTAATTAAGTTTTTTATTTAAATATTTCTAGGGTTTGGATTGTGTTGAAAAGCTTCCACTTCCAAGCTCATATTCTCATTAAATTAAAACATGTCGTGATATCGCGACATTTTCCTCAAGTTACTTCTTCATCGCTTGTGCCTTCACGAAAATGGAACATTGCACGATATCGCGATATTTCCTTCAAGCTATTACTTCCAAGGTTTTGCCCTCACAAAAATGAGATATGTTCGAAAATGGAACATGTCGCGATATCGCGACATGGGACTTTAAAAGATTTTAGGGTACAATTAAATTTGAGCGAAAGTCCGACAAGTCCAAAAATGGAACATGTCGCGATATCGTGACATTTTCCTCACTTCATGTCTTTCAAGATTTTGCCCTCACAAAAATGGAACATGTCACGAAATCGTGACATGTTCCTTCACTTCATATTTTCCAAGCTTTCGCCCTCGTGAAAATGGAACATATCGCGAAATCGCAATATTTCCTTCACTTCATCTCTTCCAAGCTTTTGCCCTCATGAAAATGGAACATGTCACAAAATTGTGATATTTCTTTCACTTCATCTCTTCCAAGATTTTGCCCTCATAAAAATGAAACATGTCATGAAATCGCAACATTTCCTTCACTTCATCTCTTCCAAGCTTTTGCCCTCGCAAAAATGGAACATGTCACGAAATCGTGACATTTCCTTCACTTCATCTCTTCCAAGATTTCACCCTCGTGAAAATGGAACATGTCACGAAATCATGACATTTCCTTCACTTCATCTCTTCCAAGCTTTCGCCCTCGTGAAAATAGAACATGTCGCAAAATCACGACATTTCCTTCACTTCATCTCTTCCAAGCTTTCGCCCTCGCAAAAATAGAACATGTCATGAAATCGCGACATTTTCTTCACTTCATCTCTTCCAAGATTTCGCCCTCACAAAAATGGAACATGTCATAAAATTGTGACATTGGACTTTAAAAGATTTTAGGTTACCATTAAATTTGAGCGAAAGTCTGACAAGTCTGAAAAGGGAACATGTCGCGATATCGTGACATTTCCCTCAAGCTTTTCTTCCAAGCTTGTGCCATCATAAAAATGAGACAAGTCTAAAAATGGAACATGTCACGATATATCAACATTTACCTAAAGATTTTCTTCCAAGCTTGTGCCATCGCGAAAATGAGACAAGTCCAAAAATGGAACATGTCACGATATCGCGATTTTCCTTCACTTTGCAAATTCTCAAAAAATTGTAGGTTGACTCCAGTGACTTTGTCCATCTATATTTGGAATTTTTACATATTGGTGAAGGATCTTCCTTACTCAGAAATAACTTTAACATTTGAAAAATGAATTTTAAATTGCTCGAGAATGATCAGCTTCACATGGTGTAGAAAAAACAATGATGAAAATTCAAAGTGCCTAGAATTTGATGAAACTTTACAAGTATCTAAAAAAGCCCAAAGGGTATCCAAATATGCAAACGAAACTTTAAAATTCATCACAGAAACCTAGTAGAGCTTTGTTTACTAGTTTAACCTTTTACAACCCCGACAAAGTTACTCTTTAGATTTTTGAGACCCTGATTCACAACTATGAGGTGGCACCTATAGCTTGGTAAACACATTTGAGATGTATCCTTCGGGAGCCTTAGCTATCTCTTTCTATCACATAACCTTTTCTCTTTTCCTTTTTTTTTTTTTTTTGCAGAAAAGAGTGCCAGTTTTATGTTGGCTTGCCCAAATTTCACCTTCTCTCTCCTTTTTTGAAAGATACCGATATCTGGAAAGTCTTGCTAGAATTTTTTTTTTTATATTTCATTTATAGAGTAATTGATCGACTAACCGCTTCAGCCTGGGTACCAATAGCTTCTTTGGACACTTAAATAATTTTATGAATCAGATTCTCCTCTCATGACCAACTTTTCTTAGATTCCTCGAGAGTTCTTCAGCCAAACAACATAGTAGTAACTTTATAATCAAAATAATTGTAGCAAGCAAGATACAAAATCCAATTATCTTTCTAGTGTTGTTCTAAATAAAAAGTAGTTCCACTTTTTAGCTCTAGCAAAATTTTTAGTTCCTCCTTCTAGCGCCAATTTTAAATGTTGGTTGGTATTTTATACACACCCCACGAAGGATGAGCATAAAATATCGATAACACTTATACGGGATAAATCCCACTCACTTTAGGATCTTGCTAGTTATCCAATGTGTGAGTTACAGAGTTGGGTCGAATGGCTATTCACTCTTTTTCACTTCTGGAATAGTTTCAAGTAGACTATCTGTTACCTTACAACGGGTTAGACCTTCGTTCAATAATGTTTAGGGGTTGTTATCTTTGTTGACAATCGGATTTATAATGAGTTCTTTGATATAGCTCTTTATGCTTTAGAAAATTAAATAAAAGACAAATTTAAAAGAAAATAAAAATAGATCATTTAATGGTGGAATAGAGAGAGTAGGGTAGGGCAAAAAAGTGAAGCTTATCTAACTTAGTTGCAAAATCAAAACTACCAATTTTAGTTACACTATTTAGCTTCAAAATAAAACCAATCAAATAGGAAGATGTCCAGCTTTCTAAGATCACCTTCTACTAAGAGCATAAGACAGAGATAACATAGATCTGAAAGAAAACCATAAATAGAAGGGAAGTCGGTGTCAACTGGTATCTCTCACCAGTAGCCTAGCTCATGTAGTGAGGATAGAGAAATTAGAACAAACCTGAACCTTAAATCTCTAATTTTCCCTAGCATACAACAAATGGAATGAAGCCTAGTAGCATATTCAATCTTGATAACACATATTTACAACTAAAATAAATAAACCTTAGTGAGACAAAAACAAAAGAAGATGCACTTATCGCAATCCAAAAGAGATTAGGCTCCTAGCCACGCTATCACAGAAAAACGATGTTACACCAACCCCAGGTATAGAACAAAGCATTCAAACAAGATTTGCAGGAAATTGTTAAAATGTCTTTTATTCTAAGTTTCTGCCTCTAGTGTTTACATTCAAAAGAAGTATATATAGGCTCAGGACAGACCCTAATCTTTTCAAAATATCTTCTTCCAAATATCTAAATCTTATCATAAAAATTCCACCACTGAGGCTTTACAATATAAGGTATTTTTATATAGGGTTTTGATAAGCCCTAATTACTCTGAAAATCTTCACGTGGATCTTGCCATAAATGGAGGAGATAAGACTTAGTTTGATCCTCATAAAATGGACACTGCGTGTAAATGTATGTTCATCTTTCGATAAACTATCAGAGCATCTCATTAATTCTTTTGCAAAATTTGGACGAGTCACTGATTTCCTAGGCCTTCCATCCTCGGACAACCGCATTTGTTTGGTTCGAATTGAGATTCTTTGCCCGTCATTACTTTTGCCATAAATTTTTTAGGAAAATGGATCCATCGAAAAATTCCTTGAAGCTTGTATTTACGGCCAGATCTGTAAAATCTGGATGAGTCACTGACTTGCCATAAATTTTCCTGGTAAATGGATCCACCGACAAATTCCTTGAAGTCTGTATTTGCGGTCAGATCTACAAAATTTGGACGGATCAAAAATTCCCGACATCTCCTATTTCCATATGATGGTCATATCTTGATTTGTGTTGAAATTTAGGTTTGTCTGTCTTTCTTTCCATTACTTCTGCCATTATGCAACTGTCGGATCACCTTTTGCAAAAGAAAAGCAAAGGTTAGATTTTTAATGTTTTTCATTTTGATTAATTAATTAATTTTTTTATTTAAATATTTCTAGGGTTTGGACTGTGTTGAAAAGCTTCCACTTCCAAGCTCATATTCTCATGAAATTAAAACATGTCGCGATATCACGACATTTTCCTCAAGTTACTTCTTCCTCGCTTGTGCCTTCACGAAAATGGAACATGTTGCGATATCGCGACATTTCCCTCAAGCTATGACTTCCATGGTTTTGCCCTCATGAAAATGAGACATTTCCAAATATGGAACATGTCGTGATATCGCGACATGGGAATTTAAAAGATTTTAGGGTACAATTAAATTTGAGCAAAAGTTCGACAAGTCCAAAAATGGAACATGTCACGATATCGTGACCTTTTCCTCACTTCATGTATTTCAAGCTTCCGCCCTCGCGAAAATGGAACATGTCGTGAAATTGTGACATTTCCTTCACTTCATCTCTTCCAAGCTTTCGCCCTCACGAAAATGGAACATGTCACAAAATCTCAACATTTCCTTCACTTCATCTCTTCCAAGCTTTCGCCCTCGCAAAAAAGGGACATGTCACGAAATCGCGACATTTCCTTCACTTCATCTCTTCTAAGCTTTCGCCCTCACAAAAATGGATCATGTCACAAAATCGCAACATTTCCTTCACTTCATCTCTTCTAAGCTTTCACCCTCACGAAAATGGAAATGTCATGAAATCGTGACATTTCCTTCACTTCATCTCTTCCAAGATTTTGCCCTCGTGAAAATGGAACATGTCACGAAATTGCGACATTTCCTTCACTTCATCTCTTCCAAGATTTTGCCCTCGCAAAAATGGAACATGTCACGAAATCACGACATTTCCTTCACTTCATCTCTTCCAAGCTTTCGCCCTCGCAAAAATGGAACATGTCGTGAAATCACGACATTTCCTTCACTTCATCTCTTCCAAGCTTTCATCCTCGTGAAAATGGAACATGTCACGAAATCATGACATTTCCTTCACTTCATCTCTTCCAAGCTTTCGTCCTCGTGAAAATGGAACATGTTGCGAAATCGTGACATTTCCTTCACTTCATCTCTTCCAAGCTTTCGCCCTCATGAAAATGGAATGTCACGAAATCATGACATTGGACTTTAAAAGATTTTAGGGTACCATTAAATTTGAGCGAAAGTCCGACAGGTCCGAAAAGGGAACATGTTGCGATATCATGACATTTCCCTCAAGCTTTTCTTCCAAGCTTGTGTCATCATGAAAATGAGACAAGTCCGAAAATGAAACATGTCACGATATCACGACATTTCCTTAAATCTTTTATTCCAAGCTTGTGCCATCGCGAAAATGAGACAAGTCCAAAAATGGAACATGTCACGATATCGCGACATTTCCCTCAAGCTTTTCCTTCACTTTGCAAATTCTCCAAAAATTGTAGGTTGACTCCAATGACTTTGTCCATCTGTATTTGGAATTTTTACATATTGGTGAAGGATATTCCTTACTCAGAAATAACTTTAACATTTGAAAAAATAATTTTAAATTGCTCGAGAATGATCAGCTTCACATGGTGTAGAAAAACAATGATGAAAATTCAAATTGCCCAGAATTTGACGAAACTTTACAAGTATCTAAAAAATCCCAAAGGGTATCCAAATATGCAAATGGAACTTTAAAATTCATCACGGATTAAGGGAAAATGTATTTAGAAGTTTTTTGGCCAAAAATAGAAACTCCTATTTCTAAATTGAAATCAATGCCATATGCAAGTCTACTTGGACACTTTGATGTAGGCAAAGTTTGAAAAAGGATGCAAGCAAAATTTGGAATTAACACCCAAAAAACATCAAGAGGGTCCCTGTGGAAAAAAGAAAACTAAATATTTTCAAAGGATGGAATTTCATTTTTTAGTGGGGGTGTGTTGCTTCTCAACAAATGGCGATATCTGAGGGGAAAACAGTAGCACTATTTAGAATCCAGAACTCTAGTTTCAAAATAATTTAGACTATGTACCATGCTTTGCCATAAATATTTTCTAAAATGACTTAACTACTATCTACTAGCTGTTAAAGTTTCCCAAGGACATACTAGGTTGAACCACTTAAGAAAGATTCTGATGTGCGATTATAAGTGTATAAAACTTCCTTCAAGGATGATTGAGGCTTCGAATTCTTACTATGGATTGATCAGCTATTTAGATTGTGTAGGGGAAATTGAGTAGAGCTCTGTTTACTAGTTTAGCCTTTTACAACCTCGACAGAGTTACTCTTTAGGTTTTTGAGACCCTGATTCACAACTATGAGGTGGCACCTATAGCTTGGTGAACAAATTTGAGATGTATCCTTTGGGAGCCTTAGCTATCTCTTTCTATCACATAACCTTTTCTATTTTCCTTTTTTTTTTTCAGAAAAGAGTGCCAGTTTTATGTTGGCTTGCCCAACTTTCACCTTCTCTCTCCTTTTTTGAAAGATACCGATATCTGGAAAGTCTTGCTAGAAATTTTTTTCTTTCATTGATGGAGCAATTGATCGACAAACCGCTTCAGCCCAGGTACCAATAGCTTCTTTGGACACTTAAATAATTTTATGAATCAGATTCTCCTCTCATGACCAACTTTTCTTGGATTCCCCGGGAGTTCTTCAGCCAAACAACATAGTAGTTTCTTTATAATCAAAATAATTGTGGCAAACAAGATACAAAATTCAATTATCTTTATACTATTATTCTAAATAACAAGTAGTTCCACTTTTTAGCTCTAGAAAAATTTTTAGTTCCTCCTTCTAGCACCAATTTTAAATGTTGATTCGTATTTCATACACACGCTGTGAAGGATGAGCATAAAATACCGATAACACTTATACGGGATAAATCCCACTCACTTTAGGATCTTGTTGGTTATCCAATGTGTGAGTTACAGAGTTGGGTCGAATGGCTATTCACTCTTTTCCACTTCTAGAATAGTTTCAAGTAGACTGTCTGTTACCTTACAACGGGTTAGACCTTCGTTCAATAATGTTTAGGTGTTGTTATATTTGTTGACAATTGCAATTACAATGATTTATTTGATATAGATCTTTATGCTTTAGCAGATTAAATAAAAGACAAATTTAAAAGAAAATAAAAATGGATCATTTAACGGTGGAACAGAGAGAGTAGGGTAGGGTAGAAAAGAGAAGCTTATCTAACTTAGCTACAAAATCAAAACTACCAATTTCAGTTACACTATTTAGCTTCACAATAAAACCAATCAAAAAGGAAGGTGTCTAGCTTTCTAAGATCACCTTCTACTAAGAGCATAAAACAGAGATAACATAGATCTGAAAGAAAATCATAAATAAAAGGGAAGTCGATGTCAACTGGTATCTCTCACCAGCAGCCTAGCTCACGTAGTGAGGATAGAGCAATTAGAACAAACCTAAACCTTAAATCTCTAATTTTCCCTAGCATACAACAAATGGAATGAAGCCTAGTAGCATATTCAATCTTGATAACACATATTTACAACTAAAATAAATAAACCTTAGCAAGAGAAAAACAAAAGAAGATGCACTTATTGCAATTCGAAAGAGATTAGGCTCCTGGCCATGCTATCACAAAAAAATGATGTTACACCAACCCCAGGTACAGAACAAAGCATTCAAACAAGATTTGCAAGAAATTGTTAAAATGTTTTTTATTCTAAGTTTCTACCTCTGGTGTTTACATTCAAAAGAAGTATATATAGACTTAGGATAGACCCTGATATTTTCAAAATATCTTCTTTCAAATATCTAAATCTTATCATAAAAATCCCACCACTCAGGCTTTACAATATAAGGTATTTTTATATAGGGTTTTGATAAGCCCTAATTACTCTAAAAATCTTTGCGTGGATCTTGCCATAAATGGAGGAGATAAGACTTGGTTTAATCCTCATCAAATGGACACCACATGTAAATGTATGTTCATATTTCGATAAGTCGTCAGAGCATCTCATTAATTCTTCTACAAAATTTGGATGAGTCACTGATTTCCTAGGCATTCCATCCTCGCACAGTCGCCTTTGTTTGGTTCGAGTTGAGATTCTCTGCCCGTCATTACTTTTGCCATAAATTTTCTAGGCAAATGGATCCATCGAAAAATTCCTTGAAGCCTGTATTTGTGGCCAGATCTGCAAAATCTGGATGAGTCACTGACTTGCCATAAATTTTCCTGGCAAATGGATCCACCGACAAATTCCTTGAAGTCTATATTTGTGGTTAGATCTGTAAAATTTGGACGGATCAAAAATTCTTGGCATCTCCTATTTCCATCTGATGGTCATTTCTTGATTTGTGCCAAAATTTAGGTTTGTCTATCTTTCTTGCCATTACTTTTGCCATTATGCAATTGTCAGATCACCTTCTACCATTATGCAATTGTCGGATCACCTTCTTGCCATTATCTTTCTACTGTTGTTCTAAATAACAAGTAGTTCTACTTTTTAGCTCTAGCAGACTTTTTAGTTCCTCCTTCTAGTGCCAATTTAAAATGTTGGTTCGTATTTCATACACACCCCATGAAGGATGAACATAAAATACCGATAACACTTATACGGGATAAATCCCACTCACTTTAGGATCTTGCTGGTTAGCCAAGGTGTGAGTTACAGAGTTGGGTCGAATGGCTATTCACTCTTTTCTACTTCTAAAATAGTTTCAAGTAGACTATCTATTACCTTACAACGGATTTGACCTTCGTTAAATAATGTTTAGGGGTTGTTATCTTTGTTGAAAATCAGATTTACAATGAGTTATTTGATATAGCTCTTTGTGCTTTAGCAGATTAAATAAAATATAAATTTAAAAGAAAATAAAAATGGATCATTTAATGATGGAACAGAGAGAGTAGGGTAGGGCAGAAAAGAGAAGCTTATCTAACTTAGCTGCAAAATTAAAACTACCAATTTTAGTTACACTATTTAGCTTCACAATAAAACCAATCAAAGAGGAAGGTGTCCATCTTTCTAAGATCACCTTCTACTAAGAGCATAAGACAGAGATAACATAGATCTAAAAAAAAATTATAAATAGAAGGGAAATCGATGTCAACTGGTATCTCTCACCAGCAGCCTAGCTCACGCAGTGAGGATAGAGCAATTAGAACAGACCTAAACCTTAAATCTCTAATTTTCCCTAGAATAGAACAAATGGAATGAAGCCTAGTAGCATATTCAATCTTGATAACAAAGATTTACAACTAAAATAAATAAACCTTAGCGAGACGAAAAAAAAGAAGATGCACTTATCGCAATCCAAAAGAGATTAGGCTCCTGGCCACACTATCACAGAAAAATGATGTTACACCAACCCCAGGTACATAACAAAGCATTCAAACAAGATTTACAAGAAATTGCTAAAATGTCTTTTATTCTAAGTTTCCACCTCTGGTGTTTACATTCAAAAGAAGTATATATAGACTCAGAATAGACCCTGATATTTTCAAAATATCTTCTTCCAAATATCTAAATCTTATCATAAAAATCCCATCGTCGAGGCTTTACAATATAAGGTATTTTTATATAGGGTTTTGATAAGCCCTAATTACTCTTAAAATATTCGCGTGGATCTTGCCATAAATGGAGGAGATAAGAATTGGTTTGATCCTCATCAAATGGACACCGCATGTAAATGTATGTTCATCTTTCGATAAGCCATCAGAGCATCTCATTAATTCTTCTACAAAATTCGGATGAGTCACTGATTTCCTAGGCCTTCCATCCTTGCACAGCCGCCTTTGTTTGGTTCTAGTTGAGATTCTCTGCCCGTCATTACTTTTGCAATAAATTTTCTTGGCAAATGGATCCATCAAAAAATTCCTTGAAGCCAGTATTTGCAGCCAGATCTTCAAAATCTGGATGAGTCATTGACTTGCCATAAATTTTCTCGGCAAATGGATCCACCGACAAATTCCTTGAAGTGTGTATTTGCGGTCAGATCTGCAAAATCTAGATGGATAAAAAATTCTTGGATTCTCCTATTTCCATCTGATGGTCCTTGCTTGATTTGTGCCAAAATTTAGGTTTGTCTGTCTTTCTTGCCATTACTTCTACCATTATGCAACTGTCGGATCACCTTCTACAAAAGAAAAGTAAAGGTTAGATTTTTAATGTTTTTTATTTTGATTAATTAATTAATTTAATTAATTAATTTTTTTATTTAAATATTTCTATGGTTTGGACTTTGTTGAAAAGCTTCCACTTCCAAGCTCATATTCTCATGAAATTAAAACATGTCGCGATATCACGCCATTTTCCTCAAGTTACTTCTTCCTCGCTTATGCCTTCACGAAAATGGAACATGTCGCGATATCGCGACATTTCCCTCAAGCTATTACTTCCAAGCTTTTGCCCTCGCGAAAATGAGACATGTTCAAAAATGGAACATGTCACGATATCACGACATTGGACTTTAAAAGATTTTAGGGTACAATTAAATTTGAGCGAAAGTTTGACAAGTCCAAAAATGGAACATCTCGCAATATCATGACCTTTTCCTCACTTCATGTCTTTCAAGCTTCTGCCCTCACAAAAATGGAACATGTCATGAAATCGTGACATTTCCTTCACTTCATCTCTTCCAAGCTTTCGCCCTCGCGAAAATGGAACATGTCACAAAATCGCGACATTTCCTTCACTTCATCTCTTCCAAGCTTTCGCCCTCGTGAAAATGGAACATGTCGCGAAATCATGACATTTCCTTCACTTCATCTCTTCCAAGATTTTGCCCTCGCAAAAATGGAACATGTCGTGAAATCGTGACATTTCCTTCACTTCATCTCTTCCAAGCTTTCACCCTGGCGAAAAATGGAACATGTCGCGAAATCGCGACATTTCCTTCACTTCATCTCTTCCAAGCTTTCACCCTCGTGAAAATGGAACATGTCGTGAAATCGCGACATTTCCTTCACTTCATCTCTTCCAAGCTTTCGCCCTCGTGAAAATGGAACATATCATGAAATCGCAACATTTCCTTCACTTCATCTCTTCCAAGATTTCATCCTCATTAAAATGGAACATGTCGTGAAATCACGACATTTCTTTCACTTCATGTCTTCCAAGCTTTTGCACTCGCAAAAATGGAACATGTCGTGAAATCACGACATTTCATTCACTTCATCTCTTCCAAGATTTCATCCTCGTAAAATGGAACATGTCGCGAAATTGCGACATTGGAATTTAAAATATTTTAGGGTACCATTATATTTGAGCGAAAGTCTGACAAGTCCGAAAAGGGAACATGTCGCAATATAACGATATTTCCCTCAAGCTTTTCTTCCAAGTTTGTGCCATCACAAAAATGAGACAAGTCCAAAAATGGAACATGTCGTGATATCGCGACATTTCCCTCAAGATTTTCTTCCAAGCTTGTGCCATCGCGAAAATGAGACAAGTCCAAAAATGGAACATGTCGCGATATCGTGACATTTCCCTCAAGCTTTTCCTTCACTTTGCAAATTCTCCAAAAATTGTAGGTTGACTCCAGTGACTTTCTCCATCTGTATTTGGCATTTTTACATATTGGTGAATGATCTTCCTTACTCGGAAATAATTTTAACATTTGAAAAATGAATTTTAAATTGCTCGAGAATGATCAGCTTCCCATGGTGTAGAAAAAAAAATGATGAAAATTCAAAGTGCCCAGAATTTGATGAAACTTTACAAGTATATAAAAAAACCCAAAGGGTATCCAAATATGCAAACAAAACATTAAAATTCATCACGGATTAAGGGAAAATGCATTTAGAAGTTTGCTGGCCAAAAATAAAAACTCCTATTTCTAAATTGAAATCAATGCCATATGCAAGTCTACTTGGACACTTTGATGTAGGCGAAGTTTGAAAAAGGATGCAAGCAAAATTTGGAATTAAAACCCGAAAAACATCAAGAGGGTCCCTGTGGAAAAATGAAAACTAATATTTTCAAAGGATGGAATTTCATTTTTTAGTGGGGGTGTGTTGCTTCTCATCAAATGACGATATCTATGGGGAAAATAGTAGCACTATTTAGAATCCAGAACTCTAGTTTCAAAATAATATAGACTATGTACCATGCTTTGCCACAAATATTTTCTAAAATGACTTAACTACTATCTGCTAGCTGTTAAATTTTCCTAAGGACATACTAGGTTGAACCACTTAAGGAAGATTCTGATGTGCGATTATAAGTGTATAAACATTCCTTCAAGGATGACCGAGGCTTTGAATTCTTACTATGGATTGATCAGCTATTTAGATTGTGCAAGGGAAACCGAGTAGAGCTCTGTTTACTAGTTTAGCCTTTTACAACCCCGACAGAGTTACTCTTTAGATTTTTGAGACCCTGATTCACAACTATGAGGTGGCACCTATATCTTGGTAAACATGTTTGAGATGTATCCTTCGGGAGCCTTAGCTATCTCTTTCTATCACATAACCTTTTCTCTTTTTATTTTTATTTTTTTGCAGAAAAAAGTGCCAGTTTTATGTTGGCTTGCACAACTTTCACCTTCTCTCTCCTTTTTTGAAAGATACCGATATCTGGAAAGCCTTGCTAGAATTTTTTTTTTATCTTTCATTGATCAAGCAATTGATCGACTAACCACTTCAGCCCAGGTACCAATAACTTATTTGGACACTTAAATAATTTTATGAATCAGATTCTCCTCTCATGACCAACTTTTCTTGGATTCCTCAGGAGTTCTTCAGCCAAATAGCATAGTAGTTTCTTTATAATCAAAATAATTATGGCAAGCAAGATACAAAATCCAATTATCTTTATACTATTATTCTAAATAACAAGTAGTTCCACTTTTTAACTCTAGAAAACTTTTTAGTTCCTCCTTCTAGCACCAATTTTAAATGTTGGTTCGTCTTTCATACACACCCCATGAAGAATGAGCATAAAATACCGATAACACTTATACGGGATAAATCCCACTCACTTTAGGATCTTGCTGGTTATCCAAGGTGTGAGTTACAGAGTTGGGTCGAATGGCTATTCACTCTTTTTTGCTTCTGGAATAGTTTCAAGTGGACTATCTATTACCTTACAATGGGTTCGACCTTCGTTCAATAATGTTTAGGGGTTGTTATCTTTGTTGACAATCGGATTTACAATGAGTTCTTTGATATAGCTCTTTATGCTTTAGCAGATTAAATAAAAGACAAATTTGAAAGAAAATAAAAATGGATCATTTAACGGTGGAACAGAGAGAGTAGGGTAGGGCAGAAAAGAGAAGCTTATCTAACTTAGTTGCAAAATCAAAACTACCAATTTCAGTTACACTATTTAGCTTCACAATAAAACCAATCAAAGAGGAAGGTGTCCAACTTTCTAAGATCACCTTCTACTAAGAGCATAAGACGGAGATGACATAGATCTGAAAGAAAATCATAAATAGAAGGGAAGTCGGTGTCAACTGGTATCTCTCACTAGCAGCCTAGCTCACGCAGTGAGGATAGAGCAATTAGAACAGACCTGAACCTTAAATCTCTAATTTTCCCTAGCATACAACAAATGGAATGAAGCCTAGTAGCATATTCAATCTTGATAACACAGATTTACAACTAAAATAAATAAACCTTAGCGAGACGAAAACAAAAGAAGATGCACTTATCGCAATCCGAAAGAGATTAGGCTCCTGGCCATGCTATCACAGAAAAATGATGTCACACCAACCCCATGTACAGAACAAAGCATTCAAACAAGATTTGCAGGAAATTGCTAAAATGTCTTTTATTCCAAGTTTTCGCCTCCGGACTTTACATTCAAAAGAAGTATATATAGACTCAGGATAGACCCTGATATTTTCAAAATATCTTCTTCCAAATATCTAAATCTTATCATAAAAATCCCACCACCGAGGCTTTACAATATAAGGTATTTTTATATAGAGTTTTGATAAACCCTAATCACTCTAAAAATCTTCGTGTGGATCTTGCCATAAATGGAGAAGATAAGACTTGGTTTGATCCTCATCAAATGGACACCGCGTGTAAATGTATGTTCATCTTTCGATAAGCCGTCAGAGCATCTCATTAATTCTTCTACAAAATTCGGATGAGTCACTGACTTCCTAGGCCTTCCATCCTCGCACAACCGCCTTTGTTTGGTTCGAGTTGAGATTCTCTGCCCGCCATTACTTTTGCCATAAATTTTCCCGGCAAATGGATCCATCGACAAATTCCTTGAAGCCTGTATTTGCGGCCAGATCTACAAAATCTGGATGAGTCACCGACTTCCCGACATCTCTTTATCTTTTTCTGTAAACCCGTTAGAGCATCTCATTAATTCCTCGCTTGATTTGTGCCAAAATTTAGGTTTGTCTGTCTTTCTCGCCATTACTTCTGCCATGAATGTAACTGTCGAATCACTTTCTGCAAAAGAAAAGCAAATATTAGAACTTTTTAATTAATTAATTTTTTCATTTAAATATTTCTAGGGTTTGGACTGTGTCGAAAAGCTTCCACTTCCTTTGGATGGGTGATGAAAAATTTAAAGAATGGCCAAATTTTGCAAAATGAATATAAATCCAAACATGTCGCGATATCACGACATTTTCCTCAAGTTACTTCTTCCTTGCTTGTGCCTTCACGAAAATGGAACATGTCACGATATCGCGACATTTCCCTCAAGCTATTACTTCCAAGCTTGCCCTCAAAAAAATGGAACATGTCACGATATCATGACATTTCCCTCACTTCATTTCTTTCAAGCTTTCGCCCTCACGAAAATGGAACATGTCGCGAAATCATGACATTTCCTTCACTTCATCTCTTCCAAGATTTCGCCCTCGCGAAAATGGAACATGTCACGAAATCATGACATTTCCTTCACTTCATGTCTTCCAAGCTTTCCCTCATAAAAATGGAACATGTCACGAAATCGCGACATTTCCTTCACTTCATCTCTTCCAAGCTTTCCCCGTCCGAAAATGGAACATGTCACAAAATCATGACATTTCCCTTCACTTCGTCTCTTCCAAGCTTTCCTCAGAAAATGGAACATGTCATGAAATCGTGACATTTCCTTCACTTCATGTCTTCTAAGCTTTCGCCCTCGTGAAAATGGAACATGTCATGAAATCGTGACATTTCCTTCACTTCATCTCTTCCAAGCTTTGCCCTCGTGAAAATGGAACATGTCACGAAATCGTGACATTTCCTTCACTTCATCTCTTCCAAGATTTGCCCTCATGAAAATGGAACATGTCACGAAATCGTGACATTTCCTTCACTTCATGTCTTTCAAGCTTTGCCCTCGTAAAATGGAACATGTCAGATAATCGTGACATTTCCTTCACTTATTTTCAAGCTTTTGAAAATGGAACATGTCATCTTTTTTTTTTAAAATGGAACATGTCAGGAATCGTGACATTTCCTTCACTTATGTCTTCAAAGATTTTCTCATAAATGGAACATGTATATCGACATTTTTTTTTTTGAGTGAAATTTTGACATGTCTGAAAATGGAACATGTCGTGATATCGTGACATTTCCCTCAATCATTTCTTCCAAGCTTGCGCCTCACAAATGAGAAGTTCAAAATGGAACATGTCGCGATATCGCGACATTTCCCTCAAGCTTTTCTTCCAAGCTTGTGCCCTCGTGAAAATGAGACATGTCCAAAAATGGAACATGTCGCGATATCGTGACATTTCCCTCAAGCTTTTCTTCCAAGCTTGTGCCCTCACGAAAATGAGACATGTCCGAAAATGGAACATGTCACGATATCGCGACATTTCCCTCAAGCTTTTCCTTCACTTTGCAAATTCTCCAAAAATTGTAGGTTGACTCCAGTGACTTTGTCCATCTGTATTTGGCATTTTTACATATTGGTGAAGGATCTTCCTTACTCAGAAATAATTTTAACATTTGAAAAATGAATTTTAAATTGCTCGAGAATGATCAGCTTCACATGGTGTAGAAAAAATGATGAAAATTCAAAGTGCCCAGAATTTGATGAAACTTTACAAGCATCTAAAAAAGCCCAAAGGGTATCCAAATTTGCAAACGGAACTTTAAAATTCATCATGGATTAAGGGAAAATGCATTTAGAAGTTTGCTGGCCAAAAATAGAAACTGCTATTTCTAAATTGAAATCAATGCCATATGCAAGTCTACTTGGACACTTTGATGTAGGCGAAGTTTGAAAAAGGATGCAAGCAAAATTTGGAATTAAAACCCGAAAAACATCAAGAGGGTCCTTGCAGAAAAATGAAAATTAAATATTTTCAAAGGATGGAATTTCATTTTTTAGTGGGGGTGTGTTGCTTCTCAACAAATGGCGATATCTGCAGGGGAAAATAGTAGCACTATTTAGAATCCAGAACTCTAGTTTCAAAACAATTTAGACTATGTACCATGCTTTGCCACAAATATTTTCTAAAATGACTTAACTACTATCTGCTAGCTGTTAAAGTTTCCCAAGGACATACTAGGTTGAACCACTTAAGGAAGATTCTGATGTGCGATTATAAGTGTATAAACCTTCCTTCAAGGATGACCGAGGCTTCGAATGCTTACTATGGATTGATCAGCTATTTAGATTGTGCAGGGGAAACCGAGTAGAGCTCTGTTTACTAGTTTAGCCTTTTACAACCCCGACAGAGTTACTCTTTAGATTTTCAAGACCCTAATCACAACTATGAGGTGGCATCTATAGCTTGGTGAACACGTTTGAGATGTATCCTTCGGGAGCCTTGGCTATCTCTTTCTATCACATAACCTTTTCTCTTTTCTTTTTTTTTTGAAGAAAATAGTGCCAGTTTTATGTTGGCTTGCCCAACTTTCACCTTCTCTCTCCTTTTTTGAAAGATACCGATATCTGGAAAGCCTTGCTAGAATTTTTTTTATATTTCATTGATCGAGCAATTGATCGACTAACCGCTTCAGCCCGGGTACCAATAGCTTCTTTGGACACTTAAAATAATTTTATGAATCAGATTCCCCTCTCATGACCAACTTTTCTTGGATTCCCCGGGAGTTCTTCAGCCAAACAGTATAGTAATTTCTTTATAATCAAAATAATTGTGGCAAGCAAGATACAAAATCCAATTATCTTTCTATTGTTGTTCTAAATAACAAGTAGTTCCACTTTTTAGCTCTAGCAGACTATCTCTTAACAAAAATAAAACAAAATGAAAACACACTAGGCCAATTTTAAATGTTGATTTGTGTTTTCTTTGTTTAGGCAAAAACTCAAACAAACGGGATTTAAAAGCTAAAGAGGAGGGAAAAAAGGCCACCAGTTAAAGACAAAATTGCACAGACCTCAAAAGATAAAACATAGTACTTCAAACTTTAAATAAAACAAAATAAAAACACACTACTTCAAACTTTATTTACAATATATACATATGCACAAAGTCTTTGTGATTATTCAAATGATGTAGTGGATGGAACAACTGAGAAATAATGCTTCAGATATTGACCATTGATAGGAAGGTTCAAAAAATTACCTTCCAGGTCCTGTAGACGAAATGCATTATTACCTAAGATTTCGGCAATCTGGTATGGCCCTATCCATAGAGGTTGCAACTTGGTGTGTTTACCTTTCTTTTCATGGGCTTTGTCCCATAGAAGCACTAGGTCTGCAAGTCTGAAGGCTTTCACTCTGGCTCTTTTGTCAAACCAACGCTTGACTGTCTCTTGGTGTCGACTAAAATGCTCCAAGGCTTGAAGTCGTTCATCCTGCAAATTAATTAAGTCCAACACATGAGCTTCTGCTTCTGCATGATCATCAAAGTAATTTAAAGCAAATTGATAAGTAGGCAATTTTAAAGAGATAGGAACGATGGGCTGAGTACCATACAACAAAGCAAATGGGGAAGTCTTAAGAGCTTCTTTATGTCTTATCCTGTCAGCCCAAAGTGCATACTTCAATAGTGTGTGCCATTGTCTGGGTTTGTCTACAACAGACTTCTTGATGGCATTCATCAAATTCTTATTTGTGGACTCAGCTAGTCCATTGCCTTGGGGATAATAGTTGGATGAAAATTTGATGACTATCCCCCTCTGGTATGCCCACTCTGCAAATTCGAATGACTGAAAAGCTGGTCCGTTGTCGCACACTAAATTCAAAGGAACTCCAAACCTGGTTATGATATTTGTTTCTAAAAATCCGATCACCTCATGGGTTGTACTCCTCATGGTGGCTGTTGCTTCAACCCATCTTGTACAATAATCAGTGGTTGTTAAAACATACTTGTGCCCTACTGATGAATTCGGGTTTATCACACCTACAAAGTCAAGTCCCCATTGCATAAAAGGTTTTTCTATTATAACAGGTTGTAATGGTAGAGCTCGATTAGCCTGCTTGGATGCAAAAATCTGACACTGGTGGCAAGTTCTCACATGTTGATGTGCATCTTTAAACAATGTAGGCCAGTAATAGCCTGCTCTCAATATCTTGTGTGCAGTAGCAGAACCTGAGGAATGCCCTGCTCCTAACTTCTCATGAAAACTAGACATCACATCATTCACTTCATTCTGAGAAATGCATCTTAAGAATATGCCAACATAGTTTTCTCTGTACAAGTTGCCTCCTTTGAGTAGAAAATGAGCAGATTTCAGCTTCAGTGCTCTTCTTTGAGTTCTATTCAGGTGAGGTGGACAAATTCCAAACCTCAGAAGATGAATGACATCTCCATACCAATCATCTAATTCAGAATCCAGTTGATTAATTTCTCCCGCTACAGGTATTTCAGCAATATGTCGGGACAAACCAAGTCCTCTGATTAATTTTGTAGGCCAGATTTCTAAGTCGTACTCCTATAGTCTCATGGCCCAATTACCTCTTAGCTCACCCAATTCATCCTGGCTTAATAAATATTTGACAGTTGGATCAGGAACTATAGCATGGACTTTGCTTCTCAATATGTAATGTCTGAATTGCTTGATTGCTCTCACCAAGGCATAGGCTTGCTTATCCAAGCGAGAGTATTTTAGCTCAAGCACCCTTTAAGTTGGTACTTTTGAAGGCAATTGGGTGCTCCCCTATTTCTCTTCGTTGGGTTAAAACTGCTGCAAGTGTGTGTTCAGAAGCAAAAGAGTACAGGTAAAAATCTGCACTGAAATCTGGGCTCACCAACACTGGAGCTTGTTTGATGGCAGATTTGATCTCTTGGAATGTTGCTTTGGCTTCCGTTGTCCAGGAAATCTTAGCAGTTTCCTTCAACATGTTATTTAGCGGCTTGACTATTTCCGCAAAGCCAGAGATGAATTTTTTGACAAAATTAATTTTCCCAAAAAATGATCTTAGCTCTTTCTTAGAGTTGGGAAAGGGTATCCCCGATATGGCTTCGACTCTCTCAGGATCCATGGAAATGCCATCTTTGGTGATTAAGTGTCCAAGGAGTTTTCCTTCAGTTACACCAAAAACACACTTCTTTGGGTTTAAAGAAATGCCAAATTCTCTGCATTTGTCGAAGACAGATTCCAAGTGCTTTACGTGGTCAAACCAGGATTTAGAAAAAATTGTCAAGTCATCCATGTAGACAATGATGCACTTACCCATGAGACCTTTGAAGGCATGATCCATTGCACGTTGAAAGGTAGCTCCAACATTTATCAATCCAAATGGCATTCTCTTGTAGGCAAAGGTTCCCCACTTGGTCGTGAAGGCAGTTTTCATCCTGTCTTCCTTTTCAACTAGTATCTGGTTGTAACCCAAAAATCCATCTAAGAAAGACATCATTTCTGAACCATTCACAATCTGTAGCACATCATCCATGGAAGGCAAAGGATAATTATCCTTTTCAGAAGCCTTGTTCAAGTTCCTAAAATCCACGCACAAGCGGATTTCCCCATTCTTCTTTCTAACCGACACTAAATTGGCTACCCAAGTAGAATGTCTAATGGGAAAAATAATGGCAGCACTCAATAATTTCTCCACCTCCTTCTTGATGAGGGGTTCCAACAAAGCGTTGACATGCCTCTATTTCTGTCGAAAGGGTTTGCAGAACTCCTTTAAGGGTATTATATGGGTGTAAAATTTTGGATCAAAAACCTTTAGGTCTTTATAAGACCAGGCCATAACATCCTTGGACCTGTGAAGGAATTCAATCATATTTTTCTTTATTTTAGGGTCACAAGCTTTAGCTAACTTAAGGTGTCTGGGATCCTCTTCAGTTCTGACATTCAGTTTCTCAGTCTCACTGCCTGCTGCACCAATAGAATTTCCAAAATTCACTCTTTGTTCAATTCGGTCAACATCAAACAACCGCTCAAGTTCTACCATTCCTTTCGGAATTCTATTATCTTTCAACCTCATTATCCCCTTTTCATCATCAAAATTTTCCAGCATAGTATCCTTTTGACCATCATCAATTATAGCATTTTCAAATGCATTGGTATTCTGTAAAAAGTTTATAATTTGTTGGTCATCAAAAAAGACTTGAAAATTATCTACGTTATCTGGAACCGAAGGACAAGGGATTAATTCGATTGAAAATTTCTTCCATTTGAACTCCTCCAATGGCTTCAGATTTGCGGTTGATGAAGCTAAAACATCTGCAAGTGAATTCTCTTCTCTAGGAATGTGCATCAAATTAAAAGCATCAAAATCCTCTATGAGATCCCACGCTCGGTATTTATATCTTTTTAGGTAAGATGCCTTGCACTGAAATTTACCTCTAACCTGATTGGCCACCAACTCTAAGTCTGTAAAAACTTGGATATTTTTTACACCTTTATCTAAAGCAAATTTCAATCCCAGCACTAGTGCTTCATACTCTGCCAAATTATTCGTGCAAGGAAACTACAAGCGATAAGACATAAAATACGTCTGATTTTTAGGTCCTTTAAGAACTGCCCCTGTACCAAAACCTTGCTTAGACTTGGCTCCATCAACATGAAGCATCCAAACTTCATTATCATGATCAAGATGAGCTTTAATAGGTTTCTCCTTTCGTGCAGTTGTCAAATTATAAACCCCGATATCTACATCAGCAAGATTAATAGTCTCATTCTTGGCATTATACTCAGTGATCATGTGTTTATATCTAGGTTCCCTTTCGATTCTTAACTGATTTGCAACACCTTTCCAGGGCAACCACATATGTGAAAAATCAGTCGCCAAGTACCCATTCAAAGACTTTGACCAATCTCTGCTCAGAAGCATTCCGTATCCCATAGGAATATCTACCACCTGAATGTCAATTTTGTGTTGTGCTCTCGGCTCAGATGCTAGTTGGATGTGTATACTTTGAAGTTCACCTACCACCTTAACCTCAGTTTTATCCAATTGGATGACTCTTCTCTCAGACTTCATAGGGGTTAAACCCAACTGTTGACAAATGGCTAGAGGCATGACATTGGCTGAAGCACCAAAATCCACCAGACAGTTGTGTAAATTTTTTCCAAATATACGGACAGTTAGTAGGAAAGGTGGAACTTCAGTATTTTCTTTATACATGGCCATATTTGCATTTGCTATCTTCTTCCCCTTTTCTAGAGGTTTGGCAGTATGCTCAGAGTATGTCTTGATCAAATTATCCCTTTGTTCAATAATTTGAGCCAACTCATGAAGAGTGATGTTAGCCTTGATCTTCTTCATATCCTCCACTATATTGTATCCCTTATTGAGTGGAGCAACAAATCTATCTGGTACTCTTGGATCTCCTCCCTTGGGTGGAGGTGGGTTATTATTTGGAGATGGATCTGGAGGAACATTATGGGAGTTGTCTGGAGGTGTAGATGTAGTATTAGGCTCTGAATTTCTATTCCTGAGATTGTAGTTGTCTCTTCTATACTGTTGAAAAGCTTGCACTTCATCCATAGGCATCTCCACAACATTCTCTGACTCATCCAAAAAAGTGAATGAATCTAACACCATAGCTGCACTATGTTTGGATGAACTCGGACCATCAACATTTCTTTGATTTTCAGGAAAAACAAACTCACCAGATAGAGCTTCAAAGGCATTGCAGAACTCCAAACAATCCAATTCCCCGTGTTGAGATGTTCCGTGTATCCTGCACCAGTTAGGCAAAGCCAAGTCACAAATATTCACTTCATGTCCCTTACCTTTATAATCCTTGTTGGGTTCATATGGTGGTCTAGTGAATCTATTCTGTTGATAAGAAAATCTATTTGAGTTTTCCCCGGTGGACACTTGCCTTTTGAAACTCAAAAAGTCATTTGCCAACTTTTGGACCATCTTTGAGACTTCCTCAACTCTTGTTTTATCAGATTCTTTCTCTGTATTCTGTACATGTTCAGCATGTGTTACAACCAATGGATTTCCTATCGGTGGAGTTTGGCATGCTGGCAACATCATTTGATGTGGGATGGGATTCAAAATAGGGGTATTTTGTGTAATAAAGGGAATTAGAGGAGCATTCAAAGGTTGAGGTCCCAATTGTCTTTCAAGAACCAAAGCTTCTTTATAAGCCTCTGTTAGATTAGTAATATTAGCATCTCTCTTCAGGAAAATAGAGGTCACTGGATCTAGGGAATTCCTAAAAATTTCCAATGCTAGATCTGCAGTTGGCACATAATGACCCGTCAATCTACCATAAGCCTTTTGAAACCTGACGTTGAAAGATCTGATAGTCTCATTGATTTCTCTCTTAATGCTGGAAAACTGTTGATATAACACACTAGGGTCAATCACTTCACCAAATTGTGATACAAAAACTTTCTCCAGGTCATTCCAACTAGTAATAGAGTCATTAGTAAGATTCAAAAACCAGTCGTATGCTCCCTCCTGGAGAGTGAATGGGAATAACCTACAAGCCACATCTTCATGCTGCACATTCAACAACTTTAGAGCATTTTTAAATGCCACTAGGTGTTCTTCTGTTATTCTGATTCCATCATGTTTGTAGGTAGGAAGATACTTCTCAGGATTTCTGGGTAAATCATGCATTGCACCAGGGATATTCAAAGCAGTGGAACCCAACCAGTTTGCCATTACTACCTGATTAACGATAATATTTTGAGTTGCAGTTGGAGGAACTACAAGTGGTGATAAAACTATGTTGGACAAAGACTTGGCCCTTCTAAGGCTACTTCTCCTTGGGGTTTCCAACTCAGGCACAAGGAGCTCTCCAGCTCTGGAGTGGGACCTAGTTACTCTATAGGTAGAATCCAGCTCTACACAAGCAACTTACAATCCTTAACAAATACTGAACGGAGTTCGGTATGCCCTCCTTCTAGCGCCAATTTTAAATGTTGGTTCATCTTTCATACACACCCCATGAAGAATGAGCATAAAATACCAATAACACTTATACGGGATAAATCCCACTCACTTTAGGATCTTGCTTGGTTATCCAAGGTGTGAGTTACGGAGTTGGGTCGAATGGCTATTCACTCTTTTCCGCTTCTGGAATAGTTTCAAGTGGACTATCTGTTACCTTACAATGGGTTCGACCTTCGTTCAATAATGTTTAGCGGTTGTTATCTTTGTTGACAATCGGATTTACAATGAGTTCTTTGATATAGCTCTTTATGCTTTAGCAAGATTAAATAAAAGACAAATTTGAAAGAAAATAAAAATGGATCATTTAACGGTGGAACAGAGAGAGTAGGGTAGGGCAGAAAAGAGAAGCTTATCTAACTTAGCTGCAAAATCAAAACTACCAATTTCAGTTACACTATTTAGCTTCACAATAAAACCAATCAAAGAGGAAGGTGTCCAGCTTTCTAAGATCACCTTCTACTAAGAGCATAAGACGGAGATGACATAGATCTGAAAGAAAATCATAAATAGAAGGGAAGTCGGTGTCAACTGGTATCTCTCACCAATAGCCTAGCTCACATAGTGAGGATAGAGCAATTAGAACAGACCCGAACCTTAAATCTCTAATTTTCCCTAGCATACAACAAATGGAATGAAGCCTAGTAGCATATTCAATCTTGATAACACAGATTTACAACTAAAATAAATAAACCTTAGCGAGACGAAAACAAAAGAAGATGCACTTATCGCAATCTGAAAGAGATTAGGCTCCTGGCCATGCTATCATAGAAAAATGATGTCACACCAACCCCAGGTACAGAACAAAGCATTCAAACAAGATTTGCAGGAAATTGCTAAAATGTCTTTTATTCCAAGTTTTCGCCTCTGGACTTTACATTCAAAAGAAGTATATATAGACTCAGGACAGACCCTGATCTTTTCAAAATATCTTCTTCCAAATATCTAAATCTTATCATAAAAATCCCACCGCCGAGGCTTTACAATATAAGGCATTTTTATATAGAGTTTTGATAAACCCTAATCACTCTAAAAATCTTCATGTGGATCTTGCCATAAATGGAGGAGATAAGACTTGGTTTGATCCTCATCAAATGGACACCGCGTGTAAATGTATCTTTATCTTTCGATAAGCTGTCAGAGCATCTCATTAATTCTTCTACAAAATTCGGATGAGTCACTGACTTCCTAGGCCTTCCATCCTCGCACAACCGCCTTTGTTTGGTTCGAGTTGAGATTCTCTGCCCACCATTACTTTTGCCATAAATTTTTTGGCAAATGGATCCACCGGAAAATTCCTTAAAGTCTGTATTTGTGGCCAGATCTACAAAATTTGGATGAGTCACTGACTTCCCAATTTATTTTAAATGAGCATCTCATTAATTCCTCGCTTGATTTGTGTTGAAATTTAGGTTTGTCTGTCTTTCTCGCCATTACTTCTGCCATTAATGTAACTGTCGAATCACTTTCTGCAAAAGAAAAGCAAAGATTAGAACTTTTTAATTAATTAATTTTTTCATTTAAATATTTCTAGGGTTTGGACTGTGTCGAAAAGCTTCCACTTCCTTTGAAGAATGATGAAAATTAAAAAATGTGCAAATTTTTCGTTTTTGTTCTTCGACATTTCCTCTTTTTCTTCCTGTTCCTTCTTCATTTCTTCAGCTTTTCGAAAATGGAACATGTCGCGATATCGTGACATTTCCTTCACTTCATTTCTTCCAAGCTTTCCTTACAAAAATGGAACATGTCACGAAATCGTGACATTTCCTTCACTTCATCTCTTTCAAGCTTTCTTCCTCATGAAAACGGAACATGTCACGAAATCGTCGACATTTCCCTCACTTCATTTCTTCCAAGCTTTCCCTCACTGAAAATGGAACATGTCACGAAATCGTGACATTTCCTTCACTTCATCTCTTCTAAGCTTTCACCCTCACGAAAAATGGAACATGTCACGAAATCATGACATTTCCTTCACTTCATCTCTTCCAAGCTTTCGCCCTCGTGAAAATGGAACATGTCACGAAATCGTGACATTTCCTTCACTTCATCTCTTCTAAGCTTTCGCCCTCATGAAAATGGAACATGTCATGAAATCGTGACATTTCCTTCACTTCATCTCTTCCAAGCTTTCGCCCTCACAAAAATGGAACATGTCATGAAATCGCGACATTTCCTTCACTTCATCTCTTCCAAGCTTTCACCCTCGCGAAAATGGAACATGTCGCGAAATCGTGACATTTCCTTCACTTCATCTCTTCTAAGCTTTCGCCCTCACGAAAATGGAACATGTCACGAAATCGTGACATTTCCTTCACTTCATTTCTTCCAAGCTTTGCTCTCGCAAAAATGGAACATGTCACGAAATCACGACATTTCCTTCACTTCATTTCTTCTAAGCTTTGCTCTCGGAAATGTATGGAACATGTCGTGATATCGCGACATTGACTTTAAATTATTTCATGAGCATTGACTCAAAATGGAACATGTCATGATATCGTGACATTTCCCTCAAATTTTCTTCCAAGCTTGTGCCTCCAAAAAATGAGACAAGTCGAAAATGGAACATGTCGCGATATCGCGACATTTCCCTCAAGCTTTTCTTCCAAGCTTTTGCCCTCGCAAAAATGAGACAAGTTCAAAAATGGAACATGTCACGATATCGCGACATTTCCCTCAAGCTTTTCTTCCAAGCTTGTGCCCTCGCGAAAATGAGACAAGTCCGAAAATGGAACATGTCGCGATATCGCGACATTTCCCTCAAGCTTTTCCTTCACTTTGCAAATTCTCCAAAAATTGTAGGTTGACTCCAGTGACTTTGTCCATCTGTATTTGGCATTTTTACATATTGGTGAAGGATCTTCCTTACTCAGAAATAATTTTAACATTTGAAAAATGAATTTTAAATTGCTCGAGAATGATCGACTTCACATGGTGTAGAAAAAATGATGAAAATTCAAAGTGCCCAAAATTTGATGAAACTTTACAAGAATCTAAAAAAGCCCAAAGGGTATCCAAATTTGCAAACGGAACTTTAAAATTCATCACGGATTAAGGGAAAATGCATTTAGAAGTTTGCTGGCCAGAAATAGAAACTGCTATTTCTAAATTGAAATCAATGCCATATGCAAGTCTACTTGGACACTTTGATGTAGGCGAAGTTTGAAAAAGGATGCAAGCAAAATTTGGAATTAAAACCCGAAAAACATCAAGAGGGTCCCTGCAAAAAAATGAAAATTAAATATTTTCAAAGGATGGAATTTCATTTTTTAGTGGGGGTGTGTTGCTTCTCAACAGGTTCCTCATCATTGGTTTTATCCTTGACCAGAATCCATGACATTCTGTCTTTGGTGGAAACATAGAACATCCACACCAAACTTGAGTAATGCCTAAAACTAGGATCGTAAATGCCCCTTTTCATGCTTAATAGATGCTCATGTATCCTCTATGTGATAAAAGTTGGCTAGTCAAAACAAATCACTCTAATATCTTTCTTTCCCGCATCTTTCTCATACATTATTTTATTAGAAATACAATATACTGTGGTAATTTTCTAGCCATGTACCATTCTATCAGTGTCTAAACCCTCCATACAAGCCAAAATAAAAAGCAGGATGGGGTTTGCAAATTTATCAATAGAGATAGGGACCTCAAGTAATTTTTCCTTGGGCTTAATATTAAGTTGTTTATAAACCCAATTTTTTAATTATTCGTCGTCATTAGCTCACTTTTATGTTGTGTAAAACATAGTATGCTCAATGACCCTAAATAGTTTCGGTATTACTGGTGGCTTGGACCCTAGGGCAAGGAGTCTATGACAAAATGAGGTAGTGATATTGAAAAGGATTTCACCTGAGAGGTTTTAACTACTTTAGCCAATGGGTCGTAAAACTTAACTATTATAGCTATCAACTCAGGGCAAGAATGAAAAAAATCACAAATATAAAAAGAGAGATAAGAAAGGATATCACATCTACCTTCCACAACCAAAGCATCTCTCTTCTTGTATCTATCATTCAAATTCCTCCTTAGCTTCGTTATTTCTATGAGGACCATTTCTGTGTCCACCACGACTTCAACCTTGTCAAGATATGGTGCCACCACCTTCTTCTCCAGAGTTTCAAACTCCTGAACATCTTCTAAAGACTCAGTGGGTGATTTTTTAGGGGCCATTTTGATAGTAGTAAGACTTCTTTCTCCCTACAATTTCATAGTAAATTCTTCTAAATATCCCTTCATATTCTTACCACTTTGGGTATGCAAATAGCTGCCAAATGAGTGTCGTGTATGCTTTTTGTCACTTTTTATTTTCTAGAACCTGCGTATCCTATGCCATTAATGCAAATACTACATGATCTCATTACTAGCACACTTTACAACTTTTAATCATTCCCTTCGGTAGCTCAATGGTGGCATCCTATATTTTCATTGGTCAAAATTTTAAATTATGCTGCCACCTTAGTGCACCCCTTTAGCTACTCTCGGGTCATGGTGCGAGTTTTTTAGCATTGAATGCGGGATCGCTCTCTGGTTTCCACGTGTCATAGTTGAAATTGTTGCTTGGCTCAGCTTTGATTTCGAAATGAATGGCTTAAGAGGCTTTTGGGTCCGTTGAAACTTAGAAAATTCTATGCGTAAACTTTTGTATTGATTTTACTTCGGCTTATATTACTTTTGGAAGATTCCCAAATTGGGAACACCTTTGCTCTCGTTTTACCATCAACTCTCCTTTCATGCAGGATAGAAACATTTACATTGCTCCACAGGGATCTAGTATATTTTGATGCGGATTCAAGAGCGCACACTATTTCATAAGGCTTTACATATAATTGAGTGCAGAATGGAACTTCACTGTGTACTTAGCCCATACTTAGTCATTCTTGCATTTTTTTTCTTTTCAATATTTTTGAAAGAAAACTGATTACAAAGTGCAAAAAGAAATTAAAGTATAAAGTGCAGAAAGAAGGAAAAATAATTATACAATGTATATACATATGTTACAATGAACTCACTCCTTACGCATAGTAGATCTTGAGATGAAAACCATTCACTGGAATTGGTTGTATGTTTCCCTCTGGATCTTCCAGCTGGAATACATTGGACTCCTTAGCATCTACTATTCTGAAAGGACCATCCCAAAAAGAATCAAATTTTTCATGCTTGCTTGACTTTGCTCTATCAACATTCCACCCGAGAACTTAGTCTCCAAATTGGAATTTCCTAAATCTAGCCTTCTTATCAAACCATGATTTAATGTCTGATGAATGCTTTTGAAAATTGTTATATGCCTGAGCTCTACTCTCTTCTAATTTTAGCAAATGTGTCAACATGGTTTTCATAGGATCTTCTTCTAACTCTTCCTCTAAATTGACAAGCTTAAGTGCTGGGATCTCCAAATGGATTGGTAACACTGCCTCCTTGCCATATACTAGTGCATAAGGGGAAGTATTAATGGACTTCTTAATAGTAATCTTGCCTACCCACAGAGCTTGGTCCAAAAATAGGTGTCAACTTCTTTTATTACCTTCAAGTGATTTCCTCAAAATACTTAATAGGTTTTTGTTGGTAGATTCTGCAAGTCCATTACCCTGTGGATAATAATTTGAAGTATTTTTAAGAGTAATGTCATACTTACTGGAAAACTCAATATACTTGGCTCCTATGAAATCTGGGCCATTGTCACTCACCAAAGCTTTTGGAACTCCAAACCTTGAAATCAAATTTTCCATAAAATTGATCACAACATCTTGATCTGATTTCTTGGTAGGAATAGCTTCTACCCATATGGTAAGATAATATGTGGTAGTTAAGATAAAATTATGCTCTACTAAGGAATTGGGGTTGATAACCCCTATGAAATCTAGCCCCCATTGTTGAAAATGCTCTTCAACTTGAATGGGCTTGAGGGGGGATGAAGCATTCCTTATCCTTTCAACATATGTCTAACATTTGTCACAAGCCCGGGTGACTTTAAAAGCATCAGTGAATACAATGGGCCAATAATAGTTCACTCTTATGATTTTTAAAGTTGTAACCCTACCCAAGCTATGTCCACCAACTGATCCTCCATGGAATTCCTCCATGACCCTTTTTTGTTGGTCATCCTTTAAGCATTTTAGAAGAATTCCATCAAAGTTTATGTATAAGCCCTCTAGTAGGAATACATATTTCAAATAATGAAGCATGTATCTCCTCCTTTGGGAAGCACTTAGATTAAGGGGGTATACTCCACTCTAGAAATACCTAACCATCTGGTCAATCCAATCAGAGTCTTCAGTTTGTATTATTTTGACATGATTTTCTTCTGTTGCTTGGTAAGTTGTTACCTCTGCCAATGTTGCAGCTTCTGTTAACCCTTGGTATAAGGCTCTACCTCTCACTAGCTTGGTGGGATATATTTCTACATCATATTCTTGGATCTTGGTAATCCAACCAGCTCTTTTGTCTCCTAGATCACCCTAAAGGATAAAAATTCTTACATCCGAATGAACTACATATAACATGGTCTTGCTCTATACCAAATACTACCTGAACTTCTTTAGTGACTTCATCACAATAAATACTTGCATTTCAATAAATTTTTATTTGACATAAGAATCATGGAGTGTTTGGCTCCAAAATAACATAGGGCGTTCATCCCCTTTATCATATTTTTGGGTGAGTACCGAGGCGTAACTTTCTTTAGCTCCATATGCATAAAGAATAAAATATTTGCTTAAATATGGGTTTACTAGTACTGGGGATTGTTGTAATGGATTTATTTATAATATCAAAAGCTTATTTCCTGACTTTAGTCCACTTGAATTTGACATTTTTCTTGAGTAGCTCAGATATAGGTCTTACTTTCTGTGCAAAATTAAAAATGAATTTCTTGACAAAATTGATTTGGCCTAGGAAAGACTACAACGTTTTCTTATTTTTAGGCAAAGGAAGATCCAGAATTTATGTGATTCTATCTGGATCTATGGCCATGCCATATTTTGAGACCACATGACCTAGTAGCTTTCCTTCATGAACTACAAATAATGACTTCTTAGGATTGAGTGAAATACCAAATTCTCTGCATTTTTGAAAAACTTGCTCCAAGTGTGACAAATGGTCTTTTTTATCATGGGAAAACATAGTCATGTCATCCAGATAAATCAAAATAGCCTTGTTGATCAATGCTCCAAAGGTATAGTCCATAGCTCTCTGAAATGTGGCTCCTGCATTGGACAACCCAAAAGGCATTCTATGGTAGGCAAATGTACCCCATTTTGTGGTGAATGTTGTTTTATACTGATCTTCATATTTCACCCAAATTTGGTTATATCTAGAGTAACCATCCAATAATGAGAATATTTCTACTTCTGCCACTACCTACAAGATTTTATCAATCTGAGGGAGAGGGTAGTGATATTTAAGGGATGCTTGGTTCAGATTTCTAAAGTCCACACACAAGCGTATATCCCCATTCTTTTTTCTCATGGGTACCAAATTGGCTACCCAAGTAGAATGTTTTATTGGGTATATGATCTTAGCCTTTAATAACTTTAAGAGCTCCTCTCTCATAATGGCCTCGATCCTTGGATTTACTAGCCTCTGCTTCTACCTAAATGGTTTTGCATCAGGCTCTAGCTCAATAGTATGTTGGATAACCTTTTTATCATACACCTTGAGATCTTCATATGACCAAGCCACAATGTCTTGGTATCTTAAGCATAGAGCTTTGATATCTTCTGCTTCCTCAAGTGAACATCAGATTCCAACATTGAGATTTTTTTCTTTACCAACTTCAACTTCTTTATAGATTTTTTTATTGACCTTCATGGCTTTGGTCTTCTTTCTATCCTCATTATCAAACAAACTCTCAAGGGTGACCAGCCCTCTTGGGATATGATTGTTCCTTAGTTGGATAATGTCCTACTGATAAATTTCATCTAAATTCTCCTCTTGGATAGTGGAGAGGCATGCCTCTCTCACCATAAAATCAACTATTTGTTCATCACTTTCAAAAACCTGCCAAAAAATCTGCTTGTCTAGTACTGTAGGTCTGAAAATCATTTTAATTCCCTTGGCCTTCTTGATTCCAAAGTCTACATAAGGGTTGAAGTTAGCTCCCTTTGTTGCTAATGAATCATCTAGAGTATTCTTTTCTCTGGGAATAAAATTCAAATTCAGGGCATCAAAATATTCCATTAAATCCCATACCCTGTTTCTGTAAGCTTTTAAGTAATGGTGCTTACTACTGCACCTATTTCTTACTTGATGGACTATTAGCTCAGAATCACCATATATATTCAAAATCTTAATGCCCATACTTTTTGCTTGTATCAATCCTAGACATAGGGCCTCATATTCTACCACATTGTTAGTACATGACCATGTCAGTCTATAAGCAAAAATTTTTGTACCTTCTGATTGGGATTGTAGGACCACACCAACTCCTGCACCATTTTAGAATTTAGCACCATCAAAGTGCATGATCCAAGTTTATTTCTCTCTCAAAGATTGGTTGGATATAGAAGGGATTTTCTTCTCTGATTCAGTTGAGATGCTATATGTTCCCATACCAGTTTTGAACTGACTATAGTCTTCTCTAAAAGGTAACTCATCCTCTATGTCCAACTCTTCAATATTTTCCACCAGCTCAAATTCTTCCAAGGGATTAAGATTGCACATATCTTCTTCAATATTTTCAATGTGATAAGCTACTGGTTTTTTAGGTGTTATCCTTATTATATTTCCTTTGAAAGGGATTACCATGCTAGAATAATCCATATACATACATCCCCCTAGATTTGTAGTAAACTCTCTTGAAAGACACAATCCAAAATAGGGTTCTAAGTCAACCACAACTATTTCTTGTACTATTGTCACCTCAAGGGCTCAGTGCAACCTCATTAGTACATCCTTAATGACCCCAACTGTCTTGAAAGGTGTCCCATCTAGTTGTAATACTCCAGGACAAGATCGGGTATACTCCATACCCATATCCTCATAGACTACTTTAGGCATAACTGTAGTTGATGCTCCTGAGTCAATCATACAATTTTGGACTACCCAACCTTCCATTCTTAGGGATATATAGAAATGGGGAGGTTTATTATTTAAAATAGTAGGTGTCATTTCTTTCTTTTTTGATGGCATACTAAGGATTGTTGTGGCCAATCTATTCTAAGGATTTTTGTTGAGAGAAGCCTTAAGCAGGTCAATATGACTAGGGATGAACAAAGTGTCATATAGGCTAGCTTTTGATGGGATCCTTTTCATCTCTTCAACAATGTTGTATTCAGACTTAGTCAAGGAGAGTCTTTCCATCCCTCTTTCTTGCTCACCGTATCTTCTTTTATATTGTTGGGTGGCCTCTAATCTTTGTCTTTTTGTAATAGAGGGGAACCTAAGTCTTTCTTGATCTTCATCCTTGGATCTCATTCGGTCTCCTTCTGTTTCCTTTTTTGGTCTCTTAGGAAGACTATTTGTCTTCTCTTTTCCATTAGCTTGAGGAATAGGGAAGGTGTTACTGCTCTGAGGGAGGGGATAAACTTTCTTCTGAGAAGGGACTTGGAATTGTCCCATTTTTTGAGGGTCTACTTGTAAGGCTTTCTTCCCAGACCTTGTCATAACAACAATTGGGCTTTCCTCAGCTGACTCTTTTCCAACCATGATTTGATCAGGGTGCCATAACATATTAACTCTCCCATTTTGATTCCTTTCAACTTGATCCATAGCTTGTTGAACATGGTGTTGGTACATCACACAAGACTATGAGTCATGGGGGTCATTACATACTAAACACCAAACATTCACAAGAGTAGTATCTAAAGAACATTCTGGATCCTCATATACTGCATTCACCCTGAACCCAGTACTATTACTTGGACCAGGTCTTTGATATTTGTTTACATATGGGAATCTCCTCTATTGTGACCTTTCTTGGTCTCTCTTTTCCATTGAATTCATTCTATTACTCATAGTTTTTAGAGTATTTTTTATATCCAGGATACCAGAAAACTCCTGAGGTGATTGAGAAGGAAGCGGAGGAAAAGGAGCTATAGAGGGCACAGGATTTGGTTGAGGGATCGCATTCATTTGTGGATATGGGGATGATAAAGACAAAGGGTCTATGTAAGAGGGGTTTGTGGATTGAATGTGGCTACTAGTGGTTTCTGAGTTGTAAGGCAACACAGTTTTGGGAGGAAGTCTTTCGACATTGATTAGGATATTTTCAGCATGAACTGCTACATTATAAACTTGGGGGAAGGTTTCTACTCCTGATTGCTGTGTTTGCAACCCCAAATATGATCCAAGAGCTCAGATATAATACATATAAGCCAAACATGTAGCTGGTCTGGCAATGGGGGGAATTCTTTTCCATGTTCTACTAAATCTCAAATTGAAATCTGAGATAATTTCTTGCTGAGTTTTCTGCATGGATGTAAACTAATTAAGAAGAGAAAAAGGATCAATAGATTCATTAAATTCCTCTATGAATGTCTCTGCTAATGCTTTCCATGAAGTGATAGTATTGTCTTCCAAGGTTCTAAACCAATGCAATATCTTTCCTCTGAAGGACAAGAATAGAATTCTTACAATAATATCTTCTTCCTTTATGTTGTGGATTACTGCCAGGTTCAAGATATCCTGATAGTGCTCATAAGATATTTTCCCAGATCCATCATAAGTAGGGATAGATTTAGATACAACCTGATTGGATGACATTCATTTGGGCTAATCTGAGAGGACCAACTGTGTTCCAGCTAGGATACTTCTATAATGGCTGATTAGGAGGCCCATTTTGTGCCATATTTTTGGCTGTAGGTCTTATTGGGGGAATTATTGGATGGACTATAGGATCCTCTTCTAGAAGCTCTTCCTCTATGAGGAAATCTTGATCTAAACTTCTAGCAATAGCAACCCCTCTATAAGGTAACTCATAGTAAAAATAGGAGTTAGGGTTATTCCTTTTGAAAGACCTGGTATACATGAAAGGACACTGGTCTATAGGGATAATTATTTTTTGAGTCTAAAGACCAAGGAGTCGCCAGGTGAACTTGCTCTTCTTTGCTTACAAGGTCAAGATAATTCACCTAATCTTGATTCCTTCAGGTTGAGATAATAGTAACTCATTTTATGGGTTTTGTGTTCCTTGTGAACTGGTCCCACCGGGCGTGCCAAAAACTGTTGGGCATTGAATTGCACCAAGTTTTCACTCGATACTATGGCTGTCTATCTTCCTATTTTCTATCAAGGCTTGCACTCGATAGTTGCAGCTCAACACTCAAAATTGGATGGACCAAAATAGAGTTTTCAATCCAACCTCTAGAGTAGGCTGGTTCCTTGTCAACTTAAACAGGGGGTTGACACAATTATGCTCACTTAGGGTTTGAAGGTTAGGGTAAGAAAATGCTAGGGTTAGAGAAATGTGAACAATAGTGGATGGATAGGCTAAAAGCATTGCACCACCATAAAAAGCTCCAAAAAACTAACCCAAAGATAGATCAATATTATCACAAATTAAATGACTCTTCATTCATTAAAGCACAACAGAGAAATATTGCAGACAATGATTTCAATATCCAGACAATGATAATCCAAATAACAAAATTCACCAATATCTATATTCTATAGAAATGCACTTCCTAACAATAAAGATCAATCTCAGAAGCATATTTCAATTACTTTAAAAACTAGTAATCCATTAATTTGGCACAAACTAACCACTTAAGTATTCATAGAAATACAACTAAAGAATTCGAACCTCTGATATCAAGCATGAAGATACAAATTTTGAGGCGAAGATCAATGTAATGCTCCTTCCATTAGCTCTTGGGAATATTTATAGTAGCATAGAAAAACACACTAGAGATGACCCTTAAAAATGAGGGTTGGACCTCTACTTATAGTTTTTGCAAAAATTAAAAATACAAAGAACATTACAAATATTTCATTTTGATAGCACAACAAAGAGTTCTTGTAGGCATTTGCTTACTGGTACATATTTTAGGAAATCCACTGAAAGTGGTCCACCATGGCAGCTCTGGGCCTCTACAACTTGTTGGTTGTTTGATGCAACTAGAGTCCAAGCCATTGGAAATCATGCACTATCATCGATTCTTCTTGGATGCTATCTACCATCATCGATATGTAACCACTTCTGGTTCAGCTTTCTTGAAAACCCTCAATGCTTCATCTTCTTCTTCCAACTGACTGTTCCAATTATGGTGGAGAAATGTCTCTAAATACTTCAAATTCTTTGACACGATCCTCACCATTGATCCCCCTTATTGTATGGCTCATATTTATTCTAATACAAGCTTATTATGATGACAGGGAGAACACAATGCCATTCCACTTTAAAATATTGGTGATGTCATCATTCTATCTTAGAAACTATGGAATCACCAATCCGGCTCCCAAATAACCTGAAAGCTAAGCAGGAATGAATCCACTCTTTGTTCCTCAAATTCCTTCATTATCCACAAGGTATTCACCAATTTGCACAAAAATATTGATGATGTCATTCTTTCTCTATGACTTTTGTGGATTCCATTCCGAGTTGAGCAAGTGCATTGGCATATGATCATCAATCCGGACCCATCATAGTGCAACGTGACCTTTTCTCCATTCTGCACTATCCTCAGAATAAAACATTCTTCCTTGTCACCATTTTGAAAAGGAGAAGTCAAAATCACCTTTAGTCATGATTCTTCATCCACCTTGTCCACAACATCCTGCCTTGTCACCATTTCAGGTGAAAATACTCTATGGGTTCTCCGAAATTGGGCCTTCCAAAACTTAGCCACTCGTGAAGTTTTCCAAAATATCGAGCGTTCACCAATCCACACTTTTTAATCACTGATGTCATATCCTCTAAAAAAAATTTGCAAATTTGAGAAGCATCACCAGTCCGGAGCCAAACACAAAGGAAGTCTCCTGGAATCACTCCAAGCGTGAAAATTTACTAAGTGTTGCGCAGATTCATGCCTCCTGTTGTGAATCTGCTCCAAAATACATTGTAGGGTGTGCGAAATGAAGACTTTTCCACTTAAACAAAATTTACAAAATTTTCTTAAGGGGCCATCTTGGGCCTATAGTTACTAACTCATTTCTAATTTGCTTGATACTATTTTGTCACTAACATTGTATCTCACTATATTTGACAACTGTCTAGGCTAACTCTATTACTAACAAATTCCTTGTCTGTTATGATTCCTGAATGTTATAGGTAATTGTTACCAATGCTAGTAAAATATGTCTTGACTGTTATTTATAGAACCTATTATGACTATTATTCTCACCACTAATTTTTTCATTGATATTTTATATCCAATTAATTATGGAATAGTGTAGTCTCCTTAGTATGCTCATTTTTTATGATGTAGTTTTTTGACATGTAGGATAAACAAAAATAGGGTACTCTAAGCTAGGGTGTGTGTACTGCCCATAGGCCCTTTGTTATACTATAGTGACAAATGATAGTGCTCAAACCAATATTTTAGGTCACTACTCAAGGAGGATTCCATGCATACCCTTGAGCACACTACCTACCTCTTTGATAGTATGGGAGGGTGATATTCCTAGATGTATCCAATACACTATGGATAATACATGGTGATGGGGGGCCAAAAATTGCAATCCACAAATCCAAATCTTCATTCATTAATTTGGAAATAAATCTCATAGTACTAGCTTGCAAGAGTAGTTTTCTACATTCCCAATGCAATCTCTGGCTCTCCATGCTCTCTCATACATTCACTAGGTTTTTATAGAGGCTCCGACCCTTTACAGTCTGTAATCAAATTACAGAACAATGGCCGTAGCCATCAACCTCCCGTCTGGAAGTAAATTCACGCACCACTTTCTTTGTCGTCCTTTGACATGCATGATCCTAGTGCAAACTGCCTCATCCGGTGATCTGTTCACACTACCTAGGATTCTAAGCTTTCTTTGGAAGGAAACATAGTCTGAAACAGGTCCAGTTCAGCCTCGGCCCTCTCGCTGCAACTCTGTCTCGTGGTCTTCCATCTCCATGGATCCTGGTGTAGACTGCCTCATGTTCGACGCATCTGTCTACACTACCCAGGAACCCTTCAGCTCCTCTGGAAGAAAAACAACGCAGTAGGGCCAGAATGGCCCTCTGGCCTTCGAATCTGCAACCTCTGCCTGCAACTATTTTCCAACCACTCTGCATGTATTTTGCCTACCCTTTTATAATCTCTGGTGCGACTCTCGGTCTTCCAACTGATGGCCCTTCACTTCATTTTTGCCATGACTGTTCGTCTTTGTTGGTTCCATAACTGCATTTCGCAATGACACCCTATAACTGTCGTCCACTCCCATTCACTGTTGGTCTACGCCTGTTTCCACTACACCTTGGTGCCATGTGTTTTTCTGTGCTGCCATGTGTCACTCACCGACCTTGTTCTGTAATGGCCTCCCAAAAATGTAGCATGTCGCAATATCACGACATCTTCTCCCTCTTGCTTGTCCTTTTCTCTATCGATAACGATATCACGACATGTCATGATATCATGACGTTTTAGCTTCCTCGCTCTCTCCTTTCTCTTTGGGTTGCGAAATCATGACGTGTCGCGATATCACGAAACTTTTCCCTTCATCTACTTTCTCTTCTCTTTGAGTCATGAAAATGCGACATGTCGCAAAATCGTGACATTTTTCTCCCTTGCCTCCTTTCTCTTCGTCGGGTCACGAAATCGTGACATGTCGCGATATTGTGACATCTTTTCCTCTCAAATTCCTCTCACTTCATTGGGTCACAAAAATGCGACATGTCACGAAATCATGACATTCTTTTCTTTGGGCTCCTTCTTTGCCTCCTGGTCGTGAAAATGCGACATGTCGCAAAATCGCGACACCTTCCCCCCTCGGGCTCCTTCTTTGCCTTCTGGTCACGAAAATGCGACATGTCATGAAATCATGACATCTTCCTCCCTTGGCTTCTTATTCACCTTTTGGTCACAAAAATGCGACATGTCGCAAAATCGTGACATCTTCCTCCCTTGGCTTCTTCTTCGCCTTCTAGTCACGAAAATGTGCCATGTCATGAAATTGTGACATCTTCCTCCATTGGCTTCTTCTTTGCCTTCTGGTCGCGAAAATGCGACATGTCGCAAAATCATGATATTTCTTCCTTTTAGATTTCTCTCTCCTTGGTGGGTCGTGAAACTGCGACATGTCACGAAATTGTGACATTCTTCCTCCGTGCCTTCTCTCTCCTCTACGAGTCGTGAAACTACGACATGTCATGAAATTGTGACATCTTTTCTACACCTTCTCTCTCCTCTGTGGGTCACGAAACTATGACATGTCATAAAATCGTGACATCTTCTCGTCTGTGCCTTCTTTGTCCTCTATGGGTCACAAAACTGTGACATGTCATGAAATCACGACATCTTCCCTCCTTGCTTCCTTCTTTCATCTGCAGGTCATGATAACGCGACATGTCACGATATCACGACATCTTTCGTTTGCTACTTCTCTCTCCTCTTTGTGTCGCGATATCATCGCGACACTTTTTCTGTCATGATATCACAATAGTTTTTTTCCCTGCTGGCTTCTCTCCCACTTTGTGTCGCAATATCGCGACACTTATTCTGTCGCGATATCATGACAGTTTTCCTCCTTATCTTTCTCTCTTCTCTTTTGGTCGCTATTTCATGACATGTCACAAAATCGTGACATATTTCTTCCTTAGCCAATTTTTGAAAATGTCTCTGCTTCCACTGGATGCTTCTGCATCAGATGTCACTGGATGCTCCTGCATCAGACACCTGGGGTTTATGGAGAAGTGACCTTCAATTTTGCACTGTTCTATTGCCTTATTCTACATAGGAACTTGAACTCTCTCAAATCAACCCTTCTATCTTCTCACCACTCTTCCATAGATCTTGGTGTAAGCTACCTCACTTTCGGTGCTTTGCTTACATGCTCAGAATATTCTAGCTCTGATACCACTTGATGGGGGGACAAAAATTGCAATCTACAAATCCAAATCTTCATTCATTAATTCAGAAATAAATTTCATAATACTAGCCCGCAGACATAGTTTTCTACATTCTCAATGTAATCTCTAGATCTCCATGCTCTCTCATACATTTACTGGGTTTTTATAGAGGCCTTGACCCTCTACAGTCTGTAATAAAATTATAGAACAATAGCCACAGTCATAAACCTCCCATCTGGAAGTAAATTCATGCACCGCTTTCTCTATTGTCCTCTGACATGCACAATCCTGATGCAAACTGCCTCGTCCAGTGATCTGTTCACACTACCTAGGATTTTGAGCTTTCTCTGGAAGGAAACACAGTCTAAAATAGGTCTAGTTTGGCCTCGACCATCTCACTGCAACTCTGTCTTGCGGTCTTCCATCTCCATGGATCTTGGTGTAGACTGCCTCATGTTCGGCACATCTATCTACACTACCTAGGAACCCTTCAGCTCCTCTGGAAGAAAAATAGCGTAGTAGGGCCAGAATGGCCCTCTGGCCTTCAAATATACAACCTATGCCTACAACTATTTTCCAACCACTCTGCACGCCTTCTGACTGCCCTTTTATAATATTTGGTGCAACTCTTGGTCTTCCAACTGATAGCCCTTTGCTTCGTTTTCACCACAACTATTCGTCTTCGTTGGTTCCATAACTACATTTCACAACGACACCCTGTAACTGCTGTCCACTCCCGTTCACTGTTGGTTTGTACCTATTTCCACTACACCTTGGTGCCATGTGTTGTTCTGTGTTGCCATGTATCGCTCACTAACCTCGTTCTATAACGGCCTCCCAAAAATGTAGCATGTCACAATATCATGACATCTTCTCCCGCTTACTTGTCCTTTTCTCTGTCGATCGTGATATCGTGACATGTCGCGATATCACAATGTTTCGGCTTCCTCGCTCTCTCTTTTCTCTTCGGGTCATGAAATCATGACATGTCATGATATCATGACACTTTTCCCTTCATCTGCTTTCTCTTCTCTTCGAGTCACGAAAATGTGACATGTCATGAAATCGTGACATTTTTCTCCCTTGCCTCCTTTCTCTTTGTCGGGTTGTGATATTGCGACATATTTTCCTCTCAGATTCCTCTCGCTTCATTGTGTTGTGAAAATGTGACATGTCACGAAATCGTGACATTCTTCTCTTCGGACTCCTTCACCTCCTGGTCGTGAAAATGCGACATGTCGTGAAATCGTGACACCTTCCCCCCTCGGGTTCCTTCTTCGCCTTTTGGTCATGAAAATGTGACATGTCGTGAAATCGTGACATCTTCCTCCCTTGGCTTCTTCTTCGCCTTCTGGTCATGAAAATGCGACATGTCATGAAATCGTGACATCTTCCTCCCTTGGCTTCTTCTTCGCCTTCTAGTCGCAAAAATGTGACATGTCACAAAATCGCGACATCTTCCTCCCTTGGCTTCTTCTTCACCTTCTGGTCACGAAAATGCGACATGTCATGAAATCGCAACATTTCTTCCTTCTGGCTTTCTCTCTCCTTGGTGGGTCATGAAACTATGACATGTCACGAAATCATGACATTCTTCCTCCATGCCTTCTCTCTCCTCTGTGAGTCGTGAAACTACGACATGTCATGAAATCGTGACATCTTCTTTTCTACACCTTCTCTCTCCTCTGTGGGTCGCAAAACTATGACATGTCGCAAAATTGTGACATCTTCTCATCTATGCCTTCTCTCTCCTCTACGGGTCGTGAAACTGCAACATGTCATGAAATCACGACATCTTCCCTCCTTGCTTCCTTATTTCATCTGCGGGTCGTGATAACGCGACATGTCGCGATATCGTGACATGTCACGATATCGCGACATCTTTCGTCCGCTACTTCTCTCTCCTCTTTGTGTCGCGATATCGCGACACTTTTTTTGTCGTGATATCGCGATAGTTTTTTTCCCTGCTGGCTTCTCTCCCACTTTGTGTCGCGATATCGTGACACTTTTTCTGTCGTGATATCATGATAGTTTTCCTCCTTCTCTTTCTCTCTCCTCTTTTGGTCATGATTTCATGACATGTCACGAAATCGTGACATCTTCCTTCCTTAGCCAATTTTTTAAAATGGCTCTACTTCCACTGGATGCTTCTGCATCAGATGTCACTGGATGCTCCTGCATCACATGGTAAAAAATATTTCTAAGGCTAAAGGATTCTCCTAATACTAATGGGTCTCTTGATATACCCAAAGATACATGAGAGCTCAATTATGCATATGGGTGTTGTTGGAGGCTTGGATATTGGAGCCTGATCACCCCTCACTTCACTAGATGTTTTACGATTAGTCTAGCTTATCCAATAATAACAACTACTCTGTGATATTTTAAAATCCTGGGCATAGGGTTTCTAACCTAATAAACTAATACAAAAAAGGGCTAGATTTTTTTAAATAAGAAAACATGTAAAAAATGAAAACATGAAAAATTTATTCCTAATAGTCAAAATGGTAGGGCAAGAACTATCATAGTCGTAGTGGAACATGGACCTAGAAAATGCTCTCATATCACTTGTTAGGAACCTTCTAGTTAAAATAAGCACATTCACATAAATATTGCAATAAAAATAAAAATTCATGAAAGAATAAAATATTGCAATACAAAATGTAAATGCAAAAATATATTAATCTCACAAATCACAATATAAAATCTCGGGTCTCTTTGAGGGGGCAACATCCTTCAATACTTTAATTCAATATGAAAAAATATAAATTCATTTATGGACCCTTGTATTTTAAAGATACACTCCATGCAACCCTAACCTAATGCTCAAGAGTTGACTTACATGCAAAGTGCCACCCAAGTTAGAATCTTCTACCAAATAAATAGTTACATTCTTGATAATAGTTACATGAAATGACCCCACTTGTCTAGGTGCCTCAATTACCACATACCATTACAAAATATCATTATAATGGGATCCCCATGTTGTAAATGGATTATTACATATTAATGTTAGGATGGGTTCCTAATAGCCATGGCCTTAAGAGAAGCTTAACGACCACATATTCCAACATCCTCCCTTAAGAAAATCAATAAAGATAAAAAGAGACTTATTTTTTATCCCCTCTTAAGGGACACTCTCCTACACCATGTAGCTCCCAAATTCACACAAAAGTAACAATGTGCATGATATTAGTTAGGATGTCCGATGTGTGCTCTCCTAAGTGAACAAAAACTAGTTCAACCATCCCATATGTATGAAACCATTTTACAAAGCACATCCAAATCTCTATGTATTTTTTTCATTGATGAAACACTTGATTACAAATAAACTAGACTGTGCTTTGATTATCACATCAAAGATTGACTAGAAAACTTTGAGGAATGCAAATCTCCTTCAAAATTATGAGCATCCATCAAATATTCTTGGATGCATTGTTGGTAGCATAATATTTAGCTTTTATAGAAGACTGCGATATAGTGGATTGGTTTCTAGAACATAAAGAAATAGGGTTAGGTCCCAAATAGAACACACAGTATGTGGTGGACCATTGCTCATTTAAATTAAGAGCCCAATCAACATTTGAGAATACTATCATAATTGAAAGGGATCAAATTGAGTAGTGAATATCCATTTGATAAGTCCTTCAAATGTATCTAAGAATCCTCTTGGATATGATGTACTGACTCTCTTCGGGTGCCTACATATACTTGGAACAATAATTAATAGTAAAAGATATATCAAGTTGTTGGAATCCATAATTCCAACCTAGCTTACACCCCAAATTTTCAAAAATGGTCAAGGTTTGATGTCTAGGTGATCTTAGGGTACAATGGTCATTTCAAAATTGCAATGTCATGGAAAGTTTATATAAGTCCAAGGGGTCTTCATTGTCATGGAAAGTTATATGTCAGTGTCATATTGGTTACTAAAAGAAAATCAAAATGTCAGAGGATCTCCTTCACATATTCATTCATCCACTATTAATTATATTATAAAATTATCATTTAATCCCATCCATTATCACTAAGGTCTCACCAGCACCCTCTCTCCATTCCATTTTTTTCATAAATCCATTCATTCCCTCCATGATCTTAAAAAACCTTCATTCACTCCATGCAATAACCTTTACAAAAATTCCCTTTTTTTAATATTCCATTATATCCCTTTTGCTACACATTAATCCTATCTAATGTTTCATTATGTCCATCTCCCATTAATCTTGAGATCTAAAGTCAATTCCCCATATTCCAAAAAATTGCATGGTATTGAAAAATTAAACTTTCATCCTAAGGTCCCTAGTTATCTCCTTAAGACAGGTTTTTGTGACTAAAAAATATTTTCCCTAAGCCTTAATAGTGCCAAAAATTTTATCGGGTGTACTATCCTACCACACCCATTGGTCGGTCATCTCACCTGATGAAACCCTATTGTCCAAAAGTTAGAAAATGCAACCATGCACCTTTTCCATAAAAAACCTAAGTCTAAGCTCGATCGTGTCATCCAGTTGTACCCCATTGGTTAGCTACCCTAGATGATAACATCCCATTAGTCAGATGACTTAGTTGCTCACCCCTTATTGGTCATCCTTTTGTTGAGTGCCTAACACATACTTTTCCCCTTCCCACTTTGAAAAGTCAAATCTGCCTCTACTACATTCTATTGGTTGGTTGTGTCACATAAAAACCTCCCATTGGTCGACTATCTCAACCGATAACACCCCATTGGTTGAAGGTAAAAACAAATAAATTTTTGTATTTCTAAGGTTCCCAAGGGTCGAATCCATGTTAAAAATATTCTCCTCCCTAAGGTTGTCAAGAGTATTCACCATGTAAAAGTTTTATTCCCCTTCACTCTCAAAATTAAAAGAAAAACCTAAGTCCCCCACTTAAATATTTTTGCTCGAACATTCCACTTAAATTCATCCCATTGGTCAGCTATCACGCTCGATGGCATCCTATTGGCTAGCGATATAAAAGTCAGGGCACCCGACTAGTCATAAAAATATACATTGGCCTTTCTTAAAGTCTAAGGGTGATGTTCACATTAAAAAGTTTTCCCCTTCAGCCTAAAATAAAGATATTTTAACCTTAGAAAATATTGTGCTTCATAAAGGTCTATAAACCCTAAGCCACACATTTAATTCATATTTACTCACCTGTGTCACCTGATTGCATTTCATTGGTTGGTTGTCCTAGTCGACAATACCCCATTGGTCAAAATTCAAAAGAGGAAATGCTTTGGTTCTTATTAATGTTTTAAGAGTCTTAGCCACACAATAAATATTTTCCCTTTAGCTTGGTCATCTCCCTTGATCACATTAAATTGGTCAGTGATCCTAGCCAATAACATCCCATTGGTCACAAATTAAAGTAATTTTTTTTTAAAGTTTCAAGGGTCAACAACATGTAAAATTTTCCCTTTTGTAATTGTTTGAAAACCTAGCACACATTTCCCTCCTTTATCACTTTAAAAATTCAAATACCCCCATCACACCCTATTGGTCGGTTGTGTCACCCAATGACATCCTATTGGCACGACTATCCTGAGTGCACTCATTCAATTGGTCACTAAAAATTACATGTTTTTTATCTAGAGTTTTTATAAGGGTCTCGTACAGGTCTAAGCTTTTTACCCATCCGCCCCTCCTTGACTCATAAAGTTTGAAAATTAAATATTTTCTTCGTAAGTCTTGGTCAGAAAATAATAGAACGGTCCTTATCGGTTTGGTTGTCTCAACTGACGTGATTCAATTGGCCAAAATATTGTTTAATGCAAATGAAGTTGAGCACCTCAAATGCCTCATTCCAATTAGAGCGAGCAATTCGGCTGATAGTTTTTGATTGGAGCAAAAAAAGGATAATATCACCTCCTATTGGATATCGAGAAACCTTAATCCTCCCCCACCATAAAAAAGGGCTCATTAAAGACACCTCATTGGTTCAGCCGTGTCACCTAACCGTACCCTATTGGTTTCACTTTTTGCCTGATCACGCCCCATTGGTCATCAAATTTTCATTAGACCCCTAAGTCTTGAGCACACCCAAAATTATAGCCAAAAAAATATGATTAAATCATGAGGCTTACCAAAAGTATTGCATGTAAATTTTTTATTAAGCCTAAAGTCTTCATTTAATAAAAAGGGGGCTCATCCGTCTCAAGTGAAGGTACCCGATTGGTGCAAGGCATAAAAAAATTGATTTTCTAAGGTTCAAGGGGCCCATAATAAAATTGTAATTTCTAGAAATGGACCTTAGGACATCAATATTTTAATTGCACATGCTCGAGATGGATGATACATGTGACTTCATGGGAGACAAGCAAACATCCCAAATTTCTCTAAAATAGAGAAAAAAAATTTGTACCCTGTGGGAGGTTTTGTAAGTGCTTTTAAAAATGAAAATTTATTATTTTAAAATAAAACCTATGATATATGGGGCCAAAGTTGAGATATGTAATGGTATGTGTGCCAAATTTTGACAAATAGTTCAAAAGAAGATCTACAAAAAAGGGAGTTATTTCCTAGTTTCACGTACAAACGCAGCTCATCGATAAATTATGAAGCTTAATGGGGCCACCATGACCATTAAAGGCTATTGCTGGTGAATATGTGGTTGAAAGATGGCAAAAATCCATTGCATGATTCAAATATTTTTGTTAGATTATTAAAAGATCATACGCTCGGTAGTTACTATTAATATCCAATAAAATCTTCCAAACTCACTTATAATCAACACTTACTACAAAAGAACAAAGGTGTGAGAGAATTATAGTGTACTCCAGTAGCTAGAAAAGAAACATAGGATACAACCATAGAATCTTCTAGCTCATCTCAGCAAGATCCCCTCCCTCCGATTGTATCGAATATTGAAGAACTCACTAATGATTCCCCATATCAACAATTTAAAACAAAGGTGGCCACTTTTGACTTAGAAGCATTTGCAAAATAGTTAGGGCCCAATTAAAAAATTACCCCTATGCAGTAGTGGTAGATAGAAGAGCAAGCGATATTTACCTATGAGGATACAAAGGATGCTTATAGCCACCTCCCCTAGTTGTTAATGGATTTTTTTGATAGAGCATGGAGGGATAAAGATTTAAAAAGCCCTTACTACAATCGGTGGACCTATAATCTAGAAAAATTAATATGCCCTAGGGTGTATTTTTTATCAAACCTCCTATCATGGCTCGTCGTGGTATATGATTCTCAATATTGAATAATTAAATACTTCACCAACTGGTCAGCTTTCAGGCTTACTCCTGATAATATTGCAAAGCTGTTTGGGTTGAAAAAATCTATGCTACCTCTGGATAGAAAGGTACTAGATGTTTAATCCCATCATCTTGTTGGTACTTCTTTTTATCCTAGTTTTTCAATAATAGTGCACAAGTGTCATATTTGTTTCCTATTCAAAAGTTAGAATTACATCCATGGATTAGGGACTTGTATCGCTCCAAATTTTTCGCATCCCTACCTTCAGCCTATAGGATCCGTGCTCGAAAGGAGGATGTGAAAAGGATGGTGCGGTACCTCGGACTGAGAGGACTTTGCGAAGGTCCCACATCTCAAGGGAGGTGTATTTTGGTGATTTTTCGACGGATGGTGGGTTCACCAGGAAACATTTGGTGGCAGTTTCCATGCCTAGGTTTTGGAATGTGTTTAAATGAGTTCGTTTTAATCTTAAGCATTCATATCCTAGGTTTGGCCGAATGAATCTAAAGTAAACTACATGAAAATGCAACTTTCATGAATATAGAAAATAGATTAAAAAAGCAAAAAACAGAGAATTTACAAGAGGAAAATGGGGAATACCCGATCCAGATGTCTGAAGAAGATTCTGACGTTTGAAGCAGTCTGGATCGTCTGGAATTCTACAGAATCGCCTGCAATCTGACAAGATCATCTGCAATCTGACAGAATCATCTGAGACTGATAGAATCATCTGAGATCTGATGAATTCATCTGACGAATTCGTCAGAGACCTGCAAGACAGAAAATAGATGCAAAATACAAGAAGTCCTACTGTGCTAATAGAGGCAAATTACACCAAATAATAAAATGAATACTGAGCAATAGTTTAAAACAACAATCCTAGCAAATTTTTGTATTTTAACAACAAATCATGAACTTAATGTGCAATCTAAGCTAAATGGGTGAAATCCAAATGCAAAATAATATAAACACTGAGTAAATGATCTAATTTGCAACATAAAATGACAAAGAAAAGGTTGAGAAAAGCAAACTCCAGGCACTGATTTCCTCGATGTGGACTGCAGTCGAGATCGTCTCGCATCAGTATGAAATCGTATCGCATTTGATGGGATCGCCTCCGATCTGAACAGGTTCGTCGACGATGATGGATGCTAGCTCCGGCTAAAAATCAGTGATGTACCTGCAACAAAATTGCTATGGGACTAGTGCAAAAATCATGAACTTAATGTGCAATCTAAGCTAAATGGGTGAAATACAAATGCAAAATAATATAAACACTAAGTAAATGATCTAATTTGCAGCATAAAATGACAAAGAAAAGGTTGAGAAAAGCAAACTCCAGGCACTGATTTCCTCGATGTGGACTGCAATCGAGATCGTCTCGCATTAGTACGAAATCGTCTCGCATTTGATGGGATCGCCTCCGATCTGAAAAGGTTCATCGACGATGATGGATGCTGGCTCCGACTAAAAATCAGTGATGTACCTGCAACAAAATTGCTATGGGACTAGTGCAAAAGCAAGATTAGGATGTTTTGACACAGAGGGAATCACTTTGCAAAAAATTTCAGCCAGGGGTTGGGGAGGGAAAATCCTAGAGGTTAAATAGGCTTAGGGGGAGTAGTTAGGAGGTTGGAGATCATCCCAATTTGGGAGATATCCAACGGGGGAGGGTCCCAATGGCGCAGACACGCTTCTACCCAGATTGGAGACCCGTTGGAACAGATTCCAACTATGCAAATTCAGTTTTGCGATAAGATCATCTGGACGTCCTAGTCCAGACGAAATCATCAAATCTGGGGTGATATCGTCTGATCGGCGACGATATCGTCAAACGGTCAAAACAACCTCTAAAAATGGTGCGAAAAAGGGGGAAACAGATTTCCCGACGGTTAACGGGCGGTTTGGGAGGTTAAATTTGAATTTAAATTTATTTACTAAGGTGAATGTAAATTTTATAATTTTACTGTGCCAATTTTAGGGTGCTATATTTTGCCCCCTCTTTAGCGAATTTTCCAAAGAAAATGCGTTAAATATGAGTTCTTCTCGATCTACGAGAAAGCAAAAAATATACCCATTTTTAGGCGACGATTCTTGGTCGAATCGTACGACAGCTTACTATGGTGCCCCCTCCGTGTTTTTACCCAAATCGAATGTTTGAGGTAAAAACGCGGAAAACAAAAAAAAATTATTGTTGAATAAAATTAAGAAAAATAGGGTAAAACCCTAATTCATTTTTATTGTTCATTTTCTGGTTTTTAGAGCTCTGAAGCAAAAATGGTGGAGACAACGCACAGATCGACAGAGGTCCGGTGCGGTCTACGGGTAAGAGCCTAGACTTAACTAGAACTGATTTAATTTGATTTTTACATGCTTTTTAGGTAGATTTTAGATGAATTTTGAGCATCGCGGCCATTTTTGGGCCGTCGACGTCGTCGGGATGAAATCGTCCCGATTTCGACGAAATCGTCTCAATTTCAGCAATTTCGCCCGAGGGTGAAATCGTCGAAAGGGGGACAATTTAGTCAAATTAGAGATGATTTCGAACTACTAAATCGGAGACGATTATGCTCAAATTTGGGACGATATCGTCCAATAGTGGGTGATATCATCAATTGCACAAAATTAAATTTTTAACTTGCATTATTGATTACTTGAATTATTGATTAATGATTGTTTATTGTTTTGTTGTTTATGTTGCAGAGAGGTTTGCTAAAGAGCAGGGAGTGGAAATATGGAGGATTGAGAGATGACTTGGGCGCTCTGACACAGGCAGAGCGAGATCTACTGGCACAAGCCAGCTTGCAGCATGTGGCAGAAATGCCACAAGTATCTACAAATATGGGGCTTCTAACAGCCCTAGCAGAGAGGTGGTATTCGGGGTCTTCCTGTTTTCGGCTACCGGCAGGGGAGATGGCTCCCACACTAGAGGATGTATGGAGGATTCTGAGAATCCCCATACAAGGACGAATGATCACTCCTACGACCAACCAGGGCCACGCTATGGGATGACTGTGTGGTGACCTGAGCTTTGCCCTGGAGAAGGGCAGAGTTAATATCAAGGCACTACGCCAGATGCCTAGGGCATCCCGACTCACACGAGTACTAGCTGGAGTCGTTGGTGGACTTTTATTGTGCCACCAGAGCGGGTGCAGGGTACCATGGATGCTCGTAGATGTGATCTATGATATGCGAGACCATGGGTATAGGTTTTGCTGGGGTAGTTATGTACTATGCCGATTGTACAGGATTCTGTATGGGGTCGTGTACAAGGGCGGGCGATGTCTGGTGATGACATCACTCCTACAGGTTTGGTGTTGGGAGCACATTGCAGTGCGGAGGCCGATAGGGCTTCCACTGATAGGGGTAGACGAGGAGAGGCCCCGAGTCTTCTACTGGTGGCTCCGAAGAGGGTCACAGCGACGGATTGACCTGCTGATGTCCCGAAGACTACTGGATGATTTGGTCCCAGACCAGATCACCTAGAGACCATGGAGAGAGCATCCAGGGTGGCCAGAGGATGTGCAGGAGCTGGCTCACATCAGGCGAGTCTGTTGGTTGAGGATGGAGAGAGGATAGGTGGAGCTCCACTGCTATGACCGAGTTTTGAGGTAGTTCGATCTCTAGCAGGGGATCCCATCTCTCAGGGATTACGAGTTTTATCGGACTGTCCGGGATAACACTATAGTTAGCGGGGCACCAGACATGCAGTGCTTCTGGAGCCAGGATGTAGATGATTCCCCAATCCAGCCAGTGGATGGGGACGATGCAGGAGTAGTCGATGGCTACGATGCCTGGTACACAAGAATCTGCCCTCCATGGATGATGAGGGCACAGGGTCTGATCCATGTGATTATGTGTCGGATAGGGAGGCAGCACCAGGCAGCGATAGAGGCGGCCCAGGGTCACAGCGAGAGGGAGCAGATGAGGCCACAGGCATAGGAGAGGCCACGATAGTGGGAGATGAGGGAGGAGAGACCCCCATATCCATAGAGAGAGAGACCACCATCGCCCGATAAGGGCACGGGTGTAGACACTACGGAGAGCAGCGAGACAGCGACTCTCCGAGCTGAGGTTGCCCGCTTACGGACTCAGGTGAAGACACTACAATATGAGGCTACATGGCTCAGAGCTCGGGGAAGAGGAGTGAGCACTCAATATTTAGCACGTGCTATCGCCCATATCACTTTCTATCAGGATCTATACTACCAGGCGGTGCCAGCAGAGCAGAGGGTGCCATTACCAGCACATATTACAGAGCCTGTCGTGATGGGGTCATCTAGGACATCATCATGATTGGAATCTAGGACTCATGGCACCACACGGACTGCGATGGGGCCACCTCCTCCACCTCAGGGGGGGGAGGAGATGAGGCTGAGAGCTCGAGGGGCTCTCGAGACACTACACAAAGGGTATTTGATTGAGGGGATTGAGTATGCCAAGATGTAGATTGTGGCATATCAATCCATTTTTGATATGATGTATACATATATTTGTGATATATATATAGATGAGATATTTTTGATCATATGACTTGTGTTATGTATATGTTTATGATGCTTTTATGTTTGATTAATTAATTTGATAATTGGATTGAGGATTCATGAAATTATGTTATTTTGAAAATTTATAACTTTGATGTCATGCGGTAATATTTTAAATGAAATAATCTGATGTAACAAATGGGTTGTTTATGATGTAAAAAAAGATAAAAAGAGACTTCTAAAAATAATTTCAAAGGACATTGTCGCTATTATAGACCATTTCATGGAGTCGCTGCTCACTCGGTCGTCAAGCTAATCCCAATTATAGAAATATTGTTAAAAGTAAAAGAGTGCTTAAGAGAATGTCTTAAGACTTGGGTGCAATGGTGCAAATGATGATGATGATGGTTTGTTTTTAAATTTTCATAAAAAAAAATAGTATGCATGAAATAATGATTTTTGCTAGGTATAAATTCCTAAGTGTGATAAAAGTTTTTGAATAATTCCCTAGGAATTATACCATCATTGCAAAATTGAAGGTTGACATAATGACATGAAATAGTGAAAATGTGTTTGCTTTTTAAAAGCATAATTTGTGTAACATAATGAATGAAGTCATATGGTTTTCATGATTTTTAATAAATGGGGAATAAAAATTGTTACAATGATTTGCGCTAGGCATAGAATATGTAGGTATAGACTTATACCATCATCGCGAAAATCCAAAAAAATAGTTTTATTGCATGATTGATTTTTGATGAACAGAAAATATGAGAATGAGGACTTGCGCTAGCCATAAAATTCCAATTTTGGTTTTGAAACTATACCATCGTCGCGAAAGTCAACTAGATATATATGATTTGATGTTTTGTATATTTTGAAAGAAATTTTTGATTTTTCTATTTATAGTTGTCTTTATGGTAAACAACTGTACTTTATTTATTCCAACAAGTTGCAAAAAATAATATTTCAAAGTATTTTGAAGACAAAAGTTAGATTTATAAGGAATCCCATGTGCATATGTGAATTCATTTCCAATATTGATTCATCATAATGATAGACAAAATCTCTCAAATACAAATGTGTGTGCACTTGCATTGTTCATTTACCAGTTGTGAGCAAGATACTATGATACAAGTGATTTGAAGAAACCAAATAAGTGTTCATTAACCATGATGTAGATGCATATAACCATACTAGGCTACTATGTAGACCGGATTATCAAGAGATAGCTAATCCATAAGCAGACATAGGTTCGTACAAAAGAAGGTCGCTAATGTGACAGACATATCGCCATGCTAGGAGTTACCTAAGGCCAAGCAGGTTGGGCACAAACCACATGTTATGGGGCTTACCTCACAGTTTTCGAATAATTGAGAATTCCAGGGATTCAAGCTCATAAACCCTTCTTTTCTTTTCAAAGGGTAGGGAAAGGGATTTTATTGCTTTCTTGCTTTCTTTTGAACTTTGCTTATTTTTCTTTTAGTATTTCTTTTGCGTGATAATGCTTGGAACATTGCTGAAATAACATTTTTCTTTTCTCTTCTTTCTTGAATTTTTCTTCTCTTTTTCTTTGCTAGGGATACTTGCTCGGATTAGCTGTAGAGCAAGGGATTTTTATTCTGGGTAGGGGTGAGCTTTTCCTTTTGCCAATTCTCAAAGATTCTAGACCATGTGCATGATAGGATAGCAGGGGAAACTTTTCACTCAAGAAATCAGTTCTACTATGTAGCAAAACATGGAAATTACAAATATAATCATTTTATTATGGAAAGATGTGCTTGGTTTAAGTAAATAACAAGATCAATTCTCTATGCTCAAACTTTATTTAATTAAATTTTGTGAACTTTGATATAAGAGATATCAGTAATCATGCCAGATAAAATAAAGATATTTATTGTTGTGAGTGTGCAAGTGAGGGATGTCAAATAAATGCTAATTTTATCCAAAATAAGTTGAAACATATAACTGCAATAATTGGAAGAAAAATATAGATATAAATAATTTTAAGAAGTTTTGAGAATGTTGACTCTCTCTTTCTTCTGTATATTGTTTTGGTTTCGAAAAAGTCAAGAATATTGTTGTTTTTATATTTTTGAGCAAAAAATTTAACAACTGCCTTAAACAAATGCAATAGATAGTTTTTGAAGATTTTTGGAGATTTATGAATGTTTTTGGTGTTTTTGGATTTTTTATGAATTGAAAGAAATACAAGATATTGATTTTAAACAAATATATACATGGATGAAATGACCAAATTTATGCATAGTAACATTTAAGATGCAAAATATTCATGGGTTCTTTAAGTTCTTTACCATCTAAGGTAGATAATTTATATGCTCTTGATTCAAATTTAGCAGTAATAATATATGGTCCAAGCCAGTTGGGCTCAAATTTACCTTTAATTTCCTTAGTTGCATTTGTATTTTTTTGATTTTCTTTTAAAACAAGGTCGCCAATCTCAAAGGATCGATGACGAACTTTCTTAGCATATGATCTTTTAAGCTTGTTTTGGTAAGCACGAAGATTCTCCAAAGCATTGATGCATTTTTCATCTAGGAGTTCTAGTCGACTGAGTCTGCTAGCACGATATTCATCTCCTACTTCGGTATCTTGAAGTAGCAGAGCCAAAGAAGGAACTTCCAATTCAAATGGAAAACTCGCTCAAGCACCATATACCAAAACAAATGGTGAAGTGCCTATCGGGGTTCGAACACTAGTTTGATAAGCCCACAAGGCTAGATATAATTGAATATGCCAGTCACGGCCAGTTTTATTGACCAATTTTTTGAGAATTTTGATTAAGGTTTTATTAGATGCTTCTGCTTGACAATTTCCCTAAGGATAATAGGGGGTGGACCAACGATGTTGAATCTTGTATTTTTGGCATAATTTTTCAACATCTTTATTTTTGAAACATGTTCCATTGTCAGAGATGAGATTGGTAGGAATTCCGAACCTACAAATGATTTGATTAAAAATGAATTTAGAAACTTGTGAACCAGTGCAGGAAGCTAAAGGCATAGCTTCGACCCACTTCATGAAATACTCAGTGGTAGTTATGATGAAATTGTGTCCATCAGATGACACAGGATTGATTTTGCCAATAATATCCAAGCCCCATTTAGAAAAGGGCCAAGGATATGAAATAGCCTGCAACTCTTGTGCAGGCACATGGACAAGGTCAGCATGTTTTTGACACTTGTCATAATGGCGCACATACTCATGTGCATCCATTTCCATGGTATGCCAAAAGTATCCTACCCAAAGGAGCTTTTTAGCAATGACACTACCACTAAAGTTTCCTCCACAAGATCCATCGTGGACTTCACTCAAGGCTAGTTTAGACTCTTCTAAGTTTAAACATCTTAATAGGATACCTTCAAAAGATCTCCTATATAAAGTATTGCCAATTATTACAAAGTGACTTGCTCGTTGACGTAATAACCGATGCTGGTTTCTATTAGAATTAGCAGGGAAAGTCCCATTTTGGAGAAAATCAAATATGTCTGTATACCAAGGTTCAGGAGTAGTTTCATTGATTAGAAACACATCCAAAGGCTCTAAGTAGGACTTATTTGAAGCGGGTTCTTGGAGTCAACGAATAATGATAGTCGCATATTCGTCATCTAACTCCAAGGGCAGGAGAGATGTAGCTACGACCATAGCATCAGCTGCGCGGTTGCTAGTTCAAGGAATAGCTTCCAAGGTGACTTGATCAAACAAGGACATTAGTTGTAAAACATAGGCGTTACATGGGCGCAGTTTATCATCTCGGGTTTGGTAAACTTCATTAATTTTATTTATAACCAATTGGGAATCACCAAAAACTAAAAGGTGTTTAATTTTTAGTGCTAAAGCAGCTCGTAATCCAAGGATTAGAGCCTCATACTCAGCAGTATTGTTGGTGGAAGCAAAGATCAGTTTGAAGGACAGAGGAATAAGATGTTTTTGCAAAGATATTAAAATAATACCCACACCAGCCCCACTCATACATCGGGCTCCATCAAAGTATAAGGACCATTGTTCAGGATGGTCTGCCTCTAATTGAAGGCATTCATCTGGAAACTCGATGGTGAGGGGATGAGTAGACTCTAAGGGTGCAACAGCTAATTGATCTGCTATGATTTGACCCTTAACATACTTCTGTCCTATGAAGGTGAGATCAAACTCACTTAGAGCAAGAACCCACTTGGCGGTGCGACCCGATAAATAAGGTCGACTCATGAGATACCTTAAGGGATCATATTTAGCAATGACATAAGTTTTTTGGCTAAGCATATAATGTCATAATTTTTGTGTAGCAAAAATGACTACTAGACATAGCTTCTCTAACGCTGTATAGCGGGTTTCATAACTGATGAAGGTTCGGCTAATATAATAATTAGCACGTTCTCGCTTTTCATCATTGAGTTGAGCTAACATAGCTCCTAAGGCATAATCTGAAGCTAAAATATATAGGAGAAATGGGCGATCGGATTTAGGCGGTGAAAGCACCGACGGATTAAGGAGGTACTGTTTGAGAAGTTCAAAAGCTTCTCTACATTTTGTGTCCCAATTAAAGGGGACATCCTTCTTAAGGAGTTTAAGAAAGGGACTATTTTTATCTGCTAGCTTATCAATGAAGCGACGGATAGCTTGAAGCTTACCTTGTAAACTTCGTAATTCAGATATATTAGTGGGTGCGGGCATATCAGTGATAGCCGCAATTTTGAGAGGGTCGATTTCGATACCATGTAAAGAAACTAAAACCCCTAATAATTTTTTGGACTTAACTCCGAATATGCATTTTGCTGGATTTAATCGAATGAGATATTCTCGTAATCGATTAAAAACTTTTCGCAAATCATCCAAATGATGATCTTCAATAAGAGAGCGAGCTATGATATCATCTACATAATCATGTAGGATATCATGCATCATATCATGAAAAATGTAGGTCATAGCTCGTTGATAAGTTGCACCAGCGTTCTTTAAGCCAAATGACATCACTTTCTAGCAAAAGGTACCCCAGGGGGTGATAAAGGCTGTTTTAGCCTGGTCTTCAGGAGCTATCCTGATCTGATTATAACCGAATAATTCATCCATTAAGGACATCATCCCACTTTCGATAGTGAAATCAATGATTTGATCCATGTTTGGAAGAGGAAAGTCATCTTTAGGGCATGCAGTGTTGATAACTCTAAAATCGGTGCAAACCCTAACTTTGGTAGCTTCTTTCTTGGTGATTGGAACTACATTTGAGATCCATTCAGCATAATCAATAGCTTGTATGAAGATAACATTCAGGAGTTTTTCTAACTCCCATTTGACTAGCAGAGCCACTTTGGGATGCATTTTTCTAAGTTTTTGTTTAACTGGTTTAGCATCCGGATAGACCACTAGATGATGCATGACTACAGAAGGGTCTAGACCTGGCATATCTTCGTATGTCCAAGCGAAGACATCTTCATACTCTTTAAGGAATGCGATGTATTGTTCTTGTTTTTCTTGACTTAGTTCTACTCCAATATTGATTATGTGAGGATTGTCCTCAGTTCCAATGTTAATTTTAATGACATTTTCTACCTCCATGTGTAGATCTCTTTCAAAATTAGGTGGGGCAGGTGAAACGCCCAATTCTTGTAATTCTTGTAAAGTTAACTTAGATAATTCATTCTGAGGATCAGTGGCCTCAAGTTGGGCTATAGTTGGTATCGAACCATCAAAATAAAACCCGTTGTGCAACATCTCTTCAACAGAGACATCATGGAAGATATCTCCTTCCAATTCTTCATCGGGGTCAGCAATCATTTCAGGGTATGCTATGGATAGCATGTTGCATGAAAACAACTGATTATTAAGAGGCAAATCAACATGCCTATCCAAATAATCTTGATAGCATATGAGGTGATCATCCTCTTCAAAAGCGAAGGGTTGTCCCTTACTAGGAAATAGGCCCACACCACAACGGGCAGGCCACGGTTCTACCTCAAAAGGTTCTTTCATGCCATTTTGGAAAGTTCCCAAGCCTTTCCCTTTATATCCCATTTTAAGCATCATGGGTTTAGCTTTAATATAATCATTGGTAAAATAACACCGAGCATATCCTTCATGATGAGTTTTGATATTTCGAGGGATTCTTCCCCAATCATATCCTTTATAAATGAAGGCACAACTCCCGACTTGGTAAGTACTTCCCAGAGGTTGTGGGAGGCCCAAAGTACGAGGAGATGGCGGCAATTTATTTAAAAGGTTTGAATCTTGCATGAAAGCATTCATTTTTTTTTATATTAAGGTTGTAGATAAATCTGGTAAAAGTTCATCAGAAAGGGCATAAGATGTAGAAGGCTTATTACCTATGTCTTGAGATGTGGAAGGTATGATAGATGTGTCTAGAGGTTTTGAATTTGTAGGGATAATAGAACTTGAAGAATTGGTTGTAGACTTAAGATCTGTTTGAGGTTCTAGAATAATTTTTTTAGAGGGTTGTTGATCTATATAGGAAGATGAAATGAATGGAGGGGGAATAGGGGAAGTTATGGGTTTATGTTTCATAGTTTTAGATGAAAAAGAAGAACTAGGATGTGTGGATGACAGAGCTGGGCAAAATTGCACTCCAACTGGTTCTGCCAAAGCACACATATCAAAGGTCTAGGGTCACCATGAATAGTGACCAACTGATTTTTAAACTCAAATTTAACACATTGGTGTAAAGTTGATGGGACCGCTTGCATGGCGTTGATCCAAGGGCGACCCAAAAGTATATTGTATGATGCTGGGCAATGTACAATAAACACGGTTGTTTCTAGGGTTCTAGGACCAACTTGCAATGGGAGGGTAATAAATCCACATGTTTCTTGTGTTTCGTCATTAAAAGCTTTGATGATCATATCGCTTTTCTTCATTTCATCACTTCTAAAACCAAATCGTTGGTAGAAGTCAAAGGTGCAAATGTTTAGAGATGAGCCATTATCAATCAAAACTCTTTTGACAGCTACATCTCCAATTAAAGCAGTAATGTATAAGAGATTGTCCTTATGTAAACTGTGTTGTGGGATATCTTTATCTCGGAAGTTAATACAATCAATCTCTTGAGTGATGATAGTATTAGCCATAGCTTCAGGTTGAATGTTTTGAGGTACCATCATTTGACTCAATGTAAGCATCAACTCATCCCTATGGGTGGGAGAGGATCTTAATAAATCTAAGAGGGAAATTCTGGCCGTAGTGTTAGACAATTGCTCATTAATGCTGTAAGGGGGTTTAGATTGGATATTAGGAGCATGATTCCCTTTATTGGGATTTTTCGAATGAATGGAGCTGATCCATCATTCTGGTTTGGTTCTTGTTGGGAATTTTGAGCTTGTTGTCGAGTAACGACTCCAATGGTACCTACAATGTTATAGTGACGACGTTGAAAATGTCTCGGTTGAGAATTTATGGCTTGTTCATAAGAAAGGACTATATTAGAAGAAGGTCGAGTAGTGACTCTTCTAGGAAATGGTTCTTCTGGAACATTATCATCTGTGACAGGTTGAATAAGATCTGATTCATTTTCAGAACTATTCGATTTGTTTGAAGTAATGTCTAGTTCACTTTCACTATCTGATTCTATATCACTAGAATCAGAAGTTTGAAAATTATGTAAGGGCCTAGTCGTAACTAGGATAAGGTCGTGTCAAATATTTGAGGATCCTGAACAGGTAATTGTTTGCTAATGGTTCCTACATATCGGGTAGGAGGGGGAACATTATGATGTTCGATTTGATTGGCTACCTCTTTACCATGTCTTGGTAAAGGGTGTTGAAATATGTCTAAAGTTTGATTGGCGTTTTGATTTTGATTTTGGGGAATGGTCTTTTGAGTATTATTAGGAGGGTTTTGTTTAGGTTGGAAGGCTTGCACTTCCATTTAATTATTGTCAATCAAATCTTGTATTTTATGTTTCAATCTCTTACAAGCGTTGGTAGAATGTCCAGGTCCTCTGGAAATCACAGTGCAAATCAGCTCTATATTCAGGTATACTTGGGTCGAGTTCCTGGATAGCGGGTAATTGGATCAAACCTCTTTCGAGTAGTTGAGGTAAAATAGTTGACAAAGGTTGGTTTAATCTAGTGAATTCTCGAGGAGGCTTGTCAGGAGGTTTCAATATGAATTTTTCTGTTGTCTTTGTTGCATTGACATTTGCAACATTCTTGCTGTCAGTGACTCCATCACCGACAACCTGTTTGTTTTTATATTGATTTCTGGATGTTTTATCATCATCCTTCTTCCTAAGTTGGCCTCTCCTAATGAGGGCATCTTCTACTCTTCGAGCTAAATCTATAGCTTGATCGAAGGTATTTAGGGTAGCGGTTGATAGTTCATAAGATAGTTCTTGTAAATTGTTGATGAAAATGTCCAACATTTCCCTATAAGGCAACACAAAGTGCAGTTTTCCTGTCAATTGCCTCCATCTAGCTAAGAAATTGGCAAAGCATTCATCCTTATCTTGTTTTAAATTGTATAGGTCTTTAATAGTTACATGCCTCTCGATGTAGGCACTAAATTGATGGACAAATGATTCAACTGTTTCTTCGAAGTTTCTTAAAGAATGAGTGGGCAATTGATAGTACCACTCTAATGCCATTCCACCTAAAATTTTGGGGAACATTTTTAGTAATAGCAAGTCGTCATGCGATATGTCGTGACATGCTATCCTAAACATGCGAAGATGCTCTATGGGATCTTCGGTTCCTTTATATATAGGTAGAACAGGCATGGGAAAATGTTTAGGATATGGTTGAGCTACAACTATGGGATCCAAGGGTTGACTACAAATCTCTCGATAATTATACGAGGGACAGTAGGGATCTATTTGGTCCATACGTGAAGCCAATTGTTTCACCATAGCTTCCAGATTACTAGTTTTCCCCCCATATTGGTTCGGTAGGGCATTGACATGAGTGTTATGGGCGTAGGATGGAGGAACATGCAGATTAGATGCCATGTTACTATAGTGTAAATTATTGGTAGGAAAAGTATTATGGAGGAATTTTGAAGCTGTATTATGTTGTATTCCAGATTGTTGAAAGTTTGTATTTGGCTTTGTTTTAGGTTTCTATTTATTTAAAGCATTTTGCTCAATAGTTTGGCGGAACAAAGTAGTGAAGGGAATTTTCTTTTGTGTAGGAGTGATTTTAGGTTGAGTAACAGGTTCCTTAGGAGGTCGGGTAACCTGTTGTTTTGACATGCCTTGGGCTATAGTGACCATATCCGTATTGTATGGTCCACCCTTGTCACTTTCTTGATCAATGAAAGACAAGGGATTAGTCTGCATATTGCATATATATTCCATGGCTGCTTGAGTTTTACTAATTTGCCCTTTATTAAGGCGAATGAACACATTAAGGTCATCAATGTTTTCCATGAGAAATATCTTGAAATGCTCTGCATTGTCAAAGGCGATAGCTCCATTAGAAGCCACTCTAGGGTATGAGGATCCATCCTCTTTAACATTTGCTTCTTGTTCCTTATCTTCACCTAAGTCTTCATCTGATTGACCTAGAGTTTCTCCTTCCGGATTTGTATCTCCAAGAAGGACATTTGGATTTTCAGTTGTATCTTGTAACCAATCTTCTCCTTCCCCTAAAGTTTCTTTACCATTCCTAAGTTTAGGCATGGTGCTAAGTTTTGATTTCAGCAAATATATATATATATATATATATATATATATATATATATATATATATATATATGCAAAATTAAGAGGTATATATTTACTATATACCTACTACAATATTTGAAAATGAAATGTTTAAGTTTTTGCTAAGTTTTTGATTTTTAATTTTTTCTTTAATTTTTTTTTTGAAACAATATAATAAAGACAGCAAATAACACAATAAATGCACAAAATAATAAGACTGAAAGTAAATGAGCTAGTCTTCTATGAACAATTTATGAATATCATTAATAGGTTCGAGTTGTTCAGGGGTCATGAAATGTTCTTCAAATTGAAAGTTTTCTTTTTAAAAATTTGTTGAAAAGGGCTATGGTGATATTATCTATCTCAGATGCTGATTGATAATAATAATTCTCACTACAATATTTACAATATAACATAGCTCTAGGAGTTTTGTTCCATCTTCTCCTAATTATAAGATCAGCTTCTAAGGAATCTATATGAACTAGAAATGGGCACACTATAACTGTGTCTTCGAGATTTTCCTTGAAAGTTAAAAATTTTGAAGATACAAGAGCTCTCCTATAGGCTAACCATCTATGGTAGGCTCTCTGAAGTTCATGATAAAAAACTAGTTGGTGAGGATCTAGGATTCTATCCAAGACTAGCCTCTTAATTTGCTTAAGTTGTGTGGACCTAGATGAAATGAGACTAAGTCTCCTATCAAGTTCGTTCCACAGGAATTTATTTCTACTTGTTTTAGGGATATTAAGGACATAATTAACTTCTATAGCTACCAATTGATTTTCTACGTTTATAGTAACTGCTAACCTCTTTTTAGGAGCTACCATCTAAACATGACTTTAAACCTTAAATGTTTTAAAATGCATCTAAGTTTTAGTTGTTCTAATTTTTTTGTTTTTGTTTTTGTTTTTTCTTTCAAAAGGTTATGATGCATTCACGTCGGGTTCACCAAAATGTATCGCTCCAAATTTTTCACATCCCTACCTTCAGGCTATAGGATCCGCGCCCGAAAGGAGGATGGGAAAAGGATGGTGCGGTACCTCGGACTGAGAGGACTTTGCAAAGGTCCCGCCTCTCAAGGGAGGTGTATTTTGGTGATTTTTCGACGGATGGTGGGTTCACCAGGAAACATTTGGCGGCAGTTTCCACGCCTAGGTTTTGGAATGTGTTTAAATGAGTTCGTTTTAATCTTAAGCATTCATATCCTAGGTTTGGACGAATGAATCTAAATTAAACTACATGAAAATGCAACTTTCATGAATACAGCAAATAGATTAAAAAAGCAAAAAATAGAGAATTTACAGGAGGAAAATTGGGAATACCTGATCCGGATGTCTGAAGAAGATTATGACATTTGAAGCAGTCTAGATTGTCTGGAATTCTACAGAATTGCCTGCAATCTAACATGATCGTCTGCAATCTGACAGAATCGTCTGAGACTGACAGAATCGTCTGAGATCTGACGAATTCGTTAGACGAATTCGTCAGAGACCTGCAAGACAGAAAATAGATGCAAAATACAAGAAGTCCTACTGTGCTAATAGAGGCAAATTACACCAAATAATAAAATGAATACTGAGCAATAGTTTAAAACAACAATCCTAGCAAATTTCTATATTTTAACAACAAATCATGAACTTAATGTGCAATCTAAGCTAAATGGGTGAACTCCAAATGCAAAATAATATAAACACTGAGTAAATGATCTAATTTGTAGCATAAAATGACAAAGAAAAGGTTGAGAAAAGCAAACTCCAGGCACTGATTGCCTCGATGTGGACTGCAGTCGAGATCGTCTCGCATCAGTACGAAATCGTCTTGCATTTGACGGGATCGCCTCCGATCTGAAAAGGTTCATCGATGACGATGGATGCTGGCTTCAACTGAAAATCAGTGATGTACCTGCAACAAAATTGCTATGGGACTAGTGCAAAAGCAAGATTAGGATGTTTTGACGCAGAGGGAATCACTTTGCAGAAAATTTTAGCCAGGGGTTGGGGAGGGAAAATCCTAGAGGTTAAATAGGCTTAGGGGGAGTAGTTAGGAGGTTGGAGATCATCCCAATTTGGGAGATCTCCAACGGGGGAGGGTCCCAATGGCGTAGACACACTTCTGCCCAGATTGGAGACCCGTTGGAACAGATTCCAACTATGCAAATTCAGTTTTGCGACAAGATCGTCTGGACGTCCTAGTCCAGAGGAAATCATCAAATTTGGGGCGATATCATCTGATCGACGACGATATCGTCAAACGGTCAAAACAACCTCTAAAAATTGCACAGAAAATGAGGAAACGGATTTCTCGGCGGTTAACGGGCGGTTTGGGAGGTTAAATTTGAAGTTAAATTTATTTACTAAGGTGAATGTAAATTTTATAATTTTACTGCGCCAATTTTAGGGTGCTACAGGACTATACTGATATGATAAACATAATAATGGGAGAATGGGATTTGAATTGGGTAGCTAGAGAAGTGTTGAATTTGGTAAGTCAATATAATAGAATAAGTCAACCTACCATGAAAATATGGGAATAAGAATTAAGTGATACAATGGATAGAGAGTTTGTATAATTGTAGAAAACCATTATAAAAAAGTGTGAGAAAATACCTCGATTTTTACACTATTCTTTCCTAATACACCTGATCATGGTACACATGAACAAGCATTTGATTGATAAGTGGGGTGGGTCTTATGAATAAGTGGTTAAATATAGACTTCCATTGGGATACATGAGAGTTGGTCCAGTCATACTTAGTTTATCAGTGACTTCCTCCTAGAAATTCATGAGAGACTTTGTGGTAATAAGCCAAATAGAATGGGTAAAGAGGTAGCTGCATTCTTGTTAAAAAAATCTAAGAGGAGATTATTTTCTCATAGAAAATTTTACTTTCATTAGAATCTATGGAGCTAAAATTCCTACCAAAGTATTACCAAAATTCTATCCCATGTCAATTGCAGCCTTAGAAAATATAAGGTAGATAGCTAAGGAAACTAAAATGAGGGTTTCCAAGCACAGAGCAAAGCTCCCATGGATATAATTCCCTTGCAAAATGTGGCACTAATCTTACAAGGGACAACTAAGTTTGATTGATGCTTTGTAAAATATGGATATGCTTGATTTCTCTAAAATTACCTGGTGACTCTATGATCCTTTTGACTATTATAATAGGAATACAATTGACAATGTTCCTACTACAATGGTCATGCATCGAAAGGATGAATTTTAAGATAAATTACTTCTAGCCATAGTAAAAAAGAGAGTCATTGGCTAATATGTGGAGCAAATATGCAAATAAAATGGATCATACTCAGATTAGAATGGTTGGCCACTACTCTGCAGAACTGATTGCATTAAGATAAAACTCAGTGGAAAATTTTGCACCATTGATTCCTCCTATCCGCCCTAAAGAGCTGCAAGATCTAATGTTGAAGATCATAAGACATGAGCCTAAGCAGATTGAGGTAGTTATGGAAAATATAGACCCCACTGTTGCACAATTGGAAACACCTTCAGTGTAGCTCCTAATTGTCATCTTAGAGGATACAAGTAAGAGTAAAGAAATAGTCACCTTCTCATCTCAAGCTACTCAACTAAAATTTTTAGAGATGGTACAAGCAATAATGGACCCCAGGGAAAATCTTGAATTGACTACAAATATATGAAAAATTAAACCCAAGTCAATAATAGTCAATTGAGAGAAAATTTTAATTTATAAAATTATGCAAGGAAGAATCGTGCTGGGTGGAGGAATGGAAAATTTATTCCAAGAATACAAATTGGTAGCTAAAGATCCAACCACCTTTCCAGAGCATAAAATACCCATAATTGAGGGCACTACACAATCCAAAAGTTTCACTCTTGCCATAAGGTAAGAAGCTATAATTTTTTATTCCAATGAAGAAGAAACATTCATGAAATGGAGTAGGAGAAATATCCCAAGAAAATATAGTACACCATGAATGGATTGGAAACTAGCTAAGCTCAAGCTTCAGTTGAGCCCCTAATGACAATAGAAGCATCAATGCCCATGGAGAAGATAGCATCAATGCAGATAAACCCCACTACTCAATTGACCTTCATCCAATATCAAGAAGATCCCTTGATATTTTCTAAAACTCAAGCATAGGCTTAGGTGGTATTAGTGAAAATTGTATACCAAAGAAATCGTGCATTGAGTATTGAATTAGAAAAACTTGAATCTAAAAAGATCAGATGCAAGTTGCAAACCAAAAAATATAGGCTAAACTTAGCAAGGTACAAGGGGAAATATCTTAGGCTTAGGTTAAGAAGAAATTTGATAGTGTTCACTTTGTTAAGACATAAATAGGAACTAATCAAAGAGATGAAAGGGAAATTTAAAAATTTTCCCAATATACTCAAAGACTTAGTGGAGATTATAAATATAACTAAAGATGCAAAGACTTTATTATAGAATTTGGATCAAAGGACATTAGCTATCAAGCCTATATATCTAAAATATAAAAATAAATATAGCTAGATTAATAGCAAATAAGTTTCAACTACAGATGGGCAGAGTTATGATTGCAAGATAGGATTCCATAAATTGTGTACTTATATTTGTGAGAAGCTTTATTGGGAGAATATCCTATAGGAAGTTGAATAATTAGAAAAATAAGTAAACAACAAAATAAGGCTAGAATGTATCTTGATTGGGGAGTCTATTATATAAGACAACTTAGATGATATCATAATGAAGAAGACAGAAGGATTTGAATGTAATGAAGAGTATGAGTAGAAGCTGGGGCAACAACTGAAAGAACTAACTCAACTGGTCCAAAATATTATTAAATTCACCAATGAGAATGAATCAATATTCAAAAAGCATATGAATAAACTAAATGTCATCAAATATAACATTAATTTAATAGTTTCCTTTTATGATGAAGCATGGGGTCAAATTGCCAATATTTTAGGTATGATATGGCCAAAAAAAGATAAAATTGACAAAGTTGTTGCTGGGCCCACCACAAAAGCAAAAAAATAAATAATATCATAAAACATGACAAAATTAATTTTTGAAATATAATTGTTTCCTCTAAAAGGCATCTAGGACCAGGAAACTCAAGCATCACTAATGGATGATAGTTGCATAGTTTTTGGGGACATATGATAGAATTTCCCAACCTTGGGCAATCTGTGATAGTTGGATTTTAGCTGTAACACACCCAGATAAATGAAAGGTAGAGGAAGACCCATGTGGACACACCTACACCAAGCATCTATAATAGAATTTTGGCAACCCAACTTATAAAAGAAGCATTCAAATACATATTGAGAATCAAGCATTAGCATTGAAAAATTTTTGCAAGAGGTATTCCCGTGTTTCATTTGGGTCAATTGTATTTTCCCTATGTTGCGTTAGTTTCCATAACTTATTTTTCTTCCTCATTCTGTGTAGGAATTGCTGATATTGAGTCTAGTTTACTGAAGACATTTACAAGAGCTGGATCAATAAATTGAAGGATTCAATATCAATGTTGTTAGGAAAAAGGAACGAATCCTCTTATTACATCATTTTAAAAGGGTGGATATTGTATTAATTTTTGAAGAAGAGACCTGAGCATCTTGCTAGGATTTGTTATGTAAATATTGAAGATCAAATTAATACAATTCAACTTCTTCTCTCTGTTAATTTTGTTGTTCACTAAATGTTGTGTTGCTCATTCATGTCTTGCATTATTTGAATATGTGAATGACATTTTCCCTCACTGGTAAAATGGTTATATGTGTTACATAATTTGAATACATGTAAACATCCTAGTTCACTCTTTCTTTTTCTTTCTAAGTCATGGGTTCATTAATCTCTACTATAGTTTCCCAATAGATGAGACATCGATCTGCTTATTGAAGCTTAGGCTGGGAGTTGCAATAAATTGCTTGGTCATAATTGAATTCACACAATCCATTTAATCTAGTTGAGCTTAGGAAATTAGAGATCAATTACTAATTAGGCTCATTGTGGGGTATCCTGATTATTTGAATATGTGAATGACATTTTCCCTCACTCGTAAAATGGTTATATGTGTTATATAATTTGAATACATGTAAACATCCCAGTTAATTATATTTTATTCTTTCTAAGTCATGGGTTCATTAATATATATTACAGTTGCCCAATAAATGAGACACCGATATTCTTATTGAAGCTTAGGTTGGGAGTTGTAGTAAATTTCTTGGTAATAATTACTTTTAAATAATCCATTTAATCTGGTTGAGCTTAGGAAATTAGAGATCAATTAATAATTAGCTTCATTGTGGATATCCTGACCCAACTTGGTTTCCTTAGAGTTTATAATTTTTAGGTTAAAGAGGCAATTTTACCAAAGCTTGCAAATATGCTTGTGATATTGAAAATTAAATAGCATGACAACAATATTTTAAGGATGTCTAAATTTTCCACAATAGTTTTTTGGCACCGTTGCTGGGGATGAAATTTTGTGTTGTTTACATATCACTTCTCTAAGTTTACTCTCAACGATATTTTAATTTACCATCATAATTTTTTGTAAGCCTTTTTTTGTGTTTCCATGTTATTATATCCTATAATACCTCTATGCACATCGAGAAAACTGAGAGGATATTAAGGTTGATCAATCTTAGCTAGAGAGAGATTCTTTTGCATCATAATGCTAGAAAATCTAAACAAACCCAAATAATAAAATATTCAAGAAGATGACCTGTCGCATACAAGGAGAGACAAACAACTCTTCTTAAAATATAAATATCTAGAGGTATTTATCTATTTTAAGAAAGCTCCAATTTCTAAAAGTAGCGGTAGAAAATTTTCTAAGAAGAATAATTCCACTAATCCTCCTACCAGTATTATTACGAATTCTATTGTCACTACTCCTGTAGCCAACATGGTCAATCTCCCTCCAAACCAAAATAATTAAAATAATTAGAACAATCAAAATAACCAAAAACTCCAGGTATGGAGAAATAATAGGTATAGGCCCTTTCTATTGCATCCAGTATTACATGATCTTCCTAGTAAAGCACATAAATATCTACCCAAGTTCCAAGAGAATAGTGTAGTGACAGGAGAGGATCATATCAAGAGTTTCATGTATGCACTGGATAGTCTTGAAATCAAATAAGAGGATGTAGTTCTTAGTTTATTCCTCCAAATCCTAGGGAGATATGCTAGAGATTGGTTCAATAGCCTCACAAATAATCACATCACCGATTTCCAAACTATGGAAGAGGTGTTTCTCAAAAAGTATAGGAAAATGAAAAATGAACAATCATTGTTAACAAAACTTGCAACCATGAAGAAAAAGGAAAACGAGTTTGTAGAAGAGTTCAATAGAAAATTCTTCAAAATAAGAAATAAGATTCCTACGACATTAATGCTAAATGATAACCAGTCTATATGTGTTTACAAGAATGCATTATTTTGTGAATTTAATTATGAGATGAGGCAATAGAGGGTAGCCATCATTGATGAATATATGGAAAAAGCCATAGAAATTGAAAGAGATATGTTGGATAGTGGGAAAATGAAACCATACTCTTCAAATTCATATCAAAATCTAATAGATAAAAATCCCAAGAAAGTTAGTTTCTCTCTATTAAAGAAAATTAAAAAAGACCCCATAGAGAAATTGTCAAGTCAATTAACCAAAATATTCAACATAATGAACAATAGGCTATCTAGGATTGAAAGGGAAAAATAAGGAAATGCTGAGTCATCTCAACTCCAGAATGACAACAACCCATATTTCAAGAGAAAATTTAACATAAATTGAAATAGGAATAACAGGGATGAAGGGAATATAAAAAAGAATAACAATAATTATTGGAGAAAAAGGGAACCACAAAAATATATAGATGCAGTCCCAAACCTGATAGCCTTAGCTAATGTGGTGTCTGAATTTCCTTTTTACTGCCCAACCTGCGATGCTCCCCATTATTTTGTCGATTGTGATATATATCAATATGCATACTGGTGTTAATATGGAAGAAGAATTTGATGATGAGATAAATAATAAATGTATTTTGGACCCAAGAAAATGAAGACAAAGAGGTTCAATTTGAAAAGTACATGAGTGAATTACCCACATTTAAAGGAGCACCCAAGGCCTTCATATTACAAAATGTAGAAATATTAACCAGATCTTAGGACAATAGATTCAAAAGGATGAAGTAAGGTAAAATAATCCCCACAATTGAAGAAGTAGAATCATTAGAAATAACTCATGTAGTGAATATAAGAAATAGGACAATATTAGATAGAATTGATGGTAAGGAAAATAGAAATCCACAAAATCAAAATAAATAAAGAATGTATAATAAGCTAAACAATAAATAATAGATCATTTTTGATACAAAAATAGAAAATGAGGTCCAAAAATAGCCAAATTTTGCCAAGAATGTGGATAATAAGAAATTAGAATTTAACGTAGGGCAAGAACTGGCCAAACAAAAATAAATATTACCTTTTGTGAATTAATGACCATCCCAAAATATAGGTACTAGGTTTGTAAAGCCTTTGGTTTTATAGATCAAGAAAAAAACTATGTCTGTAGTGTTTCAATAGCAAACACTCCAGAGCCTATAAACATAAATCCATATTTAGTCAGGCCATTTTACATATCCCTTAGATACACATCAGATTTAGGGGATCAATATGTAATCCACAATTGTGTGTTAGACAGTGGAGCATCTCATAATATCATGCCAAAATAAGTGGTAGATCAATTGGGTTTAATATGCACCAGATATTCTCCCCCATATTAGTTATGGATAGTAGATAGGTACCTTGTGTTGGGATAATAACTGGTTTACTCATCTTTTTGGACCAATATCCGAAGAAAGGAATAGTTATGGATATAGCAGTGGTAGATGTAGACCCCTTATTTTATTTACTATTGTGCAGACATTGGGCTAAAAAAATTGAGGGATCTATCCAATTAGATTGGTCATATGCCACTATTTATTTAACACCAAAAGAACAAGTTACTCTCAAGAGGAAGCTCTTCAATAAATATTCTATAGAATTAAGAAACTTTGATGATACCATAATAAACCTAGTTAATTATATTTAAGAAAAAAAAATGGAAGTCTACTCCATATGGCGTACACTCTTTTTAGATAAGGTTCCAAATTTTACAGATATGGATCCACAAACAACAGTAGAAATAGATGTTAAATCCACTAGAGTGTTGACATCTAAAATGTGGACTATGACTTTTTATGGAGCTAAATCACACATAGGTGCAAGATCTAGGATTAATATTATCAAAGAGAATTATCTAGGCATACCTTATAGATTAAAATTCCTATGCACTAACAATATAGCTGAGTACAAAGCCCTAATTTTAGGATTAAAAAAGGAAAAAGAGCTGGGAATCAATTACTTGACTATGTGTGGGGGTGCAAAATTTATAACATAATAGATTAAGGATAAATATCAGACCAAACACCCCAGATTAAAACAATAGAAACAAGTAGTTCAAGATGATATAGATAAGTTTTTGGCCTTTAACATATCTTACATTCCTAGAGGTCAAAACCATGTAGCAAATCTATTGGCTATGAATGCATATGGTGCAGGATTATCCTAAGATAGATACTGAATATATGGAGATATTCCCAACTATTTCCATTTATCATCCATCAATGCCAAATAATATTGTATACTTATAGGTTTTTCAAGATGATATTGATATTAAAGACTTTATGACTTTGCAAAACCATTATGCTGATGTCTTGTGTGATGAAGAAGAGTAAGAAAAATTAAGAGATATTATTGGATAACTTGTGGAAGTAATACAACTTAAGACCAATAAGCTTCCAAGAGGGCTAGTTTTATTAGAATTTCTCTTTGATGATTTTGAAATAGCACAAAGACCTATTGTGACTGAATCAAAAGTAGATGTTGTTAACATAGGAACAAAGCAGGAACCCAATGTAGTAAAATTTAATAAGGCTTTGCAAGGCCAAGAGAGAAATCAATACATAAACTTCCTAAAAAAGAGTATAGAATATTTTTCCTAGAGCTATGAAGAGCTTAGAACTTTTAACACTGATGTAATAACTTATATTATCCCTCTGAAAGAGGGTACTATGCCACATAGGTAGAAATAAAGAAAATTCAATCCTACTTTACATCCTATGATGCAAAAGGAAGTTCAAAAGTTGTTAGATGCAAAAATCATAAGAAAAGTTAGATTCTCATCTTGGATAGCCAATCTGGTTCCGGTCACGAAGAAGAATGTAGACATAAGGTTGTGTGTGGATTTTAGAAACTTGAATAAAAACTCATTAAAGGATTATCCATTGCCCAATATGGAACAATTGCTACAGTAAGTTGTAGGAGCAGCCATGATGTTTCTACTGGATGAATTTTTAGGTTACAACCAAATTTTAGTGAATCTAGAAGATAGATACAAAACTACCTTCAATACACCATGGGGCACATTAGAGTACTTGAGGATGCTATTTGGGCTTATGAATGTTGGTAAAAACTTTCGAAGAGTGATAGATTTTTCCTCAAAGATCTTATGTTCAAAATAGTGGTGGTCTACTTAGATGATATAACAATATTTTCTAAAAACCCAAAAGACCATTTCACACATCTGTCCCAAGTTTTTGAAAGATGCAAGCAGTTTGGTATTTCCTTGAATCCTAAAAAGTGCATTTTTGGAGCTACTCAAGGTAAGTTGTTGGGTCATGTGGTATCTAAAGAAGGAATCAACATTGATCCACAAAGGACTGAGGCTATCGCTAAAATCCCTCCTCCAAAGAACTTAAAAGGTGTAAGATCATTTTTTGGGAAGATTAATTTTGTCTAAAGGTTTATACCAAAATTTGTTCATATTGAAAAACCTATAAATGATATGATAAAAAAGGATGAGATTATTAAGTGAACAAAAGACAACTTAAAGGCTTTTCAAAAAATAAAAGATGCAATCATGCAATCTCCTATTTTGAAATGCCTAGATTATTCAAAAGACTTTAATATCTATTCATTTGCTTCAGAAGATATCATTGTTGCTATCTTATCTTAGAAGGATTAGGATAATAATGAGAGACCCATAGCTTTCATGAGTACTAGAATGAAAGAAGTCCAGCTGGAGTATACCTTGATAGAAAAGTAGACATCTTTGGATCAAATAAAGTAATTTCTTACATTCCCTATATATCTATCAAGGATATCTTCACTCAAAATGAACCTATGGGCAGTTCATCCAAATGGATGATCAAACTGTAGCAATATGATGTTGAATTTAAAGCAATAAAAACCATTAAAGGGCAAGGCTTAACAAAGTATATGGATGCCAAAGGGGAAGATAATGTCAATAACATAGTTATGACAAAAGATGCATACAAAAATAGAAAAATAGATAACCTTCAATATGATTGGTACAAGGACATTGTGCTCTACTTACATTCTCTATCTTTCCCAGCAGATACCTCACAAAGAAAAATAATAAGTATTAAGAAACAAGTCCAAAAATATTGTATTCAAGATAGTAAGCTATATTAGAGGCACCCTAATGGGATATTATTGTTCTGCCTATTTCAAAGGGAAGTTTCTAGGATTATTAAAGGGTTTCATACTGGTTTTTGTGGAGGGCACTTCACTTCCAAAGCAATAGTCCATAGCATAATAAGAGTAGGTTATTATTGGCCCTCTATGTTCAGAGATGTACACCTATTTGTCAGAAGCTGTCAAAGCTACCAAATATTTAATGGTAAAAAGAAACTATGTGCCATGATATTAAAGCTTGTAGTAATTGAAACCCCATTTACCTAGTGGGGAATAGATTCGATAGGTGAAATCAATCCAAATTCTTCAGGAGGACACAAGTGGAAAATAACAACAACAAATTACTTTATGAAATGGGTAGACGCTGCTCCATTGAAGAAATATACTGCAAAGGTGATCATCAAAATTTTGGAGGAAAGTATTTTAACTATATTCAGAGTGTCCAAGAAGTTGGTGATAGATAATGGAAAATATTTTACCTCATTTGAAATGGTTGAATTTTATAGCAAATATAGTATAGAGTTAGCCTACTATGCCAATTATTATCCTCAAGGAAATGGTTTGATTGAATCATCTAATAAAAATATCATCACAATAATTAAAATATCACTTGGGAGAAATAAGAGAAGCTGGGAACTTGGGACAATGAGTTAAAATATGCTCTGTGGGTGGATAAAATTTCCATAAAAAAGCAATAGGAAAAACATCACGTGAATTAGTCTATGGAGAGGAAGCTCTTTTGCCTCCATAATTAGAAAGACCTGCCTTATTCTTGCTACTCCAAGATCGCAAGAAACCAGATGTTTTGCAAAGGATATTAAATAAATTTGTTGAGTTAGAAGAAATTAGAAGGGAAGATTTGATGAGGATGATTCAAGAAAATCAGAAGATAGTTCAATTCTTTAACAAGAAAGCTAAAGGAGTGCAATTTTCTCAAGGAGATATAGTGTTGTATTGGGATACAAAAAAAGTTAACCAGGAGATAAAGGGAAGCTTGAGCCTAAATGGCTAGGCCCTTACCAAATTTTTCAAAAAGTGGGCCAAAAACTTATAGATTACAGAATATGATAAGAGAGAAAATATCGATACCAGTTAATGGTCAACATCTCAAGATTTTTAGTCCTCACCATGAAGGTGGGTGATAATAAGAAATTGTACCTGATGTTTAAAAAAATTTGTGTTTCAATTTTTAGGTGATTAGGTAAGAAATTTGATTTTTGTCCTGGTTATTTCATCTGGATAATAGGTGATTAGGAATTATCATTTTCAAGTTCTAGGTGATTAGGAGTTTTATTTATGTTTGTTAGTCCTAGGTGATTAAGTGAAAATCATATTCTGATCTCTAAATCAGTCATTTTGAAAGGTTAAGTAAGTAGGGTATGTTATAGTGAGCATCGAAGTTACATTTTCAAAATCAAAGTGGTCAACTAGAGATCCTAGGGTCCTCGAGAGAATTTTTAATCTTTAAAGATCAAACATATCTCCTATACCAATTAGAGCCAGTGTTGGACTCCATAATTCCAACCTAATTTACACCCCAATATTTCAAAAATGGTCAAGGTTTGATGTCTAGATGATCTTAGGGTGCAATGGTCATTTAAAAATTGCAATGTCATGGAAATTTTATATAATTCCAAGGGGTCTTCATTGTCATAGAAAATTTTAAGTCAGTGTCATGTTGGTTACTAAATAAAAATCAAATTTTCAAAGGATATCCTTCACAAATTTATTCATGCACTATTCATTATTCCATAAATTTTTTATTCAATCCCATCCATTATCACTAAGGCCTCACCACCACCCTCTTTCCATTCTATTTTTTTCATAGAACCATTCAATCCCTCCATTATTTTACAAAACCTTCATTCACTTCATGCATTAACCTCCACTAAAATTCCCCCTTTTTAAATATTCCATTATACCCCCTTTGATACACATTAATCCTATCAAAGAAACACAAGATACAACCATGGCCTATTCTAGCTTAGCTCAGAAAGCACCCCTCCCTCTAGTTGTAGTGAATATTGAAAAACTCATCAACAACTCTCCATATCAATAGTTCAAAACAAAGGTGACAATTATTGACATAGAAACATTTGTAAAATAGTTAGGGCCCAATTCAAAAATTACCCTTGTGCAATAGTGGTGGATAGAAGAGAAGGTAATATTTGCCTATGAGGAGATGAAGGATACTTACAATTGCCATCCCTGGTTGTTAATGGGTTTGTTTGATAGAGCATGGAGGGATAGAGATTTAAAAAGCCCTTATTGCAATCGATGGACCTATAATCTAGAAAAATTTATATACCCCATGATTTATTTTGCTTCAAACCTTCTATCATGGCTCATTGTAGCATACGATTCTTAATATTGAATAATTAAAGACTTCACCAACTAGTCAAATTTCAGGCTTACTCCTAAGAAGATTGTAAATTTGTTTGGGTTGAACAAAGCTATGCTACCTCTGGAAAAAAAAGGTACTGGAAGTTCAATCTCACCATCTCTTTGGTACTTCTTTTTATCCTAAATTTTTCAATAATAGTGCACAAGTGTCATATCTATTTCCTATTCATAAGTCAAAATTACATCCTTGGGTTAGAGACTACACTGATATGATAAATATAATAATGGGGAACACGATTTGAATTGGGTGGCTAGAGAAGTGTTGTACTTGGTAAGTCAGTGTAATAGAATAAGTCAACCTACCATGTATAAATGGGAAAAATAATTAAGTGACACAATGGATAGAGAGTTTGTAGAATTGTAGAAAACCATTACCCAAAAGAGAGAGAAAATACCCCAATTTTCACACTATTATTTCCTGATACACCTAATCATGGTGCACATGAATAACCTTTGAATGATAAGTGGCATGGGGCTTATGAATAAGTCGTCAAATATAGAATTCCATGGATACATGAGGGTTGCTGCAGTCATACCAACTTTATCAGTGAATTCCTTCCAGGGATTCACGAGAGGCTCTGTGGTTATAAGCCAAATAGAATGGGTAAAGGGGTAGTTGCATTATTTAAAAAATATCTGGGAGGAGATTATTTTCTCATAGAAAATTTTGCTTTCATTAGAATCTATGGAGCTCAAATTCCTCTTAAAGCACCACCAAAATTCTATCCATGTCAATTGCAACCTTAAAAAATATAAGGTAGATAGTTGAGGAAACTAAAATGAGGGTTACCAAGCATAAATAAAAGCTCCCATGGATATATTTCCCTTGCAGAACGGGACACTAATATTACAAGTGACAAATAAGTTTGATTGATGCTTTGGAAAATATGGATATGTTTGGTTTCTTCAAAATTACCTCGCGATCCTATGATCCTTTTGACTATTATAATAAGAATGCAATTGACAAGCTGCCTACTGCAATGGTCATGCATCGAAAGGATGAATTTGAAGATAAATTATTACTAACAATAGAAATAGAGAGTCATTGGCAAATATATGGAGCAGATATGCAAATAATAGGGATCATACTCAGATTAGAATGGTTGGCCACTACTTTACAAAATTGATTGCATTAAGATAAATCTTAGTTGAAACTTCTACACCATTTATTCTTCCTATCCACCCTAAAGAGTTACAGGATCCAATATTGAAGATCATAAGACAAGATCCTGAGTAGATTGAGGTAGTTATATAAATTGTAGACCCTACTATTGCACAGTTGGAAACACCTTCAGTGGAGCTATCAATTTCCAACTCAGAGGACATAAGTAAGGGTAAAAAAATAGTCACCTTCTAATTCAAAGTTTCTCAGCAAAAAATTTTAAAGATGGTACAAGCAATAATGGACCCCTAGAAAAATCTCGTGTCGACTAAAAATCTACCAAATTATCAGATCTAGGTCAATAATAGTCAATTGAGAGGAAATTTTGATTTCTAAAATCATGAAAAAAGAATCATACTGGGTGGAGGAATGGAAAATTGTAGTAACCAAAATTTACCCATTACAAAACCAACCATATTTTTTATTTCATTGAGAAAATCATGCTAGCAACTACTATAGTTGAGTAACCATTGAGTGTTTCAGGAAAGCACCACACTGGAATCAACTTGATCAGAGTCTATCCTAGTGTATGGGAATGGACAAATCCCCCATAATGATAATAGATGTTTACCAATCTATTTAAATCAGAATGCTCTTTTCCCAACAAGTTCAACCCATGTTAAACTCTTTGTTATAGCATTAGGTACTACACAACCTAATCAGTGAGCGCGTGCCTTGTTAACTACACTACACATTGGATAATGTAGTTAAATTTAAGCTGTAATGCTTAACATATCTAACCATATCAAAAATGGTTTGTTAAGGGAATCAACCATGAATTCACATAGGTGTGCTAGCACCTACCATTTTAACTCAAGGTTTACTTCATGTTGCTAGATTCACTTATCCATGCTTATTTCATTATTAGTTTCCATATTTCCTTGTCATTAACTTGCACATTCATCCTTTCAAAGTCATAAATGTAACATTTCAAATACATCATAGAGAATGAATTGTAGCATTACATTTCAATTTAACTCTATTATACACATCAACAATTGGCACATTGCATAATGAAATCCTTTCAGTATTTACAAAGCCACAATGAACTCATTACAACATTTGCCCAACACATATTAACTAAACAAAATATTCTACTCATAATCAATCCTTGATGTTACAAAGTAATTACAATATACTTGAGGTAAAATTACAGCAACAACAACACTTCAACTCACTTTCAGGTTCAGTAGGAGCATCTAGTTCATTTGTCTCAAGTTTCTAGTACTAGAATATTGGCTACTCGAGATCAAGACAATCCACCACATGATATATGCCTAATTATCATAATGAAATTGAACTATTGTATTAAATATATGAAGTCAAATCATGTAGATAACAATATCATTTTAGAAAACAATCATTCATTTCATCCAAGAGTAGGGAAACCCCATAAATTTCCCCCATCCAAAAATCATTACAACACAACCATATTTCTAAAATAAATCAAGAAAGATTATTTCATAGTACCTAATAATCCACAAGCAACATCTCCTCAAGTAATTTAACATAATATGATGTTTTACCAAAGTCATAATGTAGTAGACAATTCCTTTTTAGAAGCATTATCTATATACATCCATATTTAATTTCTATTTTTTTTTAGGATCCTTTTTAAGCTTGATAATCAATTTACAACTACCAACTATTTAAATCTCAAGATCCCCGTTATCCTAGCCCTTTATACAAATTTAAACCCCCTTGTTGACTTCACTTAGACATAACAATTTTGGTAAATTGGGTCCATAAATGGCCATAATAATATTTCCTTCCTAATACCTTTTAAATTCATATTACTATTATTGTCATCTTTAGCTTTTAGAGAATTTTATTTTAAATGCATATACAAGTATTATTTTTATCTCTTCTTACTATTTTCTAAAATTTAACTGAGTTCCTTTTTAAATAAAGGGGTAAAAATTTATTGATAAAAATTCTGGATTACAAAGTATAGCTGAGCCCCCACCCAGGACTCAAATAAGCAACAAGATAGGATAAATCACCAGACAAGGTCAACTCCCAAAGAAAACCAAAAAAAACAAACCACATTAAGTCTGAACATCCTTATGAATCAACTCTCGTAGGTGTTGAGAATCCCCAGACGGGAGACTCTCCCAGTTATCAATACTCTGAGTATCCAATAGCTCGAAGCCCTTTTGGCCAGGTAATCAAGAACCCCATTCCATTCCCTTGGAATGTGCACAAAGGATATAAATTCGAACTCTTCACTCATTCTGAGAATCTGAATGGTCATAGAGGCCAACTGCCAATTAACATCCTCCACTCTTTTGTTGTTTAAAATATTAACCAAAATTTGAGAGTCAGACTCACAGAGAATCCTGTGCTAGCCAAGAGAAAACCCCCTTTGCAATGCCTCAAGAATTGCCAAAGCTTCCATAATATTGTTGGAGTGAACACCTTTATAAATGGAAAAGAAAAAATTGATCGCGCCAGCAGAATCTCTCCCAACACCACCAATTATAGCATGTCCAGGATTGCCCCTGGATGACCCATCAGTATTAATTTTTAAAACTCCTCTAGGGGGCAGTCTCCATCTACCCTCTCTCCTAACCTTCTTGCTAAGCTGAGGAATCCTACTAGGGCTAGAAGAATTCACACCAACCCCAAACAAACCAAGGGCCTGTCGTACCTTCTCCTCCCTAGAGTCCAAATGGGGGTCCACTTCACATTTACTATGGATAGTTTATTGAACCATACATAGGATACTTTGCCAAATATGTTGAACAACCAAATGACTTCCCTCAAAATGCAACGGTTTCATTCGAGCCAAATCTGCCAAATGATGCAGGAAGGGCCCAAATTCCAAGCCACTTGGAGGAAGGGGGCCTTGGCTGGAGGTCTACCCAGACTACTCCAAAACTCCACCAGGAAGAGCACATGAAAACAAGGATGGTTCCAGGCACTCCACCAATAGTGCCAAATGTCTCTGGCAAGGGAGCATTGGAAAAATAAATGAGAAGAGTCATCCTCATTCTTACCATAAAGGACACATAAAGAGGGACCCTGAAATCCCCTCTTCCTCAAGTTATCCCAAGTGAGGCATTTATTATGAGCTACCAGCCAGAGAAAAAAGTTACATTTCGGCCAAGCAAATCTATTCCACACCTTTTTCCACCATGTGATAGGGAGACTCCCAAATTTTTGCTTATCAAGAACTTGATAACCATAGGCTACAGAGTAGGTTCCCTTGAGATTAGGGTTCCAAGCCAGAATGTATTTATCCCTCAATGAAGAATAGTACCTCCCTGCAAGAATAAGAGCAAGCACATCTCTATCCTCGGCCAATCCCCCTTGGGGCCATTCCTGTGGATATTTCCATCTGTACATCTCCATATTTCCAAAATACTAGATTTTTTTAAAGTCCTCCACATGAGACCGGCCCGCTTCCAAGAAACAAATGCTTAGGGAATGTAACCTGGGATATTGAGTCAAGATAGGAGGGTGGCCATCCCAAGAATCCTCCCAAAAAAGAACATCTGATCCCCGATTGCAAATCCAGAACAAACCCTGCTTAATTAATTTAGTTCCTCTTTTTAGAGTGTCCCAGATAATAGAACCTTTCCCAACCAAATTGGCTCTAGGGATATCTACCTCAGAAATACCTCTCAAGTATTTATAAGATAATATTTTAGCCCAAATATGATCTTGAGAGGTACACCATCTCCAATAAAGTTTCATAGCCAAAGCCTACCCAGAAAGAGTTGTCTGTCGCAACCCAAGGCCTCCCTCTTGAACTGGCCTACAAATGGAATCCCATCTAACCAAACTCCATTTAGATTGATCAAGTTTGCCAAACCACAAAAACTATCTTGACAAATAATTCATGTCCTTGATGAAACGAGAAGGAGCTATTTGCACAAAACATTTGTAAATGGGTAAAGCTTGAATAATAGATTTTAAAAGCAATACTCTACCTGCAGAGGATAGCCATCTGACAGTCCAGTGATTTACCTCCCTTCTAAAATTATCAAGTATAGACTGCCAAGAAGATCTAGGCAGAGGATGAGATGAAATCGGGATCCCAAGATAAATGAAGGGGGGAGTCCCGACCTGGAATCTTAGAATGCGAGCAATCCTAGCTTGAATAAGAGGGGGGGTATTGAAGAAGAAAATAAAGGACTTGTCCTCATTAATCACCTGTCCAAAAGCACCAAGATATATGTCAAGATACTGTCTAATGTTTCCAGCTTCCTTGATAGTGGCAACTCCCAACAAAGTAGTATCATCAAAAAATTGAAGGTGGGAAAGAGGTGGCAAACTGTTATCCCACTTCCACCCCTGAATGAGACCATGCCTGACCTGAGACTTGAGTAATCTGTTCAACCATTCTACCATAATGATAAACAAATAAGGAGATAGAGGATCTCCTTGCCTCAATCCCCTTGAGGCCTCAAACAACTCCGATGTCTCATTATTAACAAGAACAGAGAATGAGGAAGAAGAAATATAGCTCATCACCCATCTAATCCATTCCTCCTCAAAGCCAAAAGCAGCAAGAACTTTTTGAAGAAAGGACCATCTAACTTTGTCATAGGATTTTGCCATGTCCAACTTAATGAACATAGTTTTCTCCTTAGAAGTTTCCATTGAGTGAATAGCTTCTGTTGCAATAACAACGCCATCCATGATTTTTCGGCCAGCAAAAAACCCACCTTGCTCCTCAGAGATGATTTTTCTCAACCATATCTTCAGCCTCTCAGCAATAATTTTTGTGATGATCTTATATACAACATTACAGAGAGTAATAGGCCTAAACATATCCAGGGAATTCGCTCCCTCTTTCTTGGGAATAAGCACCACAAAGGTAGCATTTAGGGCCCTTAGCATCTTTTTGTTCTTTTGGGACTCATGGACCACCTCCAAAAGGTCAAATTTGATTAACTCCAAAAACTCTTGATAAAACTCAATCGAGAATCCATCCGGACCCAGGGCTTTCCCCTTTTTCATCTTGAATACAACACTTTTCAGCTCCTCAAGGGAAATTGGACCCATCAAGTGCTCATTCATCTCTCTAGAAACAATCGAGGGAATACAATTTAGAATAAGTTTTTCTTCCTCATCATCTAAGAGGGCATCCTCCTTGAAGAGAGAGGAAAAATACCTCTTAGTCTCTTCTGAAATATCCCTTAAAGAAGAAAGCAGGGCACCCTGAGAATTAACAAGAGAGGTAAACAGGTTACCATTACGACGAGCCTTAATAGAGTTATAAAAGAAGGCTATGTTCCTATTCCCTTCTTGAAGCCAATCTACTCGTGCTTTTTGTTTCCAAAAAATTTCTTCCCTCAGTTCCCATTTAGCAAGATCTTTTATAGCCTCAGATTCCTCAACAAGAAGCTCCTCTGTGAGTCCCTGATCTCTAATCTTCCTTGAGGCTTCTTCCACCCTCCTAAGAGCTGCCAACTTACCCAAGGAAAGGTTCCCAAAATTTAGTCTATTCCATCTCTTCAATTTATGCTTAAAAAATTGAAGCCACTTCATAAAGGAGTACATAGCGATGCCATGAGGAGGTTTGCCATTAGTCCACCAGCCTTGCATGAAATCATGAAGCTTAGGATCTCACAGCCACATAAGTTGAAACTTAAATGAGGGATTCTTTTTTAGCCCTAACTCCAAAGTAGAGAGTTTGATAGGCCAATGATCAGATACTCTACCCTCCAGAATCATAGAACTAGCACTTCTATTATTGCCAATCCAAAAACTAGAGATCAAAAACCTATCCAGTCTCTCTGAAATAGAATATTCCCCACATCTTCTATTATGCCAGGTAAATATCCCATTATCCGGCTTGATGTCAACCAAGTTCAAGGTCCGGATATGAGCATTGAAGACGGAAGAAAAATGCTCAAGACGATCAATCCCACCATGTTTTTCCTCCAGAAAAGTGATAGAATTGAAGTCTCCAGCAAAAATCCATGGGTATAGGGGAGCCAGACTTCTCACAAAGCCAATGTGCTCCCATAAATTCACTTTACCATTGTAATCAATAGGAGCATACATGTTTGTAAGTAGGATGGTCTCACCAGATTCATTATCATGCCCGATCATCAAAATAGACCACCTACTAGAAATCTAGGTAAGAGGAGAGATCTTAACTGGATCCCATAAACAAGCAAGGCCACCAGCATATCCACATGCACCAATACACTAACATTGCCCCTTTCTCCACAACTTGGGAGAAATATTGAACAAACTATCAATAGCTAATTTAGTCTCCTGAATAAAAACCACATTCAGAGAATGAACATGAATCAAATCATGAACAACTTTTTGTTTGGGGATGTTGTTCAACCCCCTTACATTCCATGAAAGTATAATAATTTTTGGGGGTTATAAAAATGGGAGTCCAATGTTCTCACCAAACCTGACTCTACCAAAGTCTCCCCCATTAACTTAATTTTATTCTGGTCTTTCTTTCGACCCACCTTCATATTATTATCTGAAGCATTTTTTTAATTATTTTATGTTGCAATCCCAACACCGTAGGAGTTTTACAGTCCATGGATGATTGCATCAATGCCTGGGTAGGAGAGGGCATATCTAAATCTATGCCATTTTCTAAGATAACTTCACTTCCAGGGCTAGGGCCAACCATATCACCTATACTCAAAACCAAAGCCCTCTGTTCTTCATTTAAACCCCCTATAACTGGTTCCCATGGTTCCACCTCATGAAGAGACAACTGATTTGTTCCTGTTATATCTATAACAGGTAGCGATGTTTTAGGTATCTCCACGCACTGATCAAGATTCTCTAGAATTTCAACACGATTGAGCTGAGCATCTGGCTGGTTATCCTTAATGTCTCTTTTTGCCTTTCTTCCTTTGTTTTGAGGTTTTACCATAACAAAGCCTTCCTTATCCTGATCCCCCTCATTTATCGAGGCTTTTCCTTTATCCATATTTTGTATAGCTCGAGAGGGCCCAAGATTTGAAGCCATAGGCAGGACAAACTTAGGGCATTTTCTTTGTAAGTGGCCATATTCATGGCAAATCCAGAAACGAAATGGAAGAGTTTCATAGTCAAGTTTTTGAACCCATGTGGTTGATCTAAACTGTATTTCAATAGAATCTAGAATAGGAATGTTTCAATCAATTTCAACACAGATACGGGCAACAAAGATTACCTTTTTATCCAGCGTTTGTCATGACAGCCCAACCGGATTCCCAAGTAGAAGGGCAATCATATGCAAGATGTCATTTCTCCAAAATTCCAATGGGAGCCACGAAAGCCGAACCCACACCGAAACCCATGACGACGAAATCCGAACCCACACTGAAACCCATGATGACCGCTCCTCTAATGGGTTGAAACCCACATGCCAGGGTTTAAGAAAGAGTCCCGCTTTGTTACAAAAATAGGGACCTCCTTAAAATGCTTTGTTACGATCCGCAAGACAAGAAAAAACCACCATAAAATAGTTGTTTGCACTCGACATCACCTCCACATCACCTTCAGGGTTCCAAGTCTTCCTAACCCAAGCCTCCACAAAGGGAAGAGAAATTTGGATGCCCATAAATTTACCAATAAGTGCATGTTTGGTTAAATACTCCACATCTTCTGCCACCGAGTCTAGTTGAACCACTAGAACCGGCCTGGCTTCACATCGTTCCAAACATCCATTGTTCTTTAACAAGCGATTCCTGGCATGCAATGGGAAATCCTGTTCCTTCCAATAATTTTTAAAAGAAATACCAGCCCTAGCATGCATGCTCTATGACGGACCTGATGCCATCACTACATTCCTCCAGTTGTTCATACCTCCTCCAGAAACTACTGCCATCCCCACAGAGGCCACCAGATAGGTCTCAAAAAAATTCCAGCAAAGCAGCTTTCCTCATCAAACCCTAGCAGAGCAATTCCGTCTCCCTTCCCTATGTACACATTCTAAAATTATGTAAGGCAACCTCAGGCTAGAATTATAATATTGATATCTTAACTGAGTTCCTAAAGACCTAGGGTAATGTATAATTTAATAATTCCCCTAACTCTTCTCCAACCCATAGTTTAGTCTCAAGAATCAACAATACTTAAATACATAAACTTGTTCCAAAAATACATAATATTTCAAAACCCTCATTATAACCATTAAACCACATAGTCCATTGTTATTATTATTTTTCTTTAACTATAACCTCTAGCATAATAACAAGATATAACACAAGCTTTCAATAGAGGGCATCGTTTGAACATAAAGCCATCGTCTATTGTTTTTATAGACGGGTTCAGGCTCACTATGAGAGAAAGAGCTTCTACGTAGTCATAGTGAATAATGGAGGTAACAAAACTTATGACAACCATTTCTATAAGGAGTATACATTATTTTATTTAACCAACAAAATCGAGTAGAAATCAAAGACAATACATCTCACAGAGACTCATAATGAAACCTAGATTGCGTTGTCTCCTAAGTTCTTGAAGATGTTTGCTATCAAATACAGGGCATAGTTTGATATTTTAACAACCAGTTATACAACCATAAAGGTAGCTCCATGAATTATAAAGTGCACCATCTACATTACCATTATTCATGCTGATCATGTGCATTATTATGGATTTAGAGGCATGGCCATATGCAAATCAAGCAAAGACAACCTCTTCTATGGTAAAATTGTAACAAGGTTTCACAAGGAAATTTAATCATTATTTTTTTTTTTTAAATAATCAAACACAGCTCTTCTGATTTACCCAAACCCTACAACCACCATTACTTTAGCATTTACATAAGTATTCATTCATTAGAGACTCACAAAGCTATTATAACCAGACATGAACAACATATGTTTTTTTTCTCAAAGAAGGATTATAACCAGACATGAACACTAGGTTTGATTAATCCCTTATCCAACAATTCCTGCAATTGCACCTTTAATTTTTGCATCTCAATTGGATTCATTCTGTACAGTGCCCTATGTATTAGTTATGTTCTTGGAAATAAGTAAATTTTGAAGTCAAATTCTCTCTTTGGTGGTAATCTTGGTAGATCATATGTAAAAACATCCTCAAATTCCTTTAGATTAGGAAAATTTTCCAATATGTCCACCCATTTTTCCTCTATTTTCTCCTTAATTTTGACTATGTACATCATTTTGCATTTCCTAATAACTTTCTTAAGTTGCATAGTGAATATTCACAAAGGTTTGAAATCTTTTTTTTCACTATGCAACTTAGTTCTTTGTCCATTAGTGTCAGTAAAATCGACCCATATTTCAAAGAAATTGATCACGACTTTGTGGTCCTTCAACCAATCAATGCCTAAAACTATATCAAAGGCATGTAGCAGAGCAACATAGAATTTACAAGTGATAGAGTTTGTGGGTAGGGATACTTATATCATGGGGTACTACTGGTTTACTGAGTAGGTATTTCTAGAATCTTACTCGACTTTCCACCCATCTATCAAAGATATAGGATTCTTTGGCATGTCCCTGACTAAGCTACTAGAAATGAAACTATCTATAGCACCACTATCTATCAAAACTAATACTTTTTCCAAAGATATTACCCTGTAAGAGCATAGGGGTTGCCTGACCATCAAGGTTCTAGTTTACTATAGTTGCATAGATTTTGTGTCCTTTCTCTATACTTCTTGGGTTAGTTTCAGTTTGACGAGGATAATTCCTAGCATAATGAGGGCCTCCACGTTCATAACATCCAGTATTGTAACTTTGAGTTGAGCCTTGTATTGACTTATCTTTATTATCTGTAGGAGTAGGTTCTACTTGGTTTACGAGTTTAACTTTCTTAGCATTGGTAGAATTTCAGTCCTTTGGTTGGAATTTATTTCTTAACATTTTTGTTGTACCAACATTGACTTTACCAGTTTTATACCCTTCTTTGTTCTTAGAAGCTAGCTCATTGCTCCATTTTCTTTTATGTGGGTTGGGTTGACTCTTCTTAGGTTTTGGAGTGGGATTTCTACCTTTTCCATGATTATATTCTACCTGATAAGCCAGATCATATGCTACTTCCATATTAGTAGGTTTAAATATGTTAACCAAAATCTTGAGTTGGTGGTCTAACCTAGCTAAGAAATGATGCACCTTCATATTATCATCCCTCTCATAAGCTGGAATGTACTTAAGGAGTCTAGTGAAATGTCTGTAATAGACATACACTAATTTTTCCCTTTGTCTGAGCTGAGTGAATTCATCTAACTTATTGGCATAATACTATATTGTGAGGTATCTTTTCCTAAAGGCTTTCTCAAAATTTTCCCACTCACAATGTATGATGTTAATTTGTTTGTCTTTACAATAGGTTTCCCACCATTCCAGTCCAGCTTCAGCCAACATCCCAGTAATAAAGACTATTTTTGTAGTGGACAAGTAATTTCTCATGGAGAAATAAATAGCCAACTCATTCAACCATGACTCAACTGACTCTCTACTTTCTTATATTGATAAATTTCTTACCCTGACATGTTTCAAATACTTTACCAACATAGCATTAATTCGGATCTTAGCTGCCTAGTCAGGGTCAACTAGTTCTTCCATAGCTACCTCAGCTAGAGCTTCAAGGTCTCTATAATTTCTCCTAATTTCATTCCTAATGGCTTCCAACAGGTTGTTTTGGTGGTTCATATGCTCACGGTAGTTGGCCATTTCAACTTGCATATCTTGCACCATGTTGGCAAGGTTCTCAATTCCATCAGGGTTCCTAGAGCTTTCATCGATATGCCCTTCTACAATATTGTCCATATGGTTTAGTCAAGGTCTTAGAGGAGACATCTTAGATCCAATCCCAAGCTTATATGACATATTTCTTGGTAGTTTAAGGAATGTGTTAATTCAGTCTTATATTAGAATTATTTTAATATGCACTTTCATATACCTAGATATGAAACCTTTGTTATTCTCTAGGGTTTTAACTATGTTTTGTTAATAGTTCTACCCACTATATAATTATTGTTTGAATATAACTTGAGTTGGATATGCACAGAAATAGAATAAGGTGGAGTTTTGGCTTGGAGCATCAATTAGAAAGTACAATCCCCAAAAGAGCGTCAAGTACATCACTTAAAACCCAAATTAATGGAGGGTTCATCTAGCTCTTCCAATATGATTCACCAGGGGTTCACATGGGGGTAAATACTTACACAATTTTCCACATTCATACCTCCATTCACACCTTACTTGTTGTGCTTGTTTTAGAGTTATCTAGTTCAAAATTTTATGCCTATCTCAACCTGGCTCTGATACTAACTGTAATAACCAAAATTTACCCATTACAAAACCAACCATTTTTTTATTTCATTGAGATAATCATGCTAGCAACTACTATATTTGAGCAACCATCGAGTGTTTCAGGGAAGCACCACACCAAAATCAACTTTATCAGAGTCTATCCTAGTGTATGGGAGTGGCCAAATCCCCCATAATGATCATGGGAGTTTACCGGTCTATTTCAATAGGAATGCTCTTTTCCCAACTAGTTAAACCCATGTTAAACTATTTGTTATAGCTTTAGGTATTACACAACCTAATTAGTGAGCGAGTGCCTTGTTAACTACACTACACATTGGATAATGTAATTAACTTTAAGGTGCAATGCTTAACATATATAACCATATCAACAATGTTTTGTTAAGGTAATCAACCACAAATTCACATAGGTGTGCTAGCACCTACCATTTAAACTCAAGGTTTACTTCATGTTGCTATATTCACTTATCCATGTTTATTTTATTATTAGTTTCCATATTTCCTTGTCATTAACTTGCACATTCATCCTTTCAAAGTCATAAATGTAACATTTCAAATACAACATAGAGAATGAATTATAGAATTACATTTCAATTTAACTCTATTATACACATCAACAATTGGCACATTGTACAATAAAATTACAGTAACACCAACACTTCAACTTACTTTCATGTTTATTAGGAGCATCTGGTTCGTTTGTCTCAAGTTATCGATACTAGAATATTGGCTACTTGGGATCAGGACAATCCACCACATGATATATGCCTAATTATCATAATGCACTTGCACTATTATATCAAAGACATACAAAAAAATCATGCAGATAACAATATCATTTCAGAAAACAATCATTCATTTCATCCAAGAGTAGGGAAACCCCATAAATTTCCCCCATCCAAAAATCATTACAACAACCATATTTCCAAAAGAAATAGTACCTAATAATACCAAGGAACATCTCCTCAGATAATTAAACATGATATGATGTTTTACCAAAGTCACAATGTAGTAGACAATTCCGTTTTAGAATCATTATCTATATACATCCATATTTAATTTCTATTTTTTTTTAGGATCCTAGCTTGATACTCAATTTACAACTACCAACTATTTAAGTCTCAATATCCCCATAATCCTAGCCCTTTATACAAATTTAAACCCCCTTGTTTACGTCACTTAGACATAATATGTTTGGTAAACTTGGGGCCATCAATGGGCCATAATAATATTTCCTTCGTAATACCTTTTAAATTCATATTACTATATCTTTACCATAGTTCTTTAGGTAACTATTGTCATATTTAACTTTTAGAGACTTTTATTTTAAACACATAGACAAGTATTTTTTTTTATCTCTTCTTACTATTTTCTAAACTTTAACTAAGTTCCTAAAGACCTAGGGTAATGTATAATTTAAAATTTCCCCTAACTCTTTTCCAACCCATAGTTTAGTCTCAAGAATCAACAATACTTAAATACATAAACTTGTTCCCAAAATACATAATATTTCAAAACCCTCATTATAACCATTAAACCACATAGTCCACTATTATTATTATTTTTCTTTAACTATAACCTCCAGCATAATAACAAGACATGACACAAGGTTTCAACGGAGGGCATCATTTGAACATAAAGCCATGGTCTATTGTTTATAGATGGGTCCGGGCCCACCATGAGAGAAAGAGCTTCTACGTAGTCATAGTGAGTAATGGAGGTAACAGAACCTACGACAACCATTTCTCTAAGGAGTATACATTATTTTATTTAACCAACAAACCCGAGTGGAAAATGAAGACAATACATCTCACAGAGACTCATAATGAAACCTAGTTTGCGCTATATTGTAAGTTCTTGAAGACTTTTGCTATCAAATATAGGGTAGATTTTGATATTTTAATAGCAACCCTAAAGGTAGCTCCATGAATTCTTGAGCGTACCATATAAATTACCATTATTTGTGTTGATCATGTGCATTATTGTGGCTTCAAGGGCGTGGTCGTGGATACCCTATGCAGATAAAGCAAAGACAACCTCTTCTATGGAAAAATTGTAACAGGGTTTCACAAGGAAATTTAATCATTATTTATTTTATTTTTTTAAACAATCAAACACAACTCTTCTACTTTACCCAAACCCTACAACCACCATTACTTTAGCATTTACATAAGTATTCATTCATTAGAGACTCACAAAGCTATTAAAACCAAACATGAAAAACATACGTTTTTTTCTCATAGAAGGAAATCATTTATAATCAAACAACATGCATAACAAAATAACATTACCTTTGCCATTTTTGTTTCCTTTAGTATATACTATGACAACATCTCACAAATCAATAATTTTCAAATTCAACATAAACCTTTAAAAATCATAATTTCATAAACATTTTTCAACCCTTGACTCATTTAACCAACCAACACAACAATAGATCATCAACCAAAGAGGCTCTAACCTAACTCATTGTAAGAAAATATTCTAAATCTAAGCCTTAGTTAAAAACTTTGAGCTTGTTTCCACGAGATTCCATTGTTTTAGGCCACAAGATAAACGAGAGGAGGATTAAACGAGATATTTAGAAATCTGTCTAGTTTCTATTTTGACAGAGTTGGAGAGCATACTCCCTCGAAGATGTCAAATTATTAGTGTCAAATCAACATAAAATGTAAGTTTTTGGTTTTTGATCTGAAGTTCTTAGAGAGCATATTCCCAAACTTGCTTTTGTTGATTTTTTTATCCTTCCAAATACCCCAGAGAGCTCTATTTATAACCTTTCTGACCCCTACCCCATGATCTATTTTTTATTATAAAATTGGATGGGATAAACCTCTCATTAATATTTTCTTTGAACTTGGTGCTACTTTGACCATTGCACCCAAGGTGGTCCAATAAAAATTTCACACCTATCCTTTATAGAAACTAACCTCATTACTTTGGTTTAAACCCAACTAAAATATATTTTCATTAACACAAAAGTTGGGACAAATTACCGTCTAATTAAATATTCATTAAATACAGTCCACCCATAAAGTTGGACTCCCTTAAATCCTAGGTTTAACTTGATAATCCAAAGTTAATAAGACAAATTAACCACTTATTAAAACAACAAAACATATTATCTTTAAATTTCCTATTTGCTACATTTTATTATTCTTAAAATCATTAAATAACTCCTAGCTAAATATTTTAGTTTGTCACTATATTTAGCAAACAATCATAAAATAGGGGGTCAAATTGGGATTTTATAGAAATATACTCCAAGAATACAAATTGGTAGCTAAAGATCCAACCACCTATCGAGAGCATAAGACCTATAATTGAGGGCACTGCACAATCCAAGAGTTTCACTCTTACCAGAAGGTAACAAGTTGTAATTTTTTATTCCAATGAAGAACAAATTCATGAAATGGAGCAGGAGGAAGATCCCAAAAAATGCATTACACCATGAAGGAATTGGGAACTAGCGAAGCTCAAGATTTAGTTGAGCCCTTGATGATATAGAAGCATCAATACCCATGGAGAATATAACATTAATGCATATATATACCACTACTAAAATGGCTTTCGTATAGTATCAAGATCTCTTGATATTTGCTAAAACTCAAGCACAAGCTCAGGTGGCATCAGTGAAGAATTTATACCAAATAAATTAGGCATTGAGTATTGAAATAGAAAAAATTCAATCTGAAAAGATCAGATGCAACTTGCAAACCAAAAACTATAGGCTAAACTTAGCAAGTTACAAGGGGAAATATCTCAATTTTAGGCCAAGAAGCAGTTTAATAGTGTTGGCTTTGTCAAAATATATAAACAGGAACTAATCAAAGAGATGAAAGGGGAATTGAAATATTTACCCAACATACTCAAATACTTAGTGGAGATTATGAATGTAGCTAAAGCTACAAAGACTTTATTATAGAATGTAGAGCAAAGGGCATTAGCTATCAAGGTTGTATATCTAAAATATAAAGAGGAATACAACCAGATTGGTAGAGTTATGATTGCAGGGAAAAATTATAAAAATTGTATATTTACATCCGTGAGAAGCTTTATTGGGAGAATGTCCTACAACAAGTTGAATAATTAGCCAAAGAAGTAGATAGAAAAAGAAGTATAGAATGTATCTTTATTGGGGATTCTATTACAGAAGACAACTTAGATGATTTCATAATGAAGAAAATAGAAGGATTTGAATGTAATGAAGAAGATGAGTAAAAGCTAGGAAAACAACTGAAAGAACTAACTCAACTGGTCCAAAATATTATTATATTCACCAATGAGAACGAGTCAATTTTCAAAAAGCATATGAATAAACTAAATGTCATAGAATATGATATTTAGTGAATAGATTCCTTTTGTGATGAAGCATGGGACCAAATTACCAATATTTTGGGTATGACATGGCCAAAAAAAGACAACTTATAAAGCTGTTGCTGGGCTCACCACAAAAGCAAAAATATAAATAATATCAGAAAACATGACAAAATTAATTTTTGAAATATAATTGTTTCCTCTGAAAGGCAACTAGGACCAGGAAGCTCAAGCATCACTAGTGGAGGACAGTTGGTATATTTTTTGGGGATAGATGGCAGAATTTCCCAATCTTGGATAGTTTGTGATAGTTGGATTTTGGCTGTAACACACCCAAATAAATGAAATGTAGAGGAAGAACCACGTGGACACACCTATGCCAAGTATCTATAACAAAATTTTGGTAACCCAACTTATAAAATAAGCATTCAAAGCTAGATTAAGCATCAAGTATTAGCATTGCAAAATTTCTGCAAGAGGTATTCCCCTATTTCATTTGGGTCAATTGTATTTTTCCCTATGTTGCCTTAGTTTCTATTCCTTATTTTTCTTCCCCATTTTGTGTAGGAATTTATGAAAGTGTGTCTAGTGCACTAAGGACATTCCCAAGAGTTGGATCAATAAGATGAAGGATTCAATATCACTATTTTTTTATTCATAGGGAAATCAGTAACTCCATGAATGGGTTACCTCTATAAACCCTAACACTGGGTAAAGCATAGTCAATGGGACCCCATACCCTCCAGGGCATCAAATTGGGGTATCCAACTAACAATCACTCAGCCGCTACTATCCAACCCATCCCCTTCTGGGTATGTAGTGGTTTGAACATTGGACCTCCCCAAAGAGAGGCCAAATCCCTAACCGCTACACCATTTATTATTATCACGAAAAAGGATCGAATACCCTTATTACATCATTTGAAAATATGGATATTGTATTAATTTTTGAAGAAGATACCTAAGCATCTTTCTAGGATCTATTTTGTATTTTTTAAAGATCAAATTAATACAATTCAACTTCTATCTATTAATTTTGTTGTTCATTGAATATTGTGTTGCTCATTCATGTTTTGCATTATTTAAATACGTGAATGATATTTTACCTCACTAGTAAAATGGTTATATGTGTTACATAATTTGAATACGTGTAAACATCCCAGTTCACTCTTTCTTTTTCTTTCTAAGTCATGGGTTCATTAATATCTACTATAGTTGCCCAATAGATGAGACACCGGTCTACTTATTGAAGCTTAGGCTAGGAGTTGGGGTAAACTACTTGGTCATAATTAAATTTACACAATCCATTTTGGTTGATATTAGGGAATTAGATATCAATTACTAATTAGGCTTATTGTGGGGTATCTTGATCCAACCTGGTTTCCTTAGAGTTTATAATTTTCAAGGTTAAAGAGGCAATTTCAATAGATATTGCAAATCTACATGTGATATAGGAAATTAGACAATGTGATAACAATATTTTAAGGATGTCTAAATTTCCCACAACATAAGTTTTATGTAATATAGAGAATTCCACCCACAAGAGACTGATATAATGTTGCATCTACCAGTGAAGTGGTACAATCAGCCTAAATATTTATGCATGAAGTGAAAGTTTGAGTAGACTCGTAATCCTTCATTCTAAAATATTGAAGATCCAAATCATACTTGGGCTATAAAATGGTGATGGCAAAATTTGTTTGATCAATTTAGATTTCTAAAAAGTGGCACAAAATCCACAAACATATCATTTCAAAAGTAGAACAAAGTCATGACTTCATATCTTGGATCAAATAGGAGATTTTTTGGTAATGAGAAGATCATCAACACATAAAACAATGACCAAAGTTTCCTTATCCTGATATTGAATGTAAACAACATGTTTGACCTCACATTGTAGAAACCCATAATTAAGGGAAAAAATGAATAGTATCATATCATGCATGAGGATATTTCTTAAGTCCATACAAGGACCTATCTAGGCAAAAAACCAAATGAATAGGGCCCTCAAGATCAAAGCCAAGTGTCTACTACATGTAGATTTTCTCCTAAAAATCCCCATGTAGAAAGGCACTCTTCACATCCATATGGTGCACATTCTACTCATATAAGGCATTGATAAAGAGAATCATCTTGATTGAGTCCATCCTAGCCATTGGATTAAATATCTCAAAATAATCAAGTCTCTCATATTGAGATAATACCTTAGCAATAAGGCATACCTTATAATTATCCACATAACCATTTGAAGTATACTTTGTCATGTAGACCCATTTGTATCAAACTATATTCTTCCCATATAGAAGAGGAACAAGGTCCCATGTTCTATTATTTATCAAGGCCTCAAACTTCATAAGCATAGAATCTTCCCACTCTGGTCAGTCCTTAGTCTCATCATTAGGCTACAAGACAAAGGTATAAGGGTAATTTTATGATTAATTAGGTCCATCCAAACGAAGCTATTGCTAAAGATAAAAATGACAAGAAGCCAAAATAGAATGAGAAGAAGCTAAAGGAGCCCTTCAAAAAGCCAACATGTGAGTTTTGAAAGAAGGAAGGAAATTAAGTAGAAATTTTCTAGATTCACATCAAGAAGCTTGAGGAAGCAACAAAAAAGGGGTACTAATGTTTCTCTCCTCTATACATAGTACGCAAACATATTTAATGGAGAGACCACATATACACATTTAATCATTCATTCTACATAGTAAATATCTAATTCTGCTAATGAGTGGATTATATATTTAGGGGAATTTAGGCACATGACGAAGCACAAACATGTCCTATAGGGATATAAACCATTACATTTAGGGGAGCATGTTGTTATTGGAGATGATTTTTCTTTATAGGTTGTAGGATTTTGAGAGATCAAAATGGATATTTTTATTTTTATGAGGTACCCCATGTTCCTAATGTTGGCCCTAATATTTTGTTTATTTATTGCATTACTCATACAAATAAACAATAGACTTTTGGCTTGATCATTGGGTAATTTGAAGAACACAAGCTTATACTGAGAGGGGGGGTGAACAGTATAAGACCTCTTTTTAATTTTTCCTTTATACTTCAAAACAGTAAAGCAATATACCCAAAGCAATATCAAAATAATGCACAATATCATCCACAAAGTGACACCAATTTTAATGTGGTTCACCCAGAATGCCTGGGCTACATCCACAAAAATTTTCTCTAAAAGTTATCTCAAAGTTCTTTGGGAAACCTTCCCAATTACAATGTTTATGAGCCTCGACCCAAAGGAGATACCTTCCCCCAATATGAATTTATGAGCCTATGCTCAAAGGAGATACCTTCCCCCAATATAAATTTATGAGCCTCTGCTCAAAGGATATACCTTCCCCTATGCTCTGGAAATGATCCCTTAGAAGATCAACTGCCTCTACCTCTTGCCAGCACGTGGAACTCCTTTCCACCGAAGACCTCTTGTCCTCAATGCTTAGCCTAATAGACCTCTGCCTTCTACAATCACGTCCACATCAGCTCAGCAACTCGTACCAAACACAGTCGGTCGATCTAGTACAAGTCTTCCTCTCGTCTATCGAGATCTGTCCAACTCTTGAACAAATCAATCCTCTGCACACAAGCCTTCTCAAAGACTTGCCAAATCTGTCCTCAGGTTCTTCTCAAAGAACCAATGCACCTCTATCCTCAAGTTCTCTGATAGAACTATCAAAAATAGCTCACAAGTCCTCTGCTAGGACCTATACAAATCTGCTCATAAGTCCCCAGCGGAACCTTTCCAAAAATTGCTCACAAGTCCCCACCGAAACCTGTCCAAAACCTCAACAAGCTCACCAAGAAAAACTTGCTTAGCATGAACCCACAAAGAGAATTGTTAAAGACCCAATGTGATTCATAAACCTCATAGAAGCATAAAGAGAATTGTTAAAGACTCAATATGTTCTATACTTAACTCCCAATATCAACCTCAAATCTCATAGAAACATAAAGAGAATTGTTAGAGACCCAATATGTTCTATACGTAACTCCCACTATCAATCTCAACTCAATCTCAATCTCAAAAGAATAAGATAGATGCAGTATGCTTTTATCAAGAATATGAAACACAACCCAACAATTTCCAACCATGCAATATCTCATATAACAATGATACTCATATTCTTTTTACCAACAATTAGGTTTTCAACAACAATGCTCATCAAACAAGGTTTAGTCAACCAACACCATTCAACTTAACATCAATGTTGAAGCATTCAACCAATCATCATAAGAAAAGGAAACAAGTAGAAATCCTTTTCCCTCCAAGGATATTTGAAAAAAAAAACCACCAACACAATATCACCAAATGTAAAGAATAACTTGCTCAAATCAACTCAATGGAGTAAGCCCAATATCATGTATCAAGTAAAGCACTAACTTGATCAAAACAACCTCTATGGAAGCAACTCAACCATCAATATCAAAATAGCCAACTAAGGGTTTCATCATCTCAATGCAAGTAGCAAGACTTACTAACATAAACCCTAGTGCAAAAAATGCTTCCTCTTCCTCAACCAGAATTATGCATTCACCCAAAAACTCATCAATGATTTTAATGCATAAACAATCTTCAATATCCAGAAAATAGGATTTACACCAAAAATACCTAGTAGACAACCTTTTCACTCCAAACTCAATTTCATAAAATATACCATCAACAATATACATGGAAGAAGTTGCCCATACCTTTACTTTGATGAAGAAGGAGAACTCAAAATCTGTCACAACACTAACTCTCAATTTGCCACCAATTAGAGTTAGCAACTATACAACAATATACAATAATAAAGATCCAAATTAACACCTTATTTCTCCAACTTAATAAAAACCACCAAAAGTATAATATACATACAAAGTAAAACCTCTTTACACCTTATTACTCCTCATAAACATTAAGCATCAATATAACAATGTCAAAGCAAATATGATAACTTAAACTTATACCTCTAGCACATTCACAGCCACTATCCTTTGCACACCGCGACCAAAAGAAAATTACCCACGAAGAGAATCGAACTCGGCACCTCTGCCTTCTAGCGCCTTCGCTTCAATGCCACCGCCATTGGGTCACAAGTGCCCAATGAAGAAATACAGTTTTGCCCTATATTTTATCTTCATTCGATGCCAAGAATTTGGAAAACATAAATGTCTTCCACAAGCCACATGCAAACTGGTGAGCGCTGTCCAAAACGTAACTCACTGGGCAACTGAAATAATCATCCACACAGCGCTAACAAAAACTGTTATCCTTCATGCAATCCAATCAATCGTAAGTGAAAGCAAACTTTCGGATGTCAAAGCGCAAACTAAAAATGTAATTTGAGTGCAGTCCCAAAAATTGTAGGTGAAGCGCAATTTGTCGGATGTCAAAGCGCAAACTGAAAACGTAAGAAATTACTTGGGAAACTCAATATCGATAATCAACTCTCAAAGAAATACAACGCTTTCTCAAAGATCATAGAGCTATGATTTTCATTACTCGGAGTTACAATAACTTTAGAAAATCATCCCCACTTATATAGCCATTTCTCCTTAACTGTTTGACGTCGGCGCTCCTCCAACGATGGCAACACATCGGTGAAAGAAATCTTTATCTGCGTCACTTAAGGGTTGAAAGACCCTTTAATAATAATTAAAAAAATAATAATAATTATTATTTTATTAATAATAAATTAAACTTAGACCCTTGTCAAAGGTTTGAGTTAATTTAATTATTAATAATAAACATGGACCTTCAAGGTTTTTCAAGAAGTAAAAACCTTTGCATTAAGTTAAGCTTGGTTTTAATAAAAACCCTTAATGAGTCCAAATTTTTTTAAGAAAAACCTTTAACCTTGTCACCATGGTTTTAATAAAAACCCTTTAACATTATGAATCTTCTCAAGATATTTTTGACATCACACTCTTTTTGATATCAACACAAAAATGCCTTTTGACATCAATGACAACTTATACACTTGAGCAAAGGCAATGTACCCAAAGTACCCAAAATTTCCAACATAATTAAGGATATAGAAAATGGATTTAAACTATTTTTTTTTTTATGAGTCGATATAAGTTGATAGAAAGGTATGTCTCTTCTATTTCTTCTTATGGGAAGAAATATTTTGTTGCTATGGTTGCATATGTAGATGATGAGAGTTAAATAAAACACCAAAGGCCTGGCCATCTTAGTTGTGGGTCCTTGAGATAGATGAGTCATTGTCATATGGGCATTGAACTTCCACACATATCTCATCTAAGTGGTGTATGCAAGGGATGCATTCTAAGGAAGCATCATGGGAACACTTTTTAAAAAGGGATTGCAAGACGGGTTTCTCACCCCTTAGAGATCATACATAGTGATATTTGTAGAACTATGAGTACGTCGTCTATTTGTAGAACTATTCACACTAAGGATGAGGTCTTTGAGAGGTTCAAGTCCTTCAAGGCTCTTGTAGAGAATCATTTGGATAGAAAAATCAAATTTCACAAGATAAATGGGGGAGATGACTACATAAGTCATGCATTTCATGATTTTGGATTTTCATAGGACTGCATATAAAAGGACTATTCACTATACTTTTGAGTAGAATGGTGTGGATGAAAGGTAGAACAAGGTGATAATGGAGATGGAATAGTGCACAATTCATGCTAAGGGGGTGTAAGATAAATTTTGGGGTGAAGCCATCACTTATGCAACATACATCATCAATAGGGTTCCTATAAAGGTAGTGCAGGGCATGACACCTATTAAGTAGTACAGTTGTTGGTAGACATAAATCACTAGCAAATCCTTGCAATTCATAGTGTAGACACCTAAAATATGTCATGTTTAGGAGGCTACTCATATGGACACCTTTTTAGGCCATATGACTAATATTGAACCTTTCCAAGATTCAATAGTGGTTCTAACCACTCAATTAGGGTAGCCTAGTCCTATTCAGCCATAGTCGATGATGTCATAAATGGTGATGACCACCACTTTTGATGATCAAAGTGATCACGGGTAGCCATATTTATTGATAGCATCCATGGCCATAGCCACACTGGTCGATAGTGGCTAAGCTTGTAACAAACTTGGGCTCTCAAGCTAAGTGAAATCAGTTGTATCCAAAAAATTTGCAACAGTTTTGGCAAATCGAAGCCTCTAGAAGCTTCACCTCAATGGCCCTAGCCCAACCAAATCTTGTTCTTGGCTTCCTAGGGAAGCTAGAACAAGGAATTTGGGAGTCTACTTAAGGCCCTAAATTTACAAGCAAATCTAGGATAATTAATGAGCTTTTTGCGTAATAAAGTGCTACCACTTTGCAACCAGAGAGTACAATCTCTCACAAGTAATATGATGCTACCAAAATTATGCTATGGAGCTATCACCTACGTTCATGGAGCTATGGAGAGTTTGAAGCTATTCTACACCACTTTTCTTCATCAAATTCACCATCAATTCGGAGCTAATCCACATGAAATCCCTATTAACCAGATAGACAGACCCTTGAACATCAATTCAGTAGAATAATTGAACATCATCAGGTTAGAACATAGAGAGCAGAACTCCCACCTCATGGTCACTATTTTCAATAGTGACCCATAGGTACTATCATCGATGTCAACAATGGCTAAAAAGGCTGGCTACTCTAAGCATCAATGGCTATGGTATGATGTGTCATTTCATTTATTTTTAGCAATAGATTATATGAGAAGCATTTTCATTCAATTTCTAACCTAGATTAGTCAACTTTACATTTTGCATTTATTTCTGTATTTCAAGCATCCTTTTCAATATTCTTCATGCATTTTATCATTCCTTTATGCATTTCCTTCATATTTTTTTAATAATCATGAAATAGCCTCATCTTGAGAGGCTGTACTCTTGCTATTGATGCTTTGTAGGTTTCCTTGTGTGTAGGTTTTAGCATTATTAGGAGCTTATCATATTTAAGGTCATCTTAAATAGTAGCACAAAGCAGAGGTCATAAAGATAATACCTCTAATAATTAGTTCATGGGTATTCTAAAGATCTATTAAAGACACCTATTGTTTCAGTTATTAATTGTAATATGTATCAAAATGGTTAAATCCCTAAGAGGGATATTTTGTAACCTTGATGTAAAGGAGAATCTACAAATATGAATAAAAATGGGCACTATTTCTTGCATTTCTTTCTCTTTGCATTGATTACATGATGTATCTTGTTAATTTGATTACATATTGCCTTAGGTGTTAGATTTTTAGCATCTTATAGTGGCAATCATGTGTGGGAATCTCCATATTCTAGTTCTAATTGATGTTTTTATATCTATTTTTCTTTGTAGGTATAGCCACTCTAATATATAGTGGCTAACAGTCACATTCACCATCGATGCCAATAGCTAGCACCACAATTGTCCTAATCATAAATGGCTACGAGAAAAACACAAAATATTTAGTTTACAACATTCTTCTTCAAATGGGGACTCACCTGTAAGTGGTTATCTCCTTGTTTTTTGCTTTTTGTTTTTTATTATATCTCTAGAAAAGGTAGTAGGAATTATTTATAGAACATAGAGAAATATTAGAAGGAAAATATTTAGTTTCTCTTTGTTCCTTGCTAGCCGCTACTGGAAACAACGACCTCTGCTATCAACCACCCCAGAAGATAAAACTAAGAATCTAACTACTCCTGTGCATAGCAGCTATGTCTATGGTCCATTTTTCATAGAAGCAACCACTATTTAATATAATTGTAGGGCTTGTCTAATTTGTAGCCTACTGAAAGGTTGATTCATGATAGTTTTGCATTGCATTTTTGAATTTGAAACATTTCTTACATGCATAATTTTTGAATCTAAAATATACTTTATTTGCATGTAGTGGAAAAATCATGGTGTGCTCTTTGATGCATTTTTGCTTTTTTTTTATAAAATGAACAACTCACACACCACATTTCAAGATTAAACATTAGTTGATTTGGGCTCTCACATCCAACCAATTGATCAAGACCAACAGTGGACTTCATCACCACTTAGTTGGCTTATATATTAAGATTTTTTTTTCCACCCATCTATGGCCAAGGCCAATCCAAGATCCATCAAAGCTTGGGAAAATAGCATGTACTCTTCTTCAAAAGGTATATCACTACCCCCAATGGATTGGGTGAGGATCGGTAGAACCTATGTCCCCCTATCGATTATGGGTTTCATCTCCATAGTCTAATGGGATTCATGATCCAAATGTCAGAACTGGATACATGTGTGCAGGCCTATAGGTGAAATCCTTAAACAAATCAAGTGTTACATCAACATATTCAAAACACATGATAAAGTGGAACTATTTACAACACATCCAAAACACACCATCCAGTTCCTAGGAAATACAAAGGAAAACTTAAAAGAGATAACCATTTGTCTACTTTGTTTGTTTCTTTATTGTGCATGTAATCAACATAAGGTCCTACCATCCATTCAGGGACCAAAACCTAAAAAAAAAATAGCTAAATCCTTAGAATCATCTATAGGATTAGAGGTTGGTAAGCGCACCATAGAGGATCGATCCTTGTTGCTCAAATATAAGGTGATTTTTGATCAATTTAATGGGTATTGTCCAGGGGATTCAACCTTGAGAAAATGGATTGATAATATTTGAAAGTATCTAGAAGTGAGTCTATCATTTCTTCTCAAATATTTATTCCTATCCATTTTTTTTTTTAGGGAAGAAAGATATAGAATCCTAAAAGGGGGTCCTTGGTTTATGGAAAGAGAAGAAATCTTCCTTACCTATTGGTAGGAGGACTTTTCACATTTAAATATAAATATGTTCCTAGTACCAATATGGGTTAGGATCTATGGGTTACCCATTGAATTTTAAAAAATGGATAACTTCAAGGAAATAGGCAACACTCTAAGATAATTCCTTGAAATATTAAAAACTACAAAAGATGTATTCTTGGCTATTTATGCTTGGATATTGGTCATGAATGATATAAGTAAAGCTTTACCAAAATAAATCATTCTTAAGTATACGGATAAGATGTGGACCCAAAACATAGATTGTGAAAACATATATTTTAGATGTAGATGATGTCATGAGGTGGGGTATATTGAGATCATGCCCTAAGAAGAGCCCAGTAGAATCATATGTAGAAAATTGCAAGAGAAATTTACTAATGGATATGGATGAAGATGGTTTTCAAATTTAAAAAAATAGATCTAGAAAAATGAAAACAAATAAATAGTAGAGACCATTGAGGAAGTATATTGGAATAAATACCAACTCTTTTGAGGCTTTAGCCTATGAAAAAAGTATATCAAAGCTTAGAGGACATAGTACAATGGGTTCAACATATTAACTAGGAACATTTTATTCAATATGATCTTGATTCAAGGACAAACATTCTCAATGAACCTAAGGAATGTGTCTCATCAAGTTTTAAAAACTCTCTTGAAGTAACTTGCACCATTCAAGAGAAATAAATTGGAAAGTAAAATGTAGTGTTAGATGTTAATACCTCTACCATTAATAAGGAAATAACAAATGTAAAGCAACAATGATCAACACCAAGATAATAAAATATCAAAAACAAGAAATATTACACAATGAAATATTGCTATTATATTTATTTTAGGGATCCTGGATCTCCACTGTTACAAAATTAGTGTACCCCAAAATCAAGGGTCACAAAATACAACTTATTTTGATACAATGATATTACAATAGGAGCGATCAAGCAATGGTGGTGTCTTTAAATATTCTTAACTCCAAATAAGGGTGAGTGGGCTTGTGTATCCCTGTGAGGCCATCCAAAGTTGCAACAACCATCAATAGAAATGTCTCCTATACCTGCACATAAAAAAAATAGAATATAGAGTTATCCACACCTATGAGGCCTCCACAGTCTAAGGTCCACTATAATAAGAAAGTGCAAACTACTAACCCTAGCTAAAATACTTGCTAAATGAAGTGTAACATACATAAAATGTAAGTTAAACAATGAAATAAAATACCTTGTTGAATCATACCCGAGTCATTGGATCTACCCTTCTACTGGTTCAATCTGATGATGCACAAGTGTCTGTAAGTATTCGAGGGTTTGGTGAATGTGGCACAATGTTTGGTGAACACCCTACAATATTCATGTATGGTTGTGGACACCCTACAATATTTCAATAATGCTTTGCAATATTTGGAGAATGCTCTATGGGATTCAAATCTAGTTTGCAGGGGTTACAGAGGATGAACAATGGAAATGGTGGTAATGAGGGTTTGTGCAAACATAAGGAGAGAATGTAGTAACAAAATGTTAGGTCTCACAAGATGATGCATTTTTTGAATTCTCTCTCTTCACAAAAATAAATCATCTTTTGATGATTACCCTTGATTCATGTTAGGGTTTCGATGACACCTATGAATGCTTGAGATTAGAACATGATGAAGGGTTGTGATTGTATTTTGACAAGTGATATGGATCATGTTAAACGAATAGCCAAGATTAAGATGTGATGGGCGATTGAGATTTATTCATATATATTTATATAAATATATAAGATATTTTTATATTTATATATATATAAATAAATATACATATATATATATATATATATAATAAATAAATGATGAATGGCTATGATTTGATGATGAGTGGATGACAAGTGGCTAGGATTTTGTGTCTACATATGCCCCTTTTTGTACCACATTGCATGAAACACAATGCGGTGCAAAAACAAGAGACACCTAGTTTGGTGGAATGGATTCTCTCCTTGATGCGCAAGAAGACTCTAAAGACAAAAATTGTGTTTGTATGATGAGGATTGATGTTAGATCCTTCATATGACCCCTCTAGTAGTTCCTAGCTTAGGTTTGCTTAGTTTATTTCTAGCAAATTCATATTGTAAGTGAGTCTCTTTCTCACATGCACTTGTGGGCACTAGTTGTCTTCTAGTTGTCTTTTAGAGTGTTAGTTAGCAAGTGTGAACTCAAGTAGGAAGTGTGTGCTTCAAGTTAGCTAAAATGGATCTTCTAGTTAGCAATCTTAACTTAGAAGTTTACGTGCATTCTCCTTTGCACCTTTGTAGCTTTTGGTTGAAGCGTATTGAATCAAATCCATGATTTCATGGGTTGGTTATGTATTTTGGGCCATTAGTGCCTATATAATGATTTGTAAATAATAGAACTCTTAGTTGGATTTTCAATCATTTTCATTGGTATCAGAGCCTAGTTCATGTTTGCACTAGGGCTTGTGAGGTGAGAGGATAGGAGATAGAAATATTATGAGAAACGTATTCTCATTGAGGACTCGGTTTAAGCCCAAAGGGATCTTGAAAACCATTCGGAGAAGGAAGTTCCTTCGTAGACAAACCCCTCGTTCCAACTTCTTGCTTATGCTTAAAAAGTATAGGAAGAGTTTGCCCCAGAGTTCTTCGTATACCGATCCTTGGAAGGGATTGGATCGTAGCTACGGTCCAATTAGGATTAGGGAGCCTTTTGACCCTGCTGCCCCCCCCATTTTTGAGTATTGAAGAGCTTCAGGAGGACTCCAAAGCTAGGTCGTGTGTCGACTTAGAGCTGGGTGCCTTTCAAAAGCTGGTCGTGTGTCGACCAGATCTTGAAAGGAGAGCTACTGGTGGGAGCTGGTTGCTCACATTTGCTTAATTTAAAGTTTTTCAAATTTTAGATTAACCCCCCCTGGTTAATTTATAATTTTTTTCATTTTGTTCTAGAAAAGCTTTAAAAAATTATTCAATATATTATTTTAATAATATATTTGTTGAATTGCTGATTTATTGTAAAAAAAAAAAAAAAAAAAAAGGCAAAATTTTTTTTATTTAATTTTTTTACAGCACTCGGCCTTTGCCTCGGCTGTGTTCGGCAGCCTCGGCAGCCTTCGGCTGCGTTCGACAGGCGACCGGCCAGCCCGATTCGGCACCCCGCATGTGAATTTGTGACAGGAGGGGAGGCGGCCGATGGCCGACAACCGACAGCATTTGGCTGTCGTTCCGACGCTGTCTGGCGCGACAGCGTCAGGCCAGGCCGAGGTTGTCTAGAGACAGCACTGCGGCCGAGGCTATCCCGCGACAGCACTTCAGCCGAGGCTGTCCTGCGACAGCGCTATGGCCGACGCCCGAGGCGCGTCGGCTGATAGCATCTGGCTGACGCCTGACATTCTGTCAGGCGTGACAGCGCGCGCTGTCATAGCCGACGGCGCGTCGACCTCCCGTCCGCGCTGTCTGCTGACAGCGGTCGGACTGCCGCATGACAACCAGGGTCAGCGTGGCCTGACAGTGCTATCGCTGTTAGGGTCAAGCGATATGACCGGCTGTCAGAAGAGACAGCATCGTAGCCAGGCAGGAGGCCTGGCTACGCTGTCCTTCGGCAGTGCCGACGGCGGTGCGCACAGGCAACCGCACGGGTACGCAGAGGTAGCCGCACGGGTGCGCGGCTTGGTAGCCCGCACTAGGGTTTTTCCCTCTGTAGGGTTTAACCACTGTGCATGTTTGGAACTTCGGGCTTGCACCACTTTACCTGAACTTTGTGCCTCGGGAAGCGTGCAGAGGACAAATTGGCAGCATGCAAAAATTTTCATGCACTATAGTTTTTGTCCAGTCTAAACAGCAGAAAGGGTAATTTTATTGTAAAATTTTAAATTTTTACTATTTTAGAGTGCAAGTTAAAATTTTATTTTATTAATTTAATTTTTAATAACTTAATTAAATTCTTTAATATTTTGATTAATTGAAATTTAATTTTTTATTAAGTTATTTTTAAATTAATAAATGTTAAAATTGCACTTTATATTAGTTAAAAATTTTCAAAAATTGCTAGCCTTAGGAGTTAATTTTTCAGTTAAGCAGCACTCCATTGTAACAAGGAAATTTGCATTGTACTTCCTTGATTTAGTGCTTTCTTAAACTGTACTTCTGGCTTATACCCGAGAACACATGGCCTCTGACTTGGCTGCCCAAGTGGCAGAATTGGCCCATATTGTAAACACTTTGGCAGATAAGGCAAATGACACTACAATGGAAGAAGTCCTTGGCAACCTTGCCATGAAGGTAAATGACATTTCTTTGCATAATACCTCCACTTCTGCTCATGATTCATGTTTGAGAGTTCGTTGTGAAGTCCCGTTGTATGATGGATCCAGGAACCCTGATGTCTTGAATAGTTGGATTCTTGACATGAGTTCTTGGTTTGCTTTTTCTCAACTTTCAGAAGATGATGTAGTGCCTTATGCTAAGCTTAAACTTTCTGGCTTAGCCAAAGTACTTGTGGAACGAAAACGAGGACAAGAACTCACCACATGGGATGAGCTTGTACAATGTCTTAAAACCAATTTCTATCCTTCAAATTATTCTAGAGAATTGGTTATTAAATGGTTTCGTTTTTGCCAAGGTACTAATATGTCTGTACAAGAATATATTTTCCAATTTAACAGGTTCAGAATACTTGTGAATGTGGAGGATGATGTTCCAGGTTTGATTCTCAAGTTTCAAAGTGGCTTGTTAGAAAATTTGTACAGGGAACTAATGTTTGTTTCTATGGAAACATTGGATCAATTTTTCAATTAGGCGCAGCTTGCGGAGGACAAGTTCAAGGCGCAATCGCAGGCATTCCGCACACCTGTTACTCAAGTGGTTGGAAACTCATCAAAAGGGAATAATTATTTCTCTCAAAAGAAGAATTTTGCTCAAAAGAAGAATGTGTCTTCTCCATATCCTTCTTCTCCTTCCCCTTCCACTTCTACTCCTTCTTCTTCTTCTAAATCTTCATCTTCTTCTTCTAAGAAATTCTGCAATTATTGTAAGAAGAAAGGGCATGAGAAAGATGATTGCTTTAAGCTCAAAAAGAAGAGTTTAGTGATTACTACTCAAGAGGAGGATGCTTCCAAGGGTCCCCTTGAGTCTGTAGGAGAGAGTAGAGTATATACGAAATTACGAGGTAAGCTTAATGAAGTTACCTTAGTAAATGTAAGTTCTTCAGATGGAGCTCATGATGCTTTGTTCATCACTCGAGCCCACTTACTTCACAACTTTGCAACTGATTGTATAGTGGACAATGGCTCGCAGAAAAATCTAATTGCGAGGTCCATTGTCGAGCGTTTGAAGTTACCTATGGAGCCTCATCCTCAACCTTATTATTTGGGTTGGAAGGATAGTGGAAGAGGCTCAGAAATCACTCACACTTGCACTTTAAAATTTGCACTTGGCCCACATTTCATAGATCAAGTCACTTGTGATGTGACTCCTATGGATTGTTGTGGGATTTTGCTTGGACAACCTTTTCAAGTATGATAGGAGAGTTGTTTATGATGCTTTTAAAAGAACCTACACACTTCAAAAATATGGTAAGGTCTTTCTCATTAAAAGCACCAACACTCCTAATATCATTCTAAGTTCCAAGCAAACGAAAAGAGTAATTAAGAAATGTGGTGATGTTGCTCTAATTTTCATTCGCTCTCAAAACACTTCTACATCTACATCCATTACAAAGCAACACTCTTCAATGGATAAAATATTGCAAAGTTATTCACACATATTTCAGGAGCCAAAGTCTCTTCCTCCAATTCGTACTATTAATCACAGCATTGAAATAATTCCAGGTTCTTCTCTTCCTAATGCTCCCATGTATAGACAATCTATTTTGCAAAATGAAGAAATAAGAAAGCAAATAGAAGATTTGTTGTCTAAGGATTTCATTAAGGAAAGTACTTCTGCTTGTGCATCACCTATTTTGTTAGTTCTTAAGAAATATGGCACTTGGAGATTATGCATTGATTTTTGTGCATTGAATAGAATTTCTGTGAAGAATAGATATCCCTTACCCCGCATTGATGATTTATTAGATCAGCTTCAAAGAGCTAAGTTATTTTCAAAAATAGATCTCAAAAGTGGATAGCATCAAGTGCGTATCCAAGCTGAGGATACATGGAAGACAGCTTTCAAGACGAAGATGGGCCTCTTTGAATGGTTGGTCATGCCCTTCGGTCTTACTAATGCTCCTGCAACCTTCATGAGGTTGATGAATGATGTATTTTGTGAAGTCCTTGACAAATTTGTCATTATATATCTTGATGATATATTGATTTTCTCAAAAACTTGGGAGGAACACCTTAGGCATATCCAGAAAACCCTTGATCTTCTTGCGAAGAATCAATTATATGCCAACTCTTCCAAGTGTTCTTTTGGCAATACTTCAGTTTCCTACCTTGGCTATGTGATTAGTGAGAGTGGAATTCAGGTAGATCCCCTTAAAGTTGATGTTTTGCTTAAGTGGTCCCCTCCTACAACTCTCACTGAGTTAAGGAGTTTCCTAGGACTTGTGAACTTTTATCGCAAGTTCATTCCTCAATATTCCACCCTTGCAACTCCATTGCATTATCTCACTAAGTCCAAAACTCCATTTCATTGGGAGAAAATCCAAGAAGTTGCCTTTGAGAAACTCAAAAAGAAACTTTGTACAACATCGGTGTTAACTTTACCTGACCTTTCTCAACATTTTGAGATTGAAATAGATGCCTCTAAAGTTGCCTTAGGAGCTGTGTTCGGCAGCCTCGGCAGCCTTCGGCTGCGTTCGACAGGCGGCCGGCCAGCCCGATTCGGCACCCCGGCACGCGAATTTGCGACAGGAGGGGAGGCGGCCGACGGTCGACAACCGACAGCATTTGGCTATCATTCCGATGTTGTCTGGCGCAACAGCATCATGCCAGGCCGAGGCTGTCCAGAGACAGCACTGCGGCCGAGGCTGTCCCGCGATAGCACTTCGGCCGAGGCTGTCCCGTGACAGTGCTGCGACCGAGGCCCGAGGCGCGTTGGCTGACAGCGTCTGGATGACGCCTAAAATTCTATCAGGCATGACAGCATGCGCTGTCATAGCTGACGATGCGTCGGCCTCCCATCCGCGCTGTCTGTTGATAGCGGCCGGACTGCCGCCTGACGACCGGGAGTCAAGCACGACTGACAAGGCTTGTCACCGTCGTGAGTCAAGCGATCTGACCGACTGTCAGAAGAGATAGCACCGTAGCCAGGAAGGAGGTCTGGCTACACTGTCCTTCGGCAATGCCGACGGTGGTGCGCACAAGCAGCCGCATGGGTACGCAGAGGTAGCCGCACGGGTGCGCGGCTTGGTAGCCCGCACCAGGGTTTTTCCCTCTGCAGGGTTTAACCACAAGTGCATGTGAGAAAGAGACTCACTTACAATATGAATTTGCTAGAAATAAACTAAGCAAACCTAAGCTAGGAACTACTAGAGGGGTCATATGAAGGATCTAACATCAATCCTCATCATTGTAGCTTACCCCTTCAATTGGTGAATGAGTGAAGAATGAATCTTATGAGATAATTGATAGGAACGTGGATGATATGAATGATGTAATGAATGTGAATGATGCAATAATTGATTCTATTTTTACTCCAATAGAAAAAGGGATTTTTTGATTGGATGATGTAGTGAATGTGAATGGTGCAATGATTGATTCTACTTTTAACCCAATATAAAAAGGGGTTTTTGATTGGATTATGCAATGAATGTGAATGGTGCAATGATTGATTCTACTTTTAGCTCAACAGAAAAGGGGTTTTTCATTGGATGATGCAATGAATGTGAATAATACAATGATTGATTTTGTTTTTACCCCAACAAAAAAGGGTTTTTGATTGGATGATGAATGTGTATGATGTATCCCGATGTGGGAAATCAAAATCAAATTTGGTTGCCCCAAGTTTGAAGTAATTTTGTGTTGTTGAAAAATATACCTTTTGGTATCATTGAAATGCAAAATGACAAATATGCAAAACTAAAAAAGTAAAGGAACCAATCATCCTAGGGGTCTGTTATCCCTAGTGATTGTAGCAATTTCAATTAAAGCAATTATAAAGTAATGGAACCAATCAACCTAGGAGCATGTTATCCCTAGTGACTGTAGCAATTCCAGAATGTAAAAAAAATGATGTAAAAATAATCCATGTTTATAACCCCACTGAAAGGGATCAATGATATCCTTGGGAAAATTTACTTGAGCATAGTCACACTCAAAAATTAAGGGACAAAAATGGTTTTTCAAACAAGAGGATGTTGAATTATGATATGAGCAAGTGTCCTTATGGTGATCTACCCATCCTACTAAATTGCATGGATAACCAATCATTGTAATCACCATGGGAATAGAGTAAACCACTAGATATGAGGTTCACTTGATAATGTAAGTGAATTTGACAATGTTGAATGGAAATGCATTGATGAGTGAATGTGGTAATGTTGAATGGAAATGCATTAATGAGTGAATATGGCAATGTTGAATAAATTTGAATGAATATGGAAATACATTGGTGGGTTAATTTGATGATTTTTCAAAATTTGGAATTGTTTTGGGATATTTTGAAGCAATTTGGGATATTTTTTATGAATTTTGATCACAATCAAGAATTAAATTCCCAAATCAATCCATGTTATCACAAAATGTGATGTAATGATGTGATGAATGCTTGGAATAGTGAATGTGGTAGTTTTGTTAAATTTTGGACTGTTTGGAGGTGTTTTGAAGCTTCTTAAGCGTTTTCATGACTTTTGGTCATAATAAAAAATTAAACACCTAAATCAGTAGATGTTATCACAAAATGTGATGTGATTATGTAATGCATGCATGGATGAATTTTGTGGGGTTTAGCTACATTTTTATGCCCTTTGAGTCATTTTGCAACATTCTAGATCCAAACGTCACCCTATGTCCAAATCATACACAAATGTAGAAGGGAATTTGCCACTCTACAAATGTAGGAAGGCATTTGAGTGCACCAATAAGATATCCTTGGCATATGAGTGAGCCAAAATTAGTTATAAAAAGGCTAGAGGGGCAAAATTTCATTTCATTCTTGCATTTGAGAGTTTGAGAAGAGGTGTTTGAGTGAAGGAGAGTGAAAGAGTGTGATGATGGTGATGGAGGGAGTGTAAGTAGTGATGGGAGATGATACATGAGTGATGGAGGTAAGTTCTTCTGGCTCTCTTATTTTATTTTGTTGTGTTTTGTTTTATATTTTTTTATTATGCAATGGATGTGATGGTAATGTTGCATTTTTTTTGTCTTGTGTTGCAGTTGAGGATCTTGGAGACTCAACATCAATTATTACCTATCATACCAAGGGTGAGAAAGGCACTACAAAATGATAATTGGGATTTTCTAGAGCGGGTGGGATTGGACAGGTGTGCACGGATAGAGGTGGTGAGGGATGATGAGGGATACCTCTCTACCTTAGCAGAGTGGTGGGATTAGGATAGGGGGGCCTTACAAATCCTAATAAGGGAGGTGATGATGATGCTTAAGGATGTATACTATATATTTTGAGTACCTATGGAGGGGATACGTGTCCATGTTGGGAACAACAAGGAGTATGAGATGAGTTAAATTTTTGGTGATGGGTGGAGTGTGAACATCAAATGTGGTGGGATCAAGTACTTGTATATGTATGTGGAGGGGTATATAAATGTACTACTAACCTTAGTCATGTTATTGCTATCTAATATGTTGGTGCCTAACAATATCAGATGTCAGTTCCAATGGAACATGATTTAGTTGGTATTCAATATGATCTACGAGCCTTGAGTGTATGCTTGGGCACCTAATCTATTAGCTTAGGTATACCTAGAGTTGTATGAGATTATGAGGTAGGTGCAAAAGGAGTTGTATTGTAGTGTGCTACTACAAATCTAGGGATAGGAGCATTTTAGTGTGGCTTGTCCTATGGGCCTACCATGCAAGTGGGATGGGGATCAGACTTATGCCTTGAGATGGTAGGTGAAGAAAATAAGCTTATACTAAGAGGGGGTGAACAATATAATACCACTTTTTACTTTTCTTTCCCAATAATTATTATACAATGTATCGATAGCAATATTAATAATAGTAATCAAAGTAATGCACAAATCATTGCACACAATAGAGACACAAATTTTACATGGTTCACCCAATGTGGGCTAGTCCACGAAGAAAATATTTCACTAAAATTTTCTCAATCAATCTCTTGGGAATCCTTTCTCTATTATAGTGTTTATGGACCTCTGTCCAAAGAAGACACCAATCCCCTAATCAAGTTCTTGGATATCTATCCATAGGAGAACTTATTTCTCCTCTACTCTAAATGGTGATATTGTAGAAGAAAAACTACCTCTACTACACTGGCTAATGGATATCTATCCACTAAAGACTCCTATCGTCACTGACATGGCTAATGGATCTCTATCCACTGGAGAGACTATCATCCTCTATACTCTATCACCTCAAAAGCTTTGTCTCAAATATGTACTAAACATAGTCCTTTGGTCTAGCATAAATCTGCTCAATATCCATATTTGGTTTGGTACAAACCTATCCTCAAATTTGCACCAAAATATATCCTCAAATATATACTAAAAATATTCCTTCAATCTAGCACAAATCTACTCAACCTCTATCTTTGGTCTGGCATAAATTTGTCCTTAAATATGCACAAAACACTATCCTCAAATATGCACTAAAAATAGTTCTTCAGTCTAGCATAAATCTATCCTCAATATCTGTCCTCAAGCCTTAACACAAAACTTGACTTAATAACAAATCAAATCTGCTAGATCTACCCCAAACCTTAACTCAAGGTTTGAACAAATCAATCAATTAACTCTACTCTCAAGTCTTCTTAAAGACTTGTCTCAAATCTACCTTGTAATATTCCACAAAATGTCACACTTATTTGTCCACAAGTCCTCTATAGAACTTGTCCAAATCTGTTCAAAAATTGTTGTCTTCAAACTGTACTGTAAGCTTCCATAAAAGCTCACACAAATCTATCCACAAGTTTTCTCTAATACTTACCTCAAATCTGCTCAACAAGTCCTCACTAGAACTTGTCCAATCTCACAAAAACATATAGAGAATTGTTAGAGACTCAATATGCTTCACATTCATCACAATGCTCAATCACTTTCAATCTCTCTTTTATCACAAAAACATATAGAGAATTGTTAGAGACTCAATATGCTTCAAATTCATCACAATGCTCAATCACTTTTAATCTCTCTTTTTACCACAAAATCATATAGATAATTGTTAGAGACTCAATATTTTTTATACTCACAAACACTCAACCTCTTTCTCAAATCAATTTGGAATATAGAACAATTTGTTTCACAGAACTTGGACTATTACTTCAACACATCCACTTGAATAGGTTCAACCAATTCTACTTAACCAATCATTCAATGAAATAACCTTTGCTCACAAACCCTAGTCCAAACATATGAACACTCACTCAATTGTTTTCAACAATGCTTATCAAAAATCTCACATAACAATGATACTCTTGATCTTTGCAAACCCTAGTTCAAGTTCTTCACTCAACCAATCACTTCAACAACAATGCTTATTAAGCAATCCTCACATAATAATGATACTCATGATATTTGCAAACCCTAGTTCAAGTTCTTTACTCAACCAATCACTTCAAAAACAATGTTTATCAAGAAATCCTCACATAACAATGATACTCATGTTATTTCAAACCTTCAAACTCAACAACAAGGGATCTCAATCACACAAAAATGAAGTATGCATTCACTCACTAAAAATCTCCAACAATGTTTATCAAAAAAGGTTTATAGCATTTACTTCCATTTTAGAAAAATCATAAACTTATTTTCAAAAAATCTCAACCATTCAATTACTTCAACCAAGGAAGAATGTGCCCATACCTTTTACTTGATGAAGAGAAGACTTCAAAATATGTTTTAATAAGATAAAAAAAATTTCCAATATCAAGGGTTAGGTTAGCACAACATTTTATAAGATCTTCACAAAATAATTTTCACACAAAACTCAAACTCAATATTTTGTACACCTTATGATATCCAAACTCAATATTTTAAATAAAAAATTTCATTAAAATAATTCACATGGCAATTTCCTTGTACACCTTATAATATCCAAACTCAATATTTTAAATCAAAAATTTCATCAAAATAATATATATGGAAAAATCCTTGTACACCTTATAATATCCAAACTTAATAATAAAATTCACCACATACAAAAATCACAATGAAAACAATTAATATTTTCACCTTATAACTCCCTATCCATAAAAATTAAACTTTAATTCTTGCATACCTTTTTTAACCCTTCACTAGTTTTGGCAACTATCACCATGGCTTGGGCCCTCCAAGGGCTGCGTTACCACATGAGACACCTTGCAATCTCCTTCCAATGATTTTATGTCATTGATCATGGCTTCGGCCCTCCACGAGCTGCATCCTCATAATGCTCACTTACCATAACTTTCCGTAGAACATGATGAACACAAAATCAATGCCAAACAAAAACTCCTGATGGCTTCTACTCACGATGTCAATCATAGGAGTTGAACTGTGATCATACCACAAACAAAGCCTTTAAACTTTCAAATATTCTACCTAGTCTATCACTACAAGTGATAGCCAATATCTGCACCATCTAGAAAGCTATCAATCCTCACACAAGCAATAAAAATGTTCCCTCCCTTTTGGATGCAACAGTGAGTGCATGCAGCGAATGAAACAACGAGTGAAACAATGAATGAATGAGAAATCACAATGACCAAATCATATGGAGATTTATTGAAATTGCATTAAGATACTTTGGAAATAAAACCATTTTCATATTTATATGCATTGGAGGGTTTCTTCAACCACATCTATGCTTTCCTCTTTGAATTCGAATTGATTTCGAATTTTGAATTAAATTAATTAAATATTAAATTTTACCTTAGGTAAAATATTTAATATTTAATAATTTAAACATTAGGACTTTAGTAATATTTGCATGGGTCTTTTTTTGAGAAATAATAATTTTATTATTTCTTATCCTTTGTTTCTCCTTCCTTGGGTCTTCATCCTTTGGACCTACTTGGAAGAAACACTTAATGTCCTCAAGGATGATGAATATAGCACAAAATGCTTTTGACATCAATGACCACTCACTCTTGACATCAATTATAACTTATCTACTCAAAATTTCCAACAATCTCTCCCTTTGTCATTTATGGTAACCCAATTACCTTTTACAACTTCCTTAACCTTTTTCTATTTTGCTCCCCTTGGGATACTGCTCCCCCTGACTCAATGTTGTTATTTAAATAAAATCTCTCCCCCTTACTCAAATCTCTCCCCATTTGACATCAATGGCAAAGGGTCACCTTTGGGGCTCATGGCTAAGAATGAGTCTCTTAGCTTAGTCCCTCCCCCACCTCTTCTTGAGATGGTTAATTCTAGGGTGGGATTATTTCTACTCCATCAAACTCTAATCTTCATATTTATCCATTATCTTCTTCTCTTGATCCTTCCGGTCTCTTTTGGTGTTTCTATTCCTATTCATGTCCATGTTCTTATTCCTATTCATGTCCATATTCCTATTAATGTTAATGTTAATGTTCATGTTCATGTTCATGTTCATGTTCATGTTCATGTTCATGTTCATGTTCATGTTCATGTTCATGTTCATGTTCATGTTCATGTTCATGTTCATGTTCATGTTCATGTTCATGTTCATGTTCATGTCCATGCCCATGTTCCTATTCTTGTTCCCCTTCATGTGTGGTTCTGGAATGTCTGCTCTACATCACTTTGTTGTATGTCCATCATTATTGCACTTGTAACACTTAATATTGTTATTCCTTGAAGGTGCGAATATCTTGGGATTTATTTTGATGAAGCCATATCTATTCCTTCCATGGACCCTGAAATTCATTGCCTTATGACCAAAATAATTACATGAGTAGCAATACCCATAAAAAAACTACCTATTTATGAAGTTCCCATATTCCTGTCTTTCATGTGTCCCACACTGTGAAGCCTTGTACCCAAATCCATGACATGAGAAACATCATCCATTAAAATTTCCTTACCTTGACCTCATTGGTATCTTAGTCTCTTTTACCCTATGTTGGTTCCTATTCCATCTGTTTCTCCTTTGTGCATTGTCCTTTTCCTTGTTGAAATTTTTATTGTCCAACTCATCCTTAGAAGTCTTACTTTCTTTTACATTATCTTCTTCTAAAGTTTCTTCTTCTTCAGAAATTGAGGTTGACTCTTCTTCTTGTTTCTTTTTGTAGCACCCTAAAATTGACGCAGTGAAATTGTAATAATTACATTCATCCTAGTAAATAATTTAAATTCAAATTTTAACCTCCCAAACCGCTCGTTAACCATCGGGTAATCCGTTTCCCCCTTTTCCATGCCATTTTTAGAGGTTGTTTTGATCGTTTGATGATATCGTTGCCGATCAGACGATATCGCCCCAGATCTGACGATTTCGTCTAGGCTAGGACGTCCAGATGATCTTGTCTCAAAACTAATTTTGCACAATTAGCTTCTGTTCCAAGGAGCCTCTAATCTGGGCAGAAGCATGTATGCACTGTTAGAGACCCTCCCCCATTGGAGATCTCCCAAATAGGGATGATCTCCAACCTCCTAACATCCCTCCTAAGCCTATTTAATCCTAAGCCCTCCCCTTAGCACCCCCCTAGCTGAAATTCCCTATAACCCGACTGCATACATGTTAAAACATCCTAAGTTTCTATTTTGCATTAGTTCTATACAATTTTGTTGTAGGTACCATATTGTTTTTCAGCCGAAGCAAGCTTACATCATCACCAATGAACCTATTCAGATCGGAGGTGATCCTGTCAAATCAGAGATGATTTCGTTCCAATGTGAGATGATTTCGACTGCAGTCAAAATTGAGGCAATCAGTGCCTGAAGTTTGCATTTCTCCATCTTTTCTCTATTGTTTTATTTTGCAATTAGCTTAGTTTATTCAGTATTTTATACTATTCTGCATTTTGGAGTTCACCCATCTAGATTAAATGCATAATTAAGCCATAATTGTGATCAAATTAGTATAATTCATTCATGTTTCTATTTTCAAACTTTAGTTTGATATTGTTGCTATCATTTTATATTGTTTCCCTCTGTTAGAATAGTGTTATTTTCTATATTTTGCACCTATTTCTCTGTTTGTAGGTCTTTGACGAATTCGTTTGATGAATTCGTCAGATTTCAGACAATATTGTCTGATCTTAGACGATCCTGTCAAATCAGAGGCGATCCTAACTGCTTCCAAAATCAGAATCATCATCAGACATCCGGATCAGGTATTCTTCTTTTATACTCTGTAATTTATTTGTTTTTTTGTTCTATTCTGCTTTTCTATATTCATTTAATTTGCATCTGCATATAGAATAGCTTAGATGCATTTTGGCCAAACCTAGGATATGAATGCTTAAGGCTAAAACGAACACATAAAACACATTCCCAACCTAGGCGTGGAAACTACCATTGAATGTTTCCTGGTGAACCCACCATTCGTCAAAAAATCACCAATAATACACCTCCCTTGAGAGGCGGGACCTTCGCAAGTCCTCTCAGTCCGAGGTACCGCGACATCCTTTTCACATCCCCCTTCCGAGCATGGATCCTATAGCCTGAAGGTAAGGGTGTGAAAAATTTGGAGCGATACATTTTGGTGAACCCGACATGAATGCATTGTAAACCTTTTGAAAACAAAAACAAAATAAAAAAATAAAAACAACTAAAACATAGATGCATTTCAAATCATTTCAAATTGATAAGTTGCATATTAGATGGTAGCTCCTAAGAAAATATTAGCAGTTACTATAAATGTAGAAAACCAATTGGCAGCCATAGAAATCAATTATGTACTTAGTGTGCCTAAAAAAGATAGAAATCAACTCTTGTGGGACGAACTTGATAGAAGACTTAGTGTCATTTCATCTAGGTCAACACAACTTAAACAGATCAAGAGGCTTATCCTAGATAGAATCTTGGATCCTCATCAACTTGTCTTTTATCATGAACTTCAGAGAGCCTACCATAGATGGTTAGCTTATAGGAGAGCTCTTGTATCCTCAGAATTGTTCACCTTCGAGGAATACCTCAAGAATGCAGCCATTGTACACCAGTTCCTAGGTCTTGTAGAAGACCAAGAGGTTGTTCTTATAGATAGGGAAAGATGGAATAGATTTATCGAGCTGTGTTATATCGAGATTATTGCCATGAGCTTTACTTCTATCAACTAGCATCTAAGACAGATAATATCACTATAGCTCTTTTCATTAAATTTTTAAAAGAAAACTTTCAATTTGAAGAAGAACACTTCATGACTCCTGAAGAATTAGAGCCCATTAATGATATTTATAAATTGTTTATAGAAAACTAGATTATTACTTTTAGTATTATTTCTTGCATTTATTGTGTTATTTGTTGTCTTTACAATATTATTTCAAAAACTAAAAAAACTAAAAAACATAGCAAAAACTTAAACATTTCATTTTAAATATTGTAGTAGGTATATAATTAATATATACCTCTTAAAATTATTGCATATATATATATATATATATATATATATATATATATATATATATATATATATATATATATATATATTTGCTGAAATCAAAATTAAGCACCATGCCTAAACTTAGGAATGGTAAAGAAACTATAGGAGAAGAAGAAGATTGGTTACAAGATACAACTAGAGACCCAAATGTCCTTCCTGAAGATCCACTTTCGGAAGAAAAAACTCTAGATCAACCAGAACATGACCTAGATGAAGACAATGAACAAGAAGAAAGTGTTAAAGAGGATGGACCCTCATCCCCTAGAGTAGCTCCAGATGGAACTATTGCTTTTGACAACGATCATTTTCAAAAATTTCTTAATGATAACATTGACGCCCTTAATGTGGCAGTTCATATTGATAAAGGGCAAATTAGTAACACTCAAGCAACCATGGAATATATGTATGATGTGTGCACTAATCCCTTGTATTTCATTGATCAAGAAAGTGATAAGGTTGGGCCATCCAATATAGACATGGTCACTATGATGCAAAACATGTCAAAACAACAGGCTATCCAACCTCCTAAGGAGCCTATTATTCAACCTAAAATCATTCCCACACAAAATAAAACTTCCTTCACTACTTTATTTCGCCAAACTATTGAGCAATATGCTTCAAGTAAACAAAAACATAAAACGAAGCCAAACACCAATTTTCAACAATCTGGAATACAACATAATACAACTTCAAAATTCCTTCATAACACTTTTCCTACCAATAATTTACACAATAGCAACATAGCATCTAATCTTCATGTCCCTCCATCATATGCCCATAAAACCCATGTCAATGCCCTACCGAACCAATATGGTGGGCAAACTAGTAATCTGGAAGCCATGGTGAAATAGTTAGCTTCGCATATGGACCAGATAGATCCCTACCATCCCTTGTACAATTATCGAGAGATATGTAGTCAACCTTTGGATCCCATAGTTGTAGCTCAACCGTACCCTAAGCATTTTCCCATGCCCATCTTGCCTATATATAAAGGAACCGAAGATCCCATAGAGCATCTTTGCATGTTTAGGATAGCATGTCATGATATATCACATGATGACTTGCTATTACTAAAAATGTTCCCAAAAAGTTTAGGTGGAATGGCATTAGAGTGGTACTATCAATTGCCCACTCATTCCTTGAGAAACTTTGAAGAAACAGCTGAATCATTTGTCCATCAATTTAGTGCCTACATCGAGAGGCATGTAACCATCAAATATTTATACAACTTAAAACAAGACAAGGATGAATGTTTTGCCGATTTCTTAGCTATATGGAGGCAATTGATAGGAAAACTACACTTTGTGCTACCTTATTGGGAAATGTTGGACATTTTTATCAATAATTTACAAGAACAAATATCTTATGAGCTATCAACTGCTACTTTAACTACCTTCGATCAAGCTATAGATTTAGCTCGAAGAGTAGAAGATGCCCTCATTAGGAGAGGCCAACTTAGGAAGAAGGATGATGAGAAAACATCCAAAAATCAATATAAAAACAAACAAGTTGTTGGTGATGGAGTCACTGACAGCAGAAATGTTGCTAATATCAATGCAATGAAGACAACAAAAAAAATTATATTGAAACCTCCTGATAAGCCTCCCCGAGAATTTACTAGATTAAATCAACCCTTATCAACTATTTTACCTCAATTACTTGAAAGAGGTTTGATCCAATTACCAGCTATCCAGGAACCTGATCCAACTATACCCGGATACAGAGTCGACTTACACTGTGATTTCCATAGAGGACCTGGACACTCTACCAACGCTTGTAAAAGGTTGAAACATAAAATACAAGATTTGATTGATAATAATGAAATGGAAGTGCAAGCCTTCCAACCCAAACAAAATGCTCCTAATAATACTCAAAAGACCATTCCCCAAAATCAAAATCAAAATGCTAATCAAACATTAGACATATTTCAACACCCTTTACCAAGACATGGTAAATAAGTGGCCAATCAAATCGAAAATCATAATGTTCCTCCTCCTACCCGATATGTAGGAACCATTAGCAGAAAATTACCTATTCAGGATCCTCAAATATTTGATACAACCTTATCCCTGGTTACAACTAGGCCCTTACATAATTTTCAAACTTCAGATTCTAGTGATATAGAATTAGATACTGAAAGTGAACTAGACATTACTTCAAAACAATTGAATAGTTCTGAAAATGAATTAGATCCTATTCAACCCATCACAGATGCTATGGTTCCAGAAGAACCATTTCCTAGAAGAGTTATACTCAAACTTCTTCTAATCAATTCCTCTCAAATGAACAAGCCATAAATGCTCAATCGAGACCAGTTCAACGTCCTCAATAAAACATTATAGGTACCATTGGAGTCGTTACCCGACAACAGGCTCAAAATTCTCAAAAAGAACCAAATTAGAATGATGGATCGACTCCATTCATTTTGAAAAATCCCAATAAAGGGAATCATGCTCCTAATGTTCAACCTAAACCCCCTTACAATATTAATGAGCAATTATCCAATACTACAGCCAAAATTTCCCTTTTGGACTTGTTAAGATCTTCTCCCACCCATAGGGATGAGTTGATGCTTACATTAAGCCAAATTATGGTACCTCAAAACATCCAACCTAAAGCTATGGCCAATACTATCATCACTCGAGAGGTTGATTGTATTGACTTTCGGGATAAAGATATCCCACAACACAGTTTACATAAGGACAATCCCTTATATATTACTGCTCTAATTGGAGATGTAGCTGTCAAACGAGTCCTGATTGATAATGGCTCATCTCTAAAAATTTGCACTTTTAACTTCTACCAATGATTTGGCTTTAGAAGTGATGAAATGAAGAAAAATGATATGATTATCAAAGCTTTTAATGACAAAACACAAGAAACATGTGGAGTTATTACCATCCCCTTGCAAGTTGGTCCTAGAACCCTAGAAACAACCGTGTTTATTGTACATTGCCCGACATCGTACAATATACTTTTGGGTTGACCTTGGATCAATGCGATGCGAGCGGTCCCATCAACTTTACACCAATGTGTTAAATTTGAATTTAAAAATCAGTTAGTCACTATCCATGGTGACCCTAGACCCTTTGATATGTGTGCTTTGGCAGAACCTGTTGGAGTGCAATTTTGCCCCGCTCTGTCATCCACACATCCTAGTTCTTATTTTTCATCTAAAACTGTGAAACACACACCCATAACTTCACCTATTTCCCCCCCATTAATTTCATCCTCTTATATAGATCAACAATCTTCTAAACAAATCACTCTAGAACCTCAAAAATATCTTAAATCTACAACCAATCCTTCATGTTCTATCCCTATAAATTCAAAACCTATAGACACATCTATCATATCTTCAACATCTAAAGATATAGGGAATAATCCTTCCACATCTTATGCTCTTTCTGATGAACTTTTACCAGATTTATCCACAACCTTAATATCAGAAAAAACAAATGCTTTCATACGAGATTCAATTCTTTTAGATAACTTGCCGCCATCTCCTCATACTTTGGGCCTCCCACAACCTATGGGAAGTACTTACCAAGTGGGGAGTTGTGCCTTCATTTATAAAGGATATGACTGGGGAAGAATCCCTCGAAATACTAAAACTCATCATGAGGGACATGCTCGATGTTATTTTACCAATGAATATATTAAAGCTAAACCCATGATGCTTAAAATGGGATATAAAGGGAAAGGCTTGGAACCTTTCCAAAATGGCATGAAATAACCTTTTGAGGTAGAACCGTGGCCTTCCCGCTATGGTGTGGGCCTATTTCCTAGTAAGGGTCAACCCTTTCCCTTTGAATATGATGATCAACTCATATGTTATCAAGATTATTTGGATAGGCATGTTGATTTGCCTCTTAAAAATTAGTCGTTTACATGTAACATGCTATCCATAGCTTACCCTGAAATGATTGTTGACCCCGATGAAGAGTTGGAAGGAGATATTTTCCATGATGTCTCTGTTGAAGAGATGTTACACAATGGATTTTATTTTGATGGTTCTATACCAACTATAGCCCAACTTGAGACCGCTAATCCTCAAGATAAATTATCCAAATTAACCTTACAAGAATTACAAGAATTGGATGTTTCACCCACCCCACCTAATTTTGAAAGAGATCTACACATAGAGGTAGAAAACGTCATTAAAATTAATATTGGAACTGAGGATAATCCTCACATAATCAATATTGGATCAGAATTAAGTCAAGAAAAACAAGAGCAATATATTGCATTCCTTAAAGAGTATGAAGATGTCTTCACTTGGACATATGAAGATATGCTAGGTCTAGACCCTTCTGTAGTCATGCATCATCTAGTGGTCCATCCGGATGCTAAACCTGTTAAAAAAAAACTTAGAAAAATGCATCCCAAAGTGGCTCTGCTAGTCAAAGGGGAGTTAGAAAAACTCTTGAATGTTGTTTTTATACAAGCTATTTATTATGCGAAATGGATCTCAAACGTAGTTCCAGTCACCAAGAAAGAAGCTACCAAAGTTAGGGTTTGCACAGATTTTAGAGATATTAATGTTGCATGCCCTAAAGATGACTTTCCTCTTCCAAACATGGATCAAATCATTGACTTTATTGTTGGGAGTGGGATGATGTCCTTAATGGATGGATTCTCCGATTATAATAAGATTAGGATAGCTCCTGAAGATCAGGCTAAAATAACCTTTATTACCCCCTGGGGAACTTTTTGTTGGAAAGTGATGCCATTTGGCTTAAAGAACGCAGGTGCAACTTATCAACGAGCTATGACCTATATTTTTCATGATATGATGCATGATATCCTACATGATTATGTAAATGATATTATAGCTCGCTCTATTTTGGAAGATAATCATTTAGATGATTTGAGAAAAATTTTTAATCGATTACGAGAATATCTTATTCGATTAAATCCAACAAAATGCATATTTGGAGTTAAGTTCGGTAAACTATTAGGGGTTTTAGTTTCTTTACGTGGTATCGAAATCAACCCTCTCAAGATTGCGGCCATCACTGATATGCCCACACCTACTAATATATCTAAGTTACGAAGTTTACAAGGTAAGCTTCAAGCTATCCGTCGCTTCATCGATAAGCTAGCGGACAAAACCGGTCCCTTTCTTAAACTCCTTAAGAAGGATGTCCCTTTTAATTGGGACATCGAATGTAGAGAAGCTTTTGAACTTCTTAAGCAATACCTCCTTAATCCTCTTGTGCTTTCACTGCCTAAACCTGATCGCCCATTTCTCCTATATTTTAGCCTCAGATTCTACCTTAGGAGCTAGGTTAGCTCAGCTTGATGATGAAAAGAGAGAACGTGCTAATTATTATATTAGCCTAACCTTCATCAGTTATGAAACCCGCTACACAGCGTTAGAAAAACTATGTCTAGCAATCATTTTTTCTATGCAAAAATTATGACATTATATGCTTAGTCAAAAAACGTACTCATTGCCAAATATGATCCCTTGAGGTATCTCATGAGTCGACCTTATCTATCGGGTTGCACAGCCAAGTGGTTTCTTGCTCTAAGTGAGTTTGATCTCAAATTCATAGGACAGAAGTCTGTTAAGGGTCAAATCATAGCAGATCAATTAGCTGCTACACCCTTAGAGTCTACCCATCCCCTCGTGATCGAGTTTCTTGATGAATGTCTTCAATTAGAGGCAGACCATGTTGAACAATGGTCCTTATACTTTGATGGAGCCCGATGCATGAGTGGGGCTGGTGTGAGTATTATTTTAATATCCCCACAAAAACATCTTATTTCTCTGTCCTTCAAATTGACATTTGCTTGTACCAACAATACTGCTGAGTATGAAGCTCTAATCCTCAGATTACGAGCTGCCTTAGCGCTAAAAATTAAACATCTCGTTAGTTTTTGGTGACTCTCAACCGGTTATAAACCAAATTAATGAAGTTTATCAGACCAGAGATGATAAATTGTGCCCATATAAGGCCTATGTTTTACAACTAATGTCTCTATTTGATCAAGTTACCTTGGAAGCTATTCCTAAAACTTGCAACCGTGCAGCTGATGCTATGGCCGTAGCTGCATCTCTCCTGCCTTTGGAGTTATATGACGAATATGCCACTATCATTATTCATCGACTCTAGGAACCCGCTTCAAATAATTCATGCTTAGAACCTTTGGATGTGTTTCTAACCAACGAAACTACTCCTGAACATTGGTATACGGACATATTTGATTTTCTCCAAAATGGGACTTTCCCTACCAATTCTAATAGAAACCAGCGTCGGTTATTACGTAGACGAGCAAGTCGATTTGTAATAATTGGCAATATTTTATATAGGAGATCTTTTGAAGGTATCCTATTAAGATGTTTAAACTTAGAAGAGTCTAAATCAGCCTTGAGTGAAGCCCACAATGGATCTTGTGGAGGACACTTCAGTGGTAGTGTCATTGCTAAAAAGCTCCTTCGGATAGGATACTTTTGGCCTACCATGGAAATGGATGCACATGAGTATGTGCACCATTGCGACAAGTGTCAAAAACATGCTGACCTTGTCCATGCGCCTGCACAAGAGCTGCAAGCTATTTCATCTCCTTGGCCCTTTTCTAAATGGGGCTTAGATATTATTGGCAAAATCAATCCTGTGTCATCTGATGGACACAAATTCATCATAACCGCCATCGAGTATTTCACGAAGTGGGTTGAAGCTATGCCTTTAGCTTCCTGCACTGGCACACAAGTCTCTAAATTTATTTTTAATCAAATCATTTGTAGGTTTGGAATTCCTACAAATCTCATCTTTGACAATGGAACTTGTTTCAAAAATAAATATGTTAAAAAATTATGCCAAAAATATAATATTCAACATCGCTGGTCCACTCCTTATTATCCTCAGGGTAATGGTCAAGCAGAAGCATCTAAAAAAACCTTAATTAAAATTCTCAAAATATTGGTCAATAAACCGGTCGTGGATCGGCATATTCAATTATATCCAGCCTTGTGGGCCTATCGAACTAGTGTTCGAACCCCCACGGGAACTTCACCATTTGTTTTGGTTTATGGTGCTAAAGCAGTTTTTCCCTTTGAATTAGAAGTTCCTTCTTTGGCTCTGCTACTTCAAGATACCGAAGTAGGAGATGAATATCGAGCTGGCAGACTCAGTCAGCTAGAAATCCTAGATGAAAAATGCATCAATGCTTTGGAGCATCTCCGTGCCTACCAAAACAAGCTTAAAAGATCATATGCTAAAAAAGTTCGTCATCGATCCTTTGAGATAGGCGACCTTGTTTTAAAAGAAAATAAAAAAAATACTAATGCAACTAAAGACCTTAAAGGTAAATTTGAGCCCAATTGGCTTGGACCATACATTATTATTGCTAAATTTGAATCAGGAGCATACAAATTATCTACCTTAGATGGTAAAGAACTTAAAGAACCCATGAATATTTTGTATCTTAAACGTTACTATGTATAAATTTGGTCACTTCATCCATGTATATATTTGTTCAAAATCACTATCTTGTATTTCTTTCAATTTATAAATTCAAAAACACCAAAAAACATTCATAATCATCAAAATATTCAAAACTATTTGTTGCATTTATTTATGGCACTTGTTAAATTTTTTTGTGCAAAAAAAAAAAACAAAATAATGATAAAAATATAAAAACAGCAATATGCTTGACTCTTTTGAAACCAAAACAATATAAAGAAGAAAGAGAGAGTCAATATTCTCAAAAATTTTCAAAAAGTATTTATATATATTTTCTTACAAATGTTGTAGTTATATGTTTCAAGTTATTTTGGATAAATTAGCATTTATTTGGAATCCCTCACTTGCACACTCACAAAAAATAAATATCTTGATTTTTATCTGGCATGATTACTAATCTCTCTTATATCAAAGTTCACCAAATTCAATTAAATAAAGTTTGAGCACAGAGAATTTATCTTGTTATTTACTTAAACCAAGCACATATTTTCACAATAAAATGATTATATTTGTAATTTCCATGTTTTGCTACATAGTAGAAGTGATTTCTTGAGCGAAAAGTTTCCCCTGCTATCCTATCATGCACATGGTCTAGAATATTTGAGAATTGGCAAAAGGACAAGCTCACCCCTACCCAGAATAAAAATCCCTTGCTCTACAGCTAATACGAGCAAGTATCCCTAGAATAAAAAGAAAAGAAAAGTTCAAAAAAAAAGAGAAAAAGAAAAAAATGTTATTTTATATCATTACAACAATATTTCAAGCACTATTTCAAAAATCAAGCAAAAATACAAAAGAAAAAGAAAAGAAAAAGAAAAGAAAAATAGAAGAGAAAGCAAAAGAAAGAAAAAGCAAGAAAGCAATAAAATCCCTTTCCCTACCCTTTGAAAAGAAAAGAAGGGTTGATGAGCTTGAATCCCTAGAATTCTCAATTATTTGAAAACTGTGAGGTAAGCCCCATAACAGGTGGTTTGTGCCCAACCTACTTGGCCTTGGGTAACTCCTAGCGTGGCGATATGTCTATCACATTAGCGACCTTCTTTTGTACAGACCTATGTCTGCTTATGGATTAGCTAGCTCTTGATAATCCGACCTACATAGTAGTCTAGTATGGTTATATGCATCTACATCATGGTTAATGAACACTTATTTGGTTTCTTCAAATCACATGTATCATATTATCTTGCTCAAAACTGGTCAATGAACATAGCAATTGAACACACATTTGTATTTGAGAGATTTTTGTGTATCATTATGATAAATCAAGATTGGAAATGAATTCACATATGCACATGGGATTCCTTATAAATCTAACTTTTGTCTTCAAACTACTTTGAAATATTCTTTTTGCAACTTGTTTGAAATAATTCATTTTCTTCTTTCAAGTACAGTTGTTTAGCATAAAGACAACTATATAATAGAAAAATAAAAATTTCTTTCAAAACTATACAATCAAAACATATATATCTGGTTGACTTTCACGACGATGGTATAGTTCCAAAACCAAAAGTGGAATTTTATGCCTAGCGCAAGTCCTCATCTTCATATTTTCGGTTTATTAAAAAAATCAATCATGCAATAAAACTATCTCTTTTTGATTTTCACGATGATGGTATAAGTCTATACCTACATATTCTATGCCTAGCGCAAATCATTGTAACAATGTTTATTCCCCATTTATTTAAAAATCATGAAAACCATATGACTTAAATCATTATGTTACACAAATTATGCTTTTAAGCATGCACATTATCATTATTTCATGTCATTATGTCAACCTTCAAATTTTGCAATGATGGTATAATTCCTAAGGAATTATCCAAAAATTATCACACTTAGGAATTTATGCCTAGCAAAAATCATTATTTCATGCATACTTTTTTTTTTTATGAAAATCTGAAAAACAAACCATCATCATCATCATTTTCACCATTGCACCAAAGTCTTAAGACATTTTCTTAAGCACTCTTTTACTTTTAACAATATTTCTATACTGGGATTAGCTTGATGACCGAGTGAGCAGCGACTCCATGAAATGGTCTATACTAGCGACAATGTCCTTTGAAATTATTGTTAGAAGTCTCTTTTTATTTTTTATCACATTTCATCACAAACAACCAATTTGTTACATCAGATTATTTCATTTAAAATATTACAGCATGACATCAAAATTATAAATTTTCAAAATGACATAATTTCATGAATCCTCAATCCAATCATCAAATTAATCAATCAAACATAAAAGCATCATAAACATACACATAACACAAGTCATATGATAAAAAACATATCATATATATATCAACAGTATATATACATCATCAAAACTGGATTGGTATGCCACAATCTATACCTCGGCATACTCAATCCTCTATCAACAAAAAATAATAATAATAAATGCTCTATGTCTCAATCTGTACAATGCCATGCAATGCTCTAGCCTCGAGAACCCCTCAAGCTCTCAGCCTCATCTCCTCCCCTACCCTGAGGTGGACGAGGTGGCCCCATCATAGTATGAGTCGTATTGCGAGTCCTAGTCATCGATCAGGACAAAGTCCTCGACGACCCGATCTTGATCGGATCTATGATGTTGGCTGGCAGTGGTAGTCTATCCTCCTCTAGCACCAATTGATAGTACAAATTCTGGTAGAAAGTAATTTGGGCAATAGCCCGTGTCAGGTCCCCAGTGCTTGCCCCTCCGCCCCGTGCCCTAAGGTGTGCAATCTTGTCTCAGAGCTGTGTCACCTCAACTCGATGTCATGTAGCCTCCTCCTATAATGTCTGCACCTGTGCCTAGATATGCACTGTCTCTGCTCAGAGAGTAGCTGTCTCGCTACTCTCCCCTATGTCGACACCCTTGCCATTATCGGGTGATGGTGGTCTCTCTGTCTGTGGAGAATGGGGTCACGCCTCCCTCCTATCCCTCTGTCATGGCCTCTCTCGCACCTGTGGCCTCCTTTTCTCTCTCCTACCGTGACCTTGGGCCACCTCCATAGCCATCTGGTGCTGCCTCCCTCTCCGATGCACAACTACATGTATTGAACCCTGAGCCCTCGTCATCCGAGGAGGGTGAATGCCTACGTACTAGGCATCATATCCGTCTGCAACCCCTGTGTCATCCCCATCCACTGGCTAAATGGGGGTATCGTTTGAGTCTTGACTCCAGAAGCGCTGCATGTCTGGAGCCTCTCTAACTATGGTGTTATCTCAGACAGTCCAGGAAAACTTGTAATCCCTGAGAGATGGGATCCCCTGCTGTAGACCGAACTGTCACAAAACTCGGTCATAGCGATGGAGCTCCATCTCTCCCCTCTCCATCCATAGCCAACAAACTCACCTGACATGAGCCAGCTCCTGTCCATCCTCGACCCACCCTAGATGCTCCCTCTAAGGCCTCCAGGTGATTTGATCTAAGACAAGGTCATCTAGCAGTCTCTGAGACATCGAAAGGTCAATCCATCACTATGACCCTCTCCGAAGCCACTAGTAGAAGACTCAAGGCTTCTTCCCATCAATCCCTATAAGAGGAAGCCCTATCGGCCTCTGCACTACAATGTGCTCCTAGCACCAAACCTATAGGAGCAATGTCATCACTAGACATCGGCTGCCCTTGTACATGACCCCATGCAGGATCCTGTACAATCGGCATAGCACATAGCTGCCCCAAGAAAACCTATAGCCATGGTCTTGCATATCATAGATCACATATGCTAGCATCCATGGCACCTTGCACCTACTCTGGTGGCATAGCAAAAGTCCACAAACCACTCCAGCTAGAACCTATGTCAGTCTAGATGCCCCAGGAATCTAGCGCAGTGCCTCAATGTTAACTTCGCCCTTCTCCAGGGTGAAGCTCGGGTCACCACACAACCATCCCATAGCATGGCCCTGATTGGCCATAGGAGTGATCAACTGTCCTTGTATGGAGATTCTTAGAATCCTCCATACATCCTCCAAAGTGGGAGTCATCTCCCTTGTAGGTAGCCAAAAACATGAAGAACCCGGATACCATATCTCTGCTAGGGTTGTCAGTAGCCCCATGTCTGTAGACACTTATGGCATCTCTGCCATAAGCTGTAAGTCGGCCTGTGCCAGCTGATCCTGCTTTTCCTATGTAAGAGCGGCCAAGTCATCTCTCAAACCTCCATACTTCCATTCCATGCTCTTTAGCAATCCTCTCTGCAACATAAACAACAAAACAACAAAAAATCATTAATAACAAACTCAAGTAATTAAAAATGCAAGTTAAAATAAGTTCAATTTAATCAAATGATGATATTGTCCACTATTAGAAGATATCGTCCCAAATTTGAGCAGATTCGTCTTTGATTTCGCAAGCCGAAATCGTCCCTAATTTGACGAAATCGTCCCCCTTTCGCCGATTTCGCCCTTAGACGAAATTGGCGAACTTGAGACGATTTCATCGAAATCGGGATGATTTCATCCCGATGATGTCGATGGCCCAAAAACGGCCATGATGCTCAAAAATTGATCAAAATTCACCTAACAAGCATGTAAATTCAAATTCAAGCATTCTAAGCTAAGTTTAGACTCTTACCCGTAGCCCGTGCCGGACTTTTGTTGATCTGTGCGTCATCTCCACCATTTTTGCTTCCAAAGCTCTAAAACCAAGAAAATGAACAATAAAAATGAATTAGGGTTTTACCCTATTTTTTGAATAAATTCTTAATTTTATTCAAAAATAATTCAAAAATAATTTTGCTTTTTCGCATTTTTACCTCAAACGTTCGATTTGGGTAAAAACACGGAGGGGTCACCATAGTAAGTTGTCGTACGATTCAACCAAGAATCGTCGCCTAAAAATGAGAATAATTTTTGCTTTCTTATAGATCGAGAAGAACTCATCTTTAACTCATTTTCTTCAAAAAATTCGCTAAAGAGGGGGCAAAATGTAGCACCCTAAAATTGGCACAGTGAAATTGTAATAATTACATTCATCCTAGTAAATAATTTAAATTCAAATTTTAACCTCCCAAACCGCCCGTTAACCGTCGGGTAATCTGTTTCCCCCTTTTTTGCACCATTTTTAGAGGTTGTTTTGACCATTTGATGATATCGTCGTCGATCAGACGATATCGCCCCAGATCTGACGATTTCGTCTGGGCTAGGATGTCTAGACGATATTGTATCAAAACCGATTTTGCACAATTAGCTTCTGTTCCAACGGGCCTCTAATCTAGGCAGAAGCGTGTCTGCACCGTTAGAGACCCTCCCCCATTGGAGATCTCACAAATAGGGATGATCTCCAACCTCCTAACCTCCATCCTAAGCCTATTTAATCCTAAGCCCTCCCCTTAGCACCCCCCTGGCTGAAATTCCCTGTAACCCGACTGCATACATGTTAAAACATCCTAAGTTTCTATTTTGCATTAGTTCTATACAATTTTGTTGCAGGTACCATATTGTTTTTCAATCAGAGCAAGCTTACATCATCGCCGACGAACCTGTTCAGATCGAAGGCGATCCTGTTAAATTAGAGACGATTTCGTACCAATGCGAGACGATTTCGACTGCAGTCAACATTGAGGCAATCAGTGCCTGAAGTTTGCATTTCTCCATCTTTTCTCTATTGTTTTATTCTGCAATTAGCTTAGTTTATTCAGTATTTTATACTATTCTGCATTTTGGAGTTCACCCATCTAGATTAAATGCATAATTAAGCCATAATTATGATCAAATTAGTATAATTCATTCATGTTTCTATTTTCAAACTTTAGATTGATATTGTTGCTATCATTTTATATTGTTTCCCTCTATTAGAATAGTGTTATTTTCCATATTTTGTACCTATTTCTCTGTTTGCAGGTCTCTGATGAATTCGTTTGACGAATTCGTCAGATTTCAGACGATCTTGTCTTATCTTAGATGATCCTATAAAATCAGAGGCGATCCTGACTGCTTCTAGAATCAGAATCATCATCAGACATCCGGATCAGGTATTCTTCTTTTATACTCTATAATTTCTCTATTTTTCTATTCTATTCTACTTTTCTGTATTCATTTAATTTGCATCTGCATATAGAATAACTTAGACGCATTTTGGCCAAACCTAGGATATGAATGCTTAAGGCTAAAACGAACACATAAAACACATTCCCAACCTAGGCGTGGAAACTGCCATTGAATGTTTCCTGGTGAACCCACCATACATTGAAAAATCACCAATAATACACCTCCCTTGAGAGGTGAGACCTTCACAAGTCCTCTCAGTCCGAGGTACCACGACATCCTTTTCACATCCCCCTTTCGGGCACGGATCCTATAGCTTGAAGGTAAGGGTGTGAAAAATTTGGAGCGATACACTTTTGTACCTATTCAAAACCAAGACCTATTTTATTTGTTGACCTTATTTGTACCTTGATCATCTTATCTACGATATTTGAGCTCTTTCCAAACTTGTGTAGCTTATCCTTGGATTTTTCTAATTCTTCCCTTAGTAGAGCTACTTATTGTTCTAACCTTTCACATTATAAGACCTTTACTTCTAGCTTATCTTTGAACTTCCTTGTCTTAGCCATTGACTTATTTAGATCCTCTATAAGCTTTTCTCTCTCTTTATCATATTCTTGAAATTGAAGCTTAAGTTGGGAGTTTTGCTTTCTTACCTTCTTTAATGTGTCAAGAGCATAAATAATCTCTCCCTCAAGATCAACTTCTCCTTTCTCCGATTCTTCCTCTATTTGTTTGCCTTTGAAAACATATCTATTCTATTCTAACTTGTCTTATATAGGATCACCTCCTTCTTCTTCTAGTGCCATTAGAATATTCTCTTTTGGTCCTTCAAGTGTATCTTCATACTCATCATCACTGAAATTAAAACCACTCTTTGTACAACTATCTTCAAGATGTCCAAAGTTACCACATCTAAAACACTTGAGAATTATTGGTGACCTTTTCTTCACTTCTTCTTTTTCTTCTATTAGAAATAAAACTTCATCTTTATCATTATACGAGAAAGTATTATCACTATCACTTGAGTACTTACTTGCCTTGTCTTCATAGTAACTCCTCTTTTGTATTTGAAAGAAATTCTTTCCCTATTTGCCTTGTCCATCCTTACCTTTATTTTGGTACCTGTATTTTTTTTATTCCCTGTTCTTATGATCCTATTTTTCTTCATCATTGTTATTTCTAGCTTCTTGACAATCAGTTGCATAGTGACCATATTTTCCATAGTTGAAATATCTAACAAATTTTGCATCTTTAAATCTTCTTGAATCCTTATTCTTTCTACCATAATTTACTTCTTCATCACTGGATGACTCATTTATTGAATCTAACTTCTTGCCCTTTGTCTTCTTAGTAGCTTTGAAGGCTGCTTCCTTCCGGATATTAGGTTCCTCTTTTGTTCTCATCTCAAAAGTTGTAAGAATACCAAGTAATACATCTCTTGTTAAAGAATCACTATATTTTGACTCCTCTATAGCAGAGATCTTTTCACTAAACCTTTTTGGGAGAGATCTTAAGATCTTATCACAAACATCAGATTATTCAATCTCAAATCCAAGTCCTTGCATGGCATTAACAACCTCATCTACACAAAGTAAATAAGCACTAATGTTTTCCTCATCCTTCATTCTTAATTCTTCAAATTATCCTTTGAGATTTCATATATTTACCTTTTTGACACTTTTATCTCCTTCATATATGCTTTGCAACTTATCCCAAATTCCTTTTGCATCTTTGCAATGCATAAATTTTATGAACTTTGTTCTATGCAAACCTCTCAAAATTACATTCATTGATTTTGAATTGTAATGATGTAGAAGCTTACCATATTTATATGTAGGTGGAGTAGCTGGTGGTATGTATCCATTTTCAACTACTTCCCAAATTTCATTGCCAAGTGCCATTAGGTGAATCTTCATTCTCATACTCCAAAATACATAATCTCTTCCATCAAATATTGGAGTTGAATTATATGAGGACCCATTCTTAGAATCCATTGTGTTCTTGTAAGATTTTCCTTCAAGCTATTAAACTCTTTTGAAGGAACCCGCTCTGATACCAATTGAAGAACACAAGCTTATACTGAGAGGGGGGTGAATAGTATAAGACCACTTTTTACTTTTCTTTCCCAATCAATATTATGCAATGTATCAATAGCAATATCAAAAATAGTAATCAAAGCAATGCACAAATCACCACACACAATAGAGATACCAATTTTACGTGGTTCACCCAATGTGGGCTACTCCATGAGGAAAATATTTCACTAAAATTTTCTCAATCAATCTCTTGGGAATCCTTTTCCTATTACAATGTTTATGGACCTCTATCCAAAGGAGACACCAATCCCCTAATCAAGTTCATGGATCTCTATCCATAGGATAACTTCTTTCTCCTCTACTCTGGCTTGTGATCTTCTAGAAGAACTGTTGCCTCCACTGCACTAGCTAATGGATATCTATCCATTGAAGACTCCTATCCTCACTTAGAAGACCTATCCTCACTGCCTTGGATAATGGATCTCTATCCACTGGAGACTATCATCCTCTATACTCTGTCACCTCCAAATATCTATCTCAAATCTATACTAAACACAATCCTTCAATCTAGCACAAATCTTCTCAATCTCTGTCTCTGGTCTGGCACAAACCTATCCTCAAATCTCACCAAAATTTATCCTCAAATATGTACTAAACATAGTCCTTTGGTCTAGCACAAATCTGCTCAACCTCTGTCTTTGGTCTGGCACAAAATTATCCTCAAATTTGCACCAAAATTTATCCTCAAATCTGCACTAAACATAGTCCTTCGGTCTAGCACAAATCTATCCTCAATATTTTTCCTCAAGCCTTAACACAAATCTTGACTTAATCACAAATCAAATCTGCTAGATCTGCCCCAAATATTAACTCAAGGTTTGAACAAATCAATCAATCAACTCTGCTCTCAAGTCTTCTCAAAGACTTATCTCAAATTTGCCTTGTAAGCTTCCACAAAATCTCACACTTATCTGTCCACAAGTCCTCTCTAGAACTTGTCCAAATCTTCTCAACAATCTCTATCCTCAAACTGTATTGTAAGCTTCCACAAAATCTCACACAAATCTGTCCACAAGTCTTCTCTAAGACTTACCTCAAATCTTCTCAACAATTCCTCACTAGAACTTTTCCAATCTCACAAAAACATATATATAATTGTTAGAGACTCAATATGCTTCACATTCATCACAATTCTCAATCACTTTCAATCTCTTTTTTATCATAGAAATATATAGAGAATTGTTAGAGACTCAATATGCTTCACATTCATCACAATGCTCAATCACTTTCAATCTCTCTTTTTACCACAGAAACATATAGAGAATTGTTAGAGACTCAATATGTTTCACACTCACAAACACTCAACCTCTTTCTCAAATCAATTTGGAATATAGAACAATTTATTTCACAGAACTTGAACTATTACTTCAACACATCCACTTGACTAGGCTCAACCAATTCTACTTAACCAATCACTCAATGAAATAATCCTTGCTCACAAACCCTAGTCCAAACATATGAACACTCACTCAATTGTTTCCAACAATGCTTATCAACAATCTCACATAACAATGATACTCATGATCTTTGTAAACCCTAGTTCAAGTTCTTCACTCAACCAATCACTTCAACAACAATGCTTATCAAGCAATCCTCACATAACAATGATACTCATGATCTTTGCAAACCCTAGTTCAAGTTCTTTACTCAACCAATCACTTCAACAACAATGCTTATCAAGAAATCCTCACATAACAATGATACTCATGTTCTTTCAAACCCTAATCCAATATTCAAACTCAACAACAAGGGATCTCAATCACACAATAATGAAGTATGCATTCACTCACTCAAAATCTCCAACAATGTTTATCAAACAAGGTTTATAGCATTTACTTCCATTTTAGAAAACTCATCAACTCAACAAACTCACAAAGGAAAACTTAACCAAGTCCTTTTCACTCCAATATTATTTTCAAAAAATCTCAACCATTCAATTACTTCAACCAAGGAAGAATGTGCCCATACCTTTTACTTGATGAAGAGAAGACTTCAAAACCTATTTTAACAAGATCAAACTCTTTTCCAATCTCAAGGGTTAGGTTACCACAACCTTTTATAAGATCTTCACAAAATAATTTTCACACAAAACATCAAGTCCTTTTGTACACCTTATAATCTCCAAACTCAATATTTTAAATCAAAACTTTCATTAAAATAATACACATGGCAATTTCCTTGTACACCTTATAATCTCCAAACTCAATATTTTAAATCAAAACTTTCATCAAAATAATATATATGGCAATTTCCTTGTACACCTTATAATCTCCAAACTTAATAATAAAATTCACCACATACAAAAATCACAATGAAAACAATTAATCTTTTCACCTTATAACTCCCTATCCATAAAAATTAAACTTTAATTCTTGCATACCTTTTTAACCCTTCACTGGTTTTGGCAACTATCACCATGGCTTGGGCCCTCCAAGGGCTGCATTACCACGTGAGACACCCTACGCTCTCCTTCCAATGCTTCAACACCGTTGATCACAAATTTAGTGCTCCACAGGCTGCATCCCCATGAATTTTTGTAGAATACAGTGAACACAAAATAAATGCCAAACAAAAACTCTTGGTGGCTTCTCCTCATGACATCGATCGCAGGAGTCGAACCGTGATCATACCACAAGCAAAGCCTTAGCACTTTCAAACCTTCTACCTGCTCTATCACTACCGGTGATAGCCAACATCTGCACCATCCAGAAATCTCTCAATCCTCACACAAGGAATGAAAATATTCCCTCCCTTTCGGATGCAACAGCAAGCGCATGCAGCAAACGAAACAATGAGCGAAACAGCGAACGAATGAGAAATCACAATGCACAAAACATATGGAGATTTATTGAAATTGCATTGAGAGACTTTGGAAATAAAACCATTTTCATATTTATATGCATTGGAGGGTTTCTTCAACCACGTCGATGCTTTCCTCTTCTAATTTGAATTGATTTCGAATTTCAAATTAAATTAATTAAATATTAAATTTTACCTTAGGTAAAATATTTAATATTTAATAATTTAAACATTAGGACTTTAGTAATATTTGCATGGGTCTTTTTTGAGAAATAATAATTTTATTATTTCTTATCCTTTGTTTCTCCTTCCTTGGGTCTTCATCCTTTGGACCCACTTGGGTATATAATATTTAAAAATAAATATTATAACCTATTGCTTTACAAGACCTTCTTGCTTTTGGAAGAAACACTTAATGTCCTCAAGGATGATGAACATAGCACAAAATGCTTTTGACATCAATGACCACTCACTCTTGACATCAATGACAACTTATCTACTCAAAATTTCTAATAGTAGATAGTTGAGGAGATATAACCGAATCATCCTACTCATAGTGTCTAGGAGTGCAAAGATATATGGGTAGGGTTGACACCTACACAAGTGTACTAGTGACCATGGTGAGATGCTAGGTGGCCTGCTGATGGAGAGCAATTATGATAGGTCAGGTAGGCTATATGGGTGGTTGTTTGACATGGCAATGAGGTGGAACTAATCCAATTCTCATGGGTACTATGGTAGTTTGAGATGTGGTAGAGGGTACCTAACACTCTGGTGCTCTGTTAGAATCAAGCTAATAAGTTGAGCCTACCTTGTATGGAGGAGTGGTGGGTGGAGTATGAGGATGATGAGGATATAGATCTCCCAAATGTGAATTATGTCAGTACCACCACTAAATACGATGTATGGTTTACTTCAAAACCTCCATGGGTACCTAATTAGGTTGTTGATGAGGGTAGTGGATATGATGGGTAGGTAGTAATCGAGGCAGAGGAGGCTCCTCGATGTCAAATACTTCATTGATACGATAGTGGAGGGAGGTGGGTAAGGTTTGCAATAGAGAAAACTCTAGATATTGGAGGTGATGGTGATGGTGGGGATGGTATGGATGAGTTTTTTGAGGGACCTCCTAGTTAGAGTGAGGAGGAGTGGGTTGAGCTCTAGGTTGAGTGGGATCAGCGCTGGCATATGGTGGTAGAGCGAGATGTAGTGAGAGTGGTATGGGATATTGAGAATGCTTGACTAAAAATAAATTTGGAGGCACAAATGGTGGTAGGTGGATATGAGGATGCAATAGCGAGGCTCCAAGAAGAGCTAGTATAGAGGGATGCTTATCAAATATAGGATGTGCTACACCTTCAATCTCGAGAGTGCTAAATTTAGGAGCTAGAGGATATTCTTATGCAGCATAATATTGGACTGTCAGTGCAACCTTCCTCCTCTCTAGTAGGTTCTATTTGGTGTAGCGAGTCTCGGTATAGGGCTTCATCATGATCATAAGGCTTTACATATGGGAACTAGCTAGTTCCTTGATGAAATTTTGTATATGAGCCTTAGTGGTCCATTCTATTTAGCCTTTGGGTGTTATTTGTATATATAATTTGTATATATGTATACATGGCCTTATTTTGTTTTGACTTTTGTGTGAATGTTTATGTGAATGCATGTGTATATGATGTGATGGATGACAATGTAATGACGTGTTTATGAATTGCAATGATAACAAATGCAAGTGACTATCACTCTAATGATCATTTGTAGTAGTTTAGATTTTGGATGATCATTTTTATCACTGTTGCTTAACTAGAGGTACCAAAATGGTGGAATGTGAAGTGAAAGACTCATGTAATGGTATGATAATGATATGGATGTGAAGAAGCGAAATTTACGGCATGCCTTAAGGGCACTCTATTGCAATGTAAAGCAGATTTAACACAAGCATTCAAAGGAAAGTGCATAAAAGTAATCTATTGAAATGAAGCAAAGTGTATAATAAATATAGTGGATTTCTCCTTATATTCATTTATTCATAGCTTCCAATATGATTACAATGCCTCTCCTTGAGGGCTTTACACTGTGATACATTTCAACTTTTACAATATTCAAGGGATCTAATCCCTTGAAATGTCCTTAAGGCATGCACTATTGTCCATTTCGCATTCCCACACTTGAGAGCTATCCTTGGGCTTGTTCTTCTTGCCTTCTTAGCTCCTCCCTCCTATATAGCATACCTGCACCTACACACAAGGGATTGAAAAGGGGGTTAATAGCATATGCGTTTGTAGATTTAAAGCTAGGAAACATAGAAAGCATGCATATAGAAATCACAAAACCTATTTCTAATAAACCAAAATGCTTCAAAATGACTTCTAACTATAGAATTGGGTAAATAACATGATTTGGTAAATATATAAGCATAAATAAAAGGGAAATTGTTAGCAAAAATAGTGACCATCCCTGGGTGAGCCAGATAGACCTGCAATCACAAAACTTCTAATTACCCTATCAAAACTGCTCCAAATCTCACCAAATTTGGACCATAGGCTAATATAAGCATTCCTAAAAGGTCTATGGTGGAATTGGGTCAAAATTCCCTACTATTTTCTAACCATCCCTAACAGGTGCAACTAGCTACTACTAACCATCCCCAGGTGGGACGGTTACAAATCTGCTTGGATTTTACCACCAATCCTTATGGGATCTGGTCCAAAACTAGTCTAAAGGTTATGTCAATAGATGGGGCCAAATTTCTCTCCAATTTGGCTGGTTTGGAATGGTTTGGATCGGTTTCTAATGCCCCTAAAAGTACCTTCGAATGAAGAGGGTTTCAAGGTCAAATGAGGGCAAAGTTTGGTTTGCAAAAGGCAAGGATGGAATTGGGCAACACTTCATTGCTCAAATGCTTCAACTCTCCTCTTTCAAAATGGGTGAATACACCTCTTTTTATAGCCCAAATAGGGCATCTAGGGCAAAGGGGCAAGTATTGGCATGCGAGGCAAGTGCCGCCACTTGTCAAAACCTTTGCCCTCATTGGTTAGAAGAGGTTGCCCATTTGGGGCCTCTAATTGGGAGTTCCTGGTCTCTATGACAGGCTCCCAATCAATTTTGGTTGATTGGGTGGAGAATATGGTAGTAATTGATTGCCATTTCTCCACCCCTTTGACTTTTGGGGTGTCTTTTTAGGGACCGTCCCACCCAGGGATGGTTTTGGATGGCCATCCCTGGGTGGGACAGTCACCATCTGTGACCATCCCTTGGTGGGACGGTCACAAGGATATGCCCCAAAACCACCCAAAACTGTTGGGAACCTTCCCAAATGTGCTTTGGAGCTCTAAATTACCCTAGAGGGGTGCCCAATGGGGCCATATGATGTCGATAAGAGTGGCATATGTGATGCACTGGTAGTCTTATCTGATTTACATGATTTAGGTGTCTATAGATGCCCCTTTTTGGGATGCGCTATGTACAACAAAGCACTGAGAAAAAATAGATCACTAAATCATTAAATGATTAAGGTTATTCATTAACCTAATCAAATTTGGATGCCTCCATTGTGGAAAGAGCATACATTCTTGGAATCCTTGCTTTTGACATAGTCGAAGGATTCATTTTGGGTATACCTTTCAGCCGTGTTGTAGTAACAGTCTTATGGGGCTTAGAGTATACTAGGTCTTGGTGCCTTGTGTTCTTGTAAACCTTTACATGGGTGGATTCCCGAGGCTTCAAGGAGGTCAAGCCTATTTTTTTGTTTCTTATGCTGATTATTTGCCCCAACATGGGCTTGAAAATTTATCTTTAGCAAAGATTCTTTTGAATGCATGGAAATTACACTTTTGAGTGTTTTAGTGTTGATTTGATTTTTGAATTCATTATTATGACTACCCCCTCAAGTGATGATTCGATGAGGGCATGACCAATGATAAATTGATGAGTCACTTGACACATATGACTGAATTGGGGTAACTCTCTATTTTGCCCATGGTACTATATACCTGTTTGGAGGGGATTTTTGACTATTTTGATGAACATTTCTGGAAGCAAAAGGCTAAAAATTTCATTCCCGTGGAGTGGTCCAGCCATGGAGGCCTTCTTGGGGAGTAAAATAAAGACTTTTTATGGATCCAAAAATATTATAGGTTCAATCTTGATCCCTGCAAAATTTTAGACCATTTTGCCTTATTTTTGGTGGGTTTTGGACCCTATTTTTGATATTTTTGAGTTGTTTTTGTGCAATTTTTTGGTGACCATCCTAGGGTGGGGGATGAGTACACTATTTATGACTTTCCCAGGGTGGGATGTCCAGCCAATTATGTGCTCATCCCACCTAGGGGTGGTCGGCTTCTTTTGGAGCTATATAAGCCCAAAATGGGGCAAATGAGCTCATTTGTGCACTTTGCTTGGAGAATTTGGAGAGGAGAGAGGTAGGAGAGTGATTTTATGAAGTGGAGTTCTACAAAAATATCAACCCAACAACATGATCCAGCCATCGGATGCAACAGTGGTGGAGCCGATGCGAAACGGGTATGGAACACATGTCCTTCTCTTCCCTATTTTATTGTGAAATTGTGATTTCTGCTACAATTTTCATACTACACACTCCCTAATGGTTAAGAAACCTTAGGAATAGTGAAATGTATAAAATTGAGCTTTTATTTGTGTTTTATATGCTAAAAATTAGGGTTTAATGCTAGATTTTTAGTGTTTTTTAGGCATTTTTAGGGCTAATTTAGGGGTCAAAATGACCCTATTTTAGCCATTTTTGGGGACCGTCCCTATAGGGGACGGTCACTTGTGGCCATCCCTAGGTGGGATGGTTACAAAATTGGGGAGCGTCCCTAGGTGGGATGGCCAAAAACTGGGCCAAAAGGGCCCTTTTTTAAGCATTTTTTTGGTATTTTTAGAGCATTTTTATGCATTTTTAGTGCATTTTTAGTGCATTTTTCTTGCATTATTGACAAGTTAATTTTTATTACCAGATAGTTAAGAGTCAGTATAGATTTCATACGCTATTTCAGGTCACTAGAGACCTATTGACTACTGTATACTGGTGATGGCTTGATGCCATTGGTCTGAAGCATGTTACGCGGTTAGATCCTGTAGTGAGCGATCATGCCTATCTGACTACATTGATAGATTTGTGGGACCCTCATACTAATACTTTCCATCTAGTTATGGGGGAGATGATAGTTATTTTAGAGGATGTATATCGGATACTACGTATTCTGATAGAGGGGCATCCCATAGTATCTACTCCTACAGAGCGATGAGAGGTCATCATGCGAAGGTACTTTGGGGCACGTTGGGAGGATGCAGTGATTGATCTTCTCAATGGAGGGATATTAGTGGTCTCATGGTTTTAGGATGGTGTGCTTAGGGTTAAGCATACTTTATTGATGACCTTGATCAACAACATGCTACTACCTAACTCTTCAGGTGCTAGGTTCCCATGGAACCTTATAGAGCTGGTGTTCACTCTTGTAGAGTGTATAGAGGATGAGCCGATAGTGATGGCTTGGGGTCCTACTTTGTTAGTGCAGCTATATGAGGAGTTATATGAGATCTAATTTTGTAAGTGGAAGGGATTGGGCTACAGCTTCTTGCTATAGGTTTGGGGTTGGCAGCATATTGTTGTGGAGTGACCATGGGGACTACCATGGACTACTCGAGCAGAGCTACCGGATAGGGAGATTGGTTATGGGGTGCTATGGTAGAGGTCACATGAGTTAGGCCATAGCCATCAATATGCTGGGGAGGTTGAGCATTATGTAGAGGCTTTTGCATGGCTTAGAGAAAAGAAATTGAGTGGAGACCCTATAGGGATTATCCTACATGGAGGGAGGCTGAGACATAGCTACGTCAAGTTTGGCGAGGTAGGTGGTTGATAGGGTGACATGGGATAGAGTGAGAGTACTTCCCTTATGATCATGTGCTATGATAGTTTGGGCTATGCTAGGGGTTTCCTAGGGAGCCTATGATCTATCATCATCATGGGGATGAGAGGACTCTAGCATGGCCTATTGTGGAGGCACTAGGGGAGGAGTCAGATCTTGTGGTGGTAGTTTTTAAGTTGGATGATGCAGGTACGATAGAGGAGTATGATGCTTGGTGGGTCATACGGTAGTGGTGAGGGGAGGGACCACTAGGAGGGGATGTAGCTGCTAGAGCAGTAGATGTAGCTAGGGGTGCTCTAGATGAGGAGGGTCAGGATGAGTCTCTAGATGATGAGGAGGTAGACACAGGTGAGCGGTTTGTGCATCATCGTGTGACAACGGATAGGGTGGAGCTGATTGATGTATAGGATCCACTAGACTTTGATGGGGAGGACCTTGGAGATCAGGGTCTATAGGCATAGTTAGCATCATGAGATGCTATGATTATAGAGTTGTGGGGTGATCTCAGTAGGGTATGATAGGATTTCTTAGAGGAGAGAGCTCTACTATAGGCATAGGTGTAGAGTGCACAGATGGATATGGAGAGACAAGTAACTTTGATAGCTACTCTTCAGGCATAGGTTGGTATACATGGCCCTAGTCATGGGGAGTCTAGTAGTGAGGAGATAGCTATGATGTGGGAGGAGATGGCACATCTCCAGGGTTTAGTGGCTACCTATCAGACTCGATGCTGGGAGGATCAGACCTATATGGATATGATGGAGGATGAGATAGTGCACCTTAAGGGGCGCATACCAGATCGAGCATTGGCTATTGGATCACAGCGTAGCTAGAGGAGCGAGATAGGATAGTCATCTACATGGATGAGGGCTCTGAGTTCTACATAGAGGATGGACACATCTGGAGGGAGCAGGTTTAGGGGTAGTAGGTATGGAGGTAGCAGGTCTGGGAGTTCATGACGAACTCCTACTAAGGGCAGAGGAGAGAGTCATAGTGTCGGTCCTACGTGACCATGGCTAGCAGACTCTGATGGCTCTTTTTGGACTTTTTGGTTTTGTGAAGTCTGAGGACTCACATTTATTGTAGCCTACGGGTAGCTTATGGACTATGATGTAGCTTTTGGCTTTTACATATGGATATATATATGTATGACTTTGCTTTGATCATTATGTCATATTTTATTACTTTATGATATGTATGCTTATTCTATGCTTTATGATGCTTTTGATGAATGTCTAACATGGATGCATGTATTTATCTTATGATGTGAGTTGATGGTATGTAGATGTGTAAGTGTTCTATATGCTTGTAAATTAAAATATAGATAAAAGGATTAAATATATTTTTTATATCTATATCCACTTAATAAAATTAAAAAATAAAATGTGTATGATTTGATTTAATTTTGTATGATGGATTTATGATGACTATTTGACACATTATATGCTAGCACCATAGACTGTACAAAATGTATCTTTATTATTTTCATGTTATTATGACACTTTATGTAATGGATTTTGTAATTTTGACAAATATGTGACAACATGATGTAAAATGAAATGGATAATGTAATATGATATGATATTATTTGATAGTTTTTAAGAGACTCAAACACTCTAGTTACCTAATCAAAAGTTGTATAATAACTATGCAAGATCCTTTGACAAAGTATGCACCTACTAAGATAACCAAGATAATCAACATCCTTGTGTGTGCATGTGAGTTCATTACCATGATAACACATAAGATTGCCCTAGTGCAAATGGGATTCACTCAGCCCATCAGTACTAGAGATCATTCTACGAGTCTCATTATCCTAAGTTTTGTACTTAGTTAGATTAGACTACTAGGTAATATAGGTTACAACAAGCTAGCTCATCCACATTCAAACATTGGTCTATACCTAAGCAAGTTGCTTAAGTGATAGACATATCATCATGCGGGAGGCTACCACCATTGACAAGTAGGCTATCCACCAAACCTGTAATGAGGATCACCTTATGGTTCTCTAATGCTGAGAATTCTAGGGATTCAAGTTCAAGACTCCCTTATTTTCTTTTAATTTTGAATTATTCAAGGGAGTTGCTCATTTTTGTTTGTTGAGAAAGGGATTTTGGTAGTGGTGAGAACCACTATTTCTTTTTGCTTTTTCTTAGTGATAATAATCACTATTTCTTTTTGCATATTTTTGAAGTGATAATAATCACTGTTTGTTGATTTTTCTCTTTTGGATACTTGCCCCAATGTAGGGCAAGGGATTTTTGGGTAAGGAGGAACTTGTCCTTTTTTCAATTCTCAGCATCTTTGAACCATTCACATAGGGGGATGAGCGAGATAACATTTTTCACTTAAAAGTAACCTAGACCACTTTATAGTTTCATATTTCCTTGTGCTAGACTTGGATTTATTAATGTGAAAATATGTTGGGATTTTGATGTATATAAAGCATTATCTAAGTAAGATTCTACCTTCTAAAAATCATGATAGCTTTCTACAAAATCTGAAAAGACAACTAGATATGGTTGAGTGACCAAAAAATTTAACTATGTTTTACTAACAATGGCTAAGTGATGGGAAACAGACATATAATATGGAATGTAAATGTAAATGGTATATGTAATGTAAATAGGTGGTAATATTGACATATAATAACAATGATTTTAATAGATGCCTAGTGTATAGACTTGGTGCTAGACATGTATGATCAATTTTGAACGATGCATAATGCAATGATGAGTATGCCTAATGCAATTTATATGAAGTGCAATGAAGCAATATTTTTGTATTTTGATGATTTTAATGATTTTTTTGTATTTTTGATATATATGTATATACAGGTTGACCAATGGGCTTAATGAATGCCATTGGGGCTTTTGGGTGACCAAAGGGCTTATAGACGCCTTTGGGGCATTTTGGGATGACCTAGACAATCGTAGACTACCTAGGAATGTTTTAGTTTGACCTAGATGGTCATAGACTACCTAGGGGTATTTTATGGGGACCAAAGGGCTTATAGATGCCTTTGGGGCTTTTTGGATTGACCTAGATGATCGTAGATTGTCTAGGAATATTTTATTTTGACCTAGATGGTCATCGACCTCCTAGGAGTATTTTAGGTGACTTAGATGCATAGATGGTCATAGACTACCTAGGGGTATTTTATGGTGACCAAAGGGCTTATAGATGCCTTTGGGGATTTTTGTATTGACCTAGATGATCGTAGATTGTCTAGGAATATTTTATTTTGACCTAGATGGTCATAGACCACCTAGGGGTATTTTGGGTGACCTAGATGGTCATAGACACTAAGGAAATGTCATAGACTACCTAGGGGATTTTAGGGTGACCAAAGGGCTTATAGATGCCTTTGGGGCTTTTTGGATTGACCTAGATGATCGTAGATTGTCTAGGAATATTTTATTTTGACCTAGATGGTCATAGACCACCTAGGGGTATTTTAGGTGACCTAGATGGTCATAGACACTAAGGAAGTATCATAGACTACCTAGGGGTATTTTATGGTGACCAAAGGGCTTATAGATGCCTTTGGAGATTTTTGGATTGACCTAGATGATCGTAGATTGTCTAGGAATATTTTATTTTGACCTAGATGGTCATAGATCGCCTAGGGATATTTTAGGTGACCTAGATGGTCATAATGGCATGTTTAGGGGTATTTTATGGTGACCAAAGGGCTTATAGATGCCTTTGGGAATTTTTGGATTGACCTAGATGATCGTAGATTGTCTAGGAGTATTTTATTTTGACCTAGATGGTCATTAGACCCTAGGGATTTTAGGTGACCTAGATCATGCCTAGGATTTATGGTGCTCTAAGCATGAAATGGCCACAAATGACTAACATTCATTGGTTCAGGCTCTTCACTTCCTTTGATGGATGCTAAGAGATAAGTTCTAGGTCCAATATGACTTGTAATGATGAATGGACCTAACTAGTTTGCTGCAAATTTGTCCCACAAATTGGATGGCAAATTTGAGTTTTGTTGGTTCTCTTTTAGAACTAAATCACCAACCTAAAAGTCTCTCTGGTGTACTTTCAAGTTATAAGCTCTCTTAAGGCATTCTTGATAAACACGTAGATGCTCAAGGGCATTGACACATCATTCATCAAGCAATGTTAATTGATCTAAATGAGCTTGCCTAGCGGAATCATCATCGATGAATTCTTGCATGGAAATGCATAGTGATAGAATCTCTAACTCTAGAGGCATGATAGCTTCAGCACCATACACTAGTGAAAATGGAGTTGCCCTAGTTGGCATCTGAATGCTAGTGCGATAGGCCCAAAGGGCAAGAGGTAATTGATTATGCCAATATTTATGATTTTCCTTAATGGTTTTCTTCAAGATGGCTACTACTATCTTATTTGATGCCTCTGCTTGCCCATTGGCTTATGGATAATAGGGCATGGAAAAGTTATGCTTTATGTTATACTTTGTTGTTAATGCACGCACATCCTTATTTTTGAAGGGTGTTCCATTATCCAATATTATTTTGGATGGAATACCAAAATGACATATGATATTATGTAGCATGAACTCCATGATGCGAGGTCCAGTTGTAGTGGTAAGGGGAATTGCTTCCACCCATTTTGTGAAGTACTCGATTGTCGTTATGATAAATGTGTGATGGCCTAAGGAGGTAGGTGAGATTTTCCCAATTAAATCAAACCCCCATTGTGCAAATGGCTAAACCGATTGAATCGGTTGTAAGGTCTGTGAAGGTACATGTGTCAAATTTGCATGATGTTGACACTTCATGCACTTATTTACATAAGCACAACAATATTGCTCTAAAGTTGGCCAATAATAGCCCATGCAAAGAATGCGCTTAGTGATGGCCATGCCGCTAAAGTGACCACCACATGTACCATCGTGTGCTTGGGAAATGGCCCAAGCTGACTCTTGTGAGTCTAAGCAATGAAGGAGGATACCTTCATAACTCTGATGATACATTATGTCTCCTAATAAGACATATTTTTCCACCTTTTTCTTAAATGCTCACTTTGCGGCATGCGATAATCCAGGTGGAATATTACCTAGTTTTAAGATAATATTTAATCTGTATGGCCCAATATTGCTTTGAAGAAGCCTCAATATTATGAATCATGCAATCCTTTTGACATTCATCTCATGCGAATGTTGATTGAGAATGAACTTGAAGATATAGCATTATGCTAGTATCAAAAGAATTCTGAGGGAACAGAGTCCCCCATTGGGCGTTATTCAAATAATTGTGTAGTTGAGAGAACCTTTCATGTGAAGGCTCAATATGAATCATGTGAACATCTGGTATGGCATTATGCTCATCATGCTTAGTCACAGATTGCACTAGCATTTTTACTTGAATAGTAGTGATATCATCTGAAGGGTTTTGCGGGATTAGCGACCCTAAGGAAGCCATTGTATCCACAAAATGATTAGATGACCGAGGGAGTGCCTCAATATCATACCATTCAAATTTTACCAAAATTTTGTCCACTAGGGCTTTGTAGGCTTGCAATATGGGACACCTACACTAGAATATCCCTTTAACCTGATTAACTATGAGCAAGGAATCACCAAAAATGTTTAACTTTGTAATTTTCATGGTGATTGTCATCTGAAGGCCTATGATGAGGGCTTCATACTCGACATTGTTGTTGGTACATGGGAAATCGAGTTTAAATGAAAGAGGTATTGGAGCCCCTTGCGGTGTGAAAAACATGATACCTACACCACCCCCTTGCTCACATTTAGAACCATCGAAGAATAGAGTTATGTTCGCCTATGACTCAGGCTCTATAGAATCAGGTGATTCTGAGATATGAAACACTCCATCATCGGGAAGATCTACATTCAGAGGTTGGTCATCCTGGAGAGGAGCCTCTACTAGTTGATCGGCTATGACCTATCCTTTGATTGATTTTTTTCCAATGAACTCTAGGTCAAATTCCATCAACAACATTATCCATTTCATCATGCGACTATTGTGATATGTTCGACTCATCATATATCACAATGGATTTTCCTTAGATATGACATACGTGGTATGATTGAGCATGTAATGGCATAGATTTTTAGTGGCAAAGACCACTGCTAAGCATAGCTTCTCAATGTATGCATACTTGATTTCATAGTTGACCAGTGTGCGATTAATATAATATGTAGCCTGTTCTTTATGAAATTCATTCTTTTGGGACAACATGGTGCCCAATGCCAACTCAGTAGCTGAGATGTATAAATAGAATGACACTCCTGGTCATGGAGGAGCCAATACGGGTGGTGAAGCTAGGTATTTCTTAATTTCATCAAAGGCATTTTGACATTCTTCATCCCAATGAAATGAGACCCCCTTGTGTAGCAACCTATTCATGGGTCGACACTTATCCGATAATTGTGCTATGAAGCATTTTATGGATGTGACCTTTCCTTGCAAGCTACGTAGCTGCTTAATGGTTGTGGGGGAGGCATTTCTAATATTACCTTGACCTTGTTTGGATCTACCTCTATGCCTCACTTGGAGACTATGAATCCCAAAAGTTTACTAGATGTGACACCAAAGACACACTTCTTGGGATTAAGCCTAACATTGTGCTCAATGAGGTGATCTAGAACCTTACATAATACATCGATATGCTCATGGTGCAATAGAGATTTTACCAATAAGTCATCCATGTAATCTTCCAAAATCTTATGCATGTAGTCATGGAAGATATACGTCATGGCTCGTTGATAGGTGGCACCAACGTTCTTAAGGCCAAAAGGCATGACCTTATAATAGAATGTCCCCCAAGGCATTGTAAACACCATTTTGATTTGGTCTTCTAGATTAATACAAATTTGATTATATCCAGAGAAACCATCCATGAGGGATAGCATTTCATGTCCTATTGTAGCATCTACCAATGCATCAATGTTTGGTAAGGGAAATTCATCCTTAGGACTCACTTTGTTGAGATCTCTAAAGTCAGTGCAAATGTGAATCCTCCCATCAGGATTCTTGATGGGAACCATGTTTGAAACCCATGGTGGATAGTCTATTGAGATGATGAAATCAACATCCAACAACTTTTGCAATTCATCTTTCACCATTAAGGCTACTGTTGGGTGCATCTTGCACAACTTTTGCTTGACTGGTTTGATCTTTGGGTCCAATGTAAGATTATGCATGACTAGATTTGGGTCCAGTCTTGGCATGTCTTTATAAGACCAAGCAAAAGCATTCATCCTTTCTTTCAATGCTCTTGTGAAATCATCTTGTTCAACTAGGGATAGACCTTCCCCTAGTTTGATAATGCGAGGATTATCGAGATCTGTACCGATATCCTTGTCAATTTTTGGCTCAATTGACATATGAGACCCATATTCCAACTGATGTGGAGTGGGAATCAAGTGAATGTCATCAGCTGGGTTTGCTTCATCCATAGGAAATTCAGGATCAACCTCGACTTGAAAAACATCCTGAGTAGTTCTTGGAGAAAATTGAAATGGTTGTAACATTTCCTCACAAGGCCAATACTCTGATGGTGATGGGGTAGAATCTCCCCGATCAAATTCAATTGCCTCAATGTCGAGATGCAATGACTTTGATGGGTTATTCAGATCTAGCAATGGTGTGGTTAAATCTATGGAAATCATGTTGATGGATACATGATCTCCCATTCTAGGGTGAGTGGGTCTAGAGACCTGATGTTGTCTCATGACTCATGGGGGTGGCTCTGGTGGAAATGGAATAAATGGTGGTGGCCTATGCGAAAGAGGATGAGCTTGCTCTTCACGTGGTAAGAGCTGGTATCAGATGGGGCCTTGGATGGGGAATAACATGCAAAGATAATATTCATCCTCATCATCCAAGGGGAACACTCTCTCATGTTCATCATCTGAGCTAGGATAGTTTATTGGTGCGATGCCATAGTCATCTTCATCATCACTCATCCATTCATGAGGAGGACCTTGATCCTCTTCCTCACTATCATATTTCAAGGTATGTGAGCTTTCCCCCACTTCATGGGGTTGGGCAACATCACTGGATAGTCCTTGATCTATCATCTCTATGGGGAAATAATCCCCCAAGGAATGAATGTGATTCAGATTGGCATATGGATCATGTGTAAGCTTATCCTGATAACCTAGACATAGGTGTTCTAGACTATCTATGAGAACATCCAATGGTATTGGCTTATTGTGTCCCAACCCAGATTTATCATAAGGTAGCTGATATTGGGGCTGACATGGGACATGAGTACCCTACTCATATAGGCCTAAACCAAAACCATGCCAATTACAATGATCTAAGTACCACAATGCATAATCTGGATTCGACAAATAGTTTACATCCTCCAAAAAAGGTTCATCATCTTCTTCTTTCGGAGGAATTGGCAGAGCTCCATACTCTAAACCCCCATATACAAAATTAGTTTGATTGGGAGGTAGACCAAGAGGCACAATGCTACCTATGGGAAGATGAGGTCACCCCATATCTTGCACTATCTCTATAGATGGAACCATTGTGACATTTCTCACTAGATATTCTCCTATCCCTATACTAGACATATGCACTGTGGTCTGGGATGGCGAAGGTGAATGAGATGGAAGTGAGGTTTGAGGTGACTCAATGTGAACCTCTAGAAATGATTCCTCATCTACTAAACAAGGAATCTCCTCCATGGATATGGTGGAAACTAAAGGTGGGCTCTCATCAATGGGCCTTTTTGACATGTTCCTCGATGGAGGATCTGACGATGTCGAAGGTATCTCTACAGCTGTCGATGATGAGGATGGGATGGATGAAGATGTAGATGGTGAAATGGAAGGTGATGATGGAATGGGTAGACCCTAAATAGGTGTATTCAGTTAGAATTCTACATGAGTCAAAGGTAATGTCGACTCTAGCATCTACTGCACCATATTGTAGTATTTGAAGGGCTCTAGATCGATAGAGACTACATGCACTTGCCCTTCATGAGTGTATTTGAGACATTGATGTACAATGGATGGGACACACTTCATATCCCGTATCCAAGGTCTACCTAGAAAAATGTTATAGGCCATATCACCTTCCAGCACATGACACAATGTCGGTATAGTCTTGCACCCCACCTGGATGGGTAAGACTATGGTACCAATGGTAGAGCATATTGTGTCATTGAATGTGCAAAGAGTGTAAGTTGATGCAACAACATGAGATGCTAGTAATTTTAGATGTTTCAATGCTGTGGTTGTGATGATATTACTCGAGGAACCAGTGTCTATGAGCACTCTTTTGTATGGTACCTCATTTACACATGCAATGATGTGCAAAGGAGGATCTACCATGTCATTGGCTATTTCCTTAAGCTCATGCTCATGAAATGTTATTACTGGTTCCTTGCACTATTGCACATGACCCACAAAATCAATGAAGGAGTTAGACTCCTATGGTTGCAACTCTATTGACTTTAGAATGTCCATCAAAGCATCCCGATGTGGAGGTGATTGTTGGATTAGCTCATAGATGGACAATCATGCTGATGTTGTCCTCAAGATTTGTGCAAGCTTGTTCTTTATTGTTAATGTTGGCCTAGATGGAAGGCCCTGTACTATAGGTGGTGTAGTTTATGATGTAGTGGGAACATCACTTGAAGTTGTAGCTGGTGCAACTTGGCTTGGATATCTTCTGTTCCTGGTCACAATACTCACCATCCCAACATACCCTTGGATAGGGGGTGTTGTCTTCACCTCATTCATCAATTTAGCAGGCACTACTTGTACCTCATGAGTTGGTAATGGGTCTTTGTATATACCCATATGCTGATTGGTAGGGGCTAGTGGAGCATCGACTTGAAGCTCATTCCTCTCAATCATATCTTGTACTAGGTGTTTAAAACCATAGCACATTGGTAAATCATGGCCACCTTGTCGATGAAATTTGCAATATTGATCCTCTCGACATCCCATAGGCTTGGGTTTACCTATTTTTGGATCGATGGGTTTGATATCTGGTAGATTAATCATTTTTGCAACCCATAATCGATCGAATAGAGAATCCATGGATTCAATGAAGGGAGTAAATTGTCGCTTAGGGTGACGTTGTTGGTTTTGTCCTTGATTCGCTTGACCATTACTATTATAGCTCGTAGGAGGAGGTTGGGCCTGATAGTTCACCTTTTGAGGAGGCATCACTTGTGTAGGCCTAGGGATATTTATGGCCACTTGATTGACCATTGTTGGCTTTGTAGGTGTCGAGCTACTTTTAGGGTTCTTTGTCCACTCCTTCTTATGAGGTTTGGCTATTTCTCCCTCTTGGATTTTTATTTCTTCTATGTTTCTAGCCTATGCTAGAGCTTCTTCCAAGGTAGGGTATTGTTGTAATTGCAATATCAAAGAGATGGGTTTTAAGAAACTCTTTGAAAATAATCGAGTTAACTCAATCACTAGTAATAGATAAGGTAGCTTAGCCAAAAGTGTTCACCACCTATTTCCATAATCAGTAATTGACTCATCCTCAGTTTGTTTTAACCCCGTGAGGTCTGTTAATGTCACCTTCCTTTTGGTGTTAAAGGTGAAACATTCCAAAAATGCATCAGCAAATTGTTCAAATGTGTAGACGCTATGTTTTGGAAGTTGGTTGAACCACTCAATGGCAGGACTAGAGAGGGTACTTAGAAAAGTTCTGAGGAGCAATGCATCATTGTCCTGTATGTTAAAGCACAAATTTAAAAATCTAGTAACGTGCTCTTGAGCATCTTCTTCCCCCTTGAATCTATCCAATTTTGGCATTTTGAAATGCTCAGGGTATATCAGGGAAGGAATGGATGGATGTAATGGTTGATTCTTTAGCTAACGCAAAGTGGGTTTTTGAAGCCCATTGCCAGTTGTCCTACCTTCTACAGTTTCTAAGCATGCAAGCAAAGCTTGATACGCATCTGAGGATTTGATTTCCTCTTCCTTGTTTTGAACTCGTAGAGGTGGATGAGGAATATTAAGCATAGGTTGGGGTGGTTGATTGACATCATCCACTCCTCCATAAGGTGCTTCTACATAATCCTCATTTTGTTCCAAGTCATCGTAAGCCCCATAGGGTGTTTCAGGTATGGGCCTACAAGGAGGAATGAAGGCCTCTTGAAGGTGATCTATATTTGGCCTATCATGTATATTCTGTTCATGCCTATGAGGTCTAGGAGGTAACATTGGATTAGGTCTAGGAGACCTATCTTGTTGGAGGTTTGGTTGCCTCAGTTGAGCCTCCTGTCTACGCGTATTTGGAGTAGAAGCTCCATTATGCAAAGTTTCTTGAATTTGGCATTCAAGTATTTCTTTCTCTAATTGTTGCCACTGCTCTAAAAGATCTAGGTGATGTTTATCAGACCTAAGTTGATTAAACTTGGCCTGGCAGTCAACATACTTCTTTACCAACTGATTGATCTGATCAATTGTATTAGGTCTAAGTGCCTTAGCACTATTACTCTGATATCTATCTTGTTCAAGGGGGTTCATGAGATCTATTACAGCTTTCCCTCGATTGAGGGAGGCTACATTGACTTGAGGCTCACCCCTAAATAGATCTTCTTGATAATATACTGGTGTAGAGGCACAACATGCTTGCATTGACACATTTGAATGAGGATAATCTGGATGTTCCTCAGGTCTTCCCTCATAAATAAGGAAAGGTAAGGTAGAATGAGGTCACCTATGGTGATGAGTATTATCCTCATCATGATCATGGCACCATGGGGAAGGGTGGTTTGAAATCATAAGATGATCATTCAACCCTACCTTAGGTGACAAGTCATACTCCTACGCAATAGTGCGAGGAGTAGACCGAGCAGGCACATGAATGCATGGGATTGCTCTATTGGGAAGTGCTCCATTGTATGGTGACTCTTCTCGAAAGAAGGCATTAGAAATATCTATATTAGGGAAATAATTCCCTAAGAGGGGTATTTCCTATGGGGGTACCCCATGTAGGAGTCCCTTGTTGGCTAGGTCCCTTTCTTGCTATTCTAGGAGTAACCATCCATTCATCTGCCACTCGATGATTAGGGATATGACTTCCTAAGTTGAGACCATCACCTATGGGGGTGCCCCATGTAGGGGTCCCTTGTTGGCTAGGTCTCCTATCAGCCCCTCTAGGGCTAGGAAGAGTAGGTGGTCTCCAAGGAGGTATGACCATGTCCTTGGGATCTAGGTGAAGATGTTGTATGTCCTCTTCCCTACTCCCTATAACTTCCACCCTTAAATGGGCTTGGCTATGGGTATGTACCATAGCTATGTACTCTAGACTACTATATGATTATCTCCTTTACAATTTTTATGAATTTGAAACAAACAAACAATAGAAACACACAAGCATAGAAGTGATTATCTCTTTTAAATATTTTAAATGTGAATCCCTAAACTATTTGTTGTTGTTTCAAGATGTGTTGCTTTGTAAAGAAAATACTTGGCATGTTTGAATTTTTTGATGTAATACTCAAATGTTTAAAGGTTTTCACCTATACACTCATAGCTTGACAACTGGTATGGTGATTAATTCCATATTGTCATGTAATCCAACCTAAGGTATGGTGATGAATTCCATACCCGATCAAGGAGCATAGGTCCTACCGATCCTCACCCAACACCCCGTGCATAGTGATACACCCTTTCGAAGAGGGATGCATGCTATTTTGCATGGTTAGGACAGATCTTGGAGTCGGTATTGGCAAATAGAATAAGGTTCATGGGATTTAAAGGGAGAGAACACTATTACTCTATCAGTGGTTGGGAATGAAGTCCAACTCACCAATGTTTAAGAAGATCATGTTGTGTGTGTTGTTCCTTTTAAAATTTTGAAATAAAACAAAACAACATACAATGATGATTCACTAATATGCATAAAAGTACATTTTTATTTTAGACTCATTAGTAGCATAAAAGGAAAGCACTAAAATTGACAATCTATATGAACTTAACCTTCTTTTGGTTAAGCTGCAAGCAGGCAAACTAGACAAAAAGCATATAAAATACTATTCATTTTCCTATTTTTCTTGATTTTATTAATGCAAAATTTAGAAATATGATATCTATCCTTCACATGCATGAAGAAGACAAGAAAACTCTGAAATTTGAGCTAATTTTAATAGTATATATGCAAATTGAAGGTGAAAATGGGTGAAATTTATGACCTGGAACTTGTTGTTTCTGTAAATTTTTGTAGAAACCCTCTAGTTTTGTAACCATCCCTAGTAGGGATGGTTAGAATTTTGGGGGCCATCCCTACCAGTGTCACCTAGCTGGCCGTCCCACCCTGTGTCACCTAGCAGAAAAGGGGTCATTTCTGCTTAGAACGGTCAAAACCTGCAACATTCAAAATAGAAAATGGAGGTCAAAATTAGACAAATTCAAAGGGGAGATATAAATAATCTCAAATACCATGATCACCACTGAAGAAGTAAAATTTACGACATGCCTTAAGGGCTCTTTATTGCAATGTAAAGCAGATTTAACATAAGCATTCAAAGGAAAGTGCATAAAATGTAATCTATTGAAATGAAGCAAAGTGTATAATAAAGATAGTGGATTTCTCCTTATATTCATTTATTCATAGCTTCAAATATGATTACAATACATCCCCTTGAGGGCTTTACAATTTGATACATTTCAACATTTACAATATTCAAGGGATCTAATCCCTTGAAAGGTCCTTAATGGCATGCACTATTGTCCATCTCGCATTCCCACACTTGAGAGCTATCCTTGGGCTTATTATTCTGTGCCTTCTTAGCTCCTCCCTCCTATATAGCATACCTGCACCTACACACAAGGGATTGAAAATGGGGTTAATAGCATATGCATTTGTAGATTCAAAGCTAGGAAAACATAGAAAGCATGCATATAGAAATAACAAAACCTATTTCTAATAAACCAAAATGCTTCAAAATGATTTCTAACTATAGTATTGAGTTAATAACATGATTTTGCAAAGATCTAAGCATGAATAAAATGGAAATTGTTAGCAAAAATAGTGACCATCCCTGGGTGAGCTAGATAGACCTACAATCACAAAACCTTCAATTACCCTATCAAAACTGCTCCAAATCTCACCAAATTTGGACCATAGACTAATATAAACATTCCTAAAAGGTCTATGATGGAATTGGATCAAAATTCCCTACTATTTTCTAACCATCCCTAATAGGTGCAACTAGCTACTACTAACCATCCCTAGGTGGGACGGTTACAAATCTGCTTGGATTTTACCACCAATCCTTATGGGATCTGGTCCAAAACTGGTCTAAAGGTTATGTCAATATATGGGGCCAAATTATTCTCCAATTTGGCTGGTTTAGAATGGGTTGGATCAGTTTCTAATGCCCCTGAAAGTGCCTTCGAATGAAGAGGGTTTCAAGGTCAAATGAGGGTAAAGTTTGGTTTGCAAAAGGTGAGGATAGAATTGGGCAGCACTTCATTGCTCAAATGCTTCAACTCTCCTCCTTCAAAATGGGTGAATGCACCTCTTTTTATAGCCCAAATAGGGCATCTAGGGCAAAGGGGCAAGTATTGGCATGCGAGGCAAGTGTCGCCACTTGTCAAAACCTTTGCCCTCATTGGGTAGAAGAGGTTGCCCATTTGGGGCCTCTAATTGGGAGTTCTTGGTCTCTATGATAGGCTCCCAATCAATTTTGGTTGATTGGGTGGAGAATATGGTAGTAATTGATTGCCATTTCTCTACCCCTTTGACTTTTGGGGTGTCTGTTTAGGGACCATCCCACCCAGGGATGGTTTTGGATGGTCATCCCTGGGTGGGATGGTCACCATCTGTGATCATCCCTTGGTGGGACGGTCATAAGGATATGCCCCAAAACCACCCAAAACTATTGGGAACCTTCCCAAATGTGCTATGGAGCCTTATGTTGCCTTAGAGGGGTGCCCAATGGGGCCATATGATGTCGATAAGAGTGGCATATGTGATGCACTGGTAGTCTTATCTGATTTACGTGATTTAGGTGTCTACAGGATGGAGAGTTGGCTTATGGACAACTGATCTAGAGTTTTTTTATAGAGACTCAAACATCATAGTGATGTCGAACAAACTCACTAAGTTCTATCTAAATTCTCCAAGATCAAATGTGTGTGCAGTGAATGTTCATTTACTAATCAAGAGCATGGTGATAACTCAAGTCTATAAACAACCAATGTGTGTGCAACCAAGTTCATTTACCCATATTGGGAAAATTAAGATGAAATTTATCATGGAGAAGACCAGGGGACTAGCCTATCCTTATGTGTGGTTAGAGTTCCCTTAAAAAGAGATGTGTTTCCATGCATGAGTGTACTATAGCCTTGGTGGATATTAGATCCATACTCCAATTATCTAATCTCTAAGCTTTGGGGAATTAGACTACCTAACCATCTAGATGGAAATGTAGTGCTATCCTTACTACTTAGGGATCTATGATGTGTGATTTGTAAAAGAATTAGAGCTTTGAGGAATAAGATTCTCAACCAAGGCATGATGAGAATTCTACCCTATCCTTACTACTAATTCTTTTATCTGGCAGTGTTATTAGTAATGAAGACCATTATTTTAATTTTGGACTATGTGCATAATGGGATAAGCAAAGATGACTTTTTCGCTTTGAGGTTCAACCCAATCATGGTGTTATCCCTCTTTGACACAAGAATTTTTTTAATATGTGGAAGATGTTTTTGGTTCAATAATGTTAGAGTCAACTCTCAAAACTCAATATTTTAGTTAGTAAAAATGTGCTTTGGTCCTAGAGAAAACTCGACATGTATTGGAGGTTGCTTGAAATACTAGAATGGTTGATTGATCAAAAACACCTAGGGATAATGGAAGTTTGTATTGCAAATTATTACTTAACTTATGAAATGGTGCAATGAGATGGGTGTGAACTCAAGGGTTCCCATGATTAAGGTTACAAGACTTATTGGATCAATTATTATCCAAAATATGCAAAAGACCACTAATATGGTGGATGAAATGCATCAAAATTACATGAAAGTGCTTGTGGAAAAATGAATGTGTGAAATGTAATGTGTATAAATGATGTATAATTAGCCATGTTTATATGTGTATCTAAGTCATATTAAGCATAGAACACTCTCAAGTGGATGATTTTTAGTGGTTCGGGCTCTTCTAATACCTCTAGATTTGCAAGCCTATAAGTTCCTTGACCCTCCTTTTGTGTGATAATACATGGACCTAAACAATTGGCCATGAATTTATCATGAAGATACAATAATGCATTGGTGTTTTGCTAATTCTCTTTAAGGACAATATCTCCTACTTGGAATTCACATAGATGAACTTTGGTATTGTAAGTATGCTTTAAATAATCCTAATATACATGTAAATGCTCCAAGATATTGATTAACCTTTCATAAAGAAGCATACATTGGTAAAGATTTACTTGTCTAGTAGTATCGTCATCTATGAATTCTTGTAATGAAATACATAGTGAGGGGATCTCAAGATCAAGAGGCATGGTGGCTTCAACACCATAGACAAATGAGAATGGTGTTACCTCGATATGCATGCAAATGCTTGTTTGATAAGCCCATAATGCCAAGGGAATCTGAGTATGCCAATATCAATGATTTTCTTTGACTAATTTCTTGAGAATAGCAATCAAGGTCTTATTGGTTGCCTCAGCTTGTCCATTTAACTATGGGTATTAAGAAGTCGAGAAACTATGTTGGATATTATATTTCTTGCAAAGTGCTTGAAAATCATTGTTTTTGAATGACTTGCCATTGTCAGAGATTATTTTTGAGGGGATACCAAAGCAATAGATAATATGTTGAAGTATAAACTCCATAATTTGAGGTCCTATCATATTGGTTAGAGGAATTGCCTCGACCCACTTCATGAAGTATTTAGTGGTAGTGATGATGAATGTGTGTTGTCCCAAGGAAGGAGGTGATATTTTACCAATCAAGTCCAAATCCCATTGTGAAAAGGGCCAAAGAATCTGAATAGGTTGTAATGCTTATGATGGCACATGAGTTAAATTAACATGTTGATGTTTCTTTACATAAGTGCAACACTCGTATTCCATGGTGGGTCAATAATAACCCTTGTATAAAATGTGCTTTATGATGGCCATTCCAATAAAGTGACCACCACAAGTAGCATCATGAGATTCAAATATTTCTCTTTGTACCTCTACAAGATTGAGACAATAGAGGAGGATTCCATCATAACCACGTTTATACAACATGTTCTCCAAGAAAGTGAAACAAGCTATATTTTTATTGAAAGTTTGTTTGGTAGTTCATGACATGTCATATGGGAGTGTTCCAAACTTGAGGAAGCATTTTACCTGACTAAGCCAAGGCTCATATGGTTTAGTATGAATAAATCAAACATCCTTCTCATATTTAGATTCAACATAGGAAATTGCATATTTAGAGATTGTTGTGATAATTAATGGTTGTACCTATCCAAAAAATCTCTTTGAAATCAATTATCCTAGAGAGGCCATCACATCTACAAATCTATTAGTCAAACAAGGTAAACTATTGATTTCATACTAGTCAAATTTTACAAGCAATTTCATTGCTACTTCATGGTAAAGTTTTAAGACTGGTTCTTTGCATTGGTACGATCCATTTACTTGATGAATGACAAGTTGGGAATCATAGAATATCTTGATATGATTTATGTCCATAGCTATGGATACTTGAAGTCTTGATATTAAGGCTTCATAATTTGCATTATTTTTTGTGCACGGGAAATCGAGTTTTGAATGATAATAGAATAGATACCCCTTGGGGTGTGTGAAACATGATTCCTGCACCTTGTCCTTTTTTGCACTTAGAACAATTAAATAAAAGCATGATATCTATATCCTCTTTAGGATGACCTCTTCCTCCTACCTAATGATGGTAAATACCAAATCATTTAGGATCTCAATAATCAAGGTTTGATCACTAGGAAGTGAAGCTTCCACAAGTTGATCGACTATTACTTGACCTTTAATAGATTTTTGAATAATGAACTCAAGATCAAATTCTGTTAGAAGTAGTATCCATTTTGTGGTTCAGGTGTTGTTTTAAGTATGAGTCATCATGTAACGCAGAGGATTTTCATGAGCTATGACATAAGTTGTGTGACTTAGCATGTAATATTTGAGTTTCTTAGTTGTGAAAACCACTGCTAGGCACAGGTTTTCCACATAATCATATATAGTTTCATAGCTTACTAAATTTTGACTATTGTAATAGATTTCTTGCTCTTGGTTATTTTCATTTTTTGTGTAAGAATTGTCCCTAATGCAAAGTCCATTGCTAAAACATAAAGATGGAAGGGGACCTGCAAGCAAGGTGGAGTTAAGACTAGTTAAGAAGCCAAGTATTACTTGATGTCATCAAAAGATTTTTGACATTATTCTATCCATAAAAATTTCACCCCCTTTTGTAGCAGGTGGTTGAAAGGCCTACATTTGTCAGAGTTGCACAATGAAATGATAGATTGATTGGATCTTTCCTTGTAAACTATGCAACTCTTTCAATTTTATTGGGGGAGGCATATTTGTAATGGACTTGACCTTGTTTGGGTCCATGTCAATCCCTCTATTGGAGATAATTAAACCTAGGAGTTTGCTTGAAGTAACACCAAAGACACACTTCTTGGGGTTCAACCTTTCATTATGCTCTAAAATACGATCAAATTTTTTTTTCAAGACATCAATGTGTTCTTGTCGGGTTTTGGATTTGGCCAATATATCATCCACATAGTCTTCAATGCTCTTATGCATGTACTCATGGAATATATATGTCATGGCATGTTGATAAGTGGAACCTATTTTTTTAAGGCTGAATGGCATTACCTTGTAAAAAAATTCTCTCAAGGTGTTGTGAATGTTGTTTAGTGTTCGTCATCAAGATTTATTCGAATCTGGTTATATTCTAAAAAAATATCCATTAAAGAAAGCATTTTAGGTCTAACACAAGTGTCAATAAGAGTATCAATATTCGGTAGATAAAATTCATCCTTCGGACACGCTTTGTTAAGATCTCAAAAATCAGTGCAAACACGAATCACCTCATTAGGCTTACAAATGGGAACCATATTTGAAAGCCACTTAGGATAGTCAATGGGTTGAATGAAACCCATGTCTAATATATTTTTAAGCTCTTCTTTGACCATGAGGGCAATGGTAGGATGCAACTTCATCAATTTTTGTTTGACGATCTTAGCAACAAGATGTAAGGTTAAGTTGTGGATAACCAAGTTAATATTAATACCAGGCATGTATTTATAGGACCATGCAAATATGCCCTTCTTTCTCTTGAGGATATTTATGAATTGCTCTTGTTCATCAATGGATAAAATTTTTCCAAGTTCAATAATTTGTGGATTGTCTGCATTTATAGTAAGGTTCATATCTATAGTATCTTCAATGGCCATGTGTGAACCTTCCTTAAGTTGATGGGGTGTTGGGATTATATGAATGTCATAAATTATGTTGTCAAACTCTTCTAGCATAGTCTCTTCCATTTATACATAGAAAATAGTAGGAGGCAAGGGTGAAGGCAAAGGTGAAGGTGAAGGTGATGGAGGAATGTAAGTAGTGAAATATCTTAACAATTCCTCAAAAAGGATGATTATAGAAAATGATGGCGGCGATGAAATCCATTCTATATCAATGAGGCTTATGTCAATGTGAATTGGTTTTAACAAATTGTATGTATTATGGAGTGGTGTGAATAAGTCAATAGACTTCATGTTGACTTAGTCGGGAAATGTGATTGGTAATGTGAAAGGTAGGTTGTCTTGTCTCCTAGAATCAATGAAGGAACCCTGAGAACCTAGATATTAGTAAGCAACACATGTAAACATAAATGATAAGGATATGTAAATGTAAAAAATTAATATGATTCTTTTTTGTATTAGTATTTAGATATTTTACATCATGTTTTGGTGAGGTGGTCAATGAGGTGGTAGTGGTGGTTCATTGGTTGGTTCAACTCACTCCCTTGGGAGAAGCAAATAGAATATGGGCTGATGAATATGGAACATTATGAGATAATACTCATCTTATAAAATCATTGTGATTTTTTTCCTCTTATTAATCTAAATGGAGGCTTTGAAAAGCTTTTTCAAAAGGAAAAGTGGAAGAATGTGAATGGTATCCCAGGACTGAACAGTCATGCACTTTTTTATATTGAGGTTCAATGATGTTATGCATACCCTGTTTATGTCATCCTAAAACATAATGTTACCAATTAACCTGGTGAAAATATCATGATGGGAAATTAGGATCGATCATGTGTTCGAGGTAGACAGAGGATGGTTTCTTGGGTTCATCTGGGGGAAGTGGATCGAATGATGGATCGACCCCCCATATACAAAACTTATTTTTTTAGGTTATGAACCCATATTATACACCACTCTTATGGATAGAGGTGTATCACGTAGGTGACCATAATACCTAACAGTTTGGACGTTGAGTAGTGTAAATGTTGTTAGTTTCACAATGACACTGAGAGGGGGGGTGAATCAGTGTGGCTCTTTAAAACTTAAAAACTTCAACTCTTAAAGCCAAAACAATGAAAACTTAAAACCACATAAAGCAAATATAACAAGAGAGCATCACACAACACAAGATGTACCGAGGTTCACCAGTTTTGGCTACTCCTCAAAAATTGACTCGTTTGGACTCCCATCCAAATCCAACCTTTGCAAAATATCAATTTTACAATCAATTTACCAGCACCCACTGGAAGGAGCACCAACCCCTGATTTATCTGCACCAACAGAAAGGAGCACCAACCCCTAATTTATCTGCACCAACATAAAGGAGCACCAACCCCTAATTTATCTACACCAACAGAAAGGAGCACCAACCCCTAATTTATCCGCACCAATAGGAAGGAGCACCAACCCCTAATTCCAAGCACCAACTTGGACTGCAATTTTGAAACTATAAGATTGACATAAAAATGCCTTCGCTTATACAAGACCCTGACTGGTCTATTGCTAACCCAACCTCTCTCACTATTCACCAAAACACCACACACACTTAAGGCTCTGCTTACTGCACTTTAAAAGCCCTCTTGCTACGCTTCTTACTGCATTCTTATGGCTCTCATGGCTCTACCTAACGCTCTCTTACGACACTCTTCCAACCCTCTTTTTGTAGCACTTTCACCCTCTTTCAGTCACGTTTTAATTCTCCACGTAGACCTCCTTTTATAACAAAGTTCTGATTCTATTTTTAACTTCCATATTTTTGCATGCAACTTATTAATAGAAACTTCTATATGTAACTCCTTTATCACCCAGTATTCTCTCATGCATCCTATTAATAGTTACGGCTCTTTGTTTGGTCTTCGACTAATGACTTTCAGTTTAACCGTCGCTCGATGCTTTCACTCCGTAACTAGCCCTATAACTATCGTTCTGACTTCAGTTCACTGTTCTTATTTTAGCTACATGATTTTTCTCTATAACTGCACCTGTAACTGACGTACTAACTTTAGTTAACTCTTCTTATTTTAGCTACATGATTTTCTTCTACAACTGCACCTGTAACTATCGTATAACTTCAGTTAACTATCACATATCTTATTTTGGCTGGGTTCTCTTCTTAGCTCGTGCCAAAGCGACCTGTCATGAAATCGCGACACTTCTGCCTCTTTGTCCTCTTCTCGGCTTTCACCCATGAAAACACAACATGTCACGATATCGCGACACTTTCGCCTCCTTACTTCTTTTGTTTGCTTGTACCCATGAAAACACAACATGTCACGATATCGTGACACTTTTGCCTCCTTGCTACTCTTCTTGGCTTGTACCAGTGAAAACACAACATGTCGCGATATCGCGACACTTTCACCTCCTTGCTACTCTTCTTGGCTTGTACCCATGAAAACACAACATGTCACGATATCGCGACACTTTCACCTCTGTACTCTTCCTCTTTACTTTTGTCATGATATCGTGACACTTCTGCCTTCTTACTTTCTCTCTCCTCCTTTAGTCATGAAAATGTGACATGTCGTGAAATCGTGACACTTTCTCTCCTTTGCTCTTTCTCTTGCCTTCGGTTCATGAAAACTCGACATGTCACGATATCATGACACTTTTTCTCCTTTGCTCTTTCTCTTGCCTTCGGGTCATGAAAACTCGACATGTCACGATATCGCGACACTTTTTCTCCTTTGCTCTTTCTCTTGCCTTCGCCGAAATGTCGTGATATCGTGACACTTTTCTCCTTAGCTCTTTCTCTTGCCTTTGGGTCACAAAACCCGACATGTCACGATATCGCGACACTTTTTCTCCTGGACTCTCTCTCTTGCAATATGTCACGAAATCGCGACACTTTTTCTTTCGGACAATCTCTCTTGCAATATGTCGTGAAATCGTGACACTTTTTCTTCTATACAATCTCTCTTGCAATATGTCATGAAATCGTGACACTTTTTCTTTCGGACTCTCTCTCTTGCAATATGTCATGAAATCGTGACACTTTTTCTTCCGTACAATCTCTCTTGCAATATGTCACAAAATCGTGACACTTTTTCTTTTGGACTCTCTCCTACAATATGTCACAAAATCATGACACTTTTTCTACTTGCCTTTCTCTCTTCCAACATGTCACGAAATCGTGACAGTTTTGCTTGCTTGCACTTTCTCTCCGAACATGTCATGAAATCGTGATAGTTTTTCTTGCTTGCACTTTCTCTCCGAACATGTCACGAAATCGTGACAATTTTGCTTGCTTGCCTTTCTCTCCGAACATGTCATGAAATCATGATAATTTTGCTTGCTTGCGCTTTCTCTCCGAACATGTCGTGAAATCATGATAGTTTTGCTTGCTTGCGCTTTCTCTCCGAACATGTCACGAAATCATGATAGTTTTGCTTGCTTGCGCTTTCTCTCCGAACATGTCACGAAATCGTGATAGTTTTGCTTTTTCAACTGTGCTTTTTCTTTCTCTAACATGTAAAAATGATATTTTTTTTTTTCTCTAACATGTCAGAATATTTTTCTTTTTCTCTAACATGTCGTGATATCGCGACAATTTTTCTTTCTTCTCAACATGTCGCGATATCACGACAGGTTTTCTTTCTTCTCAACATGTCACGATATCATGATAATTTTTCTTTCTTCTCAACATGTCGCGATATCGTGACACTTTTCTTTCTTGCTCAACATGTCGCGATATCGCGACAGTTTTCTTCCTTGTGATTTTCTTTTGATTTTTAGCATATGGGCCACTTGGATCTTTTGGAGAATCACTGTACATACTCGAAGAACCTCTTAACTCCTTCTAAAAACCTCTTAACTCTTGTCCACTGCATCAACCGATCTGTCTGACTGTGTTGACAACAATGACAATATTGTTCCTGCACCTTGCTCAACAATCTCCCCCTTTGGAATTGTTGGCAACACACGTGCAATTTCTTGTAATTCTTCTCCCCCTTTGACAATAATACCAAAGGGCTGCTGCAGACTCCCCCTAAGTCCATGCACAACATTCTCAGGCACACGTTATGATAGTTAGCAAAAATTACAAATATGAGCAAAAAGATAATCAAATATATAAATGCTCCCCTTGAGAATGTGGTCCCGATAGCTAGTCAGTTCTTGGGAAGCATGACCACTCCCAATTTATTATGAAGGTATCCGCTACTGACTAGTGGACCTCTCTCCAATTGTTATATTATAGAAGACTCTGTCTCTCTGCTGCATTGACTGGTGGACCTCTCTCCACTTGAAGAATCCTCACTCAGATCTATCTTCAATTGTGTTGGTTGCTGGATCTCTATCCATTGAGACTCTGTCCTCTGTACTCTTTCAATAGGCTCACATAGAACCTGCTTAACAAGCTCACATAGAACTTGTCCAATGCTGAATAACAAGCTCACACAGAACTTGTCCAATGTTGAATAACAAGCTCACTAAGAACCTGCCCAAATCTGCTCTAGAAATCTGTCCCAACACTGTCCTCAAATATTTCCCAAAGGCCTTCTCAAAGGCTCAATCAATCATGCTCAAGTAGTACTCAAAATGAACTCAACCCCTTCAGTAAACAAACTAACTATATAAAAAACAAATATCACATAACAATGATACTCATGTTCTTTTCTAACTCAAGTTCTTTCACAACCAATGGGCTTCAACCACTATGCTTATAACTCGTTCCCTACCTTCATCAACTTTAACATCGACAATCTCCACAATTTTCTTTAGCCTCTTGACTGCCACCTCCTCCGTGACTAACGACTTTGCCTCGCATCCGTTGTGCAGCTCAATGTCTCTGGTTTCTAATGGCTGCCATGAATGTTTTCATCACCTACGTAGGTATTGACAGTGGACCGTTATATCTAGCGTTGGAACCTCAATCTGTGCACAGTCATCAAGTCTCGGTATTCTACTTCTTGCTAGGGCATATGTCAGGGCTACTCAATGTCTTAGACAAACGTTCTTCGATTCCAGGGAGCATTTCTCCTCGCTGCGATCAAGGGATTCCTTAGGCAATATCTCGCATTTCTCAAATAATGCAAGACTTTCTTAGTTGCATAGGCATCTTGTCCTCCTTGACGCTTCACCACCTGGGCGCTATTCTCTCAACGTCTCTGCCTTGCATGTGCCACTTGGCACTCTTGACCAACTGGGTGCTAGTACCACTGTTTGCTTTGACTCTGGCATCTCTTTGATAATGGCTACTTCTTTAGAGAAAATTGATGCTCTCTTATACCAAATGATGTGTTGTATTTTTGGTTAAGAACCTCACGCTTTCCACCTACACGTTGGAGTAATTTTCATCATGATCATGAAGAGCTTTACCATAGTCCTCCCTCGATATTGGTAGATGAATTGAGACGTACTCACAACACGGATTCTATTTTATCTATAGATTGGGAATGTTACAGTCTTCAAAACTAGCACCTACCAGCTTATGCTTCCATGACACGTCGACCTGTGCTGCATGTTCTATCTCAGATAATGCCTATCAACTGCTGCATCAAAAACCTAGCTATTTACCATGTTATTCTGAAGCACATCAGTTTGACACTATCTACTATTGTTGATTATGAAAACTCTTTTTTTTCTCACAAACATCTACATGAACTGAAACACATTTTGACAACTATACGACAACTCCCCGACTACTTTCCTTTCATCCTCGGATAACCACACAAATACATAGGAGCATTAAAATAAAACTTTAACATTGCTCCCCCCGAGGATGTGCTACCTGGAGCCGCTTAGTGCAATAGAGGAGTAATCTCCTTCAGTCCAAGGAGACACGATTTCCTCTCTTCTTTCTTTCTCCAATATTTCTTGAACTTGGGCTTGAGTTTTTCAACTGCATCCCTATTTTGAACCTTTTCATGAACTTGAACATTTCTCTTGGGTGGTTGTCTCTTGTGCATCCTTGATGGATGATTATTTTCCTTTCTTTGATGCACATGATTTCTTCTGTGTTGCATTCTTTGTGTCTGATGAAATCTATTGTCTTGCCTTAGATTAGATACAAAAGTTCTTGGACAAAACCTTGCTATGTGCCCATGACCATTACATTTAAAACATTGCACATGGTGTTCAACCGGAATAACAGATGTATTTCTACCAGCATAATTCTTTGATCTATTATTCAATCCACAATAAATTGCCTTGTGACCATAATGGTTGCATCTAAAACAATAGCCATTAAAAGCATTATTATGAATAAAGTGAGAGTGATAGAACCTCTTTTGTTGTGGTTGCTTTGTTGTAGATCTCCTTTGAGATTTTCTTCCTTTTGAGGATTCAACTTCAAGCTTTTCTTGCTTTGATCCTTCAACAGTGGACTTCTTCTTCTCTGCAGATTTAGAAGATGAAGGTTGTTCAGCTTCACATCCAAGACCAAGCTTACACATGGGGCTTCTTTGTTGCCTTATCATTTTATCTAGCAACTCTGTGCTCTTCTCAAATTTGAGATTTGTATTGGCCTCTTCTAGTTGTTTCTTCAATAAAACAATCTCCTCTTCTTGTTTGCAGCAAACAATCTCTTTCTCATTGATCTGTTTTCTTTTTTTTTTTTTCTTTTTTTGGTGTGACTTCAAGGCTTCTTCTATTTTCTTGGCTTTATGAATTTGTAAGAAGAGATCTTCAATATTATCCCCATATTCTTCCAACTTCTTGGACAGTCTTTTGTTCTTTTTCCTTTCTAAACCCAACTCTTCAAGTGCAGTGATCAACTCACCTTCTAGATCTACTTCAACCTCTAGGTTTTCATCACATACTTCAGAATTCACTTCTTCAACCTTTTCTAGTTCAATTTTCTCTTCCACAGGAACTGAAACTGACTGAGATGCCTTATTGGAGGAGGATCTATTCTTCTTACCCATTGCGTACTAATCCAAGATCAACCCTAGCTGATTTAGCCTCGATAAGGGAAACGGCTCGATACCAATTGTTAGTCTCACAATGACACTGAGAGGGGGGTGAATCAGTGTGGCTCTTTAAAACTTAAAAACTTCAACTCTTAAAGCCAAAACAATGAAAACTTAAAACCACATAAAGCAAATATAACAAGAGAGCATCACACAACACAAGATGTACCGAGGTTCACCAGTTTTGGCTACTCCTCAAAAATTGATTGTTTGGACTCCCATCCAAATCCAGCCTTTGCAAAATATCAATTTTACAATCAATTTACCAGCACCCACTGGAAGGAGCACCAACCCCTGATTTATCTGCACCAATAGAAAGGAGCACCAACCCCTGATTTATCTACACCAATAGAAAGGAGCACCAACCCCTAATTTATCTGCACCAACAGAAAGGAGCACCAACCCTTGATTTATCTGCACCAACAAAAAGGAGCACCAACCCCTAATTCCAAGCACCAACTTGGACTACAATTTTGAAACTATAAGATTGACATAAAAATGCCTTCGCTTATACAAGACCCTGACTGGTCTATTGCTAACCCAACCTCTCTCACTATTCACCAAAACACCACACACACTTAAGGCTCTACTTACTACACTTTTATAGCCCTCTTATAGCCCTCTTGTTGTGCTTCTTACTGCATTCTTATGGCTCTCACGGCTCTGCTTAACGCTCTCTTACGACACTCTTCCAACCCTCTTTTTGTAGCACTTTCACCCTCTTTCAGTAGCATGTAATTCTCCACGTAGACCTCCTTTTATAACAAAGTTCTGATTCTATTTTTAACTTCCATATTTTTGCATGCAACTTATTAATAGAAACTTCTATATGTAACTCCTTTATCACATAGTATTCTCTCATGCATCCTATTAATAGTTACGACTCTTTGTTTGGTCTTCGATTGATGACTTTCAGTTTAACCATTGCTCGATGCTTTCACTTTGTAATCGGCACTATGAATCGTTATTCGACTTCGTTCACTGTTCTTATTTTAGCTGCATGATTTTTCTCTATAACTGCACCTGTAACTGTCATACTGACTTCGATTAACTCTTCTTATTTTAGCTACATGATTTTCTTCTGCAATGCACCTGTAACTGTCGTATAACTTCAATTAACTATCACATATCTTATTTCGGTTGGGTTCTCTTCTTAGCTCGTGCCAAAGCGACCTGTCATGAAATCGTGACACTTCTGCCTCTTTGTCCTCTTCTCGGCTTTTACCTACGAAAACACAACATGTCACGATATCATGACACTTTCGCCTCCTTGCTTCTTTTGTTTGCTTGTACCCATGAAAACACAACATGTCGCGATATCGCGACACTTTCGCCTCCTTGCTTCTTTTCTTGGCTTGTACCAGCGAAAACACATGTCGCGATATCGTGACACTTTTGCCTCCTTGCTACTCTTCTTGGCTTGTACCAACGAAAACACATGTCACGATATCGTGACACTTTCACCTCTTTACTCTTCCTCTTTACTTTTGTCATGATATCGTGACACTTCTACCTTCTTACTTTCTCTCTCCTCCTTTAGTCATGAAAATGTGACATGTCGTGAAATCGTGACACTTTCTCTCCTTTGCTCTTTCTCTTGCCTTCGGTTCATGAAACCCGACATGTCACGATATCGTGACACTTTTTCTTTTTTTTTTTTAAAAATTATATGACACTTTTTCTCCTTTGCTCTTTCTCTTGCCTTCGTGTCGCGAAAACCCGACATGTCACGATATCGTGACACTTTTTCTCCTTTGCTCTTTCTCTTGCCTTCGGGTCACGAAAACCTGACATGTCGCGATATCGCGACACTTTTTCTCCTTGGCTCTTTCTCTTGCCTTCGGGTTGCGAAAACCGACATGTCACGATATCGTGACACTTTTTCTCCTTGACTCTCTCTCTTGCAATATGTCATGAAATCGTGACACTTTTTCTTTTAGAAATCTCTCTCCGCAATATGTCATGAAATCGCGACACTTTTTCTTTCGTACAATCTCTCTTGCAATATGTCATGAAATCGTGACACTTTTTCTTTCGTACTATCTCTCTTGCAATATGTCATGAAATCGTGACACTTTTTCTTCTGTACAATCTCTCTTGCAATATGTCATGAAATCGTGACACTTTTTCTTCCTTACTCTCTCTCCTACAATATGTCATGAAATCGTGACACTTTTTCTACTTGCCTTTCTCTCTTCCAACATGTCATGAAATCATGACAATTTTTCTTGCTTGTGCTTTCTCTCTGAACATGTCACGAAATCATGATAGTTTTTCTTGCTTGCGCTTTCTCTTCGAACATGTCACGAAATCGTGATAGTTTTGCTTGCTTGCGCTTTCTCTCCGAACATGTCACGAAATCGTGATAGTTTTGCTTGCTTGCGCTTTCTCTCCGAACATGTCACGAAATCATGATAGTTTTGCTTGCTTGCGCTTTCTCTCCGAACATGTCATGAAATCGTGACAGTTTTGCTTGCTTGCGCTTTCTCTCCGAACATGTCGCAAATCACGACATTTTCTTGCTTGCGCTTTCTCTCCAAACATGTCACGAAATCGCGACAGTTTTTCTTTCTTCTCAACATGTCGCGATATCGCGACAATTTTTCTTTCTTCTCAACATGTCACGATATCGCGACAGTTTTTCTTTCTTCTCAACATGTCGCGATATCGCGACAGTTTTTCTTTCTTGCTCAACATGTCACGATATCGCGACAGTTTTCTTCCTTGTGATTTTCTTTTGATTTTTAGCATATGGGCCACTTCGATCTTTTGGAGAATCACTGTACATACTCTGAAGAACCTCTTAACTCCTGTTCTGAAGAACCCCTTAACACCTATCCACTGCATCAACTGATCTGTCTGTCTGTGTTGACAACAATGACAATACTGTTCCTGCACCTTGCTCAACAACTGTGACATTTTAAACCATATACTCTCCAATACTAGGACTAGCAAGGTGGACTACAACTTGTGTGGATGATGATGTGGATGGAGTGAATGTGGATTTGTGAGGCTCAAAAGTGGCTTGAGACTTTAATGGAAGATATGTATGTTGAAATGACATCTCACAATCTATCAAATTGACTTGCAAGATGTCAACTAGTGGAGATGAAGATTGATTTGGTTGAAATATTTGATGGATGACTAATGATTCAATAGGTACTTATGGATTTGGTTGTATGCGTGATGATATATGGGTTGTAATGGATTATGTGGATGATGTGGAATATGTGGAGGGATTTCCCTCTTGTATGGATTTTTATGGTGATGATTGGGTCTAAAGTTGATGTGTGGAAGTGGAAGCTTGATGTGGGTTAGTGATGGGAAGCTCCTCAAGAATAGGAGCTTTGGATAAGGAATTATTGTGATGTGAGGTGGATGGTGTGGTTTATGGAACTAAGGATAGATGAGTGGATGGAAGTCGTATGGGTTAGATATAAAGTTGAAGTATCTAAATGGTTCAATGTCTACCGGTATGCAATGAATCTATCCCTCATGTATATATTTCAAATATTGGTATAGTATTGAGGGGACACATCTCATCCCCCTTATCCAAGGGTATATAAGGAGTACATTATAGTACATGGACCTCTCCATGATATGGAACATAGTGTGCAACATATTAACCCCCACTTGTACGGGTAAGACCATAGTGCCAATTGTAGAACATAGAGCATCATTGAATGCTTGTAAGGTGAAGGTGGATTTGGTGATGCATGAAGATGGAATGTTGAGATGTTGGAGGGCTGAGGTAGTAATAATATTTATGGATGATTTGGTGCCAATTAGTACTCATTTGAAGGGCTTCCTATCAACCTGAGCCATGATGTGTAATGGAGGATCCGATGATTTTGATGATATTAATTTGATCTCAAAATCATAGATTACAATAGAAGGCTTTGTACATGTTAAAATGCTCCCCATAAAATTGGTAAAGGTATTAGAGTCTTGAGATTGAAGTTTAATGGATTTTAAGATCTCTATTAATGCCTCGTGGTGTGGGAGATATTATTCTATAATCTCATAGATGAATAATTTTGTTGAAGCTATTTTGAGACTAGTTGTTAACCGAATGCTCAGGGTGATGATAGGTCTCAAAGGATGGCTTAGGATATGAATAAGTTGGGATGAATGAATTGTAAGGTGAATTGGTTGATATGGATTGGTATAAAAATGGATGGGGGGAGCAGGTTGTGAAGAAACATTTTTTGGTGGTGCCACGAGAGGTTGAACTTCTTGAGGTTGTTTGTGTTGGTGTTTTATGCTTCATTGACCTTAGGTGACTACATGAATAACACCTAAAAAACCTTGGTACTATTGCACATGATTGACTTGGTTAGGGAGAGTAATAGTATTTAATCCCCTTCTTGTTTTTTGTGTTTCCTCATGATGAGGAAGTAGCATTTGATAAATGGTAAGGTATTGATTTTGTTGTGCTAATGGACTATCCAACTTAATAGCCCCTAATTCTATTAGGTCTTTCACAATGTCTTTCAATGAATGACAGTTATTGATGACATACCCCTTCTATCAATGGAAAGGATAAAACAAATGCTCCCTATAGCCCTTACCATGTATAGTCAAATCATCTAGTCTGAATTCAGGCAATGTGATAGCATTGGTATCATACAACCTATAGAAAATGGAGGTATATGATTTAGATAAAGGTGTGTAAGTGTGATTCTATCAAACAGATTATCAATGTTGATGGTTTTCCATAGTTGGCGTTGTGTTGTGTAATTATTGTGGGGGTGGGACCTCTTGATAAGATACTTGTTGCAATTTTTGTGATTATGGTTGTGGTTGGTGATGAACTTGGGTTTGTTAAGTTATTATTGTTTGACACAAACCCACTTGATTGAATTATCTAGTCTTTGTTTGACCACTATAGTTTATTTTGTTTTGGTCCTTGTTTTACCATTTTTTTCTTTTTAATTTTTATCTCACCCTCTTGAATATTAATTTCTTCAATTACTCGAGTTTGGGAATGGGTTTTTTAGGCCCAAAATGGCCACATACTTAGAAAAATTTTGCAAAATTTTTCTAAGTCATAAAGTATGGTGTTCTACCCCATGGTAGTGGTGCAATGCACAATGCTCTACCCCATGGTCAATGCAGTCAACATTGCACTTAGCACTTTCAAAATCATGGGCTAGAGCACAATGAAGATGCAATGGTTTGTAGCAGTATTTCATCCTACATGGCATAGAACAAGGTTCCAACCCATGGTCAGCATAGTCAAACTCGACAAGTCCACTCTTTGAATCATGGTCCACAACACTGTTCTACCCCACATAGGTCACAACATGTTCTATACTACACGGCTTAGCACAATGCTCTACACCATGGTCAACATTGGTCAAAACCTACAAGCAAGCATTCCAAGGCATGTGGTACAGTTTAAGGTTCTACCCCGCGTGGGCCTGCACAAGGTTCTACCCTGCATGGCTCAACACATGTGCTCTACCCCATGGTCAGCATTGGTCAAACTTGCGCATTGAGATATCAAATCATGGGCTATGACATAGTTCAAGGATGTGGTTCTATGTCATGGCTCAAAATAATAAGACCATCTAAATACTAAGAGGAGCGGGCCAACACATTGTTCTACCCCACGTGGCTCAGAATATTTTTTACATCTGAATACAATGAAGCCTCCTTTGCTCCAGCCCATGGTCAAAGAGGTCAACTTGTTCAAATAAGGTTTTCAAAGAGTAGGCTACGACATGGTTCTATGCCACTAAGGAAACTAAGAAGGAGAGGTAACATTGGTTCTATGTCATGGGGTTGTTAGTGAAATGAACACATCAATCCTGGCACTAATCTCAATCGTTCATGGGGTGATCGATGGTCCATTTTTCTGATGCTCTCAAAACATATAAAAGCAAGAGGTCAATTTAGCATGAGTTGGTTGATCAAAGTTTGATGGCTTATGATGAAAAGAGTAGGGAGATGAAGTGGTGAATGGATCAAGAACCAAGAAGAGAAGTCAGTTGTAGATCTATGGCTAGATATCATCGACAAGAATGGTGAATGGTCTAGATGATGGTTTGGTGCAGTTTAGAGTTGAACGCCATGAAAGTCAAGCAACTTGTAGAGGCTGAGTTGTAGAGGAGTGCAAGATCATGTGATTACTTCTTCCTCCAAAAATAAATGAGAGGCTACCACCTCAACATCTAGTTGATCTGGCATTTCTATTCCTTGTAATGTTCTATTTTCTTTAATATTTCAACATGTAAAACTATAAATAGAGGTCGAACCCTCATTTTTTAGGGTCGACTCTAGAGTGTTTGCTTGCCCTACTATGTAAATACTTTCTGCAAATCAATAGAAGGAACATTACTTGGATGTTTGCCTCAGGCTGGTGTCTTCTGTATCTTTTGGATATTTGAACTATGAATGCATTTTTACTACTATTGCTATGGTTAGTCTATTCTGTTGATATTGGATTGCTAACTTAGAGCACCTTGAAATATTTCATGTTTGAATATATGCTTGGAAGGAATTATTTTCTGTTAGTCTGAATACTGATCTAATTCTGCTATTTGGATTATTAGTATTCTAGATGTTTGAAATAATTTCTTGAAGCATATCTCTTGTTCTTTAATTGATGAAGATTACTTGTTTTGAGTGTTGTTAATCACAAGTGTGGGACACTAGAAATTGATTGGCGAGGGTTTTCTTGTAGATGCCTATGTTGTTAGCTTTATCCAGCCACTGTTTAACCATTACCTTTCTAACCCTAAACTCATTTCTATCCCTATATTTAAACATTTAACTGAGCTTAAATGAGTCAACACCCAAGTCAGTTGACAAGGTATACCAACCTACTCTAGAGGTTGGGTTAAAGTAATATTTAATCCATCCAATGTTGGGGTTTGGACTGTGATTAGCGGGTGCACGCCTAATCAGAACACTAAAGATAATAGTCATAGTTTCAATATTTCCTTGATGTCAATTCAGATCCCAATAGTTTTGGCATGCCCGATGGGACCCTGTTTACAAGAACACTAGTTAACCCACAAGATTTCATTTCTACTCTTCTTAGAGGAATCAAGATTTAGTGGATTGTCTTGACCTTATTAAGCGGTGAAAATAAATTCACTTGGTGACTCCTTGAATGCAAGAAACTAGAAAAGCCATTCCAATAGCTCATATTTTTTCATGAATACTAGGTCATCTATAAAAAATAGTCAAGATCCTATTATCTTTTATGAGCTCCCTTTAAGAGGATCCAATATTATAAGAAATTTATCCTCAAATTTTTAGTCAAGAGAGGTTCTAGTTGAGTTAGCCCCTGAAATACCTCCAAGACCACCTCCATCAAGAACAATGCCAATAAATATGGTTGGACAGTAGAATGTAAATCCAAATCAACCTCTACAGAAATACCCTAATTGGGATACAACTGGTCCTTTGAGACTTTCCCAAATGCATGATATTCCTCAAGCTATATCCAAAGCTATACCTACTTATGATGGATCAGGAAAAATTGCTTACGAGCATTGCCAAGATATCCTAAATCTAGCAGCCATACATAACATCAAAAATGAAGATGTGATCATCAGGATTTTAGCCCTATATTTTAGAGGGAAAATCCTACATTGGTTTAGGACCTTAGAGGACAATAGCATCACTTCATGGGCTGCATTAGTAGAGCCTTTTGTAGAAGAATTCAATGAATCTATTGATCCCTTTTCTCTCCTAAACTAGTTCACATCCATGCAAAAGCATCAGCAAGAGTCAATTTCATATTTTAATCTAAGATTTAGTAGAACCTAGAAAAGGATTCCACCTGAAGCTAGGCCAACTACCCCCTTGATTTTATGTACTATATCAGAGCTCTTGGGTCAAAAACTTGGGTTACAAACTCAATAGTCTAGGAGTATACACCTTCCCCCAGGTATATAATGTAGTTGTACAGGCTGAGAATATCCTCATTAATGTAGGAAGGTTACCTCCAAAAACTATTATGCCCTACTATTATGATATTCCTCATACCCAAATTTAGGCAGCTACATATTCCTATATGGACCCCCCTCCTTTGTCATCACCACTCCCTCATATGGCTCCAATTCCACCCCCTAAAATACCATCTACTTCAGTTTCCTTTCCACCACTTCCATCTCAAGTACCTCAAGAATCCACCGTGCTACTTGATATTCAGAGTACTTTGAAAACACTCAATAATAAGATGAATGCAATGGAGAAAAGAGAGATGGAGAGGTCTCAACAAAGGAGATACCCCTACATCAATAGAGATCAAAATCCTGGTACCAACAATAGTGTAGGGATCAGAGTTAATGCGAATCAAGAAGATCAAGAATATGCCCCTGAGACCAGTCTTGTGAATATATGGTGCCTTGTGTGTAATGATCCTCATGATTCAGACTCCTATGTTATGTACCAATACCATGTGCAATAGGCCATGGAAAAGGTGGAAAGAAATCAAAAGGGTAGAGTTAACATGCTATGGCAACCAGAGCAGATCATGGTTGGGCAAGATCTTGATGAAGAAGAACCTATTTCTGTCATGACAAGATCAGGTAAAAAGACATTGCAAGTTGATCCACAAAATATGGGTCAATTTCAGGTCCCTTCTCAAAAGAAGAAATATCCTCCCCTACAAAGTAATGATCAATTTCCTATTCCCCAAGCAACTAAAAAGAGGGATGCAAAGAGAGATAAATTCCAAGAGATATGAGAAAGAGAATGACAAAGAAAGAATGAGATCCAAAAATGAAGCACAAGAGAAGTTGAGATTCCCTTCCATCACTAAGAGACAAAGGATTGAAGCTACACAATAGTATAAGAGGAAATATGGTGAACCAAAAAAGAAGTATGAGAAACTCCTTTAAAAAATTAGAGTACAACATTGTGGAAGAGATGAAAAGAATCCCCTCCAAAGCAAGTCTCTATGATACTCTCTTCATCCTTGGTTAGATAGATCTACTCAAGGCTTCTTTGAATAAGAATTCTCAAGAAAAGTAGACTACCACCATCCTTAGCATACCTTCTGGTAAGGAGAAAATATCTCCTTCTACTCTGAAGAACAAACCCCCTCCTTTCTATATATCCTTGAGAATGGAGGGTTGGATAGTCTACAATTGTATGATTGATTCAAGGGCTTCTACCACAGTCATGCCCAAAGTAGTCTATGAGGAGATGGGTATGGAGTATACCTGATCTTGTCCTAGAGTTTTGTAGTTGGATGGGACACTAGTTAAAATAGTTGGGGTAATAAAATATGTGCTAATGAGACTGCATAGAGCCCAAAAGTGACCATTGTGCAAGAAATTGTGGTGGTAGACCTAGAGCCTTATTTTGGTCTGTGCCTTTCTAGAGAATTCATTGCTAAGCTAGGAGGTTATATGTACTTGGATTACTCTGGCATGATAATCCCTTTCAAAGGAAAGAGGATAAGGATAACACTTAAAAATCCTGTGTCCTATCACATTGAGAAGATAGAAGAGGATATGTGCAACCTCACACCTCTAGATGAATTTGAGCTAGTAGAAAGCTTTGAAGAGTTAGAGGTGGAGGATGAATTGCCATTTAGAGAATATTATAGCTAGTTTGGGATAGGTATGGGCACTTACAACATTTCTTTAGAAGTAGAGAAAAATATCCCTGCTATATCTAATCAATCCTTGAGAGAGATAGAAATCTGGACTATGCATTTTGATGGTGCAAGGTGCAAAAATGGAGTTGGTATTGGTGTAGTTTTGCAGTCTCCCTCAGAGGGTGTAAAAATTTTTGCATATAGACTAACATGGTCTTGTACTAACAATGTTGTAGAGTATGAAGCTTTATGCTTGGGATTAATGCAAGCAGAGAGCATGGGGATCAAAATGCTTAACATATATGGTGACTCTGAGTTGATAGTCAATCAAGTAAGAGAGAGATGCAGTAGTAAGCACCATTACCTAAAATCATATAGAAATAGGGTATGGGATTTGATGGAATATTTTGATGCCCTGAATATCCATTTCATCCCCAGAAAATAGAACATGTTGGCTGATTCTTTAGCTATTAAGGGTTCAAATTTTAGTCCTTCTTCAGATATGGGATCATCTAGAGATAGAAGAGTCAAACTAGTTTTCAGGCCTACAATACTAGATAAATATATTTTCTGGTAGGTTTTTGAAAGTGATGACCAGATTATTGATTTTTTGGTAAGAGAAGCTTGCTTATCTAGTATACAGGAGGAACTTCCTCATGAGATAGATCAACAAGATGTTATCCAATTGAAGAACAATCATATCCCTAGGGGTTTGGTCACCCTAGAAAGCCTCTTTGATAATGAATATGGGAGAAAAGCTAGAGCCATGGAGATCAATGAAAAAATCTATAAAGAGATCGAAATCAAAAAGGAAAAGAAGCTCAAAGTTGGTATCCAATGTTCTCCAGAAGAGGTAGAGGAGATCAAAGCCCTATGCTTTAAGTACCAAGACATTGTGGCCTGGTCATATGAAGATCTAAAGGTGTATGATAAAAAGGTGATCCAACATACTATTGAGCTAGAGCCTGATGCAAAGCCTTTCAGATAGAAGTAGAGACCTATAAATCCTAGGATTGAATCCATAATGAGAGAGGAGCTACTCAAATTGCTGAAAGCTAAGATTATCTACCCAATCAAGCACTCCACATGGGTGGCTAATTTGGTTCCCATCAGAAATAAGAATGGAGACATCCATCTATGTGTAGATTTTAGGAACCTCAACCAGGCATCATTGAAGGACCACTACCCTCTCCCTCAGATTGATCAAATTTTATAGATTGTTGCAGGGGTAGAGAGGTTCTCATTATTATATGGTTTCTCTAGATATAACCAGATCTGGGTAAAGGATGAGGATCAATTCAAGATAACATTTACCACCAAATGGGGAACTTTCGCTTACCAAAGGATGCCTTTCAGCCTATCTAATGCAGGGGCCACCTTCTAGAGAGCTATGGATTATGCTTTTGGAGAGCTAATCAATAAGGTCATTCTCATCTACTTAGATGATATGACTATGTTCTCTCATAAGAAATAAGCTCATATGGAGCACCTAGAACAAGTATTTGAGAAATATAGAGAATTTGGTATCTCTCTAAACCCAAAGAAGTCCTTTTTTGCAGTCCATGAAGGGAAGCTATTAGGACATGTGGTTTCTAAGGAAGGGATGTCTATCGACCTAGATAGGGTAAATTCAATTCTAGCCCTCCCCTTGCCTATGAACAAGAAGGCCTTACAATATTTCTTTGGGTAGATCAACTTTGTAAGGAAGTTCATCTCAGACTTTGCTCAAATAGTAAAGCCTATCTCAGAGTTTCTAAAGAAGAATGCAGATTTCAAGTGGATAGAAGTAAGGAAATAAGCTTTTGAAGCCATTAAACAAGCTATTGCCACTACCCCAATCCTGGTGAATCCTGATTTTAGTAAGAATTTCATTTTGTATGCTTATGGAGCTGAAGAGAGCTATGCAACTATGCTTACTTAGAAGAATGATGATGGAGAAGAACATCCCATATTTTTTTAGAGCCAAACCCTTCATGAGTATCAGATCAAATACAACTTTATTGAGAGACAAGTGTTTGTAGTAATGAAGTCATTGAAGAAGTTTAGGTAATACTTGGCTCAAAGTAAAACCCTTGTTTATGTGGTCCACCTAGATGTTAGGAGCTTTATCTTACAAGGAGAACTGGGAGATAAAAGAGTTGGCTGGATTACCAAAATCTAGGAGTATGATGTGGAAATCCATCCTACCAAACTAGTCATAGGTAGAGCATTATGCCAAGGGTTGATAGAAAAGGTAGTTGTAGAATAGATGTCAGCTTGTCAACCACCAATAATAGATCAGAGTGAAGAGTTTTCATCAGAAGGTTCAGACTGGGTTGATCAGATGACAAGCTATTTCCAAATAGGAGCCTATCCTCAAGGTCTTAATCCATCACAGAGAAGGAGATATAGGCTTCAAGCCTTGAAGTATGTCCTATTACCAGAGGGATTATATAGAAAAAATCTTGATGGAGTCCTCCTAAGATGCTTGAAATATGATCAAAAGCAAAAGGTCATTAAGGAATTCCATGGAGGATTGTCTGGAGGATATTTTTTAGGGAGGGTCACAACTATGAAAATTATCAGGGTAGGCTATTATTGGCCTACTATTTTTTCTGACACCTTCAAGATAACAAGGACATGTGATGAATGCCAGAGGTATGTGGGAAGGAATAGAAATGCATCATTTCCCCTCAAACCTATTCAAGTAGAAGAGCCTTTTCAACAGTGGGGACTGGACTTCATTGGAGTGATAAACCCCAATTCCTCAGTAGGACATAAGTATATCTTGACTGCTATAGATTATCTTACTAGATGGGTTGAAGCCATTCCCACCAAGAAATCAGATCAGGAAGTGGTAATTGAATTCATGGAGAGCTTGATCATAAGGTTTGGTATCCCTGAAGCTATAGTAAGTGACAATGGTCCAACTTTTATAGGAGCTAAATACATTGAGTTTGCAAGAAAATATGGTATAAGTTTAAAAAACTCCTCTAACTACTACCCTCAGGGGAATGGATTAGCTGAGTCAACTAACAAAAATCTGCTTAGAATTCTGAAGAGATCACTAGAGGATAACAAAAGGAGTTGGCATCTCCTTTTAGAGCAAGCTCTATGGGTAGACATGATCACTATTAAAAAATCTATCAAGACTACCCCTTATGCATTGGTGTATGGTAAAGAAGCAGTCTTGCCTACTCATCTGGAGATACCAACTTTAAGGTTGGCAAACCAAGAGGAAGAGTCTGATCAGAATCCAACTGAAACCAGGTTGATGCATCTCCTACAGTTAGAAGAAAAAAGGACTCAAGCATATGAGGATTTCTAGAAACACTCAGTTGACACTAAAGGATGGTTTGACAAGAAAGCCAAATTTAGAAAGTTCAAAGTGGGTGACTCTATTCTAAGGTGGAATGTAGAGAGAGCCAAACTAGGCAACCACCAAAAGTTTGACTCTTTCTGGGATGGTCCTTTCAAAGTGGTTGAGGTTAAAGAGAATAATTATTTTTAGCTCCAAGATCTAGAAGGGAACATTCAATCGATTTTGGTTAATGGATTCCATTTAAAGCTCTACTTTGAGTAAGAGTTATTTTTCATGTAACATATGTATATATTTGTACTATACCTTTATTTCTTTTAAAGTTTTTATACAGAAAATAAAAGGTAGTATAGTAGCTCATAACATGTCGTTAACCAAGAGTCAAGATGGTCAAAGCTAAAATGTGCTCTCTCCCACATTGTGTTCCATGTCGCACTCAAAGAGAATAAGACAAATATGGTCATGAGCTGTGACATGTGCTACATCATGACCAATCAATGAATAATGTGATGTTTTCTATCACCAAACCATCCATATTTTGAATTGTAAAGCATGCAATGGGTAGTAGCCCATCTACCACATTAATGGTGGAAGGTATGCATGCAGGATATTTAACACTCAAAATTCAATTGCTACCCATTTTGCAAATAGTGCTAAGTTACTAGAAAGAGCTAAAGAAGTGGTGAGACGAAGCTACCAAGTAATAAAAAGAGCAAATTCCTAGTAAATTTTCTTAGAAATGGCACCAAAAGTAGCTCAGGAAACTGTCCAATAGGGGAGTGGTGAACTAGAATGCTATGTGGATAAAGCAGAGGTAGTGGCAGATACTAAAATGATATGGAGAATGAGAAATAGGCTCAGACAAGACATCAACGATAAATTTCAAAGGGGTGAACCAATGATAGTTCAAGGTATTTGTGCCATCTGCTCCTTATTATCATTTTATATCTATGATTTTGTGCATCCTTACCCTAAGTTGATAGCTACCATTGTAAAATTTTATGACCCTAGGGTAAAAGTAGTAAAAATAGCTAAGGGTAAAACCCTATTTAGTATAACCACTAAGGCCTACCGAGATATTTTTTCCATAGGCGTAGACCCTCCTGTGAGCCCTAAACCCTTCGACCCATCAACACAAGCCAAATATTACTCATTGTAGGGGCATGCTCATGATGGTGAACCTTTTAGAAAGTGGGTTTACAACCAGTTTAAAATAATCAAGTCTAGGAGTACTTTGCCCAAAACCCCAATTGCCACTAAACATTTTGCTTTCCTAGAGCTCTTCACTATGTTAGCCTGCTTAGAAGGTCTAGATTCTGATTGGTATGTAAGGGATTGGAAAATAGCCACTGTTTATTGCATATCCAATGAGAAAATGTATAAAGCTTTGGTAGAAGATGAGGGTATCAAACCAATTTATTTTTATTGGCTAGCCTATCTCTCTAAAAGGATGCATGAACAACTGGTCAACATGAAAAGAGATTTAGAGACCCCCTCTTTTTGGCATTGTTCAAATTTGATATGGATGTTCTTCAGTGTCATAAGGCAAATGATGCCCTGGATTCTAGTGGTGGATAAAAATGATAATGGAGACCCTATACTAGTTTACCAATGGATCAACCATTTGAGAAACATAGAGTCTTATTACAGATTCAACATGGAATTTTTAGGGCTAACTCTAAAGATTATGTATGGCCAATGCCCTAGGATTCCACCTCTTGCTAAGGAATTTTTGCATGTAGAGAATGTCGAAGAGGGAGATTGGTATATCCTTACTGAAGGAACTATCATCAAACTCTATGGCTTCATTGGTAAACCATTCTTGTTGCCTCATTTTGTTACCAGTAGGTTGTTAGCTTTGGAATATTTGAGATAAGCTGACTTCATCAATGTCAACTTTGGCACCGGTAAGGGAAGGAAGGGAACTGTGGTTTATTCTCACAATGTGGATGATATAACCATAACCAAAAAGGGTCAACATGAACAAATTACTCAATATTTGGAGAGACTCGATCTTATATATATTCCACAAATATGGAGATATGACCCTGATGACAAGTTCCTGGAAAGAAATATTGCCCTAAATGGAGAAAGAGCCCTCAAATTTGAAAAAACTTCGAGGCCCCACTTTGAAAAGGGTAGAAATAACAAGGAAAATGCTCCACTGGAATGGAATGTTAACAAAATGGAACAACTTCCCCCTTGGAGAGATTTTTATGAGCAAATAGTTGATTATGATCCTAAAAATAACAAAGCCCACCGATTGAAAGAATCCAAGATCAAAGAATTGGAAGATAAGCATAAATGGGACAATGGTAAAATTGTGGAATGGTGGTAGATGAGAGTTGAAATAGGTATAAAAAAACCAGATTCGGCCATCAATTGGATACTAATTTTTTTGAGCTATATGAAAAGCATATTAAAACATGGAAGGCCAAGAATGGTAGGAGTTTGGTGCTGAGTTACAAGAAAATAAGAGTAAAGGAAAAAAGAAATATCAAGTATCATCAGATTCCCCTTCTCCACCTTCACAAGAAGAGGTACAAGAAGTTGTGATGAATGCTCCATCAACAACCAAGGGAACCCAGACTATGTTTGAGCCTTCACAAGAGCAATTACAACAATACTCCGTGGGTGCTCAAATTATGAAGAAGATGCATTATTCTGGTGGTGGTTTGGGTAAGGATGAAATATGGAAAATATAGAAAATATTCAGGCAATTAAAATACTAGAGCATCTAGCCTTGGGTGGAGAACCCCCTTTACAAGAAATAGAGGGAAAGAAAAAAGAAGATAGCTTTGTGTTCACTCCTATAAAATTCACCACTGCAGCCTCAGTAGAGCCATCCCCTATTTCTAAAGTTGCATCACAAGAAACACAACATGAAGGAGGTACTAAGAAATATAAGCCTACAACTCCTATCGTGTTCAAGAGAAAGGTAAAGGATTTGGTAGGGGAGGCTAAGAAGGAGGTCAGTAAGAAGAAAAAAATGGATCAAAAGCAAATTGCTGAACAAACCCCTATATCAGTTGTAGAGCAACAGGTTCAACAAACACAACACCAAAGTGTGGATGACATTTTCCAACAAACTACTTTGGTAGGTGAAGGTACAATTTCTATCCCTTCTTCTCCTTCTCCTTCCCCAAAAGGATCTCCCTCCCATTCTCAAGAAAAATTGGAATAAAAGGTATCCCCTCCACCTCATAGTTCACCACCCTCTTCACCAGCCATTACAGAGTCTCAAACTAATCCATCTCCTCCACATTCACCATAAATCCTAGTGACATCACTCACCTCCACCCTCAAAGTCATCACCATTGGTAATGATAGAGAAGCAATCACTTCCATCTTCCCCACCTCATTCCATGGTTATAACATCAGTTTCCACAAAAACACCAGCCACAACTCCTACAATAAGCACAGATTCCACCATCCTAACAACCACTCCCCTTTCATCCATGCCAGATCCTTTTTTTCCCTTCACTCATGACTACCTCCACTCCTACAAATCATCCCATAGTAGCTTCTTTGCAAAAGGTGAAGAATGTTTCACAGAAAATCCAAGATTTTTGGGCTGAGAAATTGTCTAAGCCTTCAAAATAGACTGCTAGATGAAGGAAGACCATGATCGTTGATCCGGTGACTAGGCAAAGGACAACTATGTCCATCACTCCTCTCGTCAGCAAACCAGAAGAGGATATGACTGTAGAATATTATCAGCTAGAGGAGCATACAAAGGATATCAATCAATTGCCAATGGAGGATGAATTAGTCATAGCCAAGGCCCACCTTGAAACCTTTTATGTCAAGACTGACATTTACAAGGAGCAATGTGGAAAACTGGAGGAAAATATTGAGAAGTTGGAGAAAACTATTAACAATCAAAAGAAGGTGGAAAAGGCTGTAAGAAATGAGGTTAAGAGCTGGTAGAATAAATATCAAGAGGCCATAAAGTTCAAAGACCAAGTTGAAGAGCTGAAGAAAAAGAATGAAGCTCAGGCCAAAGAAATACAAGACTTGAAGCATCAACTCTAGATCGAAAAGGCTAGAGCTGTAGGATTTTCTAAAGAAGGGGTCAAATAGGTTAGGAAGTAGATATGGTCTAAAATCCTTGAGAAATATTCATAAATCTAGCCTATAATTGTGTACCATGCAAAATACTAACTATATCGCTCCAAATTTTTCGCATCCCTACCTTCATGCTATTGGATCCATGCCCGAAAGGAGGATGGGAAAAGGATTTCGCGGTACCTCGGACTGAGAGGACTTTACGAAGGTCCCGCATCTCAAGGGAGGTGTATTTTGATGATTTTTTGACAGATGGTGGGTTCACCAGGAAACATTTAACCACAGCTTCCACGCCTAGGTTTTGGAATGTGTTTTAGTGTGTTCGTTTTTAACCTTAAGCATTCATATCTTAGGTTTGGCCGAATGAATCTAGATTAATCTATATGAAAATGCAAATTCCATGAATACAGAAAACAAGTTTAAAGATAAAAAATAGAGAGATTACAGAATGCAAATGAGGAATACCTAATCCGGATGTCTGAAGAAGATTCTGATGTTGAAGCAGTCTAGATCGTCTGAGATTCGACAGAATCATCTGTAATCAGACAAGATCGTCTGAGATCTAACGAATTCATCAGAAGAATTCATTAGAGACCTGCAAAACCAAAAATAGATGCAAAATACAAAAAGTACTATAGTGCTAATAGAGGGAAATGATATAAAATGGCAGCAATGTTATCAAACTGAAACTTAAACATAGAGACAGAAATGAATCGTGCTAATTAGATGATAATTAGGATTTAATTATGCACTTAATCTAAATGGGTGAACTCCAAATGCAAAATAACATAAAACACTGAATAGACTATCTAATTTGTAGAATAAAATGACAGAGAAAAGGTTGAGAAAGGCAAACTTCAGGCACTGATTGCCTTAATACAGACTGCAGTCGAGATCGTCTCGCATCAGTCTGAAATCACCTCGAATTCGACAGGTTCACCTCCAATCTGAACAAGTTCGTCGACGATGATAGGTGCTGGCTCCAGCTGAAGAACAGTGATGTACCTGCAACAAAATTGATATGGAACTAGTGCAAATGAAGAATAGGGATGATTTAACATGAATGGAGTTAACTTGCAGAGAATTTCGGCCAGGGGGGGTGCTAAAGGAATAGTTTAGGATTAAATAGGCCTAGGGGAGTAGTTAGGAGGTTGGATATCATCCCAATTTGGGAGATCTCCAATGGGGGAGGGTCCCAATGGCACAGACACACTTCTACCCAGATTGGAGACCCGTTGGAACAGAATCCAACTTTGCAAAATTAGTTTTGCAACAAGATCGTCTAGACGTCCTAGTCCAGACGAAATCATCAAATCTGGGACGATATCGTCTGATCGGCGATGATATCATCAAATGGTCAAAACAACCTCTAAAAATGGCATGGAAAATGGGGAAACGGATTTCTCGATGGTTAACGGGCGGTTTGGGAGGTTAAATTTGAATTTTAAATTATTTACTAAGGTGAATGTAATTATTGTAATTTTACTGCGCCAATTTTAGGGTGCTACATTTTGCCCCCTCTTTAGCGAATTTTTTGAAGAAAATGCGTTAAATATGAGTTCTTCTCAATCTACGAGAAAGCAAAAATTATTTCCATTTTTAGGCGATGATTCTTGGTCGAATCGTACGACAACTTACTATGGTGCCCCCTCCGTGTTTTTACCCAAATCGAACGTTTGAGGTAAAAACACGGAAAAGCAAGTTATTATTTTTGAATAAAATTAAAAAAATAGGGTAAAACCCTAATTCATTTTTACTGTTCATTTTCTGGGTTTTTGGAGCTCTTAAGCAAAAATGGTGGAGACAATGCACAGATCGACAGAGGTCCGACGCGGTCTACGGGTAAGAGTCCAGAATGATCTAGGATGCTTTAATTTAACTTTACATGCTTTGTAGGTAATTTTTAGATGATTTTTGAGCATCGCGGCCGTTTTTGGGCCGTTGACATCATCGGGACGAAATCGTCCCGATTTCGACGAAATCGTCTCAATTTCGACAATTTCACCCGAGGGCAAAATCATCGAAAGGGGGACGATTTCATCAAATTAGGGACGATTTCGAACTGCGAAATCAGAGATGATTATGCTCAAATTTGGGACGATATCGTCCAATAGCGGGCGATATCATCAATTGTACAAAATTGAACTTTTAATTTGCATTATTGATTACTTGAATTGTTTATTAATGATTGTTTGTTGTTTTGTTGTTTATGTTTGTAGAGAGAATTACTAAAGAGCAGAGAATGGAAATACGGTGGGTTGAGGGATGACTTGGCCGCTCTCACACAGGTAGAGCGAGATCAGCTGGCACAGGTCGGTTTGTAGCATGTGGCGGAGATGCCACAAGTGTCTATCAATATGGGGCTGCTAACAGCCCTAGCAGAGAGATGGTATCCAGGCTCCTAATGTTTATGGCTACCTACATGGGAGATGACTCCCACTTTGGAGGATGTATGGAGGATTCTAAGAATCCCCATACAAGGATGGCTGATTACTCCTACGGCCAATCAGGGCCGTGCTATGGGACGGCTATGCGATGACCCGAGCTTTGCCCTAGAGAAGGGCAGAGTTAATATCGAGGCACTACGCCAGATGCCTGGGGCATCTAGGCTCACACAGGTTCTAGCTGGAGTAGTTGGTGGACTTCTGTTGTGCCACCAGAGTGAGTGCAGGGTGTCGTGGATGGTCACAGATGTGATCTATGATATGCGGGATCATGACTATAGATTCTCTTGGGGCAGTTTTGTACTATGTCGATTGTACAGGATCCTGTATGGGGTCGTGTACAAGGGCGGTTGATGTCTAGTTATGACATTGCTACTACAGGTTTGGTGCTAGGAGCACATTACGGTGCGGAGGCCGATAGGGCTTCCTCTAATAGGGGTTGACGGGGAGAGGCCCCGAGTCTTCTACTGGTGGCTCCGAAGAGGGGCACAGTGATGGATTGACCTATCGATGTCTCGGAGGCTATTGGATGACCTAGTCCCGGACTAGATCACCTGGAGGCCATGGAGGGAGTATCTAGGGTGGCCAAAGGACAGACAGGAGTTGGCTCACGTTAGATGAATTTGCTGGCTGAGGATGGAGAGGGGAGAGGTGGAGCTCCATAGGTACGACCGAGTTTTGAGGTAGTTCAATCTACAGTAGGGGATCCCATCCCTCAGAGATTATGAGTTTTCCTAGACTATCTGGGATAACACTACAGTTAGCGGGGCTCTCGACATGCAACGGTTCTGGAGCCAGGACATAGATGATGCCCCCATATAGCCAGTGGATGGGGATGACGTAGGAGTAGTCGATGGCTATGATGCCTGGTACGCAGGCATCCGCCATCCTCGGATGATGAGGGCATAGGGTTCGATCCATGCGGTTGTGCATCGGATAGGGAGGTAGTGCCAGGCGGCGATGGAGGCAGCCCAAGGTCACGACGGGAGAGAGGTGAGGAGGCCACAGGCACAGGAGCGGCCATAGCAGAGAGAGAGGGAGAGGAGGGAGGCGAGACCCCTATCTCCACAGAGGCCACCATCACCCGATAAGGGCAAGGGTGTGGACACAGGAGAGAGTAGCGAGATGGCTACTCTCTAGGCAGAGAGAGATCGTCTACAGGCCTAGGTGCAGACGCTACAGGATGCGACTGCACGACACCAGGCCGAGGTGTCACAGCTGTAGGATGAGATTTCACGCCTCAGGGCATGGGGCGGAGGGGCGAGCTCTGGGGAGTTGACATGGGCTATCGCCCAATTGACATTTTACCAGACATTATACTTCTAGCTGGTGCCAGAGGTGGATAGACTACCCCTGCCAGCTAACATCGCAGATCTGATCAGGATCAGGTCGTCGAGGACCACGTCCCGATCGAGGACGAGGACTACACAGATGGCGATGGGGCCACCTCGTCCACCTCAGGGTGGGGGATGAGATGAGGTAGAGAGCTCGAGAGGCTCTCGAGGCTAGAGGGCTGGACACTAACATTGTATTATATTTGTTTTTGTTGATAGAGGATTGAGTATGCCAAGGTATAGATTGTGGCATACCAATCCAATTTTGATGATGTACATATATTTGTGATATATATAGATGAGATATTTTTGATCATATGATTTGTCTTATGTATTTTTATGATGCTTTTAATGTTTTGATTGATTGATTTGATAATTGGATGTAATTATGTCATTGGGAATATTATAATTTGAATGTCATGTGTGTAATATTTTAAATAAAATAATCTGATGTAACAATTTGATTTGTTGTAATGAAATGTAAAAATAAAAAGAGACTTCTAACAATAATTTCAAAGGACATTGTCGCTATTATAGACCATTTCATGGAGTCGCTGCTCACTCGGTCGTCAAGCTAGTCCCATTTATAGAAATATTGTTAAAAAGTAAAAGAGTGCTTAAGAAAATGTCTTAAGACTTTGGTGCAATAGTGCAAATGGTGATGATGATGATTTGTTTTCAGATTTTTATTAAAAATATTTGTGCATGAAATAATGTTTTAAAATGATTTTTGCTAGGCATAAATTCCTAAGTATGATAAAATTTTTGGATAATTCTTTAGGAATTATACCATCATTGCAAAATTGAAGGTTGACATAATGACATGAAATAATGAAAATGTGTTTGCTTTTGAAAAGCATAATTTGTGTAACATAATGAATTAAGTCATATGGTTTTCATGATTTTTAATAAATGAGGAATAAAATTGTTACAATGGTTTGTGCTAGGCATAGAATATGTAGGTATAGACTCATACCATCATCGCGAAAATCCAAAAAAGATAGTTTTATTGCATGGTTGATTTTTGATGAACAGAAAATATGAAAATGAGGACTTGCGCTAGGCATAAAATTCCAATTTTGGTTTTGAAACTATACCATCGTCGCGAAAGTCAACCAGATATATATGTATATGTTTTTTATTGTATATTTTGAAAGAAATTTTTGATTTTTGTATTATATAGTTGTCTGTATGGTAAACAACTGTACTTGATTTATTCCAAACAAGTTGCAAAAAATAATATTTCAAATTATTTTGAAGACAAAAGTTAGATTTATAAGGAATCTCATGTGCATATGTGAATTCATTTCTGATCTTGATTTATCATAATGATACACAAAATCTCTCAAATACAAATGTGTGTGCAATTGCATTGTTCTTTTACCAATTTTGAGCAAGGTACTATGATACAAGTGATTTGAAGAAACCAAATAAGTGTTCATTATCCATGATGTAGATGCATATAACCATACTAGGCTACTATGTAGGTCGGATTATCAAGAGCTAGCTAATCCATTAGCAGACATAGGTCTGTACAAAATAAGGTCGCTAATGTGATAGACATATCACCATGCTAGGAGTTACCCAAGGCCAATCAGAGTTGGGCACAAACCACCTGTTATGGGGCTTACCTCACAGTTTTCGAATAATTGAGAATTCCAGGGATTCAAGCTCATCAACCCTTCTTTTCTTTTCAAAGGGTAGGGAAAGGGATTTTATTGCTTTCTTGATTTCTTTTGAACTTTGCTTATTTTTCTTTTTGTATTTATTTTGCTTGATAATGCTTGGAACATTGTTGAAATAACATTTTTCTTTTCTCTTTTCTTTTTCTTGAACTTTTCTTTTCTTTTTCTTTTCTAGGGATACTTTGCTCGGATTAGCTGTAGAGCAAGGGATTTTTATTTCGGGTAGGGGTGAGCTTGTCCTTTTGCCAATTCTCAAAGATTCTAGACCATGTGCATGATAGGATAGCGGGGGAAACTTTTCGCTCAAGAAATTAGTTCTACTATGTAGCAAAACATGGAAATTACAAATATAATCATTTTATTGTGAAAATATGTGCTTGGTTTAAGTAAATAACAAGATCAATTCTCTATGCTCAAACTTTATTTAGTTGAATTTTGTGAACTTTGATATAAGAGATATTAGTAATCATGCCAGATAAAATCAAGATATTTATTGTTGTGAGTGTGCAAGTGAGGGATGCCAAATAAATGCTAATTTATCCAAAAATAATTTAAAACATATAACTGCAATAATTGTAAGAAAATATATATAAACACTTTTGAGAAGTTTTGATACTGTTGACTCTCGCTTTCTTCTTTATTTGGGTTTCGAAAGAGTCAAGAATATATTTTTTATTATATTTTTATCATTATTTTGATTTTTGTTTTTATTTTTTTGATTTTGAGCATAAAAAATTTAACAAGTTCTTTAAATAAATGCAATAGATAGTTTTGAAGATTATGAATATTTTTGATGTTTTTGGATTTTTATACATTTGAAAGAAATATAAAATTTTTTGAAAACAAATATATACAAGGATGAAGAATGACCAAATTTATGCATAGTAACGTTTAAGATGCAAAATATTCATGGGTTCTTTAAGTTCTTTACCATCTAAGGTAGATAATTTGTATGCTCTTGATTCAAATTTAGCAGTAATAATGTATGGTCCAAGCCAATTGGGCTCGAATTTACCTTTAATGTCCTTAGTTGCATTTGTATTTTTTTGATTTTCTTTTAAAACAAGGTCACCAATCTCAAAGGAGCGATGACGAAGTTTTTTTTAGCATATGATCTTTTAAGCTTGTTTTGGTAAGCACGGAGATTCTCTAAAGCATTGATGTGTTTTTCATCTAAGAGTTCCAGCTGACTGAGTCTGCCAGCATGATATTCATCTCCTACTTCGATATCTCCTACTAGATGATGCATGACTACAGAAGGGTCTAGACCTGGCATATCTTCATATGTCCAAGCGAAGATATCTTCATACTCTTTAAAGAATGCAATGTATTGTTCTTGTTTTTCTTGGCTTAATTTTGATCCAATATTGATTATGTGAGGATTATCCTCAGTTCCAATATTAATTTTAATGACGTTTTCTACCTCCATGTGTAGATCTCTTTCAAAGTTAGGTGGGGCGGGTGAAACGCCCAATTCTTGTAATTCTTGTAAGGTTAATTTAGATAAGTCATTCTGAGGATTAGTGGCTTCAATTTGGGCTATAGTTGGTATAGAACCATCAAAATAAAATCCATTGTGTAACATCTCTTCAACAGAGACATCATGGAAGATATCTCCTTCCAACTCTTCATCGGGGTCAACAATCATTTCAGGGTATGCTATGGACAACATGTTGCATGAAAACGACTAATTTTTAATAGGCAAATCAACATGCCTATCCATATAATCTTGATAGCATATGAGATGATCATCATCCTCAAAAGGAAAGGGTTGACCCTTACTAGGAAATAGGCCCACGCCATAGCGGGTAGGCCATGGTTCTACCTCAAAAGGTTCTTTCATGACATTTTGGAAAGGTCCCAAGCCTTTCCCTTCATATCCCATTTTAAGCATCATGGGTTTAGCTTTAATATAATCATTGGTAAAATAACACCGAGCATATCCTTCATGATGAGTTTTGATATTCCGAGGGATTCTTCCCCAATCATATCCTTTATAAATGAAGGCACAACTCCCGACTTGGTAAGTACTTCCCATAGGTTGTGGGAGGCCCAAAGTATGAGGAGATGGTGGTAAGTTATTTAAAACGTTTGAATCTTGCATGAAAACATTTGTCTTTTCTGATATTAAGGTTGTAGATAAATCTGGTAAGAGTTCATCATAAAGGGCATAAGATGTAGAAGGCTTATTACCTATGTCTTTAGCTGTGGAAGGTATGATAGATGTGTCTATAGGTTTTTAATTTATAGGGATAGAACTTGAAGGATTGGTTGTAGATTTAAAATCTTTTTGAGGTTCTAAAATGATTTGTTTAGAGGGTTGTTGGTCTATATAGGAGGATGAAATTAATGGAGGGGAAATAGGTGAAGTTATGGGTTTATGTTTTATAGTTTTGGATGAAAAATAAGAACTAGGATGTGTGGATGACAGGGTAGGGCAAAATTGCACTCCAACAGGTTCTGCCAAAGCACACATATCAAAAGGTCTAGGGTCACCATGAATAGTGACCAACTGATTTTTAAACTCAAATTTAACACATTGGTGTAAAGTTGAGGGGACCACTCGCATGGCGTTGATCCAAGGGCGACCCAAAAGTATATTGTACGATGCTGGACAATGTACAATAAACACGATTGTTTCTAGGGTTCTAGGGCCAACTTGCAATGGGAGGGTAATAACTCCACACATTTCTTGTGTTTTGTCATTAAAAGCTTTGATAATCATATCAGTTTTCTTCATTTCATCACTTCTAAAGCCAAATCGTTGGTAGAAGTCAAAGGTGAAAATATTTAGAGATGAGCCATTATCAATCAAAACTCTTTTGATGGCTACATATCCAATTAAAGTAGTAATGTATAAGGGATTTTCCTTATGTAAACTGTGTTGTGGGATATCTTTATCCCGGAAGTCAATACAATCAATCTCTCAAGTGATGATAGTATTAGCCATAGATTCAGGTTGAATGTTTTGAGGTACCATCATTTGGCTCAATGTAAGCATCAACTCATCCCTATGGGTGGGAGAGGATCTTAATAAATCTAAGAGGGAAATTTTGGTCGTAGTATTGGACAATTGCTCATTAATATTGTAAGGGGGTTTAGATTGAACAGTAGGAACATGATTCCCTTTATTGGGGTTTTTCAAAATGAATGGAGCTGATCCATCGTTCTAGTTTGGTTCTTGTTGAGAGTTTTGAGCTTGTTTTCGAGTAACGACTCCAATGGTACCTACAATGTTATAGTGAATATGTTGAACTGGTCTCGATTGAGCATTAATGGCTTCTTCATTAGAAAGGAATATATTAGAAGAGGGTCGAGTAGTGACTCTTCTAGGAAATGGTTCTTCTGGAACCATAGCATATGTGATGGGTTGAATAGGGTATGATTCATTTTCAGAACTATTTGATTGGTTTGAAGTAATGTCTAGTTCACTTTCACTATCTGATTCTATATCACTAGAATCAAAAGTTTGAAAATTATGTAAGGGCCTGGTCGTAACCAGGGATAAGGTCATGTCAAATATTTGAGGATCCTGAATAGGTAATTGTCCACTAATGGTTCCTACATATCGGGTAGGAGGGGGAACATTATGATGTTCGATTTGATTGGCTACATCTTTACCATGTCTTGGTAAAGGGTGTTGAAATATGTCTAGAGTTTGATTGGCATTTTGATTTTGATTTTGAGGAATGGTCTTTTGAGTATTATTAGGAGGGTTTTGTTTAGGTTGGAAGGCTTGCACTTCCATTTCATTATTGTCAATCAAATCTTGTATTTTATGTTTCAATCTTTTACAAGCATTGGTAGAATGTCTAGGTCCTCTATGGAAATCACAGTGCAAGTCAGCTCTATATCCGGGTATAGTTGGATCAGGTTCCCGGATGGCTGGTAATTGGATCAAACCTCTTTCGAGTAATTGAGGTAAAATAGTTGATAAGGGTTGGTTTAATCTAGTGAATTCTCGAGGAGGCTTGTTAGGAGGTTTCAATATGAATTTTTCTGTTGTCTTCGTTGCATTGATATTAGCAACATTTTTGCTGTCAGTGACTCCGTCACCGAAAACTTGTTTGTTTTTATATTGATTTTTGGATGTTTTCTCATCATCCTTCTTTCTGAGTTGGCCTCTCCTAATGAGGGCATCTTCTACTCTTTGAGCTAAATCTATAGCTTGATCGAAGGTAGTTAAAGTAGCAGTCGATAGCTCATAAGATATCTGTTCTTGTAAATTGTTGATGAAAATGTCCAACATTTCCCTATAAGGTAGCACAAAGTGTAGTTTTCCTGTCAATTGCCTCCATCTAGCTAAGAAATCGACAAAGCATTCATCCTTGTCTTGTTTTAAATTGTATAGGTCTTTAATAGTTACATGCCTCTCGATGTAGGCACTAAATTGATGGACAAATGATTTCGCTGTTTCTTTGAAGTTTCTCAAAGAATGATTGGGCAATTGATAGTACCACTCTAATGCCATTCCACCTAAACTTTTGGGGAACATTTTTAGTAATAGAAATTCGTCATGCGATATGTCGTGACATGCTATCCTAAACATGCGAAGATGCTCTATGGGATCTTCGGTTCCTTTATATATAGGCAGGACGGGCATGGGAAAATGCTTAGGGTATGGTTGAGCTACAACTATGGGATCCAAAGGTTGACTACAGATCTCTCGATAATTAAACGAGGGGCGGTAGGGATCTATCTGGTCCATACGTGAAATAATTGTTTCACCATGGCTTCCAGATTACTAGTTTGCCCCCCATATTGGTTCGGTATGGCATTGACATGAGTGTTATGGGCATATGATGGAGGAACATGAAGATTAGATGCCATGTTACTGTTGTGTAAAATATTGGTAGGAAAAGTATTATGGAGGAATTTTGAAGTTGGATTATGTTGTATTCCAGATTGTTGAAAGTTTGTATTTGGCTTTGTTTTAGGTTTTTGCTTACTTGAAGCATATTGCTCAATAGTTTGGCGGAACAAAGTAGTGAAGGAAGGTTTATTTTGTATGGGAGTGATTTTAGGTTGAATAACAGGTTCCTTAGGAGGTTGGGTAACCTATTGTTTTGACATGTTTTGAGCCATAGTGACCATATCCGTATTGGATGGTCTAGCCTTGTCACTTTCTTGATCAATGAAAGACAAGGGATTAGTGCGCATATTGCACATATATTCCATGGCTGCTTGAGTGTTACTAATTTTCCCTTTATCAAGGCGAATTGCCACATTAAGGTCATCAATGTTATCCATGAGAAATTTCTTGAAATTCTCTGCATTGTCAAAGGCAATAGTTCCATTTGGAGCTACTCTAGGGGATGAGGGTCCATCCTCTTTAACACTTCCTTCTTGTTCCTTATCTTCACCTAAGTCTTCGTCTGATTGACCTAGAGTTTCTCCTTCCGGATTTGAATCTCCAAGAAGGACATTTGGGTCTTTAGTTGTATCTTGTAACCAATTTTCTCCTTCTCCTAAAGTTTCTTTACCATTCCTAAGTTTAGGCATGGTGCTAAGTTTTGATTTCAGCAAATATATATATATATATATATATATATATATATATATATATATATATATATATATATATATATATATATATATGCAACAAATTAAGAGGTATATATTTACTATATACCTACTACAATATTTGAAAAATGAAATGTTTAAGTTTTTGCTAAGTTTTTGATTTTTTAGTTTTTTAGTTTTTTTGAAACAATATAATAAAGACAGCAAATAACACAATAAATGCAAGAAATAATATGAAAGTAATAATCTAGTTTTCTATAAAAAATTTATGAATATCATTAATAGGTTCGAGTTGTTCAGGAGTCATGAAGTGTTCTTCTTCAAATTGAAAGTTTTCTTTTAAAAATTTGATGAAAAGAGCTATAGTGATGTTGTCTGTTTCAGATGCTGGTTGATAAAAGTAAAGCTCGTGGCAATACTCTCGATATAACATAGCTCACGGAACTCTATTCCATCTTTCCCTATCTATAAGAACCTCTTGGTATTCTACACAACCTAGGAACTGGTGAACAATGGCTATGTTCTCAAGGTATTCCTCGAAGGTGAACAACTCTGAAGATACTAGAGCTCTCCTATAGGCTAACCATCTATGGCAGGCTCTCTGAAGTTCATGATAAAAAACTAGTTGGTGAGGATCCAGGATTCTATCTAGGACTAGCCTCTTGATTTTCTTAAGTTGTGTGGACCTAGATGAGATGAGAATAAGTCTTCTATCAAGTTCGTTCCACAGGAATTTATTTCTACTTGTTTCAGGCACACTAAGGACAGAATTGACTTCTATGGCTGCCAATTGATTTTCTACGTTTATAGTAACCGCTAACCTTTTCTTAGGAGCTACCATCTACACATGTTTTCAAACTTAAATGTTTTAAAATGCATCTATGTTTTAGTTGTTCTATATATGTTTTTGTTTTTGTTTTTTTTTTTTTTTTTTTTCAAAATGTTATGATGCATTCACATCGGGTTCACCAAAATGTATCGCTCCAATTTTTTTGCATCCCTACCTTCAGGCTATTGGATTCGTGCCCGGAAGGAGGATGGGAAAAGGATGTCGCAGTACCTCGGACTGAGAGGACTTTGCGAAGGTCCTACCTCTCAAGGGAGGTGTATTTTGATGATTTTTTGAGAGATGGTGGGTTCACCAGGAAACATTTAACGGCAGCTTCCACGCCTAGGTTTTGGAATGTGTTTTAGTGTGTTCATTTTTAACCTTAAGCATTCATATCCTAGGTTTGGCTGAATGAATCTAGATTAATCTATATGAAAATGCAAATTCCATGAATAAAAAAAACAAGTTTAAAGACAAAAAATAGAGAGATTACAGAATGCAAATGAGGAATACCTGATTCGGATGTCTAAAGAAGATTCTAATGTTGAAGCAGTCTGGATCGTCTAAGATTTGATAGAATCATCTGCAATCAGACAAGATCATCTGAGATCTGACGAATTCGTTAGACGAATTCGTCAAATACCTGCAAAACCAAAAATAGATGCAAAATACAAAAAGTACTACAGTGCTAACAGAGGGAAATGATATAAAATGGCAGCAATGTTATCAAACCGAAACTTAAACACAGAGACGAGAAATGAATCATGCTAATTAGATGATAATTAGGATTTAATTATGCACTTAATCTAAATGGGTGAACTCCAAATGCAAAGTAACATAAAACACCGAATAGACTATCTAATTTGCAGAATAAAATGACAGAGAAAAGGTTGAGAAAGGCAAACTTCAGGCACTGATTGCCTTAATATGGACTACAGTCGAGATCGTATCGCATCAGTACGAAATTGCCTCGAATTCAACAGGTTTGCCTCCCATCTGAACAGGTTCATCGATGACGATAGGTGCTGGCTCCGGCTGAAGAAAAATGATGTACCTGCAACAAAATTGATATGGAACTAGTGCAAATGAAGAATAGGGATGATTTAATGTGAATGGAGTTAACTTGCAGAGAATTTCGGCCAGGGGGTGCTAAAGGAATATTTTAGGATTAAATAGGCTTAGGGGAGTAGTTAGGAGGTTGGAGATCATCCCAATTTGGGAGATCTCCAACGGGGGAGGGTCCCAACGGCGTAGACACGCTTTTGCCCAGATTGGAGACCCGTTGGAACAGAATCCAACTTTGTAAAATTAGTTTTGCGACAAGATCGTATGGACGTCCTAGTCCAGACGAAATCGTCAAATCTGGGGTGATATCGTCTGATTGGTGACGATATCATAAAACGGTCAAAACAACCTCTAAAAATGGCACGAAAAAGGGGGAAACGGATTTCTCGACTGTTAACAGGCGGTTTGGGAGGTTAAATTTGAATTTTAAATTATTTACTAAGGTGAATGTAATTATTGTAATTTTACTGCGCCAATTTTAGGGTGCTACACTAACACCTAATGCTATAATCATTGAACATTATGTATAATTGGGTATGCACATATGAATTGACAAGAAATGACACAAAAGTAAAATAAATGCTTCTCTTATTAATATTTCAAATCAATCCAAATTACATATCCATCCCTCTTAGGGATACCCTTTTGATACAACAATTACAACATGATAAATTCCCTTCCAGGGTAGGTGTAATCCAAATGTCTTCCACAAAGACACGAACTGCTCCAAGGTGTCGATGACCTTCTTCTCCATGATTAGAGGCATTTTCTGCCTTGCATCCCAAAACCTTGTTGATCCTACGTGCAATAAACAACAAGAAAAATTAGATACAAAGGAGGCCTCTCTTGATGAGGCTTTTAGGAGAATCTTGCATAAAGGATGATGTAATTAACATGAAATCAAGAAAGTGCAAGAAACATATTAAACCTATGTTAAGCATGAAATAGCACCATAGAACATGTAAAGGAAAAGCATATGCATCTATCTAATGGTCTAATTACGGAATTGAAAGCATGGAAGCATGAAAAGATCCATTAGTAGCATAATTGCAATAATGAAAGGAAATGACTAAAAACCCTAATTGCACCGGTCAAAGTCCCTAATAAAGCTAATTAACATGAGATATAACTAATATAATAACAATAAGCAAATCCTACGGCTAAAGAATAGATAAATCAATGATACTACCCTAACCATGGCTCTGATGCGTGATGAGAACTATTCACCGTGGCTGATAGCCGCAATGGAGCTTGAAGTGAGTTTGTACTCCAATTCAAGGGTTGAATCTCTGAATATCTCCATAAAATTGATGGTCAAGGGTCACCTCTGTGTCCTATGACATATTTGGTGGTTGAATTGCTCAGTTTGGTGATGGAATGGGCTCAATTGATTTTCTTGATTCTTACTAGCCCTCCATAGCCTCCTTGACTCCAAATGCCATGTGATCTCCAATTGGGTAGCCAAAGTGTTCCTCTCAATGCACCTAGGTGAGTATGCAATTTGATAGGGCTTCACTACATTTCAATTCGAGATTCGTCTATATATTTCCCCAATTTGATGGGGGGTTAAATAGCATTTTCCAAGGGCTAGGGGTGGCTTCATGAGGAAGCCAAGAACAATATTGGGCAGTTTGAGTTTGTTGAATGGAAGGATCCAGAACCTTCCTTGCTCAAACCACTCCAATCCACAACCAATTGGCCATTGCAACCGATTTTGGGTCGGATGAAGGCCAATTGATTTTGAGTGCTGACCACGACTGACAGGCACGGTCATCTCTGCTAATCATGGGTGTCAACATCGGCTAGCACTGACTAGGCAAAGGTGCCCAAATTGAGTGGTAAAAACCATTGCTATACCTTGGAATCTATCCAAGGTCTTCCATATGGTCTTCTAGCATGTCCCATATGAGTAGTCACCTCGGCATGATGTATTTTAGGTGTCTATAGATGCCCCTTTTGAGATGCATTGTGAGATCGAACAATGTTGAGCAAAAATAGACCTCCTAAAATGATGTCGTAGGTTGCATGATGATCATTAGTCTGATCAACATTAGATGCCCGAGTCCTGCAAAGAGGATGCGCATCCTAGAATCATTGCTTCCAACTAGATGGAAGGCTTAAATTTGAAAGAGTTTGCACTCGTCATTAGACATTCGGGTAGCTTTGGTGCTACAATAGGAGTTAGGCCTATATAACCGAAAGGAGGAGAGCTACAAACTAACTATCATATTTGCTTTTTTCCCCAGTAGAGGGTAAGCTTATGATAGTCTTTGGCAATGATTCGTAAGATGAACACAATTTTGACAAGATCAAGGGATATTCTATTGACTTTGATTATGATTATGATATTATGACTACCCCCTCAAGCGACGAGTCAATGAGGGTAATGACAATTAAATGAAGCGATGAGGTCGCTTGACCACTATGAAATATTTGAACAAATTAAGATTTAGCATTTGAATTATTGGCAAGGCCTAATCAGCTATGATTGCAACTGTTAATAGCAATTGTCCATTTCTATCCCATGGAGTGGTCCAGCCACGAAGGCCTTCTTAGGGAATCGAAATGAGGACAATGTCACTGATGCTTGTGTTGAATCATATTGTCGATGATCTGCTGAAAATATCATAGGAGAATTATGATGAATATCTCGTTCCCCTGGAGCAGTCCGATCGTCAGGGCCTTCTTAGGGATTGAAATGAAGCATACAATTCAATGATGACTAATTTACCCCAAATGTCCTTATGGTAATTTACTCATCTTGCCGGATTGCATGGATCGCAAGTCGCTGCAACCACCAAGTGTATAGGGTAAATAACTAGATACAAGGTGCATTTGGATTTTAAATTTATTTGATTTTTTTGTTAATTTTGTAGATTTTGAATTATCTGGTCTGGTGGGTATTTTTAATTTGTTATTTTATAGCTCTCCATGGTTGGAATTGAGAGCATTTATTGTAGTTTGTTGACCGTGCCTATCATAAGTGGTTAAGAAGGTCAAATTCCTTGATCACGGATCAGACCTATGGGTAGAAAACCCTAATTCTGGGACCGTGGTTGTCAGACGTGGTCCGAACCAAATTCGAAAAAGGTATAAAAGGCTTTTCCTATTTGAAAATTTTCATTATTTACCTAAAACTGCCAGTAAAATTGAGAGCTCTAAGAGGTAAAAAGTGAATTCTGACATGGAACGCTGTCACAAACTTCATTGATTCTCTTCTATCCACATCGATGGCCGACCAGCCGAAAGCTTCGACCAGTGGGGGAGCCGATGCATCCAAGGTAACACACAAACCGAGACCACGCTTGCAAATTACCGAATTAAAAATTAACCACACTAAGTAATGGGTTAAACGAACCACATTAAACTATCGATAATGAACCTCACCCTAGTTAGATTTAGCATAGGTTAGGTTAGAGGGGAGGGTTTAATTTTGGGGTTTATTTTGGGAAGGACGTGACCCTAAAAGGGTCATGCTCCTTAGTCATGGGTGGCAGACGCAGTTCCCAATTGGAAAATTGGGGGCCATGACTATCAGCCACAATGGGATTTAAATCCCAACGGTCACATTTTTGTTCATCATGTCGATCGTGGTTCCAACCCGCGGCACGCAAACTTTAGAAAAATTTTCAAAAAATGTTAATTTTAATTTTTTTTGGTTTTCTTGGCAATTAATGCCATTTAATGCATTTTTGAAGTGCTTTTTTTGATTTTTTTGAAATTTTTGATCATGTGTGTGCATGTTTTTGCTTTTTCATGAGATTTTTTAATTTGTTTGTCATTTTTTAGTTATTTTTAATTATTTTTTGTATTTATTTGATTGCTTTCACTTAGGCCTTGACCAACAGAGTGAGGGAGACTGATCTCCTTTGGAACTTATGCCACACTCTCACTGACATGGAGCGGGGTTGGTTTGCTACCGTGGGGTTTGGTTACATCCTAGACCTCCCCACCATCAGAGTGGATCAGTCATACATGACTGCCTTGGCCCATCACTGGGATGCATAGACCAACACATTTCACCTATCGATGGGTGAAATGACTGTTACTCTAGAGGATGTCTACCACATATTCTGCCTACCTATTGATGGTGAGCCCATCACCTCCTCTCCTACCATGGTGAGGAAGGCCATGTTTGATTCGATCTTTGGTAGATGGAGCATTGAGGCACAGGGCCGCATTGACCATGGAGGCATCCACATTGAGGAGTGGTTCCAGGCTAGATTCTTTTCATAGTGGGAGGCGGTATTCATGCACCTGATTATCCAGATAGTCCTCCTAGACTCATCAGGCATGAGGTTCCCCTGGAACCTCCTGGCTAGGACCAGGGAGGTTATGGTTAGTTCGATCGAGTGACCTCTCATTCTGGCATGGGGGAGTACTCTTCTAGCACAACTCTATCACGAGTTGTATCATATCACATGCCATAGCAGAGTGGGCATCGATTGCAGCATACTTCTGCATATTTGGGGTTGGCAGCACATTTTGATAGAGCACCCTATTGATTTACCCCTAGAGGTTACTGCTATCCCTATAGATTCTCAGTGTTATGCAGCCTGCTGGCCCTAGGAGCAGGAGGGTTTTAGGAGTAGGTCTCATGCAGGAGATCTGGACCACTATATCTCTCGATTTGCATAGCTTCACCCTTAGCACATATAGTGGTGACCATACATGGGCTGCCCAACTTGGATAGAGGTAGATAGATACTTGCACCAGGTGCACATCGAGATAGGTGGATTATCGGTTGAAAGGCCGACATACGTGAGTATCAACACTTCTCTCATGTCTTGAGGTAGTTTGGGATTTGATAGGATGTCCTAGAGGTGCCTACTATCTATAGATGCTTGGTCCTAGAGAGGGACCTGACCTAGCCCCAGGTGACTCCACTAGGGGATGCTGATGATGACTTCTAAGAGTCAGGCCTAGCGGATGCAGGCATGACTACTGATTATGATACATGGTGGTCTAGCTTATAGTGGCATAGAGAGGGACCTCTAGGCTGACCAGTAGATGGCTTCACAATAGAGGATGTATAGGGTGCATAGGTGGACCCTCATGGGCATAGGACCCATCAGAGGATAGAGGGCACATGGGGCATAGGGGCCACTATAGAGGAGGGCCCACAGGTAGAGGTAGAGGAGGAGGCATCCAAGGAGGGTGAGGCACCTCCTGACAGTGAGGTAGGGTAGTTGAGGGCATAGGTTGTCGACCTCTAGAGCTAGGTTGGGAGACTTCAGACTCAGCTCCTACATAGGGATACTACTATCACCACTTTAGAGGTGAAGTTATCTCATGGCCAGAGCCAGTGGCATGACTACGAGGGGGAGAGGTCCACTTTGTAGGTGAGGATTACCATGGTGGATGTAGAGATACATAAGCTCACAGGGCAGCACACTCTTTTGTAGTCCTAGGTAGATGCTTCTGTAGTACTACTCACCACTTACCAGGTTGGGGGATCAGCTCCCCCATCTTCACAGGTTGCTTTAGCACCCCCAACTATTCTAATAGTACCAGTAGTACCATTAGTACCAGTGGCTCAAGGATTGGCAAGGCTTGGATCAGGGGGCAGAGATCAGGAGGCTTCAGGCTCTAGTTGAGCAGCACATTGAGGAGGCCTCACTCAGATCTGCCTACATTACCACCTTGAGAGGGTGGATTGGACTACTTGGGGGTGAGATTCCAGAGATGCCCATGGCTTTAGGGTCTTAGAGGACTCACACTCGGGAGACAGGATAGTCCTCAGCTAGCTCGAGTCGCAGGACTCACAGGTCTGAGAGATCTTCTGGTTCTAGCTCATGGAGGACCCACCAGGAGGGTGGAGGCGATGGCGGCGCCTCACAGACTGGGGGTGCAGGCCCTGGCTAGTACAAATCTTAGAGATATCATTGTACCATTTTTTAGTGTAAGGTCGAGGACCTACACATATGTAGCCTACAAGGTATTTTTGACCATGCCGATGTACTGCACATTATTATTATTTTTGGTACACACACACACACACACATATATATATATATATGATCTGACATTGAGACTCATTATATGTGTAGATTTTATGTGTTTTATTGTTTATGTTTTATGAGATGCATATGGATGCAATGCTTATATGTTATGTTGATTTAATGCTATATGATGTGATGTATGGATGACATGCACTAGCTATATGATGGATGTATGATTTAGATGCGATGATATACATGTGTAGATGGACTACTTATGATGAATGTATATGAATGCCATATTTTGATGTTACATGCATGTATACTTTGCTTCACTTGTATGCATTTAATTTATACTGCTATGACATAATCTATGCCATGTATGTACTGCATGTATTTCTTTGTTTCTTTGATAATGTGTTTGTGAAATGGACATGTATGCTTTAATCACTTAAAACATAATGTATGCAATATGAGTTTTAACAATCTAATGGATGACACCACCGAATGTATAACAATCATGTATTGTAGTTGCTTTATATTTTTATGAAAGATAGTACACCCATATGTGAGATGCAATTATATATGTTTTCTATTCATAAGCTTTTGTAAATTAAAATAATATGGATAACATAGTCAATGGCCATCTAAATATCATTTATGACATCCATCCAGTATCTAACATATATTACGAATAGTTCTAATAAACAAACTCTCATAAAATAAATTGATGTTTTGATGATTGCATTGAAAATTGGTTGTTGCTATTTGGGAATTTTTGAGGTTTTCCATGAGACTCAAACACCCTAGTTGACTTATCAAAAGTTGTATACTAACCATACTAGACTTTTGAAACATAAGGCTTTCGCTAGGATAGGCCCTAACTGTTCATTATCCATGTGTGTGCAAATGAGTATATTTAGATAAGGCATAAGCATACCCCGATGTCAAGCGGGATTCTTTCAGCCCATTGCTAAGATTGGGGATCCTCAAATGTCTATCCAATCCTAGGTTTAGATTTTAGTTGGACTAGGCTACTAAGCGATACAAGACACCTGAAGCTAGCTCTTCCACATTCAAACATTGGTCTATACAAAAGTAAGATGCTATTGTATCAGACATATCATCATGCGTAAGGTATAGTAGTGCTGAAAATTCTAGGGATTCAAGTTCACTCCCTTCTTTTCTTCAATTTATTGGGATACTTGCTCATATATAGTGACAAAAATCACTGTTTATTTTGTATATACTCTTTTTTCTCTTTTTTCTTTTTCTTTCTCTTTTTTTTTTCTCTTTTTTTTTCTTTTCTTTTATTTTCTTGAGCAAGGGATTTGATACTGATTTTATTTTCTTTGTACAACTTGATCTTCATTTGATTTGACTTTCTAGGATTTACATTTTGTAATTTGATTCAGAAACTTCCTTTGGGGATTTTTCTTTGGGGAACTATTTATGGGATATTGATTTAGGATATCGATCTTAGGGTATCAATCTAGAGGATTGATCTGGGATATCACTCTAGGATATTGCTCATTTTAACGTAAGAAAGGAATTATGGGTAGGGAATAAACCTATCCTTTTGCCAATTGCCAACATTTCCCATACTGTTCGCACAGGGGGATAAGCAAGAATAAACTTTTCACCTCAGGATACCTGGTCCTACTTCGTAGCTTTCATCTTCCCCTAGTCCTTATTAGGATTGTTTAATTTATTGATTAGTGATAGAATTCTGATATGCTAAGGGCTATACAAACTAGACCTCATCTACAAAATTAAAGCAATCTTTCTATCAACTCTTGAGAAGACCTCTAGGTATGGTTGAATGACCAAAAAACCCTAGTATATTCATTGGCCAAGTCAACCAAGTACGCATCAAACCAAATTACCCAAGACTAGGGTCAAACCAAGTATGGATGATATGCGTCTTGGGAAACTTCAAGTGATTTAATGCCTTGGTAGTTATAATATTGATTTATGACCTTGTGTTAATCAAAACCCACTTAAACAATTTGTGATTCACACACGTAATGATATGCAGCAGTGGGTTTGCTATAACAGTGGAAACCATATTGACTTTGTGGTTATGGAATTGTATGACCAGTTTCTAACACTATTGCATGTGCCCCACGAAGTGTGTAAACACTTCAAGATCCTGAGGCTACACTTCTATGGACCTTAAGATATCCATAAGCATCTCCCTGTGCTTGGGAGACTGCTAGATCAGATCATAAATCAACTACTTTGCTGGAGTTATCTGTAGGTTTTGGACCAACCTACTTCTGATGGTTACCATCGATCTAGTTGGTGGGCCTGGCACATGCTAGGCTGGCATTGAAGGAGGTGCAACTTGGACTCTAATGGTTATTAGAGGTTGATTTGGTTGTTCATACCTCACATTACTTGTGACAATGTTGACCATTATTACTAACCCCTGGGTTTGTGGTTTGATTCGAACTTGGTTGACTTGGCCAAAATTATTCTTTGGCATCTCATGATTTGGTAAAGGATTTTTGTAAATCCCCATATTTTTATTTTCAAGCTCTTGTGTGTTGTCAACAAGAAGGGTACCTCTTTTGATCATATTTTGCACAAGATGTTTGAAAGACCAACATACCTCGATGTTGTGGCCTTTTGATCGATGAAATATGCAATATTGACCGTCCTTGTAGCCCTTAGGCTAATTAGGGTCCATTAACTTGACTTTGGGTAAGTGTATAGCCTTCACCTCACATAACTGATGAAAAATCAAATTCAACGACTCTGATAACTGAGTGAATACGTGAGGTGGGTGTTGCTCCTTATTTTTACCCTTATAATTATTGTTGCACTACTCATATTATATAGGAGGAGGTTGGGCTTGATAGTTTCATTGTTGTTGCTTCTTATCCCATTTTTGGAGGTTCAACACCACCTAATTAACATAGGTCGGCTTGGCCTATTTTCTCTCAGTGCTTTTCTTATGCCACTCCTTCTTAGTTCTGAGCTTCAAGTTACCCTCCTATAACTTGATGTTCTCTATCACCTTGGATTGCACCAAAGCCTCTTCGAATTTCTGGTAATGTTGTAATTGTAGCAACAATGAAATGTGCTTGGTGCAAATCTTCATGAACATTCATGTTAATTCAGAGGATGGGATGGGGAATGGTAGCTTTACCATCAATTTTTCTCCATCATTTTCCATAATCCATCATTGGCTTATCATCATGTTGTGTTAAAGCAGCCAGGTTGGATAGTTTTACCTTTTTTTTTATGTCAAAGGAAAAGAGTTCAAGAAACACATCAACTAGTTGTTTGAAACTAGTGATGTTGTGCCTCTTTAATTGGTTGAACCACTCTCGAGCTGGGCATAAGAGGGTGGTAATGAATGTGTGTAGGAGCAAAGCATCATTGCTCTCAATCTGAAATCACATATCTATAAAACTCATTACATGCTCCTGTGCATCTTTCTCTCCTTGAAACTTTTCTAGTCTAGGTATCTTGAAATGCTCAGGATAGGCTGGAATAGGCACTGATGTGCATAGAGATTCATTATAGATTTTTTCAAGGTAAGCTTTTGATAAGTCATTACTTGCTTTTCTATGACTTGGACCTTCTCTTCTAAGGTCTTATAGGTCTACGAGGAAATAAACTCCTCTTCTCGAGATTGCGTTGGAGGCACCTTTGAATGTAGATTCTTCCTCAGTTGATGTGGTGTACTAGGCTTGCCCTCCTCCTTGAATTGGAATATTTCTAGATATTCTTGTTCTAATTCCTCTCCCACTTCTTCCTCATGCTTCCTATGCTCATATTTTTTGAATTATGGATGTTGATCTCTGTGCTGAGTTGTACGATGAGTATGTGTGTCTATGTACTTAGGGTGTAACTCAGGCTATGAAGCCCCTTGTCTATCGACACACTCTCTGGTCTCACTATGAGGAGGTAAACCAGTGCTAGCCAATCAATCCTCTCTCTCTACATGCTCCTAATCTAGGATGCATTATTCATATAATTTTTTTCTTATGAACCTCTACCTCTAAGAGTTATCATTTTTGAGGTGCTCTTTATCTGTATGAACATTCTCCAATTGGTCTTGGAGAATATGTCGTCTCTGTTCTAACATTAGTCTATGAGCTCTATCACCATGATCAGCCATCTGAGGCATCTGGTGTGTTCACTCTATTCAAGTGACTTTATGGGTATGTCCTCAAAAGGACTGATTTGCCACACTCTTGTCTCTATCTATAAATATGGCATTTGTGTCTAGATATCTCCTATGCTCTATGCCTACATGAGATGTAGGAGCACGTATATTACAAGAACTCTTGGAGCACTCTCTAGGTTCTTGGGTAATCCTAATGGTTCTTTCACTACACTCACTCGTAGGTCAAGAGGGTACAGGCATAGGCTTATATCCTAGATGCCCTAGGAATTTGTCTAGACTTTCTAACTATTTGCTATGCCATGGCTCATGAGGTGATGTACCATTAGCTCCCACTTTGGATATATCTATGGTGAACTTATAAGGTTCACCCCTATGGGGAGTTTACATGGGTGTACACTTGAAAGCGGTCCTATGTACTTGCCCCTGAATGGGCAGATCTCGAGCTTGTCTATACTCATATTATGGAGGTCATAAACCTCCCTTAGATATAGGTCGAAGGGGTACCAATATGGATCCCTCAATGACATATTCTTTAGTAGAACCCGTGGATGCCTACGGAATGTGGTCACAGTAAATTCTACCATGTGCTAAACCCCCATACTGGGAAGTCCCATGCTCTGATCTATGTCTAGAGGGATGTCTAGTACTTCCTCTAATTGGGGTATTCTCAATGGAATTCCCTCATGTGGAATTATCCCCTCTAATTCTCGTTGAATGATATCCATGAGGATTTTTTGATTGAGGGAATTCTACCTTGTGTTTTTTATTAGGTGGATCTTGGGCTTCGATCTTAGGTCTATGCCTAGATTGACCTCTTTGTGTTTGCACCATTATGTATCCTATGTCTAGATTTAACTTTTATTAACACGTAAATAATACAATGATGATTATCTCATTTTACAGTTTTAAAATGAGCCCTAAACTATTTGATGTGTTTTCAATTTATTGTATCAGTAAAGTAACTCTTGTCATTTTTTGTAATATGTTGATGATTTTCTCAATTTTTTTAAAAGGCTTTCACCTGTATGCTCGCAGCTCGAAAACCTAGTGATGAACTCCAGGTCGCGTGATCCCCCCAAAATGTGGTGATGAGTTCCACACCTATGCAAGGAGCATAGGTATTTCCATACCCTCACCCAAACTCACCCAGTCAGCATTATATCCTCCAAAGAGAAGTACATGTAAATTTTCTAGGCTATGGATGGTTCTTAGATCCGATATTGGTCTAGAACATAAGGTGCATGGGATTTGGGCCAATGGATGGAAATCACTGCTACCATCATTGAACCCCTACTAGTGGTTGGATGTGACTTCCAACTCACTAGTTTTTACAATGTTTCATGGTGTGTGTGGTTCCTTTTACTTTGGATGAAATAAAAATGTATAAAATAGCACTCAAATGATTCTACATGCCTTTCAAAAGAAAATTTTACTTTAAAATAATGCACGACTATGCTAGATGAATTTTAGAGAATGCAACTATCTACGACATAAATGGCCACTAATTGGGCCTCATGCATACAAAATCTAAACAAGCAATGTCCTAGACCACTGGAGACTAGGACGGACTTCAATCAGAGATCCGCTATTCCTAGCAGCGACTAGTAGAAAACTAATAAAAAAAATCTAGGATTTTCCTTTTTACTTTTTTCTATCTTTTACTAATTATCATCCATCTGTTGCATTCTAATTTTGTAAAAACACAGACATAAAAATACAGAGAGGAGAAAATGATCCTACCTTAGATCCAAGTTTGATGGTGATGTCTGATATCTACTTTTTTCTATTTTCTACTGATCGTGTCTGTCAGGCGCGACTACTACTATTACCATGGATGTCATCCATGGTGAAAATTGTTAACCGTAGTTGTCAACCATGGTGAGCACCTATCATCAATAAATCATAGAATTCAGTTATCTGTGGCATGAAATGTGGAGGTTTCATCATGATCACCTTCTGTACCGTGCAAAAGACTAACACCTAATACTATAATCATTGAAAATTATGTATAATTGGGTATGCTCATATGAATTGACAATAAATGACACAAAAGTAAAATAAATGCTTCTCTTATTAATATTTTGAATCAATCCAAATTACATATCCATCCCTCTTAGGGATACCCCTTTGATACAACAATTACAACATGATAAATTTCCTTCTAGGGTACGTGTAATCCCAATGTCTTCCATAAAGACACAAACTGCTCCAACATTTCGATGACCTTCTTCTCCATGATTAGAGGTATTTGCTTCCTTGCATCCCAAAACCCTGTTGATACTACGTGCAATAAACAACAAGAAACATTATATACAAAGGAGGCCTCTCTTGATGAGGCTTTTAGGATAATATTGCATAAAGGATGATGTAATTAACATGAAATCAATAAAGTGCAAGAAACATATTAAACCTATGTTAAGCATGAAATAGCACCATAGAACATGTAAAGTAAAAGCATATGCATCTATCTAATGGTCTAATTACAAAATTGAAAGCATGGAAGCGTGGAAAGATACATTAGTAGCATACTTGCAATAACGAAAGAAAATGACTAAAAACCCTAATTGCACTGGTCAAAATCCCTATTAAATCTAATTAACAAGATATATAACTAATATAATAACAATAATCAAATCTTACAACTAAGGAATGGATAAATCAATGATACTGCCTTAACTATGGCTCTGAGGTGCGGTGAGCACTATTAACCATGGCTGACAGCCACGACGGAGCTTGAAGTAAGTTTGTACTCTGATTCAAGGGTTGAATCTCTAGATATCTCCATAAAATTGATGGTCAAGGGTTTCCTCTATTTCCTTTGATATATTTGGCAGTTTAATTGCTTAGTTTAGTGATGGAATGGGCTCAATTGGTTTTATTGATTCTTACTAGCCCTCCATAGCCTCCTTGACTCCAAATACCATGTGATCTCTAATTGGGCAGCCAAAGTATTCCTCTTAATGCACCTATGTGAGTATGCAATTTGATAGGTATTCGCTGCATTTCAATTCAAAATTTATCTATATATTTCCCTAATTTGATGGGGGGTTAAATAGCATTTGCTAAGGGCTAGGGGTGGCTTCATGAGAGAGCTAATAACAATATTGGGTAGTTGATTTTGTTAAATGGAAGGATCCATAACCTTCCTCTCTCAAACCACTCCAATCTGCAAGCAATTGGTCATTGCAACCAATTTTGGATAGGATGAATGCCAACTGATTCTGAGTGTTGACCGTAGCTGACAGGCATGGCCAGCTCTGTTAATTGTGGGTGTCAGTAGTGGCTAGCACTAACTGGACAAAGGTGTCCAAAATGAGTGGTAAAAACCACTGCTATACCTTAGAATCTATCTAAGATCTTCCATATGGTCTTCTAGCATGTCCCATATGAGTCTTTGCCTCGAAATGATGCATTTTAGGTGTCTACAAATTGATTACATAGAAGATGCCAACAAGCAACCAAGGAATATCTGGATAAATTTACTAAAATTCCTCGATGATTTGTTGCAAGCAACCAAGGAAGATCTGGATAAATTTACTAAAGAGCTACAACCCATGGTGATACCAGTAGATCAAATATATAAGCTATATGACAATAGATTCAGTGAAGCTTCTAAACCTATTCCAAAAAAGGTATGGAATACTTCCATATTGGTTGCTAAAATTATGGTTGACAAGAATAAGCTACTCTAGAAAGGGTGGTTATTATCATATAGAATTGAGGGTAAACTACAAGAGATTGTAGATATCCACCAAGAGATGATGCAATATGGTTTTGGAGGACTTTGGATTGAAAATAAGACCTTATTAATAGAAGAAGACCTTCAAAATAATGTAGCCTCAATCATATAGGATAAGTCAAATAGACACTTGGGAAGAGTTTATTAATCAATAGCATGTCTCTCAAATAATCAAAAACTTAACGAGGCTCAAATATTTAATGGAAGACTTGGTGAAAAAAGGTAATTATATGTCTTATGAAGAGATTGCTAAGTTGGAGTATGTTCATAAGTAGCTCAAAGAGACAACTAATCCCACTGATTCAGCTTAGAGACAAGCATCATAGACCCTAAAATAAATAATCCAACTATTTGGAGCAGATCCAAAAGCTAAAGAGGAGGAAGAGCACCAAGAGAACTAGGAAGATGATAGTGGAGGAGAAGAACAAGAAATAAATGAAGATAAAATGCACCAAAATGAGGAGGTTCAATTAGAGAGGATTATGGAAGATACTGAAGAAGTGCAATATGAACATCTGGAAGTGTAGGATCAGTAAGAGAATGTACAAAAGTAAGAAATTTTGCAACGGAGTAAGCTGAAGTATTGTTGTATCACAAGCCAGTAGATGGAGCTATATGTTTATATTTTTTGTAAGTTTTTTTGACCCTGACAATGTTAGAGGGCAATCATAAGGTGCGAACCTATGAAAAAGGAACATGAAAAAGCTATGAGTATATTTTGCATGGAAAATTCTGATTAAGTTAAGGTTATAAAAGGAAAATATTTTTATATAACTAGAACAATATTGGGTTCATGAAAGGATTTGTAGACTTTGTGTTGCTTCTTACATGAATTCTATATGAATTGTTACTCTCTAAGTATCTTCACAAATGTCTTAGAGAGTGATGGTCATATGGAAGTCATTCTATGAAACATGGCTCATCGAATATTGGATTCTACCCCTTTTCCCTCATCTCTTCATGCCTCCCACTGCATATATTCTTTTCCTCACTTCATACACATTTTCCTTTAAAAATTCCCTCCATTCATCTATCTTACTCTGCTATTATTTTTTTTTTTGACTCCTGATGCCCAATGAATAAGATTTTGAGTTCCCATAATTTATGATAAAAATCCCCTAGGAAGCACCAAAATTTAGGCCTAAAATGGCCACATAGAAAACTTTTGCAAAACTTTTCTAAGTTAAGAAGTATGGTGTTCTACATTGTGATAGTAGTGCAACGCAAAGTGCTCTACCTCGTGGTCAATGTAGGCAACATTGCACTTAGCACTCTCAAAATCATGGGCCAAAGCATAATGAAGATGCAACAATTCACAACAGCATTTCATACCGTGTGAAATAGAACAAGGTTCTAACCTATGGTCAACACAATCAAACTCAATAAGTCCACTCTCTGAAACATGGTTTACAATATTTTTCTACCTCGCATGGGTCACAACATGTTCTATATTGCATGGCTCAACATAATGCTCTAGCCTATGACCAACATTAGTCAAAACCTACAAGTGAGCATTCTCTCATGTGGGCTAGCACAAGGTTCTACCCCATGTGGGCTAATACAAGGTTCTACCCCACGCAGGCCAGCACAAGGTTTTACCCTGCATGGCTCAATGCAATGCTCTATCCTACAGTTAGCATTGATCAAACTTATGCATTAATATATAAAATCATGGGCTATGACATGGTTGGAATGTGGTTCTACATCATGGCTTAAAAAAATAATAATTCCATCTAAATACTAAGAGGAGCAAGCCAACACATTGTTCTACAACGCGCAACTCAGAATATTTTTTACATTTGAATACAATGGAACATCCTTTGCTCTAGCCCATAGTCAAAGAGGTTAATTTGTTCAAATAATGTTTTCAAAGAGTAGGCTACTAAATGGTTCTATACCATTGAGAAAACTAAGAAGAAGAGGTAACATTGGTTCAACATTGTGGGATTTTTAGTGAAATGAACACATCAAGCCTGGCACTAATCTCAGTTGTTCATGGGGTGATCGATGCTTTGTTTTTTTTTGGTGCTCTTAAAAACTATAAATGAAGAAGTCTACTTAGCACGAGATGACTGATCGAAGTCTGATGGTTTATAATGAAAAGAGTAAGGATATGAAGCAATGAATGGGTCAAGAACTAAGAAAGAAGTCAGTTGCATATCTATGGCTAGATGTCATCAACAAGAATGATGAATGGTTTGGATGATAGTTTTATACAGTATGGAGTCAAATGCCATGAAATTCAAGAAATTTATAGAGGTCAAGTTATATAGGAGTGCAATATCATGTGATTACTTCTTTTTCCAAAAATAAATGAGAGGTTGCTACCTTAGCATCTAGCTGATCTTGAATTTCTATTCCTTGTAATGTTCTATTTTCTTTAATATTTCAACATATAAAACTATAAATAGAGGTTGAATCCTCATTTTTTGGGGTCGGCTCTAGAGTTTTTTCTTGCCCTACTATGTAAATAGTTTTTGCAAATAAATAGAAGAAATATTACTTGGATGTTTTCCTCAAGCTGGTGTCTTCTGTATATTTAAGAGATTTGAACTATGAATGCATTTCTACTACTGCTGCTATGGTAAGTCTATTATGCTAATATTGGATTGCTAACTTAGAGCACTTTGAAATATTTCATGTTTGAATATAATATTTGAAGAAATTCTTTCTGTTAGTCTAAATACTAATCTAATTTTTCTATTTGGATTATTAGAATTCTATATGTTTGAAGTAATTTATTGAATCATGTCTCTTGTTCTTTAATTGATGAAGATTACTTGTTTTGAGTGCTTTTAATCATAAGTGTGGGTCACTATAAATTAACTGGTGAGGGTTTTCTTGTAGATGCCTATGTTGTTAGCTTTATTCGACCACTATTTAACCATTACCTTTCTAACCCTAAACTCACTTCTATACCTATCTTTAATTATTTAACTAAGCTTAAATGAGTTAACACCCAAGTCATTTAACAAGGTATACTAGCCTACTCTGGAGGTTGGGTTAAAGCAATATTTAATCCATCCAATATTGGGATTTAGACTATGATTAGTGGGTGCATGCCTAATTAGAACATTGAATATAATAGTCATAGTTTCAATATTTCCTTGATGTCAATTCAGATCCCAACAGGTTTCATCGAATTTTCTATATTGTTATAGTTGCAATAACAAGGAGATAGATTTTAAACAACTCCTTGTGAACATTTGTGTTAACTCTTCCATTGAAAGGACAAGTGGAAATTTAGTGAATATTTCCCTCCAATGGTTTCCAAAATCATAGACCGACTCTTATTCAAATTGTCTAAGATTTTATAAGTCGGTTAGGGTAGTTTTCTTCCTAACATTGAGAGAAAATATTTCTAGGAATTTATCCATCAATTGTTTGAATGTGTAAACACTGTAATGTAGCAGATGGTTATACCAATCTAAGATATCTTCCCATAATATCTAAGGAAATGTTTGAAGCATTAAGACATAATTATCTTGGATTCTAACACATGAATGGATGAATGCACTAATATGCTCTCTAGGATCCTCAATCCCTTTGAATTTATCAAACTTCGGTAAAGTAAATTGTGTCGAATAAGGTGATGATGGTACCTAAGGATGGATGGATTGATTGATCAGATATCTCAATTTCAATTTTTGGTACATCATACCAAGCATGTGCATAAATAAGTTAACAATATATTATTGCAAATCTTATATCTTAGGATCTTTCATTGGTGTATGGAAGCCTTGGTTTTCTTGATAAGTATATGGATTTGGTGTGTGCTAGGTGGTGAAACTTTGAGATGAGATGAGGTTTTTATTGGCCAATGAATTTATGGGTATGTGGTGATGTTGGATGTGTTTTTGGACTTGGTTACGGAATGACTGGTGTCGATGAATTGGAGATGAATTTTAGGATATTTGAATGTGTTGGGTTGCAAAAGTGGTATTGATGTGGTCAAATAGAGGTGTGGGTATGGTGACCGTAGGATATTACAATATCCAAGATGGACTAGGGGTAAAAAATATGTTTTTCTTGGGAATGGATTGGGGTTTGAAATCTACCACCTACGACTATTGTTGCAATAATTGAGAGATATTTTGATTATCATTACCAAGTAATTAGTTTAGATGTTATCGCACTTACTGTATGGTAGTTGTAGATGTAGACTGCACAATTATGTGTGGAATGGATGTTGATGTATGGTGAGTGTTGGGGATATGAGTTGAGATTTGTGGAGGGTAAGTTGCAAAGGGAATCACAACTGAATGATAGATACCATACTAAGTTTTATCAATGAACCCATATGATGTACATGGGATAGATGGAGGTATCTTTGAAGCATCATTATCTTATGCTTCAAAGAGTGGATTAGAATGAATACTGGTATAATTGGATGGAATAGAGGTGCATTGGCTGAATTATGATGGGAAGGGTTCCTATGAGGATGTAAATGTGGCCTCAAATAGAGGGTTGGTGATGACTTAGCTAAAACTATTGCGGTATGAGTGAGCAAGTTCCTACTGAGAAGGAGGAACATGTCTGGGTGGGATGTCAATATGTTCTAGAATTTGATTAGTTGGTTTTAAATAAGCTCCAACTTTTTCCATATTTATGTAAGTGGTGTGATGGTCGGTTGGTGTAAATGGCTCTATTTTTGGAATGGTAGTGTGGATAGGCCTTTGCATCACATGTGCATTCGAAGTGAACACTATATGAGAAGGTCCATAAAACAAGCCAAAATTTACTTGTTTGTGCCACACTGGTTGGGTTAGCCATAAAAGTGGTTGGGTATGGAGTAGAGCACTCCATGGATGGATTTGGTTGACTAGAAGGTACTTGATTCATGGCTCTAGCTTGATTTCTAGTTAATACCATAAGCTAGAAGTAAGCTGGGATAACAAATGTGCAAGATGCATGTGTAGAAAGTGTTATCATAGTGAAAACACATAAATCAAGCAAATAGATGTTTCCTATATTTTTTTCTAATTTTGTGTGTTTTTGTGTAAATACTCACTAAGACTAAAACTACTATGTATGATGAATGATGAAATACGAATAATAAGGTATGTTTGAACCCACCCTACTGACAAAGAATGAATTATGAATGACTTAAAAAAATGGATTCCTAATGGTATGATTGGCTCAAGGTAAAACGTAAGGAATAAAAATTACCCCTTGAGGGAGGCCATATTGTCTGAGTCCTGCTACTTGCCTAATACCTAAGGTAAGGCCCCACAGGCTTTCACTTCACACTCGGACGTGCTTGGACAGAAACTATAGCTAGCACTAATTATTTTACCTCATGGTAAAAGGGCACTACTAATCCTTCTTACCTCGAGTGAACCCAAGAGTAGGGGATCTTATAGTGATGAAATCCAAAAAATCACTTGAATGAGCTATTATAGTGACTAGGGGGTGAGCAAAAATATAGAGATGAAGCCCACCCTCACTGGTCTTGATCAATGGTTGGTGATGAAATCCAACTCGTTGATGTTAATAGTGAAATGTACAATGTGTGTGATTATTTTTATAGGCTTCATTTTCTATGGTGTTTTCTAAACATTAAAATGTAAGTAAAAACAAACTATCTTAAAATGCAACTCGCATGTGTTTCAAACTTGTTGCGTAAAATAAAAGTGAAAACACGTAAAGCAAACAACACAATAGATAGAATACCATAAAATAGCAGAGACACCTAAGCCAAATGAAATGGGTGATTTCCAAATAAATCTTAGGATGTTTTTGACATATAAATATAGAAATAGACTAGGATATATTTAAAAACCTAAATGCAACGAAATGCAAATATAAATTTATCATAGGTGCAATATAAATGATTTTCAAATGACCTACCACTTTAAAATGCACTTCATTTTCTCTTTTTTCATTGATTTATTGTAAATAAAAATGCTTTTGAATGCCTAGAATGCCTAACAATGCATGATGTATTGCTTTTTAAATAGAAAAGTAAGCATTTATTATTCCTTTTCTATTTTTAAAAAGCAAAAAAATGTAAGTGGGATTTGAAAATAAACTTACTAGGAAGCCTACATATTCTTCCTCCAACTTCATAGATGTGGTACAGAATCTCCCAAATATTCTACCGAATCTCATAGATAATCTATAGAATCTCCTAGATACTCAGTAGCATCTCCCATATACTCTATGGTATCCACCTAGACACTATATGGCATCCCTTAAACATTGTGTGGCATCCGTGCAACCATAGATCAAATTTCACAGCTCCTAAAAACCCTAGTTTAGGATCTCATAATTTTTACAAACAAGGGTGTCTTTGGATCTTCTTCATTCCAAACAAGGGTGATTGGGCTTGCATATCCTTGTGGGGCCACCTAAAGCTACAATAGACATCAATAGAAACATATCATATACTTGCACAAAAATAGATAGAACATAGAGTTAGCAACACATGTAGGGACTCCATAGTGTGAGGCCCACTAGAATAAGAAAGTGTAAAATACTAACCCTAGCTAAAATACTTGCTAAATGAAGTGTAACATAAAAAAAATATAATTTAAACAATGAAACCAAATACCTTGTCAAAATATACTTGATTTGTTGGATCTACGCTTCTACCGGTTCGATCTGATGATGCATGAACGCTCGTAAGCATTCAAGGGTTTAACGGATGCGACATGGTGTCTAGCAAACATCCAGTAGTGTTTAGGTATGGATATGGATTACCTATAGTATTTAAAAGATGATCTACAATTTTTGGAGAATGCCCTAGAGCATTTATGAGTTGTGAGGAATGCTCTATAGGGTTTGAATCTGGTTTGCAGGGGTTGTAGAGGACAAACGATGGAAACAACGATGATGAGGGTTCGTGTGAACATAAGTAAGGAATGTGGTAATAAAATGTTAGGGCTCATGAGATGATGAACTGTTTGAATTCTCTCTCTTTACAAAAATGAATCATATTTTGATGATTACCCTTGATTTATGTTAGGGTTTCAATGACACCAACTGGAAAACAAGATTAAAACATGATGAAGGGTTGTGATTGTGTTTTCACAAGTGACATGGATCATGTTAAATGAATGGCTAGGATTAATATGTGATGGGTGACTGAGATTTATTCATATATATATATATATATATATATATATATATATATATATATATATATGATGAATGGCTATGATTTGATGATGAGTGGATGACAAGTGGCTAGGATTTTGGTATCTACAAAAAAAATGAGCAAAACAATTAAAAAGCTTCTATAGTATATCTAGGAGAGGATAAATATGATGAAAAAGAAAGTTGTGAAAGAATATTGAGGAATAGAATAATAATACCTACTCCTAATATAGGCAAGGAAAAAAGAGGAAAACCCTCAAATTATCAAGTGATATCTAGAGAAGCAAGGGCAAACATAGATAAAGGAACACAAATTGAAGAAGTGAATTTCACGATATCGCCTTAAGGACACTCTATTGCAATAGATAAGCAGTATAAAGCATTCAAAAGGGAAATATGGCATAAACTTATAATCTAACAAAATGAAGCAACATAGGCAATAAATATGATGAAATTATCTCTCTATTCATTTATCCATAGCTTCAAAACATGATTACAAGATATCCCCTTGAGGGCTTTACAAATGTGATACATTTCCATTACAATATTTCAAGGGATCTAGTCCCTTGGGAAGAGGCCTTTAAGGCAAAAATCAATGGTGTGAAACTCCACTTCCCACACTCGAGAGCTAGTATTGGGCTGAAAAGCTTATGCCTCTTTAGCTCCTCCTCCTGTCTAGCATTCCTGTTCCTGAAGACAAGGGATTGAAAGGGGGTTAATAGCACCTATGTTATAGAAGAAAACAATAAAACCATAGAAAAGGAGCTTCATCTACAACATAAAAAACTGATCTACATGCATGGAAATTGATCTAAATAGAGCATAAACATATTATAAACTAATATAAATGCAAATGAGAAGATTTGGAAGCAATATTAAAGGTAAAACTATGTAGAAATAGTGATCATCAGTAACAGGACAACTAAACCTGCAACATTGGGGATCTCAAATTTGGCATCAAACTTGCTCCAAATTGCACTAAATTTGGTCCATAGGTTCATCTAGGAATTCCAAAGGGGTCTATGGAGGAATTTATCTCAAATTCCAACCTATTTTGTGATCGTCCCTAGGTGTGACACCTACAGACTGCTAACCATCCCCAGGTGGGGCGGTCACAAAACTGGCTTAGTTTTGTCACCTATGCCAATGGGATTTGGTCCAAAACTTGGGTAAGGGTGTTGTCGACAGATGGGGCCAAATATTTCTTCAATTTGGCCGGTTTGGAATTGGTGGATCAAGCCTATTACCCCTGAAATTGCCTTTGAATGAAGAGGGTTTCAAGGCTAAGGTAGGGCGAGTTTTGGTTTGCAAAAGGTGAGGGCTAATTTGTGTAGCACTTCATTGCTCAAATGCTTCAATATTCCTCTTTTGAAATGGGTGTTTGCACCTCTTTTTATAGCCCAAAAGGGCATCTAGGGCAAAGGGGTAAGTCTTGCCATGCGAGGCAAGTGCTACCATTTGTCACATTGCTTGACATGCATTAGGGAGGGAAGGTTGCCCATTTGGGGCTTCCAATATACTATCCCTGAGTCCATTTGCAGGTCCCCAATCAATTTGGGGTGATTGGATGCATTAATGGTAGTATTTGATTGCCATTTAGCACATCCTTTGAATTTTTGAAGGGTCTTCTTGGGGGCCATCCCACCCAGGGATGGTTATGGATGGTCGTCCCTAGGTGGGACGGTCACCTAAAACTACCCTAAACTGCTAGGAAACCTCCAAAATAAGTTTTGGAGCCTTATGCAAGCCTTTTTCCAGCCTAGAGGGGTGCCCAATAGGGCCATATATTGTCAATAAGAGGGGCATATGTGATGCACTGATAGTCTTATCCGATTTACGTGATTTAGGTGTCTATAGATGCCCCTTTTTGGGATGCGCTATGTGCAACAAAGCGCTGAGCAAAAATAGATCACTAAATCATCGAATGATTAAGGTTGTTCATTAACCTAATCAACTTTGGATGCCTCCATTGTGGAAAAAGCATACATTATTAGAATCCTTACTATTGACATAGTCGAAGGATCGATTTTGGGTATACCTTTCAGCCGTGTTGTAATGACAGTCTTATGGGGCTTAGGGCATACTAGGTCTTGGTGCCTTGTATTCTTGTAAACCTTTACATGGGTCAATTCCTGAGGTTTCAAGGAGGTCAAGCCTATTGATTTGCTTCTTATGCTGATTCTTTGCCCCAACATGGGCTTGAAAATTTATCTTTAGCCAAGATTCTTTTGAATGCATGGAATTTACACTTCTGAGTGTTTTAATGTTGATTCGATTTTTGAATTCATTATTATGACTACCCCCTCAAGAGACGAGTCAATGAGGGCATGGAAAATTCTAAAGTGATGAGTCACTTGACACATATGACTTAATTGGGGTAACTCTCTATTTTGCCCATGGTACTAAATACCTATTTGGAGGTGATTTTTGACTGTTTTGATGAATAGTTTTGGAAGCAAAAGGCCAAATATCTCATTCCTATGGAGCGGTCCAGCCATGGAGGCCTTCTTGGGGACTAAAATAGACTTTTTATGCATCCAAAAATACTATAGGTTTATTTTCCCCCCCTTTTTTTTAACCTTTCTGCCTTGTTTTTGGTGGGTTTTTGACCCTATTTTTGATATTTTTGAGTTGTTTTTGATTTTTTGATTTTTTGGAGTGTGAGGTCTGAGGACCCACTTTATTATAGCCCATGGGCATTTTTTGGATTATGATGTATCTTTTGGTCCCATACATATATATATATGAGTTTTCTATTATCATCATGTGTTTCCTTATTGCTTTATGAGATGTATGCAATGCTTATATTTGCTATATGATGTTATGATGGATGTCTAACATGGATGCATGTATTTATCCTATGATGTGATTTGATGATATGTAGATGTGTATGCAATGTGAATGCATAATGAAATGGATGATGTGATTTAATTTTATATGATGGATTTATGATGACTATTTGACGCATTATATGCTAGCACCATAGACTATACAAAATGTATCTTTGTTATTTTCATGTTATTCTAACATTTTATGTAATGGATTTGGGAATTTTAACAAATATGTGACAACATGATGTAAAATGAAATGGATAATGTAATGTGATATGATATTATTTGATAGTTTTGAAGAGACTCAAACACTCTAGTTACCTAATCAAAAGTCATATAATAACTATACAAGATATTTTGACAAGGTATGCACCTACTAAGATAACCAAGATAATTAATATCCCTGTGTGTGCATGTGAGTTCATTACCATGATAACACATAAGATTACCCTAGTGCAAATGGGATTCACTCAGCCCATCGGCACTAGAGATCATTCTATGAGTCTCATTATCCTGAGTTTTGTACTTAGTTGGATTAGACTACTAGGTAATCTAGGTTACAACAAGCTAGCTCATCCACATTCAAACATTGGTCTATACCTAAGCAAGTTGCTTAAGTGATAGAACATATCATCATGCGGGAGGCTACCACCATTGACAAGTAGGCTATCCACCAAACCTATAATGAGGATCACCTTATGGTTCTCTAATGCTGAGAATTCCAGGGATTCAAGTTCAAGACTCCTTTATTTTCTTTTAACTTTGACTTTCTCAAGGGATTTGCTCATTTTGATTTGGTGAGCAAGGGATTTTAGTAGTGGTGAGAACCACTGTTTTTTTGTGCTTTTTCTAGTGATAATAATCACTGTTTCTTTTTACATATTTTGAAGTGATAATAATCACTATTTCTTGTTGGAGTACTTTGAAGGGATAATAATCACTATTGATTTTTCTCTTTGGGATACTTTCCCCAGTGTAGGGCAAGGGATTTTTGGGTAAGGAGGAACTTGTCCTTTTTTCAATTCTCAGCATCTTTGAACCATTCGCACAGGGGGATGAGCAAGATAACATTTTCACTTGAAAGTAACCTAGACCACTTTATAGTTTTCATATTTCCTTGTGCTAGACTTGGATTTATTAATGTGAAAATGTGTTGGGATTTTGATGTATATCAAGCATTATCTAAGAAATATTCTACCTTCTAAAAATCATGATAGCTTTCTACAAAATCTGAGAAGACAACTAGATATGGTTGAGTGACCAAAAACTTTAACTATGTTTTACTAACAATGGCTAAGTGACGGGAAACAGACATATAATATGGAATGTGAATGTAAATGGTATATGTAATGTAAATAGGTGGTAATATTGACTCATAATAACAATGATTTGAATAGATGCCTAGTGTATAGACCTAGTGCTAGACATGTATGATCAATTTGGAATGATGCATAATGCAATGATGAGTATACCTAATGCAATTTAGATGAAGTGCAATGAAGCAAAAATTTTGTATTTTTAATGATGTTTTTGAAATTTTTGATATATATGTATATACATGTTGACCAATGGGCTTAATGAATGCCATTGGGGCTTTTTGGGTGACCAAAGGGCTTATAGACACCTTTGGAGCATTTTGGGATGACCTAGACAATTATAGACTGCTTAGGAATGTTTTAGTTTGACCTAGATGGTTATAGACCTCCTAGGGATTATGGGGACCAAATGGCTTATAGATGCCTTTGGGGTTTTTTGTATTGACCTAGATGATCGTAGATTTTCTAGGAGTTTTTCTTTTGACCTAGATGGTCATTGACCTAGGAGCATTTTGGGTGACCTAGACGGTCATTGGCACTAAGGAAATGCCATAGACTACCTAGGGGTATTTGGTTGTGACCAAAGGGCTTATAGATACCTTTGGAGAATTTAAGGTTGACCTAGATGATCATAGATAGTCTAGGGATATTTTTATTTGACCTAGATGGTCATTGACCGCTAGGAGCATTTTGGGTGACCTAGACGGTTATTGACATTAAGAAAGTGTCTATAGACTACCTAGGGGTATTTGATTGTGACCAAAGGGCTTATAGATACCTTTGGAGCATTTAAGGTTGACCTAGATGATCATAGATAGTCTAGGGATATTTTTATTTTACCTAGATGGTCATTGACCGCTAGGAGCATTTTGGGTGACCTAGACGGTCATTAGCACTAAGGAAGTGTCATAGACTACCTAGGGGCATTTTGTTGTGACCAAAGGGCTTATAGATGCCTTTGGAGAATTTAAGGTTGACCTAGATGATCGTAGATAGTCTAGGGGTATTTTTATTTGACCTAGATAGTCATTGACCGCTAGGAGCATTTTGGGTGACCTAGATGGTCATCGACACTAAGGAAATGCCATAGACTACCTAGGGGTATTTGGTTGTGACCAAAGGGCTTATAGATGCCTTTGGAGCATTTAAGGTTGACCTAGATGATCGTAGATAGTCTAGGAGATTTTTTATTTGACCTAGACGGTCATTGACCGCTAGGAGCGTTTTGGGTGACCTAGATGGTCATCGACACTAAGGAAGTGCCATAGATTTCCTAGGGGTATTTGATTGTGACCAAAGGGATTATAGATGCCTTTGGAGATTTTAAGGTTGACCTAGATGATCGTATATAGTCTAGGAGCTTTTTTATTTGACCTAGATAGTCATAGACCGCTAGGAGTATTTTGGGTGACCTAGATGGTCAATGGCACTAAGGAAGTGTCATAGAATGCCTAGGGGCATTTGGTTGTGACCAAAGGGCTTATAGATGCCTTTGGAGATTTTTGTAACTTTGATTACTTTGTGATTCTAGGAGGAAGGTGCAACACCTTGTGTACCCCCAACATTTGTGGTGATCAAAGGAAGTGAGGAAGGTGCAATACCTTTAGGATCCTCAATTTGCTTCATTTCTTGTGATGTGACTAGTGGGGAAGGTGTGACACCTTGGATACCCCTAGTATGTACTATTTTTGATGCATTGTTATTGGCTTGGCTAGGAGGAGTGATAGAGATTAACTCCCCCTATTGTGGCAAGGGATTAGGGGTAATACCACTATCTTGATGGGGTAACATGAGTGACCCACTTGTGGATACAACTTCCCTATCAATAAGATCTTGGACCACATGTCTAAAATTATGACAATTGCTAATGTCATGCCCTCTTATTCGATGATAGAGGTAAGAATGATCCTCCCTGTATCGTCTAGATCTAGACCTATTTTGGTTGACCAGGGGTATATTTGGTAAGATAATTGCCTTTGCTTCTTGCAAGTTGTGAAGGATGGTTGACATGGGCTCAGCTAATGGAGTCCAGGTATGATGTTGATGCTTTAAATGAGGTGAATGTGATCGCCACATTTTATGATGTGATAGGGTTGTATGCATCTTAGTCACCTGTTTAGGTTGCTCTTCTTGACTCTTCTTTGTAGGTAATATATTCTGAACTATGTCAATTTGTTGATTGTTGATTTGAAGATCATTCTTGTCAAGCATATCTTGTACCTTAATCTTGAAAGCAATACATGACTTAATGTTATGACCATTCACTTGATGATAAGGATAATGTTGGCTCTCTTGATACCACATTGGTTTGTGCCTATTGGGATCCAAAGGGTGGATATCTAGCAATGTGATAGCCTTGGCCTCGCATAATCGATTAAAGAGTGACACCAAAGATTCAGGCAATGGTGTATATATGTGAGGTTGATGGTGTTGTTGCCTTTGCCCCTGCTTCTTTTGAGACTTAACATTGGATTGCACAGGAGGAGGTTGGTCCTGATAATCAAGGGGTTGAGATTTTGGATGACTCAACTGTAACTCAATGCTTGTGAGTCGATTCAAGATCTGTTGTGAGTCATTGTGTTGGCGACTCACTTGTAACTCAACATTGGCTAGCCTATCCAAAATCATCTGAGTAAATGTAGATGGTTCATGATGATTGTGGGTAGTGAGTATATCCACATGCTCTTGTTCTTGATTTAGCTCATGCTCTTGTTCCACCTCAGAGTGTTCAATTGTGGTAGCTAGATTATCTCCACTTTGTTGTAGTGGGTACACTTGTTCTTGATTTTGTTGAGATGTTGAATGAGATGGAGTAGGTGTAACTGAATCCATCAATGATATCTCTTGTGTTATGGATGGAATTTTGGATGGAGTCGCAAGTGGCCTAGATGGATTTAGAGGGTTTTGGTTCTCTGTCATCACATTGATCATTCCCACAAACTCATGAGAAGATGCATTGGCACTTGGACCAGTCATGGCTACCTCATCAACTTGTTCAAGGTGATCTACTTGGCCCCCATGCTCAAGGGGTGCATCAAAAATGCTATCAATGGGTGTTGACTCGATAGGAGGACAACCTAGATCCTTGATCAACTCGATGATATGCATGAATTTAACATCGGGTTCTATGCATTCATCAAGTTCAGGATTGGTCAAGTGACTTGTATCCTCAATTTTGGTGGATGAAGATGGTATGATATGATCTAATTCTTCTGTATCCACTATTGGTTCCTCCTTGTTGGTAGGAGTGGGAAGGTCTTCTTCTAATGTGTCAAAAATGTCTAAGAGAGCTTTTGCGGTTAGCCTTTTTGACTCTCCCTCGTTTGAAGAAATAGAGGATGGTACTAGCGATGGTGGTGAAGGTAGCTTCACAACTAACCACGAGGTTGAATCTAGACTCTGGATAAGGTCATTGAGTTTAGTATCCAAAGGTGTGGATGGATGAGTAGACTCTTGTGGATGATCATCCTTATTGTAATACTTGAAGGGGTCTAGGTCGACATCAACCACATGGACCTGACCTTCATGAATGTATTTAAGGCATTGATGTACAATGGAGGGGATGCACTCCATGTCTCTTATCCAAGGTACTCCTAATAATATGTTGTATATTATTTCACCTTCCAGGATATAGAATAATGTAGGCATAGTCTTTTGTCCAACTTGAATCGGTAGGATTATTGTGCCCACAGTGGAGGACAAAGCATCATTAAATGCTTTCAAGGTGAAATTGGATCTTGTAATGTGCGAAGATGGGATGTTGAGATGTTTTAGTGTGGTTGTGGTAATGATGTTTATTGTGGAACCTATGTCAACCAACACTCGCTTATAGGGGATCCTATTGATGCACACAATGATGTGCAAAGGAGAGTCTGGTAAATTGGCAGACCTAGGTTTGATATCCTGATTTTGAAAGGATATAATAGGATCTTTGTGCATTTGTATGTATCCCACAAAGTTGGTGAAAGCATCAGAATCATGAGGTTGTACCTCGATGGAATCTAAAACCTTCATGAGAGTTTCCCAATGCTTGGGGGATCTTTGTATTAACTCCCCCATGGTCATGTTGGTTGATGACGTATGCGAACTTTGCATAGGCCTATTCTGGCTTGCTACCACTTGTTGGATGGGAGCTTTAGGTGGTATAGAAGGAGTGTAGACTTCCCTACTAGGCCTCTTGGTAGGAATATTATCTCTAGTTTGGGCTTGGACTCGGTGTTGGCTAATCGAAGAGTCCACTTGATCACATGAATAACTCATTGGTGTTCTCTTGGTAGGGTACCTCATGGTTTTATGGATTATATGGAGGATAATTAGGATCTTCCTCAGGTCTTATTTTATAAGTGAGGAATGGTTGGGCAGAATTGACTTGCCCACTACGATGAGTATCATACTCGTCTAGGTTTTGGTACCCTAGGGAAGGGTTCTTTGGAAGCTTAAGATGATCATTTAACCCTACCTTAGGTATATCAGGGCATCATGTAGGAATGGTGAGATCCTCATACCTATAACGATGATGCTCAGGGCCTCTCCTATAGTTTTCAACTTCATAGGCTCGTGATTGAGCTCGGCTATGCATAGTTGTCATGATGCATTGACTAGGCAAACCCTACAGGGAACCCTCACTAAAGAAAATTTTGACTTCCAAAAAAGGTTATAAGTGTTATATATCAAAATTATTAGTGTGATGAGCTGATCACAATGGGCTAGGTCTCAAAAATATGATTTTTGGGTCAAAATTTTGTATTTTTGGAATATTTGGCCAACCAAGACTTGTGGGGAAATGCCCACTTTTGGGATTTTTTTGAATCATAAAGAGTTAGGACTCAAAATTTCTATGGGAGGTGCAGAAGGAGCTAACTAAGACAACAAAATAAATTTGGCAAGTTTTGGAGTTGTCTAGACCATTTTATGACTATTTTAGTGTAGATTTTCTCAATTTTCGGGGTCAAAAATAGAGTAAAAATAAAACCAAAATAACTTTTTTGTTATAGCTCCGATTTACATGATTCTCGATCCGTTGGATGCAGAATCAAAAAGTAGATTTTTAATTTAAAAAATTATTATTATTTTTTATTATTAGGGTTTGACCCCAGATCAAGGATCTTGGGTTGACTACCCAAACAATAAAGAAACACCTAAACTAGACAACATGATTATCTCTTTTAAATATTTAAATGTGAATCCTTAAGTTGTTTGGTGTGTTTCAAGATGTGTTTCTTTGTAAAGAGAATACTTGTCACGTGTTTGATATTTTATTGGATGATATGCTCAAATGTTTAAAGGATTTCACCTATATACTCACACAAGCTAAATATGGTGATGAAATCCATATCCAACGAGGTAGCATAGGTACTACCAACCCTCACCCAACACCCTATGCACAACGATACACCCCTTCGAAGAGGAATGCGTGCTATTTTGCATGGTTAGGACAGATCTTGGGTCGGCCTTGGCCACGAATGGGTCCCGATGATACTCTTTCTCACGAGCCAATCGAGTGGTAATTACATCCACTGTTGGTCTCAATCAACGGGTTGGATGTGAGAGCCCAACGCCATTGATGTTAAATTGAAACGTGGTGTGTGTGGGGTTCCTTTTATAAATTTGAAATAAAACAAAATAGCACTCAATGATTATTCACTAAATGCATGAAAGTGCATTTTTCTTTCAAACTTGTTAGTAGCATAAAAGGAAAGCACAAAAATTGAAAGCCTATATGAACTTAACCTTTTTGGCAAGTTTCACTCAAGCAAACCAGAAAAAAAGCAACAAATCTACTATTATTTTCCTATTTTTTTATCTAATTAATGCAAAATTTTGGAGAGATAGAATCTAACCTTTCTATGCATAGAATAAGAAAGAAAAACATGAAATTTGGTCATTTTTAACAGCAAAAATGCAAATTGAAAGTGCAAAGGGGTGTAAATTTGAACCTGAAAGTTGTTGTTTCTGCAAATTTTTGTAGAAAACCTCTAGTTTTGTGATCATCCCTATTAGGTACGGTGGCATATTGGGGGTCGTCCCACCTAGTGCCACCTAGCTGGCCATCTCACCTAGTGACACCTAGTAGCAAAGGGGTCATTTCTGATCAGAACGGTCAGTACTGCAACCTGCAAAACCAAAAATGGAGGTCCAAATTAGCACCATCCAAGGGGGAGATAGAAAATTATTAGATACCGTGATCACCACTGAAGAAATTAATTTCATGATATCGCCTTAAGGGCACTCTATTGCAATAGATAAGCAGTATAAAGCATTCAAAAGGGAAATATGGCATAAAATTATAATCTAACAAAATGAAGCAACATAGGCAATAAAGATGATGAAATTATCTCTCTATTCATTTATCCATAGCTTCAAAACATGATTACAATATATCCCCTTGAGGGCATTTAAACATTTGATACATTTTCCATTACAATGTTTCAAGGGATCTAGTCCCTTGGGAAGAGGCCTTTAAGTCAAAAATCAATGGTGTGAAACTTCACTTCCCACACTTGAGAGCTAGTATTGGGCTGAAAATATTATGCCTCATTAGCCTCTCCTCCTGTCTAGCATTCCTATTCTTGAAGACAAGGGATTGAAAGGGGGTTAATAGCACTTGTGTTATAGAATAAAACAATAAAACCATAGAAAAGGAGCTTCATCTACAACATCAAAAACTGATCTACATGCATGGAAATTGATATAAATAGAGCATAAACATATTATAAACTAATATAAATGTAAATTAGAAGATTTGGAAGCAATATTAAAGGTAAAACTATGCAAAAATAGTGACCGTCCCTGATAGGGACAACTAAACCTGCAACATTGGGGACCTCAAATCCGACATCAAACCTGCTCCAAATTGCACCAAATTTGGACCAGAGGTTCATCTGGGCATTCCAAATGGGTCTATGGAGGAATTTCTCTCAAATTCCAACCTATTTGGTGACTGTCCCTAGGTGTGACACCTACAGACTGCTAACCGTCCCTAGGTGGGGTGGTCACAAAAATGGCTTAGTTTTGTCACCTATGCCAATGGGATTTGGTCCAAAACATGGGTAAGGGTGTTATCGATAGATGGGACCAAATATTCCTTCAATTTGGCCAATTTGGAATTGGTGGATCAAGCCTATTTCCCCTGAAATCACCTTCGAATGAAGAGGGTTTCAAGGCTAAGGTAGGGCAAGTTTTGGTTTGCAAAAGGTGAGGGCTAATTTGTGTAGCACTTTGTTGCTTGAATGCTTCAATATTCCTCTTTTGAAATGGTGTTTGCACCTCATTTTATAGCCCAAAAGGGCATCTAGGGCAAAGGGGCAAGTCTTGCCATGCAAGGCAAGTGCCACCATTTGTCACATTGCTTGACATGCATTGGGGAGGGAAGGTTGCCCATTTGGGGCTTCCAATCTACTATCCTTGAGTCCATTTGCAGGTCCCCAATCAATTTGGGGTGATTGGAATGTTAATGGTAGTATTTTATTTCCATTTAGTGAATCCTTTGACTTTTTTAAGGGTTTTCTTGGGGGTCGTCCCACCAAGGGATGGTCACAATTGGTGACCGTCTTTTATTTCCATTTAGTGCATCCTTTGAATTTTTTAAGGGTTTGCTTGGGGGTCGTCCCACCCAGGGATGGTTATGGGTGGTCATCCCTGGGTGGGATGGTCACCAAATATGACCATCCCTTGGTGGGATGGTCACCAGTAGGGGCCCCAAAACTACCCTAAACTTGTAGGAAACCTCCAAACTGAGTTTTGGATCCTAATACAAGCCTTTTTCTAGCTTATAGGTGTGTCCAATAGGGCCATACATTGTAAATAAGAGGGGCATATGTGATGCACTTATAGTCTTATCAAATTTACGTGATTTATGTGTCTACACAAACTAAGTTGGTTTAATTTCTCTTTATCAAACAACAAAATAATATTTGTAATTTGCAGGTAGGGCCAGTAGCCCCTAATGAGACATGATTATCATCTCAAGGAATATAATGGGTGCTAATGCCCCTCAAAGCATAGGTGTATGAAGGACCTCTATTTAAGTAATAAGACTAATATTCTTTGTATCTAGGAAACTAAAATAATAAAAGAAGTTTCCAAAACTATGAAATCAATATGGGCAAGATGTGAATGGGATGTTATATATTCTTAAGGAGTTATAGTAGGATTAGAGCCTCATGTATAACCATCCATAAAACTAGGCATTGGATAGCTTCTTTAGTCACATGCTACTTTGTAGATATTTGTTTCATCCTTATCAATGTCTATGGACCTACAACTCAGTCAGGTAATTTAGAAAGTTTGAGTGGTATCTAAGCCATAATAAAAAGTAAATACCAAGAAACTTGATTCATGATCATAGAATATTTTAATGCCATAACCAATTTGGATGAAAATTTTGGAAGAATTAGGAAAGTAACCCAAAGCATAAGAGATTTCTTATCTTTTATTCAAAATAATAGTATATGGGAGGTTGAGTTTGAAGAAGACAATTATACATCGACCAACAACAAGAGATGCTAGAACCTAATAGCAAAAACTTTAGATAGATGCATACTCTCATATTATTAGCTAGATGAAGGGACTTGTACTAAAATTAATAACTTGACAAGGATTGGTTTAGATCACTAACCAATAATAGTTAAAATGGTGGAAAGTGAATTCAAAAGAATATCATATTTTTAAATATGAGAAGATTTGGTAAGATCATCCTTAATTTATTTATATGATAGCACAAACATGAAATTTTTTAGGAAATAGTGGGTTGTATACACTTCCAAATCAAATTAAATAAATGACATCTAGATTAAAAGAATGGAACAAGAACACTTTTGGAAATAATTTTGAGAATAAATAATAACTAAAAGATAAACTTTCAAAATTCTAAAAAGGTGATCATACTAATCCAAGTTCTAATTATAGGTGTATCGCTCCAAATTTTTTGCATCCTTACCTTCAGGCTATAGGATCCGTGCCCGGAAGGAGGATGGGAAAAGGATGGCGCGGTACCTCGGACTGAGAGGCCTTGCGAAGGTCCCGCCTCTCGGGGGAGGTGTATTATGGTGATTTTTCGACGGATGGTGGGTTCACCAGGAAACGTTTGAATGGCAGTTTCCATGCCTAGGTTGGGAATGTGTTTAATGTGTTCAGTTTTATCTTTAAACATTCGAGTCCTAGGTTTGGCCAAATGAATCTAAGTTGTTCTATTATGAGAATGCAGATTAAATGAATACAGAAAAACAAATTAGAACAGAAAATAGAGAAAGTAAGCAAGATTAAAAAGCCATACCTGATCCGGATGTCTGATGAAGATTTTGATTCTTGAAGCAGTCAGGATCGCCTCTGATTTGACAGGATCATCTGCTATCAGACAAGATCGTCTGAGATTTGACGAATTCGTCAGACGAATTCGTCAGAGACCTGCAATCAGAGAAGTAGACACAAAATGCAGAAAATGCAACTATTCTAACAGAGGGCAATGATGTAGAATAACAACAATAACATTAAAATGATGATAATAAGCAAAATACGAGTGCACTACAATGATTTGATGACAATTGGTGACTTTATTATGCATTTAAAGCTACATGGGTGAACTCCAAAATGCAAAGTAATAAGGAATAAACTTAGATTTAACTAAATGCAGAACAATGTATAAAATAAAAGGATGAAGAAACGCAAACTCTGGGCACTGATTGCCTCAATGTTGACTGCAGTCGAAATCGTCTCGCATTGGTACGAAATCGTCTCGAATCGAACAGGATCATCCAAGACGAACTGAGCTTGCTCCGACTGAAAAATACTAAGGTTCCTGCAACAAAATTTGGATAGGACTAGTGCAAATAGTAATTTAGGATGTCTTAGTGCGTATAAAGTCAAGTTACAGGAAATATCAGCCAGGGGTAGGTTAAGGGGAGGGCCTAAGTTTAAATAGGCTTAGGAGGGAGGTTAGGAGGTTGGAGATCATCCCAATTTGGGAGATCTCCAACGGGGAGGGTCTCTAACGGCGCAGACACGCTTCTGCCCGGATTAGAGACGTCGTTGGAACAGAGGCTAATTGAGAAAAATTAGTTTTGGGACAAGATCGTCTGGACGTCCTAGTCCAGACGAAATCGTCCGATCTGAGGCGATATCGTCTGATCGACGACGATATCGTCAAACGGTCAAAACAAACTCTAAAAATGGCGCAGGAAAGGAGGAAACGGGTTAAACGGCGGTTTGGAAGCGGTTTTGGGGGTTAAAATTTGAATTTGAATATTTACTAGAGTAATTGTAATTATTTAAGGTTTTACTGCGCCAATTTTAGGGTGCTACATTTTGCCCCCTCTTTAGCAAATTTTTTGAAGAAAATGCGTTAAAGATGAGTTCTTCTCGATCTACGAGAAAGCAAAAAATATTCCCAGTTTTAGGCGACGATTCTAGGTCGAATCGTACGACAGCTTACTATGGTGCCCCCTCCGTGTTTTTACCCAAATCGAACGTTTGAGGTAAAAACGCGAAAAAGCAAAATTTTAAAAATGTTTTTAATTGTTTTTGAATAAAATTAAGAAAAATAGGGTAAAACCCTAATTCATTGTTACTGTTCATTTTCCTAGTTTTTAGAGCTCTGGAGACAAGATGGTCGAGACAGCGCACAGATCAACAGAGGTCCGGCGCGGGCTACGGGTAAGGGTCTAAACTGAATTTAGAATGCTTAATTTTAGAATTTCATGCTTTTTAGATTAGATTTGATTGATTTTTGAGCATCGCGGCCATTTTTGGGCCGTCGCCGTCGTCGAGACGAAATCGTCTCGATTTTGCCAAAATCGTCTCGATATCGTCGAAGGGCGAAATCGGTGATAGGGGGACGATTTCGTCAAAAAGGGGACGATTTCGATCGGCAAAATCGGAGACGAATTTGCTCAAATTTGGGACGATATCGTCCAATTGTGGACGATATCATCATTTATGAAATTGAACTTATTTTAACTTGCATTTTTAATTAATGATTTTTATTGTTGATTTTGTTTATGTTGCAGAGAGGATTACTAAAGAGCAGAGAATGGAAATATGGTGGACTAAGGGATGACTTGGCCACCCTATCTCAGGTAGAGCGAGATCAGCTGGCTCAGGTCGGCTTGCAGCATGTGGCAGAGATGCCACAAGTTTCTACAGATATGGGGCTACTGACAGCCCTAGCAGAGAGGTGGTATCCGGGTTCTTCCTATTTTTGGTTACCGACAAGGGAGATGACTCCCACACTGGAGGATGTATGGAGGATTTTGAGGATCCCCATACAAGGATGGTTGATCACTCCCATGGCCAATCAGGGCCACGCGATGATGCGACTATGTGGCGATCCGAGCTTCACCCTGGAGAAGGGCGGAGTGAATATCGAGTCGCTGTGCCAGATGCCTGGGGCATCTAGACTCACACGGGTTTTGGCTGGGGTGGTAGGTGGACTTCTGCTGTGCCACCAGAGTGGATGCAGGGTACCATGGGTACTAACAGATGTGGTCTACGACATGAGAGACCACAGATACAGGTTTGCTTGGGGGAGCTTTGTACTCTGTCGATTGTATAGGATCCTTCATGGGGTCATATACAAGGGCGGCCGATGTCTGGTTATGACATCTCTACTACAGGTTTGGTGTTGGGAGCACATCATGGTGCGGAGGCCGGTAGGGCTCCCACTGATAGGGATTGATGGGGAGAGGCCCCGAGTTTTCTACTGGTGGCTCCGAAGAGGGGCACAGCGGCGGATAGATCTACCAGTGTCCCGGAGACTACTAGACGACCTCGTCTCCGACCAGATCACCTGGAGGCCTTGGAGAGATCATCCAGGGTGGGCCGAGGATGGACAGGAGCTGGCTCACATCAAGCGAGTCTATCGGCTGAGGATGGAGAGGGGAGAGGTGGAGCTCCATCGGTATGACCGAGTTTTGAGGCAGTTCGGTCTACAACAGGGGATCCCATCTCTGAGAGACTACGAGTTTTCTCGGACTATCCAGGATAACACTACAGTTAGCGGGGCTCCAGATATGCAACGATTCTAGAGTCAAGACGTAGATGATGCCCCCATTCAGCCAGTGGATGGGGACGACGCTGGGGTAGCCGACGGCTATGATGCCTGGTACATAGGCATCCGCCCTCCTCGGATGACGAGGGCTCAGGGTCCGATTCATGTAGTTGTGCATCGGATGGGGAGGCGATGCTAGGCAGCCATTGAGGCAGCACAGGGTCACGACGGGAGAGAGCAGAGGAGGCCACAGGCTCAACAGAGGCCATGACAGCGGGAGAGGAGGGAGGAGAGACCCCCTTCTCCATAGAGAGAGAGACCACCATCGCTCGATAAGGGCAAGGGTGTGGACACAGGAGAGAGTAGTGAGATGGCTACTCTTCGGGTGGAGACTGTCCGTCTCTAGGCACAGGTGCAGACTTTGTAGGAGGAGGCTGCATGACACCGAGCGGAGGCTACATAGCTCAGAGATGAGGTTGCACGCCTCAGAGCATGGAGCGGAGGAGCGAGCACTCAGGAGCTGGCACGGTCGATTGCTCAGACCACGTTCTACCAGGGTATCTACTTCCAGATGGTGCCAGAGGGTCAGAGGGTACAACTGCTAGCCGGCATTGCTGACCCGATCAGGATTGGGTCATCGAGGACTTCATCTCGATCGACGACTAGGACTCGCAGTACCACACATACTACGATGGGGCCACCTCGTCCACCTCAGGGCGGGGGAGGAGATGAGGCTGAGAGCTCGAGGGGTTCTCGAGGCTAGGCTACTGCATAGAGGATATATGATTGAGAGGATTGAGTATGCCAAGATGTAGATTGTGGCATACCAATCTATTTTTGAGATGATGTACATATATTTGATATATATATAGATGAGATATTTTTTGATCATATGACTTGTCTTATGATGATATGACTTGTTTATATGTTTTTATGATGCTTTAATGTTTTGAAGTGTGATTGATTTGATGATTCATGTAATTATGTCGTTTGGAAATATTATGGTTGAAATGTCATGCTTTAAAAATTTAAATGAAATAATCTGATGTAACAAATTGGTTGTTGGTGATGATAATTTGATAAAAAAATAAAAGGGACTTTTAACAATAATTTCAAAGGACATTGTCGCTGTTATAGACCATTTCATGGAGTCGCCGCTCACTCGGTCGTCAAGCTAATCCCAGTATAGAAATATTGCTAAAAGTAAAAGGGTGCTTAAGAGACTGTCTTAAGACTTTGGTGTGATGATGCAAATGATGATGATGATGATTTTGTTTTCAGACTTTTCATGAAAATATTATGCATGAAATATTGTAAAATGATTTTTGCTAGGCATAAATTCCTAAGTGTGATAAAATGTTGAATAATTCCTTAGAAATTATACCATGGTTGCAAATTTGCATATTGACATAATGACATGAAATAGTGATAGGTGTTTGTTTGTTTTAAAGCATAATTGTATAACATAATGATTTAAGTCATATGGATTTTATGATTTTTAAATAAATGGGGAATAAAAATTGATACAATGGTTTGCGCTAGGCATAGAATATTTAGGTATAGACTTATACCATCATCGCGAAAATCAAAGAAGAAAATAGATTGTTTTATTGCATGGTTGATTTTTAATTTTTGAAAATAAACAGAAAATATGAAGATGAGGACTTGCGCTAGTCATAAAATTCCAATTTTAGTTTTGGAACTATACCATCGTCGCGAAAGTCGACAATATATAAATATGTGTTTTTATTGTATGGTTTGAAAGAAATTTTGATTTTTGATTATGCATGTAGTTGTCTTTATACTAAACAACTGTTCTTTAAAGAAGAAAATGAATTTATTCCAAACAATTTGCAGAAAAATATTTCAAAGTATCTTAAAGACAAAAGTTAGATTTATAAGGAATCCCATGTGCATATGTGAGTTCATTTCCAATCTTGATTTATCATAATGATACACAAAATCTCTCAAATACAAAATGTGTGTGCAATTGCATTGTTCATTTACCAGTTTTGAGCAAGATAATATGATACAAGTGATTTGAATGAACCAAATAAGTGTTCATTAACCATGATTTAGATGCATATAACCATACCAGACTACTATGTAAGTCGGATTATCAAGAGCTAGCTAATCCATAAGCAGACATAGGTCTGTACAAAAGAAGGTCGCTAATGTGACAGACATATCGCCACGCTAGGAGTTACCCAAGGCCAAGCGGGTTGGGCACAAACCACCTGTTATGGGGCTTACCTCACAGTTTTCGAATAATTGAGAATTCCAGGGATTCAAGCTCATCAACCCTTCTTTTCTTTTCAAAGGGTAGGGAGAGGGATTTTATTGCTTTTGCTTTTGCTTTCTTTTGTATTTCTTTTGCTTTTTTTTTGCTTGATTTTTGAGATAATGCTTGAAACATTGCTGTAATGATATAAAATAACATTTTTCTTTTCTCTTTTTTTTTTTTTTTTTTTGAACTTTGCTTTTCTTCCTATGCTAGGGATACTTGCTCGGATTAGCTGTAGAGCAAGGGATTTTTATTCTGGGTAGGGGTGAGCTTGTCCTTTTGCCAATTCTCAAAGATTCTAGACCATGTGCATGATAGGATAGCAGGGGAAACTTTTCGCTCAAGAAACCACTTCTACTATGTAGCATAGCATGGAAATTACAAATATAATCATTTTATTGTGAAAGGATGTGCTTGGTTTAAGTAAATAACAAGATCAATTCTCTGTGCTCAAACTTTATTTAATTGAATTTTGTGGACTTTGATATAAGAGAGATTAGTAATCATGCCAGATAAAAATCAAGATATTTATTTTGTGTTTGTGAAAGTGAGGGATTCAAAATAAATGCTAATTTATCCAAAATAATTTGAAATATATAACTGCAACATTTGTAAGAAGAAATATATACAAATACTTTTTGAGAAGTTTGAGAATGTTGACTCTCTCTTTCTTCTTTATTTTGTTTTGGTTTCGAAAGAGTCAAGAATATTGCTATTTTTATTTTTATTATTTTTGTTTGTTTTTGTTTTTTTGTAAAAAGTTTGATATATTTTTAAAATAAGACAACATGCAAAATATGTACAAATGATGAAATGACTAATTTTTGTTATGCATAGTAACGTTTAAGATGCAAAATGTTCATGGGTTCTTTAAGTTCTTTACCATCTAAGGTAGATAATTTATATGCTCCTGATTCAAATTTAGTAGTGATAATGTATGGTCCAAGCCAGTTGGCTCAAATTTACCTTTAAGGTCTTTAGTTGCATTAGTATTTTTTTGATTTTCTTTTAAAACAAGGTCGCCGATCTCAAAGGATCGATGACGAACTTTTTTAGCATATGATCTTTTAAGCTTGTTTTGGTAGGCACGGAGATGCTCCAAAGCATTGATGCATTTTTCATCTAGGAGTTCCAGTTGATTGAGTCTGCCAACTCGATATTCATCTCCTACTTCGGTATCTTGAAGTAGTAGAGCCAAAGAAGGAACTTCTAATTCAAAGGGAAAAATGGCTTCAGCACCATAAACCAAAACAAAAGGTGAAGTTCCAGTGGGGGTTCGAACACTAGTTCGATAGGCCCACAAGGCTGGATATAACCGAATGTGCCAATCGCGGCCAGATTTATTGACCAATATTTTGAGAATTTTGATTAAGGTTTTGTTAGATGCTTCTACTTGACCATTACCCTGAGGATAATAGGGAGTGGACCAGCGATGTTGAATCTTATATTTTTGGCATAATTTCTTGACATCTTTATTTTTGAAACAAGTTCCATTATCGGAGATGAGATTTGCAGGAATTTCGAACCTACAAATGATTTGATTAAAAATAAATTTAGAAACTTGTGTGCCGGTGCAGGAAGCTAAAGGCATAGCTTCAACCCACTTCGTGAAATACTCGATGGCGGTTATGATGAATTTGTGTCCATCAGATGACACAGGATTGATTTTGCCAATAATGTCTAAGCCCCATTTTGAAAAGGGCCAAGGAGATGAAATAGCCTGCAGCTCTTGTGCAAGGGCATGGACAAGGTCAGCATGTTTCTGGCACTTGTCGCAATGGCGCACATACTCATGTGCATCATTCTCCATGGTAGGCCAAAAGTATCCTATCCTAAGGAGCTTTTTAGCAATGACACTACCACTGAAGTGTCCTCCACAAGATCCATCGTGGGCTTCACTCAAGGCTGATTTGGATTCTTCTAAATTCAAACATCTTAATAGGATACCTTCAAAAGATCTCCTATATAAAGTATTGCCAATTATTACAAATCGACTTGCTCGTCTACGTAATAACCGACGCTGGTTTCTATTAGAATTGGCAGGGAAAGTCCCATTTTGGAGAAAATCAAATATATCTGTATACCAAGGTTCAGGAGTAGTTTCATTGATTAGAAACACATCCAAAGGTTCTAAGCATGACTTATTTGAAGCGGGTTCCTAGAGTCGACGAATAATGATAGTGGCATATTCGTCATCTAACTCCAAGGGCAGAAGAGATGCAGTTGCGGCCATAGCATCAGCTGCACGGTTGCAAGTTCGAGGAATAGCTTCCAAGGTAACTTGATCAAATAGAGACATTAATTGTAAAACATAGGCTTTATATGGGCGCAGTTTATCATCTCTGGTCTGATAAACTTCATTAATTTGGTTTATGACAAGTTGAGAATCACCAAAAACTAACAGATGTTTAATTTTTAGCGCCAAGGCAGCTCGTAATCCGAGGATTAGAGCTTCATATTCAGCAGTATTGTTGGTGCAAGCAAATGTTAATTTGAAGGACAGAGGAATGATGTGTTTTTGTGGGGATATTAAAATAATACCCGCACCAGCCCCACTCATGCATCGGGCTCCATCAAAGTATAAGGACCATTGTTCAATATGGTCTGCCTCTAATTGAAGGCATTCATCAGGAAACTCAATGATGAGGGGATGGGTAGACTCTAAGGGTGCAGCAGACTAATTGATCTGCTATGATTTGACCCTTAACAAACTTTTGTCCTATGAATGTGAGGTCAAACTCGCTTAGAGCGAGAACCCACTTGGTTGTGCGACCCGATAAATAAGGTCGACTCATGAGATACCTCAAGGGATCATATTTAGCAATGACATAAGTTTTTTGACTGAGCATATAATGGCATAATTTTTGCGTAGAAAATATGACTGCTAGACATAGTTTTTCTAACGCTGTGTAGCGGGTTTCATAACTGATGAAGGTTCGGCTAATATAATAATTAGCACGTTCTCTCTTCTCATCATCAAGCTGAGCTAACATAGCTCCTAAGGCAAAATTTGAAGCTGAAATATACAGGAGAAATGGGCGATCAGGTCTAGGTGGAGAAAGCATCGGTGGGGTAAGGAGGTATTGTTTGAGAAGTTCAAAAGCTTCTTTACATTCATCGTCCCAATTAAAAGGGACATCCTTCTTAAGGAGCTTAAGAAAGGGACCGGTTTTGTCTGCCAACTTATCGATGAAGCGACGGATAGCTTGAAGTTTACCTTGTAAACTTCGTAATTCAGATATATTGGTAGGTGCGGGCATATCAGTGATAGCCGCAATCTTGAGAGGGTCAATTTCGATACCACGTAAAGAAACTATAACCCCTAATAGTTTACCGGACTTAACTCCAAATATGCATTTGGCTGGATTTAATCGAATAAGATATTCTCTTAATCGATTAAAAACTTTTCTCAAATCATCTAAATGATTATCTTCATTAATAGAGCGAGCTATAATATCATCTACATAATCATGTAGGATATCATGCATCATATCATGAAAAATATAAGTCATAGCTCGTTGATAGGTTGCACCTGCGTTCTTTAAGCCGAATGGCATCACTTTCCAACAAAAGGTACCCCAAGGGGTAATAAAGGTTGTTTTAGCCTGATCTTCAAGAGCTATCCTGATCTGATTATAACCGAAGAATCCATCCATTAAGGACATCATCCCACTCCCAGCAGTAAATTCAATGATTTGATCCATGTTTGGAAGAGGAAAATCATCTTTAGGGCATGCAGCGTTAATATCTCTAAAATCTGTGCAAACCCTAACTTTGGTGGCTTCTTTCTTGGTGACTGGAACTACATTTGAGATCCATTCAGCATAATCAATAGCTTGTATAAAAACAACATTCAGGAGTTTTTCTAACTCCCCTTTGACTAGCAGGGCCACTTTGGGATGCATTTTTCTAAGTTTTTGTTTAACAGGTTTAGCATCCGGATGGACTACTAGATGATGCATGACTACGGAAGGGTCCAGACCTGGCATATCTTCGTATGTCCAAGCGAAGACATCTTCATATTCTTTAAGGAATGCAATGTATTGCTCTTGTTTTTCTTGACTTAATTCTGACCCAATATTGATTATGTGAGGATTATCCTCAGTTCCAATGTTAACTTTAATGACGTTTTCGACTTCCATGTGTAGATCTCTTTCAAAATTAGGTGGGGCGGGTGAGACGCCCAATTCTTGTAATTATTTTAAGGTTAAGTTGGATAATTCATCTTGAGGATTAGTGGCCTCAAGTTGGGCTATAGTTGGTATAGAACCATCAAAATAAAATCCATTGTGTAAAATTTCTTCAACGGAGACATCGTGGAAGATATCTCCTTCCAACTCATCATCGGATTCAGCAATCATTTCAGGGTAAGCTATGGATAGCATGTTACATGTAAATGGCTGATTTTTTAGAGGCAAATCATCACGCCTATCCAAATAATCTTGATAACATATGAGTTGATCATCATCTTCAAAAGGGAAGGGTTGACCCTTACTAGGAAATAGGCCCACACCACATTGGGCAAGGCCACGGTTCTACCTCGAAAGGTTCTTTCATGCCATTTTGGAAAGGTCCCAAGCCTTTCCCTTTATATCCCATTTTAAGCATTATGGGTTTAGCTTTAATATACTCATTAGTAAAATAACACCGAGCATATCCATCATGATGAGTTTTGATATTCCGAGGTATTCTTCCCCAGTCATATCCTTTATAAATGAAGGCACAACTCCCGACTTGGTAAGTACTTCCCATAGGTTGTGGGAGGCCCAAAGTACGAGGAGATGGCGGCAAGTTATTTAAAAGAATTGAATCTTGCATGAAAGCATTTGTTTTTTCTGATATTAAGATTGTGGATAAATCCGGTAAAAGTTCATCAGAAAGAGCATAAGATGTAGAAGGATCATTCCCTATATCTTTAGATGTGGAAGGTATGATAGATGTTGATAATGTGGAAGTGTTAATGAATGGGTCTATAGGTTTTGAAATTATAGGGATAGAACATGAAGGATTGGTTGTGGATTGAAGATCTTTTTGAGGTTCTAGAGTGATTTGTTTAGAAGATTGTTGATCTATATATGAGGGTGAAATGAATGGAGGAGAAATAGGTGAAGCTATGGGTGTGTGTTTCATAGTTTTAGATGAAAAATAAGAATTAGGATGTGTGGATGACAGAGCAGGGCAAAATTGCACTCCAACAGGTTCTGCCAAAGCACACATATCAAAGGGTCTAGGATCACCATGGATAGTGACCAACTGATTTTTAAATTCGAATTTAACACATTGGTGTAAAGTTGATGGGACAGCCCGCATTGCATTGATCCAAGGACGACCCAAGAGTATATTGTACGATGCGGGGCAATGTACAATAAACACGGTCGTATCTAAGGTTCTAGGACCAACTTGCAATGGGATGGTAATAACTCCACACGTTTCTTGTGTTTCGTCATTGAAAGCTTTTATGATCATGTCAGTTTTCTTCATTTCATCACTTCTAAAGCCAAATCGTTGGTAGAAGTCAAAAGTACAAATGTTTAGAGATGAACCATTATCAATCAGGACTCTTTTAATAGCTACATCTCCAATTAGAGCAGTAATATATAAGGGATTATCCTTATGTAAACTGTGTTGTGGGATATCTTTATCCCGGAAGTCAATACAATCAACTTCTCGAGTGATGATAGTATTGGCCATGGCTTCAGGTTGAATATTTTGAGGTACCATCATTTGGCTTAATGTAAGCATCAACTCATCCCTATGGGTAGGAGAAGATCTTAATAAATCCAAAAGGGAAATTCTGGTTGTAGTATTGGATAATTGCTCATTAATATTGTAAGGGGGTTTAGGTTGAACATTGGAAGCATGATTCCCTTTATTGGGATTTTTCAAAACAAATGGAGCTGATCCATCATTCTGGTTTGGTTCTTGTTGAGAATTTTGAGCCTGTTGTCGGGTAACGACTCCAATGGTACCTACAATGTTATATTGAAGACGTTGAACTGGTCTCGGTTGAGCGTTTATGGCTTGTTCATTAGGGAGGAATTGATTAGAAGAGGGTCGAGTAGTAACTCTTCTAGGAAATGGTTCTTCCGGAACCATAGCATCTGTGATGGGTTGAATAGGATCTGATTCATTTTTAGAACTATTCGATTGGTTTGAGGTGATGTCTATTTCACTTTCAGTATCTGATTCTATATCACTAGGATCGGGAGTTTGAAAATTATGTAGGGGCCTGGTCGTGACCAGGGATAAGGTTGTGTCAAATGTTTGAGGATCTTGAATAGGTAATTGTCCGCTAATAGTTCCTACATATCGGGTAGGAGGGGGAACATTATGATGTTCAATTTGATTGGCCACCTCTTTACCATGTCTTGGTAAAGGATGTTGAAATATGTCTAATGATTGATTAGCATTTTGATTTTGATTTTGGGGAATGTTCTTTTGAGCGTTATTAGGAGCATTTTGTTTAGGTTGGAAGGCTTGCACCTCCATTTCATTATTATCAATCAGATCTTGTATTTTATGTTTCAACCTTTTACAAGCGTTGGTAGAGTGTCCAGGTCCTCTATGGAAATCACAGTGTAAGTCAGCTCTGTATCCGGGTATAGTTGGATCAGGTTCTCGGATAGCTGGTAATTGAATCAAACCTCTTTCGAGTAATTGAGGTAAAATAGTTGATAATGGTTGATTCAATCTAGTAAATTCTCGAGGAGGTTTATCAGGAGGTTTCAATATAAATTTTTTTGTTGTCTTCGTTGCATTGATATTAGCAACATTTCTGCTATCAGTGACTCCGTCACCTACGACTTGTTTGTTTTTATATTGATTTCTGGAGGTTTTCTCATCATCCTTCTTCCTAAGTTGGCCTCTCCTAATGAGGGCATCTTCTACTCTTCGAGCTAAATCTATAGCTTGATCGAAGGTAGTTAAAGTAGCGATTGATAACTCATAAGATATTTGTTCTTGCAAATTATTGATAAAAATGTCCAACATTTCCCTATAAGGTAGCACAAAGTGCAGTTTTCCTATCAACTGCCTCCATCTAGCTAAGAAATCAGCAAAACATTCATCTTTGTCTTGTTTTAAGTTGTATAAATCTTTAATGGTGACATGCCTCTCGATGTAGGCACTAAATTGATGGACAAAAGATTCAGTTGTTTCTTCAAAGTTTCTCAAAGAATGAGTGGGCAATTGATAGTACCACTCTAATGCCATTCCACCTAAACTTTTTGGGAACATTTTTAGTAATAGCAAGTCATCATGTGATATATCATGACATGCTATCCTAAACATGCGAAGATGCTCTATGGGATCTTCAGTTCCTTTATATATAGGCAGGATGGGCATGGGAAAATGCTTAGGGTATGGTTGTGCTACAACTATGGGATCCAAAGGTTGACTACATATCTCTCGATAATTGTACGAGGGATGGTAGGGATCTATCTGGTCCATGCGGGAAGCTAACTGCTTCACCATGGCTTCCAGATTACTAGTTTGCCCACCATATTGGTCCGGTAGGGCATTAATATGAGATTTGTGAACATATGGAGGGACATGAAGATTAGATGCTATATTGCTATTGTGTAAATTGTTGGTAGGAAAGGTGTTATGAAGAAATTTTGAAGTTGTATTATGTTGTATCCCAGATTGTTGAAAATTGGTGTTTGGCTTCATTTTAGGTTTTTGTTTACTTGAAGCATATTGATCAATAGTTTGGCGAAGTAAAGCAGTGAAGGAAGTTTTCTTTTGTGTGGGAATGATTTTAGGCTCAATAACAGGTTCCTTAGGAGGTTGGGTAACCTGTTGTTTTGGCATGTTTTGAATCATAGTGACCATATCTCTATTGGATGGTCCAACCTTATCACTTTCTTGATCAATAAAAGACAAGGGATTAGTGTGCACATCAAACATATGTTCCATGGCTGCTTGAGTGTCACTAATTTGCCCTTTATCAATACGGACTGCCATATTAAGAGCGCCAATGTTATTATTGAAAAATTTCCAAAAATGATCTAAGTTATCAAAAGCAATAGTTCCATCTGGAGCTACTCTAGGGGATGAGGATCCATCCTCTTTAACATTTTCTTCTTGTTCATTGTCTTCACCTAGGTCATCTTCTGGTTGATCTAGAGTTTCTCCTTCCAGAATTGGATCCTCAGGAAGGACATTTGGGTTTCTAGTTTTATCTTCTAACCAATCTTCTTCTTCTCCTTCAGTTTGTTTACCATTCCTAAGTTTAGGCATTGTGCTTAACTTTAGATTTCAGAAAATATATATATATATATATATATATATATATATTTTTTTCTAAAGCTTAAGAGGTATATATTAATTATATACCTACTACAATATTTAAAATGAAATGTTTTGGTTTTTGTTATGTTTTTTAGTTTTTCTTGTTTTTGTAATAATATTGTAAAGATAACAAACAACACAATAAATGCAAGAAATAATAATAATGAAAGCAATGATCTAGTTTTCTATAAATAATTTATAAATATCATTAATGGGCTCAAGTTCTTCAGGAGTCATGAAGTGTTCTTCTTCAAATTGAAAATTTTCTTTCAAGAATTTAATGAAAAGGGCTATAGTGATATTATCTGTCTCAGATTCTGGTTGATAGAAGTAAATCTCATGGCAATACTCTCGATATAACATAGCTCGAGGAACTCTATTCCATATTTCCCTATTCGTAAGAACGACCTCTTGGTCTTCTACATGACCTAGGAACTGGTGTATAATGGCTGCGTTCTCGAGGTATTCCTCGAAGGTGAAAAATTTTGAAGACACAAGAGCTCTCCTATAAGCTAACCATCTATGGCAGGCTCTCTGAAGTTCATGATAAAAGACAAGTTGATGAGGATCCAGGATTCTATCTAGGACAAGCCTTTTGATTTGTTTAAGTTTTGTTGACCTAGATGAAATGACACCTAGTCTTCTATCAAGTTCGTCCCACAAAAGTTGATTTCTATCTGTTTCAGGCACACTAAGCACATAATTGATTTCTATGGCTACTAATTGGTTTTCAACATTTATAGTAACTGCTAATATTTTCTTAGGAGCTACCATCTAAACATGATATGCAACTTATTAGTTTTAAATGATTTTAAATGCATCTATGTTTTTTGTGTTTTTTATTTTTTTTGTTTTCAAAAGGTTTTAAATGCATTCACGTCGGGTTCACCAAAATGTATCGCTCCAAATTTTTTGCATCCTTACCTTCAGGCTATAGGATCCATGCCCGAAAGGAGGATGGGAAAAGGATGGCATGGTACCTCGGACTGAGAGGCCTTGCGAAGGTCCCGCCTCTCGGGGAGGTGTATTATGGTGATTTTTCGACGGATGGTGGGTTCACCAGGAAACGTTTGAATGGCAGTTTCCATGCCTAGGTTGGGAATGTGTTTAATGTGTTCAGTTTTATCTTTAAACATTCGAGTCCTAGGTTTGGCCAAATGAATCTAAGTTGTTCTATTATGAGAATGCAGATTAAATGAATACAGAAAAACAAATTAGAACAGAAAATAGAGAAAGTAAGCAAGATTAAAAAGCCATACCTGATCCGGATGTCTGATGAAGATTCTGATTCTTGAAGCAGTCAGGATCACCTCTGATTTGACAGGATCGTCTGCTATCAGACAAGATCATCTGAGATTTGACGAATTCGTCAAAGAATTCGTCAAAGACCTGCAATCAGAGAAGTAGACACAAAATGCAGAAAATGCAACTATTCTAATAGAGGGCAATGATGTAGAATAACAACAATAACATTAAAATGATGATAATAAGCAAAATACGAGTGCACTACAATGATTTGATGACAATTGGTGACTTTATTATGCATTTAAAGCTACATGGGTGAACTCCAAAATGCAAAGTAATAAGGAATAAACTTAGATTTAACTAAATGCAGAACAATGTATAAAATAAAAGGATGAAGAAATGCAAACTCTGGGCACTGATTGCCTCAATGTTGACTGCAGTCGAAATCGTCTCGCATTGGTACGAAATCATCTCGAATCGAACAGGATCGTCCAAGACGAACTGAGCTTGCTCCGGCTGAAAAATACTAAGGTTCCTGCAACAAAATTTGGATAGGACTAGTGCAAATAGTAATTTAGGATGTCTTAGTGCGTATAAAGTCAAGTTACAGGAAATATCAGCCAGGGGTAGGTTAAGGGGAGGGCCTAAGTTTAAATAGGCTTAGGAGGGAGGTTAGGAGGTTGGAGATCATCCCAATTTGGGAGATCTCCAACGGGGAGGGTCTCTAACGGCGTAGACACGCTTCTGCCCGGATTAGAGACGCCGTTGGAACAGAGGCTAATTGAGAAAAATTAGTTTTGGGACAAGATCGTCTGGACGTCCTAGTCCAGACGAAATCGTCCGATCTGAGGCGATATCGTCTGATCGGCGACGATATCGTCAAACGGTCAAAACAAACTCTAAAAATGGCGCGGGAAAGGAGGAAACGGGTTAAACGACGGTTTGGAAGCGGTTTTGGGGGTTAAAATTTGAATTTGAATATTTACTAGAGTAATTGTAATTATTTAAGGTTTTACTGCACCAATTTTAGGGTGCTACAATAGGGATTTGCTTAGTGAATATCATAATATTTTAAGTAAGGAAGAAATTTTTTGGAGATTAAAATCGAGATAGACTTGTTAAAAGGAGATAAAAATATAAAGTTTTGCATAGGATGGCTATAGTACAGAGATCAACATCCAGAATTAATAGAATTAAATTAATAGAAGGGGTTTAGATTAAATACCAAAGTGAAATTATAAAGGAGGTAAGGTCTTTTTATTAGACTATTCTAGGATCAAAGGATTCTGAAGTTCTTAATGATAAACTTCTATAAGAAATACCTTCATAAATGAAGACAATAGGAAATTGATGGAGACTATTACTATGGAAAATTTTCATTTAGTTCTTTTCTCTTTTAATAAGGATAAATCCCTTGGTTTGAATGGGCTCTCTACAACATTCTATCAATATTATTGGGATATAGTGAGGAATATTTATTGGTGGCAGTGGAACAGTCTCAGGTAAAATAATATGTACCTTATAAAATAAATGCAACATATCTTACCCTGATTCCAAAAAAGAAGGTTGTAAAATTGTTTGATTCATTTAGACCCATAAGCCTATGTAATATGGATTATAATATTATCTCCAAAGTGATGGAAAATTTATTAAGACCACTATTAGATAAAATTATTTTAAAAGAGCAAGAAGGATTTGTGAAAGGCAAATTTTTTTTGAATAGGATCACAATAGCTCATGAAGTTATACATTTAACAACTTCAAGAAAAGATAAAATCAATGATATTAAATCTTGATATGAATAAAGCTTATGATAGGGTTAAATGAGATTTTATTTTTGTAGCATTAGAAATTTTGGATTTGGAAAGAAATGGATTAGATGGATTAAAGCATGTGTCTCTATAGTTTTGTATTTATTGTTGGTCAATGGGTTAGTAATAGAATAATTTAAAGCTAAGAGAGGTCTTAGATAGGTAGATCCTCTATTACCATATATATTCATTATTATGGTACAGGTTTTGGATAGGAACTTGAATAAGGCTAATAAATATGGGCTTATAAGTGGCCTTAAGGCTAGTAATAACATCAAATACATCACCAATCAACAATGTGTAGATGATACAACCCTTTTTGTAAGTGCAAGTGTACCAACCCAATTCCTAACTAAGGGGAAAACTATTTTTTTTTACAAGCACAAATAACTCTAAACACTAGCACAAGCAATGTTAAACACTAATGCAAGAGACTATGTAGATATCTAAGTTAACCCTAAATTTAAGTTATCTATCCTTTTTCCTCAATACCAACCTTCTATCTAGCATCTAATTCAGGATACACCCATATCCATACCATGCACACATCAATCTATGCAGGTATACTACGCATATCATGATAGCTATAACCACATCCCAATTAGGGTTAGCTTATTTTCTTCAATCATTCTAAGGATACATTCATCTCTTTACTCCACATAAACTAGTCTATGTGGGTATTGGTGCATATAGCAAATAGACCATTCATCTTATTAATATGATGGGGTATCCCAATCCTTTCATAGATAGTCATCTTATTTTTAAATAGCTAGGTGGTGCAATTAAAACCAGTTTAGTCACTTAAACTAAGTATATCCATAAGTCCCTAAAAGATCCCATAATCCCCTAGGTTCTTATACTCTATCCAATACACTAGCACTCTAATATCTAAAGAATATATTTAACCACTATTAACATATTAAAACCATCATCATAGAAAAATAAACACTAAGTCTAATAATTTAATCAAGCATTGAACATGATAAATAAGTAAATATATGATTGAAAGAAATAAATCTAACTAGATCATGTATATATAAATAAATCTAGCATAAATAATCAATAATATGACTCATAAATTACAATTATGAGATACACTTCCATCAGTCAATAATTATTACATAGTTTGAGTATAGTAAAAGAGTCCATACTTATTTTAAAATGATAACATTACATCAATAGCTAAAAAAAGGTTGCTCTAATAATGTTTTATTTCAAACATTATTAAATATCTATCTGTAGTCCTTGATGCCTCCTTGTTCCTTTGGTTGGCTCATCTCTCAATCGATACTGATAAGGGATCAAGACAACTCATGAACTATGAACCATGCATCTACTAGATGATTATTTAATCTAGTTAATCTAAAATGCCAAATTACAACTATACAATCACCAATACATCTTAATAAATCAGTCACTTGACATCTAGGAAGGTCTTCTTTCATTTCATCCTATCACCATTTAATCAATCAAAGGTTTTGGTTTGACTACATAAGATTCTCCCATAGATTTGATCATGTATTAAACTCATTTATTTCTCTAATTTCACCAAGGCCCCATAAACCTCAATTAATTAAATACTTTAAAATTTTCATTTCTCTAAGGCCCCATAGTCCTCAATTAATTAAATACTTAATCTACCCAAAAACCATAACCTATTCATTAATAATTACTTCAAAAAACATTTAAACTTACTTCTTTCTTTTAAATAGCCATTTCCCATATTCTTTAAATTATTTCCCTTTCTAATACAAAGAATGTAACTCTTCCTTTTAACACCATTCAGTCATCAATAAATAAAGAATACAATTTTCGCATATAAGTCTTATTTCCAAATATAAAAACCTCTTTCACACAATAATTTTATTAATTGAAAGTCTATCTTTAAATCATAATCTATTATCATATTTACCCCTTTCTCTTTTTTTTCATTTATCTAATATAGATTCTTTCAATGATAGAAGTACTGCATCCTTTACCTTATATTATCTATTTTAATATAAAGAATATATATATATATATATATATATATATATATATATACATTCATTACATTTTGTCCATGTTCCTTTAGTAACCCTCTTTAAATTATTTTCAGCTAGATAACCATTCTTATCCAAAGGTGAGGAACCTTTATACTATCATTATGGAAACCATTACATTCTTAATTAAATAACAAACGTCCAAAAAAATCTAAAAACCACACAAGGCCTAGGTTAGTTGATCAATCCAGCAAAACTGGTTTGACCTACCCACCAAATCATAGCGACAACAAGGGCGGTCGATTGGCCAAGATTAAACCACATGTCACAAGAATGAGATGAAACATGACTAGTGATAGGGTATCCAACACACATAAATAAAGACACATCCCGAGGGAAGAGATCGGGATCTTAGGGCCTTTGTGTCCACAGTGAGGCGGACACGATAGCAAGGGAGTTGATTCTTTATCAAAACCTTCCCCCAATACCTCACATATCCCATGTGGGATAATGGGGCATGTTTAGAGAAATTGAGCATCTCAAGCATAGATGCATCGCTCGAAGTGTGGCGATGAAGGGTCGAGTTAAAAAACAACAAAGGTATCAAACATAGCTAAAATGGGTTGTGTAAGTGATGATAGTCTAGAAAGTAGCTAAGCAATTACAAGAATACAAAAGGGGTTCACTTGGCATATTCGACCATTAACCTTCCACGTTATAGTGACCATCCAAGGTCAAGAACAAAGGTAAGAGAAATAAAATTGGATGATGACAAGGGTGTTGGTGCTATGGGAAGATGCAAAAAACTTGTAGTGCCCATATAACCATTATATAATATATCTATATTCCAACTCACCGATCTGATGGAATAACACAGGCATAAACAAAAATAAGGGCTAATCTAGAGTCCAACTTAAAACATGAAGCAATGATCCCTCTAAGGGTCTAAGGGCATAGGCAAGGTTCAAACAACACTCAAGGAGCTCTAACATAGATAAAATCAAACCTAAGGCATCCAAACAATTGTAGATTATCTCTAAATAGTTATTAATTCAACATGAAACAGATTATATGACCCAACCTAATAGTCTAGGGTCTAAGTTGTGCATCTCTCCTCCACTGTAGAATCAACCTTATCTTCTTATTCCTTTTTTTGTCTCAAGTTTTTGCATTTTGCTTCATTTTTTTTAGATCACACACCCCCTCTTCTCGGTATTATATCTTCTATATGAAATAATTGTCTTTCATCTACCAAAGTGCGTAGGAGTCCCTTTCAAATTTAATTTCATCTACCACATTGAAGGTATTCTTATCCACCCATGGTAGTCAGCAATAATAGTTTTTTTTTAATAATTTATCTTATCTGAAATATCAAGTTTCAAGTTATACATATATTTTAATTACATATACAATGATTTCCCCATATATACATTATTTATTTATTATTTCTCTTATTGAGAAGCAAGGAATGAACGTATCTATTTAAATAGGTTTCGAGAAGCTTAAAATGATAAAATAAAAGCCTTCCAAGAATGAGATATTTTTTCCATTAGAACAAATCATTTATTACCCCTTTTTAAAAGAATTCTCTTCTTAAATTATATAGATATATATATATATATATATATATATATAATAGATATATATATATATATATATCATTTGGACAAATATATTTAAATAAAGGTCTTTTATTATAAAACCATTTCTTTAAATTAAAACATCTCTTCAAATAAATGCCTTTTATTATAAAAACAAAATAAAAGCATTCCTTTCAAACAAAAACCTTTTATCATTTCAAATCAAACAATGCAAACAACTAGGTGCATAAAACAAGGCAGGAGTCTTTCCATCAACCCAACCATCGATCTCAGCTAGAGGGTTTACGATAGCTTCTAAGCTACTAGCTTCACTGTTGAGCAAGGTGCAGCAGAAGTATAGTCATTTTTGTCAAACACAGTCAGATAGATCTGTTGAATCAGTGGACAAGAAGTTCCAAAGTGATTCAGATGCAGAAGATAGGAGTTCAAAGGTTATTCAGAGTATTTACAATGATTTTCTAAGAAGACTAGAGTGGCCCACATGCAAAAGATCAAGAAAAATGACAAGTAAAAAAAGTGTCATGATATCGCGACATATACAGCAGGTAAGAAAAACTGTCGCGATTTCGCGACATGTTGGAAGAGAGAGAAAAAGTAGGAAAAACTATCGCGATTTCGCGACATGTTGGAAGAGAAAGAAAAAGCAAGAAAAACTGTCACGATTTCGCGACATGTTGGAAGAGAGAGAAAAAGCAGGAAAAACTATCATGATTTCGCGACATGTTGGAAGAGAGAAAAAGCAGGAAAAACTATCGCAATTTCATGACATGTTGGAAGAGAGAAAGGCAAGTAGAAAAAGTGTCGTGATTTCATGACATATTGCAAGGAAGGTTGTACGGACGAAAAAGTGTCACGATTTCACGACATATTGCAAGGAAGGTAGTATGGACGAAAAAGTGTCACGATTTTGCGACATATTGCAAGAAAGGTTGTACGGACGAAAATGTGTCACGATTTCGTGACATATTGTAAGGAAGGTAGTACGGACAAAAAAGTGTCACGATTTCGTGACATATTGCAAGGAAGGTTGTACGGACAAAAAAGTGTCACGATTTCGTGACATATTGCAAGGAAGGTTGTACGGATGAAAAAGTGTCGTGATTTTGCGACATATTGCAAGGAAGGTTGTACGGACAAAAAAGTGTCACGATTTCGTGACATGTTGCAGGAGAGAGAGTCCGATAGAAAAAGTGTCACGATATCATGACATGTTGGGTTTTCATGACCCGAAGGCAAGAAAAAGTGCTAAGGAGAAAAAGTGTTGTGATATCGCGACATGTCGGGTTTTTGTGACCCGAAGGCAAGAAAAAGCACTAAGGAGAAAGTGTTGCGATATCGCGACATGTCGCATTTTCGCGACCCAAAGGCAAGATAAAGCACTAAGGAGAAAAAGTGTCACAATATCACGACATGTCACATTTTTGTGACTAAAGGAGGAGAGAGAAAGTAAGAAGGAAAAAATGTCACGATATCGCGACATGTTATGTTCTCGTAGGCCAAAGCTAAGAGAAAGCGTATGAAAGAAAAAGTGTAGCGATATCGCTACATGTTGTATTCTTGCAGGCCAAATTTAAGAGAAAGCATACGGAGGAAAAAGTGTAGCGATATCGCTACATGTTGTATTCTCGCGGGCCTAAGCTAAGAGAAAGCGTATGGAGTTGAAAGTGTCATGATATCACGACATGTGTTTTTGCAACAATAGCAACAGAAGAGTTATAGGGGCAGTTGAAGCCGACGAAGACCGATGTTAGCCAATGAATATTAGGGTTTGCAGTCGACTATGATTAGGGTTACAGCCGACTAAGATTAGAGTTTTTGATCTTGAAAATTATGTTATAAAAGGAAGTTTGTTTGAAGAGTTGTGTAATTGGAGAAGTGCAAAGTTCAGAGAGTGTGTGCAAAGTGCGAAGTTTGGTCATAGAGTGCAGTGTGCAAGTCATCGAATCATTCTAAGTGTGAAGATCGCAAAGGAAGCAGAGTGCACAGAGTGTGAAGTTCGATCGTAGTGTGCAGTGTGCAAGTTGTCGAATCATTCTAAGTGTGAAGATCACAAAGGAAGTAGAGTGCACAATGGGGAGAAGACAATTGTTTGACAATTAAGTAGCATATTGTGCAAAGTGATAGCACAAAAAGAGCAGAGTGAGCAGAGGATGAAAAAGTGAAGCAGACCATTCAAGGTCTTGTAAAAGCAAAGGTATCTTACTCTCATTCTTCTAGTTTCATAATTGAAGTCCAAGTTGATGCTTGGCATAAGGGGTTGGTGCTCCTTCTATTTGGTGCTGTAAAATTAGGGGTTGGTGCTCTTTTCTATTGGTACAGATAAATCAGGGGTTGGTGCTCCTTTTTGTTGATACAAATAAATCAGGGGTTGGTGCTCCTTCCAGTGGGTGCTGGTAAACTGTTTGTAAAATTTGTTGCTTTGCAAAGGTTGGATTTGGATGGTAGTCCAAGCAGTCATTTTTGAGTAGTAGCCACATGGGTGAACCTCGTTAAATCTTATGTTGTGTGATGTTCTCTTGTTGTACTTGCTGTATCTATTTATAAGTTTTAACTGCTGCTATTTTTAAAGCTGTTAATTCATGATTAAAGAGCTACACTGATTCACCCCCCCTCTTAATGCCATTGTAAGTATAACAATTGGTATCAGATCTAAGTCCCTATACAAGCTTAACCAGCTAGGGTGATCTTGGAAATAACACAATGGAAGGTGGTGAAGGCTTCTCATCAAATAAAGCACCATTGTTTGACGGATCTAATTATGTGTTCTGGAGAGTCAGGATGCAGACATATCTCTGTGCTTTGGGATACGATATTTGGGATTTAGTAGTTATTGGATACACAATTCCCACCACTTCTCCAAAAGAAGCGGACGAAAATAAACTATTTGAGAATAATTCGAAAGCAAAGAATGCCATCTTGTGTGGATTAGCAGACAGTGAACTAGTAAAGGTCATGAACTATAAATCGGCAAAAGAAATATGGGAAAAATTGAAGATTGTTCATGAAGGAGATGATAAGATCAAAGAAGCCAAGTTACAGACACATCGAGCTCAGTTCAAAGCATTGAAGATGAATGACGATGAAAACATTGAGGCATTCATGTTGAGAGTTAATGGAATTGTCAATACGATCAGAGGACTCGACGAGGATATCAATGACTCTGCTATCGTGAAAAAGGTATTAAGGTCTCTTCCTCAAAGGTTTGATTCCAAAGTCTCAGCGATAGAAGAATCTAAAAATCTAAATTATTTTAGTATAGATGAAATGTATGGTTCGTTAACTGCATATGAGATGAGGATAGGAAGATCTAAACCCTCTGACAGAGAAGCAGCTTTCAAAGCCCTTAAAAATAAAAACACAAAACACGAGTCCAAGGAAGAAGAGACATCAGATGAAATGGAAGCAAACTTTGTTAGAAAACTAAAAAAGGGGAAAGAAAAATACAGAGGGAAGCTTCCATTTAAATGTTTCAACTGTGGAGGCGTTGGGCATTTTGCGACTAAATGTCCACTAAAAGAGAAGAACAAAAATGATGAAGGATCCCACCAAGAAAGAAGTGACTGGAAGATGAAAACAAATTTCAAAAAATGCAATTTCAAAAAGAAAAGTTTCATATCCAAGAATGTTAGTTCATCAAAAAACAACTTCGGTGAAGAGTCTGAAGAAGAAAGAGATGAAGCTCTTTTTATGGCATTTGAAGAAGTTAAATCAGAAAAAGAAGGAGAGACCTCTAAAGTTTGTGGTGAACATCTTGAGTCTGAAGTAGACTTATAAGGTGAGTTGATATCTACACTTGAAGAGTGGGAGATAGAAAAGAATAAGAATAAGAAACTATCAAGAAAGCTTGAGGATACAAATGGAATCATAACCAGCTTAAAAGTACAGATAGAAGAATCTAAGAAAATATTCGAAGATCTCGAATTACATTTAACTATGAAAATAGATCTTTGCAGCAAGTTAGAAGAAGAGATTGTTGGTTTAAGGATGCATCTGGAAGAGATGAATAAGAAAATTAGCTGTTATCACAAACTTGAAGAAAGTTCTATGAAGATGGATAAGATCATAAATGGCCAAAGACCTGCAGGCATCAAATTTGGTCTGGGTTTCATTGAAGGAGAATCATCAAGTGGATCAAAGGCCAGAAATATAGAATCCATAAAGAATGAAGCTAAGATACTGGTTGATCAAGTAAAAACGTCTCATGCAAAAGAAAGCATTAATTTCAGGCACGAAAGGAAAACTTATAATGATGGATTCATCAATATCACACATCAAAGAAGAAGAAGACCTATGGCTCCTACGGCAACATGGCAAAGACCATCACCCAGGTTCAATTATCCTTTCTTTGGTTTCTGTTCTAAATGCAATGGCTATGGGCATAAAATCTCATACTGCAAATATAATGTAAGACCAAGAAATTTCACCAGTAGAAATGTTTTTTCTCCTCTGATGAATTATACAATAGAATGTTATAACTGTCATAATTTTGGGCACATTGCAAGAAACTGTAGAAATACATTTACATCAAATCAGTTTCAAGGAATAAAATTTCAACCATACAGGATGAGTCAAAATAGTAAGCTTTCTGGAAAACATGCTCAAACTACTGATAAGGGAAAGGCAAAACAAGAGCCCAAAACTACTATCAAAATAGTGTGGAAAGGAAAAGAACGACTGAAGGAATAAAAGGAATCCTTAATCATTCAAACTGCATTCAAAGCATAGAATAAATATGTACCATGGATACTAGATAGTGGATGCTCCAATCATATGACAGGTGACAAACAAAAATTTGAAAAGTTACAGAAATATGAAGGAGGATCAGTAAAATTTGGAAATAATGATGGAGCCAAGATAGTCGGCAAAGGCTCAATCAAAATTAGTGATGGAAGGATTAAATCAGAAGAAGTCTTATTTGTGGATGGGTTGAAACATAATTTATTGAGTGTAAGTCGGATTTGTGATAAAGGTCATGAAGTAGTCTTTATGAAGCAGGGTTGTGAAGTCAAAAAAACAAACAGTGGAAAATTGATAGCAATAGGGTCAAGAACATATGGTAACCTGTACACGCTCTCAGAGACTTCCAAAGGAGCTTACTTTATTGGATAGGAAGAAGAAAATTGGTAGTGGCACAAGAGAGTTGGTCATATCAGTTTTGATAATCTAGTAAAAATCACCTCAAAAATGGCAGTGAGAGATATTCGCACCATCAGCAAACCTGCAAACAACATTTGTGCGTCATGCCAAAATGGAAAACAAACTAGAGTCACATTCAAAACAAAAGATTACTACACAAGAAAACCTTTGGAACTAATACACACCGATTTATGTGGACCCATGAGAACACAAAGCATAAATGATGACAAATATTTTATGTTGTGCATTGATGACTATTCCAGAATGACATGGATATTTTTCTTGAAGCATAAATCAGAATCTTTTGATATGTTCAAGATTTTCAAAAACTAGGTTGAGAATGAAATAGGAAAGATGATCAAATGTTTAAGATCAGACAGAGGAGGAGAATTCATTTCAGAGGAGTTTGCAGAATACTATGAAAAATACGGTATCAGGAGACAGTTCTTAGCAGCTAGGACACCTTAGCAAAATGGAGTAGTGGAAATAAATAACAGGACTATGCAGTAAATGGCACGATCTATGTTGGTTGAAAGCAGAGTAGCAGACAGATTTTGAAAAGAAGCAGTCCATAATGTGGTGTATATCCAAAACAGGTACATGCTGAGAACACATGAAAGCAAAACTCCTTATGAAATGTGGTTTGGTAAAAGGGCAACAGCAAAATACCTCAGAGTGTTTGGCATCAAGTGCTATATCAAAATAACTGAAGATAATCTTGGTAAGTTTGAAGATAGAGCAGATGAAGGTATTTTTGTTGGTTATTCGCCTAGAAGCAAAGCTTACAAATGCTACAACAAAAGGCTAAAGAAAATTGTGGACAGTGCTAATGTTAAGTTTGATGAAGGTAAAGAATGAGTAATTAGCTATGAAACAAACTACCCAATCTATGAAGAGGTTATTGAAAGAGATGAAGAAAATGAAATTGAAAAGATACAAAAAATTGACTCAGATGATGATGCAAAAATGGAAGAAAATAAGAAATTCAAAATAGGTAGCTGACAGAGAAATCATCCTAGAGAGCAAATCATTAGAGATCCCAAAGTTGGAGTTCAGACAAGAAGAAGAGCAGTAAGTAACTACTCTCTACTATCCAGCATTGAGCCTAAAAATATTGATGATGCAAGCAAAGATGAAAGTTGGATGAAGGCAATAAATGAAGAATTAGATCAGATAGAGAAAAACGACACTTGGGAACTAGTACCTAGACCTACAAATAAAAACATCATCGAAACTAAATAGATTTTTCGAAACAAACTGAATGAATACGGACAGGTAGTCAAAAATAAAGCAAGATTAGTTTGCAAGGGTTATGCACAAGTTGAAGGTATTGATTTTGAGGAAACTGTTGCACCAGTAGCGAGACTAGAGGTAATTAGAATGTTTTTGGATTTAATAGTCTACAAGAATTTCAAAGTCTATCAAATGGATGTGAAATCATCATTTTTGAATGGTAAACTTTAAGAAGAAGTTTACATCGAGCAACCAGATGGTTTCCAACTTGGTGATGATCCCAACCTTGTTTGTAGGTTGAAGAAAGATTTATATGGCTTAAAATAGGCACCCCGAGCATGGTATGCAAGGCTAGACAACTATCTCACTCAAAAAAGGTTCAAGAAAGGTATGGTGGATAGTAATCTATATGTCAAAATAGAAAATGGGCATCTTATTGTTCTTGTTGTCTATGTAGATGATATCATATTTGGCAGCAGCAAAGATGAGTCATGCAAGGACTTAGCAGATAAGATGCAGAAAGAATTTGAAATGTCAATGATTGGAGAACTATCATATTTCCTTGGATTGCAAGTTAATCAAAGTAAGAAGGGAATATTTATTTCTCAAGTTAAATATGTAAAAGAGATGCTAAAAAGGTTCACAATGGAGGACTGTAATCCAGTTAGCACTCCCATGACGACAGGCTGTAAGTTGAGCAACCATAGAACAAGTTGCAGATATCTTCACAAAACCATTGCCCAAGGAAGTGTTTGAGTACCTTTGAAACAAATTGGGAGTGGTCACACTTCCCAAGAATTGACTAGCTACAGGGATCACATTCTCAAGGGGAGCATTTAAGTATTTGATTATTTTTTTGCTCATGTTCATAATTTGTGCTAAGTGTAACAAATTGTGCTTGAGAATGTTGTGCATGGACTCAAGGGGAGTCTATAGTAGCCCTTTGGTATTATTGACAAAGGGGGAGAAGAGTTACAAGAAATTGCACATGTGTTGCCAACAATTCCAAAGGGGGAGATTGTTGAGCAAGGTGCAGCAGAAGTATTGTCATTGTTGTCAAACTCAGTCAGATAGATCTATTGAATTAGTGGATAGGAAGTTCCAAAGTGATTCAGATGCAGAAGATAGGAGTTCAAAGGTTATTCAGAGTATGTACAGTGATTTTCCAAGAAGACTGGAGTGGCCCACATGCAAAAGATCAAGAAAAATGACAAGTAAGAAAAGTGTCATGATATCGCGATATATATAGCAGGCAAGAAAAACTGTCGTGATTTCGTGACATGTTGGAAGAGAGAAAAATCAAGAAAAACTGTCATGATTTCATGACATGTTGGAAGAGAAAGAAAAAGCAAGAAAAACTATCATGATTTCGTGACATGTTAGAAGAGAGAAAAAGCAGGAAAAACTGTCGCGATTTCGCAACATGTTGGAAGACAGAGAAAAAGCAGGAAAAATTATCATGATTTCGTGACATGTTGGAAGAGAGAAATGCAAGTAGAAAAAGTGTCGCGATTTCATGACATATTACAAGGAAGGTTGTACAGACGAAAAAGTGTCACGATTTTGCGACATATTGCAAGGAAGGTTGTACGGACAAAAAAGTGTCGCGATTTCACGACATATTGCAAGGAAGGTTGTACGGACGAAAAAGTGTCACGATTTTGCGACATATTGCAAGGAAGGTTGTACGGACAAAAAAGTGTCACGATTTTGTGACATATTGCAAGGAAGGTTGTACGGACAAAAAAGTGTCACGATTTCGTGACATATTGCAAGGAAGGTTGTATGGACAAAAAAGTGTCGCGATTTCGTGACATATTGCAAGGAAGGTTGTACGGACGAAAAAGTGTCGCAATTTCACAACATGTTGTAGGAGAGAGAGTCTAAGAGAAAAAGTGTCGCGATATCACGACATGTCGGGTTTTCGCAACCCGAAGGCAAGAAAAAGTGCTAAGGAGAAAAAGTGTCACGATATCGTGACATGTCGGGTTTTCGTGACCCGAAGGCAAGAAAAAGCGCTAAGGAGAAAAAGTGTCACGATATCATGACATGTCACATTTTTGCGACCCAAAGGCAAGATAAAGCACTAAGGAGAAAAAGTGTCGCAATATCGCGACATGTCGCATTTTCATGACTAAAGGAGGAGAGAGAAAGTAAGAAGGCAAAAGTGTCATGATATCGTGACATGTTATGTTCTCGCGGGCCAAAGCTAAGAGAAAGCGTACAGAAGAAAAAGTGTAGCGATATCGCTACATGTTGTATTCTCATGGGCCAAAGTTAAGAGAAAGCGTACGGAGGAAAAAATGTAGCGATATCACTACATGTTGTATTCTCATGGGCCAAAGCTAAGAGAAAGTGTATGGAGGCGAAAGTGTCGCGATATCGCGACATGTGTTTTCACGGCAACAGCAACAAAAGAGTTACAGAGGCAGTTGAAGTCGACGAAGACCGATGTTAGCCGACAAAGATTAGGGTTTGCAACCGACGAATATTAGGGTTTGCAGTCGACTATGATTAGGGTTACAGCTGACTAAGATTAGAGTTTTTGATCTTGAAAATTTTGTTATAAAAGGAAGGTTGTTTGAAGAGTTGGGTAAGTGGAGAAGTGTGAAGTTCAGAGAGTGTGCACAGAGTGCAAAGTTTGGTCACAGAGTGCATTGTGCAAGTCATCGAATCATTCTAAGTGTGAAGATCACAAAGGAAGCAGAGTGCATAGAGTGTGTAGTTCGATCGAAGTGTGCAGTGTGCAAGTTGTCGAATCATTCTAAGTGCGAATATCGTAAAGGAAGCAGAGTGTGCAACAAGGAGAAGACAATCATTCAACAATTAAGCAGCATATTGTGCCAAGTGATAGCGCAGAAAGAGCAAAGTGCGTTGGGGACAAAAAAATGAAGTAGACCAGTCAGGGTCTTGTAAAAGCAAAGGTATCTTACTATAATTCTTCTAGTTTCAGAATTGAAGTCCAATTTGGTGCTTGGCATAATGGGTTGGTGCTCCTTCTAGTTGGTGCTGGCAAATGCCAGGGGTTGGTGCTCCTTTCTATTGATACAAATAAACCAGGGGTTGGTGCCCCTTTCTGTTGGTACAGATAAATCAGGGGTTGGTGCTCCTTTTTGTTGGTATAGATAAATTAGGGGTTGGTGCTCCTTCCAGTGGGTGCTGGTAAAATATTTGTAAAAGTTGTTGCTTTGCAAAGGCTAGATTTGGATGGTAGTCCAAGCAGTCATTTTTGAGGAGTAGCCACATTGGTGAACCTCGTTAAATCTTGTGTTGTGTGATGTTCTCTTGCTGTACTTGTTGTATCTATTTATAAGTTTTAACTGCTGCTATTTTTAGATCTGTTAATTCATGATTAAAGAGCTACACTGATTCATCCCCCCCTCTCAGTGCCATTGTAAGTCTAACACTAAGGGCATAGGCAAGGTTCAAACAACACTCAAGGAGGTCTAACATAGATAACATCAAACCTAAGGTATCCAAACAATCATAGATTATCTCTAAATATTTATTAATTCAACATGAAAGGTATTATATGACCCAACCTAATAGTCTAGGGTCTGATATGTACATCCCTCCTCCATTGTAGAATCAACCTTATCTTCTTCTTCCTTTCATCGCCTCAGGATTTTGCGTTTTGCTTCCTTTCTTATTTTTGAGAAGATCGTCCCTCTTCTAGGCATTATATCTTCTATATGAAAGAATTTTATTTCATCCACAAAAGCACGTAGGGGTCCCTTTCAAATTTAATTTCATCTACCACATTGAAGGCATCCTTATCCGCCCATGGTGGTTAGCAATGATAGTCTTTTTTTTAATAATTTATCTTATCTCAAATATCAAGTTTCAAGTTATATATATATTTTTTAATTACATATATAATGATTTCCCCATATATATACATTATTTATTTATTATTTCTCTTATTGAGAAGCAAGGGATGAATGTCCCTCTTTAAATAGGTTTCGAGAAGCTTAAAATAATAAAATAAAAGCCTTCCAAGAATGAGATATTTGTTCCATTAGAACAACTCATTTATTACCCCTTTTTAAAAGAATTCTCTTCTTAAATTATATATATATATATATTCATTTGGACAAACATATTTAAATAAAGGCCTTTTATTATAAAACCATTTCTTTAAATAAAAACATCTCTTCAAATAAATGCCTTTTATCATAAAAACAAAATAAAAGCATTCCTTTAAAATAAAAGCCTTTTATCTTTTTTTATCATTTCAAATCAAACAATGCAAACAACTAGGTGCATAAAACAAGGCGAGATTCTTTCCATCAACCCAGTCACCCGTCTCAGCCAAAGGGTTTACGATAGCTTCTAGGCTACCAACTTTGGCTCTAGGTGGTTGGCTAGTTGATGATTATCCCTAAGTGGTAACACATGCCTATATGAGGGTAGTCATTCATGTTACCTTGAGCCATCTAAATCATCACTTCCCTTTTCAAGTACCCCATCCTTGGTGGTCGATTCTACCTCTACCACCCACGGATGTACCTAGTGTTGCACATCGACAACACATTAGTAGTATCATATTCTTCAAGATAAATCATTAATGCAATGATCATTTAAGAATTTAAACATAGTATCCATTAATCATTCATAAATACATAGTCTATCAACCAAAAATATCCTTCCAGGGTGGGGTATGACATACTACCCCCCTTGGATTAAACCCAATCCCATGGGTTTTCTTGCCATAAATAGTTATTACAAAATTTTAAAATTATTACAAAATTTCAAACAAAATTATTACAGTTTTTCAAACAAAATTATAAGTTTTCAAACAAAAAAGGAAAATGTTTCTTCATTTCATCCACTTTCTCCCAAGTGGCACTTCTTTCTGAATAATGATCCCACTGGACCTTACATTGCTCTAGAATCTATTTTCTTAAGGATTTGGAATGAAATTCTAGGATCTTCATCGGCATCACTTCAATAGCCTCTGGGTTTGCCATCTGCAATTTAGAAACATCCCACACATGGTCAACATCAACAACATATTTTCTAAGAAGGGATATGTGGAAGGTATCATGGATCTTTGATAGGTTAGGTGGTAAGGCAAGTCGATATGCAACTAGACTGATCTTCTCAATGATCTCAAAGGGTCCCACAAATTGAGGATCCAACTTTGTGGATTTGATTGCACTTTTTATTGGCTTGACCCTTAAGAACACCCTTTCCCCCATAGAGTATTCTCTTGGAGTCCTCTTTAGATCAACATAACTTTTCTAATGGTTTGTGGCTTCTTGGAGCCTTTGCTTGATTATTTTAAGTTGATTTTCCATTTCCTTGACCATGTCTGGTCCAATCACAACTCGATCCTCTAAATTATCCCATGACAAATGGTGTCCTACACCTATTTCCATACAAGGCATTGAATGGGGCCATACCCAAAGAAGAGTGATGCCCATTGTTGTAGGTGAACTCTACCAGATGTAGATAGTCTTCCCATTTAGACTTTTGATCCATGCAGTACATGTGAAGCATGTCTTCTAGTACTTGATTTACCCTTTTAGTTTGACCATTAGTCTTAGGATGATAAGTAGAGCTTATATTCAATTTGGTACCTACAACACGATGTAGGGCCTTCCAAAATTTAGAAGTGAATCTAGAATCTCTATCTAAAATTATCATTTTAGGAAACCCATGGAGTCGAAATATCTCCTTGGTGAATCTATTTGCCACTACCTGAGCATCATCCGTGATGTTCCCCGATATGAAATGTGCAACCTTAGTCAATCTATCGACTATTACAAGGATCACATCATGTTGGTACCTAGTCTTGGGTAAACCTACTATGAAGTCCATGGATATAACTTACCACTTTTGAGTGGGTATATCATGTGGATATAATTGCCCTGTAGGATGTCTACGTTCGACCTTCACCTTCTAACATTCTAAGCATCGAGCAACAAAATCGGTGATGTCCTTCTTCATTCCTATCCAGAAGAAGACTTTTTTCATATTTTCTCTCATTTTATCCCCTCTTGGATGGGCAGAATAAGGGGTTTTGTGTGCTTCTTGCATGATTAGTCTCCTTAAGTCACCCATTTTTGGTACAATGACCCTATCTTTATAGCACAATAGACCATCCTTAACACAAAAATCCTTATTTTTCTTTGGGTTTCTATTCATTTTGCCCCAAATTTCATTGCAATACTCATCTTGAGATTGCTTTTCCCTGATTTGATCAAGTAAACTTATGTGACTTTGGGTTAGGGTTGTTATGTGCCTTCTTTTGCTTAAGGTATCAACCACTTTGTTCTCCTTTCCCTTGATGTATTCAATCTTGAAGTCATACTCTACTAAGAACTCGACCCACCTTCTTTATCTTGCATTGAGCATAGGTTGGGTAAATATGTATTTCAAGCTCTAATGGTCGGTTCTTAGTTCAAAATATTTCCCTACCAAGTAGTGGTGCCAACTCTTTAGAGCATGGACAACTGCTGCTAGTTCTAAATCATGTGTAGCATAGTTAACTTCATGCTTCTTTAATTTTCTTGATGTATATGCTACGATCACATCATCCTATGATAACACTCCTCCTAGCCCTTCTAGCGATGCATCTGTACATACTAAGAAATTTTCCTATGGATCTAGAATCTTGAGTATTGGTACTGTGGTGAGATTTTGCTTGAGCATTGCAAAAGCATTCTCACACTTCTCAATCCATTTGAACTCCTTTCCCTTCTTTTGAAGGTTAGTTATTACTACGACTATCTTGGAATAATCCTTTACATACCGTCTATAGTAGCCTACCATACCCATGAAGCTTCTTACTTCAGTCACATTGGTAGGTGGTGGCCAATCCAAAATGGCCTTTATCTTTTCTAGATCTACCACTATTCCCTCAGTAGATATGATATGTCCTAGATATTTTACTTCTGGAACATAGAAATCACTTTTTGCTAGGTTTTCATAGAGTTGATTCTCCTTTAGCAATTCTAGTACGATTTTGAGGTGCTTGTCATGTTCTTCCTTATTTTTGGAATAGATTAAGATGTCATCTAAGAATATGAGGACAAACTGGTCTAGATACCTCCTGAATATGTTATTCATTAGATTCATAAATGCGATTGGGGCATTAGTCAGCCCAAAGGGCAAGACTATGAACTCATAGTGCTTGTACCTAGTTTTAAATATAATTTTGTGAGTGTCCTCCTCATGTATCCTTAGTTGATGGTATCCTAACTTTAAGTCAATATTTGTGAAGATTGTAGCATCTCTCAACTGATCAAATAGATCTTCTATTCTTGGTAAAGGATACCTATTTTTAATGGTCACTTTGTTGAGCATCCTATAATCAATACATAGTCATAGTGAGCCATCCTTCTTCTTGACAAAGAGCACCGATGCACCCCAAGGTGACACACTAGGCTTTATCAACCCCTTTTCCAATAGCCCTTGAAGTTGTACCTTTAATTCTTGCATTTCTATAGGGTTCATCCTATAAGGAGCTCTATGGATAGGCTCTGATCTTGGCATTAAATCAATTGTGAAGTCAAACTTACACATAGGAGGAAGTCTGGGTAGGTCTTCAGGAAATACCTCTTCAAACTCTTGTAGGATTGGGTGTTTTCCAAACACCTCCCTTTTCTATTCCTCCCTCGACTTCATTGATTTTTACAACATAAACTATCCCTCCTTTTCTGAGGGCCTTCTTCAGTTGCATAGCAGATAGTAGTTGAGGTTTGAATGATCCTTGCTCACTATGGATCCTTATTCTTCCTTTACCTCTTCTAGAAAACTCTATCCACCTATCTTAAAAGTTGATTAAGGCTTTATGAGCCTATAACCAATCCATCCCTAAGATGACATCGAAGGCATGTAGTGGTGCTACATACAAGCATCCTTCGGTTGACTCATTTTCTAAGGTGATCTCCACCATAGGGAAACATTGATCCATAGAGTAGGTCTACCCAGAACCATACTCAACCTTCCACCCATGTGCCAAATATCCTGGCCTTTTCGGCATATCCCTGGCTAGTCTAGAAGAAATAAGTAAATAAATCTAATTTAAAACTAAAGCTACTTTATTTTTAGAAGAGAGAAAGAAAATTTACACTCCCAGATCAATGGCATGGGTGCATTGTTCTAGTCCTACCTTCCTGTTGTTACCTAAACCCTAGGGTTTATCACCCTTGCTTGAATACCTAGTTTCACTTTACTTGGGTAGTCGAATGCATAATGTGGCCCTCCACATATGTGGCAACCTTCTTTGGGGCCTTCATGGCTTTTCTTAATCTTCTTTTCAATTAGTTCTTCTTGGGGTGCCTTTAGTTGTTTTTGACTTCCCCCACAACCTGGTTTAGTTACATTTTCTTTAGTTGAGTGGGTTTCCTCTTCTTTAAATAGGTATTATTAGTGGGTTTGAGTTGGTTTACCTATTCCTTCTGTTGACCTTTCCACTTTAGATAACCAACAATTTTTCTTCCCTTTTGGGACTATTGATTTTTCTTTGTCAATTCTACAAAATAGGAATCATTCAACTGCTTATGTTGTTCTATTTATTCCCTTTGTTGGTCTATTAGCTCCCCTTGTTGTTCTATATATTCTTATAACACTATGGCAATGGTGATGAGGTTTCCTACCTCCTTGCTTAAGTCTCTAGAGCCCCTGTCTTGGGTTCTTTCTTTAACACTATCCCCTTGATGTTGTCTATTCGAGGGAGTAATCTTCCCTCCCCTTATATTAGGTGTCATTTATCCTAATTTTATCCAAAAAATAATATTATATTACTGCTTCACCATTCTGCACTACTAACTCAAGCTTTATTATTGAAATCACTCTTATTCCATGAGAGGTAGTACTCTAAATCTAAAATTAACTCTATGACAAAAGCCACACTTACTAATCATAAGGTGTTTGTAGCTTAACAACTACTTCTGGGGATTAATTTTCCCCTTCTTTATCCTCTAGCACAACAAGAAGCTCTAGCCCCTCGTGCCTAGAGCTCTGATACCAAATGTAACAACCCAAAATCTAACTAAGGGGGTTGCTATTTTTTTAACAAACACAAACTCTAAACACTAGCACAAACAATACTAAACACTAATACAAGAGACTATAAATATATCTAATTTAACCCTAAATTCAAGTTATCTATCCTTTTTCCTCAACACCAACCTTCTATCTAGCATCTAATTCAGGATACACCCATATCCATACCATGCACACATCAATCTATGCAGGTATACTATATGTATTGTGATAACTATAACCACATCCCAGTTAGGGTTAGCTTATCTCCTTCGATCAATCGAAGGGTACGTTCATCTCTTTACTCCACATAAACTAGTCTATGTGGGTATTGGTGCATACAAAAAATAGACCACTCGTCTTATCAATATGATAGGGTAGCCCAATCCTTTCATAGATAATTGTCTCATTTTTAAATAGCTAGGTGGTGCAAGTCAAACCAGTTTAGTCACTTAAACTAAGTCTATCCATAAGGCCCTAAAGGATCCCATAATCCCCTAGGTTCTCCTACTCTATCCAACACACTAGCACTCTAATATCTAAAGAATTTACTTAACCACTATAAACATATTAAAACCATCATCATAGAAAAACAAACACTAAGTCTAACAATTTAATCAAGCATGGAACATGATAAAGAAGTAAAGAGATGATTGAAAGAAATAAATCTAACTAGATCATGTATATATAAAGAAAGCTAACATCATTAATCAACAAGATGAATCATAAATTACAATTAGGAGATACACTTCCATCAGTCAATAATTATTACATAGCTTGAGTATGGTAAAAGAGTCCATACTTTTTTAAAAGAATAACATTACATAAATAGCTAAACAAAGGTTGCTCTAATAACATTTCATTTCAAACATGAGTAAATATCTATCTGTAGTCCTTGATGCCTCCTTGGTCCTTTGGTTGGCTCATCTCTCAATTGATAGTAGTAAGGGATCAAGACAACTCATGAACTATGAACCATGCATCTACTAGATGATAATTTAATCTAGTGCATCTAAAATGCCAAATTGCAACTATACAATCACCAATACATCTTTATAGATCATTCACTTGACATCTAGGAAGGTCTTCTTTCATTTCATCCTATCACCATTTAATCAATCAAAGGTTTTGGTTTGACTACATAAGATTCTCCCATAGATTTGATCATGTATTAAACTCATTTATTTCTCTAATTTCACCAAGGCCCCATAAACCTCAATTAATTAAATACTTTAAATTATCCATTTATCTAACTAATTAAGGCCCCATAAACCTCAATTAATTAAATATTTAATCTACCCAAAAACCATAACCCATTTATTAATAAATACTTTGAAAAATATTTAAACTTACTTCTTTATTTTAAATAGTCATTTCCCATATTCTATAAATTCTTTTCCTTTCTAATACAAAGAATGTAACTCTTCCTTTTAACACTATTCATTCATCAATAAATAAAGAATACAATTTTTGCATATAAGTCTTATTTCCAAATATCAAAAAAAATTTCACACAATATTTTTATTAACTGAACGTCTATCTTTAAATCATAATCTATTATCATATTTACCCCTTTCTCTTTTTTTATCTTTCTCTAATCTAGATTCTTTCAATGATAGAAGTACTACATTATTTACCTTAAATTATCTATTTTAATATAAAGAATATATGTATATATATATTGAAGAACACAAGCTTATACTGAGAGGGGGGGTGAACAGTATAAGACCATTTTTTAATTGTTCTTTCCCAATAAATATAATGCAATGTATCAATAGCAATATCAATAGAAGTAATCAAAGTAATTTACAAATCACCACACACAATAGAGACACCAATTTAATGTGGTTCACCCAATGTGGGCTACTCCATAGAGAAAATATTTCACTAAAATTTTCTCAAAAAATCTCTTGGGAAACCTTTCCCTATTACAATGTTTATGGACCTCTATCCAAAGGAGACACCAATCCCCTAATCAAGTTTGTGGATCTCTATCCATAGGAGACACCAATCTCCTCAGCTGGTTCATGGATCTCTATCCATAGGAGAACTCCTCTCTCCTCCGATCTGGATGGTGATCTTCTAGAAGAACTATTGCCTCCACTGCACTGCCTAATGGATATCTATCTATTGAAGACTCATGTCCTCACTCAGAAGACCTGTCCTCACTACCCTGGTTGATGGACCTCTATCCACTAGAGATTATCATCCTCTATACTCTATCACCTACAAAGCTTGCTCTCATATTTATCTCAAATTTACACTAAACATAGTCCTTCGGTCTAGCACAAATATTCTCAATCTCTGTATCTTTTTTGGCACAAATATATCCTCAAATATATACCAAAATTTGTCCTCAAATATGCACTAAACATAGTCCTTCGGTCTAGCACAAATCTACTCAATATTTGTCCTTAAGCCTTAACACAAAGCTTGACTCAATCACAAATCAACTTTGCTAGATCTACCCCAAACCTTAACCCAAGGTTTGAACAAATCAATCAATCAACTATGCCCTCAAGCCTTCTCAAATACTTACCTCAAATATTCCCTGTAAGCTTCCACAAAAGCTCACACTAATCTATCCACAAGTCCTCTCTAGAACTTGTCCAATCTGCTCTCAATATTTGTCTTCAAATCTGTATTGTAAGCTTCCACAAAATCTCACACCAATCTATCCACAAGTCTTCTCAAAGACTTACCTCAAATCTGTTCAACAAGTTCTCACTAGAACTTGTCCAATCTCATAGAAATATATAGAGAATTTTTAGAGACTCAATATGCTTCACACTCACAATAATTCTCAATCTCTCTCTCTCTCTCTCCATAGAAACATATAGAGAATTGTTAGAGACTCAATATGCTTCACACTCACAACAATGCTCAATCACTTTCTCTCTCTCTCTCTTTTTACCATAGAAACATATAGAGAATTGTTAGAGACTCAATATGCTTCACACTCACAATAATGCTCAATCACTTTCAATCTCTTTCTCAAATCAATTCAGAATATAGAACAATTTGTTTCACAGAATTAGAACTATCACTTCAACACTTCCACTTGACTAGGCTCAACCAACTTCACTCAATCAATCACTCAATGAAATACTTCTTGCTTACAAACCCTAGTCCAAGCATATGAACACTCACTCAATAATTTCCAACAATGCTTATCAAAACAATATCACATAACAATGATACTCATGAGCTTGCACAAACCCTAGTTCAAGATAGTTCTCAACTTCACATAACAATGATACTCATGTTCTTTCACAAACCCTAGTTCAAGCATATGAAAGCTCACTCAATATTTCCAACAATGCTTATCAAACAAGGTTTTATGATCAACTCTCACTCAGAAAAACCTTTACCATGCAAACTCAATAATGCTTACCAAACAATCCTTTTCACTCCAACTTAGCATTTACAAAAACAATATTTTTCTCACAAGGAAGATTTACCCATACCTTTTATTTTTATGGAGATATGTCTTCAAAACCTATCTTGACCACAATCAAAATTTTATTTACCAACAGGTTATATTACCACAACCTCTCTGAAAATATCCACAAAATAATTTCCACAAAGATTATTTTTCATACAAAATAATAAATCCCTTTTGTACACCTTATAATCTCCAAACTCACAATATTTAATTTAATAATTTCACCATAACACTACACTTAACAACAAGTATAGCAAAGTCCTTATACACCTTATAATATCCAACTTTATAAACTCTAATCACCAAAAATTAAAATCAAATATTTAATTTTTAATCCCCTTATATCTCCCTCAAAAACTTTAATCAACTTTTATTTTCCACAACAAAGCAACCTCTGAAATTACAACCTTAGCAAGAGAAAAATCGATGCATACCTTATTTAACTAGAAAAACACTTTTGGCGGGTTTCGAACACCTAACCTCACCACTCCAAGTGCCTTAGCAAGATGTGCACCCACCGCGTGGGCTACAAGCCCTCATGGAACCAAAGGTACACAATGTTCGCCTTATCCTTTGCTTCCTCCGAACATGTAAACCAACAAAACCTTCTTCGCTTTGCAAAACATAAACCAATAGGATTTGATCCCTGCACCTCACGTTCACCAACAACTTGGCACCTCCCTTGCTACCAATTGTGCTACAAAGCACTTTGGGATGTAAAATGAAAGGCTCTCCTCCTTGTCCTATATGCTGCCATGCTCGATTTTCAAAACACACGATCGCTTGCTTTCTCAATGCGCACTTTTTTTTTTTTTTTTTTTTTTTTTTTTTTTTTTTTTTTTTTTTTTTTTTTTTTTTTTTTTTTTTTTTTTTTTTTTTTTTTTTTTTTTTTTTTTTTTTTTTTTTTTTTTTTTTTTTTTTTTTTTTTTTTTTTTTTTTTTTTTTTTTTTTTTTTTTTTTTTCTTTTTTTTTTTTTTTCCCCCCTTTTTTTTTTTTTTCCACTAAATTCCGACACTTACTAGTGTTGACTTCTTGACATCAATGACAACAAAACATGCTCATATTGCTCATATTTCCAATAATCTCCCCCTTTGTCATTGATGGCAACCCAATTACCTTTTACCATTTCCTTAACCTTTTTCTGTTCTACTCCCCTGGGAAACTACTCCCCTTGACTCAATGCTCTCCCCTTAAATCAAATCTCTCCCCCTTACTCAAATCTCTCCCCCTTTGACATCAATGGCAAAGGGTCACCTTTGGGGCTCGGGGCTAAGAATAAAACTCTTAGATTAGCCCCTCCCCCACCTCCTCTTGAGGTGGTTAATTCTAGGGTGGGAGTATTTCTACTCCTAGCATGCACTAATCTTTACCTTTGTCCACTTTCCTTCTCATCTGGTCCTTCTGATTCCTCTGACTATTCCTGTTCTTGCTTGTTTCTAGAATTTTTGCTCTACACCACTTTTTTGTATGTCCATAATTATTGCACTTATAACACTTAATGTTATTATTCCTTGGAGGTGCAAATATCTTGGGATTTCTTTTGGTAAAGCCATATCTATTCCTATCATGAACCATATAATTCATTGCTTTGTGAGCAAACTGATTACAAGAGTAGCAATACCCATGAAAAAGCTACCTATTTTTTAAACTTCCATATTCCTATCTTTCATGTGTCCTGCACTGAGAAGCTTTGTGCCCAAACCTGTGACATGAGAAGCATCATCCATTGAAATTACCTTGCCTTGACCTCATTGGTCTCTTAGTCTCTTTTACCCTGTGTTGGTTGCTATTCCATCTGTTCCTCTTTTGTGCATTGTTCCTTTCCTTTTTGAAATTTTTGTTGTCCAACTCATCCTCAGAAGTCTCACTCTCTCTTACACTCTCTTCTTCTGAAGTTTCTTCTTCTTTAGAACTTGAGGTTGACTCCTCTCCTTGTTTCTTTTGTACCTGTTCAAAACCAAGACCTGTTTTGTTTGTTGACCGTATTTGTACCTTGATCATCTTATCTACAATCTTTGAGCTCTTTCCAAACTTGTGTAACTTGTCCTTAGACTCTTTTATTTCTTCCCTTAGTAGAGCCACTTCATGTTCTAACTTTTCACATTCTAAGACCTTTGCTTCTAACTTATCTTTAAACTTCCTTGTCTTAGCCATTGACTTATTTAGATCCTCTATAAGCTTTCCTTTCTCTTCATCACATTCTTGAACCTGAAGCTTAAGTTGGGATTTTTGCTTTCTTACCTTCTTTAATGCATCAAGGGCATGAATAAGTTCACCTTCAAGATCAACTCCTCCTATTTTTTATTCTTCCTCTATTTGTTTACCTTTGAAAACATCTTCATTCTTTTCTGACTTGTCTTCTATAGGATCACCTCCTTCTTCTTCTAGTGCCATTAGAATATTCTCTTCTGGTCCTTCAAGTGTATCTTCATATTCATCATCACTGAAACTAAAACCACTCTTTGTACAACTATCTTCAAGATGACCAAAGTTACCACATCTAAAACACTTGAGGATTATTGGTGACCTTTTCCTAACCATTTCCTTTTCTTTTATCAGAAATAGAACTTCATCTTTATCATTATCTGAGGAACTATTATCACTATCACTTGAGTACTTACTTGCCTTTTCTGCATAGTAACTCTTCTTCTATCTTTGAAAGAACTTCTTTCCTTGCTTGCCTTGACCATCCCTGCCTTTCTTTTGGTACCTGTATTTTTCTTATTCCCTGTTCTTATGATCCTGTTTTTCTTCATCATTGCTATTTCTAGCTTCTTGACAATCAGTTGCATAGTGACCATACTTTCCACAATTGAAACATCTAACAGATTTCACATCTTTAAATCTTCTTGGATCCTTGTTCCTTCTACCATAATTTGCTTCTTCATCACTGGATGACTCATTGCTTGAATCTGACTTCTTACCCTTTGTCTTCTTAGTAGCTTTGAAGGTTTATTCTTTTTGGATATTAGGTTCCTCTTTTGTTCTCATCTCAAAAGCTGTAAGAATATCAAGTAACTCATCCCTTGTCAAAATATCACCATATTTTGATTCCTCTATAGCTGAAATATTTTCACTAAACCTTTTTGGGAGTGATCTTAAGATCTTATCACAAACATCATATTCTTGAACCTCAAGTCCAAGTCCTTGCATGGATTTAACAACCTCATCTACATGAAGTAGATAAGCACTAATGTTTTCCTCATCCTTCATTCTTAGTTCTTCAAATTGTCCCTTGATATTTCGCAATTTTACCTTTTTGACCTTTTTATCTCCTTCATATATGCTTTGCAACTTATCCCAAATTTCTTTTGCTAATTTGCAATGCATAACCTTAACAAATTATGTTCTATGCAAACCTCTCAAAATTGTATTCATTGCTCTTGAATTGTAATGATGTAGAAGATTACCATATTTATCTTGTAGGTGGAGTATCTGGTGGTGTGTATCCATTTTCAACTGCTTCCCATATTTCATTGCCAAGTGCCATCAGGTGAATCTTCATTCTCATACTCCAAAATACATAATCGCTTCCATAAAACACTGGTGTTGAATTATCTGAGGATCCACTCTTAGAATCCATTGTGTTCTTGTAAGCTTTTCCTTCAAGCTATTAAACTCTTTCGAAGGAACCCACTCTAATACCAATTGAAGAACACAAGCTTATACTAAGAGGGGGGTGAACAGTATAAGACCACTTTTTACTTTTTCTTTCCCAATCAATATTATGCAATGTATCAATAGCAATATCAATAGCAATAATCAAAGCAATGCACAAATCACCACACACAATAGAGACACCAATTTAACGTGGTTCACCCAATGTGGGCTACTCCATGGAGAAAATATTTCACTAAAATTTTCTCAACAAATATCTTGGGAAACCTTTCCCTATTACAATGTTTATGGACCTCTATCCAAAGGAGACACCAATACCCTAATCAAGTTCATGGATCTCTATCCACAGGAGACACCAATCTCCTCAGCTGGTTCATGGATCTCTATCCATAGGAGAACTCCTTCTCCTCTGCTCTAGCTAGTGATCTTCTAGAAGAACTATTACCTCCACTACACTGGCTAATGGATCTCTATCCACTAAAGACTCATGTCCTCACTCAAAAGACCTATCCTCACTACCCTAGCTAATGGACCTCTATCCACTAGAGACTATCATCCTCTATACTTTATCACCTCCAAAGCTTGCTCTCAGCTCTATCTCAAATCTACACTAAACATAGTCCTTCGGTCTAGCACAAATCTTCTCAATATCTATCTCTGGTCTAGCATAAATATATCCTCAAATCTATACCAAACTCTATCCTCAAATCTGCACTAAACACAGTCCTTCGGTCTAGCACAAATCTTCTCAATATCTGTCCTCAAGCCTTAACACAAAGCTTGACTCAATCACAAATCAACTCTGCTAGATCTACTCCAAACCTTAACTCAAGGTTTGAACAAATCAATCAATCAACTCTACTCTCAAGTCTTCTCAAAGACTTGTCTCAAATCTGCCTTGTAAGCTTCCATAAAAGCTCACACTAATCTATCCACAAGTCCTCTCTAGAACTTGTCCAATCTACTCTCAATATCTATCTTCAAATCTGTATTGTAAGCTTCCACAAAATCTCACACCAATCTATCCACAAGTCTTCTCAAAGACTTACCTCAAATCTGCTCAACAAGTTCTCACTAGAACTTGTCCAATCTCATATAAATATATAGAGAATTTTTAGAGACTCAATATGCTTCACACTCACAACAATTCTCAATCACTTTCACTCTCTCTCTTTTTACCACAGAAACATATAGAGAATTGTTAGAGACTCAATATGCTTCACACTCACAACAATTCTCAATCACTTTCACTCTCTCTCTCTTTTTACCATAGAAACATATAGAGAATTGTTAGAGACTCAATATGCTTCACACTCACAACAATGCTCAATCACTTTCAATCTCTTTCACATAACTAGAACTATCACTTCAACACTTCCACTTGACTAGGCTCAACCAACTTCACTCAATCAATCACTCAATGAAATACTTCTTGCTTACAAACCCTAGTCCAAGCATATGAACACTCACTCAATCATTTCCAACAATGCTTATCAAACAATCTCACATAACAATGATACTCATGAGCTTGCACAAACCCTAGTTCAAGATAGTTCTCAACTTCACATAACAATGATACTCATGTTCTTTCACAAACCCTAGTTCAAGCATATGAAAGCTCACTCAATATTTCCAACAATGCTTATCAAACAAGGTTTTATGATCAAATCTCACTCAGAAAAACCTTTACCATGCAAACTCAACAATGCTTACCAAACAATCCTTTTCACTCCAACTTAGCATTCACAACATTCAATCCAACAATATTTTTCTCACAAGGAAGATTTACCCATACCTTTTATTTTGATGGAGATATGTCTTCAAAACCTGTCTTGACCACAATCAAAATTTTCTTTACCAACACTAGGGTTAGGTTACCACAACCTCTCTCAAGATCTCCACAAAATAATTTCCACAAAGATTATTTTTCATACAAAATAATAAATCCCTTTTGTACACCTTATAATCTCCAAACTCACAATATTCAATTTAATAATTTCACCATAACACTACACTTAACAACAAGTATAGCAAAGTCCTTATACACCTTATAATCTCCAAATTTATAAACTCTAATCACCAAAAATTAAAATCAAATATTTAATTTTTAATCCCCTTATATCTCCCTCAAAAACTTTAATCAACTTTTATTTTCCACAACAAAGCAACCTCCGAAATTACAACCTTAGCAAGAGAAAAATCGGTGCATACCTTATTTAGCCCAGAAAAACACTTTCGATGGGTTTTGAACACCTAACCTCACCACTCCAAGCACCTTAGCAAGATGTGCACCCACCGTGTGGGCTACAAGCCCTCATGGAACCAAAGGTGCACAACGTTCACCTTATCCTTCGCTTCCTTCGAACGCGTAAACCAACAAAACCTTCTCCGCTTCGCAAAACACAAATCGATGGGATTCGATCCCTGCACCTCACGTTCACCAATGACTTGGTGCCTCCCTTGCTGCCAATTGCGCTACAAAGTGCTTTGGGATGTAAAATGAAAGGCTCTCCTCCTTGTCCTATATGCTGCCATGCTCGATTTTCAAAACACACGATCGCTTGCTTTCTCAATGCGCACACAAATTTCTTTTGATCGCGGATGGGGATATTTACCAAAGTTTTACCCCCTTTTATATGCATTAGGCTATGTCTTCGATGACGTCGGTGATAATTCAAAAATTCGAATTATAAACTTTATAACCCTATCTTTAGGGTTTTAATTAATTTATAAATTAACTTATAATTAAATTATAATTAATTTAATAACTTGAAAAGTTAATTAAATTAACTTATAAATTAAATTATAATAAAACTATTATAATTAATTTATAATTAATTAAATCTTTGGGTCTTGCACCTTTAATATTATAATAAATTATTATAATATTATTTTTCTTGGGCCTTCCTTTTGCCCTTTAAACCTCATCTGACCACCTGGGAGAACACTTCCTTTTGCACTTGATTACGGAACCTGAAACTGATGTTGCTCACTAAAACTGATGCTTGCTGGTGCTGACTTCTTGACATCAATGACAACAAAACCTGCTCATATTGCTCATATTTCCAACATATATATATATATATATATATATATATATATATATATATATATATATATATATATATATATATATATATATATATATACATTCATTACATTTTGTCCATGTTCCTTTAGTAACCCTCTTTAAATTATTTTCAGCTAGATAACCATTCTTATCCAATGGTGAGGAACATTTATACTATCATTATGGAAACCATTACATTCTTAATTAAATAACAGACATCCAACAAAAGCTAAAAATCACACAAGGCCCACATTAGTCGATCAATCCAATAAAACTGGTTTGATCCACCCACCAAATCACAACGACAACAAGGACAGTCGATTAGCCAAGATTAAACCACATGTCACAAGAACGAGGTGAAACACGACCAAGAATAGGGTTGTTAGGAAAAACTCCAAGATTTATCACCTGCAAGAGGAAGCACAATAACAAAAAATATAGAACATGGAAACAATAACACAAGTGACACAAAGATTTACGCGGAAACCTGCAATGTGCAGGAAAAACCACAGGGTAATGGCAACTTCTCTTTCTTATTATTTTCAACAAAATTTACATCCATGTCTTTCAATATTTTTAACTACTATATCTCTATCTTACATATGCAAGGGGCCAAGTCCCTTTTATAGAGCAGAAGGAAGACTAAAAAACTATTCATTTCCTCTTCCAATGAAATCCTCCAAAATATTGTTAATTTCCACTCCCAATATGGTTCATCTTTCGCATTCCTATCATCTACCTAGACGTTAGATCCTATGATGTCTACTTGGCTTAACATCAGGCTGGACATCTACCTAGATGCCTACCAACATAGATGTTTTGCTACCTAGACGTTAGGCCCAGATGTCTACTAGCCTAGACATCTAGAAGCCCAGACATCTACCAACCTAGACATCTAGCAGTCCTAGATGTCAGACCCAAATGTCTGGTAGCCCAGACATCAAGCCCATATTCCTGCTAGCCTAGACATATATCAACCCATATGTTAGGTCCAAATGTCTACCAACCTAGATATCTGGCAGCCTAGATTTCAGGCCTATATGTCTTCTAGTCTAGACATTTGACAACCCATTCATCAGGTCCATAAGTCTACCAACCTAGACATCTGGCAGCCCAGACATCAAGCCTAGACATCTACTAGTCTAGACGTTTGGTCTGCTTGAACCTACTATAATCATGTTTCTTGGCTGCCTGTACTACATAGTGACTTCACTTCCTAACATTCTCCCACTTAAAGTCAATATTCAGGAATTCTTTTGCCAAAAAACTTCATCCAGTGCCAATTGCCCAATGCTGCCCTTGTTACTTTTTTAGCAAGCCCATAGAAGTTTTGCACCATTCAAACTTCTCTACCTTGATCGAATTTGTAAGCATATATGCAGGATTCACTTTAGTGTCAATTTTTTGCAATAATATCCCACCTTCTTCCACCATATTTTTGATAAAGTGGTACTTGACATCAATGTGTTTCATGCGATCATAGAATATTGGATTCTTCACTAGCTAAATAGCACTCTGGCTATCACAATACAGTGTAGTTTTCTCCTGCATTACCTTGAAGTAAGCCAACAATCGCTCTAGCCAAATTGCCTCTTTACTGGCATGAGTTGTTGCAATGTATTTTGCTTCAGTGGTTGATAAAGCCACATCAGACTACAACATAGAATTCCAACTCACTGCTCCACTAGTTTGAGTGAAGGCATATCCTATAGTGGATTTTCTCCCATATCTATCTCCACCATAATCAGAATCCACAAAACCTATAACTTGCAAATATATCGATCCAAATTAAATGGCAACATCTGAAGTGGCTTTTAAATATCTGAATATCCACTTCACTGCATTCCAATGCTCCTTATCAGGATTTGCCATGTATCATCTGACTACTCCCACTACTTGGGCAATATTTGGTCTAGTGCTCACCATGGCATACATGAGGCTTCCTACTGCTGATGCATGCAATACATGAGATATTCTTGTCTTCTCTACTTTTGTTCTAGGATACTGGTTGGAAGACAACTTTAAGTATGGAAGAAGTGGGGTACTAACTAGTTTTGCATTCTGCATATTGAAGTACTGTAGAATATTCTCTACATATGACTTTTGACTTAACCAAATCTTTCTTCCTTTTCTATCCATGTGTATCTTCATCCCTAAAATTTGGTTTGCTTCTCCTAAATCCTTCATTTCAAATGTCCTAGCCAACTAAGCCTTAAGATCAATGATTTTCTTCATGTTGAGGCCTACAACCAACATATCATCAACATACAATAACAAAATAATAAAACTACCATCGTCAAACCTCTTATAGTATGCACAATGGTTAGCTTCACTCCTACTGAAACCTTGGCTCTTCATGAAGGTGTCAATTTTTTTGTACCACATCCTTGGTGTCTGTTTCAACCTATACAATGATTTCTTCAGTCTGCAAACCAAATGCTCTTTGTATCTTTCTTCATAGCCCTCAAGCTGATCCATATATATCTCTTCCCCGAGATCACCATTGAATAAAGTAGTCTTTACATCAAATTGCTCCAGTTCCAAATCCTATGCAGATACAAGTGCAAGTAGAACTCTAATAGTAGTCATCTTCACAACTAGAGAGAAAATTTCATTAAATTCAAAACCTAACTTCTGCACATAGCCCTTTGCCACCAAGCGATATTTATAGCGTTCCAACAGCCCATGATTGTTCTTCTTCACTTTGTACACCCACTTGTTTCCAATAGTCTTTCTTTCAATTGGGATATCCACAAGTTCCCAAGTTTTATTCTTTTGAAGTGCCTCGATTTCCTCCTCCATGGATTTCCTCCACTTTCTTGTATTTTTAGACTCTCTAGCTTCTTGAAATGAACTAGGTTCACCATCATCAGTTAATAAAGCAAAAGAGGACTGATACACATGAGAATACTTTTTCGAACAATTTTGTGGATGTGTAGATATTCTAATTCAATGATCTATCAGTTTTGGATCTTGGTCTTATGACCATTGTGGCTACTCTACTTCTTGTTCTACTTGTTATTCTACATGCTGATAAAAAACTTTAGCATGTTCATCTTCACTAAATTCTACTTCAACAGGTACAACATTAGAATTTTGATGTACCTCCTTCCTTTGCATGGATTTTTCATCAAAAATTACATCTCGACTAATAATTACCTTGTGGTTAGTAGGATCCCATAGTCTATACCCATTTACTATATCTCCATAGCAGAGAAAAACACATTTGCTTGATTTTGGGTCAAACTTGGATATTTTTTATTTGGGTACATGAGCAAACACGTCACAGCCAAAGGTGCGCAAATGAGAGTAATCAACTGGCTTACAACACCAAAACTCCTCCAAAATATGTCCATCCAATGTAGTTGTAGGTGACTTGTTAATAAGATAAATAGTTGTATTAATAGCCTTCATTCAAAACTTTTTCTCTAGTATGGTTGTGCTAAGCATGATTCTTGCACATTCCATGATTGTGTGATTCATCAGCTCAGCCAAACCATTTTGTTGTGGAGTGTATGGTATAGTCTTCTGGTGCTTAATACCTTCCTACATACAAAATTTATCAAATTCCTTGGAGTAATATTCACCCCCATTATCTGACCTGAGACATAAAATTGACTTGCCCAAACTCTTTTCTACCCGTGCTTTGAATTCCTTAAATTTCTACAAAGCTTCCAAATTATTCAAAAATAAACCCACACTCTCCTAGAATACTCATTTATAAAAGTCAAAAAATAGATGGCGCCATTCAAGTACTAAGTGGGGACTGGTCCAAATATATCCAAATGTATAAGTTGCAAAAAATTAGAACTCTTACCAAGACTTGTAGTAAACCAAAACCTCTTATGATTACCAAAAATACAATGCTCACATAAGTCTAAATTGCAAGACTTAATCCCAAAAAGCATACCTCTGTCATGTAGAAGTTTCAAGTCTTTTTCACTCATATGGCCTAGGCGTTGATGCCATAGCATTACTACATCCTGAACAGAAGTTGTTGCTACTGCATGGTTTGTCACCGTATCACTGCATGAATGGTATAAAGTCCCATAAGATTCTCCCTTTGATGCTACAACAAGATCCTCTGGTAATCTTACAATAGTTGTTACAAAAGGTGAAAAAATACCCTAGCTTATCCATCATTTTGATTGAGAGTAAATTCTTCCTCAAATCGGGTACATGTCGCATATCACATAACATCCTTTCTCTATCATCATCTAGCCTGATCTTTATATCCCCTCTTCCCACAATTTCTAAAGGATTATCATCACCCAAATAGACCTTTCCATCACAGTATGGCTGATATTTGTCAAACCAGTCTCTGTGGGGAGGCATGTGGAAGGATGCACCTGAGTCTAAAACCCAGGTATATAAAATTAATCTGTTGTTACTGATACATAAGGCTTCACATGTTGTCGTCTCTCCTAAATTTGCTGCACTGGCCTCAGCTGATGGATTATTTTGCTTTTCACCATTATTCAATTGCCAATAGTCCTTCTTGGAGTGTTATGGCTTCCCAAAATGCCAATACTTCTCTTTCTACTTACATCCTTTAGACTTAGATCTGGACTGCTTTCTACCTTGATTAATCCCCTTGAACGATTAACCTCTCACAGATAGGGCTTCATTATTTGAGAGTTCCAAATATGTTTTTCACCTCAACTCTTCTACCAACAAAGAGGCTACCACATCATCAAATTTTAGATTTCCTAATGATGAATTACTGATGGTCATCACCATATAATCCCAAGTATCCGGGAGGGAACAAATTAGGGTGATAGCTCTATCTTCATCCTCCATATTCACATTAACTAAAACCAATTTATTGATAAGAGTATTAAACTCATTCAAATGATCTACAAGGATGAACTTTCCTTCATCCTCAAGTTATAAAGCTTCTTTTTTTAGCAAAATCTTGTTAGTTGCTAATTTTATTTCATACAACTTTTCAATATTTTGCCAAAGCGTAGTATTTTCTTTAGCTACATTGAACAAGATGGAGTCCTCTAGGCAGAGATAAATTATAGAAACTATATTCCTATCAAGTGTTACCCACTTCTCATCTTTCATGCTTCTTGGTTTACTTGCGACCCCTTTCAAGGCTTGAGCTTGGTCATTCTGAACCAGCAAATATTCCACCATCTTCTATAGAGTGAAGTTCTTGCCATCAAATTTCTCAATCTCGAACATGGTTACACCTTTTGTCATTGTTGCATCTCCCACTCGCACAAAACCTTAACTCTGATACCAAATGTTAGTAAAAAATCCAATATTTATCACCTACAAGAGGAAGCACAATAAAAAAAAATATAGAACACAAAAATAGTAACACAAGTGACAAGATATTTACGTGGAAACCTGCAATGTGTAGGAAAAACCATGGGGTAATGACAACTTCTCTTTCTTATTATTTTTAGCAAAATTTACATCCATGTCTTTCAATATTTTCAACTACTATCTCTCTATATTACATATGCAAGGATTCAATTCTCTTTTATAGAGCAGAAGGAAGACTCTAAAACTGTTTGTTTCCTCTTCCAATGGAAGCCTCCAAAAGACTTCATTTTTTATCATAAGACAGTTTGTCTTTCGCATTCCTGTCGTCTACCTATATGTCAGCTCCTATGACATCTACTTGGATTGACGTCAGGCTGGACATCTACTTGGATGGACATCTAATGGATGTCTAACAACCTAGATGTTTGGCTGCCTAGACTTCAAGCCCAAACGTTTGCTAGCCTAGACGTCTAGCATCGTAGACGTTAGGCCTAGACGTCTGCCAACCTAGATTTCTGGCAGCCCAGACCTTAGACCCAAATGTCTACCATCATAGACATATGGCAGCATAGACATTAGGTCCAGAGGTGTGCCAGCCTAGATATTTGGAAGCCCAGACATCAGGCCCAAAAATTTGCCATCCTAGACGTCTGGCAGCCCAGACGTCAGGCCCAGATGTCTACCAGTCTATATGTCTAGCCTACTTGAACCTACTACAATCATGTTTCTTGGCTGACTGTACTACATAATTACTTCACTTCCTAAAAAGGATAACCAACATGCACAAATAGAGACATGTCCCCAAGGAAGTAAATGGGGTCTTAGGACCTTTGTGTCCATAGTGATATGGACACAATAGCAAGGGAGTTGAATATTTATCAAAACCTCCCCATAATACCCCACATATCCCATGTGGGATATTAGGGTAGGTTTAGAGAAATTGAGTATCTTAAGTGTATATGTGTCACTCATAGGGTGACAATGAAGGATAGATTTCAATAAACAACAAAGGGGCTAGACATAGCTAAAATGAGTCGTACAAGCAACGATAGTTTGGGGAGTAGCTAAGCAATTGCAATGATGCTAAAGGGATTTGCTTGGTAGGTTGGCCATTAACCTTCTATGTTATAGTGACCATATAGGGTCAAGAAAAAAGGCAAGAGAAACACAGTTGAATGATGACAAGGGTGTTGGTGCTATAGGAAGATGCAAATAGCTAGAAGAACCCATAGAAACATCAAACAATATTTCCATAATCCAGCTCACCAGTATGACAAAATAACGTAGATAGCAACAAAAATAAGGGCTAAGGTAGAGTCCAACTTAAAACATGAAGCAATGATCTCTCAAAGGGTCTAAGAGCGTAGGTGAGGTTCAAGCAACACTCGAGGAGCTCTAACACATAACATCAAACCCAAGATATCCAAATAATCGTAGATCATCTCTAAAAATAGTTATTAATTCAACATGAAAGGGATTATATGACCCAAAATGATAGTCTAGGGTCTAAGTTGTGCATCCCTTCTCCACTATAAAATCAACCTTGTCTTCTTCTTCCTTTCATTGTCTCAGGTTTTTTTGTTTCTCTTATTGAGAAGTAAGGGATGAACATCCCTATTTAAATAGGTTTCAGGAAGCTTAAAATAATAAAACAAAAGCCTTCCAAGAATGAGATATTTGTTCCATTAGAACAACTCATTTATTATCCCTTTTTAAAATAATTATCTTCTTAAATAATATATATATATATATATATATTTTCATTTGGACAAACACATTTAAATAGAGATATTTTATTATAAAACAATTTCTTTAAATAAAAACATTTTTTCAAATAAATGCCTTTTGTCATTTAACTAAAAAAATCTTTAAATAAAAGCATTTTATTTCAAATCAAACAATACAAACAACTAGGTGCATAAAATAAGGTGGGAGTCTTTCCATCAACCCAATCACTTGGAGGGTTTACTATAGCTTATGATACCAATTTCAACTCTAGGTGGTTGGCTAGTTGATAATTATCCCTAAGTGGTAATGCATGCCTAGATGAAGGTAGTCATTCATGTTAACATGACCTATCTAAATCATCACTTTCATTTTCAATTACCCCATCCTTGGTGGTTGATTCTACCTGTTGTGGCTGATCCACAACGTACCCCAAAATTGGGGACCCACCTTTTTTGCATGTTTTCCAAGAAGACCGAAGTGGCCCATATGCTAAAGATCAAAGAAAAAGCAAAACACCACAAGGAGAAAAAGTGTCGCGATATCGCGACATGTTGCATTTTCACGGTCCAAAGCAAAGGGAGAGGCCAAAAGAGAAAAAGTGTCGCGATATCGCGACATGTTGCACCATCGCGGCCAAAAGAGAAAAAGTGTCACGATATCGCGACATGTTGCACCGTCACGGCCAAAAGAGAAAAAGTGTCGCGATATCGCGACATGTTGCACCATCGCGACCAAAAGAGAAAAAGTGTCGCGATATCGCGACATGTTGCACTATCACGGCCAAAAGAGAAAAAGTGTCGCGATATCGCGACATGTTGCATTATCACGGCCAAAAGAGAAAAAGTGTCACGATATCGCGACATGTTGCATTTTCACGGCCAAAAAGAAAAGAAAAAGTGTCGCGATATCGCGACATGTTGCATTCTCGCGGCCAAAAGAGAAAAAGTGTCACGATATCGCGACATGTTGCATTGTCGCAACCAAAAAGAAAAAGTGTCGCGATATCGCGACATGTTGCATCTTCACGGCCAAAAGAGAAAAAGTGTCACGATATCGCGACATGTTGCATCTTCGCGGCCAAAAGAGAAAAAAGTGTCGCGATATCGCGACATGTTGCATTTTCACGGCCAAAAGGAGAAAAAAGTGTCGCGATATCGCGACATGTTGCATTTTCGTGGCTAAAGAGAAGAGAAAGAACTAGAAAGCAAAAGTGTCACGATATCACGACATGTTACATTTTCATGGCTAAAAGCAACAAAAGAGAGCAAGGAGGAAAAAGTGTCGCGATATCGCGACATGTTCCATTTTTGCCAAGGTAACGGACTTGCATAGTGACGTGGACATAAGGACAAAATCCAATGAATAAGACAAAGCGTTACATAAGGAATATTTAATGATTTGAAATCATTTAAGATGGTCGTTACACACGGAGGGAAACAGACGCAAGCCCATGTGGAGAAAATGAAACGAAGGGCCACAAAATGGAAACCAAAGCACATGCATACAAGGGAAGGTGAAACGAACAGTCAGGGAAGGTGAAACGAACAACCATCGAAAAATGAAACGAACCGTCATGGAAGGAGAAACAATTTTTTCAGAAGTTTAAATACGCCATTCAAAGAGGCCAGAAGGGGTGGAAAACTGCTGCAAGTAGCATTGCAGGTTTGAAGGCAAGATAGCCATTCTGGACCTAGTTGGGCTATTTTTCTTTCGTAGACTGTTTTTCTTCTTCATGGACATGGGTTGGAAATTGCTATGAGCAGAGTTGCAGACTTGAAGGCGATGAGGCCATTCTGGACCTGTTTGAGTCATTTTTCTTCCATGGATTGGTTTGGGAAAACCAAAAATTTTGCTATTGTAAAATGACACATTTTTAATGCAGAAGTTTTCAGAAAGTTGCATCTTATGGACAAGAAAGGAGGAGTCATTTTCTGCATGCTAGATTAAATGTCTATTTTTCCCCTTTTCAGATTTTAGGCTTGTAAATGGAGTTTATGCAAGTTTTCTTGGTTGCTTCATGCGAATGTTTAAATCTGAAAAACCTCATTTAAAACCCTAGGAGCCAGCACTTAGCTTATCCGGATTGTGCTTGTTTTGCAGGTCCAATAGGTTAGGTTGCATGCATGAAAACCTCACATCTTCGGTTTTGTCGAAATAGGATAGCATCATACTAAATGCATTTTATTTTCAGTTTTCTGCATTTCATTTTCATTTTCTGCATTTTATTTTTTCCAGAAATTTTAACTTATTTTAAATTTCAGGCATTAAAATAAACATTTAAAAAATTTCAAAATCCAAAAAAAACAATGAACAATCACTAAAGTTTCATGGTGAAATAAACCAACATTGCCCCTTGTTTACAGTTACTTGCAATCACTAAGGTGTTCCAAGCATTTAAATTGAATATCTTTATTTGAGATTACTAATACACATATGCAAATGCTAATACAACTGAGACCTTGGAGAAGTTGTTTGTTTAACTTCTTTGCAAGAGGGGATTTGGAACCCAAATCCTAAAGGAGAGTGTACTTTCACAACCGGGTGAAAATACCACTCAACAGATTGGCGCTAGAAGGAGGGCCTGAATTGTTTTATTTCAGTGTGATTTAAATGCTATAGGGATTTAAATTTTGAATATTTCATGCCCTATTGATTATTATCTTTAGCCCTCTTTTAACAATACAACCTTGTAGTGTTAAAAGGAGGACATGAATTGCTATGCATTGTTCTAACGCTTTTGATTGTTCATACAGGAATAATGTGTTTTGATTTGATTTAAAAAAATTTTGGTCTTGACTAACGAGGTTGTCTCCATGCAATTACTTTCATTTGATTTTAATGGATACATCTCTTGGTTGATGCTAACATGATTATTCATACGTTACATGTTTGATATTTGCTAGTCAATTTCATGCTTATTTGTAAGGAATTATTTTTTGTCTAAAAATGTATTTGTTGTCGGTATTATGCTCTTCACTTGCGTGTAATGCGATCTTGTGAATCAGAAAGCCTACAACACTAGGAGTATGCTCTTCACTTGCGCATATGCGATCTGGTGAATCAAAAACTTACATTTTTAGAATACTGCTTTGTCAAGGTTCCTTCTTTCATGACTAACAAATTGATTTTGAAGTTATTCTTTGAATTTCATTAATTGCAGGATTTTCTGTGTGTCGCAGGTTTTCTTTGAGGTATTGAGAGTTTTCCATGGTTCTTGTAGGGTTATCATCATCGATTTTGAATCAAATGGCCCAACCTCCACCACCTCCTTGGTACGGAGCCAATAACATTCCTTTGAATATTGCAGGGGATATTCATGAGATCCCTAAGAATATAGAGAGATTTTTGCCCGAATACAAATCGGATGGCCCAAGGACCACATAAGAACATATTCAGGCCTATAGGGATGTTTTGATAAGATTGCAAGTTCAACATGAAGATGTGGCTTGTAGACTCTTCCCCATGAGCCTAGACCAAGTGGCTTACGAATGGTATATTTGCTTACCTACTTGGTTCCATTACGTCATGGATGCAAATGGAGAATGCTTTTGTCAACCAATTCAGGTCACCATTAGATCCCACAATCATCTATAATCAGTTCATTACATGCAAAAGAGGCCAGGGTGAGCCAATCCAAACTTTTAATCAGAGATTTCAGAAGTGCTATAATAGAGCAATTCGACATTTTGCCATTGATCCCACAGTAGCTTTGCAAATATATTTTGGGGCATTGGATCCTATGACGGCAATGTTTGCAAGGCGAAATCCTCAAGTTACCATGCTTGCTCTAGCCTACAATGAAGCTATGACCATTGAACAACAAATGACACCACAGGGTTATGGGTTTTCCCGGATGCCTATGGTAGGACAATATGGTCCATATGGTCAAGCTCCTATGATGAATCAGATCATGGCACCACAAATATCAGGCATAAATGCTTTGCCTTATCAACAACCATATTCATCAACACCCGCTTACGCACCCAATCCAATTTTGATTCAAAGTGTGAATCCCTACGCAAATCAAGTGGCTCAAAATCCAACTCAAATGTTAAGTCAAGATCTCACCAATTACGCAAATCCTATTGGAACTAGCAATAACATAGCTCAACCAAAAGAGATTTATTCAGAGGTTGAAGAACTCAAAAAGATAGTTCACAAATTGAGTAATGATTTGGTTCAAAAATAGAAGTATGAATCCCATGCCCCTCACCCAAATCAAAATTTCAACAATAGAGGGAGACAATGGAATACGAAGCCAAACAATGGGGGTGTGCCTTCCCCTATTGCTAATCGGATAGATACTTCTACAGGACCAAGTCACTCTAGTTCCATTCTTAATATTTCTGATTTTGCATGGGAAAAGGGGTGTAGATTGCATAATACAAAGGAGCATAATGAAAGGAATTGTCCCAAAATTGCTAGGTATACCCATTGTCTCCAAGCTCAAGTGGATGATTTGGAACTTGTGCCAAATAAGGGTCCACCCCAACATCAACAAGGAGAGGACAACATTTTGGTGGTGGAAACTCTATATCGTCAAGAGAGTGAGAATGAGGAAGGTGAAGATGAATTGGATGAGAAACATGTTGATGAATCAGAAGATGAAGAAGAAGTACTTGAGCATCACAACTTGAACTTGGAGGATGATTACTATGATTCATGGAAGAAATGGGAAGAATATTATCAATCTAAATCTTCTAATAAACTTGTTGTGTCAATTAATATGCAGGATAACTCAATTGCTTCCTCACATGAGGATACTATAAATCCTGTACAATTTGAGAAAGTTTTGGAAGAGGAATTCGAATCTCATCAAATTTTGGAACATGATAAGGATTCTACAACCATGAATCAAGAAAGAGAGTCATTTGCTTTAGATTCCTTTGAAGGAAAAGAAATTGAAAATCTTGATCCACTTACTTGTGCTACAATGATTATGCCATTTCAAAATGAGAAAATTACAAAACCTAAATCATTTGGGTTTGATATCATTGATGATCCAATTGAAAATCTCACGTTACCCAAAACAACCCAAGTGATTGATCATGGAAATGTGTTAGTTAACCCACCCCTAGATAGACAAGACTTATGGTTTGAAAGGGATGGACATATTTTCAATTGGGTACCTAAGTTTGGTGCCTTTGATAAACAAGTCATGGAGAAAGAACAAGTGCTACATGATGATGAATGTCATGAGAGAAAAGAGGAATTTTCAAATCCTCTTCAAGTAAGGTCAAATGAAAACATGCCAAAGGTAAAATCTCACCTTTTTGGTTTCACCATGCAAAATTCGAATGAAGGTTTGCCTAATGAATGGTTTGATTCAAATATTATTAATGTTATGGCTTTATTGAATGAAAATGAAAGCTTATTTCTACACCATGAATCAAAGTGCGGAATGGACATCTTAAAGAATAGACATAAAGGAATTGAATATCAATCATTGTCTAATCAATTTGAAAACTTGAAACTCCACCATAGGATTATTAATGAAACTAAATCAAATTGGTATGGTGAGAGGGGCAAGTGGAAGTTTGTTTCTTTGTTTGGTTTGATCTTGTTTTTGTTGGATTCCTACAAAACTTGGTATGCGTATCACGTCATATGTCTTTTAAAGAATTCTAATCAGGTTTGGGATCCGGGAAAATGATAATCCAAACTTATTGTACATTTGTATATACTTTTGGTTTTCGTGTTTTGGTTTTGGATTGGATCTCATTTTGGTTTTAAGTTTTGTGTGTTGGTCCTTTGGACACTTTTGGTTTGTCAACTTAGGTCCTTATGAATGTTGACTAAGACTAGGAGAATATGAAACATCGGAATTGTATTGCAGAAAGCTCCACGAATATCGCAAACACATTAAAGAATATCGTTTGGAACTTGTGATGCATGAAGTTGTCGGTTTTATAAATTATGGCAAAGTAGGTGGTATACTCCATCCGCATTTCAAAAGGAGCAATGCATTCATATCTCATGTTACATTCCACATTGCATATACATTTCATCTCAGTTGCATCTTCATTTCATGTACAATCATTGAAAAGGTGTCGAATCCTCTTAGGGTTATTACATAACATATATTAAAAGGATCCTAAGGTTGGGAACTGATGCCCGAACTATCTTGAACCAAGCACGTTCTACGCATATTAAAGAGGATCTTGAGCAAAATGGTCAAAACCATACTTGGAAGAAAAGGTGAGGCGAAAGGAGTATTTCGTGTCTGTCCTATCATGCAACATAATCCTTAAAATAGTGGTTTTTACCACTCCCATAGTGCTTAAAGCCTAAAATCAGAGTAGTAAGGATAGGGTTAAATCCTCATCGAACTTAGGTTGAGGATCCAACTCCCCAAAGCTCTGATTTGACCTTCATGGAGTAGTAAGGATAGGGTCTAATTCTCATCTCGCTTAGGTTGAGAATCCGATTCCCCAAAGCTTCTATTTTGCCCACTCAAGAACTTGAAATTCCAAAGAAAATATTTTTCATTTCTTTATTAATATTGGATTGGAAGGATCGTACTACATGTCCCTTGCAAGGATGGGTAGTCATCCCCAAGGTCCAAGAAATCAAAAGTAGAGCCAAATCATGGATTATGGGGTTAATCTCCATCGGGGCTATAGACGCCTGGCTGGCAGTGGAGTATGCTCATGCGTGGCAACATGTCTTGTCTAAAAGCAAGACCACTGATTGCTCAAACGGACAGGCTAGCCTGACAGTTTCATCCATAACAGGTTAAATCATTTTGTTCAAGATGAGGTAATGAACTCCGGATCAGAGTAGTAAGGATAGGGTTAAATTCCCATCTCGCTTAGGTTGGGAATCCTATTCCCCAAAGCTCTGATTTCACTTACACTTGCACATGGGTTCAAGATGGTAGTGACACATAACCAACTTTGGGATCTAGTAAATTAATTCAGTATACATATATTTGGTCCTAAGAGGGTTTGACAGTTTTAATATGTTTGTTCATGATACTAGAAGGTCTGAGCCTTTGCAAAGCAGGTTGTTATATCTCTAACATAGTTGTCATACATCAAATCCTGCACAAATCATTCATAGCCTTGCATACGAATCATAAGTGAAACTGACAATGGAAAGTTGAACGAGTTTCAAACGATAGGGAATGAAGCACATTGCACACACCGAGCTGATGCTTAATAATTCTAATGCTTCATGTATTTCTCATCTAGTTTCATTCTTGGGATATTTGCTGACGCTTGTATTTGAGTCTGTGTGTTTTTAGGTTGAGTTCTCATCGAAATGCTCAGGAGCATTTCCCAGCAGAGTCACCATTTGTTGTGGCTGATCCACAACGTACCCCAAAATTGGGGACCCACCTTTTTTGCATGTTTTCCAAGAAGACCGAAGTGGCCCATATGCTAAAGATCAAAGAAAAAGGCAAAACACCACAAGGAGAAAAAGTGTCGCGATATCGCGACATGTTGCATTTTCATGGTCCAAAGCAAAGAGAGAAAAGAAAAAGTGTCGCGATATCGCGACATGTTGCATCATCACGGCCAAAAGAGAAAAAGTGTCGCGATATCGCGACATGTTGCACCATCGCGACCAAAAGAGAAAAAGTGTCGCGATATCGCGACATGTTGCATCATCACGGCCAAAAGAGAAAAAGTGTCGCGATATCACGACATGTTGCATCGTCATGGCCAAAAGAGAAAAAGTGTCACGATATCGCGACATGTTGCACCATCGCGGCCAAAAGAGAAAAAGTGTCGCGATATCGCGACATGTTGCATCATCCGGCAAAAAGTGTGCGATATCGCGACATGTTGCATTTGCGGCCAAAAGAGAAAAAGTGTCGCGATATCGTGACATGTTGCATTTCTGCCAAAAGAAGAAAAAGTGTCGCGATATCGCGACATGTTGCATCATGCGGCCAAAAGAGAAAAAGTGTCACGATATCGCGACATGTTGCATGTCGCAAAGAGAAAAAGTGTCGTGATATCGTGACATGTTGCATTGTGGTCAAAGGAGAAAAAAGTGTCGCGATATCGCGACATGTTACATTTTGATGGCTAAAAGCAAAAAATAATAGAAAAAGTGTCGCGATATCGCGACATGTTACATTTTCATGGTTAAAAGCAACAAAAGAGAGCAAGGAGAAGAAGTGTCGTGATATCGCGACATGTTCCATTTTTGCCAAGGTAACGGACCTGCATAGTGACGTGGACATAAGGACAAAATCCAATGAATAAGACAAAGCGTTACATAAGGAATATTTAATGATTTGAAATCATTTAAGATGGTCGTTACACACGGAGGGAAACGGACGCAAGCCCATGTGGAGAAAATGAAACGAAGGGCCACAAAATGGAAACCAAAGCACATGCATACAAGGGAAGGTGAAATGAATAGTCAGGGAAGGTGAAACGAACAACCATTGGAAAATGAAATGAACCGTCATGGAAGGAGAAACAATTTTTTCAGAAGTTTAAATACGCCATTCAAAGAGGCTAGAAGGGGTGGGAAACTGTTGCAAGTAGCGTTGCAGGTTTGAAGGCAAGATAGCCATTCTGGACCTAGTTGGGTTGTTTTTCTTTCGTAGACTGGTTTTTCTTCTTCATGGACATGGGTTGGAAATTGCTGCGAGCAGAGTTGCAGACTTGAAGGCGATAAGGCCATTCTGGACCTGTTTGAGTCATTTTTCTTCCATGGACTGGTTTGGGAAAACCAAAAAATTTTGCTATTGTAAAATGACACATTTTTAATGCAGAAGTTTTTAGAAATTTGCATCTTATGGACAAGAAAGGAGGAGTCATTTTCTGCATGCTAGATTAAATGTCTATTTTTCCCCTTTTCAGATTTTAGGCTTGTAAATGGAGTTTATGCAAGTTTTCTTGGTTGCTTCATGCGAATGTTTAAATCTGAAAAACCTCATTTAAAACCCTAGGAGCCAGCACTTAGCTTATCCGGATTGTGCTTGTTTTGCAGGTCCAATAGGTTAGGTTGCATGCATGAAAACCTCACATCTTCGGTTTTGTCGAAATAGGATAGCATCATACTTGAATGCATTTTATTTTCAGTTTCTGCATTTCATTTTCATTTTCTGCATTTTATTTTTTCCAGAAATTTTAACTTATTTTAAATTTCAGGCATTAAAATAAACATTTAAAAAATTTCAAAATCCAAAAAAAACAATGAACAATCACTAAAGTTTCATGGTGAAATAAACCAACATTGCCCCTTGTTTACAGTTACTTGCAATCACTAAGGTGTTCCAAGCATTTAAATTGAATATCTTTATTTGAGATTACTAATACACATATGCAAATGCTAATACAACGGAGACCTTGGAGAAGTTGTTTGTTTAACTTCTTTGCAAGAGGGGATTTGGAACCCAAATCCTAAAGGAGAGTGTACTTTCACAATCGGGTGAAAATACCACTCAACACTACCTCTACCACCCATATATGTACCTGGTGTTACACATCGACAACACATTAGCAATACCATATTCTTCAAGATAAATTATTAATGCAATGATCATTTAAGCATTTAAACATAGTATCCATTAGTTATTCATAAATACACAGTCTATTAGTTAAAAAGGATCCTTCCAAGGTGGGGTATGACAACAAGGATAAACAAGGCTAGAGCTTATTAAGGGAATATGAAAGAGCTTTAGGGCAAAAAATTAATAGAACAAAATTCAAATTTTACTTTCTAAACACTCTAACTAAAATTAATGCAAGGATATCCAAGTTAGGAGGAGGTAAATTTACCATCAACTTATCTAGGAATGCCCTTATTTGAGGGGATAATGAGGATAGAAGTTTAGAATAAACTACTAGTATAGAAAGGTAGATAGTTATTATTAGCAGGAGTGCAACTAATTAAATTAGTCTTACAGGCCATTCCAATATATTATGTCATTGTATAGTATGACAACATTAATAGAAAAAAGTTTACTCTATATTATGCGGTCATTTTTGTGGTTAGGATTACATGATAAAAGTAAATTTCCTTTGGTGAAATGGAGCAAGGTGTATGATGATAAAACTAGGGGAGGTCTTGATTTAAGAGTTCATATGGATGTAAACTTAGCTCTTAGGGGAAAATAAATCTAGATATTATTCAAATAGAGTCAAAGACAATGGGCAATAATTCTTCTAAGTAAGTTTGTTGGCCTAATGACCCAAGCTCAATATTTATTGTATTTTTTACCAAATGGTTCTGCACTTTGGAAATGTTTAAAAAGAATCAATTGATCTAGTGATTAAAGGTTTAATATGGGTGGTGAGGATTGGAGAAAAAAATCCATTTGGATAGATACTTGGTGTGATAAAAAAACACTCAATTTAGATCAAATTTTGAAACCTTGGATGACATTACTTCAATATAAATATGGTGATAGGATTTCAAACATCTTGTGAAAAGATCAAGAAGGAAGATACAAATGGAAATAAGATTATTTTACAAGTATATAAGATATTGGTGCTAGGAGGTAGTTGAGTAGAAATATAACAACAATGATTATTCCAAGAGGAGCTAAGGATAAATTGATTTGGGAGTTGAATTGAAGAACACAAGCTTATACTGAGAGGGGGGTGAACAATATAAGACCACTTTTTACTTTCTTTCCAAATCAATATCAATTAATGTCCTTAATTGCAATAACCAAATATAGGAGTGTGCATTAATAACTCAGATAGCAATAGTAAGCAAGAGCACAAGTCACCACACACAATTGAGACACAAGATTTAACGTGGTTCCCCCAATGTGGGGTACTCCACAAGCTGATCTCCTTATAATATTTCACATAGAAATATCCAATACAATGATTTCTTTGATCTACTCAAAGCTAGGCAATAACAAGTTCACACAAAACTTGTCCAAATCTGAATAACAAGCTCACACAGAACTTGTCCAAAACTAAATAACAAGCTCACACAGAACTTGTCCAAATCTTAATAACAAGCTCACACAGAACTTGTCCAAATCTGCTCTAGCAAGCTCACCAAGAACTTGCCCAAAATTGCTCCAACAAGCTCACTAAGAACTTGTCCAAATATGCTCTAGCAAGCTCACCAAGAACTTGCCCAAAATTGCTCCAACAAGCTCACTAAGAACTTGTCCAAATATGCTCTAGCAAGCTCACCAAGAACTGTCCCAAATATGTCCCAAAATTGTCCACAAATCTGCCCACAAATCTGTCCCAAAACTATCCACAAATGCTTTCTCAAAGGCTCAATCAATCATGCTCAAGTAGCACTCAAATCTCATCCACAAATCTATCAAGGCAAAGCTCAAATATGAACTCAACAATGAATGGCAATGTACTCTTCAATGGATGACAACAATGATCCACAATGATCTCAACTCAACTCAACTCATATCAACTCATAGAAGCATAAAGAGAATTGTTAGAGACTCAATATGTTCTAGGCTCAATCTCAACTCAACTCAACTCATAGAAGCATAAAGAGAATTGTTAGAGACTCAATATGTTCTAATCTCAATCTCAACTAATCAGCATAATGGAATAGTTTTATGGACTTAACAATCACTTCACACATCACCTAGTCTAGGCTTATGTACAACCAACTCAAATGTTTCCAACAATGCTCAATTACAAATCTCACATAACAATGATACTCATGTTCTTTTCTAACTCATGTTCTTTCACAACCAATGGGCTTCAACAACTATGCTTATAAAACAAGGTTTAAACACAACTCTCAATTCAGAAAACCTTGAAGCATTCAATCAACCACTTTCAAAAAGGAAACCACAAACAATCCTTTTCCCTCCAATGATATTTCAGAAATCAACCACCATAGACAATCAATAGGAGAATGTGCCCATACCTTTTATGAAGATGAAGAAACCCCTTTGGAAAATCTGCCACACTCAACACACTTTGAAAAGAACAAAACAACCTTCACTTGAACCCTTTTACAAAAATAGAAATATCTCTTTATGTACACCTTATTTCTCCTTCTAAACAAAATAATCAAATAGCCCTCGAAATAAGCTTTCCAATGATATATAATATGATATACTTCTAAAAGGAAAATCACCAAAAATCTTTCTTTTTCACAACATGCACCACAAACCTTATCTCTCCTAGGGCAACCTTAGAAAAATAAAATATTTGGAAAAATTAATAACTTGCCTTTAACCTCAGCGGGATTCGATCCCCTGTCGCCGCCCCTGCACCACTCAAACCATGGTGCACCAACAACCACGTGAGCCAACCGCTCACATAGAAACCAAGAGCGCAAGACCTCCTTCTTGCTTCCTCCGAACTTGCCCTCAAAAACCACGTGCGCAAAAGGTTCTCCCTTTTTACCTTGCAAAAACCAACACCGACGGGATTCGAACTTCGGATCTGCTGGCGCTTAAACACATTACATACATTCCTCTTGCCTCTAGGCCACAAGCACCTATGGTGATAGGTAAGGAACCTCCCTTACCTTTGTTCCCTCTTCTCTTCACTGGTTTTCGAATGAATACGACACTTCTGCTCCCTTAGCGCTTCGAACGGATTATCTTCATCGAGGACTTAGGGAAAATAAAAAGTTTAGTGGCATATTTATATATGCCCACCTTTTTATTTTGACGTCGGCTATGACTTAATATTATTTGCCTCCTCCTTTTTGACGTCGGCAATAATAAAATATTAATTTTAATTTTAATTTTAAATTTTAAATGATTAAAATTTAAACTTAAATATTTAAAATTAATTATCTCCTTCATCGGGGCACCTTTTTCGATGAAACGAAAATCCAACCTGGGTTTTAAGAAAAACCCATTTCAAATATGCCATCCATGGTTTTAAATAAAACCTTTTATTTTGCCTGCCTTGGTTTTCACAAAAACCCTGTAAATAGCCATGCTTTCCAAAATATCATAAATGCTTATTTATGAAATATTTTGGCCACCAAAACTCAATGTGATCCATGTGACATCAATGATCCATGTGACATCAATGACAACATAAAATACCTCAAATTACCTCAAATTTCCAACAATATCCCCCTTTGTCATTGATGGCAACACCTCTAATGCAAATCACCACAATCACTACAAAAACCAACTTTGAGAATCAAAGCTGCTCCCCCGACTCAATACTCTCTATGGAGGCTGCTCCCCCTAACTCAATGCTCTCCCCTTACTCAAATCTCTCCCCCTTTGACATCAATGGCAAAAGGGACACCTATGGGGCTAAAATATATGACTCTTAAGCTTAGCCCCCTCACCCCCTTCTCTCTTGAGGTGATTAATTTTGGGGTGGGAGTATCTTTACTCCCAGTTGTTCTCTCAAACGCTCAAACGCTTCTCTTGGTAATGGTTTTGTAAAGATGTCTGCAATCTGATATTTTGTAGGAACATATTCCAATCTTACTTGTTGCTCTGTAACTTGTTCTCTTAAAAAGTGATACTTGATTGGAATGTGCTTTGTTCTGGCATGCATTACTGGATTCTTCGAGATACTTATAGCACTAGTATTATCACACAGAATAGGAATGGGATGATCATGTTCTATGCTGAAATATTTGAGAGTCTGTTTCATCCATAATACCTGTGAACAACATGTTGCTGCTGCAATATATTCTGCCTCTGTTGTGGAAAGTGACATTGATGGTTGTTTCTTACTTAGCCAAGAAACTAGGCAATCACCAAGAAAGAATGCTCCTCCGCTTGTGCTTTTTCTATCATCAATATTTCCTGCCCAATCTGCATCTGTGTATGCTGTGAGAGTAAAATTACTGCTTCTAGGATACCATAGACCATAATCCATTGTTCCTTTGAGATATCTGAGTATTATTTTCACTGTTGTCACATGTGATTCTTTTGGAGCTGCTTGAAATCTTCCCACTAAACCAACTACCTGTATTATATCTGGTCTTGTGGTTGTAACATATAATAGGCTACCAATCATAGATTTGTATAGAGTTTGATTTGCATCAGGAGATTCATCATCTTTGCTTAATTTACACCCTGTAACCATTGGAGTACTAACTGGCTTACTATCTTCCATTTTGAATTTCTTCAACATCTCCTTTATATACTTTGTTTGTGAAAGAAATATCCCTTTTTCTACTTGTGAAATCTGTAATCCGAGGAAAAAGGTTAATTCACCAAGCATAGACATTTCAAACTCATTAGTCATGTTTCTTGCAAATTCTTGACACATTCTATCATTGCTACCTCCAAAAATAATATCATCCACATAAACTTCCACAATCATCAAATCATTTCCCTTATTTTTAATATACAGATTGCTATCAATTGTTCCCTTTCTAAAACCTTGCTCTCGAAGATATTTATCCAGTCTTGAATACCATGCTCTAGGAGCTTGCTTTAAGCCATAGAGAGCCTTCTTCAATTTACACACATAATCTGGCTTATCTGCTTGATTAAACCCATCTGGTTGTTCAATGTAAACTTCTTCTTCTAAATGACCATTCAGAAAAGCTGATTTGACATCCATCTGATATACTTTGAAATTCCTATAGCTTGAAAGTGCCAAAAACATCCGTATAGCTTCCAATATTGCAACTGGTGCAAAGGTCTCATCAAAATCAATTCCTTCTACTTGTGCATATCCTTTACACACCAATCTTGCCTTGTTTCTGATGACTTGACCATCTTCATTTAGTTTGTTCCTGTAGACCCATTTAGTACCAATTACATTTTTTCCTTTTGGTCTTGGAACTAATTCCCAAGTCTTACTTTTTTCAATCTGATCTAGTTCTTCCTTCATTGCCTTAATCCAACATTCATCATTTTCTGCCTCTCTGAAATCCTTTGGTTCTATCTTGGATAATAGTGAAACATCTGCTTGTTCTGTTGAGCCTATGATTCCTCTTCTTGTCCGTCTTACATCAGGACTGCCAATGATCAAGTCCTCTGGATGATTTTTCTGAATATATCTTGATGTAGTTTTGGAAGGTATATTCTGCAACTCTTCTTCATCTGAATCTTCACCCATTTCTTCCTGACAACTTTCTTCTTCTTCAAGAATATCTTCCTGAGGTGGCTCATTTATTCCTATTCTTTCATCAACTCTGACATTTATACTTTCCACCATGGTATGTGTTCTTTTATTGTAGCATCTGTAGGCCTTACTTTTTGTAGAGTATCCAAGAAAAATACCTTCATCACATCTAGGATCAAACTTGCCCAAGTCCTTATCCTCTCTTTTGATATAACACTTACTTCCAAAAACTCTGAAGTAGTTTACCATGGGAGATCTTCCTTTCCAAAACTCATATGGAGTCTTATGTTGCTTTGTTCTAACTTGAGCTCTATTCATAACATAGACTGTTGTACTGATTGCTTCCTTCCAAAATCCATCTAAAATTTTTTATTCATTTAGCATTGCTCTGGCCATATTCTCAAGAGTTCTATTCTTTCTTTCTACTACTCCATTTTGTTGAGGAGTCCTGGCTGCTGAATATTCTTTTCTGATTCCATGTTCTGCACAAAACTCAATGAATTCTGTAGAGATGAATTCCCCTCCTCTATCTGATCGCAAACACTTGATCTTCTTTCCTGTTTCATTTTCTACCATTTCTTTGAATACTTTGAAATGCTCAAATGCCTCTGATTTCTCTTTCAGAAAAACAACCCAAGTCATTCTAGAATAATCATCTATGAACAACATGAAGTAGCTTTCACCTTGTAGACTTTTAGTTCTCATAGGCCCACATAAATCAGTATGAATCAATTCTAATACCTTGGAAGAGGAATATTCTTTTGCCTTGAAACTTGATCTTGTTTGCTTTCCATACTGACATTGTGCACAAATTGTATTTGAAGGTCTTTTTATCTTTGGTAGATCTCTGACAATTTGTTTGTTGCTTATCCTTACTATGTTATCAAAGTTCAAGTGACACAACCTTTTATGCCATAACCAACTCTCTTCTTCTTGAGATAGAAGACATTTTTCCCTTTTTATTTCACTGAACATGTAGAGGTTGTTATTGGTTCTTTCTATAGTTGCAACAAGCTTCCCTATTTTTGTTTCCCTGATTTTGCATCCTGTAGAGGAAAAAGTAACTGTGTACCCTCGATCACAAAGTTGACTTACACTCAGTAGGTTGTGTTTTAGACCCTCAACATAGAGTACACCTTGTGTAGTTGTCTTTCCATCATCCAAACTTAAAGTTCCTTTCCCTTTGATTTTAGTTGAAGCATTATCACCAAATCTCACAGATTTGTTGTTGTTTCCTTTTAAAGAAATGAACTTATTCTTATACCCAGTCATATGACTAGAGCACCCACTATCAATATACCATTTGTCCATCCTGTAACCTAGTAGAATCTACCCTCAAGTTGTTAGCCTTTTCGAAGGAACCCGCTCTGATACCAATTGAAGAACACAAGCTTATACTGAGAGGGGGGTGAACAGTATAAGACCACTTTTTACTTTCTTTCCAAATCAATATCAATTAATGTCCTTAATTGCAATAACCAAATATAGCAGTGTGCATTAATAACTCAGATAGCAGTAGTAAGCAAGAGCACAAGTCACCACACACAATTGAGACACAAGATTTAACGTGGTTCCCCCAATGTGGGGTACTCCACAAGCTGATCTCCTTATAATATTTCACATAGAAATATCCAATACAATGATTTCTTTGATCTGCTCAAAGCTAGGCAATAACAAGTTCACACAGAACTTGTCCAAATTTGAATAACAAGCTCACACAGAACTTGTCCAAATCTGAATAACAAGCTCACATAGAACTTGTCCAAATCTGAATAACAAGCTCACATAGAACTTGTCCAAATCTGCTCTAGCAAGCTCACCAAGAACTTGCCCAAAATTGCTCCAACAAGCTCACTAAGAACTTGTCCAAATCTGCTCTAGCAAGCTCACCAAGAACTTGCCCAAAATTATCCCAAATCTGTCCACAAATCTGTCCCAAAACTGCCCATAAATCTGCCCCAAAACTGTCCACAAAGCTTTCTCAAAGGCTCAATCAATCATGCTCAAGTAGCACTCAAATCTCATCCACAAATCTATCAAGGCAAAGCTCAAATATGAACTCAACAATGAATGGCAATGTACTCTTCAATGGATGACAACAATGATCCACAATGATCTCAACTCAACTCAACTCAACTCATAGAAGCATAAAGAGAATTGTTAGAGACTCAATATGTTCTAGGCTCAATCTCAACTCAACTCATAAGCATAAAGAGAATTGTTAGAGACTCAATATGTTCTAAACTCAATCTCAACTAAATCACCATAAGGAAGATACTTCCTCCTATACTCGACTACTATCTAACAACTCAAATGTTTCCAACAATGCTCAATCACAAATCTCACATAACAATGATACTCATGTTCTTTTCTAACTCAAGTTCTTTCACAACCAATGGGCTTCAACAACTATGCTTATAAAACAAGGTTTAAACACAACTCTCAATTCAGAAAACCTTGAAGCATTCAATCAACCACTTTTGAAAAGGAAACCACAAACAATCCTTTTCCCTCCAATGATATTTCAGAAATCAACCACCATAGACAATCAATAGGAGAATGTGCCCATACCTTTTATGAAGATGAAGAAACCCCTTTGGAAAATCTGCCACACTCAACACACTTTGAAAAGAACAAAACAACCTTCACTTGAACCCTTTTACAAAAATAGAAATATCTCTTTATGTACACCTTATTTCTCCTTCTAAAAAAAATAATCAAATAGCCCTCGAAATAAGCTTTCCAACGATATATAATATGATATACTTCTAAAAGGAAAATCACCAAAAATCTTTCCTTTTCACAACATGCACCACAAACCTTATCTCTCCTAGGGCAACCTTAGAAAAATAAAATATTTGGAAAAATTAATAACTTGCCTTTAACCTCAGCGGGATTCGATCCCCTGTCACTGCCCTTGCACCACTCAAACCGCGGTGCCAACAACCATGTGAGCCAACCGCTCACATAGAAACCAAGAGCGCAAGACCTCCTTCTTGCTTCCTCCGAACTTGCCCTCAAAAACCACGTGCGCAAAAGGTTCTCCCTTTTTACCTTGCAAAAACCAGTGCCGGCGGGATTCGAACTTTGGATCTGTTGGTGCTTAAACACCTTACGCACCTTCCTCTTGCCGCTAGGCCACAAGCGCCTATGGTGATAGGTAAGGAACCTCCCTTACCTTTGTTCCCTCTTCTCTTCGCTGGTTTTCGAACGAATACGACACTTCTGCTCCCTTAGCGCTTCGAACGGATTATCTTCATCGAGGACTTAGGGAAAATAAAAAGTTTAGTGGCATATTTATATATGCCCACCTTTTTCTTTTGACGTCGGCTATGACTTAATATTATTTGCCTCCTCCTTTTTGACGTCGGCAATAATAAAATATTAATTTTAATTTTAATTTTAAATGATTAAAATTTAAACTTAAATATTTAAAATTAATTATCTCCTTCATCGGGGCACCTTTTTTGATGAAACGAAAAGCCAACCTGGGTTTTAAGAAAAACCCATTTCAAATCTGCCATCCATGGTTTTAAATAAAACCTTTTATTTTGCCTACCTTGGTTTTCACAAAAACCCTATAAATAGCCATGCTTTCCAAAATATCATAAATGCTTATTTATGAAATATTTTGGCCACCAAAACTCAATGTGATCCATGTGACATCAATGATCCATGTGACATCAATGACAACATAAAATGCCTCAAATTACCTCAAATTTCCAACATGAATAGCTCACGAGAATACACAACAAGAAGTGGATATAATGTAAAGCACCAACAAAATATGAATATCGTAAGAATATGAAGAGATATTTGGGATAGCCCAAGCATTTATAAAGTCAAAATGTTTGTTTGGCTAGTAGATCATAGAAGAATTTTATCCTAGGATAACCTTATGAAATAGGATTTTTATGGCCCCTCATAATGTTGTTCTTTGTAAAAATGAGGAGGAGAATATAGACCATATTTTGGGACATTTCTCAATAGTTTTGAAACTGTGGCAATGGATTCTTAATATGTTTGGTAAATATATGGTGATGAATGGAAAAATTGAAGAATGGTTAAAGCAATGACATAACACTTTTAAAAGTGAGACTTTATAGACAATCTGGGATATATCAAATGATACGATACTTTGGACTATATGTCCAAAAAGGAATATAAGAATATTTAAACGAAAGGAAAGTAGTTTAGAGTTAATGAAAAGAAATATGTGTATCACTATAGAGGAGTCTAATACAACCCTAACAACTCATGCAATTCCTAATGTAGAAGGAGAGAACCTTGTAGATGGATTCAAGTCATAAATTGGAATTATGATGTTGGGTATAGGAAAAATAAAAAGAAGACAAAGAATATAAAGTGAAAAGCACCAAAAGTGGAGTTTATCAAATTGAATTTTGATAGAGCATCTAAAGGAAATACAGACCTAACAGAAGGAGGAGTAATAATTAGAAATGATAAAGAATATATTTTATCTCATTACACTTTAATAGTGAATTTAAGACAAATAATGAAGCTAAAGCTTAGGAAGCTTTAGAAGGGTTAAAAAAATACAAACAAATGAAATGGAATAGAGTAAGGAAGGTGATTCACTCATAGTTTAAATGTAGTTTTGATGAAAGCAACGGCTCCATGGAACATACAATATTTTACACATATGCTAAGGGAAGGAAACTAATGTGCAGATAGGCTATCCAATAGAAAATAGCAAGTTTAGCTAAAGTTGATAAGAATATATTGATTTCTTGAATAAAATAATGATTAAGATTTACTTTAATATTTTCCATTGGTAATATTTGCTTTATTTTGTAACATTAATGTGTTTTCATGTAAACTATTTATTATAATTTTTGTGGTTGCACTTGTGCTTCAAGAAGGAAACTAACAATCTAGATTTGGTAAAGCAAACTATGATAGTGCGATGTTTTGGAAATATTACTCTACTAAGATACAATGCATAGATAGTAGAGGTGAATTTTTGGTATTGTGAAGGCTATTGTAGAAAAATTTCAAGAAGGATGCTAAATTTTGAAAAAAATGTATTCACAAAAAAAAATTGAAAAAAATCCACAAAATAAAATTCAAGAATTTAGACATTTTATGTAAAATGATTTACATTTCTAGTTATAGCATATCAATTGATATGAAAATTGAATCTATTCATAAACTCTCAAGATCTAAAGAAGAGAGTTGTGATTTATCAAGGGTGGGGGACCTGAGTACAACCCTTTATTCTCCAACAAAAAAATATCCCTTTGAGTTACTTTCTCTTTTTTGCTTATCATAGCTTCCTCTCTTTTTTCATTCCGACCAAAATTTTTATGTTCATTAATCTCTTTAATATTCTAACACTACTCATAGTGAGACTTATAAATTATAGGTTTGTCTTATTCTAAAGTATCCAAAGCGCAAGGAATAACCTTAAAAGCACTTTCTTCTTTATGTTACCTTAGAAACCCTAAAGTGCAAGCACACTCTTCTATAGCAATTACCCTCTTATGTTGCCATAAAAACCCTAAATTGCTATATCCATCCTTATTTCTTTATTAAGCTGCTCTTGAAATCCTAAAGTGTAAGGGGAAACCTCTACACTACTTTCATTTTTATTACCAAGAGAGGATTCTATACTACTTGAGGAAAATGAAGATGATTTACCTAGAATAAACTTGATCTCTTTTGCCATATTTGTCATAGAATTTTCCTCCACATATTTAAACCTTTAATTCCTTTTGAACTTGAACCTGCACATTGTACTTTCTCATCCCTTATATCCTTCTTTGTTTCTTTTAATGGTTGATCCAAGTGAGCTATGGTGGCCTTTACCATATGATATTGCAGATAGGCTTTCTTTATCTCTTTTTTGGAGTGGAATGTCCTTGATTTAATGTAGCTTCTAGTATAGTATAAGTTCCTTGCTTCGTTTGGAGTTTATCTCATGACTAAAAGTTTTTCGTTACTTTCTTTATAGATTCTACTTTGCAATCTCTTTCCATGTATCTAGTCTCAAAACAATTGTGACATGTAAATACAATATTTTCATAATGCACTTGTTTATCCCATTCTCTTGATTCAAATTTAATCTTAATAGATTGTGGCAAAGGTTTTAAAATATCCATGATAACACATTTTTAGGTATATAAAGCATGCTTTCGCTTCTTAATAGTTAGCCCCTCCTTGATGAATTACCCTAGGGTATTTTCAATATTCTTCAAAATATTCTTATTGATAATTTGATATGGAAGTCTAAAAATCCTAACCCACATGGAAGCATCTTAATAGTTTTTGTCTTGATAGAAATAATCAAGCATCTTAATAGTTTCTGTCTTTATAGAGACAACCAGGTTTTTGATGTCTTTGAGGCCATAAGTCATATGATATGATACCCATGAAGGATCTTGGTTACCCAATATATGGTTATCCAACCATACTTCGATCACTGAAGCATGGTGTACAACCTTACCTTTCCTAGGATTCAAACCTTGGACCTTTATTTAGAGTTCCAAAGTCTCCATTGTTAGGCCACTTAGGTTGTAATATCATGATAATATAATCTATATAGTATAATTATATGGTTGTTACAATAACACAATATATGTGTTACCATGTGTTTAGTTGAAATATAATTGATTAGAAAATGTTGTGTAAATATGAAAGGTAAAATTTATTTATGATGTAAGAAAACTTTGAAAAATGAAAAAATTAGTAAAACTCCTTCATGATGTAATGTAAATAAGACCTATCTCAATCATGTATAGCCAATTTTAAGATAAACAAGGATCATTTGAAATATTATTAGTGATGCATCTATCTCCTATATATATAATTAAAAAATGCTAATTAATAAAATTAAAATGAAATAGAAATTTGAATGTTTCTTCGTATTTTTTACTGGAACCAACAATTATATTAAAAATAAATAAAAGAGGTTATAATAAAAAGGGAGTTGGAAAAATCACAACTTGGGACACAAGGCCACCCAAACAATCAACACTATAAGACGAGACCTACGGCCAAAAACAAAACCAACCCTTAAAAGGGTGAATAAACAACATAACTAAGTAAAGGGAGATGCTCCTAGAGGAGACGAAGCCCTGTTGTGGGTATTGATAGAATGGCCTAAGGTTGGAAAACGTCACCCTCTTGACCTGCTATGTCAAAACAAAGGGACCTTGAGGTAGAGGGAGGTTAGGCAAAACCCTACTAATAGTGCACGAAGCCTCATGCCAGTACCTAATAAGATTTATCAAATGCACCAATTCATGAGTCAACTTGGAAGCCTACGAATGGATCTGAATAGTAACAAAAAAAAACATCATAATATTTTCATGACTGACTAGAAATTGAATCTCCAAAATAGACAACAACATTCCTAGCTTTCGAAAGTTGAAATAAAATAATAACACAAAATAAATTCCATAGAGCAAAAATATAAGCAAGCCAACAACTATTATCTCCAAAAAAGATCATCTACCATTTGAAGAATTTAGGATGAAAGGGCCTAAACAGTGAGTGAATCCAAGACCAGATAGACTGAGCACGAGGGAAGAACTAAAACATATGTTTGAAAGTCTCAAAACAGCCACAAGATGAACACTTAGGATTAGGAATACCAACCCTACTAAGTCTCTCTCCCATAGGAAGCCCTTGATAAGTAAGAGACCAGAGAAAAATGGTAAGCTTGGGTTCAAGGTTAAACTTCCAGATATGATTCAGATGAGTAATCCAAGTATAGGAGGTAGAGTGATTCTACCATATCTCATTAAGTTTGTCAACACCAAGCAAAACAAGACTAAGAAGTTGATAAAGCAATGAAGAAGAGTAGTTCTTGAAAGGAGTATCCACATTCCAACGTCAATCCCTCCACCAGACACTCAGGGGTTGAATATCGAGCTTATGAAGCATGACATCAGGTTTCAGCTCTTGAATCTTAAGAATAGAAGGAAGATTTGAATTCTAAAGATTAATTTTTTTTTGAGATTAGACCAAAGAATCCAGTCTCAAGAGTGCACTAAATATTTAATAAAGCAGATGTTCTTGCTAAATAGCCTCAAAGCTTTAATACTTGACATATCAGTAAGAAGAAATCAAGAGTTAGATAGAATAGGAGACCACCAGATATTCTGAGAATTAAATGAAAGACCATTACAATAAATTTAGACTAAATATGATTTAAAGATAAAATTTATAATTACAATAAAAGTTCCATTGGTGATGCATGAAAAATCTTGACTAGGGCATGATGCATATTCTAATTCTTAGTCTACAATCCCATAATGCATGCACCTTGTCCTTAGTCTTTCAATTCATTAGTTTTTGCAGCCCACCACATTGGGGATCTCAAATGCACCACATGTTGGTTGCTTATTGAGGCACTTGCCTCTTCCATGACAATCACTCTGCTATTACCTTAAATTCTCATCCTTCTATCTATTGCCACTTAGGTCTTGCTCTAGATTTGGTATTGGATCTTGATGTGTTGGATATTCACCTCCTTGAGTTGGAACTTTTGTTAGCTAAGGATGTAGTGCAGGTGCCTTATCAGGTGTTGTTGATCAAACTAATTTACTAATGGTGGTGGATCATATGTTGTTACCTCATTAATGAAAATTAAAATGAAATAGAATTGAATGTTTCTTCATATTTTGATATTAAATAGTAAAATAATTAATAATTAATTTAAATTAAATATTTTTTGGGTAGATAAGATACTATATATATGTAGATTTTACATATATAGGACATGTTCAATTTAAATTAAATATGATTTAAAGATAAAATTTATAATTATAATAAAAGTGAAAAAAGGTAAAATAATTTTTAATAATTTATGATGCCTTGGGTTACATAGGACAAATTTCATAAAGGATGTTTATCCAATATATTAGTTATCCAACTCTAATTTAATTATTAGAGTATGATATACAATCCTTCCCTACAAGATTGGAACCTTAAAATTTCTATTCAAAGTTTAAAAATCTTCATAATTAAATTCACTTATATTAATTTAAATAAAAAATAAGATATTTTTTAATGTCATTAATCCTATAAATTAGGAATTTGGGAAGAAATTGTGTAATTGGCTTCTTAACAACTCAAACGACGATCGTCTGAATCATCATGCAATTTAATTAAAGAAGAATTTGTATTTAGACATGGATATGGACCTGAGATGATTGAAGGACATGCAATTTAATTAAAGAATAATTTGTCTTTAAACATGGATCGAGACCTAAGATGAGGAGCGAATAGGAGATTTTGTTCACAGACATGGTGAAATGAAGATGCTAAAAAATTGAGGGTTTCCTACAACAAATATGGAGCTAAAATTAACGATAGAAATAGCAGTTTTTGCTTGAATGTGAGTGTTACAGAGTGTGGATGGACAAGGGAAGGAGTGAACAACATTGGGGAAACTAAGTTTAACAGAACGACCTCTGAGGGCAAAAGTGAGAGAGATTTGAAATTCCATTAGGGTTTACGATGAAAATTTAGGGTTTCCTGCAACTTATTTTTTTTTAATTTTGAGATGGAGGGTTTCAACAAAGATGCATGCATTGAGCCAAAAATGAATTTTAAAGAAGCAATCCATGGAGGACCACCTCAAATAGGAGGGAAACACAATCAACGATTGCCAAGGAAACCACTGAGAATGCCAAAGGTCGATTCAAGGAAAACAAATATGGGTTGCATGAAAGCAACTAATGGATCTCCATTAGTGAAGTTGGAAATAATGGATCTCTAGGAAGGAATAGATAAGATGGAGAGGAGAGGGCTATTTTTTGATTCATTGGATTTCAACCGACTCTTGCTACCTTCAAGCAATGGGTTGCCAAAAATTAGAGCATTAAAGGTGAGTTCAAAATTTCTACTTACCCCTAATGGCTACTTTCTTATTTTTTTCTCTTATGAAGAAGATAGGGAGGACATTTTTCAATGGGGGCCATGGTTTTTTGGTAGGGCAGGGCTCTTCATGAAGCCCTAGCATACCAAGTTCAAATTTGAGGAAGAAATACCATCAACTGCCCTTGTTTGGGTCTATTTATTTGGTCTTCCAATAGAATATTGGCATCCAAAGATATTCGCAACAATTGGGAATTCTTTAGGATTTTTCATGATGATTTTTGATAGCACCCAAAACTTAGAGCATATGATTTATGCAAGGATTTGTGTTTTGATTTATTTTGACAAACCACTTCCAGAGAAGATTACTTTACAATATGGGGAAGAAATATGGGAGCAAGTAGTATATTATGAAAATATTCCATTTAGATGTAGAATCTATCATGAATATGACCATCTAGCCAAGGATTGTCCACATAAGGTCCCTAACAAAGAGAAAGAGGATGGGGACTTGGTAGGGTTTCAAATCCCTAAATAAAATAACACATGAAAAAATAGCAACAAAAGAGAAAACAGTAATTTCACCTAATACCTTTGAAATTCTCTCCATGGATGAGCAAGTAGATGATGAGGATGGTCAAATGGAAACAATTATTATGGAAACACAATTTGATGAAGAGAGGGAACAGGAAGGATTGCATGATGAGAAATCACTAAAAGAGCTTGCCTTGATGTTGAGAAATAACAGTAAAGGAAAAAAAAAGTGCAATGTAGAAAACCAACCCAAGTGCAAAACAAAAGGGTAGATTCAAACTACAAACAAAATGGATCCTCAAAAAGACCATACAAATTCCAATAGTAGTGTCGTGGTTCTAAGTAACCAACCTATAGTCCTAGTTGGAATGAAGCAAGATACGAACAAAAGGATAAGGATGCCATAATCCTAAGGTTTATAGTCAGTCTCTTTATGGCAATGTTGGAAGCTTTGGCTATTTTGCTAAGCAATTTCTAATATTTTTGGTAATTTGTTAAGCTTTGGTTTATTTTTAGTGTTACCGTATTTTGTTTGATTTGTCAATAGCTCCTTTGGCTTAGTTTTTGTTGTATTTATTTTTCCTGTTTTTGTTTGTGGTGTATTTGAATCATTTTGTTGTTTTTGTTTTGGATATGTTTTGTTATGTTGTTTTTGTGGTTTTTCAATGTGTTTCGTGTTCTGTGGTTTTTTGTTTGTGGTGTATTTGTTTATTTTTGTTGTTTTTTTATGGTAGTGTTTTGTTATGCTATGTTTGTGGTTTTTTTGTGTGTTTCGTGTTTTGGTGTTGTTTATTTTTGTCATTTTTTTATTATTTATATTTTTTATTTTTTTGTGTTTTATTTGATTGTGTTTTGTTATGTTGTGTGTGTGTTTGTTCTGTGTGGTTAGTATTTTTTTTTGTAATATTTTTGTGCGTGTGTTTGGTTGTGCTTTTTCTTGTCGACACACTCAAGGAGTATGCTTTATTTGTTTTAGCTTTTTATGTGTTTGTGTTTGTGTGTTCTTGTTTTGTGTTGTTTCAATGCTCCTTGCATGTGTCAAAGGTGGTAGGCCAAGTGTGAGCCTTAAACATTTTTAGTGGAAGAGATACCCTACCTCCTTAGGTCTTACCCAAAAATAACATCCCTTGTGGGACATTTTCCACAAACCAAAAAAAAATCCTATAAATTATATAAAACAATTCTAAAAAAAATTACTTATAATTAATAAAGACTAATATAAAATCTTATCAAAGATACTCATATCTACTTTCTTTAATGACCAAAGGAGAGAAAAAGTTCATAGAGAAATTGAAAGGTTAAATCAAATTTTAGAGACTTTTACCTCTCACCACATCATCATCATCATCATCATCATCATCATCATCATCATCATAATAATAATAATAATAATAATAATAATAATAATAATAATAAAGATACGATGTCTTCCTTTTTCAATTTATCATCTATAGACGAGACTTCCAATAATACATGGCAAACATTATTGAAATAAATTCTTAATATAATTAGATCCATTTTAAGATGTTTTTTAAATAAAAAACAAAGTAGTTTTTTTACTTCTTTGAGGTTATAGGCAATTTTTATGAAATATAATGGCTTTATATATTTACTTAATTGTATTTAAATTATCATGGTGTATAAATTATTAAAGGCTACGATGTCTTCCTTTTCTATTTCAATTTATCATTTATAGACGAGACTTCCAATAATACATGGCAAACATTATTGAATTAGATTCTTAATATAATTAGATCCATTTTAAGATGTTTTTGGTAGTTATAAAAATAAAAAACAAAGTAGTTTTTTTTACTTCTTTAAGGTTATAGACAATTTTTATGAAAGATAATGACTTAATATATGGTTACTTAATTGTATTTAAATTATCAAAGTATGGTGTATAAATTTATTTTTTACAAGGATTCGAATCTTAGACTTTTCTTTGCAGTTTCAAAATCTCTACTTTTAAAAAAGACTAGCTAACAATAACAAAAAAAAAATTGTTCGTATTTGTAGCCCAAGTGGAGAAGGCAAGCCTGGCCCCATTGACCGTGGAGGTCCATGGTTCGAACTTCTGTGATGCGAACGGGGACACAAAAAATCTCTTGTGACTTCCTTCTAAATAGTGGTATACCCTGCTAAGATGGCATTGCCAGCTATCTAAGAGTGGCTCTTGAGGTTTCTTTCTAATCTAAAAGTTTAACTGCATTTGTAGCACAAGTGGAGAAGGTGAGTCTGGCCTTGTTGAATAGGAGGTCCACAGTTCAAACCTTTGTAATACGAAGGGAAACACACAAAAATCTCTTTTGGCTTCCCTCTAGATAGTGGTATACTTGGATGGGATGACACTGCCAACCACCTAATAGCGGCTCTCTCGAGGTTTCTTTCTAACCTAAAAATTTACCCTCGAGGGCTAGGTGGATTGCTAAGTGCTTATTTGGCCAAGCACTTACCAAAAAGACACACAGGTTCAAACCTTGGGGGCGATCTATTTGTAAAGGTAGTAGTCTGATCTGAATCCTCTGAGTGTGCGTTAGATCGATGATGACAATACAAATCTCAAGCGACCGGTGGTCCTCTTTACACCAAGTCAACAATAATGAGGCATAATAGATTTGGTGGGAGCAGCCCATGTGGTTTGAACCCTACACTTGTCGGTGATTAAAAATAGTGTGGTTGTGACCAACTCTCTTATGTAACAAAAAAAAAAATAACAATAAAACTATTCTAAAAATTTAATATTTATATTTAATTTTAATTATTATTAATTATTAAAATTATAAAATTTAAATAGTATCATATTAATAGTATTTTTTTAACATTTTTAAAAGACACAAGTTTATTTATTTTTTGTTGGAGAACAAAGGGTTGTATTCAAGTCTCTCATCCTTGACAAATCACAACTCTCTCCTTTACAGCATGAGAATTTACAAGCAAACTCAATTCTAATATCAATTGAGTTGCTATAGCTAGATACCTACATCACTTTTCATAAAAAGTCTAGATTCTTGATTTTTTTTTTCTAGATCTTCTTCAATTTTTATCTGAATACAAATATTCTAAAATTTAGCATCCTTCTTTTTGACATATTCTTACAACAACCTTCATACCAAAACTCCACCTCTACTATCTATACATTGCATCGTAGTAGAGTAATAATTCCAAAACTGCTTTACCAGATCTAGATTGCTAGTTTTCTTCCTGAAACATAAGTGCAACGATAAAATTTGTAATAGATAGTTTATACGAAAACACATTAATGTTATAAAATAAACAAATATTACCAATGTAAAATATTAAAGTAAATCTTAATCATTATTTGATTCAAACAATCAACATTTTCTTGTTAGCTTCAACTAAACTTACTACTTCCTCTAACCATGAAAAAGAGAATTTAACTTCACAATCCTCAATTAAAACCCCTCTATTGGTTAGCTTATCTACACATTTGTTTCATTCCCTTAATGTATGTGTAAACATGATTTCTTCAAACTTTATAGCAAGGTCTTAAATTTCCACAATTATATCTTGTATGTTCCATGGAGCCTTTGCTTTCTCAAAATTGCATTTATTAGTATTAGTGAATCACCTTCCATCCATACTCTATTCCATTTCATTTTTCTCCACATTGTTAACCCTTCCAAAGCCATCCAAGCTTCAAATTTACTATTTGTCTTAAATCCACTATTGAAAGTGTAATTGGACAAAATCTCTCCCATATTATTTCTAATTATTCTTCCTCTTATTGGTCCTAGATTTCTGTTAAATGTTTCATAAAAATTCAATTTAACCAACTCCACTTCTGGTGGTTTTCACTTTATATTCTTTGCCTTCTTTTTGTTTCTCCTATATCCACCATCATAATTACATTTGATGATTTGACTCCATCTAACAAGGTTCTCTACTTCAATATCAAGGATTAGGTGGGTTGATAGGGCTAGTTCAGCCTCCTCTATGGCTAAACATATCTTCGTTTTCACAACCTCTAACCTGCTTTCCTTTCTTTTAAATATTCTTCTATTCCTTTCCATCTATGCAGTCCAAAGTATTGTAGCTTTTGATATTATCCCAAATTATCTGTAAAACCTCACTTTTAAAAGTGCTCTACCATTGCTTTAACCATTCTTCAATTATGCCATTCATCACCATGCATTTACCAAATATATTAAGAATCCATTGCCATAGTTTCCACACTATTGAGTAGTGTCCCAAGAGATGGTCTATACTCTCCTCATTTTTACAAAGAACACATTGTGAGGGGCTATGAAAACCCTTTTTCATAAGGTTATCCCAGGATAAAATTCTTCTATGAACTACTAGCCAAAATAATATTTTGACTTTAAGAATACTTGGGCTATCCCAAATCTCTCTATATTCTTACCATATTTCTATTTTATTGGTGTTTTACATTATAACCGCTTCTTGTTGTGTATTCTCTTAAGCTATTCAACTCCTAAATCAACTTATCCTGACTCCTCTCGAAATAATAATTGTTATCTTTTTGCTCAACTGCCTCCTAACATCAATATGTCTACTTGTAAAAAAAAAAATTCTTTCCATGTACATCTTTCATCCTGAACCTTGTATGTTTGAAACCCTATCATTATATTTATCTTGAAGTAATCTCATCCATGGTTTCAAAATTGAATCTAAGATTGAGTGATTTTTTATCACACCAAGTATCTATCCAAATAGATTTTTTTCTCAAGTTCCCACCATCTATCTTAGACCTTTAATCACTAGATCAATTAATTTTTTTAAACCGTTCGATGATACAAAACCATATGGTAATAAGAATCTAGTAAATATTAAGCTTGGGTCATTGGGATCAATGCACTTAAAAGAATTATTGTAAATTGTCTTTAACTTTCTTTGTACAATCTCCAAATTATTTTTCTCTTAAGAACTAAGTTTGCATTAAACTCTTAAACCAAAACCTCCCTAGTTTTATCATCATACACCTTGCTCCATTTTACTAAAGGAAATTTCCTTCTATCATGTAATTTCGATCATTAAAATAACCGTATAATATAAATTAATTTTTTTTTCTATAGATTTTGGCATACTATAGAAGAATATATAATATTTTAGAATGACCTTTAAAACTAATTTAGTTAACTGCGTTGTTCTTGTTAATGACAAAACACAAGATTAAATATTGTTAAACAATACATATATAATTATTAGCTATATTTGTTTCAATTTCATATCACTCATATTATATATATATATATATATATTTCCTATATTTATATTTAATTTTAATTAATCATTTACTATTAATCAGTTTAATTAAATGATTGAAAGGTGTTATGTTCCAATCATACTACATTATAACCTTGTAAGGTAAAGGTAAAATAGTTTTTTAAAACACATAGCTTGTCTATAGAATGATCCTCATATGGTTATGAAGTATGGTGTAGAACACTACCCCTTTGAATTTGAACCCGCTATATTAACTTTTTGAGGTTTAAAGTCTTCATAGTTAAACTCATTCAAATTGTATAATAATGTTATAATGTTATGCATGTATCTTTTGACAAGATTTGATCTTAATTATTTTTGTTATTTTGAAAGTGAGATACACTGGAATCAACCCTTCCATGGAAAAACTACCACTATAACCACTTGCCCCACCTCAGTAAACATTTACTCCACTGAGGGGGACTTGGAGGGGCTCGGAATTGGAAGCAACATTCAAATTGTACAATAATGTTATATCTTTCGGCAAGATTTGATCTTTAATTATTTTTGTTATTTTGAAAGTGAGATACAGAGGAATCAACCTCTCCGTGGAAAAGCTACCCCACCTCGGTAAACATTTACTCCAGTGAGGGGACCTGGAGGGGCTCCGAATTGGAAGCAACATCTCCATCGGAAAGCTACCATTATAACCAGGACTTGGAGGGGCTTCGGATTGGAAGCAGCGTCTCCATCTAAAGTCTACCACTATAAGCACTTGCCCCATCTTGGTAAACATTTAGTGTGAGAGGACCTGGAGGGACTCGAGATTGGAACAGTCGACCTCAGCTGGCAAACACTGAGTGGAAAACAAGAGGATCTCCTCCTCTCTAACAATCAAATATTAATTATTATTTAAAAATCAGATATTAAAAAATTATTGTTTTTTAAAATTTTATTATTTTAAAAATAAAAGGCAAGGACACGTCAGTCGTCTCCTTGTTGTCTTGTTCAGACAGTCTAGGAGAGTCCGAAGCGTTTGGAGAAGTAGAGATCGCGCAACCACAGCGGCGCCACCGAGAGCACCCCAAGCAGCCCGGCCATGCGGCCGTACACTATCCGCCGCGGCGGCGCGGCGCTCAGGACCCTCCGCACCACGTGTTCCGCAAACTCCGCCGCCGGCGTTGCTCCGGGGCCCTGCGACGCCACAGCCCGCCCAACGATCGCCTCCCTGTACGGCCCGTACAGCCGCCACTCCCTCTCCCTCAGCCGCGCCACGTTGGCCTCCCCGAAGTTGGACTTCACCGATCCGGGCATCACCAGCACGACACGTATCCCCAGCGGGCAGAGCTCCAGGCGCAGCGCCTCCGAGGCGGCGTGCAGCGCCGCCTTGGAGGCGCAGTACGCCCCCGCCCACGGCGTCGCCACCGCGCCCACCACCGACCCCACGTTCACCACCGTCCCCCGCCGCCGCGCCGCCATGTACGGCACCACCGCCTGCACCGCCCGCAGGTGCCCCAGGCAGTTCACTTCCCACGCTCTTCGCGCCTCCTCCAGCGGCAGCTCCGCCAGGGGCCCCGTGGCCCCAACCCCCGCGTTGTTCACCAGCACGTCCACTCGCCCCGCCTCCGCCACCACCGCCGCCACTCCCGCGCTCACGCTCTCGTTGCTCGTCACGTCGATGCGCAGCGCCCGTACAACGCCGCCACTACTTCCGTACGGCGCCACCGTCAGCTCCGCCATCGTATCGGTGTGACTCACGTCGGAGGCGAACACCCTGCACCCACTTAATGCGAAGTGCTTGCAGTACTCGAAGCCGATGCCGCCTTTCGCACACCCCGTCACCAACACCACCGGCCTCTCATCTTCATCGTCGTTGCCATTCATGGTGTGGATGTTGGTAAGCCCCATACCTTCTTGTTTATCTGAAACAAAAACAGAATATACAAAATATTTTTGAAGCTTGTTAACACTAAAGAGAGTGGAACATTAGAACTCATAAACTGCTTATCTTTTATTAATTCAATTACCAGCACAAGCACATGTATTTATAACAATGAATGCATTCAATCAGCTAAACACTGCTCACTATTACCCATAAGTAATACCAAGTATATTGTTTATTTATTTGTCATAGATTAAATTATTTGTATAATAAATTTTGTTATCTATTTTAATATCTTATGTATGATTCTTCACCTTCGTTAATATTGAGTCGTAGCATGTGAGGGGTAGTTAGCCCTTTTATAATCAGTGCATGTGATGCTATTCTTATACAAGCTCAGTAACATATTCTTATGTGGGGTTGGTAAGTGCTTGTCTGGTCAGACATTTACCAAGAAGACACTCAGGTTCAAACCTCAAGGGCAGCTTGTTTGCAGAAGGTAGTAGTCTGATCTGAATCCTCAATCTTCTAAGTGCTTGTTTGAAAAGGTACTAGTCTGAATCCTCTAAATGCGTGTCAGAATGGTACGAATCCAGAAAGACGGTGGTATGAATCCAGAAAGACGGGATGGTCTTATGCATCAACAATAACTAAGCTGAAGAGGTTTGGTGGACACAACCACTCTGATTTAAACCAACTTTTTTGTCAGTCACTGTAAAGTAGTGTGTGGTTGTGACCAACTTTTCTATATAACCCAAAAAAACATATTCTTATGTCGAAATTTCTTTTTCTTTCCATTTTAATACCTCTTCTATACATAAAATTAATTTAGTTTAAATTTTCAACTTTAAACTTACAGCCAAAATATGAAACTACGACGAGGATCAAATATAAAATAAAGACTAATCAGATGGACACCTTTGACGTTGAAACTCTATACCAATTTTAAGAATTAAGGCATTTTTCACGCCCAGGTTATATTTATTATTGCCTTCTTTAGGCTTTGGTTTTGCAAGGCGCCAGTAATACTTTTTCTTAATGCCTTCGTTGACGCCCGGCTGGAGCGAAAACTGGGTATGCGAAAACGTAGAGGGCGATAGGGGTGGAAGAATTCGCCCGCTGCTGAGGATATACTCGTGGAATATATTATTATTGGCTCCGTTGTGTAGGATATACTCATGGAATATATTCTTATCTCTGTCGTTGTGTTTGGTTTTTTAAGAAAGAGGGCGCGGGCGTCTTTCAAAACTTTGGGGAAGGCGACCATCACGAGGTTTGAAAACGTTTGTTTTCCTTTGTACAAACGTTTGTTTTCCTTTGTACAGAACGAACGATGAGAGCAAGAAAAAAACACCCCAGACGTTACAATTGGTATGCCTTGAAGATCCAATTTTTTAAGTCTGAATTGCAAGTGATCTTTAATATATTATTTATTTATTTATTTTTTTACTTTTTAATAAATATTTTTATAAATATTTGTTGTGAGGATTAAATTCGAATCACATTTGATAATACAAATAACGTTCTTATAAATTTAAATTTATATCAAAATATTTTATTTTTTAAATGATATCAAAATAACTTACACTAAGTTTTCTTTAGATTATTCATCTAAACAAAGACTGAAAAAATAACACTTTTTAGTATACATGCAACTCCAACCCTTGAATTCTTCTGGTTAACACCCTACTCACTCTTCCAAACCTTCAAACTTTAAGGTCTTCCCTACTCACTCTTCCAAACCTTCAAACTTTAAGGTCTTCCCGTACATAAGCTTTATAAATTTATTTCTACGTTCAAAATAATGCTTATTAGAAAGGATTAGACAAATCAAGATGTTATCATATATATTTTATATTTTGAGAGTTGGTTAGTAATTATTAAGTGTAGGGTTTAAATTAAGGAGACTACTCCCAACAAGTTTATATCAACTTGTTGTTGATGACCCAACGTGAGGGGTAGTGAGGGGGACCATCAGTTGCTCGAGATTCATACCGTCATTATTGGTCTGATGCGCACTCAGAGGATTCAAATTAGACTACTACCTTTGCAATAGGCATGCCCCCAAGGGCTAGGTGGATTGGTAATTGTCTGCCTATACCACCTTGTTGTTGATGACCCGACGTGAGGCAAGGCTAGGTGGATTGGTAATTGTCTGCCTATACCACCTCGTTGTTGATGACCTAATGTGAGGGGGATTGCTCGTAGCTTGGGATTTGTATTGTTTTCATCAGTTTGGTGTGCACTCAGAGGATTCAAATCATACTACTACCTTTGCAACAAGTATACCCCCAAGGGCTAGGTGGATTGGTAATTGTCTACCTATACCACCTCGTTGTTGATGACCCAAAGTGAGGGGGACCATCAACCATTTGGGATTCGTACCATCGTCGTCAATCTAACATGCACTCAGAGGATTCATATTAGACTACTACCTTTGCAACAAGCATGCCTCCAAAGGCTAGTTGGATTAGTAATTGTCTGTGTGGCCATACACTTACCAAGAAGAAGAGATAATGTTGATCATTTGTTTGTAGGCTACCACTTTACCTTGTAAGCTTCAAATTATGATTTTTTTTAAGGTTTAGTTAAATTTGTAATTTTTTATTTAATTTTATTTCAAGTAATTTGAAAATTGTTCTTGATGAAATAAAAATGTTGCAATGTCCTTAAATATTTTTTTACATCAATTAAACTTTTAAAGTTTTTAAAATTACATTAGGTAAGTTTTAGAAAATATTTATAATTTTTTATTTTGAATCTTTTTAATAATAAAGGAATTATTAAAAATTAATTTTTAACATTCACAATATCATAGGTCATATAAAATATGTTTATTTGATATATTAAGCTACCCAAAGTTAAGGTATTAGGGTTTAGTATACAACCCTATTTCTTTATAGGGTGGATATCTTATTTGGAAGGTCAAAAGCTTCAACCTCAAGTCCATTCAAGTTGTATGTTGCAAACTTATTGATTTACCTCTATGTCTAAAGAATAAAGAATAAGGATGAAGTTTATTGTGTGATATCTTTCTTTCATTGCATTTTTCATTTTCTTTTGTTTTCATCATTAATGATGAATAAAAGATTATCAACATACAAAACAATAATTATTATCTTGTTTTCATATACTTGAATGTGCATAGTATCATTAGTTTTCCTAATTATTTGTAGTTCATGAAATCAAACATATTTCAACTTATAAAAGGAGCAAAGAGGGTGGAGTAATCCTAGCCATACACATCTCATAAGCTTGAAGGAGCGATAAGAGCTAGTCATTGGCAACTACCTTGTCTCAGGTCTCTCTATACTAAAGCTTCAAATTATTTTCTTTAGTGTTTAGGGAAGGCCTATAATTATTTATTTTTCAAAATATTCAACAAATTGATTTTTTAAAACAGAATGAAAAATTTTGAGAGGTCATTGATTTACTGATATGCCTAAATAATAATGAAGAATTCTAAAGTCTATCATCTTGTACCCTACTTTTGATGTATTTTTTACCTCATATTTTTATTGTTGTTAATGAATAAAAATAATATTAGATGAGCTGGTGAATGGAATAGCTTGTCTATGTTGAGATTTAATGTTGTGACGTATAAGCAATGAGGATTTTACCGTTTTAAAGACGACTAAGGGTAAAGGGCTTACACAAGGCAAAGAATAACATCATGAGACAATGAGAGTAGCCTTGGAGCATGTTTCATTGGAAGCCTAATGGATTATGGACCAATATAAAGCAAGCCATATGGTAATAATAAATAAAATCTTATAGGAGATGGCAAAATGAATGTCTCACATGCAACAATGATAATGTTAGAACCTGTATTGGTTAATGTCCCAATATTTTTTTAAAAATTTGTGCAGGGTTTCGATTGGTGGTGGTCCCTATAAATGTTACTAGGAATCTTACTTCCTAAGTAGACTCCTTAACCATGTTTCTATTTCCTATATTTCTTCTATCATTGATTTAACAACACTTCAGTCTGCAAATGTTTTTAGCCCATTGATATATCTAATAGTGGATGGGTAGGCTTAGTCCGATATTTCAATTGGATTTTTTTGCCTTCCCATCCTTGCCCATGAATGAGTTTTCAAATTTGAGCGTTGTCTATTTGTCGTCTATTTAAAAAGTGTTCTATTAGGGTTGTTTATATTGTTTGCACAATTGCTTTGGGTGGTTCTACATTGGTGAGCTAGCCACTTCCTAGGTTGGTGGTTTCTGTGTCTACTCCTATTGTCTTCACTTTAACCTCGACCACTATGCTTATTGTTAGAAAGGGCCTGGTGTCACCTTCACAACCTATATATTTTTTGTGTCAAGCTAAAATATTATGAGTTTGCTTAAGGGTACATGAGTTTGTTGAAAATAAAAGGTTGCTAGATCAAAATGATGGATGGGACATTGATAGAGTCATTAATTTATGAGTTGGACAAAGTTCTAATGGAAGTAATGTTGCCAAAAGGCATGAGACATCAAGTTCTAATGGGAAGGTTGGACAAGTTAGAGAGGGAATTTTGGAACAAGAACAAGAAGTGTGAGTTGAAGGTCAAGAATAAGAGCACAACAAAATCCATGTTTTGGAACATGTCCAACTCTTGAGTTTTTGCTTCTTAGGAATGTGGTATCAAGTACTACTTAGTTTAGTAAAAGGACTGTAGTGGTGTCTTTCCTTAAGGGGATCCCATTAGAATGTGAGTTTTATAGGTGGGCCCAATCGAATTAGGAAAATAAATGGTGGGTTATAGAGAGGCTTAGAGGTCTGGAAAAGAGGTATCTAACATGCTAATTCACTTTGGCTAAGGTTTCTCAAGTTGTTTTGCATTACAACTCTTGGGTCATATGTGGTCAAGCTTGCTTCATGCAAGCATGGTTCTTTGATTTTCATCATTAGGATCTGTCCAAAGATAAGTTCTCAATTTGGATTGCATTTTCCTTATTAAATTTAGCTTTTAGACCTTATGTAAAATATTTTGACTCACAATTGGGTAGAATGATTTGTTGTAAGGACAAAAATGATAAATTTTCTAGTTTTTGAGTCGACCAACACACTTGCATAAATATGGATTTAGATAAGGAGTTGTTGTAGTCTATTAGGTTTGTTGGTTTTGGGTTTAGGTATTACAAAATATTGAATATTTGAACTGTTTGAATGCATGTTTCTACTATAGTAAGGAGTGACATTAGGTTAGGTATTATCCATACAAGAAGAATAGAGGTGTTCCTAGTAGTAAGAATATGATAGATAGGGCAAAAAATACCACTTCCATGATCATGGTTAAACATGACCGAACTTTTCCCCTCAAAAATGTGTAGAGATGACCTTTTTTTTCATTTGGTGCATCATTTCATGAACTTAATAGGGTTTTAATTAATTAGTTTATCATGACAAAAATTTGTGTTGCGTGATACACCACGTTCTCAACAAGGTGAAATTGATAGGATTGCAAATATGAAAGTGGTGATTGAGGAAGTATCCAATAGGGAGAGAAACAATTCCTTTATTTATGGTAAGGTACCCTCTCATAAGGACAATATTCGTTCAAAAGAATGAAAGTTGGTTTAAAGGAAGAGGAAAGAACCAGTCTCTTCTTATTTGAATCATCACTCTGATGAGGGCAATAAGGGTAGTGCTATAGAATTTTTAGACAATGTATAAGGAAAAGGAGATAATTTGGTAAAAGAACATTTAAAATTCCAAAAGAAAAAGGAAATGAATTTTATTTCTAACTCCTTTGAGGCATTTTGTTTTAAATAATAGTTCATTAGTATTGGAATATATTACATTATTTGGTACATGTTAATGTACCACCTTGGATACATCTTTAGATTAAGAGAGTGTCCTAGATTAGAGTGTGAGTATTTACTTTATGCAATGTAATAAATGCACAACTATTATTAGAGTGTGCAAAGTATTTTGGTAATGTAAATGTGCATAATAGTCCATGTGCACATGAGTCCATAGAATAGGAAGATGAAGAGTCTCTAGAAGAGTGAAGGCCAAGAGTGCTCCATATGAAGAGTCACATTCCATTATATATGTATCTATGAGTGTGAGTGTGAGACATGGATTTGTAGAATGAGAGTGTGTGGAAGTATGGTGTATTTGAGTTCTTTATTCAATGGAGATACAATTTTTGTGAGCATTTATTAATGGCAATTCTATGAGTTATTGTTGAAGTTATTTATGAGTTTTATATGTTTAGAATATTTTCATTATCTTATATTTCATATTGCAACTTTATTTTAGATCTTGTGATCATTTTATCTTAAGTATCTAGCATCAAAAGCTAACAATTCAGATGGTTTATGTGTTTCTATTCATATTTTTTTCCTTTTTCTTGAACCTATGCTTTTACTTCCATGGTGGCAAGAAATTGGGACTATACTCTAACAACTGGTGCAGGTTGATGCACTTGTGAAGACTTTTAAAGAGGAATGTAAAAAGACCGAGGAGACCCAATATCATATTTGAATGCTAATCTCAATGATGGGCTGGCGATACATGTCAACAATTAAATTCTAAAAATGTATGTGGATATTTTTTAGACAATATTGTAGGTGATTGGTTACAAGTGATACTCATAAAATTATAGCCTATAGTTTTACTACAAAGAGTGGAGGATTTGAGTGGGCATAACACTCATAAATTACTATGGAAGTGTGTGGACCATGGATGGTTGTTGCATAAGTCATGATGGAAATTTTACATGTCATATTTTAGTAGTCTCTGTTTTCCTTAATCTGAGTACATAAGTTTTTATCTTTGTTAAATAGGACATTGTTAGACTTAAAGTTATAAAAGGTATAACCAATTTTATTTAGGTTAAGACTTGATTTGATTGGATAATTTTTTTGATTTGGTATAAGAAGGGGTTTTGGAAGGGTCCCCAAACCTTTTACATAGGGGTTTTGGGAGGGTCCCCCAACCTTTAAAAAACCACAAAGATATTCAAAACACACCAAAGAATATCACAAATGGGATTGCATCCCTAAGGGAAAATTGATTCAACATCCAACAAAGATTGATCCAACATCCGAGATAGTCATATCCCGTAGATCCAAAATAGATAGCATTCTCGCCTAAACTTCAAAATTTAAAATCAGACCTAGAAAGGAACTTCCCATCCAAGCCACCATGGGAGAAGTAAATCTAGAAAATGGGACAACCATCCATGATTTGATTGGATACTAGTTAGGTTACTCAAATATGCTTTTTAATTTTTCTTTTATGTTAATATATAACAAATAAAATTATTATCAACATACAAAACAATTATCATCAATTTTTTTTAACTTTATTTTTTATTGTTGTTATTAACATAAAATAATGGTTGTAATCTAATTACCATTGACTTAAATGTAAAAGATATCATTAGATTTCCCACTTTCAAAATAATTCGTAAAAGATAACTATAAAGCTTATTTTTATTAAGCTCTAAGAGCTTGTTTTATTTCATACAATTCCTTCATTAATTTGCATGTGTTTTCTTTCTAAGCCTTTGAATTTAAATCCATTAAACTACTACTTGCAAATCATAGTTTAGGAAAACAAATTTTACATTCATTTTATTTGTTTTTATTATTATTTTAACTTGCAGGTGTAGGTTTCATTTGAATTATATTATGTTTTGTTGAAGGACAAAAGTTGCTTTGTAATCATTTACTTCCTCTTGAATGTATCCCTTTGTAATAATGTAAAATCACTTGCATTTAATGAATTTAACTTGTAAGGGACAAGTAATAAGGACATGTGTGAATAATATCTAATTGCATCATACTCTACCTTTTTGGCCTCCTTCCTTCCATTTCTATCGACTTATTGCCTTTATTTGTATATATACAGATAGGAGAGAATGGTTTATTGTGTGTGTTTGAAGGTTCTATTTTGTCTATCTTCTATTTTATTTATATTATTTAATATTTGTTAAGCCACTTAAGCATAAATATGTTTGGAATATGTGTTTGCATAATTGAAAACTAGACTAATTAAAACTATGGGATATCTCTTATTTTTTCCTACTAAGGTTAAGATCATATATCAGGAATATAACTTCTTACTTTAGGACATGTGATCTTGTTATTTTTAAATAAATTAGACTCAAATGAGTTAAAATTATTTTGGTTGACTTGTGTTCTATTTCAATTAATAATGTGTCCAATTGTGGCTCGATGTCTTGGTCCTATTTCTTCTCAATTTGTTCTTTTATTATTTTCCCCTTCTCAATCTTCCTTTCAATATGCATCATCTATATGTTAAGTTGAGTCTTGTTATGTGTTTCAAAATTACTACTAAATTTATGTTATTTGTATTGCTTTTGTTTTAATTAATAATTAGATTTGGTTTTCTTACTTCTTCATAACTTTGTATTAAAAATTCTTATAATTTTGATGAAAAATGAACACAAAGTTGATAATATAGATAATTTTTCATCAGATTTGGCAATAGTTGTATATCACAAAGTATAATTTAAAAGAAGCATATAACTTAGAGTAAATGTGATAGTAATTTGGTAGTAACTTGTTGCCATGGTGTAATTTTTAAAGTTAGTTTATAATAAAATCATCAAAATTTAGAAGAAATACATCTAGATTTTATGAAAATTTTAAATTTCACTAGATTTGTAAAACTCACTAAGTCAAAATTAAAAATATGTATTGACTTTATGAACACTTTATACATTTTTTTAAGGTTTTCGTTATAGTTTAGCTTTTCACATGAGTTCATATTGTAATTTTAAATTCTAATTATTTAATTTAATACTAGTAACTCTTATATGGTTATATGGGATTCAAATAGGGCTTGCCCCTATTATTATTATTATTATTTTTTTTGAATTTACATGGTGGAATCGGTAGCCGCCACGAATCCGGGTAGGCTGTCCGGATTTTTATGGCCGCCATAGTATTTTGCGATGTCCGCCCCGGAAGCCGCCACACAGATCTTCGCGCATTCCGCCCCTATAACCACCATGCCACAATCATTTTAAACCTTTTACGCCACTGAAAGCACCAGGAAAGGGACAAGCGTTCAGTCCGACGAGGCCCGGGATTTGAACCTTGGACCTCCACCCCCCTTATGGGGTTTGGATGAACCAATTGGTCTACACCTCGGACCTTCCTTGCCCCTATTATAAGATGATATTTTTATTGCAATATTTCAATTAACCACACATTTTATGGTATTATGAGAAAATATATTATGTTAGGTTGTTTTATATTGGAAGTGTATGTCACAATCCTAGGATCTAAACTTTGGTTATGAAATTGCTATACATTTATCATGGTCAAGAATACCTTGGGATATTTTTAATTGGTTATATGGGTTCAAATGAATCTCGCTCATGTTACATCATGATGTATTATTGAGGTATTTTGAGAAACTATATTATCATTAGATTACAACAAATTGCATTATCATATGCTAAAATTGTTAACATATAGAAAGAGCTCATAGAGAATATAAGTGTGGGACTATCCATAATATGGGTATATTAGATCTTAGGTCTATGACCACTTGGTTCTAGCTCCATGCATTACCATAATTTCACCTTGTGCCTCTACAAGGTACCTTCCCATAAGGTTTGAACCCTGGATTTAATATGAAACTCTCATTCCCCACTGCTTACTCTAAACCTATTGGGATAAAAATATCAAGGTTAGCATTAGGTAATTATCGTAAATAAGAGGAGGGTGAGCTTGAATCCAAAGTATATAGTTACACTAGGCCTTAGGTCTATGAGCATGAACCTCAATCCATGCATTGCCATATGCTTGAGACCTATCTCTAAGTGTCTTCATATACCTGCAAGGTGCTTGCCATACCAAGACTGAAATGTTGGCCTATGTCATGAAACTCCTCACTCTCCACTCATAAACCCATTGGACGCATTGGAGTATTTAAATACTAATATTAATATAAATAATAATATAATAATAATAACGAATGCTATTAAAATTATAAATAAAATAAACAAAATTTAAGAGCATATAATTGACAATAAATATATTCAAAAAAAAATTTCATTAATATTTATAAAAATGCACAATATGAGAAGCTATTATTGATTTCCCCTTGCATAGTACATAGAATAGTTTATGAGAACTTTTTTTATTTCAATAGAATTTTTAAACAACAAAATTAAAACATCATAATTTTTTTGTTGCCACTATCCCATGAATAATTAGATGGAGATAAGTCTCGACCTTTGCCTTTAACTCATTCAACTCTTGATGGAATAGCATGAGGCTAAAAAATTCTATTAATCAAATAATCATATTTATACAATATATTTTTAAATATTAAGTTCAACAAATAGTCTGAAGATAGACTATTATTGTAACAAATCACTTTGACTCAACTCAACTAAATGACTCTACTTAGACCAACCTGAACCATATGTGAGTGATTTTCTCAAGCACTCAACCACTTAAAAACTATCTAACTATTTATTACACATACATGAAGTGGAGGTCACCTACTAAATCAAACTTAGGTGATATGCTCCACATTATTATAATTCTAACTATTATATAACCCTTTTATGATGTAATAATCATAAAATTCCCTCCTTATTACATCATGCTCTAAATAGGGATACATGTACTTATAACTACATTGGAACAAAAACACAGTTGATACATCACTAAACACTTGATGTACAAGGACATATTTATGGTTCATCAAGAGCTCAAATATTCACAGACTAGGACACACACTATAGTCCATGAATTATATCATCATGAATAGGGACACAATCATTTGTTCACCTTAGTTGGTATGGCCTCACTAAACTCATAACCAAGTATAAGGACACAATTGACTATCCATGGTCCTACAACACAATTGGATAGGGACACACACACAATCCAACATCAAAATCATAAATAGAGACAACTGTTCACAACAGTTGTGACCATGGATACACATAACTAGTCACAAACATTCAATTGAACTAGGCCTTACTAATTTTCATCTTCTTGTGAATGGGGATAAACTCAACCATTTAACTTGAGTGAAGCATGGACCTTCACTTGCCTATATGATCAATAGGGTATTCGGATGGTCCTTACTAGTTTTGCCAACTCAACATTGTCGATCTTTGGTTTCCTAGTGCTTATCGAGTATCGTCTTCAAAATTACATTAAATGAGACATTTTAGAGCATTTGTAAAAATTACATATTGATAAAAATTAAAAGTGCCTCCCTAAATATGAACTATTCACTTGATAAATACTTGAGGAGTGTTGGGTACTATTGATAATGCACTCCATACATTAAAAAAAACCTTTATTGATTTTAAAAAAATATGTTTTAAAATAAAAATTTAATAAATTACCCATTCTACAAATGAAATTAACATTGGGCTATATATTTCTCCATTGATTTTACTACAAATATAGTCATGCAACTCATTTCAAATCCATTCAAATAAGAAATCCAACGCATTTCGAGGCCATATGAAGTTATGATGAAAATGACATGCATTTATACAAAAACATGATTTAAATATAAAATTAAATCACTGAATTTGAATATTTGAGAAATAAAGATATAATGGATAATGGCTCTCGAAAAACTTTGTGGATATTTTATGTTTGAATTATTTTTTAATATCATATTCCTCGATAGCTTATGGAATTCACCTTATGTAGCAATGTAAAATTCTACTATAAATTACATAATGTGGAGTAGATGTTACTTTGACTTAGTTGGAATAAAATATGGTTCTCCACCCTTCATGCTACGTATTAGATTTAATTGTGCATTTGATTTAATATCCAAATCATGGTCAAGCCTGGTCTCTAGTTATTTTTTGGTGTAGAATTAGAATGTTATGGTCATGTTTTAGGGAGGATCCAACAAATTTACTACTTCTTATATTGACCACACCAATCGTCATGGGAGATAAATTACTTCTAAAATATGCTCTATCATATTTTAAAAAATAAATAGATTTCAACTATTTATTCCTCAATAAAAATTTATCTTTCAAATAAATAACAAAGTGCTTTGGAGCCCCTCTATATGAATTATTAGTTTCCTTTCCTTGTGATGATGGAAATGGATATTCTAGTAAGCTAAGTTACTCAAATGGGTATTTGAAACAACTTTTAGATGTCAAAATGATTTCTTATATTTTCTACAATCTCTCTGAAATTATAAAAAATTTAATGGAATGCAATGGTGCCCTTCCCAAGAGATGCAATGGTTTTATATCAATCTGCTCTGATACCACTGATGGAACAATACTAAGATAACCAATTATTTAAAAAAATAATCATATTTATACAATATAGTTTACTAATATCAATTTCAACATATAGTCGGATGATAATAGACTATTTGTTATAATAAATTACTATGACTCAACTTAATTAAATGACTCAACTTAGACCAACCTCAACCATAGATGAGTGATTTTGTCAACCATTCAACCACTTAAAAACTATTTATCTATTTATTACTATAACACCCCAAACCCAACTAGATTAAGGGATGTCACTATTTCCTAATAGATTTTTTTAAAAAGTTATTTACAACATCAAAATCCAACACATTAACAACCACAAATTTTATCACATTTAGAACAAATAAAGAACAATATAAACCAAGCATTAAATCAAATCAAAACATGAAAATTAACTAGCAAGAGATATATTAAAAGCAACTAATAAAATATACATTAAAACAAGACAAAGAGAGACAATACCCATCACACAATATATATCCTGGGGAAAACCTTTATGGAAAAACTCAACCTCAAATGTTCCCTTTTATTGCATAAGTTTGGTCTTTACAAATACAAGGATCCCAAAATTCATTTTCCCCCAAATAGATGCCAATACAATGCATAGGAACTCATAGTTCCCATGAATTTACCGTGGATTGCTCCATTAATCCACATCATTCCTTGATTAGCTAAGGTCCCAGACCTTTAGCTAATTCAATATCCATAATCCATTTACCAAACTAACTAAAGTCCCATACCTTTAGTCAATCTAATAATCCAATTTCCATTTATTAAACTAACTAAAGTCCCATACCTTTAGTCAATCTAATAATCCAATTTTCATTTATTAAACTAACTAAAGTCCCATACCTTTAGTCAATCTAATAATCCAATTTCCATTTATTAAACTAACTAAAGTCCCATACATTTAGTCTATCATATTTTAACATAATCCATCTTTGCTAAACCAGCTATGTTATACCATCTTATAACATGATGCATTCTTTAAATTATGTTATCCCTTCCGTAAAATATTATTCTAGTAATTTGAACTATGTTACATCGTCTCATAACATATTCTACTACTAGCAATATAAACTATGTTACATCATCTCATAGCATAATTTATCTTTTCTCTTTCATGTAAACTATGTTAAACAACTATAACATAATACAAAAAATCTCTAATATCTTCCTATGTTAATCCATTGTAACATATCTTAGAAGAGTTTCCATTTCATTCTTATGTTAACCAACTATAACATAATATAAAGAATTTCTAATTTCTTCCTTCATAAACAAGCTATGTTATACATTCTATAACATAATTTATTTTCAGCTTAAACCTATGCTATTTCCTTTAAGCATAATATTTAAAGCATAAATATTTCCTTTAAGCTTAACCTATGCTATTTCCTTTAAGCATAATATTTAAAGCATAAATTCCATTTAAGCTTAACCTATGCTATTTCCTTTAAGCATAATATTTAAAACATAAATATTCCTTTTAAGCTTAACCAATGCTATTTCATCTAGCATAATATTTAAAGCATAAATATTTCCTTTAAGCTTAACCTATGCTATTTCATTTAGCATAATATTTAAAGCATAAATATTTCCTTTAAGCTTAACCTATGCTATTTCCTTTAAGCATTATTTTTAAAGCATAAATATTTCCTTTAAGCTTAACCTATGTTATTTTATTCAACATAATATTTAAAGCATAAATATTTCATTCAACGACATATAAGACCTATTAATTCGTTTAAATATAACACTAATGCAAGCTATATTAATCCATTTAAATATAACTCTAATGCAAGTTATATTAATTCGTTTAAATATAAATCTAATGCAAGCTATATTAATCCATTTAAATATAACTCTAATGCAAGCTATATTAATCCATTAAATATCACTCTAATGCAAGCTATATTAATCCGTTTAAATATAACTCTAGTGCAACCTATATTAATCTGTTTAAATATAACTCTAATGCAAGCTATATTAATCCATTTAAATATAACTCTAATGCAAGCTATATTAATCCATTAAATATAACTCTAATGCAAGCTATATTAATCCATTAAATATCACTCTAATGCAAGCTATATTAATCCGTTTAAATATAACTCTAGTGCAACCTATATTAATCTGTTTAAATATAACTCTAATGCAAGCTATATTAATCCATTTAAATATAACTCTAATGCAAGCTATATTAATCCATTAAATATAACTCTAATGCAAGCTATATTAATCCATTTAAATATAACTCTAATGCAAGCTATATTAATCCATTAAATATAACTCTAATGCAAGCTATATTAATCCATTTAAATATAACTCTAATGCAAGCTATATTAATCTATTTAGATATAACTCTAATGCAAGCTATATTAATCCATTAAATATAACTCTAATGCAATCTATATCAATCCATTTAAATATAACTATAATCTATTATCACATATTCTCTATATGTTAACTCACTATAACATTTTCACTTATAGGTTAAATCACTAGAAGCATATCTATATATGCCAAACCATTATAGCATATTCTCTTACCATATTTCCCCCTTTTTGGTTAACATATAACATGTGGTAAATCAATTTATAGCAAGCTATTTTAAAAAGGGTTTGGTTAAGTTTTGCCCTCACTACTGGGCAAAATTTGAAGGTGGACAACCAAACGTATACCCACTACACAGAGGATTTCTCTTTGATGTCACAAATCCCAAGTTTACCATGCATTCACCAAGTTCACCAATGCTTTAGTCCTAAGGATTAGTATCCATATTTTAATTTAACCTATGCAGTGAAGGTTAATGCTGCTCCACATCACGAAACTGCGCGATGTCCCAGGTTTTGTAGCAACCGATCAAAGCAAGTCATATTTAGTGGTCTTGCGCTACCCTAGAGTAGAAACTACTCCACGATTCTTATTCCCAAGTCCCATTCAGAAAAGGGTAGCTTAATGAGGAAAAACATCAGCAAACAACATAAAGAATCAAAGGCGAGGGATAATTTTAGTTTTTGATATACAGGGAGTAGAACAACTCCTCTTCTTTATGTACCCTCTAAACTCCAAAAACAACCACCAAAATTTTAGGAGGGGGGTGTAATTGAGCTAGCAATCTAAAATCAAATCAATAAATACCTTTGTTGATGCATTTGAGCTGTGATGCTATGCAAAACCAGTCTTAGGTTTGCAATGGTTCTTCCTCTCCAAGCCTTACCGTCTTCTACTAATTCGGGTCTTCTTTTCTTATTCGTAGTCCACCTTCTGTGAACCCCCGTGATGACCTCCTTCTTTCCTTCTGGTCTGATCATCCCCACATATGTCCATGGAGGCCCCTCTTCTCCACCACCCAAATGTCTCCTCAAATTAATGCACACCTGCCCACACTGACAACCTCTATCCTTTGAGTCATAAAAGTCTATTTCCAACAATGAATGCTTATCTCTATTTTGAAAGCTTGCTTCCCTTTCTGACAAGAAGCCCCTTACCTTCTTAAATGCAAACCCTATCCACCCCTTCACAACAAGACTGCAAAATATTTTTACAATAATATTATACTATAACATTCAATTTTTAAAATCAAATTGGATCCTAGATTTTAAAGGGTAGATTTTTTAAAATCTAAAACAACAATATTAAATTCTAATATTTTAAAGAAATAATATTCAATTCATTAGAGATGCCACTTCATTTTTAACATATGAACATTTCGTATGTTATTTTATTCGTAATATATTTTCCTCCTATTATATATTATATAATAGTTTATATTATAAATAATCTCTTATTTACAATATATTTCATTCTCCTATTATATTATATGTAATAGTTTATATTATAATTAAACCCTTTTAATTATAATATTGTATTCCACTATTAAATCATATATAATATTTTATATTATAATTAAACATTTTAAATTATAATATTTTATTTTCTCCTATTATAATATATGTAATAGTCTATGCTATAAATAAACCATTTTATTTATAACATCGTATTCTTATATTATACTTATCTATATAATAAATAGATCTCTTTTATTTATAATATATAATTCTCTTAAGATTATACATAATAGTCTATATATATTACAAATACACCCAATTAATTTATAATATATAACTCTACTATTATAATTATCTATATTATAAATAAAATCTTTTTATTTATAATATGCAATTTTTTTTTTGATTAGTTGGACGAAAGGAGTTTTGAAAGGATCTCCAAACCTTATAACAAAAAGAAGCTAATCTTTAGCCACTAGGAGACTGAGGATACTTCAAAAATTAAAGACAACCAACCCGTAGACACAACTACCTACATCCAGACCAACATATACTAGTCGAACAAACCTAGACACATAAACCAAACAAAGATAAAAGTTGGGCACACAGGCCCGCATTGATAAACAGAGACAAAAAATTGGGTACGTAGGCTCGACCAAAACATTTAAAAAGCAACATCCAATGGGGAGGGTTTCATCCACCTACCCTAAGTATTTTGACTCGATTTTGACCTTTGCCTAAATTCATTGTCCAACGATCTAAGGCCATATGGGAAATTACCTATCCAAATATGAAGATCTTGCTATGTAAGACCTTGATTAGCCAGGAAGTCCGCAACTTTGTTACCTTCCCTAAACCGGTGCTTGAATTGGACTTCTTCTAAATTTTGAATCATTCTCTTGGCTTCAATTATAAAATTTACAACAATCTAGGAGGGATTTTGGTTACCATTAATCATGTTGATAACATTGAGTGAATCTCCTTCTATGATTAGTTTCTTGCAATTCACGTAGTTCAGTTGGGAAACACCCTGAAATAATGCTCAAGCATCAAAGAAATGGTTGGTTTGGTGACCCAAATTTTTAGCAAAGGCAAGAAGGATTTTGCCCTCCGAGTTTCTAAAAAAACCCCTTTCACCCATCGGACCCATTTATAAGCTCCGTCAAAGTTGAATTTCAACCAACCTGATGGAGGGAATTCCCAAATCATGCTAGCCCTGTCCTGACTCACCCTTCTCACTGTATTCTGAGGCTACTATTATAATTATCTATATTATAAATAAACTCATTTTATTTACAGTATAATTCTCTTATTAAGATTATATATAATAGTCTATATATATTACAAATAAACCCTTTTATTTATAATATATAACTCTACTATTATAATTATCTATATTATAAATAAACTCATTTTATTTATAATATGCAATTCTCTTATTAAGATTATATATAATAGTCTATATTCCTTATAAAATAAATGCAACTTATCTTACCCTAATTCCAAAAAAAGAAGGATGTTGATTTGTTTGATTCTTTTAGACCCATAAGCCTATGTAATATGGCTTATAATATTATTTCCAAAGTGATGGCAAATAGATTAAGGCAATTGTTAGACAAAATCATTTCAGAAGAGCAAGGAGGTTATGTGAAAGGGAGACAAATTTTGGATGGGATCATAGTAGTTCATGAAGTTATACATTCAACAACTTCAAGAAAAGAGAAAGCTATGATCTTAAAACTTGATATGAGTAAAGCCTATGATAGGGTTAATTGGAATTTTATTTTTGTAATTTTAGATAAGTTTGTTTTTGGGAAGAATTGGATTAGATGGATTAAAGCTTGTGTCTCTTCAGTTTCTTATTAAGTGTTGTTCAATGGGTTAGTAATAGAATCTTTTAAAGCCAAGAGAGGCCTTAGATAAGGAAATCCTCTATCTCCTTATTTGTTCATTATTATGGTAGAATTTTTGAGTAGAAACTTAAAGAAGGCTTACAAATATGGGTTTATAAGTGGAATTAAGGTTAGTAATAACATCGATAACATCACCCATCAACAGTTTGTAGATGATACAACCTTTTTTGGAAGGGTAAGGATAAATGAGGCCAAAGCTTTGAATAACTTTTTAAAAGAGTATGAAAGAGATTTAGGGCAAAAAATTAATAGGACTAAATACAAAATTTACTTTCTTAACACTCCTACTAATATCAAAGCAATAATTTGTAGGTTGCTTCAAATGGAGGAGGTAAATTTACCAATAATTTATCTAGGGATACCTTTATTTGAGGGGAGAATGAGGATAGATTTATGGAATCTAGTTATTAGTAAAGTTTAAAATAAACTTCCATCTTGAAAAGGTAGATATTTATCATTAGCAGGAAGAGTACAGTTAATTAAGTTTGTCTTACAAGCCATTCCAACATATTATATGTCTTTGTATTCTATGCCAAAATCAATTGAAAAAAGTTTAATCTTTATTATGCAATCCTTTTTATGGTCAGGTTTACATGATAAAAGGAAAATTTCTTTGGTAAAATGGAGCAAGTTGTGTGATGACAAAACTAGGGGAGGTCTTGGTTTAAGAGCTCTTATAGATGCAAACTTAGCTCTTAGGGGAAAATTTATTTAGAGATTGTACAAAGAGAGTCAAAGATAATGGGAAATAATTATTCTAAGTAAGTATGTTGATCCCAATGACCCAAGTTTAATATTTACTACTTTCTCTCTTCCAAATGGTTATGCTATTTGGAATGGTTTAAAAAAATATATTGATCTTATGATTAAAGGTTTAAGATGGGTGGTGGGAACTAGAGAAAAAAATTCTATTTGGATGGATACTTGGTGTGATAAAAAACCACTCAATTTAGATCCAATTTTGAAATCTTGGATGAGATTTCTTCAAGACAAATATGGTAAAATTTTATACAATGATCGAGAAGGAAGATACAAATGGAAATAATTTTTTTTTACAAGTATAAAACATATTGATACTAGGAGGCAATTGAGTAGAATGATAACAACTGTAATTATTTTGAGGGGTGCCAAGGATAAATTGATTTGGAAGTTGAATAGCTTAGGAGAATACACAAGAAGTGGATATAATGTTCAACACCAACATAAAAATAATATCAGTAGAATTTGGAGGGATATTGGAATAGCCCAAGCATTCCTAAAGTCAAAATGTTTGTTCGGCTAGTAGGTCATAGAAGAATTTTTTCTTGGAATAACCTTATGAAAAGGGGTTTTCATGACACCTCTAAATGTGTTTTCTGTAATAAGGAGGAGGAGAGGATTGACCATATCTTGGGACATTGCTCAATTATCTGGAATATATGGCAATGGATTATTAATGTATTTGGTAAATGCATGGTGATGAATAGCAGAATTGAATATTGGTTAAAGCAATAGAAGAGCACTTAAAAAAGTGAGGCTTTACAGACAATATGGGATATATCAAAAGATACAATACTTTGGACTATATGGCTAGAAAGGAATAGAAGAATATTTAAAGGAAAGGAAAGTAGTTTAGAGGTAATGAAAAAGAAGATATGTTTAGCCATAGACAAGTCTAAACTAACCCTATCAACTCACCCAATCTCTAATTTGGAAGCAAAGAGTCTTGATAGATGGAGTCAAGTCATTAAATAGAATTATGATGTTGGGTACAAAAGAAGAAAAAGTAAGGTAAAGAATATAAAGTGGAAACCATCAGATGTGGAGTGGGTTAATTTGAGCATCTAAAGGAAACCTAGGACCAATAGGACGAGGAGGAATAATTAGAAATAATAGAGGAGAGATCTTGTCTCATTATGCTTTCAATTGTGGTTTTTGTTGGAAATTTTGAGTTGGTTGTTTTGTCATTGATGTCAAGAGTTAGTGTCAGGAATCAGTGCGGGACTTGGCAAAATAAAGATTACAATTTTTATATTTTAAGCCCAAGAGATTTGGTTTAAGAGCTTCACATGATTGGTCAAAAGTACGGTTAAATACCCTGAAGAAAAGGCCTAAAGGAAATAATATTATAATATTTATTATTATAATATTAAAGGCGATTATAAAAGGTCTAAGGACGAAAGAGAAAAATACCTAGGCCCAATGGAAATAATATTATAATATTTTTATTATAATATTAAAGGTTAAATTAAAAGCCTAAGGTAATTTATAAATAATTTATAATATTTATATTATAAATTAATTTATAAAAATAATATTATTAAAACCCAAAGTTGGGTTGGGCACAAAATTGATTTAAATTTTTATTCCCCCGTCGATGTTCGAAGGAAATGAGCATATGGTATAAATACCATAAAACTTTCCTCACAAAGGTAAGTCTCCAAATTATATTCAGCACATGTGATTTGTGGTGAATGTGAAAGATTCGTAAGAAAATAGATAAGAGTTTTTATTTTTAATTACACTCAAAAAATGCGAAGGACAAAGTGACAAATGGATATAGACTCAACACCAACCAATCGGTTGGGCTAGTGGCAAGTTTGAGGTGTGTAAGGCGCAGGGTATGCAAAGGTTCTACGTTCGAGTCTCGACGACTGCAAAAGGTTAGTCTTTTTGACTTTTGCATTGGAGGAAGAGACAAAGTGCTCAAAGTGCTTTTGCCTCCCACATGAGCACTTAGCTCATGTGGTAAGGTAGCCATGGCTAAGGCGCAGGCGATAGTTTGACGTGGGATCGAATCCCACCGAGGTGTTTGCTAAGGTACTTTAATTTTTGGTAATTTGCATGTGGTCTAAGGTTGTATTGTGAGTGCATGTGGTCTAAGGTTGTATTGTGAGTGCATGTGGTCTAAGGTTGTATTGTGAGCACCTAGGGAGATATAAGGTGATTAAAGAAACTTTTAATTTTTAGTTTAATTAAAGGTTGTAAAGAATTTAAGTGTGGTTTAAAAGTGAGTTGAATTATTTCTGAAAGGTGTGTTGATTATTTGATAATGCATTTTTTAGTAGGGAGATATAAGGGAGTTATTTTGATTATTTTTTATGCATTAAAATTCTGAAGTGGATTATTGTGAAAGTGTGTTATTTGAACCTTTGCTAGGTGTTTTTTTTTTAAATATTAGAGATTATAAGGTGTACTTGAGACTTGTTATTTTTGTATGGTGAAATAAAATTATGAGTGGATATTTTGAGATAGATTGTTGATATCTAACCATTGAGATTGGAAAAGAGGTTTATTGTGATTGAGACAAGTTTAGAGGTCATTTCTCCATAAAAAAAAAGGTATGGGCACATCTTACTTATGAGTGAAATATTGTTGGGTTGAATGTTATGAAATGCAAAGTTGGAGTGAACACGATTGTTGAGTATTGTTGGAAATGTTGAGTGAGTTTTCATGTGCATGAGTTGTGGTTTTTGAAAGATCATGAGTATCATTGTTATATGAAGTTGGAAATTATATTGAACTAGGGTTTGTGAAATAACATGAGTATAATTGTTATGTGAAATTGAGAACTATCTTGAACTAGGGTTTGTGAAAGAACATGAGTATCATTGTTATGTGATATTAGAATTATATTAAGTCAAAGTTTATAGTGTGAGTTTTTGGAAGTAATGTGAAACACTTAGTTAGGGTTGTAAGCAAGTTGTGTTTCATTGAGTGGATGCTTTGAGTGAAGTTTATTTAGCATTATTGGTCGAGAACATTGGAGTGTTAGTTCAAGATTTGTGAAACACATTATTCTTTATTTCTAAATTGATTTGAAAGTGAGTTTGAAAGTGTTAGAGTGATTTGTGAGTGTGAAGCATATTGAGTCTCTTAACATTCTCTATATGTTTCTATGGTTAAAAAATATTATGAGTAAAACTTGTTTGTGTGATTTAAGAGGTTTTATGAAAGGATTAAGTTGAGTTGTGTATGCAAGTTTTGTAATTTATTTGAACAAGCTTTTGTGAAATATTGTGGGTAGATTTGAGTAAGTCCTAGAGGGGACTTAAGGACATAACTAAGCAAGAATTTGTGAAATATTATGGGAAAATTTGAGTGAGTCCTAGAGGGGACTTAAGGACATATTTGTGTGAGCTTTTGTGGAATCTTACAATGCAGATTTGGAACAAGTCTTGGTGAAGACTTGTTGAGCAGTTTGGACAAGTTCTAGTGAGGACTTGTTGAGAAGATTTGAGGTAAGTCTTGGTGAATACTTTTTGAGAATATTGGACAAGTTCTAGTGAGGACTTATTGAGCATATTTGAGTTAAGTCTTGGTAAACACTTGTTGAGAAGATTTGAGGTAAATATTTGAGAAGACTTGAGAGTAGAGTTGATTGATTGATTTGTTCAAACCTTGAGTTAAGGTTTGGGGTATATCTAGCAGAGTTGATTTGTGATTAGATCAAGCTTTTTGTTAAGCCTTGAGGACAAATTTGAGGATAGATTTTGGTGCAAATTTGAGGGAAAATTTATGTTAGACTAGAGACAAATATTGAGCTAATTTATGCTATACCGAAGGACAGTGTTTAGTGCAGATTTGAAACAGAGATTGAGTAAAGCTAAGAGTAGGAGGTGATAGAGCAGAGGAAAGTGGTCTCCAGTGGATAGATATTTATTAGCTAGGGCAATGAGGACAAAGGTATTTTGAGTGAGGACAGAGGTCTTTAGTGGAGAGAGATCTACAAGTCAATGTAGTGGAGGCAGTAGTCTTTTAGAGGATCACCAACCAGACCAAAGGAGAAGGAGTTCTCTTATGGATATATATCCATGAAATTTATTAGGTAATTGGTATATCCTTTGGATAGAGGTCCATAAACATTGCAATAGGGAAGGACTCCCAAGAGATTTGTTGAGAAAATGTTAGTGAAACATTTTCTTTGTGGATGTAGCCCACATTGGGTGAACCACGTTAAATTGATGTCTCTATTGTGTGTGATGATTTGTGCATTAATTTGGTTACTAAAATTTAAAATTTCTATTTATAATATTAGATAATATTGTTTGGGAAAGAAAAGTAAAAAGTGATCTTATACTGTTCACCCCCCTCTTAGTATAAGCTTGTGTTATTTAGTTTTAAGAAAAATAATGAAGCTAAAGTTTGGGCAGCTTTAGAAGGGTTAAAAAAATGTAAATAAATGAAATGAAATAGATTTTGGATGGAAGGGGATTATGTTACAGTAATAAATGCAATTTTGAGGAAAGTAAAGACTCCATGGAATATACAAGAGATAATTATGGAAATTCAAGATCTTACTAAAGAGTTTGAAGAAATTAGGTTTACTCATATATTAATGGAAGGAAACAAATGTGCAAATAAGCTAGCCAATAGAGGGGTTTTGGTTGAGGATCATGAAGTTAACATCTCCTTTCCATGGTTAGAGGAAGTAAAAAGTTTAGTTGAAGCTGACAAAAATTGTTGATTGCCTAAATTAATTAATGATTAAGATTTACTTTAATATTTTCCATTGGTAATATCTATTTTATTTTGTAACAATAATGTGTGTTAATTTAGACTATTTATTATAATTTTTGTGGTTGCACTTGTGTTTCAAGAAGAAAACTAGCAATCCATATTTGGTAAAGCAAACTATGTTAGTGCGATGTTTTGGAAATATTACTCTACTAAGATGTAAGGCATAGATAGTAGAGGTGAAGTTTTGGCATTGTGAAGGATGCTATAGGAAAATGTCAAGAAAGATGCTAAATTCTAGAGTAATTGTATTCATACAAATATTTGAAAATATCCAGAAAATGAAAATCAAGAATTTAGATATTTTATGTAAAATGATGTAGGTTTCTAACTATAGCATCTCAATTGAGATGATAAGTGTATCTATTTTTAAAATCTCAAGCTCTAAAGAAGAGAGATGTAATTTGTTAAGGGTGGGGATCCAAGTACAACCCCTATTTATCAAGCAAAAAATATACAATAGTATATATATATTACAAATAAACCCATTTATTTATAATATATAACTCTAATATTATAATTATGTATATTATAAATAGACTCATTTTATTTATAATAAGAAATTATACTATTATACATATATAATAGTCCTTAGGTTTGATTCTACACATTTCATAGCTGCAAAACTATGTACAAGCTATCTCTAAATAATACACAGTTTCTATGCCCCTAAAACCCACTAGGGAGGGTCATGACAATTACATATAAATAAAGTGGAGGTCACCTACTAAATCAAACTTAAGTGACATAATCCACATTATTATAATTCTAACTATTGTATAACTCTTTTATGATGTAATAATTCTAACAACTCTATCTCATTCTTCTATAGATCTCATAGTTCATAAATTCTACATCCTTGTCCCTAAAGCCTATATTACTGATAGTGTTAAAAATGAACCTTTTAATATATGCAAGTTACTAACTAGAAGTTACTCCCATTAGTGTAAAGGTATCCCTATAGGAAATGATCTAATTTTTGGGAAATAAGCCATTTTAAAAGCATATTATTTTGATTGTTGTTTATGGGCCACAATGAAATAATATGGTTCTCACCTTATAAAAATTAAAAGTAGACATAAAGTTAGGGTGGCACATTCCAACCAAACATGAAAATATATAATTATTGATATAAATATTACATTACAATATAAATTATTCAATAAGGAATATTACATATGATTTTTTTTCTTTTATTACTTCTCAGTGATCACAATTCAATTCGTATCTTCCTTTTGTTTATTGATAAAAAATCCAGTACTCCAACTTATTACTTTTTCAACAAACAAATTTATCCATTATAAATCCCTAGTGTTGTCAAAATTTTTAATCCATGCATAATTTGTATATATCTTCTTGAATTCAAGTTAGATTTGTTATGCTCTCTAAATTGACATAATTTTAATAACTCTTGGTTTAAATCATGTTGATGTTGTTTGGGATATACTATTATTTTGCATGCATGTTCCAAAAAAATTGATCCTTTAAGTGGTTTTACATGCCAAAAATTTCACTGTGACCACCGAAATGACCTCACACATATGCTTCCTACTGCGTAAACAAAATAAGAGATACAAAAGAATGCATTGCAAAATTGACAAAAAATGGGAAAGAAGAAGAACATTTTTATTCCATTAAAGAAGCCAATTTCGATTACAAATACGTCCCTCTTAGGGATACCATTTTGATACTCTTATTACAGTAGGAAAAGCATATGAAATCTCTCTCAAGGATGAATGTGAGTTTCAAGCCATTTGGGATGACACGAACTGCTCTAGGGTGGAGTTGACCCTCTTCTTCGCATTGAGGAAGGAATTAGATGATTGAGTCTCCTTCGAATCTGCTTTTCTACGATCAAGAAACAACACAAAAGAATTAATAGCATAGGAAGCCTCTCATGATGAGGCCCTTTAAAGGATATAAACATGAAAATGCCATAACACTAATGAAATCAAGAAAATGAATAAATCATGTTAGACTTATGCAAAACTCATAAAGATTGCTTAAAACATATAAACAGAAAATACAACTATCAATCTAGTGGATTAATTGCATGAAATGAAGCATTATAACATGAAATTAATCTAATTATGTCCTACTTGCCATAATGAAGTAAACCTAATGAAATACGTAATTCGGTTAGTCAGAGTCTCTAAAATACTAAACAAACTAGTCTAGTGAAACATACTGCAAAAGAAATAGTAAGGAGATCTATCACCATTTTCAAACCACAACTCAAATGAGCAGTCTGCACTGTACACCATGGATGTCAGCCATGGTAGGAAACAAAGTAACTTTACCATCCAAATATAGGGTTGCGGGCTTGATCCTCCTTGTATAATTGATGATCAAGGGTCGCCTTGATGTCCTCTGACTAGTTTGACGATTTAATTACACAATTGGGCCTCTGTTTGCCTGAATTATTGTTTCTTGATGTTCTAGCTCCTTAGGGCATCCATGGAATAAATTGACATGATGATTGATGAATTGAAAAGTGAAATGGCAATAAAGCTCTCTCAATGCACTCCAATGAGTCTATAATTCAACAGGGCTTCACTGCTCTAATCTCCAATGCTCACTTCGATCGTTTACCCTAATTTTAAGGGGTACTTATAGGATTACCCAAGGGCTAGGTGTGGCTTCATGGAGAAGCCAAGATCAAGAAGAGGTGGTTGGTATAGTTGGATTGGAAGCCTCTGGAATATTTTATCCTTAAACTACCCTCTTCTAGAATAAATGGCCATTCAAACCGATTTGGCTCGGATAAAGACTGTGAGTGACAGCTATGGCCTAGACTGTGAACCGTGGGTGTAAGCTATGTTTCAGACTGTAGACCGTAGGTCTCAACTACAGTTTAGACTGATTAGGCCAAGGAGCTTGAATTGAGTGGTTAAAACCACTGCTCTATCTTGGAGTCTATCCAAGATCTTTTATATGGTCTTGTAGCATGTCCCATATGAGTAGTCGCCTTCAACATGACACATTTTAGGTGTCTACAGATGCCCATTTTGTGATGCATTGTGATATCGAATAATGCTATGCAAAAAATAGACCTCCTAAAATGATGTTGAATGTTACATGATGATCATTGATCTGATCAACATTAGATGCCCTAGGTCCTGCAAAAGGACACGCATCCTAGAATCATTGCTTCCAACTGGGTGAAAGACTTAAATTTGCTTCCAACTGGATGGAAAGCTTCTATTTGGTGCTTTGGCATTTTTGGGTATAATCAGATAGGACCGATAGACAAAGTGACAAAGGCTTAACTCCTCATTTTTGCTTTTTTCCCCAAAAAAGGGTAAGCTTATGATAATTATTGGCAATGATTCATAAGACGGATGTAATTTTGACAAGATCAAGGGATCTACGATCAAGGGATCTTCTATTGACTTTGATTATGATTATGATATTATGACTACCCCCTCAAGCGATGAGTCAATGAGGGTAATGATAATTAAATGAAGCGACAAGGTCACTTGACCACTATGAAAGATTTAAACGAATTAATATTTAGCATTTGAATACTTCACTAGGCTTAGTTCAACTTATGATTGCAACTGTTAATAGCAATTGCACATTTCTATCCCATGGAGCGGTCCAACCATGAAGGCCTTTTTAGGGAATCGAAATGAAAGAAATTCTAATTAGGCATGTGTTGAATCATATTGTCGATGATCTGCTAAAAATATCATAGAATAATTGACATGAATATCTCATTCCCATGGAGCAGTCTGACTGTCGAGGCCTTCTTAGGGATTGAAATGAAGCATAACAATTCAACTATAATTAATTTGCCCCAAATTTCCTTATGGTAATTTAATCATCTTGCCAGATTGCATGGAGTGCAAGTCACTGCAACCTCCAAGTGTATAGGGTTAATAACTAGGTATGAGGCACATTTGACTTGTGAGTTATTTGATTTTTTTGTTATTTTTACATTTTGATATGTACGTGGATGCAATGCTTATATTGATTTGATGCTATATGATGTGATGTATGGATGGCATGCACTAGCTAGATGATAGTTGTATGATTTTAAAATGCAATGATATACATGTGTAGGTATACTACTTATGATGATTGTATATGAATGCAATATTTTGATGCTAAATACATGTATACTTTGCTTTGCTTGTATGCATTTAATTTATGCCATTATGACATAATCTATGCCATGTATGTATTGCATACTTTTATTTATTTCTTTGATAATGTGTTTATCAAATGGACATGTATGCTTTAATCACTTAAAAATAATGTATGCAATGTGGTGTTTTAATCAATCTAATGGATGACACCACAAAATGTATAACAATCATGGATTGTAGTTGCTTTATCTCTTTGTGAAAGATAGTACACCCATATGTGAGATGCAATTATTTATTGTTTTTCTATTCATAAGCTTTTGTAAGATAAAAGAATATGGATAACATAGTCAGTGGCCATCTACACAACATTTCTGACATCCATCCGATATCTAACATATATTACAAATAGTTCTAAAAACAAACTCTCATAAAAGAAATTGATATTTTGATGATTGCAATGAAAATTGTTTGTTGCTATTTGGGAATTTTTGAGGTTTTCCATGAGACTCAAACACCCTTGTTGACTTATCAAAAGTTGTATACTGACCATACTAGACTTCTGAAACATAAGGTTTTCGCTAGGATAGGCCATAACTATTCATTATCCCTGTGTGTGCAAATGAGTATATTAAGATAAAGCATAAGCATACCCCGATGTCAGGCAGGATTCTTTCAGCCCATTGCTAAGATAGAGGATCCTCATATATTTATCCAATCCTAGGTTTAGATTTTAGTTGGACTAGACCACTAGGCAATACAGGACACCTAAAGCTAGCTCTTCCACATTCAAACATTGGTTTGTACATAAGTGAGGTTCTAATGCATAAGACATATCATCATGCGTAAGGTACAATAGTGCTGGAAATTCCATGGATTCAAGTTCACTCTCTTATTTTATTCAATTTTTTGGGATACTTGCTCATATAAAGTGATAAAAATAACTGCTTATTTTTGTACTTTCGTGACAATAATCATTGTTTATTTTGTACTTTATTTTCTTTTTCTTGAGCAAGGGATTTGATACTGATTTTTCTTCCTTTGTACAATTTATCCTCATTTGAATTGACTTTTTGGAATTTTATATTTGATACTTTGCTTCAAAAACTTCCTTTGGCGATTTTACTTTGGGAAACTATTTCTGGGATATCGATCTCAGATATCGATCTTATGATATCAATATGGGATATCAATCTGGGATGTCGATCTATGATATCGATCGGGGGTATCAATATTGAGGATTGATGTTGGATATCACTCTGGGGTATTGCTCATTTTAATGTAAGAAAGGGATTATGGGTAGGGAACAAACTTGTCCTTTTGTTAATTACCAACATTTATCGTACCGTCCGCACATAGGGATAAAAAATAATAACACTTTTCACCTCAAGATACCTAGTCCTACTTCGTGGCTTTCATATTCCCCTAGTCCTTATTAGGATTTTTTAATTTGTTGATTAGTGATACGATTTGATATGCTAAGGGCTAAACTAACTAGACCTCAACTACAAAAGCAAAGCAAGCTTTCTATAAACTCTTGAGAAGACCTCTAGGTATGGTTGAATGACCGAAAAACCCTAGTATATTCTTCATAGCAACAATATGGGTTGTGTTGAAAAATACAATTACTCACAAGGGTGATAAATGGATGAAAAATATAGTGCATAGATGCATGATTGAAACACAAACATGGTGTCGTTTGTAAGATTGTAAACACAATTCATTCCAATGCAAGTGCGGTGGATGAATATGTCTAATGCAATGCAAAAATAAAATGCATGTGGAAAATGAGTGCATGATGTAAAATGCAATGCAATGATGCAAATGAAATGTAAATGTTTTTTATTTTTGATATTTTTCCAATTTTTTTGGATTTTATTGCTTTTTAATTTTTTTATGGATTTTAAAATTTTGATTTGACCAAAGGGCTTACCAATGCCTTTGGAGCCTTTATTGGGATGACCAAAGGGCTTACAAATGCCTTTGGAGCCTTTTAGGGTTGACCAAAGGGCTTACATATGCCTTTGGGGCTTTTTACTGGGATGACCAAAGGGCTTATAGATGCCTTTGGGGCCTTTGGATTTGACCAAGTGGTTTTGAGAAACCCTTGGAGCCTTTTGGGATTGACCAAGTAGTTTTGAGAAACCCTTGGAGCCTTTTGGGATTGACCAAGTGGTTTTGAGAAACCCTTGGAGCCTTTTAGGATTGACCAAGTGGTTTTGAGAAACTCTTGGAGCCTTTTGGGATTGACCAAGCAGTTTTGGAAAACCCTTTAAGCCTTTTCTAAATGACCAAAGGTCTTATAGATGCCTTTGGAGCCTTTTTTGGAGGATATGCTACCTTAGGTACCCCTAGTGTGTGTGCCCCTAAATGAAAGTGAAGGAGGTGTGCTACCTCTAGGATCCTCACTTTACCTCATTGAATTTTGTGTGGATGGTGGGGAAGGTATGCTACCTTGAAGACCCCCAATGTGCATGTTATCTACTAAAATGTAATCAACTTGCTTAGGAAGAGTGACAGAAATCAACTCTCCCAATTGAGGCATGAACCTCAATGGGGTGCCTATGTCCTGAAGGGGTAGCAACAATGATCCATCTGTGGATATGATATTTCCATCGATAAGGTCCTGAACTACATGTTTAAAGACATAAAAATCATTAATATCATGACCCCTCATCCGGTGATACAGGTAAGCATGTCCCCTTCTATAAGTTTTAGATATGGCCTTATATGGGTTGTACAAGGGTACATCTGACAACATGATTGTATTCATTTCTCGTAGCTTACGAACGATGGTTGACATCAATTCAGTTAAAGGTGTCCAAACACATTGGTCACACTCTTGGTGAGAAATAGGATGTTGAGTCTTACGAGGCGACAAATGACCTTGGGGTCGCACATGAGAAGATGAGGTCTCTACTTTAGTAGGTTGAAACACTATGGGTGAACCATCTATGGGATAAACCCCACTATCTATGAGTTTTTGAACCACATGCTTGAATCCATAACAATCACAAATGCCATGGCCCTCTATTATATGATAGAGATAGTAATGATCCTCCCTGTAACCCTTAGGTTTAACTCAGTTTGGATCTACATGTTTGATGTCAGGTAAGGTTATGACCTTAGCTTCTTGCAGCTTCTGAAAGATGTTAGACATGGACTCGTTTAGATGAGTCCAAATGCACTGTGGTTGTTTTGGGTGCTTGAACCAGATTGGTTTGTCATGAGGACCCAATGGTTGACTTGGCCGAATTGGCTCTTGCTCTTGCTGAGGTTTTTCCTATGCTTGCATAGGAAATGAGTCAGCCTCAAATGTGGGTTGCCTTTTGATGCGTAGTAATTATACACATCATTAATTCTCAATGAATTTGTCAATCCAGGGTAGTGTACAAGGCTATCTGCGAAAGAAGGGGTGAATAGGGTTATAACTTAGGTCAATCTAGAGCAACAGGTCTTATTGGTGAAATCAATTGTGTGGGGGATTTAGGAAATTCCTATCTCTAAATTACATAAATTAAACCTTAATCTAAGTTGCAAAAATGGAAACTAATCATTAACTGTAGAAATGAAATCCTAATTACAATTGCAGAATGAGACCTAATTATGTTGCAAAAATAATAATTGCAGAATTAGAAGTCTAATTATAATTGTAGAAATAAAATCTATTTACTTTTGTAGCAATGGAAACCTAATTATAGCATAGAAATGAAACCCTATCAAGGCTCTATAATAGAAGGTTGTCAATCTTCTATGCAAGGATTGACAACAAAACATAAAATGCAAGAAATTATAGAAAATAGTAAATTCTAGAAATGACAGTCTGCAATAAATTGAAAGCTTTGTTGAAAGTGGAGATTACAACCAAACCATTAATCACAAGATTAATCTAAACATAAAATAAGCTAATATTGCAAATACCATTAGTTGTTTACAAAAGAATGAAATGATAAGTTCTACAACTCATTCTGCTGCAGCAAAATCAGAATAAAAACCTACTGTTAGTCCTCCTCCTAGGTCTGGAAGTGGCCAACCTCCTTGTCCAGAAGAAGGTATGAGTCTCTCTATCTCTAGATCTTACTCACACTCATTTACAAGCAATATGAAATAGAAATAGTACACTTTATTGATTCAAGAACATGATTACAATAATTTTGCTGAAAACCTATTACAGGACTGTAACAGTCACTTTTTTGATTATTGTCTATTTTCTCTTATATTTATCTACTCTCTACTTTCTCTATATTCTACCTAGATCAACATGAACGGGAGACATATTTATAGATGTCCTAAGATCTACTGACAACTGAGAATATCTTAAAAGATCTAATCCTATTATGCTGCAACAATTCTTGGTTTTATCATAGAAGAAGATCAAACTTGATCTTTCCATAAATGGTGGCTTTGGTCGACAAGGACGACAAAGTCAGATCTGAGATATTTTCCCTTACCCTTTTCAATCTTTATTTCCATTTTTCCAGTGTCAAAAATTGGTCAACAAGTCAAAAAACACATTATGTTTTCATTCCAAAGATAAGTGGCTCATTCCGAAGATACTGCAATTCTGAAGACACTGTGTTTTCTCATTTCGAAGATATCTGTTCATTTCGAAGAGACTTCGAAATGAACAAATGTGGGCTCTGTAAATAATTTCCTCTACATTTATCATGTGGGTTATTTCTCAGGATCAGATTCCAATGGTATTCATATCTTTCCATATGTGAATTCCATGCCTTGCCATTCATTGGCAGCTGGCTGGAATTTACATGGGAAAAACTAGTTTTTGCTGCACAGTAACAATTTACTTGCATCGTTGCCAGATTTAGGTAAAATAAATGCTTGAGACATATCAAAACATGATTAGTGAAATGTTGCTATCAATCTAAGCATCTCTCATTTAGCAAGTCATAACAAAACAACATAAAACTTATGCAAAAAGCTGTAAAAATTAGAATATAGTATTTTAGATACATTTATCATGCAAATAGTTAATACACAACATATTGAATTAACTTAACTAGCATATTAGATTAAACATAAGAGTTTGTAGGAAATTTCAGTGTTCAAAACATGTTATGATTGAGGCATTTCCAGGCCTCATAATTTTCCCCCCAACTTATATTAATGCATGTCCTCATGCATTCTGTTGGGATATGGAATCACATATGTCCATGTTCAAATTCCATGACCTGTAGAACAAATTCTTGCCTATATAATACCCCCTATTCTCTTGAAGGTTCCTGAGCCATTCTTCAAACTGTTCATCAGGTTGGGCATCTTCTTCAAAGTAGAATGGAACTAGAGTGATGATGGTTGGAGGCCTAAATTTGAGACCTATCCAATGATGTTGCATGATTTCAATCAACTGTATTACTCCTTCTGCTCTTCTTCTGGACTATTCTAAGTTGATGGGGGAGATGGGTTCTCTTTTCGATAAAAACATAAAGAGTTCATCCCATCTATTTCTACAGACTGATAATGCTGGCACAAAATTGTCATTACAAAAATTTTGGAATCTGTTCACACAGTCCCTCAAGTTTGTCAAGTACATTCTCTTTACATCATCTCTATTCATCATGGTGAAGTGCTGTCTTGTGATAATTGGGTGATTTGGTTGAATTGCTCTGACTAACAATTCAACTCTTATTTCAATTTCTTTATTCTGCCTTTTCTCCTGGTCCCAATAAAACTGATTCTGCAAGGTGGAAATGAATGCCCTCAATTGAACATCTCCAATTTAGATTTGAGGATGAAATTCTACTTCTTCTGGAATAAAGAAGTTGTGTAAAAACAGTTCACATAGGAGATTTTTTTGCTCAATAGGGCTGTCAAAATATGCTTCTAGGAAATCTGTAGTTGTGTCCAATTTATATGGGAGACCTGAGCTAATCCTCATGACCTGCCATCTGAGGTATTTCTCCTTCAAAATAAGACTATAAAATCTGGTTTGCCATCTGAATTGGACTAAAAATTTAGCAATTTGACATAAATCAAACACTTTTTCTTTTAATGCCTGAATCTTTGTTTCCTTGGCCTCTAGCTATTTTCCTTCCAATTTGAATTTTTCAATCTTAGTGGCAAGCTTCTCATATCTAATCACCCAACTGACTATGTCTGCATTGTATTGTTCTAGGGACATAGTATTAGGTGGTCTAACTACAGGTGGAACTCTAGGTAGTAGATCTACCCGAACCCATTTTTCTACCACTTCTACTTGGTTGATCATCTGTCAATAATTCTACCTGTACCCCATTATCTGCTATTTCTACTAGGTTGTCATTAGATAGTAATTCCACTTGCACCCCCTTATCTGCTATTTCTACTGAAGATTTATAGTTTGAAATATAGGGACATCAATAGAAGGAGTACTTACTTGAACAGTTTCATGCTGCTACTTGGACTGTTCCTATGCTGGTGACTCATCTCCAATATTTTTTGCTATGCTCTTTGCCAATTCTAAAGCATCTTTAGAATGAGAAGGTAATGCTTCAGAATGAGAAGGCACATCTTTAGAATGAAAGGGTGCTTCTTTAGAATGAGCACCTATGTCTGCCTCAATAGAGTCATTTGCCCTAGATAAATTCATGAGCAATTGAGCCAAATCATCCTCATAAATGGATATAGTTGGCTATTTTTTAGACTGTGACAACCTTTCTCTCAATTCTGCCACTTCCTGTTGTAACTCTATAATTTTTCTTTCTTGCATCTCAATGATGTTTTCTCTCTCTTCAATCCATCTGGTTTGTGTTTTGACAACACTCCTTGCTACTCTCAACTGCTCTGTGATGTCTTCCTCCTCTGTTTTTATTTTAGAATCTTATGCAGACAAGTCAGCTATAGTTGGCTGCTCAATGACTATCTCTTCCTCTACAACATCTATCTACTCTTTTTCAGGAGGCTCTATGAAACTATCTATAATTGTATCTACCATTTCTGTGGCTTGTTGAATTGTAGCCACCTCCAAGCTATCCTACCTAGCCTCTTCCTCAATTATCTATTTAGAGAATTATGGAAATTTTTTAGGGGCTGGTTGTATTTCTGTGACATCTGGACTACCTTGTCCACCTTCTTCTTCTATGACCTATTCTGCCATTTCCCTCAAGTGGAGTCTTGTAGACCTCCTAGTTCCAGATGCAAACTTCTTCTTTTTGCTTTATTTTTTGGTGACAGTAGGGGTTGTGGGGATAGTTTTAGATGCTTCTGTTTCCCTTGTTGTTTCTTCCCCTGTTGGGCTAGGTGCTTCACTGCCTTATTTTGATAAATCACTAACTTCAAAAAAATAGACCTTCTATTTTTTTGTTTTGCTGCTAGTTTCAGACTTTCTTTTCTTTTGTTTCTTAGCTCGTGAGGTTGAAGGTTCTGGAGCAAGGTGTTTTGTTACTGCTTCTAGGTGTGTTTCTTCCTCTACAATAGCCTCTACAATAATTTTTGTTTCTTCTTCTACAACAGCCTCTGCAGCAGTTGTTTCTTCCTCCTCATCCTCATCTCCAAAAATTACATCATTTAGGCTAGAGTAAAACCTATCAAAGATCCTAGGGTTTCCTCTAAAATGGTGCTAGCAAACTAGTTTGATGAGACCATGGTGGTAGGCTCCCTTTTCCTTCTTGATATATTTTTACCATGTTTTTCAATTCTTGGTGTAGGTATAAGGGAATATTTACCCTAACATTTGGTTGTTGCCTACCATGTTTGAGATGGTTTAAAATTTTTAGATGATGCCCTAACAACAATACATACTGCCCTTCACAAGTTAGAAATTTAATTACCCATGTGGCCACTTCATCCCAGGGTTCCTATAGGCTGGCCCTTTTTACCCCCTTGCATGTGTTATTATGTGTTAAATATTCTGGCACCCTATCATTTTCTTCCAGAAATTGATTAACTATATTTACCAATGTATTTTTTCCAGACCTAGAAATTGGAAGACCTTCTAATGGCAGCTCAGTAATTTGACTCAAAACTTTAGATGTTACCTCAATGGTCATGCCGTTAATGTGTGCTCGGTTGTTTCTGAATGTGTGGGCAAACATGCCAACCAAATATTCAGAGGACCCATTAAAATTATCCAAAAATGGCATAAGCCCTCTAGCTTCAAAAATCTACAACACTTCTGGATTTTCTCGGAGGTGGGTGGTATCCACTGGTTCCATTTTAATTTTTCGTCCCATTTTCCTATCTTGGTACATTACAAACTACTCACTTCTGCTGCTATTCCTTTGCTAGATCTCTGGTTTCTAGTGTTTGCAGATTTGTAGGGTTTGGTTCCAAGTTTTCAATTGCCCTATTTTTATTCTTTGAAATGAACCGTAATCTGAGCATTGTACCTCGTAATAATTTTGTGTTAGAAAATATGTCTTCAAAAAGAAGGGTGGCACATGTTTGTATTTTTACCCCAAACACATGTCCATCAATGGTTGCACAGATGTCCTTGTCGTCAGATCCACCTTACTCATTTTTTAGTTTTTCTATTTTACCTGCGAACTTTCACGTGCATGTTTATTAGTATAAAAAAAATGGTGGCATACTGTTGGTCACATCCCTCGTGATTATGGTACTTTCTAAATGGGTGTAAAAACAAACCACATCCTAACTGACATATGCTCATTTATCGTATGTAGCCAAAAGAATTTCTACTTGATCGTATTTCTTTTTTTCCTTAGATGCCACGTGGAGATATTATATTGAATGCTCTTTTCGAAGATTATGATCTATTGAAAAAAACAAAACCTCATTCCAAAGATTATGATTTCATTTCAAAGACAAGTCTTCATTCTGAAGATCATGCTTCTTTGCGATGTCAAATCCTCATTTGAGTTCTCTTCATCCTGGTGGATCTTTTCGAAGACAAATCCTCTTTTCGAAGATCAGGCTGCATTACGAAGGCAAATCATCATTCTAAAGATAGAACTTCATTCCGAAGACAATTCTTGCTGCATTCGAAGACAAATCCTGCTTCATTCTAAAGACAAATCTTCATTCCAAAGATGATGCTTCATTGTGAAGGCAAATCATCATTTTGAAGACAAAGCTTCATTCCGAAGACAAATCATCATTATGAAGACAAAGCTTCATTATAAAGACAAAGTGCAACATTCATTCTGATGTCATTCCAAAGATAATTTCAATCCAAAGACAATACAACAAATAGCAGACACTATTTTTGGTATTCTTGTTTCGAAGATTAGGCAAAAATCAATATTCTCATTCTCAAAACATGTTTTAAGTATGCCAACTCTTATGGATACCTTTTATGCTAATGGTTAATTGTTATATACTATATACCAATCATTTACAATGAAGAAATGTAAGAAATATATACCTGATTAAAACAAGTTAATGCAAGTTTTGAAGAATGACTAGCCTTTGTTGATGTTCTCACTGAGATTTTTTGCAATATTTCAAAACAAGTGCAGTTGGTGAATTTGTACAATGATGGTTCAGAAATTTTCAAGGTTATGCATGCCAAAAAATTGGTTTTCATGCATACCAACCCAGTAGTGCCTTAGAAAAGGTTTTCACTGCTGAGTTATTCATTTTTCTCTTTTTTTATTTTCTTTTACCTCTCCTTTTCTCTTTTTTTTTTCTTGATTCTCTTTTTTTTCTTGATTCTGACTATGCCCATGAAGGAATTCATGATTTCCCTAAAATCATGCCCATGAAGGAATTCACAATCAAAATTTATTCATCTTTTTGTTTTCTGCTTTTTCTAATTTTTTTTTGTATTTTTTCTGTTTTTTTCTTGAAATCCATGATCATGCTGATTGTTTTGAAGTGGAAGAGGAAATTTCTTCCACCTATTGTGTATCCAAACTGTCAAGATACTACAAGAATTCCTCTTTAGTCAGAGGTGTATGGTACACCCTGAGGCGATGTCCATTCACTACCAACTTTCTTTGTGACCCATCAATAGGAGATAAATGAGCTACTCCATTATCAAATACATCTTCAATCACGTAAGGTCCAAGCCATATAGTTCTCAGCTTTCCAAGGAAGTCTTCATAGCGAGAATCAAACAATAAAGCCCAATATCCTTGTTGAAGTTTCCTCTACTGAATGTGACTATCATGCCACAACTTCCTCTGCTCCTGAATTACTTCAATTTGGTGCAGAGAATCCAACCTAAGTTCATCCAATGCATTCAGCTGCAAAATCTTGTTTGTCTGTGCTTGTGACAATTCAATTCCAATTTCCAATGTTGTGCGTAGTGTTAGTAGCTCAAATTCAATAGGCAAGAGGGGCTTTTTACCAAATACTAGTTCATAAGGTGTGAATCTAGTAGTGGATTTCCAAGTAATATTGTAAGCCCACATTGCTTTAGGTAATTTATCTATCCAATTTCTCCTATGAAAAGCTACTATTTTTTTTTTAAGATTCGTTCTAGTCCCCTATTTGTTACCTCAACCTGGCCATTTTCTTGTGGGTGATAAGGTGATAATTTTATATGTTTAATTTCATATGATTCTGTAAATGCCTCAATGACTTTAGATACAAATTGGGGTCCTTGGTCTGTGGTGATAGACCGAGGAGCTCCAAATCTCTAAAAAATTTGAGTATACAAGAAATCAACGATATTCTCTTCATGAGCATGTTGAAAGCACGCACCTCTACCCACTTTGTCAAGTAATCAGTGCATACTAGAATATGCACCTTTCCTTGAGAAGGTGGATCAATAGGTCCTACAAAATCAAGCCCCCACCTCTCAAATGGCTCTAAAACCAATTGAGGCTATAGTGGCATTTCATTTGTATGAGTGGGTTTCCCCATTCTTTGGCATGCATCACAATGCCTGATGTACTTTTTCACATCCTTGTGAAGAGATGGCCAATAATATCATGTCCCTAAGATTTTCTTAATTGTGCATTTTACAGAGTAGTGTCCACTTGAGGGTTCATCATGATAAGCCCTAAGGATATCATACACCTCATACTTTCGGATGCACCTACGTAACACATGGTCAAGACTGCACTTAAAAAGTATACCCTTAATCCATTCAAAATAAGAACTCTGTTTGATAAATTCTTTTTTCTATTTTGAAGTGAAATGTGGAGGAACTTTCCCTGTGATCAAGTAATTGGCTATATCTACAAACCAAGGTGATTGGATTGATATAGCAAATAATTTTTCATCAGGAAATGTGTCTTCAACTAATTCCCCTTTATTTGTGTTCTGTAATCTAGACAAGAAATATGCTACAACATTAGCTTTTCCTGGTTTGTTGATTATAGTGATATCAAATTCTTGTAGACAATAGTAACCAACGAATAATTCTTGCACTTACCATAGGATTATTCATCAAATACTTAATGGCTATGTGATCTGTGTGAATAAATATTTGATAACCTATGATGTAATGCCTAAATTTGTTGATGGCATAAATTACTGCAAAGAATTCTTTCTCAGTTGTGGTATAATTTTTCTTAGCTCATGTCAAATTCATGCTAATGTAGTAGATGGCATAGTGTTCACCATTGTCAATTTGTCCTAATGCTGCTCCAATTGCAGTATTGGAAGCATCAGCCTGTATGTGAAATGGTAATGTCCAATTAGGTCCTCTTAACATAGGTGGAGTTACTAATTTCTCTTTTAGAGCTTTAAATGATTCCTGACACCTTGCAGTCTAGGAAAAATCAGAATATTTAGTCAATAGGGCAAACATGGGATTGGTTATTGTGCTAAAGCTGGGAATAAACCTGCGGTAAAAACCAATGTGTCCTAGGAAGTTTTTGACATCAGTATGAGTTTTATGAGGAAGAAGATTCTTGATAATTTCCACCTTCTTTGGATCAACCTGGATCCCTTGAAGAGAGATGTGATGACCAAGAACTATTCCTTCCTTCATCATCATAAAACATTTTTCTGGATTCAAGGATAACTGGTATGTTTCATAGCGAGTTAAAAATTTATCAAGGTTTTCTAATGTAAATTCAAAAGTCTATCCACATACTATGAAATCATCCATGTATATCTCAACATTGTTGGTAGTCAGATAAGAAAAAATTGCTAAGACCACTCATTGAAATGTTGTTGGGGCATTACACAAACCAAAAGGTAAAACCCTATAGGAAAATGTTCCCCATGGATAGGTAAAGGTTGTTTTCTCTTGATCTTCAGGTGCAATATGGATTTGATTATATCCACTAAATCCATCAAGAAAACAAAAGTATTTCTTTCCAGCAAGGGATCTAACACCCGATCTATGAAAGGTAATGGAAAATGGTCTTTGTATGTCACTTTATTCATCTCTTTATAGTCTACACATACTCTCATTTTTCCATTTTTCTTAAGAACTATAACCAATGGAGAGACCCACTGGCTATCAAAAATTGGGTAAATGAATCCTACCTCCAGAAGTTTTTCAATTTCTTCCTTTACAATATCCCTTAGGGCAGGATTCAGTCTTCTTTGGGGTTGTCTTACTGGCTTGACTTCTTCAATATAAATTATGTGGGTGCATATATCAAGGTGAACTCTTGACATATCTTTATAGTCCCAAGCAAAAGCATGAACATGCTTCTGCAAGACAACTATCAATTTCTCTTCCTCTTCCCTAGTAATCTAGCTATAAATGTTCAAAAATTTGCCTGGCTGGACTTCTATTTGTTTTGTATTTGGAAGGACTGAATTCACTTCTTCATACTTGGTGATTAGGGAATTAAGAGGACACTGATGAGATGGGAGGAAATAAGAAGTTTTTGTTTCATTACTTCCTGATGGAAGCATATCCTGTATGGAACAATGAGAAGGAAAAATCAGGTGATGGTGCCACCCATGTGGTAGTGAAATAGAGTTTTCTTGTGATAGTACAGATGGTTCACCTTCAAAATTTTAGTTCTCCTCATTTCTTAACAATTGATGGATATTTACTGCTTCCTCTTCTAACCTTTGTTCATGCAGAACATTCATTAGGATATTTTCATTTTCTAAATTTCTATGTCTTGGAGGTCTTCTGTGTGTTCTCTTACTACCAAGGTGGCTAGTGTGAAAATAACCTCCTTCGATTCTTCATCTGAATTAGGAAACCATAAATGACCTAAAAAATTGCTTGAGGGTCTTGTAGGAGGATGCAGAGAGATTTGTTTTAGATCAATACCATTTGAAGTAGTCATTTTTCTAGATCTACAATCTATGAAGGGTGTTGCAGTTGCAAGCCAAGGTCTTCCCAAAATGATGGGATATCCATGTGCTAAATTTCTTGGCTGTAAAACCAAAAAATCTGTAGGGAATTCCCAAGAAGAAACTTCTATAGGAACATCTTCAATGATACCTTAAGGTTTTGCAATTGACCTATTAGTCATTTCTAAAACTGTAAATGTGGGGCTAAGATGTTTGAGCTATAATTGTTTCATTATATCCTTAGTCATGACATCTATTGCAGCTCCTAGATCTACTAAGACATTTGATATTGGTACTAAACCTATGGTAACTGTGATAACTGGACTTCCTAGGTCACTATACTTTGGAGGTACTAGTTTTCCAGACAAGAGATCAACTATCTTTCCTTCAACCTAAATAGTCTTGGGAAATGCTTTCTTTTTTCTTCCTGCTCTTCTAATGCACAAATATCGGATAGTAATTTTAATCACTGGTATATCCTTAATGGCTTGCAATAAGGGCAATGATATAGTTAACATTTTAAGTTCTTTGACTAGGTCTGACTCAGAATTTTTTGATGTGGTATTGAATCTTACAAGATATGGAATTTTCTTTGATGAAGGTAATTGTTCTGCATGTGGTTCTATTTTTTCTTCTTATTTCTCCATTGTTGGTTTAACTCTAACTAGTTCCAAAGGTTCTTGCTCTTCATTTTCCTTGATTTTAATTGGAGCAGGTTCAGGTATAACTTTTCCTAAATGAAGTTGGATGTTACTACAATCAATAACATTTATTTCAACATTTTCTTCAGCTTCAGCCACATAGACAGGGGATGCCTGTCTCATGCTTTTTGGATTAGTGACTGATTGAGCTGGAAGTTGAGGTTGTTTCACCTGTTGTGTTTTTTGTGGTTAGTTCTATTTTTCTTGAAAACTTTGATTAGGTGCAGGCAGTAAATGCTGATTTTGACCTTGATTTCTTTGTTGCCTTGGATAGGACTAGTATTACTGATTCCATTGTGGTTGATTTTACATCCAATGTGGATTAGTCTGATTCTTATTCCAAGATGGGTTGTTTTGATTCCATGATGGGTTATTCTGATTCTAATTCCATGCTAAATTACTCCAATTTGTTTGTGGCCATTCTTGGGAATTTGTCCATTGAGGATAATTCCAAGGACGTTGGGGTGGTTTTGATTGTCCCCAAGGCATAGTCCAAGGATTATACCCCCAATTTGTAGGAAAATGAGAGGTATTTTTGTATTGAGATAAATTTCCTCCTTGTTTTGGTCCAACATAGTTGAGTTCCTCAGTCTATTTTCTAACACAGTTTTGAGTTGTGGTAGCAGGTGGCATTTATTAGTTGAATGCTTCTTTGAAAAGATACTACAAATGGATGAGATAGATGTTTTATTCAAAGGACATTCTTGCAAAGCATGTTTATTTCTACATCTTGGGCAATAAATTGCCAAAGGTTCTGTGTTTTTTGCTTTTGTAGATATTTCCCCCAAAGTTGTGTTTAATTGCACTAGAATATCAGTTTTAAAATTTGCAAGTTCATCTATTAGGTCCTTCACATCAGTGCCATTTGTAATATTTTTTCTTCTTCCTTGCTTATTGTGAGAGTAATTCCTGCAGAGATCCACAATTTCCTCATTACTGAGAGTATTTACATCCCCTTTTCCCATAAAATCTAATACTTCTCTGGATTCATCTTGTAATCCTCTTAAAAATATGGTTTTACATAACTTTGGTTCTACAAGCCCACATCTCCTTTGAACAAAGGAGAACCTATCAAGATAGTCTTCTAATGTTTCATCATATTCTTATTTAATCTTGAATAACTCATCTTTTATGTTCCTTACACGATAATACTCCTGATACTTGTCTAAAAACACAGTTTCCATTTGATCCCAAGTTCAAATGGAATTTAGCTCTAATCTCATTAACCAGCGTAATGTTGAGTCCTTGAGTGTTGAGGGAAAAAACTTAAGTTTTTGATTGTCATTTACATAGTCATAGGTTTGACACACTACTTTGAATTCAAAAAAAAACTGATCAGGATCTTTAGATACAACACCTCGGAAGGTTGGAAGTACTGAAGGTGAAATGGTTTTCATGGGAGAGTTTTGTGTTGGATTCAAATGGATAGGATATTCAAACTTTCTAGAAGGTTGGGGCATATCTTGATCATCTCCTTCATTATGGACATAGCCATGTTGGCCATCTCTATCTAGATTGCCTCCCTCTGCCATAGTTTCATGTTCCTTAATTAAACCTATCCAAATTTCTCTCTCAATAGGTCCAAGATCCTCTGTTGATAATGACTCTGATGATTCTTCTTTCTTAGGATGTTCTAATGATGATGAGACTGGTGATTTTTTCTTTCTTAGAATGTTCTAATGATGGTGAGACTAGTGATTTTTCTTTCAATATTTTTGGTAATTCAAACACAGGTGATTCACCCCTTAGGCATGAATATCTCCTTAATGGAACAAGCCAGGGATCCTTTTGGGTAATTATACCTTTTTCATCCCTAGACTTATTCATGTTTACTCTTAAATGACATAAATTATAGGTCAATAGTTGTTACTTTAACCAGCTATTCTATTCAAATTTTATCCTGAATCTTCATGGCTCAATCTAATTAATAGCTATTGGACTATTGTCACCTTATAGAAACACAATTCCATGGCAATGACACAAAAATGATGCATATTCATTATACACATCATTAATTATCAATGAATTTGTCAATCCAGGGCATTGTACAAGGCTATCTACGAAAAGAGTGAATAGGGTTATAACTTAGGTCAATCTGGAGCAATAGGTCTTATTGTTGAAATCGATTGTGTGGGGGGTTTAGGACATTCCTATCTCTAATTTACATAAATTAAACCTTAATATAGGTTGCAGAAATGGAAACTAATCATTAACTACATAAATGAAATCCTAATTACAATTGCAGAATGAGACCTAATTATGTTGCAAAAATAATAGTTACAAAATTAGAAGTCTGATTATAATTGTAGAAAGAAAATCTATTTACTTTTGCAGTAATGGAAACCTAATTATAGCATAGAAATGAAACCCTGTCAAGGCTCTATAATAGAAGGTTGTCAATCTTCTGTGCAGGGGTTGACAGCAAAACACAAAATGCAAGAAATTATAAAAAATAGTAAATTTTAGAAATGATAGTCTGCAATAAATTGAAAGCTTTGTTGAAAGTGGAGATTACAACAAAACCATTAATCACAAGATTAATCTAAACATAAAATAAGCTAATATTGCAAATACCATTAGTTGTTTACAAAGGAATGAAATGACAAGTTCTACAACTCATTCTACTACAACAAAACCGAAAAAAACCTGTTGTTAGTCCTCCTCCTAGGTTTGGAAGTGGCCAACCTCCTTGTCTAGAAGAAGGTATGAGTCTCTTTCTCTTTAGATATTACTCACACTCATTTACAAGCAATATGAAATATAAATAGTACACTTTATTGATTCAAGAACATGATTACAATAATTCTGCTGAAAACATGTTACAGGACTGTAACAATCACTTTTCTGATTATTGCCTATTTTCTCCTATATTTCTCTACTCTCTACTTTATCTATCCTCTACCTATCTCAACCTAAATAGGAGTCATATTTATAGATGTCCTAAGATATACTAACAAGATGAGAATATCTTAAAAGATCTAATCCTATTATGCTACAACATTTCCTGGTTTTATCCTAAAAGAAGATCAAACTTGATCTTTCCATAAATGGTGGCTTTGATTGGCAAGGATGGCAAAGTCATATGGGAGATATTTTACCTTACCCTTTTCAATATTTATTTCCCTTTTTCCAGCGTCAGAAATTGGTCAACAAGTCAAAAAGCACATTCTGTTTTCATTCCGAAGATAAGTGGCTCATTTTGTTTGAGAGGCGCAATTCTCATTCCGAAGATCCGCTTATTTCGAAGACACCATGTTTTCTTATTCTGAATATATTTGTTTATTCTGAAGAGACTTCAAAATTAACAAATGTGGGCTCTTTAAATGATTTCCTCTACATTTCTCATGTGGGTTATTTCTCAGGATCAGATTCCAATGGTCTTCATCTCTTTCCATATGTGAATTCCATGCCTTGCCATTCATTGGCAGCTGGCTGGAATTTACATGGGAAAAACCAGTTTTTGCTGCACAGTAATAGTTTACTTGCACTGTTGCCAGATTTAGGTAAAATAAATGCTTGAGACATATCAAAACATGATTAGTGAAATGTTGCTATCAACCTAAGCATATCTCATTTATCAAGTCATAACAAAACAACATAAAACTTTTGCAAAAAGTTGTAACAATCAGAATATAGTATTTCAGATACATTTATCATGCAAATAGTTAATACACAGCATATTGAATTAACTTAACTAGCATATTAAATTAAACATAAGAGTTTGTAGGCAATTTTAGTGATCAAAACATGTTATGATTGAGTCATTTCCAGGCCTCATTACCTTTGTAATCCTAGGTTTTCAAGCTGGTTCATGATAACATGCAATGCCTTATCTTGCTCATCTATTTGATGTTCCTTTTTCTCTAAACGACTGAGAATGGCTCGCAATACCGATAAGGAATTCATGTGTATTTCCAATGATTGACTCAAAATACCTTTGTCTATTGAAGGAGGTGAAAGAGTGGGTGCTAAAGATCCATTAGGTAAATGTAAATCACCCATTTCCTTTATTTGAGATGATGTGGATGCTTCTTGATGATCCACTTTGATAGTGGCATCCACATGCTCATGTTTATTACTCAATTCATATTTTTATTTTACTTTGTGATGTTGACCTAAGTACCCCTAGTTTGATGTGGGGAAGGTACCCATTCTTTATTTTGAAGATGCACCATGAGCAATGAGTCAGGAGTGACTAATTTCAAGAGTTTTGACCCCTTTGATGTGGAAGCAACATCTGATTGCACCACCTATTGTTTTATCTGCTTTAGAATCACTCGATCCTCTGTCTGAATGTTGACCATTCCCATGAACTCGTGAGAAGGTGCTTTGGCTTTTGGACTAGTTGTGTGTAAATCATCAACTGGTCAAGATGATTCTGTATCAGTCATGCTAATTGATGTTTTCTTCTCCTCATCAGGTAATATGATACCATGATTTTTGGTGATGGGAGAAGGTAGCGATTTCTTGATGCAAGCCCTAGTCGAATGTTTGATGATTTTATTTGAATGAATATTTTGAGGCTTGCATGCCACTAGAGTTTCTTGTAGCTCATCGACTTTCTTGTAATATTTGAATGGCTCTGGATCATGGGGGACCACATACACTTGTCCTTGGTGTATGAATTTTAGGTTTTGGTGCACTATGGAAGGCACGCATTCCATATCCCTCATCCATGGTCTACCTAGCAATATGTTATATTACCTCTCACCCCCTAGGATATGGCACAATGTAGGAATTATATTTATCCCAACCTATATAGGTAGGATTTTTGTACTAATTGTTGGGGATGTGGCATCATTGAAGGCTCTCAATGTGAATGTTGAGTCCTTAATGTGTGAAGGTGACAAATTTAAATGCTTCAAAGCTACAGTCATGATGATGTTGATAGATGACCCGATGTCAATCAAGACTCTCTTGTACAAGATCTGATTGATGCTCGCTATGATGTGTAGTGGAGGATCAGGTTCATCCTTAGAGATTGGCTTAATCTCCTATCTATGAAAGGTAATCATAGGGTCCTTTGGTGAGTGAATTAAATTCACTGTTGGTGTGGACCATGATAGATTATCAACTTTAGTTGAATTTTTTGGTATGTTGGGCTGATCAAGGCATCTCTTACTTTGTGCTATAATATTGATCATACCGATAAAACCCTCATCAGGTGGGGCTATGTGCACTTCATTGACGTGCTCAACTTGATTGTTGTTGACCTCATGGTTGTGTTGAGGGTTTTTGAATATGTTGATGTTTTGATTATCGATAGCTAAAGGGCTATCTATTTGCAATTTGTTCTTATCCAACATATTATGCACTACATTCTTGAATGCAACACAATCCTAGATATCATGGCCATTTTTCCGATGATAAACACAATAGAGATCTTCTCTATACCCTTTAGGTTTGAGGCGATTAGGATCCAGGGTGCGTACTTCAGGCAATATTAGGGCCTTAGCCTCACAAAGGTGATTGAAAATTGATACCAAAGATTCAGGCAATGGTGTATATTTATGAGGTGGATGTCTCTGTTTATCCTTGCCTTGATCCCTATTGCACTGGTTGTGATGTGCATGAGGAGGTTGAGCTTGATAGTTCTCTTGTTGTTGGCTCTGTGCTTCTTTTGGAATGTTTAACATGATCTGGTTGACATGCGCAGGCTCAACCTACTGTGGTTGATATCACGTGCTCTTGTTCCATTTCTTTCTCGCTATGGAGCTTTAGGTCTCCTTCCTCTATCTTGATATCTTCAATGACCTTGGCTTGTGCCAAAGCCTCTTTGAATGTCGTATATTGTTGCAATTGGAGCAATAATGATATGTGCTTGGCATAAATTTTGGTAAACATTCGGGTAAGTTCAGTAGTGGGAATAGAGAATGGTAACTCTGCTATTAATTTTCGCCACCTATTCCCATAATCCATGATTGGATTGTCATAATTTTGACATAGATTGGCCAAGTCAGATAGATTAGTTTTCTTATTGGTGCCAAATGAGAAGCGCTCAAGGAAAGCATTTGCCAACTGTTCAAAGTTGGTGATGCTGTGCCTAGGTAATTGATTATACCATTCACCAGGCTGCACGCTATGAGGGTGATAACAAAAGTTCTTAACATCAAGGCATCATCATGTTGTAGCTAGAAATATGCATTCATGAAGCTTGTTATATGCTCTTGTGCATCTTCATCACCTTTAAAATTATCCCATTTAGGCATTTCAAAATGCTTAGGATAAGCAGGGCTTGGCACTGATGGACACAATGGTTGATTGTGTATCTTGCTTAGAGTGGGCTTTTGACTAGCCACATCTTGTTTCTCGAGAGATTTGACTCTCTCGATAAGCACCTTGTAGGCTTGAGAAGAGATGATCTCTTCCTCCCAAAGGGATCTTCGGGGTGCAAGTGGAGGTAAGTTCCTTTGAGCTTGAGGTGGTCGATTGTATTCATCGACCACATCTACAGAAGATGGTTCAGGATATTGTTGATCCTAGTCATCCGACTCTGATCTTTCATACTGTCTGTGCTCATGCCTGTTTTGGCACTAAATGCTCTCGTGGCCAAGAAGCATGTTGAGAAGTATGGCAAACATAATCATCTACTCTCCTATTATGTAGCTCAAGGTGTGAAGTAGCACGTCTCTCATTGTGTTGCTACCTGTACTCACTATGAGGAGGTAATTCAGATCGAGCCAATCTATTTGATCACTTTTCTTGCTCCTTTAGATCAAGGAGGCGTTGCTCTTCTAAGCGGTGTTCATATAACCATTGTAGGTGCAACCACTATTGTTTTGCACTTTCTCATTCTAGCTTCTCTAAACACTCACGCTCAATACACAAATCCTCCAATTGATCTTGGAGCATTTGTTCTCTTTGAATTGCATCTGACCTATGTGATCGATTTGATCGATTTGTTGTGTTAGGTCTAGGACTCTACAACTCCTTGTGAGGGTTCTTGTTTGCTTCAAATTGCACAACAAGGTTGGCAAATCTCTTCCCTCGATGAGTCAAGATTGTACTGATATTATGCTCTTCCCTTGGGGTGCAATCCTCATGCAAGGATGTTACGGGGGTGTCACGTGTTCGTTGGGAACACTCATCATGGGTATGGATAGGATGCAACTGCGTGATAGTTCCTTCATCCATGATGTACTCTTTAGTAGATCCAATAGATCCATGAGGGGTACGATCATGATATATGCTTCCATGCTCAAACATCCCATGGTGGGATCTTCTAGCACCTTGATCTAAGAAGTCAAGGTGATGGGACTTCCAAGGTTGGGCAAGAGGAGTACCTTCCTCGCCAACACTACGGTAAGACAAATGACATCCTCCATGTTTGGAAGGATTTGGCATTATAATAGGTATATGAATGGTTGTCTTACCTCTATCTCACCCTTTATTGGATTGATTTGAACTCTCAGTGTAATGAGATGTGGTAGGTCTGGAGGTATTCTCGTTTAGGTCACGAGAAGATCTGTTGTTAATTCTCCTGAGTGGGGTTCCTTGATGAGATCCACTGTGAGTGGTGTTGTCTCCTCTGAGACTACCTGAAGTGCATTCAGGTATGTTTTGGGTAGGTGTGCTGCCTCTAGGGTGATCCAGACCCTGTGGTGCATTGGGTGCAACCTCAGTCTTAGACCGGGGATGGCCTCGTGCATTGACCATGACCTTATGAATTTTGACTTCCGAAAAAAGTTGTAAGTGTTATATATCAAAATGATCAGTGCGATGAGCTGATCACAATGAGCTATAACTCAAAAATATGATTTTTGGGTCAAAATTTAGTATTTTTGGAATATTTGGCCAACCGGGGCTCGTGGGGAAATGCCCACTTTTAGGAATTTTTGGGAAATTTTGAACCATGAAGAGTTAGGACCCAAAATTTTTGTGAGAGGTGCACAAGGGCTAAAATAAGACAACAAAACAAATTTGGCAATTTTTGGAGTTGTCTAGACCATTTTATGACCGTTTTAGTGCAGTTTTTCCTAATTTTTGGCTTCAAAAATAGAGTAATCATAAAACCAAAATAACTTCTTCGTTATAGCTCCGATTTACATGATTCTTGAACCGTTGGATGCAGAATCAAAAAATATTATTATTATTAGGGTTAGGGTTTGGCCCTAGATCAAGGATCTTATGTTGATTTCCCTAACAATAATGAAACACACAAAGTAGACAATATGATTATCTCTTTTAAGGATTAGATGTGTGTCCTAAAACTGGTTTAGTGTGTTTTGAAATTTGTTGAAAACTTAAACTACTCTCATCGTGTTTGAAATTGTTGATGTAATGCTCAATAGTTTAAGGCTTTCACCTGTATACTCACAGCTCGACAACTTGGCGATGAACTCCAGGCCATGTAATCCAACCTATAATGTGTGGTAATGAAGTCCACACATGGTCAAGGAGCACAGGTCCTCCCAGATCCTCACCCATTTTCACCCAGTCAATGTCATACCCTCCGAAGAGGAGTATATGCAAATTTTCTAGGCTACGAAAGGTTCTTGGATCCGGTATTGGTCTAGTAACATAAGGTACATGGGATTTGGGCCAACGGATGGAAATCACCTCCACCATCATTGAAACCCTACTAGTGGTTGGATGTCACTCCCAACTCACTAGCGTTTAATTGAAACATGGTGTGTGTGGTTCATTTTAATTTTTGCATGAAAATAAAATGCATAATACAACATTCACATTGATTTCCTACATGCTATGCAAAAAAGAACGTTTCACATTAAGAGAATGCATGCTACATTCTACATGATTTTTGACAATGCAACTATCTATGATGAAATGGCCACTGATTGGGCCTCAGACATGCAAAACAACACATAATTTAAACCTAGCACGCTTGGATTCTAGGGAGGACTGCACTCGGAGGTCCACTGTTCCTAGCAACCTAGCTAAAATTTAAAAAAAGTAAACCCTAAGGACCTAATTCATTTTCATGTTCTTTTATGTGTCCTTAATTATCTAGGTTTCAAATTATCTATTCTGGAAAAAAATAGGGAAGGAAAATAGAGACAGAGGGTGTAAAAATGGGACCTACCTCAGGTCCTCATTTGATATAGCTTTGAATCCCTCTTGTCTGTTGTGTCTACTGTAAACCGTATCCATGTCATGCGGTTGCTACTATAGACCGCATATTGAAGCCATGGGCCAACAATGAGACCACAGCTGTCAACCATGGTTTGCACCTGATATCCAAAAACATAAAGATGTCAGAGATCAAATGCAAAAAATGTGGAGTTCCACCATGATCGCCTTCAGTGACCACCAAAATGGCCTCACACCTATACTTCCTATTGCATAAATGAAATAAGAGATACAAAAGAATGCATTGAAAAATTACAACAAATGGGAAAGAAGAAGAACATTTTTATTCCATTAAAGAAGCCAATTATGGTTACAAATACGTCCCTCTTAGGGATACCATTTTGATACTCTTATTATAGTAGGAAAAGCATATGAAATCCCTCTCAAGGGTGAATGTGAGTTTCAAGCCATTCGGGGTGACACAAACTTCTCTAGGGTGGAGTTGACCCTCTTCTTCGCATTGAGGAAGGAATTGGATGATTGAGTCTCCTTTGAATCTACTTTCCTATGATCAAGAAACAACACAAAAGCATTAATAGCATAGGCAACCTCTCATGATGAGGCCCTTTAAAGGATATAAACATAAAAATGCCATAACACTAATGAAATCAAGAAAATGAACAAATCATGTTAGACTTATGAAAAACTCATAAAGATTGCTTAAAACATATAAATAGAAAGTACAACTATCAATCTAGTGGATTAATTGCATGAAATGAAGCATTATAACATGAAATTAAGCTAATTATGTCCTACTTGACATAATGAAGTAATTCTAATGAAATCCCTAATTTAGTTAGTCAGAGTCTCTAAAATACTAAATAAACTACTAAAATGCTTAATATAGTCTAATGAAACATACTATAAAAGAAATAGTAAGGAGATCTATCACCGTTTGCAAACCGTAGCTCAAATGAGCGGTCTGCACTGTACACCGTGACTGTCAGCCATGGTAGGCAACAAAGTAACTTTGCCCTCCAAATCTAGGGTTGTGGGCTTGATCCTCCTTGTCCAATTGATGATCAAGGGTCGCCTTGGTGTCCTCTAACTGGTTTGGCGGTTGAATTGCACAATTGGGCCTTCGTTTGCTCGAATTAGCATTTCTTGGTGTTCTAGCTCCTTAGGGCATCCATGGCACAAATTGACATGATGCTTGATGAATTGGCAAGTGAAATGGCAACAAAGCTCTCTCAATGCACTCCAATGAGTCTACAATTTGATAGGGCTTCGCTGCTCTAATCTCCAATGCTCACTTCGATATATTTGCCCTAATTCTAAGGGGTACTTATAGGACTACCCAAGGGCTAGGGGTGGCTTCATGGAGAAGCCAAGATCAAGAAGAGGTGGTTAGGACAGTTGGATTGGAAGCCTCTAGAATATTTCATCCTTTAACCACCTTCTTCTAGAACAAATGGCCATTCAAATCGATTTGGCTCGGATGAAGGCCAACTAAACTTCAGTTTAGACCATAGGTGATAGATGCGGCCTAGACTATGAACCATGGGTCTTAGTTGTGGTTCAGAATGTAGACCGTAGGTCTCAACTGTGGTTCAGATTGATTAGGCCAAGGAGCCCAAATTGAGTGGTTAGAACCACTGCTCTATCTTGGAGTCTATCCAAGATCTTCCATATGGTCTTGTAGCATGTCCCATATGAGTAGTCACCTTCGACATGACGTGTTTTAGGTGTCTACATTCACATATTTGAAGAAAATAAGAAATTTAAAAATAAAGGTGTAAATTAATTTTTAAAAATATATTTGAAGTTATTATTTTTCTTATCATATGGTAGAACCCTGAAGGTTCTAGCTAATATTTAATAAATGAATAAATAAAATAACATTAAAAAGAATCACTTTTAGGGTTGAATCACTATTGCACTGGAATGGGGAATCCCTCCAATGGGTTTAAACAAATATATATTCTTCTTCTTGGATGATTTGTGTGAATGGCCAACCTAATATATATATCTACCCTAAAGCTACGTTGGTGAAGAGACGTGATGGTTCACATTAGGAAGAGACATGATGGTTCATGTTATGAAGAGATGTGATGGTTCACATTATGAAGAGATGTGATGGTTCACTTTATGAGTTAATAATATAATAATTAAATTATTAATAATACTAACTAATAATGTTAGGATGAAGGATCCTAACATGCCACCATCCTTAAAAAGAGCTTTGTCCTTAAAGCTCAAAGTGAGGAGCTTTATATTTTATTTTCCAAGAAGAATTTTTGTAAGTTCTTGTACTATTTTAATGTCACTTTTTTGAAGGTAGGGATATCTTGAAGGTCGGAGTGTTAGTGGGGGGTTTCTAAGAACAATAGTAGAATCTTAATTAGGAGAATAATGATGATGATGGGAGGGCAACCATTGGGGTTCCTCAAACACTTCAGAATGATGCATCAAAAGTGGTGGTAATGCTTCCATATCCTTTTGTGATTCCTTGGTAGAGCCAACATAGGAGTGTGTAGTCACTTTGCATTGTTTTTGAATAGGTTTGACCTTGTGGTGATAACTCACTATTGGAGAGGAAATTGAGTGTAGTTCTTGTAGAGTGCATGTTTGGCCATAATGGGTCACTTCAGGAATGTCTACCTCATCCTTTCCTAATGCATCGATCACTTCTAGCATATCGACTATATTGCCTTCCTCATTGTGATCAGGTGCTTGGGGTATTTCTTGCTCATTGTCCTTATTTTCTACATCTTCTTCCTCTTTCTTATATTTTGTGGCTTCCTCATATTCCTTACCTTCCTCATTTTTGCCATCTATAGTGCTACTTTAGGTGTATCCATCACTATGTTTACCTCAATCACATTTTTATCATTGGGAGAACTCCAAGGAATAGTTGCATCTGAAATATATAGTGCAGGTGTAATACATTGATGATTGCAAATAAATTTCTCATCGCAATGAAAACAAAAACCTTTTTCTCATCATGCCTTCATTTTCGTAGGGTTAATACGTTTAATGGGTAATATTTGGGTAAGTTTTTGGGTGGTGTACGTATTTTGTGATTCCCATATAGGTGGTTTTGTAATTGGGTCCTTCCATTGGCAAAAATCCTCCTTTGTAATAATTTTATTTGCAAGGTCATCATTTTTTAGGGTTAACTCTGCTATTTTTCTTGCTATTTTTATTTCAAAATCATCTTGCCATTTATTCATTACTTGTAGGATTTCTTTCGAGATGTCTTTAAACAAACTTCCCCACTTGTGTCTAGAATTGATGCTCTGATACCAAATGGTAGAACCCTAAAGGTTCTAGCTAATATTTAATAAATGAATAAATAAAATAACATTAAAAAGAATCACTTTTAGGGTTGAATCACTGTTGCACTAGAATGGGGAATCCCTCCAATGGGTTTAAACAAATATATATTATTCTTCTTGGATGATTTGTGTGAATGGCCAACCTAACATATATATCTACCCTTAAGCTACGTTGGTGAAGAGACGTGATGGTTCATGTTAGGAAGAGACATTATGGTTCACGTTAGGAAGAGACGCGATGGTTCAAATTATGAAGGGATGTGGCGGTTCACATTATGAAGAGATGTGATGGTTCACTTTATGAGTTAATAATATAATAATTAAATGATTAATAATACTAACTAATAATTTTAGGATGGAGGATCCTAACATCATAGCCTATATTTAAGACCATGGAGTGAGAAGTTTCTATCACAAAAACTATTAAAAGGATTTTAGTGTGGGTTAGGATTTTTGGACTTCCATATTAGATTATCAATAAGGAGATATAAATAATAATGGTAATACTATAGAGAGTTCATCCAAAGAAGGACCAATTACTAAATAGAAAAAAAAATGTTGTATATACCTAGATATGTGTTGCAATGTATATTTTAAAACCTTTGTCAAAATCCATTAAGATTAGATCTGAATCAAGAGAATAAAATCAATAAGTGGATAATGAAAAATTGGATTCTAATATCGCAAATGTTATGATACTAGACACATGGATAGATATTGAAAAGTTAAAATGATCAAGAAAGACATGAAAGTTTTTTGGACATGAAACAAACATCAAGATGAAGCAAGAATATCATAATGTAGTAGACTCTGGATTAGATCATAAATTTTCAACTTCCAAAAGTGGTAAAGAAAGCCTTTTATGGCATAATATGGAAAAGGCTACCATATATCCTTTTGATAAACCACTAGAAGAAACTAAGAATGATGCATTAGATAATGAATTACAATGTACAAGTTGAAATTAAAAAAAAAACAACAATAAAAAATGGAGGAGTAAATTTAAAAACAAGGAGGTAGAAGAGGTTAAATTTAATTCAAGTAATTTATCTTCACTTTCATCAAGTAGTGGAAAATTATCTCATTGTAATAAAAATGATAGTATAGTTTATCATTTTTACTTTAGGGTTTCACGATCAACATAGTATAGAGGATATCCATGGTAATTTAGGGTTTCTAGGGGAGTATTAGAAAGTAAGTATGGTCCTTGCACTTGAGGGTTTCTAGGGAAGCATAAAGAAGAAAGTGCCTTACATTTTAGATTTTCTAGAGGAGCATAAACCTATAGAAGATGAGTCTCATTATGAACTAAAATGAAAGATATTTATGAGATGAACATATTGATGGGAATAGAACAAGGAGAGGAAGAGTTCCCTCAAAGAAAGAACAAAGAGAAAATATGATTCAAATGGATATCAATTTGGGAAACCAGAAATAATTACCATAAGTGTTAACAAGAAGTGGGATTAATCCCATAAATGAAAATAAAATATGAAATATGGTATCTTGGAATAAGACCCCTAAAAAGAGAGTTATTAGGATATTAATAGATTTTTACAGTCTTAAGTTTATTTTAATACAAGAACTAAAAATAATTCGTCAGAATGTAAGGATGCATTCTAAAAAAAATAGAATATGGGGAATTGTCTAGCAATTTTTGTTGTAGGAGCTTTAGGAGATACTACAAAAATACAAAACAAATGTAAATGGTATGGGCAATTGCTAAAATGAAGAAGTAATCAAATTATCAGTCTCTTTTTTTATTAAGTAAAGGAAGAAGTTTTGAGAGGGTCCCCAAAAATTTTACAAGGAGGAAGCTACAACTTCCAAAGATAAGGTCAAACTACAATAGAAAAAAGGTTGTCCTACCCTATGGGACTTGCAATAGTCCAAAATAACACATACCAAAATAGAATAATTGCTATAAGTGTAGAAATAGAACAAGGATAACCAGGAGAACCAGGAGAAAGTAGAGATTCTCAATCCTAAGGATTCTCATCCATATCATATTCCTTGCTCACCTTGGAGCCTTTCATATCCCATTGGTCCCATTTCATCATTGCTTTGACCTCCTTCATACATGAGATAACCAATTTAAGAGTACTTGTTAATGATATAATGGATTCTTTCATCATTATTCTTGTTGATTTGGGGGTTTTTTGGGGGTCCTAAGAACTGGTGAGCTTTCCATTCTTCACCACCAAGGACCCCATGGAGGGCTTGAATTTTTTCCTAACTAAATGATAGTATTATAAATCCTTAGACTTCAAGATAAATAGGGGACCCTTATCTAATTTATTTGATATGGAAAATAGATGCTTAAAGCATCTTGTTTTGTACTTGCTTCCTTTGACTACTCTAGGAAGTATTGAGACATCACCTTGCCTCTTCTACATTTATACCACATTTCTACTAGGTGAAAAAATGAAATCAAAAGGGCTGGTTCAATCTTAGGGGACTTAGTATTGAGAGAAATGCTTTGAGAGGAAATTGGGGAATCCCCCTTCTCAAGAGAATCGCTAGGATTGTCCATCAAAGTTATATTAGCCTCCCCCAATATACCACCTTTTTTAACCATGTGGTCAAATATCATTTTAACAAGACCTTGGTGAAGTGGGTCCATAGAATCCCCTTTCTTAACATGTAATATTATCTTCTCCAAGGATTTGAAAAATAAGGATGGGATATTTAGCCTTCTCTTATGGTAGAGTTGGTTCAGAAAGGCGAAGTGATAGCTCCTAAGAATATCCTAGTTGCTATCAAGGGTAAAATACTCCATGATGACAAGCACCACCCTGTTCCAAGGAGCCTTAAGGGAGCTCCATAGGTACCCATTTTAGATTTTATCCAAATCTTTATATTTCACTATAAATGCCCTAAACTCCTTGGCTAGGGAATGCTTTTCCCTATTCAATAAGACATCCTCCATAGGAAGGCCTGTAACTTCTTAAATAAGAGGAATGTTGATTTAAAACTCCATACCATTAGATTTCACTATGTCATCTTTCCAAGAGTGAGCCACTTTATGGGAGAGATCCCTATAAAACTTGTTAAACCTCATGAGGCACTCAAGAAGGCCACCCTTATTCATAATCCTTTTGACCTCCTCATCTAGGTTGAGTTATCGGTCTCATTTATCTATATGCTCCAACTATAGTTACTCTTCATGATAGATATTGGAAGGATCTTGATTTATTTCTATCAAGTTGATTGATGATTCATAATTATGATCTATGGATTCTTAGAGGTACTTTAACAAAGTTATATCTCCTTTAGAAAATAAATGTGGTACTCTTAGATGGTCCAAATCAATGGAGGATTTTGCTTGCTTTGTAATTCAAATGGCCTTTGGAATGATATTTTTAAAACCTTTAATATACATGGGATGATAAACATATTAGAAAAAATCATAGAGTATAAATATTGGTTAGAGTTTTGTTGTCTAATATATAGTTGTAAATAAATTATACAATCTCTTAACAATTTTAATCTGATTATGATTAGACCACAAACATTGAGATGTGATATATATAATAATGATCATCCAAAGTCATTTTTATTTCAATCTATATGGTTGTAGGATCCTGATTTTTTTGAAATGGTTATGTTATGGTGGGATGAATCAAGGTTTGAAGGGTCTTGTATCTATAGATTTGTTCAATATATGAAAAATATTAAGTGACAACTGAATCTTTGGAATATCAAATATTTTGGTAATATATTTAAAACAAAATAAGAAATTAAATCGAAGATCACTAATTCTAAGGGATAATGGAAATTAATCAAATAGACCAAAATACTTATACAAAAGAAAATTAATCACTTTTTAATTATCATAATATACTGCAAAAGAAAGATTCATATCAATACTAAACATCTAGGGAGAGATAACTTAAGGAAAGACAAAAAATACTATTTTTTCATGCTAAATATGGTTAATGGGAGAGATAAAGATGCTTGGGGTAAGGTTTTACAAATATTCCATCAATTATCTCATAAAGATAAAATAAGAGATTAATAAGAAATATTTGTAAAGGAACTATATGAAGTAATTTTCTCTTCCCACACTAAGAAAGCACCTAGAATTTATGGATTTCCTACAATTTTATTTTAAAATTTTAGGAAATTGTTGAAGAATGATATGTTGGCTATAGTTAAAAAGGGAAAACAAATTGCAAAGATATAATAAGTGAGATAAATATTGCATTTATTACATTTAATTCCAAGAAATATAAGGCAAAATATATTGGTGATTTAATTGAATAAGCCTTTCTAGCATGATTTATAAGATAATCTAAAAAATTATGTCAAACATATTGAAAAGTATTCCAGATTGTGTTATATCAAAAGAATAAGGTGGTTTTCGTCATGGTACTCAAGTACTTGATGATACAATCATTGCATTATAATCCATATGTTCTCTTCATTCCATAAAAACTATGTATGCTTACAAAATTAGATATGAAAAAAATATATGATAGGATTTTTTGGTGTTTTCTACATGATATTCTCATAAAATTTGGTTTTAATCAAGGTTAGCATGAAATGAATTAGATGTTGTTATAACACTCTAAAATATTTTATTTTGATCAATGGATCCCCTATTAGATATATTGACTCATCTCATGGATTCTTCTAGGGTAATCAACTATCTCCTTAGCTTTTTATTATTCTTATTGAGGCACTAGAAAGAGCTTTCTTGAAGAAAAATCAAAGGTATTCATGTTATAACAAATGGTACCTTCAAATATTATCTTCAATTTATTGATGATACTTTTATTTTGTGTCATCCCTCCATCTATGATGCCATGGAGTTTGAATTAATATTACCATGATATGAGAAGGTTACTAGACAATTGGTAATATTATAAAATAAAGGATTATTATTAACAATACCTTAAATTTACAATAAATTATTGTTGATATTTTTAGGGTTTAAAGTTAGAAAATTGTTATTACCATGACTAGATATTTATTTTATGTAATAAGGGAAAGGAGAAGGAGATATAAGCCTCAATTTTGGATAAATGAAGTCTTGTTTGAAAGGTTTGGTAGGTAAGTTCATAATCAGGAATCATAAAAATTGCATTGTAATCTATATTTATATATATGGTATCAATTTCAAGATTTCTAGTAGGTACAAAATTTGAATTTGATAGAATGCAAAGATTTTTTGGAAATAATATGAGGAAAAACATTGGGTTTCCTCTTTGTATGTAATATAGGGTTTATAATGGAAAAAATATCATAGGGGAAGGATTTTAAAATTTTGAAACTTGAATTTTCAAAAACTAAAATATTCTACTATAGTAGGAGGAAAAAAGGAACATGTTGTTGTTATGGTAACAAATTCTAGTCATAATCAAAATTTATTTTATTTTGTAAGGGTTTCACTGTGTGATCTTGTTTAAATAGGTAATGAGGTGCTTATGAGTGCCATTTATATAGACTATAGACATGTGATAATATAAGCCTATAGGCATTCCTCATTTATGTATGCCTATAGGCATGTACATGTAAGCCTATAGGACCCTTTCATATTTAACCCTTAGTGGTATTTGGTCACTCCATATTTTTGGATAAACTTACTTAAAGATAATTTATTATTATTTTATTGTAAGGTTAACCTCAAGGTTAAGTTAATGTTGGCCTAAGGTTGACCTCTCATTGAGGTTTTGGTATCATTATAAATACCCCTCAACGAGGATCCATTTGTATCAAAAGTGTGAATAAATGTGATATATTGGGGTGCCCATGAGCACTTACCTTATACTTCTTCTTGTTGTCTCCCTTAATTTATCTTTTATCATTTAATATTGCTATCTTCTAAATTGCATTATCTTCTTTTTGGCATATGATTATGGTGAATGCATGTTTTAGAATGTTTTTGGAAATTATTGTAAATTTGAACATGGTACTAGAGTGAGATTTGAATAAGCTTCAATCATCTATAAAAAGAGGAATTTTTTACATCAACAAATGAAGAGAGCATTCAAGTCAGGTTGCAACTTGGGAAATTTAATTTCTTAATTTTCAAATTTGAACTTTTGGTGCCATTCATGTGTAGTCTTTACACGTTCACTTTATGTGGTCTGACATTGCTTGACCATGCAATCTATTGTATTAGTGATATGTTGACTTGGTCAATATGATGGCTAGGGTGAGTGCTTTAGGGCTAATAGGGGACGCAATAAAATCCCTACCGCCCCCTCATATTGTGGTTGTCACTTCATTAAATAAGCTTGGGATCCCATTTTCCAACCAAGGGAATGACATGGGGGTAGCTTGGTTGCCTAGTTTGAAGGATATTGTAGGGTCAAATATTTAAAAATATTTGGCAAGTATCTTTAAAAATAGGTTCAAATGAGGTATATTCCACTATTTTCATCATTTGTGATGATGTCATAAAATGGTTAGTATGTTTAATTATTTCTCGGAGATTGAAAATTCAAAACCCATAGGTGACACTTTTAGGGAAAAACGTTTGGGAATGGCTATGGCTAAAAGCATCTTCACCTCTCTTCCTACCTCAAAGTGCTTATGGATTAGTAGTTGGTTTTTTGGCATGCAAGTGGTAGGTTTGAAGGTTGAGCCTTGATGCCACCATATTTTTCTCCCTCTTAGGCTTAAAGCAAGATATTTTTTTATATCATTCTCCTTTGGTTTTAAAGTATGTGTAAGGAATAGTGGTAATATCATTTGTTGTCTTGGGTGAGGTATCAATTTTGAGATCCATTGGCTACTATATATATATATACATACATACATACATATATATACATACATATATACATACATATATATATATTAACATACATATATATATATATATATATATATATATATATATATATATATATATATATATATATATATATGTGTGTGTGTGTGTGTGTGTGTGTGTGTGTGTGTACCTCACCCAAGACAACAAATGATATTACCACTATGCCTTACACACACACACACACATATGTATATATATATATATATACATATATATATATATATATATGTATATATATATATATATATATATGTATATATATGTATATATATATATAGTATATATATGTATATATATATATATGTATATATATGTATATATATATATATATATATGTATATATATATGTATATATATATATATATATATGTATATATATATATATATATATATATATATATATATATATATGTGTGTGTGTGTGTGTGTAAGGTATAGTGGTAATATCATTTGTTGTCTTGGGTGAGGTATCAATTTTGAGATCCATTGGCTACTATATATATATATATATATATATATATATATATATATATATACATATATATACATATATGTATATATACATATATGTATATATATGTATATATATATATATATATATATATATATACATATATATATATATATATATATATACATATATATACATATATGTATATATACATATATGTATATATATATATACATATATATACATATATATATATATACATATATATATGTAATATACATATATGTATATATGTATATATATATATATATACATATATACATATATGTATATTACATATATATATGTATATATATATATATATACATATATGTATATTACATATATATATGTATATATATATATATACATATATGTATATTACATATATATATGTATATATATATACATACATATATATATATATATATATATATATATATATGTGTGAATGAATGAATTTAATCTATTAATCATATTAGACCAAGTGTCAAACATTGATTCATAGATGCAACAACCAATCCAGGGGTGATATGTCATAACAACCGATTTGGCAAAATTTTCTAAGGTTTGGTACTTAAAATTTTCCTAATTTGAGTGCTAATCCAACCAAATCTTCTAGAGGCCATAAATTTTATGTACAAAATCATTTGAATTTATTTTTCTCAAATTATACAATTTTTTGAGCTCTAGGTAGTAGTGACATTAGTTTATGGGCCTATTACAAATCTATTTAGGGTTTTTGTGCAAGATGGATTCCTTAGGGTATGTTACCAATATCAATGGGTGAAATTATAACACTTGGTAAATTCAAATAGTAGGATTAATTAGAAGTAAGAATCTCTAGTTCATCATCAACAACGAGTTAGAAAAAGGTCTGAATGACTATGAACTCAGTAAGAGAAAGGAGGAATCTCTTGGACTATTATTCATGTTAGTGAAACTAGATGTACTTTTCCATATTAGAGAGAATATTGATCCTATTTTATGGAATTATTTGAAATATCTCTATGGAAAATTAAGTGCTAGTGAAGTTAAAAAAAAATAGGCGAGAGCTCTCCAATCTCAAAATTTTAGATTTTAGTATTGTCAAAGACTATATATCTTACTTCAAAGTTCTAAAAGTTGATCTAGATATGGTAGGAGACAAGGTAAAGAGTGATGAAGAGTATGTCAAATATATTACTTCCAATATATTTATTTCTTTTAATACATTTGAATTGGTTATTTATGTGAATGTTATGACTATCAAAGAACCACAACCCATCTCTCTTGAAGATATTTTCAAGCTTATAATCTATTATGAAGTGGTAATGAATAATTATGGATCTCTTTCTCATACACAAGCTCATACAAAAGAATTCAATTCAATGGAATATAAATATTGAGTGCCTAAGGGAAAGTCTAAGATTTTAAAGAAGTCAAACACTTGTGAGTATTATAAAAGGGAAGGACTCTCCATCAAGAACTACATTACAAGGTCGAAGAATATTGAGATAGAATTATTAAGGGCTAGTAACACACTTTTTGATGATGAATATGAGGATGGAGGAACAATGAAGGCCCATTAGAGCATCCATTATGGGGTGAGGTGTTACCTCTAATGCTTTCTCTCATTGATCCTCTCAGATTAAATTATGGGGGGTGTTGAAATATGTGTAATATGATCTTGTTTAGGCCAAGGCCAAATGTGTGATGAGGTTCTTATGAGCACCATTTATGTAGCCTATGAGCATGTGATTATGTAAGCCTATGGGTATTCCTAATTTATGTAAGCCTACAATCATGTTCATGTTAACCTACGAGCCCATTTCATATTTCATCTTAGTGGTATTAGTTAATCCACCTTAGATAACCTCACTTAAAGGGTAATTTACTAGTATCTTATTGTAAGGTTAATCTCAAGGTTAAGTTAATGTTGACCTGAGGTTAACCTCTTATTAAGGTTTTGATATCACTATAAATACCCCTAAATTAGGATACTATATCAAAAGTGTGAATAAAATTTGACCATGAGAACCCACCTTATAATTCTTCTTGTCATCATTTTTTGTTTATCTTCCATAGTTTATTATTGCTATCTTTTAAATCACATTATCTTATTTTTTAAATATGATTGTGGTGAGTGCATGTTTTGGAATGGTTCTAAAAAATATTGCAAATTTAAACTTAGCAGGTATTGGCATAATGGTTGAGTGCCTTCGTAGCGGGATGAAGGTCCCTAGTTCATTTTGAATGACAACAAGATTTTTTTTCATATTTTGTTGATGCACATGTGTGGTGCATGTTTATTGATGCACATGCACATTGTGTGTTTACTGATGCACACACACAAGGCATGCATGCATGAGGTACACATGTAGGGACTATTGAGGATCCCACATAGTAGATGAAGAAACATTAGACATAGTATAAACATGTGATACCTGAAGGTAGAGGTGCCACATTCATATCATTCAAATTATTTAATTTTTTTTTAATTTACATGGTGGAATCGATAGACACCACAAATTTGGGTAGGCTTTCTGTATTTTATGGCCACCACAGTATTCTACATTGTCCACCCCAAAATATGCCACATAGATCTTCGCACAATCTGCCCCTATAACCACCATGCCACAATCATTTTAAACCTTTTACACCACTGAAAGCACTAGGAAAGGGACAAGCGTTCAGTATGATGAGGCTCCAGATTTGAACCTTGGACCTTCGTCCCCCTTACAGGGTTTGGTTGAACCAATTTGTCTACACCTCGGATCTCAAATTATTTTAATTAATATTTGGTCCTAAGTGCTTCAAAGGGATGTTCCTCCCTCTTTATGCATGTGCATGTCAGCGACACAATGGAAAGGGCCCTGCATTGTGATAGTAGTGACCTAGGTTTGAATCCTATTGATAACATAGCCTAAGATTTGAACATAATTTTTTTTGTTTATAAATGGAGGACAAACCAATCATTTTTTTTTGTGTCAACATCTAATTTGTTGTCACCATCCTAGTTGGTAGTCCTATCAGTGAGTGACATCAGTAAATGAGGTGACTGGAGGTGACAAGTGGTAACTTTCGATTTGTAAAATTTTCTCCTAAGGTCTATTATTTAATTTTTCTCTTTTTTTCGCTCTTATTATACCTAAAATTCTAATGATCATAACTTTTGTGTAAAAAAGTGTTTTGGGATTGTATTTTTAAAATCATATAGTTTTTTAAACTCTACAGATTGGTGACATAATTTTTTGGACCTATTACTATTTTCTATGGCATTTTTCTATGCAAAAAAAAACCTAGTTGATAATGTTCTTCATATTGAGATCATGTATAATTCTTCTCTTTTCTCATAATGGATATTTGATCTCAATACAACATTTTAGTATGGTGATTGGTAATATTTGAAGAGAAATAAAGAGCCTCGATAAACTAAAACAAAAAAGCAGTAATAAAAAAATCAAAAGAAGAAGATTGCAGATTCACACATTACACAATATTTATCCTAGAAACCTTCAACCAAGAAAAAACTAGCACAATATTATCTTATTATTGCATTAAATTGACCATATCCAATACAATAATATTCTCCTTCTATCTCTCCAAACCCTAATGCAAGTGCGATATATATAAAAAAATGCACATGCACATATTTTTACAATATCATGGGCAAAAAGAATGGGTTCAAATATAGTAACCCTAAAAGCCCATATGGATCTAAAAATAACTTAAACCCTAAAAAAATTCCAAGGCTTGCTACCCACGGACCCCTACTTTTCGGAGGGCTACCACCCTCAAACCCCTATTCAAGGCCTAGTCTGGCCCTAAACCCCAATGAGTATAGGTACAAAGTGTCTAGTACCTTTTAGTGTTAGTCCCACCAAAATAACATGGAAAATATTCAACATATTTCCAATAATATTTTAGGCTACAACATGTAAGGTATACCTTGTTTCTATAAACCCTTTCTAACCATTGGGGTTGACTATTTAGAGATCTATCTTTTGCTTCATTATTAAGTTTCCTTCTCTTGATATTGGGGATATATTGTAGTCACCATTATGCATGTTGAAGATTCTCTCATGTGAAACTTAACATCTTGATCCAAGAGGTGGAGTTGTAACTTCATGTTCAAGAGAGGTTGATCCAGTTCATGTACCTTTGGTAAAGAGAAGATAGAAGGATCCATTGGCATATGCAAGCATTCATTATGGTGGAAATATATCATATTTAATGTCTTTTCTCCTTGACCCTTTAATTCACATTATAAGGGGTGTTGAAATGTTTGTAACCTAATATTTTTAGGCCAAGGCTAATAGTGATGAAGTACTTATAGGTTATCTTGATGTAATCCTATGGGCAAGTGTTATGTAATACTTTAGTCATATTGATGTAAGTCTATGAGCATATTCATGTAAGCCTATGAAAATATTTCTATGTATGCCTATGTATATTATTCAATGTAAGCCTATAGGTATCTTCATTTAAGTCTATTGACATTTTTTTATGTAAGCCTATAGGAATTAATATATGTAAGACTATGGGTATATATGTGTAAGCCTATAAGCATCTTCATATAATCCTAAAGGAACTCTTATGTATTCACCCTTAGTGAAATTGGTTAATATAATTTTATAGATAACCATGCTTAAAAGGGTGGTTTGTTATTATTTTGTTTGTAAGGTTATTCTAATGGTTTGGTTAATGTTGATTTGAGGTTAACCTCTTATTCGGGTTTTGATAACACTATAAATACCCCTCAAAAAACAATAATTTGTATCATAATGTGATATATAAAAACTATTGTCGAGGTGACCACAATCACCCATCTATTATTCCTTCACTCATATCATGTCATTTATCTATCTTTCTCTCCTTTTTGTCTATACACTCTAATTTTTTAATCTTCTTTATTTTTCTTCATATGATCATGGTGAATGGATGTTTTGAGATATTTCTAGAAAATAATGCAAATTTCAACAAATTGCTTTAAATCTTTATATTCCAATTTAACCAAGTATCCATCATATTTTGGTAGTTTCCAAACCAACTCATCCTTTTATGGAAAATGAATAAATAGAAATTATGAAGTATCTTTTGGATCTTATTTCTTAATTGTTTTAAGTCCTATATTTCAATAAAATTACTAATAGAATTCCAGTACCTTTAATTGTTTCTCACATCAATATTATTTTTGACTTTTGAATTTATACAAGCCAAATAGACTTGAACCATTTCTTTCCAATTTGGATTAAAAATAAGACAATAAGGGTTCAATAAAACATCAAACCAAAAATTTGTAATATTATCCTTATTAACTAACCACCTAGTATATTTTTTGATTAGCTATAAAATCCTTGGTATGAAGTTCCATGTTTTTTAACTCTTAGGTAGGGTTCATTTTATTAACAATGTTATTGCATCCAAGAAGCTGATATATTTTTGAGCCAACATTTTTATTAACTCATTCCTTTATATTTGAATAATGTCCAAAAAAAAAATTTCCTTGATGGTAAACTTGTAAATATAGTTTTTTGTAATTATGACCCTCCAATTCTTTCATCGATAAACATTATATGATCTGTGCATCCTTTCCAAATAAAGTTTCTTTGAACTTTATAAATTTATATGGTATACTTATTTATAATCTTCACACATTAAAACACACATATAAATATATACATATATACATACATACATACATACATACATACATATACATATACATATACATATACATATACATATACATATACATATACATATACATATACATATACATATACATATACATATACATATACATATACATATGTAGACATTGAAAATTGACCCATTAAGATGAGTCATTTAGTTTTCCCCTCAAGTTGCCAAATGTTATCTTTGAGCCAAATTTTCCACCATCAAATATTATCCATTACTCTAAAAAAATATACCATTGGATCGGGATCAAAAAGAAATTTCTGATGGTATACATTTTATCCCATTCTAACACCATTTGATCCTCCAAACTATAGAAAAACTGCACATGGGTCTAGATGTTGCAATTGCACGATTTTCGAAAGTGCTAGAATCCTAGTGGCTGCCCTAACCCTAAAACCTAATTTTTAAATTTTATTTTTTTCCTACCTAAGCCCTCTAAAACCTCTATAAATAGAGGGGTTGGACTCCATTTTTGGAGGACCATGTTCTACTACGATAAGACCATATGCATATATCATGGATGATCTCACAACTTGCTCTCTATTGTTACATATTCTTGAAAGAGAGAAGATCTCCCTCATCTGCTTATGTTTGCTCTTAAAATTTTCTAGGTTATCTCTTTTATTGTTATTCATTGTTTTTTCATTAATTGTTATTGTTGTGTTTTCAACTTTTTTTATTGTTATTCATTGTGTTTTCATTAATTGTTGTTGTGTTTTCATTCTCCTTTATTGTTATTCATTGTATTTTGACCTCTAACATTCTATTTTATTTTCTTTGATCACATTAAATTGGGGGTAACCGATTGTTCCCAAAAACCCTAGTTTTTAGATTTAAATATACATTTGTGTTATGTTCATGTTATTAGTTGTTACACATATGTATTTATTTTATTCTATTTGTTAATTTTTTATTTTGTTCACTTTGATTGCATTAAATTAGGGGAAATCATTTGTTCCCCAAAACCCTAGTTTTTAGATTTAAATATACATCTATGTTATGTTCATGTTATTAGCTATTACACATCTATATTTGTTTTATTCTATTTGTTAATTTTTTATTTTGTTCACTTTGATTGCATTAAATTGGGGGCAATCATTTATTCCCAAAACCCTAGTTTTTAGATTTAAATATACATCTGTGTTATGTTCATGTTATTAGTTGTTACACATTTTTATTTGTTTTGTTCTATTTTTTAAAATAAATTTTTTTGGTAGATAAGATACTATAGCATTAATACTAGGTTTTACAGGTTGACCCAAAACCTTTTACAAAAATCAGCCTAGGGTTGTTGATGAACATGTCATTACTAAGGATCCTATATATGTAAAATCTACATACCGCCAAAGCCATTACATCCGGTAAGGCACATAGCTTGTTATCAAAAAGAAACTTCCCATACAAAATTTTGGGTATACCCTACAAAAACACACCTGCATCATAATTACAAAAAAATAAACAGACACAGATCCCTTCATTGAAACAATGGAGAAAAAAAAAGCACAGACACAAATAGCAGAGTACTGAAAAAAACTCCCACAAGCTCTGTATTGACAATTACTCTTAATAATTCTTTGGTAATTTCTTTCTTCAGCATATGACATGCTTTGGGACCACATCCATTCTTGGCCAATCAACCTTGGATAAGTGAACTTGCTGGCTAGATTTATGGCAGTGGCTATCTGGTGGTCCACATGGCTCTGGTTCGAAGTCTTATATTGTCCTTTCTTTCCTACCTTGTGATTATCAACCAACCTCAAATTACTAATATGACTAGGATCCATGATATATGACATGTGACTATCCCCATTAGTCTTTGTGTTATTTCCAAGCAACATCCACCAATACTGACAGCTCGAATAATTTTTATTGTGAGTCCATTTCAAAAAGATACAGGAATACTCATAGCCTTCAAAATTACAATGCCTTCCCTGTTGGTAAATTTGACTATCATTATTGGAATTCTTGTTGAATAAGCTCCTCTACTTTGCTCGGGACACCGTGTTCCCATTTGAAATGTCCATCACCATCGACACCCAAATTGGCCATCTTATTAGCAACTTTGTTAACTTCCCGAAAGAAATGTTGGGCTTTTTTGTCCTGTCTTCCCTAGAAAAGGATCCTAGCCTCTTCAACAATTATTTTAATCCTCCAAGGAGGTGTTTTCCAATTATTGAGGAGATTTATAACATGCATAGAGTCTTCAAACTGCCTTCTAAGTCATGAGTCATTTGAAGGCCTCTCCACATAACTTTAGCTTCAACTTTGTTGTTCATCCTTGTTTCCAAATATTCAGAAAATACAAGCATCATATTCCCATTATGATCTCACATAATGCCACCAATGCCTACTTTGCAAGGATTGTCCTTAGCCACTCCATAAAAATTAAGCTTAAACCAACCCATAGGAGGTGGGGACCACTTAACATTGGCTCTGGGGTTTACTACCCTCGGCACAAACTCATATAACAAGGTTAATATTAAATATTGAGCAATCGTGGTCTCCTACAGATGAGGTTTAACTTTCTATTTTGTTCACTTTGATTGCATTAGATTGGGGGCAAGTGTTTACCTCCAAAACCCTAGGATCTACTCTACATTTTTGTTACAATTGGTGTACTCCTGTTTTGTTTGGATTTGTACTCTAACATTCTGTTTTGTTACTATGATCATATTATATTGGAGGTAAATAGTCACCTCCAAAACCCTAGTTTCTAAGATTGCATATTTTGTTCAAGTTTTGCATTAATATCATCTTTACATTTACATTCACTGTTTTCCTACTTGTGTATGTTGTTACATTCTTTCCAAAGGTCAAGATCTTCTTTTGCTTTTAAAGTTCAGCTAAAAGGACCTAGGGGCTTGAATGCTGCACCTCTAAGCACAAATCTATAGTGGCCTAAGTAGGCCCCTACCATTGATCAATATTTTTAGTGTCTTGTGAAGTTGTCTTGCAGGTTTTGAAGTTGTTTGGGTATACTGGATGCAAGTTTAAAGCAAGGATCAAACATCGGTGCAAGTAAGTGTCCTTAATAGTCTATTAGGTTGTTTTCCTTCTTTTATGTGTTTCATGCCCATTTCTATTTCATATTTTAGATCATAGATAAAGGATAAATTTTAATTAAATTCTTAGGCATCTAAAAGATATAAGGCATATAGTTTGCACCTAGGGTTTTAGTGTATTTTTGTACATCCTCTTGTATTCTTGTTAAGAACATAAAATAATTTCTTTATTGTAATCCTAGGGTTAGTAATCATCGAAGTCGAGAATCATATTAGGGATAGCTCTTGTATTCCTGCATTTTGTGTGTTTTGCATTGCATTTTATTTTGTAGTTTAAATATTTTAGAAAGACCAAAAATTTAAGTGTTTGTATAAAATTAACACATTAAACATCACCCAACACCTCCCCAAACTTGGAACGAGTCCTAAAACCATTCTTGGTGAACCCCTTTTTCCTTTTGTCCATCGAGTGTAGAGACATAATAGCCACCACGGTCACCTTGGGGCTTCCTAGTGGATCCAACCCTGAGAATCATACGTGGTGTGCCATTTTTCCCCTCTACATATTTGGTGAACCCGATGTGAACGTGCATCTGTAGTGGCCAAAATAGGAAGCCTTTTTATTTTGTTTTCTTTTGTTTTGAAAATTTTAAACAAGACCACTAAAATTTATTTTCTTAGATTAGAAAAATATAAAAAGAAAATTTTAAAATCTTGTTTGATTCACATTTTTCTTTTTTTAACATCCCTAAAAAGAACACATCCAACATCTTATTCCATAGCCTAGCCTCATGATAGGGCGCCACTTTGGTGGTGGGAAATCCACATTAAAGGTCCTATGAGTCAAAGATGGTCTGGAATTAATGAGAATACATAGTGAAGGGGGTTAGCCATACCCATGAACCTTCGAAAAGGGATTATCCTTTCACTTGTGCTCAAAAAACTAAAAACTTTTTAATCAAGATTAAAATTTAGCTAGTCCAATATCCATCATAGCTGTGGAATAGAGCACATATTTCTCTTTAGAGAGTATATCGCTAACCATAGTGAACTAGGTGAGGATTGGTAGGACTTGGGCTCCATCACGGCTTGGATTTCATCACCAAGTGTCTATATGTGGGCATCTAGGTGAAGGCCCTAATTTAAGACAAGTTAACTATACCTCTCCAACTTTTTCCCACACTTTGTATTTGATATAGTTTTATTTTTATTATTATTTTTCTCTCTCCTATCCTTTTTCTTAGTCCTAATGGCTCCCAATCTTAGGAATAAGTGAAAGATTTTAGATCCTGGTCAGATTTTCCAAGAAGATGACTAGGTTGATAGGGAGAATCCCAATTTAGAAGAGGAAGAGAATGTAGAAATGAAAAATGAGGTTGATCCTATTGAGGGGCCCAATGGACACCTCACCTTCAAATATTTTGATCAAATATGGGGTTTCTATAAGAAACATAAATCTACTTTGGACAAGGGTTTAGAGGTGGAATGACAACTTGAAGAGGGTGGGACCTCCCATCATCATAATGTTCCACCCCAAAATGTTCACATTAACCCCTTGTTCGAAGATACCTCTAATATAAATCCTTTTCATCAACCTACCTATGCCACTACTACAACCACCAATATTGGGAGGACTCCACTTGTTCCTCCAACTAGTAGTGCATCTCAAAATTATTTTCAATTTCCTCCTCATCCTACCCATCTCAACATTCTTGCTTCTATTCCACCAAATGTCAGTTGTTCTCAATAACAAGATACCACATATCACAACCCATTCCATAACAACATCAATACCTCCAACATTGGCCAAGTTCCTTACCAACAACCTACCTATACCCCTCCCTTAGGGAACTTAGGGGTATTGCACAACAACAATCCTAAAATGCAGAGCTTAGCAAGTGTGGTGAAACAACTAGTTTCAAGAATGGACATGATTCAACCCCCAAGTTTCACCTATAATTATAGAGAAATGTGTAATCAACCCCTAGACCCTATCATTACCTCTAGGCCTTATCCCAAACATTTCCCCATGCTCGTGTTGCCTATATATAAGGGAATAGAAGATCCAATTGAACACTTAAGAATGTTTAGGACATCATGTCATGATATCATATATGATGACATGTTGCTCCTAAAAATATTCCCTAAGAGCCTTGAGGGTATGGCATTAGAATGGTACTATCAACTACCCAATCATTCTTTGAGGAACTTTGAAGAGACAACAGAAATGTTTGTCCAACAATTTGGGGTCTATGTTGAAAGAAATGTGTCAATGAAGGATGTCTACATGTTAAAGCAAGGTAAAGAAGAAATTTTTTTGGATTTCTTATCTCATTGGAGGAGTCTAGTTGGATGATTAAGATATACTTTACCTCCTCGAGATATGCTTGAGATATTTATCAAAAATATGCAAGAACAAATATCTTATGAATTGGAGACCACAACTATCACATCCTTCGACCAAGCAATAGACTTAGCAAGAAGGGTAGAGCAAGCCCTTATTCAAAGAGGCCAACTCAAGATAAAAGAAGATAGAACCACTAAGTCACAATATAAGAACAAGCATGTGGTAGGTGATGGGGTAATAGATAGTAGGCCCATTAATAGTATTGTTAACTCCCTATAAAATATGGTGCTAAGCCAACCCCAAAAACCTCCACCAAGGAATTTCACAAAACTCAACATACCTATGATGGTGGTTCTAAAATAGCTTGTGGAAGCTAACATGATTGAGTTACCTCCCATAAGGTAACTAGACACTACAACTACTTGGTACAAATTAGGACAACATTGTGACTATCATAGGGTGGATGGACACATGACAAACTCATGTAGGATATTGAAACATGTGGTTTAAGACCTCATCGATGAAGGTCACTTAATTTTGGAAGGTTCTCAACCATAATCCCCCCAAAAACCACCCCCCCCCCAAAAACCCACAACAACCAAGGTTTTTCACCTCCTAGCATAGTCAACAACCAATCAAGTATCATATAATAAAGTGCCCCCTCCCTATGACCATATGGTTGGTATGATAGCAACAACCACAAGGAAACAAGCAAAGATGCAACCGACTCAACATTCTCAATAGGAGATGAGTCCTTCATCCAACTTACCTTCAAAACCTACCTTAGTTTTGAAGAACCCCTCAAAAAGGAGCATGAGCTTAGAGAACCCACCCTTAGTGTTAAAACCACAACCTAAAGTCTCCTTCGACATCCAACAACAATTAGCTAGTACCCTAGCTAAGATTTCCCTTTTAGAACTTTTACAAACTTCCCCTATTCATAGGGAAGCTTTGTTGGAGCTTCTAAAACAACAATCTATCCCTCAAGACATTTCCCCTAGTGCTATAGCTAATGTTGTAGGCTCTCTTGGGACACATCACATCACATTTTTGGATGATGATATGCCTTCCTCTGACCTGCGAGGGGACTCTTCCCTCTACATCACTGCATTTATTAGGGAAAATTTTGTCAAGCGAATCTTGATTGATAATGGATCTTCCCTTAATTTATGCACATATCAATTTTTCCAAAGCTTTGGATTAAAAGAGGAAGACTTAACTAAATTTGATGTTATCATCAAAGCTTTCAACAATGAGTCCCAAGAGGCCTACGATATTATATCCCTCCCCCTTAGGGTTGGACCTAATATTTTAGATACCTTGTTCTATGTGGTGTCTTGCCCTGCATATTTCAATATTCTTCTTGGATGCCCTTGGATCCATGCGATGAGGGTTGTCCCTTCCACTTATCATCAATGTTTGAAGTTCAAATTTAAGAATCAACTTGTCACCATTTTGGGTGATCCTCATCCATTCAAATATTGTTCAATGGTTGAGCAAGCTCAATATGGTCTCAATATTTATCCTTCGGTCTCTATTTCCTCTTCTCCTACTCATCCTTCCTCACAAATCATTGAGCAACTTGAAAATTTAAAAGTAAGTGAGGAACCACTCATCAATGTTTCATCATAGGATCAAACCAATCTATTTCTTCAAGAACCTCTTCTAGATCTTGCTCAGCTACCACCTTCACCAAGGACTATGGGTTTACCCTATAAGAAAGGTGAAGTTGTACACATTGGCACGTGTACCTTTGTCTTCATAGGAATATCCCTCAAAGAAAATATTTGTGGTCGCAACCCTTGTCTTGTAGAGCATTCTTTCACCCATTGTTACTTATCCAATGATTACCCACTTCCCAAGAAAATCCTATCTAGTATGGGATATATAGGTAAAGGTTTGGGGCCACAAAAAAAAGGTATTCAAGAACCTTTGGAAGTTGAGCCTTGGCCTAGGAGATGTGGCATAGGCTACATACCCACTAAAAACCAACCTTTACCATTCAATGATGATGATCACCTTATTACTTATATCGAATACTTAGATCATCAAGGCTTGGAGTGGAGTGATGAGGATGAGGGACCGCATTTTCCCTCTGACATTCTATTTTGCAATGTTGTAACTTTGGTGCACCCTAAGCCAATGCCTCCTTGGATGGTAAAGAACTTAAAGAACCCATGAACATAATGCACCTAAAAAGGTACTATGCATAATTCATCATCATTTATCATATTACATTTAGCTTAGTGATCATATTGCATTTTGATTATCTGTTCATACTGCATACTTGCCTGACATAGGTTGCATGATTTGCTTAACATTTTATCCATTTTGCATTTCTTCTTGTCATAATTGCATTGTTGCTTGCTCATGACTGCTTGATCATATAGATTTTTGGGGATTTTGTGACAATGGCAAGTGATGACACCTAGTTAGATCATAGCTCACATGCATTGCACTCTCACTAGGGCTTTGATGCCTAGTGAAGTCCCCAACCTAGGGCCCATGCATCACTTCTCTTTTCTTCTTCTATTCCTTGACCTTGAAAGTTTTTACAACGACCATCAATTTCTCTCCAAAGTCAAGGAATATTATTCTCCTTCACGTATATCCTTACCTTGTTCATATTTTTTAAAATATTTTTCTCTCATCAAGACAAGGATATACGTCCTTTTATCTGTGCATCTTGTTTGTTCACACTTTCCTTCTTGATATTTTGATTATTAAGGGATCCTTGTGAGATAGGATAGATATCGTATGAATATCCTTTTGGTGCTTATACGGCCACTGACTATCTTATGCACATCTCTTAACTATCAAAATTTCAAAAAGGAACACACACACACATGATTATTTAAATCTCTTTTGTCCCTATTTTTGCTATCTTTCTTCTAGCACATTGCACACACGCACATTCATGCTTTTATTTGTTCACATATTGCACACACCACCCCCCTATTAGGTTACACTCCTCTTGACTCAACAGGCACCACACCCCATTATAGGATCAGCTCCATGGCCATTCATGCGGTCATACACAACACACATCCTAGTGGGTAATCACCCCATAGCAGTCACTAGTGAGCACACACCCATAATGGGTATCACTCCACCTATCCATTTTAGTGGGCACTACACCCCATTATAGGATCAGCTCCATGGCCATTCATGCGGTCATACACAACACACATCCTAGCGGGTAATCACCCCACAATAGTCACTAGCGAGCACACACCCATAGCGGGTATCGCTCCACTTGACCTTTTTTTTCTCAAGCATAACACCCTTTACAGATAGCTTCATGGCCACACATGAGGGGCAACCTCCATCATCGATCATTTATGAGCACACATCCTTACAGGGTTCTGCTTTTTTTTTTATTATTTCTTTATTTTGACCTTTTGGAGCTTTGTTTCCCCCTTCTTCTCTCCTCTTCCCTCTTCTTTCTTTCCCCTTCTTTCATTTTTTCATCCATGCATTTCATCTTAGGTAGATTGCATTTCATGCATTAGTTATTTGCATTAGCTAGATTTACCATTGACATGCTTTTGCTCTACTTGATCTATTTTCTTTTATTTTTCCTTTGCTTTCTTTCTTTACCTTTTTTGAGTTTCTTAAGGAATTTTACATTCCTTCTAAAACTCGAGGGGGCACCCCAACCTTAGAGGCATTAATGGTAGTAATGTCTTGCTTTGTGTGCAAAATTCTAAAGTGTCCATAATGATACCTTTTTGCACCACCCCTCTATCCAAACCCAGCCACCCCTTTTTGTGTTTGCCCATAGGTGTCTACATCTTTCTTTGACATATTTATTTGGCCATAAATGTATCAAAGAGGGGGCAAAATGTAGACATGGAAAATTGACCCATTAAGATGAGTTATTTTCTTTAGATCCTTAGTTTTCCCCTCTCTTTTTGTATTTTTCCCATAGGTGTCTACATCTTTATTTGACACATTTATTTGGCCATAAATGCATCAAAGAGGGGAAAATATAGACATGGAAAATTGACCCATTAAGATGAGTCATTTAGTTTTCCCCTCAAGTTGCCAAAGGTCATCTTTGAGCCAACTTTTCCCCCATAAAATCTTCTCCATTCCTCCCAAAACCTATACCATTGGATCGGGCTCAAAAAGAGCTTTCCGATGGTATAAGTTTTATCCCATTCTAACACTATTTGGTCCCCCAAACTATAGAAAAACTACACATGGGTCTAGCTATCGCAATTGCATAATTTTCAAAATTTCTAGAACCCTAGTGGTTGCCCTAACCCTAAAACCTATTTTTTAAATTTCTTTTTTTTCTCGTCTAAGCCCTCCAAACCCTCTATAAATAGAGGGGTTGGGATCCCTTTTGGAGGACCATGTTCTATTGCGATAAGACCATATACATATACCTGGATGCTCTCATGACTTGCTCTCTATTGTTACATCTTCTTGAAGGAGAGAAGATCTCCCTCCTCCGCTTGTGTTTCCTCTTCAAATTTTCTAGGTTATCTCTTTTATTGTTATTCATTGTGTTTTCATTAATTGTTATTGTCATATTTTCATTCTCTTTTATTGTTATTCATTGTGTTTTCATTAATTGTTATTGTTGTGTTTTCATTCTCTTTTATTGTTATTCACTTTTTTTTACCTCTAACATTCTATTTTGTTTGCTTTGATTGTATTAAATTGGGGGGAACCGTTTGTTCCCCAAAAGTCTAGTTTTTAGATATATCATATTTGAGATAAATTTTTCCCTATCAAATCTTCTCCATTCCTTCCAAAACCTATACCATTGGATTAGGCTCAAAAATATCTTTCCAACAGTATAAGTTTTGTCCCATTCTAACACTATTTGGTCCTCCAAACTATAGAAAAACTACACATGGGTCTAGCTATCGCAATTGCACGATTTTCAAAAGTTCTAGAACCCTAGTGGCTGCCCTAACCCTAAAACCTAATTTTTAAATTTCATTTTTTTCCTACCTAAGCCCTCCAAACCCTCTATAAATAGAGGGGTTGATCTCCCTTTATAGAGGACCATGTTCTATTGCGATAAGACCATATGCATATACTATGGATGCTCTCACAACTTGCTCTCTATTTTTACATATTATTGAAGGAGAGAAGATATCCCTCCTCTGCTTGTGTTTTCTCTTCAAATGTTTTGGGTTATATTTTTTTTTTATTCATTATATTTTCATTAATTGTTATTGCTATATTTTCACCCTCTTTTATTGTTATTCATTGTGTTTTCATCAATTTTTATTATTGTGTTTTCATTCTACTTTATTGTTATTCATTGTGTTTTGACCTCTAATATTCTATTTTATTTGATTTGATTGCATTAAATTGGGGGTAACCGTTTGTTCCTCAAAATCCTAGTTTTTAGATTTAAATATACATCTGTGTTATATTCATGTTATTAGTTGTTACACATCTGTATTTGTTTTATTTTATTTTTTAATTTTTTATTTTGTTCACTTTGATTGCATTAAATTGGGGGTAACCATTTGTTCCCTAAAACCCTAGTTTTTAGATTTAAATATACATTTGTGTTATGTTCAGGCTATTAGCTATTACACATCTATATTTGTTTTATTCTATTTGTTAAATTTTTTATTTTGTTCACTTTGATTGCATTAAATTTGGGGTAACCGTTTGTTCCCCAAAACCCTAGTTTTCATATTTAAATATACATTTGTGTTATGTTCATGTTATTAGTTATTACACATATGTATTTATTTTGTTCTATTTGTTAAATTTCTATTTTGTTTACTTTGATTACATTATATTAGGGGCAAGTGTTTACCTCCAAAAGTCTAGGATCTACTCTATGTTTTTATTATAATTGGTGTACTCTTATTTTATTTGGATCTGTACTCTAACATTCTATTTTGTTATTGTGATCATATTATATTGGAGGTAAATAGTCACCTCCAAAACCCTAGTTTCTAAGATTGCATGTTTTGTTCAATTTTTGCATTAATATCATCTTTACATTTACATTCACTGTTTTCCTACTTGTGTATGTTGTTACATTCTTTCCAAAGGCCAAGATATTATTTTGCTTTTAAATATCAACTAAAAAGACCTAGGGGGATTGCATGCTGCACCTTGGATCACAACTCTATAGAAGCCTAAGCAAGCCCCCTACCACTGATAAACATTTATAGTGTCTTGTGAAGTTGTCTTCCAGGTTTCAAAGTTGTTTGGGTATACTGGATGCAAGTTTAAAGCAAGGATCAAACACTGGTGCAAGTATTTGTCCTTAATAGTCTATCAGGTTATTTTCCTTATTTTATGTGTTTCATACCCATTTCTATTTCATATTTTAGATCATAGATAAAGGATAAATTTTAATTAAATTTTTAAGCATCTAAAAGATATAAGGCATATAGTTTGCACCTAGGGTTTTAGTGTGTTTTTGTACATCCTCTTGTATTCTTGTTAAGAACATAAAATAATTTCTTTATTGTAATCCTAGGGTTAGTAATCATCAAAGTCAAGAATCATATTAGGGATAGCTCTTGTATTCCTGCATTTTGTGTATATTGCATAGCATTTTATTTTATAATTTAAATATTTTAGAGAGACCAAAACTTTAAGTGTTTGTATAAAATTAACACATTAAACATCACCCAACACCTCCCTCGGACTTGGAACGAGTCCTTAAACCATTCCTGGTGAACCCTTTTTCCTTTCCCATCGAGTGTAGAGACATAATAGCCATTGCAATCACCCCGAGGCTTCCCAACGAATCCATCCTAGAGAATCATACGCGGTGTGCAATTTTACCCCCTCTACAACATACATACATACATACATACATACAGATACATATACACACACATATATATGTATATGTATATATGTATATGTATATATATATATATATATATATATGTATATGTATACGTATATGTATATGTATATATATCTAGAGAGAGAGAAAATATGTAATGTGAGGATGTGCACAAGTGTTATATATTCAAAATGCATGTAGGAGTGTAAGTATCATGTAGAAGTGCAAGTGTCATAGAGTTAAGTGTACAAGTAATTAGAGAGTCAAGAGTCTTGTATATAAGTGGCAAGATGAGAAGCCAAAGGACATGAGAGACTTATCTTATGTAAAGAATAGGAAAGGTTGCAACTCTTGGATATGTGAGGAGTGCAATAGTCAAGTATTGAAGAGTCATATTTCTATGTCTATATTATGGAGATAAAGCTCCATGTATTGTAATGGAAAATGATATAAGAATATCATATTTCAAGAATTAATAATATTGAAGCTTGTATGCATATTTTGAGCAATTCTATTGTAAGTATTCTTCATGTTATTACATGAATGATTTTAGCCATTTTACATTCATATTTGATATTATTTTGAATGTTATTATAATTTATATTAGCCAACATATATTTTGATTGCTCTTATATTTAATTATATTCTTGATCAAATATATTGGGACCTAATATAGTTTAGCTTAAAATCCAATAGTGGTATTAGAACCACTATCATATTCAAAGCTACCACAAATAGTCTCTATTATTACCATAAAAGGAATACTTTGATGTGATTGCTATAAATTTTGAATTTATAGATTGATTGATATTTGATATTGGTCCTTAGCCAAAGTATTTCCACTTTAAAGGAAGTGAATACTAGGACTCCATTTCAAGGCTTGTAGAGCAGATAGTGAGGGGACAAATAAAAGTCACCCTGATTTGGATGCTAGGGTTTGTCCATAAATTAGTGAAGACAAGGACTCAACTATTTGGATTCTCTAGATAAGAGGAGAGTCATATAAAATATTATAGTGGTTTAAAACCACCATTGAAGGATAAAAAGTCCTTATATATTGTGTTGGATAGAGTGTCTAATAGCTATAAAATATTTGATAAGGAGTATAAAATAATTTGAGGAGAAGAAATCCTTATATTTTTTTATAAAAAAAGTTCATGATCGAGCAGATAAAAAAATATTTAAAGCACCAAAAAGATGCTATATGAGCCAAGTATAGAGTAGATAAGTTATACCAGAACGTGCTAAGCAAAATCTAAAGGAAGCTAAGAGCACATAAGAGAAAGTAAAGAGGGCCAAATTATAAGTGAGAGATAGCAAGAAGGACAAAGCCAAACTGGGTCACAAAGACTGCAAAAAAATAGAGAAATTTGTTTGCATGAAGGACAGAGCCAAACTACCTCACAAAGATGACCAAAAAGCAAAGGAATTTGTCCAAGTGAAGGGCAAAGCAAAAATACCTCATAGAGATAACCAAAAGGTAAAGGAATTTATCCATGTGAAGGATAGATCCAAATAGCCTACATAGATATGGCCAAAAGGTAGAAGAAATCACCCGCATGAGATGATATGAAGGATAGAACCAAACTCCTTGTGTAGAGACAATCAGAAGAGATGGAAGTATCTTGATGAATAGTAGCACCTATGATGGTTTTTAAGTGATCAAGAGAGCAAAATTATCTACAATAGAATAAATCCTTGATAAGATTTTTGGTTGATATCATTCGAATGCCAAAGTATCCACTCTGCTACTACAGGCTAGAAAGTAATGCATTGGAATATTGAAATTCAAAGGCATCAATTCTTGCATAGGCATTACAAAGGAGTAACATTTGATATCGACTATAATTTCATGAATGTGAGCACTTCATCAAGCTTCAAATATTCTACTCAGATTTTCCAAGTGGAGGTTAAGGTAAGCTTTACCTTGATTATTAATTATTTGATAAAGTCCTAAGTTATGGATTATTAAAGTATTGAAACTTAGGATTAATAATTAAGAGGGAGATAAAATGTATTCAACTTTATGATATTATTTAGGTGGGAGTTATAAGGGCTTCTACCTTATTTATAAAAAATGAAAATTTTATTATTTGCAAATAATTGTTTGCAATTTATTTATAATTTTTGAAAATATAAATTAATATTTTGGAGAGAAGGATTTCTACTCCAAATTGAAATAATTGAAGATTTTGAAAATTTGAAATTTGAGATTTGAAGATTTAGAAATTTAGAAGATTTGAAAGATTTAAAATTTGAAGATTGAAGATTTGAATATTTGATAATTTAGAAAGTTGAAAATTTTGAAGGATTTAGAAAATTTGCAAATTTAATAAATTAGGGATAAAAAAGGTTTTCTACTTCAATGGATTTGAAAATTTCTTAAATTTATAAAATTATTTTTGAAAGGATTTGATTATTGTGTGAGGATATAATTTAACTTATAATATTTTTAGAGAATTAGATAGTGCACATCAAGTTAGCAATCTAGAAGCCAACGTTCATATTTTATTAAATAACAAATAGTTTTATTTAGCAATCTATTATTAGTGAAAATATTATGTATGCCATTGTTAGATGGGTGGGTATAATTTGTGATCATACTATTACAAGCTAATAATAGCCTTTATCATTGTATATATCCGCATCAAATCAATGAAATTTGTTGTTCGATTTCTATCAGTGGTATCCAAGCAATGATACCATGGCTTTCAAATTATAAATTGCCCCTAAAGACAATTGATTGTGAGCTCATATTTGTAAGCCTACAATTAGGCATAGGAGGCATAGAGTTAAATTGGATAGAATATCGATTTGAGGTCTATTTAAAAAAAAGGTATAAAGTCCATATTCATTGTTTGTTGCTCAAAAACACCAGGTAGATCATATTGGTAGACTACCTATGCATAAACCTAAATAAAAAATAGGCTGACCCTGTTTAAGATTCGAACCCTATTCAAGATAATATTTTTCCCATTTCAAATGGGTTCATTCATAGTAGAGCATGTGGCCTCCGCTGAAAACGTGTTGTGCCACTATTGTGAAAAGGTGCAAGCTAAGAAATCCAAGCGAAAGAGTGGTTCAAGGAGCAATATTTACACTTGATCGAATGAAGATGTCCTTGGTTCTCGAGCTTGTTAGATTTTGATGCTATGAGCAAAGGGAGAATGCAATCACATGATATAGAATATACAAAAAAGTAAGATGCTGAAATATACTATTAATGGTAAGTGACGAAAATGATACAATGCTATATGGAGGAAATGAACACTCCATAACAGGTTATAAGAACTACATTGTATCCACCACCAATCTATATGATGATATTGTAGAGTATCTCTACTACTACATACAAATATATATAAACACTCACTATGAGACCCTTTATATAAAAATATGGATTGCTTGGCCAACACTCTTCCTAACATGCACATAGACACTTGTGCATTTATTACAATACTTGAAGTAACTTGCTAACTACCCCCTAAAGTAATATCCTACTCTATTTATGTACCAAAGGTGGTACATTTACATGATCCAAATGATGTAATATACTCTAACACCCCTCGTATTACATTATTTGGGTATTTGAATACTTTAGTCTTCAACATGTATTTTTTTATTCTTTTCTTGTGTCCTATCCAATAAAATAATTAGTCTTCATGCTATATCCATTGTTACTTGTTGTTAGATACCTTTGATGAAGTAGGGATCTCATAATTTTGCATGTTGCAAGTGGATTAGGGTGATTCCATTTTCCTTCTTATTTTTTGTGTAACCTACTTCTTTGATCTTCACAAATGTTAAGCTTGAACTTATGGTTAGTGGATGCTTCTAAAATGAGATATTGAAAAATATAATCTATTATGTGTAGTAATATTTCTTCATGAATTCTATAGTACTTATATTTATAGTAATAGAAGAAAGATAAATGGTTCTTGTTGGGCACTGAATTGCACCAAGTTTTACTTGATACTATGGTTGTCTATCTTCCTACTTTCTATTTAGGCTTGCACCCGATAGCTGTAGCTCAACACTCAACATTGGATGGACCAAAACAAGGGTTTTAGATCCAACCTCCAGAGTAGGTTGGTTCCTTGTCAACTTAGCAGATTGTTGACACAATTATGCTCAATTAGGGTTTGGAGTTTAGGGTAAGAAAAGGGTAAGGTTAGAGAGATGTAGATATCAGTGGATGGATAGGTTAACAACATTGCATCACCATAAAAAGCTTCCAAAAAACCATACTAAAGATATACATCCAGATCAACATTTATCCCAAGATAGCTTGTTTCAGATATTAAAGCATAACAGAGAAATGTTATAGTAAGCAATTTCAATACCCAGGAAATGATAATCCAAATAGCAGAATTCACCAAAACCCAGATTTTATAGAAATGCACCTTCTAATAACAAAGAACAAACTTCAAAGCAGATTTCAATTACTCATAACAACTAGTAATCCATGATTGGCACAAACTAACCATCTAAGTATTTACAGAAATACAACTATGAAATCCGAACCTCTAACATCCAACACAGAAACACAGCTTTGAGGTGAAGATCAATGTATTGCTCCTTGCATTCAGTCCTTCAAAAATATTTACAGTAGTATAGGAAAACACGCTAGAGCCGACCCTTAAAAATGAGGGTTCGATCTCTCTTTATAGTTTTCATATTACAATATTCAAGAAACAATACATTCAATCTTGTTATAACAACTCAGCAAAGAGTTTAGTTGGCATTAGCTGATTCATCCAAACTCTGAGAAATCCATTGGAAGAGCATCCACCATGGCCATTCGAGATCTCTGCAACTTGATGATCGACCAGAAGGACTGTAGTTCAGAACCTTCCGGATCACGCGTTCCATCGATATTTCTTGAGAGCAACTTGCCACCGTCGATCTGTAACCACTTCTGGTTAGATCTTCTTGAAAATATTTGATGTTTCATCTTTCGGATGCATGCCATGGTTCTAGTGCAAAAACCTTTTAAATAATCAAAATTTGATAGGCCAACCTCCACCATTGATTCTCCTTTTTGGATGACTTAGATTAAATCCGGCATGACTTGAAAGCCATCCCCCTTTTTCTCTTAAATTTTCTATTGATCCGAGCATCAAAACTTTGAATCCGCTCTAGAATCTTTTATCTTCTACCTTGTCTTCGTTAATCCACACTTTTTCATCATTGATGTCATCATCTCCTCGTGAATTTTGTAGATTTTAGAGATAATGCAAGTCCGGGCCCGAAGTCAAACACTTAGATTATTCCACCCTTCTGCCCCATCTTTATTCCAGAAAGAGAGTCCTTGTTCATTTCTCGGATCACCAATCCACTCCTTTTCAACACTGACATCACCATCTCCTTGTGACTTTTATAGATTTTGAAACTTTCGCCAATCCAGAGTGGGAAGCAAAAAGATTATTCTAGAGCGGGAAGCAAAAAGGCCTTTCTGAAATCGGACATACGCCAAGAGTCAAATCCACACTTCTTTGTTGCTGATGTCACCATTTCTTAGAAACTTTTGTGGATTTTGAAACCCATCGTTATTCTGGACCTGGAATTGAGTTTCCTAGATTATCATCATACCTTAAAAATTGCATAGCTCCAGAGCGGAATAACAGTATTATCACTTAGTCAAAATTATACAAAATTTTACTAAGTATGTGGCCATTTTGGGCCTACATTCTGGTGCCTTCCGGGTGGATTTGCTCGCAAAGCCAATCGAATCTAGAGTCTTATCCATTGGGCCTTCGGATTCAAGACAATGCTAACCTTTGAAAATGGAACATGTTCAAGAAATGATTTCCATACAAACCCTACCCTCTGCAAATCTAAACATTACTCAGAGGATAGAGGTTCATATAGAAACCATGCCAAGGACATCATAAAACCTCCCATTTAAAATAGAGATTGTGCCTACAATAGTAGTATCATTACTACCTTTTCAAACTATACACAACTCCTCTTCCTTTATATGGCTTTATTTCAAAGAATGTCCTCACACAAAAATTGTTGCTTTATAGGCTTCACACCTTTATTGCTTATTTTTGACAATTGTCAGGGTAAAAAATAAGAAATACAAAAATGATGTATTTGTACAAATAGAAATAGAAATGACTTGAGCATGAGCCCCTCCTGGGCATGTGAGTGCTCAATATTATCCTTACTCTTCCACACCTCCTTCATCTTCATATTCTTCTTCTTCTTGCTCTTCCGGAGTCTGTACACTTTGATTATTTCCACCAGAGGTGTCCCCCAACAATTTGGTCATTGATTCCAAAGACTGGAGGGTATGTCTCCAAACTTCCTCGAAAGGGTTTGACATTTCTTTAAGCTGCTTATAAACGTATTGTAGCTCTCCAACATCCTCGTAATTAGCAGCCCTCCCTTTAATCACCAAATCTTCCATCAAATATCTGAAATGGGTATAGTTCATAATCAATTTGGCAGCTTGTTCTTGTAATAGTGGTTCTGCTAGTGAATCAATCTCAACTTCATCTTGCAAAATATCTTTGATGTTCTACTGAACTTCTTCCATAGATAACAAGTTGTGATCTTCCTTCTAGAGTCCTTTGAAACCAACATGAATCATCTCCTTATTTATGTCAATGATTTCTTTGACTCTTCTATCCATCTTGTTACATAACAACCAAGATTTTTGTGCTGCTTTGTGCTTTTTTAGCACTATCTTTGAAGCTATCCCGACTAGATTCCACTCTTTATTAGAAATTGGTTTAGCAGCGTTATCAAACCTGCTACTAACCAACCGACCTATTTGTTCTGCTAGAATCACCATAGACTGTAATTCCCCCATGATTCGATCTGTATCTACCTGAATGATGGAGAGCAGCTGGCTGGCATCTTTCAGGTAGTCGATTATAAGTTGAAGACCAGAACATTTTCCTTGGATTTTAGAAAGCAACTCTTGCTTTATCCTTTTCAAATCATCCTTGGAAAACCTCGAATATTTGGCCTTCTCAACTTGAAGTTGATGTTTCAGACTTTGAATTTCTCTGGCCTGCTTTTCATGCAGCTTCTTCTATTCTTCTAAATGATCTTTCAACTTACTAGCCTTTTGAAATTTTTCTTGCCAACCCTTCACCTCTTCTCTTAAAGCCTTTTCTACTTCCTTTTTATCATTGAAATTCTTTTTTAGTCTTTCAACCTGTTGTTCCAATTTATTCACCTTATCTTTGGCTATATCTATCTTCACACAAAAAGTTTCTAAGCGGGCCTTGGCCATCCCCAATTCATCCTCAGCATGTAATTGGTCAATATCTTCTATGATTTCTTCTACTCTATAATCTTGAGCAGTCATCTCATTCTTAGGCTTGCTTACCTATGGAACTAAAGACCTTGAAATCCTCTGCCTGGTGATAGGATTAACATACATACTTTTCCTCATCACAACCATCTGACTGGAGGGTTTAGTGAGCTTTTCTGACCAGTAATCACTTATGCTTTGAGCACTTGCCTATTCTTGGGGTATAGCTACAGACCTTGAAACATCATCCACCAAAGGAGACAATGGCATCAAAAACATAAGGGTGGACTGACCCTTTGTTGGTAGGGATGAAGACATTCTAACCGCAGCTTCTATTACAATGGTGGACTCTGTGACTACTGTTGCCGTTGATACAGGTAAATTAAGCGAAATGGAGACCAAACTGCTAGTGGATGGAATGGATGAATTTGGAACATAATGTCCCATTGATGATGATAATGAAAGAGGTAAAGATGTGACAATGGCAGACATGGGAGTGGACACCTGAGAGGTTGAGAGTGGGTTTGGAAGAGGTTGCGACAATACAGAACTGACTGGTACCTCCAAGGCTACTGATAGATTGAGAGAAGAACTATAAAGTGGAGGAGGTAATTTTACCATATCTTGAACAAAAAGGGAGGGAAATCCTTCCAGGGATTCATGAAGATGAGAAGGAGAAGAGAGATTAGAAACCATACCTTTGCTTGTAGATGCAGGGTGTTCCTGTTCAGCTTCTATTTCCAGTTGTTGTCCTTGGTCAACCAACCCTTCTGTAGTAACAATAGTTATTCCTCCAGTCATTCCTTCTACACATATTTTCTATTTCTTGGAGACCTCCCTCTCTTCTGTCTCTAAAGCCCTCTTAGTTCTTCTGTATACTATTTGATAAGTGGCTTTCTCTCCTTCAGAATTTTCCCCCTCTTCGCTTCCCTGCTCAATCCTTGAAAGTAGGGACTGCTCTGCTATGGGTCACAGCTCAATTGAGACCATTGGGAAAAAATGTGGGGGTCTTACTTCAATTAGCGGAATATTGACCGCTAGTTCCTCGAAAAACTTCTCTACCTGATCAGATATGGGTTTGGAAATCTTAGGTACTTCAGCGGTGGTCGAAGGAACCTCTCGTACCTCTATCAGAATCCTTTGATGTGTTAGAGGAAGTAATGATTCAGAAACTTTCTGGGGCCCTTCACTTATCAAAACTATCTTCCTGACATCTTTCGGCCTCCAGGTTTCAAAATTTTTATTATAAATTCTAGAAAAATCCTTATCCATCTTCATTCCAAACTTTGATTTGGGAAAAGGTTTTCCATTTTCAATCCTCATACGCCACCAATCCACAATCTTCTTTACCTTCCATGGTCCCTTTTCTACCGGTTTTCCTCTCTACGATATATCTTCTTCAGAAGGAAGGTCCTTTAAATTGATAGATTCAATTGTCACTTTATTAATAGTATCTTTGGTAAGCTGATGACTGATCTCATGCTCTGGATCAAAATCTACTACTTGTTCATAGAAATCCAACCATGGAGGCAATTGACTCATCTTTGAAACATTCCACTCCACAAGAGAAGTTTCATCATTATTCCTCCCCTGTTCAAAAATAGCCCTGGGTCTTCTTTCAAATTTATAGGCTTTGTCTCCATTGAGGGTTTTATTTCTTATAGTAAAAATACCATCGGGATCATAACTCCACCTCTGAGGAATATAAAATAGACCTAATCTGTCAAGGTACTGCTCAATTAGTTGGCCCTACCACTCTGATATAATAAAATTATTTTTAGGGCGGTAAGTAATCAGAGACTTCTTCTTTCTTCCAGAATCGAAGCTTGCATCAATGTACACTACCTATCTCAGATACTCTAGGGAAAATAGTCTTTTCATAACAAAGTGAGGTAAAAGGAAAGGTTTACCCATGAAACCATACAACCTGATTACAGTGCCCTCTATTAGGAGATACCAATCTCCCTCCTCAACATATTCCTTCCTCAGAATATGCTTAGCTAAAGCAGGTAACCTAGGGCACTCATTGTACATTATTCTAAGAGCAAGTTCCAAAAATTCCAAATTGAATCTGTAATGGGACCCATTACTTTTCAAAATATCTATCCAATAATAGACTGGCAAGGGTTCCCCATCACTGGTCTTATCCCTAGCCGTAATCCATGGCATTCGGTCTCTGATAGCTGCATAGAACATCCATACCAGACTCGAGCAGTGCCTAAAACTGGGAGTACCAACACCCCTCTTCATGTTTATCATCTGCTCATGAATCCTTTGAGAAATAAAGGTCGACCAGTCAAAGAAAATTACTCTGATACCCTTTTCTCTTGCCCCCTTTTTGTACATTCTCTCGTCAGACATACAATAGGCCATGATGATTTGCCAACCATGCACCATTTTGTCAGAGTCCAAACCCTCCATACAAGCCAACATAGAAAATAACTCTGGGTATGCAATTTCATCAATATGAATCGAGACTTCAGGCATCTCAGCTTCATTCCTTATCCTTATGAAATTAAGCCAAAGCCATTTTTCTAGTGCTTCTCTTTTTCTTCTATAGCCATCATGTTATTGTAAGCCCTATTCAGCTCTGCTATGCTAAAAGGTCTGGGTTTTGATGGTGGACCTACTCCTATGACAAACAATTCATAACATGCCTCCCTTGTGATAGAAAATAGGGGAGTGCCCTCATGGGTTCTAACTGTCCTACTTTTAGGGTCATAGAACTGAATCATAGCAGAGACCAGTTTGGGATAGTGGTGTACAGAATCACAAATGTAAGAGAACAAAAAGGATTTCATGGCTATCATACCTCATCATTGCATTGGCTTTCCTTCAAAATATGGAAATTCAAAATCGGTCCTGAGGCGAGTCCTCTCTACTCTTGCCATCACCGTGTCTGTGACTCGACTGGTGCGATGTGCATGCACCTGCAATCTTGTCACTATCTTCATCGATTCAGTGGATGATTTCTTGGGTGCCATTTCGATAGCAGCAAGCTTCGTTTCCCCAATTTTTTGTAGTAAATTCTTCCAAGTATGGTCATACTTCTTCCACCTTTCTGTAGATGCAAAGACCTCAAAGTGAATTTGGCAAATGCTTTTCATCACTCCCCCCTTCTAGAGCCCGTGTATCTTTCACCATTAATGCAGCTGCTACATGATATCTTTGTGGGCACACTTTCCAATTCATTTCATTATTCAATTTGGTGGCACAAAGGTGGCACCCTATCTCCTCATTGGTCAAATTTTGAAATTGCGCTACCAGCTCATCACATCCCTTCGACTACTCTTTGTTTCATGCATGAGTTCATCATAATTGAATGCACGAGCAATATTTAGCCTCCACGTGTCAACCTAAAACTTGTCGTTTGGTTTTGAATTGATTCCGCTCTGGCTTATTCCAAGCTTTGAGAGATTTTTGGATTAGTACCCTTCTCGTCTTCCTTCTGATGGATCATCTTGCAGAATCGTCCATCCGGATCTAATCACGTGGATTCGAAGGTGGAACGTCATTCCGGAGAACTTTAGGTGGTACCATATGCGGAATGGAACCTTAGCACGCCCTTCTCAACACTTAGTCATTTTTTGAAACAATTTTTCTTTTTTTTTAGAACCCTTTTTGAAAAGAACCAATTTACAAAGTGCAAAAAGAAAACAAGTACAAAGTGCATAAAGGAAGGGAAATTTTTATGTACATATGTTACAATGAAATCACAACTTACATATAGTAAAGCTTGAGGTGGAAACCATTCACCGAAATTGGTTGAATGTTCCCCTCTAGATCCTTGAGCTGAAATACATTAGATTCTTTAGCTTCCACTATTTCAAAAGGACCATCCCAGAAGGAATCAAAATTTTCATGCTTGCCCGACTTTGCTCTATCCACATTCCACCTGAGAACTGAGTCTCCGACTTGAAGTTTTCTGAACCTGGCCCTTTTATCAAACCATGCTTTAATGTCTGATGAATGCTTCTAAAAATGATCATATGCTTGAGTTCTACTTTCTTCCAGTTGCAGCAAGTGTGTCAATCTAGTTTTCACTGGATCTCCCTCCAATTCTTCCTCTTCTGAGCTGACCAGCTTTAGTGCTGGAATTTCTAGGTGAATCGACAATACTGCTTCTTTTCCATATACCAGCGCATAAGGGGAATTTTTTATAGACTTCTTAATGGTAATCCTGTCCGCCCATAGAGCATGGTCAAGCAATAGATGCCAACTCCTCTTGTTGCCTTCTAGGGACTTTCTCAAAATCCTCAATAGATTCTTGTTAGTAGACTCTGCAAGTCCATTACCTTGAGGGTAATAATTTGAAGTATTTTTGAGAGTGATGCCATACTTGCTAGCAAACTCAATATACTTGGCCCCTATAAAAGTAGGACCATTATCACTCACCAAAGCCTCCGGGATTCCAAATCTGGAAATTAAACTCTCCATAAAGTTGATCACAACATCTTGATCTACCCTTTTTGTAGGGATAGCCTCTACCCATCTGGTTAGATAATCAGTAGCTATCAAGATGAACTTATGTTCTATAGAAGAGTTAGGATTTATAACTCCTATGAAATCTAATCCCCATTGTTGAAAAGGCTCCTCAACTTGAATAGGCTTTAGAGGAGATGCAACATTTCTAGTTCTTCCAACATACCTCTGACATTTATCACAAACCTGAGTAACTTTGAAAGCATCCTTGAAGATAGTAGGCCAATAATAGCCTGCTCTTATTATCTTCAAAGTTGTAACTCTGCCTGAGCCATGACCACCGGATTGTCCTCCATGAAATTCTTCTAGGACTCTCTTTTGTTGGTCTTCCCTCAAACATTTTAGGAGAACCCCATCCAAGTTTATTTTGAATAACCCTTCTGGTAGTAATGCATATTTTAGGGCATGAAGTCTATACCTCCTTCTTTGAGAAGAACTCAGATCAGGTGGGCATACACCAGTTTGAAAATACCGGGTCATCTGTTCGATCCAATCAGAATCTGGAGTGTGAACAATCTCTACTTGATCTTCTTCTGTTACCTGACAAGCTATCATCCCGACCAAAGCTGAAGTATCTATCAATCCTTGGCACAAGGCTCTACCTCTCACCAACTTAGTGGGATGTATCTCTACATCATATTCTTGGATCTTGGTAATCCAACCAACTCTTTTATCACCTAGGTCACCCTGTAAAATAAAACTCCTTACATCCGGATGAACCACATACACCAGAGTTTTGCTCTGTACCAGATATTGTCTGAACTTCTTAAGTGACTTCATCACAACAAACACTTGTTTTTCAATAAAATTATATTTTACTTGATAGTCATGCAAAGTTTGACTCCAAAATAATACAGGGTGTTCATCCCCTTGATCATCCCTTTGAGTGAGTACTGAAGCATAACTTTGTTCAGCTCCATAAGCATATAGAATAAAATCTTTGCTGAAATCAGGATTTATCAAAACTGGGGCTGTAGAAATGGATTGCTTGATGATTTCAAAAGCTTGCTTCCTAACCTCAGTCCACTTGAATTCTACCTTCTTCTTGAGTAGTTCAGATATAGGCCTCACCTTCTGTGCAAAATCAGAAATGAACTTTCTGACAAAATTGATCTGGCCTAAGAAATACTGCAACATATTTTGATTAGTAGGCAAAGGAATAGCTAGGATTGCTTTAATCCTATCCAGTTCTATGGCCATACCTTCTTTTGAGACCACATGTCCTAGCAGTTTTCCCTCATGTACCACAAAGAATGACTTCTTAGGATTTAGAGAAATACCAAATTCTCTGCATTTTTGAAAAACTTGTTCTAAATGATATAGATGATCATTTTTATCATGAGAAAACACAGTCATGTCATCTAGGTAAATCAGAATAACCTTGTTTATAAGTGTACCAAAGGCATAATCCATGGCCCTCTGAAATGTAGCTCCTACATTAGATAACCCAAAAGGCATCCTCTGATAGGCAAATGTTCCCCACTTTGTAGTAAATGTTGTCTTGTATTGATCTTGATCTTTTACCCAAATTTGGTTATACCCAGAATAACCATCTAATAGTGAGAACCTCTCTGCTCCAGCTACTACTTGTAGAATCTGATCAATCTGAGGGAGGGGATAGTGATCCTTGAGGGAAGCTTGATTCAGATTCCTAAAATCTACACATAGGCGTATGTCCCCATTCTTCTTTCTTACGGGTACCAAATTAGCTACCCAAGTGGAGTGTTTTATCGGATATATTATCTTGGCCTTTAGCAGCTTCAAAAGTTCTTCTCTCATAATGACTTCTATCCTTGGATTGATAGGCCTCTATTTTTATCGGAATGGTTTAGCATCAGGCTCTAACTCAATAGTATGTTGGATAATCCTTTTGTCATAAACCTTAAGGTCCTCATATGACCAAGCTACAGTATCTTGGTATTTTAGACATAAAGCTTTAATATCTTCTGCTTCCTCAGGAGAACATTGGACCCCAATATTTAACTTCTTTCCGATTCTGACTTCTATCTCTTTATAGATCTTCTCACCAACCTTCATAGCTCCCACTTTCTTTCTATCTTCATTATCGAATAAAATTTCAAGGGTAACCAACCCCTTTGGGATGTGATTGTTTCTCAGCTAGATAAAGTCTTGTTGATCTATCTCCTCCAAGTCTTCTTCTTGGATAGTTGTGAAGCATGCTTCTTTTATCATAAAGTCTAGAATCTGTTCATCACTCTCGAAAACCTACCATAATATTTGCTTATCCAGCACTGCAGGTCTGAAAACCATTTTAATCCCCTTGGTCTTCTTAGTTCCAAAATCTATAGGAGGATTGAAATTAGCTCCCTTAGTTGCCAATGCATCTGCTAGATGATTCTCTTCTCTAGGCACAAAATTTAGGTTTAGGGCATCAAATGAATCCATTAGGTCCCATACTCTATTCTTGTAAGCCTTTAAGTAATGGTGTTTACTGCTACACCTATTCCTTACCTGATGTACTATCAACTCAGAATCACCATATATGTTCAAAATATTGATGCCCATGCTCTCAGCTTGTATTAACCCAAGGCACAAAGCCTCATATTCTACAACATTATTGGTGCATGACCATGTCAGTCTATAAGAAAAATTCTTCATCCCTTCGAACTGTGATTGCAGAACTACACCAGCCCCTGCACCATTTCTGCATTTAGCACCATCAAAGTGCATAACCCATGTTTCATTGTTTCTTAGGGATTGATTAGAAATAGTAGGGAGTTTCTTTTCCAATTCATTTGTGATGTTGTATGTACCCATACCAGTTCCGAATTGACTATAATCCTCTTTGAAAGGCAACTCATCTTCAATGTCTAGTTCCTCAATATTTTGTACTAGCTCAAATTCTTCCACAGGATTAAGGTTGCACATGTCTTCTTCAATTTTCTCAATATGATAAGCAACTGGCTTCTCAGGAGTTATCCTTATCCTCTTTCCCTTGAAAGGTATTACCATGCTAGAATAATCCATATACATACATCCTCCAAGCTTTGCAGTAAATTCTCTTGAGAGACATAATCCAAAATAGGGTTCTAAATCCACCACCACTATTTCTTCTACTATTGTCACCTCAGGGGCTCTGTGCAACCTCATCAGTACATCTTTAATAACCCCAACTATCTTTACAGGTGTCCCATCTAATTGCAACACTCCAGGACAAGACCGGGTATATTCCATACCCATCTCTTCATAGACTGCTTTAGGCATAACTGTGGTTGATGCTCCTGAATCAATCATGCAATTCTGGACTACCCATCCCTCCATTCTTAAGGATATATAAAAAGGGGGAGGTTTGTTCTTTAGAACAGTAGGTGTCATTTCTTTCTTTTCTGATGGGATACTGAGGATGGTGGTAGCTGGTCTATTCTAGGGGCTTTTACTGAGGGAAGCTTTAAGCAAGTCAATCTGACCCAGAATGAAAAGGGTATCATACAGGCTAGCTTTTGATGGAATATTTTTCATCTCTTCCACAATGTTATACTCAGACTTGGTTAGGGATAGTCTTTCCAGTCCTCTTTCAGGCTCACCATACCTCCTTTTGTATTTTTGGGTTACCTCTAACCTTTGTATTTTAGTAATAGAGGGGAACCTGAGTCTTTCTTGTTCTTCACTCTTGGATTTCATTCTATCTCCTTCCGTTACTCTTTCTAGAATCTTAGGGAAATTATCAGTTTTCTCCCTTCCCTTAGCTCGGGGAATGGGAAAAGTGTCACTATTCTGAGGGGGGAAATCAACCTTCTTTTGAGAAGGGACCTAGAACTGTCCCATTTTTTGAGGGTCTACTTGTAAAGCTTTGTTTTCGGACCTCATCATAACAACAATTGGGCCTTCTTCCTCCAACTCTTTTCCAACCATGATCTGATCAGGGTGCCATAACATATTAACTCTTCCCTTCTAATTTCTTTTAGCTTGATCCATGGCTTGTTGAACATGGTGTTGATACATCACACAAGACTGTGAGTCATGGGGGTCATTGCATACTAAACACCAGATATTTGCAAGAGTGGAATCTATAGAACATTTAGGATCCTCATATGCTGCATTCACCCTAACCCCGATACTATTGCTAGGACCGGGCCTTTGATATTTGTTCACATATGGAAATCTCCTCTATTGTGACCTTTCCTGATCTCTCTTCTCCATTGAATTCATTCTGTTACTCAGAGTTTTCATGGTATTTTGTATGTCCAGGATAGCAGATAATTCTTGAGAAGGTTGGGAAGGAAGAGGGGGGAAAGAAGGTGTGGAGGACACAACTTTAGATCTAGGAATCAGATTCATCTTAGGGAATGAATATGGTATAGAAGGAGGATCCATGTGTGAGGCTTTTGTAGATTTTTCATGGCTACCACTATTTTTTGAGTTGTAGGGCAACACAGTCTTGGCGAGAATTCTTCCTACATTGATCAAGATATTTTTAGCATGGACAATGATATTATAGACTTGGGGGAAGGTTTCAATTCTATATTGTTGCATCTGTAGACCTAGCTCTGATCCTAGGGCATGAATGTAATACATATAAGCCAAAAAAGTAGTTGGTCTAGCTTCAGGGGGAATTCTCTTCCATGTTCTGCTAAATCTCAAATTAAAGTCTGAGATAGTTTCTTGCTGTGTTTTTTGCATGGCTGTAAATTGATTCAATAGAGAAAAGGGATCAACAGATTCATTAAACTCTTCTATGAATGGCTCAGCCAATGACTACCATGAAGTGATAGAATTATCTTCCAGAGTTCTAAACCAGTGTAATATCTTTCCACGAAATGACAGGGCTAGAATTCTGACAATAATATTTTCCTCTTTTATATTATGGATTGCTGCCAGATTCAAGATATCTTGGTAGTGCTCATAAGCTATTTTTCCAAATCCATCATATGTGGGTGTTGCCTTAGATACAACTTGTGGAATGGCATCCATTTGGGCTAATCTAAGGGGCCCAGTTGAGTCCCAGTTAGGGTACTTCTGTAGTGGCTGATTTGGGGCCACATTGTGTGCCATGTTTCTGGCTATAGGTCTTCTTGGGGGAACTACTGGGTTTTCTTCCAGAAGCTCTTCTTCTTCAACAAAATCTTGATCCAAACTTCTGATAACAGTAGACCCTCTAAGGGGTAACTCACAATGAAAGAAATAATCAGGGTTGTTCCTCTTGAAAGACCTGGTATACATGAAAGGGCACTGGTCTACAATACTTTTTTAGGGTCTTCTGACCAGGGAGTCACCAGGTGAACTTTATTTTCTCCGCTAACAAGGTCAAGACAATTCACCAAATCTTGATTCCTTCGGGTAGAGATAACAATAACTCTTTAGATGGGTTTCGTGTTCCTTGTGAACGGTCCCACCGGGCATGCCAAAAATTATTGGGCACTGAATTGCACCAAGTTTTACTTGATACTATGGTTGTCTATCTTCCTACTTTCTATTTAGGCTTGCACCCGATAGCTGCAGCTCAACACTCAACATTGGATGGACCAAAACAAGGGTTTCAGATCCAACCTCCAGAGTAGGTTGGTTCCTTGTCAACTTAGCAGATTGTTGACACAATTATGCTCAATTAGGGTTTGGAGTTTAGGGTAAGAAAAGGGTAAGGTTAGAGAGATGTAGATATCAGTGGATGGATAGGTTAACAACATTGCATCACCATAAAAAGCTTCCAAAAAACCATACTAAAGATATACATCCAGATCAACATTTATCCCAAGATAGCTTGTTTCAGATATTAAAGCATAATAGAGAAATGTTACAGTAAGCAATTTCAATACCCAGGAAATGATAATCCAAATAGCAGAATTCACCAAAACCCAGATTTTATAGAAATGCACCTTCTAATAACAAAGAACAAACTTCAAAGCAGATTTCAATTACTCATAACAGCTAGTAATCCATGATTGGCACAAACTAACCATCTAAGTATTTACAGAAATACAACTATGAAATCCGAACCTCTAACATCCAACACAAAAACACAGCTTTGAGGTGAAGATCAATGTATTGCTCCTTGCATTCAGTCCTTCAAAAATATTTATAGTAGTACAGGCAAACATGCTAGAGCCGACCCTTAAAAATGAGGGTTCGATCTCTCTTTATAGTTTTCATATTACAATATTCAAGAAACAATACATTCAATCTTGTTATAACAACTCAACAAAGAGTTTAGCTGGCATTAGCTGATTCATCCAAACTCTAGGAAATCCACTGGAAGAGCATCCACCATGGCCATTCAGGATCTCTGCAACTTGATGATCGACTAGAAGGACTATAGTTCAGAACCTTCCGGATCATGCGTTCCATCGATCTTTCTTGAGAGCAACTTGCCACCATCGATCTATAACCCGCTTCTCGGTTAGATCTTCTTGAAAATATTTCGATGTTTCATCTTTCGACTATACATGCCATGGTGCTAGGTGCAAAAAACTTTTAAACAGTCAAAATTTGATAGGCCAACCTCCACCATTGATTCTCCTTTTTGGATGACTTAGATTAAGTCCGGTAGTGAGCTGAAAGCCATCCCCTCTCATTTCACTCGACATCAAAATCTTCAATTCGTAGCCAACATCAAACTTTGGAATCCACTTCGAAAATATTTTATCTTCCGCCTTGTCTTCGTTAATCCACACTTTTTCATCGCTGACATCATCATCTCCTCGTGACTTTTGTGGATTTTAGAGATAATGCAAGTCCGGGCCCGAAGTCAAACACTTAGATTATTCCACCCTTCCGCCCCATCGTTATTCTAGAAAAGAGAGTCCTTGTTCATTTCTCGGATCGCCAATCCACTCTTTTTCACCGCTGACGTCACCATCTCCTTGTGACTTTTGTGGATTTTGAAACTTTTGCCAATCCAGAGCGGAAAGCAAAAAGGCTACTCTGGAGCGGGAAGCAAAAAGACCTTTCTAGAATCGGACATACGCCAAGAGTCAAATCCGCACTTCTTTGTTGCTGACGTCACCATTTCTTAGAAACTTTTGTGGATTTTGAAACCCATCGTTATTCCGGACCCGAAACTGAGTTTCCCGGATTATCATCATGCCTTCAAAGATGAATAACTCCCCAGCGGACTCATACCCTCAGCATAGCTTTAGAGTGGAATAACAGTATTATCACTTAGTCAAAATTATACAAATTTTACTAAGTATGTGGCCATTTTGGGCCTACAGGTTCTTTCCTCCATAATATTTGTAAATATGGAGGCTCCAACAGTTCACTTTTTCATGACCAAATTGGTTGCAGTATGTGCATAATAAAGATATTCCAATTGCTTTGTTATCTATTTTAGGAATATCATATTTATCTATCTCCTTGATGAGATGCTTAAACCATATGTTGATGATTGAAGCAATTTCATTCTTACTTTGTTCATACACTTGTATGATATATTTCCATTCAATACTATTTTATTTTTCTATATCACCAATTTCTTTTGTTGTCTTATTTAGAGGTGTAACTGATGAATTTATCTTTTCATTATCAAAAATATTTTCATATTCTCTTGATCCTTTCCTCATGTCTATTTATTTCTCTTTATTATCCATTGAATCATGCTTCTAATCTAGATAGGTACTTTTATTAAACCTTTCCTGATGTTAGTAGTCATACTTATGACTTCCTATTAGATGAAGTGTAGTATTCTTATATTTCCTATTTGTAGAATACTATATTTTCCTCAAGTAAATTGGGTAGATGACCCTTAATTCGATAAACCTATCAAGGCTTAGTTTTTTAGAATTCCTTATTTCTCCCTAGTAAAGAGATGTGAACTAATATGATAAACCTTTCTTAGAATTAGGTTTTGTAGGCTTCCTTATATCTCCCTATTACTTAGAATATTCTTAGTTCACATTCTAAGTTGATTTTGTATTTTTTTGAGAATAATCAACTTATTAATTTTATCTTCTTTTTACCAATGAAGTATGTTTTAATAGTTGGATTTCTTTTGTCTCCTTAGAATGAGTATGAGATAATATTTATCAATTAATTCCAACTCTATATGTAGGAAATTTGTTTGCTTTTCTTTTCAATACATTATTTTTCTAAATTCAAATTATATGCATATAGTTTGAAGTAGTATGCCTTATATCTCCCTACTTTTTGGAATATTAGAAAAATAATATTATTTACAATTTAATAGTAATTTAACCAATAGTTGATAGCCTTATATCTCCTACTTGGTTAATTACAAATATTCAATATCTTGAAATAAGCTTGCTTGATAATTACTAATGCTTGTTAGATTTATTCCAATGTAATATATCACTTTATAAAAAAGCAATAATTTATATCACCTTATAACTCCAAATTTAATTAAAGCAAGCAAATTTAATTTACCTTTGTAAGGTTTGATGCTCCACGTCCTTCATGTAGCTTGACCCTCTACGTTCTTTGTGAGACTCTACATTCTCTATGAGGCTCTACGTCCTTTGTGAGCTCTACGTACTTTGTGAAGCTTAATGCTTCTACGTACTTTGTGTGACTTGATACTCTACATATCTCCACATATTTTGGCAGTGGCTTGGTACATATTTTGGTGTTGTATGACTAATTCTTTGAACTTTATGTTCAATCATATGACCTATGTATTCCTCCTTCTATATTTGCACTATCACAATGCCTCTTTTGGCCTGGTCTTCTCCTTAATGGGTGCTTAACATCAAAGGAATTGAATGCTGGTTTATGAAATTCCTCACTACCTTATTTGAACCTGATTTCAATGTGCTATTACTCACTCAAATGTTGCAACTTTGTTTTTATTTTCCTTTGACTTCTACACCTTGGAGTTGAACGTTTATGTAGTTATGTGGCACATGCATCTTGAGTAACATTTGAGGTGTTTCTTATTCCTTCATTTAGAGATTTCCAAGTGGATTTTGTGTTCCAACATGCATGGGGTTCATTTTGTAATGATTATGCTTGGATCTAACACCTTCTAAAATTAATTACGGGTTCCAATTTTGAATGATAATGCTATAATGTATATAATAGTCGCTATGTAAATCCCTTATACTCTAATATCTCAGTGTTTTATTATGAAATGAGCACTTGTTAGTGATGACAGATGGAATATGCATATATTCTTCCTTCCAATTATTCTCTTCTCCTATATATTCCTTTTGCCAATGTACATCTAACTATTTCTTATATCTTAACACTTATTTTAAGCGAGTATGAGTTGGCTCTTCAATGGAGGTCTTGGGTGCTTGGTGCTAGTTCTATGATGGTTTGATTTGAATGCTTCTACTATGGACATATTATATAAGCAAAATCTCTAGGTATTGCTTTTATCATTATTTAATTTTGCTTCTAGTGTGCTAGTTTGAATGCTCCCTTTGCAATGATTGATGGATAAAAACCAACTTAGATGATTAAAAACCTTTTACTATAATTTGTGCTTTAGATTGGTTACTGGGAATGCTTAATTTCATGGTTGTAAGTGTATTTTTTAACACCATAATGAGAACTCTTTGTTAGTTCTTCTCACTTGCTTCAGATTTCCCATTCTACAATATCTTGTATGATAGTCCTTGCTTGTGGAGGATGTGTCTCTAAAACACTTAGATTCTATCCTATTTCATAAGTAGGACAAGATGCTATGGTGTAAATTAATATAAATATAATTATAATAGAATACCTTGATTTGCACCTTCTCTTGCAAGATTCCTTTATTGATTTTAATGGCAACTTATTTGTATTATATTTTATAGGCAATGGCTAATTGAAGTTGTCTTCTTCTGTAGGATAAATCTCTCATTTTATTGGTTGAATTAAGTAATGAACCCAAGCTAATAATCATGTAGATAATATGCTTTTTTTAGAGTAATTGTTGCACTAATTTTTCATGTAATGAGCTCTTTAGTGCACCTTGAATCTGAGACCCACTAAGTCTCGATTTTGACTTCTACCATTGATTAATGGTTTCTTCTTCTTCTCCACTCCTTGGATGAATTTTGATATGCTTGGTGGCTTCTATAGGCCATAATACCTTGTAGGTATTGAGTTCTAAATAGTGTCTTTAGACACTTTGATTATTTGTAAATTTTTGTGCCCTTGATTTTAGCAATCAATACACAAAATAATTCTTTGAGAGTAACTAGTTTAATGAACAACTAGTATAGTGTAATGAACCAATAATATTTCTAATATTAATGTACTTTAATAATCTGACCTTATCACTCCTATTAATAAGCTCTCAAAGTAGTTTCTAATGCACTAATAATCACTGCAAATTCCTTAATGTGGTCCTCTTTTCAATAATCATATAATAGGAAGAATGTATCTAAATCCTATTAATGTGCAAGTAATGAACCTTAAAATAAACTATCTTCTAAAATTTCTTTGAGGAATTAAAATGCAACCTTCTATTTTGTAACTTCTAAATTCTAATAAGGTGCTCAATGAAGTTAAGTAGTAATCTAAATAAGTGTTCAAGTAATGAACCCTTTTTGCACCTAAGTTTCTTACCTTTAATGATGAATATATTGATGAGTTGATTCACCAAGTCTCTTATATGGAATGGTGGTTTCCCATAGTTGTGAATGCTTCTAGTCTACTTCTATGTATTAGATGATTTCCAACTTCTCCTTCAAAATATGGCATGGAAATTCTAAAGTCTTCTAGCTCATAATGCTATCTTAATTGTTGCCCTCTAGCATCCAATATATTAACTAAAATGTTGTCCTTTAGGAACTCTTTCAGTATTTTGTTGTGAATCCAATAAATATCTACATGTGCCTTATTTAGCTATGAAGGGAAATCTCCAAATATTCTTGGATTTGGAAGGTATATTCTATCTGAGTTCTTCTTCAACCTCCTTGTTGAGTTTTGAATTCAAACATGATTTTCTTCTCAAGAATTTGAATGTCTTGAGGTCTTCAATATTAGTCTTTGGGATTTGGGAATCCTTTCCAAATTCTTCTTCTTTTGGGCTTTTTTTCGGATGGTGATAATTGTCCCAAATATTTCACTATCTTCTGTAGTGAATTTCTCCAATGAGTTCTCATAGGAACTTCTTTGATGGATTTTCTATTTTTTGGAATGTGGCTCTCCAAGTCTTCTCCTTAAGACCTCTCCAAGGTCTTCTATCTTACAACTTTTTTGGTCTTCTTGATGAGACCTTTCCTTTAACCTTAAGCTCCATAAGTATCGGTAATGAAATCTCTCTAGTGGATCTCTGAAGTCTACTACTTCTAAAATTAGTTATAGGACCTTGCTAGTCCTTCTTCAATCTTCAAGAATGGAAGTTATTTCAATGAGACCTTTGATGGGTCTCTTTAGATTATTCTAGAGGAAGTCTTCAATAAGCAAATGAGATCACCAATCTCCTATATTTCATAGACTCTTCTTTGGAGTCTTCTTCAAGTTCAAGGCTTCTATGGCATTTTCTTAAATAAGTATTCTATGGTATTTTATTCAGCAATAAGGCTTCTATGACCTTTTATTTAGCAATAATACTTATGTGGTCTTTTATTAGTAATAAGGCTTCTGTGGCCTTTTTCAGAAATGAGGCTTCTGTGGCCTTTTTTAGCAATGAGGCTTCTATGGCCTTTTTTAGTAATGTGCATATCTACAACATGGATTACTTTAGTTTCCTTTTTATGTAACAATATATTAGTAAGATTATTCTAAATCTTGTTAATCATGAATATTCACTAGTTGATTTGTCAATCTAGTGGAATGGAATGTTGAGTCCTAGTCTTCACGAGTTTTCCTGTAACTCTATGGAAAGAATCTAGCCGAATGTAATCTCAAAATTTTTGGAATTGAGATTAGCTTATCCTCTCAATATTTCCTATGAATTTACTATTTATAGTATCCTACCATGGCTCTTCCTAACCAAAAAACCATTGCGGTTGTGTTTGCATGTAGTGGTGCACAATGGCTAATCCAGTTTGTAAAAATACAAGATTTAGATCTACAGTAGCAATGGTGCTTTCTTATGGCTCTCCCTATTCCTATTGATTTACGGTAGCTTTGATAACACTGCTAGCTTTTGATGCTATGATCCAAGGGAGAATGCAATCACAGGATATAGAATATGCAAAAATATAAGATGCTAAAATACGTAATAAGAACTACATTGTATCCATAACCAATATATATGGTGATATTGAGAGTATCTCTACTACTAAATACAACTATATATAAAAACTCACTATGATGCCCTTTATATAGAAAGATGGATTACTTGGCCAACACTCTTCCTAAAATGCACATAGACACTTGTGCATTTATTACAATACTTTAAGTAACTTGCTAACTACCCCCTAAAGTAATATCCTAATCTAATTATGTACCAAAGGTAGTACATTTACATGACCATAATGATGTAATATACTCTAACAGAGCTCTAATATGAGCTCTTTCACTCTGATGCCACAAGAGTGGTCCAAAGAAAATCTAAGCTCTAATCAAAGCTTATTTCCACTTATACTTTTGATCCACACACAGAAGACATTGCATAGGTTCTAGGAGTGAAAAATTAAAATCAAATTCTTTCTACCCTAAGGTTTAATTAAAATACATCCTCCAATCAATCTATGACAAGTGGTAGCATGCCATTAGTCTAGGCACAAGAGGGAAAGTTATTTTATTTTTTCAATATTTTTTGTCCTACATGCACTATGATATGGTGCTATAAGGAACTTAAGAGTATGGAGGTGCTCCTATTCCCTTTACCATCTTACAGTGTTCATAATGGTCTCACTCATGGGGCCACCCAAAGGTGCCAATTGGTAGTTCCAATACGAGATGCCCACATGGGTGGCACTGGTGCCATAGGCTATAGTTGGAGTCATGGCTACTTGGAAACCCAATCCTTGTTGACTCTGCACTGGTTGACTTCTCTCACCATGGAATTTTTTATCATTGAAGGAGTTGGATCCTAAAAGGTGCCAAATTTTCTTATTATAAATAGAATTGCATTTTTTTAAATTACACATAATTATCTAGCTATTTTTTTAAAATTTTAACTAATTAATTAATTAGTTAATGATTAGTTAAAATCATTTAATTAACTAAATAATTTATAGTATTTAAAAAAAATGCATTTGTTTTGATAATCTAAACTCAAAACCAAAGAAATAAAAAAGGGAGGGCTACCATTTTGTTTGCAAAATCAACAAAACACATTTTGGATTTTGTGCAACAAACAAAAAGTGGGGAACAATTTTGAAACACCATTTTTTCAATTATACATCAAAAACTATTGCAAAAATAAAAAATTGAAACAAAATTGGCATTGTAAAAGATGCATTTTTGATGGAATCTGACACCATAAAAAAAACATAAATTTGTGGGCATGATGAATGTTTAAATGCATTTAATTTTCTATTTTATACATTAATATATTGTGGCAGCAAAAGACCTCAAATTTATACCTTATTTTTGTGCAATTTTGTGCAAGGTAACATTTGGTAATTATGATGCCTTTGGCCCGTACTTACAAGTAATACTATCATGATTGGGCTCCTGTGTTAGCACCTGTAAAAATGACATCTGGGGTCTATCCTTATAAATCATCAAGGAGAAAATAAGGAAAGCTAATTTTATTTTCACTTCATCATTACCCTATTCACTACTATCACTCACTGTAAATCCTAAAATAAAGCTCCAAGTTTTTAAGGGACTTGTCGCCCTATATATGTAGGGATATTTTTAAAAAAGTGTCAAAGATAGAGTGAATCCCTTTTAATATTACTTATGTACCATATATTGATCTATTTCACATACCTTAAAGTCTTTCTTGTGTACAACCACATATATTGATGGGAACGACTTATTCCAAGTACTGATGGGTATTATAGGAAAAGTGAGTATATCAGATAGATTAGGTCTATCTAACTAGTTGTATAAAGAAAGAGGGGCCATTTTTTGATATAAGAATCCCTCACAATATTCATTAAAAAGTTCTATCTTTCAAATACTCATCTCTTGAGGTATGAATTTTGCACGATGGAAGACAAATATGAGGACCATATTGCAAGTTGAAAAGTTGTAGAAAATCATGATTGACAGAGTCACATGCCCAAAAATTGGATATGATGAACAAGAAACATATTATGATGCAAATGTTAAAGCACTGATGATAATAGTTCTTGTCATTGTTGATGATATTCAACCACATATTTATGAAAAAAATGCAAAATATGCATGGGATACATTGACTGCCATTTATGAAGGAAATAATCAAGCAAAAATTCTTAACCTTCAATCCCAACTTCACACTCTAAGCATGAAGAATGGAGAAAGTGTAGAGGTATTTCTTTGCAAAGTTGTTGATTTGAGAGAAAAATTGCATGCAATGGGAGAAAAAGTGGAAGATAAGCTCTTAAACTCTATCATTTTGAGAGCTTTACCAAATTATTTTAGAATTATTATCACTTCCCTCCAAGTGTCCAATAGACAAGTTTATTTTGAGGAGTTAGTTAATTTGTTACAACAAGAAGAAGCAACTAAAAACCTAAGAGACCAATTGTCCAAATCTGCACTCATTTCTATGAAATCCAAGTATAAGAAACAAGGTTATTTACAAAAAGGATCTCCCTTCAAGGGTTCTATCACCTCAACCTCCTCACAAAAGAAACATCAAAATCAAAATAGGTACTACCACATTTGTGAGAAATACAATCATGATGCAAAACAATGTTGGTTCAATTCTTCCAACAATAGTGATAAGAATAGACAACCACCAAAGAAGAAAGGGAAATATAAACCACAACCCAAATATAGGCAACAAAAAGGGTATGTTTCTATTGAAGAATATGATTCAGACTCAGAGCAAGCACACAAAGTGCTAATGACTTAGACTAATTCCAAACAAAAATATAATGTTTGGTATATAGATTCAGGTGCAAGCAAGCACATGATAGGAGATAAAGGGTGGTTTGATACTTTTGAAGCCAAAGAAGGTAAACCTATCATAATTGTAGATGATAATACCTATCAAGTCCAAGGGGTAGGTGATGTTTTGGTTACTATTCTAGATGGACAATGCTAAATTGAGAAGGTACTTTATGTACTGATGTTGGCCAACAATTTATTGTTAGTTCCATAGATATTGGATAAGAATATGGTGGTTGATTTCACATTAGTTTATGGAAAGAAGAATTGCTTCATTAGCAAGTATGGTAAACATATAGCAATTGATTTCTACTATTAGATTTTGATGCTATATGCAATGGGAGTTAAAAATCACAAGATGCAATAATAATAATATGATAGAAAGTAAATCTATGAGATGAATGAAAATATACTATAAATAGAAATGATGGAAATGAATACAATGTAGTTGTGGAAAAAATGAACACTCCATGAATAATGCTACTAGACTACATTGCACCCATCTCCAATATGAGTGACTTTATCTAAGCCCTATGATGCACCCTCTATGACACTATGCTATATGTGTTCTTCCTCTATATCTATGACTATGACAATAAGGCCATTATATAGGAAGATAGGTTCCTTGGCCAAAAATCTATATAGTTGTGCATTCCTTGGCCAACACTCTATCTAGTTGTGCAAGGGACAACTTGCACATGTACAACTTGCACATTGACACTTGTGCATTTATTACATTGCATGAAGAAACTAAGTAACTTCACCCTAAAGTAATATAATGTCCTAAGTATGTATCTTGGTAAATATATTTACATGACCCAAATAATGTAATATGATCTATTTATGACACCCCCCTGTATTACAATATTTGGGTATTGAAGAATTTTAGTCTTCAATGTGGATATTCCTCCAATGAAAGATATTTCACTTGTTCAGGTTCTTCTTCAATATTTGCTTCAGTATTTAGATGATGCAAAAAATAGGCTAAAGCTATAGGTTCTTCTTTCAATTGACCTTGCACTATATTCCTTCTTCTTTGGATTCAACTTCTTCTTCTTCTTCTTCTTCTTATTTTTATTCTTCTTGGTCTTCTATCCAGACACCTTTGTTGAATTATTTGTGAGTATCTTCATTTGGTTCAAATTTTTGATGACTAAGTAGAGCATGGTGCAATTTTCCTCTCATCTTCTTGATTTTTCTATGCTTAACATTTTCGTATACTGGCCCTTAATTTTATTCAACCTTGATTTATGATGAGAAATGCATTGAATCCATCTATGTATCTAAAGTTGATCATGTAGTTATCTTCTACTAATTTGCTCATAAAGATAATATTGAAGGTTAATCCTGGAACATACAATACTTTTTGTAGTAGAAGATTTGGAAATGATTTGTTGGGTGTTACACATCCATAACCATGTATGGGATAAGTTTGGCTATCTGTAATTCTTAGCCTGTAGCCTTTAGCACCTTCAAGACAGTCAAACCATTGTATATTTCTGGTCATATGATGACTGGCTCCTGAGTCAATGTACCACATGTTTTCATGTTTCGTAGATTGGTTGAGGTAAGTTTCACATTCATTGTATGGCAATATTTTTCCCATTTGAAGAAGTAAAAATGGAGAAATGAGATAGGACTTAGAACCTTGAAGTATATAAGCTTGATTTTGATGAAACCTTTATTATTCCTTAGGTTGTAGGCTTCCTTATGTCTCCCTAGTTATGAGATATTATACACCTAATGGAATTTTAGGTTTTGTAAAAGCTTATATTTTCCCAATGGATTTGTTACCTGATAATTTATGATTAATTTTGATATTACCAAGTTTTGTGTAAATCCTTATGATTCCTTAGGGATATAGTATAGTGCTTTTGAAAAGATAGAGCAATTTTGGTTGATTTTGTAAAGCTTTGAAAATATCAAAAATCAACTTTTATCTATTCCTTATTGCTCCTATTGAACTAAGCACTTTTTCTCAATATGTAGAGGTTTTAATGTTGGATTTATTTTGTCCCCTTTTTTGATGTGTATGAGACAAATATATATAAATGTTTCTAAGCTTAGCCTAAAGCTTTTGATAACCTATTTCAAATATCCCTTATGTTTTTTATTGAAGTGTATCTAATTTCCAATAAGTTAATTTGAAGTAGTAACCCTTATAACTCCCTAATATTGGAAAATTAGATCACAATAATATTTGCAAATATTTTAAATAAATTTCAGTAGAAGTCCTTATTGCTCCTATGTTAATATTGCAAATATTTTATTGAAATGATATATTATTCCACTTTTTAAGTATTGCTTTCAATGTAGTTGAATTCTTTTAATTTCAACCTTATGAATCCCAAGTAAAAGAAAGCATATTATGGTGTAATAAAGCCTACCTTATATCATTCAATATTTGATGCTGCATTTGTTGTGCATGCACTCCAATATAGATGTTGATTCTATGGCTCTCCTTTCAATGATTTTCTTGGAACCTTGGTGGCAAGTATACGTTCCAAATGTGGCCCTTCCATCAATGATTTTCTTGGAACCTTGGTGGCAAGTATACATTCCAAATGTGGCACTTCCATCAATGATTTGCTTAAAATTTTAGATGCTCCAAATGCATCACTACTCATGTCTACTTTTGACCTTCCATCTACAAATCATTGAAGGCTCTTCTATGCCTTGCTTCCATACTGCCACTGCACCCTATGATTGCAGACTTTGGATGTAAATGCTGCCCTCATTTCACTCTCTTCTTCAGTGCATTTAATTATGGTCAAATGGTGGACAAGTGGCACCTATGTTTCTTGAGAGTGCTTCCACTTCCTCTTGTAATACTACTGCATCAAACATTACTTCTTTGAAATGTATGTGTACTTGCTATGAGTTCTTGTAATTTATCAACGTTGATTTCTTAAGCATTAGAAATATAATAGGAGTTAGGGAATATTATGCCAAGTGGCATATGGACTTAATGCATGCATATTTTAATGTAAAGCCTTCAAGAAGGAGCTTGTAACTCCTTCATTATTCTTCTTCTTAGTTTGCTATGCTTTCTTGGGTAGTAAGCAACTTGTTTTTCATCGCAAGCAATTTGTGAGCTATCTTGGAGCTTCGAATGAGGATGGGGTAGCTCTTTTGATTTATTTTGTTGATGCTATTTTATAATGTATCACCTATCCTTCTCTTTGTGCTTATGTCTTCAATGTGCTTATTTTTCACATTGATGGAATTGAAGCTTGATGCACCTATTCGTTGGATGAGCTCTGTCCTTTTTTTACATAAACAACTTCTTCTTGTACTTGCAAATATCAATGAAGAACATGATATGATTTACATATATTATTTTGATAGAATTCCCATGGCTTATGTAAATAACCTTGGTACACATACTATCATTTATGTAAAAGCTTCCTTTGTCTTGTAGGTCCGTTCTTGGAGAGAATGCCCTTTCATTGTTGGAGAATGCTCGATCCTTTGGCCCTTCTTTTGGCTAACTTTTTTCTTGTATCTTTTGTGCCTATTGTGGCGCCTTTAGATATATTCCTTTCCCTGTGTTTGATGTATTGCATAAGTGCAATACCATGTAACATTTACATGTAAATAGAATCCTTTTATTGCACCTTTTTCATGCACTCTTTTGCAGGTTTGAGTTTCTAATTTTTGTAGCAGATTAGTGAGTGCAAGATGAGGGTTTTGAGGATGTCTCTTTGGCTAGACTCCTTACCCTTTTTGCTTGGATGATTTATGGTGAATCCAAGCCTTGTAAATGCTATAAAATGAAGCTTTATTTTAGTTGCATTAACCCTTTAGTGATTTGGATTTGAGATTCACCAAATCTCAATCTCTAAAGCTTCTTTTGGTTAGTTTTCTTTTGCATGTACTAACCAATTTTGGTGGCTTATATTGGCCACTTAGAGTTATAGATTTTGTGCTTTCAAGAGTGTCTTTAGACACTTGATATAAACTAGATTTTGTAGCCTTTTTCAAAGTACAAAAACTAATTTCTTTTGAGAGTAATGATAGTGCAAATGAATTTTAACAAATTTCACTTTTCAATGCACTAACAAATTACACCTTATCACTCCAATTTACTCTTAAACAATTAATGCACTCAATAAATTTACTACAACTAATCAAGAATAATCTAGAATGAATCTTCAAGACTTATTCTTCAATTTTATTATAAGCAAAGGTAGTAGGATCTAGTCTTCATTTTGATTTCCAAATTAGATAATATGTAGTTGATAGATAGTTGAAATTCTAAATATAATCAACTCCTAAAGTGCAAATGAACCTAAAAATAACCTTTCTATTTTTGCACTTTTGAAGATTTTAATTCAATTATCCTATTTAAAACTTTAATTCAAATTAAGATGAATAAATAAATCTCATAAGTAATACAATTAATGAATCTACTTGCACCAATAGTTGCATACCTTTTTATGAAAGCTCTTTTTTTGCTTCTATAGAGGATGTAGATCTTGGTTTCTAGGATCACCAAGTTGCTACCTTGTGTAGGATGTTGTAGCTCTTTGTAGGCTGACTTGAACATCTTCATCTTCACCAAAATATGATCTCAAACTTTCTTTCATGAGCCTAGAATTTTTGTGGCTTGTTATCCTCTTGTAGTCTCCTCCTTTTGTTGTAGATTTGAAGATATGTTCATTTCTAAAGCGGTGCCTTTTGCTGTGAGAGGTAATCTTCAAATATCTTGTATTTGGTAGGCTCATTCTATCTGAATCTTCCTTCAATATTCTTGTCAAATTTTGAATTCAAACATGATCTTCTTCTCAAGATTATAAGTGTCTTGAGGTCTTCACTGGATTCTTCTTTTGATATTTTGCACTTCTTACCAAATTCTTCTCCTCTTGGGCTTGTTGTAAAAAAAAAACAATTGTCCAAAGTCCTTCACTATCATGGGCTTCTCCTTGATAGTGGATTTCTCCAATGAGTTCTCTTTTGATGATTTCTTCAGTAAGGCTCTCCAAGCCTTTTACTGGATGCTCATTGAGACCTCTCCAAGGTCTTTGATCTCATAGTTGCTTATGGTCTTCCTTGAGAAATTTTATTCAAAATTCTACCTACTCCTAGAAGCATTGGTGGTGATATATTCCTCTAGATATTCACTTTTGTTACTTCTAGATTTGAACAGGACTCTCCTAGTCCTTTTTATTCCAAGACTAGAAGTGATGTGGACATCATTAGATCTAGGCTATTTTTTATTAGGTTTACTTTATTTTATCATTTACTTAAGCCTAAAGTCCTAAGTCTAAGTTAGAATGTGTGAGTTCTAGAATATGTGTTAGCTTTACTTATTTAATTAAGTATTAAGTCCTAAGTCTAAGAATAATTCAATAATATCTAATTATAAATTGTAAATATCGGTAATATTTGGACAACATAGTCTTGGATTAGATTTGTTAGCTTAGTGAGAGTTAGCAACTTGAGTTTGAGTGCTTAGTCATAGATTCTCCTATTTTGGGAGATTATGGTTGTAAATTGTATTATTTAAAGCCCCTCATATGAATAATATTACTTAGTATGTTTTTGTTCTAGTTTCTTCATCACTAGTATCAGAGCCTGTGATCAGGCTTGTGATAGTTAGCTTCAAGCTATCTAGGAAGATATAGTTTACATAAGGAATTATAAGAATATATTCTTTGTTTGAGCATAAAATTCGTTATAATTATCCTCAAAATTCTAATTTTAATTCCAAAAATTGGTCTTCTTTCAGCTTAGAGGAGTTTAATTGCTTCCATGCATACAATTTTGGTGCTAGTTTTCTAGTTCACTTTAGTTGGAAGATGGAGATTCCAAATTACAATAGATTTAGTTAATATTAATATTAATTAATTTTATTTATAAATTAGATTACCCTAATTGGGTAATTTTAGTTATGTTTTCCTGATGGGCGACACATTTGGTGGCCAATTCATTGCCTACCAATTTTTTCCAACACACTACTAACAACGACAAACAACGGTCAAACCAACATTGATGACCACACTCTCAGTTGGCTGATGCCAACAATCGAAGGCCACCAGTTCAACAGTAGCCAACAAATTGGTAGCCAAGAATACCGATAGTGACCAGGCATTTTGGCTAGATTTTTGCCATCGCCTCTATAACTACCAACCACTCACCCATCTGCACTCTAGTGATGACCTCCTGCTAGCCATCGGCCATCCCGACGATGATGATTTTTGATGTTGTCCTCAAGATGACTAGTGCCACTTTGCTCCATAGCTCAGTGACGTTTTCCTTCTCATAACATGACCATTTTCTTTGGCACAATGGTGATTCTTTAGCCAATATCGATCTCTATCAACATAGCATGATCTAGTTTTGGTGTTCTGCTTATGAAAACTGACTGCGTTTCTCGACTATGCTTAACGATGAAAATATTAACAAATTTTGATGATGATTAATTCATCTATCAATGTAAAACATTCTCTAGCAGTAACAAATGATCCAATCACCACCTTTAACACTCATTTTGCTCTACAACCATTGACAAATTTGATTCACCAATGCTACCCACTTATGGCATCCTAATAGCCACTACCATTCTGTCCATTGTCCTCTTGCAAGTTATGACACATTTTAGCACCTGTCACCACCTGCTTTTCGAAATATTGATGACATGACTCGTGATCCTCATCTATGTTATCTGACGGTGAATCACAACCACCCGGCAAAGCTTTACATAATACCGATGATTCTTCAGTGATATCCTTGCATATTTAGGCATGAATCTAAAATTTTTTCAATGTGAATTATAGGCTTTCAATGATTTGTAGCATTATGGGAAAGCAAACTTAATTTTTTTGGCAATTTTAGTTGGTTTTTGGTATTTTCTATGGTTTTTTATGGGATTCATAGCGATGAAACAAAATCCCATATTTTGTGTGGGGAGAAAATAGCAAACGTTGAAAATGCACAGTATGCCCATTACCAAAAAAACAACCAGTGTGGTTTGCTCAAGCGCAGCTGGCTAGAGCGCTCTTCCTCACAATCCATGGAATCTCTTGATTGGTTACCAGATATTTGTGTTAGTCCTTGCACCACTCTTCAATTACCACGTGGCCTGACAGAGGTCAACAAAATTTTATTTGTTATTTTTCGTATAGGAATAATCCCACACACATTATGCAGGAAGAGTGGAGGTATTGATAAGGTGTAGTGCACCTATTATGAGATAGCCAACCCATGGGGGTTGTCTAGTGTGCTATTGCATGCACGTTGATTTGTGATCATTCTCAAGACCATTGAACCTCTGTGTCGTATGCTACCTCTTGATCACGAAGTTGAACGCCACCTTGCTATTTGAATTATAGTCAACCTTGCTATCACCTCCATGTTGGCTTGGCAGATTGGATTCTAAATTTTTTTTTTTGGTTTGTAAATTAATTATTATTTTTAATAATTATTATTTTTTATGCCCATTTTTTATTCCTATGGAGATATAAAAGCACAAATTTATTATTTTTGCTTGGAATAGGGCATAAAATTGTAAAAACAAATTTACGCTCATTGTTTATTCCTATGGAAATTTATTATTTTTTCTTGGAATAGGGCATAAAATTGTAAAAGAGGGAGGTTCTTGTTTTACATTTGTTGGCAACTTTTGTAACCCCTCTTGTAGAAAACTTGCAAGTTCATAGCCTAGGAGAGGCTATTCTTTGTAATTGATCTGGATTACACTAGATCACAAATGGCGTCAGACTTGGCTGACCAAATGCTAGCATTAGCATAAACTGTTGGTAATTTGGCCAACAAAGTAGATGATATTGCAATTCAGTATGCTCCTGAAGAAAAATCCCCTAGAGATTCTAAATCCCATCTAAAATGTGATGTCAAGATATATGATGGTTCACAAAATCTTGATGTGCTAAATAACTGGATCATGGACATGGAAACCTGGTTTGCTTATACAAAAGTTCCATTAAATGATAAGTTTATTTTTATAAACTCAAATTGAGTGGGTTAGCAAAACTAGTCATCTTGGATCGACAAGATGAACATAATCCCATTACTTTTTGGGATGAATTGGTTCAATATTTGAAGGATTCTTTTTATCCTTCTAATTATGCACAAGAATTGAAAGTGAAATGGTTTAGATTGTGCCAAGGTTATAATATGTCTATACAGGATTATATCTCTTCTTTCAATAGGTTACACATTTTGTTGAGTGTAAAAGATCTTGCAACAGAGTTGATTGTAAAATTTACAAGTGGCCTTAAAGAGCACTTGTTCAACATCTCAGTTAGCTTTGTTTTTAGCATATTATATCTCACTCCTTCACCCCCATTGTAAAATCATTGGAGTCCAATGCTTCTATGGTGGAGAGGGATAAGGTGGACATTATTATATCTAGGCTAATTTTTATTAGGCTTAGTTTATTTTATCATTTACTTAAGCCTAAAGTTCTAAGTGTAAGTTAGAATGTGTGAGTTCTAGACTAAGTGTTAGCTTTACTTATTTAATTAAGTATTAAGTCCTAAGTCTAGGAATAATTCAATAATATATAATTACAAATTGTAAATGTCGGTAATCTTTGGATGACATAGTCTTGGATTAGATTTGTTATCTTAGTGAGAGTTAGCAACTTGAGTTTGAGTGCTTAGTCATAGATTCTCCTATTTTGGGAGATTATGGTTGTAAATTGTATTATTTAAAGCCCCTCATATGAATAATATTACTTAGTGTGTTTTTTTTCTAGTTTCCTTGTCAAGAAGTTCTTCTCTTGATATATTTGGCTGTAGGTGCTAAATTTATTCTAAAGAAGATACTCCTCCTAGATTTCTTATAGGAAGTTTTATCGACTCACGGAATCTTCTTCCCTACAACAAAGTATTAATACTAAAATATTAATCTCCTTATGAATTAGATACTCTCTTCTAGATTCTTCTTCAGGATCAAGGCTACTATGGCCTAATTTTAGTATCAAGGCTCCTATGGCCTTTTTTCAGGATCAAGGCTTTCATGGCCTTTTTCTTTAATATCAAGGCTTTTATGGCCTTTTTAAGGATCAAGGATTCTATGGCCTTTTCTTCTTGATCAAGGCTTCTATGGACTTTTATTCTAGATCAAGGTTTTTATGGCATTTTCTTCTTGATCAAGGCTTCTATGGACTTTTCTTATGGATCAAGGTTTCTATGGTCTTTTCTTCTAGATCAAGGCTCCTATAGCCTTTTTTTCTTGTGTGAAGTTTTCAATTTAGTAATGGAGATTTGTTTTCTCCTAAATTCACCACAACTCTTTTCCATAAGTCTTCTTCCATAGTATATTTTCTTGGACAAGAAACTAACCTCTACACTATGAAGATACGTCGACCTTTGGGCAATGAATTTGAAGTCTCTTAGCTTTCTTTTGTAGGAGGAATCCCAGTATTTTGAGAATTAGATTTTTGCAATAAAAATAAATTATGGGTTAGTAGTTAAGAAATTCTAGATATCTTGACTTCACTAGTTGATTTGTCAATATAGTGGATTGAATGCTAAGTCCTAGTCTTCACAAGTTTTTTTGCAACTCTGTGGAAATACTCTAGCCAAAAATAATCTCAGTATTTCTTGAAATTGAGATTTCTTTTAGTCCTCACTTGTGGCTCTCCCTATTTCTACCACCTAGAATCTTCTGAGAGTTTTTGATAGTGATTGGTCCAAAGGTATGTTAGGTTGACAAACAAACTCAGGCTCATTGATAATGGTGGCTTTATTATGGCTAGATATACCATAGCTCTGATACCATTGTTAGATTTTGATGCTATATGTAATGGGAGATAGCAATCATAAGATGTAAAAATAATAATATGACCAAAATTAAATCTACAATATGACTAAAAATATACTATAAATAGAAATTATAGAAATGAATACAATGTAGCTATGGAGGAAATGAACACTCCATGAATAATGCTACTGGACTACCTTACACCCATCTCAAATATGGGTGACTTTATCTAAGACCTATGATGCACCCTATATGATACTATGCTATATGTGTTCTTCCTCTATATCTATGACTATGACAATAAGGCCATTATATAGGAATATAGGTTCCTTGGCCAACACTCTATCTAGTTGTGCAAGGGACAACTTGCACATGTATAGATTACACATTGACACTTGTACATTTATTACATTGTATGAAGAAACTAAGTAACTTCTCCCTAAAGTAATCTAATGCACTAAGTATGTATCTTGGTAGATACATTTACATGATTCAAATAATGTAATATGATCTATTTATAACACCTACAAGCATGGCTTGTCTACTTTAGATGCCCTCAACACACCTCATGTTACCTTTGGCTACCAAAACAAAAAACCAACCTCTTAGTTCAGGCTACTTACTCCAAATGAGTAAACATGATATGGTGTTTGGCCTGCCTAACTTCTCACCAACATTGCCTATATGCTCGGATTGCTTAGTAGGGAAGCAACATTGAGTACCTTTTAAATTGAGTTTTTCAAGAGCTAAAGCACCGTTGGAGCTAATACACATCGATATGTGTACAACCATCCCAAACAGTTTTGGTAGAAAGATATACTTTTAGTTGTTTGTTTATGAATCCAAAAATATGTGGATCTTCTTCTTAAAACTAAAGTCAGATGCCTTCCTATATTTTCAATAGTTTCAAAAACTTGTTGAGAAAGAATCAAGATATTCAATCAAGGCCCTTCATTTAGATTCAAGGGAATTTACCTCCAATAAATTTTCAAGGTTTCTCACCATATATGGGATAAAAAGACAACTTACAATAGCTTATACTCCTCAACAGAATGGAGTTGCTGAAAGGAGGAATCATTCCATCATGGAAATAGTTTGATGTATGCTTATAAGACCTCATATTGGATAACAATGTTAGATAGAAGCTATCACTACTACTGTGTATCTCCTAAATCGAGCACTAATAAAATCTCTTTAAGTAGTCACACTTGAATAAGCCTAGAGTGGAAGAAAACTATCAATTTCTCATCTAAGTATTTTTGGTTGTAAAGCCTACATGCACATTCCTAGGAAGAAAAAGAGCAAGCTAGATGATAAATCCTTGTAGTGCATATTTCTTGGTTATGATGAAGAATAAAAAGGGTATCGATTGGTTGACCCTATTACCAAGAAGATTCATATCAGTTGAGATGTGATATTCGATGAAGCTTCCAAGTCAAATACAACAAATTATAAATAATATAGCAAGGAAAAATATTCTATTGTACAATTGGAATTTGAAGAGCCTAAAGTAGTGGTTCCCCCTCAACAAAATAAAATTCCAAAATGGTACACAAGCATAATAAGAGATGCAAAACTTGATGCACCTCATAATCTCAATTCTAATTGGCCATGTACTCAAAGTATGTCATGTCGAGAAGCAAAAGAAAAGAAGATAAAGAAGATGGATATAGGAGTGAAGAAGAAGAAGATAAGGGTTTAATAACTTTAGATTTGGAGCATGCATAACCTACTTTAGTACATGATACACTTAGGTTACCTCAATGGAAGGAAGTTATGGATGTTGAATATAAGTCTCTTATGAAAAATTATACATGGAAGCTAGTTGATCTGCTTGCTATAAAGAAACCCATAGGCTACAAATGGGTATTCAAAGTCAAGTATAAGGAAAATGAAACTATTGATAAGCATCAGATCTACCTTGTTGCAAAGGGCTATAATAAAAAATAAGGTAGTGATTATGAAGAGACATTCCCACCAATAACAAATATTACAACCATTCATGTATTTTGTGCAATGGCAACTTAGTTCTTATGGAAGCTTCATTAGATGGATGTGAATATTTCTTTCTTGAATGGTGATCTCAAAGAAAAAGTATACATGGTTCAACCTGAAGGATTTATTGTTGAAGGACAAGAGAAAAAGGTTTGCAAATTTATTAAGACCTTGCATGGGTTGAAACAAGATCTGAGATCTTAGTACATAAAGATCGATAATCACCTATTGCAATATGGTTTTAAAAGGAGTCCCTTGATGAAAATCTCTATTTCAAGAAAGTTGGTTCTGAAATAGTGATACTTGTGCTATATATTGATGATTTGATCATCATTGGAAACTTAGATGAGATGGTGGATGCAGTGAAGAATGACTTGAAGAAGTCATTTGAAATGATAGATTTGGGACTTCTACATTATTGTCTTGGATTGGAAGTTTTGCAATAGAAGAATCACATCAAGATCACACAAATGAAATATGCCAAGGCACTAATAGAGAAATATTGAATGACATATTATAAACCCAAAGCAACTCCAATGGAACCAAGGTTACAATTGTCTAGATATGACAAATCTCCTCAGGTATCTGAAACTCTCTATAGATAGCTAATTGGGAGTCTCATATATCTTACCAACACTAGGCTAAATATTAGCTTTACTATGAGCTATATTTTGAGGTTCATGCAGGAGCCTAAGGTCAATCATTGGAATGTAGTGAAGTAAGTTTTACACAAAATCTATAGCACAATAGAATATGGCCTTAAATACAATAAGAATGATAAGTTCTTCTTGCAAGGATACACGGACTCATATTATGTTGGATCTATAGATGATAGGAAATCAACATTTGGATACATATTTCATCTAGGATTTGGACCTATCTCTTGGCACAACAAGAAGTAGTAAGAAGTTGCACTTTCATCCATAGAGGTAGAATATCATGCAGCACGAGGAGTTGTGTGCGAAGCAATATGGCTATGTCACATTCTTTCAAGTATGGGTCTTCAGAAAAATCTTCCAATACACTTGAAATGTGATAACCAAGGTGCTTTGGATTAGTCAAGAATATAATTTTCCATGCATGAATGAAGCACATTGACACTCAATGTCACTTCATTTGAGATAAAGTTTGAAAACACAAGATCTACCTCTAGTACATTCCCATAAATGAACAAGTTAGGAATATTTTCACTAAGGCACTTGCACGTATCAAATTTGAGTTGTTTCACAACTCTATATGTATTAAAATAATGTAATAAGGGGGGATGTTAGGATATAATTTATTTATTACATTATTAGAGAATGATATAGTGCACATAAAGTTGGCAATCTAGAAGCCAACGTGCATATTTTATTAAATAGCAAATAGTTTTATTTTAGCAATCTATTGTTAGTGAAAATATTTGTATGCCATTGTTAAGCTAGGTTGGTAGAATTTGTGGACATACTATTGCAGGCTAATCATAGCCTTTATAATTGTATATATCCTCATAAAGTGAATGAATTATTTTATTTTATTTTTATCACATTGAAATTATAATTTAAACTTTGGAGTAAAAAGGATTTTTATTTCAAAGGAATTATTAAATTTTTTGAGTGACTAATTCTAGAGTAATAAGGTATTCAAATCCAAAATTTTTCTCAAAAAGTAGAATTTGATCATGGAATAAAATGATTCAAAATTCATAATAAGAAAGAAAATATTGGAAGTTATAAAATTTGGCATAGGTAAATTGATTGAAAAGTTTGATGGTAAGCTAGATATGGCAATGCAATTCATCTATAGAGAAGCAATGAATGAAAGCTTTGAAACATTTGAATATTATTTACATTCAAAGCTTGTTGAAGCAATTGATAATTTAAAAGATGATATTATAATACCTATTGATATAGGTAGTATAATGTATATGGCATTGCTTTCACTTGAACTTCATAAAGACAAAAATCAAAAGCAAAAAGAGTTGATTGAAACTATAATTATCCAAAATTAGCTACAAGAAAACACACAGAAAGAAAATAATTTTTTTTACTAAGGAGAAGGATTCATAAAACCCTATTTGATTCCTAATTGATATATTGTTTAAATACCCTAAGTTTCCTAAAGAGCTACATCTCACTAGATACCCTGACACAAGTCCATCCATGTAGACACATAATGTGTTACCACAAATAAGTTTATCCCTCTCATCACTCTTGATGAGTTAAAATTATCACCTTCAATCAATAAAATATATACGCCCATAACCATACCATACACAAGTCAATTTGTGTAGGTATGCTACACATATTACGAGTTAAGCTATCCATATCATCTCCATGACGAAATATCTTAACTCAAATGTAGTCTTTCCTAAACTCAGTTATCATTCTCCCTAATGGGTCTTAATACCTTAGGTCCACTACATTCACCCTAAGGGGTCTCAATCCCTTAGGTCACCCTCTAAGTTCACCCTAGAACTTATTATTTAAGTTTCTAATATTTAGCAAGAAGAACAAGAATAGTTTAGATACTAAATCTAACAAAAGTATATTTCACATCATACCAAATACTAGAGGGAAAACAACATTCAAGAGATAGTAAACATTAATTGGAAAAGAAATTAATACAAGATATAGATAATTCAAGCAGTAATTTAAAGGTACATCTTCCATCAATTAATATTTATTACATATAAGACAAGTATAGTAAAACCCTCCATACTCTTAAAGAATAACATATTACATCAATTTCATTAGAGAAATATCTCCATAATTCGTCTATTTGAGCATAAGTAAACCATCATAAGTAGGATCACTGATGTACAGGTTCCAACTACCTCCTTGCTCCTCCAATGCTTTCCATCGATCATTTGAGGATAGTAGGGGATCAGGGCACTCATGGTTTAGGATAGGCATGCCTCTAAATGCATCTACCAATTACTTTGCCAAATTGCAACTATACAAATTCAATCAAGTATCTAACCATATAATGCATAGTTAACATCATAAAAGAATCATTACTTTTATTTTCACCTCTCAAATACCTTTAGAGATTTATTCAACATGCACCACTTAGATCACGATTTTTACTTTAATAAAATCTTGTCTTTATTCAACAAATTAAAGTCCCATACCTTTAATCATCAAATATACTAGGTTCCTTTATTTTCCATGAATCAATATTAGAGCTCATTTCATAAAGTAAATCATATTTCAATATATCTCATAAATCAAAGCCCCATTACTTTAATCTATAAAAATGTTATTTCATTTATTTACCGAATTAAAGTATCATTGCTTCAATTTATAAATAAACAAATCTTTTAATTATTTCACAAATCAAGGTCCCATACCTTTAATCTAAAAAATAACCATTCCTTTTATTTATTAAATTAAAGTCCTAATGCTTCAATTTATAAATAAACAAATATTTTCATTATTTCACAAATCAAGGTCCCATACCCTTAATCTACAAAATAACCATTCCTTTTATTTATTAAATTAAAGTCCTAATGCTTCAATTTATAAATAAACAAATATTTTCATTAATATGAATTATCATTTTTCAACCCAACATAATTCATTTCCTTTTTTTGATAATATTATTTTAATATAATAATTTAAGGGTTAATATAACTATTAATTAATATAACCATTAATTCTTTTGAGTTCATATCTTATCATAATATTCATTTATTAACTAAACACAACTCACTTTTTATAAAACCTCTACACCATTTACCCAACAAAAAGAGGGTTTAAACTAGCATAATTGTCCACCCTAACAATTGGGTGATCCCAACTAAGCGGGTTGTATGACCTGCACTATGTGGAAGACATAGGGGCAGAACAACAAGGTGGACAAGACTCAATGGTCGAACCACCGATTAGGCCAACACAAGAAACCAATGCAATAGATATCCAAGTTTCAATTATTCCTCTAGTGAGCTTGCACTACAACCAATGCTTGGGCTAAGCAAACAATAAACCACATGATCACTCTAGTTGGTAATTTCTAAGAGGGAGTACCTCCCATTTAAAAGCAGACCAAATTTCAACACACAACATGTGGGATGGGTGAGAGAGAGGTCTGTGATGGTCCATATCGTTCATGTTTACCGGAGTGACAATGATACTTGCAAAGGAAAATGGTTACTAAATATAGCCTAATACCATTTGAAAGTCAAGTGATGGCCAAGGCAAAAAATATAAGCCATCCACAAGCTCCATAGCAACGATAGGGTGAAGGAGGGTGTCTAATAGGAGATATCCTTTCTAACTGGTTTGGGTGAGAATATCTACACAGAGGCAACTAGGTCTCTCCTCCAACACATGGCAGATAAGAACAAAAATCAACTTGATAATACCCAAACCTTGAATTGTCCTCATCTACACATATGACGAAGGTCTGCTAAAATATTTTGGAGGATTACCTAGCCAACCTATGGTTTATGTTCTCAACCAATGCAAAGTTGAAAGGAAAATTCCTCATCATGGAATGTATTATGCTCAAACACAAGGCTGGAGGATTGGCAAGGGAGACACCAAAAAGATGACTCAACAATGAAATATGAAAGCAACAAAAACATTAAAGAAAATATCTCTTGTAATCCAACCTCATTTTAACGTAGTGGTTACTTCCTTGCGGCTTTCCAAATCATTCGCTACTAGTTTTTTTCCTTATTTAATCCTTGGTCATTCCACATCATCTTGTGTCCCCTTCTCATATTTCCTCTTCCCTATTCTCTTTACTATGATTCCCAATCCTCCTTGTCTCAGTAACTATTGTCCTTATCTCTCTGCTTGACCTCCTCTTTGCCAATGCTCTCTACTCAACATAAATTTTCTAGATACTCTTTTGTGATGGCTAACATTAAATATTTCTTATCCAATATTATTAATAAGATCATCCATAAATGGATTGTTTAAGGTTATGTACAATCACTGGCTCATCCATTGACCACAAGGTATCCCAATTGCCACTAATCATCCTAGCAAGGTTAAGCCTAGTTCCATCCCTATCAAACCAATTCAGTCTTAAAATACTCCCTCTATGTCCTATTCCATGACAATGTTGGCTAAAAAATGGGCTACTATAGAGGTTGTTAAAAAAATAAGAAGCCAAGACTCCAAGAAAATCAAATTAGAGTGTCCAAAAAAAACCATAGGGTGTCAGATCCTCAATTTGGCTAAAAAACCTTATGCATCAGAAGAAAACTCTGGTAATTTATTCTGAGGAAGACAATGATGATCTAAACCTTTATCTCAAACAATACATCATCAATTCCATTACCAACTGTATCTCCCAGTTCACTGACCTCTGCAACACTTTAAATATGTTATTCTTCAACAAGAAGTTTGTTGAAGATGGTGGTAAGGATACTACCACGGATGAGGTTAAGGATGATGGTGGGATCCCTATTGCTTTGGGCAATGATGAGGATGACATGAAGGATGAACTCAAGGATGTAGATTCTAAAGATAGAGATCAAGCCTAATGGTCTCAGTGTTGTTTTTTGTGTGCTCAGGATTCATCTCTTTTGGCCTTTTTCCTATTTATGTAGAGGTGTTTTTTTCCTCAATTGCGAGGTTGCATCCCCTTATTTTTTGTTTTTCACGGAGCAAGTGTGCTCCATTATATTAGTTTTGATATTATCAGTTCTATTGTAATCAGGTTTTGGGATCCTTTCAAAACCCATATTCAATAAATTTTTTAACTTATCAGAAACAAAGATCATTCATAAATGGAGCTCTTCCCATTCAACATTGGCAAGCTTTTCCCCAACAACTCGAACATGCCACTTGCAATCCCTTTTAAGAGGTAAATTATCTAATGTTTTCATAAAATTTTATTATCACCCTCGATAACCTTTTATCATTTATAAATGAAGATACATTTCTCATTTAACATAAACAACTATTGTTTATAAATGAAACTCTTTTATAGTAGTTAATATTTATAAGTGAGGCTCTATTATCACTTAAAATAATATAACTACTATTTATAAATGAAGTGAGGCTCTATTATCACTTAAAATAATATAACTACTATTTATAAATGAAACTCTTTTATCACTTAAGGTAAATCAAATATTATATTGAAATGAAGTTTCTTTTTTTCATTTAAAATAAAACAAATATTGTTTTTAAATAAAATTCCTTTATCATATAAAATAAAACAAATATTATTTTGAAATGAAATTTCCTTTATCATTTAAAATAATAAATTACTATATATATATATATATATAAATCACATAATAGAAGGTTTTCTTATTAGATGCTAACATCATATTATTCCTTTGAAAGATTCTAATCAAAACAGGGAGCTTTTAAAAACAACCAAATTATGCATGCTTTTTATTTTCCAAGCCAAAAATTTAGATATTGATGAAGTAAAAGACAATCAAGAATATACAATATAAAAAGAGGGAATTTTTTCCATCAACCCAATCACCGAAGAACACAAGCTTATACTGAGAGGGGGGTGAACAATATAAGATAAACTTTTTCTTTTCTTTCTAAAACAATATTATCCAATATTATCAATTGCACTATCTTTCCAAAGCAATGTTAACCAATATCATCAATAGCAGTAGAAAAGCAATACATATATCATCACACACAATGAGAGACACAAATTTAATGTGGTTCACCCAATGTGGGCTATGTCCACGAAGAAAATATTTCTTATAAATTTTCTCAACAAATCTCTTGGGAACAAAATCCCTATTACAATATTTATGGACCTTTGTCCAAAGGAGACACCAATCCCCTATGCTTAAGTTTATGGATCTCTATCCATAGGATAACTCTATCCCCTCAACTATAGTTCATGGACCTCTATCTATAGGAGAAATCTATCCTCTCAACTCTAGTTCATGGAAATCTATCCACAAGAGAGCTCTATCCCCTCAAATATGGTTTTTGGAACTCTATCCATAGGAGACACCTTTCCTTTGCTTTGGTTCATGGAACTCTATCCATAGGAGACTCCTCTCCTATCTGCTCCAAGCCTACTCACAAGGCTTACTTAGGTTTTCTCATAAATCTACTCTAAACTCTATCCAAAATATGCACGTACTACATTCACAAATATATCTCAAATTTATCCCAAATCTACACACATTACAAACACAAATCTATCTCAACTCTGTCCTAAATCTGCACACATTACATGCACAAATTTTTCTCAAATATGCTCCAAATATACACACATTACATGCACAAATCTGTATTAACTCCGATTCAAATTTGCACACATTACATGCACAAATATGTCTTAAATTTTCTCTAAATTTACACTACATGCACAAATCTGTCTCCAATCTACTCCAAATCTGCACATATTACATGCACAAATCTATCTTAACTCTGCTCTAAATCTACACACATTACATGCACAAATATGTCTTAACTCTGCTCCAAATCCGCAGACATTACATTTATAAATTTATCTTAACTCTACTTAAAGTCTTCTCAAAATACTTGCTCAAATCTATCTCAAACATGCTTCAAGTCTTCTCACAAGACTTGCTTAAATCTACCTCAAACCTACTTCAAGTCTTATCACAAGACTTGCTTAACTCTTCCCAATTTTTCTCTAACACATGCTCAAAACTTGCTCATAACACACTCAAATCTGCTCATAACACATACTCAAATCTAGTCATAACACATAATCAAATCTTCTCATAACACATACTCAATTCTGCTCATAACACATACTCAACCAATCCTAAATTTTGCACACAAGTGATATTCAAAATATTGCTTGTATCTCTTTTAGAAATGCTTTCTTCAACTAGGCAATTGTTGAGCAAGGTGCAGCAGGAGTATTGTCATTGTTGTCAACACAGTCAGTTAGATCTATTGATGCAGTGGACAGGAAGTTCAAAAGCCTTTCAGATGCAAGAAGACAGGAGTTCAAAGGTTGCTCAGAGTATGTACAATGATTGTCCAAGAAAACCGAAGTGGCCCATATGCAAAAGATCAAAGAAAAAGACAAGTAAGAAAAGTGTCACGATATCGCGACATATACAGCAGGCAAGAAAAACTTCACGATTTCGTGACATGTTGGAAGAGAGAGAAAAAGTAGGAAAAATTGTCATGATTTCGTGACATGTTGGAAGAGAGAAAAAGTAGGATAAACTATCACGATTTCGTGACATGTTGGAAGAGAAAAAGGCAAGTGGAAAAACTGTCACGATTTCGCGACATGTTGGAAGAGAAAAAGGCAAGTGGAAAAACTGTCACGATTTCGCGACATGTTGGAAGAGAAAAAGGCAAGTGGAAAAACTGTCACGATTTCGTGACATGTTGGAAGAAAAAGAGAAAGTAGGAAAAAGTGTCGCGATTTTGATGACATGTTGGAAGAGAGAAAGGCAAGTAGAAAAAGTGTCATGATTTCGCGCACATGTTGGAAAAAAGAGAAGAAAAAGTGTCACGATTTCGATGACATGTTGAAAGAGAAAGTAGAAAAAGTGTCACAATTTCGACGACATGTTGGAAGAGAAAGCAAGTAAAAGTGTCACGATTTCGTGACATGTGAAAAAAAGTGTCACGGATTTTGACAGAAAGAAAGTAGAAGTGTCACGATTTCGTGACATGTGATTTGCGATAGAAAGAGAAAGGAGAGAAAGTGTCACGATATCGTGACATGCCGCGATTTCGTGACCCAAAGCAAAGAGAAAGAGCAAAGGAGAAAAAGTGTCACGATATCGCGACATGTCGCATTTTGTGGCCAAAGGAAAGAGAAAGAGCAAGGAGAAAAAGTGTCACGATATCGTGACATGTATTTTTGTGGGCCAAAGGAAAGAGAAAGAGGAGAGAGAAAAGTGTCATGATATCGCGACATGTCGCATTTTTATGGCTAAATAGGAAAGAGAAAGAGGAGAGAGAAAAAGTGTCACGATATCGTGACATGTTGTATTTTTGTGGTCCAAAGCAAGGAGAAAGAGAGAGAGAAAAAAGTGTCACGATATCGTGACATGTATTTTCGGGGACCAAAGCAAGGAGAAAGAGAGAGTAAGAAAAAGTGTCATGATATCGCGACATGTTGCTTTTTCATGGTTGAGTTGAAGCCGACGAAGACCTATGACAGCCGACTAAGATTAGGGTTTGCAGCCGACTAAGATTAGGGTTTACAACCGACTAAGATTAGGGTTTTGATCATGAAAATGTTGTTATAAAAGGAAGGTTGTTTGAAGAATTAAGTTGTCGATGTGTGCGAAGTTCGGTCGTAGAGCGTAGAGTGCAAGTCGTGTCGAATCGTGCTAAGTGCGAAATTTGCAAAGGAAGCAGAGTGCACAAAAGGGAGAAGACGATCGTTCGACTGTGATGCAGTAGATTGTGCGAAGTGATTTCGTAGAGAGAGCAGAGTGCGTAGAGATCGCAAAGGTGAAGCAGACTAGTCGGGGTCTTGTAAAAGTGAAGGTATCTTTCTGTTAATCTTCTAGATTCATAATTCAAGTCCAGGTTGTAGCTTGGCATCATGGGTTGGTGCTCCTTCCAGTAGGTGTTGGTAAATCAGGGGTTGGTGCTCCTTTCTGTTGGTGCAGATAAATAAGGGGTTGGTGCTCCTTCCAGTGGGTGCTGGTAAAGTGATTGTAAAGTTGTTGCTTTGCAAAGGCTAGATTTGGATGGTAGTCCAAGCAGTCATTTTTGAGGAGTAGCCACATTGGTGAACCTCGTTAAATCTTGTGTTGTGTGATGCTCTTTTGTTATTCTTGTTGTATCTTGTAATAAGTTTTAATTATTGCTATTATTAAGAGCTATAAATTCAAGATTAAAGAGCTACACTGATTCACCCCCCCTCTCAGTGTCATTGTAAGACTAACAATTGGTATCAGAGCTAAGTTCCTGTACAAGCCTAATCGGCTAGGGTGATCTTGGAACTAACACAATGGCAGGTGGTGAAGGTTTCTCATCAAACAAAGCACCATTGTTTGATGGATCTAATTACGCGTTCTGGAGAATCAGGATGCAGACATATCTCTGTGCTTTGGGATATGACATCTGGGATTCAGTGGTTAGTGGATACACAATACCCAACACTCCTCCAAAAGAGGTTGACGAAAAGAAACTATTTGAGAGTAACTCAAAAGCAAAGAATGCTATCATGTGTGGATTAGCAGACAGTGAACTAGTAAAGATCATGAGCTGTGATACTGCAAAAGAGATATGGGACAAACTGAGGAGTATTCATGAAGGAGACGATAAGATCAAGGAGGCCAAATTACAGACACATCGAGCTCAGTTCGAAGCATTGAAAATGAACGATGATGAAAACATTGAGGCATATATGCTGAGAGTCAATGGAATCATTAATGCGATCAGAGGGCTCGACGAGGATATTGGAGACTCTACCGTCGTGAAAAAGGTACTAAGATCTCTTCCTCAAAGGTTTGATTCCAAAGTCTCAGCGATAGAAGAAGCTAAAAATCTAAATTATTTTAGTATAGATGAGATGTATGGTTCTTTGACTGCATATGAGATGAGGATAGGAAGATCTAAACCCACAGACAGAGAAGCGGCTTTTAAAGCCCTTAAAAATAAAAACACAAAACAAGAGTCCGAGGAAGAAGAGACATCGGATGAAATGGAAGCAAACTTTGTTAGAAAACTGAAAAAGGGAAAAGGAAAATACAGAGGGAAGCTACCATTTAAATGTTTCAACTATGGAGGCATTGGGCATTTTGTGACTAAATGTCCACTTAAAGAGAAGAACAAAAATGATGAAGGATCGCACCAAGAAAGAAGTGACTGGAAGATGAAAACAAATTTCAGAAAAGGCAACTTCAAGAAGAAAAGTTTCATCTCCAAGAATGTCAGTTCATCAGAAAACAGCTCCGGTGAAGAGTCTGAAGAAGAAAAATATGAAGCTCTTTTCATGGCATTTGAAGAAGTTAAATCAGAAAAGGAAGAAGGAGTGACCTCTGAAGTTTGTGGTGAAAACCTTGAGGCTGAAGTAGATCTAGAAGGTGAGTTGATCTCTGCACTTGAAGAGTGGAAGATAGAAAAGAAAAAGAATAAGAAACTTTCAAGAAAGCTTGAGGATGCAAATGGAATCATAACCAGCTTGAAAGTACGAGATAGAAGAATCTAAGAAAATCTTCGAAGATCTCGAAGTGCAAATAACAATGAAAATAGATTATTGTAACAAGCTAGAAGAAGAGATTGTTGGTTTAAGAATGCAGCTAGAAGAGATGAATAAGAAAATTAGTTGTTATCACAAATGTGAAGAAAGTTCTATGAAGTTGGATAAGATCATAAATGACCAAAGACCTGCAGGCATCAAATTTGGTCTAGGTTTCATCGAAGGAGAATCATCAAGTGGATCAAAGGCCAAAAATGTAGAATCCATAAAGAATGAAGATAAGAGACAGGTTGATCAAGGAAAAATGTCTCATGCAAGAGAAAGCATTAATGCCAGGCACGAAAGGAGAATTGACAATGATGGATTCACCAATGTCACATATCAAAGAAGAAGAAGACCTATGGCTCCTACGACAACATGGCAAAGACCATCACCCAGGTTCAATTATCCTTTCTCTGGTTTCTGTTTTAAATGCAATGGCTATGGACATAAAATCTCAGACTGCAAATATAATGTAAGACCAAGGAATTTCACCAGTAGAAATGTTTTTTCTCCTCTGATGAATTATACAGTAGAATGTTATAACTGTCATAATTTTGGGCACATTGCAAGAAACTGTAGAAATACATTTACATCAAATCAGTTTCAGGGAAGAAAATTTCAACCATACAGGATGAGACAAAATAGAAAGCTTCCCGAAAAACATGCTCAAACTATTGATAAGGGAAAGGCAAAACAAGAGCCCAAAACTACTATCAAAATAGTGTGGAAAGGAAAAGAGCGATTGAAGGAAGAAAAGGAATCCTTAATCGTACAAACTGCATTCAAAGCACAGAATAAATATGTACCATGGATACTTGATAGTGGATGCTCCAGTCATATGACAGGTGACAAACAAAAATTTGAGAAGTTACAAAAATATGAAGGAGGTTCAGTAAAATTTGGAAATAATGATGGAGCTAAGATAGTTGGCAAAGGCTCAGTTAAAATTAGTGATGGAAAGATTAAGTCAGAAGAAGTCTTGTTTGTGGATGGTTTGAAACATAACTTGTTGAGTGTAAGTCAGATTTGTGATAAAGGTCATGAAGTAGTTTTTATGAAGCAGGGTTGTGAAGTCAAAAAAACAAATAGTGGAAAATTGATAGCAACTGGATCAAGGACATCTGGCAACCTGTACACGCTCTCAGAGAATTCAAAAGGAGCTTGTTTTATTGGACAGGAAGAAGAAAACTGGTTGTGGCACAAGAGACTAGGGCATATCAGTTTTGATAATCTAGTAAAAATCATCTCAAAAAGGGCAGTGAGAGATATTCCCACCATCAGCAAACCTACAAACAACATTTGTGCTTCATGCCAAAAGGGGAAGCAAACTAGAGTCACATTCAAAACAAAAGAGTACTACACAAGCAAACCGTTGGAACTCATACACACTGATTTATGTGGTCCCATGAGAACTCAAAGCATAAATGGTGACAAATATTTTATGTTGTGTATTGATGACTATTCCAGAATGACATGGATATTTTTCTTGAAGCATAAATCAAAAGCTTTTGATATGTTCAAGATTTTCAAAAACCAGGTTGAGAATGAAACAGGGAAAAGGATCAAATGTTTAAGATCAGATAGAGGAGGAGAATTCATTTCAGAAGAGTTTGCAGAGTACTATGAAAATTACGGTATTAGGAGACAGTTCTCAGCAACCAGGACACCTCAGCAAAATGGAGTGGTAGAAAGAAAGAACAGGACAGTGCAGGAAATGGCACGGACTATGTTGGTTGAAAGTAGAGTAGTAGATATATTTTGGAAAGAAGCAGTCCATACTGCGGTGTATATCCAAAATAGGTACATGCTGAGAACACATGAAAGCAAAACTCCTTATGAATTATGGTTCGGTAAAAGGGCAACAACAAAATACCTCAAAGTTTTTGGCAGCAAGTGCTATATCAAAAGAACTGAAGATAATCTTGGTAAGTTTGAAGATAGAGCAGATGAAGGTATTTTTGTTGGTTATTCATCTAAAAGCAAAGCTTACAAATGCTACAACAAAAGGCTAAAGAAAATTGTGGACAATGTTGATGTTAAATTTGATGAAGGTAAAGAACGAGTAATTAGCTATGAAATGAACTACCCAATTTATGAAGAGGTTATTGAAGGAGATGAGGAAAATGAAATGGAAAAGATACAAAAAATTGACTCAGATGATGTAAGTTGTGATTCAGAAGTGGAAGAGAATAAGAAATTCAAAACAGGTAGCTGGCAGAAAAATCATCCTAGAGATCAAATAATTGGAGACCCCAAAGTTGGTGTTCAAACAAGAAGAAGAGTAGTAAGTAACTACTCTCTATTATCCAGCATTGAGCCCAAAAATGTTGCTGAAGCAAGCAAAGATGAAAGTTGGATGAAGGCAATAAATGAAGAATTAGACCAGATCGAGAAAAACAAAACTTGGGAGTTAGTACCTAGACCTGCGAACAAAAATATAATCGGGACTAAATGGATCTTTCGAAACAAATTGAATGAAGACGGACAGGTAGTCAAAAATAAAGCAAGATTGGTATGCAAGGGGTATGCACAAGTTGAAGGCATTGACTTTGAGGAAACGTTTGCACCAGTAGCTAGACTAGAGGCAATCAGAATGTTTCTGGCTTTAGCAGTCTACAAGAATTTCAAAGTTTATCAAATGGATGTGAAATCAGCGTTTTTGAATGGGAAACTTGAAGAAGAGGTTTATATTGAGCAACCAGATGGGTTCCAACTTGGTGATAATCCCAACTTTGTTTGTAAGTTGAAGAAAGCATTATATGGCTTAAAACAGGCACCCCGAGCATGGTATGCAAGGCTAGACAACTATCTCACCCAACAAAGGTTTAAGAAAGGTATGGTGGACAGTAATTTGTATGTCAAAATAGAAAATGGGCATCTTATTGTTCTTGTTGTATACGTAGATGATATCATATTTGGCAGCAGCAAAGATGAGTCATGTAGAGATTTAGCAAATAAGATGCAGAAAGAATTTGAAATGTCAATGATTGGTGAACTTTCGTATTTCCTCGGGTTGCAAGTTAATCAAAATAAGAAGGGCATATTTATTTCTCAAGTTAAATATGTGAAAGAGATGTTAAAAAAGTTCACAATGGAGGATTGTAAGCCAGTTAGCACACCCATGACGACAGGTTGCAAGTTGAGCAAGGATGACAAATCTCCAACTGTTGATCAAACCATGTACAGATCTATGATTGGAAGCTTACTATACCTGACAGCTACCAGACCAGATATTTTGCAGGCAGTATGCATGGTAGCACGATTTCAGGCCAATCCCAAGGAGACTCATGTGACAACAGTGAAAAGGATCCTTCGGTACCTCAAGGGTACTATGGAATATGGTTTATGGTATCCGAAAGGTAAAGACTTCACCCTTATTTCGTATTCAGATGCAGATTGGGCAGGCTATGTAGATGACAGAAAGAGTACCAATGGAGGTGCATTCTATCTTGGAGACAGATTGGTCACGTGGCACAGTAAGAAACAAGAATCAGTTTCATTATCGACAGTAGAGGCAGAATACATTACAGCGACAACATGTTGTACGCAGGTATTGTGGATGAAACAAACTCTGAAAGATCTTGGTATTAGTTTCAGTGAGCCAATATCAGTTAAGTGTGATAACACTAGTGCCATTAACATCTCCAAGAATCCAGTTATGCATTCACGCACAAAGCACATCGCTATCAGGTATCATTTTTTGAAGGAGAAAGTTGCAGAAGGTGAGGTTAAGTTGGATTTTGTTCCAACTACAGAGCAAGTAGCAGACATCTTCACAAAACCATTGCCCAAAGAAGTTTTTGAGTACCTTCGCAACAAATTGGGAGTGGTCACACTTCCCAAAAATTGACTAGCTACAGGGATCACATTCTCAGGGGGAGCATTTCAGTATTTGATTATCTGTTTGCTCATGTTCATGATCTTTGCTAAATGCAATAGAGTGTGCCTGAGAATGTTGTGCATGGACTCAGGGGGAGTCTGCAATAGCCCTTTGGTATTATTGTCAAAGGGGGAGAAGAGTTACAGGAAATTACACATGTGTTGCCAACAATTCCAAAGGGGGAGATTGTTGAGCAAGGTGCAACAGGAGTATTGTCATTGTTGTCAACACAGTCAGTTAGATCTATTGATGCAGTGGATAGGAAGTTCAAAAGCCTTTCAGATGCAGAAAGATAGGAGTTCAAAGGTTGCTCAGAGTATGTACAGTGATTGTCCAAGAAAACCGAAGTGGCCCATATGCAAAAGATCAAAGAAAAAGACAAGTAAGAAAAGTGTCACGATATCGCGACATATACAACAGGCAAGAAAAACTGTCATGATTTCGTGACATGTTGGAAGAGAGAGAAACAGGAAAAACTATCATGATTTCGTGACATGTTGGAAGAGAGAGAAAAAGCAAGAAAAACTATCACGATTTCGTGACATGTTGGAAGAGAAAAAGGCAAGTGGAAAAACTGTCACGATTTCGTGACATGTTGGAAGAGAAAAAGGCAAGTGGAAAAACTGTCGTGATTTCGTGACATGTTGAAAGAAAAAGGCAAGTGGAAAAACTGTCACGATTTCGTGACATGTTGAAAGAAAAAGACAAGTGGAAAAGTGTCACGATTTCGCGACATGTTGGAAGAAAGAGAAAAGGAAAAGTGTCACGTTTTCGTGACATATTGAAAGAAAAGGTGATTTGGAAGTAAAAGTGTCACGGATTTCGTGACATGTTGGAAGAGAGAGAAAAAGTGTCACGATTTCATAATGTGATTGCAGAGAGATTTGTATGATTTGCAAAAGTGTCACGATTTCGTGACATGTGCATTTTACACCAAAGCAAGAGAAAGAGCAAAGGAGAGAAAGTGTCACGATATCGCGACATGTCCACATTTTTGTGACCGAAAGCAAAGAGAAAGAGGAGAGAGAGAAAGTGTCGCGATATCGCGACATGTCGGATTTTCATGGGCAAAGGAAAGAGAAAGAGAAGAGAGAAAAGTGTCACGATATCGTGACATGTTGTATTTTCGTGGCTAAAGGAAGGAGAAAGAGGAGAGAGAAAAAGTGTCGCGATATCGTGACATGTATTTTTGCGGTCCAAAGCAAGGAGAAAGAGAGAGAGAAAAAGTGTCATGATATCGCGACATGTTGTATTTTTGGGGACCAAAGCAAGGAGAAAGAGAGAGTAAGCAAAAGTGTCATGATATCGTGACATGTTGCTTTTTCATGGTTGAGTTGAAGCCGACGAAGACCTTTGACAGTCGACTAAGATTAGGGTTTGTAACCGACTAAGATCAGGGTTTACAGTCGACTAAGATTAGGGTTTTGATCATGAAAATGTTGTTATAAAAGGAAGGTTGTTTGAAGAATCAATGTGTCGATGTGTGCGAAGTTCGGTCATAGAGCACAGAGTGCAAGTCGTGTCGAATCGTGCTAAGTGCAAAATTCGCAAAGGAAGCAGAGTGCACAAAAGGGAGAAGACGATCGTTCGACTGTGACTGCAGGAGTTGTGCGAAGTGATTTCGTAGAGAGAGCAGAGTGCGTAGAGATCGCAAAGGTGAAGCAGACTAGTCGGGGTCTTGTAAAAGTGAAGGTATCTTTCTGTTAATCTTCTAGATTCATAATTCAAGTCCAGGTTGCAGCTTGGCATCGTGGGTTGGTGCTCCTTCCAGTAGGTGCTGGTAAATCGGGGGTTGGTGCTCCTTTCTGTTGGTGCGAGATAAATAAGGGGTTGGTGCTCCTTCCAGTGGGTGTTGGTAAAGTGATTGTAAAGTTGTTGCTTTGCAAAGGCTAGATTTGGATGGTAGTCCAAGCAGTCATTTTTGAGGAGTAGCCACATTGGTGAACCTCGTTAAATCTTGTGTTGTGTGATGCTCTTTTGTTATTCTTGTTGTATCTTGTAATAAGTTTTAATTGTTGCTGTATTAAGAGCTATAAATTCAAGATTAAAGAGCTACACTGATTCACCCCCCCTCTCAGTGTCATTGTAAGACTAACAATACTTCAATTCTTCTAAAAATACTTGCTCAAATCTATCTCAAACATGCTTCAAGTCTTCTCAAAAAGACTTGCTCAAATCTACCTCAAACCTACTTCAAGTCTTCTCACAAGACTTGCTTAAATCTGCCCAAATTTGCTCTAACACATGCTCAAAACTTGCTCATAACACACTCAAATCTGCTCATAACACATACTCAAATCTTCTCATAACACATACTCAAATCTTCTCATAACACATACTCAAATATGCTCATAACACATACTCAACCAATCCCAAATTTTGCACACAAGTGATATTCAAAATAATGCTTGTATCTCTTTCAGAAATGCTTTCTTCAACTAGGCAATTCAGACATATTCTTCCCATAATTCTTTCAAGAACATATAAAGAATAATATGCAATGCAAATGCTTAATATGTTCTCTTCACATTCATTAAGTCTGTCACTTTCACATGTCTCACATTCATCAAATCAGATCTCTACTTCTTGCAAATTCCTTTCAAATAAAATCACGCTAGTGTATAACTTTGCTTCACAAAACTGGTTTATGTTCCTTGCAAATTTTCTCTCAAAGATCAAACACAATAATGCACAAATTTGCTTCACAAAACTGGTCTCTAACACTTGCCCATTCACATTCAATATCACTCACATCAATGCCCAAATGCTTCACAAATTCTTTCAACAAGAATGCACAATTTGTTCTCAAAACCCTAGCACAAGTGTTTCCAATTTCATTCAACAATGAAGCTCAAATAACTCTCAAACTCTAGCTCATATATTTACAACAATGCACACAAGTCTAATCCTTATTTCTCCACCTTATGTCATAGAAATAATTTCCTCAAAGCACAATCACCTTAAGAAGGATTCAAAGTACCATACCTCAAAAATGCTTTGAAGAAGATGTGCCCTCAAAACCTATTTCAAAATAATTTTCTTTTTGCCACTTCAAGAGGTTAGCAAATATTCTTTTCAACACAATCACAAAAACCTTTCCTCAAATATGTGCTCAAAGATACTCTATAATTTCTCTTTAGTCTTGCAAAGATAAAGCTTTGAATTTTTAAGACTAAAAACCTCAAACTTCTCTTTTCTAAGGTGTGCCAAAATACAAATATCAATAGACTTAACTTACACCTTATTTCTCCTTTCTTAAGCAAGAAAAAATTATAACTTCAATAAAGCCCTAAGACACTTTATTTCCCCTTTCAAAATACAAGATATATGCCTTTTAAACCATACACAAATCTCCCTCTAAGAATTAAATTTATACACACATTACAATAAAAATTATTTCTTTATACACCTTATTCCTCCACTACTTAATTAAACCAACTTTCTACCTTTTACAATATCAAATAACCAACGAAATATTTTTCTCACTAAAGCATTTATTATTCAAAAATTTTGTGCATACCTCACAACATAGGCCAACGAAATATATTTCAAAAATTTTGGCACGAACCTCAACACCACATGCCTACGAACCGCACGAGAATCAAACTTACAACCTTTGCCCATGCAACGCCCTAGCCATGGCTAGGCTACCAGATGGGCTACCCCAGTAGGTGAGATACATAGTGCATGCACCCAAAAAAAAACCTCTTCATTGTGCCTACCAAACAAACCACGTCTTCTGCCCAGCAAAAACCAACTCCGCGAGATTCGACCCGGTGCACTTTGGTTCGGCAGTGCCTTAGCTCCAGCTAGGCATCCAGCTGGACCAGCCACCTGGTTGGGATTCAAACTAGTGGTACTTCCTCTTGTTCACAAATTGTTGTCCTAAAAAAAATGTCCTCTCTTCTCAATGAGCTTCGTAGAACCAACGCATGAGAGAAAACAATTTCACTCTGAAAGCATGGACATCACAATAATATTTCGCATCTCCAAAAATATTTTTATCCAAATGAATTTGATAAGGTATTTATAAATGTTTACCTCCTTCTTTGAATGATGTCGGTGCTTCAAAAAATTTCTTTTAAACTCATAAATGTTTGCCTCCTTCTTCGAATGACGTCGATGCTTCATGAGAGAAATATTATATATATATTTTAAACCTTGCTTCATAATCGTTGGTGCCAATGAAATATGTTGTATATTATAATATTAAAAATATTATAATTATTTCCTTTTGAACCTTGGGCTTCTCTCCTTTTATGAAACTTTAAACCTTTGTATAATATTTAAAAAATAAATATTATAAACCTTTTGTTTGCCTTTAAACCTTGCAAACCTTTTCTTTTTCCTTGCTCTGAGATAAACCTTGCCTTGCAATATTATCCAACCATAGAAGAATATTTTTGCCATACCAAGCTCTCTTTGACATCAACCTTTTGACATCAATCCTTTGACATCAATGACAACACAATATGCTCAATATTTCCAACAATCTCCCCCTTTGTCATTGATGGCAACCCTTACTAACAATATTCCTTTTTCTACAATTGGATTCCAAAATTGCTCCCCCTAAGAAGTTGCTCCCCCTTACTGAATTCTCTCCCCCTTACTGAAATCTCTCCCCCTTTGACATCAATGGCAAAGGGACTCCTTTGGGGCTAAAAATAAGACTCTTAGCTCAGCCCCCTCACCACCTCCTCTCCTTGAGGTGATCAATTTTGGGGTGGGAGTAAATCTACTCCCAAATTACAATGCTCTTCTCCTTTCTCAACTTTCTTTTTCCACTCCTTTGTAGTCATACCCTTTTTATCCTTTTGAGTGTCCTTGTTCTTGCTTGTCTTTGGAAGTTTTGAAAACTCTGTTCTACACCACTTAGCCTTATGCCCAAAATTATTGCAATTGTAACACTTGATGTTGTAGTTCTTGAATGGTGTAAATGACCTGAAATTTTCTTTGGTGAAGCCATAATTATTTTTACCATGAATCCTACAATGTATAGCTTTGTGACCAAAATTATTACATGAGAAACAATGCCCTTGGAAGAAATATTCATCTTGTCTTGAAAAATCTGGTCTCTTGGTCCTTTCTTTGCCTTCTCTGTGATGATCCCTATTTCTTGTTTGTGCATTATTTTCTTTCTCAATGAAGCTTCCACTCTTCAACTTATCAACATAGGTCTTGGGTTCTTCTTCAATATCTTCCTCTAAAACTTCCTTTTCTTTTGAGCTTGCCTCCTCTTTTTGTACCTCTTGACCTTCTTCAAAACCAAGTCCTATTTTGATAAAAGAAGATCTTTGTGCTTTGATAATGTTATCCAAAGCTTTTGAACTTTTTCCAAACTTGTGCAGCTTATCCTTAGAATATTTCACTTCCAACCTTAGAGAAACCACTTCATGTTCTAATATCTCACATTCTAACTCTTTTACCTCTAACTTTTCAACCATAACTTCTTTAAATCTCCTTGCCTTAACTTTTAAGTTTTTGAGATCTTGTAGAAGCTTTTCCTTTATTTCCTCATCTTCTTGAACTTGAGCCTTCAGTCTTGAGTTCTTCTTTCTAACTCTTTTCAACTCTCTGAGAGCAACAATAAGTTCCTCTTCTAGGTCAATTGTGGCTTCTTCTTATTTTTCTGAACCTTCCTCTAGGTCTTCAATTATAGGAGCATCTTATTTTTCTTCTACTTGGTCAAAAATATCTTCTACTTGATCTTCAATAGGAGTGTCCTCTTCCTCTTCTATTGCCAAAAATAGAATCTCTTCTTTTTCACTATCTGAGAAGCTTTCATCATTGTCACTTGAAGCACTACTTGCTTCTCCAACATAGAAACTCTTCTTGTGCCTTTGAAAACTCTTATTTTCATGCTTTCCTTGACCATACCTATTTTTATTTTCATACCTAAATTTTATTTCTTCCTTTTTCTTATAATCTTGTTTCTCTTCACTGCTACTACTTCCAGCTTGTGGACAATTAGATGCATAGTGACCAAAGTTACCACAATTAAAACACTTCACAGTCTTCATATCTTTGTGTTTTCTTGAGTCCTTCCTATTTCTTCTCACATAGTTAGCTTCTTCATTACTGCTTGACTCATCACTTGATTCTGGTTTCTTATCTTTTGTCTTCTTTGAAACTTTGAATGCTACCTCTTTCTTGGAATTTTGATCTTTTTCTATCCTCATCTCATAAGCTGTGAGTATTCCATGTAACTCATCCATTGTCAACTTATCGAGATCCTTCATCTCTTCTATCGCTGAAACCTTTGCATCATACCTCATAGGGAGTGATCTTAATACTTTCTGAGCAACACTAGAGTCCTCAATTTCAAATCCAAGTCCACGCATGGTATTAACAACTTCATCAACATGAAGTAAGTATTTAGCAATATCTTCCTCATATTTCATCTTCAATTCTTCAAACCTCCTCCTATGAGTTTGAAGTTTTGCCAACTTAACCTTGCTATCTCCTTCATATGTTTGCTTCAATTTATCCCATATTTATTTTGCTGATTTGCATTGCATAACTTTCATAAAATCTGATTCACGTAATCCACTTAAGATTCCATTCATAGCCTTGGAATTATTTACATATAATTTCTTGCCATCCTTATCTATGGGAGGAGTAGCTGTAGGTTTGAACCCATCCTCAAAATATTGCCATGTTTCATATCCTTGTGCCATCAAATAAGTCTTCATCCTCATACTACAGAAAGCATAATTATTCCCATCAAACATTGGAGCCTTATTTATTGAAGATCCATTCTGAGAGGCCATCTATGTTCTTGTAAGATCTTCCTTCAAGTTGTTAGACTTCTTCAAGGAAACCCTCTGATACCAATTGAAGAACACAAGCTTATACTGAGAGGGGGGGTGAACAGTATAAGATAAACTTTTGCTTTTATTTCCAAAACAATATTATCCAATGTTATCAATTGCAATATCTTTCCAAAGTAGTGTTAACCAATATCATCAATAGTAGTAGCAAAGTAATGCACATATCATCACACACAATGAGAGACACAGATTTAACGTGGTTCACCCAATGTGGGCTACGTCCACGGAGAAAATATTTCTTATAAATTTTCTCAACAAATATCTTGGGAACCAAATACCTATTACAATATTTATGGACCTCTATCCAAAGGAGACACCAATCCCCTATGCTCAAGTTTGTGGATCTCTATCCACAAGAGAACTCTATCCCCTCAAATTTTGTTCGTGGACCTCTATCCATAGGAGAACTCTATCCCCTCAACTCTGGTTCGTGGAACTCTATCCATAGGAGAACTCTATCCCCTCAACTCTTGTTCGTGGAACTCTATCCATAGGAGACACCTCTCCTTTTCTCTCATTTGTGGAACTCTATCCATAGGAGACACCTCTCCTCTCTACTCCAAATCTACTCATGAGGCTTACTAGGTTTACTCACAAATATACTCTCAACTTTACCCCAAATCTGCACATACTACATGCACAAATCTATCTCAACTCTATCCCAAATCTGCACACATTACATGCACAAATCTATCTCAAATCTATCCCAAATCTGCACACATTACATGCACAAATCTATCTCAACTCTATCCCAAATCTGCACATATTACATGCACAAATCTATCTTAACTCTACTCCAAATCTACACACATTACATGCATAAATCTATCTCAACTCTACTCCAAATTTATACACATTACATGCACAAATATATCTCAACTTTACTCCAAATCTGCACACATTACATGCACAAATATGTCTTAACTCTGCTCCAAATTTACACACATTACATGCACAAATCTGTCTTAACTCTACTCCAAATCTACACACATTACATGCACAAATCTCTCTTAAATCTACTTCAAGTCTTCTCAAAAGACTTGCTCAAATCTACCTCAAACCTACTTCAAGTATTCTCAAAAGACTTGCTTAAATCTACCTCAAACCTGCTTCAAGTCTTCTCACAAGACTTGCTTAACTCTACCCAAATTTGCTCTAACACATGCTCAAAACTTGCTCATAACACATACTCAAATCTTCTCATAACACATACTCAAATCTGCTCATAACACATATTCAAATCTTCTCATAACACATACTCAACCAATCCCAAATTTTGCACACAAGTGATATTCAAAATAATGCTTGTATCTCTTTCAAAAATGCTTTCTTCAACTAGGCAATTCAGACATATTCTTCCTAGAATTATTTCAAGAACATATAAAGAATAATATGCAATGCAAATGCTTAATATGTTCTCTTCACATTCATTAAGTCTGTCGCTTTCACATGTCTCACATTCATCAAATCAGATCTCTACTTCTTGCAAATTCCTTTCAAATCAAATCATGCTAGTGTATAACTTTGCTTCACAAAACTGGATTATGTTCCTTGCAAATTTTCTCTCAAAGATCAAACACAATAATGCACAAATTTGCTTCACAAAACTGGTCTCTAACACTTGCCCATTCACATTCAATATCACTCACATCAATTCCCAAATGCTTCACAAATTCTTTCAACAAGAATGCACAATTTGTTCTCAAAATCCTAGCACAAGTGTTTCCAATTTCATTCAACGATGAAGCTCAAATAACTTCACAAACTCTAGCTCATATATTTCCAAAAATGCACACAAGTCTAATCCTTATTTCTCCACCTTATGTCATAGAAATAATTTCCTCAAAGCACAATCACCTTAAGAAGGATTCAAAGTACCATACCTCAAAAATGCTTTGAAGAAGATGTGCCCTCAAAACCTGTTTCAAAATAATTTCCTTTTTGCCACTTCAAGAGGTTAGCAAATATTCTTTTCAAAACAATCACAAAAAACTTTCCTCAAAGATGTGCTCAAAGATACTCTATAATTTCTTTTTATTCTTGCAAAGTGAAGTAGAGGAAAAATGGTGCACCTAATAATGTTAAACAATATACATCTATATATGATATTAATGAAGCATTACAAAAGGACAAATTCAAGCAACCAAAGGAGCCAAATAAGTACAAGAAAAGGGTGTTTCTCTTTATTTTATTTGATAAATCAGAAAAATTGTTACATATATGTCCCTTTGAGGGATCTTAGTTTGATACACTTGTTTACAAAAATGGTGCCCAAGGATCAAGTCCTTTCAAACAAGCTCGTGTGCACTTCCAATGTTCTTCCTCGTACCCACAATTGAGGTGGGAAAACCTATGATGCCACCACTTTGTTATTAAATATTATGATATTGTATTACTTCCTCATGCATTGTAAAACCTATACCTGCACACAAGGAAACCAAATTTATTAAATAGCAAGTTCATATAATGTGAAACATACAAAAGCCTTACATGCAACTATAAGCTAGATTATGTAAATATGCAATGCACCTATCTAAAACAACTCAAAATGATATACAATTTCAGGGATATGCATAATATATGATTTTAGGAATATCTAATAAAAAACAAAATAGAAATTGCCCTCGAATCTACGTTGCATTTGCAGTTTACCTACAAAGCCTACAAAACCCAAAACAAGCAATTTCTGGATAAAAACACCTCCAAATCAAACCAAACTTGGAAAGTATACATAAAATGAGATTTTAAGAGGACCCATGTTAGTGGATTAGCAATATCAATCACAGTTTCATGTGCATATTCATATGGTCCCCGAAAGCCTACAAAACCTTAAAATTACAATATCTCATTCAATATAACTCCAAATTTCATGAAATTTGAACAGTATGTTCATAATATAATATGCATAATTAAAAATAGTAGAAAATTAATGCATATTTATTTTACCATCCCTTGTAGGGACAATGGTGACTGTCATAGAATGGGGACCATCTTGGGGTGGGATGACCACCAGTTTTGCTACTATTTTGCCATCAATTCCTTAGTGGATTGGTGAAAAACCTTATTAATAGTGTTTTCATAAAGTTTGGTGGTGAAATTCATCTAGATGGTTGAGTTTTGCAAAAAAATTGTACCTCTTGAATCACTCGTAAACCTCCTTCGCTAGGTAGTGATTTTGAGGAAAAAAGGCACAAAAGGGTGAAGGGAAATCTTTGCAGCACTTAATTGCGATGTCTCAAAACTCCTCTATAAATTTTGTGTGGAAATGGATCCAATTTATAGCCAAAGGAAGCCTTTGAGAAAATGGGCATGCATGGCAAGAGGTGCCACTTGTCAAACTGAGCATGCATTAGGAGGGGAAGAGAATCTTCCATTTTTGCCTCCATTCTGTAGCATGTCATAAGGATTCTATGCCCTCAGGTCTGCATGCTTGTATAGGTGGGATAAATGGTAGTTTCTAGGTGCCATTTGTCCAAATTTTACTTTTTGGGAGTCAAATCTTGTAGTCATTCCATCCAAGGACGACCAATTTTCCAACGTCCATGGGTGGAACGACCATAAACTATGACTATCCTAGGGTGGGATAGTCATGCCTATGTGGCCCAAAACCTCCAAAAAGTGGGGTAGATCATTCCAAGAGTGGTTAGGACCACTATTAAACATTTTAGGGCTGCCCAAGGATGCCATATAATTTCAATTAACCAATTATTTTGGCTGCCTAATTGGATTGACATGATTTTAGTGTCTACATATGCCCCTTTTTGAGATGCATTGTGTGCAACACAATACATGAGCACAAATAGATGACTAAAATATTGAATTATTAGGTTTATTCAATAACCTAACTAGATTTATATACCCCAATCATGGAAAGAGCATGCGTTCTTGAATGCTTGATTCTGACTCATTAAAGAAATTGGTCTTGGTTTCTCTTCAACTTCCAGGTATGCTCAAGGGACTTATAACCCTAGGCATTAGAGAATAATAAGTATATGGTAATTTTTGAGGTGTAATAAATAGGTAGGTTCATCTGTCCTATTATGTGCTTAGTTGAAATGTTTTCTAGTTTGCTATCCCAAGAAGGGGCATGATTGTCTTTGTCAATGATGCGTTGGACCAATGCAATTTACATGATTGAGTGTTTGATTGTTTATTTTGATTATGAATCTTGTGGTTATGACTACCCCCTCAAGCAATGAGTTGATGAGAGAATGAATAGTGATAAAAGTGATGAGTCACTTGATCAATATGACTTGATTGGGATTCCTTCGACTGTACCCATTATGAAATGGAGCATTTTTATAAGGATGTTGATGATTTTTTTGATGTTTTATGGAAGAAAAGAATTGAATACCTTGTTCTTGTTGGGTAGTCCAGCTGCAATGGCCTTCTTAGAGATTGAATCAAATAAATTTACATTTATCCATGAGAAATTGGAGTTCATCTTGATCTGAAGTGGATTCCAACAGATTTGACTTATTTTTGGTGGGTTTTGGACCCTTTTCTTTGGTTTTGTGTTGTTTTTGAATTTTGATTGTTCAATTGTTTTTGAATTTTTTATTTTTGATGAGATTTCATAGAAGAAATGAAATGTATATCTCTTCAATGCTTGATGCCCCAATCATGAAAAGGGTACACATCTTAGAATAATTGCCTTTGATAAGTTAAGGAACATGATTTTGGTAATATTTGGGATATTGGAAAACAAGCTTAAGTGTAATTCTAGCCTTGATGGCAATTAGGAGAGAAAGCTTGAGTCAAATCCTATCATTGATGGCAATTAGGAGAGAAAGCTTAAGTCAAATCCTAGCATTGATGGCAATTAGGAGAGAAAGCTTAAGTCAAATCCTAGCCTTGATGGCAATTAGGAGAGAAATCTTAAGTCAAATCCTAGCCTTGATGGCTATTAGGAGAGGAAGGTTAAGTCAAATCCTAGCTTTGATGGCGATTAGGAGACCAGGCTGCTCGATTTTCTTGAATCGATGTTTGATATTTTTCTTTTTTCCCCAAGCAAGGAGGGTGCATGACTATCTTTGACAATTATTCATAAAATGAACATGATTAACTTGATTAAGTTATCAATTATTGATTTGGATTATGCATGTTGTTATTATGACCAATGGACTTAGTGGGTGTCGTTGGGGTATTTTAGGTGACCAAAGGGTTTATGGATACCTTTGGGGATTTTGGGGGTTGATTGCTTAACTTTTTGATTGTTGATTAGGGGATGTATGATACCAATAATTCCCAGTTGAAATTTCAAAATGTTTGCATGATTTTCAATTTTGATAATTTGGATCATTAGATGCATTATGTGTTATGATTTATGGATGCATTAATGGATTCATGTGTTGTATTATGATGTTATTTGAGGATATGTATGCATGTATATGCATAATGAGATGGATTATTTATTGATATGTATGATGAAATATGAATACTATATGACATACTATGTTAGAACCATAGACTGTATAGAATTCATAAATTCATGTGTAATGTTGTCATGAGAATATGTAATGGATTTGTGAAAATGTAAATTGAAATACATGTGATAAAATGGTATGGAATGGCATGAATAGTAAGATTTTATAGGATGTATTTGAGGTTTTAATGACATTCAAACACTCTAGTTAACTGATCAAAAGTTATATACTAACCATGCAAGACTTTTTGACAAGGTATGAATTGGCTAAGATGACCCAGATACTCAATATCCCTATGTGTGCAAGTGAGTTCATTTTTATAATACACATAATATTACCCTAGTGCCACATAGGATTGATGTAGCCCATATGTACTGAATATCACCCTATGAGTATCACAATCCTAGGTTTTGTATGTAGTTGGATTAGATCACTAGGTAATATAGGCTACCAAAATCTAGCTCATCCACATGTAAACATTGGTTTGTACACACGCAAGAAGCTAATGTGATAGATATATCGTCATGTGTAAGGATACTGCCATTACCAAGCAAGCTTGATATCACCTAACCTGTAATTAGGATCACATTATGGTTTGTTAAATGCTAAGAATTATAGGATTCAAGTTTAGGATTCCTTTTTGTTCTTTTATTTTATTTCAGGAATACTTGTTCATGCTTAGTGATGAAAATCACTGTTTATTTTTGTATTTTGTTTTCTTTGAGCAAGGGATTTGTTTAGTGATAAAAATCACTATTTATTTTGCTTTTTATTTTTGGTTTTTGGGTTTTTCTTATTGATAGTGGTGAAAACAACTGTTTATTTTGGGGAATTCGGTAAAAGAGGAGCTTGTCCTTTTGTCAATTCTCAACATTTTTGAAACATTTGCATAGGGGGATGAGCAAGATAAAATTTTCACTTATGGTAACCTAGACCACTTTGTAGGTTTCATTTTTCCTTATGCAAAAATCGTATTTAATGTGAAAAATGTGTTGGTATTTTGATGTATACAAGGTACAATCTAAGCAAGACTCTACCTCCTAAAAATCAGGATAGCTTTCTAGAAAATCTAAAAAGAAAACTAGAGATGGTTGATTGATCGAAATACCTAATGACATTGTGGAAAAAATGGATAGGTGAAGGGAATTGATACAAATATGAAAAGTGGGAAATTTAGGTGGAAATGATAAGTGAAATATGAAATGATGTGAATGATGACTATAACAACATTGATTTTTAATGATGAGTAATCTACAGTCTTAATGCTAGACATGTATGAGTAACTCTAGTATGCAAAATGCAATGATGAGTATACCAAATGCAATTGATTGTATAATGTAGTGATATGAGATGCAATGCAATGTAATATTTTTGTATTTTTTATTTTTTGATGATGTTTTTGGATTTTGATTGATATATATGTAGATATAGGTTGACCAATGGGCTTAATAGATGCCATTAGGGCTTTTCAAATGACCAAAGGTCTTATAGATGCCTTTGGGGCATTTTGGGGTTGACCAAGTGGTATGTAGGTACCCTTGGAGCATTTTGGGATGACCTAGATGATCATAGACCACCTAGGAGAATTTTAGGTTGACCAAGCGGTATGTAGGTACCCTTGGAGCATTTTGGGGTGACCTAGATGGTCATAGACCACCTAGGAGTGTTTTAGGTTGACCAAGCGGTATGTAGGTACCCTTGGAGCATTTTGGGATGACCTAGATGGTCATAGACCACCTAGGAGCATTTTAGGTTGACCAAGCGATATGTAGGTACCCTTAGAGCATTTTTGGGTGACCTAGATGGTCATAGACCACCTAGGAGTGTTTTAGGTTGACCAAGTAGTATGTAGGTACCCTTGGAGCATTTTGGGGTGACCTAGATGGTCATAGACCACCTAGGAGAATTTTAGGTTGACCAAGAAGTATGTAGGCACCCTAGGAGAATTTTGGGGTGACCTACACGGTCATAGACCACCTAGGAGTGTTTTAGGTTGACCAAACAATATGTAGGTACCCTTGGAGTATTTTTGAGTGAGCTACATGGTCATAGTATGCCTTGGAGTATTTTAGGTTGACCAAGTGGTATGTAGGTACTATTGGAGCATTTTGGGGTGACATAGATGGTCATAGACCACCTAGGAGCATTTTAGGTTGACCAAGTAGTATGTAGGTACCCTTGGAGCATTTTGGGGTGGCCTAGATAATCATAGATCACCTAGGAGCATTTTATATTGACCAAGAAGTATGTAGGTACCTTTGGAGCATTTTGGGGTGACCTAGACGGTCATAGACCACCTAGGAGCATTTTAGGTTGACCAAGCAATATGTAGGTATCCTTGGAGTATTTTGGGGTGATCTATATGGTCATAGATTACCTAGGAGTATTTTAGGTTGACCAAGTGATATGTAGGTACCCTTGGAGTATTTTGGGGTGACCTAGATGATCATAGACCACCTAGGAGCATTTTAGGTTGACCAAGCGGTATGTAGGTACTATTGGAGCATTTTAGGGTGGTCCACAACACTCTAGGAATGGAAAGGGCATAGGTGGAGGATGTTCAAGGGTTTAGGATCCTCGATTCCTTCAAAGGAGGCTTGGAGGTAAGTTTTTGGTCTGATTTGACTAGTGATGACTAAAGAACCTAACCAGTTTACCATAAACTTATCCCGTAGATGGGGCAACAAATTAGAATTTTACTGGTTCTATTTCAGAATGAGGTTACTAACTTGAAAGTCTCTAGGATGGAATTTCATATTGTAGGCTCTCTTAAGTTGCTCTTGATAAATATGCAAGTGCTCGAGGGGATTGATGCATCATTCATCAAGCAATGTAAGTTGGTATAAGAAAGCTTGTCATGCGGTATTATCATCGATGAACTCTTGCATGGATATGCATAGCTATGGGATTTCTAGCTCTAGAGGCATGACTGCCTCAACACCATACACTAGTGAAAATAGGGTTGCCCCAATGGGCATACAAATGCTAGTGCGGTAGGCCCATAGAGCAAGGGGAATTTACATGTTCCAATCGATGTAATTTTCTTTAACTAATTTCTTTAAAATACCAATCAACATTTTGTTTGATGCCTCTGCTTACCCATTTTATTATGGATAATAGGGCATCAAAAATTTGTGCTAGATATTATAGTTTTCTATCAAAGCAGACACATATTTATTCTTGAACGATGTCCCATTATCAAAAATTATCTTGGATGGAATACCAAAATGACAAATGATATTATGCAATATGAACTCCGTAATGCGGGGTCCTATCATAGTGGTAAGGGAAATTACTTCCACCTATTTTGTGAAATACTCGATAGCCATAATTATGAATGTGTGATGGATAAAGGAGGCAGGGGATATTTTCTTGATTAAATCAAACCCCCATTGCAAGAACGACCAAGCCAAGTGAATCGGTTGTAAGGCCTAAGAAGGTACGTGTGTCAATTTAGCATGGTGTTGACACTTCATGCAATTCTTAACATAAGCACAACACTATTGCTCTAAGGTTGGTCAATAATAGCCTATGCAAAGAATGCACTTAGCGATAGCCATGTCACTTAAATGGCCACCACATGTACCATCGTGTGCTTGGGAAATTGCCCAAACTAACTCTTGATGATCTAAGCAATGAAGGAGGATATCTTCATAGCTCTGATAATACAAAATATCTCCTAGCAAGACATAATTTACCACTTTTTGTTTAAATGTCCTTTCAGTGGCATGTTGCAACCTAGAAGGGAGGTTACCAATCTTTAGGTAATCCTTGATTTGGTTAGACCAGTCCTATTGTGAGGAAGTCTTGATTGGATGAATTTCCTATCCCTTTTGAAGTTCATCCCGAGTGAATGTTGATTGGGAAAGAACTTTTAAGAATAGGATTGTACTGCTATCAAAAGGGGTTTGAGGGAATAGAGTCCCCCAAGCAACATGATCCAAGCACTCATGAATTTGTGGGAACTTATCTTGATGAGGTTCAATTTGAATAAAGTGGATTTCTGGTGCGAACTGAGTGCTCTCATGCTCAATCACAGATTGTGATAGCAAGTTGACCTGAATAGTTGTCATATCATCTATAGGGTTATGTAGGATTAAGGACCCTAGGGAGGCCATTGTATTCACAAAATTATTATATGAGTGAGGTAGTTTCTTGATATCATACCATTCAAACTTTTCTAGGATTTTATCCACAAGGGATTTATAGGCTTACAAAACTGGATACTTGCATTGGTAAATCCCTTTGACCTAGTTTATGATGAGCAAGGAGTCACCAAAAATGTTGATCTTGGTTATTTTCATAGTGATAGCTATTTGAATACCTATGAGCAATGCTTTGCACTCAAAATTTTTGTTAGTGCATGAAAAATTGAGTTTGAAAGATAGGGGTATAGGGTCCCCTTGAGGTGTGAAAAACATGATTCCTGCACCACCCCCTTGCTCGCACTTAGAGCCATTGAAGAATAAATTCATATCGACCTATGACTCAGGCTCATCAGAATCGAGTGATTCTAATATGTGGAAGACTCAATCATCGAGAAGCTCCATTCTAAGAGGTTTCTCATCCTAGAGGGGATCCTCTACGATTTGATCGGTAATGACCTAACCCTTAATTGAGATTTTTCCAATAAATTCTAGGTCAAAATATATCAACAACATGATCCATTTAACCGTGCGACTATTGTGATAAGTACAACTCATCATGTATCACAATAGATTCTCTTTTGATACAACATACATTGTATGACTAAGAATGTAATGGTATAGCTTCTTGATGGTGAAAACCACCACTAAGCATAGCTTCTCAACATATGTGTACTTGATTTCATAACTGACCAAAGTGTGGTTAAGATAGTAAGTAGCTCGTTCCTTATGCAATTCATTAACATGATGCCCAATGCAATCTTAGTGGTTGAGATGTATAAGTGGAATGACGATATTGGTCTAGGTGGAGCCAATATTTGCAGTGAAGCCAGATATTATTTTATTGTGTCAAAGGTAGCTTGATACTCATCATCCCAATGGAATGTGATCCCCTTGTGTAGTAGCTTGTTCACGGGTCAACATTTATCTGACAATTGCACTATGAAGTGCTTGATGGACGCGATCTTACCCCGTAGACTTTAGAGCTGCTTAATGGTAGCTGGGGGGAGCATCTCAAGGATTACCTTGACCTTGTTGGGGTTCACTTTGATGCCTATTTTAGAGACTATAAATCCCAATATATTTTTAGATGTGACATCAAAGATGCACTTCTTGGGGTTCAGTCTCATGTTATATTCAATAAGGTGATCGAGGACTTTGTGCAAGACATCAAGATGCTCATGACATAATAATTATTTGGCTAGTAGGTCATCCATATAATATTCCAAAATATTAAGCATGTAATCATGGAAGATGTATGTCATGGCATGCTGGTAGGTAGCATCAATGTTTTTAAGACCAAAAGACATGACCTTATAGCAAAATATCCCCCAAGGCATTGTGAATGTCTTTTTGAGCTGGTCTTCTGGATTGATACAAATTTGGTTGTACCTAGAGAAACCATCCATGAGGGATAACATTTCATGGCATGCTATGGCATCTACCAGGGCATTGATTCTTGATAAAGAAAAATCATCCTTGGGATTCACTTTGTTCAGGTCTCAAAAGCCGATGCAAATATGAATCCTCCCATTGGGATTTTTGATGGGAACCATGTTGGACAACCATAGTAGATAGTCTAAAAAAATGATGAACTTGGAATTCAATAGCTTTTGTAGCTCATCCTTGACCATTAAGACTATTGTTAGATGCATATTTCTCAGCTTTTGCTTAACTAGCTTGGCATTGGGGTCAAGCATCATATTATGTGTGACTAGATTGGGATCCAGTCCTAGTATGTATTTGTAGGACCATGAAAAATTATCCTTCTTCTCTATGAGAAGGGTTATGTAATTGGATTGCTCTGTGGGTGATAGGATTTCCCATAACTTGATATATTATGGATTCTCGAGATCTAAGCTAATATCTTTGTCAATTGTTGGCTCGATTGTCATCTGTTGGATTTAGATCAGCAATTGGAACCTCAGGTTCCTCCTCAACATGAAATACATCATGAGTAGGCCTTGGAGATAAATGAAATGGCTATAACATCTCATCACAAGGACATACGATGGAGGAGAATCTCCGTAATCAAAGTCAATTACTCCTAAGTTGAGGTGCAGTGGCTTCAATAGATTATTTGAATATTACAAGGGCTCAAAAAGGTCTATGGAAATCATGTTTATGGATGGATGATTACCCCTAGGTGTCTAGTGGTGTCCAGTGACATCAAAATATTGCAAGACCTGAGGAGGTGGTTGCGATAGAGGTAGAATGACCAGAGGTGGTTAGTGTGGCTATGGGTGGACTTGCCCTTCTACAGGGAGGAACTGGTGCTAGATAGGGTTGTTTAAAGGGAACATATGTAGATATATCTCATACTTATCATTCAATATGAAAATCCACATGAAATCAACATACAAAATGGAAGAGTCAATGGATGCCACTTCATAATATGACTCATCATCAGATGCCCACTCATAAGGAGACTCCTGATATTCTTCCTCACTATTATGTGGAAGGGTATGTGAAATTTCACCTTGTTCATAGGATTTGATAATATCACAAGGTATCTCTTGATTACCCACAAGTGTGGGGAAATAGTATCCTAGCGAATAGATTCTACTAGGTTTGGTATAGGGATCGTGCACAAGCTCATCCCTAAAGTCTAGAATCATGTGCTCTAGACTATCCATAAGGACATAGATGGGCATATGCTTATGTACTAGACCAGACTTGTCATAAGGCATTTGATACTATGGCTAGTAAGGAACATGGGTTCCTTGATCATATAAGCCCAACCCATAATCGTGCCAATTATAGAGGTGAAGATACCTCAAGGTGATGTTAGGGTTGGAAATGTAGTTTGTCCTCAAAAAAGGGATCTTCATTCTCTTCCTACTGTTGATAAGGCTCGATTTCATATTTGATACCCCCATAGATGAAATTTTTTTGATTAGGAGGAAGGCCAAGAGGCATGATAATGCATATGGGAAGATGAGGTCGATCCATATCTTGCACCAACTCAATGGCATAGGTGGTTGTAATATTCCTAACCATGTACTCTCCCAAACCGATGGTAGCTAGGTGCACTATGACCTATGGCTATGGATAAGGAGGATATGGGAGTGAGGCTTGAGTTGATTCAATGTTTACCTCATAAGGTAGCTACTCATCCACTAGGCTAGGAATATCACTTGTGGAGATTATGGATATGGTCAGAGGGATCTCATTAACAGGCCTCTTCCCCATGTTCCTCAGTGGAGGATTGACAAATGGTGTAGTCATGCTTGGTGATGTCAAATATGAGTATGGTATGGCATGATATTATGATGGATTGAATAAAGGTGATGGTGATAGAGTTAGACCTTGGTTGGATTCATTCAGTTGAAAATCTATATGGGTGGATGGCAAGGTTGACTCAAGGATATGCTACACCATGTTTTAGTACTTGAAGAATTTTAGGTCTGTGGAGATGACATGAACTTGTCTTTCATATGTGTATTTTAGGCACTAGTGAATGATGGAGGGGATACACTTCATGTCCCTGATCCATGGTCTACCTAGCAAGATATTGTATGCCATATCACTCTCCAAGATGTGGCATAGTGTTGGTATAGTATTTTTTCCTACCTGAATGGGAAAGACTATTGTACCAAATGTTGAGCATATGGCATCATTAAATGGTTGAAGGGTGTAAGTAGATGCGACAATATGGGATACCGATAGCCCTAGATCCTTGAGAGCTATTGTAGTAATTATATTTCTAGAAGAGTTGGTGTCTATCAACACTCTCTTATAGGGTGTTACATTTATACATGTGATGATATGCAAGGGAGGATCTACTATATCATTTGGAAGTGGTTTAATCTCATCTTCTCTAAAGGTAATCACTAGCTCCATGCATTTTCGAACATGCCCCATGAAATTATTGAAGGAGTTATACTCCTAGGGTTGTAGCTCAATTGCCTTAAAGATATCTATTAGAGATTCTATATGAGGTGGATATTATTGAATGATATCATAGATGGAGAGTCAAAAATATGTTATTCTTAGGCTTTGAGCAAGCTTGCTCTTAATTGTGACCACAATTCAAGGTGGGAGGCTTGACACTAAGGGTGATAAAGGCTACGATGTTGAAGGAACATTGCTTTGAGCTGTAGGTGGTGCGAATGGACTTGGGTATCACCTATTCCTCATTATAATGCTAATCATGCTAACATACCCTTTCTTAAGGGGTGCATGATGAACCTCAACCTAGGGCACTAGCTTGGCCTACTCCACATGGGTAGGCAATGGGTATTTAAAAATACCCATCTATTGGTTGTTTTGCATGATAGGGTTGTTGACCTAGAGGGAACCCCTATCGATCATGTATTGCACTAGATGATTGAATTTATAGCATATTTGCTTATCATGCCTATTATGCCTATGAGACTTACAATATAGGTCTTCTCGGTACCCTTTGGTATTCAGTGCATTTGGATCAATAGGTTGACTCTCAAGAAGATTAATCGCATTAGCCACCAAGAGGAACTCAAACAAAGAGTCCATAGACTCTATAATGGGTGTGAACTATCACTTGGGGCAACACTGTTGATTTTACCCTTGATTATTTTGGTTGTCCTTGTTATAGTTCCCAGGTGTGGCTTGATAATTAGGCTTTTGAGGTATTGGGGTTGCACCGACCTTGGGATGCTAATAGAAACTTGATTGACTACTGTTGGCTTAGGATACGCTTGGCTATTCTTAAAATTCTTGTTCCACTCCTTCTTGTGAGGCTTCATAATTTTGCCCTCTTGAATCTTGATATCTTTAATTATTCTAGCTTGCGGTAGGGCATATTCAAGATTCAAATATTGTTGTAGTTTCAACAATAAGGAGATCAAATTTAGGTAGATCTTGGAAAACATATGAGTCAACTCCAACATGGGAAGTAGATATGGCGAATTTGTGAGAAATGCTCACCATATGTTGCCATAATTTGTTATTGACTCATAGTCATATTGTTTCAACCTAGTGGGATTAGCCAACATCACCTTTTGCTTGGTATTTAAGGTGAAGTATTCTAGGAACACATCTATTGGTTGTTCCAAATTATGGATGATGTGCTTTGAGAGTTGGTTAAACCACTCCATGACTAGGGCAGAGAGGGTAGTCATGAATTTTTTCAAAATTAAAGCATTGTTATCCTGGATGCCAAAGCATTGGCTCAAGAATTTAGTAACATGCTCCTGTGCATCCTCTTCTCCCTTAAAGGTAGCCAACTAAGGCATATTAAACTACTTTAAATAGGAAGGGGTAGGCATTTAAGGATGAACGAGCTAACTACATAGCTAGTGTAAAGTGGGATTTTGAGATCCAGACCCATAGGTCTTGTTCTCTACTAACTCTAAGTGCTCTAGCAGTACCCTATATGTATTAGAGGATTTTATCTCCTCTTATTTGCTCTTATTCTACGATGGAGGTCAAGTATCCTTAGGCCTATTTTGGGGTGGTGGCATGTCGCTACCTTGATAAGGCATTTCCAAATATTCCACCTCCATCTTGTGCTCGATGTAAGCCCCATAGGGCATCTCCTAAGTTGACCTATAGAGAGGGGTAGCTTCCTATGGTGGGCACCCTATGTTTGGCCTGGGAGGCAAGTCCTAATCCAACCTAGGAGGTTGTGGAGGTAACATTAGATAATAACTAAGATACCTATCTCAAATAAGAGTGGGTTGTATCATATGGACTTCCTATATATAAGTTCTAGGGGTAGGGACCCTCTCATGTAAATTTTTCTAGAACAACTTGTTGGTCTGTCGTTTGATTCTTTCTTTCTCAAGTTGATGCAAGTGGTCTAGTTGCTCTTTGTATCATTGAAGATTCTTGAACTACACTTGGTGTTCCACATATTTTGAAATTGCTTGATTTATCTATTCTACTGTGTAGGACCTAGGAGGCCTAGGAGTCTCACCCTAAGGCCGACCTCATTCAAGATAATATGTGATATCCATTACGTGCTTCCCTCGATCAAGGGTAGTCACATTTAATTGAGGTTTGGGACTAGGCATATGCTATTTATACTAATTGGGTGCATAGGCACATTGTTCTTGCATGGTATACTACGCTTTAGGATAATCAAGGATTTAATCCTATATTCCTTCATGAATGATGAAGGGAAAGGCTGAGTTTGCTTGCCTTAAGCTGCGAGTATCATACTCATCCTAGTGCCTAGGCTATTAGAACCTATCAAGGTGGTGTAAGGGTGAAGTATGATCAATAAACCCTACCCAATATGTGAAGTCATTCTCTAGCCCATAAGCGGGTATGTTAGAACTATCAAGCATGTAGATGTGTGACACCACTCTATTTACTTGTGCCTCAGTGCACTATTGCATTTCATCCAAGAAATCATGTGATATGTCTACATACCAGGAACACTATCCTGGATAAGGTCCACCACCCATAGGGGTGTCCTACAATAGGGCTCCCTTGTAGGTGTTGTTCATGTCCTATTGTTATAGAACTTGGGTGAGTAAAGGCTCACCAGGGAGGTATGACCAAATACCTGGGGCTAAAGTAGAGATGACTCATGTATCCTAGTTCACTCTCCATAGCTTCCACATGTGATTGGGCTTGGCTACAGGTGCACACCATTATTAATTTCTGCCAACCCTAGATGATTATATCCTTTACAAATTCTTAATGAAACAAAACATAAGAAAATGAAACACTCAATAAAACAAGTGATTATCTCTTTTAAGTTTTAGATGTGAATCCCTAAGCTATTTTGTGTGTTTTAGATGTGTTGTTTGTAAAGACGACCTTATGTCACGTGTTTGAATTTCATTGGATGATAATATTGTGTTTAATTATATTTCACTTGTATGATCGTAGCTCGATAAATAGTAATGAAAGTCATAGTCATGTAAACCTACCAAAGTATAGAAATGAAACCCATACTCGATCAAGGAGCACAGGTCTTGTCAGTCCTCACCCAATACTCACTTGGTCAAAATTATACCCTTCGAAGAGAAGTACATGCAAATTTTCCAAGCTTCACTAGATATTAGGGCTGACCTTGGCAAAGAACAAGGATTCATAGGATTTGAGGCAACGGGTGGAGATGAAATCCATCATCGTTGACATCTACTAGTGGTTGGTGATGAAATACAACTCACTAGAGTTCAAGTGGAACATGGTGTGTGTGGTTATTTTTAATCCCAAAGAAATTAAATAATGAAGCATTCGATGATATTTCACTAGATGCAAAGAAATGACGTTTTACTTTCAGAAAAGCTAGATAAAAAGTAACCTACCAAATGCAAATCCTAAATGATAACCTACCCATTGGGTAGGTTACAAGTAAGAAAATCATAGAGGTGCATTTTTACATAGTTACTTTCTAATTTTTCTTATTATTTTTTTTGTTTTTCAGTTATAGAAAAGCAAACCCAACTTCTACTTTTCAAGCAATCAAAATATGCAAGAAAAACTAGATTTCAATAGTTTTGAACAACAAAAATGAAAATAGAGGGTTTTTATACCTACCTCAATGGCATATAAGCCTACTATTTTTGGGATTTGGAGCAGAAAAACTCTTGTTTTTTGAACATACCATGGTGGGATGTGTCCAGTTTGATGGCCATCCCAGGGTGCGACGGTTGTATGGCCATCCTAGGGTGGGATGATCAATAGTCCAGAGGCCATTTTGGGCTAGAAATAGCAGTACCTGTAATAGAAAAAAGGTAAAAATAGGGTTAATTACTTAACAAATACAATAGGGATAGGGTCCCTCCATGATCACCACTGAAGTAGGGGAAAAATGGTGCACATAAGAATGTTAAACAATATCCATCTATATCTATTATTAATGAAGCATTACAAAAGGACAAATTCAAGCAACCAAAGGAGCCAAATAAGTACAAGAAAAGGGTGTTTCTAGTTATTTTATTTGATAAATAAGAATTATGGTTACATATATGTCCCATTTCGGGCTATTATTTTGATACACTTGTTTACAAAAATGGGTGCCCAAGGATCAAGTCCTTCCAAACAAGCTCGTGTGTTCTTCCAATGTTCTTCCTCGTACTCACAATTGAGGTGGGTGAACCTATGATGTCATTGCTTCATTATTAACTATTATGATCTTGTATTACTTACTTATGTTCTGTAAAACCTACACCTACACACAAGGAAACCATATTTTTTAAATAGCAAGTGCATAGAATGTGAAACATGCAAAAACCACAGATGCAACTATAAGCTAGAAAGCGTAAATATACAATGTGCCTATCTAAAACAACTAAAAATGATATGAAATTGTAGGTATATGAATAATATATGATTTTGGGAATATATAATTAATAAATTAACATAAATTGCCCTCGAATCCGCGTCGCATTCGTAGTTTACCTATAAATCCTACAAAACCTAAAACAAGCAATATATGGACCAAAACACCTCCAAATTAAATAAAAATTGGAAAGTATACATAAAATAATATTTTAAGAGGACCCATATTAGTGGATAAGCAATATAATTCACAATTTCATGTGCATATTCATATGGTCCCCGGAAGCCTGCAAAACCTTAAAATTATAATATCTCATTCAATATTACTCCAAATTGCATGAAATTTGGACATCATGTTCATAATATAACCTATAATATGCATAATTAAAAAAATTAGAAATATCATGTACATATATGTCAGCATAACTTGCAGGGATGGTGGTGATTGTCACAAAATGGAGACTGTCCTGGGGTGGGATGGCCACCAATTCTGCTACTGTTTTACCACCAATTCCTTAGTGGATTGGTCAAAAACCTTCTTAATAGTGTTGTCATAAATTTTTTTGGTGAAATTCGCTTAGATGGTTCAATTTTACAAACAAATTGCACCTATTGAATCACTTGTAAACCTCCTTCTCTAGGTAGTGATTTTGAGGGAAAAAGGCACAAAAGAGTGAGGGGAAATCTTGGCAGCACTTCATTGCTATGTCTCAAAACTCCTATCTATATTTTTTGTAGAAAATAGATCCAATTTATAGCCAAAGGGAGGCTTTGGGAAAATGGGCATGTAAGGGCATGCAGGGAAAGAGGTGCCACTTGTCAAAACTGAGCATGCATTGGAAGGGGAAGAGAATATCCCATTTTGGCCTCCATTCTACAACATGTCATAAGGATTCTATGCCCTCATGTTTGCATTCTTGGATAGGCAGGATAAATAGTAGTTTATGGGTTCCATTTGTCCAAATTTAAATTTTTAGGAGCTAAATCTTATGGCTATCCCATCCAAGGACAACCGCTTTGCCACCATCGCTATATGGGATGACCATGAACTGTGACCATCCTAGGGTGGGAAAACTATGCCTATGTGGCCCAAAACCTTCCAAAAATGGGGTAGAGCCTTCCAAGAGTGGTTAGGACCACTATTAAACCTCTTAGGATTACCCAAGGGGGGCATATGATGTCAATTAGCCAATGATTTCGGTAATCGAATTGGATTGGCATGATTTTAGTGTCTACACAAAGATAAAGCTTTAATTTTTAAGACTAAAAACCTCAAACTTATCTTTCCTAAGGTGTGTCAAAATACAAATATTAATAGAATTAACTTACACATTATTTCTCCTTTCTTAAGCAAGAAAAAATTATAACTTCAATAAAGCCCTAAGACACTTTATTTCCCCTTTAAAAATACAAGATATATGCATTTTAAACCATACACAAATATCCCTCTAAGAATTAAATATATACACACATTACAGTAAAAATTATTTTTTTATACACCTTATTCCTCCACTACTTAATTAAACCAAATTTTTACCTTTTACAATATTAAATAACCAATAAAATATTTTTCTCATGAAAGCATTGATTATTCAAAAAAATTGTGCATACTTCACAACATAGGCCAACGAAATATATTTCAAAAATTTTTGCATGAACCTCAAAACCACACGCCTGTGAACCACAAGAGAATAAATCTTACTCTACCCATGTAGCATCCTAGCCATGGATATGCTACTATCTGGGCTACCCAACAAATGAGATACACAATGCACATGCCCAACAAAAAACCTCTTCATTGTGCTTGCCAAATGAACCACATCTTCTACCCAGCAAAAAAATAACTCCACAAGATTCAACCTGGTGCTCTCTGGTTTTGTAGCACCTTAGCTCCAGCTAGGTGTCCAACTGTACCAATCACCTGGTTGGGATTCAAACCAGTGGCACTTTATATTATTCACAAATTTCTATCCTAAAAAAAAAATTGTCCTCTCTTCTCAATGAGCTTCGTAGAACCAGCGCATGAGTGAAAATAATTTTACTCTGAAAGCATGGAAATCACAATAATATTTTGTATATCCAGAAATGTTTTTATCCAAATGAATTTTATAAGGTATTTATAAAATTTTTCCTCCTTTCAATGATGCCAGTTCTTCAAAAAAATTCTTTTAAACTCATAAACGTTTGCCTCCTTCTTTGAATGATGTTGGTGATTCATGAGAGAGATTATATATTTTTTAAACCTTGCTTCATAACCATTGGCACCAATGAAATATGTTGTATATTATAATATTAAAAATATTATAATTATTTACTTTTGAACCTTGGGCGTATCTCCTTTTATGAAACCTTAAACCTTTGTATAATATTTAAAAATAAATATTATAAGCCATTTGTTTGCCTTTAAACCTTGCAAACATTTTATTTTTCCTTGCTCTAAGATAAACCTTGCCTTGAAATATTATCCAACCATAGAAGGATATTTCTACCATACCAATATCTCTTTGACATCAACCTTTTGACATCAATACTTTGACATTAATGACAATACAATATGCTCAATATTTCATACAATCACCTATTTTAGTTAGAGGATTTACAATAACTACTAGGATATCAACTGAGGCTCAAGGTTGCTATCTTGTTGATGATTATTACTACCAATATTGCATGCCTATATGTAGGTATCCATCCATGTTACCCCTCTATTTGTCTTAGTCATCATTTACCCAACCTCAAGTACCCCACTTTTGGTGGAGGAATCTACTTATTCCACCCATGAGTGTACCTGATCCTGCACATTTGGTAATATGGTAGTAGTACCATGCTCTTCCAAATAAACTAAACATCGTATAGTTGGTTAAATTTCTCAAACTAGGTACTAAAACATCATAATTTAATACACTGCTTCTTTGTGCCAAAAAGCCCACTAGGAAGGGTCATGCCATCCTACCCCCTAGGACTACACACCATCTTGGGTGTTTCTAGTTTTACAAAATAAAATTATTACATTAAATATTTTTAAATAATAAGGAAAATATTTTTGCATATCCTCCACTTTCTCCCAAGTGTCATTTCTCTTAGAAAACTAGTCCCACTAGACCTTGCATTGCTCAAGAGTCTAATTTTGCATAGACTTAGAATGAAACTCAAGAATCCTCACTGACAACACTTCAATTGCCTCTGGATTTTCCATATGCAATTTAGAAACATCCCACACATGTTTAGGGTCAACAACATATTTCCTAAGCAAGTATATGTGGAAGGTGTCATGGATATTTAACAGGTTAGGTGGTAAGGCAAGTTGGTAAGCAACCGAATTGATCTTTTCAGTGATCTCAAAGGGCCCTACAAATCGAGGATCCAACTTCGTGGATTTGATAACACTCTTCATTAGTTTAACCCTTAGAAACACTTTATCTCCTAATCGAGTAATATCTTGGAGTCCTCTTTAGATAAACATAACTTTTCTACCTATCGAACACTTCTTTAAGTCCTTTCTTGATTACCTTTAATTGATATTCCATTTCTCTGACCATATATGGCCCAATCACAACTCAATATTCTAGGTTATCCCAAGATAATGGTGTTCTACACTTCCACCCATACAAGGAATTGAAAGGAGCCATTCCTAGAGAGGAGTGATGTCCATTATTGTAGGTAAATTCCATAAGATGTAAGTAGTCTTCCCAATGAGACTTGTGATCCATGTAGTACATGCAAAGCATATCCTCTAGTACTTGGTTTACCCATTCAATTTGACCATCTATTTCAAGGTGGTATGCTAAGCTCATATTTAGTTTTGTGCCTATTGCACGATGTAGGGACTTCCAAAATTTAGAAGTGAACTTGGAATCCCTATCTAAAATGATCACCTCAAGAAATCCATGTAAATATAATACCTCTCTGGAAAATTTGTTAGCCACTACTTGAGCATCATACTTGATGTTTTTGGGTATGAAATGTGCAACTTTAGTCAATATTTCAACTATTACAAGGATTGCATCATGTTGATACCTAGTCTTGGGTAACCCTACTATAAAATCCATAGATATAACCTACCATTTTTGCATAGGTATATCATGTGGATACAATTTTCCTATAGGATGCTTACATTCAACCTTAAATTTTTGACATTCGAGGCACCAAGTTATAAAATTGGTGATATCCTTCTTCATTCCTACCTAGAAGAAGGTTCTCTTCATGTTTTCCCTCATTTTAGCCCCTCCAGGGTGAGCAAAATAAGGGGATCTATGGGCTTCTTACATTATTAGCTTTCTCAAATCACCCATTTTTGGTATAATGATCCTACCTTTGTAACACAAAAGGTCATCTATTATGCCAAATTCCCTATTACCTTCAAGGTCTCTATTCATTCTAGCTCAAATAACCTAGTAATACTAATCCCGAGATTGATCCTGTATCACTTGATCCATTAGATTCATGTGACTTCTAGTTATGGCTGCTATATGTTTCCTTCTACTCAAAGTATCAACCACCTTATTCTACTTCCCTTTTAGGTACTCATTTTAAAAGTCATACTTGGGAAGGAACTCGACCCATCTTCTTTGTCTTGCATTGAGTATAGGTTGGGTAAATATGTACCTTAGAATTTGATGGTCAGTCTTTAATTCAAAGGGCCTTTCCACCAAGTAGTGGTGCCAGGACTTTAGAGCATGCACCACTACAACTAGCTCAAAATCATGTGTAGCATTTATAACTTCATGCTTTTTGAGCTTCCTTGAAGTATATCTACTAATGACTCCTCTTGAGAGAGTACTCCTCCTAACCCTTCCAATGATGCAATCATGCATACTAAAAAGTCCCCTTGAGGATTAGGAATCTTCAATATTGGTGTGGTAGTGAGCTTATGTTTTAGTAATGCAAAAGCAACTTCACACTTCTCCGACCACTTGAATTCCTTTTCCTTTTTTTGAAGGTTAGTTATGGTTGCAACAATATTGGAGTAATCCTTTATGTAATGTCTATAGTAGCCCATTAACCCCATGAAGATTTGCACTTCAATCACATTAGTAGGGGGTGGCCAATTTAGGATGGCCTCTATTTTCTTTGGATCCACAATAATTCCTTCTATTGATATGATATATCCAAGATAGCGTACCTCTAAAACATAGAAATAACTTTTAGCTAGATTTCCATAGAGTTGATTTTCCCTCAAAAACTCTAACATGATCTTGATATGTTTATCATGCTCTTCTTTTTTCCAAGAGTATATTAGGATATCATCTAGAAATACAAGAACAAATTGGTCTAGGTGCCTTCTGAACACATTGCTCATTAAATTCATGAATTTAGTAGGGGTGTTAGTCATTTTGAAGGGTAGGGATATGAACTCATGGTGCCCATACCTATTCTTGAATGTCATCTTGTAAGTGTCCTCCTCACATATTCTTAGATAGTGATACCCTAATATCATATCGATCTTAGTGAAAACTATGGCATATCTCAGTTAATCAAATAAATATTTCATTCTAGATAGAGGATATCGATTCTTGATTGTAGCTTTATTTAGCATCTTATAGTCAATACACAATCTTAAATAATTGTCTTTCTTTTTCACAAATAAAACTAGTGCACCCCAAGGTGACACACTTGGTTTTATCAATCCTTTTTCTAATAGCCCTTATAATTATACTTTTAACTCCTGCATATCGATAGGATTCATCCTATATGGATATCTATGAATAGGTTCTACTCTTGGCATAAGATCAATTGTGAAATCAAATTCCTACATAGGAGGGAGTCTAGGTAAATCCTCTAGGAACACATCCTTAAAATCCTATAAAATTGGGTGCTTTCCTAGCACCTCTCTCTTATGATCATCTCCTACTTCATTAATTTTTACAACATACACTATCCATCCTTTATCAAGTACTTTCTTCAATTGCATAAGTGACAAACATTTGGGGTTTGAAATCTCCCTACTCACTATGAATTCTTAGCCTCTCCTTGTCTTTCTATGAATACTCGATCCATATGTCTTGGAAATTGATCAAGTATATATGGAACTACAACCAATTCATCCCTAGGATCACATCAAAGGTATGAAGTGGAGCTACATACAAGAAACCTTTGGTGGTACCACTAGCTAAAGTAATTTATACCATTGGATAACACTGGTTTACTAAGTAGGTTTACCCTGAACCATACTCTACCCTCCACCCATGGGCTAAATATCTTGGCCTTTTTGGCATATCCCTTTCTAAACTAGAATAAATAAAGCTATATGTGGCTCCACTATCAATTAAAATTTTTACTTGCTTATTAAAAATCTTACCTTTCACAAGTAATGGGGTGACTTGCCCCTCTAGCTTTTGTTTCTCGATTGTGGCGTAGATTCGATGCTCAGGTTCCTTTCCTTTGGCATTGGATGAACTTGAACCTAGTTGATGTGAACACTGATTAGCATAATGTGGAAATTTACAATGGTAACTTCCATCCTTGGGTCCTTGCTTATTTTTTGGTTTCTATTCCCCTAACTTACTTACTAGAGCTAAAGTTTGCAGTTTCTAAGGGTGAGGTTTTGCGTTGCTAGGATTATTGTTGGTTTTATTTTTCAAATTTTTCTTGAAATTTCCCTATTTCTCATTATTTCTCTTCTTTAAATTTTGAGGGTTCTTGGTCTTTCGATCCTCTTCCTCTTCCCATTTCAAGAATCCTTGACTATTCCTCTTCCTTAGTGCTTGTCGATCTTGCTCGGATAGGGTGGTATAGTTAAATTGGAAGTTTGACTCTATTTTCTCTACCAAGTCATATGCCTTTTGTAGTGATTTAGGTTCATGAATATTTACATCATGCTTCACTCTAGATTCTAACCCATGAATAAACTTGTGAACTCTCATCTTCTCATCATAATTAGTTACATACTTAAGTAACTGAACCAAATTATTATAGTATATCTCCACTATTTTAGTTCCTTGCCAAAGGCTAGAAAATTATTCAAACTTTAAGGCATAGAAGTGTTTTGTGAGAAACCTCTTTTTGAATATTTCAATAAAATATTTCCATTTAATATCAACAGGTTCAACCTTATTCTTCTCATAGTAGGTTCCCCACAAATCTAAAGCAGCCCCTTCTAGGTTGACCATGGACCAACCTATTCATGTTCCTGGGGGATAATATTTTACTATAAAATAAACCTATAATTATCTCAGCCATGCTTCAGTTGCATCCCCTTCACCTTCTCCATCAAACTTGGAGATACAAATGTTTTTCAGATCCCTAGCTATTTCCTTTTCTAGAAGGGATCTAGCTTGCAACTATTCCATGCATTTAGACCATTGGCTTGGCCAAACTTTGAGCCTTTAGCTTGTAAGTTTTTATTTGTAATTGTTTCTAACACTTGTCTCATCTAATCCCGTATAGCAGCAACCGTAGTAGTGAGGTATTCTACCTCTCCATTGGATCCTCATCTTGGATCTCTTCTTCGATATTATTTTTTTGAGTTTTCCTCGATGTAGACCTCTCTTTTTTTGCCTTAGGTGGCATGTTTAACCTGGTTACAACCAAGAAAATATTAGGCTACAACTTCACCTTAAACTATATCACTAATTCAAGCCATAATACAAAGTTCTCTTGCTAAAAGCATCAATAATATAACTAGGGTGGTATTCCAAGATTATGATGTAACTTTAATACCCAAGCCCATACTTAAGGTACCATAACATTCATTCACCCTTGGGATTAGTTCCCATTAGATTCTAGCAAGCGAAGATTCTATGTCTTCCTATATTTAGCTAGAACTCTAAGCAAGCCTTCATTGAAAGACATCCAACTACTTCTAGCACTTAAGAAGATATATATCCTCATACCTAGAGCTCTGATACCAAATGTAATAACCTAAAATTAGATACAAGAATACATAGAAAGAAAATAATTTATTTATTTTACTAAGGATAAGGATTCATAAAGTCCTATCCGATTCTTAATTGGTCTATTATTTAAATCCCCTAAGTTTCCTAAAGAGCTACATCTCACTAGATACCCTAACACAAGTCCATATGTGTAGGCATATAATGTGTTACCACAAATAAGTTTATCCCTCTCATCACTCTTGATGAGCTAAACTTATCACCTTTAGTCAATCAAAGGTATACATCCATCACCATACCATACACAAGTCAATATATGTAGGTATGCTACACGTATTACGAGTTAAGCTATCCATCTCATATCCATGATGAGCTATCTTAACTCAGATGTAGTCTTTCCTAAAATTAGTTATCATTATCCCTAAGGGGTATTAATCCCTTAGGTCCACTATGTTCACCCTAAGGGGTCAATCCATTATGTCGCCCTCTAAGTTCACCCTAGAACTTATTATTTAAGTTTCTAATGTTTAGAAAGAAAAACAAGAATAGTTTAGATACTAAATCTAACAAAAGTATATTTCACAACATACCAAAGACTAGAGGAAAAGCAACATTCAAGAGATAGTAAACATTAATTGGAAAAGAAATTAATACAAGACATAGATAATTCAAGCAATAATTTAAAGGTACATCTTCCATAAATTAATATTTATTACATATAATATAAGTATAGTAAAACTCTCCATACTCTTAAAGAATAACATATTACATCAATTCCATGAGGGGAATATCTCCACAATTCTGGTCTATTTGAGCATAAGTAAAACATCATAAGTAGGATAACTAATGTACAAGTTCCAACTACCTCTTTGCTCCTCCAATGCTTTCCATCGATCATTTGAGGATAGTATGGGATCAGGGCACTCATGGTTCAGGATAGGCATACCTCTAAATGCATCTACCAATTACTTTTTCAAATTACAACTATACAAATTCAATCAAGTATCTAACCATCTAATGCATAGTTGACATCATAAAGAATCATTACTTTTATTTTCACCTCTCAAATACCTTTAGAGAGTTATTCAACATGCACCACTTAGATCACAATTTTTACTTTAATCAAATATTGTCTTTATTCAACAAATTAAAGTCTCATACCTTTAATCATAAAATATACTAGGTTCCTTTATTTTCCATGAATCAATATTAGAGCTTATTTCATAAATTAAACCATCTTTCCTTATCTCATAAATAAAATTCCCATTACTTTAATCTATAAAACAATTATTTCATTTATATACCGAATTAAAGTCTCACTGCTTCAATTTATAAATAAACAAATCTTTTCATTATTTCATAAATCAAGGTCCCATTCCCTTAATCTACAAAATAACCATTCCTTTTATTTATTAAATTAAATTTCTAATGCTTCAATTTATAAATAAACTAATATTTTTATTATTTCACAAATCAAGGTCCCATACCCTTAATATATAAAATAACCATTCCTTTTATTTATTAAATTAAAGTCCTAAAGCTTGAATTTATAAATAAACAAATCTATTCATTATTTCACAAATCAAGGTCCCATACCCTTAATCTAAACAATAACCATTCCTTTTATTTATTAAACTAAATTCCTAATGATTCAATTTATAAATAAAAAATTCATTTCATTATTTCACAAATCAAGGTCCGATACCCTTAATCTAAAAAATAACCATTTCCTTTTATTAAATTAAATTCCTAATGCTTCAATTTATAAATAAACAAATATTTTCATTATTTCACAAATCAAGATCCCATACCCTTAATCTACAAAATAACCATTCCTTTTTTTATTCAATTAAATTCCTAATGCTTCAATTTATAAATAAACAAATCTTTTCATTATTTCACAAATCAAGGTCCCATACCTTTAATCTACAAAATAACCATTCCTTTTATTTATCAAATTAAAGTCCTAATGCTTCAATTTATAAATAAATAAATATTTCATTATTTCACAAATCAAGGTCCCATACCCTTAATCTACAAAATAACCATTCTTTTTATTTATTGAATTAAATTCCTAATGCTTCAATTTATAAATAAACAAATATTTTCATTATTTCACAAACCAAGGTCCCATACCCTTAATATATAAAATAACCATTCTTTTTATTTATTAAATTAAAGTCCTAATGCTTCAATTTATAAATAAACAAATCTTTTCATTAATATGAATTATCATTTTTCAACCCAACATAATTCATTTCTTTTTTTGATAATATTATCTTAATATAATCATTTAAGGGTTAATATAACTATTAATTAATATAACCATTAATTCTTTTGAGTTCATCTCTTAGCATAATATTAATTTATTAACTAAAAATAACTTACTTTTTATAAGACCTCTACATCATATATCCAACAAAAATAGGGTTTAAACTAGCATAACTGTCCACCCTAACAAGTGGTCTACCCCAACCAAGTGGGTTACATGACCCACACTATGCGGTGGATATAGGGGCAGAACAACGAGGTGGATAGGACTCGATGGTCAAACTAGCGGTCAGGCCAACACAAGCAACCAACACAACAGGCGGCCAAGGTTCCACAAGTCCCCTAGTGAGCTCGCGCTACAACTAGCACTTGGGATAAGCAAAAAATGACCCACATGAACAACCTAGTTGGTCATTCATAAGAGGGAGTACCTTCCATTTAAAAGCAGATCAACCCTCAACACACAATATGTTTGGGATGGGTGAGGGATAAATATGTGATAATCCATATTTGCTTAGGTTTACCGAAGTGAAAATGATGCTCACAAAGGATAGGGGTTCCTAAATATACCTCGACACCATCCAAAAGTTAAGTGATGGATGATGCAAAAAAAGGTAAGCTAGACATAATATCCATGGCAATGACAGGGTGAAGGAGGGTATCTAATAGGAGATATCCTTTCTAACTGGTTTGGGTGAGAATATCTAGACAGAGCCAACTGGGTCTCCTCTCCAACACATGGTAGATATGAACAATAATTAGCTTGATAACATTCACTATCCTCATCTACGCATATCATGAAGGTTTGCACAAAGGTGTAGGAGGCTTACCTATCCAACCTATGGTTGATGTTCTCAACTAGTGCAAAGTTGAAAGGGAATTTCCTCATCATGGAATAACTTACACTCAAACACAAGGCTAGAGGACTAAAAAGGGATATGCTAGCAAGATGACTCAACAACAAAATATGAAAGCAAAAAAACCATTAAAGGAAATATCTCTTACGAGCCAACCTTATTTTAATGTGGTGGTCGCTTCCTTGCAACTTTCCAAATTGTTTGCTACTGGTTTTTTTCCTTCTTCGATACTTGGTCATTCCACATCATCTTGTATCCCCTTCTTATCTCTCCTCTTCCCTCTTCTCCTTATCGTGCTTCCCAATCCTCCTCGTCATAGTCACTACTATCCTCCTTATCTCTCTCCCTGACCTCCTCTTTTTTAAGGCCCTCTATCCATCATAAATTTTATATCTACTCTTCTACAATGGTCAACATTAGATATTTCTTATCAAATATTTCTAATAAGATACATCGTAAATGGAGCTCTCTCCATTCAACATTGGCAGGATTTTCCCCAACAAGTTGAACATGCCACTTGTAGTCCCTGTTAAGAGGCAAATTATTTAATGTTTTCATAAAATTTTATTATGACCCTTGACAATATTTTATCATTTATAAATGAAGATACATTTCTCATTTAACATAAACAACTATTGTTTATAAATAAAACTATTTTATAGTAGTTAATATTTATAAGTGAGGCTCTATTATCACTTAAAATAATATAACTACTATTTATAAATGAAGATCTATTATCACTTAAGGTAAATCAAATATTATTTTGAAATGAAGTTTCTTTTGTCATTTAAAATAAAACAAATAATATTTTGAAATGACATTTCCTCTACCATTTAAAATAAAACAAAAATTATTTTGAAATGAAATTTTCTTTATCATTTAAATATAACAAATTTAATTTTGAAAAGAAATTTCATTTATCATTTAAAATAATAACTTACTATATAAATAAAGCATATAATAGAAGGTTTTCTTATTATATGCTAACATTATATTATTCCTTTGAAATATTCTAAGCAAAACAAGAAGCTTTTCAATACAACCAAATTATGCCTGCTTTTTATTTTCCAAGCCAACAATGCAGATAATGATGAAGTAAAAGACAATCAAACATATGCAACAAACAAAGAGGGAATTTTTTCCATCAACCCAATCACCCGCCTTAGTGGGAGGATTTATGATAGCTACTAGTATATCAAATGAGGCTCAAGATCACTAGCTTGTTGATGATTATCCTTACCGATAATGCATACCTATATGAACGTATCCATCCATGTTACCCCCTAAGTTGTCTTAGTCATAATTTCCCCAACCTGAAGTACTCCACTTCTAATGTAGGATTCTACTTCTTCCACCCATGAGTGTACCTGATCCTGCACATTTGGCAATATGTCAACAGTACCATGCTATTCCAAATAAACAAAACATCGCATAGTTGGTTAAATTGCTCAAACTAGATATTAAAGCATCATAATTAAATACATTGTTTCTCTATGTCAAAAAGATCCCCAAGAAGGGTCATGATAGAAAATCTAAAAATAAAAATAATGATTGATCATACATGTGATTCATGTGAATCATCTCAAAAAATAGTGCTTCACTTTGCATGTAATATTGACATTCTAGGATCATCAAATTCAGGAAAATATTATGATGCTCTCTAAGTGAGTGTTCTGAGATTACAAGAAAATATCAAGGTTGTAGGAAATCAAAAAATAAAGGAAGCACATGAACCAAAAATAAAAAACCAAGAAGAAGCTCAAGTAGTCCATGAACAAGATAACAAAGAATCAAAGTTAGAAGAATTAAAGAAATAATATGAAGAAGCATCTCTTTCAGAATATCATGCTCAATGTAAGGTTATTTGAAAAATCAAGGATCGATGAAGAAGATGGATATTGAATACTAAAGTCTTCAATAACCAAATAATGTAATACAAGGGGGTTTTAGAGAATATTGCATTATTTGGTTAATAGACTTCCATGGTACCTTTATAGTGCAAACATAAATATGTAATATATTAGGGTTTGAGTCTATAGTTTAGGTGAGTAATTTATATTTCCATTTATATAAGTGTCTATGTGAAGGATATGCACATATCATGTATGTAAGAGTTCAAGTGTATAATAAGAGAAAGTTCACAAGTGTCATGTAATTAAGAGTGCAAATATGTAATGTGAGGATGTGCACAAGTTTCATGTATTAGGAGTGCATGTAGGAGTGTAAGTGTCATGTAGAAGTGTGCAAGTGTCATAGAGTTAAGTGTGCAAGTAATTAGAGAGTCAAGATTCTTGTATACAAGTGGCAATATGAGAAGCCAAAGGATATGAGAGACTTATCTTATGTAAAGAATAGGAAAGGTTGCAACTCCTAGATATGTGAGGAGTGCAATAGTCAAGTATTGAAGAGTCATATTTCTATGTCTATATTATGGAGACAACTTCATGTATTGTAATGGAAAATATCTAAGAAGATCACATTTCAAGAATTAATAATATTGAAGCTTGTATGCATTTTTTGAGAAATTTTATTATAAGTATTCTTCATGTTATTGCATGAATGATTTTGATCATTTTACATTCATATTTCATATTATTTTGAATGTTATTATAATTTATATTGGCCAACATATATTTTTATTATTCTTAAATTTTAATAATGCTCTTGATCAAATATATTGGGACCCGATATTGGCTTAGAATCTAACATTTTTCACTAGACCATGTCATAGGAAACCTTGAGAAGAATTGTTGGAAAATATAGTTTTTTAAATTTCTTGGTTTTTGGTAGTTGTTTTTCATAGGTTATATCTCCCTCATGTAAAAGCATTTGAGATTTTTTTAGATCACATAATTGTTTATCTCTTTAAATTAATGTCATTCTTGTAAAATAGTTTTTACTATTTGAAAGGGTGATGTATGTAGGAACTAAATGGATCATCAACTACCTATTCCCATTCTACATAGGGATAAATTTATAGTTTGGTTTATAAAATTTGAAGTTATTAAAAGTAAAGGATTATAGATGTATATGAGAAAAAATGATCCACCCTTTATGGATGCTAAATATAAAAAATAAGTCATGTGCACCAAGAACAACTAATTGTTGGATCTAGTTAGGTTATATATGGATAATGAGTTATGATATCATATTTAAACGTTTGTTGAAACTAGGTTTCTAACCTTCAAATGTACCCACACTATATTTATGAAGAGCATGTTGCACTAGATCTAAAGTTACCTAAATTTTATGATTTAAGCCTGTAAAGAACCCTTGAAACACACTTAGGAACCTACTCTATATTTTACAATATGATAGGGATTAGTATGATATTTCATTAAATACTCACATGGATCATGCATATTAAATGCTAAATTGTAAAGATAGATATGCCTATAAATATGTTTTTGATTAATGCAATTGGGAGTTTTCATTTGTGATATTTCATCTCATTTATTAGGAGTGTTTCCCACATCATTCGTATCAGATCTGAGCATTCAATAGGTGAGTATCCTCTTCATCTAGGCTAGTCTAGTTCAAAAGAGGAACAAAAAAACCACTAGCGAATATTAACTTTGGGTGAACATTCTTTTCCTTCCATAGACACCTTTGTGCACTTTCATTCATGAAAACTCTTAGCTGGGGTCCCTCTGAATTTGAACTTCAAATCCTATTTCACAAATAAATCATTGTCTATGATGTAAACTTCATTTGTGATCATCATTCATAATTTTGACCTTTTCTCTTATCGACTTCACTACAACATTTTAATTATTTTGTGCTAAAATGAAAGCCAATTTTCAATGGCTTCAAGAAATGATTGCTGCTACTGAGGAAGATATCATTGAATAATATTAGGATTCCATCCCTGATCCAATACTTGAAGAATTTTTAGCCACATTTGAATTTGAACCAAGGTCTCTAGGTGATATACCCAATGTCTTTCCACTAGATGATGTGGCTCCTGATGCGGATCTGAGCTCCTTTGAAGCTCTTGATGCAGATAAAACCCCTTTAGATATTACAGATCAAAGCTCTTTAAATGTTGTTGTCACTAAATACCAAGCTATGTTTTCTACCACTGTCATTGTGCTTACTACACTTCATGATCAACCTGTTCCTCTTGGTGATGATCTCCTAATTTTGGACATTGATCCATTGCATACAGTTTTCATGCCATCATCCTTGGTGGCTCCGTAGCTCTTCTATTGTTTTTTGATGGTTATTTCATGTGATCTACTGCATCTTGCCACCAAATTATGTGCTACACTTCATCACAACAACTATTTTTGCATTTGGCTACCACCACCTGAGTCCGTTTGTTGTGATCCACCTCCACTGCTACTGCCATTGATGCACACACCCTTTTATTTCTTTATGCTTGATGAGATTTGGAACATTGATCCATAGCATCCATCACCACTATCATTATTTCTTGCAGATCACATCAACCACTTGTATTTTTTGCCATTTTTTAGCATTTACAACATCGATCTACAACTTTTCCTGGCCATATCATACAGTATTTTGACCATGATTTTCATCCACCGCTTCATCACTTCATGTTCACCATCTAAAACTGCTGTCATCAATGTCATTTTATTTACAGTCGATTTACTGACTCCTCATGTGCATCGTCACTATAGATCACGTGTTTCTAACAATATCTGTCTTGTTGCTAAGAATCCTCTATCAAAGCCACCACTAGCCTAGAATTTTCATCGTCTCTCATGCCATTTTTATTTTTGTCACTCGATTCTGCATACCCATGATTTGCCATGGCCTCCACCATTACATAAATTAAATTTTAATTTAATTTAATTTTTAAATACCCATTTTTAATTTTCTCGCTTTCATCCTCCAACGACCACCAAATACATATTCATTTTGGCCATTTTCATTAAAAGCGTGCACCACTCCATTAAATTTTCAATAATAAATTAAATTATTTTTTAATATAATTTAATTTTAATCCACCCGTGCACCACTCCATTAAAACCCACATTCAATTTTAAACCATAAATTAAATTATATTATTTTATAATATAATTTAACTTTTCTCCACCCATTAAATGCATGTCACCCCACCTTCAATCTTGACCGTTGTCCTAATCACCAATATTTTAATGCAAGCCGAATACTGATCACCAATAATTTAATGCAAGCGATCCACAATTAACCACGAATAATTAAATTAAATATTTTTTAATTTAATTTAATATTTTCCATAACCATTAATGCACGACTCAACCAATTCAATGCATGCTCGCTTGTCTTAAAGACCACAATAATTAAATTTTTTGTTTGGCACATGGTTCGAGGCATCTTCTATTGCATCTTCTCCAACATTTCAGTTGTTGCTTTCTTCTACCAATTTCCAGGATCCATTTAAGCTTTCCACCAGTATAGCAATGTTTACAATCATTGGAGAGCATTTTTTGAGCTAGAATCAGATCCAGTGCTAGATTTTGATTTTATGAAGACCTGTTCAACTTCACCATTTTGGGTCTTCTTATTTTTGTAATAAGAGTGCATTTTTTGTTGTACCTGACACTCTTTAGCTACCCATATTTCTCTTCCACACTTGTATGCATTGGGAACCAATGCTTCCTCGATGGAGAGGAATTATAGGGACTAGTATGATATTGCATTTAATACTCACATGGATCGTACGTATTAAATGTTGAATTATAAAGGTATACATACCTATAAATATGTTTTTTATTAATGCAATTGGGAGTTTTCATTTGTGCCATTTCATGTCATTTATTAAGAGTGTTTCCCACATCACAATAATTAAGGATAAGAGTAACCAATCTTGCCATTAGGTACGAGTTTTGTTGTTTTTTGCATGCACTAGGAAATATAAATTGCCATCTTAGTCTAATACTTTTTATAACAATTTGTGCAACTATGACTACACGTTCTTCATTTTCTCATGGTCTCAACATTTTTCTTCTTAGTAGACTAACCTGACCAAATCATAATTCTAGACCCTCTTAAACTATCTCCCATAACAACAAATATAACACACTAGGACTTTGAGGAAATCCTTCTAAATCAAGATCAATAAAATTGAATACTACAATAAAAAATGTACTCTCTAATTATAAATAGAAATAAGTTGAACAAAAATGTACATTTACCTACTGTATAAGGGAGGAATTGGTGTACTTACCAAGAGTGGAACCTCACTCTAGTAATAGCTTCAGTTTATTCTCTAAAATAATTTCACAAAATCATGCTCAACTAAAAGAACACTTTACATTTTTTATAAAGGTAATGAAGGCATTATAGTTTCTATGTCTAACTCAAATATTCTATAGAATATGTGATATGAATCCTAATAAACTCTTGTTAGGTTCATTTTTATAATTTTACATGTATTTTATAATCTAGGATCAAATAAAATCTCAACAAAAAATCTAATTTCATAAGATTCATATGTTATTTTGATGCGTTAGTAAAAATATCAAAAGTAGGAATCATTTTATTTACAAAAAAGGACAAAAATTACAATAAAGTAAAGTAAATCAGGGTTGTACTCCTTAATTTGTCATAGATACATATAATAATTATTTTTTGTCTGGTGTATTTACACTATGGCTAAACCATGGAATTGATGACATATAATGGAATGGAAAATCAAGTTGAATGACTCTAATTGAAATATTCATGGTTTCACCTAAGAAATATATGGAGAATATTCTCCTATTTGATGATAATTGATGGGTGTCATTAAACCTAACTTTAATTCATTATCGAATCTAGGGTGGTTTTTGTAGGCTATATGCACTAGGAATGGCTTAGGTAAAGGTCAGGTTTAGGTCTTCTACTCTACGACAGTGAGAAAGCAAAAATAAAAATTACTACAATAGGAAATAGAAAGAAGTAAGATAAGAAACATAACATGCTAGCAATGAAAGTAATGAAAACAAAAAATAAATGAAGGAACAACATGAAAAACTAAACATAAAGCAATGCTTCTTTAAACACTATGCTATAACAATAATAATATGAAACTAGTTAGTTATCTAGTACTCCCAAGAGATGAAATCAAATAACTAATTAACTATCATAAAATATAGAAAATAACAACAATTTAATATATGCTATAGAAAATGTAAAATGCAGTAAAATGGTACCTTCCACCTTGCCTAGAGTGATCCCTTGTTTTGGAGTAGTAGTGGAAAGTAAAAGTTCAATTCAACTCACACCAATGAAATAAACTAGCAAATAAAATCATCATATTATTGTAGGTCTAAAAATGATAGATTTTCCTTATAAAATGCAACAAATAATAGCAGTATTACATTAGTAGCTTCTCTAACTTCAACCTCTAACCTAGTACAAAGAGTTACATGTTGGAAATATGAGCAAGATTTGTTGTCATTGATGTCAAAAGTCAGTTTTAGTGAGCAATGCAAGAGGAAGGATTTCAAGAGTCAGTTTCAGAAATAAGAAGGTGATCATATAAGGTCTACAGGAGAAGTTAGAAGGCCCAAGAAAAATAATATTATAATATTAAAGGTCTAATGGAAAGACCTAAGTAATTAAATTAATTATAAGTTAATTATAATAATTTCATTATAAATTAATTTGTAATTTATTTTAATTAAACCTATGGTTATTAAATAAATAATAAGTTAATTATAATAATTTTATTATTAATTAAATTATAATATAATTTAATTAACCCTAAAGTTAGGGTTGCAAGGAAAAAATAAATGCGTTGACATCATGAATAATTCCCCCACCGACGTCTAAACATTATGGTGGCATAATGGTATAAATACCATATGCCTTAGTGGTAAAAATATTACCTTCGTTTGAATTACTCCAACCTATGATTTATGTGATTTTGTGTGAGGAAGAAGACAAACCTTTTTTGTCTTGTGTGCACCAGTGAAAGGAATAAAAGTGGTAAGGCTCTAAGCCTCATATCCATCTGGCGAGTTAGCCTTGTGGTAAGCGGCTATGACTTAGGGCTTTGGTAGTGGGAGAAACCGTGATCGAATCTCGATGGTAGTTTTGGTGAGAGTTTTTTTGGGTGCCAAAGAAAGTAGTGCACTCCTTTTGGTTTAGGTGCCAAGAGTTAAGGATATAGAGCACATGGTGCTCTTTGCTCCCAAGGTGAGCACCTAGCTCACGTGGTGGTTGGAGTTGTGGCTAGGGTGCTAGTGGAAGCACACCATGGGTTTTATTCCCACCAAGGGCAAAAAGAGAATAATTGTGATTGAGATAGGTTTTTAAGGGTACTTATTCATCAAATAAAAAGGTATGGGCACATATTCCTTTTGAGTGATTTTTAGATGTTGTGAATACCAAGTTGGAGTGAAAAGGGGTGTTTGATAAGCATTGTTAAGTTTGATTGTTAAAGGTTTTTCTAAGTGAAAGTTGATGACAAAAACCTTGTTTGATAAGCATTATTGAAAAAATTGAAGTCAAGCTTTCATATGCTTGAACTAGAGTTTTTGCAAGATCATGAGTATAATTATTATGTGAATTTGAGAACTATCTTGAACTAGGATTTGTGCAATATCATGAGTATCATTGTTATGTGAGATTGTTTGATAAACATTGTTGACTAAGTTTTCATTAAGTGGTTGATTGAGTAAAGTAAGATTTTGTGAGAGCTTAAAATACAAATTTTAGGTATGTCTTTGTGATAACTTTTTGAGTAGATTGGACAAGTTCTAGAGAGGACTTGTGGAAATATTTGAGTATAGAGTTTGGTAAAGATTTGAGGACAAGTTTGTTCCAGATTAGAGAAAAATATTGAGAAGATTTGTGCTATACCGAAGGACTATATTTAGTGTAGATCAGAGACAAATATTAAGAAGAATTTTTCTAGATCGAAGGACTGTGTTTAGTGCATATCAAAGATAGATATTGAGAATATTTGTGCTAGATCAAAGGATTGTGTTTAGTACATATTAGAGATAGATATTGAGCAGATTTGTGTTAGATCAAAGAACTATGTTTAGTACATATTTGACATAGATATTAGGGGATTGGTGTCTCCTTTGAAAAGAGGTTCATAAAGATTATAATAGGGAAAGGATTCCCAAGAGAATTTATTTGAGAAATTTTTATAAGGAATATTTTCTTTGTGGAGTAGCCCACATTGGGTGAACCATGTTAAATCATGTCTCTCATGTGTGTGATGCTTTGTGTAATATTTACTGCTTTAATATTGTTAATGTTATCATATGGATTAAAAATAAAAAAAAAATATCTTATACAGTTCACCCCAATATCAGTATAAGCACATGTTCTTCAATTGATATCAGAGTGGGTCTCTCCGTGAAAAGACTAACAACTTGGAGGAGGATCCATCAGAAACACACATGAATTCAAAAAATGAAGAAGAAACCATATTTTATATAAAAGAGGAATTTTTAATTGCTCTCAGGAATTTGGAAAGGATTAGAGAGAAGAACTCAATATTGAAGGAAAAAATTCAAGAGGATGAAGAAGCAAGGATAGAACTTCAATAGAATCTCATAGAACTTAAGATAAAGGTAGAATAGGAAAATAAAATCAAACAGGATATGATAAATCTATTAAGAGCAAGAGAAATAGAATGTGAAAGATTAGAAGAAGAAATTGTATCACTAAGACATGAAGTGGAAAATACCAAGCCACTAAAATATATAAAGTCAGGGAAACATAAAGAGGAATCTAGCTTTCAAGAAGCAAAGACATCAAACAGAAATGAGCTTGTCACCCATACCTCAAAAGGAAAAGACATCAAGAAAGAAGAAAGCAAAGAAGAACCATGGAAGCACTCGACCACACTTTCAAAGGCATCAAAATAGGTTACATAATTTCTTCCATGGCTATTGATTTTCTTGTAACAAATATGGTCGTAGAGTTGTACACTGCACTGGTTATGTGAAAAATGATGTAAATAGAAATTTCAACTCTTTTGTACCTCATATGAATAATGATATTATATGTTACAAAGGCAATAATTTTGGGCACAAGGCTAGATGGTGAAAATGATACTTCCTAAGTGTAGTAAAAATAGTACAACTTCAACAACTAGGAAAGAAAAAAAGGGAAATGAAAAGGCTAGATCAATGTTAGTTCAAATAGCTCTTCATGCTTAGGATAAAGAAGAAAAATGGTATCTTGATAGTGGTTGTTCTAGACATATGATAGGAGACAAAGAAAAATTTCTTGCACTCAAATAAACTAATAGAGGATCAAATAAGTTTTTGTGATAATGGATAAAAATAAATGGTGGAAGAGGAACTTTGAGTTTAGATAATGGAAAACAAGAAAAGAAAATGTACTATATATCAAAGTATTAAGACACAATTTTCTAAGTGTAAGCCAAATTTGTGATCAAGGTCATATGGTTACATTTCACCCAGATAGATGTGAGATAAGAAATTTGAAAACTAGAAAAGTCATTGCAAATGCAAGTAGAACTCCAAAAAACCTCTATATGCTTACTGAGATTAAAGGGGAAAAGTATTTTCTATCACAATAAGATGAGAGTTGGTTGTGGCATATAAGAATGAGTCATTTTAATTTTGAAAACATAGTCAACATAAGAAATAAACAGGTTGTCAAATATTTACCCAAGCTAAAGAGGCCACAAAACACAATTTGTGCACCTTGTCAACATGGAAAGCAAACTAGAACATGTTTCAAATAAAAGGGATATATGTCATTAGAACCATTAAAAATAATACATACTAATCTATGTGGTCCTACTAGAACATAAATTATTCAAGGTGAAAGTTACTTCATATTGTTCATAGAAGATTACTCCAAAATGACTTGGGTAGCCTTCCTAAAATATAAATCAGAAGCTTTTGATAAATTCAAGGTATTTAAAGAACGGGTCAAAAATGAAATCGACAAACGGATTAATTTTTTGAGGTCTGAAAGAGGAGGAGAGTTTATCTCAAACGAATTTGTAGAATTCTATGAACAACATGGAATTAAGAGAGAATACGCAGCTGTAATAAATCCTCAACAAAATGGAGTAGTTGAAAGGAAAAATAGGACTATTGAAAATATGTCTAGAGCTATGTTAAATGAGTCCAAGATTTTAGATGGATTTTGGAGGGAAGCAGTCAAAAAATAGTATATATAATTACTAGGGCACAAATAAGGTTAAACCATCACAAGACTCCATATGAGATTTGGAAAGGAATACCAGCCAATGTAAATCACTTCAAGGATTTTGGAAGCAAGTGTTACATAAGACGAGAAGTGCAAAAATTGGGAAAGTTTGACCCAATATGTGATGAGGGTATTTTTCTTGGTTATTCTACTAACAGTAAAGCCTACAGATGCTACACCAAAAGGACATGTACTATTGTAGAAAGTATAAATGTAACAATTTATGAAAAGATAGATTCAAGAGAACTAGTTCAGCAAATTGTGTATTAGGAATATGGAAGTTGTCAAGAAGAGTTTTGTAAGGAATCAGATGAATAAGAGGAAGAAACAAAAAAAATTCTTCCTAAGACTCCATCAAGGTATGTACAAAAACATCATCCAAAAGAACTAATCATTGGGAATCCAGATGAGAGACAGACAAGGAGAAGGATAATAACACCATATAAAAAAATAAATTTTTTATTATTATATAAGATTGAGCCAAAAGACTTCAATGAGTAAAGTGAAGACAAGTTCTAGATTAAGGTAATAGACGAGAAATTATATCAGATAGAAAAATCAAGACTTGGGAACTTTTTCCATGACAAAAAGACAAAAATGTGATTGGTATTAAGTGGGTATTTAGAAACAAGTTAAATAAAGATGGTCAGGTGGTCAAAAATAAAGCAAGATTAGTGTGCAAAGGTTATGCATAGGTAGAGGGAATTGAATTTGATGAGACATTTGCTCTAGTTGCATGACTTGAAGCTATAAAAATATTCTTAGCCTTTTCAAGTTTCAAAAACTTCAAAGTATATCAGATGGATGTTAAATTAGCCTTTCTAAATGGTATTTTAGAAGAAGAGGTCTACATTGAGTATCCAGAAGGTTTCAACTTGACTGATAAATAAAAATATGTATGCAGATTGAAAAAGACACTTTATGGATTAAAACAAGCTCCTAGAGCTTGGTATTCAAGATTGGATAAGTACCTATAGGAACAGGGTTTCAGAAAAAGAATAGTGGACAGTAACTTATACATCAAAAATGATGGAAATGACTTACTAATTGTGTTTTTGTATGTTGATGATATCATTTTTGGTGGAAACAATGATAAACAATGATAATATGTATCAAAAATTTGCAAAGAGCATGCAAAATGAATTTGATATGTCTATGCTTGGTGAGTTGTCCTTATTTCTTGGACTCCAGATTTCATAATCAAAGAAAGGGGTGTTCCTTTCACAAACCAAGTATATAAAAGAGATGTTGAAGAAATTTAAGTTATAAGAGTGCAAACCATTAAGCACTCCCATGGTTATAGGATGTATGTTAAGTAAAGATGATGAATCTCCAGATGTAAATAAAAAAGTATACAAATCTATGATTGACAGTTTATTGTACGTCATAGCTACTAGACCAGATATCATGCAAGCAGTGGGATTAGTGGCAAGGTTTCAAGCAACACCCAAGGAAACACATGTAGCAGTAGTAAAAAGGATTCTTAGGTATTTAAAAGGGACTATGGATTTTGGGCTCTGGTATCCCAAAAGTGACATTTTCACTCTCACAGCTTATACAGATGTAGATTGGGCTGGTAGTATTGATGACAAAAAAAGTACAAGTGGAGGAGCATTCTTTCTTGGAGACTGTTTGATCTCTTGGTTAAACAAGAAATAGAAATAAATTTCCTTATATATAGTAGAGGCAGAGTATATCGTAGTAGTTTCCAGTTGTACACAGGTATTATGGATGAAGTGAAATCTAGAGGATTTTAAGATAAAATATGATCATCCTATTCCCATACTATGTGATAATACAAGTGTTATAAATATCTCAAATAATCTAGTGATGCACTCCAAGACAAAGCACATTTGGATTAAGTATCATTTTTTGAGAGAGCAGGTGACAGATAAACAGGTCAGGTTGGAATATGTTCCCACAAAGGAGCAGATTGTAGATATGTTACGTTTGAGTATTTACAAGAAAAATTGGGAGTAGTTATACTCCCACCCCATAATTAACCACCTCAAGAGATGGTGGGGGAGGGGCTAAGCTAAGAGTCTAATTCTTAGCCCCAAGCCCCAAATGGGACCCTTTGCCATTTATGACAAAGGGAGAGAGATTTGATTTAGGGGGAGAGCATTCAATCAGGGGGAGAAGTTTCTCAAGGGGAGCAAAATAGAAAAAGGTAAAAGGAATGGTAAAAGGAAAATGGATTGCCATCAATGACAAAGGGGGATATTGTTGGAAATATGAGCAATATTTGTTGTCATTGATGTCAAAATTTAGTTTCAGTGAGCAATGCAAGAGGAAGGATTTCAAGAGTCAGTTTCAGAGATAATAAGGTGATTAGATTAGGTCTACAGGAGAAGTTAGAAGGCCCAAGAAAAATAATATTATAATATTAAAGGTCTAATGGAAAGACCTAAAGTAATTAAATTAATTATAATAATTTAATTATAAATTAATTTGTAATTTAATTTAATTAACCCTATGGTTATTAAATTAATTATAATAATTTTATTATTAATTAAATTATAATATAATTTAATTAACCCTAAAGTTAGGGTTGCAAGGAAAAAAGAAATGTGCCAACGTCATGAATAATTCCCCCATAGACGTCTAAACATTATCATGGCATAATTGTATAAATACCATATGCCTTAGTGGCAAAAATCTTACTTCGTTCGAATTACTCCAACCTGTGATTTATGCAATTTATGTGATTTCATGATAGGAAGAAGACAAACCCTTTTTTGTCTTGTGTGCACTAGAAAAAGGAATAAAAGTGGTGAGGCTCTAAGCCTCATATCCATTTGGTAGGTTTTCCTGGTGGCAAGCGACTATGACTTAGGGCTTTGGCAACAAGAGGACCCACGATCAAATCTCAGTGGCAGTTTTGGTGAGAGTTTTGTTTGGGCACCAAAGGAAGGAGCGCATTCCTTTTGGTTTAGGAACCAAGAGGGAAGGATATAGATCATGTGGTGCTATTTTCTCCCAAGGTGAGCACCTAGCTCATGTGGCAGTTGGAGCCACATCTAGGGTGTTGGGGGAAGCACAACGTGGGTTTGATTCCCACCAAGGGAAAAAAGAGAATAATTATGATTGAGACAAGTTTTTAAGGGCACCTCTTCATCAAAAAAAAGGTATGGGTACTTCTTCCTTGTGAGTGATTGTTGGATGTTGTGAATTCTAAGTTAGAGTGAAAAGGGTTGTTTGATAAGCATTGTTAAGTTTAATTGTTAAAGGTTTTTCTGAGTGAAAGTTGATGATAAAAACCTTGTTTGATAAGCATTGTTAGAAATATTGAAGTAAAGCTTTCATATGCTTGAACTAGGTTTTGTGCAAGATCATGAGTATCATTGTTATGTGAATTTGAGAACTATATTGAACTAGGGTTTGTGCAAGATCATGAGTATCATTGTTATGTGAGATTGTTTGATAAGCATTGTTGACTAAGTTTTCATTAAGTGGTTGATTGAGTAAAGTAAGATTTTGTGAGAGCTTACAATACATATTTTAGGCAAGTCTTGGTGAAGACTTGTTGAGAAGATTGGACAAGTTCTAGAGAGGACTTATGGATAGGTTTGAGGATAAATTTTGGTACAGATTTGAGGACAGGTTTGTGCTAGATCAAAGACAGAGGTTGAGCAGATTTGTGCTAGACTGAAGGACTATGCTTAGTGAAGATTAGAGATAGACATTGAGCAGATTAGTTCTAGACCAAAGTACTATGTTTAGTGTAGATCAAAGATAGATATTGAGCAGATTTGTGCTAGACCAAAGAACTATGTTTAGTGCATATCAGAGATATATATTGACCATATTTGTGCTAGACCAAAGTACTATGTTTAGCACAAATTTGAAATAGATATTAGGGTATTGGTGTCTCCTTTGAATAGAGGTTCATAAACATTGTAATAAGGAAAGGATTCCCAAGATAATTTATTTGAGAAAAGTTTATAAGGAATATTTTCTTCGTGGAGTAGCCCACATTGGGTGAACCATGTTAAATCATGTCTCACACGTGTGTGATGCTTTGTGTAATTTTTATTTCTTTAATACTGTTAATGTTATCATATGGATTAAAAAGTAAAAAGTTTTATCTTATAATGTTCACTCCCCTCTTAGTATAAGCACATGTTCTTCATTACAACACTTATTTTTAAGTGAGGAGGACAAGACCCTCATTTGCCTTTGTTACTAGACTATTACAACAATATAATATGTAGGAAATCCATTTCAAAAAGTAATGATAAAAATAGATGTAACAAAGTCTATTTTGGTCATACCTACTTACATGAAATCATAGATGCCATGGTGGAAGTTTTGTAAATAGTAGATTCGGTTTTAGAATAATTTCCTAGGCCTATGAATGTAAAATAGATTTTGTCCTTACCTAGGAGTGACTTTCAGCTATGCTTAGTTAGCAACAGTTGATTGTCTGCTAATTTTTTTTTATTAGTTAAAGAAAGGGTTTTGAAAGGATATCCAAACCTTTTACAAAGGATAAATTGCTATAGATAACAGAGATAAAATAAAAACCATAGGCCACTACCCCAATATAGGGCACTACCATTAACTGAAACTAAACCATACAACCACAAGAGAAGAGGACACAAAAGGGTTATAAAACATCTACCCAACTAGGAGACATCAACTACAACCCATGACTATAGAAGAGCATGAAGAAACCAATTAGGAAGGGGGGAAAAACATATTCTCACCCCCCTCAAAGATCTTAAGTAGATCAAATGATTTTAACTTCCACTGGTCGCACTCTAACATAGGCTTTAGCTCGTCAACACACAAAAAAACCACCTTGACCATGCTAATAAAGGATATCATGAAATCTATATTCCTATTATTTTTAGGTTTCATCATTTGGGGAGAATATTACACCTTAAATTTCTTCTTTTTCAAAGTACCTCCTGGGGTGTTCACCTTCTTTTTGGTCAAAACAAATCCTCCTAGTTTGACTCCTCAATGCACATAGGGGTATTTTTTGACTTCACCACATTTAAGGAGAGGTGTTTGGACTGAGCACATTAGAAATAAACCACCACAAGGTAGATCAAGCCAGCCCATGGCACAAACCCATAAAAAAATCAGGTTAAGATCCACCTAGAAAGTTGCCACTTTTGTCCAAGAAAAGGAACAATCCAAATCATTATCCAAGTGGTGGGAGGATGCCACAGTGGACTTGATAAACCAATTAAAGGAGGGATAGATAATAGCTAGAATAAGGTCTTCCACAAGATACGAAAGAGAAAAATATTCTATCTTTAGCTCTCATAACCAATTAGAAAGTAGAACTTGGTATAATAAGAAAACAACTAGCCATATAGATCAAATAAAAGCGACTTAAGAAAAACCAATAGGGAAATTGATAAACTGGCCATCATTGATCTATTTGGATTCCCTAGGTTTTGATCAGTTCCTCTTCTAGCTTTATGAAAACCAAGATTAGCTTCAATGAGGACTTCAACCTCTAAGCGATTGGGATCATATAGAGATAGGAAAAACACATTCTCAATAGACATTAGCAAAAATTTAGCCCAAATAGAAGCAACATCTCTAAATTATCCCCTAAAAACCCTATTATTTTTCTCTTTTTAGATACCCTAGACCAGGTGAGGGAGACTAAATGACAAAAAGACAAACAACCTTAGGCTAGAAAAGGAGGGAGACCACTGAACAAAGTCATTGAAAAACTGGTTTGGGACTACCCAATAGATCCCCAAGGCATTCAAAACGAAAGAGAGGACGTTAAGTAAAAAGGGATAAAGGAATAAAATGTGGTTAGTAGTTTCAACATCACTCTTACAAATATGGCACCTATTAGGGATGGTCAAACCTCTTTTTTGGAGGTTTTCCATAGTGAGAATATTTTTTGGGATAACAATCCATACAAAAAATATGAATTTAGGAATAATATATTTAGACTAGATATTTTAAAAAGGAGGTAGGTCCATAGGTTCAACATAAAAAATGAAGTAAGCAAACTTTATTGAAAAAGAGCCATCCTTCTCACCCTTCCACATAATTGAATCCTCAACATCAAAATATGTAATGACCTGTAAGCTTAAAATGTTATTGATATAGTCTAAAACCCTTATTTTCTCCTAGTTTAGGTTCAAAAGCTAAGATTCCATGAGAATTTCATCCTATTGAGTGGAAATTTTTTCCAATTATAAAATCCCCATTACATTCAAGATTTTAATTAGAAAACCCTCTCTTGCAAAGAAATATAAATTTCTCCAAGGTTTCTTTTACTTAATGTGTGCTTGTAATCTTGTGAAGATATGTCAAATAAGTGCTAGGAATACCTTAGTTATTTGCAAGTAACTATTAACAAGGGGCCTATGTTGGTCTATTTTATTATGTTATGTTATTGATGTTTCATGAAACTTTAAAGAAAAATAAAAATATGATTGAACCTCATATGACCACGATGTAAAGCCTTAGTTCATTTTATCTTGATGTGTTTTAAGTAGATTTTATATTTATTTGGTTAAGCATATTTTGAACAAGTTTTATCTTGCATTAAATCCTAATTTGAGCATGAAATAGAAGATTAAAATATATCCCTAAATTTGAACCTTAAATGATGATTGAATTCATTTAATGTTACTTTAAATATGAAAGTAAAATAGCCTTTGATATAATAAATAAATTACCCCTCTTTGATGAAATTAATTTTCATAAAGAGATGTCATTTTTTTGTTTTAAAACAATGGCACTTGAAATGCCATATAAATCACTCCTCTTTAATGAAATTGTGATTTTCATAATGAAAAGTTAATTTGTTGCTTGTAAAGTAAACATCCAAAGCTTGAAATCTAATTTACCTTCAAAATGCGAAATTATGTAAAATCTAAAATTATAAAATACCTGTAAATATAGCAACTTTGAATCATTTTTATAATTTATAAATGGCTTCAAAATGAAATTGAAATTGTTCTAAATGGAGATTTAAATCTTGTTCTTCACACTCATGCATGTATTTTTTGAGTTCTATTTTTTTATTTTTATTTTAATCACCAAAGTTTAAAAAAAAAATGCAAAAGGGAAGGGTTAGAAAAATAAAAATAAAATCTAGAAATGGACTAGAATGCTGAAAATGTTAAAAAAAACTACCACCAGTATGATGCCATCCTATTTCTACAAAATCGAAGATGTGAGAAACTTTTGCATGTAACCTAGTTTATCTGAACCTGCATTTGCACAACTCATAATAATCTAGGTGCGAGCTTTTGTGTAAAATGAAAATAAATTTTATGCTTTAAAAATTCAATGATGTAACCATTAAAATGCATTGAACATAATCTATAAGCCTATAGCATGAAAGGGGAAAAAATAGACAGTTAAATAAAAATTTTGGTAACAGGATGCAAATTTCTGGAATCATTTGTATTAAAAAAGTAGAAAATATAGTCTTGCAACATATTTCCATCCTTGGCCTCCAAAAAGGTCTAGCATTTTTTTTTTTATAGTGAAAAACCCCTTGTAGAGCTGCCTTGGTCTGAGAGACCATGAACAGGGAGTTCTACACCATCAAAGTCACCCGGGGGTCGCACCCGACCCTGCCCACACCAACATTATCAATTGGATTTTGGGTACCCAATTCAACTTTTTGGTAGGGTGGAGATTCAAACCTGGGACCTCCCTTGGAGGATTGCCCTCTCATATCCAACTCACCTACAACACCTGGGTAAAAGGTCTAGCCTTTTGTTCATGAGATTCAAAGGGGTTTTAAAGTTGTAGAAAACCTTTTTACTCCCCTTCTTTCCATATTTTTTTTTTCCACAATTTTTTTTTGGTAGATAAGATACTATAACATTAATACTCGGTTTTACATGTTAACCCAAAATATTTTACAAAAATTAGCCTAGGGTTGTTGATGAACATGTTCTTACTAAGGATCCTATATATGTAAAATCTACATGCCACCAAAGCCATTACATCCGATAAGGCACATAGCCTGATATCAAAAAGAAACTTCCCATACAACATTTTGGGTATACCCCAAGAAAACACACCTGCATCATAATTACAAAAAAAGAAACAAACACGGATCCCTTCCTTGAAACAGTGGAGAAACAAAAAGCTACAGACACGCATAGCAGAGTACTAAAAAAACTCCCACAAGCTCTGTATTGACAGTTAATATTAATAATTATTTGGTAATTGCTTTCTTTCGTATATGACATGATTTGGCACCACATCCCATCTTGGCCAATCAGCCTTGGAGAACTGAACCTGTTGGCTAGATTTATGGCGATGGCTATCTGGTGGTCCACATGGCTCTAGTTCAAAGTCTTATATTGTCGTTTCTTTCCTGCCCTGTGATTATCAGCTAAAATAAATTTACTAAGTTGACTAGGAGCCATGTTATCTGACATGTGACTATCCCCATTAGTATGTATGGTATTTCCAAGCAGCATCCACCAAGACTGACAACTCAGATAATTTTTATTGTGAGTCCATTTTAAAAGAGAGATGAGAATACTCATAGCCTTTGAAATTACAGTGCCTTCCCTATTGGTAAATTCTACTATCATTCTTGGAATTCTTGTTGAATAAGCTCCTCTACTTTGCTTGGGACACCATGTTCCCATTTGAAAATTTTGTCACCATCAACACCCAAATTGGCCAGCTTATCAGCAACTTTGTTAGCTTCCCGAAAGACATGTTGGGATTTTTTGTTTTGTCTTCCCTGGAAAAGGATCCTAGCCTCTTCAAAAATTGTTTTAATCCTCCAAGGAGGTGTTTTTCAATTATTGAGGAGATTTATAACATGCATAGAGTCTCCTTCTATGATCAAATTGCCTTCTAAGTCTTGAGTCATTTTAAGACCTCTCTACATAGCTCTAGCTTCAGCTTCGTTGTTCATCCTTGTTCCCAAATATTCAAAAAATGCAAGCATCATATTCCCATTATGATCTCGCACAATGCTGCCAATGCCTGCTCTGCCAGGATTTTCCTTAGCCACTCCATCAAAATTAAGCTTAAACCAACCCATAGGAGGTGGGGACCACTTAACATTGGCTCTGGGGTTGACTACCCTAGGCATAGACTCATCTAACAAGGTTAAGATTAAATATTGAGCAATCATGGTCTCCTGTAGATGAGGTTTACGACTATAAAAAATGATAAGGTTCACATTATCATTGGCAAAGGATAGGATCTTGGCAATGATATTTTGATGATCATGGATAGAATCATTAAAGACTCTATGGTTCCTTTCTAACCACACATGCCAAATATAGTGATTGAGACAAATTTTCCACATGTATCTAAGTATTTGGCTTGAAAAGGGGTAAGGCCACTAGACGAACAAATAAAGTACATTGGTTGGTTTAACCCAAGAAATATTGAAGGCCTAAAAAACCCCACTTAGGACAGTCAAGGAAAAAGGGCACTCAAGGAAAATGTGATAAATGGTCTCCCAATTAGCCCTGCACAGATAACAACGATTAGTGATACAAATACCTTTACGCATCATATTATCAATGGTTAGAATTTTTCCTTGGATAACCAACCATGAAAAGATTACAATTTTTGGAATTAAATTTTGTATCCAAACTAAGTCCTTTTGGAGGACAAAATCCTCGTCATCAAGCAGAAGCTTGTAAGCTGATTTAATAGTGAATTGCCCATTTTACGTAGGACCCCAGGTCACTTGATCTTCCTTGGGTCTCATGGGGATAAATTATTGCCCAATAATGTTACAAAGATCATTTTATTCCACTTGAAATCCTTGAATCCTTATTTGTTTCCACTTCATTCTGCTTTTGTCCTCAACCATATAATCGAAGACTTTTCTGCCAATGAGTTCTTCCGTGATATCTCTGATTCAAGCTAATTTAGGATATTGCATCAGTGGTTCATCCTTAGCCCACCTGTCATTCCAGAAATTTATCCTCTCACCATTACCTAAAACCCATATTAAACCTTTTTTGATGATTTCCTTACAATTGAGAATTGCTTTCCAAAAATCAGAACCTCTAATTGGAACTAAGTCACTTAGAAATTCCATATTTTGAAGATACTTTCATTTGATGATAGCTATCCATTCATTTTCTTCACCAAAAATGAGGTGCCATGCTTGCTTAGCTAGTAAAGCTAAATTCATATGAGCAATTATCCTTAGACCTAAGCCCCCATTTTCCCTGGGTCTACACACTTTGGTCCATCCTACAAGGTGTATCCTTTTTTTCTCCTCTGATCTAGTCCATAATTTTTTTTTTGAGTTTCTCAATTTTCTAGAAGACCTTCACAGGGGCTTTGAAAATGGAGAGGAAATAGACTAAAATGATTTGAAGAGAGGTATTAATGAGGGTCAACTTTCCTTCTTGATATAGAAGATAACCTTTCCATCCAACAAGTTTTTTTTGAATTCTTTCAATAACCCTGTCCCACATTGACTCTCTCGGAGAACCAATGAAAAGAGGGAGACCAAGATATGAAGTGGGGAGGTTTGATATATCACACCCTAAAATTTTTGCAATCCTTCCTTACCTCTAAATGGGAGTTTTCAATAAATATAACTTGCTTTTACTGAAATTAACTTTTTGACTAGCAGCATCCTCGTAGAGTTGCAGGATGTATTTAATTATTTTGGCCTCAACCATCGACGCCTGAGTCAATAGAAGGATATCATCGATGAATAATTGGTGAGAAACAACCCTAGTGAGATATGTTGCCTTGATTCCTAATATTAGCCTTGAACTACAAGCATTTTTTATGGTTTTGCCTAAAGCTTCTACCATAATGATGAATAACATGGAGCTAATAGGGTCCCCCTACTGAATTCCTCTGCAACTTTAAAAGTAACCAGCAGTTTTTCCATTAACTAGAATCGAGAACCATGCTTTAGAAATATATTATTTGATTAAATTAACCCATTGGTGGTGAAAACCAAACTTAAGAAGGACAACAATCAGAAAGTCCCAATTTAGCCTATCAAATGCTTTGTTCATATCAAGCTTGAGGGAAAAAATAGACCTGTTAGTATTATGAGTACAATGTAGAGCTTCATGAATTGTGATAACTCCATCCAAGATTGACCTACCCTGGATAGAGATTTCCTAATGGATCTATGATGTGGGGCAGAACATCTCTCATTATATTTGCAATGGATTTAGATAGGATCTTGTAAGAAACATTGCATATACTAATTGACCTAAAGTCAGCCATAGATTCAGGGGTTTGCTTCTTAGGAATTAGAGAAATAAAAGTAGATTTGAGACCTTTTGGGATATGATTGCTTGCTTTGAATTCTTTGACAAAAAAAATTACATCCTCACTTACAATGTCCCAAAAAGCTTGATAGAAATAAGGGCGAAAACAATCGGGTCCTGAGGCTTTGTCTGGCTCCATGCTAAACAAGGCTTAATTAATTTCCTCATTAGAAAAGGGAGCTAGAAGCTTAAGGTTTATATCCTCATTTATTATGCTAGGAATGGATTGTAAGACAATATCTTTGGACTCATCATTGCACTATGATTCCTGACCAAGGATATAATTGAAATAAGTTTCTACCTCCTTTATGATTTCTGTTAAGTCCTAAGTAATAGAACCATATGATTTTTTTAAAAATTTTATCTTGTTATTGCTTCTATTTCTAAGCATGGTGATGTGAAAAAAATTGGAATTTGAATCTCCATATTTCAACCAAAGAGCCCTTGATTTTTGCCTCCAATAGATTTCCTCACAGGCCAAAATGTTATGAAACTCTGTTAGTTTTGTCTGTTCCTCATGCCTAGTAGTTTCATCAGCATCACCATGTTGAATCCTCTAATCAATTATCTTCAAACTTTCAACAAACTATTTTTTATTTTCAAAGAGGTTCCCAAAGACCACTTTGTTCCAAGTTCAAATTTTTTCTTCATTCGAAACTATTCATTTCATTTTACCATCTCTAAAAACTATTCATTTGATTTTCTTTCAAAATGCTCCTCTGTTTCACCTTTGGCCTTCGAGTAATTTTCTTTCCCAAAAGGCTTTACTTTTTTTGATATGGCAGTAGGAATAATAACCTCTTATCTCGACAACCATTACTTCCCTTTGTTGGCCCATGTGCTGTAACATCTTATTCACCATACCATACAAAATCAAATTGTTTATTAATATTGGCATATAATAATGTGAAATTGTGAAGGCGGTTGCCTTAGCTTGCATAAATACAATTGCCATACGCCACTTATTGCTTTTAGTACCTACAAACCTCAAGTGAATATACAATTCATCCATAGACCATAACAACAATGTCATTGTATTTTGAGCCAATTGAAATTACACCTACAGACCATAACAACAATGTCCTTGTATTTCAACCTAATCAAAAATACACCTATAGACCATAACAAAAATGTCATTTGAAACAACATCCACTATATCTTCATCATTGCGTAGCTACACTTAGTTGACCTTCACTTGTTATGTATATTACTGCATCATCCACACGGGCCTTGTGTGCATATTCACCCCGTGTAATAATGTGAATTATTATGTGGCATTGGAATAACACCTTCCACTGTATTCAGCTTAAAAATAATATTTTTGGCCCCGTGGATGTCCTTGAGATACAAATCATGACCAGATGCATCGAGAGATAACATACCAAGTTGAAGGCCTTTCCATACAACTTTTTCATGTGAAAAAAAGAAGCCCAATTTATCTATAAATATGACTTTTTTGCACCTCTACACTTTTAGCTTAATATTTCTCAATGCCCATGTCATCATAGGCCTTGCATACATGGCTACATTATCTTATGGGGAACCTCCATGTTAATATCCACTATGATTTCCCACCCTACCTATTTATATCTCTACATGTTGAATGCTTCAAAAAATTATACTTGGTGAGCTTCACTATCCATTTGCCATGCTGCTAGCTCATTGATACCATGAATCATCACATACCTATGGCTATCCTCCAAGGTAGCTATGAAGGTAATCATATTAGAACTACACCAAATTTGGCTACTCACACATGCTACACATGTGTCTTCCCCATCAATACATTTTTCTTATTCCATTGAACTATGGAGTTGACTATGCATTCTCCATTTGGGATTGCCATGTAATCAATTATCATGGGTTCCTCACCCAAGTCACTATGACTTGTCTACAATCAGCCCACATCAAAGAAAGTCAAGAACATTTTTTATCCTCATACATGCTGTCATTATGTACTCCCACCTGGCTCTAAAGGTAAAACCCTATGCCATCATCGATGCACATCCTTCTCTAAAATAGTGTCAGGGTCCATCGTGTATCTAAGACACCATTCACAAAATCATTCGATGCTAAATCCACACCCTACAAGGCTCATTTCTCAAAAACCTACACGTCCATGTTAGGGCCACTTGTATTTCATTCATAGGTGGTCTACCTCTATCTACATTGTGGGTCCCACTTAGATAGCTTGCACATAATAACCATACATAGATTAGACATCACCTTATATATTAAATATAACCTCCAATGAGATGAAAAGTACCACCATGCAAATATATAGCCTACTACACAATCGTAAATGTATGAACCACCAAGGCTAGTGTCATAATAACAAACATGGGGCTAATTCAATTTATTATTATTATATATATACTAATATTTTTGCTTTCCTTTTTTATGTTTATTATTTCATTGTATCATTTTATTCATTTAAACTCTAGTTAATTAATTTAAATATTTGAATTTAAATTAATTAATTTTGAATGCTTGCCTTAATAAAAATCAAACATCAAATTTAAATCCACATCACAAACCTAAGTGACACTACAATATTAAAATAAAGCAAAACCATTAAACCTTAACCAAACACAAAACATCCTACCCAACACTTTAGAGGAATGATCACCAAAATTATCACTCAAAAAAACACAAAAATTGCTAAAGGTAATATTTAAGGTGGGTCCCTAATTTTGGGGTAAGTTGTGCGATAGTCACAACAAATGGCGACTCTGCTAGAGAATTCTCCTAAGCATTCCAGGTGAAGAACCTAGTTTTGTAATTAATGAACAATAGGTTAGAAAAGTGTACACCATTTAGCAAAACCAAACGAAAGTAAGTTCAATAGCTTTATATGAGAACAAATGTATTATTTGCTTCTGCATGGTGTGTGCAATGTGGTCCAATTTGCATCCTTGGGACCATAAAAATTCCATCATCTGGTTTACCTTTAGGTTATGAAATGCTCCTCATAATATTTTATTTTTGAATAATATTTTTGCAAAGTATATATTGAGTATAATTTGTTCAGACAGAGCCCCACTTCTAGTCAGGCATCCATAGCCTTAGTGGAGATTTTCTAAACTAGTTGACTTATTTGATCAAGCTTTTAAATGCTCGTTTTTTTTTATATCAACCTTTTTCAATACAGAGCCCCAATGCCAGTCAGGCATCCATATCCCTAGTGGATTTTATCTAAACTTGGTGATATATTTGATCAATCTTTGCATTGCTTGTATTCTTCTTTTATAAGGAAATTTGCAAACCTCTATGTAACACTTGAATTTGAGCATGTTAAAATTTAGCCTTAATCAGTTTACCAAAATGATTTCATCTTTCAAAATACAAATAAATACATCTTTATGTGATTCATTACAGTGAAGCTTTAGCATAATATTCTATTGTTTCACACTCTACCATCTTAGTACACTTAGCCAAGGATAATCACTATATAGCTTCATTTCCTTTCCCCTAGTTCCATTTGATCCACATGATAGATAATTCACCCTTCACGAAAAAGGAACACAAAAAAAAGTCTAGAGGCTATTAGTAGTGACCATGAAACATCATCTCAAACAGAGGGACAAACCTATTGGAACCGATTCTTGCATCCGTAGGAATTCAATTGTCACGCTACAAGAATCCATTTGAAACCAACGAGCTATTACAGGCTCTGGTTGACCTACCTCATTGTTCTGTTAAACACAAATATTGCTAAAGAAAACTACAGAATGGGTAAGGAAACCCCAGCGGTAATTCTATGACTAAAACTCTAATTACACGCTCTAGATTTATATTATACTATATGTATTAAAATGACCAAGCATGAAAACAACCATTTGTTATGCCTTATGTAGACCGGTGCCTAGATTCATTGGGTTGTTATAGCAATTTAACAACAATTCTATCATGAAACAGAAAGAAGGGGAGGAGAAAAATTGGCGTTCTTAATATTATTCGAATATCGCAATAAAACCAAGAGTTAACCAATGAGAGAAATGTATATAATGCGTTCAAATAATGTAACCCATTACACAGTGACACACAGAGCTAAGACAAAAGATATAATAGAAAAGAGACTCATAATTGTATTGATTTCATAAAGTTTACATGCAGAGTGGGCAGAATGCCTTTTAACTCTATTTTTCTCAAAGAAAATATATCAATACAATGAAAATATCATGTTCAAATAATGTAACAGGTCTCTCCTACTCTCCTTGTTCCAATATGGTAACAATAGAGTCTCTAAATCTCAGGCTCAAAAAGGTAGGAAATGATCTCAGCTTCTTGAACACTTTCCTATCACAATCCTACAAAGCAAAGGGAAGAATAAGAAATGAGAAAGGAAAATAGACACAGAAGGGGATACAACAACACAACTAACAGGGCACTCAAGTATACCTCTTAGAAAAAATGCTATTCTCTAATTGCTTGATGCAGAACTTGACCGCAGTTGCTTCCTTTTATAGCTGTTGGTTCTTGATTCTGTTATTTTTGGTTCATCTCTGGCCTTACACTTGTCAGCATCTGATTGAACCTATTCTATATGTTGTCCAGCTGGTGCGGCTCTGAACTGACTGTTAAGGTTCTTTTCTGGACTGAAGGGAGCTCTTTGCTGATTAATTTGGCCTTTTTGCTCTCTCTGGTTGGCCCTAGAAACTAAGGATTCAATACTATATTTTTCCTTTTTGTTCTGCTTGTCCTGGTCACTATGATCTGTTGTTAAGGATTGACCAGGCTGCCATCATGAATTCTAGATGAGGAACGGAGGGGGACCCGACGTGATGGTGAAGACAAGGGGTGGCGTGCCAGTGGCAAACAGATGGAGTTGCACTGATCACGCGATAGAGTGAAGGGAGAAAAGAGGAAAGGGGGTGGCTCAACACAATGGAAGGTGGTGAGATGGCACAATGTGAGGACAAATGTCAGGATGGTTAAGGAAGAAAGCCTAGAAGGAGGGAGGCAGTGGTAAGTAGGAAGAAGGTGGGAATGGAAAACAAGATCTGGAAGCATTTATAAGCTACTTCCATAACTATACTCCGTCGGAGTGTTCCCCTCGTAACTATATTCCGTCGAAGCACGGATTGAATGGCTTTCTATGAGTCGAAACCATGCTTTCTTCTTCATGCGCTTTCATCATCTTAAGTATTTGCAGAACAAAAACTGAATATATTTATATTCTTTGTACTCCATAGTTTCACTTTGTCGATGCCTTTTAGCTCTCCCTTACTGTCTCTTATTTATAAGTTGTGACTATGCCTTGTAGTTTTATTTTTGTGGTACACTATTATTCTCATGAGATATACATGATCTGTTTGCAGGTTTGAGCATCAAGATTTATCTTTTGTTTGGTCTGCTTTGTCCTTACCAAGGTACTGTCCATGGGATTTACTCTGATTTGCTCAAATATTTCTTATAGATGGGTTCCTTGATTTTGTTGATTTGTGATCTTCATAGGTTCTATCATGGCTACTTCTGGTATTCTTAAACTTTTGAGCATGAATTGCCATTGGATCCATTTGAGATAGAGCACATCCATCATATTTTTTAGAAGATACTCATTGTTTTAGCCTACTCGTGCTCTTTTTTCTTGACTTTGACTTATTCATGGCCATCAGATCTTAATCTTAATAGAGTGCTATCATTAGTTCTGAGCGGTTTATTTATATCTTAAGTCTTTGATTCACATACTACCATAAGATCTTGAAGAGGATTAGCGCAACCGTTGATGTCTCAGAACCTGCATGGTTGTTAGTCTACCTTATGCATTTGATCAATTATACTACTAAAACTTCATGCGTTAACATTCAATCATTTTAAACATCATGCTATCATTGGATCAAATGTTGATGAAATGCTATCATCTGATTCCTTTGATATTTGTCATGGTGTTTTACTATGTTTGAGCGCATTCGTCATCAAGATTTAAACAGGCAGCCATCATATTTCCTGTAACTGTATACTTAATAATCAAAAGGGTGCATCATTAGATTTGATTAATCATGATTAAGCTGAAAGGGGAATTATTATCCAATGTGTTATACCCTTGCTAATTACATAATTAATTTTTCATTTTACCTTCATTTCACCCAATATTTTACCAAGATTTTGATTTGGCATGACCGTCAGATTTCGATTGAATGTCGGTGCGACCATTGATCTCCTTCAACCTACGGGGTTAGTTACTTAAGGACATATAATTTTAAACCTTGATTAAGCTAAAAGGGGATGATTAGCCAATGTGTTTAGACCCTTGTTAATCTTGTTTAATATTTTTAATTAATCACATGGGATCTTTACCTCTTTAATGCACCTTTGTAAGAGCGTTATCGTCGGATCAGGTCTAGATCAAGCTTGTCATCCGATCTATCCATCTTGCTTGGTGATTATTTCAAAGGGGGCGCGTACCCTTAATTCTTTTTTACCATGGTATTTTAATGCATGGTTTAATTAAATCAAGTGCAAACATCGATCTTGAGTTCACTTGAGCGCTATCGTCCGATCTGTCGGAGTTGCTCACTGTTTAATTAGTAACTTTGACCTATGATGACTTGTTTAAAGTTTTGACTTTTTGGAGATAGCGCAGCCATTGGATTTGGCTTGGTTCAAGTGCATCCATCCATATTGGTAGAGTTGCATGGGTTTTAATCATTTTTTACCTTAGGTTATAATTTTAATAGAACTTTGATTAATTTAACCTTTAATTGATTTATTGGAACGCAACCGTTCGATTAAACCTGAATCGAGCATGGCCCTTGGATTAGATCTAAGGTGCTCATATTTTAATTAAATGGGGTGCATACCCTCAAATCTTAATTAAGATTTTTGTTTTGAACTTAAGCCTTTCGGTTTTTAGACCACGATGTTTAATTAAATCACTTTTAAATACCTTAGGACTTAAAGGTTTATCGGTTGGTTTAAGCCTAAGGAAAATTATTATATGAAGGTCGGATTTCGGCTTTAGAGATTTTGATTAATAAAACTTTGCCCTATCCCTTTTTAGATACTTGAGTAATAAAAAAAGGCACACATTATTAACAACCAAGGTTAGACTTCATCAAACCAACCAATGAAAACTCAAGTAAATCACACCAACTGAAGAAGTGACCAACATTATGAACATTTTGATTGAAACTAAAAATTTAAATTTGGGGGTTTCAAAGTTGAGTCAAATTTGGCTCCAACATAGGCTCTGACTGGGACAAAGTGTTGAAAACATGAAGCACTTGAGAACCACAGAATCTCCTGGTTTTATTTGCAGAAAATGAACAAAAATCAAAACTTTCAAGGCTGATAAACAAAACTTAAAAATAACAAAACATTACAATTTTTAAACTGAAAAACTATTCTAGTGACCGGACATCAGGGTCAAAGAGTATTGAAAAACTGTAATTTCCTTTCATTCACTTTCTGGAAAAGTAGGGCCAAAATTTTAGAAATATATGAGCTTTTGAGATTATTGTAATGCTTGTTCTAGCTAAGTTATAAGATATGATTACACAAAATTTGTCAAAGCCTTTTACTTCATCATGTTTAAGCCCATGTGTGTGTTTGTGTATTCATTTTTATTTCTAAGTCTTTCAGAACTTTGCCATATCTGAGCAAAATAATTAAGCCTAATATGTGATTTCACTCAAAAAAATTTCACCATTCTGCAGGGCTCCACTGCCAGTCAAGCGTCTATAGCCCCGGTGGAGTTGCTTCTAATCCCATCTGGTTTTACCCTACTGCCAGTCAAGCGTCTATAGCCCCGGTAGAGGTTTTCCAAGATATCTCAGGCAGTGACTCAATTTAACTTTATTTTTTATTTTTCTTTCTCATGAGAGAAGTACTTGGATATATAAGCAAATTGTGCAATGAGTATGCTTGAGTTGAGGATTAGTTTTGGCTAAAAGGATGAGTGTAATGATTTTTAGCTTAACCACCCTCTCAAAGATAACTTGGCTCTTTGGACCTTTGAAGTCACTTTAAGTATCATTTGTAATGTGAGGCTTTGACATGATGTTTCAATCAACTTTGTTTTCCTTCTATTTTATCTCATATCAAACAACTATTGCATAAACACTCATATTTTGAAAATTGTAAAACTCATCAAAATCTAAAATAAATCTCCTTTTTCCTTATCATTTTTGGTGGAATCAACAATAATGTATACTCATCAAACTAAGAATATCATGTGTACAATAAACTCAACATTAAACTAAACAAGAAAAGAAAAGCTAAAAAGTAAAGCACTCTATTTTTGGGGTTTTCTATTCTTTTCATTTTTTATTTTTTATTTTCTTTTATTTTATTCACCTTCAATAGGGATTGTACATTTTGAGGTGTTGGCCATTAATAGGGATAGCCATCATTTCACCCTGCAAGGTCTACAACTTGTATGTATTCTGGATGATAACATGGGCTATTTGGTATGGACCAATCCATTTGGGTTCAAATTTACCTTTTTCACCATGTTTATCATTTTTAGGATCCCAATAGATGACTATATCTCCTTGAGAAAAAGGAGTACCCTTGGCTTTCTTATTAAACAATTTCATGGTTTTCTGAGTTTGTTCCATCATTCTATTAAGGGTCTCTCTTCTTTGTTCTTCCAATAGGACAATTTGGTCAAGCCTTCTCTGTATGGGGTTGGGGTTTTCATGGTCTTGCAATAAGAGGGAAAGTGCCAATTTTTCTATTTTTGAAGGTAATAGGGCTTTCTCTCCATAAACCATCTCATAGGGGGTTCTTCCTGTGTTTCTTTTGATAGACAACCTATCAGCCCATAAAGAAAATTTAAGTTCACTATCCCACCCTCTTTTATTCTTGCCTAATGACCTTTTTATTCTTGTTATTACATTTTTATTTGATGACTCAGCTAAGACCATTTCCTTGGGGGTAATAATTAGCAGAATGGGATAATTCAATTCCATATTCAACACAAAATTCTACCATTTCATATGAAACAAAATATTGTGCATTATCTGTAACTAGCTTTTGAGGAACCCCAAACCTGGTCAGAATGTTTTCTTCCAAGAATTTGATGATTGTGGTAGTATTGGATGTTCTCAATGGTGCAACTTCTACCCACTTGGTGAAGTAATCTGTTGCAGTTATGATCCACTTGTGTTGGCCAGATTGAATTAGGCTTGATCTCTCCAATTAGGTCAATACCCCATTGTGTGAATGGTGCTTCAATGATTACTGGCTTGAGGGGCATGGCAGCCAAACGCTTCTTTCCTACAAAAACCTGGTAGTTATGACAGTTCCTAACATGTTTATATACATATTTAAAAATGGAAGGCCAATAATATCCTGCTCTCATAATTTTATTAGTTGTAGCTCTTGGAGAAAAATGTCCTCCATAGAAACCATCATGAAATTCATTGATTATTTTTGGGACTTCACTTTCATATAAATAGACTAATAATATTCCATCAGGGTGTTTCCAGTATAGCACACCATCCTGTATGTAATATTTCTGAGCTTGAAGTTTGATTGACCTCATTCTGTTTGTTGACATATCTTTAGGGAATGATAGAGTTTGTAAGTATGACAATATTTCTTCATACCATTTGCATTCAGTATTATTGATTCTTCTGACATCATATGCCTCATCTATTGTGAGAACATTTTCAAATCCTTCTTCTTCTTTTTTGGCCAACAATTTTGCTAAACCCTGCCCTTTGACAGTTTTAACTATTTTGAATTCAGCATCATATTGCAGAAGCTTTACCATCCACCTTGTTGGTCTTCCTAATGGCTCTGATTGGGAAAAAATATCCTTTATTGCTATAAAAGGAATACAACAATAAACCTTATTTGAGCCAAATATACCTTTGAAGTGTTCTAAAGATTGTATGATTGCATAAGCATGTTTTTCTAGCAAGGTGTATTTAATATGTGCTCCTTTTAGTCCTGAGCTCATGAAGGCTATTGGCCTTTCATTATTTTCATCATCTTTCTATGAAATAACTACAACTATAGAATGTTCAGATGCATAAGAATAGATGTTAAAATCTTTGGCATAATCCGGGCAACTTAGGGTTGGAGTGGTTGATATGGCTTCTTTAATTTTGTTAAATGCTTCCATATTTTCCACTATCCATTTTATTTCTCCAGTTTTCTTAACCATGTCATTTATGGGTTTGGTCATCTCTACAAAATTTGGGACAAATATTCTGATGAAATTTATCTTGCCAAAGAATGACTTGACTCCTTTTAAATTTCTAGGAGGGGGAATTTTGGAAATGGCTTCAATTCTGTCTGGATCAATGCTTATTCCTTTTTCTGAAACTATGTGTCCTAATAACTTTCCTTGTGTAGTCCCAAATATGCATTTCTTGGGATTTAAAGAAATTCCAAATTCCTTGCATCGAGCAAAAACTATAGTTAAATGTTCTAGATGATCTTCTAGATTCTTAGAAAATACTGTGATATCATCTAAGTATACAACTACAATTTTGAACATTAATCCTTTAAAGGCAAAGTCCATTGCTCTTTGAAAAGTAGCACCTGCATTCATTAGTCCAAAAGGTATCCTTAAATATTCAAATGTGCCCCAGGGTGTAGTGAATGTTGCCTTATGTCTATCTTCTGGATTTATCTGAATTTGATTGTACCCTAAAAATCCATCTAATAGAGACAATCTTGTTGAGCCAACTACTGCTTGCAATAATTGTTCCATGTTGGGTAATGGGTAATTATATTTTAATGAACTCTTGTTTAAATTTCTAAAATCTACATAGAGTCTAATATCCCCATTCTTTTTTTAACTGGTACTAAATTGGATATCCATGAAGAAAATCTTACCTTTCTAATTATTTTGGAATCCAATAACTTTTGTACCTCCTTTTGCATTATTGGGTGCAGAGTTGGATTGTATTTCCTTTGTTTCTGTCTGAATGGTTTGGAATCTTCTTTCAGGGGTATTATGTGTGTCATTACATCTATTTTGAATGTTTTCAGATCTTCATAAGTCCAGGCAAAATGTTCTTTGTTCTTTTTCAAGAAACTGATATATCCAACTTTTTCTTTAGCAGGTAAAGCCATGTCTACTTTCACTATTCTGGGTTCTTTCATTGAACCAATATTAATATCTTCAGATATTACTTCTCTGCGTAAAGGTTTATAAGCTTTGTCAAAATCATCAAATAGACTTTCTAGAGAAACTAATCCTTTGGGTATCTTATTAGTTTTCAATTGGATTACTTCTACTGGCTCTCCTATTTGGTCTTTTAGCTTTTCTTCATATTTTTCATCACAGATTACATCTGCATACTGATTTTGCAGAGTCATAAAATCTTTAATATCTATGTCATCTTGAAAGACCTGTAGATATACTATGTTATCTAGCACAGATGGTTTATAAACTGAAATAGTTGGGAATCTATCCATATATTCTGTAGTTATCTCTGGGTGATCTAGACTTGAGGCATTTACAACTAAAATATCTGCAACATGATTTTGTTCTCTAGGAATATATGAGATATTGAAAGCTAAGAATTTATCAATTTCTTCCAACACTGCATTTCTATATTGCTTAAGCCTAGGATGTTTAGTCTGATATTTACCTTTGATCTGTAGTATAATAAGCTCTGCATCCCCTGTTACAGTCAAGTAGTTAATGCCTAGCTCTTTTGCTTTCCTTAGCCCTAGTAGTAAGGCTTCATACTCAGCTACATTGTTTGTGCAAGGAAATTGCAATCTGTAAGGAATACTAAGGTAATTTCCTTTTATATCAATCATATTAACACCTGCACCTACTCCAGATTGGGATTTAGCTCCATCAAAAGACATGGTCCACATTTCTTGAGTCAAAACTCTATCTGATTCAGCATCTACTATTTTTATATCTTCTGGATCCATGTTCTTTGCTTCTGGTACTTCCACCAGGAATGGGTTGTGCCATATTGAATAAACTCCCATCCCTTTTTCTTCCATAGGTTTAACTAAGTTAATCATGGTTTCATCTATTTGAATTAACTCTACGGAGTGTTTGTTGAATGGTTCCCTTCTCAAAATTATATTCTCCTTATCTGATATTGGGATTGTAGCATAGGACCAGTCCAATTGAATTGAACCTCCTAGTTGTTCTGCCCAATGTCTACTAAGTAATAATGAGAAAAATGGGTCAACGTCAACTATTGCAACATCCATGACAATGCCCTTTTTGGGGTGTTGATCTAGGAAAACTAACAATCCAGTTATCACCCCTACACAAGGAATTTTCCTACTATCCATTACAAAAATAGGGGTAGAATCTCTAGTACAGATTAATCCCATTTGGTCAACTATTAGCTTAGGCATGATATTATGTGAAGCTCCATTGTCTAGCATGCAATTATGAATCACATATCTTTCCCCTTCATCTGAATTATATCTTAATGACACATAGAAGGGTCTGACAGAGGATGGTGATCTTGTATCATGTTGATTTTGTCTAGCAACATGGCAAGTTGGGTCTTCTTTTAGTTCTACTAATCCAAATGCTCTGCAGAACTTGTTCTCTGTACTGTTGAACTTTCATAAGTTCTCCAAATGTGATATTAACCTTTTGCTTACTGAGTTCTGACCCAACATCAAATTCTATCTTCTTTATATCCAATGGTTTATTACTTTCTTCTTTGGGAATCTCTTCCTCTAATTCTATTACTTCAGGAGTAATATTTTTAGGGTTCCTATCAGTTTTCTCTTTACTGATATTTTTATTGGTGAAAGTTTGTTTTCTTGTTTCACTTGTAGAGGCTTTCTCTATCCTTTTAGGGACTGTTCTATTCCTTAAATTCAGAACATGGGTTGCCTCTAATTCTTCAACCTCTTGAGCAGTGGGGATTAATTTCCCTTGCTTCATCTTATCATATCTTGACTCATGTGATTTTTACAAGATTTTAGTTCCTTCAGTTACTAAAATTTGAGGATGATGATTTGAAGCATATTTATCCATGTCTTCTTCAAACAACCTTTCTCTGGATTCATCTTCAATGGACCAACATGCATTGATTCTTATATCCTCTTCTGATTCTGCATGCATATCTACATTACGCTGATCACTTAGGTGAATTCCACATGCATCAGGGTTATGGGGTGCATCACAAGTAGAGAAAAAATAGGGAAACCCTTCTGCTACATTAGCAGATGGTATAGGGTTAGGAACATTGTTCTGATCCCTATCAGAATCTCTATTTTTCTAGTTATTGTTCCCATTACCTCTATTCCTATTTCCTTCTTCAAAACCATTGTTATTTCCCCAATTCTTATTGAAATTTTTCTTAAAAGGAGGATGGTTGTCAACATGAGATCACTCTATCTGTGAAGATTCACCATTATTTCCATTTATTTCAATTCTTGCTAACCTGTTGTTCATGTTATTGAACATCTCAGTCATTTGACTGGTCAATTTCTCCATTGGATCAATTTCGGTTCTTCTTTGTATATCAAATGCCACCCTTTTGGGTTTTCTCTCAGGTAGGTTGACTTCTAGAGAATAGGGCTTCATCTTACCACTGTCAAACATATTTCTTTCTATATCCATTGCTTTTTCCATACAACCATCAATGGTAGTGGCTTGTTCTTGCCTTAACTCATAGTTAAACTCTCCTTGAAAAGCATTCTTATAAAAATAAATAGACTGAATATCACTAGGTCTAAGGTTGGTAGGGATCTTGTTCCTAGTCTTTGAAAATCTTATGTTGAAATCACTAACAACCTCATTTTCTTTTTTCTTCATAGTGGCTAGCTCAGTTAACAATGATTGTTCATTTTTCCTTTCACCATATTTCTTTAGAAACACCTCTTCCATTCTGGTGAAGTCTGGGATATCATTGTTAGGAAGGGAATTAAACCATTCTCTAGCATATTTTTCTAAAGTCTGTAAAAATAGTCTTAATACTACATCTTCATGTTCAACTTCCAGACTATCCATTGCATATAAGAAACTTTTGATATGATCCTCTCCAGTTACTGCACTATTTCCTAAAAATTTAGGGAGGTATTTGTGAGCTTTACTGGGTAAGGCATTTAAATTTGTTGGTAATACAAAAGGCCTATATCTGTTAGTCCTCCATAAATGAACATTAACCTAGGCCATTGCTACTATAGGATTTAGATTCACAATAGTAATACTTACAGGAATATGAGGTTGAGTAATCTGGATATGATCTAATGGATTATTTACCTCAGTATTACTATTATGAGAATAATCACATATATCTTCTATAACTGATTTTAAATGTTCATCTATAGTAATATCAGTAGTAATAGTATTCTAATTTTTCTTTATGTACTTTTTATCACTAGAATTTGATCTACTATTATAAGTAGTATTCTTGAAAAGTGGAGTTTTTTGAGTATGTATAAATACCTCTGGATTATCAAGTTCTAGGAATAGCTCCTTACCACTTCTCCTTGTGTTCGCCAACATGTTCTGTTCTCTCCTTTTTTATTTTTTCTTCTGGGTTCATCTAGTAGAGTCACCAGCATCGGGGTGCAGAAAGAATAATGTATGCTTTTATCAAGAATGCTTGATATTATCACTCATCCTCATAGGAGTCGGTTCTTGGGATAATTCAAGAAAATCAAGAAAAAGAAATTTCAAGAAGATCAAGAAACGTAAAGAAAATAAGATTGAAAAACATGGGTAAAATAAAGAATGTAGAAAATGTAAAAATTAAAACAAACGTTCTTTATTCTAATTGGCCACCCTTTGATTAAAAATAATGTCATAAAATCTAGGCTTAGAATGTAAAAATTCTCCTCGACAATGGTGCCAAAAAACTATTGGAACCGATTCTTGCATCCGTAGGAATTCAATTGTCATGCTACAAGAATCCATTTGAAACCAACGAGCTATTATAGGCTCTGGTTGACCTGCCTCATTGTTCTGTTAAACACAAATATTGCTAAAGAAAACTACATAATGGGTAAGGAAACCCCAACGGTAATTCTATGACTAAAACTCTAATTACACGCTCCAGATTTATATTATACTATATGTATTAAAATGACCAAGCATGAAAACAACCATTTGTTATGCCTTATGTAGACCGGTGCCTAGATTCATTGGGTTGTTATAGCAATTTAACAACAATTCTATCATGAAATAGAAAGAAGGGGAGGAGAAAAATTGGCGTTCTTAATCTTATTCGAATATCGCAATAAAACCAAGAGTTAACCAATGAGAGAAACGTATATAATGCATTCAAATAATGTAACCCATTACACAGTGACACACAGAGCTAAGACAAAAGATATAATAGAAAAGAGACTCATAATTGTATTGATTTCATAAAGTTTACATGCAGAGTGGGCAGAATGCCTTTTAACTCTATTTTTCTCAAAGAAAATATATCAATACAATGAAAATATCCTATTCAAATAATGTAACAGGTCTCTCCTACTCTCCTTGTTCCAATATGGTAACAACAGAGTCTCTAAATCTCAGGCTCAAAAAGGTAGGAAATGATCTCAGCTTCTTGAACACTTTCCTATCACAATCCTACAAAGCAAAGGGAAGAATAAGAAATGAGAAAGAAAAATAGACATAGAAGGGGATACAACAACACAACTAATAGGGCACTCAAGAATACCTCTTAGCAAAAATGCTATTCTCTAATTGCTTGATGCAGAACTTGACCACATCTGCTTCCTTTTATAGCTGCTGGTTCTTGATTCTGTTATTTCTGGTTCATCTCTGGCCTTACACTTGTCAACATCTGATTGAACCTATTCTATATGTTGTCCAAGTGGTGCGGCTCTGAACTAATTATTAAGGTTCTTTTCTGGATTGAAGGGAGCTCTTTGCTGATTAATTTGGCCTTTTTGCTCTCTCTGGTTGGCCCTAGAAACTAAGGATTCAGTACTATATTTTTCCTTTTTGTTCTGCTTGTCCTGGTCACTATGATCTACTGTTAAGGATTGACTAGGCTGCCATCATGAATTCTAGATGAGGAATGGAGGGGGACCCGACGTGATGGTGAAGACAAGGGGTGGCATGCTAGTGGCAAATAGATGGAGTTGCACTGATCACGTGATAGAGTGAAGGGAGAAAAGAGGAAAGGGGGTGGCTCCACACAATGGAAGGTGGTGAGATGGCACAATGTGAGGACAAATGTCAGGATGGTTAAGGAAGAAATCCTAGAAGGAGGGAGGCAGTGGTAAGTAGGAAGAATGTGGGAATGGAAAACAAGATCTGGAAGCATTTATAAGTTGCTTCCATAACTATACTCCATCGGAGTGTTCCCCTCGTAACTATATTCCGTCGAAGCATGGATTGAATGGCTTTCTGTGAGTCAAAACCATGCTTTCTTCTTCACGCGCTTTCATCATCTTAAGTATTTGTAGAACAAAAAATGAATATATTTATATTCTTTGTACTCCATAGTTTCACTTTGTCGATACCTTTTAGCTCTCCCTTACTATCTCTTATTTATAAGTTGTGACTATGCCTTGTAGTTTTATTTTTGTGGTACACTATTATTCTCATGAGATATACATGATCTGTTTATAGGTTTGAGCATCAGGATTTATCTTTTGTTTGGTCTACTTTGTCCTTACCAAGGTACTCTCCATGGGATTTACTCTGATTTGCTCGAATATTTCTTACAGATGAGTCCGTTGATTTTGCTAATTTGTGATCTTCATAGGTTCTATCATGGCTGCTTCTTGTATTCTTAAACATTTTGAGTGTGTGCTGTCATTGGATCGATTTGAGATAGAGCACATCCATTAGGATCTGTCAGAAGATGCCCATTGTTTTAGCCTACTCGTGTTCTTTTATCTTGACTCTAACTCATTCATGGCCATCAAATCTTCTTAATCTTAATGGAGTGCTACCGTCAGATCTGAGCGGATTGATTTATCACTTAAGTCTTTGATTCACGTGCTACCATCAGATCCTAAAGAGGATTAGCGCAACCATTGATGTCTCGGGACCTGCATGGTCGTTAGTCTACCTTATGCATTTGATCAATTATACTACCAAAACTTTGTGCGTTAACATTCGATCATTTTAAACATCACGCTATCGTTGGATCAAATGTTGATGAAATGTTGTCATTCGATTCCTTCGATCTTTGTCATGGTTTTTTATCGTGTTTGAGCGCATCCGTCTGATCAAGATTTAAACAGAGTGTAGCCATCATATTTCCTATAATTGTATACTTAATAATCAAAAGGGTGCATCGTTAGATTTGATTAATCATGATTAAGCCAAAAGGGGGAATGATTATCCAATGTGTTATACCCTTGCTAATTACATAATTAATTTTTCATTTTACCTTTGTTTCACCTAGTATTTTACCAAGATTCTGATTTTGCGCGACCATCAGATTTCGATTGAATGTCGATGCGACCGTTGATCTCCTTCAACCTGCAGGGTCAGTTACTTAAGGACATATAATTTTAAACCTTGATTAAGTTGAAAGGGGGATGATTAGCCAATGTGTTTAGACCCTTGTTAATCTCGTTTAATATTTTTAATTAATCACATGGGATATTTACCTCTTTAATGCACCTTTGTAAGAGCACCACCATCGGATCAGGTCTAGATCAAGCGATGTCATCTGATCCATCCATCTTGCTCGATGATTATTTCAAAGGGGGCACGTATTCTTAATTCCTTTTTGACCATGGTATTTTAACATGTGGTTTAATTAAATCAAGTGCAAACGTCGATCTTGAGCTCACTCGAGCGCTATCATCCGATCTGTCGAAGTTGCTCGCTGTTTAACTGGCAGCTTTGACCTATGATGACTTCGTTTAAAGTTTTGACTTTTTGGAGATAGCACAGCCATCGTATTTGGCCTGGTTCAAGCGCATCCATCCATATTGGCAGAGTTGCATGGGTTTTAATCATTTTTGACCTTAGGTTATAATTTTAATAGGACTTTGACTATCGATTTAATATTTAATTGGTTTATTGGAGCGCAACCGTTAGATTAAACCTAAATCGAGCGCGACCCTTGGATTAGATCTAAGGTGCTCATATTTTAATTAAATGGGGTGCATACCCTCAAGTCTAACTTAAGATTTTTGTTTCGGACTTAAGCCTTTCGGTGTTTTTAGACCACGATGTTTAATTAAATCACTTTTAAATACCTTAGGACTTAAAGGTTTATCGGTTGGTTTAAGCCCAAGGAAAATTATTATATGAAGGTCGGATTTTGGCTTTAGAGATTGAATTAATAAAACTTTTCCCTATTCCTTTTGAGATATTTGAGTAATAAAAAGAGGCACACATTATTAACACCCAAGGTTAGACTTCATCAAACCGACCAATGAAAACTCAAGTAGATCACACCAACTGAAGAAGTAGCCAGCATTATGAACATTTTGATTGAAACCAAAAATTTAAATTTGGGGGTTTCAAAGTTGAGTCAAATTTGGCTCCAACACAATCCAAAACACAAAACTTGGAAACCAAAACTCAAAACTTGGCTTAATGTAAAATGATGAAAGAGCAAAACATAACCACAAATTAAGAACAAAACACAAACACAAAAAAATAAAACAAAAACATGAAAACCAAAACTATATACAAAAATATACACCATGTACAAGGTGATTCCCAAAATAGGCTATCACTTCCCTAGGTCCCAAACACGATCAACACATTTTAAAATACCTATACTATAATATGCATGCCAAGCTTTATAGGAATTTAACCAAAATAATATTAAGCCATAACATGCAACACTCATTATTTTACCTCTCTCACCCCACCAATTTGTTCTAATTCCCTTAGCAATCCCATGGTGAGGTTTCAATTCATCAAATTGATTATACAATGATTGATCTTCAATTCCTTTTTGTCTATTACTTAGAATGCAAATTTCATAATTCGATTCATGTTTTAGAATTAGGCTTTCCTTTTCAAATATGATATCTTGCAAGTAGGAGCCTAATTCTAAAAATTTCAAAGCCAAGTCATTTTTCACATATTGAGGTTGCTACATACCAAACCTAGCCATGTCGGCTAGGTTTTCCAAGTGTAAATAATTCATATATATTAGGTTAGATTTTTATTATTGAACATCATCTATATTTTTATCAAATTTCATCTACGACATTTGCATACTGCCTATACGGCAAGGGTGTGCCCACCTAGAGTGGCGATCTATTTATCTATTTTAATTTGATCTATATTGATTTGCTTCTATCATTAAAATTTATGTTCATCTTTTTTGTATCACACGGTGTTTATAATTATTGAAACTGCTATGAATACATTGGAATTGGAGAGTGGGTAGGAATACCGCTCCAAGTGGTATCAGTATCCTCAAAATATCTTGAAGAAAACTCCTATTGAATTCATGAGTATCATTCAGCCTCAAACATAGTTGTAGGGAGCAGCTAAAATGGCTTCAGAATGCAGTATACCGATAAAAAATATGCTTCTTCAAACACAGTCGACCGGTTAGCAGCATTCAAATTTTTGCCACCTTCATCCTGGGCATCTAGGCAGAAGAAAATTGGTAGTTTCGGGATATCTATAACCACCCACAACTAAGGGTATTATCCCTTCTATTGAAATCCAAAGAATCAAGCTAAATCATGACGGAATAGAGTGCACACAGTTACTACTTCTCACAGCGTCCACCGACCAATCAAAACATGTGTAGTTGAATTATTAAAGGCTTAACCTAAGGTACCAAAATATTTATAATTTTTTTTATTCTTCGCTGGGACAAATATCCTACATTAGGCATATTTTGGGTAAGGTATTATTTATAACATGGTGGGCACAATTAGTAAGGTGTGACTTTGGTCATATGCCCAAATTTTACACACATGCACGTAGCCTTAGTTGCCATCATATCCATGTCATCTTCTCATTCCTAGTTATTATGTCATCCCCGTGTCCTCCTCTAATTGGCTTCGATTGTTCTTGGTCATCCTTGTGTCCTCTACCCAATGTATCAGTTGTCCCTTGTCATGTCTACTCTCCTTCATACATCATGTCCTTCATGTCAGCTTGCTTCTATCATGTCCCGCATCAATAGTCCAACTATCCATCGTAGGCAGCGTGTCATCTAGGTTTGTGTCCATGTATCTCTTGAGTCATTTCTCATGTCCTTCATATTAGGTTGCATTGTTTTATGGTCCTCGATTGGTACGTTGTCCTATTAGGTTATTTTTATTGTCTCATCTATGATGTTTGCCTTGGTTGTCTTGTTGGTTTCATGTCATTCTCACTTTGGTGGTCGTGTCGTGTCATTCACTTCGATGGTCGAGTTTGTATCCAGTAAAATTTCAAGTAGCCATTAGAATCCTAGCCATTGAAATATAAGTGTTCAAATAGCCATTGAAAGAAACAAACCATTGACAAACTAATTCAAATCTATGTTGCAGTTGGAGCAACAATAAAGTAGAAAATAACCAAACTTTTTTGCCAAAGTCAATCAAAATTTTGTATAAAATTGAAGCTCAAAGGTTCCTAAGTAGGATATTTTGGAAGGTGCATGAGAAGAAGTTGGATCAAAGGATCTGACGGTCAACTATAAAGCTCGAATACTCCTAACAACAACACAAGAAGAGCTTGTCGAAGCCAAGGTACTAAAAATTCTCCTTCTCCTTATGGAACTGGTATTTTCAATCCGATTCATCCAGTGGTCAGCCCAATGGCATCCAATACTTCTCCAAATTATGCACAAGACAATGTCACCCAAGTATAAAGTAATCATCCATTGATCACTGATGATGTGTTAAGAGAGTTAGTATTAAATCTTCAGATGATGATTGCAAGCTTCAATGCATCTAGGAAACCGCTCCAACCAAATCCTTCTAGTTCCAATCACTGGAGTATGGACATCTACTATGATGACTATACACACCATAGAGGTCAAAATAGTCAATCCCTGAATCACAATGGTCACCAAAATATCGAGGATGAGGGTAGTGAAGAAAATATGGAGCAACAAAGAGGTTTTAATAGATCTTATCATCATAATAACCAGAGACAGAGGAGTAATGAGGAACAAGATAGAAATAATGTTCACTCCCAACCAAGAGGTCCAACTAGAGTCAATTATCCACACATTGACATGCCTACCTTTGAAGGCCAGGATCCACGTGGGTGGATTGAAAAATGGAAGGCATCCTAGAATTCTATAAATTCCAGAAAGAGGACAAAGTCTCTTTTGCAGCAACCAAATTTGACACTGAAGCTTATCAGTGGTTTACATGGTATAAACGGGAGGATCCCTAGTATGTATTATATTGATATAATTTCATAAAATCCTTTCTTCATAGATTCGACAAAGTTCCCACAGGTTCATACACAGTACGATTGTTGTCACTTAAGAAAATATGATCAATAGAGGACTATATTTCAAAATTCACTAGTATGCTTCACTATGCACAAGACCTACAACAGGACGTGGTAGTAGTGGCTTTTTAAAATGGATTAAAAGCACATATTAAATTTTAAGTAGACCTACACAATACATCCATGTTGGATGAGGGTATAATGATTGTTGATTTGGTGGAGATAAAGGCACACGTAGGCCCATCCACATGACATGATTCATATTGGTGACCTCCATTCTGTAACAACTCTTTTCATAGAAATGATCAATCTTCATGGTACTTCTGCTATAAATATCGCACTCATCATCAAAAAGACCAAGCATGTACACCATGACAAAACTTTAAGATTGAATATACCAACAAGGAAGATGAAGAAATAGAGGAGTATGACGCACCTGAGGATCTCCCAATTGAGGACCAAAATGAATACGATGAATTTATCGCTGAGGAGGATACCATGACTATCTCAGTACATGCTCTCATGGGATTATCCTCTCACCATACAATCAAGGTGGTAAGTTTCATTTGGAAATAGATGGTGATAGTATTAATTGATTCTGGAAGTACTCATAACTTCATTGATGCAAAACTTGCAAGGACATTGGGTTTACTTGTTTTCTCTTCCAATCAAGATCAGTTTAAATTGAGAATTGTAAGAAGGGATATTTATCAATGTTTAGGTAAGAAAACTCCCATTTCCTTATAAATGGGTACATATACTTGGCAAGGTCCTATTTTTGTTATGGAATTAGGAAATTTAGAAGTTATTTTAGGCGTTGCATGGATGGAACAATTGGAAACCACTATGGGTTTTAATCATAAACATCACTTTGTGGAATGGCAAGCCAATGGAAGGACCGTTCATCTTCAAGGACTACCCACACCTCCATAAAAAGTTATAATTTCACATAGCATGGAAAAGATATTAAGAAAATATGGTGGGGGATTCATAGCCCGAATCAATTACATAGAGAAATTAGACCAAGATATACCTGAAATCAAAGAAGATGATCTCCAAATCATTATGGCTAACTATGAGGAGGTTTTTCAAGAACCAAAAGGATTACCCCCCAAAATATATCATGACCATGCTATACATCTAGTGCCTGGTAGTATTCCACCCAATGGTCGTTCGTATCGATATCTCCAACCCCAAAAAATAGAAATTGAAAATATTGTTCAAGAGCTATTAGACCATGGTGCCATCCATCACAATATGAGTCCTTACTCCTCACCAGTAGTCTTAGCTCGTCGAAAAGACAATTCTTGGTGTATGTGTCCTGATTTTTGCCCTCTCAACAAAATCATGATCAAAGATAAATTTCCTATCCCTGTCATTGATGATTTACTAGATGAACTACATGGTGCCAAATTATTTACCAAATTAGACTTACGTTCAGGGTTTCACCAAATTCGAGTTAGGGAAGAAGATATCCCCAAAACATCTTTTCGAACTCATGAAAGTCATTATGAATTCTTAGTCATGCTATTTGGTATCACTAATGCACCATCTACATTCCAAAGTCTCATGAACCAGGTGTTTCATCCATTCCTACAAAAATTTCTTCTAGTCTTCTTTGATGACATACTCATCTATAGTACATCATGGAAAGATCATTTAGCACATGTGGACAGAGTTCTCCATATCCTACACAAAGAAAAGTTGTTTTTCAAATTATCTAAATGCTACTTTGGTTTTCAATAAGTTGAGTAACTTGGTCATATAGTATCTCGGGAAGGTGTTAAGGTGGATCCCAATAAGATTAAGATAATACAAGAGTGGCCTTTGCCTAAAACCATCAATAAACTTCATGGTTTTTTGGGTCTCACTAGCTATTACCACAAATTTATGTGTAACTATGGTAAAATTGTGGGTCCTCTCATGGCTCTCACCAAGAAGGATGCTTTTCAATGGTCAGAAGTAGCTACCAAAGCATTTGAGGCTCTTAAGGAAGCAATGTGTACTACTCCAGTTTTGGCCACTCCAGATTTTAAAAAGCCATTTGTTATTGAATGTGATGCCTCAGGCACAGGTATTGGGGCAGTTTTAATGCAAGAGGGTCACCCATTAGCATTTGAAAGTAAACAAATTTCAGGGAAGAATTTGGGTAAATCTACCTATGAAAAATAAATATTGGCTATTCTACATGTAGTGGAAAAATGGAGGCATTACTTAATCAATAGCCGTTTTATTATTAAAACTGATCACAATAGTCTCAAGCATTTTCTAGAACAAAGGTTTTCTTATCCCAAAAAAAATAAGTGGTTGACTAAATTGTTGGGATATTATTTTGTGATTGAATATAAGAAAGGTAAGGAAAATGTGGCAATTGATGCATTATCTAGAAAATATGAAGATGAAGTAGTTATTAATGCCATTTTCGGACCATGTTCATGGTGGGTGTCTCAGTTGCAAGAAGAATGGTGGTCCAATAGTGAAATCGCTCACATAATTCAAGAATTATCTATGGGTTCCTCTAAATACCCTCTTTTCACATATGAGGACAAAATATTACGTAAGAAGAGTCGCATTTACATCCCACACAACTCACCAATCAAAGTACAGATTCTAGAGGAATCACATGCTTCTCCATCAATAGGACATTCAAGGTTTTTGAAAACCTACATGCGGGTTAAACAATCCTTTTGTTGGAAAGGATTAAAAGTAGAGGTCAAGCAGTGGGTAGCCAAGTGTGAAGTATGCCAACACAATAAGGGTGAAACAGTCAAGTCACTGGATTTGCTTCAACCGTTACCTATTCTAGATCGTTAGAGGGAACATATCTCCATGGATTTTATTTAAGGACTTCCTAATTTTGAAGGTAAAATAGTAACTTTTATGGTACTTGATTGCCATTCCAAAAACACTCATTTCTAGGCCTTACAACATCCATTTTCAGCAAGAAAAGTGGCCAAGGTATATATGGACTCAATTTTAAATTGCACAAAATGCCCAAAAATATTCTAAGTGATAGATATCCCATTTTTACTAGTACTTTTTGGAAAGAATTTTGTTGGCTTAGTGGTACCAAATTAAACATGTATTTTGCATACCATCCCCAAACAGATGGTCAAACAGAGGTAGTTAACAAATTTTTGGGTACTTACTTAAGATGTTTTGTACAAGATAAACAATATCAATGGAGTCAATGGCTATCATTGGCAGAATGGTGTTACAATACTTCTTACCATTATTCCACCAAAATGACTCCTTTAAAAGCATTGTATGGAACTACACCACCAATAGTAGAAAATTATGTACTAGGATCTTCCAAAGTGGCCCAAGTAGATGATTGGTTGCAGAAGTGATGAGCAATGCTCACTATTCTCAAGGACAATTTGATACAAGCACAAAATCACATGAAGCAGAAACAAGACAAACATTGTTTAGAAAGGACATTCAATGTTGGTGATATGGTGTTTTTACATCTTCAACCCTACAAGCAGTTATAATTAAAGATCAAATCTAGTTAGAAGTTTGCACCACAATTTTATGGTCCTTATAGAATTGTCCATCGCATTGGGGAGGTAGCATTCCAATTGGAGTTACCTCAATCCTCCTACATACACCAAATGTTCTACGTCTCATGTCTCAAAAATGTGATATGCTAGAAAGTACAATCCCAGTCAAAATTACTAGTGCTAGATGAAGAAGGGTATCTATATATCCAACCAGAAGCAATTATAAAAACTAGAACATGCAAACTAAGATCTCATCAGATCCAAGAGTTTCTCATAAAATGGCAGGACTTACCTGAAGAGGATGCAACCTGGGAATCTAAAAGTATTTTCTAGTCATTTCTAGCTTTGAGGACAAAGCTTTTTGAGGAGGGGAGTCATGCTACATACCAAACCTAGCCATGTTAGCTAGGTTTTCCAAGTGTAAATAATTTATATATATTAGGTTAGATTTTTATTATTGAACATCATCTATATTTTTATCAAATTTCATTTGTGACATTCACATACTGCCTATACGATAAGGGTGTGCCCACCTAGAGTAGCGATCTATTTATCTGTTTTAATTTGATCTATATTTATTTGCTTCTATCATTCAAATTTTTGTTCATCTTTTCTATATCGCATGGTGTTTATAATTATAGAAACTACTACGAATACATTAGAATTTGAGAGTGGGTAGGAATACCACTCCATAGGCCAATCATGTTTATGCAACAATTTACAATCATCTAGGATATCTATTAAATGAGGATCATTATAGGTTTTTATCCTAGATTCCATTATCAATTATTGATGAATTTGATTCAACAATTCAAGCACATCAACTTCTCTTTCATTCAATAAAGCAATATCATTAGTGGTGTGAGTAGAAATCAACTCTAGTTCTTCATTCACCTCCAATGGTATTTCATCATAAATAAAATTTGAATCCCATAGACAATTAGGTAAGCTTTCACCTAGAGTTCACATGCTTGAATATAAAAGGTGAGATTCTACCTTTTGTGCATTTTCATTTACCAAGACTTGGTGAACCTTTGTAATTTTATCTTTTTCCTCATGGTATTTATCTTCATAATCCTCTTGTAGCGCTTCTTCTTCATCAATTACCTATTCATAAAAAATGCTAAAATTAGGTACCCAATCAACAACAAGTCCATCCTTTTCAAAACATAACTTTTGCTTATCAAGGGATGTGTCAAATAACACTCTCCATGATCAATCGCTTGAGTTACTTCAAATAAAGAAACATATTTATCATTTGGTTCCCAATCCTTGTTAACCATCCATGATATTTCTTCCTTAGAATCTTCAAGACAATCATGAGAATTTGTATCCAAATTTTTAGAATTCAAGAATAAAAGAGTAGATTCCCTCTCTTCCTCATCCATAATAGATGAATCATAGGAAACGTTTACCATTTATTCCTCTTCTATTTCATCCAAGTGTTCCATAAAATCATATTCAAATTGATCAAATTTTTGACCCTTCTCTATTCCAAAAATGGGCATGCAATTTTCTACTTGTATAGGAATTACAAGATCTTCATGTGAAATGGTAATTTTAACATCTTGCATATCAAGTGGAATATAATTTTCATCAATAGGGGTGTGAGAAAACAATGAATCACCATACATACCCCAACCATTATAATAATTATCTTCTAAACCCATGAGGTTAAACTCTATTGCATCTTCCTCATAATATTTAGATTCTTCTATCAATTCCTCCTTCAATTCACTTTCAACCATTTGTGGTGGGTCAAGGGTCTCTTCAATGGAATCAATTCTTGTATTCAAATCTCTATGATTCTCCCAATCCTAATTTGTAAAGAATGACTCTAAGCCTAGGTCATAATTTCAAACACATTGGCCTTCTTGATCTTCTGTTTCAATCGTTTCACTCCATTCTATGGAAGGTCCCAAACTATCACATATTTTAACGCTAGTTAGATCTAAGACTCCTCCATTATCTAAATACTCATGTGTTTCTAAAGATGAAACCATATCTACACAATCCTCATTGTTGTATATTGGCTTTTAAACTTGCACCTCCTCTTGAAAAATATCTAAGGTGGTTGTAACATTTGGAAATTCAAATTCATCCCATTTATAATTCACATTGGACATCATTTGATTCGAGGGTGCTAGATTAGATGGTTGGTATTGGTTGGAATCCATAACTCATGAAGAACAATTCATCATGGGATAAGGTGGTACCTCAACTTAACTCATTGGTGGTATTTGATTTTGGGCCTTAGGATTAAGTAACTATAATCTACCCATATCAACATTTCTCAAAGTCCACCATCGTTCTACCATAATTGCCTCATTGTAGGCCTTAGGCAAGGATGCATATTTAAGAAGCTTCCTTAGAAATTTGGATATTGAGGGGTCTAATTATCCCATGTAAATGTGAAAGTCTTCTTCTTCTAAAATGGTATAATGCATATCTATTTTGGTATACAACCTATGGAACTTGTCATTAAATTGACTCATGGATTCATTAGGCTCTTTACAAATAGAGGTAAAATGATTTGCTATCATATCTAGGTCAACTTGATTTCCAAAACGGCTAAGAAACGTTGCTTCTAATTCAGCCCAAGAAGTGTTAGAACCTGCAAGTAAATTGAGGTATCAATCATAAGCAAATTCATCTAATGTGTATGGAAACATGTTACAAACAACTTCATGCATATTTTGTAGTTGAATTGAATTGTTCTTGTATGCTTGAATATGTTCCTCAGCCGATTCCATTCCATCATATCTAAACTGAGGTAGATGATCCAAAAGCTCTATAGGCATAGGATGTGAGGGCCCAGGTATGTTTAAAGGACAACCTACCCTCATTAAATCCAACCAAGCCATTAGTGGACCTTAAAGAATACGAATTCAAAACCAATTTTACTAGCCAAAGAAATATCTTGCAAAGAATAATGAGTTGACTAACCAATCTCAAATGTTTAACACATAAATCATCATGTATATCAACCAAAAGATATACATCATTTAAACCATGACACTAGAGAACATTTTACAATTTGCAAAATGTTAGCATTAATGCATCATCAATTAGAATATGTTTGAATCAATGAAAGTGATCACAAGAAAACACAACCTCGTTAGTGAAGACCAATGCCTTCAAATAACTCTTTCAAGTAACATGAACAAGTTAGCATCCAAATAGCAATAAAGTAAACCAATTCAAGACCTCATTATAGCACTAATTCTATTGAGTGAAAATTTTGTCCAATTACAAAATCCCCATCATAGTCAGGATTTTGATTAGACAACCCTCTCTTGCAAAGAAATATAAATTTTTCCATGGTTCCTTTTACTTAATGTGTGCTTGTAATCTTGTGAAGATATATCAAATAAGTTCTAGGAATACCTTAGTGATTTGTAAGTAACTGTTAACAAGGGGCCTGTATTGGTTTATTTTATTATGCTATGTTATTTATTGTTCATTAAACTTTAAAGAAAAAGGAAAATATGCTTGGCCCTCATATGACCATGATGTAAAGCCTTAGTTAATTTTATCTCGGTGTTTTTTAAGTAGATTTTATCTTCATTTGGTTAAGAATATTTTGAACAAGTTTTATCTTGCATTAAACCCTACTTTCAGCATGAAATAGAAGATTAATATTTATCCCTAAATGTGAACCTTAAGTGATGATTGAAATCATTTAATGTTACTTTGAATATGAAAGTAAAATAGCCTTTGATATAATAAATAAATTACCCCTCTTTGATGAAACTAATTTTCATAAAGAGATGCCAATTTATTGCTCTAAAAAAATGGCCTTTGAAATGCCATATAAATCACTCCCCTTTAATGAAATTGTGATTTTCATAAAGGAAAGTTAATTTATTGCTTGCAAAGTAAACATGCAAAGCTTAAAATCCAAAATTATAAAATGCCTGTAAAAACAACTTTGAATAATTTTTATAATTTTGAAATATCTTCAAAATGAAATCAAAATTGTTCTAAGTGGAACGTTAAATCTTGTTCTTCACACCCGTGCATTTATTTTTGAAATTTTAATTTTTTCAATTTTTATTTTAATCGTTGAAGTTTAAAAAAAACTATAAAAGGGAAGGGTTAGAAAAATAAAAATAAAATCTGGAAATGGACCAGAATGCTGAAAATGTTAAAAAAAACTACCGCCAACATGATGCCACCCTACTTATGCAAAATTGAATATGTGAGAAACTTTTGCATGTAACCTAGTTTATCTAAACCTGTATTTGCATAACCCATAATAATCTAGGTGCGAGCTTCTAAGAAAAACGAAAATAAATTTTATGCTTTAAAAATTCAATGATGTAACCATTAAATGCATTGAACATAATATATAAGCCTATAGCATGCAAGCGGAAAAATATTCAGTTAAATCAAACATGCAAAAATAATCTCCTCCTATCTTGCTAATAGGATGCAAATTTATGGAATCATGTGTATTAAAAATGATGAAAATATAGTCTTGCGATATATTTCTAGCCTTGGCCTCCAAAAAGGTCCAACATTTTTTTCATGAGCTTAGAAGGGGTTTTAAAGTTGCAGAAAATATTTTTATTCCTTTCTTTCCATATTTTCATTTTCCACATTTTCTTCATTTGAAACTGTTCATTTCATTTTACCATCTCTGAAAACTATTAATTTACTTTTCTTTCAAAACGATCCTCTATTTCACATTTGGCCTTCGAGTACTTTTCTTTCCCAAAAGGCTTTAATTTTTTTTTTTGACGTGGTAGTAAGCATAATAACCTCATATCTCGATAACCATTACTTCCCTTTGTTGGTATAATTACGTCTTATTCACCATACCATACAAAATTGAATTGTTTATTAATACTGGCATATAAAAACATGAAACCATAAAGGTTTTTGCCTTAGCTTGCATAAATCTAATAGCCATATACCACTTATTATATTTAGCACCTACAACCCCTGAGTGAATATACAATTCACCCACAGACCATTACGATAATGTCATTGTATTTCAAACCAATTTAAAATACACCTATAGACCATAATGACAATGTCCTTGTATTTTGACCTAATAAAAAATACACCCATAGACCATAACGGTAATGTCATTCAAAAAAACATCCACTATATATTCATCACTGTGTAGCTATAGTTAGCTGCCTTCACTTGCTGTGTAAAATACTGTCATCCACATGAGCCCTACGTGCATAGTCGCCCTGTGTAATAATGTGAATTATTGTGTGGCATTGGAATAACACATTCTATTATGTTTGACTTCAAAATGTTATTTTTAACCCCATGGACATTCTTGAGATACAAATAATGACCAGACACATCGAGAGATAACATATCGAGTCAAATATCTTTCCATACTATTTATTTATATGAAAAAAAAGCCCAATTTATCTATAAATATGACTTTTTTGACAACACCTCTACACTTTTAGCTCAATATTTCTCAATGCCTATGTCATCGTAGACCTTACGTACATGGTTGCATTATCTTCTGGGGAACCTCCATGTTAATTTCCACTATGATTACTCATATAACCTATTTATCTCTCTACATATTGAATGCTTCGAAAAACTAGACCTGGTGAGCTTCACTATTCGTTTGCCACACTACCAGATCATCGATGCCATGAATCATTACATACCTCTTGTTGTCCTCTAGGGTCACTATCCAAGAAATCATATTCAAACTACACTAAATCTAGCTACCCACACACATTGTGTGTATGTCTTACCCATTGATACATTCTGCTTATTCCAATGAACTATGACATCAACTATACATTCTCCATTTGAGGCTCCCACGTAATCAATTATCATGGGTTCCTCATCCAAGTTGCTACTCCTCATCCACAATCATACCATGTCAACATGGATCAAGAATATTTCCAATCCTCATACATGCTATGTAATTATGTACTTCTACCTGGCTCTAAAGGTGAAACCCTATGCTGTTATTGGTGCACATCCTTATCTAAAATAGTGACAACATCCATCATGTATCTAAGACACCATCCACAAAATCATCGGATGCCGACTCCATACCCTACAATGCTCATTTCTCAACAACCTATGCATCCACATCAAGGTTGTTAGGAGCGAGGTAAGTGAACATTAGAAAATATTATTAAATAGGTAGGTTTATATACAAATCAAATTAGGCTATGAATAGCCTAATAGGTAATTGCCCCGTGAAGGTAGTTAACTAACGTGCTTAGCAAATAAAGTGCCTAACAACTAACCTATCAAATAACGTAGTCAAATTGACTACTACTTACCACAAGATATTCCACAGTGATCTTCATAGTAGAAAGTAAAAGTAAATGTAAATGTAAATACTTTTTTTACCATGTGGTAAATAACATCTACCTAGGAGAATCTACTAATTACCAAATGAGATAATAATCATAATTACTATAGCATAGTAACTCTAACATCCCCCTTATTATAATATTTGGATAATGTATATAACTACCCTAATATAGTGAAAAATATGTTGATATATTGGATCTTTCTCTAGATCGGGCTCTGTCACAGTGATCTAGCTGCTCTAAGAAAAAAGTGGGTCATTCCTCACTTTGTTTTAACATCAACGAATGTCCTTATTGTAATATTGTCATCCAACCTAATTACATGGGCAACCAGCCGCTGCAACCACTAGGTTTACCAGAGTAAATCACTGCATACAAGGTTCATTATGTTACAATATGATTTTGCAAAAGTTTTGATAAGGTAGCTAAGGTATCGGTTGCTGCCAAAAATGCACTCTTATAAGTCTTCCTCCATTTTTTACAAAAATTGTGTGAAGTAGGAAAGAAATATTTATCCCCCCTTAAGTGCAAAAGATATGCAACTCATGAAGCTTTTTAAGGCTTTTACAAATATTGCCTCCTAGGCAAGTTTAAAAAATTACACCAAAAAATCCTCCCTTTTTGTTACAAGTTCTTCAAGCAAAAATAGTTTGTTATTTTATGAAGCCTAAAAAGAGGTACAACCACAAAGGTGATTTTTCTTTTAGATACATTAAGGGATGTTATTAATATCTTGTAGGATTCTAGAAGAGCCCTCAATATTACTGAATTCAGGATAGTATCTTCTACTTTTGCTCCTAAAGCATTCATATTTGACTTCAGTTCTGCCACTTTACAAAGGAATAGCTCTACTGTTTCTCCTAACTTCATACGAAGTGTATGAAGTTGAGTTTGAAGGTTTAGAATAGTTGATTGATTCTTGCATTAAAAATGATACTTAATATGTCCCATGCATTTTTACTAGTTTTGGCTTCACTTATGTGACGCTAGATTTCATCAGTAGTACCTAGGAGAATCAACATGAGAAGATGATTGTTCTTTTTGTCCCATGCTTTCTAATCTGCTCATGTTGATGTGGGTCTTGTTTCAGTGTAATCCACTAAATCCCACATTTTCTCTACAATAAGGATGACTTTCATCTTGGTTGTCCATGCCGAATAGTTAGAACATTTAAGCAATTGTGTATCATTTAGGTATTTATTGATAGTTGCCATGATGAAGGTTCTATAATTTGCACCAAGATGATCTTTCTTTCACTCTTAATTGGTAGTAGTGGCACCTGCATGAAAACTCTTTTTGAATAAATATGATAAGTTTGAGGATATTGAAGCCAAATAAATAAGAAATGGAAGAGAATTCACTCAAAAAGATATTTAATGGCACCTACCTGAAAATCCTCCTAAAGAGGGATAACCAGTTTGAGGAAATTGAGCAAAAAAAATAAGAGTGAATTTTAGGGTTGTATGGAGAGAATATCAATTTAAAAAAACAATGACTTATACTTGTGCAATGAATTACACAAATTATTGTGAAATTTTGGGGGTTTGAGTGCTCTTGATTTTTATGACATATAATTGCAAATAACAAGAAATTAAATGCAATAATCAATCAAAGAGTGCCCACAAGATTTGTATTCCTTAGATGTCGTATGCAATCGAAAATGCACCTAATTTGCTAATTTGTAATAAATGTATCGATTAATATCGAAAATGCACCTTATTACCAAATTTTACAACAAAATTATGATTTGTTGTTGTGCAAAAATTTGATATTCAAATTCTCCTCTTGTTTTTCAATTTTGCAAAGAATGTGGCATAAAACAATTGCTTTTCCTTTTTGTGTTGTAAAATAAACAAGTTTTGATTTTTAAGTGCTCTTCACTTTGTGTTATAAATTTTCAAAGAAATACAGTTTCATGTCTTCCCCCCTTTGATTTGAAAAATTAGCAAAGTAGCACTCCTTTCAAGTCAAGTCGACACATAACCCAAAATTTGAAGGCTTTCTAGAACCAGTCGACCCACGAATTGGTTTTTATGGACCCAAGGTCTCAATATCTTCTTGGTTTTGCAAAAAAAAAAAATGTGCAATTTATTTTGTTATATTCCTCCTTGGAGAAAACAAATGCACAAATTTTAAATTTGGATTTTGCAAATTTTGTGTCTCCTTGTGTTACAATTTTGCAAGAAAGAATCAAATTTCTTGATTTTGTCCCTCTTTGATTGTGCAAAATAAATAAGGTTTTGAGAAGATTTTTAGGGCTCCCTAATTGCAAAAAAAAAAGGTGTTATTTATTTGTCTTATATTCCCCTCTTGGAGAAAAACAAAAACACTCTTTTGTTTGAAATTGCAAAAAAAAATAGGTCCCCTTTTCTTTGATTTAATGTGCAAAATTTAAACAAAAAGTTTAATCATATAATTTGAATTAATAATAAAAATAAACTTATGTTTTGTTAAAAAATCAATTTATAAAAAAAAAATTAAAAACATAATTTATATTTAAATTAGTATTAAAAAAACTAATTAAAAAAGAAAAAATTTAAATCTTTTTACCTTAGTGATTGCCCATTTTAGCACAATAGGGGGGGTGGCCCCGATGGGAGTTGAACTTCCAACCTCCCGTAAAGAAGCGCCTTAGCACTGGCCCTGTCTTCAGTCGAGCTAGCTAGCCCGACGGATATAATAGTGAGCCACCTTCAATTTGAAGGCCTTCTATGGCTAAAAAAAATAATTGGGACACTAGTCCCACATGCACGCTGTTAAAGCATGCATGTTGTTCAAAATGGATTCTACCCTCCTTTGTAGTGATTACCTTCAGGTAATCAAAGCCCTTTGTTTTTCCACCCACTCTAATGAGTATAACTCCACCATGTGTATGCATCGGTCAAACCAATGACAACTTGCCATGTCACTAATGCCAGCAAGATCACCACATAAGCATCAGCCAATTAGATCGCACCATGTCAGTCATGAGATAGACCAATAAGATCACACCACATCAGTGCCTCGATTCACATAGCTACTACATCAACTACTTTGATCTACATGCTATCTTCCATCTCAGTGCCCAGCTTCGTGCCATGTTTTCGCTAGGTGACCCTCAAGAACCACACCTACCACATCAACCTTACCTCAAAGGTCATGCCAGGTCGAATTCCATGAATATATACCATATGTTCCATGAGATCACACCAGATACCCAATGTGTAGGTCTCAAGATCCATGCACATCAGTCTCTACTCTCAGGTGGTTGTCAGACCTCGTCAAGTGGTCAGGATGGGAGTCAGTGCCCTGCAGGAGCTTGGATTCATTGACCATCATATTTGTGGGAAGCATGCAAGTTCAAGGCTTCAGTAGGTTTGGTACCCAATATGGATAACAGGGGGATAGCTACCTATGTTCATCAACTCCCAAAGTTCCATTGATCTAGCTTGTCAGCAACAGTTAGTGTTGCACAGGTTTCAAATCCTACCAAAGGGGAGTGTTAGGTGCATAGGATCATGCCCTCCAAAGTCGGGGTGGCTTGCATAAACATGCCCATATATGAGCTACATGTTGCATAGTGTACACTCCCTATATGGTCTAGCAACACTGATAGGTTCAGTGCTATCAGGCTATCAGTTAGATTCATGGCAGGAGTTGTGATGACAAATTTGCACAATATCCATCAAACAAAATAGAAAACAAATGAAATTCCATGCAAAAATTTGTGAAAAATTTCATGCGATGAACCATAAGGTTTAGATTTCTATGCAAGTGGTAGGAATGGGTCCCTTAGGATTTATGCCCAACCCATTCATATGCTTCCTTAAAATTTGAGCCTACTGGTTCACTTTACCCCTTGCCCGTATTCACTGCTCTGATACCAATGTTAGGAGAGGGGTAAGTGAACATTAGAAAATATTATTAAATAGGTAGGTTTATATGCAAATAAAATTAGGCTATGAATAGACTAATAGGTAATTTCCCCATGACATTAGCTAACGAACATGCTTAGCAAACAAAGCACCTAACAACTAACCTATCAACTAATGTATTCAAATTGACTATTACTTACCACAAGATATTCCACAATGAATATCTTCGTGGTAGAAAGTAAAAATAAAAGTAAATGTAAATACTATTTTTACCATGCGGTAAATAACATCTACCTAGGATAATATACTAATTACCAAATGAGATAATAATCATAGTTACTGTAGCATAGTAACTCTAACAAGGGCCATTTGTCATCCGTTCGCAGGTGGTCCACCTCTGTCTACATCGCGGGTCCCACTTAGATAACCTACACATAATAACCATACATAGATTAGAAATCACCTTATATATTAGATATAACCTCCAATGAGATGAAATGTACCACCATGTAAATATATAGCCCACTACACAATCATAAATGTATGAACCACCAAGGCTAGTGTCATCATAACAAACATGGGAATAATTCAATTTATTATTATTATATATAATTTAATATTTTTTCTTTCCCTTTTTTTTGTTTCTTATTTCATTGTATCCTTTTATTCATTTAAACTTGAATTAATTAATTTAAATATTTGAATTTAAATTAATTAATTTTGAATGCTCACCTTAATAAAAAATCAAACATCAAATTTAAATCCACATCACAAACCTAAGTGACACTACAACATTGAAATAAAGTGAAGCCATTAAACCTTAATCAAACACAAAACATCCTACCCAACACTTCAAAGGAATGATCACAAAAATTATCACTCAAAGGAACACACAAATTGTAAAAGGTAACATTTAAGGTGGGTCCCCAATTTTGGGGTAAGTTGTGCAACAGTCATAACACACCCCATTACTGAACTGAATGAAGTCTACAACTTTAGCTCCAAAGTAGGCCCAATTTATAGGTTTCATAATAAAAACCTTAGGAATGTAGCTAGAGGAGAATTTCCCACCCAAGTCTCTTCCCAAAAATTGATATTTCTACCATTTCCTAGCTTCCATATATGACACTTTGAAATGACATGATGAGTCTTGGTAATACCAAGCCAAAAAATAGATCTTGGAGAGGGTGACAAATCAGTAAAAAAGTCTCTATTTTGAGAAATATATTTGGTTGATAGAATGTGGACCCAATCAACATTCTCCTTCTTAAATAACTTCCACCCTTGCTTGGATAGGAGGATGATGTTCATGCTATTAATGTTTTTGAGGCTAAGACCATTAAATTCTCTTCTAGTACATACCTGATCCCAAGAAACAAGGTGAAACTTTTTCTTCTCATTTTTAGATTAGAGAAAAGACTTCTGGATAAGTTTAATTTTTTGAATAACTTTAGCTAGGGCTTTGAAAAGTGAGAGAAATAATAAAGGAATTCTCTGGAGGGTGGATTTGACTAGTTGGTATTTTCTAGCTTAGCTGAGAAGAGCCCCCTTCTTGCTAGCCAAATTTCTTTGCATCCTTTCAATGATCGGGTCCCAATTTTTTTTTCAATCTCCCCTTGAATAAGGGAATCCCAAGGTATGTAGAGGGAAATTTAGTCACCACACAACCCAAAAATTGGGATATCACTCTTTGTATTCTAGGGGGATGTTATGGAAGAAGATTAAAATTAAAAAAATGATTTTCTAGTCTGTATCCCTTTCAAAGGATGTCAGAATCTACTTAATATTATTTGCTTTCAAAATGGAAGCTGAGGTGGCTATAAGAGTGTCATCAGTGAACTATTGGTGGGATAATGGATCTACCAATAGAGTTGGTTTTATACCAACTATGGCTAGTTTCACTTTTAGAGATATACCCAATGCTTCAACCATTAGGATAAAGAGGAAGGGTGAAAGGGGATCACCTTAGTGTAGGCCTCTATAACTTTAAAAGTATCTCATAGTTGAACCATTTATGATAATCAAGAAGAAATATAATGAGATTCATTATTTAATCAAGCTTATCCATCTCTGATGAAACTTGAATCTCTTTAGCACTTTTGGGAGGAAACTCCATGAAACCCTATCATACAATTTGTTCATAATGAGCTTGAGGAAAATCCCAAGTCTCCCACTTCTATCCATAAAATGAATGAGTTCATGGACTAAAATTATTCCATATGGAATCTACCTTCCTACCACAAACCCAATCTGAGCTAGATCAATAATATTGGGAAGAAACAGTTTGATCCTATTAGCCAAAATTTTCATCAAAAACTTGTATATGGTGTTACAAAGGCTAATAGGTCTAATGTCGCTAAATACCTTAGCCCTATGGCATTTTGGAACAAGAACTAGGAAGGTGAATATTATATCCTTGGGAATGGTACTAAACCTCTGAATATCCTCTAGGGCATCTCCTATGTATTTCCCCATAATGTACCAAAATGATTGGAAGAATATTGGGGGTACTTCATCTAGATTGAGGGATTTCAAACTGCCCATTTCAAAAACTATTTTTTTGAATTCCTCATCCTTGTAGAAATGAGTTCATGTTCTCAAAAATTAGGATGAGGATATTATGAAGTGATCCTCATATCGAGATTCATTTTCCTTTAAGTGGTAAAGTAAATATTTTAAAAAGATAACAACCCCAAACCCAATTTCTTGAATATATTCTATCTTTGATCTATTGAGCTTCAAAATTTCTCTAATTCTATTGAAGCCTCTATACCTCAAAGTAGACACATAAAATTATATAGTGTTTTGGTCTTTCACTTTGAGCCACATTTCCCTCAAATTCTATTTCCATAGAATCTCTTCCTTAGCTAGAGTATTGTGGAGATTAGCTAGCACCCCTTTCTCTATATCTCTAATCTCTTGATATTAGTCCATAGTATAGACTAATCTCTCAATTTATGTCATTCAAGTTCATAGAGAACATTTTCTTTGGGAGGTCTAACCAAATATGAATTTGTTCCATAATTTAATGTTTGACTTAACCCATCTAATATTAGAAGCTATTTGGAAGTTTAAGGGTCCAAATAAGTCTTGGGACCACCAATCATTAATATTTTCTTCAAGATTCAGGTGCTGGAACCACATCACCTAAAATCTAAAGGGCCTTAAGAACGTCTTGTAGGATAAACCAATCACATCATCATAGGATTATAATCTGATCCCACTTTAGTAAGAGAGCATAGAGAAGCATCTTTGAAAATGGGTAAGGTTTCCTTAGAAGTTAGGATTCTATCTAATCTAATCTGAATGAGTTGGTCCCAAATTATTCTATTACTCCATGCATATTTACTACCTTTGAGCTCAACATTCATTAATTCATTTTGATTCACAAAAAGATAAAAATCTTCTACACCTCTTGAAATGTTTGCATTTTTCCCTTTCTTATTATATTGGAAGAATGGGGAGTTAAAATCTCCAGCCAAAATCAAAATTTCCCCTTTAAAGGCTTCTATCAAAGTGTTTAGAGAGTACCATAGTATGATATTATTAGTGTATGAGTTTGGAGCATAGATATTATAAAGGACCCACCAACGATTGGAATCCTTCTAGCTAAAAAGGATGTTAATATCTTTGTTTGAGGATGAGTTGAGCCCACTAGTTTCTCCCCATATGAGAGATAAATGAGGCCCCCTAAAGCTTAGTTTTTTTAATTATTTTGATCCTCCCCTCCTCCAACTTCATTTCTTGAAGTAATAAAATATTAGGCAAAAAATATTTTCTCAATGATGCCACCACTCTCTACTTTGTAAGGCCATTAAGACCCCTTATATTCCATGACAAGAGATTCAATTATGATATATTGCCAAGGATTTTTTCCTCCCCCATTATGACGGGGGGAAAGTGATCTAAAGGATATGATATTCAATTGCTTGTAATCCACCCCTTTACCCTCTTTCGATCCTAGTAGGAGTTGATTCCCATAAACTATTTTTATTCTATCTCATTTTTCCTGAGGTTCCTATTTAATAGTTTCCTAGGCTTCTGCTCTGCCCCTATGTCAACCATAATTTTCTTATGGATGAAATTTTTAGGGCTTGGGGAAACCTTCTCCATCCTTGGAATACCATTTATAGTTGTCATTGCTTCGAAAAGAGGGACCTCTAAACTAGAATTTACAATTGTTCTTGAATCAATAATACAGATATTAGCTTTTGAGATCAAGCAATCAAAAGGATTTTGATCCTTTAAAAAGAGCAATGGAGGGGAATAACTAACCTATGGAGGGTGGGATAGGTCCCCAATTTCCTCCAAAAGGTATTTTAAAACCTATTTCATAGGAGCCATAGTAGATTCCTCCCTCTCCATAGCCACTGAGTCACCAGAAGGAGGAGACGGTATCAAAGATACAACTACCTCAATCACTCATAGGAGTTTAGAAAATTTGAATTTTATTTACTAAAACAACAAAAACAAAACTTTTAGGTGATTTTGTGTTATTGATATTCAATAACATCCTCTCTTATCTTCTATTTCTATGTCCTATATTGTCTTCTACTACCACATCTTCTCTTGTCTTCTATTTCCACATTCTCTCTTATCTTCTATTTTTATGTTTGGAGCCAACTTGTTTCCCAATGTCTAACACCAAAATGTCATCCAATGTCTAGTACCATCATATCATCCAATGTATGGTACCAAATTATCTTCCCAACATCCAATGCTAGTTGAGTGTTATCTTATGTGGTACCAGTTGGGGGCTATCAGGTCCAGTGTCATCTGGTGCTTGTTGCAGTCTTGATTTTTGGTGCCAGGTGGAATGTCATCATCCAATGCTAGCTTCCAAGCTATCTTAAGAGCTCTAGTTTTTGTGCAAAAACCTAATGAACCTTTTTATTTCCTCAATCTCAATATTGGTTAGTAAAACATCCCTTTTTACCTTTTCTAGCATATAATATTTCACTTCCTACTTTAGTCTTGTATTAATCCTACTTACAATATAAATTCAAGTAACTAATGTAATTATGAAGAAAAACACAATAATATAGTGCAAAATGAGGTAAAAATACTATATAAAATGAGGTATTTTTGGTCCCCATCACTCCCTCCAACCTATTGGGATACATGTCCTTTTGCATCAAATAATTATTTTCAAGTGCAAACCACTTCTAAGACTCATTATCTATTTAGTTTTTTTTCCTATAATTCCTTATACATGTGCAAAATTCGATAAGAGAGTTTCCTCAAAATATTCTCCAACTAACCTCGGTACACTCTCAAGATCAAAAGCCTGAATTATTTTCCTTTTAATTCATGCGTCTACCAATAAAATTTAGATCTGGGTGATTTCCTTATTTTTATCATCCTACAATAAATTCTTAACTACTTTTAACCTTGTCTATAGGTCCCAAATGACTACCTTGGCTCCTTCTAGGTCCAAGATTTCAAGATTTATATCATATTAATTTGGTATTTTAGGTTATCCTATTTTTGATCTAGGTATAGGAGATTGTGGAGTAGGGGCTTCAAGGGAGATTTCCCCTAGGTATGAATGTGATATAAAGTTGGGAGATGTAGGCTATAACAACTCATTAATGGTTACTGTATCCTAAGGCTTACTTGCTTCTTTTTATTTATTTTACTCTTAAATCAAAGTAGCTAGTGATGATTCTTTGTTTCTATCATTAGTCTCTATTTCTGGTAAAAATTGCTAGTTTGATATGTTTGAAATGGGATTGGTTGCTATTTTTTTAAGCTACCTCTACATGGGTTATCCTTTTGAACCATTGCTTAGTGTTAGAATACTACTATTTTTTGAGGGCTTTTGAAACTTCATGGATGACCACCTTGATCCTATTTTGGCTCTTCTTCCTTGAAACCTCTAGAGCTTCCATTTCTTCTAATTTTTATTTTTCTTCTGCTATATTTAAGTCTGGTGCTTCTTCATAGGGTGTTGAAGAGGTTTATGATTATGATTTAGATTTCATGTACATTTATTCTTCTTTATAGGTTTTTATTAATTTTCTCCCTTAGGCATAGGTCCAAGGGATCCAAAAAATTTTCTACTATTTTTGAGAGGGCTTGGAAGGCTTATTCAATCTATGCATCTTCCTACTAGATTTTACTGGCTTACACATAGAGGACTCTAGTGATTGTGAAATTTCAAGCTCTAGCAAGGGTTGACTAGAACCAGATTGCTTTAGTGATTTAGTAGAACTAATATTTTATGGTTATCTTTCATCATTGTCCTACTACTTAAGCCCGTCCATCCCTAAAAACTTGAGTCATTGATCATTACTACTTTTTCCATCTCCAATTCATTGTTTTTGGTTGGAAATCTACCTAAGTATGTGTTATGCATCCTAGACCACAACCAATATTGGATGACCCTAAATTACTTTTGAGTAAACCTCCAAATAAGGCCAATTCCTCATTGTGCTAAATAATAAAAAGGGATTGAAGACTAAATAAAGAAATGCAAGGTTTGGAAAGAGAGATAAGGGTTAGAAGTTAATAAAAATGTGGTTAGAATTAAACTAATAGAAACTAAGGGTATTATACAAATACCCTACAATTGAACTTCAACAAAGCTTAACACACTAGCTATCAATCAGAGCATTATAGAGTATAGACATATTAAGCTTGTGCTATGCATTCTTCAACATTATAGGAACTTTACAAAAAGTAATCCAAACAAAAATCCAAGGTAGCATAATTTTCTTAACATAATTTACAAACCATAAAGCATGAACATAAATGCATAAAGATACATAACTCACATGCGCATTGAAATCTAAAACAATTTCTTTGATAGAGGTCAAACAATATTTGATTATATTAATTATAGAGTGAAATTATACAACTTTCAATAAACAAATGCTAAAAGGTCAACCCTCATACTAAGAAATATTTAGGTATTTATAAGACTATACAATGTGTTATGTTATGCTTGATAATTGCATTAAAATCCTATTGTAGGCCTATGCATATCCTGGTCAGCATACTTGAATGACATGGATTTTATTTTTCTACTCTTTCTTAACTAGCTTAGACTAATTGTCTTGATTTTGATAAGATGACATGGTCGATCCTGATTCCTTCCACAACCTTGGAATCCATGTGTTTTTAATAGTCTTAAGCATATTTGGATGGCTCAAATTTCAACCACTATGCTTCATTTTTATGCTAGTTGTATAGATGGTAGATCCAACTTAAAAAATTTGATATGGATGGTTGATAAATACCATGGAGATTTAGGCTTCTAACACACATGATCCTTGCTAAAAATAACATCTATAGGATCCTTCTACTCATTATCAGGGCTTAGAGGTCTTGTCAATACTTTATAACTACTATAGAGGCCTTAGACACCAGGATAATATTTTTAGGATGCTTCCTGACATCACTATTTGAAAACCTTAAATGCTTTACCTTTTGGGCTTTTGATTTTACTAGGTAGACCTTTTGAAGACTCGTTTATGGATTGACCAAAAACCTAGTCATTTTGTGCTAACACCATCCTAAAGAATCATCATCCACTATTTGCTTTAGGTTCTTGAATAACTGGTTTTATATTTTTAGGAACCTTGGTTAATGTCATCTATAAAAATTTCTAATCGATAGACACCTTAGGCAATGGACTAGGCTAGGTGTTTTGAAGGTTTTTCTCATGTATCTTGTAGAAATCCCTAACCCTATTTATTCTCAGGATTTTTATTTATCAGGAATTTAAAACAATTAATCTAATGTTAGGTTTGAAATAATATGACATTCTTTATGTTTGGGCTTTGAATTTATGGATATTTTTTGACACTTTGTCTAACGTCATCACTTGTAAACATCAACATTTTTTGGTGTTTGAGATTTGGGTTTATCAAAACCTTTGAATTTATTAAAAACCCCAACCAATTTAAGGGAGGTGATTGGAAATATTTACCTTAGCCAAATTTTAGGCCTAGCAAGGTGTATTTGGATTTTTATCTATTCATATATAAAATATACTAACGTTGACCAGTTGTTTGGATACTTGCCTCAACAAAAATTTAGAGAAAATTATAATCTAATATTGATTGCAGAGACTTATATACGTGGAAAATTGCATTTACCATCATTAGTGTCACCTCCTAGGGATTTATACTTGTAAAAATAGAGAACCTATATGACCTTATCCATTGTACAAGGAGTCACAAGTTTAGAAGGAAAAAGAATTGTAGAAAATTTTGAGACATGAGAAAGAAGGGAACTTAAGGGATTGAATGGATTTGAATTCTATAACTATAATAGGGGTTTACAAGAATGCATTGGAATATGCTTCTAGTTATGTTACATCCCATTAGAATCTAGAGAAGAAAAAGAATAAGAGGTGGTAGGGAGCAACCAGAAGCTACTTTGGGAGTGGAATGTCAAAATTGGACAATTGGGATGGGTAGAAAAGAAAATGATTTGATGAACAATAAATGATAAGGAGATGAATGGGGATAAGATGATACTAGGAAAACAAGTAGTGGGAAAAAAGGAAGAATATACAAGAAAATAAAAGTAAGAAAACAATTAGAGATACTTGGTTGGCGGGTAATTCTAGAGAACTAGATTTCTCCTAATAATAATATGCATTAGCTAATAATATGCATTAGTTGAGGGCTACTTTAGACAAGGGCAAGCTAATTTAGGTAGATATTTAAAGTACTTGTATCTTGGTGATCCCAATGGATCATTACCAATATTTTCTTCATAGTATTGTGTACGTGATTCTCCTTAAGAATGTAGACAACTTTCAAGCACTTAGTTTCCCTAGAGATATCCATAATTGCTTTGCTATGCATATAGTTGCTCAGGTCTTTGCTAAACTATTAAATATAATTTATTATGCTTATAACAAGCCCACACTTTCTTCTATAGCATTAACTAAGGAAAATTATAGTTGTTATCTTCAATGATCATGGATTTTTTGTAAAGTTGACACACATTCCAAACATTTAAAATTTTTATAAGTGACTCAATCACATGCCTTCCTTTTTATAGTTCCTAGTCTTTTACCAACATAGAATTTTCCATTTATATACCTTATATTTTTTTCACAATCAAAGTACTGAGGCATAATACTAAAGACTTTAGATGTCATGCATTGTCCTTTTTCTATGCTTGTGTGCCACTCATCATATGGCTGTGTTCAATTACCAAGGTATAAAAAATTGAGGTTCTAGTAGTTTCACCTTATTATTCTTGTATTTGCTATATCATAATTGATAACTTTCCCTACTCATATCTATTTGTCCTTTTTTTAAGCTAAGGAGTGCCTTCTAAGCTACAATATTTGGCAAGTTATATCCTAGATCTCCCTTTATGGGAGCTTAATTATTATAACATTTTTATGAATATATTTTAATAGATAGACTTTTATATATGAGTGATCTTGGTATTTTCTAGCCTGATTTTTAAAATTTAGCCTATATTGTGGTGCTACCAACTAGTTCAAACTAGGTCCAAAGGTGATCTAAAGTATAGAGGTGTCCTTGTTAATCCCAATGACTTGGGAACCCAAGACCCATAATTTATTGTAATGAGACCATTATTTTATTCCTCTTTATACTCAATGAAGTAGTAAACTATCATATATATTGCATTGGTACCCTTCTATTAACTCCTAAGCTAGATACATTGCCCCATATAACTCTTTGCTTATGAATACCACCAATTATGGGTTGGATATTTTCTTCAAAAATTTTATGATGGATTTTTATTGTGCTATCATCTTAGCTATATTACCCTATGCCATTTAGAAATTAGTTTGTGTTTTTTTAAAAACATGTAGGCTAAAATTCAAATATTTAATGACCAGGTACACTTGTATGATCACTTCAAGAATTTTTCTCCAACTATCCTTTTTAATCTACACTAATGCTTCCTAGGAGAAATGAGAAACTTGTGCATTTTTATTTTATTCATACATCTCTAGTTGTATATTCTTAAAATGTTCTTCTGGGGTTATATTTTTCATCCTTTTACTAAAATTGGGATGGATTTGGAGCTTCCCTAAGGCTTTGCTACAACTGCTCAACTTGGATCTGCAGGGTCTTCTTTTCTTTTTTCTCTTGATCTTAAGTTTTGGTCAAGTGCTTCATATTTTGATTCTCCTTTCCTTCCAGTTGGGCTCCTTAATAGTACAAAATGCTGACCTAAGAATGGACAACTTGAGAAGTATCCCCTAGTGGAACCTTGGTGATATCCACCTCTTGCACCACCACATTATAATCTATTATTGTTAGTTCAGAGGTAGGCTTATCCACAATCAAGGTATAGTTCATTATTTTTTTATTTTTTGTAATTGAATCCACTATACCAATCATTATTGGTGGTGACTTCTTTGGTTTCTTCCAATATGCCTATTCCTCCAATAATTCCTAAGCATTGGATTTTTCTTGTTGAAATTGGCTTAATATATCTCGAATTGGGTGGCTATAAAATGGAGTTACAATGAGGTAGGTTTGGAGAAGAGGATATAAATATAGGGGGATTTTTGAACTAAGGAAGTGATACTTACAGGAGTTTGAGGTTATGAGATTAAAAAATGTATCGATTCTTATGCAGAGCAACAAAATTTATGCTCGTGGTAGGTGATAGAGTTTATGTTGCTTCTTGGGGAATTTTTTTTGGAGAAGGGATATAGGAGATAATAGTGGGGATAAGAGATGATGTACCTATTTCTTACTCCTAGATTTGCTCCTAATTCATTGTCATTGTGTCCAATGATGTTGAGATTGTATACTAAATCTTGGTCCTTTTTGCCCGCTTCTCTTGCTAACTCAAATGAAAGCCTTTCTCTTTTGTTGTTTCTAAACCCTTCAATTGATTTGAGGGGTCAAAATATTTTGGCATAAATTAATGAGTATCCTTTTATCTAGAAGACTAGTACTAGCTCCAAGTGCCAATTAATGTTGTCTATGTTTGGGCTATAGAAGCTCATGCATATCTCACCCTATTCTACTAAGACCTCCTCCAACATATCCCATCATTTTCATGATTTTACCCTCCACTAAGTATGCTTTTTTTTAGTTCTTGTGGTGAACGTGGAGGTATCTCTTATTGCTAGAATGGGCTATCCTATAGAGGTTGTCATTTGCCTAGACTTATTTCTTTTGGAATTTCAACCCATTTTTATTTTTAGGTATATTTTTGTAGCCTAGTCCTCTTCTAAGTTTGCTTGTTCTAGGATTTTTTCACCAATATCCTTGTCTTATTTGGAGTATTAATATTTATCATCTTCTTCCTTAGTAATATTTTATTCATCCTCTTATTTAACTACCCATGTTTTGTAGTGTTCATTATAGTGGCTTTCAAAGTCTTTGTCTATGCCAAGAGGATAACAAATTTTCTACATATTACATTTGCACCTAAAATTCCACCATTATAGGATCTTTTATTTTGACCATTATGGCTCCTTTTCCATTGTTTTTATCAGTTTTTCATCCAAGACATAGTCTTTATTATTTTCTGGATCATATGGATTTACTATATCATGAAAATATCTCTAAGGAGGATTTTTCTAAAATTTGATTACATCTAAATATAGCTCCTCTTCTTCTAAATTATTCCAAAGTGCTTCTCTCTTAGGCCATGAAACATGGTTTAATGCTAGATGCTTATTATTTGCACCTTTTATCTTGGCCTTTAAATTTCCCTCTAGGTCATATTTCTGTTTATGTGGCACCACTTTCAACTTAAAGTATTTGAGCTTAGCTTATAGGGCTTTACCTTGTCTTTGACCAGTCAGGGTAATTTAACCAAAACTAAAGGGTGTCTCATATGCATCGACCTGTTTTAGAATTATCCCAAAGTTTTCATTCATCCAATCTACTTGTTGCTATAATTCTATCCCAAACATTTAATCTGTTACATAAAAAGGTAGTAAAAAGAAGTCCCCATTAAAATCATATACCCTTATCATGGTGCCCTCATTAAAAGAAATACAAATATTTGATATCTTTTTTAAGAGTACAAATTCAAGCTATTGACTTTCCAAATAGCCTAGGATTCTTTCCATATATACAAGCTAAAGTGGGACCCAAAAAATACTTGTTGAATTCCATATAAGAGTTGGAGGCCCTAAGCACTAGTGTCCAATCTACTATTGAGAGAACAATTCATTTTAGGGTATGATTGCTTATTTTTTATCCTATAAATATTTCTATTATAAATTACAAAAACATCCGTGCCAATTACAAAGGATAACTAAATGCCCCATATTCATTTTTCTAAAAATCAACTAGCTAGGTTTGTATTGTTGAACATAAAAACTAGGTCCAATAAAAGTAAGTGGGGTTGTGAGGGTTAGTGATGAGATGTGCCATGACTATTTGATAATAATGCACCTACTTATGATTTTCTAGGCCAAAAATCATAGCCAACATGGTAAAAAATTCTTATAGGTATTTAAAATCATCAAGCAAAAGTGGGCCCTTTGGAAACTTAGGGATGGGTTGGAGCAATTGTTTGTTGAGCCATTCTTGTATCCTACCATCATAATAGTCCTTTTGTATTTTAATACTAAAATATTTAGGATGGTATTTAGGGTGTATACCCACTACAAATGCATCTATGAAGATTTTAGGTGTAAGAACAAAAATTACCTAGTCTATTGCATTGTTCACGATCCTGGTTCTAGGATTGTAGTTGTCTACCATCGCTTTGAATAGCTTGTTGGATTTTAAGCTTTGCTACTTCAAAATATCACACATCCCAATATAAAGAAGCCACAATATTATAGGTCAAAATATTAATAATTAAGAGAATAATTATATATGAGCAATCAAATTATGTATCTAGGCCAATATAATGATGAAAATAACACTCAATTATAATATCAAATATGAATGTAAAATGGACAAAATCATTCATGTACATGCATGAAGAATACTTACCATATTAATTACTCAAAAATCTATATACAAGCTTTATTATCAATGCTTAATCCATTTTTGTTGTTCATGTTACATTGTATGGAGACTTGTCTCTATAATATAGATATAGTAATGTGAATCTTTACATACTTGACTATTTATCTCCCTATGATAACTCCCATGACCTTTGGCTTATCATATTGCCACTTTATACTAGAATTTTCACTCTCTTATTACATGCATACTTGAATCTATGACACTTGCACACTTCTACATAAAATTTACTCTCCTACATGCACTTCTAATATAAGACACTTGTGTACATCCTCATATTACATATTTGTATACTAATATACATGACACATGCACATTCTCTCAATAAAAACTTGCACTCTTACTTACATGACACTTGTGCATATCCTACACATTGCACTCTTCCATGATTTGCAATTCAATTCCTTTGAAGTTGAAATCCATATATCTCCAAAGTTAAAAATATTTCAAATAAGAAATTTGTAAATTTTAAAATTCTAATCCTTTGAAGTAGAAATACTTTTAACTCCCTACTAAATTAAATATTCTGTAGACACCTAAAATGTGTCATGTTGAGGAGGCTACTCATGTGGACACCTTTTCAGGCCATATGACTCATCTTGGACCTTTTCAAGACCCAAAAATGGTTCTAACCACTCAAGTAGGGTAGTCTAGTCCTTTTTAGCCTCTACCATGAATGTCATTAGTGGTGGCCATCACCACCAATGATGTTGATAGCGGCCACAACTGGTCCATGCGTTTTGATATCAGCCATGGCCATAGTCATGCCTATCGATAGTAGTTGAGCCTGTAACAAACTTATGCTAATAGAGTTTAGTAAAATTTATTACATCCAATGGATTCTTGGGAAGTTGTCCATTGGAATATTCTAGAAGCTTCACCCCAACTACCCCAGCTCAACCAAATATTGTTCTTAGCTTCATGAGGAATCTAGGATGCCAATTTGGGTGTTCTATTTAAGGTGCCCAAAAAATGAGAGGTAAGTCTAGAGATTTTGTGTGCAATTGCCATAGAGGAGATCTGTAAAACTGAGAAGCAATTAAATATCCCTTTGAGGTGAAACGAAGTGCTACCCAATTGCAGAATGACATATGTGCATATATCAATGGAGTTCCCAAAATATTGAGAAGAAACAATACCATTGTTCTTCAGCAATTCATTGTCCCTATGAGCTAATTCGTAATCAATTAAGTCTTGAGACACGACCAAACCTTGCACATAAATTCAACATTAGAATTGATCATAATTAGGCTCAAAACATAGAGAATAGAGCCTCTATCCCATGGCTACTATTTTCAATAGTAGCCCACAGGAATTGCCACTAACATTGACATCGACTAATAGAACTTGATGCTTTGATCATCAACAACTATGGGATGATGCATCATTTCTTGTGCTATAGCCTTTATATTAGTCTTTAAATGCATTTATTTGATTTCTACCATATATTACTATCTTTACTTTCAATATTTACACATTATTTCTACTTTAATTTTAGTATTTTCATGCATCTTATCATTTCTTTACGTATTTGCTTCATATTTTGCAATAATCATGAAATGGCCTCATCTTGAGAGGCTTGACTCTTGCTATTGATGTTTTGTAGGTTTCCTTGTGTGTAAGTCATAGATCTTATAGATAGCACATCTTCTTAAAGATCATCTTCATTAGCATCATAAAGTGGAGGTCACTGAAATAATCCCTCCATAATCAGTTCATGGGGATTCTAAAGATCTATTGAGACACCTATCATTTGAATTATTGATTGTAACATGTATCAAACTAGTTAATCCCTTAGAGGGATATCTTGTAACCTTGATGTAAAGAGAAATTTGCAAATATGAATAAATAAGGACACCATTTATTTTATCTCTTTCGCTTTACATTGGTTATATGATGTTATCTTGTCTATTTGATTTTATACTTCTTTAGGTGTTATATTATTAGTAGTATTACATTTTCAAATTTTCAATTATTTTTAAAATTTTAAAATCTTCAAAAAACATCAAATTACTTCAAAATGTATCTATAAAAAATGTGCCATTTCATTGATGTTAAAATAAGTGTTACAAAATCAATCCTTTACAATTTTTTCCCTTGGGATACAAGCAGGGCCTTCCAGTGAAGAAACCCTTTACAAAATATTGTTATGGCACTGTAGGAGGCTTCTATAGGCACCTTATCTAGAGTGGGTTTACTAAATGCATATCACTACTAGTTGAGAAGATCATCTAAGCCTACACAACCCAAATCAAGAAGTTAGTAGCAACTATGGGTCTGCCTTAATAAGACCATGATTGATAAGAAATAAAACAAATGAAATATAATCTATTGCATGATGATGGGACTCAAATGAGCTAAAGAATAGAGAAAATAGTGATTCTTACCTTTTTTTTTTATTTGTTGGCTTGGTATTTCCAAACTAGGTCCCTAGATGGAACTATACCCTAGGGTATGGTCTAGGATATGATTATACCTCTCCTTATAGTCAGATGTGTGTTGCTAGACTTAAACTTCTTTTGTAGGGGTGGTTATGTTGGTTCTTCGGAGGTTCCTACTTGAATTTTGTGATTGTTTGAATCTTCACCTATGAGAAGTTTACAAAAGATAAAGGTTCAATAAAAGGTATACAAAAGCATCCATGGGGAGGTAGCACCAAAGAGGGTTTGAGTGCAATGGAGGCTAGAGTGATTTCTATAGAGTTTTGTTATGGAAATGTGTGTTATTATGGTTATGAATGAAATGTCCTTCTATTTATAGAATTTGGCTACGGTTGGGGGGGTTGAGGTGTCCTATGAGATGGAGGTGTGCACCATACCTAATAAATGCCCTTGGGTGGAAGAAATTCTTCATCCATCCATATGCATTAAATGGACATGGGGTACCATGCCTCATATACATGGGGTGAAGAAATTCCGCACCCTCATTATGGAATGTGGATGCAAAGTCATACATGCCATAAATGCATTGATGATGCAAATTCTTCATGTCATTAAAGGCATTTAATGTGTATGGAGATGTGGAAAGTAGGGGGTATAGTAGGCTAGGGTGAGGTGAAAGCTAGGCTATTCAAAGGGTATACTAGGGTGAGGTGGCCCTAGGATATTATAAAGGGGTGGTTGCATTGTGACCAAGGGCTAAGCGTAGGAAGGGGAAAGTGTTTGAAATCACACTAAATATTAAATCTTCTAATATTTCAAATCTTCAAAAACAATTTCAAAAACCTAGTTGAAATCCTTTTTACTCCATACCTTATAAATAAATTTAAATATAAAATAATTAAAGTGCATAAATATCAATATGGAAAACTTTGTAACTTCACTTTATAATTTTCAAAATAATGTAAAGATTTTTTTCCTCCAAATATATAAATAGTGCATCAATTATGAAATAACATTGAATGTTACTTGAGTAATTCAACTATATTCTCACTGCAATTATTGTTTTGGACAACATGTCATTTTTGAATTTGTGCTAGGAAAGGGTTTAGGCTTCCAATGCTTAGAATTAGCTTTTCCCATATGTTCACTCTATTATCTGCTCACTTGTCCAAAAGGTGACGCTTTTCTTTTATCTTGTTAGCTCACCTGAATGGTGGCAATGTTCTCCTCTGGTATTGCTCACTTGGTCAAATGGTAGCGATAATTTCCTTTGCTCTCACTTATTTTGGTACCAAATTTTTTGGTGGAAATATCTTAGGAGCAATGTCTTGGGTGGATATGTTTTAGGTGCCAATGTTCCTTTGGTAGAAATATCTCTAGTGCAACATCTCAAATGAAGATATTTCAAATGCCAATATTACTTTGTGGTAATGTCTTTAAATAGTTCTTGGATCAATGCATGTTTCATGATATTATCTCATGTCTAAATGCCTCTAGATAGTAGCCCTCTATTAGTGATTCTGGATAGTAATTCTCTACTAGCACTCGCATCTAAATGCCTCTTCTAGATAGTAGTGCTCTACTAGCACTTACATTTGACTGCTCTTTTGGATAGTAGTGCTCTAGCTAGCATTGGTTGCTTCTTGAGTTCCTTTTCTCCTAGTGCTATTTGCCTTTTTTATTTCCCTTATATTCTAGTGCCCTTGTTAGTGCTTAAAAACTTGGTCATATCAAGTAGTTGTTGTATAATGGATCTTATTTGATATAGCTTTCAATTAGTTGCACTCATAACACTTAGCCTATTTTACAGTTCTCATTTATAGCCAAGCTTATATGAAGAACACAAGTTTATACTGAGAGGGTGGGTGAACATTATAAGACCACTTTTTACTTTTCTTTCAATTCAATATTATGTAATTTAAATATAGGAATATCAACAGCAGTAACCAAAGCAATGCATAAATCATCACACACAATAGAGACACCATAATTTATGTGGTTCACCCAATGTGGGTTACTCCACAAAGGAAATATTTCACTAAAATTTTCTCAATCAATCTCTTGGGAATCCTTTTCCTATTACAATGTTTATGGGTTTCTATACAAAGGAGACACCAATACCCTAAAACAAGTTTATGGATCTCTATCCACATGAGAACTTCTCCTCTGCTCTGGTTGGTGATCCTCTAGAATAATACTACCTCCACTGCACTAGCTTGTGGATCTATCTTCACTGAAGACTCTTATACCCACTCAAAAGACCTATCCTCACTACCCTGGCTGATGGATCTCAATCCACTAGAGACTATTATCCTCTCTACTTTGTCATATCCAAAGCTCTATCTCAAAATTGCACTAAACATAGTACTTCAATCTAGTACAACTTTGCTCAATCTCTATATCTGGTATGGAATAAACTTATCCTCAAATATACACCAAACTCTACTCTCAAATCTGCACTAAACATTGTCCTTCGGTCTAGCACAAATCTATCCTTGATCTCTATCTTCAAGCCTTAACTCAAAGCTTGGAACAAATATGTTGGATCTACCCCAAACCTTAACTCAAGATTTGAACAAATCAATCAAATATGCTCATAAGTCTTCTTAAAGACTTGTCTCACATCTATCTTGTAAGCTTCCACAAAATCTCACACTAATATGTCCACAAGTCCTCTCTAGAACTTGCTCAAATCTTCTCTACAAGTTCTCTCTAGAAATTGCTCAAATCTGCTCAATAATTCCTCTCAAGAACCTATCCAATATGCTCAACAAGTCCACACAAAACTTGTCCAATCTGCTCAACAAGTCCACTTAGAACTTGCTCAAATCTTCTCTACAAGTCCTCTGTAGGAATTTATCAAATATGCTCTACAAGTCCTCTCTAGAACTTGTCCAAATATTTCTCTACAAGTCCTCTCTAGAATTTTTCCAAATTTTCTCTACAAGTCCTCTATAGAACTTGTCCAAATATGTGTAATAAGTCCTCTCAAGACTTATCCAAATATGTATTGTAAGCTTTCACAAAAGCTCACACAAAATCAGTCCATAGGTCTCCTCAAAGGCTTGCCTCAAATATGCTCAACAAGTCCACACAAAACTTGTCCAATATCATAAAAACATAAAGAGAATTGTTAGAGACTCAATATATTCTATACTAATTACAATGCGCAATTACTTTAAATCACTCTCTTAGAAACATAAGGAGAATTTTTAGAGACTCAATATGCTTCAAATACAACTCAATGATCAATCACTTTCTTGACTCAATTCAGAATATAGAATAGTTTGTTTTATGTAACTTGAAAAATCACTTCACACATCCACTTGACTAGGCTCAACCAACTCTACTCAACTAATCACTCAATGAAACAACCCTTTTCATAAAACCTAGTCTAAGCATATAAACATCAACTCAAAATATTTCCAACAATGCTCAACAAAAAATCTCACATAACAATGATACTCATGTTATCTTCAAACCCTAGTTCAAGTTCTTCACTCAACAACTTACTTCAACAACAATGCTTATGAAACAACTCTCACATAACAATGATACTCATATTCTCTTCAAACCTTAGTTCAAGTTCTTCACTCAAAAACTCACTTCAACAACAATGCTTATGAAACAACTCTCACATAACAATGATACTCAAACCCTAGTTCAAGTTCTTTGCTCAACAACTCACTTCAACAACAATGCTTATAAAGCAATCTTCACATAGAAATGATACTCAAACCCTAATTCAAGTTCTTCATACAACCAATGGTTTCAACAACAATGCTTATCAAATAAGGTTTAACAACAATTCTTTATTTTAGAAAACCTTGAAGCATTCACTCAACACACTCAATAAGGAAACCCTAATCAAGTCCTTTTCACTCCAAACTTATTTTTCAGAAAACTAACCAATCAACTTAACTATGGAAGAATGTGCTCATACCTTTTTCTTGATGATAAGCAGTAGACGTCACAAATCTGCCACAACCATAAAACACTTCTTTGCCAAACTCAAAAAGGTTAGAATACAAAATATTATTCCAATATTTCCTCAAAGATATTCTTTGCACCAAGATATAATCAATGCCTTATTTCTTCCTCTTTCAACAAATCATACATAAAAAAAATACTTGGAAACACCTTATCAACTCCAATATTATAATAGTGACCAACACCCTAATAAATCAACCACTCTTAAAATAATATCCGCCACCATAGGATATTAACCACTTTAATAATATTCACATATATAGAATATCAACCACTCTTCATAATATTCACCACAATAAAATATTAACCAAACAGTTTTCACTCCATTCATAAAACCTTTGAGAAAACAATATAAAAAATTTAATTTTGCCAAACCTTATAACTCCCTCACAATCTTAGAACCAATAATAAACATGAAAAATTAACTTGTCCAACCAACCTCCAAAAATTTTAGAGATTAAACACCTTGCGTACATTGTATTCCCCACCAAAAGGGGTTCAACATGACTCGATCCACCGTCTCCTCTTACCTAAGCACTTAGGCACTTGGGAACTCACCACATGGGCTATGAAGGCCCACGTGAAGGAATGATAGATGCCTTCCTCTTATACCTTCAACACTTCTCATTTTTCACATGCGAAAAATATGTTTTCATTTCCTTTGGTCATAGCGCTAAATTATTTGCTTCGCATGTTCATTTCTTAGGCATGGTAATTTCATTAATGTGGTAGGTGCTCCCTTTTATATGCATAATATAACATTCCTCCTCACATCAGCACTTTTTAAAATTGAATTTCGAATTTCAAATCTAAAACCCACTTTAGGGTTTTAACCTTAATTTAATTAATTTATAATTAATAAATAAATTAATAATTAATTTAAATAACTTTTCAAGTTAAGTAAATTAACTAATAAATTAATTTATAATTAATTTATAATTAACTTTAAGCTTATTTAGTATAATAAAATTATTATAATTTATTTTCCAATGGTTTTTATGAAAAACCTTTTATTTTCTTCTTCAGTGGTTTTAATGGAAAACCTTTTATTTTATCCTTCAATGGTTGTAATGGAAAACATTTTATTTTATCCTTCAATGGTTTTAATGGAAAACCTTTTATTTTCTCCTCCAATGATTTTAATGGAAAACCTTTTATTTTGCTTCATCAAGGTTTTAATGAAAAACATTTTTGGTCATGCTTCATAAGACATTATGAAACTTTTTGGAACCAATCAATTGCATTCCTTTTGACATCAATGACAACTTCACACCTTGACATCAATGAAAACTCGATGGACTCAAAATGTCCAACATTATAGCTCTTTTCCTTCTCACAAAGCTTCTATATGGTGGTTTTTATATGATTCCCTCTATAGGGCAATGCTCTTGCACATTATATATTCTGCTATATGATTCCCTCTATAGTAGTGTTCTTGCACTTTCTCTATTCTGCTTTCCTTATGTAGCACTAGTTCTTCAAGAAATACTTCAAAAAAACTAATCCAAGACCAAGACTATAGTAACTATAGTATTCTAGCAAACCTTATATTTCTAGTTAATAACCAAAACTTAAAATTTTCTCTATGCCTCTATATTTCCTTATATTTGGAGGCTTCTTCTATATACTTCTCAATACTAATATATTATCAAGAAGCTTATACTGCTTCTCTTATCTAAACTCTATTATTCTATGGAATCTTAGATGCTTCTCAATCTCAATCTCCATATCTATATTTAGGAAACTTAGATGCTTCTCCATCTTAGGAAGATTTGATGATTTGATGCTTCTCAATATTTGAAATCTATCTTTGATGTCTTAGATTGCACCTAAGAATAACAATTATTCTCCTCCTTTTTAGAGAACCCAAAATCAATTATCAAGGTAACTTATGAATGTCCCTTCACATCCAACTATATTCTAAGTTGGATCTCTTAATAACTTCTAGTTGAATCACATCCAACTATCTCTAAGTTGGCTCTCTCTTCAATGTCAAACTTTATTCTAAGTTACCCCTTAATCAATATTAGTTGAGTCCTAGTCTTCACTAGTTTTCCTTTAACTAAGTGGAAATACCACAACATACAAATCAAGGTGACCAGTCCTTGTCCCCTCAATATCTACCCAATAAAGCCTTAAAAAATAGAGTCCAATTATTCACTACTTTCAAAGAGGATAGAATACAATGTAATAGTGGCTAATAAAATATAACTCTATAAAAAATGGATAGATTTAAGTGGTATCTTTGATAGCACTATTGGATTTTAAGCCTTGCTACCTCAAAATATCACACATCCTAATATAAAGAAGCCACAATATTATAGATAAAAATATTAATAATTAATATTAGAATTATATATATGAGCAATCAAATATGATATAATTATGAAAATATCACTCACTTATAATATCAAATATGAATGTAAAATGGCCAAAATATTTCATGTACATGCATGAAGAACACTTACAATATAAATTGCTCAAAAATCTATATACAAGTTTTATTATCAATGCTTACTCCTTTTTATCTCATTCTCATTGCATTTTATGGAGATTTGTCTCTATAATATAGATATAGTAATATGACTCTTTACATACTTGACTATTGCTCTCTATATGATAGCTCTTTGGCTTATCTTCTTGCCACTTATATACTAGACTCTTCACTCTCTTCTTACATGCATACTTGACTCTATAACACTTGCACACTTCTATATGAATCTTACTCTCCTTCATGCACTCCTAATATAATACACTTGTAAACATCCTCACATTATATATTTTCACACTTACATACATGATACTTATGCACATTCTCTCAATACACATTTGCACTCTTACTTTTGTGACATTTGTTCATATCCTACACATTGTAATATTACATGAAACTTGTGCATTTCTTGCATATTAATAATTAAATAAAATAGGAAATATAGATCATTCACTTAAACTAAAGACTCAACCCTAATCTATTACATATTTTACATTTATACCATGAAGGTACCATGAATGTACATTTTCCTGTACCAAATAATGTAATATTCTTCAACATAGATCTGGGTAGGTATGTATGGGCCTAGGCATATATGATAATAACAAAGAGTGCCATGCAATCATAGTTGGATGGCTTCTCAAAAAATTAAAAGCTCTTTGCTCTACTCCATCCCTAAAACTTCTCAACTTACATTTAATGGTAAGTATTAGGTTATGAATATCATCCATGTAGTCTTGGAGGTGCTTGTAATCCTTCTAATCCTTCTTATCTATGATAGCTACTTAGATTAATATACAAATATGCTTACTAAATTTAATAAACTAAGGGTCTCCCATGAAACTTCTTTGTACTTTCTCCTTATAATGCTCTAGCTTTTAAGATGCTAGATTACTTAATTGTTTGGTGTGCAAAATGAACCCACAAGGCTTTGAATGTGCTTTGCTTTATGGCTAAAATTGGTCTTGAAAATTTTTGATACATGTAACCATATTGTTACACTTTTCATATTTAATGCCACTTTCTTTTCAACCAATAGGCTTTTTACATTTCAAAATTGTCACCTACCACCTATTACTTCAAATAATAAGCTTCTTGTAATTCAAAATTGCCATGAATTATTTAGTTGCACATTTCTATGTACATGATGATACAATTTGAGGCACTTCCTCTTATGCAAAGTGCTTTAAATACTATTTGTTTACCAAAATTGTCAAAATTTGACCATCGATGTCAAACAACTCAAATGCATTAGAATCATACTTTGTGATATTTTTGTAGGGCCCAAACCATAATGATTTTAATTTTTTGATGTTTGCTTGGATAAGTATTGTCCTCATCCTATTTTAACATAAATTCACTAATCCAAAAATCCTGTGGAGAAGATTTTTTATCGAACCATAATTTTATCCCTTTATGGTATTGGAGGAAGCTATTATTAGCCTTTTCTCTTTGCTCTTCCAAAAAGATAAACTCTACCATCCTTTCTTCTAAAGACTCAATATTCGATAATTCCAATATGGTAATTAACTTCATTGCTAGTAACTCTAAATGTAATGGTAGGAATGCTTCTTTGCCATAGACTAAGTCATATGGTGAGGTCTTCAAGGTTTTCTTTACTATGATTCAATCAATGCATAAGGATTGATCAAAAATAAGGTTCCAACCTCTCTAATTTTCTCCAACTACCCTTTTAGTGATTCTTAGTATGTTTTTGTTTGTGTACTCGACAAATCCATTTCCTTGCAGATAGTAATTGGATGAATTCTTTAGATATATATACCAAATTTGATTGCAAATTCTAAGACCTTGAAATCTATAAATGCAGGTTCATTATCAGTTATTATAGTTTCAAAAATACCAAACATGGTTATCAACCTCTCTAAAAATTTGATCACTATATCTTGGTCTTCTCTTTTTGTTGTTGCTACCTTAGATTACTTGGTGAAGTAGTGAGCTTCCGTCAGGATGAATTTATATTTGGTTGAGTAATTTCAGTTAATTATCCCAATGAAATTCAATCCCCATTGTTAGAATGACTCTTCTTCCACTATCGGTTGTAAGGGGAGTGTTGGAATCCTCCTCCTACCCATAAAATTTTAGCATTTCTTATAGGGTTTGGCCACTCTGAAGGCATCTAAAAGTAAATTTGGCCAATAATATATGACCCTTATAATTTTTGTTGTTGTTTATCCAAAATAATATCCTCTAGAAAGTCTTGAATGAAACTTGTTTAGCACTTACTTTTCTTTTTTTGGATGGATGCAATAGAGAACTCCATCACAGTTCTTTCCATACAAGATTTTTCAATCTTGACATTGTTTAAGTCTTGAAGCATATATCTCCTTCTTTTTGAAGTAATAATATCTTTTAGGTATTTACCTGTCTAAAATAATTTGACCAATTGTGTGATCCAATCACTCTTATTTTCTAGATTATCTTCCAATCCTGACTCTTATGATTCCTCTATAAGTACATTTCTTTTAGGTACCATAAATTGGTGAGCCATTCACATAAGGTTCTTCCTATGATTAGCTTAGTAGGCTTGATCTCTATATCATACTCTTGGATCTTAGTGATCTAGATAAAATATTTTTTCGTAGCTCCCATTAAAAAATAAAGTTATGGATGTCTAGATGCATAGCATATGTTATAGTTTTGATCTATAAAATATAATACCTTAGCTTTTTAAGTGTTTCATGAGAGAGAATACCTATTTTTCAATTAATTTATATTGCTCCTCATAATTATGTAATGTTTGTCTTAAGAAAGCAATGGGGTGTTCATTCTAATCTTTATCCTTTTGTGTCAACACTGCAACTATACTTTCTTCAACACCATATACATATAAAATAAAGTCGTTATGATAGTCTAGATTAGATAAAACTAGAGCTTTGATAATGGATTTATTTATTCTATTAAATGCTCCCAATATTTCTTCCTTCTATATCAAAGGAACATCCCTTTTTAGCAATTTAGTCATGGGTTTCATGATCTAGGTAAAGTCTAATATACATTTATAGACAAAGTTATTTGCTTGAAGAAGTGAAGAAATTTTTTGTTTATAGGGATTGGTAATGCCAATATCCCTTTAACCCTATCTAGATCAATTTTTTAGCCCTTGTTTTGACACAATGTGCCCAAGAAATTTTCCTTCATGCACAACAAAAATTAGTTTTTTAGGATTTAAAGAAATTCCAAATTCCTGGTACTTTTGAAAAACCATTCTAAGATTATCTACATGTTGATATTTATATGGGAGAACACTAACATGCCATATAAATACATCAAGATAAATTTATTTACCAATTCACCAAAGAAAAGGTCCATAGCCCTCTAAAAAATTGCTCCAACAATGGAGAGGTCAAAGGGTATACTCTGATATGAAAATGCACCCCATTTAGTGGTGAATGCTATCTTAGATTAGTAATCATATCTTACTCAAATTTAGTTTAAGCTAAAGAAACCATCAAATAGAGATAATATTCTAGCTTCGACTATAAATTGTAATATTTGGTCAATCTAAGGTAGTAGATAATGATCTTTCAGGGATGCTTTGTTTGAGTTCTATAAGTCTACACATAACCAGATGTCTACCTTTTTCTTCCAAATAAAAAACTAGATTGACTACCCATGTGGAGTGCTTAATTGGGTAAATAATATTTGCATTCAATAGTTTCAATATTTTTTGCTTTATCAAGGCTTCAATATTTGGGTTTATTGGCCTCTATTTTTACCTGAAGGGCTTAACATTAGGCAAAAAATTAATTTTATGTTTTATCACTTCCTTGCTATAGACCTTGAGATCGTCAAAGATCCATGCTATTATATTTCTAAAATATTTACATAATGCAATTACGTCATCTATTTATTTCTCTTTGCATCACATTTTGACATTAAAACTATTTTTAGGCTCAACTTGAACCTCCTTCAATTTTTGTTCATCAATTTTCATCTTTTGGCTAGTTGACTAGTCATTGTTGTCAAAAAGGATTTTTAAAGTAATCATCCATTTACGAATGTGATTATTTTTCACTAAATTATATCTTATTGATCAATGTGCCCAAACATTTCCTCTTATAAGCTTACACATATTTCTTCTCATGTCAAGAATATCACTATTTACTTGTCACTGTCAAACACCTACCAAAAGTTATCCTTATCTAGGATTGATGATCTAAAAATTAATTTAAGTCCCTTTGATTTCATCCAGTTGTCAAAAGTTGAACTGAAGTTTACCCCTTGGGAGGCCAATGTATTAGCTTATGCATTCTCATTTGTCTTTATATTTATAACCTCAAAATCTTCTAGATTGGGGTTCCATCCAATTGCGATATCCCATGACTTGATCTTGTATGCTCCATTCCCATTGCCTCATAGACTACATTGGGCATGGAAATTGTAGTAGCTCCAAATTCTACCATGCAATTATGGACTATCCACCCTTACATACATAGAGACATGTAGAATTATGGAGAATGATTCTTACCCATTATAGGGTTTTATTGTCTTTGACCTTGATTTAAATCTAGACATGATACTCTTTCTAAATTGATATCTTTCAGTGATTCTCTAAGAAAGTCCAAGTTTCTAGGTATCATTAGGATATCACACATACTTGATTTTGAAGGTATTTTCTTCAATTTCTCAATAATGTTGTATCTGAACAATTTCAGCTTTGGTTTATCTTTTTGGTCATGCTCATTAAACTTGCTCTACTATTGCATAATAACTTCTAGTCTTTGCTTCTTTGTCACTAAAGGATACTCTAGGTTCTTTAAAAAATTCTCTCTAGAATCCTCTTGATTTGCTTTAGGCTTAAAATTGGTTTGCTATTTTTATAATTTTTTTTGTGATTGAAATAACACTTTCAAAGGCTCCAAGTTTTGTGGATTTTGTGCCTTCTTAACTACTGCTAATTGATATTGGTGCTAGTAAATCATGTAGGTATATATATTATGTGGGTCATAGTAGGCCAAGCACCAATAAATTTTCTTTGATGTTGAAGTAGAAGGTCCCTCTTGATTATTGTAGATAATATTAGCTTTTCCTACCATATTACTGGTAGAGACCCTCTGATATCTTGTAATATAGGGAAATTCCCTAGGCTAATAGCCTTCAAATTTCCTATTGACATTTTGCCTTTCCATGACAATGACTTCATTGCTTAAATTCTTCACAATTTTTCTTAACTCCTACATATCTAAATATTCTTTAGATTTAGGAATTGACAATGGAGGAAAAGTGGATACAAGAGGTTGAGGAAGGCCTTAGGAATAGGTATAAGAGCCAATGGAGGTGTTGATACGGCTAGGACTACTATTTGTTAGAGAGGTTGGACTATCTCTAGTAAATATGTCACGACAACCTTGGGGGAATTTTTTCAATAATATTAAGGCATTTTATGACTATTGCATCTTGGTAGACTTGTGGAAACCTCATTTTCTTTGAGATCCATATTTGTAGACCTAAATATAGAATAAAATAAAAAAGGCAATAGATGTAAGCTTATGGATGAGATGGTCTTATATCCTATATAATTTTCCTCCAAGTTCTACTAAACTAGATATTAAAGTATGTGATGTTTACCTATGGATGCCTTTGGATAACAACAAATTGTGTGAGTAACAAAAAGGGATATGCTAGATCATTGAATTATAAAATGAATGACTCAGCTAATTGTGCCCATAAGTAAATACTTGTTTCTTCTAGGACCCAGTTCTAGTTTAATATTTTACCTCAAAATGATAGTGCTAGCAATCTTACCATGATATCTTCATAGTGAATATTGTGAATAGTAGCTAAAGAAATCATATCTTGACATTGATCATATGTTATCTTGTTAGTGCGATCGTAGGTTGGCAAAGCTTTGATATTTACTTGTGGAATATCATGGAGATCTTCTAAGTCAAGTGGTTTGGTACTTTTCCATTTACGATAGATTCATTTGGCCATGATTTATGAGTAAGTATTACTAGAACATTATTAAGAACAAGCTTGTAAATAATTGTAAATATTATGAAATTTTTATCTATTTTCTTATGATCATATCCTTTAAGTAGAATAACAATAGGGACCTTACTGATTGGTTCTTCTCAGTGGAGTCTCTAGGTGATTTAATTTTTTAATATTATAGAGCTAAACTTCATTAGGGCTCTTATTCAATGAGGATATGAATATTCTAATAAGGAAAGGTGAAATTTGGGTCCCAATGGGCATGCCAAAAACTTAGTTTCAATGAGTAATGCAAGATTTGTTGTCATTGATGTCAAAATTCAGTTTCAGTAAGCAATGTAAGAGGAAGGATTTCAAGAGTTAGTTTTAGAAATAAGAAGGTGATCAGATAAGGTCTACAGGAGAAGTTAGAAGGCCCAAGAAAAATAATATTATAATATTAAAGGTCTAATGGAAAGACCTAAAGTAATTAAATTAATTATAATAATTTCATTATAAATTAATTTGTAATTTAATTTAATTAAACCTATGGTTATTAAATTAATTATAAGTTAATTATAATAATTTTATTATTAATTAAATTATAATATAATTTAATTAAACCTAAATTTAGGGTTTAAAGGAAAAAATAAATGCATTGATGTCATGAATAATTCCCTCATCGACATCTAAAAATTATCATGGCATAATGGTATAAATACCATATGCCTTAGTGGAAAAAACCTTATATTCGTTCAAATTACTCCAGCCTGTGATTTATGTGATTTCATGTGAGGAAGAAGACAAACCCTTTTTTGTCTTGTGTGTGCCAGTTAAAGGAATAATAGTGGTGAGGCTCTAAGCCTCATATCCATTAGGTGAGTTAGCCTGGTGGTAAGTGGCTATGACTTAGGCCTTTGGCAGCGGGAGGAAGCGCGATTGAATCTCGATGGTAGTTTTTGTGAGAATTTTGTTTGGGTGCCAAAGTAAGTAGTGCACTCCTTTTGGTTTGGGTGCCAAGAGGGTAGGATATAGAGCACATGGTGCTCTTTGCTCCCAAGGTGAGCACCTAGCTCACATGGTGGTTGGAGCTGTGGCTAGGGTACTAGTGGAAGCACATCATAGGTTTGATTCGCATATTGGGCAAGTTTGACCCAAGATGTGATGAGGGTATTTTTATTGGTTATTCTACTAATATTAAAGCCTAAAAATGCTACAACAAAAGGATACATACTATTGTAGAAAGTATAAATGTAACAATTGATGAAAAGATAGATTCAAGAGAACCGGTTCAGAAAATTGTGTATTAGGAATATGGAAGTTGTCAAGAAGAGTTTCATGAGAAATCAGATGAAGAAGAGGAAGAAACACAAAAAATTCTTCCTAAGACTCCATAAAGGTATGTACAAAAATTGTTAGTCTTACAATGACACTGAGAGGGGGGGTGAATCAGTGTAGCTCTTTAAACTTGAATTTATAGCTCTTAATACCGCAGCAATTAAAACTTATTACTAGATACAACAAGTATAACAAAAGAGCATCACACAACACAAGATTTAACGAGGTTCACCAATGTGGCTACTCCTCAAAAATTGACTGCTTGGACTACCATCCAAATCCAGCCTTTGCAAAGCACCAACTTTACAATCAATTTACCAGCACCCACTATAAGGAGCACCAACCCCTTATTTATCTACAAGCCAACAGGAGCACCAACCCCTTATTTACCAGAAAGGAGCACCAACCCTTGATGCCAAGCTACAACTTAGGACTTCAATTTGAATCTATAAGTTTTAGTAAGATACCTTCGCTTTTACAAGACCCTAATTGGTCTACTTCACCTTTGCGTTCTCTACGCTCACTCTCTCACAATCACTTCGCACACTCTACTTCGTTATAGTCAAACTTCATGATCATCTTCTCCCTTTTGCACACTCTGCTCTCTTTGCAAATTTTGCACTTAGCACGATTCGACATGACTTGCTCTCTGTGCACAATGACCGTATTTCACACACATTCGACTCCTTCAATTCTCCAAATAACCCTCCTTTTATAACAATATTTTTTATGATGAAAACCCTAATCTTAGTCGGCTGTAAATCCTAATCTTAGTCGGCTTTCATAACAATTGTAAACCCTAATTTTAGTCGGTTGTCATCGGTCTTCATCGGCTTCAACTCAAGAAGATGTTCGGTTTATCCATCGCTTGATGATTTCATTCTGGCAGACCATAATCCCATACTGACTTTTGATCACTCTTCGTATTTGGGTAGTGTGTAAATCACTCTATCCCCTCCCTATGTAAATGTCGTAGTGATGTCGGTCCACTGTCATACTTCTCATTTCAGTCGGGTTCTCCTTCTTGACTTGCGCATTTATGACCTATCATGAAATCATGACATTTTGCCTCTGTAGCTTCTTTTGTTGTTGTTGCCAGAAATACAAATGTCGCGATATCGTGACACTTTCACTTCGTATGCTTTCTCTATTCTTTTGTCATGATATCATGACATTTCTGCCTCTCTAGACTTCATCTTTTCTTTTGTCGTGATATCATGACATTTTTGCCTCCGTATACTTCGTCTTTGCTTTTGTCGCGATATCGCGACACTTCTGCTTCCATAGACTTCGACTTTGCTTTTGTCATGATATCGTGACACTTCTCCTCCGTAGTCTTCAACTTAGCTTTTGTCATGAAATCGTGACACTTCTTCTGTACTTAGCTTCTTTGCTTTTGTCATGAAATCGTGACACTTCTGCCTTTGAAGTCTTCTTCTCTACTTTTGTCATGAAATCATGACATTCCTTCGTACTTTACTTCTTTGCTTTTGTCATGAAATCGTGACATTCTTAAGTCTTGCTTTCCTTTTGTCATGAAATCGTGACAGTTATGCTTATTTCATGCTTCCTCTCTTTCTTTTGTCATGAAAATGCGACATGTCGTGATATCGTGACACTTTTCAAACTTACTTTCTCTCTCCTATTTTAGTCGTGAAAATGCGACATGTCATGAAATCGTGACACTTTTCTTACTTGTTCTCTTTCTTCGAACTTGTCGTGAAATCGTGACACTTTTCCTGCTTTCTCTTTCTCTTCCAACATGTCGTGAAATCATGACAGTTTTTCCACTTGCCTTTTTCTCTTCCAACATGTCACGAAATCGTGACAGTTTTTCCTACTTTTTCTCTCTCTTCCAACATGTCATGAAATCGTGATAGTTTTTCCTACTTTTTCTCTCTTCCAACATGTCAGAAATCGTGATAGTTTTTCCTGCTTTTCCTCTCTCTTCCAACATGTCAGAAATCGTGACAGTTTTCTTGCCTGTATATGTCGCGATATCGCGACACTTTTCTTACTTGTCTTTTTCTTTGATCTTTTGCATATGGGCCACTTCGGTCTTCTTGGAAAATCATTGTACATACTCTGAATAACCTTTGAACTCCTGTCTTCTCATCTGAATAGCTTTTGAACTTCCTGTCCCCTGCATCAATAGATCTATCTATTGTGTTGACAACAATGACAATATTGTTCTTGCACCTTGCTCAACAATCTCCCCCTTTGGAATTTTTGGCAACACATGTGCAATTTCTGTAACTCTTCTCCCCCTTTGACAATAATACCAAAGGGCTACTGCAGACTCCCCCTGAGTCCATGCACAACATTCTCAAGCAAAATTTATTACACTTAGCAAAAATCATGAACATGAGCAAAAAGATAATCAAATACTTAAATGCTCCCCCTGAGAATGTGATCCCTATAGCTAGTCAATTCTTGGGAAGTGTGACCACTCCCAATTTATTGCGAAGGTACTCAAAAACTTCCTTGGGCAATGGTTTTGTGAAGATATCTGCTACTTGCTCTATAGTTGGAACAAAATCCAACTTAACCTCACCTTTCGCAACTTTCTCCTTCAAAAAGTGATACTTGATAGCAATGTGTTTTGTGCGTGAATGCATAACTAGATTCTTGGAGATGTTAATGGCACTGGTGTTATCACACTTAACTGATATTGGCTCACTGAAGCTAATACCAAGATCTTTCAAGGTTTGTTTCATCCATAATACCTACGTACAACATGTTGTCATTGCAATATATTCTGCCTCTACTGTCGATAAAGAAACTGACTCTTGTTTCTTACTATGCCATGCGACCAATCTGTCTCCAAGATAGAATGCACCTCCATTGGTACTCTTTCTATCATCGACACCTCCTGCCCAATCTGCATCTGAATACGAAATAAGGGTGAAGTCTTTACCTTTCGGATACCATAACCCATACTCCATAGTACCCTTGAGGTACCGAAGAATCCTCTTCACTTTGTCACATGAGTCTCCTTGGGATTAGCCTAGAAATCGTGCTACCATGCATACTGCCTACAAAATATCTGGTCTGGTAGCTGTTAGGTACAATAAGCTCCCAATCATAGATCTGTACATGGTTTGATCAACAGGTGGAGATTTGTCATCCTTGCTCAACTTGCAACTTGTCGTCATGGGAGTGCTAACTGGCTTACAATCCTCCATTGTGAACTTTTTAACATCTCTTTCACATATTTAACTTGAGAAATAAATATGCCCTTCTTATTTTGATTAACTTGCAACCGAGGAAATACGAAAGTTCACCAATCATTGACATTTCAAATTCTTTCTGCATCTTATTTGCTAAATCTTTACACGACTCATCTTTCTTCTTCCAAATATGATATCATCTACGTATACAACAAGAACAATAAGATGCCCATTTTCTGTTTTGACATACAAATTACTATCCACCATACCTTTCTTAAACCCTTGTTGAGTGAGATAGTTGTCTAGCCTTGCATACCATGCTCGGGGTGCCTGTTTTAAGCCATATAATGCTTTCTTCAACTTGCAAACCAAGTTGGGATCATCACCAAGTTGGAAACCATCTGGTTGCTCAATATAAACCTCTTCTTCAAGTTTCCCATTCAAAAACGCTGATTTCACATCCATTTGATAAACTTTGAAATTCTTGTAGACTGCTAAAGCCAGAAACATTCTAATTGCCTCTAGTCTAGCTACTGGTGCAAAAGTTTCCTCAAAGTCAATGCCTTCAACTTGTGCATAACCCTTACATACCAATCTTGCTTTATTTCTGACTACCTATCCGTCTTCATTCAATTTGTTTCGAAAAATCCATTTAGTCCCGATTATATTTTTATTTGCAGGTCTAGGTACTAACTCCCAAGTTTCATTTTTCTCGATCTGATCTAATTCTTCATTTATTGCCTTCATCCAACTTTCATCTTTGCTTGCGTCAGCAACATTTTTGGGCTCAATTTTGGATAATAGAGAGTAGTTACTTACTACTCTTCTTCTTGTCTGAACACCAACTTTGGGGTCTCCAATTATTTGCTCTCTAGGATGATTTTTCTGCCAGCTTGCTGTTTTGAATTTCTTATTTTCTTCCACTCCTGAATCACAACTTAAATCATCTGAGTCAATTTTTTGTATCTTTTCCGTTTCGTTTTCCTCATCTCCTTCAATAACCTCTTCATAAATTGGGTAGTTCTTTTCATAGCTAATTACTCGTTCTCTACCTTCATCAAATTTAACATCGACACTGTCCACAATTTTCTTTAGCCTCTTGTTGTAGCATTTGTAAGCTTTGCTTTTTGATGAATAACCAACAAAAATACCTTCATCCGCTCTATCTTCAAACTTACCAAGATTATCTTCAGTTCTTTTGATGTAGCACTTGCTGCCAAAAACTTTGAGGTATTTTGTTGTTGCCCTTTTACCGAACCACAACTCATAAGGAGTTTTGCTTTCATGTGTTCTCAGCATGTACCTATTTTGGATATACACCGCAGTATGGACTGCTTCTTTCCAAAATCTATCTGCTACTCTGCTTTCAGCCAACATAGTCCGTGCCATTTCTTGCATTGTCCTGTTCTTTCTTTCTACCACTCCATTCTGCTGAGGTGTCCTGGCTGCTGAAAATTGTCTCCTAATACCGTATTTTTCACAGTACTCTGTAAACTCCTCTGAAATGAATTCTCCTCCTCTATCTGATCTTAAACATTTGATCCTCTTTCTGTTTCATTCTCAACTTGGTTTTTGAAAGTCTTGAACATTTCAAAAGCTTCTGATTTATGCTTCAAGAAAAATATCCATGTCATTCTGGAATAGTCATCAATGCACAACATAAAATATTTGTCACCATTTATGCTTTGTGTTCTCATGGGTCCACATAAATCGGTGTGTATTAGTTCCAAAGGTTTGCTTGTGTAGTACTCTTTTGTTTTGAATGTGACTCTAGTTTGCTTCCCCTTTTGGCATGAAGCACAAATGTTGTTTGCGAGGTTTGTTGATGGTGGGAATATCTCTCACTGCCCTTTTTGAGTTGATTTTTACTAGATTATCAAAGCTGATATGACCGAGTCTCTTGTGCCACAACCAATTTTCTTCTTCCTGTCCAATAAAACAAGCTCCTTCTGAAGTCTCTGAGAGTGTGTACAAGGTTGCGAGATGTCCTTGATCCAGTTGCTATCAATTTTCCACTATTTGTTTTTCGACTTCACAACCCTGCTTCTTAAAAACTACTTCATGACCTTTATCACAAATCTAACTTACGCTCAACAAGTTATGTTTCAAACCATCCACAAACAAGACTTCTGACTTAATTTTTTCGTCACTAATTTTAACTGAACCTTTGCCAACTATCTTAGCTCCATCATTATTTCCAAACTTTCTTGAACCACCTTCATATTTCTGTAACTTCTCAAATTTTTGTTTGTCACCTGTCATATGATTGGAGCATCCACTATCAAGTATCCATGGTACATATTTATTTTGTGCTTTAAATGTTGTTTGTACGATTAAGGATTCCTTTTCTTCCTTAAGTCGCTCTTTTTCTTTCCACTCCATTTTGATAGTAGTTTTGGGCTCTTGTTTTGCCTTTCCCTTATCAATAGCTTGTGCATGTTTTTTGGGAAGTTTTCTATTTTGTCTCATCCTATTTGGTTGAAATTTTCTTCCCTAAAACTGATTTGATGCAAATGTACTTCTACAGTTTCTTGCAATGTGCCCAAAATTATGACAGTTATAACATTCTATTGTATAATTCATCAAGAGGAGAAAAAGCATTTCTATTGGTGAAATTCCTTGGTCTTACATTATATTTGCAGTCTGAGATTTTATGTCCATAGCCATTGCATTTAAAACAGAAACCAGAAAAGGGATAATTGAACCTGGGTGATGGTCTTTGCCATGTTGCCGTAGGAGCCATAGGTCTTCTTCTTCTTTGATGTGTGACATTGGTGAATCCATCATTGTCAATTCTCCTTTCGTGCCTGGCATTATTGCTTTCTTTTGCATGAGACATTTTTCCTTGATCAACTTTTTTCTTATCTTCATTCTTTATGGATTCTACATTTCTGGCCTTTGATCCATTTGATGATTCTCCTTCGATGAAACCCAGACCAAATTTGATGCCTACAGGCCTTTGGTCATTTATAATCTTATCCAGCTTCATAGAACTTTCTTCGCGTTTGTGATAGCAACTAATTTTGTGATTCATCTCTTCTATCTGCATCCGTAAACCAACATTCTCTTCTTCTAGTTTGCAGCAATAATCTATTTTCATGGTAATTTGTACTTGAGATCTTTAGATATTTTCTTGTATTCTTCTGTCTGTACTTTCAGATTGGTTATGATTTCGTTTGCATCCTCAAGATTTTTTGAAATTTTCTTATTCTTTTTCCTCTCTATTTTCCACTCTTCAAGTGCAGAGATCAACTCACCTTCTAGATCTACTTCAGCCTCAGGGTTTTCACCACATACTTAGAGTTCACTCCTTCTTCCTTTTCTGATTTTACTTCTTCAAATGCCATGAAAAGAGCTTCACTTGTTTCCTCTTCAGAATCCTCACTGAAGTTGTCTTCTGATGAACTGGCATTCCTGGAGATGAAACTTTTCTTCTTGAAGTTGCCTTTTCTGAAATTCGTTTTCTTCTTCCAGTCACTTCTTTCTTGGTGCGATCCTTCATCATTTTTGTTCTTCTCATTAAGTGGACATTTAGTCACAAAATGCCCAACGCCTCCACAGTTGAAACATTTAAACGGTAGCTTTCCTCTGTATTTTCCTTTTCCCCTTTTTAGTTTTCTAACAAAGTTTGCTTCCATTTCATCTGATGTCTCTTCTTCCTCGGACTCTTGTTTTGCATTTTTATTTTTAAGGGCTTTAAAACCGCTTCTCTGTCTGTGGGTTTAGATCTTCCTATCCTCATCTCATATGCGGTCAAAGAACCATACATCTCATCTATACTAAAATAATTTAGATTTTTAGCTTCTTCTATCGCTGAGACTTTAGAATCAAACCTTTGAGGAAGAGATCTTAATACCTTTTTCATGATGGTAGAGTCTTCGATATCCTCGCTGAGTCCTCTGATCGCATTAATGATTCCATTAACTCTCAGCATATATGCCTCAATGTTTTCATCGTCATTCATCTTTAATGCTTCAAACTGAGCTCGATGTGTTGTAACTTGGCCTCCTTGATCTTATCGTCTCCTTCATGAATACTCCTCGTTTGTCCCATATTTCTTTTGCCATTTTACAGCTCATGATCTTTACTAGTTCATTCTGCTAATCCGCACATGATAGCATTCTTTGCTTTTGAGTTATTTTCAAATAGTTTCTTTTCGTCAACCTCTTTTGGAGGAGTGATGGGTATTGTGTATCCACTAACTACTGAATCCCAGATGTCGTATCCCAAAGCATAGAGATATGTCTGCATCCTGATTCTCTAGAATGCGTAATTAGATCCATCAAACAATGGTGCTTTGTTTGATGAGAAGCCTTCACCACCTGCCATTGTGTTACTTCCAAGATCACCCTAGCCGGTTAAGCTTGTACAGGAACTTAGCTCTGATACCAATTGTTAGTCTTACAATGACACTGAGAGGGGGTGAATCAGTGTAGCTCTTTAAACTTGAATTTATAGCTCTTAATACCGTAACAATTAAAACTTATTACTAGATACAACAAGTATAACAAAAGAGCATCACACAACACAAGATTTAACGAGGTTCACCAATGTGGCTACTCCTCAAAAATTGATTGCTTGGACTACCATCCAAATCCAGCCTTTGCAAAGCACCAACTTTACAATCAATTTACAACCCTTTAAGGAGCACCAACCCCTTATTTATCTGCACAAATAGACCACAAGGAGCACCAACCCTTGATGCCAAGCTACAACTTGGACTTCAATTTGAATCTATAAGTTTGTCAGTAAGATACCTTTGCTTTTGCAAGACCCTATTGGTCTTCTTCACCTTTGCATTCTCTTCCCCTCTCTCAGTAATCACTTCGCACACTCTACTTCATTACAGTCAAACTTCATGATCATCTTCTCCCTTTTGTGCACTCTGCTCTCTTTGCAAATTTTGCACTTAGCACGATTTGACACGACTTGCTCTCTGCACAATGACCGTATTTCACACACATTCGACCCTTCAATTCTCCAAACAACCCTCCTTTTATAACAATATTTTTTATGATGAAAACCCTAATCTTAGTCGCTGTGTAAATCCTAATCTTAGTCGACTTTCATAACAACTGTAAACCCTAATTTTAGTCGGGTATGTCATCGGTCTTCGTCGGCTTCAACTCAAGAAGATGTTCGGTTTATCCATCGCTTGATGATTTCATTCTGATAGACCTTGTAACCCATACTGACTTTTGATCACTCTTCGTATTTTTGGTATGAAATCACTCTATCCCTGTAAATGTCGTAGTGATGTCGGTCCACTGTCATACTTCTCATTTTAGTCGGGTTCTCCTTCTTGACTTGCGCATTTATGACCTATCATGAAATCATGACATTTTGCCTCTGTAGCTTCTTTTGTTGTTGTTGATGACGAAAAATACAAATGTCATGATATCGTGACACTTTCACCTCCGTACGCTTTCTCTATTCTTTTGTCATGATATCATGACATTTCTGCCTCAGACTTTGTATTTTCTTTTGTCGTGATATCGTGACATTTTTGCCTTCGTATACTTCGTCTTTGCTTTTGTCGTGATATCGTGACACTACTGCTTCCATAGACTTTGACTTTGCTTTTGTCGTGATATCGTGACACTTCTGCCTCCGTAGTCTTCAACTTAGCTTTTGTCATGAAATCGTGACACTTCTACTTCGTACTTAGCTTCTTTGCTTTTGTCATGAAATCGTGACACTTCTGCCTTGAAGTCTTCTTCTCTACTTTTGTCAGAAATCGTGACACTTTCTTCCGTACTTTACTTCTTTGCTTTTGTCATGAAATTGTGACACTTCGAAGTCTTGCTTTCTTTTGTCGTAAAATCATGATAGTTCTTTCGTACGCTTCCTCTCTTTCTTTTGTCATGAAAATGCGACATGTCGTGATATCGTGACACTTTTCAAACTTACTTTCTCTCTCCTATTTTAGTCGTAAAAATGCGACATGTCATGAAATCGTGACACTTTTCTTACTTGTTCTCTTTCTTTGAACTTGTCATGAAATCGTGACACTTTTCCTACTTTCTCTTTCTCTTCCAACATGTCATGAAATCGTGACAGTTTTTCCACTTGCCTTTTTCTCTTCCAACATGTCATGAAATCGTGATAGTTTTTCCTGCTTTTTCTCTCTCTTCCAACATGTCATGAAATCGTGATAGTTTTTCCTGCTTTTTCTCTCTCTTCCAACATGTCACGAAATCATGACAGTTTTTCCTACTTTTTCTCTCTCTTCCAACATGTCGCGAAATCGTGACAGTTTTTCTTGCTTGTTGTATATGTCGCGATATCGCGACACTTTTCTTACTTGTCTTTTTTCTTTGATCTTTTGCATATGGGCCACTTCGGTCTTCTTGGAAAATCACTGTACATACTCTGAATAACCTTTGAACTCTTGTCTTCTGCATCTGAATAGCTTTTGAACTTCTTGTCCACTTGCATCAACAGATCTATCTGATTGTGTTGACAACAATGACAATACTGTTGCTGCACCTTGCTCAACAAAAACATCATCCAAAATAACTAATCATTGGGAATCTAGATGAGAGACAGACAAGGAGAAGGATAATAACACCATCTCAAAAAGCAAATTTATTATTATTATCTAATATTGATCCAAAATACTTTAATGAGGCAAGTGAAGACAAGTTCTAGATTAAGAAAATGGATGATAAATTAGATCATAAAGAAAAAAAGCAAGACTTGGGAACTTGTTCCATGACCAAAAGATAAAAATGTGATTGGTATTAAGTGGGTATTTAGAAACAAGTTAAATGAATATGGTCAGGTGGTAAAAAATAAAGTAATATTAGTGTGCAAAGGTTATGCATAGGTAGAGGAAATTAACTTTGATGAGACATTTGCTCCAGTTGCATGACTTGAAGCTATCGTAATGTTCTTAACCTTTTCAACTTTCAAAAACTTTAAAGTATATTATATGGATGTTAAATCAGCCTTTCTAAATGGTTTTTTAGAAGAAGAGGTCTACATTGAGTAGCCATAAGGTTTCAACTTGAATGATAAATCAAACTATGTATGTAGATTGAAAAAGGTAGTTTATGGATTAAAACAAGCTCCTAGCACTTGGTATTCAAGATTGGATAAGTACCTACAAGAATAGGGTTTCAGGATAGGAATAGTGGAAAGTAACTTATACATCAAAAATTATGGAAATGACTTACTAATTGTGGTTGTTTACGTTGATGATATCATTTTTTGCAGAAACAATGATAAGATGTGTCAAAAATTTGCAAAGAGCATGCAAAATGAATTTGAGATGTCTATGCTTGGTAAGTTGTCCTTCTTTCTTGGACTCTATATTTCACAATCAAATAAAGCGGTGTTCCTTTCACAAACCAAGTATATAAAAGAGATGTTGAATTAATTTAAGTTAGAAGAGTGCAAACTAGTAAGCACTCCCATGGTTATAGGATGTAAGTTAAGTAAATATGATGAATCTCTAGAGGCAAATCAGAAATTTTATAGATCTATGATTGGCAATTTATTGTACATCACTGCTACTAGACCAGATATCATGCAGGCAGTGGGATTAGTGGCAAGGTTTCAAGCAGCACCCAAGGAAACACATGTGGCAGTAGTAAAAAGGATTCTCAGGTATTTAAAAGGGACTATGGATTTTGGGCTCTAGTATCCCAAAAGTGATAGTTTCACTCTCACAACTTATATAGATGTAGATTGGGCTGACAATATTGGTGAAAAAAAAAGTACAAGTGGAGGAGCATTCTTTCTTGGAGACTATTTGGTCTCTTGGTTAAGCAAGAAACAAACATCAGTTTCCTTATCTACAGTAGAGGCTGAGTATATCGTAGTAGTTTCCAGTTGTAAGGTATTATGGATGAAGCAAACTCTAGATGATTTTAAGATAAAATATGATCATCCTATTCCCATACTGTGTGATTATACAAGTGCTATAAATATCTCAAAGAATCTAGTGATGCACTCCAAGACAAAGAATATTTTGATTAAGTATCATTTTCTAAGAGAGTAGGTGACAGATAAATAGGTTAGGCTAGAATATGTTACCATAAAGGAGCAGATTGTAGATATTTTCACTAAGCCACTTTTGAAAGAGAAGTTTGAGTATTTGTGAGAAAAATTGAGAGTATTTCTACTCCCACCCCATAATTAACCACCTCAAGAGGAGGTGGTGGAGGGGCTAAGCTAAGATTCTCATTCTTCGCCCTGAGCCCCAAAGGTGACCCTTTGCCATTGATGACAAAGGGGGAGAGATTTGAGTTAGGGGGAGAGCATTCAATCAAGGGGAGTAGTTTCTCAGGGGGAGAAAAATAGAAAAAGGTAAAAGGAATGGTAAAAGGAAAATGGATTGCCATCAATGACAAAGGGGAATATTGTTGGAAAAATGAGCAATATTTGTTGTCATTTATGTCAAAAGTTATTTTCAGTGAGCAATGCAAGAGGAAGGATTTCAAGATTCAGTTTCAGAGATAAGAAGGTGATCTGATAAGGTCTATAGGAGAAGTGAGAAGGCCCAAGAAAAATAATATTCGAATATTTTATTCTAATATTAAAGGTCTAATGGAAAGACCTAAAGTAATTAAATTAATTATAAATTAATTACAATAATTTCATTATAAATTAATTTGTAATTAATTTAAATAACCCTATGGTTATTAAATTAATTATAAGTTAATTATAATAATTTTATTATTAATTAGACTATAATATAATTTAATTAACCCTAAAGTTAGGGTTGCAAGGCAAAAATAAATGTGTCGACATCATGAATAATTCCCCCATAGACATATAAACATTATCATGGCATAATGGTATAAATACCATGTGCCTTAGTGGAAAAAACTTTACCTTCATTTGAATTAATCGAGCCTATGATTTATGTGATTTATACGATTTCATGCGAGGAAGAAGACAAACCCTTTTTTGTCTTGTGTGCATTAGTGAAAGGAATAAAAGTGATGACGCTATAATCCTCATATCCATCCGGTGGGTTAGCCTGGTGGCAAGCGGATATGAATTAGGGATTTGGTAGAGGGAGGACCCGTAATCGAATCTCAATGGTAATTTTGGTGAGATTTTTGTTTCGGCACCAAAGGAGGGAGTGCACTCCTTTTGGTTTAGGCACCAAGAGTGAAGGATATAGTGGACTCTTTTATCCCAAGGTGAGTGTCTAGCTCACGCAATAGTTGGAGCCACCACTAGGATGCTAGGGGAAGCATAGCATGGGTTCGATTCCCACCAAGGAAAAAAGAGAATAATTGTGATTGAGACAGGTTTTTAAGGGCACCTCTTCATCAAAAAAAAAGGTATGGGCACATATTCCTTGCGAGTGATTGTTGGATGTTTTGAATACTAATTTGGAGTGAAAAGGGTTGTTTGATAAGCATCGTTAAGTTTGATTATTAAAGGTTTTTTAAAGTGAAAGTTGATGACAAAAACCTTGTTTGATAAACATTGTTGGAAATATTGAAGTAAAGCTTGCATATGCTTGAACTAGGGTTTGTGCAAGATCATGAGTATCATTGTTATGTGAATTTGATAACTATATTGAACAAGGGTTTGTGCAAGATCATGCGTATCATTTTTATGTGATATTGTTTGATAAGCATTGTTGACTAAGTTTTCATTAAGTTATTGATTGAGTAAAGTAAGCTTTTGTGAGAGCTTACAATACAGATTTCAGGTAAGTCTTGGTGAAGACTTATTGAGCAGATTGGACAAGTTCTAGAGAGGACTTGTGGATAGATTTGAGGATAGAGTTTGTTACATATTTGAGGATAGGTTTATACCAGATCAGAGACAAATATTGAGCAGATTTGTGCTAGACTAAAGGACTGTGTTTACTAAATATCAGAGATAGATATTGAGCAGATTTGTGCTAGACCTAAGGACTGTGTTTAGTGTAGATCAAAGATAGATATTGAGTAGATTTGTGCTAGACTAAATGACTGTGTTTAGTGCAAATTAGATATAGATATTGAGAAGATTTATGCTATACCAAAGAACTGTGTTTAGTACAGATTTGAAATAGATATTAGGGGATTGGTGTCTCCTTTGAATAGAGGTTCATAAACATTGTAATAGAGAAAGGATTCCCAAGAGAATTTATTTGAGAAAAGTTTATAAGAAATATTTTCTCCGTGGAGTAGCCCACATTGGGTGAACCACATTAAATCATGTCTCTCATGTGTGTGATACATTATGTAATATTTACTAGTTTAATATTGTTAATGTTATCATATGGATTGAAAAGAAAAAAGTTTTATCTTATACTACTCACCCCCCCTATTAGTATAAGCACATGTTCTTCATTACAATGCTTATTTTTAAGTGAGGAGGACAAGACCCTCCTTTGCCTTTGTTACTAGACCAATACAACAATATGATATGTAGGAAATCCATTTCAACAAGTAACGATAAAAATAGATGTAATAGAGTCTACTTTGGTCATACCTACTTACATGGAATCCTATATGCCATGGTGGAAGTGTTGAAAATAGTAGTTTCAGTTTTAAAATAATTTCCTAGGCCTATGAATGCAAAATAGATTTTTTCCTTACTTAGGAGTGACTGTCAGCTATGCTAAGTTAGCAATAGTTGATTGTCTACTAGAATATTTTTATTAGTTAAATAAAAGGTTTTGAAAGGATCCCCAAACCTTTTACAAAGGAGAAATTGTTATAGATAATAGAGATAAAATAAATATCATAGGCCACTACCCCAACATAGGGCCCTACCATTAACTAAAACTAAACCATACAACCACAAGAGAAGAGGACACAAAAGGGGTATAAAACATCTACCCAACTAGGAGACATCAACTACAACCCATGACTATAGAAGAGCATGAAGAAACCAATTAGGAAGGGGGGCAAAACATATTCTCACCCCCCTCAAAGATCTTAAGTAGATCAAATGATTTGACATTACACTGGTGCCACTCTAACATAGCCTTTAGCTCCCCAACACACAAAAAATCCACCTTTAGGTTTCATCAATTGGGGAGAATCATATGCCTTAAATTTCTTCTTTGTCAAAGTACCTCCCGAGGTATTCACCTTATTTTTGGTCAAAAAAATTCTCCTAGTTTGACTCCTCGATGCACATAGGGGTATTTTTTGACTTCACCACATTTGAGAAGAGGTGTTTGGACTGAGTGCATTAGAAATCAACCACCACAAGGTAGATCAAGACAGCCCATGGCACACACCCATCAAAAAAACCTAGGTTAAGAGCCACCTAGAATGTTTCTACTTTTATCCAATAAAAGGAACCATCCAAATTATTAACCAAGTGGTGGGAGGATGCCACAGTGTACTTGATCAACAAAATAAATGAGGAATAGATAATAGCTAGTAGAAGGTATTCCACAAGTAACAAAAGAGAAAAATATTCTATATTTAGCTCTCACAACCAATTAGAAATTAGAACTTGGTATAATAAGAAAACAACTAGCCATCTAGCTCAAAGAAAAGTGATTTAAGCAAAACCAATAGGGAAATTGATAAACTGGCCATCATTGATCTATTTGGATTCCCTAGGTTTTGATCAGTTCCTCTTCTAGCTTGCTGAAAACCAAGATTAGCTTCAATGAGGACTTCAACCTCTAGGCCATTGGGATCATACAGAGATAGGACAAACACATTCTCAATATTCATTGGCAAAACTTTAGCCCAAATAAAAGCAACATCTCTAAATTCTCCCCTAAACACCCTATTATTTTTCTCTTTCTAGATACCCTAGACAAGGTGAGGGAGACTGAATGACAAAAATATAAACAACCTTAGACTAGAAAAGGAGGGAGACCACTAAACAAAGTCATTGAAAAACTGGTTTGGGACTACCCAATAGATCCCCAACGCATTCAAAAGGAAATAGAGGACCTTAATAAAAAAGAGGAATAAAATGTGGTTAGTAGTTTCAACATCACTCTTACAAATGTGGCACCTATTAGGGATAGTCAAACCTCTTTTTTGGAGGTTTTCCATAGTGAGAATATTTTTTGGATAGTAATCCATACAAAAAAACTGACTTTAGGAGTAATATATTTAGACTAGATATTTTTAAAAGGAGGCAGGTCCATATGTTCAACATCAAAAAGGAAGTAAGCAAAATTTATTGAAAAAGAGCCATCCTTCTCACCCTTCCACATAATTGAATCCTCAACATCAAAATATCTAATGACCTTTAAGCTTAGAATATTATTGATATAGTCTAAAACCCTTCTTTCCTCCTAGTTTAGGTTCATAAGCTAATATTCCACGAGGATTTCATCCTATTGAGTGGAAATTTTGTCCAATTATAAAATCCCCATCACATTCAATATTTTGAGTAGAAAACCCTCTCTTGTAAAGAAATAGAAATTTCTCCAAGGTTCATTTTACTTAATGTGTGCTTGTAATCTTGTGAAGATATATCACATAAGTGATAGGAATACCTTAGTGATTTTCAAGTAACTATTAACAAGGGGTATATGTTGATTTATTTTATTATGTTATGCTATTGATTGTTCATGAAAATTTAAAGAAAAATAAAAATATTATTGGCCATCATATGACCACGATGTAAAGCCTTAGTTCATTTTATATTGATGTTTTTTAAGTAGATTTTATCTTTATTTGGTTAAGCATATTTTGAATAAGTTTCATCTTGCATTAAATCTTACTTTGAGCATGAAATATAAGATTAAAATATATCCCTAAATTTGAACCTTAAAAGATGATTGAATTCATTTAATGTTACTTTGAATATGAAAGTAAAATAGCCTTTGATATAATAAAGAAATTACCCGTCTTTGATGAAATTAATTTTCATAAAGAGACGTCAATCTATTGCTTTAAAAAAATGGCCTTTTAAATGCCATATAAATCACTCCCCTTTAATGAAATTGTGATTTTCATAAAAAAAAGTTAATTTATTGCTTGCAAAGTAAACATGCAAAGCTTGAAATCTAATTTACCTTCAAAATGCGAAATTATGTAAAATCCAAAATTATAAAATACATGTAAAAATAACAACTTTGAATCATTTTTATAACTTATAAATGGATTCAAAATGAAATCTAAATTGTTATAAATGGAGAGTTAAATCTTGTTCTTTACACGTGCATTTATTTTTGGATTTTTAATTATTTTATTTTTATTTTAATCGCCGAAGTTTAAAAAAAATGCAAAAGGAAAGGGTTAGAAAAAATAAAATAAAATCTGGAAATGGACCAGAATGCTGAAAATGTTAAAACAAACTATCACCAGTATTATGCCATCCTATTTCTACAAAACTGAAGATGTGAGAAACTTTTGCATGTAACCTAGTTTATCCGAACCTGCATTTGCACAAATCATAATAATCTAGGTGCGAGATTCTGAGGAAAACAAAAATAAATTTTATGCTTTAAAAATTCAATGATGTAACCATTAAAATGCATTAAACATAATATATAAGCCTATGACATGAAAGGGGAAAAAATAGACAGTTAAATCAAACATTTGCTAACAGGATGCAAATTTCTGGAATCATTTGTATTAAAAAAGTAGAAAATACAATCTTGCAGCATATTTCCATCATTGGCATCCAAAAAGGTCTAGAATTTTGTTCAAGATATTCAAAGGAATTTTAAAGTTGTAGAAAACCTTTTTACTCCCCATATTTCCATATTTTCATTTTCCACCTTTTCTTCATTCAAAACTGTTCGTTTCATGTTACCATCTCTGAAAACTATTCGTTTGCTTTTCTTTCAAAATGCTCCTCTGTTTCACCTTTGGCCTCCAAGTAATTTTATTTTCCAAAAGGCTTTGATTTTTTTTTTGACGTGGCAGTAGGCATAATAACCTCATATCTCGACAATCATTACTTCCCTTTGTTGGCCCATGTGTTTTAACATCTTATTCACCATACCATACAAAACCAAATTGTTTATTAATATTGGCATATAATAATGTGAAATCATTAAGGTGGTTGCCTTAGCTTGCATAAAGCCAATAGCCATACAACACTTACTACTTTTAGTACCTACAAACCTTGAGTGAATATACAATTCACCTGTAGACCATAACAACAATGTCATTGTATTTCAAACCAATTGAAAATACACCTGCAAACCATAACAACAATGTCCTTGTATTTCAACCTGATAAAAAATACACCTACAAACCATCATGGCAATGTCATTTGAAAAAATATCTACTATATATTAATCACCACATAGCTACACTTAGATGACCTTCACTTGTTGTTCATAGTACTACATCGTCCATATAGGCCCTGCATGCATAGTCACCTCGTGTAATAATGTGAATTATTATGGCATTGGAATAACACATTCCACTATGTTTAACTTGAAAATGATATTTTTGGCCACATGGATGTTCTTGAGGTACAAATCATGACCAGACGCATCGAGAGATAACATCCCAAATTGAAGGTATTTCCATACAATTTTTTCATGTGAAAAAAAAGAAGCCCAATTTATCTGTAAACATGAATTTTTTGATAACACCTCTACACTTTTAGCTAAATATTTCTCAATGCCCATGTCATCATAGGCCTTGCATACATGGATGCATTGTATTATGGGAAACCTCCATGTTAATGTCCACTGTGATTGCCCATCCTACCTATTTATCTCTCTACATGATGACCACTTCAAATGGTGAGCTTCACTATATGTTTGTCATGCTACTAGCTCATTGATACCACAAATCATCACATACATCTGGCTATCCTCCAAGGTAGCTATTAAGGGAATCATATTCAAACTACATCGAATATATCTACTCACACATGCTACACGTGTGTCTTACCCATCAATACATTTTTCTTATTCCATTGAACTATGGAGCCGGCTATGCATTCTCTATCTGGGATTACCACGCAATCAATTATCATGGGTTCCTCATCCAAGTCACTATGCCTTGTCCACAATCAGCCCATGTGAAAGCAGGTCAAGAATATTTTTGATCCTCATACGTGCCATGTCATTATGTACTCCCACCTGGCTCTAAAGGTGAAACTCTATGCCATCATCAGTGCACATCCTTCTCTAATATAGTTTCAGGGTCCATCATGTATTTAAGACACCATTCACAAAATCATCTGATGCCGAATCCACACCCTACGAGGCTCATTTCTTAGCAACCTACACGTCCACGTTAGGGCCACTTGTCATTCATTCACAGGTGGTCCACCTCTATCTACATTGTGGGTCCCACTTAGATAGCTTGCACATAATAACCGTACATAGATTAGACATCACCTTATATATTAAATATGACCTCCAATGAGATGAAAAGTACCACCATGCAAATATATATCCTACTACACAATCATAAATGTATGAACCACCAAGGCTATAGTCATAATAACAAAAATAGGACTAATTCAATTTATTATTATTATTATATATATATTAAGATTTTTTCTTTCCTTTTTTTTTTATTATTTCATTTTATCCTTTTATTCATTTAAAATCAAATTAATTAATTTAAATATTTGAATTTAAATTAATTAATTTTGAATGCTTGCCTTAATAAAAATCAAACATCAAATTTAAATCCACATCACAAACCTAAGTGACACTAGAACATTGAAATAAAGCAAAACCATTAAACATTAACCAAACACAAAACATCCTACCCAAAACTTTAGAGGAATGATCACCAAAATTATCACTCAAAAAAACACAAAAATTACAAAAGATAACATTTAAGGTGGGTCTCCAATTTTGGGGTAAGTTGTGCGATAGTCACAAAAAATGATGACTCTGTTGGGAATGCTCCTAAGCATTCTGGATGAAGAACCGATTTCTATAATTAATGAACAATAGGTTAGAAAAGTATACACCATTTAGCAACACCAAAGGAAATTAAGGTCAATAGATTCATATGAGAACAAATGGATTATTTACTTTTGCATGGTGTGTGCAATGTGGTCCAATTTGTATCCTTGGGACCATAAAAATTCCATCATCTGGTTTACCTTTAGGCTATGAAATGTTGCTCATAATATTTCATTTTTGAATAATATTTTTGTAAAGTATATCTTGAGTAAATTTTTTTCAAATAGAGCCCCACTGCCAGTCAGGCGTCCATAGTCTTGGTGGAGATTTTTTGAACTAGGTGAATTGATTTGGTTAAGATTTTCAATGCTCATTTTTTTTTATATCAAGCTTTTGTCTAGATAGAGCCCCATTGCTAGTCAGGCATCTATAGCCCCGGTGGAGTTTATCTAAACTTGGTGATAGATTTGATCAATATTTGCATTGCTTGTATTCTTCTTTTATAGAGAAATTTGCAAACCTCTATGTAACACTTGAATTTGAGCATGTTAGAATTTAGCCTTAATCAGTTTACCAAAATTATTTCATCCTTCAAAATCCAAAGAAATACCTCTTTATGTGATTCATTATAGTGAATCTTTGGCATAATATTCCATTGTTTCACACTCCACCATCTTAGTACACTTAGCCAAGGATAATCACTATATAGCTTCATTTCCTTTCCCCCAGTTCCATTTGATTCCACATGATAGGTAATTCACCCTTCATGACAAAGGAGCACAAAAAATAGTCTAGAGGCCATTAGTAGTGACCACAAAACATCATCTCAAACAGAGGGACCAACCCAACACAAAAATAGCAAACCAAAACTCAAAACTTGACCTAATACAAAATGACGAAAGAGCAAAACAAAACCACAAATTAAGGACAAAACACAAACACAACAAAACTAAAAAAAAACATGAAAACCAAAACTATATACACTATGTACAAGGTGATTCCCAAAATAGGCTATCACTTCCCTAGGTTCCAAACATGATCAACACATTTTGAAAGACCTATACTATAATATGAATGCCAAGCTTTATAGGAATTTAGCTAAAATAATAGTAAGCCATAAAGTGCAACAATCATTATATTTACCTCTCTCACCCCACCAATTTGATCTAATTCCATTAGCAATCCCATAGTGGAGTTTCAAATTATCAAATTGATAAGACAATAATTGATCTTCAATTCTTTCTTGTCTATTACTTAGAATGCAAATTTCACAATTTGATTCATGATTTAGAATTAGGATTTCCTTTTCAAATATGAGATATTGCAAGTAGGAGCCTATTTCTAAAAATTTCAAAGCCAATTCATTTTTCACATATTTAGGCCAATCATGCTTATGCAACAATTTACAAGCATCTAGGATATCTATTAAATGAGGATCATTATAGGTTTTTATCCTAGATTCCATTATTAATTGTTGATGAATTTGATTCAACAATTCAAGCACATCAACTTCTCTTTCATTCAACAAAGCAATATCATTAGTGGTGTGAGTATAAATCAACTCTAGTTCTTCATTCACCTCCAATGGCATTTCATCATAAATAACATTTGAATCCCATAGACAATTAGGTAAGATTTCACCTAGAGTTCGCATGGTTGAACATAAAAGGTGAGATTCTACCTTTTGTGCATTTTCATTTACCAAGACTTGGTGAGCCTTTGTAATTTCCTCTTTTTCCTCATGGTCTTTATCTTCATCATCCTCTTGTAGTGCTTCTTCTTCATCAATTACCTGTTCATCAAAAACGCCAAAATTAGGCACCCAATCAAAAGCATGTCCATCCTTTTCAAAACATAACTTTTTTTGATCAAGGGATGTGTCAAATAACACATCTCCATGATCAATCACTTGAGTTGCTTCAAATAAAGTAATATTTTTATCATTTGGTTCCCATTCCTTGTTAACCATCCATGATATTTCTTCCTTAGAATCTTCAAGACAATCATAAGAATTTGTACCCAACTTTTCATAATTTTAAGAATAAAAGAGTAGATTCCCCTTCTTCCTCATCCATAACAGATGAATCATAGGAAACATTTACCATTTCTTCCTCTTCTATTTCAGCCATGTGTTCAATAAATTCATATTCAAAATGATCAAATTTTGGAACCTTCTCTATTTTTGAAATGGGCATGCCATTTTCTACTTGTATAGGAATTACAAGATCTTCATGTGAAATGGTGATTTTAGCATCCTGCATATCAAGTGGAATAGAAGTTTCATCAATAGGGGTGTGAGAAAATAATGAATCACCATACATACCCCAACCATTATAATAATTATCTTCTAAACCCATGAAGTAAAACTCTATTGCATCTTCCTCATAATATTTAGATTCTTCTATCAATTCCTCCTTCAATTCACTTTCAACCATTTATGGTGGGTCAAGGGTCTCTTCAATGGAATCAATTCTTGTATTCAAATTTCTATGATTCTCCCAATCCTCATTCATAAATAATGACTCTAAGCCTAGGTCATCATTTGGAACACATTGGCCTTCTTGATCATCTATTTCAACCATTTTACTCCATTCTATGGAAGGTCCCAACCTATCACATATTTCAATGCTAGTTAGATCTAGGACTCCTCCATTGTCTGAATACTCATGCATTTCTAGAGATGAAACCATCTCTACACAATACTCATTGGTGGATATTATCTTTGAAACTTGCACCTCCTCTTGAACAATATCTAAGGTGGTTGTAACATTTGGACATTCAACTTCATCCCATTGATTATTCACATTAGACATCATTTGATTCGAGGGTGCTAGATTAGATGGTTGGTATTGGTTGGAATCCATAACTCATGAAGAAAAGTTCATCATGGGAGAAGGTGGTACCTCAGCTTGACTCATTGGTGGCATTTGATTGCAAGCCTTAGGATTGAGTAATGATAATCTACCCACATCCATACCTTCTCAAATCCCACCATCGTTCTACTATAATTGCCTCATTGTAGGCCTTAGGCAAGGATGAATCTTCAAGAAGCTTCCTTAGAAATTTGGATATTGAGGGGTCTAAGGCTCCCATGTAAATTTGAAAGGCTTCTTCTTCTAAAATGGTATAATGCATCTCTATTTTGGTATACAACCTATGGAACCTATCATTAAATTGACTCATGGATTCATTAGGTTCTTTATAAATAGAGGTAAACTAATTTGCTATCATATCTAGGTCAACTAGTTTTCCAAAATCGCTAAGAAATGTTTCTTCTAGTTGAGCCCAAGAAGTGATAGAACCTATAGGTAAATTGAGGTACCAATCATAAGCAAATTCATCTAATGTGAATGGAAACATGTTACAAACAACATCTTCATGCATAATTTGTAATTGAATTAAAGTGTTCTTGTATGCTTGAATATGTTCCTCGACTGATTCCATTCCATCATACCTAAACTGAGGTAGATGATCCAAAATATCTATAGGCATAGGATGTGAAGGCCCAGGTATGTTTAAAGGATAACCTACCCTCATTGAAGCCAACCAAGCCATTAGTGGACCTTAAAGAATACGACTTTAAAACCAATTTTGTTAGTCAAATAAATATATCTTGCAAAGAAGTATGAAATGACTAACAAATCTCAAATGTTTAACACATAAATCATCATGTATATCAACCAAAAGATATGCATCAATTAAACCATGACATTAGAGAACATTTTCTAATTTGCAAAAGGTTAGCATTAATGCATCATCAATTAGAAAATGTTTGAATCAATGAAAGTGATCACAAGAAAATGAAACTTCGTTAGTCAAGACCAATGCCTTCAAATAAACATTTCAAGTAACATGAACAATTTAGCATCTAAATAGAAATAAAGTAAACCAATTCAGGCCCTCCTTCTAGCACCAATTATGTTGAGTGGAAATTTTGCCCAATTACAAAATCCCCATCATAGTCAGGATTTTGATTAGAAAACCCTCTCTTGCAAAGAAATAGAAATTTCTCCAAGGTTCCTTTTACTTAATGTGTGCTTGTAATCTTGTGAAGATATATCAAATAAGTTCTAGGAATACCTTAGTGATTTGCAAGTAATTGTTAACAAGGGGCCTGTGTTGGTTTATTTTATTATGCTATGCTATTGATTGTTCGTGAAACTTTAAAGAAAAATAAAAATATGTGATTGACCCTCATATGACCATGATGTAAAGCCTTAGTTCATTTTATATTGATGTGTTTTTAGATATATTTTATCTTCTTTTGGTTAAGCATATTTTAAACAAGTTTTATCTTGCATTAAACCCTACTTTGAGCATGAAATAGAAGATTAAAATCTATCTCTAAATGTGAATCTTAAATGATGATTGGATTCATTTTAACTTTCTTTGAGCATGAAAATAAATTGATGAAATGACTAGATTTAAAATGTAAAAGCCTTTGATATAATAAATAAATTACCCCTCTTTGATGAAATTAATTTTCATAAAGAGACGTCAATTTATTGCTCTAAAAAAATGGCCTTTGAAATGCCATATAAATCACTCCCCTTTAATGAAATTGTGATTTTCATAAAGGAAAGTTAATTTTTTTTTTGGTAAATTAATTTGTATTATTTCAAAAAGGGCATTTGAAAGGCACCATATCGCCTTTTACATCAAGGAACCAAGAGGAATGCAATAGAGATAAATGAGTCTCCTTAAACATAACAAAACCCAAAAAAACTAAAATACTAAGAACAGAAAGGCCAGAAAGGCTAAAAGCCATTACAATACTTTGGTATAAAGGAATAGAAAGGAACACCACCAAAAAAGAGAAACACAAAGACGAGCTAGAAAAAAACATCTTGCACACCAACATACCAGAGGAAGAGCAATGCAGCTGAGAGTAAAACCAGCAACAAGCCATGGACGCCATCAAGGAAGGGCGTCGGGTTGTAGAAGGTTGTGAACATCAATTTCTAGAACATTGTCCTTTGCTTCCTCCTTCAGGGTTTCTTTGTCCTTTGAAGTTTCCTTCAACTTTTCCAGGAAGACATCTTGAGCAATTTCAACTACATCGTCTTCATTAGCACCCCATTTGACATCGAAAGGGGGTTCAGTAGTAGAGACCATGGAGGAACCATTGAAACTTTTGTAAAAGAAGAAAAGGCTAAGATTATGCCTTTGTTCCTTAAGGCTAGCAATGACCTTATCAATGGTGATGTAAGCCATCTCCAGATTTATGATTGATGTAGTAGTAGCATGGATAACTAATTTATGAAGGAACTTATCAACAAGATCAGGTGAAGTAGACTAATATTTAGGAGGTTTTCCAGTGATGGACGGTGGGTTTTCAGCTACTTCCTTAAGCTTCAGTCATTGAGAGCTTCTAACAGGGGTTGTTTCAACTTTGATTTTCTTCCTAGCAATAGGGTGAGGCTTATCATTTTTTATTTTCCTTTTGTTTGGATTAGAAGGTTGGGGGCTAGGAGTAGAGGAAGATTTATCTTCTCCATAATCAGACTTAGGAATGTTACCACTAGGGAAATGAAGGAGGAGATAATGGTAAAGAACTTTGAAAAGCCCTTGGTGACTAGGAAGGACATCCTTATTTTTGTGGGTAGACGTAATGGTGTAGTCGATGGACCAAAAAATAGTAGCAGGGATGTTCATGGCTTTGGCTTCACAAAAATGGTTCACATAGGCAAGGTGAATACAACATAATTTAGGATTATCACAGGAAAGATATTGAATTACAGGAACAAGAATTTGCTACAGAGGAGGGGAAAGGTATTCACGAAATAAACCTTTGCTATAATTTTTATAAACCTCAAATTTTTTCTCGAAGAAATTCAGCTCAGCCTCCCAGTTGTGTTTGTTGCACCGAATAACTTTACCCTCCAAGTATTGGCCTGTCAGGCCCACCAGAAACTCAATAGAGATGTGAAATTGGACACCATGAATTGTGACGTAACCCTTATCCCAAGAATTAGCAAAGGTATTTGTTATGTTGTCATCAACCCTAGTGAAAATTTAAAAAATTCAATCAAATAACTGTTGGTTTTGTCTGTCCACAAATCACAAACCAAAGGATGGAGCTAGAACACAATAGGCTCAATGTAAATGGGTTTGTACTATTTCATGGTGGCGAATAGGGAAAAATATAGAGGTCGATCAAGAAAATAAATAGAAAGAATGGGATCAAATGCCAGGATAATGAACAGGGCATGCACAGGATCAAATAAAAGAATGGTGTTGCCTTGTGAACATCTACTTTAGGACCATAAAGGCATTAGCACAAATGGAATGAAGTATTCAACAAGCAAGGATTGGCTAGGGCAAATGTTTGATCTGCAAATCAAGATTAGGTTAAAAGACTAGCCAATCACTTGGTGACACTCTAAAATGGTAGGTTGTCAATTCGAGGTGGATGAAAGGCTTAGCCAACAAGATATCCAAGCACGAGACCACAAAATTCTTGGGATGATCACCAAATTGATTATCGAGATGAGCCTTCAATTGAGAAGGCTAAAGATGGTTCCCAAAAAAATAGGATTACACGTATCAAAGCACATGGGATTCAAATGATTCAAACTCATGTGAAAATTTACCTTGGGATAATAAGAATAAGTGGTCACCCAAAAATGATTAAATTTATTGAAAGAGGCAATGTGGAAATGGAAAATAGAGCCTAGGGGAATGTGAATCCAATCTCCCAAGAAATGCAAGGTGATTGAATGAAGATGAAACCAAAGGTCTGACAAGTAACTCTCGGGGATTACAAAGGACAAAAAATGTTGATGACTAGGATTGATAGGCAAATTGGTGTTCATCATGGATAACGTGAGTTTAGTCCCTCCCTTGAATTTTGTCCCATTTGAGAAGATCATCCACCTCAGGGGGTAGACTGTCTGTACATGTTAGAGGTCCTTGGTCATTGACCCCAATATTAGCTAGCTTATCAACAACTGCATTAGCCTCCTTGTAAGTATGTTGGATAATGCAATTATGTTGCCTCTAAAATATTTTCTTGCAGTCCTCAATGGTTGGTCTAATACTCCAACTAGAAGGTTTATAAGAATTTAAGTAGTTAATGATATTTATAGAATCACCTTCCACAATGATGTTTCCTGGAATATCTTTGACAAATTGAAGGCCTCTCCAGACAACCTTTGCCTCAACAGAGTGATTGGTAGTCACACCTAAAGGCTCCGAGTAGGCAAAAATAGAATTTCCTAGATGATCGCAAAGGATTCCACCAACCCCACCTATTCCAGGATTTCCTTTGGCCACTCCATCAAAATTAAGTTTGACCCAACCAATAGGAGGGGGAATCCATTTGACACTATTTTCAGGATTAGAAGAATCAGTACATTTGAGATCATCAAGACTTATATTGCAGGACTTTAGGATGTCTTTCTCAAAATGAGGACAAGGATGCAAATTTAGAGGAGCGACAAGAACATTTTTTGTGGTGCAAAGAATAATTTTATTGGCAATGTACTCAGGTTGGACAACTTTCTTGTCAAAAACTCTACGGTTGCATTGAAGCCATTTTTTTTTATTTGTGGAAAACATCCCAAAAGGGATGCCACTTTCGGGTAAGACCCAAGGAGGCAAGGGTATCCATTCCACCAAAAATGCCCAGGACTCGGACCTGGCCTACCACCTTTGACATACTCAAGGAGCAAACAAACACACAAAACCAATTTAAAAATAAGTAAATAACAACAAAAATAATAAAATAAAATAAAAACATGCTCCTTGAGTGTGTCAAAAACAAAAGCACAACCAAACACGCACAATAAGATAAAAGAAACCACAACACAAACCACATAGAAAAACACAAGAACCACATAACAAAACACAAACAAGACAAAAACAACAGAACACTACAAAGACATAACCCAAAAAAAACATGAAAAATAAACACAACCAAAACCTAAAAAAAATAAAAAAATAAAAATAAAAAACAACCAACAACAGACAATAAACAAAAACAAAAAACATAGAAAACACTCACACATAAAAACACGAAATAACACAAACAAAGAGAAACCCAAGAACAAGAACGAAAAAAACACAAGAACAATAACAAAAAACATAAAAAAAAAAAACAAAACAAAACAAAACAAAACAACAAAAACACAAGAACAACAAAAAACAACACAAAGAACACAAAAAAAAAACAAAACAAAAGAACCCACCCACCTTAAAAAACTAAACAAAAAAAACAAAAAGAAAAAAAAAAATTGAACATAACAATGACCTATCTAGACCAGAAGACTATTAAGGCAAGAATCAACAAAGGAAACAAAATAAAGAATAGAATGAGCTAGGGAACTAAAAAAAATTGAATGAACCAAAGAGAAGCAAAAAAAAAAAGAAGAAGAAGAAGAAACTAGGTACCTTCAGAACTGGAGCCATCCAAAGAAATGATAGAAAGAAGAGCTTCCCTAATTTGAGAAGCCCACCATATAGGAGGGTGGCCATAACAAGTAAGATCACCTTTGTCCAAAGCCCAATTAGCTAAAGCATCAACACTCTTGTTTTGATCTCTAACCACATGATTGTAATCAACTTTCAAAAATCCCATCTGGATTAATTGAATCTTCTCAATAATTCTTTTTATTCTCCAATCCACCTTATGATTCTTAGAAGGAGTCTTCAAGAGATTAATCATAAGTTGAGAGTCGACTCAACTAACACCTTTTCCCATCCAACCTTAGTAGCCTCCTCGAAGGCCTCTGAGGATACCATACCCCTCAGCAAGGTTATTGGAAAGAATACCCAAATTCTCAGCAAAAGTAAAAACCAGGGAGCCATCTGAAAGTCTACCAATTCCTCCCACACTGGCTTTTCCAGGGTTCCCTCTAGAGGCTCCATCAATATTGACTTTTCCAAAATTCTTAGGAGGAGGTTGCCAATTTCTAGTCCTATCCATATTACTAATACTCACATTCCCTTTAAGTTGGTTGCCCTTAGAATATTTAATCTTCAATATTTGCATCACTTGATCCCATATTTGGTGGGAGTTTTGGGGGTGATTAAGGAGTTGATGGACTGATTCAACTAAGTTGGCTATGGTATTTTGCCAAATATAGTGAATATCCTTCCTATCTTGATTAAAAATTTGGTTGTTCCTTTCATTCCAAATATTCCAAAGAAGAATGGTAGAACCCATCCAAACTACTCGCCTAATAAAATGATCAACACCCTCTTGATTAGGCCAATCCCTCCAAAGTTGTTCAAAAGTAAAAAAATTGGACCACTGTAAGCCAAGTAAAGTGGCCATTCTCCTCCATAGCTCAGAGGCTAAAGTACACTCAATAAAAATATGGTTGATATTTTCTACATTCTCTTCACACATTTCACATCTAAAAGGGCCATGAAAACCATGCTTCATAAGTTGCTCACCAAGTAAGCACCCTACGATGCAATAAAAGCCAATTAAAGAACCTCACCTTAGGCCAGAGATTTTGAGCCCACAATCGAGAAAATATGTCAGAAGAATGGTTGGGATTATTATGGCATAAGGTCAAATAACCTTGAGCAACTGAATACTCACCCTTAGTAGTGTTGTTCCATCCAAAACAATCTTTTTCATGGGACCAAGAGAGGGATCTCATATGAAGGATGCCTTGGATATCTTGTCTTTGCCTTTCTAGGATTTGAATAGGCCAGTCCTCAATAGGGATCCAATATCTACCAACATTTGAATTACCAGTATGGTACCGACAATAATTAGCCACCTTTATCCAATTAGCTCGGTGAAGCTCCTCCATCCAAGGCCTCCAATCGAGAAACTGAGTTATCAAAGGCTTGTGACCATCCCAAGAATCTGTCCAAAAATTTGCATGTTGACCATTATGAATGATCCAAAATAATTTTTTCTTTATCAAATCCTCACCAGTATTAAGAACTCGCTAAAATGGGAGAACCTTTGGTAGGAAGTTGATAGCGAACAAGGTCTTCAGGACTTTTGTTCTCAGCATATTTAGCACGGAGATTATTGGCCCAAAGAGCATTGGGGTTATGCAACATCCTCCAATATAATTTAGCAGCTAAAGCTTTGTTGTTATTAATTGAAGACCGGAATCCTAACCCCCCTTCACTCTTAGGAAGACATAAAGTATCCCATTTCACCAAGGCCCATTTTCTTTTCTCCTTAGTACCACTCCAAAGGAAACGATGACTCGATTTGATCCAATTCTCGAAGAACAACCTTTGGGATATTCAAAATGGAAGAAACATAAATAGGAATAGCTTGAAGGACTGATTTTACCAAGGTGATTCTACCCCCGTAAGAAAGCCACTTGTTGGTCCACTTTCCAATTTTCTTCTTGACTTTGTCCAACAACCAATTCCAATATTTATTTTTTTGCCTTTGAATATTTATGGGAATACCTAAATAAGTGATTGGAAGAGAGGTCTTCTTATATATTAATTTATCCAAGACCATGGATTCTCGTCTAGTAGAGCAGTGAAAGAAAATAAATTTAGATTTGTCTTCATTGATCAACCGCCCAAGTAGCCTTAGAAAAATAGCTAATGATTTGCTTAATATTAGAAGCTTCCTTAATCGTAGCTTTACCTAAAAGAGTAGAGTCATCCACAAATTGAAGATGAGAGATAGGTCTAGCTCCATGAGCAATGGTAACTCCCTCAAGGGTTTTGTTTTCCCTCTTTTTGGTTATAGTCCTACCCAAGCATTCAACAAGAATGATGAATAAATAAGGGGATAGCGGGTCACCTTGCCTAATACCTCTGGAAGCTAGGAATGACTGAGAAGGCCTGCCATTGATAAGAACTAAGTAGGAAACTAAAGAGATACATCCCATAATCCAATCCATCCAATCCTTAGAGAAACCAAATTGCCTCAAAACTTTGATAAGGAAGTGCCAATCCACTCTGTCATAAGCTTTGGATAAGTCTAACCGAATGAACATGGAAGGAGAATTTTGCATATCCATGGAATGGATGGCTTCCTGAGCAAGAACTATCTCATCTACTATTTGACGTCCTTCCACATAACCCCCTTGCTCTAGGGAAATAATCTTATGCAAAAGAGGCTTCAACCTTTCTACCATGATTTTAGTAATGATTTTGAGAAGAACATTACATAAAGCAATAGGTCTAAAAGCTGAGATATGATCAACCTCTTGAGCTTTTGGAACAAGAGTAATATAAGTTTTATTGATAACCTTCAAAATTTCTTTGGCTTTCCCGGCTTCTTCCACCACCTCTAATAAATCAACATGAAGGATATCCCAGAACTCTTGGTAGAACTCAATGGGAAAACCATCAGGACTCGGGGTTATCCCTTTTGCATTTTAAAAACTACTTGTTGAAGCTCATTGATAGTAATAGGAGAATTCAAAATAGAGTTCTCCTCAGAAGTGATAAGAGAAGGGATTGCTTGAAGAACATTTTGTTGTGAAGCCGAGTCAAGAGGAGTAGCAACAAAAATATTGGAAAAGTAATCAACAACAATAGAGTTCATGCCATCCCAAGTATAAACAACATCTCCAGAATCTGATTTTAAGGAAGAAATAAAGTTGTGAGATCTTCGAGCTAGAAGATATTTGTGGAAGAAATTTGTGTTTCGATCTCCTTCTTTGAGCCATTGAATTCTAGATTTTTGCTTCCATAAGATTTCTTCTCTTTTTTCCCATTCCTCTAACTGAGTTGTGAGTTTAATTTCATCTACACTTCTCTTCTCTATGAGGCCATCTAAATGGATTTTCTTATTCAAATTTTCAAGATGAGCAATAACTTCATGTTTTTTTTTATGAACATCCCCAAACTCTTTCCAGTTCCAAGTCTTGATTTTGGATTTAATGTATTGCAGTATTTTGGCAAAATAGAACATCTTAGTCCCATGCCTAGGTTTACCTTCCTTCCACCATTGTTGCACATGAGGTCTGAAGGAAATGTCTCTAAGCCACATTAATTGAAAATGAAAAGGAGAGAAACTCACATTGGTTTTCCACATTTCCACCATGATCGGCCAATGATCCGAACCAGCATTATTAAGAGTCTTCACTTTAGGAATGTGACCATGGATTAAGAAATTTTTAGAGAGCAAAAACCTATCCAATCTCTCCATTATACAAGCTAAGCCTTGCCTTCTGTTAGACCAAGTCATAAGGCCATTATCTAGTTGGATATCCACAAGATGGAGGTTTGCAATATATTCGCTCATGAGGTCAATGCTTTTGTCCAAATTTCTATTTCCCCCCTTTTCTCATCTAGAGAGAGGATGGTATTGAAATATCCTCCGATCAAGATCCAAGCTTTAGGAAAATGAGAGATAATATGAGTAATATCCTTCCATTGTCTTCTTTTTTCCTCCAAAGAAGTCGGAGCATAAACAATAATGCAGAGCATAATCTGGTTGGAATGTCTACTTTGAATAGCTATAGCCAACAAACCCCAAATGCCAACCATATGGTGAATAACTACCTCTTTTGGGTCCCAAAGACAAGCAATGCCACCCGAAGTCCCTTGGGAACTAAGGGAAACCACTTTTCTAGCTGGCCAAATTTTACTGGCAATTGAGTCCATATCCTCCATTGACATCTTTGTTTCTTGAAGGAAAACAAGATGTGGATGATTTATCTGAATCATTCTTCTAATTTCATTTTGTTTTGAAAGACTCCCTTTGAGTCCTCTAATATTCCAAGTGATGATCTTCATTAATACCAGGGCTAAAAAAGTTGGGAAGGGCATTAATCTTACCTTCCTCTACAAGCTTTTCACCTTCTTTTACCATATGATATTGATTGGTCTTGCGACCTACTTTTTTATTAGAATCCATCCTCAATTTTTTTTCCCTGTTTCTTGACTTATTCCAATTGAATATGAGATGGCTTCTAACCTTGAAGAATGCTCGTACACAGCCAAAATTTTACTAGATGGTTCAACGGAGTCTATATTGGGACCTACATTATTTGAAGTTTTGACATTTGAAATATTGTTTTTCTTGTGTAAATTTTCTCTTTTTTTTTTCTAGTTGAAAACCTTTGATTTGTTGGCTTGTCTCTGAGTTCTTCCCTTCATATTTAAATTGTGTTTCTAAGATTTCAGTTTCCATTATTTCCTCTTCCTCACTTGGGACATCATTTGTGGAAAGGATTTCAAACATATTAGCAGATGACTTTGATTGATCCTTCATAACTGGTTTTTTCATAGTGTTCTTCTTCTTAGGTATTTGGAAACCTACCGAGTTTATATCTTCTTTCTTTTGATCAAGAATTTTATTTGGGCAAGCACTGGCCAAATGACCATATTCATGGCAAATTCTATAATGAAAAGGAATGTTCTCATAGCCCACTACTTGCTCCTTTCTTTAAAGGGTGCAACACTGGGAATTCCTAGGAGGTCATCCATCCCAGTACTACTCTGACCCAAGCATGCTTAACTACAGAGTTCTGATGGGATCCGATGCACTAATGTTGGTATGATCGCACCTGAAGCCAAATTTGCCACAAATAATGCTGAAGATGAAATTTACACAATCCTTTGAGCACAAAATTTTTAAAAGGATTAGGCCACTGATAAAAAAGGTCAACAATGGAAGGAGGATTGGCACAAACCAACTAGAATATTTGAAGAAGTTTATTGATAACCATCCTTGAAAAGGGACAAAATAAGAAGAGGTGGGACGTGGACTCCCAATTGGAAAGAAAAAGATAACATCTATTAGGAAGAGTGAGTCCCCTTTTCATAAGGTTCTCGACAATAAGAATGCGATCTTGAATACAGATCCAAGAAAAGGAAGCAATTTTAGGAATTAAATACTTAGTCTAGACAAGCTTGAAAGGTAGAGGATGTTCAATATAATCAAAGGAAAGCGGGTAAGCAGTGTTAATAGATAATCCCCAGAGTTTGTGGGCTCCCAAATGGGTTGATATTTAGAGAGAACATCGAGGACTCTGATAGAGGAGAGATGGTTATTTAGGTATGAATATTCCTCTTTGCAATTTGGAACATTAACCTCTTTCCATTTCATAGCTCCATTAATTGAAACTATAAAGTTAGCCACTAGAGGACCAAAAAGCTGCTTGGTAGTGTTGATGATCCTTTGAAGTATAGGATTCTGGCTGAGAGGATGATTGCCAATCCACTTATATTCCCAAAAAAATATGGAATTGCCATCTCCAAGTTGCCAAAGAGTTCCTTTTTGCACTAATGGACGAGCTTCACAAATGGAATTCCAGAAGGCAGAACCGTGGGAAGGTACATAGCCATTCAAGAACTCAGCATTCTGAAGATACTTCCTTTTTATAATTTTGACCCAATCAACCATATCATTTGAAATAAGGCTCCAGACCTGCTTAGCAAGGAGGGCAAGATTTAGGTGGGATATCCGTCTGAGACCTAGATTGCCTTGGTATTTAGGTTTACATATTTTATCCTAGGCCACCAAATAAAATATGTGTTTGTTCTCAGTACCTGACCAGAGGAAGTTTTTTTGAATTCTTTCCATTTTACTGTAGACAGAAGCTGGAGCTTATTGCTTGCAAAGTAAACATGCAATTTTTAAAATCTGATTTACCTTCAAAATGCAAAATTATGTAAAATCTAAAATTATAAAATACTTGTAAAAACAACTTTGAATATTTTTTATAATTTTGAAATGGATTCAAAATGAAAAGAAATTTTTTCTAAGTGGAGCGTTAAAGATTGTTCTTCACACCCGTGCATTTATTTTTGGAGTTTAAATTTTTTCAATTTTTATTTTAATCGTTGAAGTTTTAAAAACTGCAAAAGGGAAGGGTTAGGAAAATAAAAATAAAATCTGGAAATGGACCAGAATGCTGAAAATGTTAAAACAAACTACTGCCAACATGATGCCACCCTATTTATACAAAATTGAAGATGTGAGAAACTTTTGCATGTAACCTAGTTTATCCGAACCTGCATTTGCATAACCCATAATAATCTAGGTGCAAGCTTCTAAGGAAAACGAAAATAAATTTTATGCTTTAAACATTCAATGATGTAACCATTAAAATGCATTGAACATAATATATAAGCCTATAGCATGCAAGGGAAAAAATTGTTAGTTAAATCAAACATGCAAAAATAATCTCCTCCTATCTTGCAAACAAGATGCAAATTTCTGGAATCATTTGTATTAAAAATGCAGAAAATATAGTCTTGAGATATATTTCTAGCCTTGGCCTCCAAAAAGTTCCAGCCTTTTTTTCATGATCTTTGAAGGGGTTTTAAATTTGCAAAAATCTTTTTTATTCCCCTTCTTTCCATATTTTCATTTTCCACATTTTCTTTGTTCGAAACTGTTCATTTCATTTTACCATATCTGAAAACTATTCATTTGATTTTCTTTCAAAACACTCCTCTGTTCCACCTTTAGCCTTCGAGTACTTTTCTTTCCCAAAAGGCTTTACTTTTTTTTTGTTGATGTGGTAGTAAGCATAATTACCTCATATCTCGATAACCATTACTTCCCTTTGTTTTTATAATTACGTCTTATTCACCATACCATACAAAATTGAATTGTTTATTAATATTGGCATATAAAAACATGAAACCATAAATGCGGTTGCCTTGGCTTGCATAAATCCAATAGCCATACACCACTTATTATATTTTAGCACCTATGACCCCTGAGTGAATACAATTCACCCACATAACATAATGATAAGGTCATTGTATATCAAACCAATTGAAAATACACTTGTAGACCATAACGAAAATGTCCTTGTATTTTGACCTAATAAAAAATACACCCGTAGACAATAACGGTAATGTCATTCAAAAAAACATCCACTATATATTCATCACTATGTAGCTACAGTTAGCTAACCTTCACTTGCTGTGTACAATACTGTGTCATCCACATGATCCCTACGTGCATAGTCGCCCCGTGTAATAATGTGAATTATTGTGTGGCATTGGAATAACACCTTCTACTATGTTTGACTTCAAAATGTTATTTTTAACCCCATGAACATTCTTGAGATACAAATAATTACCAGACACATCGAGAGATAACATATCGAGTCAAATATCTTTCCATATTATTTCTTTATATATAAAAAAAGCCTAATTTATCTCCAAACATAACTTTTTTGATAGCATCTCTACACTTTTAGCTCAATATTTCTCAATGCCCATGTCATCGTAGGTCTTACGTACATGGTTGCATTGTCTTCTGGGGAACCTCCAAGTTAATGTCCACTATGATTGCCCATCTGACCTATTTATCTCTCTACATGTTAAATGCTTTGAAAAACTATACCTGGTGAGCTTCATTGTTTGTTTGCCACCTACCAGATCATCGATACCATAAATCATTACATACCTTTGGCTGTCCTCTAGGGTCACTATCCAGGGAATCATATTCAAACTACACCAAATCTAGCTACCCACATACACTATGTGTATATCTTCCTCATCGACACATTCTACTTATTCCATTGAACTATGGCATTAGCTATACATTCTCCATTCGAGGCTACCACGTAATCAATTATCATGGGTTCCTCATCCAATTTGTTGCTCCTCATCCATAATCATACCATGTCAACATGGATCAAGAATATTTCCAATCCTCATATGTGCTATATCATTATGTACTCCTACTTGTATCTAAATGTGAAACCCTATGCTGTCATCGATGCACATCCTTATCTAAAAAAGTGTCAACGTCCATCGTGTATCTAAGACACCATCCACAAAATCATCAAATACTGACTCCACACCCTACAATGCTTATTTCTCGACAACCTATGCATACACATCAGGGCTTTTAGGAGCGAGGTAAGTGAACATTAGAAAATATTATTAGATAGGTAGGTTTATATACAAATAAAATTAGGCTATGAATAGCCTAATAGGTAATTACCCTGTGAAGGTAGCTAACTAACGTGCTTAGCAAATAAAGTGCCTAACAACTAACCTATAAACTAACATAGTCAAATTGACCACTACTTACCATAAGATATTCCATAGTGAATATATTCATGGTAGAAAGTAAGTAAAATTAAATGTAAATACTATTTTTACCATGCGGTAAATAACATCTACTTAGGAGAATCTACTAATTACCAAATGAGGTAATAATCATAATTACTATAACATAGTAACTCTAACATCCCCCCTTATTATAATATTTGGATAATGTATATAAATACCTCAATATAGTGAAAAATATGATGATATATTGGATCTTACTCTGGATCAGGCTTTGTCACAGTGCTCTGGCTGCTCTAAGGAAAAAGTGGGTCATTCCTCACTTTGTTTTCACATCAATGAATGTCCTTATTGTAATCTTGTCATCCAACTGAATTTCATGGGTAACCATATGTTGTAACCACTAGGTGTACTAGAGTAAATCACTACATACAAGGTTCATTCTGTTATAATATTATTTTGCAAAAGTTTTGATAAGGTAGCTAAGGTATCAGTCGCTGCTGAAAATGCACCCTTATAAGTCTTCCTCCCTTTTTTACAAAAATTGTGTGAAGTAGGAAAGAAATATTTATCCCCCCTTAAGTTCAAAATATATGCAACTCATGAAGCTTTTTAAGGATTTTACAAAGATTTCCTCCTAGGCAAATTTCAAAAATTACACCAAAAAATCCTCCCTTTTTGTTACAAGTTCTTCAAACAAAAAGAATTTTCTATTTTATGAAGCCTAAAAAGAGGTACAACCACAAATGTGACTGTTCTTTGAGATACATTAAGGGATGTTATTAAAATATTGTAGGATTATGGAAGAGCCCTCAATATTACTGAAGTCAGGATAGTATCTTCTACTTTTGCTCCTAAAGCATTCATATTTGACTTCAGTTCTGCCACTCTATAGAGGAATAGATCTACTATTTCTCCTGACTTCATATGGAGTGTATGAAGTTGAGTATGAAGGTTTAGAATAGTTGATTGATTCTTGCCTTAAAAATGGTACTTAATATGTCCCATGCATGTTTACCAGTTTTGGCTTCACTTATGTGAGGCTGGATTTCATCAATAGTAGCTAGGAGAATAAACATGAGAAGATGACTGTTCTTTTTATCCCATGCTTTATTATCTACTCCTGTTGATGTGGGTCTTTTTTCAGTGCCATCCACTAAATCCCACATTTTCTCTATAGTAAGGATGGCTTTCATCTTGGTTTTCCATGCTGAATAGTTAGAACATTTAAGCAATTGTGTATCATTTAGGTATTTATTGATAGTTGCCATGATGAAGGTTCTAGAATTTGCACCAAGATGATATTTCTTTCACTCTTAATTGGTATTTAATGGCACCTACCTGAAAACTCTCTTTGAAAAAATATGATGAGTTTGAGGATATTGAAACCAAAAAAATAAGAAATGGAAGAGAATTCACTCAAAAAGATATTTAATGGCACCTACCTGAAAATCCTCCTGAAGAGGGATAATCAGTTTGAGGAAATTGAGCTAAAAAAATAAGAGTGAATTTTAGGGTTGTATGGAGAGAATATCAATTTTAAAAAAATGGCTTATACTTGTGAAATGAATTACACAAATTATTGTGAAATTTTGGGGTTTTGAGTGCTCCTGATTTTGATGACTTATAATTGCAAAGAACAAGAAATTAAATGCAATAATCAATCAAAGAGTGCCCACAAAATTTTTATCACTTAGATGTTGGATGCAATCAAAAATGCACCTAATTTAGCAATTTGTATTAAATGTATCGAGTAATATCGAAAATGCACCTTATTACCAACTTTTACAACAAAATTATGATTTGTGTTGTGCAAAAATTTGATATTCAAAGTCTCCTCTTGTTTTTCAATTTTGCAAAGAATGTGGCATAAAACAATTGCCTTTCCTTTTTGTGTCGCAAAATAAACAAGTTTTGATTTTTAAGTGCTCTTCAATTTGTGTTATAATTTTTCAAAGAAATACAATTTCTTGTCTTCTCCCCTTTGATTTGCAAAATTAACAAAGTAGCACTCCTTTCAAGTCAAGTCGACACACAACCTGCATTTGAAAGGCTTTCTAGAACCAGTCAACACATGACTTGGTTTTTATGGGCCCAAGGTCTTCAATCTCTTCTTGGTTTTGTAAAAAAATAAAATGTGCAATTTCTTTTGTTATATTCCTCCTTGGAGAAAACAAATGCACAAATTTTAACTTTGGATTTTGCAAATTTTGTGTCTCCTTGTGTTACAATTTTGTAAGAAAGAATTAAATTTCTTGATTTTGTCCTTATTTGATTATGCAAAATAAACATGGTTTTGAGAATATTTTTAGGGCTCCCTAGTTTTGCAAAAAAAAATGTGCTATTTATTTGTCTTATATTTCCCTTTTGGAGAAAAATAAAAATACTCTTTTGTTTGATATTGCAAAAAAATTAGGTCCTCTTTTCTTTGATTTAATATGCAAAATTAAAAAAAAAAGTTTAATCATATAATTTGAATTAATAATAAAAATAAACTTATGTTTTGATAAAAAAAAATCTATTTATAAAAAAAAAATATTTTTAAAAACATAATTTATATTTAAATTATTGTTGGCATTTTTGCCACATTTTTTTTGTTGTTGTTCATGCAAAATAATGCACAAATTGTAGAGATACTCACTCCTCTGTTTGTCCCTCCAAGCACCTCGAAAGGGATAATTAGTAAAAAAACAAAAATCTCTACAAGTTTTGTGCCAAAGCCAAGTAAGTTAAAAATGTCGCGAAATCGCGACATGTCGCATTTTCGTGACCTATTGCGGTTTCGCGACGTCCGATGCAGAAAAAAGCTAAGCACAAAAAATGTCGCGAAATCGCGACATGTCGCATTTTCGCGACCTATTGCGGTTTCGCGCTAGAAAGCAACAAAAGGGAGCAGTAAAGGCAAAGTTGTCGCGACATCGCGACATGTCGCATTTTCACGATCTGTCACATTTTCGTGGCAGACAGTGGCAAGAAAGCAAAGTGATAGGCGACATGTCACATTTTCGCGCAATATAGCAGCAAAGGGGAGCGCCAAGGATGGACATGTCACGATATCACGACCTGTCACGTTTTTACGGTAGGAAAGCGAGGAAGGAGCAAGATGGTATGGAATGTCACGATTTCGTGACATGTCAAAATTTTGCAATGGAGGCGAACGAAGGAGAAGACAAAAATTGGGGAGAAAGCAAAAAGTACAAGGGGAGAAAATTTGATGTTGATTGTGTGACTTGTCACATTTTGGAGAAGGAAAAGGTGTCATTTTGAAAGGGCAGCAAACGAAGGTAGATTGTCAGATTTTGAATGTCATGATTTGTGACTGTCGCATTTTGAAGTGCATGAAGACGAAAGCCAAGCGAGAGGAGGATGTCATGATTTCATGACTTGTCACATTTTCGTGGAAGTGAATGAAGATGAAAGCCAAGCGATAGGAGGATATCATGATTTCACGACACGTCACGTTTTCATGACTGGTAGCAATAGGAGAAAGCAACGAGGGAAAAATGTCATGATTTCGTGACACGTCGCATTTTCACGATAGAAGCGACAACAAAGGCCCAATAAAGTTCTGTCCACATTTTTCTTCATATTGCATAGGAGAACGTAAGGAGAAAATGAGGATCGAACGAAGTAATGTTTTAAAAGCTCTCCAATTGGTTTTGAGATCGAGGTCAAAGAGGCTCCAAAATTAAATGTTTCGTTATTTACCTATGTGCGCAAGATGGGAGAACGTGTTAAATCATGCAGTTTTTGAAGCCACCAAAATTAAAGATGCCTCCGATATTAAAAGCTCTTGTTCATGATCTCCTAACACTTCAAGCATGCCCCGAGAACAATCATTTAATGAAGAAATGTGGTCCCTTGTTTCCGTTCGATTTTCAAACTTGATCCATAAAAGTAGGGAATGTGATTTCTCCGAGGCAGATTTAGGGGGATTGTTTCTCTTTTCAAGTGCATATTTTGTGGATCTCCTCTTCAAAATCTGTTTTATGTTTTAAATGCTATGATTCGAAAGGGAGAGGGAAGACCTCTATAAATACTAATGTACATCTCAAGAAAAGAGGAGGACCTTTTTGCAAAAATTGAAGCAGAAATCCTAAATGCATTTTGCTCTGTTCTTAGAGTCTTTTGAGTTGGTGATCCAAACTGATGTTCATGTGATGCTTTCTGTGTAATTCACTTCTACTTAGTCAAGTGCTAAAATATAAGTTGAATTCTGTTGTTCTGAATTTGGCTATGTTTTCATTTGAACATTTGAAGTATAATTGAAGGCAAACTTATGGTCAATGTTTGATCCAATTTCTGTATGTGCATTCTAAGAATCAGTTGCTGCTTATCTTCGGGATTTAGTTTGAGGTTATTTGCTATCTGAGGTTGTTCTCCCTATCAACTATCGGCTTCAGCCATATTTCCATCTCTTTCTATTATTTCTAACCCTAAACCTTGAAATCAGTTTAGATTAGTTTGGGAGCCAACCCTCTCTGGAGATTGGCCTAGGAGACTTCTCTTTCTCTCGGCCTTTCAATGTTGGTCGGGTCTAGGGCACATTTTATATGACTAGGCAGATTCATGACCAACAGTTTTTGGCATGCCCGATGGGACTCACAAGTCCCATATTTTGACACCCGAAGGAATCAAGATTTTGATGAACTGTCTTGACCTCAAAGCGGAGATTGTAAGTTCATCTGGTGACTCTGCTGGGGGTGACTGTATAGTACCTAGAAATCTCCAATCGTGAAGTTGGTGAAAATATTTGCTTCATGATCATGAGATCAAGAGCCAAAGAATCGGAAGACCCAGTCGAATTCTTCGAGATCGATGTTCAAAACTGGAGGGAGCGCTCAAGATTGGTAAGTCCTGTGAGCCCATCATTTGCTATCTCTTCGTAGGTGGTGGGTCAGTTTGTGCCATCTTCGACTCCTCCTAGTATTGCTACGAGCTTGCTAGTACATCCAAATCTAGCAGTGCAAATGGTTGGTCAACAACCTCCTCCACGTCAATTTCCTGCTTGGAACCATTCGGGAGCGTTGGACCTGCCTTTTCAAAATCTAGTTCCTGCTGCAGCATTAAAGGCTTTGCCTACATACGATGGGACTGGAAAGACCATGTATGAGCATGTGTCAGATGTGGCATCCTTGGCTACAATTCATAATATCATAGATGAAGATGTCATGATAAAATTGCTCGTGTTGTCACTCCGTGGTAAGTTATTGTGCTGGTATAGATCCTTGTCTCCCAACTCCATAAATTCATGGGATCAATTAGCAGAGATGCTAATCAAAGGGTTCAATGAGCAAGCGGACCCATTTTCTTTGTTGCATCAATTTACTAATATCAAGAGGCATCCTCAAGAGGAGATAGTGGATTTCAATGTTAGGTTTGCCCGAACTTGGCAGAGAGTTCCTGATGGTCTCCGCCCTACTAATGACCAAGCGACATTTTACTATCTTAGGGCTTTCCACTCAGATATTAGTATGAACATTAGGATGTCCAATGTTCAAACCTTTCCTGCACTATATTCCTAGGCATAGAAGGCTGAGGCCGATCTGATTGCCATTGGGAAATTGCCTCCAAAAATGACTATGCCCATTTTTCCCGAGCTTTCACAATACCAACTTACAGGTGCAGCCTCCACATCTTACACTGCTCCATCCATGTACCCTTCATCTTCATGGAATCCTCCCACAACTTTGGTACCTATGATTCCCATTCCATAGTTAACCTCTCCAGTTCCAACTCCCGCATTACCTGCTCCACCAGTTCCATTACCTCTACCGGCACCGCCTGTGTCCTCAAGCCCAGATCCTCAATTGGCTATTTTGCAAGAAATTCAGTCGGCCATGAGAGCCCTCACTAACAAGATGACATCTATGGAGCGGAGAGAGGCGAAAAGGAACTTTCAGCCATGAAGATTTATTTCGACGGTAACTAGAGAGCAAGTTGCTCCTAGCAAGGTTATAGAGAAAGTACCTGAGAGGAACTCAACGATCCTGGTAAGTGAAGAGGCTGGCCCCTCTGAAGTTTCACATGAGCCATCTTACTGGTGTTCTTCATGCAATGACCCACATGATGAGTCCACTTGCATGGTCCACCAAAATTATTTACAAGTTCTTACGGGGAGCCGTATAAACATGATTCGAGAGGTGGATCATAATTCCGTGATGTCTCCTGAGGAATACATGGCAGTCTTGACACGCAACGACAAGAAACCAATGGTGGTAGATCCAGCTAAGATGGAGCCATTGAAAGTGCCTCCTGCACAAGCAACAAAGCAACAAATACCTACAAAGACTCATGATCCTCCAACCCCACAACAAGACCCACCTATTTTGTCGAAGGATTTGCTTCCACCACAAGCAAAAGAGAGGTTGCAAGCTAAGGCTTCTACCTCCCAGCCACAAGCGAAAATGAAGGAACAAGCTAGAGAGACGTTGTGGTATCCATCATTGACTAAACGATAGTGAGTGGAGGCCACCCAACAATATAGAAGCAGATTTGAATCTGCTAGTGGAGGGAGAGAGCCGATTTCGATGGAGTACAACATCGTCGAAGAACTCAAAAGGATACCAGCCAAGGTAAGTCTGTATGACACCTTGCAACTGCCTGGATAGGTGAATCTCTTACAGGAATCCTTGAAGACCACACAAAGTAAGGGGAAGGCTCCAGCCCAGGTAGTTATGGCTCAAATTCTGACCTCTTCAGTCATCGAAAAAATAGACCACCACCTTTTTATCTTTCATTGAGAATGGAGGGACATGTGGTGCATAATTGCCTCATTGACTCAGGAGCAGCTACTACTGTCATGCCTAAGGCAGTATGTGATGTCATAGGCATGGAATATACAAGGACTAGCATGGGAGTTTTGTAGCTAGATGGTACCTCAGTAAAGACGATGGGCATAATTAAGGATGTTCCTATCTCCCTGCATGCCATGCCTCAGATTACTGTGATCCAGGAGATCATAGTAGTGGACCTAGAGCCATGTTTTGGTATGTGTCTCTCCCGAGAGTTCATGGCTAAACTCGGGGGTTACCTTTCTTTGGATTTTACTCATTTGGAGGTGATCCATAAAGGTAAAAAGGTGAAAATTTTCAATGAGAAGCCTTCCACATTTCATGTGGAGAGAATAGATGAAATGGACAAGTTAGAAAATTCGGTGCACATGATGTCTGAAGAATTTGGTGAGCTTGACTTAATGGAAGAAGCTTTGGAAGAGCTCCACCTAGAAAATGAATTTTCCATGGCCAATTTCAATGCCATGATGGAAACTGACTTGGGGTGTTACTCCATTTTTAATCCTGAAAAGGCTAAAGAAAAGAATGATGAAAGTCAAGACCAGCTCTGGAAGCTCTATTTCGATGGAGCACGATGTAGAAATGGCGCTGGAGCTGGGATTGTTCTAGTATTACCTTCTGGGATTCAATGATCCTATTCATATCATTTGACCTGGAGCTGCACAAATAATGCAGTAGAATATGAGGCTTTATGCCTAGGCCTCAAGAAGGCTGAGAAACTTGGAGCATGACAATTGCAAATCTTTGGTGACTCCGAGCTGATTGTCAATCAGGTGACCAATAAGTGTGTGTCCAAGCACCACTATCTCAAGAACTATCGCAACAAGGTCTAGGACCTGTTCGAATCATTCTCTGCTCTCAGCATGCATTTCATTCCACGAGAACAAAATAGACATGCTGACCTGCTGGCTTCCTTGGGAGCAAATTTTTCACCAATCGAGCAGGTGGTGAGAAGGCCAAAAATAGTGAGAATGGTGTATAGGCCCTCTGTCCCATACAAGGACACCTTTTGGCAAGTCTTCGATAGCGATGAGCAAATTGTTAACTTTTTGGTTCAAGAAGCTGCCACCATCAAGGGAAGGACCTTGGAGCGTGAAGAAACTGAAGGCCTGATTCAGTTGTGGAATAACCACATTCCTAAAGGCCTCATTACTCTAGAAAGCTTGTTTGATCAGAATGATCAGTCCAAGAAGCATCGGATCGAGGTCGACGAGAAAGAGTACATGGAGCTTCAGTTGGAGGCTGATAAGGTCATCAAAATTGGGACTGATTCTACTCCCACTAAATTGCAAGAGATCAGACAATTGTGTCAAGAGTTTTTTGACATCATGGCCTGGAGCTACGAGGATCTGAGGGGATATGATAAAGAGATCATTCAACACACTATCGAGCTAGAAGAAGGAGTCAAACCCTTCAGGCAGAAGTAGAGACCGATGAACCCAAATATTGAAGCCCTCATGAAGGCCGAACTTGCAAAGATGTTGCAGGCCAAGATTATATATCCGATTAAGCACTCGACTTGGGTTGCTAATTTGGTTTCGATCCATAAGAAAAATGGAGATATACGACTGTGTGTGGATTTTTGAAACTTGAACCGAGCATCCTTGAAGGATCACTACCCATTGCCTCGCATTGATTAGATCCTTCACGTTGTTGTTGGGGCTCAACGCTTTTCATTGCTAGATGGATTCTCTGGATACAATCAAATTTGGGTCAGGGATGAGGATCAACACAAAACCACATTCACAACCAAGTGGGGTACCTTTGCCTATCAGCGCATGCCCTTCGGATTGTCCAATGCTAGGGCTACATTTCAAAGGGCCATGGACATCGCATTTGGGGAGCTTTTAAATAAGATCATTGTCATCTATCTCGATGATATGACTATCTTTTCGCACAAACGAGAAGAACACTATTCTCATTTGAGGCAGATATTTGAGAAATGTCGAGAGTTTGGCATTTCCATCAACCCAAAGAAGTCCATTTTCATAGTAAAGGAAGGTAAGCTCTTGGGACATGTCATCTCAGAGAATGGTTTGGCAATTGATCCATCGAGAGCTGAAGCTTTGAAGAAACTATCGCTCCCTGCCAATAAGAAAGAGTTGCAATCTTTCTTCGGGCAAATCAATTTTGTCAAAAAATTTATTTTTGACTTTGCCCGAGTAGTCAAGCCCATGACTGAGCTATTAAAGAAAGATGCGGAGTTCAAGTGGACAACTCAGAGGAAAGATGCATTTTAGGAGATTAAAGATAGAATTGCACAAGCCCCTGTGTTGATCAATCTAGATTATTCTAAGGACTTCATTCTGTACGCAGTTGGAGAGGATGAAAGCTATGCTGCAGTGCTTACATAGAAAGGAGACGATGGGGATGAAAGACCCATTGCTTTCCTTAGCCAGGTTATCTTACCCCATGAGGAGAGATACAATTTCATTGAGAAGCAGGTCTATGCTATCATGAAGTCTCTCAAAAAGTTTAGGCACTTCGTATCTCAGAGCAAGACGATCGTCTACGTCATCCACCCCGATGTAAGGAACTTCATCATTCAGGGTGAGATGGGCGATAAGCATGCCGGTTGGGTCACCAAAATTCAAGAGTTCGATGTTGAGATCCATCCAACCAAGTTGGTGCGGGGTAAGGCCTTATGCCAGCAATTAGCAAAAATTGTGGCCTCTGAGATAGTTGATCATCAAGTGAACGACCCTACTGAAGAAAGGAATCTAGTGAACATCTTTGCACAAGGCCAAGATTGGGCAGACGACCTTGTTAAGTATTTTTCAATGGGTAGATGTCCCCCACAATTAAATGCTTCACAACGGAGAAGGTTTCGCCTACAAGCTCTTAGGTATGTATTGTTGCCCGAGGGATTGTTCTTCAAAAACATTGATGGAGTTCTCCTAAGGTGCGTTAAGGAACCCGAGAAAGCTAGATTCCTGGAGGAGTTTCATTCTGGCATGTCGGGAGGACATTACGCTGGTAGGCCTATGGCCTTAAAGATTATTCAGGCTGGTTACTATTGGCCAACTTTGTTCATGGATACTTTCAAGATTGCTCAAGCTTGCGACAAATGCCAAAGGTATACGGGACGGATCAGAAATGCACCATTGCCCCTACATCCAATTCAAGTAGAAGCACCTTTTCAGTAGTGGGGGCTAGACTTTATTGGGATCATTGATCCAAACTCTTCAGCCGGACACAAGTACATCTTGATGGCTACTGATTATTTTACAAGATGGTCTGAGGCCATTCCAACCAAGGCTACAAATCAGGATGTGGTAATCACTTTCATTGAAGGACTGATCACACGTTTTGGCATTCCTGATGCCATTATCACAGACAACGGAACTCCATTCATTGGAGCCAAGCTAGGAGAATTTGCAAACAAGTACGGTATTTTTTTGAAGACATCCTCTAATTATTACCCTCAAGGGAATGGCTTGGCGGAATCTACAAACAAGAACTTGCTATGGATTTTAAAGAGATCCTTGGGGGATAATAAGAGATCTTGGCACCTTTTTCTGAATCAGGCCTTATGGGCAGATAGAATTTTGATCAAGAAGTCTATCAAGACTTCACCATACGCCCTGGTATATGGGAAAGAGGCAAGATTGCCTATTCATTTAGAACTGCCTACCTTGCAGTAATTGAAGGAATTCTCGGATGATGAAGAAAATATGGATCCTATGAACATACGATTGGCTCAGTTGTTGCAGCTGGAAGAGCAACGTTCTTTGGCCTATGATGAGTTTGCTAAGCATTCACAGGTGGTTTCAAAATGGTTTCACAAAGGTTCTACTGACCGCACATTCAAAGTGGGTGATTTAGTCTTAAAGTGGAATGAAAAGAAGGCCAAGCCAGGGATGCACAAGAAATTTGATGCTCTATGGGAGGGTCCATTCCGGATTGCCAGTACAAGTGCAACAAATTCATTTTATCTTGAGGACTTGGAAGGTAATTCACTTCCTATCTCAATGAACGACTTTCATTTGAAAGCCTACATTTCATGATGTGAAAACACAGTGTTACCTTGTAAAAAAAAAAAAAAAAATTCAACTTCGGCTCCTTTTGCACACGAGCCCGTAGGTATGTCTATTTCTCTCTCTTTTTCTTTTCCTTCCTAGCAGGTAGTGGCTTCCATCTACTTCTTTCTTCCACTTCCTTATTTTCATTCCCTTCCTCTCCCACTCCTTCTTCCACTGTACATAATCAAGCCACTACTATTGTTTCTACTCCCCTCTCTGATGTTCCCATTTCTTCACTTCCCCTTTCTTCCAATCCTTTGTCTTTTGAGCACTTCTCCATAGTTCCCACCACTTTCTCCATCCCATCTACTTCCATTTCATTATCTATTTTCATGGAATACCAGCAGCTGGTAGCACAGTAGCGCCCTCTTTAGTTGCTGTATCTACCGCTTCTACTCCTCCATCTTCCACCATTCCATCATTCACCATTCCCATTCCATGGCCTACACATCTATCGGTCATCACCCCATTCATTCCCATTTTTGCAACCTAGGTGCTTCTCACCACTGCCATGGAGACCCTTTCACAGCACTCGATGATTACCCAGCTCAACCGAGCTAGGCAAAATGTAGTAGTTAAAGGAAGAAGGGAAGTTCTGCTATTCCTCAAATTTTTGCTGAAAGTCCTATTTTAAGTGTCGAGCGCTAAGCAAGAGCTTGTTGCAGAAACTCGTAGAAATGTCCAACATCAACCAACACTCACTTCTTCTCCTCCAACTTCTTGACTCTGTTGCCCAATGAATAAAGGCCTGGGGTTCATGCATACAGTAGAACTGTATACCCCGAGAGCCACCAAGAATGTTGGCATTTTTGCCACATTTTTTTGTTGTTGTTCATGCAAAATAATGCACAAATTGTAGAGATACTCACTCCTCTGTTTGTCCCTCCAAGCACCTCGAAAGGGATAATTAGTAAAAAAACAAAAATCTCTACAAGTTTTGTGCCAAAGCAAAGTAAGTTAAAAATGTCACGAAATCACGACATGTCGCATTTTCGCGACCTGTTGCGGTTTCACGGTGTCCGATGCAGAAAAAAGCTAAGCATAAAAATGTCGCGAAATCATGACATGTCACATTTTCGTGACTTTGCGTTTCCTAGAAAGCAGCAAAGGAAGCAAGAAAGGCAAAGTTGTCGCGACATCGCGACATGTCACATTTTATTGATTTTGGAATGGCAAGAAAGCAAAGTGATAGGCGACATGTCACATTTTTGCAATACAAAGAAAGGGGAGCGCCAAGGATGGACTGTCGTGATATCGTGACCTGTCATGTTTTTGCGGTAGGAAAGCGAGGAAGGAGCAAGATGGTACGGAATGTCATGATTTCGTGACACGTCAAATTTTCAAGGAGGCGGCAACGAAGGAGAAGATAGAAAATGTCATGATTTCATGTTGGGGAGAAAGCAAAAAGTACAAGGTGGAGAAAATTGTATCGTGGGAGAAAGAAAAGTAAAGGAAAAATGAATGTCATGATATGAAATTATGTTGACTTGTCAGTGTTTAGGAAGGAGAAAGGAAAGGACAAGGAGAGAATGTCACGATTTCGTGACTTGTCAATTTTTAGGAACAAAGAAGGAGAGTGATTTTAAGTGTGAAGACAAAAGCAAGCGAGAGGAGGATGTCATGATTTCGTGACATGTCATGTTTTTGCGAAGTGCATGAAGACGAAAGCCAAGCGAGAGGAGGATGTCACGATTTCGTGACATGTCACGTTTTCATGACTGGTAGCAACAGGAGAAAGCAACGAGGGAAAAATGTCATGATTTCGTGACACGTCGCATTTTCATGATAGAAGCGACAACAAAGGCCCAATAAAGTTCTGTCCACATTTTTCTTCATATTGCATAGGAGAACGTAAGGAGAAAATGAGGATCGAACGAAGTAATGTTTTAAAAGCTCTCCAATTGGTTTTGAGATCGAGGTCAAAGAGGCTCCAAAATTAAATGTTTCGCTATTTACCTATGTGCGCAAGATGGGAGAACGTGTTAAATCATGCAGTTTTTGAAGCCACCAAAATTAAAGATGCCTCCGATATTAAAAGCTCTTGTTCGTGATCTCCTAACACTTCAAGCATGCCCCGAGAATAGTCATTTAATGAAGAAATGTGGTCCCTTGTTTTCGTTCGATTTTCAAACTTGATCCATAAAAGTAGGGAATGTGATTTCTCCGAGGCAGATTTAGGGGGATTGTTTCTCTTTTCAAGTGCATATTTTGTGGATCTCCTCTTCAAAATCTGTTTTATGTTTTAAATGCTGCGATTCGAAAGGGAGAGGGAAGACCTCTATAAATACTAATGTACATCTCAAGAAAAGGGGAGGACCTTTTTGCAAAAATTGAAGCAGAAATCCTAAATGCATTTTGCTCTGTTCTTAGAGTCTTTTGAGTTGGTGATCCAAACTGATGTTCATGTGATGCTTTCTATGTAATTCACTTCTGCTTAGTCAAGTGCTAAAATATAAGTTGAATTCTGCTGTTCTGAATTTGGCTATGTTTTCATTTGAACATTTGAAGTATAATTGAAGGCAAACTTATGGTCAATGTTTGATCCAATTTCTGTATGTGCATTCTAAGAATCACTTGTTGCTTATCTTCGGGATTTAGTTTGAGGTTATTTGCTATCTGAGGTTGTTCTCCCTATCAACTGTCGGCTTCAGCCATATTTCCATCTCTTTCTATTATTTCTAACCCTAAACCTTGAAATCAGCTTTAGATTAGTTTGGGAGCCAGCCCTCTCTGGAGATTGGCCCGGAGACTTCTCTTTCTCTCGGCCTTTCAATGTTGGCCGGGTCTAGGGCGCATTTTATATGACTAGGCGGATTCGTGACCAACAAGTTATTAAAAAAACATAAAAAAACTTTTAATTAAAAAAAACTAATTAAGAAAGAAAAATTTTAATTTTTTTTTACCTTAGCGATTTCCCTTTTTAGCAAAATAAGGGGGGGATGGCCCTGAAGGGATTCGAAATTCAAACCTCCCATTGGGAAATGCCTTAGCGCTAGCCCTATCTTCGACCGGGATAGCTAGCCTGACGGATATAATAGGGAGCCACCTTCAATTTGAAGGTCTTCTATGGCTAAAAAAAAATTGGGACTTTAGTTCCACATGCACACTGTTAAAGCATGCATGTTGTTTAAAATGTATTCTATCCCCTTTTGTAGTGATTGCCTTTAGGAAATAAAAATCCTTTGTTTTCCATCCACTCTGATGAGTAGAACTCCACCATGTGTATGCACCTATTTAACCAATGACAACTTGCCATGTCACCAATGCCGATAGGATCACCACATAAGCATTAGCCAATCAGATCGCACCATGTAAACCATGATATGGACCAATAATATCACACCACATCAGTGCCTCAATTCACATACCTACTACATTAGCTACTTTGATCTACATGCCATATTCCATCTTAGTTCCCAGCTTCGTGCCATGTGTTCGCTAGGTGACCCTAAAGAATCGCACCTACCACATAAACATTACCTTGAAGGTCATGCCAGATCAAATTTTATGCATATATATCATATGTTCCTTGGATATGACACTAGCTACGCAGTGGGTAGGTCTCGAGATCCATGCGCATTAGTCTCCACTATCAGGTAGTCACAAAACCTCGTCAGGTGGTCAGGATGGGAATCAGTGCTCCGTAGGAGCTTGGAGTCATTGACCACTAGATTTGTGGGTAGCGTGTAGGTTTGGGGCTTCAACAGGTTTGGTCCCCAATGTGGGGGATAGGGGGAGAGCTACCTATGTTCATCAAATCCCATAGTTCCATTGGTCTAGCCTATCAAAAGTAGTTAGTGTTGCGCATGTTTTAGATCCTGCCAAAGGGGAGTGTTAGGTGCATAGGATCATGCCCTCCAAAGTTGGGGTGGCTTGAGTCAATGTTATTATCGATGAGTTGCATGTTGCATAGCATGCACTCCCCTATATGGGCTAGCGATATTGATATATTAAGTACTATCAAGATATCAGTCTGATTCATGGTAGGAACCATGATAAAAACATTTGCATAATATCCATAAAACAAAATAGAAAACAAATTAAATTCCATGCAAAAATTTGCAATAAATTTCGTGTGATGAACCAGAAGGTCTATATTTATATGCAAGTGGTAGGAGGGGGTCCCTTAGTATTTATGCCCAACCAAATCATATTCTTCCTTGAAATTTGATCCTACTGGTTCTCTTTGCCCCTTGCCCGTATTCACTGCTCTGATACCAATGTTAGGAGCGAGGTAAGTGAACATTAGAAAATATTATTAAATAGGTAGGTTTATATACAAATCAAATTAGGCTATGAATAGCCTAATATGTAATTTCCCCATGAAGGTATCTAACTAACATCCTTAGCAAAAAAAGCACCTAACAACTAACCTATCAACTAACGTAGTCAAATTGACTACTACTTACCACAAGATATTCCACAATGAGTATCTTCGTGGTAGAAAGTAAAAGTAAAAGTAAATGTAAATATTATTTTGACCTTGTGGTAAATAAAATCTACCTAGGATTATCTACTAATTACCAAATGAGGTAATAATCATAGTTACTATAGCATAGTAACTCTAACGAGGGCCACTTGTCATCCATTCGCAGGTGTTCCACCTCTGTCTACTTCGTGGGTCCCACTTAGATAGCCTACACATAATAACCATACATAGATTAGACATCACCTTATATATTAGATATAACCTCCAATGAGATGAAAAGTACCACCATACAAATATATAGCCTACTACACAATCGTAAATGTATGAACCACCAAGGCTAGTGTCATCATAACAAACATGGGGCTAATTCAATTTATTATTATTATTATTATATATATTTTAAGATTTTTGCTTTCCCTTTTTTTTTTTTATTTAATTGTATCCTTTTATTCATTTAAACTTGAATTAATTAATTTAAATATTTGAATTTAAATTAATTAATTTTGAATAAAGCGAAGCCATTAAACCTTAACCAAACACAAAAAATCCTACCCAACACTTTAGAGGAATGATCACCAAAATTATCACTCAAAGGAACACAAAAATTACAAAAGGTAACATTTTAGGCGGGTCCCCAATTTTGGGTTAAGTTGTGCAACAGTCACAACACACCCCATTATTGACCTGAATGAAGTCTACAACTTTAGCTCCAAAGTAGGTCCAATTTATAGGTTTCATAATAGAAACCTTAGGAATGTAGCTAGAGGAGAATTTCCCACCCAAGTCTCTTCCCAAAAATTGATATTTCTATCATTTCCTAGCTTCCATTTTTGGTCCTTTGAAATGACATGACGAGTCTTAATAATACCAATCAAATCAGTCAGAAAGTTTCTATTTTGAGAAAGATATTTGGTTTATAGAATGTGGACTCAATCAACATTATCCTTCTTGAATAACTTCCACCCTTTCTTGGATAGGAGGATGATGTTCATGCTCTTAATTGTTTTGAGGCTAAGACCATTAAATTCTCTTCTGGTACATACCTGATCCCAATAAACAAGGTGAAACTTTTTCTTCTCATTTTTATATTAGAGAAAAGACTTCTGGATAAGTTCAATTTTTTTAATAAATTTAGTTGGGGCTTTGAAAAGTGAGATAAATAATAAAGGAATTCTCTGGAGGGTGGATTTGACTAGGTATTTTATTAGTTGAGAAGAGTCCCCTTCTTACTAGTCAACTTTCTTTGCATCCTTTCAATGATCGGGTCCTAAAATTTCTTTTTCAATCTCCCCTTGAATAAGGGAATCCGAAGGTATGTAGAGGGAAATTTAGTCACCACACAACCCAAAAATTGGGATATCACTCTTTGTCTTCTAGGGGGATGTTAAGGAAGAAGATTAAACTTTGAAAAAAATGATTTCTAGTATGTAGCCCTTTCATAGGATGTCAGAATCTACTTAATCTTCTTTGCTTAAAAAATGGAAGCTAAAGTGGCTATAAGAGTGTCATCAGTGAACTATTGGTGGGAGAATGGATCTACCAATAGAGCTGGTTTTATACCAACTATGGCTAGTTTCACTTTTAGAGATATACCCAATGCTTCAACCATTAGGATAAATAGGAAGGGTGAAAGGCGATCACCTTAGTGTAGGCCTCTACAACTTTAAAAGTATCTAGTAGTTGAACCATTGATGATAATAAAGAAGAAAGCTGATGAGATACATGATTTAATCAAGCTTATCCAGCTCTGATGAAACCTGAATCTCTTTAGCACTTTTGGGAGGAAACTCCATGAAACCTTATCATACGCTTTGTTCATATTGAGCTTGAGGAAAAGTCCAAATCTCCCACTTTTATCCATAAAATGAATGAGTTCATGGACTAAAATTATTCCATCCATAATATGCCTTCCTGCAACAAACCCACTCTGAGCTAGATCAATATTGGGAAGAAATAGTTTGATCCTATTAGCCAAAATTTTCATCAAAAAATTGTATATGGTGTTACAAAGGTAATAGGTCTAATGTCACTAAAGACCTTAGCCCTATGGGACTTTGAAACAAGAACTAGTAAGGTGAAGATTATATTCTTGGGAATGGTGCTAAACCTCTGAATCTCCTCTAGGGCATCTCCTATATCTTTCCCCACAATATGCCAAAACGATTGGAAGAAGATTGGGGTTAATTCATATATATTAAGGGCTTTCAAACTACCCATTTCAAAAAATATTTTTTTATTTCCTCATCCTTGAAGGTACTTAGCAGAAATGAGTTCATGTTCTCAAAAATTAGGATGAGGATATTATGAGGTGATCCTCATCCCAAGAGTGATTTTCATCTAAGTCATATAGAAAAGATTTTAAAAAACTAATAACCTCCAACCTAATTTCTTGTATATCTTCTATATTTGATCTATTGATCTTCAAAATTTCTCTAATTCTATTGGAGCCTCTACACCTCAAAGTAGACACATAAAATTATTTAGTGTTTTGGTATTTCACTTTGAGCCACAATTCCCTCAACTTCTATTTCCATAGAATCTCTTCCTTAGCTAGAGTATTATGGAGCTTAGATAGCACCTCTTTCTCTCTATCTCTAATCTCTCGATATTAGTCCCTAGTATTGACTACTCTCTCAATTTATGTCATTCAAGTTCATAGAGAACCTTTTCTTTGGGAGGTCTAACCAAATATGACTTTGTTCCAGACTTAAATGTTTGAATTAATCCATATAATATTATAAACTATTTGGAAGATTAAGGGGCCAAATTAGTCTTGGTACCACCAATCATTAATATTTTCTTCAAGATTCAGGTGTTGACACCACATCACCTAAAATATAAAGGGCATTAAGAACCTCTTGGAGGCTAAACCAAGCACATATTCATAGGATTATGGTCAGATCCCACTTTAGGAAGAGAGCATAGTGAAGCATCTCTGAAAATGGGTAAGGTTTCCTTAGAAGTTAGGATTCTATATAGTCTAATCTGAATGAGTTGGTCCCCAAGTATCCTATTAGTCCATGCATATTTACTACCTTTGAGCTCAAGATTCATTAATTCATTTTGATTCACAAAAAGATCAAAATCTTCTATACCTCTTGAAATGTTTTCATTTTCCCTTTCTTATTAGATTGGAAGAGCGGAGAGTTGAAATATCCAGCCAAAATCCAACTTTCCCCTTTAAAGGCTTCCCTAAAATTTCTTAGAGAGTACCATAGTAGGATCCTACTAGTGTATGAGTTTGGAGCATATATATTAGAAAGGACCCACCAACGATTGGAATCCTTCTAGCTAAAAAGGATGTTAATAACTTTGTTTGATGATGAGATCATTGAGCCCACTAGTTTCTCCCCATCTGAGAAGTAAACAATCTCCCCTAAAGCTTAGTTTTTAAAATTATTTTTATCCTCCCCTCCTCCAAATTCATTTCTTGAAGTAAGAAAATATTAGGCAAAAAATATTTTCTCAATGATGCCACCACTCTCTACTTTGTAATGCCATTAAGACCCCTTATATTCCATGACAAGAGCTTCATTTATAATATTTTGCCAAGGATTTTTTCCTCCCCCAATCTAATGGGGGGAAAGTGATATAAATGAGGTGATATTCAATTGCTTTTCATAAACCCCTTTACCCTCTTTTGAGCCTAGTAGGAGTTGAGTCCCATCAACTATTTTTATTCTATCTTCTTTTTCCTGAGGTTCCTATTTAATAGTTTGCTAGGCTTCTGCTCCACCCCCATGTCAACCACACTTTTCTTATGGATGCAAGTTTTAGGGCTTGGGGAACCCTTCTCCATCCTTGGAATACCATTTATAGCTCTCATTGGTTCTAAAAGAGGGACCTCTAAATTGGAAGTTACAATTGTTCTTGAATCAATCTAGAAATTAGATTTTGAGCTCAAGTAATCAAAAGGGTTCTGCTCCTTTAAAAATGGTAATGGAGGGGAAGAACTAACCTATGGAAGGTGTGATATGTCCCCACATTCCTCCAAAAGGTATTTTAAAACCTATTTTATAGGATCCATAGTAGATTCCTCCCTCTCCAAAGCCACTGTGTCACCAAAAGAAGGAGACGGTACCAAAGATACAACTACCTTGATCACTCATACGAGGCTATAAAAATTGAAGTTTATTTACTAAAACAACAAAAAAAAAACTTGTATATTATTTGGTGTTATTAATATTCAATAACATCCTCTCTTGTCTTCTATTTTTATGTCCTTTCTTGTATTCTACTACCACATCGTCTCTTGTCTTCTATTTCCATATTCTCTCTTATCTTCTATTTTTATGTTTGGAGCCAACTTGTTTCCCAATGTCTAGCACCAATCTGTCATCCAATATCTAGTACCGTCATATCATCCAATGTATGGTACCAAACTATATTTACAACATCCAATGATAGTTGAGTGCTATCTTATGTGGTACCAGTTGGGGGCTATCAGGTCCAGTGTCATCTAGTACTTGCTGCAGTCTTGATTTTTGGTTCCAAGTGGAATGTCATCATCCAATGCTAGCTTGTAAGCTATCCTAAGAGCTCTAGTTTTTATGCAAAAAAATAATGAACCTTTTTATTTCCTCAATCTCAATATTGGTTAGCAAAACATCCCCTTTTACCTTTTCTATCATATAATATTTCACTTCCTACTTTAGTCTTGTAGTTATCCTACTTACTATATAAATTCAAGTAACTAATGTAATGATGAAGCAAAACACAATCAGATAGTGCAAAAGAAGGTAAAAATACTATATTAAATGAGGTATTTTTGGTCCCCATAACTCCCTCCAACCTATTGGGATACATGTCCTTTTGCATCAAATAATTATTTTCAAGTGCAAACCACTTCTAAGACTCATTCTCTATTTAGTTTGTTTTCCTACAATTTCTTCTACATGTGCAAAATTCTATAAGAGTGTTTCCTCAAAATATTCTCCAACTAACCCAGGTACACTCTCAAGATCAAAATCCTGAATTATTTTCCTTTTAATTCATGCCTCTACCAACCAATGTTAGAGATGGGTGATTTCCTTATTTTTATCATCCTACAATAAATTCGTAACTACTTTTAACCTTGTATATAGGTCCCAAATGACTACCTTGGCTCCTTCTAGGTCCAAGATTTCAAGATTTATATCATATTAATTTGGTATTTTAGGTTATCCTATTTTTGATCTAGGTATAGGAGATTATGGAGTAGGAGCTTCAAGGGAGATTTTCCCTAGGTCTGAATATGATATAAAGTTAGGAGATGTAGGCTATAATAACTCATTAATGGTTACTGTATCCTAAGGCTTGCTTGCTTATTTTTATTGATTTTAATATTAACTCAAATTAGCTGGTGATGATTATTTGTTTATATCATTAGTCTCTATTTTTGGTAAATATCGCTAGTTTGATATGGTTGAAATGGGATTGGTTGCTATTTTTTTTAGCTACCTCTACATGGGTTATCCTTTTGAACCATTGCTTAGTGTTAGAATACTACTATTTTTTGAGGTCTTTTGAAACTTCATGGATGACCACCTTGATCCTATTTTGGCTCTTCTTCCTTGAAACCTCTAGAGCTTCCATTTCTTCTAATTTTTATTTTTCTTCTGCTACATTTAAGTCTAGTTATTCTTCATAGGGTGTCAAAGAGGTTTATAATTATGTTTTAGATTGCATGTACATTGATTATTCTTTATAGGTTTTTCTTACTTTTCTCCCTTAGTCATAGGTCCAAGGGATCCAAAAAAATTTCTACTATTTTTGAGAGGGCTTGGAAGGCTTATTCAATGTATGCATCTTCCTACTAGATTTTACTGGCTTACACGTAGGGGACTCCAGTGCTTGTGAAATCTCAAGCTCTAGCAAGGGTTGACTAGAACCAAATTGCTTTAGTGATTTAGTAGCACTAATATTTTAGGGTGATCTTTCATCATTGTACTACTACTTTAGTCCTTCCATCCCTAAAAACTTGAGCCATTGATCATTACTACCTTTTCCATATCCAATTCAATGTTCTTGGCTGGAAATCTACCTAAGTATGTGTTATGCATCCTAGATCACAACAAATGTTAGATGAACCTAAATTACGTTTGATTCAACCTCCAAAGAAGACCAATTCATTATTGTGCTAAATAATAAAAAGGTATTGAACACTATATAAAGAAATGCAAGGTTTGGAAATAGAGATAAGGGTTAGAAGTTAATAAAGAGGTGGTTAGAATTCAACTAATAGAAATTAAGGGTATTATACAAATACACTGCAATTGAACTTCAACAAAGCTTAACATACTAGCTATTAATAAGAGAATTATAGAGTATAGACATATTAATATTGTGCTATGCATTCTTCAACATTCTTGGAACTTTACAAAAAATAATCCAATCAACAATCCAAGGTAGCATAATTTTCTTAACATAATTTACAACCCATAAAGCATGAACATAAATGCATAAAGATACATAACCCACATGCACATTGAAATCTAAAATAATTTCTTTGATAGAGGTCAAAAACTATTTGATTATATTAATTGTAGAGTGAAATTGTACAACTTACAATAAACAGATGCTAAAATTTCAACCCTCATACTAAGAAATATTTAGCTATTTATAAGACTATACATTGTTTTATGTTATGCTTGATCATTGCATTGAAAGCCTATTGCAGGCCTAGTCATAGCCAGATTAGCATACTTGAATGGCATGGATTTCATTTTCCTACTCTTTCTTAACTAGCTTAGACTAATTGTCTTGATTTTGATATGATGACATGGTCAATCCCGATTCCTTCCATAACCTTGGAATCCATGTTTCCTCAATAGTCTTAAGCATATTTATATGGCTCAAATTTCAACCACTATGCTTCATTTTTATGCTAGTTGTATAGATGGTAGATCCAACTTAACTACTTTGATATGGATGGTTGAGAAATACCATGGATATTTAGGCTTCTAACACACATGATCCTTGCTAAAAAGAACATGTCTAGGATCCTTCTACTTATTACCAGGGCTTAGAGGCCTTGTCGAGACTTTATAACTACCATAGAGGCCTTAGAGACCAAGATAATATTTTTAGGAGGCTTTCCTGACATCACTATTTGAAAAATTTAAATGCTTTACATTTTGGGCTTTTGATTTTACCAGGTCAGGCCTTTTGAAGACTTGTTTATGGATTGACCAAAAACCTAGTCATTTTGTGCTAACACCATCCTAAATAATCATCATCCACTATTTGATTTAGGTTCTTGATTAACTAGTTTTATATTTTTAGGAACCTTGGTTAATGTCATCTATAAAAATTTCTAATCGGTAGACACCTCAGGCAATTGACTAGGCTAGGAGTTTTGAAGGTTTTTTCTCATGTCTCTTGTAGATATCCCTAACCCTCTTTATTATTGGGATTTTTATTTATCAGGAATTTGAAAAAATTAATCTTATGTTAGCTTTGAAAAACTATGACATTCTTTATGTTTGGGATTTGGATTTATGGATATTTTTTGACACTTTGCCTAACATCATCACTTGAAAACACCAACATTATTTGGTGTTTGAGATTTGGATTTATCAAAACCTTTGAATTTCTTAAAAACCCCAACCAATTTAAGGAAAGTGATTGGACATATTTGCCTTAGCCAAATTTTAGGCCTAGCAAAGTGTATTTGGATTTTTGGCTATTCATATATAAAAGATACTAACCTTGACCAGTTTTTTGGATACTTGCCTCAACAAAATTTTAGAGAAAATTATATTCCAATATTGATTGCAGAGACTTATATATGTGGACAATTGCATTGAACATAATTAGTGTAACATCCTAGGGATTTCTCCTTGTAAAAATAGAGAACTTAGATGACCTTATCCATTGTACAAAGAGTCACAAGTTTAGAAGGAAAAAGAATTGTAGAACATTTTGAGACATGATAAATAAGGGAACTTAAGGGATTGAATGGATTTGAATTCTATAACTATAATAGGGATTTCAAAGCATGCATTGGAATATGCTTCTAGTTATATTACATCCCATTAGAATATAGAGGATAAAAAGAACAAGAGGTGGTAGGGAGCAACCAGAAGCTACTTTGGGAGTGGAATGTCAAAATTGGACAATTAGGATGGGTAGAAAAGGAAATGATTTAATGAAAAATAAATTACAAGGAGATGAATGAGGATAATATGATACTAGGAAAACAATTAGTGGAAAAAAAGGAAGAAGATACAAGAAAAGAAAAGCAAGAAAACAATTAGAGATACCTAGTTGGTGGTACATTCTACAAAACTAGATTTCTCCTAATAATAATATGCATTAGCTGAGGGCTACTTTAGAAAAGGGCAAGCTACTTTAGGTAGATAATTAAAGTACTTGTAGCTTGGTGACCCCAATGGATCCTTACCCATATTTTCTTCATAGTATTGTGTAGGTGATTCTCTTCAATATTGTAGACAACTTTCCAGCATGTAGTTGCCCTGGAGATATCCATAATTGCTTTGTTATGAATATAGTTGCTCAGGTATTTGCTAAAGTATTAAATATAATTTATTATTCTTATAACAAGCCCACACTTTCTTCTATAGCCTTCACTAAGGATAATTATAGTTGTTATCTTCAATGATCATGGATTTTTTGTAAAGTTGACACACATTCCAAACATTTAAAATTTTTATAAGTGACTCAATCACATGCCTTCCTTTTTAGAGTTCCTAGTCTTTTTTTTCCAATATATCATTTTTCTATTTAGATACCTTATATTTTTTGCACAATCAAAGTACTAAGGCATAATACTAAAGAATTTAGATGTCATGTATTGTCCTTTTTCTACTGGCTGTGTTCAATTACCAAGGTATCAACAATTAAGGTTCTAGTAGTTTCACCTTATTATTCTTGTCTTTGCTCTATCATAATTGATAACTTTCCCTACTCATATCTATTGGTCATTTTTTTAGCTAAGGAGTGCCTACTAAGCTACAATATTTGGCGAGTTATATCCTACGTATCCCTTGATGGGATTTTAATTATTCTAACCTTTTTATGAATATATTTTAATAGATAGATTTTTCTATATGAGGGATCTTGATATTTTCTAGCTTGATCCTAAAATTTAACCTATATTGTGGTGCTACCAACTAGTTCAAACTAGGTCCAAAGGTGCTTTGAAGTATAGAGGTGTCCTTGTTGATCCCAATGACTTGGGAACCCAAGACCCATAATTGATTGTAATGGGGCCATTATTTTATTCCTCTTTCTACTAAATGAAGTAGTAAACTCTCATATCTATTGTATTGGTACCCTTATATTAGATCCTAATCTAGATACATTGCCCCATATAATTATTTTCTTATGAATACCACCAATTATGGGTTGGATATTTTCTTCAAAAATTTTATGATGGATTTTGCTTGTGCTATCCTCTTAGCTATCTTACCCTATGCCATTTAGAAATTAGTCTATGTTGTTTTAAAAAAATGTAGGCTAAAATTCAAATATTTAATGACCAGGTGCACTTGTATGATCACTTCAAGAATTTTGCTCCAACTATCCTTTTTAATATGCACTAATGCTTCCTAGGAGAAATGAGAAAATTGTGCCTTTTTATTTTCTTCATCCATATCTAGTTGTAGATTATTAAAATGTTCTTCTAGGCCTACATTTTTCATCCTTTACTAAAACTGGGATGGATTTTGAGCTTCCCTAAGGCTTTTATACAAACACTCAACTTGGATATATAGGGTCTTCTTTTCTTTTTTCTCTTGGTCTTAAGTTTTGGTCAAGTGCTTCATCTTTTGATTCTTCTTTCCTTCCATTTGGGCTCATTAATAGTACAACATGCTGACCTAAAAATGAATAGCTTGAGTAGTATCCCATAGTGTAACCTTGGTTATATCCACCTCTTGCACCACCACATTATAATCTATTATTGTTAGTTCAGAGGTAGGCTTACCCACAATCAAGTTATAGTTCATTATTGTTTTATTTTTTGTAATTGAATCCACTATACCAATAATTCTTGGTGGTGCCTTATTTGGTTCCTTCCAATATGCCTACTCCTCCAACCATTCCTAAGCATTATATTTTTCTTAATATGTATCGAATTGGATGGCTAAAAAATGGAGTTACAATGAGGTAGGTTTGTAGAAGAGGATATAAAGATAGGGGGATTTTTGAACTAAGGAAGTGACACTTATAGGAGTTTGAGGTTATGATATTAGATAAATCTATTTATTCTTATGTAGAGCGACAAAATTTATGCTCTTGGTAGGTGATAGAGTTTATGTTGCTTCTTGGGGAATTTGTTTTGGATGAGAAGGGATATAGGAGATAATAGTGGAGATCAGAGATGACGTACCTATTTCTTACTCCTAGGTTTGCTCCTAAGTCATTGTCATTGTGTCCTATTTTATCCCTATTGTATACTAAATATTGGTCCTTTTTTGCCCTTTTCTATTGCTAACTCAAATGGGAGCCTTTCTCTTTTGTTGTTTCTCAACCCTTAAATTGATTTGAGGGGTCAAAATATTTTGGCATAAAGTAAGGAGCATCCTTCTATCTAGCAGACTAGTACTAGCTCCAAGTGCCAATTAATGTTGTCTATGTTTGGGCTAAAGAAGCTCATGCATACCTCGCCCTATTCTACTAAGACCTCCTCCAACATATCCCATCCTTTTCATGATTTTACCATCCACTAAGTCTATTTTTTTTTAGTTCTTGAGGTGAAGGTGGAGGTATATCTTATTGCTAGGATGGGCTATCCTCTACAGATTTTCATTTTCCTAGACTTTTTTCTTTTGGAATTTCAACCCATTTTTATTCTTAGGTATATTTTTATAGCCTAGTCATATTATAAGTCTACTTGTTCTAGGATTTTTTCACCAATATCCTTGTCTTATTTAAAGTATTAATATTCATCATCTTCTTCCTTAGTAATATTTTCTTCATCCTCTTTTTTAACTACCCATGTTTGGTAGTGTTAATTATAGTGGCTTTCAAAGTCTTTGTCTATGCCAAGAGGATAAAAAAAATTCTACATATTACATTTGCACCTAAAATTCCACCATTATAGGATCTTTGATTTTGACCATTATGGCTCCTTTTCCATTGCTTTTATCAGTTTTTCATCCAAGACCTAGTATTTATTATTTTCTGGATCATATGGATTTATTATATCATGAAAATATCTCTAAGGAGGATTTTTCTAAATTTTGATTACATCTAAATCTAGCTCCTCTTATTCTAAATTATTCCAAAGTGCTTCTATATTAGGCCATGGAACATGGTTGAATGATAGAGGCTTATTATTTAAACCTTTTATCTTGGCCTTAAATTTTCCCTTTGGGTTATATTTCCATTTATGTGGCACCACTTTCAACTTGAAGCATTTGGGCTTAGCTTCTTGGGCTTTACCTTGTATCTGACTAGTTAGGGTAATTGGACCAAAATTAAAGGGTGTCTCATATGCCTCAACCTATTTTAGAATTATCCCAAAGTTTTCATTCATCCAATATACTTGCTGATATAATTCTATCCCAAAAATCCAATTTGTTACATAAAAATGGAGCAAAAAGAAGTCCCCATTAAAATCATATGCCCTTATCATGGTGCCCTCATAAAAATAAATACCAATCTTTGATATATTTTTTAAGAGTACAAATTCAAGCTATTGCCTTTCCAAATAGCCTGGGATTATTTCCATATATACAAGCTAAAGTGGGGCCCAAAAAATACTTGTTGAATTCCATATAAGAGTTGGAGGCCCTAAGCATTGGTGTCCAATATACTATTGAGAGAATAGTTCCTTTTAGGGTATGCTTGCTTATTTTTTATCCTAGAATTATTTCTATTATAAAATACAAAAATATCCATTCCAATTACAAAGGATATCTGAATGCCCCATATTCATTTTTCTAAAAATCTACTAGTTAGGTTTGTATTGTTGAACATAAAAATAGGCCCAATCAAATTAAGTGGGGTTGTGAGGGTTAGTTATGGCATGTGACATGACTATTTGATAATCATGCACCTACTTATAATTGTCTAGGCCAAAAATCATAGCCAACATGGTGAAAAAATCTTACAGATATTTAAAATCATCAAGCAGAAGTGGGCCCTTTGGAAGCTCAGGGATGGGTTGGAGCAATTGTTTGTTGAGCCATTCTTGTAGCCTATCATCATAATAGTCCTTTTGGTTAATACTAAAATATTTAGGAGGTTATTTAGGGTGTATACCTACTACAAATGCATCTATGAATGTTTTAGGTGTAAGAACAAAAAGTGTCTGGCCTATTGCATTTTTCACAATCTTAGTTCTAGGGTTGTAGTTATCTACCACCGCTTTGACTAGCTTGTTGGATTTTAAGCCTTGTTACTTAAAAATATCACACATCCCAATATAAAGAAGCCACAATATTATAGGTCAAAATATTAATAATGAAGAGAATAATTATATATGAGCAGTCAAAATATGTATCTAGGCCAATATAAATATGAAAATAACACTCACTTATAATATCAAATATGAATGTAAAATGGAAAAAATCATTCATGTACATGCATGAAGAATTCTCAAAAATCTATATACAAGCTTTATTATCAATGTTTAATCCTTTTTTGTTGTTCATGTTACATTGTATGGAGATTTATATCCATAATATAGATATAGTAATGTGACTCTTTACATACTTGAATGTTGCTCTCCCTATGACAACTCCCATGACTTTTGGCTTATCATGTTGCCACTTGTATACTAGACTCTTCACTCTCTTCTTACATGCATACTTGGCGCTATGACACTTGCACACTTCTACATGAACTTTACTCTCCTGCATGCATTTCTAATATAAAAAACTTGTGTACATCCTTATATTACATATTTGTATACTTATATACATGACACATGCACATTCTCTCAATAAAAACTTGCACTCTTACTTACATGACACTGGTGCATATCCTACACATTACACTCTTCCATCATTTGGGATTCAATTCATTTGAAGTTGAAATCCATATATCTCCAAAGTTAAAACTATTTCAAATAATAAATTTATAAATTTTAGTACTACCCAATATCTCTTTGAGGTGAAATGAAGTACTACCCAATTGCATAATGAAATATGTGCATCCATCAATGGATTTCCCAAAATATTAAGGAGAAACCATACCATTGTTCTTCACCAATTCATTGTACCTACAAGATAATTTCGTAATCAATTATGTCTTGAGACACGACCAATCCTTGCACATCAATTCAACATTAGAATTGATCATCATCAGGGTCAAAACATAGAGAACATAGCCTCTATCCCATGGCTACTATTTTTAGCAATAGCCCACAGGTTTTGCCACTAATATTGACAACAATTAATAGAGCTCGTTGCTTTGATAATTAGTGGCTATGAGATGATGTATCATTTCTTGTGCTTTAGCTTTTATATTAGTCTTTAACTGCATTTATTTGATTTCTACCGTAGATTAATATCTTTACTTTCAATATTTACACATTATTTTTACTTTAATTTTAGTATTTTCATGCATCTTATCATTTCTTTACCTATTTGCTTCATGTTTTGCAATAATCATGAAATGGCCTCATCTTGAGAGGCTTGACTCTTGCTATTGATGTCTTATAGGTTTCCTTGTGTGCAAGTCACAGGCCTTATAGAGAGCATATCATCTTCAAGATCATCTTCATTAGCATCATAAAGTGGAGGTCACCGAAATAATCCCTCCTGAATCAATTTTTTGGGATTCTAAAGATCTATTAATAAATCTATAATTTAAATTACTGATTGTAACATGTATCAAACTATTTAATCCCTTAGAGGGAATATTGTAACCTTGATGTGAATAGCAATTTGCAAATATGAATAAATAAGGGCACCATTTCTTTTATCTCTTTCGCTTTACATTATTTATATGATGTTATCTTGTCTGTTTGATTTCATACTTCTTTAGGTGTTAGATTTTTAGCAATCTTACATTTTCAAATTTTCAATTATTTTTAAAATTTTCAAATCTTCAAAAAACATTAAATTGCTTCAAAATGTATCTATAAAAAATATGCCATTTCATTGATGTTAAAATAAGAGTTACAAAATAAATCCTTTACAAATTTTTCCCTTGGGATAGAAGCAAGGCCTTCTAGTGAAGAAACCCTTTATAAAATATTGTTATGGCACTGTAGGAGTCTTCTATAGGTACCTCAAGAGGAGTGGGTTTACTACATGCATATCACTACTAGTTGAGTAGATCCTCTAAACCTACACAACCCAAATCAAGGAGTTAGTAGCAACTATGTACATGCCTTAATAATACCATGATTGATAGGAAATAAAATAAATGAAATATAATATATTGCATGATTATGGGACTCAAATGAGCTAAATAATAGAGAAAATAGTGATTCTTACCTTTGTTTTTGATTTGTTTGCTTGCTATTTCCAAACTATATCCCTAGAGGGAACTATACCCTAGGGTATGGTCTAGGCTATGATTGTACCTCTCCTTACAGTAATATGTGTGTTGATAGACTTAAAGTTATTTTGGAGGGGTGGTTTTATTGGTTATTTGGAGGTTCCTACTTGAATTTGGTGATTGTTTGAATCTTCACCTGTGAGCAGTTTACAAAAGAGAAAGGTTCAATAAAAGGTATACAAAAGCATACATGGGGAGGTAGCACCAAATAGGGTTTGAGTGCAATGGATGCTAGAGTGATTTCTATACATTTTTTTATTTGCAAATGTGTGTTCTTATGGTTATGAAGGAAACAACCTTCTATTTATAGAATTTGGCCATGGTTAGGGGGGTTGAGGTGTCCTATGAGATGGAGGTGTGCACCATACCTCATAAATACCCTTAGGTGGAAGAAATTCTTCATCCATCCATATACATTAAAAGGACATGGGGGACCATGTTTCATATGCATGGGGTGAAGAAATTCCTCACCCTCATTATGGCATGTGGATGCAAATTCATCCATGCCATAAATGCATTGATGATGCAAATTATTCATGGAATTAAAGGAATTTAATGTGCATGGAGATGTGGAAAATAGGGGGTAGAGTAGGATAGGGTGAGGTGGAATCTAGGCTAGTCAAAGGGTATACTAGGGTGAGGTGGCCCTAGGATAGGCTAAAGGGGCAGTTGCATGGTGACCAAGGGCTAAGCGTAGGAAGGGGAAAGTGTTTGAAATCACAATAAATCTTAAATCTTCTAATATTCAAACAATAAAAACTTCAAATATTCAATAACAATTTAAAAAACCTAGTTGAAATCCTTTTCACTCCATACCTTATAAATAAATTTAAATATCAAATAATTAAAGTGCATAAATATCAATATGGAAAACCTTATAACTCCACTTTATAATTTTCAAACTAATTTAAAGAGTTTTTCCCTCCAAATATATAAATAGCGCATCAATTATGAAATAAAATTGAATTTTACTTGAGTAATTCAACTATATTTTCACTGCAATTATTTTGTTGGACAACATGCCATTTCTAACTTTGTGCTAGGCAAGTGTTTAGGTTTCCAATGCTTAGAATTTAAATTTACCCATCCATTCACTCTATTCTCTGCTCACTTGTCCAAAAGGTGATGCTTTTATTTTATCTTATTAGCTCACCTAAATGGTGGTAATGTTCTCCTCTTGTATTGCTCACTTGGTCAAATGGTAGCGATACTTTCCTTTTATCTCACTCATTTGGGTACCAATATTTTTGGTGGAAATATTTTAGGAGCAATGTATTGGATGGATAATGTTTCTTTGGTGGAAACATCTCTAGTGCAACATCTCAGATGGAGATATTTCAAGTGTCAAAATTACTTTGTGGTAATGTCTCCGAATAGTTCTTGGATCAATGCATGTTTCATGCTATTATCTCATGTCTAAATGCCTGTAGATAGTAGCCCTCTATTAGTGATTTCGGATAGTAATTCTCTACTATCACTCACATCCAAATTCCTCTTCTAGATATTAGCATTCTACTAGCACTTACATTTAACTGCTCTTTTGGATAGTAGTGTTCTAGTTAGCATTGGTTGCTTCTTGAGTTCCTTGTCTTCTAGTGTTATTTGCCTTTTTTATTTCCCTTATATACTAGTGCCCTTTTTACTGCTTAAAAAACTTGTTCATATCAAGTATTTGTTGTATAATGGATCTTATTTGATATAGATTTCACTTAGTTGCACTCATAACACTTAGATAGCCTAGTTTATAGTTCTTAGTTATAGCCAAGCTTATAGCTCTCTTCCTTCTCACAAAGCTTCTATATGGTGGTTTTTATATGATTCCCTCTATAGGGTAATGCTCTTGCACTTTATATATTTTGCTATATGATTCCCTCTATAAGGTAGTGCTCTTGCACTTTATATATTCTATTTTCCTTATGTAGCACTAGTTCTTCAAGAAATACTTCAAAAAAACTAATCCAAGACCAAGACTATAGTAACTGTAGTATTCTATCTAGACTTATATTTCTAGTTAATAACCAAAACTTAAAATTTTTGCTATGCCTCTATATTTCCTTATATCTGGAGGCTTATTATATATACTTCTCAATACTAATATATTCTCAAGAAGCTTATACTGCTTGTCTTCTCTAAACTTTATTATTCTATGGAAGCTTAGATGCTTCTCAATATCAATATTCATCTCTATATTTAGGAAACTTAGATGCTTCTCCATATTATGTAGCTTTGATTATTTGATGCTTCTCAATATTTGAAATCTATCTTTGATGTCTTAGATTGCACCTAATAATAACAATTACTCTCCTCCTTTTTAGAGAACCCAAAATCAATTATCAAGGTAACTTATGAATGTCCCTTCACATCCAACTATCTTCTAAGTTGGATCTCTTAATAACTTCTAGTTGAATAACATCCAACTATCTCTAAGTTGGCTATCTCTTCAATGCCAAAATTTATTCTAAGTTGGCCCTTAATCAATCTTAGTTGAGTCCTAGTCTTCACTAGTTTTCCTTGAACTAAGTGTAAATACCACAACATCCAAATCAAGGTGACTAATCCTTGTACCCTGAATCTCTACTCAATCAAGCCTTAAAAAATAAAGTCCAATTATTCACTACTTTCAAAGTGTATAAAATCCAATGTAATAGTGGCTAATAAAATATAACTCTATAAAAAATGGATAGAGTTAAGTGGTATCTCTGATAGCACTATTGGCTTTGAGCCTTGCTACCTCAAAATATCACATATCCCAATATAAAGAAGCCACAATATTATAGATCAAAATATTAATAATGAATATTAGAATTCTATATATGAGCAATCAAATATGATATAATGATGAAAATGTCACTCACTTATAATATCAAATATGAATGTAAAATGGCCAAAATATTTCATGTACATGCATGAAGAACACTTACAATATAAATTGCTCAAAAATCTATATACAAGTTTTATTATCAATGCTTACTCTTTTTTCTCTCATTCACATTTCATTGTATGGATATTTTTCTCTATAATATAGACATAGTAACGTGACTCTTTACATACTTGACTATTACTCTCTATATGATAGCTCTTTGGCTTATCTTCTTGTCACTTATATACTAGACTCTTCACTTTATTCTTACATGCATGCTTGACTCTATAACACTTGCACACTTCTATATGAATCTTACTCTCCTTCATGCAATCCTAATATAATACACTTGTACACATCCTCATATTACATATTTTCACACTTACATACATGATACTTATGCACATTCTCTCAATACACACTTGCACTCTTACTTTTATGAAATTTGTTCATATCCTGCACATTGTACTCTTACATGAAACTTGTGAATTTCTTGCACATTAATACTTATATAAAAGAGGAAATATAAATCATTCACTTAAACTAAAGACTCAACCGTAATCTATTACATATTTTACATTTGTACCATGAAGGTACCATAGGTGTACATTTTCCTGTACCAAATAATGTAATATTATTCAACATAGCTCTAGGTAGGGATGTATGGGACTAGGCATATATGATAATAACAAAGAGTGCCATGCAATCATAGTTAGATGGCTTCTCAAAAATTTAAGAGCTCTTTACTCTACTCCATCCCTAAAACTTCTCAACTTAGCTTTAATGGTAAGTATTGGGTCATGAATATTGATGAGTCCCAAAAATGTACATTTTTATACACTATTAAGGGGCATCATTACTGGTTTAATTAGCATTTGAGATGTATTTTATATAACCTATGCATATAATTGATAGAAAATCTAGTATTATGCTTGATTGGTGTTTTTAGTGGGAAATGTGTATAAATGCAGGTTTTATTACTAATATGGTGTTTTCCAGTCTACATCCACTTGGACCTGGCATACTTTTGCTTATAGAGACTAAGGCAAGAGAGCAAGTGCCTTCCTCTTCAAGGAAGGTGCCCAACAGAAGTAGGTGCCTTCCTCTTCAAGGAAGGTGCCCAACAAAATAGGCACCTTCCTCTTCAAGGAAGGCACCCAACAGAAGTAGGTGCCTTCCTCTTCAAGGAAGGCACCCAAGAAGTAGGCACCTTCCTCTTAAGGAAGGTGCCCAAGGAGTAGGCGCCTTCCTTATAAGGAAGGCGCCCAAAAAAGTAGGCACCTTCCTCATGAAGAAGGCGCCTCCATGCCTCCATACTTTGCAAATATTTGACCAAGCAAGCAAGTGGGACCATGTTGACCGTTGACTCCACGTCATATGCACCAAGTTGGGATAGCTACCAAATCACGTGAAGAAGAAGGGGGAGATATTTTGTGCATTATTATTAAACTAAATAAAGCACCTCTATTATTAAGTGATTGGCCGGTTAAACTTTGCAAGGTGAGGATTATTTTCTCACGAACAAAATAGAGCAACAATTATCCGGCGAATCGATGTGTGTGAACAAGACAATGCAATTATCTGGCAAATCAATGTGCGTGAACAGACAATGTGACAAATCAGGAAAATAATCTATTTTGCATTGGTGACTAAGATGGACAAACATGTGAATGGATTTATTACTGATATCAAAATAGAATACGCCTGATTTATCCTACGGGTAAAATTAGTGTGTGACTATTATTATTAGTGCATGATTGTTAGGATTGTCTGGCTGGAATGTTTACAACATATCTATTGTAACTGCAAGTCTGAAATAGACTTGCCTAAATTTGTAACAGAGGAAGGTTGTGCATTGTATAAATGCACAGGTCTTCCCTGATGGAAGGACGATCAATTTTATAGAGGAGCTGATTTATTTTACTTCTTGTCAAATTTATTAAGAGTGCAATTCCTCTTATTTGAGCAAGCTCTACGCAGCTAGCTGGGTGGACTATCTGTGGGAGCTTGGGCCCACTCCCTGTAGTAGTCCTCCCCTATTTAATTTATGTTCTTTATTTTAGTAGATTAGTTTATTGTTTTCTTCCCTGCTTTAATTAATTTAGGTGTGTGTTTATTTTATCGCATTTTATTTCTAGAACTTAAGTTTAGTTGTAATTTATTTATTTAATTTTTTGCACTTAGTTTATTTAGTTTGGCTGAAATCAAAATGCACACACATCCCCCACCAAACTAAATAAGGTACAATCAGATTTATTCCCCAACACTGCAGGCATATACTGTGCGTGACACCATGAAGTTTACGGACTTACCGGATTGATAATTTATGGAAGAGAAATGAATATTTTTTGAGACATGAATTTCTGCTCACCATTTTGGCACCGTTGTCGGGGAGTGTCTAAACTGTAGTGTTATGATTTACAGGTCAGATAAAAAGCCTATTTAAAATTACTTGTAGATATTTTACCTGAGAAGTGTGAGTCCACCAAGGGCCTTTTTATAAGGCCAAAAATAGTTGTCGACATAGTCAGAGCCAAATCCCATAGGCAACTGCTTGCATTTTCTAACTTCTCAGGTAAACGTGGGAATGAACCTGATGTACCAAATTAAGTGTAGAAGTAGGAATAAAATGTTGTTGAAAAATTTTAGAAAAATCTAGCATTGAAGGATTTTCCTCATATTATCAATGGTTTCAAGAAATCAACAAAATAGCACAACCTAGGTCTGATAGTTGAAAATATTTAGGGAAGTGTTTTTACATAGAAACCATTGAAAAATTGTGCCTCTAGAAGCTTGGTTTTAAATTAAATTTTTTTATAAGCTTGAACTTTTTGCAACGTATTGGTAAATGTATTTTAATGATGAAATTAATAGTAGGAAAAATGACAGAGCAAAATTTTTAAAGAACATCTTGTTTTGGAGTATGCTCTTCACTTGCGCTTAAGGCGACTTGGTGAATCAAAAACTAGCATGTGTTTCTTAAATACTGCTATGCCATGTTTTCTCCAAGTTGCCAGCCGTAGATAGTCATTTCCTAGCCTGCACATTTTACCATTATGTTGAAAAAGTTTTGTTTTTGAGGCCATGGGGTAAAATACTCTTCTCATGCTGTAGTGCATCAAACTAGTTGATCAAGAATGAGATAATTTTTAGAAGACTAGTTCAGATGTAGGCATGGGGGAGACCCCACCTTCATCATTGCCACCAACAACACAATAAACATTGTCTAAAAAAAAAAAGGAGAAAAATATATCTTCTACTGAAAAGGCTCCAAGTTAAGAGCAAAATAGAGTTTTATTTTGCTACTTTTTGGAAGAGAGTATCCTCTTTCCCGAGGACCAGCTTGGTCTAGAAGGGAAATGAGAAATCCCCAATCGGTAGCTAAATAAAGCAACAAATAAAAAAATAGAAGCTTTATTTTTGTTACTTGTTGGAAGAAAGTATCCTCTTTCCCTAGGACCAGTTTGGTCTAGAAGGGAAATGAGAAATCTCCAACCGGTCGCTAAATAAAGCAAGCGAGGAGCCCAAAAGTAATCAGAAGATGAAAAAAAAATAATAAAAAAAAAAAATTAGTTAGAATTTTATTTTAATGTCTTTAGTTTAGATTTTTCTTTTATGTTTTGCAGGACAACGTGAAGTGCGAAGTAGACAAATAAGGAGGTGTCTGTGAAGATCTCATGAATTGAGATTCATACGTGGAGTTCGTAATAGCACTATACGAACTGTCTCGTGTACATGATTGTGTAGCATCCAATCTAGCAAGTGAAAGCTAGCGGAGTTTTGCCTTGGAAACATTGGCACTTGAAGGCAGGCTAAGTAACCTTGATCAAGCGAAAGGCTTCCAGCCCAAGGTGCTTGTGGAATTTGGGGGAAAATTTTGTTGGAAAGTGTGTGACTATTATAGCCTGGATGATAAACAAAGTCAGTGATGCTACACCAAGTGCAAGAGAAGAGTGTCGAGACAATGTTTGAGTAACGGTCAACGAGCTCCATTAACAATCACCTCACATTTGTGAGAGTGGATCAGACATCGACATGGGGGAGACCCCATACCATACCAGTAGCTTGGATGAATGTTCAATCATTCGTTAAAAAAAAAGAGAAAAAAAGAAAGAAAGAAAAGAAAGAAAAAAAGAAAAAAAGGAGAAAAAAAGAGAAAAAAAGGAAGGATACGTGAAAAAAAAATGATAAAGTGAAAGACGCCTTGATCATCAAGAAGGCACCTTCCACATGAAGAAGGTGCCATACAATGGAGGCACCTTCCGCATGAGGAAGGTGCCATACATTGGAGGTGCCTTCCGCATGAGGAAGGCGCCATACATTGGAGGCGCCTTCCGCATTAGGAAGGCGCCATACATTGGAGGCGCCTTCCACATCAAGAAGGCACCATACATTGAAGGTGCCTTCCACAACAAGCAAGCGCCTTGACATCTAGGGTGCCTTGATCCATTTCCCACACCTGGGTGGTTCGATGGCACAAGGAGAAAAAAGAGAGGAATAAGTGACGAGGCGCCTTGATGGCATACAATAGAGGTGCCTTGATAAAAAAAAAATTGTGAATCCTCCCAATGGAAAAAAAAAATGCATAGAACATGTCCTGCTTAGCATAAAAATTGCTTTCTTATTGCTTTGCAGGAAATCATGAACCGAATTGCAAGCTGCAAGCATCCTGAGAGCCAGGGCCTAACAGGCATGGAGTCATGACTCTTGTTTTACTACTTTCGTGTGTGCAGGTAATCATGCCCTATGAGTGCAATCTAAAGGCATCCTAAGAGCTAGGGCCTCAGGCATAGGCCATGATTCCTATTTTCTAGTTTTTGTAGGTGTAGTTTCACAGGACACAACCATGAGCATGATCTGTAGGTGGAGCCGGCTTAAACTAGGCCTAATAGATGTGACATTTTGTGCCCTACAATTAGGAGAGTGGTAAAGCGGAGAAGGCACTTGCTTCCCACCAGGAAGAGAGTGCCTATAATCATTCCAGTACAGTAGTGCCTTTTTCCACCTGGAGGAAGGCACCAATAAGTATTTTTCTTCTCCCTTAGATGAGGGTACCTATTGTTCAGTGTGGGACCTGACGTTCGAAGGGTTGCAGACCTGTTGCGCAGAGGGACCTGTTGCTGGCGATAAGGGCATCACTAATTTAAGTGGGGGAGAATAAATAAATAAATGGTAAATAATGGTATGTGTTTATTATGTTGGAAGTTGTTAAATTCACACCAATAGAAGAAGGAAGAACAACAATGATTAATGGTGTGGAGGAAGAAGGCAGCCAGAAAAATAATAAATAAATAAATAAATAAAATCTCCCGGAGCACCAACGTGAAGATGTCTCACACCACCCACATCATATACATCAGGTTCTACGAAATTCACCCGGGTATGTACTGATTTTCCTGTTAATTATGTGTATAGTTATTTTAAAATCATTTCTATGCTAATACCAGCCGATGCCCCTATAGTTTTTCAAAATCTCCCATGACATGCCTCGGATATAAGAAAAAAAAGGGCTATGGCATCTACGTGAATAAATTTGGCATCATTTTCATTGTCACCTCATGACAATGGCAACCGGCTTGAGCGAACACATATAAATGATGCTACTCTATACCACAAAGGAGGTTCTGGAGATGTCAAATACGTTTCAGATGTGGGTAAAAGTAGCAGCTGGTGACTGCACTTATTTTAAACCAATTTGGGCTCACTAAATATGACCAATGTGCAACATTGGAAAATGCCAGCATTTATATAAAAAAAAGTGCAGTGGTCATTTGCCCTGAATAGTGTGGTCACAATTTAACTATTTGTTCGCAATGATTAGTCAGGATGTGTTTCTGACTTCTGCTGGTGCCGCAATGCTCTATGGATGAAGAATAGCAACACTCAATGAAAAAAATGTAGTGCTGAATAAAAAAATAGTACTGAGAAAAAAACATAGCAGTGCTGAATAAAAAAAATAGCAGTGCTCAGCGGTAGAAAAATAAAGATGCTGAAGGCCATTGAAAAAAGAAAAAAAAGAGAAGAAAAAAAATGATATATATTACTATCCCGGGGTTGTTGTCAAGAGAACATGACAATATTTAGGCATGGTCAGCCTACGAGAGGGATAATTTCAGCTTTTGGTGCCACGAGGGCGTGGCACATGTTAGGCATGGGGGGATGATGAGTCCCAAAAATGTACATTTTTTATACACTATTAAGGGGCATCATTACTGGTTTAATTAGCATTTGAGATGCATTTTTATATAACTTATGCATATAATTGATAGAAAATCCAGTATTATGCTTGATTGGTGTTTTTAGTGGGAAATGTGTATAAATGCAGGTTTTATTACTAATATGGTGTTTTCCAGTCTACATCCACTTGGACCTGGCATACTTCTGCTTTCAGAGACTAAGGCAAGAGAGCAGGTGCCTTCCTCTTCAAGGAAGGTGCCCAACAGAAGTAGGCGCCTTCCTCTTCAAGGAAGGCGCCTAGCAGAAATAGGCGCCTTCCTCTTCAAGGAAGGCGCCCAACAGAGGTAGGTGCCTTCCTCTTCAAGGAAGGCACCCAACAGAAGTAGGCACCTTCCTCTTCAAGGAATGCGCCCAACAGGAGTAGGTGCCTTCCTTATAAGGAAGGCGCCCAGTAGGAGTAGGCGCCTTCCTTATAAGGAAGGCACCCAACAAAAGTAGGCACCTTCCTCATGAAGAAGGCGCCTCCATGCCTCCATACTTTGCAAATATTTGACCAAGCAAGCAAGTGGGACCATGTTGACCGTTGACTCCATGTCATATGCACCAAGTTGGGATAGCTACCAAATCACGTGAAGAAAAAGGGGGAGATATTTTGTGCATTGTTATTAAACTAAATAAAGCACCTCTATTATTAAGTGATTGGTCGGTTCAACTTTGCAAGGTGAGGATTATTTTCTCATGAATAGAATAGAGCGACAATTATCCAGGTGAATCGATGTGCGTGAACAAGACAATGCAATTATCTGGAAAATCAATGTGCGTGAACAGACAATGTGACAAATCAGGAAAATAATCTATTTTGCATTGGCAACTAAGATGGACAAACACGTGAATGGATTTATTACTGATATCATACATGTTCTGATAAAAATAGAATATGCCTGATTTATCCTACGGGTAAAATTAGTGTGTGACTATTATTATTAGTGCATGATTGTTAGGATTGTCTGGCTAGAATGTTTACAACATATCTATTGTAACTACAAGTCTGAAATAGACTTGCCTAAATTTGTAATAGAGGAAGGTTGTGCATTGTATAAATGCATAGGTCTTCCCTGATGGAAGGACGATCAATTTTATAGAGGAGCTGATTTATTTTACTTCTTGTCAAATTTATTAAGAGTGCAATTCCTCTTATTTGAGCAAGCTCTACGCAACTAGTTGGGTGGACTATCTGCAGGAGCTTGGGCCCACTCCCTGCAGTAGTCCTCCCCTATTTCATTTTTGTTCTTTATTTTCAGTAGATTAGATTTATTGTTTTATTTCCTGCTTTAATTAATTTAGGTGTGTGTTTATTTTATCATATTTTATTTCCAGCACTTTAGTTTCCAGCATTGTAATTTATTTATTTAATTTTCCGCACTTAGTTTATTTAGTTTGGCTGAAATCAAAATGCACATACATCCCCCACCAAACTAAATAAGGTACAATCAGATTTATTCCCCAACACTGTAGGCATATACTATGCATGACACTCATAAGTTTACAGACTTACTAGATTGATAATTTATGGAAGAGAAATGAATATTTTTCTGGACATGAATTTCTGCTCACCAAATATCATCCATGTGGTCTTGGAGGTTCTTGTAACCCTTATAATCCTTCTTATCTATGATAGCTACTTAGATTAATATACAAATCTGCTTACTGAATGTAACAAACTAAGGCTCTCCCATGAAACTTCTTTGTACTTTCTCCTTAGAATGTTCTAGCTTTTAAGATGCTTGATTACTTAACTTTTTGGTGTGCAAAATTAACCCACAAGGCTTTGCATGTGCTTTGCTTTATGGCTAAAATTGGTCTTGAAAAGTGTTGATATATGTAACCATATTGTTACACTTTCCATATTTAATGCCACTTTCTTTTCAACTAATAGGTTTTTTACATTTCAAAATTGTCACTTACCACCTATTACTTCAACTAACAAGCTTATTGTAATTCAAAATTTCCATGAATTATTTAGTTGCACATTTCTATGTACATGATGATACAATTTGAGGCAGTTCCTCTTATGCAAAGTTCTTTAAATACCATTTGTTTACCAAAATTGGTAAAATTTGACCATCGATGTCAAACAGCTCAAATGCATTAGAATCATACTTCATGATATTTTTGTAGGGCCCAAACCATAATGATTTAAATTTTTGATGTTTTCTTGGCTTAGTACTGTCCTCATCCTATTTTAACATAAATTCACTAATCCAAAAATTCTATGGAGAAGATTTTTTATCAAACCATAATTTTATCCCTTGTTGGTATTGGAGGAAGCTATTATTAGCCTTTTCTCTTTGCTCTTCCAAAAATATAAACTCTACCATCCTTGCTTCTAATGACTCAATATTCAAGAATTCCAATCTGGTAATTAACTTCATTGCTAGTAAATATATATGTAATGGTAGGACTGCTTCATTGCCATAGACTAAGTCATATGGTGAGGTCTTCAAGGATTTATTTACTATGATTCAGTCAACACATAAGGCTTGATAAAAAATGAGGTTCCAACCTCTCTAAATTTCTCCAACTACCCTTTTAGTGATTCTTAGTATGTTTTTTTGTGGACTCCACAACTCTATTTCCTTGTAGATAGTAATTGGATGAAATCTTTAGATATATACCAAATTTGATTTCAAATCCTAAGACCTTGAAATCTATAAATGTAGGTTCATTATCAGTTATTATAGTTTCAAAAATTCCAAACATGGTTATCAACCTCTCTAAAAATTTGATCACTATATCTTGGTCTTCTCTTTTTGTTGTTGCTACCTTAGATTACCTGGTGAAGTAGTGAGCTTCCATTTTGATGAATTTATATTTGGTTGAAAATTTTTGGTTAATTATCCCAATGAAATTCAATCCCCATTGTTAGAATGACTCTTCTTCCACTATCGGTTGTAAGGGGAGTGTTGGAATCCTCATCCTACCCATAAAATTTTAGCATTTCTTATAGGTTTTGGCCACTCTAAAGGCATCTACAAATAAATTTGTCCAGTAATAAATGACCCTTAGAATTTTTTTTGTTGTTTATCCAAAATAATATCCTCTAGAAAGGCTTGAATGAAACTTGTTTAGCACTTCCTTTTCTTTTTTGTATGGATGCAATAGAGAACTCCATCACAGTTCTTTCCATACAAGATTTTTAAATCATGGCATTGTTTAAGGCTTGAAGCATATATCTCCTTCTTTTTGAAGCAATAAGATCTTTTGGGCATTTATCTGTCTAAAATAATTTGACCAAATGTGTGATCCAATCACTCTTATTTTCTATATTATCTTCCAATCCTAACTCTTATGATTCCTCTATAAGTAGATTTATTTTATGTACCACAAAATTGGTGAGCCATTCACATAAGGTCCTTCCTATTATTAGCATAGTAGGCTTGATCTCTATATCATACTCTTGGATCTTAGTGATATAGCTAAAATATTTTTCTGTAGCTCCCCTTACAAAACAAAGTTTTAGATGTATAGATGCACAACATATGTTATAGTTTTACTCTAAAAAATATAATACCTTACATGAGAGAGAATACCTATTTTTCAATAAATTTATATTGATCCTCATAATTATGTAATTTTTGTCTTAAGAAAGCAATGGGGTGTTCATTCTAATCTTTATCCTTTTGTGTCAACACTACAACTATACTTTCTTCAACATCATATACATATAAAATGAAGTCCTTATGATAGTTTGGATTAGATAGCACTGGAGCTTTGATAATGGCTTGCTTGATTCTCTTGAAGGTTTCCAATATTTCTTCCTTATAGATCAAAGACACATACTTTTTAAGAAATTTGGTCATGGGTTTCATGATCTAGGTAAATTTTAATATATATTTATAGACAAAGTTATTTGCTTGAAGAAGTGAACAACTTTTTTGTTTCTAGGTATTGGTAATACCAATATCTCTTTAAACCTATCTAGATCAATTTGTTAGCCCTTGTTTTGACACAATGTGCCCAAGCAACTTTCCTTCATGCACAACAAAAATTGGTTTTTTAGGATTTAAATAAATTCCAAATTCCTGGTACTTTTGAAAAACCATTCTAAGCTGATCTACATGTTGATATTTATTATGGGATAACACTAACATGCAATATAAATACATCAAGATAAATTTATTTACCTATTCACCAAATACAAGGTCCATAGCCCTCTAAAAATTCGCTCCAATAGTGGAGAGGCCAAAGGGTATACTCTTATATGAAAATGCACCCCATTTAGTGGTGAATGCTATCTTATATTAGTCTTCATATCTTACCCAAATTTAGTTTAAGCTAAAAAAACCATCCAATAGAGATAATATTCTAGCTTTGACTACAAATTGTAATATTTGGTCAATCTAAGGTAGTAGATAATGATCTTTCAGGGATCCTTTGTTTGAGTTCTATAAGTCTGCACATAACCAGATGTCTGCATTTTTATTCCAAATAAAAACTAGATTGACTACCCATGTGGAGTGCTTAATTGGGTAAATTATATTTGCATTCAATAGTTTCAACATTTTTTGCTTCATCAAGGCTTCAATCTTTGGGTTTATTAGCCTCTATTTTTACCTGAAGGGCTTAACATTAGGCAAAAACTTAATCATATATTTTATAACTTCCTTGCTATAGACCTTGAGATCATCAAATATCCATGTTATTATATCTCTAAAATCTTTGCATAATACAATTAGGTCATCTATTTCTTTCTATTTGCATCACATTTTGGCATTAAAACTATTTTTAGGCTCATATTGAACCTTCTTCAATTCTTATTCATCAATTTTCATCTTTTGGCTAGTTGACTAGTCATTGTTGTCAAAAAGGCTTTTCAGAGTAATCATCCATTTAGGAATGTGATTATTTTCACTAAATTATATCTTCTTGATCAATGTGCCCAAGCATTTCCTCTAATAAGCTTACACATATTGCTTCTCATGTCTATAATATCACTACTTACTTGTCACTATCAAACACCTATCATAAGTTATCCTTATCTAGGATTGACGATCTAAAAATCAATTTAAGCCCCTTTGGTTTTATCCAATTTTCAAAAGTTTAACTAAATTTTACCTCTTGGGAGGCCAATGTATTAGCTTATGCATTCTCATTTCTAGGATTTGTCTTTATATTTATAACCTCAAAACCTTCTAGATTGAGGTTCCATCTAATTGCAATACCCCATGACTTGATCTTGTATTCTCCATTCCCATTGCCTCATAGACTACATTGGGCATGGAAATTATAGTAGCTCAAAATTATACCATGCAGTTATGGACTATCCACCCTTCCATACATAGAGACATGTAGAATAATGGAGGATGATTCTTACCCATTATAGGGTTTTATTGTCTTTGACCTTGATTCAAATCTAGACATGGTACTATTTCTAAATTGATATCTTTCAGTGATTCTCTAAGCAAGTCCAAGTGTCTATGTATCATTAGGATATCACAAATACTTGATTTTGAAGGTATTTTATTCAAATCCTCAATAATGTTGTATCTGAACAATTTCAGCTTTGGTTTATCTTTTTGGTCATGCTCATTAAACTTGCTCTACTATTGCATAACTTCTAGTCGTTGCTTCTTTGTCACTAAAGGATACTATAGGTTCTTTAAAAATTGCTCTCTAGAATCCTCTTGATTTTCTTTAGGCTTCAACTTGGGTTGCTCTTTTTCTAATTTTTTTGTGATTGAAATAACACTTTCAAAGGCTCCAAATTTTGTGTTCCACCCATAGAGGCTTCTTTCTAGACCTAGTAAATACTTTTATGGATTCATATTCTAAGATTTCTTCAACTAACATGACCTGATATAGATCCATGAGCATATTTATTTGACCCTTTTGTGGATTTTTTGCCTTATTGACTACTGCTAATTGAGCTTGGTGCTGGTAAATCATGTAGGTATCTATATTATGTGGGTCATTATAGGCCAAGAACCATAAATTTTATTTTATGTTGAAGTAGAAGGTCCCTCTTAATTATTGTAGATAATATTAGCTTTTCCTACCATATTACTGGTAGAGATCCTATGATATTTTGTAATATAGGGAAATCCCCTAGGCTGATAGCCTTCAAATTTCCTATTAACATTTTGCCTTTCCATGACAATGACTTCATTGCTTAAATTCTTCACCACTGTTCTTAACTCCTATATCTCTAAAGATTCTTTAGATTTAGGAATTGAAAATGGAGGAAAAGTGGGTACAAGAGGTTGAGGAAGGCCTTAGGAATAGGCATAAGATCCAGTGGATGTGCTGATATAGCTAGGACTACTATTTGTTAGAGATATTGGACTATCTCTAGGAAATATGTCACGAAAACCTTGGGGGAAATTTTCCAATAAGATTAAGGTATTTTCTGACTATTGCATCTTGGTAGACTTGTGGAAACCTCATTTTCTTGGAGATCCATATTTGTAGAGCTAAATATAGAATAAAATCATAAAGGCAATAGATGTAAGCTTATGGATGAGATGGTATTATATCCTATACAATGTGTTATGTAATGCTTGATCATTGCATTGAAAGCCTATTGCTTGCCTAATATGGAGAGGCACAACCTAGTTAACACACTTGAAGGACGTGGATGTCACTTTTCTACTTTGTCTTAACTAGCACAACCTAACTATCTTGAATTTGATATGATGATGTGCCCGATCCTAATTCCTTCCACAACCTTGGCATCCACATGTCCTCAACAAGCTCAAGGATCTTTGGTTGGCCCAAATTTCTATCTATAGAGAGGGAAAATTACCCTACCATGTATAATTCTTGGTTGTATCTACTATGTGACCATAGGGGTTTGTCATATTTTCTAAACTTGAGGACACCAAAAGGAACGGGTTCACTTGGAACAATTTTAGAAATCACTCCAATTTTGGGGTGGAAATGTTTAATGTATTCAATTTAAGTAATCCCCTATGTCTAGCCTCTATAAGCTAAACTATGCAAATAAAATGTTAATGTAAAACACATGAGATGCAAGAAATCAATATCTAGCCCTAGTATGATTTTTGTATTCAGTTATTTCTAACCCTAAGTTGTAGTAATGAAATTATTTTTCTTTTGAGCAAGGGCACAAGTGAAATGCACAAACAAGGCTAAATCCTAGATGCACACTGTATGTTGTTAACCTTTCAAATGCCTAAGATACGGTCAAATACCTAAGATATAGTCAGATGATTTTCTTCTTATTAATATTTTAGGTTTGAACAGAAACAAATAAAATCAATCAACAAACAACCAAAATATCTATTAGGGAACTTACTTGAAAAGTGTTTGATCCAAGCTTTATCTTGTGTCCAAAATATCACACAGCATTAAATCTATAAAATAATTTTACAAAAACCTAGAAAATATTATGAGTGTTAGGTAGCCTACTTAGATAACTATGTAGTATATCTTGAGAGCACAACAATCAAGCCCCTTGGGTCATTTTAGTTGAACTTTAGAAATCAAGAGTGAATATTGAACTTTTTTGAAAATGGACAATAGAATGTAATGAATATAATAGTGCAAAAAATAGAATATAAATTGCAGTACTATATTCTAAATGCAACATGAAATGTAGATTCAGGGTTTGAGAGCGAATCTTACCCCCAGATTTTATGCAACCAAAATATTACCCTATATGGGCCATTCACAATATTAGCTCTACCGAAATCATGCCCTATAAATATGAGGTATGATTTCATGATAACCTGAAGAAAACAATAGATCAATATAGAAATAGTGATAACATAAATGCAATTAGTGATCTAGAAATGATAACACAAATGGAACAACCTAGTGGTGGCCAAAGAGGTAGGCAAGAGGATGAAGACCTCCACAAGATGGTTGACTCCTCCTCAAGGCTTCAACATTTTGCTACCAAGAACAACAAATCAACAATACAATAGAAAAACACCATAATAAACTTACAATTTCTCTTAAATTGTTGGGTAGAATGCTTGCTATTGCTTGGAATCTCAGAAAAAATAGCTTTCTTGCTTAACTTGCTTCCATATAAAAGAAGATCCAAAACCCTCTATTTAAGGGATTTGAAACACAAATGGGCAAGAAAACCTAAGGGAAGACTAAATTTAAAAAATTTAGCTCAAAAGTGAGGTTTTCTAAGAGAACCCTAAATTACCAAAATCATGCCCTATAAGGTCCGACCGTGATTTTAGAAAAACTAGGAAAAAGGAGAAAATATGGGAGAAGAGAGGTCCAAACTTACCTTTTAGAAAGTTGTAGGGTCTCTCTGAGGTTCTAGGAAAAAATATTCTCTTAGGTGGGTTAATTTTCTATGTATACATTTTGCTCCCTCTTTTATGCATTTATGGCCAAATAAATGCATCAAAGAAAGATGTAGACACCTACAAGTGAAGAACAATAGTCAAAAAAGGGGTAGCTAGTTTAGAAGAAAGGGGTGGTGCAAAAATGGTGTCATTCCAAAAAATTTTAGATTTTGTATGCATATCGAGGCATTATGGACATTAATTCCTCTTAGAACATGGTTCCCCTCGAGTTTCAGAAGGAATGTAAAATTATTAATGAAACTCAAAATGGCAGATCTAGAAGAAGAGAGAGCAAAAATAACAAAAAATAAAGGAGAGAGAAAAGGTAGAAAAAGAATAATAAAAGGGAGGAAGCTTGAAAATCGACAGCGATGAGCGGGAAGGTAGCGATGGGAGGGCATGGGAGTGGGAGTGCTAGCACTATGAACCTGGGCACCGGTAACTTGGAGGGCTGAAGCAATGCGCAGGGAGGGCAGTTAGATAATGGAGGCTTGACGGAGTTATCTGAAGATGGAGGTAGACGCAGGAAGGATCCGCCTAACAAAGGGAGATACTACCAACATAAATCGTATGTAGAGGCAGCGGCTTCTGAAACCCCAAATGGTATTTTCACTAAGGACCTCTTTTCGTTCGAGGATGAACTAGACATCCCGGAGGAAATCCTATCAAGTTTCGTCGAATTTGAAAAATTTACCCTAATCGAGAAGTTTATTGGAGGGCATCCCGATATGGAGACCATCCGCAGGTGGGCAGCAGGAAAATGGCGGACCTTGGGTCATATGGAGCTGGCTGCCCTATCTCGAGGTTTTTTTGCAATTAGGCTAAATAATGCAGAGGATTACTATAAAATTTTGGCTGGGGGCCCTTGGTTTTTGGGACGTAGGAGTCTCTTTCTTAGGAAGTGGGGGATGGATTTTAACCCCGAAACCCAGAGTATTAATATTTCCCCAATATGGGTTAGGCTACCGAAACTTCCCCTTTTCTGCTGGCATGAAAATATTATCAGGGGTATTGCCCATTCCATTGGTGAGTTGGTCACCATTGACCCTCCCACTCGGGCTCAAACCAAATTTTTCCAAGCTCTCTTCTGTGTCTTGGCAGATTTGGAGGCGAACCTTCCATCCTCCATCAATCTTCGGTCTGGAGGCTTCGTTATTCATAAGCAAGTCATTAACTACAAAAATAGATTGGCATTTTGCCCCCGATGCAGTTCCTAGGGGCATCTTCAGTCAAATTGTCCTCTTCAAAAGCCAGGGATGAAGGGTGGGGCTTCTGGAAACCCCCCGAAGCAAGAAGGAAAACAACTAAAACACCCTGTAGCGACAGTGCCTGAGTCTCCAGATCCTTCTGGGGTTCTCCCCGAGTCGGACGTCATTCTGTGCAATGCAAGTTCCCAACTAGAACCTCAAGTGGAAAAGGATCAATCTCCTTCCCGTATGTCTGCTCAGGTTGATTCCCCTATTTGTCAAAACTAGAAACCTCCCGAGTCCCTACTGGAAGAGTATCTATTGGGCAAGAGGGATGAACAACATGGCAACATTAGTCCACAAAACACTAGAATCCAGAAGCAAGGGGTGGATTTCGACTATGAAAGAAAATAGGGGCAACCTCCTAACAAAGAAAGAAGGGATAAGGAAACGACAGCAGACATTGCAAATGGATCCCAGCGGTTGCTTTTTCAAGAAGATTTTGACTCCTTGGTGGGTGATTCACTTGTCCCAAAACCTCCCATCCAGTAGGGAAAGGGAGGCAAGAAAGTCTTTAAAGTGTCCAGATGAAAATCCTCTCATGGAATGTGAGAGGTCTTAATGGAGCAGCCAAACGTAGGGTGGTGGCCGATCTCCGAAAGAAGTCTAACCCATCCATCCTCATTTTGCAGGAGACTAAGTCTGATGCCTCTGCCTCTATCAAGGTTGCCAAGGCCATTTGGGCCAAGGCCAAATTCCTTTCCAACCCTACAATAGGTTCTATAGGTGGTCTCATGGTGCTGTGGGACTCTGACAAGGTCGATGGTAGTCTTCTATCAGCTTCCAATAGGACTATCAATGTCCTATTTCACTCCAAGTTTTATAAATTTTCATGGATTTTGACCAATGTTTACACCCCAAACTCTACTTCAGATTGAGCTGAGTTGTGGAAAACCATCTCTCTGATGAGGGAAAGTTTTAGTGACTTCCCATGGGTTGTGGGAGGGTATTTCAATTGCCCTCTCCATCCCTCTGAAAAGAAGGGAGGCACTGAGCTGGCCAGCCATAGCATTGAGGATTTCAAATATTTTGTTTCATCCAATAATCTTCTAGACATAAAAATTAAGGGGGCATCCTTCACCTGGAGCAACAGGAGGATTGGGAGCAATCTCATCCAGGTCAAGCTCGACCAGTTCCTCATTTCCCATGAAGCTATTCCCTTCCTCGGTGCTACAACTCTCTTAGATTTTCCAAGAATTGGGTCGGACCATAATCCCATTCTATTAGAGGCCACTGGCAAGCCTAGGTTTAAGATCCCTTTTAGATTTGAGTCCATGTGGATTTCCCACAAGGATTTCAAACATTTGGTTTCGAAATGGTGGCAGGTGACGGTGGTTGGTTCAGCATCCAAAATACTGTCCCTAAAACTTAAGATGATTAAAAAGAACTTAAATTCATGGAATAAGGAGGTTTTTGGCAACATTTTTGAGTCTAAAAGGTCCATATCTAAGTGCTTTAAGAGTTTAGAGGAAAATATGGAGGTCGAAGGGTATTCTAAAGGCCTCAAAGAGGAGGAACGGAGCCTCCTGGTGGACTATCGTTCCATTATTTCCAATGAGGAAACATTTTGGTGTCAGAAGTCCAGGCATCTCTGAATGAAGAGCGATGATTCAAATTTGAAGTTTTTCCATGTGTCTACCATGAGACACAGGGGGGCCAACAAGATCAGACAGGTGCTGTGTAAGGATGGGCGCACTACCAGGGAGATTGAGGAAATTCAAAGCAAAGCAATCAATTTCTTCTAGGATTTGTTGGGTGCTCCTCCTGATAGTGTCCTCCAAGTTTAGAAATCCTTGCTTGCTAATTTCCCTACAAAATTCCCACATGAGGCAAGTATTAAACTCCTAGAACCTTTTTCCCATTCCGAGATTAAGGATGCTCTTTTTTCCATGCAACCAGATAAGGCCCCCGGGCCTGATGGGTTCCCCCCTGATTATTTCAAGTTATGTGGGATGTTGTGGGGCCTTATGTCTGTGAGGCTATCTTAGAAATCCAAGCATCAAGATCCATCCATCTGAATCTCAACTCTACCTTCCTAGCTCTCATTCCTAAGTCGCCCGCCTAAAAAAGTTTTTTTGACTATCGTCCCATAAGCCTCTGCAATGTTTTCTACAATATTCTTACCAAGACCATTGCCAATCGTCTGAGATCCCTCATCCCCTCTTTGGTAGGTTCAACTTAGGGGAGCACCGTTAAGGGTAGAAATATCCTTGACGACATCATTACTATTCACGAAACCCTCCATACTACCCAATGTTCCAAGAATGTTGTGCTTTTCCTTAAACTAGACATGAATAAAGCTTTTGAAAGATTGGACAGGAGGTTCCTCTGTGTTGTCCTTTGCAAGTTGGGCTTCCATAATCACTGGATTGACCTTGTGAATAATTGCATTTCCACTTCGTCCTTTTTTATGCTGATCAATGGATCCCCCGTTGGATTCTTCCAGAGTGCTCGCGGCCTCAGACAAGGTGATCCATTGTCTCCTATTTTATTCATTCTTTTGGCAGAGGTCCTTAGCTGGTCTTTGAATGAAGACCTCCACTGAAGCAAGATTTCTGGCATTATGCCTACTTCCAGAGTTGATCCTATCACTCACCAACAGTTTGTGGATGACACGCTCATATCCACTAGAGCGTCTGTCACTCAGGCCAAATATATCAAGCGCATTTTGTCCCAGTATGAGAAGGCTTCTGGCCAAAAAGTTAATTATCTGAAGAGCAAAATTTATTTTGTTAATACCCCTCTGTGTAGGCAAATTCGCATTGCCAGAATCCTCGAATGCACTATTGATTCCTTGCCTGCAACTTATTTGGGGTTGTCGCTAGTTTGCAATGGGCGAGGCGGTGGGAACATCTAGAATTCGATTTTGGAACGACTTCATAAGAAACTCAGCACTTGGAAAGGCAAATTGCTATCTCAAGCTGGGAAGGCAACCCTCACCAAAGCCTATATTCAAGGAATTCCCACCTAATTCATGTCTATTTTCATGCTTCCTATGTTTATCCATTCCAAAATTGAATAGATTCAAAGGAATTTTCTCTGGTCCGGTAGTGAAGAAAAATCCAGAATTCCTCTGATGGTGTGGGATAATTTTTGCCTTCGAAAGGACCAAGGGGGCATGGGATTGAGAAGATCTAGGCTCATGAACACTGCCTTAATTGCCAAACATGCTTGGATAATTCTTATTAATGCACCAATGGAATGGGTCAATATAGTTAAAAGAAAGTATCTTGGGGAAAATTCTCTCCTGGAAGCTGAGTCTCCTCATGAAGCTTCGACTTTCTGGAAGACGGTGCTTCAGTTCCATTCTGTGATTAACAGGGGTGCTCGTTGGATCTTGGGGGATGGATCCATGATCATTTTTTGGAGATACAGGTGGGCTACAGATGAAGCTCTCGCTGTAAATCAGAACTTGGCTGGCTTGAGGGCCCAGATTGATCCAAACAGTCATCTCAAGGTTTCGGATTGCATTGACCGGAGTTCCCTTCCCCCTCGATGGAAAATTTTGACGGTGGATGGGTTTGATAATGAGGTAAGTTTCTTGTACAATGTCCTCCAATCGATGTTAATTCCTTCGATCATAAGATATGATAGAATTATTTGGAGCAACACGCAGGATGGGTGGTTTTCTATTAAGTATGCTTATGATCTTCTATCGTGTGAGGCTACTGTGGACCCCCGGTGGAAAGCAATTTGGAGGAAAGGGATTATTCCTAAGATAAATTACTTTGCTTGGATTGCCTTTTATAACAAAGCCCTTACCATAGACAATCTCCACAAGAGAGGCCTTGCAATTCCCAACAGGTGCTATCTTTGCTTAGCTGACTGTGAAACATCCGATCACTTATTTTTGCATTGCCCCTTCTCCCATTCGGTCCTAAGTTGTGTGTTATCTTCATTTAAAGTACTCTGGTGCTCCCCTCACTAAGCCCTTTAAGAATTCTAAGCTCCGATTCCTTTGTGAGGCTGCCTTTCACCATTCCATATAGAAAATTTGGTTGGAGTGTAATGCTAGAGTCTTCGGCAAGATCCCTAGAATGGCTCCCTCTGTTGCCCAGTGGGCCTTATCCTTTGCTGTCGAGAATTCAAAAACTATTCCCAGCTCCCACCCTCACAATCCTTGGGAGGCAATTATTTTCAAAAGACTGGACCTTGGCTCCTCTTCCAGAGTTGACTCAGTGAATGGCCGTAGGGAGGTCACTTGGACCAAACCTCCTTTGGGGTGGATCAAACTTAATTTTTACGGGGCTGCTAAAGGCAACCCGGGGCCCGCTAGTTTCGGGGGGCTTGTCAGGGACCATAATGGGAAGCTGATCTTGGCCTACTGTGAAAATTTGGGCCCTCAAACCAATCATTTTGCCGAAGCCCGTGGTGTTTTGAAAGGGTTGTAGGTCATATCGAATGATCCTAGGCCTTTAATTATTGAAGGCAATTCTCTAAAAAATTATCAACTACCTTCGTGGATCCAAAGACCCGTCGTGGCGGGTCCTGAATATCATCCTCGAGGCTAGGATGCTCCTCTCTCGGTGCGCTAGGTGGGAGGCGGGGCACATCTATAGAGAAGGTAACCGGGTGGCGGATCACTTGGCCAACAAAGGACTGATGACCACATGCCCGATTGTTTGGCGTTCTCGTTTCCCAATCGAGGTGGACAGTTTGGCCAAGGCAGATATTCCCTCATGATGAAGAATTTGTATCATAGGTCTTCTCCCAAAGTTTGTTGATATATTGTCTTTGGCTATTATTCTATTTTAATGTATTTCAAGATCAATATTTCCAAGACTGTCCACGTCTTCTGGGGCGGGCATTTTGTATTTCCCTATCTTTTTTATGAAATGCTCTATTTACCCAGCCATCCGGCATGAAATATCTTTTAGCAAGGCTGATTTTGTACATAAGGTTTTGGGATCCTTTATAAAAACCCACAATTAATCTATTATTATAATTACAAAAAAAAAAATAATAATAAAAGGGCAAAAAGGGGTGAAAACCCTAACTCATTTTCATTGTACAAAAAGGAAGAAAAGGGCTATGGAGAAAAGGAGAAAATGGTGCTACCCATACATCATTTGGCTATTTTAAGGGGTGATGCTAGTGTAGTAGAGAAGCAAGCATGGGTAAGGTCTAGAATCCTCCTTCTAGATTAGGATAGGTTAGATTTTAAGTCCTTTTTGAGAATATTTTTTTTATTTTCTTGAGAATCAATGTGTGTGACCCCAACACAATTTTGAGGTCTAACCACAATATTGATTCGTTTGCCATAGCGATCGAAATGATAACCTAAAACTATGGGGTATGATTTCATGAAATAGTGCCTTGCAAGAAAAGGGTATGATTTTAGCAAAATTAGAATAAGGATGAAATCATTCCTAAAACCAAAGGGGCACAATTTTGTAGAAAGAGAAAAAAAAAAAAAACCAGGAAGAAAATGAGAGGAAATAAACTAGACTAGATAAGCACATATTTAAATTTTGTAAGATTTGACTAATTATGCATGTTGAGCTAATTTAAAAATTATATTTTTGTTTTTGGATGCAACATAATGTACTTGAGAGTCACGAGTGGTGACTGAGCTCCTTGGATATGGAGCTAGAGGGTATCTCATAAGTAGAGTGGAGTATCCTAGAGGTAGTGGGGTTACATCACCTAGTGGAGATGCCCCAAGTTGAGGCAGACTGAGTGCTACTTATGACACTAATATATAGATGGTATCTAGAATCATCGATATTTTGGTTATCAATAGGGGAGATGACGATCACATTGGATGATGTGTGGTGCATCTTACGCATCCCCATAAGGGAGAGAGTAGTTTATAGGGTATGAGGGCAACATGCCATGTTGTAAGGATTATTTAGAGGTTGGGTCCACTAGGTCCAAGAGAGTGATATATTAGTGGATGAGATGGTGGGGCACTATGGGGCCAATGCTTTAATGATCATGCTCTATGGGATTGTGGTGAGGTTGTTGGTATACCACACTAGTCGATGATAGCTACCATAGGCATGGGTGGAGGTATTTTCATGGGATCCATATGTGCTAGCCTAGTTGTATAGGACATTGTATAATGTCATGTATAAATGACATACATGGATGGTCTGTATGACCTTGCTCTAAGTGTGGTGGTAGGAGAACATAGCAGTGTGGAGACCATATGTACTTCCAAGGCCACTTCCTAACCTGGAGTAATCTATAGCATATAGATGGACTAGGAGTTACAAGAGAGTCTAGATGACATTTTTTGGTAACCTACCACTAGGAAGGTGGGTAATAGATGAGCTATGAGAGCATAGGATCATATAGTGACCATGGCAGCTACATACTAGCTAGATAAAGGATGAAAATGAGTTAGCTGGGATCAAGAGGATTAGGTGGGTCCCTATGAATAAGGGAGAGTTGGAGCTCTTAAAATCTAATTAATACCAATAGTAGTTTGATATATTTTAGGAGATCCTAAACTTAGGATACTACTGGTATAGGAAGGTTTGGAGGGACCCATCAAGAGTTGGAAGAGATCCTAATATGGGGATATAGTTAAAGGAGGACCTAGATTATCTAATTTATGTGGATCTAGGGGTGGATGATGTTCAGGTGGCTCTCAAGTACTAAATATGGTACAATTGTATCATACCCCTAAGGATATTTCCACTAGTGCAAGTGTAGAGGCACTAGGTTATGGGCTAGCAGATGCAACTTGCACTGTGAGAGGCCACTCAATGGTTTACAAAGTGGTAGAGGTAAGTCTATGGGGATCCATAGTAGAGATAGGTATGGGTTCAAGTAGAGATAGTGGAAGAAACCACCACAACTACTAGGATTGGGGAGGTGATTATAGTAGGAGTTTCCTCGATGATGGTTAGACTAGGTCCAAGTAGAGTGATTGGATAGGCCTCTACATTAGTAGAAGTTGACTTAAGTAGGATCATGGTTTAGGAGGACCTAAGGAGAGGGATAGAGGCACTATAGGCTTATATAGAAACCCTATAGAGGGATATGGACCTAATTTGAGAGGATAGGGCCAAGAGGATCAAGGGTATATAGAATTCTTTGGGCATAATGAAGATCGAGCAAGACATGACACAGGCAGAGGTGGATCACCTCAAGGTAGAGGTGAGTTGGATGGACTAGGAGTGGTAGTGAGCTTGGGTGAAGGGGATGGTTATTATGACCAACAACCAATAGGATGAGGGGATCCATCTACTATAGGCAAAGCTACAAATGGAAGGAGAGAGGATGGAGGTGGCTGTGTAGAGGGAAAACTTCTACCAGATGGTGTACTTACAAGTAGTCTTAGTAGAGTAGTGAGTGCCATAATATTTGTCCCTTTAGATATTGAGCTAGTATCAATATAAATTATGGATAGTATCATGGTTTATGAACATGCCCCCACTAGAACCACCTTCGACGGGTGGAGTACAGGAGACATGATCCTAGAGCTAGGGATAGGATCAAGGTGACATGCCAATTTTGAGTGTGGTATGCACCCCTAGGGAGGGTCAAGTGTGTTGGGTTTGGACTATGGCACACTGACCAGGTAGACATATGTACCTTATTGCTTTGACTTCTAGTAATATCATGCCACTTTTGTGAAATATGTGTGCTTATTATATATATTTATATGTTTTTATGTGTTTTTAATTATGCATGAATGAATACAACATAATCTAATTTGGAATGAAGTAACCTAAAACAAAAATGGATGTATGTAATGAAATGGATGTGAGGCATGAAATGAATGGATGGAAGAAGAAAAAAATAAGGAAAGAAGAAAAAAAAAAGGAAAAAACACCTTTCTAGACAAAATCATTCCCCATAAATATGGATCGTAATATCGACACAACAAAATAATGACTCACATGGATGAGGTACAATTTTGGGGAGAAAAATAGAAGAAGAAGAAGAAAAGAAAAAATATGAAGAAGAAAGGTGGAATACAAGGTAAAAAAAGGAGCACAGGGCTTGAATTATGGTGTTTGAGTTAGCTTAGACTGTACTTAGATTAGTGTGACAAAAAATCATAGATCAAGAAAAATAAAAGGGTGGAGTGGAACCCTGTAGGGATTTATGCTCACAAATTACTGAGATGGAGGCTTCCCCTTGTGTGTGGCCATGAAGTGATCCCGTAAGTGTGTTATACTCACAAAAGATGATGGTCAAGCATGGAGCGGTACCCACTATGGGTGTAGTTCTTGTTAAGATAGCCAAAGAGAAAAATATATGACTGCTAGGATGTATGCTCATAAATGGTTGAATGAAGGTTGCCCATCACTCATGACCATGAAGCTATCCATTATGGGGTATTTTGTGTGAATGATGAGTCAAAAGTGAGTACTACTTGATAGGGGTGGTGTGTGTGAAAAATTATGTATGGAGAAAGGCAATGAATGAATAGATAGAAGAAGAATGTATATCCTTGTCTTGATGAAAGGAAGAAAGGAAAATATGCAAAAGAAAATGATATACAAAGAAAGAACTATATCCCTTGACTTGGAGAGATAGAAGCAATAAAAAATTTCAACTTCAAGGACTATAAGAGAAGAATAAAGAAGAAGAGAAGATCGGATGGGTAAATGCAGTGATGAAAATACATGAAAATGGGCCTTAGCTTGGGGATTCACTAGGAATCAAAACCCTAGTGTGAGTGCAATGCATGTGAGCTATGAACTAACTAGGTGTCATCACTTGACATTGTCATGGAATATCCAAGAATCTATATGATCAAGCAGTCATGTAAATATGAGCAAGCACAATGCAATTATGATAGGTAAAAACGTAAAACAAAATGTTAGGCAAACCATGTAATATATGAAAGGTAGTCATATAGTATGAATCAAGTAAACCAGATGCAATATGTCGACTACCCTAGGTGAAAGTGAAAATTCATGCATAGTATTATATAGTTATTTTATTTTTATTATTATTGTTATTTTGTATTAGTGTTTTAAGCTCTTAAATTCAACATAAATTTTGATTGTGCCTCCTATCTTAACAAACAAGATGATAGTGCAAGGAACCGACCCATCAAAGAAAGGGTTGTGATGTAGGGTACTTTTGTGACTCTTGTTGGACCAAAAATTTTGCACTCCTTTCCTTCAGGCTAATGGATCCATATCTCGAAGGGAGATGGGAAATCAAGGATCCACACCTCAATCTGAGGGGCACCTTGTGTCATGCCTCCTTTGGTTATTATCGATAAATTGGGTGGGTTCACCAAGAAACATTTAAATATGGTTTCTACGTCTATGCAATGGGAAGTGTTTGATGTATTATTTATTCAACATGCACCTATGTTTAGGATAGAATATAGCTAGAAACCTAAGCTATATGCAATTCAAATTTATTTGAAAATAACACATAATGAACGCAATACTTCTAGGCTAAATGCAATTTATTATCTTTTTTTTTTTTTGTTATTTTGATATTTTTGATACTTTTATGTAGAAATTAAAGCATAAATAGATTGATATCAATGGAATTATTAAATAAAACTAAAAAAACTAGAGAGGTGCACTTAACTGAATCAGATGACTATTTGTAGGCTAATTTGGAGCCTTTTTGCAAGTTTAGTAGCTATGAGTGAATTTGATAGCTATGAGTGAATTTGATAGTAGTTCTTATCAGTTCTAAATTTATGAAATATCTATAAATAATCACATAGGGTACTAAAAATTGTTATCAGTGATCAAGGGTTTTCTTAGGCCATAATCAAATAGATCTTGATGGCATGGTGGTCAGACCCCCTAACTTATTTTAGCAAATCTTACATGAAAATAAGGAAATTGTAAATTTATTGCAAATAGATGGGATACTAAGAGGAAATAATGGAATGGTACAGAATGTGGAGTTCAATGCCCATGTAAATGAACAAGATGTAGAGTGCAAGATATCATAATGAATCTAGAAGCAACAATTTACCCCTAGCCTATGACTATGCAAATTTGAGCCTTTAGAAGATGGCTCTCGAATTCGTGACATCTATACCCCTATGTAGTTTTTTGGTACTTTAGAGGACCAAATAGTGTTAGAATATGATAAATATTATACTATTGGAAATATATTTACAAGCATGATCCAATGGAATAAAATTTGTGAGTAATGGAGATGATTTTATGGGGGAAAAGTTGTCTCAAAGATATTTTTTTCATAAATATACAAAAATAAGAATTTGCTAAAGCATAAATGATATGTAAGATGCTAAAATAAATGAAACGATCTAATTACAGTGATGGTATATCGAATATGATATTTTGATGTTGTGTAAGTGATGATATCAAGGTGGACCTATTTGATTTTGTATTGGTGAAGATGTATGACAACCTTATTAGTTGCAATTTGAACTCTAAAGCCTTCCTTAGCCTGCACAAACTTGTTATTGATATTCAACCTATAACAAAAGTCATTATTTCACAAGCTCTCTCTCAATTCCAAAATACTTGCTCCTAATTTTTCAATTTCTCCATTCATTCACTCATAGCCTCTATGGGAGGTGAAGTGAATATAACTTTGATTGACGTGGGATAGCTAGAAAAGGGCAATATTTGGCATGGTAGTTCATGTTTGTTAGTCAGTTTGGAAAAACTCCCAATATGGATGAATTTGGATCCTAAAAATGGGAGCCCTAAATTCATGAAAGGTGGAGAGTTAGGCCAATTCTAGACCAAATTACAATGGCATCTAAGTGGTTGAATAGTTTGTTATTTTAGCAAATTTGGGCCTTATAGCAAATTCAAGCCTTCAGAATTTGGATTTCGAATTCACGATAGCTAGACCTGTAACCAACAAAAAGGCTTGCACCTAGTCTAACTATTGCAATTAATGAAGAATACACAAATAAGCATGCATATATTGACAATAAGAAATAAAATGAATAAAAGGAATCCTTTATTAATTTAAATGGAGTCAAATTATAGATTTGTCCCTCTTAGGGATACCCATTTGATACATCAATTACAATAGCATCTAATCCCTCTCAAGGGTAGATGCGATCAAAATGCCTTTCAGGATGACATGAACTGCTCCAAGGTGTCGATGACCTTCTCCTCTATTAGAGGTATTTTTTGCCTTACATCCCAAAACTGTATTGATCCTACGTGCAATAAACAATAAGAAGCATTAGTAATAAAGGATACCTCTCTTGATGAGGCTTTTTGAGGAATTTACAAGAATGCATGATATTATTAGCATATGAACAAGAAAATGCAATAAAACTAATAAACCTTTGAAAAACATGAAAATATGCTATGAATCATGTAAAGGAAAAGCATATGTATCTATCTAATGGTCTAGTTATCAATTTGAAAGCATGGAAGCATGAAAAATATTCATTACTATCCTAGTCAAATATTGAAAGCAAGTAACTAAACAAGATAATTCTATCGGTTAGAAATCTCTAAAATTGCAATAACACCTAAATTATGCTTGGCCTACTGCTATTAACAATTCCTACAATGAGAAAATAAGGAAATCACTGATACTATCGTGATTGTGACTCTAAGGTGTGGTGAGCACTGTTAACCGCAGTTGACAGCCATGGAGAGGCTTGAAATGTGTTTTTCCTTAAATACAAGGGCTATAACTCTAAATTCTCTTGCAAAATTGATGGTCAAAGGTCACTACAAGCGCCAAGTGTGTAGTAGATACGAGGCACATTTGAATTTGATTTTATCTGATTTTTTTTGTTATTTTGTAAATTGTTTTACAATTTTGGTTAGGTAGGTATTTTTAATTTATCATTTAACAGCTCTCTATGGTGGGATTTTTGATCTTTTATTGTAGTTTGCTAACCACGTCTGATAACAACAACTAAAAAATTGAAATTTCTTAACCATGGGTCTGACCCATGAGCGAAAAACCCTAATTTGGTGACCGTAATTGTCAAGCATGGTCAAGGCCAAAATTGGAAATATTTAAGGATTTTTTTAAATTTAAAAATTTCATTATTTCTTGTAGCATTTGCAAATTTGAGGGATCTGAGAGGGAAGAAGACAAAATTGATATAGAACACTACTTTATTTTGACCTCACCTCTATCCACACTGATGGTGGACCAACCTGAAGGAGTTGGTTCTATTAAGGTAGAAGCACACATCTTCGTTCATCATTTGCTTTTACTAGTTTTAAAATAAACCTCATTAATTAATGGGATAAATTAACCTCACTAAACTTCTAGTAATGAACCTCACCCTAGTTAGGATTAGCTTAGGTTAGCTTAGAGGGGAGCAATTTTTAATTTTGGGGTGTCTCGGGATGGAAAGTGATCCTAAAAGGGTCATTTTTCTTAGCTGCGGTTGGCAGATGCGGTTCCCAATTGTCAATTTGGGGACCGTGGCTATCATCCACAGTGGGATTCAAATTCAAACAATAAAAATTTTGATCGCCATCCCAATCACGGGTCTAAACCATGGTTCGATAACTTTAAAAAATATATATATTTTTCAATTTTTTTTCAAATTTTTAGCAGAATTCATTAATTTTTTTGACTTTTTGAAGTGCATTATTCCATTATTTTTGATATTTTTGAGATTTGTAATTTTTTTTGTCATTTTTAAATTGTTTTGGTTTGATTTTTAATTATTTTTTCCTTATTATTCTTTATATTAGACCTTGAATATGAGGGCGAGGGAGTCTAATATTCTTTGCAACCTGTGCGACATCCTCTCTTAGGCAGACTAGGAGTGGTTCAAGGCTATGGGATTTAGTTATGTTTTATGCCTCCCCATTATCATGGCCGACTAGGCCTACATGACTACATTGGAATGATGCTGGGATGCACAGACCAATAACTTTCACTTGCCAACAGGTGAGATGACAGTGACCTTGGAGGATGTTTACCGCATCTTCTGTATCCCTCTAGATGGTGAGGACATCACATAGTTACTGACTAAGGTAAATAGTATTGTATTCACTAAGATATTTGGCCATCATAATGATAAGGTAGAGTTAGAATCAAACCATAGAGGGGTCTACATTGAGTATTGGTATACACATTGGGTCTTCACTAAGCGAGCAACCATATTCATGACCCTGATCATGCAAGTCATCTTGCTCGACTCTTCTAGTATGAGGTTCCCTTGGAACCTCCTATCTAGGACTTTGGACGTCCTGTTGAGTCCCACTGATCATACACTAATCCTATCTTGGGGTAGTACATTGTTAGCACAACTCTATAATGATCTATATAAAATTACCCAGAGGAGTAGAGTCGATATTGGATGTAGCTTACTACTATAGATCTGGGGGTGGTAGCATATCAGGATCTAGTGTCCCACTAACTTGCCATTAGAGATTGACATTATTGAGGAGAGGCATCAATGCTATGCTACATGCTAGCCTTGCAAGAAGGAGATATTTAGGAGTAGATCACATCTAGGGAACCTGTCTCACTATATTGGATGGTTTGCAGCACTGCAAGACAATCAGATTAGGTGGTACCTACCTAGACTGACCTTCGTGGATGGAGGCTAATGATCAGCTTCATCGAGCACGTAGGGATAGATGGCTCTTTGGATGTAAGTCCAAGGTATAGGAGTTCTTCTACTACTCTTGCATCCTAAGATAGTTTAATGTTAGATATAATATACCAGAGTTATCGACTATCTACCATCACCTCCACCTGAAGAGGGACTTGACTTAGCCCAGGATTACTCCACTAGGTGAGGAGGATGATGAATTCTAGGATTCAAGGCTAACCAATGCAAGGAACATAAAATATTTTGACACATAGTGGACACTTAGGGTATGGTAGGGCTTTGAGGTCCCCTTGGGTAGGGTCCCAGATGATGCAGTAGAGGGCAGGGAGGGTGCAAAGGTAGATCCTCATGATAACCAAGTTTGATAGAGGACTGAGGTTGGATGGAGCAAGGTAGTAGTAGAGGAGGCACCACCAGCTAAGGAGGAGGGAAAAACTCTTAAGGAGGGCAAGGTCGCACTAGAAAACAAGATTGGGCAGCACAGAGCCCAGATTGCTAGCCTATAGACTCAGGTAGGCTCTCTCAAAATGTAGTTGCTACATAAAGATACCACCATTGTCACTCTTGAGGCAAAGATGATGGATCTCCAGTCTATACTAACATTAAGGCATACTCAATGGCATAGCTATATAGAGGAGAAGACCACCTTAGAGGTGAAGGTTGTGTCTACTGAGATAGATATACAATGACTTTCAGGGTAGCGCACTCTTCTGTAGTGGTAGGTTGATGTGATAATGGGGTAGATTATTGTAATCAGGTCTAGGAGTGGAGCTCCCTCATCATCATAGGTGGCTCTAGCACCTCTAGCTACTCCAATAGTACCAGTAGTTCCAGTAGCACCAAAAAATTAGGGGTTAGTAGGATTGGACCAAGGAGTAGAGATCAGGAGACTTCAGGCCCTGGTGTAGTAGCATATTGATGACGGAGCACAAAGCTCCTCCTACATCGCTAGTGTGATTGTACTACTTGGGAATAATATTATGGAGATGCCCACATCTTCAGGGTCTTAGAGGACTCATAATTGAGAGACAAGGCAGTCCTCAGCCAGCTCTAGTCGCATATCGCACAGATTAGAGAGGACCTCAGGTGCTAGCTTGAGGAGGACTCACAGGGATGGTGGATGTGATGGTAGAGCCTCTAAATCTAGGGGTGCAAGTGCTGCTCCTTAGTACAAATATCATAGATGTTATTGTACCATTTTTGAGTGTAAGGTCAAGGACCTACACATATGTAGCCTGTGGGTATTTTTGACACATGCCAGTGTACTACTCATTATGATGTATATTTTTGATACACATTTATATAATCTATATTTGAGACTTATTATATGTGCACTTATTATTTTTATTATTTTATGAAATGCATATGGATGTAATGTTTAAATGTGATGCTTATTTTATTCTATATGATGTGATGTATGGATGCCATGTATTAGATAGATGATAAATGTACGACTTGAGATGCAATGATATATAGGTGTAGGTAGACTACTTATGATGAATGTATATGAATGTGATGTTTTATGTTAAATGCATGTTTGATTTACTGTACTCGTATGCATTTAATTTATAGTGCTTATGACATAATCTATGCCATGTATGTACTGCATGATTTCTTTGTTTCTTTGATAATGTTTTTTTTGAAATGGACATGTATACTTTAATCACTTAAAACATCATGTATAAATGCAGTATGAGTGTGAAAATATAATAAATAACACCACCGAATGTATAACAATCATGAAATGTAATTGCTATATCTTATTATATGATTTAATCAATTGAACACCCATATGTGAGATGCAATTATGTATTGTTTCTATTCATAAGTGTTTGTAAATTAGAATACTATTTATAATATAGTCAGTGGCCATTTTAAATATCATTTTAGACATCCATCCAGTATCTATATTATACTATAAATAGTTCTAACAAATAAACTCTCAAAAAATAATATTGATTTTGATGATTGCATTGAAAATTATTTGTTGCTATTTGGGAATTTTTGAGGTTTTCCATGAAACTCAAGCACCCTAGTTGACTTATCAAAAGTTGTATACTAACCATACTAGGCTTCTGAAACATAAGGATTTCACTAGGATAGACCCTAACTGTTAATTATCCCTATGTGTGCAAATAAGTATATTTAGATAAGGCATAAGCATACCCCGATGTCAGGCAGGATTCTTTCAGTCCATTGCTAAGATTGGGGATCCTCAAATGTCTATCCAATCCTAGGTTTAGATTTCAGTTGGACTAGACTACTAGGTGATACAGAACACTTGAAGCTAGCTCTTCCACATTCAAACATTGGTATACACAAAAGTGAAATGCTAATGTATCAGATATATCATCATGTGTAAGGTACAGTAGTACTAACAATTCCAAGGATTCAAGCTCGCCCCCTTATTTTATTTAATTTTTTGGGATACTTGCTCATGTAAAGTGATAAGAATCACTATTTATTTTTGTACTATAGTGATAAAAATCATAGTAGATTTTGTACTTTTTTTTTTTTTTTTTTTTGAGTATGAGATTTGATACTGATTTGAATTCTTTGATAACACTTGATCTTGATTTGATTTGACTTTGATATTTCACTTTAGGAGTTTCACTTTGGGATATATTTTAGGGATATCATTATGGGATATTTCTCCTTCATTTGTAAGCAAGGGATTTGTATGGGTAGGGGGAAGCTTGTCCTTTTGCCAAATACCAATATTTCTCAAGTCGTCCGCACAGGGGGATAAGCAAGAATAAACTTTTCACCTTAGGATACCTGGTCCTGCTTCGTAGCATTCATCTTCCCCTAGTACTACTTAGGATTGTTTAATTTTTTGATTAGTGATAGGATTATGATATACTAAGGGCCATACAAACTGGAACTCATCTACAAAAGCAAAGCAAGCTTTCTACCAAACTCCTAAGAATACCACTAGGTATGGCTTACTGTCTAGAAAATCCTAGTATATTCTTCATAGCAAAAATAAATGTTGTGTTGAAAAACACAATGACTCACACGGGTGGTGAATGATGATGATAGTGCAAATATGAATTATTGAAATACAAACATGGTGTCATTTGTAAGATTGCAAACACAACTTATTCTAATGAAAATGCAATGGATGGATATGCCTAATGCAATGCACAAATTAAATGCATGTGGAAAATGAAATGCATGATGCAAATATTTTTGGATTTTGATATTTTTCCATTTTTTTTGTATTTTATTAGTTTTTAATTTGACCAAAGAGCTTACAGACACCTTTGGAGCCTTTTTCTGAATGACCAAAGGGCTTACAGATGCCTTTGGAGCCTTTTGATGGTTTTAGGCATAAAATGCTTTAAGATGAAGGATATTGAGAGGTTCAGGCTCTTCAACCCCTTCTAGTGATGTCAAGTGGTATGTCCTAGGTCCAATATTCTGAGGGATTATATAAGGACCTAACCAATTAGCCATAAATTTATCTCACATTTATGGCGATAGATTTGAGTTCTATTGGTTCTATTTTAGCACAAGATCACCAACCTCAAAGTATCTCAGATGGAATTTATCATTGTAATATTGTTTTAAGTGCTCTTGATAAATGCAAAGATGATCTAGGGCATTAATGTGATGTTCATCAAGAAGCATCAGTTGATCTAGGTGAGCTTGCCATGTAGTGTCATCATCAATGAACTCTTTCAATGTGATGCTTAGCGTTGGAATTCCCAACTCTAAGGGCATAATGGCCTCAGTGCCATATACTAGTGAAAATAGATTTACCCTAGTGGGTGTTCAAATACTAACCCTATAAGTCCATAATCCAAGGGATAGCTAGATGTACCAATATTTATGATGTTCTTTTACTGTATTTTTCAAGATGGATACCACTGTCTTGTTCAAGGCTTCAGCCTGCCCATTTTCCTATGAATAATATGGAGTCACAAAACTATGTTTGATCTTGTATTTAAACATCAAATCTCTCACAATTTTATTTTTGAATGACATTCCATTATCCAAAATTATCTTGGATGGAATCCCAAAATGACTTATGATATTGGTGAGTATGAACTCAACAATACACACTCCAATTATCGTTGTTAAGGGAATAGCTTCCACCCACTTAGTAAAGTACTTAGTAGTCATAATAATAAATTAATGTCAGCTCGATGATAGAGGAGAGATCTTACCAATGACATCTAAAACCCATTGAGAAAATGGCCAAGTCACCTGAATGGGCTATAAGGCCTATGATGGCAGGTGTGCAAGATTAGCATGATGTTGGAATTTAATGTATTTCCTGACATACATAGTGCAATCCTTCTCTATAGTGGGCCAATAATAGCCCATGTGAAATATGCTCTTGACGATAGCCATGTTGCTAAAATGGCCACTACATGTACCATTGTGAGCTTTCAAAATTGCCCAAGATGATTCTTGGGGCTCAAAATAATGAATGAGAACTCCATCATAGCATCGATGATACAAAATATCTCCTAACAAGACATAATTTTTTTCTTTCTGTTTAAATGTGTGCTTCATGACATGTGAAAATCCCTAAGGGATTACACCAAGCTTAAGGAATTCATATATTTACGACATCCAGTTCTGATAGACCTCGAACTCAACTGACAAGACAACATGCTCCCCCTATGGTTCAACATTCACAAATGCAGACTGGGAAATAACCTTATGGTGAATGGTAGTACCACTCCCTATAGGAACTTGTGAGATCAATTACCCCCAAGGCACTCTCTTAAGAAAGTATCTGGATCTATAGAACCACTCATGATTCGGTTCTACATGAATCATGTTGATCGACTCTTTGTTATCCAAAGCTTCACATTGCACAACAACGTGTGACGATGTTTTTACGTGGATGGTAGTAAAATCAGTAGATAGATTCTGAGGGATTAAATATCCCAAATATGCCATAGTTTCTACAAATATATTCAATGAACAAGGGATTTCCTCGATGTCATACCATTCCAACTGAGCTAAATATTTGTCAAAAATATATTTGTAAGACTTCAGAATGGGACATTGACATTGAAAAAGTCCCTTCACTTGGTTAACAATGATAATGGAGTCACCAAAGATATTTAACCTTTTAATATTCATGGTGATAGCTATTTGGAGGCCCAAAATTAGGGCTTTGTATTCAGAATTATTATTAGTGGAAGGAAAGTCCAACTTGAATGACAAGGGTATAGGAGCTCCTTGCAGCATGAACAACACTATTCTTGCACCACCCCCTTGCTTACACTTTGAACCGTTGAAGAACAAGATCATGTTGGCTTTATTATCCAGCTATTTAGGTTCAAGAACTTATGATAAGGCAAAAACTACGTCATTATAAATCTCAATGGTGAGAGGCCTACTATTCTCTAGAGGTGCCTCAGCCAGTTGATCAACTATGACCTGTCCCTTAATGGACTTCTGGTTAATGAATTCTAAATCAAATTCTGTCAATAACATGATCCACTTTGTAGTATGTGTGTTATGATATGTCTTTCTCATCATATGTTGTAAATGATTTTGTTTTGATATGACATATGTCATATGACTTAACATATAATGTCACAAATTTTTGATAGCAAACACTACTGCTAAGCACAGTTTCTCCACATATGCATATCCTAGCTCATAACTCACCAAGGTTCAACTAATGTAATATATGGATTGTTCTTTGTTTTGCACATTCTTTTGGGCTAACATGGTCCCTAATGCAAAGTCAGTTATCGATATATAGCAAAAATGACTCATTTGGTCTTGGTGGAGCTAGCACTGGCGGTGTTTCTAGGTATTGCTTGATCTCAGCAAAGGTTTGATAGTCCTCATACCAATTGAATGGGACCCCCTTGTGTGGCAGTCGATTCATGGGTCAACATTTATTTGATAACTGCACGATAAATCATGTTATAGATGATACTTTGCCCTAAATACTTCTTAATTCCTTGATGTTCATGGGGGGATGCATTTCTAAAATTACCTTTACCTTTTCTAGATCAAATTCAATGCCTCACTTTGAAATGATGAATCCTTAGAGATTTCTTGAAGTTACACCAAATACACACTTCTTAGGATTCAACCTGACATTATGATCTATCAAGTAATCGAAGACTTTTCACAAGACCTTAACATGCTCTAAATGCAAGAATAACTTTGCCAATAAGTTATCGATGTAATCTTCCAAGATCTTATGCATGTAGTCATGAAAGATATATGTCATAGCCTACTGATACATAGCACCAATATTTTTAAGACCAAATGGCATAATATTTTAGTAAAACATCCCCCATGGCATTATGAATATGGTTTTATGATGGTCTTCAGGCTTAATCCAAATTTGGTTGTAACAAAAAAAAACATCCATTAGGGAGAGCATTTCATGACCCGCAGTTGCGTCTACACGAGCATTTATGTTTGGCAATGGGAATGAATCCTTTGGTGTTTCCTTATTGAGGTATCTAGAAATTTTATAGATACGAATCATTCCATCAAGTTTTACTATAGGCACCGTGTTTGATACCCACTATGGATAGTCAATGGAAATGATGAATTCTAGATCTAGAAGCTTCTACAATTCATTTTTATCATTAAGGCTACTATCAGATGCATCTTCTTGAGTTTTTTCTTGACTATTCTCTTTGATAGATCTAGTGAAATTTTATGAGTAACCAATTTTAGATCTAGACCTAGCATGTCTTTGTAAGTCCAAGAAAAGAGAATAGGTCTCTCTCTCATCAGAGGGATGAGGTTGGTACACTCATCAGGAGATAAAATTTCTCCAAATTTAACCTTCCTTGGATTGGTGGGATCATTATTGATATCCACTTTGAAGATTTCCTCTACTGACATGTGGGATCCCTCCTCAAGCTGATGAGACATAGGGATCAAGTGGATGTCATCTTCTAGGTTTATGGGTTATGCATTGGAAGCATCCTCAACATGATAAAAATCATGTGCACATCCTGGTGCAAAGTGAAAAGGTTGCATCATTTCTTCATTAGGGAAGAAATCTTCAGGCACTAGTGATGAGACAACGTGATCCCAATAAATAGCATCTATATTTAGGTGCAACAATTTGGAAGGATCGAATGGATTGTGAAGTGGAGTGGTCAAATCAATGGAGATCATATTCATGGAATGGATCATGTCTCTAGGACCACATGTGTGTGAAACTATATTGATATAACTTCCATTCTCAAAATGTGGTTCTAGGGGTATGGGGATCTCTGGATTCGGTCTATGAACAAACTCGAGCATAGGATTTATAGGCTCAAGGAGCTCTCTAAATGTTGATGGGTCAGAGAAAACTATATTATAAATCGTATCCAAACTAGGTGGTCTTCCTCTGAGGTGCAGATGAATATTGATATCTTTATGTATATCCATTGTAGTGTATAATGTATTATGGTGAAATAAGTAGGGAGGCCCTAGATAGCATCTCTCTATTTCATATTTTTCGTCACTGTCATAATAGATACCTTCACCACTACCAATTGGAATCGAGCGATTGGGAAGGTGGGGCCCCATGAAAGCCCACTCTCAATAATTGCTATTGTCTACAAAGGATTGATTATCCTTAATGAATGTTGCTAAAGGTAACAAATGGCATAAATTAAGAGGGCCCAAATAAGCCAACTCAGTTTCATCCTCATATTTCTCACTATTTGAGGAATCACCATCATCATCACTCTCATATATGTAATTCAGTCCACCTATCTCAAATATGGACTCTATACTCTCTTCATAAGAATGATCCTCTGACTTAGCATCTATTGCTATACTAGTGATTTGCATCTACAGGCCTATGTGGTTGGCCACTGCATGAATTTATTCACCCAAGTTTTCTCTTGGTATATGCTCTAGACCTATGTCCACCAAGATATCTTCGTGATATGTCTTGGGTTGTCCTATAGTGACATAAGACACTATATGGTTATCCCTCCAACAAGAGGCAGGATTAGGGTAATAAGGATTGAAGTCAATTTCACTCCCTAGAATAAGGTACATGTGGTCTAAAGAAACCATGAGGAGTTTAGCCTATCCTCCCATATGGTATCCTAACCCAAACCTATTCATAGGAAACTGATACTAAGGTTCATACAACCTATTATGCACCTAATAAAAAATCTAATCCTGTAACCATGCCAATGGTAATGCTCAAAATATCGCGAGGCATACTTTGGGTTAGAAAGATAATGAACATTCATGGCAAATGGCTCATCATCGTCTTCATCCATGGAAGTGAGATATGCAAGCTAGTCGAGCCCTACATAGATAAAATTAGTTTGGTTAAGAGGTACCCCTAGTGATACCACCATATCTATAGGAAAAAATGGGCTTGTGGTTGGCCCATGTCTTGTGCAGTATCAATTATTTACATGAATGTCACATTCAGCACAATATATTCCCCCAATCCAGGATTAACCAAGTGAACGGTCACCTGCGGTGCAGATGACCCTACTGAAGATGCAGGTGAAGTAGATTGAGGTGCCTCTTCGACTTCTATATGAGAATTCTCTACTTCCATGGGAGTGGGAACCTTGATCACAACTGGTTTGGGTGCTAGCTTCTTCTCTTTTTCATCCAATTTAGCTTTTAGCTTATCGTCATCTCGACACATCATAGATGTAGATAGTCTAGTAGGAGCAACTGTTATGTGCTTTGATTTTTGAGTTACAAACTTTGGAGGTTTAGCACACACTTCTCTTATTTTACCTTCTAGATATTTGATCAGTGATGTAGGCCATATGTCGAGGTGCATTGAGGGGAGCACAAAATCCCTTGATAAGTCTGCTAGATTCACGTATTTAAACGGTTCTTCATCAGAAGGTACCATGTGAACCTGCCCCTCATGTATATATTTGATATATTGATGGATAATAGAAGGGACACAACATATTTATCATATCCAAGGCCTCCCTAAAAGGATGTTGTATTTCATGATGCCTTCAATCACGTGACACATCATAGGAATGGTCTTTATTCCAACCTGGATCACGAGGACTATGGTACCTACCGTAGAGCACAATGTATCATTGAATGCTCTCAAGGTAAAAGCAGAAGGTACGATATGTAATTTTGGCAACTTCAAATATGTCAATTCCTTGGTCGTGATAATGTTTATTGATGATCCTATATCAATCAATAGACACTTGAATGGTATGTGATTTACACATGTGATAATATGGAGTGACAGGTCTGCTATGATAGTGGAAACCGTCTTGAATTCATGATAATTACATTGTATTATCAGTTCATGACACTACTATACATGTCCCATGAAGTGTGTGAATGCTTTTGGATCTTAGGATTGTACTTATATGGACCTTAGAATGTCCATAAGTGTCTCCTTATGCTTGGGAGACTATTGAATCAACTCATAAATTGACAACTTTGTTGGAGTTATCTATAGGTTTTGAACTAACCTACTCTTGATTGTCACCACCGGTCTAGTTGGTGGGCCTAGCACATTTTGGGCTGGCCTTGGAGGAGGCATAGCTTTTACTCTAATGGGATATGGAGATTTATTTGGTCTCTCATACCTCGCATGTCTAGTGATAACATTGACCATTTTGACGAACCCATGGGTTGGTGGTTCGATTAACACTTGATTAACCTGGCCAATATTGTTCCTCAGTACCTCATGGTTAGGTAGAGGATTTTTATAAATTCCTATATTTTGATTATCTGGTGCTTGAGGGTTATCCACAATTAGCTCAAATTTTTCTATCATATTTTATACTAAAATTTTGAAACTCCAACATACTTCGATGTTGTGTCCCTTTGATCTATGTAAGATACAGTACAACTCATCCCTATACCCCTTTGGTTTGGGTTGATTAGGGTCCAACAGTTTGACCTCTGGCAAGTGTATAGTCTTGGCCTCACACAGTTGATTGAATATCATAGTCATCGACTCTAAAAATGGTGTGAACTGGTGAGATGGGAACTGCTCCTTATTCTTTCCCTTTTGATAGTTGTTGTGTTGCTCATAATGTGTAGGGGGAGGTTGGACTTGATAATTTTGTTGTTGTTGCTCCTTATCCCCTTTTTTAAGGTTCAAAGCCACCTGATTGACATGGGTCGGTTTGGCCAGTTATTTCTTAGTGCTTCTCTTGTTCCATTCCTTCTTATTCCTAAGATTCAAGTTACCCTCCTGTAACTTGATATCCTCAATCACTTTGGCTTGCGCCAAACCCTCTTCAAATGTCTAGTATTGCTACAACTGTAATAATGATAAAATGTACTTGGCACAACTTTTTATAAAAATTCTAGTCAATTCAAAAGTAGGGATGGAGAACTACAACTTTACCATCATCTTTCTCCATTATTTCTAATCATCCATAACTGTCCCATAATCATGTTACATTAAAGCAGTCAGCTTAGATAAGTTCACCTTCTTCTTGATGCCAAAGGAGAAGCGTTCAAGAAATGCATTAGCCAATTGCTCAAAATTGGTGACACTATGCCTTTTAAGTTGATTATACCACTCTCGGGTTGGGCATAAGAGGGTTATGATAAAATTTTGTAGGAGCAGGGCATCATTACTTCCAATATGAAAGCATACATCCAAAAAGCTCGTGACGTGCTCTTGAGCGTCCTCCTCTCCTCTAAACTTCTCTAGATTAGGCATTTCAAAATGCTTAGGATAAGGCATAGTAGGAACTAATAGACATAAAGGTTCATTATGAATTTTATTTAAGGTTGGCTTTTGACAAGCTATCCCTTACTTTTTTATAGATTTAATATTTTTTTCCAGGTCTTTATAAGCCTGCGAAGATAAGAACTCTTCTATGGAATGCCTTGGAGGCACCCTCGGAGGTAGATTCCTCTTCGGTCAGGGTGAAGGAATAGGCTCATCCTCCTCTTGACTTGGGAGATTTTAGGATACTCTTTGTGACCACCAAAATGGCCTCACACCTATGCTTCCTACTACGTAATTGAAATAAAAGATACAAAAGCAATGCATACAAAATTGACAACAAATGATAAAGAATAAGAACACTTTATTTCCATTAATGAAGCCAATTCCAATTACAAATATGTCCCTCTTAGGGATACCAATTTGATACTCTTATTACAGTAGGAAAAGCATATGAAATCCCTCTCAAGGGCAAATGTGAGTTTCAGGCCATTCGAGGTGACATGAACTGCTCTAGGGTGGAGTTGACCCTCTTCTTTGCGTTGAGGAAGGAATTGGATGGTTGAATCTCCTTCAAATCTGCTTTCCTAGTCAAGAAACAACACAAAAGCATTAAAAGCATAGGCAACCTCTCATGATGAGGCCCTTTAAGGAAAATAAGCATAAAGATAGCATAACACTAATGAAATCAAGAAAGTGAACAAATCATACTAAACTTATGCAAGATTCATAAATATTGTTTGAAGCATAGAAACAATGAGTACAACTATCAATCTAATGGATCAATAACAAAAAAAAAAAAAAAAAAAAAACTACCCAAAAAACCCAAATGACCTAAAACGACCTAATTAACCATAATGCAAAAGAAATAGTAAGGATATCTATCACCTATTGCAAACCATAGCTCAGATGAGTGATTTGCACTGTAAACCATGGCTGACAGTCATGACCTACAACCAAGTAGGTTTGCCCTCCAATTCTAGGGCAGTGGGCTTGATCCTCCTTGTCAAATTGATGATCAAGGGTCACCTCAGTATCCTCTGATAGATTTGGTGGTTGAATTGCTCGATAGGGCCTCCGTTTGCCCAAATTAGCGTTTCTTGGTGTTCTAGCTCCTTAGGGCATCCATGGCATAATTCATCATGATGCTTAGGTTGGCAAAGTGATAGCAACAAATCTCTCTCTTAGTGCACTCAAGTGAGTTCACAATTCGATAGGGCTTCGCTGCTCTAATCTCCAATGCTTGCTTCATCTCTCTAATAGTATTACCCTAATTTTGAGGGGTACTTATAGGATTACCCAAGGGCTAGGGGTGGCTTCATGGAGAAGCCAAGAACAAGAAGGGGTGGTTAGGATAGTTGGATTGGAAGCTTCCATCCTTTAACTGCCTTCTTCTAGATCAAATGGTCGTTCAAACCGATTTGGCTCGGATGAAGGCCAACTAAACTTTAGTTAAGACCACAGGTGATAGCTGTGGTTCAGACTGTAAACTGTAGGTGTCAGCCGTGGTTCAGACTGTGGACCGCAGGTCTCAGCTATGGTTCATACTTATTAGGCCAAGGAGCCCAAATTGAGTGGTTAGAACCATTGCTCTATCTTGGAGTCTATCCAAGATCTTCCATATGGTCTTGTAGCATGTCCATATGAGTAGTCGCCATCGACATGATGTGTTTTAGGTGTCTACAGATACCCCTTTTGAGATGCGTTGTGATATTGAACAATGCGTGAGAAAAAATACACCACCTAAAATGATGTCGAAGGTTCTATGATGATCATTAGTTGGATCAACATTAGATGCCCTAGGTCCAACAAAAGGATGTGCATCCTGGAATCATTGCTTCCAACTCTTTGGAGGCTTAAATTTGAAAGAGTTTGCACTCATCATCAGACATTCGAGTAGCTTTGGCGCTACAATAGGAGTTAGGCCTATATAACCGAAAGGATGAGAGTTACAAACTAATTATCATATTTTCTATTTGCCCCAAGCAAAGGGGTAAGCTTATGATAGTTGTTGACAATGATTCATAAGGACGAACACAATTTTGACAAGATCAAGGGATCTACGATTTTAGGGATCTTCTACTGATTTTGATTATGATTATGATATTATGACTACCCCCTCAAGCGATGAGTCGATGAGGGTAATGACAATGTATGAAGCGACGAGGTCGCTTGACCATAATGAATGATCTATCCAAACTTAGAATTGAGCATTTAATTACTTGGCTAAGCCTAGTTCAGCATATGATTACAACTATTAATAGTAATTGCACATTCCTATCCCATGGAGAAGTCAGGCTACAATAGCCTTCTTAGGGAATCAAAATGATACAAATCCAATTAGTTTTGTGTTGAATCAATTTGTCGATGATTTGCTAAAAATATGTCATAGGGGAAATGACATGAAATACCTCATTCTCGTGGAGCAGTCCAGCCTCAAAGGCCTTCTTCGGAATTGAAAAGAAGCATATCAAATCAACGATGACAATTTTGCCCCAAATGTCCTTATGGTTATTTACTCATCTCGTCGGATTGCATGGAGCGTCAGTCGTTGCAACCACCAAGTGTATAGAGTAAATAACTGAATACGAGGTGCATTTGGCTTTTTGATGATTTGAAATGTTTTTTTTTAATTTTGAATTTGAATTGAATTTATTTATTTGGTTGGGAGATGCGGCGCTCCATGAAAGGATTTTCAAAGCGATGACCTCGATTGAATGTACTTTATAATCTCAGCTAGATATTTTATTTTTAATTGGATCCTGGTGCTTGATCATCACCAAATTTGCAAATTGATTGCTTTTATTGAAATTTGATCCATTAGGGGACATTGATTTATCATTTAAAACCTTCCCACGATGGGATTTTTCTATTTTTGATATCAGTTGCAAACTGCGGGTGCAGTCTACGGTTGGAACTTTCAAATTTTGGGAACCGTAGGTCTGACCCATAGGTGGAAAACCCTAATCTCGAGACCGCGGGTGTCAGCTGTGGTCCAACGAAAATAGGAAAAGGTTTAAAAATTTATCATTTTCAAAATTCCTCATTATTCCTTGATAGTGACTACAATTTGAAGAGCTCTGAGAGGTGTGAGAGTAAACTTGATGTAAACTAAAACCTACTACCCTACACACATCAGGATGGCAGACCACGGACAACCTTCTTCCAGCCGAGGCCTCAGTGCAGGCAAGGTAATTCAAAACCGAGTCCTTGCATTCATTACCAATAAAATGAACCAAATTAATTAATTGGTTAATCAATCACATTAAACTGTTGGCAATGAACCACACCCTAGGTTAGGCTAGCTTTAGATTAATTTTATTATTATTATTTTTGTTTTATCGGCTAGGAAAAGACCCAGAAAGGGTCATTTTCCTAGACCACAACTACCCGACTCCCCTTTGACAGGTTGGGGACCATAGGTATCATCTACGATTAGGTTTGAATTACAACGATCAAAAAATTGACCATTGTGTGGACCATGGGTTTGACCTGTGGTTCCCTTTTTTGTGAATTTTTTTTAAATTTTCAATTTTTTTGTGATTTTCTTGGTAGTTAATGCCATTTATTGCACCTATGAGATGTATTATTTAAATTTTTTGATCAAGCTTAGCATAATTTTGCATTGTTAGCTATTTTTTTCTTGATCTATCTCTTTTTAGGTCATTTTTAGCTGTTTAATTAGCTTGTAGTTAGATTTTTCCTTATACTATATCTCTTTGTAGAGACTGACCTCTAGAGCTAGGGAGCCAGAGCTCCTTAACACTCTCTGCCCACTGCTGACTACCGGAGGAGCGAGGGTGGTTTAGGGTCATAGGCTTCGACTATGTTTTGGATCTACCCACTATCAGGGTAGATCAAGCTTATATGACTGCATTGGCCCGGAGCTGGAATGCCTGGACCAACACATTTCACCTATCGATAGGTGAAATGACCATCACTCTCGAGGATGTCTATAGGATCTTCAGGATCCCTATTGATGGTGAGCCCATCACCTCCTCTACCTTTCAGAGTAGGGGAGCTATTTTTTATGAGATCTTCGATGATCGGAGCCTAGAGGCCCAATGGAAGATCGACCATGGAGGTGTTCACATTGGAGACTGGTATGGGGAGTAGGTCTTCTCCATTCGAGAGGCAATTTTTATGCACCTGATCATGCAGATTGTCCTTCCAAACTCCTCGGGCATGAGGATCCCCTAGAACCTTCTAGCCAGTGTCAGGAGGGTCATCTAGAGCTCCACAGCTCAACCACTACTCCTAGCTTGGGGGAGCACATTACTATGCCAGCTCTACTAGGAGCTGTATCATATTACTAGTAGGAGCCGAGTAGGCATTAGCTATAGTCTACTCCTACAGATCTAGGGTTGGTAGCACATCCAAATCGAGAGACCTATAGAGCTACCCCTGGAGATTACTTCTATTCCTGCTGTACTCTAATGCTATGTAGCATGTTGGCCTCACGAGGAGGAGGGGTTCCAGAGTAGGTCCCATGCTGGGGACATCGAGCACTATATTAGCATATTTGTAGTGCTTCGATCGGATGATATTGAGTGGTATCCATATATGGATTGCCTTGCATGGTCGGAGGCTGGCAAGCGGTTGTGCTAGGCTTGATGAGATAGATGGCTACTTGGCCACAAGGCCAAGGTCCATGAGTACCAGTTCTACTCGTGGGTCCTGCGATAGTTCGGCATGGTGCAGGATATTCTAGAGCTACCTATTATCTATAGGTGGCTAGTTCTAGAGATGGATCTATAGTGGGTGCAGCCTACACCTCTAGGTGATGTTGCATATGATTTCTAGGAGTTTAGAGTTGTTGTGGCTAGGACCACCCCAACGTATGATACTTGGTGGTCCTTACTTTAGTGGTAGGGATCTGGTCCTCTCGGTCGGGTAGATGATGAGGTGGAGGTTGATCCATAGGGGTGCAATGTGCACCCATGGACTGAGGGTGGATGGGGGTAGAGGTTGTAGTAGAGGATGCACCACCAGTAGAGGTTGAGGAGGAGGCCCTAGATGAGGGTGAGGTGCCTCTAGATAGTGAGGTAGGGTAGCTGCTAGCCCAGGTGGTAGATTTACAGAGCTAGGTTGGGAGGCTGCAGACTCAGCTATGACATAGGGATACTAGCCTCACCATAGTAGAGGTGAAGCTCGCTCATGGGTAGAGACAGTGGTAGGAGTATGAGGAGGAGAGGCCTCTCCTCAAGGCCCAGATTACCATAGTAGATATAGAGATTCAATGGCTCACTACAGAGCGTGATTTGGCATGGACTCAGCTGGACCTGATGACCAGAGAGAGGGATTCACTGAGGGACTCGAGGGCTATTCCCTTGTCATCATAGGTAGTTATGGCACCACCTGTAGCTCCATCTCACCTATTACCCTCAGGTCAAGACCCCATGGTAGAGGTTAGGTGACTCACTTCCCTCTTGGAGGAGGGAAATGCATGATCGACTATGAGGGTAGCTCGCATCTCCATGCTAGAGGATTACATTCAACTGACAGGTGGAGAGGTGCCAGAGGACACCCAGACCATAGGTACTCATAAGAGTAACTCTCGGACTAGGACCAGAGAGACCAGATAGTCTTCTGCTAGTTCGAGCCATCGGACCCACAAGACCGAGAGGACACATAGGTCCTCTAGTACGCATGGAGCCAGCTCACACAGGAGTCATGGGATTGGTTCTCATGTATGGAGCCTCTTTGGATTAGGCCAGACATAGGATCCTCAGTAGGCTCCAGAGCAAACTATAGAGTAGGCTCCCAGAGATAGGGCTGAGGGAGGCGAAGAGGGCTCCAATGGAGGAGGATCAGGCCAGAGCTAGGGTCTCCATTTGATACAGGCTATATCATTTTTGTATGTATCATTTTTGGTGTGAGGTCTGAGGACCTACACGATTGTAGCCTATGGGTATTTTTATGTACCCTGATGTACTCTTTGACACACACACACACACACACACACACACACACACACACACAAAAAAAAATATATATATATATATATATATATATATATGAGATTTTATCATTTTGGCTCATTATGTGTACTTGTTTATTTGTATATTTTTTGTTTATGTGATGCACATGGATGCAATGCTTATGTTAATTTGATGCTATATGATGTGATGTATGGATGACATGCACTAGATAGCTATTTTATTTTATGATGATGATGATATGCAATGATCTAGATGCTTAGATGTGCGATATATGATGGATGCATTATGGATGCGATGTTTACTTAAATGCATATTTGATTTTGCTTTATTGCATGCATTTAATTTTATGACACTATCATGATATGTTGATGCAATGTATGTAGTGCATTATTTAAATGAACCTGTATGCTTTAATCACTTAAAACATAAGGAATGAATGCTATATGTGTTTTAACAATCTAATGGACGACACCACAGAATGTATAAAAATCATGAATGTAATTGAAAGATCCTCATTACAAGAATTTAATCAATTAATCACCCATATATGAAATGCAATGGTATGAAGCTGTATGATGCGAATGATATAATGTGTCATTCTATTTTATTTTGCAAGTTTGAAAAATATGCACAATATAGTCAGTGGTCATCTAGATATCATTTTTGATATCCATCCGGTATCTATCCTATATCTTGATTGTGCTTTATATAATGATGTATCATGGATTCAATACTTCTCAGTTTGATGATTTTATTCTATATGGTTTGTGTTGCTATTAGAGAAAATTTTGAGGTTTTCCATGAGACTCAAACACCCTAGTAGACTTCTCAAACATCCCATACTAACTATACAAGGCTTTTTTGAACAAGGCTTTCATCATGAATGACCCAACTGTTCATTACCCCTGTGTGTGCACGTGAGTATATTAAGATAGACCATAGGCATACCCCAGATGTCAGTCGAGACTCTTCCAACCCATATGTGAGATCGGGTTCCTCCTATGTTTGTATCATCCTTATTTCAGACTTGATTGGACTATAATGCTAGACAACCCCAGGCACCCAGAGCTAGCTCATCTCGCAAATTGATCAGGACTACCCCTCCAAAAATAGTCGGGACTCTTTCAACCCATTGTTGCGTTTGGGGATCACCCAATAAAACTACTACTCTGAAAGCAAGTGGGACTCTTTCAACCCATTACTGCACTCGGGGTTCATTCTATGGCTTTGAATGGTGAAAAATCCAGGGATTCAAGTTCTCACCCCATTTTGATTTTTGCTCATATGTAGTGATAAAAATCATTGTTTTTCACGTTTTACTCTAAGTGATAAAAATCACTGTTTATTCCCATTTTTCTTGAGCAAGGGATTTGTATAGTGCTTTTAATTCACTATATCATTTTAGATTTGAACTTTGAACTTTGGGTTTGAAATTTAAACTGTGTATCAATGTACGAGTAGGGGAAATTCTTGTCCTTTTGCCAAGGTTCACCACTCTAGACCAAACTATTTGCAAGATAAGCAGGTAATAAAACCCATCTCTCTAAATACCCAGGACCACTTTCATAGCTTTCATCCTCCCTTATCTTAGCAGGATTTTAAATGTGTCCATTAGTGATGGGATCCTGATATGCCAAGCACTATCACAACTAATGACCTCATCTACAAAAGCAAAAACAACTTTCTATGATGTCTGAGAAACCCACTAGGTATGGCTGAGTGACTGAAAAACTTTGGTATACACACATATCTCATAGCAATAGGTGTTGTGTATGAATGCAATGGATTATGATAAATGCAAAGGTGCATGATGAAAACACAAACGTGGCGTCGTTTGTAAGACTGACAAACACAATCCCTCCTGACTACGGAATGCAACGGATGACGAATGCCTATATGCAATGCAATAATGAAATGTATGCAAGTGTAAATGAACATGCATAATGCAAATGCAAATGTTTTTGGAATTTTATGCTTTACCAATTTTTTTTGGATTTTATTGATTTTATAATTTTTATGGATTTTGAGCCTTTATATTTGACCAAACGATGAGTACATGCCTTTGGAGCCTTTAAATTGACCAAGTGATTCTTAGGAATCCTTGGAGATTTTGGGATTGACCAAAGGGATTATGAGCACCTTTGGGACTTTTTGGGATGACCAAGCGATCTTTAAGAATCCTTGGAGCTTTTGGGTTGACCAAGTAGTTTTTTAGAAACTCTTGGTGCCTTTTGATTGACCAAACTACTCATAGATGAGCTTGGAGCCTTTTAGGATGATCGAGCGGTGTTTAGCAACCCTTGGGGCCTTTGATATTTGACACAAGTCTTACAACTTTGGAGCTTTTAGAGTAGAGTTGGCTTTTGGATGAGGGGTTTTAGCAAACCTCGAGCCTTTGGTTGACCAAGTGGTTTTTAGGAACCCTTGGAGCCTTTTGGGGGGGGACTGGCTTTATTGACATGACCAAGCGGTTTTAGGAACCCTTGGAGCCTTTTGGGGAGGGTATGCTACCCTATGTACCCCCAATGTATGTGCCACTTGATGACGGTGAGGGAGGTGCAATACCTCTAGACCCCTCACTTTGCCTTATCGAATTTGGCATGGCTGGTGGGGAAGGTGTGCTACCTTGAAGACCCCCAATGCTCATGCTATTCACTAAAATGTAATCAGCTTGTCTAGGGAGAGTGATAGAAATCAATTCTCCCAAATGAGGAATGAACCTCAATGGAGTGCCTATGTCTTGGCAGGGTTGAACGAGCGAACCATCCTCATGGATCGTGTCTCATTCCACTAGGTCTTGGATGACTCTCTTAAATGATTGGCAACCCCGAATGTCATGTCCATGCGCTCGATGATACACACAAAAGGGACCCCCATCAGGTGACCCAGTCTTGGATGCCCTATGCTTGACTTTGGGTAATATGAATGCCTTTGCCTCGTGTAACTTTTGAAACAAAGTTAAAGGACATCAGAAAAGAAACCACTCTTGCAGGATTATCTAAATGAAACACTTGACGCTTATCGAGCTTATGAGGTGACTGACGACCTCGGGGTCACTCTTGAGGAGGTGTGACCTCCACTTCAACATGTTGTGGCACTATGAGATAACCATCTACATTATAAACCCCCTTATCTATCAAGTTTTGCACCACACTCTTGAATTCACGACAATATTGAATGCCATGACCCTCTATTCGATGATAGAGACAATAGTGATGCTCCCTGTAACCCATAGGTTTAGCTCTATTTGGGTCTAAAGAGGTGATATCAGGCAAGGTGATAACCTTAGCCTCTTGCAGCTTCTAAAAAATGTCAGACATAGACTCTTTTAAAGGAGTCCAAATGCATTGTGACTATTTTGGGTGCTTGACCCACCTTGGCTTGCTTTGAGGACCCACTGGTTGGGTTGGCCGCATGGGCTTTTGCTTTTGCTGAGGTTTTTCCTGCACTTGCACAGGAAGTGATTCGGCCTCAAACAAGGGTTGCTTTTGTGATCCTAGGTTTTCAAACTGGTTCTTGATAAAATGCAATGCCTTATCTTGCTCATCCATTCGATGCTCCATTCATTCTAGATGGCTTAGAATGGATTGCAAGACTGACAAAGAGTTCATATGTATTTCCAATGACTGATTTGAAATACCTTTGTCTATTGAAGGAAATAGAAAAGTGGATGCTATGGATCCATTAGGTAATTGCAAATCACCTATTTCCTTCATTTGGGTTGATGCGGATGCTTCTTGATGACCCACTTCGTCAGTGCTATCCACATGCTCATGCCTATGACTCAGCTCAAGCTGTTGTCTCACTTTGTTGTGTTGAACTGTGTCAGTTTTAGTACCCCCAATCTGATGTGAGGAACCTACCTGTTTGTGCTCTTGAGATGGTGCCATGAGAAATGAGTCAGGAGTGACTAATTTCAAAGGTTCTGCCCTAGAAATGTGGAAACACCACTGGATTACCCCATCTCTAGCTCTATGTGATTAGGAATCACCTGATCTTCTAGCCTAATGTCAACCATTCCCACAAACTCGTGAGAAGACTCCACATCTGTATGAGTCATAGGTGACTCATCAACATACTGAGGCTGTCTTATTTTAGTCGTGATAACTGATCCTTCCTCATACCCATGCGATGCCTCCAGGATAGGATCCATAGGTAGAGACTCAACAAAAAGTTGACCTAAATCCTCAATGGACTCTATGGTGGGCAACATCGTAATTTTGGCCTCTATCAGCTCTTCATATTCACCATCATCCTCATGAGGACTATCTAGTGACATGATGGATGAAGATGGTGTGATACACTCGGATGCATCCATGACCATGCTAGGTTCTTCTACTTTGGTAGGAGTAAGAGGCTCCTCTAAAGACACATCAGAGATAGTTGTGAGCATCTCCATAACTGCATTCATCAATCCTTCCCTACTAAGAGGTGTCGAGGATGTAGGAGTCATAGGTGACTCCACAGGTGATAGCGGTGGTGAAGGTAAATCCACCACAGTCTGTGGGGTTGCATCCAAACTCTGGATAGACTCCTCAAGTTGAATGTTTAGATGCCTAGGCGACCCGTAAGATTCTTGAGGGTGATCCTTAGGTTTATAATACTTGAATGGATCTGGGTCCACCTCAACTATATGGACTTCACTTCCATGGGTGTACTTAATGCACTGATGCACTATGGATGGTACGCACTCCATGGCTCTTATCCACGATCTTCCAAGCAACAAGTTATATTGTCTTGAACCCTCTAAAATGTAGCACAATGTAGGAATAATATTTTGTCCTACCTCGATGGGGAGGACTATTGTGCCTACTATAGGGGATTCCACATCATTAAAGGCTTGCAGCATTAAAGTTGTTTCCTTGATGTGGGATGATGGAATTTTGAGATGTTTGAATACTGAGGTGGTGATGATATTAATTGATGATCTTGTATCCACCAACACTCGCTTATACACAATCTACTTTATCCTCACTATGATATGCAATGGAGGATCAGATTCTTTGACAGGGACAGGTTTGACTTCCTATTTATGGAAAGTAATCACAGGTTCCTTATATGGTGGAATAGATTGTATATGCCCCAAGGATTGTGATGACTTTCGAGCATTGACATTGCTCACCTATCGGACTTGACTACTCTCAACCTCATGCTTACTCATGGGATCCTTAAACATCTCTTTCTATTGTTCTTCGATAACCCTAGGCATGTCTATCCATCTAGTAGAATGGCTATCTACTTGCTTACGAGGCAACTCTTGACGATGCATTGGGTGCATCGTGTTGACTTGTTGCCTAAGCACTCTAGGTATGAGCTTCTTTTTAGGAGTTACCTCACATGATTGTTCTTCACGTAATTTTTGTTGGTAAATCCTCTCTTCATGTCGTTGGAGCTCATCCAACCTTTGTTGATGTGATCTCTTTCTCTCTATGCACTCGCGCTCTAGATGCTCATGCTCAATGCGTGCCTCCTCCAATTGGTCTTGGAGTAGTCACCTCTTATGGGCTGCATGAGACTCAGATTCCCTATATGACCGACTCGTGGAGTAAGATCCACAACTCTCTATCTCACTAGGTAGAGACCTAATGACGTGGGTTCTCACTGTGTGTGAGGAAACCCCATGATCATGTATGGGTGGACCCCCTACGTGATGAAGGGAGCTCACGACGACTATCAGAGTGTCACATTGGGAGGATTAGATCCTCAGGTGCATGATGTGTGTGACACCTAGCAAGGAGGCATGTGAGGTCTAAAATATCCTCAGGAGAATATCGGAGGCGTTCAGAGCCTCTCCATGAACTCTCTGACTCATTAGCTCGTGATTGAGCTCTATCATGCCTAGTCGTCATGATGAACCAACTAAGCAAGACTCGAGAGGTTCCCTCTCTTACTAAAAATTTTGGCCTCAAGGAAGGCCTTATCTTGATGAATTAAGCAATAAAGAAGCATACAAAGTAAACAATGTGATTATCTCCTTTACATTTTAAAAGTGAGCCCTAAACTATTGGATGTGTTTCAATGATTTGTTGTGTCAGTAAAGAAACTCTTTATCATGTTTTGCAAAGCTTGTTGGATGATATTCTCAGTTAAATTGGCTTTCACCTGTATGCTCATAGCTCGACAATCTGGATGTGACTTCCAGGCCATGTAATCCAACCTATAATGTGTGGTAATGAAGCCCACACACGGTCAGGGAGCACAGGTCCTCCCAGATCCTCACCCGTTTTCCCCTAGTCAACGTTATACCCTCCAAAGAGAATACATGCAAATTTTCTAGGGTACGAAAGGTTCTTGGATCCGGTATTGGTCTAGTATCCAAGGGTACGTAGGATTTGGGCCAATGGATGGAAGTCACCTCCACCATCGTTGAACCCTACTAGTGGTTGGATGTCACTCCCAACTCACTAGCATTTAAGTGAAACGTGGTGTGTGTGGTTCATTTTAATATTTTGCATAAAATGAAAATGCATAATATAGCATAAATGATTATTTCCTATATGATATGCAAAAATAAACATTTCATTTCAGAAAATATGCATGCTATATCCTAAATGATTTTTGACAATGCAATTACGATGATATAGCCTCTGATTGGGCTTCAAGCATGCAAACCAACACATAATTTTAACCTAGCACGTTGGATTCTAGGGTGGACTACACTCAGAGGTTCGTTGTTCCTAGAAGCACCTAGCTAAAGCATAAAATAATGAAACCCTAGGACCTAGTTCATTTTACCCTTTTTCAACGTTGTCCTAATTATATTTCATTTTATGCTCTTTGGAAAAATACAAATAGTAAAAATAGAGATAGAGGCTGAAAATAGGACCTACCTCAGATCCACATTCAAAATAGCTTTGAATCCCTATTTTTTTTGTGTCTTCTATGAACCATAGGTCTGATGCGTGGTTCAGACTGTAAACCATGTTTTGAAGTCATGGGCCAACAATGAGACTACAGTTGTAACCTGCGGTTTGCACCTGATGATAGAAAACATAAAATGTCAGAGATTAGATGCAAGAAATACAAATTTCCATCATGATCACCTTATGTGACCACCAAAATGGCCTCACACCTATGCTTCCTACTGCATGATATAAACAAGAAATACAAAAGAATACATTACAAAATTGACAACAAAATGAGAAATAATAAGAACACTTTATTTCCATTAATGAAGCCAATCCCGATTACAAATATGTCCCTCTTAGGGATACCAATTTGATACTCTTATTACAGTAGGAAAATCATGTGAAATCCCTCTCAAGGTCAAGTGTTATATCGATGGCGACTACTCATATGGACATGCTACAAGACCATATGGAAGATCTTGGAAAGACTCCAATATAGAGTAATGGTCTTTACCACTCAATTTGGGCTCCTTGGTAGAGTAAATTTGGATAGACTCCAAGATAGAGCAGTGGTCCTGTTGATCTAATTTCTCTCCCACTTCCTCTTCGTACTTCCTATGCTCATGATGTTTGAGTAGAGGGCATCCATCTTTGTGTTGGTTAGTATAGTGAGTATGGGTATCTATATACTCAGGGTGCAAATTGGGTTGCAAAACAACTCGTCTATCAATGTGCTCCCTATGCTCATTGCAAGGGTGTAAACCAACATTGGCTAGTTGATACTCCCTCTCAACATTCTCCTTTTGATCAAAGATGCACTATTTATGCATTTTCAGCATTGTCTTATGAACCTCTAACTCTGAGTATTATCATTTTTGAGGCATTCCCATTCTGCATGAACATCCTCCAATTGGTCTTGGAGAATCTGACATCTTTACTATGAAATTAGCTTATGATATCTATCTACATGATTAGCCATTTGAGGCCTCTAGTGTGTGTGCTCTATTCGAGTAGATTTTTGGGTGTGTCCCAAAATGGTATGATCTACTATGTGTTAGCATATAATAACATTACATTATTTTTTATAGCTTTGCATAAAGGGGATTATAAAATGTAGCGCATGTAGGCGCTCTCTAGGGTGGTTGAGATAACCACCGAGTTGGTTCATGGAACCAACTCATTTGTAATCCTATATCTTAATTGAAATACATTGGATCGTTGCTTTGCCAAATCCTATATGGCATCAGAGCAGGTTGCTATCTCTTGGCAAACATAGGTGGAGAATACAGTTGCCAATTGTTCCACTAATAGTTAATGAATGAGGGGAGGTGATTTTGATGAGGAGGCGGTTCTTGGGTTCTTTATAGACTAGACTGCAACCAGACGTGACTCAAAATAAACAAACCAGACCAGATGTGATGTAATAAAACTAGACAAACCATACTAGATGTGATGCGATCGAACTAGACAAACCAGAACTAGAGCAGAATGGACCAAAACTTCACAGATGAATTGACACTTGGTAGTGTGGGATTCATGGACAAATTAATGGGCTACATTACATGGACACAAATGATTCAAAACATGGCAGCGAGGGTTTCGTGGACAAACGGACGGGCTACGTTGCATGGTGGGGTTGGTTCGTCGGCCAAAACACTGGACAAGTGACCGCCCGAAGGTAGTCACCTTCCAAGGTGACCTTCACATTTTTTCAACATCCGCGAGTGCATCTTTCGGATGAATGTGGGATAATCCCACTTCAATTTTTTTTCAAAAAAAATTTCCCGTTGTTTCTATAACAAGCGGGTGTTGTTCTCCTCTTCACAGCGTCCCTGGTAGTGCAGTTGGTTGAGATGTTTACTGCACTGCACCCGGTCTCGGGTTCGAATCCCACTATGGGATGAAAAAGGGCTATACATTTTTTGCCCATCATTTTTTTTGACACCTTGTTGGTTCTGTTGACGCGCCCTAGTGCAGTTTGACGCTGGCGGGATAGTTTTGACGCCTGGCACAACAGATTGACGCATGGCGAGACATTTTGACATCTGGCGGGACAGTTTTGACGCCCTGGAGGTCGTTTTGACGCCCACTATGCAGTTTTTTGATGCCCGAGAAGCATTTTGACGCCCCGAGAAGCATTTTGATGCCCTGAAAGTCATTTTGGCTCATTTTTTTGGCATACTCAAGCTTCTAAAGGGTCCAGGTACCAATTTTTTTCCTTGTTTTTTTTGCAACAAAAAGGGGGGAGCTCATAGTATTCTTCTTTTTGCAAAATTATAAGACCAAGGGGGGATCAAAATTGATGGAAGCAATTTTTTTTGCTTGGTAAAACTGGTATTGTAATAGGTGCATTTTCGGTGGAAACCGACACCTAGAGTAGTTCAAATTTGTGGGCATTTATGATTGTATTTATTGCATTTAAATATTTTGTTTTCTTGCATTAACAATCATAAAATAACAAACAAACAAGACCCCAAATTTTAAAAAAAACTACTCGTGCAATTCAATTGCACAATAGCGTTCGGTATTTGTGATACCTCTGGCCCACACTTATAGGTAATGCTGTCGTGCTTTGGTCTACTATATCCGCCACCTAATATAGAGGCAACAACGACATATGAGCTTGTTCTCTATAAATCGTCAGGGAGAAATAAGGCAAACCAATTCTATTATTCACTTCATTTCATACCCACATCGTGATTGTTGTTAGGTGTAAATCCTGACGAAGGTTTTTTCCAAAGTGTTTAGGGGAAGTTACGCCCCACGCATGAGGAATAAAACTTTCTATGGTAGGTGTCATTAACAACACGATGCCCTTTTAGTATCGCCTAAGTTCATTATATCGTGCTTCTCATATGTACTTATAGTCTCCCTCACGTAAGGGCGGGTACATACTGAGTGGTATGCTATTCATATATACTTACAGTCTCCCTCACGTAAGGGTGGGTATATATTGAGTGGTTACGATATATAGATCTGGCAGGTATAAAGAAAGGGGGACCAATTGGTGATATAAGGAACCTTCACAAATGGCCACTGTTCACAAGTATCTCTCAGATTCATAGTTGCTGAAAGGTTCTAACTTTGCTCCATGGAAGACAAAGATGAAAGTAATTCTTCAGGTGGAAGATTTATGGGATGTAGTGAATGGCACTACAAAATGTCCTCAAATAGCAGGAACAAATCAAGATGCTTGGGATAAGAAGGACCAAAGAGGTTTCATGTTTCTCCTACTTGCTACTACAGATGAGGTCCAACCACATATCTGTGATTCTAAAACCAGTAAAGCAGCTTGGGATGCTTTGATTACCGTGTATGAAGGAAAGAATCAGTCCACTATTCTACACCTTCAAACTCAACTACATACTCTGAGTATGAATTCTGGGGAGACAGTTGATCTATTCCTTTGCAGAGTGGCGGAATTGAAAGCCAAGTTGAATACTATGGGAAAACCCGTAGATGATGATCTCTTGAACTCTGTCATCTTGAGAGCATTGCCAGATTCCTACAAGATGTTGATCACTTCCCTCAATGTCTCTGGTAGACAAGTATCTTTTGTGGAATTGGTAAATTTGCTTTAGACTGAGGAAGCAAATCAAGTTCAAAAAGATGAGGTGCCAGATAATGCCCTTTCTACCCAACAAAAGGGTAAGAAACAAGGTCAATTTCAAAAAGGGGGTTCTTCTGTAAAGGGAAAAGGGAAGCAAAAAGATAAACAATATTGCAAGATTTGTGATATGAATAACCATGACACCAACCAATGTTGGTTTAAAAACAAGCAACAAAATGACCATGCTTCTAAGAAGAAGGGCAAAGAGAAACAAAAATACAAAAAGAAACATAAGCAACCTAAGGGCCATGTTGCTTATGCTGACTCCAACTCAGACTCAGATTCCCTTGGGTCCGATTCAGATTCTGACTCTAAAAGAGCACACAAGGTGCTCATGACCCATACTTCATCTTCCCAGATAGATGTTGTATGGTATATTGATTCAGGAGCTAGTAAGCACATGATTGGGGATAAATCATGGTTTGACACTTTTGAGGAGAAAGAAGGTAAGCCAGTCACAATTGCTGACAATCAAGTCTACCAAGTGAAGGGTGAAGGGGATGTTTCTGTGTCTCTTCCCGATGGTAAATGTCAGATAGAAAAGGTCCTCTATGTGTCGGGACTAGCCAATAATTTGTTGTCAGTTACACAAATGTTGGATAGAAATATGGATGTTGTGTTCCGAGTTGTCAAAGGCAAGAAGAGATGTTTTATATCCCACAATGGTAAACATGTTGCAACTGGATCCTACAAGCATGGCTTGTTCATTTTAGATGCTCTTTCCACTCCTCATGTTGCTTTGGCTGCAACTACAAAGGAGACCACCTCCCTCTGGCATAGACGTTATGGGCATCTAAGTTCTGGATATTTTCTTGCATTGCACAAATATGAGATGGTGAAAGGTCTTCCTCACCTTTCCTCTATCTTACCAGTTTGCTCAGGTTGCTTAGCAGGGAAGCAACACCGAGTACCTTTTGAAGCTAGCTCTTCCCGAGCTCAGACATCTTTAGCATTGATACACACCGATCTGTGTGGTCCTATGCCAACCAACTATGGTGGAAAGAAGTACTTTCAATTGTTTGTTGATGATTACTCATGGAAGATGTGGGTTTTCTTCCTTCAGTTGAAATCATAGGCTTTTTCATACTTTCAACAATTCAAGAAACTTGTTGAGGAGTCGGGATGTTTCATCAAAACCCTCCGCTCAGATCGAGGGGGGAATACACCTCTGAAGAGTTTTCTTCTTTTTTGAAAGAACATGGGATTAAGAGACAACTGACTACAACCTATACACCTCAGCAGAATGGAGTTGCAGAGAGGAGAAATCGTTCCATTATGGAAATGGTTCGATGTATGCTAAAGGGAGCACATCTTGAGGATCAGTATTGGGTAGAAGCAGTCAACACAACAACATACCTCTTGAATAGAGCACCCACCAAAGATCTACAAGGAAAAACTCCACAAGAAGCTTGGAGTGGTAAGAAACCCTCCATTTCTCATCTAAGGGTTTTTGGATGTAAAGCATTCATGCACATTCCAAAACAGAAAAGGAAGAAGTTGGATGAGAAAACCCTGTAGTGTATCTTTCTTGGCTATGATGAGCATTCAAAAGGATATCGATTGATTGATACCAAGACCAAGAAGATACACTTAAGTAGAGATGTTGTATTTGATGAAGCTTTCACATCAAATGACACATCTACAATAGTATACCTAGATGAAGAAGAACCTAAGAAAGAGGTTAAACTTCAACAGCAACAACAGAAAGTCCCAAAATGGTATACTAGCACTTTGAGAGATTCTAAGTTGAATTCACTTCCAGATCTATCTCTAGATAGGCCATGTACTCACAGTATGACTCAACAAATGAGAGCAGAGGCATCTACTTCAGAGGTTGACGAACTTTGCCAACACTTTGATGATTTGTCAGTTGATACAAAAAATGATAGAGAAGAAGATGTGGATGATGAAAGGGTTTATATGTCCACATTGGATGCAAATGAACCTACAACGGTTCAAGATGCACTTGATGAGCCATAGTGGAAGGCAGCCATGGATGTAGAACATCAGTCTCTCATGAAAAATAATACTTGGAAGTTAGTCGATCTGCCAACAGGAAAGAAACCCATAGGCTGCAAATGGGTGTTCAAAGTAAAATATAAAGCAGATGGATCTATTGATAAGCATAAGGCCCGACTTGTTGCAAAGGGTTATGCTCAAAAAGAAGGCATAGACTATGAAGAAAATTTTGCCCCTACTGCAAATATGACTACCATTCGTGTACTTTGTGCCATGGGAGCTCAGTTTGGGTGGAAGTTACATCAGATGGATGTTAAAAGTGCCTTCTTGAATGGTGACTTACAAGAAGAAGTATACATGACCCAACCAGAAGGATTTGTGGTTGAAGGGCAAGAACAAAAAGTTTGCAAGTTGATCAAATCCTTGTATGGGCTCAAACAAGCTCCTCGAGCTTGGTATATCAAGATAGACAATCACCTTGTGCAGCATGGTTTCAAAAGAAGTCCTTTAGATGCAAATATCTATATTAAGAACAATGGTTCTAATATAGTGATTCTGGTGTTATATGTAGATGATCTGATCATAACAGGAAGTTCAGAAAAAATGATTGATTCAGTGAAAATTGATTTGAAACAATCATTTGAAATGATAGATCTAGGACTTCTTCACTATTGTCTTGGTTTGGAAGTAACTCAGGAAAAGCATCATATCAGAGTAACACAAAAGAAGTATGCCAAGACTCTAGTGGAAAAATATCGAATGACTAACTGTAAGTCCAAAGCAACTCCAATGGAGCAAGGACTTAAGTTATCATGATATGATGAATCACCTAAGGTAGATGGTACTCTCTATCACCAGTTGATTGGGAGTCTCCTATATCTGACAAATACCAGGCCATATATTAGTTTTGTTGTAGGCTATCTTTCAAGGTTCATGCAAGACCCTAAGGTGAGTCACTGGAAAGCAGCAAAGAGAGTTCTTCATTATGTCCATGGTAGTACAAACTATGGCCTGGAGTACAAAAAAACTAACAAGTTTTTCTTACTAGGATACACGGACTCAGATTATGTTAGATCCATTGATGATCGTAAGTCAACTTTTGGATATGTTTTTCATCTGGGATCTGGACCTGTCTCATGGCACAGTAAGAAGCAGCATGTGGTTGCTTTATCTTCTACTAAGGTGATATATCACGTAGCCAGTGAAGCAGTCTATGAGATAATGTGGTTAAGTCGCATTCTTACAAACATGGGCCTTCCAAAGAATCTACCTCTTCATTTGTTTTGCGACAATCAAGGTGTTTTGAATCTTGTCAAGAATCCAATTTTTCATGAACGTACCAAACACGTTGATACCCGATGTCATTTCATTCGAGATGAAGTTCCAAAGCACCATATACAGCTTCAATATATTCCCACTGATGCGCAAGTTGCCGATATTTTCACCAAAGCACTTGGACGTATGACGCAAGATTGAGTTTACACACAGAAAAACCAAGAGAATTTCATTAAAATGCTCTTAAAATCTGAATTACAGAAGTTACAAAATGGCCGACTACTTTACAATATATGAGCTGCCTCTTATAGCGGACCCGACCCCATTCAAACATCATTACATAGACTACGGAGTTTCCTGTAACTGCCCGCATGAATGTTCTATCGCCACCTACATATTGCCGCCAGGTGTCTCCAATCAGCATGGCATGAAATGGCAGAGTGCTCTGCAGCCACATTCCATCAACCCTCTGAATCATCATTCCCAAGAGTGCTCTGTAGACACCTATATTTTGTTGCCATGTGCCCTTCTGCACCGACCTCTGCAGCTGCCTGCCCGTGTGGAGTCGTGAACGACCTGCCATGATATTGCGACATTTCTGCTTCCTTGCTCTCTCTCTCCTCTTTGGTCGTGATATCGTGACGTTTTGGTGCTCGGCCTCTATTCTCTCCTTCGGGCCGTGAAATCGTGACATGTCACGAAATCATGACATCCTGGCCCTCCGTATGCTCCTTCTGTCTTTGGGCCACGAAAACGGGACATGTCACGAAATCATGACGTTTCTGCCTTCAGCACTTGTTTTTCGCCTTTGGATCACGAAACCGCGACATGTGAAATCACGACAATATTTCCTCTCGGCGCCCATCCGCAAAATGTGTTGTGAAATCGCGACAACTTTTATCCTCGACGCTTGTCCACAAAAATGTGTCGCGAAATTGCGACAACTTTTCCCCTCGACGCCTATCCGCAAAATGTATCATGAAATCGTGACAACTTTTCTCCCTAGCACCTTTGCTCAAAATGTGTCGTGAAATCACGACCACTTTTCTCCTCTGCGCCTATCCGCAAAATGTGTCAAGAAATCGCGACAAATTTTTCCCTGGCGCCTTTGCTCAAAATGTGTCACGAAATCACGACAAATTTTCTCCTCGACACCTATCCGCAAAATGTGTTGCAAAATCATGACAACCTTTCTCCCTAGCGCCTTTGCTCAAAATGTGTCGCGAAATCATGACAACTTTTCTCCTTGGCGCCTTTCCGCAGAATGTGTCGCGAAATCGCGACAACTTTTCTCCTTGGCACCTTTCCGCAAAATGTGTCACAAAATTGCGACAACTTTTCTCCCTTGCACCTTTGCTCAAAATGTGTCGTGAAATCGTGATAACTTTTCTCCTTGGTGCCTTTCCGTAAAATGTGTCATGAAATCATGACAACTTTTCTTCATATAGGTATACTATTGTAGATGTGTCATATGGTTTGAAAGCTTCATCAAATACAACATCTCTACTTAATTTTATCTTCTTGGTCTTAGTATCAATCAACCGATATCCTTTTGAATGCTCATTATAGCCAAGAAAGATACACTGTAGGGTTTTCTCATCCAACTTCTTCCTTTTCTATTTTGTAATGTGCATGAATGCTTTACATCCAAAAACCCTTAGATGAGAAATGGAGGGTTTCTTACCACTCCAAGCTTCTTGTGGAGTTTTTCCTTGTAGAGCTTTGGTGGGTGCTCTATTCAAGAGGTATATTGTTGTGTTGATTGCTTCTACCCAATACTGATCCTCAAGATGTTCTCCCTTTAGCATACATTGAACCATTTCCATAATGGAACGATTTCTCCTCTCTGCAACTCCATTTTGCTGAGGTGTACAGGTTGTATTCAGTTGTATCTTAATCCCATTTTCTTTCAAAAAATAAGAAAACTCTTCAGAGGTGTATTCCCCCCTTGATCTTAATGAAGGGTATTTATGAAACATCCTGACTCGTTCTCAACAAGTTTATTGAATTTTTGAAAGTATGAAAAAGTATTTGATGTCAATTGAAGTAAGAAAACCCACATCTTCCATGAGTAATCATCAACAAACAATTGAATGTACTTCTTTCCACCATAGTTGGTTGGCATAGGACCACATAGATCGGTGTGTATCAATGCTAAAGATGTCTGAGTTCAAGAAGAGCTACCTTCAAAAGGTACTCAATGTTACTTCCCTGCTAAGCAACCTAAGCAAACTGGTAATATAGAGGAAAGGTGAGGAAGACCTTTCACCATATCATATTTATGCAATGTAATAAAATATCCAGAACTTAGATGCCCATAACGTCTATGCCAGAGGGAGGTGGTCTCCTTTGTAGTTGTAGCCAGAGCAACATGAGGAGTGGAAAGAGCATCTAAAATGAACAAGCCATGCTTGTAGGATCCAGTTGCAACATGTTTAACATTGTGGGATATAAAACATCTCTTCTTTCCTTTGACAACTCAAAACACAACATCCATATTTATATCCAACATTTGTGTAACTAATAGCAAATTATTGGTTAGTCCCTACACATAGAGGACCTTTTCTATCTGACATTTCCCATCAGGAAGAGACATAGAAACATCCCCTTCACCCTTCACTTGGTAGACTTGATTGTTAGCAATTGTGACTAGCTTACGTTCTTTCTCCTCAAAGGTGTCAAACCATGATTTATCCCCAGTCATATGCTTACTAGCTCCCGAATCAATATACCATACAACATCTATCTAGGAAGATGAAGTATGGGTCATGAGCACATTGTGTGCTCTTTCAGATTTAGAATATGAATTGGACCTAGGGGAATCTGAGTCGGATTTGGAGTCAGCATAAGCAACATGGCCCTTAGGTTGCTTATGTTTCTTTTTGTATTTTTGTTTCTCTTTGCCCTTCTTCTTAGAAGTGTGGTCATTTTGTTGCTTGTTTTTAAACCAACACCGATTGGTGTCATGGTTATTCATATCACAAATATTGCAATACTGTTTATATTTCTGCTTCTCTTTTCCCTTTATAGAAGAACCCCATTTTTCAAATTTACCTTGTTTCTTACCCTTTTTTTGGGTAGAAAGGGCATTATCTGGCACCTCATATTTTTGAACTTGATTTGCTTCCTCAGTCTCAAGCAAATTTACCAATTCCATAAAATATACTTGTCTACCAAAGACATTGAGGGAAGTGATAAACATCTTATAGGAAGTTTGCAATGCTCTAAAGATGACAGAGTTCAAGAGATTATCATCTACGGGTTTTCCCATAGTATTCAACTTGGATTTCAATTTCGTCACTCTGTAAAGGAATAGATCAACTGTCTCCCTAGAATTCATACTCAGAGTATGTAGTTGAGTTTGAAGGTGTAGAATAGTGGACTAATTATTTCCTTCATACACGGTAATCAAAGCTTTCCAAGCTATTTTAATGGTTTTAGAATCACAGATATGTGGTTGGACCTCATCTGTAGTAGCAAGTAGGAGAAACATAAAACCTCTTTGGTCCTTCTTATCCCAAGCATCTTGATTTGTTTATGCTATTTGAGGATGTTTTGTAGTGCCATTCACTACATCCCATAAATCTTCCACCTGAAGAATTACTTTCATCTTTGTCTTTCATGGAGCAAAGTTAGAACCTTTCAACAACTGTGAATCTGAGAGATACTTGTGAACAGTGGCCATTTGTGAAGGTTTCTTGTATCACCAATTGGTCCCCCTTTCTTTATACCTGCTAGATATATATATCGTAACCAATCAATATATACCCACCCTTACGTGAGGGAGACTATAAGTATATATGAATAGCATACCACTCAGTATGTACCCGCCCTTACATGAGGAAGACTATAATTACATATGAGAAGCATGATATAATGAACTTAGGCGATACTAAAAGGGCATCGTGTTGTTAATAACACCTACCATAGAAAGTTTTATTTTGCATGTGTGGGGCATAACTTCCCCTAAACACTTTGGAAAAAACCTTCGTCAGGATTTACACCTAACAACAATCACGATGTGGGTATGAAATGAAGTGAATAATAGAACTAGTTTGCCTTATTTCTCCCTAACGATTGATAGAGAACAATCTCAGATGTCATTGTTGTGGTCGATACAGTAGACCAAAGCACGACAACATTACCTAACACTGCTATGCAATTGAATTGCACGAGTAGTTTTTTTAAAATTTGGGGTCTTGTTTGTTTGTTATTTTATGATTGTTAATGCAAGAAAACAAAATATTTAAATGCAATAAATACAATCATAAATGCCCACAAATTTGAACTACTCTAGGTGTCAATTTCCACAAAAAATGCACCTATTACAATACCAGTTTTACCAAATTGCTTCCATCAATTTTGATCCCCCCTTGGTCTTATAATTTTGCAAAAAGAAGAATACTATGAGTTCCCCCCTTTTTGTTGCAAAAAAAAACAAGGAAAAAAATTGGTACCTGGACCCTTTAGAAGCTTGAGTATGCCAAAACAATGAGCCAAAATGACTTTCAGGGCATCAAAATGCTTCTCAGAGCGTCAAAATGCTTCTCGAGTGTCAAAAAACTGCATAGTGGGCATCAAAACAACCTCCAAGGTATCAAAATTGTCCTGCCATGCATCAAAATATCCCTCCATGCGTTAAAATGTCTTGCTAGGCATAAATATGTCACGCCAGGAATTAGAAATATCTCGTCAATGTCAAACTACACTAGGGCGCGTCAACGGAACCAACAAGGTGTCAAAAAAAATGATGGGCAAAAAATGTTTAGCCCTTTTTCATCCCATAGCGAGATTCAAACCTGATATCGGGTGCAACACAGTAAACATCTCAACCAAATGTACTACTAGAGGTGCTATGAAGATGAGAACAACACCTGCTTGTTATAGAAACATTGAGAAAAAAAAAATTGAAAAAAAATTGAAGTGGTATTATCCCACATTCATTCAAAAGATGCACTCGCAGATGTTGAAAAATGTGAAGGTCACCTTGGAAGGTGACTGCCTTCGGGCGGTCACTTGTCCAGTATTTTGGCCAGTGAACCAACCCCACCATGCAAAATAGCCCGTCCGTCTGTCCATGAAACCCTCACTGCCATGTGTTGAATTTTTTGTGTCCATGCAACATAGCCTATCTATTTGTCCACAAATATCACACTACCAAGTGTCAATTCATCTGTGAAGTTTTGGTCCATTCTGCTCTAGTTCTGGTTTGTATAGTTCGATCGCATCACATCTGGTATGGTTTGTCTGGTTTGATTGCATCATGTCTAGTATATTTTGTTTATTTTGAGTCACGTCTGTTTGTAGTCTAGTCTATCAAGAACCCAAGAACCGCCTCCTCATCAAAATCACCTCCCCTCATTAATTAACTATTAGTGGAACAATTGGCAACTGTATTCTCCACATATGTCTGCCAAGAGATAGCAACCTGCTCTGATGCCATATAGGATTTGGTGAAGCAACGATCCAATGTATTTCAATTAAGATATAGGATTACAAATGAGTTGGTTCCATGAACCAACTCGGTGGTTATCTCAACCACCCTAGAGAGCGCCTACATGTGCTACATTTTATAATCCCCTTTATGCAAAGCTATAAACAATAATGTAATGTTATTATATGCTAACACATAGTAGATCATACCATTTGGGGACACACCCAAAAATCTGCTTGAACAGAGCACACACACTAGAGACCTCAAATGGCTAATCATGTAGATAGATATCATAAGCTAATTTCATAGTAAAGATTTTAGATTCTCCAAGACCAATTGGAGGATGTTCATGCAGAATGGGAATGCCTCAAAAATGATAATACTCAGAGGTAGAGGTTCATAAGAAAATGCTGAAAATGCATAAATAGTGCATCTTTGATCAAAAGGAGAATGTTGAGAGGGAGTATCGACTAGCCAATGTTGGTTTACACCCTTGCAATGAGCATAGGGAGCACATTGATAGACGAGTTATTTTGCAACCCAATTTGCACCCTGAGTATATAGATACCCATACTCACTATACGAACCAACACAAATATGGATGCCCTCTACTCAAACATCATGATCATAGGAAGTACGAAGAGGAAGTGGGAGAGAAATTAGATCAACAGGACCACTGCTCTATCTTGGAGTCTATCCAAATTTACTCTACCAAGGAGCCCAAATTGAGTGGTAAGGACCATTACTCTATATTGGAGTCTGTCCAAGATCTTCCATATGGTCTTGTAGCATGTCCATATGAGTAGTCGCCATCGATATAACACTTGACCTTGAGAGGTATTTCACATGATTTTCCTTTTGTAATAAGAGTATCAAACTGGTATCCCTAAGAGGGACGTATTTGTAATCGGGATTGGCTTATTTAATGGAATAAAGTATTCTTATTATTTCTCATTTTGTTGTCAATTTTGTATGTATTTATTTTGTATCTCTTGTTTATATCATGCAGTAGGAAGCATAGGTGTGAGGCTATTTTAGTGGTCATACAAGGAGATCATGATGGAAATATGCATTTCTTGCATCTAATATCTGATATTTTATGTTTTCTATCATCAGGTGCAAACCACATGTTACAGTTGTAGTCTCATTATTGGCCCGCGGCTTCAAAACATAGTTTACAGTCTAAACCATGCATTAGACGTACGGTTCATAGAATACACAACAAAAAATAGGGATTCAAAGCTATTTCGAATGTGGATTTGAGGTAGGTCCTATTTTCAGCCTCTATCTCTATATTTATTGTCTGTATTTTTCCAGAGAGCATAAAATGAAATATAATTAGGACAACATTGAAAAATATTAAAATGAACTAGGTCCTAGGGTTTTGTTATTTCATGCTTTAGCTAGGTGCTTCTAGGAACAAAAAACCTTTGAGTGTAGTCCAACCTAGAATCCAACATGCTAGGTTAAAATTATGTGTTGGTTTGCATGCTTGAAGCCCAATCAGAGGCTATATCATCGTAATTGCATTGTCAAAAATCATTTAGGATATAGCATGCATATTTTCTGAAATGAAATGTTTATTTTTGCATATCATATAGGAAATAATCATTCATGTTGTATTATGCATTTTCCTTTCTATGCAAATATTAAAACGAACCACACACACCATGTTTCACTTAAATGCTAGTGAGTTGGGAGTGACATCCAACCACTAGTAGGGTTCAATGATGGTGGAGGTGACTTCCATCCATTGTCCCAAATACTACGTAATCTTGGATACTATACAATTACCATATCCGAGAACCTTTCATACCCTAGAAAATTTGCATGTATTCTCTTCGGAGGGTATGACGCTGACTAGGGGAAAACAGGTGAGGATCTGGGAGGACCTGTGATCCCTGACCATGTGTGGGCTTCATTACCACACATTATAGGTTGGATTACATGGTCTGGAAGTCACATCCATATTTTCAAGCTGTGAGCATATAGGTGAAAGCAAATTTAACTAAGAATATCATCCAACAAGCTTCCAAAACACGATAAGGATTTTTTTTACTGACACAACAAATTATTGAAACACATCCAATAGTCTAGGGCCCACTTTTAAAAATCTAAAGGAGATAATCACATTGTTTACTTTGTATGCTTATTTATTGCTTAATTCGTCAAGATAAACGCCTTCCTTGAGGCCAAAATTTTTAGTAAGAGAGGGAACCTATCAAGTCTTTCTTAGTTGGTTCATCATGATGACTAGGCATGATAGAGCTAAATCATGAGCTAATGAGTTAGAGAGTTCATGGAGAGGCTCTGAAAACCTTCGATATTCTCATGAGGATATTTTAGACCTCACATGCCTCCTTTCTAGGTGTCACACACATCATGCACCTGAGGATCTAATCCTCCTAGAGTGACACTTTAACAGTCGTCGTGATCTCCCTTCATCACATAGGGGGTCCACCCATACATATCATGGGGTTTCCTCACACATAGTGAGAACCCACATCATTAGGTCTCTGCCTAGTGAGATAGAGAGTTGTGGATCTTACTCCACAAGTCAGTCATATAGGGAGTCTGAGTCTCATGCAGCCTATAAGAGGCAACTACTCCAAGACCAATTGGAGGAGGCATGCATTGAGCATGAGCATCTAGAGAGCGAGTGCACAGAGAGAAATAGATCGCATCAACAAAGGTTGGATGAGTTCCAACGATGTGAAGAGAGGATTTAACAATATAAATTACATGAAGAAAAATCATGTGAGGTAACTCCTAAAAAGAATCTCATACCTAGAGTGCTTAGGCAACAAGTCAACACGATGCACCCAATGCATCGTCAAGAGTTACCTCGTAAACAAGTAGATAGCCATTCTACTAGATAGATATACATGCCTAGGGTTATCGAAGAACAATAGAAATAGATGTTTGGGGATCCCATGAGTAAGCATGATATTGAGAGTAGTCAAGTCCGACAGGTGAGTAATGTCAATGCTCGAAAGTCATCACAATCCTTGGGGCATATATAGTCTATTCCACCATATAAGGAACATGTGATTACTTTCCATAAATAGGAAGTCAAACCTTTCCCTGTCAAGGAATCTGATCCTCCATTACATATCATAGTGAGGATAAAGTAGATTGCATATAAGCGAGTGTTGGTGGATACAGGATCATCAATTAATATCATCACCACCTTAGTATTCAAAAATCTCAAAATTCCACCATCCCACATAAAGGAAACAACTTTAATACTGCAAGCTTTTAATGATGTGGAATACCCTACAGTAGGCGCAATAGTCTTCCTCATCGAGGTAGGACAAAATATTATTCCTACATTGTGCTACATTTTAGAGGGTTCAAGACAGTATAAATTACTGCTTGGAAGATTGTGGATAAGAGCCATGGAGTTTATACCATCCATAGTGCATCACTACATTAAGTACACCCATGGAAGTAAAGTTCATATAGTTTAGGTGAACCTAGATCCATTCAAGTATTATAAACCTGAGGATCACCCTCATGAATCTTACGGGTCGTCTAGGCATCCAAATATTCAACCTGAGGAGTCTATCCAGAGTTTGGATGCAACCTCTCAAACTATGGTGGATTTTCCTTCACCACCGCTATCACCTGTGGAGTCACCTATGACTCCTACATCCTCGATACCTCTTAGAAGGGAAGGATTGATGAATGTAGTTATGGAGATGCTCACAACTATCTCTGATGTGTCTTTAGAGGAGATTATTAATCCTACCAAAGAAGAATAATCTAGCATGGTCATGGATGCATCCGAGTGTATCACACCATATTCATCCATCATGTCACTAGATAGTCCTCATGAGGATGATGGTGAATATGAAGAGTTGATAGAGGACAAAATTACGATGTTGCCCACCATAGAGTCCATTGAGGATTTAGGTCAAATTTTTATTGAGTCTCTACCTATGGATCCTATCCTGGAGGCATCGAATGGGTATGAGGAAGGATCGATTATCATGACTGAAATAAGATAGCCTCAGTATGTTGACGAGTCACCTACGACTCATACAAATGTGGAGTCTTCTCATGAGTTTGTGGGGATGGTTGACATTAGGCTAGAAGATCATGTGATTCCTAATCACATAGAGCTAGATATGGGGTAATCTAGTGGTGTTTCCACATTGCTAGGGCCAGAACCTTCGAAATTAGTCACTCCTGACTCATTTCTGGAGGTGTCATCTCAAGAGCACAAATAGGTGGGTTCCTCACATTAGATTGGGGGTACTAAAATTGACACAGTTCAACACAAAAAAGTGACACAGTTCAACATAGCATCCACTTTTCTATTTCCTTCAATAGACAAAGGTATTTCAAATCAGTCGTTGGAAATACATATGAAATCTTTGTCAGTATTGCAATCCATTCTAAGCCATCTAGAATGAATGGAGCATAGAATGGATGAGCAAGATAAGGCCTTATATTTTATCAGGAACCATTTTGAAAACATAGGATTACAAAAGCAACCCTTGTTTGAGGCTGAATCACTTCCTGTGCAAGTGGAGGAAAAACTTTAGCAAAAGCAAAATCCCATGCGGCCAACCCAGCCAGTGGGTCCTCAAAGCAAGCCAAGGTAGGTCAAGCACCCAAAATAGTCACAACGCATTTGGACTCCTTTAAAAGAGTATATGTCTAACATTTTTTAGAAGCTACAAGAGGCTAAGGTCATCACCTTGTCTGATATCATCTCTTTAGACCCAAATAGAGCTAAACCTATGGGTTACAGGGAGCATCACTATTGTCTCTATCATCGAATAAAGGGTCATGGCATTCAATATTTTTGTGAGTTCAAGATTTTGGTGCAAAAATCGATAGATAAGTGGGTTTATGATGTATATGGCTATATCATAGTGCCAAAACATGTGGAAGTGGAGGTCACACCTCCTCAAGAGTGACCTCGAGATCGTCAGGCACCTCATAAGCTCGATAAATTTATTTCAAAAGTTACATGAGGCAAAGGCATTCATATTACCCGAAGTCAAGCATAGGGCACCCAATACTGGGTCACCTGATGGGGGTCCCTTTTGTGTGTATCATCAGGTGCATGGACATGATATTCAGGGTTGTAAATCATTTAAGAGAGTCATCCAAGACCTAGTGGAAAAATACACGATCCGTGAGGATGGTTTGCTCATTCAACCCTGCCAAGACATAGGCACTCCATTGAGGTCCATTACTCATTTTGGAGAATTGATTTCTATCACTCTCCCTAGACAAGCTGATTACATTTTAGTTAATAGCATGAATGCTGGGGGTCTTCAAGGTAGCACACCTTCCCCACCAGCCATGCTAAATTCAATAAGGTAAAGAGAGGGGTCTAGAGGTATTGCACCTCCCTCACCGTCATCGAATGGAACATACATTGAGGGTACATAGGGTAGCATACCCTCCCCAAAAGGCTCCAAGGGTTCCTAAAACTGCTTGGTCGTGTCAATCAAAGACCCTGAGGGTTTGCTTATAACCGCTTGATCATCCCAAAAAGGCACCAAGGATTTTTGAAAAATTGCTTGGTCAACCCAAAAGGCTCTGATGGTTTGCTTAAAACCTCTCGGTCATCCTAAAAGGCTCCAAACTCTTTTGTGAGTATTTTGGTCAATCAAAAGCTCCAAAGGAATTTGTAAGACCTTTGGTCAAATATCAAAGGTCCCGAGGGTTGCTAAACACTTCTTGATCATCCTAAAGGCTCCAAGCTCATTTATGAGTAGTTTGGTCAATCAAAATGCACCAAGAGTTTCTAAAAAACTACTTGGTCAACCCAAAAGCTCTAAGGATTCTTAAAGATCGCTTGGTGATCCCAAAAAGTCCCAAATGTGCTCATAATCCCTTTGGTCAATCCCAAGATATCCAAGGATTTCTTAGAATCACTTGGTCAATTTAAAGGCTCCAAAGGCATGTAATCATTGTTTGGTCAAATATAAAGGCTCAAAATACATAAAAATTATAAAATAAATCAAATCCAAAAAAAATGATAAAGGATAAAATCCAAAAATATTTGCATTTACATTATGCATGTTTATTTACACATGCATACATTTCATTATTGCATTACATAATAGGCATACGTCATCTATTGCATTTTGTAATCAGGAGGGATTGTGTTTGTCAGTCTTAAAAATGACACCATGTTTGTGTTTTAATCATGCACCTTTGCATTTATAATAATTCATTGCATTCATACACAACACTTGTTGCTATGAGATATGTGTGTATACCAAAGTTTTTCGGTCACTCAGCCATACCTAGTGGGTTTCTTAGACATCATATAAAGTTGTTTTTGCTTTTGTAGATGAGGTCATTAGTTGTGATAGTGCTTGGCATATCAGGATCCCATCACTAATTGACACATTTAAAATCCTGCTAAGATAAGGGAGGACGAAAGCTAATAAAGTGGTCCTGGATATTTAGAGAGATGGGTTTTATTACCTGCTTATCTTGTAAATAGTTCGGTTTAGAGTGGTTAACCTTGGCAAAAGGATAATAATTTCCCCTATTCGTACATTGATACACAGTTTAAATTTCAAACCCAAAGATGAAAGTTCAAATATAAAATGATATAGTGAATTAAAAGCACTATACAAATCCCTTGTTCAAGAAAAATGGGAATAAACAGTGATTTTTATCACTCAGAGTAAAAAATGAAAAACAGTGATTTTTATCACTACATATGAGCAAAAATCAAAATGGGGTGATAACTTGAATCCCTGGATTGTTCACCATTCAAATCCATAGAATTAACCTCGAGTGCAGTAATGGGTCAAAATATTCCCACATGATTTCATATTAGTAGTTTTATTGGGTTATCCCCAAATGCAGTAATGGGTTGAAAGAGTCCCGACTATTTTTGGAGGGGTAGTCCTGATCAATTTGCGATATGAGTTATCTCTAGGTTCCTAGGGTTGTCTAGCATTATAGTCCAATCAAGTATGAAATAAGGATGATACGAACATAGGAGGAACCTGATCTCACATATGGGTTGGAAGAGTCTCTACTAACATTTGGGGTATGCCTATGGTCTATCTTAATATACTCATGTGCAAACACAGAGTTAATGAAAAGTTGGGTCATTCATGACAAAAGCCTTGTTCAACAAAAGTCTTGTACAGTTAGTATGGGATGTTTGAGAAGTCTACTAGGGTGTTTGATTCTCATGGAAAACCTAAAAAAATTCTCTAATAGCAACACAAACCATATAGAATAAAATCATCAAACTGAGAAGTATTGAATCCATGATACATCATTATGTAAAGCACAATCAAGATATAGGACACATACCAAATGGATATCAGATATGATTTCTAGATGACCACTGACTATATTGTGCATATTTTTCAAACTTGCAAAATAAAATAGAATGACACATTATATCATTCGCATCATATAGCTTCATACCATTGCATTTCATATATGAGTGATTAATTGATTAAATTCTTGTAATGAGGATATTTCAATTACATTCATAATTTTTATACATTCTGTGGTGTCGTCCATTAGATTTTTAATACACATATGGCATTCATTCCTTATGTTTTAAGTGATTAAAGCATATAGGTTCATTTACGTAATGCACTACATACATTGCATCAACATATCATGATAGTGTCATAAAATTAAATGCATGCAATAAAGAAAAATCAAATATGCATTTAAGTAAACATTGCATTCATAATGCATCCATCATATATCACACATCTAAGCATCTAGATCATTGCATATCATCATCAAAATAAAATAAAATAGCTATCTAGTGCATGTCATCCATACATCACATCATATAGCATCAAATTAACATAAGCATTGCATCCATGTGCATCACATAAACATAAAATATACAAATAAATAAGTACACATAATGAGCCAAAATGATAAAATATCATATATATATATATATATATATATATATGTGTGTGTGTGTGTGTGTGTCGAAGAGTACATTAGGGTACATAAAAATACCCATAGGCTACAATCGTGTAGGTCCTTAGACCTCACACCAAAACTGATACATACAAAAATGATATAGCTTGTATCAAATGGAGATCCTAGCTCTAGCCTGATCCTCCTCCATTGGAGCCCTCTCTGCCTCCCTCAGCCCTATCTCTGGGAGCATTTTATGTAGTTTGCTCTAGCACCTACTAAGGATCCTATTTTTGGTCTAATCCAAAGAGGCTCCATACACGAGAACCAATCCCCTGACTCCTATATGAGCTAGCTACATGCGTACTAGAGGACCTATGTATCCTCTCGATCTTGTGGGTCCGGTAGCTTGAACTAGCAGAGGACTGTCTAGTCTCTCTGGTCCTAGTTCGAGAGTTACTCTTATGAGTACCTTTGTTCTGGGTGTCCTTTGGAACCTTTCCACATGTCAGTCAAATTTAATCCTCTAGCATGGAGATGCAAGCTGCCCTCGTAGCCGATCGTGCATTTCCCTCCTCCAAGAGGGAAGTGAGTCACCTAACCTCTACCATGGGGTCTTGACCTAAGGGTAATAGGTGATATGGAGCGTTAGGTGGTACCATAACTACTTGTGATGACAAGGGAATAGCCCTCGAGTCCCTCAGTGAATCCATCTCTTTGGTCATTAGGTCCAACTGAGTCTATGCCAAATCACGCTCTGTAGTGAGTCATTGAATATCTATATCTATTATGGTAATCTGGACCTTGAGGAGAGGCCTCTCCTCCTCATACTCCTACCACTATCTCTACCCATGAGCAAGCTTCACCTCTACTATGGTAAGACTAGTATCCCTGTGTCATAGCTGAGTCTACAACCTCCCAACCTGACTTTGTAAATCTACCACCTGGACTAGCAACTGCCCTACCTCACTATCTAGAGGTACCTCACCCTCATCTAGGGCCTCCTTCTCAGCCTCTACCGGTGGTGCATCCTTTTATACAACCTCTACCCCCATCCACCTTCAGTCCATGGGTGAAAATTGCATCCCTATGGATCAACCTCCACCTCATCATCTACCTAGCTGAGAGGACCAGATCCCTACCACTGAAATAAGGACTACCAAGCATCATATGCTGGGGTGGTCCTAGCTACAACAACTACAAACTCCTAGAAATCATCTACAACATCACCCAAATGTGTAGGCTACACCCACTACATATCCATATCTAGAACTAGCCACTTATAGATAATAGGCAGCTGTAAAATATCCTGCACCATGCCAAACTATCACAGGACCCATGAGTAGAACTGGTACTCATGGACCTTGGCCTTGTGGCCAAGTAGCCATCTATCTCACCAAGCCTAGCACAACTGCTCACTGGCATCCAACCATGTAATGCAATACATATATGTACACAACTCAATGCCATCTGGTTAGAGCACTGTAAATATGCTAACATAGTGCTCGATGTCCCTAGCATGGGACCTACTTTGGAACCCCTCCTCCTCATGAGGCCAACATGCTACATAGTATTAGTGTACAACAGGAATAGAATTACTCTTTAGGGGTAGATTTGTAGGTCTCTCAATTTGGATGTTCTACCAACCCTAGATCTGTAGGAGTAGACTATAGCTAATGCCTACTCAGCTCCTACTATTAATATGATATAGATCCTAGTAAAGCTGGCATAGTAATGTTCTCCCCCAAAATAGGAGTAGTGGTTGAGCTGTGGAGCTCCGGATGACCCTCCTGAAATTGGATATAAGGTTCCAAGGGATCCTCATGCTCGATGAGTATTGAAGGAAAATCTACATGATCAGGTGCATAAAAATTGCTTCTCATATGGAGAAGACCTACTCCCCATACCAATCTCCAATGTGAACACCTCCATGGTCGATCTTCCACTAGGACTCTCGGCTCTAATAGTCGAATATATCATAAAAAAAAACTCCCCTGCTTTGAAAGGTAGAGGATGTGATGGGCTCACCATCAATAGGGATCTTGAAGATCCTATAAACATCCTCGAGATTGAGTCATTTCACCTATCGGTAGGTGAAATGTGTTGGTCTAGGCATTCCAGCTCTGGGCCAATGTAATCGTATAAGCTTGATCTACCCTGATGGTGGGTAGATCCAAAACATAGCCAAAGCCTATGGCCCTAAAACATACCTGATCCCTGGTAGTCAGCAGTGGGTAGAGAGTGTTAAGGAGCTTTGGCTCCCTACCTCTAGAGGTCAGTCTCTGCAAAGAAATATAGTATAAGGAAAAATCTAACTACAGGCTAACGACCTAAAAATATCTAGATCAAGAAAAATATATCTAACAATGCAAAATTATTCTAATATTGATAAAAAAAATTAAATAATACATCTCATAGGTACAACAAATGGCATTAACTACCAATAAAATCACAAACAAATTAGACAATTTAAAAAAAATTCACAAAAAAGGGAATCACAGGTCAAACCCATAGTCCACACATTGGTCAATTTTTTTATCATTGTAATACAAATATAATCATAGATGATACCTATGGTCCCCAACCTGTCAAAGGGGATTCATGTATGGCAGCTGTGGTCTAGGAAAATGACCCTTTCTGGGTATTTTCCTAGCCGATAAAACAAAAAAAAAAATAATAAATTAATCAAAAGCTAGCCTAACCTAAGGTGTGGTTCATTGCCAACAGTTTAATGTGATTGATTAACCAATTAATTAATTTGGCTCATTTTATTGGTAATGAATGCAAGGACTTAGTTTTGAATTACCTTGCCTGCACTGAGGCCTCGACTGTAATAAGGTTATCTGTGGTCTGCCATCCTGATGTGTGCAGGGTAGTAGGTTTTATTTTACATTAAGTTTACTCTCACACCTCTTAGAGCTCTTAAAATTGCAGTCACTATCAAGGAATAATGAGGAATTTTGAAAATGATAAATTTTTAAACCTTTTCTTATTTCTGTTAGACCACAGTTGACACCCATAGTCCTAGTTTTCTTCCTGTGGGTTAGACCTATGATTCCTAAAATTTGAAAGTTCCAATCGTAGACTGCACCTGCAGTTTGTAATTGATATCAAAAATAACAAAATCCCATCGTGGGAAGGTTTTAAATGATAAATCAATGTCCCCTAATGGATCAAATTTCAATAAAAGCAATCAATTTGCAAATTTGGTGATGATCAAGCACCAGGATCCAATTAAAAATAAAATATCTGGCTAAGATTATAAAGTACATTCAATCGAGGTCATCGCTTTGAAAATCCTTTCATGGAGCACCGCATATCCCAGCCAAATAAATAAATTCAATTCAAATTCAAAATTAACAAAAACATTTCAAATCATCAAAAATCCAAATGCACCTTGTATTCAGTTATTTACTCTATACACTTGGTGGTTGCAACGATTGACGCTCCATGCAATCCGATGAGATGAGTAAATAACCATAAGGAAATTTAGGGCAAAATTATCATCGTTGATCTAATATTCTTCTTTATAATTCTGAAGAAGGCCTTTGAGGCTGGATTGCTCCACAAAAATGAGGTGTTTCATGTCATTTCACCTATGACATATTTGTAGCAAATCATCGATAAAATTGATTCAACACAAAACTAATTGGATTTACATAATTTCGATTCCCTAAGATAGATATTGTAGCCTGACTTATCCATGGGATAATAATGTGCAATTACTATTAACAGTTGTAATCATAAGCTAAAATAGGTCTAGCCAAGTAATTAAATGCTCAATTTTGAATTTTGATAGATCATTCATTGTGGTCAAGCGACCTCGTCGCTTCATACATTGTCATTACCCTCATCAACTCATCGCTTGATGGGGTAGTCATAATATCAAATAATAATCAAAATTAGTAGAAGATCCCTGAGATTGTAGATCCCTTGATCTTGTCAAAATTGCATTCGTCCTTATGAATCATTGTCAACAACCATCTTAAGCTTACCCCTTTGCTTGGGGCAAATAGAAAATATGATAATTAGTTTGTAACTCTCATCCATTTGGTTATATAGGCCTAACTCCTATTGTAGCAACAAAGCTACTCGAATGTCTAATGACAAGTGCAAACTCGTTCAAATTTAAGCCTCCAAAGAGTTGGAAGCAATGATTCCAGGATGCACATCCTTTTGTTGGACCTAGGGCATCTAATGTTGATCCGAATAATGATCATCATTGAACCTTCGACATCATTTTAGGTGGTGTATTTTTTCTCATGCATCATGTCGATGGTGACTACTCATATGGACATGCTACAAGACCATATGGAAGATCTTGGATAGACTCCAAGATAGAGCAGTGGTCCTAACCACTCAATTTGGTCTCCTTGGCCTAATAATTCTGAATCATAGCTAAGACCTGCGGTCCACATTCTGAACTACGACTAACACCTACAGTTTACAATCTGAACTACAACTATCACCTATGATATTAACTAAAGTTTAGTTGGCCTTCATTCGAGCCAAATTAGTTTGAATGATCATTTGATCTAGAAGAATACAGTTAAGGATGGAAGCTTCCAATCCAACTATCCTAACCACCCCTTCTTGTTCTTGGCTTCTCCATGAAGCCACCCCTAGCCCTTGGGTAATCCTATAAGTACCCCTCAAAATTAGGGTAAACTATGAAGCAAGCATTGGAGATTAGAGTAGCGAAGCCCTATCAAATTGGGAACTCACTTGAGTTTACTAAGAGAGAGATTTGTTGCTATCACTTTTCCAACTTAAGCATCATGATGAATTATGCCATGGATGCCCTAAGGAGCTAGAACATTAAGAAATGCTAATTTCAGAAAACGGAGGCCCTATCGAGCAATTCAACCACCAAATATATCAAAGGATATTGAGGTGACCCTTGATCATCAATTTGACAAGGAGTATCAAGCCCACTGCCCTAGAATTGGAGTGCAAACCTACTTGGTTGCAGGTCATGACTGTCAGCCATGGTTTATAGTGCAAATCACTCATCTGAGCTACAGTTTGCAATAGATTGATAGTTGTGCTCATGGTTTCTATGATTTAAACAATATTTATGAATCTTGCATAATTTTAGTATGATTTGTTTACTTTCTTGATTTCATTAGTGTTATACTATATTTATGCTTATTATCCTTAAAGGGCCTCATCATGAGAGTCTGCATATACTTTTAATGCTTTTGTGTTGTTTCTTGACCACAGGAAAGCATATTTGAAGGAGATTCAACCATCCAATTCCTTCCTCAATGCGAAGAAGAGGGTCAACTCCACCCTAGAGTAGTTCGTGTCACCTCGAATGGCTTGAAACTCACATTTACCCTTGAGAGGGATTTCACATGCTTTTACTACTATAAAAAGAGTATCAAATTGGTATCCCTAAGAGGGACATCTTTGTAATCGGGATTGGCTCATTTAATGGAATAAATTATTCTTATTCTTTCTCATTTTGTTGTCAATTTTGTATGCATTTATTTTGTATCTCTTGTTTATATCATGTAGTAGGAATCATAGGTGTGAGGCCATTTTGGTGGTCACAAAGAGTATCCTAAAATATCCCAAGTCAAGAGGAGGATAAGCCTATTCCTTCACCCTGACTGAAGAGGAATCTACCCCCAAGGGTGCATCCAAGGCATTCCATAGAAGAGTTCTTATCTTTGCAAGCTTATAAAGACCTGGAAAAAAATATTAAATCTATAAAAAATCAAGGGATAGCTTGTCAAAAGCCAACCTTAAATAAAATTCATAATGAACCTTTATGTCTATTAGTTCCTACTATGCCTTATCCTAAGCATTTTGAAATGCCTAAGCTAGATAAGTTTAGAGGAGAGGAGGACGCTCAAGAGCACGTCACGAGCTTTTTGGATGTATGCTTTCATATTGGAAGCAATGATGCCCTGCTCCTACGAAATTTTATCATAACCCTCTCAGGCCCAGCCCGAGAGTGGTATAATCAACTTAAAAGGCACAGTGTCACCAATTTTGAGCAATTGGCTGATGCATTTCTTGAACGCTTCTCCTTTGGCATCAAGAAGAAGGTGAACTTATCTAAGCTGACTGCTTTAATGTAACATGATGATGGCACAGTTATGGATGATTAGAAATAATGGATAAATATGATGGTAAAGTTGTAGTTCTCCATCCCTACTTTTGAATTGACTAGAATTTTTATAAAAATTTGTGCCAAGTACATTTTATCATTATTACAGTTGTAGCAATACCAGACCTTCGAAGAGGGTTTGGTGCAAGCCAAAGTGATTGAGGATATCAAGTTACAGGAGGGTAACTTGAATCTTAGGAATAAGAAGGAATGGAACAAGATAAGAACTAAGAAATAACTGGCCAAGTCGACCCATGTCAATCAGGTGGCTTTGAACCTTAAAAAATGGGATAAGGAGCAACAACAACAAAATTATCAAGTCCAACCTCCCCCTACACAGTATGAGCAATGCAACAACTATCAAAAGGGCAAGAATAAGGAGCAGTTTCCATATCACCAGTTCACACCATTTTTAGAGTCGATGACTATGATATTCAATCAACTGTGCGAGGCCAAGACCATACACTTTCCAAAGGTCAAACTGTTGGACCCTAATCAACCCAAACCAAAGGGGTATAGGGATGAGTTGTACTGTATCTTACATAGATCAAAGGGACACAACATTGAAGTATGTTGGAGTTTCAAAATTTTAGTATAAAATATGATAGAAAAATTTGAGCTAATTGTGGATAACCCTCAAGCACCAGATAATCAAAATATAGGAATTTATAAAAATCCTCTACCTAACCATGAGGTACTGAGGAACAATATTGGCCAGGTTAATCAAGTGTTAATCGAACCACCAACCCATGGGTTCATCAAAATGGTCAATGTTGTCACTAGACATGCGAGGTATGAGAGACCAAATAAATATCCATATCCCATTAGAGTAAAAGCTATGCCTCCTCCAAGGCCATCCCAAAATGTGCTAGGCCCACCAACTAGACCGATGGTGAAAATCAAGAGTAGGTTAGTTCAAAACCTATAGATAACTCTAGCAAAGTTGTCAATTTATGAGTTGATTCAGTAGTCTCCCAAGCATAAGGAGACACTTATGGACATTCTAAGGTCCATATAAGTACAATCCTAAGATCCAAAAGCATTCACACACTTCGTGGGACATGTACAGTGGTGCCATGAACTGATAATACAATGTCATTATCATGAATTAAAGATGGTTTCCACTATCATAGCGGACCTGTCGCTCCATATTATTACATGTGTAAATCACATACCATTCAAGTGGCTATTGATTGATACAAGATCATCAATCAACATTATCACGACCAAGGCATTGACATATTTGAAGTTGCCAAAATTACATATCGTACCTTTTGCTTTTACCTTGAGAGTATTCAATGATACATTGTGCTCTACGGTAGGTACCATAGTCCTCCTGATCTAGGTTGGAATAAAGACCATTCCTATGATGTGTCACGTGATTGAAGGCATCATGAAATACAACATCCTTTTAGGGAGGCCTTGGATATGATAAATACGTTGTGTCCCTTCTATTATCCATCAATGTATCAAATATATACATGAGGTGCAGGTTCACGTGGTACCTTTCGATGAAGAACCATTTAAATACGTGAATCTAGCAAAATTATCAAGGGATTTTGTGCTCCCCTCAATGCACCTCGACATACGACCTACATCACTGATCAAAGATCCAAGAGGTAAAATAAGAGAAGTGTGTGCTAAACCTACAAAGTTTGTATCTCAAAAATCAAAGCACATAACAGTTGCTCCTACTAGACTGTCTACATCTATGATGTGTTGAGATGACGAGAAGCTAAAAGCTAAATTGGATGAAAAAGAGAAGAAGCTAGCACCCAAACTAGTTGTGATCAAGGTTCCCACTCCCATGGAAGTAGAGAATGCTCATATATAAGTCGAAGAGGCACCTCAACCTACTTCACCTGCATCTTCAGTAGGGTCATCTGCACCGCAGGTGACCATTCACTTGGTTAATCCTGGATTGGGGGAATATATTGTGCCGAATGTGACATTCATGTCAATCATTGATACTGCACAAGACATGGGCCAACCACAAGCCCATTTTTTCCTATAGAGATGGTGGTATCACTAGGGGTACCTCTTAACCAAACTAATTTTATCTATGTAGGGCTCGACTAGCTTACATATCTCACTTCCATGGATGAAGACGATGATGAGCCATTTGCCATGAATGTTCATTATCTTTCTAACCCAAAGTATGCCTTGTGATATTTTGAGCATTACCATTGGCATGGTTACAGGATTAGATTTTTTATTAGGTGCATAAGAGGTTGTATGAACCTCAGTATCAGTTTCCTACGAATAGGTTTGGGTTAGGATACCATATGGGAGGACAGGCTAAACTCCTCATGGTTTCTTTAGACCACATGTACCTTATTCTAAGGAGTGAAATTGACTTCAATCCTTATTACCCTAATCCCGCCTCTTGTTGGAGGGATAATCATATAGTGTCTTATGTCACTATAGGACCACCCAAGACATATCACGAAGATATCTTGGTGGACATCGGTCTAGAGTATATACCAAGAGAAAACTTGGGTGAATAAATTCATGCAGTGGCCAACCACATAGGCCTGTAGATGCAAATCACTAGTATAGCAATAGATGCTGAGTCAGAGGATCATTCTTATGAAGAGAGTATAGAGTCCATATTTGAGATAGGTGGACTGAGTTACATATATGAGAGTGATGATGATGGTGATTCCTCAGACAATGAGAAATATGAGGACGAAACTGAGTTGGCTTATTTGGGCCCTCTTAATTTATGCCATATGTTACCTTTAGCGACATTAATTAAGGATAATCAATCCTTTGTAGACAATAGCAATTATTGAGAGTGGGCTTTCATGGGGCCCCACCTTCCCAATCGCCCGATTCCAGTTGGTAGTGGTGAAGGTATCTATTATGACAGTGACGAAAAAGATGAAATAGAGAGATGCTATCTAGGGCCTCCCTACTTATGTCACCATAATACATTGTACACTACAATGGATATACATAAAGATATCAATATTCATCTGCACCTCAGAGGAAGACCACCTAGTTTGGATATGATTTATCATATAGTTTTCTCTGACCCATCAACATTTAGAGAGCTCCTTGAGCCTATAAATCCTATGCTCGAGTTTGTTCATAGACCGAATCCAAAGATCCCCATACCCCTAGAACCACATTTTGAGAATGGAAGTTATATCAATATAGTTTCACACACATGTGGTCCTAGAGACATGATCCATTCCATGAATATGATCTCCATTGATTTGACCACTCCACTTCACAATCCATTCGATCCTTCCAAATTGTTGCACCTAAATATAGATGCTATTTATTGGGATCACGTTGTCTCATCACTAGTGCCTGAAGATTTCTTCCCTAATGAAGAAATGATGCAACCTTTTCACTTTGCACCAGGATGTGCACATGATTTTTATCATGTTGAGGATGCTTCCAATGCATAACCCATAAACCTAGAAGATGACATCCACTTGATCCCTATGTCTCATCAGCTTGAGGAGGGATCCCACATGTCAGTAGAGGAAATCTTCAAAGTGGATATCAATAATGATCCCACCAATCCAAGGAAGGTTAAATTTGGAGAAATTTTATCTCCTGATGAGTGTACCAACCTCATCCCTCTGATGAAAGAGAGACCTATTCTCTTTGCTTGGACTTACAAAGACATGCTAGGTCTAGATCTAAAATTGGTTACTCATAAAATTTCACTAGATCTATCAAAGAGAATAGTCAAGAAAAAACTCAAGAAGATGCATCTGATAGTAGCCTTAATGATAAAATATGAATTGTAGAAGCTTCTAGATGTAGAACTCATCATTTCCATTGACTATCCATAGTGGGTATCAAACATGGTGCCTATATTAAAACTTGATGGAATGATTCGTATATATACAAATTTTAGATGCCTCAATAAGGCAACACCAAAGGATTCATTCCCATTGCCAAACATAAATGCTCATGTAGACGCAACTGTGGGTCATGAAATGCTCTCCCTAATGGATGGTTTTTTTTGTTACAACCAAATTTGGATTAAGCCTGAAGACCATCATAAAACCATATTCATAATGCCATGGGGGATGTTTTACTATAATATTATGCCATTTGGTCTTAAAAATATTGGTGCTATGTATCAGTAGGCTATGACATATATCTTTCATGACTACATGCATAAGATCTTGGAAGATTACATCGATAACTTATTGGCAAAGTTATTGTTGCATTTAGAGCATGTTAAGGTCTTGTGAAAAGTCTTCAATTACTTGATAGATCATAATGTCAGGTTGAATCCTAAGAAGTGCGTATTTGGTGTAACTTCAGGAAATCTCTAAGGATTCATCATTTCAAAGTGAGGCATCGAATTTGATCTAGCAAAGGTAAAGGTAATTTTAGAAATGCATCCCCCCATGAACATCAAGGAATTAAGAAGTCTTTAGGGCAAAGTATCATATATAACGTGATTTATCATGCAGTTATCAGATAAATGTCGAACCATGAATCGACTTCCACACAAGGGGGTCCCATTCAATTGGTATGAGGACTATCAAGCCTTTGCTGAGATCAAGCAATACCTAGAAACACCGCCAGTGCTAGCTCCACCAAGACCAAATGAGCCATTTTTGCTATATATCGATAATTGACTTTGCATTAGGGACCATGTTAGCCCAAAAGAATGTGCAAAACAAAGAACAATCCATATATTACATTAGTTGAACCTTGGTGAGTTATGAGCTATGATATGCATATGTGGAGAAACTGTGCTTAGCAGTAGTGTTTGCTATCAAAAATTTGTGACATTATATGTTAAATCATATGACATATGTCATATCAAAATAAAATCCTTTATAGCATATGATGAGAAAGACATATCATAACACACATACTGCAAAGTGGATCATGCTATTGACAGAATTTGATTTAGAATTCATTAACCAAAAGTCCATTAAAGGATAGGTCATAGTTGATCAACTGGCTGAGGCACCTCTAGAGAATAGTAGGCCTCTCACCATTGAGATTTCTAATGATGTATTTTTTGCCTTATCATAAGTTATTGAACCTAAATAGCTGGATAATAAAGCCAACATGATCTTGTTCTTCAATGGTTCGAAGTGTAATCAAGGGGGTGGTGCAAGAATAGTGTTGTTCATGCTGCAAGGTGCTCCTATACCCTTGTCATTCAAGTTGGACTTTCCTTGCACTAACAATAATTCTGAATACAAAGCCCTAATTTTGGGCCTCCAAATAGCTATCACCATGAATATTAAAAGGTTAAATATCTTTGGTGACTCCATTATCATTGTTAACCAAGTGAAGGGACTTTTTCAATGTCAATGTCCCATTCTGAAGTCTTACAAATATCTTTTTGACAAATATCTAGCTCAGTTGGAATGGTATGACATCGAGGCAATCCCTTGTTTATCGAATATATTTGTAGAAACTATGGCATATTTGGGATATTTAATCCCTCAAAATCTATCTACTGATTTTACTACCATCCATGTAAAAACATCATCACACGTTGTTGTGCAATGTGAAGCTTTGGATAACAAAGAGTCGATCAACATGATTCATGTAGAACCGAATCATGAGTGGTTCTACAGATCTAGAGACTTTCTTAAGAGAGTTCCTTGGGGGTAATTGATCTCACAAGTTCCTACGAGGAGTGGTACTACCATTCACCATAAGGTTATTTCCCAGTCTACATTTGTGAAGTTCCAAAGAACCATATACAGCTTCAATATATTCCTACTGATGCACAAGTTGTCGATATTTTCATCAAAGTACTTGGACGTATAAAATTTAAAATGTTTCGCAATACTATTAGGATTTGCCAATAATTTAATAATGGTGGATGTTAGCATATAATAAAATTACATTATTTTTTATAGCTTTGCATAAAGTAGATTATAAAATGTAGTTCACATAGGCGCTCTCCAGGGTGGTTGAGATAACCACCAAGTTGGTTCATGGAACCAACTAATTTGTAATCCTATATCTTAATTGAAATACATTGGATCGTTGCTTTGCCAAATCCTATACTATGCTCTTGCCTGTCTATGAAGATGTCATTCACATCAAAATGTTTCCTATGCTCTATGCCTGCATGGGATGCAAGGGCACACATATCTCGAGAATGCTTGGAGAATTCTCCAAGTTCTCTGATAGTTCTAATGGTACTAACACTACACACACTCACTGGATAAGAAGGTGCAAGATTCGTCTTGTAACCTAACTATCCTAGAAATTTACCAAAATTATACAACTATTTGCTATGCCAAGTCTCATGAGGTGGCATACTATTGGATCCCACTTTAGACACGTCTAAATGGCTCACCCTTGTTAGGAGTTTGAGTGGGCCTATGCTTGAAAGTGGCCCTTTCTATTTTCCCCTAGATGGGTAGATCCTAACCTCATATATAATAAAATGTTGTGGGTCTTGACCCTCCTTTATATGCAAGGTGAAGGGATACCAATATGGATATCTCAATTACAAACTCATCAGCAAATCCCATGGATGCATGTGAAGTGCAGTCATGGTAAATATTGATATGCTCAAAACCCCCATGTTGGGAAGCTCCATGTTCTAATCTATGTCTTGAGGAGTGTCTAGTAGCTCCTCATATTGGGGTATTCCCAACAAGATCTTAACACATCGAATTATCCCCTCTAATACTTGTCGAATGATGTTCAGGAGGATTCTGTGATTGAGGGCACTGCGTGTCTTGTTGTGCATTGGGTGGAGCTTCAGCCTCAACATCAGATCTATGCCTAGGTCGGCCTCTCCATGTAGCCACCATGATATTGTATTATCTCTTATGTAAGTTTTAAAACAAACAAAGTAAACAGTGGTGATTATCTCTTTTTAAATTAAAGTGAGCCCTAAACTGTTTGATGTGTTTTACAATTTTTTTATCAATAAGTAACTCTCATCGTGTTTTAAAATATGTTGATATACTCAATTTTTAAAGGACTTTCACATGTATACTCACAGCTCAACAATTGGCTAAAGTCACAGTCACGTAAAACCCCTGAAATGTGGAGATGAAACCCACACTCAAGCAGGGAGCACAAGTCCTCCCAATCCTCACCTAGTTCACCCATGCATAGCGATACACCTCTCTAAGGGGGGATGCATGCTATTTTGCATGGGTTATGATGGCATATTGGATCCGGTATTAGTATAGTAATAAAAGGAATGAGGGAGTTGGGCCAACGGATGGAAATCACTGCCATTGTTGTTGAACCCTACTAGTGGTTAGATGTGACTTCCAACTCACTAGCGTTTAAGTGTGTCATGGTGTGTGTGGTTACTTTTATTTTGTATGAAATTAAATACATAAAACATCACTCATGACTTTTCTATATGCTATGCAAATTAAAAATAACATTTTAACTTTCAGAAGAATGCATGATTAAGCTATATGACTTTTCAAAGCAAATGCAAACTAATGATGATGATGATGAAGTGGCCACTAGATGGGCCTCATGCAAGCAAACTAGCATACATGAAGGGCCTAGACGATTGGAGACTAGGTCAGACTACACTCAGAGGTTTGCTTTACCTAGCAGTGACTAGTGAAATCTATGAAAATACCTAGGGACACAATGCATTTTAATTTCTTGTCGCATTCCCTAATTATGCTAGAAATTTTGACTTTTTGTAAAAATACATATAGAGAAATAGGGAAAAATAGAGAAAAGTGGATCCTACCTTAGATCCTCATCTTATTAAGATTTGGCTCCCTACTGTATGACCTGTCAGATGCTGACCATGGCTCTATGGCATGGTTGAGACTGTTGCCTGTGGGTGTCAATCGCGGTGATAACTTTTAACCATGGCTGTCAACCGCGGTTAGCACCTGTCATCAAAAAACCACATAATTTAGTATTCTATGGCATAAAATGTAGAATGTCCCACTATGATCACCTTTTGTAACCACAAAAAAGGCTCGCACCTAGTCTAACTATTGCAATTAATGAAGTATACACAAATAGGCATGCATAAATTGACAACAAGAAATAAAACAAATACAAGGAATCCTTTATTAATTTCAATGGAGTCAAATTATAGATTTTTCCCTCTTAGGGATATCCATTTGATACATCAATTACAATAGCATCTAATCCCTCTCAAGGGTATATGCGATCAAAATACCTTTCAAGATGACACGAACTGCTCCAAGGTGTCGATTACTTTCTTCTCCATGATTAGAGGTATTTGTTGCCTTGCATCCCAAAACCCTATTTATCCTACATGCAATAAACAACAAGAAGCATCAGTAATAACGAATACCTCTCTTGATGAGGATTTTTGAGGAATTTACAAGAACACATGATATTATTAGCATATAATCAAGAAAATGCAAGAAAACTAATAAACCTTTGAAAAACATGAAAAGATGCTATGAATCATGTAAAGAAAAAGCATATGTATCTATCTAATGGTCTAATTATAAATTTGAAGGTATGGAAGCATGAAAAATATTCATTACTAGCCTAGTCAAAATATTGAAAGCAAGTAACTAAACAAGATAATTCTATCAGTCAAAAATCTCTAAAAAATGCAATAACACCTAAATTATGATTGGCCTATTGCTATTAACAATTCCTACGATGAGAAAAAAATAAAATCAGTGATACTGCCCTGATCGGAGCTCTGAGGCATGGTGAGCATTGTTAACTACAACTAATAGCCACGACAAGGCTTAAAATGTGCTTATCCTCAAATACAATGGCTAGATATTTGAATTCTCTTGCCAAATTGATGGTCAAGGGTCACCTCTATGTCCTCTAACATATTTGGTGGTTGAATTGCTCCAAGTACGCATGCAATGGGCATAATTTCATTTCTTGGTTGTCCTAGCCTCCTAGGGCCTCCATGGCTTGAATTTTCATCTTGATCTCTTAATTGCAAATAATAAAGCTTTCTCTCAAGGAACACAAGTGAGTGTCTATCTCGATAGGGCTTCACTGCATACAACTGAAAACTTCTCTAAACTTTTCCCCAATTCAAATGGGGATTTTATAGCACCCAGGAGGGCTATGTCTTAGCTTCATGAAGAAGCCAAGATCAATATTGGGTAGTTAGAGCAGTTGGAGGGAAGCTTCTCGATCATTCCACCTCAAAACTGCTCAATTTTACAACCAATTGGCCGTTTGGAACCAAATTTTTCTTGGTCAAAGGCCAACTGATTTTTGATGCTAGCCATGGCTCTGAGGCACAGTCAGCACTGCTAACCGCAGGTGTCACCTGTGGCTAACACTGATTAGGCTAAACTACCTAATTGAGTGGTTAAAACCACTGCTATACCTTGGTATTTGTCCAAGGTCTTCCATATGGTCTTATAGCATGTTCCATATGAGTAGTCACCTCGACATGACGTGTTTTAGGTGTCTACAAGACCCATTTTCATTTTTTGGTGTTTAAATAGGCCAAATGATGTCAAAATTGGACATATCATATACCATTGGAAATCTCTTTTTGATTCTAGTCTAATGGTATAGATTTTGGGAAATTTGGATTGGATTTGGTTGGTGAAAAGTAAGCTCAAAGATAACCTTACTTTTTTGAGAGGAAAAATAAGGATGCTTAAGAAAAATGACTCATCTTAATGGATCAATTTTCCATGTCTACATTTTGCCCCTCTTTGGTGTATTTATTAACAATAAATGCATCAAAGATATATGTAGATATTTGAGCAGAGGTGACAATGGTTGACGTGGGTGAAAAATGGGGTAGATGGTTTAGAATGAATGGTTCATGTGGAATTGATGTTTAGAAAAATGATTATTGATTTTTTTAGTTAGGATGCCCCCTCGAGTTTCATGAGGAATGCAATATTCCTAATGGAACTTGAAATGACTAATAGAAGAGAAAAGTGTGAAAATGAAGAATTAAATAGAAAATAATGGTGGGTTAAAATGGAGGGTGGGTGTAAAAACCAACTCATTTTTACTATTCAATTTTTTGGTTTGGAGCTATGGAGAAAAATGATACTTGCTACCCACATATTGGAATTTGTGCACAAAGATAATGATGGAGCAGCTGGGAGGATTTGGGTAAGTGGTAAATTACTTTGTGTGTATAATTTTTTTCTCTCTTTTTGATGTATGTTGTGAATTATCTAAATGAAAATGTATGATAATGCATGTGATTATGTTGATTTTGATGCATGTTATGAATGGTCTAAATATATGATGATGCATATGATCCTATTGGTTTTGATGCATACTTGCTATGCTAGTCAAAATATGATCTTGTGGAAGTGGAATGTAATTTTATGAATTATAATGGATATTGTAAGGATGATTTTTGGGTGACATATCCTTACAATTATGAGCTTTTAGCAGTAATCCTCGAGGATGTATGCTTGTATAAAACCTAAATGGAGGCTGCTCCTCGCTTGTGGTCATGAAGTGAATCCTATATGAGGGGTGTTGTTATGTTGACATCGTAGGTATATGACCCAAAATATGATTGAACTTGATGGTCAAAATGACATTGTGAATGATGGACGATGTATACCCTTAAAATTAATTTTGATTAAAAATTAAGGGTGTGAAGAATGATGTAGATGACTTAGCATGAAGAATGCAATTTGTCTTATGTAGGGGACTTGTGCTAGGCATGAGACTCCTAGCATGAAATGAAGTGCATATGAGAAGAAACTAACTAGGTATTGTCCCATGCCATCATCGCAAAGTCTTTATGCAACTATATGATCAAGCAATGAATATGCAAAGTATGCAAAATATTTAAACCCTAATAGGCTATTATGCAATGTGACTAAGCAATCATGGAAATGCTTATATATGCAATGGTGGTAGGCACATTGTACCTAGCTTGGAATTTCAATGAAACAACAAGATCAAATATCAAATATGCAAGGAAAATATGGAATCACGGTTTAAATGAATCACTTTTGCATTGGAGGAATTCCTACAAATGGATTAAAGAAATATTATTATTCTTATTTTCTAATGGATGCCTCCTTACACCCATTTGAATTATTGTATATATCTACCCTAAAGTTGTGAGTGAAAAGACATGATCGTCCATAAAAATAATAAGTGATTAGTTAATAGTTAATGGTTAGGATTAGGATCCTAACATGCCACCCTCCTTAAAAGGAGCTTTGTCCTCAAAGCTAAAAGTTAGGAGCTTTGTCCCTTGTTTGCCAAGTCACATTTTCTTAAGTTATTGCACTATTTTAATGTCATTTTTCTGTAAGCAGGGATATTGTGAAGGTTGAAATGTTGGTGGAGGATTGGGAGGAAGAATCATAGGATGAGAATGATGGTGGGACGACAACCCTTTTGATACATGAAATATGCTAGAAGGGTGTGGTAGAAGTTGTTGGAAGTTTGGTACCTTGTTTTGTGCCTCCTTGGTGGCTTGGAGAGAAAAAATATGGGCAACCATTCCCTTACCTCCTTGGTGAATAATTTTCTCCATTCGGTGAGAACTTATGTTTTGGAAAAATTTGGATTGTAAACCCTTTAAGAGTATATGTTTGATTATTTATTGTGAATTTCATCCATAATTCCTCAAAATCCCATTGGATTGTTTAGAGAATTTATAACCATTGCACTCCTAAGACAATATCACATCCTCCTAAAGGAATTGCATACATGTCATGTTTCATATTGTAATCACCCATGGTGAGCTTAATATTTTGGCATTTTTCCTTATAGGCGATCCTTCCTCCATTACCAATCATGATCTCAAAACTATTGCAAGGATGTATAAAGTAGTTAGCTTGTTTTACCACATGTGGTTCTATGAAATTATGGGTACTACCTAAGTCAATCAACACAATAAGGTTTTTTTGTTTGAAGGATCCTGGGACTTTCATAGTTTGGGGAGAATAATTACCAGTGAGTGCATTAAAATAAATTTCTAGTGGACCTTTAGCACTATCATCGGGTGTATCCATCACTACTTCTACCTTGATCTCATCTGCATCGATGGTTGAACTACAAGGAATAGTTGTATCCAGAATATATAATTTGGGTGTAATACATTTATGATTGGGTACAAATTTCTCATCGCAATGAAAACAAAGGTTTTTTTCTCTTCTTTCCTTCATTTCCTCGAGGTTGATACGTTTAATGGGTAAGATTCGGTTAAGTTTTGGGGTGGTGTAAGTATTTTGTGATTCTCCCATAGGTGGTCTTCCTAGTTGATGCTAGTTATTGAATTTTTCTGCCATTATTTGGGCTAATCCCATGGTCTGCATCATGGTAGTGGGATTGAAAATTTGTACTTCTAATCAAATTTCTTCCTTTAAGCCACTGATGAAACAATCTTGAAAGAATGAGGTATCTAACATTGATGTACGATTGGCCAATTTTTCAAATTGAGCTTGGTATTCGTGCACTGAAGTGGTTCGACGGAGCTTGGTAAGGGCTCCCATGAAATTCTTGAGTTTACTAGGGCCAAATCATACTAATAGATTTTTCATGAATTCTAGCCATGTAGGGGTGCCATTAGTTTTTTCATACCACTAGTACCATTGGGTGGCATTATTTTCCAGGTGGAAATATGCAATGCAAACCTTTTGTACCTCAAGAATATGGTAGAGGAAGAACTATTGGTTGGCTCAATAAATCCAGTTAGTGGGGTAACCTCCTTCAAATTTTGAAAAATCCAATTTAGTAGTTCTGGGTAGGATGGAAGTTTTTGGCCCCCCAAGTAGTGCTTGGTGTGTTGGTCCTTCGATAGATTTTCCAGCTTAGACTAGTGCCATATTTTGTTGTATCATATCGACGAAGTGGTTATGGGCATTAATTTTTAAATCCATTGTTTTCATTATATTATCATATTCCTCCCTTCGTATAGTACTATTTGTAATTTTATCCTTCCATTGGTAGAACTCCTCTCTTCATATAGTACTATTTGTAATTTCGTCCTTCCACTAGTGAAACTCCTGGATGAATTCCTTGAAGGTAATATCCTATGATCTCCTACCATCGGCCATTTTAGGGCTAGGTTGCAAAATGTAAGTCTTCTTTGGTAAGTGGAATAAAGGTTTGATTTTTTTTTTGTAAAAATGTACTTTAGTTAAAAAAAATTGCAAAAAATTCGGTGGGTTTCATGATTCCATCAAAGAGGCACATCTTTGTATGTATACCTTGGAAGTGCTGCTAGAAAAATTGGAGTTCCAAGTTTTATAGAGATGTGTATCCCTTGCAAAACCATGATTTTGAGGCTGGCTGAATATTAAGGGAAGGACCTGTAAACTGAACCCACAAGTGGGTGTAAGCAATGATGATAGCAGTATGCAAAAAAAAAATGGTTTATCCAACTATTTGGACCTCAATGATCACCTAATTTTAAAATTGGATGAGATCCATAGGGCAGGGACAATGATAGGTGGTGCATGGTTAGAGAGTAGAGTCAACATCAGTGACCGAGCTAAGTTAGAAGGCAGAGTCAATGTTAGCAGACAGGCTAGTAAGGGCATGCAAAAAATGTTGAAAGAAGGGGTAGCACGAAAGGCAATGAGGGCTAAGCATGAGGATGGTGAGGAGGGCTAAGCATGAGGAGGTGGTGCAGAGCACAAGGTGGCTTAGTGGTTGTAGACAAGTAGGATCATAGAGCACAAGATGAATGGGCAAGGTCAAGGATAAAAATGGAGCAATGACAATGGGTAGGGGCAGAAGTGGAGCAAGGATGGTGGCTAAGGGCAGTGGGCAAGGGTTGCAGCTAAGGTCGTGTGAGGATCAATGGGGAGTGTGACTGTAGTCATGCTTTGGTATATATGCACAAGACTTTTTAAATAAAACTTCACTTGCACCTTTGTTAATGTGGGATAATTATCTCTATTTGTTTAAACTTGTTCCTTGCACTATCTGATATCATAAAATAAAACCCGCTGTTAAAAATTAACTTCAACCTTAGAATTTATAAAAAATAATACATAGATTTCATTGGATACCTGGATACATCATCGAATTTTCAATGTTAGTAGCAAAATATTTTTTTGTTTCCTTCACAATTTGATGATGCCTTTTGATCTGGGATAAAAAATGAAGTCCAACAAAGGTTTTTAGAAGAATTTAAATAAGTTTTTTTTGAATCTCATTCCTTACCTTAGTAATAGTTATCCTCCACTATTTTTTTATCAGTGATTATTTATAATGGGACTACAAGCATTTTCGACTCTTGTAGTCTATCAAATGCGTATATTTGTGATAGATTTGACACTGTACAATGAATTTTAGGTGTTTAGATTTATCCCTAAACTATTTGAGATTCTTTAGTTTTGTGATGTTTCTCAGATGTTATTTCACTCACAGAAGCTAGAGGATACATGAACAAGAATATGATGGTGTAATGGCTTGTTGAAGGTGTGTGATGATGATGTTTGTACACAGGTTTCCAACGAATGAGTGGTGATAAGGTGCATGAATGGAAGTATTTAATACCAAATGGTAGGCACCTTGTACCTAGCTTGGAATTTCAATGAAATAACAAGATCAAATATCAAAGATGCAAGGAAGATATGGAATCACAGTTTAAATGAATCACTTTTGCACTGGAGAAATTCTTGCCAATGGATAAAAAAATATAATTTTTCTTATTTTCTGATGGATGCCTACTTACACCTGTTTGAATGATTATATATATCTACCCTAAAGTTGTGAGTGAAAATACACAATGGTCCATAAAAATAATAAGTGATTAGTTAATAGTTAATGGTTAGGATTAGGATCCTAACAAATGGATATGGATATATAATACAAACCTAACTATTGATTTGGTGAAAAATGCTTTCGAGAATGGTTATACATGCCCATAAATAAATCATGACATCAGCTATTCAAAGTTATAAAAAATCTTGGATGTTTCTCGAAGTATTGACAAATTGTATTAAGAACCAGTGTGTGATTTGTGAATTCTTTTCCAATATTGAACTTGATTATGATGTAAATATTTCAAGAACCAATGTGTGTGGTTGTGGAGTTCATTTACCAATTTTAAGTAAGGAAATGACACAAGCCAATCAAGAACCAATATATGTGCAAGTGAATTCATTGACCAACCTTGAGTAAGGTAAGAGTAAACTAGTCATAGAGAGAACCAAGAAGCTAGCTTATCATTATGTGTGGTTAGAGGTCTCTTCAAGAGATACGTGTCACCACACATGAGCATAGTTTAGTATTAGGATCTCCAAGCTTTGAGGATTCAGATTCTCAACCACTCGACTCAAGTCTTGATGAGAATTTTACCCTATCCTTAATACCTAGAGAATTATTATTACTATCATGTATTTATTTATAGAATTAGAGCTTTGGAGATTCATAATACATAATTGTCTGACTAGAAATGTAATCCTATTCTTACTACTCATTTTACTATTTTTATATTTTTTTGTGAAAAGAAGTAGATATTTGAGGATTTTTATTGCATAAACATCTAACTGGAAATGTAGCCCTATCCTTACTGTTGACCCCTAAAAGGATAGTCCCCCTTTTTGGGAGTCCAACTTACATTTCCCTTGGGGCACACAGAGTTGTGTACCCCGATCTGGCCTTGTGCGCTCCAAAGGAGTGGAGCACACTCAAATAACCTCGGGCACACAAGGTGTGTGCCCTAATTCGAGCTTGCATTCTCCACTAGTGGATCACACGAGTACCTAGCTAAGTGCACTCCCTTGTGTGCCCACCCATAGCCCACGTGCCCCATTAGGGATGGGGCACATAAAATCCCCTAGGGGCACACGAGCTGTGCACCCTTATTGAAGTTAGTGCACTCCATGGGTATGTGGAGTGCACATTAGTCCCTTAGGATGCACAAGTAATGCACCTCGACATGAAGTTGCATGCTCCATAAGGGTGGAGCATGCATTAAGCCAAAAGGTGTGCATTGCCTAGTATGCCCCAAATAAACCTATGTGCTCCACTTCAACGGAGCACACAAAGACCCTGCGGGTGCATAACCTAGTGCACCCATACCCACATTGTGCACTACACTCCAATGGAGCATGAAAAAAGCCTTGGAGTGCATAAGTTGTACGCTCCTCTCCTAGCTAGTGCACTCTACTTTTAAGGAAAAGCGCACAAATTCCATCGAGGTGCACAGGGTTGTGCATCCTAATCTTGCCAGTGTGCCCCACCTCCTTGGGGTGTGCAAGTGTCAAATTTGGGCATGCTAGTTGTGCACCCAACTTTAGGTGGTGAGCTCCACTACAGTGGAGCACATAAGATCTATTAGGGGCACACAACTTGTGCACCCCAAAAGGTCTGGTGTGCCCCACTCCCTTGGGGTGCATGAAGGTCGAGTGGGTGCATAGGCTAGTGCACCCACCTTGGAAGTCTTGTGCTCCACTCCCCAATAGAGCACACACACAAACATTAACTCCAAGGCACTATGCACCCATGTGCACTTAACAACATATGCCTTGTCCACTCCAAAACTGTCACGTGTCCAGCCTACCACCCTCAATCACAAAGTGGAAGATGACATGGCACACCCAACCAATCAAATAATTTCATCCCACAAAAAATGCATGCACCCATATACTGAATTTAATGCACATATTTTAAAAGGAGGGTGATGAACCTATTATACACCATTCGTGCATGCAGAATTATCCACCGACGAGGTTGAGTGCAGAGTAAAGGGCAAAGAATATAGAGAGAATTACAGTCCTGTATAGAGGGAAAATTACTATTCTACTATTTGAATGTGATGGCATATAACAGGTCTTCGACTCCTGAGATGTCAATTGTTCGACAGAGGGTTGGTAAGATTACTGGGGCATGGCCCATGGTAAGAAAGCCAAGAATGGTGCAAAACCCTAAAGCATTCAAAAATTTACCAGATACTAGTTGGGATATTATCGAAGAATAACAAAAGGAAGTAATGGGGGTAACCATTTATGCCTTCGACCCCATGAAGGAAGATAGCCAACATCATGCGGTGCTAATAAGGAGCCTTTACATGCAGGCATACAAGGATAATGCCTCACCACCCCCAATGTGCAATAAGTGGAATATAAATCTAGGTTGGTTAACATGCCCGAGGGTGTACCACTCTTCTGACCTATTATCATGGCTTGCGGTCTCCTAAAACTTTAGGGCGTGCACCATTCATGATTTCAAAGGCCAAGCGGTGGCCTGAGTGTCAACTAATATAATTAGGCAAGTATTTGGATGGCAATCGTGTCTTGGATGGTAGACTTTCAGACATTTGCCCTCCAAGACAATTATATGCTTAACACCACCTTCCCCTAGAGCCTGTTGAAGAAAGGGAGAAATAGGCCCACTAAGTTCCCCATCAAAAAGTTTTTTCTTTGCCCTTGGGCATAGGACTACGTCGACATGATAAATTTGGTATTAGGGGTGAAATACTTAGAACCAATCATGAAGGAGGTGATGTTCTTGATTCTCCAATGTAATAGGACTGACAAAACTCCTCTCTACATATGGGAGGATGTCATTAGTGATAATTTGGATAGGTATTTGCAACAATTGCAGGAGGCCATATTGGCCCAGAAGGAGGAGATGTCTCCATTTTCTTATTATTCCTTTTTTATTCATTTGTTTATAGCACAGTTGGACAAGGAATTAGTAACTCAGTTGGGATGGGTAACCATGCCAACCATGAAGGATCTATTATTATGCATCCAAGATGGGTGCTACAATTATAAAATCTTCTTTGAGAAGGTCCTTACAGTAGTCCATTTCCGACTATGTGGAAACTTCCCAGACAGGATTGGCAAGGGAGTTAGAGATTTCCTGTACTAGGAAAAGGTAGGAGACTTCTTCTATGTGGAGGAGTTTTCTTACATCAAGATATTTGGGTTGAATTCGTACCCAAAAGCACTCCCTCTACATTGTACCACATCCATTCCCATCCTAGAGATCACTCGGTAGATGGCCGAAGAGGTTAAAATAAGGCACTTGAGGAAGAATGGATCGGTGAAATGGCTACCAATTCCATGCACGATGGGTCATTATACTTATCTTGGCCACCTTTCTATGCTATGGGCTATCTGTAATATGGATACCTACTATTTTTTGGAAGTTACTTGGAGGGCCTATGACCCAGAAGGCCACTATAAGGGAGAGGTTACCACCAAGCTTGCCCTTCTGAAAGTCACCCACAATATCAATAATTTTGAAGATGAAATGCAGAAGGCCTTTAGGAATAACTAAAAGTTGGACTTGGTATGGAGAATGACCAATTGGACTTACAGTAAATTAGAGGCCATTGGTGATTACAGCGCTCAGCTGAGATTGCAGCGGGGCTTACTAGTTGATAAAGTGGTCCCACTAGTCTTGGTAGCCCCTCCAAAAGAATTTGAGGACCCCACCTTTGAGATTGTCCAACAGGATGCTGACCTCTTCGAGGTCATGATGCAAATCATTGAAGAGACCCAACAGGAGTAGGCCAAACTCCCTTCTTCTTCCATTTTCCTAGTTTCCACTTCAAAAGGGAAGGAATTGGCTATTGGCCCATCTCATAAAACTACCACCTCCTCGAAACTGACTTTCATAAACCCCCAAGAATGAGGTCAGTTAGAACAAGGCGAGCGTTTCTTATATTCTGCCACCTTAGTAATCAATCATGAGGAATATCGAGTACACCCCAAGGTGATGAAAAGGATAACTGAAGTCGAGGGATTGTCTAATATTTTGAGAGGTTATGAGGTGCAAATCCCCATGTAGTCCCCTACTCGCAAAAGGGCTAGGACTGAGTCCTCGGGTCAAGGAGCTAAAATTTTGACAATGGCAAGGGTCATAAACACCTGCCAGTTCACGACTGATGAGGAGGACCAGATCCAAGATATGGAAGAACAAATATCCCCTAGCAAGGGGATAGTAAGGCATAGGGAGATAGCTGGAAAAGGGGCCACTGATACACCTGCTACCACCTTTGAGATCCCATTTCCACATAGCATGAAGGAAGCCACTATTGATGTGAGTAAAGGTGTCATCAGGGCATCTGCTGAACCTGTTGAAATGATGAAGTCCTAGATGGCCTCTCAAGCATAGGTGGCCAAGGCAATAGAGAAAGAGCTTGAAGAATGGAAAGCCAAACATCCACAATGAGGGAATACCAAGTGCAATTTGAAAAGTTGGCAAACCTCACATCAGGGCTTGATGCATTCGAATGGAAGTACAAATACAAAATCCTATCGATATGATGCATGTCATGGCATTAGCACAAATGATAGAAGAGAATAACAATAACCAAATACGAATAGGAAGAGCTTTCATAGGAAAACCACCAAACACCTACACCAACAAAAAACTAAATACAGTTATGCCAATCAAATGAAATAGCCAGGAGGAAATAAAAGAAAGACGAGAAAAGGCCCTATGTTTCCATTGCGACGAAAAATTTACACCCAACCACAAATGCATTTCACCAAAATTATATATTTTGGACCCAATTGATTGCACCCCCAAATAAGAGGATGACATCGAAGTTAAATTAATAATGGATGTTCTAGAAGAAAGTCAAGAGGATAAAACAGAAATATTCTTTAATGCACTGTAGTAGGCAAATCCACATAAGAAACAAGAATAAAATTAGGATTTGCACATTCTTCAATAAGAATGTACTATCTAGTGAGATAGTACAATGGAAAATAGGAATGTACTATCTAGTGAGATAGTACAATGGACAAGTTAAAATGTGCATTGAACAATTTGGTATTAATTATACAATTAAGAAATAAATTATTAAAATGCATGTGAAATGAAATGAAATGTGAAGACATGCAAATGAAATGTAATTTGATGAAAATCAAATTAAAACCTTAGTAAATATTAATTAAAATTATTAATGTATGGGCCATTGTAAATAATGAACTATCTTAGGAACCGCTTTGGAATGGCCTGGACAACCATTATAAGCCCCCCATTCAAATTTTTGGGTTGTTGGTTGTGAGTTGGTTGTTGGATTGGTTGATGGTGGATTGTAGATCAGTCATTGTGGCTGGTGTTGGATTCCATTGTCATGGTTATCCATAGAATGAGTCAGATTTATTGTTGTAGTTTATGTTGTAACGTACACTCCTTGTGTACAACTTCAGAATAATATAAATCTTTGTTTCAGTCAAATATGGTTATGCATGTGTGTGGATCTGAGAGCAATCTCAATAAATGTATTTTTGGGAATTTTTATTGATATTGTAGGTATTATGGAGTCCAGATCTATTGTGGAGTTGCATACCCAAAAACCGTACAACCATCTAATGTACTATTATGAGAAATAGAGAAATAAAGAGAAATTGATATTTATGGTGATTACCCATTATGGGAATTGATGTTTTTGGTAATAAGAGGTAAATGGGTATTTTTTTAAGTCAATAGATTGGGTAGAATGAGGGTTTTTACCAAACCGTACAATGACGTGACCAAACCATACAAGGGTTTGTAATTTTGTACATCTGATGAGTTTTTAGCCTAAAACTATACTTTGAAGCATTTTGAGGGTAAATCAAGTGATTTCCAAGTGAATCCTGGCAAAAGGAGTGATATTTGAGCAATTTCAATATTCTTAGAGAAATAGTTCAATCATCAGTTATGATCATACAATTGTACATTTTGGGGTTGTACAATCTCAGTTGTATGTTTTAGGAGTTGTACAATTGTGAACTATATGGAATTGGCCATATTAAGTGCAATTTATTAAAATTTATATTAAATATCTCTCATCACATAACTCCCGGGAATACTGCACTCCACTTGTGCTACATTTGGCGCTCGTTGCCATGTGGATCTGAACCAGTTTTATCATTGTTGAGAATGATGAAGGGTCTAGAAGAGTAAGTAGTATGGAAGAAAATTGGGGTGGATGATAGATACAAGTCTACGAAGATGATATTATAGAGAAGTAGATGATAGTTAATTTGTCAAATATGTGGGAAAGTATGTTGCATTCCATTTCTACATCTTGGAGACTTGGTCTCTATGAATTGGGGGTACGCTTGATGACATGGAGTTGTGAGAAGCAAGTTGCTTGGGAAGATGTACAACAAAGACCATGGCATCCAGTTGAAGCCATAGATGTGGAAGATGAATTTTTTGATGTGGATGATAAGTTGCACAATGAGATGTGTATGGTTGATGTGAAAAATGGAGTTGATGGTTATATTGTAGAGGGTTTGTACAATTTTAAAGTTGATAATTGTACAAAGGATTGCAATTTACAAGCATTGCAAGGTTGTTCAGTTGATGTGCATCATCCAAAGAGAACCATGCAAATGGAGGAAAGAATTGCACAGTCACAAGTGAAAAAGCAAAAAGTATGTGGTTATTGGCAAGAATTGTATGATGGTTGGGGGAAATCGTACAACCAAAGGAAGAAGTATACGATTGCTAGAGAAAGCCATATAGCAAGAAGGAAAGTTGTACGAGTGTTAGATAAACCATATAGTGAGAAATTTAATTCTCCAATTGCCAATAAAGTAGTACAATGGCAATGTAAATTGTACAATGAGAAATTAAATTATCCAATTTCCAATGAAATAGTACAGTTGCAAGGTAAACCGTACAATTGCCAATCAAATAGTACAAGTACATGTAACCATACAAATGGGCTGATAGAGTGTACAAGTCAAGTTCGTCTAGAGTTTATTAGAAATTTTGGTAATAAATTGAAGGTTGGGAAAGAGTGTTTGATACCACAACAATTACCGGTAGTGATGCACGATGGTGAGCAGGACGAGAGTCTAACATCGATGCCAATGGAAGATGACAAGTCCAATAGTGTGCGAGATGAGAGTTCGACACTAGAAAAGCTACAGATGGGTGTGTTCGATGGTGAGCAAGACAAAAGTTCAACATCAAAGTAGTTGCAGGGTGGAATGTTATCTAACAATAAGAAAGGGAGTATAGTAGAAGAGCAATTGCAGGGTGATGTATGTAAGGCTACGAAAAGCCAACCTGTCAAACCAAAGGATAATTTGGGCATATCATGTAAATGTCCATTGTTTTATGGAGAATCAACAGAATATCCAGTTTGGCATTGGAAAGTTTGTTGTCTAATGTGGAAAGTGATTGGACAAACCAATGAGGCAAAATGGAGGTGGTTGTTTCCTACAATATTTTGGGGATATGCAATAGACTGGTATATGAAATTACCAGAAGACAAGTACCAGACATGGGTAGAATTACGAGATGCATTTGTAAAATAATTTTGGTTATATGATAATGAGGATGAGATTCTTATTAAAATTTATAGAATGAAACAAGGTGAGCATGAGTTTGTTTGTTCATATAATCAAAAGCTAAGTGGGTTGTTTGACCATTTTGAGCAAGACCAATCCAAGGCATTGAAGAGGATGTGGTTTATAAATGGACTTCTTCCTATGTATCAAACAAAGATGAAGATTTTCCCTCTAGGAACATACCAAGAAGCTATGGATTATGCCTTGATTTGGGAAAGTGAGGCAAAAGCAACACCAATGAAGTGGCATTTTGGTAATGATGATGAGAGTAGCTCAGAGGCAGAAAATAATCCTAATATTGAGGATGAGTCAGACAATGAGAATGTTGATTTTGGGGAGGAGAGTAGTCCCTTGTCCAATTGTGGGAGTCAATATGTCAAGGAAGAAAATGACTCCAAAGAAAAGAATGATGAATTTGATGTTAATTGTAATAGAGAGAGTGCAAGATCATCACCACAAGTAGATGCAGCCCAAAGCAAGCTTGTACAAATGAAGAATGTGAGTGGTGATGCAGGGTGTGATAATCATACCAAAGATAAAAGTAGCAAAATACAGTATGACAGTGAGGGTAGACCCATTGTACAATGTTGGCAATGCCAATTGTGGGGACACTTTGCACATGATTGTGATAGTACTGCAAATCAAGATGAACTAGGGATGCATATAGAAATTGAAGCATTAGAGACAAGTTCTAACCCTTGCAAGGAAATAAGGGAGGTGGAGGTGAACTTGAGAAACATGCTTAGAAGGGAGGAAGTGAACCTAATTTCAATGGAGGAGGAAGTGATTGCTACTGATAAGGAAGAACAACATACTGCCATGCAAATGAACAATGTGGAGAAGACCATGATCCAAGATGAGTGTGTACAAATTGTTACTCAAATGGAGAAGTATGATGAACCAATGAAGGACACTAATAAGTGTTGTTATTTAAGTATAGGTAATGAAAGTGTAGCAAATATGCAATTGGAAGATATTGTTCAAGTGGAACAACCAATTGTACAATTGGAGGTAGTTGTTCAAGTTGAACAACCAATTATACAGTTGGAGGAGGATGTTCAAGAGGAACAATCAATTGTAAATATGGAGGATGTTGTTCACATAGAACAATCACTTGTAAAATTGGAAGATGTTGTTCAAATGGAGCAAAGTGTCATACAAGCAAACTTGACCAAAGAAGAACAATATTGTAAGATTCTACAAGAAGGAACTGAACAAAGGTTGGTTGAAATTGTACAAATGAACCAAATCGTACAGTCAGTGAATGAAATTGTACAAGTGGTAAAATGTACATTTCAATGTGTTGTACGATTTGGATTGAACAATGGTACGATTTGGAAATCGTACAAGAGCAGTTCGTACAGGATAAAATCGTACAAGTGAAGTCTGTACAGGGTAAAATCGTACAGGCCTAGTTCATACAAGATGAAATCGTACAAGTGCAATTTGTATAGGTCAAAATTATACAAGTGCAGTCCGTACATGGTAAAATTGTACAAGTTTAGTCCATAGAGGATGAAATCCTATAGGTACAATCCATACAAGGAGAAGAAGATCCAATAGTAGTTAAGATAGGGTCGTTTGAGGCTAATATTGAGTCATCTTGAACATAAAAGAAGCAAAATGGAGTTGACAGGGAGCATGTGAGGGACGTTGTCCCTCGACCCTGCAAGGGATGTTGTTCCTTGACCCTACAAGGGGGATCCCACCCCCTTGACCCCTGTCAAAGGTGGCGATGGGTGTTTTATAGCATATTGATGAGGTTTTTCATCTTGATCATGTTCATCATCAAGGTGATAATTGTCATGTTTATTAAGATGGTCAGATTGATGATGTTGTTGCAATTGATTTTAGCACTTCCAAGGAGCAGTTTGAATATAATATGTGAGAAGCAGTTGGCAGTGATACCAATTATTGAGGACCTTTATAATAGAAGGAAGTGAAAGGAGCGTGACAAGTGCTCAAAGTACAGGGTGCAGTGCTTCTATCCCCAATGTACATATCATGTGTCGTCAAGGTTGCCGACCAATTTAGAGGAGGGGATAGATGTAGGTAGGAAAATCCACATAAGAAGCAAGAATAAAATTAGGATTTGCACAGTCTTCAATAAGAATGTACTATCTAGTGAGATAGTACAATTGACAAGTTAAAATGTACATTGTACAATTTGGTATAAATTGTACAATTAAGAAATAAATTATTAAAATGCATGTGAAATGAAATGAAATGTGAAGACATGCAAATGAAATGTAATTTGATAAAAATCAAATTAAAACCTTAGTAAATATTAATTAAAATTATTAATGTATGGGCCATTGTAAATAATGAACTGTCTCAGGAACCGCTTTGGAATAGCCTAGACAACCATTATAAGCCCCCCATTCAAATTTTTGGGTTGTTGGTTGTTGGATTGGTTCATGGTGGATTGTAGTTCAGCCATTGTGGCTGGTGTTGGATTGGATTGTCATTGTTATCCATGGAATGAGAAGGATTTAATGTTGTAATTTATTTATTGTTGTACACTTCCTGTGTACAATGCCATAATAATATAAATTCTCATTTAGATCAAATATGGTTATGCATGTGTGTGGATATGAGAGCAATCTCAATAAATGTATTATTGGGGAATGATATTGCAGGTATTGTGGAGTCTAGATCTGTTGTGGAGTTGCATACCCAAAAACCGTACAACCATCTAATGTACTATTATGAGAAATAGATAAATAAATAGAAACTCATATTAATGGTTGTTACTCATTTTTAGGAATGATATTTTTGGCAATAAGAGCCAAGTGGGTATTTTCTAAGTGAAGATATTTGGAAAAATAAGGGTTTTTAGAAAACCATACAATGACATGACCAAACCGTACAAGGGTTTGCAATTTCGTACATATGATGAATATTTGGCCTAAAACTGTACTTTGAAGCATTTTAAGGGTAAATCAAGTGATTTCCAAGTGAATATTGGCCAAATGAGTAAGATTTGAGCAATTCCAAGATTCTTGGAGAAATAGTACAATCATCAGTTATGAACGTACAACTGTACATTTTGAGGCTATACAGTCTCAGTTGTACATTTTAGGAGTTGTACAATTTTGAACTGTACATAATTGGCCAGATTAAGTGTAATTTATTGAAAGTTATATTAAATATCTCTCATCACATCCCTCCCGGGAATACAATGAAGGTATTCAGCTCCACAAATGATGAAATTAAAAGGGTATTTTAAGAAACAAAATCCTATTGTGCTCTTATACTCTGGTAGCACTCATAATTTTATAGACCCTAGTTTGGACAAACAAGCTAATTACTTTATATACCCCTGCAATAACTTCGAATTCATGATTGGTAATGGGAACAAAATTGGATGCAAAGGCAAATGTAGGAATATCAAACTCACTATGGGAGGGTATAACATGAAAGTAGATATGTATGGACTACCATTAGGAGGATGTGAATTTTTTTTGTAAGTACAATGGCTATGAACTCTCGACAAAATTCAATGGGAATTTGAAGAATTATGGATGCAATTTATACAAAACAACCAAACTTACACAATTCAAGGTTTAAAAATGGGTCCCACACAAATCGTAAGTTCCCATAGAATGGAAAATATTCTTTGCAAAGGAGGAAGAGGCATGGTTGCCCAACTATTTTCTTTGCAAAACACTAATGAAGAACAACCAAAGGCACCATAATTAATAAAACTCCTAGAGAAACATGATAAAATATTTAAAGAACCAGAGGGATTACCTCCACAACAAAGCCATGATCATGCTATCCAATTACTTCTAGGATACCAACCTCCTAATATTAGACCTTATCGATATCCATACTTACAAAAGATAGAAATAGAAAAATTAGTACAAGACCTACTAAGGGCAGGGGTCATTCGACCTAGTAGAAGTCCCTACTCTTCGCTAGTCATACTAGTAAGAAAAAAGGATGGATCATGGCACCTATGTGTGGATTTTTGTGCCCTCAAAAAAATAATGATCAAAGACAAATTTCTTATTCCAATCATCGATGAATTACTCGATGAACTTAATGGAGCTGCATATTTTTCTAAACTCGATTTAAGATCTGGCTACCACCAAATTTGATTTAAGGAAAGTGATATACCCAAAATGGCTTTTTGCACTCACGAGGGGCATTATGATTTTCTAGTGATGCCATTTGGTCTCACCAACACTCCGTCCACATTTCAAAATCTTATGAACAAGGTATTTTTTCCTTTCCTTCGAAAATGTATTTTACTTTTCTTTGACAATATTTTGATTTACAACAAGACTTGGGAAGAGCACTTAAATCATATATAGAAAGCACTCAATATATTGGAGGAAAATCAATTATATGCAAAGAGATCAAAATGTTCCTTTGGCCAGCAAGAAATTGAATACCTCAGACATATTTTCTCCAAGGAAGGAGTTAAAGTAGATCCTCGTAAATTGAATATGTGGAAAATTGGCCGATACCAAAATACTAAAAGGGTTGCATGGGTTCTTAGGATTAATGGGCTATTATCGCAAATTCATCAAGGATTATAGAAAAATAGCAGCACCCTTAATGACACTACTTAAAAATAATGCCTTCTTATGGTCTCCACAAGCTAATGAAGCATTCATGACCTTAAAAAATGCCATGTGTACCACTCCTGTCCTAGCCATGTCATATTTTTCTCAACCATTTATTATTGAAAGCGATGCTTCAGGAGTAGGAATGGGAGTTGTGCTTATGCAAAATTAAAGATCCTTAGCCTTCACTAGTAAGGAATTTAAAAAAAAGAATTTAGCACGTTCCATGTATGGAAAAGAAATGTTAGCTATTGTCCATGCTATCCAACATTTGAGACCATACCTTATTGGAAAACATTTCATTATCTGCACCAACCACCATAGAATAAAATACCTTCTAGAATAATGGATAACCACCCTAGAACAATAAAAGTGGATGACAAAACTATTAGTCTATGATTATGAAATCATATAAAAAAAAGGAAAATATAACATTGCTACGGATGCACTTTGTAGAAAGTTCGAAGAAACTCCTCAATTACATGCTCTTTCCTACCCTATCCCTACATGGATTGAATAGGTCAAGGAAGAATGGTCTACAGACCCTACTATGCATACCATAATTCAATAGCTCCAACAAAATCCCTTGAGAAAGCCCCACTACTCTTGGAAAGATAACATACTCCATTACAAAGAACATCTGGTCCTCTCACCCACATCCACTTATCATCCAAAGATTCTACATGAGTTACATGCTCCACCTACTGTAGGACACTTTTGATTCCTAAAATCCTACATAAGAGTGACTAAATTGTTTTATTGGAGATGAATGAAAAATGATATCAAGAGATTCGTCAATGAATGTGAAATGTGCCAAAGAAATAAAGGTGAAACAGTGGCAACACCAAGCCTTCTTCAACCTCTCCCAATACCAACAAATACATCGATGGATATTTCAATGGATTTCATTGAAGGCCTTCCAAAGTCTGCAAAAAAAACAACTATCCTAGTTGTGGTAGATCGCTTATCTAAATACACCCATTTTTTCCAGTAGCTCACCCTTATACCGCTAGTACTATTGCCTAAATTTTCCTTGACAATATCTTTAAACTACATGGCATGCCTTCTACTATAGTTAGTGATCATGATCCCACTTTCACTAGTAATTTTTGGAAAGAATTATTTAAACTCCAAGGTACTCAACTTCGGATGAGCTCCGCTTACCACCTCCAACAGATGGTCAAATTGAAGTTCTCAATAAATTCTTAGAAACTTATCTTTGATGCTTTTTTTCCACAAAACCCCTTCACTGGGTTAAATGGCTTCCACTAGCTAAATGGTGGTATAATACCACATATCACACAACATTAAAATAATCCCTTTTGAAGCATTATATGGCCAATCACCACCATATCTAACCTATTACCTTCTAGGAAGTACAAAAGTACCATTAATAGAGATGGAGCTTATTACTCATGATAATATCATTCACACTCTAAAAGACAATCTACACATCGCTCAACACCGCATGAAGCAACAAGCGGACCAACATCAAACTGAGAGGGTTTTCCAAGAAGGGGATATGGTATTTCTTCACCTCCAACCATATCGTCAAACTTCCTTAAAAATCAAAGGGTCTCAAAAATTAGCACCAAAATTTTATGGCCCTTATAATATTCTACATCATATTGGATTAGTTGCATATAAGCTCGAATTACTATAATCCTCAAAAATCTATCCTGTATTCCATGTTTCTTGTCTTAAGGCTGTAATAGGTACTCACATCACTACAAAAAATCAACTTCTAGAATTTTTCGACAATGGGGCTCTCATGGTTGAACCAAAAGCTATCCTAGACCGCCGTATGCGCCACCTCTGCAATCGCACCATCACCGAGGTATTGATTCAATGGAAAGATCTACCTATATAAGATGCTACATGGGAGACACTCCATATTCAAAAAAAAATTCCGCAATTCCAGATTTTAGGACAAATCTCCTTCAAAGGAGGATGTCATGTTAGGATACCATCCAAACACATATTATATTAACTATTAAATTACTTATATATTGGAAAGGCATGCCCTTTCATTCATATCTCTTCATTTGTATTTATTAGACTTAGTAGGGTGTTGAAGAGACATCAAGCAATTATTTGAATTATATCCAATTGATTGAGTCACCTCATCAATTCAAACTGCGATTCCAATTAACTATGATTCCTTCCACTGTGTATACTGTGTGTTTAGTTTGTTTACAGGAGCATAACATGTCCTTTTTATTAGACATCCTTGTGTCTCTCGACTAGAATATTTAATTGTTATTATTTATGTAGGATTAATCTTGAAAGGACTTTTCCTAATCTTTGAGATAATAATATTTCAAAAAATGTTCAACTTGTAGTATCTTTTATAACTATTTATCTCTTCTTATAGAAAGCTTTTGAAATGCAATTTCAAATATAGGATTTCAATATCTCTAGTTGGATTGTATATGTCCTTCTATTTTAATATTCCAACTATAATTTTGATGCACTCAATATCTTAATATCTTCAACTATGATTCAATGCAATAATAGATTTCTAAGCTTCTAGAAATTCAGTTGAAGTAGGATTTCTTATATCCCCCTAATTAGAAGTTTTATTTTGAAATTATATATTTGCAAACTAACCTTATATCTCCTTTAAAATTTGCAAACAATTGAAGCACTAATAATAAATATTTTAATGCTTCTAATTTCTTCTTTCTTATCAAAAATAAGTAATGTGATTTCTAGGGTATCTTCCACTACCTTATAACTCCTACTAAATATCCCTAGATTAATATTAAAGCTAATATGTATAATATTATCACTTCTTAAAGCTTTATTAAGGCAATAAAACTTTGATATTATCTTTATATCAAGTGCTTGCTTACTATGGTATGAATCTTGCAATCACCTTATGGTCTCGTCCAATGATGGAATGTTATCTAGTGCTTTTCTTTGATATATTTTCATTTTTCAATGATGTACCTACATTCTTCAATGCACTCATTTTGGATTTAATGCTCCTCAAAACTTTGTAATGCCTATTTTTTATCTATCACTCCTTGTTACGTGCTCTTGTATAAGCACCTCCAATAGATGGTTGTCCACTATGACAAGTATCACAAATATTGAAAAAATAAACTCTTATTTGGTTGGGCATTATTAGGTGGGTCAGACTTAGGAAAATTGATGCCCTCTTGAGTGTTACACATTATGGCATGTTATGACAAGTGGCAAAAATCATCTTCTATACATTATACTTTGTATGAAGCACTTGGGAGTTACACTTTGTATGAGCGCTTCTCTTGGTGGTAAATATTATGAAATGATTCCACCTTGTGCCAAGTGGCACTTTCTTCCTTGTAGAGTTTGTCAAGTATCTTATTTCACTTTTGCATGACCTTTGCCTCCAACGATGGCTAGATAAATTCATCCTTGCTTTTTTCTCTATTATTCCAATGCACTTTTGAGACGTTCTTTTGATTTGGATGCTTAAACGATGGCCTTGTGCAAATTTTGAGATGGTTTCTTCAATATAGATGCAATGAACTCCTCTACTTTCATTTATACTTTGCTCTAATGTTGATATACTGTGTTCACCTTGCTATTTTTTTTAGATTTTATGTTGCTATGCTCGTTTGGCTATGGTGATCATTGAGCTTCTTATCCAACACTCTGAATGTATTTTTTTCTTTTTTCTAATGGCTATTTGTGGCAAGACAATGGTGCTTGTAGCAATATGAATTTTCACCATTGTTTTCAATGTTTTATTACTCTTTTAAAAACCTTATCTCTCTTTCTTTACATTTGGAGCCTTTTTTATTTACTCCAAAAACCTATTATGAAAAACATAAGCTTTATACATTTGCCCCCTATGATCTTGAACTAGTTCTCCTTATCTTTTGTAATGCTGGTTGGAGTGAAATTGAGTGTTGCTTTCAACGTTTGGCAACTCCTTCCTTGCTTGGTTACTTTAATATTCACTATTAAAGATTTATGTAATATGTAGTCTTCTTTTGTTTAGAGTAAACAATAGAATGTTGATCAATTTCTTTCTCTCAAAATGTACCTAACTTCTATTTTTCTCTTATGTGCAGGTTTAGACCTTGTAGATGATACCTTCTGCACTACTTTTGAAGACTTGAAACAAATCCTATTTATGCAACCTTTAAACTTGAAACTGGTGCTTAATAACCTTAATGAGAATCCAGATATAAAGGCTTAACTAATGAACTTTTTGCACCCTTTTCCTTATAGATGATGATTATGATGGTGATTAAGATCACCTTAATTTGTTGCCTAAGCCGCCTTTTTTGTAGGTTGTCCAAAATAGCTCTTTTGCACACCTTTATGCAGCCTTAAAACCTTACTAATTTTCTGCCCAAAAACTGTAAATTGGTGGCTCCAAAACCTCTTCAGAATGTACCTTTGCAATCTGATTTAACTATTAATTCTGTCCAAAAATCAGCCTTCTTACTGCCTAAAAGTTTTTGAGTTTTGCAGCTTTAATCCTCCTTTTGAATACATCGTTATCTTCTTCAATTTGATGTATTTTTTCTGTCCACGAACTCTGTATTTTTGTATCTCTAATTACTATCAATATTATGCCTTTTATTTGTTCTCAAATCTACTCCATACTACCTTGTGATTTGACAATATTCTTGCCAAACCTTCTCCTTTGGGCTTGTCATCGGATGGTGATTGTCCCAATTTCTTATATTCTTCCTTGGTTGTAATTACTCCAATGAGTTATTATAGGAACACCTTCAATGATGCTCATAAAGCCTTCTTATTGATTCTCCTTGAGACCTCTCCAAGGTCCTCAAACTTGCAACTTCAAAATCTTCAATAAGATCTTCCTTGGTCTCTTCAATATTCAACTATGAAAATTTCATAGTGATATGTTCTTCTAGGATCTCTTGAATCTGCTGCTACTAAAATATGCAATAGAACATTTTTTAGTTCTTCTCAATGCTCAATCTTCCAATATGGAATTTATTTAATATATACTTAAATGGATCTCTTCTTCAATGTGAAGTTTTCAGTCTTCAATGGAGATCACCAATCTGCAATATTCGCTAGGACTCTTCTCCTTGAGTCTCTTCACTCTTTAATGGGGTCTTATTTTTAGGACCTCCTTCCTATATTTAAAATCTTCAATGTGGCTTCCTTTGCCACTAGATCTCTCCTTAATTTTTTAACCAGGAGTCTTCAATATACAAATATCTTAATGGGACCTTTCTCCTTAGGCCTCCAAATATTCAATCCTTATTTTTTTTGTAACAAAGAATTAATCCCTACACAAGGAAAGTAATGTCGACCTTTAGGAAATAAATATGGAGTTCTTCTCTATTTGTTGTAGGAATCTTCCCACATTCTAAGAGTTAATTTTCTACAACAAGAAAAAACTAGATGATAGTAAAAAAATGGTATTCTTGAAAACTTCTTTTCTCTCTTTCAATTAAATATTAGAAATGATAATAAAATTTTAATGACTCTAAAGAAAATAATCTTCACTAGTTGGATTGCCAATCTAGTGGATGCAATGTTGAGTTCTAGTCTTCACAAGTTATTCAACTCTGTGGAAAAAATCTAACCAAATTAATCATGTGGCTTCCTCTACTTTCTATTCTTCTATATAGAGCTACTTCTATCAAAAAATCTATTGTGGTGGTATTTGCATGCAGTGGTGCACTATGGTTGATCCGGTTTGTAAATACTCAAAAATAGAAATGGTGATCACTTGTGGCTTTCCTTTGAGGGCTCTAATACCACTATTAGTTTTTGGAGCCTTAAACATAAAGGAAATGCATTTACAAGTATTTAAATAAACATGCAATATTATAACTATGATAATGGCAACTTAACATGCATGAAAATATGATAAAAAAATTGATACAAAGATCTAGAAATGCTCATATAAGAAAGCTCACAGAGTTTACAACTCCTCCATGATATCAAAATGGAGCTACATTATACCTACTACTACACTACACTATGTACTCCATAACTCTCTTATACAAACACTCACAATGAGGCCTTTATATAGAAAGATAGATTCCTTACCTCTCACTCAACCCTAAGACTCATATACATGTGGACTACATGCATATTTACATAATTGCACATTCTAACACTTGTGCATTCATTAATAAAACATTTAACTCCTAATATAATCCTAATCTAAATATGTACCCATGAAAGTACATTAGTAAAGAACCAAATAATGTAATATATTCCAAAAGGGCTTTCTATGCTAGTATTCCCTTTCTAATTATTCTTCAAAACTAAAGGAAATATTAAAGTTTGGTTGGATGAAGGACTTGTTTCCTGCTCATCAAGTTGAGTCTATTGACCTTAAGATTGCTTTCTTGTAGTCTTTGCTATGATAACAATAATATCATTGCGATGAGACATGTTAGGGTATGGCAATTGATTGGTTTCCTATTGTTGATGTCTGGATAGGGGATTTTAGGAGATCCTCATGTCTTGATTAGTTGTAGGTACTTGTTGTGTGGGAAGTTGATTGTTTATTGGAGTATTGTAACCAATAGTGAGTTGCAAATCCTTCATAATGAAAATATCCACATAAATCAAATATTGAACCACATATCTCAACTTCTTACATGTTTATGTCATGTGTCCATCCACTCTATGATATTCACAATATTGCTAAGGCTCATACCAATATACTATGGTATCGGGTTGCCTTATGGGAGGCAACTGAATCATGTTTTTATCTAGAAAATATTTGAGGATTATGGTCAATGGTTGTTTGAGCTTTGTAAATTTATGTGGTGAAAGTTTTTGAGGAAACTTGAAAATTTTTCCCAAGGTATTAACAATAGCAGGAGGTAACAGTTGATTGCCTATTTTTCATAATTGCAGGTAGAATGATAGTGAGCAGACTATGAATTATGATGTAGGTGCATGGTAGGATTGGAAGAATGAGTGTATTATTGAAATGGATGTGTTATGTTAAAATAAGTATGAGTAAATGATTAAGATTGTAATAATGGAGGAGAAAAATATGAAATAGAGAGTTATGGAGGGATTAATTGGTGTAACAACCCTCTGTTAAATTACCTATTTGATTGACTATTTTATCTGTAAAAATGTGGTACTGTTGATCTTCTTGTGGTTGCAGGTACTGGTGTCATCGATTACAGAGTAGGGTAGAAAAAGTGTACTTCCTTCTAATGGTAGTCAAAGAGTTCCAACAAAAGGTAAGTTGGGGAAATGATGATCAGTGGGGTATTTGTGATTGTTAGGGTCTAAATTCCCTATCAATAGTACACCCACCAACGGTTCATATAGTTGCATCCATGTAGCCACATCTAGGTTGTGTGTGTTGTATTTGGTAAATTACAATTAAAAAATATATATAATAAAAATATATTTATATCCATATAAATAATAATAATAATAATATATATATTTAATATATATTATATATTAAATTAGATTTAATATATATATATATTTAATAAATAATAATATATATATATATTTAATATAAATATATATACATAAATTAAATTAGATTTAACTAAAACCGAAATCAAATACTCAATACATGTGGTAAATTATGCATGTCCAGAGTGGCATGTATATGTACAAATGTCAAATAAAAATGTGAGCAATCTCTCTATAAGAAAAAAGAGAAAGGGAAAAACAAGTGGTGCGAAACTTCTGGTAGCTGTTACAGAGAGGAAGCTTTCACGATCTCAAAAGGTCGATATCTCTAGTTTTCGATTTATGTTAAAATATGATGTGCCTTGTAGGGATGTTTTCTTATAGAAAATAGAATGAATGATTTATTGTCTTTTAAAAAAAAAAATTGTTCAGTGGCTAAGTGATAGTCTTGGTATTTTACTTTTAATAATACACTGAGCTTTAGAATATTAAGATCCTAATTGATAATGCTAAAAATTCAAACAAAAATATTTAAGAATAATTGTCATGACCATTTTCTGTAAAATATATAGGGAAATTTTTTGTAGAAGTACATCATATTTTGTTTAGAAAAATGCATTAGATTTGAATACATTTTAAGGTAGTGTGCATACAATGTTAGATAGCCGCTATGATTCCCTCTTACAGGAGTCCGCTTGGAAATTCATTTAGTAAGTCCATTGTCTCAACACAGGAGTTGTTATGTCCAAGTTTCTAGAAATTTATCTAAAAGAAAATCATTTCTTTTTCCATATAATAGAAATTTCATGCTGAAGGAAGAATATATGTATATTGAGACTTTATACAGTATTTGCTGGTGATAAATTTTGCAGATTTTTATGTGGTAAATGAATTAATTTTCATTGTTAAAGGTATACTGTGAAGTTTTAAAAATACATATATTGTGAAATCATTTTTATGGTTAGTAGAAATTTAATGTTTTTTTACTTACTTATAGCAACTGTCTAGTAAACCTGGTGATGTCTTGCGTTTGAATAGGTTGTAAATAAGAGTATAACTGGATTATTAAGCTATCTGATGTATTGCCCTTCGACGTCTCTGTTACCATTTTTTTGCAGTTATTTTTTGACCATTTCCAAAAAAAAAGAGTATTTTATTAATGCCTTAGAAAATTCGTTTGCTGGAAACCGCTTTCTATATCCATACGTTGGTAGATAGCCAAGAGACCACGAATGAGAGTTGAGTGATATTGTAATGATAGAATGAAGTATTAAGAATTTGTTGATAATAATTATTGTAAAATTGGCAATCGTTAACTGATATTCTTAAAAGTTGTATAAGAAATATAGATCGCTTATTGTTGTAATAGTGGACACTATGTTCTAAGTTTAAAAGGTTATATATATTAAACTCCCTACCTTAGCAAAGACTATTGAAAAGCTTGATAGTACCTTAAACTTACCATAGTGTTACTTCTATTGAGCGGTGACTGCATTCTCAATGATACTTTCAATTATAATAGTTTTAGTAAACCCAACTAGCAAATCAACTTTTTAATCCAATAGTTATGGCTATAAATTTAGAGCTTCATGTGCCCATAGAGCAGTGAAAAATGGTCTTTGTTTGTATTATATTCATAGTTGTAGTATCATGGCTTCATCATTATATATATAAAAAGGTAAATGAATAGTATATTTATAAATATTACGCTTTAAATCATGTTGTAGTCACTTTATGATAATTGACGTAATAAAAGGTACATTATAAAATTTTAATTATTTTGTTTAAAAAAATAGTGAAAGACCATGATTGTGCAGATTAAGGCCTTTATATATATATATATATATGTAATATAGCAGATATTTTAAAAGTTTCGAGACATAGGCAGTTCTAGCATAAAGTCATGCTATAGAAACCGGATGGGTTAAATATGTGTTTAATGTGGTCGTCTTAATAATAAAAAGTATTATATAAAAAGTATTATATAAGAAAACACTTTAGGTCATTCCAACAGAATTAGAGGAGATTAGACAAACATATAAAAATACAATTATATTTTAGGTGAAATTCACTTTAAGAATATGATGCAATATAAACTTTGAATATTGTCATTATCTAACTTCATTACTTAATTGTGTGGAATTTATTTATTTATATTTTTTAAGTATTAGTGTTGGACGAAGTATAGTTTCCCGAAGTCACTTTAACTTAAAAAATAGGGTATGCTAACGAAGCAGTTCCTTACGAACCCGAACGCGTACCCTCAGTCATCTCTTTGTTCACTATTGGTGTCATAGATATCATAGGATAGTAAGATAGGTAAAAGTTTAGGGTAAAAACCAGAGAAATCGGAATTCACCTGTTATATTATTATATTATTTTATTTTGGTGTCTTGGTTTACTTGATTTAATAATCAAAAAGATAAATTATAAAATTACAATAAGTTGCAAATAATAATATTATTTTATTTGATGCTATTACATTTTATAAAATTACAATAAGTTGCAAATAATAATATTATTTTATTTGATGCTATTACATTTTATTGCTTAATGCGATTTTTAATAGCATGAATTAAAAATATTATTATTCATTTAAAGTTTGATGTTTATATTAAAGTGTATTATTTAGATTTTGTGGATAAATGTGAATATAAGGTATATGTTGAGGTATGAGTTATTTAAATTCTGGAAAAGGTTATATTTCAATATATAAAAATATCACCTGATCTTTCATAAGCCATCCTATTAGGTTATACCTTTTAGAGAGTATGGTGATATCCACGTAACCTTTAATGTGGCTTAATTAATAATGTAATATGGTTGTTTTGTTATGGGATAGTAATTTAATTATGGTTCTAAGCTTATTCCTATGTAATCGTAGATAAAAGTTAGTAGACAAATTACATTTGAATTAGAAAAATTAAAATGTAATAAAAGTTTAGGTTGTATAGATAGTAAGCTTGTAGATATTTAAATAATTCCCTCTATTGCATATAAAAATTACAAATTACGTATATTAGAAGTAGATTATCCATGTTTATGGCATGAAATTTGAACAAGGATAGTTCATCTCAACTTATTTAAACTATGTCCTAAAAAAAAAACTTAACAAAACTAAAAATGGTGAAACTCTTTCATTCTAGAAAATGAACAAAAGAACCTATTTTACCAACCTATGTTATCCTTCGGCTGGATGGAGTTGAGGAATAAGTATAGCATTGGTAATTCAAGGAAGGTCAAATAATATTAGTAGGGGCAGCTGCACTCCTGATGGGAAGGGTCATGATGAGAGGTAAAGGAGGATGAAATGGGCATCACTCTTAGGTCACCACCTATAGTACAGTGAAGGGTTACCTGATTTTGGAATGATTATTGTACATCAACGAAATGGAATGGGATGTCTCACTGCTTATCATGACAGATCAAGTAACTCCTGGTCCATAAGTCAGGGTGTTGATGGGCCCTAGATGGATTACAGGGAAGGAGTATCTCCATCTAGCACTTGGCATGTGTACGCTATCGGGGAAAATATACATCTAACCTCTAGGTGAAATGCGCCCTAGAGGAGAAACCCCTTCCAAAACTTGGGATCTCGTGATGAGAATGAGTTTCACCTGTGGCAACAAATGGTGGGACCTAGCTAGTCTTGATATCTTGGGTATTTCGACTACAATGGAATGATCACCCATGAAGAGTTAACATGTCTCGTACTAAAATAAATAAAGAGATTGATTGAAAATTTTTATTTCTTAATTTTCAAGAAAGGAAAACCAAGTTGGTAGGACTTGGGTTGTTACAATTGGGATGATGGAAGAGGAAGTTGTGGTGAAGATAGTGTTGAATATGGATAAAAATATGGAGATTGACTATAATCAGTCAATATATTTTGTGGAATTCCCCCAACATTTATGGTCAAAGAAGTAGAATAGATAGGTTGGTATTGGATTGGGACATTCACAAATTTCCTACCATTCCTAAGAATGGTATTAATTTTTTTGGTTCTATTTTATTCTTTTTTTTAAAGAAATGATTCACACAAAAATATTTTTCTTACTCTAATAATTACTCTAATAATCAAATCGTTAGGGAGGTATAGTTAAATTGTCTTAAATTAGGGCCTTCACCTGGATACCCGCATATAAACACTTGGTGATAAAATCCAAGTCGTGATGGATTCCAAGTCCTACCAGTCCTCATCCAGTTTACTGTGGTCAGTGATATACCCTTCGAAGATAAATATGTGCTCTATTCCATGACTATGAAGGTTGTTGGACCCACTAAATTTTAATTTTAATTAATATTTTTAGTTTTTTGAGCACAAGTGAAAGGATAATCCCTTTCCAAAGGTTCATGGGTATGGCTAACCCCCTTCACTATGTATTCTTATTATATCTAGACTAGATTTACCTCACAGACCTTTAATGTGGATTTTCCACCACCAAAGTGGCATCCTATCATGAGACTCGACTATAGAATAAGATGTCAGATGTTGTTCTTTTTAGGGATGTGTTGGAGCCAAATTTGACTCAACTTTGAAACCCCCAAATTTAAATTTTTGGTTTCAATCAAACTGCTTATACTATTGGTCATTGCTTATAGTTGTTGTGGGTAATTCAATTTTTCATTAGTTGGTTTGATTAAGTCTAACCTTAACCTTTTTTAATGTGGGCTTCATTGTATTAATCAAAGTACCTCAAATGGTTAGGGAAGAAATTTTCAAATTAAAAACCTAAAGCCAAAGTCCGACCTTCATAAATATTTCCTTGGGCCTAAAAGTCGATTAATAAAGTCCTTAAATCATAAGACGGTTAAGCATTTACCATGGTCTCAAAGTCCGAAAGCCTAAGGTTAAAGAAAATGATAAATTAATTAAAACCTAAGGGCATGCACCCCACCAAAGAAAGTTAGCCGATCGGCTCTCAGACTACACTAGCCGACCGATCGACTCCAAGGCTACACTGATCGATCGATCGGCTCCTGACCAATACTGGCATGCTGATCGGCTGTCGATTACAACTAATCGACCGATCCACCGACGATGAAAAGACAAGCAATGGTTCGGGTCCACCGACCGATCGACTCCCAAGAAAGAAACATCGATCGATCGGCTCGTTCGACTAACTAGCCAACCGATCGGCTCCCAGATTTAAAGGATAAGCCAAACGAAGGAGGAAGCCTCCTCGGTTGGAAAAAATAAGATAGAGACCGATCGGCCCCTACTTCTCAAACAAAAGCTGATCGACTTTCAAGAAGCCATACCCAGCCGATCGGCTCCCAATGGATGAAGGAAAGCCGAGCCGACGAATGCCTTGTCTAGATGGAGATGAAGAAAGACTGATCGGTCGGTCCACAAATACAAGAGAGTAGCCGATCGACTCCTGAGTAACAAGGATGGGCCAAAATTTTGAAAGCTCATCGGAAAGACCATCGGCTGACACATTACAAAGAAAATTCGATCGACTCCTTCGATACATCTCTCGATCGAGCTTCCCAGACTGGCGATCGATCAGCTCGGGAAAGAAAGTAGTCGATCGATCGAAGAATTCCGACAATCGATGCCTCGATAAGTGGATCCATCATGCAAAAAATTAGCTTGGCATGTGAACCAAGCATGAGGTATGCCTAACCATCCCATCAAATTAATTTGGTCTTACTAATTAATGATTTCTTGTGCAGGCAACTTTATGAGGTCGATCGATCGAGGATTTGCTGCCATCGACTAGCACGAATCAAAGAGAAGCCAAAATAATTGGTCGAGAGCAATAAATGACTATACATGCCAAAATTTGGGCACCAGCTGGCCTCCATGCCAAAAATGTCGTAGCCACACCATTAGCCAAGGTGGTCTCAAAATGAGTAAGAATGACAAGGCATCTACATTGAAGAGCAAATCCTGATGGCAGAACTCTCATCCAATCATGACAAGCCGAGACACATGAGGATCATCCTCGGATCATGAATGGTAAGATATCGAATGAGGACAAGGAGATCCGATGATGATGTTCATCTATCCCGAGATCCAACGGTTTGCATGAATAGAGATGGTCAAAGTTTAGTCAACACATGATTATTAATTAATCAAAGAATCTCGGGATATCAACGGTCACACTTTCACCTCGATCTTAATCCAACAGTAGCACCCGATTCAAAGGTAAAACCAAAGGTAAGTTTAAAAAATATGCCTGATTAATCAAATATTTGAGCATTCTTAACAAAGGCCTTAACACATTAGTAATCAAACATCTTCCTCTTGATCAAACAAAATTCAAAACATACGTCTTTCGGCTATCTAACCTACAGGTTTTTTCCCATAAAGCGATACAATGAGGGCTGGTCGAGCAACCGAATGTGGTCAAAACTCTAAACCAATAGATACGAAGATACAAATAAAAATAAAATCACCATTGATCAACGTGTTCAGAGTTTTAGAAACTAACACTCTTGCAGGATTAAGAATATCAAAAGCAACCATGTTAGAACTCGAGAAGGATGCAAAATCGACAAAGTCCACGTACTCATCTGTAAAAAGATTCAATAATCTGAGAAGGACGATCACTGCACAAAATCACCTATGAGAAGGATTAAATGGACCAAGCAACAAAAAAAGGGTGATCACTTCATAGAAACGCCATCAACATATGTCAAGGTAGGAATCAAAGAAGTGACTCATTCACAGCAAGGTACACTGAAAGACATTATGAAAATCAATAGCCAAGATAGAGTCAAAATAGTACGCACAAAAGCTATGAATCTAGAAGAATACTCATGGGAGGAAAGATTCAAAGAAATCAGAGAAAATCCCGTGTATAGTACCTTGTTAAGAACAAAGTAAACCAAATAAAAGATAAATCCTGACGCTCAAGCATGCCACCAGATCGTGTATATCTCACAGGAATAATGGTGTACCACAAGATAAGACTACAAAGCATAGTCACTGACTTATAAATAAGAGACAGTAGGGAAGAGCTAAGAGCATCAGTAAAGAGAAACAATGGAATACAAGGAATACAAATGTATTAAATTTTTGTTCTACAAATACTTAAGGTGAAGGATGCACGTGAAGAAAAAGCATGGTTTCAATTTTTAGAAAAACCATTCAATTCATGCTTCAATGGAATATAGTTACCATGGGAGCACTTCGACGGAGTATAGTTATGGAAGCAAATTATAGATGTTTCCAGATCTTGTTGTCCATTCCCATATTCTTCCTACTTACCACTACCCTCCTCCTCCTGGGTATTCCTCCTTGACCATCCTGACATTTTTCCTAGTATGTCACCCTCGCCCACTACCACTTCTTATCATTTACCCCCGTCATTCCATCCATCAGACCCTCACCATCCTTACTTCTTCACTCTATCTCGTGATCAGTGCAACTCCATTTGTTTGCCACTAGCACGCCACCCCTTGTCTTCACCATTACATCGAGCTCCCCTCCATCCTTCATCTAATATTCATGATGACAGCCTGGTCAGTCCCTAACAGCCAAGCATAGTGGCCAGGACAAGTAGAACAAAAAGGAAAAATATAATGTTGAATCCTTAGTTTCTAGGGCCAACCAAAGAGAGCAAAAAGGCCAAATTAAAATAACAAAGAGCTCCCTTCAGTCTAGAGAAGAACCTTAATAGTCAGTTCAGAGCTACGCCAATTGGACAACACATAGAATGGATTCAATCAGATGTTGCCAAGTGTACATCCGGAATTCAACCAAAAATAATAGAATCAAGAACCAACAACTATAAAAGGAAGCAGGCAGGTCTGGATTCTGCATCAAGCAATTAGAGAATAGCATTTTTGCTAAGAGGTATACTTGAGTGCCCTGTTAGTTGTGTTGTTGTATTTTCTTTGTGTCTATTTTCTTTTATTCATTCTTTCTTCCTCCCCTTGTTGTGCAGGATTGTATGATAGGAAAGCGTTCAAGAAGCTGAGAATATTTCCAGCCTTATTGAGCCTAGGATTCAGAGATTCTTCTGTTACCATATTGGAATAAGGAGAGTTGGAGAGACCTGTTACATTATTTGAACAGAGTCCTCTTCATTGTATTGATGTATTTCTTTAAGAAAAATAGAGTTAAAAGGCATCCCGCCCACTCTGCATGTAATATTTTCATGAAATCAATACAATTTTGGGTTTTATTCCTGTCATTTCTTTGTCTCAAGTATTGTGTGTATCTGTATAATGGGTTACATTATTTGAATGCATTATACACGTTTCTTTCGTTAGTTAACTCTTGATTTTGTTATGATATTCGAATGAAAGCAAGAATGCTAATTTCCTTCTCCCCTTCTTTCTGTTCATGATTAAAGTAGTTGTTAAATTGCTATAACAACCCAATGAATCTAGGCACCGGTCTACATAAGGCATAACAATTGGTTGTTTTCATGCTTGATCATTTTAATAAGAATACTATAGTTTAATATAAATATGGAGCATGCAAATTAGAAGTTTAATCGTAGAATTGTCATTGGGGTTTCCTTACCCGTTCTGCCATCTTTTATAGCAATATTCGGGTTTAACATAACATGAGGTAGGTCGACCAGAGCTTGTAATAGCTCATTGGTTTCAAACGGGTTCTTGTAGCATGACAATTGATTTCCTACGGATGCAAGAATCGGTTCCAATAATTTTTTGGCGCCATTGCCAGGGAGGACTTCTTAGAAAGATTCAATTATCTTCTTAAAATTTTTCTTCAATGATTATTTTTAATCAATGGATGACCAATTAAAGTAAAGAACCAATGTTTTAATTTTCACTTTGTTAGAAGTTCTTTATTTTTCCTATGTCCGTAGTTTATGTTTTGAAGTAAGTTTTTACATTCTTGATTTTCTTGAAAATTTTCTTTCTTGATTTTCTTGAATTTTTGGTTTCTTTATTTTCTTTATTTTCTTGATTTTCCCCAAGAACCCACTCCTGTGAGGATGAGAGATAATATCAAGCATTCTTGATAAGAGTATACGTTGTTATTTCTACACCCTAGTGTTGGTGACTCTTTGGACAAACCTAAAAGAAAAATATAAAAAAAAAAGAGAGAACATAACGTGTTGGCGAACACCAGGAGAAGTGGTAAGGAGCTATTTCCAGAACTCGAGAATCCAGAGGTATTTATACATACCCAAAAAAACTCCACTTTTTAAGAATACCATTTATAATAGTAGATTAAATTCTAGTGGTAAAAGGTACGTGAAGAAAATCTAGAATACTATTACTGCTGATATTATTGTAGATGAACGTTTAAAATCAGTAGTAGAAGATATATGTGATTATTCTCATTCAAGAGTAGATAATTCATCAATCTACGTTCAAACTGCCCAGACCCATACCACTGTAGGTACTACATCTATGAAATTAAATACAACAGTAGCTATGGCTCAGGGTAATGTTCATTTATGGAGAACTAACAGATATAGACCTTTTGTATTACCAATAAATTTAAATGCCTTACCCAGTAAAGCTCACAAATACCTCCCTAAGTTTTTAGGAAATAATGCAGTAACTGGAGAGGATCATATCAAAAGTTTCTTATATGCAATGGACAATGATATCTCAGACTTTAGAAAAATATGCTAGAGAATGGTTTAATTCCCTTCCTAACAATGATATCCCGGACTTCACCAAAATGGAAGAGGTGTTCCTAAAGAAGTATGGTGAAAGGAAAAATGAACAATCATTGTTAACTGAGCTAGCCACTATGAAGAAGAAAGAAAATGAGGTTGTTAGTGATTTTAATAGGATATTTTCAAAAACAAGAAACAAAATCCCTGCCAACCTCAGGCCTAGTGATATTCAGTCTATTTGTTTTTATAAGAATGCTTTTCAAGGAGAGTTTAACTATGAATTAAGGCAAGAACAAGCCACTACCATTGATGGTTGTATGGAAAAAGCAATGGATATAGAAAGAAATATGCTTGACAGTGGTAAGATGAAACCTTATTCTTTAGAAGTTAACATGCTTGAGAGAAAACCTAAGAGAGTGGCTTTTGATATACAAAGAAGAACTAAAATTGATCCTATGGAGAAGTTGACCAAGTCAAATGATAGAAATGTTCAACAACATGAGTAACAAAGTTAGCAAGAATTGAAAGAAATGGAAATAATGGTGAATCTTCATAGACAGAGCGACCACATGTTGATAACCATCCCCCATTTAAGAAAAATTACAACAAGAATTGGGGAAACAACAATGGTTTTGAAGAAGGGAATAGGAATAGGGGTAATGGGAATAACAACTGGAAAAATAGAGATTCTGACAGGGATCAGAACAATGTCCCTAACCCAATGCCATCTACCAATGTAGTTGAAGGTTTTCCCTATTTTTGCTCTACTTGTGATGCACCCCATAACCCTGATGCATGTGGAATACACCTGAGTGATCAACGTAATGTAGATATGCATGCAGAATCAGAAGAGGATATAAGAATCAATGCATGTTGGTCCATTGAAGATGAATCCAGAGAAAGGTTGTTTGAAGAAGACATGGATAAATATGCTTCAAATCATCATCCTCAGATCTTAGTGACTGAAGGAACTAAAATCTTACAGAAATCACATGAGTCAAGATATGATAAGATGAAGCAAGGGAAATTGATTCCCACTGCTCAAGAGGTTGAAGAATTAGAGGCAACCCATGTTTTAAATTTAAGGAATAGAACAGTCCCTGAAAGAATAGAGAAATTATCTACAAATGAACCAAGAAGATAAAATTTCACCAATAAAAATATCAATAAAGAGAAAACTGATAGGAACCCTAACAAAATTACTCCTGAGGTAATAGAATCAATAGAAGAAGTTCCCAAAGAAGAAAGTAATAAACCATTGGATATAAAGAAGATAGAATTTGATGTTGGGTCAGAACTCAGTAAGCAAAAAGTTAATATCACATTTGGTGAACTTATGAAAGTTCAAACATAGAGAGAACAAGTATGCAGAGCTTTTGGATTAGTAGAGCAGAAAGAAGACCCTACTTGTCATGTTGCTAGACAAAATCAACATGATACAAGATCACCATCTTCTATCAGACCCTTCTACGTGTCATTAAGATATAAGTCAGATGAAGGGGAAAGATATGTGATTCATAATTGCATGCTTGATAGTGGAGCTTCACATAATATCATGCCTAAGTTAATAGTTGACCAAATGGGATTAATCTGTACTAGAGATTCTGCCCCTATTTTTGTAATGGACAACAGACAAATTCCCTGTGTAGGGGTGATAACTGGATTATTAGTTTTCCTAGACCAACACCCCAAAAAGGGCATTGTCATGGATGTAGCAGTAGTTGATGTTGACCCATTCTTCTCACTATTACTCAGTAGGCATTGGGCAGAACAACTAGGGGGATCAATACAACTAGACTGGTCTTATGCTACCATCCCCATATCAGATAAGGAGAATATAATTTTAAGAAGGGAACCATTCAATAAACACTTCGTAGAGTTAATTCAAATAGATGAAACCATGATTAACTTAGTTAACTCTATGGAAGAAAAAGGGATGGGAGTCTATTCAATATGGCACAACCCATTCCTGATGGAAGTACCAGATGCAAAGAACATGGATCCAGAGGATATGAGAATAACTGATGTTGAATCAAATCGAGTATTAACCCAAGAAATGTGGACCATGTCATTTGATGGGGCTAAATCCCAATCTGGAGCAGGTGCAGGTGTAAATTTGATTGATATTAAAGGAAATTACCTTGGTATACCTTACAGATTGCAATTTCCTTGCACAAACAATGTAGTTGAGTACGAAGCTTTACTATTAGGGCTAAGGAAAGCAAAAGAGTTAGGTATTAACTACTTAACTATAATAGGGGATGCAAAACTTATTATACTACAAATAAAAGGTAAATATCAGACCAAGCATCCTAGACTTAAGCAATATAGAAATGCAATACTAGAAGAAATTGATAAATTTTTGGCTTTCAATATTTCATATATTCCTAGAGAACAAAATCATGTTGCAGATCTCTTAGTTATGAATGCCTCAGGTCTAGATCACCCAAAAATAACTATAGAGTATATGGACAGATTTCCAACTATCTCAGTCTATAAACCTTCTATGCCAGATAACATAGTCTATCTTCAGGTTTTTCAAGATGATATAGATATTAAGGATTTTATGACTTTGCAAAATCAATATGCAGATGTCATCTGTGATGAAAAAGATGAAGAAAAGTTAAAATATCAAATAGGAGAACCAGTAGAAGTAATCCAGTTGAAAACTAATAGAATACCCAAAGGATTGGTGTCTCTTGAAAGCCTATTTGATGATTTTGACAAAGCCTATAAACCTATACGCAGAGAAGTGATATATGAGGATATTAATATTGGCTCTATGAAAGAACCCAGAATAGTGAAAGTAGACATGGCATTACCTGCTAAAGAAAAAGTTGGATATATCAGTTTCCTAAAAAAGAACAAAGAACATTTTGCTTGGACCTATGAAGATCTCAAAACTTTCAAAATGGATGTGATGACACATATAATACCCTTGAAAGAAGAGGCCAAGCCTTTTAGACAAAAATAGAGAAAGTACAATCCAACTCTGCACCCAGTAATGCAAAAAGAAGTTCAAAAATTGTTGGACTCCAAGATAATAAGAAAAGTCAGATTTTCCTCCTGGATATCCAACTTAGTACCAGTTAGGAAAAAGAATGGGGACATTAGACTATGCATGGATTTTAGAAATTTAAACAAGAGCTCTCTAAAAGACAATTACCCATTGCCTAACATGGAACAACTACTGCAAGCAGTAGTAGGTTCAACTAGATTGTCCTTGTTAGATGGATTTTTAGGGTACAATCAAATTCTGATAAATCTAGAAGATAGACACAAGGCAACATTCACCACACCCTGGGGCACATTTGAATATTTAAGAATACCTTTTGGATTGATGAATGCAGGTGCTACTTTCCAAAGAGCGATGGACTTTGCTTTCAAAGGACTAATGTTTAAAATTGTAGTAGTGTACTTAGATGATATTACAGTTTTTTCTAAAAATCTAGAAGATCATCTAGAACATTTGACTGTAGTTTTTGCCCGGTGCAAGGAATTTGGAATTTCTCTAAATCCAAAAAAATGCATATTTGGAACTACACAAGGAAAATTGCTAGGTCATATAGTTTCAGAAAAAGGGGATAAGCATTGATCCAGAAAGGATAGAAGCCATTTCTAAAATTCCCCCACCCAAGAATCTAAAAGGAGTAAGGTCATTCTTTGGCAAAATAAATTTTATCAAAATATTTGTCCCAAATTTTGCAGAAATGACCAAACCCATAAATGATATGGTAAAGAAAACTGGAGAAATTAAATGGACATTAGAAAATATGGAAACATTTAACAAGATCAAAGAAGCCATATCAACCACTCCAACTTTAAGTTGCCCTGATTATGCAAAGGATTTTAATATCTATTCGTATGCATCTGAACATTCTATTGTTGTAGTCCTTTCACAAAAAGATAATGAAAATAATGAAATGCCAATAGCCTTTATGAGCTCAGGACTAAAAGGAGCGAATCTTAAATACACCCTGCTGGAAAAACATGCCTATGCAATCATCCAATATTTGGAACACTTTAAAGGTATATTTGGCTCAAACAAAGTTTACTATTGTATTCCCTTTATAGCAATAAAAGATATCTTTTCTCAATCAGAGCCATTGGGAAGACCAGCAAGATGGATGGTAAAACTTTTGCAATATGATGTTGAATTTAAAATAGTTAAAACAGTCAAAGGGCAGGGTTTAGCTAAACTGTTGGCTAACAAAGAAGAAGCAAGATCTAAAAATATTCTTACCATAGATCAGACATATGATGATAGAAGAATAAAAAATGAAGAATGTAAATGGTATGAAGAAATTTTGTCCTATCTACAAACTCTGTCATTTCCCATAGACATGTCAATAAATAGAATGAGGTCAGTCAAGCTGCAAGCTCAAAAATACTATATACAGGATGGTGTGCTATATTGGAAACACCTTGATGGAATTTTATTAGTCTATTTATATGAAAAAGAAGTCCCAAAAATAATTAATGAATTTCATAATGGTTTCTGTGGGGGACATTTTTCTCCAAGAGCTACAACCAATAAAATCATGAGAGCAGGATATTATTGGCCATCCCTTTTTAAGGATGTATATAAATATGTAAGGAATTGTCATAACTGCCAAGTTTTTACAGGGAAAAAGCATCTACCAACCATGCCCCTCAGGCCAGTAATCATTGAAGCACCTTTTTCTCAATGGGGTATTGACCTGATTGGAGAGATCAAGCCTAATTCATCTAGCCATCATAAGTGGATCATAACTGCAATAGATTACTTCACCAAGTGGGTGGAAGCTGCACCTTTGAGAACATCTACATCGGTTGCAGTCATCAGATTCATAGAAGAAAATATCTTGACCAGGTATGGAGTTCCTAAAAATCTTGTAACTGATAATGCTCAATATTTTGTGTCATATGAAATGGTAGAATTTTGTGCTGAATATGGAATTGAATTATCTCATTCCGCTAATTATTATCCCCAAGGAAATGGTCTAGCTGAGTCATCAAATAAAAATGTAATAACAAGAATAAAAAGGTCATTAGGCAAAAACAAAAGGGGATGGGATAGTGAACTTAAATTTGCTTTATGGGCTGATAGGTTTTCTGTTAAAAGAAATACAGGAAGAACCCCCTATGAGATGGTTTATGGAGAAAAAGCCCTACTACCCCCAAAAATGGAAAAAATGGCACTTTCCCTTTTATTGCAAGATCATGAAAACCCTGATCCCATTCAGAGAAGGCTTGACCAAATTGTCTTGTTAGAAGAACAAAGAAGAGAGACCCTCAATAGAATGATGGAACAAACCCAAAAAACTATAAATTTGTTTAATAAGAAAGCTAAGGGTACTCCTTTTTCTCAAGGAGATATAGTCATCTATTGGGATCCTAAAAATGATAAGCATGGTGAAAAGGGTAAGTTTGAACCTAAATGGATTGGCCCATACCAAATTGCCCATGTTATCAGTCAGAATACTTACAAGCTACAGACTTTGCAGGGAGAAATAATGGCTATCCCTATTAATGGCCAACACCTCAAAATGTACAATCCCTGTTGAAGGTGTACTTTAAAAAAAAAATAGAAAAACAAAAATCCAAAAATAGAGTGGTGTATTTTGTTTATTAGTTATAGCTTCCCTTTTGTTCTTGAATAATTCTGAGTTTACTGTATACATGATATCTTAGTTTGATGAGTATATCTAAACTATTGATTCCACCAAAAACAATAAAAGGAAAAAGGGAATTTATTTTAGATATTGATGAGCTTTACAATTCTGTCAAAAATGAGTGTTTATGCAATAGTTGTTTGATATGAGATAAAACAGACAGAAAACAAAGTTGATTGAAACATCATGTCAAGCCTCACATTACAAATGATACTTAAAGTGACTTCAAAGGTCCAAAGAACTGAGTTATCTTTGAGAGGGTAGTTGAGCCAAAAATTATTACACTCATATTTTATAGCTAGAAACTAATCCTCAACTCAGGCATACTTATTGCACAATTTGCTTATATATCCAAACACTTCTCTCACGAGAAAGAAAAATAAAAAATAAAGTAAAATTGAGTCACTACCTGAGATATCTTGGAAAACCTCTACCGGGGCTATAGACGCTTGACTGGTAGTAGGGTAAAACTAAGATGGGATTAGAAGCAACTCCACCGAGGCTATAGATGCCTGATTGGTAGTGGAGCCCTGTAGAATGGTGAAAATTTTTAAAGAGTGAAATCACATATTAGGCTTGGCTATTTTGCTCAGATATGATAAAGTTCTAAAAGATTTAGAAATCCCAAAAAAGAATGCACAAACACACACATGGGAAAAAATATGATGAGACAAATGGCTATGACAAAATCTGTGTAATCATATCTTATGACTTAGCTAAAACAAGCATTACAATATTTCAAAATAAAACTCATCGATTTCTAAAATTTTCTAACCTTTGTTTCCAAATTGAATGAAAAGGGATCTTCAGTTTTTCATACTCTACTTGCTTTGATATCATGTTTTCAGTATATATATATATATAAAATAAAAAATGAAAAAAATGATGAAGAAAAGAAAGAAAAAAAGGAAGGAAGTTTTTTCTGTTATGCATTTCAAGTTTTGTTTAGCAATCAAAATTTTGTTGTTTTTTGTTAAATTTTTGCAAAATAAAACCAGGAGATTCTGTGGTTCTCAAGTGCTTCATGTTTTCAACACATTGTCCCAGTCAGAGCCTATGTTGGAGCCAAATTTGACTCAACTTTGAAACCCCCAAATTTAAATTTTTGGTTTCAATCAAACTGCTTATACAGTTGGTCATTGCTTATAGTTGTTGTGGGTAATTCAATTTTTCATTAGTTGGTTTGATTAAGTCTAACCTTAACCTTTTTTAATGTGGGCTTCATTGTATTAATCAAAGTACCTCAAATGGTTAGGGAAGAAATTTTCAAATTAAAAACCTAAAGCCAAAGTCCGACCTTCATAAATCTTTCCTTGGGCCTAAAAGCCGATTAATAAAGTCCTTAAATCATAAGACGGTTAAGCATTTACCATGGTCTCAAATTCCGAAAGCCTAAGGTTAAAGAAAATGATAAATTAATTAAAACCTAAGGGCATGCACCCCGCCAAAGAAAGTTAGCCGATCGGCTCTCAGACTACACTAGCCAATCGATCGGCTCCTAAGCTACACTGATCGACCGATCGGCTCCCGACCAACATCGACCAGCTGATCGGCTATCGATTACAACTAGTCGACCGATCCACCAATGATGAAAAGACAAGCAACGGTTTGGGTCCATCGACCGATCAGCTCCCAAGAAAGAAACATCGATCGATCGACTCGTTCGACTAACTAGCCAACCGATCGACTCCCGACTTTAAAGGATAAGCCGAACGAAGGAGGAAGCCTCCTCAGCTAGAAAAAATAAGACAGAGACCGATCGACCCCCACTTCTCAAACAAAATTTGATCAACTTTCAAGAAGCCATACCTAGCCGATCGGCTCCCAATGGATGAAGGAAAGCCGAGCCGATGAATGCCTTGTCCGATCGGAGATGAAGAAAGACTGACCGATCGGTCCACAAATACAAGAGAGTAGCCGATCGGCTCCTGAGTAACAAGGATGGGCCAAAATTCTAAAAGCTCATCGAAAAGACCATCGACTGACGCATTACAAAGTGATCGATTGGCTCGAGAAAGAAAGCAGTTGGTCGATCAAAGAATTTTGACAATCGATGCCTCGATAAGCGGATCCATCATGCAAAAAATTAGCTTGGCATGTGAACCAAGCATGAGGTATGCCTAACCATCCCATCGAATTAATTTGGTCTTACTAATTAATGATTTCTTGTACAGGCAACTTTATGAGGCCGATCGATCAAGGATTTACTGCCATCGACTAACATGAATCAGAGAGAAGCCAAAATAATTGATCGAGAGCGATAAACGACTATACATGCCAAAATTTGGGTGCCAACTGGCCTCCATGCCAAAAAGGTCGTAGCCACACCATTAGCCAAGGTGGTCTCGAAATGAGTAAGAATGATAAGGCATCTACGTCGAAGAGCAAATCTCGATGGTAGAACTCTCATCCAATCACAATGAGCCAAGACACATGAGGATCATCCTCGGATCATGAATGGTAAGATATCGAATGAGGACAAGGAGATCCGATGACAATGTTCATCTATCTCGAGATCCAATGGTTTGCATGAATAGATATGGTCGAAGTTTAGTCAACACATGATTATTAATTAATCAAAGAATCTCGGGATATCAATGGTCACGCTTTCACCTCGATCTTAATCCAACAGTAGCACCCGATTCAAAGGTAAAACCAAAGGTAAGTTTAAAAAATATGCCTGATTAATCAAATATTTGAGCATTCTTAACAAAGGCTTTAATGCATTAGTAATCAAACATCTTCCTCTTGATCAAACAAAATTCAAAACATACGTCTTTCGGCTATCTAACCTACAGGTTTTTTCCCATAAAGCGATACAATGAGGGCTGGTCGAGCAACTGAATGTGGTCAAAACTCTAAACCAATAGATACGAAGATACAAATAAAAATAAAATCACCATTGACCAACGTGTTCGAAGTTTTAGAAACTAACACTCTTGCAGGATTAAGAATATCAAAAGCAGCCATGTTAGAACTCGAGAAGGATGCAAAACTGACAAAGTCCACGTACTCATCTGTAAAAAGATTCAATAATCTGAGAAGGACGATCGCTGCACAAAATCACCTATGAGAAGGATTAAATGGACCAAGCAACAAAAAAAGGGTGATCACTTCATAGAAACACCATCAACATATGTCAAGGTAGGAATCAAAGAAGTGACTCATTCATAGCAAGGTACACTGAAAGACATTATGAAAATCAATAGCCAAGATGGAGTCAAAATAGTACGCATAGAAGCTATGAATCTAGAAGAATACTCATGGGAGGAAAGATTCAAAGAAATCGAAGAAAATCCTGTGTACAATACCTTGTTAAGAACAAAGTAAACCAAATAAAAGACAAATCTTGATGCTCAAGCATGCCACCAGATCATGTATATCTCATAGGAATAATGGCGTACCACAAGATAAGACTACAAAGCATAGTCACTGACTTATAAATAAGAGACAGTAGGGAAGAGCTAAGAGCATCAGTAAAGAGAAACAATGGAATACAAGGAATACAAATGTATTAAATTTTTGTTCTACAAATACTTAAGGTGAAGGATGCACATGAAGAAAAAGCATGGTTTCAATTTTTAGAAAAACCATTCAATCCGTGCTTCGACGAAATATAGTTACCAGGGGAGCACTTCGACGGAGTATAGTTATGGAAGCAAATTATAGATGTTTCCAGATCTTGTTGTCCATTCCCATATTCTTCCTACTTACCACTACCCTCCTCCTCCTGGGTATTCCTCCTTGACCATCCTGACATTTTTCCTAGTATGTCACCCTCGCCCACTACCACTTCTTATCATTTACCCCCGTCATTCCATCCATCAGACCCTCACCATCCTTACTTCTTCACTCTATCTTATGATCAGTGCAACTCCATTTGTTTGCCACTGGCACGCCACCCCTTGTCTTCACCATTACGTCGAGCTCCCCTCCATCCTTCATCTAATATTCATGATGACAGCCTGGTCGGTCCCTAACAACCAAGCATAGTGGCCAGGACAAGCAGAACAAAAAGGAAAAATATAATGTTGAATCCTTAGTTTCTAGGGCCAACCAAAGAGAGCAAAAAGGCCAAATTAAAATAACAAAGAGCTCCCTTCAGTCTAGAGAAGAACCTTAACAGTCAGTTCAGAGCTACGCCAGCTGGACAACACGTAGAATGGATTCAATCAGATGTTGCCAAGTGTACAGCCAGAATTCAACCAAAAATAACAGAATCAAGAACCAGCAGCTATAAAAGGAAGCAGGCAGGTCTAGATTCTGCATCAAGCAATTAGAGAATAGCATTTTTGCTAAGAGGTATACTTGAGTGCCCTGTTAGTTGTGTTGTATTTTCTTTGTGTCTATTTTCTTTTATTCATTCTTTCTTCCTCCCCTTGTTGTGCAGGATTGTATGATAGGAAAGCGTTCAAGAAGTTGAGAATATTTCCAGTCTTATTGAGCCTAGGATTCAGAGATTCTTCTGTTACCATATTGGAACAAGGAGAGTTGGAGAGACCTGTTACATTATTTGAACAGAGTCCTCTTCATTGTATTGATGTATTTCTTTAAGAAAAACAGAGTTAAAAGGCATCCCGCCCACTCTGCATGTAATATTTTATGAAATCAATACAATTCTGGGTTTTATTCTTGTCATTTCTTTGTCTCAGTATTGTGTGTATCTGTATAATGGGTTACATTATTTGAATGCATTATACACGTTTCTTTCGTTAGTTAACTCTTGATTTTGTTACGATATTCGAATGAAAGCAAGAACGCTAATTTCCTTCTCCCCTTCTTTCTGTTCATGATTAAAGTAGTTGTTAAATTGCTATAACAACCCAATGAATCTAGGCACCGGTCTACATAAGGCATAACAGTTGGTTGTTTTCATGCTTGGTCATTTTAATAAGAATACTATAGTTTAATATAAATCTAGAGCGTGCAAATTAGAAGTTTAATCGTAGAATTGTTGTTGGGGTTTCCTTACCCGTTCTGCCATCTTTTATAGCAATATTCGGGTTTAACAAAACATGAGGTAGGTCGACCAGAGCTTGTAATAGCTCGTTGGTTTCAAATGGGTTCTTGTAGCATGACAATTGATTTCCTACGGATGCAAGAATCGGTTCCAATAGGATGTTATAAAATGTGAATCGAACAAATTTTTATTTTTTAATTTTCTAATCTAAGAAAAAAAAATTTAGTGATCTTGTTTAGATTTTTTTTTGAAAAAAAATGAAAGAAAAAGGTGGCGATTCACATCGGGTTCACCAAATAATGTGGACCAAAAATGTTGCACCCCTTTACTTTAGGTTAATGGATCCATACATTGAATGGGATGGGAAATCAAGGGTCCACACCTCGATGTGAGGGGTACCTAGTGTCGTGTCTCCTTTGATTATTGTCGATAACTTGGTTGGGTTCACCAAGAAACATTTAAAGATAGTTTTTATGTCTATGCAATGGGAAGTGTTTAATGTATTATTTATTCAACATGCACCTATATTTAGGATGAAATGTATCTAGAAACCTAAGTTATATGAAAATTTATTTGAAAATAGCACATAATGAATGCAATACTTCTAGGCTAAATGCAATTTGTCATCTTTGTATTTTTTTTGTTCTTTTGATATTTTGATACTTTTATGTAGAAATAAAAGAAAAAATAGATCGATGTTGATGGAAATAGAAAACAAAAATAAAATAAACCAGAGAGGTGCACTTACCCAAATCATATGACTATTGCAGGTAAATTTGGAGCCTCTTTTCAAATTTTATATCTATGAGCAAATTCAGTCGCTGTGAGCGAATTCAATAGTTGTTCTTGTTAGTTCTAAATTCACGAAAGATCTACAACTAATCACACAAGGCACTAAAAATTATTATCAGTGATTAGGGGTCTGCTTAGGCCACTATAAAATAGATCTTGATGGCATAGAGATTAGACCCCTTATGTTATTTTAGCAAATCTTACATGAAAATAAGAAAATTGTAAATTTATTACAAATAGATGGGAGATCGATAGGAAATAATGTAACAATGTAGAATGTGGAGTCCAATGCCTATGTAAATAACCAGTATGAAAAGTGCAAGATATGATAATGAATCTAGAAGTAACATTTTACCCCAACCTATGATTATGAAAATTTGGGCCTTCTAGAGAATTCGAGCCTTCAAAAGTTGGCTCCCGAATTCATGATAGCTAGATTCTCATAAAGTTTTTGGCACTTTGGAGGACCAAACAGTGTCAAAATGAGATAAATATTATACCGTTGGAAATATATTTTTGATCCTGATACAATGGTGTAATATTTATGATAAATAGATATGATTTTATGGGAACAAGTTATCTCAAAGATACTTTTTGTATAAATGCACAAAAACAAGAATTTGCTAATGCAAAAATGATATGTAAGATGCTAAAATGAATGAAATGATCTGCTTATAGTGATGGTATGTCAAATATGATATTCTAATTTTGTGTAAGCAATTATATCAAGATGGACCTATTTTATATTGTATTTGTGAATATGTATAATAGACTTCTCAGCTGAACTATGAACTCCAAAGCCTTCTTTAGCCTACACAAACTTGTTATTGATATTCAACCTGCAACAAAAGTTATTAGTTCACAAGCTCTCTCTCAATTCCAAAATAATTGTTCTTGATTTTCTAATTTCTCTCTTCATTCACTCATAGCCTCTATGGAAGGTGAATTAAATATTTTTTAACTTTGATTGATGTGGGATAACTAGGAAAGGGCAAGATTTGAGGTGGTAGTTTAGGTTTTTTAGCCAGTTTGGGAAAACTCCCAATCTAAGTAAATTTGGGTCCTAAAAATGGGAGCCCCAAATTCATGAAAGGTGTAGATTCAAACCAATTTTGGACTAAATCATAACAATATTTGGGTGGTTGAACGGTTTTCTATTTTAGCAAATTTGAGCCTTCTAGCAAATTTTGGCCTTCATAAGTTGGCTCTTGAATTCACAATAGCTAGACCTATGTGCGTTTTTTGGTGTTTTAAGGGGCCAAATGATGTCAAAATGGGATATATCATATATCATTAAAAATATATTTTCAATCCTGATCTAATAATATAGGTTTTGGGAAATTTAGAGGGGATTTTATTGGTGAAAAATAAGCTCAAAGATGACCTTACTTTTTTGAGAGGAAAACTAAGGATGCTTAAGGAAAATGACTCATATTAATGGGTCAATTTTCCATGTATACATATTATCACAAAGAGGATCACCCATAGCACATTCTATAGGGGTTTTTACATGAAATTTAGTGCAACCTTTGATTGTGCCATCCTTTTTAACAAAAGAGGAGAGATTCCAAAATTCACAAGGTCTCTATGAGATAGAGAAACATGGTCCTTTTGAGAATAAGAGGACTAGATACACACAATACAAGGGATAAAACCATAAAATGAGGATTTTTTTCAAATGGTATCCTCATGATGCACATCACAAGGAGCATCCCCTTCAACATACTCATTTGGGGTCACACCTAGCTTAGGATGCACAAAATTTACCATGTTGCAAAACAAGATGTCTGAGGGATAAGGCAAACCCTCATCCTCATCACTCCACTTCAAGCTTTGATGATCTAAATATTTAGCATAACTAATAAATGGATCATCATCATAGGGAAAAGGCTGGTTTTTATTAGGTATGTAGCCTATGCCACATATCCTAGGCCAAATTTCCACTTCTAAACGCTCTTGAATACCTTTCTGTTGTGGCCATGGCCCCAAACCTTTACCTATATACCCTACACTAGATGGGATTTTCTTGGGAAGTGGGTAATCATTGGATAGATAACAATGGGCAAAAGAGCATTCTATAGGACAAGGGTTGCTACCACAAATAGTTTCTTCAAATGTTGTACCTATGAATATAAAGGTACACATGCCAATGTGTACAATTTTACTCTTCATACAAGGTAAACCCATAGTCCTTGGTGAAGGTGGTATCTTGGTAAGATCCAAAAGAGGTTTTTGAAGAAGTGGATTAACTTGATCCCATGGTAAAACATTGATTATTGTTTCCTAATTATGGGATGTAAAATTGAACATTTCTTGACCTTGGGTGCATCTCAAAACCCCTACCCTGAAAAAAATGTAAAAGCCATTATTCGAGTGGAAGTTTAAGCCCCAATTTTTTCTTTTCCGCTCTCAAAGTTTCATCCAAGTAGAGAAGTAGATGAGGGTGGAGATTCGGGTGGTTATAAAATTGAGGTAGATCCCAAAATCCCACCCTATCTTGAGTAGAAATTTGGAAAGGACAAAAGGATGGAGCAATCCCAAAATATTGCCTGAGCAAATAAGGTGCGACAAAAAAGTAGGAAATTTATAGTAAAGGAAGGTGCTCTGAAGTTCCACCCTAGGTAAATTAGATGCTACAACAGACAGAGAATTTTGGAAAGTTGTGGGCTTCCTTGGAGCCTAAAACCCTTCCCAGGGTGAATACTTAGAAAAATGAGGTAGAAATCTAGAGTGAGCACAATCCTAAAGGTCCACCCGATACAGAAGAAAACACCTGGTAGAATAAAAAATTAATGTAGATTTAGGGAGAATACAAGACCCCACCATAGATTCCAGTTTGAAAACTCAAGAATTCAATTTCCTGCTAGAGTGCTACATTCAAAGTAGAAGTAAGTTGTAGATAAAGTTAATACCTCAACTACCCTAGTCCCATACATGAATATATAAAGTAAAATAGTGTCATCAGATGCAAAAGTAGACTGAGGAGTTAGATGAATATATTTAATGCAATCATCCTAGGTGACAGAGATATTCTATCAAGGGAAGATGATTTGTAGAAGATTTACAAAGGCCAACTAATCACTACTTAGGTGGTGCTTTATTAATTAAATTTTATTGTCCTATAAAAGGAGGGGGGACTTACCTCTATAAGTAGTAGAATGCAATATATTCTTAGGGTTGGCTCTTGGCTATTATAATTTGTATGTAATATTTGAAGCATACTAAATACAAATGAACTATTATCTAGTCTTCAAACACTTTCATGTATGTATGAACATTATAGTTATTTATTTCTACTAAAATTGGTGAATGAATTAGTTTTAATTCTACATTCTAGATTTTTACTGTTTTTTCATTAGTTCTAAAATTTACAACCAAATACTGTGTATCGAATGATATTAAAATGTGTTGGCTGATCTGTTAGATGTTTCAAGCATATTTTTTTTATGTCTCAATATTGATCTTACATGTATCTTGATGTGTCTAATCATCCCTCTATATCTTATAGTTTTAGATTAGATTTCTCTCTTTCCCATTTTTCATAACCTAAGCAAACCAATTAGAACCTATTAAGGAATTGATCTACTCCATATACTGGTTATAAAACCTCACTATATTGTGACCATTCAATGTTGGTTGAGTTTGTGGGTGCACAACTCCTTCCATTAGGTGTAGATCTTCGACCAAAATTTTTTGGCACACTTGGTGGGATCCAAAATTATCACATATTGATTATTTTAGAGTAAGTTGATTCTTTATTATACTCAATAATCCATTAATAACTTGGTGACTCTACTAGCCCACTAACCTAGAAAGATTTTTTAAATGTAAATATTTTATATTTACAAGACATAGAGCTAGTTTGTTTGAAGAGCCTATTGAGTTCTTTGAGCTATCTTTTGCAAGAAGGTAGTCACCTACCTCTACTAAATATGTTTCATACCTAGCTTTCTTAGAAATCAAAACCATAGTGATTCAGATTTTAAAGAGTCTTCTACCCCCACAAAAGTGATGGATCAAAATCAAAATCAGAACCTAGGATACCCCACCTAGGACCATATTTGTCCCCAAAACCTTAACAACAAAAATACTATTCGCTTGGTAGTCTTGAAATCTTTTCCTACATATGATGGTACCAAGAAGATTGTATATGAACACTACCAAGATGTGGTCACACTAGCTGCTGTTTATAATATCTGAAAAGAAGATGTCATGATCAGATTATTTGTCATATATTTAAAGGAAAAAATGCTATATTGGTATATGGCCCTCCCTAATGGAAGTATTACTACATGAGTGAACTTGAAAAGAATATTGGTGGTAGAATTTAATGAGCAGACTAATCCTTTTTCCATGCTCACTTAGTTTACTATTATACAAAAGCATCCTCAAGAGAAAATAGTTGATTTTAATATCATATTTAGTTGCACCTAGCAAAGGGTGCCTAAGGGTCTTCAACCAACTAATGAGTAGGATGTATATTATTTTATGAGAGCCTTTAGTTTAGATTTAAGCTTAATGATAAGGAAGTTGAACATTTTAACTTTTCCTCAAATATTCCAAGAAGCCATTAAATTTGAGAAGCTCCTCATAGCCATTGGTTGGCTACTACCTAAATCCATAATACCTATTTTCTCAAAGCTCTTATAGAACTAACCATAGCTTGTATCTTCAACACCAACTTACCCTATGATCCCTTCCCCAGGGAATTTATCACATTGGTCTACTACTTCAATGGTACCGACCTTGCTACACCAGACCCACAAACTACCCTCCTGCTTGATATATAAAATACTATGAAGAATATCTCAAATGATATTACCCTTATGAAGAGAAGGGAGGAAGAAATGAACTTCCAACCTAGAATATTCTCTTACGTGGTCAAATATAAAGTTGCATCTACCAGTAGACCCCCTGAAAGAACAAGCACTATCTTTGCAAATGAAGAAGCAAAACTCTCCTCTTTCACATCCTAGTCTGATTATTGGTGCTCTACATGTAATGATCCCCATGTAGAAAATACCTGCATGATGAATCAACATTATGTGTAGAAGGTGGTGGTGGAAAGGATGGAGAGGGATAAAAAATTATAGATTAACATGATTAGAAAATGCGAACACAATTTTATGATATCATCTATTGAACACGTTTCTATCCTGACTGGAAAAAATCCACTGTAGGTAAATCTAGAGGAACTAAACCCTTTGAAGGTCCCAAATGAAACCAAAGAGACTAACAATACAAAGAAGGATATCCCTTATAAAGCATCTATCTATAGACAAATCAATTAGTAGAATTAGGATACTACACCCAATGCAGTGTAGCAAAAGAGAGCCAAGACACAAGAGGAAGCTAGGTATAAACTAAGATATCCATCCTTGATGAAGTGATAGTAGATAGAAGAAACTAAAGAATACCATAGCAAGTATGAGCTACTGTAGAGATATAAAGAGAGACACCCTGTAGCCTCTACCTTAAACATCATCTAAGAATTGAAGAGAACACCTTCAAAGTTCAACATGTATGATGCTTTGCTAATCCCCAAATAGATCGATCTACTGCAAGCAACACTCAAGCTGATAATTAGAACAAGCTATCACCTAAGAAAAATCTAGTCCAAGGGAGTTTGATTATAGAAGCAGGTAAGAATAAACCTTCTCCATTTTATCTATCTCTAGAAATGGAAGTATGGGTAGTACACAATTGTATGATTGAATCATGAGCGACCACTATAGTCATGCCTAAAGTTATGTGTGATATTATGGGCATAGAATATACAAGAAGTTGCCTTGGACTATTACAATTAGATAATACACGAATACAGTATGTAGGGGTCATTAAGGATGTCCCCATGGTATTACATAGACTACCCTAAGTTACAATCATACTATAAATCATGGTGGTGGACCTCAAGCTCTACTTTGGAATATTTTTATTAAGGGAATTTACTACCAAACTAGGAGGTTACCTTTCCCTGGACTATTATCACATGGAGATACCCTTCAAAGGTATAAGAGTGAATAATTTATCCAAGAAATCCTCTTCATTTCATATAGAAAATTTAGAAAAAGTAGGTTAGCATGCTAGTACAGTGGGCATGATTAATAAAGAAGATTTGATGGAGGAAGTTTTATAAGAACTTCAATCTGAAGACTAGTTTTATTTGAAGGACTTAAATGTTAATAGAAATTGGGATGATCACTTACTCCATTCAAAATCCAAAGGAAAAAGGGATGGAGAAGTTGACACCCACATAAAATCAACTTTGGAAGCTATACTTGGATGGATCAAGATGTAAAAATGGTGCAAGAGCAGGAGTGGTATTAATATCACCTACAGGAGTTCAAAAATACTTCTCCTATAGACTCACATGGAGATGCACTAACAATGTAGTAGAGTATGAAGCCTTGTTCTTGGGATTAAATAAAGTTGAGAAACTTAGAATAAAGCAACTGCAAATATTTAGATATTTTGTGTTGGTGATTAATAAAATAATGAAGAAGTGTGTAAGCAATCAACACTATATCAAGGTATATAGAAATAGATTCTAGGACTTACTGAAGGTCTTTGAGGTCCTGAATATCAAATCCATCCCTAGATACCAAAATTACCATGTTGACATCTTGGTGGCCATGGGAGCCAGTTATTTCCCTGTGTCAAACATACACAGGCCCAAGATAGTAAGGTTGATATACCAGCCTTCAGTATCAGATAAATATATATTTTTGTAGGTATTTGAAAGTGATGAATCGATAATAGACTTCTTAATCCAGGAAATGAACTACTCTACTAGACTTGTGGGAGATGAATATCAAGAAGAAGAAGAGGAGGAATTCCTCCAGCTAAAAAATAACCACATACAAAAAGTTCTAATTACTTTGGAGAGTTTATTTGATAATAGTGACTGCCCAATGAGTCACATGATTAAGATTTATGCTAAGGGATCCAAGGATATTTTAGTGGTCCCAAGGAAGATTCTAAAGATGAGTGTAGATTGCTTAGAATAAGAGCTAAATAAAATCTAGGATTTGTGCAAAAGGTAGGATGATATTAGTGCCTGGACATATGATGACCTCAAGGTTTATAACAAGAACACCATTCAGCATATCATTGAGTTAGAATCAGATGTAAAATCGGTCCAACAGAAGCTAAGGCTAGTTAATCTTAAAATTGAGACCCTGATGAAACAATAACTCTTGAAGTTGCTTACTACCAATATAATATACCCCATTAAGCATTCTACCTAGGTGGAAAACCTAGTTCTAGTTAGAAAAAATAATGGAGAAATTAGGCTCTATGTAGACTTTCGAAGCCTGAATAGAGTCTATCTAAAAGACCATTATCCATTGCCACAAATTGATCATATACTGGACACAATAGTAGGAGCAGAGAGATTTTCTCTACTATATGGTTTTCTTGAATTCAATAAAATTTGGATATGATATGAATACCAATACAAGATAGCCTTCACCACCAAATGGGAAACCTTCACTTATCAATGAATTCTATTCAGGTTATCTAACATGGGAGCCACCTTCTAGAGGGCAATGGATATGGAATTTGATGAACTAGTGAATAGAGTGATTGATATTTATCTAGATGATATGCTTGTATTTTCTCATAAAAAAATATCATATAGAGCACCTGTTGAGAAGCAACACACCCCCACTAAAAAAATGAAATTCCATCTTTTGAAAATATTTAATTTTCATTTTTTCTACAAGGACCCTCTTGAGTTTTTCGGGTTTTAATTCCAAATTTTGCTTGCATCCTTTTCAAATTTCGCCTACATCAAAGTGTCCAAGTAGGCTTGCATATGGCATTGATTTCAATTTAAAATTTCTGAAATTTTGCATGTTAAATGTATTACCAGAAATAGCAGTTTCTATTTCTAGCCAACAGACTTCTAAATGCATTTTCTCTTAATCCGTGATGAATTTTTAAGTTCCGTTTGTATATTGGGATACCCATTGGGCTCATTTAGATGCTTGTAAAGTTTCATCAAATTCTGGGCACTTTGAATTTTCATCATTTTTCTACGCCATGTGAAGCTGACCATTCTCGAGCAATTTAAAATTCATTTTTCAAATGTTAAAATCATTTATGAGTAAGGAAGATCCTTCACCAATATGTAAAAATGCAAAATACAGATGGACAAAGTCATTGGAGTCAACCTACAATTTTTGGAGAATTTGCAAAGTGGAAGAAAAGCTTGAGGGAAATGTCGCGATATCGCGACATGTTCCATTTTCGGACATGTCTCATTTTCGCGAAGGCAAAACCTTGGAAGAAAATCTTGAGGGAAATGTCGCGATATCGTGACATGTTCCATTTTCGGACTTGTCGGACTTTCGCTCAAATTTAATTGTACCCTAAAATCTTTTAAAGTCCAATGTCGCGATATCGCGACATGTTCCATTTTCGGACATGTCTCATTTTTGCGAGGGCAAACCTTGGAAGAAATGAAGTAAGGGAAATGTCACGATTTCGCGACATGTTCCATTTTCATGAGGGAAAAGCTTGGAAGAAATGAAGTGAGGGAAATGTCGCGATTTCGCGACATGTTCCATTTTCGCGAGGGCAAAGCTTGGAAGAAATGAAGTGAGGGAAATGTCGCGATTTCGCGACATGTTCCATTTTCGCGAGGGCAAAGCTTGGAAGAAATGAAGTGAGGGAAATGTCGCGATTTCATGACATGTTCCATTTTCACGAGGGCAAAGCTTGGAAGAAATGAAGTGAGGGAAATGTCACGATTTCGCGACATGTTCCATTTTCGCGAGGGCAAAGCTTGGAAGAAATGAAGTGAGGGAAATGTCACGATTTCGTGACATGTTCCATTTTCGCGAGGGTGAAAGCTTGGAAGAAATGAAGTGAGGGAAATGTCGCGATATCACGACATGTTCCATTTTTGCGAGGGCAAAGCTTGGAAGAAATGAAGTGAGGGAAATGTCGCGATATCGCGACATGTTCCATTTTCACGAGGGCAAATCTTGGAAGAAATGAAGTGAGGGAAATGTCACGATATCGCGACATGTTCCATTTTCGTGAAGGCAAGCTTGGAAGAAATGAAGTGAGGGAAATGTCACGATTTCGTGACATGTTCCATTTTTGCGAGGGCGAAATCTTGGAAGAAATGAAGTGAGGGAAATGTCGCGATTTCGCGACATGTTCCATTTTTGCGAGGGCAAAGCTTGGAAGAAATGAAGTGAGGGAAATGTCACGATTTCGCGACATGTTCCATTTTTGCGAGGGCAAAATCTTGGAAGTAATGAATTGAGGGAAATGTCACGATTTCATGACATGTTCCATTTTTGATTGTGGATGAAATAATGTAAAATAAAGTCCAATGTCGTGATATCGCGACATGTTCCATTTTTGGACATGTTGGATAAGAATAAAGAATGTCGATATCGCGACATGTTCCATTTTTGTGAAGGCAAAAGCTTGGAAGTAATAGCTTGAGGGAAATGTCGTGATATCGCGACATGTTCCATTTTCATGAAGGCACAAGCAAGGAAGAAGTAACTTGAGGAAAATGTCACGATATCGCGACATGTTTTAATTTCATGAGAATATGAGCTTGGAAGTGGAAGCTTTTCAACACAGTCCAAACCCTAGAAATATTTAAATAAAAAAATTAATTAATTAAATTAATTAATTAATTAAAATGAAAAACATTAAAAAACCTTAGAAAAATTAATTAATTAAAAAGTTCTAATCTTTGCTTTTCTTTGCAGAAAGTGATCCGACAGTTACATTCATGGCAGAAGTAATGGCGAGAAAGACGGACAAACCTAAATTTTGGCACAAATCAAGCGAGGACCGTCAGATGGAAATAGGAGATGTCGGGAATTTCTGATCCATCCGAATTTTGCAGATCTGGCCATAAATAAAAACTTTAAGGAATTTGTCGGTGGATGCATTTGCCAGGAAAATTTATGGCAAAAGTAATGGTGGACAGAGAATTTCAACTCGAACCAAACAAAGGCGGTTGTGCGAGGATAGAAGGCCTAGGAAGTCAGTGACTCATCCAGATTTTGTAGAGGAATTAATGAGATGCTCGATGGCTTATCGAAAGATGAAGATACATTTACACGCGGTGTCCATTTGATGAGGATGAAACCAAGTCTTATCTTCTCCATTTATGGCAAGATCCACGCGAAGATTTTTAGAGTAATTAGGGCTTATCAAAAACTCTATATAAAAATGCCTTATATTGTAAAGCCTCGACGGTGGGATTTTTATGATAAGATTTAGATATTTGGAAGAAGATATTTTTGAAAAGATCAGGGTTTGTCCTGAGTCTATATATACTTCTTTTGAATGTAAAGTCCGGAGGCGAAAACTTAGAATAAAAGACATTTTAGCAATTTCTTGCAAATCTTGTTTGAATGCTTTGTTCTGTACCTGGGGTTGGTGTGACATCATTTTTTTGTGATAGCGTGGCCAGGAGCCTAATCTCTTTCGGATTGCGATAAGTGCATCTTCTTTTGTTTTCGTCTCGCTAAGGTTTATTTATTTTAGTTGTAAATCTATGTTATCAAGATTGAATATGCTACTAGGCTTCATTCCATTTGTTGTATGCTAGGGAAAATTAGAGATTTAAGGTTCAGGTTTGTTCTAATTGCTCTATCCTCACTCCGTGAGCTAGGATACTGGTGAGAGATACCAGTTGACATCGACTTCCCTTCTATTTATGATTTTCTTTCAGATCTATGTTATCTCCGTCTTATGCTCTTAGTAGAAGGTGATCTTAGAAAGTTGGACACCTTCCTCTTTGATTGGTTTTATCGTGAAGCTAAATAGTGTAACTGAAATTGGTAGTTTTGATTTTGCAACTAAGTTAGATAAGCTTCTCTTTTCTGCCCTACCCTACTCTCTCTATTCCACCGTTAAATGATCCATTTTTATTTTCTTTCAAATTTGTCTTTTATTTAATCTGCTAAAGCATAAAGAGCTATATCAAAGAACTCATTGTAAATCCGATTGTCAACAAAGATAACAACCGCTAAACATTATTGAACGAAGGTCGAACCCATTGTAAGGTAACAAATAGTCCACTTGAAACTATTCCAGAAGCGAAAAAGAGTGAATAGCCATTCGACCCAACTCTGTAACTCACACCTTGGATAACCAACAAGATCCTAAAGTGAGTGGGATTTATCCCATATAAGTGTTATTGGTATTTTATGCTCATTCTTCACGGGGTGTGTATGAAAGATGAACCAACATTTAAAATTGGTGCTAGAAGGAGGGCCGACCGAACTCCGTTCAGTATTTGTTAAGGATTGTAAGTTGCTTGTGTAAAGTTGGATTCTACCTACAGAGTAACTAGGTCCCACTCCAGAGCTGGAGAGCTCCTTGTGCCTGAGTTGGAAACCCCAAGGAGAAGTAGCCTCAGAAGGGCCAAGTCTTTGTCCAGCATAGTTTTATCACCACTTGTAGTTCCTCCAACTGCAACTCAAAATATTATCGTTAATCAGGTAGTGATGGCAAAGCTGGTTGGGTTCCACTTCTTTGAATATCCCTGGTGCAGCGCATGATTTACCCAGAAATCCTGAGAAGTATCTTCCTACCTACAAGCATGATGGAATCAGAACAGTAGAAGAACACCTAGTGGCATATAAAAATGCTCTAAAGTTGTTGAATGTGCAGCATGAAGATGTGGCTTGTAGGTTATTCCCATTCACTCTCCAGGAGGGAGCATACGACTGGTTTTTGAATCTTACTAATGACTCTATTACTAGTTGGAATGACCTGGAGAAAGTTTTTGTATCACAATTTGGTGAAGTGATTGACCTGTGTTATATCAAGATTTTTCCATTTTTTCTAGCATTAAGAGAGGAAATCAATGAGACTGTCAGATCTTTCAACGTCAGGTTTCAAAAAGCTTATGGTAGATTGACGGGTCATTATGTGCCAACTGCAGATCTAGCATTGGAAATTTTTAGGAATTCCCTAGATCCAGTGACCTCTGTTTTCTTGAAGAGAGATGCTAATATTACTAATCTAACAGAGGCTTATAGAGAAGCTTTGGTTCTTGAAAGACAATTGGGACCTCAACCTTTGAATGCTCCTCTAATTCCCTTTGTTACACAAAATACCCCTGTTTTGAATCCCATCCCACATCAAATGATGTTCCCAGCATGCCAAACTCCACCGATAGGAAATCCATTGGTTGTAACACATGCTGAACATGTACAGAATACAGAGAAAGAATCTGATAAAACAAGAGTTGAGGAAGTCTCAAAGATGGTCCAAAAGTTGGCAAATGACTTTTTGAGTTTCAAAAGGCAAGTGTCCACCGGGGAAAACTCCAATAGATTTTCTTATCAACAGAATAGATTCACTAGACCACCATATGAACCCAACAAGGATTATAAAGGTAAGGGACATGAAGTGAATATTTGTGACTTGGCTTTGCCCAACTGGTGCAGGATACATGGAACATCTCAAGCACGGGGAATTGGATTGTTTGGAGTTCTGCAATGCCTTTGAAGCTCTATCTGGTGAGTTGGTTTTTCCTGAAAATCAAAGAAATGTTGATGGTCCAAGTTCATCCAAACATAGTGCAGCTATGGTGTTAGATTCATTCACTTTTCCAGATGAGTCAAAGAATGTTGTGGAGATACCTATGGATGAAGTGCAAGCTTTTCAAAAGTATAGAAGGGACAACTACAATCTCAGGAACAAAAATTCAGAGCCTAATACTACGTCTACACCTCCAGACAACTCCCATAATGTTCCTCCAGATCCATCTCCAAATAATAACCCACCTCCACCCAAGGGAGGAGATCCAAGAGTACCATATGGATTTGTTGCTCCACTCAATAAGGGATACAATATAGTGGAGGATATGAAGAAGATTAAGGCTAATATCACTCTTCATGAGTTGGCTCAAATTACTGAACAAAGGGATAATTTGATTAAGACTTACTCTGAGCCTACTGCCAAACCTCTAGAAAAGGGGAAGAAGATAGCAAATGCAAATATGGCCATGTATAAAGAAAGGACTGAAGTTCCACCTTTCTTGCTAACTGTCCGTATATTTGGAAAGAATTTACACAACTGTCTGGTGGATTCTGGTGCTTCAGCCAATGTCATGCCTCTAGCCATCTGTCAACAGTTGGGTTTAACCCCTATGAAGTCCGAGAGAAGAGTCATCCAATTGGATAAAACTGAGGTTAAGGTGGTAGGTGAACTTCAAAGTATACACATCCAGCTAGCATCTGAGCCGAGAGCACAACACAAAATTGACATTCAGGTGGTAGATATTCCTATGGGATACGGAATGCTTCTGAGCAGAGATTGGTCAAAGTCTTTGAATGGGTACTTGGCGACTGATTTTTCACATATGTGGTTGCCCTGGAAAGGTGTTGCAAATCAGTTAAGAATCGAAAGAGAACCTAGATATAAACACATGATCATTGAGTATAATGCCAAGAATGAGATTGTCAATCTTGCTGATGTAGATATCGGGGTTTATAATTTGACAACTGCACAAAAGGAGAAACCGAATGTCGGGATTGAAGAGGATCCCAGACACCTTAAGTTAGCTAAAGCTTGTGACCCTGAAATTAAAAATAATATGATTGAATTCATCACAGGTCCAAGGATGTTATGGCCCGGTCTTATAAAGACCTAAAGGTTTTTGATCCAAAATTTTACACCCATATAAAACCCTTAAAGGAGTTCTGCAAACCCTTTCGATAGAAATAGAGGCATGTCAACGCTTTGTTGGAGCCCCTCATCAAGAAGTCTACTAGAGACAAACCCAGACAATGGCACACACTATTGAAGTATGCACTTTGGGCTGACAGGATAAGACATAAAGAAGCTCTTAAGACTTCCCCATTTGCTTTGTTGTATGGTACTCAGCCCATCGTTCCTATCTCTTTAAAATTGCCTACTTATCAATTTGCTTTAGATTACTTTGATGATCATGCAGAAATGAAAGCTCGTGTGTTGGACTTAATTAATTTGCAGGATGAACGACTTCAAGCCTTGGAGCATTTTAGTCGACACCAAGAGACAGTCAAGCGCTGGTTTGACAAAAGAGCCAGAGTAAAGGCCTTCGGACTTGCAGACCTGGTGCTTCTATGGGACAAAGCCCATGAAAAGAAAGGTAAACACACCAAGTTGCAACCTCTATGGATAGGGCCATACCAGATTGCCGAAATCCTAGGTAATAATGCATTTCGTCTACAGGACCTGGAAGGTAATTTTTTGAACCTTCCTGTCAATGGTCAATATCTGAAGCATTATTTCTCAACTGTTCCATCCACTACATCATTTGAGTAATCACAAAGACTTTGTGCATATGTATATATTGTAAATAAAGTTTGAAGTAGTGTGTTTTTATTTTGTTTTATTTAAAGTTTGAAGTATTGTGTTTTATCTTTTGAGGTCTGTGCAAATTTATCTTTAACTGGTGGCCTTTTTTCCCTCCTCTTTAGCTTTTAAATCCTGTTTGTTTGAGTTTTTGCCTAAACAACAAAACACAAATCAACATTTAAAATTGGCTAGTGTGTTTTTATTTTGTTTTATTTTAAGGTTGAAGTAGTGTGTTTTCATTCTGTTTTATTTTTGTTAAGAGATAGTCTGCTAGAGCTAAAAAGTGGAACTACTTGTTATTTAGAACAATAATAGAAATATAATTGGATTTTGTATCTTGCTTGCCACAATTATTTTGATTATAAAGAAACTACTATACTGCTTGGCTGAAGAACTCCCAGGGAATCCAAGAAAAGTTGGTCATGAGAGGGGACTCCGATTCATAAAATTATTTTAAGTGTCTAAGGAGGCTATTGGTACCTGTGCTGAAATGGTTAGTCGATCAATTGCTCGATCAATGAAAGAAAAAAAAAAAATTCTAGCAAGGCTTTCCAGATATCGGTATCTTTCAAAAGAAAAAGAGAGAGAAGGTGAAAGTTGGGCAAGCCAACATAAAGCTGGCACTCTTTTTTGCACATAGCCAAGGCTCTTGAAGGATACATCTCAAACGTGTTCACCAAGCTATAGATGCCACCTCATAGTTGTGATCAGGGTCTTGAAAATCTAAAGAGTAACTATGGGGTTGTAAAAGGCTAAAATAGTAAACATAGCTCTACTCGGTTTCCTACACATCTAAGTGAGATCAATCCATAGTAAGCTTTAAAAAAAAGGGAAAGAAAAAGTTATGTGATAGAGAAAGAGATAGCCAAGGCTCCCGAAGGATACATCTCAAACGTGTTCACCAAGCTATAGATGCCACCTCATAGTTGTGAATCATGGTCTTGAAAATCTAAAGAGTAACTCTGTCGGGGTTGTAAAAGGCTAAACTAGTAAACAGAGCTCTACTCGGTTTCCCCTACACAATCTAAATAGCTGATCAATCCACAGTGAGCATTCGAAGCCCTGGTCATCCTTGAAGGAAGGTTTATACACTTATAATCGCACATCAGAATCTTCCTTAAGTGATTCAACCTAGTATGTCCTTGGGAAACTTTAACAACTAACAGATAGTAGTTAAATCATTTTAGAAAATATTTGTGGCAAAGCATGGTACATAGTCTAAATTGTTTTGAAACTAGAGTTCTGGATTCTAAATAGTGCTACTATTTTCCCCGTAGATATCGCCATTTGTTGAGAAGCAACACACCCCCACTAAAAAAATGAAATTCCATCTTTTGAAAATATTTAATTTTCATTTTTTTCCGCAGGGACCCTCTTGAGTTTTTCGGGTTTTAATTCCAAATTTTGCTTGCATCCTTTTCAAATTTCGCCTACATCAAAGTGTCCAAGTAGGCTTGCATATGGCATTGATTTCAATTTAAAATTTCTGAAATTTTGCATGTTAAATGTATTACCAGAAATAGCAGTTTCTATTTCTGGCCAGCAGACTTCTAAATGCATTTTCTCTTAATCCGTGATGAATTTTTAAGTTCCATTTGCATATTGGGATACCCATTGGGCTCATTTAGATGCTTGTAAAGTTTCATCAAATTCTGGGCACTTTGAATTTTTGTCATTTTTCTACGCCATGTGAAGCTGACCATTCTCGAGCAATTTAAAATTCATTTTTCAAATGTTAAAATCATTTCTGAGTAAGGAAGATCCTTCACCAATATGTAAAAATGCAAAATACAGATGGACAAAGTCATTGGAGTCAACCTACAATTTTTGGAGAATTTGCAAAGTGGAAGAAAAGCTTGAGGGAAATGTCGCGATATCGCGACATGTTCCATTTTCGGACATGTCTCATTTTCGCGAAGGCAAAAGCTTGGAAGAAAAGCTTGAGGGAAATGTCATGATATCGCGACATGTTCCATTTTTGGACTTGTCAGACTTTCGCTCAAATTTAATTGTACCCTAAAATCTTTTAAAGTCCAATGTCGCGATATCGCGACATGTTCCATTTTCGGACATGTCTCATTTTTGCGAGGGCAAAAGCTTGGAAGAAATGAAGTGAGGGAAATGTCGCGATTTCGCGACATGTTCCATTTTCAGAGGGCAAAGCTTGGAAGAAATGAAGTGAGGGAAATGTCACGATTTCGCGACATGTTCCATGGGGGGGGAAAGAGGGGGGGAATGTGATTTCGCGACATGTTCCATTTTGGAGGGAAAGCTTGGAAGAAATGAAGTGAGGGAAATGTCACGATTTCGCGACATGTTCCATTTTCGCGAGGGCAAAGCTTGGAAGAAATGAAGTGAGGGAAATGTCAATTTACAATGTTCCATTTTCGAGGGAAAGCTTGGAAGTAGTTTGGTTTTTGTTTGTATATGTTTTCTTTGTGAGGAAATGTCATATGGACATGTTCCATTTTTGTGAGGGCAAAAGCTTGGAAGTAATAGCTTGAGGGAAATGTCGCGATATCGCGACATGTTCCATTTTTGTGAAGGCAAAAGCTTGGAAGTAATAGCTTGAGGGAAATGTCGCGATATCGCGACATGTTCCATTTTTGTGAAGGCACAAGCAAGGAAGAAGTAACTTGAGGAAAATGTCGCGATATCGTGACATGTTTTAATTTCATGAGAATATGAGCTTGGAAGTGGAAGCTTTTCAACACAGTCCAAACCCTAGAAATATTTAAATAAAAAAATTAATTAATTAATAAATGAAAATAATTAAAAAATTAAAAAAAGTTACTAATCTTTGCTTTTCTTTGCGTAAAGTGATCCGACAGTTACATTCATGGCGAAGTAATGGCGAGAAAGACAGACAAACCTAAATTTTGGCACAAATCAAGCGAGGACCGTCAGATGGAAATAGGAGATGTCGGGTATTTTTGATCCATCCAGATTTTGCAGATCTGGCCGTAAATAAAAAACTTTAAGGAATTTTTCGGTGGATGCATTTGTTGAGAAAATTTATGGCAAAAGTAATGGTGGATGAGAATTTCAACTCGAACCAAACAAAGGTGGTTGTGCGAGGATAGAAGGCCTAGGAAGTCAGTGACTCATCCAAATTTTGTAGAGGAATTAATGAGATGCTCTGACGGCTTATCGAAAGATGAAGATACATTTACACGTGGTGTCCATTTGATGAGGATGAAACCAAGTCTTATCTTCTCCATTTATGGCAAGATCCACACGAAGATTTTTAGAGTGATTAGGGTTTATCAAAACTCTATATAAAAATGCCTTATATTGTAAAGCCTCGATGGTGGGATTTTTATGATAAGATTTAGATATTTGGAAGAAGATATTTTTGAAAAGATCAGGGTCTATCCTGAGTCTATATATACTTCTTTTGAATGTAAAGTCCGGAGGCGAAAACTTAGAATAAAAGACATTTTAGCAATTTCTTGCAAATCTTGTTTGAATGCTTTGTTCTGTACCTGGGGTTGGTGTGACATCATTTTTCTGTGATAGCGTGGCCAGGAGCCTAATCTCTTTCGGATTGCGATAAGTGCATCTTCTTTTGTTTTCGTCTCGCTAAGGTTTATTTATTTTAGTTGTAAATCTATGTTATCAAGATTGAATATGCTACTAGGCTTCATTCCATTTGTTGTATGCTAGGGAAAATTAGAGATTTAAGGTTCAGGTCTGTTCTAATTGCTCTATCCTCACTACGCGAGCTAGGCTGCTGGTGAGAGATACCAGTTGACATCGACTTCCCTTCTATTTATGATTTTCTTTCAGATCTATGTTATCTCCGTCTTATGCTCTTAGTAGAAGGTGATCTTAGAAAGTTGGACACCTTCCTCTTTGATTGGTTTTATCGTGAAGCTAAATAGTGTAACTAAAATTGGTAGTTTTGATTTTGCAACTAAGTTAGATAAGCTTCTCTTTTTTGCCCTACCCTACTCTCTCTGTTCCACCGTTAAATGATCCATTTTTATTTTCTTTCAAATTTGTCTTTTATTTAATCTGCTAAAGCATAAAGAGCTATATCAAAGAACTCATTGTAAATCCGATTGTCAACAAAGATAACAACCGCTAAACATTATTGAACGAAGGTCGAACCCATTGTAAGGTAACAGATAGTCCACTTGAAACTATTCCAAAAGCGAAAAAGAGTGAATAGCCATTCGACCCAACTCTGTAACTCACACCTTGGATAACCAACAAGATCCTAAAGTGAGTGGGATTTATCCCGTATAAGTGTTATTGGTATTTTATGCTCATTCTTCATGGGGTGTGTATGAAAGATGAACCAACATTTAAAATTGGTGCTAGAAGGAGGGCCGAACGAACTCCGTTCAGTATTTGTTAAGGATTGTAAGTTGCTTGTGTAAAGCTGGATTCTACCTACGGAGTAACTAGGTCCCACTCTAGATCGGAGAGCTCCTTGTGCTCGAGTTGGAAACCCCAAGGAGAAGTAGCCTCAAAAGGGCCAAGTCTTTGTCCAACATAGTTTTATCACCACTTGTAGTTCCTCCAACTGCAACTCAAAATATTATCATTAATCAGGTAGTGATGGCAAACTGGTTGGGTTCCACTGCTTTGAATATCCCTAGTGCAGCGCATGATTTACCCAGAAATCCTGAGAAGTATCTTCCTACCTACAAGCATGATGGAATCAGAACAGCAGAAGAACACCTGGTGGCATATAAAAATGCTCTAAAGTTGTTGAATGTGCAACATGAAGATGTGGCTTGTAGGTTATTCCCATTCACTCTCCAGGAGGGAGCATACGACTGGTTTTTGAATCTTACTAATGACTCTATTACTAGTTGGAATGACCTGGAGAAAGTTTTTGTATCACAATTTGGTGAAGTGATTGACCCCAATGTGTTATATCAACAGTTTTCCAGCATTAAGAGAGGAATCAATGAGACTGTCAGATCTTTCAACGTCAGGTTTCAAAAAGCTTATGGTAGATTGACGGGTCATTATGTGCCAACTGCAGATCTAGCATTGGAAATTTTCAAGAATTCCCTAGATCCAGTGACCTCTATTTTCCTGAAGAGAGATGCTAATATTACTAATCTAACAGAGGCTTATAGAGAAGCTTTGGTTCTTGAAAGACAATTGGGACCTCAACCTTTGAACGCTCCTCTAATTCCCTTTGTTACACAAAATACCCCTATTTTGAATCCCATCCCACATCAAATGATGTTCCCGAGCATGCCAAACTCCACCGATAGGAAATCCATTGGTTGTAACACATGCTGAACATGTACAAAATACAGAGAAAGAATCTGATAAAACAAGAGTTGAGGAAGTCTCAAAGATGGTCCAAAAGTTGGCAAATGACTTTTTGAGTTTCAAAAGGCAAGTGTCCACCGGGGAAAACTCCAATAGATTTTCTTATCAATAGAATAGATTCACTAGACCACCATATGAACCCAACAAGGATTATAAAGGTAAGGGACATGAAGTGAATATTTGTGACTTGGCTTTTCCCAACTGGTGCAGGATACATGGAACATCTCAGCACGGGGAATTGGATTGTTTGGAGTTCTGCAATGCCTTTGAAGCTCTATCTGGTGAGTTGGTTTTTCCTAAAAATCAAAGAAATGTTGATGGTCCAAGTTCATCCAAACATAGTGCAGCTATGGTGTTAGATTCATTCACTTTTTTGGATGAGTCAGAGAATGTTGTGGAGATACCTATGGATGAAGTGCAAGCTTTTCAACAGTATAGAAGGGACAACTACAATCTCAGGAACAAAAATCCAGAGCCTAATACTACGTCTACACCTCCAGAAAACTCCCATAATGTTCCTCTAGATCCATCTCCAAATAATAACCCACCTCCACCCAAGGGAGGAGATCCAAGAGTACCATATGGATTTGTTGCTCCACTCAATAAGGGATACAATATAGTGGAGGATATGAAGAAGATTAAGGCTAATATCACTCTTCATGAGTTGGCTCAAATTACTGAACAAAGGGATAATTTGATTAAGACTTACTCTGAGCCTACTACCAAACCTCTAGAAAAGGGGAAGAAGATAGCAAATGCAAATATGGCCATGTATAAAGAAAGGACTGAAGTTTTGCCTTTCTTGCTAACTGTCCGTATATTTGGAAAGAATTTACACAACTGTCTGGTGGATTCTGGTGCTTCAGCCAATGTCATGCCTCTAGCCATCTGTCAACAGTTGGGTTTAACCCCTATGAAGTCCGAGAGAAGAGTCATCCAATTGGATAAAACTGAGGTTAAGGTGGTAGGTGAACTTCAAAGTATACACATCCAGCTAGCATCTGAGCCGAGAGCACAACACAAAATTGACATTCGGGTGGTAGATATTCCTATGGGATACGGAATGCTTCTGAGCAGAGATTGGTCAAAGTCTTTGAATGGGTACTTGGCGACTGATTTTTCACATATGTGGTTGCCCTGGAAAGGTGTTGCAAATCAGTTAAGAATCGAAAGAGAACCTAGATATAAACACATGATCACTGAGTATAATGCCAAGAATGAGATTGTCAATCTTGCTGATGTAGATATCGGGGTTTATAATTTGACAACTGCACAAAAGGAGAAACTGAATGTCGGGACTGAAGAGGATCCCAGACACCTTAAGTTAGCTAAAGCTTGTGACCCTGAAATTAAAAAGAATATGATTGAATTCCATCACAGGTCCAAGGATGTTATGGCCCGGTCTTATAAAGACCTAAAGGTTTTTGATCCAAAAGTTTACACCCATATAAAACCCTTAAAGGAGTTCTGCAAACCCTTTCGACAGAAATAGAGGCATGTCAATGCTTTGTTGGAGCCCCTCATCAAGAAGTCTGCTAGAGACAAACCCAGACAATGGCACACACTATTGAAGTATGCACTTTGGGCTGACAGGATAAGACATAAAGAAGCTCTTAAGACTTCCCCATTTGCTTTGTTGTATGGTACTCAACCCATCGTTCCTATCTCTTTAAAATTGCCTACTTATCAATTTGCTTTAGATTACTTTGATGATCATGCAGATGCGGAAGCTCGTGTGTTGGACTTAATTAATTTGTAGGATGAACGACTTCAAGCCTTGGAGCATTTTAGTCGACACCAAGAGACAGTCAAGCGCTGGTTTGACAAAAGAGCCAGAGTGAAGGCCTTCAGACTTGCAGACCTGGTGCTTCTATGGGACAAAGCCCATGAAAAGAAAGGTAAACACACCAAGTTGCAACCTCTATGGATAGGGCCATACCAGATTGCCGAAATCCTAGGTAATAATGCATTTCGTCTACAGGACCTGGAAGGTAATTTTTTGAACCTTCCTATCAATGGTCAATATCTGAAGCATTATTTCTCAGCTATTCCATCCACTACATCATTTGAGTAATCACAAAGACTTTGTGCATATGTATATATTGTAAATAAAGTTTGAAGTAGTGTGTTTTTATTTTTTTTTATTTAAAGTTTGAAGTATTGTGTTTTATCTTTTGAGGTCTGTGCAAATTTATCTTTAACTGGTGGCCTTTTTCCCTCCTCTTTAGCTTTTAAATCCTGTTTGTTTGAGTTTTTGCCTAAACAACAAAACACAAATCAACATTTAAAATTGGCGCTATAAAGGTTGAAGTAGTGTGTTTTCATTTTGTTTTATTTTTGTTAAGAGATAGTCTGCTAGAGCTAAAAAGTGGGACTACTTATTATTTAGAACAACAGTAGAAAGATAATTGGATTTTGTATCTTGCTTGCCACAATTATTTTGATTATAAAGAAACTACTATATTGCTTGGTTGAAGAACTCCCAGGGAATCCAAGAAAAGTTGGTCATGAGAGGGGACTCCGATTCATAAAATTATTTTAAGTGTCCAAGGAGGCTATTGGTACCCAGGCTGAAGGTTAGTCGATCAATTGCTTGATCAATAAAATAAAAAAAAAAAATTCTAGCAAGGCTTTCCAGATATCGGTATCTTTCAAAAGAAAAAAGAGAGAGAAGGTGAAAGTTGGGCAAGCCAACATAAAACTGGCACTCTTTTCTGTGCATAGCCAAGGCTCCCGAAGGATACATCTCAAACGTGTTCACCAAGCTATAGATGCCACCTCATAGTTGTGATCAGGGTCTTGAAAATCTAAAGAGTAACTCTGTCGGGGTTGTAAAAGGCTAAACTAGTAAATAGAGCTCTACTTGGTTTCCCCTGCACAATCTAAATAGCTGATCAATCCATAGTAAGCATTCGAAGCTCTGTTATCTAAAAAAAAAAAAGAAAGAAAAAGTTATGTGATAGAGAAAGAGATAGCCAAGGCTCTCGAAGGATACATCTCAAATGTGTTCACCAAGCTATAGATGCCACCTCATAGTTGTGATCAGGGTCTTGAAAATCTAAAGAGTAACTCTGTCGGGGTTGTAAAAGGCTAAACTAGTAAACAGAGCTCTACTCGGTTTCCCCTGCACAATCTAAATAGCTGATCAATCCATAGTGAGCATTCGAAGCCCTGGTCATCCTTGAAGGAAGGTTTATACGCTTATAATCGCACATCAGAATCTTCCTTAAGTGGTTCAACCTAGTATGTCCTTGGGAAACTTTAACAACTAGCAGATAGTAGTTAAATCATTTTAGAAAATATTTGTGGCAAAGCATGGTACATAGTCTAAATTGTTTTGAAACTAGAGTTCTGGATTCTAAATAGTGCTACTATTTTCCTCGCAGATATCGCCATTTGTTGAGAAGCAACACACCCCCACTAAAAAAATGAAATTCCATCTTTTGAAAATATTTAATTTTCATTTTTTCCGTAGGGACCCTCTTGAGTTTTTCGGGTTTTAATTCCAAATTTTGCTTGCATCCTTTTCAAATTTTGCCTACATCAAAGTGTCCAAGTAGGCTTGCATATGGCATTGATTTCAATTTAAAATTTCTGAAATTTTGCATGTTAAATGTATTACCAGAAATAGCAGTTTCTATTTCTGGCCAGCAGACTTCTAAATGCATTTTCTCTTAATCCGTGATGAATTTTTAAGTTCCGTTTGCAGATTGGGATACCCATTGGGCTCATTTAGATGCTTGTAAAGTTTCATCAAATTCTGGGCACTTTGAATTTTCATCATTTTTCTACGCCATGTGAAGCTGACCATTCTCGAGCAATTTAAAATTCATTTTTCAAATGTTAAAATAATTTATGAGTAAGGAAGATCCTTCACCAATATGTAAAAATGCAAAATACAGATGGACAAAGTCATTGGAGTCAACCTACAATTTTTGGAGAATTTGCAAAGTGGAAGAAAAGCTTGAGGGAAATGTCGCGATATCGCGACATGTTCCATTTTCGGACATGTCTCATTTTCGTGAAGGCAAAACCTTGGAAGAAAATCTTGAGGGAAATGTCGCGATATCACGACATGTTCCATTTTCGGACTTGTCGCATTTCGCTCAAATTTAATTGTACCCTAAAATCTTTTAAAGTCCAATGTCGCGATATCGCGACATGTTCCATTTTCGAGACAAGAATTGAAAGTGAAGGGAAATGTCGCGATGTCGGACATGTTCCATTTAGGACGAGAAATCTTGGAAGAAATGAAGTGAGGGAAATGTCGCGACATTGACGACATGTTCCATTTTCGCGAGGAAAGCTTGGAAGAAATGAAGTGAGGAAATGTGTGCGATGTTCTTGAAGCTTGAAGAATGGAAGGAAATTTCAATTTAACTGGATTATGTTCCATTTTGTGAGAGGTAAAGCTTGGAAGAAATGAAGTGAAGGGAAATGTCACGATATCGTGACATGTTCCATTTTCATGAGGGCAAAAGCTTGGAAGTAATGAATTGAGGGAAATGTCGCGATATCGCGACATGTTCCATTTATGGAAAAAAGCGGACATGTTCCATTTTCGATGAAGGCAAAATCTTGGAAGTAATAGCTTGAGGGAAATGTCACGATATCGCGACATGTTCCATTTTCGTGAAGGCACAAGCAAGGAAGAAGTAACTTGAGGAAAATGTCGCGATATCGTGACATGTTTTAATTTCATGAGAATATGAGCTTGGAAGTGGAAGCTTTTCAACACAGTCCAAACCCTAGAAATATTTAAATAAAAAAATTAATTAATTAAATAAAATGAAAAAAATAAAAAGTTCTAATCTTTGCTTTTCTTTGTAGAAAGTGATCCGACAGTTACATTCATGGCAGAAGTAATGGCGAGAAAGATGGACAAACCTAAATTTTGGCACAAATCAAGCGAGGACCGTCAGATGGAAATAGGAGATGCCGAGAATTTTTGATCCATCCGAATTTTGCAGATCTGGCCATAAATAAAAAACTTTAAGGAATTTTTCGATGGATGCCTTTTTCCAGGAAAATTTATGGTAAAAGTAATGGTGGGTAGAGAATCTCAACTCGAACCAAACAAAGGCGGTTGTGCGAGGATGGAAGGCCTCGGAAGTCAGTGACTCATCCAGATTTTGTAGAGGAATTAATGAGATGCTCTGATGGCTTATCGAAAGATGAAGATACATTTACACGCGGTGTCCATTTGATGAGGATGAAACCAAGTCTTATCTTCTCCATTTATGGCAAGATCCACACGAAGATTTTCAGAGTGATTAGGGTTTATCGAAACTCTATATAAAAATGCCTTATATTGTAAAGCCTCGACGGTGGGATTTTTATGATAAGATTTAGATATTTGGAAGAAGATATTTTTGAAAAGATCAGGGTCTGTCCTGAGTCTATATATACTTCTTTTGAATGTAAAGTCCGGAGGCGAAAACTTAGAATAAAAGACATTTTAGCAATTTCTTGCAAATCTTGTTTGAATGCTTTGTTCTGTACCTGGGGTTGGTGTGACATCATTTTTCTGTGATAGCGTGGCCAAGAGCCTAATCTCTTTTGGATTGTGATAAGTGCATCTTCTTTTGTTTTCGTCTCACTAAGGTTTATTTATTTTAGTTGTAAATCTGTGTTATCAAGATTGAATATGCTACTAGGCTTCATTCCATTTGTTGTATGCTAGGGAAAATTAGAGATTTAAGGTTCAGGTCTGTTCTAATTGCTCTATCCTCACTGCGCAAGCTAGGCTATTGGTGAGAGATACCAGTTGACATCGACTTCCCTTCTATTTATGATTTTCTTTCAGATCTATGTTATCTCCGTCTTATGCTCTTAGTAGAAGGTGATCTTAGAAATCTGGACACCTTCCTCTTTGATTGGTTTTATCGTGAAGCTAAATAGTGTAACTGAAATTGGTAGTTTTGATTTTGCAACTAAGTTAGATAAGCTTCTCTTTTCTACCCTACCCTACTCTCTCTGTTCCATCGTTAAATGATCCATTTTTATTTTCTTTCAAATTTGTCTTTTATTTAATCTGCTAAAGCATAAAGAGCTATATCAAAGAACTCATTGTAAATCTGATTGTCAACAAAGATAACAATCGCTAAACATTATTGAACGAAGGTCAAACCCGTTGTAAGGTAACAAATAGTCCACTTGAAACTATTCTAGAAGTAAAAAAGAGTGAATAGCCATTCGACCCAACTCTGTAACTCACACCTTGGATAACCAACAAGATCCTAAAGTGAGTGGGATTTATCCCGTATAAGTGTTATTGGTATTTTATGCTCATCCTTCATGGGGTGTGTATGAAAGATGAACCAACAGAACCTTACACAAGTCTTTGAGAAACTCAGGGAATTTGGGATATCACTAAATCCAAAGAAATCAATGTTTGTCATACAAGAAGGAAAATTACTAGGACATGTGTCTAAAATAGGGCTTGATATTGACCCAAATAGGGTAAAAGCTATTTATATTTTCCCCTTCCCATGAATAAGAAGGGACTTCAATATTTCTTTGGTAAAATCAACTTTTTAAGGAAGTTTGTTTTTGATTTTCTTAGATAGTTAAACCATGACAGAGATTCTCAAGAAAAATCTAGAGTTCAAAAGTACTAAAGCATAATGAGATGCTTTTAGAAGTATAAAATAATTGATTTTATGAGCCCCAGTCCTCACCAACCCATATTAATCAAAGGATTTCATTTTATATGCATTTAGAGTAGAGGAGAGCTATGCTACATTTCTCATTCAGAAGGGAGAAGACGACAATGAGAGACTGATCACTTTCCTTAGTCAAACCCTATAAGATCATGAAGAGAAGTACAATTTTATTGAAAGGTAGGTTTATGCTTTTATGAAGTCCTTGAAGAAGTTTAGGAACTTTCTTTCTCAAATTAAAGTCCTCATGTATGTGGTGCATCTAGACGTCAAAATTTTCATTCTACAAGGAGATTTGGGTGAAAGAAGAGTGGGTTGGACCACAAAAATATAGGAATTTGATATAAAAATCAAACCAACAAAGCTAGTAAGAGGAAGGGTACTCTATCAACAAATGTTCTAATTTGTGGTTGTGGAACCTAATATGTATATAGAGAAAGGCAATCCCATTAGGCAGGAAGAAATACAGATGTTACCAATGACCTGGATCGCTCAATTAGTACATAATTTTAATTTTGTAAAATATACAAAAGGATTGATAGCATCACATAGGAGAATATATAGATTTCAAGGAAAAAATTATGCATCAATCAATAATGTCCTGTACTAGAGGAAATTTTATGGAGTACTCTTGAGGTGGTACCATTAGAAAGGGCTAAGAGAATTATGGAAGAATTTCATGTGGGATTCTTAGGAGGGCATCATTCTGGCTAGACCATGGCAGCCAAGATTCTGAGAGCTGGATTTTATTGGACATATATTTTCTTTGATGCATTCAAGTTTGTATGGGCATGTGACAAGTGTCAAATATTCATTGGGAAAGCCAAATAGTTTACCATACCTTTACAACCAATAGTAGTAGAGGATCCATTTCAGTAGTGGAGACCAGATTTAATTAGTGTTATCAATCCAAATTTATTAGTTGGTCATAAGTATATTCTCACAAAAATTGATGACTTCACAAAATGGATTGAAGTAGAAGCCACCAAGCATGTTGACCAAAAAATGATGATTGATTTATTATAAATCCAACAACCAGGTTTGGAGTCCCTACCACCATTGTATCTGATAATGTCATACATTTTATAGGTGCCAAAACCATGAACTTTTCTAGAAAATATGGCATCTACTAGAATGCATCTTCAAATTATTACCCATAGGGAAATGGTTTGGCAAAGGCTACCAAAAAACATTTACTAAGAATAATCAAGTGGATAATGGAGCACAATCCCAAAACTCGATACCTCCTTATTTATCAAGCACTATGGGTGGAAAGAATCACACCTAAGAAATCACTAAAAACATCGCCCTATGCTCTAGTCTATAGAAAGGAGGTAATTCTTCCAATCAACCTGGAGCTCCTAGATATTAAATTCATGAGAGATAGAGGTGGAAGACTTCTTGAACATGGAAAAAATATTGGTACAACTGATGAAACTAGAAGAAGAATGTGATAAGGCATACAATAACCTATGTCATCATCAAGATATTGTCAAATGTTGGTTTGATAAGAAAGCCACACCAAATATATTCTTCGAAGGTGACCTTGTCCTAAAATGGGATGTTGATAGAGCAAAACTAGGTGTTCATGATAAGTTTGACTCTTTTTGGTTAGGCCCATATCTCATCCAAAGTTGCAAACATTCAAATACATACCAACTACAAGATCTAGAAGGAATACTTTTCCTAATTCTTGTAAATGGTCAGTATCTTAAGCATTATGCTTAGTCTGGATCATGATCTAGATTGTATATATGTATATATTCCTTTCCCTTGCTATTTTTTATTTCTTTTTAGTACTATTGTATAAATTTTTTAGAGCATGTCAATTTCTCATCCTCTATCATAGTGTATTTTTTACCTAAGCATGCACTTAGCTTAGATGATGAGATATTAGTCCAACAGAAGACATGACGATGAGAAATACTTTGTAGATCTAGAAAGCTAAAGTAAAGAGATAAAAAAATATGGATGGGGTGGAGAAATGGTAGGAAGCCTCATAATCATCCAGGCCCAAAACCTTACCTACTATGGGTGAAGAAAATGGGAAAATAAGAGCTCTAGTGGAATCTAAAAGCATCATCCTGATCGAGTAGCAGCGAAAGGGCAGGGTAGAAAAATGAGATGAGTAATAATTTAGAGGACACAAAAAACTCCACCCTCATAATGAATACTACTATAATCATAATGAAGACTCACTTTATAAAAATCCTAAAGTTTCACCGCGAAGAAGATCTATACCTAGGCTCGTCATAAAACAAGTTGCTCGATTACCTTTGAAAGTAGACATGTGTGAGGACTAAGCTCTGCCAATCATGTTTTTATAATAACATTTCTACAATCCAACTAGTATATAATACCATTAATATGGGACTTAGGGAACATAAACTATCATTGCAACAATAATGGTGAAGAACACAAGCTTATATTGAGAGGGGGGTGAACAATAGAAGACCACTTTTTACTTTTTCTTGCCTAATAAATATTATGCAATATAAATATAGCAATATCAATAGCAATAATAAAAGCAATGAACAAATCACCACACACAATAGAGACACCACAATTTACATGGTTCACCCAAAGTGGGCTAATCCATGGAGAAAATATTTCAGTAAAATTCTCTCAATCAATATATTGGGAATCCTTTCCCTATTACAATTTTTATGGACCTCTATCAAATGGAGATACCAATCCCCTAAATCAAGTTTATGGATCTCTATCCATAGGATAAATCCTTCTCCTCTGCTCTGGATAGTGATCCTATAGAAGACTACTACCTCCACTACACTATCTTGTGGATCTCTCTCCACTGAAGACTCTTGTCCCATACATATCCTCACTGCCCTGGCTAATGGATCTATATCCACTAGAGACTAGTGTCCTCTCTACTCTATAATCTCCAAATATCTATCTCAAATCTATACTAAACATAGTCCTTCGATATAGCACAAATTTGCTCAATCTCTATCTCTGGGCTGGCACAAACTTATCCTCATATATGCACCAAAATCTGCTCTCAAATCTGCACTAAACACAATCCTTCGGTCTAGAAAAAATATGTCCTAGATCTATGCCCTCAAGCCTTAACTCAAATATTATCTCAACTCTGCTAGATCTACCCTAAACCTTATCTCAAGGTTTGAACAAAACAATCAACTCTGCTCTCAAGTATTCTTAAAGACTTGTCTTAAATATGCCTTGTAAGCTTCCACAAACGCTCACACTAATCTGTCTACAAGTCACTCAATAACTCACTTCAACAATAATGCTTATAAAACAACTCTCACATAGCAATGATACTTTAACCCTAGTTCAAGTTTTTCACACAACCAATGGCTTCAACAACAATGCTTATCAAACAAGGTTTTAACAACAATTATTTATTCCAGAAAACCTTGAAGCATTCACTCAACACACTCAATAGGAAACCCTAATCAAGTCATTTTCACTCCAAACTTATTTTCTAGAAAACCAATCAATCAACTCAACTATGGAAGAATGTGCTCATACATTTTCCTTGATGATGAAGTGCTCTCATAAATTTTTCACAACCACAAACACTTCTATGCCAAGCTCAAAGAGGTTAGAAGATAAATCTTTCTCACAATATAATGTAAAAACTCAATTACACCTTATAACTCCTCATTTCAAAACAACCATCAACATACATAAAATATTTTCCAAATAACACCTTATAATCTCCCAATTAAAAATAAATTCAACATCCACAAAAATTAACTCAAAACCTCTTTAAATCAAATTTTAATGGCAAGAAGAACTTTGGAAAAAATCAAATCCACTCCAATAACATAAATCAATTATCAATCAAATAACCTTTCATAAACCCTTATAACTCCAAATAACATAAATCAATTATCAATCAAACAATCTTCCATAAACCCTTATAACTCCAAATAACATAAATCAATTATCAATCAAACAATTTTCCATAAACCCTTATAACTCCAAATAGCACTTTATAGAAAACCTTAGGCAAATAAAATTTTAATTAAAAATACCTTTGCCACTAGTGGGATTCGAACCCACAATATCTGCCTCCGCAAGCGCTCTAGCCATGGGCTTGACCACCGCGTGTGCTAGACGCACGTTTGAGAGCTTAGGAGCACTTCGTGCTCTTTCTCCTAAGCTAGCGCTCAAAACGAGTGCATCCCAAAAACTTTCCCCTTGGTGCTCAAGACAAACACGCCAACTCCACGCGAATCGATCGTGGATACTTCCACTCCCAATGCTCTTACAAAATGTGCACTGCCAATGGACCACCATGTCCTATGGGAGTGAGGCCTTCTCCTCCCTTTTCATCTTTTTCCCTGGCGCTAAAAACAACATGAGTTCGTCTTCTTCCTCAACAATCACACGAATTATTTTTCTCTTTGGTCGCATAAAATAATCGAAGAAGGGTAAGTTCTAATGTCCTTTGGCGTGGTATTTATACATGATTTTCCCTTTTGCCATAGACGTCGGTGCTCCACTAATATGACGTCGATGCTCCTTTAAGATGACTTCGACGCTCCTTTTTAAAACCTTTTATAATTTATAAATTATTTAAATTCTAAAAGAATTTAAATTTTATAAATTATATTTATAAACCTTTGACTTTAATAAAAATTAAAGCCTTCCTTGGGATGAAATTTAAACCTTTAACTTGTACTCCACTGACTTGATGAAGATTATTCTACCACCATGGTTTTAATAAAAACCTTAATTCTACCATCACAATATTTAAGGAAGCCTTTATATCCTTATAATGATTTTAATAAAACCTTTTAATTTTCACCATGGTTTTAACACAAACCCTTGTAAAACAATATTTTGACAACTTTTTCTTCAACTCTTTGCATTGTTCCTGGTGACAGTAATGGTGTACTCCATGGTATTAATGATAGCTTCATGTGTTCACTTTGGCATCAATGACAACTTCTCACCTTGACATCAATGACAACTAAATGAGCTCAAAATGTCCAACAATCTCCCCCTTTGTCATTGATGGCAACCCAAATTATTTTTACTAAAAACTTGACCTTTCCTTTGTTCTGCTCCCCTGGGACATTGCTCCCCCTGGCTCAATGCTCTCTCAAATACCAAATATCTCCCCCTTACTCAAATATCTCCCCCTTTGACATCAATGGCAAAGGGTCACCTTTGGGGCTTGGGGCTAAGAATGAGCCTCTTAGCTTAGCCCCTCCCCCACCTTCTCTTGAGGTGGTTAATTATGGTATGGGAGTATTTCTACTCCCAAAAAGCACTGTTCTTTACCTTTATCCTCTTTTCTTCTTATATGATCCTTCTGATTCCTCTGACTGTTTCTTTCCATGTTCCTGTCCATGTCTACATTCTTGTCCATGTTCTTGTTCCTATTCCTATTCCTATTCATATCCATGTTCATGTTCCTATTCTTGTTCATATCCATGTTCTTGTTCCTGTTCATATCCATGTTCCTATTCCTGTTCCTGCTTGATTCTGGAATGTCTGCTCTACACCACTTTGTTGTGTGACCATCATTATTGCACTTATAACACTTAATGTTATTATTCCTTGGAGGTGCAAATGTCTTAGGATTTCTCCTAGTGAAGCCATATCCTCTTCTATCATGAACCTTGCAATTCATTGCCTTGTGACCAAACTGATTACATGAGTAGCAATACCCATGGAAAAGTTGTATGTTCCCATATTCCTATATTTCATGTGTCTTGCACTATGAAGCCATGTGCCCAAACCTGTGACATGAAAAACATCTTCCATTGAAGTTTCCTTGTCTTGACCTCATTGGTCTCTTAGTCTCTCTTGACCTATTCTGATTGTTGTTCCATCTGTATCTTCTTTGTGCATTGTTCCTATTCTTGTTGAACTCTCTATTGTCCAACTCATCCTCAGATGTCTCACTCTCTTTTACACTATCTTCTTCTGAAATATCTTCATCTAAAGTTTCTTCTCCTCCAAAACTTGAGGTTGACTCTCCTTCCCATTTCTTTTGAACCTGTTCAAATCCAAGACCTGTTTTTCTTGATGTAGGCTTTTGTGTCTTGATGAACTTATCCAAGTTCTTTGAGCTATTTTTGAACCCTTTTAGCTTGACCTTGGAGTCTTCTAAATATTCTCTTAGTAGTGCCACTTCTTGTGTTAACTTTTCACATTCTAAGATCTTTGCTTCTAACTTATCCTTGAACCTTTTTGCCTTAGCCTTTGATTTTTCTAAATCCTCTATAAGCAATCTTCTCTCTTCATCACATTCTTGAAACTGAATTTCAAGTTTAGAATGTTGCTTTCTTACCTTCTTTACCATGTCAAGGGCATAAATAAGTTCTCCCTTGAGATCATATCCATCCTTTTCTGAATATTCCTCTATTTGTTTACCTTTGTCCACATATTTATTCTCTGTTGGCTTGTCTTCTATAGGATCACCTTCTCCTTCTTCTAGTGCCATTAGAATATTCTCTTCTGGTCCTTCAAGTGTATCTTCATATTCATCATCACTGAAACTATAACCATCCCTTGTACAATCATCTTCAAGATGTCCAAAGTTACCACATCTAAAACACTTGAGAATTACTGGAGTCCTTTTCTTAACTTGTTCTTTTTCTTCAATCATAAAGAGGACTTCATCTCTATCATTGTCTTAAAAACTAGCATCACTATCACTTGAGTACTTACTTGCCTTATCCGCATAGTAGCTCCTCTTTTGTCTTTGAAAGAACTTCTTTCCTTGTCTACTTTGTCCATCCTTGCTTTTCTTCTGGTGCCTGTATCTTTCTGATTCCCTGTTCTTGTGATCCTATTTTTCTTCACCATTGTTATTCTTAGCTTCTTGAAAATCTGTTGCAAAATATCCATACTTTCCACAATTGAAACATTTAACAGATCTTGTATCTCTAGATCTTCTTGAATCCTTATTCCTTCTACCATAATTTGCTTCTTCATCACTGGATGACTCATTGCTTGATTCTGACTTCTTACCCTTTGTCTTCTTGATTGCTTTGAATGTTGCTTCCTTCTAGGGAATAGGATCTTTTGTTCTTATCTCAAATGTTGTGAGCATACCAAGCAACATATCTCTTGTCAAAGTATCACCATCTATTGACACTTCTATAGTAGAAACCTTTTCACTGAATCTCTTTGGAAGAGTTCTTAAGACTTTATCACAAACATCTGATTCATCAATCTTCATTCCAAGTCCTTGCATAGCATTAACAACTTCATCAATTCGAAGTAGGTAAGAACTAATGTTTTCCTCATCCTTCATTCTTAATTCTTCAAATTGTCCTTTGAGATTTTGCATCTTTGCTTTCTTGACACTTTTATCTCCTTCATAAATATTTTGCAATTTATCCCACATTTCTTTTGCAGTTTGACAATGCATAACTTTCATAGACTCTATTCTATGCAAACCTCTCAAAAGTGCATTCATTGATTTTGAATTGTAATGTTGTAGGAGCTTACCTTCCTTATCTGTAGGAGGATTAATCAAGGGATCGTATCCAAATTCAATTGCTTCCCAAATTTCATTGCCAAGTGCCATCAGGTAGATCTTCATTCTCAAACTCCAATATATATAGTCACTTCCATCAAATATTGGTGCTGAATTATCTGAGGACACATTCTTAGAATCCATTGTGTTCTTGTTAGATTTTCCTTCAAGCTGTTAAACTCTTCTGAAGGAACCCGCTCTAATACCAATTGAAGAACACAAGCTTATACTGAGAGGGGGGTGAACAGTATAAGACCACTTTTTACTTTTTCTTTCCCAATCAATATTATGCAATGTAAATATAGCAATATCAATAGCAGTAATCAAAGCAATGCACAAATCACCACACACAATAGAGACACCACAATTTACGTGGTTCACCCAATGTGGGCTACTCCACGGAGAAAATATTTCACTAAAATTTTCTCAATCAATCTCTTGGGAATCCTTTCCCTATTACAATGTTTATGGACCTCTATCCAATGGAGATACCAATCCCCTAAATCAAGTTCATGGATCTCTATCCATAGGAGAACTCCTTCTCCTCTACTCTGGTTGGTGATCCTCTAGAAGACTACTACCTCCACTACACTGGCTTGTGGATCTCTCTCCACTGAAGACTCTTATCCCCACTCAGAAGACCTATCCTCACTACCCTAGCTAATGGATCTCTATCCACTAGAGACTACTATCCTCTCTACTCTATCACCTCCAAAGCTCTATCTCAAATATACACTAAACATAGTCCTTCGGTCTAGCACAAATCTACTCAATCTCTATCTCTGGTCTGGCACAAACTTATCCTCAAATCTGCACCAAAATCTACTCTCAAATTTGCACTAAACATAGTCCTTCGATCTAGCACAAATCTATCCTCGATCTCTATCCTCAAGCCTTAACTCAAAGCTTGACTCAACTCTATTGGATCTACCCTAAACCTTATCTCAAGGTTTGAACAAATCAATCAACTCTGCTCTCAAGTCTTCTCAAATACTTGTCTCAAATATACCTTGTAAGCTTCCACAAAATCTCACACTAATCTATCCACAAGTCCTCTCTAGAACTTGCTCAAATTTTCTCTACAAGTCCTCTCTAGAACTTGCTCAATATGCTCCACAAGTCCTCTCTAGAACTTGCTCAAATCTGCTCTACAAGTCCTCTCTAGAACTTGCTCAATATGCTCCACAAGTCCTCTCTAGAACTTGCTCAAATCTGCTCTACAAGTCCTCTCTAGAACTTGTCCAAATATGCTCAATAAGTCCTCTCAAGAACTTATCCAAATCTATATTGTAAGCTTTCACAAAATCTCACACAAAATCAGTCCACAAGTCTCCTCAAAGACTTACCTCAAATATGCTCAACAAGTCCACACAGAACTTGTCCAATCTCATAGAAACATAAAGAGAATTGTTAGAGACTCAATATGTTCTATACTAATCACAATGCTCAATTACTTTCAATCACTCTCTTAGAAACATAAGGAGAATTGTTAGAGACTCAATATGCTTCAAATTCAACTCAATGCTCAATCACTTTCTCAACTCAATTCAGAATATAGAATAGTTTATTTTATGGAACTTGAACAATCACTTCACACATCCACTTGACTAGGCTCAACCAACTCTACTCAACCAATCACTCAATGAACTAATCCTTGCTTACAAACCCTAGTCCAAGTATATCAACTCAAAATATTTCCAACAATGCTCAACAACAAATCTCACATAACAATGATACTCATGTTCTTTTCAAACCCTAGTTCAAGTTCTTCACTCAATAACTCACTTCAACAACAATGCTTATAAAACAACTCTCACATAACAATGATACTCAAACCCTAGTTCAAGTTTTTCACACAACCAATGGCTTCAACAACAATGCTTATCAAACAAGGTTTTAACAACAATTCTTTATTCCAGAAAACCTTGAAGCATTCACTCAACACACTCAATAGGAAACCCTAATCAAGTCCTTTTCACTCCAAACTTATTTTCTAGAAAACCAATCAATCAACTCAACTATGGAAGAATGTGCTCATACCTTTTCCTTGATGATGAAGTGCTCTCATAAATCTGTCACAACCACAAACACTTCTATGCCAAGCTCAAAGAGGTTAGAAGATAAATATTTCTCACAATGTAATGTAAAAACTCAATTACACCTTATCACTCCTCCTTTCAAAACAACCATCAACATACATAAAATATTTTCCAAATAACACCTTATAATCTCCCAATTAAAAATAAATTCAACATCCACCAAAATTAACTCAAAACCTCTTTAAATCAAATTTTAATGGCAAGAAGAACTTTGGAAAAAATCAAATCCACTCCAATAACATAAATCAATTATCAATCAAATAACCTTTCATAAACCCTTATAACTCCAAATAACATAAATCAATTATCAATCAAACAATCTTCCATAAACCCTTATAACTCCAAATAACATAAATCAATTATCAATCAAACAATCTTCCATAAACCCTTATAACTCCAAATAGCACTTTATAGAAAACCTTAGGCAAATAAAATTTTAATTAAAAAATACCTTTGCCACTAGTGGGATTCGAACCCACAATCTCTGCCTCTGCGAGCGCTCTAGCCATGGGCTTGACCACCGCATGTGCTAGATGCACATTTGAGAGCTTAGGAGCACTTCGTGCTCTTTCTCCTAAGCTGGCACTCAAAATGAGCACATCCCAAAAAATTTCCCCTTGGCGCTCAAGACAAACACGCCAACTCCACGTGAATCGATCGTGGATACTTCCACTCCCAACGCTCTTACGAAACGCATGTTGCCAATGGACCACCGTGTCCTATGGGAGTGAGGCCTTCTCCTCCCTTTTCATCTTTTTCCCTGGCGCTAAAAACAACACGAGTTCATCTTCTTCCTCAACAATCACACGAATTATTTTTCTCTTTGGTCGCATAAAATAATCGAAGAAGGGTAAGTTCTAATGTCCTTTGGCATGGTATTTATACATGATTTTCCCTTTTGCCATAGACGTCGGTGCTCCACTAAGATGACGTCGATGCTCCTTTAAGATGACGTCGGCGCTCCTTTTTAAAACCTTTTATAATTTATAAATTATTTAAATTCTAAAAGAATTTAAATTTTATAAATTATATTTATAAACCTTTGACTTTAATAAAAATTAAAGCCTTCCTTGGGATGAAATTTAAACCTTTAACTTGTACTCCACTGACTTGATGAAGATTATTCTGCCACCATGGTTTTAATAAAAACCTTAATTCTGCCATCACAATATTTAAGGAAGCCTTTATATCCTTATAATGATTTTAATAAAACCTTTTAATTTTCACCATGGTTTTAACACAAACCCTTATAAAACAATATTTTGACAACTTTTTCTTCAACTCTTTGCATTGTTCCTGGTGACAGTAATGGTGTACTCCATGGTATTAATGATAGCTTCATGTGTTCACTTTGGCATCAATGACAACTTCTCACCTTGAAATCAATGACAACTAAATGAGCTCAAAATGTCCAACAAGTGGTATATTTTAATTACCACCAAATGGATAGATTTGGTTTGCATACCAAGAGTGCCAAAAAGGTAACGACCTAAGAAAAAATAATTTACCAGGTAGATGTGCCTACGGTGAACACATAAGCACTATTGTTAAGGCCAATACAAGTAAGGGATACATCATATAAAGAAAATAATAGTGTGTCATAATTAGCGGATCTTTAGCTTGATCTGCTTGCATCCAATAGGACTCTAGCAAAATCACGATGACACAACAATTAAAAGAATTCTAATTTGAGAGCAATGTCCAAATATCATCACATTGGGCTGATGAAAGTAGCATATTTAACCACCTCATTGATTAGTGGTTTGCCTCCCAAGGGAAATCTACAAGGACTCACTATCTATTGGAAATTTGAGCAAGTTTTGTTGTCATTGATGTCACAAGGTTGTTTTTCCAAAAGGTAAGGAAGTGGTTAAAGAAAAAAGGATATAATATTTATTTTAAATATTATATTCCTAAAGAGACCTAAAATATTGAAAACCCAAGGGAAGAGAAGAAGTTTTAAAGAGAAATAATAATATTATAATATTTTGGGCAAAAGGATGAGGTGAAGAAAAATGAGGTCCAAGGGTGTATTAAAAATATATATCTTTGAAAAGACCCATTGAGTAGATTATAAAGGATTTAATTTAATTTATTTAAATTAAAATATTTTAACCTATGGTTAAAATTTTAATTTAAATAATCAAAAGGTGCCAAAGTTTAAAAATTAAATTTGAATTCGAAAATTGAATTTCGAATGAGCTGACGTGTTAAGCGCAAAAGACAAAGTATAAAAAGGGGAAATGATTTTCATTTCTAATTACCTATGCTATTTGAATGCCTAAGTTGAAATATAATTTGTGCACTGCATTGTAAAGGGAGAAGAGGATTTTCATGTGATTTAATTAAGGGAGGAAGATATTGATTGAAATACGTGTGGAGCGCCAAATATATTCCAAGGCACTGGGTAGCACAAATGGTGGTCAAAGGCTTGCTAAGGCACTCACATAGCAGATGTTGTAGTTTCGAATCCCACGTGATTTTTTTTGTAAAGGAGGGAGAAGCATTTTGGTTTTTGCCAAATTCCTATGGAGGCATTAGTAGGAGTGCATGGACTTAGGTTCATGTGAGGGCATGTAGCCCAGGTGGTAACTTAGCCTTGGTTTAAGGTGCTATGGTGATAGGTGGTCGTAGGTTCAAGTTTAGGCACAGTCAAAGACGTGCACAATAGTTTTTGAGATGTGGGCCAAATATTTTAAGGTAAGCACTTTTTATTTTTATTTAGTCTACCAATATTTGGAAGTCGCAAATGATATAGAGGCCATGTGATAATTTTAAATGCATAGGTCGAATGCATAGGGAGTCATAAGGTTAATTGAAAAATATTTTATATTTTTATTGCGTAGAAAAATAAATAAAGGATTGGAGTTTATAAGGTGTTAAAAAAGGAATTTGATTTTTATATGTTGAATGATATTTTGAAAAGTTTGGAGTTTATAAGGTGTTAAAAAAGGAATTTGATTTTTATATGTTGAATGTTATTTTGAAAAGTCTGGAGTTTATAAGGTGTCAATAAAGGAACTTGATTTTTATGTATTGAATATTATTTTGAGAAGTTTGGAGATTATAAGGTGTACTTGAGACTTGATATTTTTGTATGGTGAAATAATTATTGAGGAGAATATTTGTGTGGAGATTTTGATATAGATTGTTGCTATCTAACCTTGAAATTGGCAAAGAGGATTTGATTGTGATTAAGACAGGTTTTGAAGACATATCTCCATCAAAGCAAAAAGGTATGGGCACATCATATTTTGTTTGAAATATTGGAACGAATGTTGTGAAATACAATGTGAAGTGAAAAGTATTATTTGATAAGCATTGTTGGAAATATGAAGTGGATTATTATATGCTTCATTGGTGAATGTTTAGAGAACTTTTGAGATAGATATTGAGGACTATTTGAGTTAGGGTTTGAAACCCACTTTGTGCACCTTGTTGGAAGAAGTTTGAAAATACTTTTTTAGGGTATGTGAGCAAGTTATGTTTCATTTATTAAATGAATGAGTGAAATTCTTGAGCATTGGTTTTGAGTGATATTGAAAGTGGTTGTGCAAACTTTAGAAACTAGATTTGTGAAAGTGACAAACTTAATCATTGAGTAGAACATGTTAAGATTTTGATAGAGTAAATAATTATGTATATGTTCTAGAGGTTAAACAAATTCTGAGTAGAATATGTCTAAACTACTTCAAGTTAAAGGAATTACGTTGAAGGTTAGAAAAAATAATTGATAACATTGTGTGAAATATTTGAGATTGATTGAGCATATCTTGTGAACTATTTTGAGCATGTGTTTGAGCATATTTTAGTAAGCTTTTGTTAAAGATTAAGGACATATTTTAATAATATTTTGTGAAATCTTAAGGATAGATTTGAGCAAGCTTTTGTGAAATCTTAAGGACATATTTGAGCAAGCTTTTGTGAAAGCTTGTAGGTAGATTTGAGCAAGTTTTTGTGAAATATTGTAGGAATATTTGGGCAAGTCTTGGTGAAGACTTGTAGGTAGAATTGAGACAAGTATTAGTGAAGACTTGAGAGCAGATTGAGCAAGTTCTTGAGAGGACTTGAGAGCATATTTGAGATAAGTTTTAGTGAAGACTTGATATTAGAATTGAGGTAAGTCTTTGTGAAGACTTGAGAGTAGAGTTGGTTGATTGTTCAAGATTTTTGTTAAGGCTGTGGGAAAATCTAAGCAAATTTTATTTATGATTGGATCAAGCTTTGTGTTAAGGCTTGAGGATAGATTTGAGGATAGATTTTGGTGCAGATTTGAGAGCATATTTGTGCTAGACATGAGATAAAGTTAGATCATATTTATACTAGATTGAGGACAATGTTTGATACAAATTTGAGATAGATCTGAGAGCAAGCTTTGGATGTGATAGAGTAGAGGATAGTATTCTCCAATGGATAGAGATCCATTATATAGGGTGGCAAGAACAAAGGTCTTCTAAGTGAGGAAAGAGATATTCTATGGAGAGAGATCCATAAGCTAGTGTAGTGGGGGCAATAGCTTCTAGAATATCACCAGCTAGAGCAGAGGAGAAAGAGTTCTCCTGTAGAGAGAGATACATGAACCAAAGCAAGAGAAGAAAGAGTTTTCCTATGGAGTGTGAGCCATGAAGTATTTGGGAAGATAGAGTTCTTCTATGGAGAGAGATCCACAAACCAATTGAGGAGAAAGAGTTATCTTGGGTCAAGTTCCATGAACTAGAGAAAAAGGTAAAGAGTTCTCCTTTGAAGAGAGATCCACAAATCAGAGCATTAGGATATTGGTGTCTCCTTTGGATAGAGGTACATAAACATTGTAATAGGGAAGTGATTTCCAAGAGGATTTGTTAAGAAAATTTAGTAGAAATATTTTCTCCGTGGAGTAGCCCACATTGGGTGAACCACGTTAAATTGGTGTCTCTATTGTGTGTGATGATTTATGCATTGCTTTGATTACTTCTATTAATATTGCCATTGATAATATTGGATAATATTATTTGGGAAAGAAAAGTAAAAGTTGATCTTATGCTGTTCACCCCCCCTCTCAGTATAAGCTTGTGTTCTTCACTAATAAAATTAAACCTGTTTCTAAAATATTTGCCTTGGTTTGAGAAAATTCCCTCTAATGGTCTTAATGAACACCCCTTTTGCATCTCCAAATAGGTATTATAATATGGGGAGTGGGTAGGTTGGTTTGCTTATTTCTTCTTTGTTTGGATTTTTGATACAAAGCTTAGAGTAACAACAAAATCTTGTGAAAAGTTAATATCGAGGAGGATTTTTTATTTATCATGGACACCCATATCTAGAGGAAAATTATTTATAAGAGGAATTTTAGTTCTAAAAATTACAAGGGTGAGGGTAGAAAATAAATTATAATATTCATACGAAGGTCTCAGTGCCACAAAAATAACCATTAGGGGTAAAATAAGAATTACTCGTGAAGTTGCGACAATCTTGGTGATAAAATCCTCCTCCAATAATCTGGAAATATTATCTTGGAGAAGTTAGCTAAGTGCATATATGTCATTCCCTATTCACACTTTCCCTAAGTTGGTTCACACCATTGTAGAGTTTTACGATGCAACCATTGGTGCAGTTCAAAATTTAGAAGGGAAAGTGTTGTTTTACATAAATACTAGCACCATTCAAGAGGTATTCTTTCCCAAAGCCACCTTTGCACATGAGCCTCAAGACAATGTCAAGTTGTAGGTTAATATCATAGATATGAATAAACATTAGAACCTGCTATACAAGGATGATACTAAATAATGGATTATTGAAGCCCTTGGTGGATTACCAAATGACTACATGGATAACTCCTAGTCAATAAAGGAATTTAAAGAAGGAGTTAGGCCCATATTGTCCTTTTTGGTTATCCTATTGGATCTCCCATTAGATGAAACTATGCACCCACATCAGATGGTGATGGTGTACACTGTTTCATGGGCCTTCAAATCCATAAGGCTCAACTATGCAAATTTAGTGTATAGGAGCATACAAAAGCAATTGGTGGACTACCAAAGCAAAGAAAGTAAAGAATTTTGGTATGTATCACATTTAGCCTGGTTATTTTTCTATATCAAGTCTCATGACAAACACACTATGTAAATCTAAGACAAATATGAAAAGGGAAAAATACATCCAGCTATAGATTGGACACATACACTCAAGAGGAGTAGCTCCTATTTGGAGTTCAACAAGAAGTTTTTGGTTCCTGCTCTTGCACACACTTACCATGTCTATCCATGATTATCAAGGAAGGCATAGGATTTCTTGAGAGTTAGAACTCAGGAAATCAAATACTGGTACTTCCTAGAGGAGGGAATGTGCATCCGACTATATGGGTTCTTAGAATTCTCATATTTACTTCCATTCTATGTGATAAATTGGATTTTTGATATGAAAGTATGTCAACTGATTTGTTTTATTGAGGAAAAATGGGGACTTGAAACCAAAAAGAAGGGATTTTCTCACAGTTAGTATTATTTAAGCCTGTCCTTTTGCTAAAAAATGAGGATGTTCATGTAACACATGAAAATCACCAATTTGTGCTAAATGCTATTTTATTAATCTAAAATTAGGGTTACAAAATGAGCTTCCTCTTGAGAAGGTTTTTATCCCTTTTTCCACATGAATTTGAGAACATTTTCTAGTGTCTTTCGGTGCCCTCAGTGAAGGTGGGCTTCTGTGTGCATGTGCCACCGGTAGTGATGTTTGATTCTATCCTTTTGTACCTACTTTGGGCCTACAAAAATGAGTTAGTGTGTTTGGGGGCCTTCCTTGGTCAAGCCCCATAGTTATGAAGATAAATTGACTCAAATATGAAGAAAAACATGATGAAAATTGATGGAAATGCTATAAAAACTATTTAAAACTGATATATACCTAATTTGATGTTGTAAATATGTTGTAGGGTTGGTTCACATGGTGGCATGCGAACTAGATCCCGGGTTCATAGGCCATGATGCAAACTGAGCTACTGTTGACTATTGCTGCAAAGTTTCTATCTAGAAGAGTTTTAGGTGATGTTTGTTACTATTTTTTGAATGTAAAATGGTTAGAAGGGATTCTAACACAATTTTGGTAGAGTCTGGGTATGTTAATTGAAAGTGAGAGAGAGATAAATGAGGGAATGGGTCCACTATTTATAGGGAAAACCAAGGTCAAGGGGGTAGTTAGGTGTACTAGACCCTAGAGTCAAGTCCTAGCATGGTTAGGTTAGGGTTTGTGAGGTGGCAAGCTTAGTCATCCTCTCACATGCCCTAAGGGAAATATCCTATCCTCACACATGTGTGAGCTAGGGTTAGGGTTAACTAGAGTTAGCTAATCCCTAGGTTAGGTGAGGGTTGAGTTAGGGTTTCCTAGAAAATATCCTAACTAATTTGGGGTGCACACATGTGTGAGGACATGTTTAGGGCTAATTTGACTCTTAACCCTAATTAAACCCAATTTAATGATAAAGTGCACTTTAAGTGAAAGTCACTTGCAAATTAGAATCCTAATTAGCCTAATTAGGGTTTTTAGTAGGGAATGGTCCCATGGGGGCATTAATTAGGTATAGGAAAGGGCTTAGGTGGCCTTAAGGGGCTTGTAGGTAGCCCTCCTATGAATAGGAGGTGTTTTGGATGTGTTTTGTATAGTTTTGTAGGGTTTTGCGCCTACAAATAACTATGATAGTCTACGATGGCCTACGATGGCCTACAATGGCCTATGATGGCCTACGATGGCCTATGATGGCCTATGATGGCCTACGATGGCCTATGCAAGCCTACAAGTGTCTATGCAGGTCTACAAGTATCTATGGGTGAGCATGTGCGACTTTTAGGTGTCTACATTTACCCCTTTTTGTACTATGTTGTGTAAAACACAGTTTAGTACAAAAATATGATGGAAGAAGGTGGTGAGGTGTTTTGAGAAGATGAAGAATGTGGGGATGAATGTAAATGAATGAATGTGGATGAAACATGATGATAAAATAAGTGATTTGCCAATTTAGTACAATATTTTGCAATATCGTACTGGTTGTTTGTGAGGGCAACTTAAGACTACTTTGCTTTTGTGACCAACACAAGGTGGTCCAATTACGAATAGAACAACTGCCTATTCAAACTTTTGCTTCTGATTGATTGATGAGCGCATGATGACATTTGTCAAATCATTTGAGCTGAGTGGCATGGATGAATCAAGTGTAACATTCAGTATGTGGTCACCATCGATATATAGAATGAAATCAAGATGTGTTCGATATTGCGTGTGGCTCTCGTGATCTAACAAATGTCTGATTGGGATTGAGTTTTTATTATCTTGAGATAATCTTTAGCAAAAATTTTTGTAGATAGATGTGATATCCGTGATTTGGATGTTTGATTGTTTGATCGCATGCAAAGTGGATTTGTGTATGAATACCCCCTCAAGTGAGGAATCAACAATGATGCAGATGAAATGTGGTGATGTGGTGATGAGTCGATTGATAGAAGAAAATGGTGATAAGAGGTGGAAAAATTAGGACAAACAGTGGTGGGAAAGGAAGAAGAAGTTGTAGGAGTGAAGAAAAAGTGAAAGTTATGTCATGAAGTTTGGTTCGCATAGCACCATGTAAACTAGGTTCGCATGGTGGCATGCGAACTAGATTGGATTTGACATGGCGGCATGCAAACTAGGGCTTTTGGGAGTATAAAGCCCCTTCTCACTCGTGTGAGAGTCATTTGTGTTGTGAAGAGTTGTGAGGAGAGGATTGAGTGAGAGTTGGTGAAGTGAAGCACTTGTGAAATCTTGAGTGAGTGCAGAGATGGTGAGAGGGCATGCGAGCACTAGCGGTCGACATGGGACCCCATCGGTAAGTACTCGAGACTCAAACTAGTTTTGATTTTGAATTGCGTGAATGTTTGAATAGTACGATAATGGGTTTTGAGTGTGTATGTACATTTGCATGTGATGAATGATTGAAATTTGTGCACAAAGTGTCAAAGTGGCCAAATGGGTATCCAAAAGTGTTGCTTATTTTTTTGTTTGACCAGTAAATTGACCTGTTTGACTTTGTGACATGTGGCACATGTGTGAAAGTTGACTTTGTTGTGTCATGTTATTGGTGTACTTTTTTGGAATTTGTTTGAACTTTCATCATGAAAGGGTAAAATGGGTGTTCAAAAATATAATTTTTTTGTCATTTTGTGATGTTTTGGCAAGTCATGTGGATGCGTGCCATGAGATGTATGTTGGTGAAGTTTGACTTTGTTATGTGATGTGTAATGTGTATTATTTTGGAAATCTGTTTGAACTTTCATTGTGAAAGGTCAAAATGGGTATCTAAAAATGTGATTTGTTTGATGTTGTGTCGTGTATTTGTGGGTGTTGGAATTATGTGCCTTGGAATGCATGTTTGTGGGTTGCATGTTGTTTTGTGTGCCATAAGAGTGATGGTTGTGCATGTGAATGTGATTTTTTCCATGAAAGGGCCTAATGGGTGCCCAAAAATACCATTTTTGTAGATTTCACATGGTGGCATGTGAATCTGGTTTACATGGTGGGGTGTGAACTAGAGTTTGCATGGTGACATGTAAACTAGGTTTTTTTTTGAATGTGTGATGCATGAGGAGTGTTGTTTGAGGTTTGTATGTGATGAATATTTGTATGAGATAAGGTAAATGAATTTATATGTATGTGAAACTAATAAAAATTTGTGTGATGTTTTTGAATGAAAATAGGTGAAGAAGATTGAGCCACGACATCGTGTGCGATCATTGAGAGTTGTCTTGGGTGAGGCATGTGATGAGGAGGATGTAGAGTGGATGGGTAGGGTGTGGATGAAGGGAGTATGGGATGTGTTGAGTATTCATGCCAACATGGCATATATTTTAGCATTGTGTGAGAGGTGGGATCTAGATAGGAACACCTTTCACTTTCCCATAGGTGAGATGACCATTACATTGGAGGATATATATAGAATTTACAAATTATTGATAGAGGGTGTTCTAGTGAGGGTAGCAATAGATGGTACGTAGAAGGAGGTATTGCAATGCACATTTGGTGTGAAGTGGGGGGAGGTACGATTTGATAAGGGGGTGGACTATGAGTACTATTGGTATCAGAAGATGTTGTCTGATCGTCATTGCATGGTGATGCTTATGATATCTACATATGCTCTACCAGATACCTCAGGAGTGAAGTTCTCCTAGAATATGATGGATGTAGTATGTGAGATGGTAGAGCATGAGGTAGTGTTTGCATGGGCACCCACATTATTGGCATAGGTATATAAGGAGTTGCATGATGTAGTGTGAGTGGGGTGGATAGGCTTGAGTTGGAGCCCATTGCTATAGGTTTGGGTATGGGAGCATATTGTGATAGAGTGGTCGATATTGTTGCCATATAGTGCTCATGAGTTGATGGGTGACTTTGTACCTTATACCTTGAGATGGTGTATATATATGGATAAGGGGATGAAGAGGGGACATGAGGGTGATTACTTGTTTTTGAGGAGATAGTTAGGTGATTTGGAGCCTAAGCATATTTAGTGGAGGCCTTGGAAGGGTGGGTAGTGTGGGAGAAGGATGTTGAGTAGTTGGGGGTGATTCATCGAGGGTGATGGGTAGTAGGGTGGTATGTGCGATAGGCAGAGTTCTTCCCCTTCAGTAGGGTCATGCATCAGTTCAGGTTGTGATAGGGGAGACCTGGTGCACTTGTTGTGATATGGAGGAGGTAGGGTGATCTGGGGATGTGACCTATAGTGCCTCCCTTGGATGTTGAGAGGGATCCACCGATGGTGATTCTAGATATGGATGATGTAGGGATGACTCTTGAGTATGATGCATGGTGGGCCACATAGAGGTGGGAACCAAGAGTTGGAGTGATTGATGGCTAGGTGCAGCTAGTGGTAGGATTACCTATAGTAGGAGGATAGGTACCAAGGGGAGGTGGACCTATGCTGGATGTAGGATCGGAGGAGGAGATAGAGGAGCCTCTTCGATGGTAGAGGTGACATCGAGATGATGGGTCTAGGATTCCTGTAGTGAGGTCACCAGATCGATAGGCCAGTAGTGGAGGCTAGCCCTTGGATGATGTAGTGCCTATGGAGGAGGAGGGAGATGGCATGGTAGTTGATGTATTAGCAGGGTCTCCTTAGGGAGATATGGTGATGATGGAGGAGGATGATGCTTGAAGATATGTTAGACATACCATTTGACATATAAGAGAGGATGGATGCTTAGGAGGAGTTGGTGATACTGAGGGAGAGGGTACAATATCTAGAGGGGAGATTACATGAGAGTGAGGTATATTGGGCTCTAGATCTAGGGAAATGGAGGGAGGAGTGATGGGGGTTAGAGGAGAGGTTAGTGGTGAGAGGGTGAGGATTTGCAAGGATAGCTTGAGGTAGAGTAGGGAGGGCATGCCAAGATTGTGGAGGATCTACATCATCGGGTTGTAGAGATGATGGCTGTTAAGGAGAGATTGAGGGTAGAGATTACCATGGTGCAGGATAGCATGGATAATATTTAGGGTGAGAGGGATGCGGTTTGAGTAGTGCATGAGGTAGAGGTGGTAGAGCTATGTGCTAATATAGAGAGGTAGCAGTAGGCATGGGAGGAGGTCGATCATGTGAGGGTAGCAAAGCAGGTCATGGTGGAGATGGCTACTTTGAGGGTGGAGGTGGATCATTTATGGTGAGCAAATGAGGATGTGTCAAGGCTATATATAGAGGAGGGATCGATGAGGATGTAGTGTGAGGTTACCTTGATTTCATTTGGGCATGCGATTCTAGATTATGGTGGGTCATGATCGAGATTGAGATCACGATCATGGACACAGATGCATTCATAGTAGAGTTGATGGAGTGCTCCATCGATAGTGTCAAGGGAGATAAGGATGGTAGTACTAGAGGTGTCTCAGGTAGTGGGAGCTACCCTATATGTGGATAGGGTAGCGGTGCCTATGGTGGCATAGGTGGCAAAGGTAGTTCCAGAGTTGAGTGGGGCAATGGAGGTGTGTAGGGTGGAGCAGGTGATAGTGGCTTAGGAGGGGAGTGGTGAGACTCCTAGTGAGTAGTAGGGCTGAGATGTATGATGGATGGACTCTATTTTTGTAGCTTGAGGGTATTTTTGATCATAATATATATACATACTTTTTTTTGTGGATTTATATACATGTGTCATGATTTGATGTGAATGAATGTGTGATTTCTCATTACATGTATGTGTAATGTAGAATATTGATAGGTGAATGTATGATGGATGAATATATATGCATGTGGTAAAATGTAGAAGAATGATAGCACTTTAGATTAGATGTAATGTGGAATGATGTAATGTAAATGAATGAATGTAGAATAGATGCAATGATGCATGTATGTGTATGATGAAATGCGTATAGGAAGCACTTGTATCATAACAGAATCGGTGGCAATGTGATCCATTCCATTATCTCAGGGATGTAGGATGGTATTATGGGATTATGCAATAATCTTGACTATCATAGTTATAGCAATCAAACCTCATGAGAAACTAAGCAAGGTTTGACTACAACTCATAACTAATTTGACTGGATCAAAGTCTATCAGGGACCAATGTGTGCGAAGAGTGATGTTCATTTGTCCATTTTGAGGGAGGTAGGACTAACCCATTGTAAACATAGCCAAAATAGCTAGCTCATCCACAAGCATGCAGTGATCTATATAAAATAAGGTCACTAATGTGACATATATGTCACCACTTGTAAGACTATTCCATTGGTAGGTAGGTGCTTAGAGCCTATTGTTGGCGATGGAAATCATCCTGTGATGTTATGTTAAACTAAAGGACCAAAGGAGACCAAGCATAATAGTAGTGCTCTTGGAGGATTTTTCTTTTGTTTTCTGCCCCTTATTATTTTGATTCTCTTGTTGTGGTACTCTTTTTCATTTCTTTTCTTCTTATTTTTTTTGTGGAATGTGGGCGTTGTCTTTTGTTTTCTACCCATTTTTTGATATTTTCTTATGCTTATCCCTTTGTTTATCCCCAAGTCATATTTTGATCATGCAAATGATAGGATGAATAGGGGAAACCATTCTCTAGATGGTGATATCTATGCAAGGTGTTGTCTTCCCTAGACTCAAAATTTGCTTAAAAATATGACATGTGTGAATGGTCCCTGAAAGAAGTTGAACCAACCAAAGAAAGTTGTAAGAAGCGTAAGAACTTGTCAACTAGAGGTGATATTTGATTGACTTAACTGGTGAGTGATCAAAATCATGCTAATCACTATATAATCCATAATCTTGAGAAGAGGAGTGGACAACCAAGTGGTGATGCTAACAAGTGCATATTTTTAATCCTATCATGAGTGCATTTCTATAGGGGGAATGTACAAACATGAATAAAGATGTAAAAATAGGAGTGATGTGTATATGCAATGGATGTAATATGAGAGATATAGCATGCAAGGAAAATATTTACAAGAGGAAATCTGTGAAACTCAATGAGATGAGATTGGAGGCTATTTTGGAAGAAATAGATATGTGAAGAAATGATGAAAGGTAGGAGTAGTAGTTATGGTTGCCCTAGTATGTGGGGTTGTGCAACAAGTGAGAGGGAGGAATGCAAATGAGAAAATGTATGCAATTAACAAGAATGAGGGAAGTGGGAAGCTAAGAGAGATGGTGGAGAAAGTGAACATGAGGGAAGAGTAATGGAGAGAATTGAAGAAAATAAATAAAGGAGGAAGAGGAGAAGAAGAGAAAGAAAATATAGAATTAGCATAGGTATGTAGCCACTCGAAGCATGACCATACAATGATGCAGAATATAAGGGAGAAGAAGAGAAATAGAAAGGAAATTTAGCATAGGTATGTAGCTGCTCGAAGCATGACCATACAACAATGCAGGATAACAAGAAGGGGAGAAAGAAGAGAAATAAAGAAATAGGAAGGTAATCTAAGAATGTGTGAAGTGGTGAAGATCAGGTCATGAATGACTAGGTGACGTGGTGATACGACTAGGATTATGGTAATTTGTGTAGTTGGATAACTACTAGAAATAATGGGGTATCGATGTGAAGGACTCACGTGAAGGCATGGGGTAAGGAATGGGAGGAGGTGTAGTGCTCAAAACTCCAGAAGGTGTGGTGTGTGTGGATCATGGAGGAAGTGTGCCATCTACCATGTTATTGATGAGGCTTTCAAAAGTGTGGTAGTGGTCGATGTCATGCCTTGGTTGTCGATGGTAAATGTAGAATTGGTTTTCCTTGTAATTCCTTGGCTTGGGGTGAAGGGGGTCGATGGGATGGATTTTTGGTAACTCAAGGAGTTCTACATGCATCAACTGGTGAAATGTGTGGGAGAGCGGCTCTAAAAGTATAGGTGTGGGATAAATGTATGGCTCAGGTGGTGATGAGTGCAAAGGATGTGGGGTAGGCCTGAGTGGTTGGACTGTGGTCTTGGAATCTGGTGGGGGATGTGTGTAGGAGTGAGGAATAGGAATGGAAGAAGGTGAGGGAATATGGGTCATAGTAGAATGATGTGGAGGGGAATGACATCGATAATGACTCAAGTGTAACTTGAGGTTGTCAAGGTAGGAGAGAATCTATTGGATATCAAGATGTGGGGGTGATGGAATCGAGGTAGGTGGGGAGTAGGATTCTAGTGTAATAATGGGGTTGGGATATGGGTGTAGATATAAGAATGAATGAGGGGAAGGAGGAGATTAGAATTGGTGAGTTGGTGGTGGAGCAGGCTAAAGTGGAATACCATGGAATGGGGATGGGGGTGTCTGGAGAATGGGTGGTGCGTGGGATGGTTGTATGGAGCGACATGGCTAAGATGGGTGAGCACGCGAAGGGCTAGCCTAGGAAATATGTTGGTGAAGGGATTGGTCATAAGGTGACATCCCACTCGGTAGGGGTGGAGGTAATCCTAAGGATTGTAAGTGAGTAGGTGAATTTCCCCTATTAGGAGGAAAATAGTAAAGTGGAGGTCATCGAGCTGAAGAGACTAGTAGATAAGGATCTCACTCATCAACTAATGGAGGAGGGGATGAGCCCCGTGCATGAGGGTATGGTGGGTGGGAATGTTCCTCCTTATCTACAAAGGAGGAGAGGGAAATCTGACTATCATCAAAGTGAGGAGAATAGGAGGAATCCCTATGATCTGGTGAGTGAGGTTGAGGTGATGTCTCATGAGTTGAATGTGATGAAAGAGATGACTGATGAACATGGATGGGGCTAGGTGGTATTGCAAGATCATTTGGGGTGATTAGTACTGGAGGGAGTGTTAGAAGGTCTTGCATGATGGAGTGGTGGAATGCTGAAAGTGTAGATCTGAAGCAATGTGTCTCTACAAAGGTGTCATAGTTAAGGATCATGAACTTACAAGACAAAAGATACCAAAAGCATAAAAATGACATATAAAGCAAAAGTGTTTCTATCATGTAACAGAAAGTGCAAAGTGTGTGTGTAGTACAACGTGGGTCGTGAATGTGTGAGTGAGGTGATATATACAACATAATGATGATAGTATGTGCAACCATTGGTGATGTGTACCTAGGCTAGCTAGGCATTGAATGTGTATAGGTGAATAATGTTAATAGGTTTGGGCTCTACAAGTCCTTCGAGGTTGGCTAGTCGATAGGTGCCAAAACTAAATTTGTGTGTGATAATGTAAGGACCCAACCAATTTGGGGTGAATTTGTCTCACTGTTGGTGGGGTTGACTAGTGATTTGTTGGTTCTCTTTGAGAACCAAGTCATCGATCTAAAATTCATGTTGGTGTACCTTACTATTGTAGGTATGGTGAAGATGGTCTTGATAAATATGTGTGTGCTCTATGGCATGGATGTGATGCTCATCTAAGAGCATTAATTGGTCTAACCTAGCTTGACGAGCGGTGTCATCATCAATGAAGTCCTTCATAGAGATGTGAAGAGAAGGTATCTCAAGTTCTAGGGGCATAATGGCTTCGATGCCATAGACCAAAGAAAAGGGTGTTGCCCTAGTAGGAGTACGGATGCTTGTGTGGTAGGCCCACAAGGCTAATGGAATTTGAGTATGCCAATCACGATGAGATTATGCAACTATTTTTTGAAGGATAGCATAGATGGTTTTGTTAGTAGCTTCAACCTGGCCATTACCCTATGGGTAGTATGGGGTAGAGAAGCTATGGTGAATGTTAAATTTGGTGCACATAGTGCATGAACAATTTTATTTTTGAAAGGGGTGCCATTGTTGGAGATGATTTGTGAGGGAATTCCAAAGTGGCAGATGATATGATCAGTGATGAATGCCATGATTTTGGCTCTCATTGTTTGAACAAGTGGGATAGCTTCGACCCACTTTGTAAAATGATAGTGATGATAAACTTATGATTGCTCGAGGAAGCAGGTGAGATTTGGCCAATAAGGTCTAGGCCCCATTGTGAGAAGGGCCACATGGATTGGATGGGTTGGAGTGCTTGCAAAGGTAAGTGCGTGAGGTTAGCATGTTGTTGACATTTGATGCACCATTTGATGTATTCACAACAATCATGCTCCATTTTGGGCCAATAGTAGCCCATGCATAAAATGCATTTAGTGATGGCCATGCCATTGAAGTGGCCACCACAAGTTCCATCATGGGTCTCTTGGACTACTCATTGAGCTTTGTGTGGCTCTAGGCAATGTAAAAGGATGCCATCATGACTGTGGTGGTAAAGGATGTCCCCCAATAGTGTGTAATGGATTACCCTTTGTTTGAATGCTCGATGGTGAGCATGTGGTAGGTCACAAGGCAAAAATCCTAGTTTGATATAATCCTTAATCTGAGAAAACCAAGGATCATGTGGTTAAGTGTGGATGACATGGATGCCATCATCATTGGTGGGGGATAGAGGTGAAATAGTAGATCGTGTTAAGGTATGGATGGACACATGTGTCATGTTAGAGAGGGGGTTTTGTGGTATTAAAGACCCCAAGGAAGCCATTGTGTCAACAAAATGGTTGGACGAGTGAGGAGCGGCCTTGATGTCATACCACTCAAGTTGGGCAAGTAGTTGTTGAGCGATTTGTTTATATTGCTAGAGTACTAGGCAATGACATTGCTAGATCTCCTTGACTTGATTTACGATGAGAAGGGAGTCACCAATGATTTGAAGGCATATAATGTGCATAGAGAGCACCTATTTCAAACTGAGAATTAGGGCTTCGTATTTGACATTGTTATTTGTGCAAGGAAACCCTAATTTGAAGGAAAATGGGAGAGGTTCTTCGTCAGGTGTGAAAATATGATTCTAGCACCCCTAGTGTGAGTGCAATGGGAGCCATCAAAGAAGAGTGTTAGATCAACTAGTACATTGGGTTTGACATATTCCTCAGCTTCAATGATATGAAATATGGAATCATCGAGAAGCTGAATGAGGAGGGGATGGTTGTCAAGAAATGGAGCCTCAACTAGTTGGTATGTGATGATATCTCCCTTGATGGACTTTTAGAAAATAAATTCGAGGTTGAATTTGGTAAGAAGCATAATCCATTTAGTGGTGCAAGAGTTATGGTAACTCTTGTTCATCATATAGCATAATGGATTATCATGAGCAATGACAAATGTGGTGTGGTTGAGCATGTAATGCTACAATTTTTGTGTAGCAAAGACTATAGTGAGGCATAACTTCTCCATGTAGGTGTATCATTTTTCATATTTAACTAGTGTAGATACCTAAAATGCATCATTTCAATGGTGACTAATCATATGGGACATGCTACAAAGCCATATCGAAGATCTTGGATAGACTCCGAGATAGAGTAGTGGTTTTAATCACTCAATTTGGGCTCCTTGGATTAATCATCTCAAACCACTGTTAAGACCTACGATCTAAAATTTGAACCACTATTGACACCCATGGTTCATAGTCTAGGTTGCAGATATCACCCGTAGTTTATAACTAAAGTTCAGTTGGCCTTCATCCGAGCCAAATCAGTTTGAATGGCCATTTGTTCTAGAAGAAGGTAGTTGAAGGATGGAATATTGTAGAGGGTTCCAATCCAACTGTCCCAACCACATCTTCTTGATCTTGGATTCTCTATGAAGCCACCCCTAGCCCTTGGTTAATCCTATAAGTACCCCTCAAAATTAAGGCAAACAATGAAATAGTGCATTGTGATAGCGAAGCCCTATCGGATTGTAGACTCACCTGAGTGTACTAAGAGATTTTTGTTGGCATTAATTTCTAGTTCATCAAGCAACATGTCAATTTGTGCCATGGATGCCCCAAGGATCTAGAATGCCAAGAAACACAAATTTGGGCAAACGGAGGCCCAACTATGCAATTCAACCGCCAAACCAATCAAAGGACATCAAGGCGACCCTTGATCATCAATTTGACAAGGAGGATCAAGCCCACAACCTTGGATTTGGAGGGAAAAACTACTTGGTTGCTCATCACGGTTGACAACCACGGTGTACAGTTCAGACCACTCGTTTGAGTCGTGGTTTGCAATCGATGAAATATCTCCTTACTGTTATTTTTGCATTATATTTCACTGTTAGATTAAGCATTTTAGTGGTTTATTTAGAATTTTAGAGACTCTAATTGATATAATTAGGGTTTTCACCAAGCTTATTTCATTATGAAAAATAGGACATAATTAGCTTATTTTCATGTTATCATGCTTCATTTCATGTAATCAATCAATTAGATAGATAGTTGTACTTTCCAGTTATATGTTTCCATTAATATTTTAAAGTATTGCATAGGGTTAACATGATTTATTTGCTTTCTTGATTTTATTAGTTTTATGGCATTTTTATGTTCATATTCTTTAAATGACCTCATCATGAGAGGTTGCATATGCTTTTAATGCTTTTATGTTGTTTCTTGACCATAGGAAAGTAGATTCAAAGGATATTCAACCATCCAATTCCTTCCTCCACATGGAGAAGAGGATCAAATCCACCCTAGAGCAGTTCGTGTCACCCCGAAGGACCTAAAACTCACATTTACCCTTAAGAGGGAACATTGATTTTTCCTACTGTAATAAGAGTATCAAAATGGTATCCCTAAGAGGGATGTAACTGTAACCGGAATTGGCTTCTTTATAATGGAATAAAAGTGGTTTTTATTCTTCTTGTTTGGTGTCAATTTCACATGTGTCTATTTTGTTTCTCTTATTTCATTTTATGCAGTAGGAAGCATAGGTGTGAGGCCATTTTGGTGGTCACAGTAGGTGATCATGGTGAAACTCTGCATTTTTAGCCTCTGATTTTTGACCTTTTTGGTATTTTTGGATATCAAGTGCAAACCATGATTGACAACTGTGGTCTCATTGTTGGCATGCGGCTTCAACATGCAGTCTACAGTAGCAACCGCATGATAGAGTTGTGGTTTACAGCAGACATAGTAGATAGTAGGGAGTCAAAGCTTTATCAAATGAGGATCAGAGGTAGGTCCCATTTTTAACCCCTGTTTCTATTTTTACTGCCTGTGTTTTTCCATTTTGCATGAAAAGGAAATTTAATTAGGACACAAAAAGAAAAGGAAAATGAATTAGGTCCTAGGATTTCAATTCTTTTTACATTTTAGCTAGGTGCTGCTAGGAACAGTAGACCTCTGAGTGTAGTCCACCCTAGAATCCAGCATGCTATATTAAATTGTGTGTTGGTTTACATGTCTAAGGCCCAATTAGTGGCTATTTACATCATAAAGTACATTGTCAAAAAGAGCATGTAGTATGTAGCTTGCATTTTTTGAATTTGAAAAGTTCTTTCACTGCATACCATGTAGGAAATGAGCATGAATGTTGTATGATGCATTTTATTTTCATGCAACAATTAAAATAAACCACACACACCATGTTTCAATTAAACACTAGTGAGTTGGAAGTGACATCCAACCACTAGTAGGGTTTCAACAACGGTGGAGGTGATTTCCATCCGTTGGCCCAAATCCCACATACCTTATGTTCTAGACCAATACCGAATCCAAGAACCTTTCATAGCCTAGAAAATTTTCATATACTCCTCTTTGGATGGTATTATGATGACTAGGTAAAAACGAATGAGGATTTGGGACCTATGCTCCCTGACCATATGTGGGCTTCATTACCACACATTATAGGTTGGATTACATGATCTAGAGTTCATAGCTAGAATTTTGAGCTACGAGTATATAGGTGAAAGAAAATTAAACTAATATTATCATCCAAAAATATTTCAAACATGATAAGATTTTCTAATACTGATACAACAAATCATGAAACAACATCAAACCGTTTAGGGCTCACACTTTAAAAGTTAATTCAAGATAATCACCATTGTATACCTTTATTGCATAATAAAAGATAAAACACTAGGTACACCATGGTGGAGATACGAGGAGGTCAAAAAAGGCTTAATCTTGATGCAAATGACCAAGACCCACCAAATTTGCAACAAAATATGTCGAACCCTCACCCACATGCACTTCTTGAACATCATTCGACGAGCATTAGAGGAGATAATTTGACACAAGGGGACACCATTGAGTGTACCCCTAATAGAGGAGCTTTTATGCACTCTTATAGACATAGGATAAAGCATGGAGCCTATCAGAATGAGGGTGCTCCACTCAAAAGCCATTACCAAGATCACAATGCACGTGCATCCATGGGATCATCTGATGAGTATGTCATACAGGGGACCAAGTTCATACCCGTACATACTAGGTCTACATGAGGTTCCATACCTCCAACTTCAGAGTATAGAAGAGATTGAGATCTACCCATTCATGGGTATGTAGACAGACCCACTTTTGAGCATAGGCCTATTCACACTCTCATGCATAGTGAACCTCACAAGATCACTATCGACATATCGAAGGTGGGAGCCAATGGTACACCATCGCATGAGCAATGGTAATATAGACAACTAGATTGTCTAGGTAGCGTCCTTGAGTAGTTAGGCTACAAGCCTTTAGATCCACCCACTCTTGCCCTGAGTGAGCATAGCAGGAGCACTGTTAGGACCACTAGAGAACATGGGGAGGCTTCCAAGCACCCTCATGGTTTGCATCCACCATCCATGCATGGTGGCACACAACACAAGACTCAACATGACACCAATTCTATATTCATATACAAAGGCAAAAGAATAGCCAATACATCAGAAGGGTACAAAACCCATAGGTTGCTTGCACAGAGCACACATACCAAAGGTCTCTTATGGTTGATCACATTGATAGATCACATAGATTGGTATCCGAGCAAAGACAACAACTCCTCCAAGATAAATTAGAGGATGCCTACACATAAATGCAATGCATTGAAGACGATAATCTTCAGGTGCAAAGGCTCATTAGACAAATATTATATAAGAAGCATATGCGTGAGGAACACATCTTCACCCAAAAGGAGTGTGTAGAATAAGAGGATAGGCTAGACAAGACTGGTTTATTCACTCACAGAGAGCGCAATCATAGGAAGGATTTTTCACAAGCCGACGTGCATTAGGAGCACAAAGACGCTCACACTCATTTCAGTGCCAAACAAAGAGAATGACCACCATAGTTTGAAGATCAAAGGCAAATATAATATGAGGAAGAAGAGGGAGATGGAGCTGATCATGGATATCCCGAAAGCTCCCAAGTTGAGGAGGAGGAAGATCAATGTCCTCCACCTCGATAGAGGAAGAATGTACCTCCAAGACCACCCCCACATCAACTTAGGGAGGAGGAATTTCTATTATCACAGGCCTATAAGGTCTTATAAGATAAAGTGAAAGCAATCAAGTGGAAAGGCATGAATTTTTAAAATTTGACATTGAGCAAGATTCATAACAAACCTTTAGACCCATCAGTGCCTACTTTAGCATATCTTGAGCATTTTGATATGCCCAGGCTAGATAAATTAAAGGGTGATGAAAATGTGCAAGAGCATATCACAAGATTTTTGAACATATGCTTCTATATTGTAATCAATTATACCTTGATTTTGTGTACATTCATCACAACCTTCTTAGGCCCAACACGAGAGTGGTTTAATCAGCTGAAGAAGCACATTATCACTAGTTTTGAGCAATTGGCTGATGCCTTTCTTGAATGCTTTTCATTTGGTGTCAAGAAGCAAGCTAACCTTTTCAATCTGGTTGCACTAGCTCAACGTGATGATGAGTCAATCTTAGAATATGGAAATAGGTGGAGGATATTAATGTTAAAGTTACCATTCCCTATTCCTGCTATAGAACTGACCCATATGTTCACAAAGAGTTGTGCCAAGAACATCTTGTTATTTTTGCAACTACAACAGTACCAGATATTTGAGGAAGATTTGGTGCAAGCCAAAGTAATTAAGGATATCAAGTTGCAAGAGGGAAACTTGAAGCTAAAAAACAAGGAGGGGCACAAGAAGAGCTCCATGAAACATCAGGGCAAGCAGTCCCATGTCAATTAGGTGATGTTAAACCTCCAAAGAGAGGATAAGGTGCAACAAAATTAGAACTATCAGGCCCAACCTCCTCCTATATAATATGAGCAGTGCAAGAATAATTACAAGGGCAAAAATAAGTAACAATGCTAGCCTCACCAATGCATACCTTTGATGGAATCATTGACATCAATATTCCATCAATTGTGAGAGGTTAAGACAATCAGGTTACCCAAGATTAAGCTGGTCGATCATAACCAACCCAAGTCAAATGGGTATTAGGATGATCTATTTTGCATTTTCCATCACACGAAGGGAACCAACATCGAAGTGTGTTGGTCATTCAAACATATAGTGCAAAAAATGATTGATAAAGGTGAGCTTATAGTTCCAAATAATCCATAGGCACCTAACAACCAAAACATGGGGATTTATAAAAATCCATTGCCAAACCATAAGGTACCACGTAACAATGTTGGCTAGGTCAACCAAGTGCACATCAAACCACCTACCCAAGGGTTCATAGGTATGGTTAATATCATTACCATACATGGGAGGTATGAGTATCCAAATAAACATTGCGCTCTCACCAGGATACAAGCTACGCCGAATCAACAACCAATTTAGAATATTCTAGGCCCACCAACTAGACCAGTGGTGACTATACGAAGCAGGTTGGTTCAAATCCTGTAGAAAACTCCTATGAATTTGTCTATTTTTGAGCTGATATAGCAGCCCCCCAGGCACAGGGAGACTCTCATGGAAATTCTAAGGTCCATCGAGGTGTAGTCCTAGGATGCTCAAGCATTCACTAATTTTGTGGGACACGTACAATAGTACAAAGAACTTATGATCCAATTATATGATCATAAATCAAGATGGTTCCTATAGATACGACTGACCTACCGTTACATATCATTGTGTGTGTTAATAACATGCCATTCAAGAGGGTCTTTATCAAAACTAGTTCATCGAATAATATTTTAATGACCAAGGCATTGAGTCATTTAAATCTACCCAAGTCACCGCATTCACATTGAGAGAATTTAACGATGCGCTATGCTCAACGGTTGGCACAATTACCCTACCTATTTAGGTGGGCCTAAATACAATCCCTATGATATGTCACGTGATTGAATGTACCATGCAATATAACATCCTTCTTGGGAGACCTTGTATTTGAGAAATGCATTGTGTTCCCTCTATACTACATCAATGTGTAAAATACATTCATGAGAGATAGGTTTGTGTGGTGTCATCTGATGAGGAACCCTTCAAATTCGTGAACCTAGTTGATTTGCCAAGGGGTTTCATACTCCCATCAACATACTTGGACCTCTGGCCAATGTTACTAGTTAATAATCTAGGAGGTAAAAAAAATGCATGCTCAATCATCGACATCTGTATCGCACAAATACGAGCACACTACAACAACTTCTTTGAAACTGACTACATCAGCAATGCTTTGAGACAAAAGGAAGCTAAAGGATAAAATGGGTAAAAATAAAAAGAATCATGTGCCTGAACCAGTCGCCAATGAAGCTCCCACTCCCATGGAAGTGGAAGAAGCCAAGAACAAATTTGAGGAGGTACCTTAATCGGCCTCGTTTGCATTTTCAACAGGGTCATCCACACCATGGGTGACTGTTAACTTGGCCAACATAGGGTTAGGTGAATATATTGTGTAGAATGTCACATTTGGACCAATACTAGAGACTACACAAGAGATGGACCGACCGCATGCTCATCATTTTTTGGTTGGATCGGTAGTGCCATTGGGAGAGCCATCCAATCAAACAAACTTCATCTACGCTGGGCTGGATCAGCTTCCTACTCGAAAGCCTATGGATGAATATGATGACAAATCGTTCGTAGTGAATGTTCATTATCTATCGAACCTTGAATATTCCATGCACAATTTTGAATTACATAATTGGCATGGGTATGGCCTTGGTCTTTTTGAGCGAGGACGTAGGACTTTTCTTGAGCCGCATTATCAGTTGGCAACTGATAGTTTTGAGATAGAGTTGCAAAAACGAGCACAGGATGATTTGCTTGCAGTATATTTAGACCACCTGTACCTTAGTTTAGCGGGTGAAGTAGATTTCAATCCTTATCACCCTATTTCTTCCACTTTTTGGAGGGATAACCGGATGGTGTCTTATGTCACCATAGCACCACCCGAGACATATCATGAGGATATCTTGGTGGATAGTGAGTCCTCATCCAACAATCAATCAGGAGATGAGGCTGAGTCGGTCTATTCGGTAGTATCGTATTTATGATGCTTGTACCTTATTTTATCAGACAACGATGATAGTGATCAGGATATAGCCTATATGGGGCCACATTTTCTAGAATATCCCATTACAGTAGGGGAAAATGAGAGCCTATATTATGATAGCGATGAAGAAGATGAGATAGAGAGAGCCTACTTAGGATCTCCCTACTTATGCTATCACAACATGTCGTATACGACTGAGGATATGCATAGAGAGATCAATATCCATCCTTGCCTTAGAGGGAGATCACTGAATCTTAATATGATTTATCATATGGTGTTTCCTGATATTCCAACATACATGGAACTCCTTGAGCCCAGTGATCCCATATGATAGTCTATTCATAGACCAGATCCGGATATCCCCATACCCCCAAAACCACATCTCGGGGATGGTAGTTTTGATAAGGATGAGTCACTTGCATGTGGTCTTGGAGACATGATACATTTCATCAATATGATCTCCATTTATTTGACCACTCCACTCTACAATCCAGTTGATCCATCCAAACCATTGCATTAAAATATGGATGCTATCAACTGGGATCGTACTGACTCACCCGTTGAGCTTGAATATTTCTTCCCTAATTAAGAAATGCTACAACCATTTCATTTTGTGCTAGGTTGTACTTATGATGTCTATCATGTGAAGGATGTCTCCAATGTGGAATCTATAAACCTAGCATATGACATCCACTTGATCCCTATGCCTCATCAGCTTGAGGAGGGATCACACATGTCAGTAGAGGAAACCTTAGATGTGGATATCAGTAATGATCCCACCAATCCAATGAAGGTTAAATTTGGAAAGAGACTCACTCTCGATGAGCGTGCCACCCTCATACCTCTATTGAAAGAGAGACCTAATATTTTTGCTTGGACTTACAAAGATATGCCAGGTCTAGATCTGAAACTGGTTACCCATAACCTTTCGCTATATCTATCAAAGAAACCAATCAAGCAAAATCTTAGAAAGATGCATCCAATAGTAGCCTTAATAGTGAAATATGAATTGCAAAAGTTATTGGATGTAGAGTTTGTCATCTCCATAGACTATCCAAAATGGGTATCCAATATAGTGCCTATGGAAAACCTGGTGGAAGGATTCGTATTTGTATAGATTTCAGAGACCTGAATAAGGAAACACCAAAGGATTCATTTCCATTACCGAATATTTATGCTCTTGTAGATGCAACCGCAGGTCATGAGATGCTCTCATTGATGGAAATTTTTTTTAGATACAATCAAATTCAGATTAAGCCAGAAGACCAACATAAAACCATGTTTATAACACCATGGGGAACATTCTGCTATAAATTTATACCATTTGGCCTTAAAAAAACTAGTGCCACATATCAACGGGCCATGACATATATCTTTCATGACTACATGCACAAGATCCTAGAATAATATATTTATGAATTATTGGCAAAGTTATTATTGCATTATGAGCATGCAGAGGTCTTAAGGAAGGTCTTTGATCACCTAATAGAGCATAATGTTAGGTTGAATCCTAAGAAGTGCGTATTTGGTGTAACTTCAGGAAAAGGTCAAGGCTATTCTAGAGATGTGTCCTCCCTCAAAAATCAAAGAATTAAGAAGCGTTCATGGCAAGGTAGCATCCATAAAGTGATTTATCACTCAATTATCAGATAAATGTCAACCCATGAATCGACTGCTACACAAGGGGGTTCCATTCAACTGGGATGAGGACTGTTGAGCAACCTTTGCTAAAATTAAGCAATACTTGGTGATGCCACTAGTGCTAGCTCCACCAAGTCTAGATGTGCCATTTCTACTATATATAGTGCCAACAAAATTTGCATTAGGGACCATGTTAGCCCAAAAGAACATGCAAGGCAAAGAGCAAGCCATATATTATATTAGCCGAACCTTGGTGAGTTATGAGCTAGGATATGCATATGTGGAGAAGTTGTGTTTAGCAGTAGTGTTCGCTACAAAGAAATTGTGGCACTATATGCTAAGTCATACGACATATGTAATATCAAAAAAAATCCTTTGCAATATATGATGAACAAGACATATCATAATACATGTGCTATGAAGTGGATTATGCTACTGATAGAATTTGATCTGGAATTCATAAGCCAAAATTCCATTAAGGGACAAGTGATAGTTGATCAGTTGGCTAAGGCACCACTATCAAATAGTAGGCCTCTTACCATCGAGCTTCAAGATGTCTGCAAGTAAATGGGAAAGTTGAGGCCTCAAATAAGATAGTGGTGGTTATCTTGAAAAATATGGTCCATGAAAACCACAAATATTGGCATATCCAGCTACCTCTTACATTATGGGATTATAGGAATAGCATTCGAACGTCCACTGGGGCAACACCATTTTCACTAGTATATGGCACTGAGGCCATTATGCCCTTAGATTTGGAAATTCTAACATTGTGCATAGCATTGAAAGAGTTCATTTATGACGACACCGTATGGCAAGCTCGCTTGGATCAATTGACACTGCTTGATGAGCATCACGTGAGTTCCCTAGAGAATATCCATGTTTATCAAGAGTGATTAAAATGAGCTTATAATAACAAAGTCCATCAAAGATAATTTTAATTTGCGGATCTTGTGCTGAAAGAGAACCAACATAACTCTATTTTATCGCCTGATATGTGAGACAAATTCATGGCTAATTTTCTAGGAACTTATATCATATCTGAAAATATTGGTCTAGGTACCTATCGCCTAGCATCGCTAGGGGGTTTTGAAAAAATTGAACCTCTCAAAATCATCCATCTTAAGGCATTCTATGATTGAGATCATAGCAAAAGGCACAAAGGGTTCCTAAAACTGCTTGGTCATGTTAGTTAAAGGCTTCGAGGGTTTGCTTAAAACCACTCGGTCATCCCAAAAGGCTCCAAGGGTTTGCTTAAAACCACTCGATCATCCCAAAAGGCTCTGAAGGTTTGCTTAAAACCACTCAATCATCCCAAAAGGCTCTGAGGGTTTGCTTAAAACTACTCGGTCATCCCAAAAGGCTTCAAAGGTATTTCCAAACCTTTGGTCAACCCAAAAAAGTCTCCAAGGATTCTTAAGAGTCGCTTGGTCATCCTTAAAAGCTCCAAAGGTGCTCATAATCCCTTTGGTCTGCTTGGTCAATCCCAAAATGCTCCAAGGGCATGTAATCACCGTTTGGTAAAATATAAAAGGCTCAAAATTCATAAAAATTAAAAAATAATAAAATCCATAAAAATTGGTAAAACATAAAATCCAAAAATATTTGCATTTTCATTATGCATTTTCATTTACACATGCATTCACTTCATAATATTACATGTAGGCATTCTGCATCCATTGCATTTCATAGTAGGATGGACTATGTTTGTCAATCTTACAAACGATGCCACATTGTGTTTCAATAATGCACTTCTGCATTTATCATAATCCATTATTCATATGAGTAATTATGTTTTTCAATACAACCCATTTTGTTGCTATGAAGAATAAACTAGGGTTTTTCGATAATTCAACTATACCGAGATGTCTTCTCAAGAGTTGATAGAAATCTTGCTTTACTTTTGCAGATGAGGTCTAGTTAGTATAGCCCTTAGCATATCATAATACTATCACTAATAAAAAAATTAAAAAATCCTAATAAGGACTAGGGGAAGATGAAAGCCACGAAGCAGGACTAGGTATCCTGAGGTGAAAAGAGTTATTCTTTCTTATCCCCTTGTGTGGATGGTATGGGAAATGTTGGCAATTGGCAAAAGGACAAGTTTATTCCCTACCCAAAATCCCTTGCTTACGATAAAATGAGCAATATCCTAGAGTGATATCCCACATCAATACTCAATATTGATACCCCCGATCGATATCATAGATCGACATCCCAGATTGATATCCCATATTGATATCATAAGATCGATATCCTAGATTGATATCCTAGAAATAGTTTCCCAAAGTAAAATCCCCAAAGGAAGTTTTTGAAGAAAATTATCAAATGTAAATTCCAAAAATTCAAGTCAAATGAAGACAAATTGTACAAAGGAAGTAAAATCAATATCAAATCCCTTGCTCAAGAAAAAAAAAATAGAAAGTACAAAATAAATAGTGATTTTTATCACTAAAGTACAAAAATAAACAGTGATTTTTATCACTTTATATGAGCAAGTATCCCAAAAAATTGAAGAAAAGAAGGGAGTGAACTTGAATCCCTAGAATTTTCAGCACTATTGTACCTTACACATGATGATATGTCTGATGCATTAGCACCTCGCTTATGTACAAACCAATGTTTGAATGTGGAAGAGCTAGCTTCAGGTGTCCTGTATCGCCTAGTGGTCTAGTCCAACTAAAATCTAAACCTAGGATTGGATAAACATATGAGGATCCCCTATCTTAGAAATGGGCTGAAAGAATCCCACCTAACATCGGGGTATGCTTATGCTTTATCTTAATATACTCATTTGCACACATAGGGATAATGAATAGTTAGGGCCTATCCTAGCAAAAGCCTTACATTTCAGAAGTCTAGTTTGGTCAGTATACAACTTTTGATAAGTCTACTAGGGTGTTTGAGTCTCATGGAAAACCTCAAATATTTCTCTAATAGAAACAAAATACCAAAGATCACAAACCATCAAAAATAAAAGTCATTCAATCATCAAATTGCAAAGTATCGAATCCATGATACATCATTACATTGAGCACAATCAAGATATAGGATAGATACTGGATGGATATCAAAAATGATATTTAGATGACCACTGACTATATTGTGCATATATTTCAAATTGCAAAAGGAATATAGAGTGACATATTATATCATTCGCATCATACCACTTCATATCATTGCATTTCATATATGGGTGATTAATTGATTAAATTCTTGTAATGAGGATTTTCAATTACATTCATGATTTTTACACATTTTGTGGTGTCGTCCATTAGATTTTTAAACACATATCACATTCATTCCTTATGTTTTAAGTTATTAAAGCATACAGGTTCATTTACATTAGATTACCATCATGTAAATAATGCATTACATTCATTGCACCAACATATCATGACATCGTCATAAATTAAATGCATACAATAAAGAAAAATTAAATATGCATTTAAAAGTAAACATTGCATCCATATGCATCCATCATAAATAGCACATCTAAGCATCTATATCACTGCATACCATCATCATCATAAATTAAATAGCTATCTAGTGCATGTCAATCATACATCACATCATATAAGCATAACATCAATATGAACATCTGCATCCATGTGCATAACATAAACATAAAATCAAAAATAAACAAGTACACATAATGAGCCAAAAATGATCAATCTCATATATATATATATATATTTGTGTGTGTGTGTGTGTGTGTGTGTGTGTGTCCAAAAAGAGTACATCAAGGGTATATCAAAATGCTCGTAGGCTACAACTGTGTAGGTCCTCGATCTTACACTCAAAAATGGTACAATAAGTATCTATGAAGATCTATACTAAATAGGGTCTACACCCCTAGTCTATGAGGCACCTCCATCACCTCCACAATCCCTGTGAGTCCTCTGTGAGCTAGCTCCATGAGTACTCGAGGACCTATGAGTCCTCTCAGTCCTGTGTGTCCTGTGGGTAGAGCTAGAAAAAGACCGATTTGTCTCCCTGGTCCTAGACTTGGTTCGCTGGGTCCCTATAGTGTGTGTATCCTCTAGTACCTCCCCACCTATCAGTCTGATGTGGCCCTCCAGCTAGGAGATGCGATCTGCCCATATTGTATCTCACTTGTTACCCTCCTCCACGAGGGAATGAAGCCTCTTGATCTCTGCCATGGGGTCACGACCTACTAGCAGTAAAGAATATGGTGCTTCTGAAGGCAACATCATAACCTGTGTAGGATGAGGGTCCCTCCATCGCTACCCTCAGTAGGTCCCTCTTAGTAGTCATGGCACTCAGTTGTGCCTATGCCACATCACGCTCACTAGTGAGCTATGCAAAATAAGTGTATGCAGTGGTAGCCTATGCCTAGAGAGATGTCCTCTCCTCCTCGTAGCCTTACCACTACCTCTCACCCTATGCTAGCTTCACCTCTAGAGTGGTGATAGATGTGTCCCGCTACAAAATATGAGTCTATAGTCACCCAACCTGGCTCTGGAGGGAGGCAATATGGGCTCTCAGCTGCCCAATATCACTATCAAGAGGTGCCTCACCCTCCTCAACTATGTCCTCCTCTACCTCAACCTGAGGAGCCTCCCCTATGGTGGCCTCTATGCCCCATCCACCCTCGGTACACTAGCGCATGTTGCACCCATATGGATCAACCTCTACTCTATCATCTATCCGACTAAGGGGTCCCTCTCCCTACCACTATAGAAGTGACCACCAAGTGTCATACGCTGTGGTGGTGCCAGCCCTAGCCATGCCCGACTCCTAGAAGTTGTCAACCTCATCCCCTAGCGATGTCGGCTGGACCCATGGTAGATATCTCTCCAGTACTAGGTGCCTGTAGATAATAGGAAGCACCAAAATATCCTGAGCAATCCCAAACTAGCATAAGATGCGTGAGTAGTACTAGTACTCATGAATCTTGGCCTTGCGATCGAGTAACCACCTATCCAGCCTTCTACCATGCAGGGCAATCCATGTATGGGCACCACTCTATATCATCCTCCCTAGAGCTATGAAAATCTAGCAATATAGTGGTCTAGGTCCCCCAGCGTGAGACCTACTCTAGAACCCCTCCTCCTCATGGGGCCAGCATGCCGCATAGCACTGGCATGTGGTAGGAATAGTAGTAATGTTGAGTGGTAGGTCTGTGGGCCACTCGATCCGAATGTGTTGCTAGCCCCAGATCTGAAGTAGTAGGCTACAGCTAATATCGACCCGACTCCTATGGGTAATTTGATATAACTCATGATATAGTTGAGCTAACAATGTGCTCCCCCAAGCTAAGAGCAAAGGCTGCCATGTAGAACTCTGAGTAACTCTCTTGACGATGGCCAGGAGGTTCCAGGGGATCCTCATGCCCGAGGAGTCTGGAAGCACAATCTGAATGACTAAGTGCATGAAAATGGCCTCTCAAATTGAGAAGATGCCCTTCTCCTACCAATATCCAACATGGATGCCTCCATGATCAATCCTGGTCTGAGCATCCTCATTGTGCCCATCGAAGATGGCATCAAAGATAGCTCCTCTACTGGTGAATGGAGTGGAGGTGATGGGCTCCCCATCGATCGAGATCCTGAAGATCCGGTAAACATCCTCCAATGTCACAGTCATTTCACCTATGGGTAGGTGAAATGTGTTGGTCCATGCATCCTAGCGTTGGGCCAACGTAGTCATGTATGATTGGTCTACCCTAATCATGGGTAGATCAAGCACGTATCTGAAGCCAATCACACTGAACCACTCCCACTCCTTGCTAGTGAGCTATCTACGAAGGGTGCAAAGGAGATCTGGCTCCTTGGATCTAGAGGTAAATTTCTAAAAAGAAGCAAGGCATAAGGGAAAAAGGTGACTAAAAATAACTAAAAATAGTTAAAAATCGACCTTAAAAATGTCAAACAAATCTAAAAAAATTGCTAAAAATACAAAAACATGCAAAAAGTGATCAAAAATTCCAAATCAAAATTAAAAATGCATTTCAGAAGTGCAATAAATGGCATTAATTTCTAGTAAAAATAAAAAAAAAAATCAAATAAAATTTGAAAAATTTTCAAAAGTTTTGGAACCGCGGGTCAAATATGCGGTCCGCATGTCGGTCAAAATCTGACCATTGGGATTTGAATCTCACCATGGTTGAAAGCCGCGGTTCCCAATCTGACAATTGGGAGCCACGTCTACCAGTTGTGGTCTAGGAACGTAACCCTTTTAGGGTCACTTCCTAGCTTGGCACCCAAAAATTTAAAGTCCTAATCTAGCCTAAACTAATGTGAGGTTCTTTACCAGTAGTTTAGTGAAGTTAATTTGACCCATTACTTAATGTGGTTCATTTTTAAGTTGGTAAGGAGTGCGAGGACTCGGTTTCAAGTTACCTTTCCTGCACCAATGCCTCTGTTGGATGAAGGCTATGTAGGGTCTACCATCGGGATGTGTGAGAGGTCGTAGGTAGTTGTTTCAGCAATGCTTCACATCAAATTTTGCTTCCTCACCTCTCAGAGCTCTCTAGTTGCAATCGCTTTCAAGGAATAATAATGAAATTTTCAAATGGGAAAATATTTTATACTTTTCTTAATTTTGACGGACCGCAACTGACAATCGTGGTCCCAGAATTAGGGTTTTTCGACCGTAGCTCTGAGCTACGGTTCCCAAATTTGATATTTCCAATCTGTCGCCCGTGAGCGTGGTTTGCAACTGGCATTAAATGCACCAAAATCCCACCGTGGGAAGGTTTTAAATGATAAATTAATGATTCCTAATGGATCAAAATCTCAATAAGAGCAATCAATTTAGCAAATTTGGTGATTTTCAAGCACCAAGATCAATTAAAAACTCAAAAAGTCAAAAAAAAATTATTATTAAACAAGTCAAAATCCAAATGCACCTCGTATTCAGTTATTTACCCTAGACACTTGGTGGTTGCAGCGACTGACACTCCATGCAATCCGACGAGATGAGTAAATAACCATAAGGACATTTGGGGTAAAATTGTCATCGTTGATTTGATATGCTTCTTTTCAATCTCGAAGAAGGCCTTCGAGGTTGGACCGCTCCATGGGAATGAGGTGTTTCATGTCATTTCTCCTATGACATATTTTTAGTAGATCATCGACAAATTGATTCAACATAAATCTAATTGGAATTGTATTATTTTGATTTCCTAAGAAGGCTATTGTAGCCCGACCGCTCCATGGGATAGAAATGTGCAATTACTATTAAAAGTTGCAATCATAAGCTGAACTAAGCCTAGCCAAGTAATTAAATGCTAAATTCTAAGTTTGTTCAGATCATTCATTGTGGTCAAGCGACCTCGTCACTTCATTCAATTGTCATTACCCTCATCGACTCGTCGCTTGAGGGGGTAGTCATACTTTCATAATCATAATCAAAATCAGTAGAAGATCCCTTGATCGTAGATCCCTTGATCTTGTCAAATTGCGTTCGTCCTTGTGAATCATTGTCAATAACTATCATAAGCTTACCCCTTTGCTTGGGGTAAATAGCATATATGATAGTTTATTTGTATCTCACCTCCTTTCGGTTATATAGGCCTAACTCCTATTGTAGCACCAAAGCTACCCGAATGCCTGATGATGAGTGCAAACCCTTTCAAATTAAGCCTCTAATGAGTTGGAAGCAATGATTCTAGGATGCGCGTCCTTTTGTAGGACCTAGGGCATCTAATGTTGATCAGATCAATGATCATCATGCAACCTTCGACATCATTTTAGGTGGTGTATTTTTTCTCACGCGTTGTTCGATCTCACAATGCATCACAAAAGGGGTATCTGTAGACACCTAAAATGTGTCATGTCGATGGTGACTACTCATATGGGACATGCTACAAGACCATATGGAAGATCTTGGATAGACTCCAAGATAGAGCAAGTGGTTTTAACCACTCAATTTGGGCTCCTTGGCCTAATCAGCTCAAACCACTATTGAGACCTATGGTCTATAGTCTAAACCACTGCTGACACCCACGGTTCATAGTCTAGGCCATAGTTGTCACCCATGGTTTAGAACTGAAGTTTAGTTGGCCTTCATCCAAGCCAAATCGGTTTGAATGACCATTTGTTCTAGAAGAGGGTAGTTGAAGGATGAAATATTCCAGAGGCTTCCAATCCAACTATCCCAACCACCTCTTCTTGATCTTGGCTTCTCCATGAATCCACCCCTAGCCCTTGGGTAATCCTATAAGTACCCCTCAAAATTAGGGCAAGCAATGGAATAGTGCATTGTGATAGCGAAGCCCTATCGGATTGTAGACTCACCTGAGTGTATTGAGAGAGTTTTGTTGCCATTCATTTTCCAATTCATCAAGCATCATGTCAATTTGTGCCATGGATGCCCTAAGGAGCTAGAATGCCAAGAAACGCAAATTCGGGCAAACGGAGGCCCAATTGTGCAATTCAACCGCCAAACCAGTCAGAGGACATCAAGGCGACCCTTGATCATCAATTTGACAAGGAGGATCAAGCCCACAACCTTGGATTTGGAGGGTAAAACTACTCTGTTGCTCGCCGTGGCTGACAGCCATGGTGTATAGTGTAGACCACTCATTTGAGCCATGGTTTGCAATTGGTGAAAGATCTCCTTACTATTCTTTTTGCATTGTATTTCACTAGGTTAGATTAAGCATCTTAGTGGTTTATTTAGCATTTTAGAGACTCTGACTAATAGAATTAGGGTTTTCACCAAGTTTACTTCATTATGGAAAATAGGACATAATTAGATCATTTTCATGTTATCATGCTTCATTTCATGTAATCAATCCATTAGATAGATAGCTATACTTTCTAGTTATATGTTTCAATTAATATTTTCAATTATTGCATAGGCTTAACATGCTTTATTCATTTTCTTTATCTTATTAGTGTTATGGCATCTTTATGTTCATATTCCTTAAAGGGCCTCATCATGAGAGGTTGCCTATGCTTTTAATGCTTTTATGTTGTTTCTTGACCGTAGGAAAGCAGATTCAAAGGAGATTCAACCATCCAATTCCTTCCTCAATGTGGAGAAGAGGGTCAACTCCACCCTAGAGCAGTTCGTGTCACCCCAAAGGACCTAAAACTCACATTTACCCTTAAGAGGGAACATTGCTTTTTCCTACTGTAATAAGAGTATCAAAATGGTATCCCTAAGAGGGACGTAATTGTAATCGGAATTGGCTTCTTTACAATGGAATAAAAGTGTTTTTCTTCTTCCCATTTGTTGTCAATTTTGCATGCATCTATTTTGTTTCTCTTATTTCATTTTACGCAGTAGGAAGCATAGGTGTGAGGCCATTTTGGTGGCCACAAATAGTGTATGACTGATATAATAGATGGCTTGTTAATGATTGAGGGTATTATTTTGAGTCAGTAACGTTCCAATCATAAAATCTATAGCAAAAATATACAAGAGGAATGGCAATTGTGGATGTGGTAGAGATAGAACTAGTGGTGATGTGAGGTAGACTTTTATGGAGTTAAAGTATTACTGATATTTTGTATCCCATTTGAAGGTAACCCCTTTTTGTAGAAGGTGGTTAAATGATTTACATTATCAGATAATTGGGTAATGAAATGATGAATGGATTGAATTTTTTCCTGTAGACTGCATAGTTATTTGAGATTTGTAGGTGGAGGTATCTCGATAATGGCTTTGAATTTGTTGGGGTCTATTTCAATACCTTGTTGGGAGATAATGAACCCCAAGATCTTATTCGAAGTAACACCGAAGACACACTTCTTTGGGTTGAGATGTACATTGTGTTCAAGAAGGTGATCGAAGATCTTACAAAGATTAGCAAGTTGTTGTGAGCATTCCTTTGATTTGGCTATGAGGTTGTCAACATAGTCCTCCATGATTTTGTGCATGTAGTCATGGAAAATGTAAGTCATGGCACGTTGATAAGTTGCCCCAACATCTTAAGGCTTAAGGGCATGACCTTGTAATAGAATGTCCCCCAGGGGGTTATGAAATATGTCTTGTGTTGATCGATTGGATTGATCTTGATTTGATTGTAATTGGAAAAGCCATCCATGAGGGATATTATTTCATGGCCTACAATGGAATTAATGAGTGAATCAATATTTTGGAAGGGAAATTTATCTTTGGGATAGGCGTTTTTCAAATCTCTAAAATTAATGCAAACATAAACTTCACCAGAGGGTTTAGGTATCGGTACCATGTTGGACACCCACTCTGGATAATCAATAGGTTGTATGAAATCTACATTGAGGAGATTTTGAAGCTGCTAATTTACCATTAAAGTAATTTTAGGATGCATGCATCACAATTTTTGTTTAGCAAGTTTGGCATCCCCATAAAGAGTGAGGTTATGAACTGCTAATGTGGGATCAAGTCCAAGCATGTCCATGTAGGACCAAGTGAAAAATATGATATATTCCTTAAGGAAATATGTGAACAAGGTGTGTTCCTCTAAGGAGAGGCTAGCAACAAGTTTAACAATATGGAGATTATTGGGATTTTCACCAATGTCGATGTTGATAGCATCCTATATAAGCATGTGGGAGCCATATTGAAGCTAGGTAGGGATAGGAATAATATGGAGGTCATCAATAGCCTTAGGTAAACCAAATTCATCATCAAAGTATACATTCATATGATTGACCCACATGATGTGGGATGGAGTGGATGGTGAAGGTGCATTGGTAGTGTGTAGGATGTGCAGCAATAGTAAGAAATCCTGTGAAGAAGGTGTAGGGGAGATGTGTGTGAAATCAATGAAGTTTAGATTTGGTGCCTCGATGTGATCTGTAGGAGAGGTATACCAAAGTGGGAAAAATAAATAAATTTCAACCATGTTAATGAAAATTTGTGGAGATGATGTTAGACGATGAGTCTAAATATGAAGACTCTAGAGTGTGTGAACAATGTGGTAAATTTAATGGTGGGTGTAGCACCATGGGTGGATAATGAGATCGAGTTATGGAATGATGAGTTTATCATCGATGAGGTGGATGTATGAATGAATACGTAGGTGATTTATGGAGAGGCAAAAAATTGTGCTTTGAGTAAGGAACTATAAGGGAAAGGGCAAAAAATCTATCAACTAGCTCATCAATGCAGTAAGTAGCGGTAGTGTCAAAAAATGGTGTTTCCTAGAAGAAGGTACATGAAATGTTGACAATAGAAGAATGAGGACTCTCATCTAGGATGTAAGAATTGATATATTCTTCCAATGAGTGTGTAGGAATCAGTGGAGGATTTAGGGAGAGATATTGAATCTCATATTTGAGGTTAAAGGGTAATACAAATCACAAGTAGATTGGATCATAGGAGGGTGCACGTGAGCTTCATGGACATTGTATCCACCTGGGCCAGATTTCATCATAAATATGGAGAATTTGGGTGATGTACAAGGTGGTGAATGATGTGGTGGGACTAAATTATAGGATGAAGATGAGATTTGAGAATCATGAATAATAGCGATAGAGGGATGAAATAATTGGTCATCGATGTGAGAGGCTTACTACTCCCAATCATGATATTAGGCTATAGTGGAAGGGATTGTATGACTCATGTATGGAAACTATGAGGTGGGGGGAGAAGGCCTAGGTGTTATGCTCTGAGAAGATATGAAATATCAATGTCAAGGATGAAAGGGAAGTGGGTGTATTTGAGGAGTAGGGAGAAGAGGAGGCTCTATGGACGAATATGGATGAGACAAATTGAGAGGCCATAAATATGGTGGTGAAAAATGCATGGATATGGGGGGTGTATTCATGAAAGAAGAAGGTTGGGAAGGAGGAGGAGACCATGAGTAAGGTGGTGAGAAAGGTATGTATGGAGGATGAGGATCCATGGAGGAAGATGAAGGTATGTAAGAAGAATATGTAAGGGGACATACGAGTGTCCATGATGAACCATGCAGAGGTAAAACAATTATGGGAGAAGGTGTAGAGGTCTCTACCTAATGATGTGAAAGAATAGGGAGGACCTATGTAGAATATGATGAAGGTATTTGTGGGAGGTCAGTGATTTTACAAAACTTAAATGGGTCACCATCAGCTGGAATACAATGGACGAGTCCATCATATACATACTTGAGATAGTGATGCAAGGTGGAAGGAACGCATTGCATGTCTTTGATCCATGGCCATCCAAGTAAGATATTGTATTGTATCTCACCTTGAATAACATGGAATTAGATGGAGATGATCCTAATGACTACATAGATAGGTAAGATAATAGAACCTACTGTAGGTCGCATAGAACCATTGAAAGTGCAAATTTTGAGTGATGGTGTGGTGAAGTGGGTAGGTTAAATGTGTAGGTGATGAAGAGTAGTAGTGGATATGATGCTAATGGAGGAAACAATATCAATGAGGACATTATTATAGGTGATATAATTGATAGTTTACTGTATATGCAGGGGAGGATTAGCTCACTCATCCACAAGTTTGGTAATCTCATGGTCGTGAAAATTGATGGATGGCTACATGTAGTGGGTTATGTTACCTATGAAATTCACAAAGGCATTAGTATCATGAGATTCAAGTTCAATGGATCAACTAATATCATTCAACACCTCATGATGGGGTTGAGATTGTTGTAAAATATAGAAAATGGATAGCCTAGTAGGGGCTTGCATAGATGATGTGTGAGGCTATTGTGAATAGTGATGATGTTTCATGGTAGGGGTGTTGAAGCCTAGAATGTTGCAAGAAATTGGGGAGAAGTGAATGGTATTGAGGTTGAAGCAAGGGGTACATCCTGGCATGTCAATTAATTTTGGGTATGAGTGGTGAGGTTAATCATGTTGACCACACCAGGAGAGGGGGATCACATTGAACATTGTTAACATATATAGATTATCCTTGCAAATTAGATTGGGATTCTTGGGGATTTGTCCCCTTGTGTTAAGGTAGTGGGTTTTGATAGATGCCCAAATTATATTTTTATAGTGTGAGGAGGTTTAAAATCTAAATGGTACCCCGATCAATGAGGCCTTAGACAAGGCCACAAAAAGAGCAACAAGATTCTGTATCATGGATGTGCTATCGATGGTATACGCAGAAGGTCTGTTTGACATACCCCTGAGGCTTGGGTTTATTTGGATAAATGGGTTGAATTTTGGGTAAGGTGATATGACCTACATTATATAATATCTGAAATAAATCTAGCAAGGGCTTAGAGAGTGGAGTCATATTACATTACTGACGTTGATGCTAAAGACTATGAGCTTGTTTTGGTTTATATGGAAGGGGTGCACTAATTTGGAATAACTACTACTGTGGTAGAGAAGACCATGATATTGATGGAGAAGTTGCTACCACTTGGTTGGTTTGTGGTGGTTTTGAGTAGGGTTTATTTGGTGCATTATTATTGAAGCAAAAATTTGAGTTGTAATATGGTTTCTGCCTAAGCTTGATATTGCTATATTGGACTTTAATGTCCTTTATGACTTTGGCTTAAGCAATGGCCTCATACAATGTGTGACTTTGATGAAGTTGCAAAGGTGTGGATATGTGTTTATGACAACTCTTGGCAAATAACATGACTAGTTCGGTGGATGGAAGGCTATGAGCTAGGTCATGGATGATCGATGTCCATCGAGAAAAAAAATCTATAACAGGTTCATCATCCTAACGCAAGGCATAGACATCAGAGAAGTTTATATTCTTTTTGACATTGATTTATATGAATTGGCCAACTATTCAAAGGTGAATAGGCTATGGTGCAAGAGTATATTGTACCAATCAAGATCTTGTCCCCCAAGGGAGAGGGAAAAGGTCCGCAACATGAGGGGATCACTACTATGGAGTTGATAACATGCAAAGTGGTAGTTGTCGATGTGTTCTTTAGGGTCATTTTTACCTTTGTACTTGTAAAATTTAGGAATTTCAAAGTGATGTAGGTAAGGAGGGATAGGAACTAACAGGTGGATGGGTTCATTGCATAGCTCGTTGTATATGGGTTTTGGGGGCCCATAACTAGCTGTGCAAATATTTAGCATCTTAATTTCCTCTTGCAAGAGTAAATTTTAGGTGATGGAACAAATTAAAAGGGGATAAGGAAAAAATTCAACCACCGTGATCACCACTGAATAAGCACAAAAAACAATAGGCCTTGAGGGTTAATTATTGAAATGTAAAATCAAATTTAAACAAGCATTCAAAGGGAAATGTGCATAAAGATGTAAATTTCTAATATATTGCAAAACATGGATTGTTTGAGATAAAAATGGGGGTTTCTCCTTGTATTTTATTAATCCATAGTATTCAATAATATTACAATACATCCCCTTGAGGGATTTATAATTTGATACATCTCAATTTACAATTTTCCAAAGGGATCAAATTCCTCCATGAGCTTGATGGCATGTTCAAGTGTTCTTCTCACAACCCACAATTGAGAGCTAATATTGGGCCTATATTTATGTGCCTATTAGCTCCTCCCTCATGCCTAGAATACCTACACCTACACACAAGATATTGAAATAGATTAAAAGCATATGTTTTTATTGATTTATAACTAGGAAAACATAGAAAGCATGCATCTAGAAATACCAAAACTTATTTTTAATAAATAAAAACACTTCTAAATGACTTGCAATTCTGATATAAAATTATTAATATGGTTTTGTAAATATCTGATCATGAATTGAAAGGAAATTATGAGTAGAAATAGTGGTCATACCTGGTAGGGACAACTAAACCTACAATCACCAAACTCTTAATTGACCTATAAAAATTATGCAAAACTTGACCAAAATTGAATGCAAGGCTAATCTAAGCATTTAGAAATGATATATGGTGGAATTGTAACAAAATTCCTAACTATTTTGTGACCATACCTAGTAGGTGCAACTACCACTATTAATCTTACCAGGGTGGGACGGTTACCAAACTAAGTGGAATTTATCACCAATTCCAAGGGGGTCTGGTTTGGAATTCCTCTAAATATTGTGTCAACAAATTTGGTCAAATTATTCCTCAATTTGACAGTTTTTAGAATGGATTTTGTGTATTTTGGTATGCCCCTAAAAATGCCTTCGAATGAAGAAGATTTCAAGGGAAATAATTGGGAAATATGAGGGCAAAGGTGAGGACAAATATGAGCAACACTTTTTTATCAATGCTTGAATTCGTATCTTTTGAAATTGGGTGAGCACACCTCAATTTATATCCTAAATAGGGCATATAAGGCAAAGGGACAATTTTTGACATGCAAGGTATGTCCGCAACTTGTCAAATCCCTTGCCATGCATTGGTGGAAGAGGTTACCCATTTGGGGCCTCCAATTTGGAGTCTCTGATTTCAATGATAGCCTCCAAATCAATTTTGTATGATTGGGCACGAAAATGTTAGGAATTGATTACCATTTTTTATTCCCTTTGAATTTTTCAAGGTCTATTTGGGGACTGTACCACCCAAGGATGGTTTTAGGTGACCATACCTGGGTGGGACGGTCATAAATATATGACCCAAAACTTCCTAAAATTGGTGGAAACCTTCCCAAAATTGTTATGGAGCCTTATTTTACCCTATAGGGTTTCCCAATGGGACCATATGATATCGATAAGAGTGGCACAAGTGGCGCATTAGCAGTATTATATGATTTACATGATTTTAGTGTCTAAAAATATATGATAACTAACAACTAACGACTAGTAGAATACAATGCAATAAATGATAACATACTACCAACAAAAACATTATTGATGATTGCATATCGAAAACAACACAATTGATAATACCCTACTGGTAGCAACAATGCTGATGACAACCTATCGATAAAAACACTATTGAGGATAGCCTATCAACAACAACATCATCGATGATAGATGATCAATAACATATCATTAATATTGTCATATATCAACATATCATTTAATGCATGCATAAAAAAAACTATAAAAGCATCCACAATTATTTTTCTCTCTTTTTGCATAATAGAGCAAGAAAACCCTAAGCATTTGAAATTTACCCAAAGCCTTCCAAACTTACCCAAAGTGTTAGAATTTTTGTAGCAATGGCCATCTCGTCCTCCATTCCTGCATCAAAAATTATTTTCAAAAACCTTGTTTGCCCTCTCATATCTGAAGTTCTAACAACACCTGGATACAATGGTACATGGGTGACAAATTTTGGCCTTTTGGGATTAGTATCAATGCCCCAATACAACATGGATAATAATTTGTTGCTTAGAATTGTTAGGTCCTACAACAATGAGGGGTCGGTCATAAACATGACCATCGACAACAAGACTCTCTCGTTCTCTATCAAACCTGTGGATATCCACAGATTGATAGGGCTCCCATACAAGGATTGTGAACCCATCACATCAAAGTACTCTTTAACTGAGTAGGATAAAATATATCTAGAGATCAACTTTGGTCTCTCATCAAAATTGTTTTCAGGTAAGTCTCCTCTTCCAAATCTTCCAAACTCAAAGTCTCCTCTTCCTTGCATTCAATAATTTTTAGATGTCATTATTAATTTTATCTTATAATTTTTTGGTAGTTCACTCAAATCCATCTAGAAGGGGCCTACAATTTTCAAGTGTTAGCAACAACTTCCTTCGCATGATCATCAAGTTCTTCCAAGTTCATATTATTTTGCAAGGAAGAACAATAGACATTTCATTCTAGGCTTTGGTGTATTTGGTGCGTTGTCTTGCCCACAAAAAATTTGACTAGTCTTCATATATTTCCAATCGAATAAAAAATGATCTCAACAATACCCACACAAGCAGTGGTGTTATTGTTTCCACAACCAATTTTTTACTTTATTTTTATTATGAAGCATATTACAATGTATAGAATACCTCGGTTCCAACCTCGCTCTACCCAAAACTGAGGATTGACAACCAAAGAGGTGCAAGTAAAATTCAAAATTTCAATAAAATAATTATTATTATATTAAAATACAATTTTTATTTTTAAATTTTTTTATTTATACTTGAATGCAAAAAATAGCAACCTCATCTTCTACTATAAGAGAGGTTGCAATTAGAGGAATTCTACTAGAGGCCACCAGAGATTCCAAAACACATTCAAAAGTAGAAATCCTATTAACAACAAGATCTGCTAAATGTATGATGTCTTCTACATATCCCATTGTTCATGCAATTGCTTCTATAGTTACACGTCAATTGTACATCAATTTGAAGAAGTTAGCCATACCATGTTAGGTAATGTTACTCTTTTAGATGTTGCTTCAGTGTAATTTATTGTATTTATTTAAAATTATAGTTAGCTTTACTGAATATATTTTTAATGTTTTTAGGGCAACAACTGAAAACATTAGAATAACTAGCCACATAAAAAAAAATCCACATCGATATCCGGTATGTGCAATTAAACTAAATTAATGGCCATATTGGCATATAGTACATTATTTTATTTCATCATTTTTAAACAATATTTTGTAATAATTTTTTTTTTGTAGGAGTGTTGGGTCAATCACCTCGTCAAAGATAACGTATGATGTTGTCACCACCTCCACCATGCCCATAGTTGATGAGGGGTCAATGTATGCATGGGAAACAATTATTTTCTTGCAAGGAGTTAGGGAGGAACCCATAGTCAAACTATTTTAGACTTTCCAAATTTTTCAATTGGAAATATTTCTAGTCTACATGGCATTTTGGAATTGGATAATCCTCCTCTTGATGAGGATTATCTTTATCAAGGTAGCATGCCTAAGTGTTTTAAATCTTCTAATGTGCTTCAAGGTCCAGAAAAGCAAAAAAAGCACAACAAACTGAAGAGCTAGCGGTTGTTGTTGAGAGCTCCTCCCCTCCCTATCAATTCAATGACCCTGTTCCTCTTATTGATGATGAGAAATTGAATTTTTTAAAAACTATTTTATTGGAAGATAATTGTGAGGCCACCATAAAAGATATGGTGCTTCAAGATATTGTTCTAAATTGAGAGACTAGGAGTATCGGGCCAAAATTCTAATTAAGGAAATAAATGCCCGATACAAAAAAATTCAAGAAGAGAACAATTATTTCTTTGGTGGAGCAAGAACTAGAAAAGCTTGATGCTTTATTACATCAAGCTAAATCTGGAAATGTACAGACCACCACAGTGTACAATGATGAAGTTTTAGATATTCTTTTGAATAGGCTAGAGAATCTAAATGCCGAAGCCCAAGCATATTATAATCAATGGGCTATAGATAAGAAAAAAGTTAAAGTTGCAGAGGCTGCTAAAGTAGTTGTTGAGGTAAGTCATCGTAATTTTGTTTAATCAATTTATTTATTTTTTCATACATTTAGTAACTAACATATTTTAACTTTTCTATTGTGCAGTCCAATTTTGACAATCTACAAAAACAGGTGAATAGCCTAAATATTTTTTTGAACATTACCAAGAAGAATCTGCAAAACATTATCAAATTGAAAGAACGATTATATACCACCATTAAAGAGAATAATGCCTTTAGGAGGATAATCAAGGAACATAATTTAGATCCTAAGATTTTGCTAAAGTAGAAAGAAAAAGAAATACCTTCAACTTTGAAAGAAGATCTTGCTAAAGAGGAAAGGGCATTGATCATGAGTTTGTAGATAGTAGAGGAGAGCTTGATGAGAGCTGGTGCACTACAAGGACAAACTATTGAGCAAAGGCATGAGGAAAGTCAGCCTGATCCTCCATTAGAGCCAACATCTGCTTCAATCCTTGTAACATAATAGTATCAAAGTGGACACACAATTCACTAGTTTTGTAAAATGTAATGTAATGAAAAGTTATTCAAATTAATAAAAAACATTTTCAAAATATATGTCTTATATTTTTAAATTATTGTTTTGTTTTATATCTTTGTACAAATTTATATTTGTTTACTATTGGAACTATGGAAATTTAGAAAATAAATGTTTAAAAATGATGACAATGATGCAATTATGTTACCATGGTGTTGATTGCTTATGTTTACAATGCATGGTGTTTAGAAAACAATGTATAATAATATGTTTAATGTAGTTGTGCTAAAGGGTACTTTCAATTTACCCCAAACAAATGTGTCATTAAGAACTTTAATTTTTTTAATATTAAAAAGCCAACCAATGTTTACAATGCTCAATCAAGCAAAACAAGGCTATCATATATAACATAAAATTTTATGAACAAAGGCTATGATATAAAATATAAAATTTTATGAACAAGGTTATGATATACAACATAAAATTTTATCAACATATTTTTTGATAAATTCAGCAATCAAAAAAACAATTTTCATAATCCAAAAGACAGATGTTTACAAAAATATTGCAAATATCACAATGGAGGAAGTTGAAACAAACACTTCTCAACTTGTCCAAAATCACTTGTATGCATAGCTAATCTTTGTGTCTCTACAATCTGATCACTACAAGTATCATTATCCTCATTATCATGAGTATTAGTGATACCTCTTCTTTCTGCTAGAGATTTCCAATATGTCAAAGCTTTGTCATAAGGATACTTGTCCACCTCATAAGATGAGATATATATTCTCAAATAGTTTTCTAAATTTTTATCCAACCTATTATGAACTTTAGATTTCACAAAAGATAATGCATTAAAAACCCTTTCATCTTCCACTGATCCCAAAATCATTGTTTGACACAATTCATATAAGCAAAAATATTCACTCATCGTATACTATAAAACACTACTGGGGTACAATTTTTTCCACAAATGTGTAATAGAACCTGGTTCATTAGGATTAGTCAAATGGGAAATTTGATCAACCATTGTCAATCCAAAATAGGTTGATTGATTTATCAAAAGTTCTTTATTGAGAATACCATTGATCTCAGTACCATTGACTTCCACATGTTTAGTAAAATGTTTAACAAGAGTACCCATATATTTTATAAACAACTCACTTGTATTATTGTAGTCAGTACCAAGATCCCAAAACATGGGGTTAACCACACCCATGGCCTCAAGCAACTCATCTCTTTGAAAATGATCTCTTATTTCTCTTGTCAAGGTTTCTACTATTTTTCTCAATTTAATCCTTGTATTGTGCAAAACTACATCAAATCCATTGTATGTTATGGGCATTTGTTCAACATCATCTATAACTATATCCGATCATTTTTCAAAATAATATAAAGGTATCTCCTTTCCATGAACATTAATACAAATATGATCGTTGATGTTGAACTTCAAAAACCTTTTGGATCATTGACGTTTGTTAAAGTTCTCCAACCATCAAACAAAGGATCCATAAAATTTTCTCTCGACAAGTATAACATATCAATACGCATACATATTTGTTTTCTAATCCTGATGAAATCAACAATATAAATGGATCTTTCTTGCGCAAGTTTTATCAAAGTATTCATTTCATGCAACATTGGAAGAATACCACATAAAGTGAGTAGTGTTTCCAAGTCTATCATATGATATAGCAAATATTTTGCCTTATCAACTACCCTCCGATTATCATACATAAACCTTGCTAAGGATTGATATTCTTTGAAAACTCTAGATGCAAGTTGAAACAATGAAATCCACCTAGTATCTACATCTTTTAACAATTTTTTACCTTCAATAACTCCTAGTGCAAATAGTTGAAACTCTACAAACCTTTTTGGACTACATGAAAAATAAGCATGTATTTCACGGATGAGTTCTTCCACTCTCACAATATTTTCAAATGTGCTCACAATTTTGTATGCAAGATTCATTCTATGAGCCATGCAATGAATGGGGATCAAATATGGGGTAATTGATGTCTGAAGTCAAACACAAAGACCATTCTTATGACCTTGCATTATAGCAGCACCATCAGCTCCAACACATATTAACTTATTGGCTATTGCTACATCATCCATTCCCATAATATCCTTTAAGCTAGTTACAACAACATTGTAAAGGTTTTTTGCATTACAATTTTCCACCATCTTATGTAGTGCTAGCAAATGAGGTTGCCTTAAATGATTTTGAAAGGTGTAAACATGCATGCAAATCCAAGATGTGTTGTCAACAATAGTTACCTCATCAATTGAAAGTGAAATGAATTTAGCATTTTTAACTTTCTCTCTTAGGTCCTCCTCAACCAAAGAGAGATATTTTACCATTTTCCAACCACTTCGATCTGACCAATGGGCACTAGGAAGGTTTTGCACATCAACTAGTTGAAAGAGATGCTTAAAATCAATAAAATTAGACATTGGTCTACCCTTTTTAAGAATAGTATATACGACAACAAACTGCAAACTTTTTGAAACTAAAGTGGTTTTATGAATTTTTTGAAATTGTGCTAGAATCGTTCCACCATTCTGAACAAGTGTTTTTTGTTGTTTCATCTCTTTGTCATAGTCTTCTACATATCTGACATGTACGCATTCTAATGCATCCTTCCACCTAATTGTTTTCTTAGTTGTTCCATCACTTTCTTTTACTATCACATAAAATTTTCCACAATGTTTTTCTATTGTATCCAACTTAAGTTGCATCTTATGATCTTTCCCTAGTTTCCAACTATAAATAATGCATCTACATTCTATTGGCATATCATTACTATTCTTCAATATACACTGGTTCAATAAATGGATATTTTGATGACCATTCAAGCTGAAATGTCCTTCCAATAGTCCACTTGGTTAACTTTCTACGTTTAGGTTTATGAGTAGAAGATTCCCAGAAGTTGGCATTTGGTTAGAATGATCATTTTCTTTTTTGGTTGGTGTGCTAGTTTTAGGATTCTCTTCAAGTTGTTGCATGTCATTGTTAAGAAAATTTTCATGTTGAGGTATCTCATCCTTGGGAATATCTTCAAGTGGAGGCATATCAGGGTCAATTGTGTATTCTACATACAAAGGTGTTCTATATCATTTTTTGAAATTACTTACAAAAATTACTATTGAGTAGGTAAAATGGGTATGTACCTTGCATTTGTGTAGATTTCGATGCCTCATTGGATTTTGATATATGGCTAAAATATTTTAGGATACTCTTTTTATAGAAGATTTGCCTCCCTTGTTTCCATTGGGAGTAGGTGCCATTGTACCTATATAGGAAAAAGTATTTCATGTCAAAAAATGAATGTGATATTGAACAAAATTATGACAATTCTAGAAGTGCTATAAGGGACATCATGGTCTACTACTAGTTGTTGGTCATTGACTTCTTGTACCACTCATCAGTATGTTATTCCAGCTATTGGGCATCTATTCTTTACTACTAGTCATATGTTGTCTAACATTTATTATTTGCTATTAATCATATATCAGCTATCGTGTATTATTTGTTGTTGATCATTTATCATCTATCATCTATTATTTGTTGTCAATCATTTGTTGTACTTCATTCATTTAATTATATCGATCATCTATCATCTATTGTTTATTATTTACTATCGATTATCTATCATTTATCAGTTATTCTCTGTTATCGATCATTTATTGTTTATCATTTTTTTTGCTATCAGTTGTTTGTTGTCTTTTCCCTACTACTAATTATTTTTCATTTGCCATATATTCTCTACTATTGATTATTTGTTGTCTCTTCCCTACTATCGATAATGTGTCTTCTATCATCTCTTCCCTGGTATCAATCATTTTTTATCTATTATTTGCTACTAATTGTATGTCATATTTAATCTATTATCTAGTATTGATCATCTATATTCTTCTATTGATTATTTATTGTTTATCATCTATTAGTATATATCGATCATCTACCATTTATTTAACTTCTATTCTTTGAGTCTGCTATTGCTCATCTATTGAGCTCTCTACTATCACTCATTTTTGGGTTCTCTACTACCACTCATCTATTGGGTTCTCTACTATTGGTCAAGGATTTCAATGTTTAATATGTAGGAGTATCGCTATCATATGAGGTATATATACTAGTGGTATAATAGATAATTTTGTCAGTGTAAATTTAAATATTTATAATTTCAAGGTGAAAAGATCCACTATTTAGGTGGGAATGTTGGAAATTTAAAATTTAAACCTTAAACTTATTATAGAATTGGGGTGACCCAACCTAGAAAAAAAATTGCTCGTAGAATTTTTTGATGAATTGGTCCCAATAAAAGGGTACCCATATTTGCCAAATCCAAATTTCAAAAATCCTAATATTCATTAATTAACTATAATTCATCGCTATATATAACCATGCATGTAAGTTAGAGTATTGAGATAATGTGCACAAGTATCTTGTATGTAAGTGTGAATATGTGAAAAAGTCTCTTAGATTAGGAGTGCATGTAGAAGTGTGTAAATATCAGGTTCAAGTATGCATGTAAGAAGGAAGTTAAGAGTATAGTATGCAAGTGGCAAGATGATAAGCCAAAGGTCATGGGAGTTGTCATATGGAGAGCAATAGTTAAGTACATGAAGATTCATCTTCTATTTCTATATTATGGATACAAAGCTCCATGAAAAGTTATTTGATTATCTAATTATCCAATTGTAAAGGGAAATAAAATTGAATAATGCTTGTATATAGATTTTGAGCAGATAATATTGTAAGTTTTCTTCATGCATAGATCATAAATGACTTAATCCATTAAAATTAATATTTTATATTATAATTTAATGTTTTTTTGTTATTATATTGGCCTTGATATACATATTAGATTTCTTATATATAATTCTACTCTTCATTATATATATATATATATATATATATATATATATATATATATATATATATATATATATATATATATATATATATATATATATTATATATATATATATATATATATATATATATATATATATATATAGATTGATTGATAGAAAAAAGGGTTTTGAAAGGGCCCCAAACCTTTTACAATAAAAAATCGACAAGGAAGGAAGTCAAAAAAGGGACAACCTCAAAAGGAAAATGCAAAATATATTTTACCAAGGGAACACAACGAATATGGGAGATCACCTCCCCAAAATAAAAATAGAAAGCATTGAGACCAACACAATGACCCAGAGACAATGCTTGGGTCTCAATGCTTTCTATTTTAAAATAAAATATAGGTAGCTAGAGATACCCAAGCTACTTAGAAGTCTAAAAATGATCCTTCTCATATTCATTTGTATTTTGTTCAACATCTAAGACCTAGGAAGGAACATCCTTCTACCTCTTGAGATTGTTGACCACCTTAATGACTTGCTAGAGAAGGGTCAAATCCAAATTCAACAAGTCATCCAAATTGGTCAGAGGATCATTAGGATTAGCTCTCTATATAACATGGGTTGAAGGCCCCCTAGGGGATTCACCATAAATGGGATAGAAAATCCGAGCACGATCATCCTAGAGTATCAATATTTTATGCTTTGCGAGAGAATCTCCAAGGGCCTCGTTGTCAAAATCAATGATAACAAGATTTTTTTACTTCTTCCTAGAAGCCTTGCATCAGGTCGAGCGATGGTAGGATGAATATGGAGTGTTGGTAGAAAATTCAAAGATTAACTTTTTTCCAACTTTTGCTAAACTAGTAGCACCTTTCTTCGTCTTACCATCACTTGGAGTCCCATGACTAGGATCTAATGGAGCAAGGCTGCCAGTAATGATAAGGGTGGCCCTTTGTGCTTCCTTATACAAATCATGCTTGTATAGAATTAAGTGGAGACCTTGGTATTTTGGGTGCATATAGGTACCCTTTCTAACACTCTCAATTGATATATCAATTGACCTAAAAATATATTCAAGGATATTGATGATCTTAATTCCATGTAGGTGATGTAGAAACGCTAGGTGGAAGATTTTGAGAGGAGAGCTAGGCTCATCGATGGTGAAAAACTAATAAAAGGGACCATTACCCTATTCCAAGGTGCTATAAGGGCCTCCCTAATAATTATTCCTTTCTCTTTCACCAGGTGCTTCCCTTTGTCTCTAAAGTGACCTAGTTTTGTTGTTGAGTGCTTATCACGATGAATAAGATCTCCATTGTTGGAAACTCTATCACCTCAACTAGCATGAGGATATTCACCTTGAAATTAAACCCATGGAGAGTCACCTGGAAATTATCCCAAGACTTAATAAATCCTGGGATAACTCAGAATCACTTCTACCAAACTTTTCAAGAAGAGATAAAAGTCCATGATTATTTGAGATTTTCTCCACTTGCAGAGACTCCAACTCAAGTAATGTTATTTTGTTACCAAAAATCTAGGTATCCCACCTCTAAAAATCACAAGAAAACATAATATAGATACTCCACATTTAAGATTTATCAATGAGAAAATTCTAATGAATATCCTAACTGCACATGTTAAATTTAAAACCCCTGCGGGTAGCTTAACCATTCAAATTTTTGTGAATACACATGCCACCAAAAATGGAGGCCTCATTGATCCAAAGTCATGGATGGATCATCTCATTCTTGGAAAGCATCATTGTATGTGCCAGATCCATATAAGTACCATAATATCCAATAATATCGTTGCACAAATTGAAGTAATATTTTCCACTTATAGCATAGGTACTCATAGAGGTGATGAAATTGGATCCTTCACACTATTGGAAATGATTTTGGAAGATGATGCTTTGAAAGGAGCTAATGACATAGATAATCAAGGTGATGAAGCACTCATGATCTGAGGTGAGGCACCATGTGTTGTAAATTGAATTTTGACAATTTGGATAAGACACCTTATACTGGAAAACTTACTGAGCATGATAACGTCCCATGAGGTGGATGACAAAAGGAGAATTGCACTACCCATGTGAACCAAGCTGACTTAAGGGTCAATGTGGCTTGAAAATGAGGCTATAGAAATGGGTTTTTATTGTTGATTCCATTGGAAATAAGATCATGAGGATAATTTTCAAACCAGACCTGAAGAGAGTCCTTGATCAACCCAAGGTTAGCCATGATGTTAGCAGCCTTTTTGCCCTCCCTATAAACATGTTGAATAACAACATTGTCATACTTGCATATAAATATTCTTGATTATTCTATTAGGTTGAAAACACCCCATGCTAGAGACCAAATTCCTTTGATATGATTAATGATGTTTAGGGAATCACCTTTGATAATTAAGTTGTTGAAATGGAGGTCTTCCAAGATGGATAAACCTTGGTATAAGGATTTGGCTTCAGCAACCTGATTGGTTTGAATGCCAATATTTTTAGCAAACACTAGGATGATCTTGGCATGATCATATCTGATAATGCCATCGCAACCAATCTGTTGAATGGTAACTTTTCCCAATTGCAAAACCACACTCACAGTTAGGATTTTTATTAGAAAACCCTCTCTTGCAAAGAAATAGAAATTTCTCCAAGGTTCCTTTTACTTAATGTGTGCTTTTATATTTGTGAAAATGTATCAAGTGCGTGCTAGGAATACCTTAGTAATAGCAAGTAAATTTCTAACAAGGGGCCTATGTTGGTATTACTTTATTGTGCTATGTTATTGATTTTTCATGAAACTTAAAAGAAAAGAAAATATAATTGGCCTTCATATGACCATGATGTAAATACCTTAGGTCATTTTATCATAAAATATTTTAGGTAGATTTTATCTTCTTTTGCTTAAGAAAATTTTAAACAAGTTTTATCTTGCATTATTAAACCCTACTTTGAGCATAAAAGAGAAGACTAAAATCTATCTTTTGAAATGCAAAGTTTGAATGATGATTGGATTCATTTTAGCTTGCTTGGTGAATGAAAAGAAAATAAACTACATTTCTAGCTTTAAAAAATGTAGTCTTTGGGATGCCATATAAATTACCCCTCTTTAATGAAATTGTAAAATTCATAAAAAGAAGTTAATTTATTGCTTTTGAATAAAAATACAAAGCTTGAAATCTAATTCTCCTTTAAAATGTGAAATCATGCCAAATTCTAAAATTACAAAATTCCTTCAAAATAATTGAACTTTTAAATAAATTTTTGGAATTTCGAATTTGCTTCAAAATGAAATCGAAATGGCCTAAAGCAAAACATTAAAGCTCATTCTTGAAATATGTGCATCTATTTTTTGAATTTTAATTTTTTTGTATTTTTTAATTTTATTCGCAAAATTTGAAAAATGAAAAAAAAGGTAAGGTTAGAGAAATAAAAATAAAAAAAATAATATGGACCAGAATATGGAAAATTACCAAAGAGAGCTACTATATGTAGACACCTAAAACATGTCATGTTTAGGAGAACTACTCATGTGGGCACATTCATAGACCATGTGACTAAACCTTGGGACCTTCCAAGTGCCAAAAGTGGTTTTCACCACTCATTTGGGGTAGTCTTAGCCCATCCAAGCCTGGCTGCTATGAACCAGAGTGGCTAGATTCTGGCCACTGAAGCTCAGAGCGGCCAACCCTAGCCACTATAGACGATAGTGGCTAAGCCCTAAATAGCAACTTGCCATAAAAATAGCCTAATATCGGGTGGAAGTGGTAGTTTACATGCAATAAGGTCGAGCGGGGATAACTTTGCATTCCTCCTCATAGCCAGTCTACATGAGAGACTCAAGTCTAGATTTAGACATCAGTTTAACTGGCCTTCAAGCATAGAAAAAGATAAAACTTCTCATGCTAACATCCAGTGTGCATGCAAAATTCAGTCCTAGGGTTTGGACATTGACCTAGGGCTTCAAAAACATTATAAGGTGCAAACCTAAGGGCACCAAGGATCAATTTAGAGACTTTTTGGAGAGATTTTTGAGACTTGGAGAGATTTTCTTGTAGCGAAGCCCTATCGGATCGAAGAGAAAATTGGAGCACCTTTTAGGAGCAACAAAGTGTTGGCCGATTGAGAGGTTATCATCTACAGGATATTCAACACATCGAGCATAAATGACAATCATTTCAACTTCAGCAATAATCCTAGATCCATAGCCTTGGAGCAATAGAGATAGGTTTTCATCTTAGCGACCATTGTCTCGGACAGTGGCCCGTAGGCCTAGTCTAGGGTTCTTAGCATTAGTTTCTTTTATTTAGCTTGTTACATGTTTTCATGCCATTAGCATAGATCTGATTTATCGCATTTACTTGCATTCATAGCATTAGTTTCTATTGTCATTGAGCATATTTCTATTTATCATTAGGGTTATTGCTAACAACCTCATCCAGGGAGGCAATCTTGGATAGCTAAGTGTTTGCTATTGTTTTCATGCTTGTAGGACTACAGGTTCACTAGACAGGTTATCAACATACGAAAGCAAAAGGATCCCTCTAGGAGCCAGACTTGGAGAAGGAGGCATCTGTAAGCCCTCATACAGTTCCGTGTGCATCATCGGGAAGCCTGTGAGAGTGCATCACCCCTTGCAAGGGGATATCATACATCTGCTGCCCTATTTTGTAAAATCTGTATCAAATGAAGGGAATCCCTTAGAGGGATCTATATGTAACCAAACTTGAGAAAAAGCAATAAAGAGCATTATTCATTCATTTCTTTGTATTTTGGTTGTATCTACTTTCACATATTTCATTTAATGCATGATTAAGTATAAATAAATCAAATAATATTTGCAAATAGAGTAGTGGATGGTGCGCCACTTCCCTAGGGTCGCTACAGATGGCGATCATGGTGGGACCCCTACCAAGTTTTTATTTTCTACCAATTGACTGACTCAGGTTTTTTGTGTGCAGGTTTAGCCGCTCTGGTCTACAACGGCCCATAGTCTTAGCCACTCCTACTAACAACGGCTAGAAATCAGCCACTCTGGTCAACAATGACCAGAACTGGAGTGCAGTAGAGGACAAAATCTCTGTTCTCTGAGCTGGATTAGAGGTTGGTACACTTTTCTGATGTTTTATGGTCTTCTGTCTACTTCTGGTTTCCTAAAATAGTGAATATTAAGACACATTTTAATTTGGAAACTAAGGAATGGAAAGGAAAGAACTTGCATCTTGCGCATCTTAGGGTTTTTTTAGATTTCCACTAGGCATTGCTAGGAACAATGGCTTATGCTTGTAAAGTTCACCCTAGAATCCAGCGTGCTAGAAATCGTGTGTTGGTTTGCTTGCTTTGAGGCCCTGCTAGAGGCCATATTCGCACAAAATAGAGTGCATCCATGAAACTCATATTAGTTTATGCATATTTCTAAAAACTGAAATGTCATTTGTATTAGGCATATAGGAAAGATGCATTTCTGCTGTATGATGCATTTTACTTTATGCAAATTTAAAATGAACCCCACACACGCACACATATTTTAAACATTGGGGAGTTGGATTTCATCACCAACCCTCAATTCAGTCTGGTGACATTGGCATTCATCTCCTTCCACCGGCTTGCCCCCTAGATTTTCCTAGAATGGAATAAGGAACTTCTTTATAGTGGTACTAAGTTACTCATGTTCAAACTATCTCCCACTATTGGAACAATCATTGGTTCAGAGTGGAAGAGCTAGGCGAACCCCCCACTAGGATTTAAGTGGTGTACCCTAGTCTCTTTTTGAGAAAATCATGTTTGGCATGGGTGTTCTTGATTCCCACTATGGATGAGTCTCCTCATTCTAAATCCAAAACAAGAGCAAGAAAACAAGAACAACAACACATCAAAATGCAACAAATAGTTTAGGGCACACATAAATTGATAATCAAGATAAACACTTGCTTGATATTGTTTGGCTATCTTTAATTACAACACAAAAGACTAATTCATGAACACAATGGTCAAAACTAGAAGTAAGCATCCTCGATCCAATATCGAGGTAGAATCTGAAACAACACATACCCATAGGCGAAGTCATAGTAACATTGAACCACCTACTCACAAGACCATGGGATGCAGTTCCACGAGCCTAAGAGGTGATAACTCAACTCGTGGGGGTTCTCCTCAAGAAACCCTAGTTAGGGAGACACATCATGGAAACAAATCACCTAAACACAATGAGGCTTCAAGGCCTCCTTCATCATGGAGACACGAGGAGGCCTCAAGGCCCTCCTCTAGACACACAAAAACTTCTCAAAGACATGAGGAGGCTTCAAGAGCTTCCTCCCCACATGGACATAAAAGGGGTTCTAGACCCCACTCTTCACATAGGGATGATGAGGTTTCCCCACCTCCATCCTCATGAAGGAATGGTGGGGCCACAAAGCCTTCATCACCAAAAAGACACATGAGAGTCACAACATCTCAAACTTCACATGGGACACTTAGAATAGATCTGCCCACTGAGGGGCATGAAACTAGAGTTACATCCAGTCATAGGCACCAAACAGAAGATACCCTTCACACAAGAGGAAGGATTCCAATATATTATGACCTCATTGGAGTAAATGGCACCCCATGGGATCAGCCATGGAAAACAAGATAGTTAGATGAGTTGGATCGGTTTCATTCGAGGCCAACTCCCAGAACCATAGCCACAAAAAATTCTGCATCTGGAAGTTCACAAAGTGTTACTTCTAAATGCACCACCCAACCTGGGGAAGCTTCAAAGTGACCCCATAGTACACATACTAAGTCTGATCATAGAGGCACTTATCAACACACCGAACAAGTTACATTAGCTAGCAAGAGCAAAGAAATAGTGGAAACCTCTTCGAGGAATCTATGAATCAGAACCACAAGAACAGAATCAGACAAACATGAGTCTTCTTTAACAACACAATATGACCATGTGCGATGGTTAGAAAATGCATTATGCAAAGAGTGAGAGCTAGTTGAAGCTCTCGAGCATGACAAACAAAGAGAGAGGCTTTTGCACCAACATGAGCAACGTTTAAGAGAACAAGCTGAGCAACTAGCTCGTATCAACCTACAAGCAAATGGTAGTGATCACCAAAGAGATAAACATACTGACTCACCAGAAGAAGGGTGCATTAGGCAAGAAGAAAGCCCACAATGAAACCACCACTCAAATCATGAACAAAATCAAACTGGTGGGGAAAGGGTAAACATGATAAATCAGGATCAAACACATCCTGAATCCCCTCATAGGAGGGAAGAGAATAGAACAAGTCAAGTGGATAAAGGGTTACCTCCATTACCACCATGAGTGGGCCTACAAGAAGAGGAACTCCTCGCCTCAAAGGCATTCTAGGCACTCACTAAAAATATGAAGTCCTTTGAGAAGCAAGATACGGCTGGGAACCAACCAACATTGAGTAAAATACACAACCAACCATTATGCCCATCGGTTCCTAGCCCTGCATATCCTAAGCACTTTGAGATGCCTAGGTTAGAAAAATTCAAGGGTGAAGAGGATGCACAAGAGCATGTTACCAATTTCATCAATGCATGTTTTCATCTTGAAGACAATGATGCTCTTATGCTAAGAACTTTCATTATGACATTTTTGGGTGCTGCCACTCAATGGTTCAACCAACTACCCAAGCACAACATATCCAGTTTTGAACAACTAGTAAATGCTTTCCTAAAATATTTCTCCTTTGGTGCTAAAAATAAGGTGAACCTTTCAGACCTGGCCAACTTAAAACATTATGATGATGAGCCAGTAATGGATTATGGGGATAGATGGAGAAAAGTCATGGTAAAGTTATCATTCTTCATCCCCATAGAAGAAATCGTCCGCATGTTCACCAAGAGTTGTTCTAAACACATCTCCCTCTTGTTACAACTTCAACAATATCCTTCATTTGAGGAAGCCTTGGCATAGGCCAAACTCATTGAGGACATAAAAGTAGATGAGGGAACCATCAAGCTCCAAACCAAGAAGGAGTGGAACAAAAATGGCAAGAATGACAAATATAAGTAGAAATAAGGCAACCCTGCTCTAGTTAATCAAGTCGTATTGGTTGCACCTAAGGATGGGGCTACGTAACAACCCCAAAATTATCAAGCACAACCCCCACCAGCCAATTATGATCAAAAGAACAATCAAGGGTGAAACAGAGAATGCAAGCCACCTCGCTATTTTACACCTCTATCAGAGTCAATGCAATCAATTTTCAACCAGTTGAGCGAGGTTGGGAAGATCAAATTTCTTGATGTACCTCTTTTAGATCCCAACCATCCTAAGCCAAAAGGATATAGGGAAGATCAATTTTACCCTTATCATAGGATACCGGGGTATGACATTGAAGTTTGCATTGGTTTCAAGAACCAGGTGCAAAATATGATTGAAGTGGGAGAACTTAAAGTTGACAACCCATTGGCTCCCGATAATAGAGATATGGGCATATACAAAAACCCACTGCCAAACCATGAGGTCCCTAGAGGGCAAGGTGCCCAAGTCAATCAGGTTTGAATTGATACACCTACCCATGGATGCATTGGGATGGTTGAAATTGTCAACATAGCAACCAAGAGTAGATGATATGGTCAACCATAGCCTCCTGTGGCTCCCATTAATGTCCCAACTGCACCTAGGTAGAGGTAGGGGTAAAACAACCTTCCAGGTCCACCAACCCGACTTGTGGTAACTGTTCGGAGTAGACTAGAACAAAACTTACAAATGACTCCAACCAAGCTATCTATCTATGAGCTCATACAATAGTCCCCAAAGCACATGGAGACTTTGATGGAGATTTTGAGATCAATTGAGCTCCAACCATAGGATCCCAATGCATTCACTCATTTTGTGGGACAAGTACAACAATGCCAAGAACCTGTAATTTGATTTTATGATCATGAGATTAAGATAGTACCTACTACCTTACCAGACCCTCCATTGCACATTGTTGCTTCAGTCAATGATTTACCTTTTAAGTGGGTCTTGATCGATACAGGTTCATCAATCAACATCATCACAACAATAGCAATAGGGCACCTTAAGATCCCCAAATCCAATATCATTCTAGGAGCCTACATGTTAAGAGCTTTCAATGATGCTTTATGCTCTACTATGGGAATGATAGTCCTACCCATTAAGGTGGGGCATAAGACCATCCTTGTGATGTGTCATGTCTTGGAAGGGGCCATGCAATACAACATCCTCCTAGGGCATCCCTGGATAAGAGATATGAAGTGTGTTCCTTCGATTTTACACCAATGTGTCAAGTATGTGCACGATGACAAAGTCTATGTGGTTCTGGCTGATGAAGAGCCATTCAAATATGTCCATCAGGTGGATCTTCTAGGAGATTTTGTGATTCCTTCCACCCACCTATATGTAAGACCTTCATCTCCAACTATGCAACTAGATGACAGAGACAAAGGGGTATGAAAAGACCCATCCACATCGACACCTCCTCTTGCACCCAAAACAACTGATGCTTCTAAGAGACCATCAATGTCTAAACCTAAAGACAATCAGAAGCTAAAGGCACCCTTAATTGAGGAAGAAAATCCCAAGGAATTTCTAACTATAGCCATTGCAGAAATCCCAAGTCCCATGGAAGAAGAAGATCTCCAGGATCAAGCCAAGGAAATACTAGAACCCACTTCACCAGTGTCATCTGTAGGGTCATCCACATCACATGCGACAATACACTTGGCAAAGTATAGGGATAGGAGAGTACCTTGTGCAGAACATAACATTCATACCCATCATTGAGTCTGCACAAGACATGGGATGACCAAAAGACCTAAGACCACTAATGGGAATAGTGGTTCCACTTGGAATCCCTCCTAATTAGACCAATTTTATCTATGTTGGTCTGGACTGCACCCATGAGTCTTTAGACGTAGAAGAGGATAATGATGAACTATTCACTATTAATGTTCATTACCTCTCTAATCCTAAGTTTTCTCTAAGATACTTTGAACATTACCATTGGCATGGCTACGGTCTTGGTATATATGAGCAGGGGCATAGACGGCCATACGAGCCATAATACCAACTTCCCACTAATAGGTTTGGGTTAGGCTACCACATCAGAGGTCAAGATGACTCTCTAGAAGCATCCTTGGATAGATTAAGCTTGGGGTTAGGAGAAGACATTGATTTTATTCCTTATCACCCACCAAGTACAAGACATCTGATCAATAGATAAGTGGTCATGGTAAACATACCACCACTAGATATTTATCATCCAAACTTCTCAATTGATGCCATCCCTATAGGTTGCATCTTGTGGGATGAAGAGTGAGAAGAAAATGGATATGTGGTAAGTGATGATGAAGTATATGCAAGCTTAGCCTATCATGGGCCTTACTATTTACAAAGCCTTGCCTGGTCTAGCCATAATGAGAGTGGATACATATCGGATGAAAGTGGCTATGAGTTATAGGACTCAATAGAAAGAGCCTACCTAGGGCCAAGGTAGTGGCCCCATAGCTTGGGGTAAGAAACTAATGCAAATAGCATCTTCATAAGTGATGAAGAATATGAGGATGAGATAGAGATGGCCTACTTGGGGCCAAGACATGTGCCCCTTGTCTTAGGGCCACATACCAATGCTAATGGTTTTTGGATAAGTGATGATGACTATGAAGATGAGACTGAGATGGCTTATCTTGGGCCTCGCCACTTACGGCAAGTCAACATGTTGGTAGAAAGAGAAGCGGCACTTCATGCCATAGACCCTGGCTTGTGGTTTTTGGGAAGACCTATCGACTTAGATGCCATTTACCATGCAATCAATCCCCCTCCACCTACGTTTAGAGAGCTCTTGGAACCCAATGATCCTATTATCCGACCTGCTCATGGGCTAGATCTAGAGATTCCTTTTCCTCTAGAGCCTCATCGTGAGTATGGAGGGAAAACCTCTGAGATAAGATTTCACCCATGTGGTCCTAGAGATTTCATTCCATCCATCAACACAATCTCCATTGATTTGACCACTCCACTTCATAACCTAATAGATCCTACTAAACCATTGTATCTTGATATAGATGCTATTGATTGGGATCACATTGATTCACCTGTAGAGCCTGAGGATATTTTCCCTAATGAAGAGATGTTACAACCATTTCATTTTGCATCAGGTTGTGCATATGATGTATTCCATGCTAGTTTGGATCCTGAGTCAGTAGGACCTATAAATCCTACCGATGACATTCATTTAATACCCATGCCTCACCATCTAGAGGATGGGTCACATATGGTTGTAGAAGCGACTTTCGAGGTGGACATCAATGATGATCCTACTCAACCAAAGAAAGTCAAGTTTAGAGAAAGTCTATCTCCAGAGGAACAAGCCATCATAATCCCTCTCCTTAAGGAGAGGCCAAACCTTTTTGCTTGGACCTACAAAGACATGCCAGGGCTTGATCCAAAGTTAGTTGTTCACAACCTTTCATTGGATCCCATGAAGAAGCCAGTCAAGCAAAAGCTGAGGAAAATGCATCCAACCATCACTTTGATGGTGAAGAATGAGTTGCAAAAATTGTTGGATGTGATTTTTATCATTCCTATCGACTATCCTGAATGGGTCTTGAACATGGTGCCCATGGGAAAACCTGATGGAAGAGTTCGTATTTGCACAGACTTCAGAGACTTGAATAGGGCAACTCCAAAGGATTCATTCCCATTTCCAAACATAGATGCTCTTGTTGATGCCACTATAGGCCATGAGATGCTCTCCCTAATGGATGGGTTTTCTGGATACAATCAAATCTGGATCAAACCCGAAGACCAGCATAAGACCACTTTTGGGGCGGGGGGGGCCCACCACTTAGGGAGTTAAGAAGCCTACAAGGCAAGGTAGCATCCATAAAATGATTCATTGCTCAATTATCAGATAAATGTCAACCCATGAATCGGTTGCTATGCAAAGGAGTCCCTTTTCATTGGGATGAAGAGTGCCAACAAGCCTTTGTAGAGATCAAAACTTACCTAGCAACACCACTAGTATTGGCTCCACCAAGGCCAGACGTACCATTTTTACTATACATATCGGCTACTAATTTTGCTTTGGGCACCATGTTGGCCCAAAAGAATGCACAAGATAAAGAGCAAGCTATATATTATATCAGTCGCACCTTGGTGAGTTATGAGCTAGGGTATGCGTATGTAGAAAAGTTGTGTTTGGTAGTGGTCTTTGCGACCAAAAATTTGCGTCACTACATGTTGAGCCATACGACCTACGTTATATCCAAAAAAATCCTTTGTAGTACATGATGAACAAGACCTATCATAATACACGTACTACAAAGTGGATCATGCTATTGATAGAATTTTATCTAGAGTTCATAAGCCAAAATTCCATCAAGGGACAAGTCATAGCGGATCAATTAGTAGAGGCACCTCTTTAGGATAGCAAGCCTCTCACCATAGAATTTCTCGATGATGCAGTCTTTGCATTATCAGATCTACCCAAACCCAAAGAACTTGAGAAAGAAAGAGACATGGCATTGTTCTTTGATGGTTCAAAGTGCGAGCAAGGGGGTAGAGCAGGGATTGTCTTTATCACATCGTAGGGCGCTCCATTGCCCTTATCATTCAAACTAGACTTCCCTTGCACAAACAATAACATCGAGTATGAGGCCCTGATATTAGGACTTCAAATAGCCATTACAATGGGCATTAAAATATTGAATATCTTTGGTGACTCCTTGCTCATAGTTAATCAAGTCAAGGGTTTGTTCCAATGTCGATGCCCAATCCTAAAATCATACAAGGAACTTGTTGACACCTACCTAGCCCGGATGGAATGGTATGACATCGAGGCAATCCCTCATACATCAAATAGATTTATAGACACCATGGTATCCTTGGGATATTTAATCCCTCAGAATCCATCTACGGATTTCACAACCATTCATGTTAAAGTGCTCTCGCACTCAACGATATAACGTGAGGCTTTTGATAATCGAGAATCAGTCAACATGATCAATATCGAACCAAATCAGGATTGGTCCTTTAGAGCTAGAGATTTCTTGCAAATGGCACCTTGGGGGTCTTTGATCTCTCAAGGTCCTATGGAGTGTGGTACAACCATTCACCATAGGGTTGTTTCTCAATCTGTATTCACAAGTTCTGGATCGTAGGAGGAACATGTCATTTTATCTATAGAAGCTATGGCTTATCAGGATTGGCTATCCTAGTTACGGGACTTCCTAAAGCTTGGAATGGTACCACAAGGCCTATCGCATGCTGAAAGATGAACATTTAAATAGAAGGCAATAAGGTACATCTTATTGGGAGAGATCCTTTATAGATGAGGTTATGATGGAATGCTCCTCCATTGTCTTGAGCCGTAGGAAGCATCTTGGGCAATTTCATAGGCTCATGATGGTACATGTGGTGGTCATTTTAGTGGTATGGCTATCATTAAGCGCATCTTGAGAATGGGCTACTATTGGCCCACTATGGAAAAATACTATTGTGAGTATGTCAAGAAATGCGTTAAATGCTAGCATCATGTAAACCTCACTCACTTGCCATCCCAAGCCTTGCAACCCATCCAGGAAGCATGGCCCTTCTCGCAATGGGGACTAGACTTAGTTGGGAAGATCTCACCCCCATCCTCAGGCTGACACACGTTCATCATAATGGCCACTGAGTACTTCACCAAATGGGTCGAAGTGATCCCCTTGACATCGATAACTGGACCAAGGATTGTGGAGTTTATACTCCATAATATCATAAGTCATTTTGGGGTCCCTTAAAAAATAATATTAGATAATGGGCCATATTTCAAGAACAAAAATATGTATGCTTTGATGAACAAATACCATATTCAGCATAGTTTTTCAACACCCTATTATCCGCAAGCAAATGGGCAAGCAGAAGCCTCAAACAAAATAATAGTCTCCATCTTGAGGAAGATGGTGAAAGATAATCATAAGGACTAGCATCTGCAATTACCTCTTGCATTATGGGTATACAGGACTAGTGTGTGGGCACCCACTAGGGCAACACCATTTTCACTTGTATATGGCATTGAGGCCATCATGCCCCTAGAGTTGGAAATTCCAACCCTACGCATAGCATTGAAGGACTTCATAGATGATGACACCGCATGACAAGGCCACCTTGATCAATTAACACTTCTTGATGAATGCCAAGTCAATGCCTTGGAGCATCTCCATGTTTATCAAGATCACCTTGTGTGAGCTTACAATAGTAAAGTCCACTTAAGAGAATTTAAATTTGGGGATCTTGTGCTCAAAGAAAACTAAAAAAACTCAAATTTGTCATCACACCTATGAGACAAATTTGTAGTAAATTGGATAGGCCCATACATAATATCGAAAAGGGTTGGGCTTAGAGCATATCACCTCACATCATTGGATGGTGTTGAAGAGCCTGAGCCTCTCAATATCATTCACTTAAAGGTATTTTATACATAAAACACAAAAACATTCAAATATGCCAAAAATACAAAAACAATACAAAGCATCAAAAATACAAACAAATCATAAAAACATAAAAATTCAAAGATAATAAAAAATGCTCCAAGGGTATCCTCACACCGCTTGGTCACCTTAATCAAAATGCTCCAAGGGTATCCAAACCGCTTGGTCAAATTCCATCAAAAATGCTCCAAGGGTATCCAAGCCGCTTGGTCAAATTCCATCAAAATGCTCCAAGGGTATCTTCACGCCGCTTGGTCACTTTAATAAAAAATGCTCCAAGGGTATCTTCATGCTGCTTGGTCACCTTAATCAAAAATGCTCCAAGGGTATCTTCATGCCGCTTGGTCACCTTAACCAAAATTGCTCCAAGGGTATCTTCTTATCGCTTGGTCAAACCCTAAAAGCCCCAAAGGCACAATAAGCCCTTTGGTCAAAATAAAATCAAAGATACAAAAACATTCAAATAAGAAAAAATACAAAAACATTTGCATCTTACATCTGCATCCACATAGTTGCATTGCATTAAACATTCATCAATTTTACACTTCAAGTCCATCATCATCCATTCATCCATGTGTGTAACTATGTTTTTCAACACAACCATTTCCTGTTGCTATATAGAATAGGCTAAGGTTTTCTGGTCATTCAACCATATCTAGTGGTCTTATCAGATTTTGTGGAAAGCCATCTTGATTAGTAGAGGGTAAGGTCTAGTCATGATAATGCCTTGGATATTCAGGATCCCATCACTAATTGACACATTAAAATTCTAGTTGGTACAAGGGAAAGATGAAAGCTGCAAAAGTGGTCTAGGTTACCTTAAGCGAAAAGGGTCTTCCTTGCTTATCCCCCTATGCGACCGGTTCAAAGGTGCTGAGAATTGGTAAAAGGACAAGTTCCACCCTACCCAGTTAAATCCCTTGCTTTTACCAAAACAAGCAAAAATCCCAAAATCAAGCAAAAGTCAAAATCAAAACAAACAAGTGATTATCATCACTACATAAATCCCTTTCTTTTACCAAAATAATTAAAAATCCCAAAATCAAGAAAAATTTAAAAGCAAAACAAACAAGTGATTATCATCACTACATAAATCCCTTCCTCAAGAGAAAAACAAATAAAAAACAAATAAAAAATAAACAATGATTTTCATCACTAAGCATGAGCAAGTATCCCAAATAAAATGAAGAAAAGAAGGGAATGGAGCTTGAATCCCTAGAATTCTCAGCATTGTACAAACCGGAAGGTGATCCCCATTACAGGTTGGTGTACAGCTAGCTTGGCAATGGTGGTATCCTTACGCATGATGATATGTCTATCACAATAGCATCTTGCATTTGTGTAGACCAATGTTTGCATGTGGATGAGCTAGCTTTGGGTAACCCAATATTGCCTAGTGGTATAGTCCAACTAAGTCCAACATAGGATCAGATGAACACTTGAGGATCCCCGATCTTAGCAATGGGTTGAAAGAATCCCGCCTGACATCGGAGGAAATGCTTGAGTTCTATCTAAATATATTCATTTGCACACACAGGGATAATGAATATCTAGGTCCATGATGAAAGCCTTGCTTTTCAAAAGTCTTGTATGGTCAGTACGCAGCTATTGATAGGGTAACTAGAGTGTTTGAGTCTCAGGAAAAACCTCAAAACTTCCTACATAGCAACAAATCATATCATCAATCACATCATCAATTTTATTTATGAGGTTTTGTGAATTAAGGGGTATTAACAAAGTAGGCTAGATACCGGATAGATGTCAAAAATGATATTTACATGGCCACTGGCTATTTTGAATCTTTTAAATTACAGAAGCTTATCAAGAAAGTACATACATTCCACGCCATTACATTTCACATATGGATGCTTAAATAATTAATTCTTGTGATAAGAGTGATTATTTACATTCATGACTAATATACTTTATGTGGTGTCGCCCATTGGATTGTTAAACTCATATCATATGCATTCCTTATGTTTTAAGTGACTAAAGCATATAGGTTCATTCACATTAGATCAAACACCATATAGATAATGCATTACACATTGCATTTACCATAACATAACACAAGTCGAATGCATACAACTAAAGCAAAAATTAAACATGCATTTAACAATAACATTGCATCCATAAATACATAGTTCATAACTCATCCATTTACATCTAAGATCACATCATGGCATCCACATGCATTACATTATAAAGAAATAATCAATTCATGTAGGCAATATCCATATGCACCACATCATATAGCCATAATCAAAACACGTAAAACCCCATAAGCATCCATATATGCATACATCATAATCCACCTATGCACACAATCATAAATCCATCATTAAGCCAACTCATGATACATCACATCATGTCACAATAATCAGATCATATAAGCATCTACATAAGCATCCATCTAAACATCCACATCATCATAAATATCACCTATCATCTAACACATACATCAACTCATCATAATGCCATCATCACATCGCATAAATAAAACAAAAACATGAGCAATAAAGGATACACATAATGAATCATAATGCAAATATCTCATATAAATGTGTGTGTCAAATACATAGATGTACAAAATACCCGTAGGCTATAGTCATGTAGGTCAGCTGACCTCAAAAATAAAAGCCAAAGTACATCATGAATCAAAGTGGGCCTGCACCCCCTATGTCACCACCCCCTATGGCTGGATCTCGAGTAGAATGATGTGAGCCTATTGGTCTCTCTGTATGAGTTCGGGTCCTCTGGCTAGGCCAGATGGAAGACTACCCTAAGGTAGAGCACCTACTAACCTATGATCCACCTGCACCTATCCTCTCCCTAGGAGTGGCTCCTAGCCTCCTGATCTGCATCTGGAGAGTGGCAATGTAGGATGCATCATCAAAAATCTATGCATCACACTCATCCAACAAGCTCTTTGCAGATGCCTAGTCTCTACCCCTAGATCTACCCTTATAGGACCCTATGGAGTACGAGGAACAACAACAAGCTGCATCCCAGTGGCACCACTCCCGATAGTAGCCTACAATGCCTGTATCTATGCCATGAGTTGTGCTATAGTGGCATCTCATTGTTGTACCTAGATCTTGGTCAACTAGAGCTCAACCTCTACCTCATGCACTTGTGCCCTAAGAGGAGAATCTCTCTCCTCGAGATCCAACTCCTCCTCCTCCTCCGTAGGAGCCTCCTACTCCTCTGCTACCACTTGATCTGTTAGCTGGTCCCATTCCTCAGTCCTAGCTCAAACTCTTTGCCCTATTGGATCCATGCCTCCATCACCAACATCACCCTTACAACCCAGGTTGCCATCGCCATGCCACAATTGATCCCCCCACCAATGTTTAAAAGCATCCATGACTCCCCCATGCATCAACTATTAGGGCATCCTCATCATCGGTAAGCTCTGTGATATGGGCTGGAGGAAGGTATCTCTCTACTGTGATGCACCTATACAGGACTGGGGAAAGGGGTATATCCTACTACAATCCATATTGTTGAATGACATGAGAGTAGAAGAAGTACTCTCTGATGCCACCCTTGCAGCCAATGATCCATCGCTTACACCGCATCCTAGTTGTAAATATGGATAGTGTTGGCAATTTTGGGTATGTTGCCTAGCTTTATGTTTGTGAGTTGTCATTGATTTCAAAAGGAGTTTGTGTTGATGTCAAAAGGAATTTGTGTTGATGTCAAAAAGAGTTTGGTGCTAAAAATATCTTGAAAGTTCCATGATGTTTGTTTAAGGGTTTTTATTAAACCCATGGTGACAAGGTTAAAGGTTTTTCTTAAAACCATCTGGAATCATTAAGGGTTTTTAATAAAACCATCTTGGCTTAATGAAAAGGTTTTGCTCCTTGAAAAAACCTTAAAAGTCCATTTTGATTATTAATAAATAAATTAACTCAAACCTTTGAAAAGGTTTTAAGTTAAGTTTATTATTAATAAAATAATTTAATAATTATTACTGAAATGGCTTCTAAACCCTTAGCGACGCTCATGTAAAAGACTTACATCCCCGAAGTCAACTTGCATGGGATGAAAAATGCAAAGTTTGAAAGGAGCACCGATGTCAACTTGCATGGGATGAAAGACTATTAAAGGGCATTATTTCCTAAGGTTTTAAACACCTTCGATTTGCATGATTACCTTTGAATTCATATTGCTCTGTGACCTTCAATTTCGTATTGCTCTGTGACCTTCAATTTCGGATTACTCTATGATTTATGAGTTTCGTATTACTCTGTGTTTAAGTTCCGATTTTGTACACCTGTGAGGAATACAAATCTATTTGTATTTAATTTTTGTGATCAAAGGGAAGGTAAAACAATGAGTAGCACTTGAGAGTTTTGTTGGACACTTGTGCTCCAACGGTGGAGGTAGTGGAGCAAAGGTGCTCTCTAGGCAGAGGTGATGAGATAAATTCGCGTTGGGCGTGTTTCATTTTTGGTCATGGATTATTGTGCACGTGGTACAACAGTTTGCTTGGGCCACGAGTTTAGAGTAGAAAGTGATTTGGTGCTTATGTTGGTGTATCCACACTTCTCCTAAGGTTGGAGAATTGATTTTTGGCCAAGGTAGATATTTTTTTGATAATGTGGAATATTTGATTTGACTTGGCAAATTATTAATGTTAATTGGATGGAGGTATAAGGTTAAATAGAGATATTGCTTTGACATTGTTATTATTGATGCTTAATTTTTATGTGGTAAATGCATTTAGAAGTAAATGCATTTTAGGATTTATAAGGTTTTAAGGAATATTGTGCTTAATGTCATATTGGGGTTAGAAAGCCTTTGGAGTTATTGAGTGGATATTCTCTTGTAATTATTTTTGAGGTTGAAGTTATTTTATGATATATTAAGTAGGAGTTATAAGGTGTAAAGGAATATTGCTGATATGTATATTTGTGATTTTTGATTATTGATGAGTTCGAGTGATAAGGTGTTATTAGGAATCTTATCATTGTGCATTATTCCATTGTTGCTAACTCTAATTTGTGGCAAATTGAGAGTTATTGTTGTGACAGATTTTGAGTTCTCCTTCTTCATCAAAGTAAATGTATGGGCACATTATTCCATGGTTATTATTGATTAATGGTTTTCTAAAAATAATTTTGGAGTGAAAAGGATTAAATTAAGTTTCCTTATTTGGAGTGGATATTATTTTCTAAAAGTGGAAGTATTGATTATGCATTATGATATCATGATGAGTTTATGAGTTATTGCATAATTCTGGTTTATGAGAGTGGAAGCATTTGAAGTTTGCTTTAGGGTTTTTGAGTGAGAATCTTATGCCATTGCTATAAGTTGTTGAAACCCTAATTAAGTTGTTTAGTTTTTTAGAGTTTGGTTTTGAGATTGCTTCCATTGAGATTGAGTTGATCAAGTTATGCTTTTATTGATACATGATTTGGGCTTACTCCTTTGAGATTTGATTTTATCAAGTTGTACATTGCTTGATAAACTTGGTTGTGTGGTTAAGTTGAGCATTCCCATTTGAGAGAAGTTGGAAATATCTTGAACCTCTTTTTTATGCTTAGATAGATATTTCTTTGAGTTCTTGAAAACTAACTTGTCTTGATAGCAAGTTATGGTTCTATGTTGGAGGAGTTGATTCCTTGATATTGCATTATTAATAATTTTTGGGTCGTGGTTCAAGATATTGTGAAAGTATACTACTTCTATCTTTATTCTGATTTGAGAAAGAGTTTATTTTTGAGTTGAAGGATAGAACATATTGAGTCTCTAACAATTCTCTTTATGCTCCTATGATATTTATTTGAGTTGATATTGAAAGTTGAAGGATAAAACATATTGAGTCTCTAACAATTCTCTTTATGCTTCTATGAGATTGATTTGAGTTGAGATTGAAAGTTGAAGGATAGAACATATTGAGTCTCTAACAATTCTCTTTATGCTTCTATGAGATTGATTTGATATTATTGGATGAAACACATTGGGTCTCTAACAATTCTCTTTGTGTGTTCACATTGGGCAAGTTTCTTGGTAAACTTGCTTGAGCTTATTTGGACAAGTTCTCGATGAGCTTGCTAGGATAGATTTGGACAGGTTCTTGTGGAGAACTTGTGGACTGATTTGGATAGGTTCTTGTTGAAGAACATGTGGACAAATTTTATGAAGTCTTGGTGAAGACTTGTGAGTAGTTGTGATTTATTTGTTAAAGCTTTTGGCTTAAGCTTGGGACAGATCTGATAGATATTTGAGAGCAGATTTGTATTGTACCAGAAGAATATGTTTGGTGCAGAATGGTGGTAGAGTTTGAAAGGACTTGTGCTGGACCGACTGATTGTGTTTAGTACAGGTGTTGATGAGCAGTTTTGGAGGTGATCAATGAGGACAGAAGTCTCTAGAGCCAGAGCAAGGAGGATAGGATGTCTTCTGTGGAAAGGAGTTCCACCTACTAGCGGTAGAAGATGCAGTGATATTCTGAAGTATCATTTCCAGAGCTTTGGGGATAGGACATCTCCTTTGGGCAGGAGGCTCATAAATACTTCTTTGGAGGATGGGACATCTCCTTTGGATAGGAGGCTCATAAATATTTTATTATGGGAAGGATTCTCCTTTGGACAAGAAGTCCATAAACATTGTAATTGGGAAGGATTCCCAAAGGATTTGATTGAGAAAATTTAGTGAAATATTTTCTTTGTGGAGTAACCAACCTTGGGTGAACCATGTTATATTGGTGTATCAATTGTGTGATAACTTGACCACTAGTTTGATTAATGCTTTTATTTTGCTATTGGTTCATTACATTGCTTTCTGAAGTTAAAGGAAAAAGTTAAAAAGTGGTCTTATACTGTTCACCCCCCTCTTAGTATAAGCTTGTGTTATTCAATTGGTATCAGAGCAGGTTCCTTCGAAAGAGTTTCACAGCTTGAAGGAAAAGCTTGAAAATAACACAATGGATTTTACAAGTGGTAATTCAACACCTATTCTTGATGGGACAAATTTTTGTCTATGGAGCATAAAGATGAAGGTTCATATAATGGCTCTTTGAAATGAAGTTTGGGAAGCAATTGATTTTGGGTACACTATTACAAATCTTCCTCCTACTACAACATATGAGAAACTTCTACATCACAATAATTCAAGGGGAATGAATGTAATTTTGAAAGGTCTACAAAAGGAAGATCTTACAAAGGTGATTCATTGTAATAAAGCAAAGGAAATGTGGGATCAATTGCAAGTGGTTCATACAGGTGATGCGAATTTCAGAAAAGCAAAATTGAGATATTACAAAGGTATGCTTGAACAACTCAAGATGAATGATGAAGAAAATATTAGTGACTATATGTTTCGTATGGATGAGATTGTTAATTCCATGAAGGAACTAGGTCTTGAGCTTGCTGAAAATGATGTTTGTGATAAAATTTTGAGGTCTCTTCCAAATAGATTTAGTGAAAATATTTTAGCTATTGAGGAATTCAAGGATTTGGATAAATTGAAAAAGGATGAGCTTCATAGTATACTTGCAGCTTTTGAGTTAAGAACTAAAGTGGTACCTAATCCTAAGAAGGAGGTAGCTTTCAAAGCTACTAAGAAGTCCAAGGGTAAACAACAAGAAGACAATGATGAGTCTTCTAGTGATGAAGAAGCAAACTACAGCAGGAAAGGCAAGTTCTCAAGAAAGCACAAAGGTATGAAACCTGTTAAAAGTTTCAATTGTGGAAAGTTTGGTCACTATGCTACTGACTATCCAAAACCCAAGGATGATTGTGATGAAGAAAAATAGGATTATAAGCACAAGGAATCTAAGAAGCACAGGTATCAAAGGAAGAATAGAAATGAGCAAAACAATCAAGGGAAGAGGTACTTCTAAAAACACAAGAAAATTTTCTACACAGACAAAGCAAGTAAGTGTTCTAGTAGTGATGATGGAAGTTCTTCAAGTGATGATAGAAATGAGATGTTGTTTCTAACATAAAAGGAAGGAAAATAAAAGAGGAATAGATTTGTTGTGCTTAAGTTCTTTAGATGTGGAAATTTTGGTCACCTTGAGGATGATTGTACAAATGATGGTTTAAATTATGGTAATACTATGTATGAGGATGCTTCAAAAAATTATGAGGAAGATCTTCTTATGGCTTTAGATGAAGGTAGAACCTCTAGTGGTAAGAAATCAGAAAAGGATATTGATGTTTCAAAAGGCAAACAAATAGAGGATGTTTTAGAAAAGGGAGAAGTAGATCTTGAGGTTGAACTTGTTAATGCTCTTGATGTGTTAAAGAAAGAAAGAAATAAATATGCTAGACTCATTGATAGGTTTGATGAATGCCATTATGAAAGAGATGAGCTTATAGGGAATCTTGATATCTCTATAGCAAAGACATAGGAACTCAAAGAAGAGTTGGCAGATAGGTCTCTTGAGTGTAAAGAGTTAAAACATGAAGTAGCTTCCTTGAAAAATAAAACTAAAGAGTACAAGGAGAAGCTTTATAGGTTTGAATAAAGTTCCAAGAAGGTAAAATCAATCATCAAGGATCAAATAAATACAATAGATAAAACAGGTCTTGGTTTTGGAAAGAAACAAAAGGAACAGGTTGAGGCATCTAGTTTAAGCTCCCAAGAAGAATATGGTTTAGATGAAGAGAGTACTTCAGAGAGTAATTTTTCATATGGTGATTCAGATAATACAGAATCAGAAAATAGGAATTAGCATAAGGGGAGAAATACTAAAGGACCTATGAGGTGAAGGCAAAGAAAATTCAATGGAAGATGTTTTGCATGTCACAGGTTTGGACACATGGCTTCACAGTGCAGGGCTCAAGCAATACAAGTTAATGGAAATTTTAGAAATGGTAATTTATTTCAAGGGTATTGTTACTCTTTTAATTAGTTTGGGCACAAGGCAGTTAATTACAGGGTTAACAATAGGAACATGTTTGGTCCAACAAAGAGGATTAAAAAAATAGGTACATCTCAAAGGAATAACATTGTCAAATGTTATAAGTGCAATAATGAAGGGCATACAGCCAGATGGTGTAGAGAAAAAGTTCCAAGGTATAGGTTCAGGGCTATGAATAAGAACATGAATAATGGTATGAATAGGAATAATTACAGGAATAGGAATAATGGCTTGGATAGAAATAGGGATGAGAATATGAACAAGAACAAGAACAGGAACATGGACAAGGATATCAAGAAAATTCATGGAAAGATAGTTATGGACACTGATGATGATCAGTGCCTAATGAGAGTTTTACTCCCACCCCATAATTAATCACCTCAACAGTAGGTGGAGGAGGGGCTAAGCTAAGAGGCTCATTCTTAGCCCTGAGCTCCAAAGGTGACCCTTTTCCATTGATGACAAAGGGGGGGAGATTTTATTAAGGGGGAGAGCCTTGAGTCAGGGGTAGAAAAGCTTCAGAGGATGGTTTTCAGTTGGTTTTAGTTTTGACAGTTGGTAGTGGTTTCAGTAGTGGTTTGCCATCAATGATAAAGGGGGAGATTGCTGGTAATCTTGGGTATGTTGCCTACCTTCATGTTTGTGAGTTGTCATTGATGTCAAAAGGATTTTGTGTTGATGTCAAAGGAATTTGTGCTGATGTCAAAAAGTGTTTGGTGCCAAAAATATCTTGAAAGTTACATGATGTTTGTTTAAGGGTTTTTATTAAAACCATGGTGACAAGGTTAAAGGTTTTTCTTAAAACCATCTGGACTCATTAAGGGTTTTTATTAAAACCATCTTGGCTTAATGAAAAGGTTTTGCTCCTTAAAAAAATCTAAAAATTCTATTTTGATTATTAATAAATAAATTAACTAAAACCTTTGAAAAAGTTTTAAGTTAAGTTTATTATTAATAAAATAATAATTATTAATTTAATAATTATTATTGAAAGGGTTTCTAAACCCTTAGCGGTGCTCATGTAAAAGACTTGCCTCGCCAACATCAACATGCATGGGATGAAAAATGCAATGTTTGAAAGAAGCACCGACATCAATTTGCATGGAATGGAAGAATATTAAAGGGTATTATTTCCTAAGGTTTTAAATGCCTTCGATTTGCATGATTACCTTCGAATTCATATTGCTCTGTGACCTTCGATTTTTTATTGCTTAGTGACCTTCAATTTTGGATTGGTCAGTGATTTTTGAGTTTCATATTGCTCTGTGTTTAAGTTCTGATTTCATATGCCTGTGAGGAAGACAAATCTATTTGTCTTTAATTTTTGTGAGCAAAGGGAATGTAAAATGACGAGTGGCGCTTGAGAGTTTCTTTAGGCACTAGTGCTCCAAAAATAGAGGTAGTGGAGCGAAGGAGCTCGCTAGGTAGAGGTGTCGAGATCGATTCACATTGGGCGTGTTTCATTTTTGGTCATGGATTATTGTGCACATGGTACATCAGTTGCCTTGGGCCATGATTTTGGAGGATGAAGTGCTTTGGCACTTATGTTGGTGTCTCCACACTTATCCTAAGGTTGGAGAATTGATTTTTGGCCAAGGTAGATCTTTTGTTGATAATGTGGAATATTTGATTTGACTTGGCAAATTATTGTTGGTAATTGGATGGAGGTATAAGATTAAATAGAAATATTGCTTTGACATTGTTATTATTGATGCTTAATGTTTATGTGGTAAATGCATTTAGAAGTAAATGTATTTTAGGAGTTATAAGGGTTTAAGGAATAATTGTGCTTAATGTCATATTGGGGTTAGAAAGCCTTTGGAGTTATTGAGTGGATATTCTCTTGTAATTATTTTTGAGGTTGAAGTTATTTTGTGATATATTAAGTAGGAGTTATAAGGTGTAAAGGAATATTGTTGATATGCATATTTGTGAGTTTTGATTATTTATGAGTTGGAGTGATAAGGTGTTATTATGGATCTTATCATTGTGCATTATTCCATTGTTTCTAACTCTAATTTGTGGAAAATTGAAAGTTAGTGTTGTGACAGATTTTGAGTTCTCCTTCTTCATCAAAGTAAAGGTATGGGCACATTCTTCCATGGTTATTAATGATTTATGGTTTTCTGAAAATAAGTTTGGAGTGAAAAGGATTAAATTAAGTTTCCTTATTTGGAGTGGATCTTATTTTTTTAAAGTGGAAGTATTGATTATGCATTATGAGATCATGATGAGTTTATGAGTTATTGCATAATTCTGGTTTATGAGAGTAGAAGCATTTGAAGTTTGCTTTAGGGTTTTTGAGTGAGAATCTTATGCCATTGCTATAAGTTGTTGAAACCCTAATTAAGTTGTTTGGTTTTTGAGAGTTTGGTTTTGAGATTGCTTCCATTGAGATTGAGTTGATCAAGTTATGATTTACTTGATACATGATTTGGGCTTGCTCCTTTGAGATTTGATTTTATCAAGTTGTACTTTTCTTGATAAACTTGGTTGTGTGATTAAGTTGAGCATTCCCATTTGAGATAATTTGGAAATATCTTGAACCCCTTTTTTATGCTTAGAGAGATATTGCTTTGATTTCTTGAAAAATAACTTGTCTTGATAGCAAGTTATGGTTCTATGTTGGAGGAGTTGATTCCTTGATATTGCATTATTAATAATTTTTGGGTCATGGTTCAAGATCTTGTGAAAGTATACTACTTCTATATTTATTATGATTTGAGAAAGAGTTTGTTTTTGAGTTGAAGGATAGAACATATTGAGTCTCTAACAATTATCTTTATGCTCCTATGAGATTTATTTGAGTTGAGATTGAAAGTTGAAGGATAGAACATATTGAGTCTCTAACAATTCTCTTTATGCTTCTATGAGATTGATTTGATTTGAGATTGAAAGTTGAAGGATAGAACATATTGAGTCTCTAACAATTCTCTTTATGCTTCTATGAGATTGATTTGATATGATTGGATGAAACACATTGGGTCTCTAACAATTATCTTTGTGTGTTCACATTGGGCAAGTTTCTTGGTAAAATTGCTTGAGCTAATTTGGGAAAGTTCTTGGTGAGCTTGCTAGGACTGATTTGGATAGGTTCTTGTGGAGAACTTGTGGACTTATTTGGACATGTTCTTATGGAGAACTTGTGGACTAATTTGGATAGGTTCTTGTAGAGAACTTGTGGACTTATTTGGATAGGTTCTTGTTGAAGAATTGTGGAAAGATTTTATGAAGTCTTGGTGAAGACTTGTGAGCAGTTGTGATTTATTTGTTAAATTTTTTGGCTTAAGCTTGGGATAGATCTGATAGAGATTTGAGAGCATATTTGTGCTAGACCAGAGGACTGAGTTTGGTACAGATTTGTGACAAATTTTGATAGGACTTGTGCTGGACCGACTGACTGTATTTAGTACAGGTGTTGATGAGCAGCTATGGAGGTGATTAGTGAGGATAGAAGTCTCTAGAGCCAGAGCAAGGAGGACATGACATCTTTTGTGGAAAGGAGTTCCACCTAATAGAGGTAGAAGAGGCAGTGATCTTTTGAAGTATCATTTCCAGAGCTTTGGGGGACAGGACATATCCTTTGGGTAGGAGGCTCATAAATACTTCTTTGGAGGATAGGACATCTCATTTGGATAGGAGTCTCATAAATATTTTATTAGGGGAAGGATTCTCCTTTGGAAAGGAAGTCCATAAAAATTGTAATCGAGAAGGATTCCCAAAGGATTTGATTGAGAATATTTAGTGAAATATTTTCTTTGTGGAGTAGCCCACCTTGGGTGAACCATGTTATATTGGTGTCTCAATTGTGTGATGACTTTTACACTGGTTTAATTACTACTTTTATTTTGCTATTGGTTCATTGCATTGCTTTCTAAAGTAAAATGAAAAAGTTAAAAAGTGGTCTTATACTATTCACCCCCCATCTCAGTATAAGCTTGTGTTCTTCAATTGGTATCAGAGCAGGTTCTTTCGGAAGAGTTTCACAGCTTGAAAAGAACACAATGGATTTTACAAGCGGTAATTCAAAACCTATTCTTGATGGTACAGATTTTGTTCTATGGAGCATAAAGATGAAGGTTCATATAATGGCTCTTGGAAATGAAGTTTGGGAAGCAGTTGAGTTTGGGTACACTATTCCAAATCTTCCTCCTACTACAACAGATGAGAAACTTCTACATCACAACAATTCAAGGGCAATGAATGCAATTCTAAAAGGTCTACAAAAGGGAGATCTTACAAAGGTGATTCATTGTAATAAAGCAAAGGAAATGTGGGATCAATTGCAAATGGTTCATACAGGTGATGCAAATGTTAGAAAAGCAAAATTGAGATATTACAAAGGTATGTTTGAACAACTCAAGATGAATGATGAATAAAATATTAGTGACTATATGCTTCGTATGGATGAGATTGTTAATTCAATGAAGGAACTAGGTCTTGAGATTGCTGAAAATGATGTTTGTGATAAAATTTTGAGGTCTCTTCCAAATAGATTTAGTGAAAAGATTTCAGCTATTGAGGAAGACAAGGATTTGGATAAATTGAAAAAGGATGAGCTTCATAGTATACTTGCAACTTTTGAGTTAAGAACTAAAGTGGTACCTGATCCTAAGAAGGAGACAACTTTCAAAGCTACCAAGAATTCCAAGGGTAAACAACAATAAGACAGTGATGAGTCTTCTAGTGATGAAGAAGAAAACTACAACAGGAAAGGCAAGTTCTCAAGAAATCACACAGGTATGAAATCTGTTAAATGTTTCAATTGTGGAAATTTTGGTCACTATGCTACTGACTTTCCGAAACCCAAGGATGATTATGATGAAGAAAAACAAGATTATAAGCATAGGGAATCTGAGAATCACAGGTGTCAAAGGAATAATAGAAATGAGCAAAACATTCAAGGGAAGAGGTACTTCCAAAAACACAAGAAAAGTTTCTACATAGACAAAGCAAGTAAGCGTTCTAGTAGTGATGATGGAAGTTCTTCAAGTGATGATAGAAATGAGATGTTTCTAATATAAAAGGAAGTAAAAGAAAAGAGGAATAGATTTGTTGTGCTTAAGTGCTTTAGATGTGGAAATTTTGGTCACCTTGAGGATGATTGTACAAATGATGGTTTGAATTCTAGTAATACTATGTATGAGGATGCTTCATAAAATTATGAGGAAGATCTTCTTATGGCTTTATATGAAGGTAGCACCTTTAGTGGTAAGAAATCAGAAAAGGATATTGATGTTTCAAAAGGCAAACAAATAGAGGATGTTTCAGAAAAAGGAGAAGTAGATCTTGAGGCTGAACTTGTTAATGCTCTTTATGTTTTAAAGAAATAAATATTCTAGACTCATTGATAGGTTTGATGAATGCCATTATGAAAGAGATGAGCTTATAGGGAATCTTGATATCTCTATAGCAAAGACATAGGAACTCAAAGAAGAGTTGGCAGCTAGGTCTCTTGAGTGTAAAGAGTTAAAACATGAAGTAGCTTCCTTGAAAAAGGAAACTAAAGATTACAAGGAGAAGCTTTACAAGTTTGAAAAAATTTCCAAGAAGGTAAAATCAATCATCAAGGATCAAATAAGGACAACAAATAAAACAAGTCTTGGTTTGGAAAAGAAACAAAAGGAATAGGTTGAGGAATCTAGTATGAGCTCCTAAGAAGAAGATGGTTCAGATGAAGAGATTACTTTAGAGAGTAAGTTTTAATATGGTGATTCAGATAGAATAGAATCAGAAAATAGGAATCAGCATAAGGGAGGAAAGAATAAAGGACCTATGAGGTCAAGGCAAGGAAAGTTCAATGGAAGATATTTTGCATGTCACAGGTTTGGACACATGGCTTCACAGTGCAGGGCTCAAGCAAGATAGGTTAATGGAAATTTTAGAAATGGTAATTTCTTTCAAGGGTATTGCTACTATTATAATTAGTTTGGTCACAAGGTAGTTAATTACAGGGTTAACAACAAGAACAGGTTTGGTCCAACAGAGAGGATTCTAAAAATAGGTACATCTCAAAGGAATAACATTATCAAATTTTATAAGTGCAATAATGAAGGACATACAACTAGATGGTGTAGAGCATAAGTTCCAAGGTATAGGTTCAGGGCTATGAATAAGAACAAGAATAATGGAAGGAATAGGAATAATGATAGGAATAGAAATAATGGCTTGGACAAAAATAGGGATGAGAATATGAACAAGAACAGGAACATGAACATTGACAAGGATATCAAGAAAAATCATGAAAAGACAACTATGGACACTAATGATGATCAGTGCCTAATGAGAGTTTTACTCCCACCCTAGAATTAATCACCTCAATAGGAGGTGGGGGAGGGGCTAAGCTAAGAGGATCATTCTTAGCCCTGAGCTCCAAATGTGGCCCTTTGCCATTTATGACAAAGGAGGAGAGATTTGAGTAAGGGGGAGAGCCTTGAGTTAGGGGGAGCAAAGCTTCAGAGGATGGTTTTCATTTGGTTTTAGTTTTGACAGTTGGTGGTGTTTTCAGTAGTGGTTTGCCATCAATGAAAAATGGGGACATTGTTGGTAATTTTGGGTATGTTGCCTACCTTCATGTTTGTGAGTTGTCATTGATTTCAAAAGGAGTTTGTGTTGATGTCAAAAGGAATTTTTGCTGATGTCAAAAAGAGTTTGGTGCCAAAAATATATTGAAAGTTCCATGATGTTTGTTTAAGGGTTTTTATTAAAACCATGGTGATAATGTTAAAGTTTTTTCTCAAAACCATCTGGACTCATTAAGGGTTTTTATTAAAACCATCTTGGCTTAATGAAAAGGTTTTGCTCCTTGAAAAAACCTTAAAAGTCCATTTTGATTATTAATAAATAAATTAACTCAAACCTTTGAAAATGTTTTAAGTTAAGTTTATTATTAATAAAATAATAATTATTAATTTAATAATTATTATTGAAAGGGTTTCTAAACCCTTAGTGGCGCTCATGTAAAAGACTTACCTCATCGACGTCAACTTGCATGGGATGAAAAATGCAATGTTTGAAAGGAGCGCCTGAAGAACACAAGCTTATACTGAGAGGGGGGGTGAACAGTATAAGACCTCTTTTTACTTTTTCCTTTATACTTCAAAATAGTAAAGCAATATACCCAAAGAAATATCAACACAATGCAAAAAATCATCCACAAAGTGACACCAATTTTAACGTGGTTCACCTAGAATGGTTGGGCTACGTCCACAAAAATTTTCTCTAAAATTTATCTCAAAGTTCTTAGGGAATCCTTCCCAATTACAATGTTTATGAGCCTCAGCCCAAAGGAGATACCTTCCCCCAATTAGAATTTATGAGCCTCTGCTCAAAGGAGATACCTTCCCCCAATCTGAATTTATGAGCCTCTGCTCAAAGGAGATACCTTCCCCTCTGCTCTGGAAATGATCCCTCAGAATATCAATTGCCTCTACCTCTTGCCAGCATGTGGAACTCCTTTCCACCGAAGACCTCCTATCCTTAATGCTTAGCCTAATAGACCTCTACCTTCTATGATCATGTCCACAGCAGCTCAGCAACCTGCACCAAACACAGTCAGTCGGTCTAGTACAAGTCTTCCTTTGTCTGTCAGATCTATCCAACACTTGAACAAATCAATCCTCTGCACACAAGCCTTCACAAAGACTTGCCAAATCTGTCCTCGGGTTCTTCTCAAAGAACCAATGCACCTTTGTCCTCAAGTTCTCTGATAGAACTAACAAACTCAGCTCACAAGTCCTCTGCTAGGACCTGTCCAAATCTTCTCACAAGTCCCCACCGAAACCTGTCCAAAACCTGCTCACAAGTCCTCTGCTAGGACCTGTCCAAATCTGCTCACAAGTCCCCACCGAAACCTGTCCAAAGCCTCAACAAGCTCACCAAAAAACTTTCTTAGTAGGAAATCACAAGGTGAATTGTTAGAGACCCAATGTGATTTTTCAAACTCATAGAAGCATAAAGAGAATTGTTAGAGACTCAATATGTTCTATACTCAACTCCCAATCTCAAAATTCAACTCAAATCAACTCAGCTCAAACTCAATCTCAAATCTGAAAACTCAACTCAAAATCTCAAATGGATATGATAGAATGCTTTCTTTCAAGAACATGAAACCCCAACAATTGCCAACTATGCAAAGAATCACATAACAATGATACTCATGTTCTTTTCACCATAAATTAGGGCTTCAACAACAATGCTCATCAAACAAGGTTCAATCAACATCATTCAGCTCAAAACACAACCTTGAAGCATTTCACAATCAACATCAGAAAAGGAAACAAGTAGAACTGCTTTTCTCTCCAATATTGTTTGAACAAAAAGCATCCACCAACTCAAATCAACAATAGCATAAAACAACTTTTCAATTCATCAACAAAGAAGTAAGCCCAACACTTTAACCAAGTAAATAATAGCTTGATTATAACCAATTTAATGAAAGCAAATGTCAATCTCAAAGCTGTCCACTTAAGGTTTCATACTTTCACACAAGAAGCAATTAACCTTAACACATCATGCTTTCATTTCCATAATCAACCAAAAGCACTCTCAACATTACAAGAAAAATTTATCCATTATACACCTTATTTCTCCCTTATAGTCTTATAAAAATAAATAAACTTTATCTCTCATAAGAATGCAATAAGATATTTCAACAACACTTTCAAATTAATCTTTTATCAAAATAACAACAAGCTTTAAAACTCCTTATAACTCCTAAGTTGTTTTTCTTTTAACAAACTTCCTCCATCCACAACATACACTTAGCAAAATATTAATTTCAAAAAATCCTTAGCCAACATCAAAAATCGCTTTGGAGAAATTTGCACCTGAAATATAACACCACCCGCTGCGTCCACGATGAAAAACCCTTCTTTGTGATTCGAACGTGGAACCTCCCGTTCGGGTAGCACGCCAACAGCCTAGCCGCTATCGGTGTGCCAAAGGCACCCGGTGAGGTTAAAACCTCACGTTGTTACACTTGTCCCTTCTGCGTTAGGAAAAATAAAACATAGTCCTCCCTTCCTTTTGACGCGAACTCATAGACGACAAGCTATACGACGAATTCGATAACCGACGAGACAAACGAACGAACAACGGATTACAAAAATTGGCAAAGACACACAAACGACCAACGAGTTATAAAAACCGGTGAAGACACACAAGATCAGTGGATTACGAAAACCAGTGAAGACACAGTAAAAATTACAGCAAGCAACTCTTAAAAAATTGGATGGGATAGATATTTTTTTTCATTGATGGGTATTAATATGAATCCTTGCCATGAGCTCTTTGACGTCGGTGGGGAGTTTACCATGTCGGTGGAGGTCTTGGGCTAGTGCCCACCGAGTTTAAAACATAGCGCCATGGATTAGGAGAACCCATTGCAAACCATAAATTAATATTTATTTAAAAATAATTAAAGGGAACCTTAGCAAGGTTTTAACTATTTAAATAAATATTTCCTCCTGGACCCAATTGCATTAAATTAATGCATCCACCTGAAATATTTAAACCTGCCAACTTGGGGTTAAAAAAAGACCTTTGAAACTATCATGTCGAACCTTCATCAAAAACAAATTATTTGACATCAAACCAAATTCCTTCAAGAGCTTCTTGACATCAATGACAACTTATACACTTGAGCAAAGGCAATGTACCCAAAGTACCCAAAATTGCCAACAATCTCCCCCTTTGTCATTGATGGAAAACCTTTACTGAAAACACATCTCAAGAGCCAAAACTGAAACCAACTGTGCTAACAACTGAGAATCTTCCTTTGAAGTTTTGATCCCCCTGACTTGAAGCTTTCATCTTCACTTTGAAGCTCTCCCCCTTACTCATATCTCTCCCCCTTTGTCATCAATGGCAAAAGACCACCTTTGGGGCTCAGGACTAAGAATGAGCTTCTTAGCTTAGTCCCTCCCCCACCTCCTGATGAGGTGATTAATTCTGGGGTGGGAGTAAAACTCCCATTAGGCACTGATCATCATCAACATCTATAAATTCCTTTCCGGGCCTTCTCTTGAACTCTTTGTCCATATTCCTGTTCCTGTCACTATTCTTGTTCTTGTTCTCATCCCTATTTTTGTCCATGCCTTTATCCTTGGACCTGATCATGCCACTGTTCCTATTCCTGTATTCTAGAATTTCAGCTCTACACTATCTGATTATGTGACCTTCATTGTTGCACTTGAAACACTTGAAAAAGTTGTTTCTCAGAGGTAAACCTGATCTTTGAATCCACCTGTTCTGACCAAACCTGTTTTGGCCAATCCTGTTCTGACCAAACTTGTTTTGACTAAACCTGTTTTGATCAAACCTGTTCCTGTTATTTACCTTGCAATAGACTGCCTTGTGCCCAAACTGTTGACAAGAGTAGCAATACCATTGAAAGAAACTAGCACTTTTTAAATTTTCATTTACCTTCTTTACTTGAGTCATGCAATGTGAAGCCATGTGACCAAACCTGTGACAAGCAAAACATCTGCCTTGAAACTTTCCTTTATTTGACCTCTTGGGTTCTGAAAACTTCTTCTTCTCATTCTAAATTCTATTTTCTGTTTATGTGCCTCTATCATTCAAGGACTCCTATTCTGAAATACTTTCCTCATCAGAACTCTCTTCCTTTTGGAGTCTCTTACTAGACTCTCCAACTTGTTCCTTGTGTGGCTTAACAAAACCAAGGCCTATTTTATCTATTGTCTTTCTTTGACCTTTGATGAGTGACTTAACCTTTTTGGAGCTATCTTGAAACTTGTAAAGCTTATCCTTGTACTCTTTAGTTTCTTCTTTCAAAGAAGCCATTTTTGGTTCTAACTCACTATACTCAAGAACCTTAGACTTTAACTCATCCTTGAGTTCTTGTGTCTTAGCTATAGAGAAATCAAGATTTTCTATAAGATCATCTCTCTCCATACAACATTCATCTAACTTATCCTTGAGTCTAGCATTCTTCTTTCTTTCCTTTTTCAAAGCACTAAGAGCACTAATAAGTTCACTTTCAAGATCCTTTATTTGTTTGCTTTTTGAATCATCAAAGCCTTTTTTAGATTTCTTATCACTAGAGGTGCTACCTTTTTCAAAAACCATACATGCATCTTCATTATAGTTTTCTGAAGCATCCTCATACATACTAGAAACCAAATCATTATTTGTGCAATCATCCTCAAGGTGACCAAAATTTCCACATCTAAGACATTTCATGATAATGAATCTATGTTTCGGTTCTTCCTCTTTTTCTAATATGAACATCTCATTTTCATTATCACTTGAAGAACTCTCACTATCACTACTAGAACACTTGCTTTTTCTAGGTAGAAACTCTTCTTGTGCTTGTGATAATACCTCTTTCCTTGATTTTTGTGCTCATATTTGTTCTTCCTGTGATGCTTATGCTTTTCAGAATCCTTGCTCATAGAATCTTGTTTATCTTCATCACTTTCATTCTTGGGAATAGTATAGTTAGTAGCATAATGACCAAACTTTCCACAATTGAAACATCTTATATTTTTCATACTTTTGTGTTTTCTAGAGAACTTGCCTTTCTTGTTGTAATATGCCTCTTCATCACTAGAAGACTCATCACTATCTTGAAGTCTGTTTACCCTTGGATTCCTTGGTAGCCTTGAAAGCTGCCTCTTTCTTGACATCAACCTTCACTTGAGTTCTCAACTCAAATGCTGCAAGTATACTATGGAGCTCATCCTTTTTTAACTTATCCAAATCTTTATCTTCCTCAATAGTAGAAATATTTTCACTAAATCTATTAGGAAGAGATCTTAAAATCTTATCACAAACATCATTTTCAGCAAGCTCAAGACCTAGGTCTTTCATGGATTTAACAACCTCATCCATACGAAGCATGTAGTCACTAATATTTTCATCATATTTCATCTTGAGTTGTTCAAACATACCTTTGAAGTGTCTCAACTTGGCCTTTCTGACATTTGTATCACCTATATGAATCACCTTCAACTGTTTCTACATTTCACTAGCTATCTTGCAGTGAATCACTTTGGTGAGATATGCTTTCTGTAAGCCTTTTAGGATTGCATTCATTGCTTTTGAATTGCTATGATGTAGGAGCCTTTCTTCTTTAGTATTAGGACCATGTATAGGAATAGTGTACTCATCTTCAATCACTTCCCATACCTCATTACCAAGTGCCATTAGATGAACCTTCATCCTTGCACTCCAAAGACCAAAATCTAACCCATCAAGAATATGTGTTGCATTGCCACTTGAATGATCCATTGTGTTCTTTACTAGCTTTTCCTTCAAGCTGTTAAACTTTCTGAAGGCACCTGCTCTGATACCAATTGAAGAACATAAGCTTATACTGAGAGGGGGGGTGAATAGTATAAGACTTATTTTTACTTTTTCCTTTATACTTCAAAATAGTAAAGCAATATACCCAAAGCAATATCAACACAATGCAAAAAATCATCCACAAAGTGACACCAATTTTAATGTGGTTCACCCAGAATGGCTGGGCTACGTCCATAAAACTTTTCTCTAAAAGTTATCTCAAAGTTCTTAGGGAATACTTCCCAATTACAATGTTTATGAGCCTCGGCCCAAAGGAGATACCTTCCCCCAATAAGAATTTATGAGCCTCTGCTCAAAGGAGATACCTTCCCCCAATCTAAATTTATGAGCCTCTGCTCAAATGAGATACCTTCCCCTTTGCTCTGGAAATGATCCCTCAGAAGATCAACTGCCTCTACCTCTTGCCAGCACGTGGAACTCCTTCCCATTGAAGACTTCCTATCCTTAATGCTTAGCCTAAGAGACCTCTGTCTTCTATGATCACGTCCTTAGTAGCTCAGCAACCTGTACCAAACATAGTCAGTCGGTCTAGTACAAGTCTTACTCTGTCTATCAGATTTGTCCAACACTTGAACAAATCAATCCTCTGCACACAAGCCTTCACAAAGACTTGCCAAATCTATCCTTAGGTTCTTCTCAAAGAATCAATGCACCTCTATCCTCAAGTTCTATGATATAACTAACAAACTCAGCTCACAAGTCCTTTGCTAGGACCTGTCCAAATCTGCTCACAAGTCCCCATCGAAACCTGTCCAAAACCTGCTCATAAGTCCTCTACTAGGACCTATCCAAATCTACTCACAAGTCCCCATCGAAACCTGTCCAAAACCTCAGCAAGCTCACCAAAACACTTTCTTAGTAGGAAATCACAAGATGAATTGTTAGAGACCCAATGTGATTTGTCAAACTCATAGAAGCATAAAGAGAATTGTTAGAGACTCAATATGTTCTATACTCAACTCCCAATATCAAAATTCAACTCGAATCAACTCAGCTCAAACTCAATCTCAATTCTAAAAACTCAACTCAAAATTTGAAATGGATAGGATAGAATGCTTTCTTTCAAGAACATGAAACTCCAACAATTGCCAACTATGCAAAGAATCACATAACAATGATACTCATGTTATTTTCACCATCAATTAGGGCTTCAACAACAATGCTCATCAAAAAAGGTTCAATCAACATCATTCAGCTCAAAACACAACCTTGAAGCATTTCACAATCAACATCAAAAAAGGAAACAAGTAGAACTCCTTTTCTCTCCAATATTGTTTGAACAAAAAGCATCCACCAACTCAACTCAACAATAGCATAAAACAAATTTTCAATTCATCAACAAAGAAGTAAGCCCAACACTTTAACCAAGTAAAGAATAGCTTGATTATAACCAATTTAATGAAAGCAAATGTCAATCTCAAAGCTGTCCACTTAAGGTTTCATACTTTCACACAAGAAGCAATTAACCTTAACACATCATGCTTTCATTTCCATAATCAACCAAAAGCACTCTCAACATTACAAGAAAAATTTATCCATTATACACCTTATTTCTCCCTTATAGTCTTATCAAAAAAATAAACTTTATCTCTCATAAGAATTCAATAAGATATTTCAACAACACTTTCAAAATAATCTTTTATCAAAATAACAACAAGCTTTGAAACTCCTTATAACTCCTAAGCTGTTTTTCTTTTAACAAACTTCCTCCATCCGCAACATACACTTAGCAAAAGATTAATTTCAAAAATACCTTAGCCAACATCAAAAATCGCTTTGGATAAATTTGTGCCCAAAATCTAACACCACCCACTGTGTCCACGACGAAAAACCCTTCTACGTGATTCAAACACGGAACCTCCTATTCGGGTAACGCGCTAATAGCCTAGCCGCTACCGGTGCGCCAAAGGCACCCGATGAGGTTAAAACCTCACATTGTTACACTTGTCCCTTCTATGTTAGGAAAAATAAAACACAGTCCTCCCTTCCTTCTGATGCAAACTCACAGACGACAAGCTATACGGTGGATTCGATAACCGGCGAGACAAACGAATGAACATCGGATTATGAAAACCGACGAAGACACATAAATGATCAGCGAGTTACGAAAACTGGCAAAGACACACAACGATCAGCAGATTACGAAAACCAGTGAAGACACAGTAAAAATTACAGCGAGCAACTCTTCGAAAATCGGATGGGATAGATATTTGTTTTCATCGAGGGGTATTAATATGAATCCTTGCCATGAGCTCTTTGACGTCAGCGAGGAGTTTACCATGTCAACGGAGGTCTTGGGCTAGCGCCCACCGAGTTTAAAACATAGCACCATGGATTAGGAGAACCCATTGCAAACCATAAATTAATATTTATTTAAAAATAATTAAAGGGAACCTTAGCAAGGTTTTAACTATTTAAATAAATATTTCCTCCTGGACCCAATTGCATTAAATTAATGCATCCACCTAAAATCTTTAAACCTGCCAACTTGGGGTTAACAAAAGACCTTTGAAACTGTCATGCCGAACCTTCATCAAAAACAAATTATTTGACATCAAACCAAATTCCTTCAAGAGCTTCTTGACATCAATGACAACTTATACACTTGAGCAAAGGCAATGTACCCAAAGTACCCAAAATTGCCAACAAGACCGACATCAATTTGCATGGGATGAAAGACTATTAAAGGGCATTATTTCCTAAGGTTTTAAACACCTTCGATTTGCATGATTACTTTCAAATTTGTATTGCTCTATGACCTTTGATTTTGTATTGCTATGTGACCTTCAATTTTGGATTGCTCTATGATTTTTGAGTTTCATATTGCTCTATGTTTAAGTTTTGATTTCGTACACCTATGAGGAATACAATTCTGTTTATCTTTAATTTTTATGAGCAAAGGGAAGGTAAAATGATGAGTGGCTCTTGAAAGTTTCTTTGGGCACTTGTGCTCCAACGACGGAGGCAGTGGAGAAAAGGAGCTCAGTAGGTAGAGGTGTCGAGATCGATTCGTGTTGGGCGTGTTTCGTTTTTGGTCACGAATTATTGTGCACATGGTACATCAATTGCCTTGGGCCACGAGTTTGGAGGATGAAGTGCTTTGGCGCTTATGTTGGTTTCTACACACTTATCCTAAGGTTGGAGAATTGATTTTTGGCCAAGGTAGATCTTTTGTTGATAATGTGGAATATTTGATTTGACTTGGCAAATTATTGTTGGTAATTGGATGGAGGTATAAGGTTAAATAAAAATATTGCTTTGACATTGTTATTATTGATGCTTAATGTTTATGTGGTAAATGCATTTAGAAGTAAATGTATTTTAGGAGTTATACGGGTTTAAGGAATAATTGTGCTTAATGTCATATTGGGGTTAGAAAGCCTTTGGAGTTATTAAGTGGATATTCTCTTGTAATTATTTTTGAGGTTGAAGTTATTTTGTGATATATTAAGTAGGAGTTATAAGGTGTAAAGGAATATTGTTGATATGTATATTTGTGAGTTTTGATTATTGATGAGTTGGAGTGATAAGGTGTTATTAGGAATCTTATCATTGTGCATTATTCCATTGTTGCTAACTCTAATTTGTGGTAAATTGAGAGTTAGTGTTGTGACAGATTTTGAGTTCTCCTTCTTCATCAAAGTAAAGGTATGGGCACATTCTTCCATGGTTATTATTGATTGATGGTTTTCTAAAAATAAGTTTGGAGTGAAAAGGATTAAATTAAGTTTCCTTATTTGGAGTGGATCTTATTTTCTGAAAGTGGAAGTATTGATTATGCATTATGATATCATGACGAGTTTATGAGTTATTGCATAATTCTGGTTTATGAGAGTGGAAGCATTTGAAGTTTGCTTTAGGTTTTTTGAGTGAGATGCTTATGCCATTGCTATAATTTGTTGAAACCCTAATTAAGTTGTTTGGTTGTTGATATTTTTGTTTTGATATTTCTTCCATTGAGATTGATTTGATCAAATTATGCTCTACTTGATACATGAGTTGGGCTTGCTCCTTTGAGATTTGATTTTATCAAGTTGTACATTGCTTGATAAACTTGGTTGTGTGGTTAAGTTGAGAATTCAAATTTGAGAGAAGTTGGACATATCTTGAGCCTCTTTTTTATGCTTAGAGAGATATTGCTTTGAGTTATTGCAAACTAACTTGGCTTGATAGCAATTTATGGTTCTATGTTGGAGGAGTTGATTCTTTGATATTGCATTATTAACAATTGTTGGGTCATGGTTCAAGATCTTGTGAAAGTATACTACTTCTATATTTATTCTGATTTGAGAAAGAGTTTATTTTTTAGTTGAAGGATAGAACATATTGAGTCTCTAAAAATTCTCTTTATGCTCCTATGAGATTGATTTGAGTTGAGATTGAAATTTGAAGGATAGAACATATTGAGTCTCTAAAAATTCTCTTTATGCTTCTATGAGATTGATTTGAGTTGATATTGAAAGTTGAAGGATAGAACATATTGAGTCTCTAAAAATTCTCTTTATGCTTCTATGATATTGATTTGATATGATTGGATGAAACACATTGGGTCTCTAACAATTCTCTTTGTGTTTTCACATTGGGCAAGTTTCTTGGTAAACTTGCTTGAGCTAATTTAGGCAAGTTCTTGGTGAGCTTGCTAGGACTGATTTGGATAGGTTCTTGTGGAGAACTTGTGGATTGATTTGGACAAGTTCTTGTGGAGAACTTGTGGACTTATTTGGATAGGTTCTTGTGGAGAACTTGTGGAATGATTTGGACAGGTTCTTGTTGAAGAACTTGTGGATAAATTTGATGAAGTCTTGGTGAATACTTGTGAGCAGTTGTGATTGATTTGTTCAAGATTTTGGCTTAAGCTTGGGACAGATCTTACAGAAATTTGAGAGCAGATTTATGCTGGACCAAAGGACTGAGTTTGGTGTATATTTGTGACAGATTTTGAGAGGACTTGTGCTGGACTGGTTGATTGTGTTTAGTACAGGTGTTGATGAGAAATTATGGAGGTGATCAATGAGGACATAAGTCTCTAGAGCTAGAGCAAGGAGGATAGGACATCTTCTATGGAAATGAGTTCCACCTACTAGTGGTAGAAGAGGCAATGATCTTCTGAAGTATCATTTCCAGAGCTTTGGGGGATAGGACATCTCCTTTGGGTAGGAGGCTCATAAATACTTATTTGGGGGATAGGACATCTCCTTTAGGTAGGAGGCTCATAAATATTTTATTAGGGGAAGGATTCTCCTTTGGAAAAGAAGTCCATAAATATTGTAATTGGGAAGGATTACCAAAGGATTTGATTGAGAAAATTTATTGAAATATTTTCTTTGTGGAGTAGCCCACCTTGGGTGAACCACGTTATATTGGTGTCTCAATTGTGTGATGACTTGTACACTAGTTTGATTACTGGTTTGATTTTGCTATTGTTTCATTGCATTGCTTTCTGAAGTAAAATGAAAAAGTTAAAAAGTGGTCTTATACTATTCACCACCCCTCTTAGTATAATCTTATGTTATTCAGATAGATTATCCTAGGTTGGGTAGTCGTGATATGGGTGCCATATGATATCTTGGGCCTACAGCCTAGTGAAAGAAGTAATGTAATGGGGGAGTTCCCCTCCATGAGGGTGGATCTTACACTTCTCACACTCTCAAGCCCATCTGTTGGTATAGCACTACATCGAATCATCAATCTCTGTGATCTCTATGGGAAGCCCTCTAGGTTGATCTACATGAATATGCTCCCATCCCCATATATATAGGAGAAAGCTATAAGTGATGCTGGTATGACACCATTGGTGGATGTGATTTAACTCATCATAGCACTGCACTAACAAAGTGCTCCCCCATGCATAGATTATAGGGTCCTCACTATCCACCAAATCCTGAACCATCACAAGGAGATTCCAAGGGAACCTAAATCTTGAGTAGTCTAGGAGAAGTGGGTTGCTGATAAAAATTAGCAACACTACATGCCTCTCAGAAAAGGCACTCACCCTATACCATTGTAGAATAAACACACCACTAGATTTGGTGTCCTTGAAGGCAACCACAACATGCCTCCCAAACACTCGAGCAAATACTACCTCATGGTCATTAGTGGTTGAAGAAACGATGGCCACTCCATCAAAATGAATCTATAAAATCTTGTATACATTTTTCGATGTGATATTCATCTCACCGATAGGAAGGTGGAAGGTATTAGTATTGGGATCCCATCGGTGATCTAGGTCCATGAGGTAGGCCTAATCTGACATAATTTTGGGTAGCCTAGTTGCATACTATAATCCACAGGCATTAAACCATGCCCAGTAAGCATCATCTATACATGGTAGGAGGTCATTTAAGATCTTCAAATCTTGATCCCGAGAAGAAAGAATCTAAGGACAAAAATCAAGGCATAACTATAGTGCATCTAAGGCATAAATCACACTAAAACATGAAAAAAGGTGCAAATAATGATATACTATCCTAAGTCTAAGTGAAAGAGGAATAAATACACCTAATCATGTAGCAAATTTCAGAAAAGCAACTCAAAAATTCAAAAAAATCAATTAATCATCTCAAAATACAAAAAAAAATAAAAAAATTTCCTAAGGTTTCTTGGTCGCTTTCATCTACAGTGGCCAAAAATTGGTTGCTAAGGCTGGCAGCGGCCAAACCCTAATGGTTAGAATTTTTACTGTTGATATTTGAATCAGCCACTATCGTAGACAATGGCTAAGCCGCAGACCAAAGTGGTCACTCTGTGCAGTAGCAGTCGATGGGCGATGCGATAGCCACATATGCACTAGGCCAAAAGGATAAAAAAAAATTGCAAAAAAAACAAAAAAGGGGCAAGCCCACCCAAAAAAATCCTAAACTAAGCCTATCTACAGGTTTGGATTTTTTTCCAGCAAGTTTAATGAGGTTCATTCACCGATTACTTAGGGTGGTTAATTTTTACTAAAAAAAGAGCAAGGTTAGGGTTTTGAAGAGTACCTGAGAAGCTCCAGATCCTCCACTCATAGATGCCTCACCTTGCATAGCCATGGTCCTCGTTGATAAGATCTCCAAATTCACAAGAATTCACTTTCACTCCATTGCTTAGAAAAGCAAATTGCTAGCTAGAAAAAGTGAAAATTCAAAACCCTAGGCTACTTTTATATTTCCCAAGTTATGCCTAGGCCACTGCGGTTATCAACAACCTGAACTTCTTGGCCACTAATATCGAGAGCAACCACAAATAGGTATTTGGGGGTCACTAGATCTGACAAAGACCAGCAACATAGGTAAAAATAGAAAAACTCCTTCCAGGAGGAACAACAAAAAAATCAAATAAGCACATTTGATGGTTCATAATCATCATGATGATCAAAATAACAAAAAAAATCACATAAAAACAAAATCTCAAGTAAGCCTTGTATCCAGCTACTTACTCTATCAACTCGGCGGTTGTAGTGATTTGCACTCCATGTAATCCAATGAGATGAGTGAGTTACCATAGGGCTACTTGGGGCAAATCATTCATTTTGGAATCATGATGTGCCACCTCAATCTTGAAGAAGACCAAGATGGTCGGACTACTCCACGGATGCAATAGAATCATCTTAATTCCTTTATAACATTACAACACTGAGCCAAGTGATTCAACACAACCATAAATATAATCACTCATTCTAACTCCCTAAGAAGGCTATTTATGGCCAGACCGCTCCCCAGGATAGGGATGAATGATCATCTTAAACAGTTAAGTCACACTTGGATGGGGTATTGCCCATTAAAATAACAAACACTAGAAATAAGTCAAACCAGTCATATTGGTCAAGTGACTTATCGCTTAATTTATTGCCCTTCCCTCATCAATTCATTGTGTGAGGGGGTAGTTCGTATATTCAAATAATCATAATCAAAGTCAACCAAAGATCACTCAATCATGTCAAAATTGTATTCATCCTACGAATAATTGCAATAAACTATCACAGAACTTCCCCCATTTTTTGGGTTCATAATCAAAATATAACATGCTAGTTTGTAGATCTCCTCTGGTCGGTTCTATTGTAGTGACATAAGCTACCTGATTACATTTGAGGAATGAGTGCAAGTGAACATGTACAAGAATCTTGCAGAATTAAGCCTTCAATAAATTTGAAGCAATGATTCAGGAGTGCATGCCATCTTGCATGATTGGGCCATCCAGCATTGACCAGACCAATGATCAACATACACCCATAACAGTCTACAATTTTAGTTTGTGTTTTGTTTTTCCCACATAGTGCATCACAAAAGGGAGAATCTGTAGACACCTAAAACATGTCGTGTTTAGGAGAACTACTCATATGGGCACATTCATAGACCATATGACTAAACCTTGGGACCTTCCAAGTGCTAAAAGTGGTTTTCACCACTCATCTAGGGTAGTCTTAGCCCATCCAAGGTTATCCGCTATGAACCAGAGCAACTGGATTCTAGTTGTAGAAGCTAAGAGCAGATAGCCCTAGCTATTGCAAAAGATAGCAGCTAAGCCCTAAATAGCAACTTGCCATCAAACTAGTCTAATATCGGGTGGAAGTGGTAGTTTGCATGCAATAAGGCTTAGCGGGGGTAAATTTGCATTCCTCCTCATATCCAATCTACATGAGAGACTCAAGTCTATATTTAGAAACCAGTTTAACTGGTCTTCAAGCATAGAAAAAGAAAAAACTTCTCATGCTAACATCCAATGTGCATGCAGAATTTAGTCCTAGGGTTTGGAAATTGACCTAGGGCTTCAAAAATATTATAAGGTGCAAACCTAAGGGCACCAAGGATCAATTCAGAGACTTTTTGGAGATATTTTTGAGACTTGGAGAGCTTTTCTTGTAGCAAATCCCTATCGGATCAAAGAGCAAATTCGAGTGCCTTTTAGGGGTAGCTAGTCGATTGAGAGGTCATCATTTGCAAGATATTCAACACATCAGGCATAAAAAACAACCATTTCAACTTCAACAAAAATCCTAGATCCATAGCCTTGGAGTAATAGAGACAGGTTTTCATCTTAGTGGTCATTGTCTTAGACAGTGGCCAGCAGGCCTAGTCTAGGGTTCTTAGAATTAGTTTCTTTCATTTAAGCTTATTACATATTTTAATACCATTAGCATAGATCTGATTTATTGCATTTAATTACAATCATAGAATTAGTTTCTATTGTCATTAAGCATATTTCTATTTATCATTAGGGTTATCGCAAACAATCTCATCCGGGGAGGCAATCTCAGACATCTGAGTGTTTGTTGTTGTTTTCATGCTTGCAGTATTACAAGTTCACTAGATAGGTTATCAACATATGAAAGCAAAAGGATCCCTTTGGGAGCCAGACCTGGATAAGAAGGCATTTGTAATCCCTCATACAGTTTCGTGTGTGTCACCGAGAAGCCCGTGAGAGTGCATCACCCCTTGCAAGGGGATATCACACATCTATTACCTTGTTTTGTAAAATTTGTATCAAATGAAGGGAATCCTTTAGAGGGATCTATATATAACTGAAATTGAGAAAAAGAAATAAAGAGAATTATTCATTCATTTCTTTGTATTTTGGTTGCACTATTTTCACATATTCATTCAATGCATGATTAAGTATAAATAAATCAAATAATATTTACAAATAGAGTAGTGGACGGTGCGCCACTTCCTTGGGGTCGCTACACTATAAACCAATTATCCTATATTACAAAGAATATTATATCCTAAACACAAAAATAAAAACTAGGTTAGACCTGCATCCACACAATCTAATTCTGGCTATGGAGAGAGTCTAAGGAGTAAAACATGCATTAAAATATTTGAATAATGCTACCATTCATGCATAAAACACCATTAAAATAATTCAATACATGCTGAAAATATGTGTAATAAAACCATTAATTTATGTTCAAAATTTTATTTCTCTGCATACAAAGTTAGGATAAATGTTGGCAGCAGCCAAAATCCTTCCAACAATTTCCCCGCGCTCCTGTTCCAAAAGTTCCAACCTCATTTTTGTGTTTTCATGACCTATTTAAAATTTTCAGAATCTCTTTTCATTTCATTTCCTTCTTCTCTAGCCATTCACCTTCATCATATGTTTGTTTATTTTTACTTCCCTTCATTTGGCCTATTGTTGTAACGTCCCTTATTTTCATTTCATAATGTTCATTACTATTCAACCACCTTTACAATTGCCTTGATTTTTCTTTATGACAAACACTACCACACTCCAACTTGTAACAACCTAATATCCCTTTCATAGCCATAAAATTTTATTACCTTCGACAATGTGGCTTCCACATATTGGTTTCAATATTCAGGGTATTAATTGAAGTAAGACTTCATCAGTGGTTTTCAAAACTAACCATTTACATGCCACATTACGAACGGACCATTTACATGACACATTATGAGTTCATGATATTTATCCCCTCATTTTATGAGTGAAGTTGATCATTAACTTATTGCCACTACAACACTTACCTTGCTTTGTCAGGCCATGTCCATAAAATATTTCAAGTTATTAGTGGTGCTCTTCGGGTATGTCAATGAACTCACAGAAGAATTTCTAGCCTGTCTGAGTGACTGCTCTAGTCTAACAAAACTAACATTGTATGACAATATTGCTACTATTTCCCATTCACAAGGAACTCAAGATTATCTCCATGATGAAACACTTATTCTTCGACCTAATCCATCCTCAGGTTTGATTTCCTACACCCCTTCTATAACTTCAGTAGTTCCCTTGTAGGGATCAATAAGCTCAATTTATAGGTACTTTCATTATATTAGAACCTTCTAAAGGGATAATTTCACACATGATAACCTATTATGGATAATTTACCAAACTGGGTAAATGTTATTCTCATTTTAATGTTTGATAATAGGGTAATCTCTCTATGTTATTGTTTTCTCTATCATAAATTATCACCCATTATGGTATGGTTGTCGCTCATCGTTCTCCTAATGGTACCAGTTGTGGTATGGTTGTTCCCCATATAAATGTACCTATAACACTCACCATGAGGTAGGATTGACAACATAGTGCATGCTGAATAGCGGGGCAAAAAGGTGGAGTTCATTTTCACCAAATCTTGCAACATAGACAAATCTAGAAATAAATATTACCTGCCCCATAAGGAAAACCATAAAAACCATCACTTGCTCTTGATGGTGATGGTGCCATCCACACCTACTTTGGCACCTACCACTATCATCTTGCTCACTCCATCTCCTATAAGAATTGGAATTTTACCTTTTGTTTCAACTGACTATTTATCAATAAACTGCATCCTCCATGGTCATGATTCAACGGTGGATATAATTGCCATTGTTTGAAACCATTATTAACCGTCATCCTACCACACTTTGATGAACTCCCACCATCCCTAGAAGTGCAATGTACCATCTACAAAACAACACTTATGTATCCACATGGGTTTGCATGACCACCAGCCTATTCGATGCGCTATAGTAGATAACATCTCAACTATGTTCACTAGCCTACCTGCAATGCACCTCCCCATGATAGCAACACATTCTGCATGATTTCATCCAAATCATACACATAACCACTGGCCATGTCATCATTTTGTGTGCTAACCAATGCTCATCCATCCACTATCATTGCGTGTATTGTTTTTCATTGCCATATGACCCCTACGTTTATGGTGTCAATTCATCGCTAGTCTAGATTCTATGCTAAATTAGACCCTTGAATACCTTTTAATCCACTCATGAATGGATCTATGTTATGCACAATATTTGTATTCCACATCAAGTTTAGGTTAGCCTATTCCACGTCATATTAGATCCCTTCTATTGGATCATCTGCATTGAGTCTGGATTGGATAATCTGAACATACATAACCACATTAAATATTACTTTATGGTACACCACGACATATAAAATTGAAATTAAAAGTATTTCAGAGAAATGGCCACAACAAATGATGACTCTACTAGGAAATGCTCCTGAACATTTTAGATGAAGAACCCAATTCTAAAAATAAATAAACCAAATATTAGAAAGACAAACCATATAACAACCTAGAAGGTGGGATACATAACTTGAAATGAAAACACATGAATCATATTCATTTTCTTAGTGTGTGTAAGTGATTTCATTTGCATTCTTGAAAACCATCCGAATTCCGTCACCTATTTTGCATTAGGCTATGAAGTATTGCTCACAAAAAGAATTTTTATAGATAGAGCTCTACTTCTAGTCAGGCATCTATAGCACTAGTAGAGTTTATCTAAAATACCATTGCGTTTAATTGATATTTTGCAATACCTTTTTTTTTAACAAGCTTTGTCTGGACAGAGCCCTACTATCAGTCTAAGTGTCTATAGCCCCGATAGAGTTTATCCAAATCTAGTGACTGATTTTAGTGTCTTTTTCTTTGCTTGCTTTTTTTTAAAATGGTTTTGAAAAATTTTATGCACCACATGGGTTAAAAAGTATTTGAAGTTGGATATGGAGCGTGCTAGATTTTTTTTTGCCTTAATTTGCAAACCAAAATGACTTCATCCTTAAATATTCCAAGGAATTTCCTTTAGTATGATGTGTTCATGTGTAGCTTTAGCAAAATGATTCATCATTCCAAAATTCACTATCTTAGTCCCAAAATATAGGAATGATTACTAAACAATTTCATCCTCTTTTCTTTGATCCACATGATAGGAAATTCAACCTTCATGACAAAGGAAAACAAAAATGATAAAGAAGCCATAAATTAGTAGCTACCACAAAACATCACCTCAAACAGAGGGACCAACCCCAAAACACAAAACTCAAAACTCAAGCTTGGATAAAAAACCAAAATTTAACCTAATGCATATTGACAAAAAAGCAAACACAAAACTTGTCAAACAAAAAATAAAGGATAAAGCACAATAATAGAAAGGCTAAAAAAAAAGCATGAAAACCAAAACTATATACAATAATATATAATATGGTACAAGATGATGCAAAATTTAGGTTGTCACTTTCCTGGATTCCAAACACGATTAGCACACTTTAAAAGACATATAACATGATATGCATGCCAATATTTATAGAAATCCAACCAAAATAATATTAGGCCAAGCAATATAAAAATCCTTATTTTACCTCTCTCACCCCCACAAATTTGATTCAAGGTTATTGGAAATTTCATGTTGGGACTTGTTGGAAACAATTCTTGCATCCGTAGGATTTTGATTGTCATGCTACAAGAATCCGTTTGAAACCAATGAGCTATTACAGGCTCTGCTCGACCTGCCTCATGTTCTGTTAAACACAAATATTGCTAAGGGAAAACTACATAACGGGTAAGGAAACCCCATCGGTAATTCTATGATTAAAAATCTAATTACATGCTCCAGATTTATATTATACTATATGTATTAAAATGACCAAGCATGGAAACAACCATTTGTTATGCCTTATGTAGACTGGTGCCTAGATTCATTGGACTGTTATAGCAATTTAACAACAATACTATCATGAATAGAAATAAGAGGAAGAGAAAAATTGGCGTTCTTAATATTATTCTAATATTGTAATAAAAACAAGAGTTAACCAATGAGAGAAACGTATATAATGCATTCAAATAATGTAACCCATTATACAGTGACACACAATACCAAGACAAATAAATTATAGGAATAAAACTCATAATTGTATTGATTTATGAAATATTACATGCAAAGTGGGCAGTATGCCTTTAAAATTTATTTTTCTCAATAGAATACATCAATACAATGAATAAGACTCTGTTCAAATGATGTAACAGGTCTCTCCTACTCTCTTTATTTCAATTTGATAACAGAAGAGTCTCTGAATCCTAGGCTCAATAAGATTGGAAATATTCTCAGCTTCTTGAATGCTTTCCTATCATACGATCTTGCACAACAAGGGGAGGTAGAAAGAATGAATAAAATAAAATAGACACAAAAAAGAAATACAACACAACTATTGGGCACTCAAGTATACCTTTTATCAAAAATGCTATTCTCTAATTGCTTGATGCAGAATCTGAACCTGTCTGCCTCTTCTTATAGCCTCTGGTTCTTGATTATGTTATTTATGGTTTACTTATGACTGTACACTTGTCAACCTCTGATTGAATTTCAAAATTGATATAGTTGGCTCTCATTATTCTTGTAATTTTGACTGTATCCTCTTCTTTGAATTTTTCAAACATAACTCTATACAATCGGTGATTTAGGTATGAGGAAAACCTTTATCTTTTTTCTGCTACTTCTTTGTGCATTTAACTGCTATCTTTCAAACTGGCCTCTTTTGGTCTGTATCCCTTTGATTACTTGGCTCTTTAACTATTCTAGAGATATTCCCTGTCATTGCAGCCGTTTGTGGTGTTGAACTCACTTTCTACTGTTGACTGCTGGTATTAACCTTTTTCCCTTTTAGACTTTGTTGCAACCTTTTTATATGTTCATCAATCAATCTCCATACTCCTGTATCAAATGTGGCTGCAATCCTTAGCATGTTCATCTCCTGTAAAATTTTGTTCTTCTATTCAGCAATAATAGGCATGTTCCTATCATATTGAAATAGTAACATCTCCACAACATTCACCATAAGTGTAGTTTGCTTAACCATTTCTTCCTCATCACCTAGTTCATAGTCAAATCTTCCAAGGGTTTCTTTGAACATCTCTTCTATATCTAAGGTTTCTATGCATTGGTCTAAGGATAGGCCAATATCTGCCAATTTATCTATGGCATATTTGATTAGGTTATTCAATTCAGTTACATACTTTATCCATCTCTCCTAGTTGGCTCCAAACATGGCTGCTTTGAAGAACTCAAAATTGATCTGAATCTTATTACTATCATGTGTCATTATTTCCTATCCTTGTAACTCTTTGAAATGATATCCTATAAAGTCTAGGGTAGGATGGATGATTTTGAAATCCTCCTCTTTTCTCCATCAAGGTCAGAATCTCTTGAGCAGTTATTGAAAGCCGAATGCGGAGTGACAGCGTACCAGATGTGATGCAAACAAAATTGATATATGGTGCAAATGCTAAGTCCTACGAATGCGATGAACAAGTGCATGAAGGAAATGACACAAAAAAAAATGGGATGTAAGAAAAACAAAGTGGGGCCTCTTTTATTAATGTTGCTTTTAATCCGGTTACAATACGTCTCCCCCCTCTAGGGCTCATAACGTTTGATACAGTTCATTACATCAATGGATGGTATGCTTCCAGTGTCTTCTGCATGCCCACATTCGAAATGGGAGGGCCAAAAGTTGTCTTCACTTGCATCCATGTGTTCATGGTTCCTTGCTACCCCTCTAGTGTTCCTGGTAGTGAGATCCTACACACAAAAAAATAGCAAATAGTTAATAGCATATGCGGATGTAGGAAAACATGTAATCCCTAAAGCCTCCGGCTAGTTACTATAAAAAAGAATGAAATGATGGTCAAAACATGTCATAATGAACCCAAAATTTGATAGAGGCATGGAGACATCATCAGGGACACATTGCAAAAAGAACAGTCAGGAAATCATGCACATATTTCTAATCACTCCGGGGTGGGACGATTAGGACTATCACAAAACGTGCAAGAGTGACCTTGCAAATGTCCTACCCAGAGGCCTCCAAAACTCCTGCAAACTTGGGGTTAGACTAAAAGGGGCATTTTGAGATGACCCAGAAGGTCAGATTTTGTAGATTCTGCCCATATTATCCTTTATCCGAAAGCACTCCCTGTAGGTTAGTAAACACATAAAATGATAAAAACAAGGTCAAATCAAGTCAGAATACCATGAAACTTGAACAACAGCATAAGTACATGAAATATGATAGAATGCAAAAATAACAGTAGAGAAATCCTTCACATATTTCTAATCACTTCGGGGTGGGACGATTAGGACTGCAACAATGCGAGGGGCACCCGGGGGCAGGATGCCCACCGTTTGGGGCTTAGTTTTGGCACCAATCCAAGTGGGATGGGTCCAAAACCTCCTAGGGGGTTGTGTCGACAAGTTCAGTGTGGATTGTGGCTGAATTCTTGGGTTTTAGTTCTAGATTGTGTTCCTAGTGTCCACCTGATAACCTCTCTTCCAAAAGAGAGATTAGGGATGTAGGAAGCACAAAGAGGAATGGGGATATAATTTGGCAGCACTCCGTTGCTCCAAAATGCTCCAGCTCTGTTCTCTTTTGGGGTGAGGAGTCTCACCTTTTTATAGACCTAGGGGTCTCCTTTGAATACGCATGCGAGGGTGCCACTTGGCTCACCATGCCTTTCTTGGGGGAGAGAAGATTCCTCCCTAATTTAGGGCCTCCTTGCATGAGGCCTCCATGATCAAGGCATGCTTAACTAAAGTCCCTCTCTTTGATTTGAAACCGTTCCTCGCAATTGCATGCCTTGAAGGCGAATTTGGGTGGCGGATCTGGGCTACCATTTTTCAAGGCTTGACTTTTTTCCAGTCAAACCTGCTACTCGTCCCACCCTGGGATGATTGCTGCTAATCATCCTGGGGTGGGACGAATAAGATTCTAATCATCCCAGGGTGGGATGAATAGGGAACAAAGTGCTTAAAAGGTGCCAAATTGACCTCTGACCTTCCAAAACTGATTTGGGAGTGGTTAGGACCATTGTTTGACCTCTCGGAGGCTGCCCTAGGGGGTATGTATGCCAATTCGATCAGTGCTTGTAGTCACATAATCAGATTGGTGTTGTTTTGGTGTCTATAGATGCCCCTTTTTGGGATGCGTTGTGTGTGGCGCAGTGTTGAGCAAAAATAGATGACCAAAGCACTTAATTATTAGGGTTTCTCAGTAACCTAACCAAATTTTGATGCCCCAAGTATGGAAAGGGCACGCATTCTTGAATCCTTGCTTCTGATGAGCTAAGGAGCTTAACTCAAGTGTAACCTTTTTCAGTGAGGTGTACTTGATATTGGACATTGTTTAGTCATGAATAGGCAAAGGGCACAACCTTTTGTTCGAGGAACCTTGTCTTCATGCTTCCAAAATACCAAGTGTTTGTTCATCTTGTGATTATTACTTGTTTGCTGCCCCAAGCAAGAGCGTGATTGTCTTTGTCAATGATTCTTTGAATGCATGTCATTTCCTTGATTGGGTGTGTATTTGTTGATTTGGTGACTAAGTGTGACTACCCCCTCAAGCAATGAATCGATGAGGGAATGAAAAAGATGAGAAAAGCAATGAGTCTCTTGACCCAAGACGACATTTTTAAGGGTGCCTTCAATTGTTTTTCTTTGAACGCTCATGCAGTTTTCCAACAATCGGGCCTATTTTTGGTGGGTTTTGACCCTTTTGTTGACGCCTTTTGGGGTAGAAATTATCAAAAATCCTCCTTCCCATGGAGCGGTCTAGCTATGCTAGCCTTCTTAGGGAGTAGGATAGTGATCATTTATGACCCCGATGACGATTTTTCATGCCATGAATATTAGGTGCAAAGGCACCTTTGTTCGACAAATTTATTGCTATTTTTGGTGCATTTTTTGGATGCAATTTTTGTTGCTTTATTTCTTGCTCTGTAATCATCCCAGGGTGGGACGAATATAAATTTGGTAATCATCCTAGGGTGGGACGAGCGCTAAATAGAGTGCTCATCCCAGGGTGGAACAATTACAGGCCTAACAACCTATAAAAGGACCAAAACTAGGTTTTGGGCTCATTTGCAACCTTTTTTTCTTGGCGATTTGGAGCAGTGAGGAGGAGTGCGAGTGTGCATAGCAGAGCGCTGCCGAAATTTCACGGACATCATGAGTGCGAGAACCGGATCTTCGAGTGGAGGAGCTAAGGTGAGACCGGTATGATGTTCCTTCTCCCTTTATGTTATTCATTTTTGTTTCATATGAAGTTAAAAGCTTACATATAAATGCTTGTTTGAGGTATTTTGTTTTGCGTTAATATTAATGTTGAAACCCTAGTATTAATTTTTTTGTTTTATTTTGTTTTTTCACGCTAAGGTTGAAACCCTAGGATGATTGCTTTTGTTTTATTGTGTTTTTTGTTTACACTAATGTTGAAACCCTAAGATGATTTTTGTTTTTTTTTTTTTGTCACTAAGGTGAACCCTAGGATGTTGTTTTGTTTTTTGTTTTGTGTCTGCTAAGGTTGAAACCCTAGGTTTTTTTTTTTTTTTTTTTTTCCCTAGGTTGAAACCCTAGTGATTGTTTTGTTTTTTGGTGTTTTTTTCACCTAAGGTTGAAACCCTGGTGATTGTTTTGTTTTATTGGTTTTTGTTCACACTAAGGTTGAAACCCTAGGATGATTGTTTTTGTTTTATTGTTTTTTGGTTCACGCTAAGGTTGAAACCCTAGGATGATTTTTTTTTTTTTTTTTGTTTTTTCACGCTAAGTTTGAAACCCTAGGATGATTTTTTTTGTTTTATTGGTGTTTTTTCACACTAAGGTTGAAACCCTAGGATGATTGTTTTTGTTTTATTGTTTTTTTTGTTCACACTAAGGTTGAAAACCTAGGATGATTGTTTTTGTTTTATTCTTTTTTTTTTAATGCTAAGGTTGAAACCCTAGGATGATTTTTTTTTGTTTTATTTTGTTTTTTGTTTTTGTACAGTTATTTTTATGTCTGCGATTGTTGTTGTACAATTTGTTTTGAATGTTTATGTACTTTTGTTGTACTTTATTTTTTTGTACTTTTGCTATACTTTTGTTTTCTTGTACTTTTGTTGTACTTTTGTTTTTCTATACTTTTGTTGTACTTTTGTACAGTTTTATTGTATTGTTTTTGTTTATATTAAGTATGTACTTAATATCGTTTACTTTTTATTGTTTTTCAGGTTGTGAAGAGTCGGTACCGCCAGCCAACTATTTTCTTTGATTCCCGGGATGCCTTGACAATTGGGGATTGGGAGTGGCTTGATGCCCTTGGGGTCAAGCAGGTGACACGTTTGGAGCCTGTGGTGGGGGATCAGACATATTTGACTACCTTGATCAATCTATGGGATCCCCTCACCAACACCTTTCATCTCCCAACAGGGGAGATGACTATGACTCTGGAGGATGTGTATCAGATTCTACGGATTTCGATAGATGGATTGCCTATCCGGACAACCCACCGGGACCAGCGAACAACAGTACTAACATGGTATTTTGGTTTGGCAGTGGAGAGGGGGGTGGAGAGGGTTGTGGAGAGGGCTGAGGCTGACTACCAGATAGGCGGTATTCTAGTGCGATGGTGGCTGGAGAATGGCATATTAGGGGTGAGGCATGCTTTTCTCATGGCCCTCATTTCCAATATGTTGCTTCTTGACTCCTCAGGTGCGAGGTTCCCTTGGAACCTATTGGAGTTGGTTTTCACTTTGGTGGAGTGTCCAACATCATCTCTGATTATTATGAGATGGGTTCAGACATTGTTGGCACAACTATACGACGAGTTGTACGAGGTCCACTACTAGAGGTGAAAGGGGATCGGGTGTAGCTATCTCTTGTAGTGTTGGGGGTGGCAGCACATAGCTGTGGAGTGGCTATAGGGTTTGCCTTGGACCACCCAAGGTGAGATGGTGGATCGGGAGATTGGGTATGCCAATTTATGGTGGCAATCAAAGGAGCATGGATAGAGTCAATGGCGGGCAGGTGATGTAGGTCACTATAATGATGCCTTCTCTCGTCTAATGCTAGGGTAGGTGTTTTGGCGATTGTATCGAGACTGTCTAGCCTGGCCTAAGGCTAGAGAGTGGATCCGATGGGTGCGTAGGGGTAGGTGGTTGATTGGGAAGCATGGGACAAAGTAGGAGTACTTCCCATATGTCTGGGTGACACGATAGTTTGGGGTGCGCTAGGGATTTCTTGGTGATCCCTTGATCTATCGACGGTGCGGGGATGAGAGGACCCTAGTATGGCCTATAATTGAGCCATTGGGCAAGGGTTCTGATGTAGTTATTGATGTATCCAATGTGGACGATGTCGGGGTAACTATAGAGTATGACCGGTGGTGGACTATGCGGCGATGGTGGGGTGAGGGGCCTCTAGGAGGCACGAATACGATAGCAATAGGAGGTGGGGGTGCAAAGGCACCGATGGAGGGTTGGGGGCTCTGCTTGATGATGCGGCTATGGTGGAGGTCGATGACTTCATTGGCGATGGAGATGATGTGGGGGTTTCGGAGTAGTCGAATGTACAGGATGTCCCAGAGTAGTGGGTGCCGGAGTAGTAGGCCGTCCCGAGGGTGCCCATGCCTCAGGTGGTCTCAAGGGATGTGGATGCTGGGTTTCGTGTGGAGATAGCGTGATTGGAGGATATTTTATGGAGATAGGAGGAGGAGCATAGAGATGTTTTGTAGGAGAGGGATCTCCTACGGGCTCAATTGGCATAGCGGGATAGTGCATTGGTTGTGTATCATCGACAAGATGTGGAGTGGGGGCGGTACCGGGTAGAGTTAGAGACAGAGGTTTTCCGCCTCGGTGGATAGTTACCTAAGCTCGATGGAGGTGGTTCGTCACATCGTACGAGAGGTAGTGAGACTGAGCAGTCTGCATCCTCTCATCATAGGCGGTTGGATGAGGGTAGCGTTGGTGGGTAGGGTGTGCGGGCTGGCAGCAACCTCCCTAAGAGGTCCCATAGGACCCATACTAATGGGGATAGTTCCAGTCACACCGATCCTACATGATCATGGTGGCCGACTCCCTAGGCTTTGGGGATTTTGAGTTTTTGGTTTTTTTGTGAGGTCAGAGGACCTTCTTATTGTAGCCTGAGGGCATTTTGACTCGATATATATACATGACTCATTTTTGGTTTGATAATATGCTTATCATGGTTTTATTGTTATTTTATGCACATTTATTTATGTTGATGTATGCATATTCTATTATGACTACGGATGATGTTAGCTATATGGTATAGATGTATGCATATGGAATGGATGGAATGATTTGTAGGTATACAGGCGATGGCACCATAGACTATATAGGATTTACTGGCTTTTGTACCATGTGATTGCTTTATGGGATAACGTTGCATTTCTAATTTTTTATTTGTATTTTTTGATGGTGATGTAAGTAATGAAATGTACAACAATTGTTTTAAAATGTAGTCTAGGTTTTTTTGAGACTCAGATGCTTTAACTAACTAATCAAGACTGTACATTATCTTACAAGACTTTTGAACAAGGTACGAATCAGACTTGAGTTTGACCAAGTTATTTCACATCCATGTGTGTGCGATTGAGTTCGTTTATGTGGTATTTGTAAGGATACCGCCAGTGCCAGGTAGGCTGTCCACCAAACCTATACTGAGGATCACCTAATTAGATCCACTAACTCCTTTGTTGTATTTAGTAAGATTAATCTATGGCACAATATAGGATACCATAAGCTAGCTCATCCACATGCAAAAATTGGTCTACACACACGCAAAGCTAATGTGATAGACATATCGTCATGCATTTAGGATACCGCCATTGCTAGGTAGGCTATCCACCAAACCTGTAATGAGGATCACCTAAATGGTTTTTCAAATGCTAAGAATTCTAGGGATTCAAGCTCAGGCGTCTTTTGGTTGTTCAATTTGTTGAGCTACTTGCCTTCATACATAGTGATGAAAATCACTGTTTATTTTTCTCTATTTTTTTTTTTGCTTCTTTTTTCTTGAGCAAGGTGTTTGAGTAGTGGTGATAACCACTGTTATTTTTTCATTATTGCCTTTTGAGGATTTAGATTTTGAATTTTGATTTCAAAGTTGAGCTCGTGGGTTTTTGACTTGTGAATGGCATTGATCCTTTTGGCCTTGGGGATGACTACCCATACTTCTCAGGGACGTGTAGTATGAATCCTTACGACTTTGGGGATAAAAGGTGGTTGAGAATTTTGCATTGGAATGGCATTGATCTTTTAGGCCTTGGGGATGACTACCCATCCTTCTCAGGGGTGTGTAGTACAAATATTATGACTTTGGGATCAAAGGTGTTTTGGGATTTTGTTTTGGGGGCTTGTGAATGGAATTGATCCTTTTAGGCCTTGGGGATGACTACCCATCCTTCTCAGGGGCGTGTAGTACGAATCCTTATGGCTTTGGGGACCAAAGGTGTTTGGAATTTTTGATAGTGGTGAAAACCACTTTTTATTGGGGAATTGGATGGGGAAGAGCTTGTTCTTTTGTCAATTCTCAGCATTCTTGAACCATTCGCATAGGGGGATGAGCAAGAGAACGTTTCACCTATGGTACCCTAGACTACTTTGTAGGTTTCATCTTTCGTTCACACAACTTGGGAATTTTTATGTGTTTTAAGCTGGTGTTGGGATGCTATGTAACAAGGCATGATCCAAGTAAAACTCTACCTTGTAAAAATCGGTCTGACTTTGTATAGCATTTGACTAGAAATCTAAAGACAATTGAATGATGAAACCCTAACGACATTAGAAGACAACTGACTATAATATGGCAAAAATGCGAAGGGCATTATTTTTGATGGATCTTTTTACAAAATGGACTGAATTTGGAAAATGATGGAATTTCCGAGCAATTACCATCTATGGTGCTTTTGACATGTATGACCAGCAAATATGTAATGTATGTATGCGATGCCTAATGCAGTTTTTTTTTTTTTTGTGTTTTGATTTTTAAGAATATGCATGAAAGTGAGATGCAATTTTTTTTTTGATTATCTATTGTTTTTGAATTTTCATTATGGTGGTTTAACCCGAATGGGTGCGGACCAAGTGATTCTTATGGATCCTTGGAGGTTTTGACCAAAGGGATTATAGATACCTTTGGGGCATTTTGGGTGACCAAGCGATTGTGGGAACCCTTGGAGCTTTTGGTTTGACCAAAGGGATTATGGATACCTTTGGGGCATTTTTGGGTTGACCAAGCGATTGTGGGAACCCTTGGAGATTTTGGTTTGACCAAAGGGATTATGGATACCTTTGGGGCATTTTGGGGTGGGCTATGGCTCTCTAAATGTTGAATGGCCTCAAATTACTAATGTTCAAGGGTTCTAGTTCCTTGATTCCTTCAAGAGAGGCGAGCCGGTATGTTCCAGGTCCTATTTTATTATCGATTACATAAGGACCTAACCAATTTGTTGTGAACTTGTTCCTTAAATGGGGCGGCAAGTTAGAATTTTGTTGGTTCTCTTTTAAGACCAGGTCACCAACCTAAAAGTCCCTTAGGTGAACTTTCATGTTGTATGCTTTCTTAAGTCGCTCTTGATAGATACGTAAATGTTCGAGAGCATTGATGCATCGTTCGTCGAGTAATGTAATCTGGTCTAACCGGGCCTGTCGTGTAGTGTCATCATTGATGAACTCTTGCATTGATATGCGTAGGGAGGGTATTTCCAACTCGAGGGGCATGACTTCCTCGGAGCCATACACTAGCAAAAATGGAGTTGCCCCAGTGGGTGTCTGAATGCTAGTGCAATAAGCCCATAGGGAAAGTGGTATTTGGATGTGCCAATCCTTATGATTATCTATGACCATCTTTTTAAGGATGGCAACTAGCATTTTGTTTGACACCTCTGCTTGCCCATTTGCCTACGGATAATAGGGTGTCAAAAAACTATGTTGAATTTTGTACTTTGTTGTCAAAGCATGCACATATTTGTTCTTAAATGACATCCCATTATCCGAGATGATCTTGGATGGAATACCAAAATGACATATGATGTTATGTAAATGAACTCCACAATGCGGGGCCCAGTCGTAGAGGTAAGTGGAATTGCTTCCACCCACTTAGTGAAGTACTATGTGGCCATTATGATAAACGTGTGATGACCTAACGACGTAGGGGAGATCTTTCCAATGAGATCTAAGCCCCACTATGAAAATAGCCAAGCCGATTGGATCGGCTGCAAGGCCTGAGAAGGTACGTGTGTCAAGTTAGCATGGTTTTGACACTTCACGCACTTACGCACATATGTGCAACAATATTGCTCTAAATATGGCCAATAATAGCCCATGAAAAGAATGCACTTGGCGATGGCCATATCATTGAAGTGGCCACCACACATACCATCGTATGCTTGGGTGATCGAGTGGACTCCTGTTGGTCCAAGCAACGGAGGAGGATCCCTTTATAGCTTTGACGATACAAAATGTCTCCTAGCAAGACATGTTTTGCCGCTTTCTGTTTGAATGATCTTTTTGTGGCATGCAACAATCCAAGTGGGAGGCTACCTAACTTGAGATAGTCTCTTTTGGGTGTGTACCAATCCTGCTGATTAGAAACCTCGATGGTATGAACAATCGATCCCTCTTGAAGTTCATCCCTAGAAAAAGCTGAGTGGGAAAGAACTTGTAGAAATAGCGTTGTGTTGCTATTAAGAGGGGTTGGAGACAACAAAGACCCCCAGTTGGTGTGATTTAGACTATCATGGATTCACGAGAACCTATCCTAAGATGGTTCAATCTAGATCAAGTAGATTCCTGGCATTATGTCAGAGCTTGCACGCTCCATCATGGATTGCAATAACATTTTGACTTGAATGGTTGTCATTTCACTAGAAGGGTCTTGTGAGATTAGTGACCCCAAGGAGGCCATAGTGTCCACAAAATGATTCAATGATCGAGGGAGTGCCTCGATGTTGTACCATTCAAGCTTTTCTAGGAATTTATCCACAAGGGCTTTGTAGGCTTGTAGAATTGGGCATTTGCATTGGAATACCCATTTCACTTGGTTTATAATTAACAATGAATCACCAAAGATATTCAAGTGTTTGATGTTCATGGTGATGGTTGTCTGAAGACCTATGAGCAAGGCTTCATATTCAATATTGTTATTGGTTCACAGGAAATCAAGTTTAAATGATAATGGCATCAGAGCCCCTTACGGTGTGAAAAACATGATTCTCGTGCCACCCCCTTGCTCACATTTAGAACCATCAAAGAATAAGGTTATGTCAGCCTATGACTCAGGCTCATCAGAATTTTGCGATTCTAAGACATGGAAGACCCCATCATTGGGTAGCTCTATGGTAAGAGGCTGATCGTCTTTGAGAGGATCCTCTGCTAGTTGATCGGTGATGACTTGACCTTTGATGGACTTTTGTCCAATGAATTTGATGTCAAACTCCATCAACAACATGATCCATTTTGTCATGTGACTACTATGATAAGTATGACTCATCATGTACCACAATGGATTCTCCTTAGACACAACATACGTCGTATTGCTCAGCATGTAATGGCATAGATTTTTGGTGGTAAATACCATCGCTAAGCATAGCTTCTCAATGTATGCATAGTTAAGTTCATAACTGACTAGGGTGCGGCTAAGATAATAATTAGCCTGTTCTTTATGTAATTCATTTTTTTGGGCTAACATGGCACCCAATGCCACCTCAGTAGCTGAGATGTATAAGTAGAACAACACTCTTGGTATAGGTGGTGCCAATACTGGTGGTGAAGCCAAGTATCATTTGATGTCATCGAAGGCTGACTGGCACTCGTCATCCCAATGAAATGCTACCCCCTTGTGTAATAATTTATTCATGGGGTGGCACTTGTCAGATAACTATGCTATGAAGCGCTTGATCGACGTGACCTTACCCTACAAGCTTTTGAACTACTTGATGGTGGTTGTGGGAAGAATTTCAAGGATTGCCTTGACTTTATTTGGATCTACCTTGATGCCTCATTTTGAGACTATGAAACCCAAGAGTTTTCCAGATGTGACGCCAAATACGCACTTCTTGGGATTTAGCCTAGTGTTCGATGAGGAGATCAAGGATCTTGCGTAAGTCATCGAGATGATTTTTGTGCAAAAGAGATTTGGCCAACAAATCATCCATATAATCTTCCAAATTTTTATGCATGTGATCATGGAAGATGTATGTCATAGCACGTTGGTAAGTGGCACCAACATTTTTAAGGCCAAATGGCATGACCTTATAACAAAATGTCCCCCAAGGCATCGTGAACGCCATTTTTAGTTGATCATCGGGATTGATACAAATCTGGTTGTATCCCAAGAAACCATCCATGAGGGAAAGCATTTCGTGGCCTGCTATAACATCTACCAATGCATCGATGCTAGGCAAGGGGAAATCATCCTTGGGATTCACTTTGTTTAAATCTTGAAAATTGGTGCATATGTGAATCCTCTCGTCTAAATTTTTGATGGGTACCATGTTGGACATCCATGGTGGGTAATCCACGTAGATGAAAAACTATGCATCCAATAGCTTTTGTAGTTTATTTTTAACCATTAAGGCCATTGTTGGGTGCATCTTACGTAGCTTTTGCTTGACTGGATTGATTGTCAGATCAAGTGTTAAATTATGTGTGACTAGCTATGGGTGTAGCCCTAGCATGTCTTTGTAGGACCATGCAAAAACCTCCTTCTTCTATTTGAGAAGGGCAATGTAATCGACTTGTTATTTGGGGGATATACTTACCCCTAGCTTGACGACTTGTGGATTCATTGGATCAGAACTGATGTCTACGTCAATCGTCTCTTCGACTGACATGTGGGATCTATCCTTCAACTAGTGTGGAGTCAGGATCAGGTGGATATCATTTGCTGAATTTAGATCTACATTGGGAACGTCGGGTTCCTCTTCAACATGGAAGATATCCTGAGTCTGTCCTAGGGTGAAATGGAACATCCCACCGCAAGGCCGATACTACGATGGGGATGGTGGTGAGTTAGCATGATCCCAATCTATGGCATCTAGGTCTAGATACAATGGTCATGTTGGATCGGTTGGGTTGTGGATGGGGGTGGTTAAATCAATGGAGATCATGTTGATGGAATGAATTTGGTCTCCATTATCGTGTGGGTGTTGATTTGGACATTCTTAGTGATCCTTGTGCCTCGGATCTAGCTCTGTGGGTACTGGCATAAAAGGATCAGCCCTATGTGCGGATAGAAGGATAGGGTTTGCCCTTGGCACTGTTGGCCCTATAGGGTCTCTAGGTGGGAGGTGCTCTCTATATGCCCGAAGTGGTGGATGAAGCACTTGGTTTAGATGTACTTAGTTTAAATGCCACCTAAACCTTGGTCCCATATTCAAATGTTCAAACATACCATCGATGTCTATGGGGTATTCCTGTTTCCTCATATGGTTGAGATATGCCATCTCAATCTCATCCTCATAGTCACTATCGAATATCCATAGGCCTTCATTAGCTCTGACAACTACATGCCCCTCTGGTTGGTATAGCCTCCCACTAGGCATTTCTTGATCACTTGGCCTTATGGCCGGCATGGGAGGCTCATTTTGTTTGAGCATGTTGATTTGGTCCCTTCTAGGTTGTTTCGATCTCTACGGGAGGGCTGAATTCTCTGGAGGTGGCAATTGCTCAATTGGAACATTAAAGGGGAACATTGCCACAAAGTCCTCCTAATAATCGTCAATAGGCATCACCTGTGAGTGATTGCTATCAGACTCAAATGGGTCCCAAGGTGCTACCTCATAATCCGACTCATCTTTCAAAGAGCTCCCTTGATTTTGTTCATATCTTTCTTGGAGGTTACTTCTTGAACTTTCCCCTTCCTCGATCAAAGGGGAGGGGTTGTTGAGGTCAACAAGGTTTGTTGTTAACAATGGGAAATAATTCCCCAATGTGTATGTAGTGTTGGGATTGGCATATGGATCTTTGTGCCAACCCATCCCTGTTGCCTAGACCTAAGTTTTTTTTTTTTTTTTTTGCGGTTGGGGGTGTATCGCTCCAAATTTTTTGCATCCTTACCTTCAGGCTATAGGATCCGCGCCCGGAAGGGGAATGCGAGAAGGATGGGACAATACCTCGGACTGAGAGGCCCTTTGAAGGTCATGCCTCTCGGGGGAGGGGTATAAGGGTGAATTTTTGATGGATGGTGGGTTCACCAGGAAACTTTTGAGTGGCAGTTTCCACGCCTAGGTTGAGAGTAGGTTTGATGTGTTCATTTTGTGCTTTAATCATTCAATTCCTAGGTTTGGCCAAGATGAATCTAAGCTATTCTATATGCCAATGCTGATTTATATGAATACAAAGAACATAAATAAGTGCTAAACATAGAAAATATGCTAAATGAGATAGAATATACCTGATTCTGGATGTCTGATGAAGATTCTGAGTTTTGTAGAAGTCCAAATCATCTCAAATCATACGTAATCATCTGAAATGTCACAGAATCATCTCAGATCTCAGTCGGTCATCTGAGATCAGATGAGATCATCGTCGATCTGATGAATTCATCAGACGAATTCGTCAAAAACCTGCAGTCACAGAGACAGATACCAAAAACCAAAAATGCAACTGCAAAAGCAAGGGGAAATGATAGAAATGATAGTAAATTTGCCTAAATGATAGATCGAGATAACGATTAAAGGAAAATGCATTACTTTAATAATTTATTTTAACTTTAGCATGCATCTATACTAAATGAGGTGAACTCCAGGATGCAGAGATAAAATAAACCAAGTTAATGCATAAGAAAATGAAGAGAAAAGATAAGAAAATGCAAACTTTAGGCTCTGATTGCCCCCAATCTGGACTACAGTCGAGATCACCTCCAATCATACGAGATCATCACCGATCTACGACAGGATCATCCGAAATCATCTGGAATCATCTGCGACGATCCGAGCTTGCTCCGGCTGAAAAATAGTAAAATTCCTACAAGAAAACTTGAAATACGCAATGCAAACGAAAGTATGAAGGTGTTCTAATGCACAAAAACTAAAGTTGCAGGGAAATCAGTCAGCCAAGGGGTTCAGGGGGATAAACTGAGAAAATCCCAGTTTATATAGGATTAGGGAGAGGTTAGGAGGTTGGAGATCATCCCAATTTGGGAGATCTCCAACGGGGGAGACTCTAACTGCGCAGACACGCTTTCTGCCCAAGTTAGAGAAGCTGTTGAAACAGAAGCTAATTATGAAAATTTGGTTTTGGGACGAAATCGTCTGGACGTTCTGTTCTAGACGAATTCGTCAGATCTGGGATGATTTCGTCTGATCGGCGATGATATCGTCCAACGGTCAAAACAAATCCTAAAAATGGCACGAAAAACAAGGGGAGCGGGTAACGGGCGGTTTTGGGTTAAAATTCAAATTTTTATCTTTTTACTAAGGTTTAACTGCGCCAATTTTAGGGTGCTACATTTTGCCCCCTCTTTAGCGAATTTTCCAAAGAAAATGCGTTAAAGACGAGTTCTTCCCATTTTACGAGAAAGCAAAATTTACTCAATTTTTTAGACGACGATTCTTGGTCGAATCGTACGACTGCTTACTATGGTGCCCCCTCCGTGTTTTTACCCAAATCGAACGTTTGAGGTAAAAGCGCGAAAAAGAAAAACTAAAAAATGTTGTTGTTTTTAAATAAAATTAAGAAAAATAGGGTAAAACCCTAATTCATTTTTACTGTTCATTTTTACTGATTGAGAGCTCTACAGACAAAAATGGTTGAGACAGTGCACAGATCGACAGAGGTCCGACGCGGGCTACGGGTAAGGATCTAATCCTAGTGAATTATGTTTGAATTTGATTTGTGCAATTTTTTGTTTTAAATTTTGACTATTTGGGGCATCGCGGCCATTTTTAGGCCATCGACGATGTCGGGACGAAATCGTCCTCATTTCGTCGAAATCGTCCCTAGATCGTCGATTTCGTCTGAGGGCGAAATCGACGAACTAGGGGCGATCCCGTCCAACAGGGGGCGATCCCCAAGTTGCGAAATAGGAGATGATTTCATCCTACAAAGGATGATTTTACCCAATTTGGGATGATATCATCCAATGGTGGACGATATCATCATTTTTATGAAATTAAGCTTGTTTGAATTGCATTTATTTGACTTTAATAATTGGTTTATTAATGAATTTTATTGTTTTATTGTTTGTTTTGCAGAGGGGATTACTAAAGAGTCAGGAGTGGAAATACGGGGGGCTGAGAGATGACGTGGCCATGCTCGACCAGGCGGAGCGAGACCGACTAGCACAGGTCAGACTACAACATGTGGCAGAGATGCCACAAGTATCGATAGACATGGGGCTACTGACAGCCCTAGCAGAGAGATGGTATCCGGGGTCATCCTACTTTCGATTATCGATAGGGGAGATGGCTCCCACACTAGAGGACGTATGGAGGATCTTGAGGATCCCCATACAGGGACGGTTGATGACTCCTACGGCCAATCAGGGCCAAGCTATGATGAGGCTGAGCGGAGACCCGAGCTTCACCCTAGAGAAGGGCGGAGTGAACATCGAGTCTCTAAGGCAGATGCCTGGGGCATCTAGGTTGACTCAGGTTTTGGTCGGGATAGTGGGTGGCTTACTGCTATGCCACCAGAGTGGGTGCAGATTACCCTGGCTCCTATCAGATGTGGTCTACGACATGAGAGACCATGGGTATAGGTTTGCATGGGGGAGCTTTGTACTATGCCGCTTGTATAGGATCCTACATGGGGTCGTATACAAGGGAGGCCGATGTCTGGTTTTGACATCGCTACTACAGGTTTGGTGTTGGGAGCACATCACGGTGCGGAGGCCGGTAGGACTCCCACTGATAGGGGTTGACCGGGAGAGGCCTCAAGTTTTCTATTGGTGGCTACAGAGAGGGTCACAGTGATGGATAGATCTGTCGATGTCACGGAGGTTGCTAGATGACCTCATCCTAGACTAGATCACCTGGAGGCCATGGAGAGAGCACCCAGGGTGGGCAGAGGATGGGCAGGAGCTGGCTCACATCAGGCGAGTCTGCTGGCTGAGGATGGAGTGGGGAGAGGTAGAGCTCCACCGCTACGACCGAGTTCTATGATAGTTCGGTCTTCAGCAGGGGATCCCTTCTCTCAGGGATTATGAGTACTCTCGGACTATTTGGGATAGTACTACACTGAGCGGGGCTCCGGATATGCAACGATTCTGGAGCCAGGACATGGATGATGCCCCCATCCAGCCAGTGGATGGAGATGATGCTGGGGTCATTGACGGATATGATGCCTGGTACGTAGGCATCCACCCTCCTCGGATGATGAGGGCATAGGGTCCGATGCACGCGATTGTGCGATGGATGGGGAGGCGGTGCCAGGCTGCTATTGAGGCAGCATGGGGTCACGATGGGAGAGAGCAGCGGTGGTCTCCATAGGAGAGATGCCAGAGGATGCCACAGGCTCCATAGAGACCATAACGGATAGGGAGGAGGGAGGAGGGATTCCCTTCTCAGTAGGGGGAGAGGCCACCATCGCCCGATAAGGGCAAGGGTGTCGAGGTAGGGGAGAGTAGCGAGACGATGGCTCTTCGGGCTGAGGTTGCCCACCTCCGGGCTCAGGTGCAGACTCTATAGGATGAGGCTACACGGCTCAGGGCTCAGAGTGGAGGGGCTAGCATGCAGGAGTTGGCATGGTCTATGGCTCAGACCATGTTCTATCGGGGAGTATACTATCAGCTGGTTCCAGAGGGCCAGAGGTTACAGCTGCTAGCCGACATTGCGGAGCCGATCAGGGTGGGATCATCGAGGACATCCTCACGATCGATGATGAGGACCCGAGACATAGCCTGGACCTCTATGGGACCACCTCCTCCACCTCAGGGTGGGAGAGGAGATGAGGCTGAGAGCTCGAGGGCTTCTCGAGGCTAGCTGCTATAGACTAGAGATTGTATATATTATTATTATTTTTTGAGAGGATTGAGTATGCCAGGGTATTGATTGTGGCATACCATTCCAGATGATGTACATAATTTATTGATATATATATGGTCTTTTTGATGATATGACTTGTGTATATGTTGTATGATGCTTTAATTTTGGATTTTTTGATTGATTATTCATGTAATTATGTCATTTTGAAATAAATTATAATTTTTATGTCATGGCATAAAATTTAAATGAAATAATCTGATGTAAACAAATTGGTTGTTTTGGTGGTGTGATTTGATGAAAAATAAAAGGGACTTCTAACAATAATTTCAAAGGACATTGTCGCTGTTATAGACCATTTCATGGAGTCACCGCTCGCTAGGTCGTCAAGCTAATCCCAGTATAGAAATATTGTTAAAAGTAAAAGAGTGCTTAAGAGACTGTCTTAAGACTTTGTGTTGTGATGATGAAAAAGGATGATGGTGATGATTTGTTTTCAGATTTTCATAAAAATATTATGCATGAGATATTTAAAAGAAATATGATTTTTGCTAGGCATAAATTCCTAAGTGTGATAAATTTTTTGAATAATTCCCTAGGAATTATACCATCATTGCAAAATTGAATGTTGACATAATGAAATGAAATAGAAAAATTTGCGTTCTTTTGAAAGCACAATTGTGTAACATAATGATGTAAGCCATAAGTTTTTATGAATTTAAAATGGATGGGAAAATAAAATTAGAACAATGGTTTGCGCTAGGCATAGAATTATAGGTATAGACTTATACCATCATCGCGAAATCCAAAGAAGGAAATTGATATTTTAGTTTTATTGCATGATTGATTTTTGATTTTTGAGATAAACAGAAAATAATAATATATATAAACATGACTTTATTTACTAGGTTTTTGAAGATGTGAAAGAAAATTTTGGATTGGTGGAAAGAAATATATTTAATTGTTTTGATGCTAAGCAAATGTTCTTAAATAAGAAGATGAAATGGTTCTAAAAGAATTGCAAAGATATTTTAAATTATCTCAAAGACAAAATGTAGATTTATAAGGAACCCTCATGTGCAAATGTGAGTTCATTACCGATCTTGATTTATCATAATGATACAAAATCTCTCAAATACAAATGTGTGTGCAATTGTATTGTTCATTTACCAATTTTGAGCAAGATAATTTGATACAAGTAATTTGAATTAACCAAATAAGTGTTCATTGACCATGATTTATATGCATGTAACCGTACTAGACTACTATGTAAGTTAGGTCATCAAGAGCTAGCTGATCCATAAGTCGACATAGGTCTATACAAAAGAAGGTCGCTAATGTGACGAGACATATCACCACGCTAGGGATTACCCAAGGCCAAGCGGGTTGGGCACAAACCACTTGTTATGGGGCTTACCTCACAGTTTTCGAATAATTGAGAATTCCAGGGATTCAAGCTCATTCACCCTTCTTTTCTTTTCAAGGGGTAGGGAAAGGGATTTTATTGCTTTTTGCTTTTTCTTTTCTCTTTTTTTTTTTTGTATTTTTGCTTGGAACTGAGATAATGCTGAAATATTGTTGCGATGGTACAAAATGATATTTTTCTTTTTCTCATTTTCTTTGACTTTTCTTTTTCTTCCTATGCTAGGGATACTTGCTCGGATTGGCTGTAGAGCAAGGGATTTTTATTCTGGGTAGGGGTGAGCTTGTCCTTTTGTCAATTCTCAAAGATTCTAGACCATGTGCATGATAGGATAGCAGGGGAAACTTTTCGCTCAAGAAACCATTTCTACTATGTAGCATCATATCGAATTTGCAATGAAATCATTTTAATGTGAAGAGATATACTTGGTTTAAGTAAATAACAAGATCAATTCTCTATGCTCAAAACTTTATTTAATTCAAATGTGGACTTTGATATAAGAGAGATTAATAATCATACCAAATAAAATCAAGATATTTATTCATGTGAGTGTGAAGGTGCGGGATTCCAAATAAATGCTAATTTATCCAAAATAATTGAAAATATAACTGCAATACTTCAAGAATTGATAGGTATGAAAATAAAATATGTTTTTAAAGATTTTGATGATTTTGAAGTTTTTATATTTTGATTTTAATTTATGAATTGAAAGAAACACAATGTGATTTTTTTTTTTTGAAATTTTTATGTGAATAACTAGAATGAAACAACATGCAAAACAACAATATATACAATGATGAAATGACCAAATTTTATGCATAATAGCATTTGAGATGCATAATGTTCATAGGTTCTTTAAGATCTTTACCATCTAAGGTAGCTAATCGGTATGCTCCTGAGCCAAATTTAGTAGTGATGACATATGGCCCAAGCCAGTTAGGTTCAAATTTACCTTTAAGATCTTTAGTTGCATTAGTATTTTTTTGATTTTCTTTCAAGACAAGGTCACCGATCTCAAAGGATCGATGATGAACTTTCTTGAGGTATGCTCGTTTAAGCTTGTTTTGGTAGGCACGAAGATGCTCCAAAGCATTGATGCGCTTCTCATCTAGGAGTTCCAGTTGACTAAGTCTGCCAGCATGATATTCATCTCCTACTTCAGTATCTTGAAGTAGTAGAGCCAAGGAAGGAACTTCTAATTCAAAAGGAAAAATAGCTTCAGCGCCATAAACCAAAACAAAAGGTGAAGTGCCCGTGGGAGTACGAACACTAGTTCGATAAGCCCACAAAGCAGGGTATAATTGGATGTGCCAATCTCGGCCAGATTTATTGACCAGTATTTTGAGGATTTTGATTAATGTTTTATTAGATGCTTCTACTTGGCCATTACCCTGAGGATAATAGGGAGTGGACCAACGATGTTGAATTTTATATTTTTGACATAATTTCTTGACATCTTTATTTTTGAAACAAGTTCCATTATCTGAGATGAGATTTGCAGGAATTTCGAACCTACAAATAATTTGATTAAAAATAAATTTGGAGACTTGGGTTCCAGTGCAAGAAGCTAAGGGCATAGCTTCAACCCACTTCGTGAAATACTCGATAGCAGTTATGATAAATTTGTGTCCATCAGATGACACAGGGTTGATTTTTCCAATGATGTCTAAGCCCCATTTTGAAAAGGGCCAAGGAGATGAAATAGCCTGCAGCTCTTGTGCAGGCGCATGGACAAGGTCAGCGTGTTTTTGGCACTTGTCGCAATGGCGCACATAATCATGTGCATCATTCTCCATGGTAGGCCAAAAATATCCTATCCTAAGGAGCTTCTTGGCAATGGCACTACCACTGAAATGTCCCCCACAAGATCCATCGTGGGCTTCACTCAAAGCTGATCTAGATTCTTCTAGATTCAAACATCTCAATAGGATGCCTTCAAAAGATCTCCTATACAAGGTATTACCAATAATTACGAAGCGACTTGCTCGTCTACGTAATAACCGATGCTTGTTGCTATTACAACCTTCGAGGAAGGTCCCATTTTGAAGAAAATTAAATATATCAGTGTACCAAGGTTCAGGAGTAGTTTCGTTGATTAGAAACACATCCAAAGGTTCTAAGCATGATTTATTTGAAGCGGGTTCCTGGAGTCGATGAATAATGATGGTAGCATATTCGTCATCTAACTCCAAGGGCAAAAGAGATGCAACTGCAGCCATAGCGTCAGCCGCACGGTTGCTAGTTCGAGGAATAGCTTCCAAGGTAACTTGATCAAATAGGGATAATAATTGTAGGACATATGCTTTATATGGGCATAATTTATCATCTCTAGTCTGATAAACATCATTGATTTGATTTATGACAAGTTGAGAATCATCGAAAACTAATAAATTTTTAATTTTTAGTGCCAAGGCAGCCCGTAATCCAAGGATTAGAGCCTCATATTCAGCAGTGTTATTAGTGCAAGCAAACGTTAATTTGAAGGACAGAGGTATAAGATGTTTCTATGGAGATATTAAAATAATACCTGCACCAGCCCCACTCATGCATCGGGCTCCGTCAAAGTATAGGGACCATTGCTCTGGATGGTCTGCCTCTAATTTAAGGCATTCATCGAGAAACTCAATGATGAGGGGATGGGTAGACTCTAAGGGTGCAGCAGCTAATTGATCTACTATGATTTGACCCTTAACAGACTTCTGTCCTATAAATATGAGTTCAAACTCGCTTAGCGCAAGAACCCACTTTGCGGTGCGACCAGATAAGTACGGTCGACTCATGAGATACCGCAAAGGATCGAATTTAGCAATAACATACGTTTTTTGATTGAGCATATAATGGCATAGTTTCTGTGTAGAAAATATGACTGCTAGACATAACTTCTCTAATATTGTATAGCGAGTTTCATAACTGATTAAGGTTTGGCTAATGTAATAATTAGCACGTTCTTTCTTCTCATCATCAAGTTGAGCTAACATAGCTCCTAAGGCAAGATCTGAAGCAAAAATATACAAGATAAATGGGCGATCAGATCTAGGTGGTGAAAGCATCGGAGGGTTAAGGAGATATTGTTTGAGGAGGTCAAATGCTTCCTGACATTCGTCGTCCCAATGAAAAGAGACATCTTTCTTAAGAAGCTTAAGAAAGGGTCCTGTTTTGTCCGCCAACTTATCGACAAAGCGACGAATAGCTTGAAGTTTACCTTGTAGACTTCGTAATTCAGATATATTTGTGGGTGCGGGCATATCAGTGATAGCCACGATCTTGAGAGGGTCAATTTCGATGCCACGTAAAGAAACTATAACCCCCAATAATTTACCGGACTTAACTCCGAATATACATTTAGCTGGATTCAGTCGGATAAGATATTCCCTTAACCGATCAAAGACTTTTCTCAAGTCATCTAAATGATCATCTTCTTTGATGGAACGAGCTATAATATCATCTACATAATCATGTAGAATATCATGCATCATATCATGAAAGATATAAGTCATGGCTCGTTGATAAGTTGCACCCGCATTCTTCAAACCGAATGGCATCACTTTCCAACAAAAGGTCCCCCAAGGGGTAATAAAGGTTGTTTTAGCCTGATCTTCAGGAGCTATCCTGATCTGATTATAACCAGAAAATCCATCCATTAGGGATATCATTCCACTCCCAGTAGTAAAATCAATGATCTGATCCATGTTGGGAAGAGGAAAATCGTCCTTAGGGCATGCAACATTGATATCTCTAAAGTCTGTGCAAACCCTAACTTTGGTAGCTTCTTTCTTAGTTATCGGAACTACATTCGAGATCCATTCAGCATAATCAATGGCTTGTATAAAAATAACCTTCAGGAGTTTTTCTAATTCCCCTTTGACTAGTAAGGCCACTTTAGGATGCATTTTTCTAAGTTTTTGTTTAACAGGTTTAGCATCCGGATGGACTACTAGGTGATGCATAACTACGGAAGGGTCTAAACCTGGCATATCTTCATATGTCCAAGCAAAGACATCCTCATAGTCTTTAAGAAATGCAATGTATTTATCTTGTTTTTCTTGACTCAATTCTGATCCAATGTTGATTATGTGAGGGTTATCGTTGGTTCCAATGTTAATTTTTATGACGTTTTCTACTTCCATGTGTAGATCTCTCTCAAAATTAGGTGGGGCGGGTGAAACGCCCAATTCTTGTAATTCTTCCAAGGTTAGTCTTGGATAATTCCTCTTGAGGAGTCGTGGCCTCAAGCTGGGCTATACTAGGTATAGAGCCATCAAAATAAAATCCGTTATGTAATAATTCCTCAATGGAGACATCATGGAAGATATCTCCCTCCAACTCATCGTCGGATTCAACGATCATCTGAGGGTAAGCTATGGATAGCATATTACATGTAAATGGCTTATTCATTAAATGCAAGGCATCACGTTTATCCAAATAATCTTGGTAACATATGAGATGGTCATCATCCTCAAATGGGAAGGGCTGACCTTTACTAGGAAATAGGCCCACACCACATCGGGCGGGCCATGGTTCTACCTCAAAAGGTTCTTTCATACCATTTTGGAAAGGTCCCAAACCTTTCCCTTTATATCCCAATTTAAGCATTATAGGCTTAGCTTTAATATACTCATTAGTAAAATAACATCGAGCATATCCATCATAATGTGTCTTGATGTTTCTAGGTATTCTTCCCCAGTCATATCCCTTATAAATAAAAGCGCAACTCCCAACTTGGTAAATACTTCCCATAGGCTATGGGAGGCCCAAGGTACGAGGAGAGGGTGGCAAATTATTTAAAATAAGGGAATCTTGCATAGCAACGTTTGTTTTTTCTGATATAAGAATTTTAGATAAATCGGGTAAGAGCTCATCAGTAAGAGCGTAAGAGGTAGAAGGAATATTTCCTACATCATGGGATGCGAAAAGTATGTCTTTAGTGGATGTAGATGGTGTAGAAATGTCAATGGATGATTCTATAGGTATGGAAGTTATAGGAGTAAAACAAGAAGCATTGGTTGTGGGTTTAGGATCTTTTGGAAGTCCTAATGTGGTTTGTTCGAAAGATGGTTGAACTATATGTAGAGGTGGAGTTGATGGAGAAAAAGTAGATGATGTTATGGGTGTGTGTTTCACACGTTTAGATGGGTGATTAGAATTAGGATGTGTGGATGACAAAGCAGGGCAAAATTGAACTCCAACAGGTTCTGCCAAAGCACACATATCAAAGGGTCTAGGATCACCATGAATGGTAACCAACTGATTTTTAAATTCGAATTTAACACACTGATGTAAAGTTGAGGGAACAGCTCGCATCACGTTGATCCAAGGGCGACCCAAGAGTATATTGTACGATGCAGGGCAATGTACAATAAACACAGTCATGTCTAAGGTTCTTGGACCAACTTGCAATGGCATAGTAATAACTCCACACGTTTCTTGTGTTTCGTCATTGAAGGCTTTTATGATCATATCAGTTCTTTTCATCTCATCACTTCTAAACCCAAATATTTGGTAGAAGTCAAAAGTGCAAATGTTTAAAGATGAACCATTATCAATTAAGACTCGTTTAACTGCTACATCTCCAATTAGGGTAGTAATATATAAGGGGTTATCCTTATGTAAACTATGTTGTGGTATATCTCTATCTCGAAAGTCAATACAATCGACTTCTCGAGTTATGATAGTATTGGCCATGGCTTCAAGTTGAATATTTTGTGGTACCATCATTTGGCTTAATGTGAGCATTAATTCATCCCTATGTGTAGGAGAAGATCTTAAAAGGTCCAAAAGGGAAATTCTAGCTATAGTATTTGATAATTGTTCATTAATATTATAAGGAGGTTTAGGTTGAACATTAGGCGCATGATTCCCTTTATTAGGAACTTTCAAAACAAATGGAGCTGATCCATCATTCTGAGTTTGATCTTGTTGAGAATTTTGAGCTTGTTGTCTAGTAACAACTCCGATGGTACCTACAATATTATTTTGCAGATGATGAATAGGTCTTGGTCTAGCATTTATGGCTTGTTCATTAGAAAGTAATTGGTGAGACGATGGTCGAGTAGTGACTCTTCTTGGAAATGGTTCTTCTGGAACCATAGAACTTGTGATAGGTTGAATAGGATCTGATTCATCTTCAGAGCTATTCGATTGATTTGAAGTGATTTCCATGTCACTTTCAGTCTCATATTCTGTATCACTAAGATCAGGTGTCTGAGTGTTATATAGAGGTCTGGTCGTAACCATGGATAAAGTTGTGTCAAATATTTCCAAATCATGAGTAGGTAAATGCCCACTAATAGTTCCTACATATCGGGTAGGAGGGGGAACATTATGATGTTCAATTTGATTAGCCACTTCTTTGCCATGCTTTGGTAAAGGATGTTGAAATATGTCCAATGATTGATTGGCATTCTGATTCTGATTTTGGGGGATGTTCTTTTGAGCATTATTGGGAGGATTTTGTTTAGGTTGAAAGGCTTGCACCTCCATCTCATTGTTATCAATTAAGTCTTGTATTTTATGTTTTAATATTTTACAAGAGTTGGTAGCATGTCCAGGTCCTCTATGGAAATCACAGTGTAAATCAGCTCTGTATCCGGGTATAGTTGGATCAGGTTCTTGGATATTTGGTAATTGGATCAAACCTCGTGCTAATAATTGTGGGAGAATGGTTGATAGAGGTTGATTTAACCTAGTAAATTCTCGAGGTGGTTTATCGGGGAGGTTTCAATATAAACTTCTCTGTTGTTTTCACAGTATTAACATTGGCAACGTTTCTGCTATCGGTGACTCCATCACCCACAACTTGTTTATTTTTATATTGATTTCTGGATGTTTTCTCATCATCTTTCTTTTTAAGCTGACCTCTCCTAATGAGAGCATCTTCCACTCTTCGGGCTAAGTCTATAGCTTGATCGAAGGTGGTCAAGGTAGCAGTTGATAACTCATAGGATAGTTGTTCTTGTAAATTATTGATAAAGATATCCAACATTTCCCGATAAGGTAACACAAAGTGTAATTTTCCTATCAACTGTCTCCACCGAGCTAGGAAATCAGCAAAACATTCATCTTTGTCTTGTTTTAAGTTGTACAAATCTTTAATAGTTACATGCCTTTCAATGTAGGCACTAAATTGATGAACGAAAGACTCGGCTGTTTCTTCGAAATTCCTCAAAGAATGAGTGGGTAGTTGATAATACCACTCCAATGCCATTCCTCCTAAACTTTTTGGGAACATCTTTAGTAATAACAAGTCATCATGTGATATATCATGACATGCTATCCTAAACATACGAAGATGCTCTATGGGATCTTCGGTTCCTTTGTATATAGGTAGGACAGGCATAGGAAAGTGTTTAGGATATGGTTGTGCTACAACTATAGGATCTAGAGGCTGACTACACATCTCTCGATAATTGTACGAGGGACGGTAGGGATCTATCTGGTCCATGCGGGAGACTAACTGTTTCACCATGGCTTCCAGATTACTAGTTTGTCCACCATATTGGTTTGGTGGTATTTGAGCGTATGATGGCGTGACGTAAGGATTAGATGCTATATTGCTATTATGCAAATGGTTGGTAGGAAGAGTATTATGAAGAAGATTTGTAGTAGCATTATGTTGTATCCCAGATTGTTGGAAATTGGTGTTTGGTTTTGTTTTGGGCTTTTGTTGATTTGAGGTATGTTGATCAATAACTTGGCGAAATAGAGCAGTGAATGAAGGTTTCTTTTGTGTGGGAATAACTCTAGGCTTGGTAACAGGCACTCTAGGTGGTTGGGTAACCTGTTGTTGTTGCATGTTCTGGATTATAGCGGCCATATCCAAATTGGATGGTCCAGCTTGATCACTTTCTTGATCAACGAAGGACAAGGGATTAGTGCGTGTGTGATATATTTCTTCTAGGGTTGCTTGAGTGTCACTAATTTGATCCTTGTCCATATGGATTGCTCTATTAAGAGTGCCAATATTAGTATTGAGGAACTTCCAAAAATGTTCCATGTTCTCAAAAGTAACAACTCCTTCCGGAGACATTTTAGGGGATGAGGATCCTTCCTCTCTAACAGTTTCTCTTTGTTCATTTGCTTCAGCAAACTCTTCTTCTTGTTGGTCTAGTGTTCCTTCTTCCTGAATTGGGTCTTCAGGAAGGACATCTGGTTTATTTACTGGTTTTCCTAACCAATCTTCTTCTACTTCAATCTGTTTTCCATTCCTAAGTCTAGTCATTATGCTTAAACTTAGTTTTTAGCAAATATATATATATATATATATATATATATATTTGCAACAAGTTTGGGAGGTATATATTTTAATTATATACCTACTATAATACTTAAAAGAAAATGTTTTAATTTTTGTTATATTTTTGTTTTGTTTTTGTGTTTTTATGATAATGATTATAAAGACAACAAACAACACACTAAATGCAAGAAATAATAATAAAAGAATGACTTAGTTTTCTATAAATAGTTTATAGATGTCATTGATGGGATCAAGTTCATCAAGAGTCATGAAATGCTCCTCTTCAAATTGGAAATGGTTTTTCAAGAATTTGACAAAGTGTGCTATGGTGATGTTATCTACTTCTGACTCTGACTTGTAAAAATAGAGCTCATGGCAATACTCTCGATATAACACAGCTCTAGGAACTCTATTCCATCTCTTTCTATCCATAAGAATGACCTCTTGATCCTCTATACGAGATAGAAATTTATGTACTACAACTGCATTGTCGAGGTATTCCTCAAAGGTGTACAACTCGAAAGACACAAGGGCTCTTTTATCTGCTAACCACCTATGGCAAGCTCTCTGAAGTTCATGATATAAGGTCACTTGATCAGGATCCAGGATTCTATCTAGGACAAACCTCTTGATTTGCCTAAGTTCGGTTGATCTAGATGAAATAAGATTCAATCTCCTATTAAGTTCGTCCCATAAAGGTGGGACTCTATATGTTTGAGATACTCTAAGCAAAGAAGTAATCTCTATGGCTGCTAATTGATTTTCAACATTAATGGTGACAACTCGTCTTTTATTATAATCTACCATCTAAATATGATATGCAATCTTAATTGTTTATCTGATGATTCTAAATGCATTTATTTTTTTTTTTTGGATTGTTTTCAAAAGGTTTTTAGTTTTCACGTCGGGTTCACCAAAATGTATCGCTCCAAATTTTTTGCATCCTTACCTTCAGGCTATAGGATCCACGCCCGAAAGGGGAATGCGAGAAGGATGGGACAATACCTCGAACTGAGAGGCCCTTTGAAGGTCGCGCCTCTCGGGGGAGGGGTATAAGGGTGAATTTTTGATGGATGGTGGGTTCACCAGGAAACTTTTGAGTGGCAGTTTCCATGCCTAGGTTGAGAGTAGGTTTGATGTGTTCATTTTGTGCTTTAATCATTCATATCCTAGGTTTGGCCAAGATGAATCTAAGCTATTCTATATGCCAATGCTGATTTATATGAATACAAAGAACATAAATAAGTGCTAAACATAGAAAATATGCTAAATGAGATAGAATATACCTAATTCTGGATGTCTGATGCAGATTCTGAGTTTTGTAGAAGTCCAAATCATCTCAAATCGTACGTAATCATCTGAAATGTCATAGAATCATCTCAGATCTCAGTCGGTCATCTGAGATCAGACGAGATCATCGTCGATCTGATGAATTCATCAAACGAATTCGTCAGAAACCTACAGTCACAAAGACAGATACCAAAAACCAAAAATGCAACTGCAAAAGCAAGGGGAAATGATAGAAATGATAGTAAATTTGCCTAAATGATAGATCCAGATAATGATTAAAGGAAAATGCATTACTTTAATAATTTATTTTAACTTTAGCATGCATCTATACTAAATGAGGTGAACTCCAGGATGCAGAGATAAAATAAACCAAGTTAATGCATAAGAAAATGAAGAGAAAAGATAAGAAAATGCAAACTTCGGGCTCTGATTGCCCCCAATCTGGACTACAATCAGGATCACCTCCAATCGTACGAGATCATCACCGATCTTTGATAGGATCATCCGAAATCATCTAGAATCATCTGCGACGATCTGAGCTTGCTCCGGCTAAAAAATAGTAAAATTCCTACAAGAAAACTTGAAATACGCAATGCAAACGAAAGTATGAAGGTGTTCTAATGCACAAAAAATTAAAGTTGCAGGGAAATCAGTCAGCCAAGGGGTTCAGGGGGATAAACTGAGAAAATCCCAGTTTATATAGGATTAGGGAGAGGTTAGGAGGTTGGAGATCATCCCAATTTGGGAGATCTCCAATGGGGGAGACTCTAACTACACAGACACGCTTTCTGCCCAAGTTAGAGAAGTTGTTGAAATAGAAGCTAATTATGAAAATTTGGTTTTGGGATGAAATCGTCTGGACGTTCTGTTCCAGACGAATTCTTCAGATCTGGGATGATTTCGTCTGATCGGCGATGATATCGTCCAATGGTCAAAACAAATCCTAAAAATGGCATGGAAAACAAGGGGAGCGGGTAACAGGTGGTTTTGGGTTAAAATTCAAATTTTTATCTTTTTACTAAGGTTTAACTACGCCAATTTTAGGGTGCTACACTATGAGGGGGGGTGGTTGTTTTATTTTGGAATTTTTCTCCCCTTTTTGGAATTCTTTGGCTAGGGGGGTGGGGGGGGGGTGGGGTTTTTTGTACTCCCCTAGGCCTGTATTGGCCATTTCAATGGTAATCATCGATGGTTGGGGGGGAGGGAATGGGATTTCTCCCTGATTCCACTCCATGTTGGGTGAATTAGGTGTCTCGACTTCCATTTGGCTGGGCACCTCCTCGGTAGAGATGGTTGAGACTAATGGTGGTGCCTCCTCTAGGGGCTTCTTCCCGTTGTCCTTCGGTGTGGCCACCATAGGTGGCGTTGTTGGTGAAGGGACAGATGACGAAGATGGGCTAGGTTGGTTAGTTGAGGGACTCAATAATGGGGATGTAGGCGAAATCGGACCCTATGTGGACATATTCAATTGAAAGTCCAGATGTGTCGATGGGAGGGTCGATTGTGGAATCAACTGCACCACATTGCAAAACTTAAAGGGCTCTAAGTCTGCCGAAACTACATGTACTTGCCCTTCGTATGTTTATTTGAGGCATTGATGGGCTATCAAAGGGACACACTTCATGTCCCTAATCCAAGGCCGACCTAGCAAGATATTGTAGGCCATCTCACCCTTGGGGATGTGACACAATGTAGGAATGGTCTTTTGTCCTACTTGGATGGGTAGGACAATTGTGCCAACCGTTGAGCATAACATGTCGTTGAATTCTTGAAGAGTGTAAGTGGATGCCACAATGTGGGATGCTAGTAGCTTAAGGTGTTTTAATGCCGCTATCATGATTATGTTGCTGGATGAGCCCATGTCCACCAATACCCTCTTTAATGGAATCCCGTTGACCCATGCGATGACATGCAGGGATGGATCCACCATATCACCAGTCACCAATTTTAGTTTGTCTTCCCTAAAGGTTATGACTGGTTCTATGCATTGTCTCATATGTCCCACAAAGTTTTTGAAAGAATTAGGTTCGTGGGTTTGTAGCTCAATGGCTTTGAGTATCTCCATTAGAGCCTCCCGATGGGGCGGTGATTGTTGGATGAGCTCATAAATGGAGAGCCTAGCCTACGTGGTCCTTAAACTTTTAGTAAGCTTAGTCCAAATAGTGGCCATCGGTCTAGGTGGGGGAGGTTGTGTAGGGCATTGTGGAGGTTGTGATGTTGATGGAACATCTCTTATAGCTGTAGCGGGTGCAGCCATGTTTGGGTATCTTTTGTTCCGTGTCATGATGCTTATCATCCCCATGTATCCTTGCATGGGGTAATTTTGTGTTACCTCATTCACTTGTAAAGTCTTTTCCTACACATCATGGTCAGGTAGGGGGTCTTTGAAGATTTCCATATGTTGGTTGCTCAACGCTATGGGATTATCCACTGTGAGCGTTTTGTTGTCTATAAAGTCCTGCACCAAGTTTTTGAATTTCCAACAAGTGAAGATGTCATGTCCTTTCTGTCGGTGGAATCTACAATATAAATCTTCCCTATAGCCCTTGGGTTTTGGTGCGTTGGGGTCTATGGGTCAAATTTTTGGCAAGTTTATTAGGTTTTCCATGAACAAGCGGTCAAACAAGGAGTCTCTAGACTCCGTGAATTGTGTGAATTATCACTTAGGGTGACACTACTGATTTTTCTCTTGTTTGTGGTTTTCCTTTTCATAGTTAGCAAGAGGAACTGCCTGATAATTAGCCTTTGGGGGCTGTGTCATTTGTGTAGGTGGTGGTATAGTTATGGCAACCTGATTGACCACGGTGGGTTTCAATTGCGTGGGCCCAGTTTTGGCATTTTTGGTCCACTCTTTCTTGCGTGGCTTGGCAATATCACCGTCTTGAATTTTGATCTCTTCAATTATCCTGGATTGCACCAAGGCTTCTTCTAGGGTGGCATATTGTTGCAGCTGCAATAGCATGGAGATCGACCTTATGCAACTCTTTGAAAACATCTGAGTCATGTCAGCCATGGGAGGGAGGTAAGGTAGCTTTGAAAGCAATGTCCTCCACCGATTCCCATAAGTGGCTATGGTCTCATCATCATACTTCTTAAGGCCAACTAGGTCACTTAAGGATGCCTTCTTCTTGGTGTTGAAGGCAAAACATTTAAGGAACGCATCCACTAGCTGGTCTAGATTATTGATGCTATGCTTCGATAACTAGGTAAACCAATCCGAGGCAAGGCCTACGAACGTGGTTATAAATATTCTCAAAAGCAATGCATCATTGTCCTAAATGCCAAAGCATTGACTCAAGAACCTTGTTATGTGCTCTTGGGCATCCTCATCCCCTCTGAAAATTTCCAATTGAGGCATTTTGAAGTGGTCGGGGTATGGGGGTGCCAAAACGAAGGATGCACGGGGTGACTACGAAGCTGGTGTAAGGTGGGCTTTTGGGGCCCCAAAGTCTTAGTCTCCATAGAATCTAAGCATTCTAATAACACTTTGTATGCATTAGAGGATTTGATTTCCTCTTCTTTGGTTTGTTCCCATTGTGAATTGTAAGGAACTTGAGGCTTATGGAGGGGTAGCCAGGTAGCGCCCTCCCTACCTTGGTAGGGCATTTCAGCCCGCTCTTCTTCTCACTCAAATTCCTCATAGGCTTCTTGAGGAGTTTCTAGGCATGACCTATAAACATGGATGGGTGCCCGAGGAAGGCATCCATCATTGGTTCTAGGGGTGGCCTCCCGCTTAGGTCTAGGAGGTCTTGGAGGCAACACTTGATAAGGTCACGGAGACTTGTCCCACACTAAGGGGTTGTGCCTCTCATAAATTTTTGTCCTATGCATGCGAGGGGTTGGAACCCTCTCATGCATAGTGTTCTAGAGTAATTCATCTATCCGGCACTTGAATGTGCTCTTTGTTAAGATGATATAGTTGTTCTAAATACTACTGATCTTGCCTAAGCTGCGTGATTTGCACTTGGTGGGCGGCATGTTTGGAAAATGCCAAGTCAATTTGTTCCATCGTCTTATGTCTAGGAGGCCTAGATGCCTCCCCTACATATCTATCTCGGTCATGGTGATTCGAGATCTCTATGGGTCACTTTCCTCTATCGAGGTTAGCAACATTCACCTGAGGCTTTGGCCTCAATAGGTGATCTTGATAATTAGTAGGTGTAGAGGCGCATTGCTCCCACGTGGTGTATTACTCTTGAGGAATATACTGGTTTTCCTCGTGCTCCCTTTTGTACATGTGAAAGGGGCGGGTGGAGTTGGCTCACCTTGTCTAAAGAGCCTTGCACTCTAGATTTGGCCTATTAGTTCTAATAGTAATGAGGGGTGGAGGAGGGATGATATAATCATGTGGTCCCTCCTTATGAACCCTATGCTACTCTAGCGCTTCATCGCATAGTGGCCACTCATAATGAGTATCTAAGGGGGCCTTCCCATGTGTGTACTCCTCCTGAGAGGGTCTATGTTGAATGGGAGTGCCCCTAAAAGGGGTGCCTCTATAGTCCTTTTCTATAGTGGCATAGTGTGGACTACATTATGGGTCAGGCTACCAAGGTGGTATAACCAAGTCCTTGGGGCTATAACGGAGGTGACTTGTGCCTCCTTGTATACTTTCCGCAACTTCTACCCATGATTGGGCTTGGCTACGGGTATACACCATGGTGGTGGTCTTTCTAGAAAGATATGTATATTTTTATCTCCTTTACAAAATTTTTATGCTATACCAAAAAAAATGGGACCACACAAACAAAGAAATGATTATCTCATTTATAGATTAAATGTGTGCCCTAGATCTGGTCTAATGTGTTTGATTTTTTTGTGTGAATCTCATAAAGGAAACTTTGTTATACATGCAAAATGAGGGCTCTTGTATCTCCAAAATGGTTGCCCCTTCAATATACCATTGCCAGGACGTTATACCGAACCTCTCAATATACCCGCCCTTACGTGAGGGAGACTATTGGTATGCGAGAGTAGAATAGTACGTGGAACATAGGCGATACGAAAGGGGGATCACTCTATTTTTGACACCTACCATAGAAGACTTATCCTCATGCATGGGGAATCACCCCCATTACACTTGGTCAGATTTCATCAAGATTTACATCTAGCAACAGTCACGATCAGGGTATATGTATGCAAAATCCAATCCAAGGTGGTGATGAAATCCATCGTTGGTCTTGATCAAGTGTTGGGGTATTAAGACCAACTCCTTGATGTTAATTTTATTAGGTGGTGTGTGTGTGGCTCCTTTTAATCATGTAAAGAAAGAAAACATACAACACTAATGCAATTCTTTAAAGTACATTTTATCTTTCAGAAACAATTAGCGACAAAAGGAAATCACAAAACCTACCTAGAACTGAAGCCTATGATGAGGACTTGCCACTTGTGCAAGTATCATGCAAGAAAACTAGAGAAGAATGCATTCCTAATAAAGTTCCTTCCATTTGATTTACTCTATGTTTTTTTTTCTTTTTCTTATTGCAAGAAGGAAAACAAACTATTAACTTTTATGCAAGCAAAGAAAATAGAAAATTGCAGAAACAGAGAAAAACATAGAGGATGTTCATAAAACCTACCTCCTCTCTGTCCAAACCAGATGCCTCTGAGTTTCTACTCAAAAAATGCATAGAGATCTAATCATCCCAGGGTGGGATGAATAGCAGGTCTGCATTCATCACAATGTGGGGAAAATACATATTCATCCCGGGGTGGGATGAATAGCAGGTCTGTATTCATCACAGGGTGGCACGAGTAGCGATCCAGCGCCCGAAGGAGTAACACCTACAAGGAAAACCACAAAACTTGGATCAGAAACCTGATCTTAATAGTAGGGGATAGGGTCCCACCATGATCGCCACTAAAAGCCGAATGCAGAGTGACGGCGTACCAGATGTGATGCAAATGAAATTGATATATGGTGTAGATGCTAAGTCCTACGAATGCGATGAACAAGTGCATGAAGGAAATGACACAAAAAGAAATGAGATGTAAGCAAAAAAAAAGTGGGGCCTCTTTTATTAATGTTTCTTTTAATCTAGTTACAATATTTCTCCCCCCTCTAGGGCTCAGAATGTTTGATACAGTTCGTTACATCAATAGATGGTATGATTCCAGTGTCTTCCGCATGCCCACATTTGAAATGGGTGGGCCAAACATTGACGTTGCTTGTATTTGTATGTTTGTGGTTCCTTGCTGCCCCTCTAGTTTTCCTGGCAGTGAGATCTTGTGCATAGAAAAACATCAAATAGTTAATAGCATATGTGGATGTAGGAAAACATGCAATCCCCAAAGCCTCTAGCTAGTTAATATAAAAAAGAATGAAACGATGGTCAAAACATGTCATAATGAACCCAAAATTTGATAGAGGCATCGAGACATCATCAGGGACCCATTGCAAAAATAATAATCAGGAAATCATGGAGGTATTTCTAATCGCTCCGGGGTGGGACGATTAGGACTATCACAAAATGTGCAAGAGCGACCTTGCAAATGTCCTGCCAAGAGGCCTCCAAAACTCTTGCAAACTTGGGGTTATGCTAAAAGGGGCATTTTTAGATGACCCGGAAGGTCAGATTTTGCAGATTCTACTCAGATTATCCTATATCCGAAGGCACTCCCTATAGGTTAGTAAACACATAAAATGATAAAAACAAGGTCAAATCAAGTCAGAATACCATGAAACTTGAATAGCAACATAAGTACATGAAATATGATAGAATTCAAAAATAATAGTAGAGAAATACTTTACAAATTTCTAATCACTCTGGGGTGGGACGATTAGGACTGCAACAGTGCGGGGGGCACCCGGGGGCAGGACGCCCACCATTTGGGGCTTAGTTTTGGCACCAATCCAAGTGGGATGGGTCCAAAACCTCCTATGGGGTTGTGTCGACAAGTTTGGTGTGGTATTATGGCCGATTGCTTAGGTTTTGGGTCTAGATTACATTCCTAGTGTCCACTCGATAACCTCTCTTCCAAAAGAGAGATTAGGGATGTAGGAAGCACAAATGGGAATGGGGGTACAATTTTGTAGCACTCCGTTGCTCCAAATGCTCTAACTCTATTCTCCTTTGGGGTGAGGAGGCTCACCTTTTTATAGACCTAGGGGTATCCTTTGAATGCGCATGTGAGGGTGCCACTTGAATCAACATGCCTTTCTTGGGGGAGAGAAGATTCCTCCCTGATTTAGGGCCTCCTTGCATGAGGCCTCCATGATTAGGGCATGCTTGAATGAAGTCCCTCTCTCTGATTTGAAACCATTCCTCACAATTGCATGCCTTGAAGGCGAAGTTGGGTGGTGGATCTGGGCTGCCATTTGTCAAGGCTTGACTTTTTTCCAATCAAACTTGCTAATCATCCCACCCTGGGATGATTGTTGCTAATCATCCCGGGGTGGGACGAATAGGATTCTAATCGTCCCAGGGTGGGATGAATAGGGAGAAAAGTTCTTAAAAGGTGCCAAATTGACCTCTGACATTCCAAAACTGATTTGGGAGTGGTTAGGACCACTATTTAACCTCTGGAGGCTGCCCTAGGGGGTATGTATGCCAATTTGGTCAGTGCTTGTAGTCACATAATTAGATTGGTGTTGTTTTGGTGTCTATAGATGCCCCTTTTTGGGATGCGCTATGTGTGGCATAGTGCTAAGAAAAAATAGATGACCAAAGAACTTAATTATTAGGGTTTCTCAGTAACCTAACCAACTTTTGATGCCCCAAGTATGGAACGGGCATGCATTCTTGAATCCTTGCTTCTGACGGGCTAAGGAGCTTAATTCAAGTGTAACCTTTTTTAGTGAGGTGTACTTGATCTTGGACATTGTTCAATCAGAATAGGCAAAGGGTGCAACCTTTTGTCTGGGGAACTTTGTCTTCATGCTTCTAGAATGCCAAGTGTTTGTTTAGCTTGTGATTATTGCTTATTTGTTGCCCCAAGCAGGAGCGTGATTGTATTTATCAGTGATTCTTTGAATGCATGCCATTTCCTTGATTGGTGTGTGTATTTTTTGATTGAGTCCCACTGTGATCACCATTGAAAGGTGAATGCAGAGTGATGATGTACCAGATGTGATGCAAATGAAATTGATACATGGTGCAGATGCTAAGTCCTACAAATGCGATGAACAAGTGCATGAAGGAAATGATGCAAAAAGAAATGAGATGTAAGAAAAAAAAAGTGGGGCCTCTTTTATTAATGTTGCTTTTAATCTGGTTACAATACGTCTCCCCCCTCTAGGGCTCAGAATGTTTGATACAGTTCATTACATCAATGGATGGTATGCTTCTAGTGTCTTTCACATGCCCACATTTGAAATGGGCGAGAAAAAAATTGCTGTCTCTTGCATCCATGTGTTTGTGATTCCTTGATGCCCCTATAGTGTTCTTTGTGGTGAGATCCTATGCACAAAAAAACAACAAATAGTTAATATCATATGAGGATGTAGGAAAACATGCAATCCCCAAAGCCTCCAGCTAGTTACTGTAAAAAAGAATGAAAAGATGGTCAAAACATGTCATAATGAACCCAAAATTTGACATAGGTATGGAGACATCATCAAGGACACATTGCAAAAAGAACAGTTAGGAAATCATGCACATATTTCTAATCACTTCGGGATGGGACGATTAGGACTATCACACAATGTGCAAGAGTGACATTGCAAATTTCCTACCCAGAGGCCTCCAAAACTCTTGCAAACTTGGGGTTAGATTAAAAGAGAAATTTTGAGATGACCCAGAAGGTCAGATTTTGCAGATTCTACCTAGATTATCCTATATCTGAAAGTGCTCCTTGTAGATTAGTAAACGCATAAAATGATAAAAACAAGGTCGAATCAAGTCAGAATACCATGAAACTTGAACAACAGCATAAGTATATGAAATATGATAGAATGCAAAAATAATAGTAGAGAAATACTTCACATATTTCTAATCACTCTGGGGTAGGATGATTAGGACTGCAGCAGTGCAGGGGGCACCCGAGGGCAGGATGCCCACATTTTGGGGCTTAGTTTTGGCACCAATCCAAGTGGGATGGGTCCAAAACATTATAGGGGGTTGTGTCAACAAGTTTAGTGTGGGATTGTGGCTGAGTGCTCAGGTTTTGGGTCTAGATTGCATTCCTAGTGTCCACTCGATAACCTCTCTTCCAAAAGAGAGATTAGGGATGTAGGAAGCACAAAGGGGAATGGGGATATAATTTTGCAGCACTCCGTTGCTCCAAAATGCTCCAGATCTGTTCTCCTTTGGGGTGATGAGGCTCACATTTTTATATACCTAGGGGTCTCTTTTGAATGCGCATGCGAGGGCACCACTTGGCTCACCATGCCTTTCTTAGGGGAGAGAAGATTCCTCCCTAATTTAGGGCCTCCTTGCATGAGGCCTCCATGATCAACGCATGCTTGACTAAAGTACCTCTCTCTAATTTGAAACCATTCCTCACAATTTCATGCCTTGAAGGTGAAGTTGGGTGGTGGATCTGGGCTGCCATTTGTCAAGGCTTGACTTTTTGCCAGTCAAACCTGCTAATCATCCCACCCGGGGATGATTGCTGCTAATCATCCCGGGGTGGGACGAATAGGATTCTAGTCATCCTAGGATGGGATGAATAGGGAGAAAAGTTCTTAAAAGGTTCCAAATTGACCTTTGACATTCCAAAACTAATTTCGAAGTGTTTATGACCACTGTTTAACCTTTGGAGGCTGCCCTAGGGGGTATGTATGCCAATTCGATCAGTGCTTGTAGTCACATAATCGGATTGGTGTTGTTTTGGTGTCTACAGTTATTTGAATCACCCTTATTTTTTTGAAATTTTTAGTAAAGCCCTTGGCATGAGCTCTTATCCTTATTGACATATTTTTCTTCATAGCATTAAGATAATATACATGATCCTGAATTTTCACCATTGGAGGGGGCTATGCACTTGAAATATCTTTTCTTGCCAATTCTTCCCGTTGCTTATTTATTAATGCTTTTAGCTCTACCTTTTCATTTCCCTATTTCTCCAATTATTTCCTTAGCTTTGTAATTGTTCCCATGAATTGATCTATGGCTTGATTTTGCATTGCTTTGACAAGTTTGGCCATTTCAACTTATTTCCCTAATACTGATGAGCCCCTAGTTTCTTTATTTACTCTGAATACAAGTGGGTCCTACATAATAGGAATATTTATCTCCACAATATCTAAGATAGGTGCCTTTGATTTATATTCTTATGTGAATTGTCCTTCCATATTCTCCATATCTTCTACTAACTGCAATTCTTGCTCATCTGCAGTAGTGAAGGTAGTCTGTTCATCTATTCTTTCTAGGAAAACCTTTGTAGAGGGTAAAGACAATCTGGGTTTCTTCTTTTCCACATGAGTTACATCTTCTTGTTTCTTTACTGAGTGACTTCGGAAGAGACCACACAATCCACAAGTTCTCCTAGGATTCATTTGTATTACTAATGGAATTTTAATCTCCTTTCCCTTTATTGTTATAGTGGTAGGGATAGCCATGGACACTAATTTATTTACACTTGTTACAGTTAGAACCATGTCAAAAATAGGAAATATGGCTTGTTCCGAGAGGGGAGACTCCTGAGTTGGTGTTTTTGCAATATCCTTCCCTTTATTTATATTCTATGTTTGGGAAGCTTCCTGGGAAGTGCTTGGTGCTACTTCTATCTTGAGGTGAGTACTTTCAGAAGGCCCAACTTGTTGCTCTACTATATCTACAGTTTTGATAGTGACTTCCATTAAATCAATACCCTGTTCCTCTATTAACTCTAACAGGGGGTCTTCTTTGATCGCTCGACCTGTTATTGGTATAATTGGTGCCACAACATCTACTGAACCTTCTCGAAGCCTTCTTAACTCTGTGGGGTAATCATAGGCTTCATAAACTTGTGTGTTGCCCCTCATTTTGGGAGGTAAATCATCCCATACCTTTTGCAAATCTAATCCTTTTTCCATAGCTTCTAATAGGCTTTCTTCAAAAGTGTCTTCCCGATGTTTTATTCGAGCATATTATCTCTTTTTCATCATTCTATTGTATATTCCTTTTGGGTCATATAATATCCATGATATTTCATCTAATACCATATTATCCAATTCAAACATTCCTTTGAGTAGGGAAGGATATACAAAAAATACAAAATCTCCAAAATGATAGGGAACATCGAGCCATGGGACCTTACCAGTCTCATCTTAGCCTCCTCTGCCATCTGTCTGCATAGTTCTGAAGCTGCTATGGATAATGGGTAGTACTGTGGTAGCACCTTAGGAGGTATCGTAGCTCCATACAATCTGATATAAGTAAAACCCTCTATGAAGAAGAAATCTCCAATTTCATTTTCTTTAATGAATGCTTTTACCCCTGGCCCTAATCTCTCAAGACCTAATCCAGTTAAGGCCCAATGGATTTCTACCATGAAACGATCATAGAACCAACCCATGTGAGTTCGTTCTTCATGAAGTCTCCAGAAGCTATTATGAACATAGGGGTTGTCGATGGATTTTACTCTTTTACGGGCTTCTTCTCCCAATTGGCCCACTATTAGGTGAATGAGAAATGAATATTGTGAAAAATGAGGCATCTCCTACCTCTATTCAAAAACTGCTCTTCATAATTATATCATTTCTTTATGTATTTGGGTACTCAATTCTAGTTCCTAGGCATAAATTGGAGTGTTATGTGCCCTATTGCATTATGCAGCTAAATATAAAACCCTTTTTGTTATTCTATTCAGATCATGTACTCCCAAAACTATGTTTATCATATCACATAAATCTTGTACCCAGGGTTTAAAAGCATTCTTGTTGATTGGGAATTCTTTATCTATTGTTGCATATGTATCGAACAAACTTTTAAATACTTCCATGTCTATAAACATACAATATTGGTGTTCGATTATCTAGTCTACCAGAAAAGTGGTATAATTCGTTAAGTTGAACACCTCCTGGATATGCTCGACTTTGATGCTGAACACCCATTTATTCTTGTGGTCTCGAAAGGTCCTCGTTCTTTCGTCATATGCTAGTACCATAAAAACCATCAAGTCTGAGGAGAAGTGCACTTTTAGGCATAATAGTTTCCCAAGGTTACTGTTCCATATGTTATTTCTGTAGAAATCCTTGTATTGTAACCTATGAGATTTATGAAATAAATCTGCCATTATCCATGGGGTCTTGTTATCGCCTTCCATCACTCAGGAAAAAATCTTGATACATGCATTTTCAATATTGTACAATTGAGCTGGGTTTGGTTTTTTATTTTCCCCACATTTTTGATCAAACTCATACATGGTGGTATCGGGAACATGCAGCCCAGAGATCACAGAGTATGGGGATCTATTTGTGATTAATTGCATGGCTTCCCTAGTGTATGTAGGTATGAAAACATCTCCCTATGACACCATTGTTCTTAATGTAGTAGGTAAGGTATTTCTATGATACTTGAAAACTTTCTTCTCTTTGTACCTCCTATGTATCAACCTTCACTCTTATATTACCGGGGTAGTAGCATCGACTATTTTTGTGTGTTCATATATAGGGTGGTGGAATGAGTCTGATAAATTCACACATTTTTTCATCAACCGGATGTCACCAACTACTGTTCAAAATTGACCAACAAAAATCTGCCATCGCATATTTGGAGTTGAGAGTTTATGGCGAGTAATGTATTTTATCTTACATGCCTTGGGCCCTTTTGATTTGTGTGCCTATAATCATTTATAAACCTCTGCTATTGGTCGTTGGGAACATTTTTATCAGATGTGGAATTGATATGTGCCACTAGGATGACTTTATTTTTAAATATTATGACACCTCAGGTTCGAATGGTGACTAAATCCTTGAGATTGATTATATTTCATTTAGGTAGCGATCTTCCTCGGGATTTCTACAAGATCTGGTTCTTGGTGTGAGTGACGGTTTTTATTGCCTCAAAGGCTTCCCTTTTTCCTTAAGTCAAACATGATCAAGCACAGCCATTGGATGTGCTTCTTTTGTCATTGTCACCATGGATTTGTTTGAAACCTGTAGGTTAATTAATCGAAAGAAACATGCTCCGAACCCTCTTTAAATTTTGACCAATAAGGATGGGGATTAATAATGGGTTCATAGTATTGTTAAATGCATTTAACCTTTAATTAATCAATTTTTTTCTTTAAAATTACCTTTGGTTTACCTTAGGGTCACATGCTACCATGAGCACATTCGTTAGATCCATTGAAGATGCTTGTTCGTTAAATCCTTGGTATTTTCTTTGTTTTTACTCTGACTCATGCACGACCATTGGATTTCTTTTATCTCAATGAAGTGTTGTCGTTAGATCTTGATATTTGATTCATCTCTTAACTCTTTGGCTTGTGTGTTGTCATCGGATTGATTTGAGATGAAGCACATTCGTTGATGTCCTAGGACCTACACGATAGTTAGTATTCCTGTGTCTGATTGAGTTAATAATGCTTGTACTATCGAAAACCTTTGGTTTGGTAATAATTCATAAGACATTATTTAAAGGTTAGAGACCATACTTTCATTGATTTAATTTTCTAATATCGTGGTATATTAATCTTCATCTAATCATGATTATCCAATATTAACCCCATGATTTCTTTATCTTAATAATTCGATTTAAACCTAGGTAGCATATTACGCGTTTACCTCTCCTTGCGATCGTCGTTAGATCTTACCATGGTGAAGGCGCGACCGTAGATTCTTTCGACCATGTGCTTGGTTTAACATATGATAGAAGAGATAATTTACAAAGTATTTAATTAACCAAAAGAAAAACTTTAGATTAAACCTTGATAAATTTTACCGATGTGCACCGTCAGATTTGAGCAGTGATGAGTGCATCTGTCGGATCTCCTATACCTGCACACTTCAATAACTAGGGGGTGCATATTTTAATTTTTATTAATCTCAATTAATATGAAAGGGGGATATTATTTGATGTGTTATACCCTTGCTAATTACTTGATTAACTTTACCTTTATCTTTTTCCTCATCTGATATCTTACCGTCCATGATTTTTGGTGCGGCCATTGGATCTTAGATGGCTATTGGTGCAGTCATAGATTTTAATCAACCTACAAGTTATTTATGAAAGGATGTATAGTTTAAATCATGATTAAGCTGAAGGGGGGGTGATTATCCAATGTTATTAGACCCTTGTTAATTCGTTTTAACCCACTTAATTTAGCTTATGATATTTTATCTTTTTAATTCTTCTTTTATTCGTGCGCCACCATAGGATTAGATCTAGATCGAGCGCTATCATCCAATCTTCCTAACTTTCTCAATTATTATTCCAAAGGGGGTGCGGACTCTTAACATTAATTTTAATACATGATTTACTTGAATCTGGAGCTCCCATTAGATCAAACATTTCTTGGGTGCTACCATCCAATCGGTCAGAGTTGCTCATTTTTTAATTGGTAGTTTTGACTTATTACAACTTCTTTTTAAAGCTTTGACTCTTTGGAAATTGTGCAATCATCATATTTGTCTTCGTGCAAGTGTTGTCGTTTGATCAAAGGGAACTTGCTCGATTTTAATTAAGAAGAATCTTAGGTTATAACCTTATTGACCTTTTGACTTATATGATGGTGGGTTGCTTTAAGCGCTACCATTTGATTTGGAGCGGTAAAAGTGCAGCCTTTAAATTTAATAATGTTACTCATTTTTTAGCAAAGGGGGCACATACCTTTAGTTTCAATTAAACTTTGCTTTTAACCTTAGGTTAGTGCTTTTAAATTTCATATTTTAGACCACGATGATTTATTTGACCCTATTTTTAAAGTATAAAGTTATTTGGACCTTAGGGTATAATGATTTATTTAATCCTTAGTGACATACTTTCGGATCTTAGGTCTTTATATTTTAAAATTAGATTTAGACCTTAGGGAGGCTTTACTTATGAAGGTCAATTATTAATAAAACTTTCCATAACCCTTATTAATACAATTAAGCAATTATTAAAAGGGTGTCTACCTAATCAATGACCAATATTTTAGACTCATCAAACCAATTCGGTGAAAAACTTAGATACTCACACTAATTTGAAGAAGCGACTAGTATTATGGGCACTTTGATTGAAACCAAAAATTTAAATTTGGGGGTTTCAAAGTTGAGTCAAATTTGGATCCAAAATGACTTTAATTCACTAAACTTACATGCAAATACATTATTCTCAACTATCTCTTGCTTATTCAATGAGGTGTAAATTTCAAAAATTCATCACATTGACTTGAGTTCTCACTTTCACAAACATATAAGATTTACTTCAAATAGCAGGTTATCTCTAAAAATTTTAAAACCAAGTCATCATTCATGTATTTAGGCCAATCATGACTCTACAACATTTTGCAAGCATATAGGATATCTAATATGTGAGAATCATTATAACCTTTTATCCTAGATTCCATTGTCGATTGTTCATTAAATTGATTATTAATTCCAAAGTATCTACCTCTATTTTGTTTAACATAGCAAGCTTATTATTTGTGTATGGAGAAATTAACTCAAGTTCTTTGTCCACCATAAATGACATTTGATCATTAATCACATCCGAATCCAACATACCATTATGCAAAATCTTACCTGAATTTCGAATGGTTGAATAGAAAGGTTGAGATTCTACCTTTTGTACATTTTTATTTACCAAATCTTGGTGAGCCTTTGTAACTTCTTATTTTTCCTAATGATATCCATCATTGTCATCTTGTATTTCTTCATCTTCATCGATTACTTATTTTTCAAAATTACCAAAATTAGGCACCCAATAAAAAATATGTCCATCTATTTCAAACCATAAATCCTATTGGTCAAGGAATATGTTAAATAACCCATTTTCCTGATCAACTGCTTGATTCCTTTTTAATGATGTAATATTTTCATTTATATCATCAATCACATCAAACCCAAACCATTTAGATTTTGGGATGTTCTCTATTTGAGGTAGCATAAATATTATAGGGTCCTTAGGTGAAACAAGGCCTTCAATTTCTTACCCCTCACATGGGAACCAAGTGAGTGGTTCTATTTCTTCATCCAAAACAAATGGATCCCATGAAACATTTACCCTTTCTTCCTTTTCTCTTCTATCAAGGTGTTCAATAAAATCATATTCAAAATTATTGAATCTTGGAACCTTCTCTATTTCAGCAAGTGGTATGACATCTTCTAGTTGTACAAGCATTTTGAGGTCTTCATGTGAGATAGAGATTTTAGCATCCTGCATATCAAGTGAAATAGAAATTTCATCAGTAAGAGTGTGAGAAACAAATGATTACTCATGTCTTCCCTAATAATTATTTTGAGTATGTTGAAGGTTTTGATCATCAATTTTAATCATCTCATCCAAATTAATGGAAGGTCCTAATTTTTCATATGTTTCAAACCGAGTCCACTCTAGGACCCCTCCATTGTCTAAAAGAATATGAATTTTAGTATCTTTGACCTTTGTCTCATGAGGATGATTTGTAGAATTATCAAGATGTGCATCTTGAGTATTTATTCCTATAATTGAGCAATGTTTCTTTTAAGTTGTAGAACTGGCATTTGAAACTTGTCATACATATCAGGTGAAGTGAGTGCTTCATTAGAAAGAGTGGCAAAGTCCTCCCATTTATTCCACCAACAATAATCATCTTCTAAAACTAGGGTGTGATGTTCAACCACTTCACAATATTTAAATTCAATAATAGATTGCTTTTCAGACTCACCTTCATCTACTTTTGAGGGCTCAATTGTTTCTAAAAGTGTATCAATTCATGCATCATCCCAATCCTCACTTGTGAATAATGACTTTAAGCCTTTTAGTTCTAGCTTGTCACAACTTGGCTCATATTGGATTTCTTGATCATCATAATAGATTTCCTCTAAAAACAAGTGATGAAATTCTATCATGCCTTCTGCACAATATTCAAATTCATCTCTTGAATCCTCCTCAAATTCACCTTCAACCACCTTTAGTGGGTCAAGGGTTTCTTCAATGGGATCAATTCTTGAATTTAGCTTTCTATGATTGTCCCAATCCTCCTTTGTGAATAATGACTCTAAGCCTTTTATTTCTAAAGGCTCATACATTTTCAACATTGAGTCAATCTCTACATCTTGATGGGCTTGTTCACCACAATCCTCATTGGTGGATATTGGTTTTAAAACTTGCACCTCCTCTTGGATGATATCTGGGGTGGTTGTGAAATTTAGACATTCAACTTCATCACATTGATTGTTCATATTAGATGTTTGGTATTGGTTGAAATCCATACCTATTTAAGAATAGTCCATCATGGGAGAAGGTTGTACATCAACCTGAATCATGGGTGGTATCTTATTTTGAGCCTTAGGGTTAAGTAATGATAATCGACTCACATCAACCCCTTTCAAAATCCACTATTGTTCTACAGTTATTGCCTTCTTGTAGGCTCTAGACAAGGATGGATTTTTAAGATGTCTACGTGAAGGTATTTGAGATAAATTTTTCAAACCATAACTATTAGAAAATATATTAATCAAGCAATGGTTTATATATAATATGCAAAGGCTAAAAATAACCTTGCAATGCATGAAATATAACCCCCCTAAGTTGATGCTAATAATGATTAAATCATGCTAACAACTAACAATAATATGCCAACTAATTAACAACTAATATTTGTTAATCAAAAGATATTAACGAATATCTAACCTTAGGTAGTAAATTAAATAATCTACCTAGGATAATTTACATATAACCAATGAGGTAATAATCATAGTTACTATAGTATAGTAACTCTAGAATCCCCCCTTATTGCATTATTTAGGTAATGTATATATCTGCCCCAATATAGTGAAGGAGAGAAATGAAAGATGTTATTATTCTAGCTCTTGCTCTAGCTTGGGCTCTAAGTGTACCTCTAGATGAGTACCTCTGGAACTATCTCTAGATCTACCTATGAATATACCACTCGATTTGTCTTTGGATCTACTAGTGGATCTACCATAGGATTTACCTTTCTTATAGAAGCCATACAACAGTTATTTCATCTTGGTTGAGCTACTCTAGCTTGTGTCTCTAGCTAATCTTGCTTAGGTCTACCTTTGGGTCTGTCACCTCTAGGTCTAAGTAAAATAAGTACTTCCTGAGTACTTTAAGAAAAATTTGGATCATCCCTCACTTTGTTTTCACAACAATGAATGTCCTTATTGTAATATTTTCATCCTACCGGATTGCATGGGTAACCAACTGTTGCAACCGCTAGGTGTACTAGAGTATATCACTAAATACGAGGTTCACTCTATTACAATATGATTTTACAAAATTTTTGATAAGGTAGCTAAGGTGTCAGTCGCTGCCGAAAATGCACCCTTAGAAGTTTCCCTCTTTTTGCAAAATATGTTGTAATAGAATTTTTGCAATAAGTTGGACTAAGGTGTCGATCTCTACTGAAAGTGCACCCTTATAAGTCATCCTCCGTTTTTAGAAAAATATTTTGTGAGGTAGAAAATAAAATTTTATCCCCCCTAAGTGCAAAATATTTACAACTTATGAAGCTTTTTAAGGCTTTTACAAATATTGCCTCCTAGGCAAATTTAAAAAATTTCACCAAAAAAATCCCCCCATTTATTACAAGTATTTCAAACAAAAGAGTTGTTATTTATGAAGCCTAAAAAGAGGTACAATCCCCCCTTTATTGCAAGTACTTCAAACAAAAATATTTGCTATTTATGAAGCCTAAAAAGAGGTTTGCAATGGTGCTGCCTAGGTTTACAATTTTTTTTCCTTACAAAGTTGTATGGGTCATAAGAACTTTGTGTGCTTATTAAGAATCAAAACCTAAGTCCTCACTAGCAACATGGCCTTTTTGTTTTCTATTTTACCTCTATGGTGTGCCTTTGCCCTTTTTGTCTTGCTTATTTTTAAACCAACACCAATTGGTGTCATGGTTGTCCTTTTTACAATTTATGCAAAAATTCTTTTGTGATTGAGGTTGCTTGCCCTTATCTTTGGAAGATGATCCCTCCTTCTTCTTTTGACCCTGTTTGTTTATGTAAAGTGCACTATTGGACACTTCATCTCTTTGTAGCTAATTTGCTTCTTCATTTTGAAGCAAATTTACTAAGTCCACAAAGGTCACATGTCTTTGAGATATTTGAAGATATGTTATTAACATCTTGTAGGAATCTAGAAGAGCCCTTAAAATGACCAAATTTAAGATCTTATATTTGAATTTTTCTCCAAAAGCATTTAGTTTTGATTTTATTTCTACCACTCTACAGAGGAATAACTCTACTGTCTCACCTGAATTCATATGGAGAGTATGAATTTATGATTGAAGGTGAAGAATTGTGGCTTCATTTTTCCCTTCAAAAATGGTAGATAAAGCATCCCACACTTCTTTACCATTTTGAGCATCACAAATGTGAGGCTGAATTTCATTAGTAGTAGCTATAAAAATTAGCATGAGAATTCTATTGTCTTTTTTATCCCATGCCTTCTAATATGCTCCTGGTGTAGTGGGTCTTTTTACAGTGTCTTTCACTATATCCCACAATTCCTCTACAATAAGAATGGCCTTAATTTTAGTTTTCCATACAGAATAATTAGAACCTTTAAGAAACTGGGTATCATTGAGATATTTATTTTAGCCATTGTAAAGGTTCCTTATCACACCAAAATGGTCTCTCTTTCACTCTAATTCATATTTAATATCACCTGCCTAAAAATCCTCCTGAAGAAGGATAATTAGTTTGAGGAATTTTAAGCCAAACAATAAGCAATGAAATATAATTCACTCTAATTTGTATATAATGGCACCTACCTAAAAAACCTTTTGAAAAAGGATGATTAGTTTGAAGATTTTAAGCCAAACAAGAAGAGTGAATTAGGATTTTTATGGAGTTAATATCAAAAAATTGGTTTTACCTGTGCAATAAATTACACAAATGGATGTAAAATTTGGGGTCTTAAGCTCACTTGATTTTAACTTAAGAGGTAATTGCAAAAATAGGAATTTAAATGCAATATTCCATCAAAATTTCCCACAAATTTTTAACACTTAGGTGTTAGATTCTACCGAAAATGCACCTAATTTAACAATGCCAATTTAACAAAAGGTGTCGAATGCTATCGAAAATGCACCTTATTATAGTAATTTTTGCAAAATATTTGATCATGTGTTTTGAAAAAAAAATGATATTCAAAATTCTCCCCTTGTCTTACAATTTTGCAAAGAATGTGGTAAAAATAATTGCCTTTCCTTTTTGTGTTGCAAAATAAACAAGTTTCAATGTTTCAACCCTTTGATTTTCACAATTTCCCCTTGTGTTACAATTTTGCAAAAGAAGAATCCAATTCTTGGTTTGTCCCCATTTTTGTTTGAAAAATAAACCCGGTTGTGAAAATTTAGATCTTCAATGTGATGAGATCCTTCTCCAATTTGCAAAAAAATGAATGTGCAATATTTTGTGTTATATCCCAAGGTTTGAGAAAAAATGCACAATTTGCCTTTGATTTTGCAAAAAGTTTTGATATTCAAGTGTCCCCCCTCCTTGTGTTACAAATTTGCAAAAAAGAATCACAATTTCTTGTCTCCCCTTTGCTTTGCAAATTTAACAAGGTAGCACACCTTTCAAGCCAAGTCGACACACGACAAGCTTTTGAAAGGTTATCCAGAACCAGTCAACACGTGACTTGGTATTAGTGGACCCAAGGTCTATTTTTCATGAGAAAAACTCTTACTCTCAAAACTAGTGTGTTAGAAATATTTTGAGAAATTTTTAAATCTCCGAGATTTACAAAAAAAAAGGTGTTATTTATTTGTATTACATATCAAATTTTGAGAAAACAAAAACACTATTTCAATTGGTTTTTGAAAAAATAAATCTCTTTTCCTTTTTTGTTTTATTTGAAAATTTTAAATTTATCAATTATTTAATTAATAATAAAATAATTTGACTAAAAAATTATTAATTTAAAATAAAATAAATGATTTTTAACCAAAATAATATTAAATTATTAAAAAATATATTGAAAACTTTTAATAAAATGTAAAATAAAATTTAGCTTTGATGACATCGACGAGAGTCGAACTCCTGATCTCGTGGGAGTTGTCCTTAGCATTGGCCTAAATTTTTGATCGGGCTAGCAAATTGATCTGAAGGACAAAGGGAAGCAATTTTCTTTTGTTTTTTCTCTTGCGGTTTTGCTAATTTATGTTCACCATTTCGAACTGGACGTCTGCAATGCTTGTCCATCAAGGATATTCTATAGGAGGTATAAAAATGCAATGGATCATTTATTATCTCCTATTAATACCTCCAATCCATCACAAATGAGATGAATTCAAATTTGTCCCTTGGTGCATCATCTGCACGATCTCTCCCTTGCTACGTAGGAACAAACAACTACAGGATACTTAGGTAGTTATCCCACATTTGGGATGCTATGATTAACAAGTATTTTAAAAACATAAACACTTCCTAAATTAAATGTCTTCCTTCAATGAGATGATGCCTCATGAAACCATCAATTTATCCCACGCATGAGGTCTATCCTTTACTATACGCTACATGCCAAAATTCTATTCTTTTGGTCCACTCTTCATATCACAACATCCTTGTGCATCTAGGATCGGTAACTCTAGTGGTCCCATAGTGTCAGAGTCAATGAAGAAATTAGATCATGTCACCGTTAATATCTGGTCGAAATCAATTATCATCGGTACATATAGGTATATGTGTCACATCCTAGGTCCATCAAGGTATCTATGTCCTAGGTCCACTAGCATATAGTGGATGTCACATCCAGTCCATAGAGTCATGTTGGTAGGTCTTCTAGGTCTTATCCATCGAAGTGTAGAACCTGAGTCAAATCTCAGTGTTAGCTTCTGATTCCAGATCTACCAGGTCTTGTCCATCGAAGGGTGGAACCTATGTTGGATCATATTTATATCATCAGAGCGGTTGCTCTGATACAAATGAAGGTATTGGAGAGAAATGATTCAAACCATTACCATTAGAAAATATATTAATCATGCAATGGTTTATATACAATATGCAAAGGCTAAAAATAATCTTGCAATGTGTGAAAACATAACCCCCCTAAGTTGACGCTAACTATGATTAAATCATGCTAACAACTAACAATAATATGCCAACTAATATTTTTTAATAAAAAATATTAATGAATATCTAACCTTAGGTAGTAAATTAAATAATCTACCTAGGATAATATACATATAACAAAATGAGGTAATAATCATAGTTATTGTCTAAAACTCCTTAGGAATGTAGAAGTAAATGGTTCTAAGACTTCCAAGTATATGTGGATGGCTTCTTCTTCTAAAATGGTGTAATGGTCTCTATTTTGGAACACAACCTATGGAACTTGTCTTTAAATTGACTCATGGATTCATTATGTTCTTTATAGATAGATGCAAACTGATTTGCTATCATATCCATGTCAACCAAATTTCCAAAATGTTCGAGAAACATTACTTCTATTTGAAACCAATAATTGATAGAACTTGTAGATAAACTGAGATACCAATCATAAGCAAATTCATCTAATGTGGATGGAAATATGTTACAAGCAAAATATTCATGCATGATTTGCAATTAAATTAAAGTGTTATTGTATGCTTGAATATGTTTCTTAGTCAATTCTATTCCATCATGCCTAAACTGAGGTAGATAACCCAATACATATATAGGCACATGATATGGAGGCCAGGGTATGTTTAAAGGATATCCTGTCATCATTGAAGTAAACCAAGCCATTAATGGACCTTAAAGAATACAAATTTAATACAAATTTTGTTATTCAAAGAAATATCTTGCAAAGAAGCATGAAATGACTAACAGTCCTCATATGTTTCACACATAAATAATCATGTATATCAACCAAAATATATGCATCAATTAAACCATGACATTAGAGAAAATTCTCCAATTTTCAAAATGTTAGCATTAATGCATCATCAATTAGAGATTGTGTAGGCTACGTGGTCCTTAAACTTTTAGTAAGCTTAGTCCAAATAGTGGCCATCGGTCTAGGTGGGGGAGGTTGTGTAGGGCATTATGGAGATTGTGATGTTGATGGAACATCTCTTATAACTATAGCGGGTGCAACCATGTTTGGGTATCTTTCGTTCTATGTCATGATGCTTATCATCCCGACGTATCCTTGCATGGGGTAATTTTGTGTTACCTCATTCACTTGTAAAGTATTTTCCTACACATCATGGTCAGGTAGGGGGTCTTTGAATATTTCCATATGTTGGTTGCTCAGCGCTATGGGATTATCCACTGTGAGCATTTTGTTGTCTATAAAGTCCTGCACCAAGTTTTTGAATTTCCAACAAGTGAAGATGTCATGTCCTTTCTGTCGATGGAATCTACAATATAAATTTTCCCTATAGCCCTTGGGTTTTGGTGCGTTAGGGTCTATGGGTCAAATTTTTGGCAAGTTTATCAGGTTTTCCATGAACAAGCGATCAAACAAGGAGTCTCTAGACTCCGTGAATTGTGTGAATTATCACTTAGGGCGACACTACTAATTTTGCTCTTGTTTGTGGTTTTCCTTTTCATAGTTAGCAAGAGGAACTGCCTAATAATTAGCCTTTGGGGGCTGTGTCATTTGTGTAGGTGGTGGTACAGTTATGGCAACCTGATTGACCATGGTGGGTTTCGATTGCGTGGGCCCAGTTTTGGTATTTTTGGTCCACTCTTTCTTGCGCGGCTTGGAAATATCACCGTCTTGAATTTTGATCTCCTCAATTATCCTGGCTTGCACCAAGGCTTCTTCCAGGGTGGCATATTGTTGTAGCTGCAATAGTATGGAGATCGACCTTATGCAACTCTTTGAAAACATCTAAGTCATGTTAGCCATGGGAGGGAGGTAAGGTAGCTTTGAAAGCAATGTCCTCCACCGATTCCCATAAGTGGCTATGGTCTCATCATCATACTTCTTAAGGTCATCTAGGTCACTTAAGGATGCCTTCTTCTTGGTGTTGAAGGCAAAACATTTAAGGAACGCATCCACTAGCTGGTCTAGATTATTGATACTATGCTTCAGTAACTAGGTAAACTAATCCGAGGCAAGGCCTACGAACGTGGTTATAAACATTCTCAAAAGCAATGCATCATTGTCCTAAATGCCAAATCATTGACTTAGGAACCTCGTTATGTGCTCTTGGGCATCCTCATCCCTTCTAAAAATCTCCAATTGAGGCATTTTGAAGTGGTCGGGGTATGGGGGTGCCAAAACTGAAGTATACACAGGGTGACTACGAAGCTGGTGTAAGGTGGGCTTTTGGGGCCCCAAAGTCTTAGTCTCCACAAAATATAAGTGCTACGGCAGTGCTTTGTAGCATCAGAGGACTTAATTTTCTCTTCTTTGGTTTGCTCCCATTGTGAATTGTGAGGAACTTGAGGCTTATGGATGGGTAGTCGGGTAGCGCCTGCCCTGCCTTGGTAGGGCGTTTCAGCCTGCTCTTCTTCACACTCAAATTCCTCATAGGCTTCTTGAGGAGTTTCTAGGCATGACCTATAAATATGGATGGATGCCCGAGGAAGATGTCCATCATTGGTTCTAGGAGTGGCCTCTCGCTTAGGTCTAGGAGGTCTTAGAGGCAACACTTGATAAGGTCGTGGAGACCTGTCTCACACTAAGGGGTTGTGCCTCTCATAAATTTTTGTCCTATACGTGCGAGAGGTTGGAACCCTCTCATGCATAGTTTTCTAGAGTAACTCATCTATCTGGCACTGAATGTGCTCTTTGTTAAGATGATACAGTTGCTCTAACTGCTACTGATATTGCCTAAGCTGCATGATTTGCACTTGGCAGGCTGCATGTTTGGAAAATGCCAAGTCAATTTGTTCCATCGTCCTATGTCTAGGAGGCCTAGATGCCTCCCCTACATATCTATCTCGGTCATGGTGATCTGAGATCTCTATGGGTCACTTTCATCTATCGAGGTTAGCAACATTCACCTGAGGCTTCAATAGGTGATCTTGATAATTAGTAGGTGTAGAGGCGTATTGCTCCCATGTGGTGTATTCCTCTTGAGGAATATACTGGTTTTCCTCGTGCTCCCTTTCGTACATGTGAAAGGGACGAGCGAAGTTGTCTCACCCTGTCTGAAGAGCCTTGCACTTTAGATTTGGCCTATTAGTTCTAATAGTAATGAGGGGTGGAGGAGGAATGATATAATCATGTGGTCCCTCCTTATGAACCCTATGCTGCTCTAGCGCTTCATCGCATAGTGGCCACTCATAATGAGTATCTAAGGGGGCCTTCCCATGTGTGTACTCCTCTTGAGAGGGTCTGTGTTGAATGGGAGTGCCCCTCAAAGGGGTGCCTCTATAGTCCTTTTCTATAGTGGCATAGTGTGGACTACATTATGGGTCAGGCTGCCAAGGTGGTATAACCAAGTCCTTGGGGCTATAACAGAGGTGACTTGTTCCTCCTTGTATACTTCCACAACTTCTACCCATGATTGGGCTTGGCTACGGGTATACACCATGGTGGTGGTCTTTCTAGAAAGATGTATTTTTTTATCTCCTTTACAATTTTTATGTTATACCAAACAAAATGGGACCACACAAACAAGAAAATGATTATCTCATTTATAGATTAAATGTGTGCCCTAGATCTGGTATAATGTGTTTGATTTTTTTTGTATGAATATCATAAAGGAAACTTTGTTATACATGCAAAATGAGGGCTCTTGTATCTCCAAAATGGTCGCCCCTTCAATATACCATTGCCAGGCCGTTATACCGAACCTCTCAATATACCCGCCCTTACGTGAGGGAAACTATTGGTACGCAAGAGTAGAATAGTACGTGGAACATAGGCGATACGAAAGGGGGATCACTCTATTTTTGACACCTACCATAGAAGACTTATCCTCATGCATGGGGAATCACCCCCGTTACACTTGGTCAGATTTCGTTAGGATTTACATCTAGCAACAGTCACGATCGGGGTATATGTATGCAAAATCCAATCCAAGGTGGTGATGAAATCCATCGTTGGTCTTGATCAAGGGTTGGGGTATTAATACCAGCCCCTTGATGTTAATTTTATTAGGTGGTGTGTGTGTGGTTCCTTTTAATCATGTAAAGAAAGAAAACATACAACAAAAGATGATTTTCACTAATGCAATTCTTTAAAGTACATTTTATCTTTCATAAACAATTAGCAGCAAAAAGGAAATCACAAAACCTACCCAGAACTGAAGCCTATGATGAGGACTTGCCACTTGTGCAAGTATCATGCAAGCAAACCAGAGAAGAATGCATTCCTAATAAAGTTCCTTCCATTTGATTTACTCTATGTTTTTTTTTCTTTTCCTTATTGCAAGAAGGAAAACAAACTACTTAACTTTTCTATGCAAGCAAAGAAAACAGAAAATTGTAGAAACAGAAAAACATAGAGGATGTTCATAAAATCTACCTCCTCTCTGTCTAAACCAGATGCCTCTGAGTTTCTACTCAAAAAATGCATAGAGATCTAATCATCCTGGGGTGGGATGAATAGCAGGTCTGCATTCGTCACAGTGTGGGGAAAATACATATTCATCTCAGGGTGGGATGAATAGCAGGTCTGTATTCATCACAGGGTGGCACGAGTAGCAGTCCAGCGCCTGAAGGAGTAACACCTGCAAGGAAAACCACAAAACTTGGATCAGAAACCTGATCTTAATAGTAGGGGATAGGGTCCCACTGTGATCGCCACTAAAATCCGAATGCGGAGTGACGGCGTACCAGATGTGATGCAAATGAAATTGATATATGGTGTAGATGCTAAGTCCTACGAATGCGATGAACAAGTGCATGAAGGAAATGACACAAAAATAAATAGGATGTAAGAAAAAAAAAGTGGGGCCTCTTTTATTAATGTTTCTTTTAATCTAGTTACAATATGTCTCCCCCCTCTAGGGCTCAGAATGTTTGATACAGTTCGTTACATCAATAGATGGTATGATTCCAGTGTCTTCCGCATGCCCACATTTGAAATGGGTGGGCCAAAAATTGACGTTGCTTGTATTTGTATGTTTGTGGTTCCTTGCTGCCCCTCTAGTTTTCCTGGCAGTGAGATCTTGTGCATAGAAAAACATCAAATAGTTAATAGCATATGTGGATGTAGGAAAACATGCAATCCCCAAAGCCTCTAGCTAGTTACTATAAAAAAGAATGAAACGATGGTCAAAACATGACATAATGAACCCAAAATTTGATAGAGGCATGGAGACATTATTAGGGACACATTGCAAAAATAACAGTCAGGAAATAATACACAAATTTCTAATCGCTCTGGGGTGAAACGATTAGGACTATCACAAAACGTGCAAGAGCGACCTTGCAAATGTCCTGCCCAGAGGCCTCCAAAACTCTTGCAAACTTGGGGTTATACTAAAAGAGGCATTTTTATATGACCCAGAAGGTTAGATTTTGCAGATTCTACTCAGATTATCCTATATCTGAAAGCACTCCCTATAGGTTAGTAAACGCATAAAATGATAAAAACAAGGTCGAATCAAGTCAGAATACCATGAAACTTGAACAACAACATAAGTACATGAAATATGATAGAATGCAAAAATAATAGTAGAGAAATACTTCATATATTTCTAATCACTCTGCGGTGGGACGATTAGGACTGCAACAGTGCAAGGGGCATCCGGGGGCAGGACGCCCACCATTTGGGGCTTAGTTTTGGCACCAATCCAAGTGGAATGGGTCCAAAACCTCCTATGGGGTTGTTTTGACAAGTTTGGTGTGGTATTATGGCCGAGTGCTTAGGTTTTGGGTCTAGATTACATTCCTAGTGTCCACCCGATAACCTCTCTTCCAAAAGAGAGATTAAGGATGTAGGAAGCACAAATGGGAATGGGGATATAATTTGGTAGCACTCCGTTGCTCCAAAATGCTCTAGATCTATTCTCCTTTGGGGTGAGGAGGATCACCTTTTTATAGACCTAGGGGTCTATTTTTAATGCACATGTGAGGGTGCCACTTGGCTCACCATGCCTTTCTTGGGGGAGAGAAGATTCCTCCCTGATTTAGGGCCTCCTTGCATGAGGCCTCCATGATCAAGGCATGCTTGAATGAAGTCCCTCTCTCTGATTTGAAACCATTCCTCGCAATTGCATGCCTTGAAGGTGAAGTTGGGTGGCGTATCTGGGCTGCCATTTGTCAAGGCTTGACTTTTTTCCAGTCAAACCTGCTAATCATCCCACCCTGGGATGATTGTTGCTAATCATCCCGGGGTGGGACGAATAGGATTCTAATCATCCCAAGGTGGGATGAATAGGGAGAAAAGTTCTTAAAAGGTGCCAAATTGACCTCTGACCTTCCAAAAATGATTTGGGAGTGATTAGGACCACTATTTAACCTCTGGAGGCTGCCCTAGGGGGTATGTATGCAAATTTGGTCAGTGCTTGTAGTCACATAATTAGATTGGTGTTGTTTTGGTGTCTATAGATGCCCATTTTTGGGATGCGCTATTTGTGGCATAGTGCTAAGAAAAAATAGATGACCAAAGAACTTAATTATTAGGGTTTCTCAGTAACCTAACCAACTTTTGATGCCCCAAGTATGGAACGGGCATGCATTCTTGAATCCTTGCTTCTGACGGGCTAAGGAGCTTAATTCAAGTGTAACCTTTTTTAGTGAGGTGTACTTGATCTTGGACATTGTTCAATCAGAATAGGCAAAGGGTGCAACCTTTTGTCTGGGGAACTTTGTCTTCATGCTTCTAGAATGCCAAGTGTTTGTTCAGCTTGTGATTATTGCTTATTTGTTGCCCCAAGCAGGAGCGTGATTGTATTTATCAGTGATTCTTTGAATGCATGCCATTTCCTTGATTGGTGTGTGTATTTTTTGATTGAGTCCCACTGTGATCGCCATTGAAAGGTGAATGCAGAGTGATGATGTACCAGATGTGATGCAAATGAAATTGATACATGGTGCAGATTCTAAGTCCTACGAATGCGATGAACAAGTGCATGAAGGAAATGATGCAAAAAGAAATAGGATGTAAGAAAAAAAAAGTGGGGCCTCTTTTATTAATGTTGCTTTTAATCTGGTTACAATACGTCTCCCCCCTCTAGGGCTCAGAATGTTTGATACAGTTCATTACATCAATGGATGGTATGCTTCTAGTGTCTTTCATATGCCCACATTTGAAATGGGCGAGAAAAACATTGTTGTCGCTTGCATCCATGTGTTTGTGATTCCTTGATGCCCCTATAGTGTTCTTTGTGGTGAGATCCTATGCACAAAAAAACAACAAATAGTTAATAGCATATGAGGATGTAGGAAAACATGCAATCCCCAAAGCCTCCAGCTAGTTACTGTAAAAAAGAATGAAAATATGGTCAAAACATGTCATAATGAACCCAAAATTGGAGAGAGGTATGGAGACATCATCAAGGACACATTGCAAAAAGAACAGTTAGGAAATCATTCACATATTTCTAATCACTTCGGGATGGGACGATTAGGACTATCACACAATGTGCAAGAGTGACATTGCAAATTTCCTACCCAGAGGCCTCAAAAACTCTTGCAAACTTGGGGTTAGAGTAAAAGAGAAATTTTGAGATGACCCAGAAGGTCAGATTTTGCAGATTCTACCTAGATTATCCTATATCTGAAAGTGCTCCTTGTAGATTAGTAAACGCATAAAATGATAAAAACAAGGTCGAATCAAGTCAGAATACCATGAAACTTGAACAACAGCATAAGTATATGAAATATGATAGAATGCAAAAATAATAGTAGAGAAATACTTCACATATTTCTAATCACTCCGGGGTAGGATGATTAGGACTGCAGCAGTGCAGGGGGCACCCGAGGGCAGGATGCCCACATTTTGGGGCTTAGTTTTGGCACCAATCCAAGTGGGATGGGTCCAAAAAATTATAGGGGGTTGTGTCAACAAGTTTAGTGTGGGATTGTGGCTGAGTGCTCAGGTTTTGGGTCTAGATTGCATTCCTAGTGTCCACTCGATAACCTCTCTTCCAAAAGAGAGATTAGGGATGTAGGAAGCACAAAGGGGAATGGGGATATAATTTGGCAGCACTCCGTTGCTCCAAAATGCTCAAGATCTGTTCTCCTTTGGGGTGATGAGGCTCACATTTTTATATACCTAGGGGTCTCTTTTGAATGCGCATGCGAGGGCACCACTTGGCTCACCATGCCTTTCTTAGGGGAGAGAAGATTCCTCCCTAATTTAGGGCCTCCTTGCATGAGGCCTCCATGATCAAGGCATGCTTGACTAAAGTACCTCTCTCTGATTTGAAACCATTCCTCACAATTGCATGCCTTGAAGGTGAAGTTGGGTGGTGGATCTGGGCTGCCATTTGTCAAGGCTTGACTTTTTGCTAGTCAAACCTGCTAATCATCCCACCTGGGGATGATTGCTGCTAATCATCCCAGGGTGGGACGAATAGGATTCTAGTCATCCTAGGATGGGATGAATAGGGAGCAAAGTTCTTAAAAGGTGCCAAATTGACCTTTGACATTCCAAAACTAATTTCAGAGTGTTTATGACCACTGTTTAACCTTTGGAGGCTGCCCTAGGGGGTATGTATGCCAATTCGATCAGTGCTTGTAGTCACATAATCAGATTGGTGTTGTTTTGGTGTCTACAGTTATTTGAATCACCCTTATTTTTTTGAAATTTTTAGTAAAGCCCTTGGCATGAGCTCTTATCCTTATTGACATATTTTTCTTCATAGCATTAAGATAATATACATGATCCTGAATTTTCACCATTGGAGGGGGTTGTGCACTTGAAATATCTTTTCTTGCCAATTCTTCCTGTTGCTTATTTATTAATGCTTTTAGCTCTACCTTTTCCTTTCCCTCTTTCTCCAATTGTTTCCTTAGCTCTGTAATTGTTCCCATGAATTGATCTATGGCTTGATTTTGCATTGCTTTGACAACTTTGGCCATTTCACCTTCTTTCCCTAGTACCGATGAGCCCCTAGTTTCTTTATTTACTCTGAAGACTAGTGGGTCCTACATAATAGGAATATTTATCTCCACAATATCTAAGATAGGTGCCTTTGATTTATATTCTTATGTGAATTGTCCTTCCATATTCTCCATATCTTCTACTAACTGCAATTCTTGCTCATCTGCAGTAGTGAAGGTAGTCTGTTCATCTATTCTTTCTAGGAAAACCTTTGTAGAGGGTAAAGACAATCTGGGTTTCTTCTTTTCCACATGAGTTACATCTTCTTGTTTCTTTACTGAGTGACTTCGGAAGAGGCCACCCAATCCACCAGTTCTCCTAGGATTCATTTGTATTACTAATGGAATTTTAATCTCCTTTCCCTTTATTGTTATAGTGGTAGGGATAGCCATGGACACTAATTTATTTACACTTGTTACAGTTAGAACCATGTCAAAAATAGGAAATATGGCTTGTTCCGAGAGGGGAGACTCCTGAGTTGGTGTTTTTGCAATATCCTTCCCTTTATTTATATTCTGTGTTTGGGAAGCTTCCTGGGAAGTGCTTGGTGCTACTTCTATCTTGAGGTGAGTACTTTTAGAAGGCCCAACCTATTGCTCTACTATATCTACAATTTTGATAGTGACTTCCATTAAATCAATACCCTGTTCCTCTATTAACTCTAACAGGGGGTCTTCTTTGATCGCTCGACCTGTTATTGGTATAATTGGTGCCACAACATCTACTGAACCTTCTCGAAGCCTTCTTAACTCTGTGGGGTAATCATAGGCTTCATAAAATTGTGTGCTGCCCCTCATTTTGAGAGGTAAATCATCCCATACCTTTTGCAAATCTAATCCTTTTTCCATAGCTTCTAATAGGCTTTCTTCAAAAGTGTCTTCCCGATGTTTTATTCGAGCATATTATCTCTTTTTCATCATTCTATTGTATATTCCTTTTGGGTCATATAATATCCATGATATTTCATCTAATACCATATTATCCAATTCAAACATTCCTTTGAGTAGGGAAGGATATAAAAAAAATACAAAATCTCCAAAATGATAGGGAACATCGAGCCATGGGACCTTACCAGTCTCATCTTAGCCTCCTCTGCCATCTGTCTGCATAGTTCTGAAGCTGCTATGGATAATGGGTAGTACTGTGGTAGCACCTTAGGAGGTATCGTAGCTCCATACAATCTGATATAAGTAAAACCCTCTATGAAGAAGAAATCTCCAATTTCATTTTCTTTAATGAATGCTTTTACCCCTGGCCCTAATCTCTCTAGACCTAATCCAGTTAAGGCCCAATGGATTTCTACCATGAAACGATCATAGAACCAACCCATGTGAGTTCGTTCTTCATGAAGTCTCCAGAAGCTATTATGAACATAGGGGTTGTCGATGGATTTTACTCTTTTACGGGCTTCTTCTCCCAATTGGCCCACTATTAGGTGAATGAGAAATGAATACTGTGAAAAACGAGGCATCTCCTACCTCTATTCAAAAACTGCTCTTCATAATTATATCATTTCTTTATGTATTTGGGTACTCAATTCTAGTTCCTAGGCATAAATTGGAGTGTTATGTGCCCTATTGCATTATGCAGCTAAATATAAAACCCTTTTTGTTATTCTATTCAGATCATGTACTCCCAAAACTATGTTTATCATATCACATAAATCTTGTACCCAGGGTTTAAAAGCATTCTTGTTGATTGGGAATTCTTTATCTATTGTTGCATATGTATCGAACAAACTTTTAAATACTTCCATGTCTATAAACATACAATATTGGTGTTCGATTATCTAGTCTACCAGAAAAGTGGTATAATTCGTTAAGTTGAACACCTCCTGGATATGCTCGACTTTGATGTTGAACACCCATTTATTCTTGTGGTCTCGAAAGGTCCTCGTTCTTTCGTCATATGCTAGTACCAGAAAAACCATCAAGTCTGAGGAGAAGTGCACTTTTAGGCATATTAGTTTCCCAAGGTTACTGTTCCATATGTTATTTCTGGAGAAATCCTTGTATTGTAACCTATGAGATTTATGAAATAAATCTGCCATTATCCATGGGGTCTTGTTATCGCCTTCCATCACTCAGGAAAAAATCTTGATACATGCATTTTCAATATTGTACAATTGAGCTGGGTTTGGTTTTTTATTTTCCCCACATTTTTGATCAAACTCATACATGGTGGTATCGGGAACATGCAGCCCAGAGATCACAGAGTATGGGGATCTATTTGTGATTAATTGCATGGCTTCCCTAGTGTATGTAGGTATGAAAACATCTCCCTATGACACCATTGTTCTTAATGTAGTAGGTAAGGTATTTCTGTGATACTTGAAAACTTTCTTCTCTTTGTACCTCCTATGTATTAACCTTCACTCTTATATTACCAGGGTAGTAGCCTCGACTATTTTTGTGTGTTCATATATAGGGTGGTGGAATGAGTCTGATAAATTCACACATTTTTTCATCAACCGGATGTCACCAACTACTGTTCAAAATTGACCAACAAAAATCTGCCATCGCATATTTGGAGTTGAGAGTTTATGGCGAGTAATGTATTTTATCTTACATGCCTTGGGCCCTTTTGATTTGTGTGCCTGTAATCATTTATAAACCTCTGCTATTGGTCGTTGGGAACATTTTTATCAGATGTGGAATTGATATGTGCCACTAGGATGACTTTATTTTTAAATATTATGACACCTCAGGTTCGAATGGTGACTAAATCCTTGAGATTGATTATATTTCATTTAGGTAGCGATCTTCCTCGGGATTTCTACAAGATCTGGTTCTTGGTGTGAGTGACGGTTTTTATTGCCTCAAAGGCTTCCCTTTTTCCTTAAGTCAAACATGATCAAGCACAGCCATTGGATGTGCTTCTTTTGTCATTGTCACCATGGATTTGTTTGAAACCTGTAGGTTAATTAATCGAAAGAAACATGCTCCGAACCCTCTTTAAATTTTGACCAATAAGGATGGGGATTAATAATGGGTTCATAGTATTGTTAAATGCATTTAACCTTTAATTAATCAATTTTTTTCTTTAAAATTACCTTTGGTTTACCTTAGGGTCACATGCTACCATGAGCACATTCGTTAGATCCATTGAAGATGCTTGTTCGTTAAATCCTTGGTATTTTCTTTGTTTTTACTCTGACTCATGCACGACCATTGGATTTCTTTTATCTCAATGAAGTGTTGTCGTTAGATCTTGATATTTGATTCATCTCTTAACTCTTTGGCTTGTTTGTTGTCATCGGATTGATTTGAGATGAAGCACATTCGTTGATGTCCTAGGACCTACACGATAGTTAGTATTCCTGTGTCTGATTGGGTTAATAATGCTTGTACTATCGAAAACCTTTGGTTTGGTAATAATTCATAAGACATTATTTAAAGGTTAGAGACCATACTTTCATTGATTTAATTTTCTAATATCGTGGTATATTAATCTTCATCTAATCATGATTATCCAATATTAACCCCATGATTTCTTTATCTTAATAATTTGATTTAAACCTAGGTAGCATATTACGCATTTACCTTTCCTTGCGATCGTCGTTAGATCTTACCATGGTGAAGGCACGACCGTAGATTCTTTCGACCATGTGCTTTGTTTAACATATGATAGAAGAGATAATTTACAAAGTATTTAATTAACCAAAAGAAAAACTTTAGATTAAACCTTGATAAATTTTACCGATGTGCACCGTCAGATTTGAGCAGTGATGAGTGCATCTGTCGGATCTCCTATACCTGCACACTTCAATAACTAGGGGGTGCATATTTTAATTTTTATTAATCTCAATTAATATGAAATGGGGATATTATTTGATGTGTTAGACCCTTGCTAATTACTTGATTAACTTTACCTTTATCTTTTTCCTCATCTGATATCTTACCGTCCATGATTTTTGGTGCGGCCATTGGATCTTAGATGGCTATTGGTGCAGTCATAGATTTTAATCAACCTACAAGTTATTTATGAAAGGATGTATAGTTTAAATCATGATTAAGCTGAAGGGGGGGTGATTATCCAATGTTATTAGACCCTTGTTAATTCGTTTTAACCCACTTAATTTAGCTTATGATATTTTATCTTTTTAATTCTTCTTTTATTCGTGCGCCACCATAGGATTAGATCTAGATCGAGCGCTATCATCCAATCTTCCTAACTTTCTCAATTATTATTCCAAAGGGGGTGCGGACTCTTAACATTAATTTTAATACATGATTTACTTGAATCTGGAGCTCCCATTAGATCAAACATTTCTTGGGTGCTACCATCCAATCGGTCAGAGTTGCTCATTTTTTAATTGGTAGTTTTGACTTATTACAACTTCTTTTTAAAGCTTTGACTCTTTGGAAATTGTGCAATCATCATATTTGTCTCCGTGCAAGTGTCTTGTCGTTTGATCAAAGGGAACTTGCTCGATTTTAATTAAGAAGAATCTTAGGTTATAACCTTATTGACCTTTTGACTTATATGATGGTGGGTTGCTTTAAGCGCTACCATTTGATTTGGAGCGGTAAAAGTGCAGCCTTTAAATTTAATAATGTTACTCATTTTTTAGCAAAGGGGGCACATACCTTTAGTTTCAATTAAACTTTGCTTTTAACCTTAGGTTAGTGCTTTTAAATTTCATATTTTAGACCACGATGATTTATTTGACCCTATTTTTAAAGTATAAAGTTATTTGGACCTTAGGGTATAATGATTTATTTAATCCTTAGTGACATACTTTCGGATCTTAGGTCTTTATATTTTAAAATTAGATTTAGACCTTAGGGAGGCTTTACTTATGAAGGTCAATTATTAATAAAACTTTCCATAACCCTTATTAATACAATTAAGCAATTATTAAAAGGGTGTCTACCTAATCAATGACCAATATTTTAGACTCATCAAACCAGTTCAGTGAAAAACTTAGATACTCACACTAATTTGAAGAAGCGACTAGTATTATGGGCACTTTGATTGAAACCAAAAATTTAAATTTGGGGGTTTCAAAGTTGAGTCAAATTTGGATCCAAAAGGACTTTAATTCACTAAACTTACATGCAAATACATTATTCTCAACTATCTCTTGCTTATTCAATGAGGTGTAAATTTCAAAAATTCATCACATTGACTTGAGTTCTCACTTTCACAAACATATAAGATTTACTTCAAATAGCAGGTTATCTCTAAAAATTTTAAAACCAAGTCATCATTCATGTATTTAGGCCAATCATGACTCTACAACATTTTGCAAGCATATAGGATATCTAATATGTGAGAATCATTATAACCTTTTATCCTAGATTCCATTGTCAATTGTTCATGAATTTGATTATTAATTCCAAAGCATCTACCTCTATTTTGTTTAACATAGCAAGCTTATTATTTGTGTATGGAGAAATTAACTCAAATTCTTTGTCCACCACAAATGACATTTGATCATTAATCACATCCGAATCCAACATACCATTATGCAAACTCTTACCTGAATTTCGAATGGTTGAATAGAAAGGTTGAGATTCTCTCTTTTGTACATTTTTATTTACAAAATCTTGGCGAGCCTTTGTAACTTCTTATTTTTCCTAATGATCTCCATCATTGTCATCTTGTATTTCTTCATCTTCATCGATTACTTATTTTTCAAAATTACCAAAATTAGGCACCCAATAAAAAATATGTCCATCTATTTCAAACCATAAATCCTATTGGTCAAGGAATATGTTAAATAACCCATTTTCCTGATCAACTGCTTGATTCCTTTTTAATGATGTAATATTTTCATTTATATCATCAATCACATCAAACCCAAACCATTTAGATTTTGGGATGTTCTCTATTTGAGGTAGCATAAATATTATAGGGTCCTTAGGTGAAACAAGGCCTTCAATTTCTTACCCCTCACATGGGAACCAAGTGAGTGGTTCTATTTCTTCATCCAAAACAAATGGATCCCATGAAACATTTACCCTTTCTTCCTTTTCTCTTCTATCAAGGTGTTCAATAAAATCATATTCAAAATTATTGAATCTTGGAACCTTCTCTATTTCAGCAAGTGGTATGACATCTTCTAGTTGTACAAGCATTTTGAGGTCTTCATGTGAGATAGAGATTTTAGCATCCTGCATATCAAGTGAAATAGAAATTTCATCAGTAAGAGTGTGAGAAACAAATGATTACTCATGTCTTCCCTAATAATTATTTTGAGTATGTTGAAGGTTTTGATCATCAATTTTAATCATCTCATCCAAATTAATGGAAGGTCCTAATTTTTCATATGTTTCAAACCGAGTCCACTCTAGGACCCCTCCATTGTCTAAAAGAATATGAATTTTAGTATCTTTGACCTTTGTCTCATGAGGATGATTTGTAGAATTATCAAGATGTGCATCTTGAGTATTTATTCCTATAATTGAGCAATGTTTCTTTTAAGTTGTAGAACTAGCCTTTGAAACTTGTCATACATATCAAGTGAAGTGAGTGCTTCATTAGAAAGAGTGGCAAAGTCCTCCCATTTATTCCACCAACAATAATCATCTTCTAAAACTAGGGTGTGATGTTCAACCACTTCACAATATTTAAATTCAATAATAGATTGCTTTTCAGACTCACCTTCATCTACTTTTGAGGGCTCAATTGTTTCTAAAAGTGTATCAATTCATGCATCATCCCAATCCTCACTTGTGAATAATGACTTTAAGCCTTTTAGTTCTAGCTTGTCACAACTTGGCTCATATTGGATTTCTTGATCATCATAATAGATTTCCTCTAAAAACAAGTGATGAAATTCTATCATGCCTTCTGCACAATATTCAAATTCATCTCTTGAATCCTCCTCAAATTCACCTTCAACCACCTTTAGTGGGTCAAGGGTTTCTTCAATGGGATCAATTCTTGAATTTAGCTTTCTATGATTTTCCCAATCCTCCTTTGTGAATAATGACTCTAAGCCTTTTATTTCTAAAGGCTCATACATTTTCAACATTGAGTCAATCTCTACATCTTGGTGGGATTGTTCACCACAATCCTCATTGGTGGATATTGGTTTTAAAACTTGCACCTCCTCTTGGATGATATCTGGGGTGGTTGTGAAATTTAGACATTCAACTTCATCACATTGATTGTTCATATTAGATGTTTGGTATTGGTTGAAATCCATACCTATTTAAGAATAGTCCATCATGGGAGAAGGTTGTACATCAACCTGAATCATGGGTGGTATCTTATTTTGAGCCTTAGGGTTAAGTAATGATAATCGACTCACATCAACCCCTTTCAAAATCCACTATTGTTCTACAGTTATTGCCTTCTTGTAGGCTCTAGACAAGGATGGATTTTTAAGATGTCTACGTGAAGGTATTTGAGATAAATTTTTCAAACCATAACTATTAGAAAATATATTAATCAAGCAATGGTTTATATATAATATGCAAAGGCTAAAAATAACCTTGCAATGCATGAAATATAACCCCCCTAAGTTGATGCTAATAATGATTAAATCATGCTAACAACTAACAATAATATGCCAACTAATTAACAACTAATATTTGTTAATCAAAAGATATTAACGAATATCTAACCTTAGGTAGTAAATTAAATAATCTACCTAGGATAATTTACATATAACCAATGAGGTAATAATCATAGTTACTATAGTATAGTAACTCTAGAATCCCCCCTTATTGCATTATTTAGGTAATGTATATATCTGCCCCAATATAGTGAAGGAGAGAAATGAAAGATGTTATTATTCTGGCTCTTGCTCTAGCTTGGGCTCTAAGTGTACCTCTAGATGAGTACCTCTGGAACTATCTCTAGATCTACCTATGAATATACCACTCGATTTGTCTTTGGATCTACTAGTGGATCTACCATAGGATTTACCTTTCTTATAGAAGCCATACAACATTTATTTCATCTTGGTTGAGCTACTCTAGCTTGTGGCTCTAGCTACTCTTGCTTAGGTCCACCTTTGGGTCTGTCACCTCTAGGTCTAAGTAAAATAAGTACTTCCAAAGTACTTAAGAAAAATTTGGATCATCCCTCACTTTGTTTTCACAACAATGAATGTCCTTATTGTAATATTTTCATCCTACCGGATTGCATGGGTAACCAATTGTTGCAACCGCTAGGTGTACTAGAGTATATCACTAAATACGAGGTTCACTCTATTACAATATGATTTTACAAAATTTTTGATAAGGTAGCTAAGGTGTCGATCGCTGCCGAAAATGCACCCTTATAAGTTTCCCCCTTTTTGCAAAATATGTTGTAATAGAATTTTTGCAAGAAGTTTGACTAAGGTGTCGATCTCTACCGAAAGTGCACCCTTATAAGTCATCCTCCCTTTTTAGAAAAATATTTTGTGAGGTAGGAAATAAAATTTTATCCCCCCTAAGTGCAAAATATTTGCAACTTATGAAGCTTTTTAAGGCTTTTACAAATATTGCCTCCTAGGCAAATTTAAAAAATTTCACCAAAAAAATCCCCCCATTTATTACAAGTATTTCAAACAAAAGAGTTGTTATTTATGAAGCCTAAAAAGAGGTACAATCCCCCCTTTATTGCAAGTACTTCAAACAAAAATATTTGCTATTTATGAAGCCTAAAAAGAGGTTTGCAATGGTGCTGCCTAGGTTTACAATTTTTTTTCCTTACAAAGTTGTATGGGTCATAAGAACTTTGTGTGCTTATTAAGAATCAAAACCTAAGTCCTCACTAGCAACATGGCCTTTTTGTTTTCTATTTTACCTCTATGGTGTGCCTTTGCCCTTTTTGTCTTGCTTATTTTTAAACCAACACCAATTGGTGTCATGGTTGTCCTTTTTACAATTTATGCAAAAATTCTTTTGTGATTGAGGTTGCTTGCCCTTATCTTTGGAAGATGATCCCTCCTTCTTCTTTTGACCCTGTTTGTTTATGTAAAGTGCACTATTGGAAACTTCATCTCTTTTTAGCTAATTTGCTTATTCATTTTGAAGCAAATTTACTAAGTCCACAAAGGTCACATGTCTTTGATATATTTGAAGATATGTTATTAACATCTTGTAGGAATCTAGAAGAGCCCTTAAAATGACCAAATTTAAGATCTTATATTTGAATTTTTCTCCAAAAGCATTTAGTTTTGATTTTATTTCTACCACTCTACAGAGGAATAACTCTACTGTCTCACCTGAATTCATATGGAGAGTATGAATTTATGATTGAAGGTTAAGAATTGTGGCTTCATTTTTCCCTTCAAAAATGGTAGATAAAGCATCCCACACTTCTTTACCATTTTGAGCATCACAAATGTGAGGCTGAATTTCATTAGTAGTAGCTAGAAAAATTAGCATGAGAATTCTATTGTCCTTTTTATCCCATGCCTTCTAATATGCTCCTGGTGTAGTGGGTCTTTTTACAGTGTCTTTCACTATATCCCACAATTCCTCTACAATAAGAATGGCCTTAATTTTAGTTTTCCATACAGAATAATTAGAACCTTTAAGAAACTGGGTATCATTGAGATATTTATTTTAGCCATTTTAAAGGTTCCTTATCACACCAAAATGGTCTCTCTTTCACTCTAATTCATATTTAATATCACCTGCCTAAAAATCCTCCTGAAGAAGGATAATTAGTTTGAGGAATTTTAAGCCAAACAATAAGTAATGAAATATAATTCACTCTAATTGATATTTAATGGCACCTACCTAAAAAACCTTTTGAAAAAGGATGATTAGTTTGAGGATTTTAAGCCAAACAAGAAGAGTGAATTAGGGTTTTTATGGAGTGAATATCAAAAAATTGGTTTTACTTGTGCAATAAATTACACAAATGGGTGTAAAATTTGGGGTCTTAAGCTCACTTGATTTTAACTTAAGAGGTAATTGCAAAAATAGGAATTTAAATGCAATAATCCATCAAAAGTTCCCACAAATTTTTAACACTTAGGTGTTAGATTCTACCGAAAATGCACCTAATTTAACAATGCCAATTTAACAAAAGGTGTCGAATGCTATCGAAAATGCACCTTATTATAGTAATTTTTGCAAAATATTTGATCATGTGTTTTGAAAAAAAAATGATATTCAAAATTCTCCCCTTGTCTTACAATTTTGCAAAGAATGTGGTAAAAATAATTGCCTTTCCTTTTTGTGTTGCAAAATAAACAAGTTTCAATGTTTCAACCCTTTGATTTTCACAATTTCCCCTTGTGTTACAATTTTGCAAAAGAAGAATCCAATTCTTGGTTTGTCCCCCTTTTTGTTTGAAAAATAAACAAGGTTGTGAAAATTTAGATCTTCAATGTGATGAGATCCTTCTCCAATTTGCAAAAAAATGAATGTGCAATATTTTGTGTTATATCCCAAGGTTTGAGAAAAAATGCACAATTTGCCTTTGATTTTGCAAAAAGTTTTGATATTCAAGTGTCCCCCCTCCTTGTGTTACAAATTTGCAAAAAAGAATCACAATTTCTTGTCTCCCCTTTGCATTGCAAATTTAACAAGGTAGCACACCTTTAAAGCCAAGTCGACACACGACAAGCTTTTGAAAGGTTATCCAGAACCAGTCAACACGTGACTTGGTATTAGTGGACCCAAGGTCTATTTTTCATGAGAAAAACTCTTACCCTCAAAACTAATGTGTTAGAAATATTTTGAGAAATTTTTAAATCTCTGAGATTTACAAAAAAAAAGGTGTTATTTATTTGTATTACATATCAAATTTTGAGAAAACAAAAACACTATTTCAATTGGTTTTTGAAAAAATAAATCTCTTTTCCTTTTTTGTTTTATTTGAAAATTTTAAATTTATCAATTATTTAATTAATAATAAAATAATTTGACTAAAAAATTATTAATTTAAAATAAAATAAATGATTTTTAACCAAAATAATATTAAATTATTAAAAAATATATTGAAAACTTTTAATAAAATGTAAAATAAAATTTAGCTTTGATGACATCGACGAGAGTCGAACTCCTGATCTCGTGGGAGTTGTCCTTAGCATTGGCCTAAATTTTTGATCGGGATAGTAAATTGATCTGAAGGACAAAGGGAAGCAATTTTATTTTGTTTTTTCTCTTGCAGTTTTGCTAATTTATGTTCACCATTTCGAACTGGACGTCTGCAATGCTTGTCCATCAAGGATATTCTATAGGAGGTATAAAAATGCAATGGATCATTTATTATCTCCTATTAATACCTCCAATCCATCACAAATGAGATGAATTCAAATTTGTCCCTTGGTGCATCATCTGCACGATCTCTCCCTTGCTACGTAGGAACAAACAACTACAGGATACTTAGGTAGTTATCCCACATTTGGGATGCTATGATTAACAAGTATTTTAAAAACATAAACACTTCCTAAATTAAATGTCTTCCTTCAATGAGATGATGCCTCATGAAACCATCAATTTATCCCACGCATGAGGTCTATCCTTTACTATACGCTACATGCCAAAATTCTATTCTTTTGGTCCACTCTTCATATCACAACATCCTTGTGCATCTAGGATCGGTAACTCTAGTGGTCCCATAGTGTCAGAGTCAATGAAGAAATTAGATCATGTCACCGTTAATATCTGGTCGAAATCAATTATCATCGGTACATATAGGTATACGTGTCACATCCTAGGTCCATCAAGGTATCTATGTCCTAGGTCCACTAGCATATAGTGGATGTCACATCCAGTCCATAGAGTCATGTTGGTAGGTCTTCTAGGTCTTATCCATCGAAGTGTAGAACCTGAGTCAAATCTCAGTGTTAGCTTCTGATTCCAGATCTGCCAGGTCTTGTCCATCGAAGGGTGGAACCTATGTTGGATCATATTTGTATCATCAGAGCGGTTTCTCTGATACAAATGAAGGTATTGGAGAGAAATGATTCAAACCATTACCATTAGAAAATATATTAATCATGCAATGGTTTATATACAATATGCAAAGGCTAAAAATAATCTTGCAATGTGTGAAAACATAACCCCCCTAAGTTGACGCTAACTATGATTAAATCATGCTAACAACTAACAATAATATGCCAACTAATATTTTTTAATAAAAAATATTAATGAATATCTAACCTTAGGTAGTAAATTAAATAATCTACCTAGGATAATTTACATATAACCAAATGAGGTAATAATCATAGTTATTGTAGCATAGTAACTCTAAAACTCCTTAGGAATGTAGAAGTAAATGGTTCTAAGAATTCCAAGTATATGTGGATGGCTTCTTCTTCTAAAATGGTGTAATGGTCTCTATTTTGGTACACAACCTATGGAACTTGTCTTTAAATTGACTCATGGATTCATTATGTTCTTTATATATAGATGCAAACTGATTTGCTATCATATCCATGTCAACCAAATTTCCAAAATGTTCGAGAAACATTACTTCTATTTGAAACCAATAATTGATAGAACTTGTAGATAAACTGAGATACCAATCATAAGCAAATTCATCTAATGTGGATGGAAATATGTTACAAGCAAAATATTCATGCATGATTTGCAATTGAATTAAAGTGTTATTGTATGCTTGAATATGTTTCTTAGTCAATTCTATTCCATCATGCCTAAACTGAGGTAGATAACCCAATACATATATAGGCACATGATATGAAGGCCAGGGTATGTTTAAAGGATAACCTGTCATCATTGAAGTAAACCAAGCCATTAGTGGACCTTAAAGAATACAAATTTAATACCAATTTTGTTATTCAAAGAAATATCTTGCAAAGAAGCATGAAATGACTAACAGTCCTCATATGTTTCACACATAAATAATCATGTATATCAACCAAAATATATGCATCAATTAAACCATGACATTAGAGAAAATTCTCCAATTTGCAAAATGTTAGCATTAATGCATCATCAATTAGAGATTTTTTTTTAAATCAATGAATGTGGTCAACAAAATATTTTTAGCCGAGACCAATACCTTCAAATAAAACTTTCAAGTAAACATGAACAATTTAGAATTTTAGTAGCAACAAAGTAAACCAATTTAGGACCTCCTTCTAGCGCTAAAATGTTGAGTGGTAATTTTACCCATTTGCAAAACCACACTCATAGTTAGGATTTTGATTAGAAAACCCTCTCTTGCAAAGAAATAGAAATTTCTCCAAGGTTCCTTAGTGATTACAAGAAAATTGTTAACAAGGGGTCTGTGTTGGTATTACTCTATTGTGTTATGGTATTTATAGTTCATAAAACTTAAAAGAAAATAAAATTTTATTGGCCCTCATATGACCATGATGTAAATGTCTTAGTTCATTTTATCTTGAAATATTTAAGATAGATTTTATCTTATTTTGGTTAAGAATATTTTAAACAAGTATTATCTTGCATTATTAAACCCTATTTTAAGCATAAAATAGAAGACTAATATCTATCTTTTGAAATGCAAAGTTTGAATGATGATTGAATTCATTTTAGCTCGCTTGGTGAATGAAAAGAAAATAAACTACATGACTAGCTTTAAAAAAATGTAGTCTTTGGGATGCCATATAAATTACCTCTCTTTAATGAAATTGTAATTTTCATAAAGAGAAGTTAATATATTGCTTTTGAATAAAAATACAAAGCTTGAAATCTAATTCTCCTTTAAAATGTGAAATCATGCCAAATTTTGAAACTACAAAATTCCTTTAAAAAACCTAAACTTTTAAATAAATTTTTGAAATTTTAAATTTGCTTCAAAATGAAATTGAAATGGCCTAAAGTGAAACATTAAAGCTCATTCTTGAAATCCATACATCTATTTTTTGAATTTTATTTTTTTTGTATTTTTTTTAATTTTATTTGCAAAAGTTGAAAAATGAAAAAAAGGGTAATGTTAAAGAAATAAATAAATAAATCTGAAATATGGACCAGAATATGGAAAATGACCAAAGAGAGCTACTATAAACCAATTCTCCTATCCTACAGAAAATATTAGATCCCGAACACAAAAATAAAAACTAGGTTAGACCTGCATCCACACAATCTAATTTTGGTTATGGCAAGAGTCTAAGGAGTAAAACATGCATTAAAATATTTGAATAATGCTACCACATTCATGCATAAAACACCATTAAAATAATTCAATACATGCAGAAAAGATGTGCAATAAAACCATTTATTTATGTTTAAAATCTTTTTTCTTTGCATACAAAGTTAGGACAAATGTTGGTAGCAGCCAAAATCCTTCCAACCATTTTCTTGTGCTCCTGTTCCAAAAGTTCCAGCCCCATTTTCGTGTTTCCATGACCTATTTAAAATTTTTAGAATATCTTTTCTTTTCATTCCTTCTTCTCTAGTCATTCACCTTCATCATGCATCTGTTTATTTTTACTTCCCTCCATTTGTCTTATTGTTGTAACACCCCTTCTTTTCATTTTGTAACATTCATTACTGTGCAACAACCTTTACAATTACTTTGATTTTTATTTATGATAAGCACTATCGCACTCCAACTTGTAACAACCTAATATCCCTTTCATGTCCATAAATTTTTATTACCTTTGACAACGTGGCTTCCACATATTTATTTCAATGTTCAGGGTATTGATTGAAACAAGACTTCATCAACAGTTTTTGAAACGGACCATTTACAAGCCACATTATGAACAAATCATTTACATGACATATTATGAGTTCATGACATTTGTACCCTCCTTTTATGAGTCATGTTGAGCATTAACTTACTACCATCACAAAACTTGCCTCACTTTGTTAGGCCATGTCCATCAAATATTTCAAGTTATTAGTGGTGCTCTTCAGGTATGTCAATGAACTCACAGAAGAAAATCCAACCCATCTGAGTGACTGCTCTAGTCTAAAAGAACTAACATTGTATGGTAATATTGCTACCATGTCATATTCGCAAGGAAATCAAGATTCTCTCCATGCTAAAATACTTATTCTTCACCCTAATCCATCCTTGGGTTCGATTTCTCGCACCCCTTCTATAACTTTAGTGGTTCCCTCGTAGGAATCAATAAGCTCAATTTATAGGCACTTTCATTACATGAGAAAATTCTAAAGGGAGAATTTCATACATGATAACTTGCTAAACTGGGCAAACATTATCCTCATTTTAACATTTGAGCACAGGGTGATCTCTCTCTTTGCCATTGTTTTCTCTATCATAAATTACCGCCCACTATGGCATGGATTTCGCTCACCGTTCTATAAATTGTCCTAGTTGTGGTATGGTGATTCCCCATCTAAATGTACCTTTGATGCTCACCATGAGGTGAGATAGAAAAATAGTGCATGTCGAATAGCTGAGCAAAAAATGGAGTTCATTTTAACCAAATATTGCAACACAGACAAATATAGGAATAAATATTGCCCGTTCTATCAAGAAAACCATAAAACCCATGACTTGTGCTTGATAGTGACGACACAATCCACACATTATTTGATACCTACCACTATCATTTATGCTCACTCCGGCTCCTGTAAGACTTGGAATTTTACCTTTTGCTACAACTGACTATTTCTCGATAAACTACATCCTCCATGGTCATGATTCAATGGTGGATATAATTGCCACTATTTGAAACCATTCTTAATGGGCATCCTACTGCACTCTGGTGAACTCCTAAAAACCCTAAAAGTGTGGCACACCATATACAAAACAACACCTATATATCTGCATGGGTCTACATGGCCACCAACTTGTTCGATGAGTTGTAGTATACAACGTCATCTTAGCTATGTTTGCTAGCCTACCTGCACTACACCTTCCCATGATAGAAACACATGCTATATGATTTCATCCATGTCCTCCACATCACCATAAACCATGTCATAATTTGGTGTGTTGAACAATGCTCATCCATCTACTACCATCGTGCGGGATGGTTTTCATTGCCACACGGGCCCTACGTTTATGGTGTCAATTAATTGTGTAGTCTAGATTTTGTGCTAAATTAGACCCTTGAATACCTTTCACTCCACTCTCGAATGGCTCCAGGTTACACATGGCATCTGTACTCCATGTTAGGTTTGGGTCGTTCTATTCCACGTTATCTTTGATCCCTTCTATTGGGTCATCTGCATTGAGTCTAAGCCTCCATTTGTCTTGGATAACCTGAATGTAAATAACCACATTAAATATTACTTTATGGTATGCCAATATAGTGAATGTAAATCTACAATTGATTTTGGATATTCAAACTAGAGTCTTACCATCACCTTACGCATATTAATAATATGGGAAGAACATAAGGTGAATTTATTATTATTATTTTTTTCTATTTTTTTTATTTTTTTATTTTTTATTATATTGTTATATGTAATATATATGCATATATATATATATATATATATATATATAACATTTATTTATTTATTTTGTTTTATTTTATTTTTTTTTAATTTTTAATTTTTTGAGATTTAATTCAATCCAATTTAAATGTTAATATTAAATTTAAATAAAAAAATAAAAAAATATAAAATTGGCATTCATACTCAAACAATAAACCTAATCCCAAAACATTACAATTAACACAGAGATAAACATTAAAAACTTAATAAACACATAATACCTTTTAACATCAACCTAAAGGAGATCCCTATCACAACCTCATTGGGTAGGAACCAATCAACATCATCACTCAAAGAGAAATAACACTCCTGAAGAAAATAAAAATTAAGATGGGTCCCCAATTTTGGGGCAAGTTGTGTAATGGCCACAACACAACATTGCATAGATTATCTTTCATTGCACCATCAAAATTGAACTTGAACCAGCCCATAGAGGGAGGAGACCAGCTGACACTAGATCTATCACCAGTATTAATGATTAGAAAAGAAGGACCATAAGAGATATTAAAGGAGATAACAATCCTAGATTCCAAACTAGGTTGAGGGATGACAAAAGAAGGGACCACGAGAGCATTTTTTATGGTAACTATCAAAACCCTTAAGTAGATTGAGTTGGGATCTCTAGAGGTACCATTAAAGGCTCTGTTATTCCTTTATAACTAGATTTACCAAATAAAGTTGGGAAAATAAAATGATTAGAGCGACTTGATATGTAGATGGAAGAAAAGATTAGGCCACTGAACATACAAATCAAGAATAGAATTGGGTTGGACCCACTCGATATAAAATGATGAGAAGAGGGAAAAAAAAACCCTAGAGGAGAAAGGAAACTTGAGGAATAGATGAATAATTGACTCCCACCTATACTGGTAAAGATAGAAATAATTAGGAATGTACAATCATCTTCTAAGCAGATTATCGATGGTCAAGACTTATTTTTGAACAACCAACCAAAAAAAGAAAGTAATCTTGGGGATAAATTTTTTAATCACATTTGGTATATTTGATGAAAATTAGGCATGCATGGAGGTAGGGCGGGATGGCTCCAGTGCTAGGTTCCCTGGGACTGTCCAGTCCCACTTTTCCATTTTCTTTCCCCCTCCCCTGGGCTGCTCTCTAGCCTAGTTCTCGAGATTCCTAGGTTTCTCAGGTTTCCTATTTTTGATGGGATTATTTTACTACAAGGAGTGTGATGTGGTTTTTATCCCTGAGTACCCTAGTTCGGTGGGCTTCTAGCTATCTTGGGGATGTCTTTCAAAAGAGGTTTTGGCTCTGATTTCCTATTCACTACTTGGGATTCTCATTTGTGTTCCTTTTCAACATGGTGGGGGTCTAGGATTCATTCCCATAGATGAATTTTCTTCTCAACTATTCCTAGAACTCTCTGCCTTTGGGATCTCCTTGTAGATCTAGTGGCTATTTGTTTTGGATGGATCCTTGGTTTTTTCTTGTAATCTATCATTTTTTTATTGGATGAGGATCCTAAGTTTCTTTGTGCAGCTGCAACATTCCCTAAATACATCCTTTAGCAGGCAAGGGTGGTACTAGAAGATTTTTTACTAGTTGTTTACATGGTTGGTTTTCTTTGTAGGTTTAAAGGTCTTGGTATGGGGTCTCATGATTCGTAGTCTACTATAAAGGCACTACCATGTTTTCAACTTGGGCATATAATCCTCTCCAATCGTAGGTATAGTGGTCCCTATTTCTCCTTTGCAGTTGCATTCCCTGTCTAGTTGTAGGAGAGATATAGTGGTCTTGGGGATATTCCATTTTTGTTGTTCCTTTTCCAAACCCTACCCTAGCCTAGTTGCCTCATTCTCCATTAGGAATGATATTAGTGCTATGGTGTTTGTTTTCCCTGGTTAGGGTTTTTTGCTTCATGGTAAGGATTTGATGTTCCTAGGGTCTGCTTCACAAGATTTTTTCTAGACCTTGTTTCTACTTTCCAAATTTCTAGGTTTTGCTTCAGGTCAAACTTGTAGGTCATCCAGCTTCTGTGTCCCTATTCACGATCTTGGGTAGGATATTATGTGGTAAAATTTCAAATATTTTCCTTTCCTGCCTATTCCAACATGGTCAGGTTTTTTCCAGCAAGTTTTAGTTTCTTAGATTGGGTGGGATTTTAATTTTTTTTTTTTTTTAATTTTCCAACACAGGTAGGATTTTTATTTTCAACTTTTTCTAGAATGATTGGAATTCTCCATTTTTATTTTTGGGCTCCTATAGCTGGCCTTTTTACACCATCATCTCATGTTATGGAAATTTGAAAGCACCCAAAAATATTTCAAAATTATTGGACAAGATCTCTACATGTCCCAATAGGATCTCTACATGATTTGAGTAGGTTGTGAGATACTTCACATGCATTGGGAAGTATTCACACCTAAATGTGAGTCATATGTAGTTCCTAAACCTCCTAGTGCATGGGTGAGAAATTAACATCCCATTCTAGGTGGAAAATGCTCTGCAATATGAGGCTTCATGATACCAGAGAGGGGAATTCTCTACCCTAGCCCACCATGGGCTAATTATAGCCATGATACGCCATGTAGAAAAACATAGGGGAAGCTCATCGGTGGTAGGATCCGAACACTCTAGTGCACGAGAGCAGGTGGTCGAAGTAGAGAAAGTGGCCAAATTATGGGTAGCAGTAAAAGAAATTAGGGCCAAACATTTTGATGTGTAGGAGCATATGAAATTAGAGGCTAAATACGAGACTGAATTGATGGGAATGGTCAAAGGAGAGCAAACCCAATTTTCACCAGATGCTACGGAGTAAAGGCATAATACTCTGCCTAATTATATGGAGAATAGGATAGAATCCTCCATCCCCAAACCCACAACATGATGTACAGAGTGCATACGCAGTCGAAGACACCTATGGTGCTTAATCCTCTCAAGTGAGGAAGAATAGGAAGATGCAAAGCTTGGATTCGTAGCCCAAACCCTATAGAATTTGGCCACCCACAATCCACAAGACCTGTAGCCTTCAACAAGCCTATAGTAGTAGTTTGAGGTGTCGATGAGAGAGGACCACGCTGGGTAGAGCAAGAATTTCATGATGCAGATGGTATTTGAGGAATATAAGGAGATGTCTAAAAATTTAGAAGTAGGAAGCCAACATCATCCAACTATAGCAACTGATCCAGAAGCTCAAGGTAGAGAATCAATAGTTGTAGACCAAGGTGATTGAGAGGCGAGACACCTCTACCTAAAATTATTGGACAATTGAGGTGCCCATGAACTCTCCAACCTTTCTAGAGAGGGTATTATCATCCAAGGTAGTTAGGTCAGATGCCTAAAATGAAGAATTAGAGGTAGGAGAGGGTTCATGCACCTCTAATAGAGAGAATGCAAAATAATAGGGGAATTTTATTTTTCAAATAGAAACCCCTGTTATTGATATTGATGACGATGAGGAGCCCTCAAGGCAGGGCCAAGGGTAAAATCTTGAACCTAATGCTAGGAAGGAATCTCCAGAGTTCTAGGTACCCAAAATTGAGGGACCACTACCTGAAGAACTAGAGTAGGCACCAGGTAGCCAAGAAGCAGGGGGCCTAAGATCAGAAGGGTAGATTCTCGAAGCCTCTACCAGGGAGGTATCTCCCATAGGAAAATAAGACATCCCCATGTAGGCTATCACAGTACCATAAAGGAGAAATGGGAAGGTGCCTCAAATGATGTAGAAGAGGGCCAAAATAAATGCCAGAGTTATATTTACCTAACCGAATCCTCACTCATATGAAGAATGGGAAGAAGGCATGCAGGTCTTCAGTGAATGAAAAGAAAAATTCAAAAATATCCATGAGGAGTTCAAGGTGGCAAAAACAACTAGGAAAGTTGCCAAGAAGGCCGAAAGAGGGTCTGGTATCTGTGTGGACCCTACCATGGATGACCAATTTTAGGAAATTTATGGTTTGTCATAGGGTCGGCCTTCCAAGATGAGGAAATGGCTGGAAATACGGGGTATATATGGACCAGAGGTAGAGGAAGTAGTGATTGTAGAGGAAAATTCTAGTCTCACCCCCAAATAACTTTGGCTATACAAGGCTAGCGTGGTTGTTTGTAAGAGGGATGATTATGATATTCCCTTCGAATAGTTATGCCCTCAACTTGTTGAACTATAGAAAAAAGTATAGGTATCCTTCTATAAGGAAGAAATGACTATGGCAGCAGTGCCCAACATAGGTGTTGGGCCAAACATGATAGGGAGGCATAGCCAGTACACCAGGAAGTTAGTAGAAATTTAAGTCCAAACTAGAACATCTAGAAGCCAACATAGTCGAAGGTCAGCACAACCTAAGAATGCTCCGCAGTAAACCAGTGCCCCAAAGTAGAAACGTAAGCCTCAAACTAAAGGGAAAGCCAAGTCCACTAATAAGAAAAATAAATAGGGATAAGTGGCCTATGAGAAAGAGGTAATTACTATTTTTAGGTGCCACGAGGACATGACACATATTAGGCATGGGGGGATGATGAGCACCAGATATGCTCATATTTTTGTATAAGTACTAATGGTTTTTGGGTGGCAAAATATCATGAGCTATATATTTTTATGAAACATTATGTATTTATTTAATAAAATCATGTGTATTATCTAATTTGTGCATGAAGTGTATTTTGTGTAGCTATTTTCTTGATTTTGTCATATTTCGATCAGTCGAGGTCCTACATGGACCTGGAATGATTCCACTCAAATAGACTAAGGCATACTAAAGTAGGTACCTTACTCAAGTAGGTACCTTACTGAGGTAGGTACCTTACTCAAGTAGGCACCTTACTGAGGTAGGCACCTTACTCATGTAGGTGCCTTACTGAGGTAGGTGCCTTACTCAAGTAGGCACCTTACTAAGGTAGGTGCCTTACTCAAGTAGGAACCTTACTGAGGTAGGCACCTTACTCAAGTAGGTACCTTATTGAGGGAAGTGCCTTACTAAGGCACCTTACTCAAGCAAGCATCCAAATTATGTGTGTTGACCAAACGGCTGGAGAAGGACCTCGTTGACCACCATTCCATGTCATCTGTAGGAAACCGTTGAATGAACGAGTTGTCCCAGCCATAGTAGATGAACACATAACCACTCATGAAGCAAAACCATAAAGAAGCAAAAATCATCCGATTTCCAAGAAACAACGCAAGAGTTGATTATCACACATCGATTACAGTAACTGAAATATCCTAGTTTAGACTGTAATCGGGATTCCTATTGTAATAGAATTGCTACAAGAAGTCCTATATGTGTTATATAAACACACGGACTTCTATATAGTAGGGGAGGCATTTTTCATAGAATATTATCGCATGTAATATTTCACTGCACTGTTAATAAAATCTTGAGTGTTCTTTATTTGCGCATTGTCTTCATGATTTGTTGGGCGGGATATACTAGAGCTCAGACCCACTCCAATCCAATATTCCTCCCCTAATCTTAGTTATTTTCATAGGTTTAATTATGCATGATAGTATGTTTGTTTCTTAGATTAAATTTATCTATTTTTGAATTGTGTGATTTTTAATTACGTAGGTGTATTTACAAATTTTAGAGTGGTGTGTTTATCTTTACATATTTTATTTATGCATGAGCTTTATTGGTGTGGAAAAATCAATTGTTGTTTTACAAACACCCCCAATGATAGTTGAATGAATTCATCTAAAAAATGGTAGTGTCAGCAATCTCAACCGTGGCACTTCAAAAGTCTATGAGCTCCCTGGTTTGAAAATTTAAATGTGAGTTTTGTGACATAAATAGGACAAATTTAATTAGTGTTTGGTACCCAAAAATCATCAACATCGATGAGGAACAACTTATTTTGGGTGCACCTATACCCACGAGAAAACTTTTCATCACAATTATAGCAAACCATTGGGCACGTCGCGCATCCATTTTGGCAATGGTTAGATGTTTGGGTGTAGCAGTGGTGCAACATGTTTTTGTTCATTGTGATTATAGAATCTATGAGTAAAAGAGGGTTTAGCCTATGGAAATTTAGACATCTACCTCTGAGCTAAAAATTTAGACTCAACCAAATGAGCCAATTGGATAGCCTACATCATGGATTGTGGTTTAAACATTGTGACCTCGGCTTGGATATCTTCCCTCAACCCACTAACAAAACAAATCATAAATAATCCTTCATTCAATCCTATATTTTTGTTGGCCAATCTCTCAAATTGTATTTGGTAATCTCAAACTATCAAAGTTTGGTTCAGCTTTGTCAGCTATCCTTTAAAATCATCATACTCACTAGAGCCAAAGCGAGTGAGTAATTGAGACTCAAAGTCTACCGAAGAAGGATCCAGGAGAGTTTTCTACAACCATTGGTACCACTGTAAGGCTTTAGATTCCAAATTGAAAGAAGCCATTTGAACTCAGTGATAAATGGGGACATCGTAGAGTCTAAAGAATTGAGCAACATGATATAACCAACCATCCACCTCCTTCCCATTGAACTTAAGAAATTATAGTTTTGGCATCTTGAAGGCAGTATCATGATTAAAGAAAAGGTGAGAGTCATATGTTCCATTTCATTAACCTTGATTGAAATGTGAGTGTTCAGTACGATACTCAGACTTGCTTGGAACACCTTGTATTTTAGACTCAACCTCTGCTAGTTGTTCTTCTAGGTGAATTTTGGAGGTATCTTGATCAAGTCTAAAAGTTTGAAATTCTATCATCAAGTGTTCACTTGTTTTTTACAAGCTAGTAACAACACTGAGTAGGGTATCCAACACTGAAGCAGTGTTTTGCTCTACCTCTTTTTTAAATCCATGAATGCCACTTGTCATTTGAGATAGCCTTGAACTTTTTTACTGAATTACTAAAAATAGAAGTGTGATTTCTAGAGTTAATATTTTTAGTAAGGGGTCCAAAAAGTGCTTGGATGTTATATATCAATATTATCAGCTTGAAAAAATTATCACAATGAGCTATATGCCACAACACAAATTTTCAGGCACCCCAGACTCAGATTTTGTATTTTGAGAATATTTGGCTAAAAAGGGCTAGTGGAAAATTGATAAATTTGAGGAATTTTGAGAAAAAGGGATTTAGGACTCAAAAATTCTATGAGAGGTGCAGAAGGGGCTAACTAAGACAACAAAACAAATTTGAGTAATTTTGGAGTTGTCTAGGGCCTGTTATGACTTTTTTTAGTGCTATTTTTCCCTATTTCTGGTTTAAGAATTACTCAAAATAGAGTAATGATAAAACCAATATAAATTCTTTGTTATAACTCATATTGGCATGATTTTTAATTTTTTGGGTGCAGAATCAAAAATTAGCAAAATAATCTACTTAATTTTATTTTTTACAAGTCTACTTGTGTAGTCATTTTTTTTATTTGGAGCTATAGTTCACAAGTTAGGTACTATATCAACTATCTCTAATCTGTGCATTCTATCAATTGATTACCTTATCATTGTCTTGTCACTTGTACTATAGTTACTAACACTAACGGTTCTATTTCTAACCCTAACCACTTGTATTTTCTAACTATTACAGTTGATTGTGTGTTAATCCAGGAAGCATACACCTAATACTAGTAACAATTGAAAATCACATATAAAGCATAAAATATGAACAAATTTACATATAACCAAAATAAGGGTTTCCTTTATTAATTTTTCAATGAAACTCGGTTACAAATCCATACCTCTTAGGGATACCCAATGTGATACAATTATTACAATAATAGGAAAATCCCCACGTGAGAGTAGGTGTAATTTGCAGACTTCCTAAATGCACACGAACTGCTCCAAGGTATCGATGACGTTCTTCTCCATGATTAGAGGTAATTTTTGCCTTGCATGTCAACACCTTGTTAGTCCTGCATACAATAAACAAGAAGAAGCATATTAGTAATAAATGAGGCCTCTCTTGATGAGGCTTTAAAAGGAAGTTATACAAAAAGATACCATGATAGCTTAGAATCAATAAAGTGCAAGAAACATGGTAAACCTATGTTAAACATGAAATATTGCCATGCAAGAAGTAAAGAAAATATAGAATTATCTATCTAATGCCCTAATTATGAAATAAAAAGCATGAAAGCATGAAATGTAAGCATTCTTGTCCTACTTACTACAAATTCCAAATAAGAAGAAAGATACCTAAAATCTTAATTCTATTGGACAAAAGTCTCTAATAAAGCATATATACACTTGATATATCTATTCTAATGCAAATAAAATACAACCTATAGCTAAAGACCGAGGAAAATATGGAGATTGAACATGAATACGGGTCTGTAGCCATGGTTGATAGCCATAGCTAAGCCAAAAATGAACTTGCCCTCCAAATATGGCCTAGATCTCCAATTTCCCTAATGAATTGATGGTTCAAGGGTTGCCTTTGTGTCCTTTGACATATTTGGCAGTTGAATTGTTCTGATTGGTGATGGTTGCTCGTAATATCATCTCTTGATTCTTCTAGCCTCCTAAGATCTCCATGACTTCAATTGCCATTTCAATCTCTCAATTCTATCTAAAGGATTTCTCTCAATGCAAGTAGGTGGGTACTGAATTCGTCAGGGCTTCACCATTCAAATTCTCCTATGCATCTCTCCCAATTCCCATCTTGGATGGGGCTCTTGTAACCTCTAGGAAGGCTATGCCTTAGCTTCTTAAGGAAGCCAATATCAAGAATGGATAGTTGGAGTGGTTGGAGGGAAGCTTCTGGCTCTTTCCACCCCCAAAATGCTAGGATCTGCAACCAATTGGTCATTATAACCAAATTTGGATAAGCCAAAGGCCAACTAATTTTGACTGCTAGTCACAGCTTTGAGGCATGGTCAACTCTGTTAATCATGGGTCTCAGCTGTAGCCAACACTAGTTAGTCCAAAATTCCTAAATGAGTGGTTAAAACCATTGCTATACCTTGGTATTTGTCCAAGGTCTTCCATATGGTCTTCTAGCATGTCCCATATGAGTAGTCGCCTTGACATGATGTATTTTTGGTGTCTATAGATGCACCTTTTGAGATACATTATGATATCAAACAACGCTGATAAAAAATAGACCTCTTAAAATTATGTCATAGGTTGGATGATGATCATTAGTATGATCAATATTAGATTCCCAAATACTGCAAAGAGGATGCACATATTAGAATCATTACTTCCAACTGGATGGAAGTCTTAAATTGAAAAAGCTTTGGCAAGCTCTAGTGGTGATTGGGCAGCTCAGGGCTACTATAGAATTATGTGCCATATTGATCCAAAAGTAGGAGAGCTACTAACTTAACTATAATAATTGCTTTTTACCCCAGCAAAGGGTAATCTTATGATAGTCATTGACAATGATTCGTAAGACGAACGCAATTTTGACAAGATCAAGGGATCTATAATCAAGGGATCTTCTGTTGACTTTGAATATGATTATGACATTATTACTATCCCCTCAAGTGACGATTTGATGAGGGTAATGACACTTAAATGAAGTGACGAGTTGCTTTACCACTATGAATGACTTTGAACAATTTAAAGTTTAGCATTTGAATACTTGGTAAAGCCTAATCAGCTATGATTGCAACTGTTAATAGTAATTGTATATCTCTATCCCATGGAGCGGTCCAGTTGAAAAGGCCTTCTTGGGGAATCAAGATGATAGCAATTCCAATTAAGCATGTGTTGAATCATATTGTTCGATGATCTACTAAAAATGTCATAGAAGAATTGATATGAATACCTCATTCCTGTGGAGCAGTCCGACCTTTTGGGTCTTCTTCGGGATTGAAATGAAGCATAACAATTCAACAATGACTAATTTGCCCCAAATGTCCTTATGGTAATTTAATATTCTTCTTGGATTGCATAGAGTGCTAGCCACTACAACCTCCAAGTGTATAGGGTAAATCACTAGATACAAGGTGCATTTGGATTTTAATTTATTTGAGTTTAAAAAAAAAAAAAAAAAAATTTACAATTATGGGTAGATGGGTATTTTTAATTTAGCATTTTGAAACTCCCTACAGTGGGATTTGAGAGCATTTAATGCATATTTCTATCCGTACTTGTCAACTATAGCTAAAAATGTCAAATTTCTTAGCCATGGGTCAAACCCGTAGGTGGCAAACCCTAATTCGGGGACCACGATTTTCATGCATGGTCAGGGCCGAAATAGGAAATATTTAACCATTTTGCACATTTTTTTTAATCTCATTATTTACTGTTGCAATTGAGAATATAAAATATTTGAGAGGTGAGAAGATAAATTTGATATAGAATGTTGCCTCAACTTGACCTCACTATCATCCACACCGATGGTAGACCAACCTGGAGGAGTCGGTGCTACTACGGTAGAAGCACACAATCTCGCTCACTATTTTATTTTACCAATTTTAAAATTAACCTCACTAAATAATGGGCTAATATACATCATTAAACCACCGGTAACGAACCTCACCCTAGTTAGGTTTAGCTTAGGTTAGCTTAGAGGGTTAGGATTTTAATTTTCTTGGTGTCTCAAGATGGGAAATGACCCTAAAAAAATCATTTCTCCTAGTCGCAGCTGGCAGGTGTGATTCCTAATTTGTCAAATTGGGGGCCACAGCTATCATACATGGTAGGATTCAAATCCCAATGGTAATTTAATTGATCACCATCTCGACCATGGGTTTGAACTATGGTTTGACAACTTTAGGAAAAAAAATTAATTTTTTTCAATTTTTTTGATTTTTTAGCAGATTTAATTGATTTTTTTATTTGAGAAGTGTTTTTTTTATTTTTTTGGTGTTTTTGAGATTTTATAATTTTTTTGTCATTTTTAATCTTATTTTTTATTGTTTTTTATTTTTTTTTAATTAGTTGTTTTTTTTTTATTCTACTTTCCACCAGACTTTGACTGTGAGGGTGAGGGAATCTGAGATCCTTTGTAACCTACACAATGTCCTAACTCTAGCAGAGCAGGATTGGTTTGAGGCTATGGTATTTGGCTATGTATTGTACCTTCCCACCATCTGGGATGATTAGGCCTATATGATTGCATTGGCCTGATGTTGGGATGCGTGGACCAATACCTTTCACCTACCGATAGGTGAGACGAATATCACTCTAGAGGATGTCTACCGCATCTTTCGGCTCCCATTGGATGGCAAGGACATCACATATTCACCAACAGAGGTGAAGGATGTCATATTTGATCACATATTTGGCTTCCATAGTGAAGCAGCACAACGACACTCGGACCATGGAGGGGTCCACATTGAGCATTGGTATACAGAGCAGGTATTCTCTCAGCAAGCAACCATCTTTACACAATTGATCATGCATATTGTCTTGCCCAACTCTTCTGGAGTGAGGTTCCCTTGGAACCTCCTGGCTAGGACTATGGAGGTCCTAGTGAGCTCGACTATTCAGCCCCTGATCCTATCCTAGGGCAATTCCTTACTAGCGTAGCTCTATAATGAGTTGTACCAGATCACTAAGAGGAGCAGGGTGGGCATCAGCTATAGCCTACTACTTTATATATAGGGATGGTAGCATATTAATATTGAGTTTCCCATTGGCCTAACACTCAATATTGGCACCATTATAGAGGTGCGCTAGTGTTATGTGGCATGTTGGCCTCATGAGCAGGAGGGCTTTAGGAGCATGTCTCATGTAGGAGATCTAGCTTACTACATAAGACAATTATCATTACTGTAGGTAGACTAGGTGGACTGGTGCCCATACTTAGACTACCCTCCATGGATGGAGGATGATGACTAGTTGCATCATCCATGCAGAGATAGATGGCTCCTCGGGCGCAAGTCTGAGGTACGGGATTTCTTTTACTTTTCTTGCATCACCCAAAAGTTTAGGATTAGGCAAGACATTCTAGAATTACCTACCATATATCATCACCTCACTCTAGAGAGGGACTTGACCTAGCCCAAGGTGACTCCACTGGTGACAAGGATGATGACTTTCAAGATTTAGGGCTAATAGATGTAGGGATTATAGGTGATAATGACACCTGGTGGACACTCAGGGTATGGTGGGGATTTGAGGGCACCTTGGGTAGGACTCCAGATGATGCAATCAAAGGCACAAAGGGAGTCAAGGTCGATCCTCATGATCGCTGAGTCCATAAAAGGACTGAGGGTATATGGGGTGAGGGAGTCATAGAGGAAGAACCCTCAATTTAGGAAGAGGTTGACACTCTCAAGGAGGGCAATGCCACACATGACAGTAATATTGGGTAGCTTAGGGCCCAGATTGCCAGCCTACAGACTCATATAGGCTCCTTGTAGACACAACTCCTACATAAAAACACTAGTATTGCCACCTTATAGGCAAAGGTTGGGGATCTATAGTCTCGACTCACAACAGGGTAGTATTAATGGCATGACTATGAGGAGGGGAGGACCACTCTATAGGTGAATATTTATTTAGTAGGGAAAGAGATGTTGTTGGCAATTTTGGGTACCTTGGGTGCATTGCCTTTGCTCAAGTGTATAAGTTGTCATTGATGTCAAGAAGCTTTTGAAGGAATTTGATTTGATGTAAAATAATTTGTTTTGATGAAGGTTACGGCTTGACAGGTTCGAAAGAAAGCAAGTTAGAAAAGTGTCGCGATATCGCGACATGTCGCATTTTCGCGACTTAAGCAGGAGAGAGAAAGCAAGTTAGAAAAGTGTCGCGATATCGCGACATGTCGCAGTTTCGCGACTCAAAGAGGAGAGAGAATGTTCGAGTCAAAAATGTCACGATTTCGTGACATATTGCAAGGAAGGTTGAACGGATGAAAAAGTGTCACGATTTCGTGACATGTTGCAAGAGAGAGAGTCCGAAAGAAAAAGTGTCACGATTTCGTGACATAATGCAGGAGAGAGAGTCTAGGAGAAAAAGTGTCGCGATATCGCGACATGTCGGGTTTTCGTGACCCAAAGAAAAGAAAAGCGCTAAGGAGAAAAAGTGTCACGATTTCGTGACAAGTCAGAAGACAAAGTGGAAGCAAGATAAAGTGTCACGATTTCGTGACATGCTACAGAACTCGAAGTGAGAACTGTCACGATTTTGCGACATGCAACAAAGGGAAGAGTCTAAAATGAGAAGCGTCACGATTTCGTGACAGGTTGCAAAGAAGACGTACGAAAGCTGAAAGCGTCGCGATTTCATGACAGGTTGCAAAGAAGACGTACGAAAGCTGAAAGCGTCACGATTTCATGACAGGTTGAAGAGAAAGCAAACAGATACAGAAAGTGTCACGATTTCGTGACAGATCGAGTTGGCAGCGTTCGGTTGGAGAAAGTGTCACGATTTCATGACAAAAGCAGAGAGGAAGGCTATGAAGACAGAAGTGTCATGATTTCACGATAAAAGTGAAGTCGAAGTCTGCAGAGGCAGAAGTGTCACGATTTCATGACAAAAGCAGAAAGGAGGTCGACGAAGGGAGAAGTGTCACGATATCGCGACAAAAGCAAAGTTGATGCTGACAAAGACAAAAGTGTCGCGATATCACGACAAGAGCTTAGATGAAGTCGTCAAAGGCTAAAGTGTCACGATATCATGACAAAAGCCAAAAGAAAGTGTACGGTTGCAAAGGTGTCACGATATCGCGACATGTTGTAGTTTCACGGTAGAAGCTACAGAAGAGTTGCAGAGGCAGTGAAGCCGACAAAGTTAAATTTTAGCCGACAAAAATTAGGGCTTGCAGTCGACGTAGATTAGGGTTACAGCCGACTAAGATTAAGTTTTTTGATCTTGAAATTTTTGTTATAAAAGGAGGGCTATTTCGAGATTTGAAGCAATTGAAAGTGTGCAAGTTAAGTCCGTGGTGCGCAAAGAGCGAGTCGTGCCGAATCGAGCTAAGTGTGAAGCAAGAGCGCACAGGGAGCAGAAAAGCGCAAAGCTGTTGGGTGCATCATTTTTGCGATGTTCGGAGATAATGGGCAAGCTTTGTGAGAGCTTGTGAGCAGGTTTTGGACAAGTCATTGAGAGGGATTGTTGGACAGATTTGAGCAAGCTTTTGTTGAGCTTGTGGAGCAGCTTTGGGCAAGGTTCTAGTGAGAACTTGCAAAGCAGATCCGAGACAAGTCTTGGTGAAGACTTGGGTGAAGATCAAGCAAGCTTTAGTGAAAGCTTGTGAACCACTTTTGTGAACCAGATTTGAGGACCAGTTGAGGACAGAGATTGGTGCAGATTTGAGGACAGATTTGTACCCAGATCAGAGAAAGAGAATGAGGACATTTGTGCTAAACCGAAGGACTATGTTTAGTGCAAATTCGAGGACCAGCTTTGGAGGTGATAGAGTTGAGGACAGAGGTCTCCAGCCAGAGCAGGGAGGACAGGTGTCTTCTATGGATAGAGTTCCATTTGCTAAGGGCAACGGAGGCAGAGGTCTTCTAGAGGATCACCAACCAGAGCAGAGCTAGGGGATTGGTGTCTCCTGTGGGTTGGTGCCCACGAACTCGAGATTAGGGGATTGGTGTCTCCTTTGGGTTGGTGCCCATAAACATTGTAATCGAGAAAGGTATTCCTAGAATTTGGATTGATAAAATTTAGTGAAAGATTTTATCCGTGGATGTAGCTCACATTGAGCGAACCACGTAAATTGGTGTCTCATGTGTGTGTGACGATTTGTACATTGCTTTGGTTTTTGCTATTGATATTGCCATTGATATATTGTATAATATTGATTGGGATAAGAAAAGTAAAAAGTGGTCTTATACTGTTCACCCCCCTCTCAGTATAAGCTTGTGTTCTTCAATTGGTATCAGAGCGGGTGCCTTCAAAAAGTTTAACAGCTTGAAGGAAGAGCTGGTTAAGAACACAATGGATTATTCAAGTGGCAATGCAGCACCTATTCTTGATGGGTCAGATTTTGGTCTTTGGAGTGCAAGGATGAAGGTTCATCTAATGGCACTTGGTAATGAGGTATGGGAAGTAATTGAAGATGAGTACACTATTCCTGTACATGGTCCAAATACTAAAGAAGAAAGGCTCCTACATCACAGCAATTCAAAAGCAATGAATGCAATCCCGAAAGGCTTACGGAAAGCAGATCTCACCAAAGTGATTCACTACAAGACAGCTAGTGAAATGTGGAAACAGTTGCAGGTGGTTCATACAGGTGATACAAATGTCAGAAAGGCCAAGTTGAGACACTTCAAAGGTATGTTTGAACAACTCAAGATGAATGATGATGAAAATATTAGTGACTACATGCTTCGTATGGATGAGGTTGTTAACTCCATGAAAGACTTAGGTCTTGAGCTTGCTGAAAATGATGTTTGTGATAAGATTTTAAGATCTCTTCCTAATAGATTTAGTGAAAATATTTCTGCTATTGAGGAAGCTAAAGATTTGGATAAGTTGAAAAAGGATGAGCTCCATAGTATACTTGCAGCATTTGAGTTGAGAACTCAAGTGAAGGTTGACGTCAAGAAAGAGGCAACTTTCAAGGCTACCAAGAAATCCAAGGGTAAACAACTTCAAGAGAGTGATGAGTCTTCTAGTGATGAAGAGGCATATTACAACAAGAAAGGCAAGTTCTCTAGAAAGCACAAAAGCGTGAAAAATATAAGATGTTTCAATTGTGGAAAGTTTGGTCATTATGCTACAGACTATACTGTTCCCAAGGATGAAAGTGATGAAGATAAACAGGATTCTAAGAGCAAGGATTCTGAAAAGCACAAGCATCACAGGAAGAACAAAGATGAGCACAACAATCAAGGAAAGAGGTATTCTCACAAGCACAAGAAGAGTTTCTACCTAGACAAAGCAAGTAAGTGTTCTAGTAGTGATAGTGAAAGTTCTTCAAGTGATAATGAAAATGAGATGTTGTTCATATCAGAAAAGGAGGAAGAACCGAAACATAGATTCATTATCATGAAATGTCTTAGATGTGGAAATTTTGGTCACCTTGAGGATGATTGCACAAATAATGATTTGGTTTCTAGTATGTATGAGGATGCTTCAGAAAACTATAAGGAAGATGCGTGTATGGTTTTTGAAAAAGGTAGCACCTCTAGTGATAAGAAATCTGAAAAAGGCTTTGATGATTCAGAAAGCAAACAAATAAAGGATCTTGAAAGTGAACTTAGTAGTGCTCTTAGTGCTTTGAAAAAGGAAAGAAAGAAGAATGCTAGACTCAAGGATAAGTTAGATGAATGGTGTATGGAGAGAGATGATCTTATAGAAAATCTTGAATTCTCTATAGCTAAGACGCAAGAACTCAAGGATGAGTTAGAGTCTAAGGTTCTTGAGTATAGTGAGTTAGAACAGAAAATGGCTTCTTTGAAAGAGGAAACTAAAGAGTACAAGGATAAGCTTTACGAGTTTCAAGATAGCTCCAAAAAGGTTAAGTCACTCATCAAAGGTCAAAGAAAGACAACAGATAAAACAGGCCTTGGTTTTGTTAAGCCACACAAGGAACAAGTTGGAGAGTCTAGTAAGAGACTCCAAAAGGAAGAGAGTTCTGATGAGGAAAGTATTTCAGATCATGAGTCCTTGAATGATAGATGCATAGAAATAGAAAACAGAATTCAGAATGAGAAGAAGAAGTTTTCAGGACCCAAGAGGTCGAATAAAGGAAAATTTCACGGCAGATGTTTTGCATGTCACAGGTTTGGTCACATGGCTTCGCATTGCATGACTCAAGTAAGGAAGGTAAATGACAGTTTTAGAGGTGGTAATTTCTTTCAAGGGTATTGCTACTCTTGTAAACAGTTTGGGCATAAGGCAATTTTTTGCAAGGCTAATAACAAGAACAGGGTTAGTCAGAACAGGCAGATTCAAAGAACAGGTATGCCTAAAAGAAATAACATTGTTACTTGTTATAAGTGCAACAATGAAGGTCACACAGCTAGACAGTGTAGAGCTGAACTTCCAAGGTACAGGAACAGGAACAGTGGTATGAACAGGTCCAAGGATCAAGGCATGGATAAGAACAGGAATGATAACAGGAACAGGAACAGTGACAAGAACAAGAACAGGAATATGGACAAAGAGTTCAAGAGAAGGCCCGACAAGGAAGTGATAGACGCTGATGATGATCAGTGCCTAATGGGAGTTTTACTCCCACCCCAAAATTAATCACCTCATCAGGAGGTGGGGGAGGGACTAAGCTAAGAGGCTCATTCTTAGTCCCGAGCCCCAAAGGTGACCCTTTGCCATTGATGACAAAGGGGGAGAGATATGAGTAAGGGGGAGAGCTTCAAGTGAAGAGGAAAGCTTCAAGTCAGGGGAGCAAAACTTCAAAGGAAGATTCTCAGTTGTGGGCACAGTTTCTCAGTTGTTAGCACAGTTGGTTTCAGTTTTGGCTCTTGAGACGTGTTTTCAGTAAAGGTTTGCCATCAATGACAAAGGGGGAGATTGTTGGCAATTTTGGGTACCTTGGGTGCATTGCCTTTGCTCAAGTGTATAAGTTGTCATTGATGTCAAGAAGCTTTTGAAGGAATTTGATTTGATGTAAAATAATTTGTTTTGATGAAGGTTACGGCTTGACAGGTTCGAAAGAAAGCAAGTTAGAAAAGTGTCGCGATATCACGACATGTCGCATTTTCGCGACTTAAGCAGGAGAGAGAAAGCAAGTTAGAAAAGTGTCACGATATCGCGACATGTCACAGTTTCACGACTCAAAGAGGAGAGAGAATGTTCGAGTCAGAAATGTCACGATTTCGTGACATATTGCAAGGAAGGTTGAACGGACGAAAAAGTGTCACGATTTCGCGACATGTTGCAGGAGAGAGAGTCCGAAAGAAAAAGTGTCACGATTTCGTGACATAATGTAGGAGAGAGAGTCCAGGAGAAAAAGTGTCACGATATCATGACATGTCGGGTTTTCATGACCCGAAGAAAAGAAAAGCGCTAAGGAGAAAAAGTGTCACGATTTCGCGACAAGTCAGAAGACAAAGTGGAAGCAAGATAAAGTGTCACGATTTCATGACATGCTATAGAACTCGAAGTGAGAACTATCATGATTTCATGACATGCAGCAAAGGGAAGAGTCTGAAATGAGAAGCATCACGATTTCACAATAGGTTGCAAAGAAGACGTACGAAAGCTAAAAGTGGATTTCACGACAGGTTGCAAAGAAGACGTACGAAAGCTAAAAGCATCATGATTTCATGACAGGTTGAAGAGAAAGCAAACAGATACAAAAAGTGTCACGATTTCATGACAGATCGAGTTGGCAGCGTTCGGTTGGAGAAAGTGTCACGATTTCGTGACAAAAGCAGAGAGGAAGGCTATGAAGACAGAAGTGTCATGATTTCATGATAGAAGTGAAGTCGAAGTCTGCAGAGGCAGAAGTGTCACGATTTCGCAACAAAAGCAGAAAGGAGGTCGACGAAGGGAGAAGTGTCACGATATCGCGACAAAAGCAAAGTTGATGCTGACAAAGACAAAAGTGTCATGATATCGTGACAAGAGCTTAGATGAAGTCGTCAAAGGCTAAAGTGTCACGATATCATGACAAAAGCCAAAAGAAAGTGTATGGTTGCAAAGGTGTCATGATATCGCGACATGTTGTAGTTTCGTGGCAGAAGCTACAGAAGAGTTCAGAGGTAGTGAAGCCGACAAAGTTAAATTTTAGCCGACGAAGTTTAGGGTTTTGCAACCGACGTAGTTTAGGGTTACAGTCGACTAAGATTAAGGTTTTTGATCTTGAAATTTTTGTTATAAAAGGAGGGCTATTTGGAGATTTGAGGTGTGATCGAATAGTGCGCAAGTTAAGTCCACGGTGCGCAGAGAGCGAGTCATGCCGAATCGAGCTAAGTGCGAAGCAAGAGCGCACAGGGAGCAAAAAAGTGCAAAGCTGTTGGGTGCATCATTTTTGCGACGTTCGGAGATAATGGGCAAGCTTTGTGAGAGCCTGTGAGCAGGTTTTGGACAAGTCATTGAGAGGGATTGTTGGACAGATTTGAGCAAGCTTTTGTTGAGCTTGTGGAGCAGTTTGGGCAGGTTCTAGTGAGAACTTGCAAAGCAGATCTGAGACAAGTCTTGGTGAAGACTTGGGTGAAGATCAAGCAAGCTTTAGTGAAAGCTTGTGAACCACTTTTGTGAACCAGATTTGAGGACCAGTTGAGGAGAGAGATTGGTGCAGATTTGAGGACAGATTTGTACGTGCGCGGAGATCAGAGAAAGAGAACGAGGACATTTGTGCTAAACCGAAGGACTGTGTTTAGTGCAAATTCGAGGACCAGCTTTGGAGGTGATAGAGTTGAGGACAGAGGTCTCCAGCCAGAGCAGGGAGGACAGGTGTCTTCTGTGGATAGAGTTCCATTTGCTAAGGGCAGCGGAGGCAGAGGTCTTCTAGAGGATCACCAGCCAGAGCAGAGCTAGGGGATTGGTGTCTCCTGTGGGTTGGTGCCCACGAACTCGAGATTAGGGGATTGGTGTCTCCTTTGGGTTGGTGCCCATAAACATTGTAATCGGGAAAGGTATTCCCAAAATTTGGATTGATAAAATTTAGTGAAAGATTTTATCCGTGGATGTAGCTCACATTGAGCGAACCACGTAAATTGGTGTCTCATGTGTGTGTGACGATTTGTACATTGCTTTGGTTTCTGCTATTGATATTGCCATTGATATATTGTATAATATTGATTGGGATAAGAAAAGTAAAAAGTGGTCTTATACTGTTCACCCCCCCTCTCAGTATAAGCTTGTGTTCTTCGGATGCATAGGATTACAAGGTAGCACATCCTTCTACAGTCCCATATAGATGCTCTGAGGATACAGTATGATGCAATCTAGGTTGGGAGGGAGGACCCCTCCTCTTCATAGGTTGCTCTAATACCTCCGACTACTCTAGAAGCTCAGGCAGTATCGGGATTAGCAGGGCTGGACTAGTCGGTAGAGATCAAGAGACTGCAAGCTCTGGTGTAGTAGCACATCAGTGATAGTACAACAAATTCTTCCTACATATTGAATATAAGCAGAGAGATAGGGTTACTCGATGATGAGGTTATTGAGAGGTCTGTGGCTCCAAGATCTCATAGGACTCACACTTGAGAGACAGGGTAGTCTATAGCTAGCTCTAGTCACAAATCACACAGGTAGAGAGGACCTCTGGTACTAGTTCTAGGAGGACTCACAAGGAGGGTGGAGGTAACAATAGAGCCTTGTAGACTGAGGGTGCAAGCACTTCTTAGTACTAATATTTATATATGACATTGTACCATTTTTTAGTGTAAGGTCGAGGACCTACACAAATGTAGCCTATGGGCATTTTTGACATATGTCGATGTATTGTTTATTATATATTTTGGTACACACACACACATATATATATATGTGTGTGTGTGTACCAAAAATATATAATAAACAATACATCGACATATGTCAAAAATTCTTGTACTTCTTAGTACTAAATATATATATATATATGTGTGTGTGTGTGTGTACCAAAAATATATAATAAACAATACATCGACATATGTCAAAAATGCCCGTAGTTCTTAGTACTAATCTTTAGAGATGACATTGTACCATTTTTTAGTTAAGGTTGAGGACCTACACAAATGTAGCCTACGGGAATTTTTGACATATGTCAATGTATTGTTTACCACACACACACACACACACACATATATATATATGTGTGTGTGTGTGTACCAAAAATATATAATAAACAATACATCGACATATGTCAAAAATTCTCGTACTTCTTAGTACTAATCTTTATAGATGACATTGTACCATTTTTTAGTTAAGGTCCAAGACCCACACAAATGTAGCCTATGGGCATTTTTGACATATGTCGATGTATTGTTTATTATATATTTTTGGTACACACACACACACATATATATATATATATATATATATATATATATATATATATATGTGTGTGTGTGTACTAAAAATATATAATAAACAATACATCGACATATGTCAAAAATGCCCGTAGGCGACCTACACAAATGTAGCCTATGGGCATTTTTGACATATGTTGATGTATTGTTTATTATATATTTTTGGTACACATACACACACACACACTTACATATATATATATATATATATATATATATATATATATATATATATATATATATATATATATATATATATATGTGCAACTTTTGACATTTGAGACTTATTATATGTGCAACTTTTATATGTTTTATTGTTTTTGTTTTATGAGATGCATATGGATGCAATGCTTATATGTTATTCTGATTTTATGCTATATGATGTTATGTATGGATGACATGCACTAGATAGCTATGGAAAATATGATTAGATGCGATGATATACATGTGTAGATGGACTACCTATGATGAATGTATATGTATGCAATGTTTGTTGTTAAATGCAAGATTAATTTATTGTACTTGTATGCATTTAGTTTATGATTTTATGATATAATTTATGTTGTATTGCATAGTTTTTTATGATGAATGCTATGTAAATGAACATGCATGTTTTAATTACTTAAAACATAATGTATGAATGCAATATGGGTTTAACAATATAACAGATGACACCATAGAATGTATAACAATCATGAAATGTAATTGCTATATCTTTATATAAAAAATGATTATTGGTACACCCCTATGTCAGATGCAATGATGTATTGTTTATATTCATAAGATTTGTAAATTAAAAGAGTATGGATAACATAGTGAATGGCCATTTAAATATAATTTTTGACATACATCCGATGTCTAACCTATATTACAAATAGTTCTAATAAAAAAACTCTCATAAAGGAAAATGATATTTGATAATTGCATTGAAAATTGGTTGTTATTTGGAAAAAATTTAGGTTTACCATGAGACTCAAAAACCCTAGTTGTATAATAAAAAACTTGTATAATGACCATACTAGACTTCTGAAACATAAGGCTTTCACTAGGATAGACCCTAACTATTCATTATCCATGTGTGTGCACATGAGTATATTAGATAAAATATAAGCATACCCCGATGTCAGGCGGGATTCTTTCAGCCCATTGCTAATATTGGGGATCCTCAAATGTCTATTCAATCCTAGATTTAGAATTTAGTTGGATGATGACCACTAGGCAATATAGGACACCTGAATCTAGCTCTTCCACATTCAAACATTGGTTTGCACAAAAGTGAGATGTTAATGTATCAGATATATCATCATACGTAAGATATAGTAGTGCTGATAATTCCAGGGATTCAACCTCACCCCATTATTTTCTTCAATTTATCGGTATACTTGCTTATGTAAAGTGATAAGAATAACTATTTATTTTGTACTACTATTTTAGTGATAAAAACCACTATTTATTTTATACTTTTATTTTATTTTTCTTTGAGCAAGGGATTTGATACTGATTTGATTTTTATAAACTTGAACTTGATTTAACTTGATTTGGGATTTCACTTTGGGCTTTTGCTCCTTCATTTTTAAGCAAGGTACTTATATGGGTAGGGGGAAAACTTGTCCTTTTGCTAATTGCCAACATTTCATAGACTTTCCGCACAAGGGGATAAGCAAGATAAACTTGTTACCTTAGGATACCTGGTCCCACTTCATAGCATTCATTTGTCCCTTGTCCTAATTAGGATTATTTAGTTTGGATATTAGTGATAGAATTCTAATTTGCTAAGGGCTATCAAAACTAGACCTCATCTACAAAAGCAAAGCAATATTTCTATCAAACTCTTGAGAAGACCACTAGGTATGGCTGAGTGACTAAAAAAACCTAGTATATTCTTCATAGCAACAAGAAAGGTTCTGTTGAAAAATGCAATTACTCACAAGGGTGATGTATAATTATGATACTGTATAAAAGCATGATTAAAACACAAACGTGATGTCATTTATAAGATTTAAAATACAAACTATCCTAATGCAAGTGCAATGGATTAACATGCCTAATGCAACACAATTAACTGAAATACAAATGTAAAATGAAATGTATGTTGTAAATGAAATGCAAATATTTTTGAATTTTTTTATATTTTCCAATTTTTTTTAGATTTTATAATTTTTTTATTTGACCAAAGGGCTTATGGATACCTTTTGAGACTTTTTCTAGATGACCAAAGGGCATACATATGCCTTTGAGACCTTTTTATGGTTTTAGGCATAAAATGATTTAATATGAAGAATTTTGAGAGGTTCAGTCTCTTCAACCCCTTCTAGCGATGTCAGTAGTATGTCCTAGGTCCAATATTATCGGAGATGATATAAGGACCTAACCAATTAGCCATAAATTTATCTCATAGTTCTGGTGATAAAATTGAATTCTATTGGTTCTCTTTCAGCAAAATATCACCAACCTCAAATTCTCTCAGATGGACTTTGTTATTTAAGCTCATTTTAGGCACTCTTGATAAACACAAAGATGCTCAAGGGTATTCATGCGATGTTCATCAAGTAGCATCAATTGATCTTGGTGAGCTTATTGCGCAGTGTCATCATCAATGAACTCTTTCAATGTGACACACAGTGTTGAAATATCCAACTCTAGGGGTATAATGGCCTCAATGCCATATACTAGTGAAAATAGAGTTACCCCAATGGGTGTCTAAATGCTAGTCCTATAAGCCCATAATGCAAGGGTCATCTGGACATGCCAATATTTGTGGTGTTCTTATACCGTATTTTTCAATATGGATACCATTGTCTTATTTGAAGCTTCAGCTTGCCTGTTTGCCTACAAATAATATGGAGTTATAAAACTATGTTTGATCATGTACTCAGATGTTAGAGCCCTCACAGTTTTGTTCTTGAATGACGTTCCATTATCTGAGATTATTTTAGATGGTATCCCAAATTGATTTATAATGTTGGTGAGTATGAACTTAGCAATACGTGCTCTAGTTGTCATTGTTAATGGGATTGCTTCCACCCATTTAGTAAAATAATTAGTAGCTATAATAATAAATGTATACCAACTCGATGACGAAGGAGAGATCTTACCAATTATATCCAAACCCCACTGAGCAAATGGCCAAGCAGCTTGAATGAACTGTAAGGCCTATGATGGCAAGTGTGCAAGATTAGCATGATGCTGATATTTAATGCATTTCCTGACATACACATTGTAGTCCTTATCCATAGTGGGCTAGTAATAGCCCATGTGAAGGATGTGCTTGATGATAGTCATGTCTCTGAAGTGGCCATCGCATTTACTATCGTGAGCTTGCAAAATTTCCCAAGATGATTCTTGGGGCTCAATACAATGAAGGAGCACTTCATCGTAGCTTTGACGATATAAAATATCTCCTAAAAAGACATACTTTGTCACTTTATATTAAAATGTGTGCTTCACAACATGTGAAAATACTTGAGGTATCATACCAAGATTTAGTAAGTCATGTATCTATGACATCCAAATTTGATAGATCTCAGCATCAACTGTCAAGACAACATGCTCCCCCTGCAGTTCAATATTTACAAATGTAGATTGGAAAACAACATTATGGTGAATGGTGGTACCATTCCCTGTAGGACCCTATAAGGTCAATGACCCCCAAGGTGCTCTCTTGAGAAAGTATTTGGTTCTGTAGAACCACTCATGGTTTGGTTCTACCTGAATCATGTTGATTGACTCTTTGTTATCCAAAGCTTCATGCTGCACAGTAGAGTGTGACAACATTTTTATATGGATGGTAGTAAAATTGGCAGATGGATTCTGAGGGATTAAAGATCCCAATGGTAGGAACCTAGGGTTCCTAGCACAAAAAATGATAAATAAATAATAAATAACTTAAATCTAAAAGAATCGCCTTTTATATTATCGGGAAGTCCCTTCAATAAATTATATTATATTTTATATTCATGGATATATTAAATGATAGAATCACATAGTGTCTTATACCCCTTTAGGGTTATGAGTGAAGAGTCACCATGCTTCCTAACCCTAACCCTAATCTTATAATAATATAACCATAGGATAACATGTATTATTATTATTATTATTAATTAATGTTAGGATAGTATCCTAACATGCCATCCCTCTTTGAAGAGCTTTGTATTCAAAGCTAGAAAAATTTGGAAATATGCTTCTGCAAAGTTTGCCAATCTCAACATCACAGGCTTCTTATAGTTAAGTTTGTCTTTTAAAAAAAAAAATCAATTGTCACCTATAATGCACATTAACATTGGCCACTTCTCGTCTATTCACAACTTCTTTCTGTCAACCGCTACCTACGTGACGTCTATGCACAATCTAGATGGATTGTTGCATCAGATTGTACGCACAGAATCCCAATGCGAATGCATCTTATGGCTTCTTCGTCAGAGTAACTTCCCCTAACTATCCAATCCATGATATTCATAACATTTTCTTCCTCGTATATTTTCTATGCCCGTTCTAATAGGATTTGAATTTCCCAGGAAAGATTGATATAATCTCTTATTTGGAACTCCAAGGAGAAAGGCGGCCAGTGTCAGAATCACACCTCCCGCAACCCCCAATATTACGGGTAAATTATTTGAGTACTTCCAATGTGGTCCTAGGAAAATGTGACAAGCAAGGAATGCTATAAAATGAGTATGACAGGTATTGAACTCCCTCTTTTTTAGAATAACAGTGCTCTATATTATTTAGTGCATAGGACAAACACGATGTGCAATCTTCTATGGAGATGGTATTTCTTCTAAGTTGTGATCGTGATAGTTGATGAATTTGATTGTGTGATTCTCCTCCATAGTATGTTTGATGAAATAAAAGGGCTCTATGAATTCGTTAAGTGTGGCCATCTACCAAGTGTCTGTTACCAACTTGAGTGCCATGTGCCTATGAATTTCTTCAATGTGGCTTGATGCTTGTAAGCTTACATGTCGGTAAGTTGTACACATAATACCTACAAACTACGTACACTTTCAATGAAATGAAAATAGGCCCATCTATCAACAATCATCATTTCCATTAGTAGTCACTACTCAGTAGTATTTATATCATCTTATTTTGAAGTTCATCTTGTATCCAAAAAAAATGGAACAGTTTTCACTTCAGTTTTTTTTTTTTGAACATAGACAAAATATGATATAGATACCTAATTTTCCTTCTAAATTGTATACAAAAAGCTTCCATTTTAACCTTATAAGAAGAGACAACTGTTAGAAAGCTTCTATTTTAACTTTAGTAATTTTAACTACCAGTGATATAAGAGTCCATCTTAAATCTTAGTCATGAACACCGGTAATAACTAATGTTCACCACAACGAAAAAGGGTAGCCTTTTCTGCACGTAGGCTACGATATATTATTTTTGAGATAATTTGTTGTCATTCTAATTCAACTTTAGAGTATCCCATCACTTATATGTTATCATTGAACTAATGCTCTATTGGCACCTCCATTAATCTTTTCCTCTCAAACTTGTTCAAAATTTTCAATGATCATGAGATGCTGCAAAAAGACATCCCTAGGATGAAATCCATGAATATATAGAAAAAAATATTTTGAATAGACAAATCCCTCGTTCATTCTCCATGTATGGTAGAGTATGCGCACAATATATATTATCACCCATAAATTAATCTATGTGTTTTAGAACCGACTACTGTGTTTGACGTTCGTTCGCAACACAGGAGTATGAGAGCTTGTAAGAAAGAACTTTTTCATGGCACTTAGAATTTAAGGGAAGCAAAATGTATTTTTGTTTTTAATTTCTTATTTTACATTTGAGAATTCATCTAGCTTGGAAGAGTGGTTGGTGTGGTATGCAGTTGGCCTGTAATTTCTGGATCGAGTTGCTGCTAGATTTCATCTTTGAAGTGGAGAGATCGTTCATCAGAATTGGTCTCCTAGTTTGGAGGGTCACGGTGGGCTTAGGCTTTGAACATGGATTCAATGATGTGATTCCCATAAATTCTGTGGTTCCTCACATTTTTAAACACATATGTTTTGTTATATCTCAGGCTCGATTTCCCTTTCGAAGAAGAGTAAGCTTGAGTTACTGACGAAAATCTACCCAACAAAACCAAAAAGATGGCATTGAATTTGAGATGGATGCTCACAAAGCTTTATATTATGTCCATTATCCATGATTTTTTCAAGGTTTTTTTGAACCGAATTAAAGACGTGAACCACTATTTTATACTGTCCACATTTTTCAAAACCAAAAATTGATGATGAAAGGATTCATACTGAATGTCACTAAGAATGAATGACAGTGCATGGCGTTGGTCCTCACATGTAGATTCAAAAAAATTTGACAAGTCCTTCACTTTATGTGCCCAATTGTTTGAATTACCACCAAGCCGAGTGACCATTTCAATCAAATAGAAATGATGGTAATGGTACTTTATAATTTTTAAATACGAATTCAACTGTAGCCAGACAATTCCACAAAGAAGGATCATTGACACTGCATAGGAAATGGGAAATGGCGGAGGTGGCCATGGAGGCAGACGGGCAGGGCTACATTCCTTAGATTTTGTTTCTTTTGCTTTTGCAATCTAAAATTCACCTGCAACTAATTTGGAGCTATGAGAATACTCAAATGTAACGTCACTGGGAATGATGCCCTTCACAAGGATTGGACCTCCTAAATTTTGAGAAATAGTTTTAGTAGCACTAGGTGAAGGAGAGAAATAAGGAGCTTTAGTGGATGTTAGTGCAATGGAAATAACTTTATGATACTGAGCACCTTGAGCCTCTATTTTGTTTGCATAGGTGATACTAGGTTGGCTTCCACTTTGATATGCATTGTAATTTTTAGAAACTTTCATTTCTTCCTCTACATTAAAAAGAACATTGCAAACAACATTGGAGATATTGCAAACAATATTGGAGATATTTTTAGGGTTTGGATTTTTTTCGTTCTTGGGGAGTGCAATTGGTACCCTCTGGGATTACCTGGTTATGGGCTCTTCCTCCACCTATGATTCCATGGCTATGGTATCCTCCTCTACTTGAGATTCCATGTCTAGGGTATCCTCTTGCATTTCCATTAAATATTGTATAATACAATCAGAATGTTCTATTTTTTTTTTTTTTTTTGTTCAATCATTCTAATTTCTGCAATGTCATTTTTCATTTCCTTGACCAATGTGGTTGGATCCATAAGGATCTGATACCAGATGATATGAATCTAGGGTTCCTAGCACAAAAAATGATAAATAAATAATAAATAACCTAAATCTAAAAGAATCACCTTTTGATATTGTCGGGAAGTCCCTTCAATAAATTATATTATATTTTATATTCATGGATATATTAAATGATAAAATCACATAGTGTCTTATACCCCTTTAGGGTTATGAGTGAAGAGTCACCATGATTCCTAACCCTAACCCTAACTTATAATAATATAATAATTAATATAATTAATTATTATATTATTTATTAATATAACCATAGGATAACATGTATTATTATTATTATTATTATTATTATTAATTAATGTTAGGATAGTATCCTAACACCCAAATATGCTATAGTGTATACAAATATATTCAATGAATGAGGGATTAACTCGATGTCATACCACTCCAAATGAGCTAAATAAGTATCAACAATATCTTTGTAGGACTTCAAAATAGGACATCGATATTGAAAAAGTCCCTTCACTTGGTTAACAATGAGAAGGGAATCACCAAAGATATTTAACCTTTTAATATTCATGGCGACAACTATTTGGAGGCCTAAAATTAGGGCTTCATATTCAACATTATTGTTAGTGCAAGGAAAGACTAACTTGAACAACAAGGTCATAGGAGCACCTTGTGGCATAAACAACACTATTCCTACACCACCCCCTTGCTCACACTTCGAACCATCGAAGAATAGGGTCATGTCAGCTTTGTTATCCAGTTCTTTGGGTTCAAGTGCTTCTGATAATGTGAATATTACATCATCAATAAGTTCAATGGTGAGGGGCCTTCTATTCTTGAGAGGCACCTCAGCCAGTTGATTAGCTATGACTTATCCCTTAATAGAATTTTGGATAATGAATTCCAAATCGAATTTCATCAACAACATGATTCACTTTGTAGTATGTGTGTTATGATACATCTTACTCATCATATACTGCAAAGGATTTTTTTTTATATGACATATGTCATATGACTTAACATATAGTGCCACTATTTCTTTTTTAGTGAATACTACTGCTAAATATAGCTTTTCCACATAGGCATATCCTAGATTGTAACTCACCAAGGTTCGACTGATGTAATATATGGCTTGTTCTTTGTCTTGAACATTCTTCTGGGCCAACATGGTACCCAATACAAAATTAGTTGCTGATATATATAGCAAGAATGGTACTTTTGGTCTTGGTGGAGCTAGTACTGGTGGCATCGCTAGGTAGTGCTTAATCTCAACAAAGTCTGCTTGGAAGTCCTCGTCCCAATTGAAAAGGACCCCCTTGTATAGCAGTTGAGTCATGGGTTGACATTTATCCAATAATTGTGTGATAAATTGCTTTATGGATGCTACTTTGCCTTGTAGGCTTCTTAATTCCTTGATATTCATGAGGGGATGCATCTCTAAGATAGCCTTGACCTTTTCTGGGTTGAATTCGATCCCTTGTTTTAAAATGATGAATCCCAAGAGCTTTCCTAAAGTTACACCAAATATGTACTTCTTAGGATTCAACCTAACATTATGTTCTATCAGGTGATCGAAGACCTTTCTCAGGACCTCTACATGCTCAGAACACAACAATGACTTTGCCAATAAGTCATCAATATAATATTCTAATATCTTATGCATATAGTCATGAAAGATATATGTCATAGCCCATTGATATGTAGCACCAGTATTATTAATTCCAAATGGCATAACCTTGTAACAAAATATCTCCCATGGAATTATGAATATGGTTTTATGCTGGTCTTCAAGCTTAATCTAAATTTGGTTGTAACCAGAAAAACCATCCATTAAGGAGAGCATTTCATGACCTGTAGTTGTGTCTACAAGAGCATCTATGTTTGGAAATGGAAATGAATCCTTATGTGTTGCCATATTTAGGTCTCTAAAATCCGTACAGATATGGATCTTTCCATCAGGTTTTCCTACAAGCACCATATTTGATACCCATTATGGATAGTCAATGGAAATGACAAACTCTACAACCAACAACTTTTGTAATTTATCTTTAACCATTAAGGCTACTATTGGATGCATCTTCTTGAGTTTTTTCTTGACTGGCTTCTTTGATATATCTAGTGAAATGTTATGAGTAACCAGTTTCAGATCTAGACCCATCATGTCTTTATAAGTCCAAGCAAAGAGATCAAGTCTCTATTTCAATAGAGGGATGAGTTTGGCATGCTCATTAGGAGATAAAATTTCTATGAATTTAACCTTCCTTGGATTCATGGGATCATTACTAATATCCACTTCAAAGGTTTCCTCTACTGACATGTGGGATCCATCCTCAAGCTGATGAAGCATAGGGATCAAGTGGATGTCATCTACTGGGTTTATGGGTTCTACATTGGAAGCATCCTCAACATGATAAACATCATGTGCACAACCTAGTGAAAAATGAAAATGTTGCAACATTTTTTCATTAGGGAAGAAATCTTCAGGCTCTAGTGGTGAGTCAGCATGATCCCAATCAATAGCATCTATATCAACACACAACAATTTGGAAGGATCAGTTGGATTGCAGAGTGGAGTGGTCAAATCAATGGAGATCGTATTGATGGAATGAATCATGTCTCTAGGACCACGTGCGTGTGAATCTACATTTATATAAATTCCATACCCAAGATGTTGTTCTGGGGGTATGGGGATCTTTGGATCTAGTCTATGAACATACTCAAAAATAAGATCGCTAGGCTCAATGAGCTCTCTGAATGTCGATGGATTAGGGAAGACCATATGATAAATCTATTGGAAATTTTGAGGAATATTAGTTGTCATTGATGTCAAAAGTTTCTAAGAAGAATTGCATTTTTATTGGTTATAAAAGAGCTTTATGTGAAGCATGATTTAAATGGTTTTTCTCAAAACCATTGATGGTAAAATAAAAGGTTTTTCTTAAAACCTATGGAGAGGCCTAAGGAATTTAATTAATTTATAATTTAATTAAATTACCTTATGGTAAGGTCAACAAAGTTTAAATTTAATTAGAATTGTCTTTTCCCCACCGACATCATAAAATTTTTTGGAGCACCGACGTCTAAGTCAAATGATGGATTTCATGTATAAATTCCATGCCAAAGGGTATTCAAACCTTACCCTTCATCGATTGATTTTTAGTGACCAAGCAAACTTTATTTCATGCAAATAATTGAGGAAGAAGACAAAAAATCATTGTCTTTTAGCACCAGGAAGAAGACTAGTTGGGAGGGCTTAAGGCCTCACTCCCATTGGATAGTGTGGTCCATTGGTAGCACGCATTTTGCGAGAGCATTTTGGAGTGGGAGTACCACGATCGACTTGCATGGAGGTTGTTGGTGTGTTTGTATTGATCATCGAGGTGGAAATATATTTGGAACGTACTTTTTAAGTGCCAAGCTTGGGAAGAAAGAGCACATGGTGCTCTTAGCCTCTCAAGCGTGATCTTAGTGCATTCAATGGTCAAGCCCATAGCTAGGGCGTACGAGGAGGTGGTGGTTGTGGGTTCAAACCTCACAAGTGGCAAAGGTACTTGTAATTAAGTATTTTTTATTTGCCTAATGTTTTTCCTAAGGTGAAAAAGGCAGTTATAAGGGTAAATGAAAGTTTAATTTCTTGGTAATTAATTTATATTATTGGAGTTATAAGAAAAGTGGATTTGATTTTTTCCAAAGTTCTTTTTGCCATTAAATTTTATTAAGGAGGTTTTTGAGTTAATTTTTGTGGATGTTAAATTTATTTTAATTGGGAAATTATAAGGTGTTATTGGACAAATATTTTAGGTATGTTGATGGATTTTTTTAAAGATGGAGTGATAAGGTGTAATTGAGTTTTTGCATTACATTGTGAGAGAAATTTATCTTCTAACCTCTTTGAGTTTGGCATATAAGTATTTGTGGTTGTGGAATATATTTGAGGTTACTTCATCATAAAGAAAAGGTATGAGCACATTCTTCCATAGTTGAGTTGATTGATTGGTTTTCTGAAAATAAGTTTGGAGTGAAAAGGATTTGATTAGGGCTTCCTTATTGAGTGTGTTTGAGTTAATGCTTCAATTTTTTTTGGAATAAAGAGTTGTTATTAAAACCTTGTTTTATAAGCATTGTTGTTGAAGCCATTGGTTGAGCAAAGAACTAGGGTTTAAAAAGAACATGAGTATCATTGTTATATGAGAGTTGTTTTATAAGCATTATTGTTGAAGTGAGTTGTTGAGCAAATAACTTGAAATAGGGTTTGAAAAGAACATGAGTATCATTGTTATGTGAGATTTGTTTTTGAGCATTGTTGGAAATATTTTGAGTGAAGGATCGTATGCTTGGACTAAGGTTTGTGAGAAAGGATTATTTCATCAAGAGATTGGTTGAGTAGAGTTGGTTGAGCCTTGTCAAGTGGATGTGTGAAGTGATTGTTCAAGTTCCATAAAACAAACTATTCTATATTCTTAATTGGATTGAGAAAGTGATTGATTTGAAGTATATTGAGTCTCTAAAAATTCTTTGTATGTTTCTAAAAGAGTGATTGAAAGTGATTGAGAATTGTGATAAGTATAGAGCATATTGAGTCTCTAAAAATTCTCTTTATGTTTCTATGAGATTGGACAAGTTCTAGTGTGGACTTGTTGAGCATATTTGAGGCAAGTCTTTGAGAAGACTTGTGGACATATTTGAGTAAGCTTTTGTGGAAGTGTATGATACATATTGAGAGCATATTTGAATAATTTCTTGTGAGGACTTATTGAGCATATTTGGGTAAGTTCTTGAGAGGAATTATTAAGAATATTGGACAAAGTTCTAGAGAGGACTTGTGGACATATTGGTGTGATATTTTGTGGAAGATTACAAGGCAGAGTTGAGACAAGTCTTTGATAAGACTTGTGAACAGAGTTGATTGATTGATTTGTTCAAACCTTGAGTTAAGTTTTAGGGCAGATGTAGCTGAGTTGATTTGATATTAAGTCAAGCTTTGTGTTAAGGCTTGAGGATAGATATTGAGAATAGATTTGTGCTATATCGAAGGATTGTGTTTAGTATAGATTTGAGGATAGAGTTTGGTGCATATTTAAGAATAGATTTGTGCTAGATTAGAGATAGATATTAAGAGCAAATTTGTGCTATATCGAAGGATTGTGTTTGGTATAAATTTGAGACAGAGATGAGTGCAATATTTGGAGGTGAAAAAGTATAGAGGACAATAGTCTCTAGTGGATAGAGATTCATTAGTAGGGTAGGGAAGACACGTGTCTTCTATGGATAGAGTTCAATTTGATAAGGGTAGTGGAGGTAGAGTTCTTATAGAAGATCACTAAACAGAGAAAATATTAGGAGATTGGTGTCTCTTGTGTATAGATATCTACGAACTTTATTTAGGGGATTGGTATCTCCTTTGGATAGAGGTCCATAAATATTGTAATAGAAAAAATATTCCAAATAGATTGATTGAGAAATTTTTAGTGAAATATTTTCTCCGTGGAGTAGCCCACATTGGGTGAGTCATGTAAATTGTGGTGTCTCTATTATGTGTGATGATTTGTGCATTGATTTAATTACTGCTATTGATATTGATATCTTTACATTGCATAATATTGATTGGGAAAGAAAAGTAAAAAGTGGTCTTATACTGTTCACCCCCTCTTAGTATAATCTTGTGTTCTTCAAAATTCTATCCAAGTTAGGAGCTCTTCCTCTAAGGTTTAGGTGGAGATTGATATCTCTATATATATGTCATAGTGTATGGTATATTATTATGGTGTAAGTAGGGAGGCCCCATATAGGCTCTCTCTATTTCATCTTCATCATCACTATCATAATGAAAACCCTCACCACTACCAACTGGAACTAGGAGATCAGGAGGATGGGGCCCCATGAAAGCCCACTCTCAATAACTGCTATCATCCATGGAGGATTGCTCATCCTCGATGATTTTATCCTAAGGTAATATATGACATAAATTAAGAGGACTCAAGTAGGCCAACTCGATCTCATCCTCAGATTACTCATTGTTTGAGGACTCATCATCATCCTCATTCTCATATATGCAATTTGGTCCACCTATCTCAAATATGGACTCTACACTATCCTCATCAGAATGATCTTCTAACTTAGAATCTATATCTATGTCAGTGATCTAAACTTGTAGGCCTATTTTGTTGGTTGCCTCACAGATTTATTCATCCAATATGTCTCTTGGGATGTGCTCTATACTGGTCTCCACCAAGATGTCTTTGTGATATATCTTAGGTGGTTCTATAGTGATGTAAGACACTAACCAGTTATGCCTATGAAATGCAGAGGGATTGGGATGATAAGAATTGAAGTCAACTTCACCCCCTAGACTAAGGTACAAGCGATATAAAGATGCTACAAGGAGTTCATCCTGTCCTCCAATATAGTATCCTAACATGAACCTATTATTAGGCAAATTATACTAAAGTTCATATGAATTCCTATGCCCTTGCTCGAATAATCTAAGACTGTAACCATATCAATGTTAATGCTCAAAATATCGAAGGGCATATTTTGGGTTAGAGAGATAATGAACATTCATAATGAATGGTTCATCATCATCCTCATCCATGGGAGTATGAGATGCTAACTGGTCGATCCCTTCATAGATGAAATTAGTTTGGTTAGGAGGTACCCCTAGTGATACCACCATCCCTACGGGAAGACTATGGTATTATGGTCGGCCCATGTCTTGTGTAGTCTCGATGATTGGCATAAATGTCACATTTTGCATAATATATTTCCCTAATATGGGACTAACCAAATGAATGGTCACCTATGGTGCATATAATCCTACTAAAGATGTAAGTGAAGCAGGTTGAGGTACCTCTTTGACTTTTCCTTGAGCATTCTCTACTTCCATAGGAGTAGGAACCTCGATGACAACTTGTTTGGGAACATGCTTTATCTCCTTTTTACCCATATTCACCTTTATATTATTATCATCCCAATGCATTGTGGATTTATATGGTTTAGTAGAAGTAGCTATCATGTGCTATGATCATTGATATACAGACATTGTAGGTTTTGCACACACTTCTTTTATTTTACCTCCTAGCTCTTTGATTAGCGTCATTGGCCATATATCCAGATGCATTGAGGGGAGCATGAAATCCCCTAACAAATCTGCTAATTTCACATATTTGAAGGGCTCTTAATCTGAATGCCCAATGTGAACCTATACCTCATGCACATATTTAATACATTTATGGATAATGGAAGGGACACAATGTATTTCTCGTATCCAATGCCTCCATAGAAGTATATTGTATTGCATAGAACCTTTGATCACATGACACATCACGAAGATGGTATTAAATACCACATGAATGGGTAAGACTATAGTGCTGACAGTTGAGCATAATGCATCATTAAAAGCTCTCAATGTGAATGCAAAAGGTACAATGTCCATCTTTGGTAACTTTAGGTATGTTAATGCCTTGGTCATGATTATATTGATTAACAATATTGTATCAATCAAAACCCACTTGAAAGGTTTGTGATTTACACATGCAATGATATGGAGCGGCAGGTCCATCATGACAGTGGAAAAAATCATGATTTCATGATCATAAAACTGTATGATCGATCCATGACATTGTTGCATGTGTTCCACAAAGTGTGTAAACACTTCAAGATCCTAGGAATGCACTTTTATGCACCTTAAAATATCCATAAGTGTCTCCCTATGCTTGGGAGATTGTTGAATCAACTCATAAATAAATAACTTCACTTGAGTCATCTATAGGTTTTGAACTAATCTACTCCTGATTGTCACCACTGATCTATTTGGTGGGCCTGACATATTTTGGGTTGGCATTGGAGGATGTGCAACTTGGAATCTAATAGGCAATGGAGGTTGATTTGGTCTCTCATACCTTGCATATCTTGTGACGAAGTTGACCATTCTAATGAACCCAAGGGTTGGTGGTTCGATGCATACTTGACTGAGTTGGCCAACATTGTTCCTTGGTACCTTATGGTTGGGTAGAGGATTCTTGTAAATCCCAATATTTTGATTATCAGACACTTACAGGTTATCCACAAGAAGTGTACCTATTTTGATCATATTTTGCACTAAATGCTTGAAAAACCAACATAACTCTATGTCGTGGCATTTCATTCAATGAAATATGCAATATTGATCATCTTTATACCCCTTTGGCTTGGGTTGATTAGGGTCCACTAGTTTAATTTCCGATAAGTGGATTGCCTTTGCCTCACATAATTGATGGAAAATCAAAGACAACAATTCTAATAATTGAGTGAATATGCGAGGAGGGAATTTTTCTTTGTCCTTACCCTTCTGGTTGTTGTTGCACTACTCATACTACATAGGAGGAGGTTGGGATTGATAATTCCATTTTTGCTACCCCTTATCCCCTTTCTAAAGGTTTAGAACCACCTGATTGATGTGGTTCGGTTTCACCTATTATTTCTCAGTGATCTTCTTATTCCATTCCTTCTTAATACTGAGTTTCAAGTTACCCTCCTATAACTTGATATCCTCTATCACTTTGACCTATGCCAAAGCCTCATCGAAGGTTTGATATTACTACAACTATAATAATAAAAAAAATGTTCTTTGCACAAATTTTCGTAAAAATTCGAGTTAATTTAGAAGCAAGGATGGAGAAAAATAGCTTTACCATCATCTTTCTCCATAATTTCCCATAATACATAATTGACTCATCATCATTTTGCATTAAAGTAGCTATATCAGATAGGTTCACCTTCCTCTTGATGCCAAAGGAGAAGCATTCAAGAAATGCATGGGCCAGTTGCTTAAAATTGGTGATATTGTGCCTCTTAAGATGATTAAACCACTCCCAGGATAGGCCTAAGAGAGTCATAATGAAGGTCCATAGAAGCAAAGCATCATTACTCTCAATTTGAAAGCACATGTCTAGAAAACTCGTAACGTGCTCCTAAGCATCCTCCTCTCCTTTAAAATTTCAAACCTCAGCATTTCAAAAATATCAGGATAGGTCGAAAGAGGCACTGATGGGCATAAAGGTTCATTATGAATCTTGTTTAAGGTAGGCTTTTGATAAGCCATCCCTTGCTTCTCAATAGCTTTAAACTTTTATACCAAGGCCTTATCGGCCTACGAAGATAGGAACTCTTCTTCTCTAGATTACCTTGGAGACACCTTTAGAGGTAAATTCCTCTTTGATCAAGGTGGAGGACTAGGGTCATCATCCACTTCAACTAGGTAGACTTCAAGATACTCTTCATATAATTATTCTCCCACTTCTTCTTCATACTACCTATGCCCATGATGTTTGGACATGGGGTGCCAATCTCTATGTTGGGCCATATGGCAAGTATATGTGTCTATATGCTCAGGGTATAACTCAGGATGCAAAGTAGCTCATCTGTCAATGTGATCCTTGCACTCCCTATGCAGAGGTAAGCCAACACTGGAAAATTAGTCCTCCTACTCCACATGCTCATTTTGATCAAGGATGCATTGCTCATGCATACATTGTTCATATAAGCATTGTCTTATGAAACTTTACCTCTGAGTGTTCTCATTTTTTAGGTGAACTTGCTCTACACAAACATTCTCTAATTGGTCTTGGAGAATATAACGTCTCTGCTCTGACACCAGTCTATGAGATCTATGTATGTGATCAGCCATATGCGGCCTCTAGTGTGTGCACTCTATTCGAGCGGTTTTGTAGGTGTGTCCCCAATGGACTGATTTGCTATGCTCTTACCCTTTGTTTGTGAAGATGACATTCACATCTAGCTATCATATATACTTTGTGCCTGCATGGGATACGAGGGAATACATATCATGAGAACATTTGGAGCACTATCTATGTGCTCGGGTGGTCCTAATGGTACTACTGCTATGTACACTTGCAAAACTAGAGGGCACAAGAGTAGGCTTATAACCTAGTTATCCTAAGATTTTATCTAGATCGTCTAACTATTTACTACACCAAGGCTCATGAGATTGTATACCATTAACACCTACTTTAGACATATCTATGGTGATATTACAAGGTTCACCTCTGTAGGGAGTCTACATGGGCCTATGATCGAAAGTGGCCCTCTTTGTTTACCCTCAAATGGGTAGATCCTGAACCTCTCTATACTCGTATGGTGGAGGTTTCAAACCTTCCCTAGCTATATGTCAAATGGGTACCAATTTGGATCTCTCTATGACATACTCCTAAATAGATCCTATGGATGCACACTGAGTGCAATCATAGTAAATTCTACCATGTTCAGGACCCCCATGCTTGGAATCCCTATGCTTTGATCTATGGTTTGAAGAGTGTCTAGCACTTCCTCATATCAGGGTATTCTCAACAAGATCCTCGCACATAGAATTATCCCCTCTAATACTCACCAAACAATGTTAAGGAGGATTATATGGTTGAGAGCCTTATACATTTTGTTTTGCATTGGTTGGAGCTTCAGCTTTGATCTCAGGTCTACGCCTGGATCAGCCTATCCATGTAACCACCATGATATTATATTATCTTGTATGTAAGTTTTAAGGCAAACAAAGTAAACAATGGTGATTATCTCTTTTAAATTTTTAATATAAGCCCTAAACTATTTGATGTGTTTTGCAATTTTTTGTATCATAAATTAACTCTCATTGTGTTTTAAAAAAATGATGATATACTCAATTGTTAAAGGGCTTTAACTTGTATACTCGCAGCTCAACAACCTGGAAATGAAATATAGGCCATATAATTCAACCTATAATGTGTGGTAATGAATTTCACACATGGTCAGAGAGCAAAAGTACTGCCAGACCCTCACCCAATCTCACTCAGTTAGCATCATAATCTTTGGAGAGAAGTACATGCAAATTTTCTAGGCTACATATGGCTATTGGGTCTGATATTGGTCTAGTAAAAAAGGTTCGAGGGAGTTGGGCCAACATATGGAAATCACTACCATCGTAATTGAGCCCTACTAGTGGTTGGATATGACTTCCAAATCACTAGAATTTACAATGTATCGTGGTGTGTGTAGTTCCTTTTACTTTGCATGAAATAGAAATGCACAAAACAACACTCAAATGTTTCTACATGCTTTCAAAATAATTTTTTACTTTTTAATTGCATGACTATGCTAAATGAAATTTAGAGAATGCAAATACGTATGAGGGGATGGCCACTAATTTTGCCTCATGCATGCAAACTCAGAATAAAATGGCCTAGAACGTTGGAGACTAGGGTGGACTGCAATCAGAGGTCCATTGTTCCTAGCAGCGACTAGTAGGAAAAACTAAAAAAAAAATCCCTAGGGATTCATCCTTTTATTTTACCTTTTCATTATGTTTCCTAATTAATCTACCATTTTATGTATTCTCGGAAAATCAGACACAAAAAAAAGTAGGAAAAATATAGGGAAATGAAGATTACCTCAGATCCAAGTTCGATGATGTTCTGACTACATGTTGTACGATTTGTGTTTTGCTGACTGTGACTTTGTGGCATGATTGCAGTTGTTGCCCACGGGTGTCAGCCATGATTACAACTGTTAACCATGGTTATTAGCTATGGTTAGTACCTATCATCACAAAACATAGTACATCAATATTTTATGGCATAAAATTCAGATTTCCCATCGTGATCGCCTTCTATGGTAATCCAGGAAGCATACACCTAATACTAGTAACAATTGAAAATCACATATAAAGCATAAAAGATGAAAAAATTTGCATATAACCAAAATAAGGGTTTCCTTTATCAATTTTGCAATGAAATTCGGTTACAAATCCATCCCTCTTAGGAATACCCAATGTGATACAATTATTACAATAATAGGAAAATCCCCACACGAGGGTAAATGTAATTCACAGACTTCCTAAATGCACACAAATTGCTCCAAGGTATCGATGACCTTCTTCTCCATGATTAGAGGCATTTGTTTCCTTGCATGTCAACACCTTGTTAGTCTTGCATAAAATAAACAACAAGAAGCATATTAGTAATAAACGAGGCCTCTCTTGATGAGGCTTTAAAATGAAGTCATACCAAAAGATACCATGATAGCTTAAAATCAATAAAGTGCAAGAAACATGGTAAACCTATGCTAATCATGAAATATTGCCATGCAAGAAGTAAAGGAAAGACAAAATTATCTATCTAATGCCCTAATTACAAAATCAAAAGCATGAAAGCATGAAATGTAAGCATTCTTATCCTACTTACTACAAATATCAAATGAGAAGAAAGATACCTAAAATCTTAATTCTACCAGACAAAAGTCTCTAATAAATAAAATATACACTTGATATATCTATTCTAATGCAAATGAAATAACACCTATGGCTAAAGACGAAGAAAATATGGAGATTGAACCTGATCGCGGGTCTTTCATGTGATGAGAACTGTTAGCCATGACTGACAGTCGTGGCTAAGCCAAAAATGAACTTGTGAAAAGGATTGAAAATCCAACTAAGTTCATATTATTTAAAAGCTCATTATATAGGCTCTAATGGCCCAAAATACATAACCAAACCCACAAAATCATGGATTTGATCCAATATGCTTAACCATAAGCTATAATAGTGCAATGGAAAATGCACGTAACTTCTAAGCTAAGAAATAAAGGAAAGATGCTAACTAGAAGACCATTTTAGCTATCTTGAAGTACACACTTCCTACTTTGAGTTCACACTTCCTAACTAACACTCCTAAATGACAACTAGAAGATAACTAGTACCCAAAAGTGCATGTGAGAAGGAGACTCACTTACAATATTAATTTACAAGAAATAAACTATGCAAACCTAGCTAGGAACTACTAGAGGGGTCATATGAGTTATTAAACATCAATCCTCATCATGCCTCCCCACAATAGAAGCATTGGCCTCCAATGCTTTCAGAAGAGTAGGAAAGTCATGGGACATCTGATGAAAAGAAATCCAATGAGCCTGATGCAGTAACTGTCCTCGCAAAGCCACAAGATATGAGGTGGTAGACCCCTGGCGAGTCTGTCGAGTCTTTGTGTCATAGATCTTATCAGAATACAATGGTAACAGAGAATCAGGAACCATGTCCATAGGATGACTGATAGCTGGTGCGGTCTCCAATGTAGAGTCAAAGTACAACTTCAAAAGATCTACATTGATGATGTCATGAATTCCCAAGTGTGTGGGAAGATCAAGGTGAAAAGCATTCTTGGACACCTATTGAAGAATAGTATAAGGCCCATAGCGAATCGGTTTGATTTTACTATGAGTCTTATCAGTAAAATACCGCTTGTCAAGATGCAACCAAACTTTGTCACCAACCTAAAATGGATGAGGAATTCGTTGTTGATCCATGGCCTTTTTCTGCTGCTGCTGTCTTTTGAAAAATCTCAATCACCATTGATTGTAGATTGTGCAAGTGCTGAATAAATGAGTGTGCCTTGTATTGCTCCTTCTGAAGATGTGAAGTGACAGGAGAAGGCAAAGACAAAGGTAACTCATAAGGTGCCAAGGGCTAAAATCCCATACAAACCTCAAAAGGTGAGTGACTTGTAGAAGAATGTAGGTCCCTATTGTAGGCATGTTCAATATGAGTGAGACTCAAGTCCCACTTTGCTGGTGAAGTGTGATGATAGATTCGTAAACTTTGCACAAGGGTACGGTTTACCACTTCAGTCTACCCATCTGACTGTGGATGATAGGCGATGGAAAAGTTAAGGGAAACTCCCAAAAATTTTGACAAAGAATGCCAAAAATGACCCACAAAGCATGAATCATGATCCGATATAATGCTGGTAGGTAGACCAAAGGAATGCCAAATGCTATCAAAGAACAATTGGGCAAAGTCTGCTGTAGAACTTGTCTTGTGGCATGGAATAAACTTAGCCATCTTACTGAATCTGTCAACCACAACGAACACACAATCATGTTGTCGCACTGTCATGGGAAAACCACTAACCAAATCCATGGAAATGCTTTCCCAAGGATAGGAAGGAATGGGCAAAGGCATGCCTAAGCTAAACTTCCTGTTAGATGGTTTTGAACGACAAAAAACTGCACACTGTTTGAGAAATCTCAACACATCCCTCTGCATTTTAGGCCAGTAAAAAAATATTTGCAAGTGATGAAGTGTTTTGTGATTCCCAAAGTGACCACCATAAAGTGTAGAATGAGGTTCCTTAAGAAGTAACACCCTATGCTCACAAGGAACACAAACCTTGTCCAATTTGTAAAGAAGTCCTTCTTTGATGTAGAAATCTTAGAAAGGACGCAAATTGGAAGAAGAAGGCTTACTCACTTGCTCAAATATTTTTCCAAAATTAGGATCCCGTGAATACTGATTAGGCCAAGTCTTAAATCCCAAGTGTGAAGTGGACATAACTGTTAAGGCAAGAGCGGTAGGAGGCCTACTCAAATAATCAGCAACAGTATTACTCTTCCCCTTTTTGTACTTGATCACCAAGTGAAATTGTTGGAGGTAAGAAGCCCACTTCATATGTCTTGATTCTTCAATTTTACTTTGATATTGTAAAAACTTGAGAGGCATATGATCAGTGTGTACTATTGTATCTTTTCCCAAAAGATAATTTCTCCAATACTTGATAGCTTGAACTAATGCATACAACTCCTTGTCATATATAGAATAGTTCAACTTAGTAGCTAAATTTTTTTTTGAATGATAAGCAACTGGATGACCCTTCTGTTTGAGCACAGCTCCTAAGGCAACTTTAGAGGCATCCATTTCAATCTCAAAAGGTTGAAAGAGGTCAGGTAAAGTTAACATAGGTGCTGTACAAAGTTTCTTTTTGAGTTTCTCAAAGGCAATCTCTTGGCTTTTCTCCCAATGAAATGGAACTTTAGACTTAGTGAGATAATGCAATGGAGCTGCAAGAGTGGAATATTGAGGAATGAACTTGAAATAAAAATTCACAAGTCCTAGGAAACTCCTTAACTCAGTGAGAGTTGAATGAGGGGACCACTTAAGTAAAACATCAACTTTTGTAGGATCTACCTGAATTCCACTTTCACTAATCACATAACCAAGGTAAGAAACTGAAGTATTGCCAAAAGAACACTTGGAAGAATTGGCATATAATTGATTCTTCGCAAGAAGATCAAGTGTATGATGGATATGCCCAAGGTGCTCCTCCCAAGTTTTTGAGAATATCAATATATCATCAAGATATATTATTACAAATTTGTCAAGTACATCACAAAATACATCATTCATCAACCTCATGAAGGTTGCAGGAGCATTAGTAAGACCGAAGGGTATGGCCAACCATTCAAAGAGGCCCATCTTCATCTTAAAAGTTGTATTCCATGTATTCTCTGCTTGGATACGCACTTGATGATATCCACTTTTGAGATCTATTTTTGAAAAGAACTTAGCTCCTTGGAGCTGATCTAATAAATCATCAATGCGTGGTAGTGGATATCTATTCTTTACAAAAAAATTGTTCAAAGCACAAAAATCAATGCATAATCTCCAAGTGCCATATTTTTTAAGAACCAAAAAAATAGATGAGGCACAAGCAAAAGTACTTTCCTTAATGAAACCCTTAGACAACAAATCTTCTATTTGCCTTTTAATTTCTTCATTTTGCAAAATAGATTGTCTATACATGGGTGCATTAGGTAGGGAAGAACCAGGAATGATTTCAATACTGTGATTAATTGTGCGAATTGGAGGAAGAGACTTTGGCTCCTGAAATATGTGTGAGTAATTTTGCAATATTTTATCCATTGAAGAGTGTTGCTTTGGAATGGAAGTGGATGTAGGAGTGTTTTGAGAGTGAATGAAAATTAGAGCAACGTCACCACCTTTTTTAATTGCCCTTTTTGTTTGCTTGGAATTTAGAATGATGTTAGGAGTGTTAGTGCTTTTAATGAGAAAGACCTTACCATATTTTTGAAGTGTGTAGGTTCTTTTGAAAGCATCATAAATATCTCTCTAATCATACTGAAAATGTTGTCCAAGAAAAATCCAACAATAATCCATAGGAGTCACATCACAAGTGACTTGATCTATGAAATGTGGGCCAAGTGCAAATTTTAATGTGCAAGTGTGAGTGATTTTTGAGCCCCTTACACTATCCTTCCAACCCAAAGAATAAGGTTGAGGATGAGGCTCCATAGGCAACTTCAATCGCTCGACAATGGACCTCGCAAATAGATTTTTTTGCGAGCCATTATCCACTATACAATATGTTGCAAAATTATGGAGCAAATGAGCTTGAGTGATGAACAAAGCATCATGAGTGCCCCTTGATGAACTTACATTTACCAAGGTAACCTCATTGAGCTTACCTCATAATTTCGTGTATACTCTACTTTCTCCTACTGACTCAAGGGGACCTTTGGAAGCATCCTCCTCTTGAGTAGTGATGACTAAACTCTTCTTTTTAAGCTTAAAACAATCAACTTTTTCATGACCTTTTTTCTTACAATAGTTACAAAACTTTTTAGAAGAAGAATGTTTGGAAGAAGAAGAAGAAGAAGGAGTAGAAGCAGAAGGAGAAGGAGAAGAAGGAGATGGAGAAGAAACATTCTTCTTTTGAGCAAAATTCTTCTTTTGTGAGAAAGAACTATTCCCTTTTGATGAGTTTGCAACCACTTGAGTAGCAGGTGCACGGAATGCCTGCAAATGCGCTTTGAACTTGTCCTCCGCAAGTTGTGCCTGGTTAAAAACTGAATCCAATTTTTCCATAGAAACAAACATAATTTCCTTGTACAAATGTTCCAATAAGCCACTTTGAAATATGAGAATCAAAGCTTTAATATCTTCCTCCACATTCAAAAGTATCCTATACCTATTGAATTGAAAGATATATTCCTGCACAGTCATATTAGTACCTTGTCGAAATTGAAACCACTTAATTACCAATTCCTTAGAATAATTGGAAGGATAAAAATTGGTCTTAAGACAGTCTACAAGCTCATCCCAAGAGGTGAGTTCATCATGACCTCTTTTTCTTTCAACAAGTACTTTAGCTAAACCAGAAAGTTTTAGCTTAGCATATGGAATCATATCCTCATCTGAAAGTTGAGTGTAAGAAAACCAAGAACTTATGTCAAGAATCCAACTATTCAAGACTTCAGGGTTCCGGGATCCATCATAAAGTGGTACTTCACAACGAACTCTCAGGCGAGAATCATGAGCAGAAGTTGAAGCATTATGGAGAGAAATATCATTTACCTTCATTTTAAGGTTACCAAGAACTTCTACCATGGTAGTATCATTAGCTTTATCGGCTAAAGAATTCACAACATGTGCAAGTTCTACCACTTGGGCAGCCAAGTCAGAAGCCATGTGAAACCGGGTGTAAGCCAGAAGTAACAAGGACAAAAACACTTAAAAATCAGGGTAAAATCTGAAAATACCCTGTTACAATGCAGTGCCTTGAAAAATTACTCCTAAGGCTAAATATTTTAAAAATTTAAACTAACCTAAGGTTATAAATTTAATAATTTAAAAAAAACTTAATTAAAAATAAAATTTTAATTAATCAAATATTAATTAATTTAATTAAGTTATTAAAAAAATTAAATTAATAAATTAAAAAAATTACATGCAAACCTTAAGAATAGTAAATTTAAAAAAAATTACATGCATATGAGTGATTAAACATCAATCCTCATCAACTTGCCCTCCAAATGTGGTCTAGATCTCTAATTTCCTTGATAAATTGATGGTTCAAGGGTTGCCTCTATGTTCTTTGATATATTTGGTGGTTGAATTATTTCTATTGGTGACAAATTGCTCAAAATATCATTTCTTTATTATTCTAGCCTCCTAAGACCTCCATGACTTCAATTGTCATTTCAATCTCTCAATGCTAGCTAAAGGATTTCTCTCAATGCAAGTAGGTGGGTACTAAATTTGTCAAGGCTTCGTCATTCAAATTATCCTATGCATATCTCTCATTTCCCATTTTGTATGGGGCTCTTATAACCTCTAGGAAGGCTATGCCTTAGCTTCTTGAGAAGCCAAGACCAATAATGGACAATTGGAGCAGTTGGAGGAAATTTTCTAGCTATTTCCACCCTTAAACCGCTCGGATATGTAACCAATTGGTCGTTATAACTGAATTTGGATTTACTAAAGTCCAATTGATTCTGACTACTAGCTGCGGCTCTGAGGTGCAGTCATCTCTATTAACCATAGGTCTCATCCACAACCAACACTAGTTAGGCCAACCTGCCTAAATGAGTGGTTAAAACCACTGCTATACCTTGGTATTTGTCCAAGGTCTTCCATATGGTCTTCTAGCATATCCCATATGAGTAGTCACCTCAAAATGATGTATTTTAGGTGTCTATATATATTGTTACTATTACTATTTTTGACCCGACTATTATTGTTATTGACTTGACTATTATTATCATTGACTTGACTATTACTGTCACTGACCTATCTGGTACTGTCATTGACCTGATTGTTACTACCACTGATCCAGATGATACTGGAATATTTCAAACTATTAGAGACACTTGTGGAATTTGTCCTAACTGTTGGTGCATGCAAAGTGTATTCTTCTATGATAGGGAAGTCCTTCGTATGCTCACTTTTTGGTATTATGAATGCAGGTTCAATAGAACAGGGAGATGCGTATTTTTGCAGGTTGAAGTGTTTAACAGAACTAGGGTATGCTAGGTAGAAGAGTATGTAACACCCATAGGCCCTTTGTTATACTATAGCAATGAACAATAGTGCTCGGATCAATATTTCAGGCCACTACTCAAGGAGGATTCCACACATACCCTTGAGCATTCTATCTGCCTCTCTAATAATATAAGAGGGTAATCATCCAGAATGCTGTGTCCCATGGACTATGGATGATACAAGGCCAAAAACCTTCCTATTGGATAAAATTTTGTTCAACCTAAAATGGTCTCCTCATACACCTGAAGATGCATGGGAGCTTGATTCTATGCATGAGTGTTGTTTGAGGCTTGTGTATTGGAGCCTGATCACCCCTCACTTCACTAGATGCTTTATGGGCTATCTAGCTTAGCCAATAACGACAACTCCTTCATGATATTTTGAAACCCCTAGAACAAGGTTTCTAGCCTACTCAACTATGGAAAAAAATAGACTATATATTTTTTGGATTTTTTTGTATATATATATATATATTGGCTTTTTGAATAAAGGAAAATAGAATGAAAAAACACAATAAAATTTTACCTAACAAGAAAAATGACTGAGCAAGAATTGTCATAGTCACAGTAGAACTTGGCCCTAGAAAGTGCTCTGATACCACTTGTAAGGAACCTACTAATGAAATAAATCTCACACACATGAAATACTAAAATATAACTAAAATACATGCAATAATAGAATAATACTATGCAAAAAGTAATTGTAAAATTGAAACAATCTCAAAAATAACTCAGAATCATAGGCCTCTTTGAGAGGGCAACCTCCTTCAATATTTCATTAAATTGCAAAAATATACCTTTGTACATGGCTTTATATCTTTTAAAGAAAGAATAAATGCAACCCTAACCCTAAGCTAAAGAGTTGGCTTACATTCAAAATGCCACTCAAGCTAGAATCATCTACCAAACATTGGTTACAATATTGATAACGGTTACATCAAATGGCCCTACTTGGCTAGGAGCCTATCTTACCACATGCATTACAAAATATTATAAAATAAAATTGTAGATGGGATCCCCCCATGTTGGAAGTGGATCATTACATAATAATGAGAATTACAAAATAATGTTAGGATGGGATCCTAACACAACCTTTGTAGGTGTGATCATTGTGGGTTCACCCATTATTGATTTAATTGTTGTTGATCCAACTAGAGTTGATCCATATGTTTTTTTTGGTGAAGATGTGGCCTAAGTGCCTGATGTGTATGATCACATTGCTCAATTATATGGGATCTATGTACCCTCATATTTGAAATACGAATGGGTTTGTCATGTCTTTCCTCCATAGTAGGATTTATTACTTATTTTCCATGGTTCCTAAATATTGTATTGACATGATATTTTGGTTTATTAATGAGCTCTGTATAGTTTGGTGATGCATAGATGCAATGTGGATGCACCAAGTACTCTTCATGAGAAGTAGGAGGATGAATTGGGTCCTCTTACTCATCTATAAGGAATGAATAATATTCAATCTTAGATGTAAGCTTTATATATTCAAGATGCACAAAAGCACAACGTGTGCATGCAAAATGCTCTCTAGTGAGAAGTAGAGGGTGACTTGCTCGATCAAATGGGGTGGTTTTCTCATCCAGGATAGGCCATGGTGTATGCTCATGTTCATGTTTTGATTGATGTATAGATAAATTTGGGATGTGAACCTATGGAATTCACTTAATAGGTATGTCAATGGGTCGATTATTCGTTATATAGAATTATATCAAGGTGTCCAAGTCAGGAAGGCTTCCTAGAGGACCTATGGGTGCTTCCTTAATAGGGATATCTCAAAGGTTTGACCCAATGTGGATAGTATTTACATTATAATAAAACTTGGGATGGAATTCAGGGATGGGCATGTCCTCTGGACTGATTTGGATATGGCCATTGGTTGTGGAAACTAATTCTCTCTCTAATTCGGAGGTCTTGTTCATCGTGGGGGTCCCTGGTCATTTTTTTATAGAAAATTTTGAATTTCAAAAAAATGTGGGTGTTATATATAAAAATGATCAGTGTGACGATCTGATCACAATGATATAGAACTCAGAAAAAGTGTTTTTTTGCTCAAAATTTGAATTTGTGGAATATTTGGCCAACCGGGGCTAGTGGAAAAATGATAAATTGGAGGAATTTTGAGAAAATAAAGAATTAGGCCTCAAAAAATATATGAGAGGTGCAAAAGGGGCTAACTAAGACAACAAAACAAGTTTGGAAATTTTTGGGGTTGTTTAGGACTTTTTTATGACTATTTTAGTGTTTTTTTTTCCTTCTTTTTGGCTTAAAAATTACTCAAAAATGGATTAATGATAAAACCAACATAAATTCTTCGTTATAGCTCCAATTTTCATGATTTTTAATTTTTTGGATGCAAAATAAAAAAGTAGCACTTTACTTTAGGTTTTGGTCCCAGATTGGATGGTAGGATCTTATGTTGATTACATGAATAGTAAAGAAAATAAATAAAGTAGACAAAGTGATTATCTCTTTTAAGGATTATTTGTCTTTCTTAAAGTTGGTTTGTGTGTTATAATTCATTGAATATATTTCCTTGATCTTTTTTGAGTTTGAAATAGTTGATGTAATGCTCAATTTTTAAGGGTTTTCACCTGTATGATCGCACACACTAATCTGGTGATGAATTCCATATTGTGAAACCCACCAGGATATGGATATGAAATCCATATCCAATAAGGGAGCACATGTCCTACCAATTCTCATCCAGTTCATTGTGATCAGCAATACACCTTCTGAAGAAGAGCATGCGCAATTTTTTACAGCTATAACGGATCTTGGAGCTGGCCTTAGCCAAGAATTGGGTTCAAAAAATCCACAATACAAGTCAAACATGTGGTGATGAAGGCCATTGTTGGTCTTGATCAAGCGGTTGTATGTCACTTCCAACTCACTTGATGTTAATTTTGCAACGTGAAGTGTGTGTGGTTCATTTTAATTTATGCAAAAGAAAAATGTAAAATAGAGTATACAATGAATTTTCACTAATGCATAAAGTACATTTCAAATTCCCAAATATAAATAAAAATGTTTTACTTTTAGAAAATTGATAGTGCAAACTTAAACGAGAACAACCTTTAAATAGGCCATAAGCAAGTAAACCCTAATAAACAAATTGATCATGGGCCATCTCTATAAAAAATGATCTATAGCAGAGGCCATTAGACACAGAGTCAGTTAGAAATATGGGCCATTGGATTCTAAATTGGCTAGTAGTAGAGGCCATTGTTCCCAGCAGTAGTTGCCAGAAAACAAGTAGAAACTTCAAATTTTCCTTAAAATTTCTCTAGGTTTTTTACTTAAAACTACTCCTTAAATTTTTCATTTCTGGAAAAACACAACAAAAATCAGGGAAAGAGCCACTTACGAGTGAAGCCCTCATTTGATGAAGATGTCACAATTCTGGTTTTTTTATTCTACTCAGAGGCCATCATAGATCAGAGCAGTGACCCTATTGACCACTAGAGCTTGATGGCAAAAGCAACTATTAACTGCGCCCACTCAGAAAAATGGTACCTACAAATGCAAAAATCAAGAAAATACCAAGTTAGCAATAATTTTAGAAATTGTGTGAATATTCATGCACGTTATCACCACTATAAAGTAGCAAAAACCATGCATCTAACTATTTAACTTGTAATCAATTGATGAAAAATATTAAGTAACAATTATGACACAAATATAAATAAAGTAGGATGCTCTTCTCATTAATAATTTGGAAAATGGTTAAAAAATATCCCTATTATGGATTCACCAATGATACATTATTACAATTTGAAACCTACTTGCTCTTTTAAAACTTATTATGGAGGGTTTTCCTAGCGACCTTTGCTCAATGATGCCAAGAAATATGATCTTGATGATGATATGCTACTACTAAGCCTATGATCTGCACACATGTATACCTAAAAAAACATCAATAGCATATGAAATCCTCCCACTATGAGGCCCATTTATTGATAATGCAAAGTAGAAAGCAAATGCGTAAAGCAATAAGGAAATGCATGAAAACAGTGAAAGAATGTAAAAAATACTGAAATAACTGATGCTAAAAAATATTAAAAATGGAATTGAAAGCAACTAAGCCTAATTAAACTAGAAAATACAAGCAAATTGGATTTCACCATAAGGCCATCTTTGATCAGAATAGCAGACTCTGTTGATCGTTGTCAGGTCCGACGGTGGCACCTGTGGGTCGTTGTTGAAAATAGTGACCGTCATATAGAGACTCTATTCTCCAATATTGATGCATGGTGATGATTAATTTTACTTCCAAATAAATATTCAAGGACTGTTGTGTCTTAAAACATAGTTTTATTGCAAAATTGACTTGAATTGATGGCAAATTGGTGATGAAAATGGTGTAATTGGTCCTTCAAGCTCTCCAAAGCTCCATGAATGCAAGAGATAGCTTCATAATGCAATTTTGGTAGCATTGTGATGCTTATGAAAGATTGCACTCCCCAATAAAAAAATAGCAACACTTCATTACATTCAATTGGGGATCAATCCTCTTTTAGTTGTCAATTTTTTGGGTGCCTTAAATAGACTTCCCAAATTGGGATCCTAGCTTGCTGAAGAAGCCAAGACCAAGATTCGGTTAGGCTCAAGGAGGTTAGGTGATGCTTTTGGAAGCTTCTCCAACCAAAACCATTCAATATTGGTTATGATGTAATTGATTTTATTCAGTTTGGTGAGACCAAGTTTGTTACAGATGAGGCCATATTCGATCATAACAACCCACTCCGTGGCCATAATCAAATCTAGTAGTCGCAAGGCCACTGCTAGGGGGGACAATGGTGTAGGTTGTAAAGGAATTTTTACCACTGTTTGAGTGGTTAGAACCACAGTTAGGTCTTGGAAAGGTCCAAGATGAGTCATATGGTCCAAAATAGTGTCGACATGAGTAGCCTCCTCAACATGATGTATTTTATGTATCTATAGTAAAATATACTCTTTTCTCAACATGTGGTATCAAAGTAGAGGTTTGTGAGACTAGATTAAAGAATAATTTTTGAAGATTAAAGAGAGCTAAGGTTCTTGAGCCTAGAATGGAGAGGAATTTTTTGAATATTGAATAAGGAAGAGTCTCATAGATATCTAGAAATGGAAGAGGAGAAGTACTACCCTATAGAATATCTCACAAAGTCCCAAAGTTAAAGATTGTGTCATTCAATAAAAGGTAATTTGATGCACAAGATTTTTAATTCCATTTATTAATGAAAATAAAACTAAAGAATGGGTTGTTTGATTAGCCTGAAGAATTGGCCATTTGATTTTTGGAGAATTAAGACAACTCTCAATGTGATAGATTGCAATTTGAATTTTTCTTAAAATATATGCTCTTTGTTCTCATATAAGAACATAAGAAGAATTTTTAAGTTTTGTGAGCACCTAAGAGTATTGTTACAACCCTAACATAGCTAGTCGGCTATGTGGGTGTTTCCAAGAGTAATTTAATTATTCAATATTAATATAGCTAGATTTGATTTATTGGATCATCTTATCTTCAAATAATCATTTGTGATATCTGCATGGACTTTGCCCTCCTAGAGCTGAGGACGTAGCCCTCCTAAAGTGGCAATAAAATTTGATTCATTCATTCATCAATTTTATGATTTATTGCAATTATTCAAAATTGGATTATTATTAAATAGTGCATAAGAGCATTAGGGTAGAAATACCCTATCAAGTGGTATCAGTTCAAAAATCTAGGATTGGCATGGTGTTGGGTAGCCAAAGCTTCGATCATCACATAATCTCTCAACCAGTCCTGATACAATGCGGTGGCAGTAGTCATAGGCACATTTCAAACAATGATTCGATGCAAATTTTTCTTCTACATAGTCTCCAAGCATATTTAGTCACAGTCGTTGTCTAGGTTAATCCAAAGCTAGGTACGCATATTTGGAGTTTGGCATTAAGTAGTACAAAAATTATATGAACCCTAAAATCGCACACAAATCAGCTTTAAACTCATGGCAAGAGGTTAATGGTCATGGAAGGTGTTTGCATTTTGAAGGAACATCATCAAGTTGATGTTAATATTTCAAGGTGATATTTTCAGCTCAGCTCATGAGTAATATGAAGTTCAAAGGCATCAAAACATCTTTCCCATTGAGCGTTCAATTAAATTCGGGTACGTAAATCATAAATATTTCACCTATTGTCTTAGTCATTTTCCTATAGTAAGGTTACAATCTGCATTGTTCAATCAATTAACCTAAAAAAATTACTTAGATAGCCAAATTATTTTCAAAGAAATCCCTATCACCCGAACATCCATTCGATTCACCATAACCAATTTTTAACCTCTCCAAATTTTTTGTCTTCATGAGTGAGTGCACCCCTTCATCGATTTAGTTTTCACCTGCAAAGCCACTGGTCCACTACTATTAATCCTTTTGTCAATCATAAATCCATTGTAAACTAATAAAAATGTGGGAAAATATCATAAATTATGCTTAACCTAAGGTCATGTATTAATTTCTTTTTTATGCTTTAAATTCTATTATCCCACATCGTGGGTGTGATAGGAATCCAAGGGTTTTTAATCAGTTGCAAGTTATTGTCTTACTATGATATTAGTCACACGCTCACTTTAGTCTCATGTGTATCCCTCCTTAGCATATTTCACATGTCTTGGGCTTCTCCCGTGTGTCCCTTGCATCCTCTCTTTGTGTCTTGGTCCACACAGTCTTGTCTGCTCGTTTTTTCCTGAAATCATGCCACAAGTCCAATGTCTTCTATCTTGTCCACACATCCTCATCCAATTCATGGTATTGTCTTCCTTGCCTCAGTGTCATCTTTCCTATAACCACACATGCTTAGTGTTGTTTCATCCTTCTTCGATGGTGTTGTATCTAGGTCCATTGAGTCCATGATGTTCCTATCAATTGAAATCATGTTGTCCCTTGTCGTGTCATATTTCGCATCATATCAGTTATCATGTCACATGTCAAGTCATGGTTTGTCATGTGTGTATTCGTTAGTGTCAAACCTATCGTGTCAAGCTAGCCATTACTAAGGTAGACCATTGGAAATTTTTAAAAAGTGGAAATATAGCCATTGCAAAATAAAATTGGAATTCAAAAGATATCTAGCCATTGAAAAATCAAATTCAATTTCGCATCGTAGTTGGAGCGATAGTTGAAGCGGAAAATCACACCAAATTTTTGCCAAAATTAACCAATTTTTTGCAAAAATTGAAGATAAAATTTTTTAAGCAGGACTTATTGGAAAGTGCATGAGCGGAAGGTGGACCAAAGGACCAAACGGTCGATTATCAAGCTCAGATAATCCAAATGAAGGACTCCTAAGATCACCAAGAAGACCTCCCAGAACAAAAGGTACACAATACAACTCTCCTTTATGCATTAATAGTTTTGATCCCGATCATCCAATTCTTAACACCATGGCTCCCATTCCTTCTCCTACCTCTTCCCATGAGAATCTCACACATGAGGAAATAGAAAACCCCAATGCAAATAGCCAAAATATGCAAAATTGTGTCACCCAATTACTAGAGGGCATGAATAATTTGACTTCAATGTTGACACAACTAATGACCAACCAAAACCAAACAACCCCTCCTGCCCCAAATCGCTTCCATAGACAGAGGAATAATGAGGATCAGGATAGAGAGGAAGTTTATCAACAACCAAGAGGTCCTAATGGTGTTAATTTCCCATGCATTGATATGCCCACCTTTGAGGGTAATGATCCACGTGGGTGGTTAGCTAAAATGGAAGGCATTTTAGATTTATACCGGATTCCCAAATCCGAAAAAGTTCCTTTTGCTTCCTCCAAACTAGGTACTGAAGCTTACCAATGGTTTGCATGGCAAAAATGTGAGCATAGGCATCCCATCTTATGGGATGAATTCAGCACACTTTTCCTCAATAGATTTGATGAGGGATCTTCATCTTCTTACATGGTTCGTTGTTGTCACTTAAGCAAACAGGATCAGTAAGGGAATATATTTTAGAATTCACTAGTTTGCTTTCATACGCAGGGAACTTACCATCCGATGTGGTGGTATCCACTTTTAGAAATGGGTTGAAAGAGAATATTCAAATTGAAGTTGACTTGCATGATCCATACACTTTAGATACCTGTATAAAGGTTGCCAAGTTGGTTGAGAAAAAGGTGCAATATGGAACATCCGTCCGACGTGATTCCTATAGTCGACATCAATATCGCAACAACTCTTTCCATAGAAATGATCAACCATCAAGATATTACTGCTATAAATGTCACAATCACCATCCAAAATATCAAGCATGTGTACCAAGACAAAACTTTCAAATAGAATATGATGACAAGGAAGATGAAGAGGAAATAGAGGATATCAATTCACCTGACTCCCCCATAATAGAAGAACAAATTGAACACAGGGAGGTGGTAGTTGAAGAGGACACTATGGCAATTTTAGTACATGCTCTTATGGGACTATCATCTCACCATACAATCAAGGTATCAGGATTCATTCGACAAAGGAAGGTAAATGTGTTGATTGATTCAGGAAGTACTCATAATTTTATCGATACAAAAATAGCTAGGGCATTAAACTTACACATTAACTCCTCCAATCAAGATAAGTTTCAAGTTATAATTGCAAATGGAGGAAATGCTCAATGTATCGGTAGAACATCTCCAATTTCATTACAAATGGGAAGTTATACTTGGCATGGGCCTCTCTTTGTTATGAATTTAGGGAATTCAAAAGTTATTTTGGGAGTTGAATGGTTAGAACAATTGGACACGGTCAATTTTAATTACAAGCAACGCTTTGTGGAATGGAAAGAAAATGGAAAGACCATTCGCCTCCAAGGAATTCCAACACCTCCATCAAGGGTAGTAAGTTCTCACAGCATGGAGAAAATATTAAGAAAAGGTAGTTACGGATTCATTGCTCAAATTAATTGTATGGAAAGGCAAGCACAAGATATGCCAAAAATTCAATCAGAAGATCTGCAAAACATTGTGGCTAACTATGATGATGTCTTCCAAGAACCAAAGGGACTACCTCCCAAAATATCTCATGACCATGCCATACACCTTGTCCCAGGAAGTCTTCCTCCTAATGTTCATCCTTATCGATATCCCCAACCTCAAAAAATAGAAATTGAGAAAATTGTCCAAGAACTTTTAGAACATGGAGTCATCCATCACAACACTAGTCCTTATTCTTCACCAGTAGTTTTGGCCCATCGCAAAGATAATTCTTGGCGTATGTGTCCTGATTTTTGTCCCCTTAACAAAATCACCATCAAGGATAAATTCCCTATCCCTGTCATTGATGATTTACTAGATGAACTACATGGTGCAAATTTTTTTACAAAATTGGATTTACGTTCTGGTTTTCACCAAATTAGAGTTAGGGAAGAGGACATTCCTAAAATAGCTTTTCGTACTCATGAAGGTCACTATGAATTCCTGGTCATGCCTTTTGGTCTCACTAATGCCCCATCCACATTCCAAAGTCTCATGAACCATGTGTTTCATCCACTCCTTCACAAATTTGTCCTAGTCTTTTTTGATGACATACTCATATATAGTAAAACATGGAAGGATCATCTGATGCATGTGGGAAGGGTTCTTCATATACTACACAAGGAAAAATTATTTTTCAAATGCTCTAAATGCTCTTTTGGTGTTCAAGAAGTTGAGTACTTGGGTCATATAGTTTCTCATGAAGGTGTTAAAGTGGATCCTAATAAGATAAAGGTAATTCAGGATTGGCCCTTACCTAAAACCATCAAGAAACTTCATGGTTTTTTGGGTCTTACCGGCTACTATCACAAGTTTGTGCGTAACTATGGAAAAATTGCAGCTCCTCTCATGACTCTTACAAAAAAGGATGCTTTTCATTGGTCGGAAGCAGCCACTCAAGCATTCGAGGCCCTCAAAGAAGCAATGTGTACTACTCTAGTTTTGGCAACTCCAGATTTTCACAAACCATTCGTGATTGAATGTGATGCTTCAAGAACAGGTATTGGGGCAGTACTAATGCAGGAAGGTCATCCCTTGGCATTCGAAAGTAAACAACTTTCAGGAAAATTTTTGGGAAGGTCCACATATGAGAAAGAAATGTTGGCTATTCTACACGCGGTGGAGAAATGGAGACACTACTTAATCAGTAGCCACTTTATTATTAAAACCGATCATAGTAGTCTCAAGCATTTTCTAGAACAATGATTTTCTTATCCAGAGCAAAACAAGTGGTTAACAAAATTGTTGGGATATGATTTTGTTATCGAGTATAAGAAAGGGAAATAAAATGTGGCAGTAGATGCATTATCATGAAAATATGAAGATGAAGTGGTTATTAATGCTATTTTAGGTCCATGTTCCCAATGGATTTCTCAGCTTCAAGAAGAATGGTTGTCAAATACAGAAACTGCTCAAATAATTCAGGAATTGTTGTTGGGTTCATCCAAGCATCCTCTTTTTTCCTATGATGACAAGGTTTTAAGAAGAAAGAATCGCATTTACATTCCACACAATTCTACAATCAAATCTCGGATTCTGGATGAATCGCATGCTTCTCCATCAGCAGGACATTCAGGTTTTTTGAAAACATATATGCGGATAAAACAATCCTTTTATTGGAAAGGATTAAAAGCAGAGGTTAAACAATGGGTGGCTGAATGCGAAGTATGCCAACGCAATAAGGGTGAAACAGTCAAATCACCAGGATTGCTTCAACCATTACCTATTCCAGATCATCAATGGGAACATATTTCAATGGATTTTATTGAAGGTCTTCCTAAATCAGAAGGCAAAATAGTAATTTTTGTGGTAGTGGATCGCCTCTCCAAATATGCTCACTTCCATGCTTTACAACATCCATTTTCAGCAAGCAAAGTGGCTAAGGTATTTATGGATTCAATTTTCAAATTGCATGGAATGCCAAAAAATATTGTAAGTGATCGTGATCCCATATTTACTAGCAATTTTTGAAAAGAATTATTTCGTCTTAGTGGTACCAAGTTGAATATGTCCTCTGCATACCATCCACAAATAGATGGCCAAACTGAGATAGTTAACAAATGTTTGGGTACCTATCTAAGATGTTTTGCTCAGGATAAACAGTATCAATGGAGTCATTGGCTTTCCTTGGCAGAATGGTGGTACAACACTTCGTACCATTATTCCATTAAGATGTCTCCATTTGAAGCATTGTATGGAGTCAAACCACCAACAATAGCAGATTATGTTCCAGGTTCTTCCAAAGTGGCCCAAGTAGATGATTGGTTCCAACACCGACAATCAATGCTCAACATTCTCAAAGACAACTTGGTCCAAGCACAAAATCGTATGAAGCAACAACAAGACACACACCGTTCAGAAAGATAATTTAATACAGGTGATATGGTGTTCCTACGTTTGCAACCCTACAAACAATTGTCATTGAAGATCAAGACCAGTCAAAAGTTGGCTCCACGATTTTATGGCCCTTACAAAATAGTGCGTCGCATTGGAGAAGTGGCATATCAACTAGAGCTTCCTCCCTCATCTCGTATACATCCAGTATTTCATGTTTCCTATCTCAAAAAGGTGATCAGCCAGAAAGTACATTCTCAGTCAGAATTACCAGTACTCGATGAAGAAGGACGTATATATCTCCAGCCTGAAGCAATTTTACAAAGCAGAACACGTATGTTGAGATCTCATCACATCAAAGAATTCCTCATCAAATGGCAGGACCTACCTGAAGAAGATGCTACATGGGAACCTGAAAGTATTTTCCAGACATTTCCAGCTTTGAGGACAAAGCTTTCCGAGGAGGGGAGCCATGTTACAACCCTAACATAGCTAGTCGGCTATGTTGATGCTTCCAAGAGTGATTTAATTAATTCACTATTAATATAGTTTAGATTTGATTTATTTGATCATCTTTTCATCTTCGAATAATCATTTGCGATATCCACATGGACTTTGCCCTCCTAGAGGTGAGGACGTAGCCCTCCTTAAGTGGTGACTATATTTGATTCATTCATTCATTGTTTTTTGATTTATTGCAATTATTTAAATCTGGATGTTATATTAAATAGTGCATAAGAGTGTTAGGGTAAAAATACCCTATCAAGAACCTATATCTACTAAGCACATATTTTGTAAGCAGTTGAGAGAACCTATAGAATGAGAACCTATGATAATAGTATTCCAGATATCCTGTATGTGAAGTCAAATATTGATTCTTAGAGACTAGAGAAATGTTTTTTTGTTCTCCTAGATACTAGAGATAAATTAAAAATAGAGACTAGAGACATGTTTTTTTATTCTCCGTGATACCAGAGATAAATTTAAAAAAGATACTACATTTTGGTGGGCATTGCATACAAAATGATGCTACATTTAAATATTGGTTCCATTCATAAATAAAATGAGTAATTCTAGAATAGATCCTTCCATATGTTTAGCTTTTGATGATATATTTTAAAGGAAATGCAACCACAAGATATAAAATGAGCAATCAATGATAACTATATGATAATGGCACTATAATATGCAAGAAAATTATAAGAGAGACTTCTGCAATAACTCAAAAATATGCCATTAATGAAATATCATGAAAATAGTACAATGTAACATAATGGAGGACATGAACACTCCATAAATACATAAAGGAACTACATTGTACTCACTCTACTAATGCAACTAGTCACTATTGTATATTCTATAACCCTCACTCTCTCACTCTTTTCTATGCTACCTCAAAGGCATATATATAGGGAGATAAGTCCATTGTCCTTTCATCTACCTAACCTATGACTCATGTACATGTGGACTACATGCACATTTACATAATTGCACATTCTAACACTTGTGCATTTATTATATTGCATGAAGTAACTACTCAAATCTTACTCTAAGGTAAATTCCTACTCTAGTTATGTACCCAAGGTGGTACATTAGCATGTACCAAATAATGTAATATACTCTAACACCCCATGTATTACATTATTTGGGTATTGAAGACTTTAGTATTCAATATGGTCTTCACTTTGGTTCTAGAATTTGAGCTCTTCTTTCTTGCTTCCTTCATTATATTTCCTATCTGTATCTTGATCAAGTAAATAGTTAGTATCTTCATAAAATGCAATCCTTGCTATGAGAGATTTAACTTCATGTTCATCTGTAGGTTCTTCTAGTTCCTAAATTTCTTGAATCTCTTGGACTAAGTGTCCTTTTTGTTTTCCTTCTCTATATTGCAATTGAGGATAATTGTATTGATTCTGAGAAGTGTATGGACACTGAAATTATTGTTGATGTGGATTATATTGAATCTGATATTGTCTTGGTTGGAATGGCCTATTTGGTTGGCTTCCATGATTTTTTTGATTTCCTTGATGCTAGTTTCTAGGATTGAATCTGCAGTAGTTGGTGCTATGTCCTTTCTTCCTTTATACTTAATAATATCTATTATTCCATGGTATTCGTCCTTTTGAGGATGAGGTAATATTTCCCTATGGATTATCTTTTGAAACTAATGCATTGTTAGTCATTTCATCTTTAACTATATTTTTTGCTTCATATTCTTGAAGGATATTGACTAACTCATCAAAAGATGTATCTTTACTTAGGATTTGTAAAGATGTAACTAAATGCTTGTAGCTATCTAGAAGTTCTCTCAAGGTTACTTGAACAAGAAACTTATCCTCTACCTTTTCTACTAAGGTTAACAATTTCCCTTTAATATCTACTACTTTCCTTAGGAAAAGTTCTATACTTTCACCACTACTCACTTTTAGAGAATGCAATTGAGTTTGAATATTTAAGATAGTGGCTTTATTATTTCCTTCAAATATTTTGGCTAAGGTTTTCCAAGCTTTAGTAGATGATTCTACTAAACTAATGTAAGGTTGTATTTCATATATAATAGTAAAAGTTATTATCATTAGTGCTTTTGCTTAATTTTCTTCAAATTTTTGAATCTCGCTATCACTTGTAGTAGGTTTAGTTTTTTCAATTTTAACTCTATCCCAAATATTTTCAACTATCAATATGACCTCACTTTGTTTTTACATGAAGAGTAATTAGGTCCTTTAAGAAGTTGGGATTTTGTAAGAATGAATTTGTTTGATGTCATGATGATATTTGTAGACTACCTTATATCTCCCTAGTATTTTGTGTGTGCTATAGTTTTGGTAAAGTGCTTAGCTTTCTTTAGATTTCTTTTGAGATGAATCCCTTTTGTCTCCCTAATGTTCAACTTCAATGTATTGCCTTATTTCTCCCTATTAATTAGTAAGTAGAAAGCTAAAGATAAGTGATGATGCACCTTCAAGTTTTGATAAGGTTATTTTCCTTCAAGACCTTTTAGTTGGATTTCTAATGTCTCATGAATTAGTGTAAGAGACTAATGCAAAATGCAATTTCCAAATTTTCAAGCAATTAATGGTTTTGCTTCTTTTATCCTTCAATTATCAATGGTATAGTTTTCTAAATTTCAATAGTTTAATGTTTGGTGTAGAACTCCTTATATCTCCCTAATGTAGAAATTTAGAAAATGATAATATTTGCAAACTAATGTTTCAATTTTCCAATGTAGAAAACCTTATAACTCCTAGTTAATTATTTGTAAATATTTTAATATTTGAATCTAATGTAATTTGAAATATCTTTTAAGATATAATCTCCTTACTTTAATTTGCTTTCTATTCCACTAAGGTTGTAAATTTCTCTAGTTTCTTCAATGCAATAATAAACTAAATTCAACCTTAGATATAAGCACCTTATATCTCCTTGTAATTAATGGAAAGCAAATATTAACTTGTAAGTATACCTTTCATGAACTGTGATATGTTGTGAGCTGATTAATGTCTTCTTTGACCTCACTTTCAAAGCTACTCCACACTGTATTCCTTTCACTTCAATGTATGGCTATGAGCATTTATTGCTCTATGTTGTATGGTGCTTGTATGACAGTATTTTAATCCTTCAATGTGCTTTGACCTCTCTCTACATGGATGCTGAATTTTTGTGCTTAATCTCTATTGTGAATCACTATGCTCTTCTCAACCTAGGCTATTAATACTTTATGTCTCTTCTTGGAATGCTAGCCACTTGGTGCGTTACGTTGCTTAGGTTTGTAGGTTGTCTTTGCTATATGGCATTGGGAGGTTACACTCTTTTGTGAGTATTATTTTAGGTGGCATAGACCTATGAACATTGTAAAATGATTATTGATGCCTTCAATACTTGAGTTGAGTGTTACTTCAACTTGGGTGCTCCCTTCCTGTGCACAAGCATTATAACCTTAGGTGTTATCAAGAAAATACAGGTGCTCTTCTTTCATTGTGCCAAGTGGCACAAGATACCTTTGATGAGACAAGTGGAGGCCTCTTATTTGCATGCAACTTACCTCTTCAACATCCTTATCACCTTAATGCATTTCCAATTCTTTTGCAAGCTATTTGGATTCCTTTGCAGTGTGTATTCTTGAACTTCAATATCTAGTGGTTCCTCTTCCAGCTAAGGTGGCTCCTCTCCAATGTAGGTGGTTCTTTCTATGGTGCTTCAATGCTTTCTCCATATTGGTGGTTCATCCAAGATCCTCTTTACGTTCACTTGGGTAATACTTGAAGTTATCCTCCTTTGCACCTTGTTTTGCCACTTGTATTATGTTACATCCTTGTGCTATTCTTCTTGTAACTTGCATGTTATCCTTGCAATGGGTGCTATGTTGTCTTATGTAGACTCTTTCAATGTTGCAGGTTCCTTCTTTTGCACTATTGTAGGTATTGTTTTCATGGGATTATGGCACTGTATTGGGTGTCTTTAGACACCTCGAATGAATTGATATTGAGCCCTTAGATGGCTCTATCTCCTACATGTTGAAGCTTCTTATCTAAGCTTTGTAATATCACCGCTTAATGACTATAATATGGGCTACATTGTGTCTTAAAGACACTTGAATGTTGTCTTCCTTTTATTGCTTTGTAGAAGATAAATATGTAGCTATTAAACCCTGAATTAAATCTGCAATAGACTAAGATAAAATACCTTAGTTGCACCTGGGTTTTGATACTTTGATATGGTGGCTTCTTCCCTATTCCTTGGTGGTTATAATGCACCTTTTAATGGCTTCTCTTCACCAATATTTGTTGTTATTTTCCTATGCTCAATAGTGTCTTTTGACACTTCAACTTAATCCCTTTTTGTGCACTAATATTCCTTCCTTAACTTAATACTTAATGCACTTTTAAATAACTCTTAAGAATAACTAGTATAGTGCACTATTAATTTCTCCTTATTGCTCCTTAAAAGTAACTTGTATTATGCACTATAATCTATGCAACTTTCACTTAAGAGTAATGTCTTCTTTGCTTCCAATAGATAATAGGAAGTTGATATTTTTTTTCTCTCAAAATATATCTAACTCCTAATTCTTATGTGCAGGTTAACCTTGTAAGAACTATCTTCTGCACTTCCTTGAAGACTTAAAACTTGAAACTTACTCCCTTGCAACTTTAAACTCTAATGTGGTGCTTAATGAAACTTAATAATGAACCAAATAATGAATGTTCAATTAATGAACCTTTTGCACCAAATTTGCTTACCTTTATGACCTCTATAGATGATGGATTTCTAGGTGATTAGATTCACCTAAATGCTACCCTATGTTTGATGGATTTGCAACTCTTCCTTGCTGTCCAAAACAACTCTTTAACTCACCAATTTGCAGCTTTAAAAACTCCTCTAACTTGCTGCCCAAAAATATAATTTTGGTGGCTTTAACTCTCCTTCAGGATGCTCTCTTGAACTCTGAAACTTAGTAGCTAGTAATGCTGCCCAAATTGTTGCTCATAACTCTAAAATTTTCAGATTCTAACGCAACTAATTTCTCCTCTAAAATGTTGTCCTCGAATATCCTCAATTTGGTAGGAAAATTCCTCCAAATTGTAGCTAAAAATTTCCTTCTAGAAACCTGCAACTTTATTCTGTAAAACCAACAATCTCCTTTCTATGAAATAGCCTTCAATGATAATCTCCAAATCTCTCAGATTTGATGGCTTCTTCTAACTACTTTCTCCTTCAATACTCTTTGTAAAATTTTGACTTTGACCTTGGCCTATCTAGTGGCCTTCTTCTCAATAATCTGAATATATTGAGGTCTTCACTATTCTCTTTCAAAATTTAGCAAACTCCTTGCCAAATCCTTCTTCTTTTGGGCTTGTTTTTGGATGGTGATAATTGTCCCAAATTTAATTCTATCAGGAATTTATCCTTGCAGGCTATATTCTTCAATGATTTCTCCTAGAAAATTCTTCAATGTCCTTCTCCAAATCTCCTTCAATGGCCTTCTCTAAAACTCCTTCAATGAGTTTTTCCTAGCCTTATTATTTCTTGAGACCTCTCCTTTTGGGTCTTTAATCTTACATCTACTCAAGTCTTCTTTTCAAAACTTCAATGAGACCTTTCCTTGATCTTCAAAATCTACTACTTATAAAATCTATAGTCTTATACTTATTACTTCAAGAACTAGATTGATTCTAAAGAATATATTCTTCCTAGCTATTTGTAGGAAGCTTCCCAACTTTCTTTGAATCAAAATTTTCTGCAATAAAGTATTAGAAACTAGAATTAAAGAAAATTTAAATATAGAGATAATAAATCTTCACTAGTTGATTTGTCAATCTAGTGGAATCAATATTGATTCCTAGTCTTCATGAGTTTTTTTGCAACTTTGTGGAAATACTCTAGCCAACTGTAATTTTCAAAAATTCTAAAAATGATATTTCTAATCTCCTCTCAATCTCTCTTGTGGATCTCTCTATTTCCTATCGATCTATCATGTGCTCAAATTTTGTTGTTAGATTTTGATGATATATTTTAAAGTAAATATAACCATAAGATGTACAATGAGCAAGTAATGATAACTATATGATAATGGCACTATAATATGCAAGAAAATTATAAGAGAGACTTCAACAAAAACTCAAAAATATGCCATTAATGAAAGCTCATGAAAATAGTACAATTTAACATAATGGAGGATATGAACACTCCATAAATACATAAAGGAAATATATTGTACTTACTCTACTAATGCAACTAGACACTATTGTATCTTCTATCACCCTCACTCTCTAACTCTTTTCTATGCTACCTCAAAGGCATATTTATAGGGAGATAATTTCCTTGGGATTTCATCTACCAAACCTATGACTCATGTACATGCGTACTACATGCACATTTACATCATTTCAAATTCTAAAAATTATGCATTTATTACATTGCATGAAGTAACTACTCAAACATTACTCTAAGGTAAACTCCTACTCTAGTTATGTATCCAAGGTGGTACATTAGCATGCACAAAATAATGTAATATACTCTAACACATATGGGTTATTTTTTTTCTACATGAATACTTGCTTAGAGATGCTATAAAGACATCACTTACTTAGAGATATTACAGAGATGAAGTTGTGTACCTAAATGAACATTTTCTTAGAGACATTATAGAGATAATTTTATAAAGAATAGGAGCATAGTAATAAAAGGAAAAGGTAGATGTTAAAGTTCATGCTTTGAGATGTGCAAAATTTATACTTGATATGTGTAGGAGATATTTAATAAATGAACATGCAAGTGTCTTTCAATCAAGTAAGCAAAAATATTTAAAAAAAATACAAAAATCAAGGCACCTTCAAACATAAAAGGTGCCTTTATTTCTTTTTATTTGCATATTTCAAAAGGGACCTACTGGATAGTGCATTAAGTGTTAGTAATTTTCAAGCACATGAGTTAAAATCTTCTTCAAAAAAGAAAAATATTCTTTAATTTTATTTTTTAAAAGACTATATTGCATTTAACCAGGAGTTGTAAGGTAGCTTAAAAAATTTATAAAATTAAATTAATCTTTTATATAGGAGTTATAAGAAAAAAGTAAAATTAAAGATTTTACATTGTTATAGAGATAATTTATTTAGGATTTATAAGGTAAAATAAAAAATAACAACACCTAAATGATTCCTATCAAAATTGCAACAAGTAAAATCTCCTAATTTTATTCCTTGGAAGAATAAAATGAAGACTCAAGTTATGATAGAAAACCTTTGGGATAGAGTGTCAAGGGATGAACCATGCCCTAAAGAACCAATTGTACAAATGAATTTTGATGCCAAATATAAAAGGCCAAGTTAAAAATTCTATTAGGCATGATATATTAAATCCAATCTCATGTTAGTGGGTTTAGTAAATCGAAAGAGGTATGTGATATTATATGCACAATTTTTAAGAGTAGAAATAAAGTGACTATTCATAACTTATAGTCACAATTATACTCATTACAAATGCTAAAAAAGAGAAGTGTGGAATATTTTCTAAGAAATATAGCAAATTTAAAAGAAATATTAAACACTTTGGATGAAATAATTGATGATAGTCTATAAATTTAAATTCTACTATGTGCACTACCAAAGTCCTATAGTGTTTTGGTAACTTCTTTACAAGAATTAAATCATAGAATATCATTTTAGGAATTGATCAATATTCAACAACAACGTGAACTAGAAATACAATTAAAATATGATTTGAAATAATTATTTAATCTCTTGAAGAAGACATCAAGGAAATACTAAAGTATCAACCAATCCATCTTCATATTCTTCATAAAATCAAATCACATTGGAAAGAATATATTGTCACATATGTGAAAACCAAGGAAATCATTCTACAATAGTCTATAGATATAATACTTTAAATAGGTGGAATCAACCATAAACTTCTTTAAGGCCACAAGAACAACAATATGTAAATTCAAATAATATATATATAACAAATTCTCCATCACAACAAGGACATATGGCATAGGAATATTTTGAGTCTAAAAATGATGATGAACCAAAAATAACCTATAAAGTATTAATGACAAACAAAATGATATAATAAAGGATAAAATTTGGTACATAGATTCTAGAGCTAGTAATCATATGATATGAAACATACAATGATTTAATATTTTTCAAGAATTAGAGGATTGTCTAGTCACAATGGTAGATAACACAAGTTATCATATAAAGGGAATAGGAATTATTTCTATCAAGTTACCTTTAATACAATGCACTAATGTGAATGTGTAGACACCTACATCACATAAATCAGATAAGACTACTAATGCATCACATATACCACTCTTATCAACATCATATGTCCCCGTTAGGAAACCCTCTAGGGTCACATAGGGCTCCCAAACACTTTTGGGAAGCTTTCTATAATTTTTGGGAAGTTTTGGGTCACCTACTTTGTGACCGTCCCACCCAGGGATGGTCACAAAATAGGCTTAGTTGTGATTGTCCCACCCAGGGATGATCACTCCTAATCATCCCTAGGTGGGATGACCCCTAAATAGACCCTCCAAAAGTCAAAGGGGTGGAGAAATGGCAATCAATTACTACCATATTCTCTGCCCAATAAACCCAAATTTATTTGGATCCTATCACTAAAATTAGGGACTCCAAATTAGAGGTTCCAAATGGGCAACCTCTTCCACCCAATCATAGAAAATGTTTTTACAAGTGGCATCACCTACCTTGCATGCCAGGACTTGCCCCTTTGCCCTAGATTCCCTATTTGGGCTATAAATTGAGGTGTTCTCACGCAATTTTAGAGGAGAAGAGTTGAAGCATTTGACCACGAAGTGCTACCCAATTCTATATTTGCTTTTGCTATTGGATTCACCTTGATATTTCCTTGAAACCCTCTTCATTCGAAGGTGCTTTCAGGGGAATCCAAAATACACCAAACCTATTCCAAAACCTATAAAATTGGAGAGTAATTTGACCCCATTTTATGACACAAAAATTAGAAGAGTTTCCAACCAAATACCTTTGGAATTAATGGCAAATTCCACCCAATTTTGAGACCATCCCACCTTGGGATGGATAACAGTCACCAGCGTACCTACATAGGATGGTTACAAAATAGTTATGAATTTTAGTCTAATTCCACAATAGATAAATTCTAAATGCTTATATTAGCCTAATATAAAATTTTGGTCAAGTTTGGGGTTATTTTGATGGGTTAATTAGACATTTTGTGAATGCAGGTCTAATTGTCCTTGCCAGGGATGGTCATGGTTTCTACTCATAATTTCCCTTCAATTAATGCTCATATATTTCAAAAAACATCTATATAACATCATAATAAAATTATAGATCATTTGGATTTGTTTTGATTTATTATAAATAAGTTTTGTTAATTCTAGATGCATGCTTTCTATGTTTTCAAGGTTTTCAATCAATAAACACATATGCTTTTAATCAATTTCAATATCTTGTGTGTAGGTGAAGGTATTCTAGGCATGATTTAGGAGCTAATAGGCCCATGAGGATAGGCCCAAGACTAGCTCTCAAGTGTGGGTTGCGAGAAGAACATTGTAACACGCCATTAAAGATCATGGAGGGATTTGATCCCTTTGAAAATTTGTATATTGAAATGTATCAAGTTATGAAGCCCTCAAGGGGATGTAATGTAATATTATTAAGTAATTTGGATTAATAAAATACATGGATAAACCCCCCTTTTTATATCAAATAATCCATGTTTTTTAGTTATTTACATAGTTACATCTTTATGCCCTTTTCCTTTGAATGCTTGCAATAAACACACTTTTACATTTCAATAAAGAACACTAAAGGCGTGTCGTAATTTTTGCTTCTTCAGTGGCAATCATGGTGGTTGAATTTTTCCTTTATCCCCTTTGAAATTGTCATTTTTAACCTCCTTTTTGTGCTTTTTATGTTGCAGGTTCTGACCGTTTTGAGCATAAACGACCCCCAAAACCCTATTTGGAACTGCTAGGTTCGACCACTGTAAACGTCCCTATAAGGTATGACCCCCAAATTTGCAGCCATCCCACCCAGGGAGGGCCACAAAACTAGGGGTTTTCAGCAGAAATTGACAGAAATAACAACTTTCAGGGCATAAAAGGTAACCTTCCAAACATGCAATTTGCATTTAGATTGTTCTAAAAAGCATGAATTTCAATTTTTCTTGTCTTTTGTATGCATGTGAAGCTAGATTTCATATTTCTAAGTTTTGCATTAAAAAAATTGAAGAAAAGTAGGAAAAATAATAGCTTTCTAAAATGCATTTGTCTGGTTTGCTTGCGTGGAACCTACCTAAGGGTTAAATTTTCATATAGTTTATCAATTTTGTAGTTTCCTTTAATATATATGTTTATGATTCTAAAAGGAAAACATAATTTCATGCATTTAGTGAATCATCATTGAGTGCTTTGTTGTTTTATTTCAATCATTTTAAAGGAACACACACACACCATGATCTTCTTAAATTTTGGTGAGTTGGACTTCATTCCCAACCACTGATAGAGTTCAATGATGGTGGGCTTCATCTCCATCCATTGACTCAAATCCTACATACCTTGTTTTATTTGCCAATACTGACTCCAAGATCTGTCCTAACCATACAAAATAGCATGCATCCCTCTTTAGATGGGTGTATCACTATGCACAGGATGTTGGATGAGGATCGACAGGACCTATACTCCCTGATCAAGTATGGACTTCATCACCATACTTTAGTTGGTTTACGTGATTGGAATTTTATTACCGGTTGTCGAGCTATGAGTGTATAGGTGAAAACCACTTAAACTTTTGAGTATTACATCAACAAAAATCAAACACGAGAAGTATTTTCTTTACAAAGAAACACATATTGAAACAACAATAAATAGTTTAGGGATTCATATCTAAAATACTTAAAAGAGATAATCACTTCTATTCTTGTGTGTTTCTATTTTTTGATTGTTTCAAATTCATAAAAAATGTAAAGGAGATAATCATATAGCATTCTAGAGTACATAGCTATGGTACAAACCCGTAGCCAAGCCCATTTAAGGGTGGACATTGCAAGAAGTAGGAAAGAGGACATAGAGTATCTTCACCTTAATCCCAAGGACATGATCATACCTCCTTGGAGACCACCTACTCTTCCAGGTCCTATAGGGCCTGAAATGAGACTTGTTGAGAAGCAACACACCCCCGCTGAAAAAATGAAATTCCATCCTTAGAAAAACTTTGAACTTCCATTTTTGCAGTAGGGACCCTCTTGATATGTTTCAGGTTTTAAATCCAAATTTGCTTGCCTCCTTTTTAAAGTTGTGTTTTTTCTTGCATTCTAGCTGTGTTATCCAAGAATTCACTTTTTACATGCTAGAATCATTCATGCTTAAACAAAATCTTGCACCGGTACGAGAAAAATGCTGAAAACAGATAGAAAATTCATGAAAAATCAAACTTTCCTTTTTAGGCAATGTCGCGAAATCGTGACACTTCCATTTATGGAAATGTCACGAAATCGCGACAGGAAAATAGAAAACCCGCCAAGTCAGTTTTGCGTAGCGAAATCGCGACACTTTCCATTTTTGGAAATGTCACGATATCGTGACATTTCCATTTTTGGAAAGCATCGCAAAATCGCTACCGGCCAGAGGAGAGAGAAGAAAGTTGTACGGAAAGGAGCGATTTTGCGACATGTCACGAAATCGTGACATGTCGCATTATTGCGGAAGGAGATAGAAATGGGCTACAGGAGTGAAAATAGACTAAGTCGCAAATGTGTCGCAAAATCGTGGTCAACGCATGCAGCTACGGGAACTGTCGCGATATCGCGACGTGTTCTATTTTTCGTGGGTTGTTGATGGAAAAAGCTTAAGTTACAAAATTTGCAGCGATTCGCTGCATATTGGTTGAGAGGAGAGTTCAGGGCAAGGATTGCAGCGATGCGCTGCATATTTTCGGAGCGTGACGCCAATAGTTGCAAGGAGTTCGGTAGCAAAAAGCCTAAGGGGTAAGATTTGCAGCGATGCGCTGCACCCTTTTTGTGAAAAGGTCTTAAAAGGCAAAAGATGTAGCATTTTCGCTATTCAAAGTCGCAAATTGTACGGAAGGGATTAAAACGTAGCGAAATCGCTACCTGTATCAAAATCGCGACATGCTTGAAAAAAGTTGTGCGACAGCTGGCAGGAGGCGCGATTTCGTGACATGTCATGAAATCGCGACATGTCACGTTTTCACGACCGACGGGGGAAGAAGTTGCATGGCGCTGGGGACGTCGCGATTTCGTGACATGTCGCGAAATCGCGACATGTCTCAGAATCGCGACAGGAGAGAGAAAGTTGCCCAAAGGGCCAGAAGTGTATTCCAGCTGTAAACAGAAGGCATCCTGGGATAGCGACACGTGTCAAAGCACGAATGGGACAAATTAGGCCGCCTGCAAGCTTGTATTAAGGTTTTTAGTCTATTTTAATTAATCAAAGCTTGGGTTTAATTTAATGATTTTAAAATACTAATGCATATTTTTGTCTTTCATATAGGAAGCCATCTGTCACCTACGGGACAACTGGAAAAAGGCCATAAAGACAAAGTTAAAGTGCAGATTTAATCAAGGACCGCCATGCTAGAGGAGAGGAGGCCGGTAAAAGCATTCAATGGAGATTTATTGCAGACTTAATAGCTTGAAGACCATTTCAACTCCGGGATGGATATGCAGAGATGGAATAGTGGAGAAGTGATGACTCATCCGGCTCACCCGCAGGAATTAATGAAAGCATTTATTTGCAGTTGCGGGTGAATGCAAGTGGCATTCGAATTTCATCTTCTCCATTTATGGCAGCTAACTACACTGATTTGCAGAGGGGTTAAGTTCTATCCGGACTTTGATTTTAAAGTGGCTTTATATTGTAAAACCCGGTCCTAGGGTTTAAGTGTGATAAGATTTAGGGTTTGAGCAAGATATTTTGAAAAGATCAGGGTCTGTCCTGAGTCTATAAATACAAGTTCTAAATGTAATCGCGGGAGGCGGAGACTTAGAAATAAAAGGCTTATAAGCAATTTCTTGCAAATTTTGTGAAATCCTTTATTTTCCGGATTTGGGAGTTGATGTGCTTTTGCTATTTTCTGTGGTAGCATGGCCAGGAGCCTAATATTTTACAGATCTGTGATAAGTGTATCTTCTTCTGTTATCCGTTCCATTAAGTTTGTTAGATATATGTTGTAAATCTACCATTATCAAGTTTAAATATGTTGTTAGGCTTCAGTTGTTCTATTGTCTGCTAGGGGAAATTATAGATTTGAGGTTCAAGTTTGTTTTAATTGCTCTGTCTTCACTGTGTGAGCTAGGCTACCGATGAAAGATATCAGTTTTAACCAGCTTCCCTTCGATTTATAATTTTCTGCTAGACCTGTTCCATTTTGCCTTGTGCTCTTGGTTGAAAGTGATCTTAGAAATCTGGACACTTTCTTCTTGGATTTGTTCTGTTGTGAAGCTAGTAGCATAGATAAAATTGGTAGTTTTAAGTTTTACAGTTTAAAGTCTGATAAACTTCTCTTTCTGCCCTACCCTACCCTCTCTTTGCTTACCGTGAATGATCCATTTTTATTTTCTTTATTTGCCTTTTATTTAAATCTGCTGACCCATGAGAGCCAGATCAAGAATCAATTTCAAAACCTGATTGTTAACAAGTAACAACTTCTGCAACTACTGAACAAGTTCAAGAACCCCTTGTAAGGTAACAGACAGTCCATATTGAAATCTATTCCAGAAGCAGAAAAGAGTGAATAGACATTCGACCTGACTCTGTAACTCGCACCTTGGATAACCAGCTAGATCCTAAAGTGAGTGGGATTTGTCCCGTGGGTGTATTCGGAGCTTCCTGCTCATCCTTCGTAGGGTGTGTATGAAAGCCGGACCAACATCTAATTGGCGCTAGAAGGAGGTCCATTGAACATCTGTTCTTAGTGCACTTGAGTTGGGAAATCCGACTATATGTGGTGCTTGAAAAATACTGTAGTTTATCCAGAGTCTGGCATTTTAACATTTGAAAGACCCACTGAAATCCGTTGGTATTATAAATTGTCAGTACAGTTTTGTAAGTTGTCAGTGCAGTGTTTTAAATTGCCAAATACAGAACCTGTTGAGAACTGCAAAGTTATAAGTGCTTGTGAAAACTGGATTCTACATACAGGGTAACAAGGTCCCACCCCAGAGCTGGAGAGCTCCTTGTTCCTGAATTAGAAACTCCGAGAAGAAGTAGCCACAGAAGGGCCACATCTCTATCACAGAAATTTTTATCACCATTGATAGTCACTCCAACCAGAGCTCAAAATATTCCTGTCAATCCATTAGCTATGGCAAATTGGTTGGGCTCCACAGCTTTGAACATTTCGGGTATAGCCCATGACCTACCCAGAAATCCAGAAAGATATCTCCCCAGGTACAAACATGATGGGACAAGAACCGTAGAAGAACACTTGGTTGCATTCAAGAATGCACTGAAGTTATTAAATGTACAGCATGAAGATGTTGCCTGTAGACTCTTCCCGTTCACTCTCCAGGAGGGAGCATATGACTGGTTTTTAAACCTCACCAATGATTCTATCACCAGCTGGAATGATTTAGAGAAAGTTTTTGTGTCACAGTTCGGGGAAGTGATAGACCCCAGTATTTTATATCAGCAGTTTTCTAACATCAAAATGGAATTAAGTGAATCTATCAGATCCTATAATGTCAGATTCCAGAAAGCCTATGGTAGACTTACTGGGTATTATGTACCTAATGTTGACTTGGCATTAGAGATTTTTAGAAATTCTCTGGATCCCATGACCTCTGTCTTCTTGAAGAGAGATGCCACTGTTACCAATTTGACAGAAGCCTACAAAGAAGCTTTGATTCTGGAAAGATAGTTGGGACCCCAGCCTTTAAATGCTCAGCAAGTTCCTCTGATCACACAAGCTACTCCTGTGTTTAATCCCATTCCACATCAGATGATGCTGCCAGTCTGTCAGACTCTACCATCGGCAAGTCCATCAACTATTGCACCTGTTGAGAATGTACAGAACCCAGTGAAAGAGGTTGACAATGCAAGGATTGAAGAAGTCTCAAAGATTGTTCAAAAGTTGGCCAATGATTTTCTGAGTTTTAAAAGGCAAACTTCTACTGGTGACAATCCCAACAGATACTCATATCAGCCAAATAGATTTAATAGGCCCCCATATGAACCTAATAAAGATTACAAGGGTAAAACTCATGATGTGAACATTTGTGACTTAGCCCTGCCCAACTGGTGCAGAATGCATGCCACTTCTCGGCATGGGGAGTTAGGCTGTCCTGGAATTTTGCAATGCATTTGAAGCCTTGTCTAGTGATCTGATCTCCCCTGAAAATCAAAGAACTGTTGATGGCCCAAGTTCATCCGGCCACAGTGCAGCCATGGTCCTGGATTCCTTTTCTTTCCTGGATGAATCTGAGAATGTAGTTGAAATGCCTATAGATGAAGTACAGGCTTTCTAGCAGTACAGAAGAGATAACTACAACCTGAGAAATAGGAATCCGGAGCCCAACACTATATCAAATCCTTCGGATAACTCTCACAATGTTCCTCTGGATCCCTCTCCAAGCAATAATCCACCTCCACCAAAGGGAGGAGCTCAGAGAGTACTAGATGTTGTTGTTCCTCCACTTAACAAAGGATATAACATAGTGGAGGCTATGAAAAATATTAAGGCCAACATTACTCTGCATGAGCTGGCACAGATTTCAGAGCAGAGAGACAACCTGATAAAGACATACTCTGGCCTTGCTTGCTAAACCTGTAGACAAGGGAAAGAAAATAGCAAATGCCAATCTAGCCATGTACAAAGAAAAAACTGAAGTTCCCCCCTTTTTACTGACTATCAGAATTTTTGGGAAGAACTTACATAATTGTTTGGTAGATTCAGGTGCATCTGCTAATGTTATGCCACTGGCCATTTGTCAGCAGTTGGGGTTGACCCCAATAAATTCTGAAAGGAGAGTTTTCCAATTGAACAAGTCAGAAGTTAAATTTTTTGGAGAGCTTCAAAATATTCACATACAATTAGCATCTGAGCCAAGGGCTCAACATAAAATTGAAATCCAGGTTGTGGATATCCCAGTGGGGTATGGGATGCTATTGAGTAGGGATTGGTCTAGGTCTCTAAATGGATACCTGGCAACAAATTTTTCACACATGTGGTTGCCATGGAAAGGAGTGGCAAATCAGTTGCGGGTTGACAGAGAACCCAGGTACAAGCACACCATTACAGAGTACAATGCAGCTAATGAAACTGTCAATATTGCAGAGGTAGATATTGGTGTCTACAATTTGATAGCTAGGCAGAGTAACCAGTTTAACAAAGCTCATCTTGTACATACTAATGAAGTTTGGACACTTCATGTGGATGGAGCCAGATGCAAGCAGGGTTCTGGAATAGGGGCAGTCCTCAAAGGGCCTCAAAGTTAGACATTTTTTATGTCTTACCACCTGCAGTTCCCATGTACTAATAATTTAGCAAAGTATGAAGCTCTGATTTTAGGTTTAAAGTGTGCTTTGGATAAAAATGTGAAAAACATTCAAGTTTTCACTGATTCAGAATTAGTGGCAAGTCAAGTCAGGGGTAAATTCCAGTGTAAAGCCTCCTATTTGAAGGGATACAAACACAGGGCCTGGGATCTTGTAGAAGGCTTTGATGCATTCAATCTGACACACATACCCAGGGAACAAAATTCACATGCTGATGTCCTGGCATCTTCAGCTGCAAGTTTAAAGCCAATGGAAGATTTTAAGTGGGATAAGTTCTCAAGTACTAACACCTTTGAGAATGCTATAATTTATGAAGGCCAAAGAGACACCCTGCTGGAACAGTTGGATGATGACAGGGGAATCATGAGGTTGAAGGACAACAGGATCCCAAAAGGAATGGTGGAGCTAGAAAGGCTATTTGATGTTGACAAGATCAGGCAAAGGGTGAATTCTGAGGGTTTTGTAGCTGCCACAGACAATGGGACTGAAGACCTGAACATAGGCACTGAGGAGGATCCAAAGAACATCAAGTTGGCAAAGGACTGTGATCCAGAAATAAAGAGAAATATGATTGATTTCCTGCAAAGATCCAAGGATGTGGTGGTCTGGGTCTATCAAGATTTTAAGGTATTTGATCCTGGGGGTTTTTTGCATTCAGTCCTTTTGAAAGAACTCTGCAAACCCTTCAATTAGAAGCATAAACATGTTATCATATGATTTGTTATTATATGATTTGTTTAATTTGAAGGAGTTGCAGATTTGTTCTTCAGTGGGACAAGATCCATAAAAAAAAAAAAAAAAGAGAGAGGGAAGACGGTAAACCCAAGTCTTTCCCAGGTAACAGGAAAATTTGAAGCATAGTCTGGAGTGCATTTCGTCAACAGGACCTGAAAGGTAATTTTTCTAAATTACTTGCACATGGTCAAAAAAATTTTAAGGCACTAATTCTCTACTTTCCCAACTGCTGCATTTTTTGAGTATGAAGGGAAGTTGTAACATGTGTATACATTGTAAATAACTTTGCAGTTTATTTTGCTTCTTTTTCCTTTGCTGCCTGTATAGTTCTTTGCAGTTTATCTGCTTTAGCTTAAATTTTCTGTGCAGTGCTGTGTAATTATTTTAATCTTAGTTGCCTGTGCAGTTTTTAGTTGCTGTGTTTTTAGTTAATCTTTTGCAGTCTGTGCAGTTTTATTTTTGTTTTGCTTTAGAGGCCTGTGTTTATCCTTGGAAGCCTGTACAAAGTCCTTTGGCTTCTAAAAAATTCTGTCCTTTAACCTTTGCCTGAGCAATCAATGAAAAGTCAGCCTGCTAAAAAAAAATTGTTTTATTCTGAGCTGATCAACCCAGTCTCCACCCGGTGTTCATTATTAAAATTGAGATAGTCTGCTTAAATTGAACAGTGGAACTATTTTGTTAGTCAGGACAACGGTAGAAAGGTGATTGGATCTTGTGTCTTGCTTGCCACAGTTGTTTTAATGATAGAAAAACTGCTATGCTGTTTAGTTGGAGGAACTCCTGGGGAATCCAAGAAAAGCTGGTTATAAGAGGGGACTATGGTTCATGCGATTATTTGGATATCCACAGAGGCTATCGGTGCCTAGACTGAAACAGTTCCAGATTGATCAAATGATAAAAGAAAATTATGATTTCTTTAAAGCCTTTCAGATATTGATGCATTTCAAAAATAAGAGAGATAAAAAAAAAAGAGTTATATGAAAGAGAGGCAGCCAGATTCCAAAAGCTATTTTTCTTTTACCAAGTTGCAGATTCTACCTTACAGTTGTAAATTTGGGTCGTGTAAATCTAAAGGGTAACTCTGTCTAGGCTGTAAAAGGCTAAAGTAGTAAACAGAGCTCTACTCGGTTTCCCCTTTTACAATTTAGAAAAGCTTATCAGTCCAAAGTTCATCATTCAATCCAGTCATCCTTGAAGAAAGTTTTATACCCTTTGTAATTGCACATCAGAAATCTTCCTTGAAGTAATTCAGCCTAGTATGTCCTTGGGAAATTTTAACAGCTAGCAGTTGGCAGTCAATTTATTGTGAAGAATGTCTATGGCAAGGCATGATGCATGGTCTTTTTGTTTTGAAACTAGAGTCCTGGGTTCTAAAATAGTGCTACTATTTTACCCGTAGATATCGCCATTTGTTGAGAAGCAACACACCCCCGCTGAAAAAATGAAATTCCATCCTTAGAAAAACTTTGAACTTCCATTTTTGCAGTAGGGACCCTCTTGATATGTTTCAGGTTTTAAATCCAAATTTGCTTGCCTCCTTTTTAAAGTTGTGCTTTTTCTTGCATTCTAGCTGTGTTATCCAAGAATTCACTTTTTACATGCTAGAATCATTCATGCTTAAACAAAATCTTGCGTCGGTACGAGAAAAATGCTGAAAACAGATAGAAAATTCATGAAAAATCAAACTTTCCTTTTTAAGCAATGTCATGAAATCGCGACACTTCCATTTATGGAAATGTCACGAAATCATGACAGGAAAATAGAAAACCCGCCAAGTCAGTTTTGCATAGCGAAATCGTGACACTTTCCATTTTTGGAAATGTCGTGATATATGGAAAGTGTCACGATATCACGACATTTCCATTTTTGGAAAGCGTCGCAAAATCGCTACCGGCCAGAGGAGAGAGAAGAAAGTTGTACGGAAAGGAGCGATTTCGCGACATGTCGCATTATCGCGGTAGGAGAGAGAAAGTGGGCTGCAGGAGTGAAAATCGACTAAGTCGCAAATGTGTCACAAAATCACGGTCAACGCGGTCAACGCATGCAGCTACGGGAACTGTCGCGATATCGCGACGTGTTCTTTTTTTTTCGTGGGTTGTTGATGGAAAAAGCTTAAGTTACAAAATTTGCAGCGATTCGCTGCATATTGGTTGAGAGGAGAGTTCAGGGCAAGGATTGCAGCGATGCGCTGCATATTTTCGGAGCGTGACGCCAATAGTTGCAAGGAGTTCGGTAGCAAAAAGCCTAAGGGGTAAGATTTGCAGCGATGCGCTGCACCCTTTTTGTGAAAAGGTCTTAAAAGGCAAAAGATGTAGCATTTTCGCTATTCAAAGTCACAAATTGTATGGAAGGGATTAAAACATAGCAAAATTGCTACCTGTATCAAAATCGCGACATGCTTGAAAAAATTTGTGCGACAGCTGGCAGGAGGCGCGATTTCGCGACATGTCACGAAATCACGACATGTCACGTTTTCGCGACCGACGGGGGAAGAAGTTGCATGGCGCTGGGGACGTCGCGATTTCATGACATGTCGCGAAATCATGACATGTCTCAGAATCACGACAGGAGAGATAAAGTTTCCCAAAGGGCCAGAAGTGTATTCCAACTGTAAACAGAAGGCATCCTGGGGTAGCGACACATGTCAAAGCACGAATGGGACAAATTAGGCCGCCTGCAAGCTTGTATTAAGGTTTTTATTCTGTTTTAATTAATCAAAGCTTGGGTCTAATTTAATGATTTTAAAATACTAATGCATCTTTTTGTCTTTCATATAGGAAGCCATCTGTCACCTACGGGACAACTAGAAAAAGGCCGTAAAGACAAAGTTAAAGTGCAGATTTAATCAAGGACCACCATGCTAGAGGAGAGGAGGCCGGTAAAAGCATTCAATGGAGATTTATTGCAGACTTAATATCTTGAAGACCATTTCAACTTCGGGATGGATATGCAGAGATGGAATAGCGGAGAAGTGATGACTCATCCGGCTCACCCGCAGGAATTAATGAAAGCATTTATTTGCAGTTGCGGGTGAATGCAAGTGGCATTCGAATTTCATCTTCTCCATTTATGGCAGCTAACTGCACTAATTTGCAGAGGGGTTAAGTTCTATCCGGACTTTGATTTTAAAGTGGCTTTATATTGTAAAAATCGGTCCTAGGGTTTAAGTGTGATAAGATTTAGGGTTTGAGAAAGATATTTTGAAAAGATTAGGGTCTGTCCTGAGTCTATAAATACAAGTTCTAAATGTAATCGCAGGAGGCGGAGACTTAGAAATAAAAAGGCTTATAAGCAATTTCTTGCAAATTTTGTGAAATACTTTGTTTTCTGGACTGGGAGTTGATGTGCTTTTGTTGTTTTCTGTGGTAGCATGGCCAAGAGCCTAATATTTTACAGATCTGTGATAAGTGTATCTTCTTCTGTTATCCGTTCCATTAAGTTTGTTAGATATATGCTGTAAATCTACCATTATCAAGTTTAAATATGTTGTTAGGCTTTAGTTGTTCTATTGTCTGCTAGGGGAAATTACAGATTTGAGGTTCAAGTTTGTTCTAATTGCTCTGTCTTCACTATGTGAGCTAGGCTACCGATGAAAGATACCAGTTTTAACCTGACTTCCCTTCGGTTTATAATTTTTTGCTAGACCTGTTCCATTTTGCCTTGTGCTCTTGGTTGAAAGTGATCTTAGAAATCTGGACACTTTCTTCTTGGATTTGTTCTGTTGTGAAGCTAGTAGCATAGATAAAATTGGTAGTTTTAAGTTTTACAATTTAAAGTCTGATAAACTTCTCTTTCTGCCCTACCCTACCCTCTCTTTGCTTACCGTGAATGATCCATTTTTATTTTCTTTATTTGCCTTTTATTTAAATCTGCTGACCCATGAGAGCCAGATCAAGAATCAATTTCAAAACCTAATTGTTGACAAGTAACAACTTCTGCAACTACTGAACAAGTTCAAGAACCCCCTGTAAGGTAACAGACAGTCCATATTGAAATCTATTCTAAAAGTGGAAAAGAGTGAATAGACATTCGACCCGACTCTGTAACTCGCACCTTGGATAACCAGCTAGATCCTAAAGTGAGTGGGATTTGTCCCGTGGGTGTATCCGGAGCTTCCTGCTCATCCTTCGCAGGGTGCGTATGAAAGCCGGACCAACAAGACCTAGCCAACAAGGGACCCCTACACGGGGCACTCCCACAGGCGATGGTTGTTGGACATTTTGAGTCCTCTAAGTCAGATTTGTCATTGATGTCACATGATAGAGTTATCGCTCATCTCAAGGAATTTAAATTCACAAGGAAATTAAATTTTATAAATAATACCAAGGTTGGGCATTAAGACAAGGTTCTAAGGTTTTATTAAACCTAAGGTTGGATATTTAAGATAAATTTCTAAGGTTGATTTAAATTTAAAATTAAATTTAAATTTATTATAAATTAAATCACACCGACGTCGAATTCATTCAAAGTGCCGACGTGATGCTAAGGAAGGTAAAAGGCATTATATAAATGCCAAACAAATTCATTTACCAAGTATCCCTTGCTATTGTTTTCAAAGTGCATAAAAAAGAGATTTTTGTTTCGAAAGCCTTATGATTTTCATGAAGGTTACAACTATGAAGATTCAGAAGCCCAAAGCACAAAGTCCAGCATGGCCTAGTGGTATGTTGGCTTGGTTCTAAGGAGGAGGTTCTGAGTTCAATTTATGTGAGTTATATTTTTTGGATTACAAGGAAGAAGTGCTCTATGTGCTTGTTGTTTTTTGAAGGTTTGCTTTTCGAAGATATTGGATGGTGGACATGCCCTTTTAGACACGTCATGACGCGTGGCCCAATGGCAGCTTGGTTGTGGCTAAGACGTTTGGAAGAAAACAAATGAGGGATCGAATCCCAGTGAGGGCAAGGTAAGTAAATTTAATTTTTGTTTAATATTTTATTTTTTGCCAAGGTTGCCTAAGGAGAAATAAGGTTATGGTATGCCCTAGGAAAGATAAATATTTTTGTTGATTTTCTTTGTGGAAGTATATCATATTATATATCATTGGAAATCTATTTTCGAGAGCTACTTGTTTAGATTACTTTGAGGGAGAAATAAGGTGTGTGCAAGAAGATATTTTTGGTTTTGTCAAGGAGTTTCAAAAGTAAGTTTGATTCATTATTTTGAGGGATTATTTCTTGCATAAGAGGGTTTGGTGCATTTTTATTGAGTAGGAGTAATAAGGTGTTATTGAGATATTATTTTGATTATTGTGTTATTACTCATGACCTCTAACCCTTGTTGATATTGGAAAAATAAAGTGTGTTGAGTGTGGTAGATTTAGTGGACAACTCATAAGGCATCAAAAAGGTATGGGCAATATTCTTCATTGACTTATGTGGGTGATTGATTTCTAAAAATATCTTTGGAGAGAAAAGGATTGATTGTGGTTAACCCTTTTGAGAGTTGTTGGTTTAATGCTTCAAGGTTTTCTGAATTGAGAGTTGTGATTAAACCTTGTTTATAAGCATTGTTGTTTAAGCCCATTGGTTGTGCAAAGAACTTAAACTTGAGTTAGAAAATAACATGAGTATCATTGTTATGTGAGATTTGTTGTTGAGCATTATTAGAAACATTTTGAGTTGGTTGATACATGCTTGGACTAGGGTTTGTGATAAATGATTGATACTTGAGGTGATTGGTTGAAGTAGAGTTGATTGAGCCTAGTCAATTGATTATGTTAAGTGGTTGTTCAAGTTCCATGAAACAAAATATTCTATATTATGATTTGATTTGAGATTGAGATTTGAGAATAGAACATATTAAGTCTCTAAAAATTCTCTTTATGCTTCTATGAGATTGATTTGAGTTGAGATTGAGATTTGAGAATAGAACATATTGAGTCTCTAACAATTCTTTTTATGCTTCTATGAGATTGATTTGAGTTGATATTGGGATTTGAGTATAGAACATATTGAGTCTCTAACAATTCTCTTTATGATTCTATGTGTTTGAGGCAAGTTTTTGAGAAGGCTTGTGGACTGATTTTGTGTAAGATTTTGTGGAAGCTTGCAATGCAGATTTGAGCAAGTCCTAGAGAGGACTTATTAAGCAGATTTGGACAAGTTCTATGTGATATTTTTGAGTATATTTGAGCAGGTTCTGAGTGTACCTATTGAGTAGATTTGAGCAGGTTCTATGTGGACCTATTGAGCAGATTTGAGTAGGTTTTGAGTGGACCTATTGAGCAGATTTGAGTAGGTTCTAAGTGAACCTATTGAGCATATTTGAGAAGGTTCTGAGTGAACCTATTGATAGAGCTTTGGATGTGATAGAGTATAGAGGATAAAGTCTTAGTGGATAGAGATCCAATAGCCAGGAAAATTGAAGATAAATCTTCTAAGTGAGGAGTCTTCAAGTGGAGAGAGATCCATCAGTCAGTGCAATAGAGATACAGAGTCTTTTAGAAGATCGCTAGCCAAAGTAGAAGGGGAAAGAGTTATTTTATGTAAGAGATCCATGAACTTGAGATTAGGGGATCAACATATCCTTTGGACAGAGATCCATAAACATTGTAATTGGGAAGGATTCCCAAAGAGATTATTTGAGAAATATTTAGAAGAAATATTTTCTCTGTGGAGGTAGCCTACATTGGGTGAACCATGTTAAAATATGTCTCTATTGTGTATGGTGTTCTGTGCATTGTTTTTATTACTGGTATTGATACTACTATCTATACACTGCATAATATTTAATTGAAAAGAAATGTAAAAAGTGGTCTTATATTGTTCACCCCCCTCTCAGTATAAGCTTGTGTTCTTAAATTGGTATTAGAGTGGGTTCCTTCATAAGCATTTGATAGCTTTAATGAAAAGCGGTCTAAGAACATAATGGATCAAAAGGATGGGTTCTTCAATAATGTAGTACCAATATTTGATGGGAGTGACTTCTTGTATTGGTGTGTGCTGATGAGAATTCACCTGATGGCACTTGGAAGTGAAGTTTGGGATGCAGTGGAATTTGGATATGATTCAGGAGCCAATACTCCTATAGATAAGGAAGGTAAGATTATAATGCATGCAAATTCAAGAGCTATGAATGCAATTATAAAATGATTGCGTAGATCAGAATCTATGAAGTTTATGGAATGTAAGAAAACAAAATACATGTGGGATCTATTGCATATCATATATGAAGGAGATAAAAATTTTAGTAAGGCTAAGATCATAAATATCAAAGGAGAATTTGAGAATGTAAGAATGTGGGATGATGATAATATTCGTGGCTATCTCATCAAGGTTGATGAACTCCTACATGATATGAAAGGTCTTGGAATGAAGGTTGATGAATCAGATGCTTTTGATAAGATATTGAGGACTCTTCCAAAAAGGTATAGTGAAAAGGTTTCTACTATAGAAACATCAATTGATAGTGATTATCTGACAAGGAATTCTTTGCTTGGCATGCTTACTACGTTTGAGATAAAAACAAAATATTATATTCCTCCAAAAGAAGCTGCATTCAAAGTGGACAAAAATAAAAAGGGTAAGAAGTCAAAATCAAGCAGTGAATCTTCTAGTGATGAAGAAGCTAATTATGGTAGACGAGATAAAGGTTCCAGAAGACCCATAGATATGAGATATATTAAGTGCTTCAATTGTGGAAAGTATGGACATTATGCAATAGAGTGTAAAGTTCCCAATAGAAACAATGAAGAAGAAAAATAGGATCATAGGTATAGGAAATCAGAAAGAGACAGGTACCAGAAGAAGATAAAGGATGGACAAAATAGACAAGGGAAGAAGTTCTTCCAAAGACAAAAGAGAAGCTACTATGCGGATAATGTAATTAAGTACTCAGTTGATAGTAATAATAGTTTTTCAGACAATGATAGAGATGAAGTCTTATTTATGGTTGAAGAAAAATATCTAGTTAAGAAAAAAGACTCCAGTTATTCTCAAGTGTTTTAGATGTGGTATATTTCGACATCTTGAAGATGATTGCACAAGGGATGGTTATAGTTTTAGTGATGATGATTTTGAAGATGCACTTGATAGACCAGATGAGAATATTCTAATGGCATTAGAAGAAGAATTGAGTTATTTTATAGAAGACAAGCCAAAAGGAAGTAATGATATGGACAAAGGTAAAAAAATAGAGGATTATTCAGTAGAGAATGGATATGATATCAAGGGAGAACTTATATATGCCATTGACATAGTAAATAAGGTAAGAAAGCAACACTATAAGCTTGAAATACAGTTTCAAAAATGTGATGAAGAAAGATTATTGCTCATAGAGGATCTAGAAAAATCAAAATCTAAGGCAAGCAAGTTCAAAGATAAGTTAGAATCAAAGATATTGGAATGTGAAAAGTTAACACAAGAAGTGGCCCTATTAAAAGAAGATTTATATAATTCCAAGAATAAGCTATACAAGTATGTAAATAGTGCAAAGAGTGTGGATAAAATAGTCAAGATACAAAGAAGAGCAACAAACAAGACAGGTTTTGGTTCCAAATAGGTTCAATAAGACAAGTTAACTACCAATTCTAAAGACACTTCAAAAGAAGAGGATACTTTAGAAGAGGGTTTCTAAGATGAGAGTGGAAGTGAAAGTGAAACTCCCAAGGATGAGTCATATTGCAGTGAGTCCAGCAGGAACAGGGACAATGAACAAAGAAGATTCAAATGGAACAACAATCAGAACAGGTAAATAAAAAATAGAAGAATAATGGGGTCTAGGCAAGTTTTCTTCAAGGGAAGACATTTTTCATGTCATAGGTTTGGGCACATGGCTTCATAGTGCAGGACACATGAAACATAGGTAGATGGGAAAGAATATATTTTCCAAGGATATTGCTACTCATGCAATGAGTTTGGTCACAAGGCAATGAATTGCAAGGTTCATGACAGAAGAGGATATGGCTTCATTAGGAGAAATTATAAGATAGTTGCACATCCAAGGAATAATAACATTAAGTGTTATAAGTGCAATAATTATGGTCACATAGCAAGATGGTGTAGAGAAATTTTTCTAGAATCAAGCATGAACAGGAACAGGAACAAGAATAGGAACATTGGCATGAATAAGAATAGGAACAGGAAAAAGAATAGGAACATGAACAGGATCAAGAACATGGATGAGAATAGGAACAGGAACAGGAACAAGAACATGGATGAGAACAGGAATAGGAATAGGAACATGGATGAAAACAAGAATAGGAACAATAACATAAGTTATGATAGGAATAGGGATGATGACTTGGAAAGAAACAGTGATAGGATACAGAAAACTCAAAAAAAAAAGAGAAAAGATAAAGACAAAGAGCAATTCTTTCGAGGAGTAGAAATACTCCCACACCAAAATTAACCACCTCATGTGGATGTGGGAAAGGGGCTAAGCTAAGAGGCTCATTCTTAGCCTCGAGCCCCAAAGGTGACCCTTTGCCATTGATTTCAAACGGGGAGAGATTTGTTATGTGGAGAGATTTGATATTTGAGAGAGCATTGAGCCAGAAGGAGCAAAGTCCCAGGGGGAGTAAAAAAGAAGGTCAGGTTTCAGTAAAAGCATAAGGGTTGCCATCAATGACAAAGGGGGATATTTTTGGATATTTTGAGTCCTCTAAGTTAGAGTTGTCATTGATGTCACCTGATAGAGTTGTCACTCATCTTAAGGAATTTAAATTCACAAGGAATTTAAATTTTATAAATAATACCAAGGTTGGGAATTAAGACAAGGTTCTAAGGTTTTATTAAACCTAATGTTGGATCTTTAAGACAAAGTTCTAAGGTTGATTTTAATTTATAATATTTAAATTTAAAATTAAATTTAAATTTATTATAAATTAAATCACACCGACATTGAATTCATTCGAAGCACCGATGTGATACTAAGGAAGGTAAAAGGCATTATATAAATACCAAAAAAAATTATTTACCAAGTATCCCTTGCTATTATTTTCGAAGTGCATGCAAAAGAGATTTCTATTTTGAAAGCCTTATGATTTTTGTGAAGGTTACAGCTATGAAGATTTGAAAGCCCTAAGCACAAAGTCCAATGTGGCCTAGTGGTATGTTGTCTTGGTTCTAAGGAGGAGGTTTTGAGTTCAATTTGTGTGAGGTATATTTTTTGGATTACAAGGAAGAAGCGTTCTATGTGCTTATTTTTTGGAGGTTTACTATTCAAAGATATTGCATGGTGGATGTGCCCTTTTAGACACATCACGATGCGTGGCCCAATGGTGGCTTGGCTACAACTGAGGCATTGGAAAGAAAAAAGTTGGGGGATCGAATCCCGCCGAGGGTAAGGCAAGTAAATTTAATTTTTATTTAATATTTTATTTTCTACCAAGGTTGCCTAAGGAGAAATAAGGTTATGGTATGTCCTAGGAAAGATAAATATTTATGCTAATTTTTATTGTGGAAGTATATCATATTATATATCATTGGAAATATATTTTCGAGAGCTACTTATTTATATTGCTTTGAGGGAGAAATAAGGTGCGTGTAAGAAGATATTTTTGGTTTTGTCAAGGAGTTCCAAAAGTAATTTCGATTCATTTTTTTGAGGGATTATTTATTGCAAAAGAAGGTTTGGTGCATTTTTATTGAGTAGGAGTAATAAGGTGTTAGTGAGATATTATTTTGATTATTGTGTTATTACTCATGACTTCTAACCCTTGTTGATATTGGAAAAAGAAAGTGTGTTGAGTGTGGCATATTTAGTGGAAAACTCATAAGGCATCAAAAAGGTATGGGCAATATTCTTCATTGACTTATGTGGGTGATTGATTTTTGAAAATATCTTTGGAGAGAAAAGGATTGATTGTGGTTAACCTTTTTGAGAGTTGTTAGTTTAATGATTCAAGGTTTTCTAAATTGATAGTTGTGATTAAACCTTGTTTATAAGCATTGTTGTTGAAGCCCATTTGTTGTGAAAAGAACTTGAACTTGAGTTAGAAAAGAACATGAGTATCATTGTTATGTGAGATTTATTGTTGAGCATTGTTGGAAACATTTTAATTTGGTTGATACATTCTTGGACTAGGGTTTATGAGAAAGGATTGATCCTTGAGGTGATTGGTTGAGTAGAGTTTATTGAGCCTAGTCAAGTGATTGTGTGAAGTGGTTGTTCAAGTTCCATGAAACAAACTATTCCATATTCTGATTTGAGTTGAGATTGAGATTTGAGAATAGAACATATTGAGTCTCTAACAATTCTCTTTATGCTTCTATGAGATTGATTTGAGTTGAGATTGATATTTGAGAATAGAACATATTGAGTCTCTAACAATTCTCTTTATGCTTCTATGAGATTGATTTGAGTTGATATTGGTATTTGAGTATAGAACATATTGAGTCTCTAACAATTATCTTTATGATTCTATGTGTTTGAGGCAAGTATTTGAGAAGGCTTGTGGACTAATTTTATGTAAGATTTTGTGGAATCTTGCAATGCAGATTTGAGCAAGTCTTAGAGAGGACTTATTGAGAAGATTTGGACAAGTTCTGTGTGAACATGTTGAGTAGATTTGAGTAGGTTATGAGTGGACCTATTGAGAAGATTTGAGCAGGTTATGTGTGGACCTAATGAGTATATTTAAGTAGGTTCTAAGTGGACCTATTGAGCATATTTGAGTATGTTTTGAGTGAAACTATTGAGCATATTTGAGAAGGTTCTTAGTGAACCTATTGACAAAGCTTTGGAGGTGACATAGTATAGAGGATAGAGTCTTAGTGGATAGAGATCCAGTAGCTAGGACAATTGAAGATAGATCTTCTGAGTGAGGATTCTTCAAGTGGAGAGAGATCCACTAGTCAGTGTAGCAGAGATATAGAGTCTTCTAGAAGATCACTAGCTATAGCATAAGGGGAAATATTTCTCCTATGGAAGAAATCCACAAACTTGAGATTAGGGGATCAACATCTCCTTTGGACAGAGATCCATAAACATTGTAATTGGGAAGGATTCCCAAAGAGATTATTTGAGAAATATTTAGAATAAATATTTTCTCTATGGAGGTAGCCCAAATTGGGTGAACCACGTTAAAATATGTGTGTCTATTATGTATGGTGTTATGTGCATTTCTTTGATTACTGTTATTGATATTGATATCTATACATTGCATAATATTGAATTGAAAAGAAAAGTAAAAGTGGTCTTATATTGTTCACCTCCCTCTTAGTATAATCTTATGTTCTTCAATGGTATCAACTTAGGAATTCATATTCCTAATCGTCGAGTGGTAGATGAATCGATGGTTACTCCTATAGTAGCAAAAAAGGGACCTAGCCAACAAGGGACTCCTACACGGGGTACCCCCATAGGAAATAGTCCTACTTTAGGGAATTTTTTCCCTCATATAGATGTGTCTAACACCTTCTTTTGAGAAGAGTCATCATGAAATTGAGTACATCCTAATAGAGCAATACCATGCATTCATGTGCCTTCTCAGTCTACTCCTCGTACTGCTGCATAAGAGTATGAATTTTCACCTAAGGTAGGTTTGAATTATCATATTATGATTTAAAACTACCCTTCCCCAAGGTGCCATAATCACAATGAGTATGATACTTGTTTCCATTTGTGACCTTATGTTGCCTTACCTTTCCTTATTTATAATGGAAGACCTAAGGAGCATCCAGATTATCCTCATTCAAATGTGTCAATGCCAGCATGTTGTGCCTATGCACCAGTATATTATCAAGAACATCTATTTAGGTGTGAGCCTCAAGTCAACATAGCCTCCCTCAATCAAGGGAAAGCTATAATAGATCTCACAAAACCCTTGAACAAGATGGATATTAGGGTAACAGTGCTAAGGAACTTAGACCTAACATAGATGATCAGATCAATCAGTTGGTAAAGAAGTATGCTCACTGCCAGGCCAAGTTTAATAAACTTAGGTCTAATAAACACTGCCTAGTTCTCCTAGAGTAGTGGTAGCAATTATAGAAATATATACTTGAACAACAAATTCAATATACTTTACATAATGGAGCTTCTACTCAAAATACACGTAGATAGGAGGCTCACCCAAGGCAACCGAACCTCCAAAAATATAGGTCTCCTAGACCTAATCCAATGTTACTTCCTATACCTCCTAGGCTTGAATAGAATGTATATGATAGGCCAAAAATATATCACCTTCAATAGGCATTCATTCCTCCTTGTAGGCCCATACTCGATACACCTTATGGGGCTTACGATGACTTGGAATAAAATGAGGATTATGTAGAAGCACCATATGGAGGCGTGGATGATGTCAATAAACCACCCCAACCTATGCTTAATATTCTTTGTCCACCTCTAAGAGTTCAAAACAAATAAGAGGAAATTAAATCCTTAGATGCGTATCAATATTTTCTTACACGTTTAGAAACTATAGAAGGTAAGACAACTGGGAATGGGCTTCAAAAACCTACTTTGCATCAGCTAAAGATTCAACCACTACACCCATCCATTCCTTCGCCGATATACCCTAAGCATTTAAAAATGACAAAATTGAATAGATTCAAGGGGGAAGAAGATGCTCAAGAGCATGTTACTAGATTTTGAAATCTATGCTTTAGCATACAGGACAATGATGCATTGCTCCTAAGAACTTTTCTAAGCACCTTCTCTAGGCCTACCATTGAGTGGTTCAAAAAATTTCCAAAACATAGTGTCTACACATTTGAACAATTTGTTGATGCATTTTTGGAATGTTTCACCTTTAACACCAAAATGAAGGCAACATTAATAGACCTCATGAGGTTAAAGCAGTACGATGATGAGTCGATTACTGACTATGGAAATAGGTGGCAGGAACTTTTAGCTAAGATACCCTACCTATTTCCAACATATTAGTTAACTTGGCTATTTTCAAAGAGTTTCTTGAAACCTATCTCTTTAATATTACAACTACAACAATACCTCACCCTGGAAGAAGCTCTAGCATAGGCTAGAAATATCAAGGAAATCAAAATACAAGAGGGATAAATAGCCAAACCTCGACACCTAAAAAGCCAGCAATGGTCAATCAAGTGGCCATAAATGTCCCTCAGCCTACACAAGCAATGCCTCTTCAAAAGGCAAACTATCAGGTGCAACCTCCCCCTACGAGTTATAATAGTAATGGTCAAGCGAATCATGGATAGAACCAATAACATCACTCTAAGTGATAATTTACTCCCTTTGCTGAATCTATGGATTCTCTATTTGATCGATTATGGGTTGCAAAAATGATTAATATTATAGATATAAAACCCATCGATCTGGATACAGGTAAACCCAAGCCTATGGTATGCCAAGAGGATAAATAATGCAAATAGCATTGGCAAGGTGGCCATTATTTACCAACATGCTATGGTTTTAAACACCTAGTACAGGATATGATTGAGAGGAATCAACTACAAGTAGATGCTCCACTAGCTCCTAAAAATCAGTAGATGGGTATATACAAGGACCCATTACCAAATCATGAGGTACAAGTAGCACCTGCTAAACCAATGAATGAGGTGAAGACAACACCCCCTTTGCAAGGGTATGTTTGGATGGTGAGTATTGTGACTAGGAATAGAAGATATTCAAGGCAAGTTGCACCACTTGTAGCTTCGAGTGATGTTCTAATTATGTTATATCCTACACCACTTGTAATATAAGGCCTTCCACCTAGGCCAACATTAATAACAAAGAATAATATTACACAGAGCTTGAGGAAAACATCAAAAATATTGTCCATCTATGAGTTGATTCAACAATCCCCTATGTATAGGAAAGATTTTATGGATATCCTAAAGTCTATAGAGTTGCAACCATAGGAGTATAACTCCATTGATTTTGTGGGTCATGTGCAACAGTGCAAGGAACCAGTAATAATGTTTCATGAGCATGAACTTAAGAAAATAGCAAGTGATGTTGTAGATCCTACTTTGCATTGTTAGGAAAAACTCCAATATTTATCACCTACAATAGGAATCACAATAACAAAAATATATAGAACATGGAAATAGTAACACAAGTGATAGATATTTACGTGGAAAACTGCAATGTACAGGAAAAACCATGGGGTAATGGCAACTTCTCTTTTATTATTTTTAAAAAAATTTACATTCACATTTCTCAATGTTTTCAACAAATCTAACTCTATCTTATGCAAGGGCTCAAGTCCCTTTTATAGAGTAGAATAAATAATCCAAAACATTTGTTTCCTCTTCCAATGAAAATCTCCAAAATACTGTTCATTTCCACTCCCAAGACTATTCATCTTCCATATTCTTGTCATCTAACTAGATGTCTACTTGGCTTGACATCAGCTTGGACGTCTACCAGCCTAGACTTTTGGCTTTCCAGATGTCAAGCCCAGACATCTGCTAGCCTATACATCTAACAAACCAGATGTTAGGCCCAGACATATGTCAATCTAGACGTTTGGTAGCCCAGACGTCAGGACTAAACATCTACTAGCCTAGATGTATGGAAGCCCATATGTCAGGCCTAGACATCTACCAGCCTAGACATCTGGAAGCCTAGACATCTAGCCTAGATGTCTAGTAGATTAGATATTTGTCCTGTTGCCTAAACATCTAACCTAGATGTCTAGTAGGTCAGACATCTAGCTGACCTACTTGTTGTATACTATCTTCATACCTAACATTCTCCCACTTGAAGTCAATATTCAAGAATTCTTCTGCTCAAAAAATTTCATCTAGTTTCAATTGCCTAATTTTGCCCTTGTTACTTTTTCAACAAGCCTAGAGAAGTTCTGCACCATTCAAACTTCTCTACCTTGACCTGCTTTGTAAGCATATCTATAGGATTCACTTCAATATCAATATTCTGCAACAGGATCCTACCTTATTCCACCACATTTTTGATAACGTGGTACTTGATATCAATGTGTTTCATACGATCATGGAATATTGGATTCTTCACTAGTTGAATAGCACTTTGGCTATCACAATGTAGTGTAATTTTCTCTTGCATTACCTTGAAGTCACCCAACAATCGCTCTAGCCAAATTACCTCTTTGCTGGTATGAGTTGCTACAATGTATTCTACTTTAATGATTGATAAAGCCACAATAGACTACAACTTAGAAGCCCAACTCATTGCTCCTATAGCAAGAGTGAAGGTATATCCTGTAGTAGATTTTCTTCCATCTCTATCTCTAGCATAATCAAAATCCATAAAACCTGTAACTTGCATATCTGCTTATCCAAAGTAAATGGTAACATTTAATGTGGCTCTTGTTGGGCACTAAATTTCATCAATTTTTCACTCAACACTATAGTTGTCTATCTTCCTACTTTATGTCCAGGCTTGCACCTGATAGCTGCAGCTTAGAACTCAACATTTGATGGAAAAAAATAGAATTTTCGATCCAACCTCTAGAGTAGGCTAGTTCCTTTTCAACTTAAAAAGGGTGTTGACACAATTATGCTCACTTGGGGTTTGAAGGTTAGGGTAAGAAAAGGTTAGGGTTAGAGAAATGTGAACAATAGTGGATAGATAGGCTAACAACATTACACCATAATAAAAAGCACTAAAAAACTAACCCAAAGATACATAACACCGATCAACATTATCACAAATTGGATGACTCTTCATTCATTAAAGCACAACAGAGAAATATTGCAGACAACTATTTCAATATCCATACAATGATAATCCAAATAAAAAAATTCACCAATATCTAGATTCTACATAAATGCACTTCCTAACAATAAATATCAATATTAGAAGCATATTTCAATTACTTTAATAGCTAGTAATCCATTAATTTTGCACAAACTAACCACTTAATTTTTCACAAAAATCCAACTAAAGAATTTGAACCTCTTATATCAAGCATGAAGATACAAATTTTGAGGCGAAGATCAATGTAATTCTCCTTCCATTAGCTCTTGGGAATATTTACAGTAGCACAAGCAAACACAATATAGAAAACCCTTAAAAATGAGGGTTCGACCTCTATTTATAGCTCTTGCAAAAAGTAAAATTACAAAGAACATTACAAAGATTAAAATTTGATAGCATAGCAAAAATTTCTTGTTGGCATTTTCTTATTAGTACACCCTCCAAGAGATCCACTAAAAGTGGTCCGCCATGGCATCTTGGGGCCTCTACAACTTCCTGGATATTTTATGCAACTGGAGTCCAAACTATTGGAAATCATGCACTATCATCAATTCTTCTTGGATGCTATATTCTGCCATTGATCTGTAACCACATCTAGTTTAGCTTTCTTGAAAACCCTCGACACTAATTGACTGTTCCAATGCTAGTGAAGAATTACCTTTTATAACTTTAGATTCATTGATACAATTTTCACCATTGATCTCCCCCATCGTATGGCTATGATCCATCTAGATATAAGCTTTTATAATGGCAGGGAGAATCACAATGCCATTCCACTTAAAAATGCTGGTGACATCATCCATTTTATCTCAAAAACTATAGAATGCCAATCCGACTTCCTTATGACCTGGAGGCTAAGTGGAAGAGAATCTGCTCTTTGTTCTTTATATTCCTTCATTATCTGCAAGGTATCCACCAATCCACACAAAAATATTGATGACATCATCCATTCATTTCAACTTTTGTGGATTCTATTCCGGTTGAGCAAGTGCATTGGCATATGATCACCAATCCAAAACTGTCATAGTGCAAAGTGACTCTTTCTCCATTCTGCATCATCTCCAGAATAAAACATTTCACCTTGTCACCATTCCATAAAGGAGAAGTCAAAATCACCTTTAGTCATGAATTGACATCCACCTTGTCCACAACATCCCATCTTGTCACCATTCCGAGTGAAAATACTCTATGGGTTCTCCAGAATCGGGCCTTCCAAGACTTACCCACACGTGAAGTATTCCAAAATATCGAGAGGTCGCCAATCCATACTTTTTTTTATCATTGATGCCATCTCCTCTTAAAAATTTTGTGGATTCAAGAGGCATCACCAATCTGGAACCAAACACAAAGGAAGTCTCCTAGAATCGCTTCAAACATGAAAATTTACTAAGTGTCAGGTGGACTCATGTTTCCTATTATGGATCTGCTCCAAAATACATTGTAAGGTGTGCAGAATAAATATTTTTACACTTAGACAAAATTTGCAAAATTTTCCTAAGTATGTGGCCATTTTGGGCCTACATTCTAGTACCTCCCGAGTGGATTTTTTCGTAAAACCAATCAAACTCAGAGTCTTATCCATTGGGCCTTGGATTCAAACATACTCATCTTCAAAACATATTTTATAGAATAACTTCTATATAACCACTACTCTCTAAAAATTTTGACAGTCTGCCTAGAGAGTAAAGGTTCATATCAAAGTGATGCCAAAAATATATAGAACTCACCTACTCTTACAAAGAGTATGTCTAAAATACAGGTCTTGCCACTGTCTTCAAAAACTAGGCACAACTCTACTCCTTTTATAAGGCCTTATTTTAGAAAATGCCTTCACATATAGTTCGCTGCTCTTCTGCCTCTGTAGGCTTCAAGCATTTATTGCACACTTTTGAAAATTATCAGAGTCAAAATAAAAATACAAAACTTATGCATATGTACAAAACAAAAATGAACTAAGTGTGAGACCCTTCTGGGCCTGTAACTGGTCCATCTAGCTCCCTTTCTTCTATGACCTCTTCTTCTTTTTCTTCTTCATATTCTTTTGGATGTTCTTTTGGAGTAGGTGTCTTCTGACTTCTTTCTCCAGAAGTATTCCCAAACAATTGAACCATTAATTCCAAATATTGTAGAGCCTATTTCCAGGCTTCTTTAGATGGATTTGATGTTTCCTTCAACTACTTATAGACATATTGTAGCTCTCCAATGTCCTCATAGTTAGCAGCATTCCCTTTATTCACTATATCTTCCATGAGATCTATCAATTGGGTAAAATAAATGATCAATTGGATAGCTTGTTCTTGGGGTAGTGGCTCTTCCAGAGAATTTATTCTAGAATCATCCTACAAATTCTCATTAATGCTCTATTTGATATCTTCCATGGATAACAAGTTGTGATTCTCCATGGATAACAAGTTGTGATCCTCCTTCCAGAGTCCTCTAAAATCAAATTGAATCATTTCCTTATTTAATTCAATAGCTCTTTTCCATCCTATTAACCAACAACCAAGCTCTTTGAAGTACCATGTTCTTTTTAACCACTATCTTGAAAGCAACTCTGGAGAGATTCCATTCTTTATTAGGAATAGGTTTAGCAGAATCATTGAGTCTGCTATCAACCAACCTGTACATTTGTTCTACCAAAATCACCATAGGCTACAACTCTCCAGTGATTTGATCTAGCTCTTTCTAAATAGTGGAGAGTATATGGTTGGCATCATCGAGATAATCAATCATAAGTTGAAGCCCTGAACATTTTTCTTGGACCTCAGAAAGCAACTCCTTCCTAATCCTTTTCAACTCATTCTTAGAAAATCCTGAAGGTTTAGCTTTCTCAATTTGAAGCTGATGCTTTAAATTCTGAATTTATTTTTCTTGATCTTCATTCAACTTCTTTTGCTCTTCTAATTGGTCCTTCAATTTATTGGCCTTTTGAAACTTCTCTTGCCAACCCTTAGCCTCTTTTCTCAAAGCCTTTTCTATTTCTTTTTTATCATTGAGACTCTTCTTAAGCTTTTCAACCTGTTTCTCCAACTTATCCACCTTCTCTCTGACCATATCATTTTTCACATAGAAGGTATCCAAGTGGTCTTTGGCTATAATCAACTCATCTTCCTTGAAAATATTATCAATATCTTCTATGACCTCCTCCACTCGATAATCTTGAATAGTCATCTTCGTTTCAGGTTTTCTCACTAGTGGAGTCATAGATATTGATATTATCTGTCTGGAAACAGGATCAACATACATGCTTTTTCTTCTAACAGCCATCCTGCTGGAAGACTTAGTAATCTTCTCTGCCCAATAATCATTTATACTCTGAGTGGATTCCTGCTCTTTTGGTATAGTAACAGGTCCTAAAAGACCAACAACTAGGGGATATGATGACACTAGAAATGAAAGTGTGGACTGAATTATTGATGATGGGGATGAATATATAGTTATAGCAGCCTCTATGACAATAGTGGACTCTGTAACTACTTTTGTTGTTGTTACTGGTAGGCTCATGGAAATTGATGCAAGACTAACAATTATATGGATGGATATACTTGGAATGCAGTGTCCCATTGATGGTGGTGATGAAAAATATGGAAGTGAAGTGATGGTAGATGAGGGAGTGGGAACCTAACATACTAGATATGGGATTTGAGGTGACTGTGATGAAATAGAAGTGACTTGTACCTCCATGGCTATTGATGAGACGTGGTGGACTATGAGAGGGAGGAGGCACGCTTTTCATATCTTCTTGATTAGAAAGGGAGGGATATTTCTTTGGGGACTCATGAGGATGAAGAGGGGAAGAGGGATTAGAAACCATACCTTTGCCTAAATATGTAGGGTGCTCTTGTTCTACCTTAGTTTCTTGTTGTTGCTCCTGATCAATCAACCATAGCAAAAACAACTACCTCTTTAGCAATCTCCTCCATATCCATTTTTTACTTCTTTGAAATTTCTCTCCTCTCTTTTTGGATCTCTATTAGTCCTTCTATAAACCAATTGAAAAGTAGCCAAATCTTCCTCCAATACATATTCTTGCACTACTCTAGAAATTAATGATTGTTCAGAAATAGGACGTAATTCAATTGATGTTGCAGAGGTAAAAGAAAGAGGTTTGAATCTGAAACTTTCATCTTTCTTTTTCTAGTTGATATCTTTGTCTGGAGGCTGACCCCCTACATCTAAGTGTTTAGGCCTAGATTTTGTTTCAATAAATGGGGTAATGACAACTTTTATTTAGAATATTGCATTTTTCTCATCAACTTAGCCCCTTTAGGAAACTGCTCGACCTGCTCAGTGGTAGAATGAAAGGTTTTTAGTACTTCAACCAATGTCAAAGGAGTTCCTGGCTCTTCTAGTTGAGCTTCTTGATCTATAGGTGGAGGAAAGTATTCAGAGCCATATTTGGGTCTTTCAACCATTAATACTATTTTTTTAACATCCTTTTATTTCTAGGTTCCAATATTTTTATTATACCTCAAAAATTCTTTGTCGATATTCATTTCAAACTTGGACTCAGGCTTTCCAATTTCAACCCTCATTCTCCAACAATATGTTATTTTGGCTACATTCCATGGTCCCTTTTCCTCCTCTTCTTTTTCCTCTGCAATCTCTTCTTCACGCGAAGGATCCTTTTTCTTTGCAGACTTAGCCTCAAGTGGAGGATGCTTTCTCTTTAATGACTTAGATTCGATATTTTCAATTGTGGCCTCTGTAATCTGATGACTTGGATTATTTTTAGCTCAAAATCAACAACTTGCTCATAAAAATCCAACCATGGAGGTAACTGACCCATTTTTGAGACATTCCACTGTAAAAGAGCAATCTCATAATTGTTTCTACCTTATTCAAAATAAGCCATGGGTATCCTTTCAAATTTATAGGCTTTAGGTCCATTTAAGGTTTTATTCCTTACAGTAAAAATTCCATTAGGGTCATAACTCCATATTTGGGGAATATAAAACAGACCTAACCTATCATGGTATTAGCCAATTTGTTGGCTCTGCCTCTTCTTGGTGATGGTAATATCATCCATAGTGTGGTGGGTAAGTAAAAAATTCCTATTACTCCCATAACCATAGTGTGCATCAATGTACTCCACCTACCTCAGGTATTCTAGGGAAAAAAACCTCTCCGTAACAAAGTGGGGCAGGAGAAAAGGTTTACCCATGAAACCATATAATTTTATTACTGTGCCCTCAGTAAAAAATATTGGTCTCCTTCTTCTACATCCTTTGTTCTCAAAATATGCCCAATCAAAGGTGGCAATCTAGAGAATTTACCATACATTGTTCTTAGGGAAGGTCCTAGAAATTCCAAATTGAATCTATAATAAGACTCACTACTCCTTAAATGACTCTTCCAATAATAAATAAGCAAGGCTTCCCCATCATTTATTTTATCCTTGATCAGAATCCATGGCATTCTATCTTTAGTGGCAGCATAGAACATCCACACTAGACTTGAGCAATGCCAAAAACTAGGAGCATTAGTGCCCTTTTCATAATTACTAGCTGCTCATATATCCTTTGTGCGAGAAAAGTTGGCCAGTCAAAATAAATCATCCTAATCCCTTTTTTTTTCACATCTTTCTCATGCATTCTTTCATTAGAAATATAGTAAGTTGTGACAATTTTCCAGCCATGTACCATTCTGTTGAATTCTAAACCCTCCAAGCAAGCCAACATAGAAAAAAGGATGGGATTTACAAACTTGTCAATAGAGATAGGGACCTCAGGCAATTTTTCTTTGGACTTAGTATCGAGCTTCTTATAAACAAAATTTTTAAATTATTCATCGTCATTAGCTCACTTCAGCATGGAGTAAAACCCAGTCTTCTCAATGGCCCTAAACGACTTTGGTATTACTGGCAGGTCAGATCCTAGGACAAAGAGGTTATGACAAAAGGAGGTGATGATATTGAAGAGGGTTTTGCCCTTAGAGGTTTTCACTACTTTAGCCAATGGGTCATAAAACTTAACTATTGCAGCTATCAACATAGGGCATGGATGAACAAAATTGCAAATATAAAAAGAGAGATAAGAAAGGATAGCACATCTACCTTCCATAGCCAAAGCAACTCTCTTCTTGTATCTATCATTCATGTTCCTAATTAGCCCCATTATTTCAGTGAGGACCATTTCTATGTCCACCACGGCTTTGACCTTGTTGAGATATAGTGCCACCAGCTTCTTATCTAGAGTTTCAAACTCCTAAACATCTTTTGAAGTCTCAATGGGTGATTTCTTAGGGGCCATTTTGACAGTAGTAAGACTTCGTTCTCTCTACAATTCGTACTAAATTTTTTAGAATGTTGTTCTGCTTTCTTACCACTTTGGATATGCAAATAGCTACTAAATGAGACTCATGTATGCTTTTTGTCACTTTTATTTTTTGGAACATGCGTATATTACGCCATTAATACAGCTACTGCACGATCTCACCACTGGCACACTTTCCAAATTTTAATCATTCCCTTCGGTGGCTCAACGGTGACATTCTATATTTTCATTGGTCAAAATTTCAAATTGTGCTGCCACCTCACTGCACCCCTTCAGCTACTCTTTGGTTATGGCACGAGTTCATTAGCATTGAATGCGGGATCGTTCTTTGGTCTCCACATGTTGTGGTCAGAATTGCTACTTGTTTCTTGTTGAGTGTTAATTTTACCCAATTGTGAAATTACACTCTTCCTTAGGTTTTGGATCTCCAAAACCCTCTCTTGCAAAGAAATTAAACAAACAATTTCTCCAAGGTCTCCACTATATTAGCATTTGCATGTGTATTAGTAATCTCAAATAAAAATATATCAATTTAAATGCTTGGAACACCTTAGTGATTGCAAGTAACTGTAAACAAGGGATAATGTTGGTTTATTTTACCATGCTACCTTAATGATTGTTCATGAAACCAAAATAAAAAATAAATGTGAATTGGCCCTCATATGACCACGATGTAGTGCCTTAGTTCTTTTTATCTTGAGGATTTTAAGGTATATTTTATCTTCCTTATTAAGTGGGTTTTAATCAAGCTTTACCTTGCATTAAATCCTTCTTTAAACATGAAAGTAAAGATTAAAATATATCTATGAATGTGAATCCGAAATGATGAATAGGCGCCTTAAATGTAGCTTCTTATCATGAAGATAAAAATAGCCTTTGATATAAATAATAAATTATTTCTCTTTGGTGAAATCAATTTTCACAAAGAGAATAATTTATAGCCTTGAAATATAGGCTTTAAAATGTCATTTAATTATCTTTCTTTAATGAAATAATTTTAATAAATAATAATATTTCAATGTGTTAAAACAATAGCCTTTTAATATAACATATGAAATCACCTCTCTTTAATGAAATTGAAATTTTCATATAGATAGGTGCACATATGGCCCTGAAAAAGATAGCTTATGAAATGCCATAAAATTAACCCCCTTTGATGAAATTGAAATTTTCCTGAAGAAAGGTTTATTTTATGCTTGCAAGTAAAAAAATATGAAGTTGAAAAATCTGATTTGACTCCAAAATGTGAAAAAATGAAATTTCGAAATTGTAAAATCTACATCAAACAACCATTTTCAAAAATTTGTATAGAATTGAAATTACCTCAGAATGAATTTGAATCTGTTGCGTATGATAGATTTTACATCTCTAAAAATTAAAAAATAGCAAAAAGAAAGAAAAATTAAAAAAAAAAAAAATTAAAAAACAGAAATGTTGCAATCCTTAATTTCTCCACAGACCCTGCAAGCATTAGTATTCTGCATAAAACCAGTATTAGAGTGACTCGACTTCGTGCAATCAACATCTAATACGGTGCGAGCTTCAAAGGAAAATGGTGCAATAAACTGAAAACGAAATCAAGTTAACCATAAAAAATGCATAAAACTTGAGACATTTCCAATTAATTGTTGCAAAAAGATATTCAATATTCCATTACAATGCAGAAAAAAAAATGCCCAAAGTTGACATCCAAATGGTGAAAATCGGCCCAGCGGTATGCCTTCTTCCTCCGAAAAAATCTCAAAAGATCCAGCTTTTTTCCTATGCATCCATCTGGTTTTTAAAGTCTTCTCTCATGACCATTCGTTTCAGGTTTCCAAACCCTTAGTTTCTCCTTCCAATGTTACGGTTTGGTTTTCCTTTTCTTGTTTTCAATTTTTTTTTCTCAAAACCCTTCATTGGCTTTCCATAACGTCTTTCTTTCCTTTCCTTTATTCTCCTTCCACCTTACCTGCATATAACACACATGAATTAAATTTTAACATTTCAAAGAAAAGAAAAATACTAATAAAATAATATACTAAAAACATTTAAAAAAGCTTTTGACATTTTCCATCTACTTGTACATGCATCAAAAAAGCTTGAGTTAGTTTTTTTATTAAAAACAAAATAACAAAATAAACTATATTAAAAGCACAAAGTTAAACTATTAATATATATATATATATATATATATATATATATATATATATATATATATATATATATATATATATATATATATATATTAAAATTAAACTACCACTTGGATTATTCTTACCTGCACATAAAACAAACACGTGAATTAGCTTTTAAAAAAAAACAAACTAAACTATAAAAGCATAAAGTTAAACTATTAAAAAAAAGAAATAAAAAGAAAAAAAAATATTAAATTTAAACTATTTAAAACGTGAACTAAAATGTGGTGAATGAAGCACCATGGCTTCATTCACTCTTTCTTTTTATTTATATTTTATTGTTTTTTTTTTACTTTATATATATATATATATAATATTTTCACTCTTAAATTTTTTTATTTGTTTATATATATAAACTTGTTTTTTTTTTTTTTTAAATTCAAAAAGCTTTATTTAATTTTTTTTTTTTTTTACTTCCTTTCTTTTGAATTTTAAATTTGATTCAATTAATTTTAAATGTTTGAATTGATTTAATCCAAAACATTAAAATTAACCAAAAAAACAAAAAAAAACGAGGAACCTAACTAATCCACTAGACACTCAAAATGAAACCAAAACACCCAAACACAAAAATTAAAAGGTGGGTCCCCAAATTTGGGGTTAGTTGTGGAATGGCCACAACAAATGGTGACTCTATTGGGAAATGCTCTTGAGCATTTCGGTAAGAACCCAACCTAAAATGAAAACACGCAAGATTAGCGAGACATAATAATTTAGCAATGTCCTAATAAGGTGGAGGTAAATAGCTTTAGAATGAAAACAACTAATCCATCCGCCTTTGCTCAGTGTGTGTAAAAGTGATTTATTTCCATATTTTTGAAAGTTCTCCAGATTCCATCATCCCTTTCTGCATTAGGATATGAAGTACAATTCACAAAGTGAAGACTTTTACAGACATAGCCCCACTGCCAGTCAGGCGTCTATAGCCTCGGTGAGGTTTATCTAATTCACACGTATGTTCACTTAATTCTTTGCAAAGCCCATCTATCCTAGGTGTGTCTATATTATCAATGCTCACTTCCTCTTTCTCTCTTTTTTCTTCTCTCTTTTTTTTTTCTTTTTTTTCTCTTTTTTCTTCTTTTTTTCTCTCTTTTTTTTTTTCTAAGTATCAAGCTTTGCCTAGCCAAGGCCCCACAACCAGTCAGAAATCTATAGCCCTGGTGGAGTTTTCCTGAACCAGATGAGAGACTTCAAAAAGTCGGTTGCATCACTTATACTAATGAACTCTTGTAAAAGCATCAAGTTTCACTAGGTTAGAAAGCCAAAGTGGAGCATTTTAGATTTTTGCCTAGGGTTGCATAATCAAGACAACTTCATCCTTCTTACTTTTAGAAACACCATTTAATGTGTGTGTGGGTCCCATGTGGAACTTTGTCTAATCTTTCATTGTTCCACTTTCCATCATTTTAGTCCCAACATCCGAGCATGATCACCAAATAACTCATCCCCCTTTTCTTGGGTTCATCAGTTTTTTAAATCAGGTACTCCCCCTACTAAGCAAAGAAACACGCAAATGGGCCAGAGACCAAAATTTAGCGACCATAAAACATCACCTCAAAACAAGGGAACAACCTAACACACAAAACTAAAAACACAAACCAAAACTAAATCCAAACCCAAAAATCATGGACAAAGCACAAAAGCAAAAACCAAAAACCAAAACTATATACAAATGTACAATATGGTACAAAATGGTGCAAAGCTTGAGCTATCACTTCCCTAGATCCCAAACATGATTAGCACATTTCAAAAGATATATAACATGATAAGCATACCAAGTTTTAAAGGAATCCAACGAAAACAAGGTTAAGCCAAACAATACAACAATCTTCATCTTGCCTCTCTCACCCCACCATTTTAGTAAAGTTCCATTAATAATCCCATAGTGGAGTAAATAGTCAAATTGATTAGACAATAATTGATCTTCAATAGTTTCTTGTCTATTTCTTAGGATGTCAATTTTACAATTCTCTTCTTGATTTAGAATTAGGCTTTCCTTTTCAGATATGAGATCTTGCAAACTAGAGCCTATTTCTAAAAATTTTAAAGCCAAATCATTTTTCAAATTTGTAGACCAATCAAATTCATGTAACCATTTGCAAGCACCTAGGATATTTATTAAATGAGCATCATCATAAGCTTTTATCCTAGATTCTATTACTAATTGATTATGAACTTGATTTAACACTTCAAGCATACCAACTTCATTTTCATTCAATAAAGCAATATCATTAGTGGTGTGAGGAGAAATTAAGTCAAATTCTTTATCAACCACAAATAATATTTCATCATTGATAGTATTTAAATCCATAAATCCGTTATACAAACCTTCACTTGCATTTCGAATGGTGGAACCTAAAAGGTGATATTTTGCCTTTGGCATTTTTCCATTTACCATTACTTGGAGAGGATTTGAAACTTCCTCTTTTTCTCATGACATTCATTATCATCATCATGTAGTGCTTGTTCTTTCTCCATGACCTATTTATCAAAGACATCAAAATTTGGTATCCAATTAAAAACATGTCCATAACTTTCAAACCATAAGTCTTGTCTATATAGGTATGGGTCAACTAACACATCCCCATGATCAATTACTTGGGTTATTTCATATAACGTGATATTTTCAATTGGATCATCAGTTATATCAAACCCAAACCATTCAGGTTCTAAAATTTCCTCATTTTGACATGGCATAGACATTGTAGAACCAATAAGTGGATCAAGATTTTCAATTTTCTTTCCCTCAAAGGAATCCAAAGCAAATGATTCTTCTTCTTTATCCATGGTTGTATAATCCTTATCACTTTCCAAAATTTGATGAGATTCGAATCACTCTTCCAAAAATTTCTCAAATTGTATAGGATTTATAATATCCTCATGTGAGAAAACAATCATATTATCCTACATATCAATCAACATAAAAAGTTCATTAGAAGCTTTAGAGCGAGCATATTCTTCCCATTTCTTCCAAGAATCATAGTAATCATCGTCCAAAACCAAGTTGTGATGCTCAAGTACTTCTTCTTCATCTTTTGATTCATCAACATATTTCTCATCCAATTCATCTTCACCTTCCCTAGATGGTTCAATTATTTCCAAAAGTGGGTTATTTCTTGAATTCAAATTTGTGAGGCTATCATAATCCAAATTAGTAACCCATGATTCAATTTTATCACAATTTGGAAGGTGTAGATCTTCTTGGCCATCAGTTTCAACAATATCATTCAAAGTATCTTTCGAGAACAAGTGGTGAAATTATGTTATGTCTTCAAATTCATTTATTGATTCTCTTTCAAGTTCACTTTCAACCTATTTCTATGGATTAGGAGCTTCTATAAGGGGATAAATTTTCACATCTTTCTCCATATAGTCACTCTGATCTTCCTTTGCGAGTACACATGACCAACTTATATCCTCATAGGTTTGTTCATTCCAATCCTCATTTGTGGGTAATGATTCTAGATATTTTATTTCTGAAACAAAATGTTGATCTTTTGGTTCCAGCTTCTTGTTATCCATCCATAAAATTTCTTCTCCAAAATCTTCATTCTCTTCAATACATTCTAAATAGGCATTTACTTCAATGTAAGTCACATCAAAGTCTCTTCTATCACCTGAAGGAACATAACATGAAATATCATTAAGATTAGCATTATGAATTTTATTCCTAGGATGATTTAGATGTATACATTGATGTGCTCATTTTTTGTGATGGAACGACGTCTCTACTTAACTTCTTAACCACCTTATTTTGCTCTTTTACTTCTGATACAAGCTTGTTGGGTTGAGTGGTAGAAGTAGTAGGATTAGTTGGATTGATATCAATAGACAAAGCATGGACACTTGTTGTAATGGCTTTATGAATGACCCCATGATTCTATAATCATGATGGAGTAGTTGGATGGATAGAAGTAATCGTATAAGCACATGTGGGAGCATACGTAGGTATGGTAGGGTAAAATTTATTGTGGGGCAAAATTTTTGATATCAAATTTTGTTGTGCCCATGTTTGATTTACCATCAAAGTTTGATTGCAAGCCCCTAGTTGTCCTACCATAGGCAATTGCTCCATCCCATAACATTTTTGCCTTAATGTTTGATCTAAAATCATAGCTTTCATGTAGGTCGAGGCAATATTAGTAACCAAAGGATTTGTCCTAGTGAACATGGCAAACAAGGGATCCAATACCCCAAAGTATATTTGAAGAGCACAACTCTCCTCAATAGTATAAGGAGAAATTAATATTGCATAGAGCTTTCAAAATATCATGTTGAAAATTCTCACGAGCTCATTAGGTTCCCTTTTGCATGAAGAAAATTGTTGATAAATCGTGACAAGATCTATGGGCAACCTAAATTGATTGATAAAAGCAGTTTCAAATTTAGCCCAAGACATAATAGAGCCAATGGATAAATTTATGTACCAATCATATGCTACCTCATCTAGGCTCCCAGGAAAAAATCTACATGCGACATCCTCATGTTCAATATTCCATCTCACTAAGATATCCACATAGGATTGAATGTGCTCCTCGGCTAATGTTGTGCCATTGTGCTTAATTTTGGGTAAAAGTTTCTCTATGCTCTTGGGTAAGTCATGAGAATCTCCACTAATGTTCAAAGGATTACTATGACCCCATACCACTTTCCAGTGTTTGTAGCCATTAATGAAAATCAAAGGATAACTTCAAAACCAAATTGTTAGTCAAATAGAAATTTCTTACAAAGAAGCATGAAATGACTAACAAATATCAAATATGTGACATATGAATCATCATGTTAGCATAAACCAAGAGATATATATCCATTAAACCATGAAATCAAATAACATTCTCAAATTTACCACATGTTAGCATTAATGCATCATTGAAAATAGAGAATGTTAGAATCAAATGAAAGTAATCATATGGAAACAAAATCTTGTTAGTCAAGACCAATGTTTTGCAAATACATATTTCAAGTAACATGAACAATTTAGCATCTAAATGGCCATAAAATAAATCAATTCAAATCCTCCTAACTCCCAAAGTGTGAGTGTTATAGGAAACCAAAGATGTTAATCAAATGAACTTGAAATATTTAGCAATTCAAAAATTTCAAAACTATATCAAATCACATTATTCTTGCATGTACAATCAAAAAACGTTATATCAATGAATCACAAATCATGAATTGCTTAGCATAAATAAAATAAAGTAAATTAATTCAGGCCCTCCTTCTAGCGCCAAAATATTGAGTGTTAATTTTACCCAATTGTGAAATTATACTCTCCCTTAGGGTTTGGATCTCCAAAACCCTCTTTTGCAAAGAAATTAAACAAACAATTTCTCCAAGGTCTTCGCTATATTAGCATTTGCATGTGTATTAGTAATCTCAAATAAAAATATATCAATTTAAATGCTTGGAACACCTTAGTGATTGCAAGTAACTATAAACAAGGGATAATGTTGGTTTATTTTACCATGCTACCTTAATTATTGTTCATGAAACCAAAATAAAAAATAAATGTGAATTGGCCCTCATATGACCACGATGTAGTGCCTTAATTATTTTTATTTTTGAGGATTTTAAGGTAGATTTTATCTTCCTTATTAAGTGGGTTTTAATCAAGATTTACAGCATTAAATCATTCTTTAAACATGAAAGTAAAGATTAAAATATATCTATGAATGTGAATCCGAAATGATGAATAGGCTCCTTAAATGTAGCTTCTTATCATGAAGATAAAGATAGCATTTGATATGAATAATAAATTATTCCTCTTTGGTGAAATAAATTTTCACAAAGAGATAATAATTTATAGCCTTGAAATATAGGTTTTAAAATGTCATTTAATTATCTTTCTTTAATGAAATAATTTTCATAAAGAATAATAATTTAATGTGTTAAAACAATAGCCTTTTAATGTAACATATAAAATCACCTCTTTTTAATGAAATTGAAATTTTCATAAAGATAGGTGCACTTATGGCCCCGAAAAATATAGATTATGAAATGCCATAAAATTAATCCCCTTCGATGAAATTGAAATGCCATAGAAAACAAACTTAAAAAAAAAAAACTAAACTATACTAAAAGCATAAAGTTAAACTATTAAAAAAGAAACAAAAAGAAAAATATATATTAAATTTAAACTATTTAAAAACGTGAACTAAAATGTGGTGAATGAAGCACCATGGCTTCATTCACTCCTTTTTCTTTTTATTTATATTTTATTGTTTTTACTTTTTTTTTTATTTACTTTATATATATAGAGAGAGATATAATCTTTTCACTTTTAAAATTTTTTATTTGTTTATGTATATAAAATATTTATATAAACTTGGTTTTTTTCTTTTTAAATTCAAAAATCTTTATTTAATTTTTTTTATTTTACTTGCTTTCTTTTTTATTTTAAATTTGATTTAATTAATTTTAAATGTTTGAATTGATTTAATCCAAAATATTAAAATTAACCAAAATAACAAAAAAAACGAGGAACCTAACCAATCCACTAGACACTCAAAATGAAACCAAAACACCCAAACATAAAAATTAAAAGGCAGGTCCCCAATTATTTGAGGCTAGTTGTGGAATGGCTACAATAGTTCTGCTTCGATTTTGAAACCGGCGGATTAAGAGCCCTTTGAGTTTGCTGACACTTAGAAAATTCTATGCGCGAACTTCCATCTTGATTACTCTCCGGCTTATATTACCTTTGGAAGGTTCCTGGATTGGAAATGCCTTTTCTCTTATTTGACCATCGGATCTCCTTTCATGTGGGATAGAAACCTTTACATCATTCCGCAGGGATCTAGTGTATTCTGATGTGGATTCAAGAGTGCACGCCATTCTGGAAGACTTTTACATAGAATTGAGTGCAGAATGGAACTTTGTTGTGTTCTTGGTCCATACTTAGTCATTCTTGTAATTTTTTCTTTTGCTTTTTTCAATATTTTTCAAATTAAATGGATTACAAAGTGCAGAAAGAAATTAAAGTACAAAGTGTATAAAGGAGGGAAAATAATTATACAATGTATATACATATGTTATAATGAACTCACTCCTTACACATAGTAGAGCTTGATATGAAAACCATTCATTGGAATCGGTTATATTTCCCTTCGGATCTTCTAGCTAAAATACATTGGACTCCTTGGAATCTACTATTTTGAAAGGACCATCCCAAAAAGAATCAAACTTTTCATGCTTGTATGGCTTTGCTCTATCAACATTCCACCTGAGAACTGAGTCCCCAACTTGGAATTTCCTGAATCTAGATTTCTTATCAAACCATTCTTTAATTTTTGATGAATGCTTTTGAAAATTTTCATATGCCTGAGCTCTACTCTCTTCTAATTGCAAAAAATGTGTCAACCTAGTTTTCACAGGATCTTCTTCTGACTCTTCCTTTGAATTGACAAACTTAAGTGCTAGGATATCCAAATGGATAGATAACACTACCTCCTTGCCATATACTAGTCCATAAGGGGAAGTATTTATGGACTTCTTAATAGTAATCATATCTTCCCATAGAGCTTGGTCCAAAAATAGGTACCAACTTCTTTTATTACCTTCAAGTGATTTCCTCAAAATCCTTAGTAGGTTTTTTTTGGTAGATTATGTGAGTCCATTACCTTGTGGATAGTAATTTGCAGCATTTTTAAGAGTAATGCCATACTTGTTGGCAAACTCAATATACTTGGCTCCTATGAAAGTTGGGCCATTATCACTCACCAAAGTTTCTAGGACTCCAAACCTTGAAATTAAATTTTCCACAAAATTGATTACAACATCTTGGTCTAATTTCTTGGTAGGAATAACTTATACCCATATGGTAAGATAATATGTGGTAGTTAAGATAAAATTATGCTCTACTAAGGAATTAGGGTTGATAACCCCTATTAAATCTAGCCCCCATTGTTGAAAAGGCTCTTCAACTTTAATGGGATTGAGGGGGGATGAAGCATTCCTTGTCCTTCCAACATATCTCTGATATTTTTCACAAGCCCGGGTGACTTTAAAAGCACTAGTGAATACAGTGGGCCAGTAATAGCCTACTCTTATTATTTTTAAAGTTGTAACCCTGCTTGAGCTATGTCCACTAGCTGATCCTCCATGGAACTCCTCCATGACCCTTTTTTGTTGGTCATCCTTTAAGCATTTTAGGAGAATTACATCCAAGTTTCTTTTTTATAAGCCCTTTGGTAGTAATACGTATTTCAAAGCATGAAGCCTTTCAATAAAATTGTATTTAACCTAATAATCATGGAGTTTCTGGCTCCAAAATAACATAGGATGTTCCTCCCCTTGATCATCTTTCTAAGTGAGTACTGAGGCAAAACTTTCTTCAGCTCCATATGCATAAAAAATGAAATCTTTGCTGAAATTTGGGTTTACCAGTACTGGGGTTGTTGCAATGTATTGCTTGCTAATCTCAAAATATTTTTTCCTAACTTCAGTCCACTTTAATTCAGAATTTTTCTTGAGTAGATTTGATATAGGCCTTACTTTCTGTGCAAAATCAGAAATGAATTTCCTGATAAAATTGATTTGGCCTAGGAAAGATTGCAAGGTCTTTTTATTTGTAGGAAAAGGAAGAGCAAGAATTGATCTGATTCTATTTGGGTGTATGGCCATGCCTTCTTTTGAGACCACATGACCTAGTAGCTTTCCTTCATGGACTACAAATAATGACTTATTAGGATTGAGCTAGATGCCAAATTCTCTGCACTTTTGAAAAACTTGCTCCAAGTGTGATAGATGGTATTTTTTGTCATGGGAAAACACAGTCATGTCATCCAGATAAATTAGAATAGCCTTGTTGATCAGTGCTCCAAAGGCATAGTCCATGGCTCTCTAAAATTTGGCTCCTACATTGGACAACCCAAAAGGCATTCTCTGGTAGGCAAATGTACCCCATTTTGTGGTGAATGTTGTTTTATACTAATCTTCATTTTTCACCCAAATTTGGTTATATCTAGAGTAACCATCCAATAGTGAGAATATTTCTGCTCCTACCACTACCTATAAGATTTGATCAATTTTAGGGAGAGGATAGTGATATTTAAGGGATGCTTGGTTCATATTTCTAAAGTCCACACACAAGCGTATATCCCCATTCTTTTTTATCACGGGTACCAAATTGGCCACCCAAGTAGAATTTTTTATTGGGTATATGATCTTAGTCTTTAATAACTTTAAGAGCTCCTCTCTCATAATAGCCTCGATCCTTGGGTTGATTGGCCTCTACTTCTACCTAAATTGTTTTGCATTAGGCTCTAGCTCAATAGTATTTTGGATAACCTTTTTATCTTACACCTTGAGGTATTCATATGACCTAGCCACAATGTCTTGGTATCTTAATCATAGAGCTTTGATATCTTCTGTTTCCTTAGGTGAATATCAGATTCCAACATTGAGCTTATTTTATGTCCCAACTTCAACTTGTTTATATATTTTTTCATTGACCTTCATGGCTTTGGTCTTCTTTCTATCCTCATTATCAAACAAACTCTCAAGGGTTACCAAACCTCATGGGATATGATTGTTCCTTAGTTGGATAATGTCCTGCTGATAAATTTATTCTAAATATTCTTCTTGGACAGTAGAGAAATATGCTTCTCTCACAAGAAAATCAACTATTTGTTCATCACTTTCAAAAACCTGCCAAAAAATCTGTTTGTCTGGTACTGCAGGTCTGAAAATCATTTTAATTCCCTTGGTCTTATTTATTTCAAATTCTATAGAAGGGTTGAAGTGAGCTCCCTTTGTCGCTAATGAATTGGCCAGAGTATTCTTTTCTTTGGGAATAAAATTTAAAATTTAGGGCATCAAAAGATTCCATTAAATCTCATACCCTGTTTCTATAAGATTTTAAGTAATGGTGTTTACTGCTACACCTATTTATTACTTGGTGGACTATTAGATCAGAATCACCATATATATTCAAAATTTTAATGCCCATACTTTTTGCTTGTATCAATCCTAGACATAGGACATCATATTCTGTAGCATTGTTAGTACATGACCATGCCATTATGTAGGCAAAATTTGTTTTACCTTATGATTGGGATTGTAGGACCACACCAACTCCTGTACTATTTTGGAATTTAGCACCATCAAAGTGTATGGTCCAAGTTTATTTCTCTTAGAGACTGGTTGGATATAGCAGATATTTTCTTCTCTGATTCTATTGAGATGTATGTTCCCATACCAGTTCCAAACTGACTGTAGTCTTCTCTGAAAGGCAACTCATCCTCTACATCCAAATCTTCTATATTTTCCACTAGCTCAAATTCTTCCAAGGGATTAATATTGCACATATCTTCTTCAACATTTTCAATGTGATAAGATACTATTTTTTTAGGTGTTATCCTTATCCTATTTTCTTTGAAAGGGATTACCATGCTATAATAATCCATGTACATACATCCCCCTAGATTTGCAGTAAACTCTCTTGAAAGACATAATCCAAAATACGGTTCTAAGTTAACCATAACTATTTCTTGCACTATTGTCACCTCAGGAGCTCTATGCAACCTCATTAGTACATCCTTAATAACCCCAACTATCTTGACAGGTATCCCATCTAGTTGTAACACTCCAGGACAAGATCGAGTATACTCCATACCCATATCCTCATAGACTACTTTAGGCATGATTGTAGTTTATGCTCTTGAGTCAATCATACAATTTTGGACTACCCAACCTTCCATTCTTAGGGATATAGAAAGGAGGAGGCTTATTATTTAGTACAACAAGTGTCATTTCTTTCTTTTCTGATGGAATACTAAGGATTGTGGTGGCTAACCTATTCTAAGGATTTTTGTTGAGGGAAGATTTAAGTAGGTCGATCTGACTAGGAATGAACAGAGTGTCATACAAGCTAGCTTTTGATGGAATCCTTTTCATCTCTTCAACAATGTTGTATTCAGACTTAGTCAATGAGAGTTTTTCCAGCCCTCTTTATGGTTCACCATATCTTCTTTTATATTGTTGGGTGACCTGTAATATTTGTCTTTTAGTGATATAGGGGAACCTAAGCCTTTATTGATCTTCATCCTTTGATCTCATTCGATATCCTTCTATTTCCTTTTTCGACCTCTTAAGAAGAATATTTGTCTTCTATTTTCCCTTAGCTTTAGGAATAGAGAATGTGTTACTGCTCTAAGGAAGGGAATCAAATTTCTTCTGATAAGGGACTTGGAATTGCCCCATTTTTTAGGGGTCTACTTACAAAGCTTTCTTCCCAAACCTTGTCATAACAACAATTGGGCTTTCCTTAGCCAGATCTTTTCCAACCATGATTTTATCAGGGTGCCATAACATATTAACTCTCCCCTTTTGATTCATATTAGCTTGATCCATGGACTTTTGAACATGGTGTTGATACATCACACAAGACTATGAGTCGTGGGGGTCATTGCATACTAAACACCAAAAATTTGCAAGAGTAGTATCTGAAGAACATTCTGGCTCCTCATATACAAAACTCACCCTAACCCCAGTACTGTTACTAGGACCAGATCTTTGATCCTTGTTTACATATGAAAACCTCCTCTGTTGTGACCTTTCTTGGTCTCTCTTTTCCATTGAATTCATTATGTTGCTCAAGGTTTTCAGAGTATTTTGTATATCCAGAATAGCAAAAAACTCCTAATATGGTTGAGAAGGAAGGGGAGGAAAAAAGGCTACAAAGGATATAGGATTTGGTTGAGAGATCGCATTAATTTTTAGATATGGATATGATAATTATATGGGTTCCATGTAAAAATGTTTTGTGGATTGAATTTGACCACTAGTGGTTTCTAAGTTGTAAGGCAACACGGTTTTGGGGGGAAGCATTCCTACATTTATTAGGATATTTTTGGCATGAACAACTGTATTATAAACTTGGGGGAAGGTTTTTGATTTCTATGTATACAACTCTAAATATGATCCAAGAGCCCAGATATAATACATATAAGACAAACATGTAGTTGGTATGGTAGTGGGGGGAATTCTTTTCTATGTTTTGCTAAATATCAAATTGAAGTTTGAGACAGTTTCTTGCTGAGTTTTTTGCATGGATGTAAACTGATTAAGCATAGAAAAAAGGTCAATAGATTCATTGAATTCCTCTATGAATGGCTTAGATAATGCTTTCCATGAAGTGATAGTATTATCTTTCAAGGTTCCAAACCAATGCAATATATTTCCTCTAAAGGACAGTGCTATAATTCTTCCAAAATATCCTCTTATTTTATGTTGTGGATTACTGCCAGATGCAAGATATCCTAATAGTGCTCATAAGCTATTTCCCATATCCATAATAAGTGGGGATAGGTTTAGATACAGCTTGAGGGATGACATTCATTTGGGCTAATCTGAGAGGACCGACTATGTTCCAACTGGGGTACTTCTGTAAAGGCTGATTAGGGGCCATATTTTGTGCCATATTTCCTATTGTAGGTCTTACTGGGGGAACTATTGGATGAACTGTAGGATCCTCTTCCAGGAGCTCTTCCTCTACGAGGAAATATTGATCTAAAATTTTAGAAACATCAGCCCCTCTATAAGGTAACTCGTAGTAAAAATAGGAATTAGGGTTATTCCTTTTGAAAGACCTAGTATACATGAAAGGACACTGGTCTACAGGGATAATTATTATTTTTATTTTAAATACCAGGGAGTCACCAGGTGAACTTGATCTTCTCCAATTATAAGGTCAATACAATTCACCAAATCTTGATTCCTTCAATTTGAGATAATAATAACTCATTCGATGGGTTTTGTGTTCCTTGTGAACTAGTCCCACTGGGTATGGCAAAAACTGTTGGGTATTAAATTGCATCAATTTTTCACTCAACACTGTGATTTTCTATCTTCCTACTTTCTATCCAAACTTGCACCCGATAGTTGTAGCTCAAAACTCAACATTGGATGGACCAAAACATAGTTTCTGATCCAACCTCCAGAGTAGGTTGATTCCTTGTCAACTTAAATAGGGTGTTGACACAATTATGCTCACTTGGGGTTTGAAGGTTAGGGTAAGAAAAAGTTAGGGTTATAGAAATATGAACAATAGTGGATGGATAGGCTAACAACATTGCACCATAATAAAAATATTTGAAAAACTAACCTAAAGATACATAACACCGATTAACATTATCACAAATTAGATGACTCTTCATTCATTAAAGCACAACAGAGAAATATTGTAGACAATAATTTCAATATCTAGAAAATGATAATCCAAATAACAAAATTCACCAATATCTAGATTCTACAAAAATGCACTTCCTAACAATAAATATCAATATCAGAAGCATATTTCAATTACTTTAATAGCTAGTATTTCATTAATTTAGCACAAACTAACCACTTAAGTATTCATAGAAATGCAACTAAAGAATTTGAACCTCTGATATCAAGCATGAAGATACAAATTTTAAGGTGAAGATCAATGTAATGCTCCTTCCATTAGCTCTTGGGAATATTTAGAGTAGCACAGGCAAACACACTAGATCTGACCCTTAAAAATGAGGGTTTGACCTCTATTTATAGTTTTTGTAGAAATTAAAATTACAAAGAACATTACAAAGATTCAAATTTTATAGCACAGCATAAATTTCTTGTTGGTATTTTCTTACTAGTACACCCTCTAGGAAATTTGCTAAAAGTGGTCCACCATGGTAACTCAAGGCCTCTACAACTTGCTAGCTATTTGACGTAACTAGAGTCCAAGCCTTTGGAAATCATGAACTATCATTGATTATTCTTGGATGCTATCTATTGTCGTCAATATGTAACCACCTCTGGTTCAAATTTCTTGAAAACCCTTGATGCTTCATCTTCCTCTTCCAACTGACTTTTCCAATGCTAGTGAAGAATTGCCTTTAATAACTTCATATTCGTTGATACAATTTTCACCATTTATCTCCCCCATCATATGGATGTGATCCATCTAGATATAAGCTTTTATAATTGTGGGGAGAATCATAGTGCCATTCTACTTAAAAAAGTTGGTGATGTCATCCATTCTATCTCAGAAACCATGGAACGTCAATCTGGCTTCCTTATAATCTGGAGGCTAAGTGGAAGATAATCCACTATTTTTTCTTTAGATTCCTTAATTATCCATAAGGTATCCACCAATACATAGAAAAAAATTGATGATGTCATCCATTCATTTCAAATTTTATGGATTCCATTCTGGTTGAGTAAGTACATGGCATATGATCACCAATCCATAACCTTCATAGTGCAAAATGACACTTTCTCCATTTTGCACCATCTTCAAAACAAAACATTCCACCTTGTCACCATTCCAAAATTGAGAAATCAAAATCATATTTAGTCATGAATCCACATCCATCTTTTCCATAGCATCCTACCTTGTCACCATTATGGGTGAAAATACTCTTTGGGTTCTCCGAAATCAGGTCTTCCAAGACTTAGCCACGTGTGAAGTATTCCAAAATATTGAACGGTCTCCAATCCACATTTTTTTATTGCTGGTGTCATCTCCTCTTAAAAATTTTGTGGATTCGAGAGGCATTGCCAGTTCGGAACTAAAAACAAAGGAAGTCTCCCATAATCGCTCCAAGCATGAAAATTTACTAAGAGTCAGGTGGAATCATGACTCCTATTGCGGATCCACTGCAAAGTACATTGTAAGGTGTGTGGAATGAATATTTTCCACTTAGAAAAAATTTGTAAAATTTTCCGAAGTATGTGGCCATTTTGGGGCTATAGCTCTTAATTATCTAAATATCCACTTCACCGCATTTCAATGCTCCTTACTAGGATTTTCCATGTACCAACTAACTACTCCCACTACTTGGGTAATATCTAGTCCGATGCTCACCATGGCATACATGAGTCTTCCTACTATTGATGAATATGGTACACGAGATATGCTTGTCTTCTCTTCTTTCATTCTAGGACACTGGTTGGAAGAAAACTTTAAGTGTGGAAGAAGTGGGGTACTAACTGGTTTAGCATTCTCCATATTGAAGCACTGCAAAAAAATTTCCACATATGACTTTTGACTTAACCATATCTTTCTTCCTTTTCTATCCCTATGTATCTTCATCCCTAAAATTTGGTTTGCTGCTCCTAAATCCTTCATTTTAAATTTCCTAGCCAAATGAGCATTAAGATCAATTATTTTCTTCATGATGGGACCTACAACCAACATATCATCAAAATACAATAGAAAAATAAAAAAATTGCCATCATCAAACCTCTTATATTATGCACAATGGTCAGCTTCACTCCTAATGAAACCTTGGCTCTTCATGAAGCTATCAAATTTTGTGTACCACATCCTTGGAACCTGTTTCAACCTGTACAAATATTTCTTTAGTCTGCAAACCAAATGCTCTATGCCTATTTCTTCATAGCCCTCAGGCTGATCCATATATCTCTTCCTCGAGATCACCATGCAAGAAAGCAATATTTACATCAAGCTGCTCCAATTCCAAATCCTGTGTATCTACAAGTGCAAGTAGAACTATGATAGTAGTCATATTCACAACTGGAGAGAAAGTTTCATTAAATTCAAAACCTAAATTCTACCCATAGCCCTTTTCCACCAAGCAAGCTTTATAGCGTTCCAACAGCCCATTGTTGTTCTTCTTCACTTTGTACATTCACTTTTTCCAACAGAATTTATTTAAGGTGGGATATCCAAAAACCCAAGTTTTATTCTTTTGAAGTGCCTTGATTTCCTCCTCCATGGATTTCCTCCACTTTCCTACATTTTTAGACTCTTTAACTTCCTAAAATGAACTAGGTTCACCATCATATACATGAGAATACATTTTCGAACACTTTTGTGGACATGTAGATCTTCTAACCCAATGATCTATCGGTTCTGGATCTTGGTCTTGTGCTTTTTGTGGCTGCTCTACTTCCTGTTCTACGTGCTATTCTACATGCTGATCAAAAACTTCAACATGTTCATATTCACTAAATTCTACTTAAACAGGTACAACATTAGTATTTTGTTGTACCTCCTTCCTTTGCATGGATTTTTCATCAAAAATTACATCCCAGCTAATAACTACCTTATGGGCAGTAGGATCCCACTGCCTATATCCCTTAATTATATCTCCATAGCCAATAAAAACACATTTTCTTGACTTTGGGGCAAGACTGGACCTTTTTTATTTGGGTACATGGGCAAAAGTGTCATAGCCAAAAGTGCACAAAAGAGAGTAATCAACTGGCTTACAACACCAAACCTCCTCCAAAATTTGTCTATCCAATGTAGTTGTAGGTGACCTATTAATAAGATAAACATTTGTATTAATAGACTTTGCCTAGAACTTTTTCTCCAAAATGGTTGCGCTAAACATGCTTCTTGCACATCCCATGATTGTATGATTCATCCACTCAACCACACCATTTTTTTGTAGAGTGTATGGTACAGTCTTCCGTTGCTTAATACCTTCCTGCATACAAAATTTATCAAATTCCTTAGAGCAATATTCACCCCCATTATCTGACCTGAGACACAAAATTGACTTGCCCAAACTCTTTTCTACCCATGCTTTGAACTCCTTCAATTTCTATAAATATTTTGACTTATTTAGAAAGTAAACCCACAGTCTCCTAGAATAATCATTTATAAAATTTAGAAAATAGATGGCACCATTCAAGGACTGAGTGGGGACAGGTCCAAATATATCCGAATGTATAAGTTGTAGAAAATTAGAACTCTTACCAGGACTTGTAGTAAACCAAACCTTCTTTTGTTTACCAAAAATATAGTGCTCACATAAGTCTAAATTACGACTTAATACTAGAAAGCATACCTCTATCATGCAGAACTTTTATCCCTTTTTCACTCATATGGCCTAGGCGTTGATGCCATAACATTACTGCATCCTAAACAGAAGTTGTTGCTATTGCATGGTTTGTCACTATATCACTGCATAAACAATATAAAGTCCCATAATATTCTCCCTTTTCTACTACAAAAGCTCCTTTGGTAATCTTGTATTAGTTATTATAGAAAGTAATAGAATACCCTAGCTTATCCATAATTTTTATTGATAGCAAATTCTTCCTCAAATCGGGCACATGTCGCACATCACATAACATCCTTTCTCTACCATCATTCAACCTGATCCTTATATCCCCTCTTCCCACAATTTCTAAAGGATGATCATCACCCAAATAGACCTTTCCACCATAGTATGGCTGATATTTGTCAAACCAGTCTCTGTGGGGAGACATGTGGAAGGATGCACCTGATTTCAAAATCCAACTATATAAAACTGATCGGATGTTACTAATACAAAAGGTTTCACATGTTGTTGTCTCTCCTAAATCTGCTGCACTGGCTTCATTTGATGGCCAATTTTGCTTTCCACCATTATTTAATTGCCAATAGTTCTTCTTGGAGTGTCCTAGCTTCCCACAATGCCAACACTTCTCTTTTTTATTATGTCCTTTAGACTTAGATCTAGATTGCTTTCTACCTTGTTTACTCCCCTTGAATGATTGACATCTCACAGATAGGGCTTCATTGGTTGAGGGTTCCATAGATATTTTTTTACCAACAAAGTGGCTACCACATCATCAAATTTGAGAGTTCCTAATGATGAATTATTGATGGTCATCACCATATGATCCCAAGTGTCTGAGAGGGAAAAAAGTAGGGTGATAGCTCTATCTTCATCCTCCATATTCACATTAACTGAAACCAATTTACTAATTAGAGTATTAAACTCATTCAAATGATCTACCACGAATGAAATTTCCTTCATCCTCAATCTATAAAGTTGTTTTTTTAGAAAAAACTTGTTAGTTGCTGATTTTGTTTCATACAACTTTTCAAGATTTTGCCAAATGGCTTCCGCGGTCTTCTCTTCAGCTACATTGAACAAGATAGAGTCTGCTAGGTAGAGATGGATTGTAGTAACTGCCTTCCTATAAAGCATTACCCACTCCTCATATTTCATGTTGCTCAGTTTACTCACGATCCCTTTCAAGGCTTGCACTTGGTCATTCTAAACCAAAAAATCCTCTACCTTCATCTTCCATAGAGCAAAGTTCTCTCCATCAAATTTCTCAATCTCAAACTCGATTACATGTTTTGTCATTGTTGTAGCTCCCAGTCACATAAAACCTTAGATCTGATACCATATGTTAGGAAAAACTCCAAGGTTTATCACCTACAATATGAAGCACAATAACAAAAATATATAAAACATGAAAATAGTAACATAAGTGATACAAATATTTATGTGGAAACCTAAAATGTGCAGGAAAAACCACGGGGCAATGACAACTTCTCTTTTATTATTTTTAGAAAAAATTACATTCATGTTTCTCAACATTTTCAACAAATCTCACTCTATCTTATGCAAGGGTTCAATTCCATTTTATAGAGCATAAATAAGACTCCAAACTATTTGTTTCCTCTTCCAACATAAACCTCCAAAAGACTATTCATTTCTACTCCCAAAATTGTTCATATTTTGCATTCCTATCATCTACCTAGACGTTTTCTTGGCTTGATGTCAGGCTGGATATATACCAGCCTATATGTATGGCTACCTAGATGTCAGGCCCAAATTTCTACTAGCCTAGATGTTTGGTAGCCCAGACATCAGGTCCAGATGTCTACCAGCTTAGATGTTTGGCAGCCCAGATGTCTACTAGTCTAAATGTCTGGAAGTCCAGATGTTAGGCCCAGATGTCTACTAGCCTAGACGTATAGCAGCCCAAACATATAGCATAGACATCTAGTAGGTCAGGCATATAGCATGTTTCCTAAACATCTGACCTAGATGTCTAGCAGGTCAGATGTCTAGCTGACCTGCTTGATGCATACTATATTCATACCTAGCATGCACATCATTGCATGTGTAAACAATGTACCATATAAGAGAGTGCTCATAAACACTGGTTCATTGAGTAATATCATCATAACTAAAGAATTAAAACACCTAATATTTATAGCATCTCATGTTGTTGCATCCACTTACACACTTCAAGCATTCAATGATGCAATATGCTCTACTATCGGTACTGTAGTCCTACCCATTCAGGTGGGGTGTAAAACCATATCGACATTGTATCATGTGTTAGAAGGTGAGATGGCCTATAACATATTGTTAGGTAGACCTTGGATTCAAGATATGAAGTGTGTCACATAAATTACGTATCAATGTCTCAAATACACTCATGAAGGGTAGGTGCACGTAGTCTCTGTAGATCTAGAGCCCGTTAACTACTACAATATGGTGTAGCAGATGCCAAAGTCAAAATTACCTTTGAATCATGTAGAATTTTGATTAAATACACCTATTCAGAGTCTACCCACTTCACCATCACCTTCCATTTCACCATCTACATCTTCATCCATGCCATCCTCATCATTTCCACCATCAAATATGCCTTTGACATCATCAAATCCTCCATCGCAAAACATGTCAAAGAGGCCAATTGATGAGATCCCACCTCTATTTTCCACCATATTCATGGAAGAGATTCCTTGTTTATTAAATGAATAATAACCTCTAGAGGTTCACATTGAGTCACCTCAAACCTCACTTCCATCTCATCCACCTTTGCCATCCTATGTTACAATGCATATGTCTAGTACAAGGATAGGAGAATATCTAGTGAGAAATGTCACAACAATTCCATCTATAGAGATGGTGAAAGATATGGGGTGACCTCATCTTCCCATAGGTAGCATCGTGCCTCTTGGTCTGCCACCAAATCAAAATAATTTCATATATGGGGGTTTAGAGTATGGAACATTGTCATCTCCTCAGAGAGAAGAAGATGATAAATCCTTTTCTGAGTACATAAACTATATATCAAATCTAGATTATGCACTACGATATTTACATCATTATAATTGGTATGGTTTCAATCTAGGATTATATAAGAAGGGTCCTCGTGTCCCATGTCAGTGTCAATATCAGCTCCATTATGATAAATCTAGGTTGGGACATAATAATACAGTACCATTGGATGTTCTCACAGATAGTCTAGAACACCTATGTATAGGTTATCAGGATAAGCTTACACATGATCCATATGACAACCCAAATCATGTCCATTCATTGGGAGATTATTTTACCATATACATGACAAATAAAGGGTTATCCAATGACGTTTCTCAACCTTATTAAGTTGGGGAGAGCTCACATACCTTAAAATATGATAGCAAGGAAGAGGATCAAGGTCCTCCTCATGAATGGACGAGTGATTATGAAGATGATTATGGCATCGCACCCATAAACTATTCTATCTTAGATGATGAACATGAGAGAGTGTTCCCCTTGGATGATGAGGATGAATATTATCTTCACATTTTATTCCCCATCCAAGGTTCTATTTGATGCCATATTTTTCCATGAGAAGAGCAAGATCGCCCTCTTCCACCACAACCACCACCATTCATTCCACTTCCACCAGAGCCACCCCCATGAGTTATGAGACCACATCAATATTCTAGACCCACTCACCCTCATATGGGAGATCATGTATCCATCAACATGATTTCCATATATTTAACTACACCATTGATAGATCCAAATAACCCATCAAAGTCATTGCATCTAGATATTGAGGCAATTTACTTTGATCAGGTATATTATCCCCAATTGCCCTCAGAGTATTGGCCTTATGAGGAAATGTTACAACCATTTAAATTTTCTCAAATAACTACTCAAGATGTTTTTCAGGTAGAGTTTGACCCTGAATTCCTATGGAATAAGCAAATCTAGCTGATGACATTCACTTAATTCCCACTTCACATGAGTTGGAATATGGGTCTCATATGTCAATTGAACCATCAATTGATAGTGATATCGATACAGATCCTAATAATCCCCATATTATCAAGCTGGGAGAATTTTTGTATCCAACTGAACAAGATGATTTCACAAATGCATTGAAAGCAAGGATAAAAGCTTTTGCTTGGTCTTATAAAGACATGCTAGGACTGGACCCAAATCTAGTCACACATAATCTTACATTAGACCCCAAGATCAAACTAGTTAAGCAAAAGTTACATTAGATGCACCCAACAATAGCCTTAATGGTGAAAGATGAATTATAAAAGTTGTTGGATGCTAATTTCATCATCTCAGTAGACTATCTACCATGGGTTTTGAACATGGTACCCATAAAAATCTTGATGGGAGGATTCACATTTTCATTGACTTTAGAGATCTCAAAAAAGTGAGTCCTACGGATGAGTTTCCCTTAACAAGCATTGATGTGTTGGTATATGAAATAGTAGGACATGAAATGCTAACCCTTATGGATGGTTTCTCTAGAAATAATCAAATTCATATTAATCTAGAATATTAGATCAAAACAAAATTCACAATGCCTTGGGGGACATTCTATTACAATATCATGCCTTTTGGCCTTAAGAATGTTGGTGCCACCTACCAACGAGCCATGAAATATATCTTCCATGACTATATACATAAGATTTTGGAAGATAACATGGATGATTTATTGGAAAAATCTATATTACACCATGAGCATATTTATGTATTGTGGAAGGTTTTAGATCACCTCATTGAGCATAATGTTAGGCTTAATACCAAGAAGTGTGTATTCGATGTCATGTCTGGTAAAATATTGGGATTCATAGTATCTAAGTAAGGCATAGAAGTAGATCCAAATAATTTCAAGGTAATATTATAAATGCCTCCCCCACAACCATTAAGTAGCTACACAGCTTGTAAGAAAATGTTGCATCCATAAAATACTACATAGCATAATTATCAAATAAGTGTCGACCCATGAATAGGTTGCTACACAAGGGGGTCTCATTTCATTGGGATGAAGAATGTCAAGATGCATTTGATGAAATCAAGAAATACCTAGCTTTTCCAGCCATATTGGCTCCTCCATGACCAGGAGTGCCATTCTACCTTTACATCTCAACTATTGAGTTGGCATTGGGCACCATGTTGTCTTAAAAGAATGAATTTCATAAAGAACATGCTACATACTATATTAGCTACACACTGGTTAGCTATGAAATAAAGTATGCATACATTAAGAAGTTATGCTTAGCAGTGTTCTTTGCCACTAAAAAGCTATGCTATTACATTCTCAATCATACCACGTATGTCATATCTAAGTAAAATCTATTATGATATATGATGAGTCAAACATATCACAATAGTCGCACGACAAAATGGATAATGTTGTTGATAGAATTTGATCTAGATTTCATTGAACAAAAATCAATCAAAGAATATGTCATATCTGATCAACTAGTAGAGGCTCCTATCCAAAATGACCAAACTCTGAATATAGAACTTACCTATGATGGAGTGTTTCATATCTTAGAATCGCCTGATTCTGCTGAGCTCGAGTCACAGACAAACATAAATCTATTTTTTTATGGTTCTATATGTGAGTAATGGGGTGGTGCAGATATCATGTTTTTCACATCACAAGGGTTTTCCATACCTCTTTTATTTAAACTTTATTTCCCATACACCAATAACAACACCGAGTATGAAGCCCTCATTATAGGCCTTCAAATGATAATCACCATGAAAATAACTAAGCTAAACATTTTCGGTGATTCCTTGCTCATAGTTAATTAGGTTAAAGGGATATTCCAGTGTAGGTGTCCAATATTAAAAGCCTATAAAGACCTAGTGGAAAAAATTTTGATAAATTTTGAGTGGTATTATATTGAGGCACTCCTTTGTTCATCTAATCATTTTGTAGACACGATGGCTTCCTTAGGGTCGCTCATCCTACAAAAACCTTCAGATGATATCATGAATATTCAAGTAAAAATTCTAGTGCAATCTGTTATTGAGCATGATGAGTATAACACCACACAATATGTCCATAGTATTTAGATTGAATCTTCATATGAACGGTTCTATCAGCTACACAATTATTTGAATAACATCAGTTGGGGGAATTTGTTCTCTCAAAATTTTTTTGATACTAGCACAAAACTTTATATTCAATTTTAGTCTCAATTAGCATTTTCATGAGATGAACATTGAAATAATTATGCTATTCATACAATTTAGGCATCTTCACAGTAAGATTAGGCCATACAAATCAAATATTATTTAAAACTGGGAAATATTCCACCTGGATTGTCGCATGCCACAAAGCGAGCATTTAAGAAAAAGGTAGAAAAATATATCTTATTAGGAGACATAATGTATCGTTAGAGCTATGAAGGGATCCTCCTTCATTGCTTAGACTCATAGGAGTTAGCTTGGGCCATTTCCCAAGCACATGATGGTACATGTGGTGGCCACTTTAGCAGTATGGTCATCGCAAAGCACATTCTTCACATGGGTTATTATTGGCCAACTTTAGATTAATATTGTTGTGTTTATGTAAATAAGTGCATGAAGTATCAACATCATGCAAACTTGACACATGTATCTTCACAAGACTTACAACCGATTCAATTGGTTTGGCAATTTGCACAATGGGGGTTTGATTTAATTGGGAAAATCTCACCTGCCTCCTCAGGCCATCACACATATATCATAATGGCAAATGAGTATTTCACAAAATGATTGGAAGCAATTCCCCTTACTAGTATGACTGGACCTCGCATCATGGAGTTCATGCTACATAACATCATGTCATTTTGGTATTCCATCAAAAATAATATCAGATAATGGAACACCCTTCAAAAATAAGGATGTGCATGCGTTAAATACAAAGTATAACATAAAGCACAAATTTTCCATTCCCTATTATCCATAATCCAATGGGCAAGCAAAGGCATCCAATAAGATAGTAGTATCCATATTGAAGATAACTATAAAGGAAAATCATAAATATTGGCATAATCAATTACCTCTTACCCTTTGGGCCTATTGCACTAGAATTCAAACGCCCTCTGGGGCAACTCTATTTTCACTAGTGTATGATGTTGAAGCTATCATACCTCTAGAGTTAGAGATCCCATCACTGTACATTTCCATGTAGGAATTCATCAACTTTGATACCGATAGGCAAGCTCATTTATATCAATTAATGTTGCTTTATGAATGACATGTCCATGCCCTTGAGCATATACATGTTTATAAAGAATACCTGAAGAGAGCTTACAACTTGAAAGTACATCAGAGATAATTTTAGGTTGGTTATTTAGTCCTAAAATAGAACCAACAAAACTCAAATCTACCACCCCACCCGTGGGATAAATTTGTGGCCAACTGGTTAGGTCCATTCATCATTACAAATCATATTGGACCTAGAACTTATTGCTTAGCATCCATCGAAGGAAGTGAAGAGCCTAAACTAATGAAAATTAGTAATCTACAACCTTTCCATGCTTAGAGCACTATTTAAATGCCCCTAGGCAGTCTATGACCATCTAGATCAACTTAAAACACCCCTAGATAGTCTATGACCATTTAGGTCAAACCAAAATGCTCCTAGGAAGTCTATGATTATCTAGGTCAATCCAAAAAGCCCCAAAGGTATCTATAAGCCCTTTGGTCATAGTTAAACACCCCTAGGTGGTCTATGACCATCTAGGTCAACCTAAAATTCCCCTAGGTGGTCTATGATCATCTAGGTCAAACCAAAATGCTCCTAGGTAGTCTACAATTGTCTAGGTCAACCCAAAAAGCCCCAAAGGCATCTATAAGCTCTTTGGTCATAATTAAACATCCCTAGGTAGTATATGACCAGCTAGGTCAACTTAAAATGCCCCTATATGGTCTATGACCATCTAGGTCAACTTAAAATACCCTAGGTGGTCTATGACTATCTAGGTCAAACCAAAATGCTCCTAGGCATTCTACGATTGTCTAGGTCAACCTAAAAAGCCCCAAAGGCATATATAAGCCCTTTGTTCATAGTTAAATACCCCTAGGTATTCTATGACCATCTAGGTCAACTTAAAACACCCCTAGGTGGTCTATGACCATCTAGATCAAACCAAAATACTCCTAGGTAGTCTATGATTATCTAGGTCAATCCAAAAAGCTCCAAAGGTGTCTATAAGCCCTTTGGTCATAGTTAAATGCCCCTAGGTGGTCTATGACCATCTAGGTCAACCTAAAATGCTCTTAGATGGTCTATGACCATCTAAGTCAAACCAAAATGCTTCTAGGTAGTCTATGATTGTCTAGGTCAACCCAAAAACCCCCAAATGTATCTATAAGTCCTTTGGTCATAGTTAAATACCCCTAGGTAGTCTATGACCATCTAGGTCAACCTAAAACACCCCTAGGCATTCTATGACCATCTAGGTCAAACCAAAATGCTCCTAGGTAGTCTACGATTGTCTAGGTCAATCCAAAATGCCCCAAAGGCATCTATAAGCCCTTTGGTCACATTTAAACGTCCCTAGGTGGTTTATGACCATCTAGGTCAAACCAAAAAGCTCCTAGGTGGTCTATAATCATCTAGTTCAAACCAAAAAGCTCCTAGGATACTTATGACTGCCTAGGTCACTCCAAAAAACCCCAATGGCATTCATTAATCCCATTGGTCAACCTATATATACATACATCAAAAAAATACAAAAACAATAGTATAATCATCAAAAACATAAAAATATTTCTTCATTGCACTTCATATAAATTGTATTAGGCATACTCGTCATTGCATTATGCATCATTCAAAATTGATCATACATGTCTAGCACTAGGTCTATACACTAGGCATCTATTAAATTTACTATTATTATATGTTAATGTTACCACCTATTTACATTACATATACTCTTTATATTTACACTTCATATTATATGTCTGTTTCCCATCACTGAGCCACTGTTGGTAAAACATAGTTAAGGTTTTTCGGTCACTCAGCCATATTTAGTTTTCTTTTCAGATTTTTTAGAAAGCTATCATGATTTTTGGAAGGTAGAATCCTGCTTAGATTATGCCTTGTATACATCAAAATCCCAACACATTTTCACATTAATAAATCCAAGTCTAGAACAAGGAAATATGAAAACTATAAAGTGGTATAGGTTACTTTAAGTGAAAAATGTTATCTTGATCATCCCCCTATGTGAATGGTTCAAAGATGTTGAGAATTGAAAAAAGGAAAAGTTCCTTATTACCCACAATCCCTTACCTTACACTGGGGCAAGTATCCAAAAGAGAAAAATCAATAGTGATTATTATCACTTCAAAATATACAAAAAAATAGTGATTATTATCACTTCAAAAAAAGCAAAAAGAAATAGTGGTTATCACCACTACCAAAATCCCTTGCTCAACATATAAAAATGAGCAACTTCCTAGAACACTTCAAAATTAAAAGAAAATAAGGGAGTCTTGAACTTGAATCCCTGGAATTCTCAACATTAGAGAATCATAAGATGATCCTCATTATAGGTTTGGTGGATAGCCTACTTGTCAATGGTGGTAGCCTTACACATGACAGTATGTCTATCACATAAGCAACTTGCTTAGGTACAAACCAATATTTGAATGTGTATGAGCTAGCTTTTTTTAGCCTAGATTACCTAGTAGTCTAATTCAACTAAGTACAAAACTCAGGATAATGAGACTCGCAGGGTGTTCCTTAGTATAGATGGACTGAGTGAATCCTGTCTAGAACTAGGGTAACTTTATGTGTTATCATATTAATTAACTCACATGCACACATAGAGATGTTTATTATCTTGGTTATCTTAGTAGATGTATACTTTGTCAAAAAGTCTTGCATAATTTTTACACAACTTTTGATCAGGTAGCTAGAGTGTTTGAGTCTCTTAAAAACTACCAAATGTATCATACCACATTACATTATTCATTCCATTTTACATAATTTTGTCACATGTCTATCAAAGTTACAAAATCCATTACATAGTGTTATAATAAACACAAAAATAATAAAGATACATTTTGTACAGTCTATGGTGTTAGCATGTAATGTGTCAAATAGCTATAACAAATCCATCATATAAAATTAAATAAATCATCCATTGCATCATGCATATACACATCTACATATCATCAAAATAAATCATAGGATAAATACATTCATCCATGTTAAACATCGATCATAACATCATATAGCAAATATAAGCATTGCATACATCTCATAAAGCAATAAGGAAACGATGATAATAGAAACTCACATATATATATATATATATATATATATGTGTGTGTGTGTGTGTGTGTGTGTGTGTGTGTGTGTGTGTGTGTGTGTGTGCGTGTGTGTGTGTGTGTGTATGCGACCAAAAGATACATCATAAAACAAAAAATTCCCATGGGCTACAATAAAGTGGGTCCTCAGACCTCACACTCCAAAAAATAAATAAAAAATCTAAAACAACTCAAAAACATCAAAAATAGGGTCCAAAACCCACCAAAAATAAGGCAAAATGGTCTAAAATTAGTAGGTATCAATATTGAAAAAATAGTATTTTTGCAAGCCTTAAAAGTCTTTATTTTACTTCCTAAGAATACCTCCATTTCTGGACCACTCCATAGGAATAACCTTTTTAGTCTTTTGCTTCCACAAATGCTCATCAAAATGATCAAATATCCTAGCAAAACAGGTTTATATTATAAAGGGTAAAACAAAGAGTTATTCCAATTAAGTCATATATGTCAAGTGACTCATTGCTTTATAATTGGTCATGCCCTCATAGACTCATTGCTTGATGGGGTAGTCATCATAATGATTTCATAAATCAAATCAACACTAAAACACTCAAAAGTGCAAGTTTCATACATTCAAAAGAATCTTTGATAAATGCAAATATTCAAACCCATGTTGGGGCAAACAATTAGCATAAGAAAAAAAAAATGGATTGAACTCCTTGAAGCCTCAGGAATCCACCCATGTAAAGGCTTACAAGAACACAAGGCATCAAAACCTAGTATACCTCAAGCCCCTAAAACTGTCATTATAGTGCGGCTGAAAGGTATACCCAATTAATCCTTTGACTATGTCAAAAGCAAGGATTCCAATAATGTATTATCTTTCCACAATGAAGGCATCTAAAGTTGGTTAGGTTAATGAATAACCTTAATTATTTAATGATTTAGTCATCTATTTTTGCTCAGCGCTTTGTTGCACATAGCGCGTCCCAAAAAGGGGCATCTATAGACACCAAAATCATGTAAATCAGATAAGACTGCTAGTGCATCACATATGCCACTCTTATCAACATCATATGGCCCCATTGGGCAACCCTCTAGGGTCACATAGGGCTCCAAAACACTTTTGGGAAGCTTTCCATTAGTTTTAGGAAGTTTTGGGTCACCTTATTTGTGACCGTCCCACCCAAGGACGATCATAAAACATGCTTAGTTGTGATTGTCCCACCCAGGGATGGTTACTCCTAATCATCCCTTGGTGGGAAAACCCCTAAACAAACCCTCCAAAATTCAAAGGGGTGGAGAAATATAAATCAATTACTACCATATTCTCCACCCAATCAACCCAAATTGATTTGGAGCCTATCACTGAAATCAAGGACTCCAAATTGGAGGCCCCATATGGACAACCTCTTCCACCCAATCATAGCAAAGGTTTTGATAGGTGGCAACACCTGCCTTGCATGCCAGGAATTGCCCCTTTACCCTAGATTCCATATTTGGACTATAAATTGAGGTGTGCTCACCCAATTTCAGAGGAGAAGAGTTGAAGCATTTGATCACCAAGTGCTGCCTAATTCTATCTTCACTTTTGCTATTGAATTCACCTTGATATTTCCTTGAAACCCTCTTCATTCAAAGGTACTTTAAGGGGAATCCCAAATACACAAAACCTATTCCAAAACCTATAAAATTGGAGAGTAATTTGACCCCATTTTCTGACACAACAATTAAGAGAGTTTCCAACCAAATCCCTTTGGAATTGGTGGCAAATTCCACCCAATTTTGTGACCATCCCACCCTAGGATGGATAACAGTCACCAACGTCCCTACCTATGATGGTTACAAAATAGTTAGGAATTGTAGTCTAATTCCACCATAGATCAATTCTAAATGCTTATATTAGCCTCATATCAAATTTTGGTCAATTTTGGAGTTGTTTTGATGGGTTGATTAGAAGTTTTGTGAATGCAGGTCTAATTGTTCCTGCCAGGGATGATCATACTTTATGCTCATAATTTCCCTTCAATTCATGCTTAGATATTTCCAAAACCATATAGATAACTGTAGACACCTAAAAGTCGCACATTGTCCCTCTCCCCATTTCCACGGTCAATCAATTTGCAAAACCCTCGAAAATTACATAAATTGGCTAAAAACACTATTCATTAATCAAAATCACTATTCATCATCCTTAGCCCCTTTGGGCTAGCCAAGCCCCTTCCTACGCTTAACCATAGGTCCTCATGTGACCTCATGCCAACTCAACTAAGGTTGAAACCTTTCACCATGGTCAAAAAGTCAACATTTTGGTCAAATTATGGCTTTATGGCTAATTACATGCTTAATTAGATCTAATCTTGATTTAATTAAAAGCCTCCACCTCACCTAGTCTACTTTGACTAGCCTAGCCCTGCCACCTCTCACCTAGATATTTCTCCACCTCACATCCCCCTGGGTCATAAATGCAAGATGGAGACTTTTGCACATAAAAATCATTGTTTAATCCTAAGATATTTCAATAAAGGTAAATATTAATGACAAATTGATATTTATCCTAAATCATCATTACTTTTGGATGGGTGAGGGATTCTCTCACCCAACCTCATTTATGACCCAGGACACCTCAGGGGACACCTCTTTGGTGGACACCTCACCATTGCCACCTCATAGGGGACACCTCATCCCCTTTCTCTCACCTTGGCCCACTCTATAAATAGAAGGCCATTTTCACCATTTTATAAGAACACAACTTTTACATACCGAAACTCTACCGAAATCACTACTGCCATTACATCCATCACACATCCATCATACGAGCATCACAATCAATTTGTCTCTTTCATAACACTATTTTGTGAGTGAGATAGGTTGATAATTCCACCAAAAAGTGCATTTTTAGAAGCTGAACCGGACAAAAATCAAGTCAAGAACCACTCTAGGACATCCAGAGAAGCTATCTGAGAAGTCCGATCAAAAAAGGACCGGTTCGCACCCCTAAGGTGTGAACCAATTGGTTCACACCCCTAGAGTGCGAACCTCTACAACAGGCACCAAAATCGCCCGGATAGGTAAGAATAGCATAATTTTCTGTTTTATGTTGTTTTTAGCAAGTTATTTCATGTTTTGAGCACTTTTTATGAGTCTTTTGTCTTCATAACTATGGGGTTTGACTGAGGCAGACCCCCAATGCACTAATAGGATTTTGCAGGTTTACAGGTCTAGCAAAGCATAAGGAAACATCTCCAACAAGTGGTGGCTCACGAGCAAGAAGCCCACCTACATCGAGGAACCCAAAAAGATGAATCTTGTTGTCTTTGTACCACATCTAAGAGGGCTTCCTAAGGGAAGACCCCATTGTAGCCTTCAGGGCAAGATTGTAAAAGGATATCAATTCTTGTAACCCCTTTTATGATTATCAATACAAATATAGTAGATTCTTTGATATTGAATGAATGTCTTAGCATCTTTTTGATAGTTTCATTCTGGCACGCCCTGGTGGGACCCCCACCAAGCATAAGCTTAATCACCTTCTAACCAAAAATTATGGTCTATTTTGTATGGCAGGTAGTTGTCATCTTTGAAGAACACCACAAACCAAAAATGCCCTGAAAGACACCTCAGGCCAAACCACAAAAGGTTCACTGGTGCACCGGTGAGCTTACAAAGAGAGTAGTGAGTACACACTTGGGCATGTGAATTCCCAAATCTACCTCAAACTACTACTTGATACCCAGGTATTGGTTCAGACACCCACAACCAATGGTAAGGTAAGTCAGGGGAGGTTAAGAGCCTCATGTTCTCGGGGATTGCATGCCCCCATACCTAGACCACAAATTGTCTCTTGCCACGATGTATGCAAGGTTAAAGCATCCTTGTATTTTTGTGCAACAAATCAATAGTTAGTTTATTTGTTTTTGAAAATAAATAGAGTAAATTTATTTTTGCGAAAACCAATTAATTAGACTTCCTTTTCGAAAATCAATAGAGTAAATTTATTTTTGCAAAACCAATTAATTAGATTTCCTTTTGAAAATCAATAGAGTAAATTTATTTTTGTGAAAACCAATTAATTAGATTTCCTTTTCAAAAATCAATAGAGTAAATTTATTTTTGTGAAAACCACTTAATTAGATTTCCTTTTGAAAATCAATAGAGTAAATTTATTTTTGTGAAAACCACTTAATTAGATTTCCCTTTCGAAAATCAATAGATTAAATTTATTTTTGCACAAAACCAAGTAAATAGATTTGCTTTGAAAAGGCATCATAGCATAGTTTATTTCGAAAAGGCATTTAGAGTAGATTTGCTTCTAAAATAGTACCGCACAAACAAACACCACACACTCACATCCTATTTAAACGGTGTAAGGAGTTGGGTTTCATCTCCAACCTGAATTGGATTTCATCACCAATTCACCACCAGAGTTTAGTGAGGTCTGGGATTACTCTCCACTGGCTCACCTCCGGATTAGTCACCATAGTAGCCCCCTAGGTGGATCATTCCAACATTAATACCCGATCGGTCCTTCCCACTTTGAGTGTTGGTTATCCAAAATTCATCATTGGAAGGTACCTTCAGAGTGGGTAGTTTTAGAAAGCCCCTTTACCATAGGGCTTTTCAAATAATTAGTGGGCGTAGCTGATCGTTACTATGGATGCCTTAAACATGAGGGTTAAGCGAAAGCATGGGTATGCCGGTAGCACCACATTGATAGTATGACCTCTCTTCATGAGAGTTTATTTGACTCATTAGAGCATTTTGAGTCTCCCCCTTTGGATATCATTTTATTGTACCTAATTCCATCTAGGTTGCCATTCACCCATTGGAAACATAGTTCTATTTTGTGCACTTTTGGGCATTGCAAAAGGTTCTATGCTATGACATACCTGATTCAAAGTAGAAGTTCACCCATTACCATAATTTGTTCCTAGGGCGGATACATACTTTCATCAAAACACATAAAATAAAAAGAAAGAACATTTGCTTATTGTTGAGTCTCAAAAAGTGGTTACAACAACATATCAAATGTGCTATAACTCACTTATCAGTTGTTCCATAGTTTCACTCCCACGCTTTACACTACATAGTCTGTTTTTAGGTGATTTGCACCCCCCAGTGTGATTCCCCTACACTTAGACTTATTTCACATGATTCTGTGTGAAAATCTAGCTTTCAGGCTACAAAACTACATTACACAGGTCTCCACAACACATAGAGGGTATACATAGCATAAAATTCACTCTCTATCATAGTTTTGGGTGGTCCGCACCCCTAGAGTGCGAACCATTTTGGTTCGCACCCCTAGAGTGTGAACCTATTTTTTAGGTTCCAAATTTCACCCATAGGACACAGACACATCCCACAACACATATCTATCATTTGTTTCTCATTTTGGGTGGTTCACACCCCTAGTGTGTGAACCAATTGGTTCACACCCCACTTGTGTGAACCTATGTTTTTGATACCAGACAGTGTCCCAGTCAGTCACAGGCCTTTCTAGAGTCCAGATTTCACATCTTTTGGTTGTTACCACATAGTTGCACACATCATCATGCAAGATTCTCATCTTATCCCTTCTTCTCCAACCACTCCATCAGGGCACTCAAAGATAGCCACCTCTGCCCATTCTCATACTCCTTCCCTTCCTCACACAATTCCTCTCCACCTCCTACATCATCCTCTAGGATTTCATCCTATGATCATGTTGTGAGACATCATACTCCCATGGATGATCCTTCCCCTTTCCCATCTATGCATCATCATTCTTTCTACCATGCTCCTCCTCATTCAGGATCACATCTTCCACCTATTCTTCCTCCACCCCAAATTCCATTTCACATCACCCAACAGGTTGGAATTTCCCAACCTTATCAACCCCCATTTCCACATTCTTCATCTCATCCACCTCCATATTCTTCTTCATATCGATCATCACCCTCCACCACTGGCATTCATTCTCATCCTAGTTCTATACCTCCATATCCTCCACCCATTGACATGTGACACATCTTGGCACATCTTGATACACTTGAGTTGCACATGAGCCATTGTCCATGTCATACATCTATCAATAATCCAATCATGATGGGTCCCACTATTCCTCCTCCTCCACCAACCCCTCATCCTCAACAAATGGGCTCTCCACAACCTAGGCAAGCATTCAATCCATCACTTCCTAGTCAAAATCCCATTCAAACACAACATCCTCCACATTCTCCTCCTTCTTCCACCACTCCTTCTGAGACTCTATCTCAAACCTTCCAACAGCTACATCGCATAGGTCGCTTAATTCTACCTGAGGTCAAATTGCCTGATCCAAATCATCCAACACCTAGAGGGTACAATGAGCACCAATTTTGTGTTTATCATCGCCAACAAGGGTATGATATCAACACTTGTCATATTTTCATACGTCTACTCCATAACATGAGGAATGAGGATACAACACAATGAACCAATCATACTACTTCCTCACATAAGAATGGGGGTGCAACTCCAAATCCATTGCCCCATCCAGTACCACCACTACCACATGTTCATACTCCCACATCCATTCCCCCACCTCAGCAAGTTCATCGTACCCATGACCACACTTCTTATCCAAAGTGTTAGTCATCCCCATATTATGACTAGCATTTCCCATCCTCTGAGGTGCTATCCTCCAACAACATAGCATTTCTTTCGGGTTTCACTAAGCACCCCTTCTTTCCTTGTACATATTCTATCTTCCTTACTTCTTCAATTCTTTCTTTCCTTCCTTCTTCATCACCCATATTCTTCCACTAGGGGGAATTTTCCTCCTCATAAATCATATGCTACACTTGGGGGAGCTTCTCCCCTACCACCTCAGCTTCTCCAATTAAGGATATTCTCCTTCCACCTCATCTCTCATACTTGGGAGAGTTTCTCTCCTTCCAATCTATCTCCTACAATTGGGAGACTTCTCATCCTTACCAATTATCATCTATATTTGGGGGTATTTTCCTTCTTTTAAACACCTCAAAATATTTTCCTCTACTCCATTATCATCATCCCATCCTTTTCATCAATAATGCCACTTTTTCCCTTTCAAAAGGCCTAAAATTGTGCATTCATCACTTCTAGAAGAAGGGTCATCTTTGACCTAACTTTTCACCCATAAAATCACCTCCAAATTTCTCAAAACTAATACCATTGGATCAGGCTCAAAAATATCTTTCCAACGGTATAATATTTGTCCAATTCTGACATCATTTGGTCATCCAAATAGCTAAAACACTACACCTAGGTCAACCAAAAAAAGTTTGCACCCCACACGTGCGAACCACTGGTTCGCACCCCACACGTGTGAACCAACTAGTTCGCACCCCACCTATGTGAACCTAATTTTCCCATGGAATTCACCATTTTATGCATGGATCTTGCTATTTATGCTCACATTTCACATCTTCTACATCTTTTCACCTCTCATTTTTCATATTTTTCCTCATCTACATATCTGGAGGAGTTTCATCTCTCTCCAATCCATATTTCACACTTGGGGGGAGTTCTCTCTTCCTCCAACTCCTCTTCATACTTGGAGGGAGTTCTCTCTTCCTCCAAAACCTCTTCCATACATAGCAGAGATTCACCTTCTCCTACCACATCATTCCAAAATTGGGGGAGTTTTCACACCTTCCCATACATCTTCCACATCTAAAGGATTATTCTCCTTCATAATTCTTACATATAAAAATTACCTCCACATAATTCTCTACATCCATAGAGGTTCATCTCCTTCCACCACATCTTCCAAAACTGGGGGAGTTTTCACTCCTTTCCACATCATTCTCCACATCTTGTATAATATCACCTTCTTCCAACACATTTCACTCAACACATCCATCACTAGGCACTTCACAAGGTTACATCCTTTACCTTACCTTCACCTCTCACCCCACCACACTTCCATTCACCCATCATCTATAGGTTCTAGTACAACCACCACAAGTATTGGTTCCACAACTTGCTACTCATTTCACTCATAAAATACTGGGGCATCAACCTATCAAATTAATTGGTCCCAACCACTCCTCATTCCACTTTAGCTAGTTCTAGTGTGACATCCATACACACTGGTCCTACCACCTACATCCCATTCATCATTTGTAGGTTCTAGTACTACCACCACAAGTACTGGTTCCACAACCTACAACTCATTCCATTCATCCTACAGTGCAACAAGAACAAGTACTGGTCCACCAAATCATTCTTATTACTAGGGCAAAAATCCAATGCTAGTTCCCAACACCCACTCATTCAACATATGTACCAATACAACCGCCACATGCACTCATATCACAACCTACCATTCATTCCACTCATCAGATACTGGGGCATCAACCACTAATACCCACCCCACTATAATTCCATTCATCCACAATAGGTTCTAGTACTACCATAGTCTGTTCCACAACCTGTAACTCATTCCATTCATTTCTAATTGCAAAAATTTTTTTTTTTTTTATTTTTTTTTAACATTAGAATAGATTTGATTTCATGAGGATGTATTCTAGCTTAGATTTTTAAGTCTTTGTTTTTATAAATATGGGGCTTGACCAAGGCAAGCTCCAAAATATTCTAACGCACAGGTATACCAATTCACATAGTCTAGGCTAGCATAGCCATAGCCTAGCATCACATTTGGGGGAATTTCTCCTCCTTACCACTCATTTCTTCCAACTGGAGGATCTCTCCTCCTCACCATCCATTTACTACAACTAGGGGACCTCTTCCCCTTGCCATCCTTCTTCTAACATTGGGGGACTTCTCCTCCTTGCACTCCATCTCCTATCATGGGATATTTTTTCCCTTTTTCAAATCACCTCATCCTCATTTATCACCTTCCCTATCACCTATTCCTTGCTTGAAGGGATAGATATTTCACACATATACGCTATCTTGCGCATGATCAATCATCACACACTCAATTTTGGAACTGACATTTGTCCAAGAACTTTGCCTAAGACTATCTTTAGCCCTCATTTGCTGGGGCAGACATGCAACAAAAGGTCTCTTCTCCACAACATTCCAATCTAATCACAATGTGGTAAGTTACATGCCATTGGATGTCGAGGGCTCATGTATGTCGACTATCATGAGTAGGACCCATCTATGGTTGACTAGCTGACCAAATCAAACCAAGCTTCAAAGCTTATCCAAGGCAAAGTTCCAAAGACATTTATCCCTTTCAAAGTTGGGGCATCTTACACTGATCATGATTGCACGACCATCTGGCATCATACTTCTTCAATACCATCATTATGACTCATCCACTTCCATCAATTCTTCATCACTAGGGGGTTTTCCTCCCCTCATCTACTTCCTTTCATCATTAGGGGATTTCGTTCCCTTTTCAATCCACTTCAATGACTGAGGGAGTTCTCCTTCTGTCTCATCACATTCTTGACTAAGAGATTTCATCCTTCTTCCACAACACATCTCACCACATCCTCATATCGCTCGCATATATGGTTGAGCCTCACAAATCTTTGCTTTTTCCTCCATGTCAAAGATTCTATAACATTAGGCATTTTCTTTTGGATTTGCCCCACGCTTCTCAATGAACATCCAAACAAAGGGAAATCCATTTTTCATTGCTGGGAGATATTCTTTCTCAATGCAACCATGATGGCATCCTTCGACGTTATCTCGAACCACACACAAACCCAACACTTCATTAAGAATCATCTTACACATGGGTTAGTATTGGCCTATACTGGAGCATGGTTGTTGTGAATACATTTTTCCATACATCACATGGCAACACCATGCTAATCTTACACTTTTTATCATCTCAAGCACTCCAGTCGGTTCAATTTATGTGGTCCTTTTCTCAAATGGGGTTTGCATTTTATTGATAAAATCCTCCCCACCCCATCCAACAATACTGCGGAGTATTTTACAAATTGGGTTCAAGACACCATTCTCATTCAAACGATAGGTCTTACAATCAACAAATTCATTACTTCACACATCACCTATCGCTTTGACATCTCTTCCATGGTCATCTCTAATAAATGGTATGCTTTTCTAGACCAAGAATGTTTGCACACTATGTGAGCAATTCAACCGAATTTACCCATCAAACCATATGCGCCATTCTTCATACAAAACCATTATAGAGTCATCACACTTAAGCTACAACTGGGGCAATAACATTTTCAAAATCTACTACCCCTAGAGATCGAGCTTATCATCATTGCGCATATCAATGCTAAAATTTATCAATGATGATACTGCTCATCCAACAAAATCAGACCAGTTAACACTCTTGGGTGAACATTGCATTTACATTCTTAAACACCCACGCATTTACCACGATTGCCTTTGATGTGCCTATCATAGCATGGTACATCCATGAGAATTTCAAGTCAGAGATCTAGTCCTCATAGAGAACCAAATAGATCACTAGCCAACCATGTCATCTTCATGATTAATTTGCACCTAATTGGCTAGGCCCTTACATTGTTACACACACATTCGGTTCTGGGGCATATCACCTTGCCAATCTTGAACATCTTGCTGACCTTGAACCCATCACCATCATTCATCTCCGAGCACTTTATGCCTAAGCATTTTCAAGTACGACTCACCATTATTTGTACATACCATCACGACTATTACGAAAATACAAAAATTCAAAAACAATAACAACAATAATAAAAACAACAAAAACAAAACCATCCATATGTGGTGTATGTATACATTGCATTCTTCATATTTATCCTACTTATTTCTCCTTCTTCTATTCTTCGTCTCCTTCCTCTTTGATCAATGTTGTATGGTCACACTTTGAGCAGCTACATACCTTTGATTACCTTCATTTTCTTCATTCATCTCTCTTCTCCCCCTTCTTCTATGATGAATGTTGTATGGTCACGCTTCGAGTGGCTACATACCTTTCATCTTCCCTCTTCTCTTCATTTCCCTCCTTTTCTTCTCCTCTTTTTTTTTTTAAACTTATCAATGTTGTATGGTCACGCTTCGAGTGGCTACATACCTTTGATAGGCTTCTTCTTCTTATATTTCTCTTCTTTTTCTTCTCCTTCCTTCCCTCATTCTTTTCTGTTCTTTATTTCTCCATAATTTTCTCATTTACACCATCACCCCTCTCCATTGTTTATAATACTGGGGCAACCTTGCATTTGCATACTCGCTATCATTCAGTGCCACATTGCATCCTCCACATGAATCCAAATTGCATCCATACATACTCATTGTGAATACCATGCTTGGGGAATTAAAAATGCACATGCTAGCATACCAGTTTGATGCCCAAACCCATTTTTAGGAGATAGGATTAGAGAATTGTTTTGAATGCTTCACCCATAAACAGTTATATAATCAACCACCATCCAAAGTTGGCATATTTCAAAAATATTTCTAGACTTCCCTTGGTTACCTTGCTCTCCTTCCTGGATTTACCTACACGTCCTACACACTAATAACATTTTGGAAATAGGATTGGCTACATTGCATGTTGATTGATGCTTAGAAAAAATCACTCTGCTCATTATATCATTCACATGATTTCTCTCGAACTTGAGGATTGACAAAAGGACAAGTTACAAAAAAAAGAGAAAAAGGGCAAAAAACAAAATCCAATGCCCACAAAAAAAAAAAAGAAAGAAAACAGAAAAGAGAAAGACAAGAAAAAAGAGCACCACACAAGAAAATCATAATACAAGGGTAGAAAACAAAAGGAAAAGCCTCGAGAGTACCATCCGCTTGAATCCCTACATTCCTCAGGTCTTTACCGATGAGCTAGCTTATAGGCTAAGTTGGCATGCAGTTATAAACCACCCTCTTCTAGAATGGTGAAATGAACATCACTTTACACACACAAATCCAGGATTGAGGTCTTGTTTACCAAGATAGCCTAGAACCTGTTCAAGAAGTTTTGCTCAGTTAGTCAATGGGTTTGATTACTTACAAACTGTAGTGTTTGAATCTCTTCACTACAACCTTCATATCCAACTTCCTTGGAATAATGGAATGGATTACATCATCTGATTACTGCAATGATGCAAATGCTTTCTCCAAGCGATACTTCTACACCTCTGCATACTTACATTGTCATGTCTCATCCGATGCATACTGCCCCAACACATGCATACATTGCATAAGCATTTACACTCCATATTCATATCATCCACTACATGTTTGCTTGTCTTGCATGCCTTACATGTTACTCAATCATTCACTCTCATCCTCATTACATCATTTCTAATTATTCTAATCTAAATGATACCATATTTATTTCATACTCATATATTCATCTACATACATGTTATCATTCATATCACACACATCTACTTCTATCAATTCTCGTGTCCATGCTATATTCATACATTCACATCATTCTCCTACACATATAGAAAAGTAGAATCAGAATGTCATACAACAAACTATGTACCCTTTCAGGTACCTCATCACATGTACATAGTGTGTGTATATACTCCTTATACATAAAATGATGGTCATTTGGCCACCAACACAAATATCAATCAATCATGTTGCTCATCGAGAGTCTCTCCACTCCCTTCCAAGCCATCAAGGCCTGATCCCCCACAACCCTCACATCATCCACCTCCTGATGCAAATAAGAAGCCTACCCTATGAGCTTATCTCTCTCATCTATTCTAGCATCTAATGCTAGTCCATTTCTCTCATCTACTAATCACTTCACTTCCTCTAAGGCTATCTCTAGCCTCTCCTCCCACCTTGCCTCTTCGCTCTCCCTCCATCTCTAATCCACCATCCACCATCCATACTGAGGTTCAAATATCCCACTCCATATTTTCATCCATCAATTCACCTACTCTACTTCGATTGTTGATTGCTCTACATTCCATGCACTCCCTCTAACCATTCCTACCAATTTCCCTTTTCAAAAGGCTTGAAATTGTGCATTCACCACCTTCAAAATATGGGTCATATTTGACCTAAATTTTTACCTATCAAATCACTTCCAAATTTCCCAAAACTACCACCATTGGATCAGGCTCAAAAATAGCTTTCCAATGGTATAATTTTTATCCAATTCTGACATCGTTTGGTCCTCCAAACTACCAAAATACTACACATGGGTCAACCAGAAAAATTTCACACCCCACCCATGCGAACCAACTGGTTTGCACTCCACCCATGTGAACCTATATTTCCTACCCAAAATTGCTTCATCTACATTCCATTTCCTACAAATTTCATCCAATTCATCCATTTTTGCTAATTTTCACACAAATTTTTGCATTTTCCTTCTCATTAATCTTCATCAACCGTTTCATCATCGATATTCATCTCCTCCATCGCCAATTCATCGCTTGAGGGGGTAGTCATCCAACATCATCAAAATCTACCTTGCATATGATCAAACAACCAAACATCCAATCATGGATATAACAAATGCCTAAGAAATTTTTTGTTGAAGATTATCTCAAGTCCTCATGCTAGGACAAATACAAAACAATGAAACTTCTCTTCTCAATCAAAACTCCAATCCAAAAACAAATCAATGTTTGATAAACCTCAAAATACCTCTGACTATAGACACCTCATGGATTCCAATATTCATAGTGGTAGGTGTAAGACCACTTGTGAATGAAGATCCTAAAAGTTCTACCCCTATGGCTCCAACGATTTATCAAATATTGTCAAAAGAGCTCATCAATCAATCAAAAGCAAAAATGGACAAAGGCATTTGTTCCTTCCACAATTGGAACATCTTAAATTGATCATAATGCAAGGTAATCTTACACCTCCCCCAAAAGCAATCATTACAATACTACAAAGTGTTGTATCCAATCACAAACCATTTTATCAATGCGTCTCTCTTGCAATCATCCACAATTCATCAATCATAAATTCTTTGCCTTCCAAATCATCCCATCAATCCACATCATCAGTTTTTGTACTAAACCATGTTTCCACACAATCCAATACAAAAAGGGGCAAAATGTAGACACCTAAAAGTTGCACATTGTCCCTCTCCCTATTTTCACGATCAATCAATTTGCAAAACCCTCAAAAATTGCATAAATTGGCTAAAAATACTATTCATTAATCAAAATCACTATTCATCATCATTAGCCCCTTTGGGCTAGCTAAGCCCCTTCCTACGCTTAACCATAGGTCCTCATGTGACCTCATGCCAACTCAACTAAGGTTGAAACCTTCACCATGGTCAAAAAGCACTTTATGGTCAAAAAGTCAACATTGCATGCTTTATGGCTAATTTCATACTTAATTAGATCTAATCTTGATTTAATTAAAGCCTCCACCTCACCTAGTCTACTTTGACTAGCCTAGCCTTCCACCTCACCTAGCCTAGCCTATCCTAGCCCTGCCACCTCTCACCCAGATATTTCTCCACCTCACATCCCCCTGGGTCATAAATGAAAGATGGAGACTTTTGCACCTAAAAAGCAATTTTTAATCCTAAGATATTTCAATAAAGGTGAATATTAATGACAAATTGATATTTATGCTAAATCATCATTACTTTTGGATGGGTGAGGGATTCTCTCACCCAACCCCACTTATGACCCAAGGACACCTCAGGGGACACCTCTTTGGTGGACACCTCACCATTGCCACCTCACAGGGGACACCTCATCCCCTTTCTCTCACCTTGGCCCACTCTATAAATAGAAGGCCATTTTCACCATTTCATAAGAACACAACTTTTGCATACCGAAACTCTATCGAAATCACTACTGCCATTACCTCCATCACACATCCATCATACGAGCATCACAATCAATTTGTCTCTTTCATAACACTATTTTGTGAGTGAGATAGGTTGACAATTCCACCAAAAAGTGCACTTTTAGAAGCTGAACTAGACAAAAATCAAGTCAAGAACCACTCCAGGACATCCAGGGAAGCCATCTGAGAAGTTGAAAAAGGACAGGTTCGCACCCCTAATGTGTGAACCAATTGGTTCGCACCCCTAGAGTGCGAACCTCTGCAATAGGCACCAAAATCACCCGGACAGGTAAGAATAGCATAATTTATTGTTTTATGTTGTTTTTAGCAAGTAATTTCATGTTTTGAGCACTTTTTATGAGTCTTTTGTCTTCATAACTACGGGGTTTGACTGAGGCAGACCCCCAACGCACTAATAGGATTTTGCAGGTTTACAGGTCCAACAAAGCACAAGGAAACATCTCCAACAAGCGGTGGCTCACGAGCAAGAAGCCCACCTACATCGAGGAACCCAAGAAGATGAATCTTGTTGTCTTTGTACCACATCTGAGAGGGCTTCCTAAGGGAAGACCCCATTGTAGCCTTCAGGGCAAGATTGTAAAAGGATATCAATTCTTGTAACCCCTTTTATGATTATCAATACAAATACAGTAGATTCTTTGATATTGAATGAATGTCTTAGCATCTTTTTGATCGTTTCAATAACATCATACTCAAATTATAGATCATTTGGAGTTGTTTTTATTTATTATAAATAAGTTTTGTTAATTCTAGATGCATGCTTTCTATGTTTTCAAATTTTTCAATCAATAAATGCATATGCTTTTAATCAATTTCAATCTCTTGTGTGTAGGTGTAGGTATTCCAGACATGAGGGAGGAGCTAAGAGGCCCACTAGGATAGGCCCAAGACTAGCTCTCAAGTGTGGGTTGCGATAAGAACATTGGAACACGCCATTAAAGCTCATGGAGGGATTTTATCCCTTTGAAAAATTGTATATTGAAATGTATCATGTCATGAAGCCCTCAAGGCGATGTACTGTAATATTGTTTAGTACTTTGGATTAATAAAAGATAAGGAGAAACCCCCCTTTTTATATCAAATAATCCATGTTTTTTAGTTATTTACATAGTTACATCTTTATGCACTTTCCCTTTGAATGCGTGCAATAAACACGCTTTTACATTTCAATAAAGAACACTAAAGGCGTGCCATAATTTTTACTTCTTTAGAATGTGTTATATGTTCCTAAAATGACTAACTTATTTTGCCTTATATATTGTTACATTTCCACCTCTACTTAAAGAAGTCTAAAATCTAAGAAAAGTGGATAGAGCTCTAATGGTCAAAAAGGAAATTAAAAAACTAATGAATCAAAATAGTTCAGAGGACATAACAAAAAAAGTGAAATTTTAGATACACAAGAAGGTGATGAATATACAGTGCTTAAAACTTGGTTACAAATTATTATCAAGAGAATTGAAGGTCCAAAATACTTACAATAAATATTTCAAGAGTCTAATATTGATATATTCATAACACTTAAGAACTATTTAACTCTTCATATTGACAAAGTTGTTGACAACAAAGACAAAGCTTTTATACTCCCTAATGATTTAGTCAAGATTATGTGTCACTTATCACTTGATATATAAAGAGAAGAATACACGACACAATAAAATTATTGAACAAATGAAGAATAAACCATTGATAAGAAATGTTATGTGTGATACAAGTGATCTTTTTATAGAGAAATAAACTTTTTGTAATACATGTAGTGTACATACAAAGGATTTTAGTTGTGATGCTAAGGACTTATAGGTTGAAATAAAGGACTTCAGTTGTGACACAAATGACTTGTAGGTTGTTCAAGAACATAGTATTGTAGCAAAGAATAGGTGTATTACTAATTTTATATAGAATTTTGATAAGTATAGTGGCCATATTGAACAACTAAAAAAGAAACTATAGGTTGATCTTATGACACAATATATGTCTTCTCCAAGAAATAGGTGTACATATTGTCATAACTTCATATATACATAAAACAAATATTGGAATGCTCCTAAATTAAATTACACAAAAATATAGTCTAATTATGGATGGATGAACATCATGAAATGAAATCATTAAAAAATAAATGTTTCATGTACACTATAAAAGAAAATCTAATATTTTGATCCAAAATTAATTGCCATAGATGATGAGAGATCCAAATTATTTAGGTGGGTAGTTACTACATCATTTTCTCTCTCAAATAATGTAAAAATGGGGGATGTTAGGCTATATTTTCAACACTAAAATTATTGCTCATATTACATACTCCTATTACATTATATGTCAAGAAATGCTATGTTTAAAAAAATAGTTACTATTTAGGTTTTCTTGTTATCTCATTAGTTTAATGGTTTCTATGGGATTTACTACAAGGATATCATGTTATATACTTGAATATGTATTGTATCATGTATCTATTTTAATGAAATATACTCTTTAAACAACATCACTTAAGATTTTATTTGACTAAGCTTAATCTTAATCTAGCCCTAATGTGACATACAACAACAAGGCTTAAAACTAAAACTATTTTGATTTCAATGGTAAAAGAAAAATGATATCTCTTTTAAGAACAAGGGTCCAAGAGATATGAAAAAAAAAACTCTTAGATATAGCTATATGTAACTTTGATTCAAAAATGACAATATTGACCATTAATTGATCTCTAAATTATTATAATGCTAAAATTATATATTTTCTCATTTTTTAATTTTATTTTGACAAATAAATGGAAAATAAAAACTAATTCTATTAGATATCAAATAGATATAAGAACCTAAATACTAAAATGAAAGGGAAATCAAATAGAAAAACCTTAATTTGTAATAGAGTTGTATGCCTTGTTTCTCCCATAGAAGTGTCATTGGTGTTATCGCATCCTGATGGCACTTTTCCCTTCCTATCAAATACATAGAAAAGAGAGGGGTCAATGGTAAAAAAACATGCCTAAGGTAGAGGAGAGTATTAAGCTCCCTTGGCTAGTATCATACCCCTATTCATATGGGGGCTAAAAAATGATAGATTTTGACATGCATTTGTTGAATCATCAATGGCAAAAGTACCACGAAGTCAAAAATAGCTCTATCAACACTTTTACCTATTGTATATCACTTTCTTTCTCCATGACTATGTAAAAATAGATATTGATAGAACCATTGGACCTATAATCCAAAAATGCTTTCACTTTAAAGTAAATAAAAATAATATTAAATGATTTAATGAATGGTATAATGGTCTATGACAAAATAATATAGAGACCCTACTAAATAAAAAAAATAGAAATATTGCTTGCTTGAATTGTAACTAAATACAAATGAGATATTTAAAGCAAATTAGCATGCTATATGATTGGAGATTAGAGCTTCAAAAATAATGAAAGTTCCAAATAAAAGGGAAATAGCACAACCCTAAAACACACTTGTTGCTCTAAGATGCTAAGTTTATTTCCCCTTATTATGTAAGCTTGACTGAATCTTGCTTATTTCTTATATACACTTGAGAGCTTGATCTTGAATGCTTGAATATGCTTGGATGCATCAGGGAGATATTGACAAGATCATGGTAATATTTTGATATAACCTTACCATGAATATGAATTTATATATATATATTTTAAAGCGAAAAACCCCTTGCAAAGCCGCCTTGGTCTGAGAGACCACAAACAGGGGATTCTACACCGTCAAAGTCACCCAAGAGTCGTACCCAACCCTTCCCGCACCAACATTATCAATTGGATTTTGGATACCCAATTAAGCTTTTTGGTAGGGTGGATATTTGAACCTGGGACCTCCCTTGGAGGATTGCCCTCTCCTCTCCAACTCACCTACAACACCTGGATGAAGATGAATTTATATGAATCTAGATGAATTTTGATATAATATTATTGTATTACAAGATTATATTAATTGGACATCCCAAGGGCTCACTTTATAGTAATTCATGGCTCCTATGGGTAAGGATTGCATTGAAGGTGATAGGATTGGAGAGGGTAAGAATTGAAATAGGATTAATATATCATTAATGGAGGAAGATGTTGGACATTTTGAGTCCCTAAGCTAAAATGGTGTCATTGATGTCAAAAGAGCATTTAATGTCAAAAAGATCTATGAAGGGTTTTTGTGAAAACCAAGGCAGGAAAAATAAAAGGTTTTATGTAAAACCATATATAATAGATCTGATCTAGATTTTTTTTAAAACCCAAGTTAGGCTTTCGTTTCATCGAAAAATGTGCCCCGGTGATGGAGTTATTTGAGTTTTAATATTTGGTTTAAATTTTAATTATTTAAAATTTTAATTATTTAAAATTTTAATTATTTAAAATTTAAATTCAAATGCAAAGTTTCTCGTCGACGTCATCAAGAAAACATAAATTCATATTTCCTCCGATGTCTTCGAAGTGTTTTAAAAACTATATAAAGGGGTGGTAAATAAATCAAAGTTTTATCCTTGCTCTTGTGATAAATGTTTGGCATTCGAATAAGTCTATGAGCTTGTGCGAATTTTGAGAAGAGAAGCAGCAAAGAAAATTACAATGCTTGAAAATTCAAAATGTGGTGGGAAGCATGGTGCATTGGCAAATCATTTTGGCTAAGGTACAAGGCAACGCAAACACCAGGGATTGAATCCCTTGGATGGTGTTTCGAAAGGCATGTGGAAAGTGCTTTGGTGCTTTGTATTTTGTGGAATGTGGAGGAAGGTTTAAGGCACTTTGGGCCTTTGAATTTCCAATGAGTGCTTAGCTCGTGTTGAATCTTAGCCACGGCTAAGACGCTCACAGTGTGGTAAGTCAGGGGTTCGAATCCTCTTGAGGAGGTAATTACATTTTGCATTTAAATAATTTTTATTAGCCCTAAAGTTTGGAGTTATAAGGTAGTTAATGGAAATTAAAGTTTGTTATTAGGGCTGTGATTATTATTGCAAAGCATAATTGGTTTATGACTTATTTGATGGTTATGGAGAATTAATTTTAGGAGAAATAAGGAGTTGTTTTTTTTTAAAAGCAATTTTGAGAGGTTTAATATTTTTGATAATGGTTTTAATAAAAGGTACTTTGGTGGATGCGTTTATTAACTTGGATTTAAAAGGGTGTAATTTGAGTAATGCTTTATTTTGTGATTATTTGAAGTCCATTAACCCTTGTTTAGATTGGAAATGAAAGTTGTGTTTAAGTGTGGCAGATTTTGTGGACAACTTATTGGCATCAAAAAGGTATGGGCACATTCTCCTATTTATTATTTATGGTGGTTGATTTCTGAAATATCATTGGAGAGAAAAGGATTGATTGTGGTTTCCTTTGAGAAAATGATTGGTTGAATGCTTCAAGGTTTTTTGGTCTGTGAGTTGTATTAAACCTTGTTTTATTAGCATTGTTGTTGAATCCCATTGATGATGAAATGAACTTGAACTTGAGTTAGAAAAGAACATGAGTATCATTGCTATGTGAGACTTGTGCTTGAGAATTGTTGGAAATATTTTTATTTGGTTAATACATGCTTGGACTAGGGTTTATGAGAAAGGATTGTTCCTTGAGGTGATTGATTGAGTTGAGTTTATTAAGCCTAGTCAAGTGGATGCATGTGGTTGTTCAAGTTCCTAGAAACAAACTATTCAATATTATGATTTGAGTTGAGATTGAGTTTGATTTGAGTTGAGATTGGAATTTGAGTATAGAACATATAGAGTCTCTAACAATTCTCTTTATGCTTCTATGAGATTGACTTGAGATATTGATTTTACATTGAGCTTAGAACATATTGAGTCTCTAAAAATTCTCTTTATGATTATATGTGATTGAGACAAGTATTTGAGAAGAATTTTGGACTATTTTGAGTTAAGCTTTTGTGAAATCTTGCTATGCATATTTGAGCAAGTCCTAGAGAAGATTTGTTGAGCATATTTGGACAAGTTCTATGTGAAATTATTGAGCAGATTTGGACAAGTTCTATGTGAATCTATTGAGAATATTTGGATAGGTTTTTTGTGAACCCATTGAGCATATTTGGACAGGTTGTGTGTGAACCTGTTGAGCAGGTTCTAAGTGAAACTATTGAGCATAATTGTACTAGACCAACTTTACTATGTTTAGTGCAAGATATTGAGCAGAACTATGATAGAATGACTAAAATGTGTTTTGTATAGTATTGAGATAGATCTTTGGAGGTGATAGAGTATAGATAACAGAGTCTCAGTGGATAGAGATCCAACATCCAAGACAATTGAATACAGATCTGAGTGAGGAGTCTTCAAGTGGAGAGAGATCCACAAGTCAGTGCAGTAGAGAGATAGAGTCTTCTATAAGATCACTAGCCAGAGTAGAAGGGGAAAGCATTCTCCTATGGAAGATATCCATGAACTTGAGATTTAGGGGATCAGCATATCCTTTGGACCGAGGTCCATAAACATTGTAATTTGGAAAATATTCCCAAGAGATTATTTGAGAAATATTTAGAAGAAATTTTTTCTCTGTGGAGGTAGCCCACATTGGGTGAACCACGTTAAAATGACATCTCTCATGTGTGAGATGTTTTGTGTGATGTTTATGGTTTCATTAATGCTTATGCTTCTATTTGGGAAATTTTTTTATGTTATATTGTTCACCCCCCTCTCAATATAAGCACATATTATTCAATTTGTATCAGAGCGGGTCTCTCCATGAAGATTATAACAACTTGGAAGAGGATACTTTGGAAGCACACATGACTTCAGAGAGTGAAGTAGAGAATATGTTTGATATGAAAGAAGAGTTCTCTGCTCTTAAAAAATTGGAAAGACTTAGAGAAGAAAATTCAAACCTGAAAGAACAAATTTAGGAAGATGAAGAAGCAAGAGTGGAGTTCCTTCAGAATTTCATAGAACTTAAGATCAAGGTGGAAGAAGGAAGGAAAATTGAGCAAGATGTGACAGATCTTATGAAATCCAAAGAAATAGAATGCGAAGGATTGGAAGCTGAAATTGTTCTAAAAAGTAAAGTTGAAGAGACTAATATTCTACAAGAAAAGAAAGAAGAATCAAGCTTCAAAAGGGCAGAAACATCAAACAAATAAAAGCAATCAAAGGACATCAGAAAAGAACCCTGGATAGATATTAATCACAAAAGGAAGACCACCTCATCACAATATCCAAGGTCTCCTAACAGGTTACATAACTTCTTCCATGGTCATTGTTTTTCTTGCAATAAATATGGACATAGAGCTACTCACTGTATTCATCATGTTGCTTACAATGGAAATTTCAATTCCTTTGCACCTCTCATGGATGATGATGTTATATGTTACAAATACAATAATTTTGGACACAAGGCTAGATGGTGTAAAATAACGATTCCAAAATCTAGAAAAATTATTCCAACAAATAGGAAGAATGCTAGGGCCAACTCTATGTTAGTTCAAACAACCCTACATGCTCAAGATAAAAATGAACAATGGTATTTGGACAGTGGTTGTTATAGTCACATTATATAAGATAAATACAAGTTCATAATTCTAAAGGAAAAAAATAGAGGATCAGTAAGTTTTGGTTACAATGGATCAACAATTTTTTTTTGGAAAGGTACTCTAAGTCTAGACAATGGAAAAATAAAAACAGAGAATGTTTTATATGTCAAAGGGTTAAAACACAATCTTCTGAGTATAATTTAACTTTGTGATCAAGGATATGTGGTCACCTTTCATCTAGATAGATGTGAGATAAGGAAAATAGAAATAGGAAGAATTATTGCAAATGCAAAAAGGACCGTAAACAACTTATACATGCTAGATGAAGTCAAAGGGGAAAAGTGTTTTATGTCACAAGATGATGAGAGTTGGTTGTGGCATAGAAGGTTAGGTCATCTAAATTTTGACAACATTGTCAGCATAAGCAATAAACAATCAGTCAGAGATTTACCCAAAATAAGAAGTAAACAAAATATAATTTGTAGACCGTGTCAACATGGAAAGCAAACTAGGACAACTTATAAACCAAAAGATTATATGAATTCTAAGCCTTTGAGTCTCATACACACTGACTTATGCGGTCCTACTAGAACACAAATACTTTAGGGTGAGAGCTATTTTATGTTGTTTATAGATGACTATTCCAGAATGGTATGGGTAACCTTTTTGAAAGAGAAGTCAGAGGATTTAAAAAAATTTAAGGCTTTCAAAAAGTTGGTTGAAAATGAAATAGGTAAAATGATCAAGTTTCTTCGATCAGATAGAGGAGGAGAATTCACATAAAATGAATTCATAGAATTCTATGAACAACATGGAATTAAGAGAGAATACTCAGTAGCAAGAACTCCTCAAAAAAATGGAGTAGTTGAAAGAAAGAACAAGACTGTTGAAAATAGGGCTAGAGCTATGTTAAATGAATCTAAGTTATCAGATGGATTTTGGAAAGAAGCAGTATCTACAACTGTATATATAATTACTAGGGCTCAATTAAGGGTAAATCACCATAAAAATCCTTATGATCTATGGAAAGGTAGACCTGCTACCATAAAACATTTCAAGATTTTTAGAAGCAAATGCTACATAAGACAGGAAGATCAGAATTTGGGCAAATTTGATCCTAGATGTGATGAGGGAGTTTTTCTTGGTTACTCTACAAAAATCAAGGCTTACAGGTGTTACAACAAAATAACTCACACTATGGTGGAAAGTATGAATGTAACTACTAATGAAAAAATAGATTCCAGAGAATCATTTCAGCAATATATATACCAAGAAGATGGATGTTGTCCAGAAGAATTTTATGAGGAATCAGATAATGATGAATAAGAAATGCAAAGGATTCTTCCTAAGACTCCTTCCAGGTATGTACAGAAACATCATACAAAAGATCATATTATCGGGGATCCAAATGAAAGATAGACAAGAAGAATAATAATAAAACCATCTTAACAAGAAAATCTTTCTTTGCTATCTAAAATTGAGCAAACTTCGCTCAAGCTAGTGAAGATGAATTTTGGGTTAAAGCAATGAATGAGGAATTGGATCAAATAGAAAAAACAAGACTTGGGAACTTGTTCCACGACCAAAGGACAAAAATGTGATTGGTACAAAATTGGTTTTCAGAAATAAGTTGAATAAATATGGGCAAGTGGTCAGAAACAAAGCAAGGTTAGTATGCAAAGGATATGCTCAGGTAGAAGGAATTGATTTTGATGTAATTTTTGCTCCTATAGCATGACTTGAGGCCATACGGATTTTTTTAGCCTTCACAATTTTTAAGAACTTCAAGGTCTATTAGATGGATGTCAAGTTAGCTTTTCTAAACGGGGTTCTAGAAGAAGAGGTCTACATAGAACAACCATAGGGATTCATACTAACAGATACATCAGATCAGGTATGTAGATTAAAAAAGACACTGTATGGTTTAAAGCAGGCTCCCAGAGCATGGTACTCAAGATTGGATAATTATCTATAGGAACAAAGGTTCAGGAAAGGAATAGCAGACAGTAATTTGTATATTAGAAATGAATGAAATGATCTTCTAATAGTAGTTGTTTATGTTGATGACATAATATTTTGAGGAAACAATGACAAAATGTGCAAAGAATTTTCTAAGAACATGCAAAGTGAGTTTGAGATGTTCATGCTTGGTGAATTATCCTTCTTTCTCAGTCTTCAAATTTCATAATAAAGAGAGGGAGTGTTTCTTTCTCAATCCAAGTATATCAAGGAGATGTTTAAAAAAATCAGGTTAGAAGATTGCAAACCAACAAGTACTCCTATGATCATAGGGTGCAAGTTGAGTAAGGATGATGAATATCCAGAGGTAGATCAGAGACTATATAGATCCATGATTGGTAGTTTACTATATGTTATAGCTACAAGACAAGATATAGTATAGTCAATGGGATTAGTGGCAAAATTTCAAGTAGTACCCAAGGAAACACATGCGGCAGTAGTAAAAATAATTTTTAAATATCTAAAAGGAACTATGGATTTTGGGCTTTGGTATCCCAAAAGTGATAGGTTCTCACTCACAACATATACAGATGCAAACTGGGATGGCAGTATTGATGATAGAAAAATCAAAAGTGGAGGAGCTTTCTTTCTTGGAGAAAGTCTAGTATTTTGGTTAAGTAAGAAACAAGTTTCAATATCACTATCTACAATGGAGGCAGAATACATTGCATTAGTAGCTAGTTGTACACAAGTATTATGGATGAAGATAACTTTAGAAGACTTCAGAATAAAGCATGATCAGCCCATTACTATACTTTGTGACAATACCAATGCCATATGTATCTCAAAGAATCTATTAATGCACTTCAAGATGAAGCATATTCCAATTAAGTATCATTTTTTGAGAGAACAAGTATCAGATAAATAGGTTAGATTGGAGTATGTCACTACCATTTCACTAAACCACTCTCAAATGAGACATTTGAGTATCTTCAAGGAAAATTGGGAGTAAGACTCCCACCCCAAAATTAACCACCTCATGTGGAGGTGGGGGAGGGGCTAAGCTAAGAGGCTTAATTCTTAGCCCCGAGCCCCAAAGGTGACCCCTTGCCATTGATGTCAAAGGGGGAGAGATTTTTGTATTATGGGGAGAGTTTTTGGATATGAGGAGAGATTTTATACCTGAGATAGCATTGAGCCAGGGGGAGCAAAGTCCTAGGGGGAGCAGAAAAGAAGGTCAGAATTCAGTAAAAGTATTTGGGTTGCCATAAATAACAAAGGGGGAGATTTTTGGACATTTTGAGTACCTAAGCTAAAATGTTGTCATTGATGTCAAAAGAGCATTTAATGTCAAAAGGATCTATGAAGGGTTTTTGTGAAAATTGAGGTAGAAAAAATAAAAGGTTTTATTTAAAGCCATGGATAGTAGATTTGATCTGGGTTTTTCTTAAAACCCAAGTTAGGCTTTCATTTCATTGAAAAAGGTGCCCCGGTGATGGAGTTATTTGAGTTTTAATATTTGGTTTAAATTTTAATTATTTAAAATTTAAATTTAAATGCAAAGTTTCATGCCGACGTCAACAAGCAAACATAAATTCATATTTCTACGGACATCTTCGAAGCTTTTTAAACACTATATAAAGGGGTGGTAAATAAATCAAAGTTTTATCCTTGCTCTTGTGATAAATATTTGGAATTCGAATAAGTCTATGAGCTCGTGTGAATTTTGAGAAGAGAAGCAACAAAGAAAACAACAATGCTTGGAAATTAAAAATGTGGTGGCAAGCATGGTGCATTGGTAAATCATTTTGGCTAAGGGACAAGGCAGCGCAAACACCAGGGATCGAATCCCTTCAATGGTTTTTCAGAAGGTGTGTGGAAAACACTTTGGCACTTTATCTTTTACGAAATGTGGAGGAAGGTTTAAGACACTTTGGGCCTTTGCCTTTCCAATGAGCACCTAACTCATGTGGAATCTTAGTCGCGGCTAAGATGCTCATGGTGTGGCAAGTTGGGGGTTCGAATCCCCTTGAGGAGGTAATTACGTTTTGCATTTAAATAATTTTTATTAGCCCTAACTATTGGAGTTATAAGGTATTTAATGGAAATTAAAGTTTTTTATTAGGGCTATGATTATTATTGCAAAGCATAATTGGTTTATGATTTATTTTATGGTTATGGAGAATTAATTTTAGGAGAAATAAGGAGTTTTTTTTAAAAGCAATTTTGAGAGGTTTATTATTTTTGATAAGGGTTTTAATAAAAGGGACTTTGGTGGATGTGTTTATTAACTTGGAGTAAAAAGGGTGTAATTTGAGTAATTCTTTATTTTGTGATTATTTGAAGTCCATTAACCCTTGTTTAGATTGGAAAGGAAAGTTGTGTTTAAGTGTGGCAGATTTTGTGGACAACTTATTGGCATCAAAAAGGTATGGGCACATTCTCCTATTGATTGTTTATGGTGGTTGATTTTTGAAATATCATTGGAGAAAAGGATTTATTGTGTTTCCTTTGATAAAATGATTGGTTGAATGCTTCAAGGTTTTCTGGTTTGTGAGTTGTATTTAAACCTTGTTTTATTAGCATTGTTGTTGAATCCCATTGATGATGAAATGAACTTGAAATTGAGTTAGAAAAGAACATGAGTATCATTTCTATGTGAGACTTGTGCTTGAGCATTGTTGGAAACATTTTGAGTTGGTTAATACATGCTTGGACTAGGTTTTGTGAGAAAATATTGTTCCTTGATGTGTTTTATTGAGTTGAGTTGATTAAGCCCAATCAAGTGGATGCATGTGGTTGTTCAAGTTCCTAGAAACAAACTATTCAATATTATGATTTGAGTTGAGATTGAGGTTGATTTGAGTTGAGATTGGGATTTGAGTATAGAACATATAGAGTCTCTAACAATTCTCTTTATGCTTATATGATATTTATTTGAGATATTGATTGTACATTGAGCTTAGAACATATTGAGTCTCTAACAATTCTCTTTATGATTCTATGTGATTGAGACAAGTCTTTGAGAAGACTTTTGGACTGTTTTGAGTTAAGATTTTGTGAAATATTGCTATGCAAATTTGAGCAAGTCCTAGAGAGGATTTGTTGAGAAGATTTAGATAAATTATGTGTGAACTTGTTGAGAAAATTTGAACAAGTTCTGTGTGAACCTGTTGATCAGATTTGGATAGGTTTTGTGTGAACCTATTGAGTAGATTTGGACAGGTTTTGTGTGAACCTATTGAGCAAAATTGAGCAGGTTCTAAGTGAAACTATTGAGCAGAATTGTACTAGACCGACTGTACTATGTTTAGTGGAAGATATTGAGTAGAACTATGCTAGACATACTTAACTATGTTTGGTACAGTATTGAGATAGAGATTTGGAGGTGACAGAGTATATAGGATAGAGATCCAGCAACCAAGATAATTGAATACATATCTGAGTGAGTCTTCAAGTGGAGAGAGATCCACAAGTCAATGCAGTAGAGAGATAGAGTCTTCTAGAAGATCACTAGCCAGAGTAGAAGAGGAAAGAGTTATCCTATGGAAGATATCCATGAACTTGATATTTATGGGATCAACATCTCCTTTGGATCGACATCCATAAACATTGTAATTTGAGAAATATTCCCAAGAGATTATTTGAGAAATATTTAGAAGAAATATTTTCTCTGTGGAGGTAGCCCACATTGGGTGAACCATGTTAAAATGGTATCTCTCATGTGTGTGATGTTTTGTGTGATGTTTTTTGTGATGTTTATGGTTTCATTAATGCTTATGGTTCTATTTGGAAAAAAAAATTATGTTATACTGTTCACCCCCCATCTCAATATAAGCACATGTTCTTCAAAATATTACAAATGGAAAGTCTTGGGTTTAGGATTTTTGTTGGGGCTACAAATAAGATATTGTGATCAAATCCATTAATGGTGGGTGGCTTGGAAGGTAACAATAATCAATTTTTTATTTTGGCACAAGATAGTCAAAAACATTAGAGGACAAAAGTGTTGGAAATGTTTTTGCTATGATAATGTTTTTGAAATATTTGCTGGAGATTTAATTTTAGTAAGAAAGGTTAAAAATTTAAATTTTACAAAAGCACTACTCAACAAGCAAAATTTCTAGGGATGTATTTGCTCATGCCCTAGTGCTTTTACTTTTGGAGCAATAAATGGTCCTAATTGGGTCATGGGGATGATTGATTGGCTTATTGATAAAGGGATTATAAAACTTAAATATCGATGATGAGCTCAAAATTAGGTGTCTACATTTTCCCATTTTTGATGCATTTATTGCATAATAAATTTATAAATAATAAATATATATGCCCAATTTCATTGTGTTTATGGTTAGTAATGGTATATGGCTAATGCTTTGAATGTTTACTTAGAGGTGATGTTAAATTTTGTATTTTGGGTAGTATAAAATGTTATCATTACCCAATTTATGCCCTTGAGTTTTGGAGGGAAAATAAAGTTGGATCAAGGAAACTCAAGTTGATTATAATCCATACTAGCACTATGATAAAAAAAATTAAGGATAAATAACAAAAATTACTTAGGGTGACTGAGAGGAAAATATAGTGGGGAGGATAAAAAATAATTCATTTTCACCACATAGAGGAAAGGATAGAGAGGTTTTGAGCCTTGAGATCTATAATTTTATGATGACACAACATGTGTATACCCACCACACATAGTAGACTAGGGGAGGGCACCTAAAGGTAGAGGGGGGATCTTAGTAAAGGTGCATACTATAAAACTACACTTTCATCAAATTTTTACCTTAAAACATGCATTCAAAGGAATGGACAATGATTTCACATGACATTAATACTTTCATGCTAGAGTGGAACTTTCATATTATGGTAGTTCTACCACCACATAAGTATCTAGCACTTTTTTCACCCAATGGAACTTTTGTGTAGGGGTGGTACTTTTTATCATATGATTTTGTTTTTACTTTATGAGTTAAGGCTAACAAGTTACTTGGATTGGTGGATGTAGGAGTGATTACAGATTTTGGACTACATAGAGTGACACACATATGCAGTGGAGACCATTAAAGGTCTTATAGGATATGCATAGAATATGTTGTAGGTGGTATTAGGGATATGCCATGTAGCCATAATGCCAAATATTGAGTTTGATAGAGCTCTTCTAAAAACACTCATGGGGTGATGTTATTTAGAGATGAATACTTTCTAGATATTTATAAGTGAAATGACTATGAACCTCATAGATATCTAGAGGATTTTGATGGTTATGAAAAGGGGTAGAGGTACACATCAACCAAGACTATAGCATATGTATAGAGAGCATAACAAATGATGTAGAATTTCTAATGGTGAGGTCAGTCATTGACATAAATGTTGCTTATGATAAGGGACACTGATAAATAGAATTATGTGTGCCATGGTGTCAAGGGTTTTATTTGTGTACACAAGCCAAATGGTCATGCACTAGGGGTTTGGAAAGGTCATGGTAAATATGCATTACCAATAGATAGTCTTCACTTGGGGTATTGTCATGATGGCATACTTGTATCAATCCTTAAATAGGATAGTCTAAAGAGGTGGAAGAGTATGAAATATTACACATTGCTTTATATGTAGGCCTTGGATTACATCATAGTTCTAAGGCCATTGGGACTACTAGGATAGGTAGGAGATAAAGAGGTACCAACAACCTATAGGTGGAACTAGTATTTTGAGGTAAGGGAGAGCAGACACAATAGAGGCATGTTGGTAATAATAAGGTAGGTAATACATGATCTATGACTTGAGTATATCATTTGTTAGTTTTATAGGTATAATCTAGGCTGGTAGGATGATGTATACACTTTAGATCCTATTAGGAGGGTTATATGGTTGGTGTGACCATGAGGGAAGCAATAACTCTAATTTGATATCATGGTCTACTAGTTTGGTGCAAGACAAGGGATTTTGATGGGGCTAGACTAGTACAAGAGGTTCATTAGAGAGATGTTTTAGAGGTATAATAGATAAATATTCCCATGTCAACATGTACCTAGGTTACCCTACCAATATATATACCAAGAGCAATGATCCTAGCATGACCAATTACTATTGGTAATGGTAAAAGATCATCATGTCGACAAGGGTGACCATTGCTAAAGTAAAACCATGTGAGTAAAGGAGATCTAGTAGTGTATGATAGGTAGAATTGGTTTTGATGATGTGGTACTTGGATCACAAGTATAAAAAGTCTCAATATTATGCAAAAATAGTAGTGGAAGTAGCAATAGCATTTGAAACCCCTCTTCTAACTTGGCCTATGAGCATAGTGGACAAGTTAGTACCCAAAAAATTACCATTGTTTTGTATATACCTAAACATGTCATGTTGAGGAGGCTACCTATATGGACACTTTTTAAGGCCATATGACTCATCTTGGGATTTCCCAAGACCTAACAGTGGTTCTAACCACTCAAATAGGGCAATCTGACCCTTTACAACCTGATTTGTTCTTGGGCAACCGTTGTTCTCCATGATAGCTCCATAGTGGTTGTCATACCCTATAATGGCCCATAGTCCTAGCCATCCTATCTGATGATGACCATACCTTTAACAAACTTGGGCTCCCTAAACCAAGCCAAATTAGTTACTGGGTAGTTGAGCTTAATGGATTGAGTGCGAGAAGGTTCTAGAAGATGATGTTTGGGTTTCCTGAATCCTAACAAAATCTTGATCTTGGCTTCTCTTGCAACAAGATACCAATTGGAAAATATATAAAATATTCCCAAAAACTTCACAAAGAGAGGGAGTTGAGGAGAAATCAAAGGCAACGAAGTGTTGTTGGTTTGTCTAACAGAGAGAAAAATCTCTCATAAGTGTTAAGCTACAATAAAAATCTAGTCATGAAGCTTGCCATCCTAACAATGGTGTCCCATTAGAGTTTGAAGAGCCAATTCAATCATTTTTACCATAAAACATCTAGATTTAGAGCCAATTATCCATAATTTAATCATGCATCAAATGAACGACCCTTGAAGAATTAATTTGATAAAGTAATCAAACATCATCACACATCATTTTTGAAGAAATTATTTGTTGTTCAGTTGTCATCTCACCTTGATATGGGCTATAGGTGGATCTGTCAGAGTCAATGATGACCAGTAGGCCAAGCCAAGCCGACCCATGATGACCTCTCTGTAAATCTATATTTTCATGTTTTCTTAGATATAGTAGATTAACAACAATTTATTTTCTATCTTAGCATAGATTATTTTCAGTTTTATATGCATTTATTTACTATTTTTATAACTTTTCTTTCATTTGCTATTTATGGGAAATGGGCCTCATCTTGAGAGGTTCTATATTTGCTACTAATTTCTTGTAAGTGCTCATGTGTGCAGATCTTAGGTTTCCACGAGAACAAATCATCATAAAGGTTATTTAATATTTGCAATACCAAGCAGAGGAAGTTAAGAAACCCTCCATAATCAGTTTTGAAGATTACAAATATCTTGTGAAGACACCTACCCTATTTGGATTTCATATTCTAATACTATATCATTTTTTGAATCCCTAAGAGGGATCTTTTGTAACCTTTTGTAAGAGATTTTCAAAGATTAATGAGAAGGGCACCATATTTTCTCTATCTTTTTGTCATTATGGTTACATAATTTGCATTTCAATTTGATATCATATTGCATATTTAGGTGTTAGATATTTTGTACATCTTACAGTGACAATCAACATGGGAATTTTCCCACAATATTCTAATTTATCACTAATAATTTCTATTTTTGGTTTTTTGAACTTATAGGTGCCACCGCTTTGGGCTGGTACAGTGCCCAGTAGCTACCACCATACCCTCTGACAACTAGTAGAACTCTTTCTCTGCCCCATGATGGCCTTAAAATAGAGTGCAAAAACTAGATTAGCAGCAGCTTCATTGAATGTTGGCTAAACCTATGAGTATTTTTGTGCTTGGTTTTACTGTGTTTCTATAGAAAAATATAGAATAGAAATTTCAATTGAAAAATCTAAACAAATATTTAAATTTCATTTTTTTTACTAGCAACTACTCTTGATAATAGTGTCCTCTGCTATTAGACACTCTAGGTTACAATAACCCCTCTTTATAACTACTTTGATGTCTAACGACCCTTGTTGTAGACCATATGACATAGAGATAGCCCCTGTTTAATTGTTTGATAGGGTTTACTTGCATTATACCTATCTAAAGGATGACTTCATTTAGGGTTTGCACTATCAAATTTTTAAAATTAAAATATTTTTATTTACATATTTGGAAATTTGAAATGTTCTTTCATGCATTAGTGAAAAATCATGGATTTCTTTATGTTGCATTTTCCTTTTGCATGAAATAAAAGGAACCCACACACACATCACATCTCAAATTAAACATCAATAAGTTGGACTTCACACCCAACCAATGATCAAGACCAAAAATGATGACCTTCATCACCACCTTTTTGGATTGTATTATGGATCTTTGTACCCCACTTTGACCAAGGCCAGCTCCAAGAACCATCATAGCCATGGGAAATAGCATGAATTCTTCTTCATTAGGTGTATCGCTAACCACAGTGAATTGGGTGAGGACTAGTAGGACTTGTGCTCCCTCACTATATTTGGGCTTCATCTCCAAATTTTGGTGGGTTTCATGACCTGGACTTCATCACCAGGCCTATGTGTGAGAGTATATAGGTGAAAACCCTTTAACTTGAGTATTACATCAACAATATCAAAAACTTGAACAAGAGAAAAGCAAAAATAATGAATCATAACACACAAGCTAATTTTAGGAAACATAGAGAATTCTTTAAAAGAGATAAACATCCTGTATACTTTGTTTGTTTTCTAATTGAATTTATAATAAAGATAAAATGGTCACAACATGAAGCAATTCCTAGCTATATACTAAGGCTACCAAAAATGCACATGAAGTCTTAGAATACCTTCGATATAGCCCACATGATTTAACTTTACCTAAATTAAGTTCTAATAGTTATCGTGGAGATAATTTCACACACAAGGAATTCAAGCATCAAGATATCACAATTAGAAGAATTCCTATGGGACCTCCCCATGACCGAGATGAGGATCTCTTCAAGCCTCATCCATCATGTGTTTCTTCTAGATAATATCCACTCATTAAGGGGCCTAACAAAGGGGTCACACGTATTTGTGTACCCAATAGATCTACAAACCCTTTCAAGTTTGGTGTGGAGTACATGCCATTCCTTAGTCAAGATAGGGGAGGTACTCCTCCTGATAAACCTTGGGAGAGTCATAAGCTAGACCACCTATATATAAATGGCTATAATGTAGCCCACAAAGAACCTTCTATCGCTTGCACTCATTTTGAGGATGGGCATGATCAAGATATAGTTCATCCTATCCATACTCATAGATAGTGTTCCACTTGAACACAACATACTCTAGTGCCATCATTACATGAGGACATCATCCCTAGGGTTGAGCACAGAGTAAATGTAGCCTTGATTGATCAAGGTAAGAGGGTAGATATCCCTTCTACAAGAACTAAAATAGCCAAAACCTCTCATATCGAGTTGAGAAGTCATAGGCCGCATACAATGTATCAAATAGATTGGCTACCTCAACCCAAAACTAGTCAGAGAGAGCAACTACTCGAGTCTTAATTGAAGGATTTACATCACAAGAAAGAACATTTAGATCATGAGAACATATAATAGTAGAGTTTACACAACTAGCAATTTTACAAACATAGATTGTGTGAGGAAAGAATCCTAGAGCTGAGATTTCATGAAGAATAATCATGTAGAGTAGCTCAGGAATAAATACTTATACCTAGTACTTATAGGTAATAACTCAATACAAGGTGCACTGCACAACAACAAGAGTTGCCCCATAGTCTAACTAACAATTGTCCTCTTCCTACCTCTATTCATAATTCTTGGAAAATATAGTTCCTAGTGCCAAATCCACTGGAATACGATGCCTATGAAGAGATGGAAGTAGATGACTAGGACTAAACATATCTTGAGTCGTCTTGCAAATATGTGGTAGATGATCACAAGCTACCACCTCATTCAAACCAAAATAATCCACCATATCCTCCCAAGATATCTCTTCAGGAGAATGAGATAATCTCATCTCAGGCATATAAAGTTCTCATAGAGCAAATCCAATCACTTGAGAAGTAAGGAGTGGGTTATCATAAACCCACATTGCACAAATTGTATAATAAACCCTTAGATCCATAAAAATTTTCTCGTGCTTACATAGAGCACTTCAAAATTCCAAAGTTGGAAAAATTTAGAGGGGACGATGCTACCCAAGAACACGTCACAAGTTTCATGAACTTGTGTTTTTAGCTCCAATACAATGATGCTTTGTTGCTATGAAAATTTGTGATAACACTCTCTAGTGCAGCCTTAGAGTGGTATAACCAATTACCTAGACATAGAATATCTAGCTTTGAATAGCTAGCAAACACCTTCCTTGAACACTTCTCTTTCAAATTTAAGAATATGGAAAACCTAAATGACTTGTCAAATTTATGCCAATTTGATGATGAGCTAGTTATAGACTACAAAAAAATATGGTAGAAGATAATGTCAAAACTTCCTTTCACCATCCTTGTTTTAGAACTAACTAGAATGTTTACCAAGAGATGCTCTAAGCACATATCACTTTTATTACAATTGCAACAATACCATACATTCAAAGAGGCTTTGGCTCAAGCTAAACTAGTTGTGGATATTAAGGTCCAGGAGGGAGACATCAAGCTCTATAAGAAACAGTGGAACAAAAATACTAGCAACAATAATAATCATCATATGAAATTAACTCTGGTTAACTATATTTTTCTAAATGTTTCTAAAGCAAAAAAATCACAACTACAACCTAATTATCAAGCTCAAAATCCTTCGACATATTACAACAAACAATGCCAATGAAATCAAGGGTAATATAAACAACGTCATCCTCCTCACACATACACACCACTACCCGAGTCTTTGGCATTCTTTTTAAAAATTATGCAAGGCCAAGGTGATTACCTTGCTAGAAATTTGCTTGCTAGATCCAACCTACCCAAATCCTAAAGGTTACAGAGAGGATAAATATTGTTCTTATCATAGGTAAAATGGACATGACATCTAGACATGCTACGATTTCAAAAACCTAGTACAGAATATACTTTATAAGAATTAGTTACAGATAAACAATCCTCTAGCTACAAATAATCAACATATGGGAATGTTTAAATATCCCTTGCCTACCCATGAGGTCAAGGGAAATCAAATGGGGTATGTCAACAAGATTCATACATATCCACCTACACATGGGTTCATTAGTATAATTAACATAGTAACCCAAAATCAAAGATACAACCAAGTTGAGCTGCCTGTAGCTCCCATTTGAATACCTTCTACACCCCAGCAAGGGCTAATCCAAAACCAATTTCTAGGTCCACTGGTACAACTGATATTCACCATTAGAAACAAGATGACTCAGATATTGTAGATGGCTTTGACCAAGCTCAATTTACAAGCTTATTATACAGTCACATAGACATAGAGAAGCACTCATGGATATTCTTAAATTCATTGAGCTTCAACACCATGATCCTAATGTGTTCACCAAATTTGTAGGGCATGTCCAAAAATACAAATATCCTATGATCACCTTTTATGACCACAAAATTAAGCAAGTACCAGCTAATGTAGCGGATCCTCCATTGCACATAATCACTTGTATCAATCGGATATCGTACAAGTGAGTGTTGATCGATACAGGCTCATTGATTAACATAATAACGACAGTTGCTTTAGAGCATCTCAGTATTTTGATATCACACATAGTGGCATCCACTTTTACATTGTGATCATTCAATTATGCATTATGCTCAATGGTTGGCATGATAGTCTTACCTATTCAAGTGGGATTAAAAACCATCTCCATTTTATGCCATGAGAAATGCAATATAATATATTGCTCGATCATCCTTAGATCTAATACATGCAATGTATCCCTTCTATTTTACATAAATGTATTAAATACATTCTTGAGGGACAATTTCATGTCATCCCATCGAATGATGAACCCTTTAAGTACATCAATCAATTTAGTAATTTGAGGGAGTTCGTCTTACCATTAATGCATCTGGACATCAGACCTAGTTCTCCCATTAATCATCTAGAGCATAAACCTAGAGCAGTGCATGTTAATCCATCCACCTTAGCAACATCATCATCACCCAAACCAGTAGTTGATTTTGATAAAAATTCATCATCATGTGATTCAAAGATCAAATAGAATTTGAAATCACCCACGGTAAATGATCCTAAAGTCATCCCCAATGTATCTACAGTGGAGATCCTAACTCCCATGGAGGAGGAAGAATCACCATACCTAATGGATGATGTTCCTCAACTTGCTTCACCTGATTTATCTACTGCATCATATACACCTTAAGTGACTATCAATTTAGTCAACATTGGGCTTGTAGAATACTTGGTGTAGAATGTAACTTTTACACCAAATATTGAGTTTGTGCAAGATATGGGGAGACCTCATGTTCCTCCATTTACCATTGGAATGGTGGTACCCTTAGGTATACTGCCCAACCAAACAAACTTCATAAATGGGCATTTTGAATCAACCATAGGTTAGTATCAATTTATACATCATGATAATAAATGGTTTACCTGTAACATCTATTATATGTCAAACCTTAAATTTTCTCTTGAAGAAAACAAGCTTATACTGAGAGGGAGGGTGAATAGTATAAGGTAAACTTTTACTTTTCCTTCCCAAATAATTGTATCCAATGTTATCAATTGCAATATCAATATCAATAACAAAACAATGCAAAAGTCATCACACACATGAGAGACACAAATTTAATGTGGTTCAACCAATATGGGTTACATGCATGGAGGAAATATTTCTTATAAATTTTCTCAACAAATATCTTGGGAATTAATTCTCTATTACAATATTTGTGGACCTTTGTCCAAAGGAGATCTCAATCCCCAATACTCTGGTTTGTGGATATCTCTCCATAGGAGAACTCTATCCATTCTGCTCTGGTTTGTGGATCTCTCTTCATAAGAGAACTCTATCCCTTTTGCTCTAGTTTGTGGATCTCAATCCACAAGGGAACTTTATCCCCTTTGCTCTAGTTTGTGGATCTCTCTCCATAAGATAACTCTATCCCCTTTGCTCTGGTTTGTGGATCTCTCTCCATAGGAGAACTTTATCCCCTTTGCTCTAGTTTTTGTATCTCTCTCTATAGGAGAACTCTATCCCCTTTGCTCTAGTTTGTGGATCTCTCTCCAAAATATAACTCTATCCTCTCTACTCTGGTCTACTCCAAAGCCTACTTTCAACTTTCTCTCAAATCTATAGTAAACCTCGTCACAAGACTAGCAAAAATCTGCTCCAACTCTTCTCACAACCTCTGCGTCAAATATACACCAAATCTACACCAAACCTCATTACAAGGCTAGAAAAAATATGCTCCAAATTTTCTCACAAATCTATCCAAATTTGTACCAAAAATCGTTAAAATGCTAGCACAAATTTACTCTAACTCTACTCACAAATCTATCCAAATCTGCACCAAACCTCATTACAAGGCTAGCACAAATCTACTCCAACTCTGCTCACTAATCTGTCCCAATGCTTCTTCAAGTCTTCTTACAAAACTTGCTCAAATTTATCTCAATTTTGCTCACAGAACCTTCTCAAACATTCTGAAATCTTACATACAAACAATACTTATATCTCTTTTAGAAATGCTTTCTTCAACTAGGCAGTTCAGACATATTCTACCTAGAATTTGTTTAACCTCTTGAACATATAGATAATGATATTATCAAATACCCAATATGTTCTTCACATTCACAAATATTGCATTCATCCAATCTAATCTCTACCTCTTGCAAATCCCTTTCAAATCAAATCAAACTAGTGTATAACTTCACTTCATAAAACTAGTCTCTAACATTTTTCCATTCACATTCAATATCACTCACATCAATGCACAAATGCTTCTCAAATTATTTCAAGAAGAATGCACAATTTGTTCTAAAAAACCCTAACTCAAGTGTTTCCAATTTCACTAATCAATGATGCACAATTTGTTCTCAAACCCTAGCTCAAATATTTTCAAAAATACACACTAATCAACACTTTTATCTCCACCTCATAATTTTGAAATGTTTGTTCAACCAACCACCTTAAAGAAGGAATAATGTCAACATACCTCTTAACTTGCTTTGATGAAGATGTGCTCTCAAAACCTATCTCAAATATAATTTCCATTTTGCCACCTCAAGAGGTTAGCCAATCTTCTTTGCAAAACAATCACTAAAACCTTTCCTCAAAAATTGTGCAAAAAATATATTTATCTATACTCTTTTTACTTTCTCAAAACAAGGCTTTTAATCAAAGAACAACACCTTTAAACTTTCTTTCACCATGCAAAAATACACACAATTATTAAACCATTTAACACCTTATAACTCCTCACTTTTGCATATTAAAAATAATACTTTTAAAGACTACAATTTCCCTTTTTATTTTATTCTAAAACATTTTCCAAAATAAAAACACTTATTGCCCTTATGACTCCCTAAGTCAAATAGAAAAAATAAATGATATCTCAACTTTATAACTCCCATAAAAAAATCAAATTTCAATTTAAAAATAAATACCTCTTTATTCTGCCCTCAATGTGATTCGAACCTCTCACCTCATGAGAAAAAGGTGCCCAACCAAGGGGACACAACTGGTTGCGCCAATGCAGCTCATGAGAATACAAAGGTACCAATTACCTTTTACTTCCACCTATCGCGATCTCAGCCAAACAAAAAGAAATGGTCCACAATGGATTTTGAACCCGAAACCTCCTCCTCACAACACTTTAGTGCCGGCTCAACCACCAGCTAGTCTAGATGGCTAGACATGTTTTAATGTGCACCAATCCAAACATGAATCTCCATCATTCATTGTAAAATATTGTGCTCTCCTTCCCTTTCCTTCTCTACCACGTGCAACGAATCGAATGTTGAGAGTATTGCTTGCATGAATTTTCAAACACCCCTCAAATGACTTTAGGCACGGGGTATAAATACATTTTAATTTGGTCTTCATCCAACGTCGGTGCCACCTTGTCTTTTTTACCCCATATGACGTCGGTCACCTTCATTCGAAATTAATTTGAATTACCTTCAATTTCTTGGTGCTCAAATAATATTATAATTTGAAATATTTATATCATAATAAAGATATTATAATATTAATACTTTTGAACCTTGCCTTCACAAATAATATTATTGCCTTCAATAATATATTATAATATTAATCCTTTTGAACCTTGCCTTCATAATTAATATTATTGCCTTCAATAATATATTATAATATTAATCCTTTTGAACCTTGCCTTCATAATTAATATTATTTCCTTCAATAATATTAATATCTTGCCTTCATTTTTAAACCATTGTTCCAAAGAACTCTTAAGCCTTTTTTCCTTCATTATAATATTCAAAAATAAATATTATAATGCTTTTCTCAACAAATTTCCTTTCTCTGAGATAAACTTGTGCCTTCCTTAGAATAATAATTGTGCCTTAGGAATTATTTTCCATGATGTCAATGACAACCAATAACATATTCTATTTTGACATAAACCTATGACATCAATCCTTTGACATCAATTACAACACAATATACTCAAAATTTCCAACAATATCCCCCTTTGTCATTGATGGCAACCCTTACTAAAAATTCCTCTTCCAATCACTGGATTCCAAATCTGCTCCCCTTGAAAAACTACTCCCCCTGACTGAATGCTCTCCCCCTTACTCAAATATCTCCCCCTTTGACATAAATGGCAAAGGGAATACTTTGGGGCTAAAAATAAGACTCTTAGCTCATCCCCCTCACCACCTCCTCTCCTTGAGGTGATTAATTTTGGTGTGGGAGTAAATCTACTCCCAACATACAATGCTCTTTTTCTTTTTCAACTATCTTTTTCAACACCTTTGTAATCATACCCTTTTGATACTTTTGAGTGTACATGTTCTGGCTTGACTCTGGAAGTTCCAAAAACTCTGTTCTACACCACTTGGATTTATGAGCAAGATTTTTGCACTTGTAACTCCTGATGTTGTAGTTCTTGGAAGGTGCAAATGACTTGAAGTTCTTCTTGGTGAAGCCATAATTATTACTGTCATGAACCCTATAGTGGATCGTTTTATGACCAAAGTCATTATATGAGTAGTAATAACCTTGAAATAAATATCCATATTTGAATGAGTTGAAGTTCCTCTTAGTGAAGCCATACTCCTTCTTTCCATGAACCCTGCAATGTATATCTTTGTGACCAAAAATGATTACATGAAAAACAATGTCCTTTGAATAAAAAATCATCTTGTCTTGAAACATCTAGTCTCTTAGTCCTTTGCCTTCTTTGTGATGATCCCTATTTCTTGTTTGTGCATTATTTTCTTTCTTAGTGAAACTTCCATTATTCAACTTATCTGCATAGGTTTTAGTTTCTTCTTCAATCTCTTCCTCTGAAGCCTCCTTTTATTTTGAGCTAGATCTTGACCCTTCTTATTTTTTTCCTTGTTCTTCTTCAAAACCAAATATTTTTTTGATAAATTATCTTTGTGTATTGATAATTTTATCCAAAGCTTTTAAAATTTTCCCAAACCTGTGCAGCTTATCCTTAGAATCTTTCACTTCCATCCTTAGAGAAACTACTTCATTTTCTAATATTTCACATTCTAACTCTTTTTCCTTTAACTGTTCAGCCATACCTTCTTCAATTTTCTTTGCCTCTTCAACCTTAACTTTTAAGTCAGTGAGATCTCGTAGAAGCTTTGCCTTTGTTTTCTCATCATCTTGTACTTGAGCCTTCAAACTTAAGTTTTCCCTTTTCAACTTAACAAGTTCCTTTTCCTCTTCCTTTTCTAAATATTTCTCTTCTTCTTGTTCTTCAAGAGCATCTTCATACTCTTCTACTTGATCTTCAACAGGAGCATTTTTTTTTTTTTTATATTGTTGAAATTAGAATTTCCTCTTTTTCACTTTATGAGAGGTATTCATCACTATCACTTGAAGCATTGCTTGCTATTTCAACATAAAAACTCTTCTTGTGTCTTTGAAATACCTTCTTCTCATGCTTTCTTTGACGGTGCCTATATTTCTTTTCATGACTGAATTTTCTTTCTTTATTTTTCTTGTATACCTATTCATATTTATTGCTATTGCATTCATCTTGTGGAAAATTAGCTATATAGTGACCAATGTTACCACAACCAAGACATTTTTTTTTTTTTTTTTTTTTTTCTTTGAATCCTTGAATGTTGCCTCTCTTATGGATGTTTGATCTTTCTCTTTCCTATTATCATAGGCTATGATATTTCTATGTATCTCATCCATGTGTGTTCTTGTAAGATCTTCACTACTACTATACCCAAATTTTGAACAATGATCTGCAAGGTGGCCAAAGTTACCACAAATAAAATATTTGAGTATTCTTAGTTCCTTCTTATTCCTTTTTTCAAAGTTAGTTTCCTCTTCACTGCTTGATTCATCATTTGAATCTATTTCCACTTCCCCTTTTTGAGTAATAATCTCTTTGTGAGAAAAATCAAATCCTTTTTCCTCTTTACTGCTATTATACCCATTTTATGGACAATAGAGTGCCATGTGACCAAGTTTACCACATTCAACACATCTCACAAAGTTTTCTTCTTCCTCTTCATTTTCTTGGATCATAATTACTGGAGCATATTCCTTTTCATTCATGGCCATGTGTGTTCTTAAGATTCTTATTTTACCTTTCTTGCCCATGTGTGTTCTTGTAAGATCTTCAAGATGTTAGGGGTTTTGAAAAAATCTAATCAGATACCAATTTAATAACATAAGCTTATACTAATTGGGGGGTGAACAGTATAAGGTAAACTTTTACTTTTCCTTTCAAAACAATTTTATCCAATGTTATAAATTGTAATATCAATAGCAATAAAAAACAATGGATAAGTCATCACACAAATGAGAGAAACAAATTTAACATGGTTCACCCAATGTTTGTTATGTCCACGAAGAAAATATTTCTTATAAAATTTCTCAACAAATCTCTTGGGAATCAATTCCCTATTACAATATTTTTGGACCTCTATCCAAAGGAGATCTCAATCCCTAATACTTTGGTTTATAGATATATCTCCATAGGATAACTCTATCCCCTCTGCTATGTTTTATGGATCTCTCTCCATAGGAGAACTCTATCCCCTTTTATTTGATTTTTGGATCTCTCTCCATAGGAGAACTCTATCCCTTTTGCTATGGTTTTTGGATCTCTCTCCATAGGAGAACTCTATCCCATTTTATCTAGTTTGTGGATCTCTCTCCATAGGAGAACTCTATCCCCTTTGATTTGGTCTATAGATCTCTCTCCATAGGAAAAATCTATCCCCTTTGCTCTGGTCTACTCCAAAGCCTACTTTCAACTTTATCTCAAATTTGCACTAAACCTCATCACAAGACTAGAAAAAATATTCTCCAACTCTGATCACAACCTCTGCCTTAAATTTCTGCACCAAATATACACCAAACCTTGTTACAAGGCTAGCACAAATCTACTCCATATCTGCTCATAAATATATCCAAATCTACACCAAACCTCATTATAAGGCTAGCACAAATATGCTTACAAATCTATCCAATTCTACACCAAACCTTGTTACAAGGCTAGCACAAATCTGCTTCAACTCTGCTCACTAATATATCCCAATGTTGCTTCAAATCTTCTTACAAGACTTGCTCAAATCTATCTCAATGTTTCTTCAAGTCTTCTCACAAGACTTGCTCGAATCTGCTTCAATGCTACTTCAAGTCTTCTCACAAGACTTGCTCAAATCTACCTCAATGCTACTCATAAAACCTGCTCAAACATTCCCAAATCTTGCATATAAACAATTCTTATATCTCTTTCAAAAATGCTTTCTTCAACTAGGCATTTTAGACATATTCTACCTAGAATTCATTTAACCTCTTGAACATATAGAGAATGATATTATCAAATACCCAATATGTTATTCACATTCACAAATATTGCATTATCCAATCCAATCTCTACCTCTTGCAAAACCCTTTCAAATAAAATAAAACTAGTGTATAACTTTGCTTCACAAAACTGATATCTAACACTTTCCCATTCACATTCAATGTCACTCACATCAATGCACAAATGCTTCACAAATTATTTCAAGAAGAATGCACAATTTTTTCTCAAAAACCCTAACTCAAGTGTTTCCAATTTCACTAATCAATGATGCACAATTTGTTCTCAAACCCTAGCTCAAATATTTTCAACAATTCACACTAATCAACCCTTTTATCTCCACCTCATAATTTTGAAATGTTTGTTCAACCAACCACCTTAAAGAAGGAATAATGTCAACATACCTTTTAACTTGCTTTGATGAAGATGTGCTCTCAAAACCTATCTCAAATATAATTTCCATTTTGCCACCTCAAGAGGTTAGCCAATCTTCTTTTCAAAACAATCACTAAAACCTTTCCTCAAAAATTGTGCAAAAAAAATATTTATCTATACTCTTTGTACTTTTTCAAAAAAAGGATTTTAATCAAATAACAACACCTTTAAACTTTATTTCACCATGCAGAAATACACACAATTATTAAACCATTTAACACCTTATAACTCCTCACTTTTGCATATTAAAAATAATACTTTTAAAGACTACAATTTCCCTTTTTATTTTCTTCTAAAATATTTTCCAAAATAAAAACACTTATTGCCCTTATGACTCCCTAATTCAAATAGCAAAAATAAATGACACCTCAACCTTATAACTCCCACAAAAAAATAAAATTTCAATTAAAAAATAAATACCTCTTTATTTTGCCCTCAATGTGATTTGAACCTCTCACCTTATGAGAGCAAGGCAACCAACCAAGGGGCCATGACCAGCTATGCTAATGCAGCTTGTGAGAACACAAAGGCACCAATTGCATTTTACTTCCTCCAACCGTGATCTCGTCCAAATAAAAATAAATGGTCCAAGATGGGTTTTGAACCCAAAACCTCCTCCTCACAACACCTTCATATTGGCTCAGCCACCAGATGGTCTAGCTAGCTAGAAAGGTTTTAATATGCACCAATCCAAACATGAATCTCCACCATTCGCTATAAAAGACTACACTCTCCTTCCATTTTATTCTCTACCATGTACAATGAATCGAATATTGAGAGTATTGCTTGCACGAATTTTCAAACACCCCTTAAATGACTTTAGTCACAAGGTGTAAATACATTTTAATTTGATCTTCATCCAACATCGACACCCCCTTGTATTTTTTACTCCATATGATGTCGGTCACATTCATTCAAAATTAATTTGAATTACCTTCAATTTCTTGGAACTCAAATAATATTATAATTTGAAATATATATATCATAATAAATATATTATAATATTAATCTATAGGCCTAAAATTTTTGCACTCCTTTCCTCTAGGCTAATGGATTTGTGCCTCAGAGGGGAATGGAAAATGATAGAGCTACACCTCGAAAGAGAGGCACTTGATCGTGCTTTCTTGTGGTGATTTTTTGACGAATTATGGGTTCACTAGGAAAATTTTGATGGTAGTTTCCACACCTAGGTTGAGAATGAGGTTTAATATGTTAGTTTTCAGATAACTCATACAAACACCTAAGGTTGGCCTTTGAAATACAACTAACCTATCTATGATGCAATTTTTTTTTACTTTTTTGATGAAAACAACAGACATGAATAGAAATGACAAATGCAGTTGCTAATTCTATGCTTAAAAGAAATTAAAAACATACCTGAATCAAGATGTCTGATGAAGATTCTAATTTTTTGATGCAGAGCAGGATCACTGCTATTTTGGTAGAATCGTTGTTGTTCCAGAAAAAATTGCTCAACAATTTGCTGAAATCGTAAGCGATTTCACTGCAATTTTGTAGCAACAAAACATAAGACACAAAGTGGTTTTCTGACACAAATATGATTCAAACTTTGATATGTTTCCTATTTAAGAATTCCTTTTCAACTAAATGAAATATAGAAAAGGTTTGTAATAGATGTAAGTACAAGATTCTAAATGTTCATGAATTTTATGTAAGCAAAATGCAGATTTAAATTAAAAATTGATTAACATGATGGTGAATACCCAAGATGCATTGCTGAATTAATGAAAATATAATTAAATAACTAAATAAAATGGAAGAGAAGGAAGAAGAACAAACAGAATAAAGGTTTTTACCCCTAGATAATCTGTGAGAAAAATCACTGCCAAGTCAGCATGATCACTGCCAAATCAGCAGGATCGTTGCTATTTTATGCGAAATCACACACCTACTCCGCCTGCTCGCAGCATGATTCTGTCGATTGTTCTATGATTTCACTATTTTTTGTGCAATTTTGACTGCAACATGCAAGTGAAAATTTGCTAAAGAGGGTAATGGGACAGTGATGGATTTTAGGCAAATACAGGAAAATTGAATATGGGAAGATTATACTAATGGCTTCTCAATTCTGCTATCTACTCAAGGGATCACTTAGCATGCTTTGCAATTAGGGAGTCAGCCCTAAAAAATTAATTAGAGGGGGGATTAAATAGGATTAGGGGAAAATATGGGAAATCAAGAGGTTAGGCCAAAATAGGGAGGGATTTGGGATCCCTCCTATGTTTACCCCCTGCCTAATCTCACCAAAATCCATTGTTACAACCTCTTTCCAAACTTAGAAACGCGGTTTGAAATGGATTTTTGGCATTTTGCAAACTTGGGAAAATTCTATTTTTGAGCAAAATTGCTTGACGATTTTGCTAGCCACTTAAGCGATTTTGCTGAAAGTCAGGCGATTTTTCCCAATGGTCAAAACAATATTGGTTTGAGGGTGCAAAAATCAAGGCAAATGGATTTTTGTTACTTTTGAATGATTTTCGGGTAGACTTAGGTAAATTTGATGTTTTTATCAATTTTAATATTTTTACTGAGTTAATCAATTTAAGTGCGTCAAATTTAAGGTGCTACATTTTGCCCCCTCTTTAGTGACTTTTTGAAAAAGTCATTAAAGATGAAATGGCACATTTTTTGAGGTAGCAAAAAAAAATGGTATGCCTTTTTTAGTTCATTGTTTTAACTTTGTTATTTTGACGTATTATTATACCACCCCCTTCGATTTTTGCATTAATTCGACAAATTAATGAAAATTCAAAAAAAAAGAAAATTTTCAGGTTGACTTAAATAGAGAAACAAAATAAGAATTTCATTTTCATTTTTACTGTTCACTTTCCAGAGAGAAAAAGGGCTATGAGTGAACGATGGCAGGATTGACACATAGAGCGGATCTAGTGCATGGAGGAGAGAGGATAAGCATTAATTTTCATGCTTTTTAATGCAATTTTTATGCTTTTTATTATTTTCTTTGAATTTTAATTTGGACTTTAAATTCGGGTATGCCGTAATTTTCGGTGCGAGGTGAAATCGCCTCTGTTTCGGTGAAATCACCTTGAGATCACAAAATCACAAAGGGTTTGGCAAAATCGCTACAAAAAAATGCAGCAATTTAGGACTTCCAAAGCGATTTTGATGAATCGATGGTGATTTCTCCATAAATAGGAACAATTTCATCAAAATTGAAACGATTTTGACAACTTGAATGCGATTTTGGGTTTTAATGTAATTTTGGTAATTAACTTTAAATTTTTTACTTTTGTGTGTGCAGTTGGGTAGTTTGAAGATCCAAGAGTGGCATTATGATGGTTTCCAGGTGGACCTAGGAAACCTTTCTGATGGTGATTGGGTGACCTTAGACACGGTGGGACTGTGTCATGTGGCTGAGATGCCACAAATTCCTATCGACCTCACTTTGCTTACAGCTTTGGCAAAGAGGTGGTATCCTAGTTCATCCACATTTTGACTGTCGATTGGGGAGATGGCTCCCACCCTAGAGGATGTCTAGAGGATCTTGCAGATCCCCATTCAGGGCCAATGGGTTACAGGGTTAGATCACCGAGATCAAGGGCTTCAAATATTATCCGAGGATCCTCATATGAGGCTAGAGTCAGGTGGGGTCTTTGTTACTGCTCTGAGAGAGATACCTGAGATTTTTCCTTTTACATTGATATTGTCAGGAATAGTTGGTGGCTTGCTGCTGTGCCACCAAAGTAGCTGCATATTGCCTTGGCTTCTTGCAGGGGTAGTGTCCGATATGCAGGACCACCAAATTCAATTTGCATAGGGTCCTTTTTTCTTGTGTCGCTTGTATAGGACACTATACAAGATTTTCTATAGGGAGGGGGTGGCTCTGGTGCTTACCTCTTTTTTATAGGTCTAGTTTTGGGAGCACATCACAGTGTAGAGGCCTGAGGGGCTACCGGTAGCAACAGTAGAGGCAAGGAGGCCTCGAGTTTATTATTGGGTAGTCTTGGTAGGAGGAGTTTGGAGGATTAGCTTGGATGATGCCCTCACCTAGAGACTATAGAGGGGCCACCTAGGATGGGCCGAGGACAGGGTAGAGCTAGCTTGTGTTAGATGAGATGTCTGGTTACAGATGCATGATGGGGAGATGGAAACCCATCGAGCATACCAGGTGCTTCGATAATTTGGCTTACAATAGGGGATCCCTGCTATTAGAGATTTTTACTACGCTCAAACTACCAGGGATCTGACCTCTATCAGCGATGCACCTGACATGAGGTGCTTCCTAGATACAGCTCCAGATGATGCCCTTGTTGTTACAACCACTGGAGATGATGTAGGGGTTACAGCAGACTACATGACATGGTATGCCTCAGTCTGCCCTTCGAGACTGATAGCACAAAGGGTGCCAATGCATAAGGACATGGAATGGGTGCTCCGACATCACAGAGTGGTCAGTGAGCAGGCCAGTGTAGAGTTCATGACTCGAGGCAAAGGTGCAAGGACCAGGGGTAGTCACTTGAATGGCAGAGGGAGGATGCCATATCCTCATACTATAGGACTGTGGGGTCATTGTGGGCCTCCGCTAAGACCATTTAGTTTCCTACAGACCTAGGAGAGAGATGATATGGAGGTACCCTCTCCTTAGGAGCCTAGACCAAATTCCCTTGGGAATGGGATAGCCACAGAGGAGGAGGGTGAGAGTAGTGCGATGGTTGCTCTCCAAGAAAATAATGCCATGCTATAGGAGACTAATGCCTCCCAGAGGACGCACATTGATATGCTATAGGCAAAATTAGCCCAGGTGAGGGCGCAGGCATAGAGAGGAGTGGGAGGGATAGCGGATATGCTCTCCAAGGCTTCTAGGTGAGCTACTTTCTACTAGGTGATGTACTTCATGACCATACCAGAGGGACAAATAGTACCTCTCCCAACAATGTATGATCCACTGACTCGAGCAAGTTAGAGATCCCAGTCTTCCACTTGAGAGACTACTGTGGCTCAGGCTCCTCCACCTCCTGGAGGTGATGATGCACAGAGCACCAGGGGTGTTGGACAGTCATGAGGATTGGACTTTTGATGATGTATTTTTGGATGACTGAGTATGCCGATGATGGCTATTGTGGTATACCAATCTACTATTGTATATATATACTTTTTCGATGATATATATAGATTTTGATATTTTGCCTTATGTGTCAATGTGTTTGATGATTAATTTTGCATTTTGATTTTAAAGAGTTGTATTTTAAATTTGATAAAATGATTTGATGTAAAATTGCATTAAGATGTGTAAAATGGTTTTATTGTTTCTGAAAATAGGAAATGTGAATTTAGCAATAAACCTTGAAGGATGTAGCACTGTTATGTGACTGTTGTGGAGATCTAAGGTCGTTAAGTCATGAAGTTGATCCTGTTATGAGGTGTATTTTGATATTGCTAAATGAAATGGTTGGGTGCTTAAGAAAATTCTTAAGGCTTTTTGATAGGATGAGATGTATTGATTTTTGATCAAAAAGATGTAATTTTGGGCATACAAACATCGAACGATGGCTTTTTCTAAGAAAGGAATTGCTAATTACTTAGGAATAATACTATCATTGCAAAAAGTCATCATGAAAATGTAGGATAAAAAATATTTTTGTAAAATGCAAAATTAATGTTGTGTAAATCATTGTATCACATATGCAAAAGGTTTTATAGATGCTTACGATGAATTTTTGGGCATGAAAAATTAGAAGGATGGTTTTTGCTAGGTAAGTAATTCCTAATCGCTTAGGAATAATACCATCATTGCAGTAAAACCAAAATGCAATGCAGGATGAATATGTAACTTTAGATATAATATTTTTGAGTTATTTGGAATATTTTGTTAACATGACAAATTTATGAAGATGGTTTTCACTAGGCAAGGAATCCCTAATTGCTTAGGAATAATACCATCATTGCGAAAAAGATATTTTTTTTTTGAATTTTTGTAATTTTAAGTTTGATATGTAGAAATTTAATAAAATATCAACGCAATATTTTAATTTATCTCAAAAAAAAAATTTTCAAATTTATCTAGAACCCTTGTGTGTGAAGTGTGTTCATTTCCATTTTGATGCTATCATAATGATACAAAATCTCTCAAATAACAAATGTGTGTCTTTTGTAAAGTTCGTTTACTGATTTTAAGTAGATAAATGATGGAGCAAACTTAATGAAACCAATGTATGTGCAAGTGAAATGTTATTTAACCATGATTTTGTGCATGCATTAGGAATGAACTGTTATGTGAGTCAAATTACATAAAGATAGCTAATCCACAAGAGGACATTGGTCTATACAAAAGAAGGTCGCTAATGTGATAGACATGTTGCCACGCAAAAAGGAATTACCTAATGTCAAGCAAGTTGGGCACAAATCACTTGTTATGGGGATTACCTTCATGATTTTTGACTGAATGAGAAATTACAGGGATTCAAGTTCCATATTCCTTCTTTTCTTCACTTTCAGGGGGTAGGGATTTTGTTCATTTTTTTTTTAACAAGGGGATTTTATTGCTTTTCTTTTTATCTTTTCATTTTTTTTTTCTTCTTTTGGGATACTTGCTCAGCTTAGATGTGGAGCAAGGGATTTTTATTTGGGTAGGATGGAATCTTGTCCTTTTGCCAATTTCTCATTCATTCTAGATCATGGACATGACAGGATAGCAAGGAAAATTTTTCTCTTAAAGCATTAAAACTCACTATGCAATACCATTATTCGAAGATTGCAATAAATCATCTTTAATGTGTAATGTGTGGGTCTTGGTTCCAAAAAGTAGCAACATAATTCATAAACATAAAATTTATTTAGTGAAAATAGTGTTCTTTGATATAAGAGAGATTTATAATCAAAATAACAGATATAAAAAATTATTTAATTTTACGAATTTTTAAGTGTGTGGTTCAAGATAACTTTTGAATTTAATCCTAGATAAAGGAAAATATTACTTGCTATTTTAGCAAAATTTGATTAAAGCTTTTGGGAATATTTTTGTATTTTTCTTATTTTGTAATTTGTTTGGCTATTTTGAGGAACATTTTTGAAAGTGCATGATAAACCTATTTACAAATATGTACAAAGATGAAGATTTGGATCTATGCATAATATCGTTTCAGGTGCATAATATTCATGGGTTCCTTGAGATATTTTCCTTCCAAGGTAGCCAATCTATATGCACCTGACCCAAATTTAGTAGTGATGATAAATGATCCCAGCCAGTTGGGCTAGAATTTTCCTTTAAGGTCTTTTCTTGCATTAGTATTCCTCTTATTTTCTTTTAAAACTAAATCTCTAATTTCAAATGATCTGTTATGAACTTTTTTAGCATATGATCTTTTAAGTTTGTCTTGGTAAGCACAAATGTGCTCTAAAGCATGAATGCATTTTTTATCTAGAAGTTCTAGCTAACTGAGTCTGCTAGCATGATATTCATCTCCTACTTTAGCATCTTGAAGTAAAAGTGATAGGGATGGAACTTATAATTGAAAGGGAAAAATTGCTTTAGCACCATATACCAAGACAAAAGGTGTAGCACTAATGGGAGTACGAACGATAGTTCGATAAGCCCACAAAGCAGGATATAATTGGATGTGCCAGTCACGACCTGTTTTATTAACCATTATTTTTAATATTTTGATTAAGGTTTTATTAGATGCTTCGGCTTGGCCATTTCCTTGTGGATAGTAAGGAGTGGACCATCTATGTTGGATTTTATACTTTTGACATAATTTATTAATATCTTTATTTTTAAAACATGTTCCATTATCAGAAATAAGATTATATGGAATTCCAAATCTACAGATGATTTGATTAAATATGAATTTTGAGACTTGGATTCCTGTGCAAGAAGCTAAAGGCATAGCTTCGACCCACTTTGTAAAATATTCAGTTGCAGTTATGATGAGCTTGTGACCATTAGATGAAACAGGGTTGATTTTACAAATAATATCTAAACCCCATTTAGAGAAAGGCCAAGGGGATGCTATGGTTTGGAGTTCTTGGGTAGGAGCATGGACAAGGTCAGAATGCCTTTGGCATTTGTCACATTGATGCACATAATCATTTGCATCTTTCTCCATTGAAGGCCAAAAATAACCTATTCTAAGAAGTTTTCTAGAAATAGCACTTCCACTAAAATGTCCTCCACAAGACCCATCATGAGCTTCACTTAGGGCTTTCTTAGACTCTTCAGAATTTAGACACCTTAATAAGATATCTTTGAAGGATCTCCTATAAAGGGTATTGCCAATTATACAAAGTGAACATCTCGCTTGCATAACAATATACATTGGTTTCTATCAAATCCTTCAGGGAAGGTTCCATTTTGTAAGAAATTAAAAATGTCTATGTACCACGGTTTTGGGGTAACTTCATTAATAAAAAAAACATCTAATGGTTCCATACATGACTTAGTAGAATCATGTTATTGGATTTTTATGATGATAATAGTAGCATATTCATCGTCCAACTCCAAAGGCAACAAAGAAGCCATCGTAGCCATAGCATCGACAACGCGGTTACTAGTTCTAGGAACAACTTCTAAAGTTACTTTATTAAACAATGATATAAGTTTTAACACATATTCCTTATAAGGATGAAGTTTCTCATCTCGTGTTTGATAAAATTCATTAATTTAATTTATGACAAGCTGAGAATCTCCAAAAACTAATAATATTTTTACCTTTAGTGCTAAAGCGACTTGTAATCCAAGGATTAAAGCTTCATATTATGCAGTGTTATAAGTACAAGCAAATTGTAATTTAAATGATAAATGGATTAGGTGCTTTTGAGGAGATTTTAATATAATACCTGCACTTGCTCCACTCATACTTCTAGATCCATCAAAAAATAATGTCCAAGTTTCTGAGTGATCCTCTTCCAAGTTGAGGCATTCATCAGGAAATTCGATGCTCATAGGTTGAGTAGATTCCATAGGAGTAGGAGCTAATTGATCTGCTATAACTTGGCCTTTTATAGATTTTTGGCTGATAAATATGAGTTCAAAATCACTAAGAGCAAGAACCCATTTAGCTGTGTGTCCTGACAGATATGGTCTACTCATTAAATATCTTAATGGATCCGATTTAACAATGACATATGTCGTTTGACTTAACATATAATGGCACAATTTTTGCGTTGAAAATACTACTGCTAAACATAATTTTTCCAATGGAGTATACTTTGTCTCATAATTTATTAAAGTCCTACTTATATAATATGTTGCTTGTTCTTTATTTTATTTATCAATTTGAGCTAACATAGCTCCAAGTGCAAGTTTTGAAGCCAAAATATACAAAATAAAAGGTTGTCTGATTTAGGCAGAACAAGCACTGGAGGATTAAGAAGGTATTGCTTAATGCTATCAAAAGCTTCTTGAAACTATTTATCCCACTGAAAGGATACATTCTTCTTAAGCAATTTAAGGAAATGTTCTATCCTATCCGCCAACTTATCTATGAAGCGACAAATAGCTTGTAATTTTCCTTGCAAACTTCTTAATTTTGATATATTCTTAGGAGATGGCATATCATGAATAGCTTTAATTTTTAGAGGGTCTATTTCTATACCTCTTATAGAAATGATAACTCCTAATAACTTGCCAGATTTCACCCCAAATACACATTTATCTAGATTTAAGCGTATTAGATACTTTCTTAGTCTATCAAATACTTTCCTTAAATCTCTAATGTGATCATCTTCTTCATTGGATCTAGCTATTATGTCATCAACATAATCATGTATAATATCATACATAATATCATGAAAGATATATGTCATGGCTCTTTGATATGTTGCTCCAGCATTCTTTAAACCAAAAGGCATAACTTTCCAACAGAAGGTTCCCCAAGGTGTGATGAAAGCTATTTTTGCTTGGTCCTCAGGAGCAATTCTGATTTGGTTGTATCCTGAAAAACCATCCATAAGAGATAAAATTCCACTCCCAGTTGTAAAGTCTATGATTTGATCCATATTAGGGAGAGGAAAATCATCTTTAGGGCATGCTGCATTAATATCTCTAAAGTTTTTGCAAACCCTAATTTTTTTGGATTCTTTCTTAGTGACTGGAACAACATTAGAAATCCATTCTGCATAATCAATTGCTTGTATGAAAATGACGTTTAAGATATTTTATAATTTACCTTTGACTAATAGTGCAACTTTAGGATACATCTTTCTTAATTTTTGCTTTACTGGTTTAGCATCAGGGTGCACTACTAGATGATGCATGACTACAGAAGGATCTAAGCCAAGCATATCTGCATATATCCATGCAAATACATCTGAATATTCTGTGAGAAATTTTATGTATAATATTTTTTTTTCTTCACTCAATTCAGATCCAGTTTTGACCATATGAGGATTTTATTTTGTACCAATGTTAAATTTTAGAAAATTTTCTACAACAATGTTCAAGTCTCTTTCAAAATTTTGTTATGTAGGAGATACACCCATTTCTTGTAATTCTTCAAAAGTGCATTTAGCTAATTCCTCTTGAGGATTACATTCTTCTATATGGGCTATGCATGGCATGGATCTATCAAAGAAATACTGGTTTTGAAAAATTTCTTCTGAAGACACATCATGATATATGTCCCCTTATAAACATTCATCCATAGAAGCAATCATGTTTGGATATACTAATGTTAACATGTTACATGTATGCACTTTTCTAGACATTGTTTTTAATTCTATGTATTCTTGATATGTCATGATATTGTCATCATCCTTGTATGGAAATGGCTCAGTTTTTTTGGGGATGAGTCCAAGACCACATCGGGATGACCATTCAATAACTTCTAAAGGTTCTCTTATACCCTTTTGATAAGGTCCTAAGCCTTTACCTCTATATCCCAAATTACACATTATTTATTTTGGTATTACATATTTATCAAAAAAATAGCATTTGGCAAATTCATTTTGATCAATTGAAATTTCTAATATTGAATACTTTCCAAAATCATATCCTGCAGATATAAATATAGAGCTCCCAATATGACAAATGCTCCCTTTCTTAGGTACTCCAAAAGTGTGGGGAGATGAGGAAGACTCATATAATATCTTAGAATCTTGCGTAGCTAGATTAACTTATTCAATTGGTGCTAAAATTGAGGATAAATCCGCTAATCCTTCATCTGAAACTGCATATGAGGTAGATGGCTTATGTTCTTTATCATTTTCCTTATATGTTGAAAATTTAAACTCTGTAGGGTCTATAGGTAATTCAATCACTACAATTTTAGGAAAAGGATTAGATATTCCTTTAGAAGGGGATGGTTCTTTTATTTTTATTGATACTTTATCACATGCTTTAGGTGATGGTGATTTAGAATGTGATTTAGGCTTATAGCGCTTTATGGGTGTATTTGGATTCTAAGGGATAGAAGTTATGGCTAGATAAAATGGAACTCCTATGGGTTATTCCAGAGCATACATGTCAAAAGGTCTAGGGTCTTCATGGATGATAACCAATTAATTTTTAAATTCAAATTTTACACATTGATGTAATATGGAAGAAACTACTCTCATTGCATTGATCCAAGGTTGACCTAAAATAATGTTGTATGATGCAAAGTAGGGTACAACAAACACAGTCATATCCAAAATTTGTGGACCAACTTGCAATGATATTTTCATTACTCCAAACGTTTCTTGAGTCTCATCATTAAATGCCTTAATAAGCATCTCAATTTTTTGCATGTCTTCTTTCTTAAACCCAAATATTTGAAAAAAATCATAAGTGCATATATTCAGTGAAGATCCATTGTCTATTATAACTCTTTTAACTCCTACATCTCCAATAATTGTTGTAATATATAAAGGATTATCTCCAAACATACTTTGAGGAGGTATTTCCTTATCTTTGAAATCTATGAAGTTGACTTCATTTAAAGTTACAACATTTACTATAGCATTTGGTTCAATATCTTCTGGAACCATAATTTTTTTTAGAGTTTTCATTAATTCATCTCTATGAGTGGGATAAGTTCTCAAAATGTCTAGAAGATAAATTCTTGTTGTAATGGTAGATAATTGTTCATTAATATCATAGGGTGTTCTCTGTTGTGAACCAAACGCATTATTTCCTTTGTTAGGAGTTTTTAGAATAAATGGGTTTGCTAATCACTTTGGTCTTGTGAATTCTGGTTTTGGGCTTGTTGCCTTGTAATCACTCCTATAGTCCCCACAAAATTGCTATGAGGTCTTGCATTTTGTGCTTGTTCATTTGAGAGCCACTGTTGTGACAATGGTCTAGTGGTCACTCTTCTTGGAAATGGTTCTTCTGGAACCATCTAATTTGTAATAGGAGTGATTGATTCAGATTCATCTTCTGAACTATTTGAATTAGTTGAAGTGATATCCATTTCACTTTCATCATCACTTCCTTCACTATTCCCTTCATTACTCTCTACAGTTGTTATTTGACAATCTCTTAAGGGTCTGACAGTCATCTGAGATGCCGTAGTAGCATATGGCTTTTGTAAATTTTGATGAGGCATAAAACCACTAATAGTTCCCACATATCTAGTTGGATGGGGAACATTATTTTGTTCTACTTGATTTATAGCTTCTTTACCGTGTTTTGGTAAAGGATGTTGAAAAATATCCAGATTTTGATTTGCATTCTATTTTTGGGGTTGTTTTTTAGCATCATTTTGGATATTTCTAGGATGAAATTTCTCTACCTCCATATCTCCTTTATCAATTAAATATTGAATCATATTATTTAACCTTTTACATGAATTTATTGAATTTCCATCAACTCTATGAAAATTACAGTGCAAATCAGCTCTAAACCCCGCTACAGTTGTATTGGGTTGTCTTATTTCAGGAAACCGAATTAAGCCTTGTTCTAATAACTGAGGTAAAATCATATGTAATGGTTGATTTAATCTGGTAAACTCTCTTGTAGGTTTATCAATAGATTTTAGTATGAACTTCTTCACAACTTCAATAAGGTTGATATTCTGATTATTCCTACTATCGGTAACTCTGTTACCGACTACTTGCTTGTTCTTGTACTGATTTTTAGAATTCTTATCTTCATATTTCTTTTTATATTGACCTATTCTAATAAGGGCACTCTCTACCATTCTCCCTAGGTCAATATATTGGTCAAAATATGTTATATTAGCCATGGAAAGTTCATAGGAAAATTGTTCTTGCAAATTATTTATGAATATGTCTAGCATTTTTCTTTGTGGTAATGCAAAATGCAACTTGATTAAAAGTTATCTCCACTTAGTTAAGAATTCTGCAAAACTTTCATCTTTACCTTGCTTAAGATTGTACAAATATTTAATAGTCATATGCCTCTCTATGTAGGCACTAAATTGATGTATAAACATCTCAGCTGTTTATTCAAAATTCCTTAAGGAGTTGTTAGGAATTTGATAGTACCATTCCAAGGCTATGCCTCCTAAAATTTTAGGAAACATCTTAAGCATCAGTAAATCATCATGCAAGACATCATGACATGCTATTATAAACATGCGTAAATGCTCGATGGGATATTTCGTTCCCTTATATATAGTGAACACTGGCATAGAGAAATTCTTAGGGTAAGGTTGAGCTATTACGATGGGATCCAAGGGTTGACTACACATCTCTTTATAGTTGTATGAGGGACAGTAAGGATCTATTTGGTCTAAGCAGGAAGCCAATTGCTTTACCATTGCTTCCAACTCTTTATGTCCACCAAATTGGTTTGGTTGCATCGTATCATTATATCCTTGATAATAATTAGGTGCAACTGTATTAGGATTTCCCATTGAGACAGTGTTATGCAAAGTATTTCTTGGTGGAAATATCTTTTGATAATTATTCTTTTGCACTTGTTTGCCCTTCCGTTGTTGATTAAGTGCTTGGGAAAGTATAGAAGCAAAGCTCTATTACTTAGCATTTGTTCTAACATTATTAAGAGGAATCTTAGAGGCTTGAGTTGTTTGTTTTTGAGGCCTCTAATTTATATGTATCATATTTTTTCTTGGTGTTTCGTCTTGTTCCTCACTAGATTCTATGTAATGTAAGGGGTTGGTTGCACTTTAAGTGCAGTTGTAAAAGCATCTGCTAGGTTTCATTTTCCTTGCTTCTCTACTTCTATTACTTGATTAAGATCATCCATATTATCTCTCATAAAAGATATAAAATTTTCAACGGATTCAAACTTAAGATTACCTTTAGAATTTAATTTAGGTTGATTAAGTTCTACATCCTCACTGTCATTGTCATGATCCGAAGAAACAGGTTCTTCTTCGGATCGAGTTTCTTCATTATTATTTTGTTCTCGGTATGGTTCTCGTTCTTGCTCTAGTTTTTGATCTTCTATTTCATTCTCAATTTCTTTACCATTCCTTAATTTAGGCATTTTGAATTAAGTTGATTTCACAGATATATATGTTATATATATGTGTTAGGTTTTGGGGTATATATATATATTATTTATATATACCTAACTAATTAAATTAAATTACTATTTTTAGATTGATTTTTTGTTTTGTTTATCTAGGACACGTAGAGCAAGCAATTAAAAACATAAATAATCACACGCTAGGTAATAGTAGATTTTAATCTTCTTGAAATAATTTATGTATATCATTAATGGGCTCCAATTGATCAGGTGTCATGTAATGCTCTTCTTCAAATGTGAAGTTGTCTTGTAGGAACCTTATGAATTGTGCTAAGGTAATGCAATCAACTTCTAGGTTAGACCTATAAAAATATAGCTCGTGACAATACTCTCTATATAATACATCTCTAGGGACGGTATTAAGCCTTCTCTTATCGTCTAGGATTATTTCTTGACTTTCTATGTGAACTAAAAACTTATGTGTCGCTACGACATTGTCTAGGTAGGTTTCAAAGGAGTAGAAAGTAGGTGAAATCAAGGCTCTCTTATTAGTCAACCACATTTTGCAAGATATTTGAAGGTCAAAATAGGTAGGTTCTCTATAAGGATCCAGGATTCTAGCCAAGTCTATCCTAAGGATTTGTTTAAATTCTTCTTGTCTACTTTCAATAATGTCTAGTCTTCTATCTAATTCAATTCAGGACTCTCCAGATGTTATATTTTCACTTTCATTAAAGTATGAGACTTCTTGAATTGCTAATATTGTAGTAACATTAATACGAATAGCTCTCCTATAATTATAATCTACCATATGAAATGCAAATGCAATTTAACTATTATTTTTTTTGTTTTGATTTTGGTTTTTGTTTTGATTTTGATTTTAATATTTAATTTAAGAATCAGAAGATAATCAAATGTTTCACGTCGGGTTCACAAAATAATGTAGGCCTAAAATTTTCACACTCCTTTCCTCTAGGCTGATGGATCCGCACCTCATAGGGGAATGGAAAATTATAGAGCTACACCTCAAAAGAGAGGCACTTGATCGTGCCTTCTTGTGGTGATTTTTTGACGAATTGTGGGTTCACCAGGAAACTTTTGATGGCAGTTTCTACACCTAGGTTGAGAATGAGGTTTAATATGTTCATTTTCGGATCACTCATACAAACACCTAAGGTTGGACTTTGAAATGCAACTAACCTATCTATGATGCAATTTTTTTTACTTTTTTGATGAAAACAATAGACAGAAATAGAAATGACAAATGCAGTTGCTAATTCTATGGTTAAAAGAAATTCAAAATATACCTGAATCAAGATGTTTGATGAAGATTTTGATTTTTTGATGCAGAGCAGGATCGCTGCTATTTTGGCAGAATCGTTGTTGTTCCAGGAAAAATCGCTCAACAATTTTCTGAAATTGCAAGCGATTTCGCTGCAATTTTGTAGCAACAAAACACAAGACACAAAGTGATTTTTTGGCATAAATATGATTCAAACTTGGATATGTTTCCTATTTAAGCATTCCTTTTCAACTAAATGAAAGATAGAAAAGGTTTGTAATAGATGTAAGTACAAGATTCTAAATGTTCATGAATTTTATGTAAGCAAAATGCAAATTTAAATTAAAAATTGATTAACATGATGGTGAATACCCGAGATGCATTACTGAATTAATGAAAATATAATTAAATAACTAAATAAAATGGAAGATAAGGAAGAAGAACAAACAAAATAAAGGCTTTTGCCCCCAGATGATCTATGAGTAAAATCATTGCCAAGTCAGTAGGATCGTTGCCAAGTCAGCAGGATCGCTGCTATTTTCTATGAAATCGCACACCTACTCCGCCTGCTCACAGTATGATTCTATCAATTGTTCTACGATTTCACCGTTCGTTGTGTGATTTTTACTGCAACCTGCAAGTGAAAATTTGCTAAATAGGGTAATGGTACAATGATGGATTTTAGGCAAATACAGGAAAATTGAATACGGGAAGATTATACTAATGGCTTTTCAATTCTGCTATTTTCTCAGGGGATCACTTAGCATGCTTTGAAATCAAGGAGTCAGCCCTAAAAAATGAATTAGAGGGGGTATTAAATAGGATTAGGGGTAAATCTGGGAAATCAGGAGGTTAGGCCAAAATAGGGAGAGAGTTGGGATCCCTCCTATGTTTGCCCCCTGCCTAATCTCGCCAGAATCCGTCATTACAACCTCTTTCCAAACTCAGAAACGTAGTTTGAAATGGATTTTTGGCATTTTGCAAACTTGGGAAAATTTTGTTTTTGAGCAAAATCGCTTGATGATTTTTCTAGCCGCTAAAGTGATTTTATTGAAAGTTAGGCGATTTTGCCCAATGGTCAAAACAACATTGGTTTGAGGGCACAAAAATCGAGACAAATGGATTTTTGCTACTTTTGAATGATTTTTGAGTAGACGTAGGTAAATTTGATGTTTTTATAAATTTTAATGCTTTTACTGAGTTAATCAATTTAAGTGCATCAAATTTAAGATGCTACATAATCCTTTTGAACCTTGCCTTCACAAACAATATTATTGCCTTCAATAATATATTGTATTATTAATCCTTTTGAACCTTGCCTTCACAATTAATATTATTGCCTTCAATAATATTAAAAATTACTTCTTTTGAACCTTGCCTTCATAATTAATATTATTTCCTTCAATAATATTAATATCTTGCCTTCATTTTTAAACCATTGTTCCAAAGAGATCTTAAGCCTTTTGTACTTCATTATAATATTCAAAAATAAATATTATAATGCTTTTCTCAACAAATTTTCTTTCTAGAGATAAACTTGTGCCTTCCTTACTTAGAATAATAATTGTGCCTTGAGAATTATTTTCCTTGATGTCAATGACAACCAATTACATCTTATATTTTGACATCAATCTATGACATCAATCCTTTGTCATCAATGACAACACAATATACTCAAAATTTCCAACAGCTCTCAAATTCTTCTATCATTGCCATTGGCACAGTAATGGCTTAGGTTTATATGAGTAGGGTTTCAGGACACCCTATATACCATAGTACCAACTACCTTCTAATAATTTTGGTTTAAGGTATTCCATATGCATGTCAGATGAGTTATTGAATAGTTTCCTAGAGTGCCTAAGCCTAGGATTTAGGGTGGATATTGATTACAATGAATATGTTGATCCCAACCCTTCTCACTTATGGAGGGATCATTGCCCAGTCATTATAGTTACTATAGAACCTCCTATAGTATATCATGATACTATTCTAGAAGAGGAATATGAACTAGAGGATATTCCTTAAAACGATTGGGTAGATGAAAACGATGACTATGAAGATGCAATTTAAATTGCATACTTAGGTCCTACCCAAATTCATCATATCAATAATTATATAGAAGACATTGAGCCTACTAGACCCCCTATTGACACAAATGACATTTACCACTAGGCTTTTCCTACTTTGTCTAACTTAAGGCAGCTCCTCTCGCTTGAGAACCTAGTTACCATATCTTCTCCTAGTGTAGACCCAAATATCCCAATGCCTCCTAATCCAAATCTAGAGCATCTAAAGAAACCATCAATAGATAGGTCCTACCCCAGTAGTCATGGAGATCACCAAATTTTCATCAACATAGTTTCCATTGATTTAACCACACCACTCCGCAATCCTATCGACCCCTCAAAGCCGTTGCAACTAAACCTTGAGGAGATTGAATTTGATCACATCACATCGACACCATTGCTTGAAGATTTATTCCCATGTGAAGAAATACTGCAACCATTTCATTTCACTCTAGGCCATGCTGAGGATGTTTATAATTTTGAGGTCAAATATGAAATGATAGATCGCTTGAGCCCAATAGATGATATCAACTTGATCCCTAGGCCTCACCACCTTGAGGGGGGATTCCATATATCAATTGATGATACTTTCAACATGGATATTGGGATTGATACTATTTACCCTAAGAAAGTAAAATTTGGAGAAATTCTATCTCTATAGGAGTGTGCCATCCTCATACCTCTTTTGACGGATAAGTTTAATATTTTTTCTTGGTCATATGGAGATATGTCAAGTCTTGATCTGAAGTTGATTAAACATAACATTTCTTTAGACCCCACTATGAAACCTGTCAAGCAAAAGCTTAGAATATGCACCAAAAAATCACCTTAATGGTGAAGGATGAATTACAAAAGTTGTTGGATGTAGAGTTTATTCAACCCATCAACTATCTAGAGTGGGTATCAAACATGGTACCTTGAGGTAAACCTGATGGGAGGATCTGTATTTGCATAGATTTTAGAGGCCTCAATAAGGCAATACCCAAGGATGTATTCCTATTGCTAAATATAGATTCTCTCATAGATGCAACTGCAGGTCATGAGATGTTATCCCTTATGGATGGTTTTTAATCTATTATTAAATTTGGGTTAAACCCAAATATCAACACAAGACAACCTTTACCACTTCATGGGGTAGATTATACTATAAAGTTATGACATTCAGCCTCAAAAATACTGGTGCCACCTATCAGTGGGCCATGACATATATATTTCATGATTACATGCATAAGATCCTAGAATATTACATTTATAATTTTGTCCCCAAGTCATTATTTCATGAAGAGCACATAGATGCTCTACATAAAGTCTTTGATCACCTGATAAAACATAATGTTAGGCTGAATTCTAATAAATTTGTTTTTGATGTCACATTAAGAAAACTCCTAGGATTCATAGTCTCCAAAATAGGTATTGAAGGAGGTCCTGCAAAGGTCAAAGTAATTATAAAAATGCTTCCTCCTACAAACATCAAAGAGATTCATAGCTTATAGAGCAAAGTAGCATCCATAAAGTGCTTCATAGCACAATTTTCGGATAAATGTCGACCCATGAATCAACTACTACATAAGGGAGTCCCATTCAATTGAGATGAAAACTGTCAAAAGGCCTTTAATGAGATCAAACAATACCTGGAAACATCATTGGTATTAGCTCCACCTTGACCAGGTGTGCCCTTCTTACTGTATATTTCAGCCAAAGACATTGCTCTGGGAACCATGTTAACCTAGAAGAACAAAGAAAATAGAGAATAGGCTATCTATTACATTAGTCACACCTTGGTCAGTTATGAGCTAAAGTATGTATACATTGAAAATTTCTACTTAGTAGTGGTGTTTGCTACCAAAAATCTACACCACTACATGCTAATTCATACCACGTATATCATATCAAAATAAAATCCTTTGTGATACATAATGAGTCACACGTATCATAATACGTGAACCCCAAAGTGGATAATGCTATTTATGGAATTTGATCTTGAATTCATCAGTCAAAAATTCATTAGTTAGGTCAAAGTAGATCAACTAGTAGAGGCATCTCTTCAGGATGATAAGCCTCTCATCATAGAACTACCTGATGATGCATTGTTTACATTATATGAGTCACTTGAACCTGAAGAGTTAGATAAAAAAGCAGACATGAATTTTTTCTTCGATAGTTCCAAGTGCGAGCAAGGGGGTGGCACAAGGATTATGTTTTTTATGTCACAAGGAGCTCCTATACCTTTTTATTTTAAACTCAATTTCCCTTACACCAAAAATAACATTGAATACGAGGCTCTAATATTGGGTCTCCAAATAGCTATCACCATGAAGATTAAAAAGCTAAATATATTTGGTGACTCCTTGCTCATTGTAAACCAAGTGAAAGGAATTTAACAATGTACATGTCCCATATTGAAAGCTTACACAGAGCTTGTGGATACATAACTAGACCAAATGGACTGGTACAACATTGAGGCAATCCTTCATACGTCTAATCAATTTGCAAACACAATGTCATATTTGGGATCTTTAATACCTTAGAATCCTTCCATCAATTTTATGACCATCCATGTCAAAATTCTCTCACAATCAGTGATATTGCATGAGCCTTCAAATAAGAAAAAATCATTCCACATGATTCAGATAGAACCAAATCATGAGTGGTTCTACAAATCCTGAGACTTTCTAAAATATGCATCCTAGGTTCCTTGATCTCGTAGGATCCTTTATAAAATGGCACTACCATTTATCATAAGTTTGTTTTCCAATCTATGTTTGTGCATAATGAATTGCAACAGGAACAAGTTGTTTAGTCAGTTGAAGCTCAAGCTTATCAGGATTGGCTTATCCAATTAAAATATTACCTAAAACTTGGAATTATCCCTTAAGGATTATCACACATTGTAAAAAGAGCATTTAAATAGAAATAAACTAGGTATGTCTTGCTAGGATATATTTTGTATCGATGGAGCTATGATGGACTCCTCCTTCATCGTCTTAAGCCCCAAGAATCTACTTGGGAAATCTCACAATCTCACTATGATACCTATGGTGGCCACTTTAGTGGCATGCCTATCATCAAGTGCATCCTTATAATGGGTTATTATTGGCCCACAATGGATAAGGATTACTTCTCATATGTCAATAAGTGCCTAAAGTGTCATCATCATGCTAATATATTGCACCTACCATCTCAAGCCTTATAACCGATTCAATCGATGTGGCCTTTTTCTTAGTGGGGATTTGATCTAATTGGGAATATCTCTACTCCATATTTAGACAACCATACATTCATCATAATTCCATTATTTACTTTATTAAATGGGTGGAAGCAATCCCTTTGACCTCTATTACTGGACCTCGTATTGCAGATTTCATACTCCATAATATTATATGTCATTTTGGTATTCCACCCAAAATAATATCAGATAATGGGACATAATTCAAGAACAAATGTGTATGCTCTAATGTCCAAATATATAATTTAGTACAACTTTGCAACACCATATTATCTTTAATCAAATGGGCAAGCAGAGACCTCTAATAAAACTATAGTTGCCATATTGAAGAAAATCATCAAGGAAAATCATAAGGATTGGCACCTTCAATTACCTCTAGCTTTATGGGCTTATCGAAATAACATTTGGACTCCCATAGGGGTAATCCTATTTTCTCTATTATATGGAACTAAATCCATTATACCCTTGGAATTATAAATTTCATCGTTACGAGTCTCATTGAAAGAGTTCATTGATGACAACACTTCACGATAAGCTCATCTCGATCAATTGACCTTTCTTGATGAATGATAATTGAATGCTCTGGAGCATATCTTAATTTATCAATATCATAATAAATGATATTATAATACTAAATTCCATCCAAGGAACTTTAAGGTTGGGTATCTTGTGCTTAAAGAGAACCAATAGAACTCAAACCTATCGCCTCATCTGTGAGATAAATTATGGCCAATTGGTTAGGTCCCTTCATCATCACAGAGAATATAGGACTAGGTACTTATCACCTAACTTCACTAGAAGGTGTTGAGGATCCCAAGCTTCTCAAAATTCTTAATTTATGGTTTTTTTATACTTAAGTCATAAAATAATCAAAATTTCAAAAACAACAAAAAACATCAAAAATTCCAAACAATAAAAAAATGTAAAAACACAAAAACAATAAAAAACATCAAAACACAAAAAAATTTACATCATAAATTTTTATTATATGCATTCATTAGTTGCATTACATTAGGCATATTCATCCATTGCATGTGAATTAGTATAGGTTGTGTTTACATTCTTACAAATGACACCATGTTTGTATGTCAATCATGAATTCACATATCATTATCATTCATATTTCCCTTGTGAGTAATTGTGTTTTTCAACACAAATTATGAGTTGTTATAGGGTGTATACTAGGGTTTTTCGGTCATTCAACCATCCCTAGTTAGATTTTCAGATTTTTTAAAAATCAATCTTGGATTTTAGAAGGTGAGGTCTAGTTTTGATATTACCTTCCATATATCAAAATACCAACACAATTTTACATATTAACAATCCAAGTCTGAACAAGGAAGGATGACGCTACAAAGTGGTCCTTGTCACCTAAAGTGAAAGGTTTCCTTACTCATATTATTATGTACATGGTCTAGCATGTTGAGAATTAACAAAAGGACAAGCTCTTTCCTATCCAAAAATCCCCTTGCTCTTCCACAAAACAAGCAAATTCCCTAAATAATACAAAATAAACAGTGATTTTCATCACTAAGAAAATCCCTTTCTTAAAAAAAAAATTAATGGTTTTCACCACTAAGCATGAGAAAGTATCTCAAGTAATCAAAATAAAAGAATGGGGTAACGAGATTTAATCCTTAGAATCTTTAGTAATCAAAATCCATGGGGTGATCAACATTACAATAATGGGTTGAATGAAACCTTCCTGGCAATGGAGTATCTTTATGCGTAGCAATATATCTATTATATTAGTGACCTTATTTTGTACAAAATAATGTCATCTTATGGATGAGCTAGCTTTTGGTGGCTTATATTTCCTAGTAGTCTAGTCTAACTGCGTCCAAACTCAGGATCATGATGACCATAAGGTGATCCTCATTACAATAATGGGTTGCATGAAACCTACCTGGCAATGAGGTGGTCTTATACCTCGTCTAATAGATTCACTTTTCACACATAGGGATAATGAATATCTAGGTCTTCTTAATAGGCTTATATATTTTAGGAGTCTTGTGTATTCATTTTTCAAATTTTGATCAATCAACTAGGGTGTCTGAGTCTCTTGAAAAACCTTAAAAGTACCCTCATAGCAACAAATCATCTCATAAACAAATCATAGTTTTCCTTATGAACTTTTGTTTATTAAGGGTTATTCATAAAATAGAATATATACCATATGGATATTAACAATGATATTTAGATGGACACTAACTATTTTATGCATACATTTTAGTTTACATAAGCTTATAGGGAAATACCCTACATCTCACATCATTTCATCTCACATATGGATTTATAAATGATTAATTATTATAATAAGGGCTAACATTGTTATTTATGATTTTATACATTCTGTGGTATTTGCCATTAGTTAGTTACACACAAATTAGATTCATTTAGTATGTTTTAAATGATTAATGCATACAAATACATTTGTATTAGACCATCCACATGAAATTAATGCATTATATATACATTACTGAAGAACACAAGCTTATACTGAGAGGGGGTGAACAATATAGCACCCACTTTTTACTTTCTTTCCAAACCAATATCAATTAATGTCCTTAATTGCAATAACCAAATATAGCAGTGTGCATTAATAACTCAGATAACAATAGTAAGCAAGAGCACAAGTCACCACACACAATTGAGACACAATATTTAACGTGGTTCCCCCAATGTGGGGTACTCCACAAGATAATCTCCTTATAATATTTCACACAAAAATAAGGATCCTTATCCAATACAATGATTACTTTGATCTGCTCAAAGCTAGGCAATACACTGATCTACTCAGGTAGGCAATCCACTGCTCAACTAGGCAACACACTGATCTACTCAGGTAGGCAATCCACTGATCTGCTCAGCTAGGCAACACACTGATCTACTCAAGGTAGGCAATCCACTGATCTGCTCAGCCAAGAAACACAAATCTGCTCAGGTAGGAAATCCACTAATCTGCTCAGCTAGGCAACACACTGATCTACTCAGGTAGGAAATCTACTGATCTACTCAACAATCTCACATAGAACTTGTCCAAATCTTCTCAACAAGCTCACACAGAACTTATCCAAATATGCTCAACAAGCTCACACAGAACTTGTCCAAATCTGCTCAACAAGCTCACACAGAACTTGTCCAAATCTGCTCAACAAGCTCACACAAAACTTGTCCAAATCTGCTCAACAAGCTCACATAGAACTTGTCCAAATCTGCTCAACAAGATCACATAGAACTTGTCCAAATTCTTCAACAAGCTCACACATAACTTGTCCAAAACTGCTCAACAAGCTCACAAAGAACTTGCTCAATAATTCAATCTCATAGGAGCATAAAGAGAATTGTTAGAGACTCAATATGTTCTTATACTCAAATCCAATCTCAACTCAAATCAATCTTATAGAAGCATAAAGAGAATTGTTAGAGACTCAATATGTTCTATCCTCAAATCTCAATCTCAACTCAAATCTAGAATATAGAATAGTTTGTTTCATGGAACTTGAACAATCACTTCACACAATCACTTGACTAGGCTCAATCAACTCTACTCAACCAATCATCACAAGGGACAACTCTTTCTCACAAAACCCTAGTCCAAGCATGTATCAACCAACTCAAATGTTTCCAACAATGCTCAACCACAAATCTCACATAACAATGATACTCATGTTCTTTTCAAGTTCTTTCATAACCAATCTTTTTTTTCAAGTTCTTTGCATAACCAATGGGCTTCAACAACTATGCTTATAAAATAAGGTTTAACCACAACTCTCAAACTAGAAAACCTTGAAGCATTCAACCAACCACTTTCGAAAAGGAAACCACAATCAATCCTTTTCTCTCCAATGATATTTCAGAAATCAACCACCATAATCAAAGTCAATAGGAGAATATTGCTCATACCTTTTATGAAGATGAAGAAACCTCTTTGGTGCCTAAATCTGCCACACTCAACAAACTTCTTTTTCAACTTTCAACAAGGGTTAGAGATCATGATTAATATCACAACAATATCCAAATAACACCTTATCACTCCTACTCAACAAAATGCATCATGTCCCCTTATGAAAGAATTAATCACTTTTGAAAAAGAACAAAACAACCTTCACTTTTGAACCCCTTTAAAAAAATAGAAATATCTCTTTACATACACCTTATTTCTCCCTCTAAATAAGTTAATCAAATAGCCCTCGAAATAAGCTTTCCAACGATATATAATATGATATATTTCTAAAAGGAAAAAACACCAAAAATTTCTCTTTTTCCAAAAGTGGATCACAACCCTTATTCCTCCTAGAAATAACAAGCTTACAAAACCTTATAACTCCCTATCTCTAAAAAATTATTTTTCATACACCCAAAGCATTCACAATATCAACTATGCAAGGCGCTTCTCATAAATACCTTTAATTTCAAAATCATGGCCTTAACCTTTGAAAACGTTTCGCAAAAATTGATGAGCGCCTTCACACCTACGGGAGTCAAACTTTGTTCCTCCTTGCTAGAACTATGAGACGCTAACCACGTGGGTGCAAGCCCACATTGGAAATAAATCCCAACCTTGTTGTATAAATTGTGCTCGATTGTTCTTAAAACAAAAAAAATGTTTTCCACCAAAACTTTTGCCCCTGCGGGATTCGAAACGCAGACCTCCCTTGTGCCAAAGTTATCTCTTGCCAACTGTGTTGCACTATCCAACGTGACATCAGGTCTAGACGTCCTCAATTTTCTTTAACCCTCAAAAATGACTTCTTTATTTTTCACCTTCCGCTTCCTCCACACACGAATTACTCTTCGATTTTCTCAACCTTGGCATCCTCAATAGGCAAAGTTTTTAACCATTATATATACACATTATAATGCTTCGAAAGACGTCAACGGATTATAATCAAACCTTCATTCTTTTGGACGTCGGCGATAATAAAATATTAAATTTAATTTTAATTTTAAATTTAAATTTTAAATAATTTAAAATTTAAACTTAAATATTTAAAATTAAATATCTCCTTCACCGGGGCACCTTTTTCGACGAAACGAAAATCCAACCTGGGTTTTAAGAAAAACCCATTTCAAATCTGCCATCCATGGTTTTAAATAAAACCTTTTATTTTTCCTACCTTGGTTTTCACAAAAACCCTATATATATCCATGCTTTCCAAAATATCATAAATGCTTATTTATGAAATACTTTGGCCACCAAAACTCAATGTGATCCATGTGACATCAATGATCCATGTGACATCAATGACAACATAAAATACCTCAAATTTCCAACAATCTCCCCCTTTGTCATTGATGGCAACACCTCTAATGCAAATCACCACAATCACTGCAAAAACCATTTCTGAGAATCAAAGTTGCTCCCCCTGACTCAATACTCTCTTTGGAGGCTGCTCCCCCTAACTCAATGCTCTCTTTGGAGGCTACTTCCCCTAACTCAAATCTCTCCCCCTTTGACATCAATGGCAAAAAGGGACACCTATGGGGCTAAAATATATGACTCTTAAGCTTAGCCCCCTCACCACCTTCTCTCTTGAGGTGATTAATTTTGGGGTGGGAGTACTTTTACTCCCAGCTGTTCTCTCAAATGCTCAAACGTTTCTCTTGGTAATGGTTTTGTAAATATGTCTACAATCTGATATTTTGTAGGAACATATTCCAATCTTACTTGTTGCTCTGTAACCTGTTCTCTTAAAAAGTGATACTTGATTGGAATGTGCTTTGTTCTGGCATGCATTACTGGATTCTTCGAGATACTTATAGCACTAGTATTATCACATAGAATAGGAATGGGATGATCATGTTCTATGCTAAAATATTTGAGAGTCTATTTCATCCATAATACCTATGAACAACATGTTGTTGCTGCAATATATTCTACCTCTGTTGTGGAAAGTGACACTGATGGTTGTTTCTTACTTAGCCAAGAAACTAAGCAATCACCAAGAAAGAATGCTCCTCCACTTGTGCTTTTTCTATCATCAATGTTTCCTGCCCAATCTGCATCTGTGTATGTTGTGAGAGTAAACTTACTACTTCTAGGATACCATAGACCATACTCCATTGTTCCTTTGAGATATCTGAGTATTCTTTTCACTGTTGTCACATGTGATTCTTTTGGAGCTGCTTGAAATCTTCCCACTAAACCAACTGCCTGTATTATATCTGGTCTTGTAGTTGTAACATATAACAAGCTACCAATCATAGATCTGTATAGTGTTTGATTTGCATCAGGAGATTCATCATCTTTGCTTAATTTACACCCTGTAACCATTGGAGTACTAACTGGCTTACTATCTTCCATTTTGAATTTCTTCAACATCTCCTTTATATACTTTGTTTGTGAAAGAAATATCCCTTTTTCTAATTGTGAAATCTGTAATCCGAGGAAAAAGGTTAATTCACCAAGCATAGACATTTCAAACTCATTAGTCATGTTTCTTGCAAATTCTTGACACATTCTGTCATTGCTACCCCCAAAAATAATATCATCCACATAAACTTCCACAATCATCAAATCATTTCCCTTATTTTTAATATATAGATTGCTATCAACTGTTCCCTTTCTGAAACCTTGCTCTCAAAGATATTTATCCAGTCTTGAATACCATGCTCTAGGAGCTTGCTTTAAGCCATAAAGAGCCTTTTTCAATCTACACACATAATCTGGCTTATCTGCTTGATTAAACCCATCTGGTTGTTCAATGTAAACTTCTTCTAAATGACCATTCAGAAAAGCTGATTTGACATCCATCTGATATACTTTGAAATTCTTGTAGCTTGAAAGTGCCAAAAACATCCGTATAGCTTCCAATATTGCAACTGGTGCAAAGGTCTCATCAAAATCAATTCCTTCTACTTGTGCATATCCTTTACACACCAATCTTGCCTTGTTTCTGATGACTTGACCATCTTCATTTAGTTTGTTCCTGTAGACCCATTTAGTACCAATTACATTTTTTCCTTTTGGTCTTGGAACTAATTCCCAAGTCTTACTTTTTTCAATCTGATCTAGTTCTTCCTTCATTGCTTTAATCCAACATTCATCATTTTTTGCCTCTCTAAAATCCTTTGGTTCTATCTTGGATAGTAGTGAAACATTTGCTTGTTCTGTTGAGCCTATGATTCCTCTTCTTGTTCGTCTTACATCAGGGCTGCCAATGATCAAGTCCTCTGGATGATTTTTCTGAATATATCTTGATGTAGTTTTGGAAGGTATATTCTGCAAATCTTCTTCATCTGAATCTTCACCCATTTCTTCTTGACAACTTTCTTCTTCTTCAAGAATATCTTCCTGGAGATGGCTCATTTATTCTTGTTCTTTCATCAACTCTGACATTTATACTTTCCACCATGGTATGTGTTCTTTTATTGTAGCATCTGTAGGCCTTACTCTTTGTAGAGTATCCAAGAAAAATACCTTCATCGCATCTAGGATCAAACTTGCCCAAGTCCTTATCCTCTCTTTTGATATAACACTTACTTCCAAAAATTTTGAAGTAGTTTACCGTGGGAGATCTTCCTTTCCAAAACTCATATGGAGTCTTATGTTGCTTTGTTCTAACTTGAGCTCTATTCATAACATAGACTGTTGTATTGATTGCTTCCTTCCAAAACCCATATGAGATTCTTGATTCATTTAGCATTGCTCTGGCCATATTCTCAAGAGTTCTATTCTTTCTTTCTACTACTCCATTTTGTTGCGGAGTCCTGGCTGTTGAATATTCTTTTCTGATTCCATGTTCTACACAAAACTCAATGAATTCTATAGAGATGAATTCCCCTCCTCTATCTGATCGCAAACACTTGATCTTCTTTCTTGTTTCATTTTCTACCATTTCTTTGAACACTTTGAAATGCTCAAATGCCTCTGATTTCTCTTTCAGAAAAACAACCCAAGTCATTCTAGAATAATCATCTATGAACAACATGAAGTAACTTTCACCTTGTAGACTTTTGGTTCTCATAGGACCACATAAATCAGTATGAATCAATTCTAATACCTTGGAAGAGGAATATTCTTTTGCCTTGAAACTTGATCTTGTCTGCTTTCCATACTGACACTGTGCACAAATTGTATTTGAAGGTCTTTTTATCTTTGGTAGATCTCTGACAATTTGTTTGTTGCTTATCCTTACTATGTTATCGAAGTTCAAGTGACACAACCTTTTATGCCATAACCAACTTTCTTCTTCTTGAGATAGAAGACATTTTTCCTTTTTTATTTCACTTGAGCATGTAGAGATTGTTATTGGTTCTTTCTGCATTTGCAACAAGCTTCCCTATTTTTGTTTCCTTGATTTTGCATCCTGTAGAGGAAAAAGTAACTATGTACCCTCGATCACAAAGCTGACTTACACTCAGTAGATTGTGTTTTAGACCCTCAACATAGAGTACACCCTATGTAGTAGTCTTTCCATCATCCAAACTTAAAGTTCCTCTCCCTTTGATTTTAGCTGAAGCATTATCACCAAATCTCATAGATCCACTGTTGTTCCCTTTTAAAGAAATGAACTTATCCTTATACCCAGTCATATGACTAGAGCACCCACTATCAATATACCATTTTTCCATCCTGTAACCTAGTAGAATCTGCCCTCAAGCTGTTAGCCTTTTCGAAGGAACCCACTCTGATACCAATTGAAGAACACAAGCTTATACTGAGAGGGGGGTGAATAGTATAACACCCACTTTTTACTTTCTTTCCAAACCAATATCAATTAATGTCCTTAATTGCAATAACTAAATATAGTAGTGTGCATTAATAACTTAGATAGAAATAGTAAGTAAGAGCACAAGTCACCACACATAATTGAGACACAAGATTTAATGTGGTTCCCCCAATGTGGGGTACTCCACAAGATAATCTCCTTATAATATTTCACATAAAAATAAGGATCCTTATCCAATACAATGATTACTTTGATCTACTCAAAGCTAGGCAATACACTAATCATCTGTAGGAATCATAGGAAAGATCTCTCGGGTAGGCAATCCACTGATCTGCTCAGCTAGGCAACACACTGATCTACTCAAGTAGGCAATCCATTGATCTGCTCAGCTAGGCAACACACTATTCTCAGGTAGGCAATCCACTAATCTGCTCAGCTAGGAACACAATGATCTGCTTAGGTAGGCAATCCATTGATATGCTCAACAAGCTCACATAGAACTTGTCCAAATATGCTCAACAAGCTCACATATAACTTGTCCAAATCTGCTCAACAAGCTCACAGAACTTGTCCAAATCTTCTCAACAAGCTCACACAAAACTTGTCCAAATCTGCTCAACAAGCTCACACATAACTTGTCCAAATCTTCTCAACAAGCTCACATAGAACTTGTCCAAATCTGCTCAACAAGCTCACATAGAACTTGTCCAAATCTGCTCAACAAGCTCACACAGAACTTGTCCAAAATTGCTCAACAAGCTCACACAACTTGTCCAAAATTGCTCAACAATATCACAAAGAACTTGCTCAATAAGTCAATCTCATAGGAGCATAAATAAAATTGTTAGAGACTCAATATGTTCTTATACTCAAATCCAATATCAAATCAAATCAATACTTATAGAAGCATAAAGAGAATTGTTAGAGACTCAATATGTTCTAAGCAATCTCAATCTCAACTCAAATCAAAATTATAGAATAGTTTGTTTCATGGAACTTGAACAATCACTTCACACAATCACTTGACTAGGCTCAATCAACTCAACTCAACCAATCATCACAAGGGACAACTCTTTCTCACAAACCCTAGTCCAAGCATGTATCAACCAACTCAAATGTTTCCAATAATGCTCAACCACAAATCTCACATAACAATGATACTCATGTTCTTTTCAAGTTCTTTGCATAACCAATGGGCTTCAACAACTATGCTTATAAAACAAGGTTTAAACACAACTCTCAAACTAGAAAACCTTGAAGCATTCAACCAACCACTTTCGAAAAGGAAACCACAATCAATCCTTTTCTCTCCAATGATATTTCAGAAATCAACCACCATAATCAAAAATAGGAGAATATTGCCCATACCTTTTATGAAGATGAAGAAACCTCTTTGTAAATCTGCCACACTCAACAAACTTCTTTTTCAACTTTCAACAAGGGTTAGAGATCATGATTAATATCATAACAACAATATCCAAATAACACCTTATCACTCCTACTCAACAAAATGCATCATGTCCCCTTATGAAAGAATTAATCACTTTTGAAAAAGAACAAAACAACCTTCACTTTTGAACCCCTTTACAAAAATAGAAATATCTCTTTACATACACCTTATTTCTCCCTCTAAGCAAGTTAATCAAATAGCCCTCGAAATAAGCTTTCCAACGATATATAATATGATATACTTCTAAAAGGAAAAACACCAAAAATTTCTCTTTTTCCAAAAGTGGATCACAACCCTTATTCCTCCTAGAAATAACAACAAGCTTACAAAACCTTATAACTCCCTATCTCTAAAAAATATATTTTTCATACACCCAAAGCATTCACAATATCAACTATGCAAGGCGCTTCTCATAAATACCTTTAATTTCGAAATCGTGGCCTTAACCTTTGAAAACATTTCACAAAAATTGATGAGCGCCTTCACACCTATGGGAGTCAAACTTTGTTCCTCCTTGCTAGCATTGTGAGATGCTAACCACGTGGGTGCAAGCCCATGTTGGAAATAAATCCCAACCTTGTTGTATAAACTATGCTCGATTGTTCTTAAAACAAAAAAAATGTTTTCCACCAAAACTTCTGCCCCTACGGGATTCGAAACGCAGACCTCCCTTGTGCCAAAGTTATCTCTTGCCAACTGCGTTGCGCTATCCAACGTGACGTCAGGTCTAGACATCCTTGATTTTCTTTAACCCTCGAAAATGACTTCTTTATTTTTTTCCTTCCGCTTCCTCCACGCATGAATTACTCTTCGATTTTCTCAACCTTGGCATCCATCAATAGGCAAAGTTTTTAACCATTATATATACACATTATAATGCTTCGAAAGACATCGATGGATTATAATCAAACCTTCATTCTTTTGGACGTCGGCGATAATAAAATATTAAATTTAATTTTAATTTTAAATTTTAATTTTAAATAATTTAAAATTTAAACTTAAATATTTAAAATTAAATATCTCCTTCACCGGGCACCTTTTTCGACGAAACGAAAAGCCAACCTGGGTTTTAAGAAAAACCCATTTCAAATCTGCCATCCATGGTTTTAAATAAAACCTTTTATTTTTCCTGCCTTGGTTTTCACAAAAACCCTGTATATATCCATGCTTTCCAAAATATCATAAATGCTTATTTATGAAATACTTTGGCCACCAAAACTCAATGTGATCCATGTGACATCAATGACCCATGTGACATCAACAACATAAAATACCTCAAATTTCCAACAATTACATATAACAATGCATCCATATAAGCATACATAGTAGTGCATTCATACTTCTATATCATATAATCTAATCATAAATCTATCATATAGCTATTGCATGTCATTAGTACATTGCATATATAGCACATCACATCATCACATAAGCATTACATCCATCAATGCATCCATGAACATAAAATCAAAACCATAACATATAATGAGCCATAAAAGGATATCATATACATATATATATATATAGATATATGTGTGTGTGTGTGTGTGAATGTCAAAGTACATAGTGGTACAAAATGCTCGTAGGCTATAAGAGAGTGGGTCCTCAAACATTGCACTCAAAAATTTAGAGCACATACATATTAATTAGGCTATCCTTACACTATTTCTCTTGCTTCCACCCATGGCCTCATACCTATGAGGCTACCTGGAACCACTGGTCACTGATCTCTTTTGGTGAGTTGATGACCTATGACTAGGTCACATTGAGGACTGTCCAAACTCACTACATTTACTCTTATGAGATCCTCCTACGGTGGACCACTCTGGTAGAGTTCCATCGAGCATCACCACCTACCCATCTATCTACAAAATATATGAGCCATCAGACTAGAACTGAGCATCATACTAACTAACTAGCACCTATAGTCTAGTCACTTGAGCCTGCAACCCTACCACATCTCCTATATCCTGAGTACCTACTATAGCCTATATTGAATTTACAATCATAGTTTCTAGCTAAACCTATAGATCATCTTGCTCTACTATCCTAGCATACCTCTCAATCTCATCCTAGAATCCCACTCCGTAGTCACTCTATCAATCTATTCTTGAGCTATCACCACCTAGGCCTTGAGGAGAGCTCTCTCCTCAACATACCCCCACCTTTGTTGTTGTCTAGTACTAAACTAACTCTAGGCAATAGCAAGACTAGTATCTTACTATTCTAGCTACATATGTGAAGTTTGTAGTTGCACCTATACATCCTACAATTATGCTTATAGTTGTGCCATATCATTTGTTGATGTATCCTACTCACCCTCCTCCTCAACCAGAGGCCCCTCTGCCTACCTTATAACCTATACCTACTCTCCCTTAGTCCTACGTTTAATATATCACTCATTTCCATTGCCACCCTCCTCCATTACCACCTCTCTAGGCCTACCCATAGGACCATATCCCTACCATAATTGGGTAACCCACCAAGTGTCATACTCTACACCAGTCTTAAGGTTAGCTATACTAGTATCTACTACTATAGGGTCCTCCTCAACAAGTGCCTCCACTCGATGTAGATATATATGTGTCTCATCACCATGATGATGATAGAGGACTAGATCCTCTAGCACATCCTCATATATCCCAAACTACCAAGTCACTCGATATTAATGGAAGTACTCTCGCTCAGTCCCATAGTTCCTAGTGAGCCATCTACTACATATGACCCTAGCTAGGTACCTTGTCACCTTAGGCCAGTGAAGGTAATCCAAGTAGGGTCTCCATATGACCTACTCTCACTACAATCTATCAAATGATCTAGTGTAGTGTGCTAATATCCCTAAATACACCTAACTCCACCTAGTATCCTCATCCTACGACCACCTAGTTGCATAGCCAATGTCCTCATATCATAAATCTACTCAGGATACTAGTAGTCCTATGGGATGATCCACTCATATGTGTTCCCATATCCATATTTGAAGGATAAAATTATAGCCTAGTCTAATGCATCTCTGATGCAAAATATCATAGAGCTTGTCATACATATGAGCCAATAGTGTGCAACCCCATGCCATAATAATTAGATGCTAAAGATCACAATTGAGAAGATATTGCAACATGTCTAATAGGTTTCAAGGGAACCTTACTCCTAAAGAGTATAGTATCAAGATATTGGAGATGATATGCATCACCACTGCCTACCATCGAGAGAATACATGCACATCATACCACTCACTAATTAGAACTCCATCATGATTCATATTCATCAAAGCCTCATCATCCCTAGAACCAAATATCCTTTGGAGCACTCTTTAATGCTTCTAAAAGGGAGTATAAATGATGGCACATCCATTAATCAGGATCCTGAAGATCCAGTATACATCCTCCATCACCACCCTCCTCCATAGCCATCTCTCTAGGCCTGCCCATAGGACCGTCTCCCTTCCACAATTGGGTAACCCACTAGGTGTCATACTCTACACTGGTCCTTGGGTTAGCTGCACCAATATCTGCTACTGCAGGTTCTTCCTCCTTAGCAAGCATCTCCACTCAAGGTAGATCTAGATGTGTCTCATTACCATGACAATAATAGAGGATCAACTTCTCTAGCACATTTGGGTATATCCTAAACTATCGAGTCACCAGAGAGTAATGGAAGTACTCTCACTAAATATTATGGTATCTAATGAGCCATATACCATGTATAACCCTATCTAGGTACCCTGTTGTCTCAGGAAAATGGGGTAAATCCAAGTAGGGTCTCCATACAACTTGCTCTCACTATAATATATCCAATGATCTAGTGTAGTGTTCTAATATTCCAAAATATGGCTAACTCCACCTAGTCTCCTCATCCCACATCCACCTAGCTACATAGCCAATGTCCTCATCTCCTAGATCCGATCGGGACACCAATAGTCCTATAGGATGATCCACATGAATATGCTCCCATCCCCATATTTAAAGGATTAAACTGCAACCTAGTCCAATGCATCTTTGATGTTAAATCTCATATAACTTATCATATAGATGAGCCAACAGTATGCTACTCCATGCCATAATAATTAGGTGCTAAATATTGCGCTCGAGGAGATCTTACAACATATATAGGAGGTTCCAAAAGAACATCACTCCTAAAGAGTCTAGTAGAAATATGTTGGAGATGATATGCATCGCCACTACCTACCATAAAGATAATACACGTACATCATACCACTCATTGACTAGAACTCTTCCATGATCCATATTCATCAAAGCCTCATAAGCCTTAGAACCAAACATCCTATGGAGCACTCTCAAATGCTCTTGAAATGAAGTAGAAGTGATGGCACATCCATCAATATGGATCTTGAATATCTGGTATACATCCTCTAGGGTCATAATCATATCGCTAGTTGGGAGATGGAAGGTATTGGTCCACGTTGTCCCAATGATGAGCTAGGATCATCAAATATGTCTGATCCAACATCACAATCGAAAGGTGCACCACCTATTTGAGGTCGATCACCTCAAACCACTTCCTATTTTCCTTAGTCAACTGGCCCCATAAATCCACTAGAAAAGAAGGTTCCCTACCTGAGCCATAAAAATATGATGTCCAATAGATACAAAACCAATCAAAAAATTAAAAAAAAAATCAACCAAAAATATCACAAAAATCATAAAAATCAAAATTGTCAGCAATCGTTCTCGGCCTTGAAGGTCGATAGGTGAGTCATTGTACCCTACTATGGCCTCCCAAATGGTCAAAATTTTGACCATTGGAGTTTAAACATGGCTGCCATGATCCATGATGCTATCCTTCCTGCAAAAGGGAAGCTACTTCTAGCCAGGATGACCCTATAGTGGCACCTAAAAGGGTACATTTACCCTCCTAAAAAGGCTAAAAATTAAAATTTCCTACCCCTACACTAGCCTAATCTACATTTCTAATATAAGGTGGGGTTAATTTCCAATAGTTTAATGAGGTTCATTTTCACCATTACTTAGTGGGGTTTCATTTTACTTTGCGAAATTCATGTGAGGGATTGAGCAATCTACCTTACTAACTCTAGATTCTCTTCTTGTTGAAGCCTTTGGCTGATTTGCCATCATGGTGTGTTTCGATTTCTGTATTTTTTCATTTTAAGTTCTCTCTATTTTCTCTTAGAGCTCACTTTTATCTCATTGCTAGCTATAAAAATGACATTAAAAATTGCCAAAATTGCTTTTTATATTTTTCCATATTTTGCAACCGTTCTCCGAAATAACGGTCACATTTTGGTGTAGTTGTTATACTTTATGATGACCCTAGAATTTGTGAAGTCCACCATTGTACCCTAGGATGGCATCTAGCTGGATATAAATGCATACATTCTATGAGCATCATGAGCTTCATTTTGGACATCTAAGCACATCTAATGGTCCACTTTCATCAAAAATCACAAAATTAACAAAAAATCAAATAAACAAAATTTCAAAAGTGCCCTATACGTAGTAATTTACCCTATACACTTGGCATTTGCAATGAATTTCTATCCATGCAATCTAGCAAGATGAGTAAATTACCATAAGGCCATTTGAACCAAAGTATTCATTGATGAATTGAAATATCTTCACTTTAATCCCCAAGAAGACCATGAGGTCGAACTGCTCCATGGGAATGAGGCATACGTTTAATTATTCTATGAATTTTCATTAAATCATCTAACATAGTGATTAACTACGTGCTCTAACTAAATTAATACCATCTTGATTCCCTAAGAAAGCCATGTGGTTGGACTACTCCATGGGATAGAGATGTACAATTACTCATAATGGTTGAAATCACAACTATAATAGGACTTTACCTTCTACATAGGTTATCATATTACACTATCCAAATAAGTCATCTTGGTCAAGTGACTCATTGATTTCATCACTTGTCATTTCCTCATTGATTTATTGCTTGAGAGGGTAGTCATAATCAATGAATTCATAATCAAAATCAACAAATAAACACTTAATCATGAAAATTGTTTTCATCCAAGAATCATTGCTAACAGCTATCATAATCTTCCCTATTTGATGGGGCAAAAAGCAAAAATGATAACTAAAACTTTATTAGTCTGATCTAGCAGAATGTGTAGCTCAACAACGCTACCTAATTACCTTCAGATTCATCAAAGTTTTACTCAATTTAAGCCTACCATTTTGTTGGAGGTAATGATTCAAATATGTATGCTCTTTTCATTATTGGAACATCTAAAGTTGACCAAATAAATGAACATCAATAAACCTACAATGTGATGTTATATTATCTATTTTTTCTTAGTGTTGTGCTTTCACACAATGCATCTCAAAAAGGGGCATCTATAGACACCTAAAACACATCATGTTGAGGACGCTACCTATATGGACACCTTTTCAGGCCATATGACTCATCTTAGGCCTTCCCAAGATCTAACGATGGTTCTAACCACTCCAAAATGTCTATCTGATCCTTTGCAACCTGAGTTGTGGTTCCCTTTGATGGCTCTCGAGCAACTATAGTTCTCCACAATGGCCCCATAGTGGCCATCGTACCCTATAATGGCCCACAATCCTAGTCATCATAGTCGATAATGGTCATGCCTATAACAAACTTGGGCTCCTCAAGTTGAGCCAAATTAGTTACAGGGTAGTTGATCTTAATGGATTGAGCATGAGAATGTTCTAGAATATCATGTTTTGGTTTCTTTAAGCCTAATATAATATTGATCTTGGATTCTCTTGCAACCCAAGATGCCAATTGGAAAATCTATAAAATGTGCCCAAAAACTTCACAAAGAGAGGGAGTTGAGGAGAAATCTAAAGCAGCGAAGTGCTATCAATTTGTCTAACAAAGAGAGCAATCTCTCATAATATTCAAGCTGCTTTTGAAATCCATAAATGAAGCTTGTCAACCTAACAATGGTGTCCATTGGAGTTTGAAGAGCTAATTCAATCATTTTTACCATCAAACATCTAGATTTAGATCCAATTCTCCATAATTTAATCGTGCATTGAATGAGTGACCCTTGAAAAATCAATTTGACAGATTAATCAAAAGTCACCATGCATTGGATTCAAAGAAATGATTCATTGTTCAGCAGTCGTCTCACCCCAAGATGACCCGTAGGTGGAGTCGTAAAATTCAATGATGACCAATAGGCCAAACCAAGCTGACCCATGATGGCCTATCTGTAAAATTATATTTTCATGTTTTCTTAGATACAATAGATTAACAACAGTTTATTTTCTATCTTAGCATAGTTTATTTCAAGTTTTATATGCATTTATTTACTATTTTTAGCACTTTTCTTTCATTTTCTATTCATGGAAAATGGACCTCATCTTGAGAGGTTCCACATTTGCTACTAATTTCTTGAAGTTCTTATTTATGAATATCTCAGGCTTCCATAGGAGGAAATCATCATAAATATTCTTTAATATTTGCATCACCAAGTAGAGGTCACTAAGAAACCCTCCATAATCATTTTTGAAGATTACAAAGATCTTGTGAAGACATATACCCTATTGGGATTTCATATTGTAATATTGTATCATTTGGTGAATACCTAAGAGGGATATTTTGTAATATTTTGTAATAGATTTTCAAATATTAATGGAGAAGGACACCATATTTTCTCTATATTTTTATCATTATGGTTACATAAATTGCATTTCAATTTGATATCATATTGTATAGTTAGGTGTTTATAATCAAGGCAAAGTGGGATACCTTTGTTAGGTAGGTGGAGAGCTTAAAGACTATGCTAATAGTCTCTCAAGCAAAGGTGATAGCATGGATGATAGAGTAGGATCAACTTGTAGGGTAGATCATAGGGATGCAATAAACCATTTAGGTTTTGGCTATAGAGTGATACATAGTTACAACATAAGCCATACCAATAGTAACAACATCCAAAGAGGGCTTGGTTATTCAGGTACTACTGGACAAGATGGTATAATTTTAGATAAATCTATAGGCTAATATTAAGTGTCAAATACACTACTAATATACATATCATATGGTGTTTCCACTTATTAGTGCCTATTATCATTAATGAGGATGTGGTCATAGACCCATTCTATATCCATAATATGCAATATGCAATAGTTTATAAAGATGCAATCACCTATAGGAGGGGGAGGAGGAAGAGTCACAGGAGCACTAGAAACAAGCTCCTAGTGCTAGCAACACTTTGGCTACTATTCATAGCTTAGAGATATTGATGTACAATGTGTAATTATATCATTATACCATGATGACATTATACATATAACATTGTACATATATTTTGATTATATACTGATAATTTTGGATTTAGTGAAGTTATTTATGTGATGGTTCATTATGATGTGCAATGATCTGATAATATGCATATAATAATTATATTTAATTACTTTGTGATGGTGATTGATATATGTGATTATGAAATTGTTAGTTTGAGATTGAGAAAATTGTTATGCTATGATGATTTAAATTTTTTTATTAGATGGAAGAAGGGGTTTTGAAAGGGTCTGTGAATCTTTTAAAAACTTAAAATAAATACATCAAAAGGGACAACTAGCACAAAACAAACAAGGAAAAATTCCCAAAGGCGGTCCAAAATTATAAACACTATAGATATAATAATAAGAAAGGGGACTAAGACAACCAATGGAAACTAAAGATCACCACAAACCCTTTTACTCCTTTTACTCTTCTGAAAGATCAGCCTCCTCTTTGATTCCTTCTAGTTATTTTGAATATTTTCCATCAAAAAGGTAACCTCTTATGTGTAGGTTGTATCCATTTTAATATTTATTCAAAGAGAATATAGAAGGTCTTTAATAGTCCTTATAGCTATTTTTCAGGTCCTCAAAGGATCCTGAACTCTCATAGGTCCTTTTCCTTTTGCCATGGAGACTCCCCCTTGGGCCCTAGATTTCTTTCTCTTTAATGAAGTAGGATTTGAATCCTCTAAATATTTTGAATCATGGATGACATGCATGAACTTATATTATTTCATCGATCCTGACTTTAGATGCTTAGAGTACATCATCAATTCCTCTTTGCCTATGGAAGCACCTGAATGCTTTGAATCTATACCAGGTTCCTTTTTTATTTTTACCTTCTCATTTTTTGGAGATGCCTTATCAATATAAGAAGTGCATTTAGATGCAACTGAAGAGGGGGTTATTTTCTCCTCATTCTTAGAATTCTTAGGGGAATTGAATTTATTCTGAGCTTAAGAGGGTATTGCATAATCAAGGACTAGGCTTACCACCCCCACCTTATCTCATTTTTTCACAACAAGATCGAATAACATTTTTAGCAATCCTTAATGGAGAGGAACCATCACATATCCTTTTTGAACATGTAGGATAGTCTTTTCCACCAACTTGAATAGGAAACCAAGGATGTTCATCTTCCTTTTACGTTGAAGATGATTTAAGAAGGCCAAGTGAAAAATCCTCACAATAGTGAAGTAATTATCAAGAGTGATTATGGTTATTATTTTCCATCAGGAGAGATTCATATAGAATCCCTTTCTAATATTTTTTATTTTTCACATTTCCCTTTGAATATATTGATTTCCTTAGCAAGGGAATTCTTCCTCCTATTTATGCAATCTCTAGATATAGGTAGGCCAAAAACCTCTAAAATTAGATGAATACTAATGTTTAATTCTAGACCTTTTGCCTTAACTCTATAGTCTTGCCATGAGTGGGAAATTTCATTGGAGAGCTCTTGATCATATCCATTAAAAAAATTTAAGAACTTGAGGAGATCCCTTTTTTATAATATTTCCTCTACATATTTTTTAAGTGTAAGAGTAGCAAGCTCCACTTATTTTAGATCTTTCCCCATGTTTTGCTTCCTTTCCTTTCTACTTCTAAAATAGTTCCTAAGGACAAAATAAAGTTCATCAAATAGAATTGAGTCTGTAAGATGATTAAATAAAAAAAACTAGTATTGGGGTTGTTTTCACCCATGCCACTCCAAATTTCTAAATGTGACTAGAATCTAGAAGCTTCACCAAGCATATGAGGGTATACATCACAATCCAATCCCCCATCCCAATAAAAACCTTGCAACTACCTCAAAGAATACCACAACCTAGAGCATGGGAGTTGACACAATTCAAGAAGATACTATTGTGAATGAGGAATCAATGATTGAAGTGGAAACATAATTACTTCTAGGCATGTTTGGATTGAGAAGATTGAGGACATGGGAAGGTTTCAGGGACTTCCAACACATCTCATGAAGCCAATACCCAAAAATCATTAAAAAATAATCCATGAGAGGTGAAGAATTCATACTTATCACATGAATATAGTTGAATTAAAAATTAGAAGAGCACAACATTATAAGCATATCAACTTGTTGAAGCTACCACATGTAGGCCATGAGGGATGAATAAATCCACCTCATCATGAATTTATAGTTGTTTCAAAAAATAAGGCAGCATGTCAATATAAGCATATGGTCCCACTGAATCAACCCCATGTAGGTAGTGAGGGATGAATCAGTCCCACTCATTCAAAATAATTATTGATTTGAATGGTAGGGGAGACCACCAAATTGGCCTACTATAGTTTCCAAGTGGATGAAACCAAAACTATATTCCTTTTAACACCATGAATATCAAACTCAAAATTAAAAAGGATCAGGTGCAACCAATTCAGTCACTCAGGGAACCAATAGAAGTTATCCCTTGAATCAAAATAAAGGATGTGGATTTCCTTCAAGGTTGAAAAGCCAAAATTAAGAGAAGTACCCTCCATCCTAGAATCTCTCCCTTGAATAATCCAAGAAGTATTGAAGGAATAAGGGTCCATCATGGGTGGCATTAGTATATCCTAAGGAGAGTTGGGTGATCACTTGGGGGAAACTTTCCCTCCAAATAGTAAGGTCTTCCTAGTGAATACTATGATTATTCAGGTCCATAGCCTTGTTTAACTCCCGATAAACATATTTGATTTGAGAGTCCTCAAGGGTCTGAATATTTCTTTTAGTTTCTTCCATCAAATTTTCAATGTTCCAAATGGGATTGTGAATGCCAAATAGGAATTTGATGATATTTAAAGAGTCCCTTTCTATGATCATATTCCTATATTCTAGGGATTTGATAAGAGCTACTCCCTAAAAAAGAGCTCTAGATTTCACAAAGTGACTGGTTTGGATCTCAATTTTTTCTATAAAGGTTAGAATAACTTCACCTTTGTAATTTTTGAAAATCTCTCTAGCACCAGCAATTCTTGGGTTTCCTTTAGATTCCCTATCAAAATTGAGCTTTATCCAACCTAGAGGTAGGGAAATTCATCTAATATAGGATCAGTTTGTTCTTCCTCGGTACTCCTCCTACATATTTCTAGTGGAAAGTCTTAGATTTTTTCTAAAATTGATCTCATCCAAACTTTTTATATATTTGGAGAAGGAAATTCTTGATATATTTTCAATGAGAGCATTAAGAATTTTGACTCCTACTCAAATTGTGTCTCTTTTGATATTCTTATTGTTTATTTCCTTCCACACCCCACAAGAAATTAGGGAGGCTTAGAGACCAAAGGGTATGAAATTTTTTTCTAGAGAAAGGAAATATCCATTGGCCACATAAATTAGTTAAGTTTTTTAGAGCCACCTAGCAAACCCTAAGGTTCCTTAGAAAGGAGTGAAACACTTCAAAGGAGAAATGAAACTCAATAAATATATGGTGAGTGTTTTAATAACATATGATCATACTGAGAGGGGGGGTGAATAGTATACAATAAATTTTTTTCTTTTTAACCCAAATAATAGCATCAACAATATCAAAGCAGTAAACATCATACAATGCATCATACACATGAGAGATATGATTTTAAGTGGTTCACCCAATGTGGGCTACTCCACGGAGAAAATATTTCTTATAAATTTTTCTTAAATAAATTATCTTGGGAATCCTTTCCCTACAATGTTTATGGACCTTTATCCAAAGGAGACACCAATCCCCTAAATCAAGTTTGTGGATATCTATCCATAATAAAACTCCTTCACCTCTACTCTGGCTAGTGATCCTCTAGAAGACTATTGTCCCCACTGCATTGGCTTATGGATCTCTCTCCACTGAAGACTCTTGTCCCCACTCAAAATACATATCCTCACTACCCTAGCTAATAGATCTCTATCCACTAGAGACTACTATCCTCTCTGCTCTGTCACCTCCAAAGCTCTATCTCAAATCTGCAATAAACACAGTCCTTCAGTCTAACACAAAGCTGCTCAATATCTATATCTGGTTTGGTACAAACCTTCCTCAAATCTGCACCAAACTCTATCTTCAAATATTCTCAATAAGTCCTCTCAAGAACTTAACCAAATTTGCTCTCAATATGTATTGTAAGCTTCCATAAAAGCTCACATAAAATCAGTCCACAAGTCTCCTCAAATACTTGCCTCAAATATACTCAACAAGTCCACACCAAACTTGTCCAATCTCATAGAAACATAAAGAGAATTGTTAGAGACTCAATATATTATATGCTTATCACAATACTCAATTACTTTCAATCGCTCTCTTAGAAACATAAGGAGAATTATTAGAGACTCAATATGCTTCAAATTCAACTCAATCCTCAATAAATTTCTCAACTCAATTCAGAATAAATAATAGTTTATTTTATGGAACTTGAACAATCACTTCACACATCCACTTGACTAGGCTCAACCAATCACTCAATGAAACAATCCTTTCTTACAAACCCTAGTCCAAGTACATAAACACCAACTCAAAATGTTTCCAATAATAATCAAAAACCAATATCACATAAAAATTATACTCATGATCTTTGCAAATCTGAGTTCAAGTTCTTCACACAACCAATGGCTTCAACAACAATGCTTATCAAATAAGGTTTTAACAACAATTCTTTATTCCAGAAAACCTTGAAGTATTAACTCAACACACTCAATATGAAACCCTAATCAAGTTCTTTTCACTCTAAAATTATTTTCAGAAAACCAATCACACAACTTAAATTTGGAATAATATGCCCATACCTTTTTCTTGATGATAAGGAACTTCAATAAACTACCACAACAATAAAACACTTCTTTTCCAAGCTCAAGAAGGTTAGTTAACAATACAAGGCATATAATAATTCATGAATACACCTTATTACTCCAATATTAAAATAATATCCAACACCACAATAATTTGAATATTCACTTCTCAAAACCCTAGGACATCACAAATTGATCTCAATCAAACATATTTGTCATAAGCCACTTCAGAATTTTATTCTTCAAAAATCAATCTACTTTTCTATTTATGACTCCCTATTTTATTATTGCATTTTAAAGATAAAACCTTTAATAAATAGTGCAATAAATAATCTTTCCTTTTATAAGGTAAAAGACCTTTTATCCACCAATTAAAATTTCACCTAACACTTTTATAAAACCCACAAAACTCATTTTTAAATTAGGCACTAATCAAACCATTTACCTCCTTATTTCTCCTAAGTCTAACCTTAGTCTAATTCAAAAATCAAATATCAAATAAAAGAATGTTACCACTTTGGCTTTGCATGAAGCACTTCTCTCCTTAAGTGCTTTCACCTTGGCTCCCAACTACGTGGAGCCACGTGCTCCCTTGGAGCCTCCACTCCCTTGCACCCTTTGATTTCCACAAGCCACGTCTTGGCTTCTTCTCTCACGCTGCCCTAAGTCTTCGCACGAACTGTTGTTTCATGAGGAGAAATTTTGCAAAGCTTAGAGATCAATTATTTTGGTGGATGAGAGGATGCATGACCTTTAAGAAAGCTATGGTATTTATATACCATGTGCCTTTTTTTCTTCACGTCAGTGGATAGAAAGTGGTGATGTCGATGGAAGAGGGGCAAACCTTGCCCACAAATAACCCGATGCTCAAGCTTTATAGTATGCGCCCAAATTTTATTAAAGTGCCCAAACTTTAGCTTATTTAATTTATTAAATATAATAAATTAAATTCTTTTGAAGAATTTAATTATTATAATTTAATAATTAAATGGGCTTTGGTATTTTAAACCAAACTTTAGGGCATCCTCAGTTTTTAGAAAAATATTGCAACTTGCCCACATGGTTTTAATGAAAACCATTAAAATTACCACCATTAGTTTTAATAAAAACCATTAAAATTGTCATTCATAATATTGTGAGGTGTGCTATGATGTCTTTTCACTTGCACCTTTCAACCATTCAGCGTCAGTGGTGATTCACTTCTTGGCATCAATGACAACTTCATGTTTTGACATAAATCAACAATGCCATATTTCTATATTGACATCAATGACAACTCTTATGGAATCAAAATGTCCAACAATGTTTTCTTATTTCTTCCCACATAGGTAGAATCTATTCAAGATGATCATTCCCCTTTTTTGGAGGTTCTCTATATTAAGGACTATATTCTATACAACTAACCAAAAGAAAATTTTGATTTTAGGGATAAGGTTTTTGAGCCAAACCTTCTTACAAGGGAACCAACCTTCATACTCACCTTCCATAAGGAAGTACATTTATTTCACTAAGAAGAGACCATTTTATTCCTATTTCCATATAAGAGGATATTTAACTTTAGATTTTTTTATTATTTGGGTTCTTAGCTTATTGAAAAGAATTATCGTAGCTTCCTCCTCTCTTTGATTCAGGTGTACAACAAAAATTGATTTCCATATTTTCTTGCCAACAACCACTTCTATAAAATCTACAACTTTGGATCCAAATATATGGAGGATTTGGGTTCAAGTATTGCAATATTAGCATTATCAATCATGGTAGAACCCAAAAACAATGAATCATTCCATAATTCTATTTTAGCTCCATTTCTCAAAATCCATCTCATTCCTTTTTGGATGAGAGTTATAGTTTTAAGGAGACTATTCCAAAAGGTCAATTTTGAGAAATGACTCAGATCCTCAATAAATGTCCAATCCTAATTCAAGTATTTAGAAAAAAAAATATGAAACCACCCTAAATTTTCTTGCTTAAGGAGCTTTCAACCTTGTTTATCCATTAATGCATTATTCATCTACTTTAGTTTCATGAAACTTAGAAAACCTACTTATTTCTTGGAGTAGACTTGTTCCCATGAGACAAAAGGAAATATCCTTTTCTCTTTTGTAATAAACTAGAGGAAGGTTTTTTAAAATTCAATTTTTTTTAGAGATCTTCATCAAAATTGTGAAAATGAACATGAAGAAAATTGGGATACTTTGGAGAGTAGATTTAACTAGGTGGGCTATTCCTACTTGACTAAGAAGTACCCCTTTCCAACCTGCAAGATTCCTTTGAAATATTTCTAAAAATATGATCCAAATATTATCATTAATTCTTCCTTTGAAGAGGGTATTCCTAAGTAAGTTTAAGGAAACTTAGATATTTCACATCCCAAATTTTGGGCAATCTTCCTTTGCCTTTTGTGAGGAGTATTAAGGAAGAAAATTTTCCTCTTCAAGAAGTTGATTTTTTGCCGAGCCACTTTCTCATAAGATAAAATAATGTTCTTTATTTCACTAGCCCATGGAACAAATGAGAAAGTAGTTAAGAGGGTGTCATCAATAAATTATTGATCAGTGATCAGATCAAGGGAAGAAGTATGTCTAATTTCTTCAATAACCTTCAGGGTGGAGGTAGCTTTAAAAGATCTTCCTAAAGCTTCTACTAGGATAATAAAAAGGTAGGGGGAAAGAGGGTATACCTAACATAGGCCTCTAGATATCTTGAAATACCTCAAAGTAGTACCATTCAAAATGAATGAGAATATATTCAATGAGATACATTCTTTAGAGAGGTTAATCTAGTTATGGTGGAATCCAAAATTGGGCATAAATTTTACCAAAAACTCATAGGAGACTTTGTCATATGCTTTATTCATGTCTATATTTAAAAATAGGCATACCCTTCCACTCTTATCTATCGAATTAATAAGCTCATGGAATATTATAATGTCATCCAAGATCTGTCTACCTATCACAAACCATCCTTGATTGGAATCAATAATAATGGGAAGCACCCTTTTAATTTTATTTACCATAAATTTAGTTAAGATCTTGTAGATGGTGTTCAAAGGCTAATAGGCCTAAAATATTTAAATTCCTTGGCACAGGCAACCTTAATAATAAGGAACAGAAAGGTTGAGTTCACATATTTTAAAATATGGTAAGTTTTTTATATCTCGTAAATGGTTTCCACCACATATTTCCCTATAATATGCCAAAACTTCTAATAAAATAGGGGTAGGAAACCATCTAGTCCATGAGCTTTTTTAGTAGACATAGATAAGATAGCTTTCTTAATCTCATCCTCTCTAAATAGGCTAGTTAATAGGTATTTCATCTCATCCAAAATTAAGGGGGAATGTTGGGAATAAGCTTCCTCTCCACTTGATCCTCCCCTGCATCTCTAGTACCAAACATATTTTCAAATAAATATATGGCTTTTGCTTGGATTTCTATGATGTCCTCTATTTTTCAACCATCCACCTTTACCACTTCCCTAATTTTGTTAAAGCTTTTGTGCCTTAGGGTAGATAAACAAAAAAAATCAGTGTTACAATCTCCTTATTTTAACCAAAGGGTTCTTGATTTTTTCTCTAGAAGATCTCCTCACAAGCCAAAGTATTATATAAATATTCTAGAATTACTTTCTCCCTTTCACTAGAATATGTTGATAGGGATCCTACTTCCATGGAGGATGTTGGGACTGAAATAAATTATATATCATATTGATACAAGAGATAACAATATATAAGCATGAGGTCTATATGAGAAAATGACAAGTGTCAAGGACACATGTCATAATAGGTAGACAAAGTACACATTAACTCTAACAATAATATGTTAGTTCATAAGGAGAATGAATCAAGAAAATTTTAAATACATTTGAGGGATAATTATAATGTACCTAACTCATTTTTGTGAATAGGGATGGTACCTGTTCAAAAATGAAGTTCGTTAAAGAAAACCAAAATGGTTGCATAAGGAGGAAGTGAAGTGCAAAAGTACAAATGAACTATGGAACCTAGTAAGAAAACTAGGAGATCAATGACTTATGGTAAGGAGTCTGGGATGGTAATAAATCCTGATAGGAACATCGAGGGAACACCAGATTTGATGGGGGGTAGACGATTTCTCCTCCATAGTAATTTTGCTTTAAGAAATATTGGAGCAAAAATAAAAAATGATAGAGATCTTGATCAATAAAGAAGCCAAAACTAGAAATGTAAAGGGTATGCAAGAAGATAATCTTGTCAAAATAAGCCAAGAGGATAGAGCTCAGATAAATACCGAACTAGCTAGAGACCTTAAGAATGTGAAGATAACCAAATTTAAAGGGAAATAAGGGTAGGATGTGATTGAGTCATGGACGAAAGAGATAGAAACCTTATTTTCCATGAAGAGCTACTCTTCAGAGACATAGACTATGTGGGACACCCTTTATCTTCTTGATATAATCCTAGAATGGTGGGACACTTTTAGTACAGATAAAAAGATCCAAGCCATAGAACTTAAGTGGGATGATTTCATTTAGGATTTTAAGAAAATATTTCTTTCAGAATAATTTTATGTGGAAAATTTTGAATATTTTTCTACTCTTCAACAAAGATCACTATTAATAGAGGTGCATTTTTAGAGATATGTGAAACTTTTGATGTATGTTCTAGAGTATGAAAACAATAAACGTCTTAAGGTGCATAAGTTCATTTTAGGTAAAGACCCTATGATAATAATAGTGATTAATCTTCTCAAAACCAAAACTTTGTAAGAGACCTATGACATGGCTAGACAAGAAGAAACATATCTCTAAACTAAAAACTCTTTATTCAACTATATAGGGTTGACATAGTCAGAGAGATAGGAACTTAGGAAAAGAAAGAGTGTTGGATTTATAAAATGAAATAAGGATCAAAACAAAAGGAACAAGGGAAACCGCAAGTTCAATAATAAGAACAAAGGAAATCAAGGGTAAAATAAAAAGAAATTTTGTAAAAAGGATAGTTCCAATCCTATCCCTTTAAGCAAAATGTATTAGCATAGAAAGAAGAAGCAAGGGAGAAAATACAATAGATATCATAGGAACCTAAGACAAGTTGCTACATATGTGGGGGTCCTCATGTTAAGAAGTGTTTCCAAATATTAGAGTCGAGCCATAGGGTAGAGGAGCAATCACATTGTATGTTGCTACCAGGAATCAATATTTAGATGGCCAAGCAACATTAATGCTGCTAGATTGTAAGTTGTTTGATAAATATGTAAAAGTTTTAATAGATAGTAGAGCCCATATAGTATTATTTTCCACTAGTGTTATCGAGGATATGTTGAAAAGACCTAGATATTTGGCATAAGGGTGCAAAATCGAGTATCTTTTTGGGAAAACCTACTCAATGGATCAATGCTTTCCTACAATGAAGATAACTCTACCCAATGGGTCCACTATATGAAACTTATATGTGGTACCCCTTCATGCTTTTGATATTATCCTAGGTATGTATTTGTTGAAGGATCATGGAGCCTTAATAAAATTTCAAGATATGTGGATGGATTACACCGATAATGATAAGAGGAGAGTGAGAGTACAAAGTAGGTAAGATTTTTTCCAACCCCACTTCCTTTAGGATATACAGTTAAATAAAGTTATTAAAAGAGGTGGTATGTTATATGTAGTGAATACCAATGGAAAGACTAGATAAAAATGGGATGAAGAAGTATTTAAGAAGCACCCAATTCTTCATGACTTTTAAGATGTATTCCTTGAAGAGCTTAGGTCTACCCCATTGAAGAGTATTTGATTTAACTATTGAGGAAATATCAAGGGTTAAACCCATTTCTAGGATAACATACAAAATGACACCAATTGAGTTGTAGGAACTAAAGGTACAACTCTAAGATTTATTGGAAAAGGGTTTGATTAAATCATTAGTTTCATCATGGGGTGCTCTTATATTATTTTTGAAAAAGAAGGATGGTTTATTGAGATTATGCATATATTATATATTGTTGAATAAGGTAAATGTGAATTGCCAAAAGACTCTAAGCATCTATAATATTGTAATATGAAATCAATTTGACAATAGAAATCTATGTAACCATGATAGCAATAATTTGAATAAAGAGACAGAATATTTTCATTAATTTTCAAAACACATTGTACATCGGGTTACAATACGTCTCTCTTAGGGATACCAAATTAATACGATATTACAAAATATTTCAAGAATGGATGTCTTCCAAGTAGACTCTTTTAAAATTGCTCTAATTTGATTATAGTAGGGTTTCCTTCACAACCTTCGTGTGATAACATCAAAGAAGTTTGTCTTGATGATGCTTAGCTCCTGCAAAAGACTTATCACTTGCATACACAAAAAAACTAAAAATAGAATAATAGCATTGAAAGCCTCTCAAGATGAGGCTAGTTTCTTGATATGTGTAATAAAGCAAGTAAATGCATAAAGAAGTATAAAAATGCATGAAATACTATAATTAAAGCATGAATATTGAATGTAAAGTAATTAATCTATGTTAGAAAACTAGATGAAAGTATCTACTAACTAAAACAAAGGAAGAGATACATCATTCCGAAGTTGTTATTGATCATATCGATGGGCTTTGTTAGCCGCTATCAACATTGGTGATGATGTCTGTGGACCACTATTGAAAATAGTAGCCATGGGATAGAGACTCTATTCTCTGTGTTCTAGGCTTGATGACGATTAATTCCTCTACTGAATTGATGTGCAAGGGTTGGTCATATCTCAAGATATAGTTTGATTATTGAATTGTCTTAAATTTATGGTAATTTGATGTTTGAACACTAAGATGATTGATCCTCAAGCTTTGATGATCTCCATTGGTGACTATGTATATGTCATGGCACAATTGGGTAGCAATTTATCACACCTCAAAGGGATATGAAATACCTTTTCATTTTGGTATCTCTGCTATGGAAATTGTTCATCAAAATCTCTAGACTTTTCTCTTGTTTTGGGGTGCCCTAAATATACCTCTTCAATATGAATCCTAGCTTCTCCAAGAAGCCAATATCAAGAATTTACTAGGCTAGGGTAGTTGGAAGGACACTTCTTGAATCTTCATAGGTGCAACCACTCAAGAAACCATTACTAGAAAGGTATTTTCCTTGGCTTTGGTAGCTTGAGTTTGTTACAGACTCAATCACTATTGATAAGCGTGGCTATTGCCATGGCCACTATCAAAAAGCATGACCAGCCCATGACCATGCTGAGTATAAGTGGTGATGATGGCTATCACTAATGACATTAGTGATGAAGTTTGAACAATACTAGCTTCCCTTGATTGAGTGGTTAGAACCACTGTTGAATCTTGGAAAGATCCAAGGTGAGTCACATGGCTTGAAAATGTGTCCACATCAGTAGCCTCCTCAACATAACATGTTTTAAGTGTCTATAGATACTCATTTTTGAGATGCATTGTGGGAAAACACAACACTGAGCACAAATAGACAACCTAACATCACATTACAAGTTGAATGATGTTCATTGATCTTATCAACATTAGATTCCCCAATCATAGAAAGGACATGCATCTTTGAATCATTTCTTTCGACAAGTTAAAGAACTTGATTCAAGTACAACCTTTCGCATCAAGCCTACTTGATCTTGGATATTTTTAAGTCATGAAGAGGCAAGGACCTACCTTCACGCTTCAAAAATGCCAAGCATTTATTTAATTAATTTGCTTATTTTCTGTCCCAAGCAGGGACATGATTATTTTTGGTAATTATTCATAGAAAAACATAATTAACATGATTAAGTGTTTAATTTTTTATTTTGATTATGAATATTATGATTATGACTACCCCTCAAGTGACGAGTCGATGAGAAAAATGGCAAGTGATGAAAGCAATGAGTCGCTTGACCAAGATGACTGATTTGGCTAGTGCAAGATGATTACTATTGTTTTAAGGAAGGTCCTATTATAGCTGTGATTTAAACCATTAAGAGTAATTGTACATCTCTATCCCATGGAGTAGTTCGACCTTAATGGCCTAATTAGGGAATCAAGATGATAGCAATTTAATTTAAGCATGTGATAAATCACTATGTTTTATGATTTGATGAAATTTTATAGAAGAAATGAAATAAATGCCTCATTCCCGTGGAGCAGTCCGATCATAATGGCCTTCTTGGGGATTGAAATGAAAATATTTCAACTCATCAATGAAAATTTTGGTTCAAATGGCCTTATGGTAATTTACTCATCCTACCGGATTGCATGGAGTGCAGTAGCTACAACCACCAAGTGTATAGGGTAAATAACTGGGTACGAGGTGCATTTGAGATTTTTTTTATTTGATTTTTTTTTTAATTTTATGATTTGTGATGATTATGGACCGGTAGATATGCATTAATTTCCAATATGAAACTCCTTATGGTAAGAAAATAGGTGTATTTATGACTATTTATTGACCTCCATTGAAGATAGTAGTAGATATTTGAAAATCCCGTAGCCTCTATCGACGATGGGGGTCAAGCCTGTCCAGATCTATGATCATGCTCAAGGTCAGCGATGGTCAAAATTGTAAAATATAAAAGGTATTTTAGGTATTTTGCATTTTTATTATTTCCAGCTGACTTTGGAGAATAGTGAGCTCTAAGGAGAGAGACAAAATTTGATAAAAAATATTGTTGTAATAACCCTAAACCATGATGGCAGATCAACCAGAGGCTTCCATGAGTGGTAGAGCTAGAGCTCCTAAGGTAGATTCTTCATCTCTCGCTCTCATGATTTGTGCATTTAAAAGTGAAACTCCCTAATTAATGGGTTAAGGAACCACATTAAACTATAGGTAATGAAATTTACCCCTTAGTTTAGGTGTATCTTAGGTTAGCTTAAGGGGGGTATGATTTTAAATTTTTGCATTTTTGGGTGGGAAATGACCTCATGTGGGGTCTATCTCATGGCCGCTATTGGTGAGGGCGAAGCCCAATTTACCAATGGGGGCCATCATCACTTTGGATGGTGAGGTTAGAACCCCAATAATAAAAAAATTGATCATTGGTGGTGGGTGTTGACCATCGACTGCATCGGAAGTGGCCATGGTAGCTATCGGTATTGTGAGTAGCTGAGAACCTTAGGATAATTTTTTTTATATTTGAATGATTTTTTAATTTTTTTAGGATTTTTGTGAGATGAGTGAGTGATTGTATGCATCAAATTTTGCTTTGTTGTATGTTAGACTCTGAAAACTTAGGTTCAATAACCCAATCTACTTTTGGAGTTACGACCCTTATTGTATGAGAATGATTGGAAGTGGTTTGGGGTGATTGGCCTCAAATATGTTGTTCAATTGTTGATTGTGATGTTGGTCATTCCAACATTGTAACCACACTTGATAATGATAAAAAAATCTCCAAATAGTATCTAGGGCTATCCAACACATTCCATTGATGTTTTGCCACTTTGACAACTTCCTTTTTTGCTACTTTGACAACTTCTTGATGATTTTTGCAACTTTTGCAAATTTGCATGAACAACCTGTAACAACTTCACCTGAACATCATAAACATTCTCATAAGAATTGAAAACCACTTTACATACTCTAAAAAACCTTCAAATAACTGTCCACTACATCAACCTGTCCATCTGAGTGTGTTGACAACAATGACAATAATGTCGCTGCACCTTGCTCTTATGCTTGCACCTTGCTCAACAATCTCCCCCTTTGGAATTGTTGGCAACACACATAATTTTCTGTAACTCTTCTCCCCCTTTGAAAACAAGACCAAAGGGCTACTGCAAACTCCCCCTGATTCCATGCACAACATTCTCAGGAAAAAATTATTACACTTAGCAAAAATCACAAACATGAGCAAAAATATAAACAAAGACACAAATGCTCCCCCTGAGAATGTGACCCCGATAGCTAGTCAATGCTTGGGAAGTGTGACCACTCCCAATTTCTTATGAAGGTACTCAAATACTTCCTTGGGAAATGGTTTGGTGAAGATGTTCACTACTTGCTCTATTGTTGGAACAAAATCCAACTTAACCTCACCTTCCGCAACTTTCTCCTTCAAAAAATGGTATCGGATAGCAATATGTTTTGTGCAAGAATGCATAATAGGATTCTTTGAGATATTGATTGCACTTGTATTATCACACATGATCGAGATGGGCTCACTAAAATTTATTCCAAGATCCTTCAAAGTTTGTTTCATCCAAAGTACCTATGTACAACATGATGTCGTTGCAATATACTCTGCCTCTATTGTGGATAATGAGACTGACTCCTACTTTTTGCTATGCCACACAACAATATTATCACCAAGATAGAATGCACCTCCATTGGTACTCTTCCTATCATCTACACATCCTACCCAATCTGCATCTGAATACGCAATAAGGGTGAAGTCCTTACCTTTCGGATACCATAACCCATACTCCATAGTACCCTTGAGGTACCGAAAAATCCTCTTTACTGTTGTCACATGAGTCTCCTTGGGACTAGCCTGAAATCATGCTACCATGCATACTACCTACAAAATATCCGGTCTAGTAGCTATCAAGTATAGTAAGCTCCCAATCATGGATCTGTACATAGTTTGATCAACAGGTGGAGATTTGTCATCCTTGCTCAACTTGCAACCTGTCATCATGGGAGTGCTAACTGGCTTGCAATCCTCCATTGTGAACTTTTTTAGCATCTCTTTCACATATTTGATTTGAGAAATAAATATGCCCTTCTCCTTTTGATTAACTTGCAATCCGAGAAAATACGAAAGTTCACCAATCATTGACATTTCAAACTCTTTCTGCATCTTATTTGCAAAATATTTACACAACTCATCTTTTTTACTACCAAATATGATATCATCTACGTATATAACAACAACAATATGATGACCATTTTCTATTTTGACATACAAATTACTGTCCACCATACCTTTCTTGAACCCTTGTTGAGTAAGATAATTGTCTAGCCTTGCATACCATGCCCGAGGTGCCTGTTTTAAGCCATATAACACTTTCTTCAACTTGCAAACCAAGTTGGGATCATCACCAAGCTGAAAACCGTCTGGTTGCTCAATATAAACCTCTTCTTCAAGTTTCCCATTCAAAAATGTTGATTTCACATCCATTTGATAAACTTTGAAATTCTTGTAAACTGCTAAAGCAAGAAACATTCTAATTGCCTCTAGTCTGGCCATAGGTGCAAAGGTTTCCTCGAAGTCAATACCTTCAACTTGCGCATACCCTTTGCATACCAATATTGCTTTATTCCTGACTACCTGTCCATCTTCATTCAATTTGTTTTGAAAGACCCATTTAGTACCGATTACATTTTTATTTGCGGGTCTTGGTACTAACTCCCAAGTCTTATTTTTCTCGATCTGATCTAATTCTTCATTTATTACCTTTACCCAACTTTCATCTTTGCTTGCTTCGACAACATTTTTGGGCTCAATGCTGGATAGTAAAGAGTAGTTACTTACTAATCTTCTTCTTGTCTGAACACCAACTATGGGGTCTCCAATTATTTTCTCTCTAGGATGATCTTTCTGCCAGCTACCTGTTTTGAATTTCTTGTTTTCTTCCAATTCTGAATCACTTTTCGAATCCTCTGAGTCAATTCTTGATTTCTTTTCTGTTTCCTCTTCCTCATATCCTTCAATGACCTCTTCATAAATTGGGTAGTTCTCTTCATAGCTAATTACTCATTCCCTTCCTTCATCAACTTTAACATCGACACTTTCCACAATTTTTCTTAGCCTCTTGTTGTAACATTTATAAGCTTTGCTTTTTGATGAATAGCCAAGAAAAATGCCTTCATCCGCTCTATATTCAAACTTACCAAGGTTTTCTTCAGTTCTTTTGATGTAACACTTGCTGCCAAAAACTTTAAAATATCTTGTTGTTGCCTTTTTACCGAACCACAACTCATAAGGAGTTTTGCTTTCATGCGTCCTCAACATGCACCTATTTTGGATGTATACCATAGTATGGACTGCCTCTTTCCAAAATTTATCTGCTACTTTACTCTCAGTCAACATAGTCCATGCCATTTCCTGCACTGTCTTATTCTTTCTTTCTACCACACCATTCTGTTGAGGTGTCCTAGCTGCTGAAAATTGTCTCCTGATGCCATATTTTTCACAATACTCTATGAAATCCTCTGAAATGAACTCTCCTCCTCTGTCTGACCTTAAACATTTAATCATTTTTCTTGTTTGATTCTCAACTTGGTTTTTGAAAACCTTGAACATCTCAAAAGCTTTTGATTTATGCTTCAAAAACAATACCCATGTCATCCTGGAATAGTCATCTATACACAACATGAAATATTTGTCACCGTTTATGCTTTGCATTCTCATGGGTCCACATAAATCAGTATGTACTAGTTCCAAAGGTTTGCTCGTGTAGTACTCTTTTGTTTTAAATGAGACTCTAGTTTGCTTCCCTTTTTGACATGAAGCACAAATGCTATTTGATGGTTTGCCAATGGTGGGAATATCTCTCACTGCTTTCTTTGAACTGATTTTTACTAGATTGTCAAAACTGATATGACCAAGCCTCTTGTGCCACAACCAATTCTCTTCTTCCTATCCAATCAAGCAAGCTCCTTCTGAAGTCTTTGAGAGAGTGTAGAGGTTGTCCAGATGTCCTTGATCCAACTGCTATCAACTTCCCATTGTTTGCCTTTCTGATTTCACAACCCTACTTCTTAAAGATCACATCATGACCTCTATCATAAATCTGACTTACGCTCAACAAGTTATGCTTTAGACCAACCACAAACAAGACTTCTTCTAATCTAATTTTTCTATCACTAATCTTAACTGAACCTCTGCCAACTATCTTAGCTCCATCATTGTTTTTGAATTTCACTGAACCACCTTCATATTGCTGCAACTTCTCAAATTTTTGTTTGTCACCTATCATATGACTGGAGCATCCACTATCAAGTATCCATGGTGCAGATTTATTCTGTGCTTTAAATACCATTTGTATGATTAAGGATTCCTTTTCTTCCTTAGGTTGCTCTTTTTCTTTCCACTCTGGTTTGATTACAATTTTGGGCTCTTGTTTTGGCTTTTCTTTTTCAGTAGCTTGTGCATGTTTTTCAGGAAATTTTCTATTTTGTCTTATTCTATTTGGCTGAAATTTTCTTCCCTGAAATTGATTTGATGCAAATGTACTTCTACAATTTCTTGCAATATGCCCAAAGTTATGATAGTTATAACATTCTACTGCATAATCCATCAAAGGTGAAAAAGTATTTCTATTGGAAAAATTCCTTGGTCCTACATTATACTTACAATCTGAAATCTTATGTCCATAACCATTGCATTTAAAATAGTAACCAGAAAAGGGATGATTGAACCTGGGTGGTGGTCTTTGCCATGTTGTTGTAGGAGCCATAAATCTTCTTCTTCTTTGATGTGTGACATTGGTGAAACCATCATTGTCAATTCTCCTTTCTTGCCTTGCATTATTGCTTTCCTTTGCATGATTCATTTTTGCTTGATTAACCTGTTTCTTTTCTTCATTCTTTGTGGATTCTTCATTTGTGGCCTTTGATCCATTTGATGATTCTCCTTCATCAAAACCCAAACCAAATTTGATGCTTGTAGTCTTCTGGTTCTTTATAATATTATCCAACTTCATAGAACTCTCTTCACATTTGTGATAAGAGCTAATTTTCTTATTCATCTCTTCTAGCTGCATCCTTAAACCAACAACCTCTTCTTCTAACTTGTTGCAATAATCTATTTTCATCGTTATTTGCACTTCAAGATCTTCGGAGATCTTCTTGGATTCTTCTATCTGCACTTTCAAACTTGTTATTATTTCATTTGCATCCTCAAGCTTTCTTGAATTTTTCTTATTCCTTTTTCTTTCTCTCTTCAATTCATCCAAAGCTGCAATTAGTTCCTCTTCCAAATTCACTTCTGTGTCAATTTCTTCTTCATCACATTCCTGTTCTTTTTTTGGTTTTTCTTCTTCGAATGCCATGAAAAGAGCTTCACCTGTTTCTTTTTCAGAATCCTCACTGGAGTTGTCTTCTGATGAACTGACATTCTTGGAGATGAAACTTTTCTTCTTGAAGTTACCTTTTCTGAAATTTGATTTTTTCTTCCAGTCACTTCTTTCTCTGTGCGATCCTTCATCACTTCTGTTCTTCTCATTAAGTGGACATTTAGCTACAAAATTCCCAATGCCTCCATAGTTGAAACATTTAAATGGTAACTTTCCTCTGTATTTTCCTTTTCCCCTTTTTAGTTTTCGAACAAAGTTTACTTCCATTTCATCTGATGTCTCTTCTTCCTCGGATTCTTGTTTTGCTTTCATATTTTTTTGGGCTTTAAAAGTAGCTTCTCTATCGATGGGTTTAGATTTTCCTATTCTCATCTCATATGCATTCAAAGAGCCATGCATCTCATCCATACTAAAAGAATTCAGATCTTTAGCTTCTTCTATAGCTAAAACTTTAGAATCAAACCTTTGAGGAAGAGATCTTAATACCTTTTTGATGATTACCGGGTCTTTGATTTCCTCTCCAAGTCCTCTGATAGCATTGATGACTTCATTAACTCTCAGCATATATGCCTCTATATTCTCATCCTCATTCATCTTCAATCCTTCGAACTGAGCTCGATGTGTTTGTAACTTGGCCTCCTTGATCTTATCGTCTCCTTCATGAATGCTCTTCAGTTTGTCCCATATTTCCTTTACCATTTTACAACCCATAATATTTACCAGTTCACTATCCACTAATCCACACATGATAGCATTCTTTGCTTTTGAGTCATTCTCAAATAGTTTCTTACCAACAACATCGGTTGGAGAAGTGGTGGGTATTGTGTATCCACTGTCTACTGAATCCCAAATGTCGTATCCCAAAGCACAAAGATATGTCTGCATCCCGAGTCTCCAAAATGCGTAATTAGTTCCATCAAACAATGGTGCTTTGTTTGATGAGAACCCTTCACCACCTGCCATTGTGTCACTTCCAAGATCACCCTAGCCGGTTAAGCCTGTTCAGGAACCTCGCTCTGATACCAATTGTAGAACTAAGCATGACACTAAGAGGGGGGTGAATCAGTGTGTATTAAAAATTTAATCCAACTATGAAATCAAATCAAAACAAGCAATCACACAAACATGCATCACATAACACCAGATTTATAGTGGAAACCCGATGTGGGAAAACCATTGTGCCAATGGACTGTTTGGACTCCCATCCAAATCCAGCCTCAAAAATATTTGGTCTTTACAATATTTTTGCAGCACCAACTACAGGGAATGGCACCAACCAACCCAGACTTTAGCAGCACCAACTGCAAGGAGCACCGACCCCGATCGCCAAGCACCCACTCGACAAAAACAAAAACTGTAGTAGAAAATATGATCTCCATTCCAAAAGACCCTGAGTGGTCTAGCTCATTGCTTCTCTCTACACATCCACTCTGACTAATCTCATCTGATCTGAATCTCTATCTCACACCCTTCTTTGTACTCACACTAACTCCTTTTAAAAACATTTTTGCAATACCTTTAACTTCCAACACTTCAACTTCCTAACAAATTTTGAGCTGCAAGATGACCATTTCAGCATTCAATAATATCTCCCTTGGGAGACATAACGTTCTTCTAGATTTTAAAATTCTGCACATGCTGGAAAAATAACGGACTCAAAAGGAGTTACGGATCAAAAGTTATGACCTTTTTAAATTTCACTTTTATTTTGGAGAGGCATTTTGTCAAACAGTTCATGGACAAAGTGTTGTGCACATTACTCGTTCTCACACTTGGAGGCCTCGAAATTACTCCGACCAAAAAGCAAATATGTTCAATTCGATGAGCTATACGTGAAACAACACTTAAATGACACATTCGGCAACAAGAAAATATGAATTTGAGTATTCGAGCGCAAAAGCACTTGGCTGCCCAAAACTGGAAAAAGTGCTATGGAGGCATTTTGCAACTACTGCCGTTTCTTCCTCGGGTCTCCGTTCGGGCTGAAATTTAAAAAATAAGCTCTCTGTATATCAGAATACCTCCAGTAAAAATTTTGAAGTTTTATTCCTCACATATTTCTTAATATACCTCCGACAAAGTGGCCTCTGACGCTGATTTTACACCTGTCACATAAACTGCAAAAAGTGCTCCAGAGCCATTTTGCAGCGCTCACCGTTTCTTCCTCCGGACTCCGTTTGGGCTGAAATTTAAAACTTAAGCTCTAAGTATATCCAACTACCTCTAGTAAAAAATTTGAGGTCCAATTCCTCATGGATTGCTTAATATTCCTCCCATAAAGTGACCTCCGACGTAGATTTTACAGTTGTAGTTTCATGACCAACAATGCACCGATGAAGCAACCGACCATTCCAACACTGCAACCACACTTTCTAATGATAAAAAAACCTCCAAATAGTATCTGGGGCTGTCCAACACATTCCATTGACGTTTTGCCACTTTGACAACTTCCTTTTTTGCTACTTTGACAACTTGATGATTTTTGCAACTTTTGCAAATTTGCACGAACAACCTGTAACAACTTCACTTGAACATCACAAACATTCTCATAAGCATTGAACACCACTTTACATACTCCGAACAACCTCCAAACAACTGTCCATTGCATCAACTTGTCCATCTGAGTGTGTTGACAACAATGACAATATTGTCGTTGCACCTTGCTCAACAATACTTTCCATATCTGAGATGATGGTGACACTTGAGGATGTCTACCATATTTATAGGATTCACATAGATGGATGGACCATTGTTTCTTCTCCTACTCCAGTGAAGGAGGCAATTTTTTCTTGGGTTTTTGGAGATAAATTTGAGGAGGCACTAGGGGATATTGAGCATGGTGGGGTGCCTATCTAGTACTGGTATGATGAGGACATATTCTCTCAGTTCTAGGTGGTACTTATGAATATTATCTCGAAAGTGCTACTACCCAAATATTCAAATGCAAGGTTCCCTTGGAACATCCTAGACATGGTGCATAACCTGCTAGAGTGCGATCTAAAGCATCCCTTGATAATGGTATGGGGGAGCACACTTTTGGCACAACTCTATGAAAAGCTATATCAGATTATGCGATGAGGATGAGCAAGAGTGGGATGCAGTATATTACTACGAATCTGAATGTGGGAGCACATCCACATAGATTGACCTGCTGGATTGCCATTGGCTATAGCTGACATAGTGAATGATGGTCGATGCTATACTATATGGTGGCCATAGGATGTAGAGACTAGTCAAATCCATCCACATGCTAGGGATCTAGCACACTATATCAAGTATTTAATAGGATTGTAGTTGAGTTAGATCATATGGATACCCTACCTAGGTTGTCTTATGTGGGTTGAGGTAGGAGGATACTTGACCTAAGTAAGGCATGGTAAATGGCTCGTGATGTGCCATGGAAAGATGAGGGGGTATTTTCATTCCTCTTGGATCACTTGATAGTTTGGGATAGTGCAAGATGTATCAGAGGAGCCAGTCCTATATCATCATCGAAAGGTAGAGATACATCTTCCAACACCATAGATGATAGGACTAATAGATGATGTGGATAGTCCTATTGATGACACAGGTGTAGAGGACCCTAGGACCACTGTAGAGTATGACACTTGGTGGGTCTCTCAACTATGACAGGGTGGCAGCAACCTAGGTAGATCTAGGGATGAGGTGATAGTTGAGGAAGGTGATGATGATGGGTGATGATTCCATCGCAAGATGAGAGGTGAGTGGAAATAAGTAGCGAGATATATGGATGATCTATAGGATTAGGAGGAGTGTGAGGAGGATGCCTTAGATGATGAGGTATCACAGCTATGGGTACAAGTGCATAGCTTACAAGTACAGCTACAAGTAGCTCAAAGGTAGGTGATGACAATTATGGGTACAAGTGCATAGCTTACAAGTGCAGCTACAAGTAGCTCAAAGGTAGGTGATGATAGCTATGGGTACAAGTGCATAGCTTACAAGTGCAGCTACAAGTAGCTCAAAGGTAGGTGATGAAGTGAGATACATCTCTTGCCACTATGTATAGTCATTTGAGTGTGACTGATGGCTATGGTGGGGGTATTAGGAGGAGAGAGCTACTCTCCAGGATCAAGTGGATACAACTATAGTACATATTGATCAAGTCACAATAGATAGGGATCCCTTACAGGCACAGCTGATGACCAAGGCCATCGAGATATATGCTAGGTTTGTTGAGAAGGATGCTCTTAGGACATAGCTAGGGGTTGCTCCTATGGTTTAGGTCACACCATCCACTCCAACCACTCAAGGGTAGGTAGCTTCAGGTAGTGATATAGATATTTAAGAAGTTATGGTATCTCCTAGAAAATGAGGGGTGTGACATGCAACATATGCAACATACATTGCTACTCTAGAGATTGATGTTAGGATATGCAGTGACGCTGTGTAATCTATATCGACAAAAATGGGATCCTAGTAGAGCAAGCAGAGTCATTTTGGGTAGTCATCAATGCGGCCCAGTCACATGTTAGGTGCATGATCTGAGATATCGATAGGTACTAGCTCCAAACAGCCTCGTAGAGATGGAGTTGAGGGTGGAGGTGACTTAGGGGATGCAGGCCCCATTTGATACGACATGATGTTTGTATCATTTTTTGGTGTAAGTTCTGAGCACATACATAGTTGTAGCCTACTTGTATTTTTTTATATTGTGATGTACTTTTGATATACACATATTTATATGATACTCTATTTATGGCTCATTATGTTTATTATATCTTTGCTTTTATGTTCATGTGATGTAGTTATGGATGCGATACCTAAATGATGATGTGATTATGCTATATGTATGTGATGTACTAATGACATGCACTAACTAGATGATAGATGTATTATTAGATGTTGTGATCTAGATGTGTAGATACACTACTATGTATGCTTATATGGATGTAATGGTGAATGTTTAAATGCATGTTTCAATTTGTTTCAATTGTTTATGCATTTAATATGTAATATGATATGGTATATGATATGTATGTAATGCATTAATTTTGTGTGGATGGTCTGATACAAATGAACCTATATTCTTTAATCACTTAAAACATAAGGAATGAATATAATATGTTTTTGTCACTCTTATCATAAGAATTAATCTTTTAGACATCCATATGTGAGATAAGATGATGTGGGGTGTATGGGTTTTCCTTATAAGCTTCTATAAATTAAAATATATGCACAAAATAGTCAGTGGTCATCTAAATATCATTGTTTATATCCATGTGGTATCTATCCTATTCCATGAACATCCATTAATAAAAAAAAGTCTATAAGGAAAACGTGCATGATTGATGAAATGATTTGTTGCTATAGGTATTTTGAGATTTTCTATGAAAATCAAACACCCTAGTTGATTAATTAAAATTTGTATGATAACTACACAAGACTCCTGAAAGATATAAGTCTATTAAGAAGACCAAGATATTTATTATCCTTGTGTGTGCAAAGTGAATGTATTAGATGAGACGTAATACTACCTCATTGCTAGGCTGGTTTCATTAAACCCATTACTGTAATGAGGATCACCATATGATCATACTAATCCTGAGTTTGGATGCAGTTGGACTATACTACTAGGCAATACAAGCCACCTAAAGCTAGCTCATCCATAAGCTAACATTGGTCTATACAAAATAAGGTTGCTAATGTGATAGACATATCACCACACGTAAGGATACCCCATTGCCAGGAAAGTTTCATTCAACCCATTATTGTAATGGAGATCACCCCATTAGTGTTTGAACACTGAATATTCCAGGAATTCAAGCTAGTTACCCTCTTCTTTTTTTGATTACTTGGGATACTTGCTCATGCTTAATGATGAAAATCACTATTTATTTTACATTTTGTTTTATTTTGGAGCAAGGGATTTGCTTAGTGATGAAAACAACTATTTATTTTTCTTTTTTTCTTTGGGAATTTGCTCATTTGTATAAAAGCAAGGGATTTTGTGGGTAGGGAGAAGCTTGTCCTTTTGTCAATAATCAGAATTATAGACCATGCACATAATAATATTAGCAAGGAAAATATTTCGCTTAAGGTGAGTAGGACCACTTTGTAGTGTCATCCTTCCTTGTTCAAACTAGGATTTTTAATGTTTAAAATGTGATGGGATTTTGGATATACAAGATACTACCAAAACTAAACCTCATATTCGAAATCCAAGATATATTCTTAAAAAAATTGAAAAGATAACTAGGGATGGCTAAATGAAAAAAAACCCTAGTATACACCTGATAGAAACTCATGAGGTTGTGTTCAAAAATATAGTTACTCACAAGGAAAATGAATAATTATGATTTGGGGATGTATGATTGGCATACAAATATGGTGTCATTTGTAAGAATGTAAACACAAACTATCCTAATGCAAGTGTAGTGCATGAATATGCCTAATGAAATGCAATTAATAAATGCATATAATGAAATGCAAAATGTAAATTTTTTTGTGTTTTTTATGTTTTGAATTGTTTTTGAATTTTGATGTTTTCTGATTTTTTTTATTTTTGATGATTTTATTGTTTTTGTAATTTTATGTGTAAAATGCTCTTAAGGGAAGAATTTTGAGAGGTTCAGGTTCTTAAACACCTATCGATGTTAGGCAGTAAGTTATAGGTCCTATATTCTCTAATATTATGAAGAGACCTAACCAATTAGTCATAAATTTGTCTCGTAGATGAGGTTGTAGGTTTGAGTTCTATTGGTTCTCTTTTAGCACAAGATCCCCAACCTTAAAGTCTCAAAGATGGAATTTATTATTGTAAGATCATTTAATATGATCTTGGTAAACATGGAGATGCTCAAGAGCATTAACTCAACGTTCATCAAGAAGGGTCAATTGATTTAGGTGAGCTTGCCGCACAATGTCATCATCAATGAACTCTTTCAATGAGATGTGCAATTATAGAATTTCCAATTCTAAGGGCATAATGGCCTCAACACCATTTACTAACAAAAATAAATTTTTCCTAGTGGGTTTCTTTATGCTAGCTTGATAAGCCCAAAAATCAAGAGGTATTTGAATATGGCAATATTTATAATTATCCTTAATGGTCTTCTTTAGTATGGCAACTACTATCATGTTAGAGGTATCTGCTTACCCATTAGCCTATGAATAATAAGGTGTTGCAAAGTTGTGTTGAATATTGTATTTGGATGTTAAAGCCCATACATATTTTTCTTAAATGGAGTTCCATTATCTAATATTATTTTGGATGGGATCCCAAAATGACATATGATATTATGGAGTATGAACTCTGTAATACGTGCTCCAGTTGTAGAGGTTAAAGGGATATCTTCCACCCATTTGGTGAAATGCTCAGTGGCCATTATGATAAATGTGTGTCAGCATAAAGAAATGGGAGAGATATTACCAATTAGATCAAAACTCCACTGATAAAATGGACAATTCGATTGAATCGGCTGCAATGCCTATGATGGCAGATCCGTAATATTAGCATGATGTTGAACTTTAATGCATTTCCTAGCATACGTATATCAATCCTTCTCAATGGTGGGTCAATAATAACCCATTCAAAGGATGCACTTAATGATGGCCATGCCATTGAAATAGCCATCACATGTACCATTGTGAGCTTGCAAAATTGCCCAAGATGATTCTTGGGGTTCAAGACAATGAATAAGAATCCCATCGTAGCTCTATCAATACAAGATGTCTCCTAACAAGACATATCTGGTCACTTTTTTTTTTAATGCTATTTTTGTGGTATGTGATAATCCCTATGGGATTATACCAAGCTTTAGGTAATATTGTAATTATAAAATCCAATCCTTATAAGTAATAACATGGATTGATTGAACAACTTGTTCCCATTGCAATTCGAGTTGCACAAATGTATATTGGGAAATAACCTTATGGTGAATAGTATTACAACTCTTTGAAGGATCCTGTAAGATCAAGGACCCCTAGGATGGCTTTGTTAGAAAGTATCATGCTTTATAGAACCACTCATGGTTTGGTTCTATATGAATCATGTGGACTGATTCATGATTTTTTTGAGCCTCACATAGCATCACGTATTATGAGAGCATCTTTACTTGGATGGTAGTGAAGTCAATGGATGGATTCTAAAGGATTAAATATCCCAAAGATGCCATGGTATCTACAAATTTGTTTGACATACAAGATATTGCCTTGATGTCATACCAATCCAATTGGACTAGATAAGTGTCCACAATTTCCTTGTATGCTTTCAGGATAGGACACCTACATTGATAGATTCCTTTGACCTGGTTGACTATGAGCAAGGAGTCACCAAATATGTTTAGCTTTTTTATCTTCATGGTGAGCATTATTTGGAGACCCAATATTAGGGCCTCATATTCAGTTTTATTATTGGTGCAAGGGAAATTGAGTTTAAATGACAAGGGCATTGGAGCACCTTGTGGCATTAAAAGAATGATCCCTATGCCACCCCCTTGCTTTCATTTTGAACCATCAAAGAAAAAATTCATGTCGACTTTGTTATTCAATTCTTCAGGTTTGGGTGACTTTGATAATGCAAATACTACATCATTAGGAAGTTTTATGATGAGAGGTATATCATCCTAAAGAGGAGCCTTTGCCAATTGATTTGCTATTACTTGACATTTGATTGACTTTTGGCTTATGAATTCTAGATCAAATTTTCTCAGTTGCATGATCCACTTTGCAATACATGAAGAACACAAGCTTATACTATGAGGGGGGTGAACAGTATAAGACCAACTTTCACTTTTCTTTCCCAAAAAATATTATCCAATATAATCAATGGCAATATCAATAGCAATAATCAAAGCAATGCACAAATCATCACACACAATAGAGACACCAATTTAACGTGGTTCACCCAATGTGGGCTACTCCACGGAGAAAATATTTCTACTAAATTTTCTCAACAAATCTCTTGGGAAACACTTCCCTATTACAATGTTTATGGACCTCTATCCAAAGGAGACACCAATCCCCTAATGCTCTGATTTGTGGATCTCTATCCATAGGAGAACTCTTTCCCCTCTTCTCTGGTTCGTGGAACTTGACCCAGGAGAACTCTTTCTCCTCAACTAGTTCATGGATCTCTCTCCATATAAGAACTCTATCTTCCCAGTTGCTTCATGGATCACACTCCATAGGAGAACTCTTTCCCCTTGCTCTGGTTCATGGATCTCTATCCATAGGAGAACTATTTATCCTCTACTCTAGCTGGTGATCTTCTAGAAGACTACTACCCCCATTGCACTGGCTTGTGGATCTCTCTCCATAGAAGACCTCTATCCTCACTCAAAAGACCTTTGTCCTCACTACCCTGGCTAATGGATCTCTATCCACTGGAGACTACTATCCTCTTCTCTATCACCTCCAAATATTACTCTCAACTCTATCTCAAATCTGCACCAAACACTATCCTCGATCTAGTACAAATATTCTCTAACTCTATCTTAGGTCTAGCACAAATCTGCTCTCAAATCTACACCAAAATCTATCCTCAAATATGTCCTCAAGCCTTAACACAAAGCTTGATCCAATCACAAATCAACTCTTCTTATATCTGCCCTAAGCCTTAACACAAATCTTGAACAAATCAATCAATCAACTCTGTTCAATGTTGTCTCAAGTCTTCACCAAGACTTACCTCAAATATTCTTACAAGTCTTCACCAATACTTACCTCAAATATTCTTCAAGTCTTCACCAAGACTTACCTCAAATCTACCCTCAAGTCCTCTCAAGAACTTGCTCAATATGCTCTCAAGTCTTCACAAAGACTTGTCTCAAATCTGCCTACAAGATTTCACAAAAGCTTGCTCAAATCTGTCCTTAAGATTTCACAAAAACTTACTCAAATCTATCCTTAAGCTTTCACAAAATCTTACTCAAATCTTCTCAAACATATGCTCAATACAACTCACAAGATATGCTCAATCAAACTCAAATCTTGCACACAATGCTATCAATTGTTTTGTCTAATCTTCAAAGTAATTCCTTTAACTTGAAGTAGTTTAGACATATTCTATTCATAATTCATTTAACCTCTGGAACATATAGAGAATGATGTATTCTATCAAAGACTCAATATGTTCTACTCAATCATTAAGTCTGTCACTTTCACAAATCTGATTTCTAATGTTTGCACATTCACTTTCAATATCACTCAAAACCAATGCTCAACCAATTTCACTCAATCATTCAACCAATGAAACACAACTTGCTCACAAACCCTAGCCAAGTGTTTCACACTACTTCCAACAACACACAATATGGGTCTCAAACCCTAACTCAAATAATCTTCAATCTCTATCTCAAATGTTCTCTAAACATTCACCAATCATGCATATAAAAACTCACTCAAACATTTCCAACAATGCTTATCAAACAATCCTTTTCACTCCACCTTTGCATTTCACAATATTCAATTCAACAACACTCTAATCAAAGGATGATGTGCCCATACCTTTTGTTTTGATGGAGATATATCTTCAAAACCTGTTTCACTCACAATGACTTTTGCTACTATAAATATTAGCACAACACTTCTTTATGAGTTAGAAAACCTTCAATATGTGTGCCCAAATAAATTCCAAACCACTCTCTTGGTTTCTCAAAATATTGCATCAATTCCAATAATCAAACCCTTCAAAATATTTTAGCAAAACATACACACATTCACAAATTCCTCATACACCTTTTAACTCCCTCTTAGCACACTCAAAACATAATCAACAAAGACTTCCAATAATTCACTTTCTCAATAATTCACTCTAACTTCCTTCAAAAATTTAATGCATAGAATAATCAAAATTACTTCCTTATATCTCCCTACTCATCAAAATGTATTTTCAAAATAATTATAACCACCATTCAGAAATATTCCAATGCACTTTTTAAATCAAAATTTAAATCATTCAACACCCTCAAATATGGCAAAAATAAATTTTATTTCAACCACCTTATCTCTCCACAAAGGCGCATACCATACAACTTAGACAAAGCACAATTTATTAAATTAAAAATTTAAATACCTTTGTGTGCATTGCCTCGATGGGATTCGATCCCTTGTCATGCTATCGCTAGTGCCCTAGCCATGGCCTAACCACCATGTGAGCTAGGTGCTCACTTGAGATACCAAAGCGCCTCCTGCACTTTGTTCCTCCTCTTGGCACCAAAACCAAAAATCAAAACCTTTGTCCCCTCTGCTGCCACTAGGACTCGAATGCGAGACCTCCACTCGCCCAACAATCTATGCTGCCAAGCCTTGCCACTAGCCCAACCACGTGGTTGGTGATAAGGCCTTGAGCCTTTGTCACTTTAACCTTCCATGATTTTCATTGCTTTTAAAAATTAAAAACCTCTTTCCCTTTTGCGCTCACGAATTTACATCAACACTTATCAATACTTGCACATGCAATATTTTTGGAGACTTACAATAATGTCATAAACCTTATGGTATAAATACCATACTCCTTTTTCTTCGAACATCGATGGGGAGAAAATTAATTTAATGTTTTTGTGCCCAACCCTAACTTAGGGTTTTAATTAATTTATTTTATAAATTAATTTATAATATAAATATTATAAATAATTTATAAATAACCTTAGGCATTATTTTAACACTTAATATTATAATAATAAATATTATAATATTATTTCCTTTGGGCCTAGGTATCTCCTTCCTTCAGGGGTATTTTAGCCAACCTTTTGACCAATCATGTGAAGCTTTTAAACCAAATCTCTTGGGCTTAAAATATAAATATTTTAACCCTCCTTTTTTCAAATCCTTGCACTGACTTTTGACATCACTGACACTAACTCTTGACATCAATGACAACACAACTACTCAAAATTTCCAACAATCTCCCCCTTTGTCATTGATGGCAACCCTTTTTCCTTAACCATTCCTTTTTCCTTTTTCCAATTTTTCTCCCCCTGACTGAATGCTCTCCCCCTAACTCAAATCTCTCCCCCTTTGACATCAATGGCAAAGGGCCACCTTTGGGGCTAAATATAAGACTCTTAGCTCAGCCCCCTCCCCACCTCCTCTCCTTGAGGTGGTTAATTTTGGGGTGGGAGTATTTCTACTCCCAGCATACATTGCTCTTTTTCTTTGTCCACCTTCTTCCTCAATCGATCCTTCTGATTCCTCTGAATATTCTTGTTCCTGCTTGTCTCTAGAAATTCTGTTCTACACCACTTAGCCATATGCCCAACATTATTGCACTTATAACACTTAATGTTGTGGTTCCTTGAAGGTGCAAATATCTTGAAGTTCCTCCTGGTGAAGCCATATCCATTCCTATCATGAACCCTGCAATTAACTGCCTTATGACCAAACTGATTACAAGAGTGACAATACCCTTGAAAGAGATGCCCATTTCTGAAATTTCTCCTGGTGAAACCATATTCCTTCTTTTCATGTGTCCTGCACTACATAGCCTTGTGACCAAACCTATGACATGAGAAGCAATGTCCATTGAAGAAATATTGCCTTGACCCCATTGGTCTCTTAGTCCTTTCTTCCCTATGATGTTTCTTATTCCATCTGTTCCTTATTTGTGCATTGTTCCTTTCCTTGTTGAACTTTCTATTTTCCAACTTATCCTCATAAGTCTCACTTTCTCTTTCACTCTCTTCTTCTGAAGCTTCTTCTTCTTTGGATCTTGAGATTGACTCCTCTCCTCGTTCTCTTTGTTCCTTCTTCAAAACCAAGTCCTGTCTTGTTTGATGAAGATCATTTGTACCTTGATAATCTTATCCAAGGTCTTTGAGCTTCTCCCAAACTTGTGTAGCTTGTCTTTAGACTCTTTCACTTCCTTCCTTAGTGAAGCTACCTCATGCTCTAATATTTCACATTCTAAGACTTTTACCTCTAACTTCTCTTTAAATCTCCTTGTCTTAGCTATTGAGTTTGTTAGATCTTGTATAAGCTTTCCTTTCTCTTCATCACATTCTTGAAATTGAATCTTGAGTTTTGAGTTCTACTTTCTTACCTTCCTTAATTCCTTAAGAGTAGAAATAAGCTCACCTTCAAGATCAACTTCTCCTTCCTCTTCATTTTTTGATTCTTCCTCTACCTTTTTGTCTTCAAGATCATATTCATTATTTTTTGATTTATCTTCAATAGGAGCACTTCCTTCCTCTTCTATTTCCAAGAGGAGACTTTCTTCTTCTAGATCTTCAAGAGCATCTTCATATTCATCTTCACTAAAACTGAACCCATTCTTTGTACAATGATCTTCAAGATGACCAAAGTTACCACACCTGAAACACTTGAGAATTATTGGTTTCCTTTTAGCTTCTTTTCCAACATCTTCTTTTTCTACTGTTAGAAATAGAATTTCTTCTTCTTCATTATCTGAGGATCTTCCATCACTATCACTTGAACTCTTGCCTATCTTATCTGCATAAAAACTCTTCTTATGCCTTTGGAAAAACTTCTTTCCATGCTTGTTTTATCCATACCTATTTTTCTTTTGATACCTAGATTTTCCTACTTCCTTATTCTTATGATCCTATTTCTCTTCACCACTGCTACTTCCAGCTTTTGGATAGTTAGATGCATAGTGACCATATTTACCACAATTGAAACACTTAACTATTTTTGTACCTTTGTGCTTTCTTGTGTCCTTGTTCCTTCTGCCATAGTTTACTTCTTCATCATTGGATGACTCATTACTTGAATCTGACTTCTTATCCTTTGTCTTCTTTGCTACTTTGAAGGTTGCTTCTTTCTTGGGGATAGGATCCTTTCCTATTCTCATCTCAAAATCTGTGAGAGTTCCATGTAGCTCATCCCTAGTCAAAGTTTCAATATCTTTTGTTTCTTCTATGGCTGAAACCTTTTCACTATACCTCTTAGGAAGTGACCTTAAAATATTTTGACAAACATCTGATTCTTCAACTTTAAACCCAAGTCCTTGCATGGAGTTAACAACCTCATCCACATGAAGTAAGTATGTAGCAATGTCTTCCTCATCCTTCATCTTCAAGTCTTCAAATGTTTTCTTGTGATTTTGCAATTTTGCCATCTTGACCTTTTTGTCTCCCTCATATGTTTTCTTCAACTTTTCCCAAATATCTTTTGTTGATGTGCAATGCATAACTTTTACAAACTCTGATTCACATAAACCACTTAATATTGCATTCATTGCCTTTGAATTATTCAGATGTAGGAGCTTACCATATTTATCTATAGGAGGTGTAGTTGGTGGTGTGTACCCATCCTCAACTGCTTGCCATATCTCATTTCCTTGTGCCATTAGGTAAATATTCATTCTTACACTCCAAAATGCATAATTATTCCCATCAAAAAATGGTGCCTTATTTCTTGAATATCCACTCTGAGAATCCATTTGTGTTCCTGTATACTTTTCCTTCAAGTTGTTAAACTCTTTCGAAAGAACCCACTCGATACCAATTGAAGAACACAAGCTTATACTGAGAGGGGGGTGAATAGTATAAGACCAACTTTTACTTTTCTTTCCCAAATAATATTATCCAATATTATCAATGGCAATATCAATAACAGTAATCAAATTAATGCACAAATCATCACACACAATAGAGACACCAATTTAACGTGGTTCACCCAATGTGGGCTACTCCACGAAGAAAATATTTCTACTAAATTTTCTCAACAAATATCTTGGGAAACACTTCCCTATTACAATGTTTATGGACCTCTATCCAAAGGAGACACCAATCCCCTAATGCTCTAATTTGTGGATCTCTATCCATAGGAGAACTCTTTCCCCTCTTCTCTAGTTTGTGGAACTTGACCCAAGAGAACTCTTTCTCCTCAACTAGTTTATGGATCTCTCTCCATAGAATAACTCTATCTTCCTAACTACTTCATGGATCACACTCCATAGGAGAACTCTTTCCCCTTGCTCTGGTTCATGGATCTCTATCCATATGAGAACTCTTTCTCCTCTACTCTAGTTGGTGATCTTCTAGAAGACTACTGCCCCCACTACACTGGCTTATGGATCTCTCTCCATAGAAGACCTCTATCCTCACTCATAAGACCTCTATCCTCACTACCCTAGCTAATGGATCTCTATCCACTAGAGACTACTATCCTCTACTCTATCACCTCTAAATATTACTCTCAACTCTATCTCAAATCTACACCAAACATTATCCTCGATCTAGTACAAATCTGCTCTAACTCTATCTCAGGTCTAGCACAAATCTACTCTCAAATATACACCAAAATCTATCCTCAAATCTATCCTCAAGCCTTAACACAAATCTTGATCCAATCACAAATCAACTCTACTTATATCTACCCCAAGCCTTAACACAAAGCTTGAACAAATCAATCAATCAACTCTACTCAATGTTGTCTCAAGTCTTCACCAAGACTTACCTCAAATCTGCTTACAAGTCTTCACCAAGACTTACCTTAAATCTACTCTAAAGTCTTCACCAAGACTTGCCTCAAATATACTCTCAAGTCCTCTCAAGAACTTGCTCAATATGCTCTCAAGTCTTCACCAAGACTTATCTCAAATCTGCCTACAAGATTTCACAAAATCTTGCTCAAATCTATCCTTAAGATTTCACAAAATCTTACTCAAATTTTCCTTAAGCTTTCACAAAATCTTACTCAAATTTGCTCAAACATATGCTCAATATAGCTCACAAGATATGCTCAATCAATCTCAAATATTGCACACAATGCTATCAATTATTTTGTCTAATCTTCAAAGTAATTCCTTTAACTTGAAGTAGTTTAGACATATTCTATTCAGAATTCATTTAACCTCTGGAACATATAGAGAATGATGTATTCTATCAAAGACTCAATATGTTCTACTCAATCATTAAGTCTATCACTTTCACAAATCTGATTTCTAATGTTTGCACATTCACTTTCAATATCACTCAAAACCAATGCTCAAGAATTTCACTCAATCATTCAACCAATGAAACACAACTTGCTCACAAACCCTAGCCAAGTGTTTCACACTACTTCCAACAACACACAATATGGGTCTCAAACCCTAACTCCAATAATCTTCAATCTCTATCTCAAATGTTCTCTAAACATTCACCAATCATGCATATAAAAACTCACTCAAACATTTCCAACAATGCTTATCAAACAATCCTTTTCACTCCACCTTATATTTCACAATATTCAATTCAACAACACTCTAATCAAAGGATGATGTGCCCATACCTTTTGTTTTTATGGAGATATATCTTCAAAACCTATTTCACTCACAATGACTTTTGCTACTATAAATATTAGCACAACACTTCTTTATGAGTTAGCAAACCTTCAATATGTGTGCCCAAATAAATTCCAAACCACTCTCTTGGTTTCTCAAAATATTGCATCAATTCCAATAATCAAACCCTTCAAAATATTTTAGCAAAACATACACACATTCACAAATTCCTCATACACCTTTTAACTCCCTCTTAGCACACTCAAAACATAATCAACAAAGACTTCCAATAATTCACTTTCTCAATAATTCACTCTAACTTCCTTCAGAAATTTAATGCATAGAATAATCAAAATTACTTCCTTATATCTTCCTACTCATCAAAAATGCATTTTCAAAATAATTATAACCACCATTCAGAAATATTCCAATGCACTTATCAAATCAAAATTTAAATCATTCAACACCCTCAAATATGGCAAAAATAAATTTTATTTCAACCACCTTATATCTCCACAAGGAATATACCATACAACTTAGACAAAGCGCAATTTATTAAATTAAAAATTTAAATACCTTTTGCACGCACTACCTCGGTGGGATTCGATCCCCTATCACACTACCACCAGTGCCCTAGCCACGGCCTAACCACCATGTGAGCTAGGCACTCACTTGAGACACCAAAGCACCTCCTGCACTTTGTTCCTCCGCTTGGCACCAAAACCAAAAATAAAAACCTTTGTCCCTTCTACTGCCATCGGGACTCGAACGTGAGACCTCTCACTCACCCAATGATCTATGCTACCAAGCCTTGCCACTAGCCCAACCACGTGGTTGGTGATAAGACCTTGAGCCTTAGTCACTTTAACCTTCCATGATTTTTGTTGCTTTTAAAAATTAAAAACCTTTTTCCTTTTGCACTCACGAATTCGCATCAACACTTATCAATACTCGCACATGCAATAATTCGGAGACTTACCTTAATGTCACAAACCTTATGGTATAAATACCATACTCCTTTTTCTTCGAATGTCGGTGGGGGAAATTTATTTAAATGTTTTTGTGCCCAACCCTAACTTAGGGTTTTAATTAATTTATTTTATAAATTAATTTATAATATAAATATTATAAATAATTTATAAATAACCTTAGGCATTATTTTTAACACTTAATATTATAATAATAAATATTATAATATTATTTCCTTTGGGCCTAGGTATCTCCTTTTCCTTCAGGGTATTTAGCCAACCTTTTGACCAATCATGTGAAGCTTTTAAACCAAATCTCTTGGGCTTAAAATATAAATATTTTAACCCTCCTTTTGTCAAATCCTTGCACTGACTTTTGACATCACTGACACTGACTCTTGACATCAATGACAACACAACTACTCAAAATTTCCAATAGTACATCTATTATGATATGTTCTACTCATCATATACTACAAAGAATTTTGTTTTTATATGACATGCGTATTATGACTTAGCATATAGTGGTGCAACTTCTTGGTTGCAAAAAACACTGTTAAACATATTTTATTGATGTATACATGTTTTAGCTTGTAGCTAACTAAGGTTCAACTAATTTAATATATCACCTGTTCTTTATCTTGCTTGTTCTTTTGGGTTAACATGGTTTCCAGTGCAAATTCCATGGTGGATATATATAGCAAAAAAGGTACATCTAGTCTAGGTAAAGCTAGTACTAGCAAATATTCCAGGTATTGCTTGATCTCAACAAAAGCTTATTGATAATATTCATCCCAATTGAATGGGACCCCCTTGTGTAGCAGTCGATTCATGAATCAAAATTTATTTGATAACTATGCGATGAAGCACTTTATGGATACTACTTTGTCCTGTAGGCTTCTAAGTTCTTTGTTATTTGTGGGGGAAAGCATTTCTCAAATGGCTTTGACTTTTTCTAGATCGAATTAGATCTCTCATTTTGAAACAATGAATCCCAAGAATTTTCCTAATGTAAGACTAAAAATGTATTTCTTGGGGTTCAACCTAACATTGTGCTCAATCAGAGATTGAAGACCTTTCTAAAGACCTCATTGTGATCTTTAAGAAATAATGAATTGGCCATTAAGTCATCAATGTAATCTTACAAGATCCTTTTTATGTAGTCATGAAAAATATATGTCATAGCCCAATGGTATGTGGCACCAACATTTTTAAGGCCAAATGGCATAACCTTATAGCAAATTTTCCCCCATGGAGTGGTAAAGGTTGTTTTGTGTTGATCTTCGAGTTTCAAATGAATCTGATTATAACCAAAAAATCCATCCATGAGTGATAAAATCTCATGACCAGCTATAGCATCTACAAGAGCATCGATGTTGGGAAACAGAAATGCATCCTTTGGTGTTGCATTTTTGAGGTCTTAAAAATCCATACAAATGTGGATTCTTCCATTAGGTTTTCCTATGGGTACCATGTTTGATACCCATTCTGGATAGTCGATGAGAATAATGAATAATACATCCAAGAGTTTTTACAATTCATATTTGACCATCAGAGTGATATTTGGATGCATCTTCCTATGTTTTTGCTTGACCAGTTTCTTGGTAGGGTCTAACAAAAGGTTATGAGTAACCAGTTTTGGATACAGATCCAACATATCTTTATAGGTCCAAGCAAATATATTAGGTCTCTATTTTAATAGAGGGATGAGGATGGCTCATTCCTCAAGAGATAAGCTTTCTCAAAACTTGATTTTCTTAGGATTTGTGGGATATTCACTAATGTCCACTTTGAAATTCTCCTATATTGATATATGTGACCCCTCCTCAAGCTAGTGAGGTATAGGGATCAAATGGATGTCATATGCTAGATTAAAAGGATCTACCATATTGTGGTTAACCTCAACATTATAAGCATCATGAGCGTAGCCTGAGGCAAAATGGTATGGTTGTAACATTTCTTTAGTAGGGAAGAAATCATCAGGTGATAGGGATGAATTGGCATAATCAAAGTTAATGGCCTCAAGATTGAGGTACAATGGTTTTGAAGGATTATATGGATTGTAGAGTGAAGTGGTCAAATCAATGGAGATCATGTTTATGGATGGAAAGTAATATCCATGGCCACATTAGTAGGACTCATCAACTGCATATTGAGCTAAATACTTCCATATGGGACTAGGAGGATTTGGTATTTCAAGATCCACCTTAGGAGGGGATAGGACAATAGGTTCCTATAGTGGAAGAAGTTATGCTAGGATAGGCAGTTGAGGAAATACCCCATGAACATCATCTACATTGTTAAGGAAAATTTTTGGCTCTATGACCTTGACATTATTGTCTAGGGGATGAATGTTCCTAAGTCCTAGGTATGCCATCTCAGTTTCATATGCATATTCATTATTCCTTATGATCCAATCAATTCCAAGAATGATCTCTAGGCTAGCCTTGGTAGATATATTTTCATGATAGACCAAGGGTGGCTCTATGGAAACCATAATCACTGGATGATTGTATCTTCATAAATGTGAGGGGTTGGGGTATGCATAAGGATTCCAATCAATATATTTTCCAAAACCTAGACTAAGGCATTCTAAAGATATGGCTAGCAATTCATCTTGCCTAGGGATGAAGTAACCTAGACCAAACTTGTTACTAGGAAACTGATAGTAAGGTTTGTAAGGTGTTCTTTGATCTTGTTCATACAAGCCCAAACTCTAACCATGCCAATTACAAAGGTCAAAGTACCAAATTACAAACTCAATATTTGATAAATAATATGCATTCCCTGTGAAGGATTCATCATCCTCATCATTAATGAGTGAAATATTAGTGGCTTGGTCAAATCCTTCATAAATGAAGTTGGTCTAATTTGGTGGTATACCAAGAGGTACCACCATCCCAATAGGCAATGGGGGAGTGTAGTATATCCCCATGTCTTGCATAGATTCTATGATTGGTATGAATGTGATATTTTATACCAAATATTCTGCTAGCCTAGAATTCACTAAATGCACTATCACCTATAGTGTTGATGATGTAGTATAGGACACAGGTGAATTAGGTTGAGGCATATCTTCCTCTAGATCTGGCAATTCATCCTCCTCCATGGGAATTATAATCTTTGTAGTAGCCACATTAGGTATAACCCTAGGCTCTTCCTCTATCATAGGCACCTTAAGTTTCTATTTATCATTTCCTTTGGATGATGTTGAAGGCTTATAAAAAATAATAGTTGGCCTAGGGGATTGTGGTGGTGCTGATGTGGACGGATCATCCCACACTAAATTGATTTTCTGATTTGGATATATGATAGGTGATGTTGGTTGTCTATCTAGATGTGTTTATGGGAGAACAAACTTCCCTGAAATATCAACCTAATTGACATATTTAAATGGTTCTTCATCCGAGGGGATGATATGGACTTGTCCCCCAAAAAATTTGATACATTGATGCAAAATTTATGGAATACATCTCATATCCCATATCCATGGACACCTGAGTATTATTTTGTATTGCATGGCACCTTCTATCACATGACACATGACTAAAATGGTCTTTATTCCTACCTAAATAGGTAGAACTATTGTACCAACAATAGAGCATAACATGTCATTAAATGCTTGTAAAGTAAATGTTGAGGCAACTATGTGTAACTCGAGAACAATTAGGTATCCAAGGGTATTTATTGTTATAATGTTGATTGAAGAGCCTATGTCAATAAAAAATCACTTGAAAGGTATTCTATTAATACAAGAAATAATTTACAGTGGAGGATTCACTACATTGGTTGAAACAATTTTGATTTTGTGATCATAGAATGTGATCACTAACTCTTTATACTTTTGAACATGCCCCATGAAGTTGGTAAACACGTTTAGGTTTTGGAGCTAGAGCTCAATGGAATTCAATATTTCCATGAGGGTCTCCCTATTCTTAGGGGACTATTCTATGACCTTGTAAATAGACAACTTAGTTGAGGTCATTTGTAGACTTTGAGTGAGTCTGGATTGTATAGTTATCACCAATATTACTGGGGGGCTTGGTAACTAATTATGAGTTGGTCTTTACTGATGTGTAGTTGTAATATGGATAGGAGCCATAGGTGGCTCAGATTGGTTTTATATTTTATTGCAAGTAATATTATTTATCATACCAACAAATCCCTATGTGGTAGGATCTATGCAAACATAGTTGACATGGCCTGTATGATTTCCATGTACCTCATGTTTAGCTAAGGGATCTTTGAAATTTCTTGTTTTTTCATTATCAGGAGCCAAAGTATTATCAATTTGTGGTTCATCCTTATCTAACATATTTTATACTCAATTTTTGAAACCATAGCAAGTTTCAATGTCATGATATTTTTACCTATAATAAGGACAATACTGGTCTTCTCTATACCCCTTTGGTTTAGGGTGGTTAGGATCTAACAAATGTACTTAAAGCAAGGTAAGTGCCTTAGCCTCACATAGTCTATTAAATAATTAAACCAAAAACTCAGGCAATGGTGTGTATTTATGAGGTGTACGATGTTGTCTATCCCTACCCTGGTTTCTATTACATTGATTGTAATGCTTTGGGGGAGGTTGAGCCTGATAATTAGTTGTTGTTGGATATTTTACACTTTAGGAATGTTTAACACAACTTGATTCATAGGCACAGGTTTTTCCTAATGAGGTTGGTTGTGCATGTTCTTATTCCACTTTTTTTATGGAGTTTAAACTCTCCCTCTTGGACTTGTGGGCCCAAAATAGCCACATTCTTCGAAAAAATTTTGAAATATTTTCTAACGAAAATAAGGATGTTTCATCCCATGAGAGATCCAATGTATTTTATAATGGTGCAAGACAATATATTCTATTCTATGGTCAAAATGGTCAAAGTTCACTTTACTTCTTTTGAAATCATAGATCACAACATATTTTTGATTAATTCTAAAAGCTCAATGGTCAGCAACATTTTCTAATCCATGCAATATCTAACGTGTTTCCAACCCATAGTCAAAATAGTTAAATTTTACACTTTCTTACTTCAAAATCATGGCACAGTGCATATTTCTCTAGCTCGCACATGCTAAATGATATTTCAAGCTTGTTCTACCCCATAAAAGTTCAAGAGTATTTTGTAGTAGCATAGTACACATGTTCTAGCCCGTGATCAAAATGGTCAAAATTTGAGAAAGTAAATAATAAATTCATGGACTAGTGCAAGGTTTTATATAGCATATAAATTATGTTATATCTCGCACAGGCCAGAGTAATGCTCTACACTATAGTCAACCACAGTCAAACTGGGAGGCACAAGTTTTGAGGTACGAACTACGACACATTGTAGATCATATTCTACATCATGGATATGAATCGACTATAAAGAAGATTGAATAATAAAATTCGTGGTCTAGTGCAATGTTTTATCCCATGCACCTCCAAGTATATTTTCATGCTAAAACCTCATGTGCTCCAAATTATGGTCAAAGTGGTCAAAGGAAGTAATAAGTTGTTAAGAGGATCAAGATACAACATATTCCATGCCACAAAGCTATCAAAGGCTTTAAATATTTAATATTGGTCATCAGTTCATAGATCATCAATTGGTCCATTCTAATGATATCTCAAGAACATAAAAGCAAACCTTTGTGACATAACCTGGTTGAGCAAGAGAGCTAGCAGAAAATATCAATAAGACTAAAAAATAAGAAAATGTAGTTTCAATTAGTTGCAGATCTACGATAGATAAGATCTACAAGAATGAAAGATGGTTGAGATCATATTTTTGATAGCTTGGAGCCAAACCACCATGAAGAACCATCAAGTTGTATAGGCCGAGCTGCAAAGGAGTGCAAGATCACATAGTTTTTTCTATTATCAACCATAAACCAGAGGCTACCACCTCAGCATTTGGCTATTTTGGTATTTCATTTCCTTGTAATGTTCCATTTCTTTCAATTTATTTTCATGTAAAAACTATAAAAGGAGGTCAAATCCTCATTTTAAAGGGTTAGCACTAGAGTGTTTGCTTGCCCTACTATGTAATACTTATCTGCAAATCAATAGAAGGAATATTACTTGGATTTTTACCTCAAAATGGTGTCTTTTGTAATTTTTAGAGAGATTCAAGCTATGGATTGATTTTCTACTATTGCTGCTATGGTTAGTCTATTATATTTATATTGGATTGCTAACTTATAGCAATTGAAATCTTTTCATAATTGAATATGTGCTTGTGAGAAGTTATTTTCTGTTAAATCTTGATACTGGTCTTATTCTACTAATTTGTATTATTAGTATCTTGATATGAAAATAGCTTTATTGAAGTATATCTATATTTTATCTGTAATATTGAAGATTACTTATTTTGAATGTTATAAATTTCAAGTGTGGGACACTAGAAATTGTTTTGTAAGATGGTTTTTCCTTATAGATGCCTATGTTGTTAGCTCTATCTATCCACTATTTTATTACTATTCCTTAACCCTAACTCAATTCTATTCCTACCCTTTAAATATTTAAATAATATTAAATGAGTCAACACCTTATTAGTTGATAAGGAATACCAACCTACTCTAGAGGTTGTAATAGAGCAATCTTTAATATATCCAATGTTGTGGTCTAAACTATGATTAGTAGGTGTATGCCTAATTAGAGAATTGGAAGATAATACTCATAGTATCAAGCGTTTTCTTTATGGCAATTTGAATCCCATAGTTTTTGGTATACCCAGAGGGATCTATTAATAAAAATACTATATAACCCACTATTTATACCTTTACCTTTTCTTGAAGGAATCAAGATCTAGTGAATTATCTTGAATTTAAAGCAGTGATCATAAATTCACCTGGCAACTTCTTGAATTCAAGAATCCAAAAAATAATTTTTGATAGCTCATAGTTTTCATGAATACTAGGTCATCTACAAAGAATAACCCAGTCTTTCATTTATTATGAGCTCCCTTTGAGAGGATCTACTGTCTTAAGGAATTTAAACCAATATTTATAGTCAAGTAAAACTCCTCCAGAAATTCAACCTGAGGTGCCTCTAAGACCACCTTGAACAAGAGCAGTATCCAGAAATATGGCTCACAATACAACAAATAATACCAATGTGCCCCCAAATCTGCCCTGCAGAATTATCTTAGTTGCAATACAGCTGGCCCCTTAAGTCTTGCTCATATGCATTATATTCCCCAAGCTATATCCAAATCCATCCCTACCTATGATGTATCAAGAAAAACCACTTACGAGCATTGCCAAGATATTCTAAATCTAGTTGTAATTCATAATATAAATAATGAAGATGTCATTTTTAGAATATTGGCCCTATCCTTTAAAGGGAAGATCTTACATTGGTTTAGGACATTGGAGGACAATAACATTACTTCATAGGATGAGTTAGCATAAAATTTCATAGAGGAATTCAATGAGTCTGTTGATCCCTTCTCCCTTTTAAATGCAAATTATATCAATGCAAAAACATTAGCAAGAATTAGTTTTAGACTTTAATCTAAGATTTAGCAGAACCTAGAAGATAATTACACTTGAAGTGAGGCCAGCTACAACCCTTTATTTTATGTACTATATCAGAGTCATTGGATTAGAATTGGTCTTAAAAACTCAACAAGCATGGATATATACTTTTCCCTAGGTTTATACTATAGTCGTCCAGGCTAAGAATATTCTTATCCATGTAGGGAGGTTACCCCCAAATATTGTGATGCTTTATTGCTCTAAAATTTCTAATATCCAAGGTTAGGCAAATACATCTTCTTACATGGACACCCCTCATCTGTCATCACTATATCACAAGATGACTCTAATTCCCCTTCCCAAACCATCTTCTGCTAGTTTCTTTACCTCCTCTTCCATCTCAAGCACCTCAAGAATCTTATGTGCTTCTTGATATTCAAAAAACTTTGAAACCTCTTAGTGAAAAGATGAATTCAATGGAGAAGAGAGAGATAGAGAGATTACAACAAATAAGGTTTCCCTATGTTAATAGATATCAGAAGCCTGGTACCAACAATAGTACCAGAATCATAGTTAATACCAATAAAGAAGATCTAAAATACTCCTCTAAAACTAGCCTTGTGAATGTATATTGCCTTGTGTGTAATGATCCACATGACTCAAAATCATGTGTAATGTATCAGTATTATGTGCAAAAATCCATGGAAAAGGTAGAGAGAATTCAAAAACATAGAGTCAATATGCTCTCGCAACCAGACCAGATCATGGTTGGGTAATATAAAGATGAAGAGGGACCTATTGTTGTCATGACAAGATCTGGAAATAAGACATTGTAGGTTGATCCGTAGAAGATGGGGCAGTTTCAAGTCCCTTCTCAGAAGAAGAAATATCCTCATCTCCAAAATAATGACCAATTTCCTACCCCTCAGCCACTAAAAAGAGGGACATGGTACCTAAAGACCAAGAAAAAAAGGTTAATTTCCCTAGGTAGTTTGACAAAGAAAATGACAAAGAGAGGATGAGATCAAAAAATGAAGCATAAGAAAAGCTTTTATTTCCCTCCATAACTAATAGGATAAGTATTTAAGACACAATAATACAACAGGAAGTACGGTGAGCCAGAGAGAAAGCCTAAGAATCCTACTTCAGCAAAATCATAATATAACATTGTAGAAGAGATGAAGAGATCTAACCTCTATGATACCCTCTTTATCCTTGGTCAAATAGATCTATTGAAAGCTTATTTAAGTAGGAATACTCAATAAAATCATGCCACTACCATCCTCACTATGTCTTATGGAAAAGTAAGATGTATATTATTGTTTTAAATAATAAACCCCCCATTCTACATTTCTTTGTAGATGGAGGGTTGGATAATTTGCAACTATATGATTGATATAAGGGCATCCACCATGGTTATGCCCAAGGCAATATATGTGGATATGGGTATGGAGTATACTAGATCCTATCATAGAGTTTTATAGTTGTACGAAATACCAGTGAAGATATTTGGGGTAATAAAATATGTACTAATAAGATTGCATAGAGACCTAGAAGTGACCATCGTGCAAGAGATTTTGGTGGTATACCTTGAGCCCTATTTTATTATATGCCTTTCCATAGAATTCACTACCAAATTTGGATGATTTATGTACTTAGATTACTCCAGTATGGTGATTCTCTTCAAAGGAAAGAGAATAAGGATCACACCTGAGAACCCTGTATCATATCACATTGAAAAAATTGAAGAAGATGTGTAACCTCACACCTCTGGATGATTTTGAAATAGTGGAAAGTTTTGAAGAACTAGAGGTTGAGGATGATTTTCCATTCAAAGAGGATTATAGCTAGTTTGGAATAGGAAATGACACATACAACATCTCCTTAGAAGCAGAGAAAAGGATCCCTACTATATCTCACTAGTATCTAAGGGAAACATAAACTTGGACCATGCACTTTGATGGTGCAAGATGTAAAAATGGGACTGAAATCAGTGTTATTTTATAGTCTCCATCAGAAGGTTCAAAGAGTTTTGCATATATGTTGACATGGTCTTGCACCAATAATGCTACAGAGTATGAAGCTTTATGCTTAGGGCTGATACAATCTAAGAGCATGGGTATCAAGATAATGAGTATATACAGTGACTCTAAGCTAATAGTAAATAAATTAAGAGAGATGTAGTAGTTAGCACCACTACCCGAAAGCATACAAATATAGGGTGTGAGATTTTATGAAAACATTTTATACCCACAAAATTCATTTTATTCCTAGAAGGTAGAACACGTTGGCTGACTCTTTGGTAGTTAGGGGATCTAATTTTGACCCTTCAATGGATATAGGAGTTGCTAAGGACAAAATAATCAAAATGGTTTTCAAGCCTTACAAATTTTTTGGTAGGTCTTTAAGAGTTATGAATAGATCATTGACTTCTTGGTAAGAGAGGTTTGTTTATCCACTATACAAGAAGAAGTTCTAGATGAAGTTGACCAATAGGATGTTATCCAACTAAAAAAAAAGCATATCCCAAGAGGTTTGGTGACACTTGAAAGCCTCTTTGATAATGAAGATAGAAAAAAATCTAAACTATGGATATTAACAAAAAAATATATAAGGAGATCAATATTGAGAAGGAAAAAAAGATCAAAGTTGGTATCCATTGTTATCTAGAAGAGGTAGAGGAGATTAAATCATGTACCTAAAATACCAAGACATTTTGGCCTGGTCATATGAAGATCTTAAGGTATATGACAAAAGGATGATCCAACATACAATTGAGCTAGAACTGAATGCAAATCCTTTCAAAAAAATGCAGAGGCCTATGAATCCCAAGATTGAATCTATAATGAGAGAAGAGCTACTTAAACTGCTTAAGGATAAAATTATATATCCAATTAAGCACTCCACATGGGTAGCTAACTTGGTTCCTATGAGGAAGAAGAATGGAGACATCTACCTATGTGTAGATTTTAGGAATCTCAACCAGACATCATTGAAGGATCACTATCCTATCTCTAATATTGATCAGATTCTACAGATTGTAGCAGGGGCAGAGACATTCTCACTGCTAGAAGGCTTCTATGATTATAAATAGATTTGGGTAAAATATGAGGATCAGTTCAAGACAACATTTACTACCAAATGGGGTACTTTTGCATATCAAAGGATACCTTTTGGTCTATCTAATGCAAGGGCTACATTCCAAAGAGCTATGGATTATGCCTATAGGGACTACATACCATAATTTTTTGAAGCCAAACTCTCTATGTGTACTATATCAAGAAAGACAAGTCTTTCTAGTGATGAAGTCATTGAAAAATTTTAGGCAATACTTGGCTCAAAGTAAAACCCTAGTGTATGTAACTCAACCATATGTAATAAGTTTCATTTTACAAGGTGAGTTGGGAGACAAAAGAGTAGTTTGGATTACAAATATCTAGGTGTGTGATGTGGAAATCCATCCTACCAATATGGTCAGAGGTATAGCATTGTATCAAGGGTTGATAGAAAATATGGGTACATAACAAATGATTGATTGTCAATCAGCAACAAAATATTAGGCCGAAGAGCCTCAACTAGGAGATTCAAACTGGGTTAATCATATGACCAGATATTTTTAGACAGAGATTTATCCTTAGGATCTTAACCCATCATAAAGGAGGATATATAAGCTTCAAGTCTTAAAGTATGCCTTACTACCAAAAGGACTATATAGTATAAATATGAATGAAGTCCTCCTAATATGCTTGAAGGATGATCAAAAGCAAAAGGTTATTAAGGAAATCCATGGAGGATTATCTGGAGGATATTTTTTAGGAAGGGTCACAACTTTAAAAATTATTAGAGCATGATATTATTGGCCTATTATTTTTTCTGACACCTTCAAATTAACAAGAGCCTATGATGAATTTTAGAGGTATGTGGGAAGAACCAAAAATGCATCATTCCCCCTCAAGCCTGTCCAAGTAGAAGAGCCATTTTAACAATGGGATTTGGATTTCATTGGTACAATTAACCCAAGTTCCTTAGTAGGACATAAATATATTTTTATGACCATATATTACGTTACCAATTGGGTAGAAGCCATCCCCACAAAGAAATTAGATCAGGAAGTGGTAATCGACTTCATAGAAATCTTGTTTGCAATATTTTACATCCTCGAAGCTATAGTAAGTGATAATAATCCAACCTTCACAAGAGCTAAGTACATTGAGTTTGCTAGCATGTATGGTATCACCATAAATAATTCTTCCAATTACTATCCTCAATGGAATGGATTAGCTATAGTCAACTAATAAGAATCTTCTAAGAATTCTAAAGATATCATTAGAAGATAACAAAAGGAGTCAGAACCTATTGTTAGAGTAGACTCTATGGGCAGATAGGATAACCATTAATAAGTCTATAAAAAACTCTCCCTATGCTTTAGTGTATGGCAAAGAAGCAGTCCTAACTATTCACTTGGAAATATCGACTCTCAAGTTGGTAGACTCAGAAGAAGAATCTAATCAGGGTCATGTATGCCCAAAATGACCACATACTTAGTAAAATTTTGTATAATTTTGACTAAGTGATAAAATCATCATTCCGCAAACCTTGTAGTACGCTTTGAAGTAGAACCGGGTTAGAAGATATGAATCCGCTCAATAGTTAGTGAATTTTTCATGTTTGGAGTGATTCTAGGTGATTTCACTCCGGCTTTGGAATGATGGCATATCTCAAATCCATAAAATTTCCTAAGAGATGATGACGTCAATGATAGAAAAGTGCGGAATGGCATCTTTGTATATTGAATATCCGATTCTGGGAAGGTCCTTTTGTTTCTGGCTCCGAATTAATGCTACCTTCAAATCCACAAAAGTTTCAAGGAGATGATGATGTCACTAGCAAAAAAGTGTGGATTGGTGATTCAGGGAATGAACAAGTCTTTCCTTTTTGGAATGAAGATAAGACGAGACAGTGGAATAACGAAAGTGTGGATTCATGATGGAAGAAGTATGTGACTAGCTCTAGACCCAGATTGGTGATTAGCGATTTCTCTATCTAGAATGAAATCTGTAAAAGGCTATAAGAAATAGGTGATATCATCAATATTCTAATGTGGATTGAAGAATATAATGTTGAATATGATAGATCCCAGAGCGGATTCGATGTTTAGATATCAGAGATCCAGATTGGATATTCCATTGCTTCTGATTAAAATATGATGTCATCAATTTTAAAGCGAAATGGCGTTTAGCTTGTGCCGGATTGAATCTGAATCATGTGATGAAGAGAATCAATGGTGGAGGTTAAGCTACCAAATATTGGTGGTTTAAAATATATTGTTGCATTAGAATTTGTAACAGTTGGTTGGAAGATGAAGCATCAAGGGTTTTCCAAGAAGATCGAACTAGAGGTGGTTACAAATCGGTGGTGGTAATTCACTCCCAAGAAGGATCGATGGAGATGCATGATCTTTAACGGTCTGAACTTCAGTTCCACTGAGTGATCAACAAGTTGTAGAGACCCCAAGCTACCATGGCAGACTTTCCTTTAGCGGAATTCTCGGAGGACGGACCAATGAGCTAATGCCAACTAAATATTTTTGTTGTGCTATTGTAACAAGATCTTTGGTATTGTTTCTTGTTTATTGTAATGAGAAAACTATAAGTAGAGGTTGAACCCTCATTTTTAAGGGTCGGCTCTAGCATGTTTGCCTGTACCATTATAAATATTCTTGAAGAGCTAAATGAAAGGAGAAATACATTGATCTTCACCTCAAGTTCACGTTCTCATGCTTGATGTCAAAGGTTCGGATTTCTTAGTTGCATTTTTGTAAATACTTTGATGGTTAGTTTGTGTCAAATTTTGGATTACTAGCTATTATAAGTAATTGAAATCTACTTTTGAATTTGTTCTATGTGGTTAGGAAGTACATTTCTATGAAATCTAGGTGTTTGGTGAATTCTGTTATTTGGATTATCATTCCCTGGATATTTAAATTGCTTGCTACAAAATTTATCTGTTGTGCTTTAATATATGAAACAATCTATTTTGGGATAAATGTTGATCTGAGTATATGTCCTTAGCATGGTTTGTTTGGGAGATTTTTATGGTAGTGTAATGCTATTAACCTATCCATCCACTATTATCCACATCTCTCTAGCCCTAACCTTCTCTTACCCTAAACTCCAAACCCTAAGTGAGCATAATTGTGTCAACAACTTGCTAAGTTGACAAGGAACCAACCTACTCTAGAGGTTGGATCGAAAATCCCTATTTTGGTCCATCCAATGTTGAGTGTTGAGCTATAGCTATCGGGTGCAAGCCTGGACAGAAAGTAGGAAGATAGAAATCCATAGTATCGAGTGAAAACTTGGTGCAATTTAGTGCCCAACAATTTTTGGCACACTCGATGGGACCGTTCACAAGGAACACGAAACCCATATAAAGATTTATTGTTATCTCAACCCGAAGGAATCAAGATTTGGTGAATTTTCTTGACCTTATTAGCGGAGAAAATAAAGTTCACCTGGTGACTCCCTGGTCAGAAGACCCTAAAAAAGTATTGTAGACTAGTACCCTTTCATGTATACCAGGTATTTCAAGAGGAACAACCCTGATTCTTTCTTTCATTGTGAGTTACCTCAAAGAGGGGCTACTGTTATCAAAAGTTTAGATCAATATTTTATTGAAGAAGAAGAGCTTCTGGAAGAAAACCCAATAGTTCCCCCAAGAAGACCTGTAGCAAAAAATATGGCATAAAATGTGGTTCCTAATCAGCCACTATAAAATTACCCTAACTGGGATTCAACTAGGTCCCTTAGATTAGCCCAAATGGATGTCATCCCCTAGGATATATCTAAGGAAACCCCCACTTATGATGGATTTGGGAAAATATCTTATGAGCACTGCCAAGATATCTTGAATCTGGCAACAATCCACAACATAAAAGAGGAAAATATTATTGTCAAAATTCTAGCCCTGTCCTTTCGTGGAAATATATTGCATTGGTTTAGAACTCTAGAAGATAATTCTATCACTTCATTTTAATCATTGGTTGAGCCATTCATAGAAGAATTTAATGAATCTATTGATCCCTTTTCTCTACTGAATCATTTTACAACCATGCAAAAAACCCAACAAGAAACTGTCTCAGATTTTAATTTGAGATTTAGCAGAACATGGAAGAGAATTCCCCCTGCTTTTTTTGGTTAAATTTCGTTTTATATAATGGGAAGAATTCCCCCCAAAATCGTGTTGCCCTATAACTCATAAACCAATAGTAACAATGAGCAATCCATAAATACCTCCTACATGGACCCCCTTTCTTTACCATCTCCATATCTACAAATGAATCTGATTCCTCGATCTAAACTTGTATCCTCCACACCTCCTTTTCCTCCCCTTCCTTCTCAACCTTCTCAAGAATTGTCTGCTATTCTGGATATACAAAATACCATGAAAAATTTGAGTAACAGAATGAATTTGATGGAAAATAGAGATCAGGAAAGGTCACAACAGAGGATATTCCCATATGTAATAAAATATCAAAGGCCTAGTCCTAGTAATAGTACTAGGGTTAGGGTGAATGCAGCATATGAGGAGTCGAAGTGTTCTGCATATACCACTCTTGCAAATGTTTGGTGTTTGGTATGCAATGACCCCTATGACTCACAATATTGTGTGATGTATCAACACCATGTTCAACAAGCTATGGATCAAGCTGAAATAAATCATGAGGGGAGGGAATATGTTATGGCACAAAAGAGTTAGAGGAAGAAAGTCTGATTGTTGTTATGACAAGGTCTAGAAAGAAAGCTTTACAAGTAGACCCCTAGAAGATGGGACAATTCTAGGTCCCTTCTCAAAAGAAAGCTAACTTCCCCCCTCAAATTAGTGATACTTTTCCTATTCCTCGATCTAGAGGGAAGGAGAAGACATATAGTCTCCCTAAAAATCCTAAAATAAAAATAGAAGGAGACAGAATGAGATCCAAGGGTGAGGATCAAGAAAGGCTCAGGTTCCCCTCTATTACCAAAAGATAAATATTAGAGGTAACCCAAAAATACAAAAGGAAATATGGTGAGCCAGACAAAGGATTGGAAAGACTATCCCTGACCAAGTCTGAGTACAACATTGTTGAGGAGATGAAAAGGATTCCATCAAAAGCTAGCCTGTATGACACTCTTTTCATTTCGAGCCATATTGACCTGCTTAAAGCTTCCCTCAGCAAAAATCCCCAAAATAGACCAACCACCACCATCCTTAGTATACCACAAGAAAAGAAAGAAATGACACCTGTTATTCTAAAAAACAAACCTCCCCCTTTCTACATATCCTTAAGAATGGAAGGATGGGTAGTCCAAAATTGTATGATTGATTCAGGAGCATCAACCATAGTTATACCTAAGGCGGTCTATGAAGAAATGGGTATGGAATATACCCGGTCTTGTCTTGGAGTGTTGCAACTAGATGGGACACCTATCAAGATAGTTGGGGTTATTAAAGATGTACTAATGAGGTTGCACAGAGATCTCGAGGTAACGGTGGTGTAGGAAATAGTGGTGGTGGACTTAGAACCCTATTTTGGGTTATGCTTCTCAAGAGAATTTACTACAAAGCTAGGGGGATGTATGTACATGGATTATTCTAGCATGTTAATTCCTTTCAAAGAAAAAAGGATAAGGATAACACTTGAGAAACTAGTTGCTTATCATATTGAAAATATTGAAGAAGATATGTGTAATCTTAATCCTTTGGAGGAATTTGAGCTAGTGGAAAACATTAAGGAGCTAGACATTGAATATGAGTTACCTTTTAGAGAAAACTATAGTCAATTTGGAACTAGTATGGGTACATACAACATCACAACTGAATTGGAAAATAAACTCCCTACTATTTCTAATCAATCCCTAAGAAATAAGGAAACATGGGTTATGCATTTTGATGGTGCTAAATGTAGAAATGGTGCAGGGGCTGGTGTGGTTCTACAATCACAATCAGAAGGGATAAAGAATTTTCTTACAGACTGACATGGTCATATACTAACAATGCTGCAGAGTACGAGGCTCTATACCTCGAATTGATGCAAGCAGAAAGCATGGGCATCAAGATTTTAAACATATATGGTGATTCTGAGTTGATAGTCTATCAAGTAAGGAATAATTGCAGCAATAAGCACCATTACTTAAAATCTTACAATAACAAGGTATCGGACCTAATGGATTCATTTGATGCCCTGAATCTATATTTTATGCCTAGAGAAGAGAATCACCTAGCAGATTCATTGGTAATGAAGGGAGCTAATTTCAATCCTCTTGTATATTTTGGAACTAAGAAGACCAAGGGAATTAAAATGGTTTTCAGACCTGCAGTGCTAGACAACCAGATATTTTGGTAGGTTTTTTAAAGTGATGAAAAAATTCTAGATTTTATGATAAGTGAAGCATGCCTCTCAACTATCAAAGAGGAAGACTTGGAGGAAATAGATCAACAAGACTTTATCCAACTAAGAAACAATCATATTACAATGGGATTGGTCACCCTTGAAATTCTATTTGATAATGAATATAGAAAGAAGGTTGGAGCCATGAAGGTCGGTGAAAAGATCTATAAAGAAGTGGAGGTCGAAATAGGAAAGAATCTCAATATTGGGATCCAATGTTCACCTAAGGAAGTAGAAGAGATTAAAAATTTATGCTTAAAATACCAAGACACTGTGGCTTGGTCATATGAAGACCTTAAGGTGTATGACAAAAGGATTATCCAACATACTATTGAGTTAGAACCCGATGCTAAACCATTCTAACAAAAATAGAGGCTTGTCAATCCAAGGATAGAAGCCATTATGATAGAGGAACTCTTAAAGCTACTAAAGGCTAGGATAATATATCCAATAAAAAATTCCACTTGGGTAGCCAATTTGGTAGCATAAGAAAGAATAATGGGGATATACGCCTATGCATAGATTTTAGAAATCTGAATCAAGCATCCCTCAAGGATCACTACCCCCTCCCTCAGATTGACCAGATCTTACAAGTGGTAGCTAGAGCAGAAATATTCTCACTATTGGATGGTTACTCTGGATATAACCAAATTTGGGTAAAAGATGAAGACCAATACAAAATAGCATTCACCACAAAATGGGGTACATTTTCCTATCATAGAATGCCCTTTGGGCTGTCTAATGCTGGAGCTACATTTCAGAGGGCCATGGACTATGACTTTGGTACACTTATAAACAAAGTTATTCTGATTTACCTAGATGACATGACGATGTTTTCTCATGATAAAAATGATCATCTATCTCATTTGGAACAAGTTTTTCAAAAATGTAGAGAATTTGGTATCTCACTAAATCCTAAGAAGTCATTTTTTGTAATACATGAGGGAAAATATTAGGCAATGTGGTCTCAAAGGAAGGTATATCCATAGATCTAAAAATATTTAGAGCAATTCTAGGCTTCTAGCTATTCCTTTGCCCACTAATCATAAGACCTTGTAGTCCTTCCTAGGTCAAATCAATTTCATTAGGAAATTCATTTTTGATTTTGCACATAATGTGAGGCCTATATCTAAACTACTCAAGAAAAAGGTAGAGTTCAAGTGGACTGAGGTTAGGAAGTAAGCTTTTGAGGTCATCAAGCAATCCATTGCAACAGCCCCAACCTTGATAAATCCTAATTTCACTAAAGATTTTATTCTCTATGCTTATGGATTTGAAGAGAGTTATGCCTCGGTACTCACCTAGAGAGATAATAAAGGGGATGAACACCCTATATTATTTTGGAGTTAGACTTTACATGATTATTAGGTAAAATATAACTTTATTGAAAGACAAGTGTTCATTGTGATGAAGTCGCTAAAGAAGTTTAGAAAATATCTGGTATAGAGCAAAAACCTAGTATATGTGGTTCATCCAGATGTAAGAAGTTTTATTTTACAAGGTGACCTAGGTGATAAAAGGGCTGGTTGAATTACTAAGATCTAGGAATATCATGTAGAAATACGTCCCACCAAGCTGGTAAGAGGTAGAGCCTTGTGCCAAGGATTGATAGATGCTTCAACATTGGTAGAAATGATAGCTTGTTAGATAATAGAAGAGGATCAAATAGAGATTGTACACACTCCAAATTCTGATTGGATCGAGCAAATGACTAGGTATTTCAAACTGATATCTTCCCACCTGATTTGAATCCTTCTCAAATAAGGAGGTATAGACTTCATGCTATAAAATATGTATTACTACCTGAAGAATTATTCAAAAGAAACTTGGATGGTTTTATCCTAAAATGTTTGAAGAAGGACCAACAAAAAAGAGTCATAGAAAAATTTCATGGAGGGTCAGTAGATGGTCATAGCTCGGGCAGAGTTACAACTTTGAAGATAATAAGAGTAAGCTATTATTGGCCTTATATGTTCAATGATGCTTTTAAATTTACCCAGGCTTGTGACAAATGTCAGAGGTACGTTGGAAGAACAAAAAATGCTTCATCTCCTCTGAAACCTATTCAAGTTGAGGAGCCTTCTCAAAAATGGGGATTAGATTTCATAGGAGTTATAAATCCTAATTTGTAGTAGATCATAAGTTTATATTGACAGCTATAGACTATCTTACTATATGGGTGGAGGCCATTCCTACAAATAGGGTAGACCAGGAAGTTGTGATCAACTTTATGGAGAATTTGATTTCCAGATTTGGAGTCCCGAAAGCTTTGGTGAGTGATAATGGCCCTGCTTTTATAGGAGCCAAGTACATTGAGTTTGCCATAAAGTATGGCATCAATCTTAAAAATACTTCAAATTATTACCCACAAGGTAATGGACTTGCAGAATCTACCAATAAAAACCTATTAAGGATTTTGAGAAAATCTCTGGAAGGTAATAAAAGGAGTTGGCACCTATTGCTCAACCATGCTCTATGTGCAGACAGGATTACTATTAAAAATTCCATCAAAACTTCTCCTTATGCACTGGTATATGAAAAGGATGTGGCAAAGAAAGGGATAAGGGTGATCTATTTTGACTAGCCAAATTTTCTCACCCAAAGGATACATGATCAACTAGTAAGCATGAAGAGGGGCATTGATGTTCCTAGTTTTAGGCATTGCTCAAACTTGGTATGGATGTTTTATGTCGCTATTAAAGATATAATGTCATGGATTCTGGTCAAATATAATACTAATAAGGAATAACCTATACCCATTTACTATTGGAAAAACCATTTAAGAAGCAGTGAATATTACTATAGATTCAATTTGAAATTTCTTGGGCCAGCCCTCAAAATTATGTATGATAATTTCCCCTGACTGCCACCCCTGGCCAAGGAGATTTTAAGGACTAAATATGCATATGAAGGAGACTGGTATTTGTTAACAGAAGGCATAATCATCAGATTATATGGTTTCATGGGTAAACCTTTTCTTTTGCCCCACTTTGTCACAAAGAGACTCTTCACCTTGGAATATTTGAGGCAAGAAGAGTACATTGATGTGAAATATGGTTTGAGGAGAAAAAAGAAGTCTTTGCTTACTCATAACACTTTGAGTGATATCACCATTACCAAGAAGGGGCAGAGTCAGTAAATTGACAAATATATGGATAGGTTAGGTCTATTTTATATTACTTAGAGGTGGAGTTATGATCCTGATGATATTTTCACTACAAGAAATAAAACCCTAAACGAAGATAAGGCCTACAAATCTGAGAAAAGGCCCAGGGATAATTTTGAACAGGGAAGAAAGCATTATGAGACTACTCTTTTGGAGTGGAATGTCTCCAATATGGATCAATTACCTCCATGGATGAATTTTTATGAGAATATTGAAGATTTTGATCCTAACCACAAGCCCAGTCATCAGATAATTGAGGATATGATTGACAATATTAAAGAAAAAACTACAAAGAAAAACAAGCCCTCCTCCAAAATGAAGTCAGCAAAGAAAAATAAAATGCTACCTAAAAAGGAAGTTCCAAAAAAAGGAGAAGAAGAATATTATAGGGGGCAGCCTCAAGACAAAGATATTAATTGGAAAAGAAGGATAAGATTTTTGGGTTTAGGCTACTTTATTTTGCTCTTGTAGCATCAACTAAACCAAAATCCATTACTAAACAATCATTACTTATTAGGGAAGTGCAAGGAAATTTATCAGAGGAAGATTCTGAAGATGAGATGGATGCTTTCTGACTAGTTTGTAAAAGGAGTAAGAGAACCCTGGAAACAAAGGAGAGAGAGGTTTCCAAGAAGCAAAAAATGAGTATGGAATAAATTGCTAAAGAGGTAGCTATTTTTAATACAGAAGGATTAGTTGAACAAGAACAACACTTGGAGATAGAAGTTGAACAAGAACACCCTACATCTATAGGTGAAGGTATGGTTTCTAATCCCTCTTCTCCTTTTCATCTCCATGAATCTGCAAAAGAATTTCCCTCCCTTTCTAGTCAAGAAAATGTGGTAAATTTACCTCTTCCACCTCACAATTCTTCCCTCGTCTCATCGATATCTATGGAGGTACTAGTCAGTTTTGTTGTTTCACAACATCCTCAAGACCCACCTTCCACTTCGTAGATGTCCACTTCAATGTCCACCATTATTGCACCCTCATCTATTTCATTACTACCATCCATGGGACACTACATTCTTACTTCATCCACCCCTTCTATTGTCAGTTATATTCCTATTTCTCTAAATTTACCTATATTCACAGCAGCAGTAATCACAGAGTCTACCATTGTAACAGAGGCTGCTATCAATATATCTTCATCCCCACCAATAGCAAGTTAGTCTGCCCTCATTTTTTGATGCCATTATCTCCTTTGGCTTTTGATTTTTTAAAATATATTATTGTATCAAAAGAATAGGCAGCCAATCAGAGCATAAATAACTATTGGTCAGAGAAGCTTACCCAGCATTCCAAAAGGATGGCTGTGACAAGAAAAAGTAGGTATGTTAACCCTATCACTAGGAAAAGGGTTTCAAGGTCTATGATTCCACAAGTGAGTAAACCTAAAAATGAAATGACTGCTCAGGATTATAGAACATAGGAAATCATAGAAGATATTGACAAGCTTCCTATTGAGGATGAGTTAGGGATTGCCAAGGCTCACTTAGATACCTTTTATGTGAAAACTGATATAGCTAAAGAGAAGGTAGATAATCTAGAACAACAAGTTGAAAATCTTAAGAGGAGCCTCAATGATAAAAAATAAAATATAGAAAGCTCTGAGAAAAGAGGCTAAGAGTTGGCAGGAAAGGTTTCAAAAGGCTAATGAGCGGAAAGATCAGTTAGAAGAACAAAAGAAGCTGAATGAGGATCAAGCAAAAGAAATTTAAAATTTAAAGCATCAGCTTTATATTGAGAAAGCCAAGTCCTCAAGTTTTTCCAAATATTATTTGAAAAGGATAAATCAGGAGTTGCTTTCTGAAGTTCAAGAAAAATGTTTAGGTCTTCAACTCATAATTGACTACCTAAAATATGACTAGTTTCTCTCTACTATTCAAAAGTATTTAGATCAAATCATTGGAGAGTTATAGCCTATGGTGATTCTGGAAGAACAAATGTACAGGCTGGTTGTAAGTAGGCTCAATGATCCTGCTAAATCAATTTCCAATAGGGAATGGAATCTAGTTGTGGTAGATGTAAAAACAGTGGTGAAGAAGCACAGGGCAGTTCAGAGAGCCTGGATATTGTTTGACAGTATGGAAAGAGGAATTAAAGACATCATTGAAATAAATAAGCAAATGATTCATGTTGGTTTCAAATGAATCTGTAAGGAGGATCACAACTTGTTATCTATGGAAGAATCCCAACAAAGCATCAAGGATAACTTACAGGATGAGGTTGGAATTGATTCACTGGAAGAGCCACTATCCCAGGAACAAGCTACCAAATTGATTATGGATTACACTCGATTAAGATATCTCATGGAGGATCTGGTGACTAGATGAAATGCTGCTAATTATGAGGATGTTGGGGAACTACAATATATTTATAATTATCTTAAAGAAACATCAAATACCTCTGAGGAAGCATGGAAGTAGGCTCTTCAGTCTTTGGAATAAATGGTCCAGTTGTTTGGATACACCTCCGATGAGGATAAACAGAGAGTACATGCTCCAGAATAACAGGGAGAAGAGGAAAGAGAAGATGAGGATGAAGAGGATGTAGAAGAATAAGGATAATATTGAGCAACTATAGGCCCAAGAGGAGCTCACACTTAAATCATTTTATTTTTGTTTGTACATATATATAATTTTTGTATTTCTATACATCAGTTTTGTATTTTTGTTTTTAATTTGATAATTATCAAAAATAAGGAATAAAGGCATGAAGCCTACAACGCAGCATTTTTATGTGAAGGTATTTTTTGAAATGAAGCCTTATAAAGGAGGTAGATTTATGTATATTTTTTGAATGCAACAGTAATACTGTTATTATGGATATAGTCTCTAGTTGAACAAGTGAGTTCTATGATGTTTTTGGCATGGTTTCTATATGAACCTTTACCCTCTAGGAAGAATTTGAGCTTTCAGAGGGTAGTGTTTGTATGGAAATTATTCCTTAAAAAATATATTCAAAGATAAGTATTGTTTTGACTCCTAAGGCCAAATGGATAAGACTCTAGATTTGATTGGCTTTGCAAGAAAATCCACCCGGGAGGCGCCAAAATGTAGGCCCAAAATGGCCACATACTTAGTAAAATTTAGTATAATTTTGACAAGTGATAAAATCATCATACCACAAAACTTGCAGTATTATTTGAAGTACAACCAGGTCAGAAGATATGAATCCTCTCAATAGTTAGTGAAGTTTTTCATGTTTGGAGCGATTCTGGGTGATTTCACTTCGGCTTCGAAATGATGGCAGATCTCAAATCCACAAAATTTCCTAAGAGATGATGACATCAGGGGTGGAAAAGTGTGGAATGGCATCTTTGTATATTGAATATCCGATTATGGGAATGTCCTTTTGTTTTTGGCTTTGGATTAATGCTACCTTCAAATCTATAAAAGTTTCAAGGATATGATGACATCACTGGTAGAAAAGTGCGGATTGGTGATTTGAGGAATGAACAAGTCTTTCCTTTTTGGAATGAAGATAAGACGAGGTGATGGAATAATGAAAGTGTGGATTCATGACGAAAGAAGTATGTGACTATCTCTAGACCCGGATTGGTGATTAGCGTTTGCTCTATCCAGAATGAAATCCACAAAGGCTATAAGAAAGAGGTGATGTCATCAATATTCTAATGTAGATTGAAGAATATAATGCTGAATATGATAGATCCTGGAGTGGATTCGATGTTCAGATATCAAAGACCCAGATTGGAGATTCCAATACTTCTAGTTAAAATATGACATCATCAATTTTAAAGCGAAATGGCATTTAGCTTGTGCTAGATTGAATCTGAATCATGTGATGAAGAGAATCAATTGTGGAGGTTAAACTACCAAATCTTGGTGGTTTAAAAGATATTACTACATCAAAATTTGTAATAGTCGACTAGAAGACGAATCATCAAGGGTTTTCCAAGAATATCAAACCAGAGGCGGTTATAGATCGATGGTGGTAATTCACTCCCAATAAGGATTTATGGAGACACATGATCTTTAACGATCTGAAATTCAGTTCCACTGAGCGATCAACAAGTTGTAGAGACCCCGAGCTGCCATGGCAAAATTTCCTTTAGGAAAATTCCTAGAGGATGGACCAATGAGCTAATGCCAGCTAAATATCTTTGGTGTGATGTTGTAACAAGATATTTGGTATTTTTTCTTGTTTATTGTAATGAGAAAACTATAAGTAGATGTCAAACCCTCATTTTTAAGGGTAATATCTAGCGTGTTTGCCTGTACCATTATAAATATTCCTAAAGAGATAAATCAAAGGAGCAATACATTGATCTTCGACTCAAGTTCGTGTTCTTATGCTTGATGTAAAAGGTTCAAATTTCTTAGTTGCATTTCTATAAATACTTTGATGGTTAGTTTGCATCGAATTTTGGATTACTAGTTGTTATAAGTAATTGAAATCTGCTTTTGAATTCATTCTATGTGGTTAGGAAGTACATTTCTATGAAATCTAGGTGTTTGGTGAATTTTGTTATTTGGATTATCATTCCCTGGATTTTGAAATTGCTTGCTGCAACATTTATTTTTTGTGCTTTAATATATAAAACAATCTGTTTTGGGATAAATTTTGATCTGAGTATATGTCCTTAGCATGGTTTTTAGGAGCTTTTTATGGTAGTGCAATGTTGTTAACCTATTTTTCCACTATTATCCACATATCTCTAGCACTAACCTTCTATTACCCTAAACTCCAAATCCTAAGTGAGCATAATTGTGTCAACAACTTGCAAAATTGACAAGGAACTAGCCTACTTTGGAGGTTGGATCGAAACCCCTATTTTGGTCCATCCAATATTGAGTGTTGAGTTGTAGCTATTGGGTGCAAGCTTGGATAGAAAGTAGGAATATAGATAGCCATAGTATCGAGTGAAAACTTGGTGCAATTCAGTGTCCAATAGGTCCAGTTGAAACTATATTTACACATCTACTCTAGTTAGAAGAGAAAATGACTGAAGCATACGAGGATTTCCATAAGCATTCATCTGATATTAAGGTATGGTTTGATAAGAAATCGAGATTTAGAAAATTTAAATTAGGGGACTCTATTTTGAATTGGAATGTAGAGAGAGCTAATCCAAGACATCATCAAAAGTTTGACTCTTTCTAGGATGGCCCTTTCAAAGTAGTCGATGTTAAAGAAAACAAATATTTATAGCTTGAATATTTAGAGGGAAACATTTACCCAATCCCGGTTAATGGTTTCCATATAAAAATCAACTTTGATTTAAAATAAATATTCTCTTGTAACATATGTGTATACTTATATTATATTTTTTTGTTCTAAAAAGTTTTATACGAAGAAATTAAAAAAAAACCTATAAAATAAGGAAAAAAGCTACAATGCAAGATTGTGAAAAGGAGCTAAGGGTGGTATCAGGACACGATATATGCTCCACACCACACTCAATATGCTAAAAGTGGTTGTGGGCTACAAAATATGCTCCATGCCACTCTTAAAAAGCAAAGAGATAGAAAATATTCGTAATCAAAAGCATGTTCTAGACCATGACGAACCAACAAACAACATGATATCTCCTACCTCCAAGTCACCCATATTTTGATTTGATAAGTGTGCAATGGGTAGTTGTCCAATATCCATATTAATGGTGAAAGGCATGCATGCGGGAGGATTTAAAGCTCAAATGTTAGTTTTCATCCATTTTACAAGCTGCATTCATTTACTAGGAAGATAATAGCAAATAAATAAGGTAGTTTGCAAGAATAGAAGATAGAGAGGATCTATTGAATTATTACAAAAAAAAACCTCCAAAATAGCTCAAGAAACTATACAATCAGAAAAAATTGAGTTGGAAAGCTATATAAATTAGATAAGAGCATTAGCAGATACTATAATGACATGGATAAGGACTAAGATAAGAAGAAATATCAAGTATAGGTACCTCAAAGGGTTTATGATTTACTTCAAAGGTATGATTGTTGTAAATTCCCTTATGTCATTTTACATATACAATTCAATCCATCATTGCCCTAAATTAGTTTTGGCAATCATAAGATATTATGATCCTGAGACAAAAGCAGTTAAGACAACTAAGAGGAAAACCCTATTTAGTATCATAGCTAAAGCCTATCATTATTTATTCGCTATTAGAATAGAACCCTCTATAAAATATAAACCCTTTGATATTGTACGATCCAAAAAAGGCTCACACCTATTGGTTCCTATTGCAAGAATTAAAAAATATACAAAATGCATACAAGAACAAGAAATTGACAAAAAATTGACAATAAGAAATACATTTTATTCCATTATATTTGAATCCAAAGTCAAATTACAAGTACATCCCTCTTAGGGATAATCACTTTGATACAATTGTTACAATAGGATGTAATGTTTCCCTCTCAAGGGTAAGTGTGATTGCCAAGTGCCTTCCAAGATGACACGAACTGCTCTAGGGTGTCGATGACCCTATTATCCATTATTAGAGGTATTTGTTGCCTTGCATCCAAAAATCCTATTAGTCCTGTATGCAATAAACAACAAGAAACATTAATAGAAAAGGAGGCCTCTCTTGATGAGGCTTTTAAAGGGTGCTTGTACAAAAGATAACATGATAATCAATAAATCAAGAAAGTGATTCAATGCATTTAAATTGATCTAAATCATGATGATATATCATTAGAAATATGAAATAAACTAAGATGAATCTATCTAAGCTCTTAATTAACCAATTGAAGACATGAAAGCATGATAAATATTCGTTATGCCTACACTACAATAATGAAGGACAATTGCAATTAACTCTTAATCTGTCAGTAAAATATCTCTAGAAAACTAAATTAAACCTACAACATGATTAATATAACATAATTAAATAGACTTCATAGCAAAGAATAAGGAAATTGGGTATTACCCTCTGATTGTGAGTCATTCATGCGGTGGGCACTATTCATCGCGACTGATAGCCGCGACGGAGCCTGAAGTAAGTTTACCCTCAAAATTAGGACTAATTCTATGATTCTCCTTGCCAAATTGATGGTCAAGGGTTGCCTATGTATCCTATGATAGGTTTTGTGGTTTAATTGCTTAGTGAGTGTATGGATTATACATATTAGCATTTCTTGGATCTCCTCTCCTCCTAGGATCTCCATGGCAATGTGATCCCCAATTGGGTAGCAAAAGTATTCCTATCAATGCATGTGAATTATTATGCAATTCGATAGGGCTTCACTACTCAATTTATTATGCTTCTCTCTCTCTTTTCCCAAATTTGGAGGGGTATTATATAGCAATTGCCAAGGGCTAGGAGTGGCTTCATGAGGAAGCCTAGATCAAGATTGGGAGGTTGAGCTTGTTGGATGGAAGGATCCAAAACCTTTCCTCACTCAAACCACTCCAATATGCAACCAGTTGTCCATTGCAACCAATTTTGGGTTGGATGAAGGCCAACTGAATCTAAGTCCTGATCGCAACTAACAGGCGCAATCAGCACTACTAACCACGATTGTCAGTAGTGGCTAGCACTAACTAGGTAAAGGTGCCCAAATGAGTGGTAAAAACCATTGCTATACCTTGGTATTTTTTCAAGGTCTTCCATATGGTCTTCTAGCATATCACATATGAGTAGTCACCTTGGCATGACGTGTTTTAGGTGTCTACATATGCCCCTTTTAATATGCATTATGATATTGAACAATATTAAGAAAAACTAGACCTTTTAAAATGATTTTTTAGGTTGGATGATGATCATTAGTTTGATCAACATTAGATGCCCAAGTCATGCAAAGAGGACGTGATTCCTAGAATCATTGCTTCCAATTGGAAGGCTTAAATTTGAAAGGGTTTGCACTCATCATCAGACATTCGGGTAGCTTTGGTGTTACAATAGGAGTTAGGCCTATATAATCAAAAGGAGGAGAGCTACAAATAAAATACCATATATGCTATTTTCCCCAATAGAAGGGTAAGCTTATGATAGTATTTGGCAATGATTCATAAGACGAACACAATTTTGACAAAATCAAGGGATCTTCTGTTGACTTTGATTATGATTTGATATTATGACTAGCCCCTCAAGTGATGAGTCGATGAGGGTAATGACAATAAATGAAGTAATGATATTGCTTGACCACTATGAATGATATTGAACAAAGTAAGATTTAGAATATGAATACTTGACAAGGCCTAATCAACTATGATTACAAATGTTAAGAATAATTGTACATCTCTATCCCATGAAGCTGTCCAACCTCGATGGCCTTCTTAGGGAATCAAGATGATAGTAATTCCAATTAAGCATGTGTTGAATCATATTGTTTTATGATCTACTAAAAATATCATAGGAGAATTATGATGAATATCTCATTCCCATGGAGCAGTTCATCCGTCAAGGCCTTCTTGGGGATTGAAATGAAGCATACAATTCAACAATGACTAATTTGCCCCAAATGTCCTTATGGTAATTTACTCATTTTGCTGGATTGCATGGAGCACAAGTTGCTGCAACCACCAAGTGTATAGGGTAAGTGACTGAATACGAGGCACATTTGGCTTTTGATTTATTTGATTTTTTTATTAATTTTGAATTGAATTTGTTTTATTGGCTGGGAGGTACAATGTTCAAAGAAAGTATTTTCATAGCGACGACCTCATTTGAATGCACTTTATAATCTCAACCAGTTATTATGTTTTGCCTTACGATGACATTTTCCAATGTCGTTGTGCTTTTTTGGCTCATTCTACTTATTTTATATTTTCTGTAGCAATTGGGGTCTGGTAAAAAAAATTAATTTAACCTTTTAAGGCTCTCCACGATGGGAATTGAGAGCATTTATTATAGTTTGTTGATCGCGTCTGTCAAAAGTGGTGGGAAAGTCCAATTTCCTTGACTTTGGCTTATATTTGTGGTCACATAACCCTAATTTGGGGACCACGGTTATCAGGTGCAGTCTGAAGCAAATTCAAAAAATATATAGGATTTTGATATTTGAAAATTTTCATTATTTACCTGAAACTGATAGTAAAAATTGAGAGCTATGAGACGCTAAAAGTAAAATCTAACATGGAATGCTACTGCAAACCTAAATTGCTCACTCTACATCCACCCATATGGTTGACCAACTTGAGGCTTCGACCAACGGAGGAGTCAGTGATGCTAAGGTAACTCAAAAACTGAGACCATGCACCCCAATTACTAGATTAAAATTAAACACACTAAAAAATGGATTTGCAAATCAAACTAAACTATCGGTAATGAACCTCACCCTAGTTAGGTTTAGCATAGGTTAGGTTAGAGGGGAGGGTTTTAATTTTTAGGGCTTATTTTGGGGAGGACATGACCCTAAAAAGGTCATGCTCCTTAGCTGCAGGTGGTAGATGCGGCTCCCAATTGGAATTTTGGGGACCATGGCTATCATCCACGATGGGATTTAAATCCCAACAGTCAGATTTTTTACTATTGCGTTGACCGTGGTTTCGACCTGCGGTGAGCGAACTTTAGAAGATTTTTTCAAATTTTTTAATTTTTTTGAATTTTCTTGGCAATTAATGCCTTTTAATGCATTTTTTGAAATGCTCTTTTGATTTTTTTTGAAATTTTTGATCATGTGTGTGCATGTTTTTGCTTTTTCATGATATTTTCTAATTTGTTTGTCGTTTTTAGTCATTTTTAATTGTTTTTTTCTTATTTTTATTTTATTGCTTTTAATCAAGCCTTGACCAACAGAGCAAGGGAGACTGGTCTCCTTTGCAACATGCACCACACTCTCACTAATGAGAAGTGGATGTGGTTTTATTCCATGGGATTTGGCTATGTCTTGGATCTCCCCATCATTAGAGTTAATCAGTCCTACCTGACTACTTTGGCCCATCACTAGGATGTCTGGACCAACACATTTAACCTATCGACGAGTGAAATGACTATGACTATGTAGGAGGTCTACCACATCTTCCACCTACCTATTGATGGGAGGCCATCACCTCCTCTCCTACTATGACAAGGAAGGATATTTTTGATGCTATCTTTGGTCAGCAGAGCCACAATGCATAGGGTCGCATCGACCATGGAGGTATCCACATTGAGGAGTGGTTCTAGGCCAGATTATTTTCATAGCGGGAGGTTGTATTCATGCATTTTATCATCTAGATAGTCCTCATAGACTCATCAGGCGTGAGGTTCCCATGGAACCTCTTGGCTAGGACCATAGAGGTTATGGTTAGCTCTATCAAGTAGCCTCTTATTCTAGTGTGGGGGAGCACTCTTCTTGCACAACTCTACCACAAGTTATATCAGATCACGCATCACAAAAGAATGGGCATAGACTACATTCTACTCCTATACATTTGGGGCTAGTAGCACATTATGATAGAGCACATCATTGACTTACCCCTAGAGATCACTGCCATCCCTAAGGATCATCAGTACTATGTAGCTTGCTAGCCCTGGGAGTAGGAGGGCTTCAAGAGTAGGTCTCATGTAGGAGACCTAGACCACTACATCAGTCAATTTGCATATCTCTGCCATCAGTAGATACGATGGTGATCGTACATGGACTGTGTATCCTGGATAGAGGTAGATAGATATTTGTGATGGGCATACAGATATAGGTGGGTTATCATCCAGAAGGTCGACATACGTGAGTACCAGCACTACTCTCACATACTAAGGTAGTTTGGGATCCATCAGGATGTCCCAGAGGTGCCTACAATATATAGACACCTCATCCTAGAGAGAGACCTGACTTGGCCCCAAATGACTCCACTAGGGGATGCTAATGATGACTTCTAGGAGTTGGGCCTGACGGATGCAAGCACTACAACTGATTATGATGAGTGGTGGGCTAAATTATAATGGCATGGAGAGGGTCCTCTAGGATGACCAGCTGGTGGATTTGTAGTAAAGGGTGCAGAGGGTGGACCCTCATGGGTGTAGGACCCGCTAGAGGACATACGATACATGGGGTACAGGGGCCATAGTAGATAAGGGCCCATAAGCAGAGATAGAGGAGGAGGTATCCGAGGAGGGTGAGGCAAATCCAGATAGTGAGGTAGGGTAGTTGAGGGTACAGATTTCTGATCTCTAAAGTCAGGTTGGAATACTCTGAACTCAGCTCCTGCATAGGGATACTTTGATCGCCACTCTAAAGGTGAAGCTATCTCACAACTAGCTATAGTTGTGCAACTATGAGGGGGAGAGGGCCACTCTGTAGACAAGGATTACCATGGTGGAGGTAGAGATACAATAGCTCACAAGGTAGCACACTCTTTTGTAGTTCCAAGTTGATGCTTCTACAGTTTTACTTATTGCTTACTAGGTTGGGGGATCAGATCCCCCATATTCATAGGTTGCTTTAGCATCCCTAGCTATTCCAATAGTACCAGTAGTGCAGGGAGCAATAGGATCATGTAAGAATATTGATGAGGCCTCACTCATATATGCTTACATGACCACCTTGAGAGGGTGGATTAGACTGCTTGGGGGTGAGATTCCAGATATGCCCATGGCTATAGGATCTCATAACACTTGCACTCGAGATACAGGATAGTCTTCAGCTAGCTCAAGTCATAGGACTCATAGGTTTTAGAGATATTCTGACTCCAACTTATAGAGGACCCACTAGGATGGTGGTGATGACAGTGGTGCCTCATAGACTGGGGGTATAGGCCCTGGCTAGTAAAAATTTTATACACATCATTGTACCATTTTTGAGTGTAATGTCGAGGACCTACACATAGGTAGCCTGCGGGAATTTTTGACCATGCTGATGTATTGTACATTATCTATTTTTGGGACACATATATATGATCTAAAATTTGAGAGTCATTATATGTATAGATTTTATTATTATTTTTATTGTTTATGTTTAATGAGATGCACATGGATGCACTACTTATATTTATTTAATGCTATATGATGTGATGTATGTATGACATGCATTATCTAGATATGAAATAGATGATTAGATGCTATGATATATGTATGTAGATGGACTACTTATGATAGATGCATATGGATGCGATGTTTGTGTTAAATGCATGTGTAACTTTCTTTGCTTGTATGTATTTAATTTATGATGCTATGACATATTCTATGCCATGTATGTATTGCATATATTTCTTTGTTTCTTTGATAATGTGTTTGTGAAATGGACATGTATGCTTTAATCACTTAAAATATAATGTATGCAATATGAGTTTTAACAATCTAATGGATGACACCACAGAATGTATAACAATCATGCATTGTAATTGCTATATCTTTATGAATGTTTGATAAATTGTACACCCGTTTGTGAGATGCAATGGTATATGGTTTCTATTTATTGATTTTTGTAAATTAAAATGATATGTATAATATAATAAGTGGCCATCTAAATATCATTTTTGACATCCATATGGTATCTAATTATATAGTACAAATAATTCTAATAAACAAACTCCCATAAAATAAATTGATTTTTGATGATTGCAATTTGAATTATTGTTGCTATTTGGAAATTTTTGAGGTTTACCATGAGACTCAAACACCCTATTTGTCTAATCAAAATTTGTATACTAATGATACTAGACTTTTAAAAAATAAGGCTTTCGCTAGGATAGGCCCTAAATGTTCATTATCCCTATGTGTGCAAGTGAGTATATTTGATAAGGCATAAGCATACCTCGATGTCAGGTGGGCTTATTTCAGCCCATTTCTAAGATTGGGGGTTTGCAAATGTCTTACCCAATCCCAGGTTTAGATTTCATTTGGACTAGACCACTAGGCGATATAGGACACCTGAAGCTAGCTCTTCCACATTCAAACATTGTTCTGCACATAAGCGAAATGCTAATGCATCAGACATATTATCATGCGTAAGGTATAGTAGTGCTGACAATTCTAGGGATTCAAGTCCACCCCCTTCTTTTATTCAATTTTTTAGGATACTTGCTCATATAAAGTGATAAAAATCACTGTTTATTTTTGTACTATAGTGATAAGAATCACTATTTATTTTGTACTTTATTTTTTTCTTTTGAGCAAGGGATTTGATACTGATTTTTATTTTCTTTGTACAACTTGATCTTCATTTGATCTGACTTTCTGGGATTTATATTTGATAATTTGCTTCATAAACTTTATTTGGGGAAATATTTTTGGGATATCGATCTAGGATATTGATCTTATGATATCAATATGGGATATAAATATGGGATGTTGATCTAGGGTACCATTATAGAGGATTGATTTGGGATATCACTCTGGGATATTGCTCATTTTAACGTAAGCAAGGGATTCTAGGTAGGGAATAAACCTATCCTTTTGCTAATTGCCAACATTTCCTATACCGTTCGCTTAAGGGGATAAGCAAGAATAAATATTTTTACCTCAGGATACCTGGTCCTACTTCATAGCTTTCATATTACCCTAGTATTTATTAGGATTGTTTAATTTGTTTATTAGTTATAAGATTCTGATATTAACTAGACCTCAATCACAAAAGCAAAGCAGGATTTCTTACCAACTCCTGAGAAGACCACTAGGTATGGTTGAATGATAAAAAAACCCTAGTATATTCTTCATAGCAAAAGTATGGGTTGTGTTGAAAAACACAATTACTCACAAGGGTGAATTATAGATAGTAATGTAATGCATAGATGCATGATTGAGATACAAATGTGGTGTTGTTTGTAATATTGTAAACACAAACTATCCTAATGCAAGGACGATGAATGGAAATGCCTAATGCAATGTAATGAAATGAAATGCAAAATGAAATGCAATGATGCAAAATGGAATGCAACATATAATTTGACAATGCCATGATGCACATGAAATGCAAATATTTTTTATTTTTGATATTTTTCCAATTTTTTTATGGATTTTAACATTTTGGCCAAGGGATTTAAAAACCCATTGGAGCCTTTTGGGATTGAAAAAGTAGTTTTGAGAAATCCTTGGAGCCTTTTGGGATTGACCAAGAAATTTTAAGAAACCCTTGGAGCATTTTGGGATTGACCATGTGATTTTTAGAAACCCTTAGAGTCGTTTGGGATTGACCAAGTGGTTTTGAGAAACCCCTGGAGCATTTTGGGATTGACCAAGTGGTTTTGAGAAACACTTGGAGCCTTTTGGGATTGACCAAGTGGTTTTGAGAAAACCTTGGAGCCTTTTTTTGAATGACCAAAGGGCTTACAGATGCCTTTGGAGCCTTTCTTTGAATGACCAAAGGGCTTATAGATGCCTTTGGAGCCTTTTTTGAATGACTAAAGGGCTTATAGATGCCTTTGGAGCATTTTATGGTTCTAGGCATAGAACGCTTTTAGATGAAGGATATTGAGAGGCTCGGGCTCTTGAACTCCTCCAAGCGATATCAATTGATATGTCCCAGGTCCAATCTTCTTTGAGATCATATAAGGACCTAACCAGTTAGCTACAAATTTATCTCACATTTTTGGTAGTAAATTTGAGTTCTGTTGGTTCTCTTTCAGCATAATATCACCAAACTCAAAGTATCTCAAATGGAATTTGCTATTGTAAGCTCATTTTAAGTACTCTTGATAAATGTGGAGGTGCTCAAGGGTATTCATGTCACATTCATCAAGTAGCGTCAATTGATCTAGGTGATCTTGTCGTGCAGTGTCATCATAAATGAACTCTTTCAATGTGATGCGCAATGTTGGAATCTCCAACTCTAAGGGCATAATGGCCTCAATGCCATACACTAATGAAAATAGAGTTTCCCCAATGGGCATATGAATACTAGTCCTATAATCCCATAATGCAAGGGGTAGTTGGATGTGCCAATATTTGTGGTGTTCATGTATCATATTTTTCAAGATGGAGACCACTATCTTATTTGAAGCTTCAGCTTATCCATTTTCTTGTGGATAATATGGAGTTGCAAAACTATATTTGATTCTATATTTAGATGTCAAAGCTCTCACAATTTTTTTCTTAAACAACGTTTCATTATCCAAAATTATCTTGGATGGTATCCCAAAATGACTTATGATATTGATGAGTATGAACTTAGCAATACGTGCTCCAGTTGTTGTTTTTAAGGAAATGTCTTCCACCCATTTAGTAAAATACTTAGTATCCATGATAATAAAAGTATGTCGGCCTGATGAGAAAGGAGAGATCTTGCCTTTGAGATCCAATCCCCACTAATAAAATAGCCAAGTCGCTTGAATGGGCTATAAGGCCTGTGATGGCAGGTGCGTAAGATTAGCATGATGTTGGAATTTAATGCATTTCCTAACATACACATTGCAATACTTCTCCATAGTGGGCCAATAATAACCCATGCGAAGGAGAACTCAATATGAATCTTGGGGCTCAAGACAACGAAGGAGAACTCCATTGTAGCTTCTACGGTATAGGATGTCTGCTAACAAGAACTACTTTGTCACTTTCTATTTAAATGTGTGCTTTGCATCACACAAAAATCCATGAGGGATTACACCTATTTTAAGGAATTCATGTATTTGTGATGTCTAGTTATGATAAGCTTTAAATTCAACTGACAAGATAGCATGTTCTCCCTACGGTTCTACACTTGAAAATGCAGACTAGGAAACAACCCTATGGTGAATGGTAGTACCACTCCCCATCGGATCCTACAAGATCAAATATCCCTAGGACACTCTCTTGAGAAAGTCTCTGGCTTTGTAGAAGCATTCATGGTTTGGTTCTACATGAATAATGTTGATTGACTCTTTGTTATCCAATGCTTTGTGATGTACAATAGAATGTGACAACATTTTTGGATGGTAGTGAAATCAGAATATGGATTTTGAGGGATTAGAGATCACAAATATGCCATTGTGTCTACAAATCTATTGGATGAATGAGGGATTGCCTCGATGTCATACCATTCTAGTTGAGCTAGATAAATTTCAACAAGATCCTTGTAAGATTTTAATACTATAAATCGATATTGAAATAATCCCTTAACTTGGTTCACAATGAGAAAATAATCACCAAAGATGTTTAACCTTTTTATCTTCATGGTGACAGCTATTTGGAGACCCAGAATTAGGGCTTCATATTCAACATTATTGTTAGTGCAAAGAAAGTCCAACTTGAATGACAAGGGTATTGGATTTCCTTGTGGTGTGAACAACACTATTCCTGCACCACCCCCTTGCTCACACTTTGAACCGTTGAATATCAAGGTCATATCAGCTTTGTTGTCTGATTCCTCAGGTTCGGGTGCTTCTGATAAGACAAAAACTACATCATTAGGTAGTTCTATGGTGAGGGGCCTACTATTTTTTAGAGGCACCTTAGCCAGTTTATTAGCTATGACTTATCCCTTAATGGACTTTTGGCTTATGAATTCCATATCGAAATCTATCAATAGGATGATCCACTTTGCAGTATGTGTATTATGATATGTCTTGCTCATCATATACTACAAAGGATTTTGTTTTGATATAACATACATCGTATGACTCAACATATAGTGTCACAATTTATTATTAGCAAACACTACTGCTAAACACAACTTTTCAACGTATGCATATCCTAGCTCATAACTCACCAAGGTTCAGCTAATATAATATATGGTTTGTCATTTGTCTTGCACATTATTTTGGGATAACATGGTTCCCAATGCAAAGTCAGTCGCCGATATATACAACAAAAATGGCACATCTGGCCTTGGTGGAGCTAGCACTGGCAGCATCGCAAGATATTGCTTAATATAAAAAAAGGTTGCTCGACAGTCCTCATCCCAATTGAATGGGACCTATATCGCTCCAAATTTTTTGCATCCTTATCTTCAAGCTATAGGATCCATGCCCGAAATGGGGATGCGAGAAGGATGGGACAATACCTCGGACTGAGAGGCCCTTTGAAAGTCCCGCCTCTTGGGGGAGGGGTATAAGGGTGAATTTTTTAGGGATGGTAGGTTCACCAGGAAACTTTTGAGTGGTAGTTTCCATGCCTAGGTTGATAGTAGGTTTGATGTGTTTATTTTGTGCTTTAATCATTCAATTCCTAGGTTTTTCCAAGATGAATCTAAACTATTCTATATGCTAATGTTGATTTTATGAATACAGGAAACATGAATAAATGCTAAATACAGAGAATATGCTAAATATGATAGAACATATCTAATTTCAGATGTTTGATGAAGATTCTGAGTCTTGTAGTAGTCCAAATCGTCTCAAATCGTATGTAATCATCTGGAATTGCACAGAATCATCTCAGATCTCAGTAGGTCATCTGATATCAGACGCGATCATTGTCGATCTAACAAATTCGTCAGAAACCTACAATCACAGAAATAGATACAAAATACCAAAAATGCAACTGCAAAAGCAAGGGGAAATGATAGAAATAATAGTAAATTTGCCTAAATGATAAATCCAGATAGCAATTAAAAGGAAATGCATCAATTTAACAATTTATTTTGACTTTATCATGCATTTATATTAAATGAGATGAACTCCAAGATGCATAAATATAATAACTAAAATAATGTAGAAAAACAATAAGGAAATGCAAAAAAACAATAAGAAAATGCAAACTCTGGGCTCTGATTGCCCCCAATCTAGACTACAGTCGAGATCACCTCCAATCGTATGAGATCATCATCGATTTGCGACAGGATCGTCCGAAATCGTTTGTAATCACCAGCGATGATCCAAGCTTGTTTCAACTAAAGAACAGTAAGATTCCTGCAAGAAAACTTGAAATATGCAATGCAAACAAAAGTATGAAGGTGTTCTAAGGCACAAAAAACTGAATTTTCAAGGAAATCCGTCAGCTAGGGGGTTCAGGGGGATAAAATGAGAAAGTCCCAGTTTATATAGGATTAGGGAGAGGTTAGGAGGTTGGAGATCATCCCAATTTTGGAGATCTCCAATAGGGGATACTCTAACTACGTAGACACGCTTTCTGCCTAGGTTAGAGAAGTTGTTGAAATAGAAGCTAATTATGAAAATTTAGTTTTGGGATGAAATCATCTAGACGTTCTGTTCCAGACGAATTCGTTAGATCTAGGACGATTTCGTCTAATCTGCGACGATATTGTCCAACGGTAAAAAAAATCCTAAAAATGGCACGAAAAACAAGGAAAGTGGGTAACGGGCAGTTTAGGGTTAAAATTCAAATTTTTATCTTTGTATTAAGGTTTAACTGTGCCAATTTTGGGGTGCTACATTTTGCCTCATCTTTAACGAATTTTTTGAAGAAAATGCATTAAAGATGAGTTTTTCCCATTTTACGAGAAAGCAAAAAATGTACTCAATTTTCTAGACGATGATTCTAGGTCGAATCGTGCAACTGCTTACTATGGTGCCCCCTCCGTGTTTTTACCCAAATCGCACATTTGAGGTAAAAGCACAGAAAAGCAAAAATTAAAAAAAAATGTTGTTTTTAAATAAAATTAAGAAAATAGGGTAAAACCCTAATTCATTTTTACTGTTCATTTTTATTGTTCTAGAGTTTTGTAGACAGAAAAAATTGTCGAGACAGCACACCGATCGACAGAGGTCCAGCGTGGGCTACGGGTAAGGATCTAATCCTAGTAAATTAGGTTTGAATTTGTTTTGAATTGTTGATTCATGTAATTATGTCATTTTGAAAATAAATTATAATGTTATGTCATGCCATAAAATTGTAAATGAAATAATTTGATGTGCATAAATTGGTTATTTTGTGGTGTGATTTGATAAAAAATAAAAGGGACTTCTAACAATAATTTCAAAGGACATTGTCGCTGTTATAGACCATTTCATGGAGTCATCGCTTGCTAGGTCGTCAAGCTAATCCCAATATAGAAATATTGTTAAAAGTAAAAGAGTGCTTAAGAGACTGTCTTAAGACTTTGATGAAAATGATGGTGAAAAAAAATGAGGATGGTGATGATTTGTTTTCAGATTTTCATAAAAAAAATTATGCATGACATATTAAAGAAATATGATTTTTGCTAGGCATAAATTCCTAAGTGTGAAATTTTTTTTGAATAAGTCCCTAGGAACTATACCATCATTGCAAAATTGAATGTTGACATAATGAAATACAATAAGTGTTCATTCGTTTTAAAGCTCAATTGTGTAACATAATGATGTAAGTCAATTGTGTCATATGTTGTTTGAAAGAATTTTGTGATTTTTGAAAACAATGTATGTAGTTTTTTTTATACTAAATAGATGTTCTGAAATAAGAAGATAAAATTATTCCAAAAAGAGTTGGAGAAATATTTTACATTATCTCAAAGACAAATATAGATTTATACGGAACCCTCATGTGCAAATGTGAGTTCATTACTGATCTTGCTTTATCATAATGATACAAAATCTCTCAAATACAAATGTGTGTGCAATTGTATTATTCATTCCTCAATTTTGAGCAAGAAAATTTGATACAAGTAATTTGTCTTAACCAAATGAGTGTTTGTTGACCATGATTTATATGCAAGTAACCGTACCCGACTACTATGTAAGTCGGGTTATCAAGAGCTAGCTAATCCATAAGCCGACATAGGTCTATACAAAAGAAGGTCGCTAATGTGACAGACATATCACCACACTAGGAATTACCCAAGGCCAAGTGGGTTGGGCACAAACCACCTGTTATGGGGCTTACCTCACGGTTTTCGAATAATTGAGAATTCCAGGGATTCAAGCTCATTCACCCTTCTTTTCTTTTCAAAGGGTAGGGAAAGGGATTTATTGCTTTTTTGCTTTTTCTTTGCTCTTTCTCATTTTTTTTCTTTTTTTTGTTTTTATATTTTTGTATTTTTGCTTGATACTGAGATAATGCTGAAATATTGCTGAGATGGTACAAAATGCTATTGAAATAATGCTTCTTTTTCTCATGATTTTTCTTGATTTTCTTTTTCTTTTTCTTCCTATACTAGGGATACTTGCTCGGATTGGCTGTAGAGCAAGGGATTTTTATTCTGGGCAGGGGTGAGCTTGTCCTTTTGTCAATTCTCAAAGATTCTAGACCATGTGCATGATAGGATAGCAGGGGAAACTTTTCACTCAAGAAACCACTTCTACTATGTAGCATCATATTGAATTTGCAATGAAATCATTTAATGTGAAAAAATATACTTGGTTCAAGTAAATAACAAGATCAATTCTCTATGCGCAAAACTCTATTTAATTCAAATGTGGACTTTGATATAAGAGAGATTAATAATCATACCAAATAGAAGCAAGATATTTATGTATGTGAGTGTGAAAGTACGAGATTCCAAATAAATGCTAATTTATCCAAAATAATTGAAAATATAACTGCAATACTTCAAGAATTGATAGGTACAAAAATAAAAGATGTGTTTGAAGATTTTGAGGATTTTGATGTTTTTATATTTTGATTTTAATTTATGAAATTGGTGGTATATACAAGATGATATATATACACTATACAAGGTTATTTGAGTATAGCATGTCTAAGGTTGCTTCAAAATCAAAGGAGGTTTTGAAGGATAATTTGGTTGTGGTGAAGGTAAGAACAAAAGGTGATGAATAAAAGGTAGTGATAACAAAATCTTTGTTATAATGTAGAATAATGTAGCAAAAGATTTTACTTTTATATGTGTAAAATTGATCATGTTACAAAATAAAATGTCAGAAGGATAAGAAGGTTCTTCATTCTTATCACTATCTTCCAAGTCTTGATAATATGGAGGGAGTATATGTGAAAGATATGCATGGGTGTTATTTGGTAAACAAGGATGATCATATATGGATGAAGAAAAGTGATGGATAGAAGTTAATTGTGACAATGGAGAATGTATAGAACTTGATGTTTCAACCATTAAATATTCTTCAAATGGTGTTGGGTCATTATGTATGGTAACAATTTTACTTGCAAGTTCAAACTTTAAACATTGGTGAAGAGTAGAAGGGACAACCCTCATCATATGAATCCAAGGACTTCTGAGAAGTAGGTTGTAATGTGAAGGGCAATATGCTACATAAAACAAAGTATCTAGGATCTTGGATCCAATATTAAGGGGAAGAATTATAGTACCTTGAGCTTCTTGAATTTCATTGTTAAAATATTTTATAATAACATTTGATTCATTAAGATCTTATTCCTTTAATTTGAGTTTTTGGAATAATTGATAAGTGCATAAATTAAGAGAGGAGCCATTATCTACCATGATAGTTTTAACAAGTGTTTCTTTACTAGATCCTGTAATGTAAAGAGAGGAGTCTTCTTGTGGAGTAGAGGAAGGAATCTCCTCATCATAGAATGAAATATGGTTAACCTCAAGAGGTCTTACACCATTAATTATGTTCTTAGGGAAAATGTCATGAGGAAAAAATTGTTGGCTAGGTATCTTGAATAAAGTTTCCTTATGAGAACTTGTAATACTTCTAAAAGGGATATCTTTGCTTGAGGATTAATCACTTGTTGTTGGCTATCAAAGGGGATTTTAGATTGAGATTTTGATTCTAAAGATGAGATTTCTATGCTTACATTCCATTTTGGATCATTCTCTAGAGCCAAAGATAGTTTTGAAGGTTGGTCAAATGAGGAATCCATCTCTTGAATATCAGATTGAGTTGATTGAACTTGAGGTTGCTCATTTGTAGTTTTTGTTATAATATGAGTAATATCATCATGATGGGACACATTAACATGCAATATTTGATTGGTTTCCTGTTGTTGATAATTGAGTAGGGGTTCTTGGGAGATCCCCATGTCTTGATTGATTATTAGTATTTGTTGTGTAGGAGTTTGATTGTTTACTGGAGATTTATAATCAGTTGTAGATTGTAATTCCTCTATATTAAAAAGACCCTCATCAATCAAATCTTGAATTACACATCTTAAATATTTATATTTTTGTGTCATATGTCCATCTACTCTATGATATTCACAATGTAGCTCAGGTTTAAACCAATATTTTGTGGTATCAAGTTGTCTTATGGAAGGGAGTTCAATCTTATTTGTATCAAGTAAATGCTTGAGGATTATATTCATTGGTTGATTGAACTTTGTAAATGTACATGATGAAGATTTTTGAGAGGTTTTTGATAAGTGCCTTAGGAGTTCAGTCATAAAATGACCTAATGGTTTTTTACCTCTCTTTTCTTTATTATGGGTAGAATGATGATAGGAAGATTGTGAAGTATTATGTGAGTGCATGGTAGGATTGGAATAATAAGTATTTACTTGTTGAAATGGATGTGTTGTATTGAAAAAAGAATATTGAAGGGGTGGAGGAGGATTATATGTGGATTGATAGACATAATATGGATATATGGGAGAATAGATAATATCATTATGAAGAGGATTGGAAAAGGGTTTTTCCTTTTGGGGTAATGATGAAAAATGAGAAAAGTGTGATGGAGGTGGTGTTGAATAGGGATGAGGTTGGTCATAATCAACAAATGTATTTGGCTGAATTCTTCCAACACTACTGATGGGGTCATATTGATTTGAGTAAAAACTCATGGTTTCTTTAGTACTTTTAAAAGTAATATTTAGTATCTATTATTTAGAATTGAATCTAAAACATACAAACTTGAAATGATGATTTTGTTATTATTATTATTATTATTATTTTTGAATCAGAAATATGCCTATGTTATTCACGTCGGGTTCACCAAAAATGTATCGCTCCAAATTTTTCACATCCTTACCTTTAGGCTATAGGATCCGCGCCCGAAAGGGGGATGTGAGAAGGATGGGACAATACCTTAGACTGAGAGGCCCTTTGAAGGTCCCGCCTCTCGGGGGAGGGGTATAAGGGTGAATTTTTGACGGATGGTGGGTTCACCAGGAAACTTTTGAGTGGCAGTTTCCATGCCTAGGTCGATAGTAGGTTTGATGTGTTCATTTTGTGCTTTAATCATTCAATTCCTAGGTTTCGCCAAGATGAATCTAAACTATTCTATATGCCAATGCTAATTTTATGAATATAGGAAACATGAATAAATGCTAAATACAAAGAATATGCTAAATAGGACAGAACATACTTGATTTTGGATGTTTGATGAAGATTCTAAGTCTTGTAGCAGTCCAAATCATCTCAAATCATATGTAATCATCTGGAATTGCATAGAATCATCTCAGATATTAGTAGGTCATCTGAGATCAGATGAGATCATCGTCAATCTGATGAATTTGTCAGACGAATTCATCAGAAACCTGCAATCACAGAAACAGATACAAAATACCAAAAATGCAACTGCAAAAGCAAGGGAAAATGATAGAAATAATAGTAAATTTGCCTAAATGATAAATACAGATAGCAATTAAAAGGAAATGCATCAATTTAACAATTTATTTTGACTTTATCATGCATTTATATTAAATGAGGTGAACTCCAAGATGCATAAATATAATAACTAAAATAATGCAGAAAAATAATAAGGAAATGTAGAAAAACAATAAGAAAATGCAAACTCTAGGCTCTGATTACCCCCAATCTGGACTACAGTCGAGATCACCTCCAATCGTACGAGATCATCATCGATCTGTGGCAGGATCATCTAAAATTGTTTGTAATCACCAGCGACGATCCAAGCTTGCTCTGACTAAAGAATAGTAAGATTCCTGCAAGAAAACTTGAAATATGCAATGCAAACAAAATTATGAAGGTGTTCTAAGGCACAAAGAACTAAATTTGTAGGGAAATCCATCAGCTAGGGGTTTCAGGGGGATAAAATAAGAAAATCCCAGTTTATATAGGATTAGGGAGATGTTAGGAGGTTGGAGATCATCCCAATTTGGGAGATATCCAATGGGGGAGACTCTAACTACGCAGACACACTTTCTACCCAGGTTAGAGAAGTTGTTGAAACATAAGCTAATTATGAAAATTCAATTTTGGGACAAAATCATCTAGACGTTCTGTTCTAGATGAATTCATCATATCTAGGATGATTTTGTCTAATCTGTGATGATATTGTGCAACGGTCAAAACAAACCTAAAAATGGTGCAAAAAAAAAGGAAAGCGGGTAACGGGCGGTTTGGGGTTAAAATTCAAATTTTTATCTTTTTATTAAGGTTTAACTATGCCAATTTTGGGGTGCTAAAGGACCCCTTGTGTAGCAGTTGATTCATGGGTTGATATTTATCTGATAAATGAGGGATAAATCACTTTATGGATGCTACTTTGCCCTGAAGGCTTCTTAATTCTTTGATGTTCATTGGGGGATGCATTTCTAAAATAGGCTCAAATTTTATTGGATCAACTTTGATGCCTTGCTTTGACATGATGAATCCTAAGATTTTTCTTGAATTTAAGTCAAACACACACTTATTAGGATTCAACCTGACATTGTGCTCTATTAGGTTATCAAAGACCTTCCTCAGGGCCTCCACATGCTCAGAACTCATCAATGACTTCACCAACATGTCATCAATGTAATCTTCTAAGATTTTATGCATGTATTCATGAAAGATATATGTCATAGCTCGCTGATATGTAGCACCAACATTTTTTAGGCCTAATGGCATAACCTTGTAACAAAATGTCCCCCATGGTGTTATAAACATGGTTTTATGCTGGTCTTTGGGCTTAATTCAAATTTGATTGTAACTAAAAAACCATCCATTAAGGAGAGCATCTCATGATCAAAAATTGCATCTACGTGAGCATCGATATTTGGTAACATAAATAAATCCTTTGGTGTTGCTTTATTTAGGTCTCTAAAATCTATATAGATATGAATCCTTCCATCAGGTTTTCCTACAGGCACCATGTTGGATACCCATTCTGGATAGTCTATGGAGATGACAAACTCTATGTCCAATAGATTTTGCAATTTGTCCTTAACCATTAAGACTACTGTAGGATGCATCTTCCTAAGTTTCTGCTTGAATGGCTTCTTTGATATATCTAGATAAAGGTTAAGAGTAACTAATTTTAGATCTAGACCCAGCATGTCCTTATAAGTCCAAGCAAAGAGAGTAGGTCTCGCTCAGTAGAGGGATTATGTTGGCATGCTCATCAGGAGTTAAAATTTCTCTAAATTTAACCTTCCTTGGATTGGTGGGATCATTACTGATATCCACTTTGAAGGTTTCCTCTACTGACATATGGGATCCCTCCTCAAGTTGATGAGGCATATGGGTCAAGTGGATGTCATCTATTGGATTTATCAGTTTTGCATCGAAAGCATCCTCAATATGGTAGACATATTGTGCACAACCTGGCGTAAAATGGAAAGGTTGTAGTATTTCTTCATTGGGGAAGAAATCTTCAGGATCTAAAGGTGAATCAACACGATCCCAATAAATAGCATCTACATTTAGATACAAAAGTTTGGATGGATCGACTGGATTGTGGAGTGGAGTGGTCAAATCAATGGAGATCTTATTTATAGAATGGATCATGTCTCCAAGACCATGTGCGAGTGACTCAACATTAGTAAAACTACCATCCCCAAGATGTGGTTCTAGGGATATGGAGATCTCCAGATCCAATCCATGAATAGACTATCAAATGGGATCATTGGGCTCAAGGAACTCCATGTACATTGGTAGATCGAGAAACACCATGTGATAAATCACATTAAGATTTAGTGGTCTTCCCTTGAGAAGAGGATTAATATTAACCTCTCTACGTAAATACTCTACAGCGTAAGGTGCATTACGATGGCGTACATATAGAGGTCCTAAATAGGATATCTCCATATCATCCTCATCATCACTATCATAATAGAGACCTTCACCGCTACCAACTGGAATCAAAATATTAGGAAGATGAGGTCCCATGTATGCCCACACCCGATAATTGCTATCACTCGTGAAGGATTGATCATCTTTGATGATTGTTTCCTTCGGTAATAGATTATGTAAATTACGAGGTTCCAAATAGGCCACCTCAGTATCATCCTCATATAGCTCACTATTTGAGGACTCATTGTCATCATCATTCTCATGTATGCAACTTGGTCCACCTATCTCATAGATGAAATCTACTGTATCCTCGTCATAATAGTATTTTAACTTGAAATTTATCACTAAATTATCATTATGAACCTACATGCCTGTATCATGGCTGCCTCATGGATTCATTGACCCAAGTTTTCTCTTGGTATATGATCTATACCGGTCCCCACCAAGGTATTCCCTTGATATGTCTTAGGTGTTTCTATAGTGACATAAGACACTATCCGATTATCCCTATGAAATGTAGAAGGATTAGGGTGATAAGGAATGAATTCAACTTCACCCCCCAGACTAAGGTACAAGTGGTCTAAATATACCACAAGGATTTTAGCCTGTCCTCCACAATAAAATCCCAACCCGAACCTATCAGTAGGTAACTGATACTATGGTTCTATAGGCCTCGTACACCTCTACTCAAATAGTCTGAGACCGTAACCATGCCAATGGTAACACTCAAAGTATCGCATGGTATATTTTGAGTTAGAAATATAATGAATGTTCATGATGAATGGTTCATTATCATCCTAATCCATGGGCATGGGAGATGAAATCTTGTCTAGCTCTCCATAGATAAAGTTGGTTTGGTTAGGTGGTACCCCTAATGGTTCCACCGTCCCTATGGGAAGACGATGGGATTGTGGTCAGCCCATGTGTTGTGCAGTCTTGATAATTGGTGTAAACATCATGTTTTGCATAATATATTCCACTAATCTAGGATTAACCAAGTGGATGGTCATCTACGGTGTAGATAACCCTATTGAATATGTAGGTAAAGTAGGCTAAGGTGCCTCTTTGACTCCTCCTTGAACTTCCTCTACTTCCATGGGAGTAGGAGCTTCAATGATAACTAGCTTGGGCACTTGCTTTATGTTCTTTTCACCCACCTTTTCTTTTAACTTCCTATCATTCCATTATATCATAGATGTAGTCGATCTAATAGAAGTAGTCATCGTGCGCTCTGATCATTGATATATGGACATTGTAGGTCTAACACACACTTATTTTATCTTACCTCATAGATATTTAATTGGTGATGTTAGTAATACATCCAGGTGCATTTAGGGGAGCACAAATTACCCCAACAAATCTGCTAGATTTATGAATTTAAAGGGTTCTTCATCTGAAGGCACCATGTGAACCTGTCCCTCATGAATGTATTTGATACACTAGCATAGAATAGAAGGGATGCAATGCATTTATATGATCCAAGGTCTACCTAGAAGTAAATTATACTACATAGCACCTTTAATTATGTGACACACCATCGAGATGGTCTTCAATCCTACCTAAATAGATAAAACTATAGTACCAACCGTCGAGCATAATGCATTATTGAAAGCTCTCAACGTGAAGGTAGAAGGGATCATATGCATCTTGGGTAACTTCAAGTGATTTAACACCTTGGTAGTTATGATATTTATTGATGACCCCATGTTAATCACCTACTTGAATGGTTTGTGATTCACACATGCAATAATATGCAGCGGTGGGTCTGCTATAACTGTGGAAATTATCTTGACTTCTTGGTCATGAAATTGAATTATTGGTTCCTAGAACTATTGCACGTGCCCCATGAAGTGTGTAAATACTTTGGTATCTTGAGGCTACACTTATATGTACCTTAATATGTCCATGAGCATCTCCATATGCTTAGGAGACTACTAAATTAGCTCATAAATTGACAACTTTACTGGAGTTGTCTATAGGTTTTGAATCAACCTAATCTTAATGGTCACCATCGGTCTAGTTGGTGGGCTAGGCATATACTGGGATGGCCTTGGAGGAGGTGTAGCTTGGACTCTAATAGGTGTTGGAGGTTGATTCAGTCATTCATACCTCACATTTCTTGTGACAACATTGATCATATTGACGAACCCTTGGGTTGGTGGTTCGATGCGCATTTGGTTGACCTGGACAAAATTATTCTTTGGCACCTCATTATTTGGTAGAGGATTTTTGTAAATCCCCATATTTTGGTTGTCAGGTGCTTGTGGGTTATCAACACGAAGCGTATATCTTTCGATCATATTTTGCACAATATTTTTGAAAGACCAACATACCTCGATGTCGTGGCATTTTGATCCATGGAAGATGCAATAATGATCATCTTTATAGCCTTTAGGATTAGGTTTTTAGGATTCATTAACTTGACTTTGGGTAATTTTATAGCCTTTGCATCGCATAACTTATGAAAAATCAAAGCCAACGACTATGATAACTGAGTGAATATGTGAGGTGGGCATTGTTCCTTATTTTTACCCTTGTAATTGTTGTTGCACTACTCATACTACATAGGTGGAGGTTGGGCTTTATAGTTTTCCTTTTGCTATCATTTTTCTCCTTTCTAGAGGTCCAACACCACCTGATTAACATGGGTCGATTTGCCATGTTTTCTCTCAGTGCTTTTCTTGTGCCCCTCTTTCTTATTCCTGAGCTTCAAGTTACCCTCTTGTAACTTGATGTCCTCTTGTAGACACCCAAAAGTCACACATTGCTATTTCTATGTATCCATAGGTGATTCTAGACATCCCTAGGCTATTGTAGGCTATCATAGTCATGCGTAGTCAGGCGTAGTCATGCATAGTAATGCGTAGATCACCATAGATTGTCATAGCATTGTGTAGACTCCCATATACCACTCCATCGATTTTCAGGTCCTAAACCCTCATAAGCCTTCAAAATCACATCCCATGCACTGGGATATCCTTCGACAACCTATTTGCACTCAATTGAGGCCCCCACGGGGTATTAGTTGACCAAAACAATTAACAAGTCAATACCTAAAATCTAATTTAATGTTGACTTCACTTAAGTCACCTTTTTAGGGCAAAATTGATTAAAAGAACCCTTAATCTTGATTAACACTAATTACATCCTCCCACATGTGTGAAATTAGGGTTTGTTAGGATATTTCTTTAATCATGTCCTAAATTGACTTAAAGACCTCCTAATCAGGATTAGCCCTAATCCATCCTCACACATGTGTGAGGATGAGATATTTCTCATAAGGAATGTGATGTTGCCACATTGCATTTCCTAACCTAACCCTAGTCAGAATTCAACCTAGGTTTAGTCTATCTAACCCCCCTGCACCTTGCCATTTCCTATAAATAGTGGGTCCTAAACCCCTAATTATATCTCTCTCCCAAATTCAACAAAGCATAGAAACTCTGTAGAAATGGAAAGTGAACATTGAACAGTCAGTTCTTGGTGCACACAATCAGATTTCGATAGCATACAGAGGCACCCAAGCTACCTAGGAATCGATCCACCGGAGGGATTTTGCAAAAGAGACCTCACAACTCAGATCGCCCCTTGCCCCATGAATCCAGCCTCAGTTCACCCCCTAGGTGGCGAATTGGGTCTACAGGCCCCAAATCATCCCATATTTGGGAGGTAAGCTCTATTTCACCATATTATCACCTTCTGCATATTTTATTCTAGTTTTTATCATGTTTTTATAGTCATTTCATCTTCCTAAATATGGGGCCTGACTAAGGCAAGCCCCCCATCACACTAACCCCCTTTTGTAGGTTCTTCATAGGTTACTTAGCAAATCTGAAGAGGAAGAACAACATCAAACAAACAACAACCCGGTGGTGGCCCACATACAAAGAAGCCCACCTACATTGAGGGATGATTGAAGAAGACATCAAATTGATTGTAACATTGTTAGGAAAAGAAATGGATAAAGGGCATCATGTCCCTCTTGTAACACGTATCTCTTAATATCAATGGAATTACAATTTCTTTGTTTAATGCATCATTGTGTTTTGTGTTAAATTATCAAATGTCATTTTCTACCCGTTTCATTTTGGCACGCCCGATGGGACCCCCACAATGGACAATGCTAGGTTAACTATTTTAAGTGAATCTAACTTTGTTCTCTATTTTCTATGTTTTTAGGTACTGTATCTATTTTTCACAGAGATCTCCAAAGCCCTAGGAACCACCCTAGGCCATCAAATTTTAGATTTGGAGCCTCTAAACTGGATTCACCCCCTCACCCCATGAACCAATCACCAATTCACCCCCCGGGTGGTGATCTGCATCTAAGAGCCCCAAAACCTCACAATATTGACTTCTCAGACCTCCCTGCAACCTCCAGAGGCCTTCTGAACTATCAGATATCAGATCTGAGCCTTCAAAACCAAATTTGCCCCTCGGGTGGCGATTTGAGCATAGAAGCCTCAAAAACCCCCAAATCCATAGGGGTGACTCTTTCAGGGGCCAAGAAAACCTCCCATAGCATCAGAATGCAGGTATGCCTCATTTTACACCTCTGTTCTGTAATATTTTGAAAGCACAAAGCATGCACTAGTCAAATAACAATTTCTAGGTGTAGATTTGCTTTCATTTCAAGTTATTAGGATTGTTAAATTTCTCTGAAGTTTCAAGACCTGCAACTTTCCAGCAAGTTCTTAAAATTTATTTTCAAATAAATTTACATTTCCTTTAGTTGTTTGCATGTAGTACAAGCCTACCTTATTTCCCCCTTTGTTTATAGCATCTATCGCTAAAAGAAGTGTACATTCTAATGGTTAAACTTAGGGTTTCCTAATCCCCTTCTTCTATGTCATCTAATTTCTGAAGCATACTGTAATCTATAGCTTAAATCAGGGTTTCCTAATCCCTTTTACTTCACACACTTGGATTGCATGTTTCCATGTTTTGCAAAGTAGATTAATTTGCTTTATAAAGGCATTTAGGACTAGACCATTTCTTTGCAAAGAATACAAGTTATCTAATAATTTGCTTTCGAAAAGGCATTAGGATTAGTTTTCTTTTGAAAAGGCAACTAGTTAGTTTCTTACCTTGCATACACCGTTAGAAAAACACAAACCCACACACACTCACGTGGTATTTAAACAAGTGGTGAGATTGGAATTCATCCCCAATCCATCACTCGAGACTGGTGTGGATCGAGTTTCACTCTCCATCAGCTCACCCCCTAGACACCTAGTAGCCCCACAGGAGCGGTTTTTTGGATTTCATCATCGAAAAATCCCCCACTTTTGTGATTGGGCCCTAGATTTCATCACCAATGGTTACCTATAGAGTGGGACAGGATTAGATGCCTTCATCCACAAGGCTCATATAATTAGTGGACATGGTAACTATCATTCTTGACCAAGCCCATCCGAGGGTGAAGCAAAAGCATGGGGTATGCCAACCATGCCTAGCATGTCATAGATAGTGCCACCTCTTCTCGTGAGAGGATATAGTGAACTCACTTCAGCATAGTGGGTTCTCCTCCTTTAGGATATCATTTTACCGTACCTTCCATACAGGTCACCATTTGCACATTGCGATACCATTCTATTCTGTGCATCTTTGGGTGTTGCAGGAGGTTTGATATTGATGACATTCCCGATTTTCTAGAGTATCCACTCCATTACCCGTGATTCTACATAGGGAGTATCAACATCACAACACACAAAATGAACAAAACACTTTTACTTTCTCAGCATTTAGAATTGATTTTGGTCTATCGTTGTTTGCATGATCACAGATCGGTCTCAACACATCACACTATATATTGTTTTGCTACACACAACATGTCACTTACTTTACACTTACATTAGACACAGTTGAGTCTACATCACATAGGGTTTATTCCTAAAAACCCCTTTTACACATGCTACTATGCCTGTGGTCACCCGTAGTAGAGTGCATGAGCAAGCATGCTCTATGGAGGAATGGCCTCCCCCTTCCTCTAGTCAGTCCACTCTTACTCCTTCGATCATGAAGGGGAAGACCATAGACACATCTGATTCATGCATAGAATCCGATGTACAACTCACACACATGATGCCTCATGATGAGATGTCAACCTTGAGTGAAGCCCTTGCTACTTCACTCATAGAGGATTACCCACTCCTTTTAGCCCCATCCTCACCTAATCCATCGACCATGTTCTATGACCATGTAATCTACATAGCACCAGGACAACCTCCTCCATTATTTACCATAGACGAGGAGGTCATGCCTACTTCACCTACCTTTGCACATCCCTTCTTCCAAAATCTATCTCAATCCCTTTTTGAGAATGACTCATCCCTCCTAAACCATACCCATCCTGAGGTCGCATCATTCACCCCTACCATAGGAATGGTGTCTGACCCATCCTCCTCCACTGTAGGAAGCTAGAAGCCATCCTTCCAAACTGCACAATAGATCCCTTCCCAATAGGAACCGCAAGCATTCCCTCAAACCTCACACCCATACTCTTCACAAGAGTACCAACCATCATCTTCCCAAGAGCCATTCTTCACCATATCTGAAGGCATCTACCAACCACCCCTTTAGGAGAAAGATGCGCAAACCCAAGAGGGAGTGTACACATACACTTTCCCCTCGACCCAAGCTCCTACCTCGGCAGCTTATCCCACCTTTTTGGCAACTTTCCTACCAATCTCCTAGGTATCCGGACTGTACGATACCCAACCTTTGGAGCCACCTTTGCCTATGATGACTATTAGGATACCACCACCTCCTCCTTTTTAGGCTCCCACTACCAATATCCATCCTACCTATGGACCGAGACCGGTAGCTTACCCACCCACTCAGCCAAGCTATTCCACATAGTTTAGCTTCCCTACTTCTTACCCTCTAGGGTAGAGATAGATCCCATCCTTTGATACCTCATCTCGACCACCCCTAGTACTAGTAGTTCTGACACCTACACTACCACCAACTGCACCTAGCTTCTTTATGCCTCCTCCAACTTGGTCATCACCACCTATGGCCCAACCATTACAGTAGGCTCCAACCCAACAAGTACCCATGCCACAACCGCATGTTTCCCAGTCACAATACTATTATCCTCAATAGACACCTACCCCACAACCTAGTGTACCAGTGGACATGATAACACATGTCACCCAGTACCTACCTTATCATGATCAGGCACAACAGTATTCCCCATAGTATTGTGAAGAACAACAATACCAATATCCACCACATCCACAGGGTCAGCCTACCCTAGCTCAATCCCCTATGACTATGACACCCAAACTTCAACTCTTACGAGATGAAGTCAAAATGTTGAACCTATGCACCTCTAGCTACGAGCCACAAAAGCCCTGTTATGATGAACTATGCAATGAGCTAGTTCACCCATCAGTTCCCATTCCTCCCTATCCTTATCGCTTTGAAATACCAAAATTTGACAAGTATAGAGGTAAGGAAGATCCTAGAGAACATGTGAGCAACTACCACTCATCTTGCTACCAACTTCATAGTAGTAACCCTCTTATGTTGCGTACCTTCTCCCTATCCCTCACTAGGCCAACACTGGATTGGTACAACATGCTCCCACGCCATAGCTTGTATACCTTTGAGCAGCTAGCCAACTCCTTCCTAGAGCACTTTTCCATCAACATCAAGAAGAAGACCACATTTTTTGATGTCTACGCCTTACGATAGGTGGATGATGAACCCATTACTGAGTTTGTTTCTAGATGGAGAGAGATTATCCATGACCTCACCCATAGCCTCCCCACTTCGGAGCTTGTGACACTCTTTTCCAAGAGTTGCCACAAACACATTTCCACATCCCTCCAACTTCACCAAAGTCATACTTTTGAAGATGCCATCTCACAAGAAAAAGTGATCGAGGACATTAAGGTTCAGTCTAGGAAGATTAAGTTGAGAGCCAAATCCAACTATAACTCCAACTTTCACTTCAATAGACCCACACCAAATCAACCTTACCCATGGCCACCATAAGCCAACCAAGTCATAGCTGCTACCCTAGCACTAGTACCGACTCCTCCACCCTATACACCATAGCCACAAGCATTCCAAGCTAATGCTCCTGCCCCACCTCGACCATAATAATATCGAGGCATGCACCCATAGGGTCCACCGTGCAACTTCACACCCTTATCCAAACCATTACCAACCCTATTCCATAGATTGTATGAGGGCAACCATCTCGTTCTACCTGAGATCCACCCATTGGATCCAAATTCACCCAAGCCTCATGACTATAATGAGTAACTCTTCTATCCTTTCCATAGGTAGTGTGGCCATAATATCGATTCATGTTGCTCCTTCCATGGGCAAGTTCAAGACCTAATCGATAGGGGTACTATTCAGGTAGCAAACCCTCTAGCCCCGCAAAATCAAAACTTAGGGATTTTCCAAAACCCCCTATCGGATCACAGAGGACCCAATCCTCCTAGACCTTTAAACAATCCCTCGGCTCCACCTCACCAAGTGAACAATGTCCAACATGATCCTCCATCATGTGGTGTAGTAGGTATGATCAACCTTACTATGAGGAACCAATGGTACCCGTCTCACCAGACAACACCTATTGTTTCTCCCCCTATCCATTTCACATCCCCACAAACATCTCAAATACCTAATATTGTACCACCACCACCTCAAAATGTGATTACCATCCATGGTAGCCTAACCCATCAGTTACGTAATGCCCCCATGTGGCTATCCATATTTGATCTCCTACAATAGTCTCAACCCCATCATGAGGCATTGAATGACATCCTATGTTCCATTGACTTAGAGACACATGACACCAATGCCTTTGTCAATTTTATTGGAAATATCCTACGCTACCTCCAGCCCTCAATCAGTTTCCATGACCATGAGATAATAGAACTCGTAGGAGAAGGAGCAGACCCCCCTCTCCACATACAAGCCAATATCAATGATATCACCTACAAGTGGGTACTCATTGATATGGGCTCATCCATTAGTATCATATCCATAATAGCTCTACATCACCTGCACATCCCTGCAAGCCCATTTTGCCATACCTTCCCTTGACTTGCGTGCTTTCGATGGCTCCATGAGACCTACCGTAGGATCCATAGTCTTACCAATCCGCGTAGGCATCCGTACCATTCCCATCCTCTTTCATATCATCCAAGGAGAAATGCAATACAACATTCTCCTCGGTCACCCTTGGATTAGAGATATGTAGTGTGTCCCATCCACACTACACCATTGCCTTAAGTACGTCCATAATGGACTAGTTCACTATGTCCCAGCCGATGGAGACCCATTTAAGTTTTGCAATGTGGTAGATCTTCCACCTGCACCATCATTCTCATCATCCCAATTATTCCTTGTATCTTCTCACCAGTCAGTAGGAGCATCGATATCCTCCTCAACCTCCACCTCAACATCCCAGTGTTCATCAAGAGCACAAACCTCGATGTCTGCACCATTAGCACCATATTTTAAGGGACCCAAAACCTCTACCATGCCTTTTTCACTACCATCCTTATGGCCTCCACAATCATCCCAACCTCTACCATTTCAATTTCCATCCACGGTACCCCAACCATCATCATCATCCATTACACAACCTATTACCATACCTTCCCCACCTTTGCATATGGGAGCCCCTATCCTGCCTACACCGCAAACACCTCCTCTTCCCTTCTAACCAAAACCTAAGACATTCACGTCTCCACGTATCCCAGCACCTATGCCGATGTCATCCCCTATGTAGAACAAACAACCTATTCAAGACACAACAACCAAACATCATGAACCAGAACAACCAACATCAAATTCAGAGGAACAACTCCCACACCCTTCAACCATGACCATCAAGGAATCTCAACTTTCTCCTTCCTCAACTGATTTTGATACCCCACCTCAGTCACTAGAGCGTACCACACCACGCATATCCATATTCATGACAAATTTAGGCCCAGGAGACTATAATGTATGTGATGCCCATGTATGTGACCCTCCGATCCAATCCACCCATGATTTCAGTCACCCTTCAGCTTCGGTCCTTACCATTGGAACCATCATATAGTTAGGAAGTCCCAAAAACCACACCAACTTTGTGTATGTAGGAGTCGACTCTTCGATCCCTCCACCAACTGCTCCAATACCACAATCTAGCTCTGGTGATGCAATTACACATCTAGCCAACCCTCAATTTTCCTTGCGCTACTTACAACATTTTCATTGGCATGGGTTCGGGCTAGGCCATTATGAGCAAGGGCTACGTACACCCATTAACCCTCATGTGTTCGATCACCCATCAACAAAACTGGCCTAGGTTATCGCCCAACCATCGTCTATACATTAGAAGATGAGATCCAAGATTTATCCCTACATCCTCCTCCATGTCCAATGCACACCTTGGAAGAATATATCGATATGGATATATTAGAAGACATGCCTTCACCCACTTCAACCATCACAGTCCCCTATGACTTCTTCCAAGAATCTCCTACAATCGATACCTCTTTATTCTATGATGTTGAGAGATTGGCAGAACACTTTGCTACCTTATCCCTAGCTGCCCCACCAATAGAGCCTGATCCAATCCCACCTAATCCACCACCGATGTGGATAGTCATGTTCCCACCTATACATAGGCAACTCCAGAGAGCAGCCTCTCATCCGCGTTCACCGCCAGTTGTCTTACGACCTCCCTTGAGCCTCTTAAGATGTGCACAAGTCATTGAACCTCCCTCACCAGAGTCTTCCCCACCTACTTCACCTACATCATCGATCAACATGGTCGAAGTAGATTTATGCTCTCCCCTCCACTATAGCCACCAGCTAATTCGAGATGATACCCCAAACCCAAAATTTATTGATCTCGCACATATCTCGCACATACCAGTACCTAGAGACTTCCTTCTCTCTCCTCATGTCTTGTAGGTAGCAAATACCCCATCCTCATCCACATCATCCCAAACCCCTCAGGTCCATCACATGGGCATTTACATAGATGATGAGTACGAGTTCAATGAGGCCATTGATGACTTCAACCTCATTCCTATCCCCAAACAATTACGTGATGGATCTCGCATGCTCATCGAGGACACAATCGACGTCGACATCGGTGATGATCCAAAAAATCCACACATCCTCAAATTAGCCACTAGCCTCTCACTCGAGGAGTGCATCACCTTCATGAACTTCCTGTGCAAGTACATAAAGGTTTTTAAATGGTCATACAAAGACATGCCGAGACTCGACCCTATTGTGGTAGTTCATAATCTTATACTAGATCCCAATGCCAAACTGGTAAGACAAAAGTTATGATGCATGCATCCAACTATCACATTGATAGTGAAATATGAGCTCCAAAAGCTCCTAGATGTTGATTTCATAGTACCCATCGACTATCTCGAGTGGGTATCCAGCATGGTCCCTATACCCAAGCCATCCAGTGACGTTCACGTTTGCACAAATTTTCATGACCTAAACAAAGCTTGTCCCAAAGACAACTTCCCTCTACCCAACATTGACTCCCTCATTGACTCCATCGTGGGTCACGAAATGATTTCCCTCATGGATGGATTTTTAGGATATAATCAAATCAGAATCAACCCAACCGATCAACACAAAACTTCCTTCACAACACCTTGGGGGACCTTTTGCTACAAGGTCATGCCCTTTGGCCTTAAAAATGCTGGGGAAACCTATCAATGAGCCATGACCTACATATTTCATGATTTAATGCACAAAAACATTGAGGACTATGTGGACGATCTTATCGCTAAGTCCAAGAAACATGTCGACCATCTCGAAGATCTCCATCAGATTTTTGATCGATTGTTAGAACACAACGTGCGCCTCAACCCTAAGAAGTGCGTGTTTGGTGTCACATCAGGAAAAATACTAGGGTTCATTGTCTCCCAATGAGGCATTGAGGTAGATCCTAGTAAGGTGAAAGCCATCATCGAGATGCCTCCTCCTACCACACTAAAGCAATTGTGCAGCCTCCAGGGCAAGATCACTTCTATCCATAGATTTATAGCACAATTATCAGACAAATGCCAACCATTCAACCATCTCCTCCAGAAAGGAGTAAGCTTCAAATGGGATGATAACTATCAAGCCACATTCGATGCTATTAAAACTTACCTTACATCACCATCGATCATGTCACCACCGCACCCACAATTACCACTGACTCTATACATTTTAGCTATAGAACTTGCGCTAGGTACACTCCTAGCTCAAAAGAATGCTCTCGACAAAGAGTAGGCTATCTACTACATCAGTCGTACACTAGTTAGTTATGAAATGAGATATGGATACATGGAAAAGCTATGCCTAGCAGTAGTATTCACTACTCAGAAGTTAAGACACTACATGTTAAACCACACAACTTTTGTCATCGCCCGAGATAATCCCCTTCGGTACATGATGAACAAAAGTTATCACAATTCATGCACAACCAAATGGATCATGCTCCTAACTGAATTCGACCTAGAATTCGTATCTCAAAAATCCATCAAAGGGCAAGTCATCACCGACCAACTAGTTGAAGCCCCCCTAACTGACAATCAACCCCTACTCATTCAACTCCCCGATGATTCCATCTTCCACATAACCGAAGAGGAAGAATATGTCAAACCCAAATTCATGGCTGATCTCACCATGTTCTTCGATGGTTCCAGGTGTCTCCACACTGGGGGTGCAGGCATTGTCTTCTTTACACCAGAAGGAGAACCGCTCCCCTTTTCATTCAAACTCGATTTCCCTTGTACCAACAACAATGTAGAATATGAAGCCCTAATCCTAGGACTGAAACAAGCACACTCCATGCACATCAAATGCCTCCACATCATAGGTGATTCACTCTTGATAGTAAATCAAGTGCAGGAACTCTGGCTATGCAACTGCCCAGTCCTCCAGTAGTACAAGAAAATTGCCCAACAACTCCTATCCCAATTTGAGTGGTATGACCTCGAAGCCGCTCCATGATCATCAAACCATTTTGTAGACACTATGGCCTCCTTAGGGTCCCTTATTCCACAAAACCCAACATCCGACACAACATTTGTATCCATTCATACACTTACGCAATCTGCTATATCACCCACACCTCCCATAGATGATGGTGGTGTGTATGTGGTAAACACCGAACCTCACGACCCATGGTTCTCACAGATCAAAGAGTACATCAAACTAGGTTTCCTACCATGTGATTTTCCCCATGCCCAATGCCAAACTTTTAAACAAAGAGTGATCCGCTACACCTTGCTAGGGGACATCCTTTACCACCGTAGCTATGACGACATACTCTTGCATTGCCTAGAACCACAAGAATCACAATGGGTTGTACAAGAAACCCATGATGGTACTTGTGGTGGCCATTTTAGTGGCATGGCGATCACCAAACACATCCTCCGTATGGGCTACTACTAGCCCAAAATGGAGCAAGACTATTGCGAGTATGTCAAACATTGCATCAAATGCCAACAACATGCCAACCTAACACATTTACCATCCCAAGCACTTCAACCTATCCAGTCCATGTGGCATTTTTCCCAATGGGGCCTAGATCTAATTGGAAAAATTACACCTACCTCCTCTAGCAATCACAAATTTATCATCATAGCAATAGAATATTTTACCAAGTGGGTTGAAGCCATCCCACTGGTTCAAACTATAGGAGCCAAAATTGCAGCATTCATCACAGAGCATATCATATGCCGCTTTGGAATTCCCTCCCAAATCATTTTTGATAATGGGAAATCCTTTAAAAATAAGACTGTTCGAGCCTTATGTGATAGATTTCACATACACCATAGCTTTTCGACCCCATATTACCCTCAAGGAAATGGCTAGGTAGAAGCCATGAACAAAACCATCTGCTCCATTCTCCATAAAACTATAGTAGAGTCTCACTGAGACTGGCATAATCAAATACCCCTAGCATTGTGGGCATATCATACTAGCATTCATACCCCTACTAGGGCAACACCTTTTTCACTTGTATATGGGGTAGAAGCTATCATGCCCCTTGAGCTTGAGATACCCTCCTTAAGGATATCTATGAAGGATTTCATTGATGATGACACTGCTCACCAAGCTCGTCTAGATCAATTAACACTCCTCAATGAACATCGCATCCATGCCATCGAGCACACATGAGTCTATCAAGATCACCTTCGCCATGCCTACAATAGTAAGGTGCATCAGCATGAGTTCAAAATTGGTGACCTGGTTCTCAAAGAGAACCAACAAATCACAAGTCAACCTCGCCAGCAACGTGATAAATTCACCCCAAACTGGTTGGGCCCATTCATTATCACACACAAATATGGCTCAGGAGCATATCGTCTAGCCAATATTGAAGGCCTTAATGACCCTGAACCTATCAACATCTTACACCTTCGTGCATTCAATGCATGATGCACAAGCACATTCACCATCATGAGTGCCACATAGTACTAGTAATAAATCACTAAGCACATCACCGTGTAGATCTGTTACTTTACTTTATTATTTCACTATACATGTATTTTCATCTTTATGTCATTTTTATGCTATAGGTATTTGTTTTTCCTTTTGTAGGATCCACATCATCAGTAGGAGAGTACTACAACATCCTCACTCACCACCATGCAGGACCATCCATAGCCACAACATATACCCATCACACCATCTGATCTAGCTCGACCACCAGCCGCCCTTCATACTAGGTGCTCTCCGCATTCATCCCATTCAGGCCATCATACCTCACCTCGATGCCATTCCCATCGCCAGTGAGGTCCATCCTATTCACCACGCTCTGGAGATAGCCAGGTCACCTTGTCCTCTTTTGATGAAAAAGAGGAATCCACCCAACCCCAAGAACAAGGGTCACCCTCCCATCCGTTCGATGATCTCAGACATCACTATTCACCAACAAATCATCCCCTTCACCCCCTAGGAGATTATCATCCTCCTAATAGAGGATACACCCATCATCCGGCTCATCCATCATGCCTACCCACCCCACTACCCAATGGTGAGTCCACCTATTCCCAAGATTTGCAAGCCTATGCGGCCCAAGCTGCTCAAGTTGGTCATGCAAACATGCCCCCTTCCCATTCATGCCACCGCTTAGAGCCATCACCTATGCCACCGATCCTCAAGATGCCACCTTCCCCTCTATGAGGCTTGTATTTTCGGCAAGCTCTCCAATCCTCGAGACCTTTTCATTCTTCCCCATCATCATCGAGACCTCATCCACTATCCTGTGCCTATCAGGCCACACCACTCACATCAAGGTCTCGATCACCACCTTCACCAACACTATCACCACAACATCATGAGATACAACATCTCTTCTCCCACATAGAGGCTCTAGAGCTGCAGATGAGCCACTACCATTGCCATGTTCACCCATGATAGTCTCCCATGACCCATCCATCCTCACCACCACATAGATCCCTCCTTCGACCTCGAACTCGACCCATGCTGGATCCTAGACCCATACCTCCATTACCGGATCACCCTTCACCCAGGCCCCGCTCACCACCAGTGGACCCATACATTTATCCTATGCCTATTCCACACATGTCGCTATCCAAAATATTTTACCATCTCATGCATCAGGGCCTTATTGACCTACTCGAGATTTGGCCCATTGATCCCTCATGCCCCAAATCATGCAACTACAATGAGAATCAATTTTGCATTTACCATCACCAACCAGGTCATGATATTGAAGAGTGCAGATCATTTGAAACCCTGGTGCACAACATGTTGCACGATGAGCGTACCCCATCACCAGAGTGTTCCCTCCCATTTAGCTAACTTTTGAGTCCTCCACATCACCTCACTCCCAGGACCTTACCACCTCATAGCACCTTGACAACACCCACCCGCTATATTCATAACATTTCCAACTATAGCTCTAGCCGCAATCCTAGCCACATCATCACTTCACCATCCCACTCTCGATCGGACCCATGCCATTTCACTTGATAATAGTCTCAAATTACTTCCCTTCTTCTATCTTATTTCTTCTACTTCTTATCTACATTGACCCATTTCTTCTCTCCTATCTTCGTTGGCTTTTGGTAATCCCCTTATCTTGTTGGTTACCAAAGTCTATTTCTTCTCGCTTCTTCCATCTGTACATTCCACTCTCACATTCTCCTTCTCTTAGTGACTATTACATACGTCTGTACAACTCATAGCTTATACATCTACTACACACACACCCCCACATGGGGGGAACCTTGGATATAGCATCGCTCTTTTGGGGCACATGATATAGATACTTTTTGTCATCATTACACACTTTACTCATCTGTAAATAGGTTTTTCTAAAATTCTCCTTCTACATAGCGTAACTTTCCTCTTGTAGATATTGCATTCCCCCACTTGCATTGTTTACATTTACATCCATTGCACATACTCACATGCTTTATATTTAGAATCTTAATTCATGTTTGTACATTCTCCCCCAAAATGCGCCTCAGTAGGAGTAATACATGCACTTGTTAGCATCACCACCTGGATGTCCATTCCCCCTTTTTAGGATCAGGGTATACATAGGTGTCATGTTTGATTTTGACCACTCTGTAGTTCAGGCAATCCAGTGTCACCCATAGCTACTGAGTCTTGTACATTCTTCTTATGGTCCTTTAGGCTGGTTCAACTTCTCTCATGAACTGCTCACAACAGGTTACACATTAAAAATTTTGAGCCTAGGAAAGAGGACATCTTGAGTAGATATCGCCATCTAGTGAATGGTATCCCCTGCTCATCCTATCACTTGCATGGTCAACATACGACCTAGGGATAAAAAAAGGGATCAAGCATAAGCAAAAATAAATGATTGGGTAGAAAACAAACTTCATCACCCATACAAAAAGAGCACCATAAGAATAAAAAAAAAGAAAAATAAAAGAGCACTACCACACAAATAGGTCAACACTAGATGAGGGGCAGAAAACAAAAGGTAACGCCTCTTGATATCACCAATGTTATGCTTATCGCCTTTGGTCCCTAGGTTCAACATAACACCATGGGATGATTTCCATCACTAGCAATAGGCTCCAAGAGCCTGCCTACTAGTGGAATAGTCTTACAGGTGGCAACACATCTGTAACATTAGCATCTCGCTTTTGTATAGATCACTATTGCGGACGGATGAGCTAGCTAGTTCGGTAGCGTCTACAATGGGTTAATCCTACCTCCCTCAAAATGGATAAATGAACCTTACACATTCACACACATAAGTCCAAGATAGACTTTGAACCAGCCCGATTATGTTATAAGTTGCCACAAACACTTGTATAGCTAAGGGTTTGAGATTTTATTGTCACAACTATGTTGTTCAAAATAATTATACATGCCTTACATTATCCACCATCCCTAAAATCAAGGAATGGATCACATCCATACAGGTAAATGCCACGATACAAGTGCTTCCTTGGTGCATTTCAGTATGTTCATACATGCATCCATGCATCTATACCATATACATTTCATACACATTATAGCATTGCATTCATACTACATGCATCTCACAAATCACATTACATTATTCCATCCATGCTACATGCATTTCAAAAATTGAATCACAACATTACATTTACTCTACATGCATTCATTACAAAATCACATCTGATATCACTTCATACTGCATTCAAAATACAATCATCATACTATTCTACAATTAATTCATATCATAGAATGATAATAGATCTAAACCATTCACACATGTATATCTACTTATCATACATACCTACAAATTATACTATGCTAATCTATGCAAACATAAACAAGAACACATTTCAAACCATCAAAATGACACATGTATATATAATAGCCGAAATTGAAATATATATATATATATAATGTCAATACAAAATGCTCGAAGGCTACAATCTAGGACCATGCCCATCATCATCTAGCAATCAAAATACCCATAGGCTATAGTCAACATAAGAATATCCTAACTCCCACTAGGAGTCTCCCCATGGCCCTCATGGCTAGCTCACATCTCCGTAGCCCGATTCGACTCCACCCCGAACTCCAGAATCGGATCCATAGTAGGATGATCCTACACCTCAGCCCTAGCACCAATCTATCCCACTATAGCAACACTACACTGGCTCTGACATGACGATACCCACAATCATAACTGCAACCTATACTATGACACCACTCGATCATAGTCAAGGAGAGGAATCCCATGCATCGACAAAGCAGTCTCACACATCATCTTCTTAGTCGACTCAACCACCAACTGACTAGTCAAATTATCAATCATCTACTCCTACCTAGCCATAGAAGCCCTCATCTCTATCATCTTAGCCTCCAACTACTACACTCTATCATGCAATCCCCGTACCTCCTCCTCTGTAGCCTACCTCTCCACCAGATCAATAGGAATCTATTGGGCCACACCAACAAAAACACCAACATCAATGGTATCATAAATACCACCTATACCCACTTCCCCTCTACCCTTAGCCTCATCTCCAACAACCTCGGCTCCAATAGCCTGCCCCATATCCACATCAATATCCACATGCACCTCCTCCACCCTCACTCCCTGGGTGCTCACCATACTGCCCAAGTGACACCACGATCATCACAAAGGAACCTCCTCCTCACCACTAGCCACATCCTCTGCTCTAGCTTGAGCTCCCCTACCAACTCTCCCTCTGGTGGAGGTGCCCTAGTAGCGTGCCACCCATCGATCAACTACACCTCTTCCAGGCTCCCAACTCTGCCATGCCCACCATGCATCAAACTCTAGAGTAATCCCTGCATCCTCCTACATCTAGAATATCCATAGGAGGATCCCTCTCCCCAACCCAAGGCAACACCATAGGTCGATCCCCTCTGTCTCCCCATCGCCTATAATAAATTACAGGAGCCCCTGGAACATCCTACTATAACCCAAACTATTGCCTCACTCTATCAAACTAAAAATACTCAGTCTATCGAGTGTACCACCCCACCATCCATCAACCCTATCGGATGGCTCATAGCTACTCATCATCCTCATCCCAACTCACCCCACCCAACCAGGGCCTCCATATAATATCACCAGGAGTCAGGCCCCCAAACTTATCCCTCCATAATAGTGGGTCACCCTCATGTGGCCTCTTGATACCCTTATCTACCACTATACTCCATCTCAAAGTATAGGGTAAATACTCTTTACCCTCCACATGTACAGGGTGAGGCAATAAATATGGCCTCTCGATCGCTATATGCTCCCATGCCCATACCTACAACAAGGGGATCATGCTCAATCTTGTCCTCCTACCCCGAACAACATCGAACAACTCTCGATAAACTTGGGCCAATAGTGCAGGTGCCCATGCAAATACAACCCTCCACTCCACCATATCACTCACCACATCTAACATATTCTAGGTAAATAGAATCTTGAAACTATCAGGTAGTACATACGTGGAGATCATCATCAGGGCTACACACTACCGATTGAATATCTTCTTCTGCAACCACAACCATTCATAATCCATATTTGATATATCTATGGCCCTCCACTCCACCCCAGAGAATAGCTCTAACATGGCCTCCTTAATCTCATAAGCTGCCACTCTCACAGGAACACCCTTAATCGGTAACCTATAGATCTGGTAAACATCCTCTAAAGTAATAGTCATTTCCCCAGTACAAAAATGAAATATGTTCCTATTAGCATCCCACTACTCACATAGGGTAGATACATATGCCATGTTGGTGTGTATACTGGTACACTCCCACACACCTTGAAACCATATATCATCTAACCATTTCAACTCATCCTCTTGACTCATCACATGGTCAATAGTACCCTTCATCTTTCACACCCGATGATGGGGCTCGAGCATCTTCACCTGTTCATCCACAACAAAATACAATAAAACATATGTTAGACATCCACATAACAATCCAATCAAATAAAACTGCATCAATCACAATTTTCAAATTAAACCTATTTAATTTGACACACACTCCAAAGCAAAACAATGCACAAAACACACGACAAAACACATCAAAAAGATAGTCACATTTATGGATACCCATTTCCCACTAGGTTTTCCCAAAATCCTTAGCAAAAATTTTGGAACATTCTTTTTAGAATTAGCACACTAGGTTTTACCAAAATCCTCAGCTAAAATTTCGGAACATTCTTTTTAGAATCTCTTAGCAAATTAGGTTTCCCCAAAAACCTCAGTAAAACTTTGGATAGGTTTTCCCAAAAACCTCACTAAAACTTTGGATAGGTTTCCCAAAAACCTCAGTAAAACTTTGGATAGGTTTCCCAAAAAAACCTCAGTAAAACTTTGGATATGTTTCCCAAAAAAACCTCAATAAAACTTTGCATAGCTTAGCATAGCATAGCCTAGCATTTCCTAGCATAGCACAACAATTTTTCACCTCTTTGTCCTCACAAAGATTTTGCTTCCATGTGCACCCTTCACAAGGCTTGAAATTGTTCATTCATTACTTCTAAAAGTAGGGTCATCTTTGGTCTAAATTTTCACCTATCAAATCATCTCCAAATTTGCCAAAACTTTTAGCATTATATCGGGCTTGGAAAGAGCTTTCCAAAGGTATAATATTTGTCAAATTTTGACATCATTTGGTCCTCCAAACTGCTAAAACACTGCATATAGGTCAATTCACCCCTCGGGTGGCGATTTAGGTCAAAATCACCCCCTAGGTGGCGAACTCAACCAAAACACCCCAAAATGCACCCAAAACCCTAGGAAAGTAGGCACATGTCCCCTAAAACCCTAGGAACCTTCCAAACTTATCTTTTAACTTCATTTGCAATCATATTCATCATGCATTGGTACTTTATCAATCGTTGCATCATCAAATCACCACATTCCATTCGCCTCATTTCTGATTCCTCGTTTGAGGGGGTATTCATATCCAAAGTCAGCTTTGCATGCAACCACAACATCAAAAATTCAAAAGTGTGGTTAGCGCATTTGTCTACAATTTTTTTTGCTAAAGATTATCATACAAAATAATCTCAATCACAATTAGACATGGGTTACATCAGGAGAGCTATGTGTGACAATGGAGAAGTCAATCTAGCATTCTTGTATGTTGAGTACATAATGGATGATACGTTTGGCATGATCCTAGTGCAACATTTAGAGTATTTATATCTAGCATTCATGGAGCATCATGAATGACACATTTGAATAAGCTAAATGTCAACTTAGTTCAAATGGTTTGACACTTGTCACCATGTTCTCATCAATCAATCAACAACAAATATTTAGTTAGGCTTTTGTCCTAATCATACTTTTGGACCACATTGATCTGGTCACAAAAGCAAAGCAATCAAAAGTTGTCATTCTCAAGCAACTAGTATGGCATCGTAAATGTCATACGAACTTAGCAAAATCACATCATTGCATCCATAATCATCCATTTCCTTTTTCAACATTGTTTTTATTTCTTTCCTCTTCTCCTTATTTCCTTCTTCTCTTATTTCCCTTGGATATCTTATTAATGTTGTATGGTCATGCTTCGAGTGGATACATACTATTTTATTGAATTCCATTCCCCTTCTATCCCTTTTCCTTCTACACAAACCCTTCACATTTTTGTATTAAACTATGTTCCACATAGTATAGTACAAAAAGGGGCAAATGTAGACACCCAAAAGTCACACATTGCTATACCTACATACTTTTAGATCCTTTTGGACACTTGTAGGTTTACATAGGTCATCCTAGGTACCCCTAGGCTATTGTAGATCTATCATAGTTATGTGTAGTCATGCGTAGTCATGCATAGTCATACGTAGATTGCCATAGTTCACCATAGAAATATGTAGACTCCCATATACCACTCCATCGACTTTCAGGTCCTAAACCCTCATAAGCCTTCAAAATCACATCCCATGCACTAGGATATCCTCTGACAGCCTATTTGCACTCAATTGAGGCCCCCATGGGGTATTAGTTGACCAAAATAATTAACAAGTCAATACCTAAAATCTAATTTAATGTTGACTTCACTTAAGTCACCTTTTTAGGGCAAAATTGATTAAAAGAACCCTTAATCTTGATTAACACTAATTACATCCTCCCACATGTGTGTAATTAGGGTTTGTTAGGATATTTATTTAATCATGTCCTAAATTAACTTAAAGACCTCCTAATCAGGATTAGCCCTAATCCATCCTCACACATGTGTGAGGATGAGATATTTCTCATAAGGAATGTGATGTTGCCACATTGCATTTCCTAACCTAACCCTAGTCAAAATTTAACCTAGGTTTAGTCCATATAACCCCCCCTTGCACCTTGCCATTTCCTATAAATAGTGGGTCCTAAACCCCTAATTACATCTCTCTCCCAAATTCAACAAAGCACAAAAACTCTACAGAAATGGAAAGTGAATATTGAACAGTTAGTTTTCGATGCACACAGTCAGATTCTAACAGCATACAGAGGCACCCAAGCTACCTAAGAATCGATCCACCAGAGGGATTTTGCAAAAGAGACCTCACAGCTCAGATCACCCCTTGCCCCATGAATCCGGCCTCAGTTCACCCCCCGTGTGGCAAATTGGGTCTACAGGCCCAAAATCACCCTAGATTTGGGAGGTAAGCTCTATTTCACCATATTATCACCTTCTGCATATTTTATTCCAGTTTTTATCATGTTTTTATAGTCATTTCATCTTCCTAAATATGGGGCCTGACTAAGGCAAGCCCCCCATCACACTAACCCCCATTTTGCAGGTTCTTCATAGGTTACTTAACAAATCTAAAGAGGAAGAACAACATCAAAAAAATAGCAACCCGGTGGTGGCCCACATACAAAGAAGCCCACCTACATTGAGGGACGATTGAAGAAGACATCAAATTGATTGTAACATTGTTAGGAAAAGAAATGGATAAAGGGGCATCATGTCCCTCTTGTAACACGTATCTCTTAATATCAATGGAATTACAATTTCTTTGTTTAATGCATCATTGTGTTTTGTGTTAAATTATCAAATGTCATTTTCTACCCATTTCACCTCTATCACCTTGGCTTGTGCAAAATCCTCTTTGAATGTTTGGTATTTCTACAAATGTAGCAACAAAAAAATGTGTTTGGCACAATTATTTATGAAAATTCATGTCAATTCAGAGGATGGGATTGAGAATGGTAGATTTACCATCATTTTCCTCCATAATTTTCAATAATCCATCACTGGCTCATCGTCATGTTGCATTAGAGTGGCCAGGTTGGATAATTTTACGTTCTTCTTGATGTCGAAGGAGAAGCATTCAAGAAATGCATCAGCTAGTTGTTTGAAACTAGTTATGCTATTCCTATTTATTTGGTTGAACCACTCCTGAGCTGGGCCTAAGAGGGTCATAATGAAGGTACGTAGGAGCAAAGCATCATTGCTCTCAATCTAAAAGCACATATCTAGGAAACTAGTCATGTGTTCCTATGCGTCTTCCTCTCCTTGAAACTTTTCTAGTGTAGGCATATTGAAATGCTCAGGATATGCTAGAATAGGCACTGACGTGCATAGAGGTTCGTTATGAATTTTGTTCAAAGTAGGCTTCTGATAAGTCATTCCTTACTTCTCTATGGCTTGAACCTTCTCTACTCAGGTCTTATAGGCCTGCGAGGAAAGAAACGACTCTTCTCAATATTACCTTGAAGGTATCTTTGGGGGTAGATTATTCCTTGGTAGAGGTGATGGACTACACTTTCCCTCATCGAATTAGGATATTTCTAGATATTCTTGTTCTAATTCCTCTCCCACTTCATTCTCATATTGCCTATGCTCACGTTGTTCGAACGTTGGACATCGATCTCTATGTTGAGCTACATGGTGAGTATGTGTGTCTATGTGCTCAGGGTGTAACTCGGGCTATGAAGCCACTCATCTATTGAAATGCTCCCTAATATCACTACAATAAGGTAAACCGACACTAGCCAATCGATGCTCTCTCTCTACATGCTCCTTCTAATTAAGGATGCATTGTTTATGCATGTGTTGTTCATATAAATTTTGCCTGATGAACCTCCACCTTTGAGTATTCTCATTTTTTAGGCACTATTTCTCTACGTGAACATCCTCCAACTGGTCATGGAGAATCTACTGTCTTTGCTCTGACATAAATCTATGAGCTCTATCGACATGATCGACCGTCTGAGGCCTCTAGGGAGTGTGATTTGTTTGAGTAGCTTTATGGGCATGTCCTCCAATGGACGGATTTGCCACACTCTTGCCTCAGTCTATAAATATGGCATTTGTGTCAGGTTATCTCCTATACTCAATGTCTGCATCTGACATAGGATCATGCATGTCTTGAGAATTCTTAGAGCACTCTCCATGTTCTTGGGATATCCTAATGGTGCTTGCGCTACACTAACTCATAGGTCAAGAGGGTGTAGGCATAGGATTATATCCTAGATGCCCTAGGACTCTATATATACCATTCAATTGTTTTCTATGCCATGGATCATGATGAGGCATACCATTTGCTCCCACTTTTGATATATCTATGGTTAACTTGGTAGGTTCACCCCTATAGGGAGTCTGTGCGGGCCTATGCTCGAAAGTAGCCCTCTCCATTCTCCCCTAAATGGGTGGATCTTGGACATGTCTACGCCCTCATGGTGGAGGTCATGAGCCTCCCTTAGATATAGGTCGAAGGGGTACCAATATGGATCCCTTAATGACATATTCTTTGGTATAACCTATGCATCCATATGGAATGTGGTCACGATAGATGCTATCATATGCAGAACCCCTATGATGGGAAGTCCCATGCTCTGATATGTGTCTAGAGGTATGTCTAGTACTTTCTCTAATTGGGGTATTCTCAACAGAAACCTCTCATATAGAATTATCCCCTCTAATGCTCGTTGAATGATGTCCAGGAGGATTCTATGAATGAGGGTGTTCTACATCATGCTGTGCATTAGGTGGAGCTTGGGCTTTGATCTCGAGTCTATGCCTAGATCGACCTCTCCATGTTTGCACCATTATGTATCCCATGTATAGATTTAACTTTTATTAACATATAAAGAATAAAATGATGATTATCTCCTTTTACAATTTTAAAATGAGCCCTAAACTATTTGATGTGTTTTCAATTTATTGTATCAATAAAGTAACTCTTGTCATGTTTTGCAAACTTTTGATGATTTTCTCAATTATTTAATGGTTGTCACCTTTATGCTCATAGCTCAATAACCTGGCTATGAACTCTAGGTTGTGTAATCCTCTCAAAGTGAGGCAATGAAAGTCCACACTTAGGAAAGGAGCACAGGTCCTCCTAGATCCTCACCTATTTTCACCCATTCAGCGTCATACCCTCCAAAGAGGAGTATATGCAAATTTTCTAGGCTATGAAAGGTTCTTGGATTCGGTATTGGTCTAGAAACAAGAAGATATTAGGTATTTGGGCCAATGGATGGAAATCACCTCCACCATCATTGAAACCCTACTACTGGTTGGATGTGACTCCCAAATCACTAGTGTTTACTGTGAAATATGGTGTGTGTGGTTCCTTTTAATTTGCATGAAAATAAATATGCATAATACAACATTCAAATGATTCTACATGCTATGAACTAAGGGATGTTTGATTTTATAAGTATGCATGATTAATCTACATGATATTCTAACAATACATACTAACGATGGTATGGCCACTAATCAGGCCTCATGCAAGAAAAACTAACATACAAGAGGGGCATATACCGCTGGATACTAGGGCGGACTACACTTAGAGGTCCATTATTTCTAAAAGTGACTAGTAGATCCTAAGAAAATACCTAAGGAATCAATGCATTTAATATTCCTTCATTACCTTCCCTAATTATGGTAGCATTTTACGCATTCTAGAAAAACATAGATAGAGAATATAAAAAATAGAATGACAGTGGGACCTACCTCATATCCTCATTCTATTAAGATTTTTCTCCCTACTATTTTATTTATCAGATTCTGACCGTGGCTCTGTGGTGTGGTGACCACTGTTTCCCACGGATGTCAACCGCGGTGATAAATTTTGACCACAACTGTCAACCATGGTGAGCACCTGTCATAAAAAACAATAAAAGTCAAAAATTTGAGGCATGAAATATGGAGTTCCACCATGATTTCCTTTTGTACGATCCAAAAGAGGCTCACACCTACAGTTCCTATTGCAAGAATTGAAAGATATACAAAATGAATACGAGAACAAGAAATTGACAACAAATTGACAATAAAAAATATGCTTTATTCCATTATATTTGAAGCTAAAGTCAAATTACAAGTACATCCCTCTTAGGGATAATCACTTTGATACAATTATTACAATAGGATGTAATGTTTCCCTCTCAAGGGTAAGTGTGATTTCCAAGTGCCTTTCAGGATGACGCTAACTACTCTATGGTGTCGATGGCCCTCTTCTCTATGATTAGAGGTATTTTTTGCCTTGCATCTCAAAACACTATTAGTCATGCGTGCATTAAACAACAAGAAACATTAATAGCAAAGGAGGCCTCTATTGATGAGGCTTTTAAAGGGTGCTTGTACAAAAGATAACATGATAATCAATAAATCAATAAAGTGATTCAATGCATGTAAATTGATCTAAATCATGATGATATATCATTAGAAACATAAAAGAAACTAAGATGAATTTATCTAAGATTTTAATTAACCAATTGAAGACATGAAAGCATGAAAAAAAATTGTTATGCCTACACTACAATAATGAAGGAAAATTGCAATTATCTCTTAATATGTTAGTAAAATATCTTTAGAATACCAAATTAAACCTACATCATGATTAATCTAACCTATTTAAATAGACTTCAAAGAAAAGAACAAGGAAATCATGGATTACCCTCTAACCGTAGGTCATTCACGTGATGGGTACTGTTCACCATGGCTGACAGCTGCAACAGAGCCTGAAGTAAGTTTGACATCTAAATAAGGGCCAATTCTATGATTCTCCTTGCCAAATTGATGGTCAAGGATCACCTCTATGTCCTTTGATAGGTTTTATAGTTGAATTACTTAGTGATTGCATGGATTGCATGGATTAGTGTTTCTTGGATCTCCTATCCTCCTAGGATATCCATGGTAATGTGATCTCCAATTGGGTAGCAAAATTATTCCTATCAATGCATGTGAATGATTATGCAATTCTATAGGGCTTCACTGCTTAATTGATTATGCTTCTCTCTCTTTTCCCCAATTTATAGCAATTGCCAAGGGCTAGTAGTGGCTTCATGAGGAAGCCTATATCAATATTGGGTGATCGATCTTGTTGTATGGAAGTATCCAGAACCTTTCCTCACTCAAAATACTCCAATACACAAACAATTAGCCATTGCAACCGATTTTGGGTTGTATGAAGGCCAAATGACTTTGAGTCCTAATCATAGCTGATAGGCATGGCCAGCACTGCTAACCATGGGTGTCAGCAACAGCTAGCACTGACTAGGCAAAGGTGCCAAAATGGGTGGTAAAAACCATTGCTATAACTTGGTATCTATCCAAGGTATTCCATATGGTCTTCTAGAATGTCCTATATGAGTAGTCATCTTGGCATGACGTGTTTTAGGTGTCTACAGATATAGAAGAGCAGGTTGGATATTATTCTTCATAAAAACATGCTCAATATTAAGAGCCTAAACCTTAGTTTAGGAAGTGGCTTTTCAGTCAATTCAAAAGGTTTAAGACTAAGAATACCTTACCTAAGGCCCTAATTTCTATTGAAAATTTTGCAAACCCTAAGCTTTTCTCCATGTTGGTTTCCTTATAGGGTTTAGATTCTGATCGATATGTGAGAGACTAGTAGAAAGCCACTATATATTGCATTTCAAATAAAAAATGTATAGGCCTAAAGTAGAAGAAGAGAGCATCAAGCTAATTTATTTTGATTGGCCTACATTTCTCTCCAAATGAATGCATAAGCAATTGGTTAGGATGAAGAAATATTTAGAGAACCATTTCTTTTAGCACTGTTCAAATTATATATGGATGTGAAGAAGTGAGAACAACGGATCTGCCTAATAGGTTTAATTGAAATGCAATCTAATGTAATTATTGAATTAAAGCATTCATAAGAAATATGATAAAGTAAGCTCTTGAAATTGACAAATGTGTTAAAATAAAAATGGGGGTTCTCCCTGTATTCGTTAATTTATCAATTCAACGGTTACAATACATCCCCTCAAGGGATTTTCAATGTGATACATTTCAATTTACAAAACTTTGAGGAATCAAATCCCTCCATGAGCTTAATGGCACACATCAAGTGTTCTTCTTACAACCCACAATTGAGAGTTATCCTTGACCTACATTTATTCAGCTCCTTAGCTCCTCCCTCATGCATATAATACCTGTACCTACACACAAGATATTGAATGATGTTAATAGCATATGAGTTTAATAATGAAAACCCTTAAAAGTATGTAATAAAGAAAGTAAAACTTATTTGTGATAAATCTAAATAACTCCAAATGACTTGAAAATTTAGTATGATGTTAATGAGATGATTTTGGAAGGATCTAAGCATAAATCAAAGTGGAATTGTGATCAAAACTTGTGGCCATTCCTGGTAGGAACAAGTAATATTAAAATCACAAAAACATAAATTGACACATCAAATCTATTCAAAACTTGACCAAAATAGAATGTCTTTATATTCTAATGTTGTAGAATTGATCTATGTTAAAATCAGGTCAGAATTGTTAGCCATTTCATGGCCATCCTTGGCAATTCCAATTAGGACTGTTATCTGTACCTGGTAGGGACGATCACAAAAAGGATGGTTTTTGTCACCAATTTCAAGGGGATCTAGTCTAGAACTCTCTTAAATGTGTTGTCATTTAATGTGGTCAAATTAATCTCATATTTTATAGGTTTTAGAATCAATTTGTGTATTTTGGGATGCCCCTAAAATCACTTTCGATTGAAGAGATTTTCAAGGAAAATATGTGGGCAAATGTGAGGACAAATATTGGCAACACTTTGAGGTCAATAGTTGTTATTATCTCTCACTAAAATTGGGTGGAAGCACCTAAATTTATAGCCCAAAAAGGGTAAATGGGCAAGTTATGGCATGTAAGGAAAGTGCCACCACTTGCCTTTGGCATGCATAGGGAGGAAGAGGCCTTCCATTTGGGCCTCCAATTTGTAGGTCCTAATGGCCATGACAACCTCCCAATATTTCATGATTGATTGGGTGGGATAAATGGCATAAATTGATTGTCATTTGTCTTGCCCTTTTACTTTTGAAGATTCTAGAACATGGTTGTTCCACCCAGGGATGGTTGCATGTGGACGTCCCTAGGTGGGATGGCCATGAACTGTGGTCATCCCTGGGTGGAACAACCATGACTACATGCCCTAAAACCCTCCAAAAGTGGGGTAAACCTTCCCAAAAGTGGTTGGGAACCCTAACTAACCCCTGAGGGTTTCCCAATGGGGACATATGATGTTGATAAGAGTGGTGCATTAGTAGTCTTATCTAATTTACATGATTTTAGTGTCTACAGATGCCCTTTTTTGAGACGCACTATGTGCAACAGAGTGCTGAGAAAATATAGATGACTAAATCATTAAATTATTAATGTTATTGAGTAATATAAAAAAAATTTAGATACCTCCATTGTGGAAATAGCATACATTCTTGGAATCCTTGCTTTTGACATAGTTGAAGGATTGATTTTGGTATACCTTTCAGCCACACTATAGTGACAGTTATAAGGGCTTAGGGTATACTTGGTCTTGGTTCCTTGTTTCCTTGTAAAACTTTGTGTGGGTAAATTCTTGAGGTTTCAAGGAGGTCAATACTTTTATTTGTTGCATTTTATGATTTTTTGCCCCAGCATAGGCTTGAAAAATTATCTTTGGCAAAGATTCTTTTGAATGTATTAAAGTTGCACTTTTGAGTGTTTAAGTGTTGATTTTGATTTGTGAATTCATTATTATGACTACTCCATAAAGAGATGAGTCAATGATGGCATTACCAATGATAAATTTATGATTCACTTTACTCATATGACTTAATTGGGATAAATGTTAGTTTTACCCATTATAAGATTTATCAATTCTCTGAAGATTTTGATCATTTTGGTGGTATCTCATGGAAACAAAAGACTATATACCTCATTCTCGTGGAGTGGTACAGATATAATGACCTTATTGGGAAGTGAAATAAATAATTTTAAGAGCATACATTAACCCTTTGATTTCAATGCTGATCCTTTGTTATTTTTTTCAAATTTGACTTGTTTTTGGTGGGTTTTAGGCCCTTTTTGTGAACTTTTTTAGACATTTTTGTAAAAACAATTGGTGGTCATCCTTGGGTGGGATGGATGCAAAATTTATAGCCTTCCTAGGGTGGTAAATTTAACCAATTGTCTTAACATACCACCTAGATACAACCATACCTATTGCATTGCTATTTAAGCCCAAAGTAGGGCAAATGAGCTCATTTGTGCATTTTTAGTTTGGAAACTTGAGAGGTGAAGAGGAGGGAGTTGTTTTTCTAAATTGGAGCACTACTAAGAGTACCCCATAATAAGTATGAGCCATCCATAGGACTCATAGAGCAGTGGATCTGATGCAATATGGGTAAGGACGACATTTTCTCCTATTCTTTATTAAATTTGAAATTGTAATGGATTGTGCTTTTTACCACAAAACTGCACTAAATATTGGTTAAAAAACCTTAGTAGTGGTTAAATGTAGGAATATTAGCTTTATTTGTGTTTTAAATGCATTATTTTTCCATTTTCTTTGTTTTATTTTATTTTTAGAGCTATTTTAAGGGTCAAATGACCCAATTTTGATCAATTTTGATCCTTGGGTGGGACAGCTACCAAATTAGGGGCCATACCTAGGTGGGAATGCCATAAAACTAGGGAAAAAGGTCCCTTTTTTAGTCATTTTTTTTATATTTGTGGACTTTTTTGGTGCATTTTTAGTGCATTTTTTGTTAACATGCTTAACTTTGTCAGGTGGCAAAGAGTTGATATCGATGTTCAACTCTTTTTCAGACCACTAGGTATTTAATTATAGAGGACTAGAAATGACTCGATGCCATCAGTCTTAAGCATGTGACACAGTTGGAGCCCATGGTGGGCGACCAAGCTTATTTGAATTCCTTAATAGGCCTATGGGATCCTCGCACCAACACCTTCCACATTCCTACACGCGAGATGAAGGTGACTCTAGAGGACATCTATTAGATATTGTGCATTCCAATATAGGGATGACCTATTGTATCCACACACCAAGATCATAGAGATGTGGTTATTTAGAGATAGTTTAGGGGAGACTGGGAGGAAGCAGTACATGACTTGCATATTAGAGGAATAATAGTGGAGCTATAGTATGATGCTAGCATGTTGACCACCAGACATGCTCTATTGATGACTCTGATCTCCAACATTCTTCTACTAGAATTTTCAGACGTCAGGTTCCCATGGAAACTTTTGGAGTTGGTGTTCAAACTGGTGGAGTGCACCATAGAGAAGCCACTAGTGATGGCTTAGGGTCCTAAATTATTGGCACAATTATAATGAGTTATATGAGGTCTGCTCTCATGGGTGAAAGGGATTAGGGTGCATTTTTCTACTATAGATTTGGGGATGGTAGCATATTAATGTGGACTAACCATAGGGACTATCATGGATGATAAAAGCATAGCTGGTAGACATAGATATAGGTTACAAGATTCTATGGTAGTGGTCCTAGGATGTAGGTTAGGGTCATCACTTTATAGGTGAGGTTGAGCACTACATAGAGTCTTTTGCATGACTCAGGGTAGAGGATGTGATTTGGAGATCTTATAGGGATTGTCCAGTGTGGCTAGATGTTGAGGCATATCTTTTTTGGGTGAGGTGAGGGAGATGGCTAGTTGGGTGACATGGGACTAAGTAGTAGTACTTTCCTTATGCTCAAGTCCTACAGTAGTTTGGGCTATGCTAGGGGTTACCTAGTGATTTTGTAGTCTACTAACATCACTAGGATTGGAGGATACTTGTGTGGCTTACGGTTGAGGCACTGGGATAGGAGTCATATCCCATAGTGGAAATTTCTAATTTGAATGATGCTAGTACTATAAAAAATTATGACTCTTGGTGGGTGACCCTCTAGTGGTGGGGAGATGGGCCACTAGGAGGTGATGCAGCTGTAGTGGCATAGGATGCTGACATGGATGCTACAAATGAGGAGGGTCATGATGAGGCTCTATATGATGATGAGCTAGATGCATGTGAGTGACATGTATGTCACTAAGAAGTATATGAGTGGATGGATCTCCTAGATTTAGGGATTCTAGGGGATGACTTGGGTGAGGGTGACTTTGATGATAAAGGAGTGAAGGCATAGCTTCCAGCACATGATGCTATGATTACTAAGCTACGAGGTGGTCTTATCAGAGGTATACAAGAGCATGCAAGGTAGATAGCTCTCCTATAGGCATATGTGTAGAGTGCATAGGTAGAGATAGTTACTCTTTGAGCACAAGTTGGAGCACAAAGCCTGATCCATGGGGGATCTAGTAGTGGTGAGAGGTCCAGGCTATAGGAGGAGGTGGCATAGATCTAGGGTTTAGTTGGGAACCTCTAGGATCATTGTCATGAGGAGTGAGCATTTACCTAGATTTTGGAGGATGAGATAGTGCACCTTAGGGAGCGCATACTAGCATATCGATCTTCTAGTAGGTCACACTAGAGTCGAAGGAGTGGTATAGGATAGTCTTCTATGAGGATAGGGTCTCCAAGCATTGCATAGAGGGTAGACAGGTCAGGGAGTAGAAGATCTAGGAGTTCTCATCAAACACCGACTGAGGGTGAGGGTGAGAATCATAGTGCTGATCCTACATGACCATAGCCTTTGAGACTCTATGGCTCTTTTTGATATTTTAATATTATGAGGTCTGAGGACCCACTTTATTATAGCCTATGGGTATTTTATGGATGACTATGTAGCTTTGGATTTCATACATATATATATATGAGTTTTCTATTATCATCATGTGTTTCTTGATTGCTTTATGAGATGTATGCAATGTTTATATTTGCTTTATTATTTTATGATGGATGCCTAACATGGATGCATGTATTTGTACAATGATGTGATTTTATGGTATTTATATATGTATATGCATAATTACATGGATGATTTATTAGTGGGTATGATGGATTATGCTTACTATTTGGCACACTAGATGCTAGCACCATAGACTACATAATTTATCTCATCATTGTATTGTTATCATGTCACAATGTAATGGCTTGTGAATATGTAAAATAATAAACATTTGATAATATGATATGTAATTTATGGAATAATATAATGTTATGTGATGTGTTTGGGATTCTTAGGAGACTCAAACACTCTAGTTACCTAATCAAAACTTGTATAGTAACCATGCAATATTTTTTGGCAAAGTATGAATCTACTAAGATGACCAAGAAATTAAATATCCCTATGTGTGCATGTGAGTTCATTACTATGATAATGCATAAAATTACCCTAGTATTGATTCAGCCCATTCATACTAGATATCACCCTACGAGTATCGTTATCCTAATTTTTGTATGTAGTTGTATTAGACCACTATGCAATATCGGCTACCAAAAGCTAGTTCATCTGCATGTAAACATTGGTTTGTTCCAAGAGTAGGTTGCTTATGTGATAGATATATCATCATGCATCAGGATACCACCATTTCCAGGTGGTTTTGATGCCATCCAACATATAATGAGTATCACCTTATGGTTTTCTAATGCTAAGAATTCTAGGGATTCAACTTCAGTACTCCATTATTTTCTTTTATCTTTGAATTATGTTAGGGAGTTGCTCATTTTTTTGTTATGGTGAGAAATGGATTTTGGTAGTGGTGAGAACCACTATTTATTTTACTTTTTTCTAATGGTGAAAATGACTTTTTCTTTTGCATATTACGAAGTGATAACAATCACTGTTTATTTTTCATTTTGGATACTTGCCCCAATTTGGTATGAGGTAAGGGATTTTTATTGTGTTGGGTAAGGAGGAGCTTGTCCTTTTGTCAATTCTTAGCATCTTTGAACCATTTGCATAGGGGGATGAGCAAGATAAAATTTTCACTTAAGGTAACCTAGACCACTTTGTAGGTTTCATATTTCCTTGTGCTAAACTTGGATTTATTAATGTGAAAATGTGTCGAGATTTTGACATATACAAGGTATACACTCAGTAGGATTCTACCTTCTAAAAATCATGATAGATTTCTATAAAATTTAAAAAGAAAACTAGAGATGGCTAAGTGATCAAAAATCCAACAAATGCATTAGGAACAATAGCTAAGTGAAGGGAAATAGATGCACAATATAGAATATATATGTAAATTGTAAATACAATGTAAATAGGTGTTAAAAATATCCTTTGACAACATTGATTTTGATAGATGTCTAGTGTACATACCTGGTGCTAGACATGTATCATCAACTTCTAACAATGCACAATGCAAATGATGATGATGCCTAATGTAAGTGATATTGTGATGAAATGATATGGAATGCAATGAAATGCAATATTTTTGTATTTTTTATATTGTTATGATGTTATTGGATTATATATATATATATATATATATATATAGTTTGACAAATGGGCTTGGTGAATTCCATTGGGACTTTTTGGGTGACCAAAGGTCTTATAGATGCCTTTGGGGCTTTTGGTGTGACCAAAGGGCTTATAGACACCTTTGGGGATTTTGGGGTGACCTAGATGGTCGTAGATCACCTAGGAGTGTTTTAGGGTGACCTAGACAGTCGTAGACTACCTAGGAGTATTTTATATTGACCTAGATGGTCGTAGACCACTTAGGGGTGTTTGAGGTTGACCTAGATGGTCGTATATCACCTAGGGATATTTTAAGTTGACCTAGATTTTCGTAGACCATCTAGGGGAATTTTAGGTTGACTTGGATGGTTGTAGACCACCTATGGGTATTTTAGGTTGACCTAGATGGTTGTAGACTACCTAGGAGCATTTTAGGTTGACCTAGATGGTCATAGATCACCTAGGGGTATTTTAAGTTGACCTAGATGGTTGTAGATGTCCTAGAGGTATTTTAGATTGACCTAGATGGTCGTAGATCACCTAAGCATATTTTAGGTTGACCTAGATGGTCGTAGACCATGTAGGGGTGTTTTAGGTTTACCTAGATAGTCGTAGACCATCTAGGGGCATTTTAGGTTGACCTAGATGGTTGTAGATCACCTAGGGGTTTTTTAGGTTGATCTAGATGGTCACGAACAACCTAGGTATATTTTAGGTTGACCTAGATGGTTGTAGATCATATAGGTGTGTTTTAGGTTGACCTAGAGAGTTGTAGACCAACTAGGGGTATTTTAGGTTGACCTAGATGGTCGTAGACTGCCTAGGAGTACTTTAGGTTGACCTAAATGGTCATATATTGCCTAGGGATATTTTAGGTTGACCTAGATGATCGTAGACTACCTAGGGGCTTCTTAGGTTGACCTAGATGGTTATAGACCACCTATAGACATTTTAGGTTGATCTAGATGATCGTAGACCATATAAGGAAATTTTAGGTTGACCTAGATGGTCTTGGACTACGTAGGGGTATTTTAGGGTGACCTAGATGGTCATAGACAACCTTGGGGTATTTTAGGTTGACCTAGATGGTAGTAGACCACCTAGGGTGTTTTAGGTAGGGCAAGGTCCTCTAAGCATGGAAAGGTCACAAGTGAATAACATTCAAAGGTTCATGCTCTTCATTTCCTTCAATAGATGCTAAGTGATAAGTTCCAGGTCCACTCTGAATAGTAATGATATATGGAACTAACCAGTTTACTGTGAATTTATCTCATAGATGGGGTGGTAAATTTGAGTTTTGTTGGTTCTATTTCAGAACTAAATCACCAACCTAAAAGTCTCTAGGGTGGACTTTCATATTGTAATCTCTCTTGAGGCACTCTTGATAAACATGTAGATGCTCATAAGTATTCACGCATCGCTCATCGAGCAAAGTGAGTTGACCTAGATGAGCTTGCCATGCAGTATCATCATCAATGAACTTCTGTATAGATATGCGCAGTGATGGTATCTCTAACTCTAAAGGTATGATAGACTCAACACCATACACTAGTGAAAATGGAGTTTCCCCAATGGGAGTCTGAATACTAGTGCGATAGGCCCAAAGGGCAAGAGGTAACTAATTATGCTAATCCTTATGATTTTCCTTAATTATTTTTTTTTAAGATTACAATTACTATTTTATTGGATGCCTCTACTTACCCATTAGCTTGTGGATAATAGGGCATAGAAAATTTGTGTTGTGTATGTCTTAATATCAATTACCTAATCAAACGTTCTACCACTGTACCCATGATATTGTGGGAGATTGTGGGTTCAGGCCCCACCATGATCACCATTGAATAAGCAAGAAAAATGGATGCACCTAACATATTGAATCAAAATTCAATCTACTTGTGATTATTGAATTAAATCATGCATAAGAAAGATGATAAAGTAAGCTCTTGAAATTGATAAATGTGTTAAGTAAAAAGGGGGGTTCTCCTTGTAATCATTAATTTATCAATTCAATGGTTACAATACATCCACTTGAGGGATTTTTAATGTGATACATTTCAATTTATAAAACTTTGAGGAATCAAATACCTCCATGAGCTTAATGGCTCACATTAAGTGTTCTTCTCGCAACCCACAATTGAGAGCTATCCTTGGGATATGTTTATTCAGCTACTTAGCTCCTCCTTCATGCATAGAATGCTTGTAGATACACACAATATATTGAATTATGTTACTAGCATATGTGTTTGATAATGAAAACCCTAAAAAGTATGTAATAAAGAAAGCAAAACTTATTTGCAATAAATCTAAATAACTCCAAATGACTTGAAAATTTAGTATGATGTTAATGAGATGATTTTGGAAGGATCTAAGCATAAATAAAAGTGGAATTGTGATCAGAAATTGTGGCCATTCCTGGTATGAAAAAGTAATATTAAAATCATAAAAACATAAATTGACACATCAAATTTATTCAAAACTTGACCAAAATAGAGTATGTTGATATTCTAATGTGGTAGAATTGATCTATGTTAAAATTAGATCATAATTTTTAGCCATTTCATGGCCATCCCTAGCAAGTCCAATTAGTACTATTATCCATTTCATGGCCTTCCCTAGCAAGTCCAATTAGGATTGTTATCCGTCCCTAGTAGGGACCCTGGTAGGGATGGTCACAAAAAGAGGTGGTTTTATCACCAATTTGAAGGGGATCTGGTCTAGATCTCTTCTAAATGTGTTGTCATTGAATTTGGTCAAATTACTCTTATATTTGATAGGTTTTTAAATCAATTAGCATATTTTGGGATACCCCTAAAATCACCTTTTATTGAAGAGGTTTTCAAGAAAAATACGTGGGCAAATGTGAGGATAAATATTAGCAGCAATTTGTGGTCAATGTTTTTTATTATATCTCTCAAAAATTGGGTGGAAGCACCTTAATTTATAGTCCAAAAAGGGCAAAGGGTCAAAGGGGCAAGTTATGGCATGCAATGCAAGTGCCGCCCAAGAGGTCTTCCATTTGGGCCTCTAATTTTCTAGCCCTAATGGCCATCATAGCCTCCCAATATGTACTGATTTATTGGGTGGGATAAATGGCAGAAATTGATTACCATTTGTCTCACTCTTTGATTTTTTAGGGGTCTAGAACATGGTCGTTCCACCCAGGGACGGTTGCATGTGGTCGTCTCTATGTGGGATAACCATGAACTGTGGTTGTTCCTAGGTGGGATGGCTAAAAGTAGGTTAAACCTTCCCAAAAGTGGTTGGGAGCCCTAATTAACCCCTAAGGGTTTCCCAATGGGGCCATATGATGTTGATAAGAGTGGAAAATTAGTAGTCTTATCTGATTTACATAATTTTAGTGTCTATAGATACTCCTTTTTGAGATGTGTTGTGTGCAATAGAGCGTTGAGAAAAAATAGATGACTAAATCATTAAATTATTGAGGTTATTCAGTAACCTAAACAACTTTATATGCCTCTATTTTGGAAAGAGCATACATTCTTAGAAGACTTGCTTTTGAAATAGTTGAAGGATTGGTTTTGGTATACCTTTCAACCACACTGTAGTGACAGTTGTACAGGTTTAGGGTATACTTGGTCTTGGTTCCTTTTTTATTTTAAAACTTTGTGTGGGTAAATTACCGAGGTTTCAAGGAGATCAAGAATTTGCTTTGTTGCATTTGTTGATTGTTTACCCCATCGTAGGCTTGAAAATTTGTCTTTAGCAAAGATTCTTCTGAATGTATGAAAATTGCACTTTTTAGTGTTTAAGTGTTGATTTTGAGAATTCATTATTATGACTACCCCCTCAAGTAATGATTCAATGAGGGCATGACCAATGATAAAGTGATGAGTCACTTGACTCATATGACTTAATTGGGTTAACCATAATTTTTGCCTGTTATAAGATTTATCAATTATGTAAATATTTTGATCATTTTGGTGGTATGCCATGGAAGCAAAACACTATATACCTTGTTCTGGTGGAGTGGTCCAGCCATAATTTCCTTATTAAGGAGTGAAATAGAGACTTTTTAGAGCATACATGAACCCTTTGAGTTCAATGTTGATACTTTGTTAATTTTGTCAAATTTGACTTGTTTTTGTGGGTTTTAGGCCCTTTTTGTGAACTTTTTAAGATACTTTTGTAAAAAAAATTGGTGGCCATCCCTGGGTGGGATGGTTGCACAATTTATGGCATTCCCAGGGTTGAATATCTAGCCAATTTTCTGACCATCCCACCTAGATATGACCATGCCTATTGCATTGCTATTTAAGCCCAAAATAGGGCAAATGAGCTCATTTATGCATTTTTAGTTTGGCAACTTGAGAGGTGAAGAGGAGGGAGTTTTTTTCTTAAATTAGAGCAATTATGAGAGTACCCCATAATTAGTATGATCCAGCCACAATAATCATCGAGTGGCAGATCCGGTGCGAGATGGGTAAGGGCGACATTTCCTCCTATTATTTATCAAATTTAAAATTGTAATGGATTGTGAATTTTCCCATAAAACTACACAAAATCTTGGATAAAGAACTTAAATAGTGGTTAAATGTAGGAATATTAGCTTTATTTGTGTTTTAGATGCATTATTTTTCCATTTTTTTGTTATTTTATTTTATTTTTAGAGTTATTTTAGGGGTTAAAATGATCCAATTTTGATCAATTTTGGGGTTGGATGGGATGGCCACTAGTAACTATCCTTGGGTGGGAATGATGCCAAATTAGGGGCCATCCCTGGGTGGGAAGGCCACAAAAATAGGGAAAATATCCATTTTTTAGTCATTTTTTTGATATTTTAAGACTTTTTTGGTGCATTTTTAGTGCATTTTTATCATAGATCATAGAGATACGATTATGTAGAGATACTTTAGGGGATAATGGAAGGAGGTAGTACATGACCTACCTAGTGGAGGGATACTAGTGGAGCTATGGTATGAGGCTGATGTGTTGACCACTAGACATACTCTATTGATGACTCTAATCTCCAACATTCTTCTACCAGACTCGTCAGGTGCCAGGTTCCCCTAGAACCTTTTGGAGTTAGTGTTCACACTGGTGGAGTGCACTATAGAGAAAGCACTAGTGATGGATTGGGGTGCTACATTATTTTCATAGTTAAATGATGAGTTATATGAGATCTTCTTCGATGGGTAGAAGGGCTTACAGTGTAGTTTTTGAAGAACACAAGCTTATACTGAGAGGGGGGTGAACAATATAAGACCACTTTTTACTTTCTTTCCAAATAAATATCAATTAATGTCCTTAATTGCAATAACCAAATATAGCAATGTGCATTAATAACTCAGATAGCAATAGTAAGCAAGAGCACAAGTCACCACACACAATTGAGACACAAGATTTAACGTGGTTCCCCCAATGTGGGGTACTCCACCAGATAATCTCCTTATAATATTTCACACAAAAATAAGGATCCTTATCCAATACAATGATTTCTTTGATCTTCTCAAATCTAGGCAATAACAAGTTCACACAGAACTTGTCCAAATCTGAATAACAAGCTCACACAGAACTTGTCCAAAACTGAATAACAAGTTCACACAGAACTTGTCCAAATCTGAATAACAAGCTCACATAGAACTTGTACAAAATTGAATAACAAGTTCACATAGAATTATGAATAACAAGCTCACACAGAACTTGTCCAAAACTTAATAACAAGCTCACACAGAACTTGTCCAAATATGAATAACAAGCTCACATAGAACTTGTCCAAAATTACTCAACAAGCTCACACAGAACTTGTCCAAATCTGAATAACAAGCTCACCAAGAACTTGCCCAAAACTACTCCAACAAGCTCACCAAGAACTTGTCCAAATCTTCTCTAGCAAGCTCACCAAGAACTTGCCCAAAATATGCTCCAACAAGCTCACCAAGAACTTGTTCAAATCTTCTCTAGCAAGCTCACCAAGAACTTGCCCAAATCTGCTCCAACAAGCTCATCAAGAACTTGTTCAAATCTGCTCTAGCAATCTCACCAAGAACTTGCCCAAATATGCTCTAAAACTATCCACAAAGTTGTCCCAAAACTATCCACAAAGGCCTTCTCAAAGGCTCAATCAATCATGCTCAAGTAGCACTCAAATCTCATCCACAAATCTATCAAGGCAAAGCTCAAAGATGAACTCAACAATGAATGGCAATGTACTCTTCAATGGATGACAACAATGATCCACAATGATCTTAACTCAACTCAACTCAAATCAACTCATAGAAGCATAAAGAGAATTGTTAGAGACTCAATATGTTCTAAGCTCAATCTCAACTCAACTCAACTCAAATCAATCTCAACTCAACTCATAGAAGCATAAAGAGAATTGTTAGAGACTCAATATGTTCTAACCTCAACTCAACTCAATCTCAACTCAAATCAAAATTATGGAATAGTTTGTTTTCATGGAACTTGACCAATCACCTCACACAATCACTTGACTAGGCTCAATCAACTCAACTCAACCAATCACCACAAGGGACTACTCTTTCTCACAAAAACCCTAGTCCAAGCATGTATCAACCAACTCAAATATTTCCAACAATGCTCAACCACAAATCTCACATAACAATGATACTCATGTTCTTTTCAAGTTCTTTCACAACCAATGGACTTCAACAACTATGCTTATAAAACAAGGTTTAAACACAACTCTCAAACCAAAAAACCTTGAAGCATTCAACCAACCACTTTCGAAAAGGAAACCACAATCAATCCTTTTCACTCCAATGATATTTCAGAAATCAACCACCATAAACAATCAATAGGAGAATGTGCCCATACCTTTTTGATGCCAAGAAGTTATCCACAAAATCTGCCACACTAAACACAACTTTCCTTTCCAATCTCAATAAGGGTTAGTGGACTTCAAATAATAATCACAAGATAAGCATAACTCAATTTACACCTTTTTACTCCAACTTAATAAACACATCCACCAAAGTCCTTTTTAATAAAAACCCTTATCAAAAATAATAATCAATAAGGCTCTCAAAAATATTTTATAACAACTCCTTATTTCTCCTAAATCTTAATTTTCAATTTCATGAATATCAAAATAAATCAACAACTCATCCACCTCTGAAATAATAATCACAACCCTTATAAAAATAAAGTTTAATTAAAAACTTTAATTATTCCTTAACCACCTTATAACTCCTATCCTAGGGCATCAACGAAATTGAATTAGAGCAAAACATAATTACCTCCTCAAGGGGATTCAAACCCCCAACTTGCACACACCACGAGTGCCTTAGCCGTGGCTAAGGTTGCCACACGAGCTAGCCGCTCGTTCGAAAGGAAAAGGCACGATGTGCCTTAAGTCCTTCCTCCCTTCCATGCAAACCAAAAGTGCTTCGAGCACTTTCCTTCCAATGCCTTCGAATGTAGTCAAGGAGATTCGAACCTTGATGTAAAGTGCTGCCACACACCTTAACAAAAATCCAATTTCCAATGCGCCACTCTGCCCACAATGTCTTGGGATTTCGACCAACCTTGGATTTATTCGTTGTCTCCCTTTTCAAAATGATTTTTGCATGAGCTCTCTTCGGATGCTTAGCCAACGATTAACACGAGCAAGGATTAATTTCAAATGAACCTTAGGATCCCCCTTTATATAGTCTTCTCCTCATTTTTGATGACGTCGATGCATTAATGATTTTCCCTCTTTCTTTAGACGTCGGCGCTAACTTTAATTTTAATTTTAAATTTTAAAATTTAAATAATTAAAATTTAAACTAAATATTTAAAATTAAATATCTCCATCACCGGGGCACCTTTTTTGATGAAACGAAAGGCCAACCTAGGTTTTAAGAAAAACCCATTTCAAATCTGCCATCCATGGTTTTAAATAAAACCTTTTATTTTGCCTACCTTGGTTTTCACAAAAACCCTAATTTTATCCATGCTTTCCAAAATATCATTTGCCCATCAAAACTCAATGTGATCCATATGACATCAATGATTCATGTGACATCAATGACAACATAAAATAACTCAAATTTCCAACAATATCCCCCTTTTTCATTGATGGCAACACCTCTAAAGCAAAAACCACAATCACTACAAAAACCATCTCTGAGAATCAAAGTTGCTCCCCTTGACTCAATAATCTCTATGGAGGCTGCTCCCCCTAACTCAATGCTCTCTTTGGAGGCTGCTCCCCCTAACTCAATGCTCTCCCCCTTACTCAAATCTCTCCCCCTTTGACATCAATGGCAAAAAGGGATCTTGGGTGGGAGTACTTTTACTCCCATCTCACATTGTTTCTTTCCTCTATCAACTTCCTTCCATGTTTTTTTGATATCCTTCTCTTGATGAATTACTTGATCTTCTTGTCTAGAACCTATTTGACCTTCTTGCCTTGAACCTGTTTGACCTTCTTGCCTTGAACCTGTTTGACCTTCTTGCCTTGAACCTATTTGAAATTGTTGCCTTGAACCTATTTGGAATTGAGTCCTACACCATTTTGCAATATGCCCAAAGTTATTGCAATTAAAACACTTGATATTGTAGCCTTTGGATGGTGCCCATGTCCTGAATTCATTCTTAAAATAATTTCCATATCCATTCCTTTCCTGAACCCTATATTGTGAAGCTCTGTTTTCATGACCATTATGACCATGACTTCTGAATTGTGAAGCTCTAAAACCAAAACCATGTTGCTCATTTCCTTTGCACTAAAAATCTCTATGACCAATCCTGTTACATAAGAAGCAATGCCCCTAAAAACCATACCTTCTTCCTTTGAAGTTTCTTCTAGCAAAATCAAACTTCTTTGATCCATAGACCCTGCAATGTATAGCCCTGTGTCCAAATCCATTACAAGAAAAATAATGTCCTTGAAAAGCCCTTTGTTCATGCCTTGGTTCTTCATACCTTTCTTGACCATTATCCTTATGATCATTTTCAACTTGTGCATTGCATCCTTGAACCTTCTTTGTAGCATCTAAAACCTCTTCCTTAGTTTCTTCCTTGCTTTTCTCTTCAAGAATTTATTTTCCCTTTGAGCTTGATTCACCTCTCTCAAAACAAGAATCAAACTGAATATTTGGAGCCATAGGAACTTTGGAACTTTCCTCACAAATCTTAGGTGCTTCCTTGCTTTCATTTTTTAGAACTTCCTTTCCTTTTGAGTGTGATTTTTCTTGGAAGTAAGATACAACCTTAAAATAAGTTTCCACTCCTTTTTGAACCTTTTCATCTAATGTATCATGTCTTGTCGTGGTTACCCTTAGTTCTTCATTCATCCTTTCTTCTATCCTTTTTGCATTTTGAAGCTCTTCTCTGAGATTACTGATTGTTTGAAGTAGTTCTTCTCTGATTTTGACATCTGTTCGAATCTTGTTTTCAAGATTCTTGTATTCTTCTTTTAGCCTTTTGATTTTTGATTTTTGTTTACTTAGCTCATCCTCTTCCTTTTCTATAACCAAAAGTGAGACTTCTTTGTTTTCACTATCATTGAGACCATTATAATCTTCTATAGCAAACAAACTCTCAAGATTTCTTTGACCATGCTTGTTTCCTTGATGTGTCATCTCATCTTCACTATCACTGAAACCATTGCAATATCCTGATCTGTGATCTCTTTGACCACACACAAAGCACTGCTCTCTTTCACCTTCTATTCCTAGGAATAGATGTTCTTCTTTTTCATCATCTGATTTGTCTCTATCACTATGATCTGAGCTATCACTTGCTTCTACAATGTAGTAAGATTTCTTTGCCTTACAAAAAATTTTCTTCTTCTCATACCTGTTTTGCTTGTATCTGTCATCTTTGTCATGCTTATGCTTTCCATCTTCTTTTCTTCTTTGACCCTATTTTTCATCATCACTATTTTCTTCATGTGGACACTTGTATGCATAGTGACCAAGATCACCACACTTGTAGCATCTGACTTTCCTTATATCCCTAAAATTCTTTGAGTCCTTATTCCTTTTGATGAAGTTAGCTTCCTCATCATTATCTGAACCTCTACTTGTTTCTAAAACTTTCCCTTTCTCTTTCTCTGAAGCCTTGAATGCAATCTCTTTTATTGGAACCTGATGCTTACTTACCCTCATCTCATAAGTTGTGAGAGTACCTTGCAATTCTTCCATTGTTAGCTTGTTGATATCCATTGTCTCTTCTATTGTTGAAACCTTAGAATCATATTTCATGGGAAGTGATCTCAAAACCTTTTGAGTAACTTTTGATTATTTCATCTCAAAACCTAGGCCTCTCATGGTGTTAGTAATCTCATCAACACGAAGTAAAAACTTTGCAATATCTTCAGAATCTTCCATTTTCAATTCCTCAAATATTTTTCTATGAGTTTGTAGTTTTGCCAACTTTACCTTGGAATCTCCTTCATAAGTATTCCACAACTTGGTCCACATCTCATTAGCTGAATTACATACCATGACCTTTGCAAAATCTGTCTCATGAAGCCCACTCAAAATACAATTCATTGCTCTTGCATTGATCTCAACCAATTTCTTGATAGTCTTATCTGCCTCAGGATCACCTTCAACCCTATACTCTTTTTCAACCATTTTCCATACCTCATATCCTTGTGATATCAAGTAGTTCTTCATCCTCATGCTCTAGAAAGCATAATTGTTACCATCAAACAATGGAGCCTTATTTGTAGATGATCCATTCTATGAAGCCATCTGTGTTCTTGTAGAATCTACCCTCAAGATATTAGCTTTTTTTAAGGAACCCGCTCTGATACCAATTGAAGAACACAAGCTTATACTGAGAGGGGGGTGAACAGTATAAGACCACTTTTTACTTTCTTTCCAAATCAATATCAATTAATGTCCTTAATTGCAATAACCAAATATAGCAGTGTGCATTAATAACTCAGATAGTAGTAGTAAGCAAGAGCACAAGTCACCACACACAATTGAGACACAAGATTTAATGTGGTTCCCCAAATGTGGGGTACTCCACCAGATAATATCTTTATAATATTTCACACAGAAATAAGGATCCTTATCCAATATAATGATTTCTTTGATCTACTCAAAGCTAGGCAATAACAAGTTCACACAGAACTTGTCCAAATTTGAATAACAAGCTCACACAGAACTTGTCCAAAACTGAATAACAAGTTCACACAGAACTTGTCCAAATCTGAATAACAAGCTCACAAGAACTTGTCCAAAATTGAATAACAAGCTCACATAGAACTTGTCCAAATCTGAATTAACAAGCTCACATAGAACTTGTCCAAATCGTCTCAACAAGCTCACCAAGAACTTGTCCAAATATGCTCTAGCAAGCTCACCAAGAACTTGCCCAAATATGCTCTAACAAGCTCACCAAGAACTTGTTCAAATCTGCTCTAGCAAGCTCACCAAGAACTTGCCCAAATCTTCTCCAACAAGCTCATCAAGAACTTGTTCAAATCTGTCTACAAATTCCCAAATCTATCCCAAAACTATCCACAAAGTTGTCCCAAAACTATCCACAAAGCTATCCCAAAACTATCCACAAAGGCCTTCTCAAAGGCTCAATCAATCATGCACAAGTAGCACTCAAATATCATCCACAAATCTATCAAGGCAAAGCTCAAAGATGAACTCAACAATGAATGGCAATGTACTCTTCAATGGATGACAACAATGATCCACAATGATCTCAACTCAACTCAACTCAAATCAACTCATAGAAGCATAAAGAGAATTGTTAGAGACTCAATATGTTCTAAGCTCAATCTCAACTCAACTCAACTCAACTCAATCTCAACTCAACTCAAGTCAACTCATAGAAGCATAAAGAGAATTGTTAGAGACTCAATATGTTCTAGACATCTCACTCCTCAACTCAAATCAGAATTATGGAATAGTTTGTTTCATGGAACTTGACCAATCACCTCACACAATCACTTGACTAGGCTCAATCAACTCAACTCAACCAATCACCACAAGGGACTACTCTTTCTCACAAAAACCCTAGTCCAAGCATGTATCAACCAACTCAAATGTTTCCAACAATGCTCAACCACAAATCTCACATAACAATGATACTCATGTTCTTTTCAAGTTCTTTCACAACCAATGGGCTTCAACAACTATGCTTATAAAACAAGGTTTAAACACAACTCTCAAACCAGAAAACCTTGAAGCATTCAACCAACCACTTTCGAAAAGGAAACCACAATCAATCCTTTTCACTCCAATGATATTTCAGAAATCAACCACCATAAACAATCAATAGGAGAATGTGCCCATACCTTTTTGATGCCAAGAAGTTGTCCATAAAATATTCCACACTAAACACAACTTTCCTTTCCAATCTCAATAAGGGTTAGTGGACTTCAAATAATAATCACAAGATAAGCATAACTCAATTTACACCTTTTTACTCCAACTTAATAAACACATCCACCAAAGTCCTTTTTAATAAAAACCCTTATCAAAAATAATAATCAATAAGGCTCTCAAAAATATTTTATAACAACTCCTTATTTCTCCTAAATCTTAATTTTCAATTTCATGAATATCAAAATAAATCAACAACTCATCCACCTCTGAAATAATAATCACAACCCTTATAAAAATAAAGTTTAATTAAAAACTTTAATTATTCCTTAACCACCTTATAACTCCTATCCTAGGGCATCAACGAAATTGAATTAGAGCAAAACGTAATTACCTCCTCAAGGGGATTCGAACCCCCAACTTGCACACACCATGAGCGCCTTAGCCATGGCTAAGGTTGCCACATGAGCTAGCCGCTCGTTCGAAAGGAAAAGGCACGACGTGCCTTAAGTCCTTCCTCCCTTCCACGCAAACCAAAAGTGCTTCGAGTGCTTTCCTTCCAATGCCTTCGAATGCAGTCAAGGAGATTCGAACCTTGATGTAAAGCGCTGCCACACACCTTAACAAAAAGCCAATTGCCAATGCGCCACTCTACCCACAATGTCTTGGGCTTTCGACCAACCTTGGATTTATTCGTTGTCTCCCTTTTCAAAATGATTTTCACATGAGCTCTCTTCGGATGCTAGCCAACGATTAACACGAGCAAGGATTAATTTCAAATGAACCTTAGGATCCCCCTTTATATAGTCTTCTCCTCATTTTCGATGACGTCGATGCATTATTGATTTTCCCTCTTTCTTTAGACGTCGGCACTAACTTTAATTTTAATTTTAAAATTTTAAATTTTAAATAATTAAAATTTAAACTAAATATTTAAAATTAAATATCTCCATCATCGGGGCACCTTTTTTGACGAAACGAAAGGCCAACCTAGGTTTTAAGAAAAACCCATTTCAAATCTGCCATCCATGGTTTTAAATAAAACCTTTTATTTTTCCTGCCTTGGTTTTCACAAAAACCTTGATTTTATCCATGCTTTCCAAAATATCATTTGCCCATCAAAACTCAATGTGATCCATATGACATCAATGATTCATGTGACATCAATGACAACATAAAATAACTCAAATTGCCAATAGTTTTCTAATACATATTTGGGGATAGCAACATATTGATGTGGACCAACTATGGGGACTATCATGGATGACACAAGTGTAGCAAGTAGATAGGGATATAGGTTACTGGATTCTATGGTAGCAGGCCTAGGAGGTAGGTCAAGGCCATCGCTTTGTAGGTGAGGTTGAGCACTACATAGAGTCTTTTGCATGATTCATGATAGAGGATGTGATTTGGAGACCTTACAAGGATTGTCCAGTGTGGCCAAATGCTAAGGCACAAATTCACCAGGTGAGATGAGGGAGATGGCTAGTTGGGAGACATGGGACTGACTGGGAGTACTTTCCTTATGCTCGATTCCAATGGTAGTTTTGGCTCTACCAGGGGTCGCCTAGTGAGGCCATAGTCTACGGACATCACTAGGATGAGAGGATACTTGTGTGGCCTATGGTTGAGGCACTGGGAGAGGAGTCAAATCTTGTAGTGGATATTCTTGAATTAGACAATGCTAGTACTATAGCAAAGTATGACTCTTGGTGGGTGATGCACCCGTGGTGGGGAGAGGGACCACTAGAAGGTGATGCATTACAGTGGTAGAGGAGGCTAAAATGGATACTACAGATGAGTAGAATCATGATGAGGCTCCACATGATGAGGAGCCAAATGTGGGCGAGTGATATGTACATTGCTATATAGCAGATGAGTGGATGAACCTCTTATATTTTGGGGGTCTAGGGGATGACTTGGGTGAGGGTGAATTTGATTATCAGGGAGTGTAGGTATAGTTGGCAACATGTGATGCTATGATTATTGAGCTACAAGGTGTTCTTATCAAAGGTATATAGGAGCACTTAGAGGAGATATATCTCTTACAGGTGTAGGTGCATAGTGCATAGGTAGAGATAGCTACTCTTCAAGCACAGGTTAGAGCATGAATCCCAAGCCATGGGGGATCTAGTAGTGGTGAGATGGCTAGGATATGAGAGGAGGTGGAACAACTACAGGGTTTAGTTGGGGACCTCCAATCTCATTATCATGAGGAGTAAGAATTTTATAAGGTTTTGGAGGATGAGATAGTGCACCTTAAGGGGTGCATACCAGCATTTACATATTCTAGTAGGTTGCACTAGAGTTTGAGGAGTGGTACAGGATAGTATTCTATGAGGATAGGTGCTCCTAGCATCGAATAGAGGGTAGATAGTTCAGCGAGAAGTAGCTTCAAGAGTTCTCACTAGAAGTTGACTAAGGGTTGGGGCTTGTGTAAGATGAAGCCCATACCTAATCAAGGAGCATAGGTCCTAATAGTCCTCACCCATATTGACCATGGGAAGTGATACTAAAGAGCATAATCTTATACTGAGAGGAGGGTGAACAGTATAAGACCATTTTTTTCTTTTCTTTACCAAATAGTATTAATCAATATAATCAATGATAATATCAATAGAAATAACCAAATAAATGCACAAATCATCACACACAATAGAGACACCAATTTTAACATGGTTCACCCAATGTGGGCTACCTCCACAGAGAAAATATTTCTTCTAAATATTTCTCAAGTAATATCATGGGAATCCTTACCAATTATAATGTTTATGGACCTCTATCTAGAGGAGATGTTGATCCCCTAAATATCAAGTTCATGGATCTCTTCCACATGAGAACTCTTTCCCCTTATGCTCTGGCTAGTGATATTCTAGAAGACTCTATCTCTCTATTGCACTGACTTGTGGATATATCTCCACTTGAAGACTCCTCACTCAGATCTGTATTCAATTGTCTTAGCTATTGGATCTCTATCCACTAAGACTCTGTCTTATGTACTTTATCACCTCCAAATCTCTGTTAATAGGCTCACTCAAAACCTTCTCAAATATGCTCAATAGGCTCACTCAGAACCTGCTCAAATATACTCAATAGGCTCACTCAGAACCTGCTCAAATATTCTCAATAGGCTCACTTAGAACCTGCTCAAATATTCTCAATAGGCTCACTTAGAACCTGCTCAAATCTGCTCAATAGGCTCACTCAGAACTTGCTCAAATTTGCTCAATAAAATCTCAACTCAATATCATAGAAGCATAAAGAGAATTGTTAGAGACTCAATATGTTCTATACTCAAATCCCAATCTCAACTCAAATCAATCTCAACTTAGAAATCTCATAGAAGCATAAAGAGAATTGTTAGAGACTCAATATGTTCTATACTCAAATCCCAATATCAACTCAAATCAATCTCAAATCAGCAATATCATAGAATCATAAAGAGAATTGCTATAAACTCAATGTGTTCTATACTCAAATCCAATTTCTTTCTCAACTCAACTCAAATCAGAATATAGAATAGTTTATTTTATGAAACTTGAACAACCACTTCACACAATCACTTGACTAGGCTCAAAAAACTCTACTCAACCAATAACCATAAGGAACAACTCTTTCTCACAAACCCTAGTCCAAGCATGTATCAACCAACTCAAAATATTTCCAACAATGTTCAACAACAAATATCACATAACAATGATAATCATGTTCTTCTCTAACTCAAGTTCAAGTTCTTTTCACAACCCATAGGCTTCAACAATAATGCTTATAAAACATCCTTCACATAACAATGATACTCATTTTCTTATCAAAACCTAACTTAGGTTTTTCACACAACTAATGGCTTCAACAACAATGCTTATAAAACAAGGTTTTAACCATAACTTTCAAACCAAAAATCCTTGAAGCATTCAACCAACAACTCTCAAAAGGAAACCACAATCAGTCCTTTTCACTCCAATGATATTTTTAGAAATTAACCACCCAATCAAATTAATGGAGAATATTGCCCATACCTTTTTGATGCCAAGAAGTTGTCCACAAAATCTTCCACACTCAACACACTTTATTTTTCACTCTCAACAAGGGTTAGAGGGTAATAATATCTTCAAAAAAATATAATGCAAAATAATACCAAACTAACACCCTATCACCGAGGTCCGAGGTGTAGACCAATTGGTTCATCCAAACCCCATAAGGGGGCGGATGTCCAAGGTTCAAATCTCGGGCCTCGTCGGACTGAACGCTTGTCCTTTTCATGGTGCTTTTAGCGGCGTAAAAGGTTTTAAATGATTGTGGCATGGTGGTTATAGGGGCGGATTGCGCGAAGATCTGTGTGGCGGCTTCTAGGGCGGACAACACAGAATACTGTGGCGGCCATAAAAATCTAGAAAGCCTACCTAGATTCATGGCGGCTACCGATTCCACCATGTAAATTCAAAAAAAAAAAAAAACACCCTATCACTCCAAATCAAATATCATTCACATACCCTCAATAATTTAATAATACAACCCTTTATTAAAAATCAAATAACACTCAAAATATTACTTCCTAATAAAGGATATAATCCTTAAGAATTTATTAAACACCAACTCCTTATGAGTCCAAAGGCCTTAAGGTAATCATCTAACACAATCATTAATTCCAATAAGGCAGAACCTTATAACAATATTTTTAACTCCCAAATTAAAACAACACTCACTGTAAGCACCTTACGCATCTAATAAATATCATATGCCTAGCACCTAACCTTAGTCCTTGGTAAAATAGTTAATCCATTAATAAAACTCTTTGGCATACCTTTTAAAACTTTAGGCCTCCGCAAGTTTAACCTTAGTCCTTGGTAAAATAGTTAATCCATTAATAAAACTCTTTGGCATACCTTTTAAAACTTTAGGCCTCTGCAAGTTTGAATCCACGACCTCTCAAGTCGTGTATGCACTTAGCACTAGGGCTTCAACCATGTGGGCCATGCCACCCACGTTAACTAGGAAGCACTCGATCCTTTTTATTTACTTCCATTGATGCGAGGGTAAAATAAAAATCACTCAACCAAATTCTATTTACAATCTGCGTTGGGTTTCGTGTTCTTGACACCGACTTCAAAAATATCCGTCGCTATCCTTAATAAAGATTCGAACCGATGATGTTTAGATCTTCTAAGCTTCTCTCAACCTTTTGCACTGTTCGCTTGACTGAAACCCCGTACGAAGGCTCTATATTTGGTCTTTATTCTCCTTGGGAGTTGTGAGACCTTTTGTCTTATTTATCATTGCTAGTACTCTCAAGTTCCATGCTCGTAACTCATTTTGAAATCACAGGGCATCCAAAAATATTATGCAGTCAAACCTCTATATTGGATTTTTCATGATTTTTCTTTGCATAAATTTCAAAAATGTTTCACTGCCACATATCGAGAGTCTCTTCAAAAACAAAAGTGAAGAGATACTCTTTAACATAAATTCACATCCACTATTTATATTGGATGTAAGGTTTAAAGGCTTGATGTCGGTGAGTATTAAGGCATTGTGCCTTCTTAGAAACTCTAGGTTTAAAGACCTAACTTTGGCGAGTATTAAGACCTTATGCCTTCTTAGAAACTTTAACTTTTCCTTATGTGCTTCCTTATGTGCTTGGGAATATTTTTCCCTCCAAAACCAACCTTAGAGATTTATAAAATATCTTTAGACTTTATCAATCTAACTTTTGCCTTTGACAAAGTCCTTTTAATATTTATTTATAAAATTTAAATTCATGCTGAAATTAAATAATTTATAAAATAAATATTATAACTCCTTTTAAAATTTTACAAAAAAAACCATTTTAGGTTTTTATAAACCAATCACTTAACCTATGCTCCCAATAATATTAAAATATTATGGAGCCTTTTTCTTTTCACTTTTGCACTGATGAAACTTTTTCCTGGATGACTTGGGTGACTTTATTTCTTGTCGAATTCCTTGAGATGAGTGATAACTCTATCAAGTGCCATTAATGACAACTCTGACTTAGAGGACTAAAAATATCCAACAATATCCTCCTTTTTCATTGATGGCAACCCTTATTCTTTTACTGAAACATGACCTTATTTTCTGCTCCCCCTGGGACTTTGCTCCCCCTGGCTCAATGCTCTCTCAAATATCAAATATCTCCACATAACAAATCTCTCCCAAAACACAAATCTCTCCCCCTTTGACATCAATGGCAAAGGGTCACATTTGGCGCTCGGGGCTAAGAATGAGCCTCTTCGCTTAGCCCCTCTCCCACCTCCACATGAGGTGGTTAATTCTATGGTGGGAGTATTTCTACTTCTGAAAGTACTGCTCTTTATCTTTATTTTTTTCTCTTATTTTCTAAGTTTTCTAAATCCTCTCACTGTTTCTTTCCAAGTCATCATCCCTATTCCTATTCCTGTTCCTATTCTCATCCATGTTCCTGTTCATGTTCCTATTCTTGTTCCTATTCTCATCCATGTTCCTGTTCTTATTATTTTATGAGTCTCTATTCTTTTTTGAGTCTTTATTCCTGTTCATCTTCTTTTTTCTGTTCATGTTCCTATTTTTGTTCATATTCTTATTCCTGTTCATGCCTATTTCTGAAATATTTGATCTACACCATATTGCTATGTGACCATCATTATTGCACTTATAACACTTAATTTTATTATTCCTTGGAGGTGCAACTATCTCAGGACTTCTCTTAGTGAAGCCATATCCTCTTCTGTCATGAACCTTGCAATTCATTGCCTTGTGACCAAACTCATTACATGAGTAGCAATACCCATAGAAAAGTTATTCTTTCCCATATTCCTATTTTTCATGTGTCTTGCACTATGAATCCATGTACCCAAATCTGTGACATGAAAAACATCTTCCATTGAAGAAACCTTGCCTAGACCCCATTGGTCTCATAGTCTCTTCTACATGTTTCCTGTTCCATCTATTCCTAACTTGTGCATTGTTCCTTTCCTTGTTGAACTTTCTATTGTCCAAATTATCCTTAGAGGTCTCACTCTCTCTTTTACTTACTTCTTTTGAATCTTCTTATTTTCTAATGTTTGATCTTGAATCTCCTTTTTCTTCTTCCTATTTTCCTTGTTCTTATTTAGAACTAAGTCCTATTATGGTGACTGATGACTTTTGTGCATTGATAGTCCTTTCCAGGGTCTTTGAATTTTACTCAAACTTGTGTAGCTTTTCCTTATAACCTTTTACGTCCAACCTTAGTGAAACTATCTCATGCTCTAATATTTCACACTCTAGATCTTTTGTTTTTAATTTTTTGGCCATACCTTCTTCAATTTTTCTTGTCTCAACTTTGATTTTGAAGTTAGCAAGTTCCTGTAGAAACCTTAATTTTTCTTTCTCATATTCTTGAGATTGATCCCTTAATCCTAAGATCTCCCTTTTTAGTTCTTCAAGAGTAATCATAAGTCTTTCACATTCTATCTCTTTTTTCTTTGACTATTTAATCATACCTTCTTCAACTCTTCTTACTTTTTCAAGCTTATCTCTCAAGTCAGAGATATCCTATAGAAGCTTTGTCTTACATTTCTCATATTATTGTATTTGAACCTTTAATTCTAAATTCTCTCTTTTCAATTCAATAAGCTCCTTAAGAGTGGATTCCCCTTTTTATTTTTCTGAAGCATCTTCTTTTTCTTCTATTACTGAAAGTAGAGTTTCTTCTTCATACCTATTTTGATTGTCCCTATTATCCTTTCTTGAACCAATCTCTAGGATTTCATTTTCGAGAATATCATCTTCATATTCACTGCTACTAAACCCATTACAATATCTTACATCATGCCCATGTTGACCAAAAACAAAATATTATTGTGGACAATAAGATGCATGGTGACCTGTGTTCCTACATCTGGTAAAAAATTTTATCAGTCTGAATATTTCTCCATTACTTGATTCATCTATTGAATCTATTTCCATGTGTCATCCCAACACAACAATATTAAACTCATATTCCTTTTCTTTCATGACCATAGGTGTTATTTTCTTCTTGTGTCTCATGCTTCTACTCTTGCCTTTCTTTACCATTTGTGTTCTTGTAGGATCTTCTTTCAAGCTGTTAAACTTCTTTCGAAGGAACCGGCTCTTATACCAATTGAAGAACACAAGCTTAGACTAAGAGGGGGGGTGAAAGTATAAGACCACTTTTTAATTTTCTTTCCAAAATAGTATTAATAAATATAATCAATGATAATATCAATAGCAATAACCAAAGCAATGCACAAATCATCACACACAATAGAGACACCAATTTTAACGTAGTTCACCCAATGTGGGATACCTTCACAAAGAAAATATTTCTCAAATAATTTCATGGGAATCCTTACCAATTACACAATGTTTATGGACCTCTATCCAAAGGAGATGCTAATACCCTAAATATCAAGTTTGTGGATCTCTTCCATAGGATAACTCTTTCCCCTTCTTATCTGACTAGTGATCTTCTAGAAGACTTTGTCTCTCTAATGAACTGACTTATGGATATCTCTCCACTTGAAGACTCCTCACTTGGAGACTATGTCCTTTGTACTCTATCACCTCCAAATCTCTATCAATAGGCTCACTGAGAACCTTCTCAAATATACTCAATAGGCTCACTCAGAACTTTCTCAAATATGCTCAATAGGATCACTCATAACCTGATCAAATTTGTTCAATAGGCCCACTCAGAACCTACTCAAATATTCTCAATAGGCTCACTCAGAACCTGCTCAAATCTGCTCAATAGGCTCACTCAAAACCTGCTCAAATTTTCTCAATAGGCTCACTCAAAACCTGCTCAAATTTGCTCAATAAAATCTCAACTCAATCTCATAGAAGCATAAAGAGAATTGTTAGAGACTCAATATGTTCTATACTCAAATCCCAATCTCAACTCAAATCAATCTCAACTTAGAAATCTAATAGAAGCATAAAGAGAATTGTTAGAGACTCAATATGTCCTATACTCAAATCCCAATATTAACTCAAATCAATCTCAACTCAGAAATCTCATAGAAGCATAAAGAGAATTGTTAGAGACTCAATATGTTCTATACTCAAATCCAATTTCTTTCTCAACTCAACTCAAATTAGAATATAGAATAGTTTGTTTTATGGAAATTGAACAACCACTTCACACAATCACTTGACTAGGCATAAACAAATCTACTCAACCAATCACCATAAGGAATAACTCTTTCTCACAAATCCTAGTCCAAGCATGTATCAACCAACTCAAAATGTTTCCAACAATGTTCAACAACAAATATCACATAACAATGATAATCATGTTCTTCTCTAACTCAAGTTCAATTTCTTTGCACAACCAATGGGCTTCAACAACAATGCTTATAAAACATCCTTCACATAACAATGATACCCATTTTCTTCTCAAATCCTAACTCAGGTTTTTCACACAACTAATGGCTTCAACAATAATGCTTATAAAACAAGGTTTTAACCATAACTCTCAAACCAAAAATCCTTGAAGCATTCAACCAAAAAATCTCAAAATGAAACAACAATCAATCATTTTCACTCCAATGATATTTTTAGAAATCAACCACCTAATAAAATTAATGGATAATATTGCCCATACCTTTTTTATGCCAAGAAGTTGTCCACAAAATCTACCACACTCAACACACTTTATTTTTCACTCTCAAAAAGGGTTAGAGGGTAATAATATCTTCAACAAATATAATGAAAAATAATACCAAACTAACACCTTATGACTCAAACTCAAATATCATTCAAATACCCTCAATAATTTCTTAATACAATTCTTTATTAAAAATCAAATAACACTCAAAATATTACTTCTAAATAAAGGATATAATACTTAAGACTTTATTAAACACCAACCCCTTATGACTCTAAAGTCCTTAAGGTAATCATCTAACACAATCATTAATTTCAATAAGGCATAACCTTATAACAATATTTTTAACTCCCAAATTAAAACAACACTCACCGCAAGCACCTTAGGCATATAATAAATATCATATTCCTAGCACCTAACCTTAGTCCTTGGTAAAATAGTTAAGCCATTAATAAAACTCTTTGGCATACCTTTTAAAACTTTAGGCCTCCACAATTTTGATCCCACGACCTCTCAAGTCGTGTATGCCCTTAGCACTAGGGCTTCAACCATGTGGGCCACGCCACCCACGTTAACTAGGAAGCACTCGATCCTTTTTATTTACTTCCACCGATGCGAAGGCAAAATAAAAATCAATCAACCAAATTCTATTTACTATCCATGTTGGGTTTCATGTTTTTGACACTAAATACAAATCAATCAACCAAATTCTATTTACTATCCACGTTGGGTTTCATGTTCTTGACATCGAATTCAAAAATATCCTCCCCTATCCCTAATGAGATTCAAACCGATGATGTTTAGACCTTCAAATCTTCTCTCAACTGTCTGTGTTGTTCGCTCGACTAAAACCTTATATGAAGGCTCTATATTTGGTCTTTATTCTCCTCGGGAGTTGTGATACCTTCTATATTATTCATCGCTACTAGTACTCTCAATTTCCGTGCTCTTAACTCATTTCAAAATCGTAGGGTATCCAAAAATATTATGCAGTCGAACCTCTATATATGAATGAATGAATGAAAGATTTTAATTACGTCCATGAGACCCAAATATGATCTATGGGACCTCAAATATGGAAGTACAATTACTCAAATCATATCATATGATCTTTAATATCTTTGAGAAGGTTGTTCCTTCTCCTGCTGATTTGTGTTAGCAATTCTCCAACTTTTTTTATTTTATTGTCTTCAAATAAATCTGTAATAAACTCGTTCCCAAGTGTTTCTTTGTATTTGTCATGGATATCTGAAAAACTCGGGCATTTATAGATGAAGTGTTCCTCTGTCTCTACTGCCCCTGTGCTGCATATAGTACATATCCTTTCTTCCCATTGTTCTTTGGGCATTGTCCATCTCTCTATTTCACATCGAAGCCTATGAGAGCTAGTCCTTATCTGAGCAATGAGTATTTTTTCCTTCCACTTGATTTCAGTGCCTATATACACGCTTTTTCCTTATGGTCATACGTTGGGTTAAAATTTGCAATATAATATTGTCTTTTCCTGCTTGCATTTTTCCACATTCCACTTCTGAACTTTTCATTCACATAATTTTTAATGTCTTTGTTGACATTTGGGCATTCATTTATGTTGATTTCCCAAAATTTCATCCATTTATGATTTTGTTTTATCCATGTATTCTTTCGCCTATGCAACTCTTCGTCCCTAACTGCTCTAGGCCATCTATCATTTGTCATGTTTTCTATTTTTTTCAAGTAACATAACAACTTGGTCATAGCAATTGCTTCTAAAGGGAACATTCCAGTTTCAGCTAGAATAATTTCATAGGGGTTATGGCCTTAATTTTGAGAAAGTTTGTGATTAGATATTTTTGAATCCTTTCTATTTGCATCCATTTTGCATTTGTTGTGCCACTAGCCCACACCTCGCAACCATACAACAGAACCGGTGTAACAAGTAGGCCAAATAAGACCTTGGTGGTCTTCCAGTCCCACAACTCGGCATTCCTACACCTGTTTTGAAGTGCATATAGTGCTCTCCAGCCACTTTGAGTTCTTTTCATCCTACATGTATTCCAATTAATTTTGTCATGAAATTCTATGCCCAGGTATTTGTATTCTACTACTACATCAAGCGGTTCTCCTGCAAACTAAAATTTGAGTTGTTGCTTCTTATTTTTTGCTGAAAAAATCATAATTTTTGTTTTTCTCGTGTTCACCTGCATCCCAAATTCTTTACAAAAGAGTTCTAGAGCTTGAAGGTGATCTTCTAGATCTTTGGCTATTTTGGCCACAAGAATTACATCATCTACATACATGAGGAGTTTTACCACATATTTGGCTAAATGCACACCCTCTCCCCCAAATTTGTTTATCCATTCTTCTAACTTGTCAATGTACAGCCCAAATAAGGTCGAAGATAGAGGGCAACCTTGTTTGACACCTATGTCACTACCAAAACATTCAGATAACCCTTCTCGTGTTCTGATTCTAGCTTTTACATGCTCATATAGTCTGTGAATTGTTTCCCTGTAGTGAATTGGAACCTCTAGCTCTTCCATTCTGCTCCATAATTTTTTCCTAGGTACTGTGTCAAATGCCTTTTTGAAGTCTACAAAACAGCAAAAATCCTCCTCTTTTTTGTCCCATATTTTTTCCACTATGTGTCTGAGCATGATACAGTGATCAATAGTTGAGTGCTTGGGCCTAAAACCTGCTTGCCCCTTTGCTCTCTTTCCCTTTTCTTCTGCCCATATGCTGATCCTACACTCTATCATACTCCCAAACAAATTTGCAAAGAGAGGGTTGATCATGATAGTTCGATAGTTTGAGGGATTATTTACATCTCCACTTTTAAACAAAGGAATGGTCAAGCTAGTTGTCCACTCGGTAGGGAAGCCATTTTGTATGACCTCATTGCAAATTTCTTTGATTTGCGGTGCCAAGATATCTACCCCCCATTTTATATGCTCTACTTGAAGATGATCTATGTCACGAGCTTTTCCAGTTGCTAACTTTTTTATCCCTTTTTCATGATTTTTCTTTGCGTAAATTTTGAAAACCTTTCACTGCCGCATATCGAGAGTCTCTTAAAAAAAAATGAAGAGATACTCTTTAACATAAATTCACATCCATTATTTATATTGGACGTAAGGTTTAAAGACCTGACGTCGATGAGTATTAAGGCCTTGTGCCTTCTTAGAAACTTTAGGTTTAAAGACCTGACGTCGGCGAGTATTAAGGCCTTGTGCCTTCTTAGAAACTTTAACTTTTCCTTATGTGCTTGGGAATATTTTTCCCTCCAAAAACAACCTTAGAGATTTATAAAATATCTTTAGACTTTATCAATCCAACTTTTGCATTTGACAAAGTGCTTTTAATATTTATTTATAAAATTTAAATTCATGCTGAAATTAAATAATTTATAAAATAAATATTATAACTCCTTTTTAACTTTTACAAATAAAACCATCTTAGGTTTTTATAAACCAATCACTTAACCTGTGCTCCCAATAAAATTAAAATATTATGGAGCATTTTTCTTTTCACTTTTGCACTGATGAAGCTTTTTCCTAGATGACTTGGGTGACTTTATTTCTTGTTGAATTCCTTGAGATGAGTGATAACTCTATCAAGTGACATCAATGACAACTCTGACTTAGAGGACTCAAAATGTCCAACAGATACTCTCTCTAAATATGAGTGCATGCAAATTTCCATGGCTAAGATAGTTCTTGGAGCCAGCCTTTGCCAAAAATAGGGTACATAGGATTTGAGCTAATGGATGGAGATGAAACCCACCATCGTTAAAATATATCAGTGGTTGGGGATAAATTCTAACTCACTAACTTTAAAAAGAGACATGGTGTGTGTGGTTCCTTTTAAAATGATTGAAATTAAACAAGATAGCATTCAATGAATTTTCACTAAATGCAACAAATAACATTTTACTTTTAGATTCATATGCATATATGAAGAAGGAACCTACAAAAGTTTCTACCTATATGAAAACCTAACCCTTAGGCAGGTCATATGCAGATAAACCAAACAAATGCATGTCTAAAGTTATTCTTTTTCCAGTTTTTCTTTAAATTTTTTAATGCAGAATTTAAGAGAGGGAAATCTAACTTTCAACCACACATAAAAGACATGAAAAAAACTTAAATTTAACATTTTTTGGACAACCTAGCTGCAAATTGATTGTTTAGGAACTTACCTTGCATGTTGTGGAAACTGCTATTTCTGAAAAATTTTGCAGAAAACCCCTGGTTTTGTGTCCATCCCTGGGTGGGATGGCTGCAAATTTTGGGGTCGTTAGTTGGTGGGATGGTTGTTGTGGCATCCTTGGTAGTTCCAATTAGGAATTCAATGGCCTTTCCTACTCAAAATGACCAAAACCTACAACATCCAAAACATAAAAACAAGGTAAAAATGGCAAAAATTAAAATGCAAAGACAAGGGACTAGGTCCCACCATGATCACCACTGAAGAAGTGAGAACAATGGATGCACCTAATATATTGAATTGAATAAGTGAGAGCAACAGATGCAACTAAAATATTGAATCGAAATGCAATCTACTTGTGATTATTGAATTAAAGCATGCATAAGAAATATGATAAAGTAAGCTCTTGAAATTGAAAAATGTGTTAAGTAAAAAAGGGGGTTCTCCTTGTATTCATTAATTTATCAATTCAACGGTTACAATACATCCCCTTGAGGGCTTTTCAATGTGATACATTTCAATTTACAAAACTTTGAGGAATCAAATCCCTCCATGAGCTTAATGGCTCACATCAAGTGTTGTTATCACAACCCATAATTGAGAGCTATCCCTAGGTTACATTTATTCAGATCCTTAGCTCCTCCCTCATGCATAGAATACTTGTACCTACACACAATATATTGAATGATGTTAATAGCATATGTGTTTGATAATGAAAACCTTGAAAAGTATGTAATAAAGAAAAACTTATTTGTGACAAATCTAAATAACTCCAAATGACTTGAAAATTTAGTATGATGTTAATGAGATGATTTTGGAAGGATCTAAGCATAAATAAAAGTGCAAATGTGATCAGAACCTATGGCTATTAATGGTAGGAACAACTAATATTGAAATCACAAAAACATAAATTGACACATCAAATCTATTCAAAACTTAACCAAAATTGAGTATGCTGCTATTCTAATGTTGTAGAATTTATCTATGTTAAAATCAGGTCAAAATTATTAGCCATTTCATGGTCATCCCTAGCAAGTCCAATTAGGACTATTATTCATCCCTGGTAGGGATGATCACAAAAGGGGTGGTTTTTATCACCAATTTCAAGGGGATCTGGTCTAGAAATCTCCTAAATGTGTTGTCATTGAATTTGGTCAAATTAATCTTAGATTTTATAGGTTTTAGAATCAATTAGTGTATTTTGGGATGCCCCTAAAATCACTTTCGATTGAAGATCTTTTCAAGGAAAATATGTGGGAAAATGTGATGACAAATATTGGCAGCACTTTGAGGTCAATAGTTGTTATTATCTCTCACTAAAATTGAGTGGAAGCACCTAAATTTATAGCCCAAAAAGGGCAAAGGGACAAAGAGGAAAGTTATGGCATGCAAGGAAAGTACCACCACTTGGCAATGCCTTTGCCATGCATAGGGGGGAAGAGGCCTTCCATTTGGGCCTCCAATTTGTAGGTCCTAATGGCCATGACAACCTCCCAATCTGTCATGATTGATTGGGTGGGATAAATGGCAAAAATTGATTACCATTTGTCTTGCCCTTTTACTTTTGAAGGGTCTAGAACATGGTTGTTCCACCCAAGGATGGTTGCATGTGGACGTCCCTAGGTGGGACAACCATGAACTGTGGTCATCCCTGGGTGGAACGGCCATGACTACATGCCCTAAAACCCTCCAAAAGTGGGGTAAACCTTCCCAAAATTGGTTGGGAGCCCTAACTAACCCCTGAGGGTTAACCAATGGGGCCATATAATGTTGATAAGAGTGGTGCATTAGTAGTCTTATCTAATTTACATGATTTTAGTGTCTACATATGCCCTTTTTTGAGACGCACTGTGTTCAACAGAGTGCTGAGCAAATATAGATGACTAAATCATTAAATGATTAAGGTTATTGAGTAATATAAAAAAAATTTAGATACCTCCATTATGGAAATAGCATACATTCTGGTCTAGAACTCTCCTAAATGTGTTTTCATTGAATTTGGTCAAATTAATCTCATATTTTATAGGTTTTGTAATCAATTAGTGTATTTTGGGATGCCCCTAAAATCACTTTCGATTGAAGATATTTTCAAGGAAAATACGTGGGCAAATGTGAGGACAAATATTGGCAACACTTCTTGGTCAATTTTTGTTATTGTCTCTCTCTAAAATTGGGTGGAAGCACCTCAAATTATAGCCAAAAATGGTAAAGGGGAAAAGGTGCAAGTTATGGAATGCAAGGCAAGTACTGCCACTTGAAAATGTCTTTGCCATGCATAGGGGGGAAGAGGCCTTCCATTTGGACCTCCAATTTTTAGGTCCTAATGGCCATGACATCCTCCCAATTTGTCATGATTGATTGGGTAGGATAAAAGGTAGAAATTGATTTCTATTTGTCCTACCTTTTGACTTTTAGGGGTCTAGAACATGGTCGTTCCACCCAGGGATGGTTGCATGTGATAGTCCTTGGGTGGGACGATCATGAACTATGGTCATCCCTACGTGGGACGACCATGGTTACATGGCCCAAAACCCTTCAAAAGTGGGGTAAACCTTCCCAAATGTAGTTGGGATCCCTAATTAACCCCTGCAGGTCACCTGATGGGGCCATATGATGTTGATAAGAGTGGCACATTAGTAGTCTTATCCGATTTACATTATTTTAGTGTCTATATATACCCCTTTTGATATGTGATGTGTGCAATAGAGTGTTGAGCAAAAATAAATGACTAAATTATTAAATAATTGTGGTTATTCAGTAACCTAACCAACTTTATATGCCTCTATTGTGAAAGAGCATACATTCTTGGAATCCTTGCTTTTGACATAGTAGAAGGATTGATTTTGGTATACCTTTCAGCCATACTGTAGTGACAGTTGTACAGGCTTAGGGTATACTTGGTCTTGGTTCCTTGTTTCCTTGTAAAAATTTGTGTGGTAAATTCCTAAGGTTTCAAGGAGGTCAAGACTTTTCTTTGTTGCATTTTCTGATTGTTTACCACAGTGTAGGATTGAAAATTTATCTTTGGCAAAGATTCTTCTGAATGTATGAAAAATGCACTTTTCAGAGTTTAAGTGTTGATTTTGATTTGTGAATTCGTTATTATGACTACCCCATCAAGTGATAAGTCAATTAGGGCATGAAAAATGATAAAGCGATGAGTCACTTGAATCATATAACTTAATTGGGATAACCATCAATTTTTCCCATTGTAATATTTATCAAGTTTGTGAAGATTTTGATCATTTTGGTGGTATCTCATGGAAGTAAAAGACTATATACCCCATTCCCATGGAGTGTTCCAGCTATAATGGCCTTCTTGGGGAGTGAAATAGATACTTTTTAGAGCATCCATGGACCCTTTGAGTTCAATGTTGATACTTTGTTAGTCTTGTCAAATTTGAATTATTTTTGGTGGGTTTTAGTCCTTTTTATGAACTTTTTAAGATGTTTTTGTAAAACAAATTGGTGGCCATCCATGAGTGGGATATCTACACAATTTATGGCCTTCCTAGGGTGGGAAATCCATACAATTTTATGATCATACCACCTAGAGACAACCATAACTATTACATTGCTTTTTAAGCCCAAAGTAGGGTAAATGATCTCATTTGTGCATTTTTAGTTTGGCAACTTAAGAGGTGAAGAGGAGGGAGTTGTTTTTATAAAGTGGAGCACTACTAACAGTACCCCATAATAATTATGATCTAGCCACAAGACTCATCGAGCAGTGGAGACGATGAGAGATGGGTAAGGGCGGCATTTCCTCCTATTCTTTATTTAATTTGAAATTATAATGGATTGTGCTTTTTCCCACAAAAATACACTAAATATTGGTTAAATAACCTTAGTAGTGGTTAAATTTTATAATATTAGCTTTATTTGTGTTTTAAATGCATTATTTTTCCATTTATTTATTTATTTATTTATTTTTAGACCTATTTTAGGGATCAAAATGACCCAATTTTGATCAATTTTAGGGGTCGTCCCTGGGTGGGACGGCCACTGGTGGTTGTCCTTGGGTGGGATGGCTACAAAATTAGGGGTCGTACCTGGGTGGGAATGTGGGAAGGCCACAAAACTAGGTAAAAAGATCCATTTTTTAGTCATTTTTTTTTAATATTTTGACTTTTTTGGTGCATTTTTAGTGCATTTTTATTGTATTTTTAGTGCATTTTTTGTTAACATGCTTAACCCTGTCAGATGGTGAATAATCGATATTGATGTTTGACTATTTTTATACCACTAGGGATATAATAACAAAGAAGTACTGGCAATGGATTGATACCATCGGTCTTAAGCATGTGATATAGCTGGAGCCTGTGGTGGGCGATCGAGCTTCTTTGACCACCTTGATAGACCTATGGGATCCTCACACCAACACCTTCCACCTTCCTATAGGTGAGATGCCAGTAACTCTAGAGGACGTCTATTGTATATTACACATTCTAATAGATGGATGACCTATTGTATCCACACACCAAGATCAGAGATATGCGGTTATGCAAAGATACTTTAGGGGAGACTGGGAGGAGGCAGTATGCAACCTGACTAGTGAAGGGATACTAGTGGAGGTATGGTATGAGGCTGATATGTTGACCACTAGACATGCTATATTGATGACTTTGATATCCAATATTCTTCTACCAGACTCATTAGGCACCAGGTTCCCCTAGAACCTTTTGGAGTTGGTGTTCACACTAGTGGAGTGTCGTAGAGCAACCGCTAGTGATGGCTTGGGGTCCTACATTACTGGCATAGTTATATGATGAGTTATATGAGATCTACTCCTTGGGTGGAAGGGCTTAGAAAATATTTTTCAACTATAGGATTAGGGATGGCAACATATTGCTATGGACCAACCATGGGGACTACTGTAAATGACATAAGCATATATGGTAGATAGGGATATAGTTTATGGGATTCTATGGTAGTGAGCCCAAGAGGTAGGTTAGGGCCATCACTTTGCAGGTGAAATTGAACACTATACAAAGTCTTTTGCATGAATCAGAGTAGATGATGTGATTGGGAGACCTTACAGGGATTGTCTACTATGGCCAGATTCTAGGGCATAGCTTCATTTGGTGAGGCGAGGGAGATGGCTAGTTGGGTGACATGGGACTGAGTGGGAGTAATTTCCTTATGCTCAAGTCCTATGGTAGTTTAGGCTACACCAGGGTTTTCCTAGTGAGCCCGTAGTCTATCTATTTTATTGGGATGAGAGGAAACTTGTGTGGCTTATGGTTGAGGCACTAGAAGAGGAGTCAAATATTGTAGTGGACATTCCTAATATGGACGATGCTAGTACTACAATGGAGTATGACTCTTGGTGGGTGATGTGCCAGTGTTAGAGAGAGGGGCCACTAGGAGGTGATGTAGTTGTAGTGTTAGAGGAGGATAAAATAGATTTCGTAGATGAGGATGGTCATGATGAGTCTCCAAATGATGAGGAGACAAATGTGGGTGAGCAACATTTATGTCACCGGGTAGCAGATGAATGGATGGACCTCCTAGATTTAGGGGGTCTAAGGGATGAATTGGGTTAGGATGAATTTAATGATCAGATAGTGTAGGTATAGCTATAAGCATGTGATGCTATGAAAAATGAGCTATGGGGTGACCTTATTATAGGTAGACAGGAGCATGAAGAGAAGATAGTTCTCCTATAAGTGTAGGTGTAGAGTGCATAGGCAGAGATAGATACTCTTCTGGTACAGGTTGGAGCATAGAGCCCAAGCCATGGGGGATATAGTAGTGGTGATATTTCTAGGCTATAAGAGGGGGTGGCATAGCTCTAAGATTTAGTTGGGGATCTCCAGGCTCATTATCATGAGGAGTGAACATTTGCCTATATTTTGGAGGATGAGATAATGCACCTTAGGGGGCACATACTAGCAGTATTCTAGTAGGTCACAAAAAATTTGGAGGAGTGGTATAAGATAGTATTCTACAAGGATAGGGGCTCCTACCATTGCACAGAGGGTATACAAGTTAGAGAGCAGCAGTTCCAAGAGTTCTCACCAAGCACCGAATGAGGGTGGGGGTGAGAATCATATTTTCAATCTTGCATGACCATGGCCTTTGAGACTCTATGGATATTTTTGATATTTTAGGATTATGAGGTTTTAGGACCCACTTTATTGTAGCCTACAGGTAATTTATGGATGATTATGTAGCTTTGGATTTCATACATACATATATATGAGTTTTCTGTTAAAATCATGTGTTTCTTAACTGCTTTATGAAATGTATGCAATACTTATATTTGCTTTATGATGTTATGATGGATGCCTAACATGGATGCATGTATTTGTACTATGATGTGATTTGATGGTATTTATATATGTATATGCATAATAACATGGATGATTTATTAGTGTGTATGATATATTATGCTTACTAGTTGGTACACTATATGCTAGCACCATAGACTGTACACAATTTATCTCATCATTGTAATGTTATCATGACACTATGTAATGGCTTGTGAATATGTAAACTAACAAACATGTGATAAGATGATATGTAATGGATGGAATAGTATAATGTGATGTGATGTTTTTGGGATTTTTCAGGAGACTCAAACACTCTAGTTACCTAATCAAAATTTGTTAGTAACCATGCAAGATTTTTTGGCAAAGTATGAATCTGCTAAGATGACCAAGAAATTCAATATCACTGTGTGCATGTGATTTCATTACTATGATAACACATAAATTTATTCTAGTGCCAAACAGGATTGATTCAGCCCATCCATACTAAATATCACCCTGTGAGTATCATTATCCTAATTTTGGTATGTAGTTGGATTAGACCACTAGGCAATACAGAATACCAAAAGCTAGCTCATCCGTATGTAAACATTTTTCTATTCCAAAAGTAGGTTGCTTATGTGATAGACATATAATCATGCGTAAGGATACCACCATTGTTAGGTAGGTTTGATGCCACCCAACCTGTAATGAGGATCACCTTTTCAAGTTCAGTACTCCCTTATTTTCTTTGGATTTTAAAATATGCTGGGATGTTGCTCATTTTTTACTATGGTGAGCAATGTATTTTGGTAGTGGTGAGAACAACTATTTATTTTACTTTTTTCTAATGGTGAAAACCATTTTTTCTTTTGCATATTATGAAGTGATAATAATCACTCTTTTTGTTTCATTTTGGATACTTGCCCTAATTTGGTGTGAGGCAATTATGATTGTTTTTGGTAAGGAGAAACTTGTCCTTTTGTCAATTCTTAGAATATTTGAACTATTCACACAGTGGGATGAGCAAGATAAACTTTTTGCTTAAGTTAACCTAGACCACTTTTTAGGTTTCATCTTTCCTTGTGCTAAACTTAGATTTTATTAATGTGAAAATGTGTCCTGATTTTAACATATAAAAGGTATACTATCATTAGGATTATACCTTCTAAAAATTATGATAGCTTTCTACAAAATTTGAAAAGAAAAATAGAGATAGCTAAGTGAAGGGAAATAGACACACAATATGGAATATATATGTAAATGGTAAAGATAATGTTAACAGGTGCTAAAATTATCCTTTGATAACATTTATTTTAATAGATACCTAGTGTACATACCTGGTTCTAGACATGTATGATCAAATTCTAAAAATACACAATGCAAATAATGATTATGCCTAATTCAAGTGATGTTGTGATGCAATGATATGGAATGCAATGTAATGCAATATTTTTGTGTTTTTGATATTTTTGGATTTTTGATATATAAATGTATATACAGTTTGACCAATGGGTGCAGTGAATTCCATTGGGACTTTTTGGGTGACCAAAGGGCTTATAGACACCTTTGGGGCTTTTCGGGTGACCAAAGGGCTTATAGCCATATTTGGGGCTTTTGGGGTGACCTAGATGGTTGTAGACCACCTAGGAGAATTTAGGGTGACCTAGACGGTCATAGACCACATAAGAGCATTTTAGATTGACCTAGATGGCCGTAGACCACCTAGGAGAATTTGATATTTACTTAGATGGTCGTAGACTACTTAGGGACATTCTAGGTTGATCTAGATGGTCGTAGACCACCTATGGCCCTTTTAGGTTTACTTAGATGGTTGTAGACTACCTAGGGGTGTTTTAGGTTGACCTAGATTGTCTAGACTACCTAGGGATATTTTAGGTTGACCTAGATAGTTTTAGACTACCTATGGGTATTTTAGGTTGACCTAGATGGTTGTAGACCACCTAGGGGCATTTTTGGTTGACCTAGATGGTCGTAGACTACCTAGGGGTGTTTTAGGTTGACCTAGATGGTTGTAGACTATCTAGGGGTATTTTAGGTTGATGTAGATGGTTATAGACCACCTAGGGGTATTTTAGGTTGACCTAGATGGTTATAGATAGCCTAGGGGTGTTTTAGGTTGACCTAGATGGTCGTAGACCACCTACGAGTATTTTAGGTTAACCTAAACAACTGTACACTACCTAGAGGTATTTTAGGTTGACCTATATGGGTTGTGGACTACCTAGGGGCATTTTAGGTTGACCTAGATGGTCGTAGACCACCTAGGGGTATTTTAGGGTGACCTAGATGGTTGTAGACTTACTAGGAGCTTTTTAATGTTTCTTATCCCATGGACCCCCTACCTATATACCCCCTTTCTATGGGTTATCACTACACTCACTAGGGTGGTTGTGGTAGATTATGAGCTTGCTCTTCAAATGGTAAAAGCTATCACCAAATAGGATGCTACAATGGGAACATACAAAGATAGAAATCTTCTTCATCATCCAATGGGACGACCTGCTCATATTCCTCATCTAAACTTGGGTAATTTACGGGAGCTATGCCATAGTTTGATTCATCATATATTGTCAAATCATGAAGAGGACCTTGATCCTCTTCCTCACTATCATATTGAAGGATGTGTGAACTCTCTTCCACATTGTGAGGTTGAGAAACATCACTGGATAACCCTTGATCTATCATGGGGAAAGTAATCTCCCAATGAGTGGATATGATTTGGATTGGCATAGGGATCATGTGCAAGCTCATCCCTATAATTTAAAATTAGGTTTTCTGGACTCTCTGTGAGAAGATATAAAGGTATTGGCTTATTGTGTCCCAATATAGATTTATCATATGGTAATTGATATTGTGGTTGGTAGGGAACACGAGTACCTTGTTCTTATAAACCTAGACCAAAACCATACCAATTGCAGTGATGTAGACATCGCATGGCATAGTCAATATTTGACACATAATTTATATCCTTAGAGAAAGGTTCATCATCTTCTTCTTGTTGAAGAACTGGAAATGTTCCATACCCGATACCCCATATATAAAATTTGTTTGATTGGGTGGTATTCCTAAAGGCACAATGCTACCTATGGGCAGACGAGGTCATCCCATATCTTACACTATCTTGATGGATGGAACTATTATGATGTTCCTAACTAATTGCTCTTCTAACCCTATACTAACCATCTGGATTGTAACCTAAGATGATGAAGGTATAGGATATGGAAATGAGGCTCTATATGAATCAATGTTTACCTCCTAATATGGTTCCTCATCTGCTAGACTAGGGATATATTTTTTAGAGATGGTGGAAATAATGGGATGGATCTCATTGATTGGCCTCTTTGACATGTTCCTCTATGGAGGATCTGATGATGATGAAGGTATTTTTGATGTTGCCAATGATGATGATGGCATGGATGAATATGGTAATGGTGTAACAGAAGGTGATGGAGAGGGAAGTGGACCCTAAATGGATGTATTTAGTTGGAATTCCACATGAGTATATCGTAGGTTTGACTCTAGGATTTTCTACACCAGGTTGTAATACCTAAAGGGCTCAAGGTCTGTAGATACTACGTGTACCTACCCTTTATAAGTATACTTTAGGCATTGGTGAGTGATGGAATGGACATACTTCATGTCCCTAATCCAAGGTCTACCTAGCAATATTTTGTAGGCCATTGCACCCTCTAAAACATGATACAAGATCGGTATAGTTTTACATTCCACCTAAATGGATAGGACTATAGTACCGATTATGGAGCAAATGGTATCATTGAATGCTCAAAGGGTGTATGTGGATGCAACACCATGAGATGTTGGAAGTCCTAGATATTTAAGAGCACTAGTGTTTATTATGTTGCTTGAAAAACTAGTGTCTATTATAACTCTCCTATACGGTATGTCATTCATGCATGCAATGATGTGTAAAGGAGGGTCCATCGCATCACTTGCTATGGGTTTGAGTTCATGCTCATGGAACATGATCACTGGTTCCTTATATTGTTGCACATGTCCCACAAAATTAATGGAATTAGACTCCTTGGGTTGCAACTCTATCGACTTAAGAATATCCATTAGAGCTTCTTTATGATGTGGATATTGTTGAATGACCTCGTATATGGATAATCTAGCCAATGTTCTTCTTAAGGTTTGTGTAAGATTACTCTTTATTGTCACTACTGGTCTAGGTGGAAGGCTTTGTACTATAGGTTATGGAAATTGTGGCATATATGGAACATTATTTGAAGCTATAGGTGGTGCAACTTGACTTGGGTAGTGTCTATTCCTAGTCACAAAACTAATCATCTTGACGTACCCTTGTAGAGGGGGTGTCATATTGACCTTATTTATTTGTTTGGTGAGATACTTGTACCTCATGAGTAGGTAATGGGTCTTTGAAAACACCCATTTGTTGATTATTTGGAGTGAGAGGATTATCCACTTGGAGCTTGTTCCTCTCGATCATATCTTACACTATGTTTTTGAAACCATAGCACGTAGGCAAGTCATAGCTATTCTACTGATGATATCTACAAAATAGATCTTCTTGACATCCCATAGGATTTTTCTTACCTATATTTAGGTCTATAGGATTGAATTCTGGTAAATTAATCATTTTGGTAGCCCAAAAATGATCGAAGAGGGAGTCCATTAACTCAATGAAGGATGTAAACTATCGCCTAGGGTGACACGATTGATTTTGGCCCTGATTCACTTGAGTATTATTATTATAACTCATAGGAGGAGGCTGGGCTTGATAATTTAACATTTGAGGAGGAATCACTTGTGTAGGCCCTAGGAAATTAATGGCCACTTGATTGACCACTTCCGACTTTGATGGCACTGAATTATTCTTTGTATTTTTAGTCCACTCCTTTTTGTGAGGTTTTGCTATATCCCCCTCTTGGATTTTGATCTCTTATATTGTTATATCTTTGTGCTAGAGCATCCTCAAGAGTGGGATATTGTTGGAGTTGAAACAATAAAGATATTGGTTTTAGATAAATCTTTGAAAACATCTGAGTCAACTAGAACACTGGAAATAAATAGGGTAGCTTAGCTAGGAGTGTTTGCAACATATTTCTATCGTCATTAATTGACTCATTATCATATTGGTTCAACCTTGCAAGGTTATTTAGGATCATCTTTCTCTTGGCATTGAAGGTAAAACATTCCAATAATACGTCTACAAACTATTCAAAGGTATAAATGTTATGCCTTGGAAGTTGATTAAAGCAATCAACGATTGGGCCAAAGAGTGTAATTAGAATTGTTATTATGAGTAATGCATCATTATCCTATATGTTGATGCATTGGTTCATGAACCTGGTGACGTGCTCTTGAGAATCTTCTTCCCCTTTAAATTTTTCCAATTTCAGTATTTTAAAATGCTCAAGGTATGTAGGGAAAGGTATATATAGATGTAGTGGTTGATTGTGCAACTGGTGCAAGGCAAGTTTTTTAAGCCAAGCCCCAGTTGTCTTACTTTATATTATTTCCAAGCATTCAAGTAATGCTTGATATGCATCAGAGAATTTAATCTTATCTTCTTTATTTTGGAACCATAGAGGGGGATGAGGAATATTAAGCATATGTTGAGGTGGTTGATTGTCATCACCCATTCCTCCAAAAGTTGCTTCTAAGTATTCCTCATTTTGTTCCAAATAATAATAAACCCCATAAGGTATTTCTGGAAAGGAAAGAGCAACTAATGCCTTCTGAAGGTGATCTATATTAAGCCTATTAGGTATGTTATGATTAGGCTTACGAGGTCTAGGTGGCAACATTTGATTAGGTGTAGGAGACCTATCTTCATATGAAGATTGCAATAGGGCATGGAATGGTGTTTTAAGATTGCAATTGTTGTTTTACATGATCACCATTGAAGAAGCAAAAACAATGGATGCACTTAATAGGTTTAATCGAAATGTAATCTAATGTAATTTTTGAATTAAAGCATGCATAAGAAAGATGATAAATTAAGCTCTTGAAATTGAAAAATGTGTTAAGTAAAAAGGAGGGTTCTCCTTGTATTCATTAATTTATCAATTCAATGGTTACAATACATCCCCTTGAGGGATTTTCAATGTGATACATTTCAATTTACAAAACTTGAGGAATCAAATCCCTCCATGAGCTTAATGGCGCACATCAAGTGTTCTTCTCACAACCCACAATTGAGAGCTATCCTTGGGCTACATTTATTCAGCTCCTTAGCTCCTCCCTCATACATAGAATTCTTGTACCTACACACAAGAGATTGAATGATGTTAATAGCATATCCATTTGATAATGAAAACCCTAAAAAGTATGTAATAAAGAAAGCAAAACTTCTTTGTGACAAATATAAATTAACTCCAAATGACTTGAAAATTTAGTATGATGTTAGTGAGATGATTTTGGAAGGATCTGAGCATAAATCAAAGTTGAATTATGGTTAGAACCTATGGCTATTCCTGGTAGGAACAAGTAATATTGAAATCACAAAACATAAATCGACACATCAAATCTATTCAAAACTTGACCAAAATTGAGTATGTTGTTGTTCTAATGTTGTAAAATTTATCTATGTTAAAATCAGGTCAGAATTATTAGCCATTTCATGGTCATCCTTGGCAAGTCCAATTAGGACTATTATTCATCCCTGTTAGGAATGATCACAAAAAGGGGTGGTTTTTATCACCAATTTCAAGGGGATCTTATCTAGAACTCTCCTAAATGTGTTGTCATCGAATTTGGTCAAATTACTCTCTGATTTGATAGTTTTTGGAATCAATTAGCATATTTTGGAATGCCCCTAAAATCACCTTTGATCGAAGATATTTTCAAGGGAAATACATGGGAAAATGTGAGGACAAATATTGGAAACACTTCGTGGTCAATAGTTGTTATTGTCTCTCCCTAAAATTGGGTGGAAGCACCTCACTTTATAGCCCAAAAAGGGCAAAGGGGCAAAGTGGCAAGTTTTGGCATGCAAGGCAAGTTCTACCACTTGGTAATGCCTTTGCCATGCATAGGGAGGAAGAGGCCTTCCATTTGGAACTCCAATTTATAGGCCCTAATGGCCATGATAGCCTCTCAATCTATCATGATTTATTGGGTAGGATAAGTGGTAGAAATTGATTGCCATTTTTCCCACCCTTTAACTTTTGAGGGGTCTGGAACATGGTCGTTCCACCCAAGCATGGTTGCATGTGGCCATCCCTCGATGGGAAGACCATGAAATATGGCCATCCTTGGGTGGGATGGCCATGGCTACATGCTATAAAACCCTCCAAAAGTGGGGTAAACATTCCCAAAAATGGTTTGGAGCCCTAATTAACCCTTGAGTGTTGCCCAATGGGGCCATATGATATCAATAAGAGTGGCGTATTAGTAGTATTATATTATTTACATGATTTTAGTGTCTATAGAATATTTTATGTTGTTGTGAGGCACATGATGCCCTGGATTATAATAAATAACAAGAATGATAAAGGATATCCTATCCCTATTTATTATTGTACTAGCCATCTAAGGAGCACAGAATCCTACTATAGGTTCAACTTGGAATTTCTAGGGCTAGCCTTGAAAATCATGTATGTGAAATTCCCTAGGTTGCCAAGGTTGGCTAAAGAATTGTTATGAGTAGAAGACATCGAATAAGGGGATTGGTATATTATTATGGAAGGCACTGTGATTAGACTCTATGGATTTACTGGTAAACCTTTTTTTTTACCTCATTTTGTAACTAGTAGGCTATTGGCCTTGGAGTACTTAAGGTAAGCAAACTTTATCAACTTAAATTTTGGATCTGGAAAATGGAGGAAAATTTTATTGACTTACTCTCATAATGTGGATGATATAATGATAACCAAAAGGGGTCAAGGTGAACAAATTACCCAATATTTGGAGAGGTTAGGACGATTATACATACCACAAATATGGATATATGACCCTGATGACAAGTTCTCGAAGAGGAACATTAATCTAAAAAATGAAAAAGCTCTCAAGTTTGAAAAGACTTCAAGGCCTAATTTCAAAGAAGGTAGGAATAATAAATAAAATGCTCCGTTGGAGTGGAATGTTGCTAAAATGGAATAATAAATAATTCTATCCCTTCTTCTCCTTTTCCTTCCCCAAAATAATCCCCTTCCCATTATCGAGAAAATTTGGAACAAAAGCTACTCTCTCCCCCTCATGACTCACCACCTAATTCATTAGCTACTACAGAGGGTCAAACCAATCCACCTCCTCCATCTTCATCTAAAATTCTAGTCACATCATACCCTAACATTTCATCTTTGCCCTCAAATTCATTACCTTCAATAGCACCAAAAGGGCAAAATATTTCATCCCTTCTAACCCATTTCATGATTTCAACTTCCATACCTATGTCTTTCCCAATTGCAACCCCTACAATTAGTACATATTTAGTTGTTGTCACCACTACCCCATTATTATCATATTTTGATTTTGTCCTCCCTTATATTATAGCTTTCGCTTCCCTTACAAGTAATTCTATATTATCTTCTTTACAGAAAGGAAAGGAGGTTTTATAGTCCCTTATAATTTTTGGTTGAGAAAATTTCTAAGCCTTCGAAGAATATGGCAAAAAAAATAAATATAATGACAATTGGTCCAGTGACAAGGCAAAGGATCAATAGATGCATCACCCCTCTGGTGAGCAAACCTAAAGAGGATATGATTGTACAAGATTATCATATCTAAGAAAACAAAAAATATATTGAGCAATTACCAGTGGAGGATGAGTTTGTCATAGCAAAAGCTCACCTTGAAAATTTTTATGTTAAGATCGACATCTATAAGGAGCAGGTTGGAAGGCTGGAAGAAATAGAAAAGCTAGAGAAGATAGTTAGCAATCAGAAAAAGGTGGAAAAATGTTGTAAGGAATGAAGTCAAAAGCTGGTAGAATAGGTATTATGAGGCTATTAATATCAAGGAACAAGTTGAAGAGCAGAATAAAAATAATGAATACCAAGCTAAAGAAATACAAGGTTTGAAGCATCAACTTTAGATTGATAAAGCCAAAGCCTCAAGCTTCTCAAAAGGAGTAAAGAAGGTTAGGAAATAGTTGTGGTCTGAAATCCTTGAGAAGTGTTCAATAATCTTGCTTTTAATCGACTACATGGATGATGCTAGCCATTTATTGCAAAATACCAAGGAAGAGTTTGATAAATTCATAGAGGAACTACGACCTATGATGATACTAGTAGAGCAGATATACAAGCTATCAGAGAGTAGATTTAGTGAAGCTACAAAGCCTATTCCCAATAAGGCATGGATCACTTACATATTAGCTACTAGGGTTGTGGTTGAGAAGAATATATTAGTCCAGAAGGGTTGGTTGTTATCTAATAAAATTGAAGACACAATGTAGGATATTGTGGATATCAATAATGAAATGACATAGTATGGTTTTGGGGGATTGTGAATCGAAATCAAAACCTTGTTTTTAGAAGTAGAGATGAAAAAGAGTATAGCTTCAGTAATTCAATATGAATCTAAGATAGATAGCTGGAAGGATCCGATTGATCAAGAGTAGGTCTCTCAAATTATAAAATACTTAACGAGGCTCAAAGATCTAATGGAAGACCTAGTAAAAAAAGGTAACTCTATGACTTATGAAGAGACCTCAAAGTTGGAATATATCCATAAGTAGCTTAAAAAAAACTCCAACCCTCCTGATGCTATTTGAAATCAAGCTTTGAAAACTTTGAAAATTATGGTTCAAATATTTGGGATAGATCTGAAACCCAAAGATAAGCATCATACTTCTCAATAAGAAGAAGAAGCTGAAGAATATAGGGTAGAAGAATATATATAAAGTTTCTATGAAATTGATTAGACATTTTTTGTAGGACTTCCCAAACTTCCGAACTCGTTTCGGCCATATCTCACTCATCCGGACTCGGATTGAGCTGAAATTTTGAGGGTAGATGCCTGAAAAACCCTAGAACGTCTCCACCAATTTTCATATCATTTGGAGCAACACAGATCCTAGCACATCCCTATGTGTGAACGAGATATTTGGCAAGCGGCTATGCGAGGGTTTCATCTGGGTTGAGTGCAAGCGGCTCCGGAGGTTGGTTTTTAGGGCCTTCGGGCCCTAGCGGCCAATATTTTTGTGGTTTATGCTCAATATTTTAGCAGGAAATGTTGCAGGGGATACAAGATGGGTTAGAAATTTGTCTTTCAATAGATCATACTATGAACTTGAGTGACAACGGCTTCCAATTTGTTGCACAAAAGAAAAGTGAAAACCATACCTTTCCACGACGTCTAGGGCAAGGATTAAAGAGATCACGAAACAAGTTTCAAGCAGTTGATCAAAAAATGGCTCATATCTCAAGTGAATCTGGTGCTAAGGTGCACCCACAAAATAATTCTACTGTGAAAACCCCTATCAAGGGTAAGAATTTTGAAGACTCGAGTCCCAAAAATGAATTTTAGGGATGCCCTTCATGGTGGACAGCCTCAGCCCAATGCTAATATCAATATTAGGGCTTCCCATAAACCTCTAAGAATGCCTAAGATTGATCCCAGGAAAATGGAGTCAGGATGTCTTAAAGCAGTTGATGGAACTCCTATTGTTAAGCTTGATATGGGTAACATTCAGACTGGCATTGAAGATTTGGAAAAAAGAGGACTAATTTGTCGGTTCGTGGGTTTTCGTCCGAGTCTATCTGCTTTCAAAGTCTGGGCTGCAAAAATCTGGAAAACTAAAGGTGAGTTACAAATCTCTATTTATCCAAATGGTTATTTTCTTGTTTTATTTGCTAATAATGAAGATAGAGAGAAAACTTTTCAAGGGGGTCCTTGGTTTTTTGGAAGGGCGGGGCTTTTCATGAAGCCCCGGCATACTAAATTTAAAGCCGAAGAAGAGATGCCTTCTATAGCTCCCGTGTGGGTTAGACTCTTTGGCCTCCCTATTGAATTTTGGAATCCTACTATTTTTTCTTCAATTGGAAACTCTTTAGGAACTTTTATGATGATTGCTGATTGTACTCAAAATTTTGAACATATTATTTATGCTCGGATTTGTGTTTTAATGGATTTTGACAAACCCCTACCTAAAAATATCACATTACAATTTGGGGAAGACACTTGGGAGCAAGTAGTGGACTATGAGAACATTCCTTTTCGTTGTAGAATTTGCCATGAATATGGTCATTTGGCCAGTGCTTGCCCAAATAAAATTCCTGATCAAAAGAAAGAAGATATAAACTCAACAGGTTTCCAAATACCTAAGAAGAAGAACACTCAGAAAAAACCAGTTATGAAGGATCAATCAAAGTCATCTGCTAATATGTTTGAAATCCTTTCCACAAATGATGTCCCAAGTGAGGAAGAGGAAATAATGGAAACTAAAATCTTAGAAACACAATTTAAATATGAAGGGAAGAACTCGGAGACAAACCAACAAATCAAAGGTTTTCAACAGAAAAAAAAGGAGAAAATTTACACAAGAAAAACAATATTTCAAATGTCAAAACTTCAAATAATGCGAGTCCCAATATAGACTCCGTTGAACCATCTAGTAAAATTTTGGTCGTGTACGAGCATTCTTCAAGGTTAGAAGCCATCTCAGGATTCAATTGGAATAAGTCAAGAAATAGGGAAAAAAAATTGAAGATGGATTCTAATCAAAAAGTAGGTCGCAAGACCAATCAATATCATATGGTAAAAGAAGGTGAAAAGCTTGTAGAGGAAGGTAAGATTAATGCCCTTCCCAACTTTTTTAGCCCCGGTATTAATGAAGATCATCACTTGGAATATTAGAGGACTCAAAGGGAGTCTTTCAAAACAAAATGAAATTAGAAGAATGATTCAGATAAATCATCCACATCTTGTTTTCCTTCAAGAAACAAAGATGTCAATGGAGGATATGGACTTAATTGCCGGTAAAATTGGGCCAGTGGAAAAGTGGTTTCCCTCGGTTCCCAAGGGACTTCGGGTGGCATTGCTTGTCTTTGGGACCCAAAAGAGGTAGTTATTCACCATATGGTTGGCAGTTGGGGTTTGTTGGCTATAGCTATTCAAAGTAGACATTCCAACCAGATTATGCTCTGCATTCACTGTTTATGCTCCGACTTCTTTGGAGGAAAAAAGAAGACAGGTGGAAGGATATTACTCATATTATCTCTCATTTTCCTAAATCTTGGATCTTGATCGGAGGAGATTTCAATACCATCCTCTCTCTGGATGAGAAAATGGGGGAAATAGAAATTTGGACAAAAGCACTGACCTCATGAGCGAATATATTGCAAACCTCCATCTTGTGGATATCCAACCGAGATAATGGCCTTATGACTTGGTCTAACAGAAGGCAAGGCTTAGCTTGTATAATGGAGAGATTGGATAGGTTTTTGCTCTCTAAAAATTTCTTAATCCATGGTCACATTCCTAAAGTGAAGACTCTTAATAATGTTGGTTCGGATCATTGGCCAGTCATGGTGGAAATGTGGAAAACCAATGTGAGTTTCTCTCCTTTTCGTTTTCAATTAATGTGGCTTAGAGACATTTCCTTCAGACCTCATGTGCAACAATGGTGGAAGGAAGGTAAACCTAGGCATGGGACTAAGATGTTCTATTTTTCCAAAATACTGCAATACATTAAATCCAAAATCAAGACTTGGAACCGGAAAGAGTTTGGGGATGTTCATAAAAAAAACATGAAGTTATTGCTCATCTTGAAAATTTGAATAAGAAAATCCGTTTAGATGGCCTCACAGAGAAGAGAAGTGCGAGATGAAATTAAACTCACAACTCGGTTAGAGGAATGGGAAAAAAGAGAAGAAATCTTATGGAAGCAAAAATCTAGAATTCAATGGCTCAAAGAAGGAGATCGAAACACAAATTTCTTCCACAAATCTCTTCTAGCTCGAAGATCTCACAACTTTATTTCTTCCTTAAAATCAGATTCTGGAGATGTTGTTTATACTTGGGATGGCATGAACTCTATTGTTGTTGATTACTTTTCCAATATTTTTGTTGCTACTCCTCTTGACTCAGATTCACAACAAAATGTTCTTCAAGCAATCCCTTCTCTTATCACTTCTGAGGAGAACTCTATTTTGATTGCTCCTATTACTATCAATGAGCTTCAACAAGTAGTTTTTAAAATGCAAAAAGGGAAAACCCCAGGTCCTGATGGTTTTCCCATTGAGTTCTACCAAGAGTTCCGGGATATCCTTCATGTTGATTTATTAGAGGTGGTGGAAGAAGCCAGGAAAGCCAAAGAAATTTTGAAGGTTATCAATAAAACTTATATTACTCTTGTTCCAAAAGCTCAAGAGGTTGATCATATCTCAGCTTTTAGACCTATTGCTTTATGTAATGTTCTTCTCAAAATCATTACTAAAATCATGGCGAGAAAGGTTGAAGCCTCTTTTGCATAAGATTATTTCCCCGAGCAAGGGGGTTATGTGGAAGGACGTCAAATAGTAGATGAGATAGTTCTTGCTCAGGAAGCCATCCATTCCATGGATATGCAAAATTCTCCTTCCATGTTCATTCGGTTAGACTTATCCAAAGCTTATGACAGAGTGGATTGGCACTTCCTTATCAAAGTTTTGAGGCAATTTGGTTTCTCTAAGGATTGGATGGATTGGATTATGGGATGTATCTCTTCAGTTTCCTACTTAGTTCTTATCAATGGCAGGCCTTCTCGGTCTTTCCCGGCTTCCAGAGGTATTAGGCAAGGTGACCCGCTATCCCCTTATTTATTCATCATTCTTGTTGAATGCTTGGGTAGGACTATAACCAAAAAGAGGGAAAACAAAACCCTTGAGGGAGTTACCATTGCTCATGGAGCTAGACCTATCTCTCATCTTCAATTTGTGGATGACTCTACTCTTTTAGGTAAAGCTACGGTTAAGGAAGCTTCTAATATTAAGCAAATCATTAGCTATTTTTCTAAGGCTACTGGGCGGTTGATCAATGAAGACAAATCTAAAGTTATTTTCTTTCACCGCTCTCGCTAGACAGGAATCCATGGTCTTGGATAAATTAAGATATAAGAAGACCTCTCTTCCAATCACTTATTTAGGTATTCCCATAAATATTCAAAGGCAGAAAAATAAATATTGGAATTGGTTGTTGGACAAAGTCAAGAAGAAAATTGGAAAGTGGACCAACAAGTGGCTTTCTTCGGGGGTAGAATCACCTTGGTAAAATCAGTCCTTCAAGCTATTCCTATTTATGTTTCTTCCATTTTGAATATCCCAAAGGTTGTTCTTCGAGAATTGGATCAAATCAGTCATCGTTTCCTTTGGAGTGGTACTAAGGAGAAAATAAAATGGGCCTTGGTGAAATGGGATACTTTATGTCTTCCTAAGAGTGAAGGGGGGTTAGGATTCCGGTCTTCAATTAATAACAACAAAGCTTTAGCTGCTAAATTATATTGGAGGATGTTGCATAACCCCAATGCTCTTTGGGCCAATAATCTTCGTGCTAAATATGCTTGAGAACAAAAGTCTCGAAGACCTTGTTCGCTATCAACTTCCTACCAAAGGTTCTCCCATTTTATAGTTCTTTAGGTGATGGATTTGATAAAGAAAAAATTATTTTGGATCATTCATAATGGTCAACATGCAAATTTTTGGATAGATTCTTGGGATGGTCACAAGCCTTTGATAACTCAGTTTCCCGATTGGAGGCCTTGGATGGAGGAGCTTCACCGAGCTAATTGGATAAAGGTGGCTAATTACTGTCGGTACCATACTGGTAATTCAAATGTTGGTAGATATTGGATCCCTATTGAGGACTGGCCTATTCAAATCCCAGAAAGGCAAAGACAAGATATCCAAGGCATCCTTCATATGAGATCCCTCTCTTGGTCCCATGAAAAATATTGTTTTGGATGGAACAACACTACTAAGGGTGAGTATTCAGTTGCTCAAGGTTATTTGACCTTATGCCATAATAATCCCAACCATTCTTCTGACATATTTTCTCGATTGTGGGCTCAAAAGCTCTGGCCTAAGGTGAGGTTCTTTAATTGGCTTTTATTGCATCGTAGGGTGCTTCTTGGTGAGCAACTTATGAAGCGTGGTTTTCATGGCCCTTTTAGATGTGAAATGTGTGAAGAGAATGTAGAAAATATCAACCATATTTTTATTGAGTGTACTTTAGCCTCTGAGCTATGGAGGAGAATGGCCACTTTACTTGGCTTACAGTGGTCCAATTTTTTTACTTTTGAACAGACTTTGGAGGGATTGGCCTAATCAAGAGGGTGTTGATCATTTTATTAGGCGGTTAGTTTGGATGGGTTCTACCATTCTTCTTTGGAATATTTGGAATGAAAGGAACAACCAAATTTTTAATCAAGATAGGAAGGATATTCACTATATTTGGCAAAAGACCATAGCCAACTTAGTTGAATCAGTCCATCAACTCCTTAATCACCCCCAAAACTCCCACCAAAGATGGGATCAAGTGATGCAAATATTGAAGATTAAATCTTCTAAGGGCAACCAACTTAAAGGGAATGTGAGTATTAGTAAGATGGATAGGACTAGAAATTGGCAACCTCCTCCTAAGGATTTTGGAAAAGTCAATACTGATGGAGCCTCTAGAGGGAACCCTGGAAAAGCCAGTGTGGGAGGAATTGGTAGACTTTCGGATGGCTCCCTGGTTTTTACTTTTGCTGAGAATTTGGGTATTCTTTCCAATAACCTTGTTGAGGGGTATGGTATCCTCGAGAGGCCTTCAGGAGGCTACTAAGGTTGGATGGGAAAAGGTGTTAGTTGAGTCTGACTCTCAACTTATGATTAATCTCTTGAAGACTCCTTCTAAGAATCATAAGGTGGATTGGAGAATAAAAAGAATTATTGAGAAGATTCGGTTAATCCGGATGGGATTTTTGAAAGTTGATTACAATCATGTGGTCGGAGATCAAAACAAGAGTGTTGATGCTTTAGCTAATTGGGCTTTGGACAAAGGTGATCTTACTTGTTATGGCCACCCTCCTATATGGTGGGCTTCTCAAATTAGGGAAGCTCTTCTTTCTATCATTTCTTTGGATGGCTCCAGTTCGAAGGTACCTAGTTTCTTCTTGTTTTTTTTTTTGCTTCTCTTTGGTTCATTCAGTTTTTTTTAGTTCCCTAGCTCATTCTATTCTTTATTTTGTTTCCTCTGTTGATTCTTGCCTTAATAGTCTTCTGGTCTAGATAGGTCATTGTTTTGTTCAATTTTTTTTCTTTTTTGTTTTTTGTTTTTTTTTGTTTAGTTTTTTAAGGTGGGTGGGTTCTTTTGTTTTGTTTTGTTTTTGTGTTCTTTGTGTTGTTTTTTGTTGTTCTTGTGTTTTTGTTGTTTTGTTTTTTTTTAATGTTTTTTGTTATTGTTCTTGTGTTTTTTTTCGTTCTTGTTCTTGGGTTTCTCTTTGTTTGTGTTATTTCATGTTTTTATGTGTGAGTGTTTTCTATGTTTTTTGTTTTTGTTTATTGTCTGTTGTTGGTTGTTTTTTATTTTTATTTTTTTTAATTTTTTTAGGTTTTGGTTGTGTTTATTTTTCATGTTTTTTTTGGGTTATGTCTTTGTAGTGTTCTGTTGTTTTTGTCTTGTTTGTGTTTTGTTATGTGGTTCTTGTGTTTTTCTATGTGGTTTGTGTTGTGGTTTCTTTTATCTTATTGTGCGTGTTTGGTTGTGCTTTTGTTTTTGACACACTCAAGGAGCATGTTTTTTATTTTATTTTATTATTTTTGTTGTTATTTACTTATTTTTAAATTGGTTTTGTGTGTTTGTTTGCTCCTTGAGTATGTCAAAGGTGGTAGGCCGGGTCCGAGTCCTGGGCATTTTTGGCGGAATGGATACCCCTGCCTCCTTGGGTCTTACCCGAAAGTGGCATCCCTTTTGGGATGTTTTCCACAAAAAAAAAAAAAATATAGGGTAGAAGAACAATCATAGAAGGATGTTGGGGATATAGAGAAGGTACAGGATGAACAACTCCAAAAGCAAAACCAAGAAGAGAATAAAAAAGAATAAGCAGCCTTGTGGTGGAAGTAGACTTTAATATTTTTTATTCATGTATATATTGTGTATTTTGTGTTGGTTCTGGTACTGTCAGAGAATTAGTAATAAAAGTGTGAGTCCTGTGGTAGAAAATGAAAAATACATGAAGGTATTTTATCCAAACTGATTGAGTTTAAAAAAGAGTATATAATTCCATATTGCTAGGATAAGGTGGTGCCTATGGCGATAATTTTGAAGTCTATTGTTTCTAACATGGCTTCCATGTGAACTGTTACTCTCTGAGTATCTTCATAAATGTTCTAGAGAGTAATAGTCATATAGAAGCTATTCTATGAAGCATAGTCAGTATATTTCATATTTTTTGATTCATGATGTCCAATGGATAAGACTCTGAGTTCTCAGGCTTTACAAGTAAAACCCCTCAGGAGGCACCAGAATGTAGGCCCAAAATGGCCACATCCTTCAAAAAAATTTGAAATATTTTCTAAGGCAAAGAAGGATGTTACATCCTGCGTGAGATCCAATGTATTTTATAGTGGTGTAGGATAGAATTTTTATTCCATGATCAAAATAGTCAAAGTTCACTTTGCCACTTTTGGAATCATGGATCATAGCATATTTTTGATTAATTCTAAAAGCTCAATGGTCTATAGCATGTTCTAATCTGCATGATATCTGACGTGTTTCCATACCACTATCAAAATAGTTAAATTTCACACTTGCTTACTTCCAAACTATAACACAGTGCATATTATTCTATCCCACGCATGCTAAAGGCTATTTCAAACTTGTTCTACCCCATGAGAGTTCAAGAGTATTTTGTATTCGCACATCGCACATGTTCTAGACTACCATCAAAATTGTCAAACACTACGAAAGTGAATAATATAGTCATGGACTGGCACAAGGTTTTATATAGCATATGTCTTATGTTATATCCCACATGGACCAGATCGATGGTCTACCCCAAGGTTAGCCACAGTTAAACTAGAAGGCATGAGTTTCAAGGCATAGACTAAAACACATTATAGATCATGTTCTACACCACGGATGCAAATTGACTCTAAATTAGATTGAAGAATAAGAGTCACGATCTAGCGCAATGTTCCATCCCATGTACCTCCAAGTATATTTTCATGCTAAATCCTCATGTGCTCCAATCGATGGTCAAAGTGGTCAAAGGAAGTGATAAGCTATTAATAGGAGTGGGCTACAACATATTCTACACTACGAAGCTATCAAGATTTAATATTGGCTATCAGTTCATAAATCAATCGTTGGTCCATTCTGATGATATCTTAAGCACATAAAAGTAGAGCCTTTGCGACATGAACTGGTTGAGCAAGAGAGCTAGCAGACGAAGCATCAACGAGGCCAAGAACCAAGAAAATGTAGTTGTAGTTGGTTGTAGATCTATGGTAGATAAGGTCTACAAGAATGAAATATGGCCAAGATCATGTTTTTGATAGCTTGGAGCCAAACCACCATGAATAACCAGCAAGTTGCAGAGGTTGAGCTATAAAGGAGCGCAAGATCGTGTAGTTTCTTTTGTTCTCAAACATAAACCAGAGGCTACCACAACATCTAGCTAATATGGCATTTCATTTTCCTTGTAATGTTCTATTTATTTCAATTTCCTTGCATGTAAAAACTATAAAATGAGGATGAGCCCTCATTTTGAAGGGTTAGATCTAGAGTGTTTGCTTTCCCTGCAATGTAATACTTATCTACAAATCAATAGAAGGAACATTACTTGGATGTTTATCTCAAACTGGTGTCGTTTACAATTTTTAGAGAGATTCAAGTTGTGGATTACATTTTTCCTACTGTTGCTATGGTTAGTCTATTTTATTGATATTGGATTGCTAACTTAGAGTATTGAAATATTTTCTTAATTTAATTTGTGCTTGCAAGAAGTTAATTTTTGTTAAATCTTGATATTGAGCTTATTCAGCTAATTTGAATTATTAGTATCTTGATATTGAAATAGCTTTATTAATACATATCTCTATTTTTTCTATAATATTGAAGATTACTTGTTTTGAATGATGTTAATTTCAAGTGTGGGACACTGGAAATTTTTTTGCAAGATGGGTTTTCCTTGTAGATGCCTATGTTGTTATCTCTATCCATCCACTATTTGATTACTATTCCTTAATTCTAACTCATGTCTATCCCTACCCTTTAAATATTTTACTAATATTAAATGAGGCAACACCTTATTAGTTGACAAGGAATACCAACCTACTATGGAGGTTGGATTAGAGTAATATTTAATTCATCCAATGTTGTGGTTTGAAATATGATTAGTGGGTGCATGCCTAATCAGATAATTGGAATATAATAGTCATAGTATCAAGCTTTTCCTTGATGGAAATTTGGATTCCAATAGGACATTAATATCCTCTATGACTTTGGCTTACATCAAAGCCTCCTAGAATGCTAGATACTATTGCAACTAAAGTACCAATGGTATGTGTTTAGCACAACTCTTTGTGAACATATGAGTTAGTTCAGATATGGGAATGGCAAATGGACGTTTTGACATGACTTTTCACCATTTATTCCCATAATCTATAACCAGCTCATTATCATATTGACATAAGTTTGATAAGTCAGAAAGGTTAGCTTTCTTCTTGATGTTATAATAAAAGCGTTAGCTAGCTATTCAAATCTAGTTATATTGTGCCTCGAAAGATGATTGTACCACTCAAGGATAGCATACAAAAGTGTGATCATGAAAGTTTGTAGCAATAAGACATCATTGTTCTAAAATTGGAAACACAAGTTCATAAAACTCATAACATGTTCCTGTGCATCTTTGTCCCCTTTGAATTTTTCCAACTTAGGCATTTTAAAGTGTTCAAGATATGCTGGACTAGGTACCGATAGACTAAGGGGCTGATTATAAATTTTGCTCAAATTAGGCTTCTAATAAGCTGCATCTTATTTCTCAAGTGTTTGAAGTCACTCGATGAGCACTTTGTATGCCTAAGATGAGGTGATCTCATCCTCCCAAAGAGGCCTTCAAGGAGTAAGTGGTGGTAAGTTTCTATGTGATTGAGTTGGTTGATTGTAGTCATCAACCAAGTCCACTAAGGATGGTTTAGGGTGCAATTGCTCCTGATAATCTTGTTTTTGTCCTCATACTGTTCATGTTCTGGTATGTTTGGTGCTAGGCACTATTTTTATTGTTGTGAAGTGTGATGAGGATGAGTGTTTGTTTACCTACAAGGTAGCTCTTGGTGAAACATATTTTATCTCTCATTATGTTGTTGCCTATAAGAACTAGGTTTGGGTAATTCCTCTTGAGCTAACCTATTTAATAATTCTTTATTTTCCTTTTGCTCAAGGATCCTTTGTTCTCATACATGGTGTTTGTACAGATGCTGGAAATGCAGCCTCTATCATTCCATGTGCTCTTCTTCTATGCACTTATACTCATTGCATAAATCCTCCAATTGGGCTTGGAGTAATTGCTCTATTTGGATTGCATCAGGTCTAGGTATCCAATCTGATCGATCTACTATGTATGGTCATTAGCTTTGTAGCTCTGTACAAGGAGATTTATCAATTTTAGTTCTAGGTGAAGGTCTAGCTACCCTCTTATGTCTATGTATCAAGGTTTTATTAGCACCATGCTCAACCCTATGCTCAGTGCCCTCATGTATGGATGGGGTGATTGTATTACGTACTCACTTGGATAATTCACCTTGGGCATACATATGATATGCTATCACTTTGCTATGTGCACTCTCTGAATGAGAATGGGTATTTGAAGTGGTCGTATGAGTTGATTCTCTACCATACATGTCTAAATAATCAAGTTGATGGGCTTTCCAAGGTTGGCTAAGAGGTGTACCTCTTTCACCATTGCTACAGAATGATATGACATCCAGTCCCCATTCGAAGGGATTTGGAGCTCTGGTGGATATGCGAAGGGTCACAACTCCTCTATTTTTCCCCTCATTGGGTGGATTTTTTCTATAAAAATCATGTGATGATTGAGGTCTGGAAGTACCCTCATCATGATTATGAGAATTCCTTACACTAGTCCTCCTATTTGGGGTTTCTTGATGAGATTTTCCATGAGTAGAATTGATTCCTCGAAGGCTTCCTGAACGTCATTAAGGTATGGATTGATCAAGTGGACTGAATCTAGGATGGTTTGTGCCCTCTTGTGCATTGGATACCATATCATTTTTCAACTAAGAGTGGCCTTGTGTGGTGATAATTCATTTTTGAATTATCTCATATGTGATTTTAAGAAATAAACAATGTATACATATGGTTATATCTTTTAAAGTTTGATTGTGTTTCCTAAAAAGCTATCTTGTGTGTTTTGATTTGTTGTATATCGTACCACTTTCTTGTGTGAGTTTGAACATAGTTTATGTAAATCTTAATTTGTTAAAAAAAATTCACCTTGTATGCCCGTACACATATATCCGATGATGAAGTCTAGATTGTGAATTCCATCAAGCTATGGATATGAAACACATAATCGATGAGGGGACACAAGTCCTACTGGTCCTCACCCAATCCATTGTGGGCATCTATACACTCTTAGAAGATAAATGTATGCTATTTTACATAGCTTCGATGGATCTTGGATCTGGTCTTGGCCACGATTAGGTTAAAAAAAATCTCAATATCCAAGCCAAATAGGTGGTTATGAAGGCCACCATTAATCTTGATCAATTGGTTGGATGTGAGATCCCAACTCAAATGATGTTAAACTTTAAAGTATGATGTGTGTGTGGTTCATTTTACTTTAAAAAAAAGCAATGGTGCATCATACAACACACCATGATTTTTCAACTACACATTCATGAAAATAATGTTTTAAAGTTTAAAATGATGCATGTAAAAGATGTTTTTCTTTTCAAAAAATATAGTGTAGAGCTAAATGAGATAGCCTTTCAGTAGGCTACAAACATTCAAACCCTAACAATAAAATTTAATAAAGGCCACCTTTCAGGGTTATGCATAAAGGGTTGGACTAAAAATGTACTTATAAAAAAATGGTGAATCGTAATAAAAATTATGGTGAGTCAGGAATAATCCTAATAAAATAAAATCGAGCATATTCACACAAAAATTTGGGGTATTTGAAGCTCTAAAATGTAATTTCATATTTAGGTCCACTTTTGACCTATTAAATCATCTTATAACTTCATAAAAACACCACCATTAGATCAGGTTTGAAAAGAGCTTTCCAACGAGTACAAATATGCCTATGTTTGGACGTATATATGGTAAAATGACCCTAAGAAACAATTGGTCCTAAAAAAATTAGGTGACTGGGTTCATCGAGGGTCCTCATATTAACCAATTTCTAATTTTGGAAATCCTAATATTTGCCCAATTTATGAATATTCACCACTATGCATAACCCTTCCACCTTTATGAACAACAATCAATAGTAGTAGCCACTATGCACAGGGTTGGTCATAATCATGGTCATTGGATTCTGGGGTGGCTAATAGCAGAGGTTGTTGTTCCCAGTAGCGGAAGAAAATAAACAAAGAGAAACCTAAACATTTACCTTCTGAATTTCCCTATGTTTATTAATTATTTGATATTCTAGAAAATTTTAAAAAAGTACAGCAAAAAATAGATCAGAGTAATTGTAGGCCCAAAATGGCCACATACTTCGTAAAATTTTGTATAATTTTTACTAAGTGATAAAACTGCCATTCTGCTTTGGAACAAGGTTGATAAGACGAATCCGCTCAATAGTCATGTAGTTTTGCTTGTTTAAAATGATTTCGAGGAATTCCATTTCGGGTCCAAATTGAAGAAGGATTACAAAATCTACAAAATTTTGTGAAAGGTGGTAACATCAAAAAAAAAAAGTACATAATGGCCCTTTTGCATATACTCGATTACGAAAACTCTTTTGGTTCTCCACCTCAGATTAGTGTTATCCTCAAATCCACAAAAGTCTCAAGGAGATGATGATGTAAGCAAAAAAAAAGTGCATATTGACAATCCAGAGAATAAACGAGTATTTTTTATCTGGAATGAAGATAAGGTGGAATGGCGGAATGATGTAAGAACTTAACTCCAGATCCGAACTAAGGAAGAGCTCATTCTATCTAGAATGGAATACGTAAAAGTTATAAAGAAGAGGTGATGTCATCAATATTTTAATGCATATTGGAAAAGATAAAAGCCCCGGAGTGGATTCAAGGTTTGAATTTACAAGATCCGGATTGGATGTTCTACTGCTAAGTAAAATGATGTCATCCAACGGATGGGATTTCAACTTATTCGGATCTAATTTGGACCATGGGATAAAGAATATCAATAGTGGAGGTTAGTCTGCTAAATCTAGGCCATTTAAAAGGATGTCCCTACACTAGAACTGTAACATATTGGCCAGAAGATGAAGCATCAAGAGTTTTCAGGAAGATCAAACCAGAGGTAGTTGTAGATCGATGATGGTGCTCTACTCCTAAGAAATATCTATGAAAGTGTGTGATCTAGAATGTTCTGAACTTTAGTTCTAATGAGTGACTAGCAAGTAGTAGAGAACCCATGCTACCATAGTGGTTTCCCTTTCAGTAGATTTCCCATAGGTTTGACCAATGAGCTAATGCCAACTAAGTTCTTTGTTGAGTTGTAACAAGATTTTATGTATTGTTTCTTGATTTGTAATATGAAAAACTATAAGTAGAGGTCGAACCTCCATTTTTGAAGGGTCGGATCTAGCATGTTTTCCTATACCATTGTAAATATTTTTGAAGAGTTGAATGAAAGGAGCAATACATTGATCTTCGCCTCAAGGCTATGTTTCCATGCTTGATGTCAGAGGTTCGGATTTCATAGTTGTATTTTTGTGAATACTTAGATGGTTAGTTTATGCCTATATTGGATTACTAGTTTTTATGGGTAATTTAAATCTGCTTTGAAGTTTGTTATGTATTATTAGTAAGTACATTTTTGTAAAATCTAGTTTTGGTGAATTCTGCTATTTGGATTATCATTTCCTAGATATTGAAATTGCTTGCTATAACATTTTTCTGTTATGCTTTAATATCTGAAATGAGCTATCTTAGGATAACGGTTGATATAAATGTATGTCTTTAATATGGTTTTTTGGAAGCTTTTTATGGTGATGCAATGTTTTTAACCTATCTGTCCATTGATATATACATCTCTCTAACCCTAACCTTATAAAAACCCTAAACTCCAAGCCCTAATTGAGCATAATTGTGTCAACAATATGCTAAGTTGACAAGGAACTAGCCTACTCTGGAGGTTGGATCGAAAACCCTAATTTTGGTCCTTCCAATATTGAGTGCTGAGCTGCAGCTATCGGGTGCAAGCTTAAACAAAAAGTAGAAAGATAGACAGCCGCAGTATCAAGTAAAACTTGGTGCAATTCAGTGCCCAACAGTTTTTGGCATGCCCAGTGGGATAGTTCACAAGGAACACAAAACCCATCTAGAAGAGTTATAATTATCTCATCTCGAAGGAATCAATATTTTGTGAATTATATTGACCTTATTAGTAGAGAAAATAAAGTTCACCTGGTGACACTCTGGTCAGAAGACCCTAAAAAAGTATTGTAGACCAGTACCCTTTCATGTATACCAGGTATTATAAGAGGAACAACCCTAATTCTTTATTTCATTGTGAGTTACCTCATAGAGGGGCTGCTGTTATCAAAATTTTAGATCAAGATTTTATTGTATAAGAAGAGCTTCTGGAAGAAAACCCAACAGTTCCCCCAAGAAGACCTACAATAAAAAATATGGCACAAAATTTTGCTCCCAATCAACCACTACAAAAGTACCCTAATTGGGATTCAATTGGGCCCCTTATATTAGCACAAATGGATACCATTCCTTATGTTGTGTCTAAGGCAACCCCCACATATGATGTATTTAGGAAAACATCTTATGAGCACTACCAAGATATCCTAAATCTGGCAACGATTCACAACATAAAAGAAGAAAATATTATTGTCAGAATTCTAGTCATGTCCTTTTGTGGACATATATTACATTGGTTTAGAACTCTGGAAGATAATTCTATCACTTCATGGTAATCCTTGGTTGAGCCATTCATAGAAGAGTTTAATGAATCTATTGATCCATTTTCTTTGTTGAATCAGTTTACAACCATGCAAAAAACTCAGCAAGAAACTGTCTCAGACTTTAATTTGAGATTTAGCAGAACATGGAAGAGAATTCCCCCCACTGCTAGACCAACTAATTGTTTGGCTTATATGTATTACATTCATGCCCTGGGATCAGAGCTAGGTCTGCAAACACAATAATATAGAATTGAAACTTTCCCCCAATTTTATAATGTAGTCGTCCATGCCAAGAATATCTTTATCAATGTAGGAATAATTCCCGCAAAGACCTTGTTACCCTCCAACTTAAAAACCAGTAGTAGCCATGAGAAATCCACAAAATATTTCTACATGTACCCCCTTTCTTTACCATATCCATATCCTAAGATAAATTTGATTCCTGGACCTAAAACTGTGTCCTCCATACCTTCTTTTCCCCCCTTTCTTCTCAACCTTCTCAAGAATTATCTGCTATTCTAGACATACAAAATACCATGAAAACTCTGAGTAATAGAATGAATTCAATAGAAAAGAAAGATCATAAAAGGTCACAACAAAGTAGATTCCCATTTGTAAACAAATATCAAAGGCATGACCCTAGTAATGATATCGATGTTAGGGTGAATGTAGCATATGAAGATCTAGAATGTTTTGCAGATACCACTCTTGCAAATATCTGGTGTTTAGTATGCAATGACCCCCATGACTCACAGTCTTGTGTGATGTATCAAAACCATGTTCAACAAGCCATGGATCAAGCTGAAAGAAATCAAAAAGGGAGAGTTAATATGTTATGGCACCCTGATCAAATAATGGTTGGAAAAGAGTTGGAGGAAGAAATCCCAATTGTTGTTATGACAAGGTCTAGAAACAAAGCTTTACAAGTAGACCCTCAGAAGATGGAAAAATTCTAGGTCCCTTATCAAAAGAAGGCTGACTTCCCTCCTCAGAGTAGTGACACTTTTCCTATTCCCCGAGCCAAGGGAAAGGAGAAAACTGATAATTTCCCTAAAAATCTAGAAAGAGTAAAAAAAGAATACAGAATGAAATCCAAGGGTGAAGAACAAGAAAGGCTCAGGTTCCCCTCTATTACCAAAAGACAAAGGTTAGAAGCAACCCAACAATACAAAAGGAGGTATGGTGAGGCGAACAAAGGAATGGAAAGACTATCCCTAACCAAGTCTGAGTATAACATTATGGAAGATATGAAAATGATTCCATCAAAAGCTAGCCTATATGATACCCTTTTCATCTCGGGACAGATTGACCTACTTAAAGCTTCCCTCAGAAAAAATCCCCAGAACAGACCAACCACTACCATCCTTAGTATATCATCAGAAAATAAAGAAATGACACATATTGTTCTAAAGAATAAACCTCCCCATTTTTATATATCCCTAAGAATGGAGGGATGGGTAGTCCAGAATTGTATGATTGATTCAAGAGCATCAACCACAGTTATGCCTAAGGCAGTATGTGAAGAAATGGGTATGGAATATACCTGGTATTGTCATGGAGTGTTATAGTTATATGGGACACCTGTAAAGATGGTTGGGGTTATTAAATATGTACTGATGAGGTTGCACAAAGCCCCTGAGGTGATAGTAGTATAGGAAATAGTGGTGGTGGATTTAGAACCCTATTTTGGGTTATGTCTCCCAAGATAATTTACTGCAAATCTATGAGGATGTATGTATATGGATTATTCTAGCATGGTAATACCTTTCAAGTTAAAAAGTATAAGGATAACTCCTAAGAAACTAGTTGCTTATCATATTGAAAAAAATTGAAGAAGATATGTGCAACCTTAACCCTTTGAAGGAATTTGAGCTAGTAGAAAACATTGAGGAACTAGACATTGAAGATGAGTTACCTTTCAAAGAAGATTACAGTCAATTTGGAACTAGTATGGGTACATACGCCATCACAAATTAATTTGAAAAGAAACTCCCTGCTATTTCTAATAAATCCTTAAGAAATAATGAAACATGGGTTATGCACTTTGACGATGCTAAATGTAGAAATGGTGCAGGGGCTGGTGTGGTTTTACAATCACAGTCTGAAGGAATGAAGAATTTTTATTATAGACTGACATGATCATGTACCAATAATGTTGTAGAATACGAGGCTTTGTGCCTTGGATTAATGCAAGCTAAAAGCATGGGCATCAAGATTTTTAACATAAATGGTGATTCTGAGTTAATAGTACATCAGGTGAGGAATAAGTGTAGCAGTAAGCACCATTACTTAAAGGCTTACAGTAATAGAGTATGGGATCTAATGGATTTATTTGATGCCCTAAACCTAACTTTTGTGCCTAGAGAAGAGAATCACTTGGCAGATGCATTGGCAACAAAGGGAGCTAATTTCAATCCTTCTATGGATTTTGGGACTAAGAAGACCAAGGGAATTAAAATGGTTTTCAGACCTGTAGTTCCAGATAAGAAAATATTCTGAGAGGTTTTCAAAAGTGATAAATAGATTTTGGACTCTATGATAAAAGAAGCATGCCTCACAACTATCTAAGAGGAATACTTGGAGGAGATAGATCAACAAGACTACATCCAGCTAAGAAACAATCATATCCTAAGGGGATTGGTCACCCTTGAAAGTTTATTCGATAATGAATATAGGAAGAAGGTTGGAGCTATGAATTTTGCTGAGAAGATCTATAAGGAGGTAGAAGTCGAAATAGGAAAGAAGCTAAATATTGGGATCCAATGTTCTCATGAGGAAGCAAAAGAAATCAAAGCTTTGTGCTTAAAATACCAAGACACTATGGCTTGGTCATATGAGGACCTTAAAGTTTATGACAAAAGGATTATCCAGTATACTATTGAGTTAGAACCTGATGCTAAACCATTCTGGAAAAAAAAAGGCCTGTCAATCCAAGGATAAAAGCCATTATGAGAGAAGAAATTTTAAAGATGCTAAAGGCTAGGATAATATATCCAATAAAACATTCCACTTGGGTAGCCAATTTGGTACCCGTAAGAAAGAAGAATGGAGATATATGACTATGTGTGGATTTTAGAAATCTGAATCAAGCTTCCCTCAAGGATCACTATCCCATTTCTTGGATTGACCAGATCTTACAAGTGGTAGCTGGAGTAGAGAGATTCTCGCTATTGTATGGTTATTCTAGATATAACCAGGTTTAGGTAAAATATCAAGATCAATATAAAATAGCATTTACTACAAAATCGGGTACATTTGCCTATCATAGGATGCCCTTTGGTCTGTCTAATGCAGGAGCTACATTTTAGAGGACTTTGGAAGTAATATCATAGCTTGTTATCTATGGAAGAATTCCATCAAAGCATTAAATATAGCTTATAGGATGAGGTTGGAATCGGTTCATTGGAAGTGCCACTATCTCAAGAACAAGCTGCTAAGCTAATTATGAGCTACGTATGACTAAGAGATATCATGGAAGATATAGTGATTAGAGGAAATGTTGTTGATTATGAGGATGTGGAAGAATTACAATGCGTTTATAAGCAGCTTAAAGAAACATCAAATTCTTCTGAGCAAGCTTGGAAGAAGGTTCTTCAATATTTAGAATCAATGATTCAGGTGTTCATAGACACATCTGGCGAAGATAATCAGGAAGTACAAACTCCTGGAGAGGATGAAGAGGAAGAGGTTGTACAAGAATGAGAATAATATTGAGCAGTTATAGGCTCGATAGGGGCTCATGCTTAAGATATTCTATGTTTGTACATATAACATCAGTTTTATATTTCTATTTTTACCCTGACAATTATTAGAAATAAGCAATAAAGGTATGAAGTCTACAAATTTTTTTTTTTGTGTGAATGCATTCTTTGAAATAAAGCCTTATAAAGGAGGCAGAGTTGTGTATAGTTTTGGAAGACAATAATAGTATTGATATTATGGACACAAGTCTATGGCTGAACATATCTTCAAAAATTAGTTTTGTTTTAACTCCTAAGGCCCAATGGATAAGAATCTATATTTGATTGGCTTTACGAGAAAATCCACCCAGGAGGTGCCAGAATGTAGGCCCAAAATGGCCACATAGTAAAATTTTGTATAATTTTTAGTAAGTGATAAAACAACCATTTCTCTCTAGAACAAGGTTGATAAGATTAATCCGCTCAATAGTCATGCAGTTTTGCTTGTTTAAAATGATTTTGAGGAACTCCATTTCGGGTCCAGATTGAAGAAGGATTGCAAAATTCATAAATTTTTTTGAAAGGTGGTGACATCAGCAGTAAAAAAGTATGGAATGACCCTTTTGCATATACCCGATTCTGAAAACTCTTTTGGTTCTCCGCATCGGATTAGCATTATCCTTAAATTAATAAAAATCTCAAGGAGATGATGATGTAAGCAACAAAAAAGTGTGGATTGACAATCTGGAGAATAAACAAGTATTTTTCTATCCGAAATGAAGATAAGGTGGAATGGAAAAATAATGTAAGAACTTAACTCTAGATATGGACTAAGGAAGATGCTCATTCTATCCGGAATGGAATCCACAAAAGTTATAAGGAAGAGGTGACATCATCAAAATTTTAATGCGTATTGGAAAAGATAAAGGCCCCAGAGCAGATTCAAGGTTTGAATTTCCAAGATCTGGATTGGATGTTCTACTGCTAAGTAAAACGATGTCATCCAGCAAATGGGCTTTCAACTTATTCGAAACAATCTAGACCATGGGATAAATAAGATCAATGGTGAAGGTTAGTTTGCTAAATTTGGTCCATTTAAAAGGATGTCCCTACACCATAACTATATAGATTGGATGAAAGATGAAGCATCGAGAGTTTCTAGGAAGATAAAACCAGAGGCAGTTACAGATCGACGGTGGCGCTCTACTCCCAAGAAATATCTATGGAAGTACGTGATCTAGAATGTTTTGAACTATAGTTCTAATGAGAGACCAACAAGTTACAGAGAACCCATGTTGTCATGGCGGTTTCCCTTTCAACAGATTTCTTGGAGGTTTGACCAATGAGCTAATGCCAGCTAAGTTCTTTGCTGAGATAATGTAACAAGATTTGATGTATTATTTCTTGATTTGTTATATGAAAAACTATAAGTAGAGGTCAAAACCCCATTTTTGAAGGGTCGGCTCTAGCATGTTTTCCTATACCATTGTAAATTTATCTGAAGAGCTGAATGAAAGGAGTAATACATTGATCTTCGCCTCAAGGCTTTGTTTCCATGCTCGATGTCAAAGGTTTGAATTTCATAGTTGTATTTATGTGAATACTTAGATGGTTAGTTTGTGCCTATATTGGATTACTAGCTATTATGGGTAATTGAAATCTTCTTTGAAGTTTATTCTGTGTTATTAGTAAGTACATTTCTATAAAATCTAGTTTTGGTGAATTTTGCTATTTGGATTATCATTTCTTGGATATTGAAATTTCTTGCTATAACATTTCTCTATTATGCTTTAATATCTGAAACGAGCTATCTTGGGATAAGGGTTTATCTGAATGTATGTCTTTAATATGGTTTTTTGGAAGCCTTTTATGGTGATGCAATGTTGTTAACCTATCCATCCACTGATATCTACATATCTCTAACCCTAACCTTATCTTACCCTAAAATCCAAGCCCTAATTGAGCATAATTGTGTCAACAATCTACTAAGTTGATAAGGAACCAGCCTACTCTAGAGGTTGGATTGGAAACCCCAATTTTGGTCCTTCTAATGTTGAGTGCTGAGCTACAGCTATCGAGTGCAAGCCTAAATAGAAAGTAGGAAGATATACAACCACATTATCAAGTAAAACTTGTTGTAGTTCAGTGACCAATAGTAACTTATAGGTGAAGCCCTAGTTTGAAGAAGTTGCTACAATTTTGATTCTCTATGTTTTTTCTGAGACTGCTGACGATCAGGGTGATGATGGTGTTGGTCATTGGAGCTAATGGTGATGGTGACTTTTAGCCATGATCACTTAGAGCGATGGTACTTATAATGAAAAATAGCAAAAAACTTTGTTAGCAACAAAAATAGAAGGGTCCCGCACGTGATCACCACTTGTGAATTGCCAAAAGACTCTAAACATCTATAATATTGCAATACAAAATAAATTTCATAATAGAAATCTATGTAACCATGATAACAAGAATTTGAATAAAGAGACGAGCCATTTTCATTAATTTTCAAAACACATTGTACATTAGGTTACAATACATCCCTCTTAGGGATACCAAATTGATACGATATTACAAAATATTTCAAGAATAGATGTCTTCCAAGTAGACTCTTATGAAATTCCTCTAATATGATTATAGGAGGGTTTCCTTTGCAACCTCTATGTGATAACGTCAAATAAGGTGGTCTTGATGATGCTTAGCTCCTGTAAAAGACCTATCACCTTCACACAAAGAAACTAAAAATAGATTAATGGTATTGAAAGCCTCTCAAGATGAGACTAGTTTCTTGATAGGTATAATAAAGCAAGTAAATGCATAAAAAAGTATAAAAATGCATGAAATAATGGAATGAAAGCATGAATATTGAATCTAAAGCAATTAATATATGTTATAAAAGTAGATGAAAGCATCTACTAACTAATCTACTGGCTAAAAAAAAGGAAGAGATACATCATCATGAGGCCACTATTGATCAAATCGACAGGCTCTATTAGCCATTGTTGACATCAGTGGTGATGCCTACGGGACACTGTTGAAAATAGTAGCCATGGGATAGAGACTCTATTCTCTATATTTTGTGTTTGATGATGATCAATTCCTCTATTGAATTGATGTGCAAGGGTTGGTCGTGTCTCAAGACATATTTTGATCATTGAATTATCTCAAATCTATGGTAATTTGATGTTTGAATGGTAAGATGATTGATCGTTAAGCTTTGATGATCTCCATTGGTGAATATATAGATGTTATGGCATAATTGGGCAACACTTCATTGCACCTCAAATGGATATAAAATCGCTTCTCAGTTTGTCAGAGCTCTATTATGGCAATCACTCATCAAAATATCTAAAATTTTCTCTTGATTTGGGATACCTTAAATAGACTTCTTGAGTTTGAATCCTAGCTTCTCTAGGAAGCCAAGATAAAAAAAAATTTAGGCTAGGGCAGTTGTAAGGATGCTTCTGAAAGATTCACAAGCGCAACCGCTCAAGAAACCATTGCTGGAAATGTATTTTTCTCAGCTTGGGTACCCTAATTTTGTTAAAAAATTGACCACTATGGAAAATCACGGCTATGGCCATGGCCACTATCGATAGGTGTGGATAGCCCATAGCTTCTCTGATCATCGGTGGTGATGATGGCCACCATTGATGACATCAACTATGAAGGTTTAATAGGACTAGATTTCCTTGATTGAGTGGTTGGAACCATTGCTGGGTTTTGGAAAGGTACAAGGTGAGTCATATGGCCAAACAAAGTTTCCACATGAGTAGCCTCCTCAACATGATGTGTTTTAGGTGTCTACATTAAAAATAAGTATCCTCTACCATGGATAGATGACCTCTTTGATCAACTAAAATATGCTATCATGTTTTAAAATATAGATCTAATATGAGGGTATCATTAGTTAAGGATTAAGGAATAATATACCCATAAGATATCCTTTAAGACCGTATATGGGTATTATGATTTCATAGTGTTGTTGTTTGATTTGATGAATGTACCAGTAGATTTTATAAATCTGATGAACAATGTGTTCAAAAAATATCTAGAAAAATTTGTCTTAGTATTCTTGGATGATATTCTAATCTATTCTTGTACTAAGAAGGAACACAACCACCATCTCAGGTTAGCATTGGAAGTACTAAGGAAGAACTAGATTTATGGTAAGCTGTCAAAATATAAATTTTATACACTACAAGTACATTATTTGGGATACATCATCTCTTTAGAAAGAATTTCTATAAATCCAATAAAAATTAAGGCTATATTAAATTGACATTTGCCAATAAATGTGATAGAAGTTAGGAGTTTCATGGGACTCACTAGCTATTATAGGCATTTTGTGAGAGATTACTCTAAGGTTACCTATTCGATCACCAATATTCAAAAAAAGGAAAAAGAGTTCAAATAGATGGATAAGTGTGAGGCTACATTTGAGGCTCCAAAAAATAAGTTAACAACATTGATTCTCAAGATACCAGACCCTCTTGGGAATATTACCATGTGCACTAATGCTTACCTAGAAGGTTTTGGTGGAGTATTGTCATAAGAAGAGGCTACAATGGCATATGAGTCTAGGAAACTCAAGAAGCATGAGGTAAACTATGCTATGCATGATCTAGAATTTGTAGTAGTAGTACATGCCCTAAATTTCTAGAGGTATTATTTGTTGGGTAGGTCATTTGAGCTAAGAATAGACCATCAAAGTTTGAGATATATCTTCACTCAACCTATGCTAAACACAAGGTAGAGAAGATGGGTAGAATTCTTAGTTGAGTATGACTTTGGTATTGAGTACATCAAAGGGAAGGAAAATAATATTGTAGATGCCTTGAGTAGGAGAAGGCACATAGTAGCATTGACTTAAATCCATATATATTTTATGGATAGGGTCAAGTAAATGCAACTACAAGACCCGTATTGCATAGAAATTTGGAATAAAACCAAGGTAAATCCTAAAGAGAATAAGGAATTAAACATAAAATATGAACTTTTATGCTTTAAATATATGGTATTTATTCCAAAAAATTGTGATTTAAGGAGTTTTATTATGAAAGAGGGACATAATTTTCCCTATTTCGCTCATATGGAAGGGTTAAAAATGAGGGAAAACATGAAAAATACCACATATTAGAATTAAATGAAGCAAGATATCACTAGTTTCATTACTAGATGTTTAGAGTGCAAGAAGGTAAAGGTAGAACGTTGACACCTAATAGGTAAATTGTACCCACATGATGTGCTTGTGCAAAAATGGTAGGTAATATCTATGGATTTCATAGTGGGTTTACCTAAGACTAGGTAGTAGCACGATGTGATCTTGGTAGTGGTTGATAAGCTAAAAAATGTTGCGCACTTTATACTGGGGAACATCAAGGATGATGAATCGGTGGTGGCAAATAAGTTTTCCAAATAAATGTCTAGGTTGCATGGGTTTCCTAAAGTGATCATATTAGACAGGGATTCTAGATTCACATCAAATATTTGGTAGGCTCTACATTATGCAGTAGGCACTAATCTAAATATTGGTTCTACATATCATCCTAAAATAGAAGGTCATATTGAAAGGTTCAACCAAATTTTATAAGACATGTTATTCATGTACTGCATGGACAAAAATTCTAAGTGGGAAGACTTTTTGCATCTTGCTGAATTTGTATATAATAATGGGTACCATGCATCATTGGGATGTCCCCATTTGAAGCCTTGTATGGCAAATGATGCATAACACATCTATCATGGGATAATTTAAAGGATTGGGTGATGATTATATTGGATATTATTCTAGATATGGAGGAACAACTTAGAGCAATATAACTTAGGCTCAAGGAAGTACTCGATCACCAAAAGAGCCATGTTGATCTAAAAATATCACCAAAATAATTCTTTGTAGGAGACAAAATATTCTTGAGGGTAATACCCATGAAAAGTGCCATAAATCCAACCAATTTGGATTCTATCTATGTTTTGCCCTTTGATATAATTGGTAGGATCATCCCAGTAGCCTATAGGTACACTTTGTCGTCCAACCTATCAAATATCCATTATACTTTCCACATATCCATGCTTAGAAAATATGTTGATGATCCTTCGCATGTATGGAATTTTTCTAAATTGTAGATGGTAGATCTCATAGAAATTGAGGTAAGACCAGTTAAGATTCTATAGGTTTATTCCAAGGTGTTAAGAAAATGGACCCTAGATCAATGTAAGGTCTAGTGGAACTAGTATTCCAAGGATTGTGCTACATGGAAATATGTTGAAGATATGAGATAGCAATTTCCATGTTTATTTGAATGAATTATGTATACCTTATATTGTAAGAAACACAAAGGATTGTGTTTAGTCCAAGGTAGGAGTATGTAATACCCATCCTCGGCATAACTCTTTATGAATAATGAACTATGTATTAGCATGAATGATTAATGATAATTTCTTTCATGATGTATATATGATGGAATGATTGTATTCTTTTGGGCATGGAATATGGTGTTGTTGATGTATGGGTGTAGGACCAAGTACTCTCTCTGGTGTGAACTATAGGAAAACCACATATAATGAGAGATATTTTAAAAAATGATAATGAAGACAGCTCAAGGTAATAAAATACCCTTCATGTAGTTGCATTGCATTTTTCTTGTTTTCATGCTCATACCATTGGGCCAAAAATTTGCTTACGCAACATCTCCTTAATAGGTCAGAAATAGAAATAGACTATATTAGAGGAGACCACCTATTTAGTGATAAAAAAATGGTGTGACACATGGTTAGTGTGAACTTATGCTTGTATTGATATGCGTGGACTATTGAGTATTAATGGGTAACTTTAATACTTTAGAAAATCCTTAAGGATTAATTATTTTGTTTCTTTCGAAGTTGATAAAGTTTCTTTTATTTTATTTGAATATTGCCTTTACATTGGTTTAATTGAGGAATATATTATTAGTTTATATGAAATTAAGGGAAGAATAGGTTTTTATTCTTTTAGATAACTTGTTAGCAAATTATGCTTAGGGTTATTTTATCTCTTTTGGTCTTGTTGGAGAAATAAAAGAAAGAGTGTGTCATCATTGCTTGTTTGATTATTTGCAAAGGGTAGAAGTATGTATTTGTTTATTTAAAATATTATAATAATTTTTTTGAGACCCTTGTGGGTTATGGAAGAATTATAAAAGTAGTATGCGATGCTTTTTTTTTAAATGGAAGTGTAAATGATGGTTTTGATTATTGAAATATTATAATATTTTTCAAGACCATTGTGGGTTAGGGAAGAATTATAAGAGTAGTATGGGATGCTATTTACCCTTAAATTAGAGTGTTTATGATGGATTTGGTTATCGAAAATTATGATTATGATTATTATTGATACTTAGAAGATTCAAGGAATCTTTGTAAGAGAGGTATGGGGTTCTCTTGTTTATTTGTTTTATTTCATGTTAGTTTTGAAAAAGAAACTATTGAAATGATTCTTGAGGTTTAGAAGAACTAAGGAATCATTGGGATTTTATCCATATTGGTGGTTTCATGTTATGTTTCATGCATGGTTGATGTATAGTAGGAAATAATATGAATAATGTTGCATTACACTTAGAGTTGTCCTGATACCTATGTATCCCTCATAAATCATGGTAGAAAACCTATCGAAAGATGTTGCAGATCAATAGAGGACTTGAATATCTTCAAATAATAGAAACACTTGATTTAGAAATATATTTATGTTAAGCATCATGTAAATATTTAGCAATTAATATTGTAAAAACTTGGTTATTTGAGTAGCTAATATGTTTCTGGGTATCAAATCTGATCAATTTGTTGAAATGCATTTTGTGTTAATTACTTGTCCCTTGTGTTTAAGTAATTTGTGTTTTGTTATCATATTTTGAAGTCTTATTTTCAAAATGAGTACATCTTAGTTTTATAATGAATTGAAGTAACTTGTAGCATTTTTGTTTTATACAAATGCTTATTAAATGTTTTGATATTATGTGGAATGATTATTATAGACTTTATGTTTCAATACAATATTAGTACCTTGGGAAGGATTGGTTAGTTCTTTTCTTGCAAAATGAGACTTAATTTATCCCAAAACCTATGAGGAGTTGTGGGGATGCAATAACCAAGTAAATGTGAGTCTTAGAAATATTTGCAAGCATGCAATAGCTAAGAGTTCATAAAAAAACTTGTAAGAAGTTGTGTGAATACAATAGCCACGTATCTTGTGATATTTTTCACCTTGAATGAGTAGAATCTGGTGTAATACCAACTAGAAGTTGTAGGGGTGATCCCTTGAATGTGTAGGATCAGGTTATCATGTTAGTTATCAACGAAATGGCAATGATCTTAGGTAGCCCACGAAGATGTGGTAACTAAGCACCAAAGATCTATCATTAAATTATCTTTTGATACCACATGATCTAATAGTTTATCTTATTAGACCATAAAAATGAAATTTTTAGGGTTGAGTGAGACACTATATTCTCTAAACCTATGAAATATAGACTCAAGGTGTTCAATATGTTTGTTCCTATATTATGAAAATATAGTCAAATTTTAAGATATATGAGAATAGTATCATTTACTAATCCCAAAAAGGTGATGTCCATGGCTTACTACAAGGTAGATCCTATGTTTGATAACCCAAATGACATCATCTAGTAGTAAAAGGTTTTCCACTAGGTGTGAAATCAATTTTATGTTGATCATCATCCTTGAACCAAATCTAGTTATACCCTATGAAACCATTCAAGAGTGACAACATATATGATCTTGCTACCTTCTATAAAATCATATATATAGTAATAAAGGGACAATTATATTTTAATGATGCCCTATTGATGTTCTTGAAGTTGATTCTTCTTTTGAAATAGTACTAGGTTAGCTACTCAGGTAAAATGCTTAATTGGAAATATGATTTGGGCCTACAAGAATTTGATAAGTTCCTTAATATTAGGATTCAAAGGCCATTATTTTTGTTGGAAAGGCTTTGCACCTAGTTCTATTTTAATAGTATTCTCTATGATATTATTATCATATACCTTCAAATATTCATATGAAATCTATGTTTCTTTATATTTTCCATAGAGCTCTTTAAATAGACCAATTCCTTCTCTGGTGCTCTTTTTAAAGTAGTAAGTTCTTCCCTTCGATGATCTCAATAGGGTGGTAATAATATGCTCTCACCTTGATGCTATATTTATTTACATTATTATCTATATTGAATAGAATTTCTAGAGTGATTAATCCCATAGGAAACTGATTTGTCTTTAGTAGAATCACCCTATATTTTATGTCACCTTTGTACTCATTCTTATATTTAGCATTTTTAGATTATTTAATAAGGAACTTGATGATTTGATCATCATTTTTGAAGACCTTCGAGTGATCAAAATTACTAGGGATTTTTATCCTAAATAATATTTATAGCTCCTTTGGTTTATCACAAATGTTAGATGTAGGATCAAATTTTTCCACAATTAATGCCAACTCATTTACTTTGATGTTTAACTTCCTAGGAACTATTTTAATCTCATAAGTATTGAAACTCTCTAGAAGATACCATACCTAATGCTTGTATGATTTTAGGTGTTTGTTCTTAGTGGAAAATTGGAAATTAACTTGATTTACGACTAGCTTATAGTTGTCAAATATTTTTAATTTTTTTTTCTCATATTCTTAACCTTCCTCAAACTAGTGCATAATGCTTCATATTTAGTGACATTGTTTGTGCAATTGAATAGTAGTCTATGTATAAAATTCGTTTGTGCTTCTTTTATATTAATGAATTAAATGCATTCATCTATTCTATTTTTGGTTCCTATGCCATAAAATGCATTATCTATGCTTTGTATAACCCTTGTGCCCATTGACTCGTTAGAGTTAGGATGTTAGATGATTCTTATGATATTAAGTAGTTTCCAATATTCATTTATTTTAAATAAATAATCATTATAAAGCACACTAATAACCATGTATATATATATATATATATATATATATATATATATATATATATATAATTTATCATCCTCCAAAACTTCATCATCCATAAAATTTAGCAATTCATTCCAATTTACCACACCATCTTCATCCAACTTATATAGTAAGTAGTTGCTTGGAGACTCATTCTCAATTTAGATTATTTTCTATCATATGGTACCTTTATATGGGTGTATTCCATTGACATGTACATATTCCTAGATAATTTACACATTCATTATCTAGACAACAATATACTAAAATACAAGAGCAAGTTGCTATTACCTCATATACTACCATTCTCTTTGGATATTTTGCTATGGTAATAATTAGATATTTCAAAACTCCAATGATATTAACTCTAGTTACATCCATCTAAATTGGATTTCTAACTATCTTGGTGTAGTATAAACCCATATCTTCATATAATACCTTTGGTGTCACATAGAATGGTGGTGGCTTCATGGTTTTGGACTTTGAAGTATTCTAGATATCTATCGTATTGATTTAAACAATGGATGGAAGCTTTGTTGTCAAGTTTTGTTGTTCAACTTGATTAATATTGTATGGATATATGTATCCCATTCTTAGCATATATCCTTTATTGTGCTTTGAGAAATTTTTGGAGTAGATTTTGCTAACTAGAAAGGGATAGTACCTCTATCATGATCACCTTAGTGAGTCTTCTTCATCTATTCTATAATATTGAATCTAAATTTAATCAAGCTATTATTTTTCAATGTTGTGAACTTCCTATCCTATATAGTATCCATTACACATCCTTCACTTGTGAGGGAAGAATATTTGAGAATATGTTCTTCCTCATTTTAAAGTTGATCCCTCTGTATTTCATTCCTCCTCTACTTGAACTTGTATACTTTATATATGTTCCTCTTTTTAGCTTTTGATTTCTTTAATTTTTGGTCTTATTATCTTTAATAGCATGTGCATCTACTTAGGATGTATAAATAATGTTTTTCCCATAATTTTTACTTTGATTTTCCTTTGTATGGTTTTTACAACCACCTTATCTTTCAAGCGTAATGATGGCCTTCCCTTACTAAGTGCCATGGTGCCTTTGTCTACTTTTGTGTGTTTCTTTGTGTAGGCTTACCCTTTTGATGCTTTTGTTTTTCCTCAAGTTCCAACCTCTTGATAATTTATACACATGGAATTATCCTCAAATGTAGAATATTTTCCTATTCTATTATACTAAAGTTGGAAAATATTATTATAGGGAAAATTTACCTACAACCCTACTTTGCTCAAATAAGACTCATTCGAAAGTGATACAAGCCAAGGAAAATAGTCAAAATGCACTTCCTATTTTTATTCAGAAAAAAATATCTCCAATAAAAGGTGAATGAGATCAAAATTCATGCCAACGATTAGGTCTTTCATCTATGGTTGATGCTCCTATTCTAATACAAATCAGTCACATCAAGGGAACTAAGGCCCATGGACCATTAATTTTCAAGCCAATAGATCATGTGATCCTTTTGATAGAAGAGAGTGTATAAAAAAAGAAAAGGCTCTAACAAAGCCTAACGATGGACACATGGTGACTTGTCAATAGCCTAAGAAGGAAAACACCAATACACAAATGGTGAAGGTCCACCATTTATCATAGAGAGTTCCACCTCATCCAAGAACACATGATATATAAACGTGTAAGGAAGGAAATAGGAAAAGGAGCATTTAACAAGAACATCCATCATTGAATATAAATATTGACTTTTGCAATCAAGCCTATTAGATCCAAACATATGTCAATCATAGATACCACCCACCATACACATAAGCCTACCCTATTGATTTGCACTAGTCAAGGATACCATGCTCACTGTGCCAACAAGATGATGCATTCTAGGATAAAATCTACAAAATATCAATGGTGCAACTATCCCAACACATCAACAAAAAGATAATTTAGCAATAGTTGATCATCCAAAGGCCTAAAAGATTTCAATATTTATGGCACTAGATCTAGAGACCTTGAAGTTATTATTTATAGTTGTTGAATAATTTTAGATATAGGAGTAGAAGATAATTTGTAGGCCTTATACATAGAACTTTAAAGGGAAGGAACCCTCCTCTCAACTTATAAATAGGCCCAAACTTTATTGTAAAGGTATTGGAAGTTGTCTGCTCATTCCTTGTACCTAACCTTGTGGGCTCCTCATTTCATCCTTCTTTTGTATTGTAACAAAGAGAAACCAAAACTTGGATAACTTCCTAAGGGGCACTGAACCCTTTGAGCCTTATTATCTTATAATAATTTATGGCATGTTAATAAAAGTCGTAACTAATTATACTTTGCCCTCCTTCCTTTAACTTGTTTTAATTCTTCGTGGTGTGTTTGCTTGGTTATGTTCACTAGCCATAGTATGGTGTAGTGTTTTGAAACTCACAACTCATGAGAAACTTCAGAGCCTAATTTTAGTTAGTTCTTGGCAACTCAGGAAAATCTTGGCAAAAAAAAATCAAAGAAATTAAAATAAATAAACAAATAATTTTTTAACCTAAGATAACAATACCATTTAAAAAATAATAACATTTTGCAGATTGGATATCGGTATAATAAATTTTCTAAGTATTTCAAAACTCATAACATGTATTTGAAGGTTTCAACGTAGTCCTGACTTCAAGGTTTTACGATTAACACTATCTCCAGGTACATAGAATGCATGTAAAGTGACATCATAGCCTCTCCTCGGGATTACTAAGCCACACATAGTATTTATAATTTGAGTGGATTTGATAGTGAAGGTTTTGTTACTCAAAAAATAAGGTTTAAGGTTAGGATCTAAAGAATACAATTGTACAACCAAATATGGTTAGATAAATGTATATCAAGTAAAAAACACCCTTCATGATTCTTAACTTTCCACTTTCCATATGTTTCTAAGAGATAGGAAGTCCTTTTATTTTGGAACCTAAAAAAAGGGTTTTTATTTGAGTATTTTAAAAGGTTGTGTTAGTATAGTGAGAGTTCCACAAGGGACACACACCACTTTAACAAAAATAAAATTACTTTTTTAGAAAAACTTTCAGATGAGGGGAAAAGGAACAAACCAAATGATAACTTGAAAATGAAATAGTTTGGTATCAAAAGAAGCCATAGAATCTAGAATAAGTTGCAAGCTATTTTATAGCCAAGAGGAATTCAAGCAAATATGGATTATTTCACTTGGTGAAATGAAAAAAAATGGATATCAATATAGGTAAAGAATATGATACTTGTGCATTCTAATTTTCATCTTGCATCTTCCAAAAGAAGAAGAGTACATAGAATTTATAATAGAATATTATCACATGGATCCTAAAAATAGACTTAGATATGGAAGCACTTGATCTTGAGGATGATGAAAGTTTAAAATCCTTATCATACACTTGTTTTCAAAGCTATAGGATTTGAATATTTTTCAATTTGGTGTTGAATTTGATCAACTTAGAAAAATAAAAATTAAGTTTAAAGTATATCTCATGTAGTCTAGTTTTGCATGGCATGTGTAGCCTTGTCTACCAAGGTTGACCTTTCTTATTAAGTATTGTAATCTATATATATATATATATATATATATATATATATATATATATATATATATATAATATATATATATATATATATATATATATATATATATATATATATATATATATATATATATATATATATATATATATATATATATATATAAAGCAAAAAACCCCTTGTGGGGCTGCCTTGGTATAAGAGACCATGAATAGGGGTTCTACACCATCAAAGTCACCCGGGGTTGCACCCAGCCCTACCCGCACCAACATTATCAATTGGATTTTGGGTACCCAATTCAGCTTTTTGGTAGGGTGGAGATTCGAACCTGGGACCTCCCTTGGAGTATTACCCTCTCCTCTCCAAATCACCTACAAAACCTGGGTGCATTGTAATATATCTAAAAATTAATAAATAAATGTCTTTTTCATATTTTTATGATCCTTTGAATTTAGTTTTATAAATTTTAAATGCATTTTTGTTTAAATTAATCATTTCATTTGTTGTTCCCATGTTTTTGAATGTTTTAAGGACTCAAGTTTAATTAGGAATTTCTATTTTGGGAACCATACCTATTTTTCTTTAATGCAACGAGGCCTAAAATTTGATGGGCAGACCTCCTATCATGTGTTATTGCAATGAGGGTCCAACAATTGGAATTATCATCAAGTTTAAAGCATGCTAGTAAAAAAGGCATTGCATTTGAAACAACTTAAGTATATTGATGATGCAAAGCACTATCCACCATTGGATTTAACATAATGCTTTCAGTATTCATTGAAATTCTCTAGAAATATTCATAGAGTAATTATTAATTGGTTTACCTCTTATACAAAATAATATACCATAGATATTTTTAATACATAATTATATATGCATGCGCTCACTAGGAATTTGATAGGTATGTGAGTGTAAGATTTATATTAGTATGTTTAAGTGCTCTCTTAAAACTATAAATACATGCCAAGCAACCAAATACATCTAAATAGGCATATAATTTATGCCTGTATGCAAATTAGGTTGAACTGCTACCTAGATCAGGGTCCTCTTCTCTAGAATTAATGTCTTCCATTACATCATGTTTTATGAAACCAAGTGTCAAAATGGATAACAGTTGATAGTCCATAAAATTCTATATAACCTATAACTTCATGAAAAACTATTTACTCTAAATTTATTTGTAGAGTTCACATTGACAGAAAGAACAATGACACTGTGCATAAATAAAATTTCACCATGAAAAGCTATTTGTTGGAAATATTTGAAAAAAACTGGAGAAAATACTTGAAAATTTTAGAAATATCTTGCAATGTTTGGTCACTATTTTGTTTCAACTAAAATAACTTGCAATATTTGATCCCTAAGTTTTGTATCTCTGGTTTGAGGTCTCTATCTCCATTTTGCTCTATTTTTATGTCTATCTTCATTTTTCTTTTATGGAAATATATTGTAAGTGTGTGAGGTCTCTATTTTTGGGTTTCAAAACTTTAATAAGAGGAATGCAAGTACATTGCCCTTGCAATGCAAAAATATGTCACATCCCTGCACCCCTATCATGTCATGTCATGCTATTAATGAACAATTCATGGTTCACCTACTCTACAAACCCTACAGAAGAAGAAAAAAAAATATTTGTTTTTCCCTTGTTGTGTAGAGGCCTATCATACCCCTAAACCTGTGCCCCCTACTCTACAATTTACCCTTAATAAATTTTTGACCTGGTCTAGTACTCAATATTTTAAATATGCTTCATTGATTTCTCCTGGTCATTTTAGCCTAAAATCATGTGTTTCTATGAGTTTTAATGAGTAATCACAAAGTACTTTATGGATAATGGTTGGGTAACTCATCATGGGTCGATGAATTATCTAGCCTGATATTTTCACCTAAAAAACTCATAGGTCCTACTAACCCATGAGTTTTGCAGGTACTCACAAGAATCTTGTGAGTTTTGAAACACTAGTATGGTGTGTTTTCTATTCATTTTCCACTTGTTGTAGTCAAAAGTAGAGATTTAATTCTTTGGTGCATCACCTCCATAACTTAGATTTTATTTTTCTACAAAGTATTTACTTTCCTATTTTTTACTCTTATTGCAATTCCTTGTACCCCTTAGCCTCAACTCATGGATATCTTTGCGTGTCAAGGATTAAATCCAAAAAGGAGTCATCATTGATTAAAAACCATGCAGGTTTCCCCATAGATGGTCTTTCATATGTTGTAGTTATTGTTTATTTTCTCCATGCAATTCATGGGTGCATTCATCTTTTAAGGCCCTTGACCTAGTTTTGTGGGTGCATTCAAAGATTATAATAGTATATCTAACATGCCCAATAGGATGAGCTTCTACATTCACCCCATAAATATCAAAGAATTTTGATTATGATTTTGGTGAAGATCATAGTCCACCAATTTGAAGAGAAGCACCTCAAAAATTCACCTAGCGACTCCACTTGATGACTCAGATTGAAAATAATTAGACCTTAAAGAAGTTATCCAATAAAATACAGACCAAGATTCTAATGGGGGTCTCTACCTCATGAGCTTGTTAAAGTAAAATATCCCCATATAGTGACACTATGATTAAATGAAAGTCCTAAAGTTATATGAGCATAATACCTTTAACCAAAGACTTCACCCAATATAATAAGCAAGAGTTGGTGCTACAATTAAATTGAAGACAACAAAGGAGTAACCAATAGTGTAACATGGAAGTTGTAGTACATCATCCTTCTAGAATATTTTTGGTATGGAATCACAAAGGTCCCCTGTTCTCATAAATTTCACCTAACATATGAGACCCAATTCCTACCTCAATACTTGAGTCCTTATATTACTTCTCAAGATAATATGTTATCACTCTTACATAACACTTGCAACACCTAGTCATCTAATGCATTGTGTATTTTATTGAAAAGAAATATATATCCTTAAGTCTATTAATGGCTTATTTCCAAGGGATATCTCATGAACGGTACCTTAGTCTCTCCCATTATTGGTCAAAATATGGGACCAGTTGAAAAATGTCTTGATAAATAGATTTAGAGAGATTGTAGATGGATCATATATCCTAGAGCAACTGATGACCATAAATAGGGTACCTAAAAATTGAAGAACACAAGCTTATACTGAGAGGGGGGTGAATAGTATAGCACCCACTTTTTACTTTCTTTCAAACCAATATCAATTAATGTCCTTAATTGCAATAACCAAATATAGCAGTGTGCATTAATAACTCAGATAGCAATAGTAAGCAAGAGCACAAGTCACCACACACAATTGAGACACAAGATTTAATGTGGTTCCCCCAATGTGGGGTACTCCACAAGATAATCTCCTTATAATATTTCACACAGAAATAAGGATCCTTATCCAATACAATGATTACTTTGATCTGCTCAAAGCTAGGCAATACACTGATCTGCTCAGGTAGGCAATCCACTGATCTGCTCAGCTAGGCAACACACTGATCTACTCAGGTAGGCAATCCATTGATCTGCTCAGCTAGGCAACACACTGATCTACTCAGGTAGGCAATCCACTGATCTGCTCAACTAGGCAACACACTGATCTGCTCAGGTAGGCAATCCATTGATCTACTCAGCTAGGCACTCCACTGATCTGCTCAACAAGCTCACATAGAACTTGTCCAAATCTGCTCAACAAGCTCACATAGAACTTGTCCAAATCTGCTCAACAAGCTCACATAGAACTTGTCCAAATCTGCTCAACAAGCTCACATAGAACTTGTCCAAATCTGCTCAACAAGCTCACATAGAACTTGTCCAAATCTGCTCAACAAGCTCACACAGAACTTGTCCAAATCTGCTCAACAAGCTCACATAGAACTTGTCCAAATCTGCTCAACAAGCTCACATAGAACTTGTCCAAATCTACTCAACAAGCTCACAATAGAACTTGTCCAAATATATCCCAAAAACTCCACAAAGTTGTCCAGAAATCTATCCCAAAAGCCTTCTCAAAGGCTCAATCAATCATGCTCAAGTAGTACTCAAATCTCATCCATAAATCTATAAAGGCAAGGCTCAATGATGAACTCAACAATGAATGGTAATACACTCTTCAAAGGATGACAACTATGATCCATAATGATCTCAACTCAAATCAATCTCAACTCAACTCAAGTCAACTCATAGAAGCATAAAGAGAATTGTTAGAGACTCAATATGTTCTAATCTCAATCTCAACTCAAATCAAATTTATAGAATAGTTTGTTTCATGGAACTTGAACAACCACTTCACACAATCACTTGACTAGGCTCAAACAACTCTTCTCAACCAACTACCACAAGGAACAACTCTTTCTTACAAACCCTAGTCCAAGCATGTATCAACCAACTCAAATGTTTCCAACAATGCTCAACCACAAATCTCACATAACAATGATACTCATGTTCTTCTCAAGTTCAAGTTCTTTGCATAACCAATGGGCTTCAACAACAATGCTAATAAAACATTCTTCACATAACAATGATACTCATGTTCTTTTCAAGTTCTTTGCATAACCAATGGGCTTCAACAACTATGCTTATAAAACAAGGTTTAACCACAACTCTCAAACTAGAAAACCTTGAAGCATTCAACCAACCACTTTCGAAAAGGAAACCACAATCAATCCTTTTCTCTCCAATGATATTTCAGAAATCAACCACCATAATCAATCAATAGGAGAATGTGCCCATACCTTTTATGAAGATGAAGAAACCTCTTTGGAAATCTGCCACACTCAACAAACTTCTTTTTCAACTTTCAACAAGGGTTAGAGATCATGATTAATATCATAACAACAATATCCAAATAACACCTTATCACTCCTACTCAACAAAATGCATCATGTCCCCTTATGAAAGAATTAATCACTTTTGAAAAAGAACAAAACAACCTTCACTTTTGAACCCCTTTACAAAAATAGAAATATCTCTTTACATACACCTTATTTCTCCCTCTAAGCAAGTTAATCAAATAGCCCTCGAAATAAGCTTTCCAACGATATATAATATGATATACTTCTAAAAGGAAAAACACCAAAAATTTCTCTTTTTCAAAAGTGGATCACAACCCTTATTCCTCCTAGAAATAACAACAAGCTTACAAAACCTTATAACTCCCTATCTCTAAAAAAATATTTTTCATACACCCAAAGCATTCACAATATCAACTATGCAAGGCGCTTCTCATAAATACCTTTAATTTCAAAATCGTGGCCTTAACCTTTGAAAACGTTTCACAAAAATTGATGAGCGCCTTCACACCTATGGGAGTCAAACTCTGTTCCTCCTTGCTAGCATTGTGAGATGCTAACCACGTGGGTGCAAGCCCACATTGGAAATAAATCCCAACCTTGCTGTATAAACTGTGCTCGATTGTTCTTAAAATGAAAAAATGTTTTCCACCAAAACTTCTGCCCCTACGGGATTCGAAACGCAGACCTCCCTTGTGCCAAAGTTATCTCTTGCCAACTGCGTTGTGTTGTCCAACGTGACGTCAGGTCTAGACGTCCTCGATTTTCTTTAACCCTCAAAAATGACTTCTTTATTTTTTTGCCTTCCGCTTCCTCCACGCACGAATTACTCTTCGATTTTCTCAACCTTGGCATTACTCAATAGGCAAAGTTTTTAACCATTATATATACACATTATAATGCTTCGAAAGACGTCGACGGATTATAATCAAACCTTCATTCTTTTGGACGTCGACGATAATAAAATATTAAATTTAATTTTAATTTTAAATTTAATTTAAAATTTAAAATTAAAATTTAAAATTTAAAATTAAATATCTCCTTCACCGGGGCACCTTTTTCGATGAAACAAAAATCCAACCTGGGTTTTAAGAAAAACCCATTTCAAATCTGCCATCCATGGTTTTAAATAAAACCTTTTATTTTGCCTACCTTGGTTTTCACAAAAACCTCGTATATATCCATGCTTTCCAAAATATCATAAATGCTTATTTATGAAATACTTTGGCCACCAAAACTCAATGTGATCCATGTGACATCAATGACAACATAAAATACCTCAAATTTCCAACAATCTCCCCCTTTGTCATTGATGGCAACACCTCTAATGCAAATCACCACAATCACTCGCAAAAACCATTTCTGAGAATCAAAGTTGCTCCCCCTGACTCAATACTCTCTTTGGAGGCTGCTCCCCCTAACTCAATGCTCTCTTTGGAGGCTGCTCCCCCTAACTCAAATATCTCCCCCTTTGACATCAATGGCAAAAGGGACACCTATGGGGCTAAAATATATGACTCTTAAGCTTAGCCCCCTCACCACCTTCTCTCTTGAGGTGATTAATTTTGGGGTGGGAGTACTTTTACTCCCATATTACATTATTTCTTTCCTCTATCAACTTCCTTCCATGTTTTCTTGATATCCTTCTCTTGATGAATTACTTGATCTTCTTGTCTAGAACCTGTTTGACCTTCTTGCCTTGAACCTGTTTGGAATTGAGTCCTACACCATTTTGCAATATGTCCAAAGTTATTGCAATTAAAACACTTGATATTGTAGCCTTTGGATGGTGCCCAAATCCTGAATTCTTTCTTGAAATAATTTCCATATCCATTCCTTTCTTGAACCCTGTATTGTGAAGCTCTATTTTCATGACCATTATGACCATGACTTCTAAATTGTGTAGCTCTAAAACCAAAACCATTTTTCTCATTTTATTTGCACTGAGAAGCTCTATGACCAATCCTATTGCATAAGAAGCAATGTCCCTGAAAACCATACCTTCTTCCTTTGAAGTTTCTTCTAGAAAAATCAAACTTCTTTGATCCATGGACCTTGCAGTGTATAGCCCTGTGTCCAAATCCATTACAAGAAAAACAATGTCCTTGAAAAGCCCTTTGTTCATGCCTTAGTTCCTCATACCTTTCTTGACCATTATCCCTATGATCATTTTCAATTTGTGCATTGCATCCTTGAACCTTATTTGTAGTATCTAAATCCTTTTCCTTAATTTCTTCCTTGCTTTCCTCTTCAAGTATTTATTTTCCTTTTGAACTTGATTCACCTATCTCAAAATAAGATCCAAACTGAATATTTGGAGCCATAGGAACTTTGGAACTTTCTTCATAAAACTTAGGTGCTTCCTTGCTTTCATCTTTTAGAACTTCCTTTCCTTTTGAGTGTGATTCCCCAAACCTGAAATATGAGACCTTTGGTGCTTTGGAATATTCCTCTTCTTTCTCTTCATTTGTGTCAAGTAGCAAATTGGCATCCATATTTATTGTCTCTGAAATACATGTTTCCTTCTTAGTGAAAATATCTTGACCTTTTGAGTCATGTGATGGATCAAACTTCTCATGTATGGAACATCTCAATTATTTTAGATTCTCCTTAACCTCTTGTAGTTGCTCATGGATATTATTGAAGTCTTCCTTTAGATCAGCTGAGACATCTGTCTTTCTTACAATATTCTCTTGTATAACTTCTTCTTCTTGGAGTGAATGTTCTTCTTCTACTTCTTTTATCCCATAGAAAAACCCTTCTTCATCTTCATTGTCACTAAGATCATTATAATCTTCTATAGCAAACAAACTCTCAAGTTTTCTTTGACCATGCCTGTTTCCTTGATGTGTCATCTCATCTTCACTATCACTGAATCCATTGCAATATCCTGATCTGTGATCTCTTTGACCACACACAAAGCATTGTTCTCTTTCACCTTCTATTCCTAGGAATAGATGTTCTTCCTTTTCATCATCTGACTTGTCTCTATCACTGTGATCTGAGCTATCACTTGCTTCTACAATGTAGTAAGATTTCTTTACCTTACGAAAAATTTTCTTCTTCTCATACTTGTTTTGCTTGTATCTATCATCTTTGTCATGCTTATGCTTTCCATATTCTTTTCTTCTGTGACCCTATTTTTCATCATCACTATTTTCTTCATGTGGACACTTGTGTGCATAGTGACCAAGATCACCACACTTGTAGCATCTGACTTTCCTCATATCCCTAAAATTCCTTGAGTCCTTATTCCTTTTGATGAAGTTAGCTTCCTCATCATTAATTGGATCTCTATCTATCTCTGGAACCTTCCCTTTCTCTTTCTCTGAAGCCTTGAATGCAATCTCTTTTATTGGAACCTGATGCTTACTCACCCTCATCTCATAAGTTGTGAGAGTTCCTTGTAGTTCTTCCATTGTTAGCTTGTTGATATCCATTGTTTCTTCTATTGCTGAAACCTTTGCATCATACTTCATGGGAAGTGATCTCAAAACCTTTTGAGTAACTTCTGATTCTTTCATCTCAAATCCTAGGCCTCTCATGGTGTTAGTAATCTCATCAACTCGAAGTAAAAACTTTGCAATATCTTCAGAATCTTCCATTTTCAATTCCTCAAATATTTTTCTATGAGTTTGTAGTTTTGACAACTTTACCTTGGAATCTCCTTCATAAGTATTCCACAACTTGGTCCACATTTCATTAGCTGAATTACATACCATGACCTTTGCAAAATCTGTCTCACGTAGCCCACTCAAAATACAATTTATTGCCCTTGCATTGATCTCAACCAATTTCTTGATAGTCTTATCTACCTCGGGATCACCTTCAACCTTATACTCTTTTTCAACCATCTGCCATACCTCATATCCCTGTGATATCAAGTAGTTCTTCATTCTCATGCTCCAGAAAGCATAATTGTTATCATCAAATAATGGTGCCTTATTTGTAGATGATCCATTCTGTGAAGCCATCTATGTTCTTGTAGAATCTGCCCTCAAGTTGTTAGCCTTTTCAAAGGAACCCACTCTGATACCAATTGAAGAACACAAGCTTATACTGAGAGGGGGTGAATAGTATAGCACCCACTTTTACTTTCTTTCAAAACCAATATCAATTAATGTCCTTAATTGCAATAACCAAATATAGTAGTGTGCATTAATAACTTAGATAGCAATAGTAAGCAAGAGCACAAGTCACCACACATAATTGAGACACAAGATTTAACATGGTTCCCCCAATGTGGGGTACTCCACAAGATAATCTCCTTATAATATTTCACATATAAATAAGGATCCTTATCCAATACAATGATTACTTTGATCTGCTCAAAGCTAGGCAATACATTGATCTTCTCAAGTAGGCAATCCACTGATCTGCTCAGCTAGGCAACACACTGATCTGCTCAAGTAGGCAATCCACTGATCTGCTTAGCTAGGCAACACATTGATCTGCTTAGGTAGGCAATCCATTGATCTGCTCAGCTAGGCACTCCACTGATCTGCTCAACAAGCTCACATAAAACTTGTCCAAATCTGCTCAACAAGCTCACACAGAACTTGTCCAAATCTGCTCAACAAGCTCACATAGAACTTGTCCAAATCTTCTCAACAAGCTCACATAGAACTTGTCCAAATCTTCTCAACAAGCTCACACAGAACTTGTCCAAATCTGCTCAACAAGCTCACATAGAACTTGTCCAAATCTTCTCAACAAGCTCACATAGAACTTGTCCAAATATTCTCAACAAGCTCACATAGAACTTGTCCAAATATGCTCAACAAGCTCACACAGAACTTGTCCAAATCTGCTCAACAAGCTATCCACAAAGTTGTCCAAATCTATCCCAAAAGCCTTCTCAAAGGCTCAATCAATCATGCTCAAGTAGCACTCAAATCTCATCCATAAATCTACAAAGGCAAGGCTCAATGATGAACTCAACAATGAATGGTAATACACTCTTCAAAGGATGACAACTATGATCCACAATGATCTCAACTCAAATCAATCTCAACTCAACTCAAGTCAACTCATAGAAGCATAAAGAGAATTGTTAGAGACTCAATATGTTCTAAGCTCAATCTCAACTCAAATCAGATTTATAGAATAGTTTGTTTCATGGAACTTGAACAACCACTTCACACAATCACTTGACTAGGCTCAAACAACTCTTCTCAACCAACTACCACAAGGAACAACTCTTTCTTACAAACCCTAGTCCAAGCATGTATCAACCAACTCAAATGTTTCCAACAATGCTCAACCACAAATCTCACATAACAATGATACTCATGTTCTTCTCAAGTTCAAGTTCTTTGCATAACCAATGGGCTTCAACAACAATGCTAATAAAACATTCTTCACATAACAATGATACTCATGTTCTTTTCAAGTTCTTTGCATAACCAATGGGCTTCAACAACTATGCTTATAAAACAAGGTTTAACCACAACTCTCAAACTAGAAAACCTTGAAGCATTCAACCAACCACTTTCGAAAAGGAAACCACAATCAATCCTTTTCTCTCCAATGATATTTCAGAAATCAACCACCATAATCAATCAATAGGAGAATGTGCCCATACCTTTTATGAAGATGAAGAAACCTCTTTGGAAATCTGCCACACTCAACAAACTTCTTTTTCAACTTTCAACAAGGGTTAGAGATCATGATTAATATCATAACAACAATATCCAAATAACACCTTATCACTCCTACTCAACAAAATGCATCATGTCCCCTTATGAAAGAATTAATCACTTTTGAAAAAGAACAAAATAACCTTCACTTTTGAACCCCTTTACAAAAATATAAATATCTCTTTACATACACCTTATTTCTCCCTCTAAGCAAGTTAATCAAATAGCCCTCGAAATAAGCTTTCCAACGATATATAATATGATATACTTCTAAAAGGAAAAACACCAGAAATTTCTCTTTTTCAAAAGTGGATCACAACCCTTATTCCTCCTAGAAATAACAACAAGCTTACAAAACCTTATAACTCCCTATCTCTAAAAAATTATTTTTCATACACCCAAAGCATTCACAATATCAACTATGCAAGGCGCTTCTCATAAATACCTTTAATTTCGAAATCGTGGCCTTAACCTTTGAAAACGTTTCACAAAAATTGATGAGCGCCTTCACACCTGTGGGAGTCGAACTCTGTTCCTCCTTGCTAGCATTGTGAGATGCTAACCATGTGGGCGCAAGCCCACATTGGAAATAAATCCCAACCTTGTTGTATAAACTATGCTCGATTGTTCTTAAAACGAAAAAAATATTTTCCACCAAAACTTCTGCCCCTACGGGATTCGAAACGCAGACCTCCCTTGTGCCAAAGTTATCTCTTGCCAACTACGCTGCACTATCGAATGTGACGTTAGGTCTAGACGTCATCGATTTTCTTTAACCCTCGAAAAATGACTTCTTTATTTTTTCGCCTTCCGCTTCCTCCACGCACGAATTACTCTTCGATTTTCTCAACCTTGGCATTACTCAATAGGCAAAGTTTTTAACCATTATATATACACATTATAATGCTTCGAAAGACGTCGACGGATTATAATCAAACCTTCATTCTTTTGGACGTCGGCGATAATAAAATATTAAATTTAATTTTAATTTTAAATTTAAATTTTAAATAATTTAAAATTTAAACTTAAATATTTAAAATTAAATATCTCCTTCACCGGGGCACCTTTTTCGACGAAACGAAAAGCCAACCTGGGTTTTAAGAAAAACCCATTTCAAATCTGCCATCCATGGTTTTAAATAAAACCTTTTATTTTTCCTACCTTGGTTTTCACAAAAACCTTGTATATATCCATGCTTTCCAAAATATCATAAATGCTTATTTATGAAATACTTTGGCCACCAAAACTCAATGTGATCCATGTGACATCAATGACAACATAAAATACCTCAAATTTCCAATAAAAATACAATGGATAATTATAATGTTTAATTCCATAAGACTTGGAAAAATATCCTTGACAAGATCTGACCACCTTTGGGTATGGCATTCATATATTATCTAAAAGCTTTTAATTTTGGGAGTTTCATGATGTTCTAGTCTAAGGATGGTAATTCAATACTATAGCCCTATGAGATAACCATCCAATATGAAAAGGATCTAATCCAAAAAGCAATTCTAAATCCTAGACCACATCTATCATTTTTTCCTTCCATTCAATCCTCTGATCATCTCTCTTTGACCATAAAACCTACCACCAGTCCAAGTTATCTTGTCACATATTTAGAGCAAAATAAAGTTTCCTCTCATTTATATTCTAAAATGGATGAGTTATTCACAACTATGAGGACCTCTATAATATTTCACATCCCTAAGTAGTATAATTTCCAAAGGTTTCCCTACCAAAATTATCCAAAGGCTTCTTTCCAATAGATAAACCCAAGTGTTTGACTGCTTCTTGTTGAATATCATAAGCCTCCATTTTGGCCATCAATAATTTTGATCATTCTTAGGTCTCAACTTAGCATATAGTATCCAGGTCAGTCCTGGTCCAGAAAATGCCTATAATCTTAGCTAGGGACTTGGTCACCACCTAGAACAACTACATTGAAGACCCTAGTGGCTAGTACTATCCTACTCCTAACTATCCTTATTTTAACTATTATGTCAAAATGGATTCTAAAGCTATCGAGACATCCCCTTCCAAACACAATATTGCATATCCTCCTTTGTTATAATTCCTAATTCCTAGTATGTAACATATCACTCAATATCTAACCATGTCATCAATCGTCAAGTTGTCAACTTTAGAGCAGATATTATTACTTGGGATGAAGGGGAAGTATATATTGTATTGGATGAAGTAGGCCCCTCAAGTAGGAGGTCACAAGTACAATAATATTATAACACTTAGGGAAATAGGAGGTCTATTAAAGAGTATGGAATACTTATCCTAATATAGGCTAGATATCATAGGAGAGAAGAAAAAAATTGATCCCTCCAACACAAGTTGCACTAGAAAATTGGATTTGAGTGGTCCTGATAGTGATAATATTTCCACTTAAACCTCCAATATAGACTATTAGAAATCTACCAAGGCTACCTCTAATTATATAAAATACCATACTTCCAAAAAAATCAACCATCCCAAGAACCCCTTCTATCAATACCTTCAATGTGGAGGAGCACTTAAGGAAGGCAATTGTATCCATGACTTTTGGGATATCCTCTCTATTCTAGAATATATGAACTTAGAAGAGGCCCTAAAGAAGCACAAATAACTGCGTAGACAAGGGATATTTTTCATGCTAAAAATATAGTCCTAGGTCCTAGTAAGGCCAAGCCTATACCATTATACTTGACCCTTATCTATAAAGATCAACTGATACATAATTGTATAGTTGACTTAGGGTCTAGCTCATCGATTATGTCAAAAAATATAGAAGAAACACTTGGCCTATAACTAGAGCATGCTAATAGTAGGGTGGTCAAGTTAGATGACACTCCAATACCAATATTTAGGGTAATCCAAGACCTTCCTTTGGCACTCCAAGCATGCCCTGACTTGATAGTTTATCAAGAAATAGTGGTGATCAATATCCCAAACTCATTTGGAATATGCGTTTCAAGAGACTTCACCACAAAGATTAGAAGATACATATCACTCAATTGGAATCACATGCTTCTCCAAACTAGATATGGGACCAAGTTCAAAATCTCATTGGAACCCCTCCACATGTACCACATAGAGCAAATTTATTTCAAAAGGAGTGGAGATGAGTAGGCCTACTTAGCAGAAGAATATTTGTGAGACTCTAACTACTTCATAGATGATACATACATCCTTGATGATTATCTAGAGCAATGGGCATCCAATACATGGATATTTAATTCTAACAAGATCTTCAAGCTAGGTAGCATGAGGAGATCTATCACCAAGTATTCCTCTATACATAGTGTAAATATTGTATATACCAAAAAATATATATAGAATAAAACTTTAGGAAGAATAATCAGAGAGCTTTTCAATAACCAATGGATTAAGGACTTACAAAATATAGAACTAAAAATAGTTTTGACTACACAACCGATCAAATAAGGGTGACTCCATGCAAGGAAATGTGGCTTGATTTCAAAAGTGGTAGCAAAAGAAGTGATATCTACCATCCAAATAATTCCTACAAGGTATCATCCAAATATTTTTAACAATACATAACCTAACCTTAGTGGGAAGACTCTCAATGCATTCCTCAAAATGTGTGCCTTAAACCAAATAAATCATAAGGTGTATCCTCAATGTAGGGGAGATACATATCAAATCCATAAATGGATAATAGAAATCCTTAAAACAAGACTAGGTGAGGAGAAAAAATATGTTCACATAAGTCAACACTATCAAAAACTAGAAATATCATGGGTATTATCACTTGCTACATAGGATGACCATAGCAACTAAAGGTAATCATGCATCTCCTGATAAGACTACTTGGGAGTACCAACTCCCACTAACAGGGTGTCGATGGATCCAAAACTTTAAAGGTAAGAATTATATATAAGAAATGCCCTCCCATTTTGCCTTGAAATATTCAAGAGCCCAACCATCCTCTAAGCTATATTATGACCAAAATGATAAAAGCACCCAAAATCCCATCAAAAAATGAAGAAAAGTGTCAAACAAGTTGATAAAGGGAGGTTTTCAAAAGAATTTATCATCAAAATTAAAACTCTTTATGTTAAGAGTATATGTTGACCCATTGGATGAAGACCTTAAACCTTCCTAATGGTAGCTAAGCTAAGTATTGCTATGGATAAAAGCCTTGAAACAATTTTAGAAATGTCTAAAAGTATTATATACTTAACATGACCTCTTCTTGTTACTCACTTGTGAACCCTCTCATCACCCAAATAGATAGGCTCAAAAACTGATTTCTCTCTCACTTGAAACTAGTCTATCTATTCCCTAAGTCCATTACCAAGGTACCATCAGTAGGGCCCCAAGGAAAGAGAAACTCAAGAGAAAGTTAAAGGACAAGAAAGGTCCAAGGTGAACAAGTAAGGGATTGATATCATCTAAGAAGACATACAATATCATGGATAAATAAATACCTAAGAATATTTTGGTTGAGAAAATTCCATGGATTGTATGGCCTTATTAGCCCACAAAGGGGTTACCCCAGTCATGGTTGATATAGTAAAATCCCACCCCAAACTCTGTAAACTCATAAATAGTTCATAAGGAGTCAAAAGAGGTAGAAACAAGTCATCCTAATCATATGGAGGAAGCAACTAGACCCACTCAAGCTATGGGTATGTATACATTAGCACCAAAGGTCAAAAAAAACATTTTCCCAAATAATAGGTAAGATAACTCACATTCCTCCTCATTTGAGGAATTCAAGGGTATTTTTCTAGGCCCCATAACATAAAGACACCACCAAAAGAAATAGACCCTTGGAAGGTACATCAAATAAAAAATATCATTACACATCTTTCACTTCCCAACTTTTGTTATTTTCTTAATCTATGTGCAACTTCCAATTTTTGACTCTATATCCAATGGACAAGGTAAAAAGTTTGGGTTCAACCCTTTTCAACAGGCTAAAAATCCTTGGGAGCTTCCAAATTTGTAGGGAATATTTTCCTACATCCCTATATCCCTATATCATTCAAACAAAACTTATTCATAAGCATGATAGGTTGAGAAAAATAGTTAGAAGGTGCTTCCCACCTTCAATCATAAGAAAATAACTCCAAGAAAATGTAGACAATCTCAAAAGCTACATCGATTGTTAGATCTTCCATCTATGGTCAACACTCTTCTTCCACCCAAAACCAATCATATTAAGGGTGCTAAGGCCCATTATCCTTTGATTTTAAATAAAATGGCATATATAATCCTTCTAATGAATAAGAGTGTGGAAAAGAAGAAAAGTCTCTGATAAAGCCTAAAGACATTTATGTGGTGACTTGTTAAGATCCCAAGAAGAAAAAATTGAACACTCATAGTCAAGGCCCACCATTCGATATAGGGAGTTCCACCTCATATAATAACACATGGTAGTTGCACATGTAAGGAAGTAGGCAAAGGAGAATTTAAGAACATTTGTTATTAGTCATAAATGTTGACTTTTGTGACCAAGCCTATCAAAGTTAATTGTCTGTTATTTATGGAAACTTCCCACCATACGCATGATCCTACCCTATCGATATATACTAGTCAAGGAGGCCATACCCATAAAGTTAGCAATTTAATCATTCTAAGAGAAATGCAATAGAAGAGTAATGGTATAGCCATTCAAAATATTTCAACATTTATGGCCCCACATCCAAATACCTTGAAGATACTATTTACAATTAAAAATTAATTTTTGTTGTAGGAGTAGAAGATAATTTTATAGGCATTCTACATATTAATTTGGAGGGAATGAACCGTCCTCTCGGCTTATAAATAGGCCTAAATTTTATTCTAAATTCATTGGGAGTTTTTTTCTCATGCTTGGTATCTGACCTTGCAAGATTTTCTTTTCATCCTTCTTTTAAATTGTAATAAGGGGATATCAAACCTTGGCTCACTTCCTAAGGAACAATGAACACTTGGGTTTTCATTGTGTAGACACCTAAATCACGTAAATCGGATAAGACTATCAGTGCATTACATATGCCCTCTTATCGACAACATATGGCCTTATTAGGCACCCCTCTAGGCTAGAAAAAGGCTTCCAAAACCCTCCAAAACTTAGTTTGGAGGGTTCCTAGTAGTCTGGGGTAGTTTTGGGGCCCCTACTAGTGACCGTCCCACCCAGGGATGACCATAGTTGGTGACCCACCTAGGGATGGCCATCAACAACCATCCCTGGGTGGGACGACCCCTAACTGGACCTTTGAAAAAGTCAAAGGATGCGCTAAATGGCAATCCAAGACTACCATTAGCGCATCCAATCACCCCAAATTGATTGGGGACCTACTAATGGAATGCAGGATAGTATATTGGGAGCCCCAAAGGGGCAACCTTCCCTCCCCAATCATATAACGCAATTAGGACAAATGGCATCACTTGCCTCACATGGCAAAGATGCCATTTTGCCCTAGATGCCCTCTTGGGCTATAAAAGGAGGTCCAAACCTCCATTTCAAGGGAGGAGAATTAGAGCATTTTAGCAATGAAGTGCTACCCAAATCGAACCCCACTACCAACTTTTGCAAACCAAAACTCACCCTTTCCCTACCTTGAAACCCTCTTCACTTCGAAGGTATTTTTAGGGGCAAGAGGCTCGATCCATTGAACCAAAACTAGCCAAATTGAAGAACATTTTGGCCCCATCTATCGAAAACACCCTCACCCTATTTTGGACCAATTCCCAAGGCCATAGGTGACAAAACTAAGGTAGTTTTGTAACCATCCCACCTGGGGACGGCTAGTAGTCAGCCCATGGCACTCATAGGGATGGTCCAAAAATAGTAAATAATTTTAGAGAAATTCCTCCATAGACCTCCTTAGGATGTCTAGATGAACCTCTGGTCCAAATTTGAGGTATTTTGGAGGAGTTTTGATGCAGGTTTGGTGATCCCCAATGTTGCAGGTCTACATGGCTCACCCCGGAGTGGCCAACAGTTTAGCATAGTTTCACCTTACAACTTGCTTTCAAATCCATTTATTTTTATTTATATCATATTATAATATATATATGCTTATTTTAGATCAGTTTTTATATATGTAGATCACTTTGTTTGGTTGTAGCATATGTCTCTTTTACTATGTTTTCAAGGCTTTCTTCATCTTATGAAACAGGTGCTATTAACCCCATTTTAGTCCCTTGTGTGTAGGTCCAGGTAGTTCTACATAGAAGGAAGGAGCTAAGAAGACTAGAAGAATAGGTTGAAGGATAGCTCTCAATCGTGGGATGCGAGATTTACATCAAACACCATAGTTTACACCACTTTGAGGCCCCTTTCAAGGGACTAGATCCCTTGAACATTGTAATGGAAGTTGTATCAATTTGTAAAAGCCCTCAAGGGGATATTTGTAATCTCATATTTGAAGCTATACATTGATTAAATATAAGGAGAAATCCACCATTTGGTTATACATTTGCTTCACTTTGATAGATTACAAGTTTATGTGTTATTTCCCTTTGAATGCTTTATAATTGCTTTACATTGCAATGGAATGCCCTTAAGGTGGTGTAGTAAATTTCATATCTTCAGTGGTGATCATGGTATCTGATATTTTTAATTCTCCCCCTTGGATGATGCTAATTTGGACCTCTTTTTGGTTTTCTCTGTTGCAGGTAGTGACCGTTCTGAGAAGAAATGACCTCTTTTCTTCTCCATGGCACTGGGTGAGACGGCCAGCTCCATGGCATTGGGTGGGACGGCCCCCAATATGTGACCGTCCCTTCCTAGGATGGCCATAAAACTAGAGGGTTTCTACAAAAATTTGCAGAAACAACAACTTTCAGGTTCATCTTTACACCCCTCTGCACTGTCAATTTGAAATTTTACTGTCAAAATTTGATAAATTTCAAGTTTTTATTGCTTATTCTTTGCATAGAAAGGTTAGATTTTCTCTTCCCAAAATTGTGCATTAATTAGCTCTGAAAAATAGAGAAAATAATAGTAGAGTTTCTATTTTTTGTCTGGTTTGCTTGCTTGGAACCTTGCCCAAAAAGGGTTAAGTTCATATAGGTGTGCATTTTTTGGTTTCCTTTTATGCTACTAATAAATCTGAAAGAAAAATGCACCTTCATGCATTTAGTCAAAAATCATTGAGTGCTTTATTGTTTTCTTTCAAATATTTTAAAAGGAACCCCACACACCAAGTTCTATTTAAACATCAATGGAGTTGGGCTTTCACATCCAACCCATTGATCGAGACCAATAGTGGAAGTAATTACCACTCGATTGGCTCATGAGAAGTACTATCGAGACCCATCCATGGCCAAGGCCGACCCAAGATCTGTCCTAACCATGCAAAATAGCATGCATTCCTCTTCGGAGGGGTGTATCACTATGCACGGGGTGTTGGGTGAGGGTTGGTAGTACCTATGCTACCTCGTTGGATATGGATTTCATCCCCATATTTGACTTGTGCGAGTATATAGGTGAAATCCTTTAAAATTTGAGAATATCATTCAACGAAATATCAAACATGAGAAAAGTATTTTCTTTACAAAGCAACACATATTGAAACACAACAAATAGTTTAGGATTCACATCTAAAAAATTTAAAATGAGATAATCACTTTTATGCTTGTGTGTCTCTATTGTTTGTTTGTTTCAAATTCATATAAATTGTAAAGAAGATAAACACATAGTAGTTAGAGTATATATCTATGGTACGTACCCATAGCCAAGCCCATTCAGGGGTAGAAGCTATGGGCAATAGAGAAGAGGATATAGAACATCCTCATGTTGAGTCTAGGGATAGGATCATTCCTCCCTAGAAATTAGCTACTCTTCCTAGTCGTAGACCGACTGATGAGTGGATGGTTACTCCTAGAGAGTCAACTAGAGGATCTAGCTTATAGGGGACCCCTTCGTAGGGTACTCCTATAGGTCATAGTCCTAGTTTGGGAAAGTATCTCCCTAATTCATATGCTACAAACACCTTCTTTCGAGAAGAGTCACCATGCAATGAGGCACCTCCACATAGAGCAATACCACATGTTCATGTGCCTACTCGATCCTCTACTCCTGATCATATATAGGAGCAAGAGCTCACACCTCGAGTAGGGTTGAATGATCATCTCAAGATTTCAAGTCACCCTACTCCAAGGTATCAAAATCATAATGAGTATGATACTCATCAAATTAGGTGACCTTATTCCACCTTACCTTACCTTGTTTATGAGGGAAGACCTGAGGAACATCCAGATTATCCTCATGAAAATGTGTCAATGAAAGCACGTTGTGCCTCTACGCCAGTAGTCTTTCAAAAATATTTGTTTAGGAGAGAACCTCAAGTCAATGCGACTGCCCTCGATCGAGGGAAGCACGTAATTGATCTCATAGATCCTCCTGAATAGGATAGACAATAAGGCAATCATGCTAAGTTACTTAGACCTAATACAACTGATCAAATTAATAATTTGGTCTAGAGATATGTTGACCACCAAGCTGAGTTTAATCGACTTAGGTCGGATAAACATCACTTAGATCTCTTAGAGCAATGACAGCAAATAGAGAAAGAAAAGCTTGAATGACAAATTCAAGAAACTTTGCATCATGGAGCTGTCACTCCAAGTACGCGTAGACAAGAGGCTCACCCGAGGCAACCAAATTTCCAACAAGATAGGTCTCCTAGACCTAATCCTATGTTGCCTCCTAGACCTCGTAGGCCTAAATAGAATGCATATGATAGGCCAAACATAGATCACCTTCAATAGGCGTTAGTTCCTCCTTGTAGGCCCATACCTGAAACACCTTATGGGGCTTACGATGATTTGGAACAAGATGAGGATTATGTAGAAGCACCTTATGGAGGCATGGTTGATGTCAATCAACCACCCCAACCTAGGCTTAATATTCCTCATCCACCTCTACGAGTTCAAAATAAGGAAGAGGAGATTAAATCCTCGGATGCGTATCAAGCTTTGCTTGCACGCTTAGAAACTGTAGAAGGTAGGACAACTGGCAATGGGCTTCAAAAGCCTACTTTGCATCAGCTAAAGAACCAACCATTACACCCATCCATTCCTTCCCCGGTCTATCCTGAGCATTTCAAAATGCCCAAATTTGATAGATTCAAGGGTGAAGAAGATGCTCAAGAGCACGTTACTAGATTTCTAAATCTGTGCTTCAACATACAAGACAATGATGCATTGCTCCTAAGAACTTTCTTGAGTACCCTCATTGGTCCTACCATTGAGTGGTTCAACCAACTTCCAAAACATAGCATCTACACATTTGAACAATTTTTTGATGCATTTTTGGAATGTTTCACCTTTAACACCAAAATAAAGGTGACATTAACCGACCTCACAGGAATGAAACAAACCGAGGATGAGATGATCACTGACTATGGAAATAGGTGGTGAATGCTTTTGGCTAAGCTACCCTATCTATTGCCAGTGACTGAATTAACTCATTTGTTCTCAAAGAGTTTCTTGAAACCCATCTCTTTGACATTGCAATTACAACAATACCCTACCTTGGAAGAAGCTCTAGCACAGGCTAGAAACATAGAAGAAATCAAAATCCAAGAGGGAGAAATAACAAAACCTCGTAAGGAGTGGACAAAGAATCCTAAGAATAGCTTGACACCTACAAAGCCAGCTATGGTCAATCAAGTGGCCATAAATGTCCCTACGCCTCCTCAAGTTATGCCTCCCCAAAAGGTGAACTATCAGGCTCAACCTCCTCCTACGAATTATAACAATAATGGTATAGTGAACTAGGGACAAAAATAATGTCACCCTCAGCGACAATTTACTCCCATCACTGAATCCATGGATTCTCTTTTTGATCGATTGTGGGCTGCAAATATGGTTAATTTACCAGATATCAAACCCAACGATCTAGAAATAGGCAAACCCAAGCTTATGGGATGCCGAGAGGATCAATATTGTAAGTTTCATCGATAAGGTGGCCATGATTTACAATCATGCTATGGTTTTAAACATGTAGTACAAGACATGATTGAGAGGAATGAGCTTATAGTAGATGCTCCAGTAGCTCCTACCAATCAAAAAATGGGTATTTTCAAAGACCCTTTACCAACTCATGAGGTACAGGCAATGCCTGCTAAACCGATGAATGAGGTGAACCAAAAACACCCTGTTCAAGGGTATGTTGGGATGGTGAGTATTGTGACCAGGAACAAGAGATATCCAAGTCAAGTCGCATAGCCTACGACTTCAAATGATGTTCCAACTACGTCATAAACTACACCACCTATAGTATAGGGCCTTCCTTCTAGGCCAATAGTGACAATTAAGAGCAAGCTTGCACAAAGCTTGAGGACCACATCAGCATGATTGTCCATCTATGAGTTGATCCAACAATCACCTCCACATCGGGATGCCTTGATGGATATTTTAAAATCCATAGAGTTGCAACCGTAGGAGTCCAACTCCTTCATAGATTTTGTGGGACATGTGCAATAGTGCAAAGAACCAGTCATACAATTTCATGAGCATGAGCTAAAAGAAATAGCCAATGATGTGGTAGACCCTCCTTTACACATCATTGCATGTATAAATGAGATACCATACAAGAGAGTGCTTATAGACACTGGGTCCTCAAGTAACATCATAACAACTAAAGCACTAAAGCATATTAAATTGCCAGCATCTCATGTTGTGGCATCAACTTACACTCTTCGTGCTTTCAATGACACAATATGCTCTACTATCGGTACCATAGTTTTACCCATTCAGGTGGGACAAAATATTATACCAACATTGTGCCATGTGCTAGAGGGTGAGATGGCCTACAACATTTTTCTTGGAAGACCTTGGATACGGGATATGAAGTGTGTCCCCTCCATCACACATCAATGTCTTAAATACACTCATGAAGGGCAAGTACATGTAGTATCTGCCGATCTAGAGCCCTTCAAATACTGCAACATGTTGCAGTAGATGCCAGAGTCGACATTACCTTCGACTCATGTAGACTTTCGATTAAATACACCTGATCAGAGTCTACCCATTCCACCACCTTCATCATCATCTACTCCATCCTCATCATCACCACCTTCAGATAAGGCTTCGACATCATCAAACCCTCCATCGAGGAACACGTCGAAGAGGCCTATTGATGAGAGCCCACCATTAGTTTCTACCATATCCATGGAGGAGGTTCCTTGTGTCATTAATGAGGAATTACCTCCAGAGGTGAACATTGAATCACCTCAAACCTCCATTCCATCTCATCCATCTTCGCCATCCCAGGTCACAGTCCAGATGTCTAGCACAGGGATAGGAGAATACTTGGTGAGAAATATCATGATAGTTCCATCACTGGAGATAGTGCAAGACATGGGAAGACCTCATCTTCCCATAGGTAGCATTGTACCTCTTGGTATACCTCCTAATCAAATGAATTTCATATATGGAGGTATAGAGTATGGAGCTCTGCCCATTCCTCAGATAGAAGATGATGATGAACCCTTTTCTGAGGATGTAAATTATTTGTCAAATCTAGACTATGCATTGAAATATCTAAATCATTGTAATTGGCATGGGTTTGGTCTTGGCCTGTATGAGTAGGGTAACCATGTTCCATGTCAACCCCAATATCAACTTTCGTATGATAGATCCAGGTTGGGAAACAATAAACCGGTACCATTGGATGTCCTCACCGAGAGTCTTGAACACCTATGCCTAAGTCATCAGGCTAAGCTCACCCATGATCCATATACTAATCTGAATCATGTTCATTCCTTGGGAGATCATTTCCCCATAGACATGATAGATCAGGGTCTTTCTAGTGATGTCACCCAACCCCATGAAGTGGGGGAGAGCTCACACACCTTGCAATATGATAGTGAGGAACAAGACCAAGGTCCTCCTCATGAATGGATGAGTGATGATGAAGATGATTATGGCATCGCACCCATTAACTACCATAGCTCAGATGATGAATACGAGTGCATGTTCCCTTTGGATGATGAGGATGAATATTTTCTTCGTATGTTATTCCCCATCCAAGAACCCATCTGATGCTAGTTGTTGCCTCATGAAGAGCAGGCTCACCCTCTTCCGCATAGGCCACCACCAGTTATTCCATTTCCACCCAAGCCACACCCACGAGTTATGAGACAACATCAGGTCTCTAGACCCACTCACCCTAGAGCAGGAGATCATGTATCCATCAACATGATTTCCATAGATTTAAGGACACCATTGGTGAATCCGAATGACCCATCCAAGCAATTGCATCTTGATTTAGAGGTAATTGACTTTGATCGAGGAGATTCTTCTCCATCGCCCTCAGAGTATTGGCCTTGTGAGGAAATGTTACAACCATTTAACTTTTCTTCAAGAACTACTCAAGATGTTTTTCAAGCTGAGGTTGACCCTAAATTTCCTATGGAAGAAGCAAACCTAGTTGATGACATTCACTTAATTCCCACCCCACATCAGTTGGAGGATGGGTCTCACATGTCGATTGAGCCAAAAATTGACAAGGATATCGGTACAGATCTTGATAATCCCCATACCATTAAATTAGGGGAAGACCTCTCCCTAAGTGAACAAGATGATTTCATAGCTGCATTGAAAGCAAGGATTAAAGCTTTTGCTTGGTCGTATAAAGATATGCCAGGACTAGACCCAAATATAGTCATGCATAATCTTACATTAGACCCCAAGATCAAACTTGTTAAGCAAAAGTTATGAAAAATGCACCCAACAGTAGCCTTAATGGTGAAAGATGAATTACAAAAGTTGTTGGATGCTGATATCATCATCTCAGTAGATTATCCACCATGGGTTTCAAACATGGTTCCCATCAAAAATCCTGATGGGAGGATTCACATTTGCATCGACTTTCGAGATCTTAACAAAGCGAGTCCTAAGGATGAATTTCCCTTACCTAACATCGATGCGTTGGTAGATGCAACAATAGGACATGAAATGCTATCCCTAATGGATGGATTTTTTGGATATAATCAGATTCATATTAATCTAGAAGACCAAATCAAAATGGCGTTCACAACGCCTTGGGGGACATTCTGTTACAAGGTCATGCCTTTTGGCCTTAAGAACGTTGGTGCTACCTACCAACGAGCCATGACATATATCTTCCATGACTACATGCACAAGATTTTGGAAGATTACATGGATGATTTATTGGCAAAATATTTATTATGCCATGAACATCTCGATGTACTGTGTAAGATCCTAGATCGCCTCATAGAGCACAATGTTAGACTTAATCCCAAAAAGTGTGTCTTCGGTGTCACATCTGGTAAAATTTTGGGATTCATAGTCTCCAAGAGAGGCATAGAGGTAGATCCCAACAAGGTCAAGGTAATATTAGAAATGCCTCCCCCAACAACCATTAAGCAACTACGTAGTTTGCAAGGAAAGGTCGCATCCATAAAATGCTTCATAGCGCAGTTATCGGATAAGTGTCGACCCATGAATAAGTTGCTACACAAGGGGGTCTCATTTCATTGGGATGAGGAATGTCAAAATGCCTTTGATGAGATAAAACAATACTTGGCTTCACCACCTGTATTAGCTCCACCGCATGACCAGGAGTGTCATTCTATTTATATATCTCAGCTATTGAGTTAGCTTTGGGCACCATGTTGTCCCAAAAGAATGAATTTCACAAAGAACAGGCTACCTATTACATCAGCCGCACACTGGTCAGCTATGAAGTTAGATACACATATGTTGAGAAGCTATGCTTAGCAGTGGTCTTTGCCACCAAAAAGCTATGCCATTATATGTTAAATCACACCACATATGTTGTATCTAAAGAAAATCCATTGCGCTACATGATGAGCAGAACATATCATAATAGTCGCACCGATGAAGTGGATAATGTTGTTGATAGAATTTGACCTAGAGTTCATTGGACAGAAATCTATCAAAGGATAGGTCATAGCCGATCAACTAGCAGAGGCTCCTCTACAGGATGATCAACCTCTAAATATAGAACTTCTCGATGATGGAGTATTTCAAATTTTAGAATCACCTGATTCTGTAGAGCCTGAGTCACAGGCGGACATAACTCTATTCTTCGATGGTTCCAAGTGCGAGCGAGGTGGTGGTGCAGGTATCATGTTTTTCACACCACAAGGGGCTCCCATACCTCTTTCGTTTAAACTCAATTTTCCTTGTACCAACAACAATGCCGAGTATGAAGCTCTCATCATAGGACTTCAGACGGCAATCACCATGAAAATAACAAAGTTAAACATTTTTGGTGATTCCTTGCTCATAGTTAATCAGGTAAAAGGGATTTTCCAGTGTCGATGTCCCATCTTGCAAGCCTACAAAGCCCTAGTGGACAAACTCCTGGTCAAATTTGAATGGTATGATATAGAGGCACTCCCTCGTTCATCTAATCATTTTGTGGATACAATGGCTTCCTTAGGGTCGCTAATCCCACATGACCCTTCAGATGATATCACAACTATCCAAGTAAAAATGCTAGCACAAGCTGTGACTGAGCGTGAAGAGCATAAGGCTATACCAGTTGTTCACATGATTCAGATTGAGCCTTCTCATGAAAGGTTCTCTCAACTACACCAATATTTGAATAATGTTAACTAGGGGACTTTGTTCCCTCATAATCCTTTTGATACTAGCACAACGCTATATCTCCAAGTTCGCTCTCAATCAGCATTCGCACGAGACAAACATCAAAGGGATAGCACGATTCATAATATTGAGGCTTCTTCAAAGCAATATTGGGCCATCCAGATTAAATATTATCTTAAACTGGGTAATATTCCACCTGGATTGTCGCATGCCACAGTGAGCATTCAAGCAAAAGGTGGAAAAATATGTCTTAATAGGAGACATAATGTATCATCAGAGTTATGAAGGTATCCTCCTTCACTGCTTAGACTCATAGGAGTCAGCTTGGGCCATCACCCAAGCACACGATGGTACATGCAGTGGCCACTTTAGTGGCATGGCCATCACCAAGCGCATTCTTTGCATGGGCTATTATTGGCCAACTTTAGAGCAATATTGTTGTGCTTATGTTAAGAAGTGCATGAAGTGTCAACACCATGCAAATTTAACACACGTACCTTCATAGGCCTTACAACCGATTCAATCGGTCTGGCCATTTGCACAATGGGGGTTTGATTTAATTGGGAAAATCTCACCTACCTCATCGGGCCATCACACATTTATCATAATGGCAACCGAATATTTCACAAAATGGGTGGAAGCAATTCCCCTTACCACAATGACTGGACCTCGCATTGCGGAGTTCATACTACATAACATTATATGTCATTTTGGTATTCCATCCAAAATAGTATCGGATAATGGAACACCCTTTAAAAATAAGGATGTGTATGCATTAACAACAAAGTATAACATAAAGCATAGCTTTTCCATGCCCTATTATCCATAGGCCAATGGGCAAGCAGAGGCATCAAATAAAATAGTAGTAGCCATCTTGAAGAAAACCATTCAAGAAAATCATAAAGATTGGCATAATCAATTACCTCTTGCCCTTTGGGCCTATCACACTAGTATTCGGATGCCCACTGGGGCAACTCCATTTTCACTAGTGTATGGTGCTGAAGCCATCATGCCTCTGGAGTTAGAGATTCCATCGCTGCACATTTCCATGCAGGAATTCATCGATGATGATACAACTAGGCAAGCTCGGTTAGATCAGTTAACGTTGCTTGATGAACGACGTGTGAATGCCCTCGAGCATCTACGTGTTTATCAAGAGCATCTTAAGAGAGCTTACAACTTGAAAGTACATCAGAGAGACTTTCAAGTAGGTGATTTAGTTCTAAAGGAAAACCAACAAAACTCAAATTTGCCCTCCAATTTGTGAGACAAATTTGTAGCAAACTAGCTAGGTCCATTCATCATTACACATCATATTGGACCTGGAACTTATCACCTAGCATCCATCAAAGGAAATGAAGATCCTGAACCCATGAATATAAGTCATTTGTGACCATTTCATGCTTAGAGCACCAATAAAATACCCCTAGGTAGTCGTAGACACTTTCTAAGTGTCGTTGCCCGCCTAGGTCACCCTAAAGGCTCCTAGCGGTTTTTGACCGTCTAGGTCACATAAAAAAGCTCCTAGACTATCTACGATCATCTAGGTCAACCTTAAATGCTCCAAAGGCATCCATAAGCCCTTTGGTCACAACCAAATACCCCTAGGTAGTCGTAGACACTTTCTAAGTGTCGTTGCCCCTAGGTCACCCTAAAGGCTCCTAGCGGTTTTGATCATCTAGGTCACATAAAAAATCTCCTAGACTATCTATGATCATCTAGGTCAACCTTAAATGCTCCAAAGGCATCCATAATCCCTTTGGTCACAAACAAATACCCTAGGTAGTCGTAGACACTTTCTAAGTGTCATTCTCCGCCTAGGTCACCCTAAAGGCTCCTAGTGGTTTTTGACTCTAGGTCACATAAAAAATCCCCTAGACTATCTATGATCATCTAGGTCAACCTTAAATTCTCCAAAGGCATCCATAAGCCCTTTTGTCACAACCAAATACCCCTAGGTAGTCGTAGACACTTTCTAAGTGTCGTTGCCCGCCTAGGTCACCCTAAAGGCTCCTAGTGGTTTTTGATCGTCTAGGTCACATAAAAAAGCTCCTAGACTATCTATGATCATCTAGGTCAACCTTAAATTCTCCAAAGGCATCCATAAGCCCTTTGGGGTGTCCCGCTAGGTCACCTAAAGTGGTTTTTTTGGTAATAAAAAGTCTTAGACTATCTACGATCATCTAGGTCAATCCAAAAATCTCCAAAGGCATCTATAAGCCCTTTGGTCACCTTAAAATGCTCCTAGGTAGTCCATGATTATCTAGGTCAACCCAAAATGTCCCTAGGTGGTCTATGACCATCTAGGTCAAGCTAAAATGCTCCTAGGTAGTTTACAACTATCTAGGTCAAACCTAAATGCTCCAAAGGCATCTATAAGCCCTTTGGTCACCCAAAAAGCTCCAATGGCATTCATTAAGCCCATTGGTCAACTTGTACATATATATATATATCTCAAAATTACAAAAAAATCATGAAAATCATCAAAATACAAAAATATTGCATTGTATTGCATTTCTCATCACTTGCATTATAATCATAGTTGCATTAGGCATACTCATCATTGCATTATGCATCATTCCAAATTGATCATATATGTCTAGCACCAGGTCTGTACATTAGGCATCTGGTAAAAATTCATTGTTATCATATGACAAGTTATACCACCTATTTATATTACATATACCATTTACATTATATGTTTGTTTCCCATCACTTAGCCATTGTTAGTAAAACATAGTTAAAGTTTTCGGTCACTCAGCCATATCTAGTTGTCTTCTCAGATTTTGTAGAAAGCTAGCATGATTTTTAGAAGGTAGAATCCTACTTAGATAATGCTTGGTATACATCAAAATCCCAACACAATTTTCACATTAATAAATCCAAGTCTAGCACAAGGAAAGATGAAAACTATGAAGTAGTCTAGGTTACTTTCAAGTGAAAAGGTTATCTTGCTCATCCCCCTATGTGAATGGTTCAAATATGCTGAGAATTGACAAAAGGACAAGTTCCTCCTTACCCAAAATCCCTTACCCTACACTGGGGTAAGTATCCCAAAGAAAGAAAATCAGTAATGATTATTATCCCCCTAGTATTGAAAACATACATTGCCCTACACTCGGGGCAAGTATCTCAAAGAAATATTCCAAAGAAAATAGTGATTATTATCACTCCCAAATATGCATAAAGAAATAGTGATTATTATCACTAGGAAAAGCAAAGAAAGAAATAGTGGTTCTCACCACTATTAAAATCCCTTGCTCAACAAATCAAAATGAGCAAAATTCCCTTGAGAAATTCAAAGAAAGGTAGGGACTCCGAAACTTGAATCCCTAGAATTCTCAGCATCAGAGAACCATAAGGTGATCCTCATTACAGGTTTGGTGGATAGCCTACTTGTCAATGGTGGTAGCCTCCCACATGATGATATGTCTATCACTTAAGCAACTTGTTTAGGTATAGACCAATGTTTGAATGTGGATGAGCTAGCTTGTTGTAACCTAGGTTATATAGTGGTCTAATCCAACTAAGTACGAAACTCAGGATAATGAGACTCGTAGAATGATCTCTAGTGCCGATGGGCTGAATGAATCCCATTTGCACTAGGGTAATCTTATGTGTTATCATGGTAATGAACTCACGTGCACACACAGGGATATTGATTATCTTGGTTATCTTAGTAGGTGCATACTTTGTCAAAATATCTTGTATAGTTAGTATATGACTTTTGATTAGGTAACTAGAGTGTTTGAGTCTCTTAAAAACTATCAAATACAATCATATCACATCACATTATCCATTCCATTTTACATCATGTTGTCACATGTTTGTCAAAATTACAATGTCCATCAAATAAAGTGTTATAATAACATGAAAATAATCAAGATACATTTTGTATAGTCTATGGTGCTAGCATATAATGCATCAAATAGTCATTGTAAATCCATCATACAAAAATTAAATCTAATCAAATCATTACTTTCAATCATACACATTTAAAACTTTTGTTTATTAAGTGATATTCATGATCTAGGATAGATACCTGGTTAAATATTAGCAATAATATTTAGACGGCCACCAACTATTTTATGCATACCTTTTAATTTACAAAAGCATATAAAATGAAGCATCCACATCTACATATCATCAAATCACATCATCGGATAAATACATGCATCCATGTTAGACATCCATCATAACATCATATAGCAAATATAAAAATTGCATTCATATCATAAAGTAGTAAAATGACATAATGATCAAAAGCTAAGTCATATATATATATATGTCCATATATATAAAATCTAAAAGCAACATCATAGTCCATAAACTACCCATAGGCTACAATAAAAGTGAGTCATCCGACTTCACAATCCAAAAAACCAAAAAGAACCATCAAAGTCCACTGACCATGGTCACGTAGGACCGATACCTTGACTCTCTCCTCTACTCTCAGTATGAGTCCATCATGAGCTCCTTGACCTGCTCCCCCTGATATGCTACCTCTAGATACCTCCATCCTCCAAGAAGTACTTAGAGCCCTCATCCGAGCAGATGAGTGTCCCATACCGCTCCCCTGGCTACGCTGTGATCCAATAGCTAATGCCCGATCTGGTATGCACCCCTTACAGTGCACTATCTCATCCTCCATCATATCCATGTAGGTACGCTCCTCTCGACACCTAGTCTGATAGGTCACTACCAAACCCTAGAGATGTGCTATCTCCTCTTGCATCCTGGCTAGCTCACCACTACTGGACTCCCCATGGCTAGGGCCCTATCTACCGACCTATGCCTAAAATGTAGCTATCACTATTGCCTGCCTCTCCATCTCCTCCTGTGCACTCTACACCTATGCCTGTAGTAAAGCTTGATCACTCTATAGCTCTATGATCCTAGCATCTCATGCTACTAACTCTTCCTATAGACCCTGATCTCCCAAGTCTCCCTCATCAAAGCCAACTGGATCCTGTACATCTATCAGCTCCACCCTATCCACTGACACACATTGATGCACAACTCGCTCACCTATGTCCACCTCCTCATCATCTGGAGACTCACCAAAACCCTCCTCATCTGGAGCACCCCTAGCTACATCCACTATCCTAGCAACTACATCCCCTCCTAGTGGTCCCTCCCCTCACCACTACCGCATGACCCACCATGCATCATACTCCTCTGTAGTGCCCACATCATCTGAGTCTGAGACTACCACCTCAAAATCTGACTCATCTCCCAACTCCTCTACCATAGGCCATGCTAGAGTCCTCTCATCCCCATGATGATGATAGACCATCGGCTCACCAGGAAATCCCTGGCATAGCCTAAACTATCATAGCACATGATCATAAGAGAAGTACTCTCACTCTATGCCATGTCACCCTATCAACCACCTACCTCACTGAACTCGACGTAGATGTGTCGAAGCCTCATCCCAGGTAGGACAATCCCTATAGGGTCTCCACTCGATATCCACTACCCTGAGCCATGCAAAAGCCTCTACATAGTGCTCTACCTCCCCAACATAGCATCGGCTATACCCTGACTCATGCGACCTCATCCATAGCTCTCCATAGCCAATCTCCCTATCCGGTAGCTCTGCTCGAGTGGTCCATGGTAGTCCTCATGGTCTCTCCACCACAATATGCTACCAAGCCCAAGACTATAGTAGAAATATGTAGCCCAAACCCTTCCACCCATGAGAGTGGATCTCATATAGCTCACTGTATAACTATGCCAATAAAGTAGGACCCCAAGCCATCACTATCGGCTCCTCCTCTATGCAATCAACTAGAGTAAAGACCAACTCTATTAGGTTCCATGGGAACCTAGCTCCTGAAGAGTTAGGTAGTAGCATGTTTCTGATCAAGGTCATCAAAAAAGTGTGCCTAATGCCAAGTACACCCTCCTGGTACCATCTAGACACTAGAATCCCTCCACTAATCATATCAGTCAGGACATCCTCCTAGCATGCATCGAAGTACCTCCGCACTATGACCTCCCATCGCTCTATCAGAGAAGATACTATCTGGCGCCCCTCTATCAGAATACATAGTATCTGATAGATGTCCTCTAGTTTCACTATCATCTCCCCCATAGCTAAATGGAAAGTGTTAGTGTGAGGGTCCCATAGGTCTATCAAAGCAGTTAGATAGGCGTGGTCTCCCACCATGGGATCTAACCGCGTAACTTGCTTCAGATCGATGGCATCAAGCCAATGCCAGTATGTAGTATTAAAATGGTCTCTAGTGACCTGAAAGAGGCTCGGTACCCTGTACTGACTCCTAACTATCTGCTCATGCAAATCAGGGTGTCAAACAGGCCCTAAAAATGCAAATTTTTGCTATAAAAACACTAAAAAAAACACATAAAAAAGGGCCTTTTTTGGCCTATTTTTTGGCCGTCCCACCTAGGGATGGCCCCTAATTTGGTAGCCATCCCACCAAGGGATGGCCACTAGTAACCATCCCTCACAGGGACGGTCCCCAAATAGGGGTAAAATAGGGTCAATTTGACCCTTAAAAATGCCCTAAAAACCCTAAAAAACACAAAAAAATTGGTTTTTAACCCTAATTTTTTGCAAATAAAGCATTCCTAAGGTTAAATTTTATGTATTTCAGTCCCTAAGTTTCTTAAATCATGGGTGTGGCTGTAGTCATGAAATTAGAGCAGAAATTGCAAAAATTCAATAAAATAGGGCAGAGAAAGCATGTAATCCATACCCGTTTCGCACTGGCTCCACCGCCCGATGCGTCCGCTGGTTGGATCATGTTGTGGGTTGAGATTTTAGCAGCACTCCACTTCAGAAAACTCTCTCCTACCTCCTCTCCTCTCCAACTTCTCCAAGCAAGTTGCACAAATGAGCTAAAATGGCCCTTTTTGGCCTTTTATAGCTCCAAAAGAAGCCGACCGCTCTTGGGTGGGATGAGCACACTTTTGGCTGGTTGTACCACCATGGGACATTCATAAATACTTCCCTCATCCCCCCTAGGATGGTCATAAGAAAATTGCACTTAAAAACATCAAAAATATCAAAAAATGGGCCAAAAACCCACCAAAAACAAGGCAGATTGGGCAAGAAAATGAGAGGGATCTAGACTGAACCTATAATAATTTTGGATGCATAAAAAGACTCTATTTTAGTCCCCAAGAAGGCCTCCATGGATGTACCACTCCATGGGAATGAGATATTGGGCCTTTTGCTTCCAAAACTATTCATCAAAACAGTCAAAAATCACCTCCGAATAGGTATATAGTACCATGGGTAAAATAAAGAGTTACCCTAATTAAGTCATATGTGTCAAGTGACTCATCACTTTAGAATTTTTCATGCCCTCATAGACTCATCGCTTGAGGGGGTAGTCATCATAATGAACTCAAAAATTGAATCAACATTTAAACACTCAAAAGTGTAAAATTCCATGCATTCAAAAGAATCTTGGCTAAAGATAAATTTTCAAGCCCATGTTGGGGCAAAGAATCAGCATAAGAAGCAAATTAAATAGGCTTGACCTCCTTGAAACCTTAGGAATTGACCCATGTGAAGGTTTACAAGAATACAAGGCACCAAGACCTAGTATGCCCTAAGCCCCATAAGACTGTTACTACAACACAACTGAAAGGTATACATGCAATCGATCCTTCGACTATGTCAATAGAAAGGATTCCAAGAATGTATGCTTTTACACAATGAAGGCATCCAGAGTTGATTAGGTTAATGAAAAACCTTGATCATTCGATGATTTAGTGATCTATTTTTTCTCAATGCTTTGTTTCACATCGCGCATCCCAAAAATGGGGCATCTGTAGACACCTAAATCACGTAAATCGGATAAGACTATCAGTGCATTACATATGCCCTCTTATCGACAACATATGGCCTTATTAGGCACCCCTCTAGGCTAGAAAAAGGCTTCCAAAACCCTCCAAAACTCATTTTGGAGGGTTCCTAGCAGTCTGGGGCAGTTTTGGGGCCCCTACTAGTGACCGTCCCACCCAGGGACGACCACAGTTGGTGACCGTCCCACCTAGGGATGGCCATCAACAACCGTCCCTGGGTGGGATGGCCCCTAACTGGACCCTTGAAAAAGTCAAAGGATGTGCTAAATGGCAATCCAAGACTACCATTAGCGTATCCAATCACCCCAGATTGATTGGGGACCTCCTAATGGACTGTAGGGTAGTAGATTGGGAGCCCCAAAGGGGCAACCTTCCCCTCCCCAATCAATGATGCAATTAGGACAAATGGCATCACTTGCCTCACATGGCAAAGATGCCATTTGGCCCTAGATGCCCTTTTGGGCTATAAAAGGAGGCCCAAACTCCCATTTCAAAAGAGGAGAATTTAGATATTAAAGCAACGAAGTGCTACCCAAATTGAACCCTACAAATTGCAAACCAAAACTCACCCTTTCCCTAGCCTTGAAACCCTCTTCACTTGAAGGTGCTTTCAGGGGCAATAGGACTCGATCTACCAATCCAAAACTGGTAAAATTGAAGGACAACTTTGGCCCCATCTATCGACAACACCCTCACCCTATTTTGGACCAATTCCCAAGGCCATAGGTGACAAAACTAAGCTAGTTTTGTAACCGTCCCACCTGGGGATGGCTAGTAGTCAACCCATGGCACTCATAGGGATGGCCACAAAATAAGTTGGAATTTTAGAGAAATTCCTCCATAGTCCTCCTTAGGAATGTCTAGATGAACCTCTGGTCCAAATTTGAGGTCATTTGGAGGAGTTTTGGTGCAGGATTTGGAGATCCCCAATGTTGCAGGTCTCCATGGCTCACCCCTAGACGACCAACGAGTTTAGCATAGTTTCACCTTACAACTTGCTTTCAAATCCATTTATTTGTATTTAGACAATATTAGAATATACATATGCTCAGTGTAGATCAATTTTTATGCATGTAGATCATCTTGTTTGGTTGTAGCATACACTACTTTTACTATGTTTTCTATGCTATCTTCATTTTATGAAACAGGTGCTACTAACCCCATTTTAAGCCCTTGTGTGTAGGTCCAGGTAGTTCTACGTAGGAGGAAGGAGCTAAGAAGACTAGAAGAATAGGTTGAAGGATAGCTCTCAATCGTGGGATGCGAGATTTACACCAAATACAAACTATAAAACCATAGTTTACACCGCTTTGAGGCCCCTTTTCAAGGGACTAGATCCCTTGAACATTGTAATGTTGAATTTGTATCAATTTGTAAAAGCCCTCAAGGGGATATTTGTAATCTCATATTTGAAGCTATACATTGATTAAATAGAAGGAGAAATCCACCATTTGGTTATACATTTGCTTCACTTTCATAGATTACAAGTTTATGTGTTATTTCCCTTTGAATGCTTCTATAAATGCTTTACATTGCAATGGAATGCCCTTAAGGCGGTGTAGTAAATTTCATGTCTTCACATTGTCTTCTAATTATTTTTAACATGTTAATGGAATCATGACTAATTTCACTCTATCCTCATTTATATAACTTATTTTTATTCCTAGTAGTGTGTTTGCTTGGTTATGTTCATAGCCGTAGAATGGTATGTTTCATTTTTATTTATCACTTGTTGCAGTTAGAAGTAGGGTTTTAATTATTTAGCACACTGACCTATAGCTTTGGTTTTATTTTTCTATAAAGTATTTCCTTTCATGTTTTTTACTTTCATTACAATTCCATGTAAACCCCCTAGCCTTAGCTTGCATAGGTCTTTATACATCAAGGATTAAATCTAATGAGGAGGCAAACTTGTTTAAAAACCCTAAAGGTTTCATAGTAAGTAGTATTCTATCCATGGTGATTCCTATTATTTTACTCTATGTGAGGCATGGATATATTCATCTTGTTAGGCCCTTGACTTAAGTTGGTGGGTGCACTCAAAGATGAAAACAATCACATTGTTAGAGTTTGACAACGTAAGAACTTCTTGTTATACTTGAGATTGCTAGTAGGTAGCTAGATTCATTTTTGATACCATTTGATCCAAGATGGTAGCCTATTGACCCTAAAAATACCGGTCATACCTATTTGTATGGGAATATATAGTTGCTACTACAAAATCTATAGGATAATTTTCCATTGCATGAAAAACTCAATAAAATTTAAATTTTTAAATTGATGTTTGCCATGTTATTTTGGATCTGTTTTAAACCCTTATTAACACCTTTTCGAGGCACTTGATCCTTGGTAATATAGGGAGTCTTCTTGGGCTACCAATTCTATTATCGTTTCCACCGAGTTTTTTGCAATAATTATCTTTTTTAGTGTTGCTCTAATTTATAATGGTCCTTACCACATCCAACATCTCTTTCATATAAATCTTATGTTTGTTCATAATGGATTTATCTTCATTATTGGTGATGGAGTAGGTAGGGGTGGCAATTATGACTAGAATGCAATGGTTGATGATGAGTTTTTCCTAGGATACATTATGATGTATGGATAAGGAGTTGAGTTCGTAGATGGTTGAGTGTTAAAAATAGATGCGATGGAGGGTGTATATCCAATTATTTATGGGTTTTAGATGAAATGGGTGGCATGGACCATAGGTGGGGTAGCTGGTAGTTTTTCAACCCTAATATAAACATATTCTACATGGGTTGATTTTTTAAGATACAACTAGAGTGATATGGTTAGTATTGCAAACCATAAAAGTCAAGTTAGAATGTAATACCTTGATGTAATATGGTAATGCTTATTCTTTATTTGGCCTAACATTTTACAAAGCTAAATTTAATATTCTCAAATATCTAATTCCATTATCATGATTTTTTCTTGGTGATACATTTTCATAACATTCAATTAAAATAAAATATAATACTCATTACCCATATTGCCAAATATACACATGAAAGGGTCTAATATTAACACCCAACTAGCAAGTAAATTTTTAGGTAAATATATATACCATAAATTATCTTCATCATGTAGAGAATAGATTAGCAAGTTTACCATTATATCCTCCTCTTGAATGTAATGAATTGAATTGAGTGTAGATAACTTGTTGAGATGGCCTAATGTCTTCTTATTCCTTCTCCTATCAAAGGTAGGTAATTATTAATAGTAAAAAATACAATAGGATAAGAGGCCCCTATATTTAATGGTCCCTTATATGTCTAATAAAGAAGTTGATTTTGGGACCTAGGGATTTTAGGCACTGGATTATTCTATGGAGGTTGACCATGTTATAATGGATAGGGTTTTAACATGTAACTTTGATATGGATATGGAGGCATTTGAGGTTATTAAAACATGGGGTAATAAGGTAGTAGGAAAGTAGGGTTAAGCATTTGGAATGGAGTTTAGTGGGTTTGTACAAGCCTATTGCTAATTTGGAAGAGATTGCATATTTAGAAATAGAAGAGGATACTACAAACCCTATCGAGGGATTTGTTTATTTGAAAGAGATGTGAACTACTATGTATTTTGCAATGTCTATATGATTGGAGGTGTCATTAGACCCAAGGGATTTCCCTAATTATTTTGCACCCCTATTTTATCCATCAACACTTACAAATTCTAAATAAAACCCTAGGTTTTATTAGAAATAAAAAAAATCTTTAAATAATCTAACATTTTATGGTACAATTTATCATAATAAAAGGTTTGTTGTGTTAAGCATGCTATATGAAGTCATAATAGCAAGAGGGATTATTTTTGTGTTAGACATTGTAGGTTGACTTGTATTTTTTGCATTATGTAAGGTGGCAAAGTATGGATTGTCTACAATATTATTCACATCAAAAATCATTCCATAAAGGGAGTTCGTATGAGTTAAAGTAGGACCTATACTTGAACAAGTTTTTTTTGTAAGAGTATATTAATAACTATATTGAAATCTAGGGAAACTAATCTCAAGATATAATATTCCGATTCACTTAATTGACAACTAGACTTTTCCTTTTGATGAAGTAGGTGTTGGGATCCAAATTGACATCAAGAAAGAAAAGATACTGTGACTATCTATCTTATGGATTTTTTATTAGGCTTGCACCTGATAGTCATGGCTCAAAACTCAACATTGGATAGACTAAAGATTGCTCTAATCCAACCTCTAGAGTAGGTTGGTTCCTTGTCAACTGATAGGGTGTTGACTCAATTAAGCTCAGTAATTGTTTAAGAGATAGGGATAGAAAAGGGTTTAGGTTTAGTAATTATAACTAAAATATTGGTCGGATAGAGCTAACAACATATGCATCCACATGGAAAACCTTTCAAAAAATCATTTCTAGTGTCCCACACTCAAGATTAACAACACCCAAAAAATAGAATAATCTTCATCAAGAAACACAAAACAAAGACATACTCCAAGAAGCTATTTCAACATCCATAATACTAATAATCCAATTTAGCAGAATAAGATTAGTATCTAGATTTAATAGAAATGAACTTCTTGCGAGCATAGATTCAATTATGAAAAGGTTTCAATTGCTTTAAATCTAGTAATTCAATATCAGTAGAGTAAACTAACCATAGAAGCATTAGTAGAAAAGTAATTCATAGATTGAATATCTCAAAATAAATATTAGAGACACCAATTTGTGATTCAAACATCCAAGTAATTCTCCTTCTATTGATTTACAAAATATGTTACATAGTAGGGCAAGAAAACACTCTAGAGCTGACCATGAAAATTGAGGGTTTGACCTCTATTAATAGTTTTACAAGGAGAAAACCATGCTATATCGGTGGAATGTTGAGGTGGCATCATTTCATTTACCTTTAAAGCCTAAAAAATATGTACGATGTTGCACACCATAGCAGATAGGATCTGCAACTTGCTTGCTCTACAATGGTGGTTAGGCTCCAAGTTGTTAGATTATAGATCTAAGCCATCTATATTTCTTAGGGACTTCATATGGTCTTAGATATATAACTGCCTGAGTTCTTGGTTCTTGGATCCATGGATGCTTTGCCTGCCTACTCGAATCGATTGGTTCTCATTTGTAAAGACTTAGCTTTTGTATGCCTGAGAAAGTGTTAGCATAAGCTTGACCATTTATTCACTCATGAATGACTATGATTAAACCTCAACAATTCTTGGAGACGAGCAACATAGAATATGTCACTAGGCCACTCTTTAGAAATGCTTGTTTCTTGAATTGACCGTTTTGACCAATGACATGGAGCATATAAAAAATACACTACAAAATGAGTGAAATAGATAATGTTGCTAGGACACTCCCTTTTATTCTTAAATTTTTTTAATTTACTTTCATGCCCATGGTATAGAACACTTTTTTTGTAGCCTACTCCTTGAAATCCGCTTCTTTGAGGTTTGACCAAAGTTGACCATAGAATAGAGCCTTATTCTACGTCACTTAGGAAATAGTTTATTATAATATTTCATGAGATTTTGTGTTGCACCACTACCTTGTGCTTCATTTTAGGCATCTTGACCTCCTTGAACAGCGATGTGGAACATGTGTTCTAATATGCTCTAAAATGAACATGAACCTCAGTAGTGTAGAACACATCAAAAAGCTAGTCATTTTATTGCACAGACTAGGGTAATGTATGCTAGGCTGTTGATCGAAGAATGATGATGTCAGATTTGATTTGAGTTGATGGAAATGTAGAACATGCTACACTGTGCTACTACAAAATATACTAAGTGTTGAGCGATTAAGAACATGTCTTCTTGCCTTAGCAAATATTTTGTATTCCACTCTACCAAAGTGATTGCAATGTAAGTTTAGCTACTCTATCAGTGGTGTGGAACATGTTGCATTGTGCCACTACAAAACACACTGTGTTGAGTGAATGGAAACATCTTCATGCCTTAGAAAATATTTTCAAAATTTTTGTAAGGATGTGGCCATTTTGGGCCTACATTCTGGTGCCTCCTGGGTGGATTTGATCACAAATCCAATGAACTCATAATCTTATCCATTGGATATCAGGATTCAAAACATCAAGTCCACGAGCAATACTTCATAGAATAATTTCTATATGATCATTACCCTCTAGAAAATTTGTGAAGACATTCAGAGGGCAATGAATCATATGGATATCATACTAGAAATAATTATATTCACCACTCCTTTCGACTAAAAACCACTCCATGTCAAGCAAACTAGATCTATGCTCTCCCTTATAAGCCCAACCGACATGATTAAAATATCATCATGGAATTTTCATTTTTTGCTCTTATGCTTCATGCTTTTTCAATTGTTTTCTAAAAATTTCATAACCAAAAACAATATATAACACTTTTTACATGAACACAAAAATGAACAAGTTACAAGAACTAAGCTCTTGCTTATTCTTTCACTGAATCTTGACCATTGAGCTCCTCCTTCCGTTTCTCCTCAGGATTTTTGATAAAATTTTCTATTTTTTCCTCCTTCTGCCCAATTTCTTCTTCATTGTTGTCTTCTTGCTCATGTTCAACATCTTCTTCTTGATTAGCTTCTTATTCTGGTGAAACTTCTTACTGATAATTAGGCTCTACATTAGTCCTAAATAGTTGAATCATCAGTTTTAGAGTCTGAAAAGGTTGACTCCAAACTACCTCAGAAGATTTGGAAGTCTCCTTAAGCTATTTATGAATGAACTCCAACTCAAAGGTCTCCTCATAATTTGCAGAGCTTCCTTTTTTCACCAAGTCCTCCATCAAGTCCTCTAGCTTGGTTAAATATTTTATCATCTGAGAGACCTATTCTTGATCAATTGGCTCCTCCCATGCATCTACCTTAGATTCATCCTATATGATTGAAGATACATTATTTTTTATCTCTTTCTCAGATAATAAAGTTTTATTTTCTACCCAGAGTCCTTCAAAACCATATTGATTCATCTCTTGGTTGATATCAACTACATCTTGGATCATATCTTCCACTTTATTATATAACAACTAGCCCTTTTGTAATAATATATTATTATTTACTACAACTCTAGCAGCCAGTCTAGAAACATTCCATGCCTTGTTGGGGATTGGATTAGCAGCCTCATTGAACCTACTATCAGACAACTTATAAATTTGTTCTATTGGAATCACCATAGGCTGCAGCTCTTTAGTGAACTTATCCAGGTCTTCTTTGATTTTTTGGAGTAGATGGCTAGCATCATCCATATAATCTATTATAGGCTATATTTCAGAGCATTTCTTGAAGACTTTAGACCAAATCTATTTTCTTACCCTCTTCACTCCTTTTGAAAATCCTGAGGACTTGGCTTTCTCAATTTGAATTTGATGCTTCAAATCTTGTATTTCCTTGGCCTGATCCTCATTCTTCTTTTTCTTCTCCTCAACTTCATCTTTAAGCTTGGTGACCTCTTGATATTTGTTTTTCCAATTCTTAACTTCATTTTTGACAATATTTTCTACCTTCTTTTGATTGTTGACTGTCTTCTCCAGATTCTTTATTTCTCCTCGATCTTTCCAACTTTCTCCCTATAGATATCAATTTTGACATATAAATTCTCCAGATGATATTTTTCTATGATTAAATCATCCTTTTCAAGCAACTGCTCAATATCTTCTATATACTCCTAGATTTGGTAATATTGAACAATCATCTCTTCTTCATGTTTGTTTACCAAAGGAGTGATAGACCTAGATGTTCTTTGCCTTGTGACTAGAACGATATTCATTGTCTTCCTCTTCATAGCTATTTTCTTTGAAGGTTTGGATAGCTTCTCTACCTAGAAATATTGAATCTTCTGAGAAAAATATTTTCCCTTTTGCAAGGAAGCCAATGTGGGATGACTTGTAGGAGGAGGGGAAGCTATCAGATAAGGAAAAACTCATAAGCTTATGGTAATGGAGTAGTAGTGACAATAGTTGAATCTATGTTTATTGATGGAGGTACAATTGGGAAAGACATGGGAATGGAAGCAAAATTCATAGAATGAGCTGGTGGGGATGAAATAACTTGTACTTTTAATGATATTGGGGGTTGTGAAGGTGAATATGGAATGATGTGACTAGGATTTTAAATGAATGTGGAGAGGTTGGACTGGTTTGATCCTTTGTATTAGCTGATGAAATAGGTTGTGAGTTATGAGGGGGAGATGGCACCTTTGGTTTAAAATTTTCCTGGGAAGAGTAAGGGGATTTCTTTGGGGGAAGAGGAGGAGAAGAAGAAAAGGAGATAGTAATAATACCTTCACCTACATATATAGGATGTTCTGGAATCACATTTGCACTTTAATGTTGCACTTGTTGCACTGACCTATCTACAACTAAAATATAGGTCCTCTCAAAACTCTTCCTCTCTTCCATTTTCATCTTCTTATAGACCTCATTCCGAGTTTTCCCCACTCCATATTTAGCCTTTCTATTAGAAACTTTAAACACTGTAGGTTTCTCACTCTATGTATCTCCCTTAGATTATTCTCCTTGAACTACATTTTTAGTGGTAGAATTTGACCCAATTGTGACTGCAATAGTAAAACTCATAGGTATAAACATAAAATCATCATCCATTTTCTTCCAATTTACTTCAGTCATAGGAGGCTCTCCACCTAAGGCTAGACATTTGGGAGTATTTGTTGTCTGAATGAATTCTGTATTTACTGTCCTACCATCAAAGTAATGTATTTTACTCATAATCTAGGTCCCTTTAGAATATTTCTTTAGTTGTTCCTTTGAGGGCTCAAATGTTCTAGCCACCTCTTCAGTAATTGGTGGAGTTTTAGTCCCTACTTCTTGCATTTCCTCTTATGAAGGTGGGGAAGAAGAATATTTCCCTGCTCGAGTATTCTTATAAATCAATACCAAATTTATAGGATCTTTAGCTTTCCAGGTCTTAATATGTTGGACATTTTGAGCTCATTTAGTTGTCATTGATGTCAAGGTGAGAAGTCATCATTGATGTCAAGGTGAACACATGAAGCTATCATTAATACCATGGAGTACACCATTACTGTCACCAGGAACAATGCAAAGAGTTGAAGAAAAGTTGTCAAAATATTGTTTTATAAGGGTTTGTGTTAAAACCATGGTGAAAATTAAAAGGTTTTTATTAAAACCATGGTGGCAAAATAATCTTCATCAAATCAATGGAGTACAAATTAAAGGTTTAAATTTTATCCCAAGGAAGGCTTTAATTTTTATTAAAGTCAAAGGTTTATAAATATAATTTATAAAATTTAAATTCTTTTAGAATTTAAATAATTTATAAATTATAAAAGGTTTTAAAAAGTATCGACATCATCAAACTTCATGGAGCACCGACGTCTATGGAAAAAGGGGAAATCGTGTATAAATACCATGCCAAAGAACATTAGAACTTACCTTCTTCGATTAAATTTTATGTGACCAAAGAGAAAGATAATTCATGCAATCATTGAGGAAGAAGACAAACTCGTGTTGTCTTTTAGCACCAGGGAAAAAGATGAAAAGGGGAGGAGAAGGCCTCACTCCCATTGGATAGGGTGGTCCATTGGCAGTGCACGTTTCGTGAGAGCGTTGGGAGTGGAAGTGACCATGATCGATTCACGTGGTGGTTAGTTTGCATGTTCATCTTGAGCACCAAGGGAAGAGCCTTTTGGCATGTGCTCATTTTGAGCACCAGACTTAGGAGAAAGAGCACAAAGTGCTCCTAAGATTTCAAGTGTGCATCTAGCACATGCGGTGGTCAAGCCCATGGCTAGAGCGCTCATGGAGGCAGAGATTGTGGGTTCGAATCCCACTAGTGGCAAAGGTATTTTTAATTAAATTTTATTTGCCTAAGGTTTTCTATAAAGTGTTATTTGGAGTTATAAGGGTTTATGAAAGGTTGTTTTATTGATAAGTGATTTATGTTATTGGAGTTATAAGGAAAGTAGATTTGATTTTTGCCAAAGTTCTTTTTGCCATTAAATCTGAGTAAAGAGGTTTTGAGTTAATTTTGGTGGATGTTGAATTTATTTTTAATTGGGAGATTATAAGGTGTTATTGGATAAATATTTTATGTATGTTGATGGTTGTTTTGAAAGATGGAGTGATAAGGTGTAATTGAGTTTTTACATTACATTGTGAGAAAGATTTATCTTCTAACCTCTTTGAGCTTGGCATAGAAGTGTTTGTGGTTGTGACAGATTTATGAGATCCCTTCATCATCAAGAAAAAGGTATGAGCACATTCTTCCATAGTTGAGTTGATTGATTGGTTTTCTAGAAAATAAGTTTGGAGTGAAAAGGACTTGATTAGGGTTTCCTATTGAGTGTGTTGAGTTAATGCTTCAAGGTTTTCTGGAATAAAGAATTGTTGTTAAACCTTGTTTGATAAGCATTGTTGTTGAAGCCATTTGTTGTGAGAAGAACTTGAATTAGGGTTTGAGTATCATTGTTATGGGAAGATTGTTTTATAAGCATTGTTGTTGAAGTGAGTTATTGAGTAAAGAACTTGAACTAGGGTTTGAAAAGATCATGAGTATCATTGTTATGTGAGACTTGTTGTTGAGCATTGTTGGAAATATTTTGAGTTGGTGTTTATATGCTTGGACTAGGGTTTGAGAGAGAGGATTATTTCATTGAGTGATTGGTTGAGTAGAGTTGGTTGAGCCTAGTCAAGTGGATGTGTGAAGTGATTGTTCAAGTTCCATAAAACAAACTATTCTATATTCTGAATTGAGTTGAGAAAGTGATTGAGCATTGAGTTGAATTTGAAGCATATTGAGTCTCTAACAATTCTCCTTATGTTTCTAAGAGAGTGATTGAAAGTAATTGAGCATTGTGATTAGTATAGAACATATTGAGTCTCTAACAATTCTCTTTATGTTTCTATGAGATTGGACAAGTTCTGTGTGGACTTGTTGAGCAGATTTGAGGTAAGTCTTTGAGGAGACTTGTGGACTGATTTTGTGTGAGCTTTTGTGAAAGCTTACAATATATATTTGGATAAGTTCTTGAGAGGACTTATTGAGAGATTTGGACAAGTTCTAGAGAGGACTTGTAGAGATATTTGAGCAAGTTCTAGAGAGGACTTGTAGAGAGATTGAGTAAGTTCTAGAGAGGACTTGTAGAGATATTTGAGCAAGTTCTAGAGAGGACTTGTGGATAGATTAGTGTGAGTTTTGTGGAAGCTTACAAGATATATTTGAGATAAGTCTTTGAGAAGACTTGAGAGAGAGTTGATTGATTTGTTCAAACCTTGAGTTAAGGTTTAGGGTAGATCAAAGATTGAGACAAGCCTTGAGTTAAGGCTTGAGGAGAGATTGAGGATAGATTTGTGCTAGATCGAAGGACTATGTTTAGTGCAGATTTGAGAGTATATTTTGGTGTAGATTTGAGGATAAGTTTGTGCTAGACTAGAGATAGATATTGAGTAGAGTTGTACTAGACCGAAGGACTATGTTTAGTGTAGATTTGAGATAGATATTTGGAGGTGATAGAGTAGAGAGGATAGTAGTCTCTAGTGGATAGAGATCCATTAGCTAGGGTAGTGAGGATAGGTCTTCTGAGTGGGGATAAGAGTCTTCAGTGGAGAGAGATCCACAAGCCAGTGTAGTGGAGGCAGTAGTCTTCTAGAGGATCACCACCTAGAGTAGAGGAGAAGGAGTTCTCCTATGGATAGAGATCCATGAACTTGATTTAGGGGATTGGTGTCTCCTTTGGATAGAGGTCCATAAACATTGTAATAGGGAAAGGATTCCCAAGAGATTGATTGAGAAAATTTTAGTGAAATATTTTCTCCGTGGAGTAGCCCACATTGGGTGAACCACGTAAATTGTGGTGTCTCTATTGTGTGTGATGATTTGTGCATTGCTTTGATTATTATTATTGATATTGCTATCTATACATTGCATAATATTGATTTGGAAAGAAAAGTAAAAAGTGGTCTTATATTGTTCACCCCCCTCTCAGTATAAGCTTGTGTTCTTCAATTGGTATCAGAGTGGGTTCCTTCAGAAGAGTTTAACAGCTTGAAGGAAAATCTAACAAGAACACAATGGATTTTAAGAATGTGTCCTCAGATAATTCAGCACCAATATTTGATGGAAGTGACTATATATATTGGAGTATGAGAATGAAGATCTACCTGATGGCACTTGGCAATGAAATTTGGGAAGCAGTTGAATTTGGATATGATCCCTTAATTAATCCTCCTACAGATAAGGAAGGTAAGCTCCTACAACATTACAATTCAAAAGCAATGAATGCACTTTTGAGAGGTTTGCATAGAACAGAGTCTATGAAAGTTATGCATTGTCAAACTGCAAAAGAAATGTGGGATAAATTGCAAAATATATATGAAGGAGATAAATGTGTCAAGAAAGCAAAGATGCAAAATCTCAAAGGACAATTTGAAGAGTTAAGAATGAAGGATGAGGAAAACATTAGTACTTATCTACTTCGAATTGATGAGGTTGTTAATGCTATGCAAGGACTTGGAATGAAGATTGATGAATCAGATGTTTGTGATAAAGTTTTAAGAACTCTTCCAAAAATATTCAGTGAAAAGGTTTCTGCTATAGAAGTGTCAATGGATGGTGATACTTTGACAAGAGATATGTTGCTTGGTATTCTTACAACACATGAGATAAGAACAAAGGAGGAACCAAATCCTCAGAAAGAAGCAACATTCAAAGCAATCAAGAAGACAAAGGGTAAGAAGTCAGAATCAAGCAATGAGTCATCCAGTGATGAAGAAGCAAATTATGGTAGAAGGAATAAGGATTCAAGAAGATCTAGAGATACAAGATCTGTTAAATGTTTCAATTGTGGAAAGTATGGTCATTATGCAACTGACTATCAAGAAGCTAAGAATAACAATGATGAAGAAAAATAGGATCACAAGAACAGGGAATCAGAAAGATACAGGCACCAAAAGAAGAGCAAGGATGGACAAAGCAGACAAGGAAAGAAGTTCTTTCAAAGACAAAAGAGAAGCTACTATGCGGATAAAGCAAGTAAGTACTCAAGTGATAGTGATGCTAGTTTTTCAGACAATGATAGAGATGAAGTCCTATTTATGATTGAAGAAAAAGAACAAGTTAAGAAAAGGACTCCAGTAATTCTCAAGTGTTTTAGATGTGGTAACTTTGGACATCTTGAAGATAATTGTACAAGGGATGGTTATAGTTTCAGTGATGATGAATATGAGGATGCACTTGAAGGACCAGATGAAAACCTTCTAATGGCATTAGAAGAAGAAGTAGGTGATCCTATAGAAGATAAGCCAATAGAAAATAAAGATGTGGACAAAGGTAAACAAATAGAGGAATATTCAGAAAAGGATGGATATGATCTCAAGGGAGAACTTATTTATGCCCTTGACATGGTAAAGAAGGTAAGAAAGCAACACTCTAAACTTGAAATTCAGTTTCAGGAATGTGATGAAGAGAGAAGATTGCTTATAGAGGATTTAGAAAATTCAAAGGCTAAGGCAAAAAGGTTCAAAGATAAGTTAGAAGCAAAGATCTTAGAATGTGAAAAGTTAGCACAAGAAGTGGCACTACTAAGAGAATATTTAGAAGACTCCAAATTCAAGCTAAAAGGGTTCAAAAATAGCTCAAATAACTTGGATAAGTTCATCAAGATACAAAAGCCTACATCAAGCAAAATAGGTCTTGGATTTGAACAGGTTCAAAAGAAATGGGAAGGAAAGTCAACCTCAAGTTTTGGAGGAGAAGAAACTTTAGATGAAGATACTTTAGAAGAAGACAATGTAAAAGGAAGTGAGACATCTGAGGATGAGTTGGACAATAGAGAGTTCAACAAAGATAGGAACAATGCACAAAGAAGATACAGATGGAACAACAATCAGAATAAGTCAAGAGAGACTAGGAGACCAATGAGGTCAAGACAAGGAAACTTCAATGGAAGATGTTTTTCATGTCACAAGTTTGGGCACATGGCTTCATAGTGCAGGACATATGAAAGATAGGAATATGGGAACAAATAACTTTTCCATGGGTATTGCTACTCATGTAATCAGTTTGGTCACAAGGCAATGAATTGCAGGGTTCATGATAGGAAGAGGGTATGGCTTCACTAGGAGAAATCCTAAGATATTTGCACCTCCAAGGAATAATAACATTAAGTGTTATAAGTGCAATAATGATGGTCACACAACAAAGTGGTGTAGAGCAGACATTCCAGAATCAAGCAAGAATAGGAACAAGAATAGGAACATGGATATGAACAGGAATAGGAATATGGATATGAACAGGAATAGGAACATGGATAGGAATGTAGACATGGATAGGAACATTGAAAGAAATAGTCAGAGGAATCAGAAGGATCAGATAAGAAGAAGAGAGGATAAAGGTAAAGAACAATGCTTTCTGGGAGTAGAAATACTCCCACCCCAGAATTAACCACCTCAAGAGGAGGTGGGGGAGGGGCTAAGCTAAGAGGCTCATTCTTAGCCCCGAGCCCCAAAGGTGACCCTTTGCCATTGATGTCAAAGGGGGAGAGATTTGAGTAAGGGGGAGAGATTTGGTATTTGAGAGAGCATTGAGCCAGGGGGAGCAATGTCCCAGGGGAGCAAAACAAAGGAAAGGTCAAGTTTTTAGTAAAAAGAATTTGGGTTACCATCAATGACAAAGGGGGAGATTGTTGGATATTTTGAGCTCATTTAGTTGTCATTGATGTCAAGGTGTGAAGTCATCATTGATGTCAAGGTGAACACATGAAGCTATCATTAATACCATGGAGTACACCATTACTGTCACCAGGAACAATGCAAAGAGTTGAAGAAAAGTTGTCAAAATATTGTTTTATAAGGGTTTGTGTTAAAACCATGGTGAAAATTAAAAGGTTTTTATTAAAACCATGGTGGTAGAATAATCTTCATCAAATCAATGGAGTACAAATTAAAGGTTTAAATTTTATCCCAAGGAAGGCTTTAATTTTTATTAAAGTCAAAGGTTTATAAATATAATTTATAAAATTTAAATTCTTTTAGAATTTAAATAATTTATAAATTATAAAAGGTTTTAAAAAGTGTCGACATCATCAAACTTCGTGGAGCACCGACGTCTATGGAAAAAGGGGAAATCATGTATAAATACCACGCCAAAGAACATTAGAACTTACCTTCTTCGATTAAATTTTATGCGACCAAAGAGAAATATAATTCATGCAATCATTGAGGAAGAAGACAAACTCATGTTGTCTTTTAGCACCAAGGAAAAATATGAAAAGGGGAGGAGAAGGCCTCACTCCCATTGGATAGGGTGGTCCATTGGCAGCACGTATTTCGTGAGAGCGTTGGGAGTGGAAGTGACCACGATCGATTCACGTGGTGGTTAGTTTGCGTGTTCATCTTGAGCGCCAAGGGAAGAGCCTTTTGGCATGCGCTCGTTTTGAGCGCCAGACTTAGGAGAAAGAGCATGAAGTGCTCCTAAGATTTCAAGCGTGCGTCTAGCACACGCGGTGGTCAAGCCCATGGCTAGAGCGCTCGTAGAGGCAGAGATTGTGGGTTCGAATCCCACTAGTGGCAAAGGTATTTTTAATTAAATTTTATTTGCCTAAGGTTTTCTATAAAGTGTTATTTGGAGTTATAAGGGTTTATGAAAGGTTGTTTTATTGATAAGTGATTTATGTTATTGGAGTTATAAGGAAAGTAGATTTGATTTTTGCCAAAGTTCTTTTTGCCATTAAATCTGAGTAAAGAGGTTTTGAGTTAATTTTGGTGGATGTTGAATTTATTTTTAATTGGGAGATTATAAGGTGTTATTGGATAAATATTTTATGTATGTTGATGGTTGTTTTGAAATATGGAGTGATAAGGTGTAATTGAGTTTTTACATTACATTGTGAGAAAGATTTATCTTCTAACCTCTTTGAGCTTGGCATAGAAGTGTTTGTGGTTGTGACAGATTTATGAGATCCCTTCATCATCAAGAAAAAGGTATGAGCACATTCTTCCATAGTTGAGTTGATTGATTGGTTTTCTGGAAAATAAGTTTGGAGTGAAAAGGACTTGATTAGGGTTTCCTATTGAGTGTGTTGAGTTAATGCTTCAAGGTTTTCTGGAATAAAGAATTGTTGTTAAACCTTGTTTGATAAGCATTGTTGTTGAAGCCATTTGTTGTGAGAAGAACTTGAATTAGGGTTTGAGTATCATTGCTATGGGAAGATTGTTTTATAAGCATTGTTGTTGAAGTGAGTTATTGAGTAAAGAACTTGAACTAGGGTTTGCAAAGATCATGAGTATCATTGTTATGTGAGACTTGTTGTTGAGCATTGTTGGAAATATTTTGAGTTGATGTTTATATGCTTGGACTAGGGTTTGAGAGAGAGGATTATTTCATTGAGTGATTGGTTGAGTAGAGTTGGTTGAGCCTAGTCAAGTGGATGTGTGAAGTGATTGTTCAAGTTCCATAAAATAAACTATTCTATATTCTGAATTGAGTTGAGAAAGTGATTGAGCATTGAGTTGAATTTGAAGCATATTGAGTCTCTAAAAATTCTCCTTATGTTTCTAAGAGAGTGATTGAAAGTAATTGAGCATTGTGATTAGTATAGAACATATTGAGTCTCTAAAAATTCTCTTTATGTTTCTATGAGATTGGACAAGTTTTGTGTGGACTTGTTGAGCAGATTTGAGGTAAGTCTTTGAGGAGACTTGTGGACTGATTTTGTGTGAGCTTTTGTGAAAGCTTACAATACATTTGGATAAGTTCTTGAGAGGACTTATTGAGAATATTTGGAAAGTTCTAGAGAGGACTTGTGGAGTATATTGAGTTCTAGAGAGGACTTGTAGAGAGGATTTGAGCAAGTTCTAGAGAGGACTTGTTGAGTAGATTGAGCAAGTTCTAGAGAGGACTTGTAGAGCAGATTTGAGCAAGTTCTAGAGAGGACTTGTGGATAGATTAGTGTGAGATTTTTGTGGAAGCTTACAAGATAGATTTGAGACAAGTATTTGAGAAGACTTGAGAGTAGATTTGATTGATTTGTTCAAACCTTGAGTTAAGGTTTAGGGTAGATCCAATAGAGTTGAGACAAGCCTTGAGTTAAGGCTTGAGGATAGAGATTGAGGATAGATTTGTGCTAGACCGAAGGACTATGTTTAGTGCAGATTTGAGAGCAGAGTTTGGTGCAGATTTGAGGATAAGTTTGTGCCAGACCAGAGATAGAGATTGAGCAGAGTTGTACTAGACCGAAGGACTGTGTTTAGTGTAGATTTGAGATAGAGCTTTGGAGGTGATAGAGCAGAGAGGACTACCCCACCTTAGCCAAACTTACCTTATGCCTTCGAATTATTTTGATTAATGCGAGCTTGTGTGAATCGTGCTGCATCAAAGAGGATTGCTTTGTGGTTTTCATGTGAAGTCAATGGTGCACGAAGGGTTAATAGGAAGGAAGCCTTCCTCCCTTCACATGGGTGCCTATAGCCCATGCGGTGGGCTCCAAAGTGCTAAGGCACTTGGCGCTTGGGGAGACGGCGGTTCGAATCATGCCGAAACCCTTTTGGGGAGAAAAACGAAGGTATGCATTAGTTGAGCACCAAAATTTTCGGAGGAGTTAGTTGAGGTATTAAAAATTAATTTTTGCATATTTTATTTGGTTTGTAAGGTTGTAAGGGGAGTTATAAGGTTGATGCAAAATAAATTTTTGGGTGTTATTTGCTTTAGTGTTTGAAAAGGGTAGTAAGGTGTTTTAGGAAGATTGTTTGAGGTTTTGTGGTGTTGGATATTATTTTAAGTTGGAGATTATAAGGTGTATCAAAATAATTATTTTTCATGTATGATTTGATGGATGTTATTTTCAAAAAGGAGCAATAAGGCATAATTGAGCTTTGATTATTTTTGTGTCTAAGGAATATTTTGAGAAAGTGTTGAAGTGATATTTTGTCATCTAACCATTGAAATTGGAAAGAAGAAAATTGTGATTGAGACAGGTTTCCAAGGGCACTTCTACATCAAACAAAAGGTATGGGCACATCTTCCTAGTGAGTGATTGTTGAATGTTGTGAATGCAAAGTTGGAGTGAAAAGGATTGTTTGATAAGCATTGTTGTTGAAGTGATTAGTTGAGTGAACTTGAACTAGGGTTTGTAAATATCATGAGTATCATTGTTATGTGATATTAGCATTGTTGTTGAAGCACTTGGTTGAGTGAGGAACTTGAACTAGGGTTTGCAAAGATCATGAGTATCATTGTTATGTGAGATTGATTGATAAGCATTGTTGGAAACATTTGAGTGAGTGTTCATATGCTTGGACTAGGGTTTGTAAGAAAAGGTTAATTCATTGAGTGATTGGTTGAGTAGAGTTGGTTGAGCCTAGTCAAGTGGATGTGTTGAAGTGATAGTTCAAGTTCTATGAAACAAATTATTCTATATTCTGAATTGATTTGAGAAAGAGGTTGAGTGTTGGTGAGTGTGAAACATATTGAGTCTCTAAAAATTCTCTATATGTTTCTATGATAAAAAGAGTGATTGAAAGTAATTGAGCATTGTGGTGAATGTGAAGCATATTGAGTCTCTAACAATTCTCTATATGTTTCTATGGTAAAAAGAGTGATTGAAAGTGATTGAGCATTGTGATGAATGTGAAGCATATTGAGTCTCTAACAATTCTCTTTATGTTTCTATGAGATTGGACAAGTTCTAGTGTGGACTTGTTGAGTAGATTTGAGGTAAGTCTTAGAGAAGACTTGTGGATAGATTTGTGTGAGCTTTTGAGGAAGCTTACAATACAGTTTGAGAAAAGATATTGAGAGCAGATTTGGACAAGTTCTAGTGAGGACTTGTTGAGCATATTTGGACAAGTTCTAGAGAGGACTTGTGGACAGATTAGTGTGAGATTTTGTGGAAGCTTACAAGGCAGATTTGAGATAAGTCTTTGAGAAGACTTGTGAGCAGAGTTGATTGATTGATTTGTTCAAACCTTGAGTTAAGGTTTGGGGTAGATCTAGCAGTGTTGATTTGTGATTGGATCAAGCTTTGTGTTAAGGCTTGAGGATAGATATTGAGGATATATTTGTGCTAGATCGAAGGACTATGTTTAGTAAAGATGAAGGATAGATATTGAGGATATATTTGTGCTAGATAGAAGGACTATGTTTAGTATAGATTTGAGGATAGAGTTTGGTGTAGATTTGAGGATAGGTTTGTGCTAGACTAGAGATAGATATTGAGCAGATTTGTGCTAGATCAAAGGACTATGTTTAGTGTAGATTTGAGATAGATCTTTGAAGGTGATAGAGTATAGAGGATGATAGTCTCTAGTGGATAGAGATCCATTAGCTAGGGTAGTGAGGATAGGTGTCTTTAGTGGATAGAGATCCATTAGCTAGAGTAGTGGGGGTAACAGTTCTTCTAGAAGATCACCAGTCAGAGCTAAGGAGAAAGAGTTCTCCTATGGATAGAGATCCATGAACTTGATTAGGGGATTGGTGTCTCCTTTGGATAGAGGTCCATAAATATTGTAATAGGGAAAGGATTCCCAAGAGATTGATTGAGAAAATTTTAGTGAAATATTTTCTCTGTGGAGTAGCCCACATTGGGTGAACCACGTTAAATTGGTGTCTCTATTGTGTGTGGTGATTTGTGCATTGCTTTGATTACTATTGTTGATATTGCTATCTATACATTGCATAATATTGATTGGGAAAGAAAAGTAAAAAGTGGTCTTATACTGTTCACCCCCCTCTCAAGTATAAGCTTGTGTTCTTCAATTGGTATCAGAGCGGGTTCCTTCGAAAGAGTTTAACAACTTGAAGGAAAAGCTTTCAAGAACACAATGGATTCTAAGAATGTGTCCTCAGATAATTCAACACCAATATTTTATGGAAGTGATTATATATTTTGGAGTATGAGAATGAAGATTCACCTGATGGCACTTGGCAATGAAATTTGGGAAGCAGTTGAAAATGGATACATACCACCAGTTGATCCACCTACAGATAAGGAAGGTAAGCTTCTACAACATTACAATTCAAAAGCAATGAATGCAATTTTGAGAGGTTTGCATAGAATAGAATCCATAAAAGTTATGCATTGTAAAGATGCAAAAGGAATTTGGGATAAGTTGCAAAGCATATATGAAGGAGATAAAAGTGTCAAAAAGGTAAAGATATGAAATCTCAAAGGACAATTTGAAGAATTAAGAATGAAGGATGAGGAAAATATTAGTACTTATCTACTTCGGGTAGATGAGGTTGTTAATGCCATGCAAGGACTTGGACTTAATGTTGAAGAATCAGATGTTTGTGATAAAGTCTTAAGATCTCTTCCAAAAATATTTAGTGAAAATATTTCTGCTATAGAAGAATCAAAAGATGGTGATTCTTTGACAAGAGATATGTTACTTGGTATTCTTACAACTTTTGAGTTAAGAACAAAAGAGGAACCTAATCTCTAGAAGGAAGCAACATTCAAAGCTACTAAGAAGACAAAGGGAAAAAAGTCAGATTCAAGCAATGAGTCATCCAGTGATGAAGAAGCTAATTATGGCAGAAGGAATAAGGATTCAAGAAGATTTAAAGATGCAAAATCTGTTAGATGTTTCAATTGTGGAAAGTATGGTCACTATGCAACTGATTTTCAAGAAGCTAAAAATAACAATGATGAAGAAAAATAGGATCACAGGAACAGGGAATCAAAAAGATACAGGTACCAAAAGAAAGGCAAGGATGGACAAGGCAAACAAGGAAAGAAGTTCTTTCAAAGACAAAAGAGGAGTTACTATGCAGACAAGGCAAGTAAGTACTCAAGTGATAGTGATGCTAGTTCTTCAAGTAATGATAAAGATGAAGTCCTATTTCTGATTGAGGAAAAAGAAGAAGTTAAGAAAAGGTCACCAATAATTCTCAAGTGTTTTAGATGTGGTAATTTTGGACATCTTGAAGATAGTTGTACAAGGAATGGTTTCAGTTTTAGTGATGATGAATATGAGGATGCACTTGAAGGACCAGAAGAGAATATTCTAATGGCACTAGAAGAAGAAGAAGGTGATCCTATAGAAGACAAGTCAAAAAAAAATGAAGATGTTATCAAAGGCAAACAAATAGAGGAAGAATCAGAAAAAGGAGGAGTTGATCTTGAGGGAGAGCTTATTTATGCTCTTAAAACCTTAAAGAAGGTAAGAAAGCAAAACTCCCAACTTGAGATTCAGTTTCAAGAATGTGATGAAGAGAGAGGAAAGCTTATAGAGGATCTAAACAAGTCAATGGCTAAGACAAAGAAGTTCAAGGATAAGCTAGAAGCAAAGGTCTTAGAATGTGAAAGGTTAGAACAAGAAGTAGCTCTACTAAGGGAAGAATTAGAAAAGTCCAAGGACAAGCTACACAAGTTTGGAAAGAGCTCAAATATTGTAGATAAGATGATCAAGGTACAAATAAGGTCAACAAACAAAATAGGTCTTGGTTTTGAACAGGCTCAAAAGAAACAAGAAGAAGAGTCAACCTCAAGTTCTGAAGAAGAAGAAACTTTAGAAGAAGATAGTGTAAGAGAAAGTGAGACTTCTGAGGATGAGTTGGACAACAGAAATTTCAACAAGGAAAGGAACAATGCACAAAGAAGAAACAGATGGAACATGAACCAACATAGGGTAAAAGAGACTAAGAGACCAATGAGGTCAAGGCAAGGAAATTTCAATGGATGATGTTTCTCATGTCACATATTTGGGCACATGGCTTCACAGTGTAGGACACATGAAAGACAGGAGTATGGGAACTTCAAAAACAGGTAGCTTTTCCATGGGTATTGCTACTCATGTAATCAGTTTGGTCACAAGGCAATGAATTGCAAGGTACATGATAGGAACAGAGATGGCTTCACTAGGAGAAATCCCAAGACATTTGCACCTCCAAGGAATAATAACATTAAGTGTTATAAGTGCAATAATGATGGACATACAACAAAGTGGTGTAGAGCAGACATTCCAAAATCAAGCATGAACAAGAACAGAATAGGAATATGGACATGAAAAATGAACAAGAATAGGAATATGGACATGAACAAGAATAGGAATATGGATAGGAACAGGAACATGGACATGAACAAGAATAGTCAAAGGAATCAGAAGGATCATATGAGAAGGAAAGAGGACAAAGGTAAAGACCAGTGCTTGTTGGGAGTAGAAATACTCCCACCCCAGAATTAACCACCTCAAGAGGAGGTGGGGGAGGGGCTAAGCTAAGAGACTCATTCTTAGCCCCGAGCCCCAAAGGTGACCCTTTGCCATTGATGTCAAAGGGGAGATATTTGAGTAAGGGGGAGAGATTTGGTTTAAGAAGAGAGCATTGAGTCAGGGGGAGCAATTTCCCAGGGGGAGCAGAATAGGAAAAAGGTCAAGTTTTGGTAAAAATAATTTGGGTTACCATCAATGACAAAGGGGGAGATTGTTGGACATTTTGAGTAGATGAGTTGTCATTGATGTCAAGAGTGAGTGGTCATTGATGTCAAGCCTTCAGCACTAGTCAGTGGTAGTTTCAGTGGGCAACATCAGTTTCAGGTTCTCCAATAAGTGCAAAAGGATAGTCCATTTTCAGTTGATCAAGACCCAGTTCCAAGAAGTCAGATGTGGTCCAAAGTGCAAAGAAGAAGCCCAAATGAATAATATTATAATAATTCTTTATAATATTATAAAGGGAAGTTTAAATTAATTATAAATTAATTAATATAATTTTTATTATAAATTAATTTATTAATTAATTTACTTAACTTATAAGTTATTTAAATTAATTATTAATTAATTTTAATATTAATTATAAGTTAATTTATATTAATTTTAAATAACCCTAAGGTGGGTTATTGAATTAAAATTTGAATTTCAAAATTCGAATTCTTAGCACCGACGTGGGAGCAAAATCAACCAAACGTGTATAAAAGAGGGACTACCCCACCTTAGCCAAACTTACCTTATGCCTTCGAATTAATTTGATTAATGCGAGCTTGTGCGAATCGTGCTGCATCAAAGAGGATTGCTTTGTGGTTTTTGTGTGAAGTCAATGATGCACAAAGGGTTAATAGGAAGGAAGCCTTCCTCCCTTCACGTGGGCACCTATAGCCCATGCGGTGGGCTCCAAAGCGCTAAGGCGCTTGGCGCTTGGGGAGACGGCGGTTCGAATCATGCCGAAACCCTTTTGGGGAGAAAAAAAAGGTATGCATTAGTTGAGCACCAAAATTTTTGGAGGAGTTAGTTGAGGTATTAAAAATTAATTTTTGCATATTTTATTTGGTTTGTAAGGTTGTAAGGGGAGTTATAAGGTTGATGCAAAATAAATTTTTGGGTGTTATTTGCTTTAGTGTTTGAAAAGGGTAGTAAGGTGTTTTAGGAAGATTGTTTGAGGTTTTGTGGTGTTGGATATTATTTTAAGTTGGAGATTATAAGGTGTATCAAAATAATTATTTTTCATGTATGATTTGATGGATGTTATTTTCAAAAGGGAGCAATAAGGCATAATTGAGCTTTGATTATTTTTGTGTCTAAGGAATATTTTGAGAAAGTGTTGAAGTGATATTTTATCATTTAACCATTGAAATTGGAAAGAAGAAAATTGTGATTGAGACAAGTTTTCTAAGGGCACTTTTACATCAAACAAAAGGTATGGGCACATCTTCCTAGTGAGTGATTGTTGAATGTTGTGAATGCAAAGTTTGGAGTGAAAAGGATTGTTTGATAAGCATTGTTGTTGAAGTGATTAGTTGAGTGAACTTGAACTAGGGTTTGCAAATATCATGAGTATCATTGTTATGTGATATTAGCATTGTTGTTGAAGTGACTTAGTTGAGTGAGGAACTTGAACTAGGGTTTGCAAAGATCATGAGTATCATTGTTATGTGAGATTGATTGATAAGCATTGTTGGAAATATTTGAGTGAGTGTTCATATGCTTGGACTAGGGTTTGTAAGCAAATGTTAATTTATTGAGTGATTGGTTGAGTAGAGTTGGTTGAGCCTAGTCAAGTGGATGTGTTGAAGTGATAGTTCAAGTTCTATGAAATAAATTATTCTATATTCTGAATTGATTTGAGAAAGAGGTTGAGTGTTGGTGAGTGTGAAACATATTGAGTCTCTAACAATTCTCTATATGTTTTGTGGTAAAAAGAGTGATTGAAAGTAATTGAGCATTGTGGTGAATGTGAAGCATATTGAGTCTCTAACAATTATCTATATGTTTCTAAAAGAGTGATTGAAAGTGATTGAGCATTGTGATGAATGTGAAGCATATTGAGTCTCTAACAATTCTCTTTATGTTTCTATGAGATTGGACAAGTTCTAGTGTGGACTTGTTGAGTAGATTTGAGGTAAGTCTTAGAGAAGACTTGTGGATAGATTTGTGTGAGCTTTTGAGGAAGCTTACAATATAGTTTGAGAAAAGAGATTGAGAGTAGATTTGGACAAGTTCTAGTGAGGACTTGTTGAGCAGATTTGGACAAGTTCTAGAGAGGACTTGTGGATAGATTAGTGTGAGATTTTGTGGAAGCTTACAAGGCATATTTGAGATAAGTCTTTGAGAAGACTTGTGAGTAGAATTGATTGATTGATTTGTTCAAACCTTGAGTTAAGGTTTGGGGCAGATCTAGCAGTGTTGATTTGTGATTGAATCAAGCTTTGTGTTAAGGCTTGAGGATAGATATTGAGGATAGATTTGTGCTAGACCGAAGGACTATGTTTAGTGTAGATCAAAGGATAGATATTGAGGATATATTTGTGCTAGATCGAAGGACTGTGTTTAGTACAGATTTGAGGATAGAGTTTGGTGCAGATTTAAGGATAGGTTTGTATAGACTTGAGGATAGAGTTTGAGTAGATTTGTGCTAGATCGAAGGACTATGTTTAGTGTAGATTTGAGATAGAGCTTTGAAGGTGATAGAGTATAGAGGATGATAGTCTCCAGTGGATAGAGATCCATTAGCTAGGGTAGTGAGGATAGGTGTCTTTAGTGGATAGAGATCCATTAGCCAGAGTAGTGGGGCAACAGTTCTTCTAGAAGATCACCAGTCAGAGCTAAGGAGAAAGGAGTTCTCCTGTGGATAGAGATCCACGAACTTGATTAGGGGATTGGTGTCTCCTTTGGACAAGAGGTCCATAAACATTGTAATAGGGAAAGGATTCCCAAGAGATTGATTGAGAAAATTTTAGTGAAATATTTTCTCCGTGGAGTAGCCCACATTGGGTGAACCACGTTAAATTGGTGTCTCTATTGTGTGTGGTGATTTGTGCATTGCTTTGATTACTACTGTTGATATTGCTATCTATACATTGCATAATATTGATTGGGAAAGAAAAGTAAAAAGTGGTCTTATACTATTCACCCCCCTCTCAGTATAAGCTTGTGTTCTTCAATTGGTATCAGAGCGGGTTCCTTCAGAAGAGTTTAACATCTTGAAGGAAAAGATTTCAAGAACACAATGGATTCTAAGAATGTGTCCTTAGATAATTCAACACCAATATTTGATGGAAGTGATTATATATTTTGGAGTATGAGAATGAAGATTCACCTGATGGCACTTGGCAATGAAATTTGGGAAGCAGTTGAAAATGGATACATACCACCAGTTGATCCACCTACGGATAAGGAAGGTAAGCTTCTACAACATTACAATTCAAAAGCAATGAATGCAATTTTGAGAGGTTTGCATAGAACAAAATCCATAAAAGTTATGCATTGTAAATATGCAAAAGGAATTTGGGATAAGTTGCAAAGCATATATGAAGGAGATAAAAGTGTCAAAAAGGCAAAGATACGAAATCTCAAAGGACAATTTGAAGAATTAAGAATGAAGGATGAGGAAAACATTAGTACTTATCTACTTTGGGTAGATGAGGTTGTTAATGCCATGCAAGGACTTGGACTTAATGTTGAAGAATCGGATGTTTGTGATAAGGTCTTAAGATCTCTTCCAAAAAGATTTAGTGAAAATATTTCTGCTATAGAAGAATCAAAATATGGTGATTCTTTGACAAGAGATATGTTACTTGGTATTCTTACAACTTTTGAGTTAAGAACAAAAGAGGAACCTAATATCTAGAAGGAAGCAACATTCAAAGCTACTAAGAAGACAAAAGGAAAAAAGTCAGATTCAAGCAATGAGTCATCCAGTGATGAAGAAGCTAATTATGGCAGAAGGAATAAGGATTCAAGAATATTTAAAGATGCAAAATCTGTTAGATGTTTCAATTGTGGAAAGTATGGTCACTATGCAACTGATTTTCAAGAAGCTAAAAATAACAATGATGAAGAAAAACAGGATCACAGGAATAGGGAATCAAAAAGATACAGGTACCAAAAGAAAGGTAAGGATGGACAAGGCAAACAAGGAAAGAAGTTCTTTCAAAGACAAAAGAGGAGTTACTATGCAGACAAGGCAAGTAAGTACTCAAGTGATAGTGATGCTAGTTCTTCAAGTAATGATAAATATGAAGTCCTATTTCTGATTGAGGAAAAAGAAGAAGTTAAGAAAAGGTCACCAATAATTCTCAAGTGTTTTAGATGTGGTAATTTTGGACATCTTGAAGATAGTTGTACAAGGAATGGTTTCAGTTTTAGTGATGATGAATATGAGGATGCACTTGAAGGACCAGAAGAGAATATTCTAATGGCACTAGAAGAAGGAGGAGGTGATCCTATAGAAGACAAGTCAAAAAAGAATGAAGATGTTCTCAAAGGCAAACAAATAGAGGAAGAATAAAAAAAAGGAGTTGATCTTGAGGGAGAGCTTATTTATGCTCTTAAAACCTTAAAGAAGGTAAGAAAGCAAAACTCCCAACTTGAGATTCAGTTTCAAGAATGTGATGAAGAGAGAGGAAAGCTTATAGAGGATCTAAACAAGTCAATGGCTAAGACAAAGAAGTTCAAGGATAAGCTAGAAGCAAAGGTCTTAGAATGTGAAAGGTTAGAACAAGAAGTAGCTCTACTAAGGGAAGAATTAGAAAAGTCCAAGGATAAGCTACACAAGTTTGGAAAGAGCTCAAATATTGTAGATAAGATGATCAAGGTACAAAGAAGGTCAACAAACAAAATAGGTCTTGGTTTTGAACAGGCTCAAAAGAAACAAGAAGAAGAGTCAACCTCAAGTTCTAAAGAAGAAGAAACTTTAGAAGAAGACAGTGTAAGAGAAAGTGAGACTTCTGAGGATGAGTTGGACAACAAAAAGTTCAACAAGGAAAGGAACAATGCACAAAGAAGAAACAGATGGAACAGGAACCAACATAGGGTAAAAGAGACTAAGAGACCAATGAGGTCAAGGCAAGGAAATTTCAATGGATGATGTTTCTCATGTCACATATTTGGGCACATGGCTTCACAGTGTAGGACACATGAAAGACAGGAGTATGGGAACTTCAGAAATAGGCAGCTTTTCCATGGGTATTGCTACTCATGTAATCAGTTTGGTCACAAGGCAATGAATTGCAAGGTACATGATAGGAACAGAGATGGCTTCACTAGGAGAAATCCCAAGACATTTGCACCTCCAAGGAATAATAACATTAAGTGTTATAAGTGCAATAATGATGGACATACAACAAAGTGGTGTAGAGCAGACATTCCAGAATCAAGCATGAACATGAACAGAAATAGGAATATGGACATGAACAGGAATAGGAACAAGAATAGGAATATGGACATGAACAAGAATAGGAATATGGACAGGAACAAGAACATGGACATGAATAGGAACAGTCAAAGGAATCAGAAGGATCAGATGAGAAGGAAAGAGGACAAAGGTAAAGACCAATGCTTGTTGGGAGTAGAAATACTCCCACCCCAGAATTAACCACCTCAAGAGGAGGTGGCAGTGATATTATCACAATGACACTGAGATGGGGGGGTGAATCAGTGTAGCTATTTAAATTTAGATCTATAACTCTTTAAAACTTAAGCAGGGAGAACTTAAAAACAGATAAAGCAATTAAACAAGAGAGCATTCCACAACACATGATTTAACGAGGTTCACCAGTTTTGGCTACTCCTCAAAAATTAGACTGCTTGGACTCCCATCCAAATCCAGCCTTTGCAAAGCACCAACTTTACAAACAATTTTCCAACACCCACAGGAAGGAGCACCAACCCCTTATTTATCTGTAGCAACAAAACAGAGCACCAACCCCCTAATGCCAAGCACCAACTTGGAATTTAGTTCTAAACTATTTCAATGACATAAAAATGCCTTCTCTTCTACAAGACCCTCACTGGTCTAATGCCCTTTAACAAGAACTGCATATACTTACAACTCTGTTATATTTTTCTCTTTCAGCTTTGTTATTCTCTCTTACAGCCCTCTCTTCTATATATTTCAGCACTATATCCCCTTTTTCTTTTCACAGCTCCTTTTTCCTTTTATTCAGAAATATCATGATAGTTTTTCTACTTGGCTTCTTTTCCTCCGTTATGTCGCGATATCGCGACAGTTTTCTTGTCGCGATATCGTGACAGTTTTCTTACTTGCCTTTTTCTTTGATCTTTTGAAACTGGGCCACTTTTGTCTTCTTGGAAATTCACTGTACATGCTCTAACTGACCTCTGAACTCCTATCCACTGCATCATCAATTGATCTATCTATCTGTGTTGACAACAATGACAATATTGTTTCTACACCTTGCTCAACAATCTCCCCCTTTGGAATTGTTGGCAACACATGTGCAATTTCCTGTAATTCTTCTCCCCCTTTGACAATAATACCAAAGGGCTACTGCAGACTCCCCTTGAGTCCATGCACAACATTCTCAGGCACACAATATTACAGATAGCAAAAATTACAAACATGAGCAAACAGATAATCAAATATATAAATGCTCCCCCTGAGAATGTGTTCCCGATAGCTAGTCAGTTCTTGGGTAGTGTGACCACTCCCAACTTACTATGAAGGTATTCAAAAACTTCCTTGGGCAACGGTTTAGTGAAGATATCCACTACTTGCTCTGTAGTTGGAACAAAATCCAATTTAACCTCACCTTCTGCAACTTTATCCTTCAAAAAGTGATACCGGATTGCAATATGTTTGGTGCGAGAATGCATAACCGGATTCTTTGAGATGTTAATAGCACTGGTATTATCACATTTAACTAAAATTGGCTCTTTGAAGTTAATACCAAGATCTTTCAGGGTTTGTCTCATCCATAAAATCTATGTACAACATGTTGTTGCTGCAATGTATTCTGCCTCTACTGTGGATAGAGAGACTGATTCTTGTTTCTTGTTGTGCCATGCTACCAACCTCGTCTCCAAGATAGAATGCACCTCCACCGGTACTCTTTCTGTCATCTATACATCCTGCCCAATCTACATCAAAATATGCAATAAGAGTGAAGTCCTTACCTTTTGGGTACCATAACCCATACTCCATAGTACCCTTGAGGTACCTAAAAATCCTCTTCACAGCTGTCACATGAGTCTCTTTGGGACTAGCCTGAAATCTTGCTACCATGCATACTGCCTGTAAGATATCTGGTCTAGTAGTTGTCAAATACAGCAGGCTTCCAATCATAGATCTGTACATGGTTTGATCTACATCTGGAGATTTGTCATCCTTGCTCAACTTGCAACCTATTGTCATGGGAGTGCTAACAGGTTTACAATCCTCCATTGTGAACTTTTTCAGCATTTCTTTCACATATTTAACTTGAGAAATAAAAATGCCCTTTTCATTTTGGTTAACTTGCAGTCCGAGGAAATATGAAAGTTCACCAATCATAGACATTTCAAATTCTTTCTGCATTTTATTTGCTATGTCTCTACATGACTCATCATTGTTGCTGCCAAAAATTATATCATCTACATAAACAACAAGGACAATAAGATGGCCATTGTCTATTTTGACATACAAGTTACTATCCACCATACCTTTCTTGAACCCTTGTTCAGTGAGATAGTTGTCTAGTCTTGCATACCATGCTCTGGGTGCCTGTTTCAAGCCATACAAAGCTTTCTTCAACTTGCAAACAAAGTTGGGATTATCACCGAGTTGAAAACCATCTGGCTGCTCAATATAAACTTCTTCTTCAAGATTTCCATTCAGAAATGCTGATTTCACGTCCATCTGATAAACTTTGAAATTCCTGTGGACTCGCTAAAGCCAGAAACATTCTGATTGCCTCGAGTCTAGCCACTGGTGCAAAAGTTTCCTCAAAATCAATACCTTCAACTTGAGCATAGCCTTTACAGACCAATCTTGCTTTATTCCTTACAACTTGTCCGTCTTCATTCAATTTGTTTCGAAAAATCCATTTAGTACCGATTATGTTTTTATTTGTAGGCCTTGGTACTAACTCCCAGGTTTTGTTTTTCTCAATCTGATCTAGTTCTTCGTTTATTGCCTTCATCCAACTTTCATCTGTGCTTGCTTCAACAATATTTTTGGGCTCAATGCTGGATAATAGGGAGTAGTTACTTACTACTCTTCTTCTTGTCTTAACACCAACCGTGGGGTCCCCAATAATTTGCTCTCTGGGATGATTTTTCTGCCAGCTTCCTATTTTGAATTTATTGTTTTCTTCTACTTCTGAATCAATACTTAAATCATCTGGGTCAATTTTTTGATTCTCTTATGTTTCCTTTTCTTCATCTCCTTCAATAACTTCTTCATAAATAGGGTAGTTTTCTTCACAGCTGACAACTTGTTTCCTATCTTCATCAAATTTAACATCGACACTATCTACAATTTTCTTTAGCCTTTTGTTGTAGCATTTGTAAGCTTTGCTTTTTGATGAATAGCCAACGAAAATACCTTCATCAGCTCTATCTTCAAACTTACCAAGATTATCTTCAGTTCTTTTGATGTAACACTTGTTGCCAAAGACTTTGAAGTATTTTGTTGTTGCCTTCTTGCCGAACCATAGCTCATAAGGGGTTTTGCTTTCATGCATCCTCAACATGCACCTATTTTGGATATAAACTATAGTATGGACTGCCTCTTTCCAAAATCTATCTACAATTTTGCTCTCAGTCAACATCGTCCGTGCCATTTCCTGCACAGTTCTGTTCTTTCTTTCTACAACACCATTCTGCTGAGGTGTCCTTGCTGTTGAAAACTGTCTTCTGATCCCATATTTTTGATAGTATTCTGCAAACTCCTCTGAGATGAACTCTCCTCCTCTATCTGATCTTAAGCATTTGATCCTCTTTCCTATTTCATTCTCAACTTGGTTTTTGAAAGTCTTGAACATTTCAAAAGCTTTAGATTTCTGCTTCAAAAAGAATATCCAGGTCATTCTGGAATAGTCATCTATGCACAACATAAAGTATTTGTCACCATTTATACTTTGTGTTCTCATGGGTCCACATAAATCAGTATGTATTAGTTCTAAAGGTTTGCTGGTAAAGTACTCCTTTGATTTAAATGTGGCTCTAGTTTGCTTCCCCTTTTGGCATGAAGCACAAATACTATTTAGTGGTTTGCCAATGGAGGGTATATCTCTTACTGCCCTTTTTGAGCTTATTTTTACCAAATTGTCAAAGCTGATATGACCGAGCCTCTTGTGCCATAGCCAATTTTCATCTTCTTATCCAATCAAGCATGCTCCTTCTGAAGTCTCTGAGAGAGTATACGAGGTTTCTAGAAGTCCTTGATCCAGTAGCAATCAACTTCCCACCGTTAGCTTTTCTCACTTCACAACCCTACTTCTTAAAAATTACTTCATGACCTCTGTCACAGATTTGACTTACGTTGAGCAAGTTATGCTTCAGACCAATCACAAACAAGACTTCTTTTGATTTGATCTTTCCATCACCGATCTTGACTGATCCTTTGCCAACTATCTTTGCTCCATCATTATTTCCAAATTTCACAGAACCACCTTCGTAATTCTATAACTTCTCAAATTTTTGCTTGTCACCTGTCATGTGACTGGAGCATCCACTATCAAGTATCCATGGTGCAGATTTGTTCTATGCTTTAAAAGCAGTCTGAACAATCAAAGATTCCTTTTCTTCCTAGAGTTTCTCCTTTTCTTTCTAGAGTTTCTCCTTTTCTTTCCATTCTGGTTTGATAGCAGTTTTGGCTACTTGTTTTGCCTTTCCCCTTTCATTAGCTTGTGCCTGTTTTTCAGGAAATTTTTTGTTTTGTTTCAATCCATTTGGTTGAGATTTTCTACCCTGATATTTATTTGCTGCAAAAGTGCTTCTACAGTTTCTTGCAATGTGTCCAAAATTATGATAGTTATAACATTCTACTGCATAATCCATCAATGGTGAAAAGACATTTCTACTGGTGAAATTCCTTTGTGCTACATTATAACTCGCAATCTAAAATCTTATGACCATAAGCATTGCATTTAAAACAATAACCAAAAAAGGAATGATTAAACCTAGGTGAAGGTCTTTGCCATTTTGAAGTAGGAGCCATGAATCTTCTCCTTCTTGGATGTGTGACTTTTGTGAATCCATCTTTGTCAGTACTCCTCTTGAGTCTGGCATTATTGCTTTCTTTGGCATGATTTGTTTTTTCTTGATCAACCCCGATCTTATCTTCTTTCTTTATGGGTTCTACATTTATGGCCTTTGATCCCTTTGATGATTCTCCTTCATCGAAGCCCAAACCAAATTTGATGCCCGAAGGCCTTTGGTTATTTATAATTTTATCCAACTTTTACGTAACTTTCTTCAAACTTATGATAACAACTCAATTTTCTGATTCATCTCCTCTAGTTGCATCCTTAACCTAACAATGTCTTCTTCTAGCTTGTTGCACTCATCTATTTTTATGGTTAATTGTACTTTGAGAACTTCAGACATTTTCTTAAATTCGTCTGTCTGTACTTTCAAGTTATTTATTATTTCATTGGCATCCTCAAGCTTTCTTGAAACCTTTTTATTCTTTTTCCTTTCTGTGCTCAGCTCTTTAAGTGCAGCAACCAACTCACCTTCCAGATATACTTCAGCCTCATCCTCAGGTTTTTCATTACATTCCTATTTTTCCTCTATTTTTCTTTCTTCAAATGCCATGAACAGAGCTTCACCTGCTTCTTCTTCAAAATCCTCACCGGAGCAGTCTTCATAAGAGCTGACATTCTTGGATATGAAACTTTTCTTCTTGAAGTTGCTTTTTCTAAAATGTGGTTTCTTCTTCCAGTCACTTCTTTCTTGGTGTGACCCTTCATCATTTTTGTTTTTCTCATTCATTGGACATTTAGCTGCAAAGTGCCCGACGCCTCCACAGTTGAAGCACTTAAACGGTAACTTTCCTCTGTACTTTCCTTTTCCCTTTATTAGTTTCCTAACAAAGTTTGCTTCTGTTTCATCTGAAGACTCTTCTTCCTCAGATTCTTGTTTAGCTTTTATATTTTTGTGTGCTTTAAAAGTAGCTTCTCTGTCCCGAGGGCTTAGTTTGTCCTATTCTCATTTCGTATGCAGTTAAAGAACCATGCATTTCATCCATGCTAAAAGTATTTAGATCTTTAGCTTCTTCTATAGCAAAAACTTTAGAATCAAATCTTTTGTGAAGAGTTCTTAGTACCTTTTTCACGATGACCGCATCTTCCATTTCCTCGTCGAGTCCTCTAATCGCATTAATGATTCCATTGACTCTCAAGCATATAGGCCTCTATGTTCTCATCGTCATTCATTTTTAATGCTTCGAACTGAGCTCGATGCGTTTGTAGCTTGGCTTCCTTGATCTTGTCGTCTCCTTCATGAATGCTCTGTAGTTTGTCCCACATGTCTTTTGCCATTTTACAGCTCATGATCCTTATCAGTTCACTGTCTACTAACCCACACATTATAGCATTCTTTGCTTTAGAGTTATTCTCAAACTTTTTCTTCTCAGCAACATCTGTTGGAGGAGTAGAGGGTATTGTGTATCCACTGTCTACTGACTCCCAAATGTCATATCCCAAAGCACACAGATATGTCTACATCCTGAGTCTCCAGAAAGAGTAATTAGTTCCATCGAACAAAGGAGCTTTGTTGGATGAAAATCCTTCACCATCGGCCATTGTGTTTCTTCCAAGATCACCTTAGCTGATTGAGCTTGTTCAAGAACCTTGCTCTGATACCAATTGATATTCTCACAATGACACTGAGAGGGGGGGTGAATCAGTGTAGCTATTTAAATTCAGATCTACAACTCTTTAAAACTTAAGCAGGGAGAACTTAAAAATAGATAAAGCAATTAAACAAGAGAGCATTCCACAACACATGATTTAACGAGGTTCACCAGTTTTGGCTACTCCTCAAAAATTAGACTGCTTGGACTCCCATCCAAATCCAGCCTTTGCAAAGCACCAACTTTACAAACAATTTTCCAGCACCCACAGGAAGGAGCACCAACCCCTTATTTATCTATAGCAACAAAAAGGAGCACCAACCCCCTAATGCCAAGCACCAACTTGGACTTCAGTTCTAAACTGTTTCAATGACATAAAAATGCCTTCTCTTCTACAAGACCCTCACTGGTCTAATGCCTTTTAACAAGAACTGCATATACTTACAACTCTGTTATATTTTTCTCTTTCAGCTCTGCTATTCTCTCTTACAACCCTCTCTTCTGTATATTTCAGCACTATATCCCCTATTTTCTTTTCATAGCTCCTTTTTCCTTTTATTCGGCAATACACAACACTCATGCCTCGTGCAGAGCTCAACCCTAACCCTAACTTACTATACATGAAAACATTCTTTCGACTCTACTTACTGCACTTTTGATAGCCTTAAATGCTTACTTACGGCTCTGATAGCCTTATCTACCCACTTTATGGCTCTAACAACCTTTTATGTGCTCTGACAGTATATCCACCATTCTGACAGATTTATCTTCTCATTTACGGCTTTGACTGTCTTATCTGCTCATTTACGGCTCTGACAGCCTTTTCTGTTCTCTTATAGCTCTGATAGTAGAACCATCGCTCTGACAGCCTTTTTGTCTTCTTCTCGGCCTGCATGCGTGAAAACACATGTCATGATATCATGACACTTTTTGCCTCCGTACACTCTACTTGGCTTGCACCAACGAAAACATGACATGTCACGAAATCATGACACTTTTCGCTTCCTTGCACTCTTCTCGGCATGCACCAACGAAAACATGACATGTCACGAAATCGTGACACTTTTCGCTTCCTTGCACTCTTCTCGGCATGCATCCACGAAAACATGACATGTCATGAAATCGTGACACTTTTGCTGCCTTATGCCTTTCTCTGCCTTTCGCCCGTGAAAATGGAACATGTCACGAAATCGTGACACTTTCGCTGCCTTGTGCCTTTCTCTGCCTTTCGCCCGTGAAAATGGAACATGTCATGAAATCATGACACTTTCGCTGCCTTGTGCCTTTCTCTGCCTTTCGCCCATGAAAATGGAACATGTCATGAAATCGTGACACTTTCGCTACCTTGTGCCTTTCTCTGCCTTTCACCTGAAAATGAAACATGTCGTGAAATCGTGACACTTTCGTTGCCTTGCTTCATTGTTCGGCTTGCACTAGTGAAAACATGACATGTCGTGATATCGTGACACTTTTCACCTTCGTACACTCTCTCTCCTCTTTGGGTCATGAAAACACGACATGTCATGATATCGTGACATTTTCTCCGAACACTCTATCTCCTTTTCGGTCGTGAAAATACGACATGTCGCGATATCGTAACACTTTTCCTCCTTAGCGCTTTTCTTCTCATCGGGTCACGAAAATGTGACATGTCGTGATATCGCGACACTTTTTCGTCCGTACACTCGCTCTTGCAAATTGTCACGAAATCGTGACACTTTTCTTTGCGAGCTCTTTCTTTCGAACCTGTCATGAAATCATGACACTTTTTTGTCCGTACACTCCTTCTTGCAAATTGTCATGAAATCGTGACACTTTTCCTTGCAAGCTCTTTCTCTTGAACCTGTCACGAAATCGTGACACTTTTTTGTCCGTACAATCCTTCTTGCAGATTGTCACGAAATCGTGACACTTTTCCTTGCAAGCTCTTTCTCTCGAACATGTCACGAAATCGTGACACTTTTCCTTGCAAGCTCTTTCTCTCAAACATGTCACGAAATCGTGATAGTTTTCTTTGCACTTTCTCTCTCTTCAAACATGTCACGATATCATGACAGTTTTTCTACTTGGCTTCTTTTCCTCCGTTATGTCACGATATCGTGACAGTTTTCTTGTCACAATATCGCGATAGTTTTCTTGTCGCGATATCGCGATAGTTTTCTTACTTGCCTTTTTCTTTGATCTTTTGAAACTGGGCCACTTCTGTCTTCTTGGAAATTCACTGTACATGCTCTGACTGACCTCTGAACTCCTGTCCACTACATAAATTGATCTATCTGTCTGTGTTGACAACAATGATAATACTGTGTCTGCACCTTGCTCAACAGGGGGAGGGGCTACGCTAAGAGACTCATTCTTAACCCTGATCCCCAAAGGTGAACCTTTTCCATTGATGTCAAAAGGGGAGATATTTTAGTGAGGAGATATTTGGTTTAAGAATATAGCATTGATTCAAGGGTAGCAATTCCCCAGGGGGAGAAAAATAGGAAAAAGTTCATGTTTTGGTAAAAATAATTTGGGTTACCATCAATGACAAAGGGGGAGATTGTTGGACATTTTTAGTAGATGAGTTGTCATTGATGTCAGGAGTGAGGAGTGAGTGGTCATTGATGTCAAGCCTTCAGAACTAGTCAATGATAGTTTCAGTGGGAAACATCAGTTTCAGGTTCTCCAATAAGTGCAAAAGGATAGTCCATTTTTAGTTAATCAAAGACCCAATTCTAGGCAATCATATGTGGTCCAAAGTGCAAATAATAAGCCCAGATGAATAATATTGTAATAATTCTTTATAATATTATTCATAGAAGTTTAAATTAATTATAAATTAATTAATATAATTTTTATTATAAATTAATTTATTAATTAATTTACTTAACTTATAAGTTATTTAAATTAATTATTAATTAATTTTAATATTAATTATAAGTTAATTTATATTAATTATAAATAACCCTAAGGTGGGTTATTGAATTAAAATTTGAATTTTGAAATTCAAATTCTTAACGCCGACGTGGGAGCAAAATCAACCAAACATGTATAAAAGAAGGACTAACCCACCTTAGCCAAACTTACCTTATTCCTTCGAATTATTTTGATTAATGTGATCTTGTGCGAATCATGCTGCATCAAAGAGGATTGCTTTGTCGTTTTCATGTGAAGTCAACGATGCACGAAGGATTAATATTAAGGAAGCCTTCCTCCCTTCATGTGGGTGCCTATAGCCCACACAGTGGGCTCCAAAGTTCTAAGGCACTTGGCACTTGGGGAGACGGCAGTTCGAATCACGCCAAAACATTTTTGGGGAGAAAAAAGAAGGTATGCATTTTTTGAGTGCCAAAATTCTTGGAGGAGTTAGTTGAGGTATTAAAAATTAATTTTTGCATATTTTATATGGTTTGTAAAGTTGTAAGGGGAGTTATAAGGTTGATGCAAAATAATTTTTTGGGTGTTATTTACTTTAGTGTTTGAAAAGGGTTGTAAGGTGTTTTAGGAATATTGCTTGAGGTTTTGTGGTGTTGGATATTATTTTAAGTTGGAGATTATAAGGTGTATAAAAATGATTATTTTTCATATATGATTTGATGGATGTTATTTTAAAAAGGGAGCAATAAGGCATAATTGATCTTTGATTATTTTTGTGTCTAAGGAGTATTTTTAGAAATTTTTGAAGTGATATTTTGTCATTTAACCATTGAAATTGGAAAGAATAAAATTGTGATTGAGACAAGTTTTCCAAGGGCACTTTTACATCAAACAAAAGATATGGGCAAATCTTCCTAGTGATTGATTGTTGAATGTTGTGAATGCAAATTTGCTATGTAAATATTGTTTGATAAGAATTGTTGTTGATGATTGGTTGAGTGAAGAACTTGAACTAGGGTTTGTAAAGATCATGAGTATCATTTTTATGTGAGATTAACATTGTTGTTGAAGCACTTAGTTGAGTGAGGAACTTGAAATGGGGTTTGCAAATATTATGAGTATCATTGTTATGTGAGATTAATTGATAAGCATTGTTGGAAACATTTGAGTGAGTGTTCATATGCTTGGACTAGGGTTTGTAAGGAAAGGTTAATTCATTGAGTGATTGGTTGAGTAGAGTTGGTTGAGCCTAGTCAAGTGGATGTGTTGAAGTGATAGTTCAAGTTCTATGAAATAAATTATTCTATATTTTGAATTTATTTGAGAAAGAGTTTGAGTGTTGGTGAGTGTGAAACATATTGAGTCCCTAACAATTCTCTATATGTTTCTATGGTACAAAGAGTGATTGAAATTAATTGAGCATTGTGGTGATTGTGAAGCATATTGAGTATCTAACAATTCTCTATATGTTTCTGTGTAAAAGAGTGATTGAAAGTGATTGATAATTATGATGAATGTGAATAATATTGAGTCTCTAACAATTATCTTTATGTTTCTATGATATTGGACAAGTTCTACTGTGGAATTTTTGAGTAGCTTTGAGCCAAGTCTTAGAGAAGACTTGTGGACAGATTTGTGTGAGCTTTTGAGGAAGCTTACAATATAGTTTGAGAAAAGAGATTGAGAGCAGATTTGGACAAGTTCTAGTGAGGACTTGTTGAGTAGATTTGGAGAAGTTCTAGAGAGAAATTATGGATAGATTAGTGTAATATTTTGTGGAAGCTTACAAGGCAGATTTAAGATAAATATTTGAGAAGACTTGTGAGTAGAATTGATTGATTGATTTGTTCAAACCTTGAGTTAATGTTTGGGACAAATCTAGCAGTTCTTATTTGTGATTGGATCAAGCTTTATGTTAATTCTTGAGGACATATATTAAGGATAGATTTGTGCTAGACCGAAGGACTGTGTTTAGTGTAAATCAGAGGACAGATATTGAGCACAGATTTGTGCTAGATTGAAGGACTGTGTTTAGTGCATATCAAAGGATAGATATTGAGGATAGATTTATCCTAGATCGAAGGACTGTGTTTAGTACAAATTTAAGGATAGATTTTGGTGTAGATTTGAGGACAAGTTTGTGCTAGACTAGAGATAGAGATTGAGAAGATTTGTGCTAGATCGAAGGACTATGTTTAGTGTAGATTTGATATAGAGCTTTAAATGTGATAGATTATAGAGAATGATACTCTCTATTTGATAGAGATCCACTAGCCAAGTTAGTGAGGACAGATCTTTTCAATGGATAGATATCCATAAGCCAGATCAATGGGGGTAACAGTTCTTCTAGAAGATCACCAATCAGAGCTAAGGAGAAAGAGTTCTCCTATGGATAGATATACACAAACTCGATTAGGGTATTGGTGTCTCTTTTATAAATATGTCCATAAATATTGTAATAGGGAAAGGATTCCCAAGAGATTTATTGAGAAAATTTTAGTGAAATATTTTCTTTGTGGAGTAGCCCACATTGGGTGAACCACATTAAATTGGTGTCTCTATTGTGTGTGGTTATTTGTGCATTGCTTTGATTAATATTGTTGATATTTATATCTATACATTGCATAATATTTATTTGGAAAGAAAAGTAAAAAGTGGTCTTATACTGTTCACCCCTCCTCTCAGTACAAGATTGTGTTCTTCATTATCTGAGAATGAGTGTTGCAAAGTAGATAAAGAGCCATTTGAAATAAGCAGTTAAAATATTCTTACCACTTGGCATGATGAAGGATGAATGCCAAGGATCATTGGTAGTAGAAATAACATTTGATATACATAGAAGAAAGTAATATAGAAGGAACAAGCCTAAAAGTATCAGGTTCTCAAGATATGACGAGCACATACATGGAGAAGGTAGAGAGATTTAATGTATCAAGTCTATAGTAGATTTACATGTTCAAGGAGTGCACACATGGAGAAGTTATAGAGATTTAAATCTCCTACATAGATGATGTCAAGATCCTCAAACCTATTTGCAAGAGGAAGTGAAAAGTCATCAAGAATGAAGGAATCAAAAGCTTTGTGAGGAGTGAAGCTTCATCGAGAACATAGACAAAATTATAGCACATCAGGAATTAATTTTATTGATAGAGAAGCTAGCCAACATGTAGAGGAAGGTCAAAGTTTGGGAGACATACAAAGTGCATGCCACTTTGCAAAGTTTAAATAAACTATAAGGTTGAGATTAGTTAATCTATTATGATTGAGATTAATTGAATGAATGGAGGTATAAGGTGAATTATAACCTTAGAAGATTATTGAATGATTTGGAAAAACTTTAGAAGTGAAGAGTATTTAATTTAAAGGTTTTGAAATTACCTTATTTGAAATTCAAGCATAGAAATATTTTCAAATAGTTTAACTTGGAGGAATAAGGATTTCTACAATAAAAATAGGAATATTAAATTTGCAAATATCTTTGTTTTCTAAATTTCTAATTGGGGAGTTATAAGGAGTTTAACATCAAACTAGGTTTTGAAATTAAAAAAAATATTATTGAATTTTAGGAGATAAAAGGAATTCAACCTAGAGATTTGGAGAATTAAAAACTTTATCAAAAATATTGATTACCTATTCATAACTAGAGAGAAATAAGAATAGAAGTTGAAGGTTATATTGAAACTATTATTAGGGAAATATAAGATAGCCTACAAGAGTAATCATGAAAACAAATAAATTCTTTCTTTTAGAACCTCAACTTCTTAAAGGTCCTAAATACACTTCATGGAAAAACAAAGTGAGGTCAATTTTGATAGTTGAAAAGCTTTGGGATATTGTTAAAGGAGTGAAAACTAAACCTACTGAAGATGCTAGATAAATTTAAAAGTATGAATAAGATGAAGCAAAAGCACTTGTGATAATAACATTTGCAATTACTGATGATATACAACCATACATTAGTTCAGTAGCAACTTCTACATAAGCTTGGAATACTTTACCTACTGAAGATGCTAGAGAAATTCAAAAGTATGAAGAAGATGAAGCAAAAGCACTCATGATAATAATATTTTCAATTTTTTTTTGTGGAAAACACCCCAAATGGGATGCCACTTTTGGGTAAGTCCCAAGGAGGCAGAGGTATCTATTCCACCAAAAACACCCAGGGCTCGCACCTGGCCTGCCCCCTTCGGCACACTCAATGAGCATGCCTAAAACAACAAAAACAATAACAAACAAACACAAAAAACACAACATCAAAAAACAAAGATAACAAAACAAACAAAAACAACATAAAAACATAAAAACAACAAAAAAACTAAAAAAAAAAAACAAATAAATAAATAAATAAAAATAAAATAAAATAAAAAATAACAACAAAACACAAAACACATAAGAAAACCATAAAAACAACAAAACAACACACAAACACTTAAAAAAAAAAAAAAAACACAAAACACAAAAAAAAACATGAAAAACAACAAAAACACAAAAAAATGAAAAAAACACAAAAACATAAAAAACAACAAAAAAAAACTAAAACAACACAAAAATAAAATAGTACAAAAAAACACACACCCCTCGAAAAACTAAAAAAAAAAACACAACTATGACCTTTCTAGGCCAAAAGACTTTTAAGGCAAGATTCAACAGAGGAAACATAAGAAAGATATGTCTAAGCTAGGGAACTAAAATACCTTGACCGAACCAAAGAGAAGCAAAAACAAAGCAAAAAGGAACTAGGTACCTCTAGTACTGGAGCCATCCAAAGAAAGGATAAAAAGTAGAGCTTCCCTTATTTGTGAAGCCCACCATCTGGGAGGGTGGTCGTAGCAAGTAAGATCACCTTTGTCCAATGCCCAATTAGCTAAAGCATCAACACTCCTATTCTGTTCTCTGACCACATGATTGTAATCCACTTTCAAAAAGCCCATCTGGATTAATTGAATCTTCTCAACAATTCTTTTTATTCTCCAATCAACCTTATGATTCTTAGAAGGAGTCTTCAGAAGATTAATCATGAGTTGGGAGTCAGATTCAACCAACACCTTTTCCCATCCAACCTTAGCAGCCTCTTGAAGGCCTCTGAGGATACCATACCCCTCAGCAAGGTTATTGGAAAGGATACCCAAATTCTCAGCAAAAGTGAAAACCAGGGAGCCATCTGAAAGTCTACCAATTCCTCCTGCACTAGCTTTTCCAGGGTTCCCCCTAGAGGCTCCATCGGTATTGACTTTTCCATAATCCTTAGGAGGAGGCTACCAATTCCTTGTTCTTTCCATCTTGCAATTACTCACATTCCCTTTAAGTTGGTTGCCCTTAGAAGAGTTAATATTCAATATTTGCATCACTTGATCCCATATTTGGTGGGAGTTTTGGGGGTGATTAAGGAGTTGTTGGACTGATTCAACTAAGTTGGCAATGGTATTTTGCCAGATATAGTGAATATCCTTTCTTTCTTGATTGAAAATCTAGTTGTTCCTTTCATTCCAGATATTCCAAGGTAGAATGGTAGAACCCATCCAAACTAACTGCCTAATGAAATGATCAACACCCTCCTGTTTAGGCCAATCCCTCCAAAGTTTATTCAAAAGTAGAAAAATTGGACCATTGTAAGCCAAGTAAGATGGCCATTCTCCTCCATAGCTCAGAGGCTAAGGTACACTCAATAAAAATATGGCTAAGAGTTTCCACATTCTCTCCACACATTTTGCATCTAAAAGGGCCATGAAAACCATGTTTCATAAGTTGCTCACCAGTTAGCACCCTACGATGCAATAAAAGCCAAGTAAAGAACCTCACCTTAGGCTAAAGCTTTTGAGCCCACAACTAAGAAAATATATCATAAAATTGGTTGGGATTATTATGGCATAAGGCCAAATAACCTTGAGCAACTGAATACTCACCCTTAGTAGTGTTGTTCCATCCAAAACAATCTTTATCATGGGACCAAGAGAGAGATCTCATATGCAGGATGCATTGGATGTCTTGTCTTTGAATTTTTAGAATTTGAATAGGCCAGTCCTCAATAGGGATCCAATATCTACCAACCTCTGAATTACCAGTATGGTATCAATAGTAATTAGCCACCTTTATCCAATTAGCTTGGTGAAGCTCCTCCATCCAAGGCCTCCAATCAGGAAATTGAGTTATCAAAGGTTGGTGACCATCCCAAGAATCTATCCAAAAATTTACCTGTTGACCATTATGAATGATCCAAAATAACTTTTTCTTAATCAAATCCTCACCAGTCTTAAGAACCACTAAAATGGGAGAACCTTTGGTAGGCAATTGATAGCGAACAAGGTCTTCAGGACTTTTGTTCTCAACATATTTAGCATGGAGATTATTGGCCCAAAGGGCATTGGGGTTATGTAAAATCCTCCAATACAATTTAGTAGCTAAAGCTTTGTTGTTATTAATAGCAGATCGAAATCCTAACCCCCTTCATTCTTAGGAAGACATAAAGTGTCCCATTTCACCAAGGCCCATTTTATTTTCTCCTTAGTACCACTCCAGAGGAACCAATGATTAATTTGATCCAATTCTCGAAGAACAACCTTTGGGATATTCAACATGATAGAAACATAAATAGGTATAGCTTGAAGGATAGACTTTACCAAGGTAATTCTACCCCCAAAATAAAGCCACCTATTGGTCCACTTTCCAATTTTCTTCTTAACTTTGTCCAACAACCAATTCTAGTATTTATTTTTCTATCTTTGAGTATTGATAGGGATGCCTAAATAAGTGATCGAAAGGGAGGTCTTCTTATATCTTAATTTATCCAAGACCATGGATTCTTGTCTGGTAGAGTAGTGAAAGAAAATGACTTTAGACTTGTCTTCATTGATCAATTGCTTGGTAGCCTTAGAAAAATAGCTAATGATTTGCTTAATTTTAGAAGCTTCCTTAACTGTAGCTTTACCTAATAGAGTAGAGTCATCAAAAAATTGAAGATGAGAGATAGGCCTAGCTCCATGAGCAATGGTAACTCCCTCAAGGGTTTTCTTGTCTCTATTTTTTGTTATAGTCCTACCCAAGCATTCAACAAGAATGATGAATAAATAAGGGGAGAGGGGGTCACCTTGCCTAATACCTCTAGAAGTTGGGAATAGTTGTGAAGGCCTACCATTGATAAGAACTGAGTAGGATACTGAAGAGATACAACCCATAATCTAGTCCATCCAATCTTGAGAGAAACCAAATTGCCTCAAAACTTTGATAAGGAAGTGCCAATCCACTCTATCATAAGCTTTGGATAAGTCTAAATGAATGAACATAGAAGGATATTTTTGCATTTCCATGGAATGGATGGCTTCTTGAGCAAGAACTATCTCATCCACTATTTGATGCCCTTCCACATAACCTCCTTGTTTAGGGGAAATAATCTTATGCAAAAGAGGCTTCAACCTTTCTACCATGATCTTAGTAATGATTTTGAGAAGAACATTACATAAAGCAATAGGTCTAAAAGTTGAGATATGATAAGCCTCTTGAGATTTTGGGACAAGAGTTATATAAGTTTTATTGATAACCTTCAAAATTTCTTTGGCTTTCCTAGCTTCTTCCACCACCTCTAATAAATCAGCATGAAGGATATCCTAGAACTCTTGGTAGAACTCAATGGGAAAACCATCAGGACCTGGGGTTTTTCCTTTTTGCATTTTAAAAACCACTTGTTGAAGCTCATTAATAGTAATAGGAGTAGTCAAAATAGAGTTCTCCTCAGAAGTGATAAGAGAAGGGATCACTTGAAGAACATTTTGTTGAGAAGCCGAGTCAAGAGGAGTAGCAACAAAAATATTGGAAAAGTAATTCACAACAATAGAGTTCATGCCATCCCAAGTGTAGACAACCTCTCCAAAATATGAATTTAGGGAAGAAATAAAGTTGTGAGATCTTCGAGCTAGAAGATATTTGTGGAAGAAATTTGTGTTTCGATCTCCTTCTTTGAGCCATTGAATTCTAGATTTTTGCTTCCATAAGAGTTCTCTTTTTCCCATTCCTCTAACTGAGTTGTGAGTCTAATTTCATCTGTACTTCTACTCTCTATGAGGCCATCTAAATAGATTTTCTTATTCAAATTTTCAAGTTGAGCAATAACTTCATGTTTTTTTGTTGAACATCCCCAAACTCCTTCCAGTTCCAAGTCTTGATTTTGGATTTAATATATTGCAACCTTTTGGAAAAATAGTACATCTTAGTCCCATATCTTGGTTTACCTTCCTTCCACCATTGTTGCACTCGAGGTCTGAAGGAACTATCTCTAAGCCACATTAACTAAAATTGAAAAGGAGAGAAACTCACATTGGTTTTCCAAATTTCCACCATGATTAGCTAGTGATCTGAACCAACATTGTTAAGAGTCTTCACTTTAGGAATGTGACCATGGATTAAGAAATGATCAGAGAGTAGGAACCTATCCAATCTCTCCATGATACAAGCTAAGCCTTGCCTTCTGTTAGACCAAGTCATAAGGCCATTATCTGGCTGGATGTCCACAAGATGAAGGTTTGCAATATATTCATTCATGAGGTCAGTGCTCCTATCCAAATTTCTATTTCCCCCCATTTTCTCATCCAGAGAGAGGATGGTATTGAAATATCCTCCTATCAAGATCCAAGCTTCAAGAAAATGAGAGATAATATAAGTTATATCCTTCCACTATCTTCTCTTTTCCTCCAAAGAAGTCAGAGCATAAATAATTATGCAAAGCATAATTTGGTTGGAATGTCTACTTTGAATAGCTATAGCCAAAAGACCCCAACTACCAACCATATGGTGAATAACTACCTCTTTTGGGTCCCAAAGGTAAGCAATGCCACTAGAAGTCCCCTGGGAACTAAGGGAAACAACTTTTCTAACTGGCCAGATTTTACTAGCAATTGAATCCATTTCCTCTATTGACATCTTCGTTTCTTGAAGGAAAACAAGATGAGGATGGTTTATCTGAATCATTCTTCTAATTTCATTTTGTTTTGAAAGACTCCCTTTGAGTCCTCTAATATTCCAAGTGATGATCTTCATTAATACCAAGGCTAAAATAGTTGGTAAGGGAATTAATATTACCTTCCTCTACAAGATTTTCACCTTCTTTTACCATATTATGTTGATTGGTCTTGCGACCTACCTTTTGATTAGAATCCATCTTCAATTTTTTTTCTCTATTTCTTGACTTACTCCAATTGAATCCGGGATGTCTTCTAACCTTGAAGAATGCATGTACAAAGCCAAACTATTCCTGGAAGGTTCAATAGAGTCTATCTTGGGACCTATATTATTTGAAGTCTCAACATTTAAAAGATTGTTTTTCTTGTGTATATTTTCTCCTTTTTTTGTTGAAAACTTTTGATTTGTTGGTTTGTCTCTGAGTTATTCCTTTCATCTCTAAATTGTGTTTCTAAGATTTTTGTTTCCATTATTTCCTCTTCCTCACCTAGGGCATCATTTGTGGAAATAATTTCAAACATATTAGCTGATAACTTTGATTGATCCTTCATAACTAGTTTTTTTTGAGTGTTCTTCTTCTTAGGCATTTGGAAACCTATTGAATTTGTATCTTCTTTCTTTTGATCTAGAATTTTATTTGGACAAACACTAGCCAAATGACCATATTCATGGCAAATTCTACAATGAAAAGGAATGTTCTCATAGTCCACTACTTGCTCCCAAGTGTCCTCCCCAAATTGTAATGTGATATTTTTAGGTAGGGGTTTGTCAAAATCCATTAAAACACAAATCCGAGCATAAATAATATGTTCAAATTTTTTAGTACAATCATTAGTCATCATAAAATTTCCCAAAGAGTTTCCAATTGAAGAAAAAATAGTCAAATTCTAGAATTCAATTGGGAGGCCAAAGAGTCTAACCCACACGGGACCTATAGAAGGCATCTCTTCTTCGACTTTAAATTTAGTATGCTAAGGCTTCATAAAAATCCCTACCCTTCCAAAGAACCAAGGACCCCCTTGAAATGTTTTCTCTCTATCTTCATTATTAGCAAATAAAATAAGAAAATAACCATTTGGATAAATAGATATTTGTAACTCACCTTTAGTTTTCTAGATTTTTGCAGCCTAAACTTTGAAAGTAGATAGGCTTAGATGAAAACCCAAGAAATGACAAATTAGTCCTCTTTTTTCTAGATCTTCAATGCTAGTCTGAATGTCACCCATATCAAGCTTAACAATAGGAGTTCCATCAGCTGCTTTAAGACATCCTGACTTAGTTTTCCTCGGATCAATATTAGGCATTCTTAGAGGTTTATGAGAAGCCCTAAGATTAATGTTAGCATTAGGTTGAGGTTGTCCACCATGGAGGACATCCCTAAAATTCATTTTTGGGGTCAAGTCTTGGAAATCCTTGCCCTTGAAAGGGGTTTCCATTGTGGATTTATTTTTGGGGTGCACCTTAGCACCAGATTCGCTTGAGATCTGAACCATTTTTTGATCAGTTGCTTGAAACTTGTTTCGTGATCTCTTTAATCCATGCCCTAGACATCGAGGAAAGGTATGCTTTTCACTTTTATTTTGTGCAGCAAATTGGAAGCCATTGTCAATCAAGTTCACCGCATGATCTATTGAAAGATAAATTTCTAACCCATATTGGGTCCCCTACAACATATCCTGCTAAAATATTGAGCAAAAACCACAAAAATGTTGGCCACTAGGGCCCGAAGGCCCCGAAAAACAACCTCTGGAGCTGCTTGCACTCAACCCAGATGAAACCCTCGCACAGTCGCTTGCCAAAAATCTCGTTCACACATAGGGATGCGCTAGGATCTGTGTTGCTCCAAATGATCTAAAAATTGGTGGAGATGTTCTAGGTTTTGTCAGGCATCTACCCTCAAAATTTTAGCTCAATCCGAGTTCGGATGAGTGAAATATGGCCAAAACAAGTTCGGTAGTTTGGGCAGTCCTACGAAAAATTTCCTATCATATCTCCACTAATCATACACTAATATTAATACCATCCATCCCAATAACATTTGTAAATACTTATGATATACAACCATGCATTAGTTTAGTAGCAACTTATATAGAAGCTTGGATTACTTTAGCCAAGATATTTGAAGAAAAGAATAAAGCCACTATCTTAAATATTCAAACTCAATTGCCTTCTCAAAAGTGAATAGTGATGAAAGTATAGAATTATATCTAAGAAAATTAGTAGATATAAAAGGAAAACTATTAACCTCAAGAGAAAAGGTAGAAGATAATTTTATTGTTCAAGTAATCCTAAGAGCACTTCCAGAAAGCTACAAGCATCTACTCACATCTTTACAAATTTGAATTAAAGATACAATATTTGATGAATTAGTCAATATAATATAAGAATATGAGGTAGAACATTTAATAAAATATGAAATGACTAACAATGCATTAGTCTCAAAAGATAATCCATAAGAAAATGTTACTTCATTCTCAAGGGGTAGATCAAAATGGAATAATAGATATTGTCAAGTATGCAGAAAGAAAGGACATAGTACAAATTATTGTAGATTCAATACAAGAAATAAGTATCAATAAAATTAAATAAATTTTGGAAATCAATCAAATAGGTCATTCCAACCAATACAATATCAAAATTGATATAGCCTACATCAACAACAATTTCAAAATTAGTATACTTCTCAAAATCAATACAGTAAACCTCAGTTACAATATAGAGAAGGAAAGCAATTTAGATTGTTGTCCTTCCCACATTCGATGACCAAGATTCTAGTGTGTGATTTAAACACATACAAAATCCTACAAATTCAATCTTTCTATTCAATCATATGCATTGTGAATTGGTCACCAAAATGACATGTCTCCCATCGGAACCAACCATGTTCCTTTGTAGTGGAGAAGGTGGGATAGGCATAAATCAACCATGTTTTCTATCGTCCATAAACTCAATACCATATTTCCATACCACAACTATCTATGGAAATGATACATGGCCTATAATAATACCAATAGGGTGCTTAGCCATTTTCAAATCCTAATAAACCATAAAAGGGATCATCTACATCAAATCAAACATGCAAAAATCATGGAAAAACACCTTCAAGTGCACCCATTTGGCCATAATGGCCCACATCTATGATAGGGGGAGGTGTATGCTTTCCCTGTAGGGAAAGACAACATGTACTTCATGTCACAAGGGTGCCAATCCCAAGTCAGGTCACACAAAGGGGTTGCCTTTTAAATTTAAAATTTACATGCATAAAATACAATATGGAATCAACAATTGGAATAAAGGGCTTAGAGTCCTTTTAGCGGTTAATTCTGAAACTTTTAGGTCCTATAATTGCCTCTTGAAACAACAATGGAAAAAATTGAGGATCTTGGACAAGTGGATAAAAATAAATAATCTCATTTTTACCTCTCAAGCAAAAAAAAAAGAGAATGAGATGAAAGTGGAATAATCTCCCTTGGGTTTGGAAGAGTAATCGTAGGTATTGAATAATATCCTTATGTGACCAAAGTGAGATAGTTCCATACCCACTATGTTACCATGTTGGAACTCACAATAGTTTCTAGAAATAAATTGAAGCAAACCATCCACTCAAATATTATACATAGAATGAAAGAAGGATAAAATAAGAATTATTGGTGGTTCTTGTAGGCACCATAAATAATAACTATCCATAGATAATATTACATAATAATCCAATTATAAATGAGGATTGTGATGGGTTATTTGTAGCAATACTAAAATCCCCTAAGTACATCATAAATTTTAACCTAAACTGGCATAACAAGTGGGCTTTAGGTTAATTACAAATATTAAATAAGGTTTAACAATAACAAGGTTAACCATGGCCCATTGATCTTACATAATAAAATATTATAAAATAAAAAATACATTGTACAATAAAATACCTTTAGACCAATACAATACATCACATAATGTTAGATCTTTTCCATAAAATAGATTACAAATTCAACACCCCTCATAATCTAAATTTATGGGACAAGAAGAGAAAGTATTAGTAGCAATCATATCACCCCCCATTATTGATCCTCTAGTGGACCTCTATATTTTAAGGTAGACTCATTTGGATTCCCTCCATCATCTAAACGTTGTTGCTATAAAAATATTTTTCATACAAGAGTCTCCTTAGGCTTGACCATAGCCACCACTACCACTATTAGAAACTATGACACACATCCAAAAAACACTTTCACTAAGGCTTCAAATAAAGAAGAAAAATAAAAAAGCACCACCTCCTTTAAAGATAAACTCTTTTAATCATTCATCATCACATAAGGTATATCTTGTAGGTACATAAAAATTGATTCTTCCCTAATCTAACATCCACACACCAAACAACTTGGCCAAATTTCCAATAAATCCAAAAAGGAGAACATGCAATTTAGACTATAATTCTTCCCACTTTTATGACCAAATATGCTAATGCACAATTCAAACCTATGATCAAAGCCTATAAAGGCACTCTTGCTATCCAATCATGTGTTGTGAGGTGGTGACCAAAATGGAATGTCTCTTATAGGAATCAACCACATGACTCCGTAGTGAAGGAAGGATAGGCATGAATCAACCTTGTACCCTAGCCTCCATAAAACCAATATTGAATTGCTATGCCATAGTAGTCTATAGATAGAATACATGGTTGACAAGATGATTTAGAGGATCCCAATTTATTTTTGAATACTAAACAACCATATAAATGAGCATTCGTATCAACTTGAACTTATAATATTTAGGGATAAACACCTTCAAATGTACCCATCTAGTTGTAAATTTCTACCTCTATGATAGGGGGAGGTGCATGCTTTCCCCGTAGGGAAATATAGCATGCACTTTCTATTGTGAGGGTGGCAATCCCAAGCTAAGGTATGCAAAGGATCCATCCTTTAAATTTAAATTTCACGTATGCAAAAAGTAATATGGAAGCAATGATTATAATAAAGGGCTTAAAGTCCTTTTAGTAGTTGATTCTTTAACTTTTAGCTCCTATAGGGACCTCTTTTAGTAACAATGGAAAATTTTTAGGACCTTGGACAAGTATATAAAAATAATTAATTCATTTTTTACCTCTAAAGCAAAATAATATAAAGAGATAAAAAAGAAGAATTGTCCTTGGGTTTGGAAGAATAATTGGAGGTATCAAACAACATTTTTGTGTGACCAAGTGAGGTAGTTTTATACCCACTTTGATACCATGTTCAAATTCATAATATTTTCCATAAATGAACTAATTTAAACCATGCACTTAAATCTTAAACATAGAATGAAAGGAGAAGGATGAATGAATAATTTTGGGGGTGTGTGTAGTGTACTATAAATAATTACTATCTATAGATAATATTGTTGGAGGTATTATATTATTTTGTCTCTTCATAAATATTTAGATTAGGGTGTGTGTTTATTATTTTATTCCATTGTATGTGTCAAGTTCTTAAGTGTGAATATGTATCATATAATTAAGTATGGAGTTATAAGTGTGAGGTGTTGTAGAGGGGGAACAGTACCCTACCATGTATAATTCTCGGTTGGATCCGCTAGGATCTGAGGTGAACCGCTGTGGTGTATTATATTCTCTACACTCAGGGATACCAAAATGGATGGATTCACTAGGAATGGTTTTAGGACTCACTCCAAGTATGGGGTGGGAATTTTTTGTGTCAATTAAGCATACACCTATTTTTTGGCCTTTCTAAACTACACTATGAAAATGAAAGAACAATGCGAGACACAAGATGTAAAAATATAAGGACTAACCCTAGTATGATTTTGTAATTCAAATGATCTCTAACCCTAGGATTACAAAATAAAGTCTTTGATCAAGGGTTGAATGGAATGCACAAACAAGATTAAAACCCTAGATGCACACTATATGCTTTTATTATTTCAAATGCCTAGAATTTCAATCAAATATTTTTTGATTGCTTGTAATTTGTTTTTTAGATAGACATGAACAAATGCAAACACCAAATATCCTAAAGATCTATAAGGGTACTTCGATGGTCATACGGTTGATCCAAGATTTATCTTACATCTAGAATATCCAAACAACTTCAAACCTACAAAATAACTTTACAAACCCTATAAAATTTGATCAATATTTGGGTGCCTTCTTAGGCCATTATAAGACTAATCTTGGAGGTGCAACAATCAATCCCCCTTGGTACTTTTAGTTAATTTTTCAAAATTAAAGTGATATTTGACCTTTGGAACATGTACAAATAGAGTAAAATAGATTTGTAATAGTAAAATAAAATGTAGATAGGATGGACACAATAGAATGTTAAAATACAAAGTGTAAATCAAGGTTTTGGGGTGCAAAACTTGCTCCCAAACCCTAATTTACAAAATTTACACCCTATAAATAAGGAGCATGAATATGGATTACCAAATTCATGCCTTGTATGAGGGGGACATGAATTTGGTTCAAATGCCCTTTTTGGGCCTCAAAAAAACAAAAAATAGAGTGCAAAATGATGAAAAATAGACTTGCAAAGCAACTAATGTAAATACAAAACCTGATGAGTTGATGGAAAAAACAAGGAGAAATGAAGAGGTGGAAAAATCACTACAATAATTTTGATCTATATAATCACCAAGGTGAAGAACACAAGATTATACTAAGAGAGGGGTGAACAGTATAAGGTAAACTTTTACTTTTCTTTCCCAAATAATTTTATCCAATGTTATCAATTGCAATATCAATAGCAATAAAAAAACAATGCACAAGTCATCACACACATGAGAGACAAAAATTTAACGTGGTTCACCCAATGTGGGTTACGTCCATGAAGAAAATATTTCTTATAAATTTTCTCAATAGATTTCTTGGGAACCAATTCCCTTGTAGGCAACAAATCCACCTCCCAAAGGAAGAAGAAGTGATTACAAGGATTTGCTCAATTTTTATAGTTTTGACATAAGTGACAATTTGCTCAAGTTTTGCAAATCATACAGGCAGGAGCAAATCGTATAGTAAAGAGCAATATCATACAACTAGAGGAGAAAATTGTACAGGGCAGTAGAAAATCATACAAGGTGCACCGAAATTCATCCAAATACAAGGGAAATGTAATTTCAGAGTGAAATGGTGCATAGATTTACTAACTAAGGTGTTAAACTTAGGAAAATGCCAAATTAATGTATTCAGTTGTATATTGGTAGTTGTAAATAATGGATTGTCTCAGGAACAACTTTGGAATGGCCTGGGAAACATTATATACCCCATTTTCAAAATTATAGGTTTGGTTACTGGTTGCTAGAGTAAGAGTTAGCACTTGTAGTTGTTCTGAGTTATTGCAATTACATTGATATATTTTTCCATATTGTAGTCAAATACATAAGATATTAATTAGCATAATGAGTTTTTTGGAATACTGTGTATGATCCTAGTAATGATGAACAGTGTATGGTGGATGAATGTTATGTGATTGTGTTTTCTATCTTACTATTATAGGTTAGTTTTATGCATTGTTGCAACCTGGAGATAGCAATTGATACTGGTGAACACTGGAGATTGATCTAGGAGAATTTGGCATTGATGAAGATGTATTTAAGAGTATTGTATGATTTTAGGACGTAATCCAGCATATGTGATCTCTCACCAGCAAGGTTAATATGTTTTGCCTACAACAAATATTGTATTGATTGGTCTATCAAACCCTTAAAAAACATCTTGGAGAGATATTGGAGTAGTAAAATATCTAGATTATCATCGTGTTATGCCATTATTTCATACAGATCGTACATTGTTTTCCTTACAAATCATACAAATCATTGTTACCCGATTTGGCAAAATAGGTGATTGATAAAAACTTACCCAATTTGGTAGTTTTGGGAAATCGAGTTGATTGACTACAAAATTGTGTATTAAAGCCTCCAAAACTGAATCTTCTAGTTTTTTTTAGTATAATATCGTACCATTTTTACACTGTACATTTTGGAATCGTACAGTGTAGGCATTGAGGATCGTACAAAGTGCATATAGTTCGTACCAGGGTTAGTTTGGGTGAGCATACGACCGTGCAATTTGGTAAGTAAGTTGGGTTGAGTTCATTGATCATTATTAGCCCTAGAAATTACCTCCAAATTGGGAATAATCCACCATTGTGCTAAATTTTGTGCCATTGCCTTATCGAATCTGATATTTTTTGTTAAAACGGGTCAAATTTGACGAAGTTGAATACAGAGACTAGAGGTGATTTTTTATGACGAAAACCAGTGCACAAAACCATGGGATATGGAAACTAGGAGATAAAATCCCAATAAGAAGGAGCACAAGGATTTCTCAAAGAGAAAATATAAGTAACTCGAACCGTAGTACTCAAGAACTAGAGATAGAGCAAGTTTGGACATCTTAAGAAGGAGACTTTGAGGTATTGTTGATAGAAATAGAATTCAAGGAAATAGAACAGCCAAGCGTAGAGGCAAGGGTTGACAAAAAAAAGTGCAAGATAATGGAGAGTGGATGGTGACACCTAAGAAAGTGATAGAAGAGTTTCTAGAGAGTGCAGAGGACGAGAGTCAGGCACCAGAGCAATAGGGCATGAGGTCTCAGGAGGGCAAACCAGAACCACCTCCCCCACATCAGTGAAGGAGGTCGCAAGGTGAAGACACATGAGAATTTGATCATTGAGTGGCAGGACAAAACAAGATACCTCGAATTGATACTTCTAATGACAATAGTAAGACACCCCTAAGGAGTAATTAGACAAAGATTCCAAAGGATACCTCAAGTGATATTAACGACTCTCCTAAGATGGCTAACAGGGCAACTAAACAAAGATATCCACCATTTTTAGGTGAGGGTAAGGAAGACCCCACATGGCATATAGGGACTTGCATAACCATTTGGAGAGAAAATGGTGTAGATAGACCTGAGGATTGGGTAATCCTATTTCCTGCTACCTTGAGAGGATTGGCAATAGATTGGTACCTAAAAAGAGAAAATAATGTAGATTTTTAGACTTGGAATCAGATAAAGGAGAAGTTCATCGAAGAATTTAGACCTTTAAAGGATGATGGAGACATTGTTATGGAAATTTGCATGACAAAGCAAAAAGTCTATGAGGATGTGAAATCTTACAACCATAGACTAAAGCAACTAGTTGATAAGATGCAAATGCCATTGGTAGATGTTTTAGTAAAATGGTGGTTCATAGATGGATTACTCCAAAAATATAAGAAAAATATGAAGGCAGTACCATCGAAAACATATGAAGAAGCACTCAAACATGCAAATAATTTTGAAAGTGAATCAAAACATATATATACAGGAATCCTATATCATCCCAAGTCGAATGAATCATATAGTGAAGAATATGACACTATATAGAGGATGATAGCATCATTTTGTAGGGAGTTTTATAAATTCATAAAATAACAAACGGTCAAACCCGAGAGAAATGACATATGGTGCACGAAATGCAAAACGAAGGGACATACAAATATAAAATGTCCAAGGAATGACTATTGTCATATTTGTAATGTGATGGGGCATTAGTTAACACTATGTCAATATAATGCAAAGATACATCCACAAGTATTGTCAATCCATGACCAGGAAGATAAAATGAAGATCCAAGGAAATGAGAAACAAGCAACAAGTGGTGGTTACGAAAATAGCAGACCAGGATAATCGACAAGGAGGAAAAAGTCGTTTAAAGTATGATTCAGAAGGAAGACCGACCATACAGTGTCGCAATTGCCAGGAATGGGGGTATTTTGCAAAAAATTATCCCACACCTCAAAGGCAAGAGACATCACAAACAAACACTACACACATGTGTAGATGGTGTGGTCTGAGAACCACAAAGAAGATAATTGTGCAAAATAGGTATCCGCCCATGTAGAGGAGTTGGAGAGCAAGTGGGTAGTTAAACCTCTCTAGTTGTTGAGAGGCCCAGGTTCTAATTTCTCGCCTCACATGTTGCGGATATGTTATGTAATGGTTCCCTCGTGGTCACAGTCTATTTACCCCTTGTGGCCACCACCCAAAAAAAAAAAAAATAGGTGAGTTCGAATAACCCGTAGAACGTTAGTTATTTGGACATTGAAGTTCCTCAAGTTAAGGAGGAAACCCAAGAAGTTTTAACCATGATGATAAATTAGGCTAATAAGGATAAGTATCCTAAGCCAACAAAATAAAAGCAACGCTGGCAAGCAGTAAACAAAATATTGTAGGAGGAATCTGAGAAGGTTAAACTAGTAGAATTGAGAGTAGACAAGGAATTAAGAAAAACATCATATTAGGAGGTAGTTGTGCAAAATTTGGTAGCATAGGTTTTGGATACCATGGTAGAAATTAAAGTATCCAACCTCTTAGAAACTATTCCAGTATTACAAAATGCAATGGTGGAAGAATTGCAGCCATAGAAGGTGATGGGAGTACAGAGCCAACCAATTCAGGAAGAAGAGAGGAAAGATCAATTTATGGATCCAACTATATTGATGATTGATGTAGGAAAGAAACCTATGGAGATCTTAGGACACAAATTGACATAGGTTATTGTGGATGGAGTATCCAGCATCAATGTGCTACTTGAGAGAACTTGGCTAGAACTGGGTGCTCCATCCCTATGGGCATAAAGCTTCTGATTATATGGTGTTGATCAAAATGGCATTGAGACAAAAGGAGTCTTAATAGAACAACAAGTAATGATAGCTATGTAGACACCTAAAATGCATCATGTCGAGGGTGACTACTCATATGGACATGCTACAAGACCATATGGAGGATCTTGGATAGACTCCAAGATAGAGCAGTGGTTCTAACCACTCAATTTGGGCTCCTTGGCCTAATCAGTCTGAACTGCAGCCCAGACCTATGGTCTACAGGCTGAACCATGGCTGAGACCTATGGTTTATAGTCTAGACCGTAGCTGTAACCTATGGTCTTAACTAAAGTTTAGTTGGCCTTCATCCGAGCCAAATCGGTTTGAACGACCATTTGATCTAGAAGACGGTGGTTAGAGGATGGAAGCTTCCAATCCAACTATCCTAACCACCCCTTCTTGATCTTGGCTTCTCCATGAAGCCACCCCTAGCCCTGGGGCATCCTATAAGTACCCCTTCGAATTAGGGCAATGATATAGAGAATTTTGTAGTGAAGCGCTGTAAATTATCAATGGAGAGAGCATTGGATATTTGAGCAGCGAAGCCCTATCGAATTGTACACTCAACCGAGTATACTAAGAGAGAGCTATTGCACTTATCCCCTACCTACTTGCCAATATTCATGATGAATTGCATTATGGATGCCCTAGGAGCCTAGGAGAGCCAAGAAGCACATATCCGGGAAAATGAAGGCCCCTCACAGTGAATCAACCACCAAATCAGTCTGAGGACACCGAAGGCGACCATTGAACATCAATTTGGACAAGGAGGTCAAGCCCACTACCCTTGAAATTGAGGGTAAACCTATCAGAGAGCTCACCGTGGCTCTCAGCCATGGTTTATAGTGTAGACCGCTCACCAGAGCTACGGTTTGCAACAGAGGTATCGCCACCTTATTGTTTCTATTTTTGTCCGACTAGATAGTTTAAATTAGTCATTTCTATGGTTCAGTTGTAGTTTAGAAGATTTTTGACCGGTAGAATTAGGTTTAGAATAGTTTCATTGCATTTGCATTAAGTAGGCTTTAATGGATTCTTTATGTGCTTTTATGCTCTATTTCATGTAATTGGTCCATTCATTATTTAGCTGCTATCTTTCTTTATGCAATTCCATAAATCTTGATCCAATTAACATAGTTTAGAGATGCTTTTCATGCTTTCTTGAATATACACTTTTAATAGTATCTTTATGCATTTTTCCCAAAAGGGCCTCATCATGAGAGGTTGCCTATATTTTTGATGTTTTTATGTTGTTTCTTGATCGCAGGGAACAGATTCGAAGGAGATTCAACCATCAAGTTCCTTCCCCAACGCGAAGAAGAGGGCAACTCCACCCTAGAGCAGTTTGTGACTAGTTGAAAAGCAACATTAGTGCACCTACCCTGTTGAGGGCTTTGGCATTGTATTAACTGTATCATCATTTGAGTGACCCTAAGAGGGGCATGATTGTAATTGGGGATTCTTTGCAAATATTAATACAAGAAACACTTATTTTGTTGAATCTATGCAATCTTGTCATTATTTTATGCTTGGATGATTGAATTCGATTAATACAGTAGATAGGTGCACGCTTTTTGGTTAGATCAGAAGGCGATCACGATGGAACTCCACAATTCAAGCGATCTGACTATCATTTCTTATGTTTTTGAAATTGTAGGTATAGACCATAGCTGATAGCTGCGGTTCATTTGTTGGCCCATAGCTGCAACACACGGTTTATAGTGCAGACCACACAATAGACCTATGGTTTACAATAGATACAACAAAATAGAGGGATAAAGCTTATTTGGATGGGGACTTGAGGTAGGTCCCACTGTCACTCTCTGTATCTATTTTCACTATCTGTTGAATTCTAGAATGCAAAATAAATTCGACTAATTAGGAAAGACAACATAATTGGCAATATGCACATAAGTCCTTAGGTATTTCATTTTTAGGTTTTTACTAGGCATTGCTAGGAACAACGGACCTCTGAGTGCAGTCTGCCCTAGTCTCCAACATGCTAGGATGTCTTTTGTATTCTATTTGCTTGCTTGAGGCTCGATCAGTGGCCATTTCATAGTTAGTATGCATTGTCTAAATATCATATGAAATTAATCATGCATACTTTCTTAATGTGAAACGTTCTTTTTTTCTTGCATTACATATAGAGAAGAATCATTTGAATGTTGTCTTATGCATTTCTCTTTCATGCAAATTAAAAGGAACCACACACACCACTTGGCACTTAAATGCTAGTGAGTTGGGCTTGACATCCAACCACTAGTAGGGTTCAATGATGGTGGGCGTAACTTCCATCCATTGGCCCAAATCCCGTGAACCTTTTGGATACTAGACCAATACCGGATCCGAGAACCTTTCATACCCTAGAAAATTTACATGTATTCTCTTCGGAGGGTATAACATTGACTGGGGGAAAATGGGTGAGGATCTGGGAGGACCTGTGCTCCTTGACCATGTGTGGGCTTCATTACCACACATTATAGGTTGGATTACGTGACTTGGAGTTCATAGCCAAGTTGTCGAGCTGCGAGCGTACAGGTGAAAGCCATTAAACTGAGAATAAAATCCAACAAGTTTTGCAAAACATGATAAGAGTTTCTACACTGATACAACAAATCATTGAAAACACATCAAATAGTTTAGGGCTCAACTTTTAAAATGTAAAGGAGATAATCACATTGTTTACTTTGTATGCTTCTTTATTGCTTAATTCATCAAGATAAGGCCCTCCTTGAGGCCACAATTTTTAGTAAGAGAGGAAACCTCTCGAGTCTTGTTTAGTCGGTTCATCATGATGACTAGGCATGATAGAGCTCAATCACGAGCTAATGAGTCGGAGAGTTCATGGAGAGGCTCTGAATGCTTTTGATGTTCTCCTGAGGAGCTTTCAAACCTCGTACACCTCCTTGCTAGGCATCACACTCATCATGCATCGAAGGATCCAATCCTCCTAGCGCGACATTCTGAGAGTCATCGCGAGCTCCCTTCATCATGCAGGGGGTTCACCCATACAGATCATGGGGTTTCCTCACATATAGTGAGAACCCACATCATTAGGTCTCCACTTAGTGAGATAGAGAGTTGTGGATCGTACTCCATGAGTCAGTCCTATAGGGAGTCTGAGTCTCATGCAGCCCATGAGAGGCGACTACTCCAAGACCAATTGGAGGAGGCGCACCATCAGCGTAAGCACCTAGAGCGTGAGTCCACAGAGAGAAAGAGAGTGCATCAACAAAGGTTGGATGAACTCCAATGGTGTGAAGAGAGGATTTACCAATAGAAAGCATGTGAAGAACAATCATGTGAGGTAATTCCCGAAAAGAAGCTCATACCTAGAGTGCTTAGGCAACAAGTCAATGCAACACACCCAGTGCATCGTCAAGAGTTGCCACTTAAGCAAGTAGATAGCCATTCTTCTAGGTAGATAGACATGCCTAGGGTTATCGAAGAGCAATAGAAAGAGATGTTTAAGGATCCCATGCATAAGCGTGAGGTCGAGAGTAGTCAAGTCTAATAGGTGAGCAGTGTCAACGCTCAAAAGTCATCACAATCCTTGGGGCATATATAGTCTATTCCACCATATAAGGAACCTATGATTACTTTCCATAAATAGGAAGTCAAACCTATCCCTATTAAGGAGTCTGATCCTCCATTGCATATCATAGCGAGGATACAATAGATTGCGTATAAGCGAGTGTTGGTGGATACAGGATCATCGATTAATATCATCACCACCTCAGCGTTCAAACATCTCAAAATTCCACCTTCCCACATCAAGGAAACAAATTTCATATTGCAAGCCTTTAACGATGTGGAATCCCCTACAGTAGGCACAATAGTCCTCCCCATCGAGGTGGGACAAAATATTATTCCTACATTGTGCTACATTTTAGAGGGATCAAGATAGTATAATATGTTGCTTGGAAGACCATGGATAAGAGCCATGGAGTGCATACCATCAATAGTGCATCAATGCATTAAGTACACCCATGGAGGTGAAGTTCATGTAGTTGAGGTGGACCCAGATCCCTTCAAGTATTATAAGCTTGAGGATCATCCGCAAGAACCTGGGGAGGTACCTATGCATCTACAAGTTAAATTGGATGAGTCTATCCAAAGTTTGGATATAGCCTCATAGACTGATGGTGGAGTTACCATCCCCACCGCTATCACCTATGGAGTCACCTACGACCCCTGCACTCTCGACACCGCTTAGTAGGGAAGGATTGATGAATGCCCTTACGAAGTTGCTCACAACCACTTTGGAGGTATCATTAGAGGATCTTCACACTCCTATCAAGGAGGAAGAACCTAGCATGGTCATGGATGCACCTGAGTGTATCACACCCTCTTCATCCATCATGTCACTAGATAGTTCTCATGAGGATGATGATGAATATGAAGAGCTTATAGAGGCTAGCATTATGATGTTGCCCACCATAGAGTCCACTGAGGATCTAGGTCAACTTTTCATCGAGTCTCCACCTATGGATCCTATCCTGGAGACATCGTATGAGCATGAGGAAGGTTCAGTTATCATGACTAAAATAGGACAACCTCAGTATGTTGACGAATTACCTATGATGCATGCAGTTGTGGAGTCTTCTCACGAGTTTGTGGGAATGGTCGACATTAGGCTAGAAGATCAAGTGATTCCTAATCACATAGAGCCAGAGATGGGGTAATCCAATGGTGTTTCCACATTGCTAGGGCCAAAATCTTTGAAATTGGTCACTCCTGACTCATTTCTCATGGCACCATCTCGAGAGCACAAACAAGTAGGTTCCTCACATCAGATTGGGGGTACCGAAAGTGACCCAAATTAACCCAACGGAAGTGAAACAACAGCTTGAGCTGAGTCATAGGCATGAGCATGTGGACAACATTGATGAAGTGTGTCATCAAGAAGCTTCCACATCAACTCAAGTGAAGGAAATAGGTGATTTGCAATTACCTAATGGATCCATAGCATCCACTTTTCTATTTCCTTCAAATGACAAAGGTATTTCAAATCAGTCATTGGAAATACATATGAATTCTTTGTCAGTCTTGCGATCCATTTTAAGCCGTCTAGAATGGATGGAGCATCGAATGGATGAGCAAGATAAGGCATTGCATTTTATCAAGAACCAGATTGAAAATCTAGAATTACAAAAGCAACCCTTGTCTGAGGCTGAATCGCTTCCTATGCAAGTACAGGAAAAGCCTCAGCAAAAGCAAAAGCCCATGCGACCAACCCAACCATTGGATTCTCAAAGCAAACCAATGCGGGGCAAGAGCCCAAAATAGTCACAACATAGTGGGACTCCATTACAAGAGTCTATGTCTGATATCTTTCAGAAGCTGCAAGAGGCTAAGGTCATCACCTTGCCTAATGTCATCCCTTTAAACCCAAGTAGAGTTAAACCTATGGGTTATAGGGAGCATCACTACTGTCTCTATCACCAAATAGAGGGTCATGGCATTCGAGATTATCATGAGTTTAAGAGTGTGGTGCAAAATTTGATAGATAAGGGGGTTTATCATGTAGATGGTTCTCTCAGAGTGCCCCAACATGCCGAAGTGGAGGTCACACCTCCTCAAGAGTGACCTCGAAGTCGTCAGTCACCTCGTAGGCCCAATAGGCTAGTGCAATGAGTAGTTTCATTTCAGATGACTACTCTAACTTTGTTCCAAAAGTTACATGAGGCACAGGCATTCATATTACCTAAAGTCAAGCATAGGGCATCCGAGACTGGGTCACCTGATGGGGGTCCCTTTTGTGTGTATCATCGAGTGCATGGACATGACATTCAGAGTTGCCAGTCATTTAAGAGGGTCATCGAAGACCTAGTAGAATGGGATGAGATCCATGAGGATGGTTCTCTCGTTCACCCATGCCAAAGCATAGGCACACCGATGAGGTCCGATCTTCACTTAGGGGAGTTGATTTCTATCACTCTTCCTAAACAAGCTGATTACTTTTTAGTAAATAGCATGCACATTGGGGGTCTTCAAGGTAGCATACCTTTCCCACCAACCATACCAAATTCGATAAGGAAAAATGAGGAATCTAGAGGTATTGCACCTCCCTCACCGTCATCGAATGACACACTCACTAGGGGTATATAGGGCATCATGCCCTTCCCAAAAGGCTTTGAAGGGTTTGCTTATAATCGCTCGATCATCCCAAAAGGCTCCAAGTTTAAACAAAGGTGCTCATAAATCCTTTGGTCAAACCCCAAAAGCTCTAAGGGTTTGCTTAAAACCGCTTGGTCATCCTAAAAAGCTCCAAGGATTTTGCTAAAAAATTGCTTGGTCAATCTAAAGGCTCCAGAGGCATGTACTCACCGTTTGGTCAGATATGAGGCTCAAAACTCATAAAAATAATAAAATCAATAAAATCCAAAAAAATGGTAAAGCATAAAATCCAAAAACATTTGCATTTTGCATTCAATTTTGCATTCACACATGCATTCGTTGCATTATTGCATTGCATATAGGCATTCGTCATCCATTGCATTCCGTAGTAGGAGGGATTATGTTTGTCAGTCTTACAAATGACACCATGTTTGTGTCTAAATCATGCATCTCTGCATTTATCATGATCCATCATTCATGTGAGTAATTGTGTTTTTCAACACAACCTATAATGTTGCTATGGAGATATACTAGGGTTTTTCGGTCACTCAACCATACCTAGTGGTCTTATCAAGAGTTGGTAGAAAGCTTGCTTTGCTTTTGTAGCTAAGGTTTAGTTAGTATAGCCCTTAGCATATCAGAATCCTATCACTAATCAACAAATTAAACAATCCTAACAAGGACTAGGGGAAGATGAAAGTCGTGAAGTAGGACCGGGTATCCTGAAGTGAAAAGAGTTATTCTTGCTTATCCCTCTATGCGGACGATATGGGAAATGTTGGTAGTTGGAAAAAGGACAGGTTAGTTCCCTATTTAGAATCCCTTGCTTATGATAAAATGAGCAATATCCCAAAGTGATATCCCACATCAATCCTCATGATTGATACCCTAGATCGATATCATAGATCGACTTCCCAGATTGATATCCCATATTGATATCATAAGATCGATATTCTCAATCGATATACCAGAAATAGTTTTCCCAAGTAAATCCCCAAAGGAAAGTTTTTGAAGAAAATTATCAAATGTAAATGCCAAAAAGTGAAGATCGAATGAAGATCAGAAAACAAGCTCAAATCAAGTTCAAAGTGAAGATCAAATGAAGATCATAAATCAAAAGTTTGAGTGGAGATCAAATGAAGATCCAAAATCCAATTTGAAGAGAGATCAAATGAAGATCCAAAGACAGTTCAGAATGAAGATGGAATCGACTCCCTTGCTTCACTACATATGAGCAAGTATCCTAAAAATTGAAGGATAGAAAGGAATGAGCCTGAATCCTTGGAATTATCGACACTACTGTACCTTACGCATGATGATATGTCTGATACACTTGCATCTCGCTTGTGGGCAGACCAATGTTTGAATGTGGAAGAGCTAGCTTCAGGTGTCTTGCATTGCCTAGTGGCTTAGTCCAACTAAAATCTAAACTTGGGATTGGATAAGACATTTGTGGTACCCCTATCTTAGCAATGGGCTGAAAGAATCCCGCCTGACATCGGGGAACGCTCGTGTCTTATCTTAAAATAATCATGTGCACACACAGGGATAATGAATAGTTAGGGCCTATCCTAGCAAAAGCCTTTTATCTCATAAGTCTAGTGTGGTTAGTATGCAACTTTTGATAAGTCTATTAGGGTGTTTGAGTCTCATGGAAAACCTCAAAAATTTCTCTCATAGCAACAAAATATCAAATATCGCAAACCATATAAAATCATCAAATTGCAAAGTATCGAGTCCATGATACATCATCATATAGAGCACAATCAAAATATAGGATAGATACCGGATGGATATTAGAAATAATATTTAGATGGCCACTGACTATATCGTGCATATTTTTCAAATTTGCAAAAGAAAATAGAATGACACATTATATCATTCGCATCATACAACTGCATTCATTGCATTTCATATATGGGTGATTAATTGATTAAATTCTTATCTTAAGGATTTTCAATTACATTCATGATTTTTATACATTCTGTGGTGTCATCCATTAGATTGATAAACATATTTGCATTCATTCCTTATGTTTTAAGTGATTAAAGCATACAAGTTCATTTACATTAGATCACCATCGTGTAAATAAATCATTACATACATTAATGCATACAATAAAGCAATATCAAATATGCGTTAAGAGAAAACATTGCATCCATAATAAATCACACATCTAAGCATCTAGATCACTGCATATCATCATCATCATAAATAAAATAGCTATCTAGTGCATGTCATCCATACATCACATCATATAGCATCAAATTAACATAAGCATTGCATCCATGTGCATAACATAAATAAAAAATTAAAAATATATATGCAAGTACACATAATGAGCCATAAATGATCAGATCATATATATATATATATATATATATATATATATATATGTGTGTGTGTGTGTGTGTGTGTGTCTCAGAGTACATCAAAAGAGTACAAAATACCCATAGGCTACAATCGTGTAGGTCCTCGACCTTACACCAAAAATGGTACATATGCAAAATGTAGCTATGATCAGATAGATCCCTAGCTCTGGCCTGCTCCCCCTAAACTGGAGCTCTCACCACCTCCCTCAGCCCTGTGACCTGGAGCCTACTCTATAGTCGGCTCTAGTGCCTGTTGTGCGCCCTATTGAGGGCCCTGTGTACCACCTAGCCCGAAGAGGCCTAGCACACGGGACACTAGTATGTCTACATGACTAGACCTATGACTCGAGGTCACACCTGTCTCCCTGTGGCTCCTGTGAGAGCTACCGCCATGTGTGCTGGAGGACCTATGCATCCTCTCTATCCTGTGAGTCCTCTGGTTGGAGCTAGCCATGGACTGTCCTGAGGTCCTGGACCTGGTCCTCTGAGACCCAGTAGCATGTCTATCCTCAGGCACCTCTAAGCCCCTTAGTCTGATGTAGCCCTCTAGCTGGGAGATGCGAGCTGCCCTCGCATCGCATAAGTCATTTCCCTCCTCTATGAGGGAAGTGAGCTACCTGACCTCTACCATAGGATCATCACCTCCTAGAAATGTAGCTGAAGGAATAGTTGGAGGTCCCATGACCACCTGAGAGGGTGGAGGAGCCCCCATCTATACCCTGAGTAGATCCCTCTCTGCCACTGCCTCACCCCATTGTGCCTATGCCAAGTCACGTGTGCTAGTGAGCTCTCTAACCTGGGCCTCTACTACCATGGCCCATGTTGTCAGGCTAGTAATCTACTGCTCTACCTGAGTCAGTATATGATCTCTATCGGTCAACTGTGCCCTTAGAGTGGCAATAGTGGTGTCTCACTCCATCTATTGTGTAACATATCTACCGAGCTGACTCTACAAGTCAGCAACCTAGACCAGGAGCAGCCCCTCTATGCTTTCAGGAGGGACCTCACCCTCCTCTAGAGCCTCATCATCTGGGTTGACCTCAGGAGCCTCCTCGATGGTGGCCTCTATGCCCCATCCGCCCTCTGTCCACTGGCGCACCCTGCACCCATCAGGATCCACCTCTTCCTCTTACGGTCTGGCACTCTACCTAGAGGTCCCGATCCATGCCACCGGAGCATGGACCACCATCCATCATATGCTAGGGTGGTAGCAGCCCTATCAACCCTAGACTCTCAAAAGTCATCTGGCTCATCCCCTAGAGCCGAAGGCTGAATCCATGGTAGATCCCACTCTAAAGCCAAGCATCGGTACACAAATGGGATCTTTGGGATGTCCTGCACTATGCCAAACTGATGCAGGATATGAGAGTAGAACTGATACTCTCTAATCTCGGCCTTCCGATTGAGTAGCCACCTATCTCGGTGAGCCTATCGAAGCCACTCACCTACCTCAGCCCATGTTGGGCAATCCATGTATGACCACCACTCAATATCATCTGGGCTGAGTGCTATGAACTGGGTAATATAATGTTGGGTGTCACCAGCATGGGTCCTACTCTTGAACCCCTCCTCCTCACGAGGCCAGTAGGTGGCATAGCACTGGTGGTCATCATCAATCTCTGAGATGTGCAGTGGTAGCTCTCTAGGATGCTCTATCCTGATGTGCTGCCAGCCCCAAATCTGAAGTAGCAGGCTGTAGCTGATGCCCCGATGGCTTCGATCAGTAATATGATAAAGCTCTCTGTATAACTGGCATAGCAGGGTGCTCCCCCAAGCCAGTCGTAGTGGCTGATCTGCTGAGCTCTGAACTACTCTCCGGATAGTGGCCAGGAGGTTCTAGGGAATCCTTGCACTCAGGAGTCTGGAAGAACAACTTGCACCACCAGGTGCATAAATATGACCTCCCGCATAGAGAAGATGTTCTTCCCCTACTAGTATCCGATGTGGACTCCTCCATGATCGATACTATGCTGAGCCTCCTGGCTCCGATCACCGAAGATAGCATCAAAAATGGGCCCCTTAGCCCCATAAGTAGAAGAGACGATGGCCTCACCATCAATGGGGATCCTGAAGATCCTATAAACATCCTCCAAGGTCATAGTCATTTCACCTGTAGGTAGGTGAAATGTGTTGGTCTGCACATTCCAGCACTGGGCCAATGTAGTCAAGTAAGCCTGATCCACCCTAATCATGGGTAGATCTAGGACGTAGCCAAAGCCGATGACTCCAAACCATCTACGCTCTCTAGGGGTGAGCTATCCATGGAGAGTCTTAAGGATGTCGGGCTCACGAGCTCTAGAGGTCAACCTCTGAAATAAAAGCATAGTATAAGGAAAAAGCTAACTAAAAACAAGCAAAACATTTAAAAATGACCTAAAATGCTAAAAACATCTAAAAAACTAATAAAAATATAAAAACATGTCATCAGGCAATCATAAAAATAAAAAATGTCACTTAGACAAGTCAAAAATGCATTAATTAGCATTAACTACCTATAAAACCTTGGAAAAATTAAAAATTTGATAAAATTTTCCTAAAGTCTACGAACCGTGGGTCAACCCTGCGGTCCGCATGCGGTCAAAAATTGACCGTTGGGAGTTTAAATGCGGACCGCAGCTGGTAGCTGCGGTCCCCAATTGGTCAATTGGGAACCATAGCTGGTACCTATGATCTCCAACTAACATCCGGCCAGGGTTATTTCCCCCACCAAAAAAATAAAAATATATATAAAATAAACCTAAATTAGCCTAATCTAACATGAGGTTCATTACCAGTAGTTTAATTAGGTTCAATTAGCCCATTTCTTAATGAGGTTAATTTTACTGGTAATGGATGCGAGGTCTCAGTTTCGAATTACCTTGCCCTCGCCTCTGCCTCGGCTAGATGAAGCTTGCCCATGGTCTACCATCGTGCGGTGTGTAAGGTGTGGGTGTAAAGTTTGCTAGGGTTTTAGGTCAGGTTTAACTTGTCACTGTCAGAGCTCTACAATTGTCAGTCGTTATCAAGGAATAATGAAACAAATTTGAAAATTGAACCTTTTATAAGCTTTTCTTATTTCGCGCGGACCGTAAGCCCTAGCCATGGTTCCCAAAATTGCAATAGGGAACCATAGACCCTAGCCATGGTTTGCAACTGGTAGCAAATTTAGTCAAAACCCACCGTGGGAAGGTCTAAAAAGGTAAATTAATGACTCCCATTGGATCAAATTTTCAAAAAGAGCAATCAATGTTGCAAATTTGGTGATGTTCAAAGCACCAGGATCAATTCAAAAAATCAAAATTAACAAAAAAATCAAATAATTAAACACCAAATGCACCTCGTATTCAGTAATTTACCCTATACACTTGGCGGTTGCAGTGACTTGCGATCCATGCAATCCGACAAGATGAGTAAATTACCATAAGGACATTTGGGGTAAAATTATCATCGTTGATCTGATATGCTTCTTTTCAATCCCTAAGAAGGCCTTCATGGCTGGACTTCTCCATGGGAATGAGGCATTTCATGTCATGTCTCCTATGACATATTTTCAGCAAATCATCGATAACTTGATTCAACACAAATCTAATTGGATTTGTCTCATTTCGATTCCCTAAGATGACTATTGTAGCCCGACTGCTCCATGGGATAGGAATGTACAATTACTATTAATAGTTGGAATCAAAAGCTGAACTAGGCCTAGCCAAGGCATTAATATGCTCAAATCTAAATTTTTTCAGATCATCCATGGTGGTCAAGCGACATCGTCACTTTAATCATTGTCATTACCCTCATCGACTCGTCTCTTGAGGGGGTAGTCATAATATCAAATCATAATCAAAATCAATAGAAGATCCCAGAGATCGTAGATCCCTTGATCTTGTCAAAATTGTGTTCATCCTTGCGAATCATTGTCAACAACTATCATAAGCTTACCCCTTTGCTTGGGGAAAATAGCAAATATGATAATTTGTTTGTATCTCTTCTCCTTTCGGTTTGATATAGGCCTAACTCCTACTTGGAGCATCAATCGCTACCCGAATGTCTTGATGACGAGTACAAGCTTTTCAAATGTAAGCCTTTCACCCGAGTTGGAAGCAATGATTCTAGGATGCACGTCCTTTTGCTGGACAAGAGGCATCTAATGTTGATCTGACTAATGATCATCATAGAACCTTCGACATCATTTTAGGAGGTATATTTTTTCTCAGCGTTGTTCGATCTCACAACGCATCTCAAAAGGGGCATCTGTAGACACCTAAAATGCGTCATGTCGAGGGCGACTACTCATATGGACATGCTACAAGACCATATGGAGGATCTTGGATAGACTCCAAGATAGAGCAGTGGTTCTAACCACTCAATTTGGGCTCCTTGGCCTAATCAGTCTGAACCGTAGCCCAGACCTGCGGTCTACAGGCTGAACCATGGCTGAGACCTACGGTTTATAGTCTAGACCATAGTTATAACCTACGATCTTAACTGAAGTTCAGTTGGCCTTCATCCGAGCCAAATCGGTTTGAATGACCATTTGATCTAGAAGACGGTGGTTAGAGGACAAAAGCTTCCAATCCAACTGTCCTAACCACCCCTTCTTGATCTTGGCTTCTCCATGAAGCCACCCCTAGCCCTAGGACATCCTATAAGTACCCCTTCAAATTAGGGCAATGATATAGAGAATTTTAATAGCGAAGCGCTATCAAAATATTATATCAGAGAGAGCATTGGAGATTTGAGTAGCGAAGCCCTATCGAATTGTACACTCAATCGAGTATACTGAGAGAGAGCTATTGCACTTATCCCCTACCTACTTGCCAAGATTCATGATGAATTGCATTATGGATGCCCTAGGAGCCTAGGAGAGCCAAGAAGCACATATCCAGGCAAACGAAGGCCCCTCATAGCGAATCAACCACCAAATCAGTCTGAGGACACCGAAGGCGACCATTGAACATCAATTTGGACAAGGAGGTCAATCCCACTGCCCTTGAAATTGAGGGTAAACCTATCAGAGAGCTCACCGTGGCTTTCAGCCATGGTTTATAGTGCAGACCGCTCACCAGAGCTATGGTTTGCAATAGAGGTATCGCCACCTTACTGTTTCTATTTTTTTCGGCTAGATAGTTTAAATTAGTCATTTCTATGGTTCAGTTGTAGTTTAGAAGATTTTTGACCGGTAGAATTAGGTTTAGAATAGTTTCATTGCATTTGCATTAAGTAGGCTTTAATGGATTCTTTATGTGCTTTCATGCTTTATTTCACGTGATTGGTCCATTCATTGTTTAGCTGCTATCTTTCTTTATGCAATTCCATAAATCTTGATCCAATTAACATAGTTTAGAGATGCTTTTCATGCTTTCTTGAATATACACTTTTAATAGTATCTTTATGCATTTTTTCCAAAAGGGCCTCATCATGAGAGGCTGCCTATATTTTTGATGTTTTTATGTTGTTTCTTGATCGCAGGGAACAGATTCGAAGGAGATTCAACCATCAAGTTCCTTCCCCAATGCGAAGAAGAGGGCAACTCCACCCTAGAGCAGTTTGTGACTAGTTGAAAAGCAACATTAGTGTGCCTACCCTATTGAGGGCTTTGGCATTGTATTAACTGTATCATCATTTGAGTGACCCTAAGAGGGGCATGATTGTAATTGGGGATTCTTTGCAAATATTAATACAAGAAACACTTATTTTGTTGAATCTATGCAATCTTGTCATTATTTTATGCTTGGATGATTGAATTCGATTAATACAGTAGATAGGTGCACGCTTTTTGGTTAGATCAAGATGAATAAGAATTTGTCTTGGATTTCATTGTGATTACAATGCAAAGACCGGCATACGATGCTCTCTTAAGGAGAGGTTGGCTACGAGTAGCCAAAGTTAATCACAACTGGGGAAATAATCAAATCACTTGTAAGAAGGGACAACATAAATACATGATTAATTTAGCTAATCAAATATTTAGTGAAGATATAGATACAACTGATGAATAAATTCCTTAGAAGATGAAGGGCATGAGCCTAATGGGGAAGGAATGTTATACCTAGATTAATGTAGTGAATATGAAGCTCGATCTGATAACGTACTATTTCATTGGCAAATGGAGGAGTGCGAAATGTTTCACCCCAACTACCTTTGTATTGAAATAGAGGAGATCAAGGAAAAACAAGAAAAACCTAAGGTTAGTAAATAACCTAAGAAGGAAGAAGAAGAGAAATGAATATTCCTGAAAAGCTTTGTAGAGTATACAGTAGGAGATACATATATTGATACAAGACCGGCACACCCCAAGAACATAGAAAAAGCTACGAATGAATCGAAAAATATCAAATATGAGAGACCTCGGATAGTAGACATCAATCTAGGAATAGAGGAGGAACCTAGGTTGATTCACTATGGTGATGATTGGAATCCGGTATTGAAGGCAGCAACTTTTAAGATATTCTTGGAATACAAGGATGTCTTCACATGGACATATAAGGACCTGAAAGGAATTCCACTAGAACTATGTGTCCACAAGATTACACTAATTCTTGGTGCTCAACCAGTGAGGAGACCATCTAGAATGAGCCCTAAGTATGCTGCATTAGTGAATGCAAAGATAGAAAAGATGCTAGAAATAGGGATTGTATTTAGGGTGACAAACAGTGAATGGGTTTCACCTATAGTGATAACCTTGAAGAAGGGAGTGGACAAGATTAGAATATGCATGGACTTTAGAAGTCTAAAAACTATAACTATTAGGCATCTCTTTCCCATTCCCTTCATAGATTCTATCTTGGAAGAAGTTCCAGGACATGAGATTTATTCATTTTTGGATGGATTCTCAGGATACAATCAAATCAGCATCGTCGAGGAGGATAAGCTAAAGACTACATTTATTGTGGAGAATGGCATCTATGCATATAACCAAATGCCATTTTGGATCTATAATGCCCCAGCTACATTTTAGTGCATCATACTGTATATATTTGATCATCTAGCAAAGGGGAATTTCAAATCATTTTTGGATGATTGATCCATTTATGGGAAGATCAAGGATCATCTTCCTACCCTTAGCGAATGTATGAGCAGGTGCAAAAATGCACAGATATCATTAAACCCAGGGAAATGTTTTATGATGGTACCATATGGTAAATTGCTAGGACACATTGTGTGCAATGAAGGATTGAAGATAGATCTTCATAATATCCTTTTGATTTTGCAAATGGAAGAACCATTTTATGTGAGTTCACTTAAGACCTTTCTTGCTTCGATAGGAAACTATAGAAGGTTCATCAGGAATTATGCACATGTATCCTACCCATTAGATTCTTTGACAAAAAATAATATTCCATTCATATTGATAGAGGAACATCAAGGAGCCTTCGAGGAGTTAAAGGCTAAGTTAGTGAGTAGTCCAATTTTGGTGTTTCCTAATTGGGGTAAGGAATTCCATGTCCATCTTGATGCCTCGAATTTTGCAATTGGATGTGCTTTGGCATAGGAAGGACAACTTAAACTAGATAAGCCTATTTTTTTTGCTAGTCATATTTTTTCAAGGCCAGAGAGGAACTATAGTACAATAGAAAGGGAAGCTTTGAGAATGGTATATGCAGTTCAAACATTTACGCATTACCTAATGGTAAATACCTTTGCCTTCTATGTCGATCATTAAGCACTATTGTTCTTGATAAACAAATTGGTGATCCAAGGATGAGTCAGTAGGTGGCTCGTTACCCTTCAGGAGTTCATATTCCGAGTAGTGGTGAGACCTGGTAAGAAGCATGTAATTTTAGACCAATTATCTTGGATATGATTAGGGGGGCCTAGAGGAACATGAGTTTCTGATGATTTCCAGATGCACAAGTATTCTCCATCAACATTGTTCCATCATGGTACAAGTTAGTTTTCCAATATCTATCCACAAGTGAGTTGCCACAAGAGATGATGGCAACTAAAAAGAATAAAGTAATCATGAAGTCAACACCTTTCTAGATAATAGCAGGGCTACTATATAAAATGGGAAGTGATGGTATCTTATGGAGATGTGTAATGGAGAAATAAGTCAAGGCGACATTGAAAGAAGCCCATGCAGGCTTAGCAGGAGGACATATGGGACCTGATGCAACTGCTAGGAAAGTACTTATAGCTAGACTATGGTGGCCCACATTGTACAATGATGCAAAGGAGCATGTGAAAGCATATGATACTTGCCAAAAAGTAGGGAAGCCAGTTAGGAGAAACTTTATGCATTTACACCAATAACAACCACAAGAGTTATTTGAACTATAGGGATTGGACTTTGTAGGACCATTAAAAACATCTCGGAAATGGAAGTGTAGATATATCATCGTATCCACAAAATACCTGACAAAGTGAGTGGTGTAGCGACCCCGAGGTGCACGCACCGCTCTTACTCTACTTGCAATGTGTTAAACCCAAAATGAAATGAAAGACCATGAAAAAGCATATAACACGAAAGTAACAAATATGTATCTCTTTATTTGTATTAAAACCCGGTTACATGTCGGTCCCTCTTAGGGATACCCATTTTGATACAATAAGGTTACAAGTGGGTAAAATATCCCCTCGCAAAGGGGTGGTGCGCTATCACAAGCTTCCTAGTTCCGCACATGAAAATGTATGAGGGCTTATATATGCCTCCTTCTCCAGGTCTATTTCCTAGAGGGATCCCTTTTGCTCTCATATGTTGCAGATTCTATCCGATGAACCTGTGGCCCTGTAAGAAATGAAACAACAACACACGCTTAGATGTCCGAGAATGCCTCCCGGATGAGGTTGTTAGTAATGAATATATCAAATGAAAGCAAGTGCAAATTAAACTAATGCTATGAATGCGAATGAATGAAATGATGCTATGCTAATGATATGCTAAACAAAATAATGAAACTAATGTCTAAAACCCTAAGCTAGGCCTGTGGGCCACTATCCAAGACAATGGCCGCTAAAGCGAATCTTGTCCTCTTTGCTTCAAGGCTATGGATCGAAGCTTGTATCCGATGTTGAAATGATGGTTGCTTTGCTCCATATGTTGAATATCCCATATGTGGAAAACCCTCAAGTTGACTCTCCAATATAACAAGGCTTTACCCTTGATTAAGTGTGTCTCCCAATCAAGTGTCTCTCTTTCCTTTCAAGTGTTCTCTCTTTCCTTTCAAGTGTTCTCTCTCTTTGGTGCTCTCAGGCTTGCACCTTTTAAAGTGTGTGAAACCCTAGGTCTATGCTCAAGCCCTAGGATTGAATCCCTCATGCGTAGTGAAGGTTAGCATGAGAAGCATTTTGTCTTTTCTATGTTTAAAGACTAGTTAACTAAAGTCTAAATGCAAACTCAAGACTCCTATGTGAACTAGTCATGAAAGGGAATGCAAAGTTACTCCTACTCACCTTTATTGCATGCAGACTACCACTTCCACCCGTGATTGGGCATATCTATCGGCAAAATGCTTTTTATGGCTTAGCCACTGTCATCTGCAGTGGCTAAGATCTGGCCACTGTCATCTACAGTCGCTAAGGTCTGGCCGCTCTAAGCTTGAGTGGCTAAGGTCTGGCCACTCTAGTCTTGAGCGGCTAGGCTTGGATGGGCTTAAAGTGCCCCAGATGAGTGGTGAGAACCACTTTTGATGCTTGGAAAGTCCAATATTATGTCATATGATCTTATGAATGTGCCTATGTGAGTAGCTCCCCTAAACATGACATGTTTTAGGTGTCTACAGATACCCCTTTTTGTGATGCACTATGTGGAAAACACAACGTTGAGCAAAAATGTAGACTGATATGTTTGTAGGGTGTATGGTGATCAATGGTCTGATCAACACCGGATGGCCCAATCATGCAATATGGCATGCACCCTTCGAATCATTGCCTCAATGTTTGGAGGACTTAGCTTAGTGGCTTGGACATGTTAAATTGCACTCATTCCTCAAACTCAATCGGGTAGCTTCAACTGCTACAATAGTTTCGACCGGTAGGAGAGCTACAATTGAAGATGTCATGTCTGCTTACATTCCCAAAAAACAAGAGAAATTATGTGATTGTTGTATGCAATGATTCGTAGGACGAACACAATTTTGTTATGATCGAGTGATCTTTTGTTGATTTTGATTATGATTATTTTGAAGATTTGAACTACCTCTTCACTCAACGAATTGGTGAAGAAATGACAATGAATGAAGCGACAAGTCGCTTGACCAATATGACTAATCTGGTTCCTTTCTAGCATTTTTTCCTTCAATGGGTGAACCCACATCCAAGTGTGATTCCAATTGTTTATGATAACCATCCATCCCTATCCCGAGGAGCGGTCCAACCATCAATAGCCTTCTTAGGGAGTTAGGATGAGTGATTCTATTTATGCTCATATTGCATCACTTTGGCTTAGTGTTTTTGATGTCACAAGGGAATGAGGATGATCCTATCGCACCCGTGGAGTAGTCCAACCATCTTGGTCTTTTTTGGGTTTGAAGTGATACATCGTGATTCCAAAATGAATGTTTTTGCCCCAAGTAGCCTTATGGTGACTTACTCGTCTTACCGAATTACATGGAGTGCAAGTCATTGCAATCGCTAAGTTGATAGAGTAAGTGACTGGATACGAGGCTTACTCAAGAATTTGTTTTTATGTGATTTTTATGTTATTTTGGTCATTATGATGACTAGAAGTCTTCAAAATGTGCTTATTTGAATGTTTTTGTTCCTTCTCATGGAGGGGTTGTGGTTGTTTTTGTCTAGGATCTCGGCCGCTATCAGGTCCAATGGCCACCAAAGGCCTAGCCCTGGCCGCTCTAGTCCTGAGCGGCCAAGCGATGTGGGCCGCTGACGTTAGCAGTGGCCAAGGCAATATAAAAGTCAACCTAGGGTTTTGTCTTTTCACTTTGCCAGTTGTCAATTTGCTTTCTTGAGCTTTGAGGTGAAAGTGACTTTTGTGATTTGGAGCATTTCTACGACTTGGAAGATCATGGTTGCATAGGGTGAAGCGTCTTCGGGTGGAGGAGCCGGAGCTTCTCGAGTACTCCCTCAAACCTTAACCCTACTTGTTTATTTTTGTTTTGGGTAAAACTGAACCACATTAAGTAATCGGTAATTGAACCTCATTAAGCTTGTTGGAAATGAATCAAAACCCGTAGCTAGGCTTAGTTTAGGTTTTTATGTGGTGGGCTTGTCCCCATTTTGTCTTGTTGTTTTTGTTATATTTTTTTGGTATTTTTTGGCCTAGGGTCGACGCGTCTGCCTCACCACCCATTGGCCGCTATCGATCAGAGTGGCCAAGAAGGCCTACAACTTGGTCGTTGTCACTGGCAGCGGCCGATTTGAATCCCAACGGTCAGAAAATTGACCGTTGGGGCTTGGCCACTATCAGCTTCAGTGGTCGATTTCTGGCCGCTGTAGGCGACAGCGACCAAGAACACTTAGTGAAATTTTTTATTTTTTTGAAATTTTCTGGGTTGATTTATTGATTTTTTTGAAATTTTGACTTGTTTGATTAGGTGCAACTCTGTTCCTTTGCCTAGAATTAGGATAGCCCATCATTATTTGCACTGTTTTCATGTTTATTGTGAGTTATGCCTTAGATGCATTGTAGTTATGATTCATTTTCTTTTCTTTTGCTTAGATTCTTACTGCTCGGGCTCGGGACCCAAAGCTCATGAATACACTTTTGCCCCTCTTGGATGGCGATGATTGGGCTTGGCTCAAATCCCATGGGCTATAGTATGTCACCAGACTACCCACCATTATGGTAGATCATGCCTACCTTATAGCTTTGGTCCATCGATGGGACCCTCGGACCAATACCTTCCACTTTCCTACCGATGAGATGACCATCACGCCGAAAGATGTGTATAGGATCTTCCGGATCCCCTTTGATGGAGTGGCCATTGTCTCTTCGACCACTAATGATCAGGTTGTTATTTTCACTCGGGTGTTTGAAGGGTGCTCTACGGAGGCTCTCAAGGACACCAAATCTGGGGGAGTGTCCATCTCGTAGTGGTATGAGGAGGGTGTCTTCTCTGCGAGGCATGTAGTGTTGTTGATGGTCATCAACAATATCTTGATTCTAGATTGCTCAGGTTTGAGGTTCCCATGGAACCTCTTGGTGATGGTTTAGGACTTGTTGGATAGTGAGGAGCCTATCATCTATGCATGGGGTAGGTCTTTTTTGGCTCAGTGCTATGATGAGTTGTACCACATCCACCGATGAGGTCGCGTCGGCATTGCTTGCAACTTGCTTCTATAGGTTTGGGGATGGGAGCACATCAAGGTAGATCATCCCAGAGGGCTTCCTCTTGTGATCACAACTATGGAGGAGTGGATGTAGTGCTATGCCACTAGATGGTCTCAAGAGTGCGAGCTATGCAAGAGTCATCCTCATGCAGGGGAGCTTCCCCATTATACTGCTACTTTCACTGGGCTATAGGCTAGGGATGTTATGTGGCACCCATATCATGAGTGCCCGACATGGGATGATCCAGCCAGTTTTACTACTAAGACATGACATGAGCGATGGCTCCTTGGCCACAAGGTTAACATCCAAGAGCATTTCTTCTACTATCGGGTTCTCCATCAATACGGGATACAGTAAGACGTGCCTCTTGTTCCATTTTTGTATAGGCACCTCATAGTAGAGAAGGGCCTACCCCCACAGTAGATTACAAAGCTCTCAAATAAGGAGGATGCCCCAGTAGATGACCCAGGAGTCACTTGGGGTGTTACAGAGGCATACACTTAGTGGTGGGGGAAGAGTATGTGGCATGGTACTAGAAACCTAGGTCACGAGGATGATGGTGGGGGTGATGGCACAGATCCGATAGGGCACAGAGTTCGAGCCAGGACCGAGGTATGGGGCCAGCTAGTAGAGTAGGTGGTAGTGGAGGAGCAGGAGGCTCCTAAGGAGGAGGAGGAGGAGGTATGGATCTCGAGGAGAGAGATTCTCCTCTGAGAGCACAGTTGCATGAGGTCGAGGTTGAGCTCCATAGATCTAGGTGCAGCAGTGAGATGCTACCATAGCACAGTGGGATGCCACCATAGAGTAGCTCACAATGTAGATACAGGCTCTATAGGCTACTATTGGGGGCAGCGGTGCTAGGATGCAGTTTGTTGTTCCTTCTACACCATAGGGGGATCCAGAGACAGGTTCAGGGGTAGAGGTTCTACGCCTGCAGTTACTATTGGATGAGTATGAGGGGTAGATTTAGGAGCATGTTGGTCACATTACCACCCTCTAGATGTATCTCAAGAGGCATGGGCTTGTTCCTAAGGAGGCACCCGGTGCAGGTGGTTCACAGGTCAGTGGGCGCTCTACCTCAGGGTAGTCTTCTACCCGTCCTAGCCAGAGGACCCGGACTCGGATAGAGAGACCAGCAGGTTCACACCATTCGACCCGTGACACCGCCATAGGGGGAGGTGGCACTAGGGGAGGTGATGTCGAGGGCTCAGCCCCTGTATTTGATTGATGGTGTTCTTTTGATTCATTTTTGAGGTCGGCTTGACCTACCTGACTATAGCCCATGGGCATTTTTGTACCTTTATGGACCTGATACACACATTTATATGATATCTTTGCTTTATGACTCATTATGTGTATCGTTTATTGCTTATGTTTTTGTTTTATTTTGTTTTATGATGCGATGGATGATGGTATTATGATGAATTGATATATGTATGTGTTAGGTGATAGATGATATTTATGATGATGTGGATTTGAAATAGATGCTAATGTGTGTATATCTGTAGATGTTCATATGATATGATGTGATGTATTATGAGTTGATCTAATGATGGATTTATGGTTATATGCAAATGGATATTGCTTATATGTTTTATGATGTGCTTTATGATGTAATGATGGATGATTGATGACCTCTTGTATTTATGGATGCAATGTTATTGTTAAATGCATGTTTAATTTTGCTTTAATTGTATGCATCTAGCTTATGTGATGGTATGGTATGAATGAACTTGTATGCTTTAATCACTTTAAAACATAAGGAATGCATATGATATTAACAATCTTAATGGGTGATACCACATAAAGTAAAAAAATAATCATGAATTTAAATAATCACTCCTATCATAAGAATTGATTAAGTATTCATATGTGAGATGTAATGGTGTGAAATGTATGTATTTTCTTGATAAGTTTATGTAAATTAAAATATATAAAGTAGTCAGTGGTCGTCTATATATTATTTCTAATATATATGTGGTATCTATCCTACTATGTTGATACCCCCTAATTTATAGAATCTTATAAAGAAAATGTTGGTATGATTGATGATATGATTTGTTGCTATATAAGAATTTTTGGGGCTTTGCTTGAGATTCAAACATTCTAGTTACCCTATCAATAGTTGCGTATTGACCATACTAGACTTTTGAAGAAGCAAGGCTTTCATCATGGACCTATGGATTCATTGTCCCTGTGTGTGCAAATGAATATATTTAGATAGAACTCAATATTTTCCTCCGATGTCAAGCGGGATTCTTTCAGCCCATTGCTAAGATCGGGGATCCTCAATTGTTCATATTATCCTATGTTGGACTCAGTTGGACTATACCACTAGGTGACCTTGGGTTACCTAAAGCTAGCTCATCCACATTCAAACATTGGTCTACACAAATGCATAATGCCTTTGTATTAGACATATCATCGTGCTTTTGGTTTGGTTGTGTTGAGAATTCCAGGGATTCAAGTTCCATTCCCTTCTTTTCTTCATTTTGACTCGGGATACTTGCTCATGTCTAGTGATGAAAATCACTATTTATTTTAACTGATTTTTTTGTTTTCTTTTGAGCAAGGGATTCTTGTAGTGATGATAATCATTGTTTATTTTTCTTTTGTTCTTTTGATATTTTGAACTATGACTTTGGGCGTTGATGTTCGACTTTTGAATATTTTGAACTTTCGATTTTGAGATTTGAATTTGGCTTTGTTTTGGGTTTTGCTTATTTTTATGAAAGCAAGGGATGTATGCAGTGATGATAATCACTCATTTTTGGGTAGGGCAGAACTTGTCCTTTTGCCAATTCTTAGCACCTTTGAACCGGTTGCACAGGGGGATAAGCAAGGATGACCCTTTTTGCTTAAGGTAACTTAGAACCCTATATGCAACTTTCATCTTCCCTTGTCTAGCTAGGATTTAAGTTTTTATAATTAGTGATGGGATTCTGAATATCTAAGGTTTTCATGACTATTCCTTATTCTCTACTAATCAATATGGCTTTTCACAAAAATTGATAAGACCACTAGATATGGTTGAATAACCGAAAAATCTTAGCTTGTTCCTTATAGCAACTTGATATGGTTGTGTTGAGAAACACAATTACACACATGAATGAATGGATGATGGTGGATTTTGCTTTGATTTATGATACAAACTGTGGCATTACTTGTAATACTGTGATCATACCATATGCGAATGTAATGGAAATGACAATGTAATGCAACTATGTGGATGCAAGATGTGAGATGCAATTGTTTTTGCATTTTTGATTTTATGTTGTTTTTGTATTTTTGATTAATGTGACCAAAGGGCTTATTGTGCCTTTGGGGATTTTGATTTTTTGACCAAGTAGCATGAAATACCCTTGGAGCATTTTTTATTGGAGTTGACCAAGCGATTTGAATACCCTTGGAGCATTTTGATTTGAATTTGACCAAATGACTTGGATACCCTTGGAGCATTTTGATTGGAATTTGACCAAGCGGCTTGGATACCCTTGGAGCATTTTGATTGGAATTTGACCAAGTGGCTTGGATACCCTTGGAGCATTTTGATTGGAATTTGACCAAGCGGCTTGGATACCCTTGGAGCATTTTGATTGGATTGAGTTTTTTTGTGTTTTTTGTGATTTGTTTGTATTTTTTATTCTTTACAATGTTTTTGTGTTTTTGACATATTTGAATTTTTTTGTGTTTTTTGTTTTATGTGTAGAACGCCTTCAAGTGAATGATATTGAGAGGTTCAGGCTCTTCAACACCATCTAATGATATAATGTGATATGCTCCAGGCCCAAATCTTTTTGAAACCATGTAAGGGCCTATCCAATTTATCATGAATTTGTCTTGTAGGTGCGATGGTAAATTAGAATTCTATTGGTTCTCTTTGAGCACAAGATCCCCAATTTTGAAATCTCTTAAGTGGACTTTACTATTGTAAGCTCACGCAAGGTGATCTTGGTAAACGCAAAGATGCTCTAAAGCATTGACTCATCGTTCATCAAGAAGCGTCAACTGATCAAGGTGGCCTTGCCACATGGTATCATCATCTATGAAGTCCTTCAATGCTATGCGTAGAGTTGGAATTTCCAACTCTAGTGGCATGATGGCCTCATCACCATATACAAGTGAAAATAGTGTTGCCCCAATGGGCGTCCATACACTAGTCTTGTATGCCCATAGTGCTAGAGGCAACTGTATGTGATTTTCTTGTATTGTCTTCCTCAAGATGGAGACTATTATTTTGTTTGAGGCTTCTTCTTGCCCATTTTCTTGTGGATAATAAGGCATTGAAAAACTATGCTGAATATGGTATTTTTTCATTAAATCGCACACATTTTTTTCTTGAAATATGGCCCATTATCCGATATTATCTTCGAAGGGGCCCCAAAATGACTTATGATATTGTGGAGTATAAACTCCATAATCCTTGGTCCAGTTTTCGATGTTAGGGGATCGCTTCAACCCATTTAGTGAAGTACTTAGTGGCCGTTATGATGAATGTGTGTCGGCCTAAGGATGGGGGTGAGATCTTCCCAATCAAGTCTAGTCCCCACTACGAGAATGGCCATGTTTCCTGGATGGGTTGCAAGGCTTGTGATGGCAAGTGCATGAGATTTGCATGATGCTGGCACTTAATGCATTTCTTGACATATTCGTAGTAGTCCTTTTCCATGGTGGGCCAATAGTAACCCATTCTCAAGATGCGCTTAACGATGGCCATGCCACTAAAATGTCCTCCGCATGTACCATCATGAGCTTGTGAAATTGCCCAGGATGCTTCCTAGGGCTCAAGACAATGGAGTAGTACTCCATCATATCCTTGTCTATAGAGGATTTATCCTAGAAAGATGTATCTTGTTGCTTTCTATTTGAATGTTCATCTTTCGGTATGCGACAGACCTTGAGGTACTATTCCGAGCTTTAGGAAGTCTCGTAGCTGGGAAAGCCAATCCTGATAAGCTACGACCTCTATTGAAAAGATGACTTGCTCCTCCTGAATTCCCAAGATGGTGAATATAGATTGAGGAATGACTATGTGGTGTATGGTTGTACCACACTCCGTAGGTCCTTGGGAGATCAAATATTCCCAAGGTGCCATTTGTAAGAAGTCTCTAGCTATGAGGGACCAATCCTAATTTAGTTCGATGTTGATCATGTTGACTGATTCTTGATTGTCTAAAGCCTCATGCTGTATTGCTGAGTGCATGAGAACTTTTACATGAATGGTTGTAAAATCAATAGATGGATTCTGAGGGATTAAGGATCCCAAAGAAGCCATGGTGTCCTCAAATCTATTTGACGTATGAGGGATTGCCTCGATGTCATACCATTCCAGTCGGGTTAGGTAAGTATCAAAAAGCTCCTTATAAGTTTTTAGGAGTGGGCACCTGCATTGGAATAGTCCTTTGAATTGGTTTACTATGAGCAAGGAGTCACCAAAGATATTCAATCTTTTAATGCCCATTGCTATGGCTGCTTGGAGTCCCAAGATCAATGCCTCATATTTCGTATTGTTGTTTGTGCAAGGGAAGTCTAGTTTGAATGATAAGGGCAATGGAGCATCCTGTGGTGTGATAAAGACAATCCCTGCTCTGCCCCCTTGTTCACACTTCAAACCATCGAAGAACAATGCCATGTCTCTTTCCTTCTTAGGTTCTTCGAGTTTTGGTGGATCTGATAGTGCAAAGACTACATCATTAGGCAACTCTATGGTGAGAGGCTTGCTATCCTGAAGAGGTGCCTCTACTAATTGATCTTCTATGACTTGTCCCTTGATGGAATTTTGGCTTATGAAATCTAGATCAAATTCTATCAATAGCATGATCCACTTTATGGTATGCGTATTGTGATATGTCTTGCTCATCATGTACTGCAAAGGATTTTGTTTTGATATAACATAGGTTGTATGGCTCAACATGTAGTGTCGCAACTTTTGAGTTGCAAAGACCACTGCTAAACACAACTTTTTGACATACGCATACCCTAGCTCATAACTCACCAATGTGCAACTAATGTAATATACGACTTGCTCTTTGTTTTGTGCATTCTTTTGGGCCAACATGTAGCCGATATATATAATAAGAATGGTATGTCTAGCCTTGGTGGAGCCAACACTAGTGGTGCCACAAAATAAGTTTTGATCTCTGCAAAGGCTTGTTGGCACTCTCCATCCCAATGAAATGGGACATCCTTGCGTAGCAACTAGTTCATGGGCTGACACTTATCTGATAATTATGCAATGAACCTTTTGATGGATGCTATTTTTCCTTGTAGGCTTCTTAATTCTCTAATGTTGGTAAGGGGAGATTGACCATGCGATGAGTGACATTCAAGTCAATAGGTCTCCTTAAAAATTGCAAGCCAGGGTTTATGGTGTGAAGTGTCACTTCTATTTCCATCAATATATTGACTTGTCATAAATGGTGAGGCCCAAGATAAGCCATCTTAGTCTCATCCTCAAACTCATCATCACTTATCCAGAAGCCATTAGAATTAGGGTGTAGCCCTAAGATGAGGGTATCATGTCTTGGCTCTAAGTAAGCCATCTCTGTTTCATCCTCATATTCTTCATCACTTATGAAAAATTCATTTGTATTAGTATGTTGTCCCAAGTCATGGGGTCATTGCCTTACCCCTAAGTAGCCTCTCTCTATTGAGTCCTCTGACTCATAGTCACTTTCGTCTGATATGTATCCACTCTCATTGTGGATTGACCAAGTAAGTCTTCCTAAGTAGCGAGGCCCATGATAGGCCAAGCCCTCTTGTGCTTCATCATCACTTGGCACATATCCATTTTCTTCTTGCTCTTCATCCCATGAGTTGTACCCTGCTGGGATGGCCTCAATTGTGAGTCTTGGATGATAATTCTCTGGTGGCGGTATGCTTACTGTGGCCACTTGCCTGTTGCTTCGTAAGTCTCGAACTTAGTGGGTGATAAGGAATAAAATCGATATCTTCTCCTAACCCCAAGCTCAATCTATCTAATGCTGCTTGCTAGAGAGTCATATCGACCTCTGATGTGATAGCCTAACCCAAATATGTTAGTGGGAAGCTAGTACTATGGCTCGAGTGGCCACCTTTGCCCCTACTCATATATACCAAGACCGTAACCATGCCAATGGCAGTGTTCAAAGTAGCTTAAAGTGAACTTAGGATTAGAGAGGTAACGAACATTAACAGTGAACAAGTCATCATTATCCTCTTCTTATTCAATAGACTTATGGGTGCAGTCTAGTCCAATGTAGACAAAATTTGTCTGGTTGGGAGGGATTCCAAGTGGAACCACTTATTCCTAGTGGCCTTAGATCCTTTGGACGTCCCATATCTTGCACAGACTCTATGATAGGTGTAAAGGTTATGTTCTGCACAAGATACTCTCCTATCCCTATGCTTGCCAAGTGTATAGTCATATGTGAGGTGGATGACCCCATGGATGACACTGGCAAAGCGGGGTGGTAGTCATCATCTTCGACTTGGTCTTGGTGATCTTATTCCATGGGATTTGGACCCTCTTCAATAGCTATGGTTAGCATTTCCTTGAGTTTATTTTCCTCAACCATAGGTACCTTTAGCTTTTGATTATTTTTTGGTTTAGGCATTGATGGTTGATTAGAAGCATTGGCCACTTTGTGCATAGGATGAGGTGTTGATGCAGATGGGTCTTTTCATACCCTTTTTTCTTTATTACTCAGTTCCATGTAGTTGGAGATGAAGGTCCTACATACAAGTGGGCAGAAGGAATCACAAATTCTCCTGGAAAATCCACTTGATGAACATACTTGAATGGCTCCTCATTAGCCAACACCATGTAGACTTTGTTATCATGCACATACTTGACACATTGGTGTAAAATTGAAGGAACACATCTCATATCCCTTATCCAAGGTCTCCCTAGGAGGATGTTGTATTGCATGGCCCCTTACAAGACATGACACATCACGGGGATGGTCTTATGCCCCACCTTGATAGGTAGGACTATCATTCCCACAATATTACATAAAGCATAATTGAAAGCTCTTAATGTATAGGCTCCCGAAATGATATTGGACTTGGGGATCTTAAGGTGTTATATTGCCATTGTTGTGATGATGTTGATTGACGAACCTATATCGATCAAGACCCACTTAAAAGGTAAATTATTGATTGATGCCATAATGTTCAACAGAGGGTCTGGTAAGGCAGTAGGTACTGTCTTAATCTCATAATCGTAGAATCGAATTACAAGTTCATGGCATTCTTGTACTTGTCCCACAAAATGGGTGAATGCATTTGGATCTTGCGATTGGATCTCAATTGACCTTAAAATCTCCATCAAGGTCTCCCTGTGCTTTGGGGACTATTGTATGAGCTCATAAATGGATAGCTTAGCTGGAGTCATTTGTAAGTTTTGCTCAAGTCTACTCCAGATAGTTACCACAGGTCGAGTTGGTGGACCTGGAAGGTTTTTTTTCCCTTGCCTCTGCCTAGGTGTAGTGGGGACATTTATGGGAGCTGTAGGAGGTTGTGGTTGACCATACCATCTACTCCTAGTTGCTATATTGATAATTTCAACCATCCCAACACACCCGTGGGTAGGCATATCAATTTGGACCTGATTGACTTGTGCACCTTGCCCTCTAGGGGCCTCATGGTTTGGCAATGGGTTTTTGTAGATGCCCATATCTCTATTGTCAGGGGCCAGTGGGTTGTCCACTTTTAGTTCTCCCACCTCAATCATGTTTTGCACCTGATGTTTGAAACCAACACAAACTTTGATATTATGCCCCGGTATCCTGTGATACGGGTAGAATTGATATTCCCTATATCCTTTTGGCTTAGGATGGTTGGGATCTATAAGAGGTATATCAGGGAATCTTATCTTTCTACCTCGCTCAATTGATTGAAGATTGATTGCATTGATTTTGTCAATGGTGTAAAATAATGAGGGTTTTGCATTCTTTGTTTTGACCCTCATTGTTATTTTGATCATAGTTGGTCAGTGGGGGTTGTGCTTGATAATTTTAGGGCTATTGTGCAGCCCTATCCTTAGGCGTAGCCAATACCACTTGATTAACTGGGGCAGGGTTTGCCTACTTCTGCTTATATTTGCCATTCTTGTCATTTTTGCTCCACTCCTTCTTGGTTCAAATTTTTATGGTTCCCTCATCTACTTTGATGTCCTCAATGAGTTTGGCTTGTGCCAAAGCTTCCTCAAATGAGGGGTATTGTTGTAGTTGTAGCAAGAGGGAAATGTGTTTGGAACAACTCTTGGTGAACATCTAGACGATTTCTTCTGTGGGAATGGAGAATGATAATTTTACCATGACTTTTCTCCATCTATTCTCATAATCCATTACTGGCTCATCATCATAATGTCTTAAATTGGCCAGGTCTAAGATATTTACTTTCCTCTTAGCACCAAAGGAGAAACACTTTAGAAAAGCGTTCACTAGTTGTTCAAAGTTGGATATGCTATGCTTGGGCAATTGGTTAAACCATTGGGTGGATGCACCCAAAAATGTCATGATGAATGTCCTTAGCATAAGAGCATCATTGTCTTCGATATGAAAACATGTGTTGATGAAATTGGTGACATGCTCTTGTGCATCTTATTCACCTTTAAACTTCTCTAGCCTAGGCATCTCAAAGTGCTTAGGATAGGGAGGGCTAGGAACTAATGGACACAATGGTTGGTTGTGTATTTTGCTCAATGTTGGTTGGCTCCCAACAACCTCTTGTTTCTCAAAGGCTTTCATATTTTTAGTAAGCTCTCGAAATGCATTTGAAGCAAGGATTTATTCCTCTTGCAAACCCCCCATGGTGATGGTGGAGGTAGCACTCTATCCATTTGATTTACTCTATTTTCTTCCCTCCTACGAGGGGATATAGGATACACTTGATCCTAATTTATTAAGTCTACCATTTCCTCCCAGTTGGATTCTGCTCATGATTTGGAGGGTGATTTTGGTGCGGGTTACTTTCTTGTCTAGTGCGCCTGTTCTGTTGTGATTTAGTGCATTGATGATATCTCTATTTGCTTGTTGGTTGCTACGATCTAGCTGCTCAACTTGATCTCTTAAGCATTGCTCATGTTTGCGTAACAACCATTCTATTTGTTTATCATGTTCAAGAGCTTCTACAAGCTCTCAATCCTTATGCAAGGCATTTTCTAACCATCACACATGGTTTAATTGCATGGTCATAGAAGACTCATGCTTATCTGACTCCATTATTGTAGTTCTAATTTGCAGATTCCTTGAAGAGGTTTCTGATATCTCTTTGCTTTGGCTAGCTAGTGTGACTTGTTCAGTATATTGTTGGGCATCTCTATGGTTAGACTCTACATGTTTACTATGGGGTCACCTTGAGGCACCACCAATTTGAGAAGTGGGCTTAGAAGTCATAGTTCATGAACTTACGGATGTAGAGTTCTCTGTGGCTACAGTTTTGGATGGTGGCCTTGGGTGCAACCGATCCAAATCATCCAACTATCTTGTTTTCCATGGCTGATCCCATGGGGTGCCATTCACTCAAATGAGGTCATAGTCTAATGGAATCCTTCCTCTTGTTTGAAGGATATCTTCTATTTGATGTCTATGACTGGATGTGTTTCTAGTTTCCTGCCCCTCAGTGGGTTGATCTGTTCTAAGTGTTGCATGTGAATGTTGAGATGTTTCAACTCTTGTGTGTCTTTGTGGTGATGAGGGTTTTGTAGCCCTCTCTACCCTCCATGAGGATGGATATGAGAAAACCTCATCATCTCTGTGTGAAGAACAAGGTCTAGAACCCTCTTTATGTCTATGTGAGGAGGAAGCTCTTGAAGCTTCCTCATGTCTCTGAGAATTTTTTGTGCATTTAGAGGAAGCCCTTGAGGTTTCCCCATGTCTCCTTGATGATGATGGCCATGAGGCCTCTTTGTTTTTATGATATGTAGTTTCATGTTGTGGTTCCTTATTTGGGGTTTCTCGAGGAGATCCCCCAAGGGTTGAATTATCACCTCTTAGACTCATGGAATTGCGTCTCACGGTCTTCCGAGTAGGTATTTCAATGTTACTACGGCTTCGCCTAAGGGTATGAGTTACCTCATATTCCCCTTTAGTTTCATACCGAGGGTGTTTATTTCTTGTTTTGACCATTTTTTTTGGAATTTTTAGCTTTTGTGTTGCACAAACAATATCAAGCAAATGTTTATCTTGCTTATAATTTTAAGTGTGCCCTAAACTATTTGTTATATTTTGATGTTTTGTTGTTTCTTGTTTCTTGTTTCTTTTCTTGCTTTGGATTTGGAATGAGGAGACTCATCCATAGTGATAATCAAGAGTACTCATGCCAAACATGATTTCCCAAAAGAGACTAGGGTACACCACTGAAATCCTAGTGGGGGGTTCGCCTAGCTCTTCCACTCTTAACCAATGAATGTTCCAACAGTGGGAGACAGTTTGAACACAAGTAACTTAGTACCACTATGAAGAAGTTCTTCAATCCATTTCTAGGAGAATCTAAGGGGGCAAACCGATGGAAGGAGATGAATTCCAACGTCATCGGATTGAATTGAGGGTTGGTGATGAAATCCAACTCCCCAATGTTTAAATGATACGTGTGTGTGTGGTGTTCATTTTAAGCTTGCATGAAGTAAAGTGCATAATATAGTAGAAATGACTCTTTCCTATATGCCTAAGTGCAAAATACGTTTCAATCTTAAGAAAGATGCATGAACTACTATGATTTGTATGGGTGCACTTTATTTCATGCAAATATGGCCTCTTGCAAGGCCTCAAAGCAAGCAAACAACATACAATGTCTAGCATGTTGGATCCTAGGGTGAACTTTTCAAGCATAAGCCATTGTTCCTAGCAATGCCTAGTGGAAATCTAAAAGAAGATCTAAGATATGCAAAATGCCTAATTATTTCTTCTTTTATTCTTTCAATTCCCAAATAGAAATGTGCTTTAAGTTCACTATTTTAGACACATAGAAGCAAATAGAAAGCTATAAAATATCAGAGAAGCTGTACCAACCTCTAATCTAGCTCATAGAACCAAGGTTATGTCCTATTCTGCTCTCTAGTGTTGGCTATTTTTTACCATAGCGGTTGGTTTTTGGCCGTTGTTAGCAGGAGCGACTAAGGCTCTGTTGGCCGTTGTGGCTTAGAGCGGCTAATTTTTGTCGCTGTAGACCAAAGTGAAAAAGCGTGCACACAAAACTAAGTTAGTATCTAGGTAGAACAATGAAAAATTAGTGGATGTCCCACCGTGTTCACCATCTGTAGTGATCTCGGGGTGCACGCACCGCTCTTACTCTACTTGCAATGTGTTAAATCCAAAATGAAATGAAAGACCATGAAAAAGCATATAACACAAAAGTAATAAAGATATATCTCTTTATTTGTATTAAAACTTGTTTACATGTTGCTCCCTCTTAGGGATACCCATTTGATACAATAAGATTACAAGTGGGTAAAATTTCCCCTCGTAAAGGGTTGTTGTGCTATCACAAGCTTCCTGGTTCCGCACAGAAATGTATGAGGGCTTACAAATACCTCCTTCTCCAAGTTAATTTCCTAGAGGGATCCCTTTTGCTCTCGTATGTTGCAGATTCAATCCGATGAACCTGTGGCCCTGTAAGCAATGAAACAACAACACACGCTTAGATGTCCAAGAATGCCTCCCTGGATGAGGTTGTTAGTAATGAATATATCAAATGAAAGCAAGTGCAAATTAAATCGATGCTATGAATGCGAATGAATGAAATGATGTTATGCTAATGATATGCTAAATAAAATAATGAAACTAATGTCTAAAACCCTAATCTAGGCCTCAAGGGCCACTATCTAAGACAATGGCCGCTAAAGCGAATCTTGTCCTCTTTGCTTCAAGGCTATGGATCAAAGCTTGTATTCGATGTTGAAATTATGGTTGCTTTGCTCCATATGTTGAATATCTTGTATGTGGAAAATCCTCAAGTGGACTCTCCAATCTGACAAGGATTTACCCTTGATCAAGTGTGTCTCTCGATCAAGTGTCTCTATTTTATTTCAAGTGTTCTATCTTTCCTTTCAAGTGTTCTCTCTCTTTGGTGCTCTCAGGCTTGCACCTTTTAAAGTGTGTGAAACCCTAGGTCTATACCCAAGCCCTAGGACTGAATCCCTCATGCGTAGTGAAGGTTAGCATGAGAAGATTTTTGTATTTTCTATGTTTAAAGACTAGTTAACTAAAGTCTAAATGCAAACTCAAGTCTCCTATGTGAACTGGCCATGAAAGGGAATGCAAAGTTACTCCCACTCACCTTTATTGCATGCAGACTACCACTTCCACTCGTGATTGGGCATATCTATCGAAAAAATACTTTTTATGGCTTAGCCACTATCATCTGTAGTGGCTAAGATCTGGTCGCTATCGCCTATAGTATCTAAGGTCCAACAACTCTAAGCTTGAGCGGCTAAGGTCTGGCCGCTCTAGTCTTGAGTGGCTAGGCTTGGATGGGCTTAAAGTTCCCTAGATGAGTGGTGAGAACCACTTTTGATGCTTGGAAAGTCCAATATTATGTCATATGATCTTATGAATGTGCCTATGTGAGTAGCTCCCTAAAACATGACATGTTTTAGGTGTCTAAAGGTGGAAGCAAGAGCATTACCTGATAATTTGGCCAAAAGTATAGCGATATTTTTGTATGAACATGTAATCACAAGATTTGGTATTCCACTACAAATAATAAGTGATCGAGGAGGATACTTTGTTAATGAGATTATCAAGATGCTGACAATAGATTTCAAGATTTTACATTCATTGTCTAGTTCGTACTACCCCAGGGAAAATGGGTAGGCAGAAGCGACAAATAAAGTTATTAGTATCTACTATGTATAAAACATGTGGAATAGAGGGAGTAGACTAGGAGGAAAGGTTACCATCCATTTTGTGGGTATACAGAACAACTTTTAAACCAACAATGAAACATACACCTTTCCAACTAATGTATGGACAAGAGGCAGTGGTGCCAGTCAAATTCTTGATACCAAGTATGAGAGTTGCAATAGAGCATCACTTGGGATATCAAGAGAGTTTGGAGGAATGACTGATGACACTGACCAAGCTAGATGAAAGGAGATTCATGGCACAATGGGCGATCGAGATAGCTCAAAAAATATGGAAGGTGTGGCATGACAAGCACTTGAGGAAGTTGGAGCTTAGTCCCGGTGACTTAGTTCTAAAGTTTAATGGAAAAAGGGAAATCAATCCAGTTAAGTTGAAGATGATATGGCTTGGTCCTTATAAAGTAATAGAGGTAATGAATAATGGAGAAGTTAAGCTATAGAACTTGAATGGGATAGAGGTACCCAATACTGTAAATGGCTCAAAGTTGAAGCCTTATAAAGTACAATGTTTATTCATTGCTTCAAAGGAAATTGAATGACGAAGATGAGTGGAAGCTCAAGATGGGGCTCACCGTGAGCCAGGTCCATCATAGGAAGAGCCTAATATGGGACTCGCACACCTATTTGTAGAGGGGGAGACACAACTAATAGTTGAACAACAAGAGTTGACACCCCAAACTAGTGAAATAAGAAGGATACGAGTTCATGTGAGAAGGGTGGATGGGACCATACGAGAAGAAGAGGAGAGGCTTTCTCTAGGATAGAGTAGCTATTAAGAGGAAAGGTATGACTATAGATGAGTAACTGATCGAACTTTCTCCATTGGCTCAGATTGGGCTATTACAGAAGAGAATGAGAACGCAAATGCAACAATTACAAGAAGAGTATCAAACATTGCGGAGTCACAATGCGAGGTTGAGAGAACAACTCATTGAGGAGTTGGATGGTACCATACGAAGACTGGATGAATAGCGAGAAGTCAACCTATGAGAGGTTGAATATGAATCTAAGGAGACGAAAGGATTAACTCCAAGAGAGGGGGAAGGAAATGAAGGCACAAGCTCAGGCTTGCCACTCCCACCGAATGAGCAGCCTAGGATAAATGAGGATGTGGAAGATTTAGACTTGATGAATTCTAGTGATGAAGGAATATCATGGCTGGTAAGAGATCTTAGTATAGATAGTAGTGATGAGGAGGAGCCAGAGAATCCTTATAATCCTCAGAGGGATCATGACCCTCCAACTAGTGCATCGAGACAAGGGGAATAAGAGAGAATTCAAAGGGATAGATCCTGTATTGATACACAAGCTTATGCAATAGCTCATCAAGAACTAAGAAGACAAATAAGGGAAGTAAGGATATTGGAGAGAGTGATGAATTTACCAATTTATTGGGCAGAGTAGAGGGAAGATAGGAGAACTGACTCTAGCTTGGAGACAAATTTCTTGGATGCATATAGAGAAGTATTGGCAGCATCATTTACCCAAAGATCCTTTGAGGAAAGAATATGGAGACGTTTCTTAGTCCATGCTGATAGAAGAATCAAAACTTTGCAATAGTTGTCACCCAATCGAAGTCCACTAGCCAATATTGAGTTGGTAGAAATTACTCTTGATAACCAAGGAACAAGAGGAGGAATTGGACGAAGACCTCTAAGACTCCAATATGGAAGAGGAGGAGGTAGGCAACCAAAAAATAACTGAAATCTTGTTGATGTTACATTTAGAGGAGGTAGAGGAAGAGGAAGGTTCCAATCCCCTACTCCTATATGGACAAGAGATAATCCTTTAGCATGCATGAACTGGAGAATCTACAAGCAAGATGTACCAATATTGAGAGGCATGTGGGAACAACCACCCATAATTACACAAGGACCTCAACAAGCATGCGGTAATAGGAAATTACTCCAAGGAAGGGAGAAAATAGCAATAGAGCAAATAATTCTGATTCTAAGAGGAAGTGGATGGGATAGATACCCACATGGTAGAAACTTAGCCAGAAGAGGAAGGGTACATTTTGTAGAAGAAAGAAACTTAGGCCATCAATGAGTTCGATCATCGAGTTTGGAGCAAGAATTGATCCTCTAATATAGGCAAAGAAGTCGCTCAAATGATAGCAGAGTGGTAAGGATACCACTACCATAGTATCAATCACCTGTAAGGCAAGACGTGGGACCACCAAGTGAGGAGACTCCAACTTGCCATTGTACAATTCTAAATTGCACACATTATAGGGGAAGAGTCGAACAGGCAGTAACATCACAGGCAGAGGTAAGCCAAGCAAGGGAACAAGAGGTACAAGAGGATACCATTAATCAAAATGTTATGGTCGAACCTCCAAGTCAAGATTCATATGGGATCGTACAAGTGAATGTCATTGTACGATTACCTAGAAGGTAAGTATAAATAGACTAGGATGAAAAAAAAAAGAGAAAAAGAAAAAGAAAAATCAATGAAGAAAAAAAATATGTGCCTTAGTTGTGAAAATCCCTCGAGACGCAATTAGGAAGGAAGAGGTTGAAAACCGGAAACGGCGGCCTCTTCAGAGAGAAAGAAATCTGAAAATTTCTCTAAGTACTTAGATCGTACAAAGTGAAAATTGAGTTGGAAATTGGCAAAATTGGAAGATCGTACAAAGAAAATTGACAAAATGACATGGGAAACCGTACAAGAAGTTATGTTGTATGATTTAGATCATACATTGTATGATTTGGGCCATGTCGTATGATTTTTAACTAACCCATTTAATGCGGCATGCACGGGAGGAAGTAGCGGTTGGAGGAAAAAGCGGGAGAAAAATAGGAAATTCAAAAATCCACTGAGTTGTCAATCATCCGTGCAACATGGAGGGAAAATGTGCAAGTGGTGCAATTTTAAATAGATCGAATTAGGGTTTTATTAGGGTTTCCAAGCACTTTAAATAGGAAGGCATAATTGCAAATTTTTTCAATCGTACAAGTAAAAATTTGAACTTTTCTTCAGGAGAGCGAAGGTGGAAAGTGTGCAACCGAAGGAAGATGACCATATGAGCAACAAATATTCACCAATAGCCTAAATTTATAGACTCATTTAAAAATTTGCACCAAGGAGTTCTTTTCATGTTCAAGGAATTGACCCGAGAGAGAAAACTAGGGTTTTACTCCAGAAAAAGGGGGGAATTCAAAATTTTTAGAGAAATAATAGCAAAATATAGTAGAATACATCATTGTATGGATTGAGGAGCAAAAAATTGCTATTGGAGCTAGAGGAAGTGGGAACTGGTGACCGAATTGTTGAAATTATAGAAAAATTGCAGATTAGAACCCTAAAATCGAAGGAATCTGGTAAAAATCGAGCTGAGAAACATGTGGGAAGGAAAATAAAGTCTGTACAACCATACAATATAGCCAAAATTTCATCAAGTTGAAGAAAATTGTGCCAGGGTTGAAGGAGTTGAAGAATTGCTACCGAAAAGTACTGAAAGAGTAGATCGAGGCAATCCAACAAATGGGTTGGTGAAGGATTCGACAAAGGAGATATAAATTTCACATTTTTCATCACTTAGGGTTGGAGAAGTTGTACTGTATGATCTTGGGGATAGTATGTACGATTTCCAAGAGGAATAGTGTAGTTCAGAGTTTCTTTTCCATTTCTAGAAGTTTTCAAGAGAACGTACGAAATCATACGGATTCGAAAGGGAGGGGCAGCTAGAAAGTAACATCGTATGGAGTATTGTCACCCTGTATGATTTTAGGTTGCAACTATATGATTTGAATAAGTTGTGACAATTTGAAGACTGACGGGTTGGAAAGTGAACTATAGGGAAAGAAGAACATTGTACGATCCAGGAGCGACTGGTGGAAGGAAAAATCATACAAAGGACGAAGAATCATACACTGTATGATTTTCCAGAAGGTCGTACAATTTTTGGTATGCTTCTGATTGCAAGAAGAAGTGGTGTGGAGGTTTAGATAATTGGCGAGATGTTGAAGGAATGATATCAACAGAGGAGTTTGGACGCCGGTTAAGGTGGATTGCAGCCAACAGGGTGGAGAGATCACCAGGTCCATTGCATGAGAGAGAGGCATACCCACGGCAGCACCAAGGGTGACAGTTCCAATTCCATGGAAGGTATGGTAATCATCCTTGGAGGAGAGGAGGATATAGGCCATGGAGGGGATAGTGACATTGGTGGCGAGCAAACCTAAGAAGAACACCACCAAGGCACCGAGAGGAAGAAATGGCACAAGAAAGAACCTCAAGGAGGGAGTTAAGAAGTGAAATTAATTTGCCTAGAGTAGGAGGAGCATCTGAGTAGTGGATAAGAAGAATGTCAGGTGGAAGCGACAAAAATGACATTTGTACAACATGGATATGAGGCATGCAGGAAATGGTGGAATGAAGAGAAGAATAGGGGTCATCCTTGGAGGAAGACATTCGAGGATGCGCATGTGGTGATCATCGCACAAGTTCCGCCATTTCATAAAATATTTTTCGAGAACTATCTCTTGCAGATAGTTTAGGCATATAACCCTGTGACTCGAATTGCCTATGTTAATGTGGGCAAGAGGTCAGTAAAGGTGGAAATTTTGGTAGAGGCTTTTCGGAAGACATTTGGCTTACTGGAAGATGGTATGGAGATAGTGAAAATATTGGTAGACCCAATAGAGGCATACCGCCTCATCACTACCATGACCACTATCAAATCACTGATGGAAGCAAATATTTTAGGCGTAGGAACACACAAAATAAAATAGAGCCAATTGAGAGGAGAACATTGGGCGTGTGCAATGAATATAGTCATGGCTCGACTGTTAGGAGATATAAGGGCCATAGAAATGCCAATGTGGATGGCACAATATGCGAAAGGTATTACCAAGGGGATCCAATATGATTGGGGTACCTTTATGGAAAGGAGAATGCATGAGGCACTGAAAAAGAGACCAAAGAATTTTGGGATGACTTTCCATGCTATTGGATTGTTATTGAACGTAGTCATGGAAGCAAGGATGCAATTTTTGAGATTGACGCCACCCCGAGAGATCAGACCAGATCAACCAACAATATTGATGTGGGTGAAGTCAGTGTCGATATCAAAAGTGACTCTAGAGAGACCTCGAACAAGGAGTGAGTGACATATTAGATAAGCTTGAGAAGAGACCACTCCGAAGGAGGATGCTGATGTGCATCATAGGCAAAAAATGCCTAGATGGCTAGAAGAGGAGCTAGAACAAGCACCAACACAATGACAGTAGGAGCAACCACTCATCCAAGAAAGGGAGAAGTGGTAAGAGAGCCCCATACAAATAAGGACGAGAAGGCAGAGAGAAAGAATGGTGAGTAAACCAGTTCTAGAAGTACAGGAGAAAGAACAATCAAACTCAGAAGCACTAGAACTGGATGAATTGTATTGGACAAAGGTGGAAAGAATAGTAAAATCCTTGGAGATCTTTTCACAGTTTGAGAAGATGAATGCCTCTGATTTTTTTAAGGGAATTGTGGTAGGGCAAGATGGAGTAGCCACTACCCAGGGAAATGTAGAAACAGGAATAAACACCGTAGAGAGAGAGCCTAAGAAGAAGCCTCATTACAAATTTGTAATAGGAAGCTCAAGTAAGAAGGATGCACCGAAGAATATGAAAGCATCACAAGAAAAAGAGGAGTTTGTTGCTGAGGAAGTCACGACATTGAATATACAACAAATTCTAGAAGAAGTGATAGGGGAACAAAACATGGGCAGTAGTGAGCAAGAATTGGCCCAAGAAAACATCGAAGAGTGACAGGGGGGCTCGACAGAAACAGAGAAGGCTCAGGAACGAGTTGAGTAGCAGCAATCTCAGGAGGAGATTGTGAACATCATAGATAGTGAGGAGGAGAAAATAGTAAAACAATCTCCACCTCGGGAGAAAATAGACATAGTGAGAGCACTGCAGGAGCTCGAAGGAAGCTCTAGCCACCTTATGGAGGAGGAAGATGTTAGAACTCCTACAGAAGAAGAACTGCGAGGAATGCAATCCAGTTATCTTCTAGAAATTCTATGGTTTCGAAGAATTACAACTAAAGAGGAGGCATGTGGAGTAGAGGATAAGGTGGAACACTTCTTTTCTCAATTAGGCCATGTGATTAATAGTGCCAAATTGGAATTTTGCATCGGCCATGTGGGAGAACTGAAGCTGTGGGAGGAGCAGGTGTCTCTCAAACTAGAGAAGATTATGGAATGGGTGAGCAGTGTGGAGCATACAAGGAAGATAGCAGACATCCATGCACAACATCCATGGAGGTTACCCAGGGAAGAGGTAACAACAATGTTGGGAAGGGAGGACTTGCCAGAAGGGGTGGTCACAAACTACAGGAAATATCCAAGGATGTACTTGGATAGAATCAACCATCCGACCTATCCTACAAATACGATAGAGTTGGAATATAAGAGGGTTGCTACTGGAGTGGCCATCACCCTAAGGAATTTGAACTTCCTAACTCACTGGATAGAGTGGTTGAGTATTGTATTAGAACAAATCCATCAGCTCAAGGAAGATCAGAAGGAGGAAACCATAGCCACTCAAAAGGAATTGGCCGCAATGGAAGAAGAACTATAGAAAAGCAGAACTACGATGGAAGAGAAAATAAAGAAGCTAGAGGAGGATCTATCAGGCCTTAGATCTAAGTCTAAAGCCAAAATTAGCATGCTTGAAGAGGAAAAGTGACAGATCTCATAGATGGTAGAGGATATAATTAGGGAGTTGGAGGCACAACTCAAAGCAAAATATGAGCAGATGATAGCTCAGTTGGCTAAAAAGAATGAGCAAATGAATAACCAGGCCAAGAAGATAGAGGAGCTGACAAAGGACAACAAAAAGCTGAATGAGATGGTCCTAGAAAAGCAAGCTCAGATGAAGATTAAATATGACCATGTTCGAGCTTTAGAGGCAGATATTAAACACCACCTAGAGACCATTACTGAAAAGAATGAAGAACTACAGGCGAAAACTCGAGCAGAAGCTCACTGGAAGGAAAAGTTGAAGAAGAGTGCCTCAAACCATGAGAAGTAGATGATGGAGTTCCTAAAAACTACCAAAGAAAAGGCTAACTTTCATGGAGAAAAAGCAGTACAAATGGGGAGCTACGCAGCCAAGCTAAAGAATGAACGTGAAATGTATAAATCATAGGTTAAGGACTTAGAGGTTGTCATGGTAGAACATGAAGCACGGTGGAAGAAGTAGAATGAGTCGGTGAGGACACCGACCAAAGTAAAGGGGGGGCAGATGTAGGTAGCAAATCCACCTCCCAAAGGAAGAAGAAGTGATTACAAGGATTTGCTCAATTTTGATAGTTTTGACATAAGTGATAGTTTGCTCAAGTTTTGCAAATCATACAGGCAGGAGCAAACCATACAATAAAGAGCAATATCATACAACTAGAGGAGCAAATCATACAGGGCAGTAGCAAATCATACAAGGCACACCAAAATTCATCCAAATGTAAGGGAAATGTAATTTTAGAGTGAAATGGCGCATATATTTGCTAACTAAGGTGTTAAACTTAGGAAAAGGCCAAATTAATGTATTTAGTTGTATATGGGTAGTTGTAAATAACGGATTGTCTCAGGAACCACTTTGGAATGGCCTAGGCAACGTTATATAAGGCCCCATTTTCAAAATTATAGGTCTGGTTACTGGTTGCTAGAGTAAGAGTTAGCACTTGTAGTTGTTCTGAGTTATTGCAATTACATTGATATATTTTTCCACATTGTAATCGAATCCATAGACATTAATGAGCATAATGACGTTTGTGGAATACTGTGTATGATCCTGGTAATGATGAACAGTGTATGGTGGATGAATGTTATGTGATTGTGTTTTCTATCTTACTGTTATAGGTTAGTTTTATGCATTGTTGCAACCTAGAGATAGCAATTGATACTGGTGAACACTGGAGAATGATATAGGAGCATGATGGCACTGAGGAAGACGTATTGAAGAGCATTGTATGATTTTAGGATGTAATCCAGCATATGTGATCTCTCACCAGCCTGGTTAATATGTTTTACCTACAATGGATATTGTATTGATTGGTCTATCAAACCCTTACAAAACATCCTGGAGAGAGATTGGAGTAGTAAAATATCTGGATTAACATCGTGTTTTGCCATTAGTTCATACAGATCATACATCATTTTCCTTACAAATCATACAAAGCATTGTTACCCGATTTGGTAAAATAGGCGATCGATAGAAACTTATTAAGCAGTGTGGCCCTAGTAGCAGCTTGGATTGTGCAAAGGTGTTGGTGACAAGGAGGTTGTGCATTCAATTCCCGCAAGCATCATTTTTGGCTTTTTTTTGTTGAGGCACCCAAGGCGCATACTTTTCGCTTGGTGAAATAGGGTGAAGGATAAGAAGCGGGTGGCACTTCTTTTTCACCAACGAGCCCAAAGCTCATGCGGCAGCTTGGTCATGGCTAGGGAGTTCGTGTTAGGGCAAGATGAGGGTTCAATTCCCTTTGAGGCAGGTATTAATGTTTTTATTAATATTTTGTTTGGATTGCCTAATATGGAGTGATAATGGGTAAAGGTGCTTCGTTCGTTGATTTTTTGAGTAACCTTAGGCAATAAGGTCATGGTGGATGTTTGAGTTGTGAATTATTTTTAATTGTGATTTTTTGAAATTGTTAGGAGTAATAAGGGTTTTTGATAAAGTTCATTTTAGTGAAAGTTATTTTGAGTAAGGGTTTTTTTTTTTTTTTTTTTTTAATTTACATGGTGGAATCGGTAGCCGCCATGAATCTAGGCAAGTTGTCCAACTTTTATGGCCACCACAGTATTCTATGCTATCTGCTTCAGAAGCCGCCACATAGATCTTCGTGCGGTCCGCCCCTATAACCACCATGCCACAATCATTTTAAACCTTTTATGCCACTAAAAGCACCAGGAAAGGGACAAGCATTCAGTCTGTCGAGGCCCGAGATTTGAACCTTGGACCTTCGCCCCCTATGGGGTTTGGATGAACCAATTGGTCTACACCTCGGACCTAGTAAGGGTTTTCTTTTAAAAAGAACTTTGGTGGATGTTAAAATAAAGTAGGAGCAATAAGGTGTTATTTGGATATTATTATTGTGTTATTACTCAAGATATCTAACCCTTTTTAAGAGTTGAAAAATAAAGTGTGTTGAGTGTGACAGATTTAGTGGACAACTCATAAGGCGTCAAAAAGGTATGAGTAATACTCTCCATTGATTTTATTTGGGTGGTTGATTTTTGAAATATCATTGGAGTGAAAAGGATTGATTGTGGTTTCCTTTTTGAAAGTGGTTGAGTTAATGCTTCAAGGTTTTCTAGATTGTGAGTTGTGATTAAACCTTGTGTGATAAGCATTGTTTTTTAGACCATTGGTTGAGTGAAGTACTGTGAGTTTATGCTTCAAGGTTTTATGAATTGAGAGTTGTGATTAAAACCTTGTCTTATTAGCATTGTTGTTGAAACCAATGGGTGATGCAAATAACTTGAACTTGAGTTAGAAAAGAACATGAGTATCATTATTATGTAATATTTGTTGTTGAGCATTGTTGGAAATATTTTGAGATAGTTGATTCATGATTGGACTAGGATTTGTGAGAAAGAGTTTTTTCTTGAAGTGATTGATTGAGTAGAGTTTATTGAGCCTAGTCAAGTGGTTGCATGAAGTGGTTCAAGTTCCATGAAACAAACTATTATATATTTTGATTGGGTTGAGATTGAGCCTTGAGAATAAAACATATTGAGTCTCTAACAAATCTCTTTATGCTTCTATGAGATTGATTTAATATTGAGCTGAGTTGAGATTACTTTGAGTTGAGATTGGTATTTGAGTATAGAACATATTGAGTCTCTAACAATTCTCTTTATGCTTCTATAATATTGAGCTGAGTTGAGATTGCTTTGAATTGAGATTGGGATTTGAGTATAGAACATATTGAGTCTCTAACAATTATCTTTATGCTTCTATGAGATTGAGTTGAGATTTTTTTGAGCTAATTTGAGGTAAGTCTTTGAGAAGGCTTGTGGACTATTTTTGTGTAAGCTTTTGTGAAAGCTTGCTATGCAGATTTGAGCAAGTACTAGAGAGGACTTATTGAGAATATTGGGACAAGTTCTATGTAAGCTTGTTGAGAATATTTAAGTAGGTTCTAAGTGAGACTATAGAGCATATTTGAGCAGGTTCTGAGTGAGCCTATAGAGCATATTTGAGCAGGTTCTGAGTGAGCCTATTGAGTAGACTTGAGAAGGTTCTGAGTGAGCCTATTGAGAAGATTTGAGTAGGTTCTAAGTGAGCTTATTGAGTAGATTTGAGTAGGTTCTGAATGAGCCTATTGAGCAGATTTGAGCATGTTCTGAGTGAGCCTATTGAGCAAATTTGAGCAGGTTTTGAGTGAGCGTATTGAACATATTTGAGGAGGTTATGAGTGAACCTATTGAAAGATACTTGGACGTGATAGAGTACAGAGGATAGAGTCTCAGTGGATAGAGATCCAGTAGTTAGGACAATTGAATATAGATTTGAGTGAGGAGTCTTCAAGTAGAGAGAGATCCACCAGTCAGTGTAGCAAAGAGATAGAGTCTTCTAGAAGATCACTAGCCAGGGTAGAAGTGGAAAGAGTTCTCCTATGGAAGAGATTCATGAACTTGAGATTTAGGGGATCAGCATCTCCTTTGGATAAAGGTCCATAAATATTGTAATTGGGAAGGATTCCAAGAGATTGATTGAGAAATTTTTAGCAAAATATTTTTTTCGTGGAGTAGCCTGCATTGGGTGAACCATGTAAATTATTGTGTCACTTTTGTGGATGGTGTTTTGTGCATTGCTTTAATTATTGCTATTGATACTGCTATCTATACACTACATAATATTGAATTGAAAAGAAAAGTAAAAAGTGGTCTTATACTGTTCACACCCCTCTCAGTATAATTTTGTGTTCTTCAATTGATATCAGAGTGGATTCCTTCTAAAGAGTTTGACAACTTGATGGAAAAGTGGTCTAAGAACACAATGGATCACAAGGATAAAAAGGATCGGTCCTTCAATAATGCACTACCAGTCTTTGATGGAAGTGACTTCTTGTATTGGTGTATGCTAATGAGATTTCACCTTATGGCACTTGGAAATGAATTTTCGGATGTAGTGGAACTTGGATATGATTCTTGTTGAGCAAGGTGCAGCGACAGTATTTTCATTGTTGTCAACACAGTCAGATAGATCGGTTGATGTAGTGGACAAGAGTTCAGAGGTTATTCAGAGTATGTACAGTTTGTTTGTGCAAAGTTGAAAAAATCGTCATGTTGTGGCTGCTCCACAACATACCCCAAAATTGTGAACCCACATTTTTGCATATTTTCCAAGAATACCGAAGTGGCCCATATGCTAAAGATCAAATAAAAAGCAAAACACCGCAAAGGAAAAAAAGTGTCGCAATATCGTGACATGTTGCATTTTCGTGGTCCAAAGCAAAGAGAAAAATAAAAGAGAAACAAAAGTGTCACGATATCGTGACATGTTGCATTTTTGCGACTCAAAAAGGGCAGGCAGGTAGAGAAACAAAAGTGTCACGATATTGTGACATGTTGCATTTTCACCAAAGGAACAGAGTAGTTGACAGTGCGTCTGATATTAGTGATGAACACCAGGATAGTGAAACTGAATACTACATAGTGACGTGGACCTATAAGGAATAAATTGAAGATTGAATGAGGTAATTTGTCACATAAGGACAAAATTCAATGAATAAGACAAAATGTTACATAAGGAATATTTAATGATTTGAAATCATCTAAGATAGTCGTTACACATGGAAAGAAGTGGACGCATGCCCATGTGGAGAAAAGGAAATGAAGGGCCACAAAATAGAAATGAAAAGACTTTTTGGAAACCAAAACACATGCATGCACAAGGGATGGAGAAAACAAACAATCATGGAAGGAGAAAATGCACAATCATGGAAGGAGAAAACGAACAGTCATGGAAGGAGAAACAAATTTTTTTTAGAGGTTTTAAATATGCCATTCAAAGAGGCCATAATAGGTTGGTGCTCATTTCTGTTGGTGCAGATAAATTAGGGGTTGGTGCTCCTTTCTGTTGGTGTAGATAAATTAGGGGTTGGTGCTCTTCCCAGTGGGTGCTGGTAAATTGATTGTAAAGTTGATGCTTTGCAAAGGCTGGATTTGGATGGGATTCCAAATAGTCATTTTGAGGATGTAGCCAAATCGGTGAACCTCGGTACATCTTGTGTTGTGTGATGTTCTCTTGTTATACTTGCTTTATTTTGTTTCAATTTTTCATTGTTTCAGATTTAAGATTTGAAGATTTAAGTTTTAAAAGAGCTACACTAATTCACCCCCCCTCTCAGTGTCATTGTGAGACTAACAATTATACAATCAATCCTCCTACAGATAAGGAAGGTAAGCTTCTAATGCATGCAAATTCAAGAGCTATGAATGCAATTATAAAATGATTGGGTAGATCAGAATATATGAAGGTTATGGATTGTAAAACAACAAAAGATATGTGGGATCTACTACATGACATATATGAGGGTGATAAAGGTGTCAAGAAAGCTAAGATCAGAAATCTCAAAGGATAATTTGAGAACTAAAGAATGAGAGATGATGAAAATATTCGTGATTATCTCAGTAATGTTGATGAACTTGTACATGAGATGAGAGGTATTAGAATGAAGGTTGATGAATTTGATGCTTGTGATAATATCTTGATAACTCTTCCAAAAAGGTATAGTGAAAAGGTTTCTACTATAGAAACATCAATTGATAGTGATTATTTGACAAGGAATTCTTTGCTTGGCATGCTTACTACTTTTGAGATAAGAACAAAATATCCTATTCCTCCGAAAGAAGCTACATTCAAACTGGATAAAAATAAAAAGGGTAAAAAGATAGAATCAAGTAGTGAGTCATCTAGTGATGAAGAAACTAACTATGGTAGAAGAGATAAAGGTTCCAAAATATTTGTAGATGTAAGATCTATTAAATTCTTCAATTGTGGAAAGTATGGACACTATGCGATAGAGTGCAAAGAGCCAAAGTACAACAGTGATGAAGAAAAATAGGATCACAAGTACAAAGAATCAAAAATACACGGGTACAAGAAGAAAGGCAAGGATGGACAAAACAGATAAGGAAAGAAGTTCTTTCAAAGGTAAAATAAAAGCTACTATGCGGATAATGCAAGTAAGTACTAAAATGATAGTGATGCTAGATTTTTAGACAATGATAGAGATGAAGTCGTATTTATGGTTAGAGAGAAAAGGACTCCAGTTATTCTCAAGTATTTTAGATGTGGTAAATTTAGAAATATTGAATATAATTGCACTAGGGATGGCTATAGTTTCAGTGATGATGGTTTTGAAGATGCACTTGAAAGACCAGATGAGAATATTCTAATGGCATTAGAAGATGAAGTAAGTGATCCTATAGAAGACAAGCCAAAAGGAAGTAATGATAGGGACAAAGGTAAAAAAATAGAGGATTATTCAGTGGATAATGGATATTATCTCAAGGGAGAACTTATCTATGCTCTTGAAATAGTAAAGAAGGTAATAAAGCAACACTCTAAACTTGAAATTAAGTTTCAAGAATGTGATGAAGAAAGATTATTGCTCATAAAGGATTTAGAAAAGTCAAAGGCTAAGGCAAGTAAGTTCAAGGATAAGTTAGAAGCAAATATTTTGGAGTGTGAAAATTTAACACAAGAAGTGACACTACTAATGGAATATTTAGAGGATTCCAAGAAAAAGTTACACAAATATGTGAACAGTGCAAAGAGTGTAGACAAAATAATCAAGATACAAAAAGGAGCAACAAACAAGATAGGTCTTGGTTCCAAATAGGCTCAAAATAAATGGGAAGAAAAGCCTACTTCAATTCTAGAAGAAGAAGGAATTTCAGAAGAAGATACTTCAAAAAATAATAGTGTAATTTGGAATGAGACATCAGAGGATGATTTGGACAACAAAGAGGTCAAAGATAGAAATAATGCACAAAGAAGATACAGATGGAACATCAATCAAAATAGGAGACCAATGAGGTCTAGGCAAGGAAGCTTCAATGGGATATGCTTCTCATGTCACAGGTTTGGGCACATGAATTCACAGTGCAGGTCATACAAAATATGATAATATGGGAAAGGATAGCTTTTCCATGGGTATTGCTACTCATGCAATGAGTTTGGTCACAAGGCAATGAATTGCAGGGTTTATGATAGAAGAGGATATGGCTTCACTAGGATATATCCTAAGACATTTGCACTTCCAAGGAATAATAACATTAAGTGTTATAAGTGCAATAATGATTGCCACACAACAATATGGTGTAGAGAAAATATTCCAGAAGCAGGCATGAACAGGAACAAGAACATGGATGAGAACATGAATAGGAACATGAACAGAAGTGATGATGACTTGGTAATAAATAGTGAGAGGATTCAAAAAACTCAAAAAGGAAGAGAAAAAGGTAAAGGTAAAGAGTAGTACTTTCGAGGAGTAGAAATACTCCCACCCCAGAATTAACCACCTCATGTGGAGGTGGGGGAGGGGCTAAGCTAAGAGGCTCATTCTTAGCCCCGAGCCCCAAAGGTGACCCTTTGCAATTTATGACAAAGGGGGAGATATTTGTGTATATTGAGGAGAGTTTTTGATATGGGGAGAGATTTGATATTTGATAAAGCTTTGAGCCAGGGGGAGCAAAGTCCCAGGGGGGGTAGAAAAGGTCATATTTCAGTAAAAGGATATGGGTTGCCATCAATGACAAAGGGAGAGATTGTTGGACATTTTGAGTCCCTAAGCTAAGAGTTGTCATTGATGTCAAAAGGATCTATATAAGTAAGCACTATGTTTGTGTTTCACAAAGAGTTTCATGAGAAGCAAAGGTTTTTGATCAAAGGGTCAAGAAGGGATGTATGGAATTTGGTTCCAAAAGGAGCTTCAAGGGAAGCTTTGTAAAAGGTTTTTATTTAAAACCATGGATGGTAGATTTGAAATGGGTTTTTCTTAAAACTCAAGTTGGCTTTTCATTTCATCGAAAAAGGTGCCCCGGTGATGGAGATATTTAATTTTAAATATTTAGTTTAAATTTTAACTAAAATTAAAAGTTTTATCCATCGACGTCATAAAGGAAGTTTTAATTCATTAATCCTTGCTTGTTGATATTTGCGCTTGGTATTTGCGAAGAAAAAGAGCTCATGTTTTTCATTTAAGTGATACAACAAACATTAAATGGAGACAATGACCACTTCCCAAAATGTATTGGGCAGTGTGGCCTAGTGGCATCTTGGATTGTGCAAAGGTGTTGGTGACAAGGAGGTTGTGTGTTTGATTCCCGCAAACATCATTTTTGGCTTTGTTCTATTGAGGCACCCAAGGTGAATACTTTTTTCTTAGAAGAAGAGGGTGAAGGATAAGAAGCGGGTGGCACTTCTTTTTCACCAATGAACCTGTAGCTCGTGTGACAACTTGGTCGCGGCTAGGGTATTCGTGTTGGGACAAGACAAGGGTTCGATTCTCCTCGAGGTAGGTATTAAGGTTTTTATTAATATTTTTTTTGGATTGCCTAATGTGGAGTGATACGGGGTAAAGGTGCTTCGTTAGTTGATTTTTTGAGTAACCTTAGGGAATAAGTTCATGGTGGCTATTTGATTTGTGAATTATTTCTAATTGTGATTTTTTGAAATTGTTAGGATTAATAAGGGTTTTTGATAAAGTTCTTTTTAGTGAAAGTTATTTTGAGTAAGATTTTTCTTTTAAAAATAACTTTGGTGGATGTTAAAATAAAGTAGGAGTAATAAGGTGTTATTTGGATATTATTGTTGTGTTATTACTCAAGATATCTAACTCTTGTTAAGAGTTGAAAAGAAAGTGTGTTGAGTGTGACAGATTTAGTGGGAAATTCATAAGGCATAAAAAAGGTATGAGTAATACTCTCCATTGATGTTATTTGGATGGTTGATTTTTGAAATATCATTGGAGTGAAAAGGATTGATTGTGGTTTTATATTTGAAATTTTTTGAGTTAATGCTTCAAGGTTTTCTGAATTGTGAGTTGTGATTAAACCTTGTTGTATAAGCATTGTTGTTTAGACCATTGGTTGAGTGAAGTACTTTGAGTTTATGCTTCAAGGTTTTATGAATTGAGAGTTGTGATTAAAACCTTATCTTATTAGCATTGTTGTTGAAACCAATGGGTGATACAAAGAACTTGAACTTGAGTTAGAAAATAAAATGAGTATCATTTTTATGTAAGATTTGTTGTTGAGCATTTTTGGAAATATTTTGAGTTAGTTTATTCATGCTTGGACTAGGGTTTGTGAGAAAGAGTTGTTTCTTGAAGTGATTGGTTGAGTAGAGTTGATTAAGCCTAGTCAAGTGGTTGCATGAAGTGGTTGTTCAAGTTCCATGAAAAAAACTATTATATATTCTGATTGAGTTGAGATTGAGCCTTGAGAATAGAACATATTGAGTCCGTAACAATTCTCTTTATGCTTCTATGATATTGAGTTAAAATTGAGCTGATTTGAGATTGCTTTGAGTTGAGATTAGGATTTGAGTATAGAACATATTGAGTCTCTAACTAATCTCTTTATGCTTATATAAGATTGAGCTGAGTTGAGATTGCTTTGAATTAACATTGGGATTTGAGTATAGAACATATTGAGTCTCTAACAATTCTATTTATGCTTCTATGAGATTGAGTTGAGATTTTTTTGAGCTAATTTGAGGTAAGTCTTTGAGAAGGCTTGTGGACTGTTTTTGTGTAAGCTTTTGTGAAAGCTTGCTATGCATATTTGAGCAAGACCTAGAGAGGACTTATTGAGCAGATCGGGAAAAGTTATGTGAGAGCTTGTTGATCATATTTGAACAGGTTCTAAGTGATCCTATTGAGCATATTTGAGCAGGTTTTGTGTGAGCCTATTGAGCAAAATTTGGCAAGTTCTGAGTGACCCTATTGAGTAGATTTGAGCAGGTTTTGAGTGAGCCTGTTGAGCATATTTGAGTAGGTTTTGAGTGAGCCTATTAAGAAGATTTAAGCAGAATCTAAGTGAGCCTATTGAGAAGATTTGAGCAGGTTCTGAGTGAGCCTATTTAGCAGATTTAAGCAAGTTCTAAGTGAACCTATTGAAAGATATTTGGAGGTGATAGAGTACAGAGGATAGAGTCTCAGTGGATAGAGATCTAGTAGCCAGGACAATTAAAGATAGATCTAAGTGAGGAGTCTTCAAGTGGAGAGAGATCCACCAGTCAGTGTAGTAGAGAGATAGAGTCTTCTAGAAGATCACTAGCCAGAGCAGAAGGAGAAAGAATTCTCCTGTGGAAGAGATCCACAAACTTAAGATTTAGGGGATGAGAATCTTCTTTGTACAGAGGTCCATAAACATTGTAATTGGGAAATATTACCAAGATATTGATTAAGAAATTTTTAGCAAAATATTTTCTTCGTGGAGTAGCCCGCATTGGGTGAACCACGTAAATTGTTGTCACTTTTGTGGATGGTATTTTGTTCATTGCTTTAATTACTACTATTGATACTATTATCTATACACTACATAATATTGAATTGAAAAGAAAAGTAAAATGTGGTCTTATACTGTTCACCCCCTCTCAGTAAAAGATTGTGTTCTTCACTACATCCCTATTATAATGTTTGTGGACCTCTGTCCAAAGGAGATCTCAATCCCCAATACTCTAGTTTTTAGATCTCTCTTCATAGAAGAACTTTATCCCTTCTACTCTAGTTTATGGATCTCTCTCCATAGGAGAACTCTATCCCCTTTGATCTAGTTTGTGGATCTCTCTCCATAGGAGAAATCTAACCTCTTTACTTTAGTTTTTGGATCTCTCTCCACAAGAGAACTCTATCCCCTTTGCTCTAGTTTGTATATCTCTCTCTACAAGATAACTCTATCACCTTTGATCTAGTTTTTGTATCTCTCTCCACAGGAGAACTTTATCCCCTTTACTTTATTTTGTGGATCTCTCTCCACAGGAGAACTCTATCCCCTTTGCTCTAATTTTTAGATCTCTCTCCATAGGAGAACTTTATCCCCTTTGCTCTAGTTTATGGATATCTCTCCACAGGACAACTCTATCCCCTTTGATCTTATTTTTGGATCTCTCTCTACAATAGAAATCCATCCCCTCTGCTCTGGTCTACTCCAAAGCCTACTTTCAACTTTATCTCAAATCTACACTAAACCTCGTCACAAGACTAGCACAAATCTGCTCCATCTCTTCTCATAACCTTTGCCTCAAATCTACACTAAACCTCATTACAAGGCTAGCACAAATATACTCCAACTCTACTCATAAATCTATCCAAATATACACCAGATATTGTTACAAGGCTATCACAAATATGCTCCAAATCTTCTCACAAATCTATCCAAATCTACACATATTACATGCACAAATCTACCTCAAACCTACTCACAAATATATCCAAATATGCACATATTATATGCAAAAATCTACCTCAAAATTTCTCTTTATCTCTGCCCAAATTTACACCAAACCTCATTACAAAGTTAGCACAAATTTATCTCAAACCTGCTCTCTATTATTGCCCAAATCTACTTCAATTCTTCTCACAAGACTTACTCAAATCTGCCTCAATGTTTCTTCAAGTCTTCTCACAAGAATTGCTCAAATGTACCTCAATTTTGCTTCAAGTCTTCTCATAATACTTGCTCAAATCTATCTCAATGCTTCTCATAGAACCTGCTCAAACATTCCCAAATATTACATACAAACAATGCTTATATCTCTTTCATAAATGCTTTCTTCAACTAGGTAATTCAGACATTCTACCTAGAATTTTTTTAACCTCTAGAACATATAGAGAATGATATTATAAAATACCCAATATATTCTTCACATTCACAAATTTTGCATTCATCCAATCCAATCTCTACCTCTTGCAAATCCCTTTCAAATCAAATCAAACTAGTGCATAACTTCACTTCACAAAACTGGTCTCTAACACATGCCCATTAACATTCAATGTCACTTACATCAATGCAAAAATTCTTCATGAATTATTTCAACAAGAATGCACAATTTATTCTCAAAAACCCTAACTCAAGCGTTTCCAATTTCACTAATCAATGATGCACAATTTGTTCTCAAACCCTAGCTCAAATATTTCCAACAATAATCAACCATTTTATCTCCACCTTATAATTTTGAAATATTTGTTCAACCAACCACCTTAGAGAAGGAATAATGTCAACATACCTCTTAGCTTGCTTTGATGAATATGTGCTCTCAAAACCTGTATTAAATATAATTTCCTTTTTTCCACCTAAAGAGGTTAACCAATCTTTTTTTCAAAACAATCACAAAAACCTTTCCTCAAAAATTGTGCATAGAAATATTGCTCTATACTCTTTTTACTTTCTCAAAACAAGTATTTTTAATCAAAGAACAACACCTTTAAACTTTATTTCACCATGCAAAAATATAAATAATAATTAAACCATTTAACACCTTATAACTCCTCACTTTTGTAAATTAAAAATAATACTTTTAAAGACTGCAATTTCCCTTTCTATTTTCTTCTAAAATATTTGCCAAAATAAAAACACTTATTGCCCTTATAACTCCCCAAGTCAAGTAGCAAAATTAAATGACACCTCAACCTTATAACTCCCATAAAAAAATCTAATTTCAATTAAAAAACAAATACCTCTTTATTCTACCCTCAATGTGATTCGAACCTCTCACCTCATGAGATCAAGGTGCCCAACAAAGGGGCCACGATTGGTTGTGCCAACATATCTTGTGAGAACACAAAGGAACTAATAATCTTTAACTTCCTCCTGCTATGAACTCTAATAAGCAAAAAAAAATGGTTCATGATGGGTTTCAAACCCAAAACCTCCTCCTCACAACACCTTCATGCTGAATCAACCACCAACTGGTCTAGCTGGCTAAACAGGTTTTAATGTGCACCAATCCAAATATGAATCTCCACTGTTCACTATAAAAGACTATGCTTTCCTTCCCTTTTCTTCTCTACCACATACAACGAATCAAATATATATAGTATTGCTTGCACTAATTTTGAACACACCTCAAATGAATTTTAGCATGGGGTATAAATATGTTTTAATTTTATCTTCATCCAATGTTGGTGCCACCTTGTATTTTTTTGAAGAACATAAGCTTATACTGAGAGGGGGGGTGAACAGTATAAGATAAAACTTTTTACTTTTCAATCCAAATGATAACAACAATAATATCAAAGCAGTAAACAATGCACACATCATCACACACATGAGAGACATGATTTAACGTGGTTCACCCAATGTGGGCTACTCCACGGAGAAAATATTCCTTATAAATTTTCTCAATGAATCTTTTGGGAATCAAATCCCTATTACAATGTTTATGGACCTCTGTCCAAAGGAGACACCAATCCCCTATGCTCAGGTTTGTGGATCTCTATCCATAGGAGACCTCTATCCCCACTGCTCTGGTTTGTGGATCTCTCTCCACAGGAGAACTCTATCCCCTCTGCTCTTCTCAACTCTGATCAAATCTTCTCACAACTCTGATCCAATATGCTCACAACACTGATCCAATATTCTCACAAACACTATCTTAAACCTACTCACAAGTCTACCTCTAACCTTGCTCACAAGTCTACCTCTAACCTGCTCACAAGTCTACCTCTAACCTGCTCACAAGTCTGATCCAATCTACTCATAATATTGTCTTAAACTCGATCTCTATATCTGCTAAATTTTTCTCTAATACATACTCATAACTTCTTATAACACATGCTCAAAAAGGTTTCACAAAGATGCAAAAACTTGTCTTCAAACCTAGCACAAGTAGTTCACAATATCTAGCACAAATGTCTCAAACTCTTTCAACAATAGAAGCACAATCTTGTTCTCAAACTCTATCCCAAATATTTCCAAAACCATTCAACAATGAAGCACAAATCCTAACTCAAATATTTCCAACAATGCTTACCAAACAACCCTTTTATCTCCACCTTATGTTCCAAAACATTCACTCAACAAAACACTTTAAACAAGGAATGATGTGCCCATACCTCTTAATTTGCTCTTATGGAGATATGTCTTCAAAAACCTATCTCATAAATAACTAATTTTTCTAGTGCCACTTCAAGGGTTAGATTGCAAGATACTTTCTCAAAACATCCACATGAACTTTCTTCTTCAAAAGATATGCTCAATGAAATCTGAAAATGATGTTCTAGGATCCTTCTTTTGTTCTCAAATATGAAGCATTAAAACTCAACAAAACCTTTCATATCTTCCTTTCACCATGCAAGAATTTACAATAAAATTATCAAGTCACTTTTACACCTTATTGCTCCTAATCTTGCAAAATAAAATTTAACCCAATAAAACAAATTACACACATAAATTTTCTTATACACCTTATACCTCCTACTTAAAATAAAATAATTTTATGCACCTCAATTATTCAACAAGACCATTATAACATAATTTAATTTAATACACCACTCATAGCATCATTCAAACTTAATTACTCCACGCAGTCCTTTTTAATTCAAAAATAAAAATAATAAAATAATCACCTTATGACTCCCTAAGCAAGCGCATACCTTAGCCTTAGCGAATAATTAATTTTAAAAATTATTGCCCCCTTGTTGTCATCATCATGATTCGAACCTACATCGCTTGTTAGCCTGCACCCTAGCTTCGGCTAGGCCACCACGTGGGCTAGCCACCCACATAAAACCTAACTTGCACGTGCTCTGTCTTACTTGTTTTCTAGTGCTAAAATTTTCAACAAAAATTTATCCTCTCCTCCCTATGTCTCGAACTCGAGACCTCCTTCTACCACACCTTAGCACAGAGGGATCTATCATCTGGCTAAATATGAATTTTACTCCTTCATTCTTTCTCCTCAAAAATCAAATTATTTCATCGACTTCAATTATTTTGCAACAATTAATCATTTATATATGTTTTTTGTCTTCAAAATAAATGTGTTTTTTGGTCTTTGACATGCGTTGGTATTTAATTTTAAAATTTTGCGCTCCTTTAATTTAAAATTTTTATTATAATAATTTAAATCTGAATAGATTTAAATATTTTAATTTTTACTTTTACCTTTGGGCCTTTTTTAAATTTTATTATTATAATATTTTAAATCTTCATAGATTTAAATATTATAATTTCCTTTTCTCCTTTGGGCCTTTTCTTTAGATAAAGTCTTTATCACCATAAAATCTCTTCCTTTTTCTTTTGCAAACACCACCATGGTAAAACCATTAAACCTTTATTTTCCTTGAAATAAATGACAACTAATAAACTTATGACATTATCCTTTGACATCAATGACAACAATATACTCAAAATTTCCAACAATCTCCCCCTTTGTCATTGATGGCAACCCTTTCTAAAAATTCCTTTTCCAACCACTGGATTCCAAATCTGCTCCCCTGAGAAACTGCTCCCCCTGATTGAATGCTCTCCCCCTTACTCAAATCTCTCCCCCTTTGACATCAATGGCAAAGGGACTCCTTTGGGGCTAAATATAAGACTCTTAGCTCAGCCCCCTCCCCACCTCCTCTCCTTGAGGTGATTAATTTTGGGGTGGGAGTAAGACTACTCCCAATTTCCTTCTAAGATACTCAAAAGTTTCCTTTGGAAGTGGCTTAGTGAAAATATCCGCAATTTGTTCCTTTGTAGTAACATATTCCAATTTGACTTGCTTATCCATCACCTATTCTCTCAAAAAATGATATTTGATCGGAATGTGCTTGGTCCTTGAGTGCATTATTGGATTCTTTGAAATGTTTATGGCACTTGTATTATCACATAGTATGGATATGGGATGATCATGCTCTATCTTGAAGTCCTTTAAAGTTTACTTCATCCATAACACTTGTGTACAACAAGAAACCACTGCAATGTACTCTACCTCTACTATGGATAAGGATATTGATGCTTATTTCTTGCTTAGCCAAGAGACTAAACAATCTCCAAGAAAGAATGCTCCTCCACTTGTGCTTTTTCTATCATCAATACTGCCTACCCAATCTGCATCTGTATATGCTATGAGAGTGAAATTATCACTTCTGGGATACCAGAGTCCAAAATCCATAGTCCCTTTTAAATACCTGAGAATTCTCTTTACTTCTAGTACATGTGTTTCCTTTGGTGTTGCTTGAAATCTTGCCACTAGTCCCACTGCCTGCATTATATCTGGTCTTGTAGCTATGACATATAGTAAGCTACCAATCATAGATCTATACAATGTCTGATTTGCCTTAGGAGATTCATCATCTTTACTCAACTTGCATCCTGTAACCATGGGGGTACTTACTGGTTTGCAATCTTCTAATTTGAATTTCTTCAACATTTCTTTTATATACTTGGTTTGTGAGAGAAATACACCCTTCTCTGATTGTGAAATCTGTAGTCCAAGAAAGAAGGACAACTCACCAAGCATTGACATTTCAAATTCATTTTGCATACTCTTTGCAAATTTTTGACACATCTTATCATTATTGCCTCCAAAAATGATATCATCAACATAAACAACCATGATTAATAAGTCATTTCCTTCATTTTTTATGTATAAATTATTATCAACTATTCCTTTTCTGAAACCCTATTCTTGAAGATACTTATCCAACCTTGAATACCAAGCTCTAGGAGCTTGCTTTAGTCCATAAAGAGCCTTCTTTAATCTGCATACATAATCTGGCTTATCAGTTAGGTTGAACCCCTCGAGTTGCTCAATGTAGACCTCTTCTTCCAAGACGCCATTGAGAAAAGCTGATTTTACATCCATTTGATATACTTTGAAGTTTTTGAAACTTGAGCAAGCTAAAAATATCCTTATGGCCTCAATTCGTGCAACAGGAGCAAATGTTTCATCAAAATCAATCCCTTCAACCTGTGCATAACCTTTGCATACCAGTCTTGCTTTATTTTTGACTACCTGACCATATTCATTTAACTTATTTCTGAAAACCCATTTAGTGCCAATTACATTCTTGTCTTTTGGTCATGGGACAAGTTCCCAAGTCTCACTTTTTTCTATTTGATCCAATTCCTCATCCATTGCCTTGACCCAAAATTTATCTTCTCTTGCCTCATTGAAATCCTTGGGCTCAATTTTAGACAACAAAGAAAGATTTGCATGTTCACTTGTTCCTATTATCTTCCTCCTTGTTTGTCTTTCATCTGGATTTCCAATAATCAGATCTCTTGGATGATTCTTTTGCACATACCTGGATGGAGTCTTAGGTGGTGTTCTTTGTGTTTCCTCTTCTTCTGATTCTTCACCTATTTCTTCTTGGCAACTTTCTCCTTCTTGATATACAATTTCTTGAGTTGGTTCTTTTGACCCTGTCTGTTCATCAACTGTCACATTTATACTTTCCATAATTGTATGTGTCCTCTTATTATAGCATTTATAGGCTTTGCTCTTAGTGGAATACCCAAGGAATATGCCCTCATCACACCTTGAGTCAAACTTGCCCAAATTTTTCTCTTCCCGTCTAATGTAGCATTTACTTCCAAAATTTTTGAAATACTTCATAGTAGTTGGTCTTCCCTTCCAAAGCTCATATGGAGTTTTATGATGATTTACTCTTACTTGAGCTCTATTGATGATATAGACAGTTGTATGAACTACCTCTCTCCAAAACCCATCTAAAATCTTAGATTCATTTAGCATAGCTCTAGCCATATTCTCAATAGTTCTATTTTTCCTTTCAACTACTCCATTTTGTTGTGGAGTTCTTGCTGTTGAATATTCTCTTTTGATCCCATGTTGTTCACAAAATTCTATGAATTCACCTGAAGTAAATTCTCCTCCTCTATCTGATCTTAGACACTTTATCCTTTTACCTATTTCATTTTCTACTAACTCTTTGAATGCCTTGAACTTCTCAAAGGCTTCTGACTTTTCTTTTAAGAAAGCTACCCAAGTCATTATGGAGAAATCATCTATAAATAACATGAAGTAACTTTCACCTTGTAAACTCTTTGTCCTTGTAGGACCACATAAATCAGTGTGAACTAGTTTCAATGGTTCAGATGAAGTAAATTCTTTCGACTTGAAACTTGTTCTTGTTTGCTTTCCATGTTGACATTGTGCACAAATTGTGCTTTGTGGCCTTTTTATCTTGGGTAAATCTCTGACTGCCTATTTGTTGCTTATTTTCACTATGTTGTCAAAGTTTAGATGACCCATTCTTCTATGCCACAACCAACTCTCATCTTCTTGTGATAAGAAATATTTTTCTCCCTTAATTTCACTTAGCATGTAGAGATTGTTTGTAGTTCTACTGGCATCTGCAATGAGCTTTCCTATTTTAGATTTTCTGATCTCACATCTATTTGGATGAAAAGTGACCATGTGCCCCTGATCACAAAGTTGACTTACACTTAGTAAATTGTGCCTCAATCCCTTAACATACAATACATTTTCTATCTTTGATTTTCCATTATCTAAACTCAAAGTCCCTTTCCCACAAATTTTTGTTGAACCATTGTCACCAAATTTTATTGATCCTCCATTGATTTCTTTAAGTACAAGAAATTTACTCTTGTCACCTGTCATATGACTTGAACAACCACTATCAAGAAACCATTGATTTCTCTTATCTTGTACATGAAGAGTTGTTTGTACCAACATTGACTTCACCTTTTCTTGCTCTTTTCTCTCTTTCCAAATTGTTGAGGTTGTATTCTTTTGAACCTTCTGATCCTCCTTCTTTTTGCTTAATTTAGGAAATATTGTTTTACACCATTTGGCCTTGTGCCCAAAGTTATTGCATTTGTAATAGATGATATTGTCATTCATGAGAGGTGCAAATGAATTGAAATTTCTATCAACATTATTTCTCACATAAATAGTGCAATGTACAACTCTATGACCATATTTGTTACATGAAAAATAATAGCCATGGAAGAAATTTTGTAACCTGTTAGATTGCCTTGAATAATATGGTCGCATGCTTCTTCCTTTGTTGTTTCTGTAATTGACTTTTGTCCATGAATCTTCTCTGCTTTCTTCCTTCTTGATGCTTTTGCCTTTCAATGCATTAGCATAAGTCATGGGCTCTTCTTCTTTTGATATCTTTGTTCCTTGGGAGCTTGACTCCTCTTTCTATTTCCCTAACTTTATATCTTGTTGTAACTTATCCTTAGTCTTTTCAACTTCCTTTCTTAGAGAGACAATTTTAGATTCCAACCTTTCACATTCTAACTCTTTTGCCTTTAACTGTTCTACCATATCCTGTTCAATTTTCCTTCCCTCTTCAACTTTTACCTTGAGCTCTATGAGATTTTGTAGAAGTTCCATCTTTGCTTCCTCATCCTCTTGGATTTGAGCCTTCAAACTTGAATTCTTCCTTCTAACTTTTTCCAAGTTTCTAAGAGCAACAATAAATTCCTCTTTTATGTCGATCATGGCTTCTTCTCCATTTTTTGAGGTCATGTATGTTCTTGTGGGATCTTCCTTCAAGCTGTTAGGCTTTTCATGAAGGAACCCACTCTGATACCAATTGAAGAACATAAGCTTATACTTAGAGGGGGGTGAACAGTATAAGATAAAACTTTTTACTTTTCAATCCAAATGATAACAACAATAATATCAAAGCAGTAAACAATGCACACATCATCACACACATGAGAGACATGATTTAACGTGGTTCACCCAATGTGGGCTACTCCATGGAGAAAATATTCCTTATAAATTTTCTCAATGAATATTTTGGGAATCAAATCCCTATTACAATGTTTATGGACCTCTATCCAAAGGAGACACCAATCCCCTATGCTCAAGTTTGTGGATCTCTATCCATAGGAGACCTCTATCCCCACTACTCTGGTTTGTGGATCTCTCTCCATAGGAGAACTCTATCCCCTCTACTCTACTCAAATCTGATCAAATCTGCTCACAAATATGATCTAATATACTCACAACATTGATCTAATATGCTCACAATACTATCTTAAACCTACTCACAAGTCTACCTCTAACCTGCTCACAAGTCTACCTCTAACCTGCTCACAATTCTACCTCTAACCTACTCACAAGTCTGATCCAATATTCTCACAATACTATCTTAAACCTGCTCTCTATATCTACTCAATTTTGCTCTAATACATGCTCATAACTGCTTATAACACATGCTCAAAAATGTTTCACAAAGATGCAAAAACTTATCTTCAAACCTAGCACAAGTAGTTCACAATATCTAGCACAAATGTCTCAAACTCTTTCAACAATAGAAGCACAATCTTGTTCTCAAACTCTATCCCAAATGTTTCCAAAATCATTCAACAATGAAGCACAAATCCTAACTCAAATATTTCCAACAATGCATACCAAACAACCCTTTTATCTCCACCTTATGTTCCAAAACATTCACTTCAACAAAACACTTTAAACAAGGAATGATGTGCCCATACCTCTTAATTTGCTCTTATGGAGATATGTCTTCAAAAACCTATCTCACAAACAACTGATTTTTCTAGTGCCACTTCAAGGGTTAGATTGCAAGATACTTTCTCAAAACATCCACATGAACTTTCACCTTCAAAAATATGCTCAATGAAATCTGAAAATGATGTTCTAGGATCACTCTTCTTTTGTTCTAAAAAATGAAGCATTAAAACTCAACAAAACCTTTCATATCTTCCTTTCACCATGCAAGAATTTACAATAAAATTATCAAGCCACTTTTACACCTTATTACTCCTAATCTTGCAAAATAAAATTTAACCCAACAAAACAAATTACACACATAAATTTTTTTTATACACCTTATACCTCCTACTTAAAATAAAAATATTTCAATGCACCTCAAATCTCCAACAAGACCATTATAACATAATTTTGTTTTTACACACACATCACTAGGCTCTCAAATAAAATCTCCACGTTGTCCCTTTTTATTTGAAAAATCAAAACAAAAAAAACCCCTTATGACTCCCTAAGTAGTGCATACCTTAGACTTTGGTAAATTAATTATTTCAAAAATAATGCGCCCACTTTGCTGCCACCATGATTCAAACCTGCATCATTGGCTGGCCCGCACCCTAGCGTTGGCTAGTCTACCACGTGGGCTAACCACCCACGTAGAACTCCAAGCTCACGTGCTTTGACTTAAGCTCAATTTTTGATGCTAAAACTTCCATGAACAAAACTTCTATCACTTTGCCTTCCTGTGTCTCAAACTCGAGATCTCCTTGCTACCACACCTTCACATAGGGGGTCCTACCATCTGGGCTAACCACCGGATGAATATATCTTTCATTGTCCCCTATTTTTACACCCAAATCACTACCTTGAAATGTGCACCATCCTCTATATTCTCTGCCCTGATGATCAAAACAGTGAATGAATGTGTGCCTTCCTCTATCTTCTCTACCTTCAACGATCGAAACAATGAGTGGATGAATGTGCACCTTCCTCTATCTTCTCTGCCTTCGACAATCGAAATAGCGAGCGGATTATTTCATCGACTTCAACCTTAGCTTTTGCAAAAATTAATCATCCCTTATATATATGTTTTGGCTCTTCAAAACATGACGTCGACGCTTGGATTTTACCTCATGCTTTGGTGCTTTGACATGATTTCGGCGCATGGAAAGAGTGTATAAAATGTTTACCGCTTCTTTGTTTAAAAATATTTTTATTATAATATTTTAAAATATTAAAAAGATTTAAATATATTATAATTTAATATTTTCCTTTGGGCCATTTCATAAACCTTTTTATTATAATATTTTAAATCTTGAAAGATTTAAATATATTATAATTTAACCTTTTCACTTTGGGCCATTTCATTAGGTCTTGTCTTTTTTCCAATGCCATCATGGAGGACTTAAATAAACTTTTCTTTTTATTTGCAAATACCACCATGGAGAAATAATTAAACCTTTCCATTTTATTTGCAAAAACCACCATGGAGAATGCCTTGTCTTTTTCTTGCTCACACAACCATGAAGAGTGCATTGTGAACCAATACTGCCTTTGACATCAATGACAACCAATGTACTCAAAATTTCCAATATTTTTATCCCATATGACGTCGTCCACCTTCATTCAAAATTAATCTAAATTACCTTAAATTTCTTGGTGCTCAAATAATATTATAATTTGAATTCTTTATATTATAATACAAATATTACAATATTAATCCTTTTGAACCTTACCTTCAAAAATAACATTATTGCCTTAAATAATATATTATAATATTAATCCTTTTAAACCTTGTCTTCACAATTAATATTATTGTATTCAATAATATTAATAATATTAACTATTTTGAGCCTTGCCTTCACAATTAATATTATTTCCTTCAATAATATTAATATATTGTCTTAATTTTTAAACTATTGTTCCAAATAACTCTTAAGCCTTGAGAATTATTTTCCTTTATGTCAATGACAATCAATGACATATTCTCTTCTAACACCAACCTATGACATCAATTTTTTGACATCAACGGCAACACAATATACTCAAAATTTCTAACAATCTCTCCCTTTGTCATTGATGGAAACCCTTACCAAAAATTCCTTTTCCAACAACTGGATTCCAAATCTGCTCCCCCTAAGAAACTGCTCCCCCTGACTAAATGCTCTCTCCCTTACTCCCCCTGACTGAATGCTCTCTCCCTTACTCAAATATCTCCCCCTTTGAAATCAATAGCAAAGGGACTCCTTTGGGGCTAAAAATAAGACTCTTATCTCAGTACCTTCACCACCTCCTCTCCTTGAGGTGATTAATTTTGGGGTGGGATTAAATCTACTCCCAACATACAATGCTCTTCTTCTTTTTCAACCTTCTTTTTCAAAACCTTTGTAATCATACCCTTTTTATCCTTTTGAGTGTCCCTGTTCTTGCTTGACTCTGGAAGTTCTGGAAACTCTGTTCTACACCACTTGGCATTATGCCCAAAATTATTACACTTGTAATATCCGATGTTGTAGTTCTTGAAAAATGTAAATGACTTGAATTTCCTCTTGGTGAAGCCATAATTATTACTATCATGAACCCTACAGTGGATCGCTTTATGACCAAAGTGATTACATGAGTAGCAATAACCTTGAAAGAAATATCCATCTTTGAATGAGTTGAAGTTCCTCTTAGTGAAGCCATACTCCTTATTTCCATGAACCCTGCAATGCATAGCTTTGTGACCAAAATTATTACATGAAAAACAATACCCTTTGAAGAAATATTCATCTTATCTTGAAACATCTAGTCTCTTAGTCCTTTCTTTGCCTTCTCTATGATGATCCTTGTTTCTTGTTTGTGCATTGTTTTCTTTCTTAGTGAAGCTTCCATTCTTCAACTTATCTGCATAGGTCTTAGTTTCTTCTTCAATATCTTCCTCTAAAACTTCATTTTATTTTGATCTTGATCTTGACCCTTCTTCTTATTTCCCTTTTCCTTCTTCAAAACCAAGTCCTATTTTAATAAATGAAGATCTTTGTGTATTAATAATTTTATCCAAATATTTTGAACTTTTTCCAAACCTATGCAACTTATCCTTATAATCTTTCACTTCCATCCTTAGAGAAACCACCTCATGTTCTAATCTTTCACATTCTAACTTTTTTATCTCTAACTTTTCAACCATGACTTCTTTAAATATCCTTACCTTAGCATTTGAGTTTGTGAGGTCTTGTAGAAGCTTTTCTTTCATTTCCTCATGTTCTTCAACTTGAGCCTTTAGTATTGAATTCTACTTTCTAACTCTTTTCAATTATTTGAGAGCAAAAATAAGTTCTTCTATATCAACTATGCCTTCTTATTTTTCTGAACCTTTCTCTAGGTCTTCTATTATAGGAGCTTCTTCTACTTGGTCTTCAATAGGAGTGTTTTCTTCCTCTTCTATTGCTAAAAATAGAATCTCTTCTTCTTCACTATCTGAGAGTACTTAATCACTATCACTTGAAGCACTGCTTGCATTTTTAACATAGAAACTCTTCTTGTGCCTTTTAAAGAACTTCTTTCCATGCTTGCCTTGACCATACCTATTTTTCTTTTCATGCCTAAATTTTATTTCTTCCTTTTTATTAAAATATTATTTCTCTTCACTACTATTGCTTCCATATTATGGACAATTAGATGCATAGTGACCAGAGTCACCACAATTAAAACATTTTACAATATTTATATCTTTGTGTTTTCTTGAGTCCTTATTTCTTCTCACATAGTTAGCTTCTTTATTACTTCTTGACTCATCACTTGATTTTGGTTTCTTATCTTTTGTCTTATTTGAAGCTTTGAAAGTTACCTCTTTCTTATAATTATGATCTTTTTTTGTTCTCATCTCATAAGCTATGAGAATTCCATGTAACTCATCCATAGTCAACTTATCAATATCCTTCATATCTTATATAGCAAAAACCTTTGCATCATACCTTATAGAGAGTGATCTTAATACCTTCTAAGCAACACTAGAGTCCTCAATTTTGAATCCAAGTTCATGCATGGTATTAACAACTTCACCAAAATGAAGTAAGTATTTAGCAATATCTTCCTCATATTCCATCTTCAACTATTCAAACCTCATCTTGTGAGTTTGCAATTTTGCAAACTTGACCTTGTTATCTCCTTCATATGTTTGCTTCAATTTATCCCATATCTCTTTTGCTTATTTACATTGCATAACTTTCACAAATTTTGATTCACGTAATCCACTTAAGATTCCATTCATAGCCTTGGCATTATTCACATATAATTGATTACCATCCTTATATGTGGTAGGAGTAGTTGTAGCTGTGAACCCATCCTCAATAGATTATCATGTTTCATATCCTTGTGCCATCAAGTAAGTTTTCATCCTCATAATCTAGAAATCATAATTGTTCCCATCAAACAATGGAGCCTTATTTGTTGAATATTCATTATGAGATGCCATCTATGTTCCTGTAATATATTCCTTCAAGTTGTTAGACTTTTTCAAAGGAACCCGCTCTAATACCAATTGAAGAACACAAGATTATACTGAGAGGGGGGTGAACAGTATAAGGTAAAATTTTAATTTTCTTTCCCAAATAATTTTATCCAATTTTATCAATTGCAATATCAATAGCAATAACAAAACAATGCACAAGTCATCACACATATGAAAGAAACAAATTTAATGTGGTTCATCCAATGTGGGTTACGTCCACGGAGAAAATATTTCTTATAAATTTTCTCAATAGATTTCTTTGGAACCAATTCCATATTACAATGTTGGTGGACCTTCGTCCAAAGGAAATCTCAATCCCCAATACTCTATTTTTTGGATCTCTCTCCACAGTAGAACTCTATCCCATTTGCTTTGGTTTTTGGATCTCTCTCCATAGGAGAAATATATCCCCTTTGCTCCGGTTTGTGGATCTCTCTCCACAATATAAATCTATCCCCTCTACTCTAGTCTGCTCCAAATCCTACTTTCAACTTTATCTCAAATCTGCACTAAACCTCATCTCAAGACTAGCATAAATCTACTCCAACTCTTCTCACAACCTCTACCTCAAATCTGCACTAAACCTTTTTATAAGGCTAGCACAAATCTACTCTAACTCTACTCATAAATCTATCTAAATCTACACCAAACCTCATTACAAGGCTAGAAAAAATCTGCTCAAACTTTGGTCACAAATATTTCCAAATCTGCACACATCACATGCACAAATTTATCTCAAACTTGCTCACAAATATTTCTAAATCTACACATATTATATGCACAAATTTTCCTCAAATATACTCTTTATCTCTGCCCAAATTTACACCAAATATTGTTACAAGGTTAGCACAAATCTATCTCAAACCTGCTCTCTATTACTGTCCAAATATGCTTCAAGTATTCTCACAAGACTTGCTCAAATCTACCTCAATGCTACTTCAAGTCTTCTCACAAGACTTGCTCAAATCTGCCTCAGTGTCGCTTCAAGTCTTCTCACAAGACTTGCTCAAATTTACCTCAATGCTGCTCATAGAACTTGCTCAAATATTCCCAAATCTTGCATACAAAAAATCTTTATATATCTTTTAGAAATGCTTTCTTCAACTAGGCAGTTCAAGCATATTTTACCTAGAATTCGTTTAACCTCTTGAACATATAGATAATGATATCATAAAATACCCAATATGTTCTTCACATTCACAAATCTTGCATTCATTCAATCCAATCACTACCTCTTGCAAATCCCTTTCAAATCAAATCAAACTAGTTCATAACTTCAGTTCACAAAATTGGTCTCTAACACTTTCCCATTCACATTCAATGTCACTCACATCAATGCAAAAATTCTTCATGAATTCTTTCAATAAGAATGTACAATTTATTCTCACAAACCCTAACTCAAGTGTTTCCAATTTCACTAATCAATGATGCACAATTTGTTCTCAAACCCTAGCTCAAATATTTCCAACAATACACACTAATCAACCCTTTTATCTCCACCTTATAATTCTAAAATATTTTTTCAACCAACCACCTTAGAGAAGGAATAATATCAACATACTTCTTAACTTGCTTTGATGAAGATGTGTTCTCAAAACTTGTCTCAAATATAATTTCCTTTTTGCCACCTAAAGAGGTTAGCCAATATTCTTTTCAAAACAATCACAAAAACCATTTCTCAAAAATTGTGCATAAAAATATTGCTCTGTACTCTTTTTACTTTCTCAAAACAAGGTTTTTTAATCAAAGAACACCTTTAAACTTTCTTTCACCATGAATAAATACACACAATTATTAAAACATTTAACACATTATAACTCCTCAATTTTGCATATTAAAAATAATACTTTTAAAGACTGCAATTTCCCTTTTTATTTTCTTCTAAAACATTTGCCAAAATAAAAACACTTATTGCCCTCATGACTCCCTAAGTCATATAGTAAAATTAAATGACACATCAACCTTATAACTCCCCCCAAAAAAATCAAATTCTAATTAAAAAATAAATACCTCTTTATTATTCCCTCAATGTGATTCAAACCTCTCACCTCCTGAGAGCAAGTCGCCCAACCAAGGGGCCACGACTGAATGTGCCAATGTAGCTCATGAGAACACAAAGGTGCCAATCACATTTTAATTCTTCCTACCGTGAACTCTGCCAAGCAAAAAAACATGGTCTGTGATGGATTTCAAACCTGAAACCTCCTCCTCACAACACCTTCATGTCAGCTCAGCCACCAGGTGGTCTAACTTGTTATACGGGTTTTAATATACACCAATCCAAAAATGAATCTCCACTGTTCATTGTAAAATACTACACTCTCCTTCCCTTTCCTTCCTTGACACGTGCAACAAATCGAATGTCAAGAGTATTGCTTGCACAAATTTTGAAAACACCTCAAATGACTTTAGGCATAGGGTATAAATACATTTTAATTTGGTCTTCATCTAACATTAGTGCCACCTTGTATTTTTTACCCCATATGGCATCGGCCACCTTCATTCAAAATTAATTCGAATTACCTTCAATTTCTTGGTGCTCAAATAATATAATAATTTGAGATATTTATATATATATATATAAAGATATTATAATATTAATCCTTTTGAACCTTACCTTCACAAATAATATTATTGCCTTCAATAATATATTATAATATTAATCCTTTTGAACCTTGCCTTCACAATTAATATTATTGCCTTCAATAATATTAATAATATTAATTCTTTTGAACCTTGCCTTCACAATTAATATTATTACCTTCAATAATATTAATATCTTGCCTTCATTTTTAAACCATTGTTCCAAAGAACTCTTAAGCCTTGAGAATTATTTTCCTTGATGTCAATGACAATTAATGACATCTTCTCTTTTGACATCAATCCTTTGAAATCAATGACAACACAATATACTCAAAATTTCTAACACAAGGCTCCTCCACTCAATCCCCAAGGGCAATCAACACCAAATCACAAAATAACAACTTGTAGTAGAAGGGCACTTGTTAGCATGATAAATGAGTGAGTCAAGAATTAGAATCTCCAAAATTATCAAAGTAAGGAATGGAATCCAATCCTCTATTTATAAAATGTTTGGAGGAAAAAACGGATAAGAAAATAAAATTTCACCACGAGCAAGGGTTGACCCCAAAACGGGTTGATGATGGGAGGGATTATAGTGATAAAAATCTCTAGAATGCCAAATTTGTACCCCACCATTATATGACATGAATATGACAAGCCAAATTCGTACCTCATATGGATCGGGTACAAATTTGGTAAAGCTAAGGAAACAGGGCGAAGGGAGGCAAAGGGGTCCCAAATTTACACTTAGAAAGTTTGGTTGGCTAACTAGCGATCTAAGGAAGAATTAACTCATTTCGATGGGTCAATTTTCTATGTCTACATTTTACCTCATTTTCTATGCATTTATGGCCAAATAAATGTTTCAAATAAATATGTAGATTCCTATGGGTGAAAGCAGTGAATACAAAAAGGGATGGTTGGGTTTGGACAGAGGGGTAGTGCAAAAAGGATTGTTAGCCTAAACATCACAAATTTACATGTAAAACAAGGCATTACTACCATTAATTACTTTAAGGCTAGGGTACCCCCTCGAGTTTCAGAAGGAATGTAGAATTCCTAAGAAAACTCAGAACAGTGGACTTGAAATAAAAGAGAGTGATAAACAACAAAAATAATGCACCAAATGGATGAAAAAAGAGAGAAAAGGACAAAAGGGAAAGACGAGGTTAACTTGCATTTTTAGGTTTTTTTTAAGCATGATAATCACAAACATAATTAATGTAAAATTGATCCTATTCAAATGAATGCATGAGTAAATCTAACTAAATGAAATGTAATCTAACATGCATGCTAAAATGAATGCAAAATGGAATGCACAGATGAGTGGATGGAAAAGAAAACAAAATATAGAAAGAAATAAGGAGAAAACAAATAGAAAAAAATAGAGAAAAGAAAAACAAGAAGAAAGTGAAAGCTCTAAAAGGTCAAAAAATATAAAAGGAAAAGAAACAGAGTGGAACCCTGTGAGGATGTATGGTTGCAAATGGTTGAATGGAGGCTGCCCCTCATTGGTGGCCATGAAACTATCCTACAATATTTTAATGCTTGCAAATATGGTTAGGTGGAGAGGTACCTACTATGGGTGTAGTGCTCACTAATGGCCAAATAAAAAGAGATATACCCGCTAGGATGTATTTTCATAAATGGTCTAACAGAAGTTGCCCCCCACTCGTGATCATGAAGCTATCCATTATGGGGTGCTTGAATGATGATAATGATTTTCCATAGCAATTACTACCCGATATGAGAGCGGTGTTTGTAAAATATGAGTGATCAAAGTGAGGTATAACCTATGTGTGCATATTCTAGAAAAGAAAGAAAATAAATAGAGACAAAGAAGAATAATTATGTGTGTGTGCATCCTTCACAAACTTTTAAGAAGTAAGATATGTGCATAAGATAGCCAATGGTCATATGAACACCATGAAGGATATTCATACACTATCTATCCTATCTCATGAGGTTCCCTTAATAATAAAAATATTGAGAAAGGATAAAGTGTGAACAAATCTATATTCACGAACAAAAGAAATACTGTGTATCCTTGTCTTGATGAAAAGGAGAAAAAGAAAATATGTAAGCACAATGATACACAGAAGAAAAACTATATTCCTTGACTTGGGGAAGATAAAAATATGATCATTAAAACTTTCAAGTTCAAGGAGTATAGAACAACATGAGCAAATGCAAATATGGAAATTCATGGAGATGAGCCCTAGGTTGGGGATTCGCTAGGCATAAGAGCCCTAGTGTGAGTGCAATGCATGTGAGATACAACCTAACTAGGTGTCATCACTTGCCATTTTCATAAAATCCCCAAGAATCTATATGATCAAGAAGTCATGCAAATATGAGCAAGCAATAATGTAATTGTGTGATAAACAAAATAAAAGGAACAGAATATCAAACAAAACATGTAAAATATGATAGGTAGTCATGTAGTATGAACAAGGAAACCAAATACAGTATGAATACTAAGGTAAATGCAATATGAATATGCAGTGTGCTAAGTTATGTATAATATTTTTTAGATGCATTATATCCATTGGTTATTTAAGTTCTTTACCATCCAAAGAAGCTAAATGATAGGCCTCTAAACCAAACTTGGTTGTTATGACAAAGCAACCTAACCAATTGGGGTGAAATTTACCTTTAATATCATACCAGGCATTGGTGTTCTTCTGGTTTTACTTAAGGATAAGGTACCCAACCTCAAAATAATGATTGCAAATTCTCTTGGAATAATATTTCTTGAGCCTATTCTGATAGGCTTACAAATGATCTAAGGCATAAATGCACTTTTCATCTAGTAGCTCCAATTGATTCAAACAAGTCATACTCATCATCGACCAAGGTATCTTGTAGCAAGATGTACAATCAAGAAACCTCTAACTTGAATAGAAATATCACCTTAGTCCCATAGATCAATATGTATGGAGAGGCACCTATAGAGATCCATACAGTAGTATTATAGGCCCAAAAGGCTAGATAAAGTTGGATATGCCAGTCACGATTGGTCTTAATAACCAACTTCTTGAAGATCTTGATCAAAGACTTATTGGATGATTTGACTTGTCCATTACCCTAGGGTAATAAGTATTTGACTATATATTCTGAATATTATACTTAGAATAAAGTTTATGGATAACATTCTTCTTAAAAGGAGTGCTATTATTAGAGATAATCATCAAACGAATCCTAAACATACAAAGGATCTAGTTAAAGATGAACTTGGAAACCCGAGTTCCATTCACCATGGTTAAGGGTATGGCTTAAACCAATTTAGTGAAGTACTATGTTGTCATTATGATAAACTTGTGACCATCAGATGGCATTGGGTTAATCTTACCTATAATATCCAATCCCCACATGGAAAATGGCCAAGGGAAAGAAATAATTTTTGGAACTGTTTCTTGCATCCATAGGATTCAATTGTCACACTACAAGAAACCGTTTGAAACCAATGAGCTATTACAGGCTTTGGTCAAACTGCCTCTTTGTTCTGATAAACACGAGTATTTCTAAAAAAAACTACAGAATGGGTAAGGAGACCCCAATAGTAATTTTAGGATAAAAATTTGATTATACACTCTAGATTAATATAAGGTTATATGTATTAAAATGACCAAGAAAGAAAATAACCATTTGTTATGCCTTATGTAGACCGGTGCCTAGATTCATTGGGTTGTTATAGCAATTTAACAACAATTTTAACATGAACAGAGAGAATGGGGAAAATAAAATTGGTGCTCTTAGACTTATTTGAATATCGTAATAAAACTAAAAGTTGACCAATGAAAGAAATGTATGTAATGCATTCAAATAATGTAATCCATTACATAGTAACACACCAAAATGATACAAATAATTAATAGGAAACAAACCTAGAATTGTATTGATTTAAAAAGTCATTACATTCAGAGTAAGCAAGAAACTTTTAAACTCTATTTTTTTCTCAAAAATTATCAATACAATGAAGATATTCTGCTCAAATAATGTAACAAAAATCTCCTACTCTCCTTGTTCCAATTTGGTAATAGAAAAGTCTCTAAATATTTGACTCAATAATCTAGAAATATTCTCAGCTTCTTGGGTACTTTCCTATCAAAATCCTGCACATAATAGGGAAGAAAAACTAAATTAATGAGAAAAAATAGACACAGAAATGAGATACAATAGCACAACTCTAAAGGACACTCAAGTATACCTCTTAGCAAAAATGCTATTCTCTAATTTCTTGATGATGATTCAGAACCAGGGCACTCCCTATTATAGGCTGGGTTCTTGAATCTGTTATTCTTGGTTTATTTTTAGCCTTACACTTGTCCTATTCTGAGTTGATATTCAAAATTGGTATAGTTGGCTTCCACTATTTCTTTTTTTTTGTTTATGTTGTACACTTGCCTTTGACCTTTTCAAACTATAGCTTGTTTCAACCAGTGATGGTGGTGTTTGGAGAGTCTATTTTTTCTTCCACTACTTCCTTTTCAACTATTTTCTCTTCAACTGCTTCCTCTTGAACTATCTCCCTTTGAGCACTTGAATCTTTTGTTATTTCGGAGACTTTTTCTGTTGGCATAGGTCCTTGTTTAGTTGGAAGAGTTGAGCTCATTTCCAGCTGTTGACCATATGTTTCAACATTTTTCCCCTTTTGACCTTGTTGCAGCCAACTTATTTGATTGTTGATCAGCCTCCAAACTTTTATGTCAAAGGTTGCAACAAACCTTAGCATGTTTATTTCTTGTAAAATTCTATTTTTTTGTATGGCAAAAATGGACTTGTTCCTCTCATATTGGAAAAGCAATATCTCCATGGTATTTACCAAAGAGGTAGATTGTCTAGTCATTACCGACTCATCATCTGACTCATAATTAAATCTTTCTCTTATATGCCTGAGTAGCTCTTCTACATTGGGGGATTCTAAGAATTGGTCTAAGGATAAACTAATATCTACCATTTTTCCTATTGCATCTTCTATCAGATTATCCATTTTAGTAACAACACTGATCCACCTTTCCTGGTTTACCCCAAACATGGTCTCTTTCAGGAACTCAATATTGAACTAGATTTTACTGCCATCATTTGTTATTATCTCTTGGCTCTATAACTATTCAAAATTATCTCCCATTAAATCAAGGGTAGGATGAATGACTTCAAAGTCTTCTTCCTTATCCTGTATTAATGCCTGTATTCCTTGAGCAGTTATTTGAATCACCCTAATCTGCCTAAATATCTCAATGAGCCCTTTGGCATTAGCTCATATTTTCATTGACATTTCCTTCTTCATTATATTCAGATAATAAGCATGCTTTGGAATCCTTACCACCAAAGGGGGATGTGCCTTTGGAGTATCTTTTTGTGCCAATTATTCTTGTTGTTTATTTATCAATGCTTTCATTTCGACTTTTTCCTTCTCTTCTCTTTTCAATTGATTCCTTAATTCTGCAATTTTATTTACTAGTTGGTCCATGGTTTGGTTTTGCATTACCTTGACAACTTTGACCATGTCACCTTCCTTTCCCAGTACTGATGAGCCTCCCATCTCCTCATTGACTCTGAAGACAATTGGATCTTGCAGGGTAGGAATATTTTCTTTTGCTATATCTAACATAGATGTTTCTAATCGTGGTTCATCTGTAATTTGTTCTCATGTATCTCCCATTCCTGCCACTACCTGTAATTATTGTTTATTTGTAGTAGTAAAGGTAGTTTTCTCATCTGTCCTCTCAAAAAAGACCTTTGTAGAAGGTAAGGATAATTTTGGCTTCTTTTTTGTAGTGGTTATCTTTGTTTGATTCTTCACTTTGTGACTTCGGAATAGACTCCCAAATCCACATGTTCTTATCATATTCATCCGTATTACTGATGGAATTTTAATCTCCTGGCATTTTATTTTTAGAGATGTAGGGATGGCCATGGGTGCCAATTTTTTCACACTTGTTACAGCTAATACTCTATTAGAAATGGGAATTATAGCTTGTTATGGGAGAGAAGACTTCTGAGAAAGTGTGGTTACAATCTCTTTCCCTTTAGTTGCACTTGGGTTTTTGGAAACTTATTGGGAAGTTCTTGGTGCTACTTCTATTCTAAGATGATCATATCTAGGAGGCCTGACCTATTGCTCTAATATGTCTATAGAATTCATAGTGACTTCCATTTGATCAATACCTTTTTCTTCTATTAACTCTAATAAAGGGTCTTCCTTGATTGCTTGAGCAACTCCAGGTAAAATAAGTGCTACAGATTCTACTGAACCTTATCTAAGCCTTTTCAATTCTATAGGGTAATCATAAGCTTCATGAATCTGAGTGTTGCCCTTGTCTTTAGGAGGGAACTAATTCCATACAACCTGTAAATTTTTTTCCTTTTCCATAGCTTCCAATAATATTTCTTCATATACATCTTTTCGATGCCATATTCGAGCATATTCTCATTTTTCCATCATTTTATTGTATATTCCTTTTGGGTCATAAAACCTCCAAGTTATTTCATCGAAGTCCATGTTGTCTAAATCAAACATCCCCTTGAGTAATGCAAGGTAGCCAAGAAATAGATAGTCTCCAAAGCGATAGGGAACATTGAGCCAGGGGACTTTACCATGTTTCTTCACTAGTCTCATCTTAGCTTCCTCGACCACCTACCTACATAACTCCAAAGGTGCAAGGGACAATGGACAATACATCGATAATAGCTTAGGGGGAATTTTGGCTCCATAGAGCCTAATATAGGTGAACCCTTCAGAGAAAAATAAATCCCCAATCTCCTTTTATTTGATAAAATATTTTACTCCTAGCCCTAGCCTTTCATGGAGTACGCCAATTAAAGTCCAGTGTATTTCTATCGTAAAATGGTCACAGAACCAGCCCATGTGAGTCTGCCCTTCATGTATTCTCCAAAAATTGGTCTAGACGTAAGGGTTGTTAACGACTTCTACTCTTTTATGAACTTCTTCTCCCAATTGCCCCGCTATCAAGTGGATAAAAATTGAGTATTGTGAAAAATAGGGCATCTCTTGCATTTTTTTCAAAAATAGCCTTTTACAATTATGTCATATGCTCATGTATTTGGTTACTCAATTCTAGTTTCCATGCATAAATTGGGGTATTATTTTTCGGTTGCATTGTGCTACTAAATATAAGACTCTTTTGCTTACTACACTGAGATTTTGTACTCCTAGGACAATATTTACCATATCACAAAAATATTGGATCCATAGCATAAAAGTAGTTTTCCTAATTGGGAATTGATCAACTATTTTCTCATGTGTATCAAACAAAGATTTAAAAACCTCTAATCTTGTTAACATTCGATATTGAAGTTCAATTACCCATTTTATTAACCAGGTGGTAGACTCTATCAAATTTAAAACTTGCTTGATGTGCTCGACTTTGATGTTGAACACCGGTCGATCTTTATTATCTTGAAATGTTCTAGTCCTCGTCATGTGCCACTGCTAACCATGCCATCAAGTTTGAGGAGAAGTGGACCTTTGGATATATAAACTTCCTGAGGTTACTGGTCCATCTGTTACTTCTGATAAAACCTTTGTATTGTAACTTCCTGGATTTATAAAATAGGTCATCCATTATCCAAGGGGTTCTATTATCGTTCTCCATTACATGAGCAAAAATCTTGATACATATGTTTTTGATCTCGTACTGCTATGCTGGAGTAGGTTTCTTATCAGCTCCGCACTTTTGGGTGAAGTCATACATTGTGCTACCCGGTATAGTTGATCCAAAAATCTTAGAATATGGTGATCGGTCTATAATGAATTTTACCGCTTCTCTAGTGTCTTCGCGTGCAAAAGCATCTCCCCAAGATGCCATTATATTCACGATAATGGGTCTAGTTTCTCTGAAAATAAAATCTTGAAACTCTTTTTCTCTCTATACCTCTTGCGTATAAATTTCTGCTCAAGATTACCAGGGTGGTAAGATCGACTGATTTCGTGAGCTCAAATACTGGGTGGTGAAATGAGTTCAATATTTTTGCATGTTTTTTCATTAATACTGTGTTACCAACTACTTTTTAAAATTGGCCAAAGGAAATTTTCCAACACATTTTCTTTCGAAGTTGGGCTTTTATGGCGGGTAGTGTCCCTCATCCTATGTGTCCCTGGGTTCTTTGGATTGCATACCTGCAATCATTTATAGTTTCACTATTGGTTGCTAAATCTTCTTCTCCTCTGACATGGAACTACGATGTGTGGTAGTGGTGGCTTCTTTTTGAACATCATGCCACCTTGGCCCTGAATGATAATTAAATCTTAGGGATTGATTACACTTTTAATTGGGTAGCAATCATCTTGGGGATCCCCATAAGATTTGATTCTTGATGTGAGTGTCGATCATCATCTTGGATATCTATTGGGAGGAATGCATCTTGTAAGTTTTTTCTAAATATTTTAGGTCCGTTAGATCAGATTTTCGATCGATCTCACCCATCTGATCATTTACACATGCCTTAAAGTTCCCTGAATAATCATGAATGAGTGCAGTCATTCGATTAGAATGAATAAGGCCACAGCCTTTGATTTAATTTGTATCATCGGATCTACTGTAAGGTACTCTTACTTAAACGATGGTTATTAGATCTCGATGGGTTAAAACACAGCCATTGATCTTCCTATTGTATATAACTTGAGCTTTGGAAAAACTGACTGTTGGATCGAATTAAATTATAACACATCTATTGATCTGACTTGGCTCTCCTTTTTAATAAAGCTTTTATTAATCCATGATCATCTTCCTTTTGTGTGAAACCATTGGATCTGTTGAGCCTAACTGTAGCTATTGGATCTGTTATACCTATGATTGACTTAACCTAGGACTTATGTGAGAATCCTTTCTCATTTGTCCCTCTTGTGGCTCATGGCACCATTGATTCGTCTTATGGGGATGTCGCATCCGTCGATCTGATTAAACCTGCAAATGCTTTAGATTAAAAGATGTGATTAATTTTCATAGTCAAACCTTTATGCCTTATGGTTGCACCATCACCATTGGATCAACCTTTGTTCCATCGTAGCCTTGGATATTTTATAACCTGTGGGTTAGATAATCAAAAAAAACATGCTTCAAATTTTTTTGTTTAATATTGATTAATCAAAAAAGGGGGGATTAATAATGTGTTAGGACCCTTGCTAAATGTGATTAAAATTTGATTAATCGAATGCTAATTTAGGCTTACCATTAGATTTACCTTTGAAGTGTGTGCCACCATTGGATTATTTCTAGAGGGAGCGCATCCATTGGATTTGTCAAAAGATATCCATTGGATTAGCCTTGCTTGTATCTTACTATTTTGACTTTGACTCGATCACTGCCGTCGAATCCTAATAAGATTTTTTTGTGGCCATCAATTTTTTTAATATTGATGGAGTGCTACCATCAGATTTACTAGAAGACATTCGTGATCATTTCATTACTTGGACCTTTGACTTGTGCGCTGTCATCGGATCTTGAGGGGGATTAGCGCAACCGTTGATTTCTTTTATCTTGTAGGATTAGTTTCAAAAAAAATGTGACCATTGGATTAAACCTAATCTTATCACTACCCTTGGATCCTTTAAAGTGGTCTAACATCTAATCAATAGCTTTTGACATTAACTTAGGCTCCCAAAACCTTAGAGCATGAAAATTTTCTTAAAATTAGTTTTACCGAATAAAAACGTTCTGTTCAATTTCACCTTGGAGAAGCTCTACCATCGGATCTGCATGATTTAATCAAAGGAGTGCATTTTTTAAATGTTAACCATATACTATGCAAATCTTAAAAATTACCTTTAGACCTGATCGATCTAACTCCCGATTGGCTCATTAAAGCACCACCACTCGATTAAGGAAGAATGGAACACTACCCTTGGATTTAGGTCAATTTTCTTGATTTTTAATGAATGGGGATGCATACCCTCAAGCCTTTGCTCAAAATTATCATTATAGCCTTAATTAAGGTTTTCAACATTGCTTAGATTTTTGGGTTTTTAGACCATGGCACTTGATTAAATCCTTTTAATACCTTAGGACTTTAATGATTTAACATTTGACTTAGGTCCAAATATGATTATTGATTTGAAAGACTAAACCTTGTATTTTTAATGGTTGGGTTTTATTTAAAATGAATTGACTTTGGTAACCTCTTTAAAATATAACAATTTTTTTAAAGGTGCACATATTAGCAATGTTTAAGGTTAAACTCATTAATCAACTTATGGAAAATCAACTTCTCGAATAAGATGCAAAGATACCAGCAATGCTTTCTTGTTTTGATGAAACCAAAAATTTAAATTTGGGGTTTCAAAGTTGAGTCAAATTTGGCTCCAACACAGGCTCTGACTAAGACAATGTGTTGAAAATTTGAATCACTTGAGAATCACATAATCTCTTGGTTTTATTGCAATTTTGAAAAAAAATTCAAATCATCAAGACTAATAAACAAAGCTTTGAAAAAAAAAACATAACAATTTTTAAACTGAAAAACTATACAAACAACAGGATATCAAAGCAATTTAGTATGAAAACTGTAATTCCTTTTATTCAATTTTGGAAACTAGGGTTAGAATTTTAGAAACATATGAGTTTTTTTTTATATATATTGTAATGTTTGTTTTAGCTAAGTCATAGGATATGATTAAACAATTTTTTTCAAAGCTATTCGTTCCATCATGCTTTTGCCCATGTGTGTGTTTGTGAATTCATTTTGATTTCTAAGTCTTTCAAAACTTTGCCATATCTGAGCAAAATAGTTAAGCCTAATATGTGATTTCACTCTTAAACAATTTTGTCATTCTGCAAGGATCCACTGCCAGTCAAGAATTTATAGCCCTGGTGGGGTTGCTTCTAATCCCATCCGATTTTACCCTACTGCCAGTCAAGCGTCTATAGCCCTAGTAGATGTTTTCCAAGATATCTCAAGTAATGACTCAATTTACTTTTTTTTTTTTTTTTTTTTCGTTTGAGAAGTATTTAATATAAGTAAATTGTGCAAAGAGTATGCCTGAGTTGAGGATTAGTTTATGGCTTAAAGTATGAGTGTAATGATGAGGCCTGAAAATGCCTCATTTTTACACTATGTTTGACATATAAAAACTGTCATATTATTAAGTTAAATGCCAAATAGTTGATTAGAATATATATTTGTTAAGTGTTTGCATGATTTTATGTTAGGATCATTATATCTCTATTTTTGACTATTTTCAGCATTTTGTGACTGCTTTTGCTTGATTAAGTAGCAAATAAAAATATGCATTTCAAATAGCCAAATGTGGTATGCTGATATCCATTAACTTCACAATGGTTTATGAATGTTTTCCTGCCCTTCAACTTGTTTGAAGTCCACATTGAAGCCAAATTATTAGGACTATCATAAATCTGAAAATCTAAAAAAAAATAGCCATATAAAAATCAGCAAGTTGTCACTTTATAGGAACACCTTGAAGTTGTCAAGCAAAGCATGAGGATATGGATGGAATGAGTTCAGAAGGACTACAGAAGACATCTGACCTATTTAGAAGCATTCCCACATGGTCTAAATAGGCAGCAATAGGGTATAACAGAGCAGGGACAATTGTGCAGCATTATTGCACTATTTCAGCATGGTTACTTGGTGAATGAAGTGTATAAATTCAGTAGCAACTTGATGTACTCCTTCATGTTGATATTTGAATAATTTTTCCATGTTCTAATTTGTTTGAATTTGCAAGAAATGCCAATATTTTACAACTGTGCAGCAGAGTTGGAAAATGCAGTAATTTACCATGTAAATTCCAGCAAGCTACCAATGAATGGCAAGGCATGGAATTCACACATGGAGAGGAATGAAGGCTATTGCAATATGATCCTGAGGGCTAATCCACCTGAGAAATGCAGCTAAAATCACTTGAAGAGCACACAGTTGGTCATTCCGAAGATCTTCGAATTGAACAGGTATCTTCGGATTGAGAAATACAATCTCTTCGAATTGAGAAATACAGTCTCTTCGGATTGAGCCACTTAGCTCCGGATTGAGAACAAAAAGTGCTTTTTGACTTTTTGACTATTTTTTGATGATGGAAAAAGGGAAAGAAGGTTGAGAAGGTTAAGGGAAAATATCCCCCAGCTGTCTTTGTCGTCCTTGTCGTCCAAAGCCACCATTCATGGAAAAAGATCAATTGATCCTCTTCTAGGATAAACCTAGAAATAACTGCAGCATAATAGGAAGTTGTTTGCAAGATAGAAATGGCATATTCTGAAGTGGAGAAATATGTGTGAGATATTTCTAGACTCCTCCCACGTACTCCCACCACTGAAGATGCTTTCTAAGGGCCAATGACTACTACTGCAACACAAACTGTCCAGATTTGCATTTATTTCAGATCCAGAATTATTGGCAAATCACTGTAAAGTAGCACATAGGCTGATTTGAGCATGGGATATGTTGTAAATATTTATATAAATAACACAGCTCCCTCCTTGGTTGAGCCAGTTAGGAATTAGAATAGAGGAGAGTTTTCAATAGCAACAATTAGGATTGTACAGTAATTTTTTGTAACAGTTTTCAGCATGTTTTGTCATCAATAAAAGTGCAGTTATTTTATCATTTTCTGTTCTGAGTGTTAATTAGTTAAGGAGTGCTTTTCACCTCCTTCTAGATCAGGAAGTATGGGCCCACTTTCAGATCTAGAAGGAGGATTTTTATGGCAGGTTTTAATCTATAATTTTGCTACAATAGAATTAACAGATTACTTGTCAAGTTTACTTTTCTTGTTTTAAGTTTGTATAATGTTCTTTATGTTTTCTATTATGTTTGTGTACAACATTTGTGTGTGTGTCAGCTGACAAATTATATTAAGCATTTTTCCTTTGCTTTCCATGTTTTCCCTGCTTTTCTATTTTAGCAACTTTCCATTTTCAGCATATTTCATTTTGTTGTCAATTCCTGTAGCAGAAGCTTGACGACCTTTTGTGGCAGGACATTGATAGGTGTTTTTAGCATAAGTTTCATTTACAAGCATCATTTCAATTATGCAAGAGTAACTAGGTTTCAATTCTGCAAATGTAACTTAGGATTTCATTTCAGCAACATTTAAATTCAGCAATTTAAATTCTGTTATTTTAATTCTGCAAAAGTAGATTAGACTTTCAATTTAGCAATTCCAATTCCTGCAATTGTAGTTAGATTTCAATTCTTGCAACTTAGAATTAGTTTTTAGTTCCTGCAAGTTTCCATTCTACAGATTAGGTTTAGTGTGACACCAAAAGGCTAAACCAAATCTGTCTCACCCAATAAATGCTTGAAATCTGAATGCCTGAATTGTACTCTGCCCTAGCCTTCTATCGTAGACAGCCTTGGACACCACCCTGGATTGATAAGATCTTTGAGATTTAATGATGTGCTTAACGACAACGCATCATTTTGGCACCGTTGTTGGGGATCATGGTGTTGTTAGAGGGTAAAAGTAGTCAAATAATTATTATTGTGCTAAGTTATGAAGTTCAGAGTAAAATCTGAATGTAATAATTGGTATAAATAATAATTATTGATAGTTGCATTTCAGTCCATTTAGAAAATAAGCAACCATAGGGAGGTGATCTTCACACTTGGGGGTTAAATTGCCTATGTTTGAAATTCTTGATAAAAATTGAAAGAATTCATCATCCTCATTATCAAGAAACATAAGATCTCTTAAAATATTTAGAAGAGCCATCTGCTAGTACTGCCCTTTTTATATCCATATCATCAGGGTAGTATAAAAAAATTTGTACTAGGTGTTGGGAAGATATCATGGTAGATATACAAGACTATCCCTTGAACAAAATAGCCATATCAGCTACCTGTAGCATTTGTTCACAGGGACATATCACTGATGAATGCCATTTACTTCCACAACTTAGAGATGCAAAATTTGTTGCCTAGTCTGAATTCTTCTCAAAGAGAGATCCCAACAACAACAAACAGGGCAAGTAAATCAACCACCACCTTCAGCCCAACCTATGGCCAATATGAATAATACAGGACAGGCAACCCCTGTCTATGTAAGCTAAATCTATTAAAAAAAAATCACAAAAACTTTTGCACAATCAAAATAGGAGTTTACAACTTAACGGTGATCCTAGAGTTTTCCATTATTACTTAAATATTGTTAGGATTTTACCACGCTAAACCGCAACCTAGAAATTCTTAGCCTACACAGACAATAGTTGATCTCATTAGAGGTGATCCTACCTGACAAGTAGTTGATCTGCTAAAGTTGTACACTTCTTGTCTTATTGTGCAAACCAAAAATATTTCTTTTTTAGCCCAACTTGTGATCAGTCTGAATAATACAGGATAGGCAACCCCTGTCTATGTAGCTGAATCTGGTAAAAAAAAAACCTGTAGGAAATGTTATTGACTACAGCAACATCCAACTGTGCTCAAACAAGAACTTACCTGAGCTTGAAGAGACAAAAATCAATGGAGATACACAGAAAACCTTTAGTCCAAACACACAAAAATTAGCCTTGGATAAAGGAGAAAAACTAGAAAAACTACACATAGAAAATTTACTTCCATTGAACTCCTTAGTAAGAAATTACAAAGGGGTAAATTCTGTCCTCCTAGGAATGAAACAAATTGAAGTGCAGCCAAGAAAATTCTTGAACATTATTAGTTAGCTGACTTATAAACAAAAAGCAAAATTGTTGCTATTTTGAAACAATATTTCAATCCCTTTACATGGAATTACAAGGGTATATCAAGATTTTATCTTGATGTAAGCACTTAACATCTTTTGGGAATTGGTATTTAATTGTTTCAAGTACATATTGACAAGATTTTGTAGACTAGGAGGCATGGACAACACTTGATTGAAGAAGTTTTTAGATATGGAGCAGTGCTTCTTTCTCCCATTGGTAATTCATGGAGGATGTTAGTGGTGAATGGACATTGCCTTCGGGTATACCATGCACCATTAACTAAGGAGGAGTTCTTGAAGGAGATTCCATTGGATGTACACATAATGGAAGAGAATTTCTCTTCAATATCAGATTCAGAGTGATGATAAAAAGTTTGACAAAAAAAAAAAATACAAGAAAAGCAAAAAGAAGAATAGTCTTGTTTGTGAACTTCCTTCTTGGGTACAAGCAAGACAAGAAAAATTGAAAAAAAAAAAAAGAGAAAAAATTTGCAGCAAAGGCATGTCCCACAAAATGGGGATACATGAGGACAAGCATCAATTTCAGCAAGGAAGAGGAACAATGGAGCCAATACTTCATTTCCAGTAATAAGGAGTTAAATGATGACATAAGCAGATTCTTACTGCTCATCTAGAAAGGAAGGTTGCATCATTGTTACAGATTTCAATAGAAAATATGGTGTTTTCATACAAATATTGACATGTTTTTGTAGAATAAGGATTTATTCTTATCCAAATAAGAGTGAGAGACATTCTCTCTCATTGTAGCCTGGTCCTTTATTGAGGCACTTGAAAAAAAAATGACAGAAGTTGGTTGAAAACCAGAAATGGCAGCCTCTTCTGATGAAAAAAGAGATGAAAAAAGAAAAAAAAAAAAATGAATAATTCAGTAGTGAAAACCTCCTTGAGGCGCTGCTGAGTTGGCTTGCATGAAAACCGGTTTTTCGGCATGCATTGCCTTGTTGATCCACCCATCATTGTTCCACCATTGTACAAATCTCACATTGCTCATGTGTATATTTATGTTTTCAGATAGCTTGCTAACAATCATCAGAAGCAGCTTGTAAGGTGCATGATTAATTTTCAGGACAATAAGGTATGTGTTTCTTGCATTTAAGTCATAGTAAGCATTTAGCATTTAATGTATGATAATCGGTATTTGGCATAAACTATTCATACAATATTGGTAAGTTGAAAATGGAACATGATCAAAATGTCAAGAAACACCCCCTTTTGCCCTTAGTTGCATGAGAATTTCAAAACTGTACAAAAACCTAATTTTGGGACAGACATGGCATAAATTCTATCTCAATTAGTAGGGCAGGTTTCAGAAGTAGGACTGCAAGTTTATCTCACAATTGGCTCATAAATTTGAGGAAGAAAATATGGAAAATGCACCTAAAGATTCTATTTTACTACTACTGCAATAAAATAGCAATATACAAAATGAAGAATAACATCTAAACAAAAGGATAGAGAGGGGATTTTTGATGTTATGGAAGGCTTATACACTCTAGATATGGGCCCTCAATAGAATCTGTAGCTAACTTTTGCATATGAGGTCATTTTTGCATTTTTTGATGCATCTTCGGAATGAGCAGGATATCTTCGAAATGAGCAGGATATCTTCGAAATGAGCAGAAACTGTACCAAAATTGCTGAAAATGCTACAGAATAGCAAAAAAAGTAGGGTACATCAAATATTGAGGTTCCTAAGGCTATACCACATGTAAGTACATCCCTCAAGCATTTCAAAATCAAAATTTTATCAATTTTGTTCAAAATGTGCAAACAACAAGAATAGGCATTCAAGCTGAAATATTGTTAAGAATAGAAAATTCCACCAGTAGTAGTGCATCTGCCAAATATGGTTCCACAATAAGGCTATTGTAAGATGAGTCACATGATACCAAGTCTTTAAGAGGTACCTTGCAGCACTAAAACTTGTAGAAGGGCAGAAAAAGAGTTAAAATTGCAGTAATTGCAGAAATTGCAATATTGAAGGATGAAAGTGCAGAAGTAAAAAAGTTGCAAGTTGCAAATGAAAAAAAAAATGCAAGAAAAAAAAAAAAAAACAGAATAAAAAAAATTGAAAAAAAATTGATTGAAAAATTTTTTTTGCAAGGTTGTAGAAAAATGAAATACATGTGCTTAAAATTGCAAAATACTTGGTGTAGTGCAGCAAGGAGAAATTTATCAAGTAGCAGAGGGCAAAGGATATTTTTCACAAAGATAAAACCAGCATATTACTATGGCCTACTAGGATGCATGAGGGCATGCATCAGTTCAAGTTGGGGGGATGATGAGGCCTGAAAATGCCTCATTTTTACACTATGTTTGACATATAAAAATTGTCATATTATTAAGTTAAATGCCAAATAGTTGATTAGAATATATATTTGTTAAGTGTTTGCATGATTTTATGTTAGGATCATTATATCTCTGTTTTTGACTATTTTCAGCATTTTGTGACTGCTTTTGCTTGATTAAGTAGCAAATAAAAATATGCATTTCAAACAGCCAAATGTGGTATGTTGATATCCATTAACTTCACAATGGTTTATGAATGTTTTCCTGCCCTTCAACTTGTTTGAAGTCCACATTGAAGCCAAATTATTAGGATTGTCATAAATCTGAAAATCTGAAAAAAACAGCCATATAAAAATCAGCAAGTTGTCACTTTATAGGAACACCTTGAAGTTGTCAAGCAAAGCATGAGGATATGGATGGAATGAGTTCAGAAGGACTACAGAAGACATCTGACCTATTTAGAAGCATTCCCACATGGTCTAAATAGGCAGCAACAGGGTATAACAGAGCAGGGACAATTGTGCAGCACTGTTGCACTATTTCAGCATGGTTACTTGGTGAATGAAGTGTATAAATTCAGTAGCAACTTGATGTACTCCTTCATGTTGATATTTGAATAATTTTTCCATGTTCTAATTTGTTTGAATTTGCAAGAAATGCCAATATTTTACAACTGTGCAGAAGAGTTGGAAAATGCAGTAATTTACCATGTAAATTCCAGCAAGCTACCAATGAATGGCAAGGCATGGAATTCACACATGGAGAGGAATGAAGGCTATTGCAATCTGATCCTGAGGGCTAATCCACCTGAGAAATGCAGCTAAAATCACTTGAAGAGCACACAGTTGGTCATTTTGAAGATCTTCGGATTGAACAAGTATCTTGATTGAGAAATACAGTCTCTTAGAGATCTTCGGATTGAGAAATACAGTCTCTTCGGATTGAGCCACTTAGCTCCGGATTGAGAACAGAAAGTGCTTTTTGACTTTTTGACTATTTTTTGATGGTGGAAAAAGGGAAAGAAGGTTGAGAAGGTTAAGGGAAAATATCCCCCATCTGACTTTGTCGTCCTTGTCGTCCAAAGCCACCATTCATGGAAAAAGATCAATTGATCCTCTTCTAGGATAAACCCAGAAAAAAACTGCAGCATAATAGGAAGTTGTTTGCAAGATAGAAATGGCATATTCTGAAGTGGAGAAAGATGTGTGAGATATTTCTAGACTCCTCCCACGTACTCCCACCACTGAAGATGCTTTCTAAGGGCCAATGACTACTACTGCAACACAAACTGTCCAGATTTGCATTTATTTCAGATCCAGAATTATTGGCAAATCACTGTAAAGTAGCACATAGGCTGATTTGAGCATGGGATATGTTGTAAATATTTATATAAATAACATAGCTCCCTCCTTGGTTGAGCCAGTTAGGAATTAGAATAGAGGAGAGTTTTCAATAGCAGTAATTAGGACTGTACGAGTAATTTTTTGTAACAGTTTTCAGCATGTTTTGTCATCAATAAAAGTGCAGTTATTTTATCATTTTTTGTTCTGAGTGTTAATTAGTTAAGGAGTGCTTTTCACCTCCTTCTAGATCAGGAAGTATGGGCCCACTTTCAGATCTAGAAGGAGGATTTTTATGGCAGGTTTTAATCTGTAATTTTGCTACAATAGAATTAACAGATTACTTGTCAAGTTTACTTTTCTTGTTTTAAGTTTGTATAATGTTCTTTATGTTTTCTATTATGTTTGTGTACAAAATTTGTGTGTGTGTCAGCTGACAAATTATATTAAGCATTTTTCCTTTGCTTTCCATGTTTTCCTTGTTTTTTTGTTTTAGCAACTTTCCATTTTTAGCATATTTCATTTTGTTGTCAATTCCTGTAGCAAAAGCTTGACGACCTTTTGTGGCAGGACATTGACAGGTGTTTTTAGCATAAGTTTCATTTACAAGCATCATTTCAATTATGCAAGAGTAACTAGGTTTCAATTCTACAAATGTAACTTAGGATTTCATTTCAACAACATTTAAATTCAGCAATTTAAATTCTGTTATTTTAATTCTGCAAAAGTAGATTAGACTTTCAATTTAGCAATTCATGTAATGATTTTTAGCTTAACCACCCTCTCAAAAATAACTCAATTTTTTGGACTTTTGAATTCACCTTAAGTATCATTTGTAATGTGAGGCTTTGACATGATGTTTTAATCAGCTCTATTTTCATCTTGTTTTATCTCATATCAAATAACTATTGCATAAACACTCATATTTGAAAAATTGTAAACCTCATCAGAGTCTAAAATAAATCTCTTTTTTCTTATTATTTTTGGTGGAATCAACAGTAATGTATACTCATCAAACTAAGAATATCATGTGTACAGAAAACTCATAATTATGCTAACAACAAAATAAAAGCTTATCTAGTACACAAAATAACAAAATACATCACTCTATTTTTGGGGGTTTTTGTTTTTCCACTCTTTTTTATATATTTTTTATTTATTTTTTACCTTCAATAGGGATTGTACATTTTGAGGTGTTGGCCATTAATAAGGATAGCCATTATTTCTCCATGCAAAGTCTGCAAGTTGTAAGTATTTTTCCCTATAATATGGGCTATCTAGTATGGATCAATCCATTTAGGTTCAAATTTACCCTTTTCACCATGCTTATCATTTTTAGGATCCCAATAGATGACTATATATCCTTGAGAAAATGGAGTACCCTTGGCTTTCTTATTAAATAATTTCATGGTTTTCTAGGTTTGTTCCATCATTCTATTAAGGGTCTCTCTTATTTGCTCTTCTAATAGGACAATTTGGTCAAGCCTTCTCTATAAGGGATTGGGGTCTTCATGGTCTTGCAATAGGAGGAAAAGTGCCAATTTTTCTATTTTTGAAGGTAATAAGGCCTTCTCTCCATATACCATCTCATAGGGGGTTCTTCTTGTATTTCTTTTTACAGACAGCCTATCAGCCCATAGAGAAAATTTATGTTCACTGTCCCACCCTCTTTTGTTCTTACCTAATGATCTTTTTATTCTAGTTATGACATTCTTATTTGATTACTCAGCTAGACCATTTCCTTGGGAGTAATAATTAGCAGAATGGGACAACTCAATTCCATATTTAGCATAGAATTCTACCATTTCATATGAAATAAAATACTGTGCATTATCTGTTACTAGTTTTTGAGGAATCCCAAACCTAGTCAGAATGTTTTCTTCCAATAATTTGATGATAGTGGTGGTTGTGGATGTTTTCAAATATGCAGCTTCTACCCACTTTGTAAAGTAATCTATTGTAGTTATGATCCACTTGTGTTGTCTAGATGAATTAGGCTTGATATCTCCAATTAAATCAATCCCCCATTGGGTGAATGGTGCTTCAATGATTACTGGCTTGAGGGGCATGGTTGCTAGCTGCTTCTTTCCTACAAAAACCTGGCAGTTATGACAGTTCCTAACATATTTATATACATCCTTAAAAATGGAAGGCCAATAATATCCTCCTCTTATAATTTTATTAGTTGTGGCTCTTGGAGCAAAAAGTCCCCCACAAAAACCATCATGAAATTCATTAATTATTTATGGGATTTCACTTTCATATAAACAGACTAATAATACTTTGTCAAGGTATTTCCAGTACAACACACCATCCTATATATAATATTTTTGGGGTTGAATCTTGACTGACCTCATTTCATTTTTTGACATATCTTAAGGGAATGATAGGATTTGTAAGTATGACAAAATTTCTTCATGCCATTTGCATTCGGTATTTTTTATTCTTCTGACATCATATGCCTCATCTATTGTGAGAACATTGTCAAATCCTTCTTCTTCTTTATTAGCCAATAGTTTAGCCAAACCTCACCCTTTGATAATTTTAACTACCTTGAATTCAGCATCATACTATAGAAGCTTTACCATCCATCTCGTTGGTCTTCCTAATGGCTCTGATTGAGAAAAATATATTTTATTGCTATAAAAGGGATACAACAGTAAAATTTATTTGAGCCAAATATACCTTTGAAATGTTTTAAATATTGAATGACTACATAAGCATATTTTTCTAGCAAGGTGTATTTAATATGTGCTCCTTTCAGACCTGAAGTCATGAAAACTATTGGCCTTTCATTATTTTCATCATCTTTCTATGAAATAACTGCAGCAATGGAGTGTTCGGATGCATAAGAGTAGATATTAAAATATTTTGCATAATCAGGGCAGCTTAGGGCTAGAGTGGTTGATATGGCTTCTTTGATCCGGATAAATGCTTCCATATTTTCTATTGTCCATTTTATTTCTCCGGTTTTCTTAACCATATCATTTATGGGTTTGGTCATCTCTAAAAAATTGGAATAAATCTTCTAATAAAATTTATATTGCCAAAGAATGACCTAACTCCCTTTAAATTTTTGGGAGGAGGAATTTTGAAAATAGCTTCAATTATGTTTGGATCAATGCTTATTCCTTTTTCTGTAATTATATGTCCTAAAAAATTTCCTTGTGCAGTCCCAAATATGCATTTCTTGGGATTTAAAGAAATTCCAAATTCCTTGCATCGAGCAAAAACTACAGTCAAGTGTTCTAGATGATCTTCTATATTTTTAGAAAATACAATGATATCATCCAGGTACACAACTACAATTTTGAACATCAATCCTTTAAAGGAAAATTCCATTGCCTTCTAAAAGATAGCACCTGCATTCATTATTCCAAAAGGTATTCTTAGATATTCAAATGTTCCCCAAGATGTAGTGAATGATGTCTTATGTCTATCTTCTGGATTTATCTGAATTGGATTGTACCCTAAAAATCCATCTAACAGAGATAATCTAGTTGAGCCAACTATTGCTTGCAATAATTATTCCATGTTGGGTATTGGGTAATTTTATTTTAATGAACTCTTGTTTAAATTTTTAAAATCTACACAGAGTCTAATATCACCATTTTTTTTTACTGGTACCAAATTGGATATCCAAGAAGAAAATCTTACCTTTCTGATTATTTTGGAATCCAATAATTTTTGTACCTCCTTTTGCATTATTGGGTGTAGAGTTGGGTTGTATTTCCTCTGTTTCTGTCTAAATGGTTTGGAATCTTCTTTTAGGGGTATTATATGTGTCATTACATCTGTTGTGAAAGTTTTAAGGTCTTCATAAATCCAAACAAAATGTTTTTTGTTATTTTTTAAGAAACTAGTATATCCACATTTTTCTTTAGAAGGTAAGGCCATGTCTACCTTCACTATTCTGGGTTCTTTCATTGTACCAATGTTAATGTCTTCAGATATTACTTCTATGTGTAAAGGCTTATATTATTTGTCAAAATCATCAAATAGACTCTCTAGAGAAACCAATCCTTTAGGTATCCTATTTTTTTTTCAATTGGATTACTTCTACTAGCTCTCCTATTTGGTCTTTTAGCTTGTCTTCATCCTTTTTATCATAGATTACATTTGCATACTGATTTCGCATAGTCATAAAATCTTTAATATCTATATCATCTTGAAAGACTTGTAGATAGACTATGTTATCTAGCACAGAAGTCTTATAGACTAACATAGTTGGGAATCTGTCCATATATTCTGTAGTTATCTCTGGGTGATCTAGACCTGAGGTGTTTACAGCTAAAAGATCTGTGACATGATTTTGTTCTCTTGGAATAAATGATATATTGAAAGCTAAGAATTTATCAATTTCTTCTAATACTGCATTTATATATTGTTTAAGTTTAGGGTGCTTGGTCTGATATTTATCTTTGACTAGATGTATAATAAGCTTTGCTTCCCTTGTTACAATCAAGTAATTAATGCCTAATTCTTTTACTTTTATTAACCCTAGTAGTAAAGCTTCATACTCATCTATATTACTTGTGTAAGGAAATTCTAGTCTGTAAGGAATACCAAGATAATTTCTTTTAATATCAGTCAAATTAACACCTGCACCTACTCCAGATTGGGATTTAGCTCCATCAAAAAACATGGTCCACATTTCTTGTATTAATACTCCATCTGATTCAAGATATACCATTTTCATAACTTTTGGATCCATGTTCTTTGCTTCTAGTACTTCCACCATGAATGGGTTGTGCCATATGGAGTAAACTTCCATCCCTTTTTCTTCCATAGAGTTTACTAATTTTATCATGGTTTCATGAGTTTTAATTAACTCTATGGAGTGCTTGTTAAATGGTTCTCTTCGTAAGATTATGTTCTCCTTATATGGGGATTATAGAATAGGACCAGTCTAGTTGAATTGAACCTCCCAGTTGTTCTACCCAATTTCTACTAAGTAATAGTGATAAGAATGGGTCAACATCAACTACTGTAACATCCATGACTATGCCCTTTTTGGGGTGTTGATCTAAGAAAACTAACAATCCAATTATCACCCCTACACAAGGAATTTTTCTGCTATCCATTACTGAAATAGGGGCAGAATCTCTTGTACATATTAATCCCATTTGATCAGCTATAATTTTGGACATAATGTTATGAGAAGCTCCACTATCTAACATATATTTGTGGATAACATACCTTTCTCCTTCATCTGAATTATACCTTAGTGATACATAGAAGGGTCTAACAGAAGAGAGTGACCTTGTGTCATGTTGATCTTTCCTAGCAGCATGACATGTTGGGTCTTCTTTTTGTTCAACAAATGCTTTGTAGACCTGTTCTCTATATTGCTATACCTTCATAAGTTCACCAAATGTGATGTTGACCTTTTGTTTGCTGAGTTCTATTCCAACATCAAATTCAATTTTTTTTATGTCCAATGGTTTGTTGCTTTCTTCTTTGAGTGCTTCCTCCTCTACTTCAATAATTTCAGGGATTATTCTTTTAGGGGTTTTATCAATTCTCTCTTTATTAGCACTTTTGTTGATGAAATGTTGCTTTTTTATTTCACTAGTGGAAGTTGTTCCTGTCCTTTCAAGGATCATTTTGTTCCTTAAATTCATAATATAGGTTGCTTCTAATTATTCCACTTATTGGATAGTAGGAGTTATCTTACCTTGTTTCATTTTGTCATATCTTGACTCATGTGGTTTCTGTAATATTTTAGTACCTTCAACTACTAATATTTGAGGATGATTATTTGAAGCATACTTATCCATATTCTCTTCAAACTACCTACAGACCAAAAAGCATTGATTCTTATATCCTCTTCTCAATTAGCATGTAAATATACATTGCGTTGATCACTTAGGTAAATTCCACATGCATCAGGGTTATGAAGTACATCACAAGTAGAGCAAAAATAGGGGAATCCTTCAGCTACATTGGTAGATGGTATAGGGTTTGGAACACTATTTTGATCCCTATCAGAATCTCTATTTTTCTAGTTATTATTCCCATTGTTTCTATTCCTACTTCCTTCTTCAGAGCCATTGTTGTTTCCCCAATTCCTATTGAAGTTCTTAAAGTGAGGATGATTATCAACATGAGGTTGCTCTATTTATGGTGATTCACAGTTATTACCATTGTTTCTTTTGATTCTTGTTATCCTATTGTTCATGTTATTAAGCATCTCAATCATTTGATTAGTCAATTTTTCCATTGGATCTATTTCAGTTCTTCTTTGTATATCAAATACTACTCTTTTGAGATTTCTTTTAGCTTTGTTAGCTTCTAGAGAGTAAGGCTTCATTTTACCACTGTCCAACATGTTTCTTTCGACTTCTATTGCTTTTTCCATGCATTCATCTATAGTGTTTGCTTGTTCTTGTCTTAACTCATAATTAAATTCTCCTTGGAAAGCATTTTTATAAAATCATATCGACTGAATGTTACTAGGACTAAGGTTGGCAAGGATTTTGTTTCTAGTTTTTGAAAACCTTCTGTTGAAGTCACTAACAGCCTCATTTTCCTTTTTCTTCATCGTGGCTAACTTAGTCAATAGGGACTGTTCATTTTTTCTCTCTCCAAATTTCTTTAAGAACACAGCTTCCATCTTGGTGAAATCTGGGATATCATCATCTGGAATGGAATTGAACCATTCTCTAGCATATTTTTCTAAAGTTTGTAAAAATATTCTTAAGACTACATCTTTATGTTCAACCTCTAGACTATCCATCACATAAAAAAAAAATTGGTATGATCTTCTCCAATTACTGCACTATTTCCTAGACATTTTGGAAGGTATTTGTGAGCTTTACTGGGTAAGGTATTCAAATTTGCAAGTAACACAAAATGCCTATACCTATTAGTCCTCCACAAATGTACATTAGCTTGATTTTTTTTATTTGCCTGATTAGCCTGAGCCATTGTTATTGTAGGTATAATGGGATTTAGATTTACAGTAGCAATGCCTACGGGGATATGGGTCTGGGTAGCATGAATATAATCTAATGGATTATCTACCTTAGTATTACTATGAATTGAACAATGAGAATAATCACATGTATCTTCTATAGCAGAATTCAAATTTTCATCTATAGTGATATCAATAGTAAAAATATTTTGATATTTATTTTTCTTTATGTACTTTTTATCTCTAGAATTTGATTTACTATTATAAGTAGTATTCTTGAAAATTTGAGTTTTTTGATTATGTATAAATACCTCTGGATTCTCGAGTTCTAGGAATAGCTCCTTACCTGTTCTCCTAGTATTCACCAGCATGTTCTGCTCTTTTCTTTTTTATTTTAATCTTTAGGGTTCGTTCAGACAGAGTCACCAGCACTAGGGTTCAAAAATAACAACGTATACTTTATCAAGAATGCTTGATATTAACACACATCCTCACAAGAGTCGGTTCTTGAAATAAAGAACGAACAGATCAAAGAAAATCAAAACTATAGTTTTTTATTCCTATTTTTTGGTCATTATTAAAATAATTTCATTGTTAAAGCCAAAGTTAAGAATGTAAAAACTCTTCCCCAGAAGCGATGCCAAAAAACTATCAAAACTATTTTTTGCATCCATAGGATTTGATTGTCACGTTGCAAGAAACCATTTGAAACTAATGAGCTATTACAGGCTCTGGTCAACCTACCTTTTTGTTCTGATAAACATGAGTATTGCTAAAGAAAAACTACAAAATGGGTAAGGAGATCCCAGCGGTAATTTTATGATAAAAATTTGATTACACACTCCATATTAATATAACTCTATGTATTAAAATGTATTAAAATGACCAAGAAAGAGTCGGGATCCTTAAAACCCAATGATAAAAATACTTCAAGCCCATTGAGCATCCCAAATCCAAACCCTAATGCTAAAGAACTTAGTAAGAAATTTAAGGCATTAGAAAATAAAAAATCTCATCTCCCTAACATCATCACTAGGAGCTAGGTGAATCCTCCTAAGAGGTCGTCCCGTAGACCAGGGGAATATAGGAAAAAAGGAGAAGATTTGGATGTAGGGGTGGAGATATGTGAAACTCTTCAGACTAAGGAATATGATAGTCTAGTTCTGCAACAAATTGCCTCCCCCAGTTTAGTCCTAAAGAAACCAAGAGCACTGAGAAGTCTCCTATAGATTTTGGAAGTGAAAAAAGAAGAGGGAGAATATCAAATGTTGAGCATCGAAAAAATAAAACTGATAATGACATTGCCAATGGAAAATAGAGAACCTTGTTTCAAAAGGTTATTCTGGGTTCTAAAAATAGCAAATTAGGAAAACCCCCTCAATGGAGGGGGAGAGGAATAAATCCTAAACAATCTAAATGAAGTTACTCTCATGGAATTTGAGAGGTCTCAATGGCCTACCCAAACACAGGGAATTCAATGCAATAAGAAATCAAGTGAATCCAACTATTATCATGTTGCAAGAAACAAAAATTGAAGAGATTCAGTCAAAAAAAGTAGCAAAAAAAATATGGAATCAAGAAGAGATGGTTTGCAAATCATCCAGAGGAGCATTTGGAGGCCTTATGACTTTGTGGGATCCTTGGATAGTAGAAGGCACCATTATTCAGAAATATGATAGGGTTATAAGTATTTAATTTAAGGAAATAAACAACATGTCATGGATCCTTTCAAATATTTATGCCCTAACTTCAATTCAATGGAGAGCTCTACTATGGGAGTACTTAGGCAATATGAGTGAAATCTTCCATAATGTCCCCTAGATTTTGGCTAGGGATTTTAACACTCCTCTTTATCCTTTAGACAAAATGGGTGAAATGGACCACCTATCAGGAGCATGGATGAGTTCAATGACTTTGTGAACTCTAACATGTTGATGGATGTAAAACTTTGAGGAGCGAATTATACCTGGAGCAATCAGTGGATAGGGTGTCATCTCATTCAAGAAAGGCTTGACAGGTTTTTTCTATCAAAGGAGGCTACAACTCTGTTTGGTGATTCTACCCTGCAAGCCCTTCCTAAAACTGCCTCTGATCATAATCCTATTTTTTTGGAGATCCCTAACTCTTTTTCCTTCAAGAAACATTTTAGATTTCAATCTATGTGGATCAAACATTCTAGTTTCAAAGATAACTTAATTCAATGGTGGCAGCAGCCTATTAGGGGTAGTGCAACTTTTAAACTTGTTAGCAAATTAAAGCTTGTTAAGGAAAAGCTTCAAACTTGGAACAAAGAGGTCTTTGGGAATATCTTTGAAAATAAAAAATAGGTTGTTGAAGGTTTGAAGATAATTTATCAGAGGATTCAATATGGTGATGCTAATGAAACTACTAGGCAGGAGGAATGGATAAAACTAGCAGAGTTTCATAACATTTTAGTCTGTGAGTAAATCTATTGGAGGCAAAAATCAAGGGCTATTTGGTTAAAATATGGAGATTCAAATTCTAAGTTTTTTCACATCACCACGCTTAGAAATAAAAGTAATAACAAGATAAAAATTTTAAAAAAAATAGATGGTTCTATTACTCAGGACTTAATAGAAATCAGAAAGGAGGTAGTAACTTATTTCAATTCTATACTTGGTCAAGAATCACAGTGCAACAAGGAGGCCAAAAATATTCTCTTGAAATCCATTCCTAGCATAATAAATGAGGATATAAACCTTAAGCTTCTATCTCTCTTTTATGATGAGGAAATTAAGGAAGCCTTGTTTAGCATGGAGCCAAAAAAAACCCCGGGACCCGACGACTTTCCCCCTCATTTCTATCAAGCTTTTTGGGACATCGTAAGTGAGGATGTTATTTCTACTGTCAGATAATTCCAAGCAGGCAATAATATCCCAAAATGTCTCAACTCTACTTTTATTTCTCTAATTCCTAATAAGAAAACCCCTAAATCAACAACTGACTTTAGTCCAATCAGTCTGTGCAATGTTTCTTACAAGATCCTAACTAAAGCCATTGCAAATAGAATGAGAGATGTGTTGCCCCACATCATAGATCTATGCTATGGAAGCTCTGTCCAGGGTAGGTCAATCTTGGATGGAGTTATCACAATTCATGAAGCTCTGCACTCTGCTCATAATACTAACAGGTCTATTTTTTCCCTCAAGCTTTATATGAACAAAGCATTTGATAGGCTAAATTGGGAATTTCTGATTGTTGTCCTCCTTAATTTTGGTTTTCACCACCAATGGATTAATTTGATTAAATAATGCATTTATAAAGCATGGTTTTCAATTTTGGTTAATGGAACAACTGCTAGTTACTTTCAAAGTCGCAAAGAAATTCGGTAGGGGGACCCTATCAGCTCCATGTTATTCATCATTATGGTAGAAGCTTTAGGTAGAACCATAAAAAATGCTTATAGTTCAAGACTAATATTGGGAATCAATGCAACATCACTCACAAGGGTTGTTTCTCACCAACAATTCATCGATGATACCCTTTTATTGACTAATGCATCGGTGGTTGAGGCCAAAAGAAATAAATACATCTTGCAACTCTACGAGGATGCTGCTGGTCAAAAAGTTAATTTTATTAAAAGCAAGTTATGTTTCTTGAACACCCCCATTCAGAGGCAAGGAAGGATTACAAAAATTTTAGGGTGTGATATAGCAAACATTCCCACTTCATATCTTGGTCTCCCCCTTTTCATTGGTTCTCTGAGAGAGTCAATGTGGGACAAGGTTATTGAAAAAATTCAAAAAAAAACTTGTTGGATTGAAAGGTCATCTTCTATCTCAAGCAGGAAAGCTGACCCTCACTAAGGCCTATCTTAAGAGCATTCCAGTCTATTTCCTCTTTGTTTTCAAAGACCCTGTGAAGGTTTTCCTTGACTGTCCTAAGTGGGTTTTTTCAGGCCTTCAATATTTCCTGGGTTAAACCAGCCATTGTACTTGATTTGTTCATCCAGTGGCCTTACCCCTTTTCAATACAAAGACTTAGATACATGTGGAAAATTTGTCTCAATCACTATATTTGGCAGGTGTGGTTAGAAAGAAACCATAGAGTCTTTAATGAGTCTATCAATGATCATAAAACTATCATTGTTAGGATCCTATCCTTTGCCAACGATATTGTGAACCTTATCCCTTTTGATAGTTGTAAACCTCATCTACAGGAGACCACGATTTCTCAATATTTAAGCTTAACCTTGTTAGATGAGTCTGTGCCTAGGGTAGTCAACCCCAAAGCCAATGTTAAGTGGTCCCCACCTCCTACAGGTTGGTTTAAGCTTAATTCTGATGGAGCGGCTAAGGACAATCCTGGAAAAGTAGGCGCTGGTGGTATTGTGCGAGATCATAATGGGAATATGATGCTTGCATTTTTTGAATATTTGGGAACAAGGACAAACAACGAAGCTGAAGCTAGAGCTATGTGGAGAGGCCTTCAAATGACTCAAGACTTATAAGGCAATTTGATCATAGAAGGAGACTCTATGCATGTTATAAATCTCCTCAATAATTGGAAAACACCTCCTTGTAGGATTAAAACAATTGTTGAAGAGGCTAGGATCCTTTTCCAGGGAATACAAGATAGAAAAATCCAACATGTCTTTTGGGAAGCTAACAAAATTACGGATAAGCTAGCCAATTTGGGTGTCGATGGTGAAGAACTTTTTAAATGGGAACACGGTGTCCCGAGTGAAGTAGAGGAGCTTATTCAACAAGAATGCCAAGAATAATAGTTGAATTTACCAACAAGTAAGGCACTGTAAGTTTGAAGGCTAGGAGTATTCTCGTCTCTTTTTTGAAATGGACTCACAATAAAAATTATCTAAGTTGTCAGTCTTCGTGGATGCTGCTTGGAAATACCACAAAGACTAATGGGGACAGTCACATGTCAGATAACATGGCTCCTAGTCATCTTAGTAATTTAAGGTTGGTTGATAATCATAGGGTAGGAAATAAATGGCAATATAAGACTTTGAACTAGAGCCACGTGGACCACCAGATAGCCATCGCCATAAATCTATCCAATAGGTTCACTTCTCCAAGGCTGATTGGCCAAGATGGGATGTGGTCCCAAAGCATGTCATATACAAAATAAAGCAATTACCAAAGAATTATTAAGAGTAACTATCAATACAAAGCTTGTGGGAGTTTTTTTTAGTACTCTGCTATGTGTGTTTGCAGCTTTTTATTTCTCCACTATTTCAAGGAAGGGATCCGTGTCTTTTTTTTTTTTGTAATTATGATGCAGGTGTGTTTTCTCGGGGTACACCCAAAATGTTGTATGGGAAGTTTATTTTTTATAATAGGCTATGTGCCTTACTGGATGTAATGGCTTTGGCGGCATGTAGATTTTACATATATAGGATCCTTAGTAAGGACATGTTCATCAACAGAACTGAGTTGATTTTTGTAAAATGTTTTGGGTCAACTTGTAAAACCCGGTATTAATGCTATAGTATATTATCTACAAAAAAAAATGACCAAGAAATAAAATAACCATTTGTTATGCCTTATGTAGACTGATGCCTAGATTCACTGGGTTGTTATAGCAATTTAACAAAAAAATTTACATGAACTAAGAGAATGGAAAAAAGAAAATTGGTGCTCTTAGACTTATTCCAATATCGTAATAAAACTAAAAGTTGACCAATGAAAGAAATGTATGTAATGCATTAAAATAATGTAATCCATTACACAGTAACACACCAAAATGATATAAAGAATTAACAAGAAAAGACCCAAAATTGTATTGATTTAAAAAGTCATTACATTCAGAGTAAGCAAGAACCTTTTAAACTCTATTTTTTTCTTAGAAATTATCAATACAATGAAGATATTCTGCTCAAATAATGTAACAGAAATATCCTACTCTCCTTGTTCCAATTTGGTAATAGAAAAGTCTCTAAATATTTGACTCAATAATCTGGAAATATTCTCAGCTTCTTGGGTACTTTCCTATCAAAATCCTGCACATAATGGGGAAGAAAATAAGAATGAATGAGAAAAAATAGGCATAGAAATGAGATACAATAGCACAACTCTAAAGGGTACTCAAGTATACCTCTTATAAAAATTGATATTCTCTAATTGCTTTATGATGATTCTGAACCAGGGCACTCCTTCTTATAGGTTGGGTTCCTGAATCTGTTATTCTTGGTTTATTTTTAGCCTTACACTTTTCCTCTTCTGAGTTGATCTTAAAAACTGGTACAGCTGGCTTCCACTATCTTTTTTGTTTTGTTTATGATGTACACTTGCCTTTGAAATTTTCAAACTATAGCTTATTTCAACCAGTGATGGTGGTGTTTGGAGAGTCTATTTTTTCTTCCACTACTTCCTTTTCAACTATTTTCTCTTCAACTACTTCCTCTTGAACTATCTCCCTTTGAGCACTTGACTCTTTTTCTATTTCAAAGACTTTTTCTATTGGCATAGATCCTTGTTTAGTTGGAAGAGTTGAGCTCATTTCTTACTGTTAACCATATGTTTCAACCTTATTCCCCTTTTGATCTTATTGCAACCACTTTATTTATTTTCTTATTAGCGTCTAAACTTCTGTGTCAAATTTTGCAGTAAACCTTAGCATGTTAATTTCCTACAAAATTATATTTTTTGTATGGCAAGAATGGGCTTGTTTCTCACATATTGGAAGAGCAAAATATCCATGGTATTTACCAAAAAGGTAGATTTTCTAGTCATTTATGACTCATCATCTAACTCACAATTAAATATTTCTATTATATGCCTGAGTAGCTCTTCTACATTAGGGGCTTGTAAGAATTGGTCTAAGGATAAACTAATATCTACCATTTTTCCTATTGCATCTTCTATAAGATTATCCACTTCACTAACAACACTGATCCAGCTTTCCTAGTTTACCCCAAACATGGTCACTTTTAGGAACTCAATATTGAATTGTATTTTACTCCCATCATTTGTTATTATCTCTTGGCTCTGTAACTCTTAAAACTTATCTCCCATTAAATCAAGGGTAGGAAGAATGACTTTGAATTCTTCTACCTTCTCCTGTATTAATTCCTGTATTTCTCGAGCAATTATTTGAATCACCCTAATCTGCCTAAACATATCAGTGAGCCCTTTGGCATGAGCTCATATTTTCATTGACATTTCCTTCTTTATTATATTCAGATAATAGGCATGATTTGTAATCCTTACCACCGAAGGGGGCTATGCCTTTGGAGTATCTTTTTGTGCCAATTCTTCTTGTTTATTTATCAATCCTTTCATTTCAGATTTTTCCTTCTCTTCTCTTTTCAAGTGATTCCTTAATTCTATAATTTTCTTGACTAGTTGGTCCGTGGTTTGGTTTTACATTACCTTGACAACTTTGACCATGTCACCTTCCTTTCCCAGTACTAATGAGCCTCCCATATCCTCATTGACTCTAAAGATAATTGGGTCTTGCATGGCAGGAATATTTACTTCTGCTATATCTGACATAGATGTTTCTAATCGTGGTTCATTTGTAAGTTGTTCTCCTTAATCTCCAATTCCTGCCACTACCTATAATTCCTATTCATTTGTAGTAGTAAAGGTAGTTTGCTCATCTATCCTCCCCAACAAGACCTTTGTAGAAGGTAAGAACAATTTCAAATTCTTCTTTTCTGTAGTGGTTATCTCTATTTGATTCTTCACTTGGTGACTTCAAAATAGACTCCTAAATCCACCTTTTCTTCTCATATTCATTTGTATTACTTATGGAATTTTAATCTCTTGGAATTTCATTTTCATAGATGCAGGGATGGCCATGGGTGCCAATTTCTTCACACTTTCTACAGCTAATACTCTGTCAAAAGTGGGAATTATAGCTTTTTCTATGAGAGAAGACTTCTGAGCAAGTTTGGTTACAATCTCTTTTCCTTTAGCTACGCTTGGGTTTTTAGAAACTTCTTGGGAAGTGCTTGGTGTTGCTTCTATTATAAGATGATCATCTCTAGGATGCCTAACCTATTGCTCTAATATATCTGGAATATTCATAGTTACTTTCATTTGATCAATACCTTGTTCTTATATTAACTCTAATGAAGTGTCTTCCTTGACTGCTTGAGCAACTCTAGGTCAAATAGGTGCTACAGATTCTACTGAACCTTCTCTAATCATTTTCAATTCTATAGGGTAATCATAAGCTTCATGAATCTGAGTGCTACCCTTGTCTTTAGGAGGGAACTCATTCCATACAACCTGTAACTTTGTTCCCTTTTCCATACCTTCCAATAATATTTCTTCATATGCATATTTTTGATGTTGTATTCAAGCATGCTCTTATTTTTCCATCATTTTACTGTATATTCCTTTCCAATCGTAAAACCTCCAATTTATCTCATCGAATTCCATGTTGTCTAAATCAAACATCCCCTTAAGTAATGTTGGGTAGCCAACAAATAGATAGTCTCCAAAGCGACAGGGAACATTGATCCAAGGGACTTTACCATGTTTCTTCACTAGTCTCATCTTAGCTTCCTCGGCCACCTGCCTACATAACTCTGGAGCTGCTAAGGACAATGGACAATACATCGATAATAGCTTAGAGGGGATTTTGGCTCCATAGAGCCTAATATAGGTGAACCCTTTGGAGAAAAATAAATCCCCTATCTACTTTTCTTTGATGAAATTTTTTACTCTTGGCCCTTGCCTTTCGGGGAGTATGCCGGTTAAATTCTAGTGGATTTCTATCATAAAATGGTCACAGAACTAGCCCATTTCAATCCTTCCTTCATGTATTCTCCAAAAACTAGTCTAGACGTAAGTGTTGTTAATGTCTTCTATTCTTTTTTGGGCCTCTTCTCCCAATTGTCCCACTATCAGGTTGATAAAAATTGAGTATTGTGAAAAACAGGGTATCTCTTGCCTTTGTTCAAAAATAGCCTTTTTCAATTTTGTCATCTGCTCGTGCATTTGGTTACTCAATTCTAGTTCCCATGCATAAATTGGGGTATTATTTTCCTGGTTGAATTGTGCTACTAAATATAGGACTCTTCTACTTACTACACTAAGATATTGTACTCCTAGGACAATATTTACCATATCACAAAAATCTTGGACCCATGGCCTAAAAGCAGTTTTCGTAATTGGGAATTGATCAACTATTTTCTCATGTGTATCAAATAAATATATAAAAACCTCTAATATTGTTAACATTCGAGATTGAAGTTCAATTACCTATTTTATTAATTAGGTGGTAGACTCTGTCAAATTGAAAACTTGCTTGATGTGCTCAAATTTCATGCTAAACACTGATCGGTATTTATTATCTTGAAATGTTCTAGTCCTCTCGTTGTATGCCACTACTAACCATGCCATAAAGTCTTAGGAGAAGTGGGCCTTCGGACATATCAACTTCTTGAGGTTGCTAGTCTATCTGTTACTTTTGGGAAAATCCTTGTACTGTAACCTCCTGGCTTTATGAAATATGTTAGCTATTATCCAAGGGGTTCTATTATTGTTCTCCATTACACAATTAAAACTCCTGATACATGTGTTTTCGATCTTGTACTACTACTCTGGAGTAGGTTTCTTATCAGCTCCGCACTTTTGGGCGAAGTCATACTTTGTGGTACCTAGTACAGGCAGTCCAAAAATCTCATAGTATGGTGACCGATATGTAATAAATATCATCGCTTCTCTAGTGTCTTCGAGTGCAAAAGCATCTCCGTAGGAAGCCATTGTATTCATGATAATGGGTCTAGTTTCTTTGAAAATAAAATCTTGAAACTCTTTTTCTCTCTGTACCTCTTGCATATCAATTTTTGCTCAAGATTACCAGGGTGGTAAGATCGACTGATTTCGTGAGCTCAAATACTGGGTGGTGAAATGAGTTCAATATTTTTGCATGTTTTTTCATTAATACTATGTTACCAATTGCTTTTTAAAATTTGCCAAAGGAAATTTGCCAACACATTTTCTTCCAATGTTGGGCTTTTATGGCAAGTAGTGTTCCTCATCCTATATGTCCTTGTGTTCTTTGAATTGCGTACCTATAATAATTTAGATTTTCACTATTGGTTGTTGAAGCTTCTTCTCATTTGATATGGAACTATGATGTGTGGTAGTGGTGGCTTCTATTTGAACATCATGCCACCTTTGCCCTGAACGATAATTAAATATTAGGGATTTATTACACTTTTAATTTGGTAGTAATCATCTTGGGGATCCCCATAAGATTTGATTCTTGATGTGAGTGTCGATCATCATCTTGGATATCTATTGGGAGGAATACATCTTATAAGTTTATTCTAAATATTTCAAGTCCATTAGATCATATGTTCAACTGAGCTCACCCATATGATCATTTACACATGCCTTAAATTTCCCTGAATAACCGTGAACGAGTGTAGCCATTCGATCATAATGGATAAGGTCTCATCCTTTGATTTCATTTGTATCATTGGATCTATAGTAGGGTAACCTTACTTAAAAAATGGTCGTTAGATCTTAGTGGGTTCAAATATAGCCATTGATCTCCCTTTTGTATATAAATTGAGCTTTGGAAGAACCGTAATCATTGGATCAACTTAAATTATATTGCAATCGTTGATCTGACTTGGCTCTCTTTTTTAATAAAGATTTTATTAATCCATGATCATCTTCCTTTCGTGTGGAACCGTTGGATCTATTGAGCCTAACCACGGTCGTTAGATCTGTTATACCTATGTTTGACTTAACCTAGGACTTATGTGGGAATATTTTCTCAAGTTGTCCCTCTTGTGGCTCGTGGCACCGTTGATTCATCTTCTAGGAATGTTGCATCCATAAATATGATTAAACCTACAAATGCTTTAGATTAAAATATGTGATTAATTTTCATAGTCAAACCTTTATGCCTTAAGGTTGCACCGTCGTCGTTGGATCAACCTTTATTCCATCGCAGCCTTGGATCTTTTATAACATGTGGGTTAGATAACCAAAAAAAGCATGCTTCGAATTTTTTTGTTTAATATTGATTAATAAAAAAAGAGGGGGATTAATAATGTGTTATGGCCCTTGCTAAATGTGATTAAAATTTAATTAATCGAATGCTAATTAGTCTTACCATTAGATTTACCTTTGAATCGTGCGCCACCATTAGATTATTTCGAGATGGAGCGCATCCTTGGATTTATCAAAAGATATGCATTGTATTAGCCCCACTTGTATCTTACCATTTTGACTTTGACTCGATCGATGTCATCGGATACTAATAAGATTTTTTCACGGCCATCAATTTATTTTAATCTCAATGGAGTGCTACCATCGGATTTACTAGAAGACATTCGTGATCATTTCATTACTTGGACCTTTGACTTGTGCATTGTCTTAGATCTTGGAGGGGATTAGCACAACCGTTGATTTCTTTTATCCTATGGGATTAGTTTCAAAACAAAATGTGACCATTGGATTAAACCTAATCTTATCGCTACCCTTGGATCCTTTAAAGCGGTCTAACATCTAATCAATAGCTTTTGACATTAACTTAGGCTCCCAAAACCTTAGAGCATGAAAATTTTCTTAAAATTAGTTTTACTGAATAAAACACGTCCATTCAATTTCACCTTGGATAAGTGCTACCATCGGATTTGCATGATTTAATCAAAGGAGCACATTTTTTAAATTTTAACCATATACTATGTAAAGCTTAAAAATTACCTTTAGACCTGATCAATCTAACTCTCGATTGGCTCATTAAAGTGCCACCGCTCAATTAAGGAATAATGGAGTGCTACCCTTGGATTTAGGTCAATGTGCTTGAATGTTAATGAATGGGGGTGCATACCCTCAAGCCTTTGCTCAAAATTATCATTATAGCCTTAATTAAGGTTTTTGATATTGCTTAGATTTTTGGGATTGTAGAACATGGAACTTGATTAAATCCTTTTAATACCTTAGGACTTTAATGATTTAACATTTTAATTAGGTCCAAATATGATTATTGATCCGGGAGACTAAACCTTGTATTTTTAATGGTTGGATTTTATTTAAAATATATTGACTTTGGTAACCCCTTTAAGATATAACAATTTTTTTAAAGGTGCACATATTATCAATGTTTAAGGTTAAACTCATTATTCAACTTATGGAAAAGCAACTTCTCTAATAATATGCAAACAGACTAGCAATGCTTGCTTGTTTTGATGAAACCAAAAATTTAAATTTGGGGGTTTCAAAGTTTGAGTCAAATTTGGCTCCAACAATAACCTAAAGGCATTGAGAAGAAGCATGGACAAGGTTGTCATGGCATTAATACTTTTCATAGCATCAAATATGGTCATATGCATCTTTCTCCATGGAAGGCCAATAATACCCCATCCAAAGGAGATTTTTGGCAATGGAATTACCGCTAAAATGGCCTCCACATGAACCTTCATGAGCTTCATTGAGAGCTATTCAAGCTTCATTGGAGTTAAGGTATTACAAGAGGATACCTTCAAAATAATTTTGATACAAAGTATTACCAATTATAATGAATCGACATGCTCTTTTACACAAAATATTATGCTAATTATGATCTAAACCATCAGGAATCAAACCATCCTTAAGAAAATTAAAGATGTTGGTATACCATGGTTTATATGGGAAAGCTTTTATGGTAAAAAAATCTAACAGAACAAGATAAGAACCAAATTATATGGGCTCCTAGAGTTTTCTAATGATAATCAATGCTTGATCATCATCCAACTCCAAAGGAAATAAATATGTAGTAGTGGCCATGGAATTTACATGGTGGTTGGAGGATCTAGGGACAGACTCTATGGTTACCCGATCGAATGTGAACAAAATATTGGTGACAATCTCTTTGTAATGTTTTATCTTATCATCCTGATTTTGATAAAAATTATTAATCACAAGTTGAGAGTCACAAAATATAGAGAGAAATCTAACATTTAAGTTCAAGTCTACTCTAATACCAAGGATTAAAGCTTCATACTCAATAGTTTTGTTCATGCAACAAAGAATAAAGGACAAGGAGATAAGATATTTTTATGGGGTAACTAGAATGACTCCAACACCAACACCCTTCATGCATTAGGCTCCATAAAAAAATAAAGTACAAGAATCTAGTTGTTCAACCTCTATGTCGAAGCACTCATTGGGAAACTCGATGACCAAAGGATGGATAGCTTCTAGGGAAATGAAGGCCAATTGATCAGCAATGACATGACCCTTGATAGTCTTCTAACCTATGAAAGTCAGGTAAAACTCACTAAGGGCTAAAACCCACTTAGTAGCTCAACCTGAAAGGTGGATTTTAGACATTAAGTAATGTAAAGGATCAAACTTCACAACCACCAATGTCTTATGGTTAAGCATGTAGTGTCTTAGCTTCTAGAAAGTGAACACAATAGCAAGGTAAAGCTTTTCTAAGGGAGTGTACTAGGTTTTATAGTTGACCAAGGTTCTACTGATATAGTAGATATCTCACTCTTTTATTTTATCATCATGTTAATCCAACAAGACTTCCAAAGCATGAGTTGTGGCTACTATGTAAAGCATCAGATGCTTATTAGGTAGAGGTAGAACTAAGATAGGCAAGGAAGTGATGTACCTTTTGAGTTCATAAAAATCTTATTGACACTCATAATCCTACCATAACACAACATCATTCTTAAGAATCTTAAGAAAGGGATGACACTTATTGGTTAACTGGGCTATGAACCAACGAATAGCTTTAAGCCGACTTTGAAAGCTATGCAATTTGATCAAGGTGCAGGGAGGAGACATGCCAGTGATAGCTACTATCTTAATGAGGTCCACTTCGATACCTCACCTATAAATTATGAAACCTAACAACTTGACAAGTGTGACTCCAAACACACACTTGGAGGAATTAAGATAAACCTTGAACTATCCATGCCTTTTAAAAATTCATCTTAGATTGATAACATGATCCTGTCAATATATGGAGTGACCCATAATATCATCCATATAGTTCTATAAAATATCACATATCATGTCATTAAGAATATAATTTATAGCCCTCTAATATATGGCACCTGTAGACACCTAAATCATGTCATGCTTAGGGGAGCTACTTACATAGACACACTCATAAGATCATAAGACATAATATTGGACTTTCCAAGCATCAACAGTGGTTCTCACCACTCATTTGGGGCCTTTTCAAGCCATCCAAGCTTGGCCGCTCAAGCCAAGAGTGACCAGATTCTAGCCACTCAAGCCTAGAGTGGCCAGACCTTAGCCACTGCAGATGATAGCGGCCAGATCATAGCCACTGTAGATGATAGTGGATAAGCCATAAGAAGTGGTTTGCCAACAAATAGGCCCAATCTTGGGTGGAAGTGGTAGTCTGCATGCAATAAAGGTGAGCGGGAGTGACTTTGCATTCCTTTTCATGACCAGTTCACATAGGAGACTTGAGTTTGCATTTAGACTTAAGTTAACTGACCTCCAAGCATAAACAAAGGACAAAATCTTCTCATGCTAACGACTAGTTTGCATAGAAGACTCAAGTGGGCAGTTAGATTTCAGTTAATTGGCCTTCAAATATAGACAATGGACAAGAGCTTCTCATGCTAACTTGCACTACGCATGAGAAATTCATTTCTAGGGCTTGGACATAGACCTAGGGTTTCACACTATAAAAGGTGCAAGCCTAAGAGCACCAAAGGATCCATATATGACATATAGAGAGCCTTATCATATCCAAAAATCGACATATTGAGGAGAGCATTTCGAGACTTGAGAGAGTTCTCTTTGAGATCATGTGTGTGATGAAGCTTTGACGAATCAAAGGGCATAACACCTACTTTCTTCAACATCGGATCATAGTCTTTGACCCATAGCTTTGGGGCAAGGAGAGCAAGGTTTTATTTAGTGGCCATTGTCTTGGATAGTGGCCCGCGAGCTTAGCTTAGATAGACATAGCATATTTTATCTTGTTTTCTTATATTATTAGCATAGATTTACTTGATTCCATGGTATTGTTTTATCATATTTCTATTACATTCTTTGATTACTAACAACCTCATCCAAGGAGGCAATCTTGGACACCTAAAAGTGTGTTGTTTCATTGCTTGCAGGGCCACAGGTACATCGGATGAAGGTTACAACATACGAGAGCAAAAGGGATCCCTCTAGGAAATAGACCTGGAGAAGGAGGCATATGTAAGCCCTCATACATTTCCATGTGCGAAACTAGGAAGCTTTTATAAGCGCACCACCTCTTCATGGAAGGGGCACTCCTTGCCCACTTGTAATTTATAGTATCAAAATGGGTATCCCTAAGAGGGACCGACATGTAACCGAGCTTCAATATCAATAAAGAGATCCATATTTTGTTATTTCATGTTATATGCTTTCTTTTTCCTCTTGTCTTTCCATTTTATCTTTGGTATTTTAAATAAGCATTGCAAGTAGGGTTTTTAGAAAAGGGACCGGTGCATGCATTCCTAGGGTCACTACAGATGGCGATCACGATGGGACCACCACTAATTTTTTATTTTTTGCCAGAATACTAACTTAATTTTGTGTGCAGGTCTAGCCACTCTGAGCTACAACGGCCAAAAACTAGCCTCTCTGAGCTACAATGGCCAAAAACTAGTCGCTCTGAGCTACAGCGGCCAAGAACCAGCCGCTCTGGTCAACAACGGCCAGGACTAGAGTGCAACAGAGGTCAAAACATCGACTCTCTAAGCTGGATCAAATGTTGGTATAGCTTTTCTGATATTTTACAACTTTCTATCTACTTTTGTGTGTTTAAAATAGAGAACTTAAAGCACATTTATGTTTGGAAATTGAAAGAATAAAAGAAGAAATAATTAAGCATTTCGCATATCTTAGATCTTCTTTTAAATTTTCCACTAGGCATTTCTAGGAACAATGGCTTATGCCTAAAAAGTTTTCCCTAGAATCCAACGTGCTAGACATTGTATGTTGTTTTCTTGCTTTGAGGCCCTGCTAGAGGCCATAGTTGCACGAGATAAAGTGCGCTCATACAAATCATAGTAGTTCATGCATCTTTTTGAATATTGAAATGTATTTTTGCACTTAGGCATATAGGAAAGACTCATTGCTGCTATATGATGCACTTTATGTTACGCAAGCTTAAAATGAACACCACACACGCACGTCTCATTTAAAAATTGGAGAGTTGGATTTCATCACCAACCTTCAATTCAGTCCAGTGACGTTGGAATTCATCTCCTTCCACTGGTTTTCCCCCTAGAGCTTCCTAGAAATGGATTGGGAAACTTACTTATAGTGACACTAAGTTACTTGTGTTCAAACTGTCTCCCATTATTGGAACAATCATTGGTTCAGAGTGGAGGAGCTAGGCGAACCCCCCATTGGGTCTTCAGTGGTGTACCCTAGCTTCTTTTGAGAAAATCATGTTTGGCATGGGTGTACTTGATTGTCACTATGGATGAGTCTTCTCATTCTTAATCCAAGAACAAGAGCAAAGAAATCGAAAGAGAACAACACATCAAAACACATCAAACAGTTTAGGGCACACTCAAATTGGTAATCAAGATAAACATTTGTTTGGAATTGTGTGGTCATTCCTAAATTGCAACTCAAAATATCAAGTCATAAAACAACATGGTCAAAACAAGAAGTAAACACCCTCGGTCTGATGCCGAGGGAGAGACAGAAGCAATTCATACCCATAGGAGGAGTCATAGTAATGTTGAATGACCTACCCATAAGATCATGAGACGTAGCTCCACGAGCCTAAGGGGTGATAACTCAACTCTTGGGGGATCTCCTCGAGAAACCCCAAGTAAGGAACCACATCATGGAACAAAGTCACATAAACAAAAAGAGGCTTCACAACCATCCTCATCAAGGAGACATGAGGAGACCTCAAGGGCCTCCTCTAAACACACAAAAAAATCTCAAAGACATGAGGAAACTTCAAGGGCTTCCTCCTCACATGGACATAAAGAAGGTTCTAAGACCCATTCTTCACATGGGGATGATGAGACTACCACATCTCCATCCACATGGAGAAAACATGTCACCACTAAGCCCTCTTCATCAAGAAGGCAAACAAGAATTGCAACACCTCAAGACTCACAAGAAACATATGAAATAGGTCTACCCATTGAAGGGCAGGAAACTAGAGCTACATCTAGTCATGGGAATCATATAGAAGAAACCCTTCACACAAAAGGAAATATTCCCATAGACTATGACCTCATAGGAGTAAATGGCACCCCACGGGACTAGCCATGGAGAACAAGATAGCTAGATGGGTTGGATCGATTTCCTACTCAACCAACTCAAAGAACTATAGCTACTGAGAACTCTGCATCTGGAAGCTCACAAACTATGACTTCTAAACATACCTCCCAGTATGGGGGTACCTCAGAGCGACCCCATAGAAGATGCATGGAGTCTGATCATAGGGATACTCAATAGTACACTAAACAAGTCACATTAACTAGCAAGAGTATAGATACAACAGAAACCCCCTCGAGGAATCTGTGAGTCAAGACAACAAGAACAGAGTCAGATAAACATGAGTCTTCTATGATAGCACAAATTGACCGAATGAGGCGGTTAGAAAATGCATTACGTAAAGAGCGAGAGTTAGTGGAAGCTCTCGAACAAGAGAAACAAAGAGAAAGACTCTTGCGCCAACATGAGCAGCATTTAAGAGAGCAATCTGAGCAGCTAGCTCTTAACAATTTATAGATAAATGGTGGTGACCACCAAAGAACAAGACACGCTGACTCACCTAAGGAGAGGCACACTAGACAAGATATCCCACAATGAAACCCCCCACCAAATCATGAACAAAATCCAACTAATGGGGGAGGGTAAACATAACAAACCAAGATCACAATCTTGAGTCCCCTCATAGGAGGGAGGAAAATGGAACAAATCAAATGGATAGAGAGTTACCTCCATTGCCAATGCGAATAGGCTTGCAAGAGGAGGAAATTCATGCATCAAAGGTATTTCAAGAGCTTGCTAAAAATATGAAAACCTTTGAGAAACAAGAGGCAGCTAGGAACTCACCAACATTGAGCAAGATACACAATCAACCATTGTGCCCATCAATCCCTAGCCCTCCATATCCTAAGCACTTTGAGATGCCTAGGTTAGAGAAGTTTAAAGGTGAAGAGGATGCACAAGAGCATGTCACCAATTTTATCAATGCTTATTTTCATCTTGAAGACAATGACGCTCTCATGCTAAGAACATTCATAATGACATTTTTAGGTGTTGCCACTCAATGGTTCAACCAACTACCTAAGCATAGCATAACCAACTTTGAACAACTAGTAAACACATTCTTGAAGTGTTTCTCCTTTGGTGCTAAGAAGAAGGTGAACCTTTCAGACTTGGTGAACTTGAAATAGTATGATGATGAGCCAATAATGGATTATGGGAATAGATGGAGAAAAGTCATGGCAAAATTATCATTCTCCATTCCCACAGAAGAGATCATTCGCATGTTTACCAAAATTTGTTCTAAACATATCTCCCTCTTGCTACAACTCCAACAATATCCTTCATTTGAAGAAGCTTTGGCACATGCCAAGCTCATCGAAGAGATAAAAGTAGATGAGGGAACCATTAAGCTCCAAAACAAAAAGGAGTGGAACAAGAATGGTAAGAATGACAAGTACAAACAGCAAAGTAACCCTGCTCTAGTAAATCAAGTCGTATTGGCTACACCCAAGGATGGGGGTGCACAACAACCATAGAACTATCAAGCACATCCTCCACCAGCCAACTATGACCAAAAGAACAATCAAGGAAGAAATCGAGAATGCAAGCCACCTCGTTATTTCATACCTCTATTAGAATCAATGCAATCAATCTTTAATCAGTTGAGCGAGGCCAGGAGGATCAGATTTCTTGATATACCTCTTGTAGATCCCAACCATCCTAAGCCAAAAGGATATAGGGAAGATCAATTTTATCCTTATCATAGGATATCGAGGCATGACATTGAGGCTTGCGTCGGGTTTAAGCATCAAGTGCAAAACATGATTGAGGCAGGAGAGCTCAAAGTTGACAACCCACTGGCTCTCGATAACAGAGACATGGGCATATACAGAAACCCATTGCCCAATCATGAGGCCCCTCGAGAGCAAGGGGCCCAAGTCAATCAGGTTCGAGCTGACATACCTACCCATGGATGCATTGGGATGGTTGAGATCATTAACATAGCAACAAGGACTAGGTGGTATGGTCAACCGCAACCGCCTATAGCTCCCATGAACATCCCAGCCGCTCCTAGGCAAAGGTAAGACAACCTTCCAGGTCCACCAACGAGACCTGTGGTAACTATTCGGAGTAGATTGGAGCAAAACCTATAGATGACTCCAGCTAAGTTATCCATCTATGAGCTCATACAATAGTCCCCAAAGCATAGGGAGACTCTAATGGAGATTTTAAGAACAATTGAGCTTCAACCGCAAGATGCGAATGCATTCACTCACTTTGTGGGACAAGTGCAAGAATACCAGGAACCTGTAATCCGATTCTATGATCATGAGATTAAGACAGTTTTTGCTGCCTTACCAGACCCTCCGCTAAACATTATAGTGGCCATCAATGACTTACCTTTCAAGAGGGTTTTGGTCGATACAGGTTCATCGATAAACATCATCACAACAACTGCAATAGAGCACCTCAAGATACCCAAGACCAATATCGTTCTAGGAGCTTACACATTGAGAGCTTTTAATGATGCTTTATGCAATACTATGGGAATGATAGTCCTACCCATCAAGGTGGGGCACAAGACCATCCCCGTGATGTGTCATGTCTTAGAAGGAGCTATGCAGTATAACATCCTCTTAGGGCACCCTTGGATAAGGGCCATGAAGTGTGTGCCTTCGATCTTGCACCAGTGTGTCAAGTATGTGCACGAAAGCAAAGTCTATGTGGTTCTAGCCGATGAAGAGCCTTTTAAATACGTTAATCAGGTGGATATTCTAGGAGAATTCATGATCCCTTCTACTCACCTATACATGGCACCTTCATCCCCAACCACACAAGTGGATAACAAAGACAAAGGGGTAAGAAAAGACCCATGCACATCAACACCTCCTGGTGCACTCAAGATAGTCAATGCTTCTAAAGTACCATCAACATCAAAACCAAAAGACAATCAAAAGCTAAAGGCACCCTTAGTTAAGGAAGAGAGGCCCAAGGAAGTGCCAACTATAGCCATTTCTAAAATACCAAGTCCTATGGAAGAGGAAGATCCTCAAGATCAAGATGAAGATAGTGATTATCACCCTGCTTCACCAGTATCATCTATGGGGTCATCCATGTCGCATGCATCAATACACTTGGCAAGTACAGGCATAGGGGAGTACCTTGTGCAGAACATCACCTTTACACCTATCATTGAGTCTGCACAGGACATAGGGAGGCCTAAAGACTTGAGGCCGCCAGTAGGAATAGTGGTTCCACTTGGAATCCCTCCCAACCAAACCAATTTTGTCTATGTCGGCCTGGACTGCGCTCATAAGTCTTCAGATATAGAAGGATATGGTGACAAATTATTCACAGTCAATGTTCGTTACCTCTCTAATCCTAAGTTTGCTCTAAGCTACTTTGAGCATTGCCATTGGCATGGCTATGGCCTTGGCGTATATGAGCAAGGGTGCAGGAGGCCTTACAAGCCACTATATCACCTTCCTTCTGATAGATTTGGCTTAGGCTATTATAGCGGAGGTCGAGATGACTCACTTGTAGCAGCATTGGAAAGATTAAGCATAGGGTTGGGAGAAGACATTGATTTCATTCCTTATCACCCTCTAAGAATAGCAAATTTGAGCAATAGACAAGTGGCCATGGTAAACATACCGCCTCCAAAAACTTATCATCCAAACACCTCAATTGATTCCACCCCAATAGGGTACAACTCATGGGATGAGGAGAATGGATATGAAGCAAGTGATGATGAGTGATGATAACTTTCTTAGGGTCACATACCAATGCTAACAGTTTTTGGATAAGTGATGATGACTTTGAGGATGAGACCGAGATGGCTTATCTTGGACCTCACCACTTGCGACAAGTCAATGAGCTAGTAGAGAGAGAGGCGGCACTTCATGCCATAGACCCTCAACTCTAATTTTTGGGGAGACCTATTGACCTAGCTACCATTCATCGGATGGTTAATCCCCCTCCGCCTACATTCAGAGAGAAGTTAGAGCCCAATGATCCTATTGTCCACCCTACTCATGGGCCAGATCCAAAAATTCCCATTCCTCCAAAACCTCATCGTGAGTATGGAAGGGAAACCCCTAAGACAAGATTGCACCCATGTGGTCTTGGAGATTTCATCCCATCCATCAACATGATCTCCATCGATTTGACCACTCCACTTCATAATCTAGTAGATCCTACCAAATCATTGCATCTTGATATAGAGGCTATTGATTGGGATCGTGCTAGTTCACCCATAGAGCCAGAAGACCTCTTCCCCAATGAAGAGATGTTACAACCATTCCATTTTGCATCAGGTTGTGCATATGACGTCTTCCATGTTGGTTTGGAACTTGAGTCACTAGGTCCTATGAATCCCATTGATGACATTCATTTTATACCCACGCCTCATCAGCTAGAGGATGGATCACATATGGCTATAGAAGCAACTTTTGAGGTGGACATCAGTGATGATCCTACTCAACCAAGGAAATTCAAGTTCAGAGAAATTCTATCTCCACAGGAACAAGTCATCTTGATTCCTCTCCTCAAGGAGAGGCCAAATATTTTTGCTTGGACTTACAAATACATGCCAGGGATAGATCCAAATTTAGTCATTCACAACCTTTCATTGGATCCCATGAAGAAGCCAATCAAGCAAAAACTAAGGAAAATGCATCCAACCATTGCTTTGATGGTAAAGAATGAATTGCAATTTCTTTTTTTTTTTTTTTCTAAATATTTTTTTTCCCCCTTTTCCCCGGCCTTTTCTCCTTTCTCCCAAAATAGAAGAGCAAGTTTTCTATTCTATAGAGGTTGTGGCCTATCAGGATTGGCTTTTCCAACTATGGGACTTCCTAAAGCTTGGAATAATACCTCAAGTTTTGTCGCATACGAAAGGTGAATATTTAAATAGAGAGAAACAAGATACATTTTTCTAGGATAAATCCTCTAATAGAGGATATGATGGAGTATTACTCTGTTGTCTTGAGCCCTAGGAAACATCTTGGGTAATTTTGTAAGCTCACGATGGAACATGTGGAGGCCATTTCAGTGGCATGGCCATCGTTAAGTGCATCTTGAGAATGGGTTACTATTGGCCCACAATGGAAAATGACTACTACGAGTATGTCAAGAAATGTAGTAAGTGCCAGCATCATGCAAATCTAACGCACTTACCATCATAATATTTGCAGCCCATCTAGGAAGCATGGCCATTCTTGCAATGGGGACTAGACTTGATTGGGAAGATCTCACCCCCATCCTCAGGCCAACATACATTCATCATAATGACCATAGAATACTTCACTAAATGGGTAGAAGCGATCCCCTTAACATCAAAAACAACTGGACCAAGGATTGCGGAGTTTATACTCCACAATATCATAAGTCATTTTGGGGTCCCTTCTAAGGTAATATCGGATAATGGGCCATCTTTTAAGAACAAAAATGTGCATGCTTTAATGAACAAATACCATATTCAGCATAGTTTTTCAACGCCTTATTATCCGCAAGCAAACGGGCAAGCAGAAGCCTCAAAAAAAATAATAGTCTCCATTTTGAGGAAGACAGTGCAAGAAAATCACAAGGATTGGCACATGCAATTGCCTCTTGCACTATGGGCATACAGGACTAGTATACGAACGCCCACTGGGGCAACACCATTTTCACTAGTATATGGCACTGAAGCCATCATGCCTCTAGAGTTGGAAATCCTGACTCTATGCATAGCACTAAAGGACTTCATAGATGATGAAGTTGCGCGACAAGGCCACCTTGATCAATTGATGCTTCTTGATGAACACCGAGTCAATGCTTTAGAGCATCTCCGTGTTTACCAAGATCGCCTTGCGTGAGCTTACAATAGTAAAGTCCACCTAAGGGAATTCAAGGTTGGAGATCTAGTGCTCAAAGAAAACCAGCAGAATTCAAATCTACCGCCGCATCTACGAGATAAGTTCACGGTAAATTGGATAGGTCCATACATGATTTCACAAAGAGTTGGGCCTGGAGCATATCGCCTTATATCATTAGATGGTGTTGAAGAGCCTGAACCTCTCAATATCATTCACTTAAAGGCATTTTACACATAAAACACAAAAACATTCAAATATGTCATAAAACACAAAAACATTCAAATATGTCATAAAACACAAAAACATTCAAATATTTCATAAAACACAAAAACATTCAAATATGTCATAAAACATCAAAAACATTCAAATATGTCAAAAACACAAACAAATCATAAAAACATAAAATATCAAAAATACAATCAAATCAAAGGCTCCAAGGGTAATTCATACCGCTTGGTCAAAAATCAAATCAAAGGCTCCAAGGGTAATTCATACCGCTTGGTCAAACATCAATTCAAAGGCTTCAAGGGTAATTCATACCGCTTGGTCAAAATTCAATTCAAAGGCTCCAAGGGTAATTCATACCGCTTGGTCAAAACAAATCATCAAAGGCTCCAAGGGTAATTCATACCACTTGGTCAAACATTAATTCAAAAGGCTCCAAGGGTAATTCATACCACTTGGTCAAAATTCAAAAGGCTCCAAGGGTAATTCATGTCGCTTGGTCAAAAATCAAATCAAAAGGCTCCAAGGGTAATTCATGCCGCTTGGTCAAACATCAATTCAAAGGCTCCAAGGGTAATTCATACCGCTTGGTCAAAAATCAAATCAAAAGGGCTCCAAGGGTGATTCAAACCGCTTGGTCAAAATCAATAACAAAAGCCCCAAAGGCATAATAAGCCCTTTGGTCAAATTAATCAAAAATACAAAAACAACATAAAATCAAAAATACAAAAACAATTGCACTTCACATTTTGCATCCACATCATTGCATTGCATTTTCACATACATTACAATTGTATATGTCATGAGAGTCTTAAAAGTGATACCATAGTTTGTCGCACAAGTCATTCATATCCATACCTCCATCCACATGTGTGTAATTGTGTTTTTCAACACAACCATTATTTGTTGCTATACATAATTACTAAGGTTTTTTGGTTAGTCAACCAAATCTAGTAATCTTATCAACTTTTGAGGAAAACAACTTTGATTAGTAGAAGGTAAGGCCTAGCTGTGATAAAGCCTTGGATATTCAAGATCCCGTCACTAATTGAAACACTAAAATCCTAGCTGGTACAAGGAAAATATGAAAGCTGCAAAGTGGTCTAGGTTACCTTAAGTGAAAAGGATTATCCTTGCTTATCCCCCTATGCAACCGGTTTAAAGGTGCTGAGAATTGGCAAAAGGACAAGCTTTACCCTATCAAAATCCCTTGCTTAAATCAAAATAAGCAAAAATCCCAAAGCAAAGTACATATTCAAAAGGCCAAGCATACCGTCCAGATTTCAAAGCAAAAATCCGATACACAAATCATATATTCAAAATACAAAAAAAATCAAGCTCAAGAAAAATCAATAAAAAATAAACAGTGATTTTCATCACTCAGAATGAGCAAAATAAACAGTGATTATCATCACTACAAAAAAATCCCCGCTCAAAGAAAAAATAAAATAAAAAATAAATAATGATTTTCATCACTACATATGAGCAAAAATCCAAAGCCAAAAAGAAGGGAATAAAGCTTGAATCCCTGGAATTCTCAGCATTGTACAAAAGTGGAAGGAGAAATCCTTACGCATGATGATATGTCTATTACAATTGCTTCATGCATTTGTGTAGACCAATGTTTGAATGTGGATGAGCTAGCTTAGGTAACCAAATATTGCCTAGTGGTATAGTCCAACTAAGTCCAACATAAGGATGAGATGAACACTTAAGGATCCCTGATCTTAGCAATGGGCTGAAAGAATCCCGCTTGACATCGGAGGAAATGCTTGAGTTCTACCTCAAAATATACAATCACATGCACACACAGAGATCATGAAAAACCAGGTCCATGGTAAAAGCCTTACTTTTCAAAAGTCTAAGTGGTAAGTAGACAACTATTGATAGGGGAACTAGAGTGTTTGAATCTCTGAAAAGCCCCAAAAATTCTTACATAGCAACAAATCATAACATCATTCACACCATCACTTTCTTTATAAGATTCTATAAATTAGGGGGTATCAACATAGTAGGACAGATACCGCATATATATTAGAAATAGTATATAGACGGCCATTGACTACTTTATATCTTTTAATTTATAGAAACTTATTAAGAAGATACATTACACACCATTACATCTCATATATGAATACTTAATCAATTCTTATGATAAGAGTGATTATTTAAATTCATGATTATTTTTTTACTTTCTATGGTATCACCCATTAAGATTGTCAATGTCATATGCATTTCGTATGTTTTAAGTGATTAGAGCATACAGGTTCATTTATACCATTCCATCACATAAGTTAGATGCATATAATTAAAGCAAAAATTAAACATGCATTTAACAATAACATTTGCATCCACAAAAACAAGTCATTAATCATCCATAAACCACATCATAAAACATATAGGCAATATCCATTTGCATACCAAATCATAAATTCATCATTCATCATCAAAATACATCGCATCATATCATCAAATCATATAAGCATCTACACATCCATCTAAGCATCTTCAAATATCATCTATCATCTAACATATCCATCAAATCATCATAAATACCATCATCACATCATATCATAAAACAAAATAATAACAAAAACATAAGCAATAAATGATACACATAATGAGTCATAAAAGGTAAATCTATCATAAAAATATGTGTGTCAAGTCCAATGGATATACAAAAATTCCCGTGGGCTATAGTCATGTAGGTCAGTCGACCTCAAAAATAGATCAAGAACCAAGTAGAACATCAATCAAGTATCGGGCCTGAGCCCCCTACATCACCTCCTCCAGTGCCACCTCCCCCTGTGGCGGTGTCGCGAGTCGAGTGATGTGAGCTTGTAGGTCTCTTTGTCCGAGTTTGGGTCCACTGGCTAGGATGGGTGGAAGACTACCCTGAGGTAGAGCGCCCGCTGACCTACGAACCACCTGCACCTGCTGGATCCTTAGGGACAATCCCGTGCCTCCTGAGTTGCATCTTAAGGAGGGTAACATGATCTACAAGTCCCCGGATCCGCTCCTCATGCTCATCCAACAAGGACTAAAGCCATCCCACATCTACCCTTGAGCCTACTGTTGGAACCTCCTATGGTGTAGAAGTAGGAACAACAAACTACATCCTGACATCGCCACCCCCAATAGTAGCCTGTAGAGCTTGTATCTGTGTTGTGAGTTGCTCAATCGTAGCATCTCACTATTGTACCTGGATCTTAGTAGCCTGGAGCTCAGCCTCGACCTCATGCAACTATGCTCTTAGAGGAGAGTCTCTCTCCTCGGGCTCTAACTCCTCCTCCTCCTCAAGAACATCAGGATCCTCTACTGCCACCTGCTCTATCGGTTGGCCCCATACCTCGGTCCTGGCTCGAACCCTGTGTCCTATCGGATCTATGCCATCACCCCTGCCATCATCCTCGTGCCCTAGACTATTGATGCCATGCCACATCCGATCACCCCACCACTGATAGTAGGCCTCTGTAACTCCCCCAGCCACTGTAGGGTCTATGGCTAGGGCATCCTCCTCATCTGCAAGCTCTGTGACCTGTCATGGAGGTAGGTCCCTCTCTGTTGTGAGGCATCTATACAAGAATGGTACCAAGGGCACATCCTACTGCAATCCATACTGACGAAGAACCCGAGAGTAGAAGAAATACTCCTAGATGGCAATATTACGACCAATGAGCCATCGCTTGCATCATGTCCTAGAAGTAAAACTAGCTGGATCATCCCAAGCAGGACACTCATAGTAAGGCCGCCACACGACATCTCCGGCCAACAGTCTAGTGAAAGCATTAGTATAGTGGGATAGCTCCCCTGCAAAAGTGTGGCTCTTACGCTCCTCATGCTCCCGAGCCCATCTGGCAGCATAGCACTATGTACGAGCCTCAATATATGTAATCTCAGTTGGGATCCCCTTAGGGTGATCTACCTTAATGTGCTCCCATCCCCAAACTTGTAAGAGCAAGCTGCAAGCAATGTTGATGCATCCCCATCGATGGATGTGGTACAACTCATCGTAGCATTGAGCCAATAGTGATCTACCCCATGCATAGATGATAGGCTCCTCGCTATCCAGTAGGTCCTGCACCATCGCCAGGAGGTTCCAAGGGAACCTCAAACCCAAGCAATCCAGGATAAGAATGTTGTTGATCACCATCAGCAACATGACATGCCTCACTGTGAAAACATGAGCATCATACCAAGTCTTGATAGATACTCCCCTGGACCTAGTCTCCCGGAGGGCCTATGTAGAGCATGCTCCAAACACCCGAGCATAGACAGCCACCTGATCATTAGTGGCCGATGAAACAATGGGCACCCCATCGAATGGGATCCAAAAAATCTTGTAAACGTCCTCCGACATGATAGTCATCTCGTCAGGCGAAATATGGAAGGTGTTGGTCTGCGGGTCCCAACGATGGGCTAAGGTCGTAAGATAAGCCTGATCGGCCATAATGTGGGGCAACCTGATGATATACTATAGCCCATGGGCCTTAAACCACTCCCAGTCAGTGTCATCAAATCCAGGAAGCAAGTCAAGCAGGAGCTTCGGGTCCCGAGCCCGAGCAGTGAGGATCTAAACAAAGCAAAAGAAAAACAAAACATAACTACAATGCATCTAAGGCATAATTCACAATAAACATGAAAACGGTGCAAAAGAGTATGAGTTACTCTAAATCTAAGCAAGAAAAGAATAAATTGCACCTAAGCAAAGCAAAATTTCAAAAAAAAAAATCATAAAATCAATACACAAAATGCAAAAACAAGGCTCAAGATTTAGCCGCTATTGCCTACAATGGCCGAAACCTGGCCACTGGAGGCAGTAGCGGCCAAGGCCCAATGGTCAAATTTTTGACCGTTGGGATTCAAGCTTGGCCACTCTGAGCGACAATGGCTCAGAGCCGGCCACTCTGAGCGACAGCGGCCAAGGGGCGGCACGACAAACCCGTGAACCCTTGGCCAGAAAATAAAAAAAAATTACAATTAACAAAATAACTTAAGCAAAATAACAAAAGGAAGGGAAAGCAAACAAATTGGAAAACAAATCCCCTACCCAAGCATCAAAACTAAGCTAAGTTTGAGAATGCCCAAAATGGTGGCAACATGTGAATAATGGAAAATTTTCAAAAACCCTAGGCTAAAGCCACTGATAGATAGCAAAATTGGGGACCAACCCACCGTGGCAAAAGGGAACCTAAGCCTAATTATGGAGTTTGTTCATTGCCAACAGGTTTAGTGATGTTCATTTTGCTCATTTCTTAGTGAAGTTCAATTTTACTTAAGCAAAGAAAAGAGAGCTAGGGTTTTGAAGAGAAATACCCGAGAAGCTCCGGCTCCTCCAGTAGCTGATGTCTCACCCTGCATAGCCATATCCTCAGCACCAACAAGTTTCAAAGTCACAATCGTCGCCACTGCACCAGAGCTCTAAAAATAGAATCTTCAATAGTGAAAATGATAGGTCAAAACCCTAGAATTGTAAATTTTATATTTCCTTAATTATGCCTTGGTCGCTTCTGATGTCAGTGGCCCGAGCTTCTTGGCCGCTCAAGGCGACAGCGACCATAGGCAAGAAATCAGAGGCCGCTAGACCTGACAGCGACCAAGCCCATAGATCAAAATAAAGCATTTCCTTCAATGAGGGAATAACAAAAATAGTAAATAATCACACTTTGATGGTTTAGGATCAGTAGAATGTTCAAAATAACAAAAAAAATCACATAAAATCACAATCTCAAGCAGGCCTCATATCTAGTTACCTACTCTATCCACTCGATGATTGCAGCGATTTGCACTCCATGTATTTCGGTGAGATGAGTAGGCAACCATAAGGCCACTTGGGGCAAAAGCAACTCATTTTGGAATTACGATATGTCACCCTTCAAACCCGAAGAAGATCAAGATGGTCGAACTGCTCCACGGGTGCGAAGGGGTCATTCTAATTCCCCTATGACATCAAAAACATTAAGTCAAAGTGATACAATCTAGGCATGAATAGAATCACTCATCCTAACTCCCTAAGAAGGCTATTGATAGCCGGACCGCTCCTCGGGATAGGGATGGATGATTATCATAAGCAATTGGAATCACACTTGGATGTGGGATTGCCCATTAAAAGCAAAAAATGCTAGAAAGGAACCAGATTAGTCATATTGGTCAAGCGACTTGTCGCTTCAATCATTGTCATTTCTTCACCAATCCATTGTGTGAAGAGGTAGTTCAAAACTTCAACATAATCATAATCAAAATCAACAAAAGATCACTCGATCATAGCAAAATCGTGTTCGTCCTTCGAATCATTGCATACAACAATCACAAATTTCCCTTGTTTGCTAGGAACATAAGTAGACATGACATCTTCAATTGTAGCTCTCCTACCGGTCGAAATTGTTGTAGCAGCTGAAGCTACCCGATTGAGTTTGAGGAATGAGTGCAATTTAACATGCAAAATCCACTAGGCTAAGTCCTCCAAATATTGAGGCAATGATTCAAGGGATGTACACCATCTTGCATTATTGGGCCATCCAGCGTTGATCAGACCATTGATCACCATACACCCTACAAACAGATCAATCTACATTTTTGCTCAGCGTTGTGTTTTCCACACAGCGCATCGCAAAAAGGGGCATCTATAGACACCTAAATCATGTCATGCTTAGGGGAGCTACTTACATAGACACACTCATAAGATCATAAGACATAATATTGGACTTTCCAAGCATCAACAGTGGTTCTCACCACTCATTTGGGGCCTTTTCAAGCCATCCAAGCTTGGTCGCTCAAGCCAAGAGCGACCAGATCCTAGCCGCTCAAGCCTAGAGCGGCCAGACCTTAGCTACTGTAGATGATAGTGGCCAGATCATAGCTACTATAGATGACAGCGGCTAAGCCATAAGAAGTGGTTTACCAACAAATAGGCCCAATCTCGGGTGGAAGTGGTAGTCTGCATGCAATAAAGGTGAGCGGGAGTGACTTTGCATTCCTTTTCATGACCATTTCACATAGGAGACTTGAGTTTGCATTTAGACTTAAGTTAACTGACCTCCAAGCATAAACAAAGGACAAAAGCTTCTCATGCTAACGACCAGTTCACATAGAAGACTCAAGTGGGCAGTTAGATTTTAGTTAACTGGCCTTCAAATATAGACAATGGACAAGAGCTTCTCATGCTAACTTGCACTATGCATGAGAAATTCATTTCTAGGGCTTGGACATAGACCTAGGGTTTCACACTATAAAAGGTGCAAGCCTAAGAGCACCAAAGGATCCATATATGACATATAGAGAGCCTTATCATATCCAGAAATCACATACAGGAGATCATTTCAGAGAGAGAGAGAGTTCTCTTTGAGATCACGTGTGCGATGGAGCTTTGACAAATCAAAGGGCATAACACCTACTTTCTTCAACATCAGATCATAGTCTTTGACCCATAGCTTTGGGGCAAGGAGAGCAAGGTTTTCTTTAGCGGCCACTATCTTGGACAGTGGCCCGCAAGCTTGGCTTAGATAGACATAGCATCTTTTATCTTGTTTTCTTATATCATTAGCATAGATTTACTTGATTCCATGGTATAGTTTTATCATATTTCTATTACATTCTTTGATTACTAACAACCTCATCCGGGAGGCAATCTCGGACACCTAAAAGTGTGTTGTTGTTTCATTGCTTGCAGGGCCACAGGTACATCGGACGAAGGTTACAACATACGAGAGCAAAAGGGATCCCTCTAGGAAATAGACCTAGAGAAGGAGGCATCTGTAAGCCCTCATACATTTCCATGTGCGGAACCAGGAAGCTTTTATAAGTGCACCACCTCTTCGTGGAAGGGGCACTCCTTGCCCACTTGTAATTTATAGTATCAAAATGGGTATCCCTAAGAGGGACCGACATGTAACCGAGCTTCAATATCAATAAAGAGATCCATATTTTGTTATTTCGTGTTATATGCTTTCTTTTTCCTCTTGTCTTTCCATTTTATCTTTGGTATTCTAAATAAGCATTGCAAGTAGGGTCTGTTTTAGAAAAGGGACCAGTGAGTTGTTGGAGAACCGATGCGTTTCTTCTTAGATTTTATAAAATTAGCATCAAGGAGTTGTTGGAGATCCTCCTTGACAAAAAGGGTGACCTTTGGATGCATCTTCCTAAGTTTTTGCTTAACAAGCTTAGCACTAGAAAAAACTACCAAATGATGCATAACAATGGAGGGATCAAGCCTCGATATGTTAGTATATGACCAAGCAAAAATATCATGTAACTCTTTCAACAAATTGGTCAACTACTCCTGCTCATTCATGGATAGGGGTTTACCTAGCTTAAGGATTCTATGGGTATCCTCAGAACATATGTTAACATCTATGGTCTCCTCAATGATAATGGATGACTCATACTCAAGAGGACGCAGGTAGGAATCACTCCTATTTGGTCAAGGTCCTCGGGAGACATAGAACTAAAGTTCTCTTGAGAATTATAAGACTTAACCTACGTTGCACAAGGAACTAACCCATAAAGGAAGAATCCATTCTAAGGGACATCCTCATGAACCATGTTACAAAGAGTGTCACCTTCAACATACTCCTTTGGTATCGCAACTAACGGGGAGGGAGAGGGTAGTCCCTCATCATCAACACTCCACTCCAAATCTTGATGAGATATCCTTAGAAGAGGTTCTTGAAGAGAAGGAATGATTTGATCATGTGATGAAACATTGATTAATGGTTTCTCACTCATGTTTATATTTTCAAATTGCTTAGTCATGTGATATGAGGAAACTGATGGACATAAATGAAGATCATATTGAGTTTGTTCAACTAGTGAACAATATTCAAATGGGTGAGGATCACCCAAAATGGTGATAAATTGATCCTTAAATTTGAACTTCAAAAATTGGTGAAAAGTAAAAGGGACAATCCTCATTGCACGGATCCAATGGCATCCGAGAAGAATATTAAAAGTTGCATGGTAATACACCACATAGAACAAGGTATCTAAGATCTTAGGTCCAATCCTAAGGGGAGGGATATAACATCGCAAGCTTCTTGGGACTAATTGTTGAAAGCTTTGATGATGATATTAGATTTAGTTAAATTTTCCCCTTTAAAGCTAAACTTTTGGATGAATTGATAAGTGCATAAATTGAGGAAAGACCCATTATCAATCAGAATTTGCTTTATAAATATTTCCCTATTAAATGTAGTAATATAAATGGAAGAATTCCCTTGTAAGTCTGAGTAAGGCATATCATCATTCGAGAATGTGATAGATGTAACCCAAGAGAACTCACAACATTAGCTATACCACTAGGGTAAATGTCTTGAGGAAAATATTGTTGTCTTAGGAGCTTCAACAAGTCTTCCCCATGCATAGAAAAATTTTGCAAAATCTCTAAGAGAGAGATCATATTTCTCTCTCCAAATTTATTTAAGAACACAGCTTCCATCTTGGTGAAATCTAGGATATCATCATCTGGAAGGGAATTGAACCATTCTCTAGCATATTTTTCTAAAGTTTGTAAAAATATTCTTAAGACTACATCTTTATGTTCAACCTCTAGACTATCCATCACATACAAAAAAAATTGGTATGATCTTCTCCAGTTACTGCACTATTTCCTAGACATTTTGGAAGGTATTTGTGAGCTTTACTGGGTAAGGCATTCAAATTTGCAAGTAACACAAAAGACCTATACCTATTAGTCCTCCACAAATGTACATTAGCTTGATTTTTTTTATTTTCCTGATTAGCCTGAGCCATTGTTATTGTAGGTATAATGGGATTTAGATTTGCAGAAGCAATGCCTACGGGGATATGGGTTTGGGTAGCATGAATATAATCTAAGGGATTATCTACCTTACTATTACTATTAATTGGAAAATGAGAATAATCACATGTATCTTCTATAGCAGAATTCAAATTTTCATCTATAGTGATATCAACAGTAAAAGTATTTTGATCTTTATTTTTCTTTATGTACTTTTTATCGCTAGAATTTGATTTACTATTATAAGTAGTATTCTTGAAAATTTGAGTTTTATGATTATGTATAAATACCTCTGGATTCTTGAGTTCTAGGAATAGCTCCTTACCTCTTCTCCTGGTATTCACCAGCACATTTTGCTCTTTCCTTTTTTATTTTAATCTTCAGAGTTTTTTCAGACAGAGTCGCCAACACTAGGATGCAGAAATAACAACATATACTTTATCAAGAATGCTTGATATTAACACACATCCTCACAAGAGTTGGTTCTTGAGATAATTCAAGAAAATCAAGAAAACAAGATTTTTAAGAAAATAAAGAAACATAAAATAAAACCTCGAAATTGAAAACCATAAGTAAAATAAAGAACAGACAGATCAAAGAAAATCAAAACTATAGTTTTTTATTCCTATTGGCTGGTCATTATTAAAATAATTTCATTGTTAAATCCAAAGTTAAGAATGTAAAAACTCTTCCCCAGAAGCGGTGCCAAAAAACTATCAAAATTGTTTCTTGCATCCATAGGATTTGATTGTCACATTGCAAGAAACCATTTGAAACTAACGAGCTATTACAGGCTCTGGTCAACCTGCATTTTTGTTCTGATAAACATGACTATTGCTAAAGAAAAACTACATAACGGGTATGGAGATCCCAATGGTAATTTTATGATAAAACTTCGATTACACACTGCATTAATATAACTTTATATGTATTAAAATGTATTAAAATGACCAAGAAAGAGTCGGGATCCTTAAATCCCAATGATAAAAATACTTCAAGCCCAGTGGGCATCCCAAAGCCAAACCCTAATTCTAAAGAACTTAGGAAGAAAGTTAAGGCATTGGAAAATAAAAAATCTCATCTCCCTAACATCATCACTAGGAGCCAGGTGAATCCTACTGAGAGGTCGTCCCGTAGACCATGGGAATATAGGAAAAAAGGAGAATATTTGGATGTAGGGGTGGATATATGTGAAACTCTTCAGACTAAGGAATATGATAGTCTAGTTCTGCAACAAATTGCCTCCCCCCAATTTAGTCCTAAAGAAACCAAGAGCACTATGAAGTCTCCTATAGATTTTGGCAGTGAAAAAAGAAGAGGGATAATATCAAATGTTGAGCATCAAAAAAATAAAACTGATAATGACATTGCCAATGGAAAATAGAGAACCTTGTTTCAACAGGTTATTTCGGGTTCTGAAAATAGCAAATTAGGAAAACCCCCTCAAGGGAGGGGGAGAGGAAGAAATCCCAAACAATCTAAATGAAGTTACTCTCATGGAATGTGAGAGGTATCAATGGTCTGCCCAAACACAGGGAAGTCAGTGCAATAAGAAATCAAGTGAATCCAACTATTATCGTGTTGCAAGAAACAAAAATTGATGAGATTCAGTCAAAAAAAGTAGCAAAAAAATCTGGAATCAAGGGGAGATGGTTTGCAAATTAGCCATAGGAGCGTTTGGAGGCCTTATGACTTTGTGGGATCCTTGGATAGTAGAAGGCACCATTATTCAGAAATATGATAGGGTTATAAGAATTTTATTTAAGGAAATAAATAACAAAATGTCGTGGATGCTTTCAAATATTTATGACCTAACTTCAATTCAAGGTAGAGCTCTACTGTGGGAGTACTTAGGCAATATGAGTGAAATATTCCATAATGTCCCCTAGATTCTGGCTAGGTATTTTAACACTCCTCTTTACCCTTCAGACAAAATGGGTGCAAATGGACCACCTATCAGGAGCATGGATGAGTTCAATGACTTTGTGAACTCTAACATGTTGATGGATGTAAAACTTTGAGGAGCGAATTATACCTGGAGCAATCGGTGGATAGGGTGTCATCTCATTCAAGAAATGCTTGACAGGTTTTTTCTATCAAATGAGACTACAACTCTGTTCGATGATTCTACCCTACAAGCCCTTCCTAAAACTACCTCTGATCATAATCCAATTTTTTTGGAGATCCCTAACTCTTTGTCCTTCAAGAAACCTTTTATATTTCAATCTATGTGGATCAAACATTCCAATTTCAAAGATAACTTAATTCAATGGTGGCAGTAGCCTGTCAGGGGTAGTGCAACTTTTAAACTTGTTAGAAAATTAAAGTTTGTTAAGGAAAAGCTTCAAACTTGGAACAAAGAGGTCTTTGGGAATCTCTTTGAAAATAAAAAATAGGTTGTTGAAATTTTGAAGATAATTTATCAGAGGATTCAATATGGTGATGCTAATGAAACTACTAGGCAGGAGGAATGGATAAAACTAGCAGAGTTTCATAACATTTTGGCTTGTGAGGAAATCTATTGGAGGCAAAAATCAAGGGCTATTTGGTTGAAATATGGAGATTCAAATTCTAAGTTTTTTCACATCACCACGCTTAGAAATAAAAGCAATAACAAGATAAAAATTAAAAAAAAAATAGATGGTTCTATTACTCAGGACTTAATAGAAATCAGAAAGGAGGTAATAACTTATTTCAATTCTATCCTTGGTCAAGAATCACAGTGCAATAAGGAGGCCAAAGATATTCTCTTGCAATCCATTCCTAGCATAATAAATGAGGATATAAACCTTAAGCTTCTAGCTCCCTTTTCTAATGAGGAAATTAAGGAAGCCTTGTTTAACATGGAGCCAGAAAAAGCCCCGGGACCCGATGACTTTCCCCCTCGTTTCTATCAAGATTTTTGGGACATCGTAAGTGAGGATGTAATTTCTACTATCATATAATTCCAAGCAAGCAATAATATCCCAAAAGGTCTCAACTCTACTTTTATTTCTCTAATTCCTAATAAGCAAACCCCTGAATCTACGACTGACTTCAGGTCAATCAGTCTGTGCAATGTCTCTTACAAGATCCTAACTAAAGCCATTGTAAATAGAATGAGAGATGTTTTTCCCCACATCATAGATCTATGCTAGGGAAGCTCTGTCCAGGGTAGGTCAATCTTGGATGGAGTTATCACAGTTCATGAAGCTCTGCACTCTGCTCATAAGACTAATAGGTCTATTTTTTCCCTCAAGCTTTATATGAACAAAGCATTTGATAGGCTAAATTGGGACTTTCTGATTGTTGTCCTCCTTAAGTTTGGTTTTCACCACCAATGGATTAATTTGATTAAATAATGCATTTCTAAAGCATGGTTTTCGATTCTGGTTAATGGAACAATTGCTATTTACTTTCAAAGTCACAAAGAAATTCGGTAGGGGGACCCTATCAGCTCCATGTTATTCATCATTATGGTAGAAGCTTTAGGCAGAACCATAAAAAATGCTTATAATTCAAGACTAATATTGGGAATCAATGCAACATCACTCACTAGGGTTGTTTCTCACCAATAATTCATCGATGATACCCTTCTATTGACTAAGGCATCGGTGGTTGAGGCCAAAATAATTAAATACATCTTGCAACTCTACGAGGATGCTGCTGGTCAAAAAGTTAATTTCAGTAAAAGTAAGTTATATTTCTTGAACACCCCCATTCAGATGCAAGGAAGGATTACAAAAATTTTAGGGTGTGATATAGCAAACCTTCCCACTTCATATCTTGGTCTCCTCCTTTTCATTGGTTCTCTGAGAGAGTCAATGTGGAACGAGGTTATTGAAAGAATTCAAAAAAAACTTGCTAGATGGAAAGGTCATATTCTATCTCAAGCAGGAAAGTTGACCCTCACTAAGGCCTCTCTTAAGAGCATTCCAGTCTATTTCCTCTTTGTTTTCAAAGACCCTGTGAAGGTTTTCCAAAAAATTGAGAAACTTCAAAAAGAATTTTTATGGACTAGACCAGAGGAGAAAAAAAGGATACACCTTGTAGGATGGACCAAAGTGTGCAGACCTAGGGAAAATGGGGGCTTAGGTCCGAGGAGAATTGCTCATATGAATTTAGCTTTACTAGCTAAGCAAGCGTGGTGCCTCATTTCTGGTGAAGAAAATGAATGGACAGTTATCATCAAATGAAATTATCTTAAAAATATGGAATTTCTAAGTGACTCAGTTCCAATCAGAGGTTCTGCTTTTTGGAAAGCAATTTTTAATTGTAATGAAATCATCAAAAAAGTTTTAAGATGGGTTTTAGGCAATGGTGAGAGGATAAATTTTTGGAATGACAGGTGGGCTAAGGACAAACCACTGATGAAATATCCTAACTTAGCTCGAATTAGAGATATCACGGAAGAACTCATTGGCAAAAAAGTCTTTGATTATATGGTTGAGGATAGAGGCATAATGAAGTGGAAAAAAATAAGGATTTCATGATTTCAAGTAGAATCAAATGATCTTTGTAACATTCTTGGGCAACATTTTATCCCCATGAGACCCAAGGAAGATCAAGTGACCTGGGCTCCTACGAAAAATGGGTAGTTCACTGTTAAATCAGCTTACAAGCTTCTGCTTTATGACAAGGATTTTGTCCTTCAAAAGGACTTAGTTTGGATAAAAAATTTAATTCCAAAAATTGTAGTCTTTTCACTAATCACTGTTATCTATGCAGGGCTAATTGGGAGACCATTTATCAAATTTTCCTTGAGTGCCCTTTTTCCTTGACTGTCCTAAGTGGGGATTTTCAGGCCTTCAATATTTCTTGGGTTAAACCAGCCACTGTACTTGATTTGTTCATCCAGTGGCCTTACCCCTTTTCAAGCCAAAGACTTAGATACATGTGGAAAATTTGTCTCAATCACTATATTTTCCAGGTGTGGTTAGAAAGAAACCATAGTCTTTAATGAGTCTATCAATGATCATAAAACTATCGTTATCAGGATCCTATCCTTTGCCAACGAGATTGTGAACCTTATCCCTTTTGATAGTCATAAACCTCATCTGTAGGAGACCACGATTGCTCAATATTTAAGCTTAATTCTGATGGAGAAGCTAAGGACAATCTTGGTAGAGTAGGCACTGGTGGTATTATGTGAGATCATAATGGGAATATGATGCTTGCATTTTTTGAATATTTGGTAACAAGGACGAACAACGAAGCTGAAGCTAGAGCTATGTGGAGAGGCCTTCAAATGAATCAAGACTTAGAAGGCAATTTGATCGTAGAAGGAGACTCTATGCATGTTATAAATCTCCTCAATAATTGGAAAACACCTCCTTAGAGGATTAAAACAATTTTGGAAGAGGCTAGGATCCTTTTCTAGGGAATACAAGATAGAAAAATCCAACATGTCAAAGTTTGCAGTAAACCTTAGCATGTTACGGCCACTTTATTTGTTTTCTTATTAGCGTCTAAACTTCTATGTCAAAGTTTGCAGTAAACCTTAGCATGTTAATTTCCTACAAAATTCTATTTTTTTGTATGGCAATAATGGGCTTGTTTCTCGCATATTGGAAGAGCAAAATATCCATGGTATTTACCAAAAAGGTAGATTTTCTAGTCATTTATGACTCATCATCTGACTCATAATTAAATCTTTCTATTATATGCTTGAGTAGCTCTTCTACATTGGGGGCTTCTAAGAATTGGTCTAAGGACAAACTAATATCTACAATTTTTTCTATTGCATCTTCTATAAGATTATCCACTTCACTAACAACACTGATCCACCTTTCCTAGTTTACCCCAAACATGGTCACTTTTAGGAACTCAATATTGAATTGGATTTTACTGCCATCATTTGTTATTATCTCTTGGCTCTGTAACTCTTGAAAATTATCTCCCATTAAATCAAGGGTAGGAAGAATGACTTTGAAGTCTTCTACCTTCTCCTGTATTAATTCCTGTATTTCTCGAGCAATTATTTGAATCACCCTAATATGCCTAAACATATTAGTGAGCCCTTTGGCATGAGCTCATATTTTCATTGACATTTCCTTCTTTATTATATTCAAATAATAGGAATGATTTGTAATCCTTACCACCAAATGGGGCTATGCCTTTGGAGTATCTTTTTGTGCCAATTCTTCTTGTTTATTTATCAATGCTTTCATTTCAGCTTTTTCCTTCTCTTCTCTTTTCAATTGATTCCTTAATTCTACAATTTTCTTGACTAGTTGGTCCATGGTTTGATTTTACATTACCTTGACAACTTTGACCATGTCACCTTCCTTTCCCAGTACTAATGAGCCTCCCATATCCTCATTGACTCTGAATATAATTGGGTCCTACATGGCAGGAATATTTACTTCTGCTATATCTGACATAGATGTTTCTAATCGTGGTTCATCTGTAAGTTGTTCTCCTTAATCTCCAATTCCTGCCACTACCTATAATTCCTATTCATTTGTAGTAGTAAAGGTAGTTTTCTCATCTATCCTCCCCAACAAGACCTTTGTAGAAGGTAAGAACAATTTCAACTTCTTCTTTTTTGTAGTGGTATCTCTATTTGATTCTTCACTTGGTGACTTCGGAATAGACTCCTAAATCCACCTTTTCTTCTCATATTCTTCTATATTACTAATGGAATTGTAATCTCTTGGAATTTCATTTTCATAGATGCAGGGATGGCCATGGGTGCCAATTTCTTCACACTTGCTACAGCTAATACTCTGTCAAAAGTGGGAATTATAGCTTTTTCTATGAGAGAAGACTTCTGAGCAAGTTTGGTTACAATCTCTTTTACTTTAGCTACGCTTGGGTTTTTAGAAACTTCTTGGGAAGTGCTTGGTGCTACTTCTATTATAAGATGATCTTCTCTAGGAGGCCTAACCTATTGCTCTAATATAACTAGAATATTCACAGTTACTTCCATTTGATCAATACCCTGTTCTTATATTAACTCTAATAAAGTTTCTTCCTTGACTGCTTGAGCAACTCCAGGTAAAATAGGTGCTACAGATTTTATTGAACCTTCTCTAATCCTTTTCAATTATGTAGGGTAATCATAAGCTTCATGAATCTGAGTGCTACCCTTGTCTTTAGGAGGGAACTCATTCCATACAACCTGTAACTTTGTTCCCTTTTCCATACCTTCCAATAATATTTCTTCATATGCATCTTTTCGATGTTGTATTCGAGCATACTCTTATTTTTCCATAATTTTACTATATATTCCTTTCTGGTCGTAAAACCTCCAATTTATCTCATCGAATTCCATGTTGTCTAAATCAAACATCCCCTTGAGTAATGTAGGGTAGCCAACAAATAGATAGTCTCCAAAGCGATAGGGAACGTTGAGCCAAGGTACTTTACCATGTTTCTTCACTAGTCTCATCTTAGCTTCCTCGACCACCTGCCTACATAACTCTGGAGCTGCTAAGGATAATGGACAATACATAGATAATAGCTTAGGGGGGATTTTGGCTCCATAGAGACTAATATAGGTGAACCCTTTGGAGAAAAATAAATCCCATATGTACTTTTCTTTGATGAATTTTTTTACTCTTGGCCCTTGCATTTTGGGGAGTATGCCAGTTAAATTCCAGTGGATTTCTATCATAAAATGGTCACAGAACCAGCCCATTTGAGTCTGTCCTTCATGTATTCTCCAAAAACTAGTCTGGACGTAAGGGTTGTTAATGTCTTCTACTCTTTTTTGGGCCTCTTCTCCCAATTGTCCCACTATCAGGTTGATAAAAATTGAGTATTGTGAAAAACAGGGCATCTCTTGCCTTTGTTCAAAAATAGTATTTTTCAATTTTGTCATCTGCTTGTGCATTTGGTTACTCAATTCTAGTTCCCATGCATAAATTGGGGTATTATTTGCCTAGTTGAATTGTGCTACTAAATATAAGACTCTTCTACTTACTACACTAAGATCTTGTACTCCTAGGACAATATTTACCATATCACAAAAATCTTGGACCCATGGCCTAAAAGTAGTTTTCCTAATTGGGAAGTGATCAACTATTTTCTCATGTGTATCAAACAAATATATAAAAAACTTTAATCTTGTTAACATTCAATATTGAAGTTCAATTACCTGTTTAATTAACCAGGTGGTAGACTCTGTCAAATTGAAAACTTGCTTGATGTGCTCAAATTTCATGCTGAAAACCGATCGGTATTTATTATCTTGAAATGTTCTAGGCCTCTCATTGTATGCCACTACTAACCATGCCATAAATTCTTAGGAGAAGTGGACCTTCGGACATATCAACTTCTTGAGGTTGCTAGTCTATCTGTTACTTTTGGGAAAATCATTGTACTGTAATCTCCTGGCTTTATGAAATAGGTTAGCTATTATCCAAGGGGTTCTGTTATTGTTCTCCATTACACGAGTAAAACTCCTGATACATGTGTTTTCGATCTTGTACTACTATGCTGGAGTAGGTTTCTTATTAGCTCTGTACTTTTGGGCGAAGTCATACTTTGTGGTATCCAGTACAGGTGGTCCAAAAATCTCATAGTATGGTGATCGATATGTAATAAATATCATCGCTTCTTTAGTGTCTTCAGGTGCAAAAGCATATCCCCAGAATGCCATTGTATTCACGGTAATGGGTCTAGTTTCTTTGAAAAGAAAATCTTGAAACTCTTTTTCTCTCTGTACCTCTTGCGTATCAATTTTTGCTCAAGATTACCAGGATGGTAAGATCGACTGATTTCGTGAGCTCAAGTACTGGGTGGTGAAAAGAGTTCAATATTTTTGCACGTTTTGTCATTAATATTGTGTTACCAATTGCTTTTTAAAATTGGCCAAAGGAAATTTGCCAACACATTTTCTTCCAATGTTGGGATTTTATGGCGGGTAGTGTTCCTCATCCTATATGTCCTTGTGTTCTTTGAATTGTGTACCTGTAATCATTTAGATTTTCACTATTGGTTGTTGAAGATTCTTCTCCTTTGTTATGGAACTATGATGTGTGGTAGTGGTGGCTTATTTTTGAACATCGCGCCACCTTGGCCCTGAACGATAATTAAATATTAGGGATTGATTACACTTTTAATTTGGTAGTAATCATCTTGGGGATCCCCATAAGATTTGATTCTTGATGTGAGTTTCGATCATCATCTTGGATATCTATTGGGAGGAATACATATATTCATTATTAGCGCATTGTCTAGACATTCGTGATCATTTCATTACTTAGACCTTTGACTTGTGCATTGTCTTAGATCTTGAGGGGGATTAGCACAACCGTTGATTTCTTTTATCCTATGGGATTAGTTTCAAAAAAAAATGTGACCATTGGATTAAACCTAATATTATCTCTACCCTTGGATCCTTTAAAGTGGTCTAACATCTAATCAATAGCTTTTGACATTAACTTAGGCTCCCAAAACCTTAGAGCATGAAACTTTTCTTAAAATTAGTTTTACTGAATAAAACACGTCCGTTGGATTTCACCTTGGATAAGCGCTACCATCGAATTTACATGATTTAATCAAAGGAGCACATTTTTTAACTGTTAACCATATACAATGTAAATCTTAAAAATTACCTTTAGACCTGATCGATCTAACTCTCGATTGGCTCATTAAAGTGCCACCGCTCAATTAAGGAAGAATGGAGTGCTACCCTTGGATTTAGGTCAATGTTCTTGACTGTTAATGAATGGGGGTGCATACCCTCAAGCCTTTGTTCAAAATTATCATTATAGCCTTAAGCTTTTTGATATTGCTTAGATTTTTGGGTTTGTATAACATGGCACTTGATTAAATCCTTTTAATACCTTAGGAATTTAATGATTTAACATTTTAATTAGGTCTAAATATGATTATTGATCTGGGAGACTAAACCTTGTATTTTTAATGGTTGGATTTTATTTAAAATATATTGACTTTGGTAACCCCTTTAAGATATAATAATTTTTTTATAGGTGCACATATTATCAATGTTTAAGGTTAAACTCATTAATCAACTTATTGAAAAGCAACTTCTCTAATAAAGTGGGAACAGACCAGTAATGCTTGCTTATTTTGATGAAACCAAAAATTTAAATTTGGGGGTTTCAATGTTTGAGTCAAGTTTGGCTCCAACAATAACCTAAAGGTGTTGAGAAGAAGCATGGACAAGGTTGTCATGGCATTAATACTTTTCATAGCATCAAATATGGTCATATGCATCTTTCTCCATGGAAGGCCAATAATACCCCATCCAAAGGAGATTTTTGGCAATGGAATTACCGCTAAAATGGCCTCCACATGAACCTTCATGAGCTTCATTGAGAGCTATTCAAGCTTCATTGGAGTTAAGGTAATGCAAGAGGATACCTTCAAAATAATTTTGATACAAAGTATTACCAATTATAATGAATCGACATGCTCTTTTACACAAAATATTATGCTAATTATGATCTAAACCATCAGGAATCAAACCATCCTTAAGAAAATTAAAGATGTTGGTATACCATGGTTTATATGGGAAAGCTTTGATGGTCAAAACATCTAACAGAACAAGATAAGAACCAAATGATGTGGACTCCTAGAGTTTTCTAATGATAATCAATGCTTGATCATCATCCAACTCCAAAGGAAATAAATATGTAGTAGTGGCCATGGAATTTGCATGGTGGTTGGAGGATCTAGGGACAGACTCCATGGTTACCCAATCGAATGTGAACAAAATATTGGTGACAATCTCTTTGTAAGGTTTTATCTTATCATCCTGATTTTGAAATTATTAATCATAAGTTGAGAGTCACAAAATATAGAGAGAACTCTAACATTTAAGGTTAAGTCTACTCTAATACCAAGGATTAAAGCTTCATACTCAACAGTTTTTTTCAAAGCTTTAAGGACAAGGAGATAAGCTATTTTTATGGGGTAAATAGAATGACTCCAGCACCAACACCCTTCATGCATTAGGCTCCATAAAAAAATAAAGTACAAGAATCTATTTCTTCAACCTCTATGTTGAAGCACTCATTGGGAAACTCGATGACCAAAGGATGGATAGCTTCTAGGGAAATGAAGGCCAATTTATTAGCAATGACATGACCCTTGATAGTCTTCTAACCTGTGAAAGTCTGGTAAAACTCACTAAGGGCTAAAACCCACTTAGTAGCTCAACCTGAAAGGTGGATTTTAGACATTAAGTAATGTAAAGGATCAAACTTCACAACCACCAATGTCTTATGGTTGAGCATGTAGTGTCTTAGCTTCTAGGAAGTGAACACCATAGCAAGGTAAAGCTTTTCTAAGGGAGTGTACTAGGTTTTATAGTTGACCAAGGTTCTACTGATATAGTAGATATCTCACTCTTTTATTTTATCATCATGTTAATCCAACAAGGCTCCCAAAGCATGAGTTGTGGCTACTATGTAAAGCATCAGATGCTTATTAGGTAGAGGTAGAACTAAGATAGTCAAGGAAGTGATGTACCTTTTGAGTTCATAAACACACACTTGGAGGGATTAAGATAAACCTTGAACTATCCATGCCTTTTAAAAATTCATCTTAGATTGATAACATGATCCTGTCAATATATGGAGTGACCCAGAAGATCATGCATATAGTTCTATAAAATATCACATATCATGTCATTACAATTATAATTTATAGCCCTCTAATATGTGGCACATGTAGACACCTAAATCATGTCATTCTTAGGGGAGCTACTTACATAGACACACTCATAAGATCATAAGACATAATATTGGACTTTCCAAGCATCAACAGTGGTTCTCACCACTTATTTGGGGCCCTTTCAAGCCATCCAAGCTTGGCCACTCAAGCCAAGAGAAACTAGATTCTAGCCACCCAAGCCTAGAGTGGCCAGACCTTAGCTATTGCAAATGATAGCGATCAGATCATAGTCGTTGTAGATGATAGCGGCTAAGCCATAAGAAGTGGTTTATCGACAAACAGGCCCAAACTCGGGTGGAAGTTCTAGTCTACATGCAATAAAGGTGAGCGGGAGTGACTTTGCATTCCTTTTCATGACCAGTTCACATAGGAGACTTGATTTAGCATTTAGACTTAAGTTAACTGACCTCCAAGCATAAACAAAGGACAAAACCTTTTCATGCTAACAAATAGTTTACATAGAAGACTCAAGTGGGCAGTTAGATTTCAATTAATTGGCCTTAAAATATAGACAATAGACAAGGGCTTCTCATGCTAACTTTCACTACGCATGAGAAATTCATTTCTAGGGCTTGGACATAGACCTAGGGTTTCACACTATAAAAGGTGCAAGCCTAAGAGCACCAAAGGATCCATATATGACATATAGAGAGCCTTATCATATCCAAAAATCACATACAGGAGATCATTTCAGAGAGAGAGAGAGTTCTCTTTGGGATCATGTGTGTGATGGAGCTTTGACAAATCAAAGGGCATAACACCTACTTTCTTCAACATCAGATCATAGTCTTTCACCCATAGCTTTGGGGTAAGGAGAGCAAGGTTTTCTTTAGCAGCCATTGTCTTGGACAGTGGCTCGAAGGCTTGGCTTAGATAGACATAGCATATTTTATCTTGTTTTCTTATATTATTAGCATAGATTTACTTGATTCCATGGTATTATCATATTTCTATTACATTCTTTGATTACTAACAACCTCATCTGGGGAGGCAATCTTGGACACCTAAAAGTGTGTTGTTGTTTCATTGCTTGCAGGGCCACAGGTACATCGGATGAAGGTTACAATATACGAGAGCAAAAGGGATCCCTCTAAGAAATAGACCTGGAGAAGGAGGCATCTGTAAGCCCTCGTACATTTCCATGTGCAGAACTAGGAAGATTTTATAAGTGCACCACCTCTTCATGGAAGGGGCACTCCTTGCCCACTTGTAATTTATAGTATCAAAATGGGTATCCCTAAGAGGGACCGACATGTAACCGAGCTTCAATATCAATAAAGAGATCCATATTTTGTTATTTCATGTTATATGCTTTCTTTTTCTTCTTGTCTTTCCATTTTATCTTTGGTATTCTAAATAAGCATTGCAAGTAGGGTCTCTTTTAGAAAAGGGACCAGTGCGTGCATTCCCAGGGTCACTACAGATGGCGATCATGATGGGACAACCACTAATTTTTTATTTTCTACCACAAAACTAACTTAATTTTATGTGCATGTCTAGCCACTCTGAGCTACAGTGTCCAGAAACTAGCCTCTTTGAACTACAACGTCCAAAAACTAGCCGCTTTGAGCTACAATGGCCAAGAACCAACCGTTCTAGTCAACAACGGCTAGGACTAGAGTATAGCAGAGGTAAAAACATCAACTCTCTGAGTTGGATCAAAGGTTGGTATAGATTTTTTGATATTTTACAACTTTCTATCTGCTTCTGTGTGTTTAAAATAGAGAACTTAAAGCACATTTTTGATTGGAAATTGAAAGAAAAAAGGAAGAATTAAGCATTTCGTATATCTTAGATCTTTTAAATTTTCCACTAGACATTGCTAGTAATAGCGGCTTATGCCTAAAAAGTTTTCCCTAGAATCCAATGTGCTAGACATTTTATGTTGTTTTCTTGCTTTGAGGCCCTACTAGAGGCCATAATTGCACGAGATAAACTGCGCTCATACAAATCATAATAGTTCCTGCATCTTTTTGAATATTGAAATGTATTTTTGCACTTAGGCATATGGGAAATACTCATTGCTACTTTGTGATGCACTTTATGGTACGCAAGCTTAAAATGAACACCACACACACACATCTCATTTAAACATTAGAGAGTTGGATTTCATCACCAACCTTCAATTCAGTCCAGTGACGTTGGAATTCATCTCCTTCCACTAGTTTACCCCCTAAGAGCTTCCTAGAAATGGATTGGGAAACTTACTTATAGTGACACTAAGTTACTTATGTTCAAATTGTCTCCCATTATTGGAACAATCATTGGTTCAGAGTGGAGGAGCTAGATGAACCCCCCATTGTGTCTTCAGCGGTGTACCCTAGCTTCTTTTGAGAAAATTATGTTTGGCATAGGTGTACTTTATTGTCATTATGTATGATTTTTCTCATTCTTAATCCAAGAACAAGAGCAAAGAAATAAAGAGAACAACACCTCAAAACACACCAAATAGTTTAGGGCACACTTAATTGGTAATCAAGATAAACATTTGTTTGGAATTGTGTGGTCATTCCTAAATTGCAAACTCAAAAGATCAACTCATAAAACAACATGGTCAAAATAAGAAGTAAACACCCTCTGTCTGATGCTGAGAGAGAGATAGAAGCAATTCAAACCCATAGAAGGAGTCATAGTAATGTTTAATGACCTACATATAATATCGTGAGACATAGCTCCACAAGCCTAAGGGGTGATAACTCAAATCTTTGGGATATCCTTGAGAAACCCCAAGTAAGGAACCACATCATGGAACAAAGTCACATACATAAAAAGAGGCTTCACAACTATCCTCATCAAGGATACATGAGGAGACCTTAAGGGCCTCCTCTAAACACACAGAAACATCTCAAATACATGAGGAAACTTCAAGGGCTTTCTACTCACATGGGCATAAAGAAGGTTCTAAGACCCATTCTTCACATGGGGATGATAATACTACCACATATACATCCACATGGATAAAACATGTCACCACTAATCCCTCTTCATCAAGAAGGCAAACAAGAATTACAACACCTTAAGACTCACAAGAAACATATGAAATAGGTCTACCCACTGAAGAGCAAGAAACTAGAGCTACATCTAGTCGTGGGAATCATATAGAAGAAACCCTTCACACAAAAATAAATATTCCCATATACTATGACCTCATAGGAGTAAATGGCACCCCATGGGACTATCCATGGAGAACGAGATAGCTAGATAGGTTGGATCGATTTCCTACTCAGCCAACTCAAATAACTGTAGCTACTGAGAACTTTGCATCTAGAAGCTCACAAAAGGTGACTTCTAAACATACCTCCTAGTATGGGGGTACCTCAGAGCAACCCCATAGAAGATGCATGGAGTCTGATCATAGGGATATTCAACAGTACACTAAACAAGTCACATTAACTAGAAAGAGTATAGATACAGCAAAAACTCCCTTGAGGAATATATGAGTCAAGACTACAATAACAGAGTCAGATAAACATGAGTCTTCTACAATAGCATAAACTGATTGAAAAAGGTGGTTATAAAATGCATTACGCAAAGAGCGAGAGTTAGTGGAAGCTCTCAAACAAAAGAAACTAAGAGAGAGACTCTTGTGCCAACATGATCAGTAGTTAAGAGAGCAATCTAAGCATCTAGCTCTTAACAACTTACAGATAAATAGTGGTGATCACCAAAGAACAAGACACGTTGACTCACCTAAGGAAAGGCACACTATACAAGATATCCCATAATGAAACCCCCCATCAAATCATGAACAAAATATAACTAATGGGGGGAGGGCAAACATAACAAACCAAGATCACAATCATGAGTCCCCTCATAGGAGGGAGGAAAATGGAACAAATCAAATGGATGGAGAGTTACCTCCCTTGCCAATGTGAAAAAGCTTGCACGAGGAGGAAATCCATGCATCAAAGGTATTTCAAGAGCTTGCTAAAAAGATGAAAACCTTTGAGAAATAAGAGGCATCTGGGAACTCACCAACATTAAGCAAGATACACAATCAACCATTGTGCCCATCAATCCCTACCCCTCCATATCCTAAGCACTTTGAGATGCCTAGGTTAGATAAGTTTAAAGGTGAAGAGGATGCACAAGAGCATGTCACTAATTTTATCAACACTTGTTTTCATATTGAAGACAATGACGCTCTCATGCTAAGAACATTCATAATGACATTTTTAGGTGTTGCCACTCAATGGTTCAACCAACTACCTAATCATAGCATAACCAACTTTGAACAACTAGTAAACATATTATTGAAGTGTTTCTCCTTTGGTGCTAAGAAGAAGGTGAACCTTTCAGACCTGGCAAACCTAAAATAATATGATGATGAGCCAGTAATGGATTATGGGAATAGGTGGAGAAAATCATGGCAAAATTATCATTCTTCGTTCCCACAAGAGATCATTTGTATGTTTACCAAAATTTGTTCTAAACATATCTTCCTCTTGCTACAACTCCAATAGTATCCTTCATTCGAAGAAGCTTTGTCACATGCCAAGCTCATCGAAGAGATAAAATTAGATGAGGGAACCATTAATCTTTGAAACAAAAAGGAGTGGAACAAGAATGGTAAGAATAATAAGTAAAAACAAAAGCAGAGTAACCCTGCTCCAGTAAATCAAGTCGTAATGGCTACACCCAAGGATGGGGGTGCACAACAACCGTAGAAATATCAAGCACATCCCCTACCAGCCAACTACAACCAAAATAACAATCAAGGAAGAAATTGAGAATGCAAGCTGCCTTGTTATTTCATACCTCTAACAGAATCAATGTAATCAATCTTTAATCAGTTGAGCGAGGCCAGGAGGATCATATTTCTTGATATACCTCTTGTAGATCCCAACCATCCTAAGCCAAAAGGATATAAGGAAGATCAATTTTATCATTATCACAAGATATTGAGATATGACATTGAGGCTTGCATCAGGTTTAAGCATCAAGTGCAAAATATGATTGAAGTAGGAGAGCTCAAAGTTGACAACCCACTAGCTCCTGATAACAGAGACATGGGCATATACATAAACCCATTACCCAATCATGCAGCCCCTTGAGAGCAAGGGGCCCAAGTCAATCAGGTTCGAGCTAACATACCTACCCACGGATGCATTAGGATGGTTGAGATCATTAACATAGCAATAAGGACTAGGTGGTATGGTCAACCGCAACCACCTATAGGTCCCATGAACATCACAGTCGCTCCTAGGAAAAGGTAATACAACCTTCTAGGTCCACCAACGAGACATGTGGTAACTATTTGGAGTATATTGGAGAAAAACCTATAGATGACTCCAGCTAAGTTATCCATCTATGATCTCATACAATAGTCCCCAAAGCATAGGGATACTCTAATAGATATTTTAAGAATAATTGAGCTTCAACCGTAAGATGCGAATGCATTCACTCACTTTGTGGGACAAGTGCAAGAATGCCAAGAACCTGTAATCCGATTCTATGATCATGAGATTAAGATAGTTTTTGCTGCCTTACTAGACCCTCTGCTAAACATTGTAGTGGCCATCAATGACTTACCTTTCAAGAGAATTTTGGTCGATATAGGTTCATCGATAAACATCATCACAACAACTGCAATAGAGCACCTCAAGATACCCAAGACCAATATCGTTCCAGGAACTTACACATTGAGAGCTTTTAATGATGCTTTATGCAATACTATGGGAATGATAGTCCTACCCATAAAGGTGGGGTATAAGACCATCCCTATGATGTGTCATGTCCTAGAAGGTGCTATGCATTGTAACATCCTCTTAGGGTACCCTTGGATAAGGGCCATGAAGTGTGTGCCTTCGATATTGCACTAGTGTGTCAAGTATGTGCATGAAAGCAAATTCTATGTGGTTCTAGCCGATGAAGAGCCTTTTAAATACATTAATTAGGTGGATACTCTAGGATAATTCATGATACCTTCTACTCACCTATACGTGGCACCTTCATCCCCAACCACACAAGTTGATAACAAAGACAAAGGGGTAATAAAATACCCAAGCACATCAACACCTTTTGGTGCACTCAAGATAGTAAATGCTTCTAAAGTACCATCAACGTCAAAACCAAAATACAATCAAAAGCTGAAGGCCAGTTTTTTAAGGAAGAGAGGTCCAGTGCCAACTATAGCCATTTCTAAAATTCCAAGTCCTATGGAATAGGAATATCCTCAATACCTAGATGAAGATAGTGATTATCACCCTGCTTCACCAATATCATCTGTGGGGTCATCCACGTCGCATGCATCAATACACTTGGCAAGAATAGGCATAGGGGAATACCTTGTGTAGAACATCACCTTTACCCCTGCCATTGATTCTACATAGGACATAGGGAGGCCTAAAGACTTTAGGTTGTCGGTAATAATAGTGGTTCCACTTGGAATCCCTCCCAACCAAACCAATTTTGTCTATGTTGACCTGGACTGCACTCATAAGTCTTCAGATATAGAAGGATATGGTGACGAATTATTCACATTCAATGTTCGTTACCTTTCTAATCCTAAGTTTTCTCTAAGATACTTTTATCATTTCCATTGGCATAGCTATGGCCTTGGCGTATATGAACAAGGGCGCAGGAGTTCTTACGAGCCACTATATCAGCTTCCTTCTGATAGATTTGGCTTAGGCTACTATAGCGGAGGTCGATATGAATTGCTTGTAGTAGCATTGGAAAGACTAAGCATTGGTTTGAGAGAATACATTGATTTCATTCCTTATCACCCTCTAAGAATAGAAAATTTGAGCAATAGACAAGTAGCCATCGGAAACATACCGCCTCCAGTCCAAATACCTCAATTGATTCCACCCCAATAGGGTACAACTCATGGGATGAGGAGAATGGATATGAAGCAAGTTATTATGAGTGATGATGACTTAGGGCCACATACCAATGCTAACGATTTCTAGATAAGTGATGATGAATTTGAGGATGATACCGAGATGGCTTATCTTGGACCCCACCACTTGCGACAAGTCAATGAGCTAGTAGAGAGAAAGGTGGCACTTCATGCCATAGACCCTCAACTCCAATTTTTGGGGAGACCTATTGACCTAGCTACCATTCATCGGATGGTTAATCCCCTCTGCCTACATTCAAAGAGTAGTTAGAGCCCAATGATCCTATTGTCCGCCCTACTCATGGGCCATATCTAAAAATTCCCATTCCTCCAGAACCTCATTGTGAGTATGGAAGAGAAACCCCTAAGACAAGATTGGATCCACATCTTGGATATTTCATCCCATCCATAAACATGATCTCCATCGATTTGAACACTCCACTTCATAATCTAGTAGATCCTACCAAATAATTGCATCTTGATATAGACACTATTGATTGGGATCGTGCTAGTTCATCCATAGAGCCATAAGACCTCTTCCCCAATGAAGAGATGTTACAACCATTCCATTTTGCATTAGGTTGTGCGTATGACATATTCCATGTTGGTTTGGAACCTGATTCAATAGGTCCTGTGAATCCTATTGATGACATTCATTTTATACCCACACCTCATAAGCTAGAGGATGCATCGCATATTGCTATAGAAGCAACTTTTGAGGTGGAAATCAGTGATGATCCTACCCAACCAAGGAAATTCAAGTTCGGAGAAAGTCTATCTCCACAGGAACAAGCCATCTTGATTCCTCTCCTCAAGGAGAGGCCAAATATTTTTGCTTGGACTTACAAAGACATGCCAGGGATAGATCCAAAATTAGTCATTCACAACCTTCCATTGGATCCCATGAAGAGTCCAGCCAAGCAAAAACTAAGGAAAAAGCATCCAACCATCGCTTTGATGGTAAAGAACGAATTGCAAAAACTACTGGATGCAGAATTCATAGTTCATATTAACTACCTTGAGTGCATGTCAAACATGGTACCCATAGGGAAACCTAATGGAAGAGTCTGTATTTACACGAATTTTAGAGATTTGAATAGGGCAACACCAAAGGATTCATTCATGTTGCCAAACATAGATGCTCTTGTAGATGCAACTGTAGGACAAGAGATGCTCTCCCTAATGGATGGTTTTTTTGGATACAACCAAATTTGGATTAAGCCTGAAGATCAACATAAAACTACTTTCATTACTCCATGGGGAACATTCTATTACAAAGTTATGTCATTCGGTCTCAAAAATGTTGGTTCCAGATATCAGTGGGCCATGACATACATATTCGATGACTATATGCTTAAGATCTTGGAAGATTACATGGATGACTTACTAGCCAATTTCCTATTATGGCAAGAGCATGTCAAAGTCCTTAAAAAAGTCTTCAATCACCTCATAGAACACAATGTTTGATTGAATCCTAAGAATTGTGTATTTGGCATAACTTTTGGCAAGCTTTTAGGATTCATCGTATCCAAGAGAGGCATCGAAGTAGATCCTGTAAAGGTAAACGCTATACTATAAATGGCCGCCCCTACCAATATGAGGGAGTTGAGGATCCTACAAGGCAAGATAGCATCCATCAAAATATTCATCGAGAAATTATCAGACAAATGCAGACCTATGAATAGGTTGCTACGCAAGGAAGTCCCCTTTCATTGGTACAAAGAATGCCATCAAGCCTTTGTAGATATCAAGACTTATATGGAAACACTGCTAATATTGGCTCCATCAAGGCCAGACATACCATTTTTACTATATATATCATCTATTGATTTCACATTAGGCACCATGTTAGCCTAAAAGAATGCACAAGACAAAGAGAAAGCCATATATTACATTAGTCACACCTTGGTGAGCTATGAGCTAGGATATGCGTATGTCAAAAAATTATGTTTAGCAGTGGTCTTTGCATCTTGAAATTTGTGACACTACATGTTGAGCCATACGACCTACGTCATATCAAAACAAAATCCTTTGTAGTACATGATGAGAAAGACATCACAATACACGTACCGCAAAGTGGATCATGATATTGATAAAATTTGATCTAGAGTTCATAAACCAAAATTTCATCAAGGGACAAGTCATAGCAGATCAATTAGCAGAGGTGCCTCTTTAGTATAACAAGCCTCTCACCATAGAGTTGCCTGATGATGCGGTCTTTGCATTATCATATCCACCAGAACTCGAAGAACCTAAGAGAGAAAAAGACATGTCATTATTCTTCGACGTTTCAAAGTTTGAACAAGGAGGTAGAGTAGGGATTGTCTTTATCACACCGTAGGGCACTCCATTGCCCTTATCGTTCAAACTAGACTTACTATGCAGAAACAAAAATACAAAATATGAAGCATTGATCTTGGGACTCCAAACAGTCATAGCAATGGGCATTAAAATATTGAATATCTTTGGTGACTTATTGCTCATAGTAAACCAGGTCAAAGGACTCTTCCAATGCAGGTGCCCACTCTTGAAGACTTACAAGGAACTTTTTGACAATTACTTAGCCCAGCTGTAATGGTACAACATCAAGGCAATCCCTCGTATGTTGAATAGATTTGCATACACTATGGCCTCTTTGGAATCCTTAATCCCTTAGAATCTATCTGTTGATTTTACAACCATTCATGTGAAAGTTCTTTTGCACTCAGCAATACACTGTGAAGCTTTTGACAATCAAGAATTAGTCAACATGATCAACATAGAACCAAATTAGGATTGGTCCTTCACAGCCAGAATTTTCTTGCAAATAGCACCTTGGGGATCGTTGATCTCCCAAGGATCCATAGAGCGTGGTGCGACCATATACCATAGAGTTGTTCCTTAATCCATTTTCACTACCTCAAAAATGCAAGAAGAGCAAGTTGTTTATTCTATAGAGGTTGTGGCCTATCAGGATTGGCTTTTCCAACTATGGGACTTCCTAAATATCATAATAATGCCTCAAGGTTTGTCGCATACAGAAAGGTGAACATTTAAATAGAGAGCAACAAGACACTTTTTTCTAGGAGAAATCCTCTACATACGAGGATATGATGGAGTATTTCTCTGTTGTCTTGAGCCCTAGGAAACATCTTGGGTAGTTACACAAGCTCACGATAGAACATGTGGAGGCCATTTTTGTGGCATGGACATCGTTAAGCACATCTTGAGAATGGGTTACTATTGGCCCACAATGGAAAAGGACTGCTACGAGTATGTCAAAAAATGTAGTAAGTGCCAGCATCATGCAAATCTAACGCACTTACCATCGCAAGCTTTGCAGCCCATCCAGGAAGCATGGCCATTTTTGCAATAGGGACTAGACTTGATAGGGAAGATCTCACTCCCATCCTCAATCCAACATACATTCATCATAACGGCCACAAAATACTTCACTAAATGGGTAGAAGTGATTCCCTTAACATCAACTACTAGAGGTCCGAGGTATAGACCAATTGGTTCATCCAAACCCCATAATGGGGGTGGAGGTCCAAGGTTCAAATCTCGAGCCTCACCAAACTAAATGCTTGTCCTTTTCCTGGTGCTTTCAGTGGCGTAAAAGGTTTAAAATTATTATGGCATGGTGGTTATAGGGACAGACTACGTGAAGATCTGTGTGGCAGCTTCTTGGGAGGACAGCGCAGAATATTGTGGCAGCCATAAAAAGTTGGATAGCCTACCCAGATTCGTGGTGGCTACCGATTCCACCATGTAAATTCAAAAAAAAAAAACTAGACCAAGGATTACGGATTTTATACTCCACAATATCATAAGTTATTTTGGGGTCCCTTATAAGGTAATAGCAAATAATGGGCCATATTTTAAGAACAAAAATGTGCATGCTTTAATGAACAAATATCATATTCAGTAGAATTTTTCAACGCCTTATTATCCGCAAGCAAACGAGCAAGCAAAAGCCTCAAAAAAAATAATAGTCTCTATTTTGAGGAAGACAATGCAAGAAAATCACAAGGATTGGCACATGCAATTGCCTCTTGAACTATGGGCATACAGGACTAGTATACGGACGACCACTGGGGTAACACTATTTTTATTAGTATATGGCACTGAAACCATCATGCCTCTAGAGTTGGAAATCTCGACTCTACGCATAGCACTAAAAGACTTCATAGATGATTAAGTTGCGCGACAAGGCCACCTTGATCAATTGATGATTCTTGATGAACACTGATTCAATGCTTTAGAGCATCTCTGTGTTTACCAAGATCGCCTTGCGCGAGCTTACAATAGTAAACTCCACCTAAGGAAATTCAAGGTTGGATATGTAGTGCTCAAAGAAAACCAATAGAATTCAAATCTATCACCGCATCTACGAGATAAGTTCACGGTAAACTGGATAGGTCCATACATGATTTCACAAAGAGTTGGGTCTGGAGCATATCGCCTTATATCATTAGATGGTGTTGAAAAGCCTGAACCTCTCAATATCATTCACTTAAAGGCATTTTACACATAAAAACACAAAAATATTCAAATATTTCATAAAACATCAAAAACATTAAAATATTTCATAAAACATCAAAAACATTGAAATATTTCATAAAACACAAAAACATTCAAATATTTCATAAAACATCAAAAATATTCAAATATGTCAAAAACACAATCAAATCATAAAAGCATAAAATATCAAAAATACAATCAAATAAAAGACTCCAAGGGTAATTCATACCGCTTGGTCAAACAATCAAATCAAAGGCTCCAAGGGTAATTCATACTACTTGGTCAAACATCAATTCAAAAGGCTCCAAGGGTAATTCATACCGCTTGGTCAAAATTCAAAAGGCTCCAAGGGTAATTCATACCGCTTGGTCAAAACCAAAATCATCAAAGGCTCCAAGGGTAATTCATACCGCTTGGTCAAACATCAATTCAAAAGGCTCCAAGGGTAATTCATACCACTTGGTCAAAATTCAAAAGGCTCCAAGGGTAATTCATGCCACTTGGTCAAAAATCAAATCAAAAAGGCTCCAAGGGTAATTCATGCCACTTGGTCAAAAATCAAATCAAAGGCTACAAGGGTAATTCATATCGCTTGGTCAAAAATCAAATCAAAAGGGCTCCAAGGGTGATTCAAACCGCTTGGTCAAAATCAATAACAATAGCCCTAAAGGCATAATAAGACCTTTGGTCAAATTAATCAAAAATACAAAAACAATTGCACTTCACATTTTACATCCACATAATTGCATTTCATTTTCACATATATTACAATATATGTCATGAGAGTCTTAAAAGTGATACCATAGGTTGTCGCACAAGTCATTCATATCCATACCTCCATCCACATGTGTTTAATTGTGTTTTTCAACACAACCATTATTTGTTGCTATACATAATTACTAAGGCTTTTTTTGGTTAGTCAACCAAATCTAGTAATCTTATCAGCTTTTGAGGAAAACAAATTTGATTAGTAGAAAAATAGGCCTAGCTTTGATAGCCTTGGATATTCACGATCTCGTCACTAATTGAAACACTAAAATCCTATCTGGTACAAGGAAAATATGAAAGCTGTAAAGCGGTCTAGGTTACCTTAACTGAAAAGGATTATCCTTGCTTATCCTCCTGTGCAACCGGTTTAAAGGTGCTGAAAATTGGCAAAAGGACAAGCTTTACCCTATCAAAATCCCTTGCTTAAATCAAAACAAGCAAAATCCCAAAGCAAAGTACATATTCAAAAGGCCAAGCATACAGTCCAGATTTCAAAACAAAAATATGATACACAAATCATATATTTAAAATACGAAAAAAAAAAAGCAAGCTCAAGTAAAAATCAAACAAAAATAAACAGTGATTTTCATCACTCAGAATGAGCAAAATAAACAGTGATTATAATCACTACAAAAAAAATCCCCGCTCAAAGAAAAAATAAAATAAAAAATAAACAGTGATTTTGATCACTACATATGAGCAAAAATCCAAAGCCAAAAAGAAGGGAATAAAGCTTGAATCCCTGGAATTCTCAGCATTTGTACAAAAGTGGAAGGAGAAATCCTTATGCATGATTATATGTCTATTAAAATTGCTTCATACATTTGTGTTGACCAATGTTTGAATTTGGATGAGCTAGCTTAGGTAACCAAATATTGCCTAGTATTATAGTCCAACTAAGCCCAACATAAGGATGAGAAGAACAATTAAGTATCCCTGATCTTAGCAATGGGCTGAAAGAATACCGCCTGACATCGGAGGAAATACTTGAGTTCTACCTCAAAATTACAATCACATGCACACACAAAGATCATGAAAAACCAAGTCCATGGTAAAAGACTTATTTTTCAAAAGTCTAAGTGGTAAGTAGACAGTTGTTGATAGGGGAACTAGAGTGTTTGAATCTCCGAAAAGCCCCAAAAAAAAATTTACATAGCAACAAATCATTAAATCATTCACACCATCACTTTCTTTATAAGATTCTATAAATTAGGGGGTATCAACATAGTAGGCCAGATACCGCATATATATTAGAATTAGTATATAGACGGCCACTGACTACTTTATATATTTTAATTTACAAAACTTATTAAGAAGATACATTACACACCATTACATCTCATATATGAATACTAAATTGATTCTTATGATAAGAGTGATTATTTAAATTCATGATTATATTTTTTTACTTTCTGTGGTATCACCCATTAAGATTGTCAATGTCATATGCATTTCGTATGTTTTAAGTTATTAGAGCATACAGGTTCATTTATACCATTCCACCACATAAGTTAGATGCATATAATTAAAGCAAAAATTAAACATGCATTTAACAATAACATTTGCATCCGCAAACACAAGTCATTAATCATCCATAAACCACATCATAAAACATATAGGCAATATTCATTTGCACACAATCATAAATTCATCATACATCATCAAAATACGTCGCATCATATCATCAAATCATTTAAGCATCTACACATCCATCTAAGCATCTTCAAATATCATCTATCATCTAACATATCCATCGAATCATCACAAATATCATCATCGCATCATATCATAAAACAAAATAACAACAAAAACATAAGCAATAAATGATACACATAATGAGTCATAAAAGGTAAATATATCATAAAAATATGTGTGTCAAGTCCAATGGATATACAAAAATTCTTTTGGGCTATAGTAATGTAGGTCAGTCGACCTTAAAAATGGATCAAGAACCAAGTAGAACATCAATCAAGTGTCAGGCCTAAGCCTCCCGCATCACCTCCTCCAATGCCACCTCCTCATGTGGCGGTGTTGCGAATCAAGTGATGTGAGCTTGTAGGTCTCTTTGTTCGAGTTTGGGTCCACTGGCTAGGATGGGTGGAAGACTACCCCGAGGTAAAGCATACTCTGACCTGTGAACCACCTGCATCTGTTGGATCCTTACAGACAATCTTGTGCCTCCTAAGCTGCATCTGAATGAGGGTAACATGATCTTTAATACCCCAGATCAGAGCCTCATGCTCATCCAACAAGGAATGTAGCCATCTCACATATACCCCTGATCCTGCTACTGGAACCTCCTATGGTGTAGAAGCAGGAACAACAAATTGCATCATGATATCACCACCCCCAATAGTAATAGTATCCTGTAGAGCCTATATTTGTGTTGTGAGCTGCTCAATCATAGCATCTCACTGTTGTACATGTATCTTAGTATCTTGGAGCTTAGCCTCAACCTCATGCAAATATGCTCTCAGAGGAGAGTCTCTCTCCTTAGGCTCTAACTCCTCCTCCTCCTCAGGAACATCGAGATACTCTATTACCACCTGATCTATCGACTGGCCCCATACCTCAGTCTTGGATTGAACCCTATGTCCTATTGGATCTACGCCATCACCCCTGGCATCATCCTCATGCCCTAGACTGTTGATGCCATGCCACAAATGATCACCCCACCACTGAGAGTAGACCTCTGTAACTTCCCTAGCCATTATGGGGTCTACAGCTAGGGCATCCTCCTCATCTGTAAGCTCTGTGACCTATCGTGGAGGTATGTCCCTCTCTATTGTGATGCATCTATACAAGAATGGTACAAAGGGCACATCCTACTACAATTCGTACTGACGAATAACCTGAGAGTAGATGAAATACTCCCGAATGGTAATATTACAACCAACGAGCCATCACTCCCCTCGTGTCCTAGTAGTAAAACTAGCTGGATCATCCAAAATTGGACACTCATAATATGGCTGCCACACAACATCTCTGGCCAATAGTCTGGTAAAAGCATCAGTATAGTGGGATAGCTCCCCTACAAAAGTGTAGCTCTTATGCTCCTCATACTCCTGAGCCCATTTGGCAGCATAGCATTGTGTACGAGCCTTAATAGATGTAATCTCAGCTGGGATCCCCTTAGGGTGATCTACCTTAATGTGCTCCCATCCCAAAACTTGTAAGAGCAAACTGCAAGCAATGCTGATGCATCCCCACTAACGGATGTGGTACAACTCATCGTAGCACTGATCCAATAGTGATATACCCCATGCATAGATGATAGGCTCCTTTCTATCCAGTAGGTCCTGCACCATCTCTAAGAGGTTCCAAAGGAACCTCAAACCCAAGCAATCTGATACAAGAATGTTGTTGATCACCATCAGCAACATGGCATGTCTCATTGTGAAAACCTGAGCATCATACCATGTCTTGATAGATACTCCCTCGGACCCAGTATCTCAGAGCGCCTATGTAGAGCATGCTCTAAACACCCAAGCATAGACAGCCACCTGATCAGTAGTGGTCGACAAAACAATGGGCACCCCATCGAACGAGATCCAAAAAAACCTGTAAACATACTCCGACATGATTGTCATCTTGTTGGGTAGAAGATGGAAGGTGTTGGTTTGCGGGTGCCAATGATGGGCTAAGGTCGTAAGATATGCCTAATCGACAATAATGTGGGGCAACCTGATAACATACTATAGCCCACGGTCCTTAAACCACTCCTAGTCAGTGTCATCAAATCCAGGAAGCAAGTCCAGCAAGAGCTTCGGGTCCCGAGCCTGAGCAGTGAGGATCTAAACAAAGCAAAATAATAAAAAAAAATAACTACAATGCATCTAAGGCATAATTCACAATAAACATGAAAACGGTGCAAAAGGGTATAACTTACTCTAAATCTAAGCAAGAAAAGAATAAATTGCACCTAAGCAAAGCAAAAATTCAAAAAAAAAATCATAAAATCAATACACAAAATGAAAAAACAAGGTTCAAGCTTTAGCCACTGTCGCCTACAGCGGCCAAAACCTGGCCGCTGGAGGTAGCAGTGGTTAAGGCCCAATGGTCAAATTTTTGACCGTTGGGATTCAAGCTTGGCCACTCTGAGCGACAACGGCTCATAGTCAGCCACTCATAGGCCACTTAGGGCAAAAGCAACTCATTTTGGAATTACAATATGTCACCCTTCAAACCCGAAGAAGATAAAGATGGTCGAACTACTCCACGAGCACAAAGGGGTCATTCTAATTCCCCTATGACATTAAAAACATTAAGTCAAAGTGATACAATCTAGGCATGAACAGAATCACTCATCCTAACTCCCTAAGAAGGCTATTGATAGCCAGACCGCTCCTCGGGATAGGGATGGATGATTATCATAAGCAATTATAATCACACTTGGATGTGGGACTGCCCATTAAAAGCAACAAATGCTAGAAAGGAACCAGATTAGTCATATTGGTCAAGCGACTTGTCGCTTCAATCATTGTTATTTCTTCACCAATCCATTATGTGAAGAGGTAGTTCAAAACTTCAACATAATCATAATCAAAATCAAAAAAATATCTCTTGATCATAGCAAAATCGTGTTCGTCCTTCGAATCATTGCATACAAAAATCACAAATTTCTCTTATTTGCTGGTAACATAAGTAGACATGACATCTTCAATTGTAGCTCTACTACCGGTCAAAATTTTTGTAGCAGTTGAAGTTACCCGATTGAGTTTGAGGAATGAGTGCAATTTAACATGAAAAAGCCACTGGGCTAAGTCCTTCGAATGTTGAGGCAATGATTCAAGGGATGTACACCATCTTGCATGATTGGGCCATCCGGTGTTGATCATACCATTGATCACCATACACCCTACAAACATATTAGTCTACATTTTTGCTCAGTGTTGTGTTTTCCACACAGCGCATCCCAAAAAGGGAATCGTGTCATGCTTAGGGGAGCTACTTACATAGACACACTCATAAGATAATAATACATAATCTTGGACTTTCCAAGCATCAATAGTGGTTCTCACCTCTCATTTGGGGTCTTTTCAAGTCATCCAAGCTTGGTCGCTCAAGCCAAGAGCAACCAGATTCTAGCCGCTCAAGCCTAGAGCTGCTAGACCTTAGCTACTACAGATGATAGCAGCCAAATCATAGCTACTATAGACGACAATGGCTAAGCCATAAGAAGTGGTTTGCCGACAAATAGGCCCAATCTCGGGTGGAAGTGGTAGTTTGCATGCAATAAAGGTGAGCGGGAGTGACTTTGCATTCCTTTTCATGACCAGTTCACATAGGAGACTTGAGTTTGTATTTAGACTTAAGTTAACTGACCTCCAAGCATAAACAAAGGACAAAAGCTTCTCATGCTAACAAACAATTCGCATAGAAGACTCAAGTAGGCAGTTAGATTTTAGTTAATTGGCCTTCAAATATAGACAATATACAAGGGCTTCTCATGCTAACTTGCACTATGCATGAGAAATTCATTTCAAGGGCTTGGACATAGACCTAGGGTTTCACATTATAAAAGGTGCAATCCTAAGAGCACCAAAGGATCCATATATGACATATAGAGAGCCTTATCATATCCAAAAATCACATACAGGAGATCATTTCAGAGAGAGATATTTCTCTTTGGGATCATGTGTGTGATGGAGCTTTGACAAATCAAATGGCATAACACCTACTTTTTTCAACATCAGATCATATTCTCTGACCCATAGCTTTGGGGCAAGTAGATCAAGGTTTTCTTTAGTGGCCACTATCTTGGACAGTGGCCCGCAGGCTTGGCTTAGATAGACATAGCATATTTTATCTTGTTTTCTTATATCATTAGCATAGATTTACTTGATTCCATTGTATTATCATATTTCTGTTACATTCTTTGATTACTAACAACCTCATCCGGGGAGGAAATCTCGGACACCTAAAAGTGTGTTGTTGTTTCATTGCTTGCAGGGCCATAGGTACATCAAACGAATATTACAACATACAAGAGCAAAAGGGATCCCTCTAGGAAATAGACCTAGAGAATGAGGCATATGTAAGCCCTCATACATTTCCATGTGCGGAACTAGAAAGCTTTTATAAGTGCACCACCTCTTGGTGGAAGGGGCACTCCTTGCTCACTTGTAATTTATAGTATCAAAATGGGTATCCCTAAGAGGGACCGACATGTAACCGAGCTTCAATATCAATAAAGAGATCCATATTTTGTTATTTCATGTTATATGCTTTCTTTTTCCTCTTGTCTTTCCATTTTATCTTTGGTATTCTAAATAAACATTGCAAGTAGGGTCTGTTTTAGAAAAGGGACCGGTGAGTTGTTGGAGATCCGGTGCGTGTCTTCTTAGATTTTATAAAATTAGCATCAAGGAGTTGTTGGAGATCCTCCTTGACAAAAAGGGTGACCTTTGGATGCATCTTCCTAAGTTTTTGATTAACATGCTTAGCACTAGAACAAACTACCAAATGATGCATAACAATGGAGGGATCAAGCCCCGATATGTTAGTATATGACCAAGCAAAAATATCATGTAACTCTTTCAACAAATTGGTCAACTGCTCCTGCTCATCCGTGGATAGGGATTTACCTAGCTTAAGGATTCTAAGGGTCTCCTCAGAACATATGTTAACATCTATGGTCTCATCAATGAGAATGGATGACTCATACTCGAGAGGAGGTAGGCAGGAATCGCTCCTAGTTGCTCAAGGTCCTCGAGAGACATAGAACTAAAGTTCTCTTGAGAATTATAAGACTTAACCTACGTTGCACAAGGAACTAACCCATAAAGGAATGGGACATCCTCATGAACCATGTTACAAAGAGTGTCACCTTCAACATACTCCTTTGGTATCGCAACTAATAAGGAGGGAGAGGGTAGTCCCTCATCATCAACACTCCACTCCAAATATTGATGAGATATCCTCAGAAGAGGCTCTTGAAGAGAAGGAATGATTTGATCATGTGATGAAACATTGATTAATGGTTTCTCACTCATGTTTATATTTTCAAATTTCTTAGTCATGTGATAAAAGGAAACTGATGGACATAAATGAAGATCATATTGAGTTTGTTCAACTAGTGAACAATATTCAAATGGGTGAGGATCACCCAAAATGGTGACAAATTGATCCTTAAATTTGAACTTCAAAAATTGGTGAAAAGTAAAAGGGACAATCCTCGTTGCACGGATCTAATGGCATCCGAGAAGAATATTAAAAGTTGCATGGTAATACACCACATAGAACAAGGTATCTAAGATCTTAGGTCCAATCCTAAGGGGAGGGATATAACATTGCAAGCTTCTTAGGACTAATTTTTGAAAGCTTTGATGATGATATTAGATTTAGTTAAATTTTCCCCTTTAAAGCTAAACTTTTAGATGAATTGATAAGTGCATAAATTGAGGAAAGACCCATTATCAATCAGAATTTGCTTTATAAATATTTCCCTATTAAATGCAGTAATATAAATGGAAGAATTCCCTTGTAAGTCTGAGTAAGGCATATCATCGTTTGAGAATGTGATAGATGTAACCCAAGAGAACTCACAACATTAGCTATACCACTAGGGTAAATGTCTTGAGGAATATATTGTTGTCTTAGGAGCTTCAACAAGTCTTCCCCATGCATAGAAAAAGTTTGCAAAATCTCTAAGAGAGAGATCTTGGTCAAGCTACTAGCTAGTTGTTGTTGAATATCAAAGGAGACTTTAGGTTGTGGCTTCAACACTAAAGGTAGTATTTCTAATCTTGTGCTCCTTTTTGGGTATTATTCAAAACTAAAGTGGGTTTTGAAGGTGGGTTGGATGAAGAACTCATATCCTTTTGAAAATATTGAGTTGGTTGATTATGTGCTTGCTACCTTGTAGTTATTGCTATCATTCCAGCCATATTATCATAGGGATATGGCACATTATGATATGACACTTGATTAGATGATTGTTGACCATGCTTAGGGAGGAGATCTTGGAATATTTCTGTCTTGATTGGTTTTGGGTGCTTGCTGAATAGGAGGTTGATTTTTTTTTAAAGGATTGGGTTGAGAACCTTCTACAACAAGGTAACCTTTATCAATTAGGTCCTGAACCACATATTTCAACCTTTTACATCCATTTTTCATGTGCCCCTCCACTCTATGATATTCACAATATTGTCTAGGCTCATACAATCATTCGTGGTATCTAGTTGCCTTATGGGAGGTAACTCAATCATATTAGCTTCCAAAATTTGTTGTAAGACCACATTCATAGGTGTGTTGAGTCTTGTAAAAAAAAATTGTGGGGATTTTTGAGGTTAGCAAAGTACCATCTTTTGTAGGGTGTTAACCACACTATTAATAGGTCTAATATCTATTACCTATCACCAACTACATGCTTATTTTTATACTACATTTTAGTGGTCCTATCCTCTTTTATCTTAAGTTGACCTCTTCTAATAAGGGCTTGCTCTACCCTTCTTGCTATATCTATAGTCTGGTCAAAATATGTGATAGTTGTAGTTTCCAATTCATATGATATATGTTCTTGTAAAATTCCAATAAATACTCAAGCATGTCTCAAGGAGGTAAGGTGTATCTCAAGCGTCTAACTAAACTTTGTTGGAATATGTAATGCAACATTGTGTAAATTATTCCTAGACTAAAATATAAATTCTAAAGAATAATATTTGAAATAGAAAATAATTCTATTTTATGTAAAAATATTTCCACCCAATTAATAAATAAAATAAGGGTGCTAGGATTATTTATTTTATGGAAAAAATTTATTTCCCCTTTTCTAAAAAATATTAAAAAGTAACCAATCACTTTTTAATATTTGATAGATGCCACTTGTCACACATCTCAAGATAATATTGTGATAAGATTTGTCACACATCTCAAGATAATATTGTGATAAGATTAGGGAAATTTTAGGGTTGTAGTAGAAAAGCTTCTCTTTAAATAGGGGTGTTGTCTACTACATCTTGTCATATCATGTTGATGCATATTGTTGCATAACATTGAAGCATTCTTGTATTGTTGAATCATTGAGTAATATAGTGAGCTTCATAGTGGATGTTTCCCTTCATTTGAAGTAGGGTTTTACCACTTAATATTGGTGTTGTGGGTTTTCCTTTTTTGTGTGTGATTGATCTTGTGGAGCATTTTTCGATCTTGGGAGACTTTGCTTGTCTCACATATGGTATCAGAGCGGTTGGGATCTCCATCAAGTGTCTTCAATCCTTTGAGGTGAAAAATCTATTAAGGTATATATATTTTTTTTAATGCATGCATTTGATATTTGGGTATTTCATGCATTTGATATTTGGGCAAACTTATTTTGTAAATCTGCCATTAGGGTTTATAGATTTATTGTTTTTTTTTATCTAGTTGTTAGATCTTTTGCAAATGGTGTTTTCATTTTAAATCTATAAATTTTTGGCATTGAGCTTTTGCTGGAAGGGTTTTGGAGCCAAACGGACCCCATGGTTGCATCCAGAAAGCCCAAAAACCCTATTTCCATATATTATTTGCCCTATTTTTGTGAAAAATAAATTCGAGGCAAAAAAAAATTTAGGGGCCAAATGGCCCCCCACCCATTTTGTTGTACAGTCTGAATTTTTTTTTATTATTCTATTTTTTAATAAAAAAACAGTCATTTAATAAAAAAAACAGTCATTTTTTTATTCTGTTTTTAATAAAAAAAACAGTCATTTAATAAAAAACAGTCATTTTTATTATTCTGTTTTTTAATTAAAAAAATAGTCATTTAATAAAAAAATAGTCATTTATTATTCTATTTTTTTTAATAAAAAAAATAGTCATTTATTTTATTTTAAGACCTAATAGTCATTTTTTTTGCATAAATTGAAATCCATTTTTTATTAGTGTATAATGCAACTAGAATCTTTTTATGCAATTTTTTGCAAATTTTTAGTCAAATTGTCAAATAATTTAGACCTTATAGTCATTTTTTTCTCACATTAACAATGGTTGTTTGTGAGTTTGATTGTTTTGCAAGGTTATCCAAGTATATTTTGGAGTATACAAGGCAATTTCGGATCAATTTTTTCACTCTCTTCCCCTTATTTTTATTAATTTCTTCTAATCTCTCTCAAGCATTTGCTTGAAGCATAATGTAAATTAATGTAACTTGTATCTCTCATAATGAAAGTAAAAGAGAATGAAAGTGAGAGAGAGAAAGAGAGAGAGAGAGTGTGTGTGTGTGTGTGTGTGTATTTATGTTTTGCCTATTTTGCATCTCAACTAATCTAACTACTAACTTACTAACTTGCTACTAAACAATCTACTAACCAACTAACTTGCAATTTACTAATTTTCATATTAATCAAGAATGTTAAAAATGAATAAACTTACTAACCACAACTTTAGTATTTGATTAAAATGTACTTAATCTTGCAACGCAGTTTATATTTGTTAAACACCTATTGAATCCAAAAGAATTTGCTCTATCGGTAGCAAGTCCTTTTTGGGTCCTCATACCCGTACCCTTTTGGGTAGCTTGGTTGACCTTGGGTGAGATGAATTGGCAATTCATTAGGCTATAGGAAAACCTTAAAATGAACACTAACTTACTAACTTATTGACTATCTAACATTTAACAAATTTTTTATGGTTCAATTCAAGTTAGTTTATTTTGTTGCAAGATGATTGTTATGGTTAGTTATCTTCTTATTGCAAGTTGATCTTGGTTTATTTTCTTTATTCAATTACAATATGGTTATAGTTGTTTATTGCAAGATGGTTATAGTAGTTCATGATGATGTTGATTATCTTTCATGATGATGCTTATCTCTCTTGATGATGCTTAATTTTGATTATCTTTCATGATGATTATCTTTGATGATTGAAAAGTAGATTACTTGAAAGTTATGTTTTTTTATATATGCAAGTATGTTTATCTACTTTCTTATTACATCATTTATTTCCTTTGTCAATGCATCTTATGTTTTTATTATGTTCACTTTCTAGAATGGCTGATCATGGAATATTCTTCACACCTAAGCACATCCTTGATGGATAAAATTTTGGAATATGGGAACCAAGGATGAGGGCTAAATTTCAAGCAAGAAATTTATGACCCATTGTGAATGGAGATTAAGCAATCCCAACCTAGGCAAGGGCACTTGAGACATACAAAAACAAGATTCACCTTGCACTTTCCATGATTATCAATAGTGTGAGTGATGAGATATTGCTCACTATAAGTCATTGTGAGCATGCTAAAGATGCATGGGATTTGCTAAAACAAGTCCATATAGGGTCCAACACATCAAGGAAATTCACTTTATTGTCCAAAATTCTTAGCACTATGCAAGGTGAAGAAGAAAGTGCCTTGATCTTCCTCTCAAAGATGAAATACATGAGAACTCAACTATTGGATTTTAATTTGATTGGATAAGTGAGAAGCTCTTAAGATTTATCATTTTGAGGAACTTGTCAAGCAAGTTCAAGAATTTTATCACCATTATTGAGACTAGGCTAGATCAAGAAGAGGGTGGCATTCCTGTCAACACTCTTTCACAAATATTGATTCAACATGAAGAGTCTCTTAATAGATACAAAGTGAATGGTCAAGTTATCAAGGAGAAGAATGTTGCCTTGAGTGCCACTAAGGCTTCCTTCAAGAAGAAATACAAGGGAAGGAAAAATCAAAAATTCCAACCCAACAAGCCTAGAGTTGATTTCACTTGCAACTTATGTGGCAAGAAAGACCACAAGGAACAAAATAGTGAAAGAAAAAGAACAAAAATGTAAAGAAAAATTCTAATAAAAATACCTTTGTTTGTGCCCTCTACTCCATTGACTCATCTACTTCTAATGAATGGATGTTAGATCATGGATGCAATAACCATATGTGTTTTGAAAAGGATAAGTTTGTGGACTTTCATAAGCACTCATCAAATTCAGTTGTCCTTGGTGATAATACTAGACTTCAAGTAGAAGGTGTTGGCAATGTTGTAATTGAAGGGAAATTACTTGATAATGTTCTATATGTGCCTAGCCTTAGGAGAAATTTAATTTTAGTTTTGCAAGTTGCTAGAAATGGTCACACTATTGAGTTCAATGCAACTTCATGGAGTATTAGGAAAGGCATAGTACCAATCGTTATAGGTTATGTGAAGAATAATCTTTATGTGTTAGGTGATTCTCCTCCTAAAGTGTGTTTAGAAACTAATGTTTCTCCTTGTAGCAAGCTTTTGCACTTAATGTTAGGACATACAAACTATCAAAATATTCAAATGATGAAATCCAAAAATTTGGTTGAAGGCTTGCCTAACATTTTACCTATTCATGGTTTGTGTGAAACATGCATCTTAGGCAAGATGAGCAAACAAAAGTTTGCAAAGGAGGAGTCAACAAGGGCCACACAAATTCTTCAACTCATTCATATAGATATTATGGGTCCATTACATGTTAGATCACTTGGTGGTGCATCCTATATTCTCACCTTTATAGATGATTATTCAAGAATGATATTTGGGTATCTACTTAAGAATAAATCAGATTGTTTTGAGACATTCAAGGAGTTCAAATCTTTGGTAGAAAATCAAAAGGGAGCAAAGATCAAAATGATTAGAACTGATAATGGAGGGGAGTACAATAGCAATGATTTCAATGAGTTTTATTCTTCTCATGGGATCAAAAGGTAGTTTACTTGTCCATACACTCCTCAACAAAATGGTGTTGCAGAGAGGAAAAATAGGACAATCATGGAGATTGTAAGATGCATGCTTGGTGACTACTTACCTCAATTTCTTTAGGGTAAAGCAGCCAATACAACAATCTACATTATTAATAGGTGTCCTTAAAAATAAATTGAGGGGAAGACTCCTTATGAGGTTTGGAATGGTAAGAAGCTGAATTTGTCACACTTAAGAGTGTTTGGATGTGATGCATTTTCATTTATTCCTTCAAAAAAGAGGAAGCAATTGGAAAAAAAGTATCAAAAATGCATCTTCATTGGCTATGATGCATAACATAGGGGCTATAGGTTATACTCACCTACTTCATGCATTTTATTTGTTTCAAGAGATGTCAAATTCAATGAAGATCTTCTTGAGTTAGAAAAGGGTGGGCCTTGTGTCAAAATGACTAAGTGGTAGGATCATTCTAGGGGTCCTAAAGAGTAGAATTCAGTTAGCCAAAGGATAACTAGAAGTATGACCCTTAACATGTCTCTTCTAGCTAATATATAGAATGATCATGAGCCTACTTCTTACCAAGAAGCTTCACAACACTCTTGTTGGGTTGATGCCATGAAGGTTGATATGGATTCTCTTCTAAAGAATAAAACTTGGGATCTAGTGCCTTATCCTAATAAGAGAAATGTTATTGGGAACAAGTGGGTCTATAGAATCAAGTACAATTCTAATGGAGATATAGAAAAGTATAAGGCTATATTGGTTGCTAAGGGTTATGCTCAAAAATATGGTATTGACTATGATGAAACCTTTGCACCAGTTGCCAAAATGCCCACCATTCAGCTTCTCATTGCTATTGTTGCTGCTCAAGGTTGGCAGATTTTTTAGCTTGATGTGAAAAGTGCCTTTCTAAATGGTGATTTGGATGTGGATATCTACATGAGTCAACCACAAGGATTTATTGTACAAGGTAAGGAAACACTTGTGTGTAAACTAAAGAAAACCTTGTACGATCTGAAGGAAGCATCTAGAGCATGGTACATGAAGATTTTAGGTTACTTCTTGTCTCTTGGTTTTGATAAATGCTATTCAAATACAGATATCTATGTGCTTAGGAAGGATAACTTGGTCATTTTAATTGCTCTATTTTTTGATGACCTTGTTATGACTGGAAATGAGAATGAGGCCATTTTTGATTTCATATCCAAATTAAATTCAGAGTATGAAATGACTGACCTTGGTCTTCTACACTACTATCTTGGTATGCAAGTTTATCAGCATGAGGATTGTACCTTTTTTCAGTCAATCCAAGTATATTGAAGATCTTCTTAAGAGGTTTGATTTGGAAAATGGCAATCCTACTTCCATTTCTATTTCTATAGAGGTTAAGTTGGAAGTAAGTACAGAATCTCAGTTGGCTTATGTTACATTGTATAGGCAGCTCATTGGTAGTCTTCTTTATGTTACCATCACAAGGCTAGATATTGCTTTTGCAGTTGGTATGATGGCTAGGTTCATGTAAAAACCTTATATTGAGCACTTAAAAGCTACCAAGAAGATTCTAAAGTACCTTTCAAGTACTAGATATTTGGCACTCAAGTATTCTAGGCTTCCTTCCTTTGCTCTTTTCGGCTATGCTGATTCTAATTTTGGAGGGGATAGAATAGACAAAAAGTCTACCATAGCATATGTTTTTAGTATTGGATCTACAACTATCTCTTGGTCTTCCAAGAAGCAAGATACAATTGCTCTTTCTACAACAGAAGTGGAGTATAAGGCTACGACAGCAGCTACACAGGAAGTGGTTTGGCTTCGTACCCTCATGAAGGAAATTGGCTTTGAGTAATTTGGTCCTTCACGTTTGCTCTCCGATAATCAATCAGCTATTGCCTTCGCTAAAATTATTGTAATGCATAAAATGACAAAGCATGTTGAAATCCAAGCCCACTTTATCAGAGAGAAGGTATTGGATGGGACTATTCAGTTGGATTATTGCCCATCATCTTCTAATTCTATTGATTTGTTCACCAAACCTCTTCCCAAGGAGCAGTTTTGTAAGCTGAGGGACTCACTTGGTTTGGTGAAGTTGTCCTCAAGGGGGAATGAAGTATAGTTACACTTGTGTGATGACAACTTCATCCTTATAAGGTATTTTGTGCTATATATATGAGTTGATATTTGGTGGTAGAATTGCTTTTTGCATCTCTTTTGAACATGGTACTTTCTTGTTTGCCTTGTGCAACTTTTGTACATGTTACTTTGTATATGGCATTGTGCAATTATGGTATATGATGCAATTGCTTTATGCCTCTTTTACATGGTACTTTCTTGTTGCCTTGTGCATCTTTGTACATGTTTTTATGTAGTTGGCATTATGCAATTGGTTTATCATGGTACTTTCTTGTTAGAATTTATGCTACTTTTGTACATGATATTTTATGGTTGGCTTTATGCAACCGGTGTGCACATTTTATTATTTTCATATACCTTATGCAACTCTTGTACATGGTACTTTTTTTTAGCCTTGTGCTACTTTTGTACATGGTACTTTAGATTTTGCATTGTCATGGTACTCCTTGTTTGTTGTACGTAACTTTGTAATGATATTTTTTGATCAACTATATAGCACGTGACTATAAGTATGGCTTGGCATATTTTTGTGATGACTTAAAGTTCATTATTTGTTAGATCAGTTTTGTTATCATCTTTGAATATTCATATATGTTGTGGTGAATATATTTATGATGATGTATCTAACTGATCTTATGTTGAGTTGCTTGTAGCTTGCAGGTACTTCCATTTGAGGTTTTGCAGGCTTACTAAAGACACCCTTGTGATGTTTTCTTCTTCTCATTTGCAACCACTTGTGGTTGATGGATGGCTTTGTAATCTGCTTGTATCTGAAGCTACTCCGTTGGGGGCTTGTAGTCTCATTTTGGCCCATTTTGTATTGGTGCCTTATTGTAGACCATTCTTGGTCATAGAAGCTCATTATAACTATATTACTCATTTGATTCTCATCCCCATTTGTATATTTAGGGGGAGAATGTTTCTTTGTTTCATAATTCCTTTCCCCAATATTGCATTAAGAGGGGGTGTTGGAATATGTAATGCAACATTGTGTAAATTATTAGTAGACTAAAATATAAAGTCTAAAGAATAATAGTTGAATTAGAAAATAATTCTATTTTATGTAAAAATATTTCCACCCAATTAATAAATAAAATAAGGGTGCTAGGAATATTTAATTTGTGAGAAAAATTTATTTCCCCTTTTCTAAAAAATATTAAAAAGTAACCAATCACTTTTTAATATTTTATAGATGCCACTTGTCACACATCTCAAGATAATATTGTTATAATATTTATCACACATCTCAAGATAAGATTGTGATAAGATTAGGGAAATTTTAGGGTTTTAGTAGAAAAGCTTCTCTTTAAATAGGGGTGTTGTCTACTACATCTTGTCATATCATGTTGATGCATATTATTGCATAAAATTGAAGAATTCTTGTATTGTTGAATCATTGAGTAATATAGTGAGCTTCATAGTGGATGTTTCCCTTCTTCATTTGAAGTGTGGTTTTACCACTTAATATTGGTGTTGTGGGTTTTCCTCTTTTGTGTGTGATTGATCTTGTGGAGCATTCTTTGATCTTGGGGAGACTTTTCTTGTCTCACAAACTCCTCCAGTGAGAAAAAAAGTCTAAAAAACTTTCATCTTTAGCTTGTTTTAACATATAGACATCTTTTATAATTACATTTTTTCAACTTAAGCCCCATATTGATGAACAAATATTTCAGTTGTTTCTTCAAAATTACTCAAGAAATGATTAGTTAATTGATAGTACCACTCTAATACCATACCACCAAGGCTCTTAGGGAACATCTTTAGCAATAGCATATCATCATATATGATATCATGACATGTTGTTCTAAATATTCTTAAATGCTCAATTGGATCTTTCATTTCCTTATAGATAGGAAAAATCAGCATTAGAAAATGCTTAGGGTATGGCCTAGAGGTAATGATAGGTTCTAAGGGTTGATTACACATTTCTCTATAGTTGTTGGTGAAACTAGGTGATTGAATTATGTCTACTCTTAAAACCAATTATTTCACCACATTAGTTAAACTTTATACTTTAATATTGTTGTTGTGCAATGCCCGTAGGTTACCTAGGGAGGGGTATAGGTAGGTTGTTGAAAGGGAACTTGGCTCATGTTAGAGATATTGATATTTTTATGGTATGGGTTATGATATGTGGTATCTTGATGTAGAGGATAACTAACAGTTGGTGGAACAAAAGCATGAATGTTGAGATTAGCTAAATGAGGAGGAAATTGAACATGATCTTGAGATGCACTACTAGTTGGAGGAACTTGTGGAATTCTTCCAACATTGGTGGTTATAGTAGTGACACATGTTGGTTGAGGACAATGATCAACATGATGTAAATATTCAAGCAATGAGCTATTATGGACATTTTGAGGAGAAATATTTTGATGATGAGATGTCCCAGCTTCCTTGAGTTGGGCTTCCTCATCCATGGCCTTATTCAAGGCATCTATATGATACTTGTAGAAATTATATACATGATTAAATGATTTAAAGGTAAGGTTCCCATTGGACCCCATAGTAGGATCAAGATAATTACTAGCTTCTTCATTTTCTTCCTCTTCTAGATTATGATTTTCTCTATCAATCTGATCATCTTCTTGAAAAATCTCATCAAACTCTAAAATACTTTACCCACTCCTAAGGTTGGGATCCATTAGGAGAGAGAGAAAGGATAGAATAGAAATGGAGAAAAACTAAAAACCAGTGAAAACACATAAGATTTTTAAATATTTTTTGACCTAAACAAACAAAATTAGTGGTCTTATTTAAAGTTTTCAAGAGAAAAGTAAAGTGAGAGGCTTCCTATATTGTCCACTAAGACGTGTGTTCACATTGGGTTCACCAAATATGTAGAAGGAAAAAACTACCCTACCGCATATTATTCTCAACTAGATCCACTGGGAGCCAAGGTGAACCACAGGTGTGTTATATTCTCTACACTTAGGGATGCCAAAAGGGATGAGTTCACCAGGAATGGTTTTAGAACTTGATCTAAATTTAGGGTGGGAATTTTTTATGTGTCAATTAAGCATACACCTATTGTTTTGCCTTTCTAAACTGAACTATGAAAATTAAAGAACAATACAAGACACACAAGATGCAAAAATACAAGAACTAACCCTAGTATGATTTTGTAATTCAAATGATGTCTAACCCTAATATTGCAAAATAAATTCTTTGAGCAAGGGTCCAAGGGAATTCACAAACAATATTAAAACCCTAGATGCACACTATATAATTTTATTCTTTCCAATGCTTATAAATTCAATCAAATAATTTTCCTTTGCTTGTAATCTGGGTTTTGGATAGACATGAACAAAGGTAAACACCAAACAACCTAAAGATCTATTAGGGTACTTATCTAATTTGGTGATTGATCCAAGATTTTTCTTACAACCAAAATATCCAAACAACTTAAAACCTACAAAAAAACTTTTCAAACCCTAGAAAATTTGTTCAGCATGTAGGGACCTATGTAGGCCACTATAAGATTGAGCTTGGAGGTACAATAGTCAAGCCCCTTGGTATTTTTAGCTAATAGTTTGAAAGTAAAGTGGTCTTTGAAATTTTGAACATGCAAAAATAGAGTAAAACAAATGTGTAATAGTAAAATAAAATGTACACAAGATGGACACAAGAGAATGCTAAAATACAAAGTGCAAATCAGGATTTTGGGATGCGAAACTTACCCCCAAGCCCTAATTTATCAAATTCATGCCCTAAATAATAAGCATGAATCAAGTTTATCAAGTTTATCAAATTTATGCCTTGTATCATTAGAATTACCTAAGATGTCATTCACATAAGATTCCATTTTATTTGAATATGAGGAAAGAAAATGGCGTCCACAGCTCCCTCTGCAACTACGAGTAGGATTCCCCAAGCCCCTTATGGGGATCTGGAGCAAGGTGAGATCCCCCCCTCAAAGTATGCTCCCATGAACCCTGACCCGAACCCGGGTAGGATGACTTACCTGGAGAAGGTAATAGGTACGGCTAAACTTGACCCCTCTGGTAACCCTAACCACCCCCCGTGATCACCATTGGGGAAAATATGGTTCTTCCAGTCCTCTCATGGTAGACAAAATCTCTTAAGAATCCCTCTCCCTAGTCAGCAAGTTCCTGGGAGGGAGACCTGACATGGAATCCATAAGAATATAGGCCAAATTCAAATGGAGCACAGAAGGGAACCTTCATATTGTGGCCCTCTCACGAGGTTTATTCTTGATATGCTTAAATAACTAGAATGACTATGTTTGAATCCTCACTAGGGGCCCCTAGTTCTATGGGAGGAAAAGTTTGTTTGTGACAAAATGGAAGCAATATTTCAATCCCCAGACTCAATATATCAATATTACTCCAATCTGGGTTAGTGTTCCTGATCTCCCCATCCAGTTTTTCTACGAAGACATCCTAGGGTGGATCGTAACATACATTGGGGACATGGTCACTCTTGACCCTACAACTAAAGCTTGGTCTTGCATGGCCTATGCTCAAATTTGTATTAATGCCAACCTTACTTCATAGCTTCCAACCAACCTCATCTATGGGTATTTTCACTGGTGTTAAGCTATTGAGTACAAAAACAAACTAGAATTCTACATCTAATGCAAAACCTAGGGACACCTTCGAGCCTATTGCCCATCCTTCAAGCCCCAACAGGAAGCACCCAGCACAAAGGGTCCCCCCCTCCTTAGAAGCACTAGGTAGGATAATGCAACAACCAATCTAGAGGACCTGGTAACCATAGATCAACCAATAGAAAGGAAAGTAGGCCACTATCCAAGACCATCTATCCACCAACCCTTCTTCAGATGCAGGATAGGTATGCTCCATGGTCACATTTCCCAATATATTTGGACCTTTAAATGTCTCTGATGATGAATTTATTCTCCCTAAATCCCTTCTTGTGCACCAACTCTCCACCATTCACCACCCCCATCCCTATCCCTCCAAATTTGGGTCTTTCATCCCCATTTCCTCCCCATCACCCCCATCCCAGCCTGATACCCTTCTAGAACCCTTGTTGGATATCAACCCGCTTCCCCACTCTGCAGTTGCTTACCCCTCAAAATAACCCCTATCCCCTATTGAATCCAACCCTGATTCCCAAGAGGATGCCTTTAGTCCCACTCAGTCTACAATGGACATCAGCTCTATCATCACCAGAAGCAATAAATGTCCCATTGATACATGGGGTGAAATAAAAAGAGGTCGACACACCACCTATGAGCAAAGCAAGAAAGACACGGATGACCAAGTTTCCAATGGAGTGTAGCTAACACTCAGTTAAGCCTTGTTCACTCAGGTAAAGGATGAAAAAAAAAATCCCAAACCTCCCTCCATATCAACAAAGGGAGGCAAGAAACCTGCCAAAGTATCTAAATGAAGATCCTCTCCTAGAACATCAGAGGGCTTAACAACATGAGAAAACAAATTTTAGCTCGAACTGCCAAGAAAGAGTACAAACCCTCTATAATCATCCTTCAACAAACAAAAACTGATGTTGACAAAACTCACAGTGTAGTCTAGAAAATTTGGAAGACTGGGAAATGGGCTTCATCCCCAGTGGAGGGATATGTAGGAGGTCTATTGTGTCTCTAGTACCCTAAGAAGGTGGAAGGCAAAGTCATATCCAGCTCCAACAGAACCTTAAACATAATGTTTTATTATAAAGAAAACAAATTCACATGGGTGTTGTCAACATCTATGCCCAAAATAATCTTGTGGAGAGATTCAACATGTGGAAGTACCTGTCTCTCATGAAGGATACCTTTTTCCACCTCCCATGGATGATTGCAGGGGATTTCAATTCTCCTCTCTTCCATTTTGACAATAAATGGGGAGTATCCTCCCCATATAAAAGCATTGTAGACTTTCAGGCCTTTGTCACTAAAAATGAACTCATGGACATTCAAATTTGTGGCCACCAATTCACTTGGAGCAACAAGAGAATGGTTGCTGAGCATATTCGAGTTAAGTTGGACTAGTTTTTTCTCTCTCAATAGGCCATTCCCCTCTTTGGAGACACATCCCTGATACTCCTTCGTAGTATAGGCTCTGATCACTCTCCACTCCTTTTGAAATCAAATAAGGCTCCATCCTTCTCAACCCTATTTAGGTTCAAGAATATGTGGATCCAACATCCATATTTGAAACAATGGATTGAAGAGTGGTGGTAGACCCCTGTCCCTGGTTTAGCTATTTCTAGAGTATCTTACAAACTCAAGATCATAAAAGATAACCCGAAAACCTAGAACAGGGAAGTCTTTAGGGATATTTTTGATCTCAAGGCAAAAATGTTAAGTAAACTCAAAGATCTAGAGTAGCAAACTCAACATGATCATTGGACCCACCAGCTCAGGGAAGAAGAAAAGTAGTTGCTCGCCGAATATCATAACATCATAGCCAAGGAGGAGACCTTCTGGTGCCAAAAATCCTAAGCCCTTTGGCTCAAATAGGGGGATTCCAATACCAGGTTCTTCCATGCTTCTCCTCTACCACTCAAAACTTACCTTAAGGGATGGCTCTGTCACTCAGGACATCATCAAGATCTAAGAAGAAGCCACCACCTTCTACAACAACATCATGGGCTCTAAAAATCCTTCCAATCTTGCATCCCATGAAGCCCTACTTGAAATATCCCTCCCTTGGTCACCCCTGAGATGAAAAAATCCTTGATCCAACCCCTCTTTGAGAAAGAAATCAAAAGTGCTTTATTCTCCGTGAAAGCTGGTAAAGCTCCTGGGCCTGATGGGTTTCCCCCTAGGTTTTTTCAAACCTTTTGGGGAAATAGTGGTGAAGGAGGTGAGTGATGCCATCAAGAAGCTTCAGAAAACCAAAACCATCCCTCAAGGAACTAATTCCACATTCATTGCCCTGGTTCCTAAACACCCCCAATGCAAATCCATGAATGACTTCATACCTATAAGCCTTTGCAACATCTTGTACAAGATCTTAACCAGATACCTAGATCTTAGGCTTAAGAAGATCCTCCCCTCCATTATTGATCTATGCCAGGGAAGCTCTATTAAAGGCAGATCAATTACCCATAACATCATATCTCTTCACAAAACCCTCCATTCATCCAAGTGCAACAAGAAAATAGCCATGTTTTCGAAACTGGACATCAGCAAAGCTTTTGATAGGGTGGAAAGGGCTTTTCTTCTCAAAGTTCTAGCTCAATTTGGCTTCCACTCGGATTGGTTTCACTCATAAAAGGTTGCATTACCTCTCCTTGGTTCTCAATTTTAGTCAATGGGTTTGCTGCAGGTTATTTCCCTAGCCTTAGAGGGATTAGACAGGGAGATCCTCTGTCCCCCTTCCTCTTCATCATTTTGGCTGAATACCTTGGAAGAGCTTTCAAACAGGTCATGTATTCAGGAAGTATGTCAAGTATCAAAGCTGCTTCTAACTCTCCCCCCTTGTATCACCAACAATTTGTTGATGATACTATTATTGCAATTTTGGCCTTCGTTGTCCAAGCTAATTCCATAAAAGTGATCCTTGATACCTACGCTTCTACTGTATGGCAAGAAATCAACTATATCAATAGTAAGTGTTACTTCCTAAACACTCCAGGAAATAGGCAGAGGAAAATTTCTCATATCCTCCATTGCTCCATCGCTACCCTCCCCACCTCCTACCTGGGACTCCCTCTGTTCACGATGAACCCGAAGGAATCAATGTGGGAGAATTTCATTGAAAGGATCAACCGTAAGCTTTCTTCCTGGGAAGGCTCCCTCCTATCCCAAGAAGCCAAAGCAACCCTCATTGTGGTAGTCCTCCAAAGCATCCCGGTCTATTTCATGTTAGTCTTCAAAGCTCCTGCCTCAGTCCATTCCCAAATCGATCAAATGCAAAAAAATATTTCTATGGGCCGGCCCAGATAATTCGATGAAATTCCACCTTGTCAGTTGGGACAAAGTATGCCAACCCAAGGACCAAGGGGGACTTGGTATGAGAATATCAGCAAACATAAATATTTTCCTACTAGCAAAACAAGCCTGGAAGTTGTTCACCAACTTAAAAGCAGAATGGGTCACTATTGTCCAAAGAAAATATCTCAAAAACTTAACCCTTATGGATAATAGCATCCCTATAAATGGATCAGCCTTCTGGCAGGGTGTTATCTAAAATAAACCTCTTATCATGAGAGGTAATCGATGGCAGATAATCTTAGGTTCTTCTATAGACTTTTGGGAAGACATGTGGTTGAAATACAAACCCCTCAAGGATCTGCCTAAGGTGTCCAGACTTAGACCAAGTCTCAAAAGGATATTGGGAAGCAAAGTGAAGAATTACATGGATAGGGGCACATGGAATATTCTCCCTGAATACAATGAGCACCTCTTGTAGGCCGGTAAGACATTATCTAAGATGTTGAGAACCACCATCATCCCTACCATAATCTTCCAAGACTACCCAATCTGGGTAGGAACTGATAGTGGGGATTTCACGGTCAAGTCTGCCGACTCTATGCTATTCAAATCCTAGGTCTCCACTATTCTGTTCATGTTATTTTGGGTTAAATTCCTTGTCCCTAAAATTGGGTTATTTGCCTAGACAGCTATTCAAAATAAGGTCCTCACCACATATAATCTTATGAAAAGAGGGATCCTTGTCCCTAATAGATGCCACCTTTGCCTGTCCAACTGGGAATCCATTGACCACCTCCTTTTAGAGTGTGTGTTCACTAGGGAGGGTTTAGATCAATTTTTCACCACCTTAAAATCCACTAGGCCCACCCCAACTCCATCCTAGACATGTTCATCCAATGGCCTGTTCCCTTCAAAAATCCCAAAGTAGCTTTCCTATGGAAAATTTGTCTCCACCATTTCATTTTGTAAGTTTGGCTTGAATGCAATCATAGGGTATTTTCTTCTGCCTATTACAACTCCACCTCCATAGCCATCAAAGCCATTTATTATGCCTCTGAAAACTTCCATCTTATCCCTTGGCCTAGATTCCCCTTGATAAAGTATGATGTTGACATCATCAATTCCCTCAACATCCCCCTTCCCACCTTATCCCCTATCTCGACCCATCCTAGGACCAAAGCTCACTAGCTTCCCCCTCTTGAGGGATGGATAAAGGTGAACTTTGATGGCGCATCGAAATGGAATTTCGAGCTGGCCATGGTAGGGGGAGTGATCAGGGATCACAAAGGAAAGATAGTTATGGCCTTTACAAATAATATTTATCATCATACCAACAATATGGCCGAGAGGTGGGCCCTGTGATGAAGTCTTTGTTGAGAAGCAACACACCCCCAATGAAAAATGAGATTCCATCCTTAGAAAGCCCTGAACTTCCATTTTTGCAACAGGGACCCTCTTGATAATTTTTAGGTTTTAAATCCAAATTTGCTTGCCTCCTTTTTAAATTTGTGCTTTTTCTTGCATTCCAATTTGTGTTATCCAAGAATTCACTTTTTACATGCTAGAATCATTCATGCACAAATAAAATCTCGCACCGGTACCGAGAAAAATCCAGAAAACAGTTGCATAAATTCATGAAAAATCAAACTTTTCATTTTTGGTAGTGTCGCGATATCGCGACACTTCCATTTTCGAAATGTCGCGAAATCGCGACAGGTAAATCAAAAAGCAGCTAAGTCATTTTTGTGTAGCGAAATCGTGACACTTTCCATTTTTGGAAGTGTCGCGATATCGTGACATTTCCATTTTTGGAAAGTGTCACAAAATCGCTGTCGGCCGGAGGAGAGAGAAAGAAAACGTACGGAAGGGCGCGATTTTGCGACATGTCACGAAATCGTGACATGTCGCATTTTCACGGTAGGAGAGAGAAAGTGGGCTGTAGAATGAAAATCGGCTAAGTCGCAAATGTGTCACAAAATCACGGTCAACGCGGTCAATGCATGCAGCTACGGGAACTGTCGCGATATCGCGACGTGTTCTATTTTCGCGACTGGAAAGGAGAAAAAGTGGCTAAGTCCAAAAGGTGCAGCGCGTCGCTAACATGTCGCAGAATCGCGGCTGAAAATCAAGAAGTTGTACGGAGGCCAGGAAGGTCGCGATTTCGTGACATGTCGCGAAATCGTGACATGTCGCGTTTTCGCGGCCTACGGGGGAAGAAGCAGCGCAGCGCCAGGGACGTCGCGATTTCGTGACATGTCGCGAAATCGTGACATGTCACGGAATCGTGACAGGAGAGAGAAGGTCCTCAATGAGCCTGAAGTGCATTCCAGCGGGAAACAGAAGGCATCCTGGGGTAGCGACACGTGTCAAAGCGTGAGGCAGACAAACAGAGGCCGACATGCAAGCTTTTTAGCTGATTTTAATCTGTTTTTAATGTTTAAATGCTTTAATTTAATGTTTATTAAAGTGCTAATTAATCTTTTGTCTTTCATGCAGGAATCCATCTGGCACTTACGGGACAACCGAGAAAGACCATAAAGTCAAAGTTAAAGTGCAGATTTGATCGAGGACTGCCATGCTAGACGAGAAGATGCCGGTGAAAGCATTCAATGGAGATTTATTGCAGAATTAATAGCATGGAGATAATTTCAACTCGGGGATGGATATGCGGAGTTCAAATGTGAGAAAAGTGGTGACTCATCCGGCTCACCGACGAGAATTAATGGAGGCATTTATTTACAGCTGCGGATGAATGCAAGTGGCTTTAAATTTTATCTTCTCCATTTATGGCAGCTAACTGTACAGATTTGCCGAAGGGTTAAGTTCTATCTGGACTTTGATTTTAAATGGATTTTTATTGTAAAACCCGAGTCCTAGGGTTTAGAAATATAAGGTTTGCAGTTTAGGGAAGAAGATATTTCTGAAAAGATCAGGGTCTGTCCTGAATCTATAAATACTTCTTCTCAATGTAATTGCGAGAGGCGGAGACTTATAAATAAAAGGCTTATAAGCAATTTCTTGCAAATCTTGTGAAATCCTTTGTTTCTGGACCTGGAGTTGATGTGCTTTAGTTTTTTTGTGATAGCATGGCCAGGAGCCTAATATTTTGCAGACTGTGATAAGTGTATCTTCTTTTGTTATCCATTCCATTAAATTTTATTAGATATATGCTGTAAATCTGAGTTATCAAGTTTAAATATGCTGTTAGGCTTCAGTTGTTCTCTTGTCTGCTAGGGGAAATTACAGATTTGAGGTTAAGTTTGTTCTAATTGCTCTGTCTTCATTGTGTGAGCTAGGCTACCGGTGAAAGATACCAGTTTTAACCAGCTGCCCTTGGATTTATAATTTTTTGCTAGATCTGTTTCACTCTGCCTTGTGCTCTTAGTTGAAAGTGATCTTAGACTGACTGGACACTTTCTTCTTTGATTTGTTCTGTTGTGAAGCTAGTAGCATAGGTGAAATTGGTAGTTTTAAGTTTTACAGTTTAAAGTCTGATAAACTTCTCTTTCTGCCCTACCCTACCCTCTCTTTGTTTTCGATGAATGATCCATTTTTATTTTCTTTGTTTGTCTTTTATTTAAATCTGCTGACCCATGAGATCTAGATCAATAATTCAAGTTAAATCTGATAAACAAGTGACAACTACTGAACAAGTTCAAGAACCCCCTGTAAGGTAACAGAGCAGTCCATATTGAAATCTATTCCAGAAGTGGAAAAGAGTGAATAGCCATTCGACCCAACTCTGTAACTCGCACCTTGGATAACCAGCTAGATCCTAAAGCGAGTGGGATCCGTCCCGTGGGTGTCTCCGGTGGCTTCCTGCCCATCCTTTCATGGGGGTGCGTATGAAATCCGGACCAACAGTCTTCACCTCATCAAGGGGTCATGTTTCAAGATCCATGTTGAAGAGGACTCTCTTAATATCATTGGTTACCTCATCTCCAAAAAATTCCCTCTGTGGAATATCATATCCCTTATCCAAGAAATCAGGAAGTTGTTAAACTAGCATTGCTATGTGGAAGCCAGTCATACCTACAAGGAAGCAATAAGCCTACGAATAGGTTGGCCAACTTGGTCTGAGGACAAACACCCATCACCGTGTGGCAAGACTCCTTCCCACCAGATGTCCTCCAACTTGTGACATCGAATAGCCATGACAGGTACTCCAAATCCATCCATGCTAACCAATGATTTATTATTTCTATATTATGTAAGATTTACTTTGGGCATCCCATTATCTGAGAACCTTGTGATGTGTGCTCCAGCACCCATTGATTATTGGCTACTTTGCTGGTATCCATCATGTAAATTCAAAGTGTGGATCTCCACCCACGGTATCCTAATGCTCTCTGCCAGCTACCTCTACCATGTTTCCAGCTGCAACCCCTTTCCCCTCCATATTTCTACCCATGTCTATAGACCTTACCCAATTTATTACCTTTTCCCATACGGATATGGTCCCTAGGATTCCCCTTAATCCTTGCCATCCTCGATGTGGCATCCCCCCATCCACCTATTATCCATTCGTGAGGCTCAACATGAACTTCTCGCCTGCCCTAATCTATTTAATTCCCCTCTTCATCCTAGCCCATGACATTCCCATCTACAAGTTTGTCCTGTGGGCCTCCTCCACAATCTCTCTTCCTTTCGCACCACTACCACCATGGCCTACATTTAACCAAGCTCTCTCCAGCTGGACACCCTAGCATCTTCTTACTTTAAGGGCACCCAACTCACCACCTTGTTATCAAAATTCTATGGAGTTGAGGATGACATCATGAAGGACTTTGTTCGTATGTGGTCGAATGACCATGTCTATATCAGGAACCTGCACTTTAAGGTCACTCTAGAGCTTATTTGCAAGATTGCAGAGCTACCGGTTGGTAGGCGTCTTGTCCACCATGACAAACACTTCTGGGAATCTGAGTTGGAAGGTTTCCCCAACTACCAAAACTTCTTGTGGGATGGCCATGCCCCGGACAGTTAATCCCTTCCCCTCCTGTTCCTTGTTGTTGCCATTCCCCTCATTCAATACTTAGCCTATGATGATCCCAACAAGCCTATGGTAAGCTTCCACCTTGCCCTTGTCAACCATGTCTAGGGATACAAACCCATGAACATTCCTTGGTTCCTTTATCGGTCTATGCATCTCTCTGTAGTCGTTGCTCACAAGAAAAGTACCGCCCACCCAACAGGGGTTTTTCACTATTATTTTCTATCATGTCATGGCTAATACCCCCATTGCAGCTACCCCTTTGCAATATTACCCCCTTCTCCCAAACCCCCCAAATCCCTGCTCATTCTATCTTGAGCGAGCTTATGGCCAGTGATGGAGTTCCCAGCATCTCGACCTTCGAGAATGGTGTTTTTGTTGCTTCCCCATCCATTCCATTCATGTACCCTTCCAAACCCATCCTCTCATCCCCCACCCCCACTCCCTCCCCTTCAAATCCAACCCCTTACCCTTCTAAACCCACCCCATCCCCATCCAAACCCACCCCTCCCTCCAGCAAGAAGCCTTCGCTGGAAAAATATAAAGCTAAAATTGAAGAAGCGGAAACCCCCTGTTCGCAGGTCCTCCAGGGCTAAGAAGACCAAAATGGAATCCAGTCAAAATTTTCATCTGGAGATTAAAGACCTCAATGGGGACTCAGCCCCCACTTTTGGCATCTCCAACCATCTCACCCAGATGTTTCTTCAGAGTTTCATCATCACCTTTGAAAGCGCTAGTGTCGCTCTAAAGCATGCCCTCCAGTAGAGTGTTAACCAACCTGAAGAGGACATCACAGAGGTTGACCCTTGAGCTACTGTGGAACTACTGGTTTTTGTGTTATTTTTGAGGTTTTATGGGAATTTTTTATGCAATGTTTGGTGATGTCTAGTCTAGTGTTGGGCTAACCATCTGGTTGGATCTCCCTGTGTCAGCCCCTGCGAGGGCCCTAGCAAACATCTATGGATTATTTTTATTTATCTTCAATATCCTCTATGAAGGCAAGCACCACCTTATTATTTGCTTTTACATCCCCTGCGAGGGAATTTTGGTAAATGTATCCCCTGCGTGGGATTGGTTAGACTGGTGTAGACTGATCCCTCTTGGCATAGGATTATGCAACATAAATACACTTCAATCTGATGAAGTTTTTGTATATCTGGGAGTGGGACCCAGTTAAAACCCTCTAAAATACAACTACAACTTACCAAAAAAAAAAATTATGCCCTGTATGGTCAGGGTATGAATTTGGTTCAGATGCCATTTTCGAGCCTTAAACAACGAAAAATAAAGTGCAAATCAACAAAAAATAGAATTGCAAAGCAACTAATGTAAATGTAGGACTTTATGAGTTTATGAAAAAAGCAAGGAGAAATGAAGAGGTGGAAGAAGCACTCCAATAATTTTGATCTATCCAATCACCAAGGATCCTCCACTCAATCCCCAAGGGCAGTCAACACCAAAGCAAAAAACAATAAAACATCAACTTGTAGTAGAAGGGCACTTGTTAGCATGAGAAATGAGTGGGTTAATAATTAAAATCTCTAAAAGAACTATTGGGGTAATAAATGGAATCCAAAACTCTATTTATAAAAGGTTTGGAGGGCAAAATGAGTGGGAAAATAAAATTTCACCACGGGCAAGGACCAACCATAAAACGGGCCGACGAGGGGAGGGGTTTTGGTGAGAAAAATCCCTAGAATGCAAAATTTGTTCCCCACCATTATAGGGTGAAAATATGGCAATTCAAATCCATAACTAGTTTTTTGCAGGACTATTGAACTCGTTTCGGCCATATCTCACTCATCCGAACTCGGATTGAGCTAAAATTTTGAGGGTAGATGTCTAAAAAACCCTAGAATGTCTCCACAAATTTTCATATCATTTGGAGCAACACAGATCCTAGCACATCCCTATGTGTGAATGATATATTTGGCAAGCGACTATGTGAGGGTTTCATCTGGGTTGAGTGCAAGCAGCTCCAGAGGTTGGTTTTTAGGGCCTTTGGGCCCTAGCGGCCAATATTTTTGTGGTTTATGCTCAATATTTTAGCAAGAAATGTTGTAGGGGATACAATATGGGTTAGAAATTTGTCTTTCAATAGATCATACTATGAACTTGAGTGACAACGGCTTCCAATTTGCTGCACAAAATAAAAGTGAAAACCATACCTTTCCACGGCGTCTAGGGCAAGGATTAAAGAGACCACGAAATAAGTTTCAAGCAATTGATCAAAAAATGGCTCATATCTCAAGTGAATCTGGTGCTAAGGTGCACCCACAAAATAATTCTACTGTGAAAACCCCTGTCAAGGGTAAGAATTTTGAAGACTCAGTCCCAAAATGAATTTTAGGGATGCCCTTCGTGGTGGACAACCTCAGCCCAATGCTAATATCAATACTAGGGCTTCTCATAAACCTCTAAGAATGCCTAAGATTGATCCCAAGAAAATAGAGTCAGGATGTCTTAAAGCAACTGATGGAACTCCTATTGTTAAGCTTGATATGGGTAACATTCAGACTGGCATTGAAGATTTGGAAAAAAGAGGACTAATTTGTCGGTTCGTGGGTTTTTGTCTGAGTCTATCTACTTTCAAAGTCTGGGCTTACAAATCTCTATTTATCCAAATGGTTATTTTCTTGTTTTATTTGCTAATAATGAAGATAGAGAGAAAACTTTTCAAGGGGGTCCTTGGTTTTTGGGAAGGGCAGGGCTTTTCATGAAGCCCTGGCATACTAAATTTAAAGCCGAAGAAGAGATGCCCTCTATAGCTCCCATGTGGGTTAGACTCTTTGGCCTCCCTATTGAATTTTGGAATCCTACTATTTTTTCTTCAATTGGAAACTCTTTAGGAACTTTTATGATGACTGTTGATTGTACTCAAAATTTTGAACATATTATTTATGCTCAAATTTGTGTTTTAATGGATTTTGACAAACCCCTACCTAAAAAGATCACATTACAATTTGGGGAAGACACTTGGGAGCAAGTAGTGGACTATGAGAACATTCCTTTTCGTTGTAGAATTTGCCATGAATATGGTCATTTGGCCAGTGCTTGCCCAAATAAAATTCCTGATCAAAAGAAAGAAGATATAAACTCAAGCAGGTTTCCAAATACCTAAGAAGAAGAACACTAAAAAAAAACTAGTAATGAAGGATCAATCAAAGTCATTTGCTAATATGTTTGAAATCCTTTCCACAAATGATGTCCCAAGTGAGGAAGAGGAAATAATGGAAACTAAAATCTTAGAAACACAGTTTAAATATGAAGGAAAGAACTCAGAGACAAACCAACAAATCAAAGGTTTTCAACAGAAAAAAAGGAGAAAATTTACACAAGAAAAACAATATTTCAAATGTCAAAACTTCAAATAATGCAGGTCCCAATATAGACTCCATTGAACCATCTAGTAAAATTTTGGTTGTGTATGAGAATTCTTCAAGGTTAGAAGCCATCTCAGATTCAATTGGAATAAGTCAAGAAACAGGGAAAAAAAATTGAAGATGGATTCTAATCAAAAAGTAGGTCGCAAGACCAATCAATATCATATGGTAAAAGAAGGTGAAAAGCTTGTAGAGGAAGGTAAGATTAATGCCCTTCCCAACATTTTTAGCCCCGGTATTAATGAATATCATCACTTGGAATATTAGAGGACTCAAAGGGAGTCTTTCAAAACAAAATGAAATTAGAAGAATGATTCATATAAATCATCCACATCTTGTTTTCCTTCAAGAAACAAAAATGTCAATGGAGGATATGGACTTAATTGCCAGTAAAATTTGGCCGATTAGAAAAGTGGTTTCCCTCAGTTCCCAAGGGACTTCGGGTGGCATTGCTTGTCTTTGGGACCCAAAAGAGGTAGTTATTCACCATATGGTTGGTAGTTGGGGTTTGTTGGCTATAGCTATTCAAAGTAGACATTCCAACCAGATTATGCTCTGCATTATTCTTTATGCCCCGACTTCTTTGGAGGAAAAAATAATACAGTGGAAGGATATTACTCATATTATCTCTCATTTTCCTAAATCTTGGATCTTGATCGAAGGAGATTTCAATACCATCCTCTCTCTGGATGAGAAAAAGGGGGGAAATAGAAATTTGGACAAAAGTACTGACCTCATGAGCGAATATATTGCAAACCTCCATCTTGTGGATATCCAACTAGATAATGGCCTTATGACTTGGTCTAATAGAAGGCAAGGCTTAGCTTGTATAATGGAGAGATTGGATAGGTTTTTTCTCTCTGAAAATTTCTTAATCCATGGTCACATTCCTAAAGTGAAGACTCTTAATAATGCTGGTTCGGATCATTGGCCAGTCATGGTGGAAATGTGGAAAACCAATGTGATTTTCTCTCCTTTTCGTTTTCAATTAATGTGGCTTAGAGACATTTCCTTCAGACCTCGTGTGCAACAATGGTGGAAGGAAGGTAAACCTAGGCATGGGACTAAGATGTTCTGTTTTGCCAAAATATTGCAATACATTAAATCCAAAATCAAGACTTGGAACTGGAAAGAGTTTGGGGATGTTCATAAAAAAAAACATGAAGTTATTGCTCATATTGAAAATTTGAATAAGAAAATCCGTTTAGATGGCCTCACGGAGAAGAGAAGTGCAGATGAAATTAAACTCACAACTCAGTTAGAGGAATGGGAAAAAAGAGAAGAAATCTTATGGAAGCAAAAATCTAGAATTCAATGGCTCAAAGAAGGAGATCGAAACACAAATTTCTTCCACAAATCTCTTCTAGATCGAAGATCTCACAACTTTATTTCTTCCTTAAAATCAGATTCTGGAGATGTTGTTTATACTTGGGATGGCATGAACTCTATTGTTGTTGATTACTTTTCCAATCTTTTTGTTGCTACTCCTCTTGACTCGACTTCTCAACAAAATGTTCTTCAAGCAATCCCTTCTCTTATCACTTCCGAGGAGAACTCTATTTTGACTCGCTCCTGTTACTATCAATGAGCTTCAACAAGTAGTTTTTAAAATGCAAAAAGGGAAAACCCCAGGTCCTGATGGTTTTCCTATTGAGTTCTACCAAGAGTTTTGGGATATCCTTCATGTTGATTTATTAGAGGTGGTGGAAGAAGCCAGGAAATCCAAAGAAATTTTTAAGGTTATCAATAAAACTTATATTACTCTTGTTCCAAAAGCTCAAGAGGTTGATCATATCTCAGCTTTTAGACCTATTGCTTTATGTAATGTTCTTCTCAAAATTATTACTAAAATCATGGCAGAAAGGTTGAAGCCTCTTTTACATAAGATTATTTCCCAGAGCAAGGGGGATATGTGGAAGGACGTCAAATAGTAGATGAGATAGTTCTTGCTCAGGAAGCCATCCATTCCATGGATATGCAAAATTCTCCTTCTATGTTCATCCGGTTAGACTTATCCAAAGCTTATGACAGAGTGGATTGGCACTTCCTTATCAAAGTTTTGAGGCAATTTGGTTTCTCTAAGGATTGGATGGATTGGATTATGGGATGTATCTCTTTAGTTTCCTACTTAGTTCTTATCAATGGCAGTCCTTCTCAGTCTTTCCCAGCTTCCAGAGGTATCAGGCAAGGTGACCCGCTATCCCCTTATTTATTCATCATTCTTGCTTAATGCTTGGGTAGGACTATAACCAAAAAGAGGGAAAACAAAACCCTTGAGGGAGTTACCATTGCTCATGGAGCTAGACCTATCTCTCATCTTCAATTTGTGGATGACTCTACCCTTTTAGGTAAAGCTACGCTTAAGGAAGCTTCTAATTTTAAGCAAATCATTAGCTATTTTTCTAAGGCTATCAGGCGCTTGATCAATGAAGACAAATCTAAAGTTATTTTCTTTCATTGCTCCGCTAGACAGGAAGCCATGGTCTTGGATAAATTAAGATATAAGAAGACCTCTCTTCCAATCACTTATTTAGGTATTCCCATAAATATTCAAAGGCAAAAAAATAAATATTGGAATTGGTTGTTGGACAAAGTCAAGAAGAAAATTGGAAAGTGGACCAACAAGTGGCTTTCTTCCGGGGGTAGAATCACCTTGGTAAAATCAGTCCTTCAAGCTATTCCTATTTATGTTTCTTCCATTTTGAATATCCCAAAGTCTGTTCTTCGAGAATTGGATCAAATCAGTCATCGTTTCCTTTGGAGTGGTACTAAGGAGAAAAGAAAATGGGCCTTGGTGAAATGGGATACTTTATGTCTTCCTAAGAGTGAAGGGGGGTTAGGATTCCGGTCTTCAATTAATAACAACAAAGCTTTAGCTACTAAATTATATTGGAGGATGTTGCATAACCCCAATGCTCTTTGGGCCAATAATCTTCGTGCTAAATATGTTGAGAACAAAAGTCCTGAAGACCTTGTTCGCTATCAACTTCCTACCAAAGGTTCTCCCATTTTAGCAGTTCTTAAGACTGGTGAGGATTTGATAAAGAAAAAATTATTTTGGATCATTCATAATGGTCAACATGCAAATTTTTGGATAGATTCTTGGGATGGTCACAAGCCTTTGATAACTCAGTTTCCCGATTGGAGGCCTTGGATGGAGGAGCTTCACCGAGCTAATTGGATAAAGGTGGCTAATTATTGTCGATACCATACTGGTAATTCAAAGGTTGGTAGATATTGGATCCCTATTGAGGACTGGCCTATTCAAATCCCAGAAAGGCAAAGACAAGATATCCAAGGCATCCTTCATATGAGATCCCTCTCTTGGTCCCATGAAAAAGATTGTTTTGGATGGAACGACACTACTAAGGGTGAGTATTCAGTTGCTCAAGGTTATTTGACCTTATGCCATAATAATCCCAACCATTCTTCTGACATATTTTCTCAATTGTGGGCTCAAAAGCTCTGGCCTAAGGTGAGGTTCTTTAATTGGCTTTTATTGCATCGTAGGGTGCTTACTGGTGAGCAACTTATGAAGCATGGTTTTCATGGCCCTTTTAGATGTGAAATGTGTGAAGAGAATGTAGAAAATATCAACCATATTTTTATTGAGTGTACTTTAGCCTCTGAGCTATGGAGGAGAATGGCAACTTTACTTGGCTTATAGTGGTCCAATTTTTTCACTTTTGAACAGCTTTGGAGGGATTGGCCTAATCAAGAGGGTGTTGATCATTTTATTAGGAAGTTAGTTTGGATGGGTTCTACCATTCTTCTTTGGAATATTTGGAATGAAAGGAACAACCAAATTTTTAATCAAGATAGGAAGGATATTCACTATATTTGGAAAAAGACCATAGCCAACTTAGTTGAATCAGCCCATCATCTCCTTAATCACCCCCAAAACTCCCACCAAAGATGGGATCAAGTGATGCAAAGATTGAAGTTTAAACCTTCTAAGGGCAACCAACTTAAAGGGAATGTGAGTATTAGTAAGATGGATAGGACCAAAAATTGGCAACCTCCTCCTAAGGATTTTGGAAAAGTCAATACCGATGGACCCTCTAGAGGGAACCCCGGAAAAGCCGAGTGTGGGAGGAATTGGTAGACTTTCGGATGGCTCCCTGGTTTTTACTTTTGCTGAGAATTTGGGTATTCTTTCCAATAACCTTGTTGAGGGGTATGGTATCCTTAGAGGCCTTCAGGAGGCTACTAAGGTTGGATGGGAAAAGGTGTTAGTTGAGTCCGACTCTCAACTTATGATTAATCTCTTGAAGACTCCTTCTAAGAATCATAAGGTGGATTGGAGAATAAAAAGAATTATTGAGAAGATTCAGTTAATCCAGATGGGATTTTTGAAAGTTGATTACAATCATGTGGTCGGAGATCAAAACAAGAGTGCTGATGCTTTAGCTAATTGGGCTTTGGACAAAGGTGATCTTACTTGTTATGGCCACCCTCCTATATGGTGGGCTTCTCAAATTAGGGAAGCTCTTCTTTCTATCATTTCTTTGGATGGCTCCAGCTTCTTAAGGTACCTAGTTTCTTCTTGTTTTTTTTTTTTTCTCTTTGGTTCATTCAATTTTTTTTAGTTCCCTAGCTCATTCTATTCTTTATTTTGTTTCCTCTGTTGATTCTTGCATTAATAGTCTTCTGGTCTAGATAGGTCATTGTTTTGTTCATTTTTTTTCTTTTGTCTTCTTTGTTTTTTTGTTTAGTTTTTTAAGGTGGGTGGGTTCTTTTGTTTTGTTTTGTTTTTGTGTTCTTTGTGTTGTTTTTTTGTTGTTCTTGTGTTTTTGTTGTTTTGTTTTTTTTTATGTTTATTGTTATTGTTCTTGTGTTTTTTTTCGTTCTTGTTCTTGGGTTTCTCTTTGTTTGTGTTATTTCATTTTTTTATGTGTGAGTGTTTTCTATGTTTTTTGTTTTTGTTTATTGTCTGTTGTTGGTTGTTTTTATTTTTATTTTATTTATTTTATTTTTTAGGTTTTGGTTGTGTTTATTTTTCATGTTTTTTTGGGTTATGTCTTTGTAGTGTTCTGTTGTTTTTGTCTTGTTTGGTGTTTTGTTATGTGGTTCTTGTGTTTTTCTATGTGGTTTGTGTTGTGGTTTCTTTTATCTTATTGTGCGTGTTTGGTTGTGCTTTTGGTTTTGACACACTCAAGGAGTTTGTTTTTTATTTTATTTTATTATTTTTGTTGTTATTTTCTTTTTTTAATTTGGTTTTGTGTGTTTGTTTGCTCCTTGAGTATGTCAAATGTGGTAGGCCAGGTCCGAGTCCTGGGTGTTTTTGGCGGAATGGATACCCCTGCCTCCTTGGGTCTTACCCGAAAGTGGCATCCCTTTTGGGATGTTTTCCACAAATATAAAAAAAAATCCATAACTCGTATGGACCAAGCATGAATTTGATAAAGCTAAGGAAATAGGGCAAAGGGAGAAGGCAAAAGGGTTCTAAATTTACACTTAGCAATTTTGGGTGGTTGACTAGGGATCTAAGGAAGAATTGACTCATTTTGATAGGTCAATTTTCCATGTCTATAGGTGTCATGTGTATAAGTTATATTTATGTGTTTGAGATATCTTTAATGTAAGTGTGAGTTATGAATGTGAATTATTAAGTTTAGAAGTAGGGAGTTATGAGCAATCATGGGAGACTTTATCTTTATTTAAGAGAGAAATACAAAAGGTTGGGTCTCCCAGGAGTTTGAGGAGAACAAAGGCCAAGAGGTCACGTAATATGAATAGTCTTGTGTATCTATTTATTAAAGATAAATCCATATAATATGTATCAAATAAGCATTGCATTTATGCATGCTTTTCAGCATATGCATTTTCAATAAAAAAATTTATGATTTTGATGTTTATTAGTGTATGCATGTTATGATAAGATCCTATGATTATATCCTGTGAGATAATATTGATAATTTGCTAACAATAGTATCAAATCTACTATGTTATGGACAAAGAGGAAGATATTTAGTGAGTAAAGCAACCAGTGTTTACTAGGCATTATCTTTACATCCAAATTTGAAGGAAGCTACATTATTGAAGAAGAGAATCTGTGAGAATAAGAGAAGAGAGATTTTGGACTGTGAAGAACAATGATTGAGGAAGGAGAAGCATGATGGAGTGAAGGAGGATATTTTGTGGAGAAGTTACTAAGTGGAGGATATTTGATGGATAAATGTCTAAGTGAAGGAGAAGTTGTGATAAAGAAACAAGAAGAGAGAAGATGTGATGGATATGGGGAGAGAAAGAACGCATTTATAGATCTAGTTCCAACCGGCATGAGAGATATTATAGAAAGAATATTTTTATGATAAAAACAACATTTGGAGAAAATGTTCTCATAAGAACATTATTTGGAGAACTTAGAATTTGGAGAAGCAAACTACAACATTGAGAACACGTTGTTCTAAAAATATTGCAATAGCAGAGGCCACAAAATATTAGATATTATGGAGAATGCATTGATTTGAAAGAATTTAAATTGGATATGATAGATAGAATATAGTTTAGATATGATGTTCACATAAAAAAGAGGGTGATCCTTGCATTCGAAATAGCATATGTTATGTTCAGAGAATAAAGAAGACAGATGAGGTGATGGTATTTCCAGATGAGGATGAAGTGCATTTGTAGAACCAAGAATACCAAGTGTACAAGCCAAGAGCTACAGTTACTATAGTGATGAATCACTATATCCTTTTCTTGGCAAAAGAAAGTGAAAGTTTAAGTCACAAAAAAACATAGAATAAAAAAGACCTAACAATTGGAGGTCAGGTCTCAAAAGCAAAAGATAAATAAAAATTCAAAATTTTGAGTGCGAATTAGAATACAAGTTGCAAAAGTTCCATAAATGGTACCTAAGGCAAAATATCTTAAAGATCTAATTACAAGTGGTCCCAAGCTCAAGTGGTGAAGAAAACTCTCGAAAAAGAATACATCAATGCCTAAAAATTCAAAACTAATAAAGGTGTATGTTCTTCAAGGAATATCATCCTTTCTTGAAAAATAATATCTCATATCTCCATGAAATGATAACAATAGCATGAGAGCCATGGAAGTAGCCCAAATATCTAGAGCATTAAATGAAGATATCTTCTATACCCAAATGATGGGAATTTCTAGAAATGGGTAGATGGAAATAAATATGGTAGATACTCATCCAAGGTCTTGGGGCCAATTGACATTCATGACTTTGAATCCAAAGGACCTTATAGGGACCAACAATTCAAATGAGACATGATGTGGCATTAAAAGTGGTAGACACCTTGAAATATCTACATAAATTTTGGAGTAAAAACCCTCCCCCTTGTAATCTATAAATAGAAGTAGCATTAGCTTTGTAAAGGATTGATAAGTTTTACAATTGTATTCTCTTGTAGGATTTCCTTTCACTTATTTTTGTAGAAAAAACCAACTCTTGAGTAACTTGTGGTTAATATCGAACCCCTACTCTTGGCACAATATCCTTAAATTTTTGCTTGCATATATATACAAAAGCCTATGTAAATTTTTGGTATAGACATTTGTGTTCTCATGTTGACCCATTTTTGTGTGTATGTATGTGTTTGTGGCTATTTACCTATTTTAGATTTTATTAAGTATATGTATATGTGAGGGGTTGCATCTATTTTTGGACCAATAATTTTTCACTAGCTATCCTATGAGGTCTACCTCTTTATGCATACCTATAACCGATAACTGTCATTTATGCTTCACTATGTCGAGGAGAGGAAGTGCTCACTATTAGCACATAGCATTTGGGTCTATTTTTGTAGGAAGACCTTAGTGGATATCTTGGTGCATTGCCACCCCTTTTATTTTGTTGAGTTGTTTTTTTTTAATCTCTTGCACCCCTTTTCCCTTTGTTGATTCCAACTGCACCTTGAATATCATAACTTAACAATGAGTTGGCCTTGTAAAAACTCTCAAAGGCCTCCGATTGATCTAAACCCCATGCTCTCAACCACGGCCCTATTTTTTCACTTCCCATGAGGTATGATTGTCCCTACCAAGGGTAATTGAAGATGACAACAATTACATTTCTACTATAATATTCATCAGATATAATTGGCTCAGACTAGAAATTTAGGAGTTGTCGTAGAATAATATAAGGTTTTAGCCACCTTATAACATTGAATATTTTAAAAGGAGGGATAAGTTAATTTATTAAGGGGATATAAGAAGTTAATGAATGTTTAATGTGAAGGAGGAGGAATAAATTGGAGGTTAATAATTATTGTTTGAAGAATGAAAATTTGGGATTTATAAGAGGAGAAATAAATTAAATGAATTATCGGGAGTTATAAGAGGGGAAATTAATTTTTTGAAAGAGAAATTGATCAAAAGAAGAAATTGAATTGAAGGAAATGGATTGAAGAATTGAAATTGAATTATTGAGAAATTAAATTAAAGGGAGATATAAGAAGATTATGAAAATTTGAAATTTGAAATTGATTGAAGAAAGAAATAAAAATTTAAAATTGAAGGAAAAGAATAATAAAGTTTGAAGAAAGGAAAATTGAATTAAATATTGAAGATTTGAAGAAGAAGAATTGAATTGAAATTGAGAATTGAGAAATTGAATATTGAAATTAATTGAAGAAATAAAAATAAAATTTGGAGAAAAAAGGATCTCAACATAAGAATAAATTAATTATGTGAACAAAATATTGCAAGCATTATTTAAAGATTACTTAAATAATGGAAAGAAAGAGGAAAATACTAATTCAATGTGCATCATCAAAATATAGTATAGTTAAAGAAAAGACTTCAATAAATCACTTACAATCCATTTCTCCAAAAACTATTGAAGTTGGAAAATATGGGTCAAAAAAATTAATGAAACATCTACAATCCATTCACAGGAAGGCTAAAGATATGATTTCTTCGATACTTCAAAATTGCTTACATGATATTCTTAAATATTCTACTAACCATTATAAAAAAAAAAACATATTGCAATACCTATTAATTTTTGGAAGAATGCATAGAAGGCAATGGTTATTCTAAATGATCTCAAGACAAAAATATAAGGAAAATTTAAATATTTGAAGAATAAACCTTTAATGAAAGATGCATGTTGGGATACTAATAATTTTTATCAAAATAAATATGAGAATAGTGATTCAAATATTTATACAAAATTTAGAAATAATATGCACTTGTGAACAGATGTAAGCATTGCAATAGATATGGACACAAGGTAGAAAATTATTGGGATATTTATCCTTGTAAATTTTGTGGAGGCAATAATCATCCTCAAAAATATTTTTGGCACAAAGAAACTAATAATAATAAAAATCACTAATGGAAATGAGTATTGATGATGGCACTGGATAAACTTCTTCATAAAATCATTTTTTAAGACTATTCAAAAGCAAACATAGTCACTACCAAAGTTGTAGTAGAAAGGTCAAGATCAAAAATCAAATAATGAAGACATTTGAAGGCAAAAGACCTTCATACCAAATAATGTAATACGGGGGGTGTTGGAGGTATTACATTATTTGGTCTCCTTATAAATATTTATATTAGGGTGTGTTTTTAATATTTGAGTCCATAGTATGTGTCAAGTTCTTAAGTGTGAATATGTGTCATGTAATTAAGTATGGAGTTATGAGTGTGAGGTGTTATGTGTGTAATGTGTGAGGTTTCATGTGTATAAGTTTGAGTTATGAGTGTGAATAGTCAAGTTTAGAAGTAGGGAGTTATGAGCAATCATGAGAGACTTTATCTTTATGTAATATGTGAGATTTATTATGTAAGAGGGAAATATGAAAGGTTGGATCTGCCATGAGTTTGAGGAGAGCAAAGGCCAAGAGTCATGTAATATGAAGAGTCTCATGTATCTAATCATTAAATATAAATCCATGTAATATGTATCAAAGCAGCATTTCATTTATACACTACTTTTTAGTAGATGTATTTTCAATAAATTTTCTATAATAATGATGTTCATTGGTGTATGCATGTTATGATAAGATCCTATGAGATAATATTGATAATTTTATAAATATTGCACAATACTCCAATGAGAAATGAAGAGTGTGATGGGATATGTATATCAATAGTAAACCCCCCTAATTACATCATAAATCTTAACCTAATCCAAAATAACAAGTGGGATTTAGGTTAATTACAAATATTAAATAATTTTTAACCATAACAAGGTTAACCATGGCCCATTGGGCTTACATAAAAAAATGTTACAAAATAATTAATACATTTTACGATTAAATTCCCTTAATCCAATCCAATACATGACATGATGTTGGCTCTTGGCCATGAATTAGATTACAAATTCAACATACTTACACGGATGAAGTTTTGGGATCAAAAACTAAAAATTCACAAGGTTTGGTCTTGAGAGCAATTCTCAAGAAAATGGAGAAAATTGCTAATAGAATTGAGCAACCCACTTACAAATCTTAAACTTAAAAAAAATTACAAGTACAGGGTCAAGCAAATCACTCAAATTGAGTCAAATATATTCTAGGTAAAATCACTCTCCTTGGAGGAGTTAGGAAGAATGTTGTCTTTCTAAGTTAATCACTCCTCAAAATCCAAGCAAATCATTCCTTCAGTTCTACTTGGAGAAATTTTATTGTTTTGGAGTGAATCACTAGCTAGATGGAGTGAATCACTAGTTGAGTTGAACCTTGGCAAAAAAAAATTGAATTTTGTCCCAAATGTTTTTTTGCCTATGGCAATTGCAAAATTGGAGTCAAAATTAAAATATTTTTCAGAGTTGTTTTCTTTCTTGTTTGCTTCACCAAAAATTCATGATTTTAAATTTCATATTAAATCTAGCATTTGCAAAGCACCTACAAAATTTTAACACAAATAACAAAAATTGAATTTCAAGGTTAATCTGGGAGTAGGATTGATAAATCAAGTTATTGATCCTAGAAAATCGCTTTGAATTTAAAGTACAAAAATTTGTAGATTTGGAACAAATAGCTACCTTAGTGGAGCAGATCACTCCCAAATTTGTTTTTGATTGGTTGAAGAAGTGGTTTTGAAAGGCTTCCCAAACCTTTTACAAATGGATCCCAACAAAAGAGAATATCTCCTAAAGACTATATCCTCGATACTAACAAGGAAAAACTAAGATAGGGATACAACCTTTGTAGGACCACATATAAATGAGACCTAAAATTTGAAAATGTTTTCCCACCTAAACAAGGAAAACTATCAAGAATTAAAAATGAGGCATGCAAATGGAAAGAGAAAGGGGTCACCTAGCCCCTACTAAAACTAAGCAGAAATTTCAAATTTGAACCAACATTCCTACTCAAAAAATGAATCATATTTCAAATTTGAACCAACGTTCTCGCTCAAAAAATTAATCATATTTCCCCTCTCGAGGAAGCACCATGAAATAGGAAGGTCCAAAGAAGACCTTCCATGCCAGAGATCCATCGGACTAGAGTAGGGAGAAAGCATGTAAATTGAAACAGGGATCTCCCACCCAAAGTGGGAAGCCTCCCACTTCCCCTGGGTGTTCCAAGACAAATAAAATTCCTTGAAAATAATGAAAGCCCACACAAAGGCCTTTCAAAGACCTAAAATTTGGATCAGCAATATGAGGATATCTCCATAGGCCATAAGATCTCACTATAATGGATAAAAAATACCTAGAAGATAGATCAGTAACACGAGGAGATCTCCACAGGCCATGAGATCTCACTACAAAGGAGACAGAATGCATATCCAAAATGTGGGAAAACCTAGAGAACATTCAATCCACCACGGTGCTCCAATACTCGAAGGAAAAATATGATACAGGGACTACCTTTAGGAAACCATCTTCTACAGCTGGTATGCACACACATGGTCCCCCTCCAAATACCAAAAAAAAAAAAACTTTAAAATAAACCCATCAAAAAGTCACCAGCACCATATCAATGCCCAACCCCACCAACTATCCATTTACAAAGTAATCCTCAAAAACCTTCTATCGCAACTGCAGGAGAAAGCATAGGGTCCCAAATTTGACTTAGTATTTTTCTAATTATTTTTGGGTAATTGGTCCTAAATTGGGTAAATTGCTCCATTTTTGGATAAAATCCCTCTAATTTTGGAGTGAGTCACTACCTAGTTGAGGACTTGCTAAAATAATTCAAATTTAGACCAAAGCTTCCCACCTATGATAGGATTAAAATTTGGTGCCAAAATCAAAATTTGATGCAAATCATGAATTAATTGCTTATTATGGAATGAATAAAGGAGATTTGTCCCATCGGATGTGCTAAAAACCTATGTTGAATTTTGGAAAGGTCAAACTTCTTATACACAAAGTACAATACGATTTCAACAAAAGTTGGATGGAAGGGTTTAAGGCCTCTTCCAACCTCTAGATTTAGGTTGGCTCCCCACTAATCTTGATAAATTCTAATTTAATCAAATCTAATTATATGGAATTAAAGTACAGAAAGTAAATGCATAAAAATTAAATTGTGAAGTTTAGGGTTTAAGAAAATAAAACTAAATGTGGTCAAAACCATATCAACGAGAGTAATAATAATGTTTTCCTTCAATTGAGATGAAATTATTGAAGGAATGACAAGATGGATAAAAGGGTTGTGTCTCAATCACCATATATTTTTCAATCTACGAGGGTAGTGCCACTGATGGAGAGAAAAATACTTATTAATTTTCCACTAATTTTATGAATTATAAGAGCACAATGTGGATCTCACAAAGTGTAGCTCTAAATTCCTCAAGGCCAAAATATGTTTAAAATGGATCCCATGGCTCTTATTTATAGGTAAAATTTACCCCCTAAGTTACTTAGGATGAGAAGTTATTACTCTAGTAAAAGTAAATATTTAGGGATATCTCTAACAAAATGATACATCTCCAAATATTGCATACCTCTAATTATGACTCTAAAGGGCTTAGAAGGATTCCAAAATAAATTATGTTGCCACTACATGCCAAAATATTATTTTTCAAATATCTTCCTTGGGATCCATGCTTGTCTTTTGGGTTCTACGAGAGATTTACTCCTTGAAATAAGCAAATCTCTCCACTCTACTAGCAATTTCCCAACACTTCCCTAGCGCTTCACTCCTACAAACCAATCACTTCACTTTGTTAGCATATTTCTTCTAGAAAAAATCAGCCATTATTAAGTGAATTGATATTCTTCTTTGACTTAGAAAAATCTTAGGGATTTTGGAAGGTATTGATTGATTGATTTCACTATTTTGTAACCTTACAAAATTGTGAATTCCCCAAGGTTGTGACTTGTCACTATATACACCATACAAAATTGACTTTCAAAAACAAGCTACATAAAGCAAATTTATATTTAACCTTTTACACTATAATCAAATCATCCAAATCCACAAAAAAAAAAGCATAGTATGGGTTATAAGCATGCAAACAACTTCTTCATTATAATTCACTACCATTAAATCACATATAGAAACACAAGACCCATGGTAAAAGATTAGCATTTCTTTATAAATAATATTTTCTTTATAGCTTTATTGTTGTAGTGTGGGTACAGTAGAATAAGTTGTCTATCTTGATTCCAAGCTTAAATTTAGATACAATTCCTAATATGGTTAACTTATATAGGCTTTATTGTTTCTTCTTTGTTGGATTACTTCCATGGATTTTTTGGTGTAGGTGTAGGAATTGAGAACATGCAATTTCAAAGGGACCTCAATTACTTCTTAGTAACTTAATATATATACTTATATTTTCCAATTTACACACTTCCCTCTCATTTCCATATCATTTCTATTGTATTTTTATTTTTAATATTTTCTAATTTACTCTTGACTCACATTTATTTTCCTCTTTGCTCTATATGCATACCTATATTTTCTTACCATGTGCCACTTATGTTTCATGCATACCTCCCATACCTTATTTTTTCCTTCCTTTATCTTCCTCTCTATCTTTTGCCCTCTTCATTACCATCTCATCCACTCGAATTCTCATGTTTTCTCCTTTTTCCTTGGTTATGGTCCATCTAATGAGTGAGTGTCATCATTGTTAAATTCCCTTTGAATTATCCAACCTCTAAGAATTTGAAAAAAGTATGGCAAAGGGTAATGATTTATCATGTCTTCTAAAGTTTAAAGGGTAGATTTTGGTATTAGATAATAATTAATCTTCCATGTCATTAACAAATATTGGGTTTTGAATTTATGTATTATAAATGCATTTGCAAATATTTTGGGACCTTAATTCTTACCAAGGTGAAAAATGCTTATTCATATAAAGTTCAACCATTAAGTAAGTTTCAATTTGTCATAATTTAATACTTTTTCGCATTGCCATGGTATAACTTTTGCACAACACAACTTGACCTACAAGACACTATAATAACAACCTTTTGAGCAATAACAAATATTTTTTAACCTTTGCATTGCAAATATCATGGATTTAAATAACTTTACTTATCGCTAATTATGATTTAAACCTGCAAATATATTTACACTTTAGGTTCCAACATGGTTAATTCATATCATCAAACTTAACTTGTTCTCCTTTCAAATATCACTCATCAAAATTCATAATAATATATGTCAAGTCACAATAGTTTAATAAAAACTTCTATTCATACACCATAAATTAATAATTTCTACTTATCTAAATTTCATAAAATTAATGCATTTAATCGTATAAAGTAACAATGAACCTCATCTAGATATTTAATTTTTCTTTACAATTCACACTAAGCTACAATCAAAGCATCTAACGACCAAATCATAATGTATCAATTTCTTTTTGTAGACACCTAAAATGTGTCATGTCGAGGCGACTACTCATATGGGACATGCTAGAAGACCATATGGAAGACCTTGGATAGATTCCAAGGTATAGCAATGGTTTTTACCACTCATTTGGGCACCTTTGCCTAGTCAGTGTTAGCCGCTACTGACACCCATGGTTAACAGATCTGACCACGCTTGTCAGCCACGATCAGGACTAAAAATTAGTTGGCCTTCATCCGACCCAAAATCGGTTGCAATGGCCAATTGGTTGCGGATTGGAGCGGTTTGAGCGAGGAAGGTTCTGGATCCTTCCATCCAACAAGCTCAACTACCCAATATTGTTCTTGGCTTCCTCATGAAGCCACCCCTAGCCCTTGGCAAATGCTATAAAACCCCCCTCCAAATTGGAGAAAGATATAGATAAGTCTCGAGTTGAAACACAACGAAGCCCTATCGAATTGCATACTCACTTACATGCATTGAGAGGAACACTTTGGCTGCCCAATTGGAGATCACATGCCATGGAGGTCCTAGGAGGCTAGGAGATCCAAGAAATGTGAATTCATGCACCAACTAAGCAATTCAACCACCAAATCTATCAGAGGACACAATGGCGACCCTTGATCATCAATTCCTCAAGGAGAATTGAAGATTGGACACCAAATTAGGAGGGAAAGAATATTTCAAGCTCAATCATGGCTATCAACCATGGCTAATAGTGCTCACCGTGCATCAGACCCACGGTCAGGTTGTCATCTTCAATTTCCTTGTTTTCTAGCCATAGGATTTGCTTAATTGTATTAGATTAGACATATATCATGTTAATTTGCTTTAATAGAAACTTTGACCGATGCAATTAGAGTTTTTAGTCATTTTCCTTCACTTTTGCAATTATGGCACTAATGGTTCTTTTCATGCTTCCATACTTTCAATTTCGTAATTAAGCCAATAGATAGCTAGATCTACTTTTGTTTATATGTTTGTAGCAATATTTTTAGGTTTAACATAATTTTAGTACGTTTCTTGCACTTTCTTGATTTCATGCTAGTTATACTACCTTTTATGCAAATACCTCCTAAAAGCCTCATCAAGAGAGGCCTCTTTTGTTGCTAATTGCTTCTTGTTGTTTATTGCATGTAGGATTAACAGGGTTTTGAGATGCAAGATAACAAATACCTCTAATCATGGAGAAGAAGGTCATCGACACCTTGGAGCAGTTCGTGTCCATTTAGAAAGTCTATGTATTGCACCTACCCCATTGGGGCTTTCAAATTGTGTTAATTGTATCAACATTTGGGTGACCCTAAGAGGGGCATGATTGTAACCAAGATTTGATTCAATATTAATAAAAGAAACATTCATTTTCTTGTCATATGCAATCTTGTCTTCCATTTCATGCTTTAATGATTGATTTCAATTAATGTATTAGTTTAGGTGTATGCTTTCTAGATAGGTACATAAGGTGATCATGATGGAACCTCCATATTTCATGCCATGGATCACTGACCTCTATGATTTTTTTATGATAGGTGCTCACCGTGGTTGACATCCATGGTCAACAGTTGTCACCATGACTGACACCCATGGGCAATAGTGGTCACCATGTTACAGAGATGCGATCAGAGTCTGATAGACCAGACAATAGAGGAGTAAAGCTCAATCAGATGTGGACTTGAGGTAGGTGCCACTGTCACCTTCTATTTCTATTTTTGCTCTCTGTAAATTTCTAGAATGCAAAAATGTTAGACTAATTAGGGAAGACAATAAAATTAGTAGTAGGCATATGAGTCCTTAGGTCTTTCTCTTTTTAGGTCTTTACTAGGCGCTTCTAGGAACATCGGACCTCTGAGTGCAGTCCGCCCTAGTCTCCAGCATTCTAGAATATCTTTTGTATTCTGTTTGCTTGCTTGAGGCCCGATCAGTGGCCATACCATCATTAGTATGCATTGTCAAAACATCATGTAGAACTAATCATGCATACTTTCTTAATTTGAAATGTTCCTTTTTTTGCATTGCATATAGAAGAGAATCATTTGAATGTTGTATTATGCATCTTTCTTTCATGCAAATTAAAAGGAACCACACACACCATGATTCACATTAAACTCTAGTGAGTTGGAAGTCACATCCAACCACTAGTAGGGTTTCAATGATGGTGGCAGTGATTTCCATCCATTGGCCCAACTCCCATGTACCTTATGTTCTAGACCAAGGCCGAACTCAAGAACCTTTCATAGCCTAAAAAATTTGCATGTGCTTCTCTTCGGAGGGTATAATGTTGACTGGGTGAAAATGGGTGAGAGTCTGGTAGGACCTATGCTCCCTACCTGGGTGTGGACCTCATCACCACATTTTGGGGGATTACGTGACCTGGAGTTCATAGCCAGGTTGTCGAGCTATGAGTATATAGGTGAAAGCCCTTTAAAAATTGAGTATATCATCAACACATTGAAAACATGATGAGAGTTACATACTGATACAACACATTTGCAAAACACATCAAACAGTTTAGGGTTCACAAGAAAAACTTAAAATAAGATAATCATCATTGTTTACTTTGCTTGCCTTAAAATTTACATATAAGATAACACAATGGTGCAAACACGGAGGGGTCGATCTAGGCATAGACCTGAGATCGAAGCCCAAGCTCCACCTAATGCACAACATGATGTAGAATACCCTCAATCATAGAATCCTCCTGGATGTCGTTCAGTGAGTATTAGAGGGGATAATTCTACATGAGGGGATTCCATTGAGAATACCTCGATTAGAGGAAGTACTAGACACTCCTCTAGACATAGATCAGAGCATGGGACTTCCCAGCATGGGGGTTCCGCACATGGTAGCATTTACCATGACCGCATTCCTCATGCATCCATGGGTTCTACTAAAGAATATGTCATTGAGGGATCCAGATTGGTACCCCTTCGACCTGTAGCTAAGGGAGGCTCATGACCTCCACCATCCGAGTATAGATAGGCTCGAGATCCACCCATTCAGGGGCAAGTAGATGGGACCACTTTCGAGCGTAGGCCCATGCAGACTCCCTATAGGGGTGAACCTTGTAATTTCACCATAGATATGTCAAAAGTGGGAGCTAGAGGCATGCCACCTCATGAGCCATGGCATAGTAGTCAGTTAGATGGTCTAGACAGAGTCCTAGGGTAGCTAGGATATAAGCCTATGCCTGCACCCTCTCGACCTATGAGTGAGTGTAGCGGAAGCACCATTAGGACCACTAGAGAACCTGGAGAGTGCTCCAAGCATTCTCGTGACATACATGCTCCTGCATCTCATGCAGGCACAGAGTATAGGAGACAACCTGATATGAATGTCATCTTTACAGACAAAGGCAAGAGTGTGGCAAATCAGTCCATTGGGGGACATACCCATAAAGCCACTCGAATAGAGCGCACACACCAGAGGCCTCAGATGGCCGATCATGTTGATAGATCTCATAGACTGGTGTCAGAATAGAGATGACAGATTCTCCAAGACCAATTGGAGGATGTTCGTACAGAGAAAGAGCACCTCAAAAATGAGAACACTCAGAGGCAGAGGTTCATAAGACAAAAATTATATGAATAATGCATGCATGAACAATGCATCCTTGATCAGAAGGAGCATGTTGAGAGAGAGGATCGATTGGCTAGCATCGATTTACCTCCTCGTAGTGAGACCAGGGAGCGTGTCGATAGATGAGTGGCTTCACAGCCCGAGTTATACCTTGAGTACATAGACACACATACTCATATGACTCAACATAGAGATCGACATCCAACGTCCGAACAATATGAGCATAGGCAGTATGAGGAAGAAGTGGGAGAGGAATTAGAACAAGAATATCCAAAAATCTCCCAATTTGAGGAGGAGGACGAGCCTAGTCCACCACCTCGATAGAAGAAGAATCTACCTCCGAAGGTGCCTCCAAGGCAATCTCGAGAAGAGGAGATCCTTTCTTCGTAGGCCTATAAGGCCTTAGCAGAGAAGGTCCAAGCCATAGAGAAGCAAGGAATGACTTATCAAAATCCTACCTTGAACAAGATCCATAATGAACCTCTATGCACATCAGTGCCTATTCCAGCCTATCCTGAGCATTTCAAGATGCCTAGGCTGGAAAAGTTTCAAGGAGAGGAAGATGCACAGGAGCATGTGATGAGTTTTCTAGATATGTGCTTTCATATTGAGAGCAATGATGCTTTGCTCCTATGCACCTTCATTATGACCCTCTCAGGCCCAGCTCGAGAGTGGTTCAACCAATTAAAGAGGCACAACATCACTAGTTTCAAACAACTAGCCGATGCATTTCTTGAATGCTTCTCCTTCGACATCAAGAAAAAGGTAAACTTATCTAACCTAGCTTCTTTAACGCAACATGATGATGAGCCAGTGATGGATTATGGAAAATGATGGAGGAAGATGATGGCAAAGCTACCATTCTCCATCCCATCCTCTGAATTAACTTGAATGTTCATGAAGAGTTGCACCAAGCACATTTTATTATTGCTACAGTTGCAGTAGTACTAGACATTCGAAGAGGCTTTGGTGCAAGCCAAGGTGATAGAGGACATCAAGTTATAGGAGGGTAACTTGAAGCTCAAAAATAAGGAGTGGAACAAGAAAAGCACTGAGAGACAATAGGCCAAGCCGACCCACGTTAATCAGGTGGTGTTGAACCTTCAAAAAGGGGATAAGGGGTAACAACAATGAAACTATCAAGCTCAACCTCCTCCTACGCAATATGAGTAGCACAACAATAATCAGAGGGGTAAGGATAAGGAAATATGCCCTCCTCATGTATTCACTCAGTTATCAGAGTCGTTGGCTTCAATTTTTCATCAGCTATGTGAGGTGAAGGCTATACACTTACCCGAGGTCAAGTTAATGGACCCTAATCAGCCTAAGCCTAAGGGCTACAAGGATGATCAATATTGCATCTTTCATCGATCGAAAGGCCATGACATTGAGGTATGTTGGTCTTTCAAACATCTTGTGCAAAATATGATCGAAAGAGGTACGCTTCTTGTCGACAACCCACAAGCGCCTGACAATAAAAATATGGGGATTTACAAAAATCCTCTACCAAATCATGAGGTACCAAGGAATAATGTTGGCCAAGTCAACCAAGTATGCATCGAACCACCAACCCATGGGTTCATCATAATGGTCAACATTGTCACAAGACATGTGAGGTATGAATGACCAAATCAACCTCTAGCGCCCATTAGAGTCCAAGTTGTGCCTCCTCCAAGGCTAGCCTAACATGTGCCAGGCCCACCAACTAGACCGGTGGTGACAATCAAGAGTAGGTTGGTCCAAAACCTATAGATGACTCCAGTGAAGTTGTCAATTTATGAGCTGATTCAGTAGTCTCCCAAGCATAGGGAGACGCTTATGGACATCCTAAGGTCCATAGAAGTGCAGCCTCAGGATCTTGAAGTATTTACACACTTCGTGGGGCATGTGCAATAGTGTCAGGAATCGGTCATACAATTTCATGATCATGAAGTCAAGATGGTTTCCACTATTATAGCAGACCCACCACTGCATATTATTGCATGTGTGAATCACAAACCATTCAAGCAGGTTTTTATTGACACGGGGTCATCAATCAATATCATAACTACCAAGGCGTTAACTCACTTGAAGTTTCCCAAGATGCATATCATCCCTTCTACCTTCACGTTGAGAGCTTTCAATGATGCATTATGCTCAATGGTCGGTACTATAGTTTTACCTATCCAGGTAGGACTGAAGACCATCCCGGTGATGTGTCATGTAATCGAAGGTGCTATGCAATATAACATACTTCTAGGGAGGCCTTGGATCAGAGAAATGTATTGCATCCCTTCTATTCTACATCAATGTATCAAATACGTTCATGAGGGATAGGTTCACGTGGTGCCTTCAGATGAAGAACCCTTTAAATACGTGAATCTAGTAGATTTTCTAGGGGAATTCATGCTCCCCTCAATGCACCTGGATGTGCAACCAACATCACCGATCAAAGAGCTAGGAGGTAAAATCAAAGAAGTGTGTGCTAAACCTACAATGTCCATATCTCAATGATCGAAGCACATGATAGCTGCTTCTACTAGACCATCTGCATCTATGATGCATCGGGATGATAGGAAGTTGAAAGCAAATATGGGAAAAAAAGAGATAAAGCAAACACCCAAGCCAATTATCATTGAAGCCCCTACTCCCATGGAAGTAGAGGAAATTCAAGGAGAAGTCGAAGAGGCACCTCATCCTGCTTTGCCTGCATCTTCAGCAGGGTCATCTGCATCGTAGGTGACCATCCATTTGGTTAATCCTAGATTAGGGGAATATATCATGCAGAATGTGATGTTCACACCGATTATCAAGACTGCATAGGACATGGGCTGACCACGAGCCCATCACCTTCCCGTAGGGATGATGGCACCATTAGGGGTGCCACCTAACCAAACCAACTTCATCTATGGAGGGCTAGACCAGCTTGCATCTCCCACGCCCATGGATGAGGATGATAATGAACCATTCACTATGAATGTTCATTATCTCTCTAACCCAAAATACGCCATGCGATACTTCGAGCATTACCATTGGCATGGTTACGGTCTCGAACTATTCGAGCAAGGGCATAGGAGGCCATATGAACCATAGTATCAGTTGCCAACTGATAGGTTTGGGTTAGGATACTATATTCAAGGATAGGATGAACTTCTCATGGCATCTTTAGACCACCTGTACCTCAGTCTGGGGGTGAAGTTGACTTCAATCCTTATCACCTTAATCCTTCCACATTTCGAAGGGATAACCGGCTAGTGACCTATGTCACTATAGAGCCACCCAAGAGATACCATGCAAACATCTTGGTGGAGACCAGCCTAAAACACATTCCAAGAGCCAACTTGGACAATCAAAGTCGTGAAGCTATCGATGATATTGGTATGCACATCCAGAGTCTAGATACAGCTATAGACACCGAATCAGAAGTTGCTTCTAAGGACGTGCATGCAGTATCCATCATCGAAAGTGATGGACCATACTACAATTTTGGAATAGATGACACTGAGTTATCCTCAAACAATGAGCAATCTGAGGATGAAACCGAGTTGGCCTACTTGGGCCCTATACTCTTACATCATCTGCTACCCATGGAATAAATGGATGATATCGAAGAGCACTTCATAGTTGAGAGTGACTATGAGGATGAAATAGAGTGGGCCTACCTTGGGCCTCATCTTGCTAATCTCCCAATTCTAGTGGGTAGGGGAGAGAGATTCATGTATGATAGTGATCATGATGATGGAGCTGAGTTGGCCTATCTAGGTCCTCTCAACTTGCATCATCTTTTACCTTTGGAATCAATAAGTATGAGTGAAGAGCCCTTTGATGATGATGATGGCTATCAAGAGATAGCCTACATGGGGCCTCATTTGGAGCATCACCCGATTCCATTAGGTAGAGGTGAGGATCCTTATTATGATAGTGATGATGAATATGAAATAGAGAGAGCCTATTTAGGACCTCCCTACTTGCATCATCGTAATGCACCATATACTACTAAGGAGATGTATAGAGAGATCAATCTCCATCCTCACCTTAGGGGAAGACCATCGAATCTCAATGTGATTTATCACATGGTGTTTCTCGATCCACCAATGTACATGGAGCTCCTTGAGCCCAATGATCCCATCCGATAGTCTATTCATGGACCGGATCTAGAGATCCCCATACCCCCAGAACCACATCTCGAGGATGGAAGTTTTGCTAATGTTGAGTCATGTGCACATGGTCCTGGAGACATGATCCATTCCATCAATATGATCTCCATTGATTTGACCACTCCACTCCACAATCCAGCCGATCCTTCCAAGCCATTATGTCTTAATGTAGATGCTATTGATTGGGACCATGTTGATTCACCTTTGGAGCCTAAATATTTCTTCCCTAATGAGGAAATGTTGCAACCTTTCCATTTTGTGCTAGGCTATGCACATGATGTCTATCATGTTGAGGATGCTTCCAATGAGGAACCTATAAACCCATCAGATGACATCCACTTGATCCCTACACCTCATCAGCTTGAGGAGGGATCCCATATGTCAGTAGAGGAAACCTTTGAAGTGGATATCAGTAATGATCCCACTAATCCTAAGAAGGTTAAATTTGGAGAAATTTTGACTCTTGATGAGCATGCCAACCTCATCCCTCTACTGAAAGAGAGACCTGATCTCTTTGCTTGGACTTATAAGGACATGTCGGGTCTAGATCCAAAATTGGTTACTCATAACCTTTCGCTAGATCTATCAAAGAAGCCAATCAAGCAAAAACTCAGGAAGATGCATCCAATAGTAGCCTTAATGGTTAAGGATGAATTGCAAAAGTTGTTGGATGTAGAGTTTGTCATTTCCATCGACTATCTAGAATGGGTATCAAACATGGTGCCTATAGGAAAACCTGATGGAAGGATCCGTATCTGTATGGATTTTAGAGACCTAAATAGGGCAACACCAAAGGATTCATTTCCATTGCCAAACATAGATGCTCTCGTAGATGCAACTACGGGTCATGAGATGCTCTCCTTAATGGATGGTTTTTTTGTTACAACCAAATTCAGATTAAGCTCGAAGACCAGCATAAAACCATGTTCATAATGCCATGGGGGACATTCTATTACAAGGTTATGCCATTCGACCTAAAGAATGCTGGTGCTACATATCAACGGGCTATGACATATATCTTTCATGACTACATGCATAAGATCTTAGAAGATTATATCGATGACTTGTTGGCAAAGTCATTGCTACGTGAAGAGCATGCTGAGGTCCTGAGAAAAGTCTTCGATCACCTGATAGAGCATAATGTCAAGTTGAATCCTAAGAAGTGCGTATTTGGCGTAACTTCAGGGAAGCTCTTAGGATTCATCATTTCAAAATGAGGCATCGAAGTTGACCCAGCAAAGGTCAAGGCTATTTTAGAAATGCATCCTCCCACAAACATCAAGGAATTAAGAAGCCTATAGGGCAAAGTAGCATCCATAAAGTGATTTATCACACAATTATCGGATAAATGTCGACCCATGAATCGACTGCTACACAAGGGGGTCCCATTCAACTGGGATGAGGACTATCAAGCAGCCTTTGCTGAGATTAAGCAATACCTAGAAATGCCACCAGTGCTAGCTCCACCAAGACCAGATGTACCATTCTTGTTGTATATATCGATGATGGACTTTGCACTAGGGACCATGTTAGCCCAAAATAATGTGCAAGATAAAGAACAAGCCATATATTACATTAGTCAAACCTTGGTGAGTTACGAGCTAGGATATGCATACGTGGAAAAGTTATGTTTAGCGGTAGTGTTCGCTACAAAGAAATTATGGCACTATATGTTAAGTCATACGATGTATGTCATATCAAAACAAAATCCTTTGTAGTATATGATGAGCAAGACATATCATAATACATGTATTACAAAGTGGATCATGCTATTGATAGAATTTGATTTGGAATTCATAAGCCAAAATTCCATTAAGGGATAAGTCATAGCTGATCAACTGGTTGAGGCACCTCTCAAGAATAGTAGGCCCCTCACCATAGAGCTTCCTGATGATGTAGTATTTGCCTTATCAGAAGCACCCAAACCCGAGGAACTGGATAACAAAGCCGATATGACCTTGTTCTTCGATGGTTCAAAGTGTGAGCAAGGGGGTGGTGCAGGAATAGTGTTGTTCATGCCACAAGGAGCTCCAATGCCCTTGTCATTCAAGTTGGACTTTCCTTGCACTAACAATAATGTTGAATATGAAGCCCTAATTTTGGGTCTCCAAATAGCTATCGCCATGAAGATCAAAAGGCTAAATATCTTTGGTGATTCCCTTCTCATTGTTAACCAAGTTAAGGGATTATTTCAATGTCGATGTCCGGTATTGAAAGCTTACAAGGATCTTGTTGACATTTATCTAGCTCAACTAGAATGGTATGACATCGAGGCAATCCCTCATTCATCCAATAGATTTGTAGACACAATGGCATCTTTGGGATCTTTAATCCCTCAGAATCCGTCTACCGATTTCACTACCATCCATGTAAAAATATTGTCACATTCTATTGTGCAACGTGAAGCATTGGATAACAAAGAGTCAATCAACATGATTCATGTAGAACCAAACCATGAATGGTTCTACAGAGCTAGAGACTTTCTCAAGAGAGCATCCTAGGGGTCTTTGATCTCGTAGGATCCGATGGGGAGTGGTACTACCATTCACCACAAGGTTGTTTCCTAGTCTGCATTTGCAAATGTGGAACCATAGGGGGAACATGTTGTCTTGTCAGTCGAAGCTGAAGCTTATCATAACTGGACATCATAGATACATGACTTCCTTAGACTTGGTGTAATCCCTTAGGGATTATCACGTGCTACAAAATGCACATTTAAATAGAAAGTGATAAAGTATGTCTTGTTAGCAGACATCCTGTACCGTAGAAGCTATGATGGAGTTCTCCTTCATTGTCTTGAGCCCCAAGAGTCATCTTGGGCAATTTTGCAAGCTCATGATGGTACATGTGGTGGCCATTTCAGCGGCATGGCTATCATCAAGCGCATCCTTCGCATGGGTTATTATTGGCCCACTATGGAGAAGGATTGCAATGTGTATGTCAGGAGATGCGTTAAATGTCAGCATCATGCTAATCTTACGCACTTGCCATCACAGGCCTTACAACCCATTCAAGCGGCTTGGCCATTTGCTTAGTGGGGATTTGATCTCATCGATAAGATCTCTCCTCCATCATCGGGCCAACATACATTCATTATTATGGCTACTGAGTATTTTACTAAATGGGTGGAAGCCATTCCCTTAACAATGACAACTAGAGCACGTATTATTGAGTTTATACTCACCAATATCATAAGTCATTTTGGGATACCATCCAAGATAGTTTCGGATAATGGAACATCATTTAAGAACAAAATTGTGAGGGCTTTGACATCCAAATATAAGATCAAACATAGTTTTGTGACTCCATATTATCTGTAAGCAAATGGATAAGCTGAAGCTTCAAATAAGATAATGGTTTCCATCTTGAAAAATATGGTACAAGAACACCACAAATATTGGCACATCCAACTACCCCTTGCATTATGGGCTTACAGGACTAGCATTCGGACACCCACTAGGGCAACTCCATTTTCACTAGTATATGGTGCTGAGGCCATTATGCCCTTAGAGTTGGAAATTCCAATGTTGTGCATCACATTGAAAGAGTTCATTGATGATGACACCGCATGACAAGCTCACCTAGATCAATTGATGCTACTTGATGAATATCGCGTGAATACCCTTGAGCACCTCCATGTTTATCAAGAGTGCTTAAAATGAGCTTACAATAATAAAGTCCATCTGAGAGACTTTGAGGTTGGTGATCTTGTGCTGAAAGAGAACCAACAGAACTCAAATTTACTATCAAAACTATGAGATAAATTTATGGCTAACTGGTTAGGTCCTTATATGATCTCTAAGAAGATTGGACCTAGGACATATCACTTGACATCGTTGGAAGGAATTGAAGAGCCTGAACCTCTCAACATCCTTCATCTTAAAGCGTTTTATGCCTAAAACCATAAAAAGGCTCCAAAGGCATCTATAAGCCCTTTGGTCAATTTTAAAAAGGCTCCAAAGGCATCTATAAGCCCTTTGGTCAATTTTAAAAAGGCCCCAAAGGCATCTATAAGCCCTTTGGTCAATTTCAAAAAGGACCCAAAGGCATTAAGCCCTTTGGTCAATTTCAAAAATGTCCCAAAGGCATGTAACCCCTTTGGTCAAAGCACAAAAGGCTCCAATGGTTTTTAAAATCCCTTGGTCAAAATGTAAAATCCAAAAATAATAATAATAAAAAGCAATAAAATCCAAAAACATTGCAAAACATAAAATTCAAAAAAAAAATTGCATTTCATTTCAAAAAAAACATTGCACTTGCATATGGCATTCCATTTTGCATCCATTCATTTAATTGCATTGCATTAGGCATTTCCATCCATCGCACATTGCATTAGGATAGATTATGTTTGCAATCTTACAAACGACACCACGTTTGTGTTTCAATCATGCATCATTGCATTTTCATCATTCATCACCCTTGTGAGTAATTATGTTTTTCAACACAACCCTTCTTGTTGCTATGAAGAATATACTAGGGTTTTTTGGTCATTCAACCATACCTAGTGGTCTTCTCAAGAGTTTGGTAGAAAGCTTGCTTTGCTTTTGTAGATGAGGTCTAGTTTTGATAGCACTTAGCATATCAGAATCCTATCACTAATCAAACACATTTAAACAATCCTAATTAGGGTAAGGAAGGATGAAAACTACAAAAGTGGTTTGGGTCACCTTAGGTGAAAGGTTTTGTTACTTGCTTATTTTGTGAGGCGCAATGGTCTAGAGTAGTGGTCATTGGCAAAAGGACAAGTTCACCCCCTACCCGAATAAATCCCTTGCTTACAAATGAAGGAGCAATATCCCAAAATGATATCCCAAAGATATCCCAAAGTGAAACTACCAAAGTGAAATATCAAAGTCAAATCAAATCAAGATCAAGTTTTATCAAATAAATCCTATTAGTATCAAATCCCTTGCTCAATAAAAAAAGAAAAAAGAGAGTATATACAAAATAAACAATGATTTTTGTCACTATATATGAGCAAGTATCCCAATAAATTGAAGAAAATAAGGGGGTGAGCTTGAATCCCTGGAATGATCATTACTTGAAAGCCATAGAGTGATCCTCAATCTCAACAATGGGCTGAAAGAATCCCGCCTGTCATTGAAGGGGTAGTTCTAAGCAATTTACAAATGAGCTAGCTTTAGGTGGCCCGGATTGCCTAGTGGTCTAGTCTAACTGAATCCAAACCTAGGATGAGGTGAACATTTGAGGATCCCCAATCTTAGCAATGGGCTGAAAGAATCCTGCCTGACATCGGGGTATGCTTATGTTTTACCTAATATATTCATTTGCACACACATGGGTAATGAATAGCTTGGTCTTTCAGAGCGAAAATATTATTTTTCAGAAGTCTAGTATGGTCATTATACAACTTTTGATAAGTCAACTAGGGTGTTTGAGTTTCATGGAAAACCTCAAAAAAAATCCCAAATAGCAACAACCAATTTTCAATGCAATCATCAAATATCAAATTATCTCTTTATGAGAGTTTGTTTATTAGAAGAGTTGTTCATAATATATGTTAGATACCGGATGGATGTCAGAAATGATATTTAAATGGCCACTGACTATGTTACGCATATTATTTTAACTTACAAGAGCTTATGAATAGAAACAATACATCATTGCATCTCACATATGGGTGTACAATTTATCAAAATTCTTATAATAAGATATAGCAATTATAATTCATGATTGTTATACATTTTGTGGTGTCATCCATTAGATTGTTAAATCCATATTACATTCATACATTATGTTTTAAGTGATTAAAACATACATGTCCATTTACATAGCATTCATCATAGAAAATTATGCAATACATACATGGCATAAATTATGTCATAGCAACATAAATTAAATGCATACAAGTGAAGCAAATTATACATGCATTTAACATCAAATATTGCATTCATATACATTCATCATAAGTAGTCCATCTACACATGTATATCATCGCATCTAAATCATACATCCATCATATAGCTAGTGCATGTCATCCATACATCACATCATATAGCATTAAATCAACATAACATATAAGCATTGCATCCATGTGCATCTCATAAAACATAAACAATAAAACACATAAAATCTACACATATAATGAGTCTCCAATATCAGATCATATATATATATATATATTTGTGTGTGTGTGTGTACCAAAAATAATAATAATGTGTAGTACATCGACATGGTCAAAAATACCCGTAGGCTACATATGTGTAGGTCCTCGACCTTACACTCAAAAAAATGGTACAATGACATCTCTAATATCTGTACTAGCCAGGGCCTACACCACCATCGCCTCCACCCTCCCCATGGGTCCTCCGTGAGCTAGCACTATAAGTCCTCTCTGACCTGTGAGTCCTATGACTGGAGCTAGCTGACGACTAGCCTATCTCCCAAGTGTGCACCAAGCATGGGCATATCTAGAATCTCACCCTTGAGTAGTCCAATCTACCCTCTTAGAGTGGTAATGTAGGCAGAGCTACATGAGGTATCATCAATGTGCTACTCAACTAGAGCTCGAAGTCTCCTAATATTTGCCCCTTGATCTAGACCTGCTACTCCATGTGCTGATGGCACTACTGGAACTATTGGTACTACTGGAATAGCTAGGGATGCTAGAACAACCTATGAAGATGAGGGAGTTGATCCCCCAGCCTGGTAGGTGGTGAGCAGTACTATCAAAGCATCTACCTGAGACTATAGAAGAGTGCGCTACCCTATGAGCTTCTGTATCTCTATGTCAGCTATAGTGATCCTAGCTTGTAGAGTGGTCCTCTCCTCCTCATAGTTACACCACTAGGCCTACCCTACTATCAGCCTAGACTATAGATCCCCCACATTTGCCTATAGAGTGGCAATGGTGGTGTCCCATTGTAGCATCTGAGTCTATAGAGAGCCTACCTGAGTCTGTAGGCTAGCAACCTAGGCTCTGAGCTACCCAATATCACTGTCAGGCTCTACCTCACCCTCCTCAAGAGCATCACCCTCCTCCTCAGTCGGTGGTGCCTCCTCTACTGCACCCTCACCCCATCCACCCTTAGTCCTCTAATAGAATCTATGCCCATGTGGATCTACCTCGGTGCCCTCATTGCCCTCTATCGCATCATCTATGACCCTACCTAAGGGGCCCTCAAAACCCTGCCATACCCAAAGTGTCCACCATGTGTCAAATGAGGGGGTAGTCCCTCCATATCTCTATCCCAACTCCTAAAAGTCATCATCCTCATCATCTAGCAAAGTAATCTTGGGCCAAGTCAGGTCCCTTTCTAGATGGAGGTAGTGGTAGACGGTCGACATCTCTGGAATCTCCTGTCGAATGTCAAACTATCTCAGGATGTGAGAGTAGTAGAAGAACTCTTGTACCTTAGACTTATGTTCGAGGAGCCATCTATCCCTACATGCTCGATGTAGCCTATCAGTAGCCTCTACCCATGGAGGGTAGTCTAAGTAGGGGTGCCACTCAATCTGATCGACCTGTAGCCCCATAAACCATACAATATAGTGAGTCAGGTCCCCTACATGAGACCTACTCTGGAAGCCCTCCTGATCTCGAGGCCAACATGCAACATAACACTGGTATCGCTCCTCAATAGTTCCAATATCCAATGGTAGGCTCATGGGGTGCTCGATCTTAATGTGCTACCACCCCCATATATGTAGTAGTAAGTTGCACCCAATGCTAACTCTGCTCCTCCAGGTGATCTGATACAACTCATTATAGAGCTATGCCAATAGTGCACTACCCCAGGACAGGATCATGGGATGATCATTCAGACTCGTGAGGACATCCATAGTCCTAGCTAGGAGGTTCCAAGGGAACCTCACTCTAAAAGAATGGAGGACAACCTATACGATCAAGTGCATGAATATGATTGTGCACTCGTTGAAGACCCTCACCGTGTACCAGTCCTCAATATGGACCCCTCCATGGTCTGAGTCATGCTCTACCTCCACACTGCATCAATCAAAAATCTATGCAAATATGACCTTCTTCACCCCGATTGGTGAAGATGTGATGGGCTCACCATCTAGAGGAATGCGAAAGATGTGGTAGACATCCTCCAGTGTCACTGTCATCTCACCTATGGGTAGGTGAAAGGTGTTGGTCCGCGCATCCCAACATCGGGCCAAGGTAGTCATATAGGCCTGGTCGGCCCTGATGGTGGGGAGGCATAGTACGTAGCCAAACCCCATGACATCGAACCAAGCCTGATCCATCGGATCAAGGGCACCATGTAGGTTGTGAAGGATCTCAGACTCCCTCACCCTCATAGTCAGGGTCTAACATAAAGCAAAATGAGGCCAAAATTAATAAAAGACAATAAAAAATGAGCAAAAACATTTAAAAACAATTTCAAAATGAAAAACAAAGTCAAAAAATGTCAAAAGCATCAAAAAAATGAAAAACAACACTTCAAAAATAAATAAAATTGAAAAAATTAAATTTTTTTCCTAAAGTGGTCGAACCGCAGTTCAGACCCACGGTCGGGATGGCGATCAAAATTTTGACCATTGGATTTTAAATCTTGTCGCGACTGATAGTTGCGACCCCCAATTTGCCAATTGGGGACCGTGCTTACCAGCCACGGCTAGCAAGGATGACCTTTTTAGGGTCATTCCTTATCCTGGGGTACCCCAAAAATTAAAGCCCTCCCCTCTAAGCTAACCTAAGCTAAACCTAACTAGGGTGAGGTTCATTACCAGTAGTTTAGTGAAGTTAATTTGCCTCATTAATTAATGTGGTTAATTTTTAAACTGGTAATGAAAGAGTGGTCTCGGTTTGCATGTTACCTTTGTGACATCGACTCCTCCACTGGTAGAGGCCTGCGGCTGGTCTACCATCAGGATGGGAGATGAGGTAAGCGGATCAGTTTTTCAGTAGCATTCCGTGTCAAATTTCAAGTTTTACCTCTCAGAGCTCTCAGATTTTCAAACTGTAGTAGGAAATAATGAAATTTTAAATTGCACAAAATGCTTAAATATTTCTAATTTCGGTCTTGACCACGCCTGACAACCGCGGTCCCCGAATTAGGGTTTTTCACCCATGAGTCTGACCCACGGTTAAGCAATTTGACATTTTTAGCTATCGTTGTCAAACATGGTTAACAAGCTACAATAAATGCTCTTAAATCCCACCGTGTGGAGTTCCAAAATGGTAACTTCTAAGTACCAACCAGATCAGAAAATTCAAAAATTTTCAAAATTAACAAAAAAATCAAATAATCCAAAAGCCAAATGCGCCTTGTATCTAGTTATTTACCCTATACACTTGGCGGTTGCAGCGACTTGCGCTCCATGCAAACCGACAAGATGAGTAAATTACCATAAGGACATTTGGGGCAAATTAGTCATCGTTGAATTGTATGCTTCATTTCAATCCCTAAGAAGGCCCAGACGGCTGAACGCTCCAAGGGAATGAGATATTCATCGCAATTCCCCTATGACATTTTCAGCAAATCATCGATAATATGATTCAACACAAGCATAATTGACATTGTTACCATTTTGATTCCCTAAGAAGGCCTTCGTGGCTGGACCGCTCCATGGGATAGAAATATACAATTACTATTAATAGTTGCAATCATAGCTGATTAGGCCTTGCCAAGTATTAAAATGCTAAATCTTAATTTGTTCAAAGTCATTCATAGTGGTCAAGCGACTCGTCGCTTCATTTAATTGTCATTACCCTCATCGACTCGTCGCTTGAGGGGGTAGTCATAATATCAAATCATAATCAAAGTCAATAGAAGATCCCTTGATCGTAGATCCCTAGATCTTGTCAAATTGCATTCATCTTACGAATCATTGCCAATGACTATCATAAGCTTACCCTCTGCTGGGGAAAAAAGCAAATATGATAATTAAGTTAGTAGCTCTCCTCCTTTCAGAATCTATATGGTGCGAAAGCCTATAGTAGCCCTGATTGGACCGATCGACGCTGGAGCTTGCCAAAGCTTTTTCAAATTTAAGCCTTCCATCCAGTTGGAAGCAATGATTCTAGGATGCGCGTCTTCTTTGCAGGACTCGGGCATCTAATGTTGATCAGACCAATGATCATCATCCAACCTACGACATCATTTTAGGAGGTCTATTTTTTCTCAACATTGTTCGATCTCACAATGCATCTCAAAAGGGGCATCTGTAGACACCTAAAATGCATCATGTCGAGGTGACTACTCATATGGGACATGCTAGAAGACCATATGGAAGACCTTGGATAGATTCCAAGGTATAGCAATGGTTTTTACCACTCATTTGGGCACCTTTGCCTAGTCAGTGTTAGCCGCTACTGACACCCATGGTTAACAGAGCTGACCGCGCTTGTCAGCCATGGTCAGGACTGAAAATCAGTTGGCCTTCATCCGACCCAAAATCGGTTGCAATGGCCAATTGGTTGCGGATTGGAGTGGTTTGAGCGAGGAAGGTTCTGGATCCTTCCATCCAACAAGCTCAACTACCCAATCTTGTTCTTGGCTTCCTCATGAAGCCACCCCTAGCCCTTGGCAAATGCTATAAAACCCCCCTCCAAATTGGAGAAAGATATAGACAAGTCTCGAGTTGAAACGCAGCGAAGCCCTATCGAATTGCATACTCACTTACATGCATTGAGAGGAACACTTTGGCTACCCAATTGGAGATCACATGCCATGGAGGTCCTAGGAGGCTAGGAGATCCAAGAAACGTGAATTCATGCAATCCGTGCACCAACTGAGCAATTCAACCACCAAATCTATCAGAGGACATAGTGGCGACCCTTGATCATCAATTCCTCAAGGAGAATTGAAGATTGGACACCAAATTAGGAGGGCAAGAACATTTCAAGCTCAATCATGGCTATCAACCATGGCTAACAATGCTCACCGTGCATCGGACCCACGGTCAGGTTGTCATCTTCAATTTCCTTGTTTTCTAGCCATAGGATTTGCTTAATTGTATTAGATTAGACATATATCATGTTAATTTGCTTTAATAGAAACTTTGACCGGTGCAATTAGAGTTTTTAGTCATTTTCCTTCACTTTTGCAATTATGGCACTAATGGTTCTTTTCATGCTTCCATGCTTTCAATTTCGTAATTAAGCCAATAGATAGCTAGATCTGCTTTTGTTTATATGTTTGTAGCAATATTTTTAGGTTTAACATAAGTTTAGTACATTTCTTGCACTTTCTTGATTTCATGCTAGTTATACTACCTTTTATGCAAATACCTCCTAAAAGCCTCATCAAGAGAGGCCTCCTTTTGTTGCTAATTGCTTCTTGTTGTTTATTGCACATAGGATTAACAGGGTTTTGAGATGCAAGGCAACAAATGCCTCTAATCATGGAGAAGAAGGTCATCGACACCTTGGAGCAGTTTGTGTCCATTTAGAGAGTCTACGTATTGCACCTACCCCGTTGGGGCTTTCAAATTGTGTTAATTGTATCAACATTTGGGTGACCCTAAGAGGGGCATGATTGTAACCGAGATTTGATTCAAGATTAATAAAAGAAACATTCATTTTCTTGTCATATGCAATCTTGTCTTCCATTTCATGCTTTAATGATTGATTTCAATTAATGTATTAGTTTAGGTGTATGCTTTCTAGATAGGTACACATTCAAAAAAATTAGGTTTAATACAAGGTCAAAAAGGTAGGCATTATATTTTCCTCTTACATTTTATTATCTATATCACTTATTTCAAAATATTTAAGCACAACCAAAATTATTTTAAAGAATTCACCAATTTTGTTTTTTTGGTAAATTAAGATTTTATGTACAAAAGTGGGTTTTTTAAGAGGATTCCAAAACCTTATGACAAAAATTCCATAGCACTTTATAAGTGTCCTTAGACATCTTGATACAATAAACCAAAAATAAATAGAGAAACCAGTAAAAACCACTGGAATAGCAGAAAAACCATATTACAAAAATTAAACAAGTCCCATATGTCACAAAATGCCAGCCTACCTTGGTTGCCAATCTAAAACCCACCTGAGGATGGATCCAGAACACCCTAAATCTTTGTTATTTCCTCCTAGTTATCATAGACCTCACCTCACTTGTGGATGAGTTGCTTGAGAACTTTGGAGTGACATTCACTGAGCTTGCAATGTTGGCCATATTTAGGAGGAGTTGGATAGGGGACACTTCGCTTCCACTATTAGAGTCTGATACGATATGGTTAGGGGTGGGCCTCTTCTCCTTCTTGGGCCTCTTCAACTGAGTATAAGATCTAGGAATAGAATGAGAGACCCCTACGAGGTTCTGATTTCTCGAGGGATTACGCTTGTCACTCTTGTAGGGATAGGGCTTGCACCGGCCCACTGGGCTGGCATTTCCATATTGAGATAGAGACAGTTAGGGAATTTTGGGGGGGGGTGGACACCAGGGGGAACTTCCTAAATGGGGAGATGGTTTGCCACAACATGGTGTAGGATGACCACAAGAAGACCCTGGTGAGGGGGTCTCGCTTGGATTTTTTGGTACTTCTCTATGGATAAGGTGATGGAATACATTAGATAATCAGAGACACAAACCTGTTTGGATTCATGAAGGTGATTGATGAAGTTAAGGTGGAAGCTATGAAGAGGCTTCTTGGGATCATCACATGTCACGTACTACATTATGGGGACTATGGATTCATTCGAGGGATTGAGCAGGGATGAGCGATACAGAGTGGATTTATCCCAACCAAGGTTCTTAGCTTTGTCTTGGAATTGGTCAAGTTCCTCCTCCCAATTAAGTTTATCTCACTTTATGAAGCATACTATGTGGGGAATCTACATCACCTCACACAACATCTACAATGAAATCCTAAAGTGGACACCACAAACATGCACCTCTCCCTTGTGCCATGTATCCATGAAATCCTTGGTGATTTCATCGTCTGGACCCTCAAATTTATGCAAGAAAGGGATAAAACCTTTTGCATCCATGAACACCTGTGCTGTGCTACTAATGTTAATTTGGGTCAACTCCACAAATATAGTGTCCATGGGGGTGGAAATAGTTAGTCTAGGACATGGGGGAAGCATATATTTAAAGGCCCAGTGAGCAAACCGAAATAAATCCAGCGAGGAGCAGGTCAGAGGGAGACCCAAGGGAAGAAAGAGATTTAAGAAGTCAAAATGGACTAGGGGAAGGGAAATGCGAGAAGAGGGCAGTGACCAAGTAGATGTGGTTAAGAAGAATGAAAGGGGTGAAGGGGGAGGGGTAACATCAGTAGGAATCCACCATTTACATGGGGATGCAGCGTTGATATTTAAGACTGGCACGCTTTCAGGGTAATAGAGGAGAAAACTGATGTGAGTGGATGGTTGGATTTGAAAGGGCCTCCAACAAACTACATGCCACTTAGAGTTCCAACAGCAACCTGGCAAGGTATTACTGGGCCATCAAAAAAGCCACAAGGAGAATACCACATGATTGCCTTCGATGGAGATTACTTGACCAAAGAGATGATTGATGCGATCACTCACTTGGTAGTTCCCAATGCTTGGATCGGTGGGCCCGATAGAGGTGCGAATATGGATGGTGCTGCCAAGATTTGATTGTATTCTTGGTTTGATTCTAATGTGGATGGATTTGTCGATTTTTCCAACCATTTCCTTATGAGAAAGGACCCTACTGGAACCATTTCTTGCATCCAATATTAAATTGTCACGCTACAAGAAATAGTTTGAAACCAACAAGCTATTACAGGCTCTGGTCAACCTACCTCTTTATTCTTATTAAAATAGATATTGCTAAAGAAAACTTAACAGAACGGGTAAGGAAACCCCAATGGTAATCTATGATTTTACAGATATTACACACTCCAGATTTTAATTATACATCTCACTATATAAAAATGACCAAGCAAATATAACATAGTTATTATACCTTATGTAGACCGGTGCCTATCCAATTGGGTTGTTATAGCAATTTAACAACATTCATAACATGAACAGAAAGAATAGGAAAAAGAAGAATCAGTACCATTAAACTCATTCAAATATCATAATCATTCTAAGGGTTAACTGATAAAATAAATGCTCACAACATGTTCGAATATCGTAACCTATTATGAGGAAACACACATAACTGAAGACAAAGAAATGATAAAACTAAAACCCAAAATTGTATTAATTTCTTCAAATATGATTACATGCAGAGTTGGTAGAATGCCATTAAACTCTATTTTCATAGTTTAATACAATGAGAAAGCCTTGTTCAAATAATGTAACAAGACTTCATCAATTCTCCTTCTAATATGTTAGCAATAAGAATCTCTGGACTTCAGGCTCAGAAATACTGGAAATATTCTCAGCTCTCCAAATGCAGTATTACCAAACCTGCACAACAAAGGGAGAAATGAGGGAGGACAGAGAAAAGAGACACAAAGGGAATACAATAGCACAACTCAAATGGGTGCTCAAGTATACCTCTTAGCAAAAATGCTATCTCTAAATGCTTGATGCAGATTTTGACCCTGGAAACTTCCTTTTATAGCTTTTGGTTCTTGAATATATTATTTTTGGCCTGATTTTGGCTTTACACTTATCATCATCTTGTTTGATCTTCTTTGTATGATAATTATGGAATAGAACTTTCATATTTTGCTAATTACTACCCCCAAGGTAATGGTCTTGTTGAGTCATCAAATAAAAATGTAATAACTAGACAATATATTATGTTAGATGATATGTTGGGGTTAGGGTTTTGCTCTGCAACTCATCCTGAGGAGCCGAGCCGACTTTGCATTCATCGTTTGCATGTGTGATTTTTGGCCTCGTCACAGTGCTGCATGTGCCAGTGGATGGGATCTGTTACTTTGTCCTTCCATTATTGATCCGCCTTGGGCGGAGTTACTGTGTTTTTTTTTAATATGTCACATTTGGTTCCTCCTGGTTCATCGTCTGGTGAAGCCGATGGAGAAAAGGATGGCGGGCAAGCAACCTCGAAAGTTCATTCCCACGGTGTTCCACAAGGTAATGTGCCAGACATTTCTATTCCCCTCGATAGTTTCAATAAAGCTTGTACTTGGCTAGAGCAAAATACTGTCATAGGCTATTTCTTGGGCCGTATCCCCTCTGATGCAATTCTACGAAACTGGTTTCAAAGCTATTGGAACCCATATGGTATCTTTGTAGAGTCTGTGCAAAACCTGACCAAAGGTTTCTTTCATATTCGGTTCTCTGATCTAGAGTGTGTCAAAAAGTTCTCAGCAAGGGTCCTTGTTATGTTCATAGCACTTTGCTTATTTGTCAACCATGGCACAAGAATTTCCAGGTTGCCAATGGTGTCTCTCTTGTTGTCCCTGTGTGGGTTGAATTCCTAGGTTTGCCAATGGCATTGGTCCCATTTATTCGTGATGTTGCCATGAAAGTTGGGGAATTTGTATGTGAAGAGCCTCAACGCTTCTATAATGCTCGGCCTACCCGTCGGCTCTATGTGAAAATTGATTTGGCCACTTCCCTCAAGGAATTTATTGATATTAAGGTAGGTGATACTAATATCCACCAGAGAGTGGTGTATGTCAATTTGCCAAACACTTGCTACAGGTGCCAGTCTGTCGCACACAAGATTAAAGATTGTCCCTTAATGGCAGATAAGTTTAAATCCAAGGGCCCAACCCCTGTTAATCAAGCTTCTAATGAGAAAAACCAGCCAACCAAAGATGGGTCTGACAATGACTGGAAGGTGGTCTCCAAGAAAGGCAAGCATGTCCCTGGTAAAGGCCCTCAGGGAGGCCAGTCCTCTGTCCATAATCCTCAGGGGGGTCAGCCTGCTGGCTCCTATGCTCAAGCCACAATGATAAAACCGCCCTTGCATGTCCCAGTTCCATCCCAGAATGCTTCCCCAAGTACTCAAATCCTTTCCAATTCAGCAGTTGTGGTTGAAGATATGTCGATGGCTCTTAAAGATGATGGTATCCTCTCTGTCTCCATGGTTGCTCACCAGCTGGAGCAAAAAGAAGGCATGAATGCCCGAAGACGAAGGTCTCGTAGTCCAGTGCAGGGTCTGCATGCAGACAAAAACCGACAACTGGGAAGCTTTTCTAGCAACTCGTTTCAGTCGCTTGCTATTCTGGGTGACTCTGATGAGGTCAGAGGAAGTTTGATCCTCGACAGGTCAGAATGATTTTTCTATCATGGAATGTTAGAGGACTGACGGACCCAGTTCGAAGATACATGGTTCGCGATGATATTACTTTCTGTGCAACCAAGTATGGGGGCCCAGATATCGTTTGCTTGCAAGAAGTTAAAATCACTGAGTTCCAATTGCAGTGTGCCTGTGCGCTCATTTACCCTAATAGTCAACTTTTTTCCACCAAGCACCCTCCCGGTCGTGGTGGTGCTGTTATTCTCCTGGCCAATAGATGGCATGGGAATTTTGTTGATTGGGGGTTGACCCTTCTAACCAAGCTGTTTGGATTTTGCTTGAAGTTGACGGAATGTCCTTTGGAATTTTAAATGTATATGCCTCCAATAGTGCTCCGGAGCGTTGTTTGCTTTGGAAATGGTGTGCCTTTTCTTTACCTCCTGCAGTTTGGATCGTCTGTGGAGATTTTAATATGGTTGAGCATGCTTCTGATAAAATTGGGGGTCTAAACCACAGGTGGGCCCTTGGTGAGCGTGAAGCCTGGTTTTTTATGAAAAAAAAATATGTTTGTCTGACCCTAATTCCTGTCTTTCTCCTGCTTCTTTTGATGAGCACCTTTGGTTTACCTGGAATAACTTTCAAGTTGGGCGGGCAAGGATTCTCAAACGTTTAGATAGAGCTATGTTGTCAGACCATACCCAGTTTTATTTTCATCGAAAGCATGGAGATGCTCCAGTTGTGGAGGTTATTGCTGGTACTATTGGGTCTGATCATTCCCCAATTATGTTCACTGTTTTATCTTCTGTGGTACCTGTTCAGGGTATTAAGTCTCAGTTTTTTCTTAACACATCCTTTCTTCAGCATTCTTCCATGATGTGTCATATTCAGAGAGTCTGGAATTTGGGGGACAGACCTGTTGGTGAAGAAGGATGGATTGAGTGGTGGAATGATGCTATATCCCGAACCACAACCCTTCTTCGTAGTTTGGGCAAGAAAGTTGCTCAGTTTAGAAAATATTCTTTGCTTGCTTTACGCACTGAACTGACAAAAGCCTCTTGTAGGCTTGAAGCCAACCCTCTCTGTCCTATTTTGCAGGGGCATGCTGCTCAGGTTCATCATGAGCTCAAGGTGGCAGAGCTCTATGAAGCTAAAGGTGCTCAGATCAAGGCCCGCTTACATTGGCTTAAAATTGGGGACAGAGTTTCTAAGGAATTCTTCCAAAAGTTACGTCCTCCTCGCAATGCCACTAAATTCAAAGCTATTGTGGACAATGGTATTCGCCATACCTCTCTACCCAGTATTGCTGACATTTTTGTTAAGCATTACACTCAAGTTTTTGCTGCTCAGTCTTCTTCTCCAGAGAGGGATGAAGCTCTCAAGCTTTGCATGGATGTTGTCCCTAACAAACTCTCTATAGCTCAAAGAGAGGAGTGTGAAAAGTATTTGTCTGTTGATGACCTTGCCTCAGCATTAACTCAAATGGCCAATGAGAAGGCCCCAGGCTTGGATGGATTTCCTTGTGAATTCTACAAGGCATGTTGGGACTTTGTTGGTTCTGATTTACACAAAGTCTACCTTGAAGCCATGCACAATGGCTCTCTTGGAGCAATTTTGAACCGAGGTAATATCAAGTTCATTCCAAAACAAGGGGATCCTGAATGTATAACAAATTGGAGGCCAATTACCCTGCTCAATGTCAGCTATAAGATTATTGCCAAAGCCTTGGCTCTGAAACTCCGGCCCCTATTGCCTCTTATTGTTAGGCCAGAGCAAACAGGATTTATTAAAGGCAGATATATCTTGGATAATGTCATTGCAGTTTGGGAAGGTATGGAATGGGCTAGGCAGTCTGGTCAGCAAGCCCTCTTCTTGAAAATTGATTTTGAAAAGGCCTATGATAGAATTGAATGGAACTTCATTCTTTCCATGTTACAGTCTTTAGGGTTTGGGCCTGTGTTTGTTCAATCTATCAATATTCTTTTTCAGGATGCTTCGACTGTTTTATCTTTGAATAATCATCAAACTAGGCCAATCGGTTTGTTCAGATCTGTTCGGCAAGGTTGTCCCTTGGCTCCTTCTCTGTATATCCTTGCTGCTGAAGCCTTTGGATATTTGCTTGCTAGGCATGCTTCTTTGGGCCAAATTAAGGGTATTTCTCTCCCTGATAACCAAGGTCAGCTCATTAATGGTCACTTTGCTGATGACTCTTTTCTCACTCTTTTAGAGGAGGAACACTCAGTGAAGGAAGCACTCAGATGTTTGGAAGTTTTTTGTCAGGCCTCTGGTTCTAGTATTCAGTGGAGAAAAACTTCTTGTTATCGGCAGTCCCCTACCCCGCTCCCTCCTTGGCTAGAATAGTTTCAATGGCATTGGATTTTGCCAGGAGAAGTGTTCAAATTTCTAGGGATCCCTTTTGCCTTTTATGGTTCCCCTGTTCAGTTATGGAACTATGTTCTGCAGAAAGTTGAGAAAAAGCTTGAGTATTGGATTACTAAAAAGATGTCTCTGGCAAGAAAATTCCAGATTTGTTCTAAGGTCCTTGCCTCTACTCATGTGTATTACTCTTCTTGTTGGGTCCCTTCACAAGCATGCTACCTTAAGCTTGAAAGACTATTGAGGAATTTTTTGTGGGCAAACTCAGCTGAGAAGAAAGGTTTTCACCGGGTTGCTTGGGATATGTGTTGTTTACCTAAAGCTTCAGGAGGAATGGGCATGGTTGACTATAAAAGACAAGGCACGGCTCTCTATGCCAAATGGATCATACGAGCCCTTAAAGGCTCGGAGGCCTAGAAAATCCTCATCAGACATTGTATTTCTTCAGGGCTGCCTTTGAACAAACAAGCCTGGAGAGGAATTGACCTCCCTTCCCTAATTGTAATGCCAGTCTTTGTGAAAATCTCTGGTTCTTTTGTGATTAAAAGTATTTGGAAATCATGGCAGCAATTCACTCCTTGGCTTAAGTGGAAAGGGAATAGAGGCCATAAAGGACTGTCCATCAATTCTTTAAACATCTGGTGGTCTTCGGTGATTAACATTCAGGGAACTCCTCTTGCTCAGGTCCCGTGGATTCATGCCCAAAAGTTTTTTAAAAAAGGTATATCTACAGTTTCTGATTTTTATTCTCAAACCTCGAGGGATTGGATCCCTTGGCCACTTTTTAAACAACAATTTCAGTTGAGCACTGGTGACAAGCTCACTTATGACTCAGTAATTGACATTATCCCCTTTTCCATGTGGCACAAGTGTGGGCAGCACTCTCAGAGGCCATGGTGGAAAGATTGGTCCTGGTTTTCGGATATACCATTGTTGAATTACTCAGCTAAATTGGGTTACAAGTGGCTCTCCCCAATGTTGCCAATGGTCCCTAGACTTAATGATAAATGGGGAGATCCAGTGGCGGTTTCTGGTTGGAAGGCTCGATTTCAGATAGTTTGGTCTTCTTTTCTTGAGCCAAAACAATCATTTTTTTGCTTGGAGCCTTCTCTTTCAAAGTTTACCCTTAGGAGACAGACTCAGGCACTTGGGAGTTGCAAACCCTAAATGTGCATTCTGTAATGAGGATGAATCTTCTCCTCATATTTTTTGGTTCTGCACAAGAGCAAGGAGTGCCTGGGAATGGGGATGGTCTTTTTTTTCCCAATTCCAGGATGAATCCCTTACATGGCAGCAAGCTCTGTTAGGGGATAAGATTAAATTTGTTCTTCCCTTGTCCAAAGTGTGGCACATATTTCGAATTAGTCTTCTTTTTCACATGTGGAAATCTAGAAACAAGATAGTTTTTCAGCATCAAAATCCTTCTGATGAATTTTCTCTAGCTGACAAAATAGAGGTGTTTCAAGATACATGGTTCCAGATTTGCAATCAGAAGGCTAAACTTGACATTGAGCAGATGCACATGAAGGCACTTTTGGATGACTGGAAAAATGCACCATGCTCAATTAGCAGGGTTTCTCCAAACAACGCACAGCAGACGTCCTGTTCCCGCTCGAGGTCTCATCAACTGCCACGTCTGGTGCATGCACAGGGAGGTTGGGGACATGACAATTTTACCTACAATGATGGATGGAATGCACAGCCAATTCAATCACCATCATGTTCTCCACCCAGAGGTGCCTGGGATGAGCTGGTGGAAGTTAATGGTGGCACACAGGATCGTGCCTGGAATGCAGGGGATATAAGTGCACATAATCGCCAGCTTGATAGATCTCGAGGACAGGGCTGGGGAGATTCAAATGTTCATGAGGATCAGGGACACACAGATGGATTACCGCATACCTTGGCCATTCCATGGGACTCCAACGTAGACGTGCAGCCACAAACTTTCTGATTGCATGCAAGTTTCACTGCCTGTTTGATTGATGTTGCCTAGTTTGTAGTGAGCTCTGGTTTGTGGTTTCCCAACCCGTGGTTAGGGTTGGTTTGTTTCTTCCAGGGGTGTGATCATTGCCACCCGCCACTTTTTTTCATGTTAAACTTTATTATTAATATAATTTAGCTTTTCATCAAAAAAAATGTAATAACTAGAATAAAAATATCATTGGGTAATAACAAAAGAGGATGGGACAGTGAGCTAAAATTTGTTCTTTGGGCTGATAGGTTGTCTGTCAAAAGAAACATAGGAAGGACCCCCTATGAAATGATATATGGATAGAAGGCCTTGTTACGCTCAAGAATAGAAAAACTAGTACTTTCCCTCATATTGCAATATCATGGAGACCCCAACCCCTTACAAAGAAGGTTAGACCAAATTGTCCTATTAGAAGAGCAAAGAAGAGAAACCCTTAATATAATGATAGAAAAAACTCAGAAAACTATGAAATTGTTTAATAAGAAAGCCAAATGTATTCCTTTCTCTCAAGGAGATATAGTCATCTATTGGGACCCTAAAAATGATAAGCATGGTGAAAAAGGAAAACTCGAGCCTAAATAGCCCATGTTGTTGGTCAAAATACTTACAAGTTGCAGACTTTGCAAGGAGAACCAATGGCTATCCTTATTAATGGCCAACACCTCAAGATGTACAATCCCTATGGTGGGATCAAGAAATAATAAGTTCCATGTTGATAAAGGAACCAACAGTAAAGAATACTCATCATACTAAGAATACTATGTGAAATAAAAAACTCAGAACAATACAGACAAAAGAAAAATGCTTAACTGGTAAACAAAACAATCAACAAAAAACATCACTCTATTTTTGGGGTTTTTGACTTTTTTATTATTTATTTTTTTCTATTATTGTTATTATATATATTTTATATTTAACAGGCAACATTCCTCTTTCCTTACTCCACCATAGGGATTGTACATCTTGAGGTGTTGGCCATTGATAGGGATAACCATTGGCTCTTCTCGCAAGGTCTACTATTTTTAAGTATTTTGACCAACAACATGGGCTATCTGGTATGGACTAATCCATTTAGGCTCAAGTTTTCCCTTTTCACCATGCTTATCATTTTTAGGGTCTCAATAGATGACTATATCTCCTTTAGAGAAAGGAGTACCTTTGGCTTTCTTATTAAACAATTTTATAGTTTTTTGAGTTTGTTCCATCATCCTATTAAGGGTTTCTCTTCTTTATTATTCTAATAGGACAATTTGGTCTAGACTTCTTTGTAAAGGGTTGGGGTCTTCCTGATCTTGAAATAAGATGGATAATGTTAATTTATCTATCCTAGGAGGTAACAAAACTCTTTCCCCATATACCATTTCATAGGGGGTTCTTCTTGTGTTTCTTTTGATAGATAGCCTATCAGCCCAAAGAGCAAATTTTAGTTCACTGTCCCATCCTCTTTTGTTCTTACCCAATGATCTTTTTATTTTGGTTATTATATTCTTATTTGATCACTCAGTAAGACCATTTCCTTGGGGGTAATAGTTAGCAGAATGTGAAAGTTCTATTCCATACTTAGCACAAAATTCTACCATCTCATATGAAACAAAATACTGTCCATTATCTATTACCAATTTTTGAGGAACCCCAAACTTGATCAGAATGTTTTCTTCCAAGAATTTGATAATGGTGGCAGTTGTGGAGGTTCTTAAAGGAACAACCTCTACCCACTTTGTGAAGTAATCCATTGCAATTATGATCCACTTGTGTTGGCCTGATGAGTTAGGTTTGATCTCTCCAATTAGGTCGATGCCCCATTGGGTGAATGGTGCTTCGATGATCACTGGTTTGAGGGGCATGGCTACCAACTAATTCTTTCCTACAAAAACTTGGTAGTTATGATAATTCCTAACATATTTATATACATCCTTAAAAAGGGAAGGCCAATAATATCCTTCTCTCATGATTTTATTAGTTGTGGCTTTTGGAGCAAAATGTCCTCCACAAAAACCATCATGGAACTCATTAATTATTTATGGGACTTTATTTTCATATAAATAGACTAATAACACTCCATAACGGTGTTTCCAATAAAGCACACTGTCTTGCACATGGTATTTCTAAGCTTGAAGCTTTACTAACCTCATTCTATTTGTTAACATATCTCTAGGAAAAGATAGAGTTTGTAAGTATGCCAAAATTTCATCATACCATTTACATTCCACATTATTTATTCTCCTATTATCATGTGTTTCATCTATTGTGATGACATCATTAGAGTATTCTGCTTTATATGCCAGATACTTCGCTAGGCCCTGCCCTCTTACAGTTTTGACATATTGCAAAAGTTTCACCATCCATCTTGTTGGCTTTGCTTTATTGTTATGAAAGGGATGCAATAGTAAACTTTATTTGTATCGAATATACCTTTGAAATGTTCCAAAGATTGGATGACTCCATAAGCATGTTTTTCTAGCAATGTATATTTAAGATGTGCTCCTTTTAGACGTGAACTCATGAAGGCTATTGGTATTTCATTATTTTCACCATATTTTTGTGAAAGAACTATAGTAATGGAGTGTTCAGATGCATATGAATAAATGTTAAAGTCTTTATAATAATTAGGGCAGCTTAGGGCTAGAGTAGTGGAAATGGCTTCTTTTATCCTATTGAATGCTTCCATGTTTTCTATTGTCCAATTTATTTCTCTAGTGTTTTTAACCATGTCATTTATGGGTTTGGTTATCTCTACAAAATTTGAAACAAATATTCTGACAAAATTTATCTTGCCAAAGAATGACTTGACTCCTTTTAAGTTCCTGGGAGGAGGAATTTTAGAAATAGCTTCTATTCTTTCTAGGTTAATGCTTATTCCATTTTTTGAAACTATATGACCTAATAATTTTCCTTGTGTAGTCCCAAATATGCACTTCTTGGGATTTAGGGAAATTCCAAATTCTTTGCATTGAGGAAAGATTGTAGCTAAATGTTCTAAGTGATCTTCTGGATTTTTAGAAAATATTGTGATATCATCCAAATATACAACCACTATTTTGAACATTAATTCTTTGAAGGCAAAGTCCATTGCTCCTTGAAAGGTAGCACATGCATTCATCAGGCTAAAAGGTTTTCTTAAATATTCAAATGTGCCCTAAGGTGTAGTGAATGTTGTTTTATTTATATCTTCTGGATTAATCTAAATTTGATTGTATCCAGAAAATCCATCCAATAGGGACATCCTTGATGACCCAACTACTGCTTGCAGTAGTTGTTCCATAGTGGACAATGGGTAAATGTCTTTTAATTAACTTTTATTTAAATTTTTGAAATCTACACAGAGTCTAATATCACCATTCTTCTTTTTGACTAGTACTAAATTGGATATCCAAGAAAAAAATCTTACCTTTCTGATTATTTTAGAATCCAATAATTTATGTACCTCCTTTTGTATTATTGGGTGCAGAGTAGGGTTATATTTCCTCTGTTTCTATCTGAATGTCTTGGAATCTTCCTTCAGGGGTATTATGTGTGTCATTACATCTATTTTGAAGGTTTTAAGGTCCTCATAAGTCCAAGTAAAATGTTCCTTATTCTTCTTTAAGAAACTGATGTATCCATCCTTTTATTTTTCTAGAAAGGCCATATATACCTTCACTATTAAGGGCTTTCTCATTGTACCAATTTTAATGTCTTCAGATATTACTTCTTTGTGTAAAGGTTTGTAAGCTTTGTCAAAATCATCAAATAGACTCTCTAAAGAAATGAGTCCTTTGGATATTCTATTTGTTTTCAGCTGACTTACTTCTACTGGCTCTCCTATTTGATCTTTTAGCTGGTATTTATCTTTTTCATCACAGATTATATCTGCATACTCAGTTTGCAGGGTCATGAGATCTTTAATATCCACATCGTCTTGAAAGACTTGTAGGTAAACTATGTTATCTGGTACAGAGGGCTTATAAACTAAAATAGTTGGGAACCTATCCATATATTCTGTAGTTATTTTTGGATGGTCTAGGCCTGAGGCATTTACAGCTAAAAGGTCTACAACATGATTTTGTTCTCTTGGAATAAATGAGATATTGAAGGCTAAATTTTTTTCAATTTCTTCTAATACTACATTTTTATATTGTTTTAGCCTAGGATGCTTGGTCTGATATTTACCTTTGATTTGTTGTATGATTAGTTCTGCATCCCCTATTTCAATCAAATAGTTAATGCCTAATTCTTTTGCTTTTCTTAATCCTAGCAATAAAGCTTCATATTCAACTACATTAGTGGTGCAAGGGAATTCTAATATGTAAGGGATACCAATATAGTTTTCTTTTATGTTAGTCAGATTAATTTTTGCACCTACTCCAGATTGGGAGTTAGCTCCATCAAAAGACATGGTCCACATTTCTTGAGTTAACACTCTATCTGATTTAGCATCAACCATTTCCATAACTTCTAGATCCATGTTCCTTGCTTCTGGCACTTCTACCAGGAATGGGTTGTGCCATATGGAATAAACTCCCATACCTTTTTCTTCCATAAAGTTCACTAAGTTTATCATGGTTTCGTCTATTTGAATTAACTCTATGGAGTGTTTTTTAAATGGTTCCCTTTATAAGATTACATTTTCATTATCTGACATTGGGATAGTAGCATAAGACCAATCCAATTAGATTGAGCCTCCCAGTTGTTCTGCCCAATGCCTGTTGAGTAATAGTGAGAAGAAAGGGTCAATGTCAACTATTGCAACATCCATTACTATTCCTTTCTTGGGATATTGGTCTAGGAAAACTAATAATCTAGTTATCACTCCCACACATGGAATTTGTCTGTTGTCCATTATAGAAACATGGGTAGAGTCTCTTATATAGATTAATCCCATTTGGTTAGCTATCATTTTAGGCATGATATTATGTGAAGCTCCACTGTCCAGCATACAATTATGAATCACATACCTTTCTCCTTCATCTGAATTATACCTTAATGATACATAGAAAGATCTAACAAAGGATGGTGATCTTGTATCATGTTGATTTTGTCTAGCAGCATGGCAAGTTGGTTCTTCTTTTTGTTCCACTAGTCCAAATGCTCTGCAGACTTGTTCTCTATATTGTTGAACTTTCATAAGTTCTCCAAATGTGATATTAACCTTTTGTTTACTGAGCTTTGACCCAACATCAAATTCTATCCTTTTTATATCTAGTGAACTGTTGCTTTCTTCTTTGGATGTTTCCTCTTCTAATTCTACTATCTCATGAATAATATTTTTGAAGGTTTTATCAGTTTTCTCTTTACTGATATTCTTATTTGTGAAAATTTGTTTTCTTGTTTCACTGGTAGAAGCTTTGTCAAGAACAGTTATGTTTCTTAAATTCAGGGTATTGGTAGCTTCTAATTCTTCCACTTCCTTAGCAGTGGGGATTATTTTCCCTTGCTTAATTTTATCATATCTTGACTCATGTGGTTTTTGCAAGATTTTAGTACCTTCAGCTACAAAATTTTGAGGATGATGATTTGAAGAATACTTGTTCATATTTTCTTTAAACAACCTTTCTCTGGACTCATCTTCTAGAGACCAGTAGACATTAATTCTAATATCTTCCTCTGAATCATTATGCAAATCTACATTGTGTTGTTCACTTAGGTAAATCCCACATGCATTTGGGTTATGAGGTGCATCACAGGTAGAGCAGAAATAGGGAAAACCTTTTGCTATGTTGGAAGATGGTATAGGGTTAGGAATATTATTTTTATCTCTGTCAAACTCTCTATTTTTCCAACTATTGTTTCCATTGTTCATATTCCTGTTTCTTTCATCGGAGCCATTATTGTTCCCCCAATTTCTATTGAAGTTTTTCTTTAAGGGAGGGTGATTATCAATATGTGGTTGTTCTATTTGTGATGTCTCACCATTATTACCATTATTTCTTTCAATTCTTGCTAACTTGTTATTCATGGTATTAAACATCTCAGCCATTTGCATTTTCTCTCAGGTAGATTGACTTTTGGAGAGTAAGGCTTCATCTTACCACTGTCAAACATGTTTCTTTCGATATCCATTGCCTTTTCCATACAACCATCAATGGTGGTGGCTTGTTCTTGCCTTAACTCATAGTTAAAATCCCCTTGAAAAGCATTTTTATAGAAACAAATGGACTGAATATCGTTAGGCCTAAGATTAGCAGGGATTTTGTTTCTGGTTTTTGAGAACCTTTCGTTAAAGTTATTGACAACCTCATTTTATTTTTTCTTCATAGTGGCTAACTCAGTTAACAGAGATTGTTCATTTTTCCTTTCACCATATTTCTTTAGGAAAACAACTTTCATTTTAGTGAAATCTAGGATATCATTGTCAGGGAGAGAATTGAACCACTCTCTAGCATATTTTTCTAAAGTTTGCAAGAATAGTCTTAGGACTACATCTTCATGTTCAACCTCTAGGCTATCCATTGCATACAAAAAACTTTTGATATGATCCTCTCTAGTTACTGCATAATTTCCTATAAACTTGGGAAGCTATTTGTGGGCTTTATTAGGTAAGGCATTCAAATTTGTAGGTAAGGCAAATGGCCTGTATCTATTGGTTCTCCACAAATGAATATTGTTTTGATTTTGTTGATTTGATTGAGTCATTGTTATTGTAGGTGTAATGGGATTTAAATTTATAGCAGTAATGCCTACAAGGATTTGGGTCTGGGTATTTTGAATATAATCTGAAAGATTATCTACCATAGTATTACTTTTAATTGGGCAATGAGAATAATCACATGTATCTTCTACATCAAAATTCAAATTTTCATCTATAGTGATATCAACAGTAATAGTTTTAAAGTAAGATCTATTCTCATTAATTGTACTCTTAAGAATGGGATTTTTTTTATTGTGGGTAAATACCTCTAGATTTTCAAATTCTAGGAATAGTTCTTTACCACTTCTCCTGGTGTGTGCCAGCACATTCTGCTCCTTTCTTGATGTTTGATTTTAGCATTTGTCCAAATAGAGTCGCTAGCATGGGGGTGCAGAAAGAATGGAACATATGATCAAGATTGCTTGATATTTAACTCTCAGCCTCACAGGGGATGGTTCTTGGAGGAAATTCAAGAAAATCAAGAAACGTAAAAACACTCCAAATTACAAATGAAAGCTGCGGGCAAAATAAAATAAAGAACACTAAAAGTCATAAAAAAAAAATGTAGGTTCTTTATTCCAATTGCCTACCCGTTGATTAAAATATAGTCATTTGAAAGAAAAATCTTAACAAGACAAATTGTCTAATTAAAAAGTCCTCCCCGACAACGGTGCCAAATAACTATTGGAACCATTTCTTGCATCCATAGGATACAATTGTCACGCTACAAGAAATCATTTGAAACCAACAAGCTATTATAGGCTCTAGTCAACCTGCCTCTTTATTCTGATAAAAGAAGAATTACTAAAGAAATGCTTAATAGAATGGGTAAGGAAACCCCAGTGGTAATCTTACGATTTTATGAGTATTACACACTCCAGATTTTAGTTATACATTATCTATATAAAAATGACCAAGCAAAGACAACTTAATTATTATGCCTTATGTAGATCGATGCCTATCCAATTGGGTTGTTATAACAATTTAACAACATTCATAACATGAACAGAAAGAATGGGAAAAAAGAAGAATTGGTGCCATTAAACTTATTCAAATATCATAATCAGTCTAAGGGTTAACCAACAAAAGAAACACTCACAACATGTTCAAATATCGTAACCTATTATGAGGAAACACACAGAACTGAAGATAAGGAAATGATAAAACTGAAACCCAAAATTGTATTAACTTCTTCAATAATGATTACATGCAGAGTTTGCAGAATGCCATTAAACTCTATTTTCAAAGTTTTAATACAATGAGAAAGCCTTGTTCAAATGATGTAACAAGACTTCGTCAATTCTCCTTCTAAAATATTAGCAAGAAGAATATCTGGACTTCAGGCTCAAAAAGACTAGAAATATTCTCAGCTCTCCAAACACAGTATTACCAAACCTGCACAACAAAGGCAGGAATGAGGGATGATAGAGAAAAATAGACACAATGGGAATACAACAACACAACTCAAATGGGCACTCAAGTATACCTCTTAGCAAAAATTGTTATCTCTAATGCTTGATGATGATTCTAGACCCATATGCTTCCTTTTATAGCTTCTAGTTCTTGAATCTATTATTTTTGGCTTGATCTCGGCCTTACACTTGTCACCTTCTGGTTCGATCTTCTTTGTATGCTATCCAACTATGGTAACCCTGGATTTCTTATCATGATTTCTTTTTGGTTTGAAGGGAGCTCTCATACTGAATGGATTAGGCGATCTTTGTTTTTCTTCTTCTGCACAGTTAAACGGGAATCTTATACATGTATATAATTTTTTATTTCCTGCTTAACCTAGTCGTTGGATTATAATGTTTGGGGTCGACTAGGCTGCTATAGTGAAATTCTGATGTGAGACAAAGGGTGCCTCGACGTGACGGTGAAGAGAAGAGATGGAGTGTGGGTGGAAAATGGATGGAATGGCATTGATAACAAGATGGATATGAGGGAGGAGGGAGCAATGGGAGTTGATTTGCTCAGTGGATGGTGGAGAGATAGTGCTATGTGGAGTGGATAGTGATGATGGCCAAGGGAGAATGCCTAGAAGGAGGAGGGCAGTGATATGTAGGAGGAAGGACGGAATGGAAAACAAGATCTAGAAGCGCCTATATGGTACTTCCATAACTATATTCCATCGGAGTGAACCCTTTGTAACTATATTTCATTGAAGCGCTAAGTGTGCAACCTTTGATGAGCTAAAATAATATCTCGATCTTCTTGCACTTCTTACATCTTTTGAATATGCAGAGCAAGAAATAATCATGTTCATGTATCTTGCACTCCATTTCCCCTTTGGATGGATCACCTTTTACCATCCCTATTTATAAATCGAGCAGACTCATGCATGGTTTCATTTTAGACCGGTTTATCTTATTGCCTACGTAGTACACGGTCACACTTAAAAGATATGATTTTATTCTTTTGTACAAAGCTCATCACTTGAATAGTCTGTATCATCCTTGCTCGGGTACTATCCATGTGATTTTATTTGATAGTCTGCTTATTTTATCTCTTGATTATTTCCTGAATTAGTCATTTCTCTTGGTCCTTTGCCTGTATTTCCAATTCATCTTACAGTGGTTGTTGCTTGTCGCAACTTACTCCTGTTTAATGGTTGTACCCATTAGTGATTCACCACCTTAGTCCATCTTGCATTATTCTTAAGTTACTCTTTTTCTCTAGTCGTAGTCCACCAAATTTGCACATGGAGGATCATGCTTATTGGATCTACCAATTCATGATCGTAGTTGGATGGAACATGCATCATGTACCTTTGTTTGATACTTTTGGACCTGCAAGAATGTTAGCTCTATAATATGGAACACATATGTCAATGGTGGTTATGCATATCATAATAGATATCCTAATATTTTATTGGTTAGTCAATTTCATACTCTAATAATAATCATTGAATTAGGGCTTTTATCCTTCATCGAATATTGATTATATTAAAGGATAATTGTAGCAATTAGAAAAATTACTAACCTTTGGTTAATGCTTATCCCTTAATGACTTGCTTACTTTGCTAATGGCTCACCGTCTGATCAAACACATGATTTTGTGCGTTCATTCGATTATCCAGACCTATACCATCATTTACTGAAGAGATGGGGTCATTATCAATGTGTTTAGACCCTTTCTTAACCTTAATTGATTTTCCATTGGTTAAATAAACCATGTCTCTTAACCTTCAGGGGACTTGATCATGCATGACCATCGGATCTTGTTAGGGTTCACTGTTGTCGTTAGATCTGGTAGAGATATACTCTTTTTATTAGACTTTATTTTCCTTTGATAGTTATGAATAAGTGTAGCCATTGGATCAAATCAGAGATAAGTGCGGTCATCCAAATGGGTCAAATATTACTTAGTCAATTGATCATTTTTCATCTTTCATATTCTTTGATTCAAATGCTACTATCAAATATTGTAGGTTAGAGTGTGGCCATCTAATTTGATAATAGCACACCCTTCTTAACGGGCGATTTCTCCGATAAAGCACCGTCGTTGGATCTTTGGTGAGATCATACGGGGTCGTTTTATGGACACTCCATGCTTATTAACACATCTAGGTGAAATCACTACCATCGGATCAGGTAGATTAAAATGCTATCGTATATCTTCTCTTGTTTGTAATTGATCCAGCAATGTCTCCACCATTGGATCTAGGTAGGATTAAGCACGACCGTTGGATTTGACTTATGTGTGCTAATGTCTTTTATGTGACCTTGATTGACTCACGATCGTTAGATTTTTTTGGATCGAAGCACATCCGTTGATCTCTCTTCAATTTGTAATTGCTTTTGAAAGAGCATTGTTGTTGTATCTAGGCTAGTTTGAGCACCACCATTGATTTATTTTGACCATTATTATATTGGTGATCACCTTGCTAAATGTCGATCATTTTTGGGAAATGTGGTCGTCAGATCTAAGCGGGCTTAAGCACCATCGTCGGATCAACCTATGGTGTATGCTCTACATTATTTTGATTTTTATGCTTGAGGTGCAACCATCAGATCTTATCGAGCTTGAGCACTACCGTTGATCTTCCAATTGGATGTGAAAGCATTTGACTTTGACTTGGATGGAAAAATTTTAATGGTCGATTGTCTTGAGATGCATGCTATTGTTGGATTTTTTTAGTGAGGATGCATCCGTTGATTTTCATTTGTCCTGCACATGCTTTAATCATGAGTGCAAATAATATTTTTGGCCTAACCTTGGTGATTCGTGGTAAAAGCACATCCGTTGGATCAACTCTCGATCAAGCGCAGCCTGGATCTTTCATGATCATTGTACTTAGGCTTTCGAACTTTAGACCATAGTGTTTTAAAGATTTGATTTATTAAATCGAGCACATACATTTGATTTTCCTTTAATGAAGCACGTCTGTCAATCTTCTGTAACCTTCATGTTACCCGATACTTTTACCATTCCATTGCTTGGACTTTGACTCGAGTGCTGCCATCAGATCTTGATGAAGATTGATGCATCTATTGATTTTATTCCAACCTATGGGGTTAGTTACCAAGGGGCACATATTTTTAATCTTTGATTTATCAAAAAATGGAGAAATTAGGTAACGCGTTTGACCCTTACTAGTTTCACTTAGCAACTTTAATTAATATTTTGGTCTTTAACCCTTTTGATGGCATCTTTATGAATTTTTAAGAGGGTGCGACCATCTGATTAAATCATAATCAAGTGCTGCCCTTAGATATATTGAAATAGCCTGCTATTTAAATTAAATAAATTTACCATTGTGTTTAGGCTTTCAAACTTTAGACCATGGTGCTTTAAATATTCAACTTTTTAAATCGAGTGCATCCATTCGATTTCACCTCGATGAAGCACTGCCCTTAGATTTGCTCAAGGTGTTTGATTTTTAATGAAATGAGGTGCATACCTTCAAACAATTAACATTTCACTTAATACTTTAGGTTCTCAGACTTTAGACCATGGTGTTTACCTTATCCCTTAATTGATTTTATTAAAACTTTACTTAGGCTAGAGGTGACTTCGGGTTCACATGTTTTAATAATACTTTTAGATACCTTGGGACTTAGGGTTTTATTCATTGGACTTAGGTCTACAAGTTATGGTTATTTTTAAAATGAGGGCTCACATTAAATTCATGGATCAAAAACCTTATTTTAAAAATTCAGGTATTTTTAATGGTTTGACCTTTGTAGCGGACGTTTATTTAATTTTGACTTTTAGTCCTTTAGGATGAAACAACCTTTATAAAAGCAAATCCAATAATGGCCAAATATTGAAGGTCAATTTTCTCAGATGAAAATGCAATGGGGGCCAACAACATTTGCTAATTTATTGAAACCAAAAATTTAAAATTGGGGGTTTCAGATGTTGAGTCAATTTTAGCTCCAATAGTCCCAATGGGGGATGGTTGAGACACGTAAATTGGGGTCCAAAAAAGCACCCTCATCTTCACTCTTTGCTGACGTGGAGCTCTGACCCATGTCACTCTGGAGCAACCTCCTTTGGCTTTTCGTGATTGGCCGCATCCAGGATATCCTGAGGAAAGTCTTGGTGCCACACAGACAACTGTCTGAGGAGGGTTCCCATGTTGGCCAGGCGGTCCGTGAGGGAATTGGCCTCTCTGTACCTATGTTGAGCCTTCGAGAGGCCTCTGGACTATAAGAGTTTCCTGACCTCTTCAATTGTATTGCTCACCCTCCATGCCGGACTATTGGAATTAGCCAGGTAGTTGATGATGTTCATGGAGTCTCCTTCTATGATGAGACATCTGGGATCCTCTGAGAGGAGGGAGAGGCCTCTCCATAGTGCTCTGGCTTCAGCTACGTGATTGGTTTGAACACCCAAGCATTCGGAATACACCAGGATCAACTCGCCATGGTGATCGCGAATGGCTCCCCCAGCTCCAGCAGGACCTGGGTTTCCTTTAGATGCTCCATAAAAATTTAGTTTAATCCATCCTTCCGAGGGGGCTCCCACCGGGTGCTAGCTCTGGGGTGGACCGGGGTAGGGGGGACGTTCCACTTCCATAGGGGATGTTGAGGGATTTGAAAATGGAGGACTCTAAGGCCGACTAAGGGGCGGAAGGGCAAGGGATAAGCTTGGCATTTTTAGTAGCAAAGGCAATGGCTCTGGATGCTACAGATATAGGATCCCTGGAGGAGTCACCAAAGGCTCTGCTATTGTGCTCTAGCCAAATCTGCCAAAGGAAATGGTGGAGGCACACATCCCAGAGGAACCAGAGCCTAGAATTATGGAAAGGGTTGGTCCATTGGGAAAAGAGTTCGTTGATGGACTTGGGGTGGGCCCATTGAACATGAAAAGACTTCAAAATGGAACCAAGGATAGTGGAGGAAAAATCACATCTTAGGAATAGGTGATCTGTGGACTCCCAATCAGCCAAGCACAGGTAGCACCTGTTGGGGATCGAGAAGCCTCTTTTGTGCAAATTTTTGATGGTAAGTGCTCTGTTTTGAATAGCAATCTAGGAGAAGAATCTGACCTTGGGAATCAAGTGTTTCTTCCAAACCAGGTTGAACGGGGTGGTCGAGATAGGAGAGAGGGTTTGAAAGCTATAAGCTGACTTGACTGTGAAGGCTCCACTGTCGGACCCCCTCCAAGTAGGCCTGTCAGGTCCTTCTCCGGTAGGGATGGTGGTCGAGTTGAGCATTGTGGATAGGGAGATAGCGGCCTCACCAAGGTCATCGCCATTGATTGATTTCCACTGAGGGACTCCATTGGAGAGGGTTATGAAGTCAGCCACCCTGTGCCCCATGTTAGAGTCAGTGAAAGGTTTGAGCTCCGCCATCTCTGTATTGTCAATCAGGGGTTCATCCTGGATCCACCTATCATACCAAAAATCAATGCGATTGCCATCACCGAGGATCCATCGTAAGCCTTTCTGGATCAACTAACGAGTGTGAGTGATGGATTTCCAGAAGGTCGATCCACTCAGGGGGATCCCATCATCGAGGATTGAGTGGTTGGCCAGGTATTTCTTTTTGACTATCTACACCCATTCCATTGTGTCATTGGTGAGGATCCTCCATGTATGTTTTTCCAACAATGCTAGGTTCATTTTGGACATTTTCCTGAACCCCAGGCCTCCTTGTTTCTTACTTTTGCACACGATGTCCCAGGTGACGAGGGGGATTCTAGTCTTCTCATCATTTCTTGACCACAAGAACCTTTTCTGAAGTTGCTCGATCTTACGGTAGACTGTCATGGGAATCTTGAACACTGACATGAAGTAGATGGGTATGCCTTGGAGGCAGGCCATGGTAAGGGTGGCTTTAGTAGCTTGGGACAAGATTTTACCTTTCCAGGCCACTAGCTTCTTCTGGATTCTCTCTAAGACATTGTTCCACATGAGCTCCTTGGGGTTACCACAGAACAAGGGGAGGCCAAGGTAGGAAGATGGGAGTGAGTCAATGGTGCACCCTAGGATTCGAGCTATCTTGGATTGGCGGGCTACGGGGGTGTTGATGAAGAACACTTTGCTTTTGATGAAGTTAACCTTTTGCCTAGCAACTTTTTCATAAAGGAAAAGGATATGCTTGATGGATTTGGCCTGACTAATAGAAGCTTGGGTGGATAAGATGGTGTCATCGACAAATTGCTGATGGGTAACTAGGTTGATGCCTGACGCAGCCTGGATTCCAGAAATCCTCCACCTCTGGCAAGCAGCTTTGAGGGCTCTGCCCAGGGAATCCACCAGGATGATGAAAAGGATGGGTGAAAGTGGGTCACCCTATCGGAGGCCTCTGACACTCGAAAAGAACCCAATCGGGGAGCCGTTGATGAGGATAGAGAACCACAGGGAGGAATAGCAACTATGGAGGAGGTCAACCCAGGATGGGTGAAAGCCAAACTTGAGGAGGATATCATGGAGGAAGTCCCAACTGACCCTATCGAAGGCTTTGTTCATGTCGAGCTTGATAAAGAGGGTGGGATTTTTTGCAAGGGAGGCTGAGTGCAGGGTTTCATGGATGGTGATGACCCCGTCTAGGATGTTTCTGCCTTTGACCGAGCTACCTTGGCTAGGGTCGATGATGAGAGGGAGGATCGACTTCATCCTGTTAGCCATGACCTTGGTGAGGATCTTGTAGAGGACATTGCAAAGGCTGATGGGTCGGTAATCGAACAGGGATCTACAGGTGGGAGACTTGGGGATGAGAGCTATGAATGTGGAATTAATCCCTCGAGGGATGGACCGAGAGGATTGGAGCTCTCTGATGGCTTCACACACATCCCACCCGATGATATCCCAGAAAGCTTGGTAGAAATGGGGGGAAACCCATCCAACCCCAGGGCTTTATCTGGTTGCATGGAAAAGAGGGCTCCTTTGATCTCATCATGGGAGAAAGGGCTGATAAGCATGGAGTTAGCCAACTGGGGGATAGAGGAGGGGATGTTGGCCAGAAGGTCAGACTTGGCTTGGTCATCACACTCGGGAGGACTACCGAGAAGAGCTTGAAAGTAAGAGATCGATTCAGACCTGATCTCAAAGATGTCCTTGGTGTTGGATCCATCGTTGCGAGTGATCTCACGGATTTTTTTTGAGCCTCTATGCCTCATGGTGGATGCATGGAAGAAGTTGGTGTTGGAGTCACCATATTTGATCCAGAGGGCTCTGGACTTTTATCTCCAAAAATTTTCCTCCCTAGCTAAAATGTTGTGGTACTCGGCAAGGAGGTTCCTTTCTTCATCCCTAGTGGAACTGCTTTGGTCTCCAGCTTCGATCTGCCTTCCAATCTCTTGGAGTTTTCCTGTGATGGCCTGCTTACTAGAAAATATGTTGTCGAACACCTCCTTATTCCACACCTTTAGTTTCTCTTTAACCAACTTGAGCTTTTGGGAAACTTGGAAGGTAGGGGACCCCGAGACAGGTTGCTGCCACCAGAGGGTGACTTGGGTTCTGAGGTCCTGGTGATGGAGCCACATTGATTCAAAGTGAAAAGGGGTCTTGAAGGATGGAGGTTTGCCTACTTCCAGGAGGAGAGGACTGTGGTCCGAGCCAATCTTGGGGAGGGCAAGGAGGGATGCATCCCCAAATATCGGGATAGCCTCTTTGGATATGAGGAACCTATCAAGCTTTACCTGAATAAGCCCACTTCCTGTTCTTCTATTGCTCCAAGTGAACTTAGATCCTTTGAGTTGGACATCAATGAGCTCATTGAGATTCATGAAGTCCCTAAAATCCTCCATGCTTCTGTTTGTGATGTTGAGTCCCCCTTTTTTTTAAAGGGTACAGAGGACTGTTGAAGTCTCCACCGATGATCCAAGGGATGGTGCTGAAAGTGCTCCTCATCTGACTGATGGTGTTCCACAGTGCTGCTCTTTCAAGGGGGAATTTGGGGCATATACATTGGACAATATCCAGGAGGAGTTGTTGGTCTTACAATGAAAGAGGACGTTGATGATTCTATTGGAGGATGATAGAAGCCTCCCTTCGACCTGAAGAGGGTCCCACAGGCACATGAGCCCTCCTGAGGATCCTTGGGTAGGGCTGATGAGGACGTCGCCCCTACTCCAGATTGATTTGGCCGACCTGAGGGAGGAGACATCATCATTTTTGGTTTCTTGGAGAATGAGGATGGTGGGATTGCATTCTTTCCTGAGATTAGCAGTGAGGCATTGTTTGGCTGCTCCATTTAGACCTCTCACATTCCATGAGAGGATCTTCATTTAGAACTTTTTTGGGATTTTTTGCCTCCCTTCATCTGTTGAAGGGGAGGTTTGTTTCCTCTTTGGTCATATTTCTGCATGTCTGAGCTCTCAAAGAAGAGGGTTGACTGGGTTCCATTAGCTATATCTTCTACTATCTCTTTGTTCCACTGCTCCGTGATGGATGGTCTCCCCCTTTTTTTGTCACTACCAAAGTCGATGGAAGATTTTTTGCTTCTGGTGTTTTTCGGGCTAAATCTCCCAGACTGGAAAGGGATTGACAGAGGGCTTCCCACCTCTTCAATGATAGGGATATGGGATGGTCCAGATCTATTCGAGGATGGGGAGGGGGAGGACTGGGATGGGTTCCTATGGACCGTTGCCAGATGATCATCAAAAATCAGATTTGAAGTAACAATGGGAGGGAGGGGAGGTACCTGGTATTGATTGGTCTCATCGCCAGAATCGGCTATTTCTTTACCTTTGATTTTAGTGGGGGCTTCCTGCCCTTGCGATGGGGCCAGTATTTCATCGCTCCCTTGAGGGGCCATGGCTGGAGGTTCCTGACGGTGGGCCCCATGGCCATTCCTTGGTGCAGGAGGGTTTCGGAGCTGCTCCTTCGAAGGACCTGGTCTATGATTCGCACCTTTTGTTGGATCTTTAGAAACTTGGGACTGAGATTTTAAGGTGGGACACTGATTCCTTAGGTGTCCTTGGGAATGGCAATGCACATAGAAAGTAGGTTTATTCTCGTACTCCAAAGGTTGACGCCTTATGAGAGAGGATCCATGAAAGAGGTTGACATGGGTGGGGAGCTCTGTGTCCAGATTGGCATTGACGCAAATGCGAGCATGGACCATCCGAGATCGGACTTTAGTGGATGGATCGACTGCTATCAGATCGCCGATGGTTCTGGAAATCCCTTTAAGGACATCCTCGTGCCAAAACTAGAAAGGGAGGTTTGGCAACCTAACCCAGATCAGGGTAACGTTGATGTTTTGGGTTTCAGGATCAAAATCTTCAACCCATTTGTGGAGGAAGAGGCTCCTTCTACCTAGGAACCAGGGTCCCCCGAATAGGATATTGCAAAAATCCTCTTGGTTGTTTAATCTGATGGCGAAAAACCCCTTGGATAGGGCTACGATTTCCATGTTCCCGCTAGTCCTCCATTTGGAATAAGCCCATTTCTGAATGGTCTCCATATCTGGGTGGCCTCCGATGAACTTGCCTACCAGAGTAAGTCGCTCCATCTCTAGGTAGCTGGACATTAGGCTTTCTGGGATCACCAGGTCCGAGCCGGTGGGGATTAGCTCCTGGGGTGGAGGTTTGAAGTGGGGGCCATGGTTGACCACCTGGGCATAAGAAACTATCGAGGGTTTGTCCGGGATGGGACCATTCCCGATGATAAGACCATCCACTGGTTCCCCTTTGTTAGGGGGTTCCTTTCTGTGCAATGGGACCCCATCGGTCGGATCCTTACCTGCTTCACTAGTGACAGATCCTGCCTTGGATCCTCCACCCTGTGGACTGCCATGGTTGCGCGTGCCTACTTCCTCCACCATCTTTCAAAAGGACCAAAAAATCCAATAATTCACCAATTTTAAGTAAAGCTAATATCTAGGTTAATATTTTTATAATATTTATATATTATAACAGTATTTTATGGTAATTTGATAGAGTGGTGTGAGTTCAAGTGGTTAAATATAATATTTTTCACAATGGAAGCCCAGTTTTAAATGTTAATAAGAGATATATGTTTAATTATTGAAATATCATAGTTGTAAGCTTACTGCAGTGGTAAGGGCTTTGGCCTCTCTTTGAAAGGTTCAAGGTTCAAATCCCACTCAGTATGAGGGGACAAGGACCCTCATAAATATGTGTGTAAACTCATTGAAAAATTATTGAAATATCATGATAACATCATCATAATGTAATATAAATGAATCCCATCTAACCAAATTAATTTAAAACTTAAAAAGATAAAACTAGTTATATGATATAATTATAATTAATAATAAAGTGCATTCATCAAATGACACTCAACCAACTAAAATCCTCAAATTTCAAGGAGGAGACCCATGTTCAAATCTTGCCAAGCAATACTTGCATAATTATCAAGTTCTCACAATACTACTATGTGATCATAATGTGATACAAGTGAAGTCCATTTCAATCTCATATTACCAATTTAAAATAATGATTAAATCTATTTAATATTTACATTTTTCACCAAACTTACACATTTATATTTACCTAATTTTCATAGGCTTTTTAATAAACTTTCTTTATATTTCCAAGACTACATATTTTATTCATTTTTTGTAATTCTTATGCACTAAAAATAGGCTTTCAAATGTTTGTATAATTAAAATATAGTTCTTTGGTATAAAATATTATTCAAAATGAGGGTGAGCCAAGAGTGAGTGTGAGGCTTTATCACGAAGTAGAAATAAAAGTGCAAGCAATGAGTGAGCACCACGTTTTCTTGTTCTATATCAAGGGAGAAACTCAAAAAGTAAGGATTGATTGCAATTTTTCAAAAAAAATAGGGTGCTTGATTGCTTTCTTGGAACATTAGGGGTATGAATGCCCCAGAAAAGCAAAGGGTTTGACTGCAATTTTTCAAAAAACAGAGACAACAAGCTTGTCTCTGTTGTTGTTGTTGTTCTTTGGTTATATTTTGTTGCTATAGTTTTGATTTAGATATGTTATAAGGTTTTTGTAACTCTTGAGGAGTGTGTTTGTTGTTTGTTCCAATTTTCTAAGCTTAATTGCTTATTTTTGTTAGTATTGTATATAAGAGTTGGGGCCCTTTCAAAAATCCCTATGACTTACCATAATCAGAAAATATGATTTCATCTCTACATACCTTCTTTTTATTTTAATTGTATAAAACTATTTAAAGTTATCTTGTTCAATGGTAAAATATAATCTATCACATTTCCATATATTTTCTAAGTTTTAATATTATATTATGTTTTCTTACTATTTTAATGAATTAAGTGCAAGAATATTAGGCATGTAAGAGTCTTGAATAATACAAAAATTAATAGGAGTATTATTTAAAACCATTAAAATTGTGAATGCATATATTGATTTTTTTCTTGAAATGCATTGACTTACCGAGTACTTTTAGAGTTCTATCATTCCTTGGAATAGATCCAACCACATTAACTAGGGTAAGGTGGAGGTAAACTATCACCTATAGGGAGGGTTATACAAGCTTCAATGGTTCTACAAATAGAACAAACCTCTTTCTTACAAACATACGAAAACATCGGGGTCATTGTTTTATATTTTCTCATCTCATCCATAATAAATTTCTCAAAAAAATAATCTATATTCAACAATCACTGAGTATCCATATCTAAAGCATTACCCTCTCAACAATAAAATTGAATAATATACCAAAATTTAGGCCTTGCAGATAACAAAGGATGCAATTATTTGACATTTGAGGTCTTGGACCCAATTCCTTATTATCAAACAGAAGAAAGTTGTAGTCAGTGTTATTATACTTCGTCGATCCTTGAGATGAGAAGTGGAAATTTAAAGATAAATCCAAATATAGTTAAATAAGGTTTGTAGTAGAAGTTCAAAAATATTAACCTCCTTGAAGCAAAATATATCTAGAAGTTCAATCCATTGACAAATAACCATGATAAAATATTTATGTAATGGATATTTCAACTTCTTGATAATTTTAAGAGATAAGATTCATATATTTGGGTTATTAAAGGATATATCCTCTCTACTTCAACAAGAATTATGTATTTATTATATAGAAAGACCTTTTATTTTGATTACAAATAATTCCTTGTTGAATAAATTACCACTTTCTCTTATCGAGTGGCATTAGCTCAATTAGTTAGATTCCTCAATATTAAAGGAGAACACCCAGGTTCAAATCTTGCTAAGGGATACATGGATAATATCCAATTTGTGTTGTAATACCACTATGTGGTGATGATGTAATACAGGTGGGACCTGTTTCAATCCCATATAATCAATTAAAAAAGTTGTTACTTCCACTTTCAAGGAAAATTTTCATCATACAACACATGAAAATGATATTAGGTATGAGACCTCCATAAGGAGAAAAATGACTTTTGAATGAATATGACCACTACCTAGGGTTTCTTGAGATTATGTCTACTATGAAGAGAAAATTTTCAAGATAGAAAGAGGAAGTTTCAAAGGAAATGTGAGAGCATGTTGTTCCTTCCTCAAAGGCAGTTGAGCACCCTATTAAGTCCTAGATTCCAAAGTGTTGATACTCTCTTTTTTGGAACTCTATATAGGCCTATTGGTACTAGATATTTGGTCCTTAATCATTATATTTTGAATGTATGTCACGTTTTTTGTTCGACTTAGAGGGGTTCTTATTGGCTCATTGATTATTTTGAGTGGTCTTCTTATTTAATGTGATTGAATATATTTCTTTTGTCCTTGACTCTAAATATGCTTTGGTGGAGGGTTTACAGTTTGATTTAGTCATTAATGAGACAATCATTAATTTGTTCAATAGTTGACAATGAAAATAAATATTCAAAAGGTATGGACATTACGAAAAAAAGGATATCTCACCAAGCATTGAAATCTCAAATTATCATAAATTGTGGCCTGAATGGTAGAGAGCGGGATCGCAAGCGGGACCGCAAGCGGGAGGCACTCTGGAAGCCCTCCGGGATCCACCTCCCTGGTTTTTGGACCCGGCGGTCCAGAGCCTGATCCACCTGAGGAAGGGGAAATTCCCCCTCGAAAACCCCCCGATCCCTCTTCACCTTCCCAGGGATCGTATGCGCACGCAGTTTCTAAAGGGACCCCAAACCCTCTTCCCTCTCAAACCCTGCTTCCCAACGGCTCCGACCTGGTGATTCCAGGGGCGTTGCTGGATAGCTATGCGGCTCAGGATCAATTCACCCTCATCGGAAAATTCATCGGAGGTAGACCAGATATGGAAACAATCCGTAAATGGGCGAGCAGCAAATGGCGCACTAGTGGGAGCTTGCAGCTTATAGCCCTGTCCAGGGGTTTTTTTGCGATCAGATTAAACAATGCAGAAGATTCATGCAATATCCTTGCTGGGGGGCCCTGGTTCCTAGGTAGGCGAAGCCTTTTCCTCTGCAGGTGGGGAGAGGACTTCAACCCAGACACACAAAACATCAATGTGGCGCCTATTTGGATTCGGCTTCCAAACCTACCCTTCCACTGCTGGCAAGAAGAAGTCCTGAGAGGAATTGCCCGCACTGTTGGAGAACTCGTTGCTGTAGATTCGTCTACTAAGGTACGCTCCCGCATGATCCACGCTCGCCTGTGTGTCAATGCCAATTTGGAAACCGACCTTCCTTCCTTTGTTAACCTGTTCAAGGATTCCATTCTCATCAAAAAGTAGCCCATTGTTTATGAAAACAAACCCGCTTTCTGTTCTGCATGCAATACCCAAGGGCATCTCATCAACCAATGTCCCCAAACTCGAGTTCCGAAGCCTCCTTCGCAGGGCCCTCTTGGAAAAGGCGAGTATCATAGTCGTGGCAGGGAAGTCCCAGTCTCGGAGGCGAAAACCCCCATCGTCCCTTCAGAAATCCAAGGTCTGAGCCAGGAGGGGCTTGTCAAAGGCAAATCTCTGGATTCTGCTTCAAACCCTAGCGCCAACCCTGAACCATCCCCAGAAGCCCTCAGAGCCTCTGCCATCAATTCAGAATCCTTAAACCCCATCCTCCAGGAAATTGAGAACTTCCTACCCCACCAGTCTTCGTCTGGGAAGTTTAGTCCAATCAACACCAGAAGCAAAGGGCAAACCATGGATTTCGGAGCCGAGAGAAAAAGAGGTCGACCTTCTACAGCTGAACAGCGTATCAGGGCAACGGAGGATGACTTAGCTAACGGCTCCCAGCGGACCCTGTTCCTAAACTCTGACGCATCCCTCTCCGATGATCCTAAAGTGTCTAAACCCCCCTTCCAGCAGGCGAAGGGAGGCAAGAAACCTCTCAAATCTTCTAGATGAAAATCCTCTCCTGGAATGCGAGAGGGCTCAACAGTGCAGCCAAGCTTAGGCTGGCTGCTAATATGCGTAAGGATATCCGACCCTCCATCTTCATTATGCAAGAAACCAAATGTGACGAGAAGTCCTCCAGGAAAGCTGCCAGGTCCATCTGGTCTCAAGGAGAAGCTCTTCACAGCCCCGCTCAAGGTTCCTGCGATGGACTTATTTGCTTCTGGGACCCATCCCAAGTGGAAGGTAGGCTCTTATCATCCTCCAACAGAGTCATTAATATTCTCTTTCATTGCATCTCCAATAATCAGTCTTGGATCCTGTCCAACCTGTACGCTCCAAATTCCCCTTTCGAGAGAACTAAATTTTGGAAGTCCATCTCCCGGATGAGGGACTCCTTCAGCACTATCCCTTGGGTGGTTGCAGGGGATTTCAATAGCCCCCTGTATCCAACGGAGAAAAAGGGAGGGTTGGCTGCCACTCACCGTTCTACTGAGGATCTAAAGAATTTTGTGGATTCAAACGAGCTCATTGACATTCCTCTCAAAGGGACTCGCTATACGTGGAGCAACAGGAGAATTGGAGGTAACCTGATTCAGGTCAAATTGGATAGGGTCCTGATCTCCCAGGAAGCTATTCCTCTCTTTGGTGATGCTTCCCTTTCGGCTCTCCCCAAGATTGGTTCGGACCATAATCCCATTATCCTCCAGGTGGGCAAGTCTCCTGTGTTTCGAACCCCCTTTCGGTTTCAGGCTATGTGGCTCAATCACAAGGACTTCCGTGCAATGATGAGTCAGTGGTGGAGCCAGCATGTCCATGGATCTCCCATCTTCAGGATAACTCAGAAGCTCAAGCTCACCAGGGATAACTTGCGAAGATGGAACAGAGAGGTGTTTGGCAACATTTTCAGCCAAAAGAAGCTTATTTCTGATCAACTCCGAGCCATTGAGAGAAGGATCGAAGAAGGGGATTCCGGGGATGCCGTGAGGAAGGAGGAAGGGAAACTTCTTGCTGAATTCCACTCCATTCTTGCCAGTGAGGAGTCCTTCTGGAGGCAAAAATCTAGAGAACTATGGATCAAAGCGGGAGACTCCAACACCAGATTCTTCCATGCTTCAACCATGAGACACAGAGGCTCCAATAAGATTAGTAAAATTCAATGCAGCGATGGTTCCAAAGCACTGAAGATATCAACGAGATCAGATCTGAGGCTGTCTCTTTCTTTCAAAACCTCCTAGGAACCTCCCCAGAAAGCTCTGCCTCTGCCAAGGCCGCCCTTCTGGAGAACATCCCCAGTCTGGTTTCTGGTGACTCCAATTCTTCCCTCCTCAAGCCCTTCTCCGACTCAGAAATTAAGGAGGTGGTCTTCTCCATGCAACCCGATAAAGCTCCCGGGCCGGACGGATTTCCTCCCCGGTTCTACCAAGCCTGCTGGGACCTGGTAGGACCGGACGTCTGCGCTGCCATTCGTGATCTCCAGTCTCACCCCATCCCCCGGGCTGTTAACTCCACCTTCATTGCTTTGATCCCCAAGTCCCCTGATTGTCGGTCTATGGCTGATTTTCGGCCCATTAGTCTCTGCAACGTTCTCTTCAAGATCCTCTCCAAAGCCATGGCGTCCAGAATGAAGCCCATCCTCCCCATCATTATTGACCCCCACCAAGGAAGCTCGGTCAAAGGCGAAAACATTCTCGGACGGAGTCATTTCCATTCATGAAACCCTTCATTCTGCGGTCCGGAACAAAAAAGCAGGTCTCTTTCTCAAACTTGATATGACCAAAGCATTTGATCGGGTTAGTTGGGAGTTTCTCCGGGACGTCCTCTTGAAGTTCGGCTTCCACCCCAGTTGGGTTCAGCTAATCCATAATTGCTTCTCCTCGGCCTGGTTCTCTGTGCTGGTCAATGGCTCCCCCGTTGGTTTTTTTCCCAGCGTTAGAGGACTCCGTCAAGGAGACCCTCTATCCCCTCTTTTGTTCATCATTCTGGCGGAATCCCTTGGCAGAACCCTTTCTATGGCCAGAGTGGCGGGGAAGATCTCTGGCATCCCAGTGACGTCCAACTCCACTCCCACTACTCACCAGCAATTTGTTGATGACACCATCCTTTCTACACAGGCGTCTGTCTTTCAGGCAAGGAACATCAAGCATATCCTTTCCCTCTATGAGAAAGCGGCTGGGCAGCAGGTGAATTTCTCCAAAAGCAAGCTGTTTTTCGTTCACACCCCCCTGGACCGTCAGGGCAGGATTGGGCGGATCCTTGGGTGCTCTGCTGGTGCTCTCCCTTCCTCCTATCTGGGGCTCCCCTTTTTCTGGGGAAGACCTAAAGAGAGTATGTGGAACAATGTTGTTGAAAGATTCCAACGAAAGCTGGCAGCCTGGAAAGGTAAACTTCTCTCCCAAGCGGCAAAAGCAACCCTATCAAGTTCAACCCTCCAGAGCATCCCCATTTACTTCATGTCAGTGTTCCCTCTTCCCAAGTCAGTGTGCAAGCTCATTGAACGCATCCAGAAAAAGTTTCTATGGTCAGGATCCGAAGACAAAGCTAAGATTCCCCTGGTGGCTTGGGACACTGTCTGCAGAAGCAAGAAGCAAGGAGGGCTGGGTTTCAAAAAACTGTCAGACATGAACACAACATTGCTAGGTAAGCAGGCTTGGAGGATTATCTCGAAAGACCCTACGGAGTGGACCACGCTGGTGTGTAAGAAATACATGGGAAACCAATCTTTCCTTGATTCTGGCAACCACCCCAATGGATCTGCCTTCTGGAAGGCTGTGACTCATTCCAAAGCACTCATCCAGAAAGGCCTCAGATGGGTTCTGGGAGACGGTCGGAGCATTGATTTCTGGAGCGACAGATGGTTGCTGGATGAACCCCTAAGCGGCAGAGCGGACCTCGCCATGCTTCAAACAGTCCCTGACTCTCGGTTGGGAATGAAAGTTTTTGACTTCATAGTTTGGGAGGATGGTCATCCCCGTTGGAGGCTCCTCGCGGGCACCTCTCCTGAGGTTGCTGCTCTCAACATTTTGCTCCAAGCAACTACCATTCCCACTGAGCAGAAAGATGACAAGCCTGCCTGGGCTGGTTTCGACAAAGGGCTGTACACTGTTAAGTCTGCCTTCTCCCTCCTGAAGGATCACCCTGTCTCCCCTTCCCATATTGTTTGGAAGAAGAACCTCATTCCGAAAGTGGCCTTCTTCTCGTGGATTGCCTTCCAAAACAAATCCCTCACCACTGAGAACCTCATCAAAAGAGGCATCCCCCTTCCCAACAGATGTTACCTGTGCCTGTCCGGCTGGGAATCCACCGATCACTTGTTCCTCCACTGTGAATTCACCTCGGCTGTGTTTGGGTTCGCCCTGTCTACCTTTCAGATCCAATGGGTTCCTCCCAAGTCTTTGTGTGGTGCCTTCTATCAGTGGCCCCAACCCTTTGCTAATCTTAAGCTTCGTTTCCTCTGGGACATCTGCCTTCACCACCTGATATGGCAAGTCTGGCTTGAGAGAAACTACAGGATCTTTGGAACCTCTTCCCGGGACCCTCAATCGGTGGCCATCAGGGCTATGGCTTTCGCTTCCAAAAATGCTAATCTCATTCACTGTTCCAGCCCCTCTCCTCTATCCCGGGAAGGGCATATCCTCTCTTCTCTTAATATTTCTGATTGTCCCCCCCTGGGGAACCCTCTGCCTCATCCCCGTACCCTTGCTAAGTGGAGTCCTCCCCCTCCGGGATGGATCAAGCTTAACTTTGACGGGGCTTCCAAAGGGAACCCAGGAGCAGCGGGGGCTGGTGGCACGGTCAGGGACCATCGGGGCATGGTTATCCTCGCTTTCTCTGAAGATCTTGGGGTTCAGACCAACCATGTCGCGGAAGCCAGAGCCCTTTGGAGAGGTTTAGTCCTCATTTCGGAGGACCCCAGAGCTATCATCATTGAAGGTGACTCCATGAATATCATAAACTACTTGAACAAGGATAAGACCCCTGCCTGGAGGGTCCACAACACCATCGAAGAAATTCGAAGGATTCTCCGCAGCAGGACCTACAGATGCCAGCACATCTTCAGGGAAGGAAATTCTTTGGCTGACCTCCTAGCCAACAGAGGATCTTCCTCCGACAGACTCACCACGTGGGATCTTGAAATCCCTCAAGATGTTGCTGACGTGGCTGCGTCAGAATTTCAAAAAGCTCAATGAGTCTCGCCAGATCAGCTAAGTGGGACACGTCAAGCTTTCTTGGAAAGGTGGATAGTTGGCGTTTGGATTTCTTGCGGCATCCAATTACTGCCTACGGTACAACTTCTTTTTTTTGTACAGCTTCTTTTTTCTATGCTATGGCAGCTTCTTTTCCCTGTCTTTCTGTTCAGGTCTGAGGCTCGCTTTGAGACCTCAACCTCGCGGCTGTAATGGGTTCATCCCGTTTTTGTAATAAGGTTTTTGGGATCCTCTAGAAAAACCCACTTTTGTATATAAATGTTACTTATTAAAAAATATATATATATTCAAAAGGTTAATGTAGAATTTTACATAAATTATCATTTTCAAGCTTGAACATCACTTGAATCTTGAATGTAACAAGTCAAATCTATTTGACCTTATAAAATTATTTTGGAACTAAAATATCTTGTTCATGAAGTAAGATAACTTATTAGCTTATCAAATGGCATTAGCTTAACTAGTTAGATTCCTCAACATTCAAGGAGGAGACCAAGTTTTGAATATTGCCAAACAATACATGGATAATATCTAAGCTTTTTTGTAATACCACCATGTGATGATAATGTAATATGGTTGCGACCCATTTCAATCCCACATAACCAATTATAAAATCAAATAAAATAACTTATTATCTTGACAAATTTGTAAATAAAGATCCATAAAGGTATAATGAGACTAAAAATTGTAACCTAAATAAGAGCTTACAAAGATGTGTCAAATAACATAAATCCTCACTACACTTAGACAACAACAACAAAGTATTTTCATAAATTTTTATCCAAATTTTAGCAACCCTTTATAATACTAACACTCAATAAAAATCAACATAAAGAAACTCTTGGTAAGGTTTCAAATATTAACTAACTTAATATTTTAGTTTTTTTAATGCTAGATTAAAATTTTCAAATTTGCTATGAGAGAATACAACTACAACAATACATAAATAAAATATAAGTTGTATATTAATGATAAACTTGATCTATTAAATTAGAAAACTTAAAAATATCATTGAACAATGAGAGATCATGTCGATATAACTTGAAAATAAACTATTGACCTTGTTCTAAGAGACAAGAGTCAATAGTATACTTAGGTGGAGGTTTAATAGTTATGATAGTGTGACCTTGTTCTAAGAGATGATTCAATACTTGGGTGGAGATTTACTAGTTATGATAATAGTTCATGCATTAAACATTAGTTTTTGAATTCTTTTCAATAATCACTTAAAACAAATATTCTAATAAACTAAACAAATAGCTACAATAGTTATGTATATTAGCACATTTCAATGTGAACGTTTCTTTGTATTGAATAATATGTACATTAAGGTAATCTTTAAAAAAACAACGTGTGGTGTGATGTGGTCACATTCTTTTTTAATTACAAGTGAAATTTAGGTAGCAAGGAGGCACCTCCATGAAGTTATAAAAATTTTAACATAATATATGCAATTTTTAGAAGATGTACACAACTTTTAGGTTTCCACACAGTAACAACTAACAAGTGATTCATTTATTTTTTTATACACTATTTATACTTTTTGAAAACTAATTAAAAAGAACATCTCTCATGATCAAACAATAATATAAAAATGAAATGTGTAATATAACAACATTATAAACATATTACTTATTAAATTTCATATTTTAAGGATCTTAGTATGTGACCTTGATAAATGTCTCAACTTAAGATGTCCAACTGTAAATTATTTTTCTTATAAACATATCACCTATAAAATTTTATAAGTTAAAAAGTATTATATAACCATAATAAATATATCAATTTAAAACCCTTAACTATCAAACTATTTTTTTAAGTCATTATACTTGCTAACCTTTGTTAAAATTATCTTTTCTTTTCAGAGATATGGTCATGTTATATAATACTATCAATTAATAAAATTCCTCTAAAACTGTGATTATATTCTTATAAAAAGATGTTGTACCACTCTAAGTTATAAATCATAACATTTTCTAAAATTAAATTTAATGTAATTGTATTCTTCATCAATTTCATCAAATTTTGTATGTGAGAGTGTATATATAGTGACTTTATGATTGGGACCATTATGCCTAAGAGATTGATCTCTCATAAATATTTTTTTTTATAGAGGAGTACAAAAATAGTAGGAAACTCAATGCAAGCATGAGATTCCTATGCATTTTGAAACCCATCATGCCATATTGTCAAAGTTGCTCTATAATATTTTGGTTGTCTCCTTTTAAGGTGGAACTAGCAGTCAATGCATGCAATGAAGAAGAGAAATCTTTCCATAATTAATATAACACCCATATTTTCAAAGGAATAACAAGTTACTAGGGACTAAAAAAGAAAAAATGTTTGTTAAAAATCCTTAGGAGGGGTACCTTTCATTGATGAATCAATCTTGTACAACAATATTATGATATAATATTTATGGTAGGGAAGAAAAGCTATATGTTGAATGTGTTAGGTTGGCAACTTGCATGACTTTGCATTACATGTGCAACTATGTTTGAACATGTTGTACAATGTATGCAAACTAGTCTCAACCTACATCATTGCATATGGCCTTTTATGGGTACTTTTCAAAACCACCTACCTCTAAAAAGTACAATGTATGGAATGGTCTATATTCATTTGACTAAGTAAACCACTACCAAATATATATTTAAGCAAATTATATAGATTAAATTTTTTTATTCTTATTGTATCATTATATATATAATAATATATAACAACTTAATAATTACATATATTAACAAAATTCAAACCTTAAGGGATTTGGTTCAATTTTATATATATATATATATATATATATATCATTTCTAATTTCACTCTGGTCTTCAATCCAAATCCCTAATGTTGATTTAAATCTACTAATTTTGGATGTTGATCTCTATATTATTGTCATCCTATGAAAAAAATGTATTTTTATCCTCTTTTGACCAAATATGTCTTGATTTTAATCTCCAAAATTTATCTTTCTTACTCAAAATATTATGATATTAACTAAGCAACTCCGTTTCCTCCGAGCTTGGATTATTATGATCATATTTTTAGAATTTTGAAAGTTGTTCTTTTAGTTCTTTCTTTTCAAAAATATTACCAAAAGTGTTCTTGTTCCATTCTTTTAGTCTAGATGTCATTGATTTAATTTTTTTAGGAAGTGTATACAACCCACTATTTCCTTAATAATTACTTTTTTGTGCTATCATATCAAAAAATTGAGGATGGTCTTTCTACATCTACACATATTTAAAATATGATATTTTTTGAATTCAATTACCATCATTGAATTGATGAGCAAGGTGCAGCCAAAAGTATTGTCATTGTTGTCAACACAGACAAATATATCGGTTGATGCAGTGGACAGAAAGTTCAGAAGCCATTCTGATATAGTGGACAGGAGTTCAGAGGTCATACAGAGCATGCACAATGAATTTCCAAGAAGACCGAAGTGGTATTGTCATTGTTGTCAACACAGACAGATAGATCGGTTGATGTAGTGGAAAAAAAGTTTAGAAGCCATTCTGATACAGTGGACAGGAGTTCAGAGGTCATACAGAGCATGCACAGTGAATTTCCAAGAAGACCGAAGTGGCCCATAGGCAAAAGCTCAAAGAAAAAGACAAGTAAGAAAATTGTCGCGATATCGCGACATGTTGAGCAAGCATGAGAAACTGTCGCGATATCGCGACATGTTAGAAGAGAGAGAAAACGCAAGGAAAACTGTCATGATATTGCGACATGTTGAGAAGCTGGAAAAACAGTCGCGATATCGCGACATGTTAGAAGAGAGAGAAAGCGCAAGGAAAACTATCGCGATATCGTGACATGTTGAGAAGCTAGAAAAACTGTCGCGATATCGCGACATGTTTTAAGAGAGAGAAAGTGCAAGGAAAACTGTCGCGATATCGTGACATGTTAAGAAGAAAGGAAAACTGTCACGATATCGCGACATGTTAGAAGAGAGAGAAAGCACAAGGAAAACTGTCGTGATTTCACGACATGTTCGAAGAGAGAGAAAGCACAAGAAAAACTGTCATGATTTCATGACATGTTCGAAGAGAGAGAAAGCACAAGAAAAACTGTCACGATTTCGTGACATGTTTGGAGAAAAGGCGCAAGCAAAGAAAATTGTCGTGATTTCATGACATGTTCGGGGAGAAGGAGCTTGCAAAGAAAAGTGTCACGATTTTGTGACAATTTGCAAGAGAGACAGTACGGACGAAAATGTGTCATGATTTCATGACAGGTTCGAGAGAAAGAGCTCGCAAAGAAAAGTGTCACGATTTCATGACAATTTGCAAGAGATAGTACGAATGAAAATGTGTCATGATTTTGTGATAGGTTCAAAGAGAAAGAGCTTGCAAGAAAAAGTGTCACGATATCGCGACATGTCAGGTTTTCATGACCCGAAGGGAAGAAAAGCACCAAGGAGAAAAAGTGTCGCGATATCGTGACATGTCTGGTTTTCGTGACCCGAAGAGGAGAGATAGAGTAAGGAGGCGAAACTGTCACGATTTTGCGACATGTTCTGTTTTCGTGGGGTCAAGGCAAGAAAAGGGACAAGGAGGTGAAAAGTGTCGCGACATCGTGACATGTATTTTCGCTAGTGCAAGCCGAGAAAAGTGCAAGGAGGCGAAAAGTGTCGCGATATCACGACATGTGTTTTCGCAAGTGCAAGCCGAGAAGAGGACAAGGAGGCGAAAAGTGTCACGATATTGCGACATGTTATGTTTTCGTGGTCAACAACCAAGAAAAATTCAAAAGGGCAAAAATGTCGCAATATCGTGACATATTGTTTTTCGCCATGCAAAAAGAAGAACCCAGCCGAAGTAAAGTTAACTGAAGGAAAACGACAGTTATAGATGTAATTGCAGAGGAAATACATGCAGCTAAAATAGGAAGAGTTAACTGAAGTCATACGGTAGTTCAGGGGCCGATGCAGAAGAAAATCATGCAGCTAGAATAAGAACAATAAACTGAAGTCAGAACGGAAGGTACAGGGGCAGTTATAGTGACAGTAAACAGAAGTCATTACTGCAGTTACAGGGTCCATTACGGAGTCAATTCATCGAGCGATGGCTATACCGAGAATCCCAATTAAAGAGACAAATCCATTAATAGGTTGCGTATAAGAATAGTGTGTCAGAAAGGAGTTACTTACAGGAGTGGCTATTAATAGGCTGCATGCGGGATTATGGAAGTTACAGAAGACTTAGGGTTTCAAGATGAAAATATTGTTATAAAAGGGCAGTTGCGTGCAGAAGAAAAAGTTTGGCTCAGAATTGAAAAGAGTGCCATCGTAAAGAGTTAAAGTGCCATTGTTGAAAGAGTAAATGTGCCACGAGGGCAGTTGCGTGCAGAAGTAAAGTGCGGCTCAGAATTGAAAAGAGTGTCATCGTAAAGAGTTAAAGTGCCACTGTTGAAAGAGTAAATGTGCCACAAGGGCAGTTGCGTGCAGAAGTAAAGTGGGGCTCAAAATTGAAAAGAGTGTCGATGTAAAGAGTTAAAGTGCCTCTGCTAAAAGAGTAAATGTACCACGAGGGCAGTTGCGTGCAGAAGTAAAGTGCTACTCAGAATTGAAAATTATGCCGCCATAAAGAGGGAAGGTGTCGTTGATAAAAGAATAAATGTGTTGAGAAAAGTAGGTTGTTATTGTGTGTTGTAAGAGAGTGTTGAGCTTTGTACAGGGAAAAAGAGCAACGTGTTGCCAAGCAGATGGAAAGTGCTATGAAAAAAGATGTATAGAAAGCATGGCTGAAATAGAGCAGCCGATAGAGTGCAACAGAGAGAGAGCGGTTGTTAGTGCATAGAAGGAATATGTGTTTCTTGAATTGAAAGAGAGGTTGGGTGAGCAATAGACCAGTGAGGGTCTTGTAAAAGTGAAGGCATATTTATGTCAATCTAAGATTCAAAATAGAAATCCAAGTTGGTGCTTGGAATCAGGGGTTGGTGCTCCTTCCAGTTGGTGTTGGTAAATTAGGGGTTGGTGCTCCTTCCAGTGGGTGCTGGTAAATTGATTGTAAAGTTGGTGCTTTGCAAAGGCTGGATTTGGATGGGAGTCCAAGCAGTCTATTTTTGAGGAGTAGCCAAAACTGGTGAACCTCGTTACATCTTGTGTTATGTGATGCTCTCTTGTGATACTTGTTGTTTCTGGTTTTAAGCTTTCATTTTTAGATTTAAGAGTTGTAGATTTGAAATTAAATAGCTACACTGATTCACCCCCCCTCTTAGTGCCATTGTAAGACTAACAATTGGTATCAGAGCCAAGTTCCCAATTCAGGCTAAATCAGTCAAGGTTGATCTTGGATTAGTATGCAATGGGTAAGAAGAATAGATCCTCCTCCAAAAATGCATCTCAGTCAGTTTCAGTTCCTGTGGAAGAGAAAACTGAACTGGAAAAGGTAGAAGGAATGATTTCTGAAGAATGTGATGAAAACCTTGAGGCTGAGGCTAAAGTAAATCTAAGAGGTGAGTTGATCGCTGCACTTGAAGAGTTGAGTATAGAGAGGAAAAAGAACAAAAGAATGTCCAAGAAGTTAGAAGAATATGGGGATGAGATTGAAGATCTCTTCCTACAAGTTCACAAGGCCAAGAAAACAGAAGATGCCTTGAAAACACACCTGGATGATGAAGACGATGAATGCATGAAACGTGAAGAGAAATCTAACAAAGTTATTGTTGATCTAAAACTGCAAGTAGAAGAGTCCAAAAGAATTGAAGAAATTCTCAGGTCACAGATCAATGAGAAAGAGACTGTTTGTCACCAACAAGAAGAAGAGATTGTTTCATTGAAGAAACAAATAGAAGAGGCCAATATAAATCTCAAATTTGAGAAGAGCACAGAGTTACTAGATACAATGATAAAGCAACAAAGAAGCTCCACGGCTAAGTTTGGTCTTGGATATGAAGCTGAACAACCTTCATCTTCCAAAAATGCAGAGAAGAAGAAGCACACTGCTGAAGGATCGAAGCAAGAAAAGTTTGAAGCTGAATCTTCAAAAGGAAGAAAATATCAAAGGAGATCTACAACAAAGCAATCACAGCAAAAGAGGTTCTATCACTCTCACTCTACTCATAATAATGCTTTTAATGGCTATTGTTTTAAATGCAGTCGTTATGGTCACAAGGCAATTTATTGTGGACAGAATAATAGATCAAAGAGTTATGCTGATAAAAATGCATCTATTTTTCTGAGTAAACACCCTGTGCAATGTTTTAATTGTAATGGCCATGGGCACATTGCAAGGTTTTGTCCAAGCACTTCTGTATCTAATCTAAGGCAAGACCATAGATTTCATCAGACACAAAGAATGCAATACAGACAGAGAATAAATCATGTGCACAACAGAAAGGAAAATAATCATCCATCAAGGATGCACAAGAGACAACCCCGCAAGAGAAATGGTCAAGTTCACGAAAAGGTGCAAAATAGGGATATAGTTGAAAAACTCAAACCCAAGTTCAAGAAAGTCTGGAGAAAGACAGAAGAAAGGGAATCGTGTCTCCTTGGATTGAAGGAGACTACTCCGCCATTGCTCTAAGCAACTCTAGGTGGCACATCCTCAGGGGGAGCAATCTTAAAGTTTTATTTTAATTCTCCTATGTATTTGTTTGGTTATCTGAGGATGAAAGGCAAGAAGTCGGGAGATTGTCGTATAGTTGTTAAAGTGTGTTTTCAGTTTATGTAGTGGATTGTGGAAGTGTCGTGAAGGGTTGTGTTTAAGTTGAGAGTCATCACCATTGGTAGTAGTGCTATTTGTCATTGTTGTACTATTGATGGTTCTTACTATAACTGTTCAAAGCTATGGATTCTAATAGTTTAGATAATTTGATTAGTGAAAGAATGTTTGCCCTAGCTGTGTATTTGTGTTTCGATAAAAGTAGTGTGTATTTGTTCTACACATTGATGTGAAGATTGTTAGATCTTTCATAACGCCTTGGTGAAAATGCTTAATTCACAAGACAGTTTCGTTTTAACTGTTGATAAGATGCCAATCCGAGTTTAAGAAGTATGAGGTTGAGTAAGGTGCACTATGGTTGGCCGTGAAGTGTTTGACAAAATGTCTTCTCCTGATTTGCACAGTTGAAAGTAAGGTGTGACCAGCGGTGACTGTAGAAAAACATAGATCAGGTTGTAAATATAAAAAGGGATTTGGTTGTGCTGAGATACAGTGTTTGGTGCTTGCACAAAGTTAACAGTGGATTCGCAGTGTCAGTACTGTGTTGGACAAAAGTCGGTACAAGTGAAGTCTGTTTGTAGGAATAAATCTAAGCAATCCAGAAAGAGCTGAGATTTTGTTGAGCGGATTTGAGGCAAATCTTTGAGAAGGCTTGTGGATTGATTTTTAACAACAGGCGCAGATTGGGCAGGATGTGTAGATGACAAAAAAAGTACCAGCGGAGGTGCATACTATCTTGGAGACAGGTTGGTCGCGTGGCACAGTAAGAAACAAGAGTCAGTTTCTTTATCGACAGCAGAAGCAGAATATATGGCAGCGACAACATGATGCACGCAGAATTTGGTTATGCATTCTCGCACAAAACATATTGCTATCCGGTATCACTTTTTGAAGGAGGAGCTTGCTTGATTGTACAAGAAGAAGAAAATTGGTTGTGGCTGGGTGGATTGAGGTAGTCTGCTGGATTCTCACTGCAGAGAAAGACAAACAACTGTCAGTAGGTTCAAGCTTGTTGAGAATATCCAGGATGTATATGCAGATGTTGCTTGCATTACAGAACAAAAAGTTGGATATATATACGATCAGTGTATGCCTTCACTAATAGTGGACAAGTTTGAGATTGCAGAGCAATAGAGGGTTGAGGCTCAGAAGATAGCGTGAACTGAAGTGGTCACATATTCCCAAGAATAGTCTAAGAATTGACTAGCTATCGGGATCAAATTCTCAGGGGGAGCATTTATGTGTTTGTTTATCTTTTTGCTCATATATGTGGTTTTTGCTAACTGTAACAATTTTTGCCTGAGCATTTATTGCATGGACTCAAGGGAGTTTGCAGCCGCCCTTTGGTATTATTGTCAAAGGGGGAGAAGAGTTACAGGTAATTGCACATGTGTTGACAACAATTCCAAAGGGGGAGATTGATGAGCAAGGTGCAGCCAAAAGTATTGTCATTGTTGTCAACACAGACAGATAGATCGGTTGATGCAGTGGATAGAAAGTTCATAAGCCATTCTGATACAGTGGATAGGAGTTCAGAGGTCATACAGAGCATGCATAGTGAATTTCCAAGAAGACCAAAGTGGTATTGTCATTGTTGTCAACACAGACAGATAGATCGGTTGATGTAGTGGACAGAAAGTTTAGAAGCCATTCTGATACAGTGGATAGGAGTTCAGAGGTCATACAGAGCATGCACAGTGAATTTCCAAGAAGACCGAAGTGGCCCATAGGCAAAATCTCAAAGAAAAAGACAAGTAAGAAAACTATCACGATATCGCGACATGTTGAGCAAGCATGAGAAACTGTCGTGATATCGCGACATGTTAGAAGAGAGAGAAAGTGCAAGGAAAACTGTCGCGATATCACGACATGTTGAGAAGCTAAAAAAATTGTCGCGATATCGCGACATGTTAGAAGAGAGAGAAAGCGCAAGGAAAACTGTCATGATATCGTGACATGTTGAGAAGCTGGAAAAACTATCACGATATCGCGACATGTTTTAAGAGAGAGAAAGTGTAAGGAAAACTGTCACGATATCGTGACATGTTAAGAAGAAAGGAAAACTGTCGCGATATCGAGACATGTTAGAAGAGAGAGAAAGTGCAAGGAAAATTGTCGTGATTTCGTGACATGTTCGAAGAGAGAGAAAGCACAAGAAAAATTGTCACGATTTCATGACATGTTCGAAGAGAGAGAAAGCGCAAGAAAAATTATCGCGATTTCGCGACATGTTCGGAGAAAAGGTGCAAGCAAAGAAAACTGTCACGATTTCGTGACATGTTCGGAGAGAAGGAGCTCACAAAGAAAAGTGTCGCAATTTTGTGACAATTTGCAAGAGAGATAGTACGGACGAAAATGTGTTGCGATTTTGCGACAGGTTCGAAGAGAAAGAGCTTGCAAGAAAAAGTGTCGCGATATCGCGACATGTCGGGTTTTCGCGACCCGAAGGGAAGAAAAGCGCCAAGGAGAAAAAGTGTCACGATATCGCGACATGTCTAGTTTTTGCGACCCGAAGAGGAGAGATAGAGTAAGGAGGCGAAAGTGTTGCGATTTCGTGACATGTTCTATTTTCGTGGGGTCAAGGCAAGAAAAGGGACAAGGAGGCAAAAAGTGTCACGACATCGCGACATGTTGTATTTTCACTGGTGCAAGATGAGAAAAGTGCAAGGAGGCAAAAAGTGTCGCGATATCGCGACATGTTGTGTTTTCACGGTCAACGACCAAGAAAATTCAAAAGGGCAGAAATGTCACGATATCATGACATATTGTTTTTCACCATGCAAAAAGAAGAACCCAGCCGAAGTAAAGTTAACTGAAGGAAAACGATAGTTACAGATGCAATTGCAGAGGAAATACATGTAGCTAAAATAAGAAGAGTTAACTGAAGTCATACGACAGTTCAGGGGCCGATGCAGAAGAAAATCATGCAGCTAGAATAAGAACAGTAAACTAAAGTCAGAACAGAAGGTACAGGGGCAGTTATAGTGATAGTAAACAGAAGTCATTACTGCAGTTATAGGGTCCGTTACGGAGTCAATTCGTCGAGCAGTGGCTATATCGAGAATCCCAATTAAAGAGACAAATCCATTAATAGGTTGCGTATAAGAATAGTGTGTCAGAAAGGAGTTACTTACAGGAGTGGCTATTAATAGGCTGCATGCGGGATTATGGAAGTTTACAGAAGACTTAGGGTTTCAAGATAAAAATATTGTTATAAAAGGGCAGTTGCGTGCAGAAGAAAAAGTTGGCCTCAGAATTGAAAAGAGTGTCATCGTAAAGAGTTAAAGTGTTGTTGCTGAAAGAGTAAATGTGTCACGAGGGCAATTGCATGTAGAAGTAAAGTGTGGCTCAGAATTGAAAAGAGTGTCGTCGTAAAGAGTTAAAGTGCCGCTGCTAAAAGAGTAAATGTGTCGCGAGGGCTGTTGCGTGCAGAAGTAAAGTGGGGCTCAAAATTGAAAAGAGTGCCGACGTAAAGAGTTAAAGTGTTGCTACTGAAAGAGTGTGCCACGAGGGCAGTTGCGTGCAAAATTAAAGTGTTGCTCAGAATTGAAAAGTGTGCCACCATAAAGAGGGAAGGTGCCACTGATAAAAGAATAAATGTGTTGAGAAAAGTAGGTTGTTATTGTGTGTTGTAAGAGAGCGTTGAGCTCTGTACGGGGAAAAAGAGCAGTGTGTTGCCGAGCAGAGGGAAAGTGCTACGAAAAAGGATGTATAGAAAGCACGGCTGAAATAGAGTAGCTGATAGAGTGCAGCAGAGAGAGAGCGGTTGTTAGTGCACAGAAGGAATATGTGTTTCTTGAATTGAAAGAGAGGTTGGGTGAGCAATAGACCAGTGAGGGTCTTGTAAAAGTGAAGGCATATTTATGTCAATCTAAGTTTCAAAATAGAAATCCAAGTTGGTGCTTGGAATTAGGGGTTGGTGCTCCTTCCAGTTGGTGCTGGTAAATTAGGGGTTGGTGCTCCTTCTAGTGGATGCTGGTAAATTGTTCATAAAGTTGGTGCTTTGCAAAGGTTGGATTTGGATGGGAGTCCAAGCATTCTATTTTTGAGGAGTAGCCAAAACTGGTGAACCTCGTTACATCTTGTGTTATGTGATGCTCTCTTGTGATACTTGTTGTTTCTGGTTTTAAGCTTTCATTTTCAGATTTAAGAGTTGTAGATTTGAAATTAAATAGCTACACTGATTCACCCCCCCCTCTCAGTGCCATTGTAATACTGACAACTATCATATCAAAAAATTGAGGATGGTCTTTCTACATCTACTCATATTTAAAATATGATATTTTTTTAATTCAATTACCATCATTTTAACTCTTATTGGCTAGTGATCTAAACCAATCCTTGTCAAGTTATTAAGTTTACCACAAGTCCTTTAATCTAGCCAATGATCTACGAGTATGCATCTATCTAAATTTTTTGCTATTAGGTTATGGTCTCTCCTATTTTTGGTCCATGTAGAGTTGCCTTCTTCAAACTCAACCTCCCATAGATTATTGTTTTGAATAAAAACTGAGAAATATCTTATACTTTGTGTTAATTTTATAATTCCTTCAAATTTTTCATCCAGCTTGGTAATGGCATTGAAATCTTCTATGATCATGAATTAGATTTCTTGTTCTTTACTTCTCATAAAGGCTTCAATCCCACTCCATACTTCTAATATACCTATCTGAGTTGTAGGTCCATAGACATTGATAAGGATGAAACAAATATCCACAAAGTAACAAGTGACTAAAGACGTTATCTAATGCCTAGTTTTATGAATGGTTACACAGGAGGTTCTAATAGGATTTAAACATGTTATAATTCTCATGTTGCTCCTTCAAAATCCATAGCATCCCATTCACATTTTTTCCATACTGCTTTCATATTTTTGGAAACTTCTTCCTTTGTCATTTTAGTTTTTTGGATACAAATAATATCAGGCTTATTACTTAAATAGAGGTCCCTAATACACCTTTGCTTTGAGGAGGCATTAGCACCCCTTATATTCCATGATATGGTAATCATATCTCATTAGGGGCTACTAGCCTTGCCTGTGAATTACCAATATCATTTTTTTTGTTTGGTAAAGAGAATATCGACCAACTTAGTTTGTGTTCCTTTATCTATATTTGCTCTTGCTTCATTGGATCTCTCTTGATAATTTAAGGGTTTTCCTCTTTTTTCCTTGTCTATATCAGGAGGTCTTATTATTCTTTTCCTCAATATTATTTCACAACTTTCTTTTTCATTAAACTTATCCTCTCTTGGCTCTACTACAAAACCTTTTGACTTGTCCTGCTCATTATTTGGTATTTTCTTATTAATGGTAGAGGTATTAACATCTAACATTGTATTTTCTCTATAAATTTTCTTCTCTTGAATGGTGCATGGTACTTCAAGAGAGTCTTCAAAATCTAATGAGACACATTCTTTAGGTTCATCAAGAATTTTTGTCCTTAAATTCGAATTATACAACATAGATGATTCCTTGTTAATATTTTTAACTTGTCGTATTGTTCTCTAAGTTTTGATTAGCTTTTTCTTCATAGGCTAAAGTATCAAAAAGAATGGTATTTATTCCAATATCCTTCCTTATTGGTCTCCACTATTTATTTACTTTCATCTATCTAGACCTATTTTTTAAAAGTTGAAAACCATCCTCATTCGTATCCATTTGTAAATTTCTCTTGTGGTTTTCTACATATAATTATGCTAGACTCTTCTTAGGGCATGATCTTTCAATATGCCTCACCTCATGGAATATTCTACTTCTAAAAGATATATTTTTATAATATATGGTTTGGATCCACAACTTACCCCCATACTTAAATATTATTGATTCTGGTAAAGGTTTACTTATATCAATCTTGACCAATATACGAGCATAAATAGCCAAGAATTTATCTTTTATAGTTTCTAAAATCTCAAGGAATTCTCCTAAAGTGTTGCCTTAAAGGTTTCTATTTTCCAAAATTCAATGGGTAATCTATACATCCTAACCTAGACTGGTGCTAGGGATAGATTTATATTTTCACGTGCAAAGCCTTCATACCAATGGGTAAGGAAGAGTCATGCTCTTCCCACAAACCAAGGACCCTCTTTTATGATTCTATCTCTTTCCTCCCTAGAACAAAAAATGGCTAGAAAGAAACCTTTGGGAAGAAAGGATAGAATCACTCCCAAAGACTTCCAACTCCTATCAATCCATTTTCTCAAGGCTAAAGCCCCTGGTCAAGACCCATTAAATTTACCAAAAACTAGCCTATATTTGAGATATGAGGATCACTCCTCTGTGAGGCACTCACTAACCTCTACTACTAGAGAAGAGTTTAAGGATTTAGTTGTAAATTGGTCCATGGGAAGAAAACCAGAACTTAAAATCTACTAAAATTTACCAGAATATCCTATAGCAATTATAATATAGGAAAAAACCTAAAATAATTTACAAACAAAATTACTAAGAAAAATAAGGGGAAAAAGAAACTTAGCTGAAAAATTCTATGCCCACACAGAATGTCTTGCCTCATTGAAACCCTAGCCTTCCATTGCTCCTCCTATCATTTGAATCATGGCTGACAAATATCTACAATTTCGTTTTTGCAACTTGAAAAACCATCACTGCCCTTGTTTCAGATGGCTAAATTCACAGGGTTGTATCTCCTTCATTATTACTTGAATTCCTTTATATGACCACTCATTTTAAAGCTCTTCAAATTTTGCACAAATTGATCCAAAAAATCGTTGAATCATACAACCCTTCGTGAAGATAAGGCTCCTAAAATATGAGATATTTTTTAAAAAATTGCCCTAACATTGCCCTAGTTTTGAACAGTTGTCTTCACATGGTCAAATCTCCCTCAATCCTACTTGGATTCTTTCAAATGACCACTCATTTCAAATCTATTCAAAGTCCAAACACAATGACACAAGAATCATTTGAATAGGATAACTCTATGCAAATATATGGCTCCTGAAAGATTGTTCACTTTTCCAAAAATTGCCCTAGCTCTATTGATTCATAATTTCGCTCTAATATCATTTGTTAAGATATTATGATAATATATATATAAAGAGAGAGATATATAATCCTTTAATAATTGAATTTTAAAAATGTTTAGTCACTTTAGATTAACATTGTTATTAATATTTATTATATGTTTGTATTACTATATCAAGTATTTAAGTGGCTAAAACAATATATACATATTATTATATGATTTGTTAAAATATCATGATAACAATGTGGGTTTTGTTTAGATCCTATATAACTAATTAAAAAAGTTTAATTATTTTAAATTAATATTTATTATTTTTTTAAATCAAGGTTTTGAAAGGATTACCCTTTCCCTTGTACATCGATTTAGTCAAATTAAGCTATTTGGTACCATTGAAATTGAAACCTTGGTGTGGGCTACATTAACTATTTATCCCAACCTTTAGTATTTTTTCACTCATTCATATACATATGAAAAATGGGATTGAAATGGTCCCACTAATACTACATCTTCATTGTAATATCATGGTATTTCAATGGATCATATAGTAGTAACATGATACTTGCACATATTTTAACCTACTCATTCTCCTTAAAAGTTCATGTCTTTAACCACTTAAATTAATATCATTTGATAAAAGAACATTTATTTGAATTTTAAATTTTATGATTAAATTTTTTTAACAATTTTATAGTTATAATGATATTATTTTAACAATTTTATATTATATTTAAAATTTGAATATAAACTTTATATTAAAATTTTATATTTTTAAACATTTAAATTCAAGTTATATTATATTATAATAAATAAATTTAAATATTTTGTTGTTTTACTAATTTTATGTAGGCAGATTATATTATTTATTTATTTTAGTTGTATTTTTTTATTTACCGATAACATTTAACTTAATTGCAATGTCTATGAGTATTTCTTTTGCCAAGGTTACTCAAAACTAATATTTGATTGTAATAGTTTTGAACATTTTTCCTTTAGTAAATTCATTTTATGTGAAGTGACCTTCAACTTATTTGTTGGTTTAACAAAGCCGGCCTAGAAGTAAAGAATTTGTAACTTCAAATAGAATGTTTAAGTTTTGAAAACATTGAGGGCTAGGGTTGTAAACCATGTTATAGTTGGTAGAATACATCATCTCATATGGCCTATGGTCCTATTTATCAAAATCTACTTTACTTTATGTCATTTGATCCAATTTTATAAATGTTAATTTAAAAAAAAAAAATTAAGCATATGGGATTTACATAATTGGTTAGGAATTAGGAGCTTCACACCATAAGTCAATGGGGTTTAGAGCAATTGGTTTGAACGAATAGTTCCGCCACCTTAAATCAAGGTTCAAATCTGGTAGATGAACCTAAACACTTTATCAAATGAAATTAACTCAATTGATTAGATTCTTTGATTTTCAAAGAGAAGACTTTGGTTTGAATCTTATCAAAAGACACATATGCAATTGTCAATTAGTTATAATACAACTATATGGTAATGGTGTAATAAGGTTAAGTTGTTATAATACCACTATTTAGTAATGATGCAATATAGGTAAAGCCCATTTCAATCTAACCCATTGAAAAAATAAAATAGAAGTATAATTATAATTAATTAGTTTAATGATTGTCATTAAGTATGATAATCACATTATTAAATAAAAATTTAATCTTATTTATTCTAATATCATTATGTGACTGTGATGTTATATTTGTGGATTGACGATTTCAATCCGGATCTGGCATAACCCATTGAAAAAGTTTAAAAAAAATTACAATGTTAAGTAATTAGTTTAATGGTTGTGATTAAGTATGGTTAAATTATGTGTCAATTGAAAAAGATTAAAACGAATTACAATGTCAAGTAATTAGTTTAATGGTTGTGATTAAGTATGGTTAAATTATCTGCCATGGAATGTGAAGCCTACAATGATATGAGGTTGGATCTGGCATAACCCATTGAAAAAAGATTAAAAAGAATTACAATGTTAAGTAATTAGTTTAATGGTTGTGATTAAGTATAATTAAATTATATGTCATGGAATGTGAAGCCTACAGTGATATGAGGATTGGAGTGCATAGGACACTTTAAAAGTAAAACTCACTAAAACTTTTTAAAGAAAAGAAAATGAATACATAAACAAAAGAAATTTCTCGTTAAAATCAACAACAAAATAAATACACTTTAAAAGCCATGAGAAATTTTTTTTCAAAGATGCTATTAAAATTTGAAACTATAGGGTCCAAGATTTGAATCCAAAAAGAATTAAGGTCATACAACATACACATCTTGTATTAAAGCTCTTGGTTGTATTGTTTTTTTTTAAATACTTCTTATAAACATTCGTCGTGGGGGATTGAACCCAAGTCACATCACCTATAATGTAAGTGGCATCCTTGCCAGTAGACCACACTCATGGTCACATCACCTATAATGTAAGTGGCATCATTGCGAGTAGACCACACTCACACCGATCTATAATAAATTGCTTTGGTATCATAAACATAATTAAAATCATTTCATTATATATATAATACTAACTTTACCCTATGATATTCGCCCATGTAGAGGAGTTGGAGAGCAAGTGGGTAGTTAAAACTCTCCAATTATCAAGAGGCCCAGGTTCAAATCTCTCCCCTCACATGTTGCGGATATGTTGTATATAAAAAGTTCCTCATCAAAAAAAAAAAAAAATTACTTTACCGTATGATAACAAAATCAAAACAAAACCAAACAATACCCTTATCATTCCAAAATGAACCAAAACAACCTATTCCTTTCCGAATTTTTTAGCTATGTTAATCTCAAGGGCTTTAGACCCCTAGCCATTCGTACTAATCATAACTTAACATTATTATCTTTTAACGCTTATTCAGTTCAACTCAACCCAAAGCCAAGACAATGATATACGGCAAGCTTTTGTGCGGGGACCACTACAGGAATATCTTCAAAACATTTGAGTATGTTCGTAACTTCCTCGCAATTCGCGCCAACACCAAACATAATCCGTACCCAACAGAAACCAAACAAATGAAAAAATAAAATAAAAATTTTAAAAAAGCCACACAAAAAATCTTTTATTTTATTTTATTTTTTTTAATTTCAGTAATGGTAGTGGGGATGTCATGTTATATCTTAAATATGGACACGATGGCATACCCGTGACAGGACGTGTAGCGGCAGATATTTTTTTAATAAAAACTTCACTGTACGTACGGATGACGTGACCGAATCTACTCCCGGATCCTGTGATGTGACTTCACATACCGCATATACAGGCCATCATCATACACCTGTCGCTTTCTGTGCTCTATGTGCTGTCCACCCGCGTTGACCGGTCTTCCGCCCTTCGCGGCTGTCAACGTCAACAGATAGATGGAATGTTAGCTTAAATGAACGAGCAATTACGGCTGGCTGTCTTGCCGTACCCTAATCAAAATCAGTAACATCCTCATATTTCGGTAATGGGTCCCACTCATCTGCTAAAAAAAATTAATAAAGCTATGGGCCCCACTCAATTGAGAAAAAAATACTTAGATTTAAAATTTTTTGGGTTATATAGTCACACTAACACCTATTGGGTTATATAGAAGAGTCACACTAACACCAACTACAATAGGATTGGACATTAATGGATGTTGTTAATATAAATTCTACTAACCCTTGATCTTCTTAAAGAAAATTTAAAACTAACAACCGCCCTGTCTCCCAAAACAACGACTTAATTAAAGAGAAAGTTTATGAAAAATGGTTACACGAAGGAATCACACGAACACTCAATATAAATCTTACCAACCCTTAATCTTTGGAAAGAAAATTCAAAACTTACTGTCTTCAAGAGTAAAAGTAAAAGTATACAACATGGAAAAAGGAATTATTTGATAGTTTTTTAAAAGGACCGTTTGTTTTTTTTTTTAATTATTATATTAATAAACGAGGTTGGTGGAAATAATCATTTGTGAAGGTGCAAGGGCCTTGTCAAAGGTTTTTTAAAGTCAAGGTTTCTTTACTTTAAGAAAGAAATTTTGGGTTAACATCAAATTGTGGTTGGATGGTTGGCCTTTAGTGGAAGGGATAATATTTTGAGTGAAATTCTAGGAAAAGCACACTAAAAAGTTGAAGTTGTTGCATAAATGGCAAACAAGCAATTATGCCCTCCATGGTTTGTTTGGATAGCAAGTCAAGGTAATGAGGGACAGTTAGTTTGGAACAGAGGGAAGATATTAGTCATTAATGCTCCCTAGCTTTTTGATGGTGCGTATATAAAATTGAGTGGAAATTTTCAAATGATGGAGACAAGAGACTGTTTTTTTTTTTTTTTTGTATTTATGGGTTGTATAGAATTGAAATAGTTTAATTTGTATTATATTAGCCTTATATAATAGTATTAATTTATTATTATATAGTTTGATGTTATTTTATGATTATAATTTTTATATTTTTATTATAAATTTACTTTTTGTGGGTGTATATGTAAAATTAAGAAAAATTCTCAATTGATGGAGACACCAACAATAAGCAACTCATTAAAGCATGTTCACTTTTGTAAAAAAAAAATATCAATGGGTCATATGGGATTGAAAGAGTCTAGTAGGTATCATTATATAATGGTATTAATTAATTTGTCTAGTTATTTGATGGTTAAAATTATGATTATAATTTTTTTATTTTAAATGGTTTAAATTAAAAATTTATATGGTTTTTATTAAAATATATAATAAATGAATATTTATATAATTTTATAGTGGCATTAGCTTTTTATAGCCTATAATATGTATTATACTTTGTGGATGTGAGTTGTGAGTTACTATCAAGAATTAAGAAAATTGAAATAAAATATAAAAATGGTCTTTGACAAATAATTTTAAAAAGTTAAAATTTAAAAACATATACTATACTTCATGTTGAAATACACCTATTATATATTGAAAGTGATGAGTTAAATATACTAGACTATATGTTGAAATAGACCTATTATAGAATGAAATTGATGAGTTAAAGTGTTACTTGTTATACAAATACAAATTGTTTAGGTAAACTTCATATCATAGATCAAATAACATTTTTATATCATTTGTGATTTGAAGGTGGTTGAAAAAATTCTAATAAATGATAATATTTTTAAAGTATAGATGAAGAATCACTAATTAATAATCAATTTTTGTAAATATCTAAATATGATGGTTTAGTACCTTAAACAAATTTAATGAGTATATTCAAACAAAACAATAAAAATATTTTAAAAAAAAGTTATTTCAAAAAAATGTTTTATTATTTGTGAATTTTACTTCCATAGTTACTTATTTCCTTCTACATCTTCAAAAACTAAGATTAAAACAAAGAAAAAGAAAATGATTAAAGAGATCTCAATAAATAAAAATAATCTTATATAAAATGTAAAGTATCAATAACAAAAAATAAACTTATATAAAATATACAATTATAAAATGAAATTAATTATAAGTGTGTTGTATTCAAAATATATATATAATCTATTTTTTTTTATTTGGGTAGTGTAAGGAACCCCTACGACCAACACATAGGGCTGAGCAGTCTCCTCCCAACCATGACCCCTCCGAGAGCTATGCTTATCAATAGGGAATTTAAAACACACCCACCACACACCCACCCCTTCACACACTCACTCACACCGCGGTTTGAGCCTTAAACCCCCTGAACAAAAACCAAAGCCTGAACCGTTGTATTGTCCCCTTGGGACTATTTTTCTAAAAATTGACGAACATGTTTATGGTTGTTACTGGTTATAATTAAATTACACTTTTAGAATATTTGTGAAGAACTCTAGTTATCTTTTACATTATATTTGAAAATAAATTATATATATTAGTTTAATAGGTTATATGTGGCTTCTATTGGGGCCACTCCCATCAAAATACCAAAATATTACATTTGTTGCAACATACTTTTTTATCACAGTTTTTTTCTTTTTTTCTCTTAAATATATTCTTCAACTTCCTCGAAGTGCTATGTTTCCACAATCAACTCCTTGACATCATTTTGATTAAGACATAAAATCTCACTTGGCCAGTTGCCTTCTAAAATTTGAATTTCATCGAGATGAAGATCAACACCATAATTCGCTAATTTATTTGCTACTCGATTTCCTTCTCTATAAATATGCTCACATACCAGGAGATTGCCTCTAGTAATAGATGATGAACATCAACAATAATATTATTTTTTATCCAGTCTCCACATCCATTTTTGTTAATAGCATTGATGATAATTTGTGAGTCCCCCTCAATTGAAATATATTTCCATCCTTTTTCTACTGCAATTTTAATCCCTATAAGAAGTGCCCTAGCCTTTGCATAGTTGTTAGTTGAAGTTCCATATGATTCTGAATAAGTGAGGAGAATTTTGCCTTCACTATTTCTAAAAACACCACCTCCACCAACTTTTCTTGGATTTCCTTTAGAAGCACCATCAAAATTAATTTTGATAAACCCAATTTTTGGACATTTCCATTTTACCATAGATCGAAGTAGATCCTTTGTTTTAATTTCGTTGTCGCAGATGACTCTTCCATGTATGTTCAAATCTTGTAGCCAAGTTATTAGCACCTCTTTTTCTGCAATTGAGACTTCCCATGATGAGCACCATATTTGTAGACATTCTACAAGAGAGGCACTAATACGGTTCCAAACTTGGGCATGATTTTGATATTTATTTTTAAAAATTTTATTATTCCTTTCAAGCCATAAATTCCAACAAATAATGGCAGGGCCAATCCTCCAAAGAATACATAATGCTTTAGCTTTGAAATAATTTATCCAACATTTTATCAACTCTTTCAATGTTGATGGAGCTACCCAATATAATTTCATATTTTAAAAAAATAACCCCAAATGGTGTGAGCAAATGGACAATGAAGAAGTAAATGGTCTGATGTTTCTAAATCCTTCTCACACAAGGCACATCTGAAGGGTCCATAATATCCTCTTCTTTGTAGACTCTCTCTCGTAAGAATCTTACTTTGAACTGCTAACCAAAGAAATGTTGAGGCCTTAGGGAGAGCCTCTAATGACCAAATGTTCTTCCAAGGAAAATATTTGGGAGAAGGAAATTTTGATTGTTCTAAATCCTCATATCCCAACTTGATCGAGTATCCACCATCCTTTGATAAATTCCAAACCAACTCATCCTTTCATGTAAAAATCGACAAATAAAACTCTCGAAGCATCTTTTGAAGTTCATCTGCAATTTGTTTGAGTTCCTCTCCTTCAACCAGGTTACTAAAATAAATCCATGATCTAGAGTTTTTGCTCATAATAATATAATCTTTGACCTTTGGACCTTTACATGCTAGGCACGCTTGAGCCAATGGTTTCCATTTTGAGTTAGAGATAAGAGGATAAGGCTTCAACCAAGCATCAGACCAAAAATTTGCATAACTCCCCTTATTAATTGACCATCTAATATATTTCTTTACCAATTATAAACTCTCTAATATGAATTTCCATGTTGATGATCTTTTGGGTAGAGTTATTTTCCTAATTAATTTCATTGCATCAAGAGAACCTATATATTTTTTGAGTAACATGTTTGCCCAATTATATCCTCGTTATTTGTATAATATCCACTAAATATTTGATCCTAATACCAAATTCATAAGTCTACACTCTCGTAAATGTGTTCCTCCAATATTCTTTCCTTTGAAAATGCTATCCTACTTACAAATAGGAAACACAAATTTTTCCTCAAAACCTCTCCATAGAAATTATGTTTGAATTTTATCAAATTTGGATGCTATACCTATTGTAAATCTTGAAAGTGGTATCATATAAATAGGGATGGGTTGCAATGTAGTCTTTATGAGTTGTAGAATTTCTTCCATGGTTAAGAACTTACATTTCCAACCTGCCAAGCAAGCTTTTAGTCTATCCAAAAAAGAGATCCAAATATCCTTTTTATTTCCTTTATTAGACAAAGGAATGTTGAAGTAGGTTGATGGAAATTTTTTTATTTTAAATCCTAAAATATTCATAGTAAGTTGTTGTAAATATAGGGCAATATTAATGAAATAAATCTTAAATTTTATAGTATTTACCAATTTTCTAGTAGCCTTATCATATCATGATAAAATTGACTTAAATTCCATGGACTCATTAACTTAGATATGGCCCAAAATAAAAGCATCATCAACAAATTGGAGATGATATTCAGGGGGATAATTTTTTACAACTAGAATACCTTTGACTTTTTCTTCAATTTTTACCTTTGAAAAGGCTCTTCCTAATGCTTTCATAATAATAATAAATATATTAGGAGAAAGTGGATCACCTTGACAAAGTGCACGAGATGACTTGAAATAACCAACAAGAGAAGCATTGATTAAAATAGAAAATTTTGTAGTCCCATAACATCATTTAACCCATTCACACCAACTATAATCAAAGCCAATTTTTTTTAGAATAGTATATAGAAAATTCCAAGAAACTTTATCATATGCTTTCTAGCATAATATATATTTTTTAATTTCTATATCCTTCCTTGAGCCACTTCCCTCTGGATTTTTGGAACCAATATGACTCATTTTTCAATGCATTATGAAAATCAAAATGTAATTATATTTCTTTCTTATAAGAATCTTGATCCATTCCATTACTTTATCCTATCTCTTGTAAATTTTTGAGCTTGGATTCAAACTCCTTTTTTACCGAAAGAGTTGTCATTCCAAATATTAATTTTCTCTTTTAAATAGTTCAACTTTTGAACAAACCTATACATACATGATCCTTCAAATTTTGATTCATCCCACCACAACATAACCATCTAGAAAAAATCAAGGTCTTTGAGCCACATAGATTGGAAGTAAAATGGATTTAGATGACCATTATTAGGTAAATCACAAGTCAAAATAATGTGTTTGTGATCTAATCTTACTCACAATAAAATATCTGAAGAGCTTGTATACTTTTTTGACACCATTTTCTAGATACCAAGAATCTATCTAGTCTTTTTGCTATATGATTTTGCCCACTGTGTCTGTTATGCCATCTATATTGAAAGTTTGAGGGATTAACATACAATATATCCTTTCAATTGAAAAATGAAGAAAAGTCTTGCATTGATTTAAACCATATTTAAACACCACCCTTCTCTTCCAAAGGAGATAGAACAATATTAAAATCACCCAAAGAATCTATAGATTACAATGAATCATCATTGTATTTGATAAAAATATGCGAAGGTCCTTCCAACATCTTTCACGGTGAGAAACTATAGTTGGAGCATGTGCATTTATAACCTCAACTTTGATGTTTTACTCTTTTGTGCAAAAAATCTAGTGACCCAATTACTTATTGCTTCTAATAGTTGCCCATACCATATACAATTATCCCATAATATTGTAATACTGCCTAAAGCTCCTATACAAAAAATTGCTAAAAAATCACCCACCTTCTAAATCTTATTAAAAGCATCCTTACATTCTTCACTACATAATTTTATTTCTTTTATTAAAATAAACTTAGGGCTATAACAACCTATTAATTCCTTAAAAAAATAAAAAGGATTTTTTTCATATTCCTAATGTTTGATAATATCATTTTCATCATCAACACTTTTTATTTTTATTAGTGGTTCTAGTCCCACTTCTTGTTAACACCTATGATATTTTTATTTGGCTTCCCAAATAAATATCCTTTTGACTTTATTTTTATCTTTGTTCCTAATTTGATGGCCTTCCTCTCCTTCCATCCCCACCAACACTTTCATCTTCATCATTCTCTAATATTTTTTTCATATTGTTCATAATGAGACTTATCTTCTGAAGATTTATGTCAGCCTAAAAAATCTAAAGTGCAAGGAATAGTCTCATTAGTATTTTCTTCTTTATATTACCTTAAAAGCTCTAAACTACGTAGATGATCCCCCATAGTCATTACTTTCTTATGTAGGCCTATAAAACCTAAATTTCCCTAGATATCCTTATAAGATTTTATTTATTGTACTGCTCTTGAAACCCTTAAATGGAAGGAATACACTTTATACTACTTTTAATTTTATTGTAAGGACAACATTTTATGCTACCTAAGGATAATAAATATGATTTACTTAGATTAAGCTTGACCTCCTTCACCTCCTTTACTTTAAAATAAACTTTTCCATCTCCCTTTGCTTTAAAATTTGCCTTCCCCTCTTACTTTGCATCTTTATATCCTTCTATATTTGAACTTGTGCATTGTACTTCCTCATACCTCATCATTTTTTCTTCTAATAGTTGATTCAACTGAACTATTATAGCCTTTGCCATTTGATTATGTAGAGGGGTTTTTCTTGCCATTATCTTAGAAGTGAAAAATCCTTAATTTGACCTATCTTATCCTATGATATCATCTCCTTATTTCAAATTGAAGCTCATGCTTAAAAATTTCCATCTCTTCATATTTTTCACTTTGAAGTATTTTGCAATGTGCCTAGTTTCATGATATTTGTGACATCAAAATGTAATATTTTTCATAATCCACTAGTTGATCACATTCTCTTGGTTCAAATTTAATTCTAATTGACTATGGTAAAGATTTTGAAATACCCATGAAAAAATATATTCGAGTGTATATACCATGTCTTCTCTCCCTAGTAGTTGTTTCCTCTTGGTTGAATTCACCTAAAGTATTACCAATATTTTTGAAAACCTCCTTATTGATGATTTGATAAGGATGTCCAAAAAGCCTAATCTATAATAGATGCCTTTTAACAGTTTTTGTATCCACAAAAAAATTCTCACTCCAAGGTCTTAAATGAAATGCATCCGTACCCCTCAACCATGGGCTTCCATCCATTATTTTATCCCTTATTTTTGAACTAGAGAAAATAATGATAAAAAAAACTTTTGGAAGAAAAGTCATGGACTAATTTGAATTTAATCTCCATTACCACTTGATCAAATTTTGAATCTAAAAAAATCTAGCTAGTATCCATGAAACTTACATATTAACCCTTTGGTTTTAAGAACCATTATATCATTCTCAATCATCTCATCCTTGATAATCACTTCTAGTGTAGAATCTGCTATTTTAGACAAGGTTTGCCATAGATTCTCTCTTCCTCTTATTGCTAGCTAGGGCATCCAAACTTCCAACTTGGCCATTCATACTTTCAGTAAGGACTTTCACAAATGACTTTCTTTCCATGTTACCTAGATTTTATTCAAATGAATCCTTTAAATTCTCCTAAGATCTAGAACAAGAAGTGGCACTTGTTCCTTGATCACACTTTGCTTTCTTGCTCACACTTCCTCCTCACTCCCAGCTCGTGCTTGCACTCACTCCTGGCTTGTGCTCGCACTCATTTTGGTTGTACTCACCCTTGGTTCGCATGTGCACTCGCTTCTAGTTGCACTCATTCCCAATTTGTGCTTGCACTTGCTTCTTATTGCGCTCACTCTCGACTCGTTCTCACACTCACTTTCAGCTGTATTCACTCTCGGTTGTGTTCACTCTTGGTTGTGCTCCCACTTGATATCAGTTGTCATTACAAATAAAAGATATTATTAACATGGAAATTATTATAATAATTCAACTAAAATATTAATCTCTACATGTTTATCCATTTCTTTCAAAATTATTTAACTTATATATAAAATATTTTTAACATTTTTAAAGTCATAGGCTATATAAGATATGGACAATATTTATCCAATATATGGTTGTCCCAACTATACTCTAATTATCGAAGCATGGTGTACAACCCTACCTCCCATAGGATTTAAGCCTTGATGAACCTTAATTTAAAGTTCTAGAGTTCCAAAGTTTCCGTTGTTAATCTACTCAAGATTTGGATATATATATATATATATATATATATATATATATATATATAGATAGATAGATAGATAGATAGATAGATAGATATGTTTTTGGAAAATGTAAGAATATAAGACAAGTTTTCAGTTGGTTCTAAGTTTAATAATAAATAATTTGTATCTAAGTTTATATACTACCATTTTCAAATCAAGTAGGATTCATATTTATATAATTTTTAGAGATTTTTCTTCAAGGCAGTACTTAATGCTTCGAATTTAAGTAGTAAGTTCAAACTAAGTTTACTAGGACTCAAAACATAATAATTTTAAAGTGGAAATTTTAGGCAAGTCAAAGTGATATTCACCAAGGTTTTGTGTTTTGTAATTATTAAAAGTATTTGTATGCATTAGTCGCTTCACGAAGGATTAGGGTATTTTTTCTAAAAAACATCTCATCTTTTAGGAGTCATACCTTCACAAAGGACTATCTGATTTAGCTGGTTATTGGAACAACTTGTGCAGAATTTGAATAGATTTAAAATGAGTGGTCATATGAAGGAATCCAAATAATATTGAGGGAGATACAACCCTTTGAAGTCAATTATCTGGAATAAGGGCAGTGACGATTTTTCAAGTCACAAAAAACAAAATTGCAAATATTTGTCAGCTAGTGTTTGGATGATGGGAAGAGCAATGAAGGACTAGGACTTCAGTGAGGAAAGACATTCTATCTGGACATAGAATTTTTAGATAAGTTTTTTTCCCTTTTTTATCATAAACAGTTTGCATGCAAATTATATAATTTTTTAGCAAATATTATATATGTTATAGGATATTCTGATAAATTTCAATAGATTTTGAGTTTTAATTTCATTTTAATGGACCAATTTATAGTTAAATCCTTAGAATAATATATAGTGGTAGATGTTAGTGAGCGCACGTCAGAGCGATCCTCGTTGCTCCAAGATAGGACGATTTTTGGTAAATTTAATGGGTATAGGCCAGGGGCTTCAGACTTGATAAAATAGATTGATAGGAGTTGGAAGTATCCAGGAGTGATTCTATCATTTCTTTCCAAATGTTTCTTCTTAGCCATTTTTTATTCTAGGGAAGAAAGAGAAAAAATCCTAAAAGGGGATCCTTGGTTTATGGGAAGAGCATGACTCTTCCTTACTTGCTTGTATGAAGGTTTTTTGCCTAAAAATGTAAATATATCCCTAGTACCAGTCTAAGTTAGGATGTTTGGGTTACCCATTGATGGAAATAGATACCTTTAAGGTAATAGAAAACACTCTAGTAGAATTCCTTGAGATTTCAGATACTATGAAAGATGGATTATTGGCTATTTATGCTCGAATATTGGTCATGATTGATATAAGTAAAGCTTTACTAAAATTAATCATTCTTAAGTATGGGGGATAAGATGTGGATCCAAACCATAGATTATGAAAATATATCTTTTAGATGTAGAGTATGTCATGAGGTGGGACATATTGAGAGATCGTGCCTTCAGAAGAGCCCAATAGAATCATATGTAGAAAACCACAAGAGAAACTTACAAATGAATATGGATGAAGATGGTTTTCAACTTCTCAAAAATAGATATAGAAAAATGAAAAAAAATAAATAGTGGAGACTAGTAAGGAAGGATATTGGAAGAAATACCAACTGTTTTGAGGCTTTAGCCTATGAAGAAAAAGTAGATCAAAACTTATAGGACATAATACAACAAGTTCAACATATTAATAAGGAACCATTTCTTCAGTATGATCATGATTTAGTGAAGAACATTCTTGATGAGCCTAAGGAATGTGTCTCATCATATTTTGAAGACTCTCTTGAAGTACCATGCACCATTCAGGAGAAAGAAATTAGTTAAAAAATATAGTTTTAGAAGTTAATACCTCTGTCATTAATAAGAAAATACCATAAAATGAGTAGGACAAGTCAAAAGTGGTAGGGTACCTAGGAATAGATATTTGGGGATATATTATTATATTGTATAAGGGTTGGCATGGGCCACACATAACCCAAGGTTGATTGTATTATAATATTATATTATATTATAATATAATATTATATTAGTAGTAGGCTCTCCAAAGTAGAATAAGAATATGGATATATAAAGAAGAGATATTTGTCATTGTAATCATTCATATCATTGAAGAAGAATCTTATGTAATCGTCGTGTCTACAAAGTGACCTCTCATCTTGGGAGATCTTGTGGAGTTATTCCTTTCTTAAGGATTATTATTGGTGTTGCCCTACCTCAAGGGTATTATCTATCTCTCTCTCATTTGTGGATTGTTATTGTGGATAATGTATTGTGGATGAATGATTTGATATTTCTGCATATTGGTGAATGATTTTTGATAATAATAATAGTTCTACAACAAAAAGCTTCTATAGAAGATCCAAGAGAAGATAAATATGATGAAAAATAAAAATGTGAAAGAATATCAAGAAATAGAATAATAATACCTAAAATGAGGAAAACCTTAAATTATCAAGCAAGATCCAAGGAAGCAAGAGCAAACATAGAGAAAGGAACACAAACTAAGTTGGTTGAACTTCTCTTTACCAAACAACAAAATGATATTGGTAGTACGCAGATGGGGTTAATAGCCCTAATAAGACATGATTATCATCTCATGGAGTATAAGGGGTGCTAATGTCCCCTCAAAGTAGAGGTGTATTAGGGACCTTAATTTAAGTAATTAGTTTGATATTATTTGTATCCAGAAAGCTAAAATGATAAAAGAAGTTTAAAAAACTATGAAAGTTGTATGGGCAAGATGTGAATGGGATGCTATGGACTCTGAAGGAGCGACAAGGGAAATTCTAACTTGTTGAAATCCTTCTAGAACCTCCTATGTAACCATTCATAAAACTAGGCATTTGATAGCCTCTTTAATCACTTGCTAGTTTACAGACATTTGTTTCATCCTTATCAATGTCTATGGATCTACAACTCAACCAAGGAGATTAGAAGTTTAGAGTGGGATTGAAGCCTTTATGAGAAGTAAAGACCAATAAACCCGATTCATGATCATAGAAGATTTTAATGCCATAACCAAGTTGGATGAAAATTTTGGAGGAATTAGGAAATTAACCCAAAGTATGAGAGATTTCTCAACTTTTATTCAAAATAATAATCTATGGGAGGTTGAGTTTGAAGAAGATAACTATACATGGACCAACAACAAGAGAGGCTAGAACCTAATAACAAAAAAATTAGATAGATGCATACTCTCAGATCATTGGCTAGATGAAGGAACTTGTGCTAAAATTAATACCTTAACAAGGATTGGTTCAAATCACTGGCCAATAAGAGTTAAAATGGTGGTAAGTGAATTCAAAAAAAGATCATATTTTAAATATGAGCATATGTGGGAAGACCATCCTCAATTTGTTGATATGATAGCACAAACGTGAAATTCTTTAGGAAATGGTGGGTTGTATGCTCTTCCAAAACAAATTAAATCTATGACATCTAGATTAAAAGAATGGAACAAGAACACTTTTGGAAATATTTTTGAGAAGAAAGAAGAACTAAAAGATAAACTTTCAAAATTCTAAAAAGGTGATCATAATAATCCAAGCTTAGAGGAAAGGGAGTTGCTTAGTGAATATCATAATATTTTGAGTAAGGAAGAGAAATTTTGGAGATTAAAATCAAGATAGACTTGGTTAAAAGAAGGAGATAAAAATACAAATTTTTTTCATAGGATGGCTATAGTACAAAGATCAACATCCAGAATTAGTAGAATTAAATCAATAGAAGGGGTTTGGATTGAAGATCAAAGTGAAATTAGAAAAGAGGCAAAGTCTTTTTATCAAAATATTCTAGGATCAGAGGAGATTGAAGTTCTTAATGATAAACTTCTTCAAGATGTACCTTCAGTTATAATGAATGAAGACAATAGGAAACTGATGGAGCCTATTACTCTAGAAGAAGTTCATTTAGCTCTTTTCTCTTTTAATAAGGATAAATCCCCAGGTCCAGATGGGCTCTCTATAGCTTTTTACCAACATAATTGGGATATAGTGAAGGATTCTTTATTGGTGGTAGTGGAACAGTCTAGGGTAAAACAATACATACCTTATAAAATAAATGCAACATATCTTACCCTAATTCCAAAAAAAGAAGGATGTTGAATTGTTTGATTCTTTTAGACCCATAAGCCTATGTAATATGGCATATAATATTATCTCCAAAGTGATGGAGAATCGATTAAGGCCATTGTTAGACAAAATTATTTCGAAAGAGCAAGGAGGATTTGTGAAAGGGAGACAAATTTTGGATGGGATCATAGTAGCTCATGAAGTTATACATTCAACAACTTCAAGAAAAGAGAAAGCAATGATCTTAAAACTTGATATGAGTAAAGCCTATGATAGGGTTAAATGGGATTTTATTTTTGCAGTTTTAGAAAAGTTTGGATTTGGGAAGAAATGGGTTAGATGGATTAAATCTTGTGTCTCTACAGTTTCTTATTCAATGTTGGTCAATGGGTTAGTAACAAAATATTTTAAATCCAAGAGAGGCCTTAGACAAGGAGATCCTCTATCTCCTTATTTGTTCATTATTATGGCAGAGGTTTTGAGTAGGAACTTAAATAAGGCTTACAAATATGGGCTTATAAGTGGACTTAAGGTTAGTAATAACATCGACAACATCACCCATCAACAGTTTGTAGATGATACAACCCTTTTTGGAAGGGCAAGGATAAATGAGGCCAGAGCTTTGAATAACTTTTTAAAGGAATATGAAAGAGCATCAAGGAAAAAATTTAATAGGACAAAATCCAAAATTTACTTCCTTAACACTCCAACTAATATCAAAGCAAGAATTTACAGGTTACTTCAAATGGAGGAGGCAAATTTACTAGCAACTTATCTAGGGATGCCTTTATTTGAGGGGAGAATGAGGATAGAATTATGGAATCCAGTTATTAGTAAAGTTCAAAATAAACTACCAACTTGGAAAGGTAGATGGTTATCGTTAGCAAGAAGAGTGCAATTAATTAATTCAATCTTACAGGCCATTCCAACATATTATATGTCATTGTATACTATGCCAAAATCAATTGAAAAAAGTTTAATCTATATTATGCGATCCTTTTTATGGTCAGGTTTACATGATAAAAGGAAATTTCCTTTGGTGAAATGGAGCAAGGTGTGTGATGATAAAACTAGGGGAGGTCTTGGTTTAAGAGTTCTTATAGATGCAAACTTAGCTCTTAGGGGAAAAGTAATCTAGAGATTGTACAAAGAGAGTCAAAGACAATGGGCAAGAATTCTTCTAAGTATGTTGAGCCCAATGACCCAAGTTTAATATTTACTACATTCTCTCTACCAAATGGTTTTGCTCTTTGGAATGGTTTAAAAAAATCTATTGATCTAGTGATTAAAGGTTTAATATGGGTGGTGGGAATTGGAGAAAAATTTCTATTTGGATGGATACTTGGTGTGATAAAAAACCACTCAATTTAGATCCAATTTTGAAACCTTGGATGAGATTGCTTCAAGATAAATATGGTGATAGGGTTTCAAACATTTTGTACAAGGATCAGGAAGGAAGATACAAATGGAAAGAAGATTTTTTTACAAGTATACAAGACATTGATGCTAGGAGGCAATTGAGTAGAAAGATAACAACTATGATTATTCTGAGGGGAGCCAAGGATAAATTGATTTGGGAGTTGAATAGCTCAGGAGAATACACAACAAGAAGTGGATATAATGTAAAGCACCAACAAAATAGTAATATCACTAGAATATGGAGAGATATTTGGGATAGCCCAAGCATTCCTAAAGTTAAAATGTTTGTTTGGCTAGTAGGTCATAGAAGAATTTTATCTTGGGATAACCTTATGAAAAGGGGTTTTCATGGCCCCTCTCAATGTGTTCTTTGTAAAAAGGAGGAGGAGAGTATAGACCATCTCTTGGGACATTGCTCAATAGTCTAGAAACTATGGCAATGGATTCTTAATATGTTTGGTAAATGCATGGTGATGAATAGCAAAATTGAAGAATGGTTAAAGCAATGGCATAGCACTTATAAAAGTGAGGCTTTATAGACAATATGGGATATATCAAAAGATACAATACTTTGGACTATATGGCTAGAAAGGAATAGAAGAATATTTAAAGGAAAGGAAAGCAGTTTAGAGGTAATGAAAAGGAAGATATGTTTAGCCATAGAGGAGTCTAAACCAACCCTATCAACTCACCCAGTCCCTAATCTGGAAGTAGAGAGCCTTGATAGATGGAGTCAAGTCATTAAATGGAATTATGATGTTGGGTACAAGAGAAGAAAAAAGAAGGCAAAGAATATAAAGTGGAAACCACCAGATGTGGAGTTGGTTAAATTGAATTTTTATGGAGCATCTAAAGGAAATCCAGGACCAATAGGAGGAGGAGGAATAATTAGAAATAATAGAGGAGATATTTCTCTCATTATGCTTTCAATAGTGGATTTAAGACAAATAATGAAGTTGAAGCTTGGGCGAGCTTTAGAAGGGTTAAAAATATGCAAACAAATGAAATGGAACAGAGTATGGATGGAAGGTGATTCTCTCATAGTAATAAATACAATTTTGAGGAAAGCAAAGGCTCCATGGAACATACAAGAGATAATTATGGAAATTCAAGATCTTGCTAAAGAGTTTGAAGAAATCAGGTTTACACATACATTAAGGGAAGGAAACAAATGTGCAAATAGGCTAGCCAATAGAGGGGTTTTGATTGAGGATCGTGAAGTTAAATTCTCCTTTCCATGGTTAGAGGAAGTAGTAAGTTTAGCTAAAGTTGACAAGAAAATGTTGACTACCTGAATCAAATAATGATTAAGATTTACTTTAATGTTTTCCATTGGTAATATCTGCTTTATTTTATAACATTAATGTGTTTTCATATAAACTATTTATTATAATTTTTGTGGTTGCACTTGTGTTTTAGGAAGGAAACTAGCAATCCAGATTTGGTAAAGTGGACTATGATAGTGCGATGTTTTGGAAATATTACTCTACTAAGATGCAATGCATAGATAGTAGAGGTGAAGTTTTGGTATTGTGAAGGCTGCTATAGAAAAATATCAAGAAGGATGCTGAATTTTGGAATATTTGTATTCATATAGAAAATTGAAAAGATCCAGAAAATGAAAATCAAGAATTCAGACATTTTATGTAAAATGATGTAGGTTTCTAGCTATAGCATCTCAATTGAGATGAGAAGTGTATCTATTTGTAAACTCTCAAGCTAAGGAGAGTTATAATTTTTCAAGGGTGGGGGACCCGAGTACAACCCCTTATTATCCAATCCAGAAAAAATGAGATTCACGAGTTAAATTAAAGGTAAAAACATCTCATTAGTTTCCTACTTTGTAAAGTTATAAAAAAAATCATTGATAAATAATAAATTATATTTAAAAAATTTATAACTCTTATAAGTTGACTATTCTAAGATGTTAATTGTTAATATAGCTAAATATAAATAGATGAATTATTGTATAAATATGTAATCATTTAAGAGATAAATTATTTCATCTCTACATACCTTCTTTTTATTTTTAATTGTATAAAACTATTTAAAGTTATCCTGCTCAATGGTAAAAGATAATCTATCACATTTCCATATTTTTTCTAAGTTTTAATATTATATTATGTTTTACTATTTTAATGAATTAAGTGCAAGGAATTTTAGGAATGTAAGAGTCTTGAATGATATGAAACTTAATAGGAGTATTATTTAAAACCATTAAAATTGTGAATGCATAATTCTTGAATGCATTGTCTTATCGAGCCATTTTAGAGTTCTGTTATTCCTTGGCATAGGTCCAACCACATTAACTAGAGTAAGGTGGAGGTAAACTATCACCTATAAGGAGGGTTATACAAGCTTCAATGGTTCTACAAATAGAACAAACCTCTATCTTACAAACACACAAAAATATTAGGGTCATTGTTTTGTCTTTTCTCATCTCATCCATATTAAATTTCTCAAAAAAAATAATCTATATGCAAAATCATTAAGTATCCATCTCTAAAGTGTTACCCTCTCAACAATAACATTGAATAATATACCAAAAGTTAGGCCTAGCAGATAAATTGACACAAATTATTTGACATTTGAGGTCTTGGACCCAACCCCTTATTATCAAACAAAATAAAGTTGTAGTCAGTGTTATTATACTTTGTCGACCATTGAGATGAGAAATAGAAATTTAAAGATAAATCCAAATACAGTTAAATAAGGTTTGTAGCAAATGTTCAAAAATATTAACCTCCTTAATATATATATATATATATATATATATATATAGAAGTTCAATCCATTGACAAATAACCATGATAAAATGTTTATGTAATGGATATATCAACTTCTTGTTAATTTTAAGAGACAAGATTCATATATTTGGCTTATTAAAGGATATATCCACTCTACTTCACCAAGAATTATGTATTTATTATATAGAAAGACCTTTTATTTTGATTACAAATAATTCCTTGTTGAATAAATTGTCACTTCCTCTTTCAAGAAAATCTTCATCATACAACACATGAAAATGATATAAGCTATGAGACCTCCACAAGGAGAAAAATGACTTTTTGAATGAACATGACCACTACCTAAGGTTTCTTGAGATTATGTCTACTATCAAGAGAAAAAATTCAAGATAGAAAGAGGAAGTTTCAAAGGAAATGTAAGAGCATGTTGTTCCTTCCTCAAAGGCAGTTGAGCACCCTACTAAGTCATAGATTCCAAAGTGTTGATACTCTTATTTTGGAGCTCTATATAGGCCTGGTGGTACTAGATATTTGGTCCTTGATCATTTTTTTTTCATGTATGTCAAGTTTTTCGTTTGAATTAGAGGGGTTCTTATTGGCTCATTGATTATTTTGAGTGGTCTTCTTATTTAACGTGATTGAATATCTTTCTTTTGTCCTTGAATCTAAAGATGCTTTGGTGGAGGGTTTGAAATTTGATTTAGTCATTAATAAAACAATCATTAATTTGTTCAATAGTTGATAATGAAATAAATATTCAAAAGGTTAATGTAGAATTTTACATAAATTATCATTTTCAAGCTTGAACATCACTTGAATCTTGAATGTAACAAGTCAAACATATTTGACCTTATAAACTTATTTTGGAACTAAGCAAAATAAAATATCTTGTTCATGGAAAGTAAGATAACTTATTAGCTTATCAAATGACATTAACGCAACTAGTTAGATTCTTCAACATTCAAGGAGGAGACCAAGATTTGAATCTTGGCAAGCGCTACATGGATAATATCCAAGATTTGTTGTGATACTACTATATGATGATAACGTAATATGGGTGGGACCCGTTTCAATCCAACATAACCAATTAAAAATAAAATAAAATAACTTATTAGCTTGAAAAATTTGTAAATAAAGATCCATAATGGTATAACAAGATTGGAAATTGTGACCTAATTAAGGGCTTACAAATTTTTGTCAAATAACCTAAAATACCCACTACAATTAGACAACAATAACAAAGTATTTTTCATAAATTATGATCCAAATTTTAGCAACCCTTGAGAATGTTAATGCTCAACAAAAATCAACATAAAGAAACTCTTAATAAGGTTTCAAATATTAACTAACTTAATATTTTAGTTTTTTTTAATGCTAGGTTAAAACTTTCAAATTTGCTATGAGAGAAAACAACTACCACAATACATGATTAAAATATAATTTGCTATGAAATAATACAACTACTGCAATACATAATTAAAATATAAGTTTTATATTAATGATAAACTTGATCTATTAAATTAGAAAACTTAAAAATGTCATTGAACAACCAGAGATCATGTGGATTAAACTCTTGACCTTGTTTTAAGAGACAAGAGTCAATACTTAGATGGAAGTTTAATAGTTATGATAGTGTGACCTTGTTCTAAGAGACAAGAGTCAATACTTGGGTGGAGGTTTAATAGTTATGACAATAGTTTAATGTGTAAAACATTACTTTTTGTATTTTTAAAACAAAGATTTTAATAAACTAAACAAATAGCTACAATAGTTATGTATATTAGCACATTTCAATGTGAAAGTTTCTTTGGATTGGATAATATGTATATTAAAGAATCTTTAAAAATGTGTGATGTGGTTACATTTTTTTAATTACAAGTGAAATTTAGGTAGCAACTAGGCACGTCCATGAAGTTATACAAATTTTAACATATTTAATGTTTAGAAGATGTACACAACTTAAGGCTTCCACACATTAACAAGTAATTTGTTTTTTAAAATCTATTTATACTTTTTAAAAACTAATTAAAAAGAACATCTCTGGTGATCAAATAATAACATTACAATAAAATGTGTAATATAACAACATTATAAACATATTACCTAAAATTTCATATATTAAGGATCTTACTATATGACCTTGATAAATGTCTCAACTTAAGATGTCCAACTATAAATTATTTTTCTTAAAAACATATCACCTATAAAAACTAATAAGTTAAAATAGCATTATATAACCATAATAATAATATCAATTTATGACCCTCAACTATCAAACTATAATTTTAAGTCATTATACTTGATAGCCTTAGTTAAAATTGTTTTTTCTTTTCATAAATATAGATATGGTCATATTATATAATACTATCAACTAATAAAATTCCTCTAAAGATGTGATTGTATTCTTATAAAAAGATAATGTACCACTCTAAGTCATAAATCATACCATTTTCTAAAATTAAATTTAATGTAAGTTTGTTCTACATCAATTTCATCAAATTTTGTATGGTGAGAGTCTATCTAGCGACTTTATGATTGAGACCATAATGCCTAAGAGATTGATCTCTTATCAATGTCTTTGTTTATAAAGTAGTACGAAAATAGTTTTAAAAAATAGTAGGAAACTCAATCCAAGCATGAAGGAGTGGATTCCAATGCATTTTGAAAATATCCATCATGCCATACTATCAAAGTTGCCCGATAATGTTTTAATTGTCTCCTTTTAACGTAGAACTAGCAGTCAATGCATGCAATGAAGCAATAAAATAAAACTTTCCATCATTGATAAAACACCCATGTTTTCAAAGGAAAAAGAAGTTACTAGGGACTACAAAAAGAAAATTGTTTGTTAGAAATCCTTAGGAGGAGTACCTTTCATTGATGAATTAATCTTGTACAACAATATTATGATATAATGTTTATAGTAGGGAAGAAAAGCTATATGTTGAATGTGTTAGGTTGGCAACTTGCATGACTTTGCATTACATGTACAATTATGCTTTAATATGTTGTACAATGCATGCAAACTAGTCTCAACCTACATCATTGCATATGGCCTTTTATGAATACTTTTCAGAACCACCTACCTCTAAAAAGTACAATATATAAAATGATCCATATTCATTTGACTAAGTAAACCACTACTATATATATTTTAAATAAATTATATAGATTAAAATTGTTTTTATTTTTATATCATAAGAATTTATTCATTATATATAATAACAAAATTCAAACCTTAATTTAAAAAATAATAATAATAAATTAAACTAAATACCGTTTAATTAAATTTAAAATATAACTCTTATTATATAATTTAATTTTTCATTTAATCTATATTCTTCATTACGTTTCCCTTCTTTTTCAAAAAGGGCAATAAGAATCTTGTCTAGACCCACGTTTTGATTGGCATAAAACTATGCCAAACCATACCATGTCAAGCTTTTTAAGACTAAGGGAAGAAAAGCCATGTGTTAGATAATCTAGGTACGAAGCCTATGATGTGGTATTACAGATTGCAATATCATGATTTCTTGGTGGTGAAATACTTGTGAATTAGTCCAAACACATGACATGACATGATGTCTCTTTTATTCAGAAGAAGAGGTTGGTTGGTAGCTGTCGTGGGTAGGTTGTTTTAATTTTTTAGACAGTTGTGTTTTTATTAATTTTGTTTTTACTCAAAGGACTAAGGTTTATAGAGGCTACTCTATGCACAAGAAAGGTCTCATTGACTTTGTCTTAACCTAACAAATTCAAGTTTATAAAAGTTACTCTATGCACCAATTTAAAAAAAAAATTAGTGTATGCAAAGAAAAAAAAACCATATAATATTTCCTCTTAACATTGCATTTAAATCCAAGGTTCAAACCACGAAGTAGGCGAGTGTGTGAGGGGGTGGATGTGTGATAGCTGTGTGTTAAATTCTCTATTGATAAGCATAGTTCTTGGCTTTATGAGGGATCATGGTTGGGAGGAGATTGCTCAACCCTGTGCATTGGTGATAGGGGTTTCTTGCACTAACCAAATCAATATATATATATATATATATATATATATATATATAGTATTTAAATTTCATTTAATTTTATTAATAATAATTTTTAATATATATAAGTGTTTATAATAAAGACGAAGATAACAATCAAGTGGTATTAACCCAACGGGTTAGATTCCTTAATATTTCAAAGAGAAAAACTCAGGTTCGAATCTTGCGAAACGATACATGGATAATATCCGAGCTTTGTTGTAATACCACTATGTGGTGATGATGTAATATGGGTGGGGTCTATTTCAATCCCTAATACCACTATGTGGTGATGATGTAATATGGGTGGGGTCTATTTCAATCCCATATAACCCATTAAAAAAAAATAACCTATTTAAAGGTTCAGTACTTATAACTTACATTAAACTTTTATACATTCCATGGCGCAACGCAACGGTTCGGGCTTTGGCTCTTCTTTGGAAGGTCTGAGGTTCAAACAACGTAATCGGGATGTCTTTGTTGTAATACCACTATATGGTGATGATGAAATATGGGTGGGTCTATTTCAATCCCATATAACCCATTAAAAAAAAAAAAAAAGATGAGATAACTTATTTAAAGGTTCAATACTTATAACTTACATTAAATTTTTATACGTTCCAGGAGACAACGCAACGGTTTGGGCTTTGGATTTTCTTTGGGAGGTCCAAGGTTCAAACAACACGATTGGGAGGTCCAAGGTTCAAATAGTGCAATGGTTCGAGCTCTGGCTCTTCTTTGAGAGGTCCAAGGTTCAAACCGCGACATGGGCGAGTGTGTGAGGGGGTGGGTGTATGATGACTGTGTGTTAAATTCCCTATTAATAAGCTTAGCTCTCGACTTTAGGAGGGATCATGGTTGGAGGATTCTGCTCAGCCCTAGTTGAGGGAGCCTACTCAACCCTGTGCGTTGGTCGTAGGGGTTTCTAACACTAATGAATAAAAAAACATTAAACTTTTATGTTCAGCTTAAATTTAAACATTTATTATTAAAACATATTTTAATAGATAATTTTAAAAAGTTTAATATTATTTATATCAAACCATACTCCATAGATTATTTTTATAATTTTGTAATATTTCATATTATATAATTTGACATGTAATTAATATGTCCTTTACTTTTGAGTGCAAATGATTGATAGGATAAATTGTTTTTTAACTTTGGAGATTGTTACACTATTCATATATGAAAAAAGTTTTGTACCTTTTAATGTCTTAGAATAGAATGGAATGTTTTTAACTTTCTTGAGGTTGAAAGTAGTGTATGAGATAGAGACTTTATAAAGAATAATAGTTGTCAACTCCAAGATCTAATTTAATCTTTTTTCTTCCTACATATTTAAACCTTTGCTATTGATTTTGATGACAATATTTGTTGCTTTTTCTATATTCTCCTTTTCAAATAATTCTTACAATGATTCCACTTTAATCTTTTGCTACTAATATTGACAATGAATTCTTCTATGCTGTATACTTTCTCCTCTTCAAATAATTTTTGGAATGATTTCATTGCTAAACTATCAACATAGCTAGCTCAAATATAATTATATTCCTAGCATTCAAAATAAAATGATTTTGGTCATAGGGCGCATGGGACGATGTGATTATCCATATGTTTGCATCTAAACTTCAATTACTGGAACATGGTGTACAATCCTACCTCCCTTTTAGATTTGAACTTTGACCTTCTATTTGGAGTTCCAAAGTCTTAACCATTAGTCTCACTCAAGTTGTACAAGCTCCCTAAGGTTGTACTTGTTTACATATTCAATATGTAAAAGCATCACTTAGTAAAGATATAAATCATTTATGGATTCATCACCATATTTAAGAGGCAATCATCACTAGTTTATTAATGTCTTATTACTAGACATCAAAACAAAACTATAATTAAGGAATTGCATCTTTTAATTAGACCATTAAAACTAATGGCCATAACTATTGTTCTTTTGATATTATCATTTGATCTATCCACTTAACCTTATAAAACATAATATTAATAAAAAATTGTTTGTTATAGTCAGGCCATCATTCATGCTGCTAATCCCCACAAACTAGAATCCCATAAATATGATTAGTTTTACAAACCAAAAGCCATCCTTAGGGGATTAGTTGTGATTTAATGGAAGGACATGGGTGTCATTATGAACATAAGCAAGCATATCGTGAATGATTGACGCATCTAACACCAATTTCAAATGGCTTGATGAGAAGCTTACTTCATTGAAAGCATAATGACTTCATTTATAATATTGTAAAGGTTAGCCTTAAAATTATCCACTGTGATCATGCAAATATTACCTCGTAGCTCATGTAGAACTATCCCTCTCATGTCATCGTGCACCTAATCTACAATTATCACTAAAATAACTACTTCAATATTGTCGATGTGCCTCACACACTCTTCACTAACTAGCTCAAGGTAAATCTTACTTGATTTTAAGTCTTCTAAAATTTGACAAAGTGCCAAGCCAAGATTAAATTGTCCATTTGAGTTATTGTTACTGTTCCATGTCGTGCATGTAAAAACTAAAATTAAAAGCTATTGAGGATAACCATCCCCTAATTTGGACTATACCTTGACCACAAAGGGGCAACACACTTTTGATACCATCCAGTGGACTCTATAAACTTTCTCATCTAATGCTATTGAAGCTTTTATAGTTTTTTCCCATAAGAAATTAGGTTCTCAACAAAGAGTTTCATGGTTGCTGCTTCTTAAGCTTGATGAATTTGTATCATTTTTCCTCATTTCTTCTTATAGATCCTACTCTTGGTCAAGATTTCGAAGGTTGCTCCATTAGAGGAAAGAGTGGTCTACATCCCCTTTTGATACCAACTATACCACAAGTGTTGAAATGCATGATACCCTCATTCTTAGAGAAGGGTTGGAATGATGTCCACTTCCTCAACGAGCTTGTCTCATCACTTATAAACTAGTAACATTTGTAACACCAAACCAACAACAAGTACCATTGGAATTATTATTTTTAGGGATCAACAATTGATCAATTTGTGCATTGTCCTCCCATATTCTCAAACACCCTTTATTTTCATTGAATCATCTTTCCACCAATTTGTTTGTGAAACACTTATTAACTAGCCATATTCATTGGTCCATCTCACCAAATCGAGAACCATGTTTTGTGGCATTGAGACTTCTACATCCTACAACTAGAAGGATCGTTTTTGCCTTGTGATATGTCAACAATGCCACTATACAACACACTTGAACCAAGGGCACCAAGTGTTCTATTCTAATGCTTTGGATTGGTCACATACATTCGCTTCTCAGGATCCCAAAATCTGCTCAATATATCACTTTTTAAATCTTGTGTTGGGAGGAGGATCTACTCCTTACTAAGATAATTAACAACATTAAATTGATGATCTCTCAAAATCTTATCCTCATTGATCCTCTCACGTTTCATGTAGATTGATTCATAGATAGTAAATTCTCAATTAAACAACCTCTCTATACATCTAACAGAGTCCTCCTAGTTACTCATAAACGAAAAGAACGTTTTTTTAGAATATTACTAATAATAGTTGTCATTAGCTCCTTTTATCTCTTGGCTACTTATTCTCAAAGTGGCATAGGTTCTATTACTCTTCATACTACTCAAAGTATGACATGTATAACCATCTTTGCTAGCTCCTCCTTAATTTGGAAGTGATATTGTAGCATAAGCAACAAATATAGACAAAGCACCCCAGCTCCCCCAGCTCGCCAATAAACCCATGCTATGTATTGCTTGTCTCTTTCAAGAGGAGGTATATTTAAAAGAAGATCATAGATTTTTTCTTATCAATTGATTTAAAAGATTGTATATTTACATGATATATTCAAAATAGATTGGATAGTTTACCCTGGTCCCCATAAGAGGTAAAGTTGTATATAAATTTTTTTATTTTTTTATAGATTTGGTTAGTGTGGGAAACCTCTACCAAGGACGCTAAGGTTTGGGCATCTCCATCCCACCATGACCTTAAACTTATCAATAAAGAACATACAGCCACACATGTCATGATTTAAACTTTGAAAAAGTTAAAACTCAAACTGTTGCATGTCCCGATAAATTAATATAAAGAAAAACATATGAAAATTAATAAAATTCCATGGGCAAAATAGTTTATCTCCTAGGTACTCACCTCCTCCACGTTTTCACTCCCCTTCAGAATTATTTATATATATATATATTAAGTAATCATTTAAAACCGTAGAAATGTTCTCCGGCCGACTTTAGGTCAGCTGTCACGCAGGAGGGGACACCGGGACGGCGGTGGCAACTTGGAAGTGCCAGGCGTACGGAAGAGATCTAATTACAAACTACCGAATCTGGAGACAAATCTCCTCTGACATGCTTATCCGGTGATCTGGCACCTGCTGACAGCGACGTAGCGGCCGCTCCGTCTCTTCCGTTGTCTGAAACCATGCCTCTGTCACTGTGGCTTCATCTGCAGCCACGTCAGGTCACTAAGTAAGCCGTACTGTATGACTTGGCTTTCAACCCCTCAAATGCAAGATAAAGATCCAAGCTTGTATGGTAGTACCTCGACTGTGGGGTATGTCGAGTGCCAGTGTAGGGTATTGGGTCGAACTTTTAAATTTGGAATATGTTGGCCTACAATATGTTTTAGTCTAAAGGTTAGGTGGATTGGTAAGATTTTGGGCATTTACTAAGAAGAGACCTACTTTTAAACTTTAGGGGCTTGTTAAATAAAAGGGTAAAGGTAGTAGTTGGATTAGAGTCCGTTGAGTACGCTAGCTTGACAACCGCGGTACCAACCCTGAGCCACTAGGGGTCTCCCTCACTCTGGGCCATGTTTACCGAAGCGAGGTATAAGTTTACCGAATAGAGGCAACTTCAATGATTTGACCTGTTTTCGGAGGTAGAAACCTTGGGGAAAATGTCTGTCCTCCATGCCTAGTTGTTAAAGATGAAAGGATGTTACCGAGTCCATTACTTAAGTTTAAATCATTTTAGTGGTATATATATGGGAAGTGTGGCTCCAGTTGTACCTCTTGTTGTACTTCGTCTTTCTTTAAAAAAAATATAAGAATATATATAAATGTAAGGTATATAAGTATATTTATTTTTGTCCCGGGGGACAACACAAGTTTTGGGTTTTGGTTATTCTTTGGAAGGTTCAATTTTCAAACCGTGGCATGCAAGTTTGTGAGGGGTGGGTGTGTATATGGGTGTATGTTTGATCCCCATTGATAAGCTCAACTCTCACCCTTATCAGAGGTCATGGTTGGGATGGAGATGCCTAACCCTGAGCGTAGAGAGTAAGGGTTTCTCACACTAACTTTAATAAAAAATATATATGTTTATTTTTTATATTTTATTTGAACTTGGGTTTATTTATGAGAACCTAATTGTCTTCAAAGTATTTATTTATAAATACTTGTGTATTGATCCTCAAAGGTATAGAACACTTGCTAATGGCAGAGTACTTGTTGATTCCTTGGAAGGTGGGTCTCGTTGACTTCATCTTTAACGAACATGCTAGGGTCTAGGGTTTATAGAGGTTTCTCTATATAACAAAAAAAAAAAAACTTGTATGTTGTTAAAAAAATATATAAATGTATTCTTTTTTGGGAGGTCCAAAGTTCAAACCGTGGTGGGGGCGAGTGTGTGGTGGCTTTGTGTTAAATTCCCTATTGGTAAGTATAGCTCTCGACTTTACGAGGGGTCATGGTTGGGAGGAGACTGCTCAGCCCTGTGCATTTGTCACAAGGGTTTCTCACAATAACAATAACAATAAATAAATATAAATAAATAAATAAATAAATATATATATATATATATATATATATATATATATATATATATATAAAAATTGTCAAAAGCTTTATTGTAGCTAAGAAGATGTGTTACTAAAATAGTATAATAACATGATTATTATTATTATTATTATTATGTTTGATGAACACACACTCACCCACGCTTGGGTTTGAACCTTGGACCTCTCGAAGAAGAGCCAAAGCTCAAACCGTTGCGTTGTCCCACTTGGGACTATTATTTTATTTTATTTTATTTGGTTAACACAAGGAAATCGGTTACATCCACAATCATTTTCTACTATCAAGCAAGGTTCAAATCTTGGGCTGCCTCCTATAACCCTTGCAACGTCTTGTCTACGTTAATCTGGTGTGAGATGGCGACCGTCGATCGTTCAGGGTTCGTACCATTGTCGTCAATTTGGCACACACTCAAAGGATTCATATTAGACTACTTCCTTTGCTAACAAGCACCACCAAGGTTTGAACCTAGGTCTCTTTTTGGTAAGTGCCCAACTAGACTAGCACTTACCAATCCACCTAACCCTTGGGCTACCAATAACATGATTATTGATGTGTTAGGTAAGGATAATGTAGTAGTTAGGACTTTGACTTCTTTTAAAGAGGTCTAAGGTTCAAACCATGACCTACCTGAAAGGAGATAGGTTGGTTGATAGGTTGTATGGTAGCAACCGAGTGTTTACCAGTTATGACTAGTCAAGCTCATGATTTGAATTTGGGTAACCTTTATAATATATCACTAAGGTTTCCATGCAAAACGTAATAAATTTATTTATAAAGAAATCTTTTATGTTTTACGTGGAAACCTTATAAAGAAATCTATCTATTACGTTTTGCATGGAAACTTTAGTGATATATTATAAAGAAATCTATTAAGTTTTGCATGGAAACCTTAGTGATATATTATAAAGGCTACCCAAATTCAAATCAATATAATTATAAAGAAATTTATTACGTTTTGCATGGAAACCTTAGTGATATATTATAAAGGCTACCCAAATTCAAATCAGGAGAAAGAGGCCTCTGTTATGCCATCCCTTTACTTTAATATAAAGTTAATATATATAAAGTTATTTTGTTGAAATAAATTAATAAAAATACATAAGTTATATAAATAAAAGTTGTTTAAATCTTATATAAATAATAAGTATAGCTTCGGGCTTTAGGAGAGGTCATGGTTGGAAACTACTCAACCCTGTACATCGGTCATAGGAGTTTCTCACAATAACCCAAATAAAAAAAAACTTATATAAATAATTAAAAAAAATTACAATCTATATACATACTTTATACATTAAATAAAAACATAAATTATATAAATAGAAATTATTTAAATCTTATATAAATATTAAAAAAATAGTTATAATCTATATACATACTTTTTTTTAACAAGGAAATCAACAAATATTTGTCTTTTAATATTAAGGAATTATTTTCTCTTTCCTTGTGCTTTCACCAGCGTAAAAGTTTAGAATGATTGTGTCATGGTGGTTATAGGAACAAATTGCGTGAAGATTTATGTGGTAGTTTTCGAGACGGACAACACATAATACTGTGACGACCATAAAAGCCGAACAACTTGCTTAGATTCGCGACGACTACCGCTTCCACCATGTAAATTAAAAAAAAAAATTATATATTAATTTTAAATATAATAATATATTAAAAGTATATATATATATATATATATATATATATATATATATAAAAATGAACATCGTTTACAAATATCAACGCTCGTTTGAGCAAACACAAGAGGAATCGACCTCACAACCACATGGATGATAATAACTAGGCAACTACCATTACACCAAATGCCATTCGACTTTAATATATATATTTTATTATACTAGAGGAATTTTCTACTGCCCTTGGTGGGTTTGAATCTTGCTCCTTGTCACCACTATAACCTTTAGTTGCATTAGGTAAAGTTTTTCGTGGGTTCGAATTTTTCTCCTTGTCGCCATTATAACGTCCAGTTGCATCACCTCTAATTGCATCGGGTAAACCTTTTATGTGACCGATTACGTTGACATGATATGCCCATCGGTACTACATGACCTAAGGGATTGGAACCTTGGTCTCCGCGCTTATATAGAAGCGTTATGACCGTTGAACCAAACTCTCAGACCTTAAAATGTTTAAGGTAAACACATAATTTGTATAGGGGCTTGGACCCCTATCAACAAGGTAGATGTAGGAAGAATGGAACCTTGTCGGCCTTTACCAACACATAGGACATTCCAACTACGCCTTTATCTACATGACCCGAGGGATTGGAACCTTGGTCTTTGTGCTCCTACAGAAGCATTATGACCGTTGAACCAAATCCTCGGACCTTAAAATATTTAAGGTAAACACATAATTTTTATAGGGGCTTTTACCCCTATCAACAAGGTAGATGTAGGAGGAATGGAGCCTTGTCGGCCTTTACCAACACATAGGACATTTCAGCTACGTCGTATATCTACAATATGAAGGCAAAGAGAATGGAACATGGATCGACCTTTACTAGCACCCAAGACTTTCACCAACTGCACTACATAAGCAGATAATATACATACTTTTAATATATTATTATATTTCAAACAAATATATAATTCCTTAATATTAAATCTAAATTTATCTAGTTAAATTTTATATGTTAAAATAAATTATTTTATGGTTATGTGTATTGATAAGTTCAACTCTCACCTTTATCACCTTTATCAAATATCATGGTTAATATGGGATGCGTTCGTAAGAGTTTCTCACACTAACCTTAATTAAAAAAAAACAATTATATAAAATATTTTATTTAATAAAATAATTTTGATATGAAAAGTATAAAAAACTCATAATTTACCTTGAAAATAAATGCTCATTCACTCACCCACTAAAAATTTATATCCATAAAAACAATAAAAATTAATAATTTTCATTTTACTAATAAATCTCAATCAAGGTTGGATGGGTTGATAAGTTTTAACGTTTACCAAAAGTAGATCCAAGTTCAAACCTTGGAGACAAGTTTGTTTGGGGGTAAAAGTAGTAGACTGTCTGACTGTCTGCTAAATGCACGCCAGTTGACAATGGCAAAGGTAGTAGATTGTTTGACTCCGCTAAGTGCACGCTAGCTAGCCGATAATGGTAGTTTCAATCCGGAGCCACACAGGCTCTCCCTCATATCGGGTCCTTAATAACAAGGGAAGGTAGGGGTTAATGAGAGCTCCAATTATTTAAGTCCAAATCTCGAAAAAAAAAAAAAAAAAATATTACCAATTCTTTGTAATAACATATTCTATGTTAAAATTTTGTTCCACTTTAATTCTTCTTCTATATATTAAAAAAATTCATTAATTTTTTTTACCCTATTCAATAAATCTAAGAACTTTTCGAAAGTTTGAAAGAAAAATATAGGTTTAAATCGTGCCCATATATCTATTTATATATAATTACCATGTCATTGTAATTAAAATGCAAGGTTTGTTTCTTAAATTTTTATTATTATTTATATTAAATAATTAAATTATTATAATATTAAAATAATATTTAAAAAAAAATTAATTAAAAAATAATAACCTCATTCAAATATAATCTATTTAGTTTCCTCTTGGATAACCACACGTGAAAAATAAGTTCTCTTAGTAGTTGAGTTCTTTAGAACAAGTGACAAGCAAGTTCTTGGAGAGCTTGTGATAACGATGGTTTTGGCATTGTAGAAAATGAACAAATGATTGTGCTTTCACATGCGCTGGTAAGGATAAACTTTGTAATTGATTGATTAAATCATCATTATACAAGTCAAGGTACATTCATATAACCTAATATCCTTACCATCCATTTTATTATTTTAAACCAAATCTCACGAGTGTTTTTTTTAATTAATGAAAGGCACCATTCTTCAATGCATTTCATAATTCTTTTTGTATTTTTCTATAGAGAATGAATGATGTGATAATGGTAGCTACCACATCAGATCATATGAAACACTTTATCTTCTATATCATATTTATATATAACGCTTTACTTTTTATTTTAAGAATCCTTTATTATTGTAGTTTTTATTGGGGTTATTTTCCTTATAAAAATAAAATATTGTATTGTTCTTATTACATTTTTAATAAGTTAATTAAAACATATTTAATTTATCTTTTTCATCAAAGATATTCTTTATTTGCCTTTTTATCAATCTCCGTCTTCCTCAATCTACTAAGTTTCCACAATTAATTCCTTTTATATTAGATACCTTTAAAATTTAACATGGTTGCCCAAACTTCTTTATCTATAAATATCTTGTTTATAACAACCTAACCATTTTTAATACTTTTTTTTTTAGGATTCTTATCCATTTCCCTAATATTCCAAGATATTATTTTCATTGTTATTTATTTTATTTTATTTTAGTTGTGGGTTTAGTCCCACTTCTTGTTAGCACTTGTGATACTTGCTTTTGTTTTCCTATATCAATATCCCTCTGGGTTTCCTTTTCTTTTTGTTTTTGCTTCTTGGGCCTCCTCTTTTTTTCATTCCCAATAATACTTTCATCTTCATCAATCTCTTCAATCTTCTCACACTACTCATAGTAAGATTTATTATCTTTAGGTTTACCTTGTTCTGGAGGATCTAAAGTGCAAAGAATAACCTCAAAAGCACAATCTTCTTTATATTGCCTTAGAAACCCTAAAGTGCAAGGATGCTCTTATGTAGCAATTACCTTATTCTGCTCTAAAAAACCTAAATTGTTATGGGTTTCCTCCATCCTTATTTTTTTATTATGTTGCTCTTGAAACCTTGAAGTGCAAGGGATAACATCTTCATCCCTTTCACTCTTATTACTTGGAGAAGATTCTATACTACTTGAGGAAAATGAAGATGATTTACTTGGAATAAACTTGACCTCTTTTGTTGTCTTTGTTTTAGAATTTCTCTCCACATTTTCTTTTGCACCTTTAATTCCTTCTAAACTTGCCAAATGATACTATAGATAATAGACTTTCTTTACCTTTTCTTTCAAAGTGGAATATCCTTGATTTGATCTAGCTTGATCTAGCTTCTATTACTGTATGATTTCCTTGCTTTGTCTTGAAGTTTATCTCATGGCTAGAATTTTTTCTCTTTCTTCATAGTTTTCACTTTGTAAACTCTTTCCATGTGTTTAATCTCATAACAATTGCAACAACAAAATGCAATATTTTCATAATCTACTTGTTGATCCCATTCTATTGATTCAGATTTTATCTTAATGGATTGTGGCAAAGGTTTTGAAATATCTATAGCAACACATATTTGAGTATAAATAGCATGCTTTCGCTCCTTAGTAGTTAGCCCTTACTTGATGAATTCTCCTAGGGTATTTCCAATGTTCTTCAAAACATCCTTATTTATAATGTGATATGGAAGTTCAAAAAGCCTAACCCATACTGGAAGCTTCTTAATAGTTTCTATCTCAATAGAAAAAAAGTCATTCCAAGGTCTCAAATAAAGTGCATCTCTTCCCATAAACCATGGACCGCCAACCATTATTTCATCCTTAATTATTGAATTGGAAAAGAAGATGAGAAAAAACCTTTAGGAAGAAAATTCAGAGTAATTTGAATTTAATCCCCACTTCCACTTTGATCTAATTTTAAATATTCAAAAACCGTAGCCATTATCTATAGACTTAGATATTAACCCTCTACTTTTAAAAACCATTATATCATGCTCAATCATCTCATCCTTGATACTCACTTCTGGTGTAACATCTACTATCTGGATCAAACTTACCATGTATTTGTTCTTCACTTATCTCCAACTTGGGCCTCCATACTTCCAACTAGGGCATCCTGACTTCCCATTAGGGTTTTCAAGAATTTCCTTCCATACTAACTAATGGGGCTTGCTCTTGGACTACGCTCCCTCTTGGATCACCTTCCCTCTCGACTTGCACTCACTCCCATATTGCATTCTATCACACCTCACACTTGCTCCCAATTTGCACTCCCTCTTGGCTCACAATAGCCCTTGTTTATTTTTTCCCTTGCAATATTTTTTGGAAATAATGATACACACATTCGTGGTAAGGGTTTGAAGAATTGATGCACTTTAGATGAATCCACTACTCTTTCAACATGACTAAATCTTGGCTTGCAATCCCTCTTAGATTGCACTTCCTCCTGACTTTGCCTTGGATTTTCTTCAACTAGATCACACTTTGCTTTATATTTCTTGCTCATATTTTCTCCTCACTCTTGGCTCGTGCTCTACACTCACTCCCAACTCATGCTTGCACTTGGATGCACTCACTTCCAGCTCATGCTCATAGTTGCTGCTACACTCACTCCCGAATTTGTGTGCTCATACTCGCTGCTGCACTCCCACCCAATTTGCACTCGCACTCATTCTTGCTATTACACTCATTGTCGGCTCATGCTCGCTGCTGCACTCACTATCGTTGCTGCACTCACTATCACCTCATGCTCGCTCGTTGTTGCACTCACTCAATTTGTAAAATTATATTATATATATAACACTTTATCTTTTATTTTAAGAATCTATAAAGAGTCACATGAAACAAGGATAATATTAGTACTTAGAAGATCAAATGAATGTAACACTATAAATATGTTGATATGAATTTGAGCCATTTTGTTTTCACTATTCCATGGCCTTTCATCTTGTGCATGATGATTGATCTAGAGTGTGTAGGTTGGTTATTTATTTATTTATAAGAATATTTATTAAATTTAAAATAACTATTTTTAATATATATATATTACATTGGGTCAAAAATTTTTGTAGAGAATGAGGGAAGGAAAGTTTAAGGAGAAAAAGAAAGGAAAAAGGAGCTACATAGAGTTGGAAATTATAGAGAAACATATTCTATTGCACTCTAAACGTTTTTCGTAGGACTGCCCAAACTACCGAACTCGTTTTGGCCATATCTCACTCATCCGAACTCGGATTGAGCTAAAATTTTGAGGGTAGATGCCTGAAAAACCCTAGAACGTCTCCACCAATTTTCATATCATTTGGAGCAACACAGATCCTAGCACATCCCTATGTGTGAATGATATATTTGGCAAGCGGCTATGCGAGGGTTTCATCCGGGTTGAGTGCAAGCGGCTCCAGAGGTTGGTTTTTAGGGCCTTCGGGCCCTAGCGGCCAATATTTTTGTGGTTTATGCTCAATATTTTAGCAAGAAATGTTGCGGGGGATACAATATGGGTTAGAAATTTGTCTTTCAATAGATCATACTGTGAACTTGAGTGACAACGACTTCCAATTTGCTGCACAAAAGAAAAGTGAAAACCATACCTTTCCACGACGTCTAGGGCAAGGATTAAAGAGACCACGAAATAAGTTTCAAGTGAGTTGATCAAAAAATGGCTCATATCTCAAGTGAATCTGGTGCTAAGGTGCACCCACAAAATAATTCTACTTGTGAAAACCCCTGTCAAGGGTAAGAATTTTGAAGACTCGGTCCCAAAAATGAATTTTAGGGATGCCCTTCGTGGTGGACAGCCTCTGCCCAATGCTAATATCAATATTAGGGCTTCTCATAAACCTCTAAGAATGCCTAAGATTGATCCCAGGAAAACAGAGTCGGGGATGTCTTAAAGCGGTTGATGGAACTCCTATTGTTAAGCTTGATATGGGTAACATTCGGATGGCATTGAAGATTTGGAAAAAAGAGGACTAATTTGTCGGTTCGTGGGTTTTCAGTCCGAGTCTATCTGCTTTCAAAGTCCGGGCTGCAAAAAGCTGGAAAACTAAAGGTGAGTTACAAATCTCTATTTATCCAAATGGTTATTTTCTTGTTTTATTTGCTAATAATCAAGATAGAGAGAAAACTTTTCAAGGGGGTCCTTGGTTTTTGGAAGGGCGGGGCTTTTCATGAAGCCCTGGCATACTAAATTTAAAGCCGAAGAAGAGATGCCTTCTATAGCTCCCGTGTGGGTTAGACTCTTTGGCCTCCCTATTGAATTTTGGAATCCTACTATTTTTTCTTCAATTGGAAACTCTTTAGGAACTTTTATGATGACTGTTGATTGTACTCAAAATTTTGAACATATTATTTATGCTCGAATTTGTGTTTTAATGGATTTTGACAAACCCCTACCTAAAAAGATCACATTACAATTTGGGGAAGACACTTGGGAGCAAGTAGTGGACTATGAGAACATTCCTTTTCGTTGTAGAATTTGCCATGAATATGGTCATTTGGCCGGTGCTTGCCCAAATAAAATTCTTGATCAAAAGAAAGAAGATATAAACTCAGCAGGTTTCCAAATACCTAAGAAGAAGAACACTAGAAAAAACCAGTAATGAAGGATCAATCAAAGTCATTTGCTAATATGTTTGAAATCCTTTCCACAAATGATGTCCCAAGTGAGGAAGAGGAAATAATGGAAACTGAAATCTTAGAAACACAATTTAAATATGAAGGAAAGAACTCGAGAGACAAACCAACAAATCAAAGGTTTTCAACAAAAAAAAAAGGAGAAAATTTACACAAGAAAAACAATATTTCAAATGTCAAAACTTCAAATAATGCGGGGTCCCAATATAGACTCCATTGAACCATCTAGTAAAATTTTGGTTGTGTATGAGCATTCTTCAAGGTTAGAAGCCATCTCAGATTCAATTGGAATAAGTCAAGAAACAGGGGAAAAAAAATTGAAGATGGATTCTAATCAAAAAGTAGGTCGCAAGACCAATCAATATCATATGGTAAAAGAAGGTGAAAAGCTTGTAGAGGAAGGTAAGATTAATGCCCTTCCCAACATTTTTAGCCCTGGTATTAATGAAGATCATCACTTGGAATATTAGAGGACTCAAAGGGAGTCTTTCAAAACAAAATGAAATTAGAAGAATGATTCGGATAAATCATCCACATCTTGTTTTCCTTCAAGAAACAAAGATGTCAATGGAGGATATGGACTTAATTGTCGGTAAAATTTGGCCAGTTGGAAAAGTGGTTTCCCTCGGTTCCCAAGGGACTTCGGGTGGCATTGCTTGTCTTTGGGACCCAAAAGAGGTAGTTATTCACCATATGGTTGGCAGTTGGGGTTTGTTGGCTATAGCTATTCAAAGTAGACATTCCAACCTGATTATGCTCTGCATTACTATTTATGCCCCGACTTCTTTGGAGGAAAAAAGAAGACAGTGGAAGGATATTACTCATATTATCTCTCATTTTCCTAAAGCTTGGATCTTGATCGGAGGAGATTTCAATACCATCCTCTCTCTGGATGAGAAAAGGGGGAAATAGAAATTTGGACAAAAGTACTGACCTCATGAGCGAATATATTGCAAACCTCCATCTTGTGGATATCCAACCGAGATAATGGCCTTATGACTTGGTCTAAGAGAAGGCAAGGCTTAGCTTGTATAATGGAGAGATTGGATAGGTTTTTGCTCTCTGAAAATTTCTTAATCCATGGTCACATTCCTAAAGTGAAGACTCTTAATAATGTTGGTTCGGATCATTGGCCAGTCATGGTGGAAATGTGGAAAACCAATGTGAGTTTCTCTCCTTTTCGTTTTCAATTAATGTGGCTTAGAGACATTTCCTTCGGACCTCGTGTGCAACAATGGTGGAAGGAAGGTAAACCTAGGCATGGGACTAAGATGTTCTGTTTTGCCAAAAGACTGCAATACATTAAATCCAAAATCAAGACTTGGAACTGGAAAGAGTTTGGGGATGTTCATAAAAAAAAACATGAAGTTATTGCTCATCTTGAAAATTTGAATAAGAAAATCCGTTTAGATGGCCTCACGAGAGGAGAGAAGTTCGGATGAAATTAAACTCACAACTCGGTTAGAGGAATGGGAAAAAAGAGAAGAAATCTTATGGAAGCAAAAATCTAGAATTCAATGGCTCAAAGAAGGAGATCGAAACACAAATTTCTTCCACAAATCTCTTCTAGCTCGAAGATCTCACAACTTTATTTCTTCCTTAAAATCAGATTCTGGAGATGTTGTTTATACTTGGGATGGCATGAACTCTATTGTTGTTGATTACTTTTCCAATCTTTTTCTTGCTACTCCTCTTGACTCGGCTTCACAACAAAATGTTCTTCAAGCAATCCCTTCTCTTATCACTTCGAGGAGAACTCTATTTTGACTGCTCCTGTTACTATCAATGAGCTTCAACAAGTAGTTTTTAAAATGCAAAAAGGGAAAACCCCAGGTCTTGATGGTTTTCCTATTGAGTTCTACCAAGAGTTCTGGGATATCCTTCATGTTGATTTATTAGAGGTGGTGGAAGAAGCCAGGAAATCCAAAGAAATTTTGAAGGTTATCAATAAAACTTATATTACTCTTGTTCCAAAAGCTCAAGAGGTTGATCATATCTCAGCTTTTAGACCTATTGCTTTATGTAATGTTCTTCTCAAAATTATTACTAAAATCATGGGAGAAAGGTTGAAGCCTCTTTTGCATAAGATTATTTCCCCAGAGCAAGGGGGATATGTGGAAGGACGTCAAATAGTAGATGAGATAGTTCTTGCTCAGGAAGCCATCCATTCCATGGATATGCAAAATTCTCCTTCTATGTTCATCCGGTTAGACTTATCCAAAGCTTATGACAGTGGATTGGCACTTCCTTATCAAAGTTTTGAGGCAATTTGGTTTCTCTAAGGATTGGATGGATTGGATTATGGGATGTATCTCTTCAGTTTCCTACTTAGTTCTTATCAATGGCAGGCCTTCTCGGTCTTTCCCGGCTTCCAGAGGTATTAGGCAAGGTGACCCGCTATCCCCTTATTTATTCATCATTCTTGTTGAATGCTTGGGTAGGACTATAACCAAAAAGAGGGAAAACAAAACCCTTGAGGGAGTTACCATTGCTCATGGAGCTAGACCTATCTCTCATCTTCAATTTGTGGATGACTCTACCCTTTTAGGTAAAGCTACTATTAAGGAAGCTTCTAATATTAAGCAAATCATTAGCTGTTTTTCTAAGGCTACTAGGCAGTTGATCAATGAAGACAAATCTAAAGTTATTTTCTTTCAACTGCTTCTGCTAGACAGGAATCCATGGTCTTGGATAAATTAAGATATAAGAAGACCTCTCTTCCAATCACTTATTTAGGTATTCCCATAAATATTCAAAGGCAGAAAAATAAAGATTGGAATTGGTTGTTGGACAAAGTCAAGAAGAAAATTGGAAAGTGGACCAACAAGTGGCTTTCTTACGGGGGTAGAATCACCTTGGTAAAATCAGTCCTTCAAGCTATTCCTATTTATGTTTCTTCCATTTTGAATATCCCAAAGGTTGTTCTTCGAGAATTGGATCAAATCGAGTCATCGTTTCCTTTGGAGTGGTACTAAGGAGAAAAGAAAATGGGCCTTGGTGAAATGGGATACTTTATGTCTTCCTAAGAGTGAAGGGGTTTAGGATTTCAGTTTTCAATTAATAACAACAAAGCTTTATCTGCTAAATTATATTGGAGGATGTTGCATAACCCCAATGCTCTTTGGGCCAATAATCTCCGTGCTAAATATCTTGAGAACAAAAGTCCTGAAGACCTTGTTCGCTATCAACTTCCTACCAAAGGTTCTCCCATTTTAGCAGTTCTTAAGACTGGTGAGGATTTGATAAAGAAAAAATTATTTTGGATCATTCATAATGGTCAACATGCAAATTTTTGGACAGATTCTTGGGATGGTCACAAGCCTTTGATAACTCGGTTTCTCGATTGGAGGCCTTGGATGGAGGAGCTTCACCGAGCTAATTGGATAAAGGTGGCTAATTACTTGTCGGTACCATCTTGGTAATTCAAAGGTTGGTAGATATTGGATCCCTATTGAGGACTGGCCTATTCAAATCCCAGAAAGGCAAAGACAAGATATCCAAGGCATCCTTCATATGAGATCCCTCTCTTGGTCCCATGAAAAAGATTGTTTTGGATGGAACAACACTACTAAGGGTGAGTATTCGGTTGCTCAAGGTTATTTGACCTTATGCCATAATAATCCCAACCATTCTTCTGACATATTTTCTCAATTGTGGGCTCAAAAGCTCTGGCCTAAGGTGAGGTTCTTTAATTGGCTTTTATTGCATCGTAGGGTGCTTCTTGGTGAGCAACTTATGAAGCGTGGTTTTCATGGCCCTTTTAGATGTGAAATGTGTGAAGAGAATGTAGAAAATATCAACCATATTTTTATTGAGTGTACTTTAGCCTCTGAGCTATGGAGGAGAATGGCAACTTTACTTGGCTTACAGTGGTCCAATTTTTTCACTTTTGAACAACTTTGGAGGGATTGGCCTAATCAAGAGGGTGTTGATCATTTTATTAGGCGAGTTAGTTTGGATGGGTTCTACCATTCTTCTTTGGAATATTTGGAATGAAAGGAACAACCAAATTTTTAATCAAGATAGGAAGGATATTCACTATATTTGGCAAAAGACCATAGCCAACTTAGTTGAATCGGTCCATCAACTCCTTAATCACCCCCAAAACTCCCACCAAATATGGGATCAAGTGATGCAAATATTGAAGATTAAACCTTCTAAGGGCAACCAACTTAAAGGGAATGTGAGTATTAGTAAGATGGATAGGACTAGAAATTGGCAACCTCCTCCTAAGGATTTTGGAAAAGTCAATGCTGATGGAGCCTCTAGAGGGAACCCTGGAAAAGCCGAGTGTGGGAGGAATTGGTAGACTTTCGAGATGGCTCCCTGGTTTTTACTTTTCTTGAGAATTTGGGTATTCTTTCCAATAACCTTGTTGAGGGGTATGGTATCCTTAGAGGCCTTCAGGAGGCTACTAAGGTTGGATGGGAAAAGGTGTTAGTTGATCACTCTAAACTTATGATTAATCTCTTGAAGACTCCTTCTAAGAATCATAAGGTGGATTGGAGAATAAAAAGAATTATTGAGAAGATTCGAGTTAATCCGGATGGGATTTTTGAAAGTTGATTACAATCATGTGGTCGAGAGATCAAAACAAGAGTGTTGATGCTTTAGCTAATTGGGCTTTGGACAAAGGTGATCTTACTTGTTATGGCCACCCTCCTATATGGTGGGCTTCTCAAATTAGGGAAGCTCTTCTTTCTATCATTTCTTTGGATGGCTCCGAGTTCGAAGGTACCTAGTTTCTTCTTGTTTTTTTTTTTTTGTTTCTCTTTGGTTCATTCAGTTTTTTTAGTTCCCTAGCTCATTCTATTCTTTATTTTGTTTCCTCTGTTGATTCTTGCATTAATAGTCTTCTGGTCTAGATAGGTCATTGTTTTGTTCATTTTTTTTTCTTTTGTCTTCTTTGTTTTTTTGTTTAGTTTTTTAAGGTGGGTGGGTTCTTTTGTTTTGTTTTGTTTTTGTGTTCTTTGTGTTGTTTTTTGTTGTTCTTGTGTTTTTGTTGTTTTGTTTTTTTTTTATGTTTTTTGTTATTGTTCTTGTGTTTTTTTCGTTCTTGTTCTTGGGTTTCTCTTTGTTTGTGTTATTTCATTTTTTTATGTGTGAGTGTTTTCTATGTTTTTTGTTTTTGTTTATTGTTTGTTGTTGGTTGTTTTTATTTTTATTTTATTTATTTTATTTTTTAGGTTTTGGTTGTGTTTATTTTTCATGTTTTTTTGGGTTATGTCTTTGTAGTGTTCTGTTGTTTTTGTCTTGTTTGTGTTTTGTTATGTGGTTCTTGTGTTTTTCTATGTGGTTTGTGTTGTGGTTTCTTTTATCTTATTGTGCGTGTTTGGTTGTGCTTTTGGTTTTGACACACTCAAGGAGCATGTTTTTTATTTTATTTTATTATTTTTGTTGTTATTTACTTTTTTTAATTTGGTTTTGTGTGTTTGTTTGCTCCTTGAGTATGTCAAAGGTGGTAGGCCAGGTCCGAGTCCTGGGCATTTTTGGCGGAATGGATACCCCTGCCTCCTTGGGTCTTACCCGAAAGTGGCATCCCTTTTGGGATGTTTTCCACAAATAATATATATATATATATATATATATATATATATATATATATATATATATATATTACATTGATTATTAATAAGGTTTTTGTTGATGTTTTTTATTAAAATATCAAAATATTATATATAGTTTTAAATGTAAAAAATAATATCAAAACATTTTAAACTATGAAAAATTAAAAAATATTTTCAAGGAATCGTGTGATGTGATGTTATGTGTAACTATTTGAGTGTCCAAACAAGTGTTGACTAGATATTAACTAGATAACCAACTAGGTTGAGTTTCACCAAACAAATTATTGTAAGTGTGGCATAGTTTTCCAGGGTGGTGCCCCTTGGATGTTGACTATGTAGGCCATTGGGTAGAAAATCAACAAATAGGGAGATTTCATGTGTCACTAGTTGGTAATAAAAAGTGTCTCTTGCATGTCAAGTCTCTTGTTGATTGGATAGAGAATAAATGGATTTGTGAATGTGTCTTTAATTGCTTGGTTTGTCCTCATTAAATAGGTAAAAAAGTGTTTTTTCCTCCACCAAGGCACTATGTTGACCATCAAACTATCTATCAAACATCCAATCAAAGCAGGATGTATGGGGAGGGACCTAAACCTAGGTCATTAGGTGTATCAAGTCTTCACACAAGCATAAACAACCAAGTGGGCAATAGGCCTTTTGAACCCATAGAACAACATGAAATGGGTTGGAAACTTTATTTTTAATACAAGGAACAAACACCCTCGACAACCAAGAAAACCTCCACATGGCTATCCATGCCCTCGCCACCATATTTTCTAAGCTCCAATGTACCAAATTACATGGTCTCCTCATCAATAAAAGGTGTGCAAGGTTCAAGCTTGTGACCTCCTATCACTAAAATCATTGCTTTCTATGCACTAGCCACTCCACCAAGACTACCATCAAGAATGACTACGAAAGGCACAAAATAAGAAAGGGAAAGTCAATCCAAGTGGAAGGGTGCTTGCACCTACACAAGCCCACATAAAATAGCATTGACTTCTCACTCGTGCCCTTTAATACAACATGCCAAGGGGAGCATGATTCAAACATGCAACGCCCACCATTAAGACTCGTAAGAACACATTTCTAAACCATTCTACCAAGGTTCATGGTGGAAATGCCCTTGACACATCCTTTGGTTATAATATCATATCTCCATTCAATGCCCAAAATACAAATTGCCATTCCTTTTTATCTCTAAAAATCATAATATTCTTATTTTAAAATTAAAAAATATGCAAAAAAATTGACCTGGTGATGAATTTGAACAAAGTGTTGAAATGAGACCCCTCTAAAATTTTACAAAGAATCTAAAAATATTTTTGGTCTATCCATAATTTTTATGGTTTGTCCCATATAACCTTTTTTAGAATACAACCAATTAGGCCATCCTCTCCTGCCAAAATATCACACAGATCATCTAACCATTTTAACAACTTTGTCAAGTGGCTTGGAGGTCTTTCCCATCCACAAAAGTCTATCCATGACTTCTTTGGCATCTGGGGACGTTAAAAAAGTATTCAACCTCTTCTTATCTATTTCAACAATGATGTAGAATACCCTCTCAATTATGCTACATTGATGCCCAAAAAATTGAAGTAAAGAAGGAAATGGATTTCTCTAAAAAGTCTATAAGAGACAAATGAGGTTTTAAGCAACCTCAAAATATTTAATCCATTATTTTTCTACAAAGTAATTAGGGTATCCATTTGATTAGTCAAAAAATCATATTGAATGTCAAGAGAGGAAAACAAAAAGAGAACCTATCAATGAGTATTTTTCATGGAGCAACAAATTTGTTATGGCATAGTAGGATCCTATGATAGTAGGAACCTATCAATGAGTATTTTTCATCAAAATATTTTAGTAATGAAAATTTACACCCATTTATCCTGTGATTTTTTATCAAAATCTTTTAGTAATGAAAATTTACACCCACTTATCCTGTGATTTTTTCTCCACCCACACTTTTTTTTTTGGGCTGTAAAGGACTTTTATTTTTATAATTAAAATGGCCTTTAATTAAAAAAAATTACACCCACTTGATACCATGTCATATTTTACAATACTTTATCAAAATAAATGGAATCAACGCATTATCAAGAAAGAAATAATAACTCATGATTAAACATAATGTTATATGAAGGGTGTTTGTAGACACCAAAGTAATCTCACTAATGAAAGAAAATAAACACTTCAACTTATAATGATATAGTTAGTGGCAAGGGCTATAAATACCCAAATTATGTGACCTTAGGTCAAGGTCAAAGAACTAGCCTTAACCTAGCTACTGTTGTCCCATTTTCCAAGCCGTCGATTATTTTTTCTAGGGATCATCTTCCCAGATCCATCCTAGGCAGGAATATTCGTTTAAATTTTAAATTATGTATCCTTGCTTATCGTCACTACTTGTTTTTGGTTTCCCGAGCCCCTCTTGGATGGGATTTCCTGATTTAATTTTTTTTTTATTGTCCTGGGCCCACTTGGACGAGATTCCTAAATTTTTTATTTTCCCTGTTTGTTCCTGTTGTCTCGAGGTCCTCCTAGCGGGACTCCACTTTACAAATTTTTATCGCTTGTTTTTATTGTGCGATATGCTTCCGTGTTTTAATTTTAAGGTTTTAAAGGTGGTCCTCCTGGTACTGTCTTCTGCTACAGATCATCTCTTTGCGAAGACCATCTCCCTACATAGATTACCTCCCTGGTTCATATTGTAATAATTTTTTGAAAAATGTTTTGGGGCCCTTTCAAAACCCACTCCATCAACAAAAAAGAATTGACCTTAAGGTTTATTATTAAAATATTATAATAAACCCATTTATACAAGGTACACAAAGGCCTACAGGTCTATATAGATAAATACAATACACAAACCAACCATTGCCTAAAGTAAATCTTAACACCACAGACTTAAACAAAGAGGTTGTAACCATTTACCTTATTGATCATCTAATCTTGTAATAGGTTAATTATTGACATCAAGTTAGTTGAGGTGTTCCAACCATGTACATAATCATTTCCACAATATTAAAATAGAACATATGTTGAAATGGATTTTTTAGAATCCACCTACCCATTAAATCTAAATTATGCTAATTAAGATAAATCTAGATAGATAGTTATGAGTGGTCATGGAAACAACTACCCATGAGAATACACCTTTTATAAAAGAGTAAATATAAAGAGGTATCTCTTAACATTTATTCATTATAATAGTAAATATCTATTTAAAAATGATCTTACTTTTGTCCAATATTTGATCCATGTAAGGAAGTGATAATTCCATTCAAGAGTAGCTAGAAAGGGTCTCCTTATCTACATAGAAGAAAGTAGCCACTATCCATAGTTTTAGTATTAGAGTAGGTTTTTCCATTTCTATAATATCATGTCTTGCACTTTTATTTATTGTTTATAATTAGGATAGATAGGGATTTATTTTTTCATTAGATGCCCATAAAACAACACTTGGTGAAATTTTGGATGACTCTAGTATTGATAATGTAATCCAAGTTAGTTTAATTGATAGCGGTGTCACAAAATTTGATATGCTATATGTGGGTGATTTTTGTGCTCTCCTCGCCACCTAACTCTTTTGTAATAAGAAAATCTAAGGCTATGAATAGAGATGGTAGAGGCAAGTACAACAATAGCCAGATATGTTCTACTTCAATGACAAGTGGTAGATAATTAACATTTACAAAAAAGTTAGAAGAACAAAGCTGAAGAGTCTAAATTCCTCAAAGGGGCATAATGTTTTGATATCGTGACATATTGCTACATTGCGATCATGGAATATTGGGGAGACTTGAAGCAGAAAGGAAGGCACAACATCATGACATATCACTGCATCGTGGTTGCAAATTCTTGTGAAGGAAAAAGATAAAAAATTGTTGCGATATCACAACATGCATCCATGTAACAATCATAGAAGTTTAGGCAGCTCAAGAGCAAGGAGGTATCAAGATATCATGATATGCTCCCAAATTGCAATCATGAAGGCTTAATATGAGGAGACATCACGATCACCAAGACCTGAGAAGCTCACAAGTGAAAAGGTATCATGATATCACAACATGATTGCATGCCATGACCTTGGAGGTTTTGAAAGTGCCAAAGTCAAGATGAAGATGCAACGTCATGACATGTTTCCATGTTGCGATCATAAAGACTCAAAAGAACTTCCAACAAGAAAAGGGTGCGACACCGTGATATGTTATCACATCACGATCAGAACAACTTGGGAGGCCTGAGAACACAAAAGAGGCACGACATCACGACATGTCTCTGCATCGCTGCCACCATAGGTCACAAGGAATACAATATTCAAATGATTTTCAGCCTATCAATATCTGTTACATATCAATGGTGGCAGATGATTTCAAGAATGAAGGATGGACTGGATTTAAGCTCATGTCCACTACTTTCTTGCATGTATAAAGCATTTAATCAGTAATCCCATTTTGGATCAACGATGTTGTAGTTTTTTGTAACAACTTTTGAAATAAAATATAATTTTATAGTTTGATTATAAAACCATAGGAAGATTATAAATAGGATGGAAACCTCTTGTAAAAGGGTGAGCTCTTAAGAATTTACAAGTTGCATGTATGAGGAGTTTTTGAAGAAAGCAATACAATTCAAATTCTTTTTTAACCTTTGGTTCAACACCTTGTAAAATATATATGTATGAGTGGATGAATATTTTTGTTATAGCTAGATGAATATGCATGACATTAATTCTGCTTCCTAGATTTCTATGTATTTTGGTTCTCTAGTTATGGAACTTATAATCTACTGGACTGAAAGTTGGCTATATGTAATAAAAATTGGTTGGTTTGTTAGGGGGTTTGAATGGTTGTTCTATTTCATGATATTTGTACATTTATTGATGTTTCCTAATATGTACCATCCTAAGTTCTAACTTCATCTTCATTTATCTTTTTCAACATCCTTTTACCCCATTGTAGATCTTAGCTAGTTAGAACCTTACAAGAGCCAACCTTCTCTAGAGATTGACCTGGTTAAGCTCTACAACTTGATTGGTTATTCAATGTTAGCCAAAGTCTTGGGCACACATTTTACCATAGTTAAATTTTGGACCAATCATTTTTGGCATGCTTGGTGGGACCCACGTCCCACCATTTGAATAAACTAGGGTTCATTGATACCCTATTTTAAGTAATAATTTTCTTCAATCAACTGGTGAATCTACTAGGAATCCAAACCTCAATCCAAAACTGGTTGTATTTAAAACCCTAATTAGTTTCTACCTTCTTAGAGGACTCAAGATCCAATGAGTACTCTTGATCTCATTAGAAGATAAATCATGCTAATTTGGCAACTACCATCTGAAGAAAGAACCTTGGAATGTTGAAAAGATCGATATCACACCAAGAATCAATGGCTTAACAACATTATCCTCGATGGAATGATACATGCCCCCTTAATATCCAACATCTACACAATATTCCTAAGGCCACCTTGAAGACTTTACCAAGCTTTTATGGTATAGAGAAGACTATATTTGAACATTATCAAGATGTAGCTTCCTTGGCTACTATGCATAATATCACATTTGAGGATGTGATGCTCAAATTGCTTTTTCTCTCCCTCAAAGGAAAAACATTGGTATGGTATAGGTCATTAGAGGATCAAAGTATCTGCACATGGAAAAATTTAGCGAAAGTTCTCATTGATACCTTTGATGATTTTGGGGATCCTTTCTTGCTGCTTACTCAACTCTCATTCATAAAACGAGAACCCAATGAAAATATCTTTGAATTCAATATCCAATTCAAAAGGATGTGGAGAAGGATTCCTCATGAATTCCAACCATCCCCTGCTCAGGCATATTTATATTATATCCATGCTTTCCACCCTGATATAAGCATTCTTATTTAGCAATCTAGAGAAAAGAAGTTCCCATAAATTTTTAAAGAAGCCATCCGTGCTATAAATATATTGATCCAAGCAGAAAAAATACCACCTAGAGAAAATCCCTATCCCTTCCAAATTTTATTTCCCATATATTTCACTAAAGATGTTAGGTCATGCTTATGCCAAATCATAAGTGGTATTCTCATCGATTGTCAAGGAAACATGTACCAAATAGAGTAGGATTTGAAGGTGAGGATTCAAAAACTAGCTAAAGAAGTTAGAAATATCGAAAGATAGATCTTGAAGAATAGAAGACAAGATAATAATAAAATTGGGTCCATTGTACATCAACTTCATCAACATCATTATTTTCAGCTAACAACAGAATCAAGAACAAATTCAAAAAAAGGGGAACAATAGGGTAAAATAGAAAATGAGAAAGTCGTCAAACTTTGATTAAGCCTCCATTATATAATGAATTATTTTTTGAGGAGGGCAAGGATCACTTTGAGCAGATAAGAGGATTTAAATTTATGGATAATATAATGGCATGAAATGCAATATAATGCTATGAGCACTGATAAGATACAGGTCATGCAGTATCTCAACATGGAGAATGTCTAATTGTTGACATCCTATCATCACCATCATAAAGAATGAGTATGAGTAGTCAAGTTTTTGTTTGCAACTTCTCCCCATATAATAATGCAATAAATAAGAAGAGGTTAGAGGTATATAAGAGGTTATATTTCCCTACTACAACAATTGAACAAGGAGTAGAAATGATAAAACAATTTCACAATTTTTTCAAAAACTCCGCCCTAGTGTTTGCAAGATTAGGGAAAAAGTTGTTGGTGTCAGATCAAGTGGAATTAATTGAGGTTGCCATTGGAAAACTCCAAAAAATCAGTGGTATGCTTACATAATGTTCCTTTCCCATCATACCAGAAAACCATCCTCCTTTCTATTTGTCTTATTTTCTTGAAAAGGGTATATGGCATAACTATGTAAAGAATCTAAAGGTCCATGTCTAAATTATGCCAATGCAAATTTGTAGAGGTTTAGGTTTAAGTCTAGATACACAGAAGCTAGGAATGTTGTATTTCAAGGGAAAGCAGTTGAAAAGGATGTGAAGACTACATAAAGTGCCAATGTTGATATGTGGGCATCCAAATTTAGCTGTAATTCAAGATATAGAAGTAGTTGATGTACCTCCAATGTTTGGAATATGCCTATCCCAATATTTGATAAGAAATTTGGGAGGATACATGACCCAATAGCAAGATAAAATACTAATTCCATTGGATAGAGAAGTCATCATAGTTCCCAATAAAGGTTTTCACAATTTTTACATTGAGGGCTATAAGAAGCAAAATATGAACTCTATCAAGGATACCCTATGTAAAAGAAAGATAATTTCTTGTAATCCATTGAAAGCGTGGTCAACCCAATCTAAAATTAACTTTTGGCTGTTTGATCAAATAACCCATGATGGATCATTGATGAATCTTCAAGGCCAATGGGGTACAAAGAACTACAATTTTCTCTATTGGAAGACAACGACTCATGATGTTGTCGGTTCAAGGTCATAAAATATGGATGATAAAAAATATGAGATCCCAAGAGGAAGAAGATATGTGTGCATCACATGAAAGGCTAATTTCCATTATTAGGGTTAGTATAACAAAACCATATGCTTGGTTTAATACTCATTCCCAGAATGCAAAAATTTTAGAGTAGGAACAAAAAATGGAATGGGATCTTACTGGGGCTAGTGGCAATTTGGCACTATGGTAAGTTGATCATGAAGAGTGGCTTAAATTCAAAACCATATGGTCTAGGCATTGCAGGTTCATGGGGAAAGCTTATTAAAAAAAAATCTCAAAGCTAGGCATGGGCACACATGCCATGTTTTTATATACATAACTGATAAGTAAATAAAGTTACTGACTAAAATCATAATGAATAAGTAGGGTAGTCTCGTGTTAGAGTGTGAGCTTCGCATCATCTTGTACATATACTTCAAATAAGTAAAAATATATTTGGAAAGTAGTTTGAGTAAATCATGGTTCAAGGGATTGGGACTTTAGCGAAATCAAATGAGTCATCTAACATAGCCATCAAAAAATGAAGCACAACATTACTCCTTTGTGTTTTTATTTTTCTTGTGTTTCTCTTCATGATAATTTTTTTGACTTTATTACCCAATGGATAAAAGATGAAGTGTACCAGAAGTGGTAGAAGGAATGCTCCAAAAATTGAAAGTCACACGGGTAAAATCACTAAGCAAGATGAAGCATCATGCTTCGTGCAAGATGAGGTTAGTCAAAAAATAGAGTAACACGAGTAAAATATTCGACTGATGCATGAATTCCAGTTTAAGCAAGTCGAATATTTTTAAATTACAAGCATAATTGTACAGTCGTTAGCTTATGAGATACTCTCTCTTAACTCAAACCTATATGAGGATGGATGTTCGTAAGAAATAAAATGATGATAAAGCTTCTAGTAGATGAGATGGGTCGAATGGTGTAAACAGGGAGTTACATAGAGGAGTATTGGTGGTTGAAGAAAATTTTGTTCCTGTACGAGAAACGAAGATGTTGGAGAAGCAAACGATTCCTCCAAAAAGGTATTACATCATGGAAATCTATCTGATCTAGCAACAACTTTGAGCCCTAATGGAGTATATATATGAAGGTATATTTTTGTTAGAAGTTCCCTTATTTTGTGTACCTCTAATTCCCATGTTTATTTTTTTTATTTTTCCTTGTCTCCAACACTCTAGTGCTGCTTCTTCTTGCTCCCTTGTAAAGATATTGCATACCCTTCCTTTTTTGGTAACCTCCTTTGTTTTCAGTGGATTTTTATACCATGTGTTGTTCACATCCATCACCCCTCACCACCATTTCATGTAATCCCATTAGTTTATCATGTATACCCATCTCTTTCACCCTCATTTTTTGGATTTTCATGCATTTTTTTGGGCATCCCATTTCCATATTTGTATATCCTTTCTTTCTTACCTAGTGGTATAATTTTGTTTTTTGAGTAATACTTCTTATACACATCCACCATGGGGATTGAACCTAGGTCACATCATCTATAATGCAAGTCGCATCCTTGCCGATAGACCATACTCACAGGGATAATTTTGTAAGAGCAAATACCCCACTCTCCTTATGTTAACTCCTTTTTCACTCAGCTTACTTTTTTGTCCTATTCTAGTTAAGTCTTTCTACATTTTTTGAAGTATAAAGCTATCTATATTTTGCAACCTTTAAAGCAAATTTCCCTTGTGATTTGCTAATAATGTGGATGATTTTTGTATTCTAATAACCCAACCAACTCTTTTTGTAATAAGAAAATTTGAGGCTATGAACAGAGATGGTAGAGGCGAGTACAATAGTATTCAGATATGTTTCGCTTCAATGGCAAAATGTAGATAATTGATATTTGTACAAAAGTTGGAAGAAAAAAGCTAGAGTCTGAATTCCTCAAAGGGATATGCCATCGTGATATCATGACATGTTGCTATATAGCAATTGTGGAATGTTGGGGAGACTTGAAGTATAAAGGAAGGCACGATATCATGACATATCGTTGCATCACGATTATGAATGCTTATGGAGAAAAAGGCAAAATATTGTTGCGAAATCACTACAAGCATCCATGTCATAATCATAGAAGTTTAGGTAGATCAAGAACAAGGAGGTATCAAGACATCACGACATACCCAATGTCATGACTGTGAAGGCTTAATAAGGATTAATCTGAGGAGACATCACGATCACCAAGACCTAAGAATCTCACAAGTAAAAAGGTATCGCGACATCGCAACATGATTGCATACCATGATATTAGAGATTTTGAAAGTGCCAAAGTCAAGATGAAGGTGTAACATTGTGACATGTTTCCACATCATGGTTGTAAAGACTCAAAAGAGCTTCCAACAAGAAAAGAGTGTGATATTATGACATGTTCTCACATCACAGTCACAATATCTTGGGAGACCCGAGGACACAAAAGAGGTATGGCATCACGATATATCTCTTCATCACGGTTGCCATAAGTCACAAGGAATAGAATATTCAAAGGATTTTTGGCCTGTAAGTATCCATTACAAATAAATGGTGGCAGATAGTTTCAAGAATGAAGGATGAACTAGATTTAAGCTCATATCCACTAATTTCTTACCTACATAAAGTATTTAATCAACAATCCCATTTTGGATCAACGGTGCTGTAGTTTGTTGTAACGACTTTTGAAAAACTATTTTTTGTATTTTGATTATAAAACCATATAAATATTATAAATAGGAGGGGGACCTCTTGTAAAAGGGTTGGCTCTTAGGCATTTACAAGTTGCATGTATAAGGAGTTTTTGAAGAAAGCAATACAATTCAAATCCCTATTTGGCCTCTGGTTCAACACCTTAAAAAATATGTATGTATGAGTGGATGAATGTTTCTATTATAGCTAGATGAATGTGCATGAAATTAATTCTACTTCCTAGATTTTTGTGTATGTTAGTTCTCTAGTTTTGGAACTTATAACCTACTGGACTGAAAGTTGATCGTAGAATGTTATTCTGTATGTAATAAAATTTAGTTGGCCTGTTAAGGGGTTTGAACGGCTGTTATGTTTTACGATCTTTGTGAATTTATTGATGTATTCTAATATGTATCATCCTAATTTCTAACTTCAACTTTATATATCTTTTTCAACACGCTTTTCCCCTATTGTAGATCTTAACTAGTTATAACCGTATAGGAGCCAACCTTCTCTAGAGATTGATCCTGTTAAGCTCTACAACTTGACTAGTCATTCAATTTTGACCAAATTCTTAGGTACACACTTTACCATAGGCAAATTTTGGACCAACACTACACAATGTTAAAATATCTATGCATTTTTATCTTGGGCAAACTATTTCTTGTATAGTGATGTAATGTTTTCACCATTTATAATTTGTGTAGACATACAAGAAAAATATTTTTGATGAAATTCCCCATATTGACCAAGATTCTATGGCATGCCATTGAAACTTACTAATATTACTTAAAAAATAGTGTTTTAATTGATTACAAATATAAATATTCTTGAAGGATGATCTTAACTAATTCTCACTCTTCCCAAAGGACTATATATATATATATATATATATATATATATAACATAAACATAGTTAGAGTTGATTTTCTAGAAGAAGTATAAAATAGAATAGGGATTTGATAATTTTTCAAAGATGTCAATAATTTCAAGTTGGATGAAGTATATTTTTCTAATGAGACTATTGTCAATGCTTATTCTATGAGAAACCAACTCAATGCATCTATCCTATATCATTTAGATTCAATTTTGATTTATTTATTTTTCCAATTATATGTAAGAATTATGAAAAACATACAAATATATTCTGAAAGTACAAATATTGATTCTATTAAAATATAAAATCATTATTTTATGAGTGTTATTTGTATCATGAACCAATGCTTAACCATTTTGGTTTTAACTTATGTTCATTTCTATATTGTTTGATGTTTTCATAAAATATTCTCAACTCATTATTAGGACATAGTTTTGGTATGTGAGTTTTAATAGATGGATGTTATTTCAAACAAGGATAAATATCATACTTTATTTTTTTATTAAATAGGGTATACAAATTTGATTCTAGTTGTAAAATAGATCAAGTTAAGCAATTTAATTTTGTAAATTTTATGTAAATGTATATAGCCTTTATTTTTAATTAAATAGTTATGAACCTCTAGAGGCATAACTAGATATCCCCTTCTCCATATAAAATTTCTATCAACCAATGATGCTCCATTCCCTATGTACTCTACTCCACTCTTCTCAATATCATTGTTTTTTCAAATATCATTTTAGGATTTGAACATAGGTCTCTACCATGGGAGACCATATTAAATTTACCTATGGAGATCATAATATATATTTTTTATTTTTAACATGGTTATATGTGATTGAAACGATCCCCACTTGTACTACATAATAATTTCATTACCATGATATTTCAACAAACTATATATTGGTATTACAATAACACTTTTTGGTACTACAAAACACTATTGGAAATAATGCATATATCGCCTAGTAAGAATCTAGGTATCCTTCTTGAAATTTGAGGTATTTAACCATATGAGATCAATTACAATTGATACTAGAGCTTAGACTATTAAATACTTTTTAATTGAAAATGTAATTTTAACATGATTTTAAAATTAAATTTTTAATTTCATTAAGTAATAGTCTAGAATTCCTATTTATAATTCATTAATATGATTATGAATAGCACTGAAGATTAAAATTAGTCCTACAATTTAGTTTGTTATTAGTGTAAATAATATGTGTTAATACATGTTTAAATATGCAACATTTCCTTAAAAATGTATATTACCATTTTAATATATGGCAATGCATAAACAAGTGAGACAACATACACAAATAAGAAATAAAACACAATCATATTAAATTATGAATACATATTTGAATAGAAAAAACATATAAGGGGTGAAAATATAAACAAAAAGCTCTATACATGTTTTATTAGACTGTACAAAATTAGTGAATGAAATATTTGTTGAGTTAATCATAATTGTTGCACTATTCTTAAATACATATCTTGATCTAAATATGTGTATAACAACCTCTTAATCATATTACAATGTTCAAAACCCTTATTTTTATAATCAATAACCTTTTAACTTTATTTTTTTCAATTGATTCCTTTTAACTCTATTTTTTTTCAATTGGTTCCTTTTAACTCTATTTTTATCAATATACAATCTCATGTATTCAATATATTTCAAATAAGTCTAACTAGCATTTACCTTCTTGTATATCTCTTAATGGTATAAGGACTATTATATATCAATGTGGTACCTTTTCTTACCTCTTACATCAAGTTCCAACTTCTTAGAATTATCTCATTTTCTAAAACATGCTTGACTTTTTTATATATAAAATTTATCATTTTAATACATTTTTTGACTTGAATAACCTTGCATTAAGCTACTTGCTCACCCTCACCAATGAAATTAAAATATATCAAAATGAAACTAAGGAAATTATCAACAATAGTACTCAAAAGGTGATATGTTCATCAAGATATGGATTAGATGAATAAATGCATATTGTATGTATGATAACATCTCACTCCATGCCCTAGGAATTATTGCATTATATCTTAAATTATATATGGTCTGATTTATAACTTATATTGGCCATCTATTTGAGGATGGAAACCAATTGACCTATTAATCTTAATATATATCTTCTTTCATAGAATAGTCTAGAAAGTCCCAAAAATCTTACACTCTTATATCAAACAATAGAGACTAAAATTGCAAAATGAATCCAAACATGAGAAAGGACTTCTTGAGTTTTATCTTTTTTGCTTGAAATACTTTATTTTCAAAGAATATACATAAATTTACCAAATATATCAACTATGATGAATAATGAGTTATGTCTATAAAAAATTATAGGTAACCCTTCACGATTCCTTTAATAAATTTATTTATGAAATATTTAATGTTCCTATTAGAATTGATAAATGCATGAAAAAATACAACTTGTTATTGCTTTAATTGATTATAAAATAAAGTAAACATCCCTTTACACACTTAACAATGCCATCATATATTTCAGGTTAATAGATAAACCTTTAAAAATTTAGAATGATTTAGGTAAAACAAAAATAACTAGTAATCAATGAAATGTGAATCCCTTTAGTTAATTGGACTCTAGATGAACTTTTTGAAATAAATAACTTATTTAACAAAAGGATCAATCCATGCTTCATATGAATATCAATCCACTTGCATTGTGCATACATATTATAATCATTAATGTGCTAATATTCCTCTTTGAACTAATGTTGATCATCATGTTCATTGATAAAATTTTATGCATTGGAGGCCTTAATATTAAATTAACTAGTTTTGAAGTAGCATTTTTCATGTACTTAATGACAAGATGGATTTTTTTTTTTGTTGGAGAAAAAGGGGTTGTACTCAAGTCATCCAACCTTGACAAATCACAACTCTTTCCTTTAGAGCTTGAGAGTTTACAAAAAAAATAAATTTTCATCTCAATTGAGTTTCTATAGCTAGATACCAATATTTTTTTCATTAAAAATCTGAATTCTTGATTTTTGTGGATCTTCCTTAATTTAATTTATAGTACAAATATTGCAAAATTCAACATCCTTCTTCTTGACATATTTATACAACAACCTCCACAATACCAAAACTTCACCTCTACTATCTATGCACTACATCTTAGTAGAGTAATATTTCCCAAACTTCGTGCTATCATAGTCCTCTTTACCATATCTAGACTATTAGTTTCCTTCTTGAAAAATAAGTGCAACCATAAGAACTATAATAAATAGTTTATATGAAAACACATTAATGTTATAAAATATAGCAAATATTACCAATGGAAAATATTAAAGTAAATCTTAATCATAATTTGATTTAGGCAGTCAACATTTTCTTGTCAGCTTTAGCTAAACTTACTACTTCCTCTAACCATGGAAAAGAGAATTTAACTTCATGATCCTCTATTAAAACACCTCTATTAGCTAGCCTATTTGCATATTTGTTCCCTTCCCTTAATGTATGTATAAACATGATTTCTTCAAACTCTATAGCAAGGTCTTGTATTTCCACAATGATCTCTTATATGTTCCATGGAGCCTTTTCTTTCCTCAATTTTTTACTATTAATGAATTGCCTTCCACCCATTCTCTATTACATTTTATTTGTTTGTATATTTTTAACCCTTCCAAAGCCATCTAAGCTTTAGCTTCATTATTTGTCTTAAATCCACTATTAAAAGAATAATGTGATAAAATATCACCCCTATTATTTCTAATTATTCCTCCTCCTCCTGTTGGTATTGGATTTCCTCTAGATACTCCATCAAAATTTAGTTTGACCAAATCCACTTTTGGTGGTTTCCATTTTTTATTCTCTGCCTTATTTTTATTTCTTTAGTACCCAACATCATAATTCTATTTGATGCCTTGACTCCATCTATCAAGGCACTTTGTTTCAATATTAAAGATATGGTAAGTTGATAGGGTTGGTTTAGACTCCTCTTTGTCTAAACAAATATTCCTTTTCATTACCTCTAAAATGCTTTCATTTCCTACAAATATTCTTCTGTTCCTTTTCAACCATATGGTCCAAAGTATTGTATCCTTCAATATATCCTAGATTGTATGTAACTCCTCACTTTTAAAATTGCTCTACCATTATTTTAAGAATTCTTCCATTCATCACCATGCATTTACCAAGCATATTAAGAATCCCTTTCCATAGTTCATAGACTATTGAAAAATATCCCAAGATATTCTCTACACTCTCCTTTTTACATAAAATACATTGGGAGGGTCCATGAAAACCCACTTCATTAGGTTATCCCAGGATAAAATTTTCCTTTGAGCTACTAGCCATACACACATTTTGACTTTTGGAATGCTTAGGCTATCCCAAATATCTCTCTATATTCTTATGGTATTTATGTTTTATTGGTTATTTACATTATATCCACTTCTTGTTGTGTATTCTCTTGAGTTATTCAACTCTTAAATCACCTTATACTAGCTCCCCTAAGAATAATTTTGTTATCTCTATTCTCAACTACCTCCTAGAAACAATGTTTGATATACATGTAAAAAAATATTCTTTCCATTTGCATCTTCCTTCTTGATACTTTTACATAACATTTCAAACCCTATCACCACATTTATATTGAAGTAATCTCATTTATGGTTTTAAAATTGGATCTAGATTGAGTGGTTTTTTATCACACCAAGTATCCATCCAATTATAATTATTTTCTCTACTTCCCACCACCCATATTAGACTTTTAATCACCAGAATAATTTATTCTTTTACACCATTCCATAATATAAAACCATCTGGTAGTGAGAATGCAGTAAATATTAAGCTTGTATCATTGGGCTCAATGTACGTACTTTGAAGAATTCTTGCCCATTATCTTTGAATCTTTTTGTACAATCTCCAAATAATTTTCCCCTTAAAGCTAAGTTTGCATCCATAAGAACTATTAAACCAAGACCTCCCCTAGTTTTATCATCACACACCTTGATCCATTTAACCAAAGGAAAATTCCTTTTATCATGTAATCTTGACCATAAAAATGATTGCATAATATAGATTATTTTTTTTTACCAATTTTGGCATAATATACAAGGACATAATATATTGGAATGGCCTATAGGACTAATTTAATTAGATGCATTCTTCCTACTAATGATAACTATCTACCTTTCTATACTGGTAGTTTATTATGAACTTTATTTATAATTGGATTCCATAATTGTATCCTCATTCTCCCCTCAAATAAAGGCATCCCTAGCTATGTTTTTGGAAAATTTACCTCCTCCATTGGTGTTATAATATATATTACATTATTTGATACATGAGAAAATCAAGGGTTTCCTAGCCAAGTATCATGATAAGATACTCAAAGGTCATTTATGAGAGCTATATTATAGACCCAAGATCCATAATGTTTTGTACAAATTTATTTATAATAAAAGGCTCTATGTGTTGTTTCTCATGTGTTATGTATGTAAGTTCCATTATTGCTCAATATTGTTATTTCATTCTATTGCAAATTAATTATATTCAATCCTATGATTATTTTTCCTGTGATTTTTATATTGTTATCAAGGATTAAAAATCCATCAATGGTATTAGAGCTACATCAAGGATTTGGGACAATCGTCACCATTCGATGACAAACCCATAAGGCTTTCCTCAAGATGGGATTGATTAAAGTTACAATCAAGTTAAATTTTTAGGTCATTAATATTTAGACCTTGGAAAGATAGATTGAGTTTACCTATTCCAAGAATCTATTTATAATAGAAGATAGTCTATAAGATTGATTTAGGTCTTGAAGACAGGCCTTAATAATGATTGAAGAGATATAAACACAACACCAAATAACAAAAATATAAAGTAGAACTCAAAGAATAATATTGCACAATGAATGATTTTATATTAATGGGGGAGCCTAAAAAATCCATTGTTACAATAAGAACTCTTGAATTCTTTGATACAAATTTTACAATGGCTAGGGTTCTCCGAAACCCTAGCAACACAATGCTGGTGGTGTCTCAAAATGCATCTCTGCTCCCAAAAAAAATGAGTGGGCTTATAGTTATCTAATGTCAGGTCACTCTAGCTTAAGAAACTATCCAATACTGATGTAGCACTTATCTGCACACAATAAAATAACAAATGAGTTAGTAGCAACTATGAGGGCTCCATCATGTGAGGTCTTCAGAAAGTAGATAAAAACCCTAGCTATGCAAATATAAACAAATGAATAGAATATGAAAGTGCATAGATAAAATACCAAATATAAGATTTACCTTACTTGTTTTTTGTCTTCTAATCTGATAAACTCTAATGTAGTAAACTGGTGCGGTGATGCCCTAGCATCATTCAGAGGCTAGGGAGACTTCCAAAATTTTAGAGTAAAATACCTGTGGGTGCTTGGCTGCTGTAAGAAATGCTTGTGGGCACTCGATAATGGTGGAGGATACCCAGAGGCACTTGGTGGAAGAGAAGGAAGTGCTCAGAGGTGCACAGGAATGATAGGAATCACCCTAAGGCATTTGATGACTAAGGATAAATTTTATAGAAGAATTTTTAGCTGAGCGAGGGAGGAAACGATGGATGCGAAGGGCTATGGTAGGTAAGGATGGAAGACAAGAGTGTTTAGATGCTCCAAGGAACTCAAGGACTACTTTGAATTTATGGATTACTCAGAGAATTCATGACTTAGGGGTTGAGCCATCAAAATGGCTCCTATTAATAATCCAACCTAGGGCATACTTAGGGTTTCAATGATACTAATCGTGTGGCTGAGATAAAAGCATATCGAAGGGTGGATATTAAATCTGGGATGTGGCATGGATTGATGTAGATGAATGGATAAGATTAAATGAAATCATATGGTTGGGATTAATTCACTTAAATAAATATATATTTATTAAATATATATATTAAATATATATATAAAATATAATATATAAAATATTAATATTTAAATATATATAAAATAAATAAATATAAATATATATGAATAATGGGTGGAAATGGTGGGAAACTCAGGATAGATGGAAAGTTGCTAGGTTTTGGTGTCTACAGATGCCCCTTTTTTTACTGCATTGGATGAAACACAATGTAGTGCAAAAACACAAGAAACCTATTTTGGCTAGGTGTAGAAGCAACTTCTATCTTGGGATGTGAAACATGAGCTTGGAGATAAAATAATGAAAGAATTTGAATTTTGCGTAGATTACCCCCTCAATTGGTGAATGAGTTTATGAATGAATCTCATGAGCCAGTTGAAAAATCTGTGCAAATGAATGATGCAATTGTGATATCATTTTTGCCCCAACGGTATGGAGGGGATTTGTAAAAAATATGAAATGATGCATCTGTTTTTGCCCCAACAAATGAAGGGTTTTGTGAAAATGTGTGATGGAGAATGTGTCTATTTTTTCCCCAACATATGAAGATATGTTTTCCAGGTGTATATGTCATGATCATGTAAGATGTATCCCATTGTGGGAAAGTCAAAACCAAATGTGGTTACCCTAAATTTGGGGTGATTCGATGTTGTTGAAGAATGTGCCTTTTGACATCATTGATATGCAAGGATGAATATGCAAAAAAAGTAGTCAACTTCAAAGGGTCAAATAGTGACTGTTAGATAATTTCTATGATCGAAACCAATCACCCTAGCTAAGGCTAGTCACCATGATGATTGTCAAGGAGATGTGAAATTATGAAATGTGATTTTGTCCATGTTTTAAGCCCCACAAACTAGGCCATCAATGACAATTTTTGTGCAAATTATTCTTGGTAATGTTTCACTCAAAATGTGAAGTACCAAATATGATTGTGATTTTAAAAAATGGGATATGGAATGATGAAAATGACCAAGTTTCCTTATGGTAGGCTTTTCATCTTACAGAGTTGCATGGATGCAAATCGTTGCAATTGTCGAGTATATAGAAAAACCCACTAGATACAAGATTCACTTGAATGTTGTTTGAACTTGGTAAGTATGCAATGATGATATGGAATGATTTTGGTAATGATGTATGAATGCAAATAATTATAATTGTGATCATTTTGTGAAGGTGTGGACCTTTTGGAGTGCTTTTGTAACTTGTTAAGCGGATTTGCAATTTGTGGTTGCAAACAAAAATTATGCATCCAAATCAATTGGAATATTCACAAAACCTGGTGAAATTATGGAATAGATGCATGGATGCAATGTGAAAATATTTGGAGGAGATAAGCCACTATTTTGTGAAAAATTATCTTTTTGTGAAAACTGACGCCAAATGCTCGTTGGCTCTTTTGGCTTGCATAAATGCCCATCGATTCTGCAAACACCTATGGGCATTTTAGTGCATCGAGAAATGCCAATGGGCATCTCAAGTCACCTAAAGTAGTTGCAAATAGCTACTAGGACAAGAAACCAAGCTCATTTGCATGTTTAAGAGTTTACGAAGCTGCGTCTGGGAGAGTGGAGTGACGTGAGGTAAAGTGACTTGGGTACGGAAGCTATGGCAATGAAGGGAGTGGGTGCAAAGGTCAGGATTGATGCTAGAGGGCGAGATGTTGAGGTAATTCTCTTTTTAATGTATTATGCAAATTTTTTGTATTTTTATGATATTTTTTAAAAATGACAAGTGTTTTTATGTTGTGTTGCAGCTTAGGATTTTGGAGGCTCAACATCGTTCTTACTTCTCATTCCTAGAATGAGGAAGGTGATATCATATGAGGAGTGGAAATTACTAGAGGATGTGGGGCTAGCTCTTTGCCCTAGCAAAGAGGTGGGATGCAGATAGGGGGACTTTTTATCTCCATACAAGGGAGGTGACCGTGATCTTGGAGGATGTATATCGCATCCTAAAGGTGTTGGTGGAGGGGATATGAGTTGATGTTGGACATGGTTGAAAGACAAATATGATGAAAATGTTTGGCAATGGCCGACAGGGTGTGAGGGTGGAGAGTGGAGGTATACCTTACTTGTCCATGTACATGGACAAGGAGTTGGATGCCCTTCATGCCTTGGTAATATTTGTGTTGGTCAACATCGTGGCCTTGACCAACATTGGATCTAGGTTCCCTTGGAACTTGATAGGAGTAGTGAGTGATATGCTCACTAGGAATCAGGTGTACATATGGGATTCTACCTTGTTGGTGCAAGTATACCAGGAGCTTTATGAGATGATGAGGTGGGGGAGGAAAGGATTAGGGTGTAGCTTGATGCTATAGTGTTGGGGATGGGAGCACTTCAGTGTGGATTGATTAGAGGGATTACTAGTAGTAAGCTTGGGTGGGAAGCAACCCTATACTAGGATATGAATGGTGTTTGAGGAGGTACAGTCAAGTCAACCTATATGAATGAACCAGTGGTATCAGGATCTTTGGGTTGGATTGACATCTGTCTAAGTGATATGGATGCTGTGGTGGGCTTGTAGGTGGATCAGATATGGAGAACACTTATGATGAGTGTGGTAGGCTAGGTGGGTGATTGGGTAATATCAGAGTGATACTGAGTACTTTCAGTTCTTATGAGTACTCCAAATTTTAGCTTGAGGTAGGAGGTCCTAGATGAGAAGGTGCATTATAGGAGGCATCGAGAGGAGACATGGCTACCATGTGCAAATCCATAGAGAGTGGCTTGTGAGGATGTTGAGGAGATAGATCTATCATATGTAGATGATGCAAGGACTACCACAGAGTATGAGGTATGGTTTGCTGCATAGACACCATGGATGTCACCTCAAGTAGTGGCTAATGGAGATGGAGGTGTAGCTAAGGATGATGGTGAGGGGACCCATGAAGCACCCAAGTGATAGTGACACCTTCAATCAGATAGTCGAAGGAGGAGGACTAAGGGTGCAGTGAGATAGGATCCCGAGAGTGGGGGAGATGGTGGAGATGGAGAGGATGTGGAGGAGGCTCTAGATGGGACTCCAAATCAGAGCAAGGAGGATTGGACATGGTTGGATCAGTAGGTGGTGGAGTGGGATGTGAGGATCACGAGGATCTAGGTAGAGCTAGTAGAGAGGGAGCATCAACATAATATCAATATAGCATGTCTTCACTCTCAACATAGATATATTGTTGAATTGGAGGATAGGTTGATGGAACATCATATTCCACTTTTGGATCCTCCCACATCATTTATATCTGAAGGTTCTAGGCATAGACATAACTCTAGGTATAAGGCTCCTACTAGGTCATAGGGGTCCTCTTGGAGGGTGTAGCTTAGTGCGTAGATGCACTTTTTGTATGAGCCTTGGTGCTCCATTGTATGTAGCCTTTTGGCACTCATTGTACATGCGATATTTATACATATATATATACATGGCTTTTACCTTTTGTGTTATATATGTTTGTGTGAATGCTTTTTGTGGAATGCATGTTTATATGGATGATGAATGCATATGATATGTTATGGATGATTAATGCAAGGTAGAATGTATGGATGATTAATGCAAGGTATGGAATGCAAATGTGCTAATGAATATTTATAGTTTAGATCTTGCTTGGCCATTTTATAGCATTATTGTTTAATTAGGGGTACCAAACTTGGTGGCATGTCAGATGAATAGCTCATGAAGTGACATGGATGTTGTCATGGAAGAAAATATGGATGTTGATATGGAAGAAGACATGGATGTTGATATGAAAGAAGATATGGATGTTGATATGGAAAATTGACTATTTGCGAAGACTTAGACATACTAGTGGCATCAAACAAACTCACTAAAACTACCTAATCCCCCTAGGACCAAGTGTGTGTACAATGAGTTCATTTACCGAATCAAGAGCATGGTAATAACTTGAGGTAATCAAGAACCATTGTGTGTGCAAATAAGTTCATTAAGTCATCTTGAGTAAATTTGGTAAACCTGTTATAGATGATACCAAGAAGCTAGCTTGTCCGTATGTGCAGTTAGAGATCTCATAGAAGGAGATGTGTCGTCATGCATGAGCGTACTCCACTGCCAGTCAACATCTATAGCTCTAGTGGAGGCTAACTCCATATTCCATGATTTGTGATTTTTGATATCTTAAGTTTTGGGGATGACTACCTAATCGTATTATTGAAAATGTAGTACGATCCTTACAACCCAATTATCAGTGGTGTGTGATGTAAAATATTTAGAGTTTTTGTAAGGGATTTTTCCTGACTCTTTTATTTTTGGAATTATGATAGTGGTGAGAACCACTATTTTTATGGACTATGTTGCATGATGGGACTAGCAAGGATGACCATTTTCACTTCAAGGTTCATACCAAGTATGGTGTTATCCCTCTTTGACACAAGAAGTTTTAAGATGTGAAATTATGTTTGGTTCAAGAATGTTCTAGAGTCAATTCCCAAAAATAAATATTATCTTAATGTATATGTGTGGTGGTCCTAAAAGGAACTCGACATGTATTTTAGAGTTTTCTTAAAACACTAGGAGTGGCTGAGTGACAGAAAACACCTAGGACTTTTATGCAAATATGGTTTGTGTGTATGGAAATTTGACTTGGTAGACTTGGTGTGGTTAATGATGTGAAGGTGACCTGATTAAGGCAACATGAATTTTGTTGGACCAATAAAAACCTTGAACTTAATAAATGATCCCTAATATGACATGTGAAATATGGATGTAAATGCAATGTATGACATGCAATTTTGTGAATTTTGAAATGAAATATGAAATGTGGATTAATGCATTGTTTTTGGAATGAAGTGTATATGCAAAGGAAATGCAATGTTGTGAATGAAATGTATGCAATTTTTTTTTGTGTATTAGCCATGTATATATATATATATATATATATATAGAAATCAAATCATGCATAGAATATTCTAAATTGTATGACATTAAGTGGTTCAGATTCTTCCTCTCCCTCTAGACTGACAAGCCTGTAAGTACAATTACCCACTCTCTGAGTAACAATGTATGGACCTAACCAATTAGCCATGAATTTATCATGAAGATGTGGTAATGCATTGGTATTTTGTTGATTCTCTTTAAGAACAAGATCACCTACTTGGAATTCATGAAGATGAACTTTGGTATTGTAATCACACTTTAGGCGGTCTTGATAAACTTGTAAATTCTCTAAAGCATTGAATCATCTCTCATCCAAAAGTGTGAGTTGGTCAAGATGTGCTTGTTTAGTAGTGTCATCATCTATGAATTCTTGCAAAAAATTTGCGAGGGTATCTCGAGCTCAAGAGACATGATTGCTTTAGCTCCATAGACCAATGAAAATGGTGTTGCCCCTATAGGCATGTGAATGCTTATTCAATAAGCCCATAATGCCAAGGGAATTTGTGTATGCCAATATCTATGATTTTTTTTGACAAAATTCTTGAGAATTGCAATTAAGGTCTTGTTGGAAGATTCAACTTGTCCATTTGCTTATGGGTAATAAGAAGTCGAGAAACTATATTGAATGTGTAGACACCTAAAACATATCATGTCAAGGCGACTACTCATATGGGACATGCTATAAGACCATATGGAAGACCTTGGACATATTCCAAGGTATAACAGTGGTTTTTACCTCTTATTTGGGCACCTTTGCCTAGTCAGTGTTAGCCGCTATTGACACCCGCAGTTAGTAGAGATGACCATGCTTGTCAGCCGTGATTAGGATTCAAAGTTAGTTGGCCTTTGACCACTTAAAATTTAGTTCAAATGACCAATTGGTTGCGGATTGGATCAGTTTAAGCGAGGAAGGTTCTGGATCCTTCCAACCAACAAGCTCAACTACCCAATATTGTTCTTGGCTTCCTCATGAAGCCACCCCTAGCCCTTGGCTAATGCTATAAAAACCCCCTCAAAATGGAAGAAAGATATAGAAAAACCTCAAGTTCAAATGCAATGAATCCCTATCGAATTGCATACTCACATTCATTGAGAGGAACACATTTGCTGTCCAATTGGAGATCACATGCCATGGAGGTCCTAGGAGGTTAGGAGATCCAAGAAACGTGAATTCATACAATTTGTACACCAAATGAGTAATTCAACCACCAAATATGTTAGAGGACATAGTGGTGACCCTTGATCATCAATTACTCAAGGATAATTGAATATTGGACATCAAATTAGGAGGGCAAGAACATTTCAAGTTTAGTTGTGGCTATCAGCCATGGCTAACAGTGCTCACCACGCATCAGATCCACGGTCAGGTTGTCATATTCAATTTCCTTATTTTCTAGCTATAGGATATACTCAATTGTATTAGATTAGACATATATCATGTTAATTTACTTTAGTAGAGACTTTGACCAGTGCAATTAGATTTTTTAGTCATTTTCCTTCACTTTTGCAATTATGGCACTAATGGTTCTTTTCATGCTTCCATGCTTTCAATTTTGTAATTGAGCCAATAGATAGCTAGATCTGCTTTTATTTATATTTTGGTAGTAATATTTTTAGGTTTAACATAAGTTTAGTATATTTCTTGTGATTTCTTGATTTCATGCTAGTTACACTACCTTTTATGCAAATACCTCTTAAAATACTCATAAAGAGAGGCCTCCTTTGTTGCTAATTACTTATTGTTGTTTATTGCATGCAGGACTAACAGGTTTTTGAGATGTAAGACAAAAAATGCCTCTAATCATGGAGAAGAAGGTCATCGATACCTTGGAGCAGTTCGTGTCCATTTAGAAAGTCTATGTATTGCACCTACCTCATTGGGGCTTTCAAATTATATTAATTGTATCAAAATTTGGGTGACCCTAAGAGGGGCATGATTGTAACCGAGATTTGATTTAAGATTAATAAAAGAAACATTCACTTTCTTGTCATATGCAATATTGTCTTTCATTTCTTTCTTTAATGATTGATTTCAATTAATATATTAGTTTAGGTGTATGCTTTTTAGACCGGTACAAAAGGTGATCATGGTGGAACCTCGCATTTCATGCCATAGATCACTAACCTATATGATTTTTTTATGATAGGTGCTCTCCACGGTTGACAGTCATGGTCAACAGTTGTCATCGTGGTTAACACCCATGGGCAACAGTGGTCACCACATTATAGAGACGCGATTAGAGTCTAACAGATCAGATAGTAGAGGAGTAAAGCTCAATCAGATGTAAACCTAAGGTAGGTGCTACTATCACATTCTACTTCTATTATTTCTCTCTATAAATTTCTAGAATGCAAAAATGTTAGACTAATTAGAAAAGACAATGAAATTAGTAGTAGGCATATGAGTCCTTAGGTCTTTCTCTTTTTAGGTATTTACTAGGTTCTGCTAGGAACAAAGGACCTCTAAGTGTAGTTTGCCCTAGTCTCTAGGGTTCTAGAACATATTTTGTATTCTATTTTCTTGCTTGAGGCTAGATCAATGGCCATACCATTGCTAGTATGCATTGTCAAAACATCATGTAGAACTAATCATACATACTTTCTTAATTTGAAACGTTCCTTTTCTGCATTGCATATAGAAGAGAATTATTTGAATATCGTATTATGCATATTTATTTCATGTAAATTAAAATGAACCACACACACCATGATTCACATTAAATGCTAGTGAGTTGGATGTCACATCCAACCACTAGTAGGGTTTCAACAATGGTGGCAATGATTTCCATCCATTGCCCCAACTCCCACGTACCTTATGTTCTAGACCAAGACCGAACTCAAGAACCTTTCGTAGCCTAGAAAATTTGCATGTGCTTCTCTTCGAAGGGTATAACACTGACTGGGTGAAAATGGGTGAGAGTCTGGTAGGACTTGTGCTCACTGCCCGAGTGTGGATTTTTATTACCACACTTTCGGGGATTATGCAACCTGGAGTTCATATCTAGGTTATCGAGCTATGAGTATACAGGTGAAAGTCCTTTAACAACTGAGTATATCATCAATGCATTGAAAACATGATGAGATTTACATACTGATACAACACATTTGCAAAACACATCAAACAGTTTAGGGTTCACAAACAAAACTTAAAAAGAGATAATCATCATTGTTTACTTTGCTTGCCTTAAAATTTACATATAAGATAACACAATGGTGCAAACATGGAGGGGTCGATCTGGAATAGACCCGAGATCAAATCCCAAGCTCCACCTAATGCACAACATAATGTAGAACACCCTCAATCATAGAATCCTCCTAGACATTATCTAGTGAGTATTAGAGAGGATAATTCTATACAAGGGGAGTCCGTTGAGAATACCCCAACTAGAGGAAGTACTAGACACTCCTATAGACATAGATCAGAGCATGGGACTTCCCAACATGGGGGTTTTGCACATGATAGCATTTATCGTGATCACATTCTGTGTGCATCCATAGGTTTCCTTAAAGAATATGTCATTGAGGGATCCAGATTGGTACCTCTTTGACTTGTAGCTAAGGGAGGCTCACAACCTCCACCATATGAGTATAGACAGGCTTGAGATCCGCTCATTCAAGGGCAAGTAGATGGGACCGATTTCGAGCATAGGCCCATGTAGACTCCCTATAGGGGTGAACCTTGTAATTTCACCATAGATATATCTAAAGTGGGAGCTAGAGGTATGCCACCTCATGAGCCATGGCATAGTAGTTAGTTAGACATTCTAGACAAAGTCCTAGGGTAGCTAGGATATAAGCCTACGCCTACATCCTCTTGACCTGTGAGTGAGTGTAGTAAAAGCACCATTAGGACTTCCTAAGAGATTGGAGAGTGCTCCAAGCATTCTCATGATATATGTGCTCTTGCATCTCATGTAGACACAGAGAATAGGAGACAACCTGATGCAAATGCCATATTTATAGACAAAGGCAAGAGTGTGGCAAATTAGTCCATTGGAGGACATACCCATAAAGCTGCTCGAACAGAGCACACACACAAGAGGCCTTAGATGATTGATCATGTTGATAGATATCATAGGATGATGTCAGAACAAATATGATAGATTCTCCAAAGCCAATTGGAGAATGTTTACGCAGAGAAAGAGTGCCTTGAAAATGAGAACACTCAGAGGTATAGGTTCATAAGACAAAAATTATATGAATAGTGCATGCATGAACAATGCATCCTTGATCAGAAGGAGCATGTTGAGAGAGAGGATTGATTGGATAGCACCAGTTTACCTCCTCGTAGTGAGACCAGAGAGCATGTCGATAGACGAGTGGCTTCACAACCCGAGTTATACCCTGAGTACATAGACACATATACTCATCATATGCCTTAGCATAGAGATCGACATCCAACATCCAAACAACGTGAGCATAAGCAGTATGAGGAAGAAGTGAGAGAGGAATTAGAACAAGAATATTAAAAAATATCCCAATTTGAGGAGGAGGACGAGCCTAGTCCACCACCTCGACATAGGAATAATCTACATTCAAAGGTGCCTCCAAGGCAATATCGAGAAGAGGAATTCCTTTTTTCATAGGCCTATAAGGCCTTATAAGAGAAGGTCCAAGCCATAGAGAAGCAAGAAATGGATTATCAAAAGCCTACCTTGAACAAGATTCATAATGAACCTCTATGCATGTCAGTGCCTATTCTGGCCTATCCTGAGCATTTCAAGATGGAAAAGTTCTAAGGAGAGGAAGATGCACAGGAGAATGTAATGAGTTTTCTAGATATGTGCTTTCATATTGAGAGCAAAAATGCTTTTATACTACACACCTTCATTACAACCCTCTCAGGCCCAGCTTGGGAGTGGTTCAACCAATTAAAGAGGCATAACATCACTAGTTTCAAACAACTAGCCAATGCATTTCTTGAATGCTTCTCCTTCGGTATCAAGAAAAAGGTAAATTTATCTAACCTGGCTGCTTTAACGCAACACGACAATGAGCTAGTGATGGATTATGGAAAATGATGGAGGCAAATGATAGTAAAGCTACAATTCTCCATCCCATCCTCTGAATTAACTCGAATGTTCATGAAGATTTGCACCAAGTACATTTTGTTGTTGCTACAGTTGCAGTAGTACCAAATATTTAAAGAGGCTTTGGCGCAAGCCAAGGTGATAGAGGACATCAAGTTATAGGAGGGTAACTTGAAGCTCAAAAATAAGGAGTGGCACAAGAAAAGCACTAAGATACAATAGGCTAAGCCAGACCACGTTAATCAGGTCGTGTTGAACCTTCAAAAAGGGGATAAGGGGTAACAATAATGAAACTATCAAGCACAACCTCCTCCTATGCAATATGAGCAACATAAAAATAATCAAAGGGATAAAAATAAGGAACAATACCCACCTCACATATTCATTCAGTTATCAGAGTCATTGGATTTGATTTTTCATCAGCTAGGTGAGGCGAAGGATATACACTTATCTGAGCTCAAGTTAATGTACCCTAATCAGCCTAAACCTAAGGGCTACAAGGACGATAAATATTGCATCTTTCATTGATAGAAAGGCCACGATATTGAGGTATGTTGGTATTTCAAACATATTGTGAAAAATATTATTGAAAGAGGTACACTTCTTATCGACAACCCAAAAGTGTCTAAAAATCAAAATATAGGGATTTACAAAAATCCTCTACCAAATCATGAGGTGCCAAGGAATAATGTTGGCCAAGTCAACCAAGTACGCATCGAACCACCAACCCATGGGTTCATCGGAATGGTCAATGTTGTCACAAGACACGCGAGGTATGAATGACCTAATCAACCTCTAGTGCCCATTAGAGTTTAAGCTACACCTCCTCCAAGGCCAACCCAACATGTGCCAGACCCACCAACTAGATCGATGGTGACAATCAGGAGTAGGTTAGTCCAAAACCTATAGATGAATCCAACAAAGTTATCAATTTATAAAATGATTCGATAGTCTCCCAAGAATAGGGAGATGCTTATGGACATCCTAAGGTCCATAGAAGTGTAGCCTCAGGATCCTAAAGCATTTACATATTTTGTGGGGTACGTACAATAGTGTTAGGAACTGGTCATACAATTTCATGATCATGAAGTCAATACGGTTTCCACTATTATAGCAGACCCACCACTACATATTATCATGTGTGTAAATCATAAATTGTTCAAGCGGGTTTTGATTGACATGGGTTCGTCAATCAATATCATAACTACCAAGGCATTAACTCACTTGAAGTTGCCCAAGATGCATATCATCCCTTCTACCTTCACGTTGAGAGATTTTAATGATGCTTTATGCTCAACGGTCGGTACTATAGTTTTACCTATCTAGGTAGGACTGAAGACCATCTTGGTGATTTTCATGTAATCGAAGGTGCTATACAATATAACATACTTTGAGGGAGGCTTTGGATCAGAGAAATATTTTGCATCCCTTATATTCTACATCAATGTATCAAATACGTTCATGAGGGACATGTTCATGTGGTACCTTCAGATGAAGAACCCTTTAAATATGTGAATCTAGAAGATTTGCTATGGGAATTTGTGCTCCCCTCAATACACCTAGATGTGTAGCCAGATCGCCGATCAAAGAGCTAGGAGAAAAAATCAAAGAAGTGTGTGCTAAACCTGCAACGTCCACATCTCAACGACCAGAGCATACGATAACTACTTCTACTAGAACGTCTGCATCTATGATGCATCAAGATGATAGGAAGTTGAAAGAAAACATGAGTGAAAGAGAGATAAAGCAAATGACCAAGCCAGTTATCATTGAAGCCCCTACTCCCATGGAAGTAGAGGAAATTCAAGGAGAAGTCAAAGAGGCACTTCAGCCTACTTCACCTGCATCTTCAGTAGGGTCATCTACACCGCAGGTGATCGTATATTTGGTTAATCTTGGATTAGGGAAATATATCATGCAAAATGTGATGTTCACACCAATTATCAATACTGCACAGGACATGGGCTAACCACGAGCCCATCGCATTTCCTTAGGGACGATGGCACCATTGGAGGTGTTGCCTAACCAAACCAAATTCATCTATGAAGGACTAGACCAGCTTGCATCTCCCATGCCCATGGATGAGGATGATAATGAACCATTCAATATGAATGTTAATTATCTTTCTAACCTAGAATACACCATGTGATACTTCAAGTGTTACCATTAACATGGTTTTGGTCTCAGACTATTCGAGCAAGGGCGTAGGAGGCCATATGAATTGCAATTTTAGTTGCCAACAGACAAGTTTGGGTTAGGATACTATATTTGAGGATAGGATGAGCTTCTCACGGTATCTTTAGATCACCTGTACCTCAGTCTAGGGGGTGAAGTTGACTTCAATCCTTATCACCCTAATCCTTTCATGTTTTAGAGGGATAACCGACTAGTGACCTATGTCACTGTAGAGCCACCTGAGAGATACCATGCAAACATCTTGGTGGAGATCAGCCCATAACACATTCCAAGAGCCAAATTGGATAATCAAAGCCATGAATCTATCGATGATATTGGTATGCACATCCAGAGTCTGGATACAGTTATAAACATCAAATCAGAAGTTGCTTATGAAGACATGCATGCAGTATCCATCGTCGAAAGTGATGGACCAGACCATGATTTTGGAACAGATGACATTGAGTTATCCTCAAAACATGAGCAATCCAAGGATGAAACCAAGTTGGCCTACTTGGTACCTACACTCTTAAGTCATCTACTACCCATGGAACAAATGGATGATATTGAAGAGCTCTTCATAGTCGATAGTGACAATGAATATGAAATAGAAAGAGCCTGTTTAGGACCTCCCTACTTGTATCATAAAAATGCACCATATACCACTAAGGAAATGTACAGAGAGATCAATCTCCATCCTCACTTTAGGGTAAGACCACTGAATATCAATGTGATTTATCACATGATGTTTCCCGATCTGCCAATGTACATGGAGCTCCTTGAGCCCAATGATCCCCTTCGATAGTCTCTTCATGGACCGAATCCAGAGATCCCCATACCCATAGAACCACATCTCAAGGATGGAAGTTTTGCTAATATTGAGTCACATGCACATGGTCCTGGAGATATGATCCATTCCATCAATATGATCTCCATTGATTTGACCACTCCACTTCGCAATCCAACCGATCCTTCCAAGCCATTGTGTCTTAATGTAGATACTATTTATTGAGATCACACTGATTCACCTTTGGAGCCTAAATATTTCTTCCCTAATGAGGAAATGTTGCAACCTTTCCATTTTGCACCAAGCTGTGCACATGATGTCTATCATGATGAGGATACTTCCAATGAGGAACCTATAAACCTAGCAGATGACATCCACTTGATCCCTACGCCTCATCAGCTTGAGGAGGGATCCCATATGTCAATAGAGGAAACCTTTAAAGTGGATATCAATAACGATCCCACTAATCCTAAGAAGGTCAAATTTAGAGAAAGTTGGACTCCTCATGAGCGTGCCAACCTCATATCTCTACTAAAAGAGAGACATGATCTCTTTTCTTGGAATTATAAGGACATGCAAATTGGTTACTCATAACCTTTTGCTAGATCTATTAAAGAAACCAGTCAAGAAAAAAATGAGGAAGATGCATCCAATAGTGGCCTTAATGGTTAAATATGAATTGCAAAAGTTGTTGGATTTAGAGTTTTTTATTTCCATCGACTATCTGAAATGGATATAAAAAATGGTGCCTATAGGAAAACCTGATGGAAGGATCTGTATATGTATGGATTTCAGAGACCTAAATAGGGCAACACCAAAGGATTCATTTCCATTTCCAAACATAGATGCTTTCATAGACACAACTGCAGGTCATGAGATGCTCTCCTTAATGGACGGTTTTTCAAGTTACAACCAAATTCAGATTAAGCCCAAAGACCAGCATAAACCATGTTCATAACGCCATGAGGGACATTTTGTTACAAGGTTATGCCATTCAACCTAAAGAATGCTGGTGCTACATATCAATGGGCTATGACATATATCTTTCATGATTACATGCATAAGATCTTAGAATATTATATCGATGACTTGTTGGCAAAGTCATTGCTATGTGAAGAGCATGCTGAGGTCCTGAGAAAAGTCTTCGATCACCTGATAGAGCATAATTTTAGGTTGAATCCTAAGAAGTATGTATTTGGTGTAACTTAAAGGAATATCTTAGGATTCATTATTTCAAAATGAGGCATTGAAGTTGAATCAGAAAAGGTCAAGGCTATTTTAGAAATGCGTCCCCCCAAAAACATCAAGGAATTAATAAGCCTACAAGGCAAAGTAGCATCCATAAAGTGATTTATCACACAATTATCAGATAAATATCAACCCATGAATCAAATTCTACACAAGGGGGTCCCATTAAACTGGGATGAGGACCGTCAAGCAGCCTTTGCTGAGATTAAGCAATACCTGGAAATGCCACCAGTGCTAGCTCCACCAAGGTCAGATGTACCATTCTTGCTATATATATCAACAATGGATTTTGCACTAGGCACCATGTTAGCCCAAAATAATGTGCAAGACAAAGAACAAGCCATATATTACATTAGCCGAACCTTGTTGAGTTACGAGATAGGATATGCATATGTGGAAAAGTTGTGTTTAGCAGTAGTGTTCACTACAAAGAAATTGCGATACTATATGTTAAGTCATATGATGTATGTCATATCAAAATGAAATTCTTTGCAGTATATGATGAGCAAGACATATCATAATACAAATACTATGAAGTGGATCATGCTATTGACCAAATTCAATTTGGAATTCATAAACCAAAAGTCCATTGAGGGATAACTCATAGCTAATAAACTAGTTGAGGTGCCTCTCAAGAATAGTAGACCCCTCACCATAGATATTCCTAATGATGTAGTATTTGCCTTATTAGAAGCACCTGAACCTGAGGAACCAGATAACAAAGCCAATATGACCTTGTTATTTGACGGTTCAAAATGTGAGCAAGCGAGTGGTGCAGGAATAGTGTTGTTCACACCACAAGGAGATCCAATGCTCTTGTCATTCAAGTTGGACTTTCCTTGCACTAAAAATAATGCTGAATACGAAGCCCTAATTTTGGGTCTCCAAACAACAATCGCCATGAAGATCAAAAGGCTAAATATATTTAGTGATTCCATTCTCATTGTTAACAAAGTTAAGGGATTATTTCAATGCTAATGTCCGGTATTGAAAGCTTACAAGGATCTTGTTGACATTTATCTAGCTCAACTAGAATGGTACGATATCGAGGCAATCCATAATTCATCCAATAGATTTGTAGATATAATAACATCTTTGGGATATTTAATCCCTCAGAATCCATTTGTCGATTTCACTACCATCCATGTAAAAACGTTGTCACATTCTACTGTGTAGTACGAAGCATTGGATAACAAAGAGTAAATCAACATGATTCATGTAGAACCAAACCATGAATGGTTTTACAGAGCCAAAGAATTTATCAAGAGATTGTCTTAGGGGTCTTTGATCTTGCAGGATTCGACAGTGAGTGGTACTGCCATTCACCACAAGGTTGTTTCCCAGTCTGCATTTACAAATGTAGAACCGTAGGGGGAACATGTTGTCTTGTCATTCGAAGCCAAAGCTTATCATAACTAGATGTCACAAATACATGATTTCCTTAGACTTGGGGTAATCCCTCAGGGATTGTCACATGCTGTGAAGCACATATTTAAATATAAAGTGACAAAGTATGCCTTGTTAGTTGATATCCTATACTGTAGAAGCTACAATGGAGTTCTCCTTTGTTTTCTCGAGCCCCAAGACTCATCTTGGGTAATTTTGCAAGCTCATGATGGTACATGCGATGGACATTTTAGCGGCATGGCTATCATCAAGCACATCCTTTGCATGGGTTATTATTGGCCCACTATAGAGAAGGATTGCATTATGTATGTCAATAAATGTGTTAAATGCCAACATCATTCTAATCTTGTGCACCTGTCATCACAGGCCGTACAACCTATTCAAGCGGCTGGGCTATTTGCTCAGTGAGATTTGGATCTCATTAGTAAGATCTCTCCTCTGTCATCATGATGGCATACATTCATTATTATAGCTACTGAGTATTTTACAAAGTGGGTGGAAGCCACTCCCTTAAAAATAACAACTAGAGCATGTATCGCTGAGTTCATACTCACTAATATCATAAGTCATTTTGGGATACCATCCAAGATAATTTTGGATAATGGAACGTCATTCAAAAACAAAATTGTGAGAGCTTTGACGTCTAAGTATAGAATCAAACACGGTTTTATGACTCCATATTATCTGCAGGCAAACGGGTAAGCTGAGGCTTAAAATAAGACAATGGTATTCATATTGAAAAAAATGGTACAAGAGCACCACAAATATTAGCACATCCAGATACCCCTTGCATTATGGGATTATAGGAATAGCATTGAGACACCCACTGGGGCAACCCTATTTTTACTAGTATATGGCATTGAGGCCATTATACCCTTGATTTGGATATTCCAACACTGTGCATCGCATTGAAAGAGTTCATCGATGATGACATTGCGTGACAAGCTCACCTAGATTAATTGATGCTACTTGATGAACATCACATGAATACCCTTGAGCACCTTAGTGTTTATCAAGAGCGCTTAAAAAAAGCTTACAATGATAAAGTCCATCTAAGAGACTTTGAGGTTGGTGATCTTGTGCTGAAAGAGAACCAACAAAACTTGAATTTACCATCAAAACTATGAGATAAATTTACAGCTAACTGGTTAGGTCCTTATATCATCTTTGAGAAGATTGGACCTGGGACATATCGCTTGACATCGCTCAAAGTATTTGAAGAGCCTAAACCTCTTAATATCCTTCATATTAAAGTGTTCTATGCCTAAAACCATCAAAAGGCCCCAAAGGCAGCTATAAGCCATTTGGTCATCCAAGTTAAAAGACCCCAAAGGCATCTGTAAGCCCTTTGGTCATCCCAGTAAAAGGCTCCAAAGGTGTCTGTAAGTCCTTTGGTCAAACCAAAATTTTAAAATCCATAAAAATTAGAAAAATATCAAAATTCAAAAACATTTGCATCATTGCATTTCATTTGCATCATGCATTTCATTTTCTACATGCATTTCATTTTTGCATTGCATTAGACATATCCATTCTCCGCACTTGCATTAGAATACATTGTGTTTACAATATTACAAATGACACCACATTTGTGTTCTAATAATGCATCTATGCATTATATTTTTCATCCATTTATCACCCTTGTGAGTAACTATATTTTTTAACACAACCCCTCTTGTTGTTGTGAAGAATATATTAGGGTTTTTCTGTCATTAAACCATACTTAGTGGTCTTCTCAGGATTTTGGTAGAAATCTTGCTTTGCTTTTGTAGATGAGGTCTATGTTATATAGCCCTTAGCATATCAAAATCCTATCACTAATCAACAAACTAAAAAATCCTAACAAGGACTAGGGGGAAGATGAATGCTATAAAAGCAAGACCAGGTATCTTGAGATGAAAATTTTATTCTTGCTTATCCCCCTGTGCAGACGGTTCAAGAAATGTTGGCGATTGGAAAAAAGAGAAGTTTATTCCCTACCCATATGAATCCCTTGCTTACATAAAAATAAGCAATATCCTAGAGTGATATCCCAGATCAATCCTCCATATTGATACCCTAGATCGATATCCCAGAAAGAAATCCCTAAAGCAAAATCCCCAAAGGAAGTTTCTGAATCAAATTACAAAATGTAAATCCCAGAAAGTCAAGTCAAATCAAGAGAAAGTTTTCAAAGTAAAATCAAATTAGTATCAAATCCCTTACTAAAAGAAAAAAAATAAAAGAAAAAGAAAAATAGAAAAAAAAAGAAAAGAAAAAAAAAAGAAAAAAAAGAGAAAAAAAAGAGAGAGTAAATACAAAATAAATAGTGATTTTTGTCACTATACATGAGCAAGTATCCGAATAAATTGAAGAAAAGAAGGGAGCAAACTTGAATCCCTGGAATTATTAGCACTATTGTACCTTACACATGATGATATGTTTGATACATTAGAATTTTTCTTGTGTGCAGACCAATGTTTGAATGTGGAAAAGCTAGCTTCAGGTGTCCTGTATCACCTAGTGGTCTAGTCTAATTTGAAATCTAAACCTAGGATTGGATAGACATTTGAGGATCTCCAATCTTAGAAATGGGTTGAAAGAATCTTGCTTGACATCGGGGTATGGTTATGCCTTATCTAATATACTCATTTACACACACATGGCTAATGAACAGTTAGGGCCTATCCTAGCGAAAGCCTTAAGTTTCAGAAGTCTAGTATGGTTAGTATACAAATTTTGATAAGTCAACTAAGGTGTTTGAGTCTCATGGAAAACCTCAAAAATTCCCAAATAACAACCAATTTTCAATGCAATCATCAAAACATCAATTTCTTTTATGAGAGTTTGTTTATTAGAATTATTTGTAATATAAGTTAGATACCGGATGGATGTCAAAAATGATGTTTAAATGACCACTGACTATGTTATCCATATTATTTTAATTTACAAAATCCCAAAAATAGAAACCATATATAATTTCATCTCACATATGGGTGTACTATCTTCCATAAAAATAAAAAGCAACTGTAATCCATAATTGTTATACATTCGATGTTGTCATCCATTAGATTGTTAAATCCATATTACATTCATACATTATGTTTTAATGATTAAAGCATAAATTATGCAATACATACAAGGCATAAGCTATGTCATAACAACATAAATTAAATGCATACAAGTGAAGCAAAGTATACATGCATTTAACATCAAAATATGGTATTCATATGCATCCATCATAAGTAGTCCATATACATACATAACTCATAGCATCTAATCATCTATCGCATAGCTATCTAGTGCATGTCATCCATACATCACATAATATAGCATTAAATCAATATAAGCATTGCATCCATGTGCATAACATAAACATAAAATACCAAAAATAAAGTACACATGTAATGAGATAAACTGTCATATATATATATATATGTATGTATAAAATGTACATCATAGCGGGGTACATCAAATTGCCCATAGGCTGTAGCTGTGTGGGTCCTCAGACCTTTCACCAAAATGGTACAATAAGTGGTAAAGTTTGTGCCATGCCAATGTGCTAGCTCTATCCTACACCCCTTGATCCCCCTACATCAGAGCTCTCTCTACCTCCCTTAGCCACATCCCTAAGGACCTACTCTAGATCCTACTATAGGTCCTGCTATGGATCCTGTGCTCGGTCTAGACAAATTGTACTCAGTGCATGTGAGGAAATACTATAGCTAGATCATGCACTAGAATGCCTTATCAGTGTGGTCCTGGTCCTACTCTGGTGTGACCCTATAGTAGTGATCTTATATGGAATCTACCCACCTAGCAGCCTGATAACACTCTCTAACCGAGCTATGCAAGCTACATCTGCTATATGCTGGTCATTACCCTCCTCCACGAGGGTTTATAGCCTCCTAAACTCTACCATCAGGTCCAAACCTATAGGACTTGAAGTAGATGGTACCATAGGAGGTGCCATGATAGCCTGTATAGGTGAGGGAGCTACCCTCACTACCCTAAGTAGGTCTCACTCAAAATTCATTGCGTCTAGCCTCACCTGTAGAAGATAATGCTGGCTAGTGAACTTCTCAATCTAGGTGTTTGCTATATCCACTTGTGCCTAGAGAGCTACCCTCTCCTCCTCGTAACCATGCCACTGGCTTTGTCCATGAGATAGCCTCACCTCTAGAGTGGTGATAGTGGTGTCCCTATACAAGAGATAGGTGCAAAGTGTCCCAATTTGATTCTAGATGCTAGAAAACTGTGCCCTCAACTATCCAACCTCACTGTCAAGAGGTGCCTCACCCTCCTTGAATGCCTCCTCCTCTACCTCTGCCTATGGGCCCTCCTCTACAGTAGCCCCTGCATCCCATGTACCCTCAGTCCTTTGATGAACCCTACATCCATGAGGGTCCACCTCTAAGCCCTCTGCACCCTCCACTATAAATCCATCCATTAGTTGGCCTAGAGGTCCCTCTCCATGCCACTATAGGCTAGTACACAATGCATAATAATAAAAAATAGTGTCTATGTCCGCCATACCCGACTCTTGAAAGTTATCATCATCATCCCCCAATAGAGTCACCTGGGGCCAGGTCAGGTCCCTCTCTAGGAGATGTTGGAGCCAAATTTGACTCAAAGTTTGAAACCCCCAAATTTAAATTTTTGGTTTCATAAAAATAAGAAAGCATTGCTAGTCTCTTTGCATCTTTTTAGGAAAATTGGTTTTCCATAAGTTTAACCTTAAACATTGCTATTATGTGCACATTTAAAAATTTGTTATATCTTAAAAAAGGTTGCCAAAGACAATCCTTTTTAATAAAAACTAACCATAAAAAATTCAAGGTTTAGTCTTCCAGATCAATAATCATGTTTGGACCTAAGTCAAGTGATAAATCATTTAGTACTAAGGTATTAAAAGGTTTTAATCAAAGGCCATGTTCTAAAAAACACAAAATCTAAGCACAATATCAAAATCCAAAACATAAGGTTTAATCAAAGTTCTTAATTAAAACATTAGGGGTATGCTCCACTATTAAAATAAACATCGAGAACATCGATCCAAATCCAATGATAGCGCTCGATCAAAATCTGATTGAACAACAACGCTCTCATAAAAGGTGCATCAAAAAAGCAAAATCCCACAAGATTAATTAAGACTATTAAATGAGATTAGCAAGGGTCTAAAACATCGAATAATTATCCCCCTTTCGGCTTAATCAAAGTTTAAAATCATGTGCCCCTTAGTAACTAACCCCGCAGGTTGAAAAAAATCAACTGTCACTCCATCATTGATCGAGATCCAACGGTCGCGCCAAAATAAAAATCCAAATGATGAAATGGTAGTTTATTGGGTAACACGAAGGTAAAGCTAAGATTAATCATGCATTAGTAAGGGTATAATACGTTACTAATTATCCCTCTTTAGGATTAATATGAGATTAATCAAATACAATGATGCGCCCCTTTTGGTTATCAAGTGTGCAGATTATAGGATATCTAACGATAGCGCCTAATAAAGAGGAAATAAGACGGATGCACCCGACTTAAACCCCGATATAAAGTTAAAAGGCTTAAGTACCATGGTCACAAGCATCTGACGACTGTGCTTGATAAAAAAATTGATCCAATGATGCACGTTCATCATGAATTATCAAGGATAAACAAGGATTAAGGGTATGTGCCCCCATTCATTAATGGTCGAGCACATCTATCTAAAACTAAGGGTAGTGCTCCTTCCTTAATTAAACGGGCGATGGTGCTTTAGTGAGCCAATCGGAATATAAGCTAACCAATACAAAGGTAATGTTTTAATTAAAGGAATTAGCATGATATATCGAAATTATGGTTAGTGTTAAAATGTGTGCGCTTTGATTAATCAAGCAAAACTGATGGCAGTGCTCCACCTAGGTAAAATTGAACGGATGCGCTCGATTCAAAAAATCAAATTTATTAAATACCATGTTCTAAGGTTGGTGCAAAAGCATAAGTACAAAGTTGAAAAACCTTTATTAAATCGTAAATTGCTTTAAAAATATCACAAGGTAGCGATTAACTTAGGTTTAATCAAATGGTTGCTTTTGTTATGAGACTAATCCCACAGGATAAAATAAATCGACGATCGTGCTAATCCTCCTTAGGATCTAATGGTAGTGCTCAAATCAAAGATCCAAGTAATGAAACGATCACGAAAATCTGACGGTAGTGCTCCATTAATATAAAAAGGATCCAGCAGCAAAAAATTGAGTCAACATCAAAACAATAAGATACAAACAGGGCTAATCCCACAAATATCTTCTGATGGATCCAATAGATGCGTTCCATCTTGAAATAATCCAATGGTGGTGCACACTTCAAATTTATCCAAGGAACCTTGAGATATCTAAGTGAAAACATACACTCACATCAAGAACCAAATGCTATGGGGATCCCCATGATGATTGCTGTAAATTAAAGGTGTAACTAAATCCTTAAGATTTAATTATCGTCTAGGGCCAAGGTGGCACGAGGTTCAAAATAGAGGCTACCCCTATCACACGTCATGGTTCCATGTCAAAAAAGAAGAAGCTTCAATGACCAGTAGTGAAAATGTAAATGATTACAGGTACACGAACCAAAAGGCCGAGGGAAACATAGGATGAAGGACACTACCCTCCATAAAATCCCAACTTTGGAAGAAAATGTGTTGGCAAATTTACTTTGGCTAATTTAAAAAAAGTAGTTGGTAACATAGTATTAATGACAAAATGTGCAAAAATACTGAACTCATTTCACCACCCATTATTTGAGCTCACAAAGTTAGTCGATCTTACCACCCTAGTAATCTTGAGCAGAGATTGATACGCAAGAGGTATAGAGAAAGAAATAGTTTTGAGCTTTTTCAAGAAAAACCAAAATCACCACCATGAGCACAATGGCATCTTGGGGAGATGCTTTTGTGCCCAAAGACACTAGAGAAGTAGTGAAATTCATTACAGACCAGTCACCATACTCTGATATTTCTAGTCCGCCTATACCTGGTAGCACTATGTATGACTTTGCCCACAAATGTAGAGCTAATAAGAAACCTACCCCAACATAGCAGTACAAGATTGAAAATACTTGTATCAAGAGTTTTTATCGTGTAATGGAAAATAACAGCAGAACCCCTTGGATAATGGCTGACCTATTTCATAAAGCCAGGAGATTGCAATACAAGGGTTTCCCAAGAAGTAACAGGTGGACCAACAATCTCAAGAAATTGATATGTCCAAAGGTTTACTTTTCCCTAGACCTAATGGCATGGTTAGTAGTGGCATATGATGAAAGGACTAGAACATTTCGAGATAATAGATACTGATTGGTATTCAGCATCAAAGTTGAGCACATAAGGAAAGTCTTCATTTTGATATAGTCTACCACATTTTTGATACAATGGGTAATTGAAATTCAATCTCGAATGTTCACAGGATTAGAATTTTTTAAATCTTTGTTTGATATAAATGAGAAAATAGTTAATCAATTTATAATCAGGAAGACCGCTTTTAAGCCATGGGTTCAAGATTTTTGTGATATGATAAACGTAGTCTTAGGGGTACAGGATCTCAGTATAGTGAATAAAAGAGTTTTGTATTTAGTAGCACAGAGCAATCGGGCATATAACACCCCAATCTATGCATGGGAGCTAGAATTGAGTAACCAAATACATGAGAAAATGGTAGAATTGAAAAAGGCTATTTTTAAACAAAGACAAGAGATGCCCTATTTTTAAAAATACTCAATTTTTATCCACCTTATAGCAAGGAAATTAGGAGAAGAAGCCCAAAAAAGAGTAGAAGCTATTAACAGCCCCTACGTCCAAACTAATTTTTGGAGAATGCATGAATGGCAGACTCACATGGGCTGGTTCTGTGACCATTTTATGGTAGAAATATATTGGAATTTAACCAATGTGCTCCCTAAGAGGCTAGGGCCAGGAGTAAGGGCTTTTATCAAAGAAAAGGATATTGAGGATTTCTTTTTCTTAGAAGGTTTCACCTATACCAGGATCTATGGGGTTAAAATTCTCCCTAAGCTATTACTGATGTATTGTCCATTGTCCCTAACAACTATGGAGTTATGTAGGTAGGTGGCTGAGGAAGCCAAGATGAGACTAGTAAAGAAATATGGTAAAGTCCCTTGGCTCAGTGTTCTCTGTCGCTTTGGAGACTATATATTTGTTGGCTACCCTACTCTGCTCAAAGGAATGTTTTATTTAGACACTATGGGTTTTGATGATATAACTTGGAGGTTTTATGACCCGAAAGAAATATATAGTAGAATGATGGAAAAATGAGAGTATGCTCGAATACAACATCGAAAATATGCTTATGAGGATATATTATTGGAAGCCATGGAAAAAGGAACAAATTTGCAGGTTGTATGGGATGAATTCCCTCCTAAATACAGGGGAAACACTCAGATTCATGAAGCCTATGACTACCCTACTAAATTAAAAGGCTTAGGGAAATTTTAGTGGAATCTATAGCACACATTTTACTTGGAGCTGCTCAAGAAATCAAGGAAGACCCATTATTGGAGTTGATAGAAGAACAGGGTATTGATCAAATGGAGGTCACTGTAAACACTGCAAATATAATAGAACAATATGTCAGGCCTCCTAGATATGATCATCTCAGAATAGAGGTAGCACCAAGCACCTCCCAAGAAGTTTCCAAAAGCCCAAGAACAACTAAAGAGAAAGAAATTGTAACCACACCTGATTAGAAATCTTCTCTCCTAGAACAAGCCATAATTCCTATTTTTTACAGAGTATTAACTATAACAACTGTGAAGAAATTTGCACCCATGGACATCCTTGCATCTCTAAAAATAAAAGGCCAGGAGATTAAAATTCCATCAGTGATACAAATGAATATGAGAAGAATAAGTGGAGTTGGGAGTCTATTTCGAAGACACCAAGTGAAGAATCAAACAAAGATAACCACTACAGAAAATAAGAAGCCTAAATTATCTTTACCTTCTACAAGGGTTTTTTTGGAGAGGACAGATGAGAAAAATACCTTTAATGTTGCAAATGAACGAGAATTATAGGTAGTGGAAGGAATGGGGAATATAGGAGAACAACTAATAGATGAGCCACAATTAGAAACATCTATGCCAAATATAGAAGAAATAAATATTCCTATCCTATAAGACCCAATTGTCTTCAAAGTCAATGAGGATACGAGAGGCTCATTAGTACTAGGAAAGGAAGGCAACATGGTCAAAGTGTCAAGGTAATGAAAAATCAAACCTTGGACCAATTGGTCGATACAATTACAGATTTAGGGAATCAATTGAAAATATAAGAGAAGGAAAAAGTTAAAATGAAAGCATTGATAAATAAACAACAAGAAGAATTCGCACAAAAAGATACTCCAAAGGCACAGCCTCCTTCAGTGGTAAGAATTCTAAATCATACCTATTATCTGAATACAATGAAGAAACAAATATCAATGAAAGTACAAGCTCATGCTAGAGGGCTCACCAAGATGTTTAGGTAGATTAGGGTGATTCAAATAACTTATCAAGAAATATAGACTTTGATACAAGAGAAGTAAGAAGACTTCAAAGTCATTCGTCCTACCCTTCATTTAATAGGAGACAATTTTGAAGAGTTGCAGGGTCAAGAGATAATAACAAATGATGGTAGTAAAATCCAGTTCAATTTTGAGTTCTTGAAAGCGGCCATGTTTGGGGTAAACTAGGAAAGGTGGATCAATGTTGTAACTAAAATGGATAATCTAATAGAAGATGCACACGTAAAATGACAGATATTGGTCTGTCCTTAGACCAATGTTTGGAAGCCCCCAATATAGAAGAGCTACTCAGGAATACAACATAAATATTTGATTGCAAGTCAGATGATGAATAAAAAATGAGTAGACAATCTACCTTTCTGGTAAATACTATGGAGATGTTAATATTTCAATATGAAAGAAACAAGCCTATTATTGCCATACAAAAAAATAGAATTTTACAAGAAATAAACATCCTAAGGTTTACTACCACCTTTGACACAGAAGTTTGGAGATTAATCAGCAAACAAATAAAGTGGCTACAACAAGGTCAAAAAGGGAAAAGGGTTGAAACATCTAGTCAACGGCTGGAAATGAGCTCAACTCTTCCAGCTAAACAAGGACCTATGCTAACGAAAAAAGTCTCCAAAATAGCCAAAGAGTCAAGTGCTCAAAGGGGGATAGTTCAAGAAAAAATAGTTGAAAAGGAAGTAGTGGAAGAAAGAACAGACTCTTCCAATACCACCATAACTGGTTAAAATAAGCTACTGTTTAAAAATGCCAAAGAAGAGTGTACAACATAAACAAAAGAGATAGTGGAAGCCAGCTGTACTAGTTTTGAAGATCAACTTAGAAGAGGATAAGTGTAAGGCTAGAAATAAACCAAGAATAACAAATTCAAGAACCAGAGGCTATAAAAGGAAGCAGTTGCATTCAGAATCATCATCAAGCAATTAGGGAATAACATTTTTTCTAAGAGGTATACTTGAGTGCCCTTTAGCGTTGTGTTGTTGTATCTCCTTTTTGTGTCTATTTCTCTCATTCATTCTTATTTCTTCCCTTTATTGTGTAGGATTTTGATAGGAAAGTGCTCAAGAAGTTGAGATTATTTCTTGTCCTATTGAGCTTGAGATTTAGAGACTCTACTGTTACCATATTAGAACAAGGAGAGTAGGAGAGACTTGTTACATTATTTGAACAAATTCTTCTTCATTGTATTGATGTATTTCTTTGAGAAAAACAGAGTTAAAAGACATCCTGCCCACTCTACATGTAATATTTTATGAAATCGATACAATTCTGAGTTTAATTTCTATTATATATTTGTTTTGGTACCGTGTGTCATTGTGTAATGGATTACATTATTTGAATGTATTATATACATTTCTTTTGTTGGTCAACTTCTAGTTTTATTATGATATTTGAATAAGTCTAAGAGTGCCAATTTTATTTTCCCCCTTCTCTCTGTTCATGTCAAAATTGTTGTTAAATTGCTATAATAGCCCAATGAATCTAGGCATCGATATATGTAAGGCATAACAAATGGTTATTTTCTTCCTTGGTAATTTTAATATATATAGTGTTACATTAATCTGAAGCGTGTAATCAAAGTTTTATCACAAAATTACCATTGGGATTTCCTTACCTGTTCTATTGTTTTATTTTAGAAATATTCGTGTTTATTAGAAAAAAGAGGTAGGTTGACCAAAGCCTATAATAGCTCATTGGTTTCAAATGGATTTTTATAGTGTGACAATCGAATCCTATGGATGCAAGAATCGGTTCCAATAGTTTTTTGACGCCATTACCGGGGATGGATTCTTCATGAGTTTAGACCTACATTTCACGACACATTAATCAAATGAGTGGCCAATTAGAATAAAGAACCTATGTTTTTCACATCTTTCATGTTCTTTATTTTATTTCTTGCCCATGTTTTTCAATTGCTTTTAAAGTGAGTTTATGCGTTTCTTTATTTTATTGAATTATCCCAAGAACCGACTCCTGTGAGGATGAGTGTTAATATCAAGCATTTTTGATAAAAGCATACGCTGTTCTTTCTGCACCCTAGTACTAGCAACTTTGTATAAACAAACCCAGAATATTAAAATAAAAAAGGAAAGAACAGAACGTGCTAGCAAATACTAGGAGAAGCGGTAAGGAGCTATTTCAAAAACTCGAGAATCCAAAGGTATTTATACATAATAAAAAAACTTCACTTTTCAAGAGTACTGCTTATAATAGTAAATCAAATTCTAGCAGTAAAAAGTATGTAAAGAAAAATAAAGATCAAAATACTTTTACTATTGATATCATTGTAGATGAAAATTTGAATTCTGCTATAGAAGATACATGTGATTATTCTCATTGTCCAATTAATAGTAATACTAAGGTAGATAATCCCTTAGATTATATTCAGGCTATCCAGACCCATATTATTGTAGGTACTACTATTGTGAATTTGAATTCTATAGTAATAATGGCTCAAGCTAATGTTCATTTATGGAGAACTAATAGATATAGGCATTTTGTGTTACCAGTAAATCTTAATATCTTACCTAATAAATCTCACAAATACCTTCCAAAATTCTTAGGAAATAGTGTCGTAACTAGAGAAGATCATATCAAGAGTTTCCTGTATGTGATGGATAGTCTATAGGTTGAACATGAAGATGTAGTATTGAGACTATTTTTACAGACTTTAGAAAAAAATGCTAGAGAGTGGTTCAATTCCCTTACTAACAATGATATCCCAAACTTAACAAAAATGGAAGCTATGTTTCTAAAGAAATATGGTGAAATAAAAAATGAATAGTCTCTGTTAACTAAGTTAGCCACTATGAAGAAAAAAAGAATGAGGTTGTTAGTGACTTTAATAGAATATTTTCAAACACCAAAAACAAAATCCCTACCAACCTGAGGCCTAGTGATATTCAGTCTATTTGTTTTTACAAGAATACCTTTCAAGGAGAGTTTAACTATGAGATGAGGCAAGAACAAGCCACTACCATTGATGGTTGTATGGAAAAGGTAATGGATATAGAAAGAAATATGTTTGATAGTGGTAAGATGAAGCCTTATTCTCTAGAAGTCAACCTACCTGATAGAAAACCTAAAATAGTAGCATTTGATATACAAAGAACTAAAATTGATCCATTGGAGAAATTGACTAGTCAAATGATTGAGATGCTCAGTAACATGAACAACTGGATAGCAAGAATCGAAAGAAACAATGGTAAGAATGGTGAATCATCACAAATAGAGTGACCTCATGTTGATAATCGTCCTCCCTTTAAAAATAACTTCAATAGGAATTGGGGAAACAACAATGGTTATGAAGAAGGAAATAGGAGTAGGAATAATGGTAATAATAGCTAGAAAAATAGATATTTTGACAGAGATCATAATAATATTCCTAACCCTATACCATCTGACAATGTAGCAGAAGGCTTTCCCTATTTTTTATCTACATGTGATGCACCTCATAACCCTGATACATGTGGAATTCATCTAAGTGATCAACACAATGTAGATTTACATGCTGAATCAGAAGAGGATATAAGAATCAATGCTTTTTGGTCTGTTGAAGATGAATCTAGAGAAATGTTTTTTGAAGAAGATATGGATAAATATACTTCAAATCATCATCCTCAAATATTAGTAGCTGAAGGAACTAAAATCTTGCAAAAATCACATGAGTCAAGATATGAAAAATGAAGCAAGGGAAATTAATCCCCACTGCTCAAGAAGTTGAAGAATTAGAGGCTATCCATACTTTGAATTTAAGAAATAGGAGTATCCTAGATCGTATAAAGAAAGCCTCTACAAGTGAAACAAGAAAACAAACTTTCACAAATAAGAATATTAGTAAAGAGAAAACTGATAGAATCCTCAAAAATATTACTTCTGAAGTAATAGAATCAGAGGAAGAGATTTCCAAAGAAGAAAGCAATAGACCACTAGATATAAAGAAAATAGAATTTGATGCTGGGGTCAGAACTTAGTAAAAAAAAGGTTAACATCACATTTGGAGAACTTATGAAAGTTCAACAATACAGAGCGCAAGTCTGCAAGGTTTTTGGATTAGTGGAACAAAAAGAAGACCCAACTTGCCATGCTACTAGACAAAATCAACATGATGCAAGATCACCATCCTATGTAATACCCTTCCATGTATCATTAATGTATAATTCAAATGAAGGGGAAAGGTATGTGATTCATAATTGCATGATAGACAGTGGATCCTCACACAATATCATGCCTAAACTAATAGCTGATCAAATGGGATTAATCTGTACAAGAGATTCTACCCATATTTTTGTAATGGACAGTAGCCAAATTCCTTGTGTAGGGGTGATAACTGGATTTTTGGTTTTCTTAGATCAACACCCCAAAAAGGGCATAGTCATGGATGTTGCAGTATTTGATGTTGACCCATTCTTCTCACTATTATTCAGTAGATATTGGGCAGAACAATTGGGAGGTTCAATTCAATTGGATTGGTCCTATGCTACAATTCCCATATTAGATAAGGAGATGTTGCATAACTTTATTATTATTAACACAAACCATTCACCAATATGTAGAAATATCAAATCATTCATTCACAATACATTATCCACAATAACAATCAACAAATGAGAGAGAGATATATAATACCCTTAAGGTAGGGAAACACCAATAATAATCCTTAAGGAAGGAATAACTCCATATGATCTCCCAATATGAGAGGCCACTTCATGGGCATGATGATTACATAAGATTCTTCTTCAATGATATGAATGATTACAATAATAAATATCTCTTATTTATATAGTCATATTCTTATTCTACTTTGGGGAGCCTACTACTAGTATAATATTATATTATAATATAATATAATATTATAATACAATCAACCTTGGGTTATGGGTGGCCCATGACAACCCTTATACAATGTAATAATATATCCCCCAAATATCTATTCCTAGGTACCCTAACATGCCACCCTCCTTACAAATGTTTCATCCTCAAAACATATGAAGAAACATGATAATATGATTTGCTAAGAAAAGTTAGTAACTGGTACCAATCTCAATAATCCATCCATCCAAGTGAAACACGGTGATGTTGGTATGCCATTTTGTTACTTGAGTATCCAAATATTCTTTGTTGGCTCCACGCTTTTGTTACTGTATTTTGATAACTTGAATTATGGGTCCACTTTATACTTGATGCTGATGATCCAATTTGAAAATCAATATCCCTATGCTTTCTCTGCCAAACTCTGCCATAGTTGGTGCCCTTATGATTCCATGTGGAACCATAATATTGCTAACTTGAGCCATGCCTCCAAGAATATTGTCACTCATGGTGGTGTGGATGGTGATATGGTGCAACCTTAACTTGATGTTCTATCTTCTTTGACTTCCCAACATTTGGCTTCATTATTTTAAATTATTCTACACATTGTTCTTTCATGTTCTCTTTGTTTGGTGTGTCCTTGTGCTCTTCTATCAAAGATTCCTTGGAATCTGTTACTGTTATTTCCCCTAAATAAGTTGTTGCTGCTTCTTCCATGGACTCTATTGCTGCTACTGCTTTCTTGGATTCTATTTTAGGTTCTTTAATTTGTTCTTCTACAACCACTTCTTGATTGTCCTTGGATCCTTGCTTCTTAAGCTGAGAAATATCCTGCAATGTTATCTTATTTTTCTTGTACCATAACTTCATAAACTTCTTTTGCACATTAATGTTAATAGTACCCAAATAATCTAACCAAGGATAACCAAGAATACAGTACCCAAAGAATCTAACCAAGGATAACCAAGAATAATATCCTCATCATCCATATCAATAGCATAAAAATCTTAATGTAAAACATATTTATCCATGGTGATATTCAAATATTCAAAAATCTGAATATGCTCACCCTCTAGTTGTGTGTCCTTAATTTTTGTTTCTTGAACTTGCAACTTTTTAGCCAAAGAAATATTAATAAAATTATATCTGCTACCAGGGTCAATGGAAATAATAACCTGTTCCTTTTGAATGCTTCCATGAATCTGCAAAATAGACTTTTTAGATTCAAACAAATTCCTTTGTCCATTTACTAATTTATCTTCTACCAAAGGTATGGTTTCCTTGGTCTGTATATTGACATCTTTTTTATCTTCCCTGACCTTTTCCTCTTTCTTCATGAGTAATTTTTTTTTTCATAGTCTTCATTCTATTTCTTGAAAACTTTCCATTCTCATTTTATTGAATTTCGCTCATTTTGAGTTCTTTGTAGTTTCTTTTCAAGGTCTTCGATGACGTCCATTAGGCTATCTATATAATATGGGTCCCATTTACTCAAGAATTCATTCTCTAGTTCATCCCAAGTGTATTCATTATTCCCTTCTTTACAAAAATTTATCCACCAATAAATTTTTTTTCCATAAAGATATGTACCAAGGGAGTGTTTCCAGAAAGGACTATATAGAGCTCTAAAATTTTTCCACCATTCCCTAACATCAATATCATCTTCTCTAGAAATAATTTGGAGTGCCATTTTTCATGCCCTTATGTAACTAGGGTTTTTTGATAATACATATCATGCCCTAATGCAAACTAGGGTTTTATGGAAAGAAATATCTTCCCACTGAGTGAAGCTAAAACTCCACATAGAAAACTAGATCTACAATTCTTCTTCTAAAGAAAAATAAAGTGCAACTGATTTTCTTACCCGAACTAAACAATTTCATCTTCAAGAAATTCGCAATTTGAAAATTTGTCACTACCCTTGTTCTAGATGGTTGACTTCAGAAGGTCGTATCTCCCTCAATACTGCTCATATTCCTTCATATGACCACTCATTTTAAAGCTCTTCAAATTCTACACAAACTGACCCAAGAATTGCCTGAATCAGATAAACTTTAACAGAGATATGGCTTTTGAAATATGAGGTGTTTTGCCAAAAAAAATCTGAGAAATTTGTCACTATCCTTATTTCGAATGACTAACTTCAAAAGGTCGTATCTCCCTCAATATTGTTTAGATTTTTTCATATAACCACTCATTTTAATGCTATTATAATGCTGCACAATCTAATCCAAGAATCTCTTGAATCAGATAAAATTGCACAGAGATATGGCTCCTGAAAGATGAGACATTTTTCCCAAAAAAAAAAATTGCCCTAATTTTACAATTTCACAAAAATCCCCACTTTGCCAAAATCGTTGCTCTGATACCACTTGTTGTATAACTTTATTATTATTAGCATAAACCATTCACCAATATGCAGAAATATCAAATCATTCATCCACAATACATTATCCACAATAACAATCCATAAATGAGAGAGAGATAGATAATACCCTTAAGGTAGGGAAACACCAATAATAATCCTTAAGGAAGGAATAAATCTACAAGATCTCCCAAGATGAGAGGCCACTTCATGGGCACAACGATTACATAAAATTCTTCTTCAATGATATGAATGATTACAATAATAAATATTTCTTCTTTATATATCCATATTCTTATTCTACTTTGGGGAGTCTACTACTAATATAATACTATAATACAATCAACCTTGGGTTATGGGTGGCCCATGCCAACCCTTATATAATGTAATAATATATCCCCTAAATATTTGTTCCTAGGCACCCTACTAGGAGAACATAATATTACGAAGAGAACAATTTAACAAGCACTCTGTAGAGTTAATTCAAGCTGATGAAACAATGATAAACTTAGTAAACTCTTTGGAAGAAAAAGGGATGGGAGTTTACTCCATATGTCACAAACCATTCCTGGTAGAAATACCAAAAAAAAATAACATGGATCTAGAAGTTATGAAAATGGTAGATGCTAAATCAGATAGAGTAGTAACCCAAGAAATATGGACCATGTCTTTTGATGGAGCTAAATCCCAATATGGAGTAGGTGCAGGTGTTAATTTGATCGATATAAAAAGAAATTACCTTGATATTCCTTACAGACTGGAATTCCCTTGTACAAACAATGTAGCTGAGTATGAAACTTTACTAGTAGGGTTAAGGAAAGTGAAAGAATTAAGCATTAACTACTTGACTATAACACGAGATGCAAAGCATATTATATAGAAGATCAAAGGTAAATATCAGACCAAGCACCCTAGGCTTAAGCAATATAAAAATACAATATTGGAAGAAATTGATAAATTCTTAGCTTTCAATATCTCATATATTCCAAGAGAACAAAATCATGTTGTAGATATTTTAGCTATAAATGCCTCAGGTCTAGATCACCTAGAGATAACTATAGAATATATGGACAAGTTCCCAACTATTTTAGTCTATAAGCCTTATGTGCTAGATAACATAGTCTATCTATAGGTATTTCAAGATGATATAGATATTAAGGATTTTATGACTCTACAAAATCAGTATGCAGATGTAATCTATGATGAAAAGGATGAAGACAAGCTAAAAGACAAAATATGAGAGCTAGTAGAAGTAATCCAGTTGAAAACAAATAGAATACCCAAAGGATTGATTTCTCTAGAGAGTCTATTCGATGATTTTGACAAAGCTTATAAGCCTTTAAGTAGAGAAGTAATATCTAAAGATATTAACATTGGTTCAATGAAAGAACCTAGAATAGTGAAAGTAGACATGGCCTTACCTACTAAAGAAAAAGTTGGATATATCAGTTTCTTGAAAAAGAACAAAGAACATTTTGCTTGGACTTATGAAGACCTTAAAACTTTCAAAATAGATGTAATGACACACATAATACCCATGAAAGAAGATTCCAAACCATTTAGATAGAAATAGAGGAAGTACAACCCAACTTTGCACCCAATAATGCAAAAAGAGGTACAAAAATTATGGGATTCCAAAATAATCAGAAAGGTAAGATTTTCTTCTTGGATATCCAATTTAGTACCAGTCAAAAAAAAATGGGGATATTAGACTCTGTGTAGATTTTAGAAATTTAAACAAGAGTTTATTAAAAGACAATTACCCATTACCCAACATGGAACAATTATTGCAAGCAATAGTTGGCTCAACTAGATTGTCTCTGTTAGATGGATTTTTAGGGTACAATAAAATTCAGATAAATCTAGAAGATAGGCATAAGACAACATTCACTACACCTTGGGGCACATTTGAATATTTAAGAATACCTTTTGGACTAATGAATGTAGGTGCTACTTTTCAAAGGGCAATGGATTTTTCCTTCAAAGGATTAATGTTCAAAATTGTAGTTGTATACCTGGATGATATTACAATATTTTCTAAAAATCCATAAGATCATCTAGAACACTTAACTATAGTTTTTGCTCGGTGCAAGGAATTTGGAATTTCTTTAAATCCCAATAAATGCATATTTGGGACTACACAAGGAAATTTGTTAGGGCATATAGTTTCAGAAAAAGGAATAAGCATTGACCTAGAAAGAATTGATGCTATTTCCAAAATTTCCCCTCCCAAAAATTTAAAAGGTGTCAGGTCATTCTTTGGCAAGATAAAATTTATTAGAAGATTTGTCCCAAATTTTTTAGAGATGACCAAACCCATAAATGACATGGTTAAGAAAACCGGAGAAATAAAATGGACAATAGAAAATATGGAAGCATTTAACCAGATCAAAGAAGCCATATCAACCACTCCAACCCTAAGCTACCTTGATTATGCAAAATATTTTAATATCTTCTCTTATGCATCTGAACACTCCATTGCTGTAGTTCTTTCATAGAAATATGATGAAAATAATGAAAGGCCAATAGCCTTCATGAGTTCATGCTTGAAAGGAACACATCCACCTTGCTAGAAAAACATGCTTATGCAGTCATTCAATATTTAGAATATTTCAAAGGTATATTTGGCTCAAATAAGGTTTATTACTACATCCCTTTTATAGCAATAAAAGATATTTTTTCTCAATCAAAGCCATTAGGAAGACCAACAAGATGGATGGTAAAGCTTCTACAGTATGATGATGAATTCAAAATAGTTAAAATTGTCAAATGGTAAGGTTTGGCAAAACTGTTGGCTAACAAAGAAGAAGAAGGATTTGAAAATATTCTTACAATAGATGAGGCATATGATGTTAGAAGAATCAATAATATTGAATGCAAATGGTATGAAGAAATTTTTTCATACCTACAAACCCTTTCATTCCCTAAAGATATGTCAATAAACATAGTGAGGTCAATCAAGCTTCAAGCCCAAAAATATTATATATAGGATGGTGTGCTGTACTAGAAACACCCTGACGGAGTATTATTAGTCTGTTTATATGAAAGTGAAATTCCAAAAATAATTAATTAATTTCATGATGGTTTTTATGGAGGAAATTTTGCTCCAAGAGCCACAACTAATAAAATTATGAGAGCAGGATATTATTGGCCTTCCATTTTTAAGGATGTATATAAATATGTTAGGAAATATCATAACTACTAGGTTTTTGTAAGGAAAAAGTAGCTAGCAACCATGCCCCTCAAGACAGTAATCATTGAAGCACCATTCACCCAATGGGGCATTGATTTAATTGGAGAGATCAAGCCTAATTCATTTGGCCAACACAAGTGGATCATAACTACAATAGATTACTTTACAAAGTGGGTAGAAGTTGCACCTCTGAGAACATCCACTACTGCCACTATCATCAAATTCTTGGAGGAAAACATTCTGACCAAGTTTGGAGTTCCTCAAAAACTGGTTACAGATAATGCATAGTATTTTGTTTCATATGAAATGGTAGAGTTTTATGCTAAATATGGAATTGAACTATCCCATTATACTAATTATTACCCCCAAGTAAATGGTCTAGTTGAGTCATAAAATAAGAATGTAATAACTAGAATAAAAAGGTCATTAGGTAAGAACAAAAGAGGGTGGGATAGTGAACTTAAATTTTCTCTATGGGTTGATAGGCTGTCTATTAAAAGAAATATAGGAAGAACCCCCTATGAGATGGTATATGGGGAGAAGGCACTATTACCTTCAAGAATAGAAAAATTGGCACTTTCCATCCTATTGCAAGACCATGAAGACCCCAATCCCTTACAAAGAAGGCTTGACCAAATTATCCTATTAGAAGAGCAAAGAAGAGAGACCCTTAATAGAATGATGGAACAAACCCAAAAAACCATGAAATTGTTTAATAAGAAAGCCAAGGGTACTCATTTTTCTCAAGGAGATATAGTCATCTATTGGGATCCTAAAAATTATAAGCATGGTGAAAAGGGTAAATTCGAACCTAAATGGATTGGTCCATACCATATAGCCCATGTTATAGGGCAAAATACTTACAAGTTACGAACCTTGCAGGGAGAAATAATGGCTATCCCTATTAATGGCCAACACCTCAAGATGTACAATCCTTGTTGAAGGTGAAAATTAAATTATATATATATATTATATATATATATATATATATATATATATATAAAGAAAGGGAAAAACAAAAAAACCCCAAAAATAGAGTGATGTATTTGTTATTTTGTGTACTAGATAAACTTTTCTTTTGTTGATTAGCATAATTCTGAGTGTGTTGTACACATGATATTCTTAGTTTGATGAGTATACATTACTATCGATTCCACCAAAAAAACAATAAGAAAAAAGGATATTTATTTTAGACTCTGATGAGGTTTACAATTTTTCAAATATGAGTGTTTATGCAATGGTTATCTAATATGAGATAAAATAGAATGAAAATAGAGTTGATTGAAACATCATGTCAAAAGCCTCACATTACAAATGATACTTAAGGTGAATTCAAAGGTCCAAAGAACCGAGTTATCTTTGAGAGGGTGGTTGAGCCAAAAATCATTACACTCATCCTTTTAGCCAAAAACTAATCCTCAACTCAGGCATACTCTTTGCACAATTTGCTTATATCAAAATACTTATCTAACGAGAAAGAAAAATTACAATAAAGTAAATTGAGTCACTTCCTGAGATGTCTTGGAAAACCTCTACTAGGGCTATAGATTCCTTATTGGTAGTAGGGTAAAAACAGATGGGATTAGAAGCAACTCCACCAAGGCTATAGATGCTTGACTAGAAGTGGAGCCCTACAGAATGGTGAAAATTTTTAAGAGTGAAATCACATATTAGGCTTAACTGTTTTGCTTCGATATGGAAAAGTTTTGAAAGACTTAGAAATCAAAATGAATGCACGAACACACACATGGGCTAAAGCATGATGGAACAAATAGCTTTGAAATTTTTTGTGTAATCATATCCTATGACTTAGCTAAAACAAACATTACAATATATCTAAAAAACTCATCTGTTTCTAAAATTCTGACCCTAATTTCCAAATTGAATAAAAGGGATCACAATTTTTAATGCTCTATTACTTTGGTACTATGTTGTTTGTATAGTTTTTTTAGTTTAAAAATTGTTATGTTTTGTTTTTCAAGGTTTTGTTTATCAGTCTTGATGATTTGAAATTTTGTCCAAAATTGCAATAAAACTAGGAGATTCTGTGGTTCTCAAGTGCCTTTTTTTTTCCCCTTTTTCCCGGAGCCTTGTTGGAGCCAAATTTGACTCAAAATTTGAAACCCCCAAATTTAAATTTTTGGTTTCATCAAAATAAGCAAGCATTGTTGGTCTCTTTGCATCTTGTTAGGAAAGTTGGTTTTCCATAAGTTTAACCTTAAACATTGCTATTATGTGCACATTTAAAAATTTGTTATATCTTAAAAAGGTTGCCAAAGACAATCCTTTTTAATAAAACCCGACCATAAAAAATGCAAGGTTTAGTCTTCTAGATCAATAATCATGTTTGGACCTAAGTCAAGTGATAAATCATTCAGTCCTAAGGTATTAAAAGGATTTAATCAAGGGCCATGGTCTAAAAACCTAAAATCTAAGCACAATATTAAAGTCCAAAACATAAGGTTTAATAAAAGGTCTTAATTAAAAACATTAGGGGTATGCACCCCCATTAAAATAAACATCGAGCACATCGATCCAAATCCAACGATAGCGCTCGATCAAAATCTGATCAGACGACAACGCTCTCATAAAAGGTGCATTGAAAAGGACAAAACCCCACAAGATTAATTAAGACTATTAAATGAGATTAGCAAGGGTCTAACACATCGGATAATTATCCCCCTTTCGGCTTAATCAAAGTTTAAAATCATGTGCCCCTTGGTAACTAACCCCGTAGGTTGAAGAAAATCAACGACCACGCCAACATTGATCGAGATCCAATGGCCGCACCAAAATCGAAACCCAAATGATGAAATGGTAATATATCGGGTAACACAAAGGTAAAGCTAAGATTAATCATGCATTAGTAAGGGTATAATACGTTACTAATTATCCCCCTTTGGGCTTAATCTGAGATTAATCAAATACAATGATGCACCCCTTTTGGTTATCAAGTGTGCAGATTGTAGGATATCTAACGACAGCGCCTCATCAAGAAGAAATCGGATGGATGCACCCGACTTAATAAATCACCCCGATATAAAGTTAAAAGGCTTAAGTACCATGGTCACAAGCATATGACAACTGTGCTTGATCAAAAATTTGATCCAACGATGCACGTTCATCACGAATTATCAAGGATAAACAAGGCTTGAGGGTATGCGCCCCCATTCATTAACGGTCGAGCACATCTATCTAAAACTAAGGGTAGCACTCCTTCCTTACTTAATCAGGCGATGGCGCTTTAATGAGCCAATCAGAAGATAAGCCGACCAAGACAAAGGTAATATTTTAATTAAATGGATTAGCATGATATATCGAACTTATGGTTAATGTTAAAATATGTGCCCTTTGATTAATCAAAAAAATTCGATGGCAGTGCTCCACCCAGGTAAAATCAAATGGATGCGCTCTATTCAAAAAATCAAATTTATTAAATACCATGTTCTAAGGTTGGGGTAAAAGCCTAAGTACAAAGTTGAAAAACCTTGATTAAATGGTAAATTGCTTTAAAAATATCACAGGGTAGCGATTAACTTAGGTTTAATCAAATTATTGCTTTTGTTATGAGACTAACCCCACAGGATAAAATAAATTGATGACTGTGCTAATCCTCCTCAGGATCCAATGACAGTGCTCAAATAAAAGATCTAAGTAATGAAATGATCACAAAAATATGATGGTAGCGCTCCATTAATATTAAAAGGATCCAATGGCAGCAATCGAGTCAAAGTCAAAACAATAAGATACAAGTGAGGCTAATCCAATGGACATCTTCTGACGAATCCAATGGATGCGCTCCCTCTCAAAATAATCCAATGGTGGTGCACGCTTCAAAGTTATCCAAGGAACCTTAAGATATCCAAGATGATGATAGGCACTCACATCAAGAACCAAATCCTATGGGGATCCCCAGGATGATTGCTGCCCAATTAAAAGTGTAGCCGATCCCTAAGATTAATTATCATCCAGGGCCAAGGTGGCACGATGTTCAAAATAGAGGCTGCCCCTATCACATGTCATGGTTCCATGTCAAAGAAGAAGAAGCTTTAATGACCAATAATGAAACTATAAATGATTATAGGTACATGAACCAAAGAGCCTAGGGACACATAGGATGAAGGACACTACCCACCATAAAATCCCAACTTTGGAAGAGAATGTGTTGGCGAATTTCCTTTGGCTAATTTTAAAAAGTAGTTGGTAGCATAGTATTAATGACAAAATGTGCAAAAATATCGAACTCATTTCACCACCCAGTATTTGAGCTCACAAAATCAATCAATTTACCACCCTGGTAATCTAAGAGCAGAAATTGATACGCAAGAGGTACAAAGAGAGGAAGAGTTTCGAGATTTTTCAAGAAAAACTAGACTCACTACCATGAGCACAATGGCATCTTGGGGAGATGCTTTTGCGCCCGAAGACACTAGAGAAGTAGTGAAATTCATTACAGACCGGTCACCATACTCTAATATTTCTAGACCACCTATACCTGGTAGCACTATGTATGACTTCACCCAAAAGTGTGGAGTTGATAAGAAACCTACCCCAACACAATAGTACGAGATCGAAAATACTTGTATCAAGAGTTTTGCTCGTGTGATGGAGAATGATAGCAGAACCCCTTGGATAATGGCTGACCTATTTCATAAAGCCAGGAGATTGCAATACAAGGGTTTCCCAAGAAGTAACAGGTGGACCAACAATCTTGGGAAATTGATATGTCCAAAGGTTTACTTCTCCTCAGACCTAATGGCATGGTTAGTAGTGGCATATGATGAAAGGACTAGAACATTTTGAGATAATAAGGACTGACCGGTATTTGGCATCAAAGTTGAGCACATAAGGAAAGTCTTCAATTTGATAGAGTCTACCACCTTTTTGATACAACAGGTAATTGAACTTCAATATTGAATGTTCATAGGATTAGAAGTTTTTAAATATTTGTTTGATACAAATGAGAAAATAGTTAATCAATTCCCAATTAGGAAGACTGCTTTTAAGCCATGGGTCCAAGATTTTTGTGATATGATAAACATAGTCTTAGGGGTACAGGATCTCAGTATAGTGAGTAAAATATTTTTGTATTTAGTAGCACAGAGAAATCGGGCACATAACACCCCAATATATGCATGGGAGCTAGAATTGAGTAACCAAATACATGAGCAAATGGTAGAATTGAAAAAGGCTATTTTTGAACAAAGACAAGAGATGCCCTGTTTTTCACAATACTCAATTTTTATCCACCTAATAGTGGGGAAATTAGGAGAAGAAGCCCAAAAAAGAGTAGAAGTCATTAACATCCCCTACGTCCAGACCAGTTTTTGGAGAATGCATGAAGGGCAGACTCACATGGGCTGGTTATGTGACCATTTTATGGTAGAAATCCATTGGGCTTTAATCGACATGCTCCATGAGAGGCTAGGGCTAGGAGTAAGGGCTTTTATCAAAGAAAAGGATATTGGGGATTTCTTTTTCTTAGAAGGTTTCACCTATATCAAGCTCTATGGGGCCAAAATTCCCCCTAAGCTATTATCGATGTATTTTCCATTGTCCCTAGCAGCTCTGGAGTTATGTAGGTAGGTGGCCGAGGAAGCCAAGATGAGACTAGTGAAGAAACATGGTAAAGTCCCCTGGCTCAACATTCCCTATCACTTTGGAGACTATATATTTGTTGGCTACCCTACTCTGCTCAAAGGAATGTTTGATTTAGACACTATGGATTTTGATGAGATAACTTGGAGGTTTTATGACCCAAAAGGAATATACAGTAGAATGATGGAAAAATGAGAGTATGCTCGAATACAACATCGAAAAGATGCTTATGAGGAAATATTATTGGAAGCCATGGAAAAAGAAATAGATTTGTAGGTTGTATGGGATGAATTCCCTCCTAAAGATAGGGGAAACACTCAAATTCATGAAGCCTATGACTACCCTACTGAATTAAAAATGCTTAGGGAAATTTTAGTGGAATCTGTAGCACCTATTTTACCAGGAGCTGCTCAAGCAATCAAGGAAGACCCTTTATTGGAGTTGATAGAAGAACAAGGTATTGATCAAATGGAGGTCACTATAAAAACTACAGATATAATAGAACAATAGGTCAGGCCTCTTGGATATGATCATCTCATAATAGAGGCAGCACCAAGCACCTCCCAAGAAGTTTCCAAAAGCCCAAGCACAACTAAAGGGAAAGAAATTGTAACCGCACCTGCTCAGAAATATTCTCTCCCAGAACAAGCCATAATTCCCATTTTTGATAGAGTATTAGCTGTAACAAGTGTGAATAAATTGGCACCCATGGCCATCCCTACCTCTCTAAAAATAAAATGCCTAGGAGATTAAAATTCCATCAGTGATATGGATGAATATGAGAAGAACAAGTGGATTTGGGAGTCTATTCCGAAGCCACCAAGTGAAGAATCAAATAGAGATAACCACTACAGAAAATAAGAAGCCTAAATTATCTTTACCTTCTACAAGGGTTTTTTTGGAGAGGAAAGATGAGAAAAATACCTTTACTACTACAAATGAACAAGAATTACAGGTAGTGGCAGGAATGGGGAATATAGGAGAACATCTCACAGATGAGCCATGATTAGAAACATCTATGCCAGATATAGCAGAAATAAATCTTCCTTCCCTGCAAGACCCAATTATCTTCAGAGTCAATAAGGATACGTGAGGCTCATCAGTACTAGGAAAGGAAGGTGACATGGTCAAAGTTTTCAAGGCAATGCAAAATCAAACCATGGACCAACTGGTCGATAAAATTATAGAATTAAGGAATCAATTGAAAAGAGAAGAGAAGGAAAAAGTTGAAATGAAAGCACTAATAAATAAACAACAAGAATAATTGGCACAAAAAGATACTCCAAAGGCACAACCCCCTTTAGTGGTAAGAATTTTGAATCATACCTATTATCTGAATACAATGAAGAAACAAATGTCAATGAAAGTACAAGCTCATGCTAGAGGGCTCACCGAGATGTTTAGGTAGATTAGGGTGATTCAAATAACTACTCGAGAAATACAAACATTGATACAAGAGAAGGAAGAAGACTTCAAATTCATTCATCCTACCCTTGATTTAATAGGAGATAATTTTGAAGAGTTGCAGGGTCAAGAGATAATAACAAATGAGGGCAGTAAAATCTAGTTCAATTTTGAGTTCTTGAAAGTGGCCATGTTTGGGGTAAACCAGGAAAGGTGGATCAATGTTGTAACTAAAATGGATAATCTGATAGAAGATGCAACAGGTAAAATGATGGATATTGGTCTATCCTTAGACCAATGCTTGGAAGCCCCCAGTATAGAAGAGCTACTCAGGCATACAATAGAAAGATTTGATTGTGAGTCAGATGATGAGTCAGAAATGACTAGACAATCTACCTTTCTGGTAAATACTATGGAGATGTTACTCTTCCAATATGAAAGAAACAAGCCTATTCTTGCCATACAAAAAAATAGAATTTTGTAGGAAATGAACATGCTAAGGTTTGCTGCCACCTTTGACATAGAAGTTTGGAGATTAATCAACAAACAAATAAAGTGGCTACAACAAGGTCAAAAAGGGAAAAGGGTTGAAACATCTAGTCAACGACTAGAAATGAGCTCAACTCTTCTAGATAAACAAGGACATGTGCTAATAGAAAAAGTCTCTGAAATAGCCAAAGAGTCAAGTGCTCAAAGGGGGATAGTTCAAGAAAAAATAGTTGAAAAGGAAGTAGTGGAAGAAAGAACAGACTCTCCCAATACCACCATCACTGGTTAAAATAAGCTACTATTTGAAAAGGTCAAATAAGAGTGTACAACATAAAAAAAAGAGATAGTGGAAGCCAGTTGTACCAATTTTGAAGATCAACTTAGAAGAGGACAAGTGTAAGGCTAGAAATAAACCAAGAATAATAGATTCAAGAACTAGAGGCTATAAAAGGAAGCAACTGTGTTCAGAATCATCATCAAGCAATTAGGGAATAGAATTTTTGCTAAGAGGTATACTTGAGTGCCCTTTAGAGTTGTGTTGTTGTATCTCCTTTTTGTGTCTATTTTTCTCATTCATTCTTCTTTCTTCCCTTTACTGTGCAGGATTTTGATAGGAAAGTGCTCAAGAAGTTGAGATTATTTCCTGTCCTATTGAGCTTGAGATTTAGAGACTCTACTGTTACCAGATTGGAACAAGGAGAGTAGGAGAGACCTGTTACATTATTTGAATAGAGTCTTCTTCATTGTATTGATGTATTTCTTTGAGAAAAATAGAGTTAAAAGGCATCCTACCCACTCTGCATGTAATATTTTATGAAATCAATACAATTCTGAGTTTCATTTCTATTATATCTTTGTCTTGGTACTGTGTGTCACTGTGTAATGGATTACATTATTTGAATGCATTATATACATTTCTTTCATTGGTCAACTTTTAGTTTTATTACGATATTCGAATAAGTCTAAGAGCGCCAATTTTATTTTTCCCCTTCTCTCTGTTCATGTCAAAATTGTTGTTAAATTGCTATAACAACCCAATGAATCTAGGCATCGGTCTACATAAGGCATAACAAATGGTTATTTTCTTGCTTGGTAATTTTAATACATATAGTGTTACATTAATCTGGAGTGTGTAATCAATGTTTTATCACAGAATTACCATTGGGGTTTCCTTACCCATTCTGCAGTTTTCTTTTAGCAATATTCGTGTTTATCAGAACAAAGAGGTAGGTTGACCAGAGCCTGTAATAGCTCATTGGTTTCAAATAGATTTTTATAGCGTGACAATCAAATCCTATGGATGCAAGAATCGGTTCCAATAGGACCAAGCATCTGTAAATAGTCGACACCTTTGGGACATCCTACAAAATACCAAACTACCTTAGGACATGAGAGAAGTACTAATACTCATGTATATTGGCCTTATGGCTGATAACCCACCTATCTTCGCATGCCTAGTGCAAGTATCTATCCACCTTTGGCTAGGTAGGGTAGCCCATGTATGGTCACCACTCTATCTGCTCAGGGAAGAGTTATGAAAATCAAGAAATGTAATGGTATAGGTCTCCTACATGAGACCTACTCTTGACACCCTCCTACTTTCGAGGCCAGTAGGCTGCATAACACTGACGATACTCATAGATATTAGTGATCTCCAAAGGTAAATCTATGGGGCGATCTGTCAAAATATGCTACCAGCACCAAATCTAAAGAAGTATGCTACAATCGATGCCCACTCTACTATGACATGTAATTTGGTACAAATCATGATAGAGCTACACTAGAAGGGTAATCCCCCATGCCAAAATAAGATGTCGGTCAAGCTAACCATAACCTCCCTAGTCCTAGCCAGGAGGTTCTAGGGGAATCTCATGCCTGATGAATCTAGGAGGACTATCTAGATAATCAAATGCATAAATATGACCTCCCGCTGTGAGAAGAATCCAGCCTAATACCACTCCTTGATGTGGATGCCTCCATGATAAATGTGGCCCTGAGCCTCGATGCTCTATCTACAAAAGATCACATAAAACATGACCTTCTTTGTCATGGTAGGAGAGGAGGTGATTTGCTCGCTAGCAACAGGTGGGTGAAAGATGCGGTAGACATTCTCTAGAGTCATAGTTATTTCACCTGTCGGTAGGTGAAATGTATTGGTTTGCGCATCAGGGTTATGCATAATGGCGAATATTCACAAATTGGGCAAATATTAGGATTTTTAAAATTTGAAATTGACGAATATGAGGACCCTCGATGTCAACCCATTCACCTAAAAATTTTGAGACCAATGTTTTCTTAGGGTCAATTTGCCATAATATATATCCAAACATAGGCATATGTGTACTCATTGGAAAGCTCTTTTTGAGCCTAATCTAATGGTGGTGTTTTTATGAAGTTATAAGGTGATTTAATAGGTCAAAATGTATCCCAAAGATGAACTTATTTTTTAGGGCTTCAAATGCCCCAAATTTTGGTATGAATATGATTTATTTGATTTGCTTAGGATTCACCTTGATTTCAACTAGGATTCACCATTTTTTACAAGTATATTTTGAGTCCAACACCTTATGCACAACCCTAATATGCATCCCAGTGACGGTCCAATGCAGTCATGTATGCTTGATCCGATCTGATGGTGGGGAGGTCCAGGAAAAACCAAAACCCCATGGTAACAAAATAATACCACTCCATGTCAGTGAGAGTGCAACGTAAGTTCTAAAGGAGATCAGTCTCCCTCGCTCTGTTTGTCAAGGTATGAGTGAAAAAAATCAAATAAATAAGAAAAATAATTAAAAATGACTAAAAAATGGTAAAAAAATTAGAAAATCTCATGAAAATGCAAAAACATGATCAAAAATTTCAAAAAAATCAAACAAAAGCACTTCAAAACTGTAATAAAATGCATTAATTCCTAAAAAAATCAAAGAAAAATGGAAACAAATTGAAAATTTTTCCTAAAGTCATTGCGTCGCTGGCAGAACTGTAGTCGACGAGGCGGTCAAAAATGTGACTGTTGGGATTTAAATCTCATAGCGACTGACAACTCGGTCCCCAATTTGCCAATTGGGGACTACGTTTGCCACCCTCAGCTAAGGAACATGACAGTTTAATGTTGTTCATTTAACCCATTGCTTAGTGTGGTTAATTTTAATATGGTAATTTGCAAGCGTAGTCTCAGTTTGTGTGTTACCTTGGAAGCATCAACTCTCCCATTAGTTGAAGCTTCTAAATGGTCGGCCATCGATGTGGATAGAAGGGAATCAGTGAGGTTTGCGATAGCGTTCCATGTCAGAATTCACTTTTTACCTCTTAGAGCTCTCATTTTTACTATCAGTTTCAGGTAAATAATGAAATTTTCAAATGGGAAAAGCCTTATATATTTTTTGAATTTGGTTCGGACTGCATCTGACAACACTGGTCCCTGAATTAGGGTCTTCCACCCATGGATCTGAGTCGTGGTCAAGGAAATTGAAAATTTTAACCACTTATAATAGACGCGGTCAACAAAATACAATAAATGCTTTCAATTACCATTGTGGAGAGTTGTAAAATAATAAATTAAAAATACCCACCAGACCAGATAATTCAAAAAAATTCAAAATACAAAAAAATTAGATAACATTAAAATCCAAATGCGCCTCGTATTTAGTTATTTACCCTATACACTTGGCGGTTGTAGCGACTTGTGTTCCATGCAAACCGACAAGATGAATAAATTACCATAAGGATATTTGGGGCAAATTAGTCATCATTGAATTGTATGCTTCATTTCAATCCCTAAGAAGACCCAGGCGACCAGACTGCTCTAGGGGAATGAGATATTCATGTCAATTATCCTATGATATTTTTTGTAGATCATTGAAAATATGATTCAACATAAGACTAATTAGAATTGTCCTCATTTCTATTCCCTAATAAGGCCTTCATGTCTGGACCACTCCATGGGATAGGAATATATAATTATTATTAATAGTTGTAATCATACCTAATTAGGCCTTACCAATAATTCAAATTCTAAATATTTAAATTTGTTCAAAGTCATTCATAGTGGTCAAGCGACCTCGCTGCTTCATTTAATTGTCATTACCCTCATTGACCCATCACTTGAGGGGGTAGTCATAATATCAAATCATAATTAAAGTCAACAGGAGATCCCTTGATCGTAGATCCCTAGATCTTATCAAAATTGTGTTCATCTTATGAATCTTTGTCAATGACTATCATAAGCTTACCCTCTACTGGGGAAAAAAGCAAATATGACAGTAAGTTAGTAACTCTCCTCCTTTCAAAATATATATGGTACAAAAACCTATAGTAGCCCTAAGCTGACCGATCAATGCTAGAGCTTGCCAAAGATTTTTAAAATTTAAGCCTTCCATCCAGTTGGAAGTAATAATTCTAGTATGTGCGTCTTATTTCAAGGACTCAGGCATCTAATGTTGATCAGTCCAATGATCATCATCCAAACTACAACATCATTTTAGGAGGTCTATTTTTTCTCAGTGTTGTTCAATATCACAACGCATATCAAAATGGGCATATGTAGACACCTAAATTGCATCATGTCAAGGTGACTACTCATATGGGACATGCTAGAAGACCATATGGAAGACCTTGGATAGATTCCAAGGTATAGCAGTGGTTTTTATCACTCATTTGGGCACCTTTGCCTAGTCAATGTTAGCCGCTGTTGACAACTGCGGTTAGCAGAGCTGACCACTCTTGTTAGCCCTGATCAGGCTTAAAAGTTAGTTGACATTTGACTGATTCAAAGTTGGTTCAAATGGCCAATTGGTTGTGGATTGGAGTGGTTTGAGTGAGGAAGGTTCTAGATCCTTCCATCCAACAAGCTCAACTACCCAATATTGTTCTTGGATTCCTCATGAAGCCACCCCTAGCCCTTGATAAATTCTATAAAATCCCCCTCCAAATGGGAGAAAGATATAGATATATCTCGAGTTGAAATACAATGAAGCCCTATCAAATTACATACTCACTTACATGCATTGAGAGGAGCACCTTTGCTATCCAATTCGAGATCACATGCCATGGAGGTTCTAGGAGGTTAGGAGATCCAAAAAATGTGAATTCATGCAATCCATGCACCAAATGAGCAATTCAACCACCAAATATGTTAGAGGACACAATGGTGACCCTTGATCATAAATTCCTCAAGGATAATTGAATATTGGACACCAAATAAGGAGGTCAAGAACATTTCAAGATCGACTGTAGCTATCAGCTGCAGCTAACAGTTCTCACCGTGCATCAGATTTGCAGTCAGGTTGTCATCTTCAATTTCCTTATTTTTTAGTTGTAGGATTTTCTTAATTGCATTATATTAGACATATATCATGTTAATTTTCTTTATAGAGACTTTGACCGATGAAATTAGATTTTTTAGTCATTTTTCTTCACTTTTGCAATTATGGCACTAATGGTTATTTTCATGCTTCCATGCTTTCAATATCGTAATTAAACCAATAGATAGCTAGATATGCTTTTGTTTATATGTTTGTAGCAATATTTTTAGGTTTAACATAAGTTTAGTATGTTTCTTGTACTTTCTTGATTTCATGCTAGTTATACTACCTTTTATGCAAATACCTCCTAAAAGCCTCATCAAGAGAGGCCTCATTTGTTGCTAATTGCTTGTTGTTTATTGCACGTAGGACTAATAGGGTTTTGAGATGTAAGGTAGAAAATGCCTCTAATCATGGAGAAGAAGGTCATCAACACCTTGGAGCAGTTCATGTCCATTTAGAAAGTATGCATATTGCACCTACCCCATTGGGGCTTTCAAATTGTGTTAATTGTATCAACATTTGGGTGACCCTAAAAGGGGCATGATTGTAGCTGAGATTTGATTCAAGATTAATAAAAGAAATATTCACTTTCTTGTCATATGCAATCTTGTCTTTCATTTCTTTCTGTAATGATTAATTTCAATTAATGTATTAGTTTAGGTGTATGTTTTTTAGATCGGTACAAAATGTTATATTTCTCGCAAAGTGCTTGAACATACTTGTTCTTGAAAGACTTGCAATTGTCAGAGACAATTTTTGAGGGTATACCAAAATGACAAATGATGTGGTGAAGAATAAACTACACAATTCTAGGTCCTATCATACTGGTTAGAGGAATTGTCTCAACCCACTTTGTGAAGTATTTGGTGGTTGTGATGATGAATGTATGTTATCCTAAGGAAGGAGGTGAAATTTTACCAATTAGATCTAGGCCCCATTGTGAAAGGACCGAAGGCTTTGAATAGGCTATAAATATTGTGATGGTACATGAGTTAAATTATCATGTTCTTGATATTTCTTGTAATGTTTAACATAAGTGCAACAATCACGTTCCATTGTGGGCCAATAATAACCCATGCATAAAATACGCTTTGCAATGGCCATTTCACTAAAATGACCACCACAAGTACCATCATGGGCTTTAGCTATGGCTCTTTGTGCCTCACTAGACTCAAGACAACGAAGGAGGACTCCATCATAACCATGTTTATACAACACATCCCCCAAGAGAACAAAATGAGCTACCTTTTGCTTGAATGTACGTTTGGCAGTTCAAGACATGTTAGATGGGAGTGTTCCAAATTTAAGAAATGCTACTATTTGGCTTGAACAAGGCTCATATGGATCTTATTGGATAAAGCAAATATCCTTTTCATATTTAGACTCAACATGAACAATTGTAGATTTAGAGATCGTTGAAATTATAAGGGGTTGTACCTCTCTAAAGGAATCTTTTGGAATCACCGATCCAAGGGAGGCCATTGCCTCTGCAAATATATTAGTCAAACGTGGTAACCTATTTATTTCAAACCAATAAAACTTAGAGAGTAATTTTATTGCTACTTCATGATAAATATTAATGGTAGGTTCTTTGCATTGGTATTCTCCATTGATTTGCTTGACAACAAGTTGAGAATCACCAAATATCCTAATATGCTTAATGCTCATAGCTATAGCTGATTGAAGACCTAAGATTAAGGCTTCATACTCTACACTTTGCAATGTTTTTTGTGCATTTGAAGTCAATTTTGAATGATAAGGGGATAGGTAACCCCTGGGGTGTGTAAAACACGACTCCAACACCTTGAAATTTTGCACACTTAGAGCCATTAAAGAATAGTGTGATATAGATGTCTTCCTTCAGAATGACATCTTCTTATTGTATAGTGACAACAAATACCAAATCATCTAGGAGCTCAATAATCAAAGTATTATCACTAAGTAGCAGAGCTTCTACAAGTTGATCAACTATTACTTGACCTTTAATGGATTTTTGGCTAACGAATTCCAAGTCAAACTCGGTAAGGAGAATTATCCATTTAGTAGTGCGGGTGTTGTTGTAAGTGTGAGAAATCATATAACACAGAGGATTTTATCTAACTATGACTAATTTATGTGACTAAGCATGTAATATCGAAGTTTCTTAGTGGTGAAAACCACTGCTACGCACAATTTTTCTACATAAGCATATCTAGTTTCATAGCTTACCAATGTTCGACTAATGTAATAGATAGCTTGCTCTCAATTTTTTTCATTATTTTGTGCAAGCATTGTCCCTAATGCAAAGTTCGTTGCTGAGATATAAATATAGAAAGGGACCCCTAGATGAGGAGGAGCTAATACTGGTAGAGAAGATAGGTATTGCTTAATATCATTAAAGGCTTTTTGACATTCATCTATCCAAGAGAATGGCACCCACTTTTGTAGTAGGTTATTGATTGACCTAAATTTGTTAGAGCAATAAAGTGATGGATTGATTGGATATTTCCTTGTAAACTACATAATTATTTTAAGTTATTTTGGGGAGGCATCTCCATGATGGCCTTGACCTTATTAGGATCCAACTAAATGCCTCTTTTGGAGATAATGAATCCTAGAAGTTTTCCCGAAGTAACACCAAAGACACATTTCTTAAGGTTCAACCTTACATTATGCTCTAGGAGTCGGTCCAATTTTTTTTCCAATACACCAATGTGATCTTATCGAGTTTTAGATTTAACCAAGAGATCATCCACATAATATTCGATAATATTATGCATGTAGTCATGGAAAATATATGTCATGGCACATTGATAAGTGGTACCTATATTTTTGAGGCCAAAGGGCATCACCTTGTAATAAAAATTTCTCCAAGATGAAGTGAATGCTATTTTGTGTTGGTCATCAGAATTTATTTGAATTTGGTTGTATCCCAAAAAATTATCCATGAGTGAAAGAATTTCATGGCTAGCATAGGTGTCGACAGGAGTATCGATGTTTAGGAGAGGAAAATCATCCTTAGGACATGCTTTATTAAGATCTTGAAAGTCAGTGCAAATGCGTATTACCCCATTAGGCTTATGAATGGGTACCATGTTTGAAATCCACTCAGTATAATCGATAAGAACTATGAAGTTCATGTCTAAGAGTTTTTGAAGCTCTTTTTTTACCAAGAGTTCCATGGTAGGATGCATTCTCCTAAGTTTTTGTTTGACCGACTTAGCATTAGGATGTAAGGTGAGATTATGGACAACCAGAATAGGGTCAAGACCAGACATACCCCTATAGGACCATGCAAATATGCCCTTATTCATTTTGAGGAGAGAAATTAATTGCTCTTATTCGTCGGGTGATAAAATTTTACCAAGCTTGACAATTTTGGGATTGTCTTTGTCTGAACTAAGGTCCACATTGATGGTATCTTCAATGGACATGTGGGAACCTTCCTCAAGTTGATGGGGCGTAGGGATCAAATGAATGTCATATAAGATGTCATCAAAATATTCTGGCTTATCCTCATATATTTATACTTGGAAAACCTCAGGATTCGAAGGTGAAGGTGAAGGTGAAGGTAGAGGGGAAGGAGGAATATAGTTGGTGGAAGCCCTTAACAATTATGCAAATAAGATAAAATAAAAAAGGTATGGAGGTGAGGAAATTTGGTCTATATCTATAAGGCTTATCTCATTTGGAATTGGTTTAGCTGGATCATATGGATTACAAAGTGGGGTAAATAAATCAACAAGATTCATGTTGACTTATGGGCAAGGTGGATAAGGTACGATGGAATGGATGGGACCTAGGAACCAGTGCTAGGAGTCTGGTAAACCTAGATAGCAGTAAGCAACACAAATAAGTACCTTTAACTAATTGATACATACATGCGATTCTTAAAAGAAAACTTATTTTTGTTTGATTTTTGATTTTTTTATGGTAGTGGTGAAAACCACTATTTTTATTTTATGTACATATGTTCCATGTTGGCTTATGAAATGGCTTCATGGAATGGAGGTGGTGGTTCACCGGTAGGGGCAAATCATTTTTGTGTAATAAGCAAGTGAAATATGGGCTCATGGATGGGGAATATTTGAGATAAAACTCATCTTGTTTAGTAGACCTTGACTTGATATTATGTGGAAGGACCATGGTTAGATGGTGGCTTGGGGAATGGTGAAGGTAGAGATGTTTCACAATATGTCAACTCGACATGTGAAACATTAGGTCATGGTGATGGAATGGTTTGGAAAAGCTATTGAATGGATGATGATGATGATGAAGTGGATGGCAATGATGTTGATGATGTGGATTGATTATGACCACATGTACATGTAGTCAATGATGAAGATGATGTGATCATGGAATCTTTATGGGAATTTGTGATAGGGAGCTCCTTAGGAATCAGAGTTTTTGATGATGAAATTGGTGGAGTGGTAGATGGATTGGTTGATGGTGAAAGAAAAAGGTGTGTGGTAGGAAGCATAGATTCATAAAGTTTATAAATATCTTGGTATACTTGCACCAACAAGATAGGAGCCCATGCATACACATACTACCTAGTGATAATATCAGTCACTACTCCTATCAGGTTCCAAGGGAATCTACACCTAGTGCTATTTGGGGCCACGATGTTTGCCAACACGAATATTACCAAGGCACATAGGGCATATAACTCCTTGTCCATGTACATTGATAAGTAAGGTATACCTCCACTCTCCACCATCATACCCTGCCATCCATAACCAAACATATTCATCATCTCTATATTTTGACCATGCCCAACCTCAACTTAGATCCCCTCCATCATAACCTTGAGGATGCGATATACATCCTCCAAGGTCATGATCACCTTCTCTATAGGGAGTTGAAAAGTCCCCCCTATTCGCATTCCACCTCTCCGCCAGGGCAGAGAGGTAGCCCTCATCAACCCTCACATTATCAACTTGAGCTACCTATGCTAGCCCCACATCCTCTAGAAACTCCCACTCCTCATCCGATACCGTATTCCTCATTCCAAAAATGAGAGGCAATAAATGGTGTCGAGCCTCCAAAATCCTAAGCTGCAACACAACACAACTTGTCATTTAAAAAAAAAAAATCACAAAAACACAAAATTTTTACACAATACATAAGAAATATAATTACCTCAATAGATCACACTCCAACATCAGCCTCAATCTCTGCACTCACTCCCTTTACCACCATAGCTTTCACGCCCAATTCACTTCACCTCACTTCACTCCACTCTCCCAGACGCAGCTTCACAAACTCTCAAACACACAAATGAGCTTGGTTTCTTGTATTAGCACCTATTTATAGCTTCTTCAACTACCTTGAGATTCCCATGGATGTTTCTTGGTGCATTGAAGCACCCATGGGTATTTGCAAAATGCCCAAATACCAGTGGGCATTTCTACAATGCAAAAGCACTAATGCGTGTTTGGTGTCAGTTTTCACAAAGAGATAATTTTTCACAAAACAGTGGCTTATCTCCTCAAAATATTTTTGCATTACATCCATGAATCTATTCTATAATTTCACCAGGTTTTATGAAGATTCCACTTTATTTGGATGCATAATTATTGTTTGAAATGACAAATTGCAAATCCTCTTGACAAGTTACAAAAGCACTCCAAACAGTCCACACCTTCACAAAACAATCACAATTATCATTCTTCACATTCATACATCATCACAAAAATCATTCCATATCATAATTTGTATACTTGCCAATTTCAAACAACAATTGAGTGAATCTTGTATCTAGTGGGTTTTTCTATATACTCAACGATTGCAGCAATTTGTATCCATGCAACTCAATAAGATGAAGAGCCTACCATAAGGAAACTTGGTCATTTTCATCATTCCATATCCCATTGTTCAAAACCACAATCATATTTGGTAGTTCACATTTTGAGTGAAACATTGCCAAGAACAATTTTCACAAATGTTGTCATTGATGACCTAGTTCGTGGGGCTTAAAACATGGAAAAAATCACATTTCATCATTTTACCTCTTTGAAATTCATCATGGCAACTGGACTTAGCTAGGGTGATTGGTTCCGATCATAGGAATTATCTAACAGTCACTAGTTGACCCTCCGAAGTTGACTACTTTTTATTTTTGCATATTCATCCTTGCATATCAATGACACCGGAAGGCACATTCTTTAGTAGCATCGAAACCCCTCAAATTTGGGGTAACCACATATGGTTTTGAATTTTCCGTAATGGGATACATATTACATGATCATGAAATCTACATTTAGCTAAAATCCCTTCATCAATTAGGATAAAAATAGAAAAATTCTCCATCACACATTTTCACAAAATTCTTCATATGTTGGGGCAAAAATAGATGCATTATTTCACATTTTTCACCAATCCCATCCATACCATTGGGGCAAAAATGGTATCACATTTGCATCATTCATTTGCACAAATTTTTCAATTGGATCATGATATTCATCTGCAAACTCATTCGCCAATTGAGGGTGTAATCTATGCAAAATTCAAATTCTTTCATTCTTCTATCTACAAGCTCATGTTTCACATCCCAAGAGAGAAGCTGCTTCTGCACCTAGATAAAATAGGTGTCTTGTGTTTTTGCACTACATTGTGTTTCACGCAATGCAGTACAAAAAACTGCATCTATAGACACAAAAACCTAGCCACTTGTCATCCATCCTAACTTTCCCACCATTTCCACCAATTATTCATATATATTTAAATATTAATATTTTATATATTATATTTTATATATATTTAATAAATATATATTTATATAAGTGAATTAATCCCAGCCATATGATTTCATTTAATCTTATCCATTAATCTACATCAATCCATGCCACACCCAAATTTAATATCCACCCTCCAATATGCTTTTATATCATCCATACAATTAATGTCATTGAAACCCTAAGTATGCCCTAGGTTGGATTATTAATAGAAACTATTTTGATGGCTCAACCCCTAAGTCATGAATTCTCTGAGTAATCCTTGAATTTGAAGCAATACCTAAATTCCTTGGAGTATCCAATCACTTTCCTTCCATCCTTGCCTACCATAACCCTTCGCATCCATTGCCACCTCCCTTTCTCAGCCAGATATGCTTCTGTAGACTTTCCCTTCAACCACCAAATGCCTTTGAGCATTTCCTATCATTCTCAAGCACCTCTAGGTGCTTTCTTCTCCACTTCCAAGTGCCTCTGGGTGCCCTCTACCATTGTAGAGCATCTACGGGTGTTTCCTGCAACCACCAAGTACCCGTTAGCTTTTTATGCTAGAATTTTTGAAGTCTCCCTAGCCTCTGAGCGATTCCAGGGCATCACCACACCAGTTTACTGTAGAAAACTTCATCAGATCAGAAGATAATAGACAAGTAAGGTAAATATTGTATTTGGTATTTTATTTATGCACTTTCAAATTTTGTTCATTTATTCATATTGCATAGCTAGGGTTTTTATCTACTTTTTGAGGGCCTCACACTATGGAGCCCTCATAGTTGCTACTAACTCATTTGCTATTTTATTGTTTACAAATCTGGAAGTACTACATCAACATTGGATAACTACTTAAGCTGGAGTGGTCCAACATCAGATAAATAGAAGCCCACTCACTTCTATTGGGAGCATATATGCGTTTTGAGATACTACTAGCATTGTGTTGCTAGGGTTTCAGAGAACCCTAGCCATTGTAAAATTTGTATTAAAGAATTCAAGAGTTCTTATTGTTATAATGGAGTTTTTAGGCTCCCTCCATTAATATAAAATCATTCATTGTGCAATAATGTTATTTTTTTTTTGATTGGTTGAAAGGGTGTTGAAAGGTCCCTAAACCTTGTACAAGAGGATTTACATGAATTCCAGATCGACCGAGGTGGTCCAAGAACTAAAGATCAAAGGGCGAGCAAACCTCCACATGAGGAAAGGTGTTGCAAAATCATGACCAGTTTGGTGATGTCGTGAAATTGTGACAAGTTGCGCCGTTGCATCCAAGAGAAGAAGGGATGTCACGAAATCGTGACTAGAAGCACCGTCGAAGCCGAAGGAGGGAAGGTGTCGTGATATCATGACAAGTTGCAAGGTTGCTGCCAGAAGAAAGGAAGTGTCGTGATATCACGACAAGTTGCTAGGTTGGAGCCAGAAGAAAATAAGAGTCATGAAATCACGACATGAAGCAAACCTACGATCGGGCAGAAAAGGTTTCACAAAATCACGATAATAAGTAAGACCGCTGCCGAAGAGAAGAGGTGTCACAAAATTATGACAAGAAGTAAGACCGCTGTTGAAGAGAAAAAGAGTCACGAAATCATGACATTTATGGAAGACCGCTGCCGAAGAGAGAAGGTGTCACGAAATTGTGACATGATGGAAGACCGCAGCCGAAGAGAAAAAGTGTCACGATATCATGACAAGATGGAAGACCACTGCCAAAGAGAAAAAGTGTCACGATATCGCGACAAGATGGAAGACCGCAGCCGAAGAGAAAAAGTGTCACGATATCGCGACAAGATGGAAGACCGCAGCCGAAGAGAAAAAATGTCGTGATATCACGACAAGATGGAAGACCGCAGCCGAAGAGAAAAGGTGTCGCGATATCACGACAAGATGGAAGACCACTGCCAAAGAGAAAAAGTGTTGCGATATCGTGACAAGATGGAAGACCGCTGCCAAGGAAAAAAAGTGTTGCGATATCATGACAAGATGGAAGACCGCAGTCGAAGAGAAAAAGTGTTGCGATATCGTGACAAGATGGAAGACCGCAGTCAAAGAGAAAAAATGTCACGATATCGTGACAAGTTGCAAGAAAGAGAAAAAGTGTCACGATATCGTGACAAGATGGAAGACCGCTACCAAAGAGAAAAAGTGTCGTGATATCGCGACAAGATGGAAGACCGCAGCCGAAGAGAAAAAGTGTCGCGATATCGCGACAAGTTGCAAGAACGCACCCGAAGAGAAAAAAGTGTCGCGATATCGCGACAAGTTGCAAAAATGCACCCGAAGAGAAAAAGTGTCACGATATCATGACATGTTGCAAAAACGTGGCCAAAGAGGAAAAGTGTCGCGATATCGCGACAAGTTGCAAAAACGCGATCGGAGAGAAAAAGTGTCGCGATATCGCAACATGTTGAAATTTTGTGGCCAATGGTGAAAGGTGTCACGATATCATGACCAGTTGCCAAAACACGGCTGAAGGGGGAGAAGAAGGAAGAAAGGACACAAAAACTCGACTAGTTCCATGAGCAAACAAACCCGGTCCCCTACCAACCACTCACATTGTGTAGACATTGGTACTTATAGAAGCATCCCTTAGGCCAATGGGAAAGGAGTCTCTCCAAACATGAATGTTAGATTCGCCAACTCCCTTGTTAGCAAGCCAGTCTGCACTTTGTTTCCTTCTCGGTACTGATGCTTAATGACTAATTCTGGGTAAATGCCGATTAGTGCCTTGCATTCTTGGAAGATCAAAACAAGGGCCCAGGGAGGCATAGAAGTCCCATTGAGCCAGTTGATACAGTGCAGTGAGTCTCCTTCTATGATGAGTTTATTGATGGTCAAGCCTTCCAAAAGAATCAAGCTTTGGAGCAGAGCTCAAGCCTCTGCTATATTGTTAGATTGAATTCCTAGGTTCTGGGCAAAGGCCAAAATTATTTCTCCTCTGTGATTTCTGAGAATTCCTCCTTCGCCAGCCGCTCTTGGGTTGCCTTTGGCTGCACCATCAAAATTAAGCTTGTGCCATCCAGTAGGAGGTAAGACCCACTTGATGACGGACCTGTCAACAGAAGTACAGGGTGTGGAAGAGAAATTGGAAAGATTGAAGAGTTTTGATAGGTCCAATTCAAGGCCAGGAGGGGGGGTTTGGAAGACGAGACAAGAGAGGCATTCTCCATAGCAAGGGCCAAGATTTTAGCAACAACAATCTTCTTATTAGTGGCTTGGTTTTTGAAAATTCTAGCATTTCTCTCAAGCCAAATCTGCCATAGGAAGATGTGAAGGCAAGCTTGCCACATGAATTTAAGTTGATTGCTCTTGAAAGGCCGGGGCCATTGTTGAAAAATGAGGGGAATGGAATGAGGGAGGGTTGCAGAGATGTCGAAGGTGTTAAGAATCTGGTTGAGCACGGCAAGAGAGAAGGGACATTCCAAAAAAACATGCGAAGTTGACTCACAGGCATTTTTACACAGGATGCACCAATTGGGGATGAGTAACCCTCTGATTAACTGCAATAATGTTATTTGATTTATACTTTATATTTCTATTATTTGGTGTTGCATTTACCTTATCTGTTGTCTTCTAATATGATGAACTCTATTGCAGTAAAATGGGGCGGTGATGCCCTAGCATTACTTGAAGGCTAGGGAGACTTTAGAACTTCTGGCATAAAATGCTTATGGGTTCTTGGCAGCTACATGAAATGCCTGTGGGCACTCAAAAATGGTGGAGGGCACCCAAATATTCTTGGAAGTGGAGGAGGAATCACCTAGAGGTGCTCAAGAATGACAAGAAGTGCTTGAAGGCATTTAGTAGCTGAGGGAAAAGTCTGTAGAAGAAGACCCGATTGAGCGAGGGAGGTAATGATGGATGCAGAGGGCTATGGTAGGCAAGGATGAAAGGAAAAAGTGCTTAAAAGCTCGAAGGAACTCAAGGACTACTTCAGATTTAGGGATTTATCAAAGAATTTATGACTTAGGGGTTGAGTCATCAAAATGTATCCTATTAATAATCCAACCTAGGGCATACTTAGGGTTTTAAAGACACTAATCATGTGGCTGAGATAAAAGCATACCGAAGGGTAGATATTAAATCTGGGGTGTGGCATGGATTGATGTAGATGAATGGATAGGATTAAATGAAATCATATGGCTAGGATTAATTCACTTATATAAATATATATAATATATAATATATAATATATAATATATAATATATATATATATATATGTATATATATAATATATATATATATACATATATATATATATACATATATATATATGTATATATATATATATATACATATATATATATATATATATATGTATATATATATATATATATACATATATATATATATATATATATGTATATATATATATATATATATATATATATATATATATATATATATATATATATATATATATATATATGAATAATGGGTGGAAATGGAGAGAAAGTTAGGATAGACAACAAGTGGCTAGGTTTTGGTGTTTACAATGATATTAAAGTCAAAGATAGGAGACCTAAGAAAAAGAGGTCCCATAGCAGATAGAGAGATAAAACCCAAGAAAAGTTGTCCCATTGTAGATAGAGATTGAAGAGATCATTAATCTAGCTTGTTTTTGTAGAGATAGAAAGTAAGCAAAAAAGAGAAGGCAACATATTTTGTGAAGAAAAATACTAATATAAAGTATCATAGAATAACTACGTAGGACAACAAGCATATTTTAAGATAGTGTTCAATCTAAGCTTGAAGGTGGTAAGCTTTAAGGTAGTAAAAAAACTTCAATATAACCAAAATACTTAAAGAAAACAAGCTTAGAATTGAAGGCAACAAGTCAAGTGAAAGAAATTTGATAGCATTAAAGTCTTTAAAGAACTATTTGGCTTTTAGGAAAGAAATCATTGGTAGAGTTAAAGAGTTGCCATTACAAGAGGGCAACAAGCATACAATATTTGCATTGCAAGAGTTAAAAAGCTACAACAATTTCAAAGGTATTTATAAGTTGCTTGGAAGTCAAATTTTTTGGAGTCTACACAAAGATAACAATAGGAAGAGGCCACATGAACCTACACAATAAGATAAGTTGATTAGAAGGAACATAAGCATCAATAATTGAGCCAAATAAAGATCAAAGTTATAAAATAGAATCAAACGAAGTGCAAAAAGAAATAAAATTATCTCTAAAGAGCCAAGTCAAGCTAAAGGTAAACATAAGCAAAGCCCAAAGCAGGAGTTAATCCAAGCATCAAGGAACCTAGCTAAGGAAGAACTAGCATTGAGAAGGAATACGAGCATTAAGTCAAGTGCAACATCAAGCATAGAGCCAAGTTCTAATCTAGGCTACGTAGGATCAAACAAGCTCTAACTTAGACATAGAACAACTCAACGAGATCAAAATTTAAATACGAAGACAAAATTCAAACTCTAGAGACAAAAGCCGAGTACCAAGATGTTAGAGATAAAAGTCGAGCACCTAGGACATGGAGTTGAGCACCTAGGAGAGCATAGGTCAAAGTGTAGAGATAGAGAAAAGTGCTACAAGCACCACAAGTTCCAAGCATTTGAAGTGCCAAGCAATGGAAGCATCAAGAAACACTATGAAGAGGAACTCAAATACTAAGGAACCTAAGAGTTTGACATTATTTCTGTTCAAGCCAAGCTGAAGATATCTATGTTGAATTTCACCAAGAAAATATGAAATGAAATGTTAGAGGAACTTGAGAAGGGTGTAGTCATTTCAGAATATCAAATACCATATCAGGAGAAGTTTTACAAAAGTGGTTCAAGTGTAATCTAAATCACAAAGGACAAGTGTCTCACAATGAAGTGAGGGAATATTGGAACATTTAAAAAATATTTTTGAGCACCAAACGAAATTGCCATGCACTCTATCAAATTGTCACGTTGAAATCAAGAATGTGGATGGGAAGAGAATGAAGCATTCTAAGTAGTGGTTCATGCAAAGAATACTCACTCATCATCACACACTCAAGCCAAGATAAGGATAGAGAAATGCTTACCAAAGCAACACAAAATATCATCTCAAGTAGCCACGCCTAAGGAAGGTAATAATTTTAAGTTTTTGATAAATTAAATTAGGTTAAGAGGAGTTATAAGGTGAATACTTTTATAAATTTTTCTAAAGTTATTATGGAGAGATAAGTGTGTTACTAGTATAATTTAGTTTTTTAATTGTTTTATAAGTTTTTAGAATGATAAGTAGTGTTAGTAATTTAGTTATTTGAAATTTTATTATTCATTATTTGAAATTCAAAGCTTAAAGAATATTTGCAAATTTTTTAACTTTGGAGAGATAATTCTACTTCAAATTTAGGAATATTTAATTTGTAAAATTTTTATTTTCTACTTTTCTAACCAATCAAGGAGACATAAGCAATTCTATGTCATAGGTATAGAAAAATTGAGAAAATTTATTATAGACTATTGATACATAGATTCTAGAGCTAGTAGACACATGATTGGGAATAAACAATGGTTTAATACACTATGTGAAAAACGTGAGAAACCGGTTGCTATAGCAAATAGTAAGACTTATGGAGTAAAAGGAATAGGAGATGTTCTAGCCAATCTAATAAATGGAAAAGGAATAATTAATATTTTTTATATGTTCATGGGTTGATTACTAATCTTCTTTCAGTTTCTCAACTCATGGATCAAAATATGATAGTAGAATTTAGATTTATCAATGGAAGAAAATAATTCTATATTATCAAACAAGAGAAGATGATAGCCTTAGGTTCCTCTAAAGATAGTCTATTTACTTTAGATACTACCACAAATTTAGCTCTTTTAGTGGGAATGTTTGAGACAAGAGAACTTTGACATAACCGATTAGGACATACCAGTGCATCATCTTTAAATAAAATCATTAATATCAAATGGTAGGTATACCAAAGCTTTCTTGGGAGTCTATTGTATGTCTAGAATGTTAAACAGGAAAAAAACATAGAATAACTTTTGATCTTCATCAGCATAGGTCTCAAAAACCTTTGGAACTAATATATACAAACTTATGTGGCCCAATGAATGTTACTAGGACTAGAGGACACACATATTTGTTAGATTTTGATGAGTATATGATATAGGAAATGCAACCACAAGATGTAAAATAAGCAAGCTATGATAACTATATGATAATGACACTATAATATGTAGGAAAATGATAAGAGAAACTTCTACAATAACTCAAAAATATGCCATTAATGAAAGCTTACAAAAATAGTACAATGTAGTATAATGGAGGACATGAACACTCCATAAACTATTTTGAAGAGCTACATTGTACCACACTATCAATCTATACTATGCACTCTCTATATTCTCTCCTCTCTCATTTCACTCACTATAAGGCCTTTATATAGGAAGATAGGTTCCTTGGCCCTTACTCTACCTTTGAATCTATCCTATGACTTATGTACATGTGGACTACATGCACATTTACATCATTGCACATTCTAAAACTTGTGCATTTATTACATGCTGAAGTAACTACATAAATTTATTACTAAAGATCCTTTCGTCTGGTTTTTTTTTTTTAACTCCAAAAAAACTTACTCTAAAGTAAACTCCTACTCTAGTAATGTACCCAAGGTGGTACATTAGTATGTACCTAAATAATGTAATATACTCTAACACCCCCCTGTATTACATTATTTGGGTATTGAAGACTTTAGTCTTCAATATGGATCTTCATCTTGGTTATAGAATTTGACCTTTTCTTTTCTTCTTCCTGTATTCTACTTCTTGTTTGTATCCTATTCAAGCAAGTAGTTAGTGTCTTCATAAAATGCTATCTTTGTTGAGAGAACTTTAACTTCATATTCTTCTGGTTCTATCTTTGTTCTATATTTATCATCCTCTCTATTTATATCTAGAATAGGATCTTTGTCTTGTTCTTTTCTGCCATGTTTTCTCTTCCCCCTTCTTCTTCATTTTCATATTGTTAATAGAGGAATATCTACTTCATGATAAGTTAGTCTATCATCACAATAAAATTGACTTGGATTAAAATATTCTCTACCAACATTTACTTTCTTTTGTTTCATTCCTCAAAAGGACGCAAAAGTGATTAATTATAAATAGAACATTAAGCACTATTATAAAGAAAGAATAATCATATTTGAAGTATTCCACCAAGTTCTAAATAGAGTTTCATGAAGATATCCAATTAATGCTATAAATTTCTCTTTCTTTGCTTCTTTCAAAAATAAAGAGAATATTTCTTTCAAATCTATAGATAAGAGGTTGAATCCATTAAAGTTTTCTATTAGATTTTGTGAATAGAACCTAGGTTCATGACTATCATTTCACTATTCTTATTTAATGCATTCTTAATTGTTTCCTTCATAATAAACCTTTTGATGTTTATTTATTTTTATTACCTTTAAAGTTGTCTTCCTTATAGCTCCCTAGTTTAGAGTATGTGAGCTACTTTGATAAAACCTTTCAAGACTTAGGTTTTATAGAATTTCTTATGTCTCCCTAGTGATTAGAATATACTCTAAGATTAGTTACTATTAGTTCACATTTTGAGTTGATTTTGTAATGTTTTGATAATAATCAACTCCTATTCTCCTTATTTCTCCTATTGAATTATACACTTATTAATTTGATGAGTTCTCTATGGTTGGATTTCTTTTATCCCTTTAGTATGATTATGAGACAAGTGTAAGTAAATAATTCCAACTCCTTTAAGTAAATAATGAACTTGCTTTTATACCCCTTAATATCCAATAGTTTAATATTTCTAAATTCCAATAAACTAAGGTTTGAAGTAGTATTCCTTATAACTCCCTAATTTGGAATTTTTAGAAATTGATAATATTTGCAATAATAATAATTTGGTTTACTAAGTAGAAACCCTTATATCTCCTATGATATTTAATTGCAAATATTTAGATAATTGTATTTCAACTAATGTGCTTTGAAATACTATTAAGGATAAACTCCTTTGATTTGCTTTCCAATGTATTAAGGTTGATTTTGCTAGTATCTCCAATGTAAATAATAAATGAACTCAACCTTATGTTATACACCTTATCACTCCTTTATGAAAGCAATTTTAATCAAGGTGAAACCTTACCTTTATAATGTTGCAACTCCTAAATAGTAGGCACTGTATTAGTGGGCCCTGTATACCTTCAATGATGGACGTATGATAGTGATGGCAGTGAGTATTTAATGCTCCTTTGACTCCTCTTTAACTCCTTGGATACTTACTCTTAATCATACCTCAAATTTTCTCTTAATCCCACTTAAATTTACCTTGACTCCTCTGCATTCAATGCTTGCATCGGATGCACTTCCTTCATTGTGAGACTTCTTGTCTTTGCTAGAAATAGCTTCAATTTCCTCTCCTCTCTACGTAGTATCCTTGGGTGGCTATTAATATGGATATGTTCTTGGTCCAAGTGACAAGTGTCACTTCCAGGTTATTCAATGCTTAATTTCCTTCCCTTAGAAGGTTATTCCCTAATATTAGTGCTGCAAATGATATACCATGTGTTGCAGGCATTAGACTTTGATCTTGGGCATTGATTTAGGTTCTTTCAATGCTGCTTGTATGAAGTGCAATAATGACTACATTGTGTAACCTTCCAATGATGTAGATTAATGCTCTATAATAGATTTTATCCTTCCTCTTGAGCATTTCTCTCCTAGGTATACATTGAGGAATATATGGGCATCTAGTTTGAATGTTCCAAGTGGCACAAGATGCATGGGCTTCACATTGCAAGTGGTGCTCAGGTTTTGTGCATGTATAATTCCTTCCAATACCTATCTCTTTGTATACTTCTTTCTAGAAAATACCTTTAGTAACTTGTCTTCTATTTCATCTTTCCAAATGAATGATGATGCTCTATGGGTGGCTATAGCTAAGATGTATCAAGGGCACTACAATGGAGGTTCTATGGCTTCCCGATGATGGCTTTAGGTGCTTCATTTTAGTTGATGGTAACATCTAAGTCAAATATTGTGTAATGCACCTTGTAACCACTTCTTCATGCTATCCTTAGCACTATTCCTTTTATGTTGATATACAATAGATGATAGCCACTTTATGTAGACCTTGTTATGCTATCCCTCTTATGTGGATATGCACTAGATAATAAGCTCCTTATGTTGGCTTAATGTTGTAGGTAACTGCTATTGTGGGTGCTCGATTTGGTGGTGGATATGGTGACTTTTAGACACCTTGAGACTTGATTGACGTGAGCCCTCCATTGGCTCACTTCTCTTGCTCAAAATATTTCCCCTTGCTAGCTGGAATGGTCACTTGTAAACTATGTATTTATGGCCATTGTAATACCTTTTAGATCCTATATAATTTTTCCTTATTTTTCTATTTAAAAGGACAAGAATGGTGCTTCCTTTTCAATGTAAATATTGCTTCAATAGTTAAGATAGTGTACCTTAACTTTCACCAAGGTTTTAGATCGAATATCTCCTTTTCAAGCTCTCTAACTTCTCTGATAAGATGGCTTCTTGAGAGTAAATTATGTTACATTCCTTTTGGTGACTTTCTTTCACCAAGATATGCTACAAGTTTTGCATGCTCAATAGTATCTCTAGACACTTTGATAGTACATTGATTTGTGCTCTTTGGTTTTCACTTTAACTTAACAACCAATGCACATAATAACCTTTGAGAGTAACTAGTTCAATGCACTAATTTTCACCTTTGATTAATCCTTAATGCACCAATAATATTTCCAAATTAATGCACTTAAGGATAACTAGAATAGTGCAATAGTAATCTCACCTTATTTCTCCTCCAAAGTAACTTGTAAGATGCACTAGTAATAACTCTTGAAGAACTCTCAAATGCACTAATAAACTCTACAAATTTAACTTAAAAGTAATGTCTTCTTTGTTTTAACTAGTTAATAGGAAGATGATATTTTCCTTTTTTTCAAAATATATCTAACTCCTATTTTAATGTGTAGGTATAAACCTTAAAATAAACTTCCTCCTGCACTCTCTTGAAGACTATAATATGCAACCTTCTCTTTGCAACTTCTTAAAACTCTAATATGGTGCTTAATGGAACTTGATAACGAATTAAATTAAAGTTCAATTAATGAACCTATTTGCACCCAAGTTGCTTACCTTAATGATCTCTGTAGATGAAGGATTTCTAGGTGATTAGATTCACCTTGTTGCTACCTTTAACTGGATGAACTTGCAGCTCTTCTTAGCTGTTCAAAATAACTCTCTATCTCACCTATTTGCAACTTTGAAACCCTCTAACTTGTTGCCTTGAAACTATGGTAGGTGACTTCAATTCTCCTTCAAAATGTATCCTAGAAATCTAAAGTTTCGTAGCTAGTAATGTTGTCCTAATTGCTACCCTTTTCCAGTCAATTGTTTCACTGAAATGGTATCCTTGAATCTCAAAAATTTGGTAGGGAACTCCTCCAAATCATAGATGAGATTTTTCCTTCAAGAACCCTTTAGTTTTTTATTATAGAAACCAACAGATCTCCTTTCTCCAAATGAGCCTTCTAGCCTTCAAAGGCAATCTTCAAACCTCTCAGGTTTGGTAGTAATGTCTGGCTCCTTTCTCCTTCAACCTCCTTGTCAAATTTTGACTTCAATCTAGGCCTTCTTCTCAAGAATCTAAAAGTCTTGAGGTCTTCACCAATCTCCTCCAAAATTTGGCAAGCTCCTTTCCGAATATATCTCTATTTGGGCTTGTTTTCGGATGGTGACAATTTTCCCAAAAACTTCCTTTATCAGGAACTTATCCTTGGTGGTAAATTTCTCCAATGAGTTCTCCTAGGAACTCCTTTTAATGGCCTTCTTTGAATATCCTTCAATGAGGCTCACCAAGCCTTCTCCTTATTTCTCCTTGAGACCTCTTCTCTAGGGTCTTCACTCTCGTAGCTTCTCTGGTCTTCCCAATGAGACATTTTCTTCAACCTTCTACTATGGAAGTGTTGGCAATGAGATCTCCTTCTCGGATCTCTGAAATCTGCTACTTCAAAAATAAGACTTTTGCTAGTCCTTTTCTATCTCTTCCAAAATTGGAAGTTCTTCAATGAGATCTCTTCTATGGGTCTCTTCAACTTCTCAGGATTTCTTCTACTCCTTTAGGGTGAAGTCTTCAATATTCAACGGAGATCACCAATCTCCTATCTTCACCAAGACTCTTCTCTAGAGTCTCTTTAATATGCTATTTGTAATATTAGACTCTTCTCTTAGACTCTTCTGAGTCTCTTCTACTTCTATTTGCAGTCTTTAATGGAGATCACCAACATCCAATATTCTCCTGGACTCTTCTCTGGAGTCTCTTCTTCCTCGAGTCTACAACAAGGCTCCTATGGCCTTTTCTTCTTCTGCTCTCTATAGGTCTGCAATATCTAGAAATGGGACATTTTCTATAGGCCTCCAAATATTTATTCTTTCATTTGTTGCTTTTGGTGCTGGATTGATTCCAAAGAAGATATTCTTCCTAGCTCTATGTAGGAAGCTTCCCAAATTTATTTGAATCTCCTTTTTCCTGCAACAAAGTATTAGTATTGTAATGGAAGAAATTCTAAATCTAGATATGATCAATCTTCACTAGTTGATTTGTCAATCTAGTGGAATCCTTGTTGAGTCCTAGTATTCATGAGTTTTTCTACAACCCTGTGGAAAGACTCTAGCCAAATGCAATCTCAAAAATTCTATAAATGAGATTTTTGGATTTCTCTCAATCTCACTTGTGGCTCTCCCTATTTCCTATCGATCTACCGTGTGCTCTAATACCACTCTTAGCTTTTGATGAGTATATGATATAGGAAAAGACAACCACAATATGTAAAATAATCAAGCTATGATAACTATATGATAATGGCACTATAATATGTAGGAAAATGATAAGAGAAACTTCTTCAATAACTCAAAAATATGCCATTAATGAAAGCTAACAAAAATAGTACAATGCAATATAATGGAGGACATGAACACTCCATAAACTATTTTTGAAGAGCTACATTGTACCACACTATCAATCTATACTATGCACTCTCTATATTCTCTCCTCTCTTATTTCACTCACTATAAGGCCTTTATATAGGAAGATAGGTTCCTTGGCCCTTACTCTACCTTTGACTCTATCCTATGACTTATGTACATGTGGACTACATGCATATTTACATCATTGCACATTCTAACACTTGTGCATTTATTACATGTTGAAGTAACTATATAACTTTAATCTAAAGTAAACTCCTACTCTAGTAATGTACCCAAGGTGGTACATTAGCATGTACCTAAATAATGTAATATACTCTAACAATATTTTTAGTTGTTTGTTGATGACTACACTAGAAAATGTAGGTATACTTTATGAAGTAAAAATTTGAAGCATTTGGTGTTTTAAACAATTCAAAATTCAAGTAGAAAAGGAATCATGGAAGACTATCAAAACTATTCATTCAAACAGAGGAGGTGAATTTTTATCAAAAGAGTTCAAGAACAAAAAGATAAGTTAGTACAACATATTCACCACAACAAAATAGAATTGTAGAAAGAAGAAATAAATCTATAATGGAAATGGTAAGATGTATGATAAAAGAAGCTCATCTTGATCATCAACATTGGGTAGAAGCAATCAAAACAATTGTATATCTACAAAATATATCACCTAAAATAATACTCAAGAATGTTACACTAGAAGAAGTATGATCATGACGAAAACCAAATATTGAAAAATTAAGAATTTTTGGATGTGAAGCCTATATGCATATTCTAAAACAAAAAAGGACAAAACTAGATGATAAGACCATGCATGGAATATTTCTTGGTTATGATGCTGAATTTGCAGAATATAGGATAATTGATCCAATCACAAAGAAAATATACATAAGAAAATATACATAAGAAAATATGTAGTTTTTGATGAGAGAATCAAGGATGAAATTAAGGAGCAGAAAGGCGATTAAAATATTCTTCTAATTTTTTTTTAAGAAAATTTATCAATCGAGGAGACAAAATCAAAATCTCAAGATGAACAAAGTTAAAATACAAAAGCTTCTACAATTTCACAATGAAGTAACCTATATGGATCAGAAATACACTCAGAGAATCAAATTTAGAACAAATGTCAAAGATTGTTAAATATTTTTGTCTACAAGGATATTCAGATTTTGACTATGCTGGTTTTATTGATGATAAAATTCTACATTAGGATATATTTTCTATCTCGGGTCAAGACCAATATCATGGTATAGTAAAATGTAACATGTAGTAGCACTCTCATCTACTTGTGTAGTAAAGGATACAACCTATTAAGGATTATGGTTACAATACATACTGTCAGATATGGGAATTAAAAGAAATCCAACTTTGATACATTGTGATAATAAAGGAGTATTAAATTTGATAAAAAAAAATCCAATTATACATGAAAGGACTAAACTATTGAAGCTCAATATCACTTTATTAGAGATCACTTTCAGAATCATCATATTAGGTTGAAGCATATTCCTACAAAATAATAGATTGCAAATATTTTCACAAAGGCTCTATCTCAAATTAAGTTCTAGATATTTAGATATCATCTATGCAGATCAAGAGAAGCTCATATCAAATAATGTAATACAAGGGGGTGTTAGAATATATATTACATTATTTTATACATAAGAAGATCAAAGGTTTCCTAGCTAGGTGTCATGATAAGAAACTCAAAGGTCATTTATGAAAGCTATATTATGGACCCAAGATCCATAATGTTTTGTACAAGTTTATTTATAATAAAAGGTTCTATGTGTTTTTTCTCATGTGTTATGTATGTAAGTTCCATTATTGTTCAATATTGTTATTTCGTTCTATTGCAACTTCATTACATTCAATCCTAAGATTATTTTTCTTAAGTTTTATAATGCTATTAAGGCTTTAAAATCCATCAATTGGAAGTAACTTGCATATCCTTACTTTGATTCTAGCTAGAGTTTTTAGGAAATAAAATTTGGATTTTGTCCTATTAACTCTTTTCCATGATGCTATTTCATATTCCTTTAACAATTTATTCAAAGCTTTGACCTTGTTTTTATCTGCCCTCCCAAAAAGTGTCGTATCATCTATAAACTGTTGATGGGTGATTGTGTTGATGTTATTACTAGCCTTAAGTTTTCTTATTAGCCCATGTTTATATGCCTTCTTCAAGTTTCTTCCCAATAAATTTACCATAATAATTAACATATATGGTGATAGAGGATCTCCCTATCTAAGAATACTCTTGGCTTTAAATGTTTCTATTACTATATCATTGACCAACACTAAATATGATACCGTAGAGACACAAGATTTAATCCATCTGACTCATTTCTTTCTAAATCTAAAATTTTATAGTATTGCAAAAAGAATATTCCATTTAACCCTATCATAGTATTTATTCATATCAAGTTTTAAAATCATTATTATTTCTTTTACAAAAGCTACTGAATGCATTACTTCATGAGCTACTATGATCTATTCCAAAATTTGTCTCCCTTTCACAAATCCTCCTTTACTCTTCTAAAATAAATTTCTCCAAAAATTATCTTAACCAATTTGCCATCACTTTGGATATTACATTATATGCCATATTACATAGGCTTATGGTCCTGAATGAATGAAACAATTCTACATCCTTCTTTTCTTGAATTAGGGTAAGTTATATTGCATTTATTTTATAATGTATTTTAACCTAGGCTATTCCACTACCACCAATAAAGAATCCTTCACTATTTCCTAGTTATGATGATAGAATGGTATAGAAAGCCCATCCAGACTTAAGGATTTATCCTTATCAAAAGATAAATGAACTAAATGAACTTCTTCCAAAGTAACAGGCTCCATCAATTCTTAATTTGTTATAATTGAAGGTGCTTCTTATAGTAGTTTATCATTAATAACTTCAATCTCCTCCGATCCTAGAATATTCTAGTAAAAACCCATGTCTCATTTTTTATTTCACTCTTGTATTCAATCCAAACCCCTTATACTGATTTAATTCTACTAATTCTTGTGTTGATCTCTATATTATTTCCATCTATGAAAATATTTTGTGTTTTTATATCCTTTTAACCAAGTTTGTCTTCATTTTAATATCCAAAATTTCTCTTCCTTACTCAAAATATTATGATATTTATTAAGAAACTCCCTCTCCTATGAGCTTGGATTATTGTGCTCACCTTTTTATAATTTTGAGAGTTTCTCTTTTAGTTCTTTCTTCTCATTTTTTTGAAAGAGTTTGTGTTCCATTCTTTTAATCTAAATGTCATTGATTTAATTTGTTTTGGAAGTGTATACAACCCACCGTTTCTTGAAGAATTCCATGTTTGTGCTATCATATTAAAAAATTAAGGATAGCTCATATTTAAAATATTATTATTTTAATTGATTTACCACCATTTTAACTCTTACTGACCAATGATATGAACCAATACTTATCAAGGTATTAATTTTAGCACAAGTCCCTTCATATAGCCAATGATATAAGAGTATGTATCTATCTATTTTTTTTGCTATCAGGTTTTGTCCTATCTTGTTGTTGGTCCATCTATAGTTGTCCTCTTCAAACTAAACTTTCCATAGATTATTGTTTTGAATAAAAAAATAGAAATCTCTCATAGTTTAGGTTATTTTACTAATTATTCCAAATATTTCATCTAGCTTGGTTATGGCATTAAAATATTCCATGATCATGAATCAGGTTTCTTGGTCTTTACTTCTCATAAAGGCTTCAATTCCATTTCATACTTCTAATCTATATAGCTGAGTTGTAGGTCCATAGACATTGTTAGGGATGAAACAAATATCTGCAAAGTAGCATGTGACTAATAAGGCTATCCAATGTCTAATTTTACAAATGGTTATATAGGAGGTTCTAACTTGATTCCAACATGTTAGAATTCCCCTTGCCACTCCTAAATCCACAACAACCCATTCACATTTTAATTTTTTGTATAAAAATAATATTATATTTATTACTTAAATAGATGTCCCTAATACACCTTTTATTTGAGTGGGTATTAGCACACCTTATATTCCATGAGATGGTAATCATGTATCATTAGGAATTACTAGCCCCTCCTGCAAATTACCAATATCATTTTGCTATTTGGTAAAGATAAGTTCAACCAACTTAGATTGTGTTCCAATACAAGATGGAATTTTTAGAGATAGCCCACTCATTTTAGGTGTTCAACTTACTAAAACTTACTTTACATTTGTAGATACTACAAATCTCAATTGATGATCACTATGCATCATGGTTTCTTTTCCTACATAATAGTTTTTCCATTTCTTAAAATATTTCATAATAGAAAACAAAACCTTCTTATAAGTTGGATAGTCAAGGATCACCTTATTCAAAACTTTTAAACAATACCACACAAGCATTTATTCTTGCAATATTATAGCTCTTTACTATGATCTAATGCATTAGCTTAAAATTCAAAGGACTTTTTCAGGTGTTTCCATGCAAGTATGGGGTTAGATGATGTTTTGATTCAATTCATATCATGTTTGTTGCTTTTCTTCACCTAAAATAAATCCTTCAATATTATAAATGACAAAATTTAATGATGTTTTTTATCCATTTGAAAATAATAACTTAGGTCAACTATTCATCCATAAATAAGATAAAACCTCTTCCATTTATTAAAAATACTTAGCTCTTTAACCATATCAAGGCTAGATTTTGCTTTCTCAATTGTTGCCAAAATGAAAAATAGGTGCAATTTGGTAACTTTTCAAGCTTCTAAAAATGCATGAATCTTTCATTTATGTGTCCAAATTTTTCTATTACACACACATATATAATTTTCCCTTATATATAAAGAGAGACTTATGATACAAAAGTCTTACCCAATTCCCATGGATAAAATCAGAAGATATGATCTAGCCATTGTTTCTCTAAGCTAATTTATCTCTTGAGTTGGAATATCTTATGCCTAATGAAATAAGTAACATATATAACATGCATTACTACTAAAAAACTAAATATTCTAATCCACACATAACACATAGCACTAATTACATACAAAACTATGACACCAGTGATGTGTGGCACCTATGATGTGTAGCACCCCTAGAATGCAACACAAATGATGTATAACATCAATGATGTGTGGTACTAGTGATGTGTAGCACCAATGATATGTAGCCCCATTGGAATGTAGTACCAGCAAAATAACTCCAATCATATGTAGCAGCAAAATATGTTACACTTTTTTTTGTCACTCTTATACTATTTTATAGTTCATGTGAATCACATTACTCCACCAATAAATATTTTTTTTTAAATGTCAAAATATCTTATTTTGATCTTTCTATGCTCCCTTTGAACTCCTTTGGCAAGCTAATCAAATTTTTTATTAAAGTTTATTCTCACATGTAGAAAACTTATGGATTTGAAATGGCTGCATATTTCTTGATTCTCTTATACAATCACATGTAGCATTAGATTTGATGTTTTCACATTTTTGATCTCTACTTCAATGACCAATTTTTAATCTCCATATCCTATCATTTCTAACCACTTTCTTCACTTGGAAATTTTCAATCCTCTATTCAAAATTGATAGCTCCACAAAATTATTTGAATTTGCTCCTAATCCTTAAGTGAATTCTACCAATACTCTCCTAAGTCATTCATCATAATCCCTCCCACTCTTATTGCTCCTAGATTCTTTTTTGATGCACCATAAAAAAATAGATGGTATGCTCCAATACTAAATCTTGGGGGCTCATCTTTCTTACTTACCTACTTGGTTACAAATGGTATTTTTAGAATTTGAATTATTCTTTTTTTAGCTTCCACCAATGAGTCTTTATATTCAATCCTTATTCTATTAGATTTAATTAATACTTTGAGGATTGATATGTTACACAAATATTCCTATCTCAAAGTATTATTGCATTTCAAGCTTTCCATATCTTCCATAATACAATCCATAGTAGTAATTTTTCTAAATTAACTTTATTGTTGATTTTCCATCTTTGCAACAAGGATAATTAGTGTCCCATTTGGTTAAAAATTCCTCACACTCCTTAATTTGGAATGGATGTCAACTCTAAAGACCAATGCTTTCCAATGAAGTTCCAAACTTGGTTTGAGACTTCACATTGAATGAACAAGTGTTCAATATTTTCTTCCTACTTCTTACATAACATACATACTGACAATTTATCTATACCCCTTCTCCTTAGATTTTCAGTAGTAAGAATCACTTTTAGAGTTAAAATTTACATAAAATGACCAATTTTTGGAATGGATCTTACACTTCATAATTTTTTCCAACACATACTATTTAGAATTAAGTGACCATATTTATTAGCCTATAGCTACTTGTATCCTTGTTTTATATATGATATTTTCCTATCTTATTTATTGGTCCAGTCTAGTTCATCTTTGAGTTTGACATTTCCTTCCCTTAAAAAAATGAAAAGTTTTTATATTCTTTCTTCAATTATACTAATTAAATCCCCCATTCTCCCCAATATTTGATTATGGATTCTGGCCATTCACTTTGAGAATTGTATTATTTTTTACATGGTGGAATCGGTAACCGCCATGAATTTGGGTAGGTTTTCCAGATTTTTATGGCTACCATAGTATACTGTGCTATCTGCTCTGGAAGCCACCACATAGATATTCATGCAGTACGCCCCTATAACCACCATGCTAGGATCATTTTAAACCTTTTATTCCATTGAAAGTACCAATAAAGGGACAAGAATTTAGTTTTATGAGACCTGAGATTTAAACCTTGGACCTTCGCCCCCCTTACAGGGTTTGGGACTTTGATAATTGTTAAATTTTAAAGAAATTTAAAAATTTTCCATACCTTTGCTTCTAAAATAATATCTTAGCTAGAGTATTTCTAGATATCCTCCTATTGATAGTATGCCATTGATTGCATCTATCCATATATTTTCTTTTTTACCATCACCAATGAGTCACGAACAACCTTTTCTAGAAAAGGATAGTATTGCACACATATTTCACCATGTAGTAGATGCCTGATCTAAAGTAACATTCATTGTTAGCATATGTTATTATGGGTTACCTCCAAGATACTTGTTCACCATGATCTTTCTCCATAGTAAGTTTCTTTCCTTGATTGTTCTCCATATTAGTTTAACTCCATACACCTCTAGCAATAAGGATAAATGCTTTATTCCTAATTCACCCCATTTTTTGGGTAAGCATACAATATACCACTTAACAAAATGGAAATTATTTTTTCTTGTTCTCTGGCCTCTTTTCATAGAAGTGTGCTTATTATATTCTCAAAATTCTTAATTACATGTACTAGTGTGTGAATAGATGACATTAAATTTATCGAGATATCAAATAAATTGAGTTGATTATAACCACCATCTAAGCTATATTGAACTATATATGGGATCATATACTCAATATCTATATTAATTTGTTGAGCACATTCTTCCATTTCTTTTTGGTATGCTTGTGTGGGCCAACTGGTACCCCTATATATATAAAGAATTATTTGGATTTGCCTAGTTTGAAGCCAAAAATTCTAGCAAGTTTTCTCCTGAAAGCTATTGAGCAATTATATGCATAAAGGATAGAATTACCATAATTAATAGGAGCTCTTGTTGTTATATAAAATTTTTCTAATATCTCTTTAATGTTATTGGCTTCCTTAATAGATGCTTGTCCCATTAAGATAGTTACCTATAAATTATAGGTGAGTGGTGTTTACTATATTTGAAGTATTGATGCTCCTTCAATTTGTCTTTGCCTTCTTGCTTGCTTGATAAGATAGATCAATACCTCAATCATAATGACATATAAAGCTAGTGATAATGGGAATTCTTATCTTATACCTCTAAAAGAGTTAAAAAATAAGATGGTCATCCATTGACTAAAATTGAGAATTTGCTAGAGTTGATGCAACCTTCCACCCATTTTACCCATTGCTCATAGAACCCCATTTTGTAGAGGACCATTAAGAGAAATCTCCTATTGAGTATGTCATAGATTGTAGCAAATTCAAGTTTGATCATCATTGTCCTTCTCCTTGATTTAACTATAGAGTGAATTGCTTCTTGTACAATGATGACTTCATCTAAAATTTATCTTTCTTTAACCACTACCCTTGCTCTTTTGATATGATCATAGGCAACTATTTTTGTAATCTACTAGCCACCATTTTTTACTTTATAGGAAAATTTGTAGAGAAGTGGGTATGAATCTATAAAACTTGCCTTTTCCTCTTCGGGAATAAGTGCTAAGAATGTCAAATTTATTAACATAATTTTTATTTTTGTTCTTGCTTCTTCCACCATTGCTAGAACACCCTCAACTATCATTTCCAATGCTCCTCTAAAAACATTTGTCTAAAATCCATATGGACCTAGAGCTTTGTCTATATTAAATGAATACAGTCTCTCTTAATTCTTCCATGCTAACTTCCTTCATTAGATGACTATTCATTTTTTGTGTGACTACTTCTGGTTTTATTCAACCACTTCTCTTTGTATTTTGTTTCTATAAATGTTATCATATGATAATATGGTTTGAAAATAATTCCTCATAGCATTTCATATTTCATTATCCTCTACCATTTCCTCCCCATTGTCTTTCTTGATATATGATATGTAGTTCTTCAATTAAGGCTTTATATGATATGATATGATATGCAATTAAGGCTTTATGAAAAAATTAGAATTTACATCCCCTTTTTGTGTCCAAAGCACTCTTCCTCTTAACCTTATTAGATCATTCTCCTACTTCTTAGTCCTTTCCATTTATGTAATCAACTTAGCTTCCTCCTCTCTTCTCAAGCCTGTATCTATGCCATTTTGTGCTAGTTTGTTTAATTCTTCCAATCTATCACATATTTCTTTCTTCTTTTTAGCTTCAAATTTCATTATGCTTCTCTACCATCCTTTAATTTTATTTTTGATATGTTTAATTTTGCTATAAAATCTAAAAAATTCAATTCCTTCAAGTTCAATCTCATTCCACCATTTTTTAACATTTTATTAAAACTCCTCATGTTCCATCAATTGAGGATTAAATTTGATTGACTTATTTTTTGGAGGTTCAAATTATGGTATCTTCAACAATATTAGTGAAGGGTCTAATATTGCTTCAGATAGTATAAAAGAATTTACTTATACATTTATTCCTACGATGGATTAATCTACTAAAATCCTATCTAATATTTTTTGAATTAAGGTTGCTCTTCATATTCTAATTGACCATGTGAAAATACCATATTTTGGAATGATATATGTAGACAACAAAAGTATGCACCATGCAATATAAAATAAAAAAGCAATGAATATGATAATAAAATTTGAAATGTTATTGTGCTTTATCTATTCTTTTCCACTATTTACCCATGCAGGAGGGCTTTTACAATGAAAATAAAAAACATTTTCTATTATGCAAAGATAATAGTGCTTCGGTACTCTTGTGGTTATAGCAAATGTTTAGGCAAATTTTTTGGTGATCAACACTTCGTAGGATGCATCTGGGATCGTGTGCAAAACTTCTTGATCAATGTTTAGGTCTGTGTCTATCAGATCTGAGATAGATGGCTCTTTGGATGGTGATTATCTAAGGTTGAATGATCATGGTTGATGATCATCTATGGGTGAACGATCATGTTGTCTATATTGTTGTAATAAAAGAATGGCAAATCCACAAGCTCAGGTGGCTTCTAGCTACTGTTCGATTCTATTTTTGACCTGGTTTGTACCTGTGGGACCTACAAAAATGCAAACCTACAAAGAGTCAGTAATATCTATCATGCCTCCCTAAGTGAGGCTTGACTATAAAGTACATAAAAACTAGTGCAAATATTAATAAAGTGATAAACATGCAGGAGTAAAATAAAATGAGCTTTGTATTTTACCTTATTAGTGAACCACTATCACTATTGTTCATGTTGTCACATTGCGCGTGGGATGCTGCTACTTCATAAATGAACCATGTTACATTGGAAGGCTTATTGTGTAGGTTGTAAGCCATTATTATAGGGTCAAACAACCATAGGTTGAGAACATCTAGGATGAGATAATCATGACTTGTAGCATTCTAAAGGTATTTGAAAGTGGATCAGGGCCTATGAAAGGATGCAAACGGGTTCTACACAGGATGGGGATGACAAAAAATTGAGATATCAGGAGTATGATCACTATGGTTGCTTGAGAATTCATTACAATATCCATCCTCATGCTCCAAAGGAAGGGTTAGGCTCAATTTATTATTTTCCCAGATAGAATGGATAAGGAATTGGTTCATCCAGTTAAGTGCATATAACTGGGAGTTTTTTTCTTGCATTGGATTTGTCATTGAGAGTACATGCAAGATAATTTGCCTTGGAATTATCATAAATTGATTTGATCCATGCAATTTCATGATATTTATTTATTTTTATTTTTTATTAAGTATGCATGATCAGTTAACTAAATGTGCATGGATAAATTTATATGTTTATCCTTTTAACTGATCTTGTTGAGTGTGTGCATGTTTTAGTGCATGATGTGATTGAGTGTGCATATTTGAGTTAATTGATTCAATTAACTAGGTGCATGATTATCTTCCCTTTGTGGCTTAGAAGTGGAACTACCAGTAACTTCAAGTTCGCTTGTGGAAAAAGGCTTCTCCGTGTGCGTGATCGGTTTGGATGGTGAGATGTGGAACTACCAGTGCCATGGATGACGTGGAGGGGTGATTGTGAGGGTCAATGCATTCACAAAGAGGGGTGCAAGGTTGTGTGATCCTAAATAATAATTAATTAATCATTTAATAAATAAATAAATTATTATCTAGGGGATTTATTACTTATTTAATATTAATTAGATTTAATTAATATTAATTAGATTTAATTAATATTAAATGCATTAATTAATTATGATCAATTGATTAATATTTATTGTGCTAGGCTTAGGTGTCTACAAATGCTCCTTTATGTTGTATGAAAATGTAATATGATGCAAAAATAAATGACACATGTGGGCGATGGATGAATGATGCAATGACTCTTGCGCTTGGAGTTTGATGTTCGATTGCCCCAATTCGAGACCGATGTGGGATGACCCAGTGATGGAGGTGATGAATATCTTTGAATATTGTCATTGAACTAATGACTAACTAAACTACTAAGGCATAGGCTTATTGTTGTTGTGCAAATGTGTTGTGTTAGTGGGATTTTTGTGACCACCATTGTTGAACTAAATTTGTGGGAATCTATGACAAGATTCTTGGACATTTGTCAACTCTATACTGAGTGTATTATGTAATGATCATGATCGATGTACGAAGTTGGTATCGTCTACCCCTTCAAGTGTTGAGTCAATATAAGTCAACCTGAATGAGATCGATGAGGTAATTGATCTCATTGGGTTGATGGATTGATATGGTTGACTGTTGATAATTCTAGGTGGTTTTTTGTTTTATTTTTTCTAATTTCGTGATCGTCTATGATGGTCACAAAAACATGATCATTTGGGATGATCGAATTGCATTCATCATGAATAAACATACTATGACTGTCTAGATGGTCGTGTGTTGCACACTATAAATAGCAAAGTACAACACATAACCCATCATTTTAATTGTGGTAAATGAGAAAATGGTGGAGGGTGTGGGTTGCGATGAAGAAATTAACCTGAAGATCTTACGGTTTTGCACTATGGGAGACAATATGACATTAGGTGGTGAAGTAGCTAGCGGTGCAAAGTTGATAAGTAGAAAATTGCCTTAAATTTGTTATTTTATAATAAATTTCACCTTTTTAAATGCTTTTTGACTTTTGACTACTTGGTTTGCTTTTTTTTGCATATGTTATGACTTGATGTGTTTGCAAAAATTGGTTTTTTTTATGTGGCTTTTTGAGATCGTTTGCATAGTGGACGACTACATGACCTAGTCATATGTAAGCAAACGGTCATTAGGGTTTATATTATACTTTTTTTTTGTTTTTTATTTTTATTTTATTTTGAGTGATATATTTTCAGCAACCATCCATTGGTGGATGGTTGCGTTGTCCTACCGTACCATGGCAAACGATCACCGTGCTGGTATTTTTTTATTTTTTTGTGATGATTGTGGTATTTTTGGTAATCATTCATGGATGGATGATTGCATTACCCAACCATACCATGGAAAATGGTCACTATGTTTTCTTGCTTATTTTTTTTTATGTGGACCATCTATGGGAAGACGGTTAGGCATCATAGTTGTTAGTTGATGAACGGTGATCTATCACAACCATCCAAGGTGCAAATGATTGGGGTTATTATTTTATTTTATTTTTTGTAGTCATTGTGATAATGATAGTTATGAATAATGTAGATTGTTTTTTATATTTTATATCATTAATCTAATGACTAATTTGGTTTTATTGGTGTATGCAGTAGAAATTGATTAGACCATGACATTGATTCAAAGATTTATTCTACAAGGCTCGGTGCAAGTTGAAGGAAACCGACTGTAAGTGGTTGGATGCTATAGGATTATATTATGTACCCAAGATAGAGAAGATCCACATAGACTGAGCATACTTGACCATGTTGATTGATAAGTGGGATCCAGACACCTGTACATTCCACATGCCAACAAGGGAGATTATAGCGATCTTGGAGGATGTTTGATAGATTTTCTAGATCTTGATGCAGGGGAAGACTATTGAGACCTCCCCAAAACATAAGAGGGATGCCCTATTATAGCGAGTGTATGGAAAGAATGCAATTTTAGTTAATATTGACAATGGTAGAGTTGACATGGATATCCACCTATGATGATAGTGGATCACATCGAGGTATGCCATTCTCATGATCTCAAATGTGATTCTACTTGACTCTTCAGGTGCATAGTTCCCATGGAAGCTATTGGGGATAGTTTAGGACTTTATGGAGTGGATCAAGATGATGGTGTGGGTGCACTCCTCATTTGCATAAATATACTAGGATATGTATGGATACAGTGCTAAAAGAGGTCAGGTTTGGGTTGTATCTTATTACTCTAGATTTGGGCTTGGGAGAACTTCTCCATTAAGTGCCCCAAGGGTTTGCCATATTTGATCCCTCAGTAGTTGGGTGATGAGATACCCTACACCATGATATGTCATAAGGACCAAGAGGAGGGTAGGAGTCACCCTTTTGCAGGCTTATGGATGCACTATGATGAGAAGTTATCAGAGCTTCAATTGGATCAGGTGACTTGGAGATCATGGGTGGGTGGGCTAATGTGGCCCATGGATGGGTAGCACTTGGCTAGAGTGCAATGAGGGAGATGAGTGGTGGCTCAACATGAGATGGAGTACATGTAATTTTAGTACTCTCATGTGTTATGATAGAATGGATTACCCCATGGTGTTCCACTGCCTCTTATGCTGTATAGGCAGTTTCAAATGAAGGTAGCTCCTTATCCTATATTTGAACCAGTGGGGAATGATTTAGATGTGGTTGGGCTAGAGGTGGATGTGGCCATTGTAGGAACTACACTATAATATGATGTATGGTTCTATATATAGGATGTTCAGTGAAGTCCATCATGATCGTCATCTTATAGATAGCAAAAGTATGCACCATGCAATATAAAATGAAAAATTAATGAATATGATATTAAAATTTGAAATATTATTGTGCTTTATTTTTTAATTTACACTATTTATCCATACAGGGGTTTTACAATAAAAATTAAGAACATTTCCTGTTATGCAAAGACAATGGTTCATTGGTACTCTCGTGACTATAAAAAATGTTCAAGATTTTTTTTGTGACCACCGCTTTGTAGGATGCATCTAGGGCTATGTGAAACACTTTTTTATCAATATTTGAGCCCACATATACTAGATATAGGATAAAAAACTCTTTGGATGGTGATCATCTAAGGTCAAATGATCATAACTGACAACTATCTATGGGTAAACGATCATGTTCTGTGTATTACTACAATTAAGGAATGACAGATCCACGAGCTCGAGAAGCTTCTAGTTATTATCTGGTTCTATTTTTGACCTGGTTCATACCTATGGGAACTATGCACATGTAAACCTATAAATATTCAGTAATATCTATTGGGCCTCCCTAAGTAAGGCCTGACTATAAAGTAGATAAAAACTAGTGCAAGTATTAATAATGTGATAACCATGCAAGAGTAAAATAAATTGAGCTTTGTATTTACCTTATTTTCAAACCATTATCACTATTATTCATGTCATTACATTGTGCATGGGATGATACTACTTCCTAGCTAAACCTTCTACATCAGGAGGCTTCTTGCATGGTCTAGAAGCTGACTGTCTGGGGTCAAAAAATCGTAGGTTGATATAGGGTGGGATGGTGTAGAGGGGGAAAACTACCCTACCACGTATGATTCTCAAGGTTGGATCCACAAGAGAAATCCTTGAGGTGAACCATGAGGGTATGTTGTTCTCTACACTTGGTGCTAAATAAAGGGGGAAGGGTTCACCAGGAATGGCTTTAAGGACTCACTCCAAGTCCATGGGATTTTTAGGAATGTTTGATGTATTCGATTCAAGACAATCACCTATGTTTGGCCTTTCTAGATCTATGCTATGAAAGATAAAGGACAATGTAGAAATACAGAATGCAAGAAGACAAGAGCTAACCCTAGAATGATTCTTTCTTTGAATGCTTTTCTAACCCTAGGGTTTCAAGATAAAAAACCTTTAAGCAAGGGCTCAAGAGAAGATGCACAAACAATATTAACCCTAAGTGCACACTATATGTTGTTTATCTTTCAAATGCCTAGAAATCAATTAAATGTATTTCTATTTAAAATATGATCTAGGGTTTTATAACAGAAATAGAAGGCACTCAACAAATAACCTAAAGATTAATTGGAACACTTATCTTATCCGGTGGTTGATCCTTGCTTTTATCCTTTGTCCAATGATATCAACAATTCTTGTTCCTACAAGATAACTTGGGAAACACTTGGAAAATATAATCAACGTTAGGGGGCCTACTTAGGCCATTGTACAATAATGCTTGGAGGCACAATAGTCAAGCCCCCTAGGTCCTTTTAGCTGACCTTTGAAAATAGAAGTGAAAGTTGACCTTTGGAAGAAAACAAGCATATCACAATACAATAGAATAAAATGATAAAACCATAGAATAAAATGTAGCACTATGTCCTATATGCAGCCTATGATGCAGATCTAGGGTCTGGAATAACTATTTTCCCCTAGACATAGTCTAGGTGAAATCATACCCCATAATAGGTGATCATGATTTTGCACAGGTGAAATCATGCCCTGTAGAGACTCGAGCATGATTTCATAGAAGTGAGGCGAAAAGCCTCAGATCAATGTGAAATGATTAATGCATGATACAAAAAGTTAAAACATGCATGCAAAAGAGTGAAATCACCTAGCAGATAGTGTAGAAGCAAGAAAAAGGGTTGAGACCTCTCGAATAGTTGATCTCTCCTTAGGGCTTCAACACAAATCCACCAAAGTGAGCAATAATAATCAATAATCCAATGTAATAGAGAACAAATCACACTTCACAATTGAGAGTTAGCTTACTTGTGGAGAAGAAGAAGAATGCAGATCACTTAGCGAGCACTTTAAAACACTTGAAATAATAATCATGATATGTTATTATCATTCATCATTGTGCTCTAGAAATGATTTCAAACCCTCCTTATATAGCAGATTTGAAGGTAAAATGGGTAGGAAAACTAAGGAGGGTTGATGTAAAACATGCCAACTTTAAAGAATTTAGGGTTTCCTTAAAGAAAAACCCTAAAAGGTGAAATCATGCCCCATCAAGGCCGACGATTTCCTATGCAAAATCATGCCCCATCAAGGGCGAGCATGATTTTGCATAGAGAGGGAAAAAGAAGAAAGAGGGGGAGAAGCCTAACCCTTGCCCTAGGCAAGTCTAGGGGGTCTCCTAGGAGGACTCAGGGAAGATTGCCCACTAAAGTGGGTCAATTTTTCGTGTCTACATTTTGCCCCCTCTTTGATGCATTTATGGCCTAATAAATGTGTCAAAGAAAATATGTAAACACTCACAAATAAAATATAATAAGTAAAAATGGGGTGGCTGGTTTAGAAGAAAGGAGTGGTGCAAAAATAATGTTATTTTGAACACTTTCTTGTTTTGCATGTAAATCAAGGCATTAGGGACATTAATACCTCTTAGGCTAGGGTGCCCCCTCGAGTTTTATGAGGGAGAACACATCCCTCATGAAAACTCAAAAATATAGACTCAGAAGAAGAAGAGAGATGAAAAGAGATAAAAAAGAAAAAAAAGGGGATAAAACCCTAATTCATTTTTATCATGCAAAAGAGGAGAAAGGAGCTCTAGAGAAAAACTAGAGATGGCATTAGTGGTGCATCATTCGATGATCATGAGGGGTAGGCCACAAAGTAGAGTAGAGGTAAGATAAAAACCTTCCTAGATTTTTCAAATTTTGAATTTTTGGGTGGTTTTCCCCAAAACAATGGTTTTGTACGACCGGATTTTGCTATCACGATTTCCTGGTAGTAGTGATGAAATATCGTAAGATATTTGGAAATTGCTCTTAAGGATGGGCGATTTTTGATGAAATTGTGGTCCTGAAAACTAGGTGGATTTATAAAGGGAAAGAAAAGGAGAAAAAAGAAAAAAAGGAAGAAAAAGAAAAAAGAAGAAAGAAAGAAGCAAGCAAGCTACATGTAGAATGAATGATTTTAATTTTAAATTTAATTTAATTTATTTTTAATTAATGAAATTGATGGAAAATATGTTATTTTTGTGAATGCAATTTAGAGTACTCGAGAGTCGTGAGTGGTGAGAGCTCCTTGGAGGTGGAGCTAGATGCACTTGGGTAGGTAGAGAGATACACTAGGAGTGGTGGGACTAGACCACCTAGTTAGGATGCCTTAGGTTGAGGTAGATAGGGCACTACTGATAGCTCTAGTGGAGAGATGGTATCTAGAGTCATCTACCTTTTGGTTACCCATGGGAGATATGACCATCACATTAGAGGATGTGTGGTGTATCTTGTGCATTCCCATAAGTGGAATGGTAGTTTATAGAGCACAAGGGTGGCTAGCAATGACCTTGTAATGATTTTTAGGAGGCTGGACCCATCGGGTGAGAGAGCACCATAGTCGTAGATGACTTGGTGGGATGTTATGGGGTAGACCCATTGATGATCATGCTCTATGGGGTGGTGGTAGGATTATTGATGTGCCATATGAGTAGGTGATATCTACCATGGATGATGGTGGGTGTAGTAGTAGATATGTGACACTAGAGAGTTTGGTTTCACATGGGGTCCATATGTGTTGGCTTATTTGTATAGGATGTTGTACAATATCATGTACAAGTGGTATACAGGGATAGTGTGTATAATGTTGCTCTAGGTATGGAGTTAGGAGCACATAGTGGTGTGGAGATTGGATGCACTACTAGGACCATTGCCTATCCTAGAGTAGCAATACATATAGATGGTCTAGATCCCTAGAGTGGGTCATGAGGACATATATTGGGAACCTACCACTAGTGAGGTGGGTAATAGATGAGTTGAGGGAGGCCAAGATTGTATGGTGACCTTAGAATCTACACCTAGGATGGGTTGAGGATAGGATGGATCTAGCTAGGGTCAAGAGGATTATATGGCTGACTATAGAGAGAGGGGAGCTAGAGGTCTTCCAATTTGATAGAGTCTTGAGGTAGTTTGGAATCTTGTCAGGGAATCCTAGACCTAGAGGATTATTGGTATCGAAGAGTATATCAGGATCTAATAGGGATTAAGGATGAGCCAAACTTGGCTAGGTGGATAGAGGAGGACTTGGATGATCCTCCTTACATGGATTTTAGGGTTGATGATGTAGGAGTGGCCTTCGGATATAGGTGGTGGTATAGAGGAGTCATGCCCTGGAGGGTCTCCTCACTAGTTTTGATATAGAGGTGCTAGGTGATGGACCTAAGCATGTAGTGAGCCTTTTGAGAGGTAGCTCATAGGGCCATAGAGAGGGAGTAATAGGGCTAGGTAGCTCTTAGATAGAGATAGGCATGGGTCTAGATTGAGCTGGTGATAGAGGCTACCAGTACTATAGGGACTAGGGAGGTAGGGGCATCTAGAGTTACCCCCATAGAGGTTGGGGTACCACCATGTAGAGGATTAAGAGAGGCCTCTACATCAGTAGTAAGGCTAGGCCTTGGATGAGGGGACCTGAGGGAGGAGGTAGAGGTACTATGAGCATAGGTGGTGACTCTATAGAGATAGGTGGACCTACTCTAGGAGGATAGGTCCAAGAGGATCGAGGGACTATGGAGCTCTTTGAGTATCATAGAGATAGAGAGGGATGTGGCTTGAGTAGAGGTTGATCATCTTTGAGGGGAGGTGAGCCATCTGGACATAGAGCACTAGAGGGCTTGGGTAGAGGGGATGGCTATCATTGGGAGCATCCAGGCTAGCGATGGGATCCACCTCCTATAGGTAGAGCTATGAAGGATAGGGAGAGGCTAGAGGTGGCCATTCAATGGGCTACCTTCTATGAGGCCATGTACTACTAGGTGGTACTATAGGGGTAGAGGGTGGTACTCCCTCCATCCCTATAGTTATCTAGTAGGTCATGGTCTCGATCATGGATAGTCTCAGCTTCACCATTCATGGGTATGTGACTACCTGGACCACCTCCTCTTGGTGGAGTAGAGGAGATGGGCTCTTAGAGCTAGGGCTAGGGATTAGGATGACATACCAATTTTGATTGTGGTATGCATCCCTAGGGATTGGTTGAGTGTACCAAGATTGGACTGTGGTACACCAACTAGACACTTATGTATCTCTCTCTTTATCGAGTAATACTAAGTTGTTTTTTATATTTTGTGTTAATGTGTGTGCATGTGATATGATTTGATTAAGTGTTCTTTAGATTTATATTTTATGTTTTATGCATGAAAACTATCTTAATGCAAAACTATATGAAATGCATGGATGAAATGGATGAGAGCATGAAAGAAGAAAAGACACAAGAAAGGAGGAAACAAAAGGAAGAAGGAAGAAGAAGAAGAATAAGAAGAAGATCCAAAGGTCAACCATCTAAAATAGATAAGGATAGGTGAAACATAGTATTTAAATCAATGTAGGTCATAATGAACTAATGTGATTAAATACTATGAATCGTATTAGAAATAGGGAGCTAAACCCGCTATGGGTGTAGTACTCATTATGAGTGATGAAGTGTTGGAGTCTGACCCGCTATGGGTGGTTGCTCACTAATTGACTATTGTGGGGTGATTACCCACTAGGATGTATGTCGAGGCCTACTAAAAATGGCCAAGGAGCTTATCCTATAATGGGGTGTTGAGCCCATTGAGTCAAAAGGGAGTATAACCCGATAGGAGATCATATCCGATAAGATACCCACTAGGATGTATAATTATCCCATGTGGGGTGCAATATAAGTGGATAAAAATTAATAGGTGAGTGCTACCCCTGATAGGGGTTTTAAAGATAAAAAATACTTGGTGAGTGTGTGCAAATGTTTAGAAGAAGATAACCTTTGAGAAGGAAAAGGAGAAAATAAATACACATATATCCTTGTCTAAGCAAAAAGATAAAAGAAGAAAATTTGAGAATAACAAAGAAGTGACAAGGACATATTAACAAAATATCATCCTTGACCTAAGAAATATGATAAATCAATGCTTCTAAGATCAAGGAAGAATAGATCAAAAGGAAGAAAGAAACAAAGAGAAGCAAGAAAGAATATTGAAGAAGAATCCCTAGGTGGGGATTTTGCTAGGCATCAGAACCCTAGTGAAAAGTGCAATGCATGTGAGCTATGACCTAACTAGGTATCATCACATGCCATTGTCATAAGATCCCTAAAAATATATATGATCAAGTAGTCATGAATAAGCAATCATGCAAAATATGACACTCAAGCATGCAAGTTGTGTTAAATGTCAAGCAATCAATGCAAAATATGACAAGCAACAATGTAATATGAACAAGCAGATGGATGCAATAGAAATGCAAATGCATAACTAAATGATAAATATGTTTTTATTATTTTTTTATTATATATATATTTTTATTATTTGAACAAGCAGGATGATAGTCGACACAAAATCTAAATGTGTCTCCTTTCTTGATAAAAGAAATAGGTGTACCATGAACTATTTTATCAAAGAAATCTCTAAAAGGTAAGCCTTCTCGATAATTAGAATTATAGAGAGGCTCCTTCATAGCTCTTTCTTTGGTAGCCATAGCATGATAATCAATGCATTCTCGAACATAACCATTCTTTTTAACATAAGGAGGAGCAATTCCTAACTTCGCAAGATCACTATAGGATAATGAAGTAGGATCCTCTTCTAAAATAGAAAGCTTATTTTTGGAGCATACATAATCAATCATATTACAAAACAAGATCTCAGAAGAATAAGGGGGACCATCATCCTCATCACCCACTCTTGACTTTTGATAATCCATATATTCAACATAAGTCATAAGATGATCATCATCATCAAATGGTAAAGGTTGGTCTTTACTAGGTATAAAACCTATGCCACATCTCCCAGGCTAGATCTCGACATCCAAAGGCTCTTGAATGCCCTTCTGTTGTGGCCCCAAACCTTTACCTACATATCCCATACTCGATAGGATCTGTTTAGGAAGTGGGTAGTCATTGGAAAGGTAACAATGAGCAAAAGAATGCTCAATGGGAGAGGGGTTGCTACCACGTATATTTTCTTCGAAGGTAGTTCCTACGAAGATAAAGGTACACGTGCCAATGTGTACAACATCACCTTTCTTATGGGGTAAACCCATGGTTCTAGGTGATGGTGGTAGCTTGGCAAGATCTAGAAGAGGTTCTCGAAGAAACTGATTATCATGATCCTGAGATGAGAAATTTAAGATATGTTCCTCACTCATTTTTAAATTTTGAAATTGCTCTGATATCTGAGATGAGGAACATGGAGAAACCATTGAAGAAATAGAAGGACAAAGGTTGAACTCAGATTGAGCTCACTCTACATTTGAGCAAAACTCAAATGGTCGAGGGTCACCTGGAATGGTGATAACTTGATTTTTAAATTCAAACTTTAGGTATTGATGAAGAGTAGAAGGGATGACCTTCATTGCATGGATCCAAGGATATCCAAGAAGAAGATTAAAATATGTAGGACAATGTACCACATAAAACAAAGTATCCAATATTTTAGGCCCAACCTTAAGGGGAAGAGATATGACACCATAGGCCTCTTGGGACTCATTGTTGAAAGCTTTTATGATGATATCAGATTTTGTTAAATCTTCCTCTTTTAATCCAAATTTTTGAAAGAATTGATATGTACACAAATTGAGGGAAGAACCATTATCAATCAAGATTCTCTTAATAAAGGTATCCCCAATAAGTGTAGTGATGTAAAGTGAAGAATCTTCTTGTAAGTTTGAGGAAGGTTTATCATCATCCAAGAATGAGATGTGATGTATCCCAAAATATCCTATGACATCAACTATGGCATTAGGAGAAATATCTGAGGGAACAGATTGTTGTTTTAGAAATTCCATCAAAGCATCTCTATGGTTGGGAGAAGTTTGTAAGAGTTCTAAAATGGATATCTTTGTTGGAGTATTAGCTAACTACTTTTGGAGATCAAATGAAACCTTAGGTTGTGGTTTCAACACTAAAGGTGGAGTCCTTGTATCTGAAACCTTTCTCTGATTATTCTTCAAAATTAAATTAGGTTGTAATATAAAATTTTATCCTTGTTGAGGATGTTGAGTCTGAGCTTGCCTTCTTGTAGTTATCCCAACCATGCCAACCATATTACCATAGGGAGGAGGCTCATTCTGATGAGCCACCTGATTAGTTACTTGTTGATTATGTTTTGGTAATGGATCTTTGAATATTCCCATATCTTGATTTGTAGTTGAAGCTTGTTGAGTAGGAACTTGATTATTTACTGATTGAGAACTCCCTATATCAATACGTCCTACATCAATCAAATCTTGAACCACATGTTTCAACTTCTTACAAGAGTTTTTCCAATGTCCTTCCACTCTATGATATGCACAATGTTGACCTACCTTGTACCAATGAGTTGTAGTATCTGGTTGCCTTATGGGAGGTAACTCAATTGCATTGGCTTCTAAAAGTTGTTTTAAAACTACTTCCATAGACATATTAAGCCTTGTAAAATTCCTTTGTGGAGGTTTCTGAAGTATTATATTTTGTAGGTTGTTAGTAACATTGTTAATAGGCCTACTATCCATTCCACTATCACCTCCTGTGTGTTTATTCTTATGTTGAGACTTAGTAGGTTTCTCTTCTTTGACTTTGAGTTGGCCTCTTCTGATAAGAGCATGTTCTACTTTTCTTGCTAAATCAATTGCTTGATCAAAGGATGTAATAGTAGTAGTCTCTAATGCATAAGATAATTGCTCTTGTAAATTACCAATAAATATCTCAAGCATATCCTTTGGAGGTAAAGTATATCTCAAGCATCCAACTAAACTTCTCCAATGAGCCAAGAATTCTGAAAAATTTTCCTCTTTACCTTGTTTTAAATTATAAACATCTTTCATTGTTACTTCCTTTTCAATATATGCACCAAACTGTTGAACAAATAATTCTGTTGTTTCTTCAAAATTTCTCAAGGAATAATTAGGTAACCGATAATACCACTCTAATGCCATGCCACCAAGACTCTTAGGAAATATTTTGAGTAACAACATGTCATCATATATGAGATCATGGCAAGTTGTTCTAAATCTTCTTAAATGCTCTATTGGATCTTCTGTCCCCTTATATATAGGTAAAACTGGCATAGGAAAATGCTTAGGATAAGGTCTAGCAGCAACAATAGGATCCAATGGCTGATTACACATTTCCTTATAACTGTAAGTGAAACTTGAAGGCTGAATCATCTCAACTTTTGAAACTAACTGCTTTACCATATTTGTTAAATTCTGCACTTCTGGATTATTGTTATGCAATATCCCCAGATTCCCTAAAGGAGGGATATATGTGTGTTGAGGAACTAGTGCTTGGCTTAGATTGGATGCATGGATACTATTGTTATATGTGGTACCTTGTGAAAATGGATAACCAACATTTGGTGGGATAGAAGCAAAAGTGTTGAGATTAGAAGATTGAGGAGGAAATTGAAAATAATTTTGAGTGACACTACTAATTGGAGGGACTTGTAGATTCCTTCCAATGTTGGTGGTTATAGTAGTGGCATCAGTTGCTTGGTTTCTTAAATTATCAAGATGTATTGATTTAGGCAAGGGGTTATTTTGATCAAGCATAGGAGAGCTTATTGGAGGAGGAGGTGGAGGAGTCTCACCTCTTTCGAGATGAGCTTCTCACTCCATACCCTCCAATATCTTATCTCTATTAGCTTTCATGAAGCCCCAAATATGCTCAAATGATGAAAAGATGAACCCACCATTAGGTCCTTCATAAGGATCAAAACTCATTTTAGTTTCCATATTATCTTGTTCTTCTGGATCTATGTTAGGATCCTCTCTATCAATCTGATCATCTTCTAGAGGAACATAATCAGATTCAAGGTACTTTCACTGACTTCTAAGGAAAGGAGCCATTAGAAGAGGCGAAAGGATAGAAGAGAATACTAACAATAAACACATAGAAAAATATTTTTAAAGATGTTATTAATGATCTTCAACCACACAAATAAATTAATGATCTTGTTTAATATTTTAAAATAAAAAGGAGGTGTTCACGTCGGGTTCACCAAAGATGTAGAGGGGGAAAACTACCCTATCATGTATGATTCTCAAGGTTGGATCTGTAAACAAAGAGAAAGCCTTGAGGTGAACCATGGGGGTATGTTGTTCTCTACACTCGGTGCTAAAATAGGGGGAAGGGTTCACTAAGAATGGTTTAAGGACTCGCTCCAAGTCCTCTAGTTTTCAAGAATGTTTGATGTATTCGTTTCAAGACAATCACCTATGTTTGGCCTTTCTAGATCTATGCTATGAAAGATAAAGGACAATGTAGAAATATATAATGCAAGAAGACAAGAGCTAACCCTAGAATGATTCTTTCTTTGAATGCTTTTCTAACCCTAGGGTTTCAAGATAGAAAACCTTTAAGCAAGGGCTCAAGAGATGATGCACAAATATTATTAACCCTAAGTGCACACTATATGTTGTTTATCTTTCAAATGCCTAGAAATCAATTAAATATATTTCTTTTAAATCAGATCTAGGGTTTTATAATAGAAATAGAAGACACTCAACAAATAACCTAAAGATTAATTAGGACACTTATCTTATCCGGTGGTTGATCCTTGCTTTTATCCTTTGTCCAATGATATCAACAATTCTTGTTCCTGCAAGATAACTTAGGAAACACTTGGAAAATATAATCAGTGTTAGGGGGCCTACTTAGGCTATTGTACAATAATGCTTGGAGGTACAATAGTCAAGCCCCCTAGGTCCTTTTAGCTGACCTTTGAAAATAGAAGTAAAAGTTGACCTTTGGAAGAAATTAAGCATATCACAATATAATAGAATAAAATGATAAAACCATAGAATATAATGTAGCACTATGTCCTATATGTAGCCTATGATGTAGATCTAGGGTCTAGAATAGTAATTTACCCCTAGATATAGTCTAGGTGAAATTGCACCCCATAATAGGTGATCATGATTTTGCATCAATGAAATCGTACCCCATAGAGACCTAGGCATGATTTTATAGAAGTGAGGTGAAAAGCCTCAGATCAATGTAAAATGATTAATGTGTGATACAAAAATTAAAATATGCATGTAGAAGAGTGAAATCACCTAGAAGATAGTGCAGAAGTAAATATAAGGGTTGAGACCTCCTGAATAGTTGATCTCTCCTTAGGGCTTCAACACAAATCCACCAAAGTGAGCAACAACAATCAATAATCCAATGTAATAGAGAATAAATCACACTTCACAATTGTGAGTTAGCTTGCTTGTGAGAGAAGAAGAAGAATGTAGATCAATTAGCGAGCACTTAAAACACTTGTAAATAATAATCATGATATGTCATTATAATTCATTGTCGTGCTCTAGAAATGATTTCAAACCCTCCTTATATAGTGGATTTGAAGGTGAAATGGGTGGGAAAATCGAGGAGAGTTGATGTAAAACATGCCAACTTTAAAGAATTAGGGTTTCCTTAGAGAAAAACCCTAAAAGGTGAAATCATGCCCCATCAAGGCCGATCACGATTTTACCCTATGCAAAATCGTGCCCCATCAAGGGCGAGCACGATTTCGCATAGAGAGGAAAAAAGAAGAAAGAGGGGGGAGAAGCCTAACCCTTGCCCTAGGCAAGTCTAGGGGGTCTCCCAGAGGGCTCAGGGAAGATTGCCCACTAAAGTGGGTCAATTTTTCGTGTCTACATATGGTCATGAAATGTAGCGTTTAAAAGGTATCTAGAAGTGGATCAAGGCCTATGAAAGGATGCAAACAGGTTCTACACAGGATAGGGATGGCAAAAATTTGAGATATCAGGAGTATGATCTCTGTGGTTGCTCAAGAATTCATCAGGGCTTCACTACAATATCCATCCTCATGCTCCAAACGAAGGGTGAAGCTCAATTTATAAATTTCTTGACAAGAAAGGATAAGGAATTGGCTCATCCAATTAAGTGCATGTAACTGGGAGCTTTTTCCTTATATTGGATTTATCACTAAGAGTGCATGCAAGATAAATTTGCCTTGGAATTATCTTTAATTGATTTGATGCGTGCAATTTTGTGATATTTATTTCTTTTTATTTTTTATTGTGTATGATCAGTTAACTAAATGTGAATGGATAAATTTATATTATTATCCTTTTAATTAATCTTGTTGATTGTGTGCATGTTTAGTTAACTAACTTAGTTAACTAAGTGCATGATGTGATTAAGTGTGCATATATGAGTTAATTGATTCAGTTAACTAGGTGCATGATTATATTTCCTTTGTGGCTTAGAGGTGGAACTTCCAGTAACTCTGAGTTCACTTGTGGATGAAGGCTTCTCCATACGCGTGATCAGTTTGGATGGTGAGAGGTGGAACTACTAATGCCATGGATGATGTGGAGGGGTGATCATGAGGGTCAAAAAATGCATGAAGAGGAGTGTCAGGTTGTGCGATCCTAAACAAAAATTAATTAATAATCTAATAAATAAATTAATTATTTAATTATTATCTAGGAGATATATTGCTTATTTAATATTAATTATATGTAATTAATATTAAATGCATTAATTAATTATGATCAATTAATTAATATTTATTGTGCTAGATTTAGGTGTCTACATATGCCCCTTTTTGTATCACGTTGTGTGAAAATGCAATGTGATGCAAAAATAAATGACACCTATGGGCGATGGATGAATGATGCGATGACTCTTGTGCTTGAAGGAGTTTGATGTCCAATTATACCAATTTGAGACCAATGTAGAATGCCCCTATGATGGAGGTAATAAATTCCCTTGAATATTATTGTTAAACCAATGACTAAATAAACTACTAAGGCTTGGGCTTACTGTCGTTGTGCAAATCTACTATGTCAGTGGTATTTTTGTGACCACCATTGTTGAACTGAATTTGTGGGAATCTATGACAATATTCTTGGAAATTTGTCAAATCCATACTAGGTGTATTGCATACGTATCATGATTAGGGTATGAGATTGATATTGTCTATTCCCTCAAGTGTTGTGTTGGTATAATTTAGCATGAATGAGGCTAATAAGGAAATTCAACACATTGGGTTGATGGATTGATGTGTTTAACTACTGATAATTCTTGGTGGTTTTTCTAGTTTTTTTTTCCTGATCATCTGTTGTGATCATAAAAATATGACCATTCACGATGATCATGTCATGATCATCTTGGACGAGTGCACTATGACCATCCAGATGGTTGTGCACCACACATTATAAATAGCAAACTGTAGTGTGTGACCCATTATTTTCCCTATGGTAGACAAGAAGACGGTGGAGGATGAGGGCTATGATGAAGAAACTAACCCAGAGGGCTTATGGTTTTTTGTGATGGGAGATAATATGGCATCGAGTAGTGGAGAAGCTGGCTATGGAGAGTCAATAAGTAGAAAAATACATTTGATTTATCATTTTAAAATAATATGCACCTTTTAAAATGCTTTTTGACTTTTGACTGCTTGGTTTGTTTTTTTTTGCAAATGTTGTGTAACCACCAAAAAGGCTCACACCTGATAGGCGATCTATTGCAATTAAAGAAAGATAACAACTAAACATGCACCAATTGACAACAAAAGGAGAAAGAAAATACAAGAATCCTTTATTAATTCCAAATTGAGTCAAGTTACATATTCATCCCTCTTAGGGATACCCATTTTGATACTTCAATTACAATAGATCTAATCCCCTTTTAGGGTAGATGTGAATCAAATGCCTTCTAGGGTGACACGAACTGCTCTAGGGTGTCGATGACCCTCTTCTCCATGATTAGAGGTATTTGCTGCCTTGCATCCCAAAACCTTGTTAGTCCTACGTGCAATAAACAACAAGAAACATTAAAAACAAAGGAGGCCTCTCTTGATGAGGCTTTAAAAGGATATTTGCACAAAAGATGCCATTACAAGCATGTAATCAAGAAAATGAATAAAACATAGTAAACCTATATTAATCATGAAATGTCACCATTAAACATGTGCAAGAAAGCAAGTACTATCTATCTATTGGGTTAGTTTATCAAATGGAAAGCATAAACACATGAAATAACCACAATTGCACTAATTACCAAATTGACAATATGAATGGAAATCTACCTTAAATGCCTAATTCCATGGGTCATAAATCTCTAAAATACCAATTAAACCTATATTAAGCATAATATGATCTAACTAATTAATCTAAGAAAAAGAGCACAAGGGGATCTATCATCATTTTCTCACTGTGGGTCTGATGTGCGGCTAGCACTGTTCACCATGGCTGACAACCATGGCGGGGCTCTGAATAGGTTTGCCCTCCAAATATGGGCTTAATATCTGATCCACCTTGCCAAATTGATGGTCAAGGGTCACCTCTGTGTCCTCTGACATGTTTGGTGGTTGAATTGATCAGATGGTGCACGGATTGCACGAATTGGCATTTCTTGGCTCTCTTAGGCTCCTAAGACCTCCATGGCAATGTGATCTCCAATTGGGTAGCAAAAGTGTCCCTCTCAATGCATCTAGGTGAGTATGCAATTTGATAGGGCTTCACTGCGTTCAATTGAAATATTCTCTATACTTTTCCCCAATTTGGAGGGGGATTATATAGCAATTTCCAAGGGGCTAGGGGTGGCTTCCTCATGAAGCTAAGATCAAGATTGGGCAGTTGAGCTTGTTGGATGGAAGGATCCAGAACCTTCCTCACTCAAACTGCTCCAATCCACAACCAATTGGCCATTGCAACCAATTTTGGGTCGGATGAAGGCCAACTGATTTTGAGTGCTGACCATGGATGACATGCATGGTGAGCACTGCTAACCACGGGTGTCAGCAGTGGCTAGCACTGACTAGGCAAAGATACCCAAATGAGTGGTAAAAACCACTGCTATACCTTGGATTTATCCAAAGGTCTTCCATATGGTCTTCTAGCATGTCCCATATGAGTAGTCACCTCGGCATGATGCATTTTAGGTGTCTACAGATGCCCCTTTTGAGATGCGTTGTGATTTTGAACAACGTTGAGCAAAACTAGACCTCCTAAAATGATGTCGTAGGTTGCATGATGATCATTAGTCTGATCAACATTAGATGCCCTAGGTCCAGCAAAAGGATGCACATCCTAGAATCATTGCTTCTAACTCGATAGAAGGCTTAATTTTGAAAGAGTTTGCACTCGTCATCAGACATTCGGATAGCATCAATGCCAAGTAGGCTTTCATGCCTGTCAATCCGAAAGGAAGAGAGTTACAAACTAACTATCATATATGCTATTTTTCCCTAGCATAAGGGTAAGCTTATGATAGTCTTTGGCAATGATTCATAAGACGAACACAATTTTGACAAGATCAAGGGATCTTCTATTGATTTTGATTATGATTTGATATTATGACTACCCCCTCAAGTGACGAGTCGATGAGGGTAATGACAATTAAATGAAGCGACGAGGTCGCTTGACCACTATGAATGATCTTGAACAAATTAAGATTTAGCATTTGAATACTTGGCAAGGCCTAATCAGCTATGATTGCAATTGTTAATAGTAATTGCCTATTTCTATCCCATGGAGCGGTCCAGCCACGAAGGCCTTCTTAGGGAATCGAAATGAAAACAATCCCGATTAGGCATGTGTTGAATCATATTGTCGATGATATGCTAAAAATATCATAGGAGAATTGCGATGAATATCTCGTTCCCATGGAGCAATCCAGTTGTGAAGGCCTTCTTAGGGATTGAAATGAAGCATAACAATTCCACGATGATGAATTTACCCCAAATGTCCTTATGGTAATTTACTCATCTTGTCGGATTGCATGGATCGCAAGTCGCTGCAACCACCAAGTGTATAGGGTAAATAACTGAATACGAGGTACATTTGGCTTTTGATTTATTTGATTTTTTTTTTATTTTTGAATTGAATTTGTTTATTTGGTTGGGAGGTGCGGCGCTCCATGAAAGGATTATCATAGCGATGACCTTGATTGAATGTACTTTGTAATCTCAGCCAGTTATTTTGCTTTGCCTTATGATGACATTTTCCAATGTCGTGCTTTGTTTGGCTTATTTAGCTTATTTTATATTTTTTGGTGCAATTCTGGTCTGATGAACAATTTTATTTTGACCTTTTAAGGCTCTCCACGGTGGGAATTGGGAGCATTTAATGCAGCTTGCTGACCACACCTATCAACTATGGGTAAATTGCTTGACCATGACTCACAACCATGGTCGCAAAACCCTAATTTGGGGACCACGGGTGTCAGCCATGGGCCGACCCAAATTTGAAAAGGTTAAATAAGGTTTTGCTTATGAAAATTTCATTATTTACCTGATAGTAAAAGTAACTTTGAGAGCTCTGAGAGGTAATTAACAAGAATTCTAACATGGAATGCTACCAAAAACTCTACCGATTCCACACATTCCACACCGATGGTCGATCAACCGGAGGCTTCTACCAGTGGAGGAGCCGGTGCCTCCAAGGTAACTCAAAAATCGAGACCTCGCTTGTACATTACTAGATTAAAATTAACCACATTAATAAATTGGTAAATTAACCTCATTAAACTGTCGATAATGAACCTCACCCTAGCTAGGTTTAGCATAGGTTAGATTAGGGGGTGGGTTAGATTTATTTTTTTAGGGGTTTTTCTGGGAAGGGCGGGCCCAAAATGGGTCTCGCTCCCTAGCCACGGGTGGTAGCCACGAGTCCAAATTGGCATATTGGGGGCCACAACTGTCACTTGCGATGGGATTTAAATCCCAATGGTCAAATTTTTGACCATTGGGCCGATCGCACAACTCCCAAATTTTTCAGAATTTTGCAATTTTTTTCCATTTTTTTGGTTTTTCTTGAATTTTTCTGGGCACTTAATGCCATTTATTACTGTTTTGAAGTACTCTTTTAATGTTTTTTGAAATTTTTGATCATATTTTGCATGTTTTTGTGTTTTTAGGAGATTTTTATGATTTGTTTGTTATTTTTTAGTGATTTTAATTATTTTTACTTTATTGCTTTTATTCAGTCCTTGACGAACAGAGTGAGGGAGACCGATCTCCTTCGCAACCTCCACCACATGCTGACTAGCATAGAGTGGGCTTGGTTTACTACTATGGGGTTTGGCTTCATCTTAGACCTCCCCACTATCCGAGTGGATCAGGCATATCTCATTACATTGGCCCATCGTTGGGATGCGAGGACCAATACATTTCACCTACCGATGGGTGAAATGACTGTCACCCTAGAGGATGTATACCACATCTTCCAGCTGCCCATTGATGGTGAGGCCATCACTTCTTCTCCTACTAGGGTGAAGAAGGTTGTATTTGATTCTATCTTTGGTGATCGGAGCATGGAGGCATAGGGCCACATTGACCATGGAGGTGTCCACGTTTAGGAGTGGTATGAGGCTAGATTCTTCTCATAGTGGGAGGCTGTGTTCATGCACCTCATAATTCAGATCACCCTCCCAGATTCTTTAGGTGTGAGGTTCCCTTGGAACCTCTTGGCTCGGACCAGAGATGTCATGGTCAGCTCGACCGCGTCGCTCATCTTGTCCTAGGGGAGCGCTCTCTTAGCATAGCTGTACCATGAGTTATTCCAGATTACCCATCGTAGCAGAGTGGGTATCGATTGTAACTTCCTTCTATAGATCTAGGGCTAGTAGCATATCCTGATAGAGCACCCTATCGACTTACCCCTATAGATCACTACTATTGCTGATGATCAATAGTGCTATACCACCTACTGGCCCTAGGAGCAGGAGGGCTTCAGGAGTAGGTCTCATGCAGGAGACCTAAATCATTACATCGATCACTTTGCATAGCTGCACCTTGAGGATATCGAGTGGTGATCCTACATGGACTACCCACCCTGGACTAAGGTAGATAGATACCTACATCAGATGCTAGAGATAGATGGATCATCAGCCACAAGGCCGATTGGTATGAGTATCACTACTTCTCTCACGTCCTATGGTAGTTTGGGATCCGATAGGATATTCTAGATATGCCGACCATCTATAAATGCTTGGTCTTAGAGAGGGACCTGACCTGGCCCCAGGTCACTCCACTAGGGGAGGATGATGATGACTTCTAGGAGTCGAGGTTAGCAGATGCTAGGACTACTCCAGATTATGATGGCTGGTGGGCCAACTTCTAATGGCACGATGAGGGTCCTCTAGGTCAGCCAACTGAGGGATTTGTAGTTGAGGGTGTAGAGGGCATAGAGGTGGATCCTCATGGGTGTCGGACCCATCAATGGATAGAGGGAGCATGGGGCATAGTAGAGGAGGGCCCATATGTAGAGGTAGAGGAGGAGGTATCAGAGGAGGGTGAGGCACCTCTGGATAGTGAGATTGGATAGTTGAGAGCATAGATCATTGACCTCCAGAGCTAGGTGGGTAGACTTTACACCTAGCTACTACATAGGGATACCTCTATCACCACTCTAGAGGTGAAGCTATCTCATGGGTAGAGGTAGTGGTAGGGATATGAGGAGGAGAGGGTAGCTCTCTAGGCATAGGTTACCACTATAGGCACTCAGATCACATAGCTCACTAGCGAGTGGGATCTAGCATAGGCACAACTGAGTGTCATGACTATTGAGAGGGACTTGCTCAGGGTAGTGAGGGGAGATCCCTCATCCTCATAGGTTATTATGCCACCTCCGGTAGTACCATCTACTTTGTTACTAGGAGGTCATGATCCCATGGTAGAGATCAGGCGTCTACATACCCTCGTGGAGGAGGGTAATGCTTGGCATACAATGAGAGTAGCTCGCATCGACCAGTTAGAGGGTCACATCAGGCTATTAGGTGGGGAGGTTCCAGAGGATACCCACACTATAGGGACCCAGAGGAGAGGTTTTTTTTTTTGATGAAGAAGTTTATGTATGCAGATGTACTACTTATGATGGATGCATTATGAATGCCATATTTTGATGTTACATGCATGTATATATTTGCTTTACTTACACTGTTATGACATAATTTATGCCATGTATGTATTGCATGTATTTCTTTGTTTCTTTGATGATGTGTTATGTAAAATGGACATGTATGCTTTAATCACTTAAAACATAATGTATGCAATATGAGTTTTAAATCAATCTAATGGATGACACCACAGAATGTATAACAATCATGGATTGTAGTTGCTTTATCTCTTTGTGAAAGATAGTACACCCATATGTGAGATGCAATGATATATGTTTTCTGTTCATAAGCTTTTGTAAATTAAAATAATATGTATAATATAATCATTGGCCATCTAAATATCATTTTTGACATCCATCCAGTATCTAATTATATAGTACAAATAATTCTAATAAACAAACTCTCATAAAAGAAATTGATGTTTTGATGATTGCAATTTGAATGATTGGTTGTTGCTATTTGGGAATTTTTGAGGTTTACCATGAGACTCAAACACCCTAGTTGACTGATCAAAAGTTGTATACTAACCATACTAGACTTCTGAAACATAAGGTTTTCGCTAGGATAGGCCCTAACTATTCATTATCCCTATGTGTGCAAGTGAGTATATTTGATAAGGCATAAGCATACCCCGATGTCATACGGGATTCTTTCAGCCCATTGCTAAGATCGGGGGTCCGCATATGTCTTACCCAATCCTAGGTTTAGATTTTAGTTGGACTAGACCACTAGGTGATACAGGACACCTGAAGCTAGCTCTTCCACATTCAAACATTGGTCTGCACATAAGTGAAATGCTAATGCATCAGACATATCATCATGCGTAAGGTACAGTAGTGCTGACAATTCCAGGGATTCAAGTTCACCCCCTTCTTTTCTTCAATTTTTTGGGATACTTGCTCATATAAAGTGATAAAAATCACTATTTATTTTTGTACTATAGTGATAAAAATCACTGTTTATTTTGTACTTTCTCTTTTTTTTTGAGCAAGGGATTTGATATTGATTTTACTTTCTTTGTACAATTTGATCTTCATTTGATCTGACTTTTTGGGATTTACATTTGATAATTTGCTTCAAAAACTTCCTTTGGGGATTTTACTTTGGGAAACTATTTCTGGGATATCGATTGAGGATATCGATCTTATGATATCAATATGGGATATCAATCTGGGATGTCGATCTATGATATCGATCTAGGGTATCAATCTGGAGGATTGATCTGGGATATCACTCTGGGATATTGCTCATTTTAACGTAAGCAAGGGATTCTGGGTAGGGAATAAACTTGTCCTTTTTCCAATTGCCAACATTTCCCATACCGTCCGCACAAGGGGATAAGCAAGAATAAAATTTTCACCTCAGGATACCTGGTCCTGCTTCGTGGCTTTCATCTTCCCCTAGTCCTTATTAGGATTGTTTAATTTGTTGATTAGTGATAGGATTCTGATATGCTAAGGGCTATACTAACTAGACCTCAACTACAAAAGCAAAGCAAGCTTTCTATCAACTCTTGAGAAGACCTCTAGGTATGGTTGAATGACCGAAAAACCCTAGTATATTCTTCATAGCAACAAGATGGGTTGTGTTGAAAAACACAATTACTCACAAGGGTGATAAATAGATGAAAAATATAGTGCATAGATGCATGATTGAAATACAAACGTGGTGTCATTTGTAAGATTGTAAACACAATTTATTCTAATGCAAGTGTGATGGATGAATATGCCTAATGCAATGCAAAGGTGAAATGCAAAATGAAATGCAATGCAATGATGCAAATGAAATGCAAATGTTTTTTATTTTTGATATTTTTCCAAATTTTTTATGGATTTTAACATTTTGGTTTGACCAAGGGATTTTTGAAAATCCTTGGAGCCTTTTGGGATTGACCAAGTGGTTTTGAGAAACCCTTGGAGCCTTTTGGGATTGACCAAGTGGTTTTGAGAAACCCTTGGAGCCTTTTGGGATTGACCAAGTGGTTTTGAGAAACCCTTGGAGCCTTTTGGGATTGACCAAGTGGTTTTGAGAAACCCTTGGAGCCTTTTGGGATTGACCAAGTGGTTTTGAGAAACCCTTGGAGCCTTTTATGAATGACCAAAGGGCTTACAGATGCCTTTGGAGCCTTTTTTGGTTCTTAGGCATAGAACACTTTAATATGAAGGATATTGAGAGGTTCAGGCTCTTCAACTCCTCCAAGCGATGTCAAGCGATATGTCCTAGGTCCAATATTCTTTGAGATCATATAAGGACCTAACCAGTTAGCCATGAATTTGTCTCACATTTTTGGTGGTAAATTTGAGTTCTGTTGGTTCTCTTTCAGCACAAGATCACCAACCTCAAAGTCTCTCAGATGGACTTTGCTATTGTAAGCTCATTTTAAGTACTCTTGATAAACATGGAGGTGCTCGAGGGCATTCACGTGACGTTCATCAAGTAGCATCAATTGATCTAGGTGAGCTTGTCGCGTAGTGTCGTCATCAATGAACTCTTTCAATGTGATGCGCAACGTTGGAATTTCTAACTCTAGGGGCATAATGGCCTCAGTGCCATATACTAGTGAAAATGGAGTTGCCCCAGTGGGTGTCCGAATGCTAGTCCTATAAGCCCATAATGCAAGGGGTAGCTGGATATGCCAATCTTTGTGGTGCTCTTGTACCATATTTTTCAAGATGGAGACCACTATCTTATTTGAAGCTTCAGCCTACCCGTTTGCTTATGGATAATATGGAGTCACAAAATTGTGTTTGATTCTATACTTAGACATCAAAGCTCTCATAGTTTTGTTCTTAAATGACGTTCCATTATCTGAAACTATCTTGGATGGTATCCCAAAATGACTAATGATATTGGTGAGTATAAACTCAACAATACGTGCTCCAGTTGTCATTGTTAAGGGAATAGCTTCCACCCACTTAGTGAAATACTCAGTAGCCATGATAATAAAAGTATGTCAACCCGATGATGGAGGAGAGATCTTACCTATGAGATCGAGTCCCCATTGAGCAAATGGCCAAGCCGCTTGAATGGGTTGTAAGGCCTATGATGGTAGGTGCGTAAGATTAGCATGATGCTGACATTTAATGCATTTCTTGACATACACATTGCAATCCTTCTCCATAGTGGGCCAATAATAACCCATATGAAGGATGCACTTGATGATAGCCATGCCACTAAAATGGCCACCACACGTACCATCGTGAGCTTCTAAAATTGCCCAAGATGACTCTTGGGGCTCAAGACAATGAAGGAGAACTCCATCGTAGCTTCTACGGTACAGGATGTCTGCTAACAAGACATACTTTGTCACTTTCTATTTGAATGTGCATTTTGTGGACATGTGACAATCCCTAAGGGATTATACCAAGTTTAAGGAAGTCATATATCTATGACGTCCAGTTATGATAAGCTTCGGCCTCGATCGACAAGATAACATGCTCCCCCTATGGTTCTACATTTGCAAATGCAGACTAGGAAACAACCCTATGGTGAATGGTAGTACCACTCCCCATCGGATCCTACGAGATCAAAGACCCCCAGGATGCTCTCTTCAGAAAGTCTCTGGCTCTGTAGAACCACTCATGGTTTGGTTCTACATGAATCATGTTGATTGACTCTTTGTTATCCAATGCTTCATGTTGCACAATAGAATGTGACAACATTTTTACATGGATGGTAGTGAAATCGATAGATGGATTCTGAGGGATTAGAGATCCCAAAGATGCCATTGTGTCTACAAATCTATTGGATGAATGAGGGATTGCCTCGATGTCATACCATTCCAATCGAGCTAGATATATGTCAACAAGATCCTTGTAAGCTTTCAATACTGGACATCGACATTGAAATAATCCCTTAACTTGGTTCACAATGAGAAGGGAATCACCAAAGATATTTAGCCTTTTTATCTTCATGGCGATAATTGTTTGGAGACCCAAAATTAGGGCTTCGTATTCAGCATTGTTGTTAGTGCAAGGAAAGTCCAACTTGAATGACAAGGGCATTGGAGCTCCTTGTGGCATGAACAACACTATTCCTGCACCACCCCCTTGCTCACACTTCGAACCATCAAAGAACAAGGTCATATCGGCTTTGTTGTCTGGTTCTTCGGGTTCGGGTGCTTCTGATAAGGCAAAGACTACATCATCAGGAAGCTCTATGGTGAGGGGCCTACTATTTTTGAGAGGCACCTCAGCCAGTTGATCTGCTATGACTTGTCCCTTAATGGAATTTTGGCTTATGAATTCCAAATCAAATTCTATCAGTAGCATGATCCACTTCATAGTACGTGTATTATGATATGTCTTGCTCATCATATACTACAAAGGATTTTGTTTGGATATGACATATGTCGTATGACTCAACATATAGTGTCACAATTTCTTTGTAGTGAACACTACTGCTAAACACAACTTTTCCACATATGCATATCCGAGCTCATAGCTCACCAAGGTTCGACTAATATAATATATGGCTTGTTCTTTGTCTTGCACATTCTTTTGGGCTAACATGGTTCCTAGTGCAAAGTCGGTTGCCGATATATATAGCAAAAATGGCACATCTGGCCTTGGTGGAGCTAGCACTGGTGGCATCACCAGGTATTGCTTAATCTCAGCAAAGGTTGCTTGATAGTCCTCATCCCAATTGAATGGGACCCCCTTGTGTAGCAGTCGATTCATGGGTCAACATTTATCTGATAATTGAGTGATAAATCACTTTATGGATGCTACTTTGCCCTGAAGGCTTCTTAATTCTTTGATGTTCATGGGGGATGCATTTCTAAAATAGCCTTGACCTTTGTTGGGTCAACTTCGATGCCTCATTTTGAAATGATGAATCCTAAGAGCTTTCCTAAAGTTACACCAAATACGCACTTCTTAGGATTCAACCTGACATTATGCTCTATCAGGCGATCGAAGACCTTCCTTAAGACCTCCACATGCTCAGAATGCAATAATGACTTTGCCAACAAGTCATCAATATAATCTTCTAAGATTTTATGCATATAGTCATGAAAGATATATGTCATAGCCCACTGATATGTGGCACCAACATTTTTAAGGCCGAATGGCATAACTTTATAGCAAAATGTCCCCCATGGCATTATAAACATGGTTTTATGTTGGTCTTCGGGCTTAATCCAAATTTGATTGTAACCAAAAAAACCATCCATTAAGGAGAGCATCTCATGACCTATAGTTGCATCTACAAGAGCATCAATATTCAGCAATGGAAAATGAATCCTTTGGTGTTGCCTTATTCAGGTCTCTAAAATCCATACAAATACGGATCCTTCCATCAGGTTTTCCTATAGGCACCATATTGGATACCCATTCTGGATAGTCGATGGAGATAACAAACTCTACATCCAATAACTTTTGCAACTCATCCTTAACCATTAAGGCTACTATTGGATGCATCTTCCTGAGTTTCTTCTTGACTGGCTTCTTTGATAGATCTAGCGAAAGGTTATGAGTAACCAATTTTGGATCTAGACCCGACATATCCTTGTAAGTCCAAGCAAAGAGAGCAGGTCTCTCTCTCAGTAGAGGGATGAGGTTGGCACGCTCATCAGGAGTCAAAATTTCTCCAAATTTAACCTTCCTTGGATTGGTGGGATCATTACTGATATCCACTTCGAAGGTTTCCTCTATTGACATATGGGATCCCTCCTCAAGCTGATGAGGCGTAGGGATCAAGTGGATGTCATCTTCTGGGTTTATAGGTTCCTCATTGGAAGCATCCTCAGCATGATAGACATCATGTGCATAGCCTAGCGTAAAATGGAAAGGTTGCAACATTTCTTCGTTAGGGAAGAAATCTTCAGGCTCTAGTGGTGAATCAACATGATCCCAATCGATAGCATCTACATTTAGATGCAATGGTTTGGATGGATCGGTTGGATTATGGAGTGGAGTGGTCAAATAAATGGAGATCATGTTGATGAAATGGATCATGTCTCCAGGACCACGTGCAAGTGACTCATCATTAACAAAACTACCATCCTCGAGATGTGGTTCTAGGGGTATGGGGATCTCTGGATCCGATCTATGAATAGACTATCGGATGGGATCATTGGGCTCAAGGAGCTCCATGTACGTCGATGGATCAGGAAACACCATATGATAAATCACATTAAGATTCGGTGGTCTCCCTCTAAGGCGAGGATGGAGATTGATCTCTCTGTGCATCTCCTCAATCGTATACGGTGCATTACGATAGCGTAAGTAGGGAGGTCCTAAGTAGGCTCTCTCTGTCTCATCTTCTTCATCACTATCATAATATAAGCCTTCATTTACCCCCATAGGAATGGGATACTCTAGAAAATGTGGCCCCATATAGGTTATCTCTTGATCGCTATCATCATTATCTGATAGAATCGGGTACAAACATCATAAATATGATACTGATGAATAGACCGGCTCAACCTCATCCTCCGATTGATCATTGGGTGAGGACTCACTATCCTCTCCTACATTATAGCTTGGTCCACCTATCTCAAAAATGGACTCTGCTATATCCTCATCGGAATGCCCTTCCAACTCGGGATCTATCACTATGATAACATCTTGACCCTGCATGCCTATGTCATCGGCTACTCCATGGATTTGTTGACCCAAGTTTTCTCTTGGTAAATCATCTGGACCGGCGTCCACCAAGATATCCTCATGATATGTCTCGGGTGGTTCTATGGTGATGTAAGACACCATCCGGTTATCCCTCTAGAATGTAGAAGGATTAGGGTGATAAGGATTGAAGTCAACTTCACCCCCCAGACTAAGGTACAGGTGGTCTAAAGATACCATGAGGAGTTCAGCCTATCCTCCACTATAGAATCCCAACCTGAACCTATCAGTAGGTAACTGATACTATGGTTCTATAGGCCTCTTACACCCCTACTCGAATAGTCCGAGACCATAACCATGCCAATGGTAACGCTCAAAGTATCACATGGCATAGTCTGGGTTAGAAAGATAATGAACATTCATGGTGAATGGTTCATTATCATCCTCATCCATGGGCATGGGAGATGTAATCTGGTCTAGCCCTCCATAGATGAAGTTGGTTTGGTTAGGTGGTACCCCCAATGGTTCCACCATCCCTATGGGAAGGCGATGGGCTCACGGTCGGCCCATGTCATGTGCAGTCTCGATAATCGGTGTGAACATCACATTCTACACAATGTATTCCCCTAATCCAGGATTAACCAAATGGATGGTCACCTACGATGCAGATGACCCTACTGAAGATGTAGGTAAAGCAGGATGAGGTGCCTCTTCGACTCCTCCTTGAACTTCCTCTACTTCCATGGGAGTAGGGGCTTCAATGATAACTGACTTGGGCTTTTGCTTTATCTTCTTTTCTCCCACCTTTTCTTTCAACTTCCTATCATCCCATTGTATCATAGATGCAGTCGGTCTAATAGAAGTAGTTGTTGTGTGCTCCGATCTTTGAGATACAGATGTTGTGGGTCTAGCACACACTTCTTTGATTATACCTCCTAGATATTTGATTGGTGATGTTGGTCGCACATCCAGGTGCATTGAGGGGAGCACAAATTCCCCCGGAAAATCTGCTAGATTCATGTATTTAAAGGGTTCTTCATCCGAAGGCACCATGTGAACCTGTCCCTCATGAATGTATTTGATACACTGGTGTAGAATAGAAGGGATGCAATGCATTTCTCTGATCCAAGGCCTCCCTAGAAGTATATTATACTACATAGCACCTTTGATTACATGACACATCATCGGGATGGTCTTCAGTCCCACCTGGATAGGTAAAACTATAGTATCGACCGTCGAGCATAATGCATCATTGAACGCTCTCAACGTGAAGGTAGAAGGGATGATATGCATCTTGGGTAACTTCAAGTGAGTTAATGCCTTGGTAGTTATGATATTGATCGATGACCCCATGTCGATCAAAACCCACTTGAATGGTTTGTGATTCACACAAGCGATAATATGCAGCGATGGGTCTGCTATAATAGTGGAAACCATCTTGACTTCATGGTCATGAAATTGAATGACCGGTTCTTGACACTATTGCACGTGCCCCATGAAGTGTGTAAACACTTCGAGATCCTGAGGCTGCACTTCTATGGACCTTAAAATATCCATGAGCATCTCCCTATGCTTAGGAGACTACTGAATAAGCTCATAGATTGACAACTTTGCTGGAGTTGTCTATAGGTTTTGAACCAACCTACTTCTGATGGTCACCACCGGTCTAGTTGGTGGGCCGAGCACATACTGGGCTGGCCTTGGAGGAGGCGCAACTTGGACCCTAATAGGCATTGGAGGTTGATTCGGTCATTCATACCTCACGTTCCTTGTGACAACGTTGACCATGCCAATGAACCCATGGGTTGGTGGTTCGATGCACACTTGGTTGACCTGGCCAACATTATTCCTGGGTGCCTCATGATTTGGTAGAGGATTTTTGTAAATCCCCATATTTTTATTGTCAGGTGCTTGCGGGTTGTCGATAAGAAGCGTACCTCTCTCGATCATATTTTGCACAAGATGTTTGAAGGACCAACATACCTCGATGTCATGGCCCTTCGATCGATGAAAGATGCAATAATGATCATCTTTATAGCCTTTAGGCTTAGGTTGATTTGGATCCACCATCTTGACTTCGGGTAAGTTAATAGCCTTCACCTCGCATAACTGATGAAAAATCGAAGCCAACGACTCCGATAACTGAGTGAATATGTGAGGTGGGCGTTGCTCCTTATTTTTACCCTTATAATTGTTATTGCACTACTCATACTATGCAGGTGGAGGTTGGGCTTGATAATTTTGCTTTTGCTACCCTTTTTCTCCCTTTTGAAGGTTCAACACTACCTGATTAACATGGGTTGGCTTGGCCTGATGTCTCTTAGTGCTTTTCTTGTGCCCCTCCTTCTTATTCCTAAGCTTCAAGTTACCCTCCTGTAACTTGATGTCCTCAATCACCTTGGCTTGCACCAAAGCCTCTTCGAATGTCTGGTATTGCTGCAACTGTAGCAATAACAAAATGTGCTTGGCACAACTCTTCATGAACATTCACGTTAATTCAGAGGATGGGATGGAGAATGGCAGCTTTGCCATCATCTTCCTCCATCACTTTCCATAATCCATCACTGGCTCATCATCATGTTGCGTTAGAGCAGCCAGGTCGGATAAGTTTACCTTCTTCTTGACGTCGAAGGAGAAGCATTCAAGAAATGCATCAGCTAGTTGTTTGAAACTAGTGATGTTGTGCCTCTTTAGTTGGTTGAACCACTCTCGAGCTGGGCCTGAGAGGGTCATGATGAAGGTGCATAGGAGCAAAGCATCATTGCTCTCAATCTGAAAGCACATATCTAGGAAACTAGTCACGTGCTCCTGTGCATCTTCCTCTCCTTGAAACTTTTCCAGCCTAGGCATCTTGAAATGCTCAGGATATGTTGGAATAGGCACTGATATGCATAGAGGTTCATTATGAATTTTGTTCAAGGTAGGCTTCTGATAAGCCATTCCTTGCTTCTCTATGGCTTGAACCTTCTCTGCTAAGGTCTTGTAGGCTTGCGAGGAAAGAAACTCCTCCTCTCGAGATTGCCTTGGAGGCGGCTTCGGAGGTAGATTCTTCCTCGGTCGAGGTGGGGGACTAGGCTCACCCTCCTCCTCGAATTGGGATATTTTAGGATATTCTTGTTCTAATTCCTCTCCCACTTCATTCTCATACTACCTATGCTCATGTTGTTCAGAATTTTGGATGTCGATCTCTATGTTGAGTCGTATGGCGAGTATGTGTGTCTATGTTCTCAGGGTGTAACTCGGGTTGTGAAGCCACTCATCTATTGACATACTCCCTGATCTCACTATGAGGATGTAAACCAATGCTAGCCAATCGATCCTCTCTCTCTACATGCTCCTTCTGATCAAGGATGCATTGTTCACGCATGCATTGTTCATACAATTTTTCCTTATGAACCTCTGCCTCTGAGTATTCTCATTTTTGAGGTGCTCTTTCTCTACATGAACATCCTCCAATTGATCTTGGAGAATCTATCATCTTTGCTCCGACATCAGTCTATGAGCCCTATCAAGATGATCGACCATCTGAGGCCTCTGAGGAGTGTGCTCTATTCGAGCGACTTTATGAGTATGTCCTCCAATGGACTGATTTACCACACTCTTGCCTCGATCTATAAATATGACATTCATGTCAGGCTATCTCCTATACTCAGTGCCTACATGCGATGCAGGAGCATGCATGTCTCGAGAATGCTTGGAGCACTCTCCAGGTTCTCGGGTGGTCCTAATGGTGCTTCCACTACACACGCTCATGGGTCGAGAGGGTGCAGGCGTAGGCTTATATCCTAGATGCCCTAGGACCTTGTCTAGACCATCCAATTATTTTCTATGCCATGGCTCATGAGGTGGCATACCATTTGCTCCCACTTTGGATATATCTATGGTAAACTTGGTATGTTCACCCCTATAGGGAGTCTATGCGGGCCTGTGCTCGAAAGTAGCCCTCTTCGTTCACCCCTGAATGGGTGGATCTTGGACATGTCTATGCTCTAATGGTGGAGGTCATGAGCCTCCCTTAGATACCTATCGAAGGGGTACCAATCTGGATCCCTCGATGACATATTCTTTGGTAGAACCTATGGATCCACATGGAATGCGGTCATGGTAAATGCTACCATATGTGGAACCCCCATGCTGGGAAGTCCCATGCTCTGATCTATGTCTAGAGGGATGTCTAGTACTTCCTCTAATCGAGGTATTCTCAATGGAATCCCCTCATGTAGAATTATCCCCTCTAATGCTCATTGAATGATGTCTAGGAGGATTCTGTGATTGAGGGTATTCTACATCATGTTGTGCACTAGGTGGAGCTTGGGCTTCGATCTCGGGTCTATGCCTGGGTTGACCTCTCCGTGTTTGCACCATTGTGTATCCTATGTCTAGATTTAACTTTTATTAGCATACAAAGAATACAATGATGATTATCTCTTTTTACAATTTTAAAATGAGCCCTAAACTGTTTGATGTGTTTTCAATTTGTTGTATCAGTAAAGTAACTCTTATCATGTTTTGCAAAGCGTTGATGATTTTCTCAATTGTTTAATGGCTTTCACCTGTATGCTCGTAGCTCGACAACCTGGCTATGAACTCCAGGTCACGTAATCCCCCCAAAGTGTGGCAATGAAAGTCCACACCCGGGTAGGGAGCACAGGTCCTCCCAGATCCTCACCCATTTTCACCCAGTCAACGTCATACCCTCCGAAGAGGAGTATATGCAAATTTTCTAGGCTACGAAAGGTTCTTGGATCCGGTATTGGTCTAGAACATAGGGTACGTGGGAGTTGGGCCAACGGATGGAAATCACCTCCACCATCATTGAAACCCTACTAGTGGTTGGATGTGACTTCCAACTCACTAGCGTTTACTTTGGAACATGGTGTGTGTGTGTTATTTTTAATTTGCATAAAGGAAAGATGCATAATACAACACTCACATGATCATTTCCTACATGATATGCAAAAAAAGAACATTTGATATTCAGAAAGTATGCATGCTACATCCTACATGACCTTTCGACAATGCAACTTTATGATGAAAATGGCCTTTGATTTGGCCTCAAGCATGCAAAATCAACACACAAATTATTCTAGCACGCTGGAGTCTAGGGTGGACTACAATCAGAGGTCCACTGTTCCTAGCAGCGCCTAGCAAAAATTAAGAAATAATAACCCTAAGGACCTTAGTTCATTTTATCCTTCTTTCATGGTTATCCTACTTAACTTTCATTTTTTAGTCTCTGGAAAAACACAGACAAAGAAATAATGCATAGAGAGTGAAAATGGGGCCTACCTCAGGTCCTCATCTAATTAAGCTTTGACTCCCTACTCTGTGATTGGTCTGTTGCTGACCATGGCTCTGATGCATGACTGCGACTATTGCCCATGCCTATCAACCATGGGCCAACTTTTTACCCATGACTGTCAGCCGTGGTGAGTACCTACCATAAAAACACAAACCATAGTCAGTAAATTATGGCAAAAATTGTGGAGTTCCACCGTGATCACCTACTATAACCACCAAAAAGGCTCACACCTGATAGGCATCTATTGCAATTAAAGAAATATAACAACTAAACATGCACCAATTGACAACAAAAGGAGAATGAAAATACAAGAATCCTTTATTAATTCCAAATTGAGTCAAGTTACATATTCATCCCTCTTAGGGATACCCATTTTGATACTTCAATTACAATAGATCTAATCCCCTTTTAGGGTAGATGTGAATCAAATGCCTTCTAGGGTGACACGAACTGCTCTAGGGTGTCGATGACCCTCTTCTCCATGATTAGAGGCATTTGCTGCCTTGCATCCCAAAACCCTGTTAGTCCTACATGCAATAAACAACAAGAAACATTAAAAACAAAGGAGGCCTCTCTTGATGAGGCTTTAAAAGGATATTTGCACAAAATATGCCATTACAAGCATGTAATCAAGAAAATGAATAAAACATAGTAAACCTATATTAATCATGAAATGTCACCATTAAACATGTGCAAGAAAGCAAGTACTATCTATCTATTGGGTTAGTTTATCAAATGGAAAGCATAAACACATGAAATAACCATAATTGCACTAATTACCAAATTGACAATATGAAGGTAAATCTACTTTAAATGCCTAATTCAATAGGTTATAAATCTCTAAAATACAAATTAAACCTATACTAAGCATAATATGATCTAACTAATTAATCTAAAGAAAAGAACACAAGGGGATCTATCATCATTTGCTCATCGTGGGTCTGATGTGCGGTTGGCACTGTTCACCATGGCTAATAGCCACGACGGAGCTCTGAATAGGTTTGCCCTCCAAATCTAGGCTTAATCTCTGATCCACCTTGCCAAATTGATGGTCAAGGGTCGCCTCTATGTCCTTTGATAGGTTTGGTGGTTGAATTGATCATATGGTGCATGGATTGCACGAATTGGCATTTCTTGGCTCTCTTAGGCTCCTAAGACCTCCATGGCAATGTGATCTCCAATTGGGTAGCAAAAGTGTCCCTCTCAATGCACCTAGGTGAGTATGCAATTCGACAGGGCTTCGCTGCTCAATTGACTATGCTTCTCTCTACTTTTCCCCAATTCGGAGGGGGATTATATAGCAATTGCCAAGGGGCTAGGGGTGGCTTCCTCATGAAGCCAAGATCAAGATTGGGCAGTTGAGCTTGTTGGATGGAAGGATCCAGAACCTTCCTCGCTCAAACCGCTCCAATCCGCAACCAATTGGCCATTGCAACCAATTTTGGGTCGGATGAAGGCCAACTGATTCTGAGTGTTGACCATGGATGACATGCGCGGTGAGCACTGCTAACCATGGGTGTCAGCAGCGGCTAGCACTGACTAGGCAAAGATACCCAAATGAGTGGTAAAAACCACTGCTATACCTTGGATTTGTCCAAAGGTCTTCCATATGGTCTTCTAGCATGTCCCATATGAGTAGTCACCTCGGCATGACGCGTTTTAGGTGTCTACATTATGACTTGATGTGTTTACAAAAATTGGGTTTTTCATTATTTATTTACTTTTTTTTAGGTGTGTGTGTTTTACGCTTTTCATAACTGTATTTTGGTGGTGGTTGCATTGCTCGATCATCCACTGGTAGACGATTACTTAGTTTTATTGTTTTACTATTTTTATTTTATTTTTTGGGAACCATCCATGGGTGGATGGTTGCACTGATCAGTTTTTCATTAGTGGACGATCATCGTATATGCTTGTTTTTTTCTTTTTAATGATTGTGGCTTGTTTTGACAACCATTCATGGGTGGATAGTTGTGTTACCTAGCCATCCCATGATGGATGATCGTGGCATTTGCTTAGTGTTCTATTATGCTCTTTGATGTTTACGTAGACTATATATGGGAAGAAAATTGGGCACCGTGGTCATCTATTGGCAGAAGGTGACCTGTCACGACCATTCGAGGTATGGACAGTTGGGGTTATTATTTTATTTGAGTTTTGTTTTAGTCATTGTTCTAATGATAGTTGTGAATAATGTAAATTATTTGTGATGTTTGATATCATTATGCTAATGACTAATTTATATTTATTTGTGTATGCAGTAGAAATTGATTATATCACAATACCGGTTCAAAGATTTGTTCTACAAGGCTCTATGCAAGCTGAAGGAGTTTGGCTAAAAGTGGTTGGATGCTATAGGGCTATATTATATAGCCAAGCTGAAGAAGATCCATGTAGATCAAGCATACTTGACCACGATGATTAATAGGTGGGATATAAAAACCTACACATTCCACTTGCCGATAAGGGAGATTATAGTGACCTTGAAGGATGTCTAGAAGATTTTTTGGAACCTAGTGGAGGGGGAGATGATTGAGACCACCCCAACACACATGTGAGATTCATTATTATAGTGAGTGTATGGGTAACATGTGGCTTTAGTTAATGTTAATAGTGGTAGAGTTGATGTGGATAGCCACCTATGATTATAGTGGATCACACCGAGGTATACCATTATCATGGCCATGATCTCAAATGTGATTCTACTAGACTCTTCAGGTACATGTTTTCCATGAAACCTATTGGGGCTAGTTCAAGACTTGGTGGAGTGACCTAAGGTTATGGAATGGGCATCTCACTTACTTGCATAGATATACCAAGAGTTGTATGAGATACAACATCGAAAGAGGTCAGGTTTGGGTTGTAGCTTGTTACTCCATATTTTGGTTTGGGAGTACTTCTCTATTGAGTGCCCCAAGGATTTATCATATTTGACCCCTCAATAGTTGGATAACGAGAGGCCCTATGCCATGATATGGTGGAAGGATAAAGAGGATGGTAGGATCTACCCTTATATAGGCTTGTGGATGCACTATGATGAGAAGTTATTAAAAATTTAATCAGACCAGGTGACTTGGAGTCTATGGCTTGGTGGGCCGATGTGGCCCACTGATGGGGATCACATGGCTAGAGTTCAATGAGAGAGAGGGATGGTGGCTTGACATAATATGGAGTATTATTACTTTTAAAACTCTGATGTGTTATCGTAGTTTGGGTTACCCTAGAGTGTTCCACTACCTCCTAGGCTATACAAGAGACGTCAAATAGAGGAAAATATTGATCCTATATTCGAGCCAGTGGGGAATTATCTAGATGTGGTTGGGTTGAATATGGATGTGGCCACTATAGGGACTACACCAAACTATGATGTATGGTTATATGGATAGGCTTTTCAATAGAGTCCAACAAGTGTAGGAGGTAGTGGTGGGGTCGAGGCTCACCCATAATCAATGGGATAACAAGTTCAACAATGAGTGGATAAAAAGGTAGGGTCATACTAGGTGGTGGATCCAAGGGTTGGATCATATCCATAGGCTAAGAAGGTAGTGGTTAGTGAGGGCTCTAGCGAGGAGGGCCACAATAATAGCTTTGACTCAACAGTTGAGACTTCTATACTAGTAGATCAAGTACAAACCCTGGAGAGGTAGAAGATTGAGCTAGAGACTACCATAACTTAGTAGTAGACATAGATGGATGGTGAGTGCCAAAAATGGTGTTATTGGAAGGACAAGCACAACACATTGTAGGCCTAGTTAAAGAGTTTGTAGGATAAGCTAACTTTGTGGATGGTAGAGTGAGATGCTCTATGAGTAGAGCATGACCTACTATGGATGGATTGTGATGTTTCTAGGGTAGAGCATGATGCCCTTCATGTTCAAGGGATGTAGAGAATCTAGGCTACAACTATGATCATGGTGCATCTAGAGTGGGAGAAGGACCATGTGGAGTGGTAGTAGGACTAGTCTAGGATCTTGGATAATTCACTACTTATTAAAGGTATTCTACTTCTAGACATACCTTCATCCTCGTACTCATCCTATCAAAGTCAGAGAAGTGGAGAATTAGGTGCTCCTTTAGGTGTTCCTCCTATACCACATTTTCTTGAGAGATCAACCTTGCAAGGTTCAGGGGGTGGGACCTCACAAAGAGCAACCCACTAGTAGGGGAGTCATAGAGAGCAGGTGCAAGGAGAGCCATCCGAGGGTAGTGGAGAGAGTGGCAGAGGTGGACAGTGATGGGCATCGAGCCCTATATCATTTTTGTATATGCCTTGTATCATTTTGTATTGATGATGATGAGCTTGAGAGCTCAATGTATGTAGCCTATGGGTGAGGTTGTATGATGTATTTTTGATATGATATATATATGATTATACATTATTTATTTATGTTTCACATTTATGTGTTTATGTGTTGATGCTTTGTAGAATGTGTGATTAGATGAATCTCTTTTTTATTATGCATCTCAATGTGTTTATGTTTTAATGCGATGTTTTATTTGTGATGTAATGAATCACTTTATTTGATGATTATATGCAATGTTTGATGAATGTAATGAATGTATGCATATACCTTTTGGTTATCATTCACAAGTGCTTTAGACATGTTTCATTATTCATGACTTTAATCAATTAATCAAGGGTGTCAACCCAATAATATTGACATATATATGACATGGATGTAAATGAATGTAATGTAATGAATGTGATGAGGTGATGTGTTGCTATGGATGCTAAGATGACATGACTTGTTATTTCACTTGTCTTAGGGAAGAGTAATCTGAAAGTGCTTTCATGATGCTCAAACACCCTAGTGACCTCAATCAAACTCATCTACTGATCAAGTAGGCACTTGAAGATACTAAGACCAACCAAGTTATTCAAGTTTCACAAAGACCAACTGTGTGTGTAGTGAATGTTCATTGCCAATTTTGGGTGAGGTTAGACTCATCATTTGTGACTTATGCCAATAAGCTAGCTCATCCGAGAGCGTACATAGATCTGTACAAAATAAGGTTACTAATGTAATAGATGTGTCGCCATGTGTAAGGCTACTCCATTACCATGCCAACGTCTATAGCCCATTGTTGTGATGAAGATCACCCCATGGTTGTCAAAAACTAAGAATTCTAGGGATTCAAGCTCTTTACCCCTTGTTTTTTTTGGAGGAGGGGGTTTTGGGGGTACTTGCTCATTTTGTGGAAGAGCAAGGGATTTTATTGCTTTGTGGGGCTTGCTCATTTTGTAGAGGAGCAAGGGGATTTTATTGCTTTTGCTTTTGCTTTTTGGGATACTTGCTCATTTTGTGGAGGAGCAAGGGATTTGTAATTTTTGCTTTTGGGGGCTTGCTCATTTTGTGGTAGAGCAAGGGATTTTTTTTTTGAAGGGGGAGCTTGTCCTTTTGTCAATTCTCAATCTTTTAGACCATGCACATAATTGGATGAGTAGGGGAAACTATTTACTTTATGGTAATAGTGACTCATGATTTTATCTTTCCTAGACACCAAAATTTGATTTAATATGTGATACTTGTGCGTGATCTGAGCAAAAACTTAAGGTCACCAGGAAGGCCTATAGTACTCAAGGACTTATGACATTCAATGCAGGTTGAAAGAGACACTAGGTATGGCTGAACAATTGAAAGTACCTAAATATTTGTCAAACCATAGACATGGGAAAGATAAACTTGTCATAGGGTTTCTTTTATTTTGCATTTTTCTCATCTCTTCTTCTATTGTTTGGATGGATGGTTGATGTAACTGACATGCCTATAATGAGGGAAATGTGAGATACAAACCCTAAGGAAGACGCCCTTGATTAATGTGATAATATCACTTATGATAAATGAATAAAAGCATGTATTGAATTATAACCAAATTTTAATTGGTCATGATGAAATTTTATTGCTTTGTTGTTTTTGATGATTTTGTATTGTTTTTGTATTTTGATTTTTGTATTATTTTTGTATTTTGATTTTTGTATTGTATTTTTTGTTTGATTTGATTTTATTTTATTTTTTGTTTGTACAATGTGAGCGTAGGAGCTAGGTATAAAAGGCATACAAATGAAGGATATTGATGGGTTCTAGGCTCCTCAATTCCATCAAGGGTTGCAAGTTTGTAGGCTCCTATTTTGAATATCTGCTTGACTATGAATGGACCGAGCCAATTGGTTGTAAATTTATTGCATAGATGCGATGGTAAACTTGAGTTTTATTGATTCTCCTTGAGAACCAAATTGCCTACTCAATATTCTTAAGGATGCACTCTGTTGTTATATGTATATTTAACTCTCTCCTGATAGATGTGAAGATGCTCTAAAGCATTGATTCATCATTCATCAAGGAGGTTCAATTGATCTAGGTGCGCTTGTCATGTGGTGTCATCATCAATGAATTCTTGCAATGATATTCATAATGATGGGATCTCAAGCTCGAGAGGCATGACTGCTTTGACACCATAAACTAATGAAAATGGTGTTGCCCCAGTTGGCATGTGAATGCTTGTATGATAAGCCCATAATGCCAAGGGGAGTTGCAAATGCCAATATTTATGGTTTTCCTTAATGGTTTTCTTTAGGATGGCAATGATAGTCTTGTTGGTTGCCTCAGCTTGTCCATTACTCTATGGATAGTAAGGAGTCGAGAAACTATGTTTAATGTTGTACTTTGTGCATAGTGCATGAACATCCTTATTTTTGAATGGAGGGCCATTATCGGATATGATATTCGATGGTATGCCAAAATGATAGATGATATGGTGGAGAATAAACTCCACAATCCGAGGTCCTATCATACTTGTCATAGGAATTGCTTCAACCCATTTCATGAAATACTCTATGGCTATTATGATGAATGTATGGTGTCCCAAGAAGGAGGAGATATATTTCCTACTAAATCGAGACCCCATTGTGAAAAAGGCCACAAAGCTTGAATCGACTGTAACGCTTGCGATGGGATATGAGTTAAATTGGCATGATGTTGGCATTTTGGACACTTCTTGATGTATGCACAACAATCACGTTCCATGGTGGGCCAATAGTAACCCATGCATAGAATGCACTTTGCGATGGCCATTCCACTAAAATGACCACCACAAGTACCATCGTGGGCTTGAGAGATAACCCATTATGCCTCTTGAGGTTCAAGGTAGTGAAGGAGGATACCATCATAGCTGCGATGATAGAGAATATCCCCCAAAAGCGTATAGCAAGCCACTTTCTGCTTAAATATTTACTTTGTAGTTGAAGATAAATCTATGGGGAGCATACCCATCTTAATGAAATCCTTAATCTATGAAAATCTTTCATCGTAAGGATCAGTTTGAACTATGTTCACACTTTCTACTATTTGAGATGATTCTCGTTGAATAGTAGACTATGTGAGTGTCACAATTTTCACAAATGTATTGCTATCAAATGGATTCTATAGAATGAGAGATCCAAGAGAGGCCATTGTGTCAGCAAATTGATTGGATGATCGAGGTACATTATCAATTTTGTACCAATCAAAATATGTTAGCAATTTATTGATAATCAGCTTGTACTATTGCAAAATGAGATCTCTACATTGATAGATTCCCTTAACTTGCTTAATGATGAGTTTAAAATCACTGTAAATGTTGAGTCACTTAATGCCCAATGCGATAGCAATTTGAAGTCCTAGGATGAGGGCTTCATATTCTGCATTATTGTTTGTGCAAGGGAAGTCAAGTTTGAATGAGAGGGGCATAGGAGCCTTTTGAGGTGTGATGAACACCATGCCAACACCATTCCCTTGCTCACATTTAGAACCATCAAAGAAAAGGACCACATTAGCATCCTCTTCTGGTTCGATCAATTCTTCCTACTCAGTTATGTTGAATACAAAATCATTAGGTAATTCAATTATGAGTGGTGCATCGATTGGTAGTGGAGCTTCGATGAGCTGATCTATGATTACCTAACCTTTGATGGATTTTTGACTTATGAATTCTAGATTGAATTTTGTTAAAAGCATTATCCATTTTGTCATCCTACTATTTGTGTAGGTGTGACTCATCATGTAGCACAAAGGGTTCTCTTTAGCAATGACATATGTAGTTTGACCAATCATGTAGTGATGCAGCTTCTTAGTTGCAAAGACTACTGCTAAGCATAGATTTTTGACATATGCATACTTTGCTTCATAGCTCACAAATGTACGATTGATATAGTATATAGCCTACTCTTTATTTTCTTCATTTTTTTATGCTAGCATAGTTCCTAGTGCAAAATATATTATGGATATATACATATGGAATGGTACACCTGGTCGAGATGATGTCAACATAGGTGGTGATGCTAGATATTCTTTGATGGCATCAAATGCTTCTTGATAGTCTTGAGTCCATTCAAACTTAACCCCTTTTTTCAATAGGTGATTGAAAGGCTTGCATTTGTCTAATAATTGTGCTATAAAGTGGTGGATTGATTGAATCTTTCCTTGCAAGCTACATAACTCTTTGAGGTTTGTAGGGGATGGCATCTTGATGATTGCCTTAACCTTATCTAGGTCAACTTCAATACCCAGTTTAGAGACTATGAACCCTAAAATTTTTCTTGATTTGATGCCAAAGATGCACTTCTTCAAGTTAAGTCTCACATTATGCTCGAGTAATCATATGAAAACCTGGCGTAGAACACTTAAATGCTCACCATGAATTTTTGCTTTAGCCAATAGATCATCCACATAGTCTTCAACTATTTTGTGCATTTTATCATGGAAGATGTAATTTATGGCATGTTGATATGTAGCACTTGCATTCTTAAGTCTGAATGACATGACTTTATAGAAAAATATCCCCTAGGGCATTGTAAAAGTTATTTTGTGTTGGTCATCAGGATTAATTCAAATCTAATTGTATCCTAAAAACCCATCCATGAGGGAGAGCATTTCGTGGCCTGTAGTAGAATCAACAAGCATATCAATGTTTGACAGAGGGAAGTCATCCTTGGGACACGCTTTGTTTAAATCATGAAAATCGATGCAAATGTGTATCCCCCCATTAGGCTTGCCAATGGGTACCATGTTTGAAACCCACTCTGGGTAGTCTATGGGTTGAATGAAACCCACATCTAGTAAATTTTTGTAGCTCTTATTTGACCATCAGAGCTATGGTAGGATGAAGCTTCCAAAGCTTTTGCTTTACAGGTTTTGCATCGGGTCTCAGTACGAGGTTATGAACCACTAAATTAGGGTCCAATCCCGGCATGTCCTTGTATGACCATGCAAAAGCATGCTTGTTCTCTATGAGAAAAGCGACCATCTCTTCATGCTCTACGAGATCGAGGCTCTTCACAAGCTTGATGACTTATGGGTTGTTAGGATCTACACTAATATCAACATCATTGGTCTCCTCGATGAGCATGTGTGACCCCTCCTCTAACTAATGAGGAGTAGGAATAAGGTGGATGTCATCTACTATATTTTATAGAATAGGTGACTCAGTATCACTTGTATCGATATTATGAACCATAGATGACTCAGGAAATTGGGCTAGTGAGATGTAGACATTTTCTTGATGAAGCAATTATCTTAATGGTATAAAATATTTGGGTGACGATGTGGAGAAAACACTCTCAAAATCTATGAGATCTGGATTGATGTGAATGGGGTTCGATGGATCGCTCAAATTATGGAGGGGCATAAATAGGTCAATGGTGACCATGTTTATTTGTGGGATGGAGTGGTTTGGTTGCTTGCATGATAGAAGTTGGCCCAACATTAATGGATGTCGGTTTGGTTGAACTACTAGTGGTAGAGGTAGCACGATGGATGGGCTGGCTGATTTGGGTGCTCCATTGGAAGGAGCATTGGGAAAATGGGGAGTGGTATAGGGAATAGATGATGATAAATATCCTCATCATATGCAAACTCCATGAGGGGGATGATGGGGGAAGAGTCTTCTTTCGAGCTATCAAAAGCAACTGAAAGTGCTTCAAATAGCTCATCTATCTCATCCTTCGAGGTGTCGGGCTCTATGGCTTGGATCCTTGTAACTTGGAAAGGATTTTCACTAAGATCTTCATAAATCATTATCGCTATCCTCCTTGATGGCAAGGTTGAAACATTGGAAGATTTCCTAAAGGAGGTCTATAGGTTGATTATATTGATACCCTAAACCAAAATTTTCATCAAGGAGCTAATAATATGGTTCGATGAGGTGTCAAATTCCCTGCTCATGATGACCTAGGCTGAATCCTCTCCAATGATAGTGTCAAAAGTACTTTATCATAAAGGATGTATTAAAAAAAAATTGAGATCACCAGAAAATGGTGATGTGGGTTGCTCCTCAAGAGGTGTATCAGAGGAAGTTTCAACTCTAGCATACACAAAATTTGTTGAGTTGGATGCAGAACCCATGGAAATAATGGCACCAATGCATGGGCGACCAAAATTTCTAATTGACTCAATGAGGGGAGGTGTGAATGTTACATTTTGCACTAGATAATCACCTATCCCTAGACTCATTATACTAACTGCGACCTACGTAGTTTGGGAAGTAGATGTGGAAATGATTCCAACATTCTCTTCTAATGGATGAACTATCATGGGTGAAACCTGGGTGATGCCTGACGTGGATGGAGGCTCAATGGCTGGGTTTGGTGGAGGTGGTGGTTTAGTCTGCGTGGAGGGTGAACTAGATGGAGGTGTTATGATGGATGAGGAGTTTGTGTATTTCCCAACACTTGATGTGATTGCTAGCTTTGGGATAGGCAAAACATTTAGAGGTCTTGTTGTGGGGGGTGGTTTGGCAGTTGTGGTTGATGGAGGTGTAACAATGACTTGGGCCACTATGGATGGGGGTGGTGTGATGGTGGGCATGGTTGGCTAAAGTGGGGGGTTTGTGGAAGGCATGGGCGGTGTTTATGGGTAAAAGGGGAGACCTTGTGCAGACAAGGGCTGGCTAGGAGGTGGTGGATTTGGCCAAGCATGACTAGGCTGAATGGCTAGGTGTGATGGGTATTGGGGACTATATGAAATAGTTGGGATAGTGTAGTGGGTTGGATGGAGTGGAATGGATGGTAAATATGGATATGCAAGTGGGTTGGGGGTTGGTGATGGGTGCAACATAGTGGGATTAGATGCCACTAGCATAGGGGTTGGTGCAGGTGAGGTTGGGGTAAGGTATAGGTGGGTGGATGGTAAGGGAAGCTCATGTGGGTTAGACACCATGTTGCAATACTTAAATGGTTCCTCATAAGTGGGAATGCAATGCACATGACCCTCATGAACATACTTGAGATAGTGGTGTAGTGTTGAGGGGATGCATCACATATCTCGAATCCATGGTCATCCTAGTAGGACATTGTATTGCATCTCTCCTTCAAGGATGTAGCATATTGTAGGGATGGTCTTTATGCCTACTTGAATATGTTGGACATTTTGAGTAATTGAGTTGTCATTGATGTCAAGAGTCGGTTTCAGTGAGCAATGCAAGAAGAAGCGGTTTTGAAATCAGTGCAAAGGAAAGTCCAGTTCCAAGTGGTTAGATGAGGTTCAAAGAGCAATGAAGAGGCCCAAGAAAAATAATATTATAATATTTTATTATAATATTAAAATGGGATATTTAAATTAATTATAAATTAATTTATTAATTAATTTAATTAAATTCTAACTTTATTAGGTTAATTATAGATTAATTATCATTTAATTATAAAATTAATTTATGTTAATTAAAATAAATAATCCTAAAGTTAGGATTATAAAGTTTATTTTATAATTCGAATTCGAAAATTTGAATTATCCACCGATGTTTTCAAATATTGGTCTATGCATATAAAAGGGGGCAAGACTTTGTCTAAACCCATCCATGTAATTCACATGTGCTATGCTCTCGACGATCATGCGCAAAGGGAAGAAGATATTTCACATTTCAAAGTTTTTGGTGGTAGACAATAAGACAAAGAGGAGCGGAGCTCCTTCTTCATCGCACAACATTGTGTAGCATAGCAGGAAATCGAGGGAGGCACTAAGATTGGCAGGCTCATAGTGCAAGGTTCAAAACCCGTTGGATTCAATTTTTGCAAAGTATGAGTGATTGGTTTTTTATGTGCTGCGCCATCGAGGAAGGTACAAAGGAAAAGTGTTAGCTTTCCTCCTTGTGGGAAGGCACGTAGCCCACATGGTGGGCTAGCGCCTTGCTAAGGAAATCGACTGGGAGAGGTTCTATGTTCAAAACCCACCGAGGCCCTTTTGCATAAGAGAGAGGTATGCGCTCATGATTTGCCAAGGTTAATTGCTATTTTCAAATTTTCTAAAGGTTGAATAAAAATAAATATTTTTTAGGGTTATAAAGTTTATTTTTTAAAGTTTGATTATTGAGAATTTGAGGGAGATAAAAGGATAAGAAGCATTAGTTTTGAGGGTTTGATTTTGGAGGTTGTTAATTAAATATTGGAGATTATAAGGAGTAATTGAGTAGTTAATTTTTGTATGCTTTGATGATTGCTAATTTCAAAGGAGTAATAAGTTGTATTTGAGTTTGATTATTTTTATGATTGAGAAATATTTTTGAAGAGAGTTAGTGTGATATTTTTGTCATCTAACCATTGAAATTGGCAAAGAATAAAATTGTGTTTAAGATATATTTTGAGGTTATTTTCTTCATCAAACAAAAAGGTATGGGCACATATTCCTAGTGAGTGATTGTTGAATGTTGTGAATGCTAAGTTGGAGTGAAAAGGGTTGTTTGGTAAGCATTGTTGAGTTTGGTTTTTTGGAATGAAAGTTGATTCTAGAAACCTTGTTTGATAAGCATTGTTGGAAATATTGAGTAAAGCTTTCATATGCTTGAGCTAGGGTTTGTGCAAAGAACATGAGTATCATTGTTATGTGAAGTGGTGAACTATATTGAACTAGGGTTTGCAAATATCATGAGTATCATTTTTATGTGAGGATTGTTTGATTAGAATTGTTGTTGAAGTGATTGGTTGAGTGAAGAACTTGAACTAGGGTTTGCAAAGATCATGAGTATCATTGTTATGTGAGGATTGTTTTATTAGCATTGTTTTTGAAGTGATTGGTTGAGTGGAAGTGATTGAGCTTAGTTGAGTGGATGTGTTGAAGTGATAGTTCAAGTTCTATGAAAAAAATTATTTCATATTCTAAATTTATTTTAGAAAAATGTTGAGTGTTTGTAAGTGTGAAATATATCGAGTCTCTAACAATTCTCTATATGTTTCTATGATAAAAAGAGAGATTGAAATTTATTGAGCATTGTAGTGAATGTGAAGCATATTGAGTCTCTAACAATTCTCTATATGTTTCTATGAGATTGGACAAGTTCTAGTAAGGACTTGTTGAGCATATTTGAGGTAAGTCTTAGAGAAGACTTGTGGACAAATTGGTGTGAGCTTTTGTGGAAGCTTACAATACAGATTTGAAGACAGATATTGAGACAAGTCTTGGTGAAGACTTGTTGAGCATATTGGACAAGTTCTTGAGAGGACTTGTGGGTAGAATTGAGATAAGTCTTAAAGAAGACTTAAGAGAATATTGGACAAAATATAGAAAGGAATTATGGATAGATTAGTGTGAGATTTTTTGGAAGCTTACAAGGCATATTTAAGATAAGTCTTTGAGAATACTTGTGAGTAGAGTTGATTGATTTATTTGTTCAAACATTGAGTTAAGGTTTGGAGCAGATCCAGTAGAGTTGATTTATTATTAAGTCAACCTTTGTGTTAAGGCTTGAGGACAAATATTGAGGATAAATTTGTGCTAGACCGAAGGACTGTGTTTAGTGTAGATCAGAGGATAGATATTATGGAAATATTTGTGCTATACTGAAGGACTATGTTTAGTGTAGATTTTAGGATAGAGTTTAATGCATATTTGAGGATAGGTTTGTGCCAGACTAGAGATAGAGATTGAGAAAATTTGTGCTATACCAAAGGACTGTATTTAGTACAAATTTGAGATAGAGCTGAGAGCAATCTTTGGAGGTGACAAAGTATAGAGGATGATAGTCTCTAGTGGATATATATCCATTAGCCAGGGTAGTGAGGATAGGTATTTTGAGTTGGGACAAGAGTCTTCAGTGGATAGAGATCCATTAGCCAGTGTAGTGGAGGCATCAATTCTTCTAGAAGATCACCAGCTAGAGCTAAGGATAAAGAGTTCTCCTGTGGATAGAGATCCATGAACTTGATTAGGGTATTGGTATATCCTTTGGATAGAGGTCCATAAACATTGTAATAGGGAAAGGATTCCCAAGATATTTATTGATAAAATATTAGTGAAATATTTTCTTCGTGGAGTAGCCCACATTAGGTGAACCACGTTAAATTGGTGTCTCTATTGTGTGTGGTGATTTGTGCATTGCTTTGATTATTGTTGTTGATATTTCTATTGATACATTGTATAATATTTATTGGGAAAGAAAAGTAAAAAGTCATCTTATACTGTTCATCCCCCCTCTTAGTATAAGCTTGTGTTCTTAAAAATAGGAAAAAAAAACCATTCCTAGCATTGAGCACAATGTATCATTGAAGGCTCATAGGGTAAACTGGTAGGCAACTATGTGTGATGGTAGGAGGTTTAAATGTTGAAGGGATACACATGTAATGATGTTTATTGATGACCCAGTGTCGACCAAGACTTGTTTAAAGGGCTTACGATCTATATGAGCTATTATGTGCAAAGGCAAATTTGATACTTCTATAATTAAGGTTTTGATTTCATAATTGTAGAAGGTACTGGATGGTTCATTGCATATTTTTATGTTGCCCATAAAATTCACAAAGCCATTAGGATCTTGCATTTGTAATTCAACGGATTTTAGTATTTCCATTAATGCCTTGCAATGTGGGGATGACTGTTGTATAATGTCATGTATTGAAAGCTTGGTTGATGTCATTTGTAGGCTCTATGTGAGGTGATTCATGAGGGATATTATGGGTCATAGAGGATGCATCATGGTCTACATTAGTGGTAGAGGAAATGTGGAGGATGATGGAACATTGTTGGAGGTACTTGGTGGCATTGGTCGCTTAGGATAGTGTTGGTTTTGAGTAACTATGTGTATCATCCCTACAAATTTTTGATGTTGTGGCCTAGTTTTGAGGTGGTTTACTTGGTTAGGTGATGTGGTGGTAGGTGGTGTGATGTGTTGTTGATTGTGTGTCAATAACGAGTATTGGTAGATGCCAAGGTTTTGGTTCTATGGTGCCAACACATTGTTAATGGCCATGGCCTCCTTCTCTACAAGATCCCACACTATGTTCTTGAATACAATGCCATATTTAATGTCATGGCCCTTTTGCCTATGATAAACACAGTAATGGTATTATTTGTAGGACCTTGGTTTGGGCTTGTTTGGATCTTATGGTTTCACTTTGGGTAATATAATTGCCTATGCTTCATACAACCATTGAAAAATGGTTGAATAAGGCTTTGGAAGTGGATTGCAATTTTGAGGAGGCATGGTAGGATGCTTTTTATGGTTGTCTTATTGTTGTTGTTTCTAAAATTATAGGAGAGGTGGCATAGCTTGGTATGTGATATGTTGTGGTTGAGATTGAACTTGGAGGGTTTTGTTGAGGTGGTTGTTGATGTTGTTGATTTGGACCACTCGGGTGCTCAACACCACCTGATTAACTTGGTTTGGCTTTTATTTATTTTTGGACGTGCCCTTAGAGTTATTATCGTTCCACTATTTCTTTTTTACATTTATTTATCCCTCTTGAATATTTATGTCCTCTATTATCTTTGCTTATGCTAAAGCTTCTTCAAGTGTATGGTATTGTTGGACTTATAACAATAGCGATATTGGTTTTGAACAAATCCTAGTAAACATTCTTGTAAGCTCAATGGTGGGGAGTGAGAATGGTAATTTTGTTATCATAGCTCACCACCTAGCACCATAATCTAAAACCGGTTCATCATAAAATTGTTAGAGATTAAAGACATCTCTCATTGTTGTCTTATTCATATTTATTGAGAAGCATTCTAGAATGAGGTTAGCCATTTGATCAAAGTTGTATAGACTATGGCTTGGTAAATTATTGAACCATTCTAAAGCTCCTCTCCCAGGAGACATCGAGAAATTATGCAGCATGAGCGTATCAATGTCACTGAGTAGGTAGCATGTGTTGATGAAGTTGCTCATATGTTCTTGGGGATCCTCCTTGCCTTTAAATTTATCAAATTTAGGCATCATGAAAAATGAAGGATATGGTGGTGAAGGCACTAAGGGATGTATGGAGAAGTTTTGTATCTAATTTAGCATTGGCTTTTGGTATCCTATACCCATAACTTGCATATATAAAGTGTAGAATTGATCGACTAACCATTGGAATGGATCTGATGTAGGTTGAGGGACCCCCTAAGATGTGCCATATTTAATTCTAACTATGTGTACTATTGGTTTAGGGCAAGTCACTACTGATTTTACGTGTTGGATGGTAGACCCTAGTTAAAGGGTTGTTGGTAGTTTATGGGTGGTTGTTGTTGTTATTGTTGTTGTTGGAATGGTGGTTGATGTCATTGTTGGATGACTTATTGGTAGGTCATAGTTTGTTTTTGGTGCTATGGTTGAGAGACTTGTTGATGTTGGGTGTTTTATTGTGGGTGATGTTGAGGTGTTTAGGGTATTTTATGTTGTTATTGATAGTAATACTATAGTGGTTGTTTCTACTAGTAGTACTCTTGTTGTACAGGTTGTTGTTAGTGCAGTGTGGGTGGAGGTTATTGTTGTTGGTAATACTATTCCAATGGCTATCGCTACTAGTAGTACTACTAGGGTGGAGTTTGTTGTGGCAAAGGTTGAGGATGTTGATAGTACTAGGGTGACTACTACTGCTAGTAGTACTATTGGGGTAGAGATTAATAACCATAAGCCTTAGCCTCAGGTAGTGGTTGGGTAGTAATGTATGAGGTTTGGTGATATCTGATGAGGGGTGAAGGTTGACTCAAAGGTAGTTGGGAGTAACTACATGAGGTATCATGTGGTTGTGGGGGTGTTAGTTCCTAGATAGTAGGTAATCTAGTCACCCAATATGGGGACTACATAAAGAAATTATCTTTTGTAGATGTGGGGTTGGGTCCTTGTGGCGATGACTAAAGTGGATGGGCGAAAGTGGGTAGATTAGATGTAAGTAACTATAATATTGCATTAACCTAACCTGGGGGAGGTTTGTTTTGGTCTACCGCTATTGAACCTACATTGGACTAGGGATAAGACCTTCCAAGAGGAAAGGATGATGTAGGCATACCATACAAAGAATTCAGTTTAGTCGGATAGGTTGTATGGGTATAGACCATTTGCTGAGGTGTGGGAAAAATTGACTGAGGTGGGATATGTTGGGATCTAAAATGACACCAAGGAAAACTTGAAACTATGACTATCATTTTTAATTATATGGAAGGTGAGAACTCACTAATCATAGCTCAAACCCTAATATTGGATGAGTTGAATATTGCTTTAACCTAACCTTAAGAGTAGGATGGTATACCTTATCAACTAATTTGAGTGTTGACTCATTTAAGATCAGTTAATGTATAAATATAGGGATAGAAAAGGGGTAAGGGTTGGAGAAATAATTAATGAACAATGTCCAGATAAAGTTAACAACATAGGCATCTATAGGAAAACCCTTCACAAGTTAATTTCTAGTAATACACACTTGAGACTAACAACACTCAAAACCAATAATCTTCACCATTTAAGTGCATAATATAATTCAAAGACTATTTCAAAAATATAGAGTACTAATAATCCAAATAGTAGAATTAGATCAATACCCATACTAACAGAAAATAAATCCTCTTCAAGCATATATTTAAACATGAAGCATTTCAAGGTGCTCTAGGTTAGCAATCCAATATCAACATAATAGACCAACCATAACAATAGTTGCAGAAATGACTTCATAAATCGAATCCTTATGAAAGTAAATAAGACATAGGTTTGAGGCAAAAATTAAATTAATGCTCATTCTATTGATTTATGGAAAATATACAGTAGTATGGTAAGAAAACACTCTAGAGTTGACCCTTCAAAATGAGGGTTCGACCTCTATTTATAGTTTGTACAATGAAATTGAAAAAATAAAAGCATTAGGAATATTACAAGGAAATTGGAGTGCCAAATCCATAGGATGTTGAGGTGGTAGCCTCTTATTTTTTGTAAGAAAGAAGTGGAGCTGAGATCCATAGGTCCTCTACAACTTGGCTTCCATGGCTTGCTCGGTCTCTTCTAGTTTTTGATAGAAGACTAGGTTGACATATGATCAAAGATGTTCATCATTCTTGTAGTGGTTGCCCCATTATGGATTTGTACTTGAATGTAACCCAACACATTGATTTTGTATCACTTCAAATTCTCACCCCTTTCACTTCAACTTCATGATGGTTTAGATACAAATTTTTAGTATTGCACCACTTTTAATGTCACTTCTATATACCATCTAAGTTATGCCAATCATGGATCCTTGATATAGTTTTGGATGGTCTAGATTAGATCTTTAGAAAAAAACTTTGATGCTCAATGTGATCTTGGCTTAAGGCCATCACCTTTTTTGTGTATCTCAACTTGTTTTAATTTGAAGGTGATTCTTTCACAAAAAATTGTTGAGCATTTTATAGCATTGAAATCCGCACCTTAAAACTCCACCACATCGAGTTTGACCAAGTTCACCATAAAAATAACATTTATGTAGTGTCTTATGGAAAATAACAATGCAACCCTCGAGTTGCCTTTTAAAATCTACAACATCAAATATCTCATGGAAACTATCAATGTTTTGCCTTTGTGAAAAATAACATTGCATCTCATCATGCGGAAAAATAGGACTCATTTTTTGCTATTTGGTGAAATCCATTCTTTGAATGGAGCACAAGGTGACTTTAATCATTTACAACATGGAAAATAACAAAGCATTTTGAATCATGAAAAATAACATAGCATTTTACTCGCCTTTTGGAATTTTGCAACTTGAATTGCTTGCAAGCCCACTTTGACTACATAGACTGCAAAAATGAACTCTTCTTTTATGTCGCATGGAATATAACACTGCTTTCAACTTCATTCTTCAAAATTTTGTGACCCAATTTTCCCACAAAGAAACTTTGACTATTTTGACCATGAAATTTTATACTTGTGTCTTCACATAAAATAACTCTTTTCGAGTCACTTCTTGGAAATTTCACGCTTCAAATTGCTTACGAGGCCAATTTGGCTAAGTAGACCACGCAAATTAACACTGTGTTTCTTTTTGCATGAAAAATAATGAAGCAATTTCATTTACTCTTCAAAATGTACAGGTTGATTCATGTGGAAGCCAACTTTGACCACTTTGACTGTGGAAACTAACACTATGTTGTGGTCTCACGAAAAATAGAATTGTATTGAGCTTCATAGATTTTAACACTATTTTGGGCTGAGTGAAATTTAACACTCGTGAAGAACACAAGCTTATACTGAGAGGGGGGGTGAACAGTATAAGACCGCTTTTTACTTTTTCCTTCGATCTTTCAAATTAATATTATGCAACGAATAGATAACAGTATCAAAAATAGAAATCAAAGCAATGCACAAAATATCATCCACAATAGAGACACAACAATTTACGTGGTTCACCCAACGCGGGCTACTCCACGGATAAAATTTTTCACTAAATTTTATCACCTCTAATTCTGGGAAACCTTTCCCGATTACAAAGTTTATGGGCACCAACCCAAAGGAGATACCTTCCCCTAGCTCTGCTCTAACTGGTGATCCTCTAGAAGACCTCTGCCTCTACTGCCCTTAGCAAGTGGAACTCTATCCACAGAAGACACTTGTCTTCCCTGCTCTAGTTGGAGACCTCTGTCCTCAACTCTTTCACCTCCAAAGTTGGTCCTCTTATCTGCACCAAACACAGTCCTTCGGTCTGGCACTAATGTCCTCAAAATTTGCACCTCTGCGCAATTACAACACTCGATCAAACATCCACTTATGCACCTCTGCGCAAACACAGCAACACTGTCTTCGCACACTCTGCTCCTCGACGATCGAACTTCTCCCCGCACTCTGCTTCTACGAAAGTCGCACTTCGAACGCACACTTCGATCGATGATCAAACTCTTCAAACAGCCCTCCTTTTATAGCAATACTTTTAAGATCAAAACTTTGATCTTAGTCGACTGTTATGCAAATGCAAACCCTAACTCCGTCGGTTGCATGCCCTAATTTACGTCGGCCCAGATTTAACTTTGTCGGCTCAAAGTTAACTCTGTCCTTCAACCGCCTCTGCAACTCACCTGTAGCTTCTGTCATGAAACTACAACATGTCACGATATCGCGACATTTTTGCCTACTGTACACCTTCTTTTGGCTGCTGTCGCGAAATCGTGACACTTTTTGCCTTTGTCTGCCTTGACTACGTCCTTGTCGCGAAATCGTGACACTTCTACTTTTGTTGACGTCATCTTCACTCCTGTCGTGAAATCGTGACACTTTAGTCTTCATTGCCTTCTTCTCTTTTGTCATGAAATCGTGACACATCCTACCTTTGTTGACGTCATCTTCAACTTTCATGAAATCATGACCCTTTTGCTTCATGGCCTTCTTCTCGCTTGCACTAGAAAAGAACATGTCAAAAATCAGATGACACTTCCCCCCTTGAGCTCTTCCTTCTTCAATTCGTCATGAAATCATGACGCTTCTTCTGTTGAAGACTTGCTAACTATTTCTATCATGAAATCATGACACTTTCTCCAACCTTTCCATCTCAACTGTCATGAAATCACACTTGCATTCGCAAGCTTCCTTCAACTTCGTCGAAATCGTGACACTTTCTGCATCCGTACAACTTCTTTGTAGCCTGTCATGAAATCATGACGCTTCTCATTTCAGACTCTTCCCTTTGCTGCATGTCATGAAATCATGATAGTTCTCTCTTTGAGCTTTTTAGCATGTCATGAAATCGTGACAGTCCTCACCTCGACCTCTGCAGCATGTCATAAAAATGTGATAGTTCTCACTTGGAACTTTGCATCATGTCACGAAATCATGACAGTTCCTGAATAACTTTCTCTCTCTTTGATCTAGTCATGAAATCGTGACAACTCACACTGCGGACTCTCTCTTCTGCATTATGTCACGAAATCGTGACACTTTCTCGTCCGTACAACCTTCCTGGCAATGTGTCACGAAATCGTGACACTTTTCCTTTTCTGCCTTCCTGCACTTTTCGAGTCACGAAAATGCGACATGTCACGAAATCGTGACACTTTCCATCTTGCTCTGCTTCTCTGCCAACATGTCGTGAAATCATGACAGTTTTGCTAGCTTCTTCTCTTTCTTCCAGCATGTCGCGAAATCGTGACAGTTTTGCCAAAACTTTCTCTCTCCTCAAACATGTCGCGAAATCACGACAGTTTTGCCAACACTTTCTCTCTCCTCAAACATGTCACGAAATCGCGACAGTTTTTCCAGCCTGCTGCAAACTTTTTCTTACTTGTCTTTTTCTTGATCTTTTGCAAATGGGCTACTGAGAACTTCCTGGAAACTCACTGTCCATGCTCTGAATAATCTTCAACAAAACAAATTCCTTGACATCAAATCAAATTGCTTCAAGAACTTCTTTGACATCAATGACAACTACTATACTTGAGCAAAGGCAATGTACCCAAGGTACCCAAAATTGCCAACAATCTCCCCCTTTGTCATTGATGGCAACCCTTTACTAAAAACACGTCTTAGGAGCTAAAACTGAAACCAACTGTGCTAACAGCTGAGAATCTCTTTTTGAAGTTTTTACTCCCCCTGACTTGAAGCTCTCTTCTTCACTCATATCTCTCCCCCTTACTCAAATCTCTCCCCCTTTGTCATCAATGGCAAAGGGTCACCTTTGGGGCTCGGGACTAAGAATGAGCCTCTTAGCTTAGTCCCTCCCCCACCTCCTGATGAGGTGATTAAAATAAGGGTGGGAGTAAAACTCCCATTAGACACTCATCATCATCAGTGTCTACAATTTCCTTGCCAGGCCTTCTCTTGAATTCTTTGTCCGTATTTCTGTTCTTGTCACTATTTTTGTTCTTGTTCTCATTCTTGTTCTTGTCCATGCCTTGATCCACGGACCTGTTCATACCACTTTTCCTGTTCCTGTACCTTGGCAGTTCAGCTCTGCACTGTCTAGCTGTGTGACCTGCATTGTTGCATTTATAACAAGTAACAAAGTTATTTCTGTTCGGCATACCTGTTCTTTGAATCCGCCTGTTATGACTAACCGTGTTCCTGTAATTAGCCTTGCAAAAAATTGCCTTATGCCCGAACTGTTGACAAGAGTAACAATACCCTTGAAAGAAACTAAAACTTCTGAAATTGTTGTTTACCCTCTTCATTTGATCTATGCACTGAGAAGCCGTGTGACCAAACCTATGACATGTAAAGCATCTACCGTGAAATATTCTTCTGTTTGACCTCTTGGGTCCCGAATACTTCTTCTTCGCATTCAAAATTCTATTTTCTATTTCTGCGCATTTATCACTCACGGACTCTTTCTCTGAACCACTCTCTTCATCAGAACTCTCTTCTTTTTGAAATCTTTTACTAGATTCCCCAACCTGTTCCTTGTGTGGTTTAACAAAACCAAGACCTATTTTATCTCGTTGTCTTTCTTTGACCTTTGATAAGAGATTTAACCTTTTTGGAGCTTTCTTGAAACCTGTACAACTTATCCTTGTACTCTTTATTTTCCTCTTTCAAGGAAGCCATTTTCTGTTCTAATTCACTATACTCAAGCACCTTAGATTCTAACTCATTCTTGAGTTCTTGTGTCTTAGCCATAGAGACGTCAAGACTTTCTATAAGTTCATCTCTCTCCATACAACATTCATCTAACTTATCCTTGAGTCTAGCATTCTTCTTTCTTTCCTTTTTCAAAACACTAAGAGCATTAGTAAGTTCACTTTCAAGATCCTCTATTTGATTGCATTTTGAATTATCAAGGCCTTTTTCAGATTTCTTATCACTAGAGGTGCTACCCTTTTCAAAAACCATACATGCATCTTCCTTATCATTTTCTGAAGCATCCTCATACATACTAGCAACCAATTCATTATTTGTGCAATCATCCTCAAGGTGCCCAAAATTTCCACATCTAAAACATTTCATGATAATGAATTTATGTTTCGGTTCTTCCTCCTTTTCTGAAATGAACAACATCTCATTTTCATCATCACTAGAAGAGCTTTCACTATCACTGCTAGAACACTTACTTGCTTTGTCTAGGTAGAAGCTCTTCTTGTTCTTGTGTGAATACCTCTTTCCTTGATTGTTGTGCTCATCTTTGTTCTTTCTGTAATACCTGTGCTTTTCAGAATCCTTGCTCTTAACATCCTGTATATCTTCATCACTTTCATTCTTGGAAACAGTACAGTCAGTAGCATAATGACCAAACTTTCCACAGTTGAAACATCTTATATTTTTCTTGCTTTTGTGCTTTCTAGAGAACTTGCCTTTCTTGCTGTAATATGCCTCTTCATCACTAGAAGACTCATCACTCTCTTGAATCTGTTTGCCCTTTGATTTCTTGGTAGCTTTGAAAGCTGCCTCTTTCTTGACATCAACTTTCACTTGAGTTCTCAGCTCAAATGCTGCAAGAATACTATGGAGCTCATCCTTTTTCAACTTATCTAAATCTTTAGCTTCCTCAATAGCAGAAATATTTTCACTAAATCTATTAGGAAGAGATCTTAAAATCTTATCACACACATCATTTTCAGCAAGCTCAAGACCTAAGTCTTTCATGGAGTTAACAACCTCATCCATACGAAGCATGTAGTCACTAATTTTTTCATCATCATTCATCTTGAGTTGTTCAAACATACCTTTGAAGTGTCTCAACTTGGCCTTTCGGACATTTACATCACCTGTGTGAACCACCTACAGTTGTTTCCACATTTCACTAGCTGTCTTGCAGTGAATCACCTTGGTAAGATCTGCCTTCTGTAAACCCTTCAAGATTGCATTCATTGCTTTTGAATTGTTGTGATGTAGGAGCCTGTCTTCTTTAGTATAAGGACCATTTTTAGGGATAGTGTACCCATCTTCAATCACTTCCCATACCTCATTACCAAGAGCCATTAGATAAACCTTCATTCTGGCACTCCACAGACCGAAATCTGATCCATCAAGGATGGGTGCTGCATTGCCACTTGAATAATCCATTGTGTTCTTAACTAGCTCTTCCTTCAAGCTGTTAAACCTTTTCGAAGGAACCCGCTCTGATACCAATTGAAGAACACAAGCTTATACTGAGAGGGGGGGGTGAACAGTATAAGACCGCTTTTTACTTTTTCCTTCAATCTTTCAAATTAATATTATGCAGCGAATAGATAACAGTATCAAAAATAGAAATCAAAGCAATGCACAAAATATCATCCACAATAGAGACACAACAATTTACGTGGTTCACCCAACGCGGGCTACTCCACGGATAAAATTTTTCACTAAATTTTATCACCTCTAATTCTGGGAAACCTTTCCCGATTACAAAGTTTATGGGCACCAACCCAAAGGAGATACCTTCCCCTAGCTCTGCTCTAACTGGTGATCCTCTAGAAGACCTCTGCCTCTCGCTGCCCTTAGCAAGTGGAACTCTATCCACAGAAGACACCTGTCTTCCTTGCTCCGTTGGAGACCTCTGTCCTCAACTCTTTCACCTCCAAAGCTGGTCCTCTTATCTGCACCAAACACAGTCCTTCGATCTGGCACTAATGTCCTCGAAATTTTCACCTCTACACAATTACAACACTCGATCAAACATCCACTTATGCACCTCTACGCAAACACAGCAGCACTGTCTTCGCACACTCTACTCCTCGACGATCGAACTTCTCCCCGCACTCTGCTTCTATGAAAGTCGCACTTCGAACGCACACTTCGATCGATGATCAAATCTCTCCAAACAACCCTCCTTTTATAGCAATACTTTTAAGATCAAAACTTTGATCTTAGTCGGTTGTTATGCAAATGCAAACCCTAACTCCATCGGCTGCATGCCCTAATTTACGTCGGCCTAGATTTAACTTTGTCGGCTCAAAGTTAACTCTGTCCTTCAACCGCCTCTGGAACTCACCTGTAGCTTCTGCCATGAAACTACAACATGTCATGATATCATGACACTTTTGCTTGCCGTACACCTTCTTTTGCCTATTGTCATGAAATCATGACACTTTTGCCTTTGTCTGCCTTGACTACGTCCTTGTCATGAAATCGTGACACTTCTATCTTTTGCTGACGTCATCTTCACTCCTGTCATGAAATCATGACACTTTAGTCTTCATTGCCTTCTTCTCTGCTTTTGTCATGAAATCATGACACATCTACTTTTGCTGACATCATCTTCAACTCTGTCATGAAATCGTGACCCTTTTGACTTCATGGCCTTCTTCTCTGCTTGCACTAGCGAAAATGAAACATGTCACGAAATCGTGACACTTTGTTACAGTGAAACTGGAACATGTCATGAAATCATGACGCTTTCGCCTTCGAGCTCTTCCTTCTTGAATTCATCATGAAATCATGACGCTTCTTCTGTTGAAGACTTGCTAACTATTTCTATCATGAAATCGTGACACTTTCTCCAACTCAATGTTCTTTCTCAACTCTGTCATGAAATCGTGACATCTTCATCCGTTAGCTTTCTCTTCTACCTGTCACGAAATCGTGACACTTTTCGCATCCGTACAACTTCTTTGTAGCCTGTCACGAAATCGCGACGCTTCTCATTTCAGACTCTTCCCTTTGTTGCATGTCACGAAATCGTGACAGTTCTCTCTTCGAGCTTTTCAGCATGTCACGAAATCATGACAGTCCTCACCTCGACCTCTGCAGCATGTCACGAAAACGTGACAGTTCTCACTTGGAACTTTGCATCATGTCACGAAATCATGACAGTTCCTGAATAACTTTCTCTCTCTTCGATCTAGTCGCGAAATCGCGACAACTCACACTGCGGACTCTCTCTTCTGCATTATGTCACGAAATCGTGACACTTTCTCGTCCGTACAACCTTCCTGGCAATGTGTCACGAAATCGCGACACTTTTCCTTTTCTGCCTTCCTGCACTTTTCGAGTCGCGAAAATGCGACATGTCACGAAATCGCGACACTTTCCATCTTGCTCTGCTTCTCTGCCAACATGTCACGAAATCGTGACAGTTTTGCTAGCTTCTTCTCTTTCTTCCAGCATGTCACGAAATCATGACAGTTTTGCCAGAACTTTCTCTCTCCTCAAACATGTCACGAAATCGTGACAGTTTTGCCAGCACTTTCTCTCTCCTCAAACATGTCGCGAAATCGCGACAGTTTTTCCAGCCTGCTGCATACTTTTTCTTACTTGTCTTTTTCTTGATCTTTTGCAAATGGGCTACTGAGAACTTCCTGGAAACTCACTGTCCATGCTCTGAATAATCTTCAACAAAACAAATTCCTTGACATCAAATCAAATTGCTTCAAGAACTTCTTTGACATCAATGACAACTACTATACTTGAGCAAAGGCAATGTACCCAAGGTACCCAAAATTGCCAACACACTGTATTAAGAAAAAAACATATTTTCAACACTTAGTAAAAATTTTCAAAATTTTTTCTAAGTATGAGGTCTTTTTGGCACCTCTCGAGGAGATTTACTCGCAAATATTGATAACTCAGAGTCTTATCCATTGGGCTTCAGGAGTCAAAAATAGTATGATTTAATGATGGTGGAGTGAAATGAATGAATGAAGTGGGATTTTCAAAGAAAATATGAATGAATGAAGTGGAGGGAAAAACTATGCAGTGAAGGGAATGAAAGGATGAAGGAAAATGAAAAAACAATAAAATCCAACCATCTACAAGTTATACTTCATAGAATAATTTCCATATGACCATCACTCTTTCAAATATTTGTGAAGATGCTCAGAGAGTAACGGTTCATATAGAAGTCATGCAAGAGGTAACATGTAGGTCATAAAGAGTTATGATTTATGAAATGATCTCCAAGTGACATCCATACTTTCAAATATTTGTAAATATTCTTAGAGCATAATTGTTCATATGGAAACCATGCAAGAGGCAAAGGGTAATTTATCTCTATAACTCCTTCCATAAGTTCAATCTTGCTCTATTTACACAAAAATGTACTCCTTTTATAAAATCAGTCTGATCATGACTCTCCTTGAAATTCGGTGTTCATGATTTTTACATGTCTTTTCATAGGTTCATGCTTGATGGCTTCCCTCTAACATTGACAGGATTAGAACAACTTACAAAATATACTGGTATGGCTTCTTCCATCAACTATGTTGTCCAAAAAACTTTGGCTCCTTTTGTAGCAAAATTTCACTCTTCTTACATATTTTTTTGTTGATATTGTTCTTCAATCTCTTGTTCTTGGCTCTCCTCTTCTTGGTGTATCTATATCATTTTTTTCTTGCTCCTCATCTTCATAATCTTCATTGTCTTCATCCTCATATTCTTATTATTCATTAGCAGCATTTTCCTCTGCTTCTTCTCCAAATAGTTTAACCATGTAGTCAAATGTCTATAGAGCTTTATCCCAGGCTTCTTGTATGGGATTGGATATCCCCATGATTTGTTGATGGGTGAATCAAAGCTTAGATATTTTATCATATGAAATTGAAGATACCTAATCAGATAGTTCCTCCATTAAAACCTTTGAGTTTGGTTAGGTATCTTATCAGTTGGGCTACTTTATCATGATCAATGGTGTATTTCCATGCATCAATCTCAGACTCATCTACCATGATGGAATTTAAACTAGTATCTAGATCTCCATCAGTAAATAAAATGTTTTTATCATCCCAAAAACCTTGGAAGCCATAATACATCATTTATTTATTAATATCTATATTTTTTTGTAGTTTAATTTCAGTCTTATCAGTCAACAACCATCCAATCTGAATCAACCCATTATTTTTTAGAATAATTTTAGCAATCAACATTGTCGTGTTCCAATATTTATTGAAGATAGGCTTAATAGTTTTACTACACCCCGCTTCAAAAATTTTTAAGATCCTTTTAGCTTGAGGTACCATTGGTTGTATCTCTTCTGTGACCTTCTCCAAATCTTATTTAATATTTTGTAATAGGTGACTCGCCTCATCCATGAAGTAAATTATGGGATGAATCCTAGAGTATTTCTCCATAACTTAAGACTATATATCCATTCTTACTTCTTTCACCTTATCTTTGGAGAAACCTGTAGATCTAGTTTTCTCAATTTGAAGTTGTTTCTACAGAGACTATATCTATTTCACATACTCATACTTTTGGTTCTTCAACTTTTTAGCTTGCTCCTTGTGGATGGAAATTTTCTTTAACTTGTATTATCATTTTTTGGATTTTTTTTCATAGCTTTCTCCACTTTTCTCTGGTCACTAATTATGGTTTCTACATTTGCAAAATTTTCCTCTAACTTTTCATATTTTTCCCTATAGATGTCACTTTTCATATACATAATCTCCAATCCTACTTTGGTTGTGATAAAATTTTCCTCTAAGACTAATTGGGCAATATCTTTAGTCTCTTCTTCTAGCTGGTACTCTTCCACTTCCATGTCTTCTTCTGGCTTATCGATCATAGGAGTAAGCTTGATATTCATCCTTTTCCTAGCCAATGGATCAATTATCACAAACTTTCTTACTCGGGTAGCCCTCTTGGTAGGTTAGACCAATTTCTTACCCCAAAATATTTGATTCTTTAGTGAAGCACTCCTGATTTTCTGTAGAGAGGCTACTGTCAAATGATTAGTGGGTATGGAAGTTGTAGTGAGTGAAGGTAAAAATGGTATTTGCACATATGGAAGAGGTGTTATGGTGATAATGGTGGAATATGTGTTTATGGTAGTAGCTATAGTTGTGACTGAGGCTGTAATAGTTCATGTGGATGGAGAAGTTGAAAGTGATAACACCTCCATAGGTGTGGGTGATGATGTTGTTGTAAATGACTAAGCATGAGTTGGAGATGATGATGATATGGGAATTTTAGGTGAATGTAATGGAGATGGGATGGTCTGTGATGACGAAGGGTTACTAGGTGGTGATGATGGAACTTGTTCCTCTTGAACTGGAGAAGGGGAGGGAGATTTCTTAGGGGGATAAGAAGAAGAAAGAGGAGCATAGATAGAAATAATACCTATGTCTATCTAAGTATATAGAAAAAAATGTTGTTGAAACTTTGTTGCTGCTTCTACTGAGCGGTTTGCTTAGCTACTAACATCAGTAATTGTTCAATTGTCTATTTTTGATCCAACTTTTGTTTCTTGCAAAATTTTATTCATCCTTTTTCATTGAGTCTTTTAATTTTCTCTTGAATATGATATTAGTAGAGGCTTTACCTTTATGGGCACCTTATTGATGTTTAAGGGGTGGTACTTCAACTTATTTCTTAGGGGGATTTGTAGATTTAGTAAACTTGATAGGGGTTAGATCTATAACCTCATATTCTTTACACTTATTTATCTTTTGTGGGGAATGTGCTCCTAGAGCCACACATTTGGGTTTTTTTCCACCTAGATATTTTTTACAGTCCTAGATTCATTTGCACTAGGGCCACCACCAACATATTCCATATTTTGCATTAGATATGTCCCTACTAGGTATTGTTGTACATGTTCTGGTGAAGGTTGAAAAATAGCTTGGGTGCCTATAGTTGTTGATGGTGTGGCCATTGCGGTGTCTTCCCATTGAGATGGTACAAGAGGGGAAGCTAGGGGAGTTAGGTCTTGCTATTTTTTCTTAGTTTTATACCTTTTTGCCTTGGCTCTACCCTTTTTAGTCTTGCTTGTCTCTGCCTTACTAAAGCTTAATGCTAAGATTTTAGTTAATCTGGCCATCTATTTTTCAAAGTGTTTATCATACCTTTCTTCAAACTACTGATCAATTGGTTTACCATATTTTGGAGCTATGAAATTTATTTCCACTCTCATCTTCCACAATTCAAGAATTTTACCTTTTGTCCAACCATAAGTCTCCTGTATATCTTGAATTTTTGGCTCCTTGATCTAGTGTTTCTTCTCATGCTTAGGATCATAATATTGCACATGTTGATAAAAATATCTCCATGGTGGTAGAGGTTCCATATTATTAAAATTCCATTCTAGTGGAGAGGTTTCTTTGTTATTTCTATGCTTTTAAAATACTAACTGAGTAGTCTTTTTAAATTTAGGGGCCTTTTCACCATTTAGGATGTTGAGATTTTCTATGAATACATCAACTGGGTCATACCTCCACCTTTGTGGGAGTTGGAAAAGGACTAAATTTTCTAGGGCCTGGATGATCTGTTCAAACTACCCCTTCCTTTTTACCATGATGTCATCAACCTTAAGGGGATAGGAAAATGTTCCTTTCCTCTTTATCCCAGTACCAAACTTATGATTAATGAATTTTACTTATCTATAGTATTCCAATGCAAACATGCAACTGGTAACATAGTGTGGCAATAGGAAGGGTTTATTAGTGAATCCATACAATCCAATGACTATCCCTTCAATCAGAACATATCAATATCCTTCCTCAACCTTATTTATTTGCAAGCACTCTATGACTATGGTAGGAAGTCTATGGCACTTTCTATATATAATTTCTAAATATGACCCCAAAATTTCTCTATTAAAGTTATAATGCTCAAAACCCTAGTCCAAAAATAGACTGGTATAAGATTTCCCTCATTATATTTATCTGAGACTAGTACCCAGTGGTTTTATTTTTTAGTGGTGCTAAGGAACATCCAAGCCAAATGAGAGCAATGTTTGAAAGAAGGGGCCTCAAGGTCTCTCTTCAAAGAAACCAACTGCTCATGCATTCTCTTGGTAAGGAAAGTCAACCAATTAAAATACTATGGTTTGTTATTATTGTTCCCTTTGGGAGTCCTATACATTTTATCATTGGAAATACAATATACTATGGTTATTTTCCAGTCTCTTACATAGAGGTTAGAATGTAGGCCTGCTAGTATTGCTAACATAAAAAATAGTTCTGGGAAGGTAAAATTCTCAGTAGGAATTAAAGTACTAGGTAAAAATTCTCTAGACCTTATGTTTTTTAACTGGCCATAAATCCATTTTAGAAAGCGGGCACCATTTTGACTATGATATTTCAATGTATAATACTTAGCTTGCTCTTATGGGTCAAATGGCTTAGGGTTTATAGGTGATATTTTGCTTGCGATGAAGAGGTCATGATAAAGCTGCTAAGTTATATAAAAAAGATTATTTCCTTGGGCTATTTTTATTGCTTTGGCCTTAGGGTCATAAAATTTCACTATTGCTAAAACTAACTCAAGATAGGGATGAAAAAAATCATAGATGTAAAAGGATAAAAGAGAGTGAAGGTCACAAGTGCCTTGTACTGAAAAAGGATGTTCATGCTCGAAGTTGTACTCAATTTCTTGTCTAAGCTTGTCTCTCATTTTTCACATAATTTTTGTGTCTGCAACTACCAAATATTTATCCATGTATTTTATGTCTTCCCCCTTTTCTGGTTGAGCGGTCCATTTTACAACATTCGATGCCATCTCTACAAGAATTGTACTAGGGTATATTTTGAATACACAAAAAATTCACCTCTCTTTGTACTTGGATCTTTGGTAAATTTTGGAAATAAGGTAAATAGAATGAATCTCCATTTAAATTTGATCTTAAGTAGTTCTTTGTGCATCTCCCACCATTGACATGGTAGTTAAATGGTCAGTAAGTTTACATGCATTCAAATGTATGGTAGCAAGGTGACGTGACTTGTTAGTGAAGATCTTGATGCTGATTGGATGGAGTACCTAGCACTTCATGGGTAGCGATTCATTGGCACTATATTTTAGGTGTATTAATCCCTTTTTGGTCACTAATTGTGGTGCTGATCTCTTTTTAGCTTCTCTTACACCTCACAAATTTTAACATGCCACAAATTTTAATACCTCATGGATTTTAACATGCCTTTTCCCTTTTCTTTAACTTTATTGTTGAAGTAAAACAAACAAGAAATGAAATTATAATACAAATATGTACATACTATACATAAGAAGAAATATTTTACTCAAAATATAGCTTGAGGTGATATCCGTTGACTGAGATTGGCTGCACATTTCCATTCTAACCCTAAAGCTGAAATGCATTATTCCCTTTTACTTCCACTATATTGAATGGACCTTTCCAATAAGAATAAAATATTTTATGGTTTCCTGGTTTGGAATTTTCCATGTTCCATCTTAAGATTGAGTCACCCTCCTTGAAATTTCTTAACCTTGATTTTTTATCGAACCGTCCTTTTGTATCCATAGTGTGTTTCTAGAAAGTCTCATATGCCTTTGTCATTTGTTCTTCTAGATACAAAAAGTGGATCAATCTACCTTCCAATGGGCTCTAATATAAATATTTGTCTTTCCTAACCACTTTTAGAGTCGACATATCTATATTAGTAGGCATGATAGCCTCTTTTTCATACACTAATGCATAAGGGGTGGTCTTGATAGATTTTTTATAGTAATTTTGTCTACCTACAAAGCCTATTCTAAAAGGAGATGCCAACTTCTTTTACTATCTTCCATTGCTATTTTTAGAATCTTGAGAAATTTCTTATTAGTAGATTCTGCTAACCCATTCCATTGAGGATAGTAGTTAGAATTTTTTTTATACTTATGCCATATTTTATTGCAAACTCAATGTACTTTGTACCTATAAAATCTGGACCATCATCACTTACTATGGATTTTGGGAGGCCAAACCTTGAGATTTAAATTTCCATGAATTCGATCACCACATCTTGGTATGATCTCTTAGTTGGGATTGCCTCAACCCATCTTGTAAGATAATCTATAGCAGTCAAGATATATTTATGACTTGTTGAAGAATTAGGGTTTATGACTCCAATGAAATCCAATCCCCACTACTGGAAAGGCTTTTCTACTTGAATAGTACTAATGGGGAATGAAGCATTTCTATTCCTCCCTACATATATTTGGCACTTATCACATGCTCTTATTACCTTGAAGGTGTTAGCAAAGATAGTCGACCAACAATAATTGGCCTTGATTATTTTCATGGTTGTGATTTTCCCTAAAAAATATCCTCCTAACAATACTGCATGGAATTCTTGAATGACCCTTTGTTTTTGGTTGTCTTTCAAGCACCTCAATAGAACTGCATCAAGGTTTTTCCTATATAACTCCTCTGGTAATAGGTATTGTGAGTTTAGATATTATAAGGTGTACACAAGGATTTGATTTTTTGTATGGTAAAATCATTTTTGAGAAAATTATTGCGGAGATCTTGAGATAGGTTGTGGCTACTTAACCCTAGTGTTGGTAAAGAAAATTTGATTGTGGTTAAGATAGGTTTTGAATAGATATCTCCATAAAAATAAAAGGTATGGGTACATCTTCCTTGTGAGTAAAATATTGTTGGATTGGATGTTTTGAATGCTAAGTTGGAGTGAAAAGGATTTTTTGATAAGCATTGTTGAGTTTGGTTTTGAGATATCCAATATTGATTGATGAAGGTTTTCATGGAATGAAGGTTGATGCTAAAAACCTTGTTTGATAAGCATTTTTGGAAATATTGAGTGAGCCTTCATGTGCATGATTATGGTTTGTGAAAGATCATGAGTATCATTGTTATGTGAAGTTTATTTGATAAGCATTGTTGACTAAGTTTTCATTGAGTGTTTGGTTGAGTTGAGTTGAACAAGCTTTTGTGAGAGCTTGTGAGCAGATTTGAGTAAGTCCTAGAGAGGACTTAAGGACAAAATTGAGGAAGATTTTGTGAAATATTACGGATATATTTGTGTGAGCTTTTGTAGAAGCTTACAATAATATTTGAGGTAAGTCTTGGTGAAGACTTGATAGTAATGAGAACAAGTTCTAGAGAGGACTTGTGGATAGATTTGAGGTAAGTATTTGAGAAGACTTGTGAGTAGAGTTGATTGATTGATTTGTTCAAACCTTGAGTTAAGGTTTGGAGAAAATATAGAAGAGTTGATTTGTGATTGATTCAATATTTGTGTTAAGTCTAGAGGATAGATTGAGATTAGATTTTGGTGTAGATTTGAGGATAGATTTATGCCATACTAGAGACAGAGATTGAGAAAATTTGTGCTAGACCGAAGTATAGTGTTCAGTACAGATATGATACATAGAATAGAATAGAGTAAGAGTAGACTTTAGAGGTGACAGAGTAGAGGATAGTAGTCTCTAGTGGATAGAGATCCATTAGCTAGGGTACTGAGGACAAAGATATTCTAAGTGAGGATAAAGTATTCTGTGGATAGAGATCTACAGGCCAGTGTAGTGGAGGCAATAGTATTCTAAGAGGATCACCAACCAAAGTAGAGGAAAAGCAATTATCCTATGGATAGAGTTACACAAAATTGATCAGGGGATTGGTGTCTCCTTTGGACAGAGATTCATAAACATTATAATAGAGAAAGGATTCGCAAGAGAATTTATTGAGAAAATTTTATAAGGAATATTTTCTCTATGGAGTAGCCCACATTGGGTGAATCATGTTAAATAATGTCTCTCATGTGTGTGATTCTTTGTGTGATGTTTACTACTTTAATATTATTGATGTTATCATATGTATTGAAAAGCAATAATTTTTATCTTATACTATTCAATTCCCTAACAGTATAAGCACATGTTCTTCAATTGGTATCAGAGTGGGTCTCTCCATGAAAAGACTAACAACTTGGAGGAAGATCCATAAGAAACACACATGAATTTAGAGAGTGAAGAAGAGACCATTTTTGACATAAAATACGAATTATTTTGCTACTCTCAGGAACCTTGAAAAGGTTAGAAATAAGAAGTCAATTTTGGAGGATCAAATTCAAGAGGATGAAGAAGCAAGGATAGAACTTCTACAGAGTCTCATAGAACTCAAGATAAAGGTAGAAGAAGGAAAGAAAATTGAACAAGATATGATAGATCTATTAAGAGAAATAGAAACAGAATGTGAAATATTGGAAGCAGAAATTGTTTATCTAAGGAATGAACTTGAAAAGACCAAGGTACTATAAGATATACAGCTTGGGAAATAGAAAGAGTAGTTAAGTATTTAAGAAGCAGAAAAATATAAGCAAGTGACTTATACTCTAAAAGGAAAAGACATCAAGAAATAAGAAAGCAAAGAATAACCATGGACAAAGGTTAATTACAACAAAAGGAGGTGAACTTGACCATATTTTCCAAGGAATTCAAACAGGTTACATACTCTCTTCCATGGCTATTGCTTTTCATGTAACAAATATGGTCATAGAGTTGTACATTGCACTAGTTATGTTAAAAAGGATGTAAATAGAAATTTCAGTTCTTTTTCACCTCTTATGGATAGTGATGTTATATGTTATAAGTGCAATAATCTTGGGCACAAGGCTAGATGGTACAAAATGGTATTGCCTAAGTCTAGTAAAAATAATACAACTTCAATAATTAGGAAAGAAATAAAAGGGGATGAAAAAGCTAGATCAGTGTTAGTTCAAGCAACTCTTAATGCTCAAGATAAATATGAACAATGGTTTCTTGATAGTGGTTGCTCTAGACACATGACAAGAGACAGACAAATTTCTTGTACTCAAAGAAAATAGTAGAGGATCAGTAAGTTTTGGTGATAATGTATCAACAAAAATTTATGGAAAAGGAACTCTGAGTTTAGATAACAGGAAAAAAAGAACATAAAATGTACTATATGTCAAAGGGTTAAGACACAATCTGCTAAGTGTAAGACAACTTTGTGATCAAGGTCATATGGTTACATTTCACCCAGATAGATGTGAGATAAGAAAATAAAAAATGGAAAAGTCATTGCAAATGCAAGTAGAACCCCAAACAACCTCTATATGCTTAGTGAGATTAAAGGAGAAAAGTGTTTTCTATCACAAGAATATGAGAGTTGGTTGTGGCATAGAATACTGATTCATTTGAATTTTGACAACATAGTCAACATAAGAAATAAACAGGCTATCAGAGATTTACACAAGCTAAAAGGCCATAAAACACAATCTGTGCACCTTGTGTCATGATCTGTCACCCTCCTACCTTATTTAAAGAATATTAATTGATATTGGGGATCAAATAATGCATAATAAAAAGGGCATAGACCTAAAATAATCCTAAAAAATTTAAATAAAAGAATTTTATGAAGGATAGAATCCTAGACGCGGGTGACACCAGGGGCTAAGGCTAGATAGGCCAAAATCCCCAAATTGAGTGGTTAGAACCACTGTGTTTGCCTTGGAATCTATCTAAGATCATTCATATGGTCTGTTAGAATATCCCATATGAGTATTCACCTTGACATGACGTGTTTTAGGTGTCTACAGATGCCTCTTTTGGGATGCATTGTGAGAACAAAAAATGTTGAGCAAAAATAGACCTCCTAAAATGATGTCATAGGTTGGATGATTATTATTAGTCTAATCAAAATTAGATACCCCAATCATGAAAAGAGCATACATCACTGAATTATTACCTTTGATGAGTTGAAGAACTTGATTCTGGCAAGCTTAAGTCAAAATCCTAGCCTTAGTGACAATTAGGAGACAAGCTTAAGTTAAATCCTAGACTTAGTGGCAATTAGGAGATAATATTAAGTCAAATCCTAGCCTTAGTGGAAATTAGGATACAATATTAAGTCAAATCCTAGCCTTGATGGCAATTAGGAGACTAGTTGTCCAATTTTCTTGAATTTGATTTTGATATTTGCTTATTTTCCCCAAGCAAGGAGGGTGCATGATTGTTTTTGACAATGATTCTTGAACGAATGAACTTTTGACAAGATCGAGGGATCTACAATCAAGGGATCTTCTGTTGAATTTTATTATGACAATTGATATAATGACTACCCCCTCAAGTTACGAGTCAATGAGGGCAATGATAATGAATGAAGCGATGAGTCACTTGACCTCATGATTGACCTGAATAGTTGAAGAATTTAGAACTTTGATTCTACTTGGCAAGGCCTAACTCAGCCGTGATTTCAAATATGAATAGTAATTGTACACCTCTATCCCGTGGAGCATTTTGACCATTGTGGCCTTCTTAGAAAATAAATATTATAGTAATTCTAATTACGCTTGTGTTGAATCACAATGTTCGATGATCTACTGAATCATCATGAATTTTGATTTATTTAATTTTTTTGTTAATTTTACAATTTTTGAAATTTTGGACCTGTAGATATGCTTTAATGTCCAATATAAAACTCCTTATGATGAGAAAATATGTGCATTTATGACTTGAATGAAAATACCAAAGATTTAGACTTCTTTGGAGCTTTTGGGGATCGATACTGATAATGCCCCAGTTGATGCTTGCAAATGTTTTTGTTTTGATTTTATGTTATGAATGCAATGATGAATGTAATACCTACATGATGATGTGATTATGTTATACGCATGCAATGTATAGATGACATGCACTAGCTAGATGATAGATGTTCTATTAGATTCCATGAACTATATGTATAGATGGTCTATTTTGTATGCATATGGATGCAATGCTTATTGTTAAATGCATGTTTAATTTTGATTCAAGTTTATGCATCTAATTTATGATGTTATGAATGCAATGTATGTAGTGCATAATATTCATGATGATGATTTACTATAAATGGACATGTATACTTTAATCACTTAAAATATAATGTATGAATGTAATATGAGTTTGACAATCTAATGGATGACACCACAAAATGTATAACAATCATGAATTGTAATTGCTATATCTTATTATAAGAATTAATTAATTGGACACCTATATGTAAGATGCAATGATGTAATTTTTCCATTCATAAGCTTTTGTAAATTAGAAGAATATGCGTAGCATAGTCAGTGGTTGTTTAAATATCATTTCTAACATCCATCCAGTATCTAACCTATATTATGAACAGTCTTTTATAAGCAAAATATTATAAAGAGAAATTTGATATTTGATGATTGCATGAAAATTGGTTGTTGCTATTTGGAAAATTTTAAGGTTTTCCATGAAACTCAAACACTCTAGTTGACTAATAAAAAGTTGTATAATTACCATACTAGACTTCTAAAAAATAAGTTTTCACTCTGAAATACCAAGCTATTCATTACCCCTGTGTGTGCAAATGAATATATTAGATAAGGCATAAGCATACCCCAGTGTTAGGTGGGATTCTTTCAGCCCATTGCTAAGATTAGGGATCCTCAAATGTCTATCCAATCCTAGGTTTGGATTTAGTTAGACTAGACCACTAGGCAATCTGGGCCACCTAAAGCTAGCTCATTTGTAAATTTCTTAGAACTACCCCTTCAATGATAGGTAGGACTCTTTCAACCCATTTATGAGATTGAGGCTCACTCTATGGCTTTCAAGCATTGATCATTCCAAGGATTCAAGCTCACCCCCTTATTTTCTTCAATTTATTGGGATACTTGCTCATATATAGTGACAAAAATCATTGTTTATTTTGTATAGTGATGAAAATCACTGTTTATTTTATTTTGAGCAAGGGATTTGATACTGATTTGATTTCATTTCTAAGGATTTAACTTTAGAATTTCACTCAAGGATTTTTCTCCTTCATTTGTAAGCAAGGGATTTATTTGGGTAGGGGGTAAACTTGTCCTTTTTCTAATGACCACTACCCTAGACCATTGCACCTCACAAAATGAATAAGTAACAAAACCTTTCACCTAAGGTGGCCCAAACCACTTTTGTAGTGTTCGTCCTTCCTTACCCTAATTAGTATTGTTAAATATGTTTGATTAGTGATAGGATTCTGATGTGCTAAGTGCTATCAAAACTAGACCTCATCTACAAAAGCAAAACAAGATTTCTACCAACTCTTGAGAAGACCACTAGGTATGGTTGAATGACCAAAAAACCTTAGTATATTCTTCATATCAACAGGCGGGGTTGTGTTTAAAAACACAATTAATCACAAGGGTGATGGATGATGATGATAATACATAGATGCATGATTGAAATACAAACGTGGTGTATTTTTTTAGATTGCAAACACAACCTATCCTAATGCAAGTGCGATGGGTTGAAATGCCTAATGCAATGCAATTAAATGAAATGCATGTGCAAAATAAAAATGCATGATGCAAATGTAATTGAAATTTTGAAAATTTTGCAATGTTTTTAGAATTTTATTGCTTTTTGATTTTTATGGATTTGAATTTTTACCAAGGGACTTTAATTACCTTTGGATCCTTTTATGAAATGACCAAATGTCTTATGATGCCTTTGCAGATTTTTGTTTTTTGAATTTCTATGGATTTTTATGTTTTCCATATTTTTGATGTTTTGATATTTTTCAAATTTTTTTTAAATTTAAGTGTTTTGAATGTTTTTGAATTTTTCAATTGTTTATGAAATTTTGATATTTTATGATTTTGTTTTGTTTTCATATGTTTAAAAGGTAAGGCATGCTACCTTAAGTAACCCTAGTGTGTGTGCCACTCAATGAAAGTGAGGAAGCCATGATACCTTTAGAAGTCTCACTTTGCTTCATTGATCATGATGTGGATGATGGGGAAGGTGTGACACCTTGAAGACCCCCAATGTGCATTGTGTTTGATGTGCTATGATTAGCTTGAATAGGAGTAGTAGTAGAAACTGGTTCCCCCTACCGTGATGTGCAATTTTGTGCAGTGCCAATGTCCCATTGCGATGAGACAAGCGAAGGTGAAACATTGGATGATGCCACAGGTTGCATAGATTGATTTAAATATTCTTGTTTCTTTGTTACAACACTAATCATTCCCATAAAATCTTGGGGAGGCATATTAATGTGCACCTGGTTAGGTTGCTCAACTTGACTTACAGGTGCTATTTTTACTTCATGTGCATGCAAGAGGTCTTGGAAGATTCCTATTTGAAGCTCTTGCCTCTTGATCATATCTTGTAATAAATATCTAAAGGGATAGCATGTCTGGATGTCATGACTCCTTTGTTGATGGTACACACAATATAGATTTTTGTTTTGTGCCTTTGATCTACGCTTATTAGGTTTCAAAGGACGGATCTCAGGAAGACTAGTTCTTCGTGCCTCATACAATCGATGAAAGAGCGATGCTAATGTCTCTGGAAAATTGGTATATTATCATTGTGGCCAATGTTATTGGCCTTGTATCTAATTCTATTGCATCTGATTTTGGGCCAGAGGAGGCTGAGCTTGATAATTATGCTACACTGGTAGAGGTGGTGCACCCTAGTTTGAGGATTCGAGGATACTCAAAACAACTTGATTTACTGGGGTCACCTTTTGCATGTTACCACCTATAATATTATTTTTTGGCCATTCCTTTTTGTGGAGTTGAATATCAACCTCATGTATCTTGATGTCTTCAATGATCTTGGCTTGTGCTAAGGCCTCCTTGAATGTTTGATATTGTTGTAATTGCAAGAGAAGGGAGATATGTTTCGAACAACTTCTTGTAAACATTCAAATGAGCTCTATTGTGGGTAAAGTGAAAGGTAATTTTGACATAACCTTCCTCCATTTATTACCATACTCATTTATTCGCTCATCATCTAGTTGAAAAATGGTAACCAAGTCAGTCAATTTTATAGTTTCCTTAGCATTAAAGGAAAAACGTTGTAGGATTGCATTAGCTAATTGATCAAAGGTGTATATGCTATGATGTGGTAGATGATTATACCACTCTAAAGCATCCCCAACTAATTTTTTCATGAATATTATTAACATCAAGGGATCATTGTCTTGAATACTAAAGCACATATGGATGAATCTTGTCATGTGCTCTCATGCATCTTCATCATCTTTGAAATTTTCAAGTTGAGGCATCTTGAAATTCGATGGGTATGTCGGTGATGACACTGAGGGATGCAAAGGCTGATTTCTAAGTTGCTTCAGCATGGGTTTTTGATAAACCAATATTTGATTTTGTTACTCACACTCATTTACAAGCAATATGAAATAGAAACAATATACTTTATTGATCCAAACACATGATTACAATAATGCTGCTGAAAACTGTTACAGGACTGTAACAGTCACTTTCTGATTATCACCTATTATTCTATGATTTCTCTATCTTCTATTCCCCTTACTCTTCTACTTACTTTCTTCCTTATACTAGCTCAACCTAAATGAGAGCCCTATTTATAGATGTCCTAAGATTTACTAACAAGCTAAGAATATCTCAAAAAGATCTAATCCTATTATGCTGCAACAATTCCTAGTTTAATCCTAGAAGAAGATCATATTTTGATCTTTCCCTAAATGGTGGCTTTGGTCGACAAGGACGACAAATTTAGATCTGAGATATTTCCATTTATCCTTTTCAATCTTTATTTCCCTTTTTCCAGCGTCAGAATTCGATCAATAAGTCAAAAAGCACATTCTGTTTTCATTCCGAAGATAAGTGGCTCATTTCAAAGATCCACTTATTTCGAAGATACTACAATTCTCATTCTGAAGATCCGCTCATTACGAAGACACTATAATTCTCATTTCGAAGATCCGCTCATTCCGAAGATACTACAGTTCTCATTTCAAAGATCCACTCATTTCGAAGACACTGTGCTTTCTCATTCCAAAGATATCTGTTCATTCTGAAGAGACTTTGAAATGAACAAATGTGGGCTTCTTAAATGATTTCCTCTACATTTTTCATGTGGGTTACTTCTCAGGATGAGATTATAATGGTCTTCATCTCTTCCCACATGTGAATTCCATGCCTTGCCATTCATTGGCAGCTGGTTGGAATTTACATGGGAAAACCCGCTTTTGTCGCACAAGAATCGTTTTCTTGAACTCATTGCGGATTTAGGTAAAATGAATGCTTGAGACATATCAAAACATGATTAGTGAAATGCTGTTATTAATCTAATCATATCTCATTTTAGGAAGTCATAACAAAACAACATAAAACTTATACAAAAAGTCGTAAAAATCAGAATATAGTATTTCAGATACATTCATCATGCAAATAGTTAATACACAACATATTGAATTAACTTAACTAGCATATTAGATTAAACATAAGAGTTTATAGGCAATTTTAGTGTTCAAAACATGTTATGATTGAGGCATTTCTAGGCCTCATCATTTTCCCCCAAATTATATTAATGCATGTCCTCATGCATTATGTTGGGCTATGGAATCACATATGTCCATGGTCAAATTCCATGATCTGTAGAACAACTTCTTGCCTAAATAAAATCCCTTGTTCTTCTGAAGGTCCCTGAGACATTCTTAAAAATGTTCGTCAGGTTGGGCATCTTCCTCAAAGTAGAATGTAACTGGAGTGATTATGGTTGGAGGCCTAAATCTAAGACGTATCCAATTATGTTGCATGAGTTCAATCAACTGTATTAATCCTTCTGCCCTTCTTCTGGACCATTCTATGTTGATGGGGGAAATGGGTTCTCTTTTTTGTAAATACATGGAAAGTTCAGCCCACTTGTTTCTATAGACTAATAATGCTAACACAAAATTGTCATTATAGAAATTGTGGAATCTGTTCACATAGTCTCTCAAGTTTGTTAAGCATATTCGCTTCACATCATCCCTATTCATCATGGTGAAGTGTTGTCTTGTGATAATGGAGTGATTTGGCTGAATTGCTCTGACTAACAATTCAGCTCTTGTTTCAATCTCCTTATTCTGCCTCTTTTCTTGGTCCCAATAAAACTGATTCTGCAAGGTGGACATGAATGCCCTTAATTGAACATATCCAATGTAGATCTATGGATGAAACTCTACTTCTTCTAAAATAAAGAAACTGTGTAAAAACAATTCACATAGGAGATTTTCCTTCTCAAAAGGGCTATCAATGTATGCTTCCAAGAAATCTATAGTGGTGTCCAATTTATATGGAAGACCTAAACTAATCCTCATGACCTACCATCTGAGGTATTTATCCTTTAGAATAAGACTGTAAAATTTGGCTGGCCATCTGAATTGGACTAAAAATTCAGAAATTTGACATAAATCAGACACCTTTTCTTTCAATGCCTGAATTTTTGTTTCCTTGGCCTCTAGCTGTTTTGCTTCTAATTTGAAATTTTCAGTCTTAGTGGCAAACTTCTCATACCTAATCATCTAGATGGCTATGTATGCATTGTATTGTTCTAAGGACACAGTATTAGGTGGTCTGACTACAGGTGGAATTCTAGGTAGCAGATCTATCTGAACCCCTTTTTTGCCACTTCCATTGGTTGTTCATCTGTCAATAATTCTACTTGCACCCCCTTATCTGCTATTTCTATTGGGTTGTCATTAGATAGTAATTCTACTTGCACCCCCTTATCTACTACTTCTACTGATGGTGTAACTGTATCGTTCCAAATTTTCCGCACCCTTACCTTCAGGCTAAAGGATCCGCGCCCGAAAGGGGGATGCGGGAAGGATGGGACAATACCTCGGACTGAGAGGCCTTTGGAAGGTCCCGCCTCTCGGGGGAGGTGTATTAAGGTGATTTTTTGATGGATGGTGGGGTTCACCAGGAAACGTTTAGTGGCAGTCTCCACGCCTAGGTTGGGAATGTGTTTGATGTGTTCATTTTTATCTTTAATCATTCAAATCCTAGGTTTGGCCAAATGAATCTAAGTTGTTCTATTATGAAAATGCAGACTAAATGAATACAGAGAACAGAATTAAACAGAAAACACAGAGAATAAATTAAGTGAAGAAATCCATACCTGGTTTCGGATGTCTGATGGAGGTTCTGATTTTTGAAGCAGTCAAGATCGTCTCTGATCTGACAGGATCGTCTGCGATCAGACAGGATCGTCTGAGATCTGACGAATTCATCAGACGAATTCGTCAGAGACCTGCAAACAGAGAAATAGATACAAAATACAGAAAATGCAGCTATACTGATAAAGGAAAATGATGTGAAATAATAATAAGGATGTTAATAAGATAATCCCGAATAGAAATGCAAGTAAATTATGATGCTTTAATAGCTAATCATGATTTTATTATGCAATTAAACTACATGGGTGAACTCCAAGATGCAGAATAACAAGAAATAATAATAAAACTGACTAAATGCAAAATAAAACAATAAATAAATGGAGAAAGAATGCAAACTCAGGGCACTGATTGCCCCCAATGTTGACTGTAGTCGAAATCATCTCGGATTGGTACGAAATCGTCTCGAATTGGACAGGATCGTCTACGACGATCTGAGCTTGCTCCGACTGAAAATCAATGAGGTCCTTGCAAGAAAACTTGGAAAGTACAAATGCAGATGGTAATCCAGGGTATTCTAATGCACGCAAAGGTCAAGTTACAGGAAAATTCAGCCAGGGGAATGTCAAGGGGGGTCCTAAGGTTTAAATAGGCTTAGGAGGGAGGTTAGGAGGTTGGAGATCATCCTAATCTGGAAGATCTCCAATGGGGGAGGTCTCTAACGACGCAGACACGCTTCTGCCCAGATTAGAGACGTCGTTGAAACAGAAGCTAATTATGCACAAATCAGTTTGGGACGAGATCGTCTGGACGTTCTGCTCCAGACGAAATCGTCCGATCTGAGGCGATATCGTCTGATCGGAGACGATATCGTCCAACGGACGAAACAAACTCTAAAAATGGCATGGAAAATGAGGAAACGGGCAAGAGGTGGTTTTGGAGCGGTTTTGGGGTTGAAATTTGAATTTGAATTATTACTAAGGTAATTGTAATTATTTACTAAAGTTTACTGCGCCAATTTTAGGGTGCTACATTTTGCCCCCTCTTTAGCGAATTTTTTGAGGAAAATGCGTTAAAGACGAGTTCTTCTCGATCTACGAGAAAGCAAAAAATTTATTCCCATTTTTAGGCGATGATTCTAGGTCGAATCGTACGACAGCTTACTATGGTGCCCCCTCCGTGTTTTTACCCAAATCGAACGTTTGAGGTAAAAACGCGAAAAAGCAAAATTTAAAATGTTTTTAATTGTTTTTGAATAAAATTAAGAAAAATAGGGTAAAACCCTAATTCATTTTTACTGTTCATTTTCATTTTCTGGTTTCTGGAGCTCTGCAAACAAAATGGTCGAGACAGCGCACAGATCGACAGAGGTCCGACGCGGGCTACGGGTAAGAATCTAAACTTAGTTTAGAATGCTTTAATTTAGAATTTCATGCTTTTTAGATCAATTTTGACTGATTTTTGAGCATCGCGGCCATTTTTGGGCCGTCGACGTCGTCGGGACGAAATCATCTCAATTTCATCGAAATCGTCTCGATATCGCCGATTTCGTCCAAGGGCGAAATCGACGAGATGGGGACGATTTCATCCAATAAGGGACGATTCCCTCATGCAAAATCGGAGACGAAATTGCTCAAATTTGGGACGATATCATCCAATAGTGGACGATATCATCATTTGTATGAAAGTGGACTTATTTTACTTGCATTTTTACTTAATTATTTATTGATTTTTATTGGTTTGTTGTTTATGTTGCAGAGAGGATTACTAAAGAGCAGAGAATGGAAATACGATGGGCTGAGGGATGACTTGGCCACTCTATCTCAGGCAGAGCGAGATCAGTTGGCTCAAGTCGGCTTGCAGCATGTGGCGAGATATGCCACAGGTTTCTACAGATATGGGGCTATTGACAGCCCTAGCAGAGAGGTGGTATCCGGGTTCTTCCTATTTTCGGTTATCGATAGGGGAGATGACTCCCACATTGGAGGATGTATGGAGGATTTTGAGGATCCCCATACAAGGATGGCTAATAACTCCCATGGCCAATCAGGGCCACGCGATGATGCGACTGTGCAGAGATCCGAGCTTCACCCTGGAGAAGGGCGGAGTGAACATCGAGTCGCTACGCCAGATGCCTGGGGCATCTAGACTAACACAGGTTTTGGTTGGGGTGGTAGGTGGTCTGCTGCTATGCCATCAGAGTGGATGCAGAGTACCATGGCTATTGACAGATGTGGTCTACGACATGAGAGACCACGGGTACAGGTTTGCTTGGGGGAGCTATGTACTATGCCGATTGTATAGGATCCTGCATGGGGTCGTATACAAGGGCGACCGATGTCTGGTCATGACATCACTACTGTAGGTTTGGTGCTGGGAGCACATCATGGTGCAGAGGCCGATAGGGCTCCCACTAATAGGGATTGATGGGGAGAGGCCCTGAGCTTTCTACTGGTGGCTCCGGAGAGGGTCACAGTGGTGGATAGATCTACCAATGTCCCGGAGACTACTTGATGACCTTGTCTCCGACCAGATCACCTGGAGGCCTTGGAGAGATCATCCAGGGTGGGCCGAGGATGGACAGGAGCTGGCTCACGTTAGGCGAACCTGCTGGCTGAGGATGGAGAGGGGAGAGGTGGAGCTCCATCGGTATGACCGAGTTTTGAGGCAGTTCGGTCTACAACAGGGGATCCCATCTCTCAGAGACTACGAGTTTTCCCAGACCGTCCGGGATAACACTACAGTTAGCGGGGCTCCAGACATGCAACGCTTCTGGAGTCAGGACGCAGATGATGCCCCGATCCAGCCAGTGGATGGGGACGATGCTGGGGTAGCCGACGGCTATGATGCCTGGTACATAGGCATCCGCCCTCCTCGGATGACGAGGGCTCAGGGTCCGATTCACGCAGTTGTGCATCGGATGGGGAGGCGGTGCCAGGCGGCCATTGAGGCGGCACAGGGTCACGACGGGAGAGAGCAGAGGAGGCCACAAGCTCAGCAGAGGCCACGACAGTGGGAGAGGAGGGAGGAGAGACCCCCTTCTCCATGGAGAGAGAGGCCACCATCGCCCGATAAGGGCAAGGGTGTCGAGGCAGGAGAGAGTAGCGAGATGGCTACTCTCCGGGCGAAGACTGTTCGTCTCCAAGCTCAGGTGCAGTCCTTGCAGGATGAGGCTGCATGACTCAGGGCTCGAGGCGGAGGGGCGAGCACTCAGGATTTAGCATGAGCTATTGCCCAGGTTACATTCTATCAGGCTCTATATTACCAGGCGGTGCCAGCAGAGCAGAGGGTGCCATTACCAGCTCATATTGCAGAGCCTGTCGTGATGGGGTCATCTAGGACATCATCACGATCGGCGTCCAGGACTCATGGCACCACACGGACTGCGATGGGGCCACCTCGTCCACCTCAGGGCGGGGGAGGAGATGAGGCTGAGAGCTCGAGGGCTTCTCGAGGCTAGCTGCTATAGACTGGGCTACACAGATTGATACATAGTGTTGATTATTTTTTGATAGAGGATCGAGTATGCCGAGGTACAGATTGTGGCATACCGATCCAGTTTTGAGATGATGTATATATTATTGATATATATATAGATGAGATATTTTTGATCATATGACTTGTCTTATGTGTTTGTTATGATGCTTTAATGTTTGGTGTGATTGATTTGATGATTCATGGAATTATGTCGTTGGAAATATTATGGTTTGAATGTCATGCTTGTAGAATTTAAATGAAATAATCTGATGTAAACAAATTGGTTGTTTGTGATGTGATTTGATAAAAAGAAAAGGGACTTCTAACAATAATTTCAAAGGACATTGTCGCTATTATAGACCATTTCATGGAGTCACCACTCACTCGGTCATCAAGCTAATCCCAGTATAGAAATATTGTTAAAAGTAAAAGAGTGCTTAAGAGACTGTCTTAAGGCTTTGTTGTGATGATGCAAATGAGGATGATGATGGTGATTTGTTTTCAGATTGTCATAAAAATAGTATGCATGAAATATTTTAAAATGATTTGCTAGGCATAAATTCCTAAGTGTGATAAAATTTTGAATAATTCCTTAGAAATTATACCATGGTTGCAAAATTGAAGTTGACATAATGACATGAAAATAGAAACAATGTGCGTTGTTGTTAAAGCATAATTGTGTAACATAATGATTTAAGTCACATGGTTTTTATGATTTGGAATAAATGGGAAAATAAAATTAAAACAATGGTTTGCGCTAGGCATAGAATATTTAGGTATAGACTTATACCATCATCGCGAAATCCAAAAGAAGAAAATAAATAGTTTTATTGCATGGTTGATTTTTAATTTTTGAAAATAAACAGAAAATATGAAGATGAGGACTTGCGCTAGGCATAAGATTCCAATTGTGGTTTTGGAACTATACCATCGTCGCGAAAGTCGATAATATATATAAATGTAACTTTATTGCATGTTTTTGAAAATGATTTTGATTTTTGATAATGCATGTAGTTGTCTTTATACTAAACAATTGTTCTCAGAGAAGAAAATGAAATTATTCCAGACAATTTTGCAAAAATATTTCAAAGTATCTTAAAGACAAAAGTTAGATTTATAAGGAATCCCATGTGCATATGTGAGTTCATTTCCGATCTTGATTTATCATAATGATACACAAAATCTCTCAAATACAAATGTGTGTGCAATTGTATTGTTCATTTACCAGGTTTGAGCAAGATACTATGATACAAGTGATTTGAATTAACCAAATAAGTGTTCATTAACCATGATTTAGATGCATATAACCATACCAGACTACTATGTAAGTCGGGTTATCAAGAGCTAGCTAATCCATAAGCAGACATAGGTCTGTACAAAAGAAGGTCGCTAATGTGACAGACATATCACCACGCTAGGAGTTACCCAAGGCCAAGCGGGTTGGGCACAAACCACTTGTTATGGGGCTTACCTCACAGTTTTCGAATAATTGAGAATTCCAGGGATTCAAGCTCATCAACCCTTCTTTTCTTTTCAATGGGTAGGGAAAGGGATTTTATTGCTTTTGCTTTTGCTTGTTTTGCTTGCTTCGTTCTTTTCCTCTTTTTTTTTTGTATCTTTTGCTTTGATATTTGAGATAATGCTGAAATAGTGCTAAATGATTTTGCTTGATTCTTCTTTTTCTTTTGCATCCTATTCTAGGGATACTTGCTCGGATTAGCTGTAGAGCAAGGGATTTTTATTCTGGGTAGGGGTGAGCTTGTCCTTTTGCCAATTCTCAAAGATTCTAGACCATGTGCATGATAGGATAGCAGGGGAAACTTTTCGCTCAAGAAACCACTTCTACTATGTAGCATAGCATGGACATTACAAATATAATCATTTTATTGTGAAAGGATATGCTTGGTTTAAGTAAATAACAAGATCAATTCTCTATGCTCAAACTTTATTTAATTGAATTTTGTGGACTTTGATATAAGAGAGATTAGTAATCATACCAAATAAATCAAGATATTTATTCATGTGAATGTGAAAGTGTGGGATTCCAAATAAATGCTAATTTATCCAAAATAATTTGAAAATATAACTGCAATATGTCACAATTTGAGAAGTACAAAAATAAAAGATGTTTTTTGAAGATTTTTGATGATTTTGAATGTTTTTGGTGTTTTTAATTTTAAGTTATGAATTGAGAGAAATATAAGATAGTGGTTTTTTTTTTTTTGAAATATTTTAAACAAATATATACAATGATGAAATGACCAATTTTGTTACGCATAGTAACGTTTAAGATGTAAAATGTTCATGGGTTCTTTAAGTTCTTTACCATCTAAGGTAGCTAATTTGTATGCTCCCGATTCAAATTTAGCAGTGATAATATATGGTCCAAGCCAGTTGGGCTCAAATTTACCTTTAAGGTCTTTAGTTGCATTAGTATTTTTTTGATTTTCTTTTAAAACAAGATCGCCGACCTCAAAGGATCGATGACGAACTTTCTTAGCATATGATCTTTTAAGCTTGTTTTGGTAGGCACGAAGATGCTCCAAAGCATTGATGCGCTTTTCATCTAGGAGTTCCAACTGATCGAGTCTGCCAGCTCGATATTCATCTCCTACTTCGGTATCTTGAAGTAGCAGAGCCAAAGAAGGAACTTCTAATTCAAAGGGAAAAATGGCTTCAACGCCATAAACCAAAACAAAAGGTGAAGTTCCAGTGGGAGTTCGAACACTAGTTCGATAGGCCCACAAAGTTGGATATAATTGAATGTGCCAATCGCGGCCAGATTTATTGACCAATATTTTGAGAATTTTGATTAAGGTTTTGTTAGAAGCTTCTGCTTGGCCATTACCCTGAGGATAATAGGGAGTGGACCAGCGATGTTGAATCTTATATTTTTGGCATAATTTCTTAACATCTTTATTTTTGAAACAAGTTCCGTTGTCTGAGATGAGATTTGCAGGAATTCCGAACCTACAAATGATTTGATTAAAAATAAATTTAGAGACTTGTGTTCCAGTGCAGGAAGCTAAAGGCATAGCTTCAACCCACTTCGTGAAATACTCGGTGGCGGTTATGATGAATTTGTGTCCATCAGATGACACAGGATTAATTTTGCCAATAATGTCTAAGCCCCATTTTGAGAAGGGCCAAGGAGATGAAATAGCCTGCAGTTCTTGTGCAGGGGCATGGACAAGGTCAGCATGTTTCTGGCACTTGTCGCAATGGCGCACATAATCATGTGCATCATTCTCCATGGTAGGCCAAAAGTATCCTATCCTAAGGAGCTTTTTAGCAATGACACTACCACTGAAGTGTCCTCCACAAGATCCATCGTGGGCTTCACTCAAAGCTGATCTGGACTCTTCTAAATTCAAACATCTCAATAGGATACCTTCAAAAGATCTCCTATATAAAGTATTGCCAATTATTACAAATCGACTTGCTCGTCTACGTAATAACCGACGTTGGTTTCTATTAGAATTGGCAGGGAAAGTCCCATTGTGAAGAAAATCAAATATATCCATATACCAAGGTTCAGGAGTAGTCTCATTGATTAGAAACACATCCAAAGGTTCTAAGCATGACTTATGTGAAGCGGGTTCCTGGAGTCGACGAATAATGATGGTGGCATATTCGTCATCTAACTCCAAGGGCAGAAGAGATGCAGCTACGGCCATAGCATCAGCTGCACGGTTGCTAGTTCGAGGAATAGCTTCCAAGGTAACTTGATCAAATAGAGACATTAATTGTAAAACATAGGCTTTATATGGGCGCAATTTATCATCTCTGGTCTGATAAACTTCATTAATTTGGTTTATAACAAGTTGAGAATCACCAAAAACTAGCAGATGTTTAATTTTTAATGCCAAGGCAGCTCGTAATCCAAGGATTAGAGCCTCATATTCAGAAGTATTATTGGTGCAAGCAAATGTTAATTTAAAGGACAAAGGTATAATGTGTTTTTGTGGAGATATTAAAATAATACCCGCACCAGCCCCACTCATGCATCGGGCTCCATCAAAGTATAAGGACCATTGTTCAACATGGTCTGCCTCTAATTGAAGGCATTCATCAAGAAACTCAATGATGAGGGGATGGGTAGACTCTAAGGGTGCAGCAGCTAGTTGATCTGCTATGATTTGACCCTTAACAGACTTCTGTCCTATGAACGTGAGTTCAAACTCGCTTAGAGCAAGAACCCACTTCGCTGTACGACCCGATAAATAAGGTCGACTCATGAGATACCGCAAGGGATCATATTTAGCAATGACATATGTTTTTTGACTGAGCATATAATGGCATAATTTTTGCGTAGAAAATATGACTGCTAGACATAGTTTTTCTAATGTTGTGTAGCGAGTTTCATAACTGATGAGGGTTCTGCTAATGTAATAATTAGCACGTTCTTTCTTCTCATCATCAAGCTGAGCTAACATAGCTCCTAAGGCAAAATCTGAAGCTAAAATATACAGGATAAACGGGCGATCAGGTCTAGGCGGTGAAAGCACAGGTGGGTTAAGGAGATATTGTTTGAGAAGTTCAAAAGCTTCCTTACATTCGTCGTCCCAATTAAAAGGGACATCCTTCTTAAGGAGCTTAAGAAAGGGACTGGTTTTGTCCGCCAGCTTATCGATGAAGCGACGGATGGCTTGAAGTTTACCTTGTAAACTTCGTAACTCAGATATATTGGTGGGTGCGGGCATATCAGTGATAGCCGCAATCTTGAGAGGGTCAATTTCAATGCCACGTAAAGAAACTATAACCCCTAATAGTTTACCGGACTTAACTCCGAATATGCATTTGGCTGGATTTAATCGAATAAGGTATTCTCTTAACCGATTAAATACTTTTCTCAAATCATCTAAATGATCATCTTCTTTAATAGAGCGAGCTATAATATCATCTACGTAATCATGTAGGATATCATGCATCATATCATGAAAGATATAAGTCATGGCTCGTTGATATGTTGCGCCTGCATTCTTTAAACCAAATGGCATCACTTTCCAACAAAAGGTACCCCAAGGGGTAATAAAGGCTATTTTAGCCTGATCTTCAGGAGCTATCCTGATCTGATTATAGCCAGAAAATCCATCCATTAGGGACATCATTCCACTCCCGACAGTAAAGTCAATGATTTGATCCATGTTTGGAAGAGGAAAATCATCTTTAGGGCATGCAACGTTAATATCTCTAAAGTCTATGCAAACCCTAACTTTGGTAGCTTCTTTCTTGGTGACTGGAACTACATTTGAGATCCATTCAGCATAATCAATAGCTTGTATAAAAACAACATTCAGGAGTTTTTCTAACTCCCCTTTGACTAGCAAGGCCACTTTGGGATGCATTTTTCTAAGTTTTTGTTTAACAGGTTTAGCATCCGGATGGACTACTAGGTGATGCATGACTACAGAAGGGTCTAAACCTGGCATATCTTCATATGTCCAAGCGAAGACATCTTCATATTCTTTAAGGAATGCAATGTATTGCTCTTGTTTTTCTTGACTTAATTCTGATCCAATACTGATTATGTGAGGATTATCCTCAGTTCCAATGTTAACTTTAATGATGCTTTCTACTTCCATGTGTAGATCTCTTTCAAAATTAGGTGGGGCGGGTGAAACGCCCAATTCTTGTAATTCTTTTAAGGTTAACTTGGATAATTCATCTTGAGGAGTCGTGGCCTCAAGTTGGGCTATAGTAGGTATAGAACCATCAAAATAAAAACCATTGTGTAACATCTCTTCAACGGAGACATCATGGAAAATATCTCCTTCCAACTCATCATCGGATTCAACAATCAATTCAGGGTAAACTATGGATAGCATATTGCATGTAAAGGGATTATTCTTTGGACACAAAGAATCTTGTTTATCTAGATAATCTTGATAACATATGAGTTGATCATCATCTTCAAAAGGGAAGGGTTGACCCTTACTAGGAAATAGGCCCACACCACATCGGGCGGGCCATGGTTCTACCTCAATAGGTTCTTTCATACCATTTTGGAAAGGTCCCAAGCCTTTCCCTTTATATCCCATTTTAAGCATTATAGGTTTAGCTTTAATATATTCATTAGCAAAATAGCATCGAGCATATCCATCATGATGAGTCTTGATGTTCCTGGGTATTCTTCCCCAATCATATCCTTTATAAATGAAGGCGCAACTCCCGACTTGGTAAGTACTCCCCATAGGTTGTGGGAGGCCCAAAGTACGAGGAGATGGCGGCAAATTACTTAAGATAATAGAATTTTGCATAGAAGCATTTGTTTTTTCTGATATAAGGATTTGAGATAAATCAGGTAAGAGTTCATCAAAAAGAGCATAAGATGTAGAAGGATCATTCCCTATATCTTTAGATGTGGAAGGTATGATAGATGTAGATAATGTGGAGGTGTTAATAGATGGGTCTATAGGTTTTGAAATTATAGGGATGGAACATGAAGGATTGGTTGTGGATTTAAGATCTTTTTGAGGTTCTAGAGTGGTTTGTTTAGAAGATTGTTGATCTATATATGAGGGTGAAATTAATGAAGGAGACATAGATGAAGTTATGGGTGTGTGTTTCACACTTTTAGATGAAAAATAAGAATTAGGATGTGTGGATGACAGAGCAGGGCAAAATTGAACTCCAACAGGTTCTGCCAGAGCACACATATCAAAGGGTCTGGGATCACCATGGATAGTGACCAACTGATTTTTAAATTCGAATTTAACACATTGGTGTAAAGTTGATGGGACAGCTCGCATTGCATTGATCCAAGGATGACCCAAGAGTATATTGTACGATGCGGGGCAATGTACAATAAACACGGTCGTATCTAAGGTTCTAGGACCAACTTGCAATGGGATGGTGATAACTCCACACGTTTCTTGTGTTTCGTCATTGAAAGCTTTTATGATCATGTCAGTTTGCTTCATTTCATCACTTCTAAACCCAAATATTTGGTAGAAGTCAAAAGTGCAAATATTTAGAGATGAACCATTATCAATCAAAACCCTTTTGACTGCTACATCTCCTATTAGGGCAGTAATATATAAGGGGTTATCCTTATGTAGACTATGTTGTGGTATATCTTTATCTCGAAAGTCAATACAATCAACTTCTCTAGTGATGATAGTATTGGCCATGGCTTCGGGTTGAATATTTTGAGGTACCATCATTTGGCTTAATGTAAGCATCAATTCATCCCTATGTGTAGGAGAAGATCTTAATAGGTCCAAAAGGGAAATTCTGGCTGTAGTATTGGATAATTGTTCATTGATATTATAAGGAGGTTTAGGTTGAACATTAGGAGCATAATTCCCTTTATTGGGATTTTTCAAAACAAATGGGGCTGATCCATCATTCTGATTTGGTTCTTGTTGAAGATTTTGAGCCTGTTGTCTGGTAACGACTCCGATGGTACCTACAATGTTATATTGAAGACGCTGAACTGGTCTTGGTTGAGCGTTTATGGCTTGTTCATTAGGAAGGAACTGATTAGAAGAGGGTCGAGTAGTAACTCTTCTAGGAAATGGTTCTTCTGGAACCATAGCATCTGTGATAGGTTGAATAGGATCTGATTCATTTTCAGAACTATTCGATTGGTTTGAGGTGATGTCTACTTCACTTTCAGTATCCGATTCTACATCACTAGGATCTGGAGTTTGAATATTATGTAGGGGCCTGGTCGTGACTATGGATAAAGTTGTGCCAAATATTTGAGGATCCTGAACAGATAATTGTCCGCTAATAGTCCCTACATATCGGGTAGGAGGGGGAACATTATGATGTTCGATTTGATTGGCCACTTCCTTACCATGTTTTGGTAAAGGATGTTGAAATATATCTAATGATTGATTAGCATTTTGATTCTGATTTTGGGGAATGGTCTTTTGAGCATTATTAGGAGCATTTTGTTTAGGTTGGAAGGCTTGCACCTCCATTTCATTATTATCAATCAGATCTTGTATTTTATGTTTCAATCTTTTACAAGAGTTTGTAGAGTGTCCAGGTCCTCTATGAAAATCACAATGTAAATCAGCTCTGTATCCAGGTATAGTTGGATCAGGTTCCCGGATAGCTGGTAATTGAATCAAACCTCTTTCGAGTAATTGGGGTAGAATAGTTGATAATGGTTGATTGAGTCTAGTAAACTCTCGAGGAGGTTTATCAGGAGGTTTCAATATAAATTTTTCTGTTGTCTTCGTTGTATTGATATTAGCAATGTTTCTACTATCAGTGACTCCGTCACCTACAACTTGTTTATTTTTGTACTGATTTCTGGATGTTTTCTCATCATCTTTCTTCCTAAGTTGGCCTCTCCTAATGAGAGCATCTTCCACCCTTCGAGCTAAGTCTATAGCTTGATCGAAGGTGGTCAAGGTAGCAGTTGATAACTCATAGGATATTTGTTCTTGTAAATTATTAATAAAAATATCCAACATTTCCCTATAAGGTAGCACAAAGTGCAGTTTTCCTGTCAACTGCCTCCATCTAGCTAAGAAATCAGCAAAACATTCATCTTTATCTTGTTTTAAGTTGTATAAATATTTAATGGTGACATGCCTCTCGATGTAGGCACTAAATTGATGGACAAAAGATTCAGTTGTTTCTTCAAAATTTCTCAAAGAATGAGTGGGCAATTGATAGTACCACTCTAATGCCATTCCTCCTAAGCTTTTTGGGAACATTTTTAGTAATAGCAAGTCATCATGTGATATATCATGACATGCTATCCTAAACATGCGAAGATGCTCTATGGGATCTTCAGTTCCTTTATATATAGGCAGGACGGGCATGGGAAAGTGTTTAGGGTATGGTTGTGCTACAACTATGGGATCCAAAGGCTGACTACACATCTCTCGATAATTGTACGAGGGACGGTAGGGATCTATCTGGTCCATGCGCGAAGCTAACTGTTTCACCATGGCTTCCAGATTACTGGTTTGCCCACCATATTGATTCGGTAGGGTATTAATATGGGATTTGTGAACATATGATGAAGGGACATGAAGATTAGACGCTATATTGCTATTGTGTAAATTGTTGGTAGGAAGAGTGTTATGAAGAAGTTTTGAAGTTGTATTATGTTGTATCCCAGATTGTTGAAAATTGGTGTTTGGCTTCATTTTAGGTTTTTGTCGATTTGAAGCATATTGATCAATAGTTTGGCGAAATAAAGCAGTGAATGAAGGTTTCTTTTGTGTGGGAATGATTTTAGGCTCAATAACAAGTTCCTTAGGGGGTTGGGTAACCTGTTGTTTTTGCATGTTCTGAATCATAGTGACCATATCTCTATTGGATGGTCCAGCCTTATCACTTTCTTGATCAACAAAGGACAAGGGATTAGTGTGTATGTTAAACATATCTTCCATGGCTGCTTGAGTGTCACTAATTTGTCCTCTATCAATACGAACTGCCATATTAAGAGCACCAATGTTATTATTGAAAAATTTCCAGAAATGATCTAAGTTATCAAAAGCAATAGTTCCATCTGGAGCCATTCTAGGGGATGAGGATCCTTCCTCTTTAAGATTTTCTTCTTGTTCATCTACAACAAGCTCATCTTCTGGCTGTTCTAGAGTTTCTCCTTCCGAAATTGAATCCTCAGGAAGGACATTTGGGTTTTTTGTTTTGTCTCTTAACCAATCTTCTTCTTCTTCTTCAGTTTGTTTACCATTCCTAAGTCTAGGCATTGTGCTTAAATTTAGATTTCAGCAAATATATATATATATATATATATATATATGCAACAAGCTTAAGAGGTATATATTTTAATTATATACCTACTATAGGATTTTAAAATAAAATGTTTTGGTTTTGTTATATTTTGGTTTTTCTTGTTTTTTTTTCTATTTTTTGTTTTTGTAACAATATTATAAAGATAACAAACAACACACTAAATGCAAGAAATAATAATAATGAAAACAATGATCTAGTTTTCTATAAACAATTTATAAATATCATTAATGGGCTCGAGTTCTTCAGGAGTCATGAAGTGTTCTTCTTCAAATTGAAAATTTTCTTTCAAGAATTTAATGAAAAGTGCTATAGTGATATTATCTGTCTCAGATTCTGGTTGGTAGAAATAAAGTTCGTGGCAATACTCTCGATATAACATAGCCCGAGGAACTCTCCTCCACCTTTCCCTATCTGTAAGAACAACCTCTTGATCTTCTACATGACCTAGGAATTGGTGTATAACAGCTACGTTCTCGAGGTATTCCTCGAAGGTGAACAATTCTGAAGACACAAGAGCTCTCCTATAAGCTAACCACCTATGGCAGGCTCTCTGAAGTTCATGATAAAAAATGAGTTGATGAGGATCCAGGATTCTATCTAGGACAAGCCTCTTGATTTGTTTAAGTTCTGTTGACCTAGATGAAATGACACCTAGCCTCCTATCCAGTTCTTTCCACAAAAGTTGGTTTCTATCTGTTTCAGGCACGCTAAGCACAAAATTAATTTCTATGGCTGCTAATTGGTTTTCAACATTTATAGTAACTGCTAGTCTTTTCTTAGGAGCTACCATCTAAACATGATATGCAACTTAGTAGTTTTCTAATGATTTTTAAATGCATCTATGTTTTTGTTTTTTGTTTTTTTTTGTTTTCAAAAGGTTTTAGTTTCACGTCGGGTTCACCAAAATGTATCGTTCCAAATTTTCCGCACTCTTACCTTCAAGCTAAAGGATCCATGCCCGGAAGGGGGATGCGGGAAGGATGGGACAATACCTCGGACTGAGAGGCCTTTGGAAGGTCCCGCCTCTCGGGGGAGGTGTATTAAGGTGATTTTTTGACGGATGGTGGGGTTCACCAGGAAACGTTTAGTGGCAGTCTCCACGCCTAGGTTGGGAATGTGTTTGATGTGTTCATTTTTATCTTTAATCATTCAAATCCTAGGTTTGGCCAAATGAATCTAAGTTGTTCTATTATGAAAATGCAGACTAAATGAATACAGAGAACATAATTAAACAGAAAACATAGAGAATAAATTAAGTGAAGAAATCCATACCTGGTTTCGGATGTCTGATGGAGGTTCTAATTTTTGAAGCAGTCAAGATCGTCTCTGATCTGACAGGATCGTCTGCGATCAGACAGGATCGTCTGAGATCTGATGAATTCGTCAGACGAATTCGTCAGAGACCTACAAACAGAGAAATAGATACAAAATACAGAAAATGCAGCTATACTGATAATGGAAAATGATGTGAAATAATAATAAGGATGTTAATAAGATAATCCCGAATAGAAATGCAAGTAAATTACGATGCTTTAATAGCTAATCATGATTTTATTATGCAATTAAACTACATGGGTGAACTCCAAGATGCAGAATAACAAGAAATAATAATAAAACTGACTAAATGCAGAATAAAACAATAAATAAATGGAGAAAGAATGCAAACTCAGGGCACTGATTGCCCCCAATGTTGACTGCAGTCGAAATCATCTCGGATTGGTACGAAATCGTCTCGAATTGGACAGGATCGTCTGCGACGATCTGAGCTTGCTCCGGCTGAAAATCAATGAGGTCCCTGCAAGAAAACTTGGAAAGTACAAATGCAGATGGTAATCCAGGGTATTCTAATGCACGCAAAGGTCAAGTTACAGGAAAATTCAGCCAGGGGAATGTCAAGGGGGGTCCTAAGGTTTAAATAGGCTTAGGAGGGAGGTTAGGAGGTTGGAGATCATCCTAATCTGGAAGATCTCCAATGGGGGAGGTCTCTAACGATGCAGACACGCTTCTACCCAGATTAGAGACGCCGTTGAAACAGAAGCTAATTATGCACAAATCAGTTTGGGACGAGATCGTCTGGACGTTCTGCTCCAGACGAATTCATCCGATCTGAGGCGATATCGTCTGATCGGCGACGATATCGTCCAACGGACGAAACAAACTCTAAAAATGGCGCAAAAAATGAGGAAACGGGCAGCAGGCGGTTTTGGAGCGGTTTTGGGGTTGAAATTTGAATTTGAATTATTACTAAGGTAATTGTAATTATTTACTAAAGTTTACTGCACCAATTTTAGGGTGCTACAGTAACAGTTTGAAATACAGGGACATCAATAAGAGTACTTACTTGATATGTTTCATGCTATTGCTTGGACTGTTCCTGTGTTGGTGACTTATCTCCAATGTTTTTTGCCATTCTTTTTGCCAATTCTAAAACATCTTCAAAATGAAAGGGTGCTTCTGAATGAGAAGGCACATCTTTAGAAAAAAGTGCTTCTTCAGAATGAGCTCCTATGTATACCTCAACATAGTCATTTGCCTTAGATAAATCCACAAGCAGTTGAGCCAAATCATCTTCATCATTGGATACAATTGGCTATTTTTTAGACTGTGACAGCTTCTCTCTCAGTTCTGTCACTTCCTGCTATAACTCTGCAATTTTTATTTCCTACATCTCAATGATGCTTTCTTTCTTTGAAATCCATTTGGTCTGTGTCTTGACAACACTCCTTGCTACTCTCAGCTACTCTGTGATATCTTCCTCCTCTATTTTTGCTTCAAAATTAGATGCAGACAAGTCAGCTACAGTAGGCTGCTCAACAACTGGCTCTTCTTCTACAACATATGTTTGCTCTTGTTCGGGAGGCTCTATAAAATTGTCTATAATTGCATCTACTATTTTTGTGGCTTGTTTAACTGTAGCCACCTCCAGATTATCTTGCCCAACCTCTTCCTCAATTATCTGTTCAAGAAATTCTAAGAAGTTTTTAGGGGCTGGTTGTATTTCTGTGACATCTGGACTGCTTTGTCCATCTTCTTGTTCTATGACCTGGTCCACCATTTCCCTCAAGTGGAGTCTTGTAGAACTCTGAGTTCTAGATGCAAACTTCTTCTTTTTGCTCTATTTTCTGGTGACAGAAGGGGTTGTGGGGTTAGTTTCATATGCTTTTGTTTCCCCTGTTGTTTCTTCCCATGTTGGGCTAGGTGCTTCATTTATTTGTTCTAAAAAATTAGTTGCTACTTCAGAAAAATGGACCTTCTTCTATTTTTCTATTCTGCTTCCAGTTCCAGAATTTCTTTTCTTCTACCTTTTTGCTTGTGAAGTTGAAGGTTCTAGAGCAAGGTGTTCTGCGGCTATTGTTGGGGGTGTTTCTTTTTCTATAATAGCTTCTGCAGCAACTTCTGTAACTTCTTCTACAGTATCTTCTGCAACATTTTTTGCAGCATCTGTTTCATCCTCTTCATCCTCATCTCCAAAAATTACATCATTTAAGATAGAGTAAAACCTCTCAAAGCTCCTAGGGTTTCCTCTAAAATGGTGCTGGCAAACTAGTTTGATGAGACCATGGTGGCGAAGACTCCCTTTTCCTTCCTGATATCTTTTTGCCATGTTTTTTAATTCTTGGTGCAGGTATAGGGGAAGATTTACCCTAACTTTTGGTTGTTACCTACCATGTCTGAGATGATTTAAATTTTTTATGTGATGCCCTGACAACAGTACATACTACCCTTCACAGGTTAGAAATTTGATTAACCATGTGGCTACTTCATCCCAAGGTTCTTGTAGGCTGGCCCTTTTTACCCCCTTGCATGTATTATTATGTGTTAAATACTCAGGTGCCCTATCATTTTCTTCCAAAAATTGATTAGCTGTGTTTACCAATGTATTTTTGCCAGACCTAGAAATTGGAACACCTTCTAATGGCAGCTCAAGAATTTGACTCAAAACTTCAGGGGTTACCTCAATAGTCATGCCATTAATGTGTGCCTGGTTGTTTCTGAACGTGTGGGCGAACATGCTGACCAAGTCTTTAGAGGATCCATTAAATTTATCCAAAAATGGCATAAGCCCTCCATCTTCAAAAATCTACACCACTTCTAGATTTTCTCGGAGATGGGTGGTATCTGCTGGTTCCATTCTTGTTTTTCGCCCCATTTTCTTGTCTTGGTTCATCACAAACTGCTCTCTTCTACCGTTATTCCTCTGCTGGATATCTTTTTTCTAGTGTTTGCAACTTTGTAGGGTTTTTGTGTCATGCAGGGTTTTCAATTTCTCTATTTTTGTTCTTCGAAATGAACCGTAATCTGAGCATTGTACCTCATAATCATTTTGCATTAGAAAATATGTCTTTGGAAAGAAGATTGGCACATGTTTCTATTTTTTTTCTTTGAACACATGTCCATCAACGGTTGTGCAGATGTCCTTGCCGTCAGATCCACCTTACTCGTTTTTAGTTTTTTTGTTTTCCCTGTAGACTCTCACATGCATGTTTATTAGCATCAAAAATTGGTGGCATACGGTTGGTCACGTCCTCTATGATTCTAGTATTTCCCAAATGGGTGCAAAAACAAACCATATGCTGACTGACACTTGTTCCTTTATCGTATGTTGTCAAAAGAATTTTCACTTGATTGTATTTATTTCCTTCCTTGGATGCCACATGGAGATATTACATTAAATTTTCTTTTCGAAGATTATAATTTATTGTAAAAACAAAACTTCATTATGAAGATTATGACTTCATTTCAAATATTATGACTTCATTTCGAAGACGAGTCTTCAATCCGAAGATCATGCTTCTTTGTGATGTCAAATCCTCATTCTGAAGACAAATCCTATTGCATTTTGAATACAAATCCTGCTTCATTTCAAAGACAAATCCTGCTTCATTCTGAAGACAAATCCTGCTTCATTCCAAAGAAAAAGCTTCATTTCGAAGACAAAGCTTCATTCCGAAGACAAATCCTGCTTCATTCGAAGACAAAGCTTCATTCCGAAGACAAATTGTCATTTCGAAGACAAAGCTTCATTTCGAAGACAAATTGTCATTTCGAAGATAAAGTGCAACAATCTACTGTCATTTCGAAGACAATTTCAATCCGAAGACAACACAACAATTAGTCTGAAGAAGATAACAGGCACTGTTTTTGGCATTCTTGTTCCGAAGATTAGGCAAGAATCAATATTCCCATTCTCAAAACAAGTTTTAAGTATGTCAACTCTTATGGATATCTTTTTATGCTAATGGTTAATTGTTATATACTATATACCAATCATTTACAATGAAGAAATGTAAGAAATATATACTTGATTAAAAAAAGTTAATGCAAGTTTTTGAAATATGACTGCTTTTGTTGATGTTTTGCTGAGAATTTCTGCAACATTTCAAAACAAGTACAGTTGGTGAATTTGTACAATGATGGTTCAAAAATTTTCAAGGTTATGCATGCCGTAAAACCTGGTTTTCATGCGGACCAACCCAGTAGTGCCTTGAAAAAGTTTTTCACTGTTGAGTTATTCATTTTTCTCTCTTTTTTTTTTTACCTCTCCTTTTCTCTTTTTTTTTTCTTTATTCTGACTATGTCCATGAAGGAATTTCATTATTTCCCTGAAATCATGCCCATGAAGGAATTCATAATCAGAATTTATTCATCTTTTTGTTTTCTATTTTTCTGATTTTTTTGTATTTTTCTGTCTTTTCTTGAAATCCATGATCATGCTGATTGTTTTGAAGTGGAAGAAGAAATTTATTCCGCCTGTTGTGTATCCAAACTGTCAAGCTGCTGCAATAATTCCTCTTTAGTCAGAGGTGTATGGCATACCCTAAGGTGATTTCCATTCACTACCAAATTTCTCTGTGACCCATCAATAGGAGATAAACATACTGCTCCATTGTCAAATACCTCCTCAATTTGGTAAGGTCCAAGCCATCTAGTTCTCAACTTTCCAATGAAGTCTTCATAGTGAGAATCAAATAGTAAAGCCCAATCTCCTTGTTGAAGTTTCCTCTATTAAAAGTGACTGTCATGCCACAATTTCCTCTGCTCCTAAATTACTTCAATTTTATGCAGATCATCCAACCTAAGTTCATCCAATGCATTCAGCTGTAGAATCCTATATGTCTGTGCCTGTGACAATTCAATTCTAATTTCCAATGTTGTGTGCAGTGTTAGTAGCTCAAATTCAATAGGTAAGAGGGGCTTTTTACCAAAGACTAGTTCATAATATGTGAATCTAGTAGTGGATTTCCAAGTAGTATTGTAAGCCCATACTGCTTCAGGTAATTTATCTAGCCAGTTCTTCCTATGAAAAGCTACTATTTTTTTTAAAATTGGTTCCAGTTCCCTGTTTGTTATCTCAACCTGGCCATTTGCTTGAGGGTGATAAGGTGATGATTTTTTATGTTTGATTTCATATAATTCTGTAAATGCCTCAATGAATTTAGATGCAAATTGGGGTCCTTGGTCTGTGGTGATAGGCCGGGGAGCTCCAATTCTCTAAAAAATCTGAGTATACTAGAAATCAATGACCTCTTCACGAGCATATTTGAAAGCACACACCTCTACCCACTTTGTCAAGTAATCAATGCATACTAGAATATGCACCTTTCCTTGAGAAGGTGGATCAATAGGTCCTACAAAATCAAGCCCCCACATTTCAAATGGCTCTAAAACCAATTGAGGCTACAATGGCATTTCATTTGTATGAGTGGGTTTCCCAATTCTTTGGCATGCATCACAATGCATGATGTACTTTTTCACATCCTTGTGAAGAGATGGCCAATAATATCCTATCCCTAAGATTTTCCTAATTGTGCTTTTTATAGAGTAGTGTCCACTTGAGGGTTCATCATGACAAGCCCTAAGGATATCATACACCTCATCCTTTCGGATGCACCTACGTAACACATGGTCAGGACTACACTTAAAAAGTATACCCTTGATCCATTCAAAATAAGAACTCTGTTTGATCAATTATTTTTTCTATTTTGAAGTGAAATGTGGAGGAACTTTCCCTGTGACCAAGTAATTGGCTATATCTGCAAACCAAGGTGATTAGACTGATATAGCAAATAATTTTTCATTAGGAAAGGTGTCTTCAACTAATTCCCCTTCATCTGTGTTCTATAATCTGGATAAGAAATCTGCTACAACATTAGCTTTTCCTAGTTTGTTGATTATAGTGATATCAAATTCTTGTAGTAATAATAACCAACGAATAATTCTTGCACTTACCATAGGCTTATTCATCAAATATTTAATGGCTGTGATCTATGTGAATAAATATTTGATAACCTATGATGTAATGCCTAAATTTGTTGATGGCATAAATTACCGCCAAGAATTCTTTTTCAGTTGTGGTATAATTTTTCTCAGCTCCTGTCAAATTCTTGCTAATGTAGTAGATGACATAGTGTTCACCATTGTCAATTTGTCCTAATGTTGCTCCAATTGTAGTATTGGAAGCATCAGCCTATATGTGAAATGGTAATGTCCAATTAGGGCCTCTTAACATAGGTGGAGTTACTAATTTTTCTTTCAGAGCTTCAAATGATTCCTGACATCTTGCAGTCCAAGAAAATTTAGAATCTTTAGTCAATAGGGCAAACATGGGATTGGCTATTGTGCTAAATCTGGGAATAAACCTGTGATTAAAACCAATGTGTCCTAGGAAGCTTCTGACATTAGTCTGAGTTTTAGGAGGAAGAAGATTCTTGATAATTTCCACCTTCTTTGGATCAACTTGGATTCCTTGAGGAGAGATGTGCTGACCAAGAACTATTCCTTCCTTCATCATCATAAAACATTTTTCTGGATTCATGGATAACTGGTATGTTTCACAGTGAGCTAAAACTTTGTCAAGGTTTTCTAATGTAAAGTCAAAATTTTGTCTGCATACTGTGAAATCATCCATGTATATCTCAACACTGTTGGTAGTCAGATAAAAAAATATTGCTAAAACTGCTTTTTGAAATGTTTTTGGGGCATTACACAAACCAAAAGGTAAAACCCTATAAGCAAATGTTCCCCATGGACAGGTAAAGGTTGTTTTATCTTGATCTTCGGGTGCAATCTGAATTTGATTATATCCACTAAATACATCAAGAAAACAACAATATCTTTTTCTAGCAAGGGTATCTAACACCTAATCTATGAAAGGTAATGGAAAATGGTCTTTGTATGTCACCTTATTCAGTTATCTATAGTTTACACATATTCTCATTTTTCCATTCTTCTTAGGAACTATAACCAATGGAGAGACCCACTGGCTATCAAAAATTGGGTAAATGAATACTACCTCCAGAATTTTTTCAATTTCTTCCTTTACAACATCCCTTAGGGCAGGATTCGACTCTTCTTTGGGGTTGTCTTACCGGCTTGACTTCTTCGATGATAAATTTTGTGGGTACATATATCAGGTTGAACTCCTGACATATCTTTGTAGTCCCAAGCAAAAGCATGAACATGCTTTTGCAAGACAACTATCAATTTGTCTTCCTATTCCCTAGGAAGCCAGCTGTAAATGTTTAAAATTTTTTCTATCTGGACTTCTATTTGTTTTGTATTTGGAAGGACTGAACTCACTTCTTCATACCTAGTGGTTAGGGAGTTAAGAGGACACTGCTGAGATGGGAGGAAATAAGAAATTTCTATTTCATTATTTTTTGATAGAAGCATATCCTGTATGGAACAGTGAGAAGGAAAAATCAAGTGATGGTGCCACCCATGTGGTAGTGAAACAAAGTTTTCCTATGATAGTACAGATGGTTCACCTTCAAAATTTTGGTTCTCCTCATTCCTTAACAATTGTTGGATATTTACTGCTTCTTCTTCTAACCCTTGTTCATGCATAACATTCATTAGGATAGTTTCATTTTCTAAGTTTTATGTGTCACGGAGGTCTTCTGTGTGTTCCCTTACTACCAAGGTGGCTAGTGTGGAAATAACCTCCTCTATTTTTTCATTTGAATCAGGAAACCATAACTGACCTATAAAATTGCTGGAGGGTCTTGCAGGAGGATACATAGAGATCTGTTTTAGATCAATACCATTTGAAATAGTCATTTTTCCAGATCTGCATTCTATGAAGGCTGCTATAGTTGCAAGCCAAGGTCTTCCCAAAATGATGGGATATCCATGTGTTGAATTTCTTGGTTGTAAAACCAAAAAAATTGTAGGGAATTCCAAAGAAGAAACTTCTATAGGAACATCTTCAATGATACCTTCAGGTTTTGCAATTGACCTAATAGCCATTTCTAAAACTGTAAATGTGGTGCTGAGATGTTTGAGATGTAATTGTTTCATTATATCATTGGTCATGAAATTTATTGCAGCTCCTAGATCTACTAAGACATTTGATATTGGTATTGAACCTATAGTAACTATGATAATTGGACTTCCTGGGTCACTATACTTTGGAGGTAATATTTTTCTAGATAAGAGATCAGCTATCTTTCCTTCAATCTAAATAGTCTTGGGAAATGCCTTATTTTTCCTTCCTGCTCTTCTAATGCACAAATATCGGATAATACTTTTAATCACTAGTATATCCTTAATGGCTTGCAATAAGGGCAATGATATAGTTAACTTTTTAAGTTCCTTGACTAGGTCTGATTCAGAATTTTCTGCTATGGTATTGAATCTTTCAGGATATGGAATTATCTTTGATGAAGGTAATTGTTCTGCCTGTGGTTCTGTTTTTTCTTATTATTTCTCTATTGTTGGTTCAACTATAACTGGTTCCAAGGGTTCTTGCTCTTCATTTTATTTTCTTTTATTGGAAATGGGTTCAGGTACAACTTTTCTTGAACGAAGTTGGATATTACTACAATCAATAACATTGATTTCAACATTTTCTTTAGCTTCAGCCATATAGACAAGGGATGCCTGTCTCATGCTATTTGGATTAGTGACTGATTGAGCTAGAAGTTGAGGTTGTTTCACCTATTGTGTTTGTTGTGGTTGGTTTTGTTTTTCTTGAAAGTTTTGATTAGGTGCAGGCAGCAAATGTTGATTTTGACCTTGATTTCTTTGCTGCCTTGGATAGGACTAGTATTATTGATTCCACTATGGTTGATTTTGCATCCAATGTGGATTAGTCTGATTATGATTCTAGGGTGGATTGTTTTGATTCCATGATGGATTGTTTTGACTCCATGATGGGTTTTTTTTATTCTGATTCCAGGCTGAATTACTCCAATTTGTTTGTGGCCATTCTTGGGAATTTGTCCATTGAGGATAATTCCAAGGACGTTGGGGTGGTTCTGATTGTCCCCAAGGCATAGTACTAGGATTATGCCCCCAATTTATAGGAAAATGAGTGGTATTTTGGTATTGATAGAAATTTCCCCCTTGTTTTAGTCCAATATAGTTGAGTTCCTCAGTCTGACTTTTTAACATAGTTTTGAGTTGTGGTAGCAGGTGGCATTGATCAGTTGAATGCCTCTTTGAACAGATACTACAAATGGCTGAGATAGATGTTTTATTCAAAGGAAATTCTTGCAAAGCATGTTTATTTCTACATCTTGGGCAATAAATTGCCAAAGGTTCTATGTTTTTTGCTTTTGCAAACATTTCCCCCAAAGTTGTGTTTAATTGCACTAGAATATTATTTTTAAAATTTACAAGTTCCTCTATTAGTTCCTTCACATCAATACCATTTGTATTTTTTTTCTTCTTCCTTGCTTATTGCGAGAGTAATTCCTACAAATATTCATAATTTCCTCATTACTGAGAGTATTTACATCTCCTCTTCCCATCAAATCTAATACATATTTGGATTCATCTTGCAATCCTCTCAAAAATATGGTTTTGCATAACTCTGGTTCTACAAGTCCACATCTCCTTTGAACAAAGTAGAACCTATCAAGATAGTCTTCTAATGTTTTATCATATTCTTGTTTAATCCTAAATAACTCATTTTTCCTATTCCTTACACGACAATACTCTTGATATTTGTATAAAAACATAGTTTCCATTTGATCCCATGTTCGAATGAAATTTGGCTCTAAACTCATGAACCAACGTAATGCTGAGTCCTTGAGGGTTGAGGGAAAAACCTTAAGTTTTTGATTGTCATTTACATAGTCATAGGTTTAACACACTACTTTGAATTCAAACAAAAACTTATCAAGATCTTCAGATACAACACCTCAGAAGGTTGGAAGTACTGAAGGTGAAATAGTCTTCATGGGAGAGTTTTGTGTTGGATTCAAATGGATAGGATATTCAAATTTTCTCGAAGGTTGAGGAATATCCTGATCATATCCTTCATCATGGACATAGCCATGTTGGCCATCTCTATCTAGATTGCCTCCCTCTACCATAGTTTCTGGTTTCTTAGTTAAACTTATCCTAATTTCTCTCTCAAGAGGTCCAAGATCCTTTGTTGATAATGAGTCTGACGATTCTTCTTTCTCAAGATGTTCTAGTGATGGTGAAACTGGTAATTTTCCTTTCTCAGAATGTTTTAATGATGGTGAGACTGGTGATTTTTCTTTCAATCTTTCTAGTAATTCAAACACAGGTGATTCACCCCTTAGGCGTGAAGATCTCCTTAATGGAACAAGCCAGGGATCCTTTTGGGTAATTCTACCTTTTTCATCCCTAGACTTACTCATTCATGTTCACTCTAAATGACATAAATTATATGTCAATAGTTGTTATTTTAACCAGCTATCCTATTCAAATTTTATCCTAAATCTTCATAGTTCAGTCTAACTAATAGCTATTGGAATATTCTTACCTTCTAGCAATACAATTCCTGGGAAATGATGCCAAAATGATGCATTGTCATTATACACATCATTAATTCTGAATGAATTTGTCAATCCAGGGGTGTGTACAAGGCTATCTATGGAAGAAGGGGTAAACAAGGTTATAACTTAGGTCAATCTAGGGCAACAGGTCTTATTGGTGAAATCGATTATGTGGGGGGTTTTAGGACATTCCTATATCTAAATTGCATGAATTAAACCTTAATATAAGTTGCAAAAATAGAAACTAATCATTAACTACAAAAATGAAGTCCTAATTACAATTGCAGAATGAGACCTAATTATGTTGCAGAAATAATAGTTACGTAAATTGAAAGTCTGATTCTAATTGCAGAAAGGAAATCTATTTACTTTTGCAGCAATGAAAATCTACTTCTAACATGGAAATGAAACTGTCAAGGCTCTGTAATAGAAGGTTGTCAATATTTTGTGTAGGGGTTGATATCAAAACATAAAAATGTAGGAAATTACAAAAAATAGTAAATTCTAGAAATGAAAGTCTGCAATAAATTGAAAGCTTTGCTGAAAGTGGGGATTACAACCAAATAATTAATCACAAAACATAAAATAATCTAATATTGCAAATATCATTAGTTGTTTACAAAGGAATGAAAGGACAAGTTCTAAAACTCATTCTGTTGCAGCAAAATTAGAATAAAAACCTATTTTTAGTCCTCCTCCTAGGTCTGGAAGTGGCCAACCTCTTTGTCCAGAAGAAGGTATGAGTCTCTCTCTCTCTAGATCTTACTCACACTCATTTACAAGCAATATGAAATAGAAACAATATACTTTATTGATCCAAACACATGATTACAATAATGCTGCTAAAAACTATTACAGGACTGTAATAGTCACTTTTTGATTATCACCTATTATTCTCTGATTTCTCTATCTTCTATTCCCCTTACTCTTCTACTTACTTTCTTCCTTCTACTAGCTCAACCTAAATGAGAGCCCTATTTATAGATTTCCTAATATTTACTAACAATTTGAGAATATCTCAAAAATATCTAATCTTATTATGCTGCAACAATTCCTGGTTTTATCCTAGAAGAAGATCATATTTTGATATTTCCATAAATGGTGGATTTGGTCAGAAAGGACGACAAATTCAGATTTGAGATATTTCCCTTTATCCTTTTAAATCTTTATTTCCCTTTTTCCAGCATCAGAATTCGGTCAATAAGTCAAAAAGCACATTCTGTTTTCATTCCGAAGATAAGTGGCTCATTTTGAAAATACTGCAATTCTCATTCCGAAGATCCACTCATTCCAAAGATACTACAATTCTCATTCCAAATATTTGCTCATTCTGAAGACACTATAGTTCTCATTCTGAAGATCTACTCATTTCGAAGATACTACAGTTCTCATTCCGAAGATTCGCTCATTTCGAAGACACTATGTTTTCTCATTTTGAAGATATCTGTTCATTTCGAAGAGACTTCAAAATGAACAAATGTGGGCTCTTTAAATGATTTCCTTTACATTTTTCATGTGGGTTACTTCTCAGGATCAGATTCCAATGGTCTTCATCTCTTCCCACATGTGAATTCCATGCCTTGCCATTCATTGGCAGCTGGCTAGAATTTACATGGGAAAACCCGCTTTTTGTCGCATAGTATGATTTTCTTGAATTGTTGCCAGATTTAGGTGAAATAAATTCTTGAGACATATCAAAACATGATTAGTGAAATGCTATTATTAATCTAAGCATATCTCATTTTAGCAAGTCATAACAAAACAACATAAAACTTATACAAAAAGCTATAAAAATCAGAATATAGTATTTCAGATACATTCATCATGCAAATAGTTAATACACAACATATTGAATTAACTTAACTAGCATATTAGATTAAACATAAGAGTTTATAGGCAATTTCAGTGTTCAAAACATGTTATGATTGAGGCATTTCCAGGCCTCATCAATAAGTATAATCATTCAACATCTCATCAAAACTGGACTTAGGGTAAGCATCTACTTCTTCTTAATGTTCCCATTGAGACTCTGTATATGATTCCTCATCATATTGATCTTGGTACCATTGAGGAGTATGAGGTTCTTTATGATAACTAGATAATGGCCTATGATGTTGAACACAATTTTTGTGTGGCTATGGTGAAAGATTTCGAGATTGCACTGGGCACCTTATGCATTGTTGTGTCCTCTATGTGCTAGGTGTAAGCACCACTTTATGCAATGCATTTTGCACTTGCTCTTATTGTATATTTTGTTGTTCTTGTGTATTTCATTGACACAACCTTTGTAGGTGTGCTCATGGTGATTCCACCTATTTTTGATCTAATTATTGTTGATCTAATTGGAGTTGATCCGTATGTTGTTGATTAAGTTATGGCCTCATTGCCTGATGTGTATGATCCCATTGTTCAGCTGTATGGGGGCTATGTACCCTTGTATTTGAAATACAAATGGGTTTGTCATATATTTTCACCCTAGTATGATATATTACATGTTTTCCACACTCCTTAAAGGTTGCATTGACCTGATATTCTGAGCTATGAGTGGGATCTGTATAGTTTGATGATGTAGAGCCACAACATGGTTGCCCCATGTACTCTTCATGAGGAGTATTAGGATGACTTGGTTCCTCTTCCTCATCTATGAGTAATGATGCATATTCAGGCTCAGATGTGAGCTCTGTATATTCAAGTTGCACAAAATTCTTCCTATGAGGAGTATGGGGATGGCTTGCTTGACTAGATGGGGTGGTTTGTTCACCCAAAATAGGCCATGGTGTATGTTCATGATCACTTTCTAATTGATATATAGAGCAATCTGGGATATGAACCTGTGATATTGATATACTAGGCTCCTTACTGGGTGGATTTTTCCTTATATAGAATTCTATCAAGGTGTTCCAGTTGGGAAGGTTTCCTGGAGGACCTAGGGGTGCCTCCCTAATAGGGCTATCTCGAAGGTTTGACCCCCTATGGATGATATTAATGCTATGATAAGACCTAGGATGCCATTCAAGGATTTCCATATCCTCTGGACTGATTTGAATATGTTCAATGGTTATGGAACCTGATTCCCTCTCTAGATTGGAGGTCTTGCTCACCATGGGAGGTCCCCCGACCATTTAGAATTTTTTTGGCTTTCAAAAACAAGTTAAAAGTGTTATATATCAAAATTATTAGTTTGAAGAGCTGATCACAATGAGCTATAACTTAAAAATATGATTTTTGAGTCAAAATTTTGTATTTTTGAAATAATTGGCCAACCGGGGCTCGTGGGGAAATGTCCATTTTTAGGAATTTTGGGGAAATTTTGAACCATGAAGAGTTAGGACTCAAAATTTATTTGAGAGGTGCACAAGGGTATAACTAAGACAACAAAATAAATTTGGCAATTTTTGGAGTTGTCTAGACCATTTTATGACTATTTTAGTGTAGTTTTTCCTTATTTTGGCTTCAAAAATAGAGTAATCATAAAACCAAAATATTTTTTTTGTTATAGCTCTGATTTGTATGATTCTTGTTCTGTTGGATGTAGAATAAAAAAGTAGATTTTTACTTATGTTGATCCTAGATTGGTCCTAGATCAAGGTCCCAGATCAAGGATCTTATTTTTGGTTATTATTATTATTAGGGTTAGGGTTTGGTCCTAGATCAAGGATCTTATGTTGATTACCCAAATAATAAAGAAACACACAAAGTAGACAATATGATTATCTATTTTAAAAAAATTTAATGTGTGCCCTAAAATTGGTTTAGTGTTTTTTGATTTGTTGATACTACTATCTAACTCTCATCGTGTTTTTCAATAATTGATATAATCAATTATTCAAAGGTTTTTACCTGTATGCTAATAGCTCGACAACCTGGTGATGAAATCCAAGCTGTGTAATCACCCCAAAGTGTGGCAATGAAATTCCACACCTGGGCAGGGAGAACAAGTACTGCTAGAACCTCACCCAATCTCACCTAGCCAAAGTCATACCCTCTAGAGGAGTATATGAAAATTTTCCAGGCTACAGATGGCTATTGGGTCCGGTATTGGTCTAGTAACACAAGGATCAAAGGATTTGGACCAACATATGGAAATAAATGCCACCATAATTGAACCCTACTAGTGGTTGGATGTGACTTCCAACTCACTAGCATTTATAATGTGTCATGGTGTGTGTGGTTATTTTTACTTTGCACAAAAATAAAATGCATAAAACAACATTCACATGATTTTCCTACATGATTTTCAAAAGAACATTTTATTTTAAGAAAATGCACTATGCTAAATGATTTTTTAGAGAATGCAACTATCTATGAAGAAATTGGCCACTGATTGGGCCTCATATATGCAAAATATAAACAAGAAATGTCCTAGACCACTGGAGACTAGGGTGGATTGCAATCAAAGATCTGCTATTCCTAGCAATGACTAGTATAAAACTAAAAAAAACATATAGAATTTTCCCATTTTACTTTTTGCTATGTTTTCTAATTAACATCCATCTATTACATTCTGCTTCTATAAAAACACATACATAAAAAGACAAAGAGGGTAAAATGATCCTACCTCAGATCCAAGTCTAATGATGGTGTCTAATATCTACTTTTTTTATTTTTTGTTGTCCGCTGCTCTATGGCACGGCTGAAACTATTGCTCGTGGGTGTCAACCATGGTTACAACTATTAACCATGGTTTTTAGCTATGATTAAGACTATTAACCATAGTTTTGAACCGTGGCTAATACCTGCCATAAAAAAACACAAGAAGTTAGTATTCTATGGCATAGAATGTGGGGTTCCATCATGATATTCTTCTGTAACCACCAAAAAGGCTCACACCTAGTCTGACTATTGCAATTGACGAAAAATACACAAATAGGCAATGCATAAATTGACTACAAGAAATAGAATGAATATAATGAATCCTTTATTAATTTCAATGGAGTCAAATTATAGATTTTTCCCTCTTAAAAATACCCATTTGATACATCAATTACAATAGTTTCTAATCCCTCTCAAGGGTAGATGTGATAAAAATGCCTTTTAGGATGGCACGAACTACTCCAAGGTGTCGATGACCTCCTTCTCCATGATTAGAGGTATTTTCTGCATTGAATGGCATGAACCTATTAATCTTGCATTCAAGAAACAACATGAAGAAATTAGTAACAAAGGAGACCTCTCTTGATGAGGCTTTTAGGAGACATAATATCAAAATATGACATAAAGAGTATGAAATCAAGAAAGCTTGTAAAACTATCAATCTATGCAAGAAATGAGGAAATTATAATAAAGCATGTAAAGAAAGCATGAAATCTAGCAATTAGGAAGCCTAATTAACCATTAGAACTTGAAAAGCATGAAACTAGTCTAAATTGAAAAATGCAAGGAATATGAAATCAAACCTACCTCTAAATCCTAAATTAACCAATCAGATGTCTGCTAAAATGTTCATCTAGGTTAGATTAAGTTATTTGCATAACTAGAAATGGAAATCTATGCTAAAATGGAGGAAAGAGAGCATCAAACCCTAGTTGTAGGTAATTAAAGTGGTTTGCACTGTTAGCCATGGTTGACAACTATGGTTAAGGTGAAAGTGTCCTTTCTCTTGAAACCAGGGCTAGAAACTCTCAAATCCTCCAAGGAATTGATGATCAAGGGTCACCTCGATGTTCTAAAATAGATTGGTGGTTGAATTCACTGGAATTGGCAATGGAAGTATGTCAATTGTCAAGCTTGCTCCTCAAGCTCTTGAGATCTCCATTGTTGCAAAGTTGATGATCAAATTAGATTTTGGTAGCATCTTGTTACTCTTCACAAAGTGCAATTGGCTCTCCAATTTGACAAGGCTTCATTATAATGCAATTGAAAAATTCTTCAAATGGTTGCTCTTTGAAATTGGGGTCTTAACTAGACTCTCAAAATCTTTGCTCTAGCTTCATGGAGAAGCCAAAAACAAGAATTGGCAGTTTTGAGGGAGCTTTTGGATACTTCCAAGCCTGAACCACTTGAAAACTATTGTAATTTTATTGTTGTAATTGATTTTACTTGGCTCTGGTCACCCAAGTTTGTTATAGGGCTAGCCGTAGGTCTCAAAAGTGGCTAAAAACCCTAGCCATAGGTGACACCAATAGCTAAGAATTCTAGCCACAGGTGACACCAACGACTAAGGCTAGATAGACCAAAATGCCCAAATTGAGTGGTTAGAACCACTGCTTTTGCCTTGGAATCTGTACAAGATCATTCATATGGTTTGTTAGCATGTCCCATATGAGTAGTCACCTTGATATGACATGTTTTAGGTGTCTAAAATTAATTATATTTTAGAGAAGATAATTAATTAGAAACTAATTATGAGGTTTAGTGAAAGATAACTTTGAAGAAATTATCTTTTGCAAAATTATAACAATATAGTAAGTTATGTGCAAACAACCTAGTGGACCCAATTTAGATGGGACTTAAAAGGACTATAGGATTTTTAAATATTATATGAACTATCCTACCCATTGGGAAAATACCCATATGGCTTCTCTATATTGGTGGAAATTAAAAGGGAGATCCCTTACCTTATCAATAATAGTTCTAACTTTGTATCCATTCTTTGCCTTAATAGTATTAGTTTTATATTTGTCCCCATGGGAAAGGATACAAAACAAAAATAAGGACACTCTCCTTACCTCTAGTGGACCCTTTTTTCTACTATACAAGACATGATGAGTCACAATGGGTCCAAGGCATATTTTTAATATTATTATAATGTGTCCACTATTTGGCCCATGAGTGGAGAAGTTGTCCTATAAATAGAGGACACATTGTGAAGAAAAGGCTATCTAGAAATTCTTGGAGGCCTAGGGAGTATGCTCTCCACCCTTAGGTAGATCAGAAACTAGAAGGCTTCAAAGATTTTCTAGTTGTAGTGAAGAGCAAAATTGGAGGTTAAAAGGAGTAAGCAAAGAAGGAAGAACAAGAGGGAGTATTTTAAAGGTAAGCCAAGAAAAGCAAGGAGGACCAAGTTGGATCGCTCTTTTCTCCATCATGTTAAATGGTTAACATAGATTAGATAACTTTTTCTATTTTGGAGGCTAAAGCTTATGTTAAAATTTGAACAAACAAAGAAATTGATTGGTTGCGAAAATGAGTAATGGGTAGATTGTGCTATAATGAGGGCCCTTTAAGGGAGATTATTTAGCCTTTTTAATTATGAATAACCATATGAAGCACCATAGTTTCACTTAGAAAATATTTCCCTAAATTTGTAAGGTTGTGCCCATATATCAACTACTGTACTATCTTCCAATTTAGTCTGAAAAAAAAATTATATTTCATCGAGAGTTGACTCTTTGACCTCGTGCAAAAGAACACACTAAGTATAGGGTCAGTACCGACTGTGATATAGGTTAGGATGAGTTTATAGATATGAGGGTTTACCTATAGTATGATTGAATACAAAATTTGACTTCAAAAAAAAATCTAATCATCCAATGGGATTAGCTTGGCTATGAAGCCCTATAACACTCGTGACTAGTGTCCTTGTATCAACAAAATTTAGTCATTGAATTATGCATTTAGGGGACAATGCCAATTAAATTTGGTGCTTGAGTTATGATTTTGATCTTCGATGTGATGGAGTGATGTATGGCGAACACACTAAGTGTTTTCTATCCTGTTGCCTCCTATTAAGCGATAGTAGAAGACATCAAATTCGTCAATTTAGAGGAGAGCATCATAGTCATCAACAGTGTTTTGAGTGACCGTTGTGGATCAAACCAAGGAGTGTTCAAATTTTATCTATGTGGCTCTACGTAGATGCAATTGAATCTCTAAATTTGGTGGCCTAGGTAGTTAGACAATGTCCCTATCTTTCCTAAATTGGTAAACATGGATGTCGACTTCAGCCAAGGTAATCGATGTGCCTAAATAAAACTTTGACAAGCATCTGGTGGCCTATGAAATCCAAATATGAGCAAAGCTTAATGATGGCATGGTGCTCATAACTTGCCATTGAGCGAGGCAGTCATAAACTTATCTTAATCCACCTTGGTTGGGTAAGCCGATGTCCAAAAAAGAAGGTGAGTGAAAACATAATTACGAAAACCTCTTTTTCGATGCAAGGAAGATATACCGAATGTACATAGTACAGGTTGGAACCCCACTTGTCGAGGGATGACCAAAAATTAGGCCTAACCATCATCTCAATTAGCTAGTTATTTACAACTTTTATGGGGACCTTATCTCATAATAAACATTGTAATATGACTTCATTTCGGAGCATAAGGTTTCCATATGACATTGGAGTGGAAGCATTGAGATTTGTATGGTATATCATTGATTAGCCACTCTTGGGTCAGGAGATAATCTAGTATACAAAATATTTTTTAGGGTAAAAAAAACCTAATACAACCATTACTAGTACCTTATATAAAGGTCGGGTTAAAATAAATTATTGAATTAATCTTAGTTCAAAGATTGGTGTTCCCTATAAATGACCTAGAGCTCGTGTGGGACATGAACTAAGTATAAATGGTTGAATTCCACCAAAAAATAATGTGGGGTCCATTATTTATTGGGTGATTTTAAATTTATAGAGCTAAGTAGAGCGGTCGTCGACTTATTAGTTTTTACTCGATTGATCATACCTTTATTTAGTTATTAAGACCTTTGTTACTCCTTTTATGGCCATTGGGTCGAAGGAGTAAGTGCCAATCCTTATTTAGAATCCTAAGCTAGAGGTAGATTTATTAAATCAAGTGGGATGAAAGAAGATACAAAGTCAATTTATATGGTCAAATATTGTTTAATATTTTAAAGGTCTACTTATTATAAAATTGTGATTAAGGATTCATAAGTAATCATTAGGAAATGCTACAAAATAATGGATTTTATTAATTAAGGGTATGGGAATTTAATTATTGAATACGAAATGGGTTGTAAAACCAATTATAAAAATAGAGAAAAGCTAGTTTTCAATCTTGAGGGAGTCTACGAAATTTCCTCTAACAATCGGAAAGACTTATCCAAAATATGAACCCCGATGATTATCATAAACTTATACAAGATGTTATACTTCTTAATATTACATAGAGAAAGGAATCTGAGGATTCCTTAATTGCACCTCAAAACATAAAGGAACATATGAGCTTCTTCGTGGTATGGAAATTACCATGGTGTCTTAGAGAAAGGAATTAGGTAATTCCTTAATTGCCTCAGGTATTTGAATAGAGACAACAAAAATCCTTGATTTGTAATAAAGGGATCTCTAGTGAACCTCAAATGCTTGTAGTATTTAACATCATGAGCTTATGAATATGAGGAAGAACATATTTTGGAGGTTGGGTTTATTCCCCATGAGGGTTCCCAGGATAAATCATTGTGTCACTCTATTTTGTGGTTTGATGTGTAATTTCTTGTTCATATTGCTTTACTTTCAAAATGAAAATGACATATGTATGAATGATTAGATGAGATAGTTATGCATGTTCTAGACCATTGCAATGTTTACCTTGATTACTATTTATTCAATAGTTTCATTTATGATGCTAAGAATGTATGCATAATTTCTAATATGTTGATGATGTAATGTTATGTGATTATACCATTTACTTTTTGGATTAAATTGAATAATTATGAATGATGCAACTAGTTAGTTTCACTATGTAATCCATGGTTGTATGGAATTATAAAACTAATTATAATGGGATGTAATTCTTGCTTAAATAGATTTCTCATGTGTTGTTTCAATCTAAGGTTATGATGTAATGAATATTATCATAAAAGGACATCATTGATTTATATTCACCTTATAAACACTCATGATGTTTTAAATTAGGACACATGGAATTGGGAATGGGATGAAATCCACAAGAAGACAAGTTGGTTTAGAATTGAAAACTAAAAAAAACCTTATAATCTAAAGTTAAGAAGTTGAGCATGCATGAGGAGGGGTACTTCCATGTTTACAAGTACTATATTTAAATGACTCTTATGAATAGCAAACCGGATACCTAAATAAGAGAATGGACAAATAAGTTCTAAGAGGTTTAAAGTTACATAATCTGGCTTAAGATGACATTCCATGGATTCTATGATTTTAATCATGAATAATGATCTTTTATCCTAACAATTTGATCAAAGAGATGTGGATCATAACTAAGATCTATAAATAACCGTTGGTGTGGTTATTTCATCTATGGTGATTTTCCATCGATGTGGTTCTCCATATTCAAGGAAACCACCTATGTACTGACCTTGGTGGATAGTATGTTTATTGGTGATTTCCCCTTTTATGTAGGACTAAACCTAATACTTGGCTAGCATTCTCATACTAATGGGGTATGAGGGTTTCATAGAAGCTAATAACTTCTACTTAAAGAGACTTTGATCAAGTCTCTATAGCTCTCAAAGCTATTTTTCTTGAAAGTTATAATCCAAATGGAATACGTCAGTCTCTCTTTCCTCATGAAATATATATGAATATATATTAAAATAATTGACTGGTTGAGTAGTGACAATGGGGGTTGTTAAACCTTGTCAACATGGAAAGCAAACTAGAACCAGTTTCAAATAAAAATTATTTATGTCATCTGAGTCATTGAAACTAATACATACTGATCTATGTGGTACCACTAGAATTCAAAGTATTCAAGGTGAAAGTTACTTCATATTATTTATAGATGATTATTCTAGAATGACTTGGATAGCCTTCCTAAAAGAAAAGTTAGAAGAACTTGATAAATTTAAGGAATTTAAAGAGTTGGTTAAAAATGAAATATGTAAAAGGATTAAGTATTTGAGATCAGATAGAGGAGGAGAATTTACCTCAAATAAATTTGTAAACTATTGTGAACAACATGGGATCAAAAGAGAATACTCAACTACAAGAACTCCTCAACAAAATGGAGTTTTTGAAAGGAAGAATAGGACTATTGAAAATATGGTTAGAGCTAAGTTAAACGAGTCCAAGATTTCATATGGTTTTTGGAGGGAGGCAGTTAATATAGCAGTTTACATCTATAATATATCTCAAATAAGAGTGAACCATCACAAGACTCCATATGAGCTTTGGAAGGGAAGACCAGCCACTGTAAAACACTTCAAAGTTTTTGGAATAAAATGTTACATAATATGGGAAGAGTAAAACTTGGGAAAATTTGACCCAAGATGTGATGAGGGTATTTTTATTGGTTATTATACTAAGATCAAAGCCTATAGATGCTACAAAAAAAGGACATGCACTATTGTAGAAAGTATAAATGTAATAGTTGATGAGAAGATAGTATTAAGAGAACCAATTCAAGAAATTGTGTATCAGGAAGATGGAAGTTGTCAAGTAAAGTTTCATGAGGAATAAAAAGAAGAAGAGGAAGAAAAACAAAGACTTCTTCCTAAGACTCCATCCAGGTATGTACAAAAACATCATCTAAGAGAGCTAATAATTGGGAATCCATATGAGAGATAGACAAGAAGAAGGGTAATAACATCAACTCAACAAGAAAAAATTTCTTTGTTATCTAAAATTGAGCCAAAAGAATTCAATAGGCAAGTGAGGATAAGTTCTGGATTAAGGCAAAAAATAAGGAATTATATCAGATAGAGAAAATCAACACTTGGGAAATTGTTCCATGACAAAGAGATAAAAATGTGATCAACACTAAATGGGTATTCAAAAATAAGTTAAATGAAGATGGGCAAGTAGTAAAAAATAAAGCAATATTAGTGTGCAAAGGCTATGCACCAGTAGAGGGAATTGAATTTGATAAGATATTTGCTCTAGTTGCATGACTTGAAGCTATCAGAATGTTCTTAGCCTTTTCAAGCTTCAAAAAAATCAAAGTATATCAGATGGATTTTAAATTAGCCTTTCTAAATGGTGTTTTAGAAGAAGAGGTTTACATTGAGCATCCAGAAGGTTTCAACTTGACAGATAAATTAGACTATGTATGCAAATTGAAGGAAGCACTTTATAGACTAAAGTAAGCTCCTAGAGATTGGTATTCATGATTGAATAAGTACCTACAACAATAGGATTTCAGGAAAGGAATAGTGAATAGTAACTTATACATAAAAAATGAAGGGAAAGACTTACTAATTGTGGTTATTTATGTTGATGATATCATTTTTGGAGGAAATAATGATAAGATGTGTCAAAAATTTGCAAAGAGCATGCAATATGAATTTGATATGTCTATGTTTGGTGAGTTGTCCTTCTTTATTAGACTTTAGATTTCATAATAAAATAAAGGGGTGTTCCTTTACAAACCAAGTATTTAAAAGAGATGCTAAATAAATTCAAGTTAGAAGATTGCAAGCTAGTAAGTTCTCCCAGGGTTACAGGATGTAAGTTAAGATGATGAATCTCCAGAGGCAAATTAGAATTATATAGATCTATGATTGGCATATTACTGTATGTCATAGCTACAAGACCAGATATCATGCAGGTAGTGGGATAAGTGGTAAGGTTTAAGGAAGAACCCTAGGAAACACATGTAGCAACAGTAAAAAGGATTCTTAGATATCTAAAAGGGACTATGGAGTTTGGGCTCTGGTATCCCAAAAGTGACAGTTTCACTCTCATAGCTTATATAGATGTAGACTGGGCTAGCAGCATTGATGACAAAAAAATCACAAGTGGAGGAGCATTATTTCTTGGAGACTATTTGGTATCTTGGCTAAGTAAGAAATAGGCATCAGTATCCTTATCTACAATAGAGGCAGAGTATATTGTAGTAGTTGCTAGTTGTACACAGGTATTATGGATGAAGCAAACTCTAGAGGATTTCAAGATAAAATATGATCATCCTATTCCCATATTGTGTGATAATACAAGTGCTATAAATATTTCAAATAATATAGTGATGCACTCTAGGACAAAGCACATTCCGATCAAGTATCACTTTATGAGAGAACATGTGACAAACAAGTAGGTCAGGTTGGAATATGTTACTACAAAGGAGCAGATTGTAGATATTTTCACTAAGCCACTTTCAAAAGAGACTTTTGAATACCTTAGAGAAAATTTGGGAGTAGTTCTACTCCCACCCCAAAATTAACTACCTCAATAGGAGGTGGGGGAGGGGCTAAGCTAAGAGTCTCATTCTTAGCACCAAGCCCCAAAGGTGGCACTTTGCCATTGATGACAAATGGGGAGATATTTGAGTTAGGAGGAAAGCATTCAGTCAGGGGGAGCAGTTTCTCAAGGAAAGCAGCTTTTGAAAAAGAAAAATGAATGGTAAAAATAAAGGGGTTGTGATCAATGACAAAGGGGGATATTTTTGGAAATTTTGAGTAGTTTTGTTGTCATTGATGTCAAAAGAATATTGGTTTAATTTCATCATAATTAAGGATATCAAGTGGTTTTTCCAAAATCAAGAAGGTCTTGGAAAGGAATAGGATATAATATTTATTTTTAATATTATATGCCTAAAAAGGGCCCAAAGTATGAAGACCCGAGGAAGGAGAAGCAAGTTTAAATTAAATAATAATATTATATTATTATAATATTTTGGACCAAATAACAAGGTGAAGAAAAACAAGGTTCAAATTGAAAAGACCCATGAGCAATTAATTTAAATTAAAATATTTTAATCCTTGATTAAAATTTTAATTTAAATTAATAATGGAGGCAAAGGTTTTTAAATTTAATATTTAAAAACTAAATTTGAATTTTTAAATTTGAAATGGGTCGATGTGAGAAGTCAAAGAATAATGTGCATATATATAGGAAATAAATTCCATTTCCTAAAGTTGAACTTACACCTTCGAATGTGAGAGAGAAGAGGAAATCGAAGTGTTGCACCCTAGGAAGAAGACGATTTGCATTTCGAGGAAGATTGAGAGAAATGAGGGAATAAAGGCAGTAGGGTGAGTTGACACCCCATAAATGGTGGTAGCACAGGTGGTAGTTGGAAAAGTGTTAAGGCTTGCAAGGAGGAGATCATGGTTCAATCCATGTGATTAACGTTTTAGAGGAAGAGGTCTTCGTTTTGACTTGCTCGATATTTTTGTGAGGTGGTTTTTGGAGGAGCATGCACCATTTATCTCATGTGGGCACGCATCCCACTTGGTGGCCTAGCTTAGAGCTAGGGTGTTGGGAGAGCAAGGTCATGTTATTGAATTTACCAAAAATATATTTGGAGTGGGTAGAATAAATTAAAGGTATGCTATTAAATTTTTATTCTCCAAGGTGTTGAAAATTGAAATTGTTTAGAGATTATTGTGAGTTCTAAGTGCTTGGGGGAGTTATAAGGTAAAAGTAAAAAATAAAATATTTTATTAAGTGTGGAGATTATAAGGTATGCAAGAGAAATTTTTGTGTGTTTTGTTATGGTGAAGTTATTGAGTTAGGTATTGTGAGTTTGGAGATTATAAGGTGTACAAAAGGATTTGATATTTTGTATGGTAAAATAATTTTTGAGAAAATTATTGTGGAGATCTTGAGATAGGTTGCAACTACCTAACCCTAGTGTTGGCAAAGAAAATTTGATTGTGGTTAAGACAGGTTTTGAAGATATATCTCCATAAAAATAAAAGGTATGGGTACATCTTCCTTATGAGTAAAATATTTTTGGATTGGATATTGTGAATGCTAAGTTGGAGTGAAAATTATTGTTTGATAAGCCTTGTTGAGTTTGGTTTTGATATATCCAATATTGATTGATAAAGGTTAATCTGGAATGAAGGTTGATGCTAGAAACCTTGTTTGATAAGCATTGTTGGAAATATTGAGTGAGACTTCATGTACATGATTAGGGTTTGTGAAAGATCATGAGTATCATTGTTATGTGAAGTTTATTTGATAAGAATTATTGACTAAGTTTTCATTGAGTGTTTGGTTGAGTTGAGTTGAACAAGATTTTGTGAGAGCTTGTGAGCAGATTTGAGTAAGTCCTAGAGAGGACTTAAGGATAAAATTGAGGAAGCTTTTGTGAAATCTTAAGGAAAGATTTATATGAGCTTTTGTGGAATCTTACAATTATATTTTAGGCAAGTCTTGGTGAAGACTTGAGAGCAGTGAGAGAAAGTTCTAGAGAGGACTTGTGGATAGATTTGAGGTAAGTCTTTGAGAAGACTTGTGAGCAGAGTTGATTGATTGATTTATTCAAACCTTGAGTTAAGGTTTGGAGTAGATATAGTAGATTTTATTTGTGATTGATTCAAGATTTATTTTAATTCTTGAGGATATATTGAGGACAGAGTTCAATGCATATTTGAGGACATTTTTGTGTCAAAATAGAGATAAATATTAAGCAAATTTGTTCTAGACCAAAGGATAGTGTTCAATATAGATCTGAGATAGAGAATAGAATAAAGTAAGAGTAAAATTTGGAGGTGATAGAGCAGAGGACAATAGTCTCCAGTGGATAGAGATCCATTAGACAGGGTAGTGAGGACAAATATCTTCTAAGTGGGGAGAGAGTCTTATGTGGATAGAGATCCACAAGCTAGTGCAATGGAGGCAATAGTCTTCTAAGAGGATCACCATCTAGAGAAGTAGAGGAGTTCTACTATTGATAGAGTTCCACAAACTTAATCAGGGGATTGGTGTCTCCTTTCAACAGAGATCCATAAACATTGTAATAGGGAAAGGATTCCTAAGATAATTTATTGAGAAAATTTTATAAGGAATATTTTCTCCGTGGAGTAGCCCACATTGGGCGAACCATGTTAAATCATATCTCTTATGTGTGTGATGCTTTGTGTGATTTTTACTTATTTAATATTACTGATGTTATCATATGAATTGAAAAGGAAAAAGTTTTATCTTATACTATTCACTCCCCCTCTCAGTATAAGCACATGTTCTTCATTCTAAAATCAGGGTTCACCAGTACTGGGGTAGTAGCAATTTCCTGCTTGATTATTTCAAAAGTTTAATTTCTTATTTTGGTCCATTTGAATTCCATATTCTTTTTTAGTAGTTCTAAAGCTAGTTTAACAATTTGGGCAAAATATGAAATGAAATTTCTTAAAAAATTGATCTTCTTGAAGAAGGATTGCAAGGCATTTTTATTCATAGGTAGAGGAAGAGCTAGGATCAACTTCACTCTATTAGGTGTTGGCAATTTGAGTTATTTTATGTTATCATTGATGTCACATGGATCACATTGAGTTTTGGTGGCAAAAGCACTTTATAAATATTCATTTATGACATTTTGGAGAGCATGGATATATACAGGGTTTTTAGAAAAAAGAGTCATATAATATTTAATTTTGTAAATATTATACTAATGGTTTTTATTAAAACCAATGGTAAAGGTTTTTATTAAAACCAATGGCAAGGGTTTTTATTAAAACCAACAAAAAGGTTTTTTAATTAGACCAATGGAAAGGATTTTTATTAAAACCATTGGAAAGGGTTTTTCATTAAAACCAATGTGCTAAGACATATCCAAATGATGATGGATGAAATTTTTTTTTCAATAAAACCTAGGTGCAAAAAGTTTCATGGCAAAATTCAAAATAACGAAGGAGATATCCCAATTCAAAGATAAGAGATGAATTATTAAACATTCATTTAATAATTCTAAGGTCTAAAGTTGAATTAAATTATCCGCCGACATGCAAAGGTTAAGGTGGCAAATAAAAGTTTACCAATGTCATTCGAAGGCATTGAAAGGCATATAAATCAAAGAAGACTTTGGTTATTTCATTGCGGAGATAGGAGAATAATTAGCTCATGAGAGAGAGTCATCGAAGGGAGGCAACATAGAGGCAAAAAAAAATATTGAACTCAAGGGCAAAGACAAAATTGGAAGCTACCAGAACTGACATCACACTGGATAGCATAGCGCAGTTGGCAGGGCATCATATTTACACAGGAGAGGTTTGTGTTCGAATCCCGTCAGGAGCAAAGTTTTTTGTGAGATATTGATTTCATTTTGACAACCGAACATAGAGATTTAAGGAAGTGTTTGGGATTGAATCCCAACATGGGCCAGCATTCATGTGGTAAGAACTTCAAAGCGCAAGCAAGGAGGAACAGAGTTAGACTCCTGTGAAGCTGTGAAGGTGCATTGATTTTTGGGCAAAATGTTGACGATCGTGATGGTGGTTAAGGTGCATTTATTTTTGGCAAAGAAATTAATGTTTTCAAAGTTTGCGGATGCTACAAACTTCATAAAAATGTATTTATCTCTAGCGCATGGTAATAGTTGATATTTCCAAAGTTGTGGTGCATTAAAATCATTTCTGCCAAAATTAGGGAGACATAAGGTATTTGTTGGAAATAAATGATTGTTGTGTGTGCTTAGGTAGATATAAGGTGTTGAGATATTATTTTTTATTGCTATGTGTACTTAGGGAGTTATAAGGTGTTGAATTAAATAATTGAAAATTATTGTGTGTACTTGTGGAGTTATGAGGTGTGAAAACAAATAAATAAAAGCATAGGTGCTTGTTCTTTATGTCAATGAAATTAGGAAGTTATAAGGTAGTAAAGTTTTTAACATGTATATGTCCTAGTAAATGGTTTGATTATGAAATTAAACTAGGAACTTGAGATCTAGTTAATTGCTACCTTGAGTTGGAAGACATGCACATGAGTTAGGGTTTGAAGTTAAAGACAAATTGCTTGATTATGTGCCTTGACTATTGAGAGGAAGTGGATGGATTAGAAAATCAATTTTATGGATAAAATTGATGCTTGAGTTCATAATTGCTTTAGTGGAGTTCATTGAGAGTATTGCCACTATTGAGGAGGTCTTTGCTATTGCTTTGAGGAGAGTATTGTTGGTTACTTGTTGAGTACATTGACTCTATTTGAGACCATTGAGAAAGATGTTGATTGAGAAGGCTTTTGGGATAGAATTTTTGGACATATTTGGGATATCATTTGAGCATCATTGCTTGACCCTTTTTGTGAAGGCTTTGAGGATAGATTTGGGATAGCATTTGAGCATCATTGCTTGAGCCTTTTGTGAAGGCTTTGAGGACAGATTTGGGATAGCATATGAGTAGGATTGTTTAAGCCTTGTGAGAAGGAATTGAGGAAGATTTTTGAGTGTAGCACCCTAAAATTGGCGCAGTGAAATTGTAATAATTACATTCACCTTAGTAAATAATTTAAATTCAAATTTTAACCTCCCAAACCGCCCGTTAACCATCGGGTAATCCGTTTCCCCCTTTTTCGTGCCATTTTTAGAGGTTGTTTTGACCGTTTGACGATATCGTCGCCGATCAGACGATATCGCCCCAGATCTGACGATTTCGTCTGGGCTAGGACGTCCAGACGATCTTGTCGCAAAACTAATTTTGCACAATTAGCTTCTGTTCCAACGGGTCTCTAATCCGGGCGAAGCGTGTCTACGTCGTTAGGGACCCTCCCCCATTGGAGATCTCCCAAATAGGGATGATCTCCAACCTCCTAACTACTCCCCTAAGCCTATTTAATCCTTAGGACCTTCCCTTCCCAACCCCTGGCTGAAATTCTCTGTAACTTAACTTCATACACGTTAAATCATCCCAAATTCACACTTGCAGTAGTCCTATACCAATTTTGTTGCAGGTACCTTAGTGTTTTTCAGCCGAAGCAAGATTTCATCGTCGTCGACGAACCTGTTCAGATCGGAGGCGATCCTGTCGAATCAGAGACGATTTCGTACCAATGTGGGATGATTTCGACTGCAGTCAACATTGAGGCAATCAGTGCCTAAAGTTTGCATTTCTTCTCCCCTTTTTTTGCTGTTTTATGTTGTAATTAGCAATTTTATTCAGTATTTTATGTTATTTTGCATTTGGAGTTCACCCATATAGCTTAAGTTGCATGATAAGATCATAATTTCTCATTCGAATATCATAATTTGTTTGAATTTCTATTCATAACCATTGTTTAGTATTCATATTGTCATTTTGTGTTGTTTCTCTCTGTTATCATAGGGGTATTCTTTGTATTTTGCATCTATTTTTCTGTTTGCAGGTCTCTGACGAATTCGTCTGACGAATTCGTCAGATCTCAGATGATCTTGTCAGATCTCAGATGATTCTGTCGAATTCCAGACGATCTCGGCTGCTTCAAACATCAGAATCTCCATCGGACATCCGGATCAGGTATTCTTCTTATTCTTCTTTAATTTCTCTATTTTTCTGTCTTTAAATCTGTTTTCTGTATTCATTAAATCTGCACTTTCATATAGATTAATTTAGATTCATTTGGCCAAACCTAGGATATGAATGCTTAAGGCTAAAAACGAACACATTAAAACACATTCCAAACCTAGGCGTGGAAACTGCCATTAAATGTTTCCTGGTGAACCCACCATCCATCGAAAAATCACCAATATACACCTCCCTTGAGAGGCGGGACCTTCGCAAGTCCTCTCAGTCCGAGGTACCGCGACATCCTTTTCCCATCCTCCTTCCGGGCACGGATCCTATAGCCTGAAGGTAAGGATGCAAAAAATTTGGAGCGATACATTTTGGTGAACCCGACGTGAATGCATTGTAAACCTTTTGAAAACAAAAACAAAAAAAAATAGAACAACTAAAACATAGATGCATTTTAGATCATTTAAGTTTAATATCATGTTTAGATGGTAGCTCCTAAGAAAATATTAGCAGTTACTATAAATGTAGAAAACCAATTGGCAGCCATAGAAGTCAATTATGTACTTAGTGTGCCCAAAGCAGATAGAAATCAACTCTTGTGGGACGAACTTGATAGGAGACTTAGTGTCATCTCATCTAGGTCAACAGAACTTAAGCAAATCAAGAGGCTAGTCCTAGATAGAATCCTGGATCCTCATCAACTTGTCTTTTATCATGAACTTCAGAGAGCCTGCCATAGATGGTTAGCTTATAGGAGAGCTCTTGTATCTTCAAAATTTTTAACTTTCGAGGAATATCTTAAAGACACAGTTGTGGTACGCCCATTTCTAGTTCATATAGAATCCCTAGAAACTGATCTTATGATTAGAAGAAGATGGAACAACATTCCTAGAGCTATGTTGTATCGTGAATATTGTCGTGAGAATTATTATTATCAATCAAAATCTGAAATACATGGTATTTCTATAGCTCTTTTCATTAAATTTTTAAAAGAAAACTTTCAATTTGAAGAAGAACACTTCATGACTCCTGAACAACTCGAGCCTATTAATGATATTTATAAATTGTTTATAGAAAACTAGATTATTACTTTCAGTCTTATTTCTTGCATTTATTGTGTTGATTGTCTTTACAATATTATTTCAAAAACAAAAGAAAAAACTAAAAAACTAAAAACATAGCAAAAACTTAAACATTTCATTTCAAATATTGTAGTAGGTATATAATTAATATATACCTCTTAAACTTGTTGCATATATATATATATATATATATATATATATATATATATATATATATATATATATATATATATATATTTGCTGAAATCAAAATTTAGCACCATGCCTAAACTTAGGAATGGTAAAGAAACTATAGGAGAAGAAGAAGATTGGTTACAAGATACAACTAGAGACCCAAATGTCCTTGAAGATCCAACTTCGGAAGGAAAAACTCTAGCTCAACCAGAAGATGACCTAGGTGAAGATAAGGAACAAGAAGGAAGTGTTAAAGAGGATGGACCCTCATCCCCTAGAGTAGCTCCAGATGGAACTATTGCTTTTGACAACGTAGATCATCTCCAAAAATTTCTCAGTGATAATATTGACGCCCTTAATGTGGCAGTTCGTATTGATAAAGGGCAAATTAGTAACACTCAAGCAGCCATGGAATATATGTATGATGTGCGCACTAATCCCTTGTCGTTCATTGATCAAGAAAGTGATAAGGCTGGGCCATCCAATACGGATATGGTCACTATGGTTCAAAACATGTCAAAAAAATGGGCTATCCAACCTCCTAAGGAACCTGTTATTCAACCTAAAATCATTCCCACACAAAAGAAACCTTCCTTCACTACTTTATTCCGCCAAACTATTGAGCAATATGCTTCAAGTAAACAAAAACCTAAAACGAAGCCAAATACCAATTTTCAACAATCTGGAATACATCATAATACAACTTCAAAGTTCCTTCATAACACTTTTCCTACCAATAATTTACACAATAGTAACATGGCATCTAATCTTCATGTCCCTCCATCATATGCTCACAAAACCCATGTCAATGCCCTACCAAACCAATATGGGGGGCAAACTAGTAATCTGGAAGCCATGGTGAAACAGTTAGCTTCACGTATGGACCGAGATAGATCCCTACCATCCCTCGTATAATTATCGAGAGATATGTAGTCAACCTTTGGATCCCATAGTTGTAGCTCAACCATACCCTAAGCATTTTCCCATGCCCATCTTGCCTATATATAAAGGAACCGAAGATCCCATAGAGCATCTTCGCATGTTTAGGATAGCATGTCATGATATATCACATGATGACTTGCTATTACTAAAAATGTTCCCGAAAAGTTTAGGTGGAATGGCATTAGAGTGGTACTATCAATTGCCCACTCATTCTTTGAGAAACTTTGAAGAAACAACTGAATCATTTGTCCATCAATTTAGTGCCTACATCGAGAGGCATGTAACCATTAAAGATCTATACAATTTAAAACAAGACAAGGATGAATGTTTTGCCGATTTCTTAGCTAGATGGAGGCAATTGACAGGAAAACTGCACTTTGTGCTACCTTATAGGGAAATGTTGGACATTTTTATCAATAATTTACAAGAACAAATATCTTATGAGCTATCAATCGCTACTTTAACTACCTTCGATCAAGCTATAGATTTAGCTCGAAGAGTAGAAGATGCCCTCATTAGGAGAGGCCAACTTAGGAAGAAGGATGATGAGAAAACATCCAGAAATCAATATAAAAACAAACAAGTTGTCGGTGATGGAGTCACTGACGATGAGAAATGTTGCTAATATCAATGCAACGAAGACAACAAAAAAATTTATATTGAAACCTCTCGATAAGCCTCCTCGAGAATTTACTAGATTAAATCAACCCTTATCAACTATTTTACCTCAATTACTCGAAAGAGGTTTGATCCAATTACCAGCTATCCGGGAACCTGATCCAACTATACCCGGATACAGAGCTGACTTACACTGTGATTTCCATAGAGGACCTGGACACTCTACCAATGCTTGTAAAAGGTTGAAACATAAAATACAGGATTTGATTGATAATAATGAAATGGAAGTGCAAGCCTTCCAACCTAAACAAAACCCTCCTAATAATACTCAAAAGACCATTCCCCAAAATCAAAATCAAAATGCTAATCAAACATTAGACATATTTCAACACCCTTTACCAAGACATGGTAAAGAGGTAGCCAATCAAATCGAACATCATAATGTTCCCCCTCCTACCCGATATGTAGGAACCATTAGCGGACAATTACCTGTTCAGGATCCTCAAATATTTGACACAACCTTATCCCTGGTTACGACCAGGCCCTTACATAATTTCCAAACTTCTGATTCTAGTGATATAGAATCAGATATTGAAAGTGAAGTGGACATCACTTCAAACCAATCGAATAGTTCTAAAAATGAATCAGATCCTATTCAACCCATCACAGATGCTATGGTTCTAGAAGAACCATTTCCTAGAAGAGTTACTACTCGACCTTCTTCTAATATATTCCTTTCTAATGAACAAGCCATCAATGCTCAACCGAGACCAGTTCAGCGTCTTCACTATAACATTGTAGGTACCATTGGAGTCGTCACCCGACAACAAGCTCAAAATTCCCAACAAGAACCAAACCAGAATGATGGATCGGCTCCATTCGTTTTGAAAAATCCCAATAAAGGGAATCATGCTCCTAATGTTCAACCTAAACCCCCTTACAATATTAATGAGCAATTGTCCAATACTACGGCCAAAATTTCCCTTTTGGATTTATTAAGATCCTCTCCCACCCATAGGGATGAGTTGATGCTTACATTAAGCCAAATGATGGTACCTCAAAACATCCAACCTGAAGCTATGGCCAATACTATCATCACTCGAGAGGTTGATTGTATTGACTTTCGGGATAAAGATATCCCACAACACAGTTTACATAAGGATAATCCCTTATACATTACTGCTCTAATTGGAGATGTAGTTGTCAAACGAGTCTTGATTGATAATGGCTCATCTCTAAACATTTGCACTTTTGACTTCTACCAAAGATTTGGCTTTAGAAGTGATGAAATGAAGAAAAGTGATATGATTATCAAAGCTTTTAATGACGAAACACAAGAAACGTGTGGAGTTATTACCCTCCCATTGCAAGTTGGTCCTAGAACCCTAGAAACAACCGTGTTTATTGTACATTGCCCAACATCGTACAATATACTTTTGGGTCGCCCTTGGATCAATGCGATGCGAGCGGTCCCATCAACTTTACACCAATGTGTTAAATTTGAGTTTAAAAATCAGTTGGTCACTATCCATGGTGACCCTAGACCTTTTGATATGTGTGCTTTGGCAGAACCCGTTGGAGTGCAATTTTGCCTTGCTCTGTCATCCACACATCCTAGTTCTTATTTTTCATCTAAAACTATGAAACACACACCCATAACTTCACCTATTTCCCCTCCATTAATTTCATCCTCCTATATAGATCAACAATCCTCTAAACAAATCACTCTAGAACCTCAAAAAGATCTTAAATCTACAACCAATCCTTCATGTTCTATCCCTATAAATTCAAAACCTATAGAAACAACTATCATACCTTCCACATCTCAAGATATAGGGAATAATCCTTCTACATCTTATGCCCTTTTCGATGAACTTTTACCAGATTTATCCACAACCTTAATATCAGAAAAAACAAATGCTTTCATGCAAGATTCAATTCTTTTAAATAAATTGCCGCCATCTCCTCGTACTTTGGGCCTCCCACAACCTATGGGAAGTACTTACCAAGTCGGGAGTTGTGCCTTCATTTATAAAGGATATGATTTGGGAAGAATCCCTCGAAATATCAAAACTCATCATGAGGGATACGCTCGGTGTTATTTTACCAATGATTATATTAAAGCTAAACCCATGATGCTTAAAATGGGATATAAAGGGAAAGGCTTGGGACCTTTCCAAAATGGCATGAAAGAACCTTTCGAGGTAGAACCGTGGCCTGCCCACTGTGGTGTGGGCCTATTTCCTAGTAAGGGTCAACCCTTTCCTTTTGAAGATGATGATCATCTCATATGTTATCAAGATTATTTGGATAGGTGTGATGATTTGCCTCTTAAAAATCAGTCATTTTCATGTAACATGCTATCCATAGCTTATCCTGAAATGATTGCTGACCCCGATGAAGAGTTGGAAGGAGATATCTTCCATGATGTCTCCGTTGAAGAGATGTTACACAATGGATTTTATTTTGATGGTTCTATACCAACTATAGCCCAACTTGAGGCCACTAATCCTCAAGATGAATTATCTAAATTAACCTTACAAGAATTACAAGAATTGGGTGTTTCACCCGCCCCACCTAATTTTGAAAGAGATCTACACATGGAGGTAGAAAACGTCATTAAAATTAATATTGGACCGGAGGATAATCCTCACATAATCAATATTGGATCAGAATTAAGTCAAGAAAAACAAGAACAATACATTGCATTCCTTAAAGAGTATGAAGATGTCTTCGCTTGGACATATGAAGATATGCCAGGTCTAGACCCTTCTGTAGTCATGCATCATCTAGTGGTCCATCCGGATGCTAAACCTGTTAAACAAAAACTTAGAAAAATGCATCCCAAAGTGGCTCTACTAGTCAAAGGGGAGTTAGAAAAACTCTTGAATGTTATCTTTATACAAGCTATTGATTATGCTTTGAATGGATCTCAAATGTAGTTCCAAGTCACCAAGAAAGAAGCTACCAAAGTTAGGGTTTGCACAGATTTTAGAGATATTAACGCTGCATGCCCTAAAGATGACTTTCCTCTTCCAAACATGGATCAAATCATTGACTTTATTGTCGGGAGTGGGATGATGTCCTTAATGGATGGATTCTCCGGTTATAATCAGATCAGGATAGCTCCTGAAGATCAGGCTAAAACAGCCTTTATTACCCCCTGGGGTACCTTTTGCTTGGAAAGTGATGCCATTTGGCTTAAAGAACGTAGGTGCAACTTATCAACGAGCTATGACCTATATTTTTCATGATATGATGCATGATATCCTACATGATTATGTAGATGATATTATAGCTCGCTCTATTATTGAAGATAATCATTTAGATGATTTGAGAAAAGTTTTTAATCGATTACGAGAATATCTTATTCGATTAAATCCAACAAAATGCATATTCGGAGTTAAGTCCGACAAACTATTAGGGGTTTTAGTTTCTTTACGTGGTATTGAAATCGACCCTCTCAAGATTGCGGCCATCACTGATATGCCCGCACCTACTAATATATCTGAGTTACGAAGTTTACAAGGTAAACTTCAAGCTATCCGTCGCTTCATCGATAAGCTGGCGGACAAAACCGGTCCCTTTCTTAAACTCCTTAAGAAGGATGTCCCTTTTAATTGGGACACCGAATGTAGAGAAGCTTTTGAACTTCTCAAACAATACCTCCTTAATCCACCTGTGCTTTCACCACCTAAACCTGATCGCCCATTCCTCCTATATATTTCCGCTTCAGATTCTCGCCTTAGGGGCTATGTTAGCTCAGCTTGATGATGAAAAGAGAGAACGTGCTAATTATTATATTAGCCGAACCTTCATCAGTTATGAAACCCGCTATACAACGTTAGAGAAACTATGTCTAGCAGTCATTTTTGCTACGCAAAAATTATGACACTATATGCTTAGTCAGAAAACTTATGTCATTGCTAAATACGATCCCTTAAGGTATCTCATGAGTCGACCTTATTTATCGGGTCGCACAACCAAGTGGGTTCTTGCTCTAAGCGAGTTTGATCTCACATTCATAGGACAAAAGTTTGTTAAGGGTCAAATCATAGCAGATCAATTAGTTGTTGCACCCTTAGAGTCTACCCATCCCCTCATCATCGAGTTTCTGGATGAATGCCTTCAATTAGAGGCAGACCATATTGAACAATGGTCCTTATACTTTGATGGAGCCCGATGCATGAGTGGGGCTGGTGCGGGTATTATTTTAATATCTCTACAAAAACATCTTATTCCTCTGTCCTTCAAATTGACATTTGCTTGCACCAACAATACTGCTGAGTATGAAGCTCTAATCCTTGGATTACGAGCTGCCTTGGCGCTAAAAATTAAACACCTTTTAGTTTTTGGTGATTCTCAACTAGTTATAAACCAAATTAATGAAGTTTATCAGACCAGAGATGATAAACTATGCCCATATAAGGCCTATGTTTTACAATTAATGTCTCTATTTGATCAAGTTACCTTGGAAGCTATTCCTCGAACTAGCAACCGTGCAGTTGATGCTATGGCCGTAGTTGCATCTCTCCTGCCCTTGGAGTTAGATGACGAATATGCCACTATCATTATTCGTCGACTCCAGGAACCCGCTTCAAATAAATCATGCTTAGAGCCTTTGGATGTGTTTCTAATCAATGAAACTACTCCTGAACCTTGGTATACGGACATATTTGATTTTCTCCAAAATGGGACTTTCCCTGCCAATTCTAATAGAAACCAGCGTCGGTTATTACGTAGACGAGCAAGTCGATTTGTAATAATTGGCAATACTTTATATAGGAGATCTTTTGAAGGTATCCTATTAAGATGTTTAAACTTAGAAGAGTCTAAATTAGCCTTGAGTGAAGCCCACGATGGATCTTGTGGAGGACACTTTAGTGGTAGCGTCATTGCTAAAAAGCTCCTTCGGATAGGATACTTTTGGCCTACCATGGAAACGGATGCACATGAGTATGTGCGCCATTGCGACAAGTGCCGAAAACATGCTGACCTTGTCCATGCGCTCGCACAAGAGCTACAGAGCTATTTCATCTCCTTGGCCCTTTTCTAAATGGGGCTTAGATATTATTGGCAAAATCAATCCTGTGTCATCCGATGGACACAAGTTCATCATAATCGCCACTGAGTATTTCACGAAGTGGGTTGAAGCTATGCCTTTAGCTTCCTGCACTGGCACACAAGTCTCTAAATTTATTTTTAATCAAATCATTTGTAGGTTCGAAATTCCTGCAAATCTCATCTCCGACAATGGAACTTGTTTCAAAAATAAAGATGTTAAAAAATTATGCCAAAAATATAAGATTCAACATCGCTGGTCCACTCCCTATTATCCTCGGGGTAATGGTGAAGCGGAAGCATCTAACAAAACCTTAATCAAAATTCTCAAAAGATTGGTCAATAAAGCTGGTCGTGATTGGCACATTCAATTATATCCAGCCTTGTGGGCCTATCGAACTAGTGTTCGAACCCCCACGGGAACTTCACCATTTGTTTTGGTTTATGGTGCTGAAGCAGTTTTTCCCTTTGAATTAGAAGTTCCTTCTTTGGCTCTACTACTTCAAGATACCGAAGTAGGAGATGAATATCGAGCTGGCAGACTCAGTCAGTTGGAACTCCTAGATGAAAAATGCATCAATGCTTTGGAGCATCTCCGTGCCTACCAAAACAAGCTTAAAAGATCATATGCTAAAAAAGTTCGTCATCGATCCTTTGAGATCGGCGACCTTGTTTTAAAAGAAAACCAAAAAAATACAAATGCAACTAAGGACCTTAAAGGTAAATTTGAGCCCAAATGGCTTGGACCATACATTATTACTTGCTAAATTTGAATCAGGAGCATACAAATTATCTACCTTAGATGGTAAAGAACTTAAAGAACCCATGAATATTTTGCATCTTAAACGTTACTATGTATAAATTTGGTCATTTCATCCTTGTATATATTTGTTTCAAAATCACTATCTTGTATTTCTTTCAATTTATAAATTCAAAAACACCAAAAACATTCATAATCATCAAAATCTTCAAAACTATTTGTTGCATTTATTTATGGCACTTGTTAAATTTTTTGTTCAAAAACAAAAATAAAACCAAAAAACAAAATAATGATAAAAATATAAAAACAACAATATGCTTGACTCTTTCGAAACCAAAACAATATAAAGAAGAAAGAGAGAGTCAACATTCTCAAAACTTCTCAAAAGGTATTTATATATATTTTTCTTACAAATGTTGCAGTTATATGTTTCAAATTATTTTGGATAAATTAGCATTTATTTGGAATCCCTCACTTGCACACTCACAAAAATAAATATCTTGATTTTTATCTGGCATGATTACTAATCTCTCTTATATCAAAGTCCACAAAATTCAATTAAATAAAGTTTGAGCATAGAGAATTGATCTTGTTATTTACTTAAACCAAGCACATCTTTTCACAATAAAATGATTATATTTGTAATTTCCATGTTTTGCTACATAGTAGAAGTGATTTCTTGAGCGAAAAGTTTCCCCTGCTATCCTATCATGCACATGGTCTAGAATCTTTGAGAATTGGCAAAAGGACAAGCTCACCCCTACCCAGAATAAAAATCCCTTGCTCTATAGCTAATCCGAGCAAGTATCCCTAGCAAAGAAAAAGAAAAGAAAAGTTCAAGAAAAAAAAAAAAGAAGAGAAAAAAAATGTTATTTTATATCATTACAACAATATTTCAAGCACTATCTCAAAAATCAAGCAAAAAAAAATACAAAAAGAAAAAGAAGCAAAGTTCAAAAGAAAAGAAAAAGAAAAAAAACAAAAAGCAAGAAAGCAATAAAATCCCTTTCCCTACCCTTTGAAAAGAAAAGAAGGGTTGATGAGCTTGAATCCCTGGAATTCTCAATTATTCGAAAAGCGTGAGGTAAGCCCCATAACAGGTGGTTTGTGCCCAACCTGCTTGGCCTTGGGTAACTCCTAGCGTGGTGATATGTCCGTCACATTAGCGACCTTCTTTTGTACTGGACCTATGTCCGCTTATGGATTAGCTAGCTCTTGATAATCCGACCTACATAGTAGTCTAGTATGGTTATATGCATCTACATCATGGTTAATGAACACTTATTTGGTTTCTTCAAATCACTTGTATCATATTATCTTGCTCAAAGCTGGTAAATGCACAAAGCAATTGCACACACATTTGTATTTGAGAGATTTTGTGTATCATTATGATAAATCAAGATCGGAAATGAATTCACATATGCACATGGGATTCCTTATAAATCTAACTTTTGTCTTCAAAATACTTTGAAATATTCTTTTTGCAACTTGTTTGGAATAATTCAAGTACAGTTGTTTAGCATAAAGACAACTATATAATAGAAAATCAAAAATTTCTTTCAAAACTATACAATCAAAACATATATATATATATATATATATATATATATATATATATATTACTTTTTGTCGACTTTCGCGACGATGGTATAGTTCCAAAACCAAAATTGGAATTTTATGCCTAGCGCAAGTCCTCATCTTCATATTTTCTGTTTATTAAAAATCAACCATGCAATAAAACTATCTATTTTTTTTGATTTTCGCGATGATGGTATAAGTCTATACCTACATATTCTATGCCTAGCGCAAATCATTGTAACAATTTTTATTCCCCATTTATTTAAAATCATGAAAACCATATGACTTAATTCATTATGTTACACAAATTATGCTTTTAAAAAGCAAGCACATTTTCATTATTTCATGTCATTATGTCAACCTTCAATTTTGCAATGATGGTATAATTCCTAGGGAATTATTCAAAAACTTTTATCACACTTAGGAATTTATACCTAGCAAAAATCATTATTTCATGCATACTATTTTTTTATGAAAATCTGAAAAACAAACCATCATCATCATCATTTTCACCATTGCACCAAAGTCTTAAGACAGTCTCTTAAGCACTCTTTTACTTTTAACAATATTTCTATAACTGGGATTAGCTTGACGACCGAGTGAGCAACGACTCCATGAAATGGTCTATAATAGCGACAATGTCCTTTGAAATTATTGTTAGAAGTCTCTTTTTATTTTTTTACCACATCACATTACAAACAACCCATTTGTTACATCAGATTATTTCATTTAAAATATTACCGCATGACATCAAAGTTATAAATTTTCAAAATGACATAATTTCATGAATCCTCAATCCAATTATCAAATTAATTAATCAAACATAAAAGCATCATAAACATATACATAACACAAGTCATATGATCAAAAATATCTCATCTATATATATATCACAAATATATGTATACATCATATCAAAAATGGATTGATATGCCACAATCTACATCTTGGCATACTCAATCCCCTCAATCAAATACCCTCTATGTAGTGTCTCGAGAGCCCCTCGAGCTCTCGGCCTCATCTCCTCCCCCCTTGAGGTGGAGGAGGTGGCCCCATCGCAGTCCGTGTGGTGCCGTGAGTCCTGGATGCCGATCGTGATGATGTCCTAGATGACCCCATCATGACAGGCTCTGCAATATGTGCTGGTAATGGCACCCTCTGCTCTGCTGGCACCGCCTGGTAGTATAGAGCCTGATAGAATGTAATCTGGGCGATAGCGCGTGCTAAATCCCGAGTGCTCGCTCCTCCGCCCGAGCTCTGAGCCGTGTAGCCTCATCCTGTAGTGTCTGCACCTGAGCCCGCAAGCGGGCAACCTCAGCTCGGAGAGTAGCTGTCTCGCTACTCTCCCCGTGTCTACACCCTTGCCCTTATCGGGCGATGGTGGCCTCTCTCTCTATGGAGAAGGGGGTCTCACCTCCCTCCTCTCCCTCTGTCGTGGCCTCTCCTGTGCCTGTGGCCTCCTCAGCTCTCTCCCGCCGTGACCCTGGGCCGCCTCCATAGCCGCCTGGCGTCGCCTCCCAATCCGATGCACAACTACGTGAATCGGACCCTAAGCCCTCGTCATCCGAGGAGGGCGGATGCCTACGTACCAGGCATCGTAGCCATCGGCTACACCTACGTCATCCCCATCCATTGGCTGAATGGGGGCATCATCCGAGTCCTGACTCCAGAAGCGCTGCATGTCTGGAGCCCCACTAACTATGGTGTTATCCCGGACAGTCCAGGAAAACTCATAATCCCTGAGAGATGGGATCCCCTACTACAGACCGAACTATCACAAAACTCGGTCATAGCGGTGGAGCTCCACCTCTCCCCTCTCCATCCGAAGCCAGCACACTCGCCTAACGTGAGCCAACTCCTGTCCATCCTCGGCCCACCCTGGATGCTCCCTCCATGGCCTCCAGGTAATCTGGTCCAGGACTAGGTCATCTAGCAGTCTCCGGGACATAGGAAGGTCGATCCGCCGTTGTGACCCTCTTCGGAGCCACCAGTAGAAGACTCGGGGCCTCTCCCCATCAATCCCTATCAGAGGAAGCCCTACCGGCCTCCACACTGCAATGTGCTCCCAGCACCAAACCTGTAGGAGCGATGTCATCACCAGACATCGATCGCCCTTGTACACGACCCCATATAGGATCCTGTACAACCGACATAGTACAAAACTGCCCCAAGAGAACCTATACCCATGGTCCCGCATGTCGTAGATCACATCTGCCAGCATCCACGGCACCCTGCACCCGCTCTGGTGGCACAGCAAAAGTCCACCAACTACTCCAGCTAGAACCCGTGTGAGTCTAGATGCCCCAGGCATCTGACGCAGTGCCTCGATGTTAACTTCGCCCTTCTCCAGGGTGAAGCTCGGGTCACCACACAATCGTCCCATAGCATGGCCCTGATTGGCCGTAGGAGTGATCAATCGTCCTTGTATGGGGATTCTTAGAATCCTCCATACATCCTCCAAAGTGGGAGTCATCTCCCCTGTAGGTAGCCAAAAACAGGAAGAACCCGGATACCATCTCTCTGCTAGGGCTGTCAGTAGCCCCATATCTATAGACACCTGTGGCATCTCTGCCACATGCTACAAGCCGGCCTGTGCCAGCTGATCCCGCTCTGCCTGTGTAAGAGTGGCCAAGTCATCTCTCAAACCTCCATACTTCCATTCCCTGCTCTTTAGCAAACCTCTCTGCAACATAAACAACAAAACAACAAACAATCATTAATAAACAATTCAAGTATTTAAAAATGCAAGTAAAATAAGTTCAATTTAATGCAATTGATGATATCGCCCACTATTGGACGATATCGTCCCCAATTTGAGCAGAATCGTCTCCGATTTTGCAAGCCGAAATCGTCCCTAATTTGACGAAATCGTCCCCCTTTCGCCGATTTCGCCCTTAGACGAAATTGGCGAAATTGAGACGATTTCGTCGAAATCGGGACGATTTCATCGAAATCGGGACGATTTCATCCCGACGACGTCGACGGCCCAAAAATGGCCGCGATGCTCAAAATTCATCTAAAATTCACCTAAAAAGCATGTAAAATCAAATTAAAGCATTCTAGTTAAGTCTAGACTCTTACCCGTAGACCGTGCGGACCTCTGTTGATCTGTGCGTCGTCTCCACCATTTTTGCTTCCAGAGCTCTAAAACCAATAAAAATGAACAGTAAAAATGAATTAGGGTTTTACCCTATTTTTCTTAATTTTATTCAAAAATAATTTTGCTTTTTCGCGTTTTTACCTCAAACGTTCGATTTGGGTAAAAACACGGAGGGGGCACCATAGTAAGTTGTCGTACGATTCGACCAAGAATCGTCGCCTAAAAATGGGAATAATTTTTGCTTTCTCGTAGATCGAGAAGAACTCATCTTTAACGCATTTTCTTCGGAAAATTCGCTAAAGAGGGGGCAAAATGTAGCACCCTAAAATTGGCGCAGTGAAATTGTAATAATTACATTCACCTTAGTAAATAATTTAAATTCAAATTTTAACCTCCCAAACCGCCCGTTAACCATCGGGTAATCCGTTTCCCCCTTTTTCGTGCCATTTTTAGAGGTTGTTTTGACCGTTTGACGATATCGTCGCCGATCAGACGATATCGCCCCAGATCTGACGATTTCGTCTGGGCTAGGACGTCCAGACGATCTTGTCGCAAAACTGATCTTGCACAATTAGCTTCTGTTCCAACGGGCCTCTAATCCGGGCAGAAGCGTGTCTGCGCCGTTAGGGACCCTCCCCCGTTGGAGATCTCCCAAATAGGGATGATCTCCAACCTCCTAACTACTCCCCTAAGCCTATTTAATCCTTAGGACCTTCCCTTCCCAACCCCTGGCTGAAATTCTCTGTAACTTAACTTCATACACGTTAAATCATCCCAAATTCACACTTGCAGTAGTCCTATACCAATTTTGTTGCAGGTACCTTAGTGTTTTTCAGTCGGAGCAAGATTTCATCAGAGATGATTTCATACCAATGTGGGATGATTTCTACTGCAGTCAACATTGAGGCAATCAGTGCCTAAAGTTTGCATTTCTTCTCCCCTTTTTCTATTGTTTTATGTTGTAATTAGCAATTTTATTCAGTATTTTATGTTATTTTGCATTTGGAGTTCACCCATATAGCTTAAGTTGCATGATAAGATCATAATTTCTCATTCGAATATCATAATTTGTTTGAATTTCTATTCATAACCATTGTTTAGTATTCATATTGTCATTTTGTGTTGTTTCCCTCTGTTATCACAGTGGTATTCTTTGTATTTGGCATCTATTTTTCTGTTTGCAGGTCTCTGACGAATTCGTCTGACGAATTCGTCAGATCTCAGATGATCTTGTCAGATCTCAGACGATTCTGTCGAATTCCAGACGATCCTGACTGCTTCAAACATCAGAATCTCCATCAGACATCCGGATCAGGTATTCTTCCTTAATTTCTCTATTTTTCTGTCTTAAATTTGTTTTCTGTATTCATTAAATCTGCACTTTCATATAGATTAATTTAGATTCATTTGGCCAAACCTAGGATATGAATGCTTAAGGCTAAAAATGAACACATTAAAACACATTCCAAACCTAGGCGTGGAAACGCCATTAAATGTTTCCTGGTGAACCCACCATCCGTCGAAAAATCACCAATATACACCTCCCTTGAGAGGCGGGACCTTCGCAAGTCCTCTCAGTCCGAGGTACCGCGACATCCTTTTCCCATCCTCCTTCCAGGCATGGATCCTATAGCCTGAAGGTAAGGATGCAAAAAATTTGGAGCGATACAGGTGAGCAATGAAAGAAATATAATAGAAATAGAAAAACATATCAACACCAATTGCCTGGCTAAGAATATTATTGGAGTGCCTAGTTGAGCATATCAATGGAGTGCCTAGCTGAGCAGATTAGTGGAGTGCCTAGCTGAGTAGATCAGTGGAGTGCCTAGCTGAGCAGATCAGTGGATTGCCTAGTTGAGCAGATTAGTGGATAGCCTAGTTAAGCAGATCAGTGGATAGCCTAGCTGAGTAGATTAGTGTATTGCATAGCTGAGCAGATCAATGGATATCCTATATAAGTAGATTAGTGGATAGCCTAGTTGATTAGATCAGTGGATAGCCTATCTGGGCAAATCATTGGATTGCCTAGCTAAGTAGATTAGTGGATAGCCTAGCTGAGTAGATTAGTAGAGAGCCTAGCTGAGCAGATCAGTGGAGCCCACCTGAGTAGATTAGGACAACCTAGATTTGAGAATATCAAAGTAATCATTTGTATTGGGATAAGGATCCCTATTTCTTTGTAAAGTATTATAAGGAGATTATCTTGTGGACTACCCCACATTGCGGGAACCACATTAAATCTTGTGTCTCAATTGTGTGTGGTGATTTGTGCACTTGCTTACTATTGCTATCTATGTTATTAATGCACACTATTGTATTTGGTAATTGCAATTGAGGACACTAATTGATATTGTTTTGGAAAGAAAGTAAAAAGTGGGCGCTATACTGTTCACCCCCCCTCTCAGTATAATATTGTGTTCTTCAATTGGTATTAGAGTGGGTTCCTTTGGAAAGGCTAACAGCTTGAGGGCAGATTCTACAAGAACATAGATGGCTTCATAGAATTGATCACCTAAAAATAAGGCTCCACTATTTGATGGTAATAATTATGCTTTTTGGAGCATGAGAATGAATAACTACTTTATATCACAAGGATATGAGGTATGGCATATGGTTGCAAAAGAGTATAAGGTTGAAGGTGATCTCGAGATAGATAAGACTATCAGGAAATTGGTTGAAATCAATGCAAAGCCAATGAATTGTATTATGAGTGGGCTACATGAGACAAATTTTACAAAATTTATGGTATGTAATTCAGCTAATGAAATTTGGACCAAGTTGCGGAATATCTATGAAGGAGATTCCAAGGTAAATTTGGCAAAACTACAAACTCATAGAAGAAGATTCGAGGAATTGAAAATGGAAGATTCTAAAGATATTACAAAGTTTTTACTTAGAGTTTATGAGATTGCTAACATCATGAGAGGCCTAGGATTTGATATGAAAGAATTGGATGTTACTCAAAAGGTTTTGAGATCACTTCCCATGAATTATGATGCAAATGTTTTAGTGATAGAAGAAACAATGGATATTGACAAGCTAACAATGGAAGAACTACAAGGAACTCTCACGACTTATGAGATGAGGATAGATAAGCATCAAGCTCCAATGAAAGAAATTACATTCAAGGCTTTAGATAAAAATAAAGGTAATATCCAAATACAGATAGAGATTCATATAATGATGAGGAAGCTAACTTCATCAAAATAAAAAAGAACTCAAGGAATTACAAGGATATGAAGAAGGTCAAATGTTACAAGTGTTGTGATTATGGTCACTATGCAAACAAGTATCCACATGAAGAAAACAGTTATGATGAAAAAATAGGGTTACAGAAGAAAAGAAGAAGGAAAGCATAAGCATGACAAAGATGATAGGTACAAGCAAAGCAAGCATGAGAAGAAGAAAAGTTTTTGTAAGACAAAGAAAAATTTCTACATTGAAGAAGCAAATGATAGCTCAGATCACAGTGATAGAGACAAGTCAAATGATGAAAAGGAAGAACATATATTCCTAGGAATAGAATGTGAAGAGAACAATGCTTTGTGTGTGTTCAAAGAGATCACAGATCAGGATATTTCAATGGCTTCAGTGATAGTGAAGATGAAATGACACATCAAGGAAATAGGCATGGTCAAATAAATCATGAGAGTTTATTTTCTATAGAAGATGATAATGATCTCAGTGACAGTGAAGATGAAGAAGGTTTTTTCTATGGGATAAAATAAGTAGATGAAGAACTACCACTCCAAATAGAATAGGAGGATATTTCAAGAAAGATAGATGTCTCAGTTGATCTAAAAGAAGACTTCAATGATATCCATGAGCAACTACAAGAGGTTAAGGAGAATCTAAAAGAATTGATATGCTTTATACTTGAGAAGGTTGATCCATCACATGACTCAAAAGGCCAAGATATTTTCACTGAGAAGGAAACATGTATTTAAGAGGCTATAGATATGTGTGCCAATTTTCTATTTGACACAAATAAATAAAAAGAAGAGAAAGGTTCCAAAGCACCAAAGGTCTCATATTTCAGGTTTGGGGAATCACACTCAAAAGGAAAGGAAGTTGTAAAATATGAAAGCAAGGAAGCACCTAAGATTCAAAGTTCCAAAGCTCCTATGGCTCCAAATATCCAGTTTGGGTCTTGTTTTGAGATAGGTAAATCAAGTTCAAGAGGCAAAGAAATTCTTGAAGAGGAAAATAAGGAAGAAGTTAAGGAAGAGGATTTAGATACTACAATGAAGTATTAAAGATACAATGCACAAGTCAAATATGATCACAAGGTTAATTGCCAAGAAAGGTATGAGGAACCAAGGCATGAAAAAATGTCTTTTCAAGGACATTGTATTTCTTGTAATGGATTTGGACATAGGGCTATACACTACAGGGTCTATGGATCAAAGAAATTTTATTTTGCTAGAAGGAAATTCAAAGGAAGAAGGTATGTTTTTCAAGGACACTGCTTCTTATGCAATAGGATTGGTCATAGAGCTTCTTAGTGCAAAGAAAATGAGCAACATGGTTTTGGTCTTAGAGCTACACAATTCATAGGTCATGGTCATAATGATTATGAAAATAGAACCTCACAATACAGGGTTCAGGAAAGGAATGGATATGGAAATTATTTCAAGAAAGAATTCAAAACATGGGCACCATCCAAAGGCTACAATATCAAGTGTTTTAATTGCAATAACTTTGGACATATTGCAAAATGGTGTAGGACTCAATTCCAAATAGGTTCAAGGTAAGAAGTTCAAGCAGTCTCAAGGCAAGAAGTTCAAAAAGGTTCAAGATAAGAAGATCAAGTAACTCATCAATAAAAGGATATCAGAAAGAAGTGGAAGGAAGTTGACAAAGGAAAGGAACAATGTAATATGGTAGTAAAAATACTTCCACCCCAAAATTAATCACCTCAAGAGAGAAGGTGCTGGGGAGGCTAATCTTAAGAGTCATATATTTTAGCCCCATAGGTGTCCCTTTTTGCCATTGATGTCAAAGGGGGAGAGATTTGAGTAAGGGAGAGAGCATTGAGTTAGGGGGAGCAGCCTCCAAAGAGAACATTGATATATGGTAAGCAACATCCATAGAGAGTATTGAGTCAAGGGGATCAACTTTGATTCTCAGAGATGGCTTTTACAGTGATTTTGGTGTTTTGCATTATAGGTGTTGCCATCAATTACAAAGGGGGATATTGTTGGCAATTTGAGTTATTTTGTGTTGTCATTAATGTCACATGGATCACATTGAGTTTTAGTGGCAAAAGCACTTCATAAATATTCATTTATGAAATTTTGGAGAGCATGGCTATATACCGGATTTTTTGGCACAAGAGGCATATAATATTTAAATTTTTAAATATTAAATTAATGGTTTTTATTAAAACCAATGGTAAATGTTTTTATTAAAACCAATGGCAAGGGTTTTTATTAAAACCAACAAAAATATTTTTTAATTAGACCAACAGAAAGGGTTTTTATTAAAACCATTGGAAAGGGTTTTTCATTAAAACCAATGTGCTAAGACATCTCCAAATGATGATGGATGAAAAGGTTTTTTCAATAAAACCTAGGTGCAAAACGTTTCATGGCAAAATTCAAAATAACGAAGGAGATATCCCAATTCAAAGATAAGAGATGAATTATTAAATATTTATTTAATAATTCTAAGGTTCTAAAGTTTAATTAAATTATCCGCCGATGTGCAAAGGTTAGGGTGGCAAATAAAAGTTTGTTGACATCATTTGAAGGCATTGAAAGGCATATAAATCAAAGAAGACTTTGGTTATTTTGTTGTGGAGATAGGAGAATAATTAGCGCATGAGAGAGAGTCGTCGAAGGGAGGCAACATAGAGGTAAAATGAAATATTAAACTCAAGGGCAAAGACAAAATTGAAATCTACCAAAACTAATGTCACATTGGATAGTGTAGCACAGTTGTCAGGGCATCATCTTTGCACAAGAGAGGTCTGTGTTCAAATCCCGCCAGGAGAAAAAGTTTTTTGTGAGAGATTGATTTTGTTTTGACAGTCGAACGCAAAGATTAAAAAAAGTGTTTAGGATTGAATCCCAATGTGGGCCAACGCTCACATGGTAAGTGCTTCACAGCACAAGCAAGGAGGAATAGAGTTTGAATCCCACGAAGGTGTGAATGCGCATTGATTTTTGGGTAAAACATTGACGATCATGATGGTGGTTAAGGCGCATTTATTTTTGCCAAATACATTAATGTTTTTGAAGGTTGTGGAGGCTACGAACTTCATAAAAAGGTATTTATCTCTAGTGCATGGTAATAGTTGATATTGCTAAAGTTGTGGTGCATTAAAATCATTTTTGCCAAAATTAGGGAGTCATAAGGTATTTGTTGGAAATAAATGATTGTTGTGTGTGCTTAGGGAGATATAAGGTGTTGAGATATTATTTGTTATTGCTATGTGTACTTAGGGAGTTATAAGTTGTTGAATTAAATAATTGAAAATTATTGTGTGTACTTGTGGAGTTATAAGGTGTGAAAAAAATAAATAAAAGCATAGGTTCTTGTTGTTTATGTCAATGAAATTAGGGAGTTATAAGGTAGTAAAGTGTTGAACATGTATATGTCCTAGTGCATGGTTTGATTATGAAATTAAACTAGGAACTTGAGACCTAGTTAATTGCTACCTTGAGTTAGAAGACATGCACATGAGTTAGGGTTTGAATTTGAAGACAAATTGCTTGATTATGTACCTTGAATATTGATAGGAAGTGGATGGATTAGAAAATCAATTTTATGGATAAAATTGATGCTTGAGTTCATAATTGCTTTAGTGGAGTTCATTGAGAGTATTTCCACTATTGAGGAGGTTTTTGCTATTGCTTTGAGGAGAGTATTGTTGGTTACTTGTTGAGTACATTGCCTCTATTTGAGACCATTGAGGAGATCATTTACTAGTCACTTGTGGATACATTTGTCTTTCATTTGAGGAGATCATTGTTGGCTATTTGAGAGCTCTTTGCTTGAGGGAGTTGTGCTTGTTTCTTGAGAGATTATTGACATTGCATGAGGAATATATTATTGAGAACCTATTGCTATTACTTGTGGAGATTGTCCATGGTTGGTTGAAGTCCTCATTGTTACTGCTTGGAGAGGTTTTTTATTAGAGAGCTCATTTGCCATACATTTGAGAGTATATTGTTGATTTGTCATCTATTTGAGAGAGTATTTGTCATACATTGTTGAGATCATTGTGGAACATTATTTTCATCCATAGAAGAGTACATTGCCATTCATTGATTTGTGGTTGATATTTGAGATAGCTTTTATGTATGATTGGTTGAGCATTTGAGAAGGCTTTTGGGACAGAATTTCTACAGATTTGAGATAGCTTTTGTGCATGATTGGTTGAGCCTTTGAGAAGGCTTTTGGGACAAAATTTCTGGACATATTTGGGACAACATTTGAGCATCATTGCTTGAGCCTTTTTGTGAAGGCTTTGAGGACATATTTGGGACAACATTTGAGCATCATTGCTTGAGCATTTTGTGAAGGCTTTGAGGATAGATTTGGGACAACATATGAGCATGATTGTTTGAGCCTTGTGAGAAGGCATTGAGGTAGATTTGTGAGCAGTGAAATAAATATAATAGAAATAGAAAAATATATCAACACCAGTTGCCTAGCTGAGTAGATCAATGGAGTGCCTAGTTGAGCCGATCAGTGGAGTGCCTAGCTGAGCATATTAGTGGATTGCCTAGCTAAGTAGATTAATCAATAGCCTAGATGAGAAGATTAGTGGATATCCTAGCTAATTAGATCAGTGGATTGCCTAGATAAGTAGATCAGTGGATAGCCTAGCTGAGAATATCAATGGAGAGCCTAGCTAAGCAGATTAATGGAGCCCACCTGAGCAGATCAGGACAACCTAGCTTTGAGCAGATCAAAGTAATCATTTGTATTGGGATAAGGATCCCTATTTATTTATGAAATATTATAAGGATATTATCTTGTGGACTACCCCACATTAGGGGAACCACGTAAATATTGTGTCTCAATTATGTATGGTGATTTGTGCACTTGCTTACTATTGTTATCTATGTTATTAATGCACACTACTATATTTAGTAATTGCAATTGAGGATATTAATTGATATTGGTTTGGAAAGGAAGTAAAAGTGGGCACTATACTATTCACCCCCCCTCTCAGTATAAGCTTGTGTTCATCATTAGTGTCAACATACACTCCTTCCTTAAAGATAACATGCCCTAATAGTTTCCCCTCATGGACTACAAAAATGACTTCTTTGGGTTTAGGGAAATGCCAAACTCTTTGTATATTTGAAACACTTGCTCCAAGTGTTTCAAGTGAGCTTGTTTCTTATGAGAAAACATAATCATATAATCTAAATAGATGAGGATGAATTTTTTGATTAAATACCTAAGAGCATAGTCCATGGCTCTCTGGAAGGTGGTCTCTGCATTGAATAAATAAAAAGGTATTCTCTAATAGGTGAAGGTGCCTCACTTAGTAGTAAAGGTTGTCTTGAACTAATCTTCATATTTCACAAATATCTATTTGTATCCTTAGAAACCATCTAATAAGGAAAACCTCTCAGCCCCTGCAATAATCTAAAAAAATTGGTCAATTTGAGGGAGGGGGTAGTGGTCTTTTAGTGATGCTCTATTCAAGTTCCTAAAATCCACACATAAATGAATGTATCTATTATTCTTTCTTATAGGAACCAAGTTAGCCACCCATGTGGAGTGCTTTATGAGGTAAATAATTTTAGCTTTCAGCAATTTGAGTAATTCTTCTCTCATTATGGATTTGATCTTAGGGTTTATAGGCCTTTGTTTCTACCTAAAAGGCTTTGCATCAGCTTCTAGCTCAATAGTATGTTGAATAATATTTTTATCACATACCTTTAGATATTCATTTGACCAGGCTATTATATCTTGGTGTTTAAGGCATAGGACCTTGATTTCTTCTACTTCTTCTGGAGAACATAAAATACTAATTTTAAGACTTTTATCTTTCTCTACTTTGATATCTGTATAGATTTATTTATTGATTTCCATGGCTCTTGGTTTCTTCCCATCCTCATTATCAAAGAGTATTTCTAGGGTGATAAAAACCTTAGAGATATTATTGTTCTTAAAATGAATAACATATTGCTAATCCATTTTGTGAGATAGCTCTTCCTGCACACTAGATAAGAAATCTTCTCTTACTATAAAATCAATAATTTGATCATCACTCTCAAAAACCTTCCTGAAGATCTATCTATCTGGTACTATATGCCTAAAAAATAGTTTAACTCTTTGATGCTTTGATGATCTAAATATGAAAAAGGGTTGAATTTAGAACCCTTAATAGCCAAAGAATTAGCCAATGAGTTCTATTTTCTAGGAATAGAGTATATATTGAGAGCATCAAAGAATTCCTTCAAATCACATACTCTATTATTGTATGATTTTAGTTAATGGTGTTTTTTGCTCTTTTCTCTCTTAATTTATTAACTATTAGCTCTGAGTCACCATATATATCTATCATTTTGATCCCCATACTCTTTGCTTGCATCAAACCTAAGTATAGAGCTTCATATTTTGTAGTATTGTTAGTGCAAGACCATGTTAGTATATATGTAAAACTCTTCACACCTTCTAAATGGGATTTCAAAATTATGCCTGCATCAATTCCATTTTCGCACCTTGCACCATAAAAATTCATAGTCCAAACTTTTATTTCCCTTAGGTATTGATTCTATATGGCAAGGGTCATTTTCTCTACTTTATAGGAAATGCTATAAGTGCCCATACCAGTCCCAAACAAGTGTTAATCCTCTCTGAAGAGTAACTCATACTCAACTTCTTATTCTTCAAAGCTATCTACTAATTAAACTTCATTTAGGACCAAGAGGTTACACATGTCTTCATATTTTTTTTCAATGTCATAGGACACAAGCTTTTCAAGTGTTATTCTTATCATATTTTCTTTTAATAGAATCATCATCTCAGATTAGTACATATACATAAAGCCTCCTAGCTTAGTAATGAACTCTCTGGAAAGACATAGGCCAAAGTAAAGCTCTAGGTCTACCACCAAAATTTCTTGTACAATAGTTACTTTTGGATCTTTGTGTAGTCTCATTAGCACATATTTCACTACTCCAATGGTATTAACTGGTGTACCATCCAACTATAAAACTTTGAGATAGAAACTAGTTTACTCAATACCCATTTCATCATAGATTGATCTGGGCATGATTGTGGTTAAGCATCTAAATAAATCATACAGTTGTGGACTATCTAACCCTTAATTCTCAAGGAAATATAAAAGGTGGGATGTTTGTTCTTCAGAGCAATAGGAGTCATATTCTATTTACCAGAAGGTATACTAAAAATTGTGGTAGTCTATATTTCCTAAAAATTATTGCTTAGAGAAGCCTTGAGTAGATCTATTTGACCCAAAATGAAGAGGGTATCATAGAGACTTGATTTGGAGGGAATCCTCTTCATCTCTTCCACAATGTTGTATTCTAACTTATCCAAAGGGGGCTTCTCATACCTCTTCTATGGCTCACTTCATATTCTCTTATATTATTGTGTAGCTTCAATCCTTTGTCTCTTAGTGATGGAAGGAAATTTTAGCTTTTCTTATGCTTCATATTTAGAACTTATTCGTTCTTTATAATTTTCCATCTCATACTATTTGGGAAAATTGATCCCCTTTTCCTGGATCTTAGGAGCTACATATCTCTTTTAAGTTTCTTTAGGAACAGGAAATTTATCATTACTTTGTAAATGTGATTCTTTCTTTCTTTGAGAGGGAACTTGAAACTGACCCATATTCTATGGATCAATCTGTAATGTAATCTTCCCTAATTTAGTCATGATAGAAACAAACTCTTCTTCACAAAGATATTGTTTGACCATGATCTATTCTAGATACCACAACATGTTGACTCTTTCCTTTTGATTCCTCTTAAATTTCTCCATGGTCTATTGCACATGGTGTTGGTACATGACACAAGAGTCTAAATCATGAGGATCATTACATATAAGGCACTAGAAGTTCACAAGACTGGTATCAGGGGTATACTCTTGATCATATTGATTTTATTGGTACCAAGATTTTGATTTTTGTTAATGTATGAATACCTTATATTATGATACCTCTCCATATATATTTTCTCTATTGCATTCACTTTTTTATTGGTTTTTTTTAAGGTATTCTAGATGTCAAGCAACACGATGGATTCTTGGAGAACTTGATATGGTAGTGGTGGAAAGGAAACTAAAGTAGATGTTGTTTTGGGAGAGGAAATTTGGGCCACTTGGGGTAGTGGTGATGACAATTGGTGTGGATCCATATAAGAAGATGTGGCTACCTTATCTTGAAATTGAGGGATATCAGAACAACAAGGCATGACTATATTTGGGGGTAATATTCCTATATTAATCAGGATATCTTCTACCTGTACGACTACATTATATACTTGAGAAAAGGTAGTTACCCCTGAATGTTGATTTTGTAGCCTTAGGTATGACCCAAGAGCTGTGATGTAGTACATGAAGGCTAGGGGAGAAGTTTTCTAGCTTTAGGATGTATTCTTTTCCATGTTATACTAAACCTCATATTAAAATCAGAGACTAACTCTTGTTGATTTTTTTGCATAGACGTGAACTGGTTTAGAAGGAAAAAGGGATCAATAGATTCATTAATTTCTTCTACAAAATGCTTAGCTAATGCAACCCATGAAGTGATGTTGTCTTGTAAGGTTCTAAACAAACACAAAATTTTCCTCTAAAGGATAGGGCTAGGATTCTAATGATCACATCTTCATTTCTAATATTGTGTATGGCTGCTAAGTTCAATATATCCTAATAATTCTCATAAGAAGTTTTACCTAAATTATCATATGTAGGTATATATTTAGATAAAACTTAAGGAATATCATGCATCTAAGCAAGGCTTAAAGGACCAGTGGTATCCCAAATATAGTATTTATGTAGAGGCTGATTTGGATTTACATTTTGCTATTTTTCTATGTTTATTGGGTTTTTCATGGAGTTTGAAGTGGGATGCAATGGCTTATTTATGGTTTTTGGATCCCTCAAAGAGTTAGTTTAGGGATAAAATCCTTGTATGCCTAGATCTTCTTTATGGTAGCTCAAATAATGGAATAGGTTCTTAACTATTTCTAGTAGATGACCTAGGAAACATGAAAGAATGAGTTATTGAGAGGTATTTCTAGGTTCTATATCTTAGGGAGTCACAAAGTGAATTTTCTTTCACCACTTTGTGAGGTCAATTCAATCCACTAAACTTGATTCCTTCAAAAAAATATAAATGAAAACTAGTGGGTGAATGAATGTTCTTTTCAATAAGGTCCTACCAGGCATGCCAAAACTTTTGGGATCTAAAATGACATCAAGGAAAACTTGAAAATATGACTATAATATGCAATGATCTAGAAGGTGAGCACCTACTAATCACAACTCAAACCTTGATATTGGATGAGTTAAATATTGCTTTAACCCAACCTCCATAGTAGGTCGATACTCCTAGTCAACTAATTTGAGTGTTGACTGATTTAAGCTTAGTTAAATGTATAAATATAGGGATAGAAGTGGGGTAAGGATTGGAGAAATAATGAATGAACAGTAGTTGGATAAAGCTAACAACATAGAAATCTATAGGAAAACCCTCCACAAGTCAATTTCCAGTAATCCACACTTGATACTAACATCATTCAAAATAAGTAAAATTCACCATTAAAGTGCATAACATACTTCAAAGACTTTCAAGCATCTAGAGTACTAATAATACAAATAGCATATTTAGATCAATATCCAGACTAAATGAAAAGAAGCCCTCTTCAATCATACATTTAAAGATGAAGTATTTCAAGGTTCTCACAACAGTTGCAGAAATGACTTCACAAATCTAATCCTCAAAAAAGTAAAGAAGACACATGTTTGATGTAAACATCCAAGTAATGCTTCTTCTATTGATTTGTGGAAAATATACAATATTAGGGCAAACAAACACCCTAGAGCCGACCCTTCAAAATAAGGGTTCAACCTCTATTTATAGTTTGTACAATAAAATTGAAAAAATAAAAGCATTAGGAATATTACAAGGAAATTGAAATGCTTAGGCGGTAGCCTCTTATTTGTTGGAAGAAAGAAGGGGATATGAGCTCCATGGGTCCTATGAAACTTGGATTCCATAGCTTGCTCAAATTCTTTCAATTTCTAACTGAATACTAGGTTGACACATGATAAAATGTGTTCATAATTCTTGTAGTGGTTGTCCCATCATGGAATTATAACTGAATGTAACCCAATATATTGATTTTGCATCACTTCAACTTCTTGCCCCTTTTGCGTCAACTTCATAATAGTTTAGATAGAAATATGTAGTATTGCATTGCTTTTAATGTCACTTCTATATACCACCTAAGCTACACCAATCATGGACCCTTGATCTACTTTTGGATGGTCCAGATTAGATCTCCAAAAAACAACTTTGACGCTCAACATGATTGTTGCTTAAGACTATCAAATTTTTTGTGTCTCTCAACTTGTTTTAATTCAATGGTGATTCTTTTGCAAAAATTCACAAAGCATTTTATAGCATCAAAATATACTCCTTAAAACTCCAGTGCTTCAGGTTTGACCAAGTTGACCATGGAAAATAACTTGTATGTAGCACCTCACAAAAATAGAACGCAGCCCTCAAGTTGCGTTTTATAATCCTCAACATAAAATATCTCAAGAAAAATAACATTGCTTTACCTTTGTATAAAATAACATTGCATTGCACTGTGTAGAAAAATAGGACTCATTTGTCGCTACTTGGTGAAATCCATGCTTTGAATGGGGTACAAGGCAACTTTAATAATTTATGATGTGGAAAATAACAAAGCATTTTAGAGAATGGAAAATAACATAGCATTTCACCTGCCTTTTAGAATTTTGTGACTTGAATTGCTTGTAAGCCTGCTTTGACTAAGTAGACCATGGAAATTAACTCTTCTTTTATGTTGCACAAAATATAACACTACTTTCAACTTTATTCTTCAAAATTCCACAAGCCAATTTTCCCACAAATAAACTCTAACTATTTTGATGGTGAAATTTTACACTTGTCGTGACTTCGTAGAAAATAACTCTTGTCAAGCAGCTTCTTGGAAATTTTACATTTCAAATTGCTTACGAGGCAAATTTGGATGAGTAGGCCACAAAATTTAACACTATGCTTCTATCATGTGGAAAATGATGAAGCAATGTCCTTTACCATTCAAAATCCATAGGTTGATTCATGCGCAAACCAACTTTGACCACTTTGACTATGAAAACTAGCACTATGTTGTGGTCTCATGAAAAATAGAACTATATTGAGCTTCACGGATTTTAACACTATATTGAGGAAAAATATATATTTCAACAATTAGTAAAAATTTTCAAAAATGAGGTCTTTTTGGGTCTATAGGATGGTGAGTGGTGGTGAGGATGGGTAAGGTGATACTAGTGTAAGAACATAGCTACTCTAAAGGTCCAAGGCCACCTCAATGTCAAAGACTATGACACAGCCTAAATACTATGGGTTATCGGTGTACTCTAGTTCTATGTTGGGGACATGGTGGTAGGTGGTTCCTAGGTCCTATGACCTAGTTAGTGGGAAAGTGAGATGCTGTGTGTAGCTAGCATAGATTTTTGAGAGGATTTTGGGGCTACATATTACTGAGCAGGAGGGTTAGTGGTGGATGAAGGGGCTAGATCGATATGGTCCATGGTGGCTTGGGCTATTGTTTTAGCTTGAGTTTGAATTTGAGTTGAGACCATAAGTTGGGCAAGTGGATGGGGTGCAACTATGAGTGTGTTATGGTGATGGTGGAATCTAGTGAATCTCTTTTTGTATTTTATTTTTTCTTTTAACTCTATCTACACAATCAAATAAAGAAAACAGCTAACTTTTATTTTGTTTATTTTAAAGGTGTAATATTTGACTTGATGAACTGGTGAGATCGTTTGGAGCTATTTTGGTTTTTGATATTTTGAATATTTTTTTGGTGAGTTTTATGTAGCCTAATCCTAGAACTACAAGTACAATAATGAAATACAAACTAAAATAAGTGTGTTGAAGCTCACTTTTCTAATGAAAAGTGATGCAACGACGGTTGAATATGGCTACCTAGTATGATTTGACTTAATGTATCCTAAATGCAAATAAAACCTTCCAAAATAGATCAAATTGTCTATTGCCTTGCTATCAGTCCAAATAGGCTTTCACTTCACCCTCATGTGAGTATGGGCATGAACAACAACTATGGTTTCATAAATTAGTAAGCCCCAAGAATTGGAGGGTGTATAACCTTCCTACTTTGGGATGCACCCAAATTTAGGGGACTTTTTGGTGATGAAATATAAAAATCCACTTGCAGGGACCGCTACGGTTTCTAGGATGCAATCCAATGGATGGAGATGAATCCCATCGTCGTTGGTATTGATCAATGGTTGGTGATGAAATCCAACTTGTTGATGTTTTTATTGAACCATGCAGTGTGTGATGTAATTTTTTATCTTTCTTAGGTTCATTTTATTATTTTGATTCGTAGCCATGATACCTAATACAATCTCTTTTAATATGAGAAAAGAAATTTAATATGCTCCTTCTTTCTTTCTTCACACAAATGCAACATGCATTACTTCAACAACCAAAAAAGGATCTAACATGTTATGCAATGCTCACTTGATGGAAGTAATTGCTATTTAAATATAAAAACTATTTTAAGTAATCTAACTATGCAAATATACTCAGAACAAAAAGAATTATAGTCCCCTACTTGTATTCCTACATTGTGTCGAAGACCAGAGGTAGAGATTACTGTGCACTATGACCATTCGAGGTGGGATGGTTTCTGTTTGAGATCATCAATGTGGAGATGATTGTGCTCTATGGTCATTCGAGATCAGACGGTCCTACTCTTATGTATTCTATGACCTGCATAAAAATAGAAAATAAAAACCTATTAGATTTTTTGAATGCAACAACAGTAAAAAAATAGCAAAATATTAAAATTAAGCATAAAATGATAGCAACACAAGAAATTGCATAAATCAAAAGTTCATGGGATGGGTGGGTCCCATCGTGATCATCATCTTGTAGACAACAAAAGTACACACCATGCAATATAAAATGAAAAGCAATGAATATGATATTAAAATTTAAAATGTTGTTGTGCTTCCTCTATTCTTTTACACTATTTACCCATGCAGGGGTTTTACAATGAAAATTGAGAATATTTTCCATTATGCAAATACAATGGTGCTTTGGTACTCTTGTGGCTACAAAAAATATTTGGGTAAAATTTCTAGTAATTGTCACTTCGTAGGATGCATCAAGGACTATGTGCAACACTTTTGGATCAATTTTTGGGCCTATGTCTACCAAATTTGGGATAAATGACACTTTGTATGGTGATCATATGAGGTCGAATGATCATAATTGGTGATCATTTATGGGCGGGTGGTTGGGATATGTGTATATTTATAGTCAAGGAATGGTAGATATTTCAGCTTGGGTAGCTTCTAGCTACTATCTGGTTTTGTTTTTTACCTAGTTTGTACCTATGGGACCTACACATATGCAAATCTGTAAAGAGTTAGTAATATCTATTGAGCCTACCTAAGTGAGGATTAGTTGTAAAGGAGATAAAACTAGTGCAAGTATTGATAAAGTGATAAACATGAAGGAGCAAAATAAAATGAGCTTTTCCTTTTACCTTATCTCTAAACCATTATCACTATTATTCATGTCATCGTGTTGTGCATGGGATGCTACTTCTTTGTAGCTAAACCGTGTTGCATCGAGAGGCTTTCTATGTGGGCTAGGAGTCAATCATCCAGGTTTGAACAACCATTTTGAGACCATCCATGGTGGGATGGTCATGACCTGTAGCATCTCAAAGGTATTCAAAAGTGGATCAGGGCCTACAAAAGGATGCGAAGGAGCTCTACACATTATGATGATGGTAAAAAACTATGATCTCAAGAGTATGATCATTGTGATTGCTCGAGAATTCATTAGGGCTTCACTACAATGTCCATCCTCATTCTCCAAAGGGAGGGTGAGGCTCAATTTATAATTTTCCTAGGAAGAAAGGATAAAGAATCGACTCATCTAGTTAAGTGCATGTAACTGGGAGCTTTTTCCTTGAATTGGATTTGTGACTAAGAGTGCATGCAATATAAATTTCCTTGGAATTATCATCAATTGATTTGATGCATGCAATTGCATGATATTTATTTCTTTGTGTTTTTTATTAAGTGTGTATGATTAGTTAATTAAATATGTAGGGATAAATTTGTATTTTTATCCTTTTAATTGATCCTATTAATTATGTGCATGTTTAGCTAACAGACTTAGTTAATTGATTGCATGATGTGATTGAGTGTGCATATATAAGTTAATTAATTTAGTAAATTGGATGCATGATTATCTTCCCTTTGTGGTTTAGAGGTGGAACTATCAGTAAGTCTAAGTTCACTTGTGGATGAAGGCTTCTCCGTGCGTCTGACCAATTTGGATGGTGAGAGGTGGAACTGCCAATGCCATAGATGACGTGGAGGGGTGATCATGAGGGTCAATGCATTCATAAAGAGGGGTGTTAGGTTGTGTGATAGTAAACAAGAATTAATTAATAATTTAATTAATTAATTAATTAATTATTAGCTAGGGGATTTATTTCTTATTTAATATTAATTAGATTTAATTAATATTAAATGCATTAATTAATTATGATCAATTAATTAATATTTATTGTGCTAGATTTAGGTGTCTATAATATCTACCAGATTCCTCTCTTCCATTATATATAATACCATTCTTGAATTTTGGTTTAGACTCATAATTCCTCCTTTCTTCTCCTCTAATTTGAGAATTAAATTAAATTATCCTCCTATTATATAATAGGAGAGGCTATTTGATGATCCATCTTGCCATATTTTTTGCTAGCACTCTTTGTGTCATTTTTTATTCCTTTTCCTATAAAATTTGGGTAGTTATAAAAATGGTTTTTCAATTGTTCATGTTTTGGTAATGGAGATTTTCAAAAATGAAGGCTCCCACATCATACTCACCAAGTAAAAAGAAAATGAATTATGAACAGAAACTCATGAATATTTTTTTAAATCAAAAACCAAGATGCCATGCTTAGAAATATTAAAATCATTCATCCATATGGCCACTTCAATCGGTTGGTTCTTCCACTTGACCAGATATTCATAATAGACCATGCTTTTATTCTCTTGGCTACCTTGGAATCTATTACCACCTCTATTTCATTAAGTTCCTTTTCTAGTAATTATGTATTTCATTCTTACATAAAAAAATTGAAAGTGATATATTTGACATTTTTTGTAGGCTTATCATAGTATGGATACAAATCTACCACATTAAAAATTGGCAAGATGTCTACCCATTTTGAGAGTTCAATTTCATAGGAATTGGCTACAAACTTGTTCAAAACCTTACAAGGTCCACTATTCTTCAAATTGAGCTTATTGTAAATGCCCTTTGGGAATTTTTCTTTCTGAAAATGTGTCAAAATCAAATCCCCAACCTAGAATTCTTGTGTTTGATACTTAAGGTAAAAATGTTGCTTATATTTTATAATATTTTGTTCCTCTTTTATGTTTGAGGTAATCTAAAGATAAATTCCATACTTATATCTTTCCATGCTTTTTTTGGTATTGGTAACGGCTGATATAACCTAGTATTCTAGCTTATCCCATTTGCATATTGATAAATTTGATAACACTAAAAAAATATTCTTGCATTTGTACTTATTCCTAGCCAGTAATAACTTCCATAATGTTCTTTCAAAATTTTATCTATTCTAAATTGTCTAGCTAGTCCTCCAATATATTTTCTCTTATCAGGTTCTCCCTCTATGAAATTTGTGGTATACACAATTGTTGTCCCTTGAACATAAATATCTCTTGGATTAAATAATCCAACCATGACATTCTATCTCTTGCAGTAGGGTTATTACAAGCTGCCCAATTTTTCCTAAAATATAAATCATCAACATAAAGCTCTTTCATAGCATAAAAACTTGCAACTTGAATCTTCATTGTGTTCACCAACAAGTTGTATCTACTCAAAGCATCAACTAACTTAATTGAACTATGAATTCTATGCTTCAAAATAAATGAGTAACTTTGAAGATACTCCACCCATTTCATATGTCTTTGGTTCAATTTTCCTTGATTATTAATGAATTGCAAAGCATGATGATCCATAAACAACACAAATTCCTTTAGTAATAGGTAATGCCTCCACTTCTTAAGTGCTTGCACGATTACATATAAATCCTAATTATAGACTTAATATTTCTTCTTGGCCTCATTCAACTTCTCACTAAAATAAGCAATGGGTCTACTATCTTAAATTAAAACTTCTCTAATGGATGTTCCACTCGCATCATAATCTACTTGGAAAACCTTGTTAAAGTATGGCAATGTCAAAACCAATTGCACCATGACTTTCTCTTTCAAGATTTGAAAACTCCTTTCTATTTCATTTATCCATTTGAATTTATGTCTACCTTATTTCATTGTTTTTGTGATTGGAGCACAAATTCCAAATTCTTGATGAACTTTCCATAAAAACTTTCTAAGCCATGAAAACTTCTAGTTTCATAAACACTCCTTGGTTATGACCACTCTACAATAGCCTTTACCTTTGTTGCATCCATCCAAAAATCATCCTTGGATATGAAAAAATAAAAATATTCCATTTCCTTCTTCATAAAAGTATATTTATTCAAATAAAAAAAATTCTCCTCTTTCAACTTTTGTAAAACTAATATTAGATGCATTAGGTGCTCTTCTTTTGCCTTGCTAAATACCAAAATGTCATCCAAGTAAACCACCACAAATTTACCAATAAAAGGATTCAAAAACTTATTCATCAACCTCATAAAATTAGTAGGTGCATTTCTCAACATAAATGGCATAACTAGCCATTCATACGATTTCTCTTTGGTTTGGAACATAGTCTTCCACTCATCTCCTTCTCTGATTCGAATATGATGGTAACCATTCTTAAAATAAAATTTTTTGAAGTACTTTGATCCACTAAAAAAATCCATCAAGTCATCCATTCGAGGTAATGGAAACCAATATTTTATCATAATCTTACTGATTGCTTGATAATCTATGCATATATGCCATTCTCCTCCTTTCTTGGGTTCTAGTATAATTGGTATTGCACACAGTCTTAAGCTCTTCCTGATCAACCCCTTATCGAATAGCTCTTGGAATTATCTCTTCATATCTTCATTATCCATATGTGTCATCCTATAGGCTACCTTTTTTGGTAAACTTGATATGGGTATAAAGTCTATCTAATAATTAATGCTTCTCATAGGTGTTAACATGTCAAGTAATTCTTTTGAAATAATCTCAACATATTCTTCCAATAAATATTTCACTTTAAATGGAATTTTATCCATCCGATTCGATCTCCCATATTCTATGGTTCTAGAAATGAAATCAAAATATGCTTTCTCCTTCATCTCCTTCAAGAATTAGTTTCCAAATATTAAACTTTTGAACTATTACACACGGTCTTTTACTTTATACTTCAGTGGACTTAATGTGTACTTCTTGCCATATTTATCAATAGTGTAGTTGTTCTCCCTTCCATCATGCACTTCTTTTCTATCAAATTGCCATGGTCTTCTCAACAAGACGACATGCATCCATCAAAATTATGTCACATATAAATATGTCCTTATAAGAACCAATTTGAAAGTTTACCATATATTATTTAGTTACCAAAATTTGGTACCCATTTTGTAACCATGTCACTTTGTAAGAGTTTGGGAGCTCTATCCTCTTCAATCCAAGTTTCTCTACCATATTTATTTTCACTAGGTTTTCAATGATTCTACTATCCATAATTACCTTACAACACTTACCTCTTTATTTGCAAATCATCATAAATAGGTTCCTCCTTTGTTGGATTTAACAATACCTTTTTCATCATAAGATATTTTTTTGTTTTTATTCCTCCATGTGCTTTGGTGAGGCTACACTTTTCTCATATGCTTGTGTAAAGTGTCTACAAGATTCCTTTCCATGCTTTCTAGTTTGATTTGCTTGAGGGTATTCATATGCTCAATGGCTAACTTCTCCATTATCACAATTTTTGGGGAATCCTCTATCCCTTTCTCTCCCATAATTTCCATGTCCTCTTAAGAAATTATTATTTTCTCTATCATTATGAGAAGTACTAACTTATCTCTCCTACCTTTATAGTCCTCTTCTATTATTGCTTTGTCCTCTTCCACAAGAGGATCACCCTCTTCCACTAGAATTATTTTTTTACCTATGCAACAATATTTCCTTAGCCTGGAGTGCATACTGATATTTCTCTTCAATGGTTTTGATTCAAATTATACCAATCTCATCCTGTATGGATAATATTATTCTATTTATGTATCTTGTCATATTTTCTCATCGTATTTAATATGACTAGCACTTATGTTCAATTTATAGAATTCTTCCATGTATTATTTTAATCTTAAATCTTTTTGCTCCAAGTTTTGGAGTCTTATAAACAATCCTATTTGATAACCTATAGGTAAAAAATTATATTTTAACTTCAACCCAAAATTTTCCCAAGTTTAGATTCTATCCTTCCCTTTTTGCTATCTCTTAGTTTGGAATTGATTCCAACAAATTGATGCATGCCCCTTCATATGAGTACATGTAAATTTGACCTACTTTGGATCCTCCATAGATTTGTAATAAAATAATATCTCCATCTCTATTATATAATCAATCAGTTCTTTTGGGTTTAAACTTCTACTAAATTTAGAAGTATCCATCTTTGGATTATGTCCCATGTTTGAGATTGTCCAAATTAACCATTGCTCTAGTTATTCTCCTTCCTATTCCTATTGAGCTTCTACATGACTAATTTACTCCTCTTCATCATCGCTAATATCCTCGAGATGAATGCCTTTCCTTTAGGTAGTATTAATCACATCTAACTTGGAAATAATTTCTCGTAGCATTTCTTCTATATTTGTGGGTCAAGGTCCTAGAACATGTGATCTTTCTCTTCCTCATTGTACCATCTTCCTCCAATACATTTTACAACTAGCTTTGATACCAAAACTAATGTAGACACCATGAAAGAGTCTTTATACAACTCTAGAAATATCTTTATATAGTTCTAATATCCTCTTTGTATGATGAAGTCTATTGAATGAAAAACAATGTGTATTATCATATTCATTTTATAATTGATCCTTTGTACAATCAAATCCACATTTTATTGTAGTATTCTATTGTACAACAACTCACGTATACAACAATTCCATTGCACAAAGTTTTTTTAATTTTCTCACTATGGTATTATGATATTCTATTGAGAAAAAATATTTCAAATATCTCATTCTTTAATATGGTAAGCTAGTGACCATACAATAATATTCCTCTAATGGAACATCACTTCCATTATTTATTGATGACATTGGGGTCTTTTAGAGATTTTATGATTACAATTATGTGATCGGAAATGGTAATCACATGTCCCCTCAAACAATACTTGTATTTTATTTATGGAAAACTTCTTGAATGATTCTCAAATAACCGTGAATAACAAATCTCTCTTGTTCTACCATAACTTTAATTACTCCTTACTTGTAACTTGGACTTTAATGTGAAATAAATAATTGTGATAACATACAATATTCATAGAAGTGTACACTCAATGGTTAAAATGAAGAATATTAATTGTAAAGTGCCTAAAGGTTATAAAAGGTGAATATAAATATTTTTTTCTTGAATATCCTCTATCGAATTCCACATTGTGAATGTCATTGTAAGATGTATTCTTTGTCCTTTCTTCCTAAACTCTTCTATGCTTTTCTCCTTCATTCATTTCTAGGATCCCTCTCCTTTCTTTTATACCTATTCCCCTCTCTTTGGTTTGCTTCTTCTCATTTTTTTATTCTCTTGATCATATTTTATTGTCATTTCTACTTCCTTTTTCTATAAATTTGGGTTGTTATAAAAGTAGTTCATTAATTGTTCATGTTTTAGTAATGAAGGTTTTCAACCCTACTGATGTATTATACAAGCAAGTGCTTATGTAAGCCTTTGTGAATTTATGTAAGCCTAGGGGAATTTTTTATGTATTAACCTTTAGTGATATTGGTTAGGCCATCTACACGTTTAACCTTGAATAAAGGGTTTAATACTTTTATTAAATTATTGTAGACACAAAAAATTGATCCACTAAGGTGAGTAATTTTCCCTAGATCCCTTATTTTCTCGTTGGAAAGTAGGGTAATCTTTGAGCCAATTTTTCCCCTACCAAATATTCTTCTTTCCCCTTGAATATTATATTTTTGGATTAGTCTCAGAAAGATATTTCCAAAAATATATGATTTTTCTTGTTCTAACTCCGTTTGATCCCTCAAAGTGCATTAAAACGACATGTGGGTCTAGCCTTTATGGGCCACGTTTTTGCCTAGCTAGGGTTTCTCCCTAGGAAACACTAATTATTTAAAGTTAGTCTTTTAAGGTAAGCATTTTTTTTTTTTTACCACCCATTTTCTCTTTCAAATACACTATAAAAGGAGGGTTTGAAGTCTTCATTTTTTAACCAAGCAAGTTCATTCTTAACCAAGCAATTTTAAGTTCTCATGCAAGTTATTTTCTCTAGTGATTTTGAAGTGCTCTCTAAGTGATTTGTTTTCTCTTCTGCAAGCAAGCTAACTCACAAGTGTGGAATATAGTCTGTTGAAGCTCTATTTTTTACTGCATTGGATTGTTTTTGGATGATCTTGGTGGATAAGTGTTGAATCCCTAAGGAGGACTTATTCTACAGAGAGATCTCCATCCTTAGATCTATTTTTTGCTACCACCAGTTTGTTTTCTACATTTACACATTTGCATATTAGCTATATTTTACTTCACATTAATTTGTCTACATCATTTGAGGGTTTTTTCCCTCTTCTATGAAATTATTCTTGGTAATACTAGGGCACAATTTCATCGATCTGCAAAATTGTGATTGATTTATACGGGGTGTGATTTCACACAGACCATGTTTGGGGCAACCTAATACCTCCAAACCCTATATTTTTGTTATATATTGCATTTAGGCCATATTAGGGTATTATGTACTTTGTTCTCATCATTCTGTTTTGTTGCATTCTACTATGCTTATTCATATCCCAAAGGTCAACTTTCACTTCTATTTTCAAAGGTTAGCTAAAAGAACTTAGGGGGCTTGACTATTGTGCCTCCAAGAATTATTGTATAGTATCCTAAGTAGGCCCCCTAATATTAATTATATTTTTCAAGTGTTTGCTAAGTTATTTTGTAGGAACAAAAATTGTTGATATCACTGGATGAAAAATAAAATCTTGGATCAACCACTAAATAAGATAAGTGCCTTAGTAAGTCTTTAGGCTATTTGTTGAATTTTTTTTATTTCTATTACAAACCCTAGATTTTATTTATATATATATAATTGATTTCTAGGTATTTGAAAGGAAATCAACATTTAGTGTGCACTTAGAGTTTTAATATTGTTTGTTCATATTCTCTTGAGCCCTTGCTTGAAGGTTTCTATTTTAAAACCCTAGGGTTAGAAAACATTCAAAAAAAGAATAATTCTAGGGTTAGATATTGTCTTTTTGTATTTTGTGCATTCTTGCATTGTTTCTTCATTTTCATAGCTTAGTTTAGAAAGGCCACACATAAGTGAATTGTTTTAAAATTGAACACTTTAAAAGTTATCAAAAACCCCTGAACATGGAGTGAGTCCTTAAAGCCATTATTGGTGAACCATTCCTCCCCTTTTTACATCAAGGTGTAGAGAACAACATACCCTCATGGTCACCTCAGCTTCCCTATGGATCCAACCAAGAATCATACGTGGTAGGCTAGTTTTCCCCCTCTATATCTTTAAAGAATGTAGAAGGGAAAAACTACCCTACTGCGTACGATTCTCGAGTGGATCCACAAAAGAAATTCAAGGTGACCATGGGGGATATGTTATTCTCTACACCTTGATGTGAAATGGAGGGGAGGGTTCACAAAAAATGATTTTAGGACTCACTCCAAGTCTAGGGGTTTAATAATATTTGATGTATTCAGTTCAAGATAATAACCTATATTTGGCCTTTCTAGATTTATGCTATGAAAGATAAAGTACAATGCAAAAATAAAAAATGCAAAAATATAAGAGCTAAACCTAGAATTATTCTTTATTTGAATGCTTTTCTATCCCTAGGATTGCAAAATGAAATCCTTTTGAGAAAGGATTCAAGAGAATATGCACAAACAATATTAAACCCTAAGTGCACACTATATGTTGTTTTCCTTCAAATGCCTAGAAATTAATTAAATATCTTCTTTTTATGTCAAATATAGGGTTTATAATAAAAATAAAAAATACTCAAAAAACAACCTAAAGACTAAATAGGGCACTTATCTTATCTGGTGGTTGATCCAAGCTTTTATCCCTTATCCAACAATATCCAATGATTCTTGTTCTTGTAAAATACCTTGGGAAACACTTGAAAAATATGATTAGTGTTAGGGTCCTACTTAGGCTACTATACAATAATGCTTGGAGGTGTAACAATAAATCCCTCTAGGTCCTTGTAGCTGACCTTTGAAAATAGAAGTGAAAATTTACCTTTGGGAGATGAATAAGCATAACAAAATGCAAAAAAAATGATGAGAACAAAGTACATAATACACAAAAATTGCCTAAATGTAATATATAACATAGATCTAGGGTTTGGGGGTATCAGGTTTCCCCTAAATGTGGTTTGTGTAAAATTGCACCCCGTACAAAGCGATCGTGATTTTGCAGACCAAAAAAATTGCACCCTAGTATTACCGAGTATGATTTTGCAGAAGAGGGAAAAACCCTCAAATGATATAGGAAAATTAATGTGAAGTAAAATATAGCTAATGTGCAAATGAATAAATGCAAAAAACAACCTAGCAATAGCGAAAAAGTAGATCCAAGTATGGAGACCTCCTGGTAGCAGAAGTCCTCCGTAGGGCTTCAACACTTATCCACCAAGATCATCAACAAACAATCTAATGTAGCATAAAACAAAGCTTCAATAGAATATGTTCCAAACTTGCAAATTAGCTTACATGCAAAAGAGAAAAAAAATCACTTAGAGAGAACTTCAAAATCACTAGAGAAAAGAACTTGCATGAGAGCTTCTTAAAATTACTTGGTTAAGAATGAACTTGCTTAGTTAAAAAGGAAGACCTCAAACCCTATGTTTATAATGGATTTGAAAAAGGAAATGGGAAAGAAAAATAAATAAAAGCTGACCTTAAAATATCAAATTTAAAGAATTATGGTTTCCTAGGGAGAAACCCTAGCTAGGCGAAAATGTACCCCATAAAGGCTAGACCCATGTGTAGTTTTAATGCATTTTGAAGGACCAAACAGAGTTATAATGGGACAAATCATATACCATTGGAAAGGTCTTTCTGATCCCAATATAATGGTGTAAGATTAAAGAGGAAAGAAGAAGATTTGATATAGAAAAAATTGTCTCAAAAATGACCCTACTTTTCCAAGGAGAAAACAAATGATCTAGGAAAAATTACTCACCTTGGTGGGTCAATTTTTTGTGTCTACAATTATAAATTAATCTTCAAGTCATGTTATATCGAATTGTGGTTAATATCTAATTGGGAATTTGGTATCACTATAAGTACCCTATAATAACTACTCCATTGTACCATTTTATGATATATGAGATCATGGGGATGCATATGGTCACCCACTTATTCTATTTATATCATCTCTCTCTCACACACATTTATTATGTTATCTTTATTTTTTTCTTGTATCTTTTCTACATATAATTATGGTGAATGTATGTTCCAAAATATTTATAAAAAGTATTGTGAATCACAACAAGGAATTAGAGCAAGTATTAGAGTAATGTCACTTGTTTATGAAAATAGTCCTCATTCAAACAACTAAGGAAGTATTTAAAATAACCTCCAAAGTGCTATTTTTGAAGCAAATATGTAGAAACTTTAAATTTTAAAATTCAAATTTTGCTTGACGTTAATCATCCCTTTCCAAAACTCAATAATAAATTGTGTGTGCCTTCATGTGTTGCATTTTATGTGCCCTTATTTTATACAATATTATCTCTATCATGCACATAGTATAGCCACATATACATATCCATGGGTGGTGCAATGATATCTCTCTTTACTATTTGACTTGATATTGTAGGTTTGATTCTCATCCCTCATCCTTGTTCCAATTAATAGTTATATTTTTACCATACCTTAAGCCCTGACTAGATTAACTTTTCTCATACTAGAGAGAGTACAATTCTAGTAGGCCTATTTGATGGATGAGTATAGGTTGCAATTTCAAATCTTTAATGTGATTTTTGTTAAGAGTATTTCTCCCGAGAGAGCATATATCTATTGGTGGCACAAGGGATCACAAGAATCACAAGGGCCCACCTTAACCTTCAAAATGATAAGTCTTCAATAAAAGCATCTCCAAATTATGGCTATGATATAGTGGTTAATCCCTTATTTTGGTTAGAAACGGTCACTGGTTCAAAACCTAAACATGATGCCTTTTTTTTACAATGAATTTCAAGTTGTGGTAATCACATTATTCTTTGATATTTTACTTCCTAACTATAGTCGTATACAGTGGCACAATGATTTGTCAATAAGTCTATAACAAAGAGGTTATTGGTTCAAATCCCTTAAGAAAATATTTTTTATGGGCATATCATAGGTAAATGGTGTTGGCATGGGTGTATGTGCATTTCCTGAGATAACTAGTTGAATATATTCCATTAAATCCAAATATGTACTTTGGTGGATTGGCTCATATTGTTGCATGTGGCTGATAGGTCCCAAGGTCAAACCATAATTTTAAGTCTTTTTGGTTATGTGACATTCAAATGTCGTAAGGGTAAAAGGCACTTTTATTTCCAATGTGCATGGTGGCACAACAATTAGTCATCTCTCCTACATAGGGGAAGTCACTAGCTTAAATCCGAATAACAAAACCTTTATAATTTTTTTATATAGATAGATAAAGAGAAAGAGAAATATAGATATGGGGATATACAACGAATAATTGACACAAATTAGTTGTCTATTCATCAATTTTATCACATATGAAAAACATTATAAGAATCCCTAGTAATGTTTTGCTAAGTGGTAGTCTCAAATTTGAAAATTTGTTTTCTAAGGTCTACAAATGTCATTTTTTTTGTGCTAATTCATCCAAAAATTCAAAGACCATAACTCCCACATATGGGTGTATTTCATTCCATTTTTTTTCAAATCATACATGTTTGCAAGCCTTACAAGCTAGCAATATTATTTTAAGGAATTGTTATAGATTGGTAAGGTTTTTTGTGTGTAGGATCCCTTGGTATATATTACATGCCTTATGGGTAATATTATAACACTTGGTCAGTACAAAGGATATATTTAATAAAAAGTAAGAATCTCTAATTTATATTTAATGATGGAACATAAGATCTTGTCGATCATGAACTAACCAAGAAAAATGAGGAAGCACTAGGTCTCTTCTTTATGTTAGCAAAACTAAACTTACTTTTCTGCATAAGAAAGAAGAATAATCCTATTTAGGTATGGATAAATTTGAGGGATCTTTATGGAAAAATAAACGCAAGTTAACAAGATAGAGACAACTCTCCATCCTTGAGTTTTCAAATTTTTGTACTATTGAAGACTATATATCTCACTTTAAATCCTTAAAGACTAACCTAGATATGGTAGGAGACAAAATAAAAGTTGATAAATAATATGTAAAACTATTACCTCCAATATTAATCCATATTTTTATGCAATTGGATTGGCTCCTTATGTGAATATTATGACTATTAAAGATCCACAACCCATAAATCTTGAATGACTTTTCAAACGTTTTTTTCACTATGAAGTTCCTATGAATGATTGTGGAGATTTATCTCATATACAATCTCATCCAAAGGACTTCAAATTAATGAAACCTAAGGCTCAAATACTCAAGGGTAAGTCAAATATTCCAAAGAAGTCAAACTCATGCAAATATTGTAAATGGAAACGACACTCCATAAAAATAGCATAATAATATTAAAGATGATTGAAATAGAATTTATGGAGGTTAAGACACAAGTTTCTTATGATGAAGATTTTAAAGTGGAGGTTCACTAGAGCATATATTATGGGGGGATGTTATTATCTCTAATGTATCCTCTTCTTGGCCCTCTCATCTTAGATTTTTTGAAGGATGTATACTCTAATCTTATTAGGCCAAGGCTAAAAGTGTTAGGGAGTGCTTATTGGCACTACTAATATAGCCTATAGGAAAGTATTTGTGTAGGTCTATGAGTGCTCTTTATGTAAGCCTATAGCCATCACTTATGTGAGCCTTTGAGTATCACTCATATAAGCCTTTAAGTATTATTTATGAAATCCTACTAGCATCATTCATGTAAGCCTACATGTAACTTCACATAAGCCTACGGGCATCTTCATGTAAGCATAAGGTCACTTTTAAAGTATTCACCCTTAGGGGTCCTTGGTCTGGGCTTTCTTTTTTTTTTACCTCCTAGTTGTGGCTTGGTTTTGTTTTTTTTTTTACTTTTTTTTTTTTCTTTTTTTTTGTTGCTTTTTTTTTTTTTTTTTTTTTTTTTTTTTTTTTTTTTGTTTTTTTTTTTTTTTTTTTTTTTTTTTTTTTTTTTTTTTTTTCTTGGGGGGGCGGTGTTTTCTTCTTTTTTTTTTTTTTTTTTTTGTTTTTTTTTTTTTTTTTTTTTTTTTGTTTTTGGGTTCTTTTCCGGACACAACAACCCCTGCCTTCGGGGGGGTGTCCGCAAAGGGTTGTGTTTGGGGCCCGGGGGCGCCGGGTGCCCGCTATTAGTCACGATTAGCAACCACGGCTAAGCCTATGGGCCACTGTTGATAGCCGCAACCAAGGGAGAAGTACCCTTTCCTTTAAAACCAAGGTTGTAGATTCTCAAATCCTATGTATAATTGATGATCAAGGGTCACCTTCATGTCTAAACACATATTTATGATTAATTTTTCTTGAATTAATGTTGGATTGATGTCAAATTATAAGGTTTGCTTCTCAATCCTTTGGAAGCTCCATTGTTGCAAAGGTAGGTGTTAAACTGGAATTGGGTAGCATCTCCATACTCTCCAAAGGTTGCAATTGGCTCTCCAATTTGGTAGGGCTTCGCTACAATGCAATTTAGATATTTATTTCCTCTTTGAGGGGTCTAAAAATAGACTCCTCAAATCCTAATCTTGGATTCTCAAGGAAGCCAAGTTCTAGAAGTTGTTGGCCTAGGCAGTTGGAAGGAAATATCCAGAAGCTTCCTCGTCCAAAAATGCTCGAGATCAGTTACAAATTGGCCATTACAACCAATTTTACTCGATTGTGATAGCTTGAGTTTGTTATAGGGCTAGCCACATTTTCTCGGCATGGCTAGGATCCTAGCCATAGCTGTCAACTGTGGATAACATATTAGCTGTGGTTGTCATCCACAACTAAGGCTGAATAGGCCTAGACTACCTAAATGATTTATTAGAATCACTACTTAGCTTTGGGAAGGTCCAAGGTCATTCATATGGTCTGAAAAGGTGCCCATATGAGTAGCCTGCTAAAATTGATGTGTTTTAGGTGTCTACAGATGCCCATTTTGGAATGTGTTGTGGGAAAACATGATGCTAAGCAAAAATAGATCACCTAAAGCCATGTTGTAGGTTGATTGATGATCATTGATCTGATCAACATTAGATGTCCCAATACTACAAATGATGCACATCCTAGAATCATTTATTTTGATAAGTTAAGGAACTTGACTAAAGTAAAACCTTTTGCATTAGGTTTACTTGATCTTGGACATTGTTCAGTTCATGAAGAGTCCAGTTGCTATGATCCTTCATGCTTCAAGAATACCAAGAAGTTTATTAATTAGCTTGTTTTCTATACCAATAAGGGGTGTGATTGTCTTTGGAAATAATTCATAAGATGAACACAACTTACATGATCAAGTGATAAATTGTTGATTTTGATTATAAATATTGATATTATGTGAAGTATGGGAAAAACAGTGCACCTAACAATGTTAAACGAGATGCATCTACCGCTAGTATTGATTAAGTATTACAAAAGGTACATTCAAGTAAGCATGATAAGGCAAATAAGTGCAATAAACAAAGTTATTATTTATTATTTGATAGATCAAATCATGGTTACATAAATTTCCCCTTGAGGGCTCTGGATTGATACACTCATTACAAAATGGTGCCCAAGGATTAAATCCTTTCAATAACTTAGGTGCACTTCCAATGTTCTTCCTCATACCCATGATTGAAGTTGGTAGGCCTATGATGCTACCACTTTGTTATTTGATGTTTTGATCCTATGATCCTTCCTCATGCACTATAATACCTACACCTACACACAAGGAAACCATATTTCATCAATAGCAAGTACGGATTGTGAAGCATGCAAAAGCAATACATGCAATAATAGACTAGAAAGTGGAAATATACAATGTTACCATCTAAAACTATTCTAAATGATTCAAAATATTAGATTCATGCATGAAATATGATTTTGGACTTATCTAATTGAAAATAGTAAAGAATTTATAGCCGGATTCATGTCGATTATGTGGTGTTCCTATTAAGCCTACAAAACACAAAACGGGTGAGTTCTGGTCCTAAACATTTCCAAATAATACCAAATTTGGAATATATATATAAAATCATATTTAGAGAATACCCATGAAAAATATTAGCAAAATTAATTACAGATTCATGTGCATCTTTGGGTGATCCAAGTGAACCTACCAAATACTAAAAACATGATAACTCATTCAATATAGCTCCAAATTGCACCAAATTTGAAAAGTATATTCCTTATCTATCCTAGAATAATCCTATGTAAAAAAATTATCAAAATGGTGCTCTAATCCATGGCCATACGTGCTAGGGATGGTGGGGACTGTCATAGATTGGGGGTCATCCTAGGGTGGGACATCCACCAGATTTGTTGGTTTTTTGCCACCAATTCCACTGGGAATTGGTCAGAAACTCTCTTAAAGATGTCATAAAATTTGGGGGTGAAATTCACTTAATTTGTCAAGTCTTGTAAATAATGTGTGCCTCTTGAATCACTCAAGAACCTCCTTCTCTAGGTATATATTTTGAGGGAAAATGCACAAAATGTTGATGGGAAATCTTGGCAGCAGTTCATTGCAATGTCACAAAACTCCTCTCTATTCTTGGGTGGAAAATGGATCTAGTTTATAGCCCATGGGGTCCTATGGCTAAATTGGCATGCAAGGACATGAGGGGCAAGAGGTGCCACTTGTCCAAAACTTGACATGTATTGGAGGAGGAAGGAATCTCCCTTTTTGACCTCCATTCTATAGAATGTCATAATGATTCTACACCCTCAGGTCTGCATACTTGAATAGGTAGGCTAAATGGTAGTATCTGGGTGCCATTTTTTCAAAATTTAACTTTTTGGGTGTCAAATACCATGGTAATCCCACCTAGGGATGGTCGCTTGCGATCATCCCTGGGTGGGACGGTCATGAACTATGATCATTTTAAGGTGGGATGACCATGCCTATATGGCCCAAAACCTCTCAAAAGTGGGATAGAGCCTTCCAAAAGTGGTTAGGACCACTGTGTAACCTTTGAGGATTGCCCAAGGTGGCCATATGATGTCAAATTATCCAATGCTTTTGGTCGCCTAATCGGATTGACATGATTTTAGTGTATACAAATGCCCCTTTTTGAGATGTGTTATGTGCAACACAGTGCTGAGCAAAAATAGATAACTAAAAATATTGAATTATTAAGTTTTTTTAGTAACCTAACCAACTCTAGATGTCCCAATCATGGAAATAGCATGCATTATTTAATCCTTTGCTTCTGACGAGCTCAAGAAATTGATTCAAGTACAACCTTTCATGTCTTGTTTACTTGATCTTGGACATTGTTCAATCATGAAGAGTTGAAGCCTATGATCCTTAACGCTTCCATGTGCAAAGCATTTTTTAGTTGAAATTTTTGCTTGTTTTCTGCCCCAAGCAAGGGCATGATTGTCTTTGTCAATGATTCGTTGGACGAATGCAATTTGCATGATTGAGTGTTTGATTGTTGATTTTGATTATAAATTTATTAAGTATGACTACCCCCTCAAGAAAAAATTTGATGAGGGAATGATCAGTGATAAAATCAATGAGTCGCTTGATCCATATGACTTGATTAGAGTTTCCTTCAGTTTTACCCATTGTGAAATGGAGCATTTTTAAGAGGATTTTGATGATTTTGTTGATGTTTCATGGAAGAAAAGAGTTGAAAAATTCATTCCCATGGGGTGGTCTAGCCACAATGGCCTTCTTAGGGATTAAAGTAAAGAATTTTCAATTTCTTCATGAGTAATTTAGGTTCATATTGATCTCTAGTGAACTTTGACCAAATTTGACCTATTTTTGGTGGGTTTTGGACCCATTTTGGTGTCTTTTTGAGACGTTTTGATGTGATTTTATGGTGGTCATCCTAGGGTGGGATGTCTGCACATTTTATGACCATAATAGGCTAGGAATGTTAGCCAATTAGGTGCTCATCCCACCCAGGGACGACCATACCTCTTGGAGGCTTATTTAAGTCAAAAATATGGAAAGAGGGCTCATTTGTGCATTTCTAACTTTGTAGTTTGAGAGGTGAGGAGGAGGAGAGTGATTCTATGTAGTGGAGTGATATCAAAATAATCCCACAATCACCATGAGCCAGCATTCAGACTCATCTAGTGGTGAAGTTGGTGCAAGATCGATAAAGACTGACTCTGCTACTACCTTTTGCTAGTGTTAGAAGTGTAATTGTGGATTTTATTTTATTTAGGGTAGATCACACTAAATATTTAGAAATTGAACCTAATTAGTTATGTCTTGCAATGTTTTGTGATTTTTTTTTTTTTTTTTGTGCAATTTGATTATTGTTTCTTACTTTTTCCTGCATTGTTTTTCTATTTTTGACTATTTTTTGTGGCCTAGAAGGCCAATTTTGGCCCATTTTGGGGGGCCATCCCTGGGTGGGATAGCCAGTTTGGGCTATTTGGGATCCATCCATGGGTGGGATGGTCATAAATATGAGGCCCGTCCCTAGGCAGGACAGTCATGAATTGGCATAAAAAATAGGCCTTTTTGGGTCTTTTTTAGGTATTTTTGGGTAATTTTGAAGCATGTTTGGTGTTTTTTATTAACCGACATACCTCTACCACGTGGTTAAGAGTCAGTATAAAGTTATAACTCTCTTTTATACCACTATAGACTTATTGATAGATGTGTACTATGAATGTTTTGATTCCATTGGCCTTAAGCATATGACACGATTAGAGCCTGTGGTGGGCGACCATGCTTATTTGACTACTCTTGTTGACTTATGGTATCCGTGCACCAACACCTTCCACCTAACGATAGGGGATATGATGGTGAAACTTGAGGAAATATATAAAATTTTGCATATTTTGATAGAGGTATGACCTATTGTATCCACTCATCGATATCTGAGAGATACGGTCATGGAGAGGTACTTTGGTAGGGGCTGGGAGGAGGCAGTACACAACTCACTGAGCGGAGGTATACTAGTGGTTTTGTGGTATGAGACCAGGGTATTTACCACTAGGAATGTTTTTTTGATAACACTGATCTCTAATATGATGCACCTACACACAAGGAAACTAGATTTCATCAATAGCAAGTGTGGATTGTGAAGCATGCAAAAGCAATACATGCAATAATAGACTAGAAAGTGGAAATATGCAATGTGACCATATAAAACTATTTTAAATGATTCAAAATATTAGAGGTATGCATGAAATATGATTTTTGACTTATATAATTAAAAACAATAAAGAAATTGCAGCTAAATTCGTGTCGATTACATGGTGTGCCTATTAAGCCTGCAAAACACAAAATGGGTGATTTATGGTCCTAAACATCTCCAAATCACACAAAATTTGGAAATAATATATAAAATAAGATTTATAAAGGACCCATGTAAAAATATTAGCATAATTGATCACATATTCATGTGCATTTTTGGGTGATCCAAGTGAACCTGCCAAATACTAAAAACATGATAACTCATTCAATATAGCTCCAAATTGCACCAAATTTGAAAAATATATTCATGATATATCCTATAACAATCCTATGCAAAAATAGTAGCAAAATGGTATTCCAATAAATGACCATAATTTCTAAGGGCGGTGGTGACTATCACAGATTGGGGGTCATCCTGGGGTGGGACGACCACTAGATCTATTGGTTTTCTACCACCAATTCCATTGGGAATTGGTCAAAAACTCTCTCAAAGATGTTGTCATAAAATTTGAGGATGAAATTAACTCAATTTTTTGGGTTTTTTATACAAATTTCACCTCTCGAATTACTCGAGAACCTCCTTTGCTAGGTAGATATTTTAAGGGAAAAGGCATAAAAGGTTGAGGGGAAATCTTGGCAGCACTTCATTGCAATATTATAAAACTCCTCTCTATTATTGGGTGGAAAATGGATCCAATTTATAGCCCATGGGGTCCTATGGTCAAATGGACATGCAAGGACATGAGGGGCAAGAGGTGCCACTTGTCCAAAACTTGGCATGTATTGGAGGGGGAAGGAATCTCCCTTTTTGGCCTCCATTCTATAGCATGTCAAAAGGATTATGCACCCTCAGGTCTACATACTTGAATAGGTAGGATAAATGGCAGCCTATAGGTTCCATTTTCTTAGCATTTGACTTTTTCGGAGTCAAATACCATGGTCATCCCACCTAGGGATAACCGCTTGCGACCTTCCTTGGGTGGGATGGTCATGAAATGTGATCATACCAAGGTGGGACGACCATGCCTATATGGACTAAAACCTCTCAAAAGTGGGATAGAGCCTTAAAAAATTGGTTAGGACCATTATGTAACCTCTAATGGTTGACCAAGGTGGCCATATGATGTCAAATTAGCCAATGCTTTTGGTCTCCTAATCGATTTGTCATGATTTTAGTGTCTACAAATGCCCCTTTTTGAGATGTGTTGTGTGCAACACAGTGCTGATGAAAAAATAGATGACTAAAATGTTGAATTATTAAGTTTTTTTAGTAATGTAACCAAATCTAGATGTCCCAATTATGGAAATAACATGTGTTCTTGAATCCTTGCTTCTAACGGGCTAAGGAAATTGATTCAAGTACAACCTTTCATGTTTGGTTTACTTGATCTTAGAAATTATTCAATCATGAAGAGGTGAAGCCTATTATCCTTAATGATTCCTTGTGCCAAGCATTTATTTAGTTGAAATTTTTGCTTGTTTTCTGCCCCAAGCAGGGGCATGATTATCTTTGTCAATGATTTGTTGGACAAACACAATTTGCATGATTGAGTGTTTGATTGTTGATTTTGATTATAAATTTATTAATTATTATTACCCCCTCAAGTGATGAGTCAATGAGGGAATTAAAAATGATAAAATAAATGAGTCACTTGATCCATATGACTTGGTTAGGGTTTCCTTTAGTTTTATCGATTGTGAAATAGAGCATTTTTAAGAGGATTTTGATGATTTTGTTGATGTTTCATGGAAGAAAAGAGTTGAAAAAATTGTTCCCATGGGGTGGTCTGGAAAAAATGGCATTCTTAGGGATTAAATTAAAGGCTTTTACATTTATTCATGAGCAATTTAGGTTCATCTTGATCTCTAGTGAATTTTGACCAAATTTGACCTATTTTTGGTGGGTTTTGGACCTTTTTTGGTGCTTTTTTGAGTTGTTTTGATGTGTTTTTTTGGTGGTCATCCTAGGGTGTATGGCTGAATATTTTATGACCATCATAGGGTGGGATAGTTATCCAATTAGGCACTCATACCACCCATGGATGGCCATGCCTCTTGGATGCTTATTTAAGTCAAAAATGTGGAAAGAGGTCTCATTTGTGCATTTCTAACTTTGCAATTTGAGAGGTGAGGAGGAGAGTGATTCTATGTAGTGGAGTGCCATAAAAATCATCCCATAGTCACCGTGAGCCAACATGTAGACTCATATAGCGGTGAAGCCAGTGTGAGATGGGTAAAGACTGACTTTGCTACTACCTTTTGCTAGTGTTAGAAGTGTAATTGTGGCTTTTATTTGATTTAGGGCAGAGCACAATAAATATTTAGCAATTGAACCTAATTAGTGATGTCTTGTAATGTTTTGTGATTTTATTTTTATTTTTGTGCAATTTGATTGTTGTTTCTTACTTTTTCCTGCATTGTTTTTGTATTTTTTTTACTATTTTTGATGGCCTAGAAGGCCAATTTTGGCCCATTTTGGGGGGACATACCTAGGTGGGACAACCAATCTGGGATATTTGGGATCCATCCCTAGGTGGGACAATCACAAATATGGGGGTCGTCCCTGGGCAGGACAATCATGAATTGGCCTAAAAAAGAGTCCTTTTTGGGTAATTTTGAAGCATGTTTGGTGTTTTTTATTAACCAACCTACCTTTTCCATGTGGTTAAGAGTCGGTATCAAGTTCTAACTCTATTTTATAACACAGAGACTTATTGATAGAGGTGTACTATGAATGGCTTGATGCCATTGGCCTTAAGCATGTGACACGATTAAAGCTTGCGGTGGGTGACTGTGCTTATTTTACTGCTCTTATTGACTTATGGTATCCATGCACCAACACATTCCACCTATTGATAAGGGAGATGATGGTGAAACTTGAGGATATCTATCAAATTCTATGTATTTTAAGAGAGGAATGACCTATTGTATCCATTCATCGATATCTGAGAGATACGTTCATGGAGAGGTACTTTGGTAGGGATTGGGAGGAGGTAGTACGTGACTCACTGAGTGAAGGTACACTAGTGGGGTTATGGTATGAGGCCGAGGTATTGACCACTAGGCATATTTTTTTATAACAATGATCTCTAATATGCTGCTACCAGACTCATCAAGAGCCAGGTTTCCTTGGAACCTATTAGAGTTAGTGTTTACTCTTGTGGAGTGCACCGTGGAGTAGCCACTAGTGATGGCTTGGGATATGATATTTTTGGTATAGTTGTATGATGATTTGCACAAGATCCACTCCCATGTATAAAATTTCTTAGGATGTAACTTTCTATTTTAGGTTTGGGGATGGTAGCACATAGTTGTGGATTGACCACAAGAATTGCCATGGATGACACAAGCATAGCTGGTGGATAGGGAGATATGCTATGGGATCCTATGGTAGTGAGCCCAATTGATAGGGTGGAGTCATCACCTTGTAGGTGATGTAGACCATTATGTGGTCATTTACATAACTCAAGGTAGAAAAGTTGTTTTGCAGACCTTACAGGGATTGTCGAGCATGGATTGATGTTGAGGTACAAATCTGTAGGGTGAGGCAAGGGAGATGGTTACTTGGGTAGCATGGGACTGAGTAGGAGTACTTTCCATATGCTCAAGTCATGCAGTAGTTTGGGCTACATCAGGGGTAGCCTAGTGAGCCTATGATCTACCAACACCATGGGGATGAGAGGACACTAAGTTAGCTGATAGTGGAGGCAGTAGGATAGGAGGTAGATCCTATAATGGACATTCTTGATTTGGATGATGTCAAGGCTACAAAGGAGTATTACTCATGGTGGGTGATGCACCAGTAGTTGGGAGAGAGGCCACTATGGGGTGATGTAGCTACGAAAATTAAGGAGGGTCACATGGATTCTCTTGATGAGGGTCAGGTAGATGTAGGTGAGCAACATGTGCATCATTAGGTAGTAGATGAGCGGGAAGACCTCCTTGACTTAGGAGATTTGGGGGATGAATTTAGGGAGGATGACTCTGATGATCAGGGAGTTTTGACATAGTGGGTAGTATGAGGTGGTGTGAGTACTGAGTTGTGGGGTGAACTAATCAGGGATAGGTGGGAGAGAGATATCCTACAGATATAGGTACAGAGTGCACAGGTTAAGCTACACAGGTGAGCGATAGAGATAGCAACTCTTTCTACCCAAGTTATATCATGAAGCCCTAGCCATGAGGGATCTAGTAGTGGTAAGATATCTAGGTTATAGGAGGGTGTGGCATAGCTCCAAGTTTTAGTGGAAGTATTCCAGATTCATTTTTGAGAGTGGACATATACTGAGGAGTTGGAGGATGAGATAGTGTGCATTAGGGAGTGCTTACTAGCCTATCCTTCTGCTAGTGGGTATAGGGTAGTCTTCTACGAGGATGGATGTGCCTAGCTCTGAATGGAGGTCAAAAAATGTAGGGAACAACAAATCTGGGAGTTCTCAGTGAGCTTCGATTGAGGGTGGGGGTGGGATTCATAGTATCAATATTACGTGACCATAGTTGGTGAGACTCTTATGGCTCTTTTTGCTTTTTTTGGATTTTAGGAGTGTGAGATCTGAGGAATCACTTTATTGTAGCCTACAAGAAGTCCAAGGATTATGATGTATATTTTTACCCCATACATATACATTTATATATATGAGCTTTTCTGTTTATCATCATGTATTTCCTTACTACTTTATGAGATGTATGTAGTGCATCTATTTTCTTTATGATATTATGATGGATTCTTATCATGTATGCATATGTTGTAATATGATTTGATTTGATGATATGTATATGCATGGATGCATAATGAGATGGGTGATTTATTGATCTAGATAATGAAATGTGGATACTAGTTGACACCTTATGTTAGCACCATAGACTATATAAAATTCATCGATTCATTTGTAATATTGTTATGTGATGGATATTTGGAAATGTAAACTTAATGGCATGTGATAAAATGGTATGAATGAAATAAATGTTATATAATTTCTATGAGGTTTTCATGAGATTCAAAACACTCTAGTTAGTTGATAAAAATTTATATACTAACCATGCAAGAATTTTTGACAAGGTATGAATTGACTAGGATGATCCAGATACTCAATATCCCTATGTGTCTAAGTGAGTTCATTGTTGTAATACACATAATATTATCCCAGTGCCAAATAGTATTGACGCAGCCCATCTGTACTAAATATCACCCTATGAGTATCATGATCCTAGGTTTTGTACATAGTTGGATTAGACCACTAGGTAGTATAGGCTATCAAAATCTATCTCATATGCATGTAAACATTGGTCTATACACACGAAAGATGCTAATGTGATAGAAATATCATCATGCGTAAGGATACCACCATTTCTAGGTAGGATTGATGCCACCTAACCTATAATGGGGATCACCTTATGGTTTGTCAAATGCTGAGAATTACATGGATTCAATTTCAGTACTCCCTTATTTTATTTTATTTGATTTGGGATACTTGCTCATACTTAGTGATGAAAATAACTATTTATTTTGTATTTTGTTTCCTTTGAGCAAGGGATTTGGGGAGTTGTGAGAACCACTGTTTATTTTTCTTTTGATTTTTGCTTTTTGGAATTTTGGTTATTGATAGTAGTGAAAACCACTATTTATTATGGGAAATTGGATAGGAAGGAGCTTTTCCTTTTGTCAATTCTCAACATTTTTGAACCATTCACAGAGGATACGAGCAAGGTAAACTTTTCACTTAAGGTAACCTAGACCACTTTGTAGGTTTCATATTTCCTTGTGCAAAACATGGATTTATTAGTGTGAAATATGTGTTGGGATTTTTATGTATACAAGGTACAATCCAAGAAATACTCTACCTTCTAAAAATTAGAATAGCTTTCTACAAAATTTGAAAAGAAAAATAGAGACAACTGAGTGAATGAAATCTCTAAAGACATCCTAAAATGAATGACTAGGTGAAGGGAAACATACACTAATATGAAAAGTGGGGAATGTAGGTGGAAATGATAAATGGAAACGATGAGTGGAATATGAAATATAGTTAATGGTGGAAGAAAAAGTGTTCCAAATTCTTAAGAGTAAAGACTAACATGAAGCCGAGTCGAAATTGATTAGACATTTTTCACAGGACTGCCCAAACTGCCGAACTCGTTTTGGCCATATCTCACTCATCCGGACTCGGATTGAGCTGAAATTTTGAGGGTAGATGCCTAAAAACCCTAGAACGTCTCCACCAATTTTCATATCATTTGGAGCAACACATATCCTAGCACATCCCTATGTGTGAACGAGATATTTGGCAAGCGACTATGCGAGGGTTTCATCTGGGTTGAGTGCAAGCAGCTCCAGAGGTTGGTTTTTAGGGCCTTCGGGCCCTAGCGGCCAATATTTTTGTGGTTTATGCTCAATATTTTAGCAGGAAATGTTGCAGGGGATACAATATGGGTTAGAAATTTGTCTTTCAATAGATCATATTGTGAACTTGAGTGACAACGACTTCCAATTTGCTGCACAAAAGAAAAGTGAAAACCATACCTTTCCACGACGTCTAGGGCAAGGATTAAAGAGATCACGAAACAAGTTTCAAGCAGTTGATCAAAAAATGGCTCATATCTCAAGTGAATCTGGTGCTAAGGTGCACCCACAAAATAATTCTACTATGAAAACCCCTATCAAGGGTAAGAATTTCGAAGACTCAGTCCCAAAAATGAATTTTAGGGATGCCCTTCATGGTGGACAGCCTCAGCCCAATGCTAATATCAATATTAGGGCTTCCCATAAACCTCTAAGAATGCCTAAGATTGATCCCAGGAAAATGGAGTCGGGATGTCTTAAAGCGGCTGATGGAACTCCTATTGTTAAGCTTGATATGGGTAACATTTCGACTGGCATTGAAGATTTGGAAAAAAGAGGACTAATTTGTCGGTTCATGGGTTTTCGTCCGAGTCTATCTGCTTTCAAAGTCTGGGCTACAAAAATCTGGAAAACTAAAGGTGAGTTACAAATCTCTATTTATCCAAATGGTTATTTTCTTGTTTTATTTGCTAATAATGAAGATAGAGAGAAAACTTTTCAAGGGGGTCCTTGGTTTTTGGAAGGGCAGGGCTTTTCATGAAGCCCTGGCATACTAAATTTAAAGTCGAAGAAGAGATGCCTTCTATAGCTCCCGTGTGGGTTAGACTCTTTGGCCTCCCTATTGAATTTTGGAATCCTACTATTTTTTCTTCAATTGGAAACTCTTTAGGAACTTTTATGATGATTGCTGATTGTACTCAAAATTTTGAACATATTATTTATGCTCGGATTTGTGTTTTAATGGATTTTGACAAACCCCTACCTAAAAATATCACATTACAATTTGGGGAAGACACTTGGGAGCAAGTAGTGGACTATGAGAACATTCCTTTTCATTGTAGAATTTGCCATGAATATGGTCATTTGGCCAGTGCTTGCCCAAATAAAATTCTTGATCAAAAGAAAGAAGATATAAACTCAATAGGTTTCCAAATACCTAAGAAGAAGAACACTAAAAAAAACCAGTTATGAAGGATCAATCAAAGTCATCTGCTAATATGTTTGAAATCCTTTCCACAAATGATGTCCCAAGTGAGGAAGAGGAAATAATGGAAACTGAAATCTTAGAAACACAATTTAAATATGAAGGGAAGAACTCGAGAGACAAACCAACAAATCAAAGGTTTTCAACAAAAAAAAAAAGGAGAAAATTTACACAAGAAAAACAATATTTCAAATGTCAAAACTTCAAATAATGCAAGTCCCAATATAGACTCCGTTGAACCATCTAGTAAAATTTTGGCTGTGTACGAGCATTCTTCAAGGTTAGAAGCCATCTCAGATTCAATTGGAATAAGTCAAGAAACAGGGAAAAAAAATTGAAGATGGATTCTAATCAAAAAGTAGGTCGCAAGACCAATCAATATCATATGGTAAAAGAAGGTGAAAAGCTTGTAGAGGAAGGTAAGATTAATGCCCTTCCCAACTTTTTTAGCCCTGGTATTAATGAAGATCATCACTTGGAATATTAGAGGACTCAAAGGGAGTCTTTCAAAACAAAATGAAATTAGAAGAATGATTCAGATAAATCATCCACATCTTGTTTTCCTTCAAGAAACAAAGATGTCAATGGAGGATATGGACTTAATTGCCAGTAAAATTTGGCCAGTTGGAAAAGTGGTTTCCCTCAGTTCCCAAGGGACTTCGGGTGGCATTGCTTGTCTTTGGGACCCAAAAGAGGTAGTTATTCACCATATGGTTGGCAGTTGGGGTTTGTTGGCTATAGCTATTCAAAGTAGACATTCCAACCAGATTATGCTCTGCATTACTGTTTATGCTCCGACTTCTTTGGAGGAAAAAAGAAGACAGTGGAAGGATATTACTCATATTATCTCTCATTTTCCTAAAGCTTGGATCTTGATCGGAGGATATTTCAATACCATCCTCTCTCTGGATGAGAAAATGGGGGAAATAGAAATTTGGACAAAAGCACTGACCTCATGAGCGAATATATTGCAAACCTCCATCTTGTGGATATCCAACCAGATAATGGCCTTATGACTTGGTCTAACAGAAGGCAAGGCTTAGCTTGTATAATGGAGAGATTGGATAGGTTTTTGCTCTCTAAAATTTCTTAATCCATGGTCACATTCCTAAAGTGAAGACTCTTAATAATGTTGGTTCGGATCATTGGCCAGTCATGGTGGAAATGTGGAAAACCAATGTGAGTTTCTCTCCTTTTTGTTTTCAATTAATGTGGCTTAGAGACATTTCCTTCAGACCTCGTGTGCAACAATGGTGGAAGGAAGGTAAACCTAGGCATGGGACTAAGATGTTCTGTTTTGCCAAAATACTGCAATACATTAAATCCAAAATCAAGACTTGGAGCTGGAAAGAGTTTGGGGATGTTCATAAAAAAAACATGAAGTTATTGCTCATCTTGAAAATTTGAATAAGAAAATCCGTTTAGATGGCCTCACAGAGAAGAGAAGTGCGGATGAAATTAAACTCACAACTCAGTTAGAGGAATGGGAAAAAAGAGAAGAAATCTTATGGAAGCAAAAATCTAGAATTCAATGGCTCAAAGAAGGAGATCGAAACACAAATTTCTTCCACAAATATCTTCTAGCTCAAAGATCTCACAACTTTATTTCTTCCTTAAAATCAGATTCTGGAGATGTTGTTTATACTTGGGATGGCATGAACTCTATTGTTGTTGATTACTTTTCCAATATTTTTGTTGCTACTCCTCTTGACTCGGCTTCACAACAAAATGTTCTTCAAGCAATCCCTTCTCTTATCACTTTTGAGGAGAACTCTATTTTGACTGCTCCTGTTACTATCAATGAGCTTCAACAAGTAGTTTTTAAAATGCAAAAAGGAAAACCCCAGGTCCCGATGGTTTTCCCATTGAGTTCTACCAAGAGTTATGGGATATCCTTCATGTTGATTTATTAGAGGTGGTGGAAGAAGCCAGGAAAGCCAAAGAAATTTTGAAGGTTATCAATAAAACTTATATTACTCTTGTTCCAAAAGCTCAAGAGGTTGATCATATCTCAGCTTTTAGACCTATTGCTTTATGTAATGTTCTTCTCAAAATCATTACTAAAATCATGGCAGAAAGGTTGAAGCCTCTTTTGCATAAGATTATTTCCCCAGAGCAAGGGGGTTATGTGGAAGGACGTCAAATAGTAGATGAGATAGTTCTTGCTCAGGAAGCCATCCATTCCATGGATATGCAAAATTCTCCTTCCATGTTCATTCGGTTAGACTTATCCAAAGCTTATGACAGAGTGGATTGGCACTTCCTTATCAAAGTTTTGAGGCAATTTGGTTTCTCTAAGGATTGGATGGATTGGATTATGGGATGTATCTCTTCAGTTTCCTACTTAGTTCTTATCAATGGCAGGCCTTCTCGGTCTTTCCCAGCTTCCAGAGGTATTAGGCAAGGTGACCCGCTATCCCCTTATTTATTCATCATTCTTGTTGAATGCTTGGGTAGGACTATAACCAAAAAGAGGGAAAACAAAACCCTTGAGGGAGTTACCATTGCTCATGGAGCTAGACCTATCTCTCATCTTCAATTTGTGGATGACTCTACTCTTTTAGGTAAAGCTACAGTTAAGGAAGCTTCTAATATTAAGCAAATCATTAGCTATTTTTCTAAGGCTACTGGGCAGTTGATCAATGAAGACAAATCTAAAGTTATTTTCTTTCACTGCTCTGCTAGACAGGAATCCATGGTCTTGGATAAATTAAGATATAAGAAGACCTCTCTTCCAATCACTTATTTAGGTATTCCCATAAATATTCAAAGGCAGAAAAATAAATATTGGAATTGGTTGTTGGACAAAGTCAAGAAGAAAATTGGAAAGTGGACCAACAAGTGGCTTTCTTCAAGGGGTAGAATCACCTTGGTAAAATCAGTCCTTCAAGCTATTCCTATTTATGTTTCTTCCATTTTGAATATCCCAAAGGTTGTTCTTCGAGAATTGGATCAAATCAGTCATCGTTTCCTTTGGAGTGGTACTAAGGAGAAAAGAAAATGGGCCTTGGTGAAATGGGATACTTTATGTCTTCCTAAGAGTGAAGGGGGGTTAGGATTCCGGTCTTCAATTAATAACAACAAAGCTTTAGCTGCTAAATTATATTGGAGGATGTTGCATAACCCCAATGCTCTTTGGGCCAATAATCTCCGTGCTAAATATCTTGAGAACAAAAGTCCTGAAGACCTTGTTCGCTATCAACTTCCTACCAAAGGTTCTCCCATTTTAGCAGTTCTTAAGGCTGGTGAGGATTTGATAAAGAAAAAATTATTTTGGATCATTCATAATGGTCAACATGCAAATTTTTGGACAGATTCTTGGGATGGTCACAAGCCTTTGATAACTCAGTTTCCCGATTGGAGGCCTTGGATGGAGGAGCTTCACCGAGCTAATTGGATAAAGGTGGCTAATTACTATCGGTACCATACTTGGTAATTCAAAGGTTGGTAGATATTGGATCCCTATTGAGGACTGGCCTATTCAAATCCTAGAAAGGCAAAGACAAGATATCCAAGGCATCCTTCATATGAGATCCCTCTCTTGGTCCCATGAAAAAGATTGTTTTGGATGGAACAACACTACTAAGGGTGAGTATTCGGTTGCTCAAGGTTATTTGACCTTATGCCATAATAATCCCAACCATTCTTCTGACATATTTTCTCGATTGTGGGCTCAAAAGCTCTGGCCTAAGGTGAGGTTCTTTAATTGGCTTTTATTGCATCGTAGGGTGCTTCTTGGTGAGCAACTTATGAAGCGTGGTTTTCATGGCCCTTTTAGATGTGAAATGTGTGAAGAGAATGTAGAAAATATCAACCATATTTTTATTGAGTGTACTTTAGCCTCTGAGCTATGGAGGAGAATGGCCACTTTACTTGGCTTACAGTGGTCCAATTTTTTTACTTTTGAACAGCTTTGGAGGGATTGGCCTAATCAAGAGGGTGTTGATCATTTTATTAGGGAGTTAGTTTGGATGGGTTCTACCATTCTTCTTTGGAATATTTGGAATGAAAGGAACAACCAAATTTTTAATCAAGATAGGAAGGATATTCACTATATTTGGCAAAATACCATAGCCAACTTAGTTGAATCAGTCCATCAACTCCTTAATCACCCCCAAAACTCCCACCAAAGATGGGATCAAGTGATGCAAATATTGAAGATTAAATCTTCTAAGGGCAACCAACTTAAAGGGAATGTGAGTATTAGTAAGATGGATAGGACTAGAAATTGGCAACCTCCTCCTAAGGATTTTGGAAAAGTCAATACTGATGGAGCCTCTAGAGGGAACCCTGGAAAAGCCAGTGTGGGAGGAATTGGTAGACTTTCGGATGGCTCCCTGGTTTTTACTTTTGCTGAGAATTTGGGTATTCTTTCCAATAACCTTGCTTGAGGGGTATGGTATCCTCAGAGGCCTTCAGGAGGCTACTAAGGTTGGATGGGAAAAGGTGTTAGTTGAGTCTGACTCTCAACTTATGATTAATCTCTTGAAGACTCCTTCTAAGAATCATAAGGTGGATTGGAGAATAAAAAGAATTATTGAGAAGATTTGGTTAATCCGGATGGGATTTTTGAAAGTTGATTACAATCATGTGGTCAGAGATCAAAACAAGAGTGTTGATGCTTTAGCTAATTGGGCTTTGGACAAAGGTGATCTTACTTGTTATGGCCACCCTCCTATATGGTGGGCTTCTCAAATTAGGGAAGCTCTTCTTTCTATCATTTCTTTGGATGGCTCTGGTTCTGAAGGTACCTAGTTTCTTCTTGTTTTTTTTTTGCTTCTCTTTGGTTCATTCAGTTTTTTTTAGTTCCCTAGCTCATTCTATTCTTTATTTTGTTTCCTCTGTTGATTCTTGCCTTAATAGTCTTCGGTCTAGATAGGTCATTGTTTTGTTCATTTTTTTTTCTTTTTTTTTTTTTTTAGTTTTTTAAGGTGGGTGGGTTCTTTTGTTTTGTTTTGTTTTTGTGTTCTTTGTGTTGTTTTTTGTTGTTCTTGTGTTTTTGTTGTTTTTTTTTTGTTTTTTGTTATTGTTCTTGTGTTTTTTTCGTTCTTGTTCTTGGGTTTCTCTTTGTTTGTGTTATTTCGTGTTTTTATGTGTGAGTGTTTTCTATGTTTTTTGTTTTTGTTTATTGTCTGTTGTTGGTTGTTTTTTATTTTTATTTTTTTTTATTTTTTAGGTTTTGGTTGTGTTTATTTTTCATGTTTTTTTGGGTTATGTCTTTGTAGTGTTCTGTTGTTTTTGTCTTGTTTGTGTTTTGTTATGTGGTTCTTGTGTTTTTCTATGTGGTTTGTGTTGTGGTTTCTTTTATCTTATTGTGCGTGTTTGGTTGTGCTTTTGTTTTTGACACACTCAAGGAGCATGTTTTTTATTTTATTTTATTATTTTTGTTGTTATTTACTTATTTTTAAATTGGTTTTGTGTGTTTGTTTGCTCCTTGAGTATGTCAAAGGTGGTAGGCCAGGTCCGAGTCCTAGGCATTTTTGGCGGAATGGATACCCCTGCCTCCTTGGGTCTTACCCAAAGTGGCATCCCTTTTGGGATGTTTTCCACAAATAAAAAAAAAGAAATAGTGTGAATGGTGATTGTAACAAAAATATTTTTGAATGATGACTAGTGTACAGTCTTTAGTGCTAAACATGTATTAGCAAATCTAAAATTAAAAGTGCAATTATGAGTATGTCTAATGCAAGTGGTTGTATAATGCAATGGTATGCGATGTGATGCAATGCAATATTTTTGTATTTTTGATATTTTAATGATGATTTTGGATTTTAAATAAGATATATGTATATACATGTGATCAATGGGCTTATTGGGTGCCAGTGTGGCCTTTTGGGTTTGAAAAAAAGGTTTATGGGTACCTTTGGGGTTTTTTTAATTGACCAAAGGGTTTTGTAGACACCTTTGGAGCATTTTGGGTTAACCAAGTAGATTTTAGATACCCTTGGAGCGTTTTGGGTTGACCAAGTAGTTTGTAGATACCCTTGGAGTGTTTTGGGTTGACCAAGCGGTTTTTAGATACCCTTGGAGCATTTTGGGTTGACCAAGCGGTTTGTAGATACCCTTGGAGAATTTTGGGTTGACCAAGTAGTTTGTAGATACCCTTGGAGCATTTTGGGTTGACCAAGTGGTTTGTATAAACCCTTGGAGCATTTTGCATTGACCAAGTGGTTTGTAGAAATCCCTGGAGCATTTTGGGTTGACCAAATGGTTTGTAGAAACCCTTTGAGCACTTTGGGTTGACCCAAGTAGTTTGTAGAAATCCTTAGAGAATTTTGGGCTGACCAAGCAGTTTGTAGAAATCCTTGGGGCATTTTTTTTTAATTTGTGGAAAACATCCCAAAAGGGATGCCACTTTTGGGTAAGACCCAAGGAGGCAGGGGTATCCATTCCGCCAAAAATGCCCAGGACTCGGACCTAGCCTACCACCTTTGACATACTCAAGGAGCAAACAAACACACAAAACCAATTTAAAAATAAGTAAATAACAACAAAAATAATAAAATAAAATAAAAAACATGCTCCTTGAGTGTGTCAAAAACAAAAGCACAACCAAACACACACAATAAGATAAAAGAAACCACAACACAAACCACATAGAAAAACACAAGAACCACATAACAAAACATAAACAAGACAAAAACAATAGAACACTACAAAGACATAACCCAAAAAAAACATGAAAAATAAACAAGACCAAAACCTAAAAAATTAAAAAATAAAATAAAAATAAAAATAAAAAACAACCAACAACAGACAATAAACAAAAACAAAAAACATAGAAAACACTCACACATAAAAACATGAAATAACACAAACAAAGAGAAACCCAAGAACAAGAACGAAAAAAAACACAAGAACAATAACAAAAAACAAAAAAACAAAACAACAAAAACACAAGAACAACAAAAAACAACACAAAGAACACAAAAACAAAACAAAATAAAAAAAACCCACCCACCTTAAAAAACTAAATAAAAAAAAAAAAAAAGAAATAAAAAATGAACAAAACAATGACCTATCTAGACCAGAAGACTATTAAGGCAAGAATCAACAGAGGAAACAAAATAAAGAATAGAATGAGCTAGGGAACTAGAAAAAACTAAATGAACCAAAGAGAAGCAAAAAAAGAAGAAACTAGGTACCTTTAGAACTGGAGCCATCCAAAGAAATGATAGAAAGAAGAGCTTCCCTAATTTGAGAAGCCCACCATATAGGAGGGTGGCCATAACAAGTAAGATCACCTTTGTCCAAAGCCCAATTAGCTAAAGCATCAGCACTCTTGTTTTGATCTCTAACCACATGATTGTAATCAACTTTCAAAAATCCCATCTGGATTAACTGAATCTTCTCAATAATTCTTTTTATTCTCCAATCCACCTTATGATTCTTAGAAGGATTCTTCAAGAGATTAATCATAAGTTGAGAGTGAGACTCAACTAACACCTTTTCCCATCCAACCTTAGTAGCCTCCTGAAGGCCTCTGAGGATACCATACCCCTCAACAAGGTTATTGGAAAGAATACCCAAATTCTCAGCAAAAGTAAAAACCAGGGAGCCATCTGAAAGTCTACCAATTCCTCCCACCTTGGCTTTTCCAGGGTTCCCTCTAGAGGCTCCATCAGTATTGAATTTTCCAAAATCCTTAGGATGAGGTTGCCAATTTCTATTCCTATCCATCTTACTAATACTCACATTCCCTTTAAGATGGTTGCCCTTAGAAGGTTTAATCTTCAATCTTTGCATCACTTGATCCCATATTTGGTGGGAGTTTTGGGGGTGATTAAGGAGATGATGGACTGATTCAACTAATTTGGCTATGGTATTTTGCAAAATATAGTGAATATCCTTCCTATCTTGATTAAAAATTCAATTGTTCCTTTCATTCCAAATATTCCAAAGAAGAATGGTAGAACCCATCCAAACTAACTGCCTAATAAAATGATCAACACCCTCTTGATTAGGCCAATCCCTCCAAAGTTGTTCAAAAGTAAAAAAATTGGACCACTTGTAAGCCAAGTAAAGTGGCCATTCTCCTCCACAGCTCAGAGGCTAAAGTACACTCAATAAAAATATGGTTGATATTTTCTACATTCTTTTCACACATTTCACATCTAAAAGGGCCATGAAAACTATGCTTCATAAGTTGCTCACCAGTAAGCACCCTATGATGCAATAAAAGCCAATTAAAGAACCTCACCTTAGGCCAGATATTTTGAGCCCATAATCAAGAAAATATGTTAGTTAGAATGGTTGGGATTATTATGGCATAAGGTCAAATAACCTTGAGCAACTGAATACTCACCCTTAGTAGTGTTTTTCCATCCAAAATAATCTTTTTCATTGGACCAAGAGAGGGATCTCATATGAAGGATGCCTTGGATATCTTGTCTTTGCCTTTCTAGGTATTTGAATAGGCTAGTACTCAATAGGGATCCAATATCTACCAACCTTTGAATTACCAATATGGTACCGACAATAATTAGCCACCTTTATCCAATTAGCTCGGTGAAGCTCCTCCATCCAAGGCCTCCAATTCGGGAAACTGAGTTATCAAAGGCTTGTGACCATCCCAATAATCTGTCCAAAAATTTGCATGTTGACCATTATGAATGATCCAAAATAATTTTCTCTTTATCAAATCCTCACTAGTCTTAAGAACTACTAAAATGGGAGAACCTTTGGTAGGAAGTTGATAGCGAACAAGGTCTTCAGGACTTTTGTTCTCAGCATATTTAGCACGGAGATTATTGGCCCAAAGAGCATTGGGTTTATGCAACATCCTCCAATATAATTTAGTAGCTAAAGCTTTGTTGTTATTAATTGAATACCGTAATCCTAACCCCCCTTCACTCTTAGGAAGACATAAAGTATCCCATTTCACCAAGGCCCATTTTCTTTTCTCCTTAGTACCACTCCAAAGGAAACGATGACTGATTTGATCTAATTCTCGAAGAACAGCCTTTGGGATATTCAAAATTGAAGAAACATAAATAGGAATTGCTTGAAGGAATGATTTTACCAAGGTGATTCTACCCCCAGAATAAAGCCACTTTTTGGTCCACTTTCCAATTTTCTTCTTGACTTTGTCCAACAACCAATTCCAATATTTATTTTTCTGCCTTTGAATATTTATGGAAATACCTAAATAAGTGATTGGAAGAGAGGTCTTCTTATATCTTAGTTTATCCAAGACCATGGATTCCTGTCTAGAAGAGCAGTGAAAGAAAATAACTTTAGATTTGTCTTCATTGATCAACTGCCCAGTAGCCTTAGAAAAATAGCTAATGATTTGCTTAATATTAGAATCTTCCTTAACTATAGTTTTACCTAAAAGAGTAGAGTCATCCACAAATTGAAGATGAGAGATAGGTCTAGCTCCATGAGCAATGGTAACTCCCTCAAGGTTTTTTTTTCTCTCTTTTTGTTTATAGTCCTACCCAAGCATTCAGAAAGAATGATGAATAAATAAGGGGATAGCGGGTCACCTTGCCTAATACCTCTGGAAGCTAGGAAAGATTGAGAAGGCCTGCCATTGATAAGAACTAAGTAGGAAACTGAAGAGATACATCCCATAATCCAATCCATCCAATCCTTAGAGAAACCAAATTGCCTCAAAACTTTGATAAGGAAGTGCCAATCCACTCTGTCATAAGCTTTGGATAAGTCTAACCGAATGAACATGGAAGGAGAATTTTGTATATCCATGGAATGGATGGTTTCCTAAGCAAGAACTATCTCATCTACTATTTGACGTCCTTCCACATAACCCCTTTGCTGCGGGAAATAATATTATGCAAAAGAGGCTTCAACCTTTCTGCCATGATTTTAGTAATAATTTTGAGAAGAACATTACATAAAGCAATAGGTCTAAAAGTTGAGATATGATCAACCTCTTGAGCTTTTGGAACAAGAGTAATATAAGTTTTATTGATAACCTTCAAAATTTCTTTGGCTTTCCTGGATTCTTCCACCACCTCTAATAAATCAACATGAAGGATATCCCAGAAATCTTGGTAGAACTCAATAGGAAAACCATCAGGACCTAGGGTTTTCCCCTTTTGCATTTTAAAAACTACTTGTTGAAGCTCATTGATAGTAACAGGAGAAGTCAAAATAGATTTCTCCTCAAAAGTGATAAGAGAAGGGATTTATTGAAGAACATTATATTATGAAGCTGAATCAAGGGGAGTAGCAGCAAAAATATTGGAAAAGTAATCAACAAGAATAGATTTCATGCCATCCCAAGTATAAACAACATCTCCAGAATCTGATTTTAAGGAAGAAATAAAGTTGTGAGATCTTTGAGCTAGAAGAGATTTGTGGAAGAAATTTGTGTTTCGATCTCCTTCTTTGAGCCATTGAATTCTATATTTTTGCTTCCATAAGATTTCTTCTCTTTTTTCCCATTCCTCTAACTGAGTTGTGAGTTTAATTTCATCTGCACTTCTCTTCTCTGTGAGGCCATCTAAACGCATTTTCTTATTCAAATTTTCAATATGAGCAATAACTTCATGTTTTTTTTTATGAACATCCCCAAACTCTTTCCAATTCCAAGTCTTGATTTTGGATTTAATGTATTGCAATATTTTGGCAAAACAAAACATCTTAGTCCCATGCCTAGGTTTACCTTCCTTCCACCATTGTTGCACATGAGGTCTGAAGGAAATGTCTCTAAGCCACATTAATTGAAAATGAAAAGGAGAGAAACTCACATTGGTTTTCCACATTTCCACCATGACTTCCTTGGAGCATTTTGGGTTGACCAAGTGGTTTGTAGAAACCTTTGGAGCATTTTGGGTTGAGCAAGTAGTTTGTAGAAACCCTTGGAGTATTTTGGGTTAACCAAGAAGTTTGTATAAAATCTTAGAGAATTTTGGGTTGACCAAGCGGTTTTTAGAAACCCTTGGAGCATTTTGGGTTGACCAAGCGGTTTGTAGAAACCCTTGGAGCATTTTGGATTGACCAAGCGATTTGTAGAAACCCTTGGAGCATTTTGGGTTGGCCACGGTGCTTTTAAGCATGGAAATATCATAGATGAAATATTTTTAAGGGTTTGAGATCCTCGGTTTCTTAAAGGATGGCTAGGTGGTAATTTTTAGGTCTGATCTGACTAGTGATGATGAAAGGACCTATCCGGTTGATCGTAAAATTATCCTGTATATGGGGTCGTAGGTTAGAATTTTGTTAGTTCTCTTTCAAAATGTGGTCACCACCTTGAAAGTCTCTAGGATGAACTTTAATATTATAGGCTCTCTTAAGATGCTCTTGATAAATGCATAGGTTCTTGACAGCATTGATGCATCATTCATCAAGTAATGTAAGCTGGTCTAGGCGAGCCTATCATACAGTGTCATCATTGATGAAATATTGCATGGATATACACAGTGTGGGGCTTACACCTATTTTATAAAATACTTGGTGGTCATAATGATGAACGTGTGATGGTCTGAGGATGTGGGTGAGATTTCTAAATTAAATCAAACCCCCATTGTGAGAACGACCAAACTAATTTAATTAGTTGTAAGACCTAAGAAGGTACGTGTGTCAGGTTAGCATGGTGTTGACCCTTTACACACTTTTTAACATAAGCACAACAATATCGCTCTAATTTTGTCCAATAATATCCCATATTAAGAATGCACTTTATGATGGTCATGCCACTAGAATGGCCACCACATGTTCCTTCATGTGCTTGGATGATTGCCCAAACTGACTCTTGATGCTCTAAGCAACATAGGAGGATTCCTTCATATATTCGACGATACAAAATATATCCTAGCAATACATACTTTGTTGATTTTTGTTTAAATGTCCATTTAGTGGCATACGATAACCTAGAAGGGATATTACCAAGTTTTAGGTAATATTTGATTTGAGTAGACCAGTCCTAATGTGAGGAAGCCTCAATTGTGTGAATTGCCTGACCCTTTTGAAGTTCATCCTGAGTGAATGTTGATTGAGAGAGAACTTGCAAAATAAAATTATGCTGCTATCAAAAGGAGTTTGGGGGAATAGACTCCCCCAAGTGGTATGATTCAAGTGATCATGAATTTATGAGAACCTTTCCTGAGGAGGTTCAATATAAATCATGTAGAATTCTGGTATGGATTGAGTGTTCTCACACTTAACCATAGATTATGATAGCATTTTGACCTAGATGGTTGTCATATAATCAGTAAGGTTCAACGATATTAAATATCCCAAGGAGGCCATTGTATCTGAAAAATGATTAAATGAGAAAGATATTGCCTTGATATTGTACCATTCAAACTTAGTCAGAAGTTTATCCACAAGGGCTTTATAAGCTTGCAGAACTGGACACTTGCATTGGTAAATTATTTTGACCTGGTTTATGATGAGCAAGGAGTCACCAAAAATGTTGAGCTTGGTTATTTTCATGGCAACAGTTATTTTAAGGTCTATGAGCAAGGCTTCATACTCGGTATTGTTGTTGGTGCATGGTAAATTAAGTTTGAAGGATAGGGGTATTGGAGACCCTTGAGGTGTAAAACAACACAATTCATGTGCCACCCCCTTGCTCATATTTGGATCCATCGAAGAATAGAGTCATATCGGCCAGTGACTCGGGCTCATTAAAATCAAGTGATTTTGATATTTGGAAGACTCCATCATTGGCAAGCTCCATGCTAAGAGATTGATCATCCTAGAGAGGAGCCTTTGTGAGTTGATCGGTGATGACTTGACCTTTAATTGATTTTTATCTGATTAATTCAAGGTCAAACTCTATCAACAATATGATCCATTTTGTCATGTGACTATTATGATAAGTATGACTCATCATGTATCCTAATGGATTCTCTTTTGATAATACATACGTGGTATGAATAAGCATGTAATGGTGTAGCTTCTTGGTGGTGAAAATCATCGCTAAGCATAGCTTTTCAACATATGTGTATTTGATTTTATAACTGACCAAGGTGTGGCTAAGGTAGTAATTATCCTGTTCCTTATGCAATTTGTTCTTTTGGGTTAGCATGATACCCAATGCAATCTCAGTGGCTGATATGTATAAGCAAAACGACACTCCTAGTTGGGGTTGAGCCAATACTGGTGATGAATCTAGGTATTTTTTTATTGTGTCAAAGGTATCTTGACACTCGTCATCCCAATGGAATGCGACCCCTTTGTGTAATAGTTTGTTCATGGGTTGACACTTATCAGATAACTGCACTATGAAGCGCTTGGTAGATGCAACCTTACCCTATAGGCTTCATAGCTACTTGATGGTAGCTGGGGAGGCATCTCAAGGATTACCTTGAATTTTTTGGGGTCCACTTAAATGCCTCTTTTGGAGACTATGAATCCTAAGAGTTTTCCAGATGTGACATCAAAGACACACTTCTTAGGGTTTAGTCTCATGTTGTGTTTAATAAGGCGATCAAGGATTTTACTCAAGACATCAAGATGCTCATGGCATAATAATAATTTTGCCAATAAGTCATCCATGTAATCTTCCAAAATTTTATGCATATAGTCATGGAATATGTATGTCATGGTGCACTGGTAGGTAGCATCAATGTTTTTAAGGCCAAAAAGCATGACCTTATAGCAAAATGTCCCTAAGGCATTGTGAATGTTGTTTTGAGTTGGTCTTTTCGATTAATGTGAATTTGGTTGTATCTAGAGAAGACATACATGAGGTATAACATTTCATGGCCTGTTGTGGCATCTACCAAGGCATCAATGTTTAGCAATGGGAACTCATCCTTGGGACTCGCTTTGTTCAGGTCTTGAAAGTCAGTGTAAATGTGAATCCTCCCGTTGGGCTTCTTGATGGGAACCATGTTGGAAAGCCATGGCAGATAGTCTACTGATATGATGAACTTGACATCCAATAGTTTTTGTAGCTCATATTTTACCATCAAGGCTACTTTTAGATGCATTATTTGTAGCTTTTGCTTAACTGTCTTGGCCTTTGGATCAAGCGTCAGATTATGCATGACTAGATTCAGGTCCAGTCCTAGCATGTCTTTGTAGGACCATGCAAAAGCTTCCTTCTTATTTGTTAGAAGAGATATGTAATTAGCCTGCTCAATGAGGGATGAAATTTCCCCTAAATTGATACATTGAGGATTCTCAAGATCTGAGCTGATATCCTTGTCAATCATTATTTCAATTGACATATGTGACCCCTCCTCAAACTAGTTGGGAGTAGGAATCAGATGAATGTCATCAATTGGGTTTAGATCATCAATTGGAACTTAAATTTCAACCTCAGCTTGAAAGACATCTTGATTAGGCCTTGTAGAGAAACGAAATGGTTGTAAAATCTCATCACAAGGCCAATACTCGAAAGGTGATGGGGATAATCCCCCTGATTGAATTAAATTACCCCCGAGTAAATGTGCAGTGGCTTCGATGGGTTATTCGAATCTCGCATGGGTGCAAAAATGTCTATGGAAATTATGTTAATGGATGGATTATTTCCCCTAGGTGGCTGAGGGTGTCTATTGACATAGGGATATCATAAGACTTATGGAGGTGGTTGTGTTGAGTGGTAATTTTACCCAATTGTGAAATTACACTCTCCTTTAGGATTTTTCTCCCAAAACCCTCTCTTCCAAAGAAGTTAAAACAAGACAACTTCTCCAAGGTCTCTGCTATATTAGCATTTCCACATGTGTATTAATAATCCCAATAAAATATCAATGAAATTCTAGGAACACCTTAGTGATTGCAAGTAACTGTTAACAAGGGGTATGTGTTGGTTAATTTTACAATGCTAAATTAATGGTTGATCATGAAACTTGAATAAAAGCAAATGTGAATTGACCCTCATATGACCACGATGTAAGCCTTAATTCCTTTTATCTTGGAGTATTTTGAAGAACATAAGCTTATACTGAGAGGGGGGTGAACAATATAAGACCACTTTTTACTTTTCTTTCCTAATAAATATTATGCAATGTAAAGATAGCAATATCAATAGCAGTAATTAAAGCAATGCCACAAATCACCACACATAATAGAGACACCACAATTTATGTGGTTCACCCAATATGGGCTACTCCATAGAGAAAATTGAAATGGGTGGAAAGTGGTATTTGGTCTAACAACATAAAAACAAAGTATGCTGAATAAGAAAGTTGTATTTCATTTATATTCAAATATAATATAGGTTACAATAGGGATAGGTTTCCCTTTCATAATGTCTTTTTCAATAAACTTCACAAAAATATTGATACCACCTTCTATCGTCCCTCAATGTATATGGGTTTGTGATCCACCTCCGGGTTGTAGTTGATGGTGTTCTTCCTCTTTTGACCTATGAAGAACCTGCAAAAGGGGGTTAGTTGGTTTGGGGGCTTGCCTTGGTTAGGCCCCTTGGTTATGAAGACTAAATTGACACAAAAACATGATGAAATTTGTAATAAATAATGCCAAACACTTAGGAATGATAAATGGAATCTTACCTTCCAAATATGAGGTTATTTGGGCTTTGTAGACTAAAATCGCCACCCGGGGGGTGAACTAGAACCAGATTTGCAGGGCAAGGGGTGAATCCTTCTATAAGTGGTATTCTACTAAAATGCTTCAGTAGGGAGGCTCTTTAACTACTACTATGCTTTTGTTTCCTATAAAATCTGATTGTTTAGACTTTAGTGTTGAATTTGAAAAAGTTTCTATTCTTATGCCATTAATGAAGAGAGATAATTAGGGGTTTAAGACCCACTATTTATAGGAAAAGGTAAGGTGTAGGGGGGGATTTAAGTAAAGTAACCTTAGGCTGAATTCTAACCAAAGTTAGATTAGGGTTTGTTAGGTGGTCTCACATTCCTCATAGGAAATCCTATCCTCACACGTGTGAGGAAGGATTATGTCTAATTAGGATTAGGAGGTCCTAAGTCAGATTAGAGATTGATTAGGGTTCCTAGGAAAATATATTAGCTAACCCTAATTACACACATGTGGGAGGATGTAATTAGTGTTAATTAAGGATTAAGAGTTCAACTAATCAATTTTACCCTAAAAAGGTGACTTAAGTGAATTCAACATTAAATTATATTTTAAGAATTGACTTGATAATTTTTTTGCCAATTAATGGCCCGTGGGGGCCTCAATTGAGTGCAAATAGGTTGTCATAGGATATCCCAATGTACAAGATGTGATTTTGAAGGCGTATTAGGTTTTTGGACCTAAAATATGATGAAATGGTATACGAAATTCTACACATTGCTATGGTGAGCTACTACAATATACACATGACTACGCATGACTACAACAACCTATAATAGCCTAGGGATATCTAGAATCACCTATGAATACGTAGAGATAGCAATGTGTGACTTTTGAGTGTCTACATTTTTCCCATTTTTGTACTATACTGTGTGTAGCACATTTTAATACAAAAACATGAAGGGTTTGTAGGAGGAAAAGGGGTAGAAGAGGAATGGAATCCAATCAAAGGTATGTAGCTGCTCGAAGCATGACCATATCCATTAACTGGATGTCTAGGGAGAGAAGAGAGGAAGGAAATAAGAAGAGGAAATAAATAAAAATAATGTTGGTGAATGGAAATGAATGATTGTGAATGCAATACCATGATTTTGTTGAGTTTGTATGACATTTTCAATGCCATACTAGTTACTTGAGAATGGCAACTTTTGACTGCTTTGCTTTTGCGACCATATTAGTGTAGTCCAAAAGTATGAATAGGACAAAAGCCTATCTAAATTTATGTTGTTGATTGATTTATGAGATCATGGAGACAAGTGTCAAACCATTTGAACTAAAGGGACATTTGCATTATTCAATTGTGACCAAATCAGTGTGGTCATGAGATCCTTTTCCAAATTTTGCACTAGGATTACATCAAATGTATCATTCATTATGTACTCGATGTACTTGAATGCTTAGATTGATTTCTCCATTGAAATGCATAGCTCTCATGATATAACACATGTCTAGTTGAGATTGAGATTATTTCATAAGATAATCTTTAGCAAAAAAATTTGTAGACAAATGTACTACTCGCACTTTTGGATTTTCAGTTGTGTGGTTGCATGAAAAGCTGACTTTGGATATGAATACCCCCTCAAACGAGTAATCAGCAATGAGGTAAATTAAATATGATGATTTTATGATGCAGTGATTGATAAGATACCAATGCATGATGAAACATGTTGAAAAAGTAAGTGAGAGGATAGTTTAGGAGGGTTCCTAGGGTTTTAGGGTACATGTGCATGATTTCCTAGGGTTTGGGAATGAATTTGATTGGTTTTGGGGGTCATATGCTCAATTTATGGGGTAGGGGATGAATTGGATCCTGATTTGTGGGGCAAGGGGTGAATCAATCCTAAATTGTAGGGTGGGGGGCGAATTAGGGTATAGGGTATTTTTAAGATAATTTTGAGGTGGAAGGGGGTTATTCGAGTGACGACAAGTTATGCAGAACACTCGAGAGGAGTATTTAGCAACACATGGATGAGGTGATTGACGAGTTTGAATGGAAGTATGGTGAGGGGATGAGTTGGAGCCGATAGCAGGTGCAGGGATCCGATGGTAAGTGGTCATCTTTGTCTCATTTTTTTTTGTGTTTTTAATTTTTCCATAGAAAAGTAAATTAGGGGGGATAGTTAGGATTGCTTATGATTGTAGCCTACGGGAATTTTGGATGATGGATGATGGGCATGGTCCCAGTTTGTAGCCTATGGGTGTTTTTGGATGACATATATATAGACATGTTTGATTTCAGCTGTTATATATACATGTGTTATTGTTATGGTTTGCAAATGTGTTCTCTTTATTTTTGCGTAGATATCATGACATGATTTGTGGGTATGTATAATGAATGGATATGCATGTGTATTGTGATTTATATTTATTATCATGTTGTAGTGTGAATATGTTGTAGAGTAGACTTGCATGATTTTATTTTGAATGCAATGAGAAGTGATAAAATGTGAAATGATATTTGTAGTAAGTGCTGTAATGTAAATGATAGAATGTGAGATAGTAGATGCATGATGAATGCCTTGATTTAGAATTTGATGTGAGGTATGCAATGTAAATGCAATCATGTACTCCTTGATGTGATGCATGTAATGGAAATGAAATGATGTGATCCGTAATGTGATGCATGTAATGGAATTGCAATGATGTGTTTTGTGTAATAAATTTGTGTAACATAGATGCATGTATGCATGTATGGGAATGTTAAAATGCGCAAAGGAAGCACTTGTATCATTACATGTACCTATGTGGATGTGATCCCTTCCATTATCTCATGGACGTAGGATAATATGAGGCGTATGTAATGGCTTTGACTAATGTAGTTTTGACGATCAAATTTTAGACTCCAAACTATGTGAGTTTATGTGGCAACTCATAACTAGTCGGACTGGTTCAGAATCTATCATGGACCTATGTGTGTAAATGAGTGAAGTTCATTTATCCATTTTGAGAAATAGGTAGGATTAGCCCATTGTAGACATGACCAATCTAGCTAGCTCATCCATATGTGAATAGTGATCTTGTACAAAAGCTGGTAGCTAAGGCAATAGATATATCACCACTTGTAAGACTATTCCACTGGTAGGCAGGCTCTTGGAGCCTATTGCTAGTGATAGAAATCATCCCATGGTGTTATGTTAAACCTAAGGACCAAAGGCGATGAAGCATAACATGGGTGATATCAGGAGGCTTTTCCTTTTTTTTTCTGCCCCTCATCTATTGTTGACCTATTTATTGTGGTACTCTTTTCATCTTTTTCTTTTCTTTTCTTTTCTTTTTTTTCTTTTTTTTCTCTATTCTCTTTTTTGCTATTCTCTTTTTCACTTTCTTTCTATTCTATGGGTGTTGGATTTTGTTTTCTGCCCCTTATTCTTGTACTTTTTCTTATGCTTATCCCTTTGTTTATCCCTAGGTCGTATGTTGACCATGCAAGTGATAGGATGAGCAAGGGAGACCATTCGCTAGATGGTGACATCTACTCAAGGTGTCATCTTTCCTAGACCCAAAATTTGTTTAATGTGTAACCTGTTGTGAATGGTCCATGAGAGAAGTTGAACCAGCCTAAAGAACCATAAGAAGAATGTAAAACCTATCAGCTAGGAGTGACATTTGATTGACTTAACTAGTGAGTAGTCAAAGCTAAACATGACACCTATGTATACCCTAATCCTAAAAAGGGGAAGTGGACATCCAGGTGGTGATGCTAACAAGTGCATGTATTACTCCTTTTGAAGGCGCATTTTGGGGGAGAATGTACAAACTTAAAATGAAATTAACATGAAAAACATATGGATATGTGCAATGGATGTAAAGTAAATGGTGCAAGTGGAGAAATGCAATATCTACAAGAGGAAATTTATGATGTGTAGAAGGAGAAGTTTAGAAAACTTATTTATAGGTGAGTATGTTGTATCATGATAATCAAAATGCATGATGCCATAGTAATGGTTGCCCCAGTGTGTGGGGTGTGTGTGTAGTAGGTGTATAAGCTATAATATGTTAGATGCATGCGGTAATGTCAACCAGAGGAAGGGACTGCATATGGTATGTACAACTAGAAGAAATAGTAGAAGAACTGGTCTTTGGTAACCAACAAGAAAAAGAGATTACCAAAGTCAAAGAGTGATAGAAGAAAAGTGGGATAGATCAATGTAGGTATGTAGCCACTCGAAGCGTGACCATACAAACACATGAAGAGGTGCAAAGAAGTAGAGGAAGAAGTAAGGGAGATGATAGAAGAGAACCTACTGATGGGAAAAATGGTATGGGTCAGGACATGCATGAGAGAATGGAGTAATAGTGGGGCATGGATAATTTGCCCTATTGTGGATGTAATGGGAGGGTGGTATCATGGATTCTTAGGATAGTCGAGTTTGTGGAATGCTGCGACATGGAGGGCTGATTAGTCGAGTGGCTCGAGGGGTTGGCTCAGGTGATGTTGGGTGAGTACCATGTAGCATGTTGTGTACCAGGGTTTTGAATGATCTACACTCTTTGATATCATGGCCTGGCTAGCGGTGGTAGATGCAGTATTCACTCTCATGGTAGTTGCATGGTTTAGGGCACGATGGATCTATAGGCTGGGTCTCTGGGAGAGCTAGAAGGCCTTGGTGCATCAGGTGATAAAACATCTTGGATAGTGGGGTAGGTGGAAATGTCATGTGGTGGGTATAGTACTCTCATTGGGGTGAAGGGGTACGAGGTGGAGTGAAGTCCAATGCAGGAGGCATGGGTCGGGAGTCCAGTGTAGGTCAAACCCTAGGGCGAGGACTGGATCTACGAGGTGGTGGTGATGTACGTGGTGTTATCGATCGATGAGAAGGAATTTGGCACTAATAGTGACTCATATGGAGCTCTAGGGCTTCCACATGGGTGAGGATATGCTGGAGTTCTTGATGAGGTGATAACAAAACTGGTGAAGGTGGTGCCTAAGCCTCTAATGTGAAAGGGGCATCATGATGGGTAGGAATGGATGGATGGGGCCATGATGAGGAGACATCAGGGTGAAATGATCTAGGAGACTATAAATCTCGGTGAAGTGGCAAGCCTCGAAATGGTGAATATGGGGCCTACAAGATGGGTGGCATGGGAGATGGTCCTGGATGACGATGCGAATGGGATGGGGGCATGTGCACGTGGCCAACTTGGGCAGCTTGGGTGGCATGGGCTTGCAAGGCTTGGGCGTAAGAAGATTCTCCATTTGAGAGTGGAGGTGGTAGGCCCAGAGGGAGGGTTTGTTGAGGTATGTATCCTCTATTTGGTGGGTGATAGGCATCACTGGGATGATGTGGAGAATTGGTTGGGTAGTATGGGTTCCTTGCCTCTCTGGATAAATGAGGAGGAGACCCATGTGGATGGGTGTTGGAGGTTTCCTCCTCCTCATCGAAGGAAGACATGGAGACCTGGCCATCTCCAGAGTGGGGTGAATAGGAAGAACCTCGATGGTGAGGTGACCTATGGTGAGGTGATGAGTGATGATCTGAGTGTGGTGAATGTGACATCTGCCTCGGGTGAATGATAGGTAATGGTTGGGCTAGGTCAGCCGGTGTAATGGGTATGGACTATGGTGGTGGAGCATTCTACATGGTGATGCATGGGGATGTTGTAGTAGTCTCCTACTGATGACGTGGATCCTACAAAAGGAAAAACAAATACCCATAGCATAAAAATGACATAAAGATGAAAGTACATGTATAGTAAATTAATAACGCAAAATAGCATATCTACGTGGTGATGTGCTTAGTGACTTGTAAATAGTAGTGTGTGGCACTCGTGATGATGGATGCTTTTGTGTATTAAGCATTGAATGCATGAAGATGCAAGATGTTGATGGGTTCAGGGTCATTAAGGCCTTCAATATTGGCCAACCGATATGCTCTTGAACCATATTTGTGTGTAATAATGAATGGACCCAACCAGTTTGGGGTAAACTTGTTGCACTGCTGGTGAGGTTGACTCATGATTTATTGGTTTTCCTTGAGAACCAGGTCATCAATTTTAAACTCGTGCTGATGTACCTTACTATTGTAGGCATGGTGAAGGTGATCTTGATAGACTCGTGTGTGCTCAATTGCGTGAATGTGATATTCATCGAGAAGTGTTAATTGATCTAAATGAGCTTGGCGAGCAGTGTTGTCATCAATGAAATCCTTCATAGAGATCCTTAAGGAAGGTATCTCAAGCTCAAGGGGCATGATAGCTTCAGCCCCGTATACAAGTGAAAAATGTGTTGCCCCAGTAGGAGTATGGATGCTCGTACGATACACCCACAAGGCTAGGGGCATTTGGTTATGCCAGTCATGATGAGATTCTGCTATGGTTTTACGAAGGATGGAACAAATGGTTTTGTTCGTGGCTTCTACCTAGCCATTACCCTAAGGGTAGTATGGGGTAGAAAAACTATGATGTATGTGGAATTTGTCACATAGGGCTCGGACAGTTTTGTTCTTAAAGGATTTCCCATTATCAAAAATGATTTGGGAGGGGATTCCAAAATGACATATGATGTGGTCTATGATGAATGCTGCAATTTTAGCTCCTGTGGTTTGGACCAATGGGATGGCTTCGACCCACTTTGTAAAATACTCTATGGCAGTGATGATAAATTTGTGGTTGCTTGAGGAAGTTGGTGTAATCTGTCCAATTAAATCTAGGCCCCATTGGGAGAAAGGCCACATGGATTGGATAGGTTGAAGTGCTTGGGATGGTAGATGCGTTAGGTTCGCATGTTGTTGGTATTTAATGCAATGCTTCACATACTCACAGTAGTCATGCTCCATTTTGGGCCAGTAATAACCCATACAGAGGATGCGTTTGGTGATCGCCATGCCACTAAAATGGCCACCACAAGTACCATCATGGGTTTCCTGTACAACCCATTGTGATTCTTGTGGTTCTAGGCAACGCAAGAGCATGTCGTCATAGCTACGATGATAAAGGATGTCCCCCAGAAAGGTGTAGCGGATTGCTCTTTGTTTGAAGGTTCAACATTGAGCATGGGGTAAATCACAAGGTAGGAAACCTAGTTTGATGTATTCTTTAATTTGTGAAAACCATGGGTCATGGGGTTCAGAGTTTACCACATACACACCATCATCATCTGTAGGAGGTGTGGGTGATATGGTAGATCGAGTGAGCATATGGATGGATACGGATGTTGTGTTAGATGTTGGGTTTTGTGGAATGAGGGACCCTAAGGAAGCCATAGTATCTGCAAAATGGTTTGATGATCATGGAGCGGCTTTGAGGTCATACCACTCAAATTGAGATAAGAGTTGTGCGATTTTCTTATATTGCTGGAGGACTGGGCAATTGCATAGCCAATGTTCCTGCACTTGATTGACTATCAGGAGTGAATCACCTATGATGTGGAGGCATTTGATATGCATGGAATGTGCTTGTTTCAGTCCTAGGATTAGGGCTTCATATTCTGCATTGTTGTTTGTATAGGGGAAGTCGAGTTTGAATGAGAAAGGGAGTGGTTCTCCTTCAGGTGTGAAGAAGACAATGCCTGCACCCCCAACATGGAGATATCTGGAGCCATCGAAGAACAAGGTGAGGTCAGCTACTACTTTGGGTTCAACATATTCTTCAACTTTGGTTATGTGGAAGATGGAATCATCTGGAAGCTGAATGAGGAGGGGTTGATTATCAGTCAAAGGGGCTTCGACTAGTTGGTCGGCGATGACCTACCCTTTGATGGATTTTTGGGAAATGAATTCTAGGTCGAATTTAGTTAAAAGCATGATCCACTTAGATGTGCGAGAATTGTGATAGCTCTTATTCATCATGTACCAAAGGGGATTATCTCGGGTGATGACAAAATTTGTGTGATTTAACATGTAGTGGCATAATTTTTGAGTGGTGAATACGACCGCTAGGCATAATTTTTCCATGTATCCATATCTTGTTTCATAACTGACTAGCATACGACTAATATAATAGATAGCCTGTTCTTTGTCGAGTGCATTCTTTTGAGCTAGGAGTGTACCTAGCATGAGCTCTATAGCTGAAATGTATAGGATCAGTGGTAATTCTGGATGCGGTGGTGACATAACCGATGGTGATGTGAGGTAAGTTTTGATAGCATCAAATGCTCCTTGATAGTTGTCATCCCATTTGAAGCTTACTCCCTTTTGTAGGAGGTGGTTGAATGGCTGACACTTGTCAGATAATTGTGCTATGAATCTACGAATAGAAGTGATCTTGCCCTGGAGGCTGCATAATTGCTTCAATGTGGTAGGAGGGGGCATCTCGGTGATGGCTTTCACCTTACTAGGATCAACTTCAATGCCTCATTGGGAGACAATGAATCCTAGTATTTTTCTCGAGGTAACACCAAACATGCACTTCTTTGGGTTCAGGCATACGTTGTGTTCTAATAATTGGTCAAAAATCTGATGGAGATCTTCGAGATGGTCTGCACATTTCTTGGATTTGGTGATGAGATCATCTACATAGTCTTCAATATTTTTGTGCATCAAGTCATGGAAGATATAGGTCATTGCGTGTTGGTAGGTTGCCCCAACATTTTTGAGGCCAAAAGGCATGACTTTATAGCAAAAGGTCCCCCAGGGTGTTGTAAAGGAGGTTTTGTGTTGATCGGCTGGGTTGATCCTGATTTGATTGTATCCAGAGAATCCATCCATGAGGGAGATCATCTCATGGCCTATGATGGAGTCGAAAAGGGAGTCGATGTTAGGTAGGGAAAAATTGTCTTTGGGACAAGCTTTGTTTAAATCATGAAAATTCATGCAGACATGAACTTCATTGGATGGCTTAGGTACAGGGACCATGCTGGATACCCATTCGAGATAGTCGATGGGTACAATGAAATCGACATCTAGGAGCTTTTGGAGTTTGGATTTTACTATTAATGTGATAGTTGGATGCATGCATCGTAGCTTTTGTCTTACCGGTTTGGCATTAGGATCGAGTATGAGGTTATGAACCACTATGGTAGGGTCAAGTCCCGGCATGTCCTTGTATGACCATGCGAAAACTCGAATGTACTTGCAAAGGAAGTTTGTGAAGGCAATGCGCTCCTCGGGTGAGAGGCTAGTGGCTAGTTTAAGGATGTGGGGATTTTTGGGATCATCACCAATGTCGACATCGATAGTGTCTTCAATGAGCATGTGAGATCCATCACGTAACTGTTCGGGGATGGGAATGAGGTTAAGGTCATCGATAGCCTCTCTAAACTCATATTCGTCATCTACGTAGATGCCCGTGTGAGATACTTGAGGGACTTGGGGTGGCGTGGATGAAGAAGGAGCATTTTCCACCCACAAGACATGAGGTGCAAGAAGGAAATCTTGAGGCACTGGTATGGGTGATATATGCACGAGATCTATAAAATTTGGATTTGGGGTATCGTCCCGAGTCTGCTGGTGACTGTAACGAAGGGGAGAGAACAAGTCTACCTCAACCATATTGACCGATGTTGTAGGTGAAGTAGGTGGGGAAGAATCTGGTGAGTAGGGCTCGATGGTTCGTGTGCACCCTAAGAGACTCAATGGAGGTCATAGAACAACTAGGGGTGAACAAGAATGAGCAACTGCTCTCTGTAGTTGCCTATGTATAGGCAAGAATGTGGCTAAGTGCATCGATGATGACTCAGGAGGGACCGTATCGGGTTCTATTGGTGGCACCTCTAAGGATAAGGTGGCAAATTGGTTTGTCAGTCTATCCACATAACAGAATGAGGAAGTGTCAGGCATAGAGGATTCCTAAAAGAAGTCGTAGGGGACTGCAATGGTAGAATGAGGTGATGAAGTGTCCTCCATGATGTCCATGTTGACATATTCTTCGAGAGTGTGTATTGGAAGAGGAGTAGGATAAAGGGACAGGTCTTGGAATTCATCTTCTAAGGTATGCACTGCTCTTGGATTATAACCTATACCATATTTATCGGTTGGTGACTGAACTCGAGGATCGATAGGTGTGCGCAATCCTTGTTCATAGTGGCCCAACCTGAATCCATGCCAATGAAAATATTGCAGGTAGCGCAAGGTGAAGTGAGGGTTGGCCATGTGGTCTAGCATACCACAAAAGTTGGATTATGGTGGAGGAGAAGCTGGTGGGGGGATTGAAGAGTCGACTCCTACATAAACAAAGTTGGTATGATTTTTGGGACCTCCTAGTTGTACGATGGTTTCGATGGTAAGGACCGAGGCTGTAGGGCAACCAAAATCATGGGTAGATTGGATAGGGGGATCACGTATGCGGGCATCACACACATTATAGTCTCCTGGGCCAGCATTTGTCATGAAAATAGAAATGCATGGTGTGGCATGATCTGGAAACTAGGGTGGGGTGTCAGAATCAGATGATGAAGGTGAAATATGAGATTCCCTAATTGTAGTGGCTGAAGGGTGTGGGAGTTGTTTATCTGAACTGGGTATTGGTTGTTCTTGTTCATGACATTTGGTTGTTGTAGCTTGAGTAGGATGTTTGGCCTATGTGGGGGAAGGTATCAGCGTAGGCACTGGGCTACATGGAGAAGTGAATGTCCTAGGCCATGGTCAAAAAGGAAGGGGAGGTGTTTGTGGCATAGGAAGGATAGGGGCTTCCATAGGCAAGGATGGGGGAGGTAACATGATAGGTTGTGTAATGGGTGGTGGTGATGGTTGTGGCACCGTAGGTGGGAATTGGAATGGTAGAGGCTAGGATGATTGTGGAGGCCATAAGGATGGTGATGATAAAGGTATGGTATAAGTTTTGGGTCCCATGGAAGATGGTGCTAATGGTGTGGATATCGAGGCTTGTGCTCTTGATGAACACTGGGATATTGAGGTGGAAGTTGGGGAGGATATTGATGCTCCTACCGACTAATGAGAGGACACGGGGAATAGTTGGGAGGATGAGAATGATGGTGCAGGGGGAAGGTCTACAATATTGCAAAACTTGAAGGGATCTCCATCGGCTGGGACACAGTGAACGAGTCCATTGTGGATGTATTTGAGGCAATGGTGTAGTGTGGAAGGGACACACTACATGTCTCTAATCCATGGGTGACCAAGGAGAATATTGTATTGCATTTCCCCTTGGATGATGTGAAAGAGGATAGAGATGGTATGGATACCTACGTGGATAGGTAAAACTATAGACCCTACGGTAGGTCTCATGGAGCCATCGAATGCATGTAGGTCAAGGGAAGGTATGGAAAAATGGGTTGGTGGGATATGCAGGTGATGTAGAGCTATTGTGGATATAATGCTAATGGATGAGCCCATGTCAATGAGTACCCTCTTGTAGGTGATATCATTGATTATGGCTTGGATGTGGAGAGGGGGATCTGCTCCTTCTCCAATGAGTTTCATTATCTCGTGGTCATGGAAGCTAATTGAGGGTTGGAGGCATCATGGGATATTTCCTATAAAATTGACAAAGGTATTCATGTCATGTGTCTCTAGGTCAATGGAGCATAGGATGTCGTTCAACGCCTCGCGATGGGGTTGAGACTATTGCAGGAGATCAAATATGGATAGCCATGCATGGGGCATTACGTAGCTGATGGGTTAGGCTACCATGGATGGTAATCACATTTTGAGGTGGTGGTGGTATGGTAGTAGGCATTTGAGGTACTTGTGGTGATGTGAACTAAGCTGGCGGGGAAACAATAGGTGTTGTCTGGCATGATGGGTATCGTTGGTTCCTCGTAGTAAGGTTGATCATACCTACTACACCATGTGATGGAGGATCATGTTGGACACTGTTCACTTGGTAAGGTGGTGCTAGGGGATTGTTTGGAGGTCTAGGAGGATTGGGTCCTCTGTGATCTAGTAGAGGGTTTTGAAAGATCCCTAAATTTTGATTCTATGGGGCTAAAGGGTTTGCTACCTGGATGATGCCCCTATCGATTAGGTCTTGAACTTGCCCATGGAAGGAGCGACACGAATCGATATCATGGCCATGTTGCCTATGGAAAGGGCAAAAGAGCTACTCATTATATCCATGAGGCTTGGGTGCATTTGGATCCAATGGGTGGATCTCGGGTAGAAGGAGATGGTTACCCTCATACAATCTGTGAAACAACATTGGTAATGGTTTGGATAATGGTGTGAGGTTACATGGTGGAACCTATGGGTGCATGCCTCAGTATTGTTGTGGTCTAGGTGGAGCAGGAGCATTAGCCTGGAATGCTTGTGGCTATGGTGTATAGGGTGGAGGAGTCGGTGTTGGCGCTAGGGTAGCGGTTGCGACTTGGTTGGCTTGAGGTGGCCTAGGGTAAGGTTGATTTGGTGCGGTCCTGTTGAAGTGGAAGTTGGGGTTATAGTTGGATTTGGTTCTCAACTTAATTTTCCCAGATTGGACCTTAATGTCTTCAATAAATTTTTCTTGTGAAATGGCATCTTCAAAAGTGTGGCTTTGATGAAGTTGGAGGGATGTGGAGATGTGTTTGTGGTAACTCTTGGAAAAGAGTGTCATGAGCTCGGTAGTGGGGAGGCTATGGGCGAGGTCATGGATAATCACTCTCCATCTAGAAATAAACTCAGTGATGGGTTCGTCATCAACCTATCGTAAGGCATACACATCAAAAAATATGGTCTTTTTCTTGATGTTGATGGAAAAGTGTTCTAGGAAGGAATTAGCTAGCTGCTCAAAAGTATATATGCTATGGCATGGGAGCATGTTGTACCAGTCCAATGCTGGCCCTACGAGCGAAAGGGAGAAGGTACGCAACATGAGGGGATTACTACTATGAAGCTGATAGCAGGATGAGCGGTAGTTGCTCACATGCTCTCTAGGGTCTTCCTTACCTCTGTACTTGTCAAACTTTGGTATTTCGAAGTGATAGGGGTAGGGAGGAATGGGAACTGATGGGTGAACTGGCTCATTGCATAGTTCATCGTAACAGGGCTTTTGTGGCCCATAGCTAGAGGTGCGCAGGTTCAGCATTTTGACTTCATCTCGTAAGAGTTGAAGTTTAGGTGTCATAGGGGTGGGAGACTGGGCTATGGTAGGCTGAGTCTGTGGATGTGGTGGATATTGGTATTGTTGATCTTCCTAGTATTGTGAAGAATATTGTTGTACCTGATCCTAGTAAGGTGGGTATTGGGTGACATGTGTTGTCATATCTATGGGTACACTAGGTTGTGGGGTAGGTGTTTGTTGTGGGTAATAGTACTATGATTGGGAAGCATGTGGTTGTGGTGTAGGTACTTGTTGGGTTGGAGCCTATTGTAATGGTTGGGCCATGGGTGGCGATGACCAAGATGGAGGAGGCATAAAGAAGTTGGGTGCAGCTGGTAATGGTGTAGGTGTTGGGGCTATCGGTACTAGGGGTGGTCGAGATGAGGTATCAAAGGATGGGATCTATCTCTGTCCTAGAGGGTAGGAAGTAGGGAAGCTAAACTACATGGAATAGCTTGGTAGGGTGGGTGGATAAGCTATCGGTATCGATCCATAGGTGGGAAAGATATTGGTAGTGTGAGCTTGGATAGGAGGAGGTGACGGTATCCTAAAAGTCACCATAGACAAAGGTGGTGCTAAAGGCTGGGTATCGTACACTTCGGATACCTAGGAGATTGGCAGAAAAGCTACCAAAAAGGTAGGGTAAGCTACCGAAGTAGGAGCTTGGGTCAAGGGGAAGGTGTATGTGTACACTCCCACTTGGGTTTGTGCATCTTGCATCTAAAGGGGCTGCTAGGAGATGCCTTTAGATATGGTGAAAAATGGCTCTTGGGAAGATGATGGCTGAGACTCCTATGAAGAGTACGGGTGTGAGGTTTGAGGAAATGCTTGTGGTTCCTATTGGGGAGGGAGCTATTGTGCAGTTTGGAAGGATGGCTTTTGGTTTCCTACAGCAGAGGAGGATGGGTCAGACACCATTCCTATGGTAGGGGTGAATGATGTGACCTCTGGATGGGTATGGTTTAGGAGGGAAGAATCACTCTCAAAAAGGGATTGAGATAGGTTTTGGAATAAGGGGTGTGCAAAGGTGGGAGAAGTAGGTATGACCTCCTCATATATGGTAAAGAATGGATGAGGTTGTCCTAGCACTGTGTAGATCACATGGTCGTAGAATGTGGTCGGTGGATTAGGTGAGGATGGGGATGAAAGGAGTGGATAATCCTCTACGAGTGAAGTAGTGAGGGCTTCACTCAGGGTTGACGTCTCATCATGAGTCGTCATGTGTGTGAGTTGTACATCGGATTCTATGCATGAATCAGATGTGTCTATGGTCTTCCCCTTCATGATCAAAGGAGTGAGAGTGGACTGACTAGAGGAAGTGGTAGGCCATTCCTCTATAAAGTGTGCTTGCTCGCATGCTCTACTATGGGTGACCACAAGCATAGTAGCATGTGTAGGAAGGGTTTTAGAAATAAACCTTGTATGATACAAACTCAACTATGTCTAATGTAAGTGTAAAGTAAGTGACATGTTGTGTATGGCAAAATAATATGTAGTGTAATGTGATGAGACCGATCCGTGATCATGCAAACAATGGTAGACCGGAATCAAGTCTAAATACTAAAAAATAAAAGTGTTTTATGATGTAGACGTGGGTCAAACAAATTCAATACAAAACAAAAATTTAACGTAGCAGAAAATCATAATTTAATTGAACCCCTCTAACCCTATTACATTGCAAACTATATTGAATATATAGATAGGGGATAGGGAAATAGTCGGCGAAGAGGATAGGAGAAGGATAAGGGAAAAGGGAGTTGGAGGGATAAGGGGGAAGAAGGAATAACGGAGGGATAAGGAGGAAATGGAGGGATAAGGAGGAAATGGAGGAGGGAATATAGGAGGGGAGTTAGGAAGCAAAAATTTGCCGACAAAGTGTGCCGACAAATTGTGCCGACAAATTTTTTAGGTTTTCACACTTAGGGCTAGAAAACTAGATTTTTCTAAGCCACTTTTAGTGAGAACCCTATTCACACTTGCAACATTCTCCCCCTTAAAGTTGAGAGGACTGACTACACAGTCTCTCAGCTTTACAAATTGAGCTTTAGTCATCGCCTTGGTGAAGATGTCCGCGACGTTCTCCAAAGTGTGACGAGTATTGAAGCTCAACAATTTCATGTTCCACCATATCTCTGATGAAGTGGTACTTCATATCAAAATGCTTCGTTCTGCTATGGTGGACAGGATTATATGCCAACTGAATGGCACTGATGTTGTCATAGTAGATTTTGGTCGGACCACTTTGCTGTTCTCCAATCTCTTCTAGTACTTTCCTTAGCCACAAGGCTTGAGTACTTGCATAAGTAACTGCTATATACTCAGCTTCTGTTGAAGATAGCGCTACTACTGTCTGCTTTTTTGAACTCCAAGTTATTAGTCCTGATCCAAGACTAAAACAGTTTCCTGATGTTGACTTCCTGTCATCAATATTGCTACCCCAATCACTATCACTGAAGCCTACAAGCTTGATAGTGTTACATTTATGGTACTGGATTCCAAAATCCAATGTACCTTTCACATATCTCAAAATTCTTTTAGCTGCCTACAAATGCAGCTCAGATGGGTTAGCCATAAATCTAGAAACAAGAGATACAACATACTGAATATCTAGTCTGGTGTTGGCGAGAAACATCAAACTCCCAACCATGCTTCTGAAAGTGGTCACGTCAACTTTTGGTGCTCCATCATCTTTGCTTAATTGGATCCCATGTCCAACTGGAGTTGCAACTGGTTTGCAATGCTCCATAGCAAACTTCTTGATCATATCCTGAGCATACTTATGTTGACAGATGAAGATCCTTGTATCTGACTGATGAACCTCCATTCCAAGGTAGTAGTGCATTAAGCCAAGATCCTTCATCTCAAACTGCGTCATCATGGAGTGTTTGAACTCCATATTCATTTTTTCATTACTACCCATAAAAATGAGATCATCCACATACAAGCAAACTATGAGGATGTCATTACCTTGCTTTAGGTAGTAGAGTGTGGGTTCATTTTTGCTCCTGGTGAACCCATAATCTTTGAAGTACCCATCAATGCGTGAGTACCAAGCTCTTGGTGCTTGTTTAAGACCATAGAGTGCCTTCTTCAATCTGTAAACAAGGTGTTCCTTACCTTGCACTTCAAATCCCTGTGGTTGCTCAACGTACACTTCTTCTGTCAAGTAACCATTGAGAAATGCACTCTTGACATCCATGTGTTGGACTTTCCATCCTTTGTGTGCGGCTAAGGCAAGAACTGTTACGATAGTCTCCTGTCTGGCTACAGGAGCAAAAGTCTCTTCATAATCTATTCCATATTTTTGAGTAAAACCCTTTGCCACTAATCTTGCCTTATGCTTCTCAATGCTTCCATCAGCATTAAACTTGGTCTTGAAGATCCATTTACAGCCAACACATTTCTTTCCTTTAGGAAGCTTCACGAGCTCCCAAGTGTCGTTGTTTTTTATAGAGGTTATCTCCTCTTTCATGGCATCTTGCCAAATCTTCTGAGTACATGCCTTCTCATAACTAGAAGGTTCAAGCTGTGCACTAGTTAACAAAGCATAGTTAACTTGATCTCCCCTAGGTTCTTGCTGGGATTCATCATCACCATACAAGTGCATACTTTCTAATCTGTGTAAAACAGATTCCATTTCACTAGCTTGACTCCTAGTATATCTTCTTGAAAAATATTTATCCAACATCTGAGATGATGGATGATACTTGTAGAGTTCTCTTACCTTTGGATGGAACATCAATGTCCATTGGTGAGGAACTTACTGATCGCTGTGGAGAAGGACTTGGTGAAGAAGTTGAATCAGAAGATGGACTTGGAGGATGTGTGGGAGGAGACTGCTTTCCTTTCTGTGGGAGCTGTGGTTGCACCTGCTGAGCAACTATATCAGTGGCTTCAACATCACTGAATATTTGGGGCTTACCCCACTCTCCCCCTTCATCAAAAATCACATCCCTTGAAATCACTATCTTTCGAGTCGTAGGATTGTAGAGTCTATAACCCTTTGTGTTTTCACAATATCCTACAAAAATGCATGCTCGACTCTTTGGATCCAGCTTCTTTCTCGGCTCATCAGGAATGTGAGCATATGCCAATGAACCAAATACTCTGAAATACTTCACATTTGGTTTCTTACCATACCGAGGCTTGGTAAGGTGTCTTCCCTTTCAAACTTGAAGTAGGACTTCTGTTCAAGATGTGAACACTAGTCCTTGTTGCATCTCCCCAATATGAATTACTCAAATGCTTTGTCTGAAGCATTGATCTTGCCATCTCCACAATGGTGCGATTCTTCCTTTCTGCTACACCATTTTGCTGTGGAGTGTAGGCAATTGTGAACTGCCTCTTGATGCCATGATGTTTACAAAAATTCAAAAACTGATTAGAGGAGTATTCTCCTCCTCTATCCGATCTAAGACATTTTACGAATATCCACTCTCACTTTCAACTTTTGCTTTAAAATCAACAAAGCATGCAAATGCTTCATCCTTATGCTTCAAAAAATATATCCAACACATTCTTGTGCAATCATCAATGAAAAGTAGGAAGTAAGAGTGGTTACCTAGACTCTTGGTCTGCATCGGACCACAGATGTCTGAATGCACTAACTGAAGTGGATAGCTGGCCCGCCATGCTTGTCCATGAGGAAATTTCGATCTGGCATGCTTGCCCAAGGCACACCCTTCACAGACTTCCTTACTATCTTGAATTTTGGGAAGTCCAGTTACCATTGCTTGTGAAGTTAGCATTTTCAAACTTGCTGAATTCAAATGACCATATCTCAAGTGCCATAGGACACTTGGATTGGTAATAGCAACATTTGCTAACTTATTTCCTCCTGGCTGGCCAAACTTCAAAGGGAATAATCTATTCTTTGACATTGGCACTTGTGTAATGATTCTATTACTATTGTTCTTGTCAAAAATGGTGCATTTACCCTCATCAAAAATCAACTTATAATTCTTTTCAAGCATTTGACCAACACTTAAAATATTGTGTTGAAGATGAGGTGTGTAATAGATATCACTTACTTGCTTGATGCCTTCTTTCGTTGGAACCTCCATGGCTCCAATGCCTTCAACTGCCAATGACTTGTCATCTCCCAATCGGATCTTTGGATTTGTATGAGGAGTCTAAAGTAGCAAAGAGTTCTTCTTTGCCACTCATGTGATTTGAACACCCTGTGTCCAAAATCCATGTATCATTCATATTTTGCTCTGTCTGGCCATAAGAAAGAAAGAGATTTGTGGACTCTTCCTCTTCTCCAAAATTTCCAAATTGACTGCTCTGGTTGCTACTGCTTCCTTGCGAAGTCTTTGACCAACAATCTCGAGCATAATGGCCAGGTTTGCCACAATTGTAGCAAACTTGTTTTGATTTATCTCCTCCTTTTCCTTTGCCAGATTGTTTCCCTCTATATTGTTGTTGTCCTCCTCTATTCTGATTTCCACCTCTGTTGGATGATCCTCCTCTGTTAGGAGTTCCCCCTCTTTGATTATTCCTGCCTCTGCCTCTTTGTTGTCCTCTGCCATGGCCTCTACCTCTTCCTTCATGTGTGGCAAAAGCTTTATCATCTCCTCCATAACTGGTGGTAGGAGTTTCCTGTAACCTCTCTTCATGTGAGAGAAGTGAACCAGTTAGTGCATCAAAAGACAATGAGGTTAAGTCTTTGGATTCTTCAATAATTATTGCAACTGAATTCCATTTAGGAAGAAGTGTTCTCAACACTTTCTTCACCATAACCTCTGGCTTAATATCTTCCCCTAGTGTGACCATTTTATCAACTACGGCTTTCACTCGCACGTAGTAATCTCCCACTTTTTCATTTTCTTGCATCCTGAGATTTTCAAAATCTCGTTTCAATGTTTGCAGTTTTACTTGTTTTACTTGGTCACTACCTCTATAGCTTTCTTTTAGGGCATTCCAGGCATCTTGTGCAATTACATAAGAGGCAACTCTAGGGAAGATACTTTTATCTAGGGCAGCATGTATGTGATAAAGGGCAAAAGCATTGTTCTTTTGTGCTTCTTTTCTAGCCTTTTTATCAGCATTAGAGAAAGTTGCCCATTCAGCAGCAGTTGGTTCAGTATAGCCCTCTTCGACTACATCCCATAAACCTTTTCCTATCAAAAGGGTTTTCATTTTAATAGACCAATATTCATAGTCTCCTCCATTGAACTCGGGAATCGGAAGACTAGTATTGGATGCCATTGCGAGAATAAAAACAAACTTTATTTGAAGCAAACAAGTACTATAAAGCGGTACAAAGAGATTAATGATTCAAATCAAATCTCGCCTTTTTAGTACATTCGGGTTACGCTTGAAGCTAGCTGCTGATGACAATGACCTCAGGTTCTTCAGGATCCACTTCCTCTGGATCTTCTTCTTCTTCTTCTGCTTCTTCTTCTTCTGCTGCTTCTTCTTCGTCTTCTTCTTCTGCTGCTGCTTCGGGTTCAGGAGAGCGTGGTGAATAGCTCTCACTTGATTCTGCTACCCGTACACCAGGTGTATAACTGGCACTTGCTTGATCCTCTGGAACAACTTCCTCTGGTACAACTTCCACAGTCTCGGACTCTTCAATTCTTTGTCCGAAGATGTTGTCTTCAGAATCTGCCTCGTACCCTGAATCCGGCTTCCTCAGATGATCAATCACCTGATTTTCCAGCTGACAAAACACTGTATGGAGACTTGTTCGTCGAACCCTTTCATCAAAGGATTTCGGTGTCTCTCGTCTCAAAATCGAGAGAAGTGCATTATAACACCCCCCAGACCGGATCATCTAACATTTCACGGGCACATTATTTCTCTTTTTTACAAAAAGCTCTTCAAACAAGGTTTTTAAAATTTTTATAAAGTCTTTAAAAAAAAATTTAATAAATTTTTATATATTTTTTAAATTACCTTTTAAATTAATTTATTAAAAAGATAATTTTAAATAAAATATAATTTAAATTTATTAAATAATTTAAAAAACTTTAAATAAAAATTTAAAACCTTTTAAATTTAAAAAAAAAAAAATTTTACCTTCACGCGGGCGATTCGACCCCGCGACCTCCCAAACACAGACGGCCGCGCTTTGCCGCTACACCAAGCGGCTTGGCTGAAACCAAAAGGGACCACGTTCCCTTTATACCTCGGCGGCGATGATTTTAAAAATAAAAAATGTCGTTTTGCGTCCGGGATTCGATCCCGGGACTCCGTCACGATGTTAGCGGACCGCCCTGTCTGCTACTCCACGCCCATCGGACGTGTCTTCAAAGACACGGGGTCAAATTTCAACGGAGGCGACAAATATATATATTTTTAAAAATGTGCGTGGGGTTATCCCACATTCACTGCGCAAAAGTGCAAATGGGAAATATATACCCAAAGGCACATAGTGATTATCGACTGCCTTCGGGCAGTTCGAGTCCGCTCTTTTGCCGCCAATTCGACGAATCGCAAGCCGCCACGTCACAAAATTTTGAACCAATCGCACGCTGCCACACACGCTGCCACGTCACTCGTTACCTCGATCCGCATGTCATCAACTACCAATTCAACGTCGCCACGTCAACTACCTCGATCCACGTGTTGTCCAGTCAGCACCTCGCTTGCCACCACGTGTCGCCTCGGAATCCATGTCGCTGCCATGTGTCACCTCGAGATTCGTGCCACTGCCACGTGTCGCCTCGAGATTCATGTCGAGCCTGTGCACGATCCGCCTCGGGATCCGTGCCCGATCCTGCTCACGATCCACCTCGAGATCCGAGCCCTGCTGGCTCCTGCCTCGGGATGCGTGCCCACCTGGCCTCGCCTCGGGAACCATGCCCGAACGACTGTCGAAATCTGGCTCTGATACCAGATGTAGACGTGGGTCAAACAAATTCAATACAAAACAAAAATTTAACGCAACAAGAAAATCATAATTTAATTGAACCCCTCTAACCTTATTACATTGCAAACTATATTGAATATATAGGTAGGGGATAGGGAAATAGTCGGCGAAGAGGATAGGAGAAGGATAAGGGAATAGGGAGTTGGAGGGATAAGGGGGAAGAAGGAATAACGGAGGGATAAGGAGGAAATGGAGGAGGGAATATAGGAGGGGAGTTAGGAAGCAAAAATCTGCCGACAAAGTGTGCCGACAAATTGTGCCGACAATTTGTTTTAGGTTTTCACACTTAGGGCTAGAGAACTAGATTTTTCTAAGCCACTTTTAGTGAGAACCCTGTTCACACTTGCAACATTTTATTTGTTTTTGTGTGTTGCGATGTTGATACTCCCTATGTAGAATCATGAGTAATGGAGTGAACACTCTAGAAAATTGAGAATTCTATCAATTTCAAACCTCCTGTAACACCCAAAGATGCACATAATAGAATGGTATCGCAATGTGCAAATGGTGATATGTATGGAAGGTGTAGTAAAATGATATCCTAAAAGGGGGGGAACCCACTATACTGAAGTGAGTTCACAAATTCCTCTCACAAAGAGAGGTGGTACTGTCTAAGGACTGCTACCGACATACCCATGCTTTCGCTTCACCCTCTCGGGGCTTAGTCAAGAATAATAGTTACCAATTCCACTAATTATACTAACCTTATGGATGAATGCGCTAATCCTATCCCACTATATAGGTAATCGTTGGTGATGAAATTCAAGGTCCAATCACAAAAGTGGGGGATTTTTCAGTGATGAAATCCAAAAAACCGCTCCTGTGGGGCTACCAGGTTTCTAGGGGGTGAGCTGATGGAGAGTGCAAATCGATCCACACAAGTCTCGAGCGATGGATTGGGGATGAAGTCCAATCTCACAACTTGTTTAAATACCATGTGAGTGTGTGTGGGTTTGTGTTTTTCTAACGGTGTATGCAAGGTAAGAAACTAACTAGTTGCCTTTTCAAAAGAGAGTCTAACCTAATGCCTTTTTGAAAGAAAATAATTAGATAATTGTATTATTTGTAAAGAAATAGTCTAGCCCTAAATGCCTTTATGAAATAAACTAATCTATTTTACAAAGCGTGGAAACATGCAATCCAAGTGTGTGGAGTAAGGGGATTACGAAACCCTAATTTTCAACTTTATGATGCAAAATTATTTTGAAAATTAACTAACATGGATAAGAGGATTACAAAATAAAATGTGTACTTCTTTTAGCAAGAGATGCTATGAACAAAGGAGGAAATAGAGTAGGATTATGCTATATGTGAAACAAAAAGCTAAAATGTAACTTTATTTGAAAATTAAATTAAATTAAGTTGTTGGAAAGTTGTAGGTTCTATAGTTTTAGAAAAATTTAATGATCCTACAAGATCTAAATGAAAGCAAAATTACACCTAAAAATTACCATTTAACTAGTGAACATTTTATGCTTTCAAAATTTAAACAACAGAGGGATAAAATGGGAAATACCTACACCTTGATGTTGTGGATAGTTTGATTAGATCATGTACTTCTAACCCCTACAATTTTTGGGGTTTTTGAGGCTATCTGGTGGACTTCACCAATCAGGGGGCAAATTAAGATCTGATTCATGGGGCATGGGGTGAATTGGGTCTAGAGACCCTAAATATTTGTTCTGAAGGCCTGATAGGGGTCTCAAGGCTTTGCAAATCTCTATGAAAGTCATATTTAGTACCTACAAAACATATAAAAAATTTGGCCTAATACTATCCGTTGTGGGGGTCCCATCAGGTGTGCCAGAATGAAATGAGTGGAAAGTGGTATTTAGTCTAACATAAACATAAAGTATGTTGAAAAATAAATTTGTATTTCATTTATATTCAAAGATAATATAGGTTACAATAGGGACATGTTTCCCTTTCATAATGTCTTTTTCAATAAACTTCACAACAATCTTGATATTACCTTCTATCATCCCTCAATGTAGATGGGTTTGTGATCCACCGCTGGGTTGTATTTGATGGTGTTCTTTCTCTTTTTACCTATGAATAACCTGTAAAATGGGGTTAGTTGGTTGGGGGGCTTGCATTGGTCAGACCCCTTGGTTATGAAGACTAAATCGACACAAAAACATGATGAAAGTTGCAATAAATGATTCCAAACACTTAGAATGGTAAATGGAAGCTTACCTGCCAAATTTGACGTGATTTGGGCTTTGTAGACTGAAATTACCACCCGAGGGATGAACTAGAACTGGATTCACGAGGTGGGGGGCAAATCCTATTGTAAGTGGTATTCTACATAAATGCTCTAGTAGGGAAGCTCCTTGATTGTTATGCTTTTTTTTGCTATAAAATATGATTGTTCATACTTCAGTGTTGAATTCGATAGATTTTTTGTGCTTATGCCATTAATTAATAGAGATGTAATTAGGGGTTTAAGACCCACTATTTATAGGAAAAGGTAAGGCACAGGGGGGAGTTAAGTAAACTAACCCTAGGTTGAATTCTAACCAAAGTTAGGTTAGGATTTGTTAGGTTGAGGTCTCACATTCCTCATATGAAATATCCTATCCTCACACATGTGTGAGGAAGGATTGAGTCTAATTAGGATTAGGAGGTCCTAAGTCAAATTAGAGCTTGATTAGGGTTCCTAGGAAAATATCTTAGCTAACCCTAATTACACACATGTGGGAGGATATAATTAGTGTTAATTAAGGATTAAGAGTTCAACTAATCAATTTTGCCCTAAAAAGGTGACTTAAGTGAAGTCAACATTAAATTAGATTTTAAGAATTGACTTGATAATTTTTTTTGTCAATTAATGGCCTGTGGGGGCCTCAATTGAGTGAAAATAGGTTGTCAAAGGATATCCCAATGTATGAGATGTGATTTTGAAGGCTTATCAAGGTTTTGGACCTAAAATATGATGAAATGGTATATGGAATTCCACACACTGCTATGGTGAGCTATGATGATCTACGCATGACTACAATAGCCTAAAATAGCCTAGGGATATATGGAATAACCTATGGATACATAGAGATAGCAATGTGTGACTTTTGGGTGTCTACAAAAATATTTCACTAAAATTTTCTCAATCAATCTCTTGGGAGTCCTTTCCGTATTACAATGCTTGTGTACCTCTGTCCAAAGGAGACACCAATACCCTAAATTAATTTCATGTATCTCTATCCACAGGAGACACCAATATCCTAATATTTTCTCTAGTTGGTGATCCTCTAGAAGACCTCTACCTCCACTACCCTTAGCAAATGGAACTCTATCCATAGAAGACACCTGTATTCCATGCTCTAGTTGGAGATATCTGTCCTCAAATATTTCACCTCCAAAGATCTGTCTAAAATTTGTACTAAACACAATACATCAGTCTAGAACAAATTTATCCTCAATCTCTATCTCTAGTTTGGAACAAACCTATCCTCTGATCTGCACCAAAATCTGTCCTCAAATATGTACTAAACATAGTCCTTTGGTCTAGCACAAATTTATCCTTAATCTATATCCTCAATCCTTAACTCAAAGCTTGACTCAATCTCAAATCAACTCTACTAGATATGCCCCATAACTTAACTCAAGGTTTGAACAAATCAATAAAATCTACTCTCAAGCCTTCTCAAAGACTTGTCTCGAATCTGCCTTGTAAGCTTCCACAAAAGTTCACACTAATATATCCATAATTCCTCTCTAGAACTTGTCCAATATGCTCAATAATTTGTATTGTAAGCTGCCACAAAAGCTTACCCAAATCTATCCATAAGTCTTCTCAAATACTTACCTCAAGTATTCTCAACAAGTTCACACAAGAACTTATCCAATCTCATAGAAACATAAAGAGAATTGTTAGAGACTCAATATGCTCTATACTCAACACAATGCTCAATCACTTTTAATAACTCTTTTAGAAACATACAGAGAATTTTTAGAGACTCAATATGCTTCACATTCACCTCAATACTCAATCACTTTCAATCACTCTGAGAAACATAAGGAGAATTTTTAAAGAACTCAATATGCTTCACATTCACCTCAATTACTTTATCAAATAAATTCAAAATATAGAATAATTTGTTTTATGGAACTTGAACAATCACTTCACACATCCACTTGACTAGGCTCAACCAACTCTACTCAATCACTCACTCAATGAAACAATCCTTGCTTGCAATCCCTAGTCCAAGTTTATGAACACTCACTCAAAATATTTCCAACAATGCTTATCAACCAATCTTACATAAAAATGATACTCATGTTCTTTCCAAACCCCAGTTCAAGTTCTTCACTTAACAACTCACTTCAACAACAATGCTTATAAAAAAAATCTCACATAACAATGATACCCATGTCCTTTTCAAATCCTAGTTCAAGTTATTCATACAATCAATGTCTTCAACAACAATGCTTATAAGACAAGGTTTTAACAACAACTCTTTATTCTAGAAAACCTTGAAGAATTAACTCAACACTCTCAATAAGGAAACCCTAATCAATTCCTTTTCACTCCAAACTTATTTTCCAGAAAACCAACCAATCAACTCAACTATGGAATAATGTGCTCATACCTTTTTATTTATGATGAAGGAACCTAAAATATCTACCACAACCACAAACACTTCTTTTCCAAGCTCAAAGGAGTTAGAAGACACTAAACTATCTCAAAGATATAATGCACAATATCAAAACACATATACACCTTATCACTCCATCTTAAAGAAAGCATCCATCAACATATACAAAAATGATTAACCACATACACCTTATGATCTCCCAATTAAAACAATATTCAATATCAAAAATATTGTCAATACAATCTCCTTTTCAACCTAATTCAGTGGCAAAAAGCCCTCTTAAATTTAATCACTCTTCAATTCACTTTTTAATAGATCAAAAACATCACAATAACTTTATTTAAAAATAAATTTCAACACCTTATTCCTTCATTTAATTATAAACTAACAATTAAAATAAGCACCTTTCAAAAACCCCTTATAACTCCCTAAACCTTATGTTTACACCTTAGGCAGTTAAAAAAAATACAAAATTTATTACCTCCACCTAGGTGAGAATCGAACCCTCAATGCAACTTCTCCCAATGCCCTAGCCATGACTCCAACCACCACACGAGCTAGGTGCTCATTGGGGAAAGAATAACACAACGTGATCTATGTTCTTCCCCAATGCATTGAAACCAAAAAGGTCAATGCGTCTCTTCCTCTGATTCTAAAGCACAACACACTAAAACACTCTCATCGAGAATCAAATGTGAACCACTCTGCACCCTCATGACTTAACTTGCGATCACTTGCCACTAGGCCACGTGCCTTGGTGGATATGAGGGTTTTACCCTCAATGGTCTTTAACACTTTTGTTGTCGCCTTAAGACAAAGATTTATCTTCTTCTTCACACGAGTATTCACCACAACACATGCCACTATTATTTCTTTCAAACGAAGGGTAAGTTCTATGCCATTTAGGCATATGGTTTTTATACATATTACCTCCAATAATTTCGAATGTCGGTGCCTTCGAAATTTGAATAATTAATTTATAAATTATTTAAATTCTTTAGAATTTAAATTTTATAAATTAATTTTTAAATATTTTTTGGCTTATTAAAGCCCTCTTTGATTTTACCTCTTTGCATAGATAATATTTATTTATAAAATTTAAATTCAAATTGAATTTAAATATTTTATAAAATAAATATTAAAACCTCCTTTAACTTTTCAAAATGCTTCCTTGGGTTTTTATGAAAAACCTTTTATTTTTCTCATCCATGGTTTTAATAAAAACCCGCCTTCATATGCTTCCACATATTATTAAAAATATTATGAAGCTCTTTTGCCATTAACCATTACATTTTTTCTTGACATATTCCTTGACATCAATGACAACTTTGACTCAAAATGTCCAACAAATTTTAGGTAGGTTTTATCTTCTTTGGATTAAGTAGATTTTAAACAAGTTTTTATCTTGCATTAGATCCTACTTTAAGCATGAAATAGAAGATTAAATCTATCTATGTGTTTGAATCTGACATGATAAAAATATCCCTTAAATGTAGCTTCTATCATGAAGATAAAGAAAGCCTTTGATATAATTAATAAACTATCCCTCTTTGATGAAATTAATTTTCATAAAGATAGGACAATTTATTGCCTTCAAATAATGGCCTTAAAAAGTTATCGTAATTTATCCTTCTTTAATGAAATCACAATTTTCATAAATAAGAACTAATATAATGCTTTAAACCACTAGCCTTTGGTGTAATGACAAATTACCTCTCTTTGATGAAATCAGAATTTTTATAAAGAGAAGGGTATTTATTGCTCTTAAATGATGGCTAATGAAATGCCATAAAAATTACCCCCTTCAATGAAATTGAAATTTTCATGAAGGAAAGCTCATTTATGCTTGCAAATAAAGATATAAAGCAGAAAAATCTGATTTGCCTTGAAAATGTAAAAAAAAATGAAATTCCAAAATTATAAAAACCCTTAAAAATAGTAGTTTTCAAAAATATTTATAAAATCTAAATGGCCTCGGAATGAGTTTGAATCTATTGTGTATGTAATATTGAAGTTCATTCTAGGGCTCCATGCAATTATTTTTAAGTTTTAATTTTTAATTTTATTTTTTTTAATCAATGAAAATTAAAAAAAATCTGCAAAAATAAAGTTATAAAAATAAAAAAAATAAAAAAAATGAAAAACAAAAATGTTGCAACCCAAATTTCTCCACAAACCCTGCAAGCATGAAAATTCTGCACAAAAACCAACATTAGCGTTACCCGAATTTACGTAGTCAAACAACTAATGTGGTGCAAGCTTCTAAGGAAAGGGTGCAATAAACTGGAAATAAAACACATTAACCATAAAAAAATGCATTGAAATCTGCTATATCTCCATTATATTGCAACAAAAAAGGTATTCAATGTTTACAATGTGTGCAGAAAATTTACCCCTAAAATAGGCATCATGTGGAAAATGTAGTCCAGCGGTTTGGCAAAAACATTCAAAAATATGGCCTCCACAATGGTCCAAGTAGGTCCTAAAAAATCCAGCCCCCTTTCCTGCTTTCAATGGTGCATTTAATTTTTTTTTAGAAAACTTTCCATTTTCCTCTTCTTCTCTTTCATTTGACTGTTCGCTTCATTTCCCCTCTTGTTTCATGTCTTCTCACCCTATCGTTTGCTTCATTTTGGATTGGCGTTTCATCGTGCATGGTCCCTTAACAATGTAACGGTTGCATTCTGTCCATTAAGCCAGTTCACAACACTTTGAAAATGCTCCATATCCTCTTAATTTGGAAAGTTAATAATTCACTATACCCATTTGAAATATGCCTTTGTACCTATCCTTTACACATGACAATACCATGCACGTGGCCTTTTATCTCTTTAGGTAACTCTACCCCAGGGTTATGCATAAGGGGTTGGACTCAAAATATACTTGTAAAAAAATGGTGAATCCTAACCAAAATCAAGGTGAATCATGGAGAATCCTAATAAAATGAAATCGGGCATTTTCACACCAAAATTTGGGATATTTGAAGCCCTAAAATGTAATGTCATATTTGGGACCACTTTTTACCTATTAAGTCATCTTATAACTTCATAAAAGTGCCACCATTATATCAGGCTTAAAAATATCTTTCCAATGAGTACAAATATGCCTATGTTTGGATATATATTGTGGTGAATTGACCCTAAGAAAAAATTGATCCTAAAAATTTTAGGCGAATGGGCCGATGTCGAGGGTCCTCATATTCACCAATTTTCAATTTTGAAAATCCTAATATTCGTCCAATTGGCGAATATTTTCCACTATGCATAACTATACTCTACCCTTTTGTTTTATACACTAGATGTCGCATACGAGTGTATCATTGGCCTTTTTCTTACAACATATATTTCTCCTTTATAATATTAAATACTAAAATTATTTTAAACTATCACCAAGTCAAAATGGCCTTCGCACGTCCCTCGATGTTCTAGACCTTCATTCAATGACATGATCTTGCTTTCTCTATTGCCTAAGTGTTCATCCTTCTAATGAGTATGCAAATGCTCTACTATATATCACATATTTTCTTATGTTTAACCAACTAATTCATTGCCCAATAGCCATATTTTGCCACATTATGGTCCTCTCCACATAGCGATACACTGCCTGACTATCAACATCACCCTCTATGGCAAGAATCATCCAAAAATTTGCCTATTACCACTGGTCTCCTGCTACTTATGCTGGATCCACTGTGACTCCTTGTCACTTCTACCAAATGACTATACTACAATGTTCTCGATTGCTGGCTTTTCTAGGTGCTAGTGTTGCGTGTATTTTCCGATAACCTAGTGTAGCACTGATTTACTTTATTCTAGTGACATAACACTCATACATCTGAGTGTCCACATCTGCCTATGGCATCCAAATCATCGAACATCCACCTAGTAACATCTACTGAAAGTTACCACATTGCTTGGTTTTTAGTGCTTCCTCCATCTACTCTGCCATCATCGATACCGTGAAGGTATCCATCACTTGTGATCTCCACATCTACGTTGGAGTGTCCCATGTCATCTTTATTGGACGTCACATCCGCAAGATTGCATCACACCATTGGGTCTTATCTTTCCCTCATGGAGTTTTTATTGGTGTCCATGAACTCACCCTGGATTGTCATCCCACATGATCATCCTCATGCTATATCTTCACTGTGGAGGTCATTGCCATGCTAGATCGGTGGTATTTTTTAGAATGCATTCTTGTTTGAACATATTTTTCTTAGATTCATCACCGCTTTCATCCATGATGAGGCAAGTACACCATAGAAATATCTCTTATTTACCACAACATATGGATACGTGGTCAGAGTCTAGGTACGTGGATGACAAACCACTACTATTCACTATGTGCATGTGAGATTTTATCCAGCAAAATCGATGAGTGTGATCCTACTCATTTGGGTCCCCAAACCTGCCATTGTGTCATACCTCAATTCCATTGTACTTATTATCTAAAATCCCTAAAGACACTACACAACTTTGAATATTGTGCCCCTCGCTAGTTTGATTCTCGTCATCATACACTTTGACCCCTATCATGATTTTGAATGTCGATGATGATTTTTTTACAACACAACTTGACGACGTTGTAGCGATACATTCTTACAATATGGGGGAAATCTGACATGGGTGTTGTGTAATCTTCAAATTTTGACTGCCATAATGTCCACCTAGTCCATATTGGGTCTTCCATTCTTCATTTTGTTTATCTCCACATTCTGCATCATCCAGACCCATCTGAGCTATTTGTCATGTCATAGTCCACATTGGCTGAGTAAAGGGGTTGTGGCTTACTATCAATGTCTAACCACATCATCTCTATGGGATCCGCACCTCTGTTGTTTGACAAAAACCTACTTGTTGCCACATCGACTCTCCATCACATCCTACTATCGGTGAATCATCGTGCTCCCTGTGCTATGACAATACAAATTACTCCTTCCATTTGGTAGTTTTAGCTTAACATCGACCGCCTTATGCATCCAAGCTCCATGTCACCATGCTATGTGTCCATGTAGCCAACTCACACAGTAAACTTCACATGCCACCTCACTCCTCATATTTTTTTTGATATGGGGTCCACCTCTAGACACATATGCCCTAACTGCCTAACGTTTGTCAGAGCCTTCGTTCACCGCATAGGCCCCTCTATTCGAATTGTCGTGCCTGGAGGTCCTTCCACATCACTGTGTTTTTTTGTCCCGACAAACTTTCAATAACCTCGTCACATGCGTTGTTTGAATTAAATTCCGATGCAGTCCCTGCACATTAAACATTTGTGTATATTAAAAACTCTTATAACTTTATAAAACAGGTGACATATATGTGTATAGATGGAAACAGAAGCATATTGTACTTTAATTCATCATTATAATATAATTATATATAGATATATAAATATCTATACATATTATTTTATCGTTTTATATATATTTATTATTATTATTTTTTTTTATCATTATAATATATTTATATATATTATAATATGAATATATTTGTTTATTTATTATTTTTATTTGTTTTATCCTTTTTGTACATTCATATATATATACCTAAATATATATAAATTCATTTTATTTTTGTTTATTTATTTACATATTGATTTATTTAATTCAAAATGTATGAATTAATTATATTTGAAATCTTAAGATAAATAAAATAAAGCAATGCCATGGGAAAAGACTTATCAAGATTAATCAAAATATTAAAACAATAAAACCAATAATAAGCACCAACCACCCACACCTCGAATACTACCACAAGAATATAAAAGGATCCTATAAATTGAGGACCTTCAGAGTCCGCATGGTGAGCTCATGGCTAAGGTCCTATCAAACATTTGTTGAGCAAGGTGCAGCAACAGTATTGTCATTGTTGTCAACACAGTCAGACAGATCGGTTGATGCAGTGGATAGGAGTTAAGAGGTTCTTCAGAGCAGGAGTTAAGAGGTTCTTCAGAGTATGTACAATGATTCTCCAAAAGATCGAAGTGGCCCATATGCTAAAAATCAAAAGAAAATCACAAGGAAGAAAACTGTCGCGATATCGCGACATGTTGAGCAAGAAAGAAAAACTATCACGATATCGCGACATGTTGAGCAAGAAAGAAAAACTATCACGATTTCGTGACATGTTGGAGAGAAAGCAAGCAAGAAAAACTGTCATGATTTCGTGACATGTTCGGAGAGAAAGCGCAAGCAAGCAAAACTGTCATGATTTCGTGACATGTTCAGAGAGAAAGCGCAAGCAAGCAAAACTGTCACGATTTCGTGACATGTTCGAAGAGAAAGCGCAAGCAAGAAAAACTATCACGATTTCGTGACATGTTCGGAGAGAAAGCGCAAGCAAGCAAAACTGTCATGATTTCGTGACATGTTCGGAGAGAAAGCGCAAGCAAGAAAAAGTGTCATGATTTCGTGACATGTTGGAAGAGAAAAAGGCAAGTAGAAAAAGTGTCACGATTTCGTGACATATTGCAAGAGAGATTGTATGGAAGAAAAAGTGTCACGATTTCGTGACATATTGCAGGAGAGAGAGTCTGAAAGAAAAAGTGTCACGATTTCGTGACATATTGCAAGAGAGATTGTACGGAAGAAAAAGTGTCAGATTTCGCAACATATTGCAGGAGAGAGAGTCCGAAAGAAAAAGTGTCATGATTTCGTGACATATTGCAAGAGAAAGTATGGAGAAAAAGTGTCACGATTTCGTGACATGTGGTTGCCGAAGGCAAGAGATAGAGCTAAGGAGAAAAAGTGTCACGATATCGTGACATGTCGGGTTTTCATGACCCGAAGGCAAGAGAAAGAGCAAAGGAGAGAAAGTGTCACGATATCGTGACATGTCGGTTTTGTGACTAAAGGAGGAGAGAGAAAGTAAGAAGGCAAAGTGTCACGATATCGTGACAAAAGTAAAGAGGAAGAGTACAGAGGTGAAAGTGTCGTGATATCGTGACATGTGTTTTTGCGGGTACAAGCCAAGAAGAGTAGCAAGGAGGAAAAAGTGTCACGATATCGCGACATGTTGTGTTTTCATCGTGGTACAAGCCAAGAAGAGTAGCAAGGAGGCGAAAGTGTCACGATATCATGACATGTTGTGTTTTCGATGGGTACAAGCCAAGTAAGAGTAGCAAGGAGGCGAAAGTGTCACGATATCGCGACATGTGTTTTCATGGGCAAAAGCCGAGAAGAGGACAAAGAGGCAGAAGTGTCACGATTTCATGACAGGTCACTTTGGCACGAGCTAAGAAGAGAACCCAGCCGAAATAAGATATGTGATAGTTAACTGAAGTTATACGACAGTTACAGGTGTAGTTGTAGAAGAAAATCATGCAGCTAAAATAAGAAGAGTTAACTGAAGTCAGTACGTCAGTTACAGGTGCAGTTATAGAGAAAAATCATGCAGCTAAAATAAGAACAGTGAACTAAAGTCAGAACGACAGTTACAGGGCCAGTTACGGAGTGAAAGCATCGAGCGACGGTTAAACTGAAAGTCATCAATCGAAGACCAAACAAAGAGCCGTAACTATTAATAGGATGCATGAGAGAATACTGTGGGTGATAAAGGAGTTACATATAGAAGTTTCTATTAATAAGTTGCATGCGAAAATATGGAAGTTAAAAATAGAATCAGAACTTTGTTATAAAAGGAGGTCTACGTGGAGAATTACTAGGTGCTAAAATAGGGTGAAAGTGCTACAAAAAGAGGGTTGGAAGAGTGTCGTAAGAGAGCGTTAGGCAGAGCCGTGAGAGCCGTAAGAATGCAGTAAGAAGCACAACAAGAGGGTTGTAAGAGGGCCGTAAAAGTGCAGTAAGCAGAGCCTTAAGTGTGTGTGATGTTTTGGTGAATAGCGAGAGAGGTTGGGTTAGCAATAGACCAGTCAGGGTCTTGTATAAGCAGAGGCATTTTTATGTCAATCTTATAGTTTCAAAATTGCAGTCCAAGTTGGTGCTTGGAATTAGGGGTTGGTGCTCCTTTCTGTTGGTGCAGATAAATTAGGGGTTGGTGCTCCTTTCTGTTGGTGCAGATAAATTAGGGGTTGGTGCTCCTTTCTGTTGGTGCAGATAAATTAGGGGTTGGTGCTCCTTTCTGTTGGTGCAAATAAATTAGGGGTTGGTGCTCCTTCCAGTGGGTGCTGGTAAATTGATTGTAAAATTGATATTTTGCAAAGGCTGGATTTGGATGGGAGTCCAAACAGTCAATTTTTGAGGAGTAGCCAAAACTGGTGAACCTCGGTACATCTTGTGTTGTGTGATGCTCTCTTGTTATATTTGCTTTATGTGGTTTTAAGTTTTCATTGTTTTGGCTTTAAGAGTTGAAGTTTTTAAGTTTTAAAGAGCCACACTGATTCACCCCCCTCTCAGTGTCATTGTGAGACTAACAATTGGTATCAGAGCCAAGTTCCTAAACAAAGCTTAACCAGCTAGGGTGATCTTGGATTAGTACGCAATGGCAGGTGGTGAAGGCTTCTCATCAAACAAAGCACCATTGTTGGATGGAACTAATTACACATTTTGGAAACTCAGGATGCAGACATATCTTTGTGCTTTGGGATACGACATTTGGGATTCAGTAGACAGTGGATACACAATACCCACCACTCCTCCAACCGATGCTGTCGGTAAGAAACTGTTTGAGAATAACTCTAAAGCAAAGAATGCTATCATGTGCGGTTTAATGGACAGTGAACTGATAAATATTATGAGTTGTAAAATGGCAAAAGACATATGGGACAAACTAAAGAGCATTCATGAAGGAGACGACAAGATCAAGGAGGCCAAGTTACAAATGCATCGAGCTCAGTTCGAAGCATTAAATATGAATGACGATGAGAACATAGAGGCATACATGCTGAGAGTTAATGGAATCATTAATGCGATTAGAGGACTCGACGAGGAAATGGAAGATGCTGTCATCATGAAAAAGGTACTAAGATCTCTTCCCCAAAGATTTGATTCTAAAGTTTTAGCAATAGAAGAAGCTAAAGATCTAAATACTTTTAGTATGGATGAGATGCATGGTTCTTTGACTGCATATGAGATGAGAATAGGAAAAACTAAACCCACAGATAGAGAAGCTGCTTTTAAAGCACATAAAAATATAAAAGCAAAACAAGAATCCGAGGAAGAAGAGACATCAGATGAAATGGAAGCAAACTTTGTTCGAAAACTAAAAATGGGAAAAGGAAAATACAGAGGAAAGTTACCATTTAAATGTTTCAATTGTGGAGGCATTGGGCATCTTGCAACTAAATGTCCACTTAATGAGAAGAACATAAGTGATGAAGGATCGCACCAAGAAAGAAGTGACTGGAAGAACAAAACAAATTTTAGAAAAGGCAACTTCAAGAAGAAAAGTTTCATCTCCAAGAATGTCAGTTCATCAGAAGACAGTTGCAGTGAGGATTCTGAAGAGGAAACAGGTGAAGTTCTTTATATGGCACTCAAAGAAGAAAAAATAGAAAAAGAACAAGTATGTGATGAAAACCTAGAGGTTGAAGTAGATCTAGAAGGTGAGTTGATCGCTGCACTTGAAGAGTTGGGTTTAGAAAGGAAAAAGAACAAAAGACTGTCCAAGAAGTTGGAAGAATATGAGGGTAATATTGAAGATCTCTTCTTACAAATTCATAAAGCCAAGAAACTAGAAGAAGCCTTGAAGTCACAGATCAATGAGAAAGAGATTGTTTGCTGCAAACAAGAAGAGGAGATTGTGTTATTGAGGAAACAACTAGAAGAGGCCAATACAAATCTCAAATTTGAGAAGAGCACAGAGTTGCTAGATAAAATGATAAGGCAACAAAGAAGCCCCATGTGTAAGCTTGGTCTTGGATGTGAAGTTGAACAACCTTCATCTTCTAAATCTGTAGAGAAGAAGAAATCCACTGTTGAAGGATCAAAGCAAGAAAAGCTTGAAGCTGAATCCTCAAAAGGAAGAAAATCTCAAAGGAGATCTACAACAAAGCAACCACAACAAAAGAGGTTCTATCACTCTCACTTTATTCATAATAATGCTTTTAATGGCTATTGTTTTAGATGCAACCATTATGGTCACAAGGCAATTTATTGTGGATTGAATAATAGATCAAAGAGTTATGCTTGGTAGAAATACATCTGTTATTCCGGTTGAACACCATGTGCAATGTTTTAAATGTAATGGTCATGGGCACATAGCAAGGTCTTGTCCAAGAACTTTTGTATCTAATCTAAGGCAAGACAGTAGATTTCATCAAACGCAAAGAATGCAACACAGACAGGGAAGAAATCATGTGCATCAAAGAAAGGAAAATAATCATCCATCAAGGATGTACAAGAGACAACCACCCAAGAGAAATGTTCAAGTTCACGAAAAGGTTCAAAATAGGGATGGAGTTGAAAACCTTCAGCCTAAGTTCAAGAAATATTGGAGAAAGAAAGAAGAGAGGAAATCGTGTCTCCTTGGACTGAAGGAGATTACTCCTCTATTGCACTAAGCAGCTACAGGTAGCACATCCTCAGGGGGAGCAATGTTAAAGTTTTATTTTAATGCTCCTATGTATTTGTGTGGATATCTGAGGATGAAAGGAAAGTAGTCGGGGAGTTGTCGTATAGTTGTCAAAATGTGTTTCAGTTCATGTAGATGTTTGTGGAGATAGTATCAAACTGATGTGCTTCAGCAGAACAACATGGTGAACAGCTAGGTTTTCGATGCAGTAGCTGATAGGCATTATCTGAGATAGAACATGCAGCACAAGTCGACGTGTCATGGAAGCATAAGCTGGCAGGTGCTTGTTTTGAAGCCTGTAACATTCCCAATCTGTAGATAAAATAGAATCCATGTTGTGAGTGGGAAGGCGTGCGTTTCTTAACCAAAAATACAACACATCATTTGGTATAAGAGAGCATTAATTTTCTCTAAAGAAGTAGCAGTTGTCAAAGAGATGCCAGAGTCAAAGCAAACAGTGGCACTAGCACCCAGTTGGTCAAGAGTGCAAATTGGCACATGCAAGGCAAAGACATTGAGTAGCCCTGACATATGCCCTAGCAAGAAGCAGAATATCGAGTGTTGATGACTATGCGTAGATTGAGGTTCCAACGCTAGATGTAACGGTCCACTGTCAATACCTACGTAGGCAATGAAAACATTCATGGCAGCCATTAGAAACCAGAGACATTGAGTTGCACAATGGATGCGAGGCAAAGTCGTTAGTCACGGAGGAGGTGGCAATCAAGAGGCTAAAGAAAATTATGGAGATTGTCGATGTTAAAGTTGATGAAGGTAGGGAATGAGTTATAAGCATAGTGGTTGAAGCCCATTGGTTGTGAAAGAAGTTGGGTGGGGATATTGAGGGTATGAGTTTTGAGTACTACTTGAGCATGATTGATTGAGCCTTTGAGAAGGCCTTTGGGAAATATTTGAGGACAGTGTTGGGATAGATTTCTAGAGCAGATTTGGACAGGTTTTGTATGAGCTTGTTATTCAACATTGGACAAGTTCTGTGTGAGCTTGTTATTCAGCATTGGACAAGTTCTATGTGAGCTTGTTAAGTAGGTTCTGTGTGAGCCTATTGATAGAGTATAGAGGATAGAGTCCCAATGGATAGAGATCCAGCAACCAACATAGTTGAAGATAGATCTGAGTGAGGATTCTTCAAGTGGAGAGAGGTCCACGAGAGAGAGTCTTCTATAATATAACAATTGGAGAGAGGTCCACCAATAGGATAGGGATACTTTCAATAAATTGGGAGTGGTCATGCTTCCCAAGAACCGACTAGCTATCGGGACCACATTCTCAGGGGAGCATTTATATATTTGATTATCTTTTTGCTCATATTTGTAAGTTTTGCTAACTGTCATAATTTGTGCCTGAGAATGTTGTGCATGGACTCAGGGGGAGTCTGTAGCAGCCCTTTGGTATTATTGTCAAAGGGGGAGAAGAATTATAGGAAATTGCACGTGTGTTGCCAACAATTCCAAAGGGGGAGATTGTTGAGCAAGGTGCAGCAACAGTATTGTCATTGTTGTCAACACAGTCAGACAGATCGGTTGATGCAGTGGATAGGAGTTAAGAGGTTCTTCAGAGTATGAGTTAAGAGGTTCTCCAAGAAGATCGAAGTGGCCCATATGCTAAAAATCAAAAGAAAATCACAAGGAAGAAAATTGTCACGATATCGCGACATGTTGAGCAAGAAAGAAAAACTATCGCGATATCGTGACATGTTGAGAAGAAAGAAAAATTGTCATGATTTCATGACATGTTCGGAGAGAAAGTGCAAGCAAGAAAAATTGTCACGATTTCGTGACATGTTCGGAGAGAAAGCACAAGCAAGCAAAACTGTCACGATTTTGCGACATGTTTGAAGAGAAAGCGCAAGCAAGAAAACTGTCACGATTTCGTGACATGTTCGGAGAGAAAGCACAAGCAAGAAAAACTATCATGATTTCGTGACATGTTTGGAGAGAAAGCGCAAGCAAGAAAAACTGTCATGATTTCGTGACATGTTGGAAGAGAAAAAGGCAAGTAGAAAAAGTGTCACGATTTCGTGACATATTGCAAGAGAGATTGTATGAAAGAAAAAGTGTCACGATTTCATGACATATTGTAGGAGAGAGAGTCTAAAAGAAAAAGTGTCACGATTTCATGACATATTGCAAGAGAGATTGTATGGAAGAAAAAGTGTCACGATTTCATGACATATTGTAGGAGAGAGAGTTCGAAAGAAAAGTGTCACGATTTCGTGACATATTGCAAGAGAGATTGTAGGAGAAAAAGTGTCACGATATCGTGACATGTCGTTTTGACCGAAGGCAAGAGAAAGAGCAAAGGAGAAAAAGTGTCACGATATCACGACATGTCGGGTTTTCACGACCTGAAGGCAAGAGAAAGAGCAAAGGAGAGAAAGTGTCACGATATCGTGACATGTCACATTTTCATGACTAGAGGAGAGAGAAAGTAAGAAGGAAAAGTGTCGTGATATCGTGACAAAAGTAAAGAGGAAGAGTAAGGAGAAAGTGTCGTGATATCGTGACATGTGTTTTTGGCGGTACAAGCCAAGAAGAGTAGCAAGGAGGCAAAAGTGTCATGATATCGTGACATGTGTTTTTGAAGGTTGAAGCCAAGTAAAGTAGCAAGGAGGCAAAAGTGTCACGATATCGTGACATGTTGTGTTTTTGGGTTCAAGCCAAGTAAGAGTAGCAAGGAGGCGAAAGTGTCATGATATCGTGACATGTGTTTTCGTGGGCGAAAGCCAAGAAGAGGACAAAGAGGCAAAAGTGTCACGATTTTGCGACAGGTCGCTTTGGCGCGAGCTAAGAAGAGAACCCAGCCGAAATAAGATATGTGACAGTTAACTAAAGTTATACGGCAGTTACAGGTGCAGTTGCAGAAGAAAATCATGCAGCTAAAATAAGAAGAGTTAACCGAAGTTAGTACGTCAGTTACAGGTGCAGTTACAGAGAAAAATCATGCAGCTAAAATAAGAACAGTGAACTAAAGTCATAACGACAGTTACAGGGCCAATTACGGAGTGAAAGCATCGAGCGACGGTTAAACTGAAAGTCATCAATCGAAGACCAAACAAAGAGCCGTAACTATTAATAGGATGCATGAGAGAATACTGGGTGATAAAGGAGTTACATATAGAAGTTTCTATTAATAAGTTGCATGCAAAAATATGGAAGTTAAAAATAGAATCAGAACTTTGTTATAAAAGGAGGTCTGCGTGGAGAATTACAAAGCTGTTGAAATAGGGTGAAAGTGCTACAAAAAGAGGGTTGGAAGAGTGTCGTAAGAGAGCGTTAGGCAGAGCCGTGAGAGCCGTAAGAATGTAGTAAGAAGCGCAGCAAGAGGGCTGTAAGAGGGCCATAAAAGTGCAGTAAGTAGAGCCTTAAGTGTGTGTGATGTTTTGGTGAATAGTGAGAGAGGTTGGGTTAGCAATAGACCAGTCAGGGTCTTGTATAAAGCAGAGGCATTTTTATGTCAATCTTATAGTTTCAAAATTGCAGTCCAAGTTGGTGCTTGGAATTAGGGGTTGGTGCTCCTTTCTGTTGGTGTAGATAAATCAGGGGTTGGTGCTCCTTTCTGTTGGTGCAGATAAATTAGGGGTTGGTGCTCCTTTCTGTTGGTGCAGATAAATTAGGGGTTGGTGCTCCTTTCTGTTGGTGCAGATAAATCGGGGTTGGTGCTCCTTCCGGTGGGTGTCTGGTAAATTGATTGTAAAATTGATATTTTGCAAAGGCTGGATTTGGATGGGAGTCCAAACAGTCAATTTTTGAGGAGTAGCCAAAACTGGTGAACCTCGGTACATCTTGTGTTGTGTGATGCTCTCTTGTTATATTTGCTTTATGTGGTTTTAAGTTTTCATTGTTTTGGCTTTAAGAGTTGAAGTTTTTAAGTTTTAAAGAGCCACACTGATTCACCCCCCCTCTCAGTGTCATTGTGAGACTAACAACATTAGCATTCAAATACGAACAAACTCCCAAAATCAAAAGCTTAAAGGTGGGTCCCCAATTTTGGGGTACGTTGTGGAGTAGCCACAACAAATGGTGACTCTATTGGGAAATGCTCTCGAGCATTTCAATGAAGAACCCAATCTGAAATTAGAACACACAATATCAGTGAAACAAATATTATTTAGCAATGTCCCAAGAAGGTGGGGGTAAACAACTTCAGAATGAAAACAACTAATCCATCTACCTTTGCCAAGTGTGTTCAAAAGTGATTCATTCTTACATATCTGAAAATCCTCCAAATTCCATCATCCCTTTTTGCATTAGGATATGAAGTATTTATCATAATGAAATGGCTATAGATAGAGCCCCACTTCCAATCAAGCGTCCATAGCCTCGATGGGGTTTATCTAACTCACCCTTGTGTTTGCTCAACGCTTTGCAAAGCCTTTAATTTTACCCAAGTTATATCTAGACATATCCCTACTTCCAGTCAGGCATCCATAGCCCTGGTAGAGTTTATCTAGATCTTGTGACTAATTTGATCAAGCTTTTCGATGCTCATTCTCTCTTTTTTTCTCTCTTTTTTTTTTTTTCAAATATAATTTTTTTCTTTTTCATATTTTTTTCAAAAGAACAACTGGGCAAAGCTTCAAGCATCACTAGGGTTAGGCAGCCTACAAGTGGAGCGTATTGGATTTTTGCCTAGGGTTGCAGATCAAGATAACTTCATCCTTCATAATCCCAGAAATACCATTTAATGTTTGTGAGTTACATGTGGAGCTCTAGCAAAATATTTCATTGTTCCACTCCCCACCATCCTAGTCCCAAAATCTGAGCATGATCACCAAATAACTCATTCTCCTTTTCTCGGGTTCACCTATTTTTAGATTAGATACTCCAACCTACTAAACCAAGAACACCAAAATGGGCCAGAGACCATAAGTTAGCGACCACAAAATATCACCTCAAAACAAGGGAACAACCCAAACACAAAATTCAAAAATTAAACTTAAGTATAACCACACAAAAAAACACGACCAAACAAAAATATGAAAGTCAAGACCATATACAAATGTACAATATGGTACAAGGTGTAAAATTTGATCTATCATTTCCCTAGATCCCAAACATGATTAAGACATTTCGAAATACATATAACATGATACGTATGCCAAATTTTACAGAAATCCAATGAAAATAATATTAGGCCAAACAATACCACAATATTCAACTTGCCTCTCTCATCCCACCAATTTGATTTAATTTCATTGATAATCCCATAGGTGAGCTTTAAATCATTAAATTTATTAGACAATAATTGATAGTCAATTCTATCTTGTCTATTACTTACAATACAACTTTCACAATTCAATTCATGATTTAGAAATAAGCTTTCCTTTTTAAATATGAGATCTTGCAAACAAGAGCCTATTTCTAAAAACTTTAAAGCCAAATCATTTTTCAAATTTGTAGGTCAATCAAATTCATGCAACCACTTGCAAGCATCTAGGGTATTTATTAAATGAGAATCATCATAAGTTTTTATCTTATATTTGATTATTAATTGTTGATGAACTTGATTCAACAATTTAATCATATCAACTTCTTTTTCATTCAACAAATCAATATCATTAGTGGTGTGAGGAGAAATTAACACAAATTCTTTATCAACCACAAATGTCATTTCATCAATGATAACATTTGAATCCAACAAGCAATTAGGTAAACCTTCTCCTGAAGTTTGAATGGTAGAACACAAAGGGTGAGATTTTACCTTTTGCATATTTTAATTTGACAAACCTTTGTGAGAATTTATAATCTTTCCCTTTTCTTCATGATTTTCATCATCATCCTCTTGTCGCACTTATTTTTTTCCATGACATGTTTATCAAAGACACCAAAGTTAGGCACCCAATTAAAAATATGTCCATCCTTTTCAAACCATGATTCTTGTCTATCTAGGTATGGGTCATTTAACACATCTCTATGATAAATCACTTGGGTTGTTTCAGGTAACGTGACATTTTCAATTAGATCATCAGTGATATCAAACCCAAACCACTCAGGTTCTATAATTTCCTCATTTTGAGATGGCATAGACATTATAGAACCAATAGGTGAATCAATATTTTTAATTTCTTGTCCCTCAAATGGTTCTCCTTCTTTATCCATGGTTGTAGAATCCTTATCACTTTCCAAAACTTTATTAGATTCCAACCCCTCTTCCCAAAATTTCTCAAATTGTACAAGATTTGTAATATCCTCATGTAAGGAAGCAATTGAATTATCCTACATATCAATTAACATAAAACATTCATTAGAAGGTTTGGAATGAGCATATTCTTCCCATTTCTTGTTAACCATCCATACTATTTCTTCCTAAAATTCTTCAAGAAATTCTTCTTCCAACTTTTCTTTGTCATCATCTCTAGCATGTTGAAGGTTGTGATCAAATTTAATCACCTCATCTAAATTTATGGAAGGTCCTAGTTCGTCACATGTTTCAAAACAAGTCCACTCTAGGATCCCTCCATTGTCTAAAATAATATTGCTTTTAGTATCTTCGACCTTTGTCACATGAGGATGTTTTACAACATCATCAAGATATGTATCTTGAGGCCTTTGTTCTTTTAGTTGAGCGGTGTTTAGTTTAAGCTGTAGAGCAGCAAAGTTCTTCCATTTATTCCACTAACAATGATCATCTTCCAAAATTGGGATGTGATGCTCAACTATATCTTCACATTTTTCAAATTCATTAATGGGTTGATCCTCAAACTCACCTTCACCTTCCTTAGATGGTTCAATCATTTCCAAAAGTGGGTTATTTCTTGTATTCAAATTTGTAAAGCTATCATGATCCACATTAGTAACCCATGATACAATTTGATCATAATTTGGAAGGTGTGGATTTTCTTGGCTATCAGTTTCAACGATATCACCTAGAGTATCTTCTGAGAACAAGTGGTGAAACTATATTATATCTTCGAATTCATTCATTTATTTTATTTCAAAATCACTTTAAACCACTTTTTATGGCTTATGGGCTTATATAATGGGACCATACCAATCCTCACTTGTAAACCAAAAATTTTATTCACTCATCTCCAACTCATCACTACTTGACTCATGTTGGCTTTCTTGATCTTTACAATGGTCATCTTCCAAAAATAAGTGATGATATTCCACCATGTCTTCCAATTCATCTCTTGACTCCTCAAATTCACTCTCAACCCCCTTTGGTGAGTTAAGGGTTTCTTCAATAAGATCAACTCTTGTATCTTTCTCCCAATGGTTGTCCAAATATTCCTTTACGAGTAAACATGACCAAATCATATCCTAATGGGTTTGTTCATCCCAATCCTCATTAATGGACCTTGGATTTGAGACTTGCACATCTTCTTGGATGAAATCCAAGGTGGTTGTAATTTTTAGACATTCCACTTCGTCCCATTGATTTTTCACCCTAGGGCTAAGCAATGATGGTTGATCCACCTTTTATCTTTCTGAAATATACCATTGTTCTAATTTTATCGTGGTCTCATAAACTTCATGCAAAGATGGGTCATCAAGATTTTCCCTTAAAAATGTAGCAACTACGGGGTGTATTGCTCCCATGTATATTTCAATAGATCTTTCTTCTAAAACAATGAAATGGAGCACCACTTCGGTATACAACTTATGAAACCTATAATTGAATTCACTCATGGACTCATTAGGTTCCTTAGAGATAGATACCAATTGATTTAACATCAAAACAGGGTCAACTTGTTTTCCAAAATGGCTAGTGAATGTTGCTTCTAGTTGAGCCCAAGAAGTGATGGAATATACAGGTAGGTGTAAGTACCACTCATACGCAACCTCATCCAATGTGTATGAAAATAATATATAAGGAACATCTCCTTTTCATATTTGCAATTACCTTAAGGTGTCCTTGTATCTTTGAATATGTTCCTCAGTCGAGGTCACATCATGCTTAAACATGGGTAAATGATTTTCTACACCTTGAGGAATTTTATGAGTAGGCCTATCCAAGTGACTATAATAGCCAACTATCCACAATAAAATTTCTGCCCTAGTTGGAAAAATTGATGCCATAATTGAAACTTCAAGAATAGCTTCAGAACCAATTCGTTATTCACATAAATATTTCTTACAAATAGGCATGAAATGACTAACCAATATCAAATGTTTACCGTATGAATCATCATGTTAACATTAAACCAAAATATATGCATCAATTAAACCATGACATTGAATAACATTCTCAAATTTACAATAAGATTAGTATCAACACATCATAAAATAAAGAATATTAGAATCAATGAAAGTGATCAACACAATATCATTAGTCAAGACCAATGTCTTTGAATAAATATTTCAAGTAACATGAACAATCTAGCATCTAAATAGCAATAAAATAAATCAATTCAAGTCCTCCTAGCTCCCAAAGTGTTGAGTGCTAAAGGATGCCAAATATGCTAGTCAAATGAACTTGAAATATTTAGCAATTAAAACTCTTGAGTAACCATGAACAATATAGCATTTAAAATTGCTTAGCATAAATAAAATAAAGTAAACCAATTCAGGCCCTCCTTCTAGCACCAAAATATTGAGTGGTAACTTTACCCAATTGTGAAATTACACTCTCCTTTAGGATTTTTCTCCCAAAACCCTCTCTTGCAAAGAAGTTAAAACAAGACAACTTCTCCAAGGTCTCTGTTATATTAGCATTTGCACATGTGTATTAATAATCCCAATAAAATATCAATGAAATGCTAGGAACACCTTAGTGATTACAAGTAATTGTTAATAAGGGGCATGTGTTGGTTCATTTTACCATGCTAAATTAATTGTTTTTCATGAAACTTGAATAAAATCAAATGTGAATTGACCCTCATATGACCATGATGTAAGCCTTAATTCCTTTTATCTTGGAGGATTTTAGGTAGATTTTATCTTCTTTGGATTAGGTAGATTTTAAACAAGTTTTTATCTTCTTTGGATTAGGTAGATTTTAAACAAGTTTTTATCTTGCATTAAATCCTACTTTAAGCATGAAATAGAAGATTAAATATATCTATGTGTGTGAATCCGACATGATGAAAATATCCCTTAAATGTAGCTTCTATCATTAAGATAAATAAATCCTTTGATATAATTAATAAACTATCCCTCTTTGATGAAATTAATTTTCATAAAGATAGGACAATTTATTGCCTTCAAATAATGGCTTTAAAATGTTATCATAAATTATCCCTCTTTAATGAAATCACAATTTTCATAAAGAAGAACTAATTTAATGCTTCAAACCACTAGCCTTTGATGTAATGATAAATTACCTCTCTTTGATGAAATCAGAATTTTCATAAAGAGAAGGGTATTTATTGCTCTTAAATGATGGCTAATGAAATGCCATAAAAATTTCCCCCTTCAATGAAATTGAAATTTTCATGAAGAAAAACTCATTTATGCTTGCAAATAAAGATATAAAGCAGAAAAATCTGATTTACCTTGAAAATGTAAGAAAAAAAAATCCAAAATTATAAAAAATCCTTAAAAATAGCAGTTTTCAAAAATATTTATAAAATCTAAATGGCCTCGGAATGAGATCAAATTTGTTTTGTATGCAAGATTGAAGTTCATTCTAGGGCTCCATGCATTTATTTTAAAGTTTTAATTTTTTTTATTTTTATTTTAATCTCTGAAAATTAAAAAAAAATCTGCAAAAATAAAGTTAGAAAAATAAAAAAAATAAAAAAAATGAAAAACAAAAATGCTGCAACCCAAATTTCTCCACAAACCCTGCAAGCATAAACATTCTACACAAAACCAGCATTAGCGTTACCCGAATTTATGCAGTCAAACAACTAATGCGGTGCAAGATTCTAAGGAAAGGGTGCAATAAACCGGAAATAAAACACATTAACCATAAAAATGCATTGAAATCTGCTATATCTCCATTATATTGCAACAAAAAAGGTATTCAATGTTTACAATGTGTGCAAAAAATTTACCCCTAAAATAGGCATCATGTGGTGAAAATGCAGTCCAGCGGTTTGGCAAAAACATTCAGAAATCTGGCCTCCACAATGGTCCAGCCAGGTCCTAAAAAATCTAGCCCCCTTTCCTGCTTTCAATGGTGCATTTAATTTTTTTAGAAAACTTTTCGTTTCCCTATTTTTCTCTTTCATTTGACTATTCACTTCATTTCCCCTCTTGTTTCGTTTCTTCTCACCCTACCGTCTACTTAATTTTGGCTTGGCGTTTCATCGTGCATTGTCCCTTAACAATGTAATCATTGCAATTTGTCTATTAAGCCACTTCACAAAAAAATTGAAAGTGCTCCATATCCTCTTTATTTGGAAAGGTAATAATTCACTATGCTCATTTTAAGTATGCCTTTGTACCTATCCTTTACATACGCCAATACCATGTACATGGCATTTTATCTCTTTAGGTATCTCTACCCTTTTGTTTTATACACTAGATGTCGCGGACGAGCACATCATTGGCCATTTTCTTACAACACATATTTCTTTTTGAAAGCATGAGATTCCAGAAACAAAAAGGATAGACTAAAAATGCAATGTAAACAAAACTAAAATAATGCTTAAACCCTATGTTATTGAAAAATGCGTAAAAAGAAAGAACATGAACACAAGATATAAAAGCAATATAAAATACGGCCCTTTTATTGATATGCTTTTCAAATTTGTGTTACAATGCATCTCCTTCCTTTTTAGGGGATAGGAGCGTTAAATGTTGGTCTTTTACAACTTGTTTCAAAATTCCTTCTTCCACGTGCCCACATATAAGATGGGCGAACCAAAATGTTGTCGCCGCTTGTGTTGGTAAAGGTAGATTCCTCGTTGCTCCTCTAATGTTGAAAATCTACGTTCAAAGAAACAAACAAAGAATCAGTCGCACCCTGTGTATGAAAAATAAAAGATAAATATAATGATGGTTAAAATGAGTCTAAATAAACTAAAAACTTGACAAAAGCATAATCATGAAACTAGCTAAATACTACAAAAGAAATAGTCACCAAAAGCAATAAGGCGAGGGGGTGCCCGAAGGCAAACCACCCGCGGGTGAAACTTTGTTTCGACACCAATCCGCTTGGGATGGGTCCGAAACCTGATGTGATGTGTTGTCGGCAAATTGGTAGGATATTGTGGTCAAAAAAATTGGGTTTTGGTTCTTGATTCGTGCCTTCAAAAGTCACCCAATAACCTCTCTTTCGATTAAGAGATTATGGATGTTGAAAGCACAAATCGCAAGTAAGTGAATTAGCGAGCACTTCGTTGCTCAAAATGCTCCTTCTCTTGTATCTCTTTTGGGTGAGGAAGCTCACCATTTTATAGACCCAAGGGGTCTCTTTGAATTAACATGCAAAAGTGTTACTTTGCATGAATGTTTTTTTATGAAGAGAAGACTTCTTCTTGATCAAGGGCTTCTTAACTGCCTTTGTGCATGTCTTTGTATGTTTAGAAAAGCTCACTCGCACTCCCATGCAATGAAGGGATAGCTAAGTGGCAAATCTGAGTTGTCCTAAAAAGCTCACTCTCATTCCCATGTAGTGAAGGGAGAGTCAATTTGCAGATATGAGTTGTCAAAAGAACTCACTCGCACTCCTATGCCATGCAAGGAAAGCTAAGTGGCAGTTCTGAGTTGTCATGCGCCGAGATCTGACTTTTTTCCGATCAAACCTAGCATTCGTCCCACCCCGGAGCGAGCGTTGGTAATCGTCTCTGGGTGAAACGAGTACCAATATGTGCTCGTATCTGGGTGAAACGAGTACCAATCCACACTCATCCCTGGGTGGAGCGAATAAGTAGCAGAGTGTTTAAAAGGTGCCAAATTGATCTCTGACTTGTAAAACTGTTGTGCAAGTGGTTAGAACCACTGTTTAACCTCTGGGGGCTGCCCTGGGGGCTGTGTGTGTTAGTGCGATTAGTGTTTGCGGTCACATAATCAGATTGGTGTTGTTTTGGTGTCTACAGATGCCCCTTTTTGGAAAGCGTTGCACATGGTGCAGTGCTGAGCAAAAATAGATAACCAAAGCACTAATGATTAGGGTTTCTCAGTAACCTAACCAACTCTTGATGCCCCAAGTATGGAAAAGGGAGCGCATTCTTGAATCCTTGCTTCTGACGAGCTAAGGAACTTAAATCAAGCATTAACCTGGTTCGGTGAGGTATTACTTGAACTTAGACATTGATCAGTCATGAATAGGCAAAGGGCGCAACCTTTTGTCTATGGGAACCTTGAGTTCATGATTCACGAATGCCAAGTATATGATCAGTTTGTGATAATTGCTTGTTTGTTGCCCCAAGCAGGGACGCGATTGTCTTTTGCAATGATCCTTTGAATGCGTGTCATTTCCAAGATTGGGTATATTGTTGTTGATTGGCAACTAAGTGTGACTACCCCCTCAAGTGACAAATCGATGAGGGAATGACCAACATGAGAAAAGCGACGAGTCGCTTGACCCAATATGACTTAAGTGAGGGTGCCTTCAGATGTTATCTGATGCATGCTCGATCAGTTTCCCGATTGTTTTGACCTATTTTTGGTGGGTGTGAACCCATTTTGGGATGCCATTTGGGGTTAACATTGGCGAAAATCCGTCTTCCCGTGGGGCGGTCCGGCTATGGTAGCCTTCTTGGGGAGTAGGATAACGACAAGGTAGACCCCGACATCAGTTTTCTTATGCTAAGAGGTTAAGTGCCAGAGCACTTGTGTCCAACAATTTTTAGTGGTTTTGTTGTGGTGTATTTTTCAAAAAAAATTATTTTTTATTTTTTTATTATTCGTTTCAGGGGGGAACGAACGCAATTATTGTACTCGTCCTGGGGTGGGACGAGCGCTCCTCTAAGGAAAAAGCACTTGTTCCATACAGGGACGAACGCTAGTAGGCAAAAGGTATAAATATGCAAAAATAACGGATTTTGCTCATTTGCACTATTCAGCGATTGCGATTTGGAGCTCTGAGGCGAAGGAGGTAGATTTTTTGACGCGAAACACTATCGGATTTGCCAACCATCATGAGTGCACAGACCGGGTCGTCAGGCGGCGTAGCCAAGGTGAGACCAGTAAGTGCACTATCTCCTCGAGTTTGAATTTGAAAAATGCAAATGTGTTTTTATTGTGTTTTTCTTTTGTTTAAGACATGGAACCCTAATTAATTAAATTAAAAGGTGAATGAATTTGATTTAAAGACCATGAAACCAAATGAAACGTGGATGCAAACCGATGGAAACTTAGATGGAAAACCGTAGGATAAACCCAAAATGAAACTTAGAGTAACACCTTAGGGTAACCACGGTTATAAAAATGTTTTTTTTTGTGAATGGTAAAACTTAGGTCGAAACCGTAGGTAAACCATGCCCATTTTTTTTTTTTGTTATTTTTATGGAATTAAAAAATGAAAAATGGATGAATTTTTTTTTTTGTTGAAATGGTAAACTTAGGTCGAAACCGTAGGTAAACCATGTTAAAATTTTTTGTTATTTTTATGGAATTAAAAAATGAAAAATGGATGAATTTTTTTTTTGTTGAAATGGTAAACTTAGGTCGAAACCGTAGGTAAACCATGTCGAATTTTTTGTTTGATTTTGATGAAATTAAAGATGAAAAATGGATGAATTTTTTTGTTGAAACCGAATAAAAAAAATTTGTTATTTTTATGGAATTAAAAATGAAAAATGGATGAATTTTTTTGTTGAAATGGTAAACTTAGGTCGAAACCGTAGGTAAACCATGTCGAATTTTTTGTTTGTTTTTATGAAATGAAAGATGAAAAATGGATGAATTTTTTTGTTGAAATGGTAAACTGAGGTCGAAACCGTAGGTAAACCATGTCAAAAAAAAATTGTTATTTTTATGGAATTAAAAAAATGAAAAATGGATGAATTTTTTGTTGAAATGGTAAACTTAGGTCAAAACCGTAGGTAAACCATCTCAAAAAAAAAATTGTTATTTGTATGGAATTAAAAAATGAAAAATGGATGAATTTTTTTGTTGAAATGGTAAACTTAGGTCGAAACCGTAGGTAAACCATGTCGAATTTTTTGTTTGTTTTATGAAATTAAAAATAAAAAATGGATGAATTTTTTTTTTTTTGAAATGGTAAACTTAGGTCAAAACCGTAGGTAAACCATGTCAATTTTTTTTTTTTTTTTTATGGATGTACATGTGAATGAATGATGTTACTGTTTATTGATGCATTTTTGAATATGTGATGGTGATTTGATGCATGTTTTTGATGTGTTTATGCTTTGTGATATGCAGGTGGTGAAGAGTCGACATCGGGTACCGACTATTTTTTCTAGTGCCCGTGAGGCATTGAGTGCGGAGGACTGGGAGTGGCTTGATGCCTTGGGGCTCAAGCATGTGGCTCGATTGGAGGTAGTGGTTGTGGATCGGGCGTACTTGATAGCTTTGATCAGCCTATGGGATGTTCGGACGAACACCTTCCATCTTTCGACAGGGGAGATGACAGTCACCTTAGAGGACGTGTATCGGATTCTCTGGATTTTGATAGATGGGGTTCCCATCCGGACGATGCCACGAGGCCAGAGGATGGCTGTACTGACTCGATGTTTTGGACACGGGGAGGATGTGGATGGGATGAGCTCAGTGGAGAAGGCGGAGGTGGATTGTTAGATTAGGGGGATTATGGTATGATGGTGGTATGGGAGGGGAGTGTTGGGAGTGAGGCATGCACTACTCATGAGCCTCATTTCCAACATGCTGTTGCCAGAGTATTTAGGGGCGAGGTTCCCATGGAACCTACTGGAGGTGGTGTGGCAGTCAGTGGATTGTCCTGTGACAGAGCCGGTGATCATGGGATGGGGCTAGACGTTGTTGGCTCAACTATATGATGAGTTGTATGAGGTTCGTTGCCGAAAGCGAAAGGGGATTGGCTACAGTTACTTGTTGTAGTGCTAGGCCTAGCAGCATATAGCCATAGAGCGACCACGAGGGCTACCCTGGACTATAAGGGTTGACATGGTGGATAGAGATATTGGGTATGGTGCTTTATGGTATCGAACTGAGGAGCAAGGGTAGAGTTAGCAGTTTGCGAGAGACGTGGACCATTACAAAGATGCATTGGCACGACTGACTCCAGGAGATGTGGTGTGGAGGCCATATCGGGTTGTCCCGCTGGGGCTAATGAGTGGCTTCGATGGGCCTGGAGGGGGAGATGGAGAGCTTGGTGAGATGACATAGGAGAGGGATCTCCTGTGGATGCAGTTGGCAGAGCGAGAGAGCACAGGGGCTGCGTCTCACTGACAAGAGGGTGATACGGATGCTACACGGGAGAGGGATCTCCTGCAGGTGCAGCTAGCACAGCACGATGATGTAATCGCATACTACCATAGGCAGGAGGCAGAGTGGAGGCAATGGGAGGCAGATTGGGGGCAACATCTACTGGAGATGGAGGGCAAGATTATCCACCTTGGTGGGAAAATACCAGAGCCTTCGGCCAGTGGCTCATCGTATCGAATGAGAGAAAACAGGACAGAGCAGTTAGCATCATCCTGTCACAGGCGGCGAGATGAGGGAGGCACTAGTGGGTGCGATGCAAGGGCGAGTAGCAGTCGCCCTGAGAGGTCCCAGAGGACCGATACTATAGGGGGTAGTTCCCGTCGCACCGATCCTGCGTGATCATGGTGGCCGACGCCCTAGGCTTGGGGTTTTTGAGTTTTTGGATTATGGGAGCGAGGTCCGAGGACCGGTGCACTGTAGCCTGCGGGCAATTTTGTTATGATATATATATACAGATGACTCTTTTTGGTGTTTGTATATTTTTCATGATTTATTTTTATGTGCATGTTTTTATATTGATGTATGCATATGCGATTATGAATGCGATGGTTCTAATTTGTATGATGTATGCATATGGAATGAATGAAATGAATTGTTGATGATTTGTCAATGCACCATAGACTGTATAAGATTGGACTGGCTTGCTATAGTAATGGGATAACTTTGTGGAATGCTTGTGCATGTGAAAACTTTGCTTTTGTATTTTGTCTATTTTTTGATGGTGATGTACGGAATGAAATGTATCGGTTGTTTGAAAATGTAGTTAAGCTTTTTTGAGATGCAGATATTTTAACTAACTAGCCAAGACTGTACATTTATCTCGCAAGACTTTTGAATAAGGTCTAAATCTGACTTGAATTTAACCAAGTTATTTCACATCCCTATGTGTGCAATTGAGTTCGTTTATGTGGTATTTTTTAGGATACCGCCAGTGCCAGATGGGCTTTCAACCGAACTTGTACTGAGGATCACCTAATTAGCTCCACTAACTCCTTTATTGTATTTAGTCAGATTAATCTGCGATGTTATCTAGGATACCATAAGCTAGCTCATCCACATGCAAACATTGATCCGTACACAAGTTAATGTGACAGATATATCGTCATGCGGGAGGTTTACCGCCAGTGACCGATAGGCTATCAACCAAACCGGTACTAAAGCTTGCCTCATGACCTGTCGAAATGCTGAGAGTTCCAGGGATTCAAGTTTGACTCCCTTCTTTTCTTCAATTGTATTGGGATACTTGCTCCTTTGTAGTGATAAAATCATTGTTTATTTTTGTTTTATTTGTTTTTTTTTTTTTTTTTTGAGCAAGGGATTTGGATATGGAGTGACGAGAATCACTATTGTTTGTGCCTTTTGATGTGTGCACTTTGAGGGTGATGTCAAATTTTTGGAGTTTTGACATATGCAAATTTTTGATGTTTTGCAACTTTTGAGAACTTGGGATTCATGGGGAATTGGGTAGGGAGGATGCTTGTCCTTTTGCCAACTCTCAGCATTTTTGGGGTCATTCGCACAGGGGGATGAGCAAGATAACCATTTCGCTTATGGTGACCTGGATTACTTTGCAGGTTTCATCTTTCGTTCACACAACTTAGGAATTTTTATATGTGTGTTAATTTGTGTTGGGATGCTACGTAACAAGGCGTGATCCAAGTAAAACTTTCTCGTGTAAAATCTGCTTAATTGTGTACAGTTTTTGGCTAGAAATTTAAAGACATCTGAATGACGAAAAACCTTATATACATTAGGAGACAAATGACTAGGCTAAAAATGGTGATGGTGTTATTCTAGATGTAGGCATTTATGAAAATGGATCTGATGTGGAAAAGGATGGAATTGCCAAGTAATGACTGTCTATGGTGCCTTTGACTTGTATGACCTAGCAAATGTATAATGTATGGATGCGATGCCTAATGCAACCCATATTTTTGTATTTTGATTTTTATGAGAATGCATGTAATTGGAATGCAATTGTTTTTGTGATTTTGATTTTTTTATGAGAATGCATGGAATTGGAATGCAATTTTTTTGTTATTTTGACTTTTTTTTTTGGAATATTTATGTTGACCAAGCAGTTATGGGAATTCTTGGAGCTTTTTGTGTTGACCAAAGGGTTTATAGATACCTTTGGGGCATTTAGGTATGACCAAGTGATTATGAAAATCCTTGGAGCTTTTGTCTTGACCAAAGGGTTTATAGATACCTTTGGGGCGTTTAGGGTTGACCAAGCGATTATGAAAATCCTTGGAGCTTTTGTCTTGACCAAAGGGTTTATAGAGACCTTTGGGGCGTTTAGGGTTGACCAAGCGATTATGATAATCCTTGGAGCTTTTGTCTTGACCAAAGGGTTTATAGATACCTTTGGGGCGTTTAGGGTTGACCAAGCGATTATGATAATCCTTGGAGCTTTTGGTTGGACTATGGCTCTCTAGATGTGGAATGGCCTCAAATGAATGATGTTCAAGGGTTTTGTTTCCTTGATTCCTTCAAGAGAGGCAAGCCGGTATGTTTCGGGTCCTATTCTACTGTCAATGATGTAAGGACCTAACCAGTTTGCCGTGAACTTGTCCCATAGATGGGACGACAAATTAGAATTCTGCTGGTTCTCTTTTAAGACCAAGTCACCAACCTAAAATTCCCTAAGGTGGACTTTCATGTTGTATGCTTTCTTAAGTCGCTCTTGATAGATATGAAAATTCTCAAGAGCATTAACGCGTCGTTCGTCGAGCAACGTCAGTTGATCTAACCGTGCAGTGTCATCATCGATGAACTCTTGCATTGAAATGCACAGGGAAGGGATTTCCAACTCAAAAGGCATGACTGTCTCGAAGCCATACACCAGCAAAAATGGAGTTACCCCAGTGGGCGTTTGAATGCTGGTGCGATAAGCCCATAGGGCAAGTGGGATCTGAATGTGCTAGTCCTTATGATTGTCTGCAACTATCTTTTTGAGAATGGCGACTAGCATTTTGTTTGACGCCTCTACTTGCCCATTTGCCTATGGATAATAGGGTGTTGAAAAGCTATGTTGAATCTTGTACTTTGTGGTCAAAGCACGCACATCTTTATTCTTGAATGGTGTCCCATTATCTGATAGGATCTTGGATGGAATACCAAAATTACATATGATGTTATGCAAAATAAACTCCGCAATGCGGGATCTAGTCATAGTGGTCAGCGAAATTGCTTCCACCCACTTGGTAAAGTACTCTGTGGCCGTTAAAATAAATGTGTGATGACAAGACGATGCAGGGGAGATCTTTCCAATTAGATCAAAGCCCCACTGTGAAAAAGGCCAAACCGATTGAATCAGCTGCAAGGCCTGAGAAGGTACGTGTGTCAAATTAGCATGGTGTTGACACTTCATGCACTTCTTCACATATGCACAATAATCTTGCTCTAAAGATGGCCAATAATAACCCATGCGAATAATGCGCTTTGCGATGGCCATACTGTTGAAGTGGCCACCACATGTACCATCGTGAGCTTGGGTGATCGCCCAAGCGGACTCTTGCTAGTCCAAACAACGAAGGAGGATTCCTTCATAATTTTGACGATACAAAATGTCTCCTAACAAGACATGCTTTGTCGCTTTCTATTTGAATGATCTTTTCATGGCTTGTGTCAATCCAAGTGGGAGGTTACCTAGCTTGAGGTAATCCCGAATGGGTGTGTACCAATCCTGCTGATCAGAAACCTCGATAGTATGAATGGCCAATCCCTCTTGAAGTCCATCCCGAACAAAAGATGAGCGGGAGAGAACTTGTAAAAACAATGTGGTGTTGCTATTAAGAGGAGTCGGGGAGAACAAGGACCCCCAATTGGCTTGAGTCAAACAATCTCAAATTTGAGAGAACTTATCCAGGGATGGTTCAATCTGGATCAGGTGGATTCCTGGCGTCAGATCAGAGCTTGCACGCTCCATCGTAGATTGCGATAATGTTTTAACTTGAATGGTTGTCATTTCACCAGAAGGGTCTTGCAGGATGAGTGACCCCAAGGAGGCCATAGTATTCATAAAACAATTTGATGAGTGAGGGAGTGCCTCGATGTCATACCATTCAAGTTGTGCCAGGAATTTATCCACAAGGGCTTTTTAGGCCTGCATAACTGGACATTTACATTGGAATATCCCCTTTACTTGATTGACAATTAACAACGAATCACCAAAGATGTTCAATCGTTTAATGTTCATGGTGATTGTTGTCTGAAGACCTATGAGCAAGGCTTCATATTCTACATTGTTATTGGTGCACGGGAAGTCTAATTTAAATGACAAGGGCATTGGAGCACCTTGTGGAGTGAAGAATACAATTCCCACACCACCCCCTTGCTCACATTTAGAACCATAGAAGAATAGGGTTATGTCGACCTGTAACTCAGGCTCATCAAAATCTGGTGATTATGAAACATGGAAGACCCCATCATCAGGTAGTTCAAAAGTCAGAGGCTGATCATCTTCAAGAGGAGCCTCGGCTAGTTGATCGACGATGACTTGACCTTTTATGGATTTTTGTCCAATGAACTCTATGTCAAACTCCGTCAACAACATGATCCATTTCGTCGTGCGGCTACTATGATAAGTACGACTCATCATGTATCGCAATGGATTCTCCTTAGACACAACATACGTCTTATTCTTGAGCATGTAGTGGCATAGCTTTTTGGTAGCAAACACCATTGCCAAGCAAATATTTTCAACGTATGCATAGTTAAGTTCATAACTGACCAGGGTGCGGCTAAGATAGTATGTAGCCTATTCTTTGTGAAGTTCATTTTTTTGGGATAGCATGGCACCCAGTGCCACCTCAGTGGCTGAGATGTATAAATAGAATGGCACTCCTGGTCTAGGTGGTGCCAATACTGGCGATGAAGCCAAGTACTATTTAATGTCGTCAAAGGCAGACTAGCACTCGTCATCCCAATGAAATGTGACCCCATTATGCAATAATTTATTCATGGGTCGGCATTTGTCAGATAACTGTGCTATGAAGCGCTTGATCGACGCAACCTTTCCCTACAGACTCTTGAGCTACTTGATGGTGGTTGGGGGACGCATTTCAAGGATTGCCTTGACTTTGTTTGGGTCGACCTTGATTCCTCGTTTGGAGACTATGAAACCCAAGAGCTTTCCAGAGGTGACGCCAAAGATGCACTTCTTGGGGTTTAGTCTGACTTTATGTTCAATGAGGCGATCAAGGACCTTGCTCAAGTCACCAAGGTGATCTGGGCGCAAAAGAGATTTGGCCAACAAATCATCCATGTAATCTTCCAAATTTGTGTGCATGTAATCATGAAATATGTACGTCATGGCACGTTGGTAAGTGGCACCAACATTTTTAAGGCCAAAAGGCATGACCTTATAGCAAAATGTCCCCCAAGGCATTGTGAATGCCATTTTTAGTTGGTCCTCGGGATTGATACGAATCTAATTGTATCTTGAGAAACCATCCATAAGGGAAAGCATTTCGTGGCCCACTGTAGCGTCTACCAACGCATCGATGCTCAGCAAGGGAAAATCATCCTTAGGACTCGCTTTGTTAAGATCTCAAAAATTAGTGCATATGCGAATCCTCCCGTCGGGCTTCTTGACAGGAACCATGTTAGACAACCATGGAGGATAATCCACACAGATGACAAACTGGGCATCCAACAACTTTTGTAACTCATCTTTTACCATTAAGGCCACTTTTGGGTGCATCTTGCATAGTTTTTGCTTTACTAGCTTGATTGTCGGATCAAGCATTAAATTATGCGTGACTAGTTGTGGGTCTAGTCTCGGCATATCCTTGTATGACCATGCAAAAACCTCCTTCTTTTCCTTAAGAAGGGCAACATAATCGGCTCGCTCTTCAAGGGAAAGACTTACCCCTATCTTGATAATCCATGGATTCATTGGATCTGTGTCGATGTCTACATTAATCATTACTTCGACCGACATGTGGGATCTGTCTTCCAACTGGTGTGGAATTGGAATCAGATGGATATCGTTTGCTAAATTAAGATCATCATTAGGAACGTTGAGTTCCTCTTCAGCATGGAAGACATCCTGAGTCTATCCTGGAGTGAAATGAAACATCCCACCACAAGGCCAATACTCTGATGGAGATGGTGGTGTGTCAGTGCGATCCCAATCTATAGCCTCTATGTCTAGATGCAATGATCATGTTGGATTGGCTGGATCATGGATGGGGGTGATCAAGTCAATGGAGACCATGTTGATGAAATGATTGTAATCTCCATTACCGCAAATGTGACAACTCTGACATTCAGGATGTTCTTGGTGCATTGGATCTGGCTCTGTAGGCACTGGCACAAAGGGATCAGCCCTATGCGTGGACCGGCAAATAGGGTCTGCCCTAGGCACTGATGGTTTGATAGGGTCTCTAGGTGGAAGATGCTCTCTGTATACCTAGAGTGGTGGGTGCAGTAATTGCTATAACTACATCGGGTTGAGATGCCACCTATGTCTTGGACCTATGTGTAAGTGTTCAAACATGTCATCTATGTCCAAAGGATATTGTTGTTGTTGAGGTAGCCTATGCTCACTGGGATCATTCAATGGGAACATCATAAAGAAGATTTCCTGATCGTCATTCATTGGATATTCATGCGAATGATCATACTCCGACTCATATTCAGAAGACCCTTCATGGTCTTGTCCATCTTCCCCTTGTGGGTGAGTCCATGAGTTTTCTCCTTGTTCGGCCGTAGGGAAAGGGTTGTTGAGGTCAACAAGGTTATTTGTTTGTAATGGGAAATAATCCCCCAATGTATAAGTTGTATTTGGATTGGCATATGGATCTGATGCCAACCCATCCTTGTTGCCTATCCCTAGGCTTTGCATGTTTTTGACCAAGATGTCGAGGGGCAAAGGGTGATTAAACCCTACTCCTGACTTGTCATAAGGCATTTGGTATCTTTGTTGACACAAAACATGCATTCCTTGTTCATACCTACCTAACCCGTATCCATGCCAATTGCATTGGCTAAGATATCATAATGCGAAGTCTGGATTAGCCAAATAATTGACATCTTCCACAAAGGGATCTTCATCTTCCTCTTCTTGTTGGGAAGGTTCAACGCCATGATCCAGGCCCCTAAAAATAAAGTTTGTCTGATTAGGTGGGTAGCCTAAAGGAACCATGGAGCCTATGGGGAGTCGAGGTCTTCCCATGTCTTGTATAGACTAAAGTGTGGGCGTTGCAACAACATTATGCACTATATACTCCCCCATTTCTGTGTTAGACATCTCAATAGTAATCGTTGGTGACTGAGAGGAAGCAAATGGGAGTTCTCCTTGAGTCCACTCCATGTGGGGTGAACTAGGCGTCTCAACTTCCATTCTATTAGGCGTCTCTTTTGTAGAGATGTTGGAGACTAGAGGTGGTTTCACTTCCAGGGGCTTCTTTCCTTTGTCCGTTGGTGTAGCCACCGTAGATGGCATCATTGTGGGAGGACCGGATGAAGAAGATGAACCCGCCTGGGAATTTTATTGAGTTGGTAATGGAGATTCTTGCTTAGTCGAACCCCTTTTAGATGGATTTAACTAGAAATCCACATGCATTGAAGGGAGGGTCGACTGCGGCATGAGTTGCACTGAATTGCAGTATTTAAAAGGTTCCAAATCTGTGGGGACCACGTGCACTTGTCCTTCAAATGTGTACTTTAAACATTGATGAGCAATTGAAGGGACACACTTCATATCTCGTATCCAAGGCCGCCCAAGCAAGATATTGTAAGCCATCTCACCTTCTAAAATGTGGCACAACATATGAATGGTCTTTTGTCCCACTTGTATAGGCAGGACAATTGTGCCAACTATCGAGCATATCACGTCATTAAATGCATGAAGGGTATAAGTGGAAGGTACAATGTGAGAGGCTGGTAGCTTCAAATGTTTCAGTGCAGCGGTTGTAATAATGTTACTAGACGAACCAGTGTCTACCAACACCCACTTGTACGGAGTCCCATTGACCCATGCAATAACATGTAGGGGTGGATCCGCTACATCTCCAGTCACCATTTTTAATTCATCTTCCCTAAAGGTGATGATTGGTTTAGTACACTGTTTAACATGCCCCACAAAATTGTTGAACGAATTCGCCTTGTGGGGATGCAAATCAATTGCCTTTAATATCTCCATGAGAGCTTCCCGATGGGGCATCGATTGTTGAATAAGCTCATAAATGGAGAGCCTAGCCGATGTGGTCCATAGACTTTGAGTAAGTCTAGTTCGAATCATGGCCACTGGTCTAGGCGGGGGCAACTGTGTAGGATTCGGTTGAGGTTGTGACATGGGTGGAACTTCCCTAGTGGCTGTCATGGGGGCAACTCCTGGGTGTCTCTTGTTTCTTGTCACAATGCTAATCATCCCAACATACCCCTCCATGGGGCAACTCTATTGCACTTTGTTGACATGAAGAGGTTTTGCTTGTGCATCATGTGTGGGTAAAGGATATTTGAAAACACCCATTTGTTGGTTGTTGGGTGCGATGGGGTTATCCACTACCAATGTGTTATTATCAATGATATCTTGCACTAAACCTTTAAATTTCCAACAGGCATGAAGGTCATGCCCTTTCCTTCTGTGGAATCTATATAAAATATCCTCTCTGTAGCCTTTAGGCTTTGGCGCATTAGGATCGATTTTTGGAATCTCTAGCAAATTAATCAAGTTTGTCGCTAACAAACGGTCAAACAAGGAGTCCCTAGACTCAGTGTATGGTGTAAATTTCTGCCTAGGGCGACGCTGCTGATTGTGATCTTGTTTTTTATTATCTTTCTCATAGTTATTGTGAGGCACTGCTTGATAATTAGCCTTTGGAGGCTATGTTGCTTGGGTAGGCGTAGGGGCATTGATAGCAACTTGATTGACCGCGACAGGTTTCTGTTGTTTATTCCCTATTTTGGTGCTCTTATTCCACTCTTTTTTCTTAGGCTTGGCAATTTCACCATCCTATATCTTTATCTCTTCAATAACTCTAGCTTGCGCCAGAGCTTCTTCTAAAGTGGCATATTGTTGTAGCTGCAATAGCACAGATATCGATCACAAACAGCTCTTTGCAAACATTTGAGTTAGGTCAGACATAGGAGGGAGGTAGGACAGCTTTGAAAGCAACGTTCACCACCGATTCCCATATGCCACCATAGATTCCTCCTCATACTGCTTGACGCTAGCTAGATCACTGAGTGACGCCTTTTTCTTTGTGTTGAAAGCAAAATGTTCTAGGAATGCATCCACTAGCTAATCCAAGTTGTAGATGCTATGCTTCGGTAAATGGGTAAACCAATCTGAGGCAGATCCTACAAATGTGGTTATGAATGTTCTTAATAACAATGCATCATTGTCTTGTATACCGAAGCATTGGCTCAAAAATTGAGTCACATGCTCTTGAGCATCTTCATCCCCTCTAAAGAGTGCCAATTGGGGCAACTTGAAATGTTCGAGGTATGGAGGTATTGGCACTAACGGATGCACAGGATGACTACGGAGTTGGCGTAAGGTAGGCTTTTGCGGCCCAAAAATCTTGAGTTCCATAGTCTCCAAGCGATCTAACAACACTTTGTATGCATCGGAGGACGTAATCTCCTCCTCCTTGGTTTGCTCCCACTATGGTTTGTAGGGAACTTGAGGCCTTTGGAGGGATAAATGGGTAGCATCCCTTCTGCCTTGATAGGGTGTTTAAGCCCGCTCTTCTTCTTGGTCATAATCCTCATAATCTTCTTGAGGAGTGTCTGGCCTAGGCCTGTAAACATTGATGGGTGCCCATAGAGGATGCCCATCACGGTTGTAGGGAGTGGCCTCCCGCTCAGGTCTAGGAGGTCTTAGAGGCAGTGCTTGCTGACGTCGCGGAGACCTGTCTTGCACTAGGGGGTTGTGCCTCACATACATCTTAGATTGTTGTGCGCAAGGGACTGGATTCTTCTCAAGTGCATTGTTGTGAAGCAATTCAACTGTCTGACATTGAATGCGCTCTTGATTAAGGTGACACAAATGTTCTAATTTCTATTGGTCTTGCCTAAGCCACATGATTTGCGCTTGGTGGGAGGCTAGTTGGGAAAATGCCAAGTCATTTTGTTCCACCATCTCTTGTTTAGGATGCCTAGATGTCTCCCCTATATATCTGTCTCGATCATGGTGCTTTGAGACCCCTATATGTTGTTTCCCTCTGTCGAGGTTAGCAGCATTGACTTGAAGCTCTGGTCTCAATGAGCGATCTAGATATAAATCAGGTGCAGACGTGCATCGTTCCCACACTGTGTACTATTCTTGAGTAATGTAATGATCCTCCTCACTCTCTCTGTTATATGCATAAACGGTGCAGGCAGAATTGTCTTGCCCTGTCGAAAGAACCTGATACTCTAGATATGGTCTACTGTGTTTGACATTAATCAGGGGTAAATTAGGAGTAACAAAATCATATGGTTCCTCCTTGTGGACCCTTTTTTGTTCTAGAGCAATACACAGTGCTTCATCACTAGGCCACCCATAACGAACTTCCAAGGGAGGCCTCGTACTTAGACCAAGTGTTACATATTGGTTATTTTCTTGAAAATATTTTTTTTACTTAGGAGTTCCCCCTAAGGAGATGCATCTATAGTCTTGTCTATTGATGGCATGAGTTGGAGTGCCCCTCAAGGAGGTGCCTCTAGAGCCATGTTCTGCATGGTGTGAACTAACTTGTGTACCCTGTCGCCAAGGCGGGATGGCCAAGTCTTTAGAGCTATATCGGAGACGACTTGTCTCTCTTGGTGCATTTTCTGCAGCTTCTGCCCGTGATTGGGCTTGGCTATGAGTAAACACCATGGTAATGTTAACCTAAAGATGCAAAAATTATTTTTATGATTTTTTTTTATCTAAACAGAAAATAGCATACACACACAAGCAATGATTATCTCTTTTAAAGATTAATAGTGTGCCCTAAATCTGGTTTAGTGTGTTTTTGTTATTTGTTTTGTGTTTTTGAAAACTTTTTGTGAAAACTGTTTAAATGCAATTATGAAGGCTCTTATGACTCCCAAAATGGTCACCCCTTCAATATACCATTGTCGTACCGATATACCAACCTCTCTATATACTCGCCCTTACATGAGGGAGACTATAGGTACGTGAGAGCAGATGATACATGGAACATAGGTGGTACGGAAGGGGAATCGCTCTGTTTATGACACCTACCATAGAAGACTTATCCTCATGCGCTAGGAATCACCCTAGCTACACTTGGTCAGCTTTCGTCAGGATTTACGTCTAACAACAGTCGTGATCGGGGTAATGGATGCAATATCTCAAGCCAAAGTGATAATGGAATCCACCTTTGGTCTTGCTCAAGGGTTGGGGTTTTATGACCAATGCCTTGGTTTAAATTACCATGTGGTGTGTGGGGTTCATTTTAATTTGCAAAAATTTGAAACAGGCAAACCAAAAGGAAACTTTCCTTAAGCCATACAAAAACTGAAAACTAGAAAATAGAAAACAGAAATTTGACAAAGCTTGTTAAAAACCCCTACCTCTTCTCTGCCCAACAGGATGTTTCTGATTTGCTGCTCTAAAAAATGCATAGAAAGCTATTCGTCCCGGGGTGAGACGAATATCATAACAGTATTCGTTCCAAGGTGATACGAATGTTATATTCATCCCGAGGTGAAACGAATAACAGTCTGTCGACTAAAAAATAGGTACCTGTAATCAAAAAAGCAATTTCAGATCAGGAATCTAATCTAAAAAAAAATAGAGGACAGAGGTCCCACCATGATCGCCATTGAAAGCACGAGATTTTGGAAACAAAAAGGATAGACTAAAAATGCAATGTAAACAAAACTAAAATAACGCTTAAACCCTATGTTATTGAAAAATGCGTAAAAAGAAAGAACATGAACACAAGATATCAAAGCAATATAAAATACGGCCCTTTTATTGATATGCTTTTCAAATTTGTGTTACAATGCATCTCCTTCCTTTTTAGGGGATAGGAGTGTTAAATGTTGGTCTTTTACAACTTGTTTCAGAATTCCTTCTTCCGCATGCCCACATATAAGATGGGCAAACCAAAACATTGTCGTCGCTTGTGTTGGTAAAGGTAGATTCCTCGCTGCTCCTCTAATGCTGAAAATCTGTGTTCAAAGAAACAAACAAAGAATCAGTAGCACCTGTGTATGAAAAATGAAAGATAAATATAATGATGGTTAAAATGAGTCTAAATAAATTGAAAACTTGACAAAAGCATAATCATGAAACTAGCTAAATACTACAAAAGAAATAGTCACCAAAGGCAATAAGGCGGGGGGTGCCCGAAGGCAAACCACCCGTAGGTGAAACTTTGTTTCGACACCAATCCGCTTGGGATGGGTCTAAAACCTGATGTGATGTGTTGTCGACAAATTGGTAGGATATTGTGGTCAAAAAAATCGGGTTTTGGTTCTTGATTCGTGCCTTCAAAAGTCACCCAATAACCTCTCTTTCGATTAAGATATTATGGATGTTGAAAGCACAAATCGCAAGTAAGTGAATTAGCAGCACTTCATCGCTCAAAATGCTCCTTCTCTGTCTCTCTTTTGGGTGAGGAAGCTCACCATTTTATAGACCCAAGGGGTCTCTTTGAATTAACATGCAAAAGTGTTACTTTGCATGAATGCTTTTTTATGAAGAGAAGACTTCTTCTTGATCAAGGGCTTCTTAACTGCCTCTGTGCATGTCTTTGTATGTTTAGAAAAGCTCACTCGCACTCCCATGTAATGAAGGGATAGCTAAGTGGAAAATCTGAGTTGTCCTAAAAAGCTCACTCCCATTCCCATGTAGTGAAGGGAGAGTCAATTGGCAGATATGAGTTGTCAAAAGAACTCACTCGCACTCCTATGCCATGCAGGGAAAGCTAAGTGGCAGTTCTGAGTTTTCATGCGCTAAGATCTGATTTTTTGTCGATCAAACCTAGCGTTTGTCCCACCTCGAAGCAAGCGCTGGTAATCGTCTCTGGGTGAAACGATTACCAATATGCGCTCGTCTCTGGGTGAAACGAGTACCAATCCGCACTCATCCCTGGGTGGAGCAAATAAGTAGCAGAGTGTTTAAAAGGTGTCAAATTGATCTCTAACTTGTAAAACTATTGTGTGAGTGGTTAGAACCACTGTTTAACCTCTAGGGGCTGCCCTGGGGGCTATGTGTGTTAGTGCGATTAGTTTTTGCAGTCACATAATCAGATTGGTGTTTTTTTGGTGTCTACACTTTTTTATAATATTAAATACTAAAATTATTTTAAACTATCACCAAGTCAAAATGGCCTTCGCACGTACCTCGATGTTCTGGACCTTCATTCAATGGCATGATATTGCTTTCTTCGCTACTCGAGTTTTCATGCTTATGATGAGTATGCAAATGCTCTACTATTTTTTGGGTATTTGCTTATGTTTAGCTAGCTAATTCATTTCCCAATAGCCATATTTTGCCATGTTATGGTCATCTCCATGTAGTGACACACTACCTGACTATTAACATCACCCTATATGGCAAGAATCATCCAAATGGTTACCTATTTCTATTGGTCTCCTACTACTTACGTTGGATCCACTATGACTCCTTGTAACTTCTACCAAATGACTATACTACAATTTCCTTGATTGCTGGCTTCGCTAGGTGCTGGTGCTGCGTGTGTTATTCAATAACTCGGTGTGGCACTGATTTCATTTATTTCGATGATATGGCACTCATACGTTCGAGTGTCCACATCTATCTATGGCATCCAAATCATCAAACATCCACCCAGTAACACCTATCAAAAGTTGCCATGTTGCTTGGTTTTTGGTGCTTCCTCCATCTACTTCACCATCATCGACACCGTGAAGGTATCTGTCACTTGCGATCTCCATGTTTGCATTGGAGTGTCCCATGTCATTTTTATCGAACATCACGTCCTCAAGCTTGTGTCACACTGTTGGGCCTCATATTTCCCTCATAGAGTTTTCATTGGTGTCCATGTGCTCACCCTAGATTATCATCCCTATATTATCATCCCACACGATCATCCCTATGCTATATCTTCACTATGGAGGTCATTTTTGCATCAGAACGGTGATATCATTTGGAACGCATTCTTGTTTGAACATATTTCGCTCAGACACATCACTACCTACATCCATGAGGAGGCTAGTACACCAATAGACTTGTCTCTTTTTTGCCATAGCATATGGATACATGGATAGATTCTAGGTACGTGGATGACAAACCACTACTATTCACCATTTGCATGTGAGCTTTTATCTAGCAAAATCGGTGAGTGTGATCCTACTCATTTGGGCCCTTTAACCTACCATCGTGTCGTACCCCAATTTTTATTGCAATTACTATCTATAACCCATAAAGACACTGCACACCTTTGAATGTTGTACCCCTCATTGGTTTGATTCCCATCATCATACACTTTGACCCCTATTGTGACTTTTAACATCGATGATGATTTTTTTACAACACAACCTAACAATGCTGCAACGAGATATTATCATGATATGGGGGAAATCTACCACAGGTGCTGTGTAATCTCTACTTTCTAACTGTCATGATGTCCACATGGTCCATATTGGATCTTCCATTATTCATTTTTTTATCTCCACATGTTGCATCATCCAGACCCATCTGAGCTATTTGTCATGTCACAGTCCACGTTGGTCGAGTAAAGGGGTTGTGGCTTTCTACCAATGTCTAGCTATATCATCTCCATGGGGTCCACACCTTTGCTATTCGATCGAAACCTGCTTTTTGCCACATTGACTCTCCATCACATATGACTGTCGGTGAATCACTATGCTCCCTACACTATGACAATATGAATTAGTCCTTCCATTTGGCCAGTTTATCTTAACACCAACTTCCCCATGCATCCAAGCTCCATGTCACCACGCTACGAGTCCACGTAGCCAACTAACGTAGTAAAATTCGCATGCCACCTCACTCCTCATATTTTTTTGAGTATGGGTTCCACCTCTAGATGCATATGCCCTAATCGCCTAACATTTTTTAGAGCCTTCATTCCCTGCATAGGCCCCTCCATTCGAATTACCATACCTGGAGGTCCTTCCACATCATTGTGCTTTTCTATCCCGGTGAATTTTTAGTAACCCCCTCACATGCGTCATTTGAATTAAAGTCCTGCACGGTCCCTGCACATTAAACATTTGTGTACATTAGAAACTATTATAACTTTATAAAACGGGTGACATATATATGTATAGATGCAAACAAAAGCATATTGTACTTTAATTCATCATTATAATATAATTATATATTGATATCTATACATATTATTTTATCGTTTTATATTTTTTTTAATTATTTTTTATCATTATAATATATTAATATATATATATATATATTATAATGTGAATATATTTATTTATTTATTATTTTTATTTTTTTTATCCTTTTTGTACATTCATATATATATATACCTAAATATATATAAATTCATTTTATTTTTGTTTATTTATTTACATATTGATTTAATTAATTCAAAATGTATGAATTAATTAAATTTGAAATATGAAGATAAATAAAATAAAGCAATGCCATGGGAAAAGACTTATCAAGATTAATCAAAATATTAAAACAATAAAACCAATAAGAAGCACCACCACCCGCACCTCGAATACTACCACACGAATATAAAAGAACCCTATAAACTAAGGACCTGCGGAGTCCGCATGGCAAGCTCATGGCTAAGGTCCTATCAAACATTAGCATTCAAATACGAATAAACTCCCAAAATCAAAATCTTAAAGGTGGGTCCCCAATTTTGGGGTACGTTGTGGAGCAGCCACAATAGTTTGCAGTGGAAGCAGGATTATCAAAGGTGGTCGATGCAACTATGAGTGAGCTTGTTCCTTCTCAGGTAGAAACTGGAACCAAATAGGGTGGTGTAATGGGAACATACATAGATATCCCTTGTGCTCATCATACAATAGAACAATTCGAGTGTACTTAATGTGTGGACTAGAAGAGTCGATAGATACCAACTCATCGTAATATGTCCACTCATAGGGAGACCCTTGATATTCTTCCTCACTTTTGTGTGGAAGGGTATGTGAAATTTCACCTCTCTCATGATATTTTTTGACCTCGTGAGATATGTCTTGATCTTGCATGGGTGCAGTAAAGTAGTCCCCAAATGAATAGTCTCAATTAGGGTTGGCGTAGGGATCATGTGCAATCTCATCCCTATAGTTTAGGCTCAAGCACTACAAACTATCAATGAGGACCTCAAGAGGCACATGCTTTTTGTGACCCAATCCAAACTTATCATAAGGTATTTGGTACTAAAGTTGGTAAGGAATGTGAGTGCCTTGCTCATACAAGCCCAAACCGTAGCCATACTAGTTGTAGAGGTGAAGATACCTCATGGTAAAGTTTAGATTGGACATGTAGTTAAAATCTTTAGAAAAGGGCTCTTCATCCTCTTCCTATTTTTGATAGGGCTCTATGCCATAGTCGAGACCCCCATAAATAAAATTTGTTTTATTTGGGGGTAGACCAAGAGGCACGATAGTGCCTATGGGAAGACAAGGTCAACCCATATCTTGCACCGACTCAATGGTAGAAGTTTTCATGATGTTTCTAACCAAGTATTCTCCTAGATCGATGGTGGCTAGATGCACTGTTACTTATAGCGGCAAAGAAGTTAGGTAGCTCCTCATCCACTGGACTAGGAATCTTGCTTTTGGATATGGTGGATATGGTTGGAGGGGTCTCATCAATAGTACTTTTCCCCATGTTCCTCAATGGAGTATTCAATGTTGATGAAGGCATATCTAGGGGTTTTGATGATGAGGATGATATGGCATGATATGGTGATGGATTGATGAAAGGCAATGGTGAAGGAGTCATACATTGGTTGTATGTATTTGGTTGGAAATATAGATGGGTTGATGGTAAGGTCAACTCAAGGATTTGTTGTACCAAGTTGTAGTACTTGAAGGGCTAAAGGTCTACAAATATGACATGGAATTACCCTTCATAGGTGTACTTTATACATTGGTGAGTGATGGAGGGTACACACTTCATGTCCCTGATCCAAGATCTACCTAGCAATATATTGTACACCATCTCACCCTCCAAGATGTGGCACAATTTTGGTATGGTCTTTTGTCCCACCTGAATAGGTAGCATTATTGTACCAATTGTTGAGCATATAGCATTATTAAATGCTCAAAGGGTATAGGTAGACACGATAATATGAGATACTGAGAGCTTGAGATGTTTAAGAGTTGTTGTAGTGATGATGTTTTTGGATGAACCAGTGTTGATCAAAACTCTTTTATAGGGTGTTCCATTTACACAAGCAATGATGTGCAAGGAGGGACCCACCATATCATTTGGAATCAGCTTGAGCTCATCCTCACAAAAGATGATCATTGGTTTCATACATTGCTGAACATGCCCCACAAAATTGTTAAAGGAGTTAGACTCCTGGGTTTGTAGCTCGATCACCTTGAGGATCTCCATTAGAGCTTCTTTATGATGTGGATATTGTTGAAAAATCTCATAGATGGAGATTCATGCAGATGTTGTTCTTAGGATCTGAGTGAGCTTGTTCTTTATTGTGACCACTAGCTAGGGTGGGATGTTTGGCATCAGAGGTGGCAAATGTTGTGACATTGAAGGAACATCGCTTGAAGCCACAGGTAGTGTGATTGGACTTGGGTACCACTTATTCCTTGTCAAAATGTTGATCATGTCGATGAACCCTTGCTTAGGGTATGCCTGATGAACCTCATTCACTTGTGGTACCAGCTTGGCCTATTCGGCATGGGCAAGAAATGGGTCTTTAAAAACACCCATCTATTGATTTTTTGGCACGATAGGGTTATCGACATGAAGGTAATTCCTATTGATCATATCTTGTACTAGATGTTTGAACTTATGGTACATCTGCACGTCATGCCTATTTTGCCTATGAAACTTACAATATAGGTCTTCATAGTATCCTTTGGGCTTTGGTGCATTTGGATCGACAGGTCAACTCTCAGGAAGGTTAATTGCATTAGCTGCATAGAGGTTCTCAAACAAATATTCCATGAACTTAGCAATGGGTGCAAACTATCACTGAGGGTGACGTTGTTGATTTTGCCCTTGGTTAGTCTAATTTTCCTTGTATTTTCTAGGTGTGGCCTGATAATTGGGCCTTTGAGGTGGTATTGGTTGTGTAGACCCTAGAATACTAATGGAAACCTGATTGACCGATGTCAGATTAGGTTGTGCTAGGTTGTTTTTGGTGTTATTGGTCCACCCCTTGTTGTGATGCTTCACAATTTCTCCCTCTTGAATATTAATTTCTTCAATTTTTCTAGCTTGCACTAGAGAATCTTCAAGAGTTGGATATTTCTGGAGTTGCAGAAGCAAGGAGATCAGATTTAAGAAGCTCTTAGAAAATATTTGAGTCAAATCCATCATGGGGAGTAAGTATGGCAGCTTTACAAGCAATGCTCACCACTTATTGCCATAGTTTACAATTGACTCATCATCAAATTGTTTCAACCCTGCGAGGTCTGCCAACGTAGCCTTCCACTTGGTGTTGAAGGTGAAGTGTTTCATGAATGCATCTATGAATCAATATTATAGATGCTATGTTTCGGGAGTTGTGTGTACCACTTCGTAGTTGGGCTAGATATAGTAGTCAAGAATGTCCTCAAAAGCAAAGCCTCATTATCTTGGATGCCAAATCATTGGCTCTGGAACTTGGTAATATGCTTCTATGCATCTCCATCTCCTTTAAAGGTAGCCAAGTGGGGCATCTTAAACTTCTCTGGATAGTAAGTCGTAAGTACAGAAGAATGGATTGATTGACTATGCAATTGGTGTAGAGTGGGCTTCTGGGACCTGAACCCAGAGGTCTTGTTCTCCACTAATTCTAGGTGCTCTAGCAATACCCTATATGCATCAAAGGATTTGATCTCCTCTTCTTTGCTTTGATATTGCGATGGCGGGTGAGGAACATCAGGCCTATTATGGGGTGGTAGAATATCACCCCCTATCTTGATAAGGTGTTTTAAGATATTCTACTTTTGGCTCATGCTCAGTGTAAGCCCCATAAGGCATCTCCAGAGTTGGCCTATAAGGAGGGGTAACTGCCTATGGTAGGTGCTCTATGTCTGGTTGGGAAGCAAGTCCTGATTCAACCTAGGAGGTCATGGAGGTAATATTGGGTAAGGCCTAGGAGGCCTATGTTGGATGAAATTAGGTTACCTCTAATGGACTTCCTATCTATGGGTACTAGGAGTAGGAACCCTTTCATATAAGGTTTTTTGAAATAGCTCATTGGTTTGTCATTCAATCATTTCTTTCTCTAACTGATGCAAGTGGTCTAGGTGCTCTTTGTATCATCAAAGTTGCTTTAATTACGCTTAGCATTTAGCATATCTTGCAACCACTTGATTGATTTATTCTACCATACGGGGTCTAGAAATCCTATAAGCATTTCCCTAAGGCCTATCTTGCTCAAAGATATCTAAGATATTAATCACGCACTTACCTTGATTGAGGTTAGTCACATTCACTTATTATTCAAGTTTAGGCAGGTGATATTTATACTCAGTTGGCATAGAGGTACATTGTGCTTTCTTAGCATAATGGTCTTAAGGATAATCAAGGATTTCCTCATGCACTCCTTCGTTGATGAGGAAGGGAAGGGTTGAGTTTTCTCACCCTGAGCGATGAGTATCACACTCATATTGGTACCTAGGCTACTGTAACCTATTAGGGCAATGTAAGGATGAAGTGTGATCAATTGGCCCTACCCAATATGTGTACTCTTACTCTTGCCCATGAGTGGGCATGGTGGATCTAGTAGGCAAAAAAATGTATGATATTGTTATATCTAGCAATGCCTTAGTGCACGGTTTTCACTCATGAAAGAAGGCATGTGAAGTATCTAGCTACTAGGAGTACGTTCCTGGATTAGGATCAAAACTTGTAAGGGTATCCTGCATAGGGCTTCCTTGTAGGTGAAGTTACTGACTTGCTAAACTAGGACTTGGGTGAGTAGAAGGCCACCAAGGAGGTATAACCATGTCCTTAGGGATAAATCAAATACAAATCATGTCTCCTTTTCTACTCTCCATAGTGTCCACCCTTGAGTAAGCTTGGCTACAGGTGCAAACCATTGTTATTCCATACCATACCCTAGATGATTATCTCCTTTACAAATTTTAATAAAGTATAACACAAGAATAGAAACATGTAAATAAAACAAGTGTTTATCTCTTTTAAATATTATGTGTGTTCCCTAAGCTATATTGTGTGTTTTGATGTGTTGTTTATAAATAATACCTTGTGTCACATGTTTTGTTCTTGTTGGATGATATTTTTGTGTTTAAGTGGATTTCACCTATATGCTCATAGCTCAACAACCAGCAATGAAATTCTAGTCATGTAAACCCACATAAGAATGGATATGAAGCCCATACCCAATTAGGGAGCACAAGTCCTACCAGTCCTCACCTAGTACTCACTTGGTCAGTGTTATACCCTTTGAAGAGAAGTACATGCAGATTTTCCAATCTACATCAGATATTGGAGCTGACTTTGGCAAAAAATTAAGGTTCATAGGATTTGAGACAACGGGTGGAGATGAAACCCACCGTCGCTAATAACTACTAATGGTTTGTAATGAAATCCAACTCACTAGCATTCAAGTGTAATGTGGTGTGTGTGGTTAATTTTATGTTTTAAAGAAAGTAAACAATACAACACTCAATGATATTTCACTAAATGTAAGAAAAGGTATGTTTTACTTTTAGAAAATCTAGATAAAAAGCAACCTACAAAATGTATGTCCTAAATCATAACCTACCCATTAGGTAGGCTACAAGCAAGCAATCCATATAAATGTATTTCTACTTAGTTCCTTTTTAATTTTTCTTCTTTTTTTGTTGTTTTTGCGCTTATGAAAAATGGAAACCTATCTTCCTACCTTTCAAGCAAACAAGGGAAGCAAGAAAAATAGAATTTAAGCAATTTTGAACTGTAGAAAAGCAAACTGAAGGTTTAGGCACTTACCTTGATAGCCTAAGAACTTGCTATTTCTAGAATTATGAGAAAAAAACCTTTTTTTTGTGGTCATCCCAAGGTGGGATAGCTGCCAATTTGGGGGCCATCCTAGGGTGGGACGGTTGTGTGGTCATCCTTGGGTGGGACGACTAGCAGTCTAGAGGTCATTTTAGGCTAGAATAGCCAGTTCATGCAACAACAAAAAATAAAAAATAAGGTTATATCTTAACCAAATCAATCGAAATAGGGTCCCACCATGATTGCCATAGAAGTATGGGAAAAACGATGCACATAACAATATTAAATGAGATGCATCTGCCGCTAGTATTTATTAAGCATTACAAAAGGTGCATTCAAGTAAGCATGCTAAGGCAAATAAGTGCAAGAAATGAAGTTTTTATTATTATTTAACAGATCAAATCATGGTTACATAAATTTCCACTTGAGGGTTCTGGATTGATACACTCGTTACAAAATGGTGCCCAAGGATTAAATCCTTTCAATAACTTGGGTGCACTTCCAATGTTCTTCCTTGTACCCATGATTGAATTGGGTGGGCCTATGATGTTGTCACTTTATTATTTGATGTTTTTATCCCATAATCCTTCCTCATGCATTGTAATACCTGCACATACACACAAGGAAACCATATTTTGTCAATAGCAAGTGCGGATTGTGAAGCATGCAAAAGTAATACATGCAATAATAGACTAGAAAGTTGAAATATGTAATGTGACCATCTAAAACTATTCTAAATTATTCTAAATCTTATATGCATGCATGAAATATGATTTTGAACTGATATAATTGAAAAAAATAAAGAAATTACAGTTAGATTCATACCGATTACATGGTGTGCCTATTAAGCCTACAAAACACAAAATGAGTTATTTCTAGTCCTAAACATCTCTAAATCACACAAAATTTGTAAAGAATATATAAAATAATATTTATAGAGGACCCATATAAAAATATTAGTATAATTAATCACAAATTCATGTGCATCTTTGGGTGAGCCAAGTGAACCTACAAAATACTAAAAACATGATAACTCATTCAATATAGCTCCAAATTGCACCAAATTTGAATAGTATATTTATGATATATCCTAGAATAATCATATGGAAACATAGTAACAAAATGGTACTCAAATCCATATCTATACTTTACAAGGATGGTGGGAACTGTCACATATTGGGGGTCATCTTGGGGTGGGACGACCACTAGATCTACTGGTTTTCTGCCACCAATTCCAATTGGAATTGGTCAAAAACTCTCTCAAAGGTGTTTTCATAAAGGAATTGGTCAAAAAATATCTCAAAGGTGTTTTCATAAAATTTAGGGATGAAATTCACTCAATTATTCAGGTTTTGTAAATATATTTCACTTCTCGAATCACTCAAGAATCTCCTTCGCTGGATATATATTTTGAGGGAAAAGGCACAAAAGGTTGAGGGGAAATCTTGGCAGCACTTCGTTGCAATATCAAAAAACTCCTCTCTATTCTTGGGTGGAAAACAGATTCATTTTATAGCCCATGGGGACCTACGGCCAAATGGACATGCAAGGACATGCAGAGCAAGAGGTGCCACTTGTCCAAAACTTGGCATGTATTGGAGGGGGAAGGAATCTCCCTTTTTGGCCTCCATTCTATAGCATGTCATAAGGATTTTGTGCCCTCAGGTCTACATACTTGAATAGGAAGGCTAAATGGTATTATTTGGGTGCCATTTGTTAAAAATTTGACTTTTTGGGAGTCAAAGACCATGGTCATCCCACCTAGGGACGATTGCTTGCGACTGTCCCTGGGTGGAATGATCATGAATTGTGACCATCCCAGGGTGGGACAACCATGCCTATATGGCCCAAAACCTCTTAAAAATGGGATATAGCCTTAAAAAAATGGTTAGGACCATTGTGTAACCTATGAGGGTTGCCTAATGTGGTCATATGATGTTAAATTAGCCAATGCTTTTGGTTGCCTAATTAGATTGACATGATTTTACTATCTACATTATGACTACCCCCTCAAGCAATGAGTCAATGAGGAAAAGGACAAGTGATTAAAGTGATGAGTCACTTGACCAAGATGAATAATTTTGACAATTCAAGTCCCAAGCATGTTATTATATGGCAAGTCCTATTATAGCTATGATTTTAATCATTAATAGTAATTGTACATCTCTATCCCATAAATTAGTCTGACTTTAATGGTCTTCTTAGGGAATCAATATGATAGAAATTACATTTAAGCTTATGGTGAATCACTATGTTCGATGATCTATTAAAAATATCATAAAAATAAATAAATGAACACCTCATTCCTGTGGGGCAGTTCAACCTCCATGGCCTTCTCCAAGATTGAAGTGAAAACATTTTAATTTGATGATGTATATTTTACCCCAAATGGACTTATGGTAATTTAATTATCTTTCCAAAGTGCATGGAGCGCAAGTCACTACAACTTCCAAGTGTATAGAATAAATAATTGAATACAAGGCTCAATTGAATTTTATTTTATGTGATTTTTTTTATTATTTTTTATTTTTGAGAATTCTAGACTGGTAGATATGCTTGATTGTCCTTTATGAAACTCCTTAAGATGAGCAAATGTTTGCACTTATGACTTATATGAAATTACCAAAGGTTTAGGCTTCTTTGGAGCTTTTGATAATGACCAAAGGACTGGGATGTCTTTGGAGCTTTTTGGGATTGACCAAATAAAACTAAAAATATTTGGAGCCTTTAGGAATTGACCAAAGGAAACTGGGCTTCTTTGGAGCCTTTTGGGATTGACCAAAGAACTAGGGTATATTTGGAGCCTTTAGATATTGACCAAAGGAAATTGGGCTTCTTTGGAGCCTTTTGGGATTGACCAAAGGAAAATGGACTTTTTTGGAGCCTTTTGGAATTGACCAAAGAACTAGGGTGTCTTTGGAGCCTTTTGGGATTGACCAAAGAACTAGGGCATCTTTGGAGTATTTTGGGATTGGAAAAAGAACTAGGGCATCTTTGGAGCCTTTTGGTATTTACCAAAGAACTAGGGTGTCTTTGTAGCTTTTAAGGATTGACCAAAGAAATTAGGCATCTTTGGAGCCTTTTGGGAATTGACCAAAGAAATAGGATGTTTTTGGAGCCTTTTAGGATTGACCAAATAACTATGGAATATTTGGAGCATTTTTGTATTGACCAAATAACTAGGGCATCTTTAGAGCCTTTTTGGATTGACCAAAGAACTAGGGTGTCTTTGGAGATTTTAAGGATTGACCAAAAAAATTATGCATCTTTAGAGCTTTTAGGAAATTGACCAAAGAAATAGGGTTTATTTAGAGCCTTTTGGGATTGATCAAAGAAATAGGTTGTCTTTGGAGCTTTTAGATATTTATAAAATAAATTAGGCATCTTTAGAGCCTTTTGGGAATTGACCAAAGAAATAGGGTATCTTTGGAGCCTTTTGGGATTGACCAAAGAACTATGGTATCTTTGGAGCTTTTAGGGATTGACTGAATAAATTAGGCATCTTTTGAGCCTTTTGGGAATTGACCAAAGAAATAGGGTGTCTTTGGAGCCTTTTGGTATTGACCAAAGAACTAGGGCATCTTTGGAGCCTTTTGGGATTGACCAAAGAACTAGGGCATCTTTGGAGCCTTTTGGGAATTGACCAAAGAACTAGGGAATCTTTGGACTCTTTTAGTATTGACCAAAGAACTAGGGCATATTTGGAGCCTTTTGTGATTAACCAAATAACTAGGGTGTCTTTGGAGCTTTTAGGGATTTGCCAAAGAAATTAGGTATCTTTGGAGCCTTTTGGTAATTGACCAAAGAAATAGGGTGTCTTTGGAGCCTCTTTGGAATTGACCAAATAAATTAGGTATTTTTGAGCCTTTTGGTAATTGACCAAATAAATACGATGTCTTTGGAGCCTTTTGGAATTGACCAAAGAACTAGGGCATCTTTGGAGCCTTTTGGAATTTATAAAAGAACTAGGGCATATTTGGAGCCTTTTAGGACTAACCAAAGAACTAAGGTGTCTTTGGAGCTTTTAGGGAGTTACCAAAGAAATTAGGTATCTTTGGAGCCTTTTGGAAATTTACCAAATAAATAGGGTGTCTTTGGAACCTTTTGGGATTGATCAAAGAAGTAGGGTGTCTTTCGAGCTTTTAGGGATTGACCAAATAAATTAGGTATCTTTGGAGCCTTTTGGGAATTGACCAAATAAATAAGGTGTCTTTAGAGCCTTTTGGGATTGACCAAAGAACTAGGGCATCTTGGAGCCTTTTGGGATTGACCAAAGAATTAGGGCATCTTTGGAGCCTTTTGGGATTGACCAAAGAAATAGGGTGTCTTTGGAGCTTTTAGGGATTGACCAAAGAAATTAGGTATCTTTGGAGCCTTTTGGGAATTGACCAAAGAAAAATGGGCTTCTTTGGAGACTTTTGGGATTGACCAAAGGAAACAAAACATCTTTGGAACCTTTTGGGATTGACCAAATAAAATGAAACATATTTGGAGCCTTTTGGGATTGACCAAAGGAAATGAAACATCTTTGGAGCCTTTTGGGATTAACCAAAGAAAATGAAATATATTTGGAGCCTTTTGGGATTTTACCAAAGGAAATGGAACATCTTTGGAGCCTTTTGGGATCGATCAAAGGAAACTGGGCTTCTTTGGAGCCTTTTGGGATTGACCAAAGTAAACAAAACAACTTTGGAGCCTTTTGGGATTGACTAAAGGAAACTAAACATCTTTGGAGCATTTTGGGATTGACCAAATATAATAAATCATTTTTGGATCCTTTTGGACCAAAGGAAATAAAACATCTTTGGAGCCTTTTGGGATTTACCAAAGAAAATTAAATATCTTTGAAGCCTTTTGGGATTGACAAAATAAAATGAAACATCTTTGGAGCCTTTTGGGATTGACAAAAGGAAAATGGGCTTATTTGGAGCCTTTTGGGATTGACCAAAGGAAATTAAATATATTTGGAGCCTTTTGTGATTGACCAAAGAAAACAAAACATCTTTGGAGCCTTTTGGGATTGACCAAAGTAAATTGGGCTTCTTTGGAGCCTTTTGGGATTGACCAAATGAAACAAAAAATATTTGGAGCCTTTTGGGATTGACCAAAGGAAACTAAACATCTTTGGAGCCTTTTGGGATTTACAAAAGAAAATGAAACATCTTTGGAGCCTTTTGTGATTGACCAAAGGAAACTAAACATCTTTGGAGCCTTTTGGGATTGACCAAAGAAAATAAAACATCTTTGGAGCCTTTTGGGATTGACCAAAGGAAACTAAACATCTTTGGAGCCTTTTGGGATTGACCAAAGGAAACTGGGCTTCTTTGGAGCCTTTTGGGATTGACCAAAGGAAACTAAACATCTTTGGAGCCTTTTGGGATTGACCAAATAACTAGGGTGTCTTTGGAGCTTTTTGGGATTGACCAAAGAACTAGGGTGTCTTTGGAGCTTTTTGGAATTGACCAAAGGAAACTGGGATTCTTTGGATCCTTTTGGGATTGACCAAAGGAAACTAAACATATTTTGAGCCTTTTGGAAATGACCAAAGGAAACTAAACATATTTTGAACCTTTGGGATTGACCAAAGGAAACTAAACATCTTTGGAGCCTTTTGGAATTGACCAAAGAACTAGGGTATCTTTGGAGCTTTTTGGAATGGACCAAAGGAAACTGGGCTTCTTTGGAGCCTTTTAGGATTGACAAAAGGAAACTAAACATATTTGGAGCCTTTTGGGATTGACCAAAGGAAATGAAACATATTTGGAGCCTTTTGGGATTGATTAAAGAAAATGAAACATATTTGGAGCCTTTTGGGATTGACCAAAGGAAATAAAAAATCTTTGGAGCCTTTTGAGATTGACCAAAGGAAACTAGGCTTCTTTGGAGCTTTTTGGGATTGAACAAAGGAAACAAAACATCTTTGGAGCCTTCTGGGATTGACCAAAGAAAATGAAACATTTTTGGAGCCTTTTGGAATTGACCAAAGAAAATGAAACATATTTGAAGCCTTTTGGGATTTACCAAATAAAATGAAATCTTTGGAGCCTTTTGGGATTGACCAAAGGAAACTGAACATCTTTGTAGCCTTTTGGGATTGACCAGATAAAATTGGGCTTCTTTGGAGCCTTTTGGAATTGACCAAAGGAAACGAAACATTTTTGGAGCCTTTTGGGATTGATTAAATGAAACTAAACATATTTGGAACATTTTGGGATTGACCAAGCCTCAAAAATGATATGAGGGCTGCACAAGGGGTTAACTAAGACAACAAAACAAATTTGGCAATTTTTGGGGTTGTCTAGGGCTTTTTATGATTTTTTTAGTGCAGTTTTTCCCTATTTTTGGCTTAAAAATCACTCAAAAATAGAGTAATCATAAAACCAACATAACTTTATTGTTATAGCTCTAATTTGCACAATTTTTGATTCACTAGATTTTTTTTTTGAAAAAATTAGGGCTTGGTACTAGATCAAGGATCTTATGTTGATTACCCAAACAATAAAGAAACACACAAAGTATACAATATGATTATCTCATTTAAAGGATTAGATGTGTGTCCTAAAACTTGTTTCACACATTTTGGTTTGTTGAGTATATAGTCTAAATCTCATCATATTTTGAATTTTTTTGATGATATTCTTAGATATTTTAAAGGTTTTCACCTATATACTCGCACACGCAAAATATGGGAGTGAATTCTATACTCAATGAGGTAGCATAGGTACTATCAATTCTCACCCAACACACCATGTTTAGCTATACACCCCTCTGAAGAGGAATGCATGCTATTTTCCATGAATAGGATAGTTCTTGAATCATCTTTGGCCATGGTTGGGTCTCGATAGTACAATGTCAAATGAGCCAATTGAGTGGTCTCGATAAATGAGTTGGATGTAAAGGCCCAAAATCGTTGATTTTTAAGTGAATCATGGTGTGTGTGGGTTATTTTTAATTTTATTAAATGAAAAATGCATCAAATAGTACTCATGATTCTTTTCCTACATGCTTATAAAAAGATTTTTTATTTTCATAAAGATGCAATTCTAAATGATCTTTGCTTTTAGAGAATGCACATGCAAAATTAAGATGAAATTTAGTCTTTGGATAAGCCTCAATAAAACAAACCCTAACACACAATTTTAGTAGTAGTCATTCTTCTGTATAGAATGCAATAGTCTCAGTCACTGGATATAAAAGCAACTAAGAATATTAGTCGCAGGTGACAACAATAACTAACAGAGCTAGCCATGGTTGCCAACAACGGCTAGCAGCAAATACATTTTTTTTAATGTATTTTCCCTTAAATTTTTCTATGTGGCTTAATTAAAACCTAGAATACAGAGAAAAACATAGAAAAATGTAGAAACATAGAAGAGGACACCTACCTAGAAATCCTCATTCAAAGTAGAAGCAGGTTGCTTACTGCTTTTCTAGGTTTTCTGCTAGATTTTGTTGCTCAGCATGGCTAGGATGCTAGTTGCTACTGTTAACCATGGCTGAGAATCTACACCACTAATTTCAAACATGATCAATACTTGCACATAAAAAAATAGAGAAAAATCAGCAAAAGCAGCAAAAAATACAAGGTTTTCGTCGTGATCACCACTGTAAAAGGTTTAAAAAGTGTATATCTACACTAATTGCAACATGAAATCAAAATAAAAGTAAAGAAGATGTATAACCAAATTTTCAATAAAGAATTCCTCCTTTGTATTAATCAATGAAATTTTATTACATATCCATCCCTCTTAGGGATACCAAATTTGATACAATATTTACAATTGTTTTACAGCCCCTCAATGGGATTGATATACTTTAAATGCTCTTTATGTCTTCACAAAATTTGTGTGAGGGCTTACTAGGATGCTTCCTTCTCTATTGTTAAGAGGGATTATCTTGAATAGTGTTTTGAATCTTGGAGGATCTATCACCTACATGCAAGAAACAACAAAACACATCAAAAGCATATGAAGCCTCTCATGATGAGGATATTACCCAAGTAATGCAATAAATAAAGCAAGCATGAAATATGTAAATATGCTTAAGATATAGATAAATTGGTATAAAGCATGGCTTAAAACATGTATAGAAGGTTGATCTTGCATGAAATTTTAAGTATTAAGCATAAAAGAATTTAGTCTATGAAAAAGCTTGTGAAAGAAACCATGTATGACATAAATGAAGGTAAAGCTATCTATGATGTTGCTAATTAACCATAGAAATGTCTGCCATATGACTAATCTAAGCTAGGTTAACCTAAATGTATCATACAAAGTAATTCTACAGCTAAAACAGAAGAATGGGGGCATCAAATCCTAGCCATGGGTGCTTAGAGCAGCCAACTCTGTTAGCCATGGTTGATAGCCACGGTTAAGCATGCGGGCCGCTGTTGATAGCCATGTCCATGGGAGAAGTACCATTTTCTTTAAAACCAAGGTTGTATATTCTCAAATCCTCTCTATAATTGATGATCAAGGGTCACCTTCATTTTTTAACATAGATTTGTGATTGATTTCACTTGAATTCACGTTGGATTGAAGTCAAATGGTAAGGTTTACTTCTCAATCCTTTGTAAGCTCCATTTTTACAAATGTAAGTGTCAAACTAGAATTGGGTAGCATCTCCATACTCTCTATATGTTGCAATTGGATCTCTAGTTTGGTAGGGCTTCACTACAATGCAATTTGGATATTTATTTCCTCTTCGAGAGGTCTATAAATAGACTCCTCAAATCCTAATATTGGCTTCTCAAGGAAGCCAAGATCAATAAGTTGTCAGCTTTGGTAGTTAGGAGGAAATATCCAAAATATTTTTCATCCAAAACCACTCGATATAAGTTGCAACTTGGCCATTACAACCGATTTTACTTGACTCTAATAGCCCAAGTTTGTTACAGGGCTAGTCACGGTTGCTCAATGAGGCTAGGACCCTAGTCATGGTTTTCAATCGTGACTGACATCTTAGCCACAGTTTTAATCCACAACTAAGGCTTAATAAGTCTAGATTGCCTAAATGAGTGATTAGAATCATTGCTTAGCCTTGGGAAGGTCCAAGGTCATTCATATGGCTTGCAAAGGTGCCCATATGAGTAGTCTCCTAAATATGATGTGTTTTAGGTGTCTAAAAATATAACTACAAATATGACCAATGATCATTCATTGTATCATTTTATGATATGTGGAGATATTGTGGAGTGCCTATAAGCAACCGTCCTTATTCCTTCTTTCAAATTATGTCATTTATCTCTCTCTTTCTCTCTATATCTATTTTTTTTGTCATTCTATCTTTAAATTACTCTTCTATATTTTCTCCATATGATCATGGTGAATGTATATTTCATAATATATTTATAATGTACTGTATATATCAACATGATTATGGGGATGTGTTGAAGTATTTATACTTTGATATCAATAGGCCAAGGCTGAAAGTGTTAGAGAGTGCTTATGGAAACTACTCTTATAGCCTATGTGCAAGTGTTTATGTAATCTTATATGCATTCCTCTTATAAGCCTTCAGGTATCATTTATGTAAACCTATGATCAATTATGCTGTAATCACCCTTAGTTGTATTGGTTAAGCCACCTATGTGGTTAACCTTGATTAAATATTTTTATACATTCATTAGATTGCAACTTGACCTTCAATTTAGGTTATGTCAACTTGAGGTTAATATCTAATTGGGAATTTGTTATCACTATAAATACTCTCAATAATTGATCCCTTGTATTATTTTGTGATATGTGATATTGTGGGGGTGCCTAGGGTCACCCACTTTTTATTCCTTCTTGTATCGCTCCAAATTTTTTGCATCCTTACCTTCAAGCTATAGGATCCACGCCCGGAAGGGGAATGCAAGAAGGATAGGACAATACCTCGGATTGAGAGGCCCTTTGAAGGTCGTGCCTCTTGGGGGAGGGGTATAAGGGTGAATTTTCTATGGATGGTGGGTTCACCAGGAAACTTTTGAGTGGCAGTTTCCATGCCTAGGTTGATAATGGTTTTGATGTGTTCATTTTTTGCTTTAATCATTCATAGCCTAGGTTTGGCCAAGATGAATCTAAGCTATTCTATATTCCAATGCTGATTTATATGAATACAAAGAACATAAATAAGTGTTAAACATAGAAAATATGCTAAATGAGACAGAATATACCTGATTTCGGATGTCTAATGCAGATTCTGAGTTTTGCAGAAGTCCAAATCGTCTCAAATCATACGTAATCATCTAAAATGTCATAGAATCATCTTAGATCTCAGTCGGTCATCTGAGATCAGACGATATCATCGTCGATCTGATGAATTCACTAGACGAATTTGTCAAAAACCAAAAATACAAATATAGATACCAAAAACCAAAAATACAACTGCAAAAGCAATGGGAAATGATAGAAATGATAGTAAATTTACCTAAATGACAGATCCAAATAATGATTAAAGGAAAATGCATTACTTTAATAATTTATTTTAACTTTAGCATGCATCTATACTAAATGAGGTGAACTCCAGGATGAAGGAATAGAATAAACCAAGCTAATGTATAAGAAAATGAAGAGAAAATATAAGAAAATGCAAACTTTGGGCTCTGATTGCCCCCAATTTGGACTTTAGTCGAGATCGCCTTAAATTGTACGAGATCGTTGCTGATCTATGATAGGATCGTCTAAAATCATCTGGAATCGTCTGCAACGATCTGAGATTGCTCTGACTGAAAAATAGTAGAATTACTACAAGAAAACTTGAAATACGCAATGCAAATGAAAGTATGAAGGTGTTCTAATGCACAAAAATTTAAGGTTGCAGGGAAATCAGTCAGCCAAGGGGTTAAGGGGGATAAACTAAGAAAATCCCAATTTATATAGGATTAGGGAGAGGTTAGGAGGTTGGAGATCATCCCAATTTGGGAGATCTCCAATAGGGGAGACTCTAACTATGCAAACATACTTTCTGCCCAAGTTAGAGAAGTTGTTGAAATAGAAGCTAATTATGAAAATTTGGTTTTGGGACGAAATCGTCTGGACGTTCTGTTCCAGCACTGAATTCGTCAGATCTGGGATGATTTCGTCTGATCGGCAACGATATCGTCCAACGGTCAAAATAAATCCTAAAAATGGCACGAAAAATAAGGGGAGCGGGTAACGAGCAGTTTTGGGTTAAATTTCAAATTTTTATCTTTTTACTAAGGTTTAATTGTGCCAATTTTAGGGTGCTACACTTCTATATATTTTCACCACTTCTCTCTAATTTATTATGCTATATTTATTTTTCTCTCATATATTTTTTGCATATGGTCATGGTGAATGTATATTTTAGGAAAATTTTGTTAATTCCAACATATATTTGCTCTATATTTTTACAAAATGCCAAAAACCTCTTATCCTTAAAGTATGTTCTCTAACATCCATTGAGTCATGTTTCTTGATTATTATAATTTTATCACGATGAAATGGAAAAACTTTTAAATTTTCATCATTCAAGTTTTGTATCTATCCTAATATCATTCCCCTCCAAGTAGAGGTTATTATGACACCATTTCCTTTGTATTTATTTAATAATTTTGTGTGTGTTTTATTGCTATTATAATTGTGTCACATATAATATTTGGATTATATCTTCCACGGATACAAAAAGTTGCTATAATAAGTAGATTACCTTGACTTAACTCCACTCTACTTGAATTTGTAATTGGGAATTTGAGTAGGTGGTTTAGCCCCCTAGTATTTTCTAACAATAATTCTATTTTGGTAAATAAAAGGTTAATAAAAGAATCTATTAAATCCTTGCAATCCAGTTTTATCTTATATTTAGGTCCTTGGATAAGGAGAGATTATTATAGATCACATGATTATACAATTCTCACTTAATTTTAGTTTTGTATTTCCTATATAATATATTTATATTTGGTACTCAAAAGATGAGAAATAAAAATGATACATTATCTAGACATTTATCTTTAAAATATATTAGAAAATTTTAAAAATATCAACATATCTTTACATCTAGGAAGTTAAAGTTTTAACTTTCCATTATTGTTTTATTTTTTTGCATTACCATTTTGCACAATTAATACTAAAAAACCTAAACCATAACCAAATTCTAGCTTTTTATATACTTTTCATATATTTTAGGAACCTATTCTAATTGAGCTTTAATATGCGGCAAATACTTAAGACCAATTTATTTGTATTTATTTATGTATATATCAAAACCAAGTTATTTCTTCCATTGCCTCATCCTTTATTGTTTGGGTATTTCCACCTTACACAATTTTTAATATAATATAATTGATAGCATTGATAAAAGCTTGAATGAATAAAATAAAAATCTTAATAAGTGTATTTATGACATAGGTCAATGAATTGGTCTAACATATATATTATAGTTAAAACAAATGATTAAATGTTAGGATATTTGTAGACACCTAAAACATGTCATGTCAATGGAAACTACTCATATGGACATGCTACAATACCATACGGAGGATCTTGGACAAACTTCAAGATAGAGCAGTGGTTCTAACCACTAAATTTGGGCTCCTTGGCCTAATCGGTCTGAACCACAGCCTAGACCTACGGTCTACAGGTTGAACCATGGTTGATACCTGTAGTTTACAGTCTAGACCATAGTTGTAACATGTGGTCTTAACTGAAGTTCAGTTGGCCTTCATCTGAGCAAAATCATTTTGAATGACCAATTGATCTAGAAGATGGTGGTTAGAGGATGAAAGGTTCCATTTGAACTATCCTAACCATCCCTTCTTGATCTTGGCTTCTCCATGAATCCATCCCTAGCCCTAGGACATCCTATAAGTACCCCTCAAAATTAGGGTAAACTATCATAGAGAGCATTGGAGATTTGAGCAGCGAAGCCCTATCGAATTGTAAACTCAACCGAGTATACTGAGATAGAGCTATTGCACTTATACCCTACCTACTTTCCAATATTCATGACAAATTGCATTATGGATGCCCTAGGATCCTAGGAGAGCCAAGCACCACATATCTGAGCAAACGAAGTCCCCTCATAGCAAATCAACTGCTAAATCAGTATAAGGACATCGAAGGCGACCATTGAACATCAATTTGGACAAGGAGGTCAAGCCCACTACCCTTGAAATTGAGGGCAAACCTATTAGATAGCTCATCATGGCTCTCAGCCATGGTTTATAGTGTAGACTGCTCACCAAAGCTACGATTTACAACAGAGGTATCACCACCTTACTGTTTCTATTTTTGTTTGGCTATATAGTTTAAATTAGTCATTTATATGGTTCAGTTGTAGTTTAGAATATTTTTTATCAGTAGAATTAGTTTTAGAATAGTTTCATTGCATTTGCATTAAATAGGCTTTAATGGATTATTTATATTCTTTTATGCTCTATTTCACGTTATTAGTCCATTCATTGTTTAGTTGTTGTATTCCTTTATGTAATTCCATAAATATTGATCCAATTAACATAGTTTGGAGATGATTTTCATGATTTCTTGAATATACACTTTTAATAGTATCTTTATGCATTTTTCCCAAAAGGGCATCATCATGAGAGGTTGCCTATATTTTAGATGTTTTTATGTTGTTTATTTATCGTAGGAAACAAATTCGAAGGAGATTCAACCATCAAGTTCCTTCCCCAACGCGAAGAAGAAGGCAACTCCACCCTAGAGCAGTTTGTGACTAGTTGAAAAGTAACATTAGTGCGCCTACCCTGTTGAGGGCTTTGGCATTGTATTAACTGTATCATAATTTGAGTGACCCTAAGAGGGGCATGATTATAATTGGGGATTCTTTGCAAATATTAATACAAGAAACACTTATTTTGTTGAATCTATGCAATCTTGTCATTATTTTATGCTTGGATGATTGAATTCGATTAATACAATAGATAGGTGCATACCTTTTGGTTAGATCAGAAGGCAGTCATGGTGGAACTCCACAATTCAAGTGATCTAACTGTCATTTCTTATGTTTTTGAAATTATACGCACATACCATAGCTGATAGTTGCAGTTCATTTGCTGGCCCATAGCTGCAACACGCGGTTTATAGTGTAGACCATGCGACAGACCTGTGGTTTACATCATACTAAGAAAATAGCAAAGGGATAAAGCTTATTCAGGTGGGGACTTGAGGTAGGTCCCACTATCACTCTCTGTATTTTTTTTCACTATTTGTTGAATTCTAGAATGCAAAATAAATTCAACTAATTAGGAAAGACAACATAATTGGCAATATGCACATAAGTCCTTAGGTCATTAATTTTTAGGTTTTTACTAGACATTTCTAGGAACAGCGGACCTCTGAGTGTAGTCCGCCCTAGTCTCCAGCATGCTAGAATATCTTTTGTATTTTGTTTGCTTGCTTGAGGCTCGATCAGTGGCCATTTCATAGTTAGTATGCATTGTCTAAATAAAATATGAAATTAATCATGCATACTTTCTTAATGTGAAATGTTCTTTTTTTCTTGCATTGCATATAGAGAAGAATCATTTGAATGTTGTTTTATGCATTTATCTTTCATGCAAATTAAAAAGAACCACACACACCACTTGACACTTAAACGCTAGTGAGTTGGGCTTGACATCCAACCACTAGTAGGGTTCAATGATGGTGGGCATAACTTTCATCTGTTGGCCCAAATCTCGCGAACCTTTTGGATACTAGACCAATACCAGATCCAAGAACCTTTTGCACCCTAGAAAATTTGTATGTATTCTCTTCGAAGGGTATAATGTTCATTGGGGGGAAATGGGTGAGTATCTGGGAGGACCTATGCTCCCTAATCGTGTGTGGGCTTCATTACCACATATTATAGGTTGGATTACATGACTTGGAGTTCATATCCAAGTTGTCAAGCTATGAGCGTACAAGTGAAATCCATTAAACTAAGAATAAAACCAACAAGTTTTGCAAAATATGATAATATTTTCTACACTGATACAATAAATCTTGAAAACATATCAAATAGTTTAGGGCTCACTTTCAAAATTTAATACGAGATAATCATTATTGTATACCTTGTTTGCCTAATAATAAAATATAAATCTAGACACTAGGTACATAATGGTGGATACAAAGGGTGGTCGAAAAAGATCTAAACCTAACACCGATGACCAACCCCTAACCAATTCACAGCAGCATGTGTCAATTCCTCAACCACATGAGCGAATCGAATGTTGTTTGGCAAGAATTAGAGGAGATAACTCAACATGAGGGGAGCCTATAGAGTGTACCCCAAATAGAGGAGCTTTAGTAAACTCCTCTAGGCATAGGATAAAATAGGTAACCTCTCAGCATGAGGGTGCTCCACTCGAGATCCATTACCAAGACCACACTACACGTGCATCCACAGGATCAGCTAAAGAGTTTTTTATGCAAGGGACCAGATTGGTGCTCCTATGTACTAAATCCACAAGAGGATCCATGCCTCCACATTTTGAGTATAGAAGGACTAGAGATCCACCTATTTAGGGGTAGGCATACAGGCTTGTTATCGAGCATAGGTCTAACCATACTCCCATACGTGGTCCACCATGCAAGATCACCATTAATATATCAAATATGGGAGCTCATGGCACATTGCCACATGAGTGATGGTGGTCTAGATAGCTATAGGGTCTAGGTAGTGTCTTAGAGTAGTTAAGCTACAAGCATTTTACTCCACCCACTCGTGCCCCGAGTGAGTGTAGCGTGAGTGTCATCAAGACTACTAGAGAGCATGGAGAGGCTTCTAAGTGCCCCCATGTCACACACCCACTATCTATGCATGGTGGTTCACAGTATAGGACACAACAATATGCCAATTCCATATTCATAGATAGAGGCAAAGGCACAGCACATCATTTCAATGGGTACATAACCCACAAGGTTGCTTGTACAGAGTAGGGATACCAGAGGCCTCCCATGACTGATCAGATCGATAGATCACATCGACTAGTATCAGAGTATAAATGCCAACTCCTCCAAGATCAATTGGAGGATGATCACCTAGAGAGGTAGCACATTGAAGATGAAAATCTTCAAGCACAGAGGCTCATTAGACAGAGGCTATATGAATAGTGCATGCGCAAAGAGCGTATCATTGCCCAGAAGGAGTGTGTGGAGCAGAAGGATAGGTTAGCTAGGATTGGCCTATATTCACATGATGAGCATAGAGAGCATGTGTATAGGAGGGCTTTTTTGCAAGCTGGAAAAGAGACACTCATACTCATGCTAGTACCAAATAGATGGAGTGGAAACCATCACTCGATAATCAAAGGCAGAGGCAGCATGAAGAGGAAGAGGGAGACAAATATGAGTAAGAATATCCTAAGAGCTCTCGAGCTAAGGAGGAGGAAGAGCAATTCCCTCCATCTTGTACGAGGAATATAGTACCTCCTAAGCCACCTCCATGTCAACTTAGGGAGGATTTTCTATCTTTGTAGGCCTATAAGGCCTTAGCTGAGAAGATCAAAGCCATCGAGAGACAAGGTGTGACTATTCAAAATCCAACATTAAGGAAAATTTATAATGAGCCTTTGGATCCTTTGATGCCTACTCTGGATTACCATGAGCATTTTGATATGCCCAGGTTGGACAATTTTAAGGGTGATGAAGATGCACAAGAACATATCATGAGCTTTCTGGATGCTTATTTTTAGATAGCAAGCAACTATACATTGTTTTTGCGTACAAGCATCACGACACTTTTCGGTCCATCCTGAGAGTGGTTCAATCAGCTAAAGAAACATAGCATAACTATTTTTGAGCAATTAGCTAATGTATTTCTTGAATGCTATTCCTTTGGCATCAAGAAATAGACCAATATTTTTTATTTGGCTACGATAGCTCAATGTGATGACGAGCCAATAGAGTAATATGAAAAGATATGGAGGATACTAATGGTGAAGTTGCCATTCCCTATTCCTACCATAGAGTTAACCCAAATGTTTAAAAATAGTTGTGCCAAGCACATCTCGTTATTGTTGCAGCTGTAGAATTATCCTACATTCGAATAAGCTTTGGAACAAGCCAAAGTGATTGAGGACATCAAGTTGCAGGAACATAACTTGAAGCTCAAGAACAGGAGAGAGGGACAAGAGAAAAGCACCACAAAACAATAGGGCAAGCAGGCCCATGTAAATCAAGTGGTGTTGAATCTCCAACGAGAGGACAATGGGCAACAAAAATAGAATTATCAGGCCCAACATCCTCCTACGCAATATGAAAAGGGCAAGAACAAAGATCAACATCGACCTCGCCAGTTCACACCATTGATGGAATCATTGACGTCAATTTTCCATCAACTGTGTAAGGCCAAGGCAATTGTATTGACCGAAATTAATATGGTAGATCCCAATCAATCCAAATCAAAGGGGTACCAAGAAGATCTATTTTACATTTTTCATCGAATGAAAGGCCATGACATTGAGGTGTTCTAGACTTTCAAACACATGGTGTAAAATATGATTGACAAGGTTGAGCTTGTAGTGCTACACAACCTACAGGTACCTGATAATTAGAATATGGATATTTACAAAAACCCCTTGCCAAATCATGAGGTGCCTTGTAACAATGTTGGCTAGGTCAACCAGGTGCGAGTCAAACCACCTACCCAGGGGTTCATGGGCATGGTGAACATTGTCACTAGGCATGGGAGATATGAAAAACAAAATCAACCTCATGCTCCCATTCAAATACAAGCCATGCCAAATCAACGACCGACACAGAATATTCTAGGCCCACCAACAAGATCGATGGTGACCATAAGGAGCAGGTTGGTCCAAAAACTGTAGACAACTCCTATGAAGTTGTCAATATATGAGCTAATATAGCAATCCCTGAGGCACAGGGAGACTCTTATGGACATTTTGAGGTCTATTGAAGTACAATTCTAGGATGTGCAGACATTTACTAATTTCATGTGACATGTACAGCAGTGTCAAGAATTGATGATCCAATTTTATGATCATGAGATAAGGACGATTTCTACAACCGCAACCAACCCATCGTTGCACATAATCACATGTGTTAATTACATGCCAATTAAAATGGTCTTGATCGATATCAGCTCATCGATCAACATAATAACAACCAAGGTGCTGAGTCATTTGAAGCTACCTAAATCACACATTGTGCCCACTACATTTACATTAAGAGCGTTTAACGACGCACTATGTTTGACTATTGGCACAATTATCCTACCCATACAAGTACGCCTGAATACCATCTCTATGATGTGTCATGTGATAGAAGGGGCCATGTAGTACAACATACTACTTGGTAGACCTTGTATTCGTGAAATGCGTTGCATCCCCTCGATATTACATCAGTGTGTGAAGTATATTCATGAGGGACAGGTTCACGTAGTGTCATCGAATGAAGAACCTTTTAAGTTTATGAACCTAGTGGATTTTCTTGGGGGTTTCATACTCCCATAAATGAACCTAGATGTTTGGCTATCATCATCAATAAATAGTCTATGAGTTAAACCAACGGTACGTGCTCAACCAACATCATCTGTGTCACACAGGTCAGAGCACACCACTGCCACTTCCATGAAATCCTCGACATCAATCATGCATCGGTATGAAAGGAAGTTGAAGGTGAAAATGGATGAGAAAAAGGAGTGTGAGCCTGATCCAATCATCGAGGAGGTTCCCACTCCTATGGAAGTTGAGGAACCCTAAGACAAATCCGAGGAGGTACCTCAACTCGCCTCACCTGCATTATCTGTAGGGTCATCCACACCATGGGTGACAGTACATCTCGCCAACATTGTATTAGATAAGTACCTTGTGTAGAATGTAACCTTCAGACTGATTTTGAATGCTGCACAAAATATGGGCTGATTATCTGATCATCATTACCCGATTGGATTTATGGTTCCATTGGGAGAACCACCTAATCAGACTAACTTCATCTATGTGGGGCTAGACCAGCTTCCAACACGAGATCCCATGGATGAAGATGATGATGAAACTTTCACTGTAAATATTTGTTATCTATCCAAACCCAAGTATGCCATGCGTATCTTTGAGTTGTATCATTGGCATGGATATGGCCTTGGTCTCTTTGAACAAGGATGAAGGACTCTACTGGAATCTTGTTATTAGTTAGTCACTGATAGGTTCAGTTTAGGGTTATAGATAAGGGGGCAAGATGATCTGCTCGTAGCATCCCTAGATCATTTGTACCTTAGTATGGCAGATGATGTGGATTTTAATCCATATCATCTTGATCCTTCCAATTTCTAGAGGAATCACCCTATGATATCTATTGTCACCATTCAGCCACTCGAAGATCATCATGAAGGTATTCGATATGAGTAGACAAGGCTATGACGTAGATGAGGAATCCTCAAACAATGATGAATCTAGGGATGAAGTCAAGGGTACCTATGAGAAGCCCTGGTGTGCACGTCATCTATTTCCTATTGAATCGATACAGGCTATCAAAGAGATCCTTCCCAACATTTATCATATAGGGGAAAAAGCAAAGCTAGATTTCTTGGCAATGTCACACTTGTGATACAATTATCCAGTTTATCCAGATAGTTATGATAGCGATCAAGCAGTCAGATTCATGGGGCCGCACTTACCAGAGAGCCTCCAAGAGTGGGAGTGAATGAAGGATTCTATTATGATAGTGATGAAGAATATGAGTTAGAGAGGGCCTACCTTGGTCCTCCTTATTTGTGTTACCATCATCAACCCATCAACATAGATGAGGTCTATCAACAGTTATGTGTTGGTTCACGTCTAAGAGCAAGACAATTAAACATGGATCAAATTCATTAGTTGGTTAATCCCCTTCTACTAACCTACATGGAGCTCTGTGAGCCAAATGATCATATTTCATAGTCAGTGCATAGGGAGGATCTGATTTTTCATAGTCCTCATAGGGAAGACCCCTTTGTGCCTATGCCATTAGAGCCAGATCATGGGTATGAGGACTACGTAGATTTTTTATAACTTGGTCTATGTGGCCCTAGAGATCAATTCCATTCCATAAACATGGTCTCCATTTATTTGACTACTCCACTCTACAATCCAGCAAATCCATCCAAACCATTGTATCTTAACAAATATGCTATCGACTGGGATCAAGTTGATTCACCCGTTGAGCCTGAAGATTTCTTCCCTAACGAAGAAATGTTGCAACCTTTCCATTTTGCACTAGGTTGTGCATACAATGTCTATCAGGCCAAAAATGCTTTCAATGTAGAACCGATCAACCCGACTGATGACATCCATTTGATTCCTATGCATCACCAGCTTGAGGAGGGATCACATATGTCAGTAGATAAAACCTTTGAGATGGATATAAGTAATGATCCTACCAATGCAAAGAAGGTAAAATTTGGAGAGAGTATCACTCCATATGAGTGGGCCACCCTCATCCCTCTATTGAAAGAGAGACCAAATTTGTTTGCTTGGATGTATAAGGATATGCTAGGTCTAGACCTGAAATTGGTTACGCATAACCTTTCGCTAGATCTGACAAAGAAGTCGATCAAGAAAAATCTTATAAAAATACACCCAACAGTAGCCTTAATGGTGAAATATGAGCTACAAAAGTTGTTGGATGTGGAATCTGTGATCTCCATCGACTATCCAGAATAGGTGTCCAATATGGTACCCATGGGAAAACCCGATGGAAGAATCCGTATTTGCACGGATTTTAGAGACCTAAATAAGGCAACACCCAAAGATTCATTTTTGTTTCCTAATATTGATGCTCTCGTAGATGCAACTACAGGTCATGAAATGCTCTCCTTAATGGACATTTTTTATATTTACAACCAAATTCAAATTAAACCTGAAGACCAGCATAAAACCATATTTATAACACCATGGGGAATTTTTTGCTACAAATTTATGTTGTTTGGCCTAAAAAATGCTGGTGCCACATATCATCGGGCCATGACATACATTTTTCATGACTATATGCACAAAATTTTATAGGATTATATTGATGACTTGTTGTCCAATTCATTACTACGAGAATAGCATGCAGAGGTCTTAAGAAAGGTCTTCGATTGGCTGATAGAGCACAATGTCAGGATAAATCGTAAGAAGTGCATATTTGGTGTAACTTTTGGAAAACTACTAGGATTCATCGTCTCTAAGCGAGGCATCAAAGTTGACCCAGCGAAGGTCAAGACCATCTTTGCAGGGTTATGCATAAGGGATTGGACTAAAAATGTACTTGTAAAAAAATGGTGAATCCTAATCAAAATCAAGATGAATCATGGAGAATCCTAAGAAAATCAAATCAAGCATCTTCACACCAAAATTTGAGGTATTTTAAGCCCTAAAATGTAAGTTCATCTTTGGGGCCACCTTTTACCTATTAAATCACATTATAACTTCATAAATATACCACCGTTATATTAGGCTTAAAAAGAGCTTTCCAACAAGTACAAATATGCCTATGTTTGGATATATATTGTGGCAAATTGGCCTTAAGAAAACATTGATCCTAAAAATTTTAGGTGAATGGGCTGATGTCGAGGGTCCTCATATTTGCCAATTTTCAATTTTGAATATCCTAATATTTTTCCAAATGGTGAATATTCACCACTATGCATAACCCTGCATCTTGGAAATGCATCCTCCCACCAATATTAAGGAATTAAGGAGCCTTCAGGGCAAGGTAGCATCAATAAAGTGATTTATCACTCAACTATCAGATAAATGTTGACCCATGAATCGATTGCTGCATAAGGGAGTCCCATTCAACTGGGATGATGACTGCAAGGCAACCTTCACTAAAATAAAGCAATACCTAGCAAGTCTGCCAGTTCTAGCTCCACTAGGGCCAGAGGTGCCTTTTCTACTATATATATCGGCAATCGACTTTTCATTGGGAACCATGTTAGCCCAAAAGAATGTGCAAGGCAAAGAACATGCCATATATTATATTAGTCAAATTTTGGTGAGCTATGAGCTCGGGTATACACATGTGGAAAAATTATGTTTAGCAGTAGTGTTCGCTACAAAGAAATTATGACATTATATGTTAAGTCATACGACATATGTTATATACAAACAAAATCCTTTGCAGTTCATGATTAATAAGACGTATCACAATACGTGTACTGTGAAGTGGATCATGCTATTGATAGAATTTGATCTAGAATTCATAAGCCAAAAGTCCATTAAGGGATAGGATACAACATATCAATTACCTGAGGCACCACTATCAAACAGTAGACCTCTAACAATTGAGCTTCCATACGATGCAGTATTCATCATATCTGAAGCTCTCGAACTCGAAGAACTAGAGAACAATATTGATATGACTATGTTCTTTGACAGTTCAAAGTGCAAACAAGGGGGTGGTTTCATAATAGTGTTCTTCATGCCAGAAGAAGCCCCAATGCCCTTGTCATTTAAGTTGGATTTTCCATGCACCAATAACAATGCTAAATACGAAGCCCTATTGTTGGGCCTCCACATAGCCGTCACCATGAATATTAAGAGATTGAACATCTTTGGTGACTCCTTGCTCATATTAAATCAAGTCAAGGGGTTTTTTTAGTGTTGATATCCCGTACTGAAAGCCTATAAATTTCTAGTTTCCACCTATTTGGCTAAATTTGAATGGTATGACATTGAGGCAATACCTCGATTGTCAAATAGGTTCGCATATACCATGGTTTCTTTGAGATATTTAATCCCTCAGAATCCATGTACTGATTTCACTACCATCCATGTCAAGATGCTCTCACATCCAGTAGTAGAGCGTGCAGCCTATGATAACAGAGAATCGATCAACGTGATTAGTGTAGAACCAAAAACTGAATGGTTATGCAAAGCTAAAAAGTTTCTTAAGAAGGCACCCTAGGGGTCATTAACCTCTCAGAGTCCTATGGGGAGTGGTACTACCATTCACCACAGGGTTGTTTCTGAGTATGCATTTGTAAAATTAGATATGCAGGGGGAGCAAGTTATCTTAGCAATCAAAGTTGAGGCTTATCAAAATAGGATGTCACAAATTAAAGACTTCCTGAAGCTTAGCATAATCCTAGAGGGATTTTTGCATGCCACGAAGTGTACATTTAAATAGAAAGTGGCTAAATATATCTTAATAGGAGACATCTTGTACCAAAAAAGCTACTATAGAGTTCTCCTTCATTGCTTAGAGCCCCAAGAGGCATCATGGGCAATTTTGCAAGTTCATGATGGTACGTGCGGTGGCCATTTCAGTGGCATGGCCATCGTCAAGTGAATCCTTTGAATGGGCTACTATTGGACCACTATGGAGAAGGAGTGCAACGTGTATGTTAGGAAATGTGTTAAATGCCAACATCATGCTAATATTATGTACTTGCCATCATAGGCCTTACAGCCCATCCAAGCGGCTTGGCCATTTACTTAGTGGGGATTAGATCTTATAGGCAATATCTCTCCTCCGTCATCGAGCCGACATACATTCATAATCATGGCTACTGAGTATTTTACAAAGTGGGTGGAAGTAATACCCTTAAAAATGACAACTGGAGATCGTATAGCAGATTTTATATTGGAGCATATCATAAGTCATTTTGGGATTCCATCCAAAATAATATCAAATAATGGAACGTATTTCAAGAACAAAACTATGAGAGATTTGATATATAAATATAAAATCAAACATAGTTTTGTGACTCCATACTATCTGCAAGCAAATGGGTAAGCTAAGGTTTCAAATAAGACAGTGGTGGCCATCTTGAAAAATATGGTCCAAGAAAACCACAAAGACTGGCATATCCAGCTACCCCTTGTGTTATGGGCTTACAAGACTAGTATTCGGATGCCCATTGGGGCAACACCGTTCTCACTAGTATATGGCACTAAGGCCATTATGCCCTTGGAATTATAAATTCCAATTTTGTGTGTCACATTGAAAGAGTTCATCGATGACAACACCGCACGACAAGCTCAACTGGATCAACTAATGCTACTTGATGAACGTCGTGTGAATGCCCTAGAGCATCTCTATGTTTATCAGGAGTGACTAAAATGAGCTTACAATATCAAAGTCCACCAAAGAGACTTTGAAGTTGGGGATATTTTCTTGAAATAGAACCAACAAAACTCTAATTTACCGCCAGATATGCAAGACAAATTCGTGGCTAATTAGCTAGGACCTTACATCATATATGAAAATATTGGTCAGGGTACCTATCGCCTAACATCGCTAGGGATTTTTGAAGAGCCTGAACCTCTCAACATCATCCATATTAAGGTGTTTTATTCTTGAAGAGCATAGTAAAAGGCTCTGAGGGTTGCTTGTAACCACTCTGTCATCCTAAAAAGCTCCAAACACTCTCACAAGTAGTTTGGTCAATCAAAAAGCTCCAAAGGCATCTATAAGCCCTTTGGTCAAACCTCAAAAATCTTTGAGGGTTTTTCTAAAAAAATTGCTCGGTCATCCCAAAAGGCTCCAAGGGTTCCTAAAATTGCTTGGTCATGTCAGTCAAAGGCCCCGAGGGTTTGCTTATAATCGCTCAGTTATTTTAAAAGGCTCCAAGCTCATCTGTGAGTAGTTTTTTCAATCAAAATGCACCAAGAGTTTCTAAAAAACTACTTGGTCACCCCAAAAGCTCCAAGGATTCTTAAAATATCATGTGGTCATCCCAAAAATTCCCAAAGGTGCTCATAAACCCTTTGGTCAAATCCCAAAAGCTCCAAGGGTTTTGCTTAAAACCTCTCGATCATCCTACAAATATCCAAAGATTTTTCTGAAAAATCGCTTGGTCAATCTAAAGGCTCCAGAGGCATGTACTCATCATTTGGTCAGATATGAGGCTCAAAACTCATAAAAATAATAAAATTAATAAAATCCAAAAAAATTGGTAAAGCATAAAATCCAAAAACATTTGTATTTTGCATTCGAATTTTGCATTCCCATTTTGCATTCACACATGCATTCATTGCATTACTGCATTGCATATAGGCATTCATCATCCATTGCATTTCATAGTAGGAGGGATTATGTCTGTCAGTCTAAAAAATGACACCATGTTTGTGTTTAAATCATGCATCTCTTCATTTATCATGATCCATCATTCATGTGAGTAATTGTATTTTTCAACACAACCTATAATGCTGCTATGGATATATACTAGGGTTTTCTGGTCACTCAATCATACCTAGTGGTCTTATCAAGAGTTGGTAGAAAGCTTGATTTGCTTTTGTAGCTAAGGTTCAGTTAGTATAGACCTTAGCATATCATAAGCCTATCACTAATAAACAAATTAAATAATCCTATCAAGGACTAGGGGAAGATGAAATCCATGAAGCAAGACCGAGTATCCTGAAGCAAAAATAATTATTATTTCTTATCCCTTTGTGTGTATGTTATGGGAAATGTGGGTAGTTGGAAAAAGGACAAGTTATTTCCCTATTCAGAATCCCTTTCTTAAGATAAAATGAGCAATATCCCAAAGTGATATCCCACATCAATCCTCATGATTGATACCCTAGATCGATATCATAGATAGACTTCCCAGATTGATATCCCATATTGTATCACCCAAATTTTTTGCACCCTTACCTTCGGGCTAAAGGATCCATGCCCTGGAAGGGGGATGCGAGAAGGATGGGACAATACCTCGGATGGAGAGGCCCTTTGAAGGTCGCGCCTCTCGGGGGTGGGGTATAAGGGTGAATTTTTGACGGATGGTGGGGTTCACCAGGAAACTTTGAGTGGCAGTTTCCACGCCTAGTTTGAGAATGGGTTTGATGTGTTCATTTTATATTCAATCATTCATATTCCTAGGTTGGCCAAAATGAATCTAAGCTATTCTATATGAAATTTTAGGTTTATATGAAGACAACAAACATGAATGAATCCTAAATACAGAGACTATGTGAAATGGAGAGGAATACACCTGATTCCTGATGTCTGATGAAGATTCTGAAGCTTGTAGGAGTCCAGATCATCCCGGATATGACAGGATCATCTGTAATTGTACAAAATCATCCCAAATCATAGGCGATCATCTGAGATCAGACAAGATCATCGACGACCTGACGAATTCATCAGAAAAATTCGTCAGAAACCTGCAATCATGGAAACAGACACCAAAAACCAAAAATGCAATTGCAAGAATGATGCAAAATGATAGAAATAATAGTATAGATGCTTAAATAATAAATCCAGATAGCAAATCAAATGGGAAGCACTATTTTAATAACTTATTTTAAATTTTATCATGCAAATATGCTAAATGAGGTGAACTCCAGGATGCATAACAGAAATAAATCGATCTAATGCATAATTAAATAAGAAAGAAAGGTAGAAAATGCAAACTCGGGGCTCTGGTTGCCCCCAATCTGAACTACAGTCAAAATCATCTGCGATCGTACGAGATCATCGCCGATCTCGACAGGATCATCCGAAATCGTGTTGGATCACCTGCGACGATCCGAGCTTTCTCCGGCTGAAACACAGTAAAAACCTGCAATAAAATCTGAAAATACAAATGCAAATGATGGGGGCGAGGATGTTCTAATACAACAAAAAACTAGAGTTGCAGGGAAATGATCAGCCAGGGGGATAAACTGGGAAAATCCCAAGTTTATATAGGATTAGGGGGAGGTTAGGAGGTTGGGGATCATCCCAATCTGGGAGATCTCCAACGTAGGAATCTCCAACCACGCAGACACGCTTCCGCCCGAGTTGGAGAGGTTGTTGAAACAGAGGCTAATTATGAAAATTTGGTTTTGGGACGAAATCGTCTGGACGTTCTATTCTAGACGAATTCATCCGATTTGGGACGATATCGTCAGATCGACGACGATATCGTCCAACGGTCAAAACAAATTCTAAAAATGGCATGAAAAATGAGGTGAGCGGTTAACGGGCAGTTTCGGGGTTAAAATTCAAATTTTTATCTTTTTACTGATGGTTTAACTGCGCCAATTTTAGGGTGCTACATTTTGCCCCCTCTTTAGCGAATTTTTCGAAGAAAATGCGTTAAAGACGAGTTCTTCATGCTTTACGAGAAAGCAAAATTTATTTCATTTTTTAGACGACGATTCTAGGTCGAATCGTACAACTGCTTGCTATGGTGCCCCCTCCGAGTTTTTACCCAAATCGAACGTTTGAGGTAAAAGCGCAGAAAAGCAAAATTTAAAAAAAAATGTTGTTTTTAAATAAAAATAGGAAAAATAGGGTAAAACCCTAATTCATTTTTACTGTTCACTTTCATTGTTTCAGAGCTCTACAGGCGAAATGGTGGAAACAACACACAGATCGACAGAGGTCCGACGCGGGTTGCGGGTAAGGATCTAAACCTAGTGTATTATGTTTTTAGCTTGATTTGTTTAATTTTTTAGTTGAATTTTAATTGTTTTTGGGCATCACGGCCATTTTTAGGCCATCGACGACGTCGGGACGAAATCGTCCCAATTCTACCGAAATCGTCCCTAGATCGTCGATTTCGTCTGAGGACGAAATCGAAGAAATAGGGGCGATCCCGTCCAATAAGGGGTGATTCCCAAATTGACGAATCAAAGACTATTTCATCCTATTAAGGACGATTTTGCTAAATTTGGTACGATATCGTCCAATAATGGGCGATATCATATTTTTATGAGATGAAATTGATTTTAATCGATTTTAATGATTATGTACTAATGATTTTTGTTGTTTTATTGTTTATTTTGCAGAGGGGATTACTAAAGAGTCAGGAATGGAAATACGGGGGGCTCAGAGATGATGTAGCCATGCTCGATCAGGCCGAGCGAGATAGGCTAGCGGAGGTTGGACTACAGCATGTGGCAGAGATGCCACAAATTCCTACAGACATGGGGCTACTGACAGCCCTAGCAGAGAGATGGTATCCGGGATCATCCTGCTTTCGGCTACCGATAGGGGAGATGGCTCCCACTCTAGAGGATGTATGGAGGATCTTGAGGATCCCCATACATGGGTGATTCATGACTCCTTCGGCCAATCAGGGCCATGCTATGATGAGACTATGCACGGACCCGAGCTTCACCCTGGAGAAGGGCGGAGTGAACATCGAGGCATTGAGGCAGATGCCTGGGGCATCTCGATTGACTCAGGTTTTGGTAGGGGTGGTGGGTGGCCTACTTCTATGCCACCAGAGTGGATGCAGGTTATCGTGGCTCCTCTCAGATGTGGTCTACGACATGAGAGACCACGGTTATAGGTTTTCTTGGGGTAGTTTTGTACTATGCCACTTGTATAGGATCCTCTACGGGGTCGTATACAAGGGAGGTCGATGTCTGGTACTGACATCGCTACTACAGGTTTGGTGCTGGGAGCACATTACGGTATGGAGGCCGGTAGGGCTTCCACTGATAGGAGTTGATCGAGAGAGACCCTAGGTTTTCTATTGGTGGCTCCAGAGAGGGTCATAATGGCGGATAGATCTACCGATGTCTCGAAGGTTGCTAGATGACCTCATCCCAGATCAGATCACCTGGAGGCCATGGAGAGAGCATCCAGGGTGGGGAGAGGATGGATAGGAGTTGGCTCACATCAAGCGAGTCTTCTGGTTGAGGATGGAGCGGGGAGAGGTAGAGCTCCACCGCTACGACCGAGTTTTGAGGCAGTTCGGTCTACAACAGGGGATCCCTTCTCTTAGGGATTACGAGTACTCCCAGACTATCCAGGATAATACTACACTGAGCGGGGCTCCAGACATGCAACGGTTCTAGAGTCAGGATGTTGACGATGCCCCCATTCAGCCAGTGGATGGGGACGATGCTGGAGTAGCAGATGGATATGATGCCTGGTATACAGGCATCCACCCTCCTCGGATGATGAGGGCATAGGGTCCGATGCATGCTATTGTGCAATGGATGGGGAGGCGGTGCCAGGCTGCCATCGATGCAACGAGGAGTCATAGAGGGAGGGATCAATGATGGCCTCCTCAGGAGAGATGCTAGAGAGTGCCACAGGCTCCGGAGAGACCGCAGCAGCCAGAGAGGAGGGAGGAGGGACTCCCTTCTCAGTAGAGGGAGAGGCCACCATCGCCCGATAAGGGCAAGGGTGTCGAGGTGGGGGAGAGCAGCGAGATGGTGGCTCTCCGAGCGGAGAATGCCCACCTACGAGCTCAGGTGCAGACGCTGTAGGATGAGGCTACACGACTCAGGGCTCGGAGCGGAGGGGTGAGCATGCGGGAGCTGGCATGGGCTATTGCTCAGACCACGTTCTATCAGGGAGTATACTTCCAGCTGGTTCTAGAGGGCTAGAGGATACAACTGCCAACCGGCATTGCAGAGCCGATCAGGATGGGGTCATCGAGGACATCCTCATGATCGACATCGAGGACCCATGAAACAGGACGGACTATGATGGGACCACCTCCTCCACCTCAGGGTGGGAGAGGAGATGAGGCTGAGAGCTCGAGGGCTTCTCGAGACTAGCTGCACATTGACTATAGACTGTATATTTTTTGAGAGGATTGAGTATGCCAGGGTATAGATTGTGGCATACCAATCCGCTTTGATATGATGTACATATATTTCTTGATATATATATATATATATATATATATATATATATATATATATATATTCTCTTTGTGATATGACTTGTGCATATGTTTTATGATGCTTTAATATTTTAATTGTTGATTGATTATTCATGTAATTATGTCGTTGAAAATATTATAATTTTATGTCGTGCCATAAAATTTAAATGAAATAATCTGATGTAAACAAATTGGTTGTTATGGTGTGATTTGATGAAAAAATAAAGTGACTTCTAACAATAATTTCAAAGGACATTGTCGTTGTTACATGACCATTTCATGGAGTCGCCGCTCGCTAGGTCATTAAGCTAATCCCAGTAGAGAAATATTGCTAAAAGTAAAAGGGTGCTTAAGAGACTTTCTTAAGACTTTTGTGATGTGATGATGAAAATTGATGATGGTGATGATTTGTTTTCAGATTTCCATGAAAATATTATGCATGAAATATTAAAAATATGATTTTTTCTAGGCATAAAATTCCTAAGTGTGATAGAAATTTGAACAATTGCCTAGGAATTATACCATCGTCACAAAAAACTGAATGTTGACATAATGAAATGAAATAGAAAAGGTTTTCGTTCTTTTTAAAGCACAATTGTGTAACATAATGATTTAAGCCATATGCTTTTATGGATTAAATAAATGGGAAATAAAATTATAACGATGGCTTGCGCTAGGCATAGAATTTTAGGTATAGACTTATACCATCATCACGAAATCCAAAGAAGAAATTGATATAATAGTTTTATTGCATAGTTGATTTTTGATTTTGAGATAAACAGAAAGTAAATGAAGACTTGCACTAGGCGTAAAATTCCAATTTAGGTTTAGGAACTAGACCATCGTTGCAAAAGTCAAAAATATATAGATGTGACTTTATTGCTAGATTTTTGAACATGTTTTGAAAGAAATTTTGGATTTTGAAAAGAAATGTATTTAATTGTTTTTATGCTAAGCCAATATTCTCAAGTAATAAAATCAAATTATTCTAGAAGATTTGCATAAATATTTTAAATTATCTCAAAGACAAAATTTAGATTTATAAGGAACCCCATGTGCATATGTGAGTTCATTGCCGATCTTGATCTATCATAATGATACAAAATCTCTCAAACACAAATGTGTGTGCAATTGTATTGTTCATTTACCAATTTTGAGCAAGATAATTTGATACAAGTAATTTGAATTAACCAAATGAGTGTTCATTGACCATGATTTATATGCATAGAACCGTACCAAACTACTATGTAAGTCAGGTCATCAAGAGCTAGCTGATCCATAAGCAGACATAGGTCTATACAAAAGAAGGTCGCTAATGTAATAGACATATCACCATGCTAGGAGTTACCCAAGGCCAAGCGGGTTGGGCACAAACCACCTGTTATGGGGCTTACCTCATAGTTTTTGAATAATTGAGAATTCCAGGGATTCAAGCTCATTCACCCTTCTTTTCTTTTCAAAGGGTAGGGGAAGGGATTTTATTGCTTTTTGCTTTTTCTTTTCTTTTCTCTTTTTTTTTTGTATTTTTGCTTGATACTGAGATAATGCTGAAATATTGCTGAGATGGTACAAAATGCTACTGAAATAATGCTTCTTTTTCTCATGATTTTTTTTTCTTTTTCTTTTCCTATACTAGGGATACTTGCTCGGATTGGCTGTAGAGCAAGGGATTTTTATTCTGGGCAGGGGTGAGCTTGTCCTTTTGTCAATTCTCAAAGATTCTAGACCATGTGCATGATAGGATAGCAGGGGAAACTTTTCGCTCAAGAGACCACTTCTACTATGTAGCATCATTTTGGAATTTGCAATGAAATCATTTTAATGTGAAAAGGTATACTTGGTTCAAGTAAATAACAAGATCAGTTCTCTATGCTCAAAACTTTATTTAATTCAACTGTGGACTTCGATATAAGAGAGATTAATAATCATACCAAAAAAGATCAAGATATTTATTCATGTGAGTGTGAAAGTGAGGGATTCCAAATAAATGCTAATTTATCCAAAACAACTGAAAATATAACTGCAATACTTCAAGAATTGACAGGTGCAAAAATAAAAGATGTTTTTGAAGATTTTGATGATTTTGATTTTTTTAGATTTTGATTTTGATTTTGATTTATGAATTGAGAGAATACATAATATGACTGTTTTTGAAATTTTTATATGAATTTACTAGGAATGAGACAAGATGTACAATATATACAGTGACGAAATTACCAAAATTATGCGTAATAGCGCTTAAGATGCATAATGTTCATAGGTTCTTTAAGATCTTTACCATCTAAGGTAGCTAATCTGTATGCTCCCGATCCAAATTTAGCAGTGATGATATATGGCCCAAGCCAGTTAGGTTCAAATTTACCTTTAAGGTCTTTAGTTGCATTAGTATTTTTTTATTTTCTTTTAAGATGAGGTCGCCGATCTCAAAGGATCGATGATGAACTTTCTTAAGATATGCTCGTTTGAGCTTGTTCTGGTAGGCTCGAAGATGCTCCAAAGCATTGATGCACTTCTCATCTAGGAGTTCCAGCTGACTAAATCTTCCAACATGATATTCATCTCCTACTTCAGTATCTTGAAGTAGCAGAGCCAAAGAAGGAACTTCTAATTCAAAGGGAAAAATAGCTTCAAGTGCCATAAACCAAAACAAAAGGTGAAGTGCCCGTGGGAGTACGAACGCTAGTTCGATAAGCCCACAAAGCAGGATATAATTGAATGTGCCAATCTCGGCCAGATTTATTGACCAATATTTTGAGGATTTTAATTAATGTTTTATTAGATGCTTCTGCTTGGCCATTACCCTGAGGATAATAGGGAGTGGACCAACGATGTTGAATTTTATATTTTTGACATAGTTTCTTTACATATTTATTTTTGAAACAAGTTCCATTATCCGAGATGAGATTTGCAAGAATTCCGAACCTACAAATAATTTGATTAAAAATAAATTTGGAAACTTGAGTTCCAGTGCAAGAAGCTAAGGGCATAGCTTCAACCCACTTCGTAAAATACTCGATGGCGGTTATGATGAATTTGTGTCCATCAGATGACACAGGATTGATTTTTCCAATAATGTCTAAGCCCCATTTTGAAAAGGGCCAAGGAGATGAAATAGCCTGTAGTTCTTGTGCAGGCGCATGGACAAGGTCAGCATGTTTCTGGCACTTGTCGCAATGGCGCACGTAATCATGTGCATCATTCTCCATGGTAGGCCAAAAATATCCTATCCTAAGGAGCTTCTTAGCAATGGCGCTACCACTAAAGTGTCCCCCACAAGATCCATCGTGGGCTTCACTCAAAGCTGATCTAGACTCTTCTAGATTCAAACATCTCAGTAGGATACCTTCAAAAGATCTCCTATATAAGGTATTGCCAATTATGATGAAGCGACTTGCTCGTCTACGCAATAACCGATGCTGGTTTCTATTAAAACCTTCAGGGAAGGTTCCATTTTGAAGAAAATTGAGGATGTCAGTGTACCAAAGTTCAGGAGTGGTTTCATTGATTAGAAACACGTCCAAAGGTTCCAAGCATGATTTAATTGAAGCGGGTTCCTGGAGTCGATGAATAATGATGGTAGCATATTCGTCATCTAACTCCAAGGGTAAAAGAGATGCAACTGCGGCCATAGCATCAGCCACATGATTGCTAGTTCGAGGAATAGCTTCCAAGGTAACTTGATCAAATAAAGATATTAATTGCAATACATATGCTTTATATGGGCACAATTTATCATCTCTGGTCTGATAAACATCATTAATTTGATTTATAACAAGTTGAGAATCACCAAAAACTAATAGATTTTTAATTTTTAGTGCCAGTGGCAGCTCGTAATCCAAGGATTAGAGCCTCATATTCAGCAATGTTATTAGTACAGGCAAACGTTAATTTAAAGGATAGAGGTATGAGGTGTTTCTATGGAGATATCAAAATAATACCTGCACCAGCCCCACTCATGCATCGAGCTCCATCAAAGTATAAGGACCATTGCTCTGAATGATCTACCTCTAATTTAAGGCATTCGTCAGGAAACTCAATGACGAGGGGATGGGTGGATGCTAAGGGTGCAACAGCTAATTGATCTGCTATGATTTGACCCTTAACAGACTTCTGTCCTATAAACATGAGTTCAAACTCACTTAGCGCAAGAACCCACTTTGTTGTGCGACCAGATAAATAAGGTCGACTCATGAGATACCGCAAGGGATCAGATTTAGCAATAACGTATGTTTTTTGACTGAGCATATAATGGCATAGTTTCTGTGTAGAAAATATGACTGCTAGACATAACTTCTCTAATGTTGTGTAGCGGGTTTCATAACTAATTAATGTTCTGCTAATGTAATAATTAGCACGCTCTCTTTTCTCATCATCAAGTTGAGCTAACATAGCTCCTAAAGCAAAATCTGAAGCAGAAATATACAAGATAAATGGGCGATCAGGTCTAGGTGGCGAAAGTACAGGTGGGTTAAGAAGATATTGTTTGAGGAGTTCAAATGCTTCCTGACATTCATTGTCCCAATGGAAAGAGACATCCTTCTTAAGAAGCTTAAGAAAGGGTCCAGTTTTATCCGCCAGCTTATCGATGAAGCGATGGATGGCTTGAAGCTTACCTTGTAGACTCCGTAATTCAGATATATTTGTGGGTGCGGGCATATCAGTGATAGCCGCAATCTTGAGAGGGTCAATTTTGATGCCACGTAAAGAAACTATAACCCCCAATAATTTATCGGACTTAACTCCGAATATACATTTGGCTGGATTCAATCGGATAAGATATTCCCTTAACCGATTAAATACTTTTCTCAAGTCATCTAAATGGTCATCTTCTTCAGTAGAACGAGCTATAATGTCATCTACATAATCATGTAGTATATCATGCATCATATCATGAAAGATATAAGTCATGGCTCGTTGATAGGTTGCACCCGCATTATTTAAACTGAATGGCATCACTTTCCAACAAAAGGTCCCCCAAGGGGTAATAAAGGTTGTTTTAGCCTCGATCTTCAGGAGCTATCCTGATCTGATTATAACCAAAAAATCCATCCATTAAGGATATCATTCCACTCCCAACAGTAAAATCAATGATCTGATCCATATTGGGAAGGGGAAAATCATCTTTAGGGCATGCAACATTAATATCTCTAAAGTCTGTACAAACCCTAACCTTAGTAGCTTCTTTCTTAGTTACTGGAACTACATTCGAGATCCATTCAAGCATAATCAATGGCTTGTATAAAAATAACATTCAGGAGTTTTTCTAACTCTCCTTTGACTAGTAAGGCCACTTTAGGATGCATTTTTCTAAGTTTCTGTTTAACAGGTTTAGCATCCGGATGGACTACTAGGTGATGCATAACTACAGAAGGGTCTAAACCTGGCATATCTTCATATGTCCAAGCAAAGACATCTTCATATTCTTTAAGAAATGCAATGTATTTATCCTATTTTTCTTGACTCAATTCTGATCCGATGTTGATTATGTGAGGGTTATCCTCGGTTCCAATGTTAATTTTTATGACATTTTCTACTTCCATGTGTAGATCTCTCTCAAAATTAGGTGGGGCGGGTGAAACGCCCAATTCCTGTAATTCTTCCAAGGTTAGCTTGGATAATTCGTCTTGAGGAGTCATGGCCTCAAGCTGGGCTATAGTAGGTATAGAGCCATCAAAATAAAATCCATTATGTAATAATTCCTCAATGGAGACATCATGGAAGATATCTCCCTCCAACTCATCGTCGGATTCAGCGATCATCTCAGGATAAGCTATAGATAGCATATTACATGTGAATGGCTTATTCGTTAAATGCAAAACATCGCGTTCATCTAAATAATCTTGGTAACATATAAGATGGTCATCATCCTCGAATGGCTGACCCTTACTAGAAAATAGGCCCACACCACATCGGGCGGGCCACGGCTCTACCTCAAAAGGTTCTTTCATACCATTCTTGGAAAGGTCCCAAACCTTTCCCTTTATATCCCAATTTAAGCATTATAGGTTTGGCTTTAGTATACTCATTAGTAAAATAACATCGAGCATATCCATCATAATGAGTTCTGATGTTTCTGGGTATTCTACCCTAGTCATATCCCTTATAAATAAAGGCACAACTCCCGACTTGGTAAATACTTCCCATAGGTTATGGGAGGCCCAAGGTATGAGGAGATGGTGGCAATTTATTTAAAACAAGGGAATCTTGCATAGAAACATTCGTTTCTTCTGATATAAGAATTTTAGATAGATCGGGTAAGAGCTCATCAGTAAGAGCATAAGAGGTAGAAGGAATATTTCCTACGTCTTCTGATGTGGAGAATATGCATTTGGTGGATATAGATGGTGTAGAGGTGTCAATAGATGGGTCTATTATAGGTATAGAAGTTATAGGAGTAGAACAAGAGACATTGGTTGTGGGATTAGGATCTTTCTTAGGTCCTAATGCGGTTTGTTCAGAATATGGTTGAGCTATATGTGAAGGTGCATCTGATGGAGAAGAAGTAGATGACATTGTGGGTGTGAGTTTCACACGTTTAGATGGATAATGAGAATTAGGATGTGTGGATGACAACGCGGGGCAAAATTGAACTCCAATAGGTTCTACCAAAGCACACATATCAAAGGGTCTTGGATCACCATGAATGGTAACCAACTGATTCTTAAATTTGAATTTAACACATTGATGTAAAGTTGAGGGAACAACTCACATCGCGTTGATCCAAGGGTGACCCAAGAGTATATTGTACGATGCAGGGCAATGTACAATAAACACAATCGTATCCAAGGTTCTTGGACCAACCCGCAATGGAATGGTAATAACTCCACACGTTTCTTGTGTTTCGTCATTGAAAGATTTTATAATCATATCACTTCTTTTCATTTCATCACTTCTAAACCCAAATATTTGGTAGAAGTCAAAAGTGCAAATATTTAAAGATGAACCATTATCAATCAAAACTCGTTTGACTGCTACATCTCCAATTAAGGTGGTAATATATAAGGGGTTATCTTTATGTAAACTATGTTGTGGTATGTCTCTATCCCGAAAGTCAATACAATCAACTTCATGAGTTATTATAGTATTGGCCATGTCTTGAGGGTGAATGTCTTGTGGTACCATCATCTGGCTTAATGTGAGCATTAATTCATCTCTATGTGTGGGAGAAGATCTTAAGAGGTCCAAAAGGGAAATTCTAGCCGTAATATTTGATAATTGTTCATTAATATTATAAGGAGGTTTAGGTTGAACATTAGGTGCATGATTCCCTTTATTAGGAACCTTCAAAACAAATGGAGTTGATCCACCATTCTGAATTTGATCTTGTTGAGAATTTTGAGCCTGTTGTCTAGTAACAGCTCCGATGGTACCCACAATATTATTCTACGGATGATGAATGGGTCTTGGTCTAGCGTTTATAGCTAACTCATTAGAAAGTAATTGGTGGGACGATGGTCTAGTAGTGACTCTTCTTGGAAATGGTTCTTCTGGAACCATATGACTTGTGATAGGGTGAATAGTATCTGATTCATCTTCAGAGCTATTCGATTGATTTGATGTGATTTCCATATCACTCTCAGTCTCATATTCTGTATCACTAAGATCAGGTATCTGCATATTATATAGAGGCCTGGTTGTAACCATGGATAAAGTTGTGTCAAAGGTTTCCAGATCATGAATAGGTAAATGCCCACTAATAGTTCCTACATATCGGGCAGGAGGAGGAACATTATGATGTTCAATTTGATTAGCCACCTCCTTACCATGTTTTGGTAAAGGATGTTGAAAGATGTCCAATGACTGATTGGCGTTCTGATTCTGGTTTTGTGTGATGTTCTGTTGAGCGTTATTAGGAGGATTTTTCTTAGGTTGAAAGGCTTGTACCTCCATCTCATTGTTATCAATCAAGTCCTGTATTTTATGTTTTAATCTTTTACAAGAGTTGGTAGTGTGTCCAGGTCCTCTATGGAAGTCACAATGTAAATCTGCTCTGTATCCGGGTATAGTTGGATCAGGTTCCTGGATATTTGGTAATTGAATTAAGCCTCGTTCTAATAATTGTGGTAGAATAGTTGATAAAGGTTGATTTAACCTAGTAAATTCTCGAGGAGGTCTATCAGGAGGTTTCAGTACAAACTTCTCCATTGTCTTTGCAGCATTAACATTAGCAATATTTCTGCTATCAGTGACTCCATCACCCACAACTTGTTTATTCTTATATTGATTTCTGGATGTTTTCTCATCGTCTTTCTTTTTAAGCTGACCTCTCCTAATGAGAGCATCTTCCACTCTTCGGGCTAAGTCTATAGCCCGATCGAAGGTGGTCAAGGTAGCAGTTGATAATTCGTAAGATAGTTGCTCTTGCAAATTATTAATAAAGATGTCCAACATCTCCCTATAAGGTAACACAAAGTGCAATTTTCCTATCAATTGTCTCCACCTAGCTAGGAAATCAGCAAAGCATTCATCTTTGTCTTGTTTTAAGTTATACAAATCTTTAATGGTCACATGTCTTTCGATATAGGCACTAAATTGATGAACAAAAGACTCGGCAGTTTCTTCGAAATTCCTCAAAGAATTAGTGGGTAATTGATAATACCACTCTAATGCCATTCCTCCCAAGATTTTTGGGAACATTTTTAGTAATAACAAGTCATCATGTGATATATCATGACATGCTATCCTAAACATACGAAGATGCTCTATGGGATCTTCCGTTCCTTTATATATGGGCAGGACAGGCATAGGAAAATGTTTAGGATACGACTGTGCTACAACTATAGGATCTAAAGGCTGACTACACATCTCTCGATAATTGTACGAGGGTCGGTAGGGATCTATCTGGTCCATGCGGGAAACTAACTGTTTCACCATGGTTTCAAGATTACTAGTTTGTCCACCATATTGGTTCGGTGGGACATAGGTATGGGATTTATGAGTGTATGATGGTGTGGCATAAGGATTAGATGCTATATTGCTATTATGCAAAGTGTTGGTAGGAAGAGTATTATGAAGGGGATTTGTAATAGTATTATGTTGTATCCCATATTGTTGGTAATTGGTGTTTGGTTTTGTTTTGGGTTTTTGTTGATTTGAGGTATGTTGCTCAATAGCTTGGTGAAATAGAGCAGTAAATGATGGTTTCTTTTGTGCGGGAATGACCCTAGGCTTGTTAACAGGCACTTTAGGTGGTTGGGTAACCTGTTGTTGTTGCATGTTCCGGATCGCAGCTACTATATCCAAATTGGATGGTCCAGCTTGATCACTCTCTTGTTCAATAAAGGACAAGGGATTAGTGCGTGTGTGAAATACGTCTTCTAGAGTTGCTTGAGTGTCACTAATTCGATCCTTGTCCATATGGACTGCTCTATTAAAAACACCGATATTTGTGTTAATGAACTTCCAAAATTGTTCCATGTTTTCAAAAGTGATAGCTCCTCCCGGAGACATTTTAGGGGATGAGGATCCTTCCTCTCTATTAATTTCTTCTTGTTCATTTGCTACAACAAGCTCTTCTTCTTGCTGGTCTAGGATTTCTTCTTCCTAAACTTGGTCCTCAGGAGGGACATTTTGGTCAATTAATGGTCTTCCTAACCAATCTTCTTCTTCTTCGGTTTGTTTTCCATTCCTAAGTCTAGGCATTGTGCTAAACTTAGGTTTTAGCAAATATATACTTATATATATATATATATATATATATGCGATAGGGTTGAGAGGTATATATTTTAACTATATACCTACTATAATACTTAAAAAGGAAATGTTTTGTTTTTTTTTCATTTTTATTTTTGTTTTGTATTATTATTTCACAAGTATAAAAATAACAAACAACATGCTAGTTGCAAGAAATAACAATAGTAAAAAGAATAACTTAGTTTTCTATAAATAGTTTATGGATATCGTTGATAGGATCAAGTTCATCAGGAGTCATGAAATGCTCCTCTTCAAATTGGAAGTGGTTTTTCAAGAACTTGACAAAGTGTGCTATGGTAATATGATCTACTTCAGACTCTGACTTATAAAAATAAAGTTCATGGCAATATTCTCGATACAACACAGCTCTAGGAACTCTATTCCATATTTTTCTATCCGTAAGAACGACTTCTTGATCCTCTATACGAGATAGAAACTTATGTACTACAACTGCGTTCTCAAGGTATTCCTCAAAGGTGTACAATTCTGAAGACACAAGTGCTCTTTTATCTGCTAACCACCTATGGCAAGCTCTCTGAAGTTCATGGTACAAAGTCACCTTGATCGGGATCCAGGATTCTATCTAGGACAAACCTCTTAATTTGCCTAAGTTCTGCAGATCTAGATTCAATAATACCCAATCTCCTATCAAGTTCATCCCACAAAGGTTGGACTCTATTTGTTTGAGGTACTCTAAGCACAGAAGTAATCTCTATGGCCGTTAATTGATTTTCAACATTTATGGTGACAACTCATCTTCTATTATAATCTACCATCTAAATATGATATGTAAATTTAATATTTTTCTAATGATTCTAGATGTTCTTAATAATGTGTTTTTTTTTTTGGATTGTTTTCAAAAGGTGTTTTAGTTTCACGTCGGGTTCACCAAAATGTATCGCCCAAATTTTTTGCACCCTTACCTTTGGGCTAAAGGATTCTGTTGATAAGCAACACACCCCCACTGAAAAATGAGATTCCATCCTTAGAAAATTATGAACTTCCATTTTTGCAGCAGGGACCCTCTTGGTCATTTTCGGTTTTAAATCCAAATTTGCTTGCCTCCTTTTTTAAAGTTGTGCTTTTTCTTGCATTCTAGCTGTGTTATCCAAGAATTCACTTTTTACATGCTAGAATCATTCATGCACAAGCAAAATCTTGCACCGGTACCGAGAAAATCCAGAAAACTTCATAATTCAAAATCAAACTTTCCATTTTTGTATGTCGCGATATCGCGACACTCCATTTTGGAAATTCGCGATATCGCGACGGTAAGTCAAAATGCGGCTAAGGCGAAAGGTCGCGATTTCGACATGTCGCGAAATCGCGACGTTTTTGGAGAGAGACGCAGCTGTACGGATGGCGCGATTTTGGACATGTCGCGAAATCGCGACATGTCGCATTTTCGCGGCAGGAGAGAGAAATGTGCTGCAGGATGAAAATCGGTTAAGTCGGAAACATGTTCCAAAATCGCGGTCAACGCGGTCAACGCATGCAGGTAAGGGAACTGTCGCGATATCGCGACGTGTTCTAAAATCGCGGCTGAAAATCAAGAAAGTTGCCGATGCGCTGGAAGGGTCGCGATTTCGCGACATGTCGCGTTTTCGCGGCCGACGAGGGAGGAAGTTGCCGATGCTCTGGCAGGGTCGCGATTTCGCGACATGTCGCGAAATCGCGACATGTCGCAGAATCGCGGAAGGAGAGAGAAAGTCATAGTTGACCTGAAAGTGCATTCCGGCGGGAAACAGAAGGCTTCCTGGGGTAGCGACACGTGTCAAGCGTGAATGGGACAAAAGAAGCCGACATGCGCTTTTTTGCGGATTTAATCTGTTTTTAATGTTTTAACTTCGATTTATTAAATGCTAATCTAATCATCTTTTTGTCTTTCATCATTCCACCGGCACTTACGGACAACCGGGAAAGACCATAAAGGCAAAGATAAAGTGCGGATTTAGTCAAGGACCGCCATGCTAGAAGAGAAGAAGCCGTAAGCATTCAATAGAAAATTTATTCGACTTGATAGCATGAAGACATTTCAACTCGGGATGGCTTTACGGAGATCGTTGAGAGAAGTGGTGACTCATCCGCTCACAAGAATTAATGGAAGCATTTATTTGATGCGAATGAATGCAAGTTGCATTTATTTTATCTTCCCATTTATGCATTGATGATGATTTGAAGGGTTAAGTTCTATCGGACTTGATTTTTAAATAGATTTTTATTGTAAAACCGGTCCTAGGGTTTAAGTGGATAAGATTTAGGGTTTGAGCAAGATATTTGGAAAAGATCGTGGTCTGTCGAGTCTATAAATACAAATTCTAAATGTAATGAGGAGGCGAGACTTAGAAATAAAGGCTATAACAATTTCTCAAATTTTGTGAAATCCTTTGTTCGGACTTGGAGTTGATGTGTTTAGCTTTGTGATAGCATGGCCAGGAGCCTAACTTTGCGAGTGTGATAAGTGTATTTTCTTTTGGTATCCGTTCCATTTAAAGTTTGTTAGATATATGTGAATCGCCATTGTCAAGATTAAATATGTTGTTAGGCTTATTGTTCTATTGTCTGTAGGGGAAATTATGATTGTGTAAGTTTGTTCTAATTGCTCGTTTCACTGCGAGCTAGGTTGCGGTGAAAGATACCGTTTAACCACTGCCCTTGGATTTATAATTTTCTGCTAGATCCGTTTCACTCGCTTGTGCTCTTAGTTGAAAGTGATCTTAGACGATGGACACTTTCTTCGGGATTTGTTCTTTGTGAAGTCGATAGCATAGATAAGATTGATAGTTTAGAGTTTTCGTAAAGTCTGATAAACTCTCTCCTACCCTACCCTCTCTTCTACCGTTAATGATCCATTTTTATTTTCTTTATTTGCCTCTATTTAAATCTCGACCCATGAGAGCTAGATCTAGAATTCAAGTTAAACGATGCAACAACTTTGCAACTACAACAAGTTCAGAACCCCCGTAAGGTAACAGAGCCAATGAAACTATCCAGTGGAAAAGAGTGAATTGCCATTCGACCCAACTCGGAACTCGCACCTGGATAACCACTAGATCCTAAAGATGAGTGGGATCATCCCTGGGTGTCTCCGGAGCTTCCTTGCCTCCATCCTTTTTCGTGTATGAAAGCGACCAACACCTAATTGGCGCTAGAAGGAGGGCCAAACATCCTCTTGCACTTGTGTTGAGAACGTGGGTAATTTTTATCCTCTGTGGAGGATTGATTTTTCCTCCTCCACACCTAATTGGCGCTAGAAGGAGGGGAACTCGCTCAAGTGTTGTAAGGGCATAACACCAACATTTGAAGGACCCAGTGAACTCCTTTTAAGATTGGTTAATTTTGTAATTGTGTGTTATGAAATTGTCGTTTTAAATTGCCGAGAAGGCCTTAAGTTCATGGTTTGTTAAGAATAGTTCTATCATCACTTGCGCTATCCAATTACAAATCGAACATCACTGTCACCAAGTATTAATGGCAAATTGGTTGGGCCCCACCGCTTTGAACATTTCGGTATAGCCCATGACCTGCCTAAGTCCGTAAAGGTATCTCCCTTGTACAAACATGATGGGACAAGAACGCAGAAGAACATCTCGCTAGCTTTTAAAAATGCTTTAAGATTATTGAATATACAAGATGAGGATGTTGCTCGCAGATTGTTCCTGTTCACTCTCCAGGAGGGAGCTTATGACTGGTTTTTAAACCTCACCAAGAATTCCATTACTAGTTGGGATGATCTAGAGAAAGCTTTTATATCACGTGGTGAAGTGATAGATCCCAAATTTTATATCAGCAATTTTCCAAGATCAAAGAGAGGGAGAAACTGCTGGCTTCAATATGAGGTTCCAAAGAGCTACTGTAGAATGAGGCATTACATCCCAAATGCAATCGCTTAGAAATCTACAAGAATGCATTGGATTGGTGACCTCTATTTTCCCAAGAGAGACATTAATATTACAACCGGAGGGCTTATAAAGAAGCCAATTCTGAAAGACGTTAGGCTCAAATTTTGAGCAGTCTTTGATATCCTATGTACACATAACATGCCGTTAACCCCATTCCACATCATGAGTTAATGCCAACATGTCATGCTCTACCCAAGGAGACTCGTAAGTACATCCACTCAACATGTGCAAAAAGAGAAAAGTTGACAAACAAAGTGGTGCTTGAAGATCATGGATGGACCACCCAAATCAAGTTTTCCGGTGAGTTAAATTTCCTGAATCAAAGAAATATGATATTTCTAGTTCACCCAAAAATAGTACAACCTGGGTTTGATTCTTCACTTTTCCCGAAGAGACGAAAGTCTTAAGATCTGGATGAAATCAAGATTTCAAGTTCAAAATGGACAGTATGACTTGAGATGTGAGTCTAACTTAATATGATCCTCCCATCGAGGAGATGAAAGTGAGTCAACACTGTAGTAAGAGGAGGATAAACATGAGGATATGAGGGAACAAAGGACATCACCCTCTATGAATGCCCGATGTTGACAAAAAAACTTGATTGAGGCTACTGGACCACTGAATTCAAGAAAAGGAGGAAAATAGGTAAAATGAATGTGGACCAACTGGAATTGATGAAGCCAACAAAGCGCAACCGAACAAATGCAAAGAGGAGGCTAAAAGGTGATGCGATATTGGAGTTTATGATTGGCACGAAAAGGTGGGAAAATATAGCCTAATCAAACAACAAGATGTTGGACATTGCACATTGATGAGGTTAAGTCTAAGCAAGGCTCGGTGAAAAGGAAAATTGTAAGCATCGCTAGAGGGATAAAAATTGAAGTCCTGGAAGAAGCTGCAGAACCACAAAATGTTCAAGTTGTTAAGAACAGGGAACGAAAAACAGATTTTTGCACATCATTTTGAAAATGTGGTGGTGGTTCAAGTTAAGTATTGATCCTGGGGTTTACATTCGTCTTGAAAGAACCAAACCCTATAGAAGCATAAACTGTTACATATGATTGTATTATATGATTGTTTAATTTGAAGGAGTTGGATGTTTTCAAATGGGACAGGAAGACAAGAACCCAAGTCTTCCGAAGAAATTTTGAGCAATTCTGAGTGCATTGTCATAGACTGAAAGGTAATTTTTAAATTACTTGCATGGTCAAAATTTTTAAAGCACCATTTCTCTTTCCCAATGGCATTTTTGAGTATGAAGGGAAGTTGTAACATATGTATGCATTGTAAATAAGCTAAGTTTTTCTTTATTTTTTGTGGTTGTTTTTGTTTTTGTTTTTTTTTTGCTTTATTTTGTTTTGCTTTAAGCTGTTCCTGAAGCTTACAAAGTCCTGGCTTCTAAAATTATTTTAACCTCTGAGCAATCAATGAAAAGTACCGTGAAAATTGTTTTATTCTAGTGATAAATCTCAATCCAGTGTCCATTCGTCATTATTCTAATGAGATAGTCTTGCACTAATGTGGAACTATTTGTATCCGGATGAAGGTAGAGAGATGATTGGATGTGTCTACTTGCCATGTTTAATGATAGAAAATTTATGTGTTGTTGGAGGAACCTGGGAACAAGAAAAGTATAGAGGGGACTATGGTCATGCAATTATTTGGGTGTCACTGAGGACAATGCCTAGACCAAATAGGGACAAAATTAAAAGAAAATTGTAATTCTCAAGGTCCCGATAGTGATATATTTCAAGAAGAGAGATAAAAAAAAAAGAGAGAGATAAGAAAAAAAGAAAAAAAAAGAAAAAAAAAAAGAGAGTTATATGATCAAAAGAGGCAGCCAATATTAGATTCTGCCCTACAGTTGTAAATTGGGTCGTGTAAATCTAAAGGGTAACTCTGTCTAGGTCTAAAAGCTAAACTAGTAAACAGAGCTCTACTCGGTTTCCCCTTTTACAATCTAGAAAAGTTGATTAATCCAAGTTTATCATTCAATTCAGTCATCCTTGAAGAAAGTTCTATACCTTTGTAATTGCACATCAGAAATCTTCCTTGAAGTAATCCAGCCTAGTATGTCCTTGGAAAATTTTAACAGCTGGCAGTTAGTAGTCAATTTATTGTGAAGAATGCCTGTGGCAAGGCATGATGCATGGTCTTTTTGTTTTGAAACCAGAGTCTTGGGTTCTAAAATAGTGCTACTATTTTACCCGCAGATATCGCCATTTGTTGATAAGCAACACACCCCCACTGAAAAATGAGATTCCATCCTTAGAAAATTCTGAACTTCCATTTTTGCAGTAGGGACCCTCTTGATCTTTTCGGTTTTAAATCCAGATTTTGCTTGCCTCCTTTTTTAAAGTTGTGCTTTTTCTTGCATTCTAGCTGTGTTATCCAAGAATTCACTTTTTACATGCTAGAATCATTCATGCACAAGCAAAATCTTGCACCGGTACCGAGAAAATCCAGAAAACAGTTGCATAAATTCACCTAAAAATCAAACTTTCCATTTTTGGTAGTGTCGCGATATCGCGACACTTCCATTTTCGGAAATGTCGCGATATCGCGACAGGTAAGTCAAAATGCGGCTAAGTGCCAGAAAGGTCGCGATTTCGCGACATGTCGCGAAATCGCGACAGTTTTTGGGAGAGAGACGCAAGCTGTACGGATGGCGCGATTTTGCGACATGTCGCGAAATCGCGACATGTCGCATTTTCGCGGCAGGAGAGAGAAAATGGGCTGCAGGATGAAAATCGGTTAAGTCAGAAACATGTTCCAAAATCGCGGTCAACGCGGTCAACGCATGCATGTAAGGGAACTGTCGCGATATCGCGACGTGTTCTAAAATCGCGGCTGAAAATCAAGAAAGTTGCCGATGCGCTGGAAGGGTCGCGATTTCGCGACATGTCGCGAAATCGCGACATGTCGCGTTTTCGCGGCCGACGAGGGAGGAAGTTGCCGATGCTCTGGCAGGGTCGCGATTTCGCGACATGTTGCGAAATCGCGACATGTCGCAGAATCGCGGAAGGAGAGAGAAAGTCATAGTTGACCTGAAAGTGCATTCCGGCGGGAAACAGAAGGCTTCCTGGGGTAGCGACACGTGTCAAAGCGTGAATGGGACAAAAAGAAGCCGACATGCAAGCTTATTTTGCGGATTTAATCTGTTTTTAATGTTTTAAGCTTCTGATTTAATTAAAGTGCTAATCTAATGCATCTTTTTGTCTTTCATGCAGGATTCCACCTGGCACTTACGGGACAACCGGGAAAGACCATAAAGGCAAAGATAAAGTGCGGATTTAGTCAAGGACCGCCATGCTAGAAGAGAAGCTGCCGGTGAGAGCATTCAATAGAAAATTTATTGCAGACTTGATAGCATGAAGATAATTTCAACTCGGGATGGCTTTACGGAGATCAGATCTGAGAGAAGTGGTGACTCATCCGGCTCACCAGCAGAATTAACGGAAGCATTTATTTGCAGCTGCGAATGAATGCAAGTTGCATTTTATTTTATCTTCTCCATTTATGGCAGCTGACTGCACAGATTTGCCGAAGGGTTAAGTTCTATTCGGACTTTGATTTTTAAATAGATTTTTATTGTAAAACCCGGTCCTAGGGTTTAAGTGCGATAAGATTTAGGGTTTGAGCAAGATATTTTGGAAAAGATCATGGTCTGTCCTGATTCTATAAATACAAATTCTAAATGTAATCGCAGGAGGCTGAGACTTAGAAATAAAGGCTTATAAGCAATTTCTTGCAAATTTTGTGAAATCCTTTGTTTCTGGACTTGGAGTTGATGTGCTTTAGCTTTTCTGTGATAGCATGGCCAGGAGCCTAATCTTTTGCTGAGTGTGATAAGTGTATTTTCTTTTGTTATCCGTTCCATTTAAAGTTTGTTAGATATATGTCTAAATCGCCATTGTCAAGATTAAATATGTCGTTAGGCTTCAGCTTGTTCTATTGTCTCGCTAGGGGAAATTACTGATTTCGTGTGTAAGTTTGTTCTAATTGCTCTGTCTTCACCGTGCGAGCTAGGTCGCCGGTGAAAGATACCGCTTTAACCAACTGCCCCTTGGATCTATAATTTTCTGCTAGATCCGTTTCACTCGCCTTGTGCTCTTAGTTGAAAGTGATCTTAGACCGACCGGACACTTTCTTCTCGGGATTTGTTCTCGTTGTGAAGCTGATAGCATAGATAAGATTGATAGTTTAGAGTTTTACAGTTTAAAGTCTGATAAACTTCTCTTTTCTGCCTTACCCTACCCTCTCTTTTCTTACCGTTAATGATCCATTTTTATTTTCTTTATTTGCCTTCTATTTAAATCTGCTGACCCATGAGAGCTAGATCTAGAATTCAAGTTAAATCTGATTGTCAACAACTTTTGCAACTACTGAACAAGTTCAGAACCCCCCGTAAGGTAACAGAGAGTCCATATCGAAATCTATTCCAGAAGTGGAAAAGAGTGAATTGCCATTCGACCCAACTCTGTAACTCGCACCTTGGATAACCAGCTAGATCCTAAAGATGAGTGGGATCAGTCCCGTGGGTGTCTCCGGAGCTTTCCTTGCCTCCATCCTTTTTCCCGGGGTGTGCATGAAAGCCGGACCAACAGTTCGTGCCCTAGAAGGGGGATGCAAGAAGGATGGGACAATACCTCGGATGGAGAGGCCCTTTGAAGGTCGCGCTTCTCGGGGGTGGGGTATAAGGGTGAATTTTTTACGAATGGTGGGATTCAATAGGAAACTTTGAGTGGCATTTTTTGCACCTAGTTTGAGAATGGGTTTGATGTGTTCATTTTATATTCAATCATTCATATTTCTAGGTTGGCCAAAATGAATCTAAGCTATTCTATATGAAATTTTGAGTTTATATGAAGACAACAAACATGAATGAATCCTAAATACAGAGACTATGTGAAATAGAGAGGAATACACCTGATTCTTGATGTCTGATGAATATTCTAAAGCTTGTAGGAGTCCAGATCATCTTGGATATGACAGGATCATCTGTAATTGTACGGAATCATCCCAAATCATAGGCGATCATCTAAGATTAGACAAGATCATCGGTGACCTGACAAATTCGTCAGACGAATTTTTTAGAAACATGCAATCATGGAAACAGACACCAAAAACCGAAAATGCAATTGCAAGAATGATGCAAAATGATAGAAATAATAGTATAGATGCTTAATTAATAAATTCAAATAGCAAATCAAATGGTAAGCACTATTTTAATAACTTATTTTAAATTTTATCATGCAAATATGTTAAATGAGGTGAACTCCAGGATGTAGAATAGAAATAAATCAATCTAATGCATAATTAAATAAGAAAGAAAGGTAGAAAATGCAAACTCAGGGATTTGGTTATCCCCAATTTGAACTACAGTTAAAATTGTCTATGATCGTACGAGATTGTCATAGATCTCGATAGGATCGTCTGAAATCATGTTGGATAACCTATGACAATCCGAGCTTTCTCTGGCTGAAACACAGTAAAAACCTGCAATAAAATCTAAAAATATAAATGCAAATGATGGGGTTGAGGATGTTCTAATACAGCAAAAAACTAGAGTTGCAGGGAAATGATCAGCCAGGGGAATAAACTAGGAAAATTCTAAGTTTATATAGGATTAGGGGGAGGTTAGGATATTGGGGATCATCCCAATCTAGGAGATCTCCAATGTAGGAATCTCCAACCACGCAGACACGCTTCTGCCCGAGTTGGAGAGGTTGTTGAAACAGAGGCTAATTATGAAAATTTAGTTTTGGGACAAAATCGTCTGGACATTCTGTTCTAGACAAACTCATCCGATTTGGGATGATATCGTCAGATCGACGATGATATCGTCCAATAGTCAAAACAAATTCTAAAAATGGCATGAAAAATGAGGTGAGCGGTTAACGGGCGGTTTCGAGGTTAAAATTCAAATTTTTATCTTTTTACTAATGGTTTAACTGTGCCAATTTTAGGGTGCTACACATATTGATATCATAATATCGATATTCTCAATCGATATACTAGAAATAATTTTTCCAATTAAATCCCCCAAAGGAAAGTTTTTGAAGAAAATTATCAAATGTAAATGCTGAAAAGTGAAGATTAAATGAATATTAGAATACAGGATCAAATCAATTTCAAAGTAAATATCAAATGAAGATCATAAATCAAAGTTCGAGTGGAGATCAAAGGAAAATACAAAATCCAGTTTGAAGAGAGATCAAATAAAGATCCAAAGACAGTTCAGAATGATGATGGAATTGATGACTCCCTTGCTTCACTACATATGATCAAGTATCCTAAAAATTGAAGGATATTAAGGAATGAGCTTGAATCCCTAGAATTTTTGTCACTATTGTACCTTACACATGACGATATGTCTGATACACTTGCATCTCGCTTGTGGACAGACTAATGTTTGAATGTGGAAAAGCTAGCTTCAGGTGTCCTGCATTGCCTAGTGTTTTAGTCCAACTAAAATCTAAACTCGAGATTGGATAAGACATTTTTGGTACTCCTATCTGAGCAATGGGCTGAAATAATCCCACCTGACATCGGGGAACGCTCTTGTCTTATCTTAATATACTCATGTGCACACATAGGGATAATGAACATTTAGGACCTATCCTAGCAAAAGCCTTTTATCTTAGAATTCTAGTGTGATTAGTATGCAACTTTTGATAAGTCTATTAGGGTGTTTGAGTCTCATGGAAAACCTCAAAAATTTCTCTCGTAAGCAACAAAATATAAAATATTGCAAACCATATAAATCATCAAATTGCAAAGTATCAAGTCCATGATATATCATCATATAGAGCACAATCAAAATATAGGATAGATACCGGTTGGATATTAGAAATAATATTTAGATGGCCATTGACTATATCGTGCATATTTTCCAAATTTACAAAATAAAATATAATGACACATTATATCATTCACATCAAACAACTACATTCATTATGGGTGATTAATTGATTAAATTCTTATCTTAAGGATTTTCAATTACATTCATGATTTTTATATATTATGTGGTGTCATCCATTAGATTGATAAACATATTTGCATTCATTCCTTATGTTTTAGGTGATTAAAGCATACAGGTTCATTTACATTAGATCACCATCATGTAATTAAATCATTACATACATTAATGCATACAATAAAGCAATATCAAATATACGTTAAAATAAAACATTGCATCCATATGCATCCATCATAAATTGCACATCTAAGCATCCAGATCACTGCATATCATCATCATCATAAATTAAATAGCTATCTAGTGCATGTCATCCATACAACACATCATATAGCATCAAATTCACATAAGCATTGCATCCATGTGCATAACATAAACAAAAAATTAAACAAAATATACAAGTACACATAATGAACCATAAATGATTAGATCATATATATATATATATGTGTGTGTGTGTGTGTGTGTGTGTCTCAGAGTACATCAGAAGAGCACAAAATGCTCATAGGCTACAATCGTGTAGGTCCTCTACCTTACACCAAAAATGGTACATATGCAAAATGGAGTTATGATCAGATAGATCTCTAGCTTTGGCCTACTCCCCTTGAACTGGAGATATCACCACCTCCCTCAACCCTGTAACCTAGAGCCTACTCTATAGTTAGATCTGGTGCTTTTTGTGCACCCTACTGAGGGCCATGTATACCACCTAGCCTAAAGAGGCCTAGCACATGAGACACTGGTATGTCTATACGGCTAGACCTGTGACTCAAGGTCGCACCTATCTCCTTGTGGCTCCTATGAGAGCTATTGCCATGTGTGCTGGAGCACATGTGCATCCTCTCTATCCTATGCATCTGCTAGCTAGAGCTCATCATGGACTACCCTATAGTCCTAGATCTGGTTCACTGAAACCTAGTAGCATGTATGTCCTCAAGTACCTCTAAGCCCTATAGTCTGATGTAGCTCTCTAACTGGAAGATGCAAGCTACCCTCACATCGCATAATTCATTTCCCTCCTCTATGAGGGAAGTGAATCACCTGACCTTTGCCATAGGATCATCACATCCTAGAAATGTAGCTGAAGAAATAGTTGGAGGTCCCATGACCACCTGAGAGGGTGGAGGAGATTTGTGCCTTGAGCAGATCCTTCTCTGCCACTACCTCACCCTGCTATGCCTATTCCAAGTTGCATGCACTGGTGAGCTCTCTAACCTCAGCCTCTACTACCATGGCATGTGTTGTCAGGCTAGTAATTTGTTGCTCTACCTAAGTTAGTCGATGATCTTTGTCAGTCAATTGTACCCTTAGAGTGGCAATAGTGGTGTCTCACTCCATATACTGGGTAACATATCGACCGAGCTGACTCTACAAGTTAGCAACCTAGGGCAATATTAGCCCCTTTGCATTGTTAGTAGGGACCTCACCCTCCTCTAGAGCCTCATCATCTAGGTCAACCTCAAGAGCCTCCTCGATGGTGGCCATTGTACCCCATCTTCCCTCTATCCATTGGTGCACCCTATGCTCGTTAGTATCCACCTTTGCCTCTGCTTGGTCTGGCACTCTACCTAGATGCCCTAATCCATGCCACTAGAGCATGGACCACCATCCATCATATGCTAGGGTGGTAGTAGCCCTGTCAAACCTAGACTCCCAAAAGTCATCTGGCTCGTCCCCTAGATCTAGAGGCTAAATCCATGGCAGATACTACTCTAAATCCAAGCGTCAATACACAAATGGGATCTCCGGGATGTCCTGCACTATGTCAAACTGACACAATATGTGAGAGTCAAACTAATACTCTCTAATATCAACCTTCTAGCTGAGTAGCCACCTATCTTGGTGAGTTTATCGAAGCCACTCGCCCACCTCAGTCCATGCTGGGCAATCCATGTATGGTTGCCACTCAATATCATTTGAATCGAGTGTTGTGAACTAGGTAATATAATTATGGATGTCACCAACATGGGTCCTGCTCTTAAACCCCTACTCCTCATGAGGCCAGCAGGAAGTATAGCACTTGTGGTCATCATTAATCTCCAAAATGTGCAGTGGTAGCTCTCCAGGATGCCCTATCTTGATGTGTTGCCAGCCCCAAATCTGAAGTAGCAGGCTGCAATTGATGCCTCGGTGGCTCCAGTCAGTAATATAATAAAGCTCTCTATATAACTAGCATAGCAGGGTGCTCCCCAAAGCCAGTCATAGTGGTTGATCCACTAAGCTCTGAACTACTCTCTAGATAGTGACCAGGAGGTTCCAAGGAATCCTCATGCCTAAGGAGTCTAGAAGAACAACTTGCACCACTAGGTGCATAAATATGGCCTCCCACATAGATAATATGTTCTTCCCCTACCAGTATCCGATGTGGACTCCTCCATGATCGATATTGCGTTGAGCCTCCTGACTCTGGTCATCGAAGATAGCATCAAAAATGGGCTTCTTAGCCCCATAAGTAGAAGAGACGATGGCATTGCCATCAATGGGGATCTTGAAGATCCTATAAACATCCTCCAAGATCACAATTATTTCACCTATAGGTAGGTGAAATGCGTTGGTCTGCACATTCCAGCGTCAAGCCAACACAGTCAAGTAAGCATGATCCCCCCTAATTGTGGATAGATCAAGAACTTAGCCAAACCTGATGGCTCCAAACCATCTACACTCTCTAGTGGTAAGCTATCTATGGAGAGTCTTAAGGATGTTGGGCTCATGAGATCTAGAGGTCAACCTCTAAAATAAAAGCATAGTATAAGGAAAAATCTAACTAAAAATAAACAAAACATTTAAAAATGACCTAAAAAGCGATAAAAACATCTAAAAATTTGATAAAAATATAAAAACATGTCATCAAGCAGTCATAAAAATAAAAAATGTCACTTAGACAAGTCAAAAATGCATTAATTAGCATTAATGGCCTAGAAAACCTTGGAAAAATTAAAAATTTGATAATTTTTTCCTAAATTCTATGAACCGTGGGTCAACCCTACGGTCAAAAAATTGATCACTGGAAGTTTAAATGTGAACCGCAACTGGCAGCTGCGGTCCCCGATTGGTCAATTGGGAACCGTAACTGGTACCTACGGTCTCTAACTGACATTTGACCAGGATCATTCCCCCGTAAAAAAACAAAAAATATATATTAAAAATAAACCTAAATTAGCCTAATCTAACATGAGGTTCGTTACCAACAGTTTAATTAGGTTCAATTAGCCCATTTCTTAATGAGGTTAATTTTACTGGTAATGGATGTGAGGTCTCGGTTTTGAATTACCTTGCCCTCACCTCTGCCTCGGCTAGATGAAGCTTGCCCTTGGTCTGCCATCATGCGATGTGTAAGGTTTTGGGTGTAAAAGTTTGCTAGGGTTTCAGGTCAGGTTTAACTTATCATTGTTAGAGCTCTAAAATTGTTAACTGTCAAGGAATAATGAAATAAATTTGAAATTGAACCTTTTTATAAGCTTTTCTTATTATGCGCGGATCGTAGGCCCTAGCCGTGGTTCCCAAAATTGTAATAGGGAACCATAGACCCTAGTCGCAATTTGCAACTGGTAGCAAATTTAGTCAAAACCCACCATGGGAAGGTCTAAAAAGGTAAATTAATGACTCCCATTGGATCAAATTTTCAAAAAAATCAATCAATGTTGCAAATTTGGTGATGTTAAAGCACCAGGATCAATTCAAAAAATCAAAATTAATAAAAAAAATCAAATAATTAAACACCAAATGCGCCTCTATACACTTTGCGATTGCAGCGACTTGCACTCCATGCAATCCGAAAAGATAAGTAAATTACCATAAGGACATTTGGGGCAAAAATTGTCATCGTTGATCTAATATGCTTCTTTTCAATCCCTAAGAAGGCCTTTGTGGCTGGACTTCTCCATGGGAATGAGGCGTTTCATGTCATGTCTTCTATGACATATTTTAGCAAATCATGGATAACTTGATTCAACACAAATCTAATTGGAATTGCCTTATTTTGATTCCCTAATACGACTATTGTAGCCTGACTGGTCCATGGGATAGGAATGTGCAATTATTATTAGCAGTTGGAATCAAAATCTAAACTAAGCCTAGCCAAGGCATTAATATGCTCAAATCTAAAAAATTTCAAATCATCTATGGTGGTCAAGCAACATCGTCGCTTTAATCATTTTCATTACCCTCATCGACTCGTCGCTTGAGGGGGTAGTCATAATATCAAATCATAATCAAAATCAACAGAAGATCTTGAAGATCGTAAATCCCTTGATCTTGTCAAAATTGCATTCTTCCTTACAAATCATTATCAATAGCTATCATAAGCTTACCCCTTTGCTTGGGGTAAATAGAAAATATGATAATTTGTTTATGTCTCTTCTCCTTTTAGTTATATAGGCCTAACTCCTATTGTATCATCAAACGCTACCCGAATGCCTGATGGTGAGTGCAAGCTTTTCAAAATGCAAGCCTTTCACCCAGTTGGAAGCAATGATTCTAGGATGCACATCCTTTTTGCTGGACAAGAGGCATCTAATGTTGATCTGACTAATGATCATCATAGAACCTTCAACATCATTTTAGGAGGTATGTTTTTGCTCAACATTGTTTGATCTCACAACTCATCTCAAAAGGGGCATCTATAGACACCTAAAACATGTCATATCGATGGCAACTACTCATATGGACATGCTATAAGACCACATGGAGGATCTTGGATAGACTCCAAGATAGAGCAATGGTTCTAACCACTCAATTTGGGCTCCTTGGACTAATCAGTCTGAACCACAACCCATACCTATGATCTATAGGCTAAATTTTGGTTGAGACCTACAATTTATAGTCTAGATCGTAATTGTAACCTACAGTCTTAACTAAAGTTCATTTGGCCTTCATCCAATACAAATTGGTTTGAATGGCCATTTTATCTAGAAGACGATGGTTAGAGGACGAAAGCTTTCATTCCAACTATCCTAACCACCCCTTCTTGATCTTGGCTTCTCCATGAAGCCACTCCTAGACCTGGGACATCCTATAAGTACCCCTCAAAATTAGGGCAAACTATCAGAGAGAGCATTGGATATCTGAGCAGTGAAGCCTTGTTGAATTGTACACTCAACCAAGTATACTGAGAGAGAGCTATTGCACTTATCCCCTACCTACTTGCCAATATTCATGATGAATTACATTATAGATGCCCTAGGAGCCTAGGAGATCCAAGAAGCACATATCCAAGCAAACAAAGGCCCCTCATAGCGAATCAACCACCAAATCAGTCTGAGGACACTAAAGGTGACCATTGAACATCAATTTGGACAAGGAGGTCAAGCCCACTACCCTTGAAATTGAGGGTAAACCTATCAGAGAGCTCACTGTGGCTCTCAACCACGGTTTACAATGCAGACCACTCACTAGAGCTACGGTTTGCAACAGAGGTATCACCACCTTATTGTTTCTATTTTTGTCCAACTAGATAGTTTAAATTAGTCATTTCTATGGTTTAGTTGTAGTTTAGAATATTTTTGACCGGTAGAATTAGGTTTAGAATAGTTTCATTGCATTTGCATTAAATAGGCTTTAATGGATTCTTTATGTGCTTTTATGCTCTATTTCACGTAATTAGTCCATTCATTTTTTAGTTGCTATCTTCCTTTATGCAATTACATAAATCTTGATCCAATTAACATAGTTTAGAGAAGTTTTTCATGCTTTCTTGAATATACACTTTTAATAGTATCTTTATGAATTTTTCCCAAAAGGGCCTCATCATGAGAGGTTTCCTATATTTTTTATGTTTTTATGTTGTTTCTTGATCGCAGAGAATATATTCGAAGGAGATTCAACCATCAAGTTCCTTCCCCAACGTGAAGAAGAGGGCAACTCCACCCTAGAGCAGTTTGTGACTAGTTGAAAAGCAACATTAGTGCACCTACCTTATTGAGGGCTTTGGCATTGTATTAACTGTATCATCATTTGAGTGACCCTAAGAGGGGTATGATTGTAATTGGGGATTCTTTGCAAATATTAATACAAGAAACACTTATTTTGTTGAATCTATGAAATCTTGTCATTATTTTATGCTTGGATGATTGAATTCGATTAATACAGTATATAGGTGCACGCTTTTTGGTTAGATAAATATTATTCATATTGAATTATGTAAGCCATAAGTTCCTAAAATTTTCATATTTTGGGATGTATAATGAGTCACTTGATAAGTTACAATAAATATGTTGTATCCTAAAAATTATTGCAAATATTTTATAAGGCATTTCCACATTGTGCACATAGTAAAATTTTGTCTCATGTTCTTGAGATATTTTGGGGTGTATAATGAGTCACTTGATATGTTACAATAAATATGTTGTATCCTAAAAATTATAGCAAATATTTTATAAGGCATTTGCACATTGTGCATATAGTAAAATTTTGACTTTGGTATTTTTGGAAAAAATATAGGATTAATGTTGTGTATTAATCCTATCCATGATTGTCCATCAGCCTAATTCTATTTGAGGGTTATAGTGTGTTGAGGAGAGTATAAAGAGGTGAAGCTAACATTAGTATTATTCTAGACCATTTTATAAAATGATAATCTAATTGAAAATACCATCTGAAGAAGACCCTTTTGAAAATATTTATATTATGAGAGATTTATTTATTATCACCTTTTTTTTAGATTTTACACAGATTTTTATGAGGGATATTGGTCCCCTTATACTGAGTGGGTTTTGAACCCTAGACCTCTCAAAGAGAGGCCAAAGCCCTTACCACTGCAATAAGCTTGCAGTTTTTTACTATCACCATTTTATAATATAAATATTTGACTATTTTAGTGTATAATGTTGTTACTTATCAATATTTTATGTATTTTTTATGTTTTTTGCTATGTTTATTTGGTTATATTAGACATAATTTGCATGAAAAGCTTAATCAACTAAAAAAGGAATGAAGCAATTGGAAAAGGAGTGTGAGAAATATGCCTCAAAATATGAAACTCAATAGTTATTTTCTTGGTCTTGGTAACATAAGATTTATTTTATTATGTTGTTTCAGATTGTAATGTTTGAAATTTATACATTATTTTAATGTCAATAGCCACAATGCAATTCTTAATATGTTCTTTGGATTAAGAATAGGTGTTTCCCAAAATCATTTTTGCAACTAGTCTTTGTATATTGCCTTGGTACTCATATAAACTCATAACACACGAGGTAAAAATTGATTCTATTATTCAATATTTTATACCAATCTAATGTAATAATTCTACCCATTTAAAACTATTTATTTTTATTTCATTTTTTCTTATCCTTAATTTTCTCTAGCTCTTATGAACTATGTCCAACTTGCTTGTTAGAAATTCAAGAGTTAACCTACTTGGGATACTACTTATTACCTATGGGTATGCATAAATTCACAATGAAGTCATCCATCATGTAATTGTCTTGTCATGTACTTTTACATTCAATTTATTTATTTCTTTTAGTGTTATTTACATATTAGTGTCTATAGAAATTCTTTAAAATTCTAATGTTTGTCTCATTTTAATGCTTTTAAAAAAATTCATGCAATTATTGTCTTCCAAAAACCTTTATTCTTATATGGAATGAGATCCTAGATTTTGAAGCCTAGAAGATATTGATTTTCATTTTAGAAGGAATGAATGAGAAACTATTATGTCATAGGAATATTATGGGTCATTTACACTATTGGAACTTATGCACTTGATGAGGATTATATTTAATTTTCTAATGATTCTTGAATTATAGGTTTTAGAGATTATTTCATTTTTGTAGCCTTATCAAAATATTTGGGTAAGTTTAGTCTATCTATTTTTGAGAGACATTTGAGGAGTCCATGATTTGAAAGGTGATTTCCAACTCATAGTACTAACAATATTTTACTAATATAGGTATGAGGAAAAGACTTCACACATTTTTTAAGTTTTTTGAAATTATTTTCTAAGGTTATATATCTTGGTGGAAGCATCAAATTTGAATGAATTTTTAACACTAGACAAAGGTTTCTAAGATATTTGTAACAAGTCACTAGTAATGAAAAATTTATTAATATCAATGGAGACATAACCTCAAAATTGTGGACTTAAAAACTACATAGAGGTCAACTTTGGTAGTGATATACAAATTTTATGCTAAATTTGATGTTTTCATAAGTAGACTTCTAAATACATAATGCTTCTATTTTGAATCCATCTTGAGATACTTTTTAAATTTTAATTTTTGGATCTCTATATAACTATGAAAATGGTTGTAAATTTTAACGTCTATTAATTTTTTGAGTGGCCTCAAAGGAGGGAGCAAATCATAAATTCTTAGTGAACTAATGGCACAACTACGACATGTGAAAATAAAATATGAACAATATGCTTCAAATAAAAGGTAGATTATAGAATATTTTGAACACATGCATCATAAATAATTGGGGATATCTAACTTCACATAAACAAATTAATTCATCCATATGAATTTTGAAACAAGATAAAGTATTTTTTTGATAAGAAGTAAAGGGGTAATCATCTTACTTTGGTTTTATCACACTTAATTGGCCTGATTTTGACTAGTGAAGGACTATTTTGACCATGTGAATGACCTATAATAGAAATTGGAGGAAAGAAAGAATGACCATAATATGGAATCGTTATTCTTTACAATTTAATGGATTTTTATCTATCAAGGCCATAATTATATACAATGAATAAATATTTTACTTCCCTTTAAAAGTTACACGTCATGGAGTAAGAAAAGTCATGAATACTACAAACGTTAGTCCAATATAAGAAGCATGATTTACCTAGCATTATATATGAATTAAATCAATATTTAGTCTAATCATACCTATTTAGTAAAAATAAAATTCCTTGACCTCTTAGTTCTATACATATATAATATCAATTTCAAAGTATAATAGGGATTTTTCATGGTCATGTTAGGATCTATACTGAAGATTTACTACAGTTGTTACCAACTTCCAAATATTCCATGTCAAAATCACCAAGAGGATATCTTCAAAGGGTGAAGATGGGTGTAAAAATATTCATGTTGTATGGCCAATATAATCACCGAATTATAATTTGTGGAGGCCCATGGTAATATTTCTTAGCCCTTTTGGGGATATCTGAACCAAACCCCACTATTGATGGTGGTTGATGAGACTTTTCAATGATAACTAAAAATACCCCATAAATAGCAAGGGTTAAATCCAAACAATAGTTGAGGATGACCTAGTAGAATTGGCTCTCATCCATATTCATTTGGGTTTGTAGCCACTTGCACCTCATTTTTCATCTCTCCACCACACCCTTAAGGTAATACCTAGTAGTGAGGGATGGATGAAGAGAAGTTAGCAACTAGGGGAAGAATGTGATGAGTTGCAAAAACTCTAATTCAAGAGATATTGAAGGTTATCCACTTCCCTACATTCAACAAAAAGAGGATTCCTAGGTGAATCTTCTCTTCACCAACTACTCATGTCTTAGGAAGAGAAAACAAAAATAATAGCATAGTAGTAGACATGGAAATATCCTGGATGGAAATTCCTATAGATTAAATGTAAACATCTATAGTTCGCACCATGGGGGACTTTGAAGGATCTTACCTACCAAGGACACTTCAACTTAATCTAAAAATAAGGTAGGTCATCTATTAAATATGAATACATGGCATCTATAGTAGCAACAACTTAGGACTATCAAAAGTAATGGCAATCAACATCTTCATTCAATTTTTAGAATCCACAAAAGAAGTAGCTAAAAGGGTCAAATAAATCTATAAATTTTAGAGGTAAACTATCCCTGTTATAAGTTATATATATCATAGTAATTTTAGCATTGTAAAGGATTGATAAGTTTGTAAATATTTCCTTTCATTTCCCTTTGTATAATAGTACACATATTTTTGGATGATCTTGTGGGCAAGTGAACCCCAAATTTTGGCATAATATCTATAATCTTGCTTGCATAAATATATGTGTGTGTGTGTGTGTATCGCTCCAAATTTTTCACACCCTTACCTTCAGGCTATAGGATCCGTTCCCGGAAGGGGGATGTGAAAAGGATGTCGCAGTACCTCGGACTGAGAGGACTTGCGAAGGTCTCACCTCTCAAAGGAGGTGTATATTGGTGATTTTTTGATGGATGGTGGGTTCACCAAGAAACATTTAATGGCAGTTTCCACGCCTAGGTTTGGAATGTGTTTTATGTGTTCGTTTTATCCTTAAGCATTCATATCCTAGGTTTGGCCAAAATGCGTCTAAGCTAATCTATATGAAAATGCAGATTAAATGAATACAAAAAAATAGAATAGGACAGAAAAATAGAGAAGTTGAGAAATGTTAAAGGAAAATACCTGATCCGAATGTCTGATGATGATTCTGATTCTTGAAGCAGTCAAGATCGCCTCTGATTTGATAGGATCATCTGAGATCAGACAAGATCGTCTGAGATCTGACGAATTCGTCAGACGAATTTGTCAAAGACCTACAAACAGAGAAATAGGTGCAAAATACAGAAAATACAACTATCCTAACAGAGGGAAACAGTGTAAAATGACAACAATAATATCAAATTGAAACTTGAAAACAGAAACAGGAATGAATTATGCTAATTAGATGATAATTATGATTTAATTATGCACTTAATCTAGATGGGTGAACTCCAAAATGCAGAATAGAATAAAATACTGAATAAAATTGCTAATTACAACATAAAACAGTAGAAAAAGGGAAGAAGAAATGCAAACTTCAGGCACTGATTGCCTCAATGTTGACTGCAGTCGAAATCGTCTCGCATTGGTATGAAATCATCTCTGATTCGACAAGATCACCTCCGATCTGAACAGGTTCATCGACGACGATGTAAGCTTTCTCCGACTGAAAAACAATATGATACCTGCAACAAAATTGTATAGAACTAATGCAAAATAGACATGTATGCAGTTGGGTTATAGGGAATTTCAGCCAGGGGGGTGCTAAGGGGGGGCTTAGGATTAAGTAGGCTTAGGAGGGAGGTTAGGAGGTTGGAGATCATCTCTATTTGGGAGATCTCCAACGGGGGAGGGTCCCTAATGGCGCAGACACGCTTCTGCCCAGATTAGAGACCTGTTGGAACAGAAGCTAATTATGCAAAATCAGTTTTGAGACAAGATCATCTGGACATCCTAGCCCAGACGAAATCGTCAGATCTGGGGTGATATCGTCTGATCGACGACGATATCCTCAAACGATCAAAACAACCTCTAAAAATGGCATGGAAAAGGGGGAAACGAATTACCCGACGGTTAACGGGCGGTTTGTGAGGTTAAAATTTGAATTTAAATTATTTACTAGGATGAATGTAATTATTACAATTTCACTGCGCCAATTTTAGGGTGCTACATTTTGCCCCCTCTTTAGCAAATTTTCCAAAGAAAATGCGTTAAAGATGAGTTCTTCTTGATCTACGAGAAAGAAAAAATTATTCCCATTTTTAGGCGACGATTCTTGGTCGAATCGTACGACAGCTTACTATGGTGCCCCCTCCTTGTTTTTACCCAAATCGAACGTTTGAGGTAAAAACGCGAAAAAGCAAAATTATTTTTGAATTATTTTTGAATAAAATTAAGAAAAATAGGGTAAAACCCTAATTCATTTTTACTGTTCATCTTCTGGTTTTAGAGCTCTGAAAGCAAAAATGGTGGAGACGACGCACAGATCAATAGAGGTCCGACGCGGGCTACGGGTAAGAGTCTAGACCTAACTTAGAATGATTTAATTTGATTTTACATGTTTTTTTAGGTGAATTTTAGATGAATTTTAAGCATCGCGGTCGTTTTTGGGCCATCAACATCGTCGGGATGAAATCATCCCAATTTCGATGAAATCGTCTCAATTTTGCCAATTTCGTCTAGGGGCGAAATCGACGAAAGGGGGACGATTTCATCAAATTAGGGACGATTTCGACCTACAAAATCAGAAACGATTATGCTCAAATTTGGGACGATATCGTCCAATAGTGGACGATATCATCAATTGCATAAAATTGAACTTATTTTAACTTTCCTTATTAATTACTTGAATTATTTATTAATGATTGTTTGTTGTTTATGTTGCAGAGAGGTTTACTAAAAAGCAGGGAATGGAAATATGGAGGTTTGAGAGATGACTTGGCTGCTCTTACATAGGCAGAGTGGGATCATCTGGCACAGGCCGGCTTATAGCATGTGGCAGAAATGCCACAAGTGTCTATAGACATGGGGCTACTGACAGCCCTAGCAGAGAGATGGTATCCGAGTTCTTCCTATTTCTGGCTACCTACAGGGGAGATGACTCCCACTTTGGAGGATGTATGGAGGATTTTAAGAATCCCCATACAAGGATGGTTGATCACTCCTACGGCCAATCAGGGCCATGCTATGGGGCGGTTGTGTGGTGACCCAAGCTTCGCCCTGGAGAAGGGTGAAGTTAACATCGAGGCATTGTGTCAGATGCCTGGGGCATCTAGACTGACACAAGTTTTAGCTGGAGTGGTTGGTGTACTTTTGTTGTGCCACCAGAGCGGGTGTAGGGTGCCATGGATGCTAGTAGATGTGATCTGTGATATGCGAGACCATGGTTATAGGTTTGCTTGGGGCAGCTTTGTGCTATGCCGACTGTACAAGATCCTGCATGGGGTCGTGTACAAGGGCAATCGATGTCTGGTGATGACATCGCTCCTATAGGCTTGGTTCTGGGAGCACATTACAGTGCGAAGGCTGGTAGGGCTTCCTCTGACAAGGATTGATGGAGAGAGGCCTCGAGTCTTCTACTGGTGGCTTCAAAGTAGGTCACAGCGGTGGATCAACCTTTTGATGTCCCGGAGACTACTAGATGACCTAGTCCCAGAACAGATCACCTGGAGGCCATGGCGAGAGCACCCAAGGTGGGCCGAGGATGGACAGGAGTTGGCTCACATTAGGCGAGTTTGCTAGCTATGGATGGAGAGGGGAGAGGTGGAGCTCCATTGCTATGATCAAGTTTTGCGACAGTTCGGTCTATAGCAGGGGATCCCATCTCTCAGGGATTATGAGTTTTCCCAGACTGTCTAGGATAACACCACAATAAGCGAGGCTTCAGACATGCAGTGCTTCTGGATTTAGGACTCAGATGATGTCCCCATTCATCTAGTGGATGGGTACAATGCAGGGGTAGCCGATGGCTATGATGCCTGGTACGTAGGCATTCGCCCTCCTCGGATGACGAGGGCTCAGGGTCTGATACACATAGTTGTGCATCGGATAGGGAGGCGGTGCCAGGTGGCTATGGAGGCAACCCAGGGTCACAACGGGAGAGATCTAAGGAGGCCACATGCGTAGGAGAGGCCGTGATAGATGGAGAGGAGGGAGGCGAGACCCCCTTTTCCACAGAGAGAGAGGCCACCATTGCCCGATAAGGGCAAGGGTGTCGACACAGGGGAGAGTAGTGAGATAACTACTCTCCAAGCAGAGATGATCCATCTCCAGGTGTAGGTGCAGACCTTACAAGAGGAGGCTGCACGACACCGAGCTAAGGTTACACAGCTCCAAGATGAGATTACACGCCTCAAGGCACGGGGCAGAGGGGCAAGCACTAGGGAGCTGACATGGGCTATTGCCCAAATTACTTTCTACCAGACTTTGTACTATCAGCTAGTGCCAGAGGAGGATAGACTACCCCTGCCAGCTAACATCGCAGAGTCGATCAGGATCGGATCGTCGAGGACTTCCTCCAGATCGACAACTAGGACTCGTAGTACTACACATACTGCGATGGGGCCACCTCGTCCACCTCAGGGCGGGGGAGGAGATGAGGCTGAGAGCTCGAGGGGTTCTTGAGGCTATAGTACTGCATTACATTGTATAGATATATGATAGTATATATTATTTTTGATAGAGGATTGAGTATGCCGAGGTACAGATTGTGGCATACCAATCCATTTTTGATGATGTATATACTGTTGATATATATATGATATGTTTTTGATCATATGATTTGTGTCTTGTATTTTTATGATGCTTTTAAGGTTGATTAATTGATTTGATGATTCATGTAATTATGTCGTTGGAAATATTATAATTTTGATGTCATGCTGTGATATTTAAATAAAATAATCTGATGTAACAAATTGGTTGTTTGTGATGAAATGTGATAAAAAATAAAAAGAGACTTCTAACAATAATTTCAAAGGATATTGTCGCTATTATAGACCATTTCATGGAGTCATCGCTGACTCGGTCATCAAGCTAATCCCAGTATAGAAATATTGTTAAAAGTAAAAGTGTGCTTAAGAGACTGTCTTAAGACTTTGGTGCAATGGTGCAAATGATGATGATGATGGTTTTTTTTTCAGATTTCCATAAAAATAGTATGCATGAAATAATGTTAAAATGATTTTTGCTAGGCATAAATTCTTAAGTGTGAAATTTTTTTTGGATAATTCCTTTAGGAATTATACCATCATTGCAAAATTTAAAGGTTGACATAATGACATGAAATAATGATAATGTGCATGCTTAAAAGCATAATTTGTGTAACAAAATGATTTAAGTCATATGGTTTTCATGATTTTTAAATAAATGGGGAATAAAAATTGTTACAATGGTTTGCGCTAGGCATAGAATATGTAGGTATAGACTTATACCATCATCACGAAAATCCAAAAAAAAAATGATAGCTTTATTGCATGGTTGATTTTTTAATAAACAAAAAATATGAAGATGAGGACTTGCGCTAGGCATAAAATTCCAATTTTGGTTTTGGAACTATACCATCGTCGCGAAAGTCAACCAGATATATATGTTTTGATTGTATATTTTTGAAAGAAATTTTGATTTTTCTATTATATAGTTGTCTTTATGCTAAACAACTGTACTTGAAAGAAGAAAATGAATTATTCCAAACAAGTTGCAAAAAGAATATTTCAAAGTATTTTGAAGACAAAAGTTAGATTTATAAGGAATCCCATGTGCATATGTGAGTTCATTTCCAATCTTGATTTATCATAATGATACACAAAATCCCTCAAATACAAATATGTGTGCAATGGCTATGTTCCTTTACCAGTTTTGAGCAAGATAATATGATACAAGTGATTTGAAGAAACCAAATAAGTGTTCATTAACCATGATGTAGATGCATATAACCATACTAGACTACTATGTAGGTCGAATTATCAAGAGCTAGCTAATCCATAAGCAGAAATAGGTCTGTATAAAAGAAGGTTGATAATGTTACAAACATATCGCCATGCTAGGAGTTACCCAAGGCCAAGCAGGTTGGGCACAAACCACCTATTATGGGGCTTACCTCATAGTTTTCAAATAATTGAGAATTCCAGGGATTCAAGCTCATCAACCCTTCTTTTCTTTTCAAAGGGTAGGGAAAGGGATTTTATTGCTTTATTTTGCTTTTCTTTTCTTTTTCTTTTCTTTTTCTTTTCTTTTTCTTTTGTATTTTTGCTTGATTTTTGAGATAGTGCTTGAAATATTGCTGTAATGATATAAAATAACATTTTTTTTGTCCTTTTCTTTTTCTCTTTTTCTTCAATTTTGCCTTTTGTTCTATACTAGGGATACTTGCTCGGATTAGCTGTAGAGCAAGGGATTTTTATTCTGGGTAGGGGTGAGCTTGTCCTTTTGCCAATTCTCAAAGATTCTAGACCATGTGCATGATAGGATAGCAGGGGAAACTTTTCGCTCAAGAAATCACTTCTACTATGTAGCAAAACATGGAAATTACAAATATAATCATTTTATTGTGAAAAGATGTGCTTGGTTTAAGTAAATAACAAGATCAATTATCTGTGCTCAAACTTTATTTAATTGAATTTTGTGGACTTTGATAAAAGAGAGATTAGTAAGCATGCCAGATAAAATCAAGATATTTATTTTTGTGAGTGTGCAAGTGAGGGATTCCAAATAAATGCTAATTTATCAAAAATAATTTGAAACATATAACTGCAATAATTGTAAGAACATATATAGATAATTTTTTTTTTGAGAAGTTTTGAGAATGTTGACTCTCTCTTTCTTCTTTATTTTGTTTTGGTTTCGAAAGAGTCAAAAATATTGCTGTTCTTATATATTTTTATCATTTTTTTTTTTTTTTTTTTTTTTGAACAAAAAATTTAACAAGTGCCATAAATAAATGCAACAAATAGTTTTGAAGATTTTGATGATTATGAATTTTTTTGGTGTTTTTGAATTTAGAAATTGAAAGAAATACAAAATAGTAATTTTGAAATATTTTAAACAAAATATATACAAGGATGAAATGACCAAATTTATACATAGTAACGTTTAAGATGCAAAATATTCATGGGTTCTTTAAGTTCTTTACCATCTAAGGTAGATAATTTGTATGCTCCCGATTCAAATTTAGCAGTGATAATGTATGGTCCAAGCCAGTTGGGCTCAAACTTACCTTTAAGGTCCTTAGTGGCATTTGTATTTTTTTTATTTTCTTTTAAAACAAGGTCACCGATCTCAAAGGATCGATGACGCACTTTTTTAGCATATGATGTTTTAAGCTTGTTTTGGTAGGCACGGAGATGCTCCAAAGCATTGATGCGTTTTTCATCTAGGAGTTCCAGCTGACTGAGTCTGCCAGCATGATATTCATCTCCTACTTCGGTATCTTGAAGTAGTATAGCCAAAGAAGGAACTTCTAATTCAAAGGGAAAAACTGCTTCAACACCATACACCAAAACAAAAGGTGAAGTTCCAGTGGGGGTTCGAACACTAGTTCAATAGGCCCACAAGGCTGGATATAATTGAATGTGTCAGTCACGGCCAGTTTTATTGACCAATCTTTTGAGAATTTTGATTAAGGTTATTTTAGATGCTTATGCTTGACCATTACCCTAAGGATAGTAGGGAACCAGCGATGTTGAATCTTATATTTTTGGCATAATTTTTTCACATATTTATTTTTGAAACAAGTTCCATTTTCAGAGATGAGATTCGCAGGAATTCTAAACCTGCAAATGATTTGATTAAAAATAAATTTAGAGACTTGTGTGCCAGTGCAGGAAGCTAAAGGTATAGCTTCGACCCACTTCATGAAATACTCAGTGGCGGTTATGATGAATTTGTGTCCATCAGATGACACAGGATTGATTTTGCCAATAATGTCTAAACCTCATTTTGAAAAGGGCCAAGGAGATGAAATAGCCTGTAGTTCTTGTGCAGGCGCATGGACAAGGTCAGCATGTTTCTAGCACTTTTCGTAATGGCGCACATACTCATGTGCATCTGTTTCCATGGTAGGCCAAAAGTATCCTATCCGAAGGAGATTTTTAGCAATGACACTACCACTAAAGTGTCCTCCATAAGATCCATCATGGGCTTCACTCAAGGCTGATTTAGATTCTTCTAAGTTTAAACATCTTAATAGGATACCTTCAAAAGATCTCCTATATAAAGTATTGCCAATTATGACAAATCGACTAGCTCGTCTATGTAATAACCGACGCTGGTTTCTATTAAAATTGGCAGGGAAAGTCCCATTTTGAAGAAAATCAAATATATCCATGTACCAAGGTTCAGGAGTAGTTTCGTTGGTTAGAAACACATCCAAAGGTTCTAAGCATGACTTATTTGAAGTGGGTTCTTGGAGTCGACGAATAATGATAGTGGCATATTCGTCATCTAACTCCAAGGGCAGGAGAGATGCAGCTGCGGCCATAGCATCAGCTGCATGGTTACAAGTTCGAGGAATAGCTTCCAAGGTAACTTGATCAAATAAAGACATTAATTGTAAAACATAGGCCTTATATGGGCACAATTTATCATCTCTGGTCTGATAAACTTCATTAATTTGGTTTATAACCAATTTAGAATCACCAAAAACTAATAGATGTTTAATTTTTAGCGCCAAGGCAGCTCGTAATCCAAGGATTAGAGCTTCATATTCAGCAATATTGTTGGTGCAAGCAAATGTCAATTTGAAGGATAGAGTAATAAGATGTTTTTGCGGGGATATTAAAATAATACCCGCACTAGCCCCACTCATGCATCGGGCTCCATCAAAGTATAAGGACCATTGTTCAGTGTGGTCTGCCTCTAATTGAAGGCATTCATCAGGAAACTCGATGATGAGGGGATGGGTAGACTCTAAGGGTGCAGCGACTAATTGATCTGCTATTATTTGACCCTTAACAGACTTCTATCCTATGAATGTAAGATCAAAATTGCTTAGAGCAAGAACCCACTTGGCTGTGCGACCCGATAAATAAGGTCGACTCATGAGATACCTTAAGGGATCATATTTAGCAATGACATAAGTTTTCTGACTAAGCATATAATGTCATAATTTTTGCATAGCAAACACGACTACTAGACATAGTTTTTCCAATGCTGTGTAGTGGGTTTCATAACTGATGAAGGTTCGACTAATGTAATAATTAGCACATTCTCTCTTGTCATCATCAAGTTGAGCTAACATAGATCCTAAGGCAGAATCTAAAGCTGAAATATATAGGAGAAATGGGCAATCAGGTTTAGGTGATGAAAGCACCGATGGATTAAGGAGGTATTGTTTGAGAAGTTCAAAATCTTCTCTACATTCGTTGTCCCAATTAAAAGGGACATCCTTCATAAGGAGTTTAAGAAAGGGACCGGTTTTGTCTGCCAGCTTATCAATGAAGTGACGGATAGCTTGAAGCTTACCTTGTAAACTTCGTAATTCAGATATATTAGTAGGTGCGGGCATATCAGTGATAGCCGCAATCTTGAGAGGGTCGATTTCAATACCACGTAAAGAAACTAAAACCCCTAATAGTTTACCGGACTTGACTTCGAATATGCATTTTTCTGGATTTAATCGAATAAGATATTCTCGTAATCGATTAAAAACTTTTCTCAAATCATCTAAATGATTGTCTTCATTAATAGAGCGAGCTATAATATCATCTACATAATCATGTAGGATATCATGCATCATATCATGAAAGATGTAGGTCATAGCTTGTTGATAAGTTGCACCTACGTTCTTTAAGCCAAATGGCATCACTTTCCAAAAAAAGGTACCCCAAGGGGTAATAAAGGCTATTTTAGCCTAATTTTTAGGAGCTATCCGGATCTGATTATAACCGAAGAATCCATCCATTAAGGACATCATCCCACTGTCGACAGTAAAGTCAATGATTCGATCCATGTTTGGAAGCGAAAAGTCATCTTTAGGGCATGCAGCGTTAATATCTCTAAAATCTATGCAAACCCTAACTTTGGTAGCTTATTTTTTAGTGACTGGAACTACATTTGAGATCCATTCAGCATAATCAATAGCTTGTATAAAAACAACATTCAGGAGTTTTTCTAATTCCCCTTTGACTAGCAGAGCCACTTTGGGATGCATTTTTCTAAGTTTTTGTTTAACAGGTTTAGCATCCGAATGGACCACTAGATGATGCATGACTACGGAAGGGTCTAGACCTGGCATATCTTCGTATGTCCAAGCGAAGACATCTTCATACTCTTTAAGGAATGCAATGTATTGTTCTTGTTTTTCTTGACATAATTCTGATCCAATATTGATTATGTGAGGATTATCCTCAGTTCCAATATTAATTTTAATGACGTTTTCTACCTCCATGTGTAGATCTCTTTCAAAATTAGGTGGGGTGGGTGAAACACCCAATTCTTGTAATTCTTGTAATGTTAATTTGGATAATTCATCTTGAGGATTAGTGGTCTCAAGTTGGGCTATAGTTGGTATAGAACCATCAAAATAAAATCCATTGTGTAACATCTCTTCAACGGAGACATCATGGAAGATATCTCCTTCCAACTCTTCATCGGGGTCGGCAATCATTTCAGGGTAAGCTATGGATAGCATGTTACATGTAAACGACTAATTTTTTAGAGGCAAATCAACATGCCTATCCAAATAATCTTGATAGCATACGAGATGATCATCATCTTCAAAAGGAAAGGGTTGACCCTTACTAGGAAATAGGCCCACACCACAGCGGGCAGGCCACGGTTCTACCTCGAAAGGTTCTTTCATGCCATTTTGTAAAGGTCCCAAGCCTTTCCCTTTATATACCATTTTAAGCATCATGGGTTTAGCTTTAATATATTCATTGGTAAAATAACATCGAGCATATCCCTCATGATGAGTTTTAATGTTCCGAGGGATTCTTCCCCAGTCATATCCTTTATAAATGAAGGCACAACTCCCGACTTGGTAAGTACTTCCCATAGGTTGTGGGAGGGCCAAAGTACGAGGAGATGGCGGTAAGTTATTTAAAAGAATTTAATCTCGCATGAAAGCATTTGTTTTTTCTGATATTAAGATTGTGGATAAATCTGGTAAAAGTTCATCAGAAAGGGCATAAGATGTAGAAGGATCATTCCCTATATCTTGAGATGTGGAAGGTATGATTGATGTGTCTATAGGTTTTGAAATTATAGGGATAGAACATGAAGGATTGGTTGTAGATTTAAGATCTTTTTGAGGTTCTAGAGTGATTTGTTTAGAGGATTGTTGATCTATATAGGAGGATGAAATTAATGGAGGGGAAATAAGTGAGTTTATGGGTGTGTGTTTCACAGTTTTAGATGAAAAATAAGAACTAGGATGTGTGGATGATAGAGCAGGGCAAAATTGCACTCCAACGGGTTCTGCCAAAGCACACATATCAAAGGGTCTAGGGTCACCATGGATAGTGACCAACTAATTTTTAAATTCAAATTTAACACATTGGTGTAAAGTTGATGGGACAGACCGCATTGCGTTGATCCAAGGGTGACCCAAAAGTATATTGTACGATGCTAGGCAATGTACAATAAACACGATTGTTTCTAGGTTTCTAGGACTAACTTGCAAGGGGATGGTAATAACTCCACATGTTTCTTGTGTTTCGTCATTGAAAGATTTGATAATCATATCAGTTTTCTTCATTTCATCACTTCTAAAGCCAAATATTTGGTAGAAGTCAAAAGTGCAAATGTTTAGAGATGAGCCATTATCAATCAGGACTCGTTTGACAACTACATCTCCAATTAGAGTAGTAATATATAAGGGATTATCCTTATGTAAATTGTGTTGTGGGATATCTTTATCCCAAAATTCAATACAATCAACCTCTCGAGTGATGATAGTATTGGCCATAGCTTCAGGTTGAATGTTTTGAGGTACCATCATTTGGCTTAATGTAAGCATCAACTCATCCCTATGGGTGGGAGAGGATCTTAACAAATCTAAAAGGGAAATTCTGGCTATAGTATTGGATAATTTCTCGTTAATATTGTAAGGGAGTTTAGGTTGAACATTAGGAGCATAATTCCCTTTATTGGGATTTTTCAAAATGAATGGAGCCGATCCATCATTCTGATTTGGTTCTCGTTGAGAATTTTGAGTCTGTTGTCGGGTAACAACTCCAATGGTACCTACAATGTTATATTGAGGACGTTGAACTGGTATCGGTCTAGCATTTATGGCTTGTTCATTTGAGAGGAATTGATTAGAAGAGGGTCGAGTAGTAACTCTTCTAGGAAATGGTTCTTCTGGAACCATAGCATCTATGATGGGTTGAATAGGATCTGATTCATTTTCAAAACTATTCGATTGGTTTGAAGTGATGTCCACTTCACTTTCAGTATCTGATTCTACATCACTAGAATCAGAAGTTTGAAAATTATGTAAGGGCCTGGTCGTAACCAGGGATAAGGTTGAGTCAAATATTTGAGGATCCTGAATAGGTAATTGTCCGCTAATGGTTCCTACATATCGGGTAGGAGGCAAAACATTATGATGTTTGATTTGATTGGCTACCTCTTTACCATGTCTTGGTAAAGGGTGTTGAAATATGTCTAATGTTTGATTAGCATTTTGATTTTGATTTTGGGGAATGGTCTTTTGAGTATTATTAGGAGCATTTTGTTTAGGTTGGAAAGCTTGCACCTCCATTTCATTATTATCAATCAAATCTTGTATTTTATGTTTCAACCTTTTACAAGCGTTGGTAGAGTGTCCAGATCCTCTATGGAAATCACAGTGTAAGTCAGCTCTGTATCCGGGTATAGTTGGATCAGGTTCCTGGATAGTCGGTAATTGGATCAAACCTCTTTCGAGTAATTGAGGTAAAATAGTTGATAAGGGTTGATTTAATCGAGTAAATTCTCGAGGAGGTTTGTTAGGAGGTTTCAATATAAATTTTTCTGTTGTCTTCGTTGCGTTGATATTAGCAACATTTCTGCTGTCAGTGACTCCATCACCAACAACTTGTTTATTTTTATATTGATTTTTGGATGTTTTCTCATCATCCTTCTTCCTAAGTTGGCCTCTCCTAATGAAGGCATCTTCTACTCTTTGAGCTAAATCTATAGCTTGATCGAAGGTAGTTAAAGTAGTAGTTGATAGTTCATAAGATATTTGTTCTTGTAAATTATTGATAAAAATGTCCAACATTTCCCTATAAGGTAGCACAAAGTGTAGTTTTCCTATCAATTGCCTCCATCTAGCTAAGAAATCGGCAAAACATTCATCCTTGTCTTTTTTTAAGTTGTATAAATATTTAATGGTTACATGCCTCTCGATGTAGTCACTAAATTGATGGATAAAAGATTCAGCTATTTCTTCAAAGTTTCTCAAAGAATGAGTGGGCAATTGATAGTACCACTCTAATGCCATTCCACCTAAGCTTTTCGGGAACATTTTTAGTAATAGCAAGTCATCATGTGATATATCATGACATGCTATCCTAAACATGCGAAGATGCTCTATGGGATCTTCGGTTCCTTTATATATAGGTAGGATGGGCATGGGAAAATGCTTAGGGTACGGTTGAGCTACAACTATGGGATCCAAAGGTTGACTACATATCTCTCAATAATTGTATGAGGGACAATAAGGATCTATCTGGTCCATACGTGAAGCTAACTGTTTCACCATGGCTTCTAGATTACTAGTTTGCCCCCCATATTGGTTTGGTAGGGCATTGACATGGGTTTTGTGAGCATATTATGGAGGGACATGAAGATTAGATGCTATGTTGCTATTGTGTAAATTGTTGGTAGGAAAGGTGTTATGAAGGAATTTTGAAGTTGTATTATGTTGTATTCTAGATTGTTGAAAATTGGTAAATGGCTTCGTTTTAGGTTTTTGTTTACTTGAAGCATATTGCTCAATAGTTTGGCGAAATAAAGTAGTGAAGGAAGTTTTCTTTTGTGTGGGAATGATTTTAGGTTGAATATCAGGTTCCTTAGGAGGTTGGGTAACCTGTTGTTTTGACATGTTTTGCATCATAGTGACCATGTCTATATTGGATGGCCCAGCCTTATCACTTTCTTGATCGATGAAAGATAAGGGATTAGTGCGCACATCATACATATGTTCCATGGCTGCTTGAGTGTCACTAATTTTCCCTTTATCAATACGAACTGCCACATTAAGGGCATCAATGTTATCATTGAGAAATTTCTTGAAATGATCTATGTTGTCAAAAGCAATAGTTCCATCTGGAGCTACTTTAGGGGATGAGGGTCCATCCTCTTTAACACTTCTTGTTCATTATCTTCACCTAGGTCATGTTCGGGTTGATCTAGAGTTTTTCCTTCCGAAATTGGATCTTCAGGAAGGACATTTGGGTCTCTAGTTGTATCTTGTAACCAATCTTCTTCTTCTCCTACAGTTTCTTTACCATTCTTAAGTTTAGGCATGGTGCTTTAATTTTAGATTCGGCAAATATATATATATATATATATATATATATATATATATATATATATATATATATATATATATATATATATATATATATATATATATATATATATATTTATATTTATATTTATATGTGTGTATGTTTGTAATATTTACCTGTTTATGAGTTTTACTTACATATGTGTGTATATTGGAGGCCTATGCATCTATTATTAACCATTTGTGGTTCTCATACCCTGACCCATATTTTTTGTGAATGTGTATGTTTTTAATTCTCATTTGGGCCCATATATGTCAAAGAGAGGAAGTGTCAATACCAATGTATTATAGCCAAAGGTTTGCAAGGGGATCTTATTTAATCTTTGGCACATCGCCACTTTGTTAGCTTAAGACTATTTTTTCCTTTCTGCTATCTTTATTTTTCCTATTTTTTTCTAACTATTTTCCCTCCAATATGTTATATTAGAAAAGTGTTCCTAAATATCACATATTAAAAAGGAACTGACCTTGTAAAGAAACTCTTGAAGGCCCCGATTGAGCCAAACCCCACACTCTTAGGACTAGCTCTACTATTTCACTTTATGTGAGGTATAATTTTCCTAATTCTCTTCCCTAGGAAAATCAAATAGGAAAACAGTTTAATGACATACCCAATGGGACCCCAATGACATATCATTGACCCCACATTTATAAAAAATTAGGTTTAGACTTGGTAAGTATCTTTGTTTATCCCTTATTTTTGAAGCATCTAACTTACCTAGCGATTCTAATCTAGAATGAACATAAAAATAAATCATTTATAAATATTATATTGAAGCTTTGATGAAGGACACAATCTATCTGCTTCCAAAGTAGAACTTGCATTCACCTAGCAACTCTACTTTTGACAAAAAATCTAAAAATACATAAATGAAAGGCCCACCTTCAGGTTCTTTGTTGCTAAAATTTGGTAATAGTTGCTACCATCGCCTATCACCATTTTGTAAATAATAAGAGTCATAGACCATAATATGGATGCTCCACTACCACCACCTACAACATTCCTTTCCTATAATGATAGTGCTCCTTGACACCTCTTGCTTCAAATCAATAATAGGAGTAGATACCTCAATCTAATTTAAAATACCTTACTTCATTTAGGAGGATCTCACCACCATCATTGAGCATCTGAAGCATATGGTAAGCTTGTGCACACTCCATAACATAATATACCAAAACATGGATCTAAAATTATTGACAACCACTTTCAAGGGAGAATCTTGAGAATGGTACCTTGCACTCTAACCTGGCTCAATAGCTAATTGGGACTAACTCGATACTTTGTTCATTGAATGGCTCAAATGGAAGGTATATGGGGTGTCTCTCCCAGAATAATTGTCTACCATAAAGAGAGGTCCAACAAAGTTAGTCAAATATTTCAATGTCAAAATTCACAAATCTTATCATAGAATACCTAAAGAACTTTGCCCTCCCCCAAGTAGAGCATTTATATATTATTTTAAGGCCTTAGATTCTAAAATATCATTGATGATTAAGGCTCAAGCTATAAATTATCTACCAAATTCTTATGGTATAACCATTCAAGCTAAGCATGATTTAATTTAGATTGTAATACTAGAACCTAGGCCTCCCATGTCTTTGAAGAACACAAGCTTATACTGAGAGGGGGGGTGAACAATATAAGACCACTTTTTACTTTTCTTTCCCAAATAGTATTAATCAATATAATCAATGGCAATATCAATAGCAATAACCAAAGCAATGCACAAATCACCACACACAATAGAGACACCAATTTTAACGTGGTTCACCCAATGTGGGCTACCTCCATGGAGAAAATATTTCTTCTAAATATTTCTCAAATAATCTTTTGGGAATCCTTCCCAATTACAATGTTTATGGACCTCTGTCCAAAGGAGATGTTGATCCCCTAATCTCAAGTTCATGGATCTCTTCCATAGGAGAACTCTTTCCCCTTCTGCTCTGGCTAGTGATCTTCTAGAAGACTCTGTCTCTCTGCTACACTGACTGGTGGATCTCTCTCCACTTGAAGACTCCTCACTCAGATATGTCTTCAATTGTCCTGGCTGTTGGATCTCTATCCACTGAGACTCTATCCTCTGTACTCTATCACCTCCAAAGCTCTATCTCAATACTATACTAAACATAGTCCAGTCGGTCTAGCACAACTCTACTCAATCTCTTGCACTAAACATAGTACATTTGGTCTAGTACAATTCTGCTCAATAGGTCCACACAAAACCTACTCAAATCTGCTCAATATGTCTACACATAACCTACTCAATTCTGCTCAATAGGTCCACATAGAACCTACTCAAATCTTCTCAATAGGTCCACATAGAACCTACTTAAATCTGCTCAATATGTCCACACAAAACCTGCTTAAATCTGCTCAATAGGTCCACACAAAACCTGCTCAAATCTGCTCAATAGGTCCACATAGAACCTTCTCAAATCTGCTCAATAGGTCCACATAGAACCTTCTTAAATCTACTCAATAGGTCCACATAGAACCTACTCAAATCTTCTCAATAGGTCCACTTAGAACCTGCTCAAATCTTCTCAACAAGTTCACTCAAAACTTGTTCAAATATGCTCAATAAGTCCACTTAGAACTTGTCTAAATCTTCTCAACAAGCTCACTCAAAACTTGTCCAAATCTGCTCAACAAGCTCACTTAGAACTTGTCCAAATCTGCTCAATAAGTCCTCTCTAGGACTTGCTCAAATCTGCATAGCAAGCTTCCACAAAAGCTTACTCAAAATCAGTCCACAAGCCTTCTCAAAGACTTGTCTCAAATCTGCTTAACAAGCTCACATAGAACTTGTCCAATCTCATAGAATCATAAAGAGAATTGTTAGAGACTCAATATGTTCTATACTTAATGCTCAATAAATTCAATCTCATAGAAGCATAAAGAGAATTGTTAGAGACTCAATATGTTCTATACTCAAATCCCAATCTCAACTCAAATCAATCTCATAGAAGCATAAAGAGAATTGTTAGAGACTCAATATGTTCTATACTCAAATCCCAATCTCAACTCAAATCAATCTCATAGAAGCATAAAGAGAATTGTTAGAGACTCAATATGTTCTATACTCAAATCCCAATCTCAACTCAAATCAATCTCATAGAAGCATAAAGAGAATTGTTAGAGACTCAATATGTTCTATTCTCAAATCTCAATCTCAACTCAAATCCAGAATATAGAATAGTTTGTTTCATGGAACTTGAACAACCACATGCATCCACTTGACTAGGCTCAATCAACTCTACTCAACCAATCACCTCAATGAACAACCCTTTCTCACAAACCCTAGTCCAAGCATGTATCAACCAACTCAAAATATTTCCAACAATGCTCAACCACAAATCTCACATAACAATGATACTCATGTTCTTCTCTAACTCAAGTTCAAGTTCTTTGCATAACCAATTGGCTTCAACAACAATGCTTATAAAACAAGGTTTAATCACAACTCTCAAACCTAGAAAACCTTGAAGCATTTAACCAATCACTTTCGAAAAGGAAACCACAATCAATCCTTTTCACTCCAAAGGTATTTTATAATCAACCACCATAATCAATCAATAGGAGAATGTGCCCATACCTTTTATGAAGATGAAGAAGCCTCTTTGGAAATCTGCCACAATCACAATATTCTTTTGCCAATCCTCACAAGGGTTAGAAGATCACAAAATAATCAACATTACTCCACTTCACAATAATATTCACCAAGGCTTTTAATTAGAAAACCTTCTTAAGAATTAATGCACAACTTCCTTATCACTCCTAAAACCACTTGTACCATAAAATAAAATAAAATAAATCAAAACATTGCATAACCTTGTCACTCCAAAAACCACTTATACCATAAAATAAAATAAATCAAAACATTGCATAACCTTGTCACTCCAAAAACCACTTATACCATAAAATAACTCAAATATTTTATATCCTTCCTTTCAACACTTTTGCACTTAAAAAAAATAATCACAAAGCCTTCTTAGGCAATATCCCACATTAATCAAATATCAAACCTTAGCCATATGCAAAAATTAAATCCACTATACTCTCCATGAAAGTCGACGCTTAACACAACCTTAGCAAATTCAAAATATTTCATGCACCCAAAAATTTTGGCGATCGAATTATGGCATACCTTGCAAAATGGCTTCGGGTGGTTTCGACCCTGTGTTCCTCCTCGTCGTGCGCCTTAGCACACTCTCCGCCCACCATGTGGGCTAGGCCTCCCATGTGGAGGCTTTAAGCCTTTGAGACTTATATTTTTATCCTCTCCACCTATGCCTTGAAACTTGCTCCCTTGTTCCACGTGCAATGCGCAAACAAAATCAGAAGGGGGAATCGACGATTGCGAAGGAGGGGATAATCGAATGCGAAAAATATTTCTTGTCTCCTCCTTGGTTGATAAAATCAACCCCTTTAAATATTCGAACCTTTGCATGATAAAATATATGACGTCGACGGACATGGCGGGAAAACTCTTTTATTTAATTTTAAAATTTAAATTTAAATTTTAAATAAATTAAAATTTAAACTAAACCTTTAAAATTAAATTTCTCCATCATCGGGGCACCTTTTTCGATGAAACAAAAATCCAACTTGGGTTTTAAGAAAAACCCATTTCAAATCTGCCATCCATGGTTTTAAATAAAACCTTTCCTTGCCTTCCTTGGTTTTCATAAAAACCTTTTGCTAAGCTTCCCTTGAAGCTCCTTTTGGAACCAAATGCCATGCATCCCTTCTTGAACCTTTGATCAAAACCTTTGCTTCTCATGAAGCTCTTTGTGGAGCAAAATCATAGTGCTTACTTACATAGGTCCTTTTGACATCAATGACAACTTTTAGCTTAGGGACTCAAAATGTCCAACAATCTCCCCCTTTGTCATTGATGGCAACCCATATTCATTTTACTGAAACCTGACCTTCTTTTCTGCTCCCCCTGGGACTTTGCTCCCCCTGGCTCAATGCTCTCTCAAATATCAAATCTCTCCTCATATCAAATCTCTCCCCAATACACAAATCTCTCCCCCTTTGACATCAATGGCAAAGGGTCACCTTTGGGGCTCGGGGCTAAGAATGAGCCTCTTAGCTTAGCCCCTCCCCCACCTCCACATGAGGTGGTTAATTTTGGGGTGGGAGTATTTCTACTCCCCGAAAGCACTGCTCTTTGCCTTTATCTTTTTCTCTTCTTTTCTGAGTTTTTTGAATCCTCTCACTGTTTCTTTCCAAGTCATCATCCTTGTTCCTATCATCACTTCTGTTCCTGTTCCTGTTCTTGTTTTCATCCATGTTCCTATTCCTGTTCTCATCCATGTTCCTATTCCTATTTTCATCCATGTTCTTGTTCCTATTCCTGTTCTTGTTTTCATCCATGTTCCTGTTCTTTTCTTTTTCTTTCTGTTCCTTTCTGTTCCTCTTCTTGTTCCTGTTCTTGTTCCTATTCTTGTTCCTGTTCCTATTCCTATTTTTGTTCTTGCTCATATTCATGTTCTTTTTCATGTCTAGTTTTGGAATATTTTCTCTACACCATCTTGCTATGTGACCATCATTATTGCACTTATAACACTTAATGTTATTATTCCTTGGATGTGCAACTATCTTAGGACTTCTCCTAGTGAAGCCATATCCTCTTCTGTCATGAACCTTGCAATTCATTGCCTTGTGACCAAACTCATTACATGAGTAGCAATACCCATGGAAAAGTTATCCTTTCCCATATTCTTATCTTTCATGTGTCCTACACTATGAAGCCATGTGCCCAAACCTATGACATGAAAAACATCTTCCATTGAAGAAACCTTGCCTAGACCCCATTGGTCTCTTAGTCTCTTCTACCTGTTTCCTGTTCCATATGTTCCTTACTTGTGCATTGTTCCTTTCCTTGTTGAACTTTCTATTGTCCAACTTATCCTTAGAGGTCTCACTCTCTCTTTTACTTACTTCTTTTGACTCTTCTTATTTTCTGGTGTTTGAGCTTGACTCTCCTTTTTCTGCTTCCTGTTTCCCTTGTTCTTCTTTAGAACTAAGTCCTGTTATGGTGACTGATGACTTTTGTGCATTGATAGTCCTTTCCAAGGTCTTTGAATTTTCCTCAAACTTGTGTAGCTTTTCCTTAGAACCTTTTACTTCCAACCTTAGTGAAACTATCTCATGCTCTAATATTTCACACTCTAGATCTTTTGTTTTTAATTTTTTGGCCATACCTTCTTCAATTTTTCTTGTCTCTTCAACTTTGATTTTGAAGTTAGTGAGTTCCTGTAGAAACCTTGCTTTTTCTTTCTCATCTTCTTGAGCTTGAACCCTTAATCCTGAGTTCTCCCTTTTTAGTTCTTCAAGAGTAATCATAAGCCTTTCACATTCTATCTCTTTTACCTTTGACTGTTTAATCATACCTTCTTCAACTCTTCTTGCTTTTTCAACCTTATCTCTCAAGTCAGAGATATCTTGTAGAAGCTTTGTCTTACATTTCTCATCTTCTTGTATTTGAGCCTTCAATTCTAAATTCTCTCTTTTCAATTCAATAAGCTCCTTAAGAGTGGCTTCCCCTTTTTATTTTTCTGAAGCATCTTCTTTTTCTTCTATTACTGAAAGTAGAGTTTCTTCTTCATACCTATTTTGATTGTCCCTGTTATCCTTTCTTGAACCAATCTCTAGGATTTCATTTTCGAGAATATCATCTTCATCTTCACTGCTACTAAACCCATTACAATATCTTGCATCATGGCCAAGTTGACCACAAACAAAACATTCTTGTGGACAATAAGTTGCATGGTGACCTATGTTCCCACATCTAGTACAAAACTTTATCAGTCTAGATATTTCTCCATTACTTGATTCATCTCTTGAATCTATTTCCATTTGTCCTCCCAACACAACAATATTAAACTCATCTTCCTTTTCTTTCATGACCATAGGTGTTCTTTTCTTCTTGTGTCTCATGCTTCTACTCTTGCCTTTCTTTGCCATTTGTGTTCTTGTAGGATCTTCCTTCAAGTTGTTAAACTTCTTCCGAAGGAACCGGCTCTAATACCAATTGAAGAACACAAGCTTATACTGAGAGGGGGTGAACAGTATAAGACCACTTTTTACTTTTCTTTCCCAAATAATATTAATCAATATAATCAATGGCAATATCAATAGCAATAACCAAAGCAATGCACAAATTATCACACACAATAGAGACACCAATTTTAACGTGGTTCACCCAATGTGGGCTACCTCCATAGAGAAAATATTTCTTCTAAAAATTTCTCAAATAATATCTTTGGGAATCCTTCCCAATTACAATGTTTATGGACCTCTGTCCAAAGGAGATGTTGATCCCCTAATCTCAAGTTCATGGATCTCTTCCACAGGAGAACTCTTTCCCCTTCTACTCTGGCTAGTGATCTTCTAGAAGACTCTGTCTCTCTGCTGCACTGACTAGTGGATCTCTCTCCACTTGAAGACTCCTCACTCAGATCTATCTTCAATTGTCTTGGTTATTGGATCTCTATCCACTGAGACTCTATCCTCTATACTCTATCACCTCCAAAGCTCTATCTCAATACTGTACTAAACATAGTTCAGTCGGTCTAGCATAACTCTGCTCAATCTCTTACACTAAACATAGTACATTCGATCTAGTATAATTCTACTCAATAGGTCCACATAGAACCTACTCAAATCTTCTCAATAGGTCCACATAGAACCTACTCAATTCTTCTCAATAGGTCCACATAGAACCTACTCAAATCTTCTCAATAGGTCCACATATAACCTGCTCAAATCTGCTCAATAGGTCCACATAGAACTTGCTCAAATCTGCTCAATAGGTCCACACAAAACTTGCTCAAATCTTCTCAACAGGTCCACATAAAACTTGCTCAAATCTGCTCAACAAGCTCACTCAGAACTTGTCCAAATCTTCTCAACAAGCTCACTCATAACTTGTCCAAATATGCTCAACAAGCTCACTCAAAACTTGTCCAAATCTGCTCAATAAGTCCTCTCTAGGACTTGCTCAAATCTGCATAGCAAGCTTCCACAAAAGCTTACTCAAAATCAGTCCACAAGCCTTCTCAAAGACTTATCTCAAATCTGCTTAACAAGCTCACATAGAACTTGTCCAATCTCATAGAATCATAAAGAGAATTGTTAGAGACTCAATATGTTCTATACTTAATGCTCAATCAATATCTCAATTCAATCTCATAGAAGCATAAAGAGAATTGTTAGAGACTCAATATGTTCTATACTCAAATCCCAATCAATATCTCAAATCAATCTCATAGAAGCATAAAGAGAATTGTTAGAGACTCAATATGTTCTATACTCAAATCCCAATCTCAACTCAAATCAATCTCATAGAAGCATAAAGAGAATTGTTAGAGACTCAATATGTTCTATACTCAAATCCCAATCTCAACTCAAATCAATCTCATAGAAGCATAAAGAGAATTGTTAGAGACTCAATATGTTCTATTCTCAAATCTCAATCTCAACTCAAATCAGAATATAGAATAGTTTGTTTCATGGAACTTGAACAACCACATGCATCCACTTGACTAGGCTCAATCAACTCTACTCAACCAATCACCTCAAGGAACAACCCTTTCTCACAAACCCTAGTCCAAGCATGTATCAACTAACTCAAAATATTTCCAACAATGCTCAAACACAAATCTCACATAACAATGATACTCATGTTCTTTTCTAACTCAAGTTCAAGTTCTTTGCATAACCAATTGGCTTCAACAACAATGCTTATAAAACAAGGTTTAATCACAACTCTCAATCCAGAAAACCTTGAAGCATTTAACCAATCACTTTCGAAAAGGAAACCACAATCAATCCTTTTCACTCCAAAGGTATTTTATAATCAACCACCATAATCAATCAATAGGAGAATGTGCCCATACCTTTTATGAAGATGAAGAAGCCTCTTTGGAAATCTGCCACAATCACAATATTCTTTTGCCAATCCTCACAAGGGTTAGAAGATCACAAAATAATCAACATTACTCCACTTCACAATAATATTCACCAAGGCTTTTAATTAGAAAACCTTCTTAAGAATTAATGCACAACTTCCTTATCACTCCTAAAACCACTTGTACCATAAAATAAAATAAATCAAAACATTGCATAACCTTGTCACTCCAAAAACCACTTATACCATAAAATAAAATAAATCAAAACATTGCATAACCTTGTCACTCCAAAAACCACTTATACCATAAAATAACTCAAATATTTTATATCCTTCCTTTCAACACTTTTGCACTTAAAAAAATAATCACAAAGCCTTCTTAGGCAATATCCCACATTAATCAAATATCAAACCTTAGCCATATGCAAAAATTAAATCCACTATACTCTCCGTGAAAGTCGACGCTTAACACAACCTTAGCAAATTCGAAATATTTCATGCACCCAAAAATTTTGGCGATCGAATTATGGCATACCTTGCAAAATGGCTTCGGGTGGTTTCGACCCCGCGTTCCTCCTCATCGTGCACCTTAGCGCACTCTCCACCCACCGTGTGGGCTAGGCCTCCCACATGGAGGCTTTAAGCCTTTGAGACTTATATTTCCGTCCTCTCCACCTATGCCTTGAAACTTGCTCCCTTGTTCCACGTGCAGTGCGCAAACAAAATCGAAAGGGGGGAATCGACGATTGCGAAGGAGGGGATAATCGAATGCGGAAAATATTTCTTGTCTCCTACTTGGTTGATAAAATCAACCCCTTTAAATATTCGAACCTTTGCATGATAAAATATATGACGTCAGCGGACATGGCGGGAAAACTCTTTTATTTAATTTTAAAATTTAAATTTTAATTTTAATTTTAAATAAATTAAAATTTAAACTAAACCTTTAAAATTAAATTTCTCCATCACCGGGGCACCTTTTTCGATGAAACAAAAAGCCAACTTGGGTTTTAAGAAAAACCCATTTCAAATATGCCATCCATGGTTTTAAATAAAACCTTTCCTTGCCTTCCTTGGTTTTCATAAAAACCTTTTGCTAAGCTTCCCTTGAAGCTCCTTTTGGAACCAAATGCCATGCATCCCTTCTTGAACCTTTGATCAAAACCTTTGCTTCTCATGAAGCTCTTTGTGGAGAAAAATCATAGTGCTTACTTACATAGGTCCTTTTGACATCAATGACAACTTTTAGCTTAGGGACTCAAAATGTCCAATAGCCTTTGTACCCCAACATGCAAACCCCTTACCAACCTACCCCAGATTCTATCTCTTACCTTTGACTGTTTAATCATACCTTCTTCAACTCTTCTTGCTTTTTCAACCTTATATATCAAGTCAGAGATATCCTATAGAAGTTTTGTCTTACATTTCTCATCTTCTTTTATTTGAGCCTTAAATTCTAAATTCTCTCTTTTCAGTTCACTAAGCTCCTTAAGAGTGACTTTCCCTTTTTCTTTTTCTGAAGCATTTTCTTTTTCTTCTATTATTGAAAGTAGAGTTTCTTCTTCATACCTATTTTTATCATCCCTATTATCCTTTCTTGAACCAATATCTAGAATTTCATTTTCGATAATATCATATTCATATTCATTTCTACTAAACCTATTATAATATCTTACATCATGGCCAAGTTGACCAAAAACAAAACACTCTTGTGGACAATAAGCTACATGGTGACCTATTTTCCCACATCTGGTACAAAATTTTATCAGTCTAGATATTTCTCCATTACTTGATTCCTCTCTTGAATCTATTTCCATTTGTCCTCCCAACACAACAATATTAAACTCATCTTCCTTTTCTTTCATGACCATAGGTGTTCTTTTCTTCTTGTGTCTCATGCTTCTACTCTTACCTTTCTTTTCCATTTGTTTTCTTATAGGATATTTCCTTCAAGCTATTAAACTTCTTTCGAAGGAACTAGCTCTGATACCAATTGAAGAACATAAGCTTATACTGAGAGGGGGGTGAATAATATAAGACCACTTTTTACTTTTCTTTTAAATTCAATATTATACAGTGTATATATAGCAGTATCAATAGCAATAATCAAAGCAATGCACAAAACACCATACATAATAGAGACACCACAATTTACATGGTTCATCCAATGTGGGCTACTCCACAAAGAAAATATTTTACTAAAATTTTCTCAATCAATCTCTTTTGGTAATCCTTCCCTATTACAATGTTTATGGACCTCTGTCCAAAGGAGATTTTGATCCCCTAATCTCAAGTTTGTGAATCTCTTCCATAGGATAACTCTTTTTCCTTCTACTCTGGCTAGTGATATTCTAGAAGACTCTGTCTCTCTATTACACTGACTGGTGGATCTCTCTCCACTTGAAGACTCCTCACTCAGATCTATCTTCAATTGTCCTAGCTACTAGATCTCTATCCACTGAGACTCTATCCTCTATACTTTATCACCTCCAAAGCTCTGTCTCAACACTATACTAAACACAGTTCAGTCAGTCTAGCATAGCTCTATTCAATATCTTACACTAAACATAGTACATTTGGTCTAGTACAATTATTCTCAATAGGTCCATATAGAACCTACTAAAATATGCTTAATAGATCCACATAGAACCTACTCAATTCTTCTCAATAGGTCCACACATAACCTACTAAAATTTGGTCAACATGTCCACATAGAACCTGCTCAAATTTGCTCAATAAGTCCACATAGAACTTGCTCAAATCTACTCAACAGGTCCACACAGAACCTGCTCAAATCTACTCAATAGGTCCACACAGAAACTACTCAAATATTCTCAACATGTCCACACATAACCTGCTTAAATTTTCTCAACAAGCTCACTCAAAACTTGTCCAAATATGTTCAACAAGCTCACTCAAAACTTGTCCAAATCTGCTCAATAAGTCCTCTCTAGGACTTGCTCAAATCTGCATAGCAAGCTTCCACAAAATATTACTTAAAATCAATCCACAAGACTTCTCAAAGACTTGTCTCAAATCTACTTAACAAGCTCACACAGAACTTGTCCAATCTCATAGAATCATAAAGAGAATTGTTAGAGACTCAATATGTTCTATACTTAATGCTCAATCAATATCTCAATTCAATCTCATAGAAGCACAAAGAGAATTTTTAGAGACTCAATATGTTCTATACTCAAATCCCAATCTCAGATCAAATCAATCTCATATAAGCATAAAGATAATTTTTAGAGACTCAATATGTTCTATACTCAAATACCAATCTCAACTCAAATTAATCTCATAGAAGCATAAAGAGAATTGTTAGAGACTCAATATGTTCTATACTCAAATCTCAATCTCAACTCAAATCAATCTCATAGAAGCATAAAGAGAATTGTTAGAGACTCAATATGTTCTATACTCAAATATCAATCTCAACTCAAATCTAGAATATAGAATAGTTTATTTTATGGAAATTGAACAACCACATGCATCCACTTGACTAGGCTCAATCAACTCAACTCAACCAATCACCTCAATGAACAACCCTTTCTCACAAACCCTAGTCTAAGCATGTATCAACAAACTCAAAATATTTCCAACAATGCTCAAACACAAATTTCACATAACAATGATACTCATGTTCTTCTCTAACTCAAGTTCAAGTTCTTTGCATAACCAATTGGCTTCAACAACAATGCTTATAAAACAAGGTTTAATCACAACTCTCAAACCAAAAAACTTTGAAGCATTTAACCAATCACTTTCGAAAAGGAAACCACAATCAATCATTTTCACTCCAAAGGTATTTTATAATCAACCACCATAATCAATCAATAGGATAATGTGCCCATACCTTTTATGAATATGAAGAAGCCTCTTTGGAAATCTGCCACAATCACAATATTCTTTTGCCAATCCTCATAAGGGTTAGAAGATCACAAAATAATCAACATTACTCCACTTCACAATAATATTCACCAAGGATTTTAATTAGAAAACCTTCTTAAGAATTAATGCACAACTTCCTTATCACTCCTAAAATGACTTGTACCATAAAATAAAATAAATCAAAACATTGCATAACCTTGTCACTCCAAAAACCACTTATACCATAAAATAACTCAAATATTTTATATCCTTCCTTTCAACACTTTTGCACTTAAAAATAATAATCACAAAGCCTTCTTAGGCAATATCCCACATTAATCAAATATCAAACCTTAGCCATATGCAAAAATTAAATCCACTATACTCTCCGTGAAAGTCAACGCTTAACACAACCTTAGAAAATTTGAAAGATTTCATGCACCCAAAAATTTTGGCAATCGAATTATGGCATACCTTACAAAATGTCTTCGAGTGGTTTCGTCCCCGTGTTTCTTATTTTCATGTGCCTTAGCACACTCTCTGCCCATTGTTTGGGCTAGGTTTCCCACGTGGAGGCTTTAAGCCTTTGAGACTTATATTTCCGTCCTCTCCACCTATGCCTTGAAACTTGCTCCCTTGTTCCACGTGCAATGCACAAACAAAATCGAAAGAGGGGAATCGACAATTGCAAAGGAGGGGATAATCGAAGGCAAAAATATTTCTTGTCTTCTTCTTGGTTGATAAAATCAACCCTTTTAAATATTTGAACCTTTGCATGATAAAATATATGATGTCGTGGGACATGGTGGGAAAACTCTTTTATTTAATTTTAAAATTTATATTTATTAAATTTTAACTAAACCTTTAAAATTAAATTTCTCCATCACTGGGGCACATTTTTCGATGAAACAAAAATCCAACTTGGATTTTAAGAAAAACCCATTTCAAATCCTCCATCCATGGTTTTAAATAAAACCTTTCCTTGCCTTCCTTGGTTTTCATAAAAACCTTTTCATAAGTTTTCCTTGAAGCTCCTTTTGGAACCAAATGCCATGCATCCCTTCTTGAACCTTTGATCAAAACCTTTTCTTCTCGTGAAGCTCTTTGTGGAGTAAAACCATAGTGCTTACTTACATAGGTCCTTTTGACATCAATGACAACTTTTATATTAGGGACTCAAAATGTCCAACAGCCTTTGTACCCCAACATGCAAACCCCTTACCAACCTACCCTAGATGCTTATACAATGACTTTCTAGTCAACCTCAATTTCATCTATGGTCAATATTGCTCCACATGATCCAATCACACCCACTCCAAAATACCCAAAAAATAAAGCAACACAAAAGTTGCTTATATTGATTATTATTGAAGTATTTGCCATGAGGAGAGAATGAAATACGTAGAAGTACCCTTATCAGAATAATCCAAGACCTATTTTTCTATAAGGTAACTAGGGTTATAGAGCCCTATCTAATGGATATCCTAGGGCTCATTTCCAGAGTAATCAAGAAAATTGTCAGGACTAAGGTCAAAATCAACAAATATTCTTGATGGTAATCCCTCTATAAACAGAATTCCCTAATCATGCTAGGGAGATAGCCCTCATTCAAATAAATTATGTAGATGAGTCTGCCTCTTGGTATTACACCCCTCTAGATAACTATAACATCTAAAGTATTATGAGAGATATATTTTAACTCTCTGTCACTATAATAGCTATGATGATGTCTTCCCAAGAATCCACTTCATACTCTAAAACCATAAGTCAAGTGTTAGAACAACCTATCTCTATGACATCTCTTCCATATATGAGCTTTTACCCCTAAGATCAAGTCTTAGTAATCTAGGATGAGAATGAGATTTATGCAATATCTTATGGAGTAGAGAATCTGGTGACTAGAAGACCACAAGTACAGTTAGACTATCTAACATATTCTAAGAAGTGAAGAATAGAGGAAAGAGATAAACCAACTCAACAACCCCTAAAAATTAGTACAAGTTAACTCAACCATAATGGCAACCTCTTATTGTAGTGCCTTAACATCTAAGGGCACATGCGCTTGCTGCTATCATTTAGCAAAGTAGCCAAAAGGCTCCAAGTAGCCAGGCCAAAAAGAACTGATACCAACTTAGGACTCCCAATGGCTACATAACCAAAAGTCCCAATATTTTCCAAACAAAGTACCCTAAAAACCCCAAGATAACAATAACTGCCATAGAAACTAGCCAAGATACCTAGTTTATTAGAGAATATTCATGATTTTCCTTGCCACATGTCACCCAATAGGTTATATATCTCGAATATTTTAGCATAGTGGATCATCTTAAAAGATCCATGAATCAATACCGGTTTGGGATATCTTGGCCATTTGAGGATAAAAGGAGCATTTTCAAAAGGCCCAAGAAGAATAAGAAAGAAAGAGAGTAAAACAACAAGTTACCATAATATTGTAGATCTCATCCCCTGGACTTAGCAAGTCCAATTCTCTCCCTAATTCTATCTAGAACTTATCTACCAATACAAAATGATTTATAATTTTATAATAGATTCTAGGTCTAGGACATCTATTATGTGAAAAGGAGTAGTGGATACGTTGGGATTGAGATATCATATTACAAATAGGAGGATTATACAATTAGATAGGATCTTAATTCAAATACTAGGATTCATGGAAAGACTTTCGCTCTTTTTATATGCTTGCCCAAGCCTAACAGTTGAACAATATATTTCTATAATATATTTACCCCCATATTTTAGAATTTTCCTATTGAGAGATTTCATTGCCAAATTGGTAGGATAACTATATTTGGATTGGTCCCTCATAGTATTGAGGACACAATATGAGACCAAGATTAAAATCTTAACAAATCCTTCATATCCCTATCATATAAAATAGTTTCCCCTATCTTGATCAAATGAAGAACAACTCCTGGAAATAAAAGAATATTGGCTTAAATCTCAAGAGGGGATAAGTGAATCACCCCCACTCATGCTATAAATCTAGTTGAATCAATGGGAAACTAAGGCCTAGGATTCATATCCCCCAAAAACATATGGACAAACAAGCATAGGATAGAGATGTCAAGGGATGGGACCTGACCTGTAGGGGGTAATGTATGTAAAAAAAAGCATGCAAGATGTATTTTTAGGCAAAAGGATAGAATTTTAGAATATTTATAAAAATTACTCTTGGGATCAGAACCAAGCAATAAAAATATTCAAATTATTTATGGTTGAAAATTCATAGAGCATAAAGTAAAAAAATAAGGGAAACAAGAAGATTATGCATAGAGAAGTAGCAAAAAAAAATATCCCATTGCATCATCCTAAGGTATCAAAATAGACATAAATCAAGAGCAAGGATAGTGAAAATAAAGAGGTAAAAAATCAAGTAAGGTGAAATTAATATGGATAGTTTCCTCACCCATAGGATATGGCTATATAAAAAAATTCCAACACTCTTTAAAGCTACATTTCAATGACTCCATACCCAATAAATAAGGCCTTATACTTTAGGTTCATCTCCAACTAAAAATAGAAGGCCCTATGAGAGTCTCCATAGTTGTAAATATTCACTACAATCTAGCCATATCACACTTGAAGATGATGTAGAGCCTACAACAAAAATTGGAGTGTTTCACTCATACCAACTTCTAGAAATTCCATGTCAAAAATCACCAAGAGGATATATTTAAAGGATGAAAATGGGTGTAAAATACCTCATGTTGTGTGGCCAATATAATCACATAATTATAATCAGTGGAGGACTATGGTAATATTTTTTATCTCTTTCGGTGATATCTAAACCAAACCCCATAATTAATGGTGGTTGATGAACCTTTTTAGTGATAATGAAAAAAGCCCCATCAATGGCAAGGGTTAAACCCAAACAAAGGTTGAGGATGAGCTAGTATAATTGGATCTTATCCATATTTGTTTGGTTTTGTAGCCTCTTGTACCTCATACATCATCTCTCCACCACACCCTTAATGTAATACCTAGTGGTGAGGGATGGTTTAGGAGAACTCAACAACTGGGGAAGAAGGTGATGAATTTCTAGAACTCAACGTTAAGATAATTTAAAGATCATCCACTTCCCTGCATTCAAAAAAAATAGGTTACTTGGATGAAGGTTCTCTACACTAACCACTCATCCAACAAGAAGAGTGAATCAAAATTATAGCAAAGTAGTAGACATGGAAATATCCCGGATGAAAATTCCCTCAAGTTAAATTTCAGTATCTCCAGTTTGCACCATGGAGAACTTTGAAGGATCTTACCCTAAGAAATAAATAAGGAGAACATCCAATCAAAAGGCAAATTTTGGTATGAGTTATAAGGAATAAAATAACTACATCAAGATCCCTTAAGTTAGGTTGAGGCAAGTTCTTAAAGGGAGGATTGAGAGTTTTTATAGAAATCCTACCAAGGCAAAAGATAAAAGTCTAATAGCATAGCCTTAGAAACTAAAAATAGCATGATAAGGGAAGATAAAAAGTAAAAGTCTTGACAAGTGGATGCTACAAGATAAAACATTTGAGAAAGAAGTAGGTAAAATTTCTAAGGAGGTGGTCAAATACTTTGATAAGTAGAACACATCTAAACAAGAATGTAGGCATAAGTAATGGCACACAAATTTCTAGGAAAAGTAGATGGGCCAAAGTAATGCACCATTACTTAGAAAAATATAGGATTTCCTACCAAGGATACTTCAGTTTAATCTAAAAATAAGGTAGGTTGTCTATTAAAGATGAAGAGAGACATATTCATTCAATTTTTAGAATCCCCAAATGAAGTAGCTAAAAATGTAAAATAATTCTACAAATTTTGGAGGGTAACTCTCCTTGTTGTAACCTATATATAGTAGTAATGTTAGCATTGTAAAGTATCGATAAATTTGTAAATATTTCTTCCCTTTGTATATCAGTACATGTATTTTTGGGTGGTCTTATGGGTAAGCAAACCCACACTTTTGGCATAATATTTTTAATCTTTCTTGCACATACATACATACATACATACATATATCTATATATATTGGAGGTTTATGCATCTATTTTGGGTAGCCATATATGGTTCTCATGCTCTGGCCCATCTCTATTATATGTGTATATGTTCTCAACCTTTACCTATATATGAGTTTTACTTACATATATCTGTATATTGGAGGCTTACGCATCTATTTTGAGTAGCTATCTATGGTTCTCATGCTCTGTCCCATCTCTATTATATGTGTATATGTTCTCAACCTTTACCTATATATGAGTTTTACTTACATATATCTATATATTGGAGGCCTACACATCTATTTTGAGTAGCCATCTATGGTTCTCATACCCTAGACTATCTCTTTTATATGTGTGTATACCTATAAGTCTAATTTGAGTTGCTATATGTTGAGGAAAGGAATTGTTCATGTTGATGCATTACAACTAAAGTTTTTTATGTAGGGGATCTTATTTTATCTTTGGTGCATCATCACTTTGTTCACTTAGGACTATTTTTCTTTTTGCTATCTTTGTTTTTTCTATTTTTCCTAACCCTTTTTCCTCCAAGTTGTTATATTGGAAAACTGCACCTAAATATCACATTTTAACAAGGAACTAGTTTTGTAAAAAACTCTCAAAGGCTCCCAATTGAGCCAAACCCCATTCTCTCAAGACATGCCCTATTGTGTTGTTCTACAAGAGTGTCTCTATTATCTTCCCTGAGATAATTGAAGAGGAAAACAATTTAATGGTATGCTTTGTGGGATCGCAATGACATATCATTGGTCTCATAGTTGGAACAAGTTAGGATTAGACTTGGTGAGGATATTTGCTTGTCCCTTCTTTTTGAAGTATCTAACTCACCTAGCAACTCCACTCCAAAATGAACATCAAAATAAGTCATCATTCATAAATATTATATTGAGGCTTTTGTGAAGGCCTCAATCTATCTAATCCCAAATAAAATAATGCATTCACCTAGAAACTCTACTTTCGAAAAAGAATTCAAAAATACATAAATGAAAAGCTCACCTTTGGGTTCTTTTTTCTAAAAAATTTCAAGAGTTGTTGTCATTGCCAATCACTATTCTAAAAAGAAGAAGAGTCACAGTCCATAATATGGTTGCTTCACCACCACCACCTAAAACATTGCTTACCTAGAATTATAGAGGACCTTTGAAACCTCCTTTGAATTAAGTATGGGAGTATATACCTCAATGTTTTTCAAAATTTCTCATTTAATTCATTGGGGAGGGTCTCACAAGCCCCATTGAGCATCTGAACCATGTGATAAACTTGTGCACACCTCATAAAATAACTAAAAAAAAAATGGCTCTGAGGTTATTTTTAATCCCTTTTAGAGAAAAATCTTAAGAATGATACCTCACACTCCAATCCAACTTGTAATAACCCTAAAAACTAACTAACTAAGGATTTTTTTTTTTACAAACATATACTCGACAGATATTTTCATATCCTTATCCAATGTATGTTAATATAAGAAGTTACCTAAGGCCTAATATTATTTTTAAGCGGTCTATCTCATAACCATGATGAGATAACTTATTCCTTTCCTTACTTTATCAAAAGGATACGCCCATCCTTATGCCATACATAAGTATGTGTGTAGGCATACTAAGCATTTTGCAAATAAACTATCCATCTCATTTCCCATGAATGAGTTAACTTATATTTTTTCTTTCAAAAGGGTATGCCCATCACTATACCATACATAAGTCCATCTATGTAGGTGTACGAAGCATAATTTGAATAAGCTATCAGTCTCATCTCCGCAATGAGCTAACTTATTATATCCATCTCTCCCAATGATAACCAATTTATTTTAAATCTAATTGTTCTCATGCATATAACTATTTTAGGGTTTTATAAGAGTTCTATGAAGAATAATATTACTTAAATTTTTTCCCTAAGGGACCCCATAACCCGTAGGCTTCTTTTCTACTTCTAACACATGTACATAATTATTTTAAATACCATATCTAAACATATAAACTATATTAAACCAACAATATCTTCTAATATTTCTTTCCTTATAAGGAGGTGATTAAGTCTACCTACTTAATTAAGCATTGGATAACATCTATAACAACATCAAAGAAGATGAGATTTCTATCTAAATTATTAACAAGCATGATAGTCCATGAAACTATGACATCATAGATCCTTTAATTATAACAAGGATACTTCTTCCATTAATTAAATTAATACAAAACCCAAGTAGGGTAAAAGTATCACCACACTAAAATAATAGAGCATTACATCATTATCCAACTAGGATATTACTCATGCTAGAGTCTACTCCACAACAAGTTTCCATAAGAAGAGCTTCACTACAATATAAATCAAGGTTCAATGTCTTGGTTCTAAGTGTCTTCCTTGTTCTTTTTGCTCCTCCATCGCTCTTATGATGGTAGAAATGGGTTAGGACAACTCGTAGATTCTACGAAGCATGTAACTAAATGCATTTTCTATATGAATTATGAAACAAGTGTGTTTATAAACTAGATGCCAAATTGTAACTATACAATCTATACAATGTAATTATGCATAAATCATTTAATCAAACCATCAAGAGGAAACTCCATAATTTCCCCATATATATTCTTCCATCTAATGTTTCCTTTTACCCACAAGCATACTTCTTCCATTATTCACACAAGTGTATTCATTATCCAAGAGTGAAAGTCATCTATCATTCTTTCCATCATAGAAGGAGAGTCATTTTATCCTTTAAGCATGAAGGTCAATTATCATTTATCAATGCATAAAATAATTCAATAAACATTCCTTTAATAAATTAAAAACCCATACTTCTAACCAATTAAATATTCATAAAAACCCATACTTCTAACCAATTAAATATTCATAAAAACCATGTACTTAATCAATTAAGATCCCATACTCTTAACCAATTTAAAATTCATAAAAATAATTTTATATATCTTAGTTAAAATCCCACACTTTTAACCAATTAAAGTACTTACAAAACAATTTATTTTAACCAATTAAAATCCCACACTTTTAACCAATTAAAGTACTTATAAAATCATTTCCTTTAATCAGTTAAAAGCCCATACTTTTAACCAATTAAAGTACTAAAAAACCCATTTCACTTAATCAGTTAAAAGCCCATATTTTTAACCAATTAAAGTACTTACAAAACCATTTCCTCTAACCATTTAAAAGCCCATACTTTTAACCAATTAAAGTACTTATAAAACCATTTCCTCTAATCAATTAAAAGCCCATACTTTTAACCAATTAAAGTACTTATAAAACCATTTCCTCTAATCAGTTAAAAGCCCATACTTTTAACCAATTAAAGTACTTATAAAACCATTTCCCTTAATCAATTAAAAGCCCATACTTTTAACCAATTAAAGTACTTATAAAATAAGTTCCCTTAATCAGTTAAAACCCCATACTTTTAACCAATTAAAGTACTTATAAAACCTTTTTCTCTAATAAATTAAAACCCCACACTTTTAACCAATTAAAGTACTTATAAAACCATTTTAAATGAAATATCATTCTTTCATTTTTGAATAAACTAAACATCAAACCATTTTCTCTAATTAGTTAAAAGCCCATACTTTTAACCAATTAAAGTACTTATAAAAACTATTCTAAATGAAATATCATTCTTTCATTTTTAAATAAACTAAACATCAAACCATTTCCTCTAATAAGTTAAAATCCCATACTTTTAACCAATTAAAGTACTTATAAAAACCATTCTAAATGAAATATCATTCTTTCATTTTTAAATAAACTAAACATCAAACTATTTCCTATAATTAGTTAAAAGCCCATACTTTTAACCAATTGAAGTACTTATAAAAACCATTCTATATGAAATATCATTCTTTCATTTTTAAATAAACTAAAAATCAAAGCATTTTGAAAAAGGAGGTTTCAATAAAGGACCACTAACTCAAATGGTCAAATTTATCACAATCAACAGCAATAGCAAGCCAGCTCAGTAAAAGTGCACATAGGGATCATGTAGCTTGAACACAATCCACACCCAACCATTGGTTCTAACAACAGGTAGCCCAAGCGGCTCCTCATGACGACCTAGAGGTGGTCACCTCTAAGGGAAATCCTTTCCCATTTTAGGTGCCAAGGAGACCTTACACCAGGCATGTGGTACTAATCCCTACCTTTAAACAAAATATTTTCATAGCCCCCCAAAATTGGGCACAACAAAAGATATCAAAACCATAGACATCGACAAACCACAAAAACCCATGCAAAAATAAGAGACACTAAAACCATAGATATTGATGAACCATATAAACCCATGCAATAATAGGAGATATGAAACCACAAACATTTATGAACCATAGAAACCCATACAGCAATAGAGATACAAAAACTACATACCTTTATGAACCACAAAAACCCACGTGATAATTGACACAACCTAGTTAGAAACAAAGCCACATGTCATAAGCAAGATAAGTCAATGCATGAGCCCTCAACTAGCGTAGGGTGGCCCACCACATAGAGCGGTCCCCTTAACCACATCCATGTGGTCGATTCAATAGAGGAGGCTAGCTCCCCTTAAAGTGCCTAGAGTGCCAGGGCATATCCCATGTGGGATAATGCCCATGGAAGGCTGGTTTGGCTTTGCCTCACCCATACCCAATCACTCATGAAATCATCACTCAACGGCATCACGGTGGTAAGGTGATATATCGATATCACGGTGGTGGCAAGGTGAGATATCGATATCATGGTGGTGGCAAGGTGAGATATATTTTATTTACCCCTAAGGTTAAACCTTAGGGAAAACTCATCTTGGTAATGGTGATAATTATCACCACCATTGACCCATGAATAGGTGATAGTACCTAATTCAAAAATAGAGCAGGGTGACTAGCAAGCCTGAGGGTGTAGAGAGTAAGCCAGGCTTAAGGTTTTAAATCCACCCTAATGATGTGTAGAGTATGCTATAGGTGATGTCTACAACAATAGGTGAAGCTCTATTATAGAGCACTTAGATAAAATAAATTGCTCAAAGAGCACTGGATAGAAGATGATTGTAAAAATGATAAACCAAAGTCATACAATTTAAAACATAACCTACTTGCATTTGATGAAGGTTTAAAGTAAAGTATTTCTTCCTACAAACATAGGCCAACACAGGCTGAGCACGAAGGTGGGAATATAAAGCTTCTCCTTGCAATTCATGGACCAACACACGATGAGCATGAAGGTGGGAATATAAAGCTTCTCTTTGAAATTCATGGGCCAACATAGGTCAAGAAACAAGCCACTTAATTTAACAATACAAAAGGTTATAACAAAAGCACAACGATAATAAAACTAGATGAGGATAAACCTCCCAACCTGAATCCTTTGCAAATAAATTTCTCCTTCAAAGGTCAGCTCCTTATTTTTCCCTTACTATATTCCTTGCAGTCACCAAAGAGGAATAATTCTCTTTCTTCCTTTCCTCGACCCTCTTAACATGGAAACTCATCTACCCAAATCCCCAAAGTCCAAATTTTGATATTAATGCTATCTACCAAAAGTAACTCATGCTTACCCAAGGCGACCAAAAGGAGATATTTGAATTTAAAATGATTCTTCCATTTTCTCCAAATATCTTGCCTTAAATGAAAATCCATTTGTTTCTTTATTAAATCTATGAAAGGTATAAAGGGAGAATCAAATGGAACTTTCAAAGCATTAATATTTATAATATTGAATTCAATTTAATTCAAACCATAGAAGCTATAATTCATTTTCTCATTTGATTAATTCTAATAAAATACCTATACTAATATCAAGCATTAGTATGGTATTTAAGTGGGCAATGGATTAATAGAACTTTATATCTATTAATCCATTTTAGAGGGGATTCTTTACCAAATCCACTTACATAATGATGCATATGTAAAAAAAATTGATTCAATCAAATGCATCAAACAAGGTGGGTGAAGTCATCGCTATCCAATCGCCTATCCTATCCAAATACTTATGGTAACTTCTAGGTTACCAACTTCTAGCTAAGGATGGTTGGATTGTTGATGATCACTACAAAAGCAAGAATGCATACCTATATGAGGGTAGTCGTTCATGTTACCTTGAGCTACCATAATCATCATTTCCCTTCTCAAGTACCCCATTCTTGGTGGTTGATTCTACCTCTTCCACCCATGAGTGTACCTAATCCTACAAGTTGACAATACATCAATAATACCATATTCCTCAAGGATAAATCAACATAAATAATTGCATAACCATCCATAAGCATCAAAACTAGGAATCAAGTTATCTTTCATTAATACATAGTCTATAAATTCAAAAATTCCTACCAAAATGGTTCATGACACTACTCGATATCTATTGAGACCAGCTCAACACTCTATTTATTGAGAGGTTCAAATAGAAGGTGGATGGGGTGTCTCTCATGGAATAATTGTTTGCCATAAAGAGAGCTCCAATGGAGTCAGTCAAAGATTTCAACCTTAGATTTCAGATATCTTGGCATAGAATACTTGAAGAGTTCCATCCTCCCCTAGGTATGACATTTATATATTATTTGAAGGCCTTAGATTCTAAAATCTCATTGATCATTAAGGCCTAAGGTGGAAATTCTCTACTAGATGCTTATGGTATAGCCATTCAAACTAAGCATGATTGAATTTATATTGTAAGACTAGCACCTAGGCATCCCATGCTTCTATAAACCAACATGTAAACCCCTTACCAATTAACCTTAGTTTCTCAATCAATGACTTTCCAATCAACCTTAGTTTCACCTATGGTTACTATTGCTCCACATGCTCAAATCTCACCCACTCTAGAAGAACCAAAAAAGAAAGCAATACAAAAAGTGCTTACATTGATTATTTATGAAGTATTGGTTGTGAGGAGGGAAAAAAATACCCAAAGGTACCCTTATCAAAATAATCCAAGACCTCATTTTCCATAAGGTAACCAGGGCTATAGAAACCCATCTAATGAGTATCCAAAACCTTAGTTCTAGAGTAAACGAGAAAATTGTCAAGCCTAAGGTCAAAATCAACAAATAGTCTTGGTGGTGACTCCTATACAAATAAAACTCTCTAATCATGCTAGGGAGATAGATCTCATTCAAATAAATTATGTAGAGGAGTCTAACTCTTGGTACTACCCCCTCTATATAACTATTCCATCTAAAGTAACACAAGATAAATATCTCAACTCATTGTCGTTACAACAATCGAGATGACATCTTCCCACACATGCACTTCATACTCTAAAATTGGAAGTCAAGTGTCAGAAAAACCAGTCTCTATGGTATCTCTTTCAAATTTGAGCTTTATCCCCCAAGAGCAAGTTTACGTAAGCTAGTATGAGAATGAGATTTATGCAATGTCTAATGGAGTAGGTAATCTAGTGACCAAAAGACCACAAGTTATGGCTTTACCAACATTGCATTACACCACGAGATAGAGATCAAGGCAATAGAACATCTTATTCAATGAAATAGAAGTGATACATAGACTAGAGATATGTGGCCCTTTAAATAGGAAGATAGATTCCTTGGCCAACACTCTATCTATCTGTACAAGGGGACACCTTGCACATTTACAACATGCACAATGACACTTGTGCATTTATTACATTGCATGAAGTAACTAGATAACTTCCCCCTAAAGTAACCTAACATAGCCAAATGATGTAATATATTCTAACACCCCCTGTATTACATTATTTGGTATGAGATTCTCTTGAATCACATAGATGATCTCTGAATGTTTGAAACTTGATTTTCCCAAGTGCCTTTGTAAAGATGTCTGCTAGCTGATCTTCTATAGGAACATACTTGAGGATGATATGCTTGTTCTGAAAGTATTCCCTGATGAAATGACATTGAGCTTCAATATGCTTTGTTATTTCATGTATGATCAGATTCTTGATTATCACATAATATCATAGTAGGAGTTCGTTTGAGTCCCATGTTAGATAGTATGTATTGTAACCATAGGGCTTCACAAGTTGTATCTCTTGTTGCTCGGTATTCTACTTCTATTTATGATTGTGCTATTGTATGTTGTTTCTTGTTGTGCCAAGATATGGGTCTTGATCCAAGATAGAAGACATAACCTGAGGTGGATTTCCTATCATCAATAGATCCAACATAATCTGAATTTGAGTACCCCTATAGACAAAAATATTTCACATCCTTCATATAAGTTAATCCATAGTCTGTAGTCTTCTTGATATATTGTAGTATTCTTTTTGTAGCTTTCCAATGACTTTCCCTTGGTTCTTGCATGAACCGAGAAAGATAATTTACTGCAAATTCTAGGTCTGGTCGGTTGTTTGTTAGATATAGAAGACTTTCGATTAACTGATGATACATTGTTGTTGAAACCAATGGTGTTTTATCATTTTTGGATAGTTGAATTCCTTGTTCCATTGGTGTATCTTTGGGCTTACATTCTATCATTCTGTACTTTTCAAGGAGATATTTTGCATACCTTGATTGAGTGATGACTATTCTATCTTTTCCTTGATAAATCTCTAGACCAAGGTAGTAGTTCATTAGACCTAGATCTATCATTTCAAATGCCTTTTCCAGATCCCTTTTGATGTCAGTTATTACCTTCTCTGAACTTCCAGTAATCACTATGTCATCAACATATACTATGAGAATCAAGATATCATTTCCATTTTTCCTGGTATATAGACTAGGATCTGATGAACTTCTTTTGAAGTCAAGATGTAATAGATGATCATTGATCTTTATATTCCATGCTCTAGGAGCTTGTTTCAACCCATAAAGATATTTATTCAATTTGCATACCTTGCTTTCCTATCCTTGAATAATAAAGCCTTCAGGTTGTGTCATATAGACTTCTTCTTCTAAGTCACCATTAAGGAATGCACTTTTCACGTCCATCTGATGAATTTTCCATCCCTAATGTGTTGCTAGCATGCAAACTATACGAATAGTGGTCATTCAAGTTGTTGGTGTGAATGTTTCTTCATAATCAATTCCCTCTATCTAAGTATATCCTTTGGCTACTAGTCGAGCTTTGTATTTGTCAAGTGTTCCATCTACTTTGTATTTGATTTTGTAAACCCACTTGCATCCTACTATTTTCTTTCTTGGGGGTAGATTTACTAGATTCCATGTCTTATTCTTTTTGAGTGATGCATATTCAGATTCCATAGCTGCTTTCCAATGTGATTTTTCTAGTGCTTGAGTGGTTGATGTCGGTTCTACTGAGTTGCTTAACATTCCCCTGTTTATTCTGGTCATGCTACGAGTTTGTGGTCCTGTAGTGGTGAGATTCGGTATTCTTTCCAAATTTGATTCTTTGAGAGTATCTCTGAGCCATATTGGTTCTTTTCTAAGCAATACTGATGATGCTTTTGTATCTTGTCCTTGAGATTCTGATTCTGACTCTATACTCATTGTATCTTCTTTTGATAGATCTATGAGGACTTCTGTGTCACCACTGGATTCATCTGTGTTGGTCTTGGCTTTCTCATCAAAGATAACATCTCTACTAATGTAGACTTTCTTTGTAGATGGATCTAAAATTTTGTATCCTATAGATTCATTGTCATAGCCAACAAATATCCTTGTCATAGTCTTGTCATCTAGTTTAGTTCTCCTTTGTTTTGGAACATGCATGTAAGCTTTGCATCCAAAGATCTTTAGTTTTTCTATATTGGGATTTTGTCCTGACCATACCTCTTCTGGTGTAATATGCTTGAGTACTCTTGTTGGTAGTCTATTTTGTATGTAGACTATTGTTTGTACTACTTCAGCCCAGTATTCATGACCAAGTTGTGCTTCTTTCAACATACATCTTACCATTTCCATTATAGATCTATTTCTTCTTTCTGCAATTCCATTTTGTTGAGGTGAGTATGTTGTAGTAAGTTGTCTCTTGATCCCATTTTCTTCAAGGAATGAGTCAAATTCCTTGGAAATAAATTCTCCTCCTCTATCTGAATGAAGTGCTTTTATGGTCTTCCCTGATTCTTTTTCCACTTGAAGCTTGAACTGTTTGAAGTGATTGAATGCTTCTGATTTGTACTTCATAAAGGATACCCACATTTTTCTAGTGTGATCATCAACAAACAACTAAAAATATTTATGTCCTCCAACACTATCAACTTTCATTGGTCCACATAAATTTGTATATATTATTTCTAGAGGATGTTGAGCCCTATGCTAACGAAGTTCAAAAGGAATTCTATGTTGTTTTCTTGCTAGGCATTCTGGACATATAGTCATTTTTGGAGATAGATTGGGTAGTCCTTCTACCATTTGATATCTGGATAATTCCTTCATTGATGTCTCATTGGTATGTCCTAGTCGTTTGTGCCATAGTTCTGAAGCATTGACTGAAAGTGTTGAGTGAAGGGTTGTGTCTAAGACAAATAGACCATTTTTGTATGATCCTGATGCTATCATTCTTCCCTATCTAGAGATGTGACACTGTTTTCTACTAGTGAGAATCTTGAATTCAATAGTTAGATCTTGATCCATGAGTTGAGAAACAAAAATAAGATTAGTAGTTAATCCAGGAACATACAATACATTTTTTATTACACCTTTTCCATATTTAAGATTCACTGGAACATTTCCTATTCCTTTTACTTCATATGTTTTGCTATCTACTACAACAACTAGTTTTTCATTTATCTTCTTCAGATATTTGAACCAATGTATGTTTCCTGTCATATGCTTACTTGCACCTGAATCTATATACCAATAATCCATGCTTGCTATTTTAGATTTTGTAGAATGCCTTATAACTCCCTAGTATGTTTTGGACAAGATATAAAGTGCTTTTGTAAGTTATAGTTCAATCTTGGTTGATTTTGTAAAGTTTTGTAAATGCTAAAATCAACTTCTATTGTCCTTATTGCTCCTATTGAACTAAGCACTTTTTCTAGATTTCAAGAGGTTTTAATGTTGGATATTTTGTCTCTATTTGAGAAGATTTGAGACAAGTAAATATTATAATTTCCAACCTTTATATGTTTTTGATAAACCTCTTATAATGGCCCTTTGAGATTTGATTTTAATTTTTCTAATTTCCAATAAATCAATTTGTAGTAGTAGACCTTATGACTCCCAAATTTGGAAAATTAGAAAATATAATAATATTTGCAAAGTATTAAATAGTTCAACCTAAGTAGAAGGCCTTATATCTCCTAGGTTAGTTTGCAAATAGTATTTTGATTTTTGGTAAGTTATCTCCTATGTCTTTTGCTTTCTCAACCTTAAAATTTATCCTTAAAATTATAACCTTATATCTCCTATGTTTGAAAGTAATATTAATGAGATAGTTCTCTTACCTTAGCCCCTTGACTTCACACTTGAATGGTGCTAGTTTTGACTGAAATATAATAGTCCTTTACGTACCCTTTCTGTGGCGCTTGACTTGATGAATCTGAATGACCAAGTGTGGTATGGCTGTTCGGCTTCCTCTTCGATGCTTGGAGAGTATATGTTGACCTTCTTCTATGGAGCCTTAAATGCTCCTATGCTCTCCTTCTTCCATGTTGCGCTTAGAAATAGATTGACTATGCTATTCCTCCTATCCTTTGACTGCACTTTGCTCTCCACTTCACACTATGGATGTCGGACGTAAATTCTATCCTTTCACTCTCTCTTCACTACATTTAATGGTAGTCATTGATGGATAAGTGGCACCTGTATTTCTTGAGAGCACTACCACTTCTTCTTGTAATATTGCTGCACCAATAGTTACTCCTTTGTAATGTATTAACCTTACTTTGAGCGCTTGAAACTCCTCAACGTTCATCTCTTGAGCATTAGAGATATGATAGCCATTAGGGAATATTATGCCAAGTGGCACTCAACCCTCTTGCATGGGATTTTCTATGTAACACCTCCAAGAAGGAGATTATAACTCCTTCAATTATCTTCCTCCTTAGCTTGCTTTGATTTCTTGAACAACAAGCAACGTATTCTCTTCTACAGGTAATTCGTGAGCCACCTTGGAGCTTTGAATGAGGATGAGGTAGCTCTTTTGCTACCCTCTATTGATGTTATTCCTAATGTAGCATCTACTCTTCTTATTTGTACTTATACCTTCATTGTGCTCCCTATTCATGTTGATAGAGGTGAAGCTTGATGCGTCTGAATGCTGGATGTGCTCTATCCTTTTTTTACGTAAATAGCTTCTTATCCTTGCTATGGTTTACGTAAATATTTGTGATATATTTCCTTTGGCTTACGTAAATAACCTTGGTAGGCTTATTATCATTTACGTAAAATCTTCCTTTGTCTTGCAGATCCGTTCTTGGAGAGAATGCCCTTTCGTTGTTGGAGAACGCTCGATCCTTTGGCCCTTCCTTTGGCCCTTCTTTTGGATGCCTTTTTCCCTGTACCTATTGTGCCTATTGTGGCACCTTTAAATCTGCTCCTTTCCCTACATTTGATGTATTGTAGAAGTGCAATACCATGTAACCTTTACATGTATATAGAACCTTTTTATTGCACCTTTTCTTGCACTCTTTTGCAGGTCTGAGATTCTTATTTTTGTAGCAGATTAATGAGTGCAAAATGAGGGTTTTAAGGATGTCTCTTTGGCTAGACTCCTTACCCTTTTTGCTTGGATGATTGATGGTGAATCCAAGCCTTGTAAATGTTGTAGAACATAAGCTTTCTTTTAGTTGCACTAACCCTAAGTGCTTTGGATTTGAGACTCACCAAGTCTCAATATTTGAAGCTTCTTTTTGGTTAGTTTTTTTTCTTTGCTTGTACTAACCAATTTTGGTGGCTTCTATTGGCCACTATGAGTTGCAGGTTTCTGTGCTTTAAGAGTGTCTTTAGACACTTGATCCAAACTAGATTTTGTAGCCTTTATTTCAAAGCACAAAACTAATTTATTTTGAGAGTAATAATAGTGCAAATGAATCTAACAAATTCTACTTTTAATGCACTAACATATTACACCTTATCACTCCAATCTACTCTCAAGAAAATGCACTTAATCAATTCACTACAACTAATCAAGAATAATCTGAAATGAACCTTCAAGAATTATTCTATAAATTTCTTATAAGCAAGATATTAGGAGATAGTCTTCTTTTTCTTTCCAAAGTAGATAATAGGCTAGTTGATAGATTATTGAAATTCTGAAATCTAATCAACTCCTAATGTGCAAATGAACCTTAAAAAGAATCTTTCTTTTTGCACACTTGAAGACTGTAATACAAATATCCTTTTTGCAACTTTAATCAGGATGAAGGTGCTTTAATAAATCTGATAAGTAATCCAACTAATGAATCTACTTGCACCGATAGTTGCTTACCTTTTTTGAATGCTTTCTTGTGATTGGTGTTTGTATCTATTTTTATACTAGTAACTATGTGTTGCTTACCTTTTTTTGAATGCTTTTGTAGCTCCTTTTCTGCTTCTGTAGAGGATGTAGATCTTGGTGCCTAAGATCACCAAGTTTCTGCCTTGAGTAGGATCTTGTAGCTCTTTGTAGGTTGTCTTGAACAACTCCTTCTGTATTCAAGTCTCCTTTTTGAATTTTGACTTCAAGCAGGATCTTCTATATAATCTTTTCCAAGGATTTGGTAGATCTCCTTTTGGTCTTCTACCTTCTTCTTTTTGGGCTTGTTGTCGGATGGTGATAATTGTCCCAAATATTCTACTTATCAAAAACTTCTTTGATCTCCTTGTTCTTGTCGAGCTCTTCAAATGATCTCAAAGTAATGGAATTTGCAAGTGGCAGGTCCAAAGGTGCATCTATTTTGCAAAACCCATAGCAATGACTTTCCCTATTCCTATCTAGGAATGACCGTAGCTCTAATACCACTGATGGCTTTACCAGCATTGCATTACACCATGAGACAAAGATCAAGGTAATAGAACATCTTATTCAATTAAATAGAAGTGATACATCGACTAGAGATATGTGGCCCTTTAAATAGGAAGATAGATTCCTTGGCCAACACTCTATCTATCTATACAAGAAACACCTTGCACATTTAAAACTTGCACATTGACACTTGTGCATTTATTACATTGCATGAAGTAACTAGATAACTTCCCCCTAAAGTAACCTAACATAGCCAAATGATGTAATATATTCTAACAACAAGTTCAATCAGATTATCTACTGCAATCTAAGAAGTAAGAAATGAATAAAATAGAAAAAAGCAACCCAACAACCCCTAACACTTAGCACAAGTCAGCACAACCATAATGATAGCCTCCCACTATAGTGCCTTAACAACCAAGGGTACCTATACCTCCTGCTATATTTTAGCAAATATTCCAAAACAACTAGTACCATGATATGGATAGGCATAGGAATTTTAGAATATTTAGTTGTTAGTATTTGTCGATAATTAGAATGTCAACAAACTAGTGGTTTGTTTGTTAAGATTGTTAATCTATATTTGGCATCTTGTATGCATATTTAATCTTGCAGATTTAATAAAATTGTATTTAGGTTTTTTGATTCCTGATCACTGGTATCAGAGTCTCATGGCTCTTGACCTATAAGGGAGGATTTCCCTCAAGGAAATCCCCCCTCCCCTTCACTTTCGTAATTTTATAATTTGTTGTAAATTTGATGTCTCATCAATTACATTGGGTACAAATTATTTTTGTTTATGTATGGCTATGAGGAGCTCCCTCAAGCTCACCATTGTCGAAGAAGGCACAAACTCCTCCTTATTGTATTGCTCATCAAAGAGCATAGACAACAACTTTATTCTTTGAGTTATGCAAGCCACCTATTGAGGATGCCATTGTTTTAGCTTCTACAAGGACTCAATTTCTTTGGAAGCGAGAAGTAGCTGCTACTTTTTGATCTAATTTGGTTAAGGTATCAATTTGTAGTAGAGGTTGTGTACAGTGAATTATGGCTACATGAAGCAAAAGAAGGCAATGAAAATCGGATGGATTTTCCTCAATGTAGCAGGATGACACTTTGGTGAAGATGAAGTACATGGGACCTATGCTAATATTTGCTATAAATTTACACGTGATCTGGTATGGGTGGTGGATAAATACGGACCAAATCACATTCCTACCAGATAAAATCATGTCGTTGTGGTCCATGGTTGATGTAGATATCAGCAACAATTCCATATACTACCTTCGCAGAATGGTGAAACTAGGGCTTCTATCTGCACAATGGGAGGCTGCATTGAATGTGAAAGGTCCAAGTAAATAATATATCTAGTACCTCAAATTTGAATACAATTCTACCTCCAACAACATGTTTTTTTAAAACCTGATCATGTATATGTCAGAGAGTTTGCTCGGATTCAAAAAGCTATCCAAATCCAAATCATCCAATGGTGATAGTTGCAACACACAGTGATGTCACATCATATTGTACCACATTCCAAAAGGATATTTGGTTTCTACATAGATATCTATGGTAGAGTGGACAGTGAGGTTTGAAACCCTGCAAGCGCATATTCAAATTCATGTACAAATCACAAACCCTTACGTTGCAAATCTCAAAGCCAAATCCATGTAAAAATAAACATGTGATGTTCAATTTCAATGGCAACATGGGTACCAAACTACTACAACATCCACATCACAAATGTTGGCATGATTGTAAGTTGACCGGAGCTTCTGCTAGGTTTGGCACATTAGATTTGGCATATAGCGCGCATTGGTTGGCACACATAGTGCCTAATATTTTAAAGGTTTAAAATTTAAAATTTATTTTTATTTTCAAACCTTTAGAAAATATTTTGTAAAAGGGTATGAACCCTTTTATTTTGCTACTAGAGAGACTTATTGTTTTTCTCTCTTTTAAGGCTTGATATTGTTGTAAGCATAGGCTTATATATAGTCGTTGGAAAGTGATTTTTGAGATGGTTATAATAAGACTATTATTTTACCATTTTGTAAATATCTTCTTGACCTTATGGTGCTCCAAATTTTGGGATGATAAAACTTTCTTCATACCCAAAAATTGTTAAATATGGAGTGCATTCTTGGTTGAACCCGACACTCCTTAGATCCACCATCACGTTTTTTAGACTTTTTGGAGTACGTTCTCCTTCAAAATACAAATGGCCCTTGTTATGTGATCATGGAAATCACATGGGCACTCCATACATTGGAGTAGTCTTCGCCCCTAAGTGGCTTTTCTTATAGTGGATTTTTTAGTAGCACCACATCAGCATTGCTTTCGTAACTCCAAAGACTACAGAGATTTTGATACTTTGGAGACTTATTTTTCTCAATATTTTTGTAATAAGGAGTGTAGTTCGGTGGTAACAAACACTCCATTCTATTATTGTTTTGCATCCCCATGCTTTGTGCAAAATTCTTCCACTCTTCCTCCATAAACTATAGTTACAAGATACTTGCTTGGCAGGATCATTTGTACTAAGTTTTGGGTGCATGCTTATGGTTCAGCATGATTGGTGTGAAGAGTTACGACTTTAGAAGTTTGAAAGACATGTTTACAAGACCCTTTTTAGGCATAGTAGTGACTCCTACATGCTATAGGCTGACCCAAGAGGCAACAGACCTCGAGATCCCACCAAGGATTCCAAAATGGACCCTTTTTTAGCATGATTTTTGCTCGTTGTAGCTCCCTTTGATGGAGTAGTGGTGATCTCTTTTAGGGCTCTTGAACATAGTTTATCTCTCTTCTTTTTTGAACCACTTTGAAGGAATGTATTCTTTTGGGGCACTTCTCCACTTGTAAAATCATTGGAGTCCAATGCTTATATGGTTGGTAGGGATGATATGGATAGGCATAGGACTTTTAGAATATTTAGTTGTTAGTATTTGTCGATAATTAGAATGTTGAAAAACTAGTGGTTAGTTTGTTAAGATTGTTAATTTAGTATTTGACATCTTGTATGCCTATTTAATCTTGCAGATTTAATAAAATTACATGCAGGTTTTTCAATTCTTGATCATACCAAGTCAGGGTTCCCAACAACTACATCACAAAAAGTCTCAATATTTTCCAAATGAAGTCCCCTAAAAATCCAAAGAAAGCAGTCACTACCACTAGAACCAACCTAAAATACCCAACTTATTGAAGAAAATTTACAATTCTCCTTTCCATATGCCACCCAAAAGGCTATATCTCTTGGATATTTAAGTGTAGTGGACTATTTAAAAATATCCATAGTACCAATGTTGGTTTGGGATATCTTAGCCATTCTAGGACAGAAGGAGAATTTGCAAAAGGTCTAGGAAGAAGAAAGAAATAAATAAATAAAAGGCAACAACAAGCTACCACAACATTGTAGATCTCATCCCCTGGAATTAACAAGTCCAATTCCCCCATTTTATTTGACCCTTGTCTACCAAGGCAAATTGATTTATAACTGTATAATACATTTTGGATCCAACACATCTATTATGCCAAAAATATTAGTGGATACATTGGTATTGAGATATCAACCTAAAAATTGAAGGTTTATGCAATTAGATGGAATTATGGTTCAAATAATAGGATTCAGGAAATACTTTCACTCTTCTTATATGCCTACCTAAGCCTAACAATCGAATAAGATATTTCTTTAATCCATTTATCCCCATATTTTGGCATTTACCTATCGAGATATTTCACTACCAAATTGAGATGATACCTAAGTTTGGATTGGACCCTAATGGTCTTGAGAATATAGTACAAGACCAGGATTAAAATCCTAAAAAATATCTCATATCCCCTATCATATAGAACAATTACCCCATTTGGATCAAATAAAGACCAAATCCTTGCAATAAAATAATAATGACTTGAATCTCAAGTGGAACAAATGAATTACCCCCACTCATGCCAAAAATATAATTGAATTAATGAGAAACAATGGATTGGGATTCAAATCTCCCAAAAACATATGAAATAAGCATGGGATAGAGACAACTAGGGATGGGACCTAACCTCTAGGGGGTCATGTAAATATGTAAAAATAAATGCATGCAAGATGTATTTTCAAATGCAAGGAGAGGATGTCAAACTAATGATAAAATTACTCTTGGTATTAGCATCAAACAATATAAAATTTTAAATTAGTTATGATGGAAAATTGCATGAACATAAAGTAAAAAAAGAAAGTAGATGAGAAGATTATGCAAAAAGAAGCAACAAAATATAGCAGGTTGCATCATCGTGAGGCATCAAAATATACCCAAACCAAGAGCAAATACAATGAAAAGAAAGAGGTATAGGCTCAAGTAAGATGAAGTTAATATGGGTAGTTCCCTCATATTTAACAGAAGGCTATAAAATAAAAAGTCTAGCACTCTCCAAAGCAACATTTCAATGACTTTGTGCCCAATAAATAAAAGGCCTTATATTCTATATTCATCTCCTCCTACAGAAAAAAAAAAAAGTCTCCTAAAAGCCTCCAAAGTTGTAGTGAAGATTCACTACATCTAGCTAGATCACACTTGAAGATGATGCAGAGCCTAGGGAAGAAACATGGAATTTAAATCATTACCAACATCTAGAAATTCCATGTCAAAAATCACCAAGAGACTAACTTTAAAGGGTGAATAGGGTGGTAAAAACCCTCATGTTGTATGACCAAGATAATAATTGAATTATCATTTGTGGAGGCTTATGGTAATATTGCTTAGCCCTTTCATTGATATCTGAACCAAATTCCATAATTGGTGGTGGTTGATAAGCCTTTTCGATGATAATTAAAAAAACCCCATTAATGAAAAGTATTAAAACAAAATAATGGTTGAGGGTGAGCTAGTAGAATTAGCTCTCATCCAAATTTGTTTGGGTTCATAGCCTCTTGCATCTCATTTGTCATCTCTCCACCACACCATCAAGGAAATACTTAGGGGTGAAGAATGGTTAAGGACAAGTCAGCAACTGGGGGAAGAAGGAGACGACTTGTGGAAACTCTATGTTAAGACATCTCACAGGTCATCCACTTTTATACATGCAATAAAAAAAGGTAATCTGGGTGAAGCTTCTCTACACCAACATCTCATCCAATAAGAAGAGTAAATTAGAATGATAGAAAAGTAGTAGACAAAAATATTTTGGATGAAAAGTCTTGTAGATCAAATATCAACATCTACAGTTCACACCATGGGGGACTTTGAAGGATATTGCATTAAGAAAGAAATAAGGAAAACATTTGATCAAAAGGTAAAAGTCAGTATGAGTGAAAAGGGAAGAAAAGACCTACATCAAGATCTTAGAATTTGGGTTGAGGTAAGGTCTTAAAGGGAGGATCAAGATTTTTTGGAGAAAGTTGACCAAGGTAGAAGATGAATGACCAATAGCACAACCTTAGGAACTAAATATAGCATGATTGGTACTTTTAACAATTTTGAGGGAAGAGAAAATGTATAAGTCTCGACAAGCAGATGCTATAAGAAAAAAATTCTAAGAAAGTAGGTACAAATTTTGAGGTGGTCAAATACTTTGATAAGTGAAATGCATTAGAGTAGGAAGGCAGACATGAGTAATGGTGCACAAATTTCTAGAAAAAGTATATGGGCCAAAGTAATGCATCATTACTAGGGAAAATATGGGATTTCTTACCAAGGACACTTTAGCTTAATCTACAATTAAGGTAGGTGGTCTATTAAATGTGAAGAGATGTAATATGCAACAGTAGTAGCTTAGGACTGACAAAAGTAATGGCAATAGAATACCTAGAAGAATAAGTTGAAAGGGTCAAATCATTTTGCAAATTTTGGAGAAAAACTCTCCTTGTAACCTATATATATATATATATATATATATATATATATATATATATATATAGTAGTAATTTTGGTATTGTAAAGGATGAACAAATTTGTAAAGCTTTCCATTCATTTCCCTTTGTATAGCAATACACGTATTTTTGGGTGGTCTTGTGGGTAAGCAAACCCCCACTTCTGGCATAATCTTTGTAATATTGCTTGCATATATATATTGGAGGCCTACACATCTATTTTGGGTATCCATATATGGTTCTCATGATCTAACCCATCTCTATTATGTGTGTGTATGTTTTAAATCTTTACATATTTATTAGTTTTACTTACATGTGTGTATATTGGAGGCCTACACATCTTTTTTGAGTAGCCATTTATAGTTCTCATACCCTGATTTGTCTCTTTAATATGTGTGTATGTATGTAATTCTCATTTGTGTCTATATATGTTGAGATGAAATGTTCACATCAGTGCATTACAACCAAAACTGTTATGTACATGGATCTTATTTGATATTTGGTGCATTACCACTTTGTTAGCTTAGGACTTATTTTTCCTTTCTACTGTCTTTGTTTTCCTTATTTTTTCCTAACTAACCCTTTTCCCTCCAATTTGTTAGATTAGAAAATTGCACCTAAAGATCACATCTTAAAAAGGAGCTAACCTTGTAAAAGAACTCCTAGAGGCCCCTAATTGAACCAAACCCTATGCTCTTGGGACTAGCCTTGTTTTCTCTATATGTGAGGTGATTGTCTTGATTATCTTCTCTAGGACAATCAAATCTATATTTCAACTTTATTAATAGTGATGCATGTACATCAATTTTCTTCTAAAACACATTTTTATTTCACACTCTTAAAATAATCACTTATTTTCATTGATACGATCTCTTGCACTTTGAGATAAAACATTATTTATAATTTACTTCATAATATATAATATATTATGATGATTAGATACTAAGATTTACACTTACCCATTCTATTAGTATTATACAACACCAAAAATACTTAAAACATATTAATATCTAGGCAAGAAGGGAGAGTATTTATGCATCCTATTATTAGGACCCTATCCTAACATTGTTATGTAACATGTATGTGGCACTTTGGGTACCTAGGCATATGGGTCCATATGATATAATTATTATAAAATATGTAATTGCCTCTTTAGTAGGAGTTACTAGCTCAAGCCCCACTTGTATGTGAAGTCGACCCTTGATCATTAGGTTTAGGGCTAATAGGAGTCTTTATAAAGGCTAGTGTGGATATTGAATGTATTAAGTAAATTTTCCTAATTAACGAAGATTTTCTTCTAAGGAGGTTACACCCTTGAAGAGGCCAACAATTCTATATTATGATTCCATTTTTTAGTAATAAAAGTTGTATTTCCATTTCGAATTGTAATATTGTTATTTATATTTTATTGTTTTTGTAATTTATTGCAATATTTGTGTGGATGTGCTTATTTTAATTGAGATATTCCTAACAAGTGGTATCATAATGCTTTCCAGGGTCATATTATACTATAGCCACAATAGTTTATGTCCTACCATTTAGTCCCTATTAGGTATAAATTTTCCTTCTTTTTATTCTTTTTTTGCTAAATACACTATGAAAAACATAGCTTAATTTTTATGTTCTAGTGTAATAAGTTAGAAACCCTATGTTAGGTATTTTTAAATATCAGGAGTGGTCATTATTGGCTAAGCCATATTTTCCATAAAGCATCTAGCAAAGTAAGGGGTGATTAGACTCTGGTACCCAGGCCTTAAACAACACTCGTATATAGGGGTGAGTTCCCATGTACCCTCGAGTATATATGGGAGAGACCATAGGATTAGGAGAAAACTTTAGCCCTAGGAAGATATAGCTAGTTTGAATCTTATTGTGCACTAGTAAACATCATACCGAGAAGTTACTCTAATAGTACACTAAAAAGTGGATAGTTTGATTATGGGTACGATGGAACCCTCCATAGTTAGAGCTTTGATATATTGGATCAGCCACTAATTATGATCGAGGAAGAATATTAGAGTGCCTATAAAACCAAACACACCTTGGCTTAGTTTATCCTTGTTAATTTATTTACTCGTCCGCATCCTATATAAACTTAATATAGACTTGAGCATACTTAGGAGATTACACTTACCACAAATTGACAATATAGTAATAGTTCTTAACAATTGGAAATAAGATCATTGGTGATAGTAATAATCAGGTATAATTGCAGTGGGATACAATCAAGAATAGAAATAATGATATTCTAACAAGAGGATATAATAACAATCAGTGATAGTTTCTCAATATGCAGTTGTTAGCTGGTAGTCTATTAGTACAAAAAATACCTTATGTAACTATTAGGATACTAAAGATGCAAAAACACCTTGTTTGGTCAATAGAAAACCTAGGTAATAGGAGACAAAAAATGTCAATATGTGGTATAGTGCATCGTATTTGTCTTGTTGAGCTGATCATTTTGGTATGTAACACCCATAAGCATTTTTTAAATAAAAATTTATCATTTTGGGGTTAGTCCATTTCAATTGTCTTTTTGAGATGATAATTTTGGTATACATCACCCATAAGTGTTTTGGGGAGGTCCAAATCATAAATGCATGGTCACTTGTATTAGAGGAGATCAAATGGATCAACAAATTAACCAGTTGGGTGAACAACTAAGCCAATAACTAAGTCAATAAATAAGTTAAAAAATTGGTCAAGTGCAATTTGAGAAGTTTATTGAATGCCCAAATGAAAGCTAACAACCAAAGATTGAATGGACCTATTACTTATGTGCTAGATGAGCAAAACAAGTTAAAATACATGGTTACTGATAAATTCAATGACTTAAACAGTTGTTTATCAGGGGTTACTCATGCATACAACTATCTTGGTAGTAATGAATTTGAACATAAGGGAGGAAGTTTGAGGAGCTCAAAAGTTGGAGCACACAATTCCTATAATAGTATATATAAATTGCCTAAGGTAGACTTTCCAAAATTTTATGGAAAGGATCCTGATGGTTGGTTATGTCAAGCATAACAATATTCCACTCTCCGTAATATTCTCCAATATTAAGGCTCACAATCACATCTTTTAATTTTGAATCTGATGCCCTCCAATAGTATAAATGGGTAGGAAATTTGCATCCAAATCTTTCTTAGGAAGAATTTGAGAAGCAATTACTCAATCGATTTGGCCCTAGTGAGCATGAGGACTTCATAGGAGCCCTCACTAAATTAAAATAAACTTCAATAGTCCATGATAATTAAGCCTAGTTTGAAAAATTGGCCAACCATATCATGGGCATGAGTGAATGTTATTTTCAAAGTTGCTTTGTTAATGTGAAAGACAATATTAAGGCTGAGGTGAGAATGTTCAAACCATAAATTTTGATGTAGGTAACATGTTTGGCTAGTTTAGCAGAAGATAATTTTTTTGCTTAGAGGCACACAACCAAATTGCCACAGGCCTGACTCCCACTTCCATCTAAGTTAGTAGAAAAATCAACCAATAAATCCCTAGCCATCAAAATTCTAACTCGAGAAGAGATGGAAGCCCATAGGGCACAAGGACTATGCTATAATTGTGATGAGAAATATTCTCCAGGGTATAAGTGCATACAACAAAAATTGTATTTGCTCAATATTAGTGAATCCTCTACTGGTGAGTCACGAGAAGAAGAAAAGCAGTATCAAAAATTTGAAGTGCCATAGGAACCACAACCAAAATTTTAGTGCATGCTTTAGTAGGAATATCCACCCCCCAAACCATGAAGGTGGTAGGATATTTCAAGGGCCAATGAATCATAATACTCATTTATTTAGGATGTACACATAACTTCATTGATCCTCAAGTGGCCAAAGGAGCAAACGACTATATAAATTCATGCAATTATTTTAAGGTTATGATAGCCAATTGGGGTACTTTACCATGTAAGGAAAAATGTAGGAATATCAAGGTGAAAATGGGAGAGTACAATCTCAAAGCTAACATGTTTGCACTTCCTTTGGGAGGTTGTGATATTGTTTTGGGAACACAATGGCTTCGAAATTTGGGCCCGATGGCTTGGATTTTTTTGAGATTTGGATGCAATTCACCCATTAAGGAACACAATATACTTTTCGAGGAATGATAGTAGGATCTACTCAATTTATCTCCTCTCATTGGATGGAAAAAATCTTAAAGAAATCATCTCATAGAGTAGTAGAACAATTGTTCCCAATACAACCCTAAACTACAGAGGATACAACCCAACCATCTAGTTTACATCTCATTTTGAATAAACATGCATGTCTTTGATGAACCAAAGGGTCTTCCACCAAGGTGCACACATGATCTTACAATCTAACTTATACCACATAGTGTACCACCTAACATTTATGCTTAAAAGTATTTGTATGTTCAAAAGTCTGAGATTGAAAAAATGGTTCAAGAGCTACTAGCAATAGGGGTAATAGGACCAAGTGTCAGTCCTTATTCTTCCCTAGTGTTGTTGGTTCATAAGAAAGAGGGGTCCTAGTCATTGTGTGTAGATTTTTGGGAGCTTGATAAGCTTAATATCAAGGATAAATTTCCTATTTTGATTATTGATGAACTATTGGATGAAATCCATGGTGATAATTTTTTCTCCAAGTTGGATTTGTGCTCGGGGTCAACTGTGTGCCAAGTGTTCTAAATGTTCCTTTGGGATGTAGTAAGTGGAATACTTGGACCACATAGTTTCAGAGGAAGGGGTTAAAATAAATACAAAGAAAATCATAGTTATACAAGAGTGGCCAAAATCCCATACTATAAAAGGTCTTAGGGGTTTCATGGGTCTCACAAGTTACTATCAAAAATTTATCCAGAATTATGAAAAAATGGCGGCCCCTTTGATAGCTATGTCGAAGAAGAATTCATTTGTATGGACGAAACCAGATAAACAAGCATTTTTACCCTTAAGCAAGTCATGACAGCTATGTTGGTGATGCTTGATCTATTCAAACCCTTTGTGATAGAGAGTGATGCTTCATATAGCAGAACTGTTGTAGTATTGATGCAAGAGGGAAGGCCACTAGCCTTTACAAGCAAGGCAATGTGAGGGAGAAACTTAGGGAAATCAACATATGAAAAGGAAATAATGGTACTTTTTTCATAATGGTAATTCTAAACATCATCAATCACTGGCGATTGTACCCCATTGGGTGACACTCATTGGGAAGGTCAATAGTCTTTACAAGCAAGGCAATGTCAGGGAGCAACTTAGGGAAATCAGCATATGAACAGGAAATAATGACAATTCTACACATCATCAATCACTAGCGATTGTACCTTATTGGGTGACACTTTTCAATTAAAACAGATCATCAAAGTATAAAATATTTTTTAGAGCAATAGGTTTCTACACAAGAATAGTAAAGGTGGGTTTCCAAATTGTTGGGGTATGATTATTAAATAATCTATCAAAATAGAAGAATGTAGTGATCAATGCCCTTTCAGAGGACCAAAGTATGTTGTGTGCAATTTCAACTCTAACTAAATTGTGCTTTTAAGAAGATTGCCGACAATTTTGTATTATGATTTTATTCTTGAGTAGTAAAAGTTGTTGCATTTCCATTTCAAATTGCAATATTGTTATTTCTATTTCAATATTTTTGTAACTTATTACAATATTTGTGTGGATGTGCTTAATTGAGAGGTTCCTAACACCTATCCTAGCATATTTTCCAAGAATACATCACATACTATATGAAATCATAAAATTACTTTGGGTTTAGTATATGTTTGCAAAATTATCATGCTACATAATTATCTTTTTAATTATTAAATCATGTAAAATTATTAATTATATATATATATATATAACTTTGTCTTAAATCATATTTAACCATGTATTTCCATTAAAAATTATACAAACTACATATTTCCATTTAATTACCTTTGAATTATATAACATGCTGTGAAAAAAGATTTAAGTCCAGAACTTATAGTTAAAGCCAAGTGTAACCATATAAAAAAAAATGTAACCATATCATGCTCATTTAAATACCTTCTCAACATGTACAAGTAAAAGGAAAAGTTGTCTTATATAATGATATTAACATGTGAATATAAAATTTTATTTTTTAACATGTACATATAATTAATATTAATTTTTTATATATTACTTTTTTATTTGTAGTACTAATTAAAATAAATTATCAACCACATTACATCTTTTGAACATAATAACTACTCGTTCTTTTTTCTTAAATCATTTGTCACTTCTCTTTAATTTTTTTAATAAAAAAATTCTGACTCCAATTTTTCATTAACAAATTTTAAGATATAATACCAGAACAAATTTTACCTTCCTCTAAGTAAATAATTGTTTATCTCACCTCGAAACAATACTAAGACTTTAATGACCCTTATTACCAGTGTAAAATTTTAATACTGCTTTTATTTTTAATCAATTATTAATAATAGGATTGAAAAGCTTAGTTTTATTACTTCAAACCTTAACAACTACAAAGCCCAATATTATATAAAATTTATTTAAAAAAAAAAAAAAAACTGAATAAAATTATCAAAAACAACCTAAAATACAATTAATTTAACATTGAATGCTAATAAAAATTAATAATATTATAATCTAATTTTTCATTACCAAATTTTAAAATATAATACTAAAAATTTATTTTTAACTCCTCTCAAAATAAAATAAAATAATTTATCACCTTTAAAACAATAGTAAACTCTAAAAACCCTTATAACTAATATAAACTTTAATACTCCTTTTACTCAGCCATGTTAGGTCAGTTTTAATTTTAAATGATTAACCTTAACAGCTACAAATCTCAACACTATGCAAAAATTATATCATAAAAAATTGAATGGCCATCAAAAAAATAATTTAAAATACATTTTATTTAACATTAAAACTGATAAAAATTAATAATATTATGAATAAAAACTAAAAATTTAACTCTTTTAAATATTTAATAATTATAATATTAAATTCTAATATGAAAACAAAATTGAATTCTCACTTTCTACATTTGAAGTTCAAATATTTTAAACCCTTATTAACTTACAGCAGGAATTTGTATATAGAAATAATTGATCAACTTAATTTCTAAGAGGCAAGTGTGATGCTTTTTTATAATGTGTTATTTTCACCTTAGATAAAAAAAACTAAATCTTCTATACTTTTATTGACATACAGCAACATATGTATAGTAATCGATTTTAAAAAATCATGTAATGCTTCTTTTACAAATTATTGTAATGTTTCTTTTACAATACTTTTATTGACATACAGCAACATATGTATAGTAATCGATTTTAAAAAATCATGTAATGCTTCTTTTACAAATTATTGTAATGTTTCTTTTACAATTTGTTTTTTAAGATATATTACTGTCCTAAAATTTGGTTAAATTTACAAACTGTCATTTTTAATACCATTATTATAATAAAATTTGGTTTCAATTAAATACCTAGTTATTCTTAGTGACATTACTGTAATAAAATTTGGTTCCAGTTAAATACCTGGTTCAATAATCAATCCTAATGGATCGATGTAATGTTCTTTTTATAAATTATTATTTTTAATAATATTACTATGATAAAATTTGGTCCAGTTGAATACTAATTCAATAATCAATCGTTGTAATGTTTTTTTACAGACTATTATTTTTAATAATATTAAAATGACAAAATTTGCTTCAATTGAATACCTAACTCGATAATCAATTTTACTAAATCCTTGTAATGCTCTTTTTCACAAACTGTTATTTTTAACGACACTACTGTGATAAAATTTGGATCCAGCCCCACGCTCTGTATCAAACTAGTATTGGTATTGTAAGAAAAAGATCATAATAACAAATACAAAAAAAAAAAAATAGTGAAATGTGGAGTTCCAAAGAGACCAGCGAAAATCTTTAATGTAGCTGTAGCTTACTATGTATTTGCATTTACAGATTTTTCTTCGCAAAATACAAAATCGAGAAAAATCCCATCTTCCATACACCCACATACCCCCTTCCATCCATTTCTTCCCAAAATCGCCAAAAATGCAAGTTTTCAACATTCCCATCCCCCCCTTTCATATTTTCCTGCAACCTCCATCAACAAAATGGTTGCCAAAATTTCTTCTTCTGCTACTGCCATACAGATGGTTGCCAAAATTCCTGTCTTCAAAAAATGGTTCCCGGATCTCCCAACAAAATTGCAACCCACAAAAACCCTCCTCCTGTCTTTTACCCTTTTCCCTTCCAGACGAACTCGACCATGGCCGCTATGTACTGTTCCAAGCTGCGAACATTGGCATGCCATGATGAATAGGCACCATCCAAGCATTACCATCGTTATTAGAGTTACTAGAATCGTTATTATCATGATACGAAGTCGTAGAGTTACCAGAGTTGTTGTTGTTGTTGTGGTTATGATAAGGCTTAACAGTAGTATTTTCTTCTTGTTTAGAAGAGGAGAAGAGAAGCAGCCCCCGCGAGAACTCGCCCGGGATCTGAACAGGGCTGGCGCCCGCGCTCGGGTTCGAAGCCGCAACCTCCGACGCGGCCGAAATGTCTGTCAAGTCCTCCTCCTCATCGAAAATCACATTGTGGAGAGCCACATCTAGACTCTGATGTTGTTCTGTCCTCTTCTCCTCTTCCTCCGTTTGTAATTGTTCCGTTTTCTCTCGATCCATCTTGTCTGCAACTTCGCAGATTTGGAGACATGCGGCGTCCTCAGAAGAGCAATTCTGGTGGTGGGTAGGCTCCACCGCCATTATTACCGCCTCTTTTAATTGTTGTTTATCTTCCTCCCTAGTGCTCCGCCTTGCCAGTTCTCCAGCCAGCAAAGTACTGCTGTCACAGATCTTCTTCACGTCGTATTTACTGATATCGAAGTTGGTCACGGCGTTCACGCCGCGGAATTTAATGGCCGCAACGTCGTAGGCTTCCGCAGCCTCTTCCTGCGTACCTGGTTTTATAACAACAATTGAAATAAATAAGCTCAAACGCCATATATCATATATCATCACATCTCATTTTTTTTTTTGGGTAAGAGATTAAGATCTTACTGAAGGTGCCCAGGTAGAGATCTTTGTTCCCCGCAACTCTTCCTATTCGTGCCTGCCACCTCCCATGCTGGTGATGTCTGTCACAATTTCACCCCATATCTCTCATCTTCAATTCAATATATATGAGAAATAGTTAAAACAAATAAGATAAGCTCGCTCTTTACCTCGTCACTCCTCTGTACATAGACGCCCCCCTGGAAAACCCGCTGCTCTTCCTACATAAGGTGGTTCCACAGATTAATTTTGTTACTTTCTGGGCCATGTATTACATAAATTTAGTTTCAGCCCATATATTTACCTTCTCAAATTGGCAACGTACTCCTGCCGGGTCATGACCTTCATTTCTTCCAGCTCCTTCTCATAAGTACTCAACTGCATAGAAAGATAAGTATTAATGTGGGGAAATTTCCAATAGCATCAACAAAAATAAAAAATAAATAGATCAAAATTCTAATCATAGAATATATTATTAATCATTCACATCAAAAATAAAATAAAATAGATCAAAATTCCAATCATAAAATATGTTATTAAACTTACATATCAACACCAAACACCAAAAAAAAATGAAATAAGTCATAAAATATCTAAAAAAAAGCTGGACTAAACTAAGAGATTCAATTCCCCCATTAAATCCTTGGTTCTCACATACAGGAAAGTTTATGTGTGTAGCAGTCCCCCAGTACTTGAGCGCGGCCAGGTCGTATGACCTAGCAGCCTTCTCTTCGTTGTCATAGCCTCCTACACAAACCCCACAGTAATAATAATAAGCTCACACACCAAAAAGAACAGCAACCCAATATTCAAAAACAGCAACCCAATATTCAAAAGGCAATGAGGAATACGTACCTAAATACACTGTGAGGGAGCAGGATCAGCCAAGCCATTTTGTTTAATTGTTGTTGACAAAAAAGAAGGAACAAGTCAGAAGGAACCCAAGTACACACACAAAATCAATGACGAATAATACCACCGATCTCATTTTATGTCACTGTACCTTGTCGCCCTTTTCTCGTCTGCCCTTCCTTCTTGCAACTGTTATCCCACAGATGGGCCTCGTAACGCCCAGTCCACCTATGCCTGTGAAAAACAAATTATAAAAAACAACACCCACTAGAACTTTAAACAAACCAGTCGATCGTTTTCAGTGGAGAAGGTAGAGGAGGTATTAATGTGGAAGAAATTTTTTATAAAAATATGCCATTAGTTTGTATAAGAATAACATAACAAAATCCGGGAAGAAAACAAGAGAGCCAACTACCCCACATAGGACTCGATGTCAGAACACTGGACTGACCTTGTGACGCCCCGGTACTGAGAAGTCCGTTGGCCGAAGGTGTCAATGGATTTCCTGGGGACGGGCTGTCTCCCGCCGGGTCTTCCACCGGAGCCCCGTTTCCTGGTCTCCACAGCGACGCAGGCGGCGGTGGTGGTGGTGGTGGTGGTGGTCTGCTGTGGAATTATGACAGAGCTGGACTGTGATCCGGGGCTCATGGTGAGGGTCAGCGCACCTTGAGACGACATAACATTGTTATTGGAACAACAGATGCCGCTGCTGCCGGTGGTGTTGGTGTTTATGTTATTGTGGTCGCTGTGGTTGTCTGCACATGAGCTTTTCAAGTCATTGGGATACTGTCTGAACCAAGACTTCATGGAGCTCTCCATGATGTCGTCCCCCCCCTGGGGATTGAACTGTAAACTGCAATCGGCAAACATGCTCTCTTTCGAATCCTCGTGAAACAAATTGGTGTTGTTGGTCTGTCGGTGGTGATGATTTGGTCCTCTGCCGCTGCTGCCGTCGTCGTATATGGCGTTTGGGGAGTAGAAATGTGTGAGGGGCAGCTCCATGCGCCTGCAAAAGGGGAGCTGGTTAACGTTGATTTTGCTGGAATCCCTCTCAAACCCGCCGTGGTCGTAGTACATGCCCTCCATGCCCAACGGCACCGACGAGTCCCTCGAGTACTGGCCCAGAAAGTCCTCCAGTTTAGGGCTGCCCGCAGTCTTATGGGCCATTTCCGCAGCCGTGGATAACCTGGCGTCCAGCATATTTGGAGACTGGACTCTTTCTGGATGCTGCTGATGCTGCAGCCCCGGAGGCTTCAACTCGTTCCAATCTACAGAGCGAAAAAACCAAAAAACCATTTCAGATCCCTAAAATTTTGGAGGTTCTCCTTAGAAACTGAGAATTTTTTTTTCTTAATCTTACCTTCAGTCTGGGACCGGCCGAGGACCTCCATGATGCAGATGGAACCGTCGGAGCGTAGGGGCATGGGGGTGTAAAATGGCCCTGCGGTTTCTCCATAGCCTTGATAACGAGGCATCTGAGAAATGCAGAAGCTGCCGCTGGCGGCCATTGAAGCCGGCTGTTGCTGCTGCTGCTGCTGACGATCTCTCGCAACAATATCTACTGCTAAGTGAGGGGACAAAGAAAACGCAAGCCAGTTGTTGCTATTCATCGATTTCACAAAAGCCAACTCCAACAAATGGGCATGGGGGGAGAGGGAGAGGGAGAGGAAGAGGAAGAGGGTATAGAGTTCAAAAGGATTGACAGATGAATCTGGCGTTTAATGGAAGGTTCTGGGGCCCGTGTGAGAAGGGAATTCAATGCCCAAAGTCAAGCCCTCAGAACCAAATATTGCCATAAGCAGACACCTTCAGAGCATCAAAACCACAGAGATAACCTACCCAAAACAACAACACCCATCTATCTATTCCTCCAATGCAAAAAGGTTCACATGAGCAGATTTTGTTTTTGCCCTTTTAGTTATATTATACATGATATTTTACTACAGTCAAACTTATAGACACTGGATGGAAACAAACAAAACCTTATCCCTCCATATAAACAATTAAAAAAAAAAATTAGGTTTCAAATTTTATAGCTGCACGGCCATTTCCTTTCCTAGACCCTGATCCCATCAGTAGTAGCTTCATGCCAAAGCTGCTAGAGCTAGTCAAAAGGCCAAAACAGCAACTGGTGGTGTTACTTGATTGAGGACGTTGATGGGGTGTTATTGGCGCGATGGCAGCGGGTCAGTGAAGTGATAGGACGGACAAGAGCAGGTCAGGTCACTTCAATGGTCAGTACTAACCCGGATCTAATTACCTCCAGCTGTGCCGTTCACTGCACACACAGCCCAGCCCAGACCAGAACATTTCAAAATAGGCAAGAGGGAGAATTGGTGAAGAAGGTGGCAGTCTTAGAAAAGTAGACCAAAACCAACAATCATAAAATAAAACAAAGAGATTGCTCATACCATGGGTGGAGTCAACACCGCCATATCAGCCAAAGCTTTCATGTCGGTTGCATGGATAAAGCCATTGGATCATCATTATATTAAATCCTGGCACATATGGGCCCAAGTCTAAAGTCAATCACAAGGGTCTACTCTCTGCTTTTTGGTATGTTGGGGACCGACTGGTTTGAATATTTGCCATATCTAAACCTCCTCCTCTGTATCATGTGTTTTGGAATATAATATTGGAAGTTATTGTCAATCCCTCCTTTTTCCTCTCCTATTATATTATTTGTTTACTGTGTTTTTCTTAAGTATTTAAGAAAACCTTTTTAATTTTAAGTTCTTTCAATGACCTTACAAGAAATCGAACCATGATAACTTATATACAAACAGACCTACATACAAACAAACCTTCGAACCATGATAACTTACATACAAACAAACCTTCCAAGAAATCGAACGACAACACAAACCTTCGAACCATGATAACTTACATACAAACAAACCTTCCAAGAAATCGAACGAAAACACTTTGAAAAATATTTATGTACTCAACCTGTGAGAAACCATAAATGTCATTTTGTATCTTTTGGCCTGTTGTGGATCTGTCCATATGTTGTAGGCCACAAACTTGGGTGTGTCCCAACTCATGAGATCAGAATAATTTGCAAACGAGGAAATCAATGTCCATGCAATATAGATTGCCAAGATTTGCATGTGTTTCTTTTGCTTCTTCCTCTTCAAAAGTTAAGGTGAAATGATCTCCTTTGACGACAGGTGAATGCATAGTTTTTCAGGAACAGTGAACCTTGTCGACCATTAGAAAGGGAGGGGGGTTTTGGAGTTTAGCAGGTGTTCGTCAGATTATGATGATTAGTCAAACACCATTCTGGGATGGATTCTTTCTTTGACCACCACTAACAACGGAGACAAATTTCCAGGTCTACTTATGATTGTCACCTCCTCCCAAAACCTCCCTCATCAAGAGTTCTCGTGTGAAAAATGATAGAAGGAGCCTTTCTTTCAGTTCAAATATGCATATATAAATATGCACTATCCTATACCAGGAAGAATATTCAAAAGTACCTAGATTTCAACAAGGTCAGATTTATTACATATAAAATTCTTTGGCATGTGTTCAAAAAAACATAATTTGAACAATATCTTTAATAGCAATCCATCTGGATTTTATATTTTTTATAAAAACTTGCTACTTATACACGTATTTGTTTAATAAAATTTAAACTTGATTTTTCTTTTTCAAAGTCAAAAAGTAATTTGTTGTATTAATATAACTTTTTTTTATATTTTTTATAAAAACTTGCTACTTATACACGTATTTGTTTAATAAAATTTAAACTTGATTTTTCTTTTTCAAAGTCAAAAAGTAATTTGTTGTATTAATATAACTTTTTTTTATATTGAACATCGCTTTACAAATATTCAAACACAAAAGGAATCGACCTCACAACCATAATATTCAAACACAAAAGGAATCGACCTCACAACCATAATATTCAAACACAAAAGGAATCGACCTCACAACCATATGGATGATAATAACTAGGCAACTGCCATTACACCAAATGCCATAGATGATATAACTTTAAAAATAGTATTTCATTTATTTTTATTTTTTAATAATTTTTATTTTAAATATTGAAAGAAAGTTAGGAAAATATAAAAACTCTTAAAAGTAAGAGTTATTAAAATATAAATAAAATGTAAGTTTAAACCTTGATATAAAAGAACTAAGTTCTCTTTCAAAATTTTATGTTTTATTCTAAAATTTTAACTTGAAAAAGAGACCCCTTTCAAAATACTCTGCTTTACCCTATAATTTTAACTTTGAAAAAGATAACTTGGTTGGTAGCAGTTGAGTGATTGCCAGATGAGGTGCCCCCATTTCTAGAATGCTTGCATTCCTTCCTTAGACTTTGGAGGTCCCATTAACTTGACTTGGTCTTTATCCAATATACTAAAGTTTTTAAAGGTTTATTATACAACGAATAAAATATAATATAATATAAATAATAAAACTACCATCATTTAAAATTAGATTGTATCCACATCAAGTACTGGCAAGTTCCTTCAATCTTCGGAAGGAGGTCCGAGGTTCAAGGGTTCAAGCATGGCGGTCTACATTGGATACAAAAAATAAAATCGGCTAAAGGATATACCTAGATGGAACACAAGATTCAAGCCTGGCGGTTTACGTTGGATACAAAAAAAACTCGGCTAAAGGATATACCTGGATGGAACAGGCCCTATGGAATGGAAAGTTCTGGCCCTCAAGGGATATAGGGAACGACTTTCTTTAACATAAGGTTTTGTCCCCGAGGGTTAGGTGGATTGGTAAGTGCTTGTCTGACCAGGCACTTATCAAGAAGACACTCAAGTTAAAATTTCAAGGACAACCTGTTTGCAAAGTTAGTAGTTTGATTTGAATTTTTTCAATGCGCGCCAGATTAACGATGACGATATGAATCCCGAGCGACCGGTAGTCCCCTTCATGCTGGATCAAAAATAACAAAGCGAAATAGCTTTGGTGGAAGCAACCCATGTGGTTTGAACCCTGCGCTTGTCAATTACTAAAAATAATATGGTTGTAACCAACTCTTTTATGTAACCCAAAAAAATTAGATTCACACTCATGGGACTTAGTCTTGATGATTATGACTTATCAAAACTTCCAAATTTTCAAGAATATTAAGTGTCATAGAAGTGAGTGGAGCCTATTAAAACAAGTAATATAATTTGAACGAAATGTTTAAAAGCCATCCATCAAAACTTTATATGAATTTTGAATAATGATTATTTTTTAAATTAAAAAAGTTTTTTTTTTTTCAAGGGTGAGAATATAAGAATTTTAAAGATAAAATTTATTGAAGATTTAAATACTAATTTAATTGTAGGTTTATATATAGTTTTAAAATCTTATTTTGTTAAATTTTGTATTCTTATTTTAAGTTTACATATGTTATATTTTAGGTAGTAAATATTGTTGTAAGGATTTTTTCTATTTTATTTATATAATTTTAAAATTAGTATTTTATTTTATTTAAGGTTTAATAGTGTTTTTATAATTATTTAATTACACATTAATAATGGATAAATTGTTGGAGAAAATAAAAGGCCCTTCAAAAAAAAAGGTTTGATCATCTTAACTCGTTAATTTGAAAAACATATTGTTAATACTTCTAACAATTAATAGCTAGTATACATAACAATGAAAAACATACATATGTGTTCAAAGCATTAAATCACACAGTTGTATGTGGTTGTCATAAGCAACAATTATCTTGTACTTAAGATATAGTGATTATATTAGGACAAAACCAAAATGAGACATATTAATCTATCTATCTTGGACAAGTCATCCATGCATTATATAATAGGAGTAGATGCATTAAAATTTGATTTCTCAACAATATCTCAAATGATGGCTTCTACACAAGTAGTTTGAGAATAGATGTTGTGATGGAGAACTCTTTGAAAGACCCAAGTGAAAATTGATGTCTTGATCTCCTATATCTAAATATGAATATATTGGATCTTGCATTATTGATTTTATCTTTGATAAATTATTCTTGTTGGATTTTATTTCTTTAAGGGATTGTTATAGCTTTGTGTTATTGTGTTAGAAAACTATCATTTATTCAAAGATCATCCTTAATTACAATCATAAGTCATGATAAATGTTATAAGTGTTATAGCCCACAGAATTTAGGGTAAGTGGTTAGGTGTGAAAAGTTTCACACTATAAATCAAGGTTCAAATCCCATGAGTAAACCTTAACATTTTATCAATTGACATGATCTCAAATAACGAAATTCCTCAATTTTCAAGGAAACCCAACTTCAACTTTGAATCTTGCAAAGCATGATACATGCATAGTTACAAGTTGTTGTAGTACCTCTATGTGGTCATGGTGTAATATGGTAGGGGTTTGTTTCACTCTTAAATTATTAAGAGAAGCACTTTGGATATTTTCAAAATCTACATGTACCTAGAATTCTATATATGTTTAAAGATGATTGGATAAAAGTTATTCCAAGGCGAAGAGGATGTTGTTTCAAATTTGAATCTTAAGGTATTAGTAAAAATGAGGGTCAAGTTATGAAGAAGTGAAGAATTTTATAAATTATCCATGAGAAGATCAAATAAAACCAACTTAATACTCAAATGCATCAAAGTATTTAAATGATCTTTCAACTTAGCATAATAATAACTATAGTACACAAAAGAGAATATGAAGACAAGGAATGGTGTCAAAAAACACCAATACTATATTAAAGGATCAAAAACAGAATAACACATATAGATAAAATATGAGCGAAGGTATTTTTACTCTCCATGATACATAACATTAATCCCAAAAATATTACACATTAATATTGTATTGGTCCATTAATATTATATGAACCAACCCAAAGTAATGATAGGCCAATGGGCCATTTATAAAATATAATCAAATATTATGATATCGACATCATAGTGACAACCCAAAGGTTATATTATTCCAATATCCCCTTTATCTGAACTTGGGACATGAGGACACATTATTAAACATCCCTTAATGACAACTCCTACTTGCCAAGAAGATCATAAATTTTTATTAAGGTAATCTTTTGACATGACTTTGGTGGACACTGTAGATATTCAATGTTGAATGTAATCAAATCTATAAACCAAATAACATCTACCTCATAAAGCAAATCAAACATCTTAATCAATTCAACAAGCTAAATTCTAATCCAAGGGACATTTAATTCCTCAAATCAAAAGCATTGTACCTATAGTGATTGCTCACTACATGCAAGGTTTCAACCTCAAAAAAAGGGATAAGGACAAAGAAAAAATGGTGAAAAGCATAAAAGTGGCGATCATAGTAAATTGTTATATTATAGAAGTCCAAAGCAAAGAAGAAAGACAAAAGTTTTGAGCTTCTACATAACTTCTAAAAATTGAGATGAAAAGTGAAAGAGAGGACTGATTGACATGATGAAAAATAACTCTCAATAATCAAATATTTTGAAAGAATACGAGAAATTAAAAATAAAGAAAATCTAACATACAGACTATATACAAAGGAGCTCGTGGGAAGTAGAATACGAAAAAAGATCCTATGAAAGATCAAAAAGGAACCTTTTACCAAAATATTTTTGATAGGAGACCTGGTTAGGTCTCGAAGGTATTAAAAATTCCTAATGCAAGCTTATAGGAGAAAGTTTTGATAAATAGACAATGTCTTGCACAAGGAATCTGGAAAGACGAGGAGCATGCTAGAGTTTGAAGCTTGACACAAAGAGCCACCAACTGCTAAGGAAAATCAGATTCAATTGTCGAAAGAAGTAATGATACATGAATTCTAAGAGAAAGTAGGTAAGATAAATGGATATGCCAATATTAAGAAAGTTAAGCATCATCTACCAATATCATCTCAGCTTAGCAGTCCAAGACAAGTATTAAATACAAGCATAGTGGCTATAGTCTTGCATCTGAAAACAGTAATTACAAAGGGTGTCCTCATTCACACCTACAAAAGGAGCAATTGAAGTTGTTAGTTCAACCTACAAATTTTGGAAGGAAACTATCCCTAGTTGTAATCTTTATATAGTAGTTTATTTAGCATTGTAAAGCACCAATGCGTTGTATAAAGTTTCCTTTATTTTCTATGTATAGTAGCACCTATACCCTAGGTCATTTATGAATCTATTTTCAAGCCCTACCTCTAGAATAACTTGTAATATTTATTTATATATGCATACTAGAGGGCATGACGATTTGGTTCCAAGTATTTTAGTTCTCCTCGTATCGTTTCCTTTGTGTATGTGTGTTTTTCTAGCGCTTCATTATGTTAAGAGGAGAAAGTGTTCCTTGAGCGTTGTTCATGGTGATTTAGGCATACAAGTATATTGTTATTATGCAACTAAATCTTATTTGATATTTGGTGCATCGTCTCTATTGGCTTAGGTTTTTCCTTTTCACTATCTTTGTTTTTCTTGCTTTTATTCTAACCCTTTTCACCCTAAAGCTGCTAGACTAGGATAGAGTAGGAAAAAAAATGTTGAAGATCACATCTTAACAAGGATCCAACCTTGTTAAATATCTTGGAGACCCCGATAGAGCCAAACCCCACACTCTCAAGATTGGTCCTACCGTGTTGCTTTGTGTAAGGTGCAATTTTTCCAACCAGCAAGACAATCAAAGAGGATAATAGGTTAATGGCATGCTCGGTGGGACACCATTGATAAATCTTTGGTCCTACAATTAAGAACAAGTTAGTCGTAGACTCTCATGAGGGTATTTACCTATTTTTGTGTGTTGAAGCACTCAAAACTCACCTAGAAACTTTGGTCGAGAACAAACAATTAGAATAAGTTGCTTGAAGAACACCAAATTGAGGTTCTAGTGAAGATCTCATTCTATCTACTTTCAAAGTACAAGTATTCCTAGTTACTCTACTTCAATCAAAGTACCTAGAGGTACGTAGGTGTAAAACTCACCACCAAATCCTTTATCAATATTAATAGCATATTTGCTCCCAAAGAAGAAGAGATCAAGGCTTAAACATGACTGCTTTGCCACCTAGACTACCCCTTGATTGGAACGATAGAATCCCACTACAACCACTAGCTATATGGGAAAAACTTCCAAAATCAATGTTAGAAATCTTACCACATTACACCAACGAAGGGCCAACAACCCCACTAGAGGGTTTATAAGAGAAGGTTTTCTTGTATCAAGTACTTAATATAATAGAACAAAATATTGCTCTCATATTGTTGGTGGTATATCTCAAAGGAGAGGCTCATCGAAGATACAAATTGCTTCCTCCATATTCAATTATGGATTACGATGAAATGGTTGCCTTGCTTATGGAGAGATTTTAAAGGAAGAGAGGGGGTAGATATTCAAGCCAAAAACAATCTAACTTAGGTAGAGAAATTATCTCCAAAGCTCCTTTTAAATCAATCTCCAAACAACTAGCCAATACTAGTTATTCAGCATGTCTCTTCCTAGCCATTGGTTTCTCAACAACCCATTGATCACCTTAGGGAGAATTTACAACAATAGGGTCAACCCATTCAAATGGGAATAGAAGATGTTGAGGATACTTAGGCTTATCCATTTAAGTCTAAGTTATTATTATTATTATTATTTTATTAATTTCCTATTTCTTGCACTTTGTATTCATGTGAGGCATAGTATGCCCATGTTAAAAATAGGTTGTTATATTGTTGGATGTTTAGTTAACTGTTAGGATATGTCTTATCTTCTAGTAGTTAGTTGTCATCCTTGTTTAGCATATGGTTATCTGTTAGTTAAGTGGTTGGCCATGTTTGGAAACTTGTTACAACCACTTAACCATGTAAGATTCTATTGTACTTCCTATATATTGCATTGCATCAATAAGAAAATCAGCTTCACGTTGAGTTACTACATCAGTTGGTATCAGAGCCTCGTTGCTCTTGACCTGTGAGGGGAAATTTCCCTTGTGGAAATTCCCCCTCCCACTGTCACAAATTTCGCATTAATACATGTTCCCTTTTTTTAGTTTCTTTGACTTGGATCTGGGCTAATTTGGCTGTGTAACTGAAGCCCTTGAAGTGGGTAATGTTCTTGTTTGAGAGTGACCATTCAGCCTATCAATGAAACTTTGGCAGGACTACTTGCGACTTGACTATAACATGGCATAAGAGACTTTGGAAAGATCATTTATGCACAATGAAAGCATGGATCGGCCCCCTACTGCCAATAATTTGCATAGTAGGTTTATGCATGGGTAATAGACACCAATCTACCCATTGACCATTCCAGTTGTTAGCATAGCCTTCTGCTATGACTAAATAATGACATGCTCGAACAAATTTTTTTGTAAATCTCTCAGGGCACCTTTCATTTGTTGTTTCTCACCTACGTCCTCCAATGGTTTACATTGCTTTATCCACCACCTTCCATGGCCTTGTCCCCCACATTGGGCTACTCTTGCTTGCACTGGATCACTGTTTCTACAAGCCCTACACACTTAGTCCATGCAGATGCCTGCTATTATAGCCAACGATGTTCCTTTAATGCTTTTTGCATGCTACTAACACATTCCAATCATGGTGTTGATGCCCATTTGGATGAGTTGCTCATGGATCTCGATCTACCTTTTGATGAATGTTGCGATGTGGCATCCATAGGACGACCATGATTCGATACCTCGTAGACAATTATGCTTCTCCTGGTGAATTTTGCGCCTGCATGCGCATCACACCTTCATTTGCCACTGGTGCTTTCAACCATCTAGCCACTAAAGAAGTCTTCATTTTGATATTTCGTACACACCATAGTGATGTTTTCTATGATATCTGAGCAGATCTAAAGCGCACTGCCAGCCAGATCCCCCAAAGTCATTCACCATTGTTGGCTCACTAGTAGGCACAAGAGTATTCATGAAAATGCTCTCATTTGCATGACAAATACTTTGAGATATTATTGTCAACACTAGACGATAACCTTTTGGAAAGATGCCACATGGTGTCCTGCAGAGTACTCGATCACGTGATCGTTGGTGATAACCTTTCAGAAACGAACATTCTAAAATTATTTTGTGCAAAGATGGTGTTGTCACATGACCTAGGGAAGTTTTACTTGGCATATTGATTTTAATGATCACCTAAGAAATCATGATCAAACTATAAAAAATTCCTAATTTTGGTTCCCCTCCAGGTCGCTAGGGCATGCACTACCTAGCACTGGTAGACCTCGATGAAGAGATGCTAACATTGTCTCTGTTACGTTGGAGTTCGCATCGAAGTCAGACGTCTATTTTCAACCTATGGACACATATGCGCCAGATAAGAAGACGTTAACCATGGAGCATGCAAGGAGATAAACCTACATGGAGAGAATTTCGATCAACCTATTGATTATTGTCCGTGCTTTGATGTCCTTTGACCACTTGGACTGATTTACTTTCCTACCATTTTAATTATAAATAAATTTTGGCAATAAGGTCTATTTTAAAAGCTGATTAATTAATCAAATTAATTAAAATAAGTATTTTTATTATGCACCTTTATAATTAATTATTTTTAAATAATTAATTTTCACATACTTTTATACTAAGGTGCATTCAGTCCTAACTTGGACTTTATTTGGCTAAAATCCTATTGTATGCTTTTGAAAGCATTTGTATCCACTTGCAATTATGGATGTTGTAATAAGATCCATGAGATATTTGAGGAGATAAATTTTACTCCTCTCATTTGGGATTTTTGAAACCTTTGTATTAGTCCTATTGTGGACTTTATTTTTGGCTCAAAGCCATTTGTAAGCTTTTGTCCTCATGGATTTGTAATTTGGAGTGCATGATCGGTGGTACCCGACACTCCTCAATACAAGTGAACCTCGTAAGTAGTAATATCCTCTATACAACTTGGCAATGATTGGTTATCCATGCAATCCGGTAAGATGAGAAGATTACCATAAGGACACTTGGAGGATTTATGCCTTTGTTATTCTCTTGTTGCAATTTACCCTTGTGGAGCTCCTGAGGTGACAGAGGGTGTGAAGATTACCCCTGCATCGAATACCATAGGAAATTTTTAGGTGACTAGTATTGTTTGCTAGTGTACCAGATCCTAGGGTAGTTGTTGCGTGAAATTGGCTTGGAAGCCAGTCGCAACATCATTTTGAGTTTCACTGTGGGGAGTAAGCAACATTTTGAGAAAGAAGAAAATAGCCCATGGAGCATAGTTTCCTTGGGTACTCCCTTTGCAAGATATGTAGTGATTCCTTGGTGGCGATGGTTGCTCTTTGTGATAGAGTACAGCCTTCCAAGGGTCTTCATTTTATTTAGCAGTTTGAGGACTACATTTTGGGTACTTGTACACTCCTACATTCACTCCCATTTTCTTGTGAAAGCATTGGAGTCCAATGCTTATATGGTTTCACAATACTCATTCATCTTAGGTTGGATACAGAGTTTGGCTTCCTTTGAATAAGCATCACTTTCTAGAGATACCATTTTAGGATCCTCTTTTGGTACCTGATCCTGTCATCGGCCCTACAGTAGCAGTGTCACCTGATCGTCAGCTTTTGCTCATTTCAAATAGAGTTTTTGAGATGAAGAATCATCACACTAGACATGGTTTTTCCACTTCTTACCTTGTCACCCATCGCAGTCACTTTCCACACATGGCTCATTGGATTCCTCACCATGAGATGGCCCATGAATTTCCACATTTGTTGAGAGCATTGGGGTCTAATGCTTCTATGGTTGGGAGGAGTGTTGAGGATACTTAGGCTTATCCATTTAAGCCTAAGTTATTATTATTATTTTTTTATTAATTTCCTATTTCTTGCACTTTGTATTCACATGAGGCATAGTATGCCCATGTTAGAAATAGGTTGTTATGTTGTTGGATGTTTAGTTAACTGTTAGGATATATCTTATCTTCTAGCAGTTAGTTGTCATCCTTGTTTAGAATATGGTTATCTGTTAGTTAAGTGGTTGGCCATGTTTGGCAACTTATTACAACCACTTAACCACGTAATATTTGTTGGACATTTTGAGTCCCTAAGCTAAAATGTTGTCATTGATGTCAAAAGAGCATTTAATGTCAAAAGGATCTATGAAGGATTTTTGTGAAAACCAATGCAGGAAAAATAAAAGGTTTTATTTAAAACCATGGACAACAACTTTGATCTGGATTTTTCTTAAAACCCAAGTTGGGTTTTCGTTTCATCGAAAAAGGTGCCCCGGTGATGGAGTTATTTGAGTTTTAATATTTGGTTTAAATTTTAATTATTTAAAATTTAAATTCAAATTTAAATTTGAATGTAAAGTTTCCCGTCGATGTCATCAAGCAAACATAAATTCATATTTCCGCTGACGTCTTCGAAGTGTTTTAAACACTATATAAAAGGGTGGTAAATGAGTCGAAGTTTCATCCTTGCTCTTGTGATAAATGTTTGGCATTCGAATAAGTCTATGAGCTCGTGCAAATTTTGAGAAGAGAAACAGCAAAGAAAATGACAGTGCTTGGAAATTCAAAACGTGGTGGGAAGTGTGGTGCATTGGCAAATCATTTTGGCTAAGGGACAAGGCAGTGCAAACACCAAGGATCGAATCCCTTGGACGATGTTTCAAAAGGCATGTGGAAAGCACTTTGGCGCTTTGTCTTTTGTGGAAGGTGGAGGAAGGTTTAAGGCACTTTGGGCCTTTGCCTTTCCAACAAGTGCCTAGCTCATGTGGAATATTAGCTACGGATAAGATGCTCACGATGTGGCAAGTCGGGGGTTCAAATCCCCTTGAGGAGGTAATTACGTTTTGCATTTAAATAATTTTTATTAGCCCTAAAGTTTGGAGTTATAAGGTAGTTAATGGAAATTAACATTTGTTATTAGGGTTATGATTATTATTGTAAAGCATAATTGGTTTATGATTTATTTGATGGTTATGGAGAATTAATGTTAGGAGAAATAAGGAGTTGTTTTTTAAAAGCAATTTTGAGAGGTTTATTATTTTTTATAAGGGTTTTAATAAAAGGGACTTTGGTGGATGTGTTTATTAACTTGGAGTAAAAAGGGTGTAATTTGAGTAATGCTTTATTTTGTGATTATTTGAAGTCCATTAACCCTTGTTTATATTGGAAAGGAAAGTTGTGTTTAAGTGGGGCAGATTTTGTGGATAACTTATTGGCATCAAAAAAGTATGGGCACATTCTCCTATTGTTTGTTTATGGTGGTTGATTTATGAAATATCATTGGAGAGAAAAGGATTGGTTGTGGTTTCCTTTGAGAAAATGATTGGTTGAATGCTTCAAGGTTTTCTGGTTTGTGAGTTTTATTTAAACCTTGTTTTATTAGCATTGTTGTTGAAGCCCATTGATGATGAAATGAACTTGAACTTGAGTTAGAAAAGAACATGAGTATCATTACTATATGAGACTTTTGTTTGAGCATTGTTGAAAACATTTTGAGTTGGTTAATACATGCTTGGACTAGGGTTTGTGAAAAAGGATTGTTCCTTGAGGTGATTGGTTGAGTTGAGTTGGTTAATACATGCTTGGACTAGGGTTTGTGAGAAAGGATTATTCCTTGAGGTGATTGGTTGAGTTGATTTGGTTAATACATGCTTGGATTAGGGTTTGTGAGAAAGGATTGTTCCTTGAGGTGATTGGTTGAGTTGAGTTGATTAAGCCTAGTCAAGTGGATGCATGTGGTTGTTCAAGTTCCTAGAAACAAACTATAAAATATTTTGATCTGAGTTGAGATTGATTTGAGTTGAGATCAAGGTTGATTTGATTTGAGATTGAGATCTGAGTATAGAACATATAGAGTCTCTAACAATTCTCTTGATGCTTCTATTGAGTTGATATCGGGATTTGAGTATAGAATATATAGAGTCTCTAACAATTCTCTTTATGCTTCTATGAGATTGATTTGAGATATTGATTGTACATTGATATTAGAACATATTGAGTCTCTAACAGTTCTCTTTATGATTCTATGTGATTGAGACAAGTCTTTGAGAAGACTTGTGGACTATTTTGAGTTAAGCTTTTGTGAAAGCTTGCTATGCAGATTTGAGCAAGTCCTATAGAGGACTTATTGAGTATATTTGAGCAAGTCCTAGAGAGGATTTGTTGAGCAGATTTGGACAAGTTATGTGTGAACTCATTGAGAAGATTTTGACAAGTTCTGTGTGAACTTGATGAGCAAATTTAGACAGGTTTTGTGTGAACCTGTTGAGTAGATTTGAACAGGTTTTGTGTGAACTTGTTGAGCATATTTGGACAAGTTCTGTGTGAAATTGTTGAGCAGATTTGGACAGGTTTTGTGTGAACCTGTCGAGTAGATTTGGATAGGTTTTGTGTAAACCTGTTGAGCAGATTTGGATAAGTTCTATGTGAACTTATTGAGTATATTTTGACAGGTTTTGTGTGAACCTGTTGAGCATATTTGGACAGGTTTTGTGTGAACGTATTGAGCAGATTTGGATAGTTTTTGTGTGAACCTGTTGAGCAGATTTGAGCAGGTTCTAAGTGAACCTATTGAGAAAAATTATACTAGACCGACTATACTATGTTTAGTGCAATATATTGAGCAAAATTGTGCTAGACCGACTGAACTATGTTTGGTACAGTATTGAGATAGAGCTTTGGAGGTGACATAGTATAGAGGATAGAGTCTTAGTGGATAGAGATCCAAAAGCCAAGACAATTGAAGACAAATATGAGTGAGGAGTCTTCAAGTGGAGAGAGATCCACAAGTCAGTGCAGCAGAGAGACAAAGTCTTCTAGAAGATCACTAGCCAGAGCAAAAGGGGAAATATTTATCCTGTGGAAGAGATCCATGAACTTGAGATTTAGAGGATCAACATATCCTTTGGACCAAGGTCCATAAACATTGTAATTTGGGAAATATTCCCAAGAGATTATTTGAGAAATATTTAGAAGAAATATTTTCTCTATGGAGGTAGCCCACATTGGGTGAACCACGTTAAATCTGTATCTCTATTATGTGTGGAGTTTTGTGAATTGCTTTGATTACTGTTATTGATACTGCTATCTATACATTGCATAATATTGATTTGAGAAGAAAAGTAAAAAGTGGTCTTATACTATTCACCCCCCTCTTAGTAGAAGCTTGTGTTATTCAAGATTCTATTGTACTTACTATATATTGCATTGCATCAATAAGAAAATCAGCTTCACGTTGAGTTCCTACATTAGAAGATATCCCTACAAGAATACATTTTATGACTCACAACCATATTTAGATAATCTAGAAGAGAGAAAAAATGGGTTAAAAAATTAAGAAGAAACAAATTTCATCACATACCCAACTTTGAGGATTTCCCCTATTTTTTACCCCTGACCTACAATTATAGACTTACCTTTGAGGAAGAAAAATATTTTAACACAAACATTGCAACTATGTTGAAATGAGTGGTGGATTTTTTAAATCAAAACTACTAGCCCACATATAGGGGAATGATGCAAAATGAGAACTTCAAGGGCAAGACTTGGGTGGTAGCATAAGAAAATGTATTATTACTTACAATATATCACATAGAATAACTCCAAATATTTGAGCCAACTTTTGAGCAAGCAGATATAAAAGGAGGTGAGTTGTCTAAGTTAAGGGATCCAAAAAATAGATGCACTCCCATCCTAGATGATCAAAGTAACCAATGGGAGGCCAAGATATGGGACTTTGGCCCTCCTAAAATGTATGAAGTTACTAGCATGGGCTAAGCATAAAGTAAAGCTATATCTTGACCCTTTTAGGATCATCACACACACACACACACACACACACACACACACACACACACACACACACACACACACACACATATATATATATATATATTCGATTAAAGGTAGGGTCATAATATTCATAACAAAGCCATAATGCTTGAAATGGTTGCACCAATCAAGATAACCTTGATCTATCAAATTGAGCATAAATGGATAAAATAATAACTAGAAGCATGGCAAAAGGTGGGTGGTATTGTAGCAGAGGGTTTAAAGATCGATCGATCATAAATCTTGGCACACAAACCAAGAAACTCTATCAACCGATAAAAGACTAGGGGTATCCCTTATAGACCAATAAATCCAAGCCTCAACAAGTGCATTAATGATAAAGAAAAAAGGTAGCAAACATCATTAAAATATCTACTCAACCTTGAATTCGCCCTATATATGCACCTAGAAACCCTGTAAGCACCTCAAAATCTAGAATACAAGGAGAGCTTATAGTCATGGAATCTAGAAGGATGAGCAAGTCAATAGTTACACCATCAAATCCTATTTTGAAGAAGATAAAGCATGCCCAATATACAAGAATAGAACCCCTAATGCAAATAGAAGACATAATTGAAAAGGTCATAACTCCTAGATTATCGAAGGACATAAGAACACTCAGGAATGAAACCCACCAAAAATATATGAAGGCTAAAGAAGAGTCATTTACAGCAAAAGTTTGGACTAGTTGCCTAGTCCAATAACTCCTACCACATGTCCACCCTTACTATAAGATAATGCAAGCATGTGTAGGAAATATGAATCCCATCTCAAGATGGTTGTGGAACCTCATGATGATGCCTTCCAAGTAATTATATCTAGAGAAGTGTAATAAATGCTAAAACAGCCAAAGGGTTTTTAGATGAACCTAGAAATTATAAACCAATATTATTCAAAGCTAAAATATGAGCTAAAATGATTGAATCAATAACTCAATAGAGCTACATACAATATGCTAGAGTCCCCCTTAGAGTGGGAGATATTCCATGAAAAGGCTAGAGATGCTTTGAGTATGGCAACATTCATCTTTGGGGATAACAATGACACGAAAGTAGCACATGAAGAACTGGCCATAATTCATATGCTAAGAAACAACATTGAAGGCAAGTTGCTAGCCCTTGAATTTAGTGACTTCATAGATCAATAAACTCATGAAGGATTAATCAATGTAAGGGTAAGTCTGGATTTTATGTATTGTTCATTCCTAGATCATTTAATTTTATATTAAAATGGTTGGAATTTTGAGTATTTAAATCTAATTATGGAAAATAAAAAAGGAAAAGGAAATCTTATCTTCTCTATATGGAAGTTCTTTCTCCCTATTATCATTTTTAAATGAATTTCTAGTCTTGACAATAATCATGATCAAAGGAGAAATGGTTAGGCAAATGTCAAGGGATATTATGGAAATATTAAGGGAACAAATAAAAGAGGATTGGTATTTTCTAGAGGAAGGGACCATGCTATGCATTTTTGGTTTCAGTAAGCCAGTCTTTCTGTTGCCAAAATATGTGAAAAAAGAGTGGCATGTATTGAAATACTTAGGTAAATAAATTTGATAGATGCAACCTATGTGAGTGGGCAAAGTAAGTTGAGGTTTTATAGAACCTCGTACTAGCTAGGGACAATAACCCAAGATAAAAGGAAAGCATATAAGGAGATAGAAGCTAAATTAAATAAATTAGGGATGGAAATACTGGAAGACACCTAGATCTATGACCCAAAAAAGAAATTTATTGCATAGTTGAGAAGTGCCCACACCTCTAGAAAATTTATATATGAACCTAGGCATGATCTTAAAATATTTAGAAGTATTTAGGAAGGAACTCTCCTACCCCTCAAAAAGGAGCAATTACTACAGTGGAAGCCCCAAAAAGTTTGTATATTTTTTCATAAAAATGTAAAAGAATCAGACCCTGCACTCCCAGTCAACACCACCTTGCAAAAGGCATTACGAAATCTGAAATAGAGTAGTAACAAGATCAAAGCATGGTGGAAATTTTATCAAGAGATTAGCCAAATTAAGGCTCCTTTTGAAATTCTAGATATATATGAAAATAAATCATTCAACCTATGCTACGATGAGGAGCACCCAGAGGAAGCACCAATTCAAAAAATACAAAGAAAAAGTAATGGCACCTACCATAGATATTATTCTAGCAGAACCAAAAGGAATCATAATGGTTAAACTAGATTATCAGAACAATGAATTAATGTAGAAGAATTAAGGAGTGAAACTCCTCCAAGAAAGAAAAAAATTGATACTTCAACCAAAATCACTAGAGGAAGGAGAAAGATATGAGACCCCACCCCAAAAAAGTCCTCCTCAACCCCTAGAACAAATTATTGAAGTAAGTGGTCAGTTACAGGAGTAAGAGATGTTGATTGAAGAAGATATAGTCGCAATATTAATTACCATTTTGAACTCAATAACTAGTCCAGAAGGAACAAGAAAAGAAAGATAAGAAATACCTGAAGTAGAGTTGCTCATTGAAAAGACCCGTCCACTAGCTTTCTCATCCTATCCCAAGGAACCTCCAACTTTTCAAGAGACATCAAATTCTTCTAAAGAGCTCCTAGTTATAACAGTCATAGTAGTTAATAACACCTCAAATTCCCCTTCTATCTCAACTTTCCAAGAAGAAACAACCCGACTACCTACAAATGTTACAACCTCCCTTCCATTAAAAACCTCATTTATCAAACCTCTAAATTCTTTCCTACCACCTTAGAGGTTTCAAAGTATTCAATAGTAACAAAGCAATTCGACCAACAAAAGCAAGCCTTTTTAGCATAGTTTTCATCCATGATCCAAATAAACTTCCACTTTGCTCCACAAAGGAAAACATTATTAGTCAAGTGATGACATAGTAGGATTGGCAAGTGCTGACATAAGGTCTTGATTTAAGAAATGTATAGACCAAATATAAAATGTAGCTCAAGCAGGAGGTAGATAAAATATTTACAATTGAGTAACACTAAGCTTGAATTAAAGGAGAAAGAAAGGAGATTAGAAATAGTAAAAATTACTTTGAATGACTCTCAGACAGAGACTAAAGCACTCCAAAAATAGGTAGATGAGCTAACTGAGTGTCAAAAAAAGTATCATGTAGATCCTATTATAAAAGCAAAGGAAGAACAAATTAAGAGTCTCTCAATAGAATTGATTGAATAGGATTTTGAAATTTTTTAGGAGAAAAAAGGATATCCAGAGAAGAATGGAAAATATCAGACCAAAAAATAAAGCAAGGCAACATAAAAAGATCAAAAACTGGTAAAAGAAATCAAGGACACCTACTCGAATGAGATTATTAGCATGGTCGACTCTCTCTTCTAGATATTAAAATTTATTGATAAAGCTACCAGATTGAGTGCCCAGGTAAAATAAAAACTGAATCAAGTTAGTTGAAGCTTCTATAAAATTAACTAAAGCAAAAAATTATCAAGAAATATTGTTCTTTGTATTTTACTCTAAGTTAAGGGCCATGCGAATTCATGACAAGAGTATGGCAGTGCGAAGGGTAATGGATTTCATTCAGAAAGAATGAGTCACACATATATTGTGAGACTCAGATTATCACCTTAGACAATGCTATTGCACGGTTTAAAGGTAATATTGATATATTGCTACAAAAAGGAATCCCTTCTCCCTAGAATGAAAGGGATGAAATTATCTTGGAGTAAGAATATATGCACCTACTAAAGAGCCACAAGGAAAATAGATTATTTTTCAAATATTGACTAGAATCTTTGGTAGCAAAGAATATTATGGGTTCAATTGGACCTATAGTCGAGCTAAAGACTCAAACACATATGATTGCCAACAACACAATGAGTCTCCCAAAAGCGGTAATATTGAGCTTGAGATATCGTACAACCACCACAAAATGATCCAATTACCATTAGAGGAGGAGTGGGTAGAAATAAAAAAAGTGCTATAAAAGTTGTCAGCCTTGTAATTTTGCCCTTGTTTTGTGTTTTCTTTTTGTAGGACTCACAAGATTTTGACCTCGTGCCCAAGAATTAAGGCAATAATTTTGAGTTTTTTTAGCAAGTAGGAAGGCCTCCGTGGTTTGCCAAAACTATAGTGATTGCTCACTACATGTAAGGTTTTAGCCTAAAAAAAAAGATAAGAACAAAGACATAATGATAGAAAGCATAAAAGTATCAATATGAGGTAACTGCTATTTTATAGCTCAAGCAGAGAAGAAAGGTAAAAGTTTTGAGCTTCCACACGTGACTTCTAAAAAAGGGGATTCAAAGCAAAAGAGAGGACCAATCGACACAATGAAAAATAACTCTTGATAATTAGAGGTTTTGAAAGGATACAAAGAATTAAAAATAAAGAAAATTGAATAGATAAACTATATAAGGAGCTCATGAGAAGCAAATACTAAAAAAGGTTTGATGAAAGATAAAAATAAACCTTCCATAAAATTATTTTTGATAGGAGATCCAGTTAAATCTCGAAGGTCTTAAAAATTCCTGATGTAGGCTAACAAAATAAAGTTTGACAAATGGCCAATGTAATGCACAAGGAAAATAGAAAGACTAGGAGTGTGCTAGAGTTTGAAGCTTGACACAAAGAGCCATCAAATCCCAAGTAAAATCAAATTTGGTTTCAAAAAGAAGTAATGCTTTGTGAATTTCTAGAAAAAGTAGGTAATATACATGGATATATCATTATTAAGAAAGTTAAGCATCAATTTCCAATGTCATCTCAACTTAGCATTCTAAGAAAAGTATTAAAAACAAGCATTGTGGCTATAGTCATGCATCTAATAGCAATAATTATAGAGGGTGTCCTCATTCACACCTACAAAAGGAGTATTTGAAGTTGTCAATTCACCCTACAAATTTTGGAAGAAAAATCTCTCTAATTATAATTGATATATAGTTTGTTTAGCATTGTAAAGCATTGATGAGTTGTTTAACATTCTCTTTATTATTTTTTTTATAGCAGCACCCAGACCCTAGGTCATTTATGAATATGCTTTCAAATCCCTGATTTTGGAATAACTTGTAATCTTTATTCATATATGCATACTAGAGGTCATGACCATTTGGTTCCAAGTGTCTTAGTTCTTCTTGTCATGTTTCCTTTGTGCATGTATTTATTTGCACTTCATTATATCAAGAGGAGGAAGTGTTCCTTGAGCATTGTTCATGGAAATTCACACGTATGAGCAATTTTTTTATGCAATTGAATCTTATTTGATCTTTGGCACATCACCTCTATTGGCTTAGGTTTTTCCTTTCCACTATCTTTGTTTTTATTGCTTTCCTTCTAACCCTTTTTCTTTGAAACCACTAGACTAGGATAGAATAGGAAAAATATCACTAAAGATCACATCTTAACAAGGATCCAAATTTGTAAAAAAAATTTAAGGCCCCAATAGAGCCTAACTCTATGCTCTTGGTACTAGCCTTGTCATGTCTCTTCATGTGAGGTGTTATTATACTGAACCTAGAGATAACCAAAGAGAACAACAATACCCAAAGTAGTAGTGCTTATAATGCTACTGACAATCTAGAAATGCTTTTGCTAAAGTTTAAAATATCATATTTTTCCATCCACTCAACCTATAATAATAATTTTGACACTAGCATTGTTATCATTAGCATTACTAGTGCTTCTGATGCCATTGCTATTGACTGTTACAATCTAAAAATGAAAGGCAAACACCTAACAAACATCAATTGCTTGCCAAATCAAGGGTCTATCATCCCAATCACATCTCGCATCCCCTAACACCTATCACTTGACATTATTGGTAGTGAGACCTCCTTTGATCCTCTCAATATTTCTTTTCTATCCTTCATCAAATATGCCACCCTCTTCGCATGCCAAATTTTCCTTAATCTACCTCCAATCTTATTTCCCCTCTTCATGTAGTCTGCCACTAATAAAAGTTGCCAAATCTAATAAATCCTCTAATATATCCTCCAAGGAATCCATGGCTTCTATAAATCCAACCCTTGGGAGAGCCTAATTAATCAATCCTTAAGCTAGCAAAGCCCTATCAAGTTCAAATCAAAATCCTAAGCAACAAACCTCTGTCTATTATAATCTTAAATTTGCATAATGAGGTGTTACTCATTTGGCTTTCAACATCCACATGTGAATTTTGTTAAGGTCTTTCAAGGCCATGATCAAGATATTTTTGTTTGAAGGCCATTCACACTATGTAAGGTAGAGATTTTTTTCATGGTTTCTCACAACTATAGTTGTACGACCATTAGAATAGGCTTCCATTCAAGGCTATTGGATTTGCTCTTCAACCCTCTCCTTTGTCTTTTGATCATAATTTTCATCTTTTATTTATCATGTCTTATCTTAATAATTTTTGGAATTAGGCACCTAATATTAATATAATTGCATTTAAATCTAATCGTTTACATTTAACTAGTTAAGTAGAATATTTTTTCTTGAACCCCTATACCTTACTAGGAAAGGTCTTGCATCTAGTTGATCTATCATGGGTTTCCTAGCTTGGAAACCCCTTTTACTATACCTATAAGCAAAAGCACTGTAGGATTGCAATACTAGTAGCACTATTATGCTATTATTTCTTTATCATAGAGGCTGTGAATCTTGTGGTTTATCATCATATGATAGTAAGCAAAAGCATTATCCATAGTCAAAAGCATTGACGATGCTTTTGTTGTTTGTAAATCAAACATAATTTTTAATTTTATTATTTTATCAATTCTTTATGAATAGGGGTCTGATATTAGTCAAGTGGATGGTAGCCATCTTAGGTAGACCCCTCAACCTCATATTATGTTTTTTTATTTTTCTCTATTTGTAGGTATTTTGAGGAACAAAGAACAAATCAACAAAACTACAAACAAAATCACCATAGGATGAAAGCACTAGTAGTGCTTCTACAACTACAATGCTTTTGCTGATTAGGGAGCAAAATCAGGTTTTCTCCATTTCTTTTTGCATCCTAGTTTAATCCAGCTTTTAAACTAGCTATTTTGATTATCTATTGTATGTCTTGTCCATTTTAGTCATAAAATACAATAAAAATAAGATAGCTTGAATCTTAGGGGAATGTATTTTAGCACTTTATCAATTTAAGACTAACATGTTAATTGGAATATTTACATTTACATTAAATAAATATTTGCATATGGACTAGAATATTGATTATTGCATCTTCCTTGCACATTTGTTCCAAAAAAAATAGCATCTTTACTTTTGTCATTAATTGAAAAAGCATACATTCATAGTACCTATTTTACTACATCCTGTCTTCTTACATTGTAGTTTAAAACATCCTTTAAGTGTTAGATTAGGATTAAGTAGTCTAAAAATAATCTTAGAAAAATGTAGTTGTTTTCAAGCTAAAACACAAAACATAGAATTTTAGAGAAACTTCCCCTATCCTCAAAGTGAGACATTATAGACATGACACCAAGCAGGGATATAAGAGCTAGGGTATCTATCCCCATCCATAAGTCAAAAGTGATCCACAATTTACCGTCTTCATATTTTGGTGAGCCTAACATGAATACCACGTGGGTCCCAGGATCCCCTTTTTTATGAACTTGCCTTAATCAAACTTAAAAATCTTTTAAAATTTAAAGAGAGATCATTTTAATTTGTTTGCATTAGTTTAAATCACAAAAAATATAATAAGAACATAACTAATTGTTAGTACTACTAGGAATCTTCTTGATTCCTTGAGTAGTTGCAACACAAACTATTTGGTTCTATTGGGTATGTAGTGATCCCAGGTTGCTAGTTGCCCACATATGGTCTCATGCATACTTACACCAAATAGGGTGTATATCATAGTGGACTAGTGGGATTCATAAGGAGGAAAAAAATGACCCTTCACATATCAATCTCAATCACATTTGTGAATGGTCACTTCCATGTATGATTGAACTTCCACATATTGACTCTCATGTATCAATGGGTATATCAAGAGGAGTTAGGTATATAGGGAACCTTTAGTAAATATGAGGTCTTCAAGGTATGTTAGTAAAATTAGGTATATAGAGAGAAGATGATATAAGGTTATAAAGACTTCTTCTTCTTCTCCTCATTCTTCTTATAAGTAGCTCTATAAATGAGTAAAATCTTAAAGAATCCCCTTTTTCTCACCAAACATTAAATCCATGGTCAAGAAATGATATCTAACCACAGTGTTGCTCAAAAACTAGCTAGTCATCCTAGCCCTCTAGTGGAGGGCTAATATGAATACCTTGTCCACAAAAATCTAAATTTTGACCAAGAAGAAGAGATTGCATATTCTCAAAATTGCTTGTGCCCAACCCATGAATAAGATGGAAGATTAATCTTCTGATCTGCAACCCATACGGATAATTCCCTGTAAAAGCACAATAAATTTGTAGATACTTTATTCAAGGAGGCTAAGGGTACAACAAAATCCTCATCTACCAATCTCTCATACTCAACCTGTCAATCAAGTCAATTATTTGATTTCAAGCATTTTGGGAACTAATCATACAATGTCAATTTCAACGTTATATTGCCAAATGTCTCAATCTCCACCTCAAATCCATTATCAACAAATTTCTTCTATGTCTCAACTCATATTTAAGCCACCATCACAATATGTACCTTTCATCCAATCATCATAGTCCAACCTGATCTCTCTAGAGCTTTAGGCTCTAACCATCCAATGAGAGAAATTGAAGCAACAAATGGACTTTATCTAAGGGTCATCCTCAAGTCAAAAATACTCCTACGATAACCTATGTAATCAACCCTTAGATACCTTTATAACAAGCTACCCCTTTCCTCAAAAATTTGAAACCCATAAGTTGCATATGTACAAAGAAAAAAGGATCCCATCAACCACCTTAGTTTTTTTAGAACTACCTACAACAACATCATCTACAATAAAATGCTCCTTCAAAAATATTTTTCTAAGAATATTAGTGGTCCTAGATTGGAATTGTATTACCAAATACCAAGTCATTTCCTTCAAAAAGTTTTATAGACCTAGGAGAAATATTTATCAACTAGTTCCTAGTCTGTATTAAGAATAAGGTCACCATATGTGACATACCAACTTAAAAAATCAAAATACGATATTGTTACCAACTTTTTAGGAAGATGGCAAGCCCTACTAGGGAGACTACAATATTTTTTCCCTTCAAGGGATCTACTTAAATTTTTTATAGCCAATCTACAAGATTAATTAGCCTTCTATTTGGAAACAACTAATGTGTCCTCATTTGAAGATATCATTGACATGGCCAAGATACTGGAGACCACTCTTATAAAATAATGGAAATACAAAACTAAAATTGCCAAGAGGAAGGCAAGTCCTCCTCTTCAGAACCAAAGGGATAATGAAATATGTTGAGGAGTATTACATTATTTAGTACATGCTAATGAACCCCCATGGCACCTTCATGGTATATTTATAAATATATAATAGATTAGGGTTGAGTCTATACTTTAAATTGGGAGTTATATTTCCCCTTTTATGTAAGTGTGAATGTGTAGAAAATGCATAAGTATCATGTAAGTTAGAGTGCAAGTGTAGGTTGAGAGAATATGCACAAGTGTCTTGTATGTAAGAGTGCAAATATGTAATGTGAGGATGTGCATAAGTGTCCTAGATTAGGAGTGCATGTAGAAGTCTAAGAGTCATGTAGATGTGTGTAAGTATTGTAGAGTCAAGTGTCCATAAAGTATGCAAGTGGAAAGTTGATAAGCCAAGAGTCATGAGACTTGGAATATGGAGAGCAATAGTCAAGTACTTGAAGAGTCACATTACTATGGCTATATTATGGAGATAATACTCCATAGAAGAAACAACAAGAAGAAAACAATTCATATCTCATATATCTCATTGTAAGAGGAAGAGGAGCAATAAATCTTGTATACATTTTGAGCAATTAATATTGTAAGTTTTCTTCATGTATAGTTCATGAATTATTCAGGCTATTTACATTCATATTTTAGTATATAAATGAATTTTATTTGCTTTATTATATAAGCCTTTATATACATATTAATTTGCTCATATTATTATACTCATCATATTATTAAATTGACCTTTATTATTGTGGCTATTTTATATTGGCACCTATGTGATATTGTGAAATTACCTATGATATTTTATGGTAGTAAGGATTAAAAATCCAACACAAGAATAAACATTGTTGACGATGGAGTTATAGATTGCCATAAAACCAATACTGTCAACACTACTAAAATCCTTAAAAGATTATTGTAGAAAATTCCAACCAGCAAAATCCCAAGAGGTACACCCCAACTAGATGAACCTCTTTCTATTAATCTAGATAAGTTCCTTAGATCCAATATGGTAGAACTCCAACCCATAAAGCCTTTAGGGCCTGGAAGGGTAAAAGCTTCTTGGTTTAGGCCAAATAAATAATGTGGATTCCATAGGGTCAGTGGTCAATTGAAATATAGGTGTATGGGCCTCAATAATGTGGTACAAGACCTTATCAATAATGGATAAATTTTTATCAATAACTTTGAATCCTAAACTTCTTAAAATCAAGATCTTGGTATTTTAAAAAATTTATTGAAAAATCACAATAATCAAAATTAAAGTGCAACAAAAAATATCAATTGTTGAAGTGTACCAACTCCTAATCAAGGGATGGTTGATACCCTTGATTAGTATCATTTTTCTATGTGTGTATTGTGATAAGACATAAACATAAGAATCAATCATCAACTAGTCAATTAGTAAGACCGCCTTTAGTCCTTCAATAAAGAAACTCTTCTCCACTTGAAGGATCTCCTTTAATCATCTAGTCCCAAAACAATACCAAAATCAAATATGCTTTTGACTTGATTCAACAACTTGAGAACACCCCTACTAAGATCTCTATCTTTAAACTCCTCAAGCCTCCTAAGGTACATTAAGATATCTTAATCAAGGTTTTGAGTGAAAAAACTATCCCTCAAAATTTAAATCCCGATGAATATGCTTTCATAATGATATCGATTGAGGTTAATCATATCAATAGATTATTTTATGATTATGATATCCATAAATCCTCTTTGACCAAAGATCTACCACTATACATTATAGTCCCAATCAATTATAGATTTGTGAAATGAATTTTAGTTAATAATGGTTATGCTTTATATGTGTTTGGCTTGAAGTTCTTCAGTCATTTTAGTCTAATCAAGCAAGAGTTAGAAAAATATGATCTTATGATTTAGGCTTTCAATTATGGGGAATGTGAGACTAAAAATACAATAGTATTTCCCCTCAAAATCATACCCTATACCCTCAATACTCTCTTTTATGTCATGTCATATGATCTATATTACAATATTCTTGAATTGTGGGTTGTCCCCTCAACTTTACATCAATGCTTTAAATATGAAACCAAGGGTTAACTTATAATATTCCCATAAAACCTAAACCTTAAAAATATTGTAAGGTAATTAAGGCCAAGAATCAAAAGGCCAGTTTTTACCCTTATTGAAATCCATTTATTAAGTCTTCATCTTCTAAATCTCCCATCACTGATGCATTGAGATAACTTAATATAAATGACCCACTTAAAAAATAATTATTGGAAAGTGGTAATAAATCAAGAAACATTAATAATAACCTAAATGTAAATAATAATCAACCTTTCTTGGACCTAGCCAAGCTTCCTCCCTCTCCTTGAACCTTAGGCTTACCTTCTAGTTCTAATAAGGGTAAAATAGTACAAATAGGAAGTTGCTCCTTCATTTATGTTGGGACTTCCAATGATGATAAAGGAAATGGTATAAAATATTACCTAGTTGAAAAATAATACACTTCATACTTTTTATCAACTTTATAGCTCATCCCTAAACAAATGTTAGCTAACACGGGTTACAAAGGCAAAGGACTAGGTTTGTATGAGCAAGGTATTAAAGAACCCCTACAGAATAAATCCTAGCTAAGATGTTGAAGGATAGGTCATATCCTGAGCCATAGTGGGCCTTACCCCATTTCGTCTTCAAATAATGAAGAAGAGCTTGATTATAATGATGATTATGATCAAGCCTCTCTAGCTAGTACTATTTCCTTAAATGGACTTGAATGGAATGATAATGATGATTATGGATCATCATATCTCATAGACCCTAGTTTCTCTCAATTTACATGATGCCTTTGAGTGAATTGTGTAACCTTAGACTATCTAGAGTTGGTCACAAATAAAAACTATTGTGAATAGGATGACGTAGAATATGATCCTCCCCAAGGTAGTCACTCAAACTATCTTGACCAAAACTAGTTCTATATTGGATGAGCTTTCCCCCAAATTTCCAATGTAGTTATGTCATAAAAGCTAGACAATAACTATTCATCCATAGACCCCACTAACTTATGAAACATTGGAGTGCTTCTGCCCCCCTTCAATTAGAAAACTAATATAGTATTTTAATTAAGGAAACCCTAGATGTCAATATTGGGATACAAGATGATCCTAAGTCCCTCACACTAGAAAAATATCTAACCATGGAAAAATACGAGGAATGTACCAAGCTACTAAAAGAATTTTAGAATAATTTTGCTTGGTCAAACATGCCTAGTTTAGACCCTTCCCTAGATATCCATTACTTAGTTGTCACCATGTATTCAAAATTTGTAAAATAAAAATTACGAAAAACACATATGAAATTCACACTTGTAGTTAAAGAGGAGCTTCATAAGATCCTCAATGTCATTGACTGTTTTGACTAGATCAATAAAATTGTCCCCATTGCCAATAAAACTTAAAATGTTAGAGTGTGCACTAACTTTTAGGACATCAAAAAAGCATATCCCAAAGATAATTTCCCTCTTCCCAACGTTGATACGATTATCAATTTCATAAGAGGGTGTGGACTGTTATCCTTAGTGGATGGATTCTCAAGGTATAATTAGATCAAGATAGACCTTTGGTATCAATCCAAAATAACTTTCACTATCCTTTGGGGATCCTTATGCTATCAAATCATGTCCTTTAGGATGAAGATCACATGAACTACCTATGAGAGAGCCATGACCTACATATTCCATGATATGATGCATGATATTAGAAGAGACTATGCATATGATATTCTTGGTCAATATATAAACTAACAAGACCACGTTTGAGGTCTAATAAGTATTATTGAGAGGCTAAGGGAGTACAAGGTATGCCTAAAGCCTCAAAAAAATATATTTGGGGTAATAGTAGAAAAGACCTTGGGATTTATTGTATATAAAGGGGAATTTATATTGACCCTAATAAAATATTGGATATTGTCAACATGTCATTACCTCAAATATTGATCCAATTGGATAGTATCTAGGATAAAATCCAATCCATCAAGAGATTCATCTCCTAGCTCATTGACAAGTACCGACCCTTTACCAAGCTCTTGAGGAAGTACGTGGTATTTGAATGGGATGATGAATGTTAGGCCATGTTTGATATCTTAAAATCTCATCTCGTGTCACCTCTAATTCTTATCCCACCTAATCCTCATAGACCTTGTTATTTTACATAACAATCACATAGTATGATTTAGGAGATATGTTGGCACAATATGATGACCAACATAGAGAAAGGGCTATCTTCTTCATTAGCTAAACCCCTGGTTAATTATGAAGTTTGATATATATAATTACAGAAGATTTACCTAGTTATAGTGTTTATATTCTAAAATATTAGATATTATACACTTACCCATAGAACCTTTGTCATCACAAGAGTAGGTCCCTTGCCATATCTTGTATCCAAACCTCACCTCTTAGGGAGAATTGTTAGGCCAGGTATTGTGCTTAGTGAATTTGATATGGAGTTTATCAATCAAAATTTTGTGAAAGATCAACTTATTATTGATCAATTAGCAGTTGCACCCTTAGAAGCTAGACAACCCTTATTATTGGAATATTTTGATGAGGTATTCTTCAACCTACGTTTAGAAGTAAATCAAGAAGATTTTTGGACCTTATAATTTTATGGTGCAAGTGTCCAAGGAGAAGGGGTAGGAGTCATTTTGATCACTCCTTAACAACAAATGATCCCTTTGCCCTTTATGCTCAAGTTCACTTATACCAATAACACCAAAAAATATGAAGCCCTTATCCTAGGGCTACATGTTGCTATAACCTGTAATGTTAAAAAATTTCTTTGGGTACTCCCAAATACTCATCAACTAAGTCAATGATGTATACCAAACTAATGATGATATACTAAATCCATATAAATAAATTATTGATAACTTGATGACTACTTTTCATAAAGTCACCATTAATGCTATCCCTAGGTCTAATATCCTCCATGCCAATGCTATGACTTTGGCTACATTCATGATCACTATAGAATTGGATGATGAAAAAGCCACTATAGTCATCAGATAAGTTAGGGAACCCACAACCTTAGAGTCCAACCAAATTCTCTTAGAGGTATTTTTGATTGAAGTGGCCTCAAACCCTAGTCCTTTGTATAAGAAATATTTACTCAAGGATGAGACTTTGCTTGATGGTTTGAATCACAATGAGTGTAAGAACCTCAAGCAACAAGAGTGTAGGTATGCCATCAATGATAACATTTTGTATCATCACACTATTGATGGCATCTTGCTTAGGTGTTTATATCATGTCAAAGTACAAACAATAGTCCAAGAGGCCCATGATGGATCATTTAAAGGCCACTTCAGTGGTTTTAACATAATTAAGTAACTCCTTATGATGGGTTATGAATGATCCTCCATGGAGAAGTACTCTTGCAACTTTGTTAAGAGGTGTGATAAATATCAAAAGAATGAAAACCTTATACGCACCCATTTCTACTCCCTCTAACCCCTAACCTTATTTTGACCTTTCTCAATTTAGGGATTGGATATAATTGTGAAGATAAATCCCATGTCTATTTATGGACATAATGATATCATCAAAATTACTAAATACTTCACCAAATTGGTTGGACCAATGCCTTTAGCCTCAAAAACTAGAGTGCAATTTTCCAAGTTTATTCTTAAACAAATCCTAAGTCACTATGCCATCCATTTTATCATCTTATATAATGGAACATATTTTAAAGATATCCAGAATATTTGTTATAAATATAAGATACAACACAAATGGTCCATCCCTTATTATCCTCAAGGCAACAACCAAGTTGAAGACTCTAACAAAACCCTTATCAAGATCCTTAAGAAGCTACTTAGTAAAACTAGTAGAGATTGACATCTTCAACGGTATCCATCCCTTTGGACATATCACATCAATATCATAACACCTATTGGTGTCATACCTTATGCTTTGGTTGATATCACTAAAGTAGTTTTTCCCTTTTCAGTTTGAGGTCCCTTCCTTATGCACTCTTTTACAAGATACCTCTATAGGATATGAATTTTGCTTCACTCACCTTATCCAACTAGAACTGCTTGATGAAAAATATATCCATGCCATAGAACACCTAAGGATCTAATAGTAAAGGCTTAAACAAGCCTACAATAAGAAGGTATGATCTAAATCCTTTGAAGTTGATGACTTAGTCCTCAAAGAGAACTAGAAAATATTAATGCTAAAATAGAGATCAAAGGTAAGTTTGAGCCCAATTAGCTAGGTCCATACATCATCCTTGCCAAGTATGGTTCAAGTGCATATTTCCTCACTATGCTTGATAGAAAAGAACTTAAATAATCAATGAACATAATGCATCTTAAAAGATGTTGTGTAAAAAACCAAAACTTCTAATTTATGGCTTTTATGATTGTTTACTTTATGACTACCTATTTTCATGCATTTACTTGTATATTTTTGTATTGCTTATAGCATAGATATTCAGGGGCCCACAATGACATATAAAGATCTATCCTTGTTAGGATAGTTGTTTTCCTTTTACGTAGTGACTGATGGGAGTGGATCCCTCCTTGTCCTATTTTGTAAACTATTCACCATACCATACACATCTTATAATATACGAGCAAAAATATATGATATTTTGTAAACTTATATGCTTTTTCCCATAATTAAACATGCCTTTAAAGCATGAGTGAGCATCATTGTTAGAAAATTTGCAGTAAAATAAAAACACATCCACACAATATTGTAATATTGATAGAAAACAAGCTTGAAATTAACAATATTGTAATATAAAACAAAAACGCAGTAGATTATATTATAGAAAACAAGAACACATTAGAGAATTTCAAGCCTATTCAAGGGGAAATCCTCCTCAGAATTAGAGATTAGATATAGAAAAAATATGAGATTCCTCTTGTCTTGCCCCCTTGGTTCTTTTATAGAATTCAACTACCATAAACCTAACACTCAAGTATTTCCATCTATGTGCAAGTGGATGTCTAAGCTATAACTCCTAAAGAATAACTATTACATATTTAAGTAATATTTTTTTATAATACATAATGGTTACATCATATGGGCCCATAAGCCTAGGCACCTAGAGTACCTCATGACTAGAAAATTATTAATAATATTAGAATGGGACCTTAACATGCCCATCCCCTTTAAAAAAATATTTATCCTCAAAGATGGAGACAAGGAAATTATTGGTGAAGCTATAGAAGAGACTCCTATATGGCATATTCCTATTGTAAACCTCACCAATGGAACAAGACTTTAATAATGGTATGGTTATAGAGAGTGCAGGTTCTATGGTCTAGAATGTTGTTAGATTCCAAGATTATCAAACCTTCATTATCCAGCTTTGGAAGTGTCGATTGGACCTAAACATGGTTGCTCAGTACCTTCTTGAGATAAGATACATGGTGGTAACACAATATTATAGGCCACTTGTCCAATCCATTGAATTAATTAGTAGGATCCATAAAACCTTGTTGTAAGCTTTTGATGTGCATGAAGTTGCACTAATGATTGATTATATGGTTGGAGTCAAAGGAAGACCATATCGCCTATATTGAATTTATACTCTAAATAATGTTGATCAATATGCTCTCACATCTAGTTTTGAGCCATAAGCAAATTTTCCTTCAACTGTTGTAAGAGTTGGGTACATTCTTGAAGTGTTGCACCCACCACCTAAACTTTGGATTTTCTTAGAACATATGAAGAGGGCGACGAAGGTGGGTACCCATAAATTGCTTTAAAAGGAGTCATTCTAGAGTCTATGTGGAATAAGCTACAAGATTACTACAATGGTAAGGTATTTGGCCTCTCTTTGAGAAGTCCAAGGTTTAAACCCCACTTAGTATGAGGGGATCAGGACCCCTCATAAAAGCCTGTGTAATTTCATTGAAAAAAATGATCTTATAGTGCTTTAGATTGGTTCTTTATGATTTTTGATAGTTCATATGGACTTGGAACCCTATGCACCCTATTTTATTCATATTTTATGATCTACTTGTAAGGAAGTTTATGTAAAAGGGATGGGGACCTTTCAATCCCCTTCTTAACCTATTAATAAATAAAAAGTCTATGTGGATTGAAGTGTTGTACCACCATTCATCTAATGGAAGCCACTTAGCCCACTATGCTAGGTGCTTAAAAGTAAAATAGTGAAGGTAGATTTCCAAGTAGTGATTGAAAATTTTGGTTTACCTGTTGGTCTAAAAATGGTAGGATGAGCTCATTCTTAGGTGTGTTCCTTGTAGTTTAAACCATTCCTACAAAAAATGACTAGTGAAAGTGGGGTCCTAGTTAGACACAATTGATTTTGGCATACCATGGACTTGAAAATAGAGTCCATGAATAGTTGGGCAATAATGGAGGTATGGTAAGGATGGGCAAGGGAACACAAATGAGAATACTTCAAGGGATGGTCCACCATCACAAGAATGACTATTTCTCCCTCAATTTAGGAAGTCCTTCAATGAAATCCATAGAAGCATCAATCCAGATATTTTTTTTGGGAGTGGTAAAGGTCGTAGAGTGCTTGGAGTACAAACCATTTCTCCTTTCACCCATTGGCAGATCTCACACTCCACAACAAAGTTTTGGATATTTTTTTATTTCTTCCTATTATAATGACCATTTAGCTTGCACATGTCTTGAAAAAAATCAAATGGCCTATTGTGGCTGAAGCACACATCTCTTTCATGATGTCCTCATGGATCAATGAATTTTTAGGAACCACAATGTGATCTTGGTATCTTAACAACTATCCATCCCATAAATAATTGATGTGTGAATTGGGGTCCCTTTGGAGCTACTCCCTTAGATCTTGTAAGGATGGATCCTTGCTTACTTCTTTCTAAATTTGGGAGACACATTGGGAAAGTGGGGAAGAGATGGCACATAGTGTATGCTGATCCTCAAATTAATGTGAAAGGGCATCTACAACAATGTTTTCCTTCCATTTCTTGTAAATGATATTATAATCATAACCCAATAATTTTAAAACCCATTTCTATTGTGTTGGAGTATATACCCTCTATTCTATAAAATATTTCAAACTCTACTGATTCATTTTAATAAAGAAATGCCTTCTAATGAGATAAGATCTCCAATGATTGACAACATGGAGGATGGCCATCATTTCTTTTCCTTAAGTGGATTTTTCAATTTTTTTCTTGATAATGACTTACTAGAAAAAGCTAAGGGTCGCCCTTCTTACATTAAGACCACACCAATGCCATGACCCAAAGCATCACTGTCAATTATAAATAGTTTGGAAAAATTAGGAGTGGCTAATATCAGAATCAAAATCATGGCTTGTTTGAGATATACGAAAGTGTTTTCTATTGGATGTGTCCACAAAAATGAGTTCTTTAACATGGTAATTAGTAGAATTGCTATTTTTCTATAACTTTGGATAAATTATTGGTAGTATCCAGTGAGACTCAAAAATCCCTGAAGCACCTTGAGAGTTTATGGCTTAGGCCAATTTTGTATGGATTCCATTTTTTGGGTCAACCTTAACTCCCTCCTATAAAATAATATACCCCAAGTATTCAATCTCCTACATTCCAAAGGAACATTTGGATCATTTTACAAATAACTAATGGTTTTGTAAGAGTTGCAAGGTTTAGTCTAGATTTTGTAGGTGTTGTTTCCAAGTGTGGCTATAGATGATAATGTCATCGAAGAAGACCAAAATAAACTTACAAAGGCATGGGTGAAAGACACTATTCATGAGGCTCTAGAAGATGGAAGGTGCATTAGTTAGGCCAAAAGACATGACAAAAAATTCATAATGACCCTCATAAGTCATGAATGTAGTTTTTGAAATGTCCTCTTCCTTAATCCTTATCAGATGATATCTAGAGCAGAGATCCAACTTGGAAACAATTGGTGCCATGTAACTCATTCAATAACTCATCAATCACAGGAATAGACAATGTATCCTTAATGGTGAGTTTATTGAGTTCACAAAATTCTACAATCAACTACCATAACACATATTTTTTAGACCAATAGTACCAATGAAGAATAAGGACTGATACTAGGTTGAATTACCCCTATATTTAATAAATCTTGCGTCAAATTCTTAATTTTAAATTTTTACGAATAAGGGTATCTATAGGGTTAGATGTTAGGTGGAAAGCTACTTGGTAGAAACTATATTGCATGATCATGGGAACAATATGGAGGTAATCCCTTGGGCTCTATAAAGAGAGAATCATGTTAATTCAAAAGATTTGCAAATTCCATATTTGTTTGCCTACTTTAGTATTTTGTGGATGGATTGCAAACAACTAGGCTACCACCCCATGTGAGGATTTTATAATAATTTTCCCATTTGAATTGAATTGATGACCTAAGTGGATCCCATGAGTGAGCCATGAAGAATGTATAACCTCTCATTCTGAGTAAATTGCATCCAACATTCAATAAATTTCCACACTATTATTCCCAAGGTATGAAGCCATTGTTCCCCCAAAACATCACAACCTCCTAACAGAAGGGAAAATATATCAACTTTAAGTCCATAATACTCTACCTTCAATGTAACATTCCAAAATTCCCCTTACAAGGTAATATTTTTCCATTTGGCAACATGACTTCAAATGAATTGCAAGAATGTATGTAGTAGTTTTCTTTCTTACTTACTCAGGGATCAATAAAATTATGTGTACTACTTGGATCAATAAGAATTATAATTATTTTCCCTTTGAAATATCTTACTACCTTCATAGTTTGAGGGGTTGAGGTTCCTGCAAGTGCATGAACAAAAATATCTAGTTGTGGTTATTCCTGTGCTTTACCCTTATCCTAGTGCTCTTCTTCCTATTGGTCTATTTATTCATGTACTTTTTTTTTTTAATTTGTGGAAAACATCCCAAAAGGGATGCCACTTTCGGGTAAGACCCAAGGAGGCAGGGGTATCCATTCCACAAAAAATTCCCAGGAATTGGACCTGGCCTACCACCTTTGACATACTCAAGGAGTAAACAAACACACAAAACCAATTTAAAAATAAGTAAATAACAACAAAAATAATAAAATAAAAAACATGCTCCTTGAGTGTGTAAAAAACAAAAGCACAACCAAACACGCACAATTAGATAAAAGAAACCACAACACTAACCACATAGAAAAACACAAGAACCACATAACAAAACACAAACAAGACAAAAACAATAGAACACTACAAAGACATAACCCAAAAAAAACATGAAAAATAAACACAACCAAAACCTAAAAAATTAAAAAATAAAATAAAAATAAAAATAAAAAACAACCAACAACATATATATAAAAAAAAAAACATAGAAAACACTCATACATAAAAACACGAAATAACACAAACAAAGAGAAACCCAAGAACAAGAACGAAAAAAACACAAGAACAATAACAAAAAACATAAAAAAAAAAAAAAAAACTCACCCACCTTAAAAAACTAAACAAAAATAAACAAAAAAGAAAAAAGAAATAAAAAATGAACAAAACAATGACCTATCTAGACCAGAAGACTATTAAGGCAAGAATCAACAGAGGAAACAAAATAAAGAATAGAATGAGCTAGGGAACTAAAAAAATTGAATGAACCAAAGAGAAGCAAAAAAAAAAAAACAAGAAGAAACTAGGTACCTTCAGAATTGGAGCCATCCAAATAAATGATAGAAAGAAGAGCTTCCCTAATTTGAGAAGCCCACCATATAGGAGGGTGGCCATAACAAGTAAGATCACCTTTGTCCAAAACCCAATTAGCTAAAGCATCAGCACTCTTGTTTTGATCTCTGACCACATGATTGTAATCAACTTTCAAAAATCCCATCTGGGTTAACTGAATCTTCTCAATAATTCTTTTTATTCTCCTATCCACATTATGATTCTTAGAAGGATTCTTCAAGAGATTAATCATAAGTTGAGAGTCAAACTCAACTAACACCTTTTCCCATACAACCTTAGTAGCCTCCTGAAGGCCTCTGAGGATACCATACCCCTCAGCAAGGTTATTGGAAAGAATACCCAAATTCTCAGCAAAAGTAAAAACCAGGGAGCCATCTGAAAGTCTACCAATTCCTCCCACACTGGCTTTTCTAGGGTTCCCTCTAGAGGCTCCATCAGTATTGACTTTTCCAAAATCCTTATGAGGAGGTTGCCAATTTCTATTCCTATCCATCTTACTAATACTCACATTCCCTTTAAGTCGGTTGCCCTTAGAAGGTTTAATATTAAATATTTGCATCACTTGATCCCATATTTGGTGGGAGTTTTGGGGGTGATTAAGGAGATGATGGATTGATTCAACTAAGTTGGCTATGGTATTTTGCCAAATATAGTGAATATCCTTCCTATCTTGATTAAAAATTCGTTGTTACTTTCATTCCAAATATTCCAAAGAAGAATGGTAGAACCCATCCAAACTAACTGCCTAATAAAATGATCAACACCCTCTTGATTAGGCCAATCCCTCCAAAGCTATTCAAAAGTAAAAAAATTGGACCACTGTAAGCCAAGTAAAGTGGCCATTCTCATCCATAGCTCAGAGGCTAAAGTACACTCAATAAAAATATGGTCGATATTTTCTACATTCTCTTCACACATTTCACATCTAAAAGGGCCATGAAAACCACGCTTCATAAGTTGCTCACCAGTAAGCACCCTACGATGCAATAAAATCCAATTAAAGAACCTCACCTTAGGCCAGAGATTTTGAGCCCACAATCAAGAAAAGATGTCAGAAGAATGGTTGGGATTATTATGGCATAAGTTCAAATAACCTTGAGCAACTGAATACTCACCCTTAGTAGTGTTTTTCCATCCAAAACAATCTTTTTCATGGGACCAAGAGAGGACTCATATGAAGGATGCCTTGGATATCTTGTCTTTGCATTTCTAGGATTTAAATAGGCCAATCCTCAATAGGGATCCAATATCTACCAACCTTTGAATTACCAGTATGGTATCGACAGTAATTAGCCACCTTTATCCAATTAGCTCGGTGAAGCTCCTCCATCCAAGGCCTCCAATCGAGAAACTGAGTTATCAAAGGCTTGTGACCATCCCAAGAATCTATCCAAAAATTTGCATGTTGACCATTATGAATGATCCAAAATAATTTTTTCTTTATCAAATATTCACCAGTCTTAAGAACTTCTAAAATGGGAGAACCTTTGGTAGGAAGTTGATAGCGAACAAGGTCTTCAGGACTTTTGTTCTTAGTATATTTAGCATGGAGATTATTGGCCTAAAGAGCATTGGGGTTATGCAACATCCTCCAATATAATTTAGCAGCTAAAGCTTTGTTGTTATTAATTGAAGACCATAATCCTAACCCCCCTTCACTCTTAGGAAGACATAAAGTATCCCATTTCACTAAGGCCCATTTTCTTTTCTCCTTAGTACCACTCCAAAGGAAACGATGACTGATTTGATCCAATTATTGAAGAATAGCCTTTGGGATATTCAAAATGGAAGAAACATAAATAGTAATAGATTGAAGGACTAATTTTACCAAGGTGATTCTACCCCCAGAAGAAAGCCACTTGTTGGTCCACATTCCAATTTTCTTCTTGACTTTGTCCAACAACCAATTCCAATCTTTATTTTTTTGCCTTTGAATATTTATGGGAATACCTAAATAAGTGATTGGAAGAGGGGTCTTCTTATATCTTAGTTTATCCAATACCATGGATTCCTATTTAGTAGAGCAGTGAAAGAAAATAACTTTAGATTTGTCTTCATTGATCAACTGTCCAGTAGCCTTAGAAAAATAGCTAATGATTTGTTTAATATTAGAAACTTCCTTAACTATAGCTTTACCTAAAAGAGTGAGTCATCCACAAATTGAAGATGAGAGATAGGTCTAGCTCCATGAGCAATGGTAACTCCCTCAAGGGTTTTGTTTTCCCTCTTTTTGGTTAAAGTCCTACCCAAGCATTCAATAAGAATGATGAATAAATAAGCGGATAGCGGGTCACCTTGCCTAATACCTATAGAAGTTGGGAAAGACTGATAAGGCCTGCCATTGATAAGAACTAAGTAGGAAACTAAAGAGATACATCCCATAATCCAATCCATCCAATCCTTAGAGAAACCAAATTGCCTCAAAAATTTGATAAGGAAGTGCCAATCCACTCTGTCATAAGCTTTGGATAAGTCTAACCGAATGAACATGGAAGGAGAATTTTGCATATCCATGGAATGGATGGCTTCCTGAGCAAGAACTATCTCATCTACTATTTTACGTCCTTCCACATAACCCCCTTGCTCTGGGGAAATAATCTTATGCAAAAGAGACTTCAACCTTTCTGCCATGATTTTAGTAATGATTTTAAGAAGAACATTACATAAAGCAATAGGTCTAAAAGCTGAGATATGATCAACCTCTTGATCATATCTCAGCTTTTAGACCTATTGCTTTATGTAATGTTCTTCTCAAAATCATTACTAAAATCATGGCAGAAAGGTTGAAGCCTCTTTTGCATAAGATTGACTTTATTTCTTCATGTACTTCATTTACCATAAAACCATATACATTTAGTAAAAAAAATGATTTTTGTAAATATTTATGCCCCAAAGAATATTTATCATCATAATTATAACAATATCCTTGTGATGTATGGGCATCCATTTCCTCCCTAGTTATTTGCTTAACTGTTGAAGATTTATTTCTTGGATTTGATGTGATCTTGGATGGAAATAGGGGTTTAACCTATGGAAATTTAGATGAACACCTCTAAGAAGTAAAATTTTCCTTGACTATCCTAGCCAACCCTATTGTTTGCATAATGGATTGTGGTTTAAAATTTTTTATCTCAACTTTGATATCATCCTTCAACCCTTTGATAAAACAACTCTAGAAAAATCCTTCATTCAAATCCCTTATCTTATTAGCCAACTTCTCAAACAAAGTATGATAGTCATGAATAGTAGAGGTTTGCTTCAATTTTGTTAAATATCTTGTAAAGTCCTCATACTCACTAGAGCTAAAATGAGTGAGTAGTGTTTCAAATTCTTCCCAAGAAAGGTCAGGCATCATATGTTACACATACTGATACCATTGAAAGGATTCATACTCAAAATTAAAGGATTCCATGGTGATCCAGAACTATTGAGGTATGTTGTGGAGCTTGAAAAATTGGTCTACTTGACACAACCAACCATCAAGGTCCTTTCCATTGAAATTGGGGAAGTCTAACTTGGGTATTTTATATGGGGAATTATTATTGAAAAGAGTATTGTGTACTTCCACTTTCATATGTCATGAAATGCCAACATTTTCTTCAATTTTGGTACTATTAATCTATTGGTGTAGATGAGTGACTCATTTTATATGCCCTTCAAACTCATGGAATTTCTCCTCAATCCCCATTTTACTTCTATATATTTAGAGTTTAAAAGATGCATAGAATCTTTCAGTTGTTTAGTTTCATGCTGAAATTGGTTCTGTAGGTTAGTATGTTGTTGACTCAATAGCCCTATCTAGTAACTCAATTGGTTTTAATCCATCTCCTTCATAGCTCCTCTACTTACTTCAACCATGGACTTGTGATTTGGGCCACCTAAAATACCTTGCTAAAAATAGAAGTGTTGTTTTAGTAGTCACTATTTTTAGTAATGGGCGCGAAAAAGTGCTTGGGTGCTATATATCAAAATGATCACCTTAAAAATATGATCACAGTGGAATAAGTATCAAAATGCTATTTTTGGCACCTTGTACTTATTTAGTTAGTCAAGTGTCATGTTTTTCTTTAAAAGCTTTTCTTCACCTAGAAAAATGGATTTCTACTTTATTACCCAATAATTGCCTTATCTATTACTGTTTAGTCTATTATGAACAACTACCTTGTCAAACTCTATCTTATCTACCATTGACAATTACCCTATTTGACACTGTCCTTGATTGTTATTGACATTATCCTGGCAAACTCTATTTTGACTATTATTGACAATTGCCTTGGTAGATTTTATTTTTACTATTACTAACCCCCAATAGTTATATTTTTTAACCAATAATTATTACAAGTTAATCAATTCTATGATAGGTGTAGTCTCCTCACTATGCTTAATTCTATAGTTAAGGTTTTGGAGGTTTGACATACTATATTAAAATTTGATATATGACTAAAATAAGGTAACTACTATATTAAAATTTGATATATGACTAAAATATGGTAACTCTAGACCAAGGTGTGTACACTATCCATAACATTCTATTATACCACAATGAAAAATGATAATGCTTGGACCGATATTTTATGCCATGAATCAAGAAGGATTCCATACATACCCTTGAGCACAATATTTACCTCTTTGACAATATGGGAGGGTAATCTTTCTGAGTGTTATGCTTAGTGCAGTATGGATAGATATATACTAAAATAATTCCTATGGCTAAAGGTCTCTCCTAAAATCATTTTATTTTTCTTTATAGGGTAATAAGCAATAAAATAAAAACAAAGATAAATTATACCTAATAGGTTAGAATGGTAGGATATGAATTATTTGCACTACAACATGACATAGCCCTAGAAAGTACTTTGATACCACTTATTAGGACAGTCAAATAAAAGCACATCCACACAATATTACAATAATAACAAAAAATAAGCTTAAAATTAACAATATTGCAATATGAAATAGAAATGCAATAGATTATATTGCAAAAAATAAGAACACATTATAGAATCACAAGCCTCTTTGAGGGGGCAACCTCCTTAGAAGTAGAGCTTTGATACAATAAAATATGAGATGCCTCTTCTATTTCCTCATTTGTTCTTTTATAGACTTTGGATACCCTAACCTTAATGATCAAGGGTTTCCATCTACATGCAAGTGGGGAACTAAGATATAAATCCTAAAGAATAATCGTTACATATTTAAATAATATTTTTGTATAGTACATTACATCATATGGGTCGATAAGCCTAGGTGCTTGCAGTACCCCATGACTAAACAATTATCAATAATATTAGAATGTGGTCTTAACAATCATCATCATTTTCCATCAAATACTATACTCTATATTCTTATCAGATATCATAATCATTTTCCCAACCTATCACTCTTGTGGCTTTGTATCTAAGCAAGGGGACATTTATCCTTTCTCTTACGTACAAAGCATTAGGAATCACAAGTGGGTATCTTATCCCAATAAATACTCAAATTTTATTCTATCACCTAGACTTGTTCCTCTAGCTCCTTTGTACAAAATTTCATGAATGATTTTTTATACTCATCTCCCCACTTGTGAACAAAAGGATGAGTGACATATTATATTGATCTTATGTCTAGTCTAAATCATAACTCTATTCTAATTTATTGCTCTTACCTCTTTTTACATAAGTTAAGGAATGATCACCAATGCCCATTTTCTCACTCATGAACAAAGGTTCTAGAGTAAGGTATCAAGCTAGTCATAAATCCAATCTTAATAATAATTTTTATCTCATCCCAAATATTTCATCATAGTAATTTCTTATCTAACCACTTTGGCATGTGATGATTCTAGTTAGGTTAGATATTTTAGTCTACTGTTAGCTAGGTACTTGATTCCAATGAGACCATATTATCATAATTTTTATGACTTTGTTAGTTTGGTAGCTTTGTACTTAAATAAAATAGCCAATTGGATGTATCTCTTGTTAAGTGATAATACTTGAGGTTTCAAGGTCATAAAGGCCTGTTACCCCATTTTTACTATTCAATCTAGCTTCTAAATCAATTCATCTAAATATTTTACAAACTCTCTATACCATTGCATGATGAATACTATAAGATTCAAAGGTATTGATGATAAACTCAATCATTCCATTCTATGTCAAAAATTACCACATAATGAAAACTATGAGATTTGTGGGTGTTGATAGCAACCTCATATCTTTCTCTAAGTAAGGACATGTTCGTCAACAACCCTGGGCTGATTTTTGTAAAAGGTTTTGGGTCAACCTGTAAAACCCGGTATTAATACTATAGTATCTTATCTACCAAAAAAAAAATATCTTTCTCTAAGTTGTTCTCAATCAAAGTCATAGATCCATGTAAAATATCATATGGAATTAATAGAATGTCTTAATCATCTATGTAGGATCATCAAAAGTACCCCAATCACATACACACATGGGGGCAATATGCATCATGTAAATAATTAATTTATCCCCTAAAACTACAAATTAGGGGTAATTTATTGTCAAAATCAACTAAATCAATCAAGTCTCAATATAGAAGACCTTAATGATATTTATCTAGAGATAAATCCATCATCATTTGAAACATCTAAAGGTCCTATGCAAACCCTATTCAAGATGTAAGCCTATCACCATTAGGTATAAAATAAGTGCTTCATGAAAATTATCTAGAGGTAAGGATGAAGTCCTTCATGATATTTTTCTAGAGGCAAGGCAGAAGTCCATTTATGACATGTCTCAAGGTAAGGCAAAAGTCCTTTTTTACATTTTTCTAGAGAAAATTATAAGTCTTTTATGATATTTATCTAAAGGTAAATCCATCAACATAAGTCCTCTATAACATTGGTCTAGAGGAAAGTCTATTGTCATTTGGCTCATATACAAAATCCTCAAAAAAATTTGTTTGGAGGTAAATATATTTATGTAGCGACCCCGAGACGCACGCACCGCTTTACTTTACTTGCAATGTTATTAAAAATCCAAGATGAAATGGAAGACAATGAAAAGCATATAACACGAAAATAATAAAGATAGATCTCTTTATTCGTATTGAAACTTGGTTACATGTCAGTCCCTATTAGGGATACCCATTTCAATACAATGAGGTTACAAATAGGAAAAGAGTGCCCCTTTCGCGAAGAGGTGGTGTGCTTTCAAAAAGCTTCCTCATTTCATACACGAAAATGTATGAGGGCTTACAGATGCATCTTTCTCCAGGTCTGTTTCCTAGAGGGATCCCTTTTGCTCTCGTATGTTGCACATTATTTTCAATCAAACTGTGGCCTTGTAAGCAATAAAACAACAACACACACTTAGATGTCCGAGAATGCCTCCCTGGATGAGGTTTTTAGCAATGGATATAACAAATGAAAGCAAGTGCAAATTAGACTAATGCTATGAATGCAAATGAAATGATGCTATGCTAATGATATACTAAAATAATTAATCTAATGTCTAAAACTTCTAAGCTAAGCCTGCGGGCCACTGTCCAAGACAACGATTGCTAAAGTGACTTTCGTCCTCTTTGCTCCAAAGCTATGGACAAAAGCTTGTATTCGATGTTGAAATTATGGTTGCTATGCTCTTCAATCCGTCAGGACTTCGCCATACTCATGTTCTCTAAGGGAACTCTCCAAGTCTCAAAAGATCTCCTCAATGACCAAGATTGATGGATAAAATATTGATGATGATGGATGGATGGATCTCCTCTAGATAAAAGATGTCCCCTTTGGTGCTCTTAGGCTTGCACCTTTTATAGTGTGAAACCCTAGGTCTATGTCCAAGCCCTAGGAATGAATTTCTTATTCATAGTGCAAGTTAGCATGAGAGGATTTTTATCTTTTCTATGTTTGGAAGCCAGTTAATTGAAATATAACTACCAACTTGAGTCTCCTATGTGAACTGATCGTTAGCATGAGAAGCTATTATCCTTTGTTTATGTTTGGAGGTAAGTTAACTAAAGTCCAAATGAAAACTCAAGTCTCCTATGTTGATGGAGAGCCAAAATTGCTCAATACCACTTGATGGAGATCCAAACTTGCTCAAACCAATTCTCATTCAAAAACTTGGAAAGATTCCCTCACAAACCCTCATTCTGTGGCTATATAGCCAAAAAACCCTAAAAATTGAAAATGAGTCGGATGGGGCCCAAAATTGGGGTGCACATCACTCTTAAAATAGACAAGCCAAAAATAAAGTTTCAAACTCTAAATACATTAGGAGCTATTAACCTCCGAACAGCTCAAAAAGCATAAAGAACTAGGTAAGTAATTTTAAAACCTAATTTCGGGGCACTAGATGATGGAATTTGGCCCCAAAAATTGGATTTTTTGGGCAAATAGAACTCAAAGGAGTCATATTTGTTTAGAAAACTCCCAACTAGTTCCCTGTCAAATTTCATGTCAATCGGAGCTACGGTTGAGAAGTTATGGCCCCGACAAAATGCACTAAAATTTAGGAAAAAGAAATAAAATTTCCAAATTTCGTTGGATGCTCCTGCATCAGACACCCGAGGTGGATTGAGAAGTGACCTTCACTTCTATACTGTTAGAGGAAAAACCAGGTAGTCAACCTCTATTTTTGACAACCACGTTGCATCTTCTACGGGTCTGCCCTTCCACTTGACCAAATATTCTGAATACTGCCTGTTCCTGGTACTTCTGCCTTCTCGAGTGTCTAGTATTTCCTCTATCTCATCTATGGCTGGAGTAGACGCTGGAATACTCCACAAATCTGTCCTTGGTGTCTCACTACTACTTCCTTCATGGTATTCTGCCAATTCTAAAATATTAAAAACAGGTGATATATTCAGCTCACTTGGTAGTTCCACTTTGTAGGCATTTCCTGAATCTCTTTTACCTATGATCCTGCATGGTCCAAACCTCTTCATCTTCAGACTTGTTGTAGGTTTTTCTAGGAAACATTTCCTTTCTCAAGTGAACCATGACCTCATATCCCACTTGGAACTCCTTGAAACGCCTCTTCTGATCTATTTTGGCCTTGTACTGAGTATTCATCTTACTGTTGAGCAAGGTGCAGCGACATGATTGTCATTGTTGTCAACACAATCAGATAGATCGGTTGATGCAGTGGACAGGAGTTCAGAGGTTATTCAGAGTATGTACAGTGATGTTAAATGCTTATGAGGATGTTTTTGATGTTTGGGTGAAGTTGTTATAGGTTGTCCAAGAAGACCGAAGTGGCCCATATGCAAAAGAGAAGCGAAAAAGCAAAGAGGAAAAAGTGTCGCGATATCGCGACATGTTGCATTTTCACGGCCAAAAGAGAAGAGAAAATGCAAGGAGAAAAAGTGTCGCGATATCGCGACATGTTGCATTTTCGCGGCCAAAAGAGAAGAGAAAATGCAAGGAGAAAAAGTGTCGCGATATCGCGACATGTTGCATTTTCGCGGCCAAAAGAGAAGAGAAAATGCAAGGAGAAAAAGTGTCGCGATATCGCGACATGTTGCATTTTCGCGGGCCAAAGCTAAGAGAAAAAGCAAGGAGAAAAAGTGTCGCGATATCACGACATGTTGTATTTTCACGGGCCAAAGCAAAGAGAAAGAGCAAGGAGAAAAAGTGTCGCGATATCGCGACATGTTGTATTTTCATGGGCCAAAGCAAAGAGAAAGAGCAAGGAGAAAAAGTGTCGCGATATCGCGACATGTTGTATTTTCGCGGGCCAAAGCAAAGAGAAAGAGCAAGGAGAAAAAGTGTCGCGATATCGCGACATGTTGTATTTTCGTGGCCAAAGCAAAGAGAAAGAGAGAGAAAGAAAAAGTGTCGCGATATCGCGACATGTTGCATTTTTGCGACTCAAAAAGGAGAAAGGAGAGAAAGAAAAAGTGTCGCGATATCGCGACATGTCGCATTTTCGCGACTCAAAAGGGCAGGCAGGCAGAGAAAGAAAAAGTGTCATGATATCGCGACATGTCGCATTTTTGTGACTCAAAGAGGTAGGAGAAGAGTAACAAAAGTGTCACGATATCGCGACATGTCGCATTTTTGCGACTCAAGAAGGGCAGGCAGGCAGAGTAACAAAAGTGTCGCGATATCGCGACATGTCGCATTTTCGCGACTCAAGAAGGGCAGGCAGGCAGAGTAACAAAAGTGTCACGATATCGCGACATGTCGCATTTTCGCGACTCAAGAAGGGCAGGCAGGCAGAGAAACAAAAGTGTCGTGATATCGCGACATGTCGCAATGAACACCAGGATGGTGAAACTGAAGACTGCATAGTGACGTGGACCCATAAGGAATCTTTAATGATTTGAAATCATTTAAGATGGTCGTTACACGTGGAAAGAAATGGATGCATGCCCATGTGGAGAAAATGAACAGTCATGGAAAGAAAAGGATGCATGTGGAGAAAATGAACAATTAGAAGGAGAAAATGAATAGTCATTAAAATAGAAACGAAAAGCTTTGAAAACCAAAATGCATGCATGCACAAAGGAGAAAATGAACAGTCATGATCGAGAAGACGAACAGTCATGGTAGGAGAATATGGTGTCAATTCTTTGCATGTAACGTGTTTGACGAAATGCCTACTCTATATATACAAAAGGAGTTACATAAAGAAGGCGTTACAATTGACAAGTGGCGTATGAGAATATGAAAGAAGGAGTTACAACTGGAGTTACAAAGAGAAAGGATTGTTATAAAAGGAGTGTTGCTTGGAGAATTTAAGTGGGGATTTTATCTTGCGAAGAGAGCGAGAGGAGAGCGAGAGGTGCACGAGAGGCGAGCGAGAAGGGTGTGTGTTGTGTGAATTGTGAGAGATGTTGAGTAAGCAATAGACCAGTTAGGGTCTTGTAAAAGTGAAGGCATTTCTATGTCAATCTTCTAGTTTCAGAATTGAAGTCCAAGTTGGTGCTTGGCATCGTGGGTTGGTGCTCCTTCTGTTGGTGTGGTAAATCGGGGTTGGTGCTCCTTTCTGTTGTGTAGATAAATCAGGGGTTGGTGCTCCTTTCTATTGGTGCAGATAAATTAGGGGTTGGTGCTCCTTCTAGTTGGTGCTGGTAAATCAGGGTTGGTGCTCCTTTCTGTTGGTGCAGATAAATCAGGGGTTGGTGCTCCTTTCTATTGGTGCAGATAAATCAGGGGTTGGTGCTCCTTCCAGTGGGTGCTGGTAAATTGATTGTAAAGTTGTTGCTTTGCAAAGGCTGGATTTGGATGGGAGTCCAAACAGTCATTTTTGAGGAGTAGCCAAATTGGTGAACCTCGGTACATCTTGTGTTGTGTGATGCTCTCTTGTTATATTTGCTTTATTTGGTTTTAAGTTTTCATTGTTTTGGCTTTAAGAGTTGAAGATTTAAGTTTTAAAGAGCTACACTGATTCACCCCCCCTCTCAGTGTCATTGTGAGACTAACAATTGGTATCAGAGCCAGTTTCCCTTGTCAGGCTAAATCAGCTAGGGTTGATCTTGGATTAGTACGCAATGGGTAAGAAGAATAGATCCTCCTCCAATAAGGCATCTCAGTCAGTTTTAGTTCCTGTGGAAGAGAAAATTGAACTAGAAAAGATAGAAGGAGTGAATTCTGAAGTATGTGATGAAAACCTTGAGGCTGAAGTAGATCTAGAAGGTGAGTTGATCGCTGCACTTGAAGAGTTGAATATAGAAAGGAAAAATAACAAAAGACTGTCCAAGAAGTTGGAAGAATATGGGGATAAGATTGAAGATCTCTTCTTACAAATTCATAAAGCCAAGAAAATAGAAGAAGCCTTGAAGTCACACCTGGATGATAAAGTCGATGTATGTAGCAAACGTGAAGAGGAATCTAACAAAGTTTTTAGTGATCTAAAGCTGCAAGTAGAAGAGTCCAAAAGGATTGAAGAAACTCTCTGGTCACAGATCAATGAGAAAGAGATTGTTTGCTGCAAACAAGAAGAGGAGATTGTTTTATTGAGGAAACAACTAGAAGAGGCCAATACAAATCTCAAATTTGAGAAGAGCACAGAGTTGCTAGATAAAATGATAAGGCAACAAAGAAGCCCCATGTGTAAGCTTGGTCTTGGATGTGAAGTTGAACAACCTTCATCTTCTAAATCTGCAGAGAAGAAGAAGTCCACTTCTGAAGGATCAAAGCAAGAAAAGCTTGAAGCTGAATCTTCAAAAGGAAGAAAATCTCAAAGGAGATCTACAAGCAAAGCAACCACAACAAAAGAGGTTCTATCACTCTCACTTTATTCATAATAATGCTTTTAATGGCTATTGTTTTAGATGCAACCATTATGGTCACAAGGCAATTTATTGTGGATTGAATAATAGATCAAAGAGTTATGCTGGTAGAAATACATCTGTTATTCCGGTTGAACACCATGTGCAATGTTTTAAATGTAATGGTCATGGGCACATAGCAAGGTTTTGTCCAAGAACTTTTGTATCTAATCTAAGGCATGACAGTAGATTTCATCATACACAAAGAATGCAACACAGACAGGGAAGAAATCATGTGCATCAAAGAAAGGAAAATAATCATCCATCAAGGATGCACAAGAGACAACCACCCAAGAGAAATGTTCAAGTTCACGAAAAGGTTCAAAATAGGGATGCAGTTGAAAAACTCAAGCCCAAGTTCAAGAAAGGTTGGAGAAAGAAAGAAGAGAGGAAATCATGTCTCCTTGGACTGAAGGAGACTACTCCTCTATTGCACTAAGCAGCTCCAGGTAGCACATCCTCAGGGGGAGCAATCTTAAAGTTTTATTTTAATGCTCCTATGTTGTTTGGTTATCTGAGGATGAAAGGCAAGTAGTCATGGGGAGTTGTCGTATAGTTGTCAAAGTGTGTTTCAGTTCATGTAGTTGTTTGTGGAGGTAATAAGAGAGCATTAATTTTCTCTAAAGAAGTAGCCATTATCAAAGAGATGCCAGAGTCAAAGCAAACAGTGGCACTAGCACCCAGTTGGTCAAGAGTGCCAAGTGGCACATGCAAGGCAGAGACGTTGAGAGAATAGCGCCCATGTGGTGAAGCACCAAGGAGGACAAGATGCCTATGCACCTAAGAAAGTCTTGCATTATTTGAGAAATGCGAGATATTGCCCGAGGAATCCCTTGATCGCAGCGAGGAGAAATGCTCCCTAGAATCGCGTGAAGAACGTTCGCCTAAGACATTGAGTAGCCCTGACATATGCCCTAGCAAGAAGCAGAATACTGAGTGTTGATGACTACGTGCAGATTGAGGCTCCAACGCTAGATGTAATGGTCCACTGTCAATACCTGCATAGGCGATGAAAACATTCATGGCAGCCGTTAGAAACCAGAGACATTGAGCTGCACAACGGATGCGAGGCAAAGTCGTCAGTCACGAAGGAGGTGGCAGTCAAAAGGCTAAAGAAATTACGCGCAGGCTGCCTGGAGAGTCGATCACTTTTGATTTGGGAGTAACTTTTGCGTAGCTGAGAGTTGCGTGTTGATCAAACTATACTAAATAAGTAAAAGCAAGGTACAACAGGAATTATAATATGATGAGCAAAGATTAGAGTGCTTATCCAAGAAGACTTTATGATAGAAAGAGTACCAGTGGAGGTGCATTCTATCTTGGAGACAGGTTGGTCGCGTGGCACAGTAAGAAACAAGAGTCAGTCTCCTTATCCATAGCAGAGGCAGAATATATTGCAGCGACAACGTGTTGTACGCAGGAGAAAGTTGCGGAAGGTGAGGTTAAGTTGGATTTTGTTCCAACAACAGAGCAAGTAGCGGATATCTTCACAAAACCGTTGCCCAAGGAAGTCTTTGAGTACCTTCGCAATAAATTGGGAGTGGTCACGTTTCCCAAGAATTGACTAGCTATCGGGACCACATTCTCAGGGGGAGCATTTGTGTATTTGTTTATCTTTTTGCTCATGTTTGTGATTTTTGCTAAGTGTAATAATTTTTGCCTGAGAATATTGTGCATGGACTCGGGGGAGTTTGCAGCAGCCCTTTGGTATTGTTGTCAAAGGGGGAGAAGAGTTACAGGAAATTGCACGTGTGTTGCCAACAATTCCAAAGGGGGAGATTGTTGAGCAAGGTGCAGCGACAGTATTGTCATTGTTGTCAACACAGTCAGATAGATCGGTTGATGCAATGGACAGGAGTTCAGAGGTTATTCAGAGTATGTACAGTGATGTTAAATGCTTATGAGGATGTTTTTGATGTTTGGGTGAAGTTGTTACAGGTTGTCCAAGAAGACCGAAGTGGCCCATATGCAAAAGAGAAGCGAAAAAGCAAAGAGGAAAAAGTGTCGCGATATCGCGACATGTTGCATTTTCATGGCCAAAAGAGAAGAGAAAATGCAAGGAGAAAAAGTGTCGCGATATCGCGACATGTTGCATTTTCGCGGCCAAAAGAGAAGAGAAAATGCAAGGAGAAAAAGTGTCGCGATATCGCGACATGTTGCATTTTCGCGGCCAAAAGAGAAGAGAAAATGCAAGGAGAAAAAGTGTCGCGATATCGCGACATGTTGCATTTTCGCGGCCAAAGCAAAGAGAAAATGCAAGGAGAAAAAGTGTCGCGATATCGCGACATGTTGTATTTTCGCGGGCCAAAGCAAAGAGAAAGAGCAAGGAGAAAAAGTGTCGCGATATCGCGACATGTTGTATTTTCGCGGGCCAAAGCAAAGAGAAAGAGCAAGGAGAAAAAGTGTCGCGATATCGCGACATGTTGTATTTTCGTGGGCCAAAGCAAAGAGAAAGAGCAAGGAGAAAAAGTGTCACGATATCGCGACATGTTGTATTTTCTGGGCCAAAGCAAAGAGAAAGAGAGAGAAAGAAAAAGTGTCGCGATATCGCGACATGTCGCATTTTCGTGACTCAAAAAGAGCAGGCAGGCAGAGAAAGAAAAAGTGTCGCGATATCGCGACATGTCGCATTTTCGCGACTCAAAAAGGGCAGGCAGACAGAGAAAGAAAAAGTGTCGCGATATCGCGACATGTCGCATTTTCGCGACTCAAAAAGGGTAGGCAGGCAGAGAAACAAAAGTGTCACGATATCGCGACATGTCGCATTTTCGTGACTCAAGAAGGGCAAGCAGGCAGAGAAACAAAAGTGTCGCGATATCGCGACATGTCGCATTTTCACGACTCAAGAAGGGAAGGCAGGCAGAGAAACAAAAGTGTCACGATATCGCGACATGTCGCATTTTCGCGACTCAAGAAGGGCAGGAAGGTAGAGTAACAAAAGTGTCACGATATCGTGACATGTCGCATATTCGTGACTCAAAAAGGGTAGGCAGGCAGAGAAACAAAAGTGTCGCGATATCGTGACATGAACACCAGGATGGTGAAACTGAAGACTGCATAATGACGTGGACCCATAAGGAATCTTTGTTAGAATATGTAGCATATCTTATATTACATTAATTAAGTTAACAACATTATAGGAGTGGTACGTAGTTTTCTTTATTCAGTTTAGAAACTGCCCAGCTTGGTTCAAACTGCCTCAACGGAGTTTATGTAAATCTTATATATTTTCCAAGAATATGAAGAGCAATCTAATGATTCAGTTTCTAATATGGCATCAGAGCATTGAATGATTTTTGGGCAATGTGAATTTTCTATGGGCAATGTGCTATTCATGCACTCCATTACTAGATTCACTCCATTACCAGACGATGCATTCTTCGAGGAGCCATTGACGTCGAAGACTGCAATCCGAACTCTAGCACACAAGCACTGATGTGATCCCACTACTTTCCAAATTTTTGATGCCGAACTGTTTGGGGCATTCGTGAACGGTGTTGGATTCTCCATTTTTGGTAAAGCAAACCAGACGGGAGGGGCCAGTTATTTTTTTTTGCACTTCAAATAGCATGGAGGAGCTTTTGTAGCGGAGGCAGTGCCACCACAGAGGAGCACTGAACTCGGTGGCCACACAGTTTGCATTGCCATCATTTTTCATTATCGAAAATTGGTGTGCACAAGAGAAGCCGTGAGGCCACACAGCTTGCATTGTCGTCATCTTCATTTCCAGAAATTGATGCGCATAGGAGAAGCCGTGAGGCCACACAGCTTGCATTATCGTCATTTTCATTCTTAAAAACCGATGCGCACAGGAGCAACCGTGAACACAGCCTTGACACAATCATATTTCATTGGTGCACAGGTGAAGGACATTGGGAGCAGCCGTGAACACAGCCTTGATGCAATAATATTTCATTGGTGCACCAGTCGAGAATAACATTTCATTTAATTTTTTTCTGAATCATTACCTTGCTCTTCATATTCATGGAAGTTATATAAGATTTACATAAACTCCGTTGAGGCAGTTTGAATCAAGCTGGGCAGTTTCTAAACTGAAGAAAGAAAACTACTTACCCCTCCTATAATGTTGTTAACGGAATTAATGTAATATATGATATAATAAATATTCTAACATCCCCCCTTATTACATTAATGTTGACTACACATAGCATTGCGGAACAATTCAAATTTGACTCGAGCAAGCGCTTTGGTGAAGATGTCCGCTATTTGCTCATCTGTGGGAATGTAGTGGAGCTGGATATGATGCTTTGGAATCTCATCTCGAATGAAATGACACCTAGTGTCAATGTGTTTGGTGCGATCATGAAAGATAGGATTCTTGACAAGATTCATAACACCTTGATTGTCGCAAAATAAATGTAAAGGAAGTTTCTTTGGAAGGCCCATATTTGTGAGGATGCGACGTAACCATATGATCTCGCAGACTGCTCCACTAGCTGCTCGATATTCTGCCTCAGTAGAAGAGATAGCAACAACATGTTGCTTCTTGCTATGCCAAGAGACAGGACCAGATCCAAGGTGAAAAATATAACCTGCAGTTGATTTTCGGTCATCTATGGATCCAGCATAATCAGAGTCCGTGTACCCTTGAAGATAGAACTTGTTGTTCTTTTTGTATTCCAGGCCGATAGAAGTCGTACCATTGACATAGTGAAGAACTCTTTTTGCTGCTTTCCAGTGGCTAACTTTAGGATCTTGCATGAATCGTGAAAGATAACCCACAACAAAACTAAGATCTGGCTTGGTGTTTGTGAGATAGATGAGACTCCCAATCAGCTGACGATAGAGAGTACTATCTATTTTAGGAGATTCATCGAATCGGGATAACTTAAGTCCTGCTTCCATTGGAGTAGCTTTGGGCTTGCAGTCAGTCATCCGATACTTATCAATTAGAGTCTTGGCATATTTCTTTTGAGTAACTTGTATGCAATGCTTGTATTGAGTTACTTCTAGACCAAGACAATAGTGGAGAAGTCCAAGATCTGTCATTTCAAAAGAGGTATTGAGATCTTTCTTAACTGTTTTTATCATACTCTCTGAACTGCCTGTTATGATCAGATCATCCACATATAGTACTAGAATTACTATGTTAGAACCATTGTTCTTGATATATAGATTAGAATCTGCAGGACTTCTTCTAAACCCATGTTGCACTAGGTGACTATCAATTTTGATATACCAAGCTCGAGGAGCTTGTTTAAGTCCATATAGAGATTTGATCAGCTTACAGACTTTCTGTTCTTGCCCTTGAACTACAAAACCTTCAGGTTGAGTCATATAGACTTCTTCTTGTAGGTCACCATTTAAGAAAGCACTCTTTACATCCATCTGATGTAGTTGCCAACCAAATTGAGCTGCCATTGCACACAGAACTCGAATAGTGGTCATTTTAGCGGTAGGAGCAAATGTCTCTTCATAGTCTATGCCTTCTCTTTGTGCATAGCCCTTTGCAACAAGTCGGGCTTTATATTTATCTATTGCACCATTTGCCTTATATTTGATCTTGAATACCCATTTGCAACCAATGGGTTTCTTTCCTGAAGGCAAATGTACTAACTTCCAAGTTTGATTTTTTAGTAGAGATGTATGTTCTGCATCCATAGCAGTTTTCCATTGATCTTTACTGAGTGCATCTGAGACTGATGTGGGTTCTTTTTCATCTAGTATTGTCAGATAGACCTTTTCATCTTCCATATCTATATCCTCATCTTCTTCTATATTCACAGATAAATCATCAAAATGTTGACAAAGGTCATCAACATCTGTTACTGATGTTGCATCATCTGCTCTTTTGTGTTGAGTCATACTGCGAGTAGCGGGTCGATCTAGAGTTAGATCTGGAAGTGATGTCAATTTTGAATCTTGCAATGTACTAGTATACCATTTAGGAACCTTCTTCTGAGGAGGTGCTGCTTCTTTCTTAGGTTCATCTTCCTTAAGGTATACAAGTGTGTTATTTGATGTGAAAGTTTCATCAAATACTACATCTCTGCTGATGTGGGTTTTCTTGGTTATAGGATCAATCAACCGATATCCTTTTGAATACTCATCATAACCAAGAAATATACATTGTTGAGTTTTCTCATCTAGTTTCCTTCTTTTCTGTTTAGGAATATGCATAAAAGCTTGGCATCCAAAAACTTTTAGATGAGAAATTGAGGGTTTCTTACCACTCCAGGCTTCTTGTGGAGTTTTTCCTTGTAGAGCCCTTGTAGGTGCTCTATTTAGTAGGTAAGATGTTGTGTTTACTGCTTCTGCCTAGTATTGTTTTTCTAAGTTTGCTCCTTTTAACATACACCGACTCATTTCTACTATGGAGCGATTTTTTCTTTCTGCAACTCCATTTTGCTGCGGTGTATATGTTGTAGTGAGTTGTCTCTTAATCCCATGTTTTTCCAAAAATGCTGAAAATTCCTTGGAAGTGTATTCCCCCCCTCGATCTGAGCGGAGGGTTTTGATGGAACAACTTGTTTCCTTCTCAACTTGTCTCTTGAACTGACGAAAGTAGAGAAGAGCTTCTGACTTGAGTGCAAGGAAGAAGACCCATATTTTTCGGGAGTAGTCATCAACAAAGAGCTGAAAATACCTCTTTCCACCATGACTGGATGGGAAAGGACCGCACAGATCTGCGTGGATTAACTCCAAGGGTTTCTTAGAGCGAGAAGAACTAGTCTCAAATGGAACTCGATGTTGTTTCCCTGCTAGACAATCTGAGCATACTGGGAGAACGGAGGAAAGCTGAGGAAGCCCTTTGACCATGTCATATTTGCTTAGTTCGAGTAAATACCCGAAACTGAGGTGCCCGTATCTTTTATGCCATAAGGAAGTAGCTGCTGTGGTAGTGGCAATGAGGGCAGTATGGGATGTAGAAACTGTATCCAAGATGAATAATCCATGTTTGTAGGAGCCAGTGGCAATGTGTTGACCTTGGTGATCGATGAAACATCTCTTTTTTCCTTTTTCAACTTGAAAAACAACATCCATATTTCTATCTAGCATCTGTGGAACAGATAATAGATTGTTGGCAAGACCAGGAACATAGAGAACTTTCTCTATGGCACAGTCTCCATCAGGGAGAGTGATTGTAACATCCCCTTCACCTTGTACTTGATAGACCTGATTGTCTGCAATAGTGACAGGCTTGCCTTCTCTTGCGTGAAAGGTGTGAAACCAGGACTTGTTCCCAGTCATATGCTTGCTTGCTCCAGAATCAATATACCATACAACATCTGATTTGGAAGAGGCAGTATGGGTCATGAGCACCTTGTGTGCTCTTTCGAAGTCATTATCTGAAGATGAATTAGAATTATCTGAATGGGAATCTGCATAAGCAACATGACCCTTTTGTTGGTTGCGATGCTGGGGATATTTCTGCTTCCCCTTGCCTTTCTTATGTTGTGAGGGATCATTTTGTTGTTTGTTTTTGAACCAACACCGGTTGGTATCATGATTGTTCATATCACAGATCTTGCAATATTTATCTCGCTGGAGATTGGGCTTGCCTTTGCCTTTGGAAGAAGACCCTCCCTTCTGCAACTGTCCTGTCTTGTGACCCTTTTGATGAGAGGAAAGAGCAGTGGCAGGTTCCTCATCTTTCTGTACTTGATTGGCTTCTTCAGTTTGAAGCAAATTAACCAATTCAACAAAAGTTAATGTTCTGCCAGAAACATTGAGTGAAGTAATAAAACTTTTGTAAGATGGTGGTAGTGCCCTCAAAATAACAGATGTCAAAAGATCATCAGCGATGGGTTTGCCCATAGCATTGAGTTTAGCTTTCAATTCTGCCACTTTGCAGAGAAACAATTCAACAGTTTCCCCTGAATTCATAGTGAGATTGTGAAGCTGGGTTTGTAGGTGAAGAATAGTGGAATTATTCTTCCCTTCATACACAGTAATCAATGCTGCCCAAGCATCTTTACTGGTTGTGGCATCACAAATATGAGGTTGGACCTCATCTGTTATGGCAAGTAACAAAAACATAAGGCCCTTCCTGTCCTGATCATCAAATGTATCTTGATCTGTCCCTGTTGTGGTGGGACGAGAGGTAGTGCCACTGACAACATCCCATAATTTTTTGACTTGAAGAATGGCTTTCATTTTATGCTTCCATGGCACAAAATTGGTGCCTTTGAGCAATTGGGCATCTGAAAGATACTTGTGCACTGTAGCCATTGTTTAGGGTTCCTTATAGCACCAAATGGTCCCCTTTTCGATATACCGTTGCCAGGCCAGTTATACCTGAACTGAAGCAAAATAATACCCGCCCTTACGTGAGGGAGACTATAGGTATTATGAAGATCAGAACGGTACGTGGAACATAGGCAGTACTGAAAAGGATTGCTTTGTTGATGGCACCTACCTTAGAAAGACAGGAATCCGCATGCGTGGGGCGTAACTTCCCCTAAACACTTTGGAGTCCAGGACTTTCGTCAGGATTTACGCCTAAACACAATAGCAATAGGAGTAAAAAATTCACTCAAAGAGATGTTAATGACACCTGCCTGAGAATCTTCGGAAGAAGAATAATCAGTTGGAGGTAATTAAGTCAAAAAACAAAACTAGGAGAAAATTAGTGTTGATGATCAATGTGTGCAAAGAGATAACTGCTTTTGAAGAACCTGTGCAACATGTGCTGAGAGAAGTAGTGGATGCGTTGATGTAGATGTTTTTTTTAATTGCAGAAAAAAAATGCAATAATCAAACAAGCATGCTCACAAAATGCTTCTCACATAGGTGTCGGGTTCAACCGAAAATGCACCCAAATTTGACAAAAGAAGGTGTCGAGTAAAATAAAAAATTGAAAATGCACCTTTGAGGTGTCACCGTGAATACACATGCACCACAATGGCCGTGCTGGTTCTAATAATGATTGCTTAAGTTTTTTTTGCCACGGGGTGGTTGGGATTTCAAACCCCTTCGAGTTGCTAATGTTGCTGCCAAGCTGACGCCCGATGAGGGCATTTTGATGCCCCGCGGATTTTGTTGATGCCTCGAGGGCCCTGTGACGCCCGAGGAAGGCATTTTGACGCCATGAGGGTTCTGTTGACGCCCCAAGAAGGTTTGGTGACACATTTTAAGACATGTAAATTGTTCTTTTTTCCTTCAAAAGCAATTGTTAAAAGGCATATTGGGAACCTTTCGAGATATACTCTATTTTGCACTCCCTTATTACAAGATAGAGGGGGGAATTCAAATTTTCAAACCCTCAAAAAAAGGCATAGATAGCAACTCAAAGGTGCATTTTCGATTTTACACGACACCTTCTTTTGTCAAATTTGGGTGCATTTTCGGTTGAACCCGACACCTATGTGAGAAGTTTTTTGTGAGCATGCTTGTTTGATTATTGCATTTTTTTCTGCAATTAAAAATCATCTACATCAAAGCATCCACTACTTCTCTCAGCACATGTTGCACAAGTTCTCCAAAAGCAGTTATCTCTTTGCACAGGGATCTTCATTGATCATCTACTTGATGTTCTATCACCAACACTAATTTTCTCCTAGTTTTGTTTTTTGACTTAATTACCTCCAACTGATTATTCTTCTTCCAAAGATTCTCAGGCAGGTGTCATTAACATCTCTTTGAGTGAATTTTTTACCCCTATTGCTATTGTGTTTAGGCGTAAATCTTGACGAAAGTCCTGGAATCCAAAGTGTTTAGGGGAAGTTACGCCTCATGCATGCGAATTCCTGTCTTTCTAAGGTAGGTGTCATAAACAAAGCAATCCTTTTCAGTATTGCGTATGTTCCACGTATCATTCTGATATTCATAATACCTATAGTCTCCCTCACGTAAGGGCGGGTATTATTTTGATTCAGTTCAGGTATAATTGGACTGGCACCGGTATATCAAAAAGGGGACCATTTGGTGCTATAAGGAACCCTAAACAATGGCTACAGTGCACAAGTATCTTTTAGATGCCCAATTGCTCAAATGCACCAATTTTGTTCCATGGAAGCATAAAATGAAAGCCATTCTTCAAGTCAAAAAATTATGGGATGTTGTTAGTGGCACTACCTCTCATCCCACCACAGAAGGGACAGATCAAGATACATTTGATGATCAGGACAGGAAGGGCCTTATGTTTTTGTTACTTGCCATAACAGATGAGGTCCAACCTCATATTTGTGATGCCACGACCAGTAAAGATGCTTGGGCAGCATTGGTTCTCGTGTATGAAGGAAAGAATAATTCCACTATTCTTCACCTACAAACCCAGCTTCACAATCTCAATATGAATTCAGGGGAAACTATTGAATTGTTTCTCTGCAAAGTGGCAGAATTGAAAGCTAAACTCAATACTATGGGAAAACCCATAGATGATGATATTTTGACATCTGTTATTTTGAGGGCACTCCCACCATCTTACAAAAGTTTTATCACTTCACTCAATGTTTCTAGAAAAAAATTAACTTTTGTTGAATTGGTTAATTTGCTTCAAACTGAAGAAGCCAATCAAGTACAGAAAGATGAGGAACCTGCCACTGCTCTTTCCACCCATAAAAAGGGTCACAAGGAAGGACAGTTGCAGAAGGGAGGGTCTTCTTCCAAAGGCAAAGGCAAGCCCAATCTCCAGCGAGATAAATATTGCAAGATCTGTGATATGAACAATCATGATACCAACCGGTGTTGGTTCAAAAACAAACAACAGAATGATCCCTCACAAAATAAGAAAGGCAAGGGGAAGCAGAAATATCCCCAGCATCGCAACCAACAAAAGGGTCATGTTGCTTATGCAGATTCCCATTTAGATGATTCTAATTCATCTTCAGATAATCACTTCGAAAGAGCACACAAGGTGATCATGACCCATACTGCCTCTTCCAAATCAGATGTTGTATGGTATATTGATTCTGGAGCAAGCAAACATATGACTGGGAACAAGTCCTGGTTTCAAACCTTTCACACAAGAGAAGGCAAACCTATCACTATTGCAGACAATCAGGTCTATCAAGTACAAGGTGAAGGGGATGTTACAGTCACTCTCCCTGATGGAGACTATGCCATAGAGAAAGTTCTCTATGTTCCTGGCCTTGCCAACAATCTATTATCTATTCCATAGATGATAGATAGAAATATGGATGTTGTTTTTCAAGTTGAAAAAGGAAAAAAGAGATGTTTCATCAATCACCAAGGTCAAAACATTGCCACTGGCTCCTACAAACATGGATTATTCATCTTGGATACAGTCTCTACATCCCATACTGCCCTCATTGCCACTACAAACGAAGCTACTTCCTTATGGCATAAAATATACGGGCACCTCAGTTACGGGTATTTACTCGAATTAAGCAAATATGACATGGTCAAAGGGCTTCCTCAGCTTTCATCCGTTCTCCCGGTATGCTCAGATTGTCTAGCAGGGAAACAACATCGAGTTCCATTTGAGACTAGTTCTTCTCGCTCTAAGAAACCCTTGGAGTTAATCCACGCAGATCTGTGCGGTCCTTTCCCAACCAATCATGGTGGAAAGAGGTATTTTCAGCTATTTGTTGATGACTACTCCCGCAAAATATGGGTCTCCTTCCTTGCACTCAATTTAGAAGCTCTTCTCTACTTTCGTCAGTTAAAGAGACAAGTTGAGAAGGAAACAAGTTGTTCCATCAAAATCCTCCGCTCAGATCAAGGGGGGGAATACACTTCCAAGGAATTTTCAGCATTTTTGGAAAAACATGGGATTAAGAGACAACTCACTACAGCATATACACCGTAGCAAAATGGAGTTGCAGAAAGAAAAAATCGCTCCATAGTAAAAATGAGTCGGTGTATGTTAAAAGGAGCAAACTTAGAAAAATAATACTGTGCAGAAGCAGTAAACACATATTACCTACTAAATAGAGCACCTACAAGGGCTCTACAAGGAAAAACTCCACAAGAAGCCTGGAGTGGTAAGAAACCCTCAATTTCTCATCTAAAATTTTTTGGATGCCAAGATTTTATGCATATTCCTAAACAGAAAAGAAGGAAACTAGATGAGAAAACTCAAAAATGTATATTTCTTGGTTATGATGAGTATTCAAAAGGATATCGGTTGATTGATACTATAACCAAGAAAACACACATCAGCAGAGATGTAGTATTTGATGAAACTTTCACATCAAATAACACACTTGTATACCTTAAGGAAGATGAACCTAAGAAAGAAGCGACACCTCCTCAGAAGAAGGTTCCTAAATGGTATCCTAGTACATTGCAAGATTCAAAATTGACATCACTTCTAGATCTAACTCTAGATCGACCCGCTACTCGCAGTATGACTCAACACAAAAGAGCAGATGATGCAACATCAGTAACAGATGTTGATGACCTTTGTCAACATTTTGATGATTTATCTGTGAATGTAGAAGAAGATGAGGATATAGATATGGAAGATGAAAAATTCTATCTGACAATACTAGATGAAAAAGAACCCACATCAGTCTCAGATGCACTCAGTAAAGATCAATGGAAAGCTGCTATGGATGCAGAACATACATCTCTAATGAAAAATCAAACTTGGAAGTTAGTGAATTTGCCTTCAGGAAAGAAACCCATTGGTTGCAAATGGGTATTCAAGATCAAATATAAGGCAAATGGTGCAATAGATAAATGTAAAGCCCAAATTGTTGCAAAGGGCTATGCACAAAGAGAAGGCATAGACTATGAAGAGACATTTGCTCCTACTACTAAAATGACCACTATTCGAGTTACGTGTGCAATGGCAGCTCAATTTGGTTGGCAGCTACATCAGATGGATGTAAAGAGTGCTTTCTTAAATGGTGACCTACAAGAGGAAGTCTATATGACTCAACTTTGAAGGTTTTGTAGTTCAAGGGCAAGATCGGAAAGTCTGTAAGGCTGATCAAATCTCTATATGGACTTAAACAAGCTCCTCAAGCTTGGTATATCAAAATTGATAGTCACCTAGTGCAACATGGGTTTAGAAGAAGTCCTGTAGATCCTAATCTATATATCAAGAACAATGGTTCTAACATAGTAATTCTAGTACTATATGTGGATGATCTGATCATAATAGGCAGTTTAGAGAGTATGATCAAAACAATTAAGAAAGATCTCAATACCTCTTTTGAAATGACAGATCTTGGACTTCTCCACTATTGTCTTGGTCTAGAAGTAACTCAATACAAGCATTGCATACAAGTTACTCAAAAGAAATATGCCAAGACTCTAATTGATAAGTATCGGATGATTGACTACAAGCCCAAAGCCACACCAATGGAAGCAGGACTTAAGTTATCCCGATTCGATGAATCTCCTAAAATAGATAGTACTCTCTATCATCAGCTGATTGGGAGTCTCATCTATCTCACAAACACCAGGCCAGATCTTAGTTTTGTTGTGGGTTATCTTTCACGATTCATGCAAGATCCTAAAGTTAGCCATTGGAAAGCAACAAAAAGAGTTCTTCACTATGTCCGTGGTAAGACACATATCGGCCTAGAATACAAAAAGAACAAGTTCTATCTTCAAGGGTACACGGACTCTGATTATGCTGGATCCATAGATGACCGAAAATCAACTGCAGGTTATATTTTTCACCTTGGATCTGGTCCTGTCTCTTGGCATAGCAAGAAGAAACATGTTGTTGCTATCTCTTCTACTGAGGCGGAATATCGAGCGACTAGTGGAGCAGTCTGCAAGATCATATGGTTACGTTGCATCCTCACAAATATGGGCCTTCCAAAGAAACTTCCTTTACATTTATTTTGCGACAATCAAGGTGTTATGAATCTTGTCAAGAATCCTATCTTTCATGATCGCACCAAACACATTGACACTAGGTGTCATTTCATTTGAGATGAGATTCCAAAGCATCATATCCAGCTCCACTACATTCCCACAGATGAGCAAATAGCGGACATCTTCACCAAAGCGCTTGCTCGAGTCAAATTTGAATTGTTTCGCAATGCTATGTGTAGTCAACATTAATGTAATAAGGGGGGATGTTAGAATATTTAGCATATCTTATATTACAAGAATAAAGTTAACAACATTATAGGAGTGGTACGTAGTTTTCTTTATTCAGTTTAGAAACTGCCCAACTTGGTTCAAACTGCCTCAACGGAGTTTATATAAATCTTATATATTTTCCAAGAATATGAAGAGCAATCTAATGATTCAGTTTCTAATAATATTTAATATTTTGAAATCATTTAAGATGGTCGTTTACACATGGAAAGAAGCGGACGCATGCCCATGTGGAGAAAATGAACAGTCATGGAAAGAAGCGGACGCATGCCCATGTGGAGAAAATGAATAGTCGAAGAAGGAGAAAACGAAAAGTCATTAAAATAGAAAGGAAAAGCCGTTTCGAAAACTAAAATGCATGTATGCACAAAGGAGAAAATAAACAGTCATGACCGAGAAGACGAACACTCATGGTAGGAGAATATGGTGTCAATTCTTTGCATGTAACATGTTTGACGAAATGCCTACTCTATATATACAAAAGGAGTTACATAAAGAAGGTGTTACAATTGACAAGTGGCGTATGAGAAATGAAAGGAGTTACGACTGGAGTTACAAAGAGAAAGGATTGTTATAAAAGGAGTGCTGCTTGGAGAATTTTAGTGGGGATTTTATCTTGTGAAGAGAGAGAGAGGTGCGCGACAGGCGACCAAGAAGGGTGTGTGTTATGTGAATTGTGGGCGATGTTGAGTAAGCAATAGACCAGTCAAGGTCTTGTAAAAGTAAAAGCATTTATATGTCAATCTTCTAGTTTTAGAATTGAAGTCCAAGTTGGTGCTTGGCATCAGGGATTGGTGCTCCTTCTAGTTGGTGTTGGTAAATCAGGGGTTGGTGCTCCTTTCTGTTTGTGCAAATAAATCAGGGGTTGGTGCTCCTTTTTGTTGGTGCAGATAAATTAGGGGTTGGTGCTCCTTCTAGTTAGTGCTGGAAAATTAGGGGTTAGTGCTCCTTTCTATTTGTGTAGATAAATTAGGGGTTGGTGCTCATTTCTATTGGTGCAGATAAATCAGGGGTTGGTGCTCCTTCCATTGGGTACTGGTAAATTGATTGTAAAGTTGTTGCTTTGCAAAGGCTGGATTTGGATGGTAGTCCAAACAATCATTTTTGAGGAGTAGCCAAATCGGTGAACCTCGATACATCTTGTGTTGTGTGATGCTCTCTTGTTATACAGGCTTTATTTGGTTTTAAGTTTTCATTGTTTTGGCTTTAGGAGTTGAAGATTTAAGTTTTAAAAGACCTACACTGATTCACCCCCCCCTCTCAGTCTCATTGTGAGACTAACAAATTTCCAAATTTTGTTGGATGCTCCTGAATCAGACACTTGGGGTGGATTGAGAAGTGACCTTCACTTATGTACTGTTAGAGGAAAACCCAAGTGGTCAACCTCTATTTTGGACAACCAAGTTGCATCTTCTATAGGTCTGCCCTTCCACTTGACCAAATATTTTGAATACTGCCTGTTCCTAGTACTTCTGCCTTCTCGAGTGTCTAGTATTTCCTCTATCTCATCTATGGTTGGAGTAGACGCTGGAATACTCCACAAATATGTACTTGGTGTCTCACTATTGCCTCCTTCATGGTATTCTCGCCAAGTCTAAAATATTAAAAATAGGTGATATATTCAGCTCACTTGGCAGTTCCACTTCGTAGGCATTTCCTGAATCTCTTTTACATATGATCCTGTATGGTCCAAACCTCTTCATCTTTAGCTTGTTGTAGGTTTTTCTAGGAAACCTTTCCTTTCTCAAGTGAACCATGACCTCATCTCCCACTTGGAACTCCTTGAAATGCCTCTTCTAATCTATTTTGGCCTTGTACTGAGTATTCATCTTACTGATATGCTGTTGTACCTCTTCATGTAAACTCTTTGTGTTCTACAAAATCTTTAGCCTCAAAACTACTCTTTTCTCCTTTACCCGTCGTTCTAAACTCAGAAGCATTCCTTGGGTTGTTACCATACACAATCTAGAATGGTAATTTACCAGTACTTCTGTTGATAGAATTATTGTAAGCAAATTCTGCCTGTGGCAAAATCAAATCCCATCCCTTGGGCTTATCTCCTACCAGGCATCTTAGAAGATTACCCAAAATTCTATTCACCATCTCTGTTTGTCCATGAGTTTGTGGGTGGTATGCAGAACTGAACTTCAAATCCATTTTTAGCTTCTTCCACAAAGTCCTCCAAAAATAACCCACAAATTTGGTATCTCTGTCAGATACTATACTCTTGGGTAGACCATGAAGGCGTACCACCTCCTTGAAAAACAAGCCTGCAACATGAACTGCATCACTCATTTTTTGACATGGAACAAAATGAGCCATCTTCGAAAACCTATCAACCATAAAAAAATGGAGTCATTCCCTCGTTGTGTCCTTGGTAGGCCAAGAACAAAATCCATACTGATGTCCTCCCATGGTCTCTCCAGTACAGGTAATGGCTGATACAATCCTGTATTCTTTCTCACTCCCTTAGCCATATGACACATTCTACAACCCTGCACAAATTTCTTCACATCCTTCTGCAACTGTGGCCAATGGTAGTTTTCACTAACAAGGGCAATGGTCTTATCTCGACCAAAATGTCCAGCTAGTCCTCCACTATGCTTCTCCTTTATCAGATTCTCCCTCATTAAACTTCTAGGAATGCACAATTGGTTCCTTCTGAATAGCATCCCATATTGGATTATAAAATCCAACCACTTAGTTCTATATAAAGTAGTAGGAGACAAACATGCCTTCCAAGCATCTACAAAATCCGGATCCTCTGGATACAAACTCTTGAGTTCTTCAAACCCAACGACTTCCACTTTCATCTCTATCAACAAATTTTACCTTCTACTTAAGGCATCTGCAACTCTATTAGACTTCCCACTCCTATGCTTCAAAACAAAGGTATAATTTTGTAGGAATTTAACCCACTTCAAATGTCTTTGATTCAGTTTTCCTCGACTATTAATATACTACAAAGCTTGATGATCAGTATATAAAACAAACTCTTTTGCTAACAAATAGTGTCTCCATTTATTGAGAGCCTCAACTATAGCATAAAATTCTTGATCATAAACAGAATATTTCTTCCTAGCATCATTTAACTTCTCACTAAAATATGCAACAGGTTTACCTTCCTGACTCAACACAGCTCCAATGGCACTGCCACTAGCATCACAATCAACCTGAAATACTTTATTAAAATCCGAAAGTACCAAAATGGGTTGTTCTGTCACCTTATTTTTCAACATCTCAAAACTTGCACCTACCTTTGTATTCCACTTAAACTCCTTATCCCCTCTCATGGTTTATGTTAGGGGTGCACAAATACTGCTAAATTTTCTAATGAACTTTCTATAGAAACTTGAAAGACCATGGAATGATCTTACCTCCATTATGTTCCTTGGAGTAGGCCACTCAATGATAGCCTTCAACTTATCTGGATCCATTTTTAGACCCTCATCTAAGATGACAAATCCCAGATACACTAACTCCTTCACAAAACTGCACTTCTTCAAATTAATCAACAACTGCTCCTCCCTCAGCTTTTTAAAAACTATCCGAACTTGCATCAAATTCTATTCCAATGTCTTACTAAAAATTAGAATATCATCTAGATAAACAATAACAAACTTCTCTAGGAATTCTCTCAACACCTCATTCATCAACCTCATGAATATACTAGGTGCATTGGTTAACCCAAATGGCATAACCAACCACTCATACAAATCCTCTTTGGTTTTGAAGGCTGTATTCCACTCATCACCCTCTCTGATGCAAATTTTATGATACCCACTATTTAAATCAATCTTTGTAAAGTATTTAGCTCCACTCAAACAATCCATTATATCATCCATTCTAGGTAATGGAAATATATATTTAATTGTAATCTTATTTATGGCTCTGGAATCAGTACACATTCTCCATTCTCCATCCTTCTTCGATGCTAGTACTTCAGGTACTACACAGGGACTCAAAATCTCTCTAATCAACCCCTTCCTCAACAACTCTTGAACCTGTTTGTTCAACTCTTCACTCTCCACGGGAGACATTCTTGGGCTGCCTTATTGGGTAAACTTGCTCCTAGAATCAAATCAATTTGATGGCTAACATTTCTCACTGGTGGCAAACCCTCAGGCACATTATCTGACACAATATCAGGAAACTCTTCTAACATACTTTTAACCTCTACTAGAATATCCATACATTATTCCTTCTTAACAGTAGGAATTAATGCATAACACATAGAATCCCTCTTCAGGCAATCCAAAAATTTTCTACCATCTACCAAATAGATTCTAGCACTACTGCATACCTTTTCATCCACTTCCTTCAATGGCTTCAACTTGTGATGCACTCCATATTTCGTCGGAGATTAAGTATTCACATTCCCATCATGCACCACACGTCTGTCAAATTGCCATGGCCTCCCCAACAACAAATGGAAAGCATCCATAGGCAAAACATCACACAGAACCTCATCTTGATAATCTCCAATATAAAATTTAACTAAACACTGCTCACTGACTAATGCTCTATGATCTTTCTGCAACCACATAATCCGATATGGATGCGGGTGCTTCCTCTTCTACAATTGCAACTTAGTAACCATTTCTCCTGAAACTAAATTATTTGTGCTACCATTATCTATGATAACATTACAGACCTTACCTGCACATTTGATTCTTGTGCAAAATAAGCTCTTCCTCTGATCCACATCTTTCCCTCCTTTCATCAATTCTTTTCTTATCATCAACACTTCTCCTCCTTTTGCTTCTTCAGAATGTTCTGATTTAGCACCTTCATCTGCTACAACAGCTCTAGCATGACCCTCAGGTCTCTTATTCATTTTCCATTAGTGTTGGGGACACTCATATGCCTGATGTCCCTCTTCCCCACAATGGAAATAGGTTCCAAAAAATCCTCCTCTTCCATACCCACGTCCAGATCTACCTCTTCCTATTTGGTAACCATTATTCTGATCACGGGGGTGGTAGGTATTCTCTTTCTAATCCTTGTTATTACTTGTTTCACCTGTCTTCCTCTGATATTCATATTTTACTCCACGGGTTCTTCCACCAGTTCTTCCACCATGACCTCTTCCTCTTTGTTTGCTTTCAAATCTTCTGTTCAGCTTCTCTTCAACCTTCAAGGCAAACTGATATGCATCCTCAATGCTGGTCATCTTGACCAAACTGAGTTCTTGGATATTCATTCTTAACCAATTTATGTAATGAGCTACTTTCTCCTTATTAGCCTCTAAATGGCTAGTTTTGATTGAGATTTTATAAAACTCCTCTATATATTCTTTGACAGATTTGCCTGACTGTCTCAAACTCTGCATTTTTCTCAACAGATCCAATTCTTAATCTATAGGAATAAACTGCCTCTTCAACTTCTCTACCATTTGATCCCATCTGGTTATATTTTCCTTTCCTTTTCTATTTCTTTCTAGCTACACTTCTTTCCACCATATGCTAGCATGGCCTTTCAACTTCATTTTTGCAAACTTGATCCAATCTGGATCTACAACCTCCTCATACTCAAAATACTCCTCCATATCATTGAGCCAATCAATCAACTCCTATGGATTGAGATTCCCAGAATACGTGGAGACATCAAACTTTGGCCTCTTCTCGATCAGAGATATGGCCCTAAATAATCTAGCTTCTATAGGATCCATTGCTTCTTCATCTGATGGATCATCAACCTCCCAAGCTTCATCTTCACTACGGTCTTCTCTTTCCTTGGCTCAACCCATATTCACAACTCCTCTTACAAGGCTTGCACTTGCCTCTGTAAAGATTTGAAATCTCCTTCAGGTACCACATTTCTACCACCACCACGGTTTCGTCATGGAGGCATTCTTCCTCACTCTCTTCTCACAACCCTTCCACAGATCCTGGTGCAAACTGCCTCACTTTCGGCCCTCTGCTCACACACTCAGGAACCCTAAGCTCTGATACCACTTTATGGAGAGCCAAACTTTCTCAATACCACTTGATGGAGAGCCAAACTTGCTCAAACCAATTCTCATTCAAAAACTTGGAAAGATTCCCTCACAAACCCTCATTCTGTGGCTATATAGCCAAAAAACCCTAAAAACTAAAAATGAGTCGGATGGGGCCCAAAATTGGGGTGCGCATCCCTCTTACAATAGACAAGCCAAAAATAAAGTTTCAAGTCCTAAATCTAAATACATTAGGAGATATTAACCTCTGAACAACTCAAAAAGCATAAAAAACTAGGTAAGTAATTTTAAAACCTAATTTCGGGGCACTAGATGATGGAATTTGGCCCCAAAAACTAGATTTTTTGGGCAAATATGACTTCAAAGAATCATATTTGTTTAGAAATATCCCAACTAGCTCCCTGTCAAATTTCACGTCAATCGGAGCTACGGTTGAGAAGTTATGGCCACGACAAAATGCACTAAAATTTAGGAAAAAGAAATAAAATTTCCAAATTTCATTTTATGCTCCTACATCAGACACCCGGGGTGGATTGAGAAGTGACCTTTACTTCTTTACTGTTAGAGGAAAACTCAGGCGGTCAACCTCTATTTTGGACAACCAAGTTGCATCTTCTACAGGTTTGCCCTTCCACTTGACCAAATATTCTGAATATTGCCTGTTCTTGGTACTTCTGCCTTCTCGAGTGTCTAGTATTTCCTCTATCTCATTTGTGGCTGGAGTAGACGCTGGAATACTTCACAAATCTGTACTTAGTGTCTCACTAATGCCTCCTTCATTGTATTCTGCCAAGTCTCAAATATTAAAAATAGGTGATATATTCAGCTCACTTGGCAGTTCCACTTCGTAGGCATTTCCTGAATCTCTTTTACCTATGATCATGCATGGTCCAAACCTCTTCATATTTAGCTTGTTATAGGTTTTTATAGGAAACCTTTCCTTTCTCAAGTGAACAATGACCTCATATCCCACTTGGAACTCCTTGAAACGCCTCTTCTGATCTATTTTGGCCTTGTACTGAGTATTCATCTCACTGATATGTTGTTGTACCTCTTCATGTAAACTCTTTATGTGTTCTACAAAATATTCAGCCTCAACACTGCTCTTTTCTCCTTTACCCATCATTCTCAACTCAGAAGCATTCCTTGGGTTGTTCCCATACACAATCTGGAATGGTGATTTACCAGTACTTTTGTTGATAGAATTGTTGTAAGCAAATTCTTCCTGTGGCAAAATCAAATCCCATCCCTTGGGCTTATCTCCTACCAGGCATCTTAGAAGATTACCCAAAATTCTGTTCACCACCTCTATTTTTCCATCAGTATGTGGGTGGTATGCAGAACTAAACTTGAAATCCGTTTTAAGCTTCTTCCACAAAGTCCTCCAAAAATAACCCACAAATTTGGTATCTCTGTCAGATACTATACTCTTGGGTAGACCATGAAGGCGTACCACCTCCTTGAAAAACAATCCTACAACATGAACTGCATCACTCATTTTTTGACATGGAATAAAATGAGCCATCTTCAAAAACCTATCAACCACAACAAAAATGGAGTCATTCCCTCGTTGTGTCCTTGGTAGGCCAAGAACAAAATCCATACTGATGTCCTCCCATGGTCTCTCCGATATAGGTAATGGCTGATACAATCCTGTATTCTGTCTCACTCCCTTAGCCATCTGACACACTCTGCAACCCTACACAAATTTCTTCACATCCTTCTGCAACTATGGCCAATGGTAGTTTTCACTAACAAGGGCAATGGTCTTATCTCGACCAAAATGTCCAACTAGTCCTCCACTATGCTTCTCCTTTATCAGATTCTACCTCATTGAACTTCTAGAAATGCACAATTTTTTCCTTCTGAATAGCATCCCATCTTGGATTATAAAATCCAACCACTTAGTTCTATCCAAAGTAGTAGGAGACAAACATGCCTTCCAAGCCTCTGCAAAATTTGGATCCTTTGGATACAAACTCTTGAGTTCTTCAAACCCAACGACTTCCACTTTCATCTCTATCAACAAATTTTGCCTTCTACTCAAGGCATCTACAACTCTATTAGACTTCCCACTCCTATGCTTCAAAACAAAGGTATAACTCTGTAGGAATTTAACCCACTTCAAATGTCTTTGATTCAGTTTTCCCTAACTATTAATATATTGCAAATCTTGATGATCAATATATAAAACAAACTCTTTTGCTAAAAAATAGTGTCTCCATTTCTTAAGATCCTAAACTATAGCATAAAATTCTTGATCATAAACATAATATTTCTTCCTAGCATCATTTAACTTCTCACTAAAATATGCAATAGGTTTACCTTCCTGACTCAACACAGCTCCAATGGCACTGCCACTAGCATCACAATCAACCTGAAATACTTTATTAAAATTTGAAAGTACCAAAATGGGTTGTTCTATCACCTTATTTTTCAACATCTCAAAACTTGCACCTACCTTTGTAGTCCACTTAAACTCCTTCTTATCCCCTCTCATGGTTTATGTCAGGGGTGCACAAATACTGCTAAAGTTTGTAATTAACTTTTTGTAGAAACTTGAAAGACCATGGAATGATCTTACCTCCGTTATGTTCCTTGGAGTAGGCCACTCAATGATAGCCTTCAACTTCTCTGGATCCATTTTTAGACCCTCATATGAGATGACAAATCCCAGATACACCAACTCCTTCATAAAACTACACTTCTTCAAATTAATCAGCAATTGCTCCTCCCTCAGCTTTTTAAAAACTATTCGAACTTGCATCAAATGCTCTTCCAATGTCTTACTAAAAATCAGAATTTCATCCAGATAAACAATAACAAACTTCTCTAGGAATTCTCTCAACACCTCATTCATCAGCCTCATGAATGTACTAGGTGCATTAGTTAACCCAAATGGCATAACCAACCACTCATACAAACCCTCTTTGGTTTTGAAGGTTGTCTTCCACTCATCACCCTATCTGATGCGAATCTGATGATACCCACTCTTTAAATCAATCTTTGTGAAGTATTTAGCTCCACTCAAACAGTCCATTATATCGTCCATTCTAGGTAATGGAAATCTATACTTAATGGTAATCTTATTTATGGCTCTGGAATCAGTACATATTCTCCATTCTCCATCATTCTTCGGTGCTAGTACTTCAAGTACTACAAAGGGACTCAAAATCTCTCTAATAAACCCCTTCCTCAACAACTCTTGAACCTGTATATTCAACTCTTCACTCTCCATGGGATCTACAACTTCGTTTTTGCAAACTTGATCCGATCTGGATCTACAACCTCCTCATACTCAAAATACTCCTCCATATCATTGATCCAATCAATCAACTCCTCTGGATTGAGATTCCAAGAATACGTGGAGACATCAAACTTTGGCCTCTTCTTGATCAGAGATATGGCCCTAAATAATCTAGCTTCTGTAGGATCCATTGCTTCTTCTTCATCTGATGGATCATCAACCTCCCAAGCTTCATCTTCACTATGGTCTTCTCTCCTTGGCTCAACCCCTCTTCGCAAATCCTCTTGCAGGGCTTGAACTTGCCTCTACAAAGCTCTGAAATCTCCTTTAGGTACCACATTTCTCCCACCACCATGGTTTCTTCATGGAGGCATTCTTCCTCACTCTCTTCTCACAACCCTTCCACAGATCCTAGTGCAAACTGCCTCACTTTCGGTGATCTGCTCACACACTCAGGAACCCTAAGCTCTGATACCACTTGATGGAGAGCCAAAATTGCTCAATACCACTTGATGGAGAGCCAAACTTGCTCAAACCAATTCTCATTCAAAAACTTGGAAAGAATCCCTCACAAACCCTCATTATGTGGCTATATAGCCAAAAAACCCTAAAAACTAAAAATGAGTCGGATGGGGCCCAAAATTGGGGTGCGCATCCCTCTTACAATAGACAAGCCAAAAATAAAGTTTCAAGTCCTAACTCTAAATACATTAGGAGATATTAACCTCCGAACAACTCAAAAAGCATAAAAAACTAGGTAAGTAATTTTAAAACCTAATTTCGGGGCACTAGATGATGGAATTTGGCCCCGAAAACTAGATTTTTTGGACAAATAGGACTCTATGGAGTCATATTTGTTTAGAACTCTCCCAACTAGCTCCCTGTCAAATTTCACGTCAATCGGAGCTACGGTTGAGAAGTTATGGCCCCGACAAAATGCACTAAAATTTAGGAAAAAGAAATAAAATTTCCAAATTTCGTTGGATGCTCCTGCATCAGACACTCGGGGTGGATTGAGAAGTGACCTTCACTTCTGTACTGTTAGAGGAAAACCCAGGCGGTCAACCTCTATTTTGGACAACCAAGTTGCATCTTCTACAGGTCTGCCCTTCCACTTGACCAAATATTTTGAATACTGCCTGTTCCTAGTACTTCTGCCTTCTCGAGTGTCTAGTATTTCCTCTATCTCATCTATGGCTGGAGTAGACGCTGGAATACTCCACAAATATGTACTTGGTGTCTCACTACTGCCTCCTTCATGGTATTCTGCCAAGTCTAAAATATTAAAAATAGGTGATATATTCAGCTCACTTGGCAGTTCCACTTCGTAGGCATTTCTTGAATCTCTTTTACCTATGATCTTGCATGGTCCAAACCTCTTCATCTTCAGCTTGTTGTAGGTTTTTCTAGGAAACCTTTCCTTTCTCAAGTGAACCATGACCTCATCTCCCACTTGGAACTCCTTGAAATGCCTCTTCTGATCTATTTTGGCCTTGTATTGAGTATTCATCTTACTGATATGCTGTTGTACCTCTTCATGTAAACTCTTTATGTGCTCTACAAAATCTTCAGCCTCAACACTTGCTCTTTTCTCCTTTACCCATCGTTCTCAACTCAGAAGCATTCCTTGGGTTGTTCCCATACACAATCTGGAATGGTGATTTACCAGTACTTCTGTTGATAGAATTGTTGTAAGCAAATTCTGCCTATGGCAAAATCAAATCCCATCCCTTGGGCTTATCTCCTACTAGGCATCTTAGAAGATTACCCAAACTTCTGTTCACCACCTCTGTTTGTCCATCAGTCTACGGGTGGTATGCAAAACTGAACTTCAAATCCATTTTTAGCTTCTTCCACAAAGTCCTCCAAAAATAACCCACAAATTTGGTATCTCTGTCAGATACTATACTCTTGGGTAGACCATGAAGGCGTACCACCTCCTTGAAAAACAAGCTTGCAACATGAACTGCATCACTCATTTTTTGACATGGAATAAAATGAGCCATCTTCGAAAACCTGTCAACCACAACAAAAATGGAGTCATTCCCTCGTTGTGTCCTTGGTAGGCCAAGAACAAAATCCATACTGATGTCCTCCCATGGTCTCTCCGATATAGGTAATGGCTGATACAATCATGTATTCTGTCTCACTCCCTTAGCCATCTGACACACTCTGCAACCCTGCACAAATTTCTTCACATCCTGCTGCAACTGTGGCCAATGGTAGTTTTCACTAACAAGGGCAATGGTCTTATCTCGACCAAAATGTCCAGCTAGTCCTCCACTATGCTTCTCCTTTATCAGATTCTCCCTCATTGAACTTCTAGGAATGCACAATTGGTTCCTTCTGAATAGCATCCCATCTTGGATTATAAAATCCAACCACTTAGTTCTATCCAAAGTAGTAGGAGACAAACATGCCTTCCAAGCCTCTGCAAAATCCGGATCCTCTAGGATACAAACTCTTGAGTTCTTCAAACCCAACGACTTCCACTTTCATCTCTATCAACAAATTTTGCCTTCTACTCAAGGCATCTGCAACTCTATTAGACTTCCCACTCCTATGCTTCAAAACAAAGGTATAACTCTGTAGGAATTCAACCCACTTCAAATGTCTCCGATTCGGTTTTCCCTGACTATTAATATACTTGCAAAGCTTGATGATCAGTATATAAAACAAACTCTTTTGCTAACAAATAGTGTCTCCATTTCTTAAGAGCCTGAACTATAGCATAAAATTCTTGATCATAAACAAAATATTTCTTCCTAGCATCATTTAACTTCTCACTAAAATATGCAACAGGTTTACCTTCCTGACTCAACACAGCTCCAATGGCACTGCCACTAGCATCACAATCAACTTGAAATACTTTATTAAAATCTGGAAGTACCAAAATGGGTTGTTCTATCACCTTATTTTTCAACATCTCAAAACTTGCACCTGCCTTTGCAGTCCACTTAAACTCCTTCTTATCCCCTCTCATGGTTTTGTCAGGGGTGCACAAATACTTGCTAAAGTTTCTAATGAACTTTCTGTAGAAACTTGCAAGACCATGGAATGATCTTACCTCCGTTATGTTCCTTGGAGTAGGCCACTCAATGATAGCCTTCACCTTCTCTGGATCCATTTTTAGACCCTCATCTGAGATGACAAATCCCAGATACACCAACTCCTTCTTCACAAAACTGCACTTCTTCAAATTAATCAACAAGCTTGCTCCTCCCTCGACTTTTCAAAAACTATCCGAACTTGCATCAAATGCTCTTCCAATGTCTTACTAAAAATCAGAATATCATCCAGATAAACAATAACAAACTTCTCTAGGAATTCTCTCAACACCTCATTCATCAGCCTCATGAATGTACTAGGTGCATTGGTTAACCCAAACGGCATAACCAACCACTCATACAAACCCTCTTTGGTTTTGAAGGTTGTCTTCCACTCATCACCCTCATGATACCCACTCTTTAAATCAATCTTTGTGAAGTATTTAGCTCCACTCAAATAGTCCATTATATCGTCCATTCTAGGTAATGGAAATCTATACTTAATGGTAATCTTATTTATGGCTCTGGAATCAGTACACATTCTCCATTCTCCATCCTTCTTTGGTGCTAGTACTACAGGTACTACATAGGGACTCAAACTCTCTCTAATCAACCCCTTCCTCAACAACTCTTGAACCTATCTGTTCAACTCTTCACTCTCCACGGGAGACATTCTATGGGCTGCCTTATTGGGTAAACTAGCTCCTGGAATCAAATCAATTTGATGGCTAATCTTTCTCACTGGTGGCAAACCCTCAGGCACATTATCTGACACAATATCAGGAAACTCTTCTAACAGAACTTTCAACCTCTACTTGGAATATCCATACATTGTTCCTTCTTAACAGTAGGAATTAATGCATAACACATAGAATCCCTCTTCAGGCCATCCAAAAATTTTCTACCATCTACCAAACAGATTCTAGCACTACTGCATACCTTTTCATCCACTTCCTTCAATGGCTTCAACTTGTGACGCACTCCATATTTCGTCAGAGAGTAAGTATTCGCATGCCCATCATGCACCACACGTCTATCAAATTGCCATGGCCTCCCCAACAACAAATGGCAAGCATCCATAGGCAAAACATCACACAGAACCTCATCTTGATAATTTCCAATATGAAATTTAACTAAACACTGCTCACTGACTAATGCTCTATGATCTTTACTGCAACCACGCAATCCGATATGGATGCGGGTGCTTCCTCTTCTCCAATTTCAACTTAGCAACCATTTCTCCTGAAACTAAATTATCTGTGCTACCATTATCTATGATAACATTACGAGACCTTACTGCACATTTGCATCTTGTGCGAAATAAGCTCTTCCTCTGATCCACATCTTTCCCTCCTTTCATCAATGCTCTTCTTGTCATCAACACTTCTCCTCCTTCTGCTTCTTCAGAATGTTCTGATTCAGCACCTTCATCTGCTATAGTAGCTCTAGCATGACCCTCAGGTCTCTTATTCATCCTCCCTTGGTGTTGGGGACACTCATATGCCCGATGTCCCTCTTCCCCACAATGGAAATAGGTTCCATGAAATCCTCCTCTTCCATACCCACGTCCAGATCTACCTCTTCCTCTTTGGTAACCATTGTTATGATCATGGGGGTGGTAGGTATTCTCCTCTTTCTGATCCTGGTTATTACTTGTTTCACTAGTCTTCTTCTGATCTTCATATTTTCCTCCATTGGTTCTTCCACCAGTTCTTCCACCATGACCTCTTCCTCTTTGTTTGCTTTCAAATCTTCTGTTCAGCTTCTCTTCAACCTTCAAGGCAAACTGATATGCATCCTCAATGGTGGTCATCCTGACCAAACTGAGTTCTTCTTGGATATTCATTCTTAACCCATTTATGTAACGAGCTACTTTCTCCTTATTAGCCTCTGAATGGCCAGTTCTGATTGAGATCTTGTAAAACTCCTCTGTATATTCTTTGATAGATTTGCTTGACTGTCTCAAACTCTGCATTTTCCTCAACAGATCCAATTCGTAATCTACAAGAATAAACTGCCTCTTCAACTTCTCTACCATTCGATCCCATCTGGTTATCTTTTCCTTTCCTCTTCTATTTCTTTCTAGCTGCACTTCTTTCCACCATATGCTAGCATGGCCTTTCAACTTCGTTTTTGCAAACTTGATCCGATCTGGATCTACAACCTCCTCATACTCAAAATACTCCTCCATATCATTGATCCAATCAATCAACTCCTCTGGATTGAGATTCCCAGAATACGTGGAGACATCAAACTTTGGCCTCTTCCCGATCAGAGATATGGCCCTAAATAATCTAGCTTCTGCAGGATCCATTGCTTCTTCTTCATCTGATGGATCATCAACCTCCCAAGCTTCATCTTCACTACGGTCTTCTCTCCTTGGCTCAACCCCTCTTCGCAACTCCTCTTGCAGGGCTTGCACTTGCCTCTGCAAAGCTCTGAAATCTCCTTCAGGTACCACATTTCTCCCACCACCATGGTTTCTTCGTGGAGGCATTCTTCCTCACTCTCTTCTCACAACCCTTCCACAGATCCTGGTGCAAACTGCCTCACTTTCGGTGATCTGCTCACACACTCAGGAACCCTAAGCTCTGATACCACTTGATGGAGAGCCAAACTTGCTCAAACCAATTCTCATTCAAAAACTTGGAAAGATTCCCTCACAAACCCTCATTCTGTGGCTATATAGCCAAAAAACCCTAAAAACTAAAAATGAGTCGGATGGGGCCCAAAATTGGGGTGCGCATCCCTCTTACAATAGACAAGCCAAAAATAAAGTTTCAAGTCCTAACTCTAAATACATTAGGAGATATTAACCTCCGAACAGCTCAAAAAGCATAAAAAACTAGGTAAGTAATTTTAAAACCTAATTTCGGGGCACTAGATGATGGAATTTGGCCCCGAAAACTAGATTTTTTGGGCAAATAGGACTCTAAAGAGTCATATTTGTTTAGAACTCTCCCAACTAGCTCCCTGTCAAATTTCACGTCAATCGGAGCTACGGTTGAGAAGTTATGGCCCCGACAAAATGCACTAAAATTTAGGAAAAAAAAATAAAATTTCCCAAATTTCGTTGGATGCTCCTGCATCAGACACTCGGGGTGGATTGAGAAGTGACCTTCACTTCTATCTTGTTAGAGGAAAACCCAGGCGGTCAACCTCTATTTTGGACAACCAAGTTGCATCTTTTATAGGTCTGCCCTTCCACTTGACCAAATATTCTGAATATTGCCTATTCCTGGTACTTCTACCTTCTTGAGAGTCTAGTATTTCCTCTATCTCATCTGTGGCTAGAGTAGACGCTGGAATAATCCAAAAATATGTACTTGGTGTCTCACTACTGCCTCCTTCATGGTATTCTACCAAGTCTAAAATATTAAAAATAGGTGATATATTCAGCTCACTTGGCAGTTCCACTTCGTAGGCATTTCATGAATCTCTTTTACCTATGATCCTGCATGGTCCAAACCTCTTCATCTTCAGCTTGTTGTAGGTTTTTCTAGGAAACATTTCCTTTCTCAAGTGAACCATGACCTCATCTCCCACTTAGAACTCCTTGAAACGCCTCTTATGATCTATTTTGCCCTTGTACTAAGTATTCATCTTACTGATATGCTATTGTACCTCTTCATGTAAACTATTTATGTGTTCTGCAAAATCTTAAGCCTCAAAAATGCTCTTTTATCCTTTACCCATCGTTCTCAACTCAGAAGCATTCCTTGGGTTGTTTCCATACACAATACTGGAATGGTGATTTACCAGTACTTCTGTTGATAGAATTGTTGTAAGCAAATTCTACCTGTGGCAAAATCAAATCCCATCCCTTGGGCTTATCTCCTACCAGGCATCTTAGAAGATTACCCAAACTTATGTTCACCACCTCTGTTTTTCCATCAGTATGTGGGTGGTATGCAGAACTGAACTTGAAATTCGTTTTTAGCTTCTTCCACAAAGTCCTCCAAAAATAACCCACATATTTGGTATCTCTATCAGATACTATACTCTTGGGTAGACCATGAAGGCGTACCACCTCCTTGAAAAACAAGCCTGCAACATGAACTACATTACTCATTTTTTGACTTGGAATAAAATGAGCCATCTTCGAAAACCTATCAACCACAACAAAAATGGAGTCATTCCCTCGTTGTGTCCTTGGTAGGCCAGGAACAAAATCCATACTGATGTCCTCCCATGGTCTCTCCGATATAGGTAATGGCTGATACAATCCTGTATTCTGTCTCACTCCCTTAGCCATCTAACACACTCTGCAACCCTACACAAATTTCTTCACATCCTACTGCAACTATGGCCAATGGTAGTTTTCACTAACAAGGGCAATGGTCTTATCTCGACCAAAATGTCCAACTAGTCCTCCACTATGCTTCTCCTTTATCAGATTCTCCATCATTGAACTTCTAGGAATGCACAATTTGTTCCTTCTGAATAGCATCCCATCTTGGATTATAAATCCAACCACTTAGTTCTATCCAAAGTAGTAGGAGACAAACATGCCTTCCAAGCCTCTGCAAAATCTGGATCCTCTGGATACAAACTCTTGAGTTCTTCAAACCCAACGACTTCCACTTTCATCTCTATCAACAAATTTTGCCTTCTACTCAAGGCATCTGCAACTCTATTAGACTTCCCACTCCTATGCTTCAAAACAAAGGTATAACTCTTTAGGAATTCAACCCACTTCAAATGTCTCTGATTCTTTTTTCCCTAACTATTAATATACTTTAAAGCTTGATGATCAGTATATAAAACAAACTCTTTCGTTTACAAATAGTGTCTACATTTCTTAAGAGCCTGAACTATAACATAAAATTTTTGATCATAAACAAAATATTTCTTCCTAGCATCATTTAACTTCTCACTAAAATATGCAACAGGTTTACCTTCCTGACTCAACACAGCTCCAATGGCACTGCCACTAGCATCACAATCAACCTGAAATACTTTATTAAAATCCGAAAGTACCAAAATGGATTGTTCTGTCACCTTATTTTTCAACATATCAAAACTTGCACCTGCCTTTGTAGTCTACTTAAACTCCTTCTTATCCCCTCTCATGGTTTATGTCAGGGGTGCACAAATACTGCTAAAGTTTCTAATGAACTTTCTGTAGAAACTTGAAAGACCATGGAATGATCTTACCTCCATTATGTTCCTTGGAGTAGGCCACTCAATGATAGCCTTCAACTTCTCTGGATCTATTTTTAGACCCTCATCTGAGATGACAAATCCCAGATACACCAACTCCTTCACAAAACTGCACTTCTTCAAATTAATCAGCAACTGCTCCTCCCTAAGCTTTTTAAAAACTATCCGAACTTTCATCAAATGCTCTTCCAATGTCTTACTAAAAATCAGAATTTCATCCAGATAAACAATAAAAAACTTCTCTAGGAATTCTCTCAACACCTCATTCATCAGCCTCATGAATGTACCAGGTGCATTGGTTAACCCAAACGACATAACCAACCACTCATACAAACCCTCTTTGGTTTTGAAGGTTGTCTTCCACTCATCACCCTCTCTGATGTGAATCTGATGATACCCACTCTTTAAATCAATCTTTGTGAAGTATTTAGCTCCACTGAAACAGTACATTATATCATCAATTCTAGGTAATGGAAATCTATACTTAATGGTAATCTTATTTATGGCTCTGGAATCAGTACACATTCTCCATTCTCCATCCTTCTTCGATGCTAGTACTTCAGGTACTACATAGGGACTCAAACTCTCTCTAATCAACCCCTTCCTCAACAACTCTTGAACCTGTTTGTTCAACTCTTCACTCTCCATGGGAGATATTCTTGGGCTGCCTTATTGGGTAAACTAGCTCCTGGAATCAAATCAATTTGATGGCTAATCTTTCTCACTAGTGGCAAACCCTCAGGCACATTATCTGACACAATATCAGGAAACTCGTCTAACATAATTTTAACCTCTACTAGAATATCCATACATTGTTCCTTCTTAACAGTAGGAATTAATGCATAACACATAGAATCCCTCTTTAGGCCATCCAAAAATTTTCTACCATCTACCAAACAGATTCTAGCACTACTACATACCTTTTCATCCACTTCCTTCAACGACCTCAACTTGTGACGCACTCCATATTTCGTCAAAGAGTAAGTATTTGCATTCCCATCATTCACCACACGTCTATCAAATTGCCATGGCCTCCCCAACAACAAATGGCAAGCATCCATAGGCAAAACATCACACATAACCTCATATTGATAATTTCCAATATGAAATTTAACTAAACACTGCTCACTGACTAATGCTCTATGATCTTTTTGCAACCACGCAATCTGATATGCATGCGGGTGCTTCCTCTTCTCCAATTTAAACTTAGCAACCTTTTCTCCTAAAAATAAATTATCTGTGCTACCATTATCTATGATAACATTACAAACCTTACCTACACATTTGCATCTTGTGCAAAATAAGCTCTTCCTCTGATCCACATTTTTCTCTCCTTTCATCAATGCTTTTCTTATCATCAACACTTCTCCTCCTTATGCTTCTTCAGAATGTTTTGATTCAGCACCTTCATCTGCTATAGTAGCTCTAGCATGACCCTCAGGTCTCTTATTCATTCTCCCTTGGTGTTGGGGACACTCATATGCCCGATGTCCATATTCCCAACAATGGAAATAGATTCCCCAAAATCCTCCTCTTCCATACCCATGTCCAGATCTACCTCTTCCTCTTTGGTAACCATTGTTTTGATCACGGGGGCGGTAGGTATTCTCCTCTTTCTAATCCTGGTTATTACTTGTTTCACCAGTCTTCTTCTGATCTTCATATTTTCCTCCACTAGTTCTTCCACCATGACCTCTTCCTCTTTGTTTGCTTTCAAATCTTCTGTTTAGCTTCTCTTCAACCTTCAAGGCAAACTGATATGCATCCTCAATGGTGGTCATCTTGACCAAACTAATTTCTTCTTGGATATTCATTCTTAACCCATTTATGTAATGAGCTAATTTCTCCTTATTAGCCTCTGAATGACCAGTTTTGATTGAGATCTTGTAAAACTCCTCTGTATATTATTTGACAGATTTGCTTGACTGTATCAAACTCTACATTTTCCTCAACAGATCCAATTCGTAATCTGCAAGAATAAACTGCCTCTTCAAATTCTATACCATTCGATCCCATCTAGTTATATTTTTATTTCCTTTTCTATTTATTTCTAGCTACACTTCTTTCCACCATATGCTAGCATGACCTTTCAAATTCATTTTTGCAAACTTGATCCGATATGGATCTACAACCTCCTCATACTCAAAATACTCCTCCATATCATTGATCCAATCAATCAACTCCTCTGGATTGAGATTCCTAAAATACATAGAGACATCAAAATTTGGCCTCTTCTCGATCAGATATATGGCTCTAAATAATCTAGCTTCTGTAGGATCCATTGCTTCTTCTTCATCTGATGGATCATCAACCTCCCAAGCTTCATCTTCACTATGGTCTTCTCTCCTTGGCTCAACCCCTCTTCACAAATCCTCTTGCAAGGCTTGCACTTGCCTCTACAAAGCTCTAAAATCTCCTTTAGGTACCACATTTCTCCCACCACCACGGTTTCTTCATGGAGGCATTCTTCCTCACTCTCTTCTCACAACCCTTCCACATATCCTGGTGCAAATTACCTCACTTTCGACGATCTGCTCACACACTCAGGAACCCTAAGCTCTGATACCACTTTATGGAGAGCCAAACTTACTCAATACCACTTGATGGAGAGCCAAACTTGCTCAAACCAATTCTCATTCAAAAATTTGGAAAGCTTCTCTCACAAACCCTCATTCTGTGGCTATATAGCCAAAAAACCCTAAAAACTAAAAATGAGTTGGATGGGGCCCAAAATTGGGGTGCGTGTCCCTCTTACAATAGACAAGCCAAAAATAAATTTCATGTACTAACTCTAAATATATTAGGAGATATTAACCTCCAAACAGCTCAAAAAGCATAAAAAAATAGGTAAGTAATAAAAAGCATAAAAAACTAGGTAAGTAATTTTAAAACCTAATTTCGGGGCATAGATGATGGAATTTGACCCCGAAAACTGGATTTTTTGGGCAAATAAGACTTAGAAGAGTCATATTTTTTTAGAAATCTCCCAACTAGTTCCTTGTCAAATTTAACGTCAATCGGAGCTACGGTTGAGAAGTTATGGCTTTTGACAAAATGCACTAAAATTTAGGAAAAAGAAATAAAATTTCCAAATTTCGTTGGATGCTCCTGCATCAGACACTCGGGGTGGATTGAGAAGTGACCTTCACTTCTGTACTGTTAGAGGAAAACCCAGGTGGTCAACCTCTATTTTGGACAATCAAGTTGCATCTTTTACAGGTTTGCCCTTCCACTTGACCAAATATTCTGAATACTGCATGTTCCTGGTGCTTCTGCCTTCTCGAGTGTCTAGTATTTCCTCTCTCATTTGTGGCTGGAGTAGACGCTAGAATACTCCACAAATATGTAGTTGGTGTCTCACTACTGCCTCCTTCATGGTATTCTGCCAAGTCTGAAATATTAAAAATAGGTGATATATTCAGCTCACTTGGTAGTTCCACTTCATAGGCATTTCTTGAATCTCTTTTACCTATGATCCTGCATGGTCCAAACCTCTTCATCTTCAACTTGTTGTAGGTTTTTCTAGGAAACCTTTATTTTCTCAAGTGAACCATGACCTCATCTCCCACTTGGAACTCCTTGAAATGCCTCTTCTGATCTATTTTGGCCTTATACTGAGTATTCATCTTACTGATATGTTGTTGTACCTCATCATGTAACTCTTTATGTGTTCTGCAAAATCTTCAGCCTCAACACTACTCTTTTCTTTGATTTAGTTTTCCCTGACTATTAATATACTACAAATCTTGATGATCAGTATATAAAACAAACTCTTTTGCTAAAAAATAATGTCTCCATATCTTAATAGCTTGAACTATAGCATAAAACTCCTGATCATAAACAAAATATTTCTTCCTAGCATCATTTAACTTCTCACTAAAATATGCAACATGTTTACCTTCCTGACTTAACACAGCTCCAATGGCACTGCCACTAGCATCACAATCAACCTGAAATACATTATTAAAACCTGAAAGTACCAAAATGGGTTGTTCTGTCACCTTATTTTTCAACATATCAAAACTTGCACCTGCCTTTGTAGTCTACTTAAACTCCTTCTTATCCCCTCTCATGGTTTATGTCAGGGGTGCACAAATACTGCTAAAGTTTCTAATGAACTTTCTGTAGAAACTTGAAAGACCATGGAATGATCTTACCTCCGTTATGTTCCTTGGAGTAGGCCACTCAATGATAGCCTTCAAATTCTCTGCATCTATTTTTAGACCCTTATCTGAGATGACAAATCCCAGATACACCAACTCCTTCTTCACAAAACTGCACTTCTTCAAATTAATCAGCAACTGCTCCTCCCTCAGCTTTTTAAAAACTATTCGAACTTTCATCAAATGCTCTTCCAATGTCTTACTAAAAATTAGAATTTCATCCAGATAAACAATAACAAACTTCTCTAGGAATTCTCTCAACACCTCATTCATCAGCCTCATGAATGTACTAGGTGCATTGGTTAACCCAAACGGCATAACCAACCACTCATACAAACCCTCTTTGGTTTTGAAGGCTGTCTTCCACTCATCACCCTCTCTGATGCAAATCTGATGATACCCACTCTTTAAATCAATCTTTGTGAAGTATTTAGCTCCACTCAAACAGTACATTATATCATCAATTCTAGGTAATGAAAATCTATACTTAATGGTAATCTTATTTATGGCTCTGGAATCAGTTCACATTCTCCATTCTCCATCCTTCTTCGATGCTAGTACTTCAAGTACTACACAGGGATTCAAACTCTATCTAATCAACCCCTTCCTCAACAACTCTTGAACCTGTCTATTCAACTCTTTACTCTCCACGGAAGATATTCTTGGGCTGCCTTATTGGGTAAACTAGCTCCTGGAATCAAATCAATTTGATGGCTAATCTTTCTCACTAGTGGCAAACCCTTAGGCACATTATCTGACACAATATCAGGAAACTCTTCTAATAGACTTTTAACCTCTACTGGAATATCCATACATTGTTCCTTCTTAACAGTAGAAATTAATGCATAACACAGAGAATCCCTCTTCAGGCTGTCCAAAAATTTTCTACCATCTACCAAATAGATTCTAGCACTACTGCATATCTTTTCATCCACTTCCTTCAACGACTTCAACTTGTGACGCACTCCATATTTTGTCAGAGAGTAAGTATTCGCATTCCCATCATGCACCACATGTCTGTCAAATTGCCATGGCCTCCCCAACAACAAATGGCAAGCATCCATAGACAAAACATCACACAGAACCTCATCTTGATAATTTTCAATATGAAATTTAACTAAACACTGCTCACTGACTAATGTTCTATGATATTTCTGCAACCACGCAATCCGATATGGATGCGGGTGCTTCCTCTTCTCCAATTTTAACTTAGCAACTGTTTATCTTGAAACTAAATTATCTGTGCTACCATTATCTATGATAACATTACAGACCTTACCTGCACATTTGCATCTTGTGTGAAATAAGTTCTTCCTCTGATCCACATCTTTCCCTCCTTTCATCAATGCTCTTCTTATCATCAACACTTCTCCTCCTTCCACTTCTTTAGAATGTTCTGATTCAGCACCTTCATCTGCTACAACAGCTCTCGCATGACCCTCAGGTCTCTTATTCATTCTCCCTTGGTGTTGGGGACACTCATATGCCCAATTTCTCTCTTCCCCACAATGAAAATAGGTTCCACGAAATCCTCCTCTTCCATTCCCACGTTTAGATATACCTCTTCCTCTTTGGTATCCATTGTTCAGATCACGGGGGTGGTAGGTATTCTCCTATTTCTAATCCTGGTTATTACTTGTTTCACTAGTCTTCTTCTGATCTTCATATTTTCCTCCACTGGTTCTTCCACCACGACCTCTTCCTCTTTGTTTGCTTTCAAATCTTCTATTCAACTTCTCTTCAACCTTCAAGGCAAACTGATATGCATCCTCAATGGTGGTCATCCTAACCAAACTAAGTTCTTCTTGAATATTCATTCTTAACCCATTTATGTAACGAGCTACTTTCTCCATATTAGCCTCTGAATGGCGAATTTTGATTGAGATCTTATAAAACTCCTCTGTATATTCTTTGATAGATTTGCTTGACTGTCTCAAACTCTGCATTTTTCTCAATAGATCCAATTCGTAATCTACAGGAATAAACTGCCTCTTCAACTTCTCTACCATTTGATCCCATCTAGTTATATTTACCTTTCCTTCTCTATTTCTTTCTAGCTGCACTTATTTCCACCATATGCTAGCATGGTATTTCAACTTCGTTTTTACAAAATTGATCTGATCTGGATCTACAACCTCCTCATACTCAAAATACTCCTCCATGTCATTGATCCAATCAATCAACTCCTCTGGATTGAGATTCTTAGAATTCGTGGAGACATCAAACTTTGGCCTCTTCCCTATCAGAGATATGGCCCTAAATAATCTAGCTTCTGTAGGATCCATTACTTTTTCTTCATCTGATTGATCATCAACCTCCCAAGCTTCATCTTCACTATGGTCTTCTCTCCTTGGCTCAACCCCTCTTCACAAATCCTCTTGAAAGGCTTGCACTTGCCTCTACAAAGCTCTTAAATCTCCTTCAGGTACCACATTTCTCCCACCACCATGGTTTCTTCATGGAGGCATTCTTCCTGACTCTCTTCTGACAACCCTTCCACAGATCCTGGTGCAAACTGCCTCACTTTCGGTGATCTGCTCACACACTCAGGAATCCTAAGCTCTGATACCACTTTATGGAGAACCAAACTTGCTCAATACCACTTTATTGAGAGCCAAACTTGCTCAAACCAATTCTCGTTCAAAAACTTGGAAAGCTTCCCTCATAAACCCTCATTTTGTCGCTATATAGCCAAAAAACCCTAACAACTAAAAATGAGTATTCATCTCTTTTACCTATGATCTTGCATGGTCCAAACCTCTTCATATTCAACTTGTTGTAGGTTTTTCTAGGAAACCTTTCCTTTCTCAAGTGAACCATGACCTCATATTCCACTTGGAACTCCTTCAAATGCCTCTTCTGATCTATTTTGGCCTTGTACTGAGTATTCATCTTACTGATATGCTGTTGTACCTCTTCATGTAAACTCTTTATGTGTTCTGCAAAATATTTAACCTCAACACTGCTCTTTTCTACTTTACCCATCATTATTAACTTAGAAGCATTCCTTGGGTTGTTCCCATACACAATATGGAATGGTGATTTACTAGTACTTTTATTGATAGAATTGTTGTAAGCAAATTTTACCTGTGGAAAAATCAAATCCCATCCCTTGGGCTTATCTCCTATAAGGCATCTTAGAAGATTACCCAAAATTCTGTTCACCACCTTTGTTTGTCCATCAGTCTGCGGGTGGTATGCATAACTGAACTTCAAATATGTTTTTAGATTCTTCCACAAAGTCCTCCAGAAATAACCCACAAATTTGGTATATCTGTCAGATACTATACTCTTGGGTAGACCATGAAGGCGTACCATATCATTGAAAAAAAATCCTACAACATGAATTGCATCACTCATTTTCTGACATGGAATAAAATGATAAATCTTCGAAAACATGTCAACCACAACAAAAATGGAGTCATTCCCTCGTTGTGTCCTTGGTAGACCAAGAAAAAAATCCATACTGATGTGCTCCCATGGTCTCTTCGATACAGGTAATGGCTGATACAATCCTGTATTCTATCTCACTCCCTTAGCCATCTGACACACTCTGCAACCCTATAAAAATTTTGTCACATCCTACTGCAACTGTGGCCAATGGTAGTTTTCACTAACAAGGGCAATGGTCTTATCTCGACCAAAATGTCCATTTAGTCCTCCACTATGCTTCTCCTTTATCAGATTCTCCCTCACTGAACTTCTAGGAATGCAAAATTGGTTCCTTCTGAATAACATCTCATCTTGGATTATAAAATCCAACCACTTAGTTCTATCCAAAGTAGTAGGAGACAAACATGCCTTCCAAGCCTCTGCAAAATTTGGATCCTCTGGATACAAACTCTTGAGTTCTTCAAACCCAACGACTTCCACTTTCATCTCTATCAACAAATTTTACCTTCTACTCAAGGCATCCGCAACTCTATTAGACTTCCCACTCCTATGCTTCAAAACAAAGGTATAACTCTGTAGGAATTCAACCCACTTCAAATGTCTCTGATTCAGTTTTCCCTAACTATTAATATACTACAAAGATTGATGATCAGTATATAAAGCAAAATATTTTGATAACAAATAGTGTCTCCATTTCTTAAGAGCCTGAACTATAGCATAAAATTCTTGATCATAAATAGAATATTTCTTCCTAGCATCATTTAACTTCTCACTAAAATATGCAACAGGTTTACCTTCCTGACTCAACACAACTCCAATGGCACTGCCACTAGCATCATAATCAACCTGAAATACTTTATTAAAATTTGAAAGTACCAAAATGGGTTGTTCTGTCACCTTATTTTTCAACATATCAAAACTTGCACCTGCCTTTGTAGTCCACTTAAACTCCTTCTTATCCCCTCTCATGGTTTATGTCAGGGATGCACAAATACTGCTAAAGTTTCTAATGAATTTTATGTGGAAACTTGAAAGACCATGGAATGATCTTACCTCCGTTATGTTCCTTGGAGTAGGCCACTCAATGATAGCCTTCAACTTCTTTGGATCCATTTTTAGATCCTCATATGAGATGACAAATCCCAGATACACCAACTCATTTTTCACAAAACTGCACTTCTTCAAATTAATCAACAACTACTCCTCCCTCAGCTTTTTAAAAACTATCCGAACTTGCATCAAATGCTCTTCCAATGTCTTACTAAAAATCAGAATATCATCTAGATAAAAAATAACAAACTTCTCTAGGAATTCTCTCAACACCTCATTCATCAGCCTCATGAATGTACTAGGTGCATTGGTTAACCCAAACGACATAACCAACCACTCATACAAACCCTCTTTGGTTTTGAAGGCTGTCTTCCACTCATCACCCTCTCTGATGCAAATATGATGATACCCACTCTTTAAATCAATCTTTGTTAAGTATTTAGATCCACTCAAATAGTTCATTATATAGTCCATTCTAGGTAATGGAAATCTATACTTAATGGTAATCTTACTTATGGCTCTGGAATCAGTACACATTCTCCATTCTCCATCATTCTTTGGTGCTAGTACTTCAGGTACTACACAGGGACACAAACTCTCTCTAATCAACCCCTTCCTCAAAAACTCTTGAACCTGTCTGTTCAACTCTTCACTCTCCATGGGAGACATTCTTGGGCTGCCTTATTGGGTAAACTAGCTCCTGGAATCAAATCAATTTGATGGCTAATCTTTCTCACTCGGTGGCAAACCCTCGGGCACATTATCTGACACAATATCAGGAAACTCTTCTAACAGATTTTTAACCTCTACTGGAATATCCATACATTGTTCCTTCTTAACAGTAGGAATTAATGCATAACACATAGAATCCCTATTCAGGCCATTCAATTTTTTTTTACCATCTACCAAATAGATTCTAGCACTACTGCATACCTTTTCATCCACTTCCTTCAATGGCTTCAACTTGTGACGTACTCCATATTTCGTCAGAGAGTAAGTATTCGCATTCCTATCATGCATCGCACGTCTGTCAAATTGCCATGGCCTCCCCAACAACAAATGGCAAGCATCCATAGGCAAAACATCACACAGAACCTCATCTTGATAATTTCCAATATGAAATTTAACTAAACACTACTCACTGACTAATGCTCTATGATATTTTTGCAACCACACAATCTGATATGGATGTGGGTGCTTCCTCTTCTCCAATTTCAACTTAGCAACCATTTCTCTTGAAACTAAATTATCTGTGCTACCATTATCTATGATAACATTACAAACCTTACCTACACATTTGCATCTTGTGTGAAATAAGCTCTTCCTCTGATCCACATCTTTCCATCCTTTCATCAATGCTCTTCTTATCATCAACACTTCTCCTTCTGCTTCTTCAGAATGTTTTGATTCAACACCTTCATCTGCTACAGCAGCTCTAGCATGACCCTCAGGTCTCTTATTCATTCTCCCTTGGTGTTGGGGACACTCATATGCCCGATGTCCCTCTTCCCCACAATGGAAATAGGTTCCATGAAATCCTCCTCTTCCATACCCACATCCAGATCTATCTCTTCCTCTTTGTTAACCATTGTTCTGATCCTAGTGCAAACTACCTCACTTTTGGCGATCTGCTCACACACTCAGGAACCCTAAGCTCTGATACAACTTTATGGAGAGCCAAACTTGCTCAATACCACTTGATGGAGAGCCAAAATTGCTCAAACCAATTCTCATTCAAAAAATTGGAAAGCTTCCCTCACAAACCCTCATTCTGTGGCTATATAGCCAAAAAACCCTAAAAACTAAAAATGAGTCATATGGGGCCCAAAATTTTGGTGCGCATCCCTCTTACAATAGACAAGCCAAAAATAAATTTTCAAGTCCTAACTCTAAATATATTAGGAGATATTAACCTCAGAACAGCTCAAAAGCATAAAAAACTAGGTAAGTAATTTTAAAACCTAATTTCGGGGTACTAGATGATGGAATTTGGCCCCAAAAACTGGATTTTTTGGGGAAGTAGAACTTAGAAGACTCATATTTCTTTAGAAATCTCCCAAGTAGTTCCTTGTCAAATTTCACGTCAATCGGAGCTACGGTTGAGAAGTTATGGCCCCGACAAAATGCACTAAAATTTAGGAAAAAGAAATAAAATTTCCAAATTTCGTTGGATGCTCCTGCATCAGACACCCGGGGTGGATTGAGAAGTGACCTTCACTTCTGTACTGTTAGAGGAAAACCCAAGCGGTCAACCTCCGTTTTGGACAACCAAGTTGCATCTTCTACAGGTCTGCCCTTCCACTTGACCAAATATTTTGAATATTGCCTGTTCCTGGTACTTTTACCTTCTCGAGTGTCTAGTATTTCCTCTATCTCATCTGTGGCTGGAGTAGACACTGGAATACTCCAAAAATCTGTACTTGGTGTCTCACTATTGCCTCCTTCATGGTATTATGGCAAGTCTGAAATATTAAAAATAGGTGATATATTCAGCTCACTTGGCAGTTCCACTTTGTAGGCATTTCTTGAATCTCTTTTACCTATGATCCTGCATGGTCCAAATCTCTTCATCTTCAGCTTGTTGTAGGTTTTTCTAGGAAACCTTTCCTTTATCAAGTGAACCATGACCTCATATCCCACTTGGAACTCCTTGAAACACCTCTTCTGATCTATTTTGGCCTTGTACTGAGTATTCATCTTACTGATATGCTATTGTACCTCTTCATGTAAACTCTTTATGTGTTCTGCAAAATATTTAGCCTCAACACTGCTCTTTTCTCCTTTACCCATCGTTCTCAACCCAGAAACATTCCTTGGGTTTTTCCAATACACAATCTGGAATGATGATTTACCAGTACTTCCGTTGATAGAATTGTTGTAAGCAAATTTTGCCTGTGGCAAAATCAAATCCCATCCCTTGGGCTTATCTACTACCAGGCATCTTAGAATATTACCCAAACTTCTGTTCACCACATCTATTTGTCCATCAGTCCACGGGTGGTATGCAAAACTGAACTTCAAATCCATTTTTAGCTTCTTCAACAAAGTCCTCTAGAAATAGCCCACAAATTTGGTATCTCTGTCAGATACTATACTCTTGGGTAGACCATGAAGGCATACCACCTCCTTGAAAATCAAGCCCACAACATGAACTGCATCACTCATTTTCTGACATGGAACAAAATGAGCCATCTTCGAAAACCTGTCAACCACAACAAAAATGGAGTCATTCCCTCGTTGTGTCCCTGGTAGGCCAAGAAAAAAATCCATACTGATGTCCTCCCATGGTCTCTCCGATATAGGTAATGGCTGATACAATCTTGTATTCTGTCTCATTCCCTTAGCCATCTGACATACTCTGCAACCCTACACAAATTTCTTCACATCCTACTGTAACTGTGGCCAATGGTAGTTTTCACTAACAAGGGCAATTGTCTTATCTCTACCAAAATGTCCAACTAGTCCTCCACTATGCTTCTCCTTTATCAGATTCTCCCTCATTGAACTTCTAGGAATGCACAATTGGTTCCTTCTTAATAGCATCCCATATAGGATTATAAAATCCAACCACTTAGTTTTATCCAAAGTAGTAGGAGACAAACATGCCTTCAAAGCCTCTGCAAAATCCAGATCCTCTGGATACAAACTCTTGAGTTCTTCAAACCCAACGACTTCCACTTTCATCTCTATCAACAAATTTTGCCTTCTACTCAAGGCATCTACAACTCTATTAGACTTCCCACTCCTATGCTTCAAAAAAAAGGTATAAATATGTAGGAATTCAACCCACTTCAAATGTCTCTGATTCAATTTTCCTTGACTATTAATATACTACAAAGATTGATGATCAGTATATAAAACAAAATATTTTGCTAACAAATAGTGTCTCCATTTCTTAAGAGCCTGAACTATAGCATAAAATTCCTGATCATAAACAGAATATTTCTTCCTAGCATCATTTAACTTCTCACTAAAATATGCAATAGGTTTACCTTCCTGACTCAACACAGCTCCAATGGCACTGCCACTAGCATCACAATCAACCTGAAATACTTTATTAAAATCTGAAAGTACCAAAATGGGTTGTTCTGTCACATTATTTTTCAACATATCAAAACTTGCACCTGCCTTTGTAGTCCACTTAAACTCCTTCTTATCCCATCTCATGGTTTATGTCAGGGGTGCACAAATACTGCTAAAGTTTCTAATGAACTTTCTGTAGAAACTTGAAAGACCATGGGGTGATCTTACCTCCGTTATGTTCCTTGGAGTAGGCCACTCAATGATAGCCTTCAACTTCTCTGGATCCATTTTTAGATCCTCATATGAGATGACAAATCCCAGATACACCAACTCATTTTTCATAAAATTGCACTTCTTCAAATTAATCAACAACTGCTCCTCCCTCAGCTTTTTAAAAACTATCCGAACTTGCATCAAATGCTCTTCCAATGTCTTACTAAAAATCAGAATATCATCTAGATAAACAATAACAAACTTCTCTAGGAATTCTCTCAACATCTTATTCATCAGTCTCATGAATGTACTAGGTGCATTGGTTAACCCAAACAACATAACTAACCACTCATACAAACCCTCTTTGGTTTTGAAGGCTATCTTCCACTCATCACTCTCTCTGATGCAAATATGATGATATCCACTCTTTAAATCAATCTTTGTGAAGTATTTAGCTCCACTCAAACAGTTCATTATATAGTCCATTCTAGGTAATGGAAATCTATACTTAATGGTAATCTTACTTATGGCTCTGGAATTAGTACACATTCTCCATTCTCCATCATTCTTTGGTGCTAGTACTTTAGGTACTGCAAAGGGACTCAAACTCTCTCTAATCAACCCCTTCCTCAACAACTCTTGAACCTATCTGTTCAACTCTTCACTCTCCACGGGAGACATTCTTGGGCTGCCTTATTGGGTAAACTAGCTCTTGGAATCAAATCAATTTGATGGCTAATCTTTCTCACTGGTGGCAAACCCTCAGGCACATTATCTAACACAATATCAAGAAAATCTTCTAACAAAATTTTAACCTCTACTGGAATATCCATACATTGTTCCCTCTTAACAGTAGGAATTAATGCATAACACATAGAATCCCTCTTCAGGCCATCCAAAAATTTTCTACCATCTACCAAACAGATTCTAGCACTACTGCATACCTTTTCATCCACTTCCTTCAATAGCTTCAACTTGTGACGCACTCCATATTTCTTCAGAGAGTAAGTATTCACAATCCCATCATGCACCGCACGTCTACCAAATTTCCATGGCCTACCCAACAACAAATGGCAAGCATCCATAGACAAAACATCACACAAAACCTCATCTTGATAATTTCCAATATGAAATTTAACTAAACACTGCTCACTAACTAATGCTCTATGATATTTCTGCAATCACGCAATCCGATATGGATGTGGGTGCTTCCTCTTCTCTAATTTCAACTTAGCAACCATTTCTCTTGAAACTAAATTATCTATGCTACCATTATCTATGATAACATTACAGAACTTACCTGCACATTTGCCTCTTGTGTGAAATAAGCTCTTCCTCTGATCCACATCTTTCTCTCCTTTCACCAATGCTCTTCTTATCATCAACACTTCTCCTTCTACTTATTTAGAATGTTTTTATTCAGCACCTTCATCTGCTACAATAGCTCTAGCATGACCCTCAGGTCTCTTATTCATTCTCCCTTGGTGTTGGGGACACTCATATGCTCGATGTCCCTCTTCCCCACAAAGGAAATGGGTTCCACGAAATCCTCCTCTTCCATACCCACGTCCAGATCTACCTCTTTCTCTTTGGTAACCATTGTTCTGATCATGGAGGTGGTAGGTATTCTCCTCTTTCTAATCTTGGTTATTACTTGTTTCACCAGTCTTCTTTTGATCTTCATATTTTCCTCCACTAGTTCTTCCACCATGACCTCTTCCTCTTTGTTTGCTTTCAAATCTTCTGTTCAGCTTTTCTTCAACCTTCAAGGCAAACTGATATGCATCCTCAATGGTGGTCATCCTGACCAAACTAAGTTATTCTTGGATATTAATTCTTAACCCATTTATGTAACGAGCTACTTTCTCCTTATTAGCCTCTGAATGGCCAGTTCTAATTGAGATATTGTAAAACTCCTCTATATATTCTTTGATAGATTTGCTTGACTGTCTCAAACTCTGCATTTTCCTCAACAGTTCCAATTCGTAATCTACAAGAATAAACTGCCTCCTCAAATTATCTACTATTCGATCCCATCTAGTTATATTTTCCTTTCCTCTTCTGTTTCTTTCTAGTAGTACTTCTTTCCACTATATGCTAGCATGGCCTTTCAAATTTGTTTTTGCAAACTTGATCCGATCTGGATCTACAACCTCCTCATACTCAAAATACTCCTCCATATCATTGATCCAATCAATCAACTCCTCTGGATTGAGATTCCTAGAATACATGGAGACATCAAACTTTGGCCTCTTTCCGATCAGAGATATGGCCCTAAATAATCTATCTTCTGTAGGATCCAATGCTTCTTCTTCATTTTATGGATCATCAACCTCCCAAGCTTCATCTTCACTATGGTCTTTTCTCCTTGGATCAACCCCTCTTCGTAACTCCTCTTGCAAGGCTTACACTTGCCTCTACAAAGCTCTAAAATCTGCTTTAGGTACCACATTTCTCCCACCACCATGGTTTCTTCGTGGAGGCATTCTTCCTCACTCTCTTCTCATAACCCTTCCACAGATCTTGGTGCAAACAACCTCACTTTCGGTGATCTGCTCATACACTCAGGAACCCTAAGCTCTGATACCACTTTATGGAGAGCCAAAATTGCTCAATACCACTTGATGGAGAACCAAACTTGATTAAACCAATTCTCATTTAAAAACTTGGAAAGCTTCCCTCATAAACCCTCATTCTGTGGCTATATAGCCAAAAAACCTTAAAAACTAAAAATGATTCGGATGGGGTCCAAAATTGGGGTGTGCATCCCTCTTACAATAGACAAGCCAAAAATAAAGTTTCAAGTCCTAAATCTAAATACATTAAGAGATATTAACATCTGAACAGCTCAAAAAGCATTAAAAACTAGGTAAGTAATTTTAAAACCTAATTTTGGGGCACTAGACGATGGAATTTGGCCCCGAAAACTGGATTATTTGAGAAAATAAGACTCACAAGAGTCATATTTGTTTAGAAATCTCCCAACTAGTTCCCTGTCAAATTTCATGTCAATCGGAGCTACGGTTGAGAAGTTATGGCCCGACAAAATGCACTAAAATTTAGGAAAAAGAAATAAGATTTCCAAATTTCGTTGGATGCTCCTGCATCAGACACCCGAGGTGGATTGAGAAGTGACCTTCACTTCTGTACAGTTAGAGGAAAACCCGAGCAGTCAACCTCTATTTTGGACAACCAAGTTGCATCTTCTACAGGTCTGCCCTTCCACTTGACCAAATATTCTGAATACTATCTGTTCCTGGTACTTCTTCCTTCTCGAGTGTCTAGTATTTCCTCTATCTCATCTGTGGCTAGATTAGACACTGGAATTCTCCACAAATCTATACTTGGTGTCTCACTACTGCCTCCTTCATGGTATTTTGCCATGTCTAAAATATTAAAAATAGGTGATATATTCTCAACACTGCTCTTTTCTCCTCGGGTTGTTCCCATACACAATCTGGAATGGTGATTTACCAGTACTTCTATTGATAGAATTGTTGTAAGCAAATTCTGCCTATGGAAAAATCAAATCCCATCCCTTGGGCTTATCTCCTACCAGGCATCTTAGAAGATTACCCAAACTTCTATTCACCACCTCTATTTTTCCATCAGTCTGCGGGTGGTATGCAAAACTGAACTTCAAATCCATTTTTAGCTTCTTCCACAAAGTCCTCCAAAAATAACCCACAAATTTGGTATCTTTGTTAGATACTATACTCTTGGGTAGACCATGAAGGCGTACCACCTCCTTGAAAAACAAGCCTACAACATGAACTGCATCACTCATTTTCTGACATGGAATAAAATGATCCATCTTCAAAAAACTATCAACCACAACAAAAATGGAGTCATTCCCTCATTGTGTCCTTGGTAGGCCAAGAAAAAAATCCATATTGATGTCCTCCCATGGTCTCTCCGATACAGGTAATGGCTGATACAATCTTGTATTCTGTCTCACTCCCTTAGCCATCTAACACACTCTGCAACCCTACACAAATTTCTTCACATCCTACTGCAACTATGGCCAATGGTAGTTTTCACTAACAAGGGCAATGGTCTTATCTCGACCAAAATATCTAGCTAATCCTCCACTATGCTTCTCCTTTATCAGATTCTCCCTCATTGAACTTCTAGGAATGGACAATTGGTTCCTTCTAAATAGCATCCCATATTGGATTATAAAATCCAACCACTTAGTTCTATCCAAAGTAGTAGGAGACAAACATGCCTTCCAAGCCTCTGCAAAATCCGGATCCTCTGGATACAAACTCTTGAGTTCTTCAAACCCAACGACTTCCACTTTCATCTATGTCAACAAATTTTGCCTTCTACTCAAGGCATCTGCAACTCTATTAGACTTCCCACTCCTATGCTTCAAAACAAAGGTATAACTCTTTAGGAATTCAACCCACTTCAAATGTCTCTGATTCAGTTTTCCCTGACTATTAATATACTACAAAGCTTGATGATCAGTATATAAAACAAATTATTTTGTTAATAAATAGTGTCTCCATTTCTTAAGAGCCTAAAATATAGCATAAAATTCCTGATCATAAACATACTATTTCTTCCTAGCATCATTTAACTTCTCAGTAAAATATGCAACAGGTTTACCTTCCTGACTCAACACAGCTCCAATGGCACTGCCACTAGCATCACAATCAACCTGAAATACTTTATTAAAATCTGAAAGTACCAAAATGGGTTGTTCTATCACCTTATTTTTCAACATCTCAAAACTTGCACCTGCCTTTGTAGTCCACTTAATCTCCTTCTTATCCCCTCTTATGGTTTATGTTAGGGGTACACAAATACAGCTAAAGTTTCTAATGAAATTTTTGTAGAAACTTGAAAGACCATGGAAAGATCTTACCTCCATTATGTTCCTTGGAGTAGGCAACTCAATGATAGCCTTCAACTTCTCTGGATCCATTTTTAGACCGTCATTAGAGATGAAAAATCCCAGATACACCAACTCCTTCTTCACAAAACTGCACTTCTTCAAATTAATCAACAACTGCTCCTCCCTCATATTTTTAAAAACTATCCGAACTTGCATCAAATGCTCTTCCAATGTCTTACTAAAAATCAGAATATCATCCAAATAAACAATAACAAACTTCTCTAGGAATTCTCAGAACACCTCATTCATCAGCATCATGAATGTACTAGGTGTATTGGTTAACCCAAACGGCATAACCAACCACTCATACAAACCCTCTTTGGTTTTGAAGGCTGTCTTCCACTCATCACCCTCTCTGATGCAAATATGATGATACCCACTCTTTAAATCAATCTTTGTGAAGTATTTAGCTCCACTCAAATAGTCCATTATATCGTCCATTCTAGGTAATGGAAATCTATACTTAATGGTAATCTTACTTATGGCTCTAGAATCAGTACACATTCTCCATTCTCCATCCTTCTTTGGTGCTAGTACTTCACGTACTGCAGATGGACTCAAACTCTCTCTAATCAACCCCTTCCTCAACAACTCTTGAACCTATATTTTCAACTCTTCACTCTCCACGAGAGACATTCTTGGGCTGCCTTATTGGGTAAACTAGCTCCTGGAATCAAATCAATTTGATGGCTAATCTTTCTCACTGGTGGCAAAACCTTAGGCAAATTATCTGACATAATATCAGGAAACTCTTCTAACAAAATTTTAACCTCTACTGGAATATCTATACATTGTTCCTTCTTAACAGTAGGAATTAATGCATAACACATAGAATCCCTCTTCAGGCCATCCAAAATTTTTCTACCATCTACCAAATAGATTCTAGCACTACTGCATACCTTTTCATCCACTTCTTTCAATGGCTTCAACTTGTGATGCACTCCATATTTCGTCAAAGAGTAAGTATTCGCATTCCCATCATGCACCGCACGTCTTTCAAATTGCCATGGCCTCCCCAACAATAAATGGCAAGCATCCATAGGCAAAACATCACACAGAACCTCATCTTGATAATTTCTAATATGAAATTTAACTAAATACTGCTCACTAACTAATGCTCTATGATCTTTCTGCAACCATGCAATCCGATATGGATGCGGGTGCTTCCTCTTCTCCAATTTCAACTTAATAACCATTTCTCCTGAAACTAAATTATTTGTGCTACCATTATCTATGATAACATTACAGACCTTACCTACATATTTGCATCTTGTGCAAAATAAGATCTTCCTCTAATCCACATCTTTCCCTCATTTCATGAATGCTCTTCTTATCATCAACACTTCTCCTCCTTCCACTTCTTTAGAATGTTCTGATTCAACACCTTCATCTACTACAATAGCTCTAGCATGACCCTCAGGTCTCTTATTCATTCTCCCATGGTGTTGGGGACACTCATATTCCCGATGTCCCTCTTCCCCACAATGGAAACAGGTTCCACAAAATCCTCCTCTTCCATACCCACGTCCAGATCTACCTCTTCCTCTTTGGTAACCATTGTTCTGATCATGGGGGTGGTAGGTATTCTCCTCTTTCTAATCCTGGTTATTACTTGTTTCACCAGTATTCTTCTGATCTTCATATTTTCCTCCACTGGTTCTTCCACCAGTTCTTCCACCACGACCTCTTCCTCTTTGTTTGCTTTCAAATCTTCTGTTCAGCTTCTCTTCAACCTTCAAGGCAAGCCGATATGCATCCTCAATGGTGGTCATCCTGACCAAACCGAGTTCTTCTTGGATATTCATTCTTAACCCATTTATGTAATGAGCTACTTTCTCCTTATTAGCCTCCCGAATGACCAGTTCTGATTGAGATCTTGTAAAACTCCTCTGTATATTCTTTGACAGATTTGCTTGACTGTCTCAAACTCTGCATTTTTCTCAATAGATCCAATTCATAATTTGTAGGAATAAATTGCCTCTTCAACTTCTCTACCATTCGATCCCATCTAGTTATCTTTTCCTTTCCTCTTCTATTTCTTTCTAGTTGCACTTCTTTCCACCATATGCTAGCATGGCATTTCAACTTCATTTTTGCAAACTTGATTCGATCTGGATCTACAACCTCCTCATACTCAAAATACTCCTCAATATCATTGATCCAATCAATCAACTCCTTTATATTGAGATTCCTAGAATACGTGGAGACATCAAACTTTGGCCTCTTCTCGATCAGAGATATGGCCTTAAATAATCTAGCTTCTGCAGGATCCATTACTTCTTCTTCATTTGATGGATCATCAACCTCCCAAGCTTCATCTTCACTATGGTCTTCTCTCCTTGGCTCAACCCCTCTTCGCAAATCCTCTTGCAAGGCTTGCACTTGCCTCTACAAAGCTCTGAAATCTCTTTCAAGTACCACATTTCTTCCACAACCACGGTTTCTTCATGGAGGCATTCTTCCTCACTCTCTTCTCATAACCCTTCCACAGATCCTGGTGTAAACTGCCTCACTTTTTTTGATCTGCTCACACACTCAGGAACCCTAAGCTCTGATACCACTTTATGGAGAGCCAAAATTTCTCAATACCACTTGATGGAGAGCCAAACTTGCTCAAACCAATTCTCATTCAAAAACTTGGAAAGCTTCCCTCACAAACCCTCATTCTGTGGCTATATAGCCAAAAAATCCTAAAAACTAAAAATGAGACAGATGGGGCCCAAAATTGGGGTGCACATCCCTCTTACAATAGACAAACCAAAAATAAAGTTTCAAGTCCTAATTCTAAATACATTAGGATATATTAACCTTCGAACAGCTCAAAAAGCATAAAAAACTAGGTAAGTAATTTTAAAACCTAATTTTGAGGCACTAGATGATAGAATTTGGTCCCAAAAACTGGATTATTTGGGAAAATAGGACTCAAAAGAGTCTTATTTGTTTAGAAATCTCCCAATTAGTTCCCTATAAAATTTCATGTCAATCGAAGATACGGTTGAGCAGTTATGGCCCCGACAAAATGCACTAAAATTTAGGAAAAAGAAATAAAATTTCCAAATTTCATTGGATGCTCCTACATCAGACACCTGGGGTGGATTGAGAAGTGACCTTCACTTCTGTACTGTTAGAGAAAAACCCAGGCAGTCAACCTCTATTTTGGACAACCAAGTTGCATCTTCTACAGGTCTGCCCTTCCACTTGACCAAATATTTTGAATACTGTCTGTTCCTGGTACTTCTGCCTTCTCAAGTGTCTAGTATTTCCTCTATCTCATCTGTGGCTGGAGTAGACGCTAGAATAATCCACAAATATGTACTTGGTGTCTCACTACTGCCTCCTTCAAGGTATTCTACCAAGTTTGAAATATTAAAAATAGGTGATATATTCAGCTCACTTGGCAGTTCCACTTCGTAGGCATTTCCTGAATCTCTTTTACCTATGATCTTGCATGGTCCAAACCTCTTCATCTTCAACTTGTTGTAGGTTTTTCTAGGAAACTTTTTCTTTCTCAAGTGAACCATGACCTCATATCCCACTTGGAACTCCTTGAAACGCCTCTTCTAATCTATTTTTGCCTTGTACTGAGTATTTATCTTACTGATATGCTGTTGTACCTCTTCATGTAAACTCTTTATGTGTTTTGCAAAATATTCAGCCTCAACACTGCTCTTTTCTCCTTTACCCATCGTTCTCAACTCAGAAGCATTCCTCGGGTTGTTCCCATACACAATATGGAATGGTGATTTACCAGTACTTCTGTTGATAGAATTGTTGTAAGCAAATTCTACCTGTGGCAAAATCAAATCCCATCCCTTGGGCTTATCTCCTACCAGGAATCTTAGAAGATTACCCAAAATTCTGTTCACCACCTCTGTTTGTCCATCAGTCTGCGAGTGGTATGCAAAACTGAACTTCAAATCCATTTTTAGCTTCTTCCACAAAGTCCTCCAGAAATAACCCATAAATTTGGTATCTCTGTCAGATACTATACTCTTGGGTAGACCATGAAGGCATACCACCTCCTTGAAAAACAAGCCTACAACATGAATTGCATCACTCATTTTCTGACATGGAATAAAATGAGACATCTTCGAAAACCTATCAACCACAAAAAAAATGGAGTCATTCCCTCGTTGTGTCCTTTGTAGGCCAATAACAAAATCCATACTGATGTCCTCCCATGGTCTCTTCGGTATAGGTAATGGCTGATACAATCCTGTATTATGTCTCACTCCCTTAGCCATCTGACACACTCTGCAACCCTACACAAATTTCTTCACATCCTGCTGTAGCTGTGGCCAATGGTAGTTTTCACTAACAAGGGCAATGGTCTTATCTCGACCAAAATGTCCAGCTAGTCCTCCACTATGCTTCTCCTTTATCAGATTCTCCCTCATTGAACTTCTAGGAATGCACAATTGGTTCCTTCTTAATAGCATCCCATCTTGGATTATAAAATCCAACCACTTAGTTTTATCCAAAGTAGTAGGAGACAAACATGCCTTCCAAGCCTCTGCAAAATTTGGATCCTCTGGATACAAACTCTTAAGTTCTTCAAAACCAACGACTTCCACTTTCATCTATATCTACAAATTTTGCCTTCTACTTAAGGCATCTGCAACTCTATTAGACTTCCCACTCCTATGCTTCAAAACAAAGGTATAACTCTATAAGAATTTGATGGAGAGCCAAATTTTTAACACAAAGAAAAGACTCAATTTTATTCAGAAGCATGGAAAGATTTACAGTTTCGAACCATGGAAGATTTTACAAAGTACAAAAAATGCAAAAGAAGTCGCAGTCTTCGTCTTTCCAGCCTCCTCAATCCTTCGAGCAACCTCTTTTTATAATGATAGATTCTTGCTGTAACCGTCGTTCATAACTGTCCCTATAACCGCTGCAACGATCCCCTGGAACTACTGTAACGACTTCGGGTAACTGTCAAAAGTCATTCTATAACGGTCCGCAAAAAAGTAACATGTCGCGATATCGTGACATCTCTTCATTCCGCTCTTCTCTCTCCTAGCCGGGTCGCGAAAACGCGACACTTTTGCCACTTAGTCCATCTGTCGCGATATCGCGACATTTTTTTGGTTTTGGTCGTTCTTTGCTAACATGTCGCGATATCGCGACACTTTTTTGGCTTTTGTCCTTGTTTGCCAATGTGTCACGATTTCGTGACACTTTCCTTTGCCCGCGGCTTTTGTTTAAACTTGTCGCGATATCGCGACACTTTCTATGTCGCGATATCATGACACTTTCGTTTGCTCTCACCTTTGTTCACAGTTCGTCGCGATATCGCGACAACTTTTATGTCGCGATATCGCGACACTTGCCGTTTGCTCTGGTCGTGGTTCACAGTTCATCGCGATATCGTGACAACTTTGATGTCACGATATCGTGACACTTGCGTTTTGCTCTTGCCTTGGTGCAAAGTTCGTCACGATATCGCGACAACTTTTATGTCGCGATATCGTGACACTTGCATTTTGCTCTTGCCTTGGTTCAAAGTTCGTCGCGATATCGCGACAACTTTTATGTCGCGATATCGCGACACTTGCGTTTGCTTGCGCCTTGGTTCAAAATACGTCGCGATATCGCGACAACTTTTATGTCGCGATATCGCGACACATTTCAACACTTAGAGTATTTTTTTTTGTTTTATTGCTTTTGCTGCAAGATTGTTCTGCTACCACTGGATGCTCCTGCATCAGACACCCAGGGTAGATTGAGAAGTGATCCTCACTTCTGGACGGTCAGAGGAAAACCCAGGCGATCAACCTCTGATTTGGACAACCAAGTTGCATCTTCGACAGGTCGGCCCTTCCACTTGACCAAATACTCCGAATATTGTCTGTGTCGGGTACTTCTGCCTTCGCGAGTGTCGAGTATGTCTTCGATCTCTTCTGTGTCTGGGGTGGATGCTGGAATTTTCCACAGATCCGGACGGGGTGGCTCGCTGCAACCTCCTTCATGATACTCGACCAAGTCTGAAATATTGAAAATAGGTGAAATATTCAGCTCACTGGGTAGATCGACTTCATAGGCATTTCTTGAATCTCGTTTACCTATGATTCGGCATGGTCCAAACCTCTTCATCTTCAGCTTATTGTAGGTTTTTCTTGGAAAATGTTCCTTGCGCAAGTGAACCATGACTTCATCTCCTATCTGGAATTCCTTGAAACGCCGCTTCTGATCTTCTCTGGCTTTGTACATAGCATTCATTTTACTGATATGCTGCTGGACCTCTTCATGTAAATTCTTCATGTGTGCTGCAAAGTCTTCAGCTTCAGCACTGCGCTTTTCTCCTTTATCCATCGGCCTCAACTCAGAAGCGTTTCTCGGGCTGTTCCCATACACTATCTGGAATGGGGATTTACCAGTACTTTGATTGACAGAATTATTGTAAGCAAACTCTGCCTGTGGTAAAATCAGATCCCATCCCTTGGGTTTATCACCTACCAGACATCGTAGAAGATTACCCAAACTTCTGTTGACTACTTCTGTCTGTCCATCAGTCTGTGGGTGGTACGCAGAACTGAACTTCAATTCTATTTTTAGCTTCTTCCACAGAGTTCTCCAGAAATAACCCACAAATTTGGTATCTCTGTCCGAGACAATGCTTTGGGGTAGACCATGAAGGCGTACGACCTCCCTAAAAAACAAGCCTGCAACATGAACAACATCACTTGTCTTCTGACATGGAATAAAATGGGCCATCTTCGAAAACCTATCAACGACAACAAAAATGGCATCATTTTCGCGTTGTGTCCTTGGCAGACCAAGAACAAAATCCATACTGATGTCCTCCCATGGTCTCTCTGGTATAGGCAATGGCTGATACATTCCTGTATTCTGGCTTACTCCTTTTGCCATCTGGCACACTCTACAACCCTACACAAATTTTGTCACATCCGGCTGCAACTATGGCCAAAAGTAATTTTCACTAACTAGAGCAATGGTCTTATCTCGACCAAAATGTCCTGCTAGTCCTCCGCTATGTTTCTCTTTGATCAGATTTTCCCTCATGGAACTCCTAGGAATGCACAACTGGTTCTTTCGAAATAGCATCCCATCTTGGATCATAAAATCCAACCACTTAGTGCGATCCACAGTAGTAGGAGACAAACATACCGTCCATGCCTCTGCAAAATCTGGATCCGTTGGGTATAAACTCTTGAGTTCATCAAACCCAACAACTTGCACTCTCATTTCTATCAACAAATTATGCCTTCTACTCAAGGCATCTGCAACTCTATTAGATTTGTCGCTTCTATGCTTCAGGACAAAGGTATAACTCTACAGGAATTCAACCCACTTCAAATGTCGTTGGTTCAGTTTACCTTGACTATTTATATACTGCAAAGCTTGATGGTCAATATATAAAACAAATTCCTTGGCTAGCAAATAATGTCTCCATTTCTTAAGAGCCTGAATGATAGCATAGAATTCTTGATCATAAACAGAGTATTTCTTTCTAGCATCATTTAATTTTTCACTAAAGTATGCAACAGGTTTACCTTCTTGGCTCAATACAGCTCCAATGGCACTGCCACTTGGCATCACAGTCAACCTGAAACACTTTATTAAAATCTGGAAGTGCCAGAATGGGTTGTTCTGTCACTTTCTTTTTCAATATGTCCATACTGGTACCTGCCTTGGCAGTCCACTTAAATTCTTTCTTGTCCCCTCTCATAGTTTTTGTTAGGGGTGCACAAATACTGCTAAAGTTTCTAATAAATTTTCTATAGAAACTTGCAAGACCATGAAATGATCTTACCTCTGTTACATTCCTTGGGGTAGGCCATTCAATGATAGCCTTCACCTTCTCTGGGTCCATTTTTAGACCCTCCTCTGAGATGACAAATCCCGGGTATATCAACTCCTTCTGTACAAAACTGCACTTCTTTAAATTTATCAACAACTGCTCTTCTCGCAGCTTTTCAAAAACTGTCTAAACATGCATCAAATGCTCGTCCAAGTTTTTACTAAAAATTAGAATATCATCCAGATAAACTATCACAAAATTTTCCAGGAAGTCTCGCAATACCTCATTCATCAGCCTCATGAACGTACTGGGTGCATTAGTCAATCCAAATGGCATAACTAACCACTCATACAAACCCTCTTTGGTTTTAAAGGTTGTCTTCCATTCGTCACCCTCTCTGACGCGTATCTGGTGATATCCACTCTTTAAATCAATCTTAGTGAAGTATTTAGCTCCACTCAAACAATCCATTATATCATCCATTCGAGGTAATGGGAATCGATACTTAATGGTAATTTTGTTTATTGCCCTTGAATCAGTGCACATTCTCCATTCTCCACCCTTCTTTGGTGCTAGTACGATAGGTACTGCACAGGGACTTAAACTTGCTCGAATTAATCCCTTCTTCAACAACTCATGAACCTGGCGGTTCAATTCTTCATTCTCGACAAGGGACATTCTATGGGCGGCCTTATTGGGTAAGCTAGATCCTGGCATTAAGTCAATCTGATGACTAATCTTCCTCATTGGCGGCAAACCCTCAGGCACATTGTCTGATATAATATCAAGAAATTCTGCTAATAGATGTTCAACTTCTGTTGGAATGTCTATAGTTTCTTCTCTCTTTATAGTAGGAATTAATGCATAACACATTGAATCCCTCTTTAGACCATCCAAAAAATTTTTGCCATCTACTAAACAAATTCTAGCATTATTGCATACCTTTTCCTCAACCTCCTTCAATGGCTTCAGTTTGTGGCGCACTCCATATTTTGTCAGGGAATAGGTATTTGCATGCCCATCATGTGCCGCACGTCTGTCAAATTGCCATGGTCTTCCAAACAACAAATGGCAAGCATCCATAGGCAAAATATCACACAGGACCTCATCTTGGTATCTTCCAATCTGAAACTTGACCAAGCATTGTTCACTGACCAATGCCCTATGATCCTTCTATAACCACGCAATCCGGTATGGATGCGGGTGCTGCCTCCTCTCCAGCCGTAACTTAGTCACCATCTCTTCAGAGACCAAGTTATCTGTACTACCATTATCAATAATAATATTACAGATTTTACCTAAACATTTGCACCTCGTGCGAAACAGGCTTTTTCGCTGGTCTGGTTCCCTCTCTTCGTTCAACAAGGTTCTCCGTGTGACCATCACTTCTCCTTGCTCTGCTTCTTCAGAGTGCTCAGATTCAACACCATCCTCAATGACCGTAGCTCGAGCATTTGCTTCAGGCCTTCTATTCGGTGCCTCTTGGTGTTGGGGACACTCATATGATCGATGCCCCTCTTCCTCGCAATTGAAGCAGGTTCCACGAAATCTTCCTCTTCCATATCCACGTCCACCTCTACCTCTTCCCCTTTGATAATCATTGTTCTGATTACGGGGCCGGTATGCATTCTCCTCCTTCTATTCCTGGTGATTGCTTGTTTCACCAGTCTTCTTTTGGTCATCATATTTACCTCCACTGGTTCTACCACCAGTTCTTCCACCATGACCTCTTCCTCTCTGTTTACTGTCAAATATTCGGTTCAGTTTCTCTTCCACCTTCAGAGCAAACTGGTAAGCATCTTCAATGGTGCTCATTCAAACCAAACTCAATTCTTCTTGCACGATGGTTCTCAACCCATTGATGTAACGGGCTACTCTCTCCTTGTTGGCTTCTGTATGACCGATTCTAATTGAAATTTTGTAGAACTCCTCGGTATACTCTTTGACAGTTTTGCTGGACTGTCTTAAACTCTACATTTTCCTCAGCAGATCCAATTCGTAATCTGCTGGGATAAACTACCGCTTCAGCTTTTTGACCATTCGATCCCATCTGGTGATCTTCTCCTTTCCTCGTCGATTTCGTTCCAGCTGCACTCCTTTCCACCATATGCCAGCATGGCCTTTCAACTTTGTTCTTGCAAATTTTATCCGATGCGGATCTTCAACTTCTTCATATTCAAAATACTCCTCCATATCGTTGATCCAGTCAATCAACTCTTCTGGATTTAGATTTCTAGAATATGTGGAGACGTCTAACTTCGGCCTTTTCCCAATTTGAGAGATGGCTTTAATCATTCGAGATTCCGTAGAACTCATTGCTTCTTCTTCTTCTTCTGATGGGTCATCAACCCCGCAAGCTTCATCATCACTTTGGTCTTCTCCTCTTGGCTCTACTCCTCTTCGCAATTCCTCTTGCAGGGCCTGCACTTGCCTCTGCAACGCTCTGAAGTCTCCTTCAGGAACCACGTTTCTGCCAGCACCATGATTTCTTCATGGTGGCATTCTTCTTCACTTCTTCTCACAACCCTTAACCCCAGATCCTGGTGCAAGCTACCTCACGTTCGGCACTCTACTTACACACTCAGAATCTTCTCGCTCTGATACCACTTGATGGAGAGCCAAATTTTTAACACAAAGAAAAGACTCAATTTTATTCAGAAGCATGGAAATATTTACAGTTCCGAACCATGGAAGATTTTACAAAGTACAAAAAATGCAAAAGAAGTCGCAGTCTTCGTCTTTCCAGCCTCCTCAATCCTTCGAGCAACCTCTTTTTATAATGATAGATTCTTGCTGTAACCACCGTTCGTAACTGTCCCTGTAACCGCTGCAACGATCCCCTGGAACTGCTGTAACGACTTTGGGTAACTGTCAAAAGTCATTCTGTAACGGTCCATAAAAAAGTAACATGTCGCGATATCGTGACATCTCTTCATTCCGCTCTTCTCTCTCCTAGCCGGGTCATGAAAACATGACACTTTTGCCACTTAGTCCATCTATCGCGATATCGCGACATTTTTTCGATTTTGGTCGTTCTTTGCTAACATGTCGCGATATCGCGACACTTTTTTGGCTTTTGTCCTTGTTTGCCAATGTGTCACGATTTCGCGACACTTTCCTTTGCCCGTGGCTTTTGTTTAAACTTGTCGCGATATCGCGACACTTTCTATGTCACGATATCGCGACACTTTCGTTTGCTCTCACCTTTGTTCATAGTTCGTCGCGATATCGCGACAACTTTTATGTCGCGATATCGCGACACTTGCCGTTTGCTCTGGTCGTGGTTCACAGTTCGTCGCGATATCGCGACAACTTTGATGTCGCGATATCGCGACACTTGCGTTTTGCTCTTGCCTTGGTGCAAAGTTCGTCATGATATCGCGACAACTTTTATGTCGCGATATCGCGACACTTGCGTTTTGCTCTTGCCTTGGTTCAAATTTCGTCGCGATATCGCGACAACTTTTATGTCGCGATATCACGACACTTGCGTTTGCTTGCACCTTGGTTCAAAATACATCGCGATATCACGACAACTTTTATGTCGCGATATCACGACAACTTTTATGTCGTGATATCGTGACACATTTCAACACTTAGAGTATTTTTTTTTTTTATTGCTTTTGCTGCAAGATTGTTCTGCTACCACTGGATGCTCCTGCATCAGAATTCAACCCACTTCAAATGTCTCTGATTCAGTTTTCCCTGACTATTAATATACTGCAAAGCTTGATGATCAGTATATAAAACAAACTCTTTTGCTAACAAATAGTATATGCATTTCTTAAGAGCCTCAACTATAGCATAAAATTCCTGATCATAAACAGAATATTTCTTCCTAGCATCATTTAACTTCTCACTAAAATATGCAACAGGTTTACCTTCCTGACTCAACACAGCTTCAATGACACTGCCACTAGCATCACAATCAACCTGAAATACTTTATTAAAATCTGAAAGTACCAAAATGGGTTGTTCTGTCACCTTATTTTTCAACATCTCAAAACTTGCACCTGCCTTTGTATTCCACTTAAACTCCTTCTTATCCCATCTCATGGTTTCTGTCAAGGGTGCACAAATACTACTAAATTTTCTAATGAAATTTCTGTAGAAACTTGAAATACCATGGAATGATCTTACCTCCATTATGTTCCTTGGAGTAGTCCACTAAATGATAGCCTTCAAATTATTTGGATCCATTTTTAGACCCTCATATGAGATGAAAAATCCCAGATACACCAACTCCTTCTTCACAAAACTGCACTTCTTCAAATTAATTAGCAACTGCTCCTCCCTCAGCTTTTTAAAAACTATCCGAAATTGCATCAAATGCTCTTCCAATGTCTTACTAAAAATCAGAATATCATCCACATAAACAATAAAAAAATTCTCTATGAATTCTCTCAACACCTCATTCATCAGCCTCATGAATGTACTAGGTGCATTGGTTAACCCAAATGGCATAACCAACCACTCATACAAACCCTCTTTGATTTTGAAGGTTGTCTTCCACTCATCACCCTCTCTGATGCAAATATGATGATACCCACTCTTGAAATCAATCTTTGTGAAGTATTTAGCTCCACTCAAACAGTCCATTATATCGTCCATTCTAGATAATGGAAATCTATACTTAATGGTAATCATACTTATGGCTCTGGAATCAGTACACATTCTCCATTCTCCATCCTTCTTCGGTGCTAGTACTTCAGGTGCTGCACAATGTCTCAAACTCTCTCTAATCAACCCCTTCCTCAACAACTCTTGAACCTATTTGTTTAACTCTTCACTCTCCACGGGAGACATTCTTGGGCTGCCTTATTGGGTAAACTAGCTCCTGGAATCAAATCAATTTGATGGCTAATATTTCTCACTAGTGGCAAACCCTCAGGCACATTATCTGACATAATATCAGGAAACTCTTCTAACATAATTTTAACCTCTACTGGAATATCCATACATTGTTCCTTCTTAACAGTAGGAATTAATGCATAACACATAGAATCCCTCTTCAGGCCATCCAAAAATTTTCTACCACCTACCAAACAAATTCTAGCACTACTGCATACCTTTTCATCCATTTTCTTCAATGGCTTCAACTTGTGACGCACTCCATATTTTTTTAGAGAGTAAGTATTTGCATTCCCATCATGCATCGCATGTTTTTCAAATTTCCATGGCCTCCCCAACAAAAATGACAAGCATCCATAGGCAAAACATTACACAGAACCTCATCTTGATAATTTCCAATATGAAATTTAACTAAACACTGCTCACTAACTAATGCTCTATGATATTTCTGCAACCACACAATTTGATATGGATGCCGGTGCTTCCTCTTCTCCAATTTCAACTTAGCAACCATTTCTCCTGAAACTAAATTATCTATGCTACCATTATCTATGATAACATTACAGACCTTACCTGCACATTTGCATCTTGTGCGAAATAAGCTCTTCCTTTGATCCACATATTTCCCTCCTTTCATCAATGCTCTTCTTATCATCAACACTTCTCCTCCTTCTGCTTCTTTAGAATGTTCTGATTCAGCACCTTCATCTACTATAACATCTCTAACATGACCCTCAGGTCTCTTATTCATTCTCCCTTGGTGTTGGGGACACTCATATGCCCGATGTCCCTCTTCCCCACAATGGAAATAGGTTCCACGAAATACTCCTCTTCTATACCCATGTCCAGATCTACCTCTTCCTCTTTGGTAACCATTGTTCTAATCATGGGTGCGGTAGGTATTCTCCTCTTTCTAATCCTGGTTATTACTTGTTTCACTAGTCTTCTTCTGATCTTTATATTTTTCTCCACTGGTTCTTCCACCAGTTCTTCCACCATGACCTCTTTCTCTTTGTTTGCTTTCAAATATTCTGTTCAAATTCTCTTCAACCTTCAAGGCAAATTGATATGCATCCTCAATGGTGGTCATCCTAACCAAACTGAGTTCTACTTGGATATTCATTCTTAACCCAGTTATGTAACGAGCTACTTTCTCCTTATTATCCTCTCGAATGGCCGCTTCGATTGAGATCTTGTAAAACTCCTCTGTATATTCTTTGACAGATTTGATTGACTATCTCAAACTCTGCATTTTCCTCAACAGATCCAATTCGTAATCTGCAGGAATAAACTGCCTCTTCAACTTATCTACCATTTTATCCCATCTAGTTATCTTTTCCTTTCCTCTTCTATTTCTTTCTAGCTGCACTTCTTTCTACCATATGCTAGCATGGCCTTTCAACTTCGTTTTTGTAAACTTGATCCTATCTGGATCTACAACCTCCTCATACTCAAAATACTCCTCCATATCATTGATCCAATCAATCAACTCCTCTGGATAGAGATTCATAGAATACGTGGAGACATCAAACTTTGGCCTATTCCTGATCAGAGATATTGCCCTAAATAATCTAGCTTCTACAGGATCCATTGCTTCTTCTTCATCCAATGGATCATCAACCTCCCAACCTTCATCTTCACTATGATCTTATCTCCTTGGCTCAACCCCTCTTCGCAACTCCTCTTGCAAGGCTTGCACTTGCATCTACAAAGCTCTAAAATCTCCTTTAGGTACCACATTTCTTCCACCACTATGGTTTCTTCGTGGAGGCATTCTTCCTCACTCTCTTCTCATAACCCTTCCACAGATCTTGGTGCAAACTGCCTCACTTTCGACGATCTGCTCACACACTTAGGAACCCTAAGCTCTGATACCACTTTATAGAGATCCAAACTTGCTCAATACCACTTTATGGAGAGCCAAACTCACTCAAACCAATTCTCATTTAAAAACTTGGAAAGCTTCCCTCACAAACCCTCATTTTGTGGCTATATAGCCAAAAAATCCTAAAAACTGAAAATGAGTCGGATGGGGCCCAAAATTGGGGTACGCATCCCTATTACAATAGACAAGCCAAAAATAAAGTTTCAAGTCCTAAATTTAAATCCATTAGGATATATTAACCTCCGAACAACTCAAAAAACATAAAACACTAGGTAAGTAATTTTAAAACCTAATTTTGGGGCACTAGATGATGGAATTTGGCCCCAAAACTAGATTTTTTGTGCAAATAAGACTCTATAGAGTCATATTTGTTTAGAACTCTCCCAACTAGTTCCCTGTCAAATTTCATGTCAATCGGAGCTACGGTTGAGAAGTTATGGCCCCGAAAAAATGCACTAAAATTTAGGAAAAAGAAATAAAATTTCAAAATTTCGTTGGATGCTCCTGCATCATATGTGAACTAGTCATGAAAAGGAATGAAAAATTACTCCTGCTCACCTTTATTGCATGCAGACTGCCACTTCCACCCGTGATTAGGCCTATTTGTTGGCAAAACTGCTTTTATGGATTAGCCACTATCGTCTGTAGCGAACAAGATCTAGCCATTGTCGTCTACAGTGGCTAAGGTCTGGTCACTCTAGGCTTGAGCAACTAGGATCTGGTCACTCTTGTCTTGAGCGGATAGGCTTGGATGGCTTGAAAAGTCCCCAAATGAGTGGTGAGAACCACTTTTGATGCTTGGAAAGTCCAATATTATGTCATTTAATCTTATGAATGTGTCTATGTGAGTAGCTCCCCTAAGCATGACACGATTTAGGTGTCTATAGATGCCCCTTTTTGTGATGCACTATGTGGAAAACACAACGTTGAGCAAAAACGTAGATTGATATATTTGTAGGGTGTATGGTGATCAATGGTCTTATCAATGTTGGATGGCCCAATCATGCAAGATGGCATGCATCCCTTGAATAATTGCCTCAATGTTTAGAGGACTTAGCTCAGTGGCTTGGGCATGTTAAATTGCACTCATTCCTCAAACTCAATCAGGTAGCTTCAGCTGCTACAAAAATTCCAATCGGTAGGAGAGCTACAATTGAAGATGTCATGTCTACTTACATTCCTAGCAAACAAGGGAAATTTGTGATTGTTGTATGCAATGATTCGTAGGATGAACATGATTTTTTATGATCGAGTGATCTTTTGTTTATTTTGATTATGATTATGTTGAAGTTTTGAACTACTTCCTCACACACTGAATTGGTGAAGAAATGACAATGAATGAAGCGACAAGTCACTTAACCAATATGACTAATATGGTTCCTTTCTAGCATTTTTTGCTTTTAATGGGCAATCCCACATCCAAGTGTGATTCCACTTGTTTATGATAATCATATATCCCTATCTTGAGGAGCGGTCCAACTATCAATAGCCTTCTTAGGGAGTTAGAATGAGTGATTCTATTTATGTTTAGATTATATCACTTTGGCTTAATGTTTTTGATGTCATAGGGGAATTAGGATGATCCTTTCACACCCATGGAGCAGTCCAACCATCTTGGTATTATTCAAGATTGAAGGGTGGCACATCGTAATTCCAAAATGAAATGCTTTTGTCTTGAGTGACCTTATGGTTACCTGCTCATCTCATCAAAATGCATGGAGTGTGAATCGCTGCAATCACCGAGTGGATAGAGCAAGTAATTGGGTATGAGGCCTACTTGAGATTATGCTTTTATGTGATTTTTTTGTTATTTTGAACATTCTGATGATATTAAACCATCAAAGTGTGTATATTTGTTGTTTTTGTGTGATCTCTCAAGGAGGAAACCTTTTGTTTTGATCTGTGGGTCTGGCCATTGTCAGGTCCAGCGGCCTCTGAGTTCCTGCTTATGGCCGTTTTCACCTTGAGCAGCCATGAAGTTTCTACCACTGATGTCAAAAATGGCCAAGGTATAATTAAGAAATATAAAATTTGCATTTTCTAGGGTTTAACCTTTCATTTCATTGTTGAAGATTCACTTTTCAAAGCTTTGGTGTGATAGCAATGGTTGAGACTTTGGAGTTTACTTGGCATAAAGGACATGGCTTCGTAGGGTGAGACATCAGTTGCTGGAGGAGCTAGAGCTTCTCGAGTATTTATCTTTTTCTAAATCCTAACCCTCTTTTCCTTTATTTGGGTAAAACTAAACCTTACTAAACCTGTTGGTAATGAGTCAAAACCCGTAGCTAGGTTTAGTTTACTTTCTGCTCTGGTGGGTTAGTTCCCATATTTGATTTTATTTTTCTATTAGTGGCTTTAGCCTAGGGTTTCTAATTTTTTTTGTTATTCAGTTGTTGCTGCCATTTTTAGCATGTTATAACTTAGCTTTGATCTGATTCCTAAGTGGGAATTTGCCTTTAATTTTTTAATCTCTTCTTTCTTGATATTTTTATGTTATTTTTGTAGCATTTTGATTTTTTTATTCTTTTCTGGCCCAGGGTTCATGGGTTTGCCGTGTCGTACCTTAGCCTCTATCACTCAGAGCAGCCGATTCTAAGCTATTTTTGCTGAGAGCAGCTAGGTTTGAACCCCAACGGTCAAAAATTTTACCATTGGGTCTTGTTCGCTGCTATCTCCAATGACCAGTTTTTGGTCGCTGTAGGCAACAATGACTAAATCCCTTGGCCATTTTTTTGCATAATTTTTGCTTTTTATTAGATTTTTGAGATAGTTTTTGATTTTTTTTTTAAATTTTGAACTACTCTTTAGCCTGTATTGCACTCTAGTCATGTTTCATCTTTTTTTTGCTTTGCTTAGATCCTTACTACTTGGGATTGAGACCCGAAGCTCTTGCTTGACCTTCTTCCTTGCTTGGATGTCACATACTGGGCATGGCTTAAGGCTCGTGGGATCTAGTATGTTACCAGATTACCTCACCTCATGTCAGACTAGGCTTATCTTACAACTTTGGCCCATCGTTGGGACCCTCGGACTAATACCTTCCACCCATCGACCGACGAGATGACCATTACACCAAAGGATATGTACAAGATCTTTCAGATCCCTTTTGATGGGTGGCTATTGTTTATTTGGCCACTAATGCTAAGATGGATGTCTTCACTCAGGTGTTCAGGAGGTATTTTGAGGATGCTCTCAAGGACAACAAGTATGGAGGAGTGTCTATCATCCACTGGTACTAAGAGCATGTTTTCACAATGAGGCATGCAGTGTTGTTGATGGTCATCAACAATGTCCTCATCCTATATTGCTTAGGATTGAGGTTCCCTTGGAACTTCCTTGTGATGGTTCAATACCTAATAGATAGTGAGGATCCTATCATATATGCATGGGGCAGGTCTCTATTGGCTCAGTGTTATGACAAGCTATACCACATATGTCGAAGGGGTCGTTTTAGCATTGCCTGTAGTTGGCTTCTGCAGTTCTGGGGATGGGAGCACATTAGGGTAGATCGCCCTAAGGGGCTTCCTATTGAGATCATAGCTGTGGAAAAGAGGATGCAGTGCTATGGTGCTAGGTGGGCCAAAGAGTGAGGACTGTAAGAGCTACACTTTTGTAGGGGAGCTGACTCATTACACTAATACTTTCACTGGACTCCAGTATGGAGATATCATATGGTGCCCTTATCATGAGTGTACTGCTTAGGATGACCTTGACAACTTTACTACTAGGACACGATGTGAATGATGGCTCATTGGCCACAAGTCTAACATCCAGGATCACTTCTTCTACTCTTAGGTTCTTCGTTAGTACGGGTTGCAATAGGATGTGCCACTAGTACCATTTTTGTATAGGCGCATCGAAGCAGAGAGACCTCCCTCCTTGACAGGATACAGAGCTGGCTGATGAGGAGGATGCCCCAACTATTGATCCTAGAGTAGCTGGTGAAATTACAAAGGCATTTACATGGTGGTGAGGTGACCTTGTGTGGTATGGTGAGGGTAGCCTAGGTTGAGAGGATGATGGTGGATATGGGGAAGATCCAACGGGGCATAGGGTTCGCACTAGGACTATGGCATGGGGCCAACAGGTAGAGCAAGGGTAACGGAGGAGCAAGAGGATCTTAAGGAGGTGGAGAAGGAGATGGAGCTTGAGGAGAGTGATTCTCCTCTTAGGGCACAACTACATGATGTGGAGGTTGAGCTCTAGTCAGCCAAGATATAGGTACAATAGTGTGATGCCATCATAGCTCAGAGGGATACTACTATAGCACACCTATCGGACTAGATAATGGCTTTAAAAACTACTATAGGAGAATCTACCCAGATGTAGGTTATTATTGCCCCTCCTACTCTCGAGTATCCTTCAAGGGTAGCTCTCGAGACTGAGATCTGTAATCTACAAGGTTTGTTGGATGAGAGTGATGTTTAGATTGTTGAGTATGCAACCCAGATTGTTGCTTTCTCAAGGTAGATCATTAGGCTAGGTGCCATCACTAGGGCGAGAGAAGCCACAAGTGGGTCATAGGTCAAAAAAATCTCTATAGCAGGGCAGTCTTCTATTCGACCTAGTCATAGGGCCCGACCTCGTACAGAGAGACCAACAGGGTCTAGCTCGCACCATTCTCCTAGAGATTCGACCATAGGGGGCGGTGCTGCATGGGACGTAGGCCCAGTATTTGATTGATGATACTCTTGGTTTTGATTCATTTTTGAGGTCGAATGACCTATATGACTGTTGCCCATGGGAATTTTTGTACATCCATGGACTTGACACACATACTTTTTATGATATCTTTTCATTATGACTCATTATGTGTATCATTTATTGCTCATATTTTTGTTATTATTTTATTTTATGATGTGATGTGATGATGGCATTATGATGATTTGATGTATGTATTAGATGATAGATGATATTGTAGATGCTTATATGGATGTGTAAATGCTTATATGATTTGATGATGTGACGTGATGTATTTTTATGATGAATGATAAATTCATGATTGTATGAAAATGGATATTGCCTATATGTTTTATGATGTGCTTTATGGATGATTAATGACTTGTTTTTTTGGATGTGATATTATTGCTACAATGTATGTTTTAACTTTACTTTAATTGTATGCATCTAACTTATGTGGTGGAATGGTATAAATGAACCTATATGCTCTAATCACTTAAAACATACCGAATGCATATGATATTGACAATTTTAATGGGTGATACCATAGAAAGTAAAAAAATAATAATCATGAATTTAAATAATCACTCTTATCATAAGAATTGATTACGTATTCATATATGAGATGTAATGGTCTGTAATGTATTTTCTTAATAAGTTTCTGTAAATTAAAATATATAAAGTAGTCAGGGGTCGTCTATATACTATTTCTAATATATATGCGGTATCTGTCCTACTATGTTGATACCCCCTAATTTATAGAATCTAATAAAGAAAATTATGGTGTGAATGATGTTATAATTTTTTGCTATTTAAGAAATTTTGGGGCTTTTCAAATATTGAAACACTCTAGTTACCCTATCAACAACTGTCTACTGGCCACTTAGACTTTTGAGAAGTAATGCTTTTTCCATGGACCTAGTTTTTCATTATCTCTATGTGTGCAAGTGATTGTATATTTTGAGGTAGAACTCAAGAATTTCCTTCGATGTTGGGTAGGATTCTTTCAGCCCATTGCTAATATCAGGGATCCTCAAGTATTCATCTCATACTTATGTTGGACTATACCACTAGGAAATATTGGGTTACCTAAGCTAGCTCATCCACATTCAAACATTGGTCTACACAAATGCATGAAGTAATTGTGATAGAAATATCATCACGTGTAAGGATCTCTCCTTCTAGTTTTGTACAATACTGAGAATTCCAGGGATTCAAGCTTTATTTCTTTTTTTGGCTTCTTTTTGGCTTTGGATATTTGCTCATATGTAGTGATGAAAATCACTGTTTATTTTTGATTGGTTTTTATTTGAGAGAGGATTTTTGTAGTGATGATAATCACTGTTTATTTTTTTCATATGTAGTGATGAAAATCACTATTTATTTTTGATTAATTTTTCTTTGTACTAGTTTTTTTGAATTTCAGATTTGTGTGTTGGATTATTGCTTTGAAATCTTGATTGTATGCTTGGCCTTTTGAATATGTACTTTGCTTTGGTATTTTGCCTATTTTGATTTAAGTAAGGGATTTTGATAGGGTAAAGCTTGTCCTTTTGCCAATTCTCAGCACCTTTAAACTAGTTGCATAGGGGGATAAGCAAGGAAAATCCTTTTCACTTAAGGTAACCTAGACCGATTTACAACTTTCATCTTTTCCTTGTACCAACTAGGATTTTAGTGTTTCAATTAGTGACGAGATATTGAATATCCAAGGCATTATCATAGCTAGACCTTACCTTATACTAATCATAGTTGTTTTCCACAAAAGTTGATAAGATCACTAGGTGTGGTTGATTAACCGAAAAAACTTAGTATATTATGTATAGCAACAAATAATGGTTGTGTTGAAAAACACAATTACACACGTGTTGATGGAGGTATGGATTTGAATGATTTGTGCAATAAATTGTGGTATCAATTTTAAGGCTCTCATGACATATGCAATTGTAGTGGATATGAAAATGCAATGCAATTATGTGGATGCAAGATGTGAGATGCAATTATTTTTGTATTTTTGACTTTTATGTTGTTTTTGTATTTTTGTTTGATTTTGATCAAAGGGCTTATTATGCCTTTGGGGATTTTTGACTTTGGAAAAAGTAGCATGAAGTAGCCTTGGAGATTTTTTATTGAAGTTGACCAAGTGATTTGAATACCCTTGGAGCTTTTTGATTTGATTTTGACCAAGCGACTTGAATGCCCTTGGAGCCTTTTAAATTGATTTTGACCAAGCGGCTTGAATACCCTTGGAGCCTTTTAAATTGATTTTGACCAAGTGGCTTGAATACCCTTGGAGCCTTTTAAATTGATTTTGACCAAGCGGCTTGGATACCCTTGGAGCCTTTGATTTGATTTTGAAATTTTATGTTTTTATGATTTGTTTGTGTTTTTGACATATTTGAATGTTTTTGTTTTTTATGTGTAATATACCTTTAAGTGAATGATAGTAAGAGGTTCAGGCTCTTTAACACCATCCAATGATTTAAGGTGATATTCTCCATGCCCAAATCTCTATGAAATCGTGTATGGGCCTATCCAGTTTACCATGAACTTATCTCGCAGATGTGGCGATAGATTTGAATTATGCTGGTTTTCTTTGAGCACTAGATCTCCAACATTGAATTCCCTTAGGTGGACATTGCTATTGTGAGCTCACGCAAGGCAATATTGGTAAATGCAAAGATGCTCTAAAGCATTGACTCGATGTTCATCAAGAAGCATCAACTGATAAAGGCGGCCTTATCGCGCAACTTCATCATCTATGAAGTCTTTTAATGCTATACGTAGAGTCAGAATTTCTAACTCCAGAGGCATGATGGCCTCAGTGCCATATACTAGTGAAAATAGTGTTGCCCTAGTGGGCGCCCGTATACTAGTCCTGTATATCCATAGGGCAAGAGGCAACTGCAGATGCCAATCCTTATGATTTTATTGCACTATCTTCCTCAAAATGGAGACTATTGTTTTGTTTGAGGCTTTTGCTTGTCCGTTTGCTTGCAGATAATAAGGCATTGAAAAAATATGCTGAATGTGGCATTTGTTCATTAAAGCATGCACAATTTTTGTTCTTGAAAGATGGTCCATTATTTGATATTATCTTTGAAGGGACCCCAAATCGACTTATGATATTGTGGAGTATAAACTCTGCAATCCTTGGTCCAGTTGTTGATGTTAAGAGGATCACTTCTACCAATTTAGTGAAGTATTTTGTGGTTGTTATGATGAATGTATGTTGGCCTAAGGATAGGGGTGAGATCTTCCCAATAAAGTCTAGTCCCCATTGCGAGAATGACCATGTTGCCTATATGGGCTGCAAAGCTTGTGATGGTAAGTGCATTAGATTTGCATGATGCTGGCACTTACTAAATTTCTTGACATACTCATAGCAGTACCTTTCCATGGTGGGACAATAGTAACCCATTCTCAAGATGCACTTAACGATGGCCATGCCACTAAAATGGCCTCCACATGTACCATTGTGAGATTGTGAAATCACCCAGGATGCTTCTTGGGGCTCAAGACAATGAAGTAATATTCCATCATATCCTCATTTGTAGAGGATTTATCCTAGCAAGATGTATCTTGTTGCTCTCTATTTGAAAGTTTACCTTTCAGTATGTGACAAATCTTGAGGTACTATTCCAAGCTTCAGGAAGTCCCATAATTGAGAAAGCCAATTCTGATAAGCCACAACTTCTATAGAATAGACAAATTTGTAGCACCCTAAAATTGGCACAGTTAAACCCTTAGTAAAAAGATAAAATTTGAATTTTAACCCTGAAACCTCCAGTTAATCGCTCACCCCATTTTTCATGCCATTTTTAGGAGTTTTTTTAACCGTTGGACGATATCGTCGCCGATCAGACGAAATCATCCCAGATCGGATGAATTTGTCTGGAACAGAACGTTCAGACGATTTCATACCAAAACTAAATTTTCATAATTAGCTTCTATTTCAACAGCCTCTCCAACTTGGACAGAAGTGTGTGTGTGCAGTTGGAGATTCCTTCATTGGAGATCTCCTAGATTGGGATGATCCCCAACCTCCTAACCTCCCCCTACTCCTATATAAATTGGAATTTTCTCAGTTTATCCCCACGAAAACCCCTGGCTGATCATTCCCCTACAATTCTAGTTTTGTTGTATTAGAACATCCTCACCCCCATAATTTGCATTTGTATTTTCAAGTCTTTCATTACAGTTTTTCATTGTGCTTCAGCTAGAGGAAGCTCAGATCATCGTAGGCGATTCCAGATGATTTTAGACGATCCTGTCACAGATCGACGATGATATCGTACGATTGGAGGCGATCTTGACAATAATTTAGATTTGGGGCAACTAGAGCCCTAAGTTTGCATTTCTCATCTTTCTTATTTATTTTACTATGCATTAACTTGATTGATTTTCATTCTGCATCCTAGATTTCACCTCATCTAGCATAAATGCATGATAAATTTAAAATAAGTTATTAAAACAATGTATTTCCTTTAAATATGCTCTCTAGATTTATCAATTAAGCATTCATACTGTCATTTTCATTATTTTGCATTATTCTTACAGTTGCATTTTCAGTTTTTGGTGTCTGTTTCTGTGATTGCAGGTTTCTAAGAGATTTGTCTGACGAATTCGTTAGATCGATGACGAGCTTGTCTAATCTCAGGTGATCAACTGTAATCTAGGACGATTTTGTATAATTGTAGATGATCCTGTCATATTCGGGATGATCTAGACTCCTACAAGCTTTAGAATCTTCATTAGACATCCGAAATTAGGTGCATTCTTTCTTATTTAGTATATTCCTGGTATTTAGGATTCATTCATGCTTTCTGTATTCATATAAATCAGCAATTTTCATATAGAATAGCATAGATTCATTCTGGCCAACCTAGGATTATGAATGATCGAGTATAAAATGAACACATAAAAACCATTCTCAACCTAGGCATGGAAACTGCCACTCAAAGTTTCCTGGTGAACCCCACCATCCATCGAAAATTCACCTTTATACCCCTCCCCCAAGAGGCACGACCTTCAAAGGGCATCTTAGTCCGAGGTATTGTTCCATCCTTCTCGCATCCCTCTTTCGAGCATGGATCCTTTAGCCTGAAGGTAAGGGCACAAAAAATTTGGGTTGATACATTTTGGTGAACCCGATGTGAAACTAAAAACCTTTTGAAAACAATCCAATTTTTTTATTTATTATTAAGTAACATCTAGAATCATTAGACAAACAGTTAAATTTGCATATCATGTTTAGATGGTAGATTATAATAAAAGATGAGTTGTCACCATAAATGTTGAAAATCAATTAACAACCATAGAGATTACGTCTGCACTTAGAGTACCCCAAACAAATAGAGTCCAATCTTTGTGGGATGAACTTGATAGGATATTAGGTATTATTTCATTTAGGTCAATAGAACTTAGGCAAATTAAAAGATTTGTCCTAGATAGAATCCTAGATCCTGATCAGGTAACTTTGTATCATGAACTTTAGAGAGCTTGCCATAGGTTGTTAGCCGATAAAAGAGCACTTGTGTCTTTAGAATTGTACACCTTTGAAGAATACCTTGAGAATGCAGTTATAGTACATAAGTTTCTATCTCGTATAGAGGATCAGGAAGTCATTTTCATGGATAGGAAAATATGGAATAGAGTTCCTAGAGCTATGTTGTATCGAGAGTATTTCCATGAGATCTATTTCTACAAGTCAAAGTCTGAAGTAGATCATATTACTATAGCACACTTTATCAAGTTCTTGAAAAATCATTTCCAATTTGAAGAGGAGCATTTCATGACTCCTGATGAACTCGATCCTATTAATGATATCCATAAATTATTTATAGAAAACTAAGTCATTATTCTTACTGTTGTTATTATTTTTACAACCAGAATGCTATTTGTTATCTTTATAATGATATTATAAAATACAAAAACAAAAAAAAATATAATAAAAACAAAACAAAACAAAAAAAAGAGCCAAAACATTTCCTTTTATAGTAGGTATATAATTAAAATATATACCTCTCAAACCTATCGCATATATATATATATATATATATATATATATATATATATATATATATATATATATTTTTATGAAATCTAAGTTTAAGCACAATGTCTAGACTTAGGAATGGAAAATAGATCGAAGAAGAAGAAGATTGGTTAGGAAAACCATTAAATAACCCAGATTTCCTTCCTAAAGATCAAATTCAGGAAGAAGAAATCCTAGACCAGCAAGAAGAAGAGCTTGCTGTAAGAAATGAACAAGAAGAAAATGTTAGAGAGGAAGGATCCTCATCCCCTAAAATGTCTTCGGGAGGAGCTGTTACTTTTGAAAATATGGAACAATTTTGGAAGTTCATTAATACTAATATTGGCATTCTTAATAGAGCAGTCCATATGGACAAAGATCGAATTAGTGATACTCAAGCAACCCTAGAAGATGTATTTCACACATGCACTAATCCCTTATCCTTTATTGATCAAGAGAGTGATCAAGTTGGACCATCCAACTTGGATATGGTAGCTATAATCCAGAACATGCAACAAAAATAGGTTACCCAATCATCTAAAGTGCCTGTTAGCAAGCCTAGGGTCATTCTTGCACAAAATAAACCATCATTTACTGCTCTATTTTGCTAAGCTATTGAGCAATATACCTCAAATCAGAAAAAAACCAAAACAAAACCAAACACCAATTACCAAAATCTGGGATACAACATAATACTATTACAAATCCTCTTCATAATAATCTTCCTACCAATGCTTTGCATAATAGCAATATAGCATCTAATCCTTATGTCACACCATCATACACTCATAAATCCTATGCTTATGTCCCATCGAACCAACATGGTGGACAAACTAGTAATCTTGAAACCGTGGTGAAATAGTTAGTTTCCCGCATGGACCAGATAGATCCCTACCGTCCCTCGTACAATTATCGAGAGATGTGTAGTCAGCATTTAGATCCTATAGTTGTAGCACAACCATATCCTAAACATTTTCCTATGCCTGTCTTGCCCATATATAAAGGAACCAAAGATCCCATAGAGCATCTTCATATGTTTAGGATAGCATGTCATGATATATCACATGATGACTTATTATTGCTAAAAATGTTCCCAAAAAGTTTAGGAGGAATGGCATTAGAGTGGTATTATCAATTATCCACTAATTCTTTGAGGAATTGTGAAGAAACAACCGAGTCTTTTATGCATCAATTTAGTGCCTATATCGAAAGACATGTGACCATTAAAGACTTGTACAACTTAAAACAAGCCAAAGATGAATGTTTTGCTGATTTCTTAGCTAGGTGGAGACAGTTGATAGGGAAATTGCACTTTGTGTTGCCTTATAGGGAGATGTTGGACATCTTTCTTAATAATTTGCAAGACCAACTATCTTACGAATTATCAACTGCTACCTTGACCACCTTCGATCAGCCTATAGACTTAGCCAGACGAGTGGAAGATGCTCTCATTCAGATAGGTCAGCTTAAAAAGAAAGACGATGAGAAAACATCCAAAAACCAATATAAAAATAAACAAGTTTTGGGTGATGGAGTCACTGATAGCAGAAATATTTCTACTGTTAATGCTACGAATACAACAGAGAATTTTATACTAAAACCTCCTGATAAACCTCCTCGAGAATTTACTAGGTTGAATCAACCTTTATCAACCATTCTATTGCAATTATTAGAATGAGGTTTGATTCAACTACCAAATATCTGGGAACCTGATCCAACTATACTTGGATACAGAGCTGATTTACACTGTGACTTCCATAGAGGACCTGGACACACTACCAACTCTTGTAAAAGATTAAAACATAAAATACAGGACTTGATTGATAACAATGAGATGGAGGTACAAGCCTTTCAACCTAAGCAAAATCCTCCTAATAATGCTCAAAATAATACCCCCCAAAACCAGAACCAAAATTCCAATCAGTCATTAGACATATTTCAACATCCTTTACCAAAACATGGCAAGAAAGTGGCTAATCAAGTTGAGCATCATAATGTTCCCCCTCATACCCGATATGTAGGAACTATTTGTGGGAATTTACCTGCTCATGAGCTAGAAATATTTGACACAACCTTATCTATTCTTATGACCAGGCCTCTATATAATATTTGGACACCTGATCTCAGTGATACAGAATATGAGACTAAGAGTGATATGGAAATCACCTCAAATCAATCGAATAGCTCTGAAGATGAATCAGAACCTATTCTCCCTATCACAAGTTATATGGTTCCAGAAGAACCATTTCTAAGAAGAGTCACTACTAGACCATCCTCTCACCAATTACTTTCTAATGAGCAAGCCATAAATGCTAGACCAAGACCCATTCATCATCTGCAAAACAATATTGTGGGTACCATCGAAGCTGTTACTAGACAACAGGCTCAAAACTCTCAACAAGATCAAATGCAGAACGATGGATCAGCTCCATTTGTTTTGAAAGTTCCTAATAAAGAGAATCAGGCATCTAATGTTCAACCTAAACCTCCTTACAATATTAATGAGCAACTATCAAATATTATAGCTAGAATTTCTCTATTGGACCTTTTAAGATCTTCTCCTACCCATAGAGATGAATTATTGCTTACATTAAGCCAGATGATGGTACCATAAGACATTCAACTTGAAGCTATGGCTAATACTATAATAACTCGTGAATTTGTTTGTATTGACTTCTGAGATAGAGACATACCTCAACACAGTTTACATAAGGATAACCCCTTATATATTACTGCCTTATTCGGATATGTAGCAGTTAAACGAGTCTTAATTGATAATGGTTCATCTTTAAACATCTACACTTTTGAATTCTACCAAATATTTGGGTTTAGAAGCGATGAAATGAAAAGAACTGATATTATCATAAAAGCCTTCAATGACGAAACACAAGAAATGTGTGGAGTTATTACCATCCTATTGCAAGTTGGTCAAGAACCTTGGATACGACTGTGTTTATTGTCCATTTCCCTGCTTCGTACAATATACTCTTGGGTCATCCTTGGATCAACACAATGCGAGCCGTTCCCTCAACTTTACATAAATGTGTTAAATTTGAATTTAAGAATCAGTTGGTTACCATTCATGGTGATCCTAGACCCTTTGATATGTGTGCTTTGGCAGAACCTATTGGGGTTCAATTTTGCCCTGCACTGTCATCCACACATCCTAATTCTCATTATTTGTCTAAACATGTGAAACACACACCGACAACATCATCTAATTCTTCTCCATCAGTTCCACCTCTACATATAGCTCAGCCATCCTCTAAACAAACCACATTAGGACCTTAGAAAGATCCTAATCCCACAACCAAGGCTTCTTTCTATACTCCTATAACTTTTAAACCTATAATAGAATCATCCATCGACATATCTACAACATCAACATCCACCAAAGGCATATTTTTTGCACCAGAAGATGTAGGAAGTGTTCCTTCTACCTCTTATGCTCTTACTGATGAGCTCTTACCCGATTTATCTAAAATTCTTATATCAGAGAAAACGAATGCTTCTATGCAATATTCCCTTATTTTACATAAATTGCCACCATATCCTCATACCTTGGGCCTCCCACAACCTATGGGAAGTATTCACCAAGTCGGGAGCTATGCTTTTATTTATAAGGGATATGACTGGGGTAGAATACCCAAAAACATCAAAAATCATTATAATGGATATGCTCGATGTTATTTTACTAATGAGTATATTAAAGCCAAATCTATAATGCTTAAGTTGGGATATAAAGGGAAAGGTTTGGGACCTTTCCAAAATGGTATGAAAGAACCTTTTGAGGTAGAACCGTGGCCCACTCGATGTGGTGTGGGCCTATTTCCTAGTAAGGGTCAGCCCTTCCCATTTGAGGATGATGACCATCTCATACATTACCAACATTATTTGGATAAATGTGATGCCTTGTGTTTAATGAATAAGCCATTTACATGTAATATGCTATCTATAGCTTACCCTGAGATGATCGTCGAATTTGACGATGAGTTGGAGGGAGATATCTTCCATGATGTCTCCGTTGAGGAATTGTTACATCATGAATTTTATTTTGATGGCTCTATACCTAGTATAGCCCAGCTTGAGGCCATGACTCCTCAAGATGAATTATCCAAGCTAACCTTGGAAGAATTACAAGAATTATGCATTTCACCCGCCCCACATAATTTTGAAAAATCTACACATGGAAGTAGAAAATGTCATAAAAATTAACATTGGAACTGAGGATAATCCTCACCTAATCAACATTGGATCAGAATTGAATTAAGAAAAATAGGATAAATACATAGCATTTCTTAAAGAATATGAAGACGTATTTGCTTGGACATATGAAGATATTCCAGGTTTAGACCCTTCTGTAGTTATGCATCACTTAGTAGTCCATTCAGATGCTAAAACTATTAAACAGAAACTTAGAAAAATGCATTCTAAAGTGGCCTTACTGGTCAAAGGGGAGTTAGAAAAACTCTTGAATGTCATTTTTATGCAAGCCATTGATTATGCTGAATGGATATCGAATGTAGTTCCAGTAACTAAGAAAGAAGCTACTAAAGTTAGGGTTTGCACAGACTTTAGAGATATTAATGTTGCATGCCCAAAAGATGATTTTCCTCTTCCCAATATGGATCAGATCATTGATTTTACTGCTAGGAGTGGAATGATATCCTTAATGGATGGATTTTATGGTTATAATCAGATCAAGATAGCTCCTGAAGATCAGGCTAAAACAACATTTATTACCCCTTGGGGGACCTTTTGTTGGAAAGTGATGCCATTTGGTTTGAAGAATGTAGGTGCAACCTATCAATGAGCCATGAATTATATCTTTCATGATATGATGCATGATATACTACATGATTATGTAGATGACATTATAGCTTGTTCTACTGATGAAGATGACCATTTAGATGATTTGAGAAAAGTATTTAATCGGTTAAGGGAATATCTTATCTGATTCAATCCATATAAATGTATATTCGGAGTTAAGTCTAGTAAATTATTGGGGGTTATAGTTTCTTTACATGGCATCAAAATTGATCCTCTCAAGATTGCGGCTCTCACTGATATGCCCGAACCCACAAATATATCTAAATTACGAAGTTTACAAGGTAAGCTTCAAGCTATCCGTCGCTTCATCGATAAGTTGGCAGATAAAATCGGACCCTTTCTTAAGCTTCTTAAGAAGGATGTCTCTTTCCATTGGGACAACGAATTTTAGGAAGCATTTGAACGCCTCAAACAATATCTTCTTAACCCGCCTGTGCTTTTGCCACCTAGACCTGATTGTCCATTTATCTTATATATCTTTGCTTCAGATTTTGCCTTAGGAGCTATGTTAGCTCAACTTGACGATGAGAAGAAAGAACGTGCTAATTATTATATCAGCCAAACATTAATTAGTTATGAAACTCGTTACACAACATTAGAAAAATTATGTCTAGCAGTCGTATTTTCTACACAAAAATTATGCCATTATATGCTTAGTCAGAAAACCTATGTTATTGCTAAATCCGATCCTTTGCGGTATCTCATGAGTCGACCTTATTTATCTGGTCACACAACAAAGTGGGTTCTTGCTCTAAGTGAGTTTGAACTCACGTTTATAGGATAAAAGTCTATTAAAGGTCAAATCATAGCAGATCAATTAGCTGTTGCACCCCTAGAGTCTACCCATCCCCTCGTATTTGAGTTTCCTGAAGAATGCCTTAAACTAGAGGCAGACCATACAGAGCAATGGTCCTTATACTTTGACGGAGCCCAATGCATGAGTGGGGTTGGTGTAGGTATTATTCTAATATCTCCACAGAAACATCTTATACCTCTGTCCTTTAAATTAATGTTTGCTTGCACTAATAATACTGCTGAATATGAAGCTCTAATCCTTGGCTTACGAGCTGCCTTGGCACTAAAAATTAAAAATTTGTTAGTTTTCGATGATTCTCAACTTGTTATAAATCAAATTAATGATGTTTATCAGACCAGATATGATAAATTGTGTCCATATAAAGCATATGTATTACAATTAATATCTTTATTTGATCAAGTTACCTTGGAAGCTATTCCTCAAACTAGCAATCGTGCGGCTGATGCTATGGTTGCAGCTGCATCTCTTTTACCCTTGGAGTTAGATGACGAATATGCTATAATTATTATTCGTCAACTCTAGGAACCCATTTAAAATAAATTATGCTTAGAACTTTTGGATGTGTTTCTAATCAACGAAACTACTTTTGAACTTTGGTACACTGATATATTCAATTTTCTTAAAAATGGAACCTTCCTTAAAGGTTTTAATAGAAACCAGCATCGATTATTGCGTAGACGAGCAAGTCGCTTCGTAATAATTGGCAATACGTTATATAGGAGATCTTTTGAAGGTATACTATTGAGATGTTTGAATCTAGAAGAATCTATATCAGCTTTGAGTGAAGCCCACGATGGATCTTGTGGGGGACACTTTAGTGGTAGCACCATTGCTAAGAATCTCCTTAGGATAGGATATTTTTGGCCTACCATGGAGAATGACACACATGATTACATGCACCGTTACGACAAGTTCCAAAAACACGTTGACCTTGTCCATGCGCCTGCATAAGAACTATAGGCTATTTCATCTCCTTGGCCCTTTTCAAAATGGGGCTTATACATCATTGGAAAAATCAATCCTGTGTCATATGATGGACACAAATTCATCATAACTGCTACTGAATATTTCACGAAGTGGGTTGAAGCTATGCCCTTAGCTTCTTGCACTGGAACCCAAGTTTCCAAATTTATTTTTAATCAAATTATTTGTAGGATCAGAATTCTTGCAAACCTCATCTCAGATAATGGAACTTGTTTCAAAAATAAAGATGTCAAGAAATTATGTGAAAAATATAAAATTCAACATCGTTGGTCCACTCCCTATTATCATCAGGGTAATGGCCAAACAGAAGCATCTAATAAAACATTAATTAAAATCCTCAAAATATTGGTCAATAAATCTAGCCGAGGTTGGCACATTCAACTATATCCTGCTTTGTGGGTTTATCGTACTAGCGTTCGTACTCCCACGGGCACCTCACATTTTGTTTTGGTCTATGGTGTTGAAGCAGTTTTTCCCTTTGAATTAGAAGTTCCTTCTTTGGCTCTACTACTTCAAGATACTAAAGTAGGAGATGAATATCATGCTGGCAGATTTAGTCAGCTGGAACTCCTAGATGAGAAGCGCATCAATGCTTTGGAACATATTCGAGCCTACCAGAACAAGATTAAACGAGCATACCTCAAGAAAGTTCATCATCGATCCTTTGAGATCGGTGACCTTGTCTTAAAAGAAAATAAAAAAAATACTAATGCAATTAAAGACCTTAAAGGTAAATTTGAACCTAACTGGATTGGGCCATATATCATCACTGCTAAATTGGGCTTGGGAGCATACATATTAGCTACCTTAGATGGTAAAGATCTTAAAGAACCTATGAAAATTATGCATCTTAAACGCTACTATGCATAAATCTGGTCATTTCATCATTGTATATATTGTTGTTTTGTATAAAAATTTCAAAAATAGTAATAGTATTTATTCTTTCAATTTATAAATTAAAACCAAAATATAAAAAACATCAAACTCATCAAAATATTCAAAAAACATTTTCTATTGTTGAACTTGTTAATTCTTGAAGTATTGCAATCATATTTTCAATTATTTTGGATAAATTAGCATTTATTTGGAATCCCGCACTTTCACACTCACATGAATAAATAGCTTGATTTATTTGGTATGATTATTAATATCTCTTATATCAAAGTCCACAGTTGAATTAAATAAATTTTTGAGCATAGAGAATTGATTTTGTTATTTACTTGAACCAAGTATATCTTTTCACATTAAAATGATTTCATTGCGAATTCCATATGATGCTACATAGTAGAAGTGGTTTCTTGAGCGAAAAGTTTCCCCTGCTATCCTATCATGCACATGGTCTAGAATCTCTGAGAATTGACAAAAGGACAAGCTCAACCCTACCCAAAATAAAAATCCCTTGCTCTACAACCAATATGAGCAAGTATCCTTAGTATAGGACGAAAAAGACAAGTCAAAGAAAATGGGAAAAAGAAAAATTTTGTACCATCGCAGCAATATTTCAGCATTATCTCAGTATCAAGCAAAAAATACAAAAAAATACAAAAAAAAAAGAGAAAAAGAAAATAAGCAAGAGAAAAGAACAAGCACAATGCAAATAAATCCCTTTCCCTACCCCTTGAATAGAAAAGAAGGGTGAATGAGCTTGAATCCCTGGAATTCTCAATTATTCAAAAACCGTGAGGTAAGACCCATAATAGGTGGTTTGTGCCCAACCCACTTGGCCTTGGGTAATTCCTAATGTGGTGATATGTCTGTCAGATTAGCGACCTCCTTTTGTACAGACCTATGTTTGCTTATGGATCAGCTAGCTCTTGATGACCCGACTTACATAGTAGTTTGGTACGGTTACATGCATATAAATCATGGTCAACGAACACTTATTTTGTTAATTCAAATTACTTGTATCAAATTATCTTGCTCAAAATTGGTAAATGAACAATACAATTGCACACACATTTGTATTTGAGAGACTTTGTATCATTATGATAAATCAAGATCGGCAATGAACTCACATATGCACATGAGGGTTCCTTATAAATCTACATTTTGTCTTTGATATAATTTAAAATATTTTTGCAAATCTTTTGGAATAATTTCATCTTCCTACGTAAAGCACATCTGTTTAGTATAAAAACATTTCAATACATGTTTTTTCAAAAATTCAAAATTTCTATCAACAACATATTCAAAAATCTAGAAATAAAGTCACGTTTATATATTATTTTCTGTTTATCTCAAAATCAAAATACAATTATGCAATAAAATTATTTTTTTAGATTTCGCGATGATGGTATAAGTTTATACCTATAATTCTATGCCTAGCGCAAAACATTGTTCTAATTTTATTTTCCCATTCATTTTAATTCATAAAAACATATGGCTTACATCATTCTGTTACACAATTGTGCTTTAAAAGGAACGTAATTTTTTCCATTTTCATTCCATTATTTCGCTATTCAATTTTGCAACGATGGTATAATTCCTAGGGAATTGTTCAAAATTTTGTCACACTTAGGAATTTTATGCCTAACAAAAATCATATTTTTAATATTTCATGCATAATATTTTTATGAAAATCTGAAAACGAATCATCACCATAATCATTTTTCATCATCACAACACAAAGTCTTAAGATAGTTTCTTAAGCACTCTTTTACTTTTAGCAATATTTCTATATTGGGATTAGCTTGATGACCTAGTGAGCAGCGAATCCATGAAATGGTCTATAACAGCGACAATGTCCTTTGAAATTATTGTTAGAAGTCTCTTTATATTTTATCACATCACACCACAACAACCAATTTTTTTACATCAGATTATTTCATTTAAGTTTTACAGCATGACATAAAATTATACTATTTCCAACGACATAATCACATGAATAAACAATCAATCATTTAAAAATTAAAGCATCATAAAACATATGGACAAGTCATATCACAAAAGGATCATATATATATATATATATATATCAAAATATATGTACATCATTGAAGAACACAAGCTTATACTGAGAGGGGGGAGTGAACAGTATAAGACCACTTTTTAATTTGCTTTAAAATCAACTTTCAAAATAGAATAATGCAGTGAATAGATAGCAATAAAAATAGTAGTAATCAAAGCAAAGCACAACACACCATCCACAAAGTGACACAACAATTTACGTGGTTCACCCAAAGTGGGCTACTCCACGGATAAAATTTTTCTCTAAAAGTTATATCACAGTTCTTTGGGAAACCTTCCCAATTACAAAGTTTATGGGCACCAACCCAAAGGAGACACCTTCCCCTAGCTCCGCTCTTAGTGGTGATCCTCTAGAAGACCTCTACCTCCTCTGCCCTTAGCAAGTGGAACTCTATCCATAGAAGACACCTGTCTTCCCTGCTCTGGCTGGAGATCTCTGTCCTCAACTCTATCACTGCAAAGCCGTTCCTCAAATTCGCACCAAACACAGTCCTTCGGTCTGGCACAAATCTGTCCTCTTCCTCTATTCTTTTTTGTTACAGTCACACTTGGTCGAAACCAACTTTTCACTGTCTGCACAAACACAACAGGACTCGATCAACTTATCCACTTCTACGAAAACACAACAGCACAGTCTTTGCACACTCTATGCAAAACATAGCAGCACAGACTTCCACTTATGCACCTCTACGATCGAGCTTCTCCCTGCACTCTATCTACGCAAATCGCACTTCGAACGCACACTTGATCGATTCGACTCGACTCGCTCTCTTGCGCACAGTAGAATTCACTTGCGCAAATTCCACACACACATTCGATGATTAAACTCTCCGAACAACCCTCCTTTTATACTGACAATCTCAAGATTAGATTCTTGATCTTAGTCAGTTGTATATCCCTAAAACAACGTCGACTGCACAACCCTACACTTCGTCGGCTCAAGGTTAACTCTGTCGGCTTCAACCGCCTCTGCTATTCTGTAGCTTTTCTCGTGAAACTACAACATGTCACGATATCGCGACACTTTTACAGCCGTACACCTTCTATAGCTTGTTGTCACGAAATCGTGACACCTTGGCCTTTGTCGACTTCCTTTGTGCTTCTGTCATGAAATCGCGACACCTTTGCCTCTTGCTGATGTCATCTCACTTCTGTCGTGAAATCGTGACACTTTAGTCTTCATGGCCTTCCTCTCAGCTTTTGTCATGAAATCGTGACACTTATGATTTTTGCTGACGTCATCTTCACTCTGTCGTGAAATCACGACGCTTTAGTCTACAAAGCCTTCTTCTCTACTTTTGTCATGAAATCATGACACATCTACTTCTGCTGACGTCATCTGCAACTCTGTCATGAAATCACGACGCTTTCGTTGCCTTAAGCTCTTTTCTACCATATGCCCGCGAAACTAGAACATGTCACGAAATCGCGACGCTTTCGCCTTCGAGCTCTTCCTTCTTCAATTCATCACGAAATCGTGACGCTTCTTCTGTTTAAGACTTGCTAACTATTTCTGTCATGAAATCGTGACACTTTCTCCAACTACAAGCTGCCATCTCAACCTGTCACGAAATCGCGACACTTTTGGCTTCCGTACACTTTTTCTACTGCCTGTCGTGAAATCGCGACACTTTTGGCTTTCGTACGTTTTCTTTACTGCTTGTCATGAAATCGTGACGCTTCTCCTTTCAGGCTCTTCCCTTTGCTGCATGTCATGAAATCATGACAGTTCTCACTTCGAGCTTTTTAGTATGCCACGAAATCATGACAGTCCTCAACTTGACCTCTGCAGCATGTCGCGAAATCGTGACATTTTACATGTAACTTTCTCTCTCTTCGAACTTGTCACGAAATCGTGACAGTTCTTTTTGCGGACTCTCTCTTCAGCATCATGTCGCGAAATCGTGACACTTTTTCGTCCGAACAACTTACTTTGCAGAATGTCACGAAATCGTGACACTTTTCCTTCTCTGCCTTCCTGCACTTTTCGAGTCACGAAAATGCGACATGTCATGAAATCATGACACTTTCCATCTTGCTCTTCTTCCCTGCCAACATGTCATGAAATCGTGATAGTTTTGCCTGCTTCGTCTCTGCCTTCCCGCATGTCGCGAAATCATGACACATTTGCCCAAACTTTCTCTCTCCTCAAACATGTCACGAAATCGTGACAGTTTTGCCAGCACTTTCTCTCTCCTCAAACATGTCACGAAATCATGACAGTTTTGCCAGCGCTTTCTCTCTCCTAAAACATGTCGCGAAATCGCGACAGTTTTTCTAGCCGCCTGCATACTTTTTCTTGCTTGTCTTTTTCTTGATCTTTTGCAACTGGGCTACCCTGATCTTCTTGGAAACTCACTTGTCCATGCTGAAACCTTCATCAAGACACATTCTTTGACATCAAACCAAATTGCTTCAAGACCTTCTTGACATCAATGACAACATCTACACTTAGAGCAAAGGCAATGTACCCAAGGTACCCAAAATTGCCAACAATCTCCCCCTTTGTCATTGATGGCAAACCTTAACTGAAAACATAACTCAAGAGCCAAAACTGAACCCTACTGATCCAACAACTGAGAATCTGCAATTGAAGTTTTTGCTCCCCCTGACTTGAAGCTTTCTTCTTCACTTGAAGCTCTCCCCCTTACTCATATCTCTCCCCCTTTGTCATCAATGGCAAAGGGTCACCTTGGAGGCTTGGGACTAAGAATGAGCTTCTTAGCTTAGTCCCTCCCCCACCTCCCGATGAGGTGATTTAAAACAAGGGTGGGAGTGAAACTCCCATTAGGCACTCATCATCATCAGTGTCTACAATTTCTTTGTCGGGCCTTCTCTTGAACTCTTTGTCAGTGTTTCTGTTCTTGTCACTTTTCTTGTTCTTGTTCTCATCTCTTTTCTTGTCCATACCTTGATCCTTGGACCTGTTTATACCACTGTTCTTGTTCCTGTACTTTGGAAGATCAGCTCTACACTATCTGGTTGTGTGACTTGCATTGTTGCACTTATAGCAAGTAACAATATTATTTCTTTCGGGCATAGCTATTCTTTGAATCCGCCTGTTCTGACTAACCCAGTTCTTGTTATTTGCCTTGCAAAAAATTGCCTTGTGCCCGAACTATTGACAAGAGTAGCAATACCCTTGAAAGAAACTAAAACTTCTGAAATTGTTGTTTACCCTTTTTATTTGATCTTTGCACTGTGAAGCCATGTGACCAAACCTGTGACACGAAAAACATCTGTCGTAAAATATTCTTTTAATCGACCTTTTGGGTCCCGAAAACTTCTTCTTCGCATTCAGAATTTTGTTTTCTATTTCTGCGCATTTATCACTCATGGACTCTTTCTCTGAGATACTCTCTTCATCAGAACTCTCTTCTTTTTGAAATTTTTTACTAGATTCCCCAACCTGTTCCTTGTGTGGTTTAACAAAACCAAGACCTGTTTTATCTGTTGTCTTTCTTTGTCCTTTGATAAGAGATTTAACCTTTTTGGAGCTTTCTTGAAACCTGTACAGTTTATCCTTGTATTCTTTATTTTCCTCTTTCAAGGCAGCCATTTTCTATTCTAATTCACTATACTCAAGCATCTTAGATTCTAACTCATTCTTGAGTTCTTGTGTCTTAGCCATAGAGATGTCAAGACTTTCTATGAGTTCATCTCTCTCCATACAACATTCATCTAATTTATCCTTGAGTCTAGCATTCTTCTTTCTTTCTTTTTTCAAAACACTAAGAGCATTAGTAAGTTCACATTCAAGATCCTCTATTTTATTGCATTTTGAATCATCAAGGCCTTTTTCAGATTTCTTATCACTAGAGGTGCTACCCTTTTCAAAAACCATACAAGCATCTTCCTTATCATTTTTTGAAGCATCCTCATACATACTAGCAACCAATTCATTATTTGTGCAATCATCCTCAAGGTGCCCAAAATTTCCACATCTAAAACATTTCATGACAATGAATTTATGTTTCGGTTCTTCCTCTTTTTCTGAAATGAACAACATCTCATTTTCATCATCACTAGAAGAACTTTCACTATCACTGCTAGAACACTTACTTGCTTTGTCTAGGTAGAAGCTCTTCTTATTCTTGTGTGAATGCCTCTTTCCTTGATTGTTGTGCTCATCTTTGTTCTTTCTGTAATACCTGTGCTTTTCAGAATCCTTGCTCTTAACATCCTGTATATCTTCATCACTTTCATTCTTGGAAACAGTACAGTCAGTAGCATAATGACCAAACTTTCCACAGTTGAAACATCTTATGTTTTTCTTGCTTTTGTGTTTTCTAGAGAACTTGCCTTTCTTGCTGTAATATGCCTCTTCATCACTAGAAGACTCATCACTCTCTTGAATCTGTTTGCCCTTTGATTTCTTGGTAGCTTTGAAAGGCGCCTCTTTCTTGACATCAACTTTCACTTGAGTTCTCAGCTCAAATGCTGCAAGAATACTATGGAGCTCATCCTTTTTCAATTTATCTAAATCTTTAGCTTCCTCAATAGCAGAAATATTTTCACTAAATCTATTAGGAAGAGATCTTAAAATCTTATCACACACATCATTTTCAGCAACCTCAAGACCAAGGTCTTTCATGGAGTTAACAACCTCATCCATACGAAGCATGTAGTCACTAATATTTTCATCATCATTCATTTTGAGTTGTTCAAACATACCTTTAAAATGTCTCAATTTGGCCTTTCGGACATTTGCATCACCTGTATGAACCACCTGCAATTGTTTCCACATTTCACTAGTTGTCTTGTAGTGAATAACTTTGGTGAGATCTGCTTTCTATAAGCCTCTCAGGATTGCATTCATGGCTTTTGAATTGTTGTGAAGCATGAGCCTGTCTTCTTTGGTATAAGGACCATGTTCAGGAATAGTGTATTCATCTTCAATCACTTCCCATACCTCATTACCAAGTGCCATTAGATAAACTCTCATTCTTGCACTCCACGGACCGAAATCTGATCCATTAAGAATAGGTGTTGCATTGCCACCTAAAAAATCCATTGTGTTCTTAACCAGTTCTTCCTTTCGGTTCGTTAAACCTTTTCGAAGGAACCGGCTCTGATACCAATTGAAGAACACAAGCTTATACTGAGAGGGGGGTGAACAGTATAAGACCACTTTTTAATTTGCTTTAAAATCAACTTTCAAAATAGAATAATGCAGTGAATAGATAACAGTAAAAACAGCAGTAATCAAAGCAAAGCACAACACACCATCCACAAAGTGACACAACAATTTACGTGGTTCACCCAAAGTGGGCTACTCCACGGATAAAACTTTTCTCTAAAAGTTATATCACAGTTCTTTGGGAAACCTTCCCAATTACAAAGTTTATGGGCACCAACCCAAAGGAGACACCTTCCCCTAGCTCTGCTCTTAGTGGTGATCCTCTAGAAGACCTCTACCTCCTCTGCCCTTAGCAAGTGGAACTCTATCCATAGAAGACACCTGTCTTCCCTGCTCTGGCTGGAGATCTCTGTCCTCAACTCTATCACTGCAAAGCCGTTCCTCAAATTCACACCAAACACAGTCCTTCGGTCTGGCACAAATCTGTCCTCTTCCTCTGTTCTTTTCTGTTACAGTCGCACTTGGTCGAAACCAACTTTTCACTATCTACGCAAACACAGTAGGACTCGATCAACTTATCCACTTCTATGAAAACATAGCAGCACAGTCTTCGCACACTCTATGCAAAACACAGTAGCACAGACTTCCACTTATGCACCTCTGCGATCGAGCTTCTCCCTGCACTCTATCTGCGCAAATCGCACTTCGAACGCACACTTGATCGATTCGACTCGACTCGCTCTCTTGCGCATAGCAAAATTCACTTGCGCAAATTCCACACACACATTCGATGATCAAACTCTTCGAACAACCCTCCTTTTATACTGACAATCTCAAGATTAGATTCTTGATCTTAGTCGGCTGTATATCCCTAAAACAACGTCGACTGCACAACCCTACACTTCGTCGGCTCAAGGTTAACTCTGTCGACTTCAACCGCCTCTGCTGTTCTATAGCTTTTCTCATGAAACTACAACATGTCACGATATCATGACACTTTTACAGCCGTACACCTTCTATAGCCTGCTGTCGTGAAATCGTGACACCTTGGCCTTTGTCGACTTCCTTTGTGCTTCTGTCATGAAATCGTGACACCTTTGCCTCTTGCTGACGTCATCTCACTTCTGTCATGAAATCATGACACTTTAGTCTTCATGGCCTTCCTCTCAGCTTTTGTCATGAAATCATGACACTTATGATTTTTGCTGACGTCATCTTCACTCTGTCGTGAAATCGTGACGCTTTAGTCTACAAAGCCTTCTTCTCTACTTTTGTCATGAAATCATGACACATCTGCTTCTGCTGACGTCATCTGCAACTCTGTCATGAAATCGTGACGCTTTCATTGCCTTAAGCTCTTTTCTACCATATGCCCATGAAACTGGAACATGTCACAAAATCGTGACGCTTTCGCCTTCGAGCTCTTCCTTCTTCAATTCATCATGAAATCGTGACGCTTCTTCTGTTTAAGACTTGCTAACTATTTTTGTCATGAAATCATGACACTTTCTCCAACTGCAAGCTGCCATCTCAACCTGTCATGAAATCGTGACGCTTTTGGCTTCCGTACGCTTTTTCTACTGCCTGTCATAAAATCGTGACACTTCTGACTTCGTACGTTTTCTTTACTGCCTGTCACGAAATCGCGACGCTTCTCCTTTCAGGCTCTTCCCTTTGCTGCATGTCACGAAATCATGATAGTTCTCACTTTGAGCTTTTCAGTATGCCACGAAATCATGACAGTCCTCAACTTGACCTCTACAGCATGTCACGAAATCATGACATTTTACATGTAACTTTCTCTCTCTTCGAACTTGTCATGAAATCATGACAGTTCTTTTTGCGGACTCTCTCTTCAACATCATGTCACGAAATCATGACACTTTTTCGTCCGAACAACTTACTTTGCAGAATGTCACGAAATCGTGACACTTTTCCTTCTCTGCCTTCCTGCACTTTTTGAGTCACGAAAATGCGACATGTCACGAAATCGTGACACTTTCCATCTGCTCTTCTTCCCTGCCAACATGTCATGAAATCATGATAGTTTTGCCTGCTTCGTCTCTGCCTTCCCGCATGTCACGAAATCGTGACACATTTGCCCGAACTTTCTCTCTCCTCAAACATGTCATGAAATCATGACAGTTTTGCCAACACTTTCTCTCTCCTCAAACATGTCATGAAATCATGATAGTTTTGCCAGTGCTTTCTCTCTCCTAAAACATGTCACGAAATCATGACAATTTTTCCAACCGCCTGCATACTTTTTCTTACTTGTCTTTTTCTTGATCTTTTGCAACTGGGCTACCCTGATCTTCTTGGAAACTCACTCGTCCATGTTGAAACCTTCATCAAGACACATTCTTTGACATCAAACCAAATTGCTTCAAGACCTTCTTGACATCAATGACAACATCTACACTTAGAGCAAAGGCAATGTACCCAAGGTACCCAAAATTGTCAACAATCATATCACAGCTAGATTGGCATGCCATAATCTATACCTTGGCATACTTACTCCTCTCAAAAATATACAGTCTATAACCAAAAAGCAGCTAGTATTGAGAAGCCCTCGAGCTCTCAGCCTCATCTCCTCTCCCGCCCTGAGGTGGAGGAGGTGGTCCCATAGAGGTCCGTGCTATGTCTCGGGTCCTCGCTATTGATCATGAGGATGTCCTCAATGATCCCATCATGACTGGCTTCGCAATGGGGGCTGGCAGTGGTATCCTCTGGTTCTCTGGAACCATGTGATAGTACAATCCCTGGTAGAATGTAGTCTAAGAAATAGACCGTGCTAGATCCTGAGTGCTTACCCCTCCGCTCTGAGCCATGAGCCATGTAGCCTCATCCTAAAGTGTCTGCACCTAAGCCCGAAGGTGAGCATTCTTAGCCTAGAGAGCCGCCATCTCGCTGCTCTCCCCCACCTTGATACCCTTGCCCTTATCGAGCGATGGTGGCCTCTCCATCTGTTGATAAGGGAGTCCCTCCTCTCTCCTCTCTACCTGTTGTGGTCTCTCCAGAGACTATGGTGCTCTTCTACATTTATCCTGAGGAGACCATCACTGCTCCCTCCATCTGTGACCCCTCAGTGCATCGATAGCAGCCTAGCACCGCCTCCCCATCTGTCGCACCATGACATGCATCGGACCCTGTGCCCTCGTCATCTGAGGATGGTGGATGCTTGCGTACCAAGAATCATATTCATCTATAACCCCAACATCATCCCCATCCACTAGCTTAATGCGGGCATCATCTGTGTCTTGACTCCAAAATCACTACATATCTGGAGCCCCGCTCAGTATAGTACTATCCCGAATAGTCTGGGAGTACTCATAATCCCTGAGAGAAGGGATCCCCTGTTGTAGACCGAACTACCGCAAAACTCGATCATAGTGGTGGAGCTCTACCTCCCCCCACTCCATCCTTAGCTAGAAGACTCACTTGATGTGAGCCAATTCTTGTTCGTCCTCTCCCCACCCTGGATGCTCTCTCCATGGCCTTCAGGTGATCTAGTCAGGGATGAGGTCATCTAGCAACCTCCGAGATATCGACAGATCTATCCGCCACTATGACCCTCTCTAGAGCCACCAATAGAAAACTCGGGGTCTCTCCCGGTCCACCCTTGTCAGTGGAAACCCTACCAATATCCGCACTGCAATGTGCTCCCAGCACCAAACCTGTAGTAGCAATGTCAAAACTAGACATCGACCTCCCTTGTATACAATCCCGTACAGGATCCTATACAAGCGACATAGTACAAAGCTGCCCCAAGAAAATCTATAGTCGTGGTCTCTCATATCATAGACCACATTTGAGAGTAGCCATGGCAACCTGCATCCGCTCTGGTGGCATATTAGTAGGCCACCCACCACCCCTGCCAAAACCTGAGTCAATCGAGATGCCCTAGGCATCTACCTCAATGTCTCGATGTTAACTCCGCCCTTCTCTAGGGTGAAGCTAGGATCTCCGCACAGTCGCATGATAGCATGGCCCTGATTGATCGTAGGAGTCATTAACCACACTTATATGGGGATCCTCAATATCCTCCATACGTCCTCTAGAGTGGGAGCCATCTCCCCTATCGATAGCCAAAAGAAGGACAACCCCGAATACCACCTCTCTGCTAGGGCTATCAGTAGCCCCATGTCTGTCTGTATTTGTGGCATCTTTGCCACATGCTGTAGCCCAACTTTTGCTAGTCGGTATTGCTTCACCTGGTCGAGTGCAACTACATCGTCTCTTATTCCCCTGTATTTCCAATCTCGACTTTTCAGTAATCCCCTCTTCAAAATAAACAATCAAACAATAAAAATCATTAATAGATAATCATTAAAATCAATTTCATCTTATAAAAAAAATTATGATATCGTCCACTATTGGACGATATCGTCCTAAATTGAGTCAAATCATCCTTTATAGGATGAAATCGTCTCCGATTTCCCAACTTGGGGATCACCCCTTGTTGGACGGGATCGCCCCTATTTCATCGATTTCGACAAAATTTAAGACGATTTCGTCCCGACGTCGTCGATGACCTAAAAAAATCCGCGATGCCCCAAATACAGTCAAAATTTCAATTAAAAACCACACAAATCAAAATTAAAAACATAATTCACCAATTTTAGATCCTTACCCGTAATCCGCCTCGGACCTCTGTCGATCTGTGCGTTGTTTCTACCATTTTTCTTGCAGAGCTCTAAAAACAGTGAAAGTGAATAGTAACAATGAATTAGGGTTTTACCCTATTTTTCTTAATTTTATTTAAAAACAATAACAACTTTTTTTCTTTTCTCGCACTTTTACCTCAAACGTTCGATTTGGGTAAAAACTCGGAGGGGGCACCATAGTAAGCAGTCGTACGATTCGACTTGGAATCGTCGTCTAAAAAATTGAGTAAATTTTTGCTTTCTCGTAAAGCGTGAAGAACTCGTATTTAACGCATTTTCTTCAAAAAAATTGCTAAAGAGGGAGAAAAATGTAGCACCCTAAAATTGGCACAGTTAAAACCTTAGTAAAAAGATAAAATTTGAATTTTAACCCCGAAATCGCCCGTTAACCGCTCACCCTATTTTTCGTGCCATTTTTAGGAGTTGTTTTAATCATTGGATGATATCATCGCCGATCAGATGAAATCATCCCAGATCGAACGAATTCATCTGGAACAGAACATTCAGACGATTTCGTTCCAAAACCAAATTTTCATAATTAGCTTCTGTTTCAACAGCCTCTCCAACTTGGGCAGAAGCGTGTCTACGAAGTTGGAGATTCCTCCATTGGAGATCTCCCAGATTGGGATGATCCCAACCTCCTAACCTCCACCTACTCCTATATAAACTAGGATTTTCTTAGTTTATCCCCTCGAAACCCCCTGGCTGATCATTCCCTTGCAATTCTAGTTTTGTTGTATTAGAACATCCTCTTTGCATTTGTATTTTGAAGTCTTTCATTGCAGGTTTTCATTGTGCTTCAATTGGAGGAAGCTCATATCGTCGTAGGCGTTTCCAGATGATTTTAGATGATCCTATCACAGATTGATGACAATCTCGTACGATTGGAGGCGATCTCGATAACAGTTCAGATTGGGGGCAACCAAAGCCCTGAGTTTGCATTTCTCATCTTTCTTCTTTATTTTACTATGCATTAACTTGATTGATTTTCATTCTACATCCTAGAGTTCACCTCATCTAGCATAAATGTATGATAAATTTAAAATAAGTTATTAAAACAATGTATTTCCTTTAAATCTGCTATCTAGATTTATCAATTAAGAATTCATACTGTCATTTCCATTATTTTGTATTATTCTTGCAGTTGCATTTTTGGTTTTTGGTGTCTGTTTTTGTGTTTGCAGGTTTTTGACGAATTCATCAGATCGATGACGAGCTTGTCTGATCTCAGATGATCGACTATAATCTGGGACAATTTTGTATAATTGCAAATGATCCTATCATATTTGGGATGATCTGGACTCCTACAAGCTTCAGAATATTCATCAAACATCCGGAATCAGGTGCATTCTTTCTTATTTAGTATATTCTTGGTATTTAGGATTCATTCATGCTTTCTGTATTCATATAAATCAGCATTTTTCATATAGAATAGCCTAGATTCATTCTAGCCAACTTTAGATTATGAATGATCGAGTATAAAATGAACACATCAAAACCATTCTCAACCTAGGCGTGGAAACTGCCACTCAAAGTTTCCCGATGAACCCCACCATCCGTAAAAAAGTCACCTTTATACCCCTCCCCCGAGAGGCGCGACCTTCAAAGGGCCTCTCAGTTCGAGGTATTGTTCCATCCTTCTCACATCCCCCTTCTGGGTATGGATCCTTTAGCCTGAAGGTAAGGGCATGAAAAATTTGGGTCGATACAAACTTGCTCTTCCTGCATTTTTGAGCTAGTGAACATGGATTGAGGAACAATATGGTGTATGGTTGCACAACATTCCATAGGTCCTTGGAATATCAAAGACTGCCAAGGTATCATTTGTAAGAAATCTCTGGCTGTGAAGGACCAATCCTAATTTGGATCGATGTTAATCATGTCGACTGATTATTGATTGTCAAAAGCCTCACGACGTGTTGATGAGTGCGAAAGAACCTTCACATGAATGGTTGTAAAATCAGTAGACATAATTTGAGGGATTAAGGATACCAAAGAGGCCATAGTGTCTACAAATCTATTCGACATATGAGGGATTGCCTCGATGTCATACCATTCCAGATGGGCTAGGTAGGTGTCAACAAGTTCCTTTTAAGTATTCAGGAGTGGGCACCTGCATTGGAATAGTCCTTTGAATTGGTTTACTATGATCAAGGAGTCACCATAAATATTAAATATTTTAATACCCATTGCTATGACTGCTTGGAGTCCTAGTATCAATGCTTCATATTCTATGTTGTTTTTTATGCATGGGAATTCTAGTTTGAATGATAAGGGCAATGGAGCATCCTGCAGTGTGATAAAGACAATCCCTTCTCTGCATCCTTGTTCACACTTTGAACCTTCGAAGAACAATGACATGTCTCTTTATTTCTTAGGTTCTTCGAGTTTTTGCGGATATGATAATGCAAAAACTGCATCATTAGGCAATTCTATGGTCACAGGCTTACTATCCTAAAGAGGTGCCTCTGCTAATTGGTCTGCTATGACTTGTCCCTTAATGGAATTTTGGCTTACAAACTCTAGATCAAATTCTATCAATAGCATGATACACTTTGTGGTACGTGTATTATGATATGTCTTACTCATCATGTACTATAAAGGATTTTGTTTTGATATGACATAGGTCATATGGCTTAACATGTAGTTTCACAACTTTCGAGTTGCAAAGACCACTGCTAAACACAACTTTTTCGACATATGCATATCCTAGATCATAGCTCACCAAGGTGCAACTAATGTAATATATGGCTTGCTCTTTATCTTGTGCATTATTTTGGTCTAACATGGTGCCCAATGTGAAATCCATATTTGATATATGGTAAAAATGGTATGTCTGGCCTTGGTGGAGCCAATACTGGCGGTGTTGCCAGATATGTTTTGATCTCTGCAAAGGCTTGATGGCTTTCTCCATCCCAATGAAATGGGACTTCCTTACATAGCAACCGATTCATAGGCCTGCATTTATCTGATAATTGCATGATGAATCTTTTGATGGATGCTATCTTGCCTTATAGGCTCCTCAACTCCCTAATGTTGGTAGGGGTGGCCATTTCCATTATAGCCTTTACCTTTGCAGGATCTACTTCGATGCCTCTCTTGGATACGATGAATCCCAAAAGCTTGCCAGAAGTTACACTAAATACGCACTTCTTAGGATTCAATCAGATGTTGTGTTCTATGAGGTGATCAAAGACTTTTCTAAGGACTTTAGCATGCTCTTGCCGCAATAGGGACTTGGCTAGTAAGTCATCCATGTAATATTCCAAGATTTTATGCATATAGTCATGGAATATGTATGTCATGGCCAATTGATATGTGGCACCAGTATTTTTGAGACCGAATGGCATCACTTTATAACAGAATGTTCCCCATGGAGTAATGAAAGCAGTTTTATGTTGATCTTTGGGCTTAATCTGGATCTGATTGTATCCAAAAAAACCATCCATTAGGGAGAGCATTTCATGACCTACGTTTGCATATAAAAGAGCATCTATGTTTGGAAACATGAATGAATCCTTTGGTGTTGCCCTATTTAAATATCTAAAATCCATGCAGATACGGACTCTTTCATCAGGTTTCCCTACGTGTACCATGTTTGACACCCACTCAGGATAGTCGATACGAACTATGAATACTGCATATAGTAGTTTTTGTAATTCATTCTTCACCATCAAAGCAACGATTGGAAGCATTTTCCTTAGCTTTTAATTGAATGGCTTCTTCATGGGATCCAATGAAAGGTTGTGAAAAACTAACTTTGGATCTATCCCTGGCATGTCTTTGTAAGTCCAAGCAAAAATGTTTGGCCTCTCCTTGAGGAGAGGAATTAAGATGGCTTGTTACTCTGGAGATATACTTTCTCTAAACTTGAATTTCCTTGGTTGAGTAGGATCATCATTGATGTCCACCTCGAAAGTCACTTCTATAGCCATATGTGACCCATCCTCTACCTGATGAGGCATGGGTATCAAATGAATATCATCGATGGGATTCACAGGACCTACTAACTCAGGTTCCAAACAAACATGGAAGACTTCATATGCACAACCTAATGCAAAATGGAATGGCTATAACATCTCTTCATTAGGGAAGAGGTCTTCAATGTCTATGGGCGAACTAGCGCAATCCCAATCAATAGCCTCTACATCAAGATGCAATGATTTGGTAGGATCTGCTGGATTATGAAGGGGAGTGGTCAAATTAATGGAGATCATATTGATGGATGGGATGAAATATCCAAGACCACATGGGTGCAATCATGTATTAGGGGTTTCCCTTTCATACTTGTGATGAGTTTTTGGAGGAATGGGAATTTTTGGATCTGGCCCATGAGCAGGGTGAACAATAAGATCATTGGGCTCTAATTTCTCTCTTAATTTAGGTGGAGGGGGATTGACCATTTTATGAATGGAAGCTAGGTGAATAGGTCTCCCCAAAAATTGGAGGTGAGGGTCTATGGCATGAAGTGTTGCCTCTCTCTCTACTAGCTCGTTGACTTGTCGTAAGTGGTGAGGTCTAAGATTAGCCATCTCAGTATCATCCTCCAAATCATCATCACTTATCTAAAAATTGTTAGCATTGGTATGTGGTCCTAAGACAAGGGGCTCATGTCTTTGCCCCAAGTAGGCCATCTCTATTTCATATTCATATTCTTCGTCACTTATGAATAATCCATTTGCATTTGTCTCTTGTCCCAAAGTTAGGGGTTGATATCTCAGGCCTAAATAGGCTCTTTATGTTGAGTCTTCTGATTCATAGTAACTTTCATCTGATGTATATCCACTCTCATCATGGATGGACCATGTGAATCTTTATAAATAGCGAGGCCCCTGGTAGGCTAAGCCAAGTTGTGCCTCATCATCACTTGCTTCATATCCATTCTCCTCATCCCATGAGTTGTATCCTATTGAGGTGGAATCAATTGAGGCATTTGGATGATAAGTTTCCAGAGGCGGTATGTTGACCATGGCCACTTGTCTATTAATCAAATTTGATATTCTTAGAGGGTGATAAGGAATGAAATCAATGTATTCTCCTAACACTATGCTTAATATTTCCAATGCTGCTACAAGAGAGTCATATCGACCTCCGCTATATAGCCTAAGCCAAATCTGTCAAAGGGAAGCTAATATAGTGGCTCGTAGGGCCACCTACGCCCCTGCTCATATATGCCAAGGCCATAGCCATGCTAGTGGTAACACTCAAAGTAACTTAGAGCAAAATTAGGATTAGAGAGGTAACACGCATTGATCATGAATAATTCGTCACCGTCCTCTTCTATTTTTGAAGACTTATGAGCACAGTCCAAGATGGCATAGACAAAATTGGTTTGGTTAATAGGGATTCCAAGTGGAACCACTGTTCCTACTGGTGGCCTCAAGTACTTAGGCCTCCCTATGTCTTGTGCAAACTCAATGATATGTGTAAAGGTGGTTTTCTACACAAGGAACTCTCCTATGCCTGTTCTTGCCAAGTGTATTAATGCATACGATGTGGATGACCCCATGGATGATACTAGCGAAGTAGGGTCATAATAACTATCTTCATATTAATCTTGAGGATCTCCCTCTTCCATAGGAATTGGCATTTCAGCAATGGCTATAGTTGGCACTTCTTTGGGCCTTTCTTCCTTAACTAAGGATGCCTTTAACTTTTGATTGTCTTTTGGTTTTGACATTGATGGTACTTTAGAAGCATTGACTGTCTTGAGTGCACCAGGAGGTGTTGATGTGCATGGGTCTTTTCTTACCCCTTTGTCTTCATTATCCACTTGTGTGGTTGGGGATGAAGGTGCCACATACAGGAGAGTAGAGGGGATTATGAATTATCCTAGAATGTCTACCTGATTGACGTATTTAAAAGGCTCTTCATCGGCCAGAACCACATAGACTTTGTTATCATGCATATACTTGACACACTGGTGCAAGATCGAAAGTACACACTTCATGACCCTTATCCAAGGGTACCCTAAGAGGATGTTGTACTACATAGTTCCTTCCAAGATATGAAACATCACGAGGATGGTCTTGTGCCCCACCTTGATGGGTATTACTATCGTTCCCATAGTATTGCATAAAGCATCATTAAAAGCTCTCAATGTGTAAGCTTCTGGAATGATATTTGACTTGCGAATGTTGAGGTGCTCTATTACGATTGTTTTAATGATGTTTATTGATGAACCTATATTGACCAAGACCCTCTTGAAAGGTAAGTAATTGATTGTCGCTACAATGTTTAGTGGAGGGTCTGGTAAGGCAGTAGGAACTATCTTAATCTCATGATCATAGAATCAGATTATAGGCTCCTAGCATTCTTGCATTTGTCCCACAAAGTGAGTGAATGCATTCGCATATTGCGGTTGAAGCTCAATTGATATTAAAATCTCCATTAGAGTCTCCCTATGCTTTGGGGACTATTGTATGAGCTCATAGATGGATAACTTAGCTGGAGTCTTCTGTTGGTTTTGCACCAAACTACTTTGAATAGTTACCACAGGTCTTGTTGGTGGACCTGGAAGGTTGTCTTGCCTTTGCCTAGGGGCAGCTAGGATGTTCATGGGAGCTGCAAGTGGTTGTAGTTGATCATACCACCTAGTTCTTGTTGCTATGTTAACAATCTAAACCATCCCAATGCATCCATGGGTAGGTATGTCAGCTCAAACTTCATTGACTTGGACCTCTTGCTCTCGAGGGACCTCATGATTGGGAAATGGGTTTCTGTATATGCCCATGTCTCTATTATCGAGAGCCAGTGGGTTGTCAACTTTGAGTTCTCCCACCTCAATCATGTTTTGCACTTGATGCTTAAACCCGATGCAAGCCTCAATGTCATGCCCCGGTATCCTATGATAAGGGAAAAATTGATCTTCCCTATATCCTTTTGGCTTAGGATGGTTTGGATCTATAAGAGGTATATCAAGAAATCTGATCCTCCTGGCCTCGCTCAACTAATTAAATATTAATTGCATTGATTTTGTCAAAGGTATGAAATAACAAGGTGGCTTGCATTCTCGGTTTCTTCCCTGATTATTATTTTGGTTGTAGTTGACTGGCGGGGGATATGCTTGATAGTTCTGGGGTTGTTGTACACCCCCATCCTTGGGTGTAGCCAATACGACTTGGTTGAGTGGGGCAGGATTTCCCTACTTCTGCTTATACTTGTCATTCTTACCATTCTTGTTCCACTCCTTTTTGTTTCGGAGTTTAATGGTTCCCTCATCTACTTTTATTTCTTCGATGAGCTTGGACTGTGCCAAAGATTCCTAAAATGAAGGATACTGCTGAAGTTGTAGCAAGAGAGAGATGTGTTTAGAATAAATTTTGGTAAACATGTGAATGATCTCTTTCATGGGAATGGAGAATGATAATTTTGTCATGACTTTTATCCATCTATTACCATAATCCATTACTGGCTCGTCATCATACTGTTTCAAGTTGGCCAGGTCTGAGAGGTTCACCTTCTTCTTAGCACCAAAGGAGAAATGATTTAAGAATATGTTTACTAGTTGTTCAACATTGGTTATGCTATGCTTAGGTAGTTGGTTGAACCATTGAGTGGCATCACCTGAAAATGTCATTATGAATGTTCTTAGCATGAGAGCGTCATTGTTTTCAATATGAAAACAGACATTGATAAAATTGGTGACATGCTGTTGTGCATCCTCTTCACCCTTAAAATTTTCTATCCTAGTGAAGTAGGGAAAAATGGTGCACCAAATTATGTAAAACAATATGCGTATCTACCCCATCTCGCTCATGAGCATCAAAAAGGAAGCATGCATGTGAAAAGGAAAGAATACCAAACAAAAGGAAATGAATCAAAGCAAGTCTCTTCTCATTAATTTGTTGGATCAGATCCAAGGTTACACAGAAGTCCCCTTGAGGGCTCAAAATGTGATACAATTGTTACAATATTGGGTGCCCAAAGACCAAGTCTTTCACGGAATCAAGGTGCACATCCAATGTTTCTCCGCGTACCCACAATCGAGGTGGGCGAGCCAATGCCACCGCTGCTTGTATATAGGTTCTATGATGTCTGATATTTCTTCCCAAAGCCTTCTGAGGACCTGCACCTACACACAAGGAAGCAAAAAGGGGTCAAATAGCAAGGGTGTATGGTGAAAACATGCAATCCCCACAGGGGCAAAATGGCATATGAATTAAAAGTGCATCAAATGATATCCAAATGACTTGAAAATTTGCAGAGATGTTAAAGAGGATGTTTTGGGAGGATATCACCAAAAAATATCAGAAATTGCATCCGTAGACCCCTCGATTTAGCGTCGCTCGCCTACAACCTACGAAAATGAAGACAACAAAATATCAAACCTACACTCATCCAAAACTCATGAAATTTTGTCAGTATGCATAAATTGACATTTCAAGACAACCCATATGATCATATTTTCAAATTGGATCCCGGATCCACCTGCATCAAACTGGGGTGCCCGGATGGGCCCTACGAGCCTGCGGAAACTTAAAAATAGCTATAACTCTTTCATTTTAACTCCAAATGACCTGAAATTTGAACTGTAGCATCATGGAATAATGTAGAAAATTAAAAATTAAAAAAAGTAAAGAAATTTCTTAATAATTTACCCTCATCCCGGGGGCGATGGTGACTACAACTATTTGGGGGGCACCCTAGGAGGGGATACCCACCAAATACGGCCACTTTTTGTTACCAAATCACTATAAGATGTTCCTAAACAACCTAAGGTGTGTTTTCATCGAATTTGGTGAAGAAATTCACCCGGATGGAAAAGTTATGCTCGGATTACCTTCTTGAAGTCACCCGATAACCTCCTTGGCAAAAGGGAGATTTCGAGGGCAAAAAGGTGCAATAAGGTGAGGGGAAATCTTGGCAGCACTCCATTGCATATCCTAGAACTCCTCTATCTATGTTTTTGTGTGGATATTGAATCCATTTTATAGCCCAAAGGGGCTCATGTGCAAAAAGGCATGCAAGGGCATGCATGGCAGGAGGCGCCACTTGTCAAAACGGAGGCATGCACTGGATGGGGAAGAGAATCTCCATTTTGGGCCTCCATTAAGAAGTGTGTCATAAGGATTCAGTGCCCTCTGACCCGCATGCTCCATATGGCGTGCTAAATGGCAGTTTTTGGGTGCCATTTGGCCCAGATTTGACTTTTTTGGGTCAAACTTGCTCACCGTCCCACCCTGGGATGATGGCTCACCACCATCCCAGGGTGGGATGATGGGAATCTACCACCATCCCAGGGTGGGACGGTGGTGAATTTTGGGCCAAAACCTCCCAAAATTGGGCTGGTAGCCTCCAAAACCCTTTTCGGAGTGGCTAGAACCATTGTGAGCCTCTTGAGGGCTGCCCAAGGGGCCATATGATGTCAATTTGATCATTGTTTGTGGGTGCTTAATCGGGTTTACCACATTTTAGTGTCTACAGATGCCCCTTTTTGAGATGCGTTGTGTGCAGCATAGCGCTGAGCAAAAATAGATGACCAAAATGTTGAATGATTAAGGTTACTCGATAACCTAACCAACTTTAGATGCCCCAATCATGGAAAGGGCGTGTGTTCTTGAATCCTTGCTTCTGACTCGGTAAAGACATTGGTCTTGGTTTCTCTTCAGCTTCCAGGTATGCTCAAGGGACTTATAACCCTAGGCATTTAGAGAAAACCAAGTATTTTGGTAACTTTTGAGGTTACCAACAAGCAGGTTCATCTGCACTGTTATGTGCTTAATTGAGATATTTGCTTGTTTTCTGCCCCAAGCAGGGGCATGATTGTCTTTGTCAAAGATTCGTTGGATGAATGCAACTTGCATGATTGAGTGTTTAATTGTTGATTTTTTATTATGAATTTGTTAAGCATGACTACCCCCTCAAGCGATGAGTCGATGAGGGAATGACCAAGTGAGAAAAGTGACGAGTCGCTTGACCCAGATGATGTTTGTTAAGGTTGCCTTCAGTTGTTCTCATTGAAAAATGGCATAGTTTTGAAAGGATTTGGATGATGCTATGGAGATTTCATGGAAGCAAAGAGTTGAAAACCTCCTTCCCATGGGGCGGTCTAGCCATAATGGCCTTCTTGGGGAGTGAAGTAGTAACTTGTCCATGAATCCATGAGAAGTTTGCATTCCATCTTGACCCTGAATGAATTCCATCATATTTGGCTTGTTTTAATGGGTGTTGAACCCTTTTCTTTGGCTTTTGTGTTGTTTTTGTTATTTTTGATTAATATATATGTATATGCATTTGACCCATGGGCTTATTGGATGCCATTGGGGCATTTTGAGTAACCAAAGGGTTTATGGATACCTTTGGGGCTTTTTGGGATTGACCAAAGGGTTTAGGGATACCTTTGGGGCTTTTTGGGTTGACCAAAGGGTTTATGGATACCTTTGGGGCTTTTTGGGTTGACCAAAGGGTTTATGGATACCTTTGGGGCTTTTTGGGGGTGACCAAAGGGTTTATGGATACCTTTGGGGCTTTTTGGGATTGACCAAAGGGTTTATGGATACCTTTGGGGATTTTTGGGGGTGACCAAAGGGTTTATGGATACCTTTGGGGCTTTTTGGGGTGACCAAAGGGTTGATGGATACCTTTGGGGCTTTTTGAAATTGATTGCTTAACTATTTGATCGATGATTAGGGGAGGTATGGTACCAATAATGCCCCAGTTGATGCTTGAAAATATTTGTGTGATGTGCAATTGTGTGATTGTGGACCATTAGGTGCATTAGGTGTTATGATGCATTAATGGATGCATGTGTTGTGCTATGATGTCATTTGATGATATGCAATATTTTTATTTGATCTATGATATGACGATGGATGTCTATCATGTATGCATATGTTTTAATGTGATTTGATTTGATTTTTTGTACATGTATGGATGTATGATGAGATGGATGACTATATGCCGTATTATGCTAGTACCATAGATGATATAGAATGCATCAATTCATGTGTAATGTTGTCTTGAGACTATATAATGGATTTGTGAATAATGTAATTAAAATGAATGTGGTGAAGTGATATGATGTTTAGAAGATGTTCATGAGGTTTCCACGAAACTCAAACACTCTAGTAAATTGATCAAAAGTTGTATACTAATTGTGCAAGACTTTTTAACAAGGTATGAATCTGTTAGGATGACCAAGATACTCAATATCCCTGTGTGTGCAAGTGAGTTCATTCCTGCGAGATGCATAAAGATACCACCATTGACAAGTAGGCTATCCACCAAACCTGTAATGAGGATCACTCTATGAATGCCACAATCCAAAGTTTTGTACTCAGTTGGATTAGACCACTAGGTAGTATAGGTGACCAAAAGCTAGCTCATCCACATGCAAACATTGGTCTATACACACGCAAAGCTAATGTGATAGACATATCATCATGCGTTTAGGATACCGCCATTGACAAGTAGGCTATCCACCAAACTTGTAATGAGGATCACCTAAATGGTTTTTCAAATGCTGAGAATTCCAGGGATTCAAGCTCGGGTGTCTTTTGGTTATTCAATTGATTGGGATTACTTGCTCTCATATATAGTGATGAAAATCACTATTTATTTTTCTCTTTTTAGTGACTATAATCATTGTTTATTTTGAGTTTTTTCTTTTTTCTCTTGAGCAAGGGGTTTGAGTAGTGGTGATAACCATTGTTATTTTTTATTGTTGCTTTTTGAGGATTTTGATTTCAAAGTTGAACTTGTGGGATTTTTGGCTTGTGGATGGCATTGATCCTTTAGGCCTTGGGGATGACTACCCATCCTTCTTAGGGGCATGTAGTACGAATCCTTACGACTTTAGGGATCAAAGGTGTTTGGAAATGTTGATGGGAAGCTTTTGGGATTTTTCTTTGGAATGGTGTTGATATTTTAGGCCTTGGGGATGACTACCCATCCTTCGCAGGGACGTGTAGTACGAATCCTTATGACTTTAGGGATCAAGGGTGTTTGGAAATTTTGATAGTGGTGAAAACCACTATTTATTTTGGGGAATTGGGTGGGGAAGAGCTTGTCCTTTTGCCAATTCTCAGCATTCTTGAACCATTCACACAGGGGGATGAGCAGGATAAACTTTTCGCTCAAGGTACCCTAGACCACTTTGTGGGTTTCATATTTCCTTTCATAAACTTGGATTTATTAGTGTGAAATGTGTTGGGATTTGATGTATACGAGGCATGATCTCAGCAAGACTCTACCTCCTAAAAATCTCACTAGCCTTCTACAAAATCTGAGAAGAAACTAGATATGGCTAAGTGACCGAAAACCTTAATGACATTCTAAAAACAAATGACTAAGTGGAGGGAATGGACATGACCATGGAAATGTATGAAATGTAGATGGAAATGATAAGTAACTATGGAATGAGTTGAGTGATAACCTTGACACCATTGATTGTGCATTATACTTAGTGTACTATTTTAATGCTAGACATGTATGAGCCACTTTAAAAATGCAAAGTGCCAATGATGATTATGCCAAATGCAAATGATAATGCAATGGTATGCAACTTGATGGGAACGCAATATTTTTTTGAAATTTTGAAATTTTGATGATGTTTTTTCTCTTTTTGAAATTTTGATTGATATATATGTATGAAAGTGCAATGCGATGCAATGTTTTTGTATTTTGATGTTTTGATGATGTTTTTGAATTTTTTATTGATATGTATATACATGTGACCAACGGGATTATTTGGGGGCCATTGGGGCATTTAGGTTTGACCTAGATGATCGTAGGTAGCCTAGGAGCATTTTTACTTGACCTAGATGGTGAAAACCCGCTAGGAGCCTTTTGGGTGACCTAGGCATTCAATGACACTTAGAAAGTGTCTATGACTACCTAGGGATATTTGGTTGTGACCAAAGGGCTTATGGATGCCTTTGGGGCTTTTAGGGTTGACCTAGATGATCGTAGATAGTCTAGGAGCATTTTTACTTGACCTAGATGGTGAGAACCCGCTAGGAGCCTTTTGGGTGACCTAGGCATTCAATGACACTTAAAAAGTGTCTATAACTTCCTAGGGGTATTTTGTTGTGACCAAAGGGCTTATGGATGCCTTTGGGGCTTTTAGGGTTGACCTAGATGATCGTAGATAGTCCAGGAGCATTTTTACTTGACCTAGATGGTGAGAACCCGCTAGGAGCCTTTTGGGTGACCTAGACGTGTGGTGACACTTAAAAAGTGTCTATGACTACCTAGGGGTATTTGGCTATGACCAAAGGGCTTATGGATGCCTTTGGGGATTTTAGGGTTGACCTAGATGATCGTAGATAGTCCAAGAGCATTTTTACTTGACCTAGACGGTGAGAACCTGCTAGGAGCCTTTTGGGTGACCTAGACGTGCGATGACACTTAAAAAGTGTCTACGACTACCTAGGGGCATTTGGCTATGACCAAAGGGCTTATGGATGCCTTTGGGGATTTTAGGGTTGACCTAGATGATCGTAGATAGTCTAGGAGCATTTTTACTTGACCTAGATGGTGAGAACCCGCTAGGAGCCTTTTGGGTGACCTAGATGTGCGACGACACTTAAAAAGTGTCTACGACTACCTAGGGGCATTTGGCTATGACCAAAGGGCTTATGGATGCCTTTGGGGATTTTAGGGTTGACCTAGATGATCGTAGATAGTCTAGGAGCATTTTTACTTGACCTAGATGGTGAGAACCCGCTAGGAGCCTTTTGGGTGACCTAGACGTGCGATGACACTTAAAAAGTGTCTACGATTACCTAGGGGCATTTGGCTATGACCAAAGGGCTTATGGATGCCTTTGGGGATTTTAGGGTTGACCTAGATGATCGTAGATAGTCTAGGAGCATTTTTACTTGACCTAGATGGTGAGAACCTGCTAGGAGCCTTTTGGGTGACCTAGACGTGCGATGACACTTAAAAAGTGTCTATGACTACCTAGGGGTATTTGGTTATGACCAAAGGGCTTATGGATGCCTTTGGGGATTTTAGGGTTGACCTAGATGATCGTAGATAGTCTAGGAGCATTTTTACTTGACCTAGATGGTGAGAACCTGCTAGGAGCCTTTTGGGTGACCTAGACATTTAATGACACTTAAAAAGTGTCTATGATTGCCTAGGGGTATTTGGTTATGACCAAAGGGCTTATGGATGCCTTTGGGGATTTTAGGGTTGACCTAGATGATCGTAGATAGTCTAGGAGCATTTTTACTTGACCTAGATGGTGAGAACCTGCTAGGAGCCTTTTGGGGTGACCTAGATGTGTGATGACACTTAAAAAGTGTCTATGACTACCTAGGGGTATTTGGCTATGACCAAAGGGCTTATGGATACCTTTGGGGCTTTTAGGGTTGACCTAGATGATCGTAGATAGTCTAGGAGCATTTTTACTTGACCTAGATGGTGAGAACCTGCTAGGAGCCTTTTGGGTGACCTAGACATGGAGTGGCACTTAAAAGTGTCTATGACTGCCTAGGGGTATTTGGTTATGACCAAAGGGCTTATGAGATGCCTTTGGGGATTTTAGGGTTGACCTAGATGATTATAGATAGTCTAGGAGCATTTTTACTTGACCTAGATGGTGAAAACCTGCTAGGAGCCTTTTGGGGTGACCTAGATAGTTATAGACCACCTAGGGATGTTATGGGGGGAGAAGGGAGGAGTGAGGGGGGTTGACCTATTGGTGGTGCCATTGGAGTTGGGGTCCTAGAGGGGTGGGGTTTCTTGGTTTGGGGTCACCTAGATAGTTATAGACCACCTAGGGGTGCTATGGGTTGACCAAGCGGTATGTAGATACCCTTGGAGCCTTTTGTAACTTTGCTTACTTTGTGTTCTTAGGAGGAAGGTGCAATACCTTGTATACCCCTAACATTTGTGGTGATCAAAGGAAGCGAGGAAGGTGTGATACCTTTAGAATCCCCAGTTTGCTTCATTGCTTGTGATGTAAATAGTGGGGAAGGTGTTACACCTTGGATACCCCTAGTATGTACTATGATTGGTGCAATGTTATTGTCTTGGCTAGAAGGAGCAATAGAAATTGACCCCCATCTCAATTGTGCTAGGGGATTTTGGGTAATGCCCATGTTTTGATGGGGTGAAATGAGTTCTCCACTCATGGATAAAGCTCCCTCATCAATGAGATCTTGGACTTGAGGATCATTCCTATCGATTATATCCTGTACTAGGTGTTTGAACATGAAGCACCTATGGATGTCATGCCCATTTTGCCTATGGTACTTGCAATATAGGTCTTTGCGATATGTTTTGGGCTTTGGTGCATTTCGATTGATAGGTCGACACTCAGGTAGGTTGATCACATTAGCTACTAAGAGGCGCTCAAACAAAGAGTCCATGGACTCGACAATGGATGTAAATTGTCACTTAGGGCAACGTTGTCGGTTTAGCCCTTGATTTGTTTGAGACTTAATATTGGATTGCATAGGAGTTGGTTGGTCCAGATACTCAGGGGGTTGAGATTTAAGATTACTCAATTGTACCTCAATGCTTGTGAGTTGACTCAAGATCTATTGTAAATCATTGTGTTGTTGATTCATGTGTAACTCCACATTGGCTAGCCTATCCAAGATATGTTGTGGAACTGGCGGGGGTGATGACTGGATGACTATTGAAGAACCTGGATGGCAACTGATAGTTGGTGGAGGTGAACTAGGTGTGGGAGCTGGGAGATAGTTGATCGAGGGTGGATAAAAAGTCCCTAATGTCTGAGCAGATGTGGATGCTTCATGATGATTGGAGCTGGTGATTATATCCACATGTTCTTGTTCTTGATTTAGCTCATGCTCATGTTCCAACTCAGAGTTTTCAACTATGGTAGTTGGGTTACCCCCACTTTGGTCTAGGGGGTACATCGGCTCTTGATCTTGTGGAGATGTTGAGTGAGATGGAGTAGGTGTGATCGAATCCATCAATGGTATCTCCTATGGTGTGGATGGGATGTTGGGTGGAGTCGCAAGTTGCATAGATGGATTCGGAGGACTTTGGTTCTCTGTCATCACATTGATCATTCCCACAAACTCATGAGAAGATGCATTTGCATTTGAACAAGTTATGGCTACCTCATCAACTTGTCCAAGATGATCTGCTTGGCCTCCATGTTCGGAGGGCGCATCAGGAATGCTATCAATGGGTGGAAACTTGGTAGGGGGACTACCTAGATTTTTGATCGACTCGATGATAGGTGTGAATGCAACATTGGGTACTATGCACTCATCGAGTTCTAGGTAGGTCAATTGAATTGTGTCCTCAACTATGGTGGGTGAAGATGGTATGATATGATTTGATTCATCCGTATCAAAAGGGGTTCTTCCTCCTTTTTGGTAGGAGTGATAAGATCTTCTATAGGTGTATTGATGACAGCTATGGGAGCTTCTACAGTTGGCTCTTCTGATCCTTCCTTGCTTGAAAAGATAGAGGATGGTACTAGCGGTGGTGGTGAAGGTAACTTCATGACTAACCATGGGGTTGCATCTGGACTTTGGATAAAGTCATTGGGTTTAATATCCAAATGCTTGGGTGACATTGTAGGCCTTTGTGGATGATCCACCTACTTATAATACTTGAAGGGGTCTGGGTCAACATTGATCACATGTACCTTACCTTCATCAATGTATTTAATGCATTGATGCACTATAGATGGAACACATTCCATATCTCTTATCCATGGTCTTCCAAGCGAGTATGTTGTACTGTCTTTCACCCTCCAAGATGTAGAACAATGTAGGCATAATATTTTGTCCAACTTCAACAAGTAGGATTATTGTACCCACAGTGGAGGATAAAGCATCATTAAATGCTTGTAATGTGAACTTGGAAGGTGCAATGCACGAGGATGGAAGGTTGAGATGCTTTAGTGAAGTTGTGGTAATAATGTTTATCGAGGAACCTGTGTCAACCAATACTCGCTTATAGGGGACCCTATTGATACTCGCGATGATATGCAAAGCAGGATCTGGTGAATTGGTAGGCACGGGTTTGACCTCATGATTTTGAAAGGATATAGCAGGCTTCTTGTACATTTGTATGTATTCCATAAAGTTGGTGAAAGCATCAGAGTCATGATGTTGTACCTCAATGGAATCCAAGACCCTCATGAAAGGTTCCCAATATTTGGAGGACTGTAGTAGAAGCTCGCTCATGGTCACTTTTGTTGATGGTGCATGCGAACTTCGCACAGGCCTACTCTAGGTTGCTAACACTTGTTGGATGGGAGTTCTAGGTGGTGAAGACCACGATGTAGAGGGAGTGTAGACCTCCTTGCTAGGCCCTTTGGAAGGCTGATTATATCTGGTTTGTGATTGGAATCGGTGTTGGCTAACCGAATAATCCACTTGATCATGTGGGTAACCCATTGATGTTCTCTTGGTAGAGGTACTTTGGTGGTCGGGTCTTCTATGTGAGGAGTGGACCTCACGATGACTTTCAGGGTGTCGTGCAGGGATGATGAGATCCTCAGGAGAATAGTGAAGGTGACTACTATCAGGGCTCCATGTAGGAGTGAGGAGATCCTCATACCTATAATGATGGTGCTCAAGGCCTCTCCTAAAGTTTTCTACTTCACTAGCTCATGATCGAGCTCGGCCATGCATAGTTGTCATAATGTGTTGACTAGGCAAACCTTGAAGGAAACCCACACTAAAGAAAATTTTGACTTTCGAAAAAGGCTATAAGTGTTATATATCAAAATGATCAGTGTGACGAGCTGATCATAATGGGCTAGGTCTCCAAAATTTGATTTTTGGGTCAAAAATTTGTATTTTTGGAATATTTGGCTAACCGGGGCTTATGGGGAAATGCCCACTTTTAGGATTTTTGGGAAATTTTGAACCGTGAAGAGTTAGGACTCAAAATTTCTAGGAGAGGTGCCCTATGGGCTAACTAAGACAACAAAACAAATTTGGCACTTTTTGGAGTTGTCTAGCCCACTCTATGACTATTTTAGTGCAGTTTTTCGCTATTTTCAGGGTCGAAAATAGAGTAAAAATAAAACCAAAATAACTTTTTCGTTATAGCTCCGTTTTGCATGATTCTTGAAGCATTGGATGCAGAATCAAAAAGTAGATTTTTTTTAAACCCTATTTTTTGAAAAATTAGGGTTAGGGTTTTGTCCCAAATAACAAAGAAACACACAAAGTAGACAATATGATTATCTTTTTACTGATTAAATGTGTGTCCTAAATTGGTTTCAGTGTGTTTAGATTTGTTGTTGTTCTTTGCTCTTTGTATTTGAATTAGAATGAGGGATTGTACTCAACTCAATGTGGTGACTAGGGACACTAGTGCCAAACATGATTTCTCAAAAGAGTCTAGGGTACACCACTTAAATCCGTGGTGTGAGGTCCTAGCTCTTCCTACTAGTTCTCATACAATAGTAGTTTCCATACATTCGAAGGGTGATGCGTGTTTAACATTAGTGACCTATTCCATCTTGAGAGAGTGCCCTATTCAATATGAGATCATATATGGGATATGGGCAAGTGGAAGGAGGTGAAATCCAACATCACTGGTCTCAATTTGGGGTTGGTGATGAAATCCAACCTTACCAATGTTATAGTGGAATGTGCAAGTGTGTGTGGTTCCTTTTAATCCCAAAGAAAGTAAGCAAAGAAGCATTCAATGATCATTCACTAAATGCATGCAATAGGTGTGTTTTAATTTCAAAATTCTAGGATAAAAGGAACCTACAAATGTCACTTATGAATGCAAACCCTAAATGCTAACTTACCCATTGGGTAAGCCACAAGCAATCAAGCCACAAAGATGCATTGCTACTTCAAATTTCTTTTGATTTTTCTTCTTCCTTTTGCTATGTGATGTTATAAGAAAATAAAAATGTAAATTTTAACCTTTCTATGCAAGCAAATGAAGCAAGAAAACTGATTTTTGATAGTCTCTAAAAATGTAGCAGAAAAACAGAGGGTTTAGGCACTTACTTTGTCCATTTTGAAGCCTCCAAATTCTGAATTTTTGGGCAGAAATCTCTCTGTTTCACCACCGCTCCAGGGTGGGATGATTAGAAGCTTCACCACCATCCCAGGGTGGGATGGTGAAGCCACCATCCCAGGGTGTGCCAGATAAAGCCTCTGCCACCATTCCAGGGTGGGGAGGGGAGCACCTGCAACACAAAAAGGGCAAAAATGCAAGAAAGAGGTCAAATTTTCACCCAAATCAAAAGGGACAAGGGTCCCACCATGATCACCACTGAATTAGGGAAAAATGGTGCACCAAATTATGTGAAAAAATATGTGTATCTACCCCATATCGCTCATGAGCATCAAAAAGGAAGCATGCATGTGAAAAGGAAAGAATACCAAACAAAAGGAAATGAATCAAAGCAAGTCTCTTCTCATTAATTTGTTGGATCAGATCCAAGGTTACACAATAGTCCCCTTGAGGGCTCAAAATGTGATACAATTGTTACAATATTGGGTGCCCAAAGACCAAGTCTTTCATGGAATCCAGGTGCACATCCAATGTTTCTCCGCGTACCCACAATCGAGGTGGGTGAGCCAATGCCACCGCTGCTTGTATCTAGGTTCTCTGATGTCTGATATTTCTTCCCAAAGCCTTCTGAGGACCTGCACCTACACACAAGGAAGCAAAAAGGGGTCAAATAGCAAGGGTGTATGGTGAAAACATGCAATCCCCATAGGGGCAAAATGGCATATGAATTAAAAGTGCATCAAATGATATCCAAATGACTTGAAAATTTTCAGAGATGTTAAAGAGGATGTTTTGGGAGGATATCACCCAAAAAATATCAGAAATTGCATCCGTAGACCCCTCGATTTAGCGTCACCCGCCTACAACCTACGAAAAGGAAGACAACAAAATATCGAACCTACACTCATCCAAAACTCATGAAATTTGGTCAGTATGCATAAATTGACATTTCAAGACAACCCATATGATCATATTTTCAAATTGGATCCCGGATCCACCTGCATCAAACTAGGGTGCCCGGATGGGCCCTACGAGCCTACGAAAACTTAAAAATAGCATAACTCCTTCATTTTAACTCCAAATGACCTGAAATTTGAACTGTAGAATCATGGAATAATATAGAAAATTAATAATTAAAAATAGTAAAGAAATTGCTTAAGAATTTACCCTCATCCCAAGGGGGCGATGGTGACTGCAACTATTTGGGGGGCACCCTAGGAGGGGATACCCACCAAATCCGGCCACTTTTTGTTACCAAACCACTAGAATATGTTCCTAAACAACCTAAGGTGTGTTTTCATCGAATTTGGTGAAGAAATTCACCCGGATGGAAAAGTTACGCTCGGATTACCTTCTTGAAGTCACCCGGTAACCTCCTTGGCAAAAGGGAGATTACGAGGGCAAAAAGGTGCAATAAGGTGAGGGGAAATCTCGGAAGCACTCCATTGCATATCCTAGAACTCCTATATCTATGTTTTTGTGTGGATATTGAATCCATTTTATAGCCCAAAGGGGCTCATGTGCAAAAAGGCATGCAAGGGCATGCATGGCAGGAGGCGCCACTTGTCAAAACAGAGGCATGCACTGGATGGGGAAGAGAATCTCCATTTTGGGCCTCCATTAAGAAGTGTGTCATAAGGATTATATGCCCTCTGACCCGCATGCTCCATATGGCATGCTAAATGGCAGTTTTTGGGTGCCATTTGGCCCAGATTTGACTTTTTCTGGGTCAAACTTGCTCACCGTCCCACCCTGGGACGATGGCTCACCACCATCCCAGGGTGGGATGGTGGGAATCTACCACCATCCCAGGGTGGGACGGTGGTGAAATTTGGGCCAAAACCTCCCAAAATTGGGCCGGTAGCCTCCAAAAACCTTTTCGGAGTGGCTAGAACCACTGTGAGCCTCCTGAGGGCTGCCCAAGGGGCCATATGATGCCAATTTGATCATTGTTTGTGGATGCTTAATCGGGTTTACCACATTTTAGTGTCTACACCTAGGCATATCAAAGTGCTTAGGATATGGAGGGCTAGGGATGGATGAGCACAATGGTTGGTTGTGTATATTGCTCAACGTTGGTGAGTTCCCAGCTGCCTCTTATTTCTCAAAGGTTTTCATCTTTTTAGCAAGCTCTTAAAATGCCTTTGATGCACAAATTTCCTCCTCTTGTAAGACTATTTGCATCGGAAATTGAGGTAACTCTCTATCCATTTGATTTACTCCATTTTCCTCCCTCCTATGAGGGGATCCAAGATTATGAACCTGGTTTTTTATGTTTGCCCTTCCCCCATTAGTTGGATTTTGTTCATGATTTTGTGGAGGATTTTGTTGTGGGCTATCTTGTCTAGTGCGCATCTCCTTAGGTGAGTCAGTGTGTCTTGTTCTTTGGTGGTCACCAAAATTCATAGGTAAATTTTTAAGAGCTAGCCACTCAACCCGCTCTCTTAAATATTGCTCATGTTGGCACAAGAGTCTTTCTCTTTGTTTCTCTTATTCGAGAGCTTCCACTAGCTCTCGCTCTTTACGTAATGCATTTTATAACCGCCTCATTCAGTAATTTTGTGCTATCATAGAAGACTCATGTTTATATGACTCTATTCTTTTTGTCTTGACTCACAGATTCCTTGAGGGGGTTTGTACTGTATCTGTACTCTTGCTAGCTAATGTGACTTGTTAAGTGTACTATTGAGTATCCATGTGGTCAGACTCCACACATCTACTATGGGGTCACTTTTAGGTACCCCCATACTTGGAGTTGTGTTTATAAGTCATATTTTGTGAGCTTATAGATGTAGAGTTCTCAGTAGCTATAGTTCTTTGAGTTGGTTGAGTAGGAAATTGATCTAACCCATATAGTTGTCTTGTTTTCCATGGCTGGTCTTGTGGGGTGCCATTCACTCTTATGAGGTCATAGTATATGGGAATCATTCCTTTTGTGTGAAGGGTTTCTTCTATATGATTCCCATGACTAGATGTAGCTCTAGTTTCCTGCCCTTCAGTGGGTAGACTTGTCTCATATGTTTCTTGCGAGTCTTGAGGTGTTGCAATTCTTATTTGCCTTCTTGATGAAGAGGGCTTGATGGTAACATGTTTTCTCCATGTGGATGGAGATGTAGCAGTATCATCATCCCTATGTGAAGAATGGATTTTATAACCTTATTTATGTCCATGTGAGGAGGAAGCCCTTGAAGCTTCTTCACATATTTGAGATGTTTCTATGTGTTTATAAGAGGCCCTTGAGGTATCCTCATGTATCCTTGATGAGGATGGATGTGAAGCATATTTTTTTATGTGATTTTGTTCCATGATGTGGCTCCTTACTTGGGGTTTCTCAAGGAGATCTCCCAAGGGTTGAATTATCACCCCTTAGGCTCGCGGATCTACATCTCATGGTCTTATTGGTAGGTCATTCAATGTTACTACGACTTCGCCTATGGGTATGAGTTGTTTCTTTCTCTCCCTCGACACCAAGGATGCTTACTTCTTTTTTTAACCATGTTGTTTTATAAATTGATCTTTTGAGTTTCAATTTAGGAATGACCACACAATACCAAGAATTTTTTTATCTTGATTACCAATTTAAGTGTGCCCTAAACTGTTTGATGTGTTCTGATGTGTTGTTCTTTTGATTTCTTTGCTCTTGTTCTTGGATTAAGAATGAGAGGACTCATCCATAGTGACAATCAAGTACACCCATGCCAAACATGATTTTATCAAAAGAAACTAGGGTACACCACTAAAGACCCAATGGAGTGTTTGCCTAGCTCTTCCACTCTGAACCAATGATTTTTCCAACCATGGGAGACAATTTGAACACAAGTAACTTAGCGTCACTATAAGTAAGTTTCTCAATACATTTCTAGGAAGCTCTAGGGGCAAACTAGTGGAAGGAGATGAATTCCAATGTCACTGGACAGAATTGAAGGTTGGTGATGAAATCCAAATCTCTAATGTTTAAATGAGATGTGCATGTGTGGTGTTCATTTTAAGCTTGCGTAACATAAAGTGCATCATATAGCAACAATGAATCTTTCCTATATACCTAAGTGCAAAAATACATTTCAATATTCAGAAATATGCATGAACTACTATAATTTGTATGAGAACACTTTATCTCATGTGACTATGGCCTCTAGAAGGGCCTCAAAGCAAGAAAACAATATACAATGTCTAGCACATTGGATTCTAGGGTGAAAATTTCAGGCATAAGCCATTTTTCCTAGCAATGCCTAGTGGAAAATTTAAAAGAAGATCTAAGATATGCGAAATGCTTAATTATTTCTTTTTTTATTACTTCAATTTCCAAACATAAACGTGCTTTAAGTTCTCTATTTTAGACACACAGAAGCAGATATAAAGTTGTAAAATATTAGAGAAGCTATACCAATATTTGATCCAGCTTAGAGAGTCGGTGTTTTGACCTCTGCTGCACTCCAGTTCTGGACACTGTTGACCAGAGTGGCTGGTTCTTGGCCTCTGTAGCTTAGAGTGGCTAAGCTCTACTGGTCGCTATTGATATTGAAGCTCAGTTACATGTCATAGTTCATGAGCTTCCAGATGCAAAGTTCTCAGTAGCTATAGTTCTTTGAAGTGGTCATGCAGGAAATTGATCTAACCTGTCTAGCTGTCTTGTTTTCCATGGTTGGTCCCGTGGGGTGCCATTCACTCCTATGAGGTCATATTCTATGAGAATATTTCCTTTTGCATGAAGGGTTTCTTCTATTTGATTCCCATGGCTAGATATAGCTCTATTTTCCTACCCTTCAGTGGGTAGACCTGTTTCATATGTTTCTTGTGAATCTTGAGGTGTTGTGACTCTTGCTTGCCTTCTTGATGAAGAAGGATTTGTGGTGACATGTTTTCTCCATGTGGATGGAGATGGAGCAGTCTCGTCATCCCTATGTGAAAAATGAGTTCTATAACCTTATTTATGTCCATGTGAGGAGGAAGCCCTTGAAGCTTCCTCACATATTTGAGATGTTTCTGTGTGTTTAGAGGAGGCCCTTGATGTCTCCTCGTGTCTCCTTGATGAGGATGGTTGTGAAGCCTCTTTTTGTCTATGTGACTTGGTTCCATGATATGGTTCCCTACTTGGTGTTTCTCGAGGATATCCCCAAAGAGTTGAGTTGTCACCCCTTAGGCTCGTGGAGCTACATATCACAGTTTTACGAGTAGTTCATTCAATGTTACTACGAATCTGCCTATGGGTATGAGTTGCTTTAGTCTCTCCCTCAGTATTAGATCAAGGGTGTTTACTTATTGTTTTGACCATATTGTCTATGAATTGATCTTTTGAGTTGCAATTTAGGAATAGCCACACAATACCAAACAAATATTTATCTTGATTATCATTTTAAGTGTGCCCTAAACTATTTGGTGTGTTTTGATGTGTTGTTATTTCAATTTATTGCTCTTGTTCTTGGATTAAGAATGAGAAGACTCATCCATAGCGACAATCAAGTACACCCATGCAAAACATGGTTTTCTCAAAAGAAGCTAGGGTACACCACTAAAGACCCAATGGGGGTTTGCCTAGCTCTTCCACTCTAAACCAATGATTGTTCCAATAGTGGAAGATAGTTTGAGTACAAGTAACTTAGTATCACTATAAATAAGTTTCTCAATCTATTTATAGGAAGCTCTAGGGGGTAAACCAGTGGAAGGAGATGAATTCCAACATCATTGGACTGAATTGAGGGTTGGTGATGAAATCCAACTCCCTAATGTTTAAATGAGATGTGCATGTGTGGTGTTCATTTAAACCTTGTGTAACATAAAGTGCATCATATAGCAGCAATGCGTATTTTCTATATGCCTAAGTGCAAAAAAATATGTTTCATTATTCAGAAAGATGCATGAACTGCTATTATTTGTATGAGCACACTTTATTTTGTGCAGCTATGGCCTGTTGCAGGGTCTCAAAGCAAGCAAACAACATATAATGTCTAGCACGTTGGATTCTAGGATGAAATTTTTAGGCATAAGATACTGTTCCTAGCAATGCCTAGTGGAAATCTAAAAGAATATCTAACATATGCAAAATGTTTAATTCTTTCTCCTTTTATTCTTTCAATTTATAAACATAAATGTGCTTTAAGTTCACTATTTTAGACAAACAAAAGCAGACAAAAAGTTGTAAAATATCAGATAAGTTGTACCAACCTTTATCCAACTTAGAGAGTCGGTATTTTGATCTATTGCACTCTAGTTTTGGCCATTGTTGACTAGAGCGGCTAGTTTTTGTCCGATGTTATTTGGAGTGGCTAAAGCTCTATTGGTCAATGTAGCTCAGAGCGACTAATTTTTGGCCACTATAGCTCAAAGCGGCTAGACCTGCACACAAAACGAAGTTAGTATTTTGGTAGCAAATGAAAAATCAATGGAGGTCCCACCGTGATCACCATCTATAGTGACCCTAGGACACATGCACCACTTTACTCTACTTGCAATTTTATTAAAACCCAAGATAAAATGGAAGACAATGAAAAGCATATAACACAAAAATAACAAATATAGATCTCTTTATTTGTATTGAAACTCGGTTACATGTCGGTCCCTCTTAGGGATACCCATTTCGATACAATGAGGTTACAAATAGGTAAAGAGTTCCCCTTTCATGAAGAGGTGGTGCACTTTTAAAAATCTTTCTGATTTTGCACATAGAAATGCATGAGGTCTTACAGATGCCCCCTTCTCTAGGTTTGTTTCCTAGAGGGATCCCTTTTTCTCTTGTATGTTGCAAATTCCATCCAATCAACCTGTGGCCCTGCAAGCGATGAAACAACAACACACATTTAGGTGTCCGAGATTGCCTCCTTGGATGAGGTTGTTAGTAATCAAAGAATGTAATGGAAATATGATAAAACTATGCCATGAAATCATGTAAATCTATGCTAATGATATAAAAACATAAAGAAACAAAATAAAAGAAGCTACGTCTAAAACCTAAGCTAAGCATACGAGCCACTATCCAAGACAATGGTCTCTAAAGTAAACCTCACTCTCTTTGCCCTAAAGCTATGGGTCAAAGCCTATACCTAATGTCAAGATAATAGGTGTTATGCTCTCCAATCTGTCAGAGCTTTGTCATACACATGATCTCAAAGAGAACTCTCCAAGTCTCAAAATATCTCCTCAAAAAGATGTCTCTCTCTGATATGATCTCTCTTATATGTCTTTTTGGTGCTCTTAGGCTTGCACCTTTTATAGTGTGAAACCCTAGGTTTATGTCCAAGCCCTAGGAATGAACTTCTCATGCGTAGTGCAAGTTAGCATGAGAATTTTTTGTCCATTGTCTATGTTTGAAGGCTAGTTAACTAAAATCTAACTACCCACTTGAGTCTTCTATGCGAACTGGTCGTTAGCATGAGAAGATTTTGTCCTTTGTTTATGCTTGGAGGTCAGTTAAATTAAGTCTAAATGCAAACTTAAGTTTCCTATATGAACTGGTCATGAAAAGAAATACAAAGTTACTCCCACTCACATTTATTGCATGTAGACTACCACTTCTGCCTATGATTAGGCATGTTTGTCAAGAAAACTACTTCTTATGGCTTAGATGCTATCATCTATAGCAGCTAATATTTGGCCATTGTCATTTGTAGTGGCTAAGGTCTGGCCGCTCTAGGCTTGAGTAGCTAGGATCTAGCTACTCCTGGTTTGAGTAGCCAAGCTTGAATGGCTTGAAAAAGCCCCAAATGAGTGGTGAGAACCACTATTTATGCTTGGAAAGTCCAAGATTATGTCTTATGATCTTATTAGTGTGTCTATGTGAGCATCTCCCCTAAGCATGACACGATTTATGTGTCTAAAAAATACATAAATATTACCTACTATTTTTGAGTAGGTATATCATGTGGGTACAATTTCCTTGCTAGGTGTTGACATTCTGCCTTAACCTTTTGGCACTCTAAACATCTTGTAATAAAACCAGTAGGGTTAGGAATGGATCAAGGAAATGAATATTGATCCATATAAGTTCCATGTGGTGGATCCATTTGGTAGGGTTATATCAGTCATAGGAAAACATTGATCCATTGAGTAGGTCTATCTAGAACCATACTCAACTTTCCACCCTTGTGCCAAAAATCTAGGTCTTTTTGGCATATCCCCAATAATACTAGTGGAAATAAAACTATTTGTAGCTCCACTATCTATTAAAATGTTAACATCCTTGTTAAATAGCTTACCATTCATTAGCATAGGTGTCCTTATCCATCTTGGTTCTCATTTCCTATAGTAAGTTAGATTGGTGTGGCTGCTCCTTTGCTCTGTTACTCGACTCTAGCCACTGGAAACACTTATTGGCATAATAAGGTCCCTTATAAATGAAGTTACTTGTCTTGTATTCCTAAGATATTTTCCACCTTTTCTCCCTTGTTCCCTCTTTCTACATTGCATCATCCTACTTATGAGGTTGGGTTTTTGATTTGTTTCTTTTTTTGACCATAGGTTCCTTTCTTGAAATTCCTTTACCCTTCTCATTTTTGAATTCTCATTCAACAATCATCTCCAACATTAATCATTGTTGATTCATATAATATTGCAATGACCTAACTAGGGATGTGAGTTGCTTTGCTTTCTCTTATAGAAACTAAACTAGGAAATTAACATTTGTTCTTCTCTCCATGGAATATTCTATTTTTGTAGCTTCCCTATTGGAGTCAATTGCCCTTCTTGTAGACACCAAAACAACACCAATCCGATTATGTGACTACAAGCACTGACCGAATTGGCATACATACCCCCTAGGGCAGCCTCCAGAGGTTAAACAGTGGTCCTAACCACTCCCAAATCAGTTTTGGAAGGTCAGAGGTCAGTTTTGCACCTTTTAAGCACTTTGCTCCCTATTCGTCCCACCCTGGGATGATTAGAATCCTATTCGTCCCACCCCGGGATGATTAGCAGCAATCGCTCTAGGGTGGGACGATTAGCAAGTTTGATTGGAAAAAAGTCAAACCTTGACAAATGGCAGCCCAAATCCGCCACCTAACTCCACCTTCAAGGCATGCAATTGCGAGGGAACGTTTCAAATCATGGAGGCCTCAATCAAGGAGGCCCTAATCAGGGAGGAATCTTCTCTCCCCCAAAAAGGCATAATGAGCCAAGTGGCGCCCTCGCATGCGCATTCAAAGGAGACCCTTAGGTCTATAAAAAGGTGAGCCTCCTCACCCCAAAAAGAATAGAGCTGGAGCATTTGGAGCAATGAAGTGCTGCCAAACTATACCCCCATTCCTCTTTGTGCTTCCTACATCCCTAATCTCTCTCTTCTGGAAGAGAGGTTATCGGGTGAACACTAGGAACGCAATCCAGATCCAAAAACCCAAGAAATCAGCCACAATCCCACCCCAAACTCATCGACACAACCCCCTAGGAAGTTTTGGACCCATCCCACTTGGATTGGTGTCAAAACTAGGCCCTAAACGGTGGGCGTCCCACCCCCAGGTGCCCCCAAACTACTGCAGTCCTAATCGCCCCACCCCGGAGTGATTAGAAATTTATGCATGGTTTTGTTACTATTATTTTTGCATTCTTTTATATCTAATGTACTTATGTTGCTGTCCAAATTTCATTGCTTTCTGACATGATTTGACCTGGTTTCTGTCATTTTATGCGTCTACTAACCTACAGGGAGCGCCTTCGGATACAAGATAACCTGGGTAGAATCTGCCAAATATGACCTTCTGGGTCATCTCAAAATGCTGTTTTTAGTCTAACCACAAGTTTGCAGGAGTTTTGGAGGCCTCTGGGCAGGACATTTGCAAGGTCACTTTTTGCAAGTTTTGCGACAGTCCCCAGCGTCCCACCCCAGAGCGATTAGAAATATGTGCATGATTTCCTTACTATTATTTTTGCAATATGTCCCAGATGATATCCTAATGCCTCTGTTAAATTTTGAACTCATTCTGACATGATTTGATGATCATTTTATTATTTTATGTATTAACTAGCTCGTAGGGCGCCCCTGTCACATACAAGAGAATCTGGGTAGGATATGCAAATTCTGAGCATCTGGGTAGTCTTAGAATTACATATAATGCCTAACTCATGAGTTTTAGGTGATTTGGATAAGCATAGGTGGGACATTGGAGCGCTCACTTTGGAGAGGCCCCCGACGGGCAAACGAGCATAACGGGGCCGTCCGATGCTGCTTCAATGCAAAATTAGGTGATACCAATTCTAGAAGTTGTCCTTTACATTTATATATCATTCTATAATTGATTTATCAATCTTATCATTGATATCCCACAAGCGCCACTGGAGGCCTTGGGGATTGCATGTTTTTCTAGATACGCATATGCTATTAATGATTTGTTGTCTTTCTGTGCATAGGATCTCACCACCAGGAATACTAGAGGGGCAGAAAGGAATGATGAACACATGGACACAAGTGGTGACAACTTTTAGCCCACCCACTTTGAATGTGGGCACGCGAAAGATGCTGGAAGCGTACCGTCCGATCTTGGAAGCGTGGCTTCTTTCGGGCATCCATTAATGTAACAAATTGTATCAAATGTTCTGAGCCCTAGAGGGGGGATGTATTGTAATCATATTAAAAGCAATATCAATAAATGAGGCCCCACTTTGTTTGCTCACATCTCGTTTCTACGTCATTTCCTTCATGCATTGCTCATCGCATTCGTAGGACTTAGCATCTATATCTATTTTTGTTTGCATCATATCGGTACACCATTTTTATGATTTCTTTTAGTGGTGATCATGGTGGGACCCTATCCCCTATTGTTAGGATCAAGTTTTTGATCCAAATTTTATGGTTTTTCTTTGCAGGTGTTACTCATTCGGGCACTGGACTGCTACTCGTGCCACCCCGAGATGAATACGTATTCATCCCACCCTATGATGAATGTAGACTTGCTATTCATCCCACCCTAGGATGATTAGAGCTCTATGCATTTTTTGAGCAGAAACTCAGAGGCATCTGGTTTAGACAGAGAAGAGGTAGGCCTTCTGAACATCCTCTGTGTTTTTCTACTTTTCTGCAATTTTTGTTTTCTTTGCTTTATTTTCAGACACTTGCATAGAAAGGTTAAGTAGTTTGTTTTCCTTTCTTGCAATAAAGAAAAAAAATAAAAACATAGAGTAAATTAAATGGAAGGAACTTGATTAGGAATGCATTTTTCTCTGGTTTGCTTGCATGATACTTGCACAAATGGCAAGTCCTCATTATAGGTTTCAGTTCTAGTTAGGTTTTGTGATTTCCTTTTTGCTACTAATTGTCTCTGAAAGATAAAATATACTTTAAAGCATTGCATTAGTGAAAATCATCTTTTGTTGTATGTTTTCTTTCTTTACACAATTAAAAGGAACCACACACACCACCTAATAAAATTAACATCAAGGAGTTGGTCTTAATACCCCAACACTTGATCAAGACCAACGGTGGGTTTCATCACCACCTTGGCTTGGATTTTGCATACATATACCCTGATCGTGACTATTGCTAGACGTAAATCCTGATGAAAGCTGACCAAGTGTAGTGGGGGTGATTCCCCATGCATGAGGATAAGTCTTCTAAGGTAGGTGTCAAAAATAGAGCGATCCCCCTTCCGTACCGCCTATGTTCCACTTACTATTCTGCTCTCGCGTACCAATAGTTTCCCTCACGTAAGGGCGGGTATATTGAGAGGTTCGGTATAATGGCCTGGCAATGGTATATTGAAGGGGTGACCATTTTGGAGATACAAGAGCCCTCATTATGCATGTATAACAAAGTTTTCTTTACAAGATTTACATAACAAAAATCAAACACACTTGAACCAGATCTAGGACACACATTTAATCTGTAAACAAGATAATCATTTCTTTGTTTGTGTGGTCCCCTTTTGTTTGGTATAGCATAAAAATTGTAAAGGAGATAAAAATATACATATATTTTTAGAAAAACCACCACCATGGTGTATACCCGTAGCCAAGCCCAATCACGGGCAGAAGCTATGAAAAGTATGCAAGGAGGCACAAGTCACCTCCGTTATAGCCCCAAGGACTTGGTTATACCACCTTGGCAGCTCGACCCACAACATAGTCCACACTATACCACTACAGAATAGGACTATAGAGGCACCCCTTTGAGGGGCACTCCCGTTCAACACAGACCCTCTCAAGAGGAGTACACACATGGGAAGGCCCCCTTAGACACTCATTATGAGTGGCCACTATGCGATGAAGCGCTAGAGCAGCATAGGGTTCATAAGGAGGGCCCACATGATTATATCATTCCTCCTCCACCCCTCATTACTAGTTAGAACTAATAGGCCAAATCTAGAGCGCAAGGCTCTTCAGATAGGGTGAGCCAACTCTGCCCATCCCTTTCACATGTATGAAAGGGAGCATGAGGAAAACTAGTATATTCCTCAAGAGCAATACACCATATGGGAGCAATGCACCTCCGCACCTACTGATTATCAAGATCACCTATTGAGGCCAGAGCCTCGGGTGAATGTTGCTAACCTCGATAGAGGAAAGTGACCCATAGAGATCTCGGATCACCATGACCGAGATAGATATGTAGGGGAGGCATCTAGGCCTCCTAGACCTAGGACGATAGAACAAATCGACTTGGCATTTGCCAAACATGCCACCCACCAAGCACAAATCATGCAGCTTAGGCAAGATCAACAATAGTTAGAACAACTGTATCATCTTAACAAAGAGCGCATTCAGTGCCAGATAGATGAGTTGTTCTAGAACACTATGCATGAGAGGATTCCAACCCCTCACATGCATAGGACAAAAATTTATGAGAGGCACAACCCCTTAGTACGAGATAGGTCTCCATGACCTTATCAAGCATTGCCTCCAAGACCTCCTAGACCTGAGCGGGAGGCCACTCCTAGAACCAATGATGGGCGCCTTCCTCGGGCACCCATCCATGTTTATAGGTCATGCCCAAAAACTCCTCAAGAGGCCTATGAGGAATTTGAGCGAGAAGAAGAGCGGGCTGAAATGCCCTACCAAGGCAGGGGGCGCTATCCGGCTACCCCTCCATAGGCCTCAAGTTCCTCACAATTCACAATGGGAACAAACCAAAGAAGAGGAAATCAAATCCTCTGATGCATACAAAGCACTGCTAGAGCACTTAGAGTCTATGGAGACTAAGACTTCAGGGCCCCAAAAGCCCACCTTATGCCAACTCCGTAGTCACCCTGTGCATCCTTCAGTTTCGGCACCCCCATACCCCGACCACTTCAAAGTGCCTCAATTGGCAATTTTTAGAGGGGATGAGGATGCCCAAGAGCACGTAACAAGGTTCCTGAGTCAATGCTTTGGCATTCAGGACAATGATGCATTGCTTCTGAGAACGTTTATAACCACGTTCGTAGGCCCTACCTCGGATTGGTTTACCCAGTTGCCAAAGCATAGCATCAATAATCTAGACCAGCTAGTGGATGCGTTCCTTGAACGTTTTGCCTTCAACACCAAGAAGAAGGCATCCTTAAGTGACCTAGCTGGCCTTAAGTAGTATGATGATGAGACCATAGCTGCTTATGGGAATCGATGGAGGACATTGCTTTCAAAGCTACCTTACCTCCCTCCCATGGCCGACATGACTCAAATGTTTTCAAAGAGTTGCTTAAGGTCGATCTCCATGCTATTGTAGCTACAACAATATGCCACCCTCGAAGAAGCCCTGGTGCAAGCCAGGATAATTGAGGAGATCAAAATACAAGATGATGAGATTGCCAAGCCATGCAAGAAAGAGTGGCCCAAAAATGCTAAAACTGGGCCCATGCAACCGAAACCCATCGTGGTCAATCAGGTTGCCATAACTATACCAAAGCCTGCACAAATGACACAACCCCCAAAGGCTAATTATCAAGTAGTTCCTCTTGATAACTATGAAAAGGAAAATCATAAACAAGAGCAAAATCAGCAACGTCACCCTAGGCGACAATTCACACAATTCACGGAGTCTAGAGACTCCTTGTTTGACCGCTTGTTCATGGCAAACCTGATAAACTTGCCGAAAAGTCGACCCATAGACCCCAACATGCCAAAACCCAAGGGCTATAGGGAAGACTTATATTGTAGATTTCATCGATAGAAAGGACATGAAATCTCCACTTGTTGGAAATTCAAACACTTAGTGCAGGACTTGATAGACAACAAAATGCTCATGGTAGATAGTCCCGTAGCATTGAGCAACCAATAGATGGAGGTCTTCAAAGACCCCCTGCCTGCCCATGATGCGCAGGCAAAGACTTTACAAGTGAATGAGGTAACACAAAACTACCCCATGCAAGGATACGTAGGGATGATAAGCATCATGACACGGAACAAAAGATACCCAAACATGGCTGCACCCACTGCAGCTACAGGAGATGTTCCATCAATGTCACAACCTCCACAACACCCTACGCAACCTCCCCCACCTAGACCAAGTGGCCATGATTCGGACTAAACTTACTCAAAGTTTAAGGACCACGTCGGCTAGGCTCTCCATTTATGAGCTCATCCAACAATCACCGCCCCATCGGGAGGCTCTGATGGAGATACTCAAAGCCATTGAGCTACAACCCCATGAAGCCAATTCTTTCAACAATTTCATGGGACATGTGAGACAATGCACAGAACCAGTCATAACCTTCAGGGAAGATGAACTAAAATTGGTGACTGGTGATATGGTGGATCCACCCCTACACGTCATTGCATGGGTCAACAGGATTCCATTCAAGAGGGTGTTGTTGGACACTAGCTCATCCAACAACATAATCATGATAATGGCATTAAAACACCTTAAGCTACCAACATCCCACATTGTGGCATCCACTTACACTCTTCGAGCATTCAACGACGCGTTATGCTCGATGGTTGGCACAATTGTCCTACCCATCCAAGTAGGACAAAAGACCATTCCTACATTGTGTCACATCCTTGAGGGTGAGATGGCCTACAATATCTTGCTAGGCCGGCCTTGGATCAGGGACATGAAGTGTGTCCCTTCGATAGCCCATCAATGCCTCAAATACACATACGAAGGGCAAGTACATGTAGTCCCAGCGGACTTAGAGCCCTTTAAGTTTTGCAATGCGGTGCAGCTGATGCCACAATCGACCCTCCCATCGACACATTTGGACTTTCAATTGAATCCATCCACACAGGGTCCGATTCTGCCTACATCCTCACTGTTGAGTCCCTCAACTCACCAACCTGGCCCATCTTCATCATCTGTTCCTTCACCAATGATGCCACCTATGGTGGCCACATCGAAGGACAATGGGAAGAAGCCCCTAGAGGAGGTACCACCATTAGTCTCAACCATCTCTATCGAAGAGGTGCCCAACCGAATGGAAGTCGAGACACCTGGTTCACCCAACATGGAGTGGACTCAGGGAGAACTCCCATTCCCTCCCCTCAACCATCGATGATTACCATTGAGATGGCCAATACGGGCCTAGGGGAGTACCTAGTGTGGAACATTGTGGCAACACCCATGCTCGAATCCATGCAAGACATGGGGAGACCTCCCCTCCCCATCGACACTATCATCCCTTTAGGCTACCCACCAAATCAGACCAATTTTGTATATGGGGGCCTCGAGAATGACATTGAACCCTACCTACAAGAGGAAGAGGATGAAGAGCCATTTGCTGAGAATGTTGACTATCTATCCAACCCAGACTTCACCTTGAAATACCTAGACCAATGTAATTGGCATGGATATGGATTGGGCAGATACGAACAAGGAATGCACATTCTTTGTCAACCGAGATACCAGATGCAATATGATAAATCAGGAGTAGGGTTCAACCACCCTTTGCCCCTCGACATCTTGGTAGAAACCATGCAAGGCCTAGGTCTAGGCAATAGGGATGGGTTGGCACAAGATCCATATGCCAATCCCAACACAACATACACATTGGGGGATTATCTCCCATTGTTAACAACAAACCTTGTTGACCTCAACAACCCCTCCCCTTTGATCGAGGAAGGGGAAAGTTCAAGAAGTAACCTCCAAGAGGGATATGAACAAGATCAAGGGGGGTCTTCTGAAGATGAGTCAGATTATGAGGTAGCACCTTGGGACCCTTTTGAGTCCGATAGCAATCACTCGTAGGTGACACCCATTGATGACTATCAGGAGAACTTCATGGCAATGTTCCCCTTTAATGTTTCGATCAGGCAATTGCTACCTCTAGAGAATCCAGCCCTCCCATAGAGAGCGAAACAACCCAGAAGGGACCAAATCAACTTGCTCGAACAAAATGAGCCTCCCATGCCGGCCATAAGGCCAAGTGATCCATCGAAGGAAGAAGATCCAAATATCTTCTTCAACATCGACTACCTGCATGCCAAATTTTTGGTTTTCATAGAGAGTGAGGATAGTGATCAAGAAATGCCTAGTGGGAGGCTATACCAACTAGAGGGGCACATAGTTGTCGGAGCCAATGAAGGCCTATGGATCTCCGATAGTGACTATGAGGATGAGACTGAGATGGCATATCTCAACCATATGAGGCAACATGAATACCCCATAGACATCGATGATATGTTTGAACATCTAAATATGGGACCAAGGCATAGGTGGCATTTAAACCAAGTACAGTTAAACCAAGTGCTTCATCCACCACTTTGGGCATACAGGGAGCACCTCCCACCTAGAGACCCTATAGGGCCATCAGTGCCAAGGGTAGACCCTATCCTTCTATTCGCACATAGGGCCGATCCTTTTGTGCCAGTACCCACAGAGCCAGATCTAGGGTACAAGGATCACCAAGGATGTCTGAATCAACACCCACATGGCAATGGAGACCAAATTCATTCCATCAACATGATCTCCATTGATTTAACCACCCCCATCCACAATCCAGCCGATCCAACATGACCATTGTATCTAGACCTAGATGCCATAGACTGGGATCATGCTGACTCACCACCATCCCCATCAGAGTACTGGCCTTGCGGTGAGATGTTTCATTTCACCCTAAGATAGACTCAGGATATCTTCCATGCTGAAGAGGAACCCAACATTCCCAATGTAGATCTAAATTCAGCAAATGATATCCACCTGATCCCAACTCCACACCAGTTGGAGGACGGATCCCACATGTCAGTCGAAGAGACGATTGACGTAGACATCGGTTCTGATCCAATGAATCCACAAATCATCAAGTTAGGGGTAAGTTTATCCCTCGAAGAGCAAGCCGATTACATTGCCCTTCTCAAAGAGAAGAAGGAGGTTTTTGCATGGTCCTACAAAGACATGTCGGGGCTAGACCCGTAGCTAGTCATGCATAATCTAACACTTGATCCGACAGTCAAGCCAGTCAAGCAAAAGCTATGTAAGATGCACCCAATAGTGGCCTTAATGGTCAAATATGAGCTACAAAAGTTGTTGGATGCATAGTTTGTCATCTGCATAGATTACCCACCATGGCTGTCCAACATAGTACCCATCAAAAATCTTGATGGGAGGATTCGCATATGCATCAATTTTTGAGATTTAAACAAAGCGAGTCCCAAGGATGATTTCCCCTTGCCTAGCATCGATGCATTGGTAGATGCTACAGTAGGCCATGAAATGCTTTCCCTCATGGATGGTTTCTCGGGATACAACCAGATTCGTATCAATCTCGATGATCAACTAAAAATGGCGTTCACGATGCCTTGGGGGACATTTTGTTATAAGGTCATGCCCTTTGGCCTTAAAAATGTTGGTGCCACTTACCAACGCGCTATGACATACATCTTCCATGATCACATGCATAAAACTTTGGAAGATTATATGGATGATTTGTTGGCCAAATCTCTTTTGCGCCAAAATCATCTCGATGACTTACGCAAGATCCTTGATCGCCTCATCGAACACAAGGTTAGGCTAAACCCCAAGAAGTGCGTATTTGGCATCACATCTAGAAAACTCTTGGGTTTCATAGTCTCAAAATGAGGCATCGAGGTAGATCCAAATAAAGTCAAGGCAATCCTTGAAATGCTTCCCCCAACCACCATCAGGCAGCTCAAAAGCTTGCAGGGTAAGGTCACATCGATCAAGCGCTTCATAGCACAGTTATCTGACAAGTGTCGACCCATGAATAAATTATTACACAAGGGGGTAGCATTTCATTGGGATGACGAGTGCCAGTCAGCCTTCGATGACATCAAACAATACTTGGCTTCACTACTAGTATTGGCACCACCTAGACCAGGAGTGTCATTCTATTTATACATCTCAGCTACTGAGGTGGCACTGGGTGCCATGCTAGCCTAAAAAATGAATTACATAAAGAATAGGCTAATTATTATCTTAGCCGCACCCTGGTCAGTTATGAACTTAACTATGCATACGTTGAGAAGCTATGCTTGGCGGTGGTATTTGCCACCAAAAAGCTATGCCATTACATGCTGAGCAATATGACGTATGTTGTGTCTAAGGAGAATCCATTGCGGTACATGATGAGTCATACTTATCATAGTAGTCGCACGATAAAATGGATCATGTTGTTGATGGAGTTTGACATCGAATTCATTGGACAAAAGTCCATCAAAGGTCAAGTCATCACCGATCAACTAGCAGAGGCTCCTCTCGAAGATGATCAGCCTCTGACCATAGAGCTGCCCGATGATGGGGTCTTCCATGTCTCAGAATCACCAGATTCTGATGAGCCTGAGTCATAGGCCGACATAACCTTATTTTTTGATGGTTCTAAATGTGAGCAAGGGGGTGGCATGGGAATCATGTTTTTCACACCGCAAGGGGCTCCAATGCCTTTATCATTTAAACTTGATTTCTCATGCACCAATAACAATGTTGAATATGAAGCCTTGCTCATAGGTCTTCAGACAACCATCACCATGAACATCAAATGCTTGAATATCTTTGGTGATTCATTGTTAATTGTCAACCAAGTGAAAGGGGTATTCCAATGCAAATGCCCAGTTCTATAGGCCTACAAAGCCCTTGTGGATAAATTCTTGGCAAATCTTGAATGGTATGACATCGAGGCACTCCCTCGATCATCGAATCATTTTGTGGACACTATGGCCTCCTTGGGGTCACTAATCCCGCAAGACATTTCTGGTGAGATGACAACCATTCAAGTCAAAATGTTATCACAATCCATGATGGAGCATGCAAGCTCTAACATAATGCCAGGAATCCACCTGATCCAGATTGAACCATCTCAGGATAGGTTCTCTCGAATCCATGATAGTCTGAATCATGCCAACTAGGGGTCTTTGTTCTCTCCAACCCCTCTTAATAGCAACACAATACTATTTTTACAAGTTCTTTCCCGCTCAACTTTTGCTAGGGATGAACTTCAAGAGGGATCGACCATTCATACCATCGAGGTTTCTGATCAGCAGGATTGGTACACACCCATAAGAGACTATCTCAAGTTAGGTAGCCTCCCACTTGGATTGTCGCACACCATGAAAAGATCATTCAAATAGAAAGCGGCAAAACATGTCTTGCTAGGAGACATTTTATACCATCGAAGCTATGAAGGAATCCTCCTCCATTGCTTGGACCAATAGGAGTCCACTTGGGTGATCACCCAAGCGCACGATGGTACATGCGGTGGCCACTTCAACGGTATGGCCATCGCAAAGTGCATTCTTTGCATGGGCTATTATTGGCCATCTTTAGAGCGAGATTGTTGCGCATATGTGCGAAAGTGCATGAAGTGTCAACACCATGCTAACTTGACACACGTACCTTCTCAGGCCTTGCAGCCGATCCAATCGGCTTGGCCATTTTCATAGTGGGGCTTAGATCTCATCGAAAAGATCTCCCCTGCATCGTCAGGTCATCACACGTTTATCATAATGGCCATAGAGTACTTCACTAAGTGGGTGGAAGCAATTCCGCTTACCTCTATGACTGGGCCCCGCATTGCGGAGTTCATTTTACATAACATCATATGTCATTTTGGTATTCCATCCAAGATCATCTCGGATAATGGGACGTCATTTAAGAACAAAGATGTGCGTGCTTTGACAACAAAGTACAAAATTCAGCATAGTTTTTTGACACCTTATTATCCGTAGGCAAATGGGCAAGCAGAGGCGTCAAACAAAATGCTAGTTGCCATCCTTAAAAATATGGTCATAGATAGTCATAAGGATTGGCACATCCAAATACCACTTGCCCTATGGGCTTATCACACTAGCATTCAGATGCCCACTAGGGCAACTCCATTTTTGCTAGTGTATGGCTCCGAGGCAGTCATGCCTCTCGAGTTGGAAATACCCTCCCTATGCATATCAATGCAAGAGTTCATCGATGATGACACTACATGGTAGGCCCGGTTAGACCAGCTTACGTTACTCGATGAATGATGCATCAATGCTCTCGAGCATTTACGTATCTATCAAGAGCGACTTAAGAAAGCATACAACATGAAAGTTCACCTGAGGGACTTTCAGGTCGGTGACCTGGTCTTAAAAGAGAACCAACAAAATTCTAACTTGCCACCCCATTTAAGGGACAAGTTCATGGCAAATTGGTTAGGTCCTTATGTAATCGATAGTAAAATAGGACTTGGAACATACCGGCTCACCTCTCTTGAAGGAATCAAGGAACTAGAACCCTTGAACATCAGTCATTTGAGGCCATTCAACATTTAGAGAGCCATGGCCCACTCCAAAAGCTCCAAGGGTTCTCGCCATCGCTTGGTCACCCAAAATGCCCCAAAGGTATCTATAATCCCTTTGGTCAAACCAAAAGCTCCAAGGGTTCCCATAATCGCTTGGTCAACCTAAAATGCCCCAAAGGTATCTATAATCCCTTTGGTCAAACCAAAAGCTCCAAGGGTTCTCACAATCGCTTGGTCAACCAAAATGCCCCAAAGGTATCTATAATCCCTTTGGTCAAACCAAAAGCTCCAAGGGTTCCCATAATTGCTTGGTCAACCTAAAATGCCCCAAAGGTATCTATAATCCCTTTGGTCAAACCAAAAGCTCCAAGGGTTCCCATAATCGCTTGGTCAACCTAAAATGCCCCAAAGGTATCTATAATCCCTTTGGTCAAACCAAAAGCTCCAAGGGTTCCCACAATCGCTTGGTCAACCAAAATGCCCCAAAGGTATCTATAATCCCTTTGGTCAAACCAAAAGCTCCAAGGGTTCCCACAATCGCTTGGTCAACCAAAAATGCCCCAAAGGTATCTATAATCCCTTTGGTCAAACCAAAAGCTCCAAGGATTCTTGCCATCGCTTGGTCACCCAAAATGCCCCAAAGGTATCTATAATCCCTTTGGTCAAAACCTCCAAGGATCCGTAAGAATCACTTGGTCCACACCCATTCGGGTTAAACCATCCATAACGAATATTCAAAAACAATAGATAATCAAAAATAACAAAAAAATTGCATCTCACTTTCATGCATAATCTTAAAAATCAAAACACAAAAAAAAAAGCTGCATTAGGCATCGCATACATACATTGCATATTTGTTGGTCATACATGTCAAATGCACCATAGACTGTAATTACTCGGCAATTCCATCATTTTCCACATTTTTCCATTTTGTAAATGATCCAACAAGAATAACGCCATTCACATTTTTGCCATATCATAGTCAGTTGTCTTCTAATGTCTTTAGGGTTTTCGTCATTCAGCTGTCTTTAGATTTCTAGTCAAATGTTGTACAAAGTCAGACCGATTTTTACAAGGTAGAGTTTTACTTGGATCATGCCTTGTTACATAGCATCCCAACACAAGCTTAAAACACATAAAAATTCCCAAGTTGTGTGAACGAAAGATGAAACCTACAAAGTGGTCTAGGGTACCTTGAGCAAAAATTTTATCCTGCTCATCCCCCTGTGCGAATGGTTCAAGAATGCTGAGAATTGACAAAAGGACAAGCTCTTCCCCATCCAATTCCCCAAAATAAATAGTGGTTTTCACCACTATCAAAAATCCCAAACACCCTTGATCCCTAAATTCGTAAGGATTCGTACTACACGTCCCTGAGAAGGATGGGTAGTCATCCCCAAGGCCTAAAGGATCAATACCATTCCAAAGAAAAATCCCAAAAGTTCACCATCAAAATTCCCAAACACCTTTGATCCCCAAAGTCATAAGGATTCGTACTACATGCCCTTGAGAAGGATGGGTAGTCATCCCCAAGGCCTAAAGGATCAATGCCATTCACAAGCCAAAAATCCCACAAGCTCAACTTTGAAATCAAAATTCAAAATCTAAATCCTCAAAAAGCAACAATAAAAAATAATAGTGGTTATCACCACTACTCAAACCCCTTGCTCAAGAGAAGAAAAAAACTCAAAATAAATAGTGATTTTCATCACTATATGTGAGAGCAAGTATCCCAACAAATTGAACAACCGAAAGATGTCTGAGCTTGAATCCTTGGAATTCTCAGCATTTGAAAAACCATTTAGGTGATCCTCATTACGGGTTTGGTGGATAGCCTACCTGGAAATGGCGGTATCCTAAATGCATGACGATATGTCTATCACATTAGCTTTGCGTGTGTGTAGACCAATGTTTGCATGTGGATGAGCTAGCTTATGGTATCCTAGATTGCATCGTAGATTAATCCTACTAAATACAACAAAGGAGTTAGTGGAGCTAATTAGGTGATCCTCAGTATAGGTTTGGTGGACAGCCTACCTAGCACTGACGGTATCCTTATGAATACCACATAAACGAACTCAATCGCACACACAGGGATGTGAAATAACTTGGTCAAACTCAAGTCTGATTCGTACCTTGTTCGAAAGTCTTGTAAGATAATGTACAGTCTTGACTAGTTAGTTAAAGCATCCGAGTCTCAGAAAAACCTTAACTACATTCTAAAACAATTGTTGTATATTTCATTACTTACATCACCATCAGAAAATACAAAACAAAAATTACAAATGCAAAGTTATTCCATAAAGCAATCACATAGTATAGAAAGCTAGTAAATCCTGTATAGTCTATGGTGCCACCACTTGTATACCAACAAATCATTCCATCCATTCCATATGCATACATCTATATCATATAGTTAAAATCATCCATAGTCATAATAGCATATGCATACATCAACATAAATAAATGTGCATAAAGAACAATAAACCATGACAAGTATATAATCAAACCAAAAAGAGTCATGTATATATATCAAGTCAAAATGCCCTCAGGCTACAATAAGAAGGTCCTCTGACCTCACAAAAACCAAAAACTCAAAATCCCCAAAGCCTAGGGAGTCGGCCACCATGATCACGTAGGATCGGTGCGACTGGAACTACCCCCAGTAGTATGGGTCCTATGGGACCTCTCAGGGTGCTGCTAGCCCTCGCACCCTGCCCACCAACACTACCCTCACCTAGCCGCCTACGATGAGATGATGTAGACTGCTCAGTCTCACTACCTCTCGTACGATGTGATGAACCACCTCCATCAAGCATAGGAAACTATCCATCGAGGTGGACAACCTCTATCTCTAACTCTATCCGGTATCGACCCCACTCCATATCTCATTGGTGATACATAACCAATGCACTATCTCATTGTGCCAACTGAGTCCGTAGGAGATCCCTCTCCTGCGTTACCTCCACCAAAGCATCTCTATGCTCCTCCTCCCATCTCTGTAGGAGACCCTCCAATCATGCTATCTCAGCATGAAGCCCAGCCTCCACATCCCCTGAGATAGCCTGAGGCATGGGCACCTCCGAGATGGCCTACTTCTCTGGCACCCACTACTCCGGGACATCCTATACATTCGGCTGCTCTGAAACCCCCAAATCATCTCCATCATCGATGAAGTCATCGACCTCCACCATGTCAACATCATCAAGTGGAGCCCCCAACCCTCCATCGGTGCCTCTGCACCCCCACCTCCTACTGCTATAGTATCCATGCCTCCTAGAGGCCCCTCACTCCACCATCACCACATAATCCACCATCGATCATACTCTGTAGTCACCCCGACATCGTCCACATTGGGTACATCAATAACTACATCGGACCCCTCACCCAGCTGCTCAATGGTAGGCCAGACTAGAGTCTTCTCATCATCATGATGTCGATAGATCAAGGGATCACCAGGAAATCCCTGGCGCACCCCAAACTACCATATCACCTAGACATATGGGAAGTACTCCTGCTCTATCCCATGCCACCCAATCAACCATCTACCCTTATGCACATATTAGAGCCACTCTCTAGCCTCAGGCTAGGCTGGATAGTCTCGATACGACCGCTAGAACACCTACCCTAGCACTAGATGAGAGAAGGCATCAGTATAGTGACCTACGTCACCTACCCATCATCGACTCTATCCATGCTCCTCTGACCTCCACCATAAATTGGCATATCCAATTTCTTGATCCACCATCTCACCTCGGGTGGTCCAAGGCAAACCCTACGGCCACTCCATAGCTATGTGCTGCCACCCCCAACACTGCAAGAGATAGCTGCACCCGATCCCCTTCCACTTCTAGTAGTGGACCTCGTACAACTCATCGTACAACTACGCCAATAACGTCTGACCCCATCTCATAATAAGTGGAGCTGATGTAGGACACTCCACCAATGTGAAAACCAACTCAAGCAGGTTCCAAGGGAACCTCACACTTGAGGAGTCAGGAAGTAGCATATTGGAGATGAGGGTCATGATCAAAGCATGCCTCACCCCTAATACGCCCTTCTCCAGCCACCACCGCACCAGAATACCGCCTATCTAGCAGTCAGCCTCTGCCCTCTCCATAGCCCTCTCCACCCCCCTCTCCATCGCTAGACCAAAACATCATGTCAATACCATTGTCCATTGGTCACGGTGGGTCATCCGGATAGGCAGTCCATCTATCGAAATCCATAGAATCCGATACACATCCTCTAGAGTAATAGTCATCTCCCTTGTTGGGAGATGAAAAGTGTTGGTGCGGGGATCCCACAGATTGATCAGGGTAGTCAAATATGCTCGATCCCCCACCATAGGCTCCAGATGCATCACGTGCTTGAGCCCAAGGGCATCAAGCCACTCCCAATCCACAACTGTCAGGGCATCCCGAGCATCAGAGAAAATAGTCGACTGGCGGTACCGACTCTTCACAACCTGAAACAACAAAATAAAATGAAAAAAGATATTAAGTACATACTTAATATAAACAAAAACATTAAAATAAAATTGTACAACAATGACAACATACATGAAAATAATTGTACAATCAACAAAAAAAAAAAAATCATATTAGGGTTTCAACCTTAATGTGAATGCAAAAAAAAAAAAAATATTAGGGTTTCAACCTTAATATGGCAAAAACAAAATGAAATAAAACATATTAGGGTTTCAACATTAATATGAACAAAAAAACAAAATAAAAAAATATTTTGGGTTTTTAAACTAAATAAAAGTTTTATGGTACTATAAAAAAACAAAATAAAGCGAACAAACATTTTATATGTGAGTTTTAAACTTCATATAAAACACGCACGAATAATAGGAGAGAGAGAAGGAACATCATACCGGTCTCACCTCGGCTCCTCCACTCGAAGATCCGGTTCTCGCACTCATGATGTCCATGAAATTTTAGTAGCGCTCCGCTACGCACACTCGCACTCCTCCTCCTCACTGCTCCAAATGGCCAAGAAAAATTTATTGCAAATGAGCCCAAAACCTAGTTTTGGTCCTTATATAGGTTGTTAGGCCTGTAATCGTTCCACCCTAGGATGAGCACTCTAGTTAGCACTCGTCCCACCCTAGGATGATTACAAAATTGGTATTCGTCCCACCCTGGGACGATTACAGAGCAAGAAATAAAGCAACAAAAACTGCATCCAAAAAATGCACCAAAAATAGCAATAAATCTGCCGAACAAAGGTGCCTTTGCACCTGACATTCATGGCATGAAAAACCATCGTCGGGGTCACAAATACTCACTATCCTACTCCCTAAGAAGGCTAGCATAGCCGGACCGCTCCACGGGAAGGAGGATTTTTGATAATTTCTACCCCAATAGGCGTAAAAAAAAGGGTCAAAACCCACCAAAAATAGGTCCGATGGTTGGAAAACTGCAATAAGCGTTCAACGAAAACAACTGAAGGCACCCTTACAAATGTCATCTTGGGTCAAGCGACTCATCGCTTTTCTCATTTTTGGTCATTCCCTCATCGATTCATCGCTTGAGGGGGTAGTCACACTTAGTCACCAATCAACAAATACACACCCAATCAAGGAAATGGCATGCATTCAAAGAATCATTGACAAAGACAATCACGCTCCTGCTTGGGGCAGCAAACAAGCAATAATCATAGGCTAAACAAACACTTGGCATTCTGGAAGCATGAAGAAAAGGTTCCTCGAACAAAAGGTTGTGCCCTTTGCCTATTCATGATCGAACAATGTCCAAGATCAAGTACACCTCACTGAAAAAGGTTACACTTGAGTTAAGCTCCTTAGCTCGTCGAAGCAAGGATTCAAGAATGCGTGCCCTTTCCATACTTGGGGCATCAAAATTTGGTTAGGTTACTAAGAAACCCTAATCATTAAGTGCTTTGGTCATCTATTTTTGCTCAGAACTGCGCCACACACAATGCATCCCAAAAAGGGGCATCTTGTAGACACCAAAACAACACCAATCCGATTATGTGACTACAAGCACTGACCGAATTGGCATACATACCCCCTAGGGCAGCCTCCAGAGGTTAAAAAGTGGTCCTAACCACTCCCAAATCAGTTTTGGAAGGTCAAAGGTCAGTTTTGCACCTTTTAAGCACTTTGCTCCCTATTCGTCCCACCCTGGGACGATTAGAATCCTATTCGTCCCACCCCGGGATGATTAGCAGCAATCGCTCCAGGGTGGGACGATTAGCAGGTTTGACTGGAAAAAAGTCAAACCTTGACAAATGGCAGCCCAAATCCACCACCTAACTCCACCTTCAAGGCATGCAATTGCGAGGGAACGTTTCAAATCATGGAGGCCTCAATCAAGGAGGCCCTAATTAGGGAGGAATCTTCTCTCCCCCAAAAAGGCATAATGAGCCAAGTGGCGCCCTCGCATGCGCATTCAAAGGAGACCCTTAGGTCTATAAAAAGGTGAGCCTCCTCACCCCAAAAAGAATAGAGCTGGAGCATTTGGAGCAACGAAGTGCTGCCAAACTATACCCCCATTCCTCTTTGTGCTTCCTACATCCCTAATCTCTCTCTTCTGGAAGAGAGGTTATCGAGTGAACACTAGGAATACAATCCAGATCCAAAAACCCAAGAAATCAGCCACAATCCCACCCCAAACTCATCGACACAACCCCCTAGGAAGTTTTGGACCCATCCCACTTGGATTGGTGTCAAAACTAGGCCCTAAACGGTGGGCGTCCCACCCTCGGCGCCCCCAAACTACTGTAGTCCTAATCGCCCCACCCCAGAGTGATTAGAAATCTATGCATGGTTTTGCTACTATTCTTTTTGCATTCTTTTATATCTAATGTACTTATGTTGTTGTCCAAATTTCATTGCTTTCTGACATGATTTGACCTGGTTTCTGTCATTTTATGCGTCTACTAACCTACAGGGAGCGCCTTCGGATACAGGATAACCTAGGCAGAATCTGCCAAATCTGACCTTCTGGGTCATCTCAAAATGCTGTTTTTAGTCTAACCACAAGTTTGCAGGAGTTTTGGAGGCCTCTGGGCAGGACATTTGTAAGGTCACTTTTTGCAGGTTTTGCGACAGTCCCCAACGTCCCACCCTAGAGCGATTAGAAATATGTGCATGATTTCCTTACTATTATTTTTGCAATATGTCCCAGATGATATCCTAATGCCTCTGTTAAATTTTGAACTCATTCTGACATGATTTGACGATCGTTTTATTATTTTATGTGTTAACTAGCTCGTAGGGCGCCCCTGTCACATACAGGAGAATCTAGGTAGGATATGCAAATTCTGAGCATCTGGGTAGTCTTAGAATTACATATAATGCCTAACCCATGAGTTTCAGGTGATTTGGATAAGCATAGGTGGGACATTGGAGCGCTCACTTTGGAGAGGCCCTCGACGGGCAAACGAGCATAACGGGGCCGTCCGACGCCGCTTCGATGCAAAATCAGGTGATACCAATTCTAGAAGTTGTCCTTTACATTTATATATCATTCTGTAATCGATTTATCAATCTTATCACTGATATCCCACAAGCGCCCGTTGGAGGCCTTGGGGATTGCATGTTTTTCTAGATACGCATATGCTATTAACGATTTGTTGTCTTTCTATGCATAGGATCTCACCACCAGGAATACTAGAGGGGCAGCAAGGAATGATGAACACATGGACACAAGCGGCGACAACTTTTAGCCCGCCCACTTCGAATGTGGGCACGCGAAAGACGCTGGAAGCGTATCGTCCGATCTTGGAAGCGTGGCTTCTTTCGGGCATCCATTAATGTAACAAATTGTATCAAATGTTCTGAGCCCTAGAGGGGGGATGTATTGTAATCATATTAAAAGCAATATCAATAAAGGAGGCCCCGCTTTGTTTGCTCACATCTCGTTTCTGCGTCATTTCCTTCATGCATTGCTCATCGCATTCGTAGGACTTAGCATCTATATCTATTTTTGTTTGCATCATATCGGTACACCATATTTCTATTTTTTCTTTCACTTCTAGACTTCTTATTGGGGTCCCTTTTTATCCTAGTTCTCTTATTGGGATCCATTGTTTATCCAAACTTATTTTGAAGATGCACTATAATTTCCTCTTATGTAGCCAACCCTACCTTCTTGGATGATCATCTTAAAATAGGTGTCATATCCTAACCACACAAAGGACATGGGTAACTAAATATTTCATTCAATTGTACTTATAATTAGTTAGTTTCATTTCCCCCACGAATTAACTTATACCATTATCACTTGATCGATAATGATCATGGTCACTCTTGCCTCACTATAAGGTGCCATTCTCCAATAAGAAATAATACTCTCTAGGATTTTTACTCCTGGGTCTAACTGGTCCAATCGATGTGCAATACCAGATCATGTTAAGGTCCCTAGTAGAGTTAGTCTCCTCAAAGTAGCACATCAAGTCAAGGCTCATCCTAGGTGCACTCCATGGAAGCTTCTAGTCCTATGACCTAAAGCTCTGATACTAACTTTAAAAACCCACCAAAACCAATCCAAGAGAGAGATTATATATATATTTACACAAGTAGGTTCACATAAAGGGGTTCCAATATTATTTTTAGCATTCTCAAGGCTTCACCATATTTGAGTTTAATGTCATTGCAAATGACACTCAAGTGGACAAGAGTGACCAACATCCCGTATTTTCTAGGGTTCACCTTACTAAACCTTACCATTTAGAAGGAAACCAAAGTGGTCTTCCCACATTTCCTAAACCCTCACTAATATAGGATAATTTGACCACAACATAGGGATTATCCTTTAAGGCCTATATCACTTAAAGGGAGATGAATATTTCCTAACCTTTCCATAAATATGTCTATGTAGGTTACTTTGGTATAAAGCCTTGGTGCTTAGTTACCACACCTTCATGGGTTAATCAAGGTCATTACCACTCACCTGGTAATGAGCATTGTTACCTAAGCCTCAAAATTCAAGGTACCACTATAGTTGTCTCGTAATTTATTGCATTAAATTCATAGTTATGGAACACCCGATACTCACCATTCAAGGTGTATCAATTACAAATATCTAGCTATTACATCATGATAAATCCTTATAGATTCATGAGTACTTGTATATTGCATATCCTTAACTCCTTCTGAGACTCATGACCACCTGGTTATTGCATCATCGTAACTCCTCCCAAGATTGGGTCATCTTTGACTTAGGAATCCTATTAAGGTTCTAGATTCATTCCTAAGAAACCCCACCCAAAACCAGGGTATCCAAAACAATAATAACATATCTCTCATAAATAATTAAAGTGCTATAATGGAACAACATGCTTAATTATAACACCATGCTAGATCTTTAAATTAAAGTAGAACATAAATCTCAATATAAGTCTAGCATAAAGGAAACATCTTGCTAAGTTAAAGAACAATATTAAAGTAACCATAATGCTAGCATAGAACATCTATTTAATTTAACTAGAAAAGCAACTTAAATAGATCATAAACTAACTTATAACTTTTTTTTCTTTCATCATAACCAATTCATTATGTCATTTCTCAAAATCCAAGTTCTCCACATTTTTACATGAAGGCTTCCAAGCCCTATTATTGTAGGAATAAAAATAACCAAGTGTTACATAACAAAACTTCCAATTACATAACAAATTTTCATTCCCAAAAATATTAGAGCAAGTCCATCCAAATGGCCACTGCACCATCTTCTTTTCATGATATTCTTCATGAAGAAATATTCCCATGAACTTTAAGAAAACTAAGGGATTAGGACAACTCATGATGCAATGCAACTAAATATGCACCATGTATAAGGCAAGCAACCATGCATCATACATTTCAACACACAAGGAGAGAATCCCATACTTATCTCTATAATGATCCCCTTACCTACTCAAGTCTTAGGAAACCATTATAATTATTTTTAATCCAAAGTTCTTTCATCAAGAAACTATGCAAAAATACAATGCAACAAACAAGGAGATAATCCCATACTTCTCTCTATAATGGTCCCCTTACCTACTCAAGTCTCAGGAAACCATTATAATTATTTCTAATCCAAAGTTCTTTCATCAAGCAACTATGCAAAAATACAATGCAACACACAAGGAGAGAATTCCATACTTCTCTCTATAATGGTCCCCTTACCTACTCAAGTCTTAGGAAACCATTATAATTATTTCTAATCCAAAATTCTTTCATCAAGCAACTATGCAAAAATACAATGCAACACACAAGAAGATAATCCCATACTTATCTCTATAATAGTCCCCTTACCTACTCAAGTATATGGAAACTATTATAATTATTTTTAATCCAAAATTCTTTCATCAAGCAACTATGTAAAAATACAATGCAAGCAACTAAATGGAATATCACTAACTAATTAAAAGATCACCATAATCCATTAGATCAATATTTCTTTACTAGAAGCCATACATAGTGAGCTAAAATATTCTAATGAAAGAAGCTCCAAGCATAATAACTCCATATCTAATTTATTTCCTAATTTCAATGGTTTATAAACTAAAGACTAAGTTATCCCAAACCCACATAGTCTTCTTTTCTACCACCAACCCAAGTCAATTCAAGAAATATTAAAGGACTTCTATGCTAATTAATAAAGTAAAAACCTATTTTTATGCAGCATAGAAGAAGCCATACAATAAAGGTAGAAGATCATTCTTCAATTATAAAAGAAGCCAACCATAAAAAGGTAACATAACCAAACAAGCTACTAGGGTAAACATAATGATCCAATGTCTTCCCCGTGCTAACAAGAAGTAAAACCACACTTAAAATACCTAAGGCTTCACCATCCAAGCTCTATATCCATGTCTACCCTAGAAAACCCTAGTTGACCTGACACACTCCTACTATAGATGGGTGCTGAAACCCAACATAAGCTCAAACATAACCAGGAGTAGATAAATATACCAAGCATCTATGAGGACAACTAGCATACAAAAGCTTCCTTACTAAAAAATAAATAGACCAATGCAAATTTAGTTTAACAACTAGGTATATAGAGAAGCAATGGTCTAAACATTAAAAAAAAACACTCGAATCCCAAAAGAAATAAGGTTTAGCAACAACAAATGAAATTTTAACATAACCTGTAGGCTACTAAGGATGTACTTATAGAACTCTCTCTACACAACAAACACAACATAACTAAGATAACATGTGTATAAAGAAGATAGCAATAGTATCAAAAGAAAATCAACATAAAAAAGTGATAAAACCAGAGGTAAAATACCTTTATGCACTATCAGATAGTTTCTATAGTTGACCATCCAACAGCTCCATCCAGCTTCCTTTGATTCCCACTTTCTTTCCAAGCCAATGATCCCCCTCTACTACCTTTCCCAATGGTACATAAAGGAAACATTTCTTATTGGTTTCAAGCATTATGCATCCAACAAACATTATGGAGGTGGAGGGGCATAAGGGTGGATGACACCTTGATTCCCTAGAATTACCTTAGCTTAGGGTAGCCAATGTATCCACAAACTCCACAACATGCGGTGCTCACAAAAATAAAGACCCAAAACATAAGGTGATGCTTATTGATTAATATTAATGCTAATTGGTATTTGGTTAAGGTTTGATAATAATTTTCTTCCTTTAATACATTTGCAAGCATTAACAATATGTTTAATGTTTAATCTAAATGTATTTATAAACATAATCAATATGAAAAAGGAAGAAGAGCCTTTGCTAGCATCAAAATACTTCCTTAGCATTATTTATATAAGCTATTCATTCCATAAAATTAATACCAAATGCTAATCTTAGTTATTAACATGGATATTAATATTTCAAGTATTAATATCGCTAACCTTATTAATACTTTATTGGATTATCCAAACAATTCTAAGCTTCCAAAGCACAAGCAAAACAAAGTCTTTTCAAATCCATAATACAATGCGTTGCTTTATCCTTAAGTAGGTGGATTTTTAAGATAACTTATTTTTTAAACCTTGCTTAGGATGACTCCTTTGCCATTCACAATCTCATGGTCCAATGGTGTATTCACAACAACAAGCAAATGCAATGCATCTATATGAAGGGTACACTTTTACCCTAGAGCTATCGATGAACAAGTCATTCATCATTTCCCATATTTTCTCTCAACTTTGGTGGTTGTTCCATACAAATCCATCAATGAGAGTACCTAGTCTTGCATCCATAAAGTTCATTAGTAGTACCATATTATCCATATATCTTATGCAAAGCATAAAATGAAATATCAACTCATCTTGATAACATAAACATAAGAACATGCACTAGATATCTACACAACAATACATAATTAAGTATCAAGATCATGTTTTTCCAAGGAGGGTTTTTACATAGCCATGCTTTCTATTATGTTGTTATCCCATTTTGATTACAACCTTTAATAAATTAATCTTTATGTATTTCCTTACCTAAACCATTCAAATTATGACCCAAAAGGGGTATTACCTTCATAGTGGTAAACAAATATGGATCCTACTCTCCCTGATGTATGAGATGATAATGATAATCAAATTTGTAGGAAAAATCCTAATTTTGAGGATGAGATTATGATACCTCAACCACATGTTCCCTCAACCCTCAAGAGGATGCTCAAGGTAGGATAACCTTTAACTTCATAATTTATATAATAGTATTTTTAGAGCGTAATAAGCATATAATGACAAAAATTATTGATAGGGATATTTGTTTTAAAGAGGGAGGACCCTCAAATCCTCCCCAATAATCTAATTCTAGCTTCTTGTCCCTTAATCAACCTATTATAAGTATTAATCCACTGTATAATCAACCACCCATTAATGTCAATCCTTTAAGTACAAATCAACGTACTTTGGATCCTAATACATCAAGAGCTAATTACATCAACTCTACAACCATCACCACTTTGATAGGAGATATACCTTCTTATGTCCCACTTACCTTGGTGAATCCTAGCTCTATATATCTCTTTGATTAACCATTAAGGTTTAATGTTAGCTATCTTATGGCTAAAAAACAAAGTACAAGTTACCCTCTAACCTAGAACCATCTTACAATTCTTCAAATTCTATTTATTTTATTAATCCTCCTAATTTCATCAACATAAATAGGAATTTTTATCAAAAATCCACATCTACCATCCCTAATAAACATCCATTTATTTTAAATAATATAGGAATAAGTAATACCATACCCATATATCAACCTTATCCTCATCAATCACCTTTAGCATTACAACCTATTCCCTATACTCAACCTAATCTTGAGGTTCAAAACTTAGCCATCATAGTAAAGCAACTAGTATAATGCATGGACACCATCCAAGCCCCTAGTTATAAATACTCTTACAAAGACATGTGTAGAAAGTCACCCTTACCCTCTAAATTTTCAAGCACCATAATTCCAAATGTACAAGGGTATGGAAGACCCTATTGAGCATATTAGACTCTTTCAAATCACTTACCTTGATATCGATTATGTTGAGATATTATTAATTTTTTTTCCTAAAAGGATTAGTGGCTCTACAATTGAATGGTATTACCATTTACCATATCATTACCTTAGAATATTTGAGGAGTTAGCCAAGATGTGTGCACAATATTTCTCATCCTATGTTGAGGAGAAAGTTAGCCTTGGTGATTTATACCAACTCAAGCAAGCTAAGGATGAGAGATTCTCCAATTTCCTAGTTAGATGGATAAAGTTAATGGAACAAATTTAATTTACTTTCCCTCCAAAGGATCTTTGGAGATATTTATTTGTAATCTATATGACCAACTATCTTGTGAATTAGAAACAACCTGTAGCCATGGAATTTTGAACTATTACAAAATTCCTAACCCTCTTAGCTCACATAGAATCCACCCTTCATCCGCCTACCCTTTTTTCTGCACCTTTGCAACAATTCTCTAACCTCCATATCCCTTTTTGTCATTTTTAGCAAATTTGGTAGTTACTGGAATAATTCCAACAACTACCAAATTCATTAAATAGGGTACCAACTTGTGTTGGTTGGTAGCCATTGGGATTTTAGCCTAAATTTAACTTTTGCCATGTATTTCATGAATTTGGTATTTGTTGGAACAGTTCCACCTATTACCGAATTTGCTTAGAATGGTAATTTTCCTAAATTTCCCCAACTAAATTGATTCAACCCCATTTTATTTGCAACTTTTGGTTAACCTCATTTATTTTAAGTAGTAGACTACTCCTTAAAAGGACAAATGGTGACTTGAGCATTTGAAGTGTGTTAGATTTTTGCAATTAGTATGAGATTTAGGTAAAATTCACATTGCTATCATCATTCAAATGATATAAAGAGATTGGATAAAATAGTAAGCATTTCATTATTTCATTATTAAGCCTATTATTTATCATTTTTCACTTGTAGGTTTATCTTTTTGCAGGTTTATCGAATTTGGCAGTGCTGAATTCGTATTCTACTTCCTGCCAAATTTACTTGCTAATTTCAAATTCACACAAACACAAGCTAGGGGTAAACTGATGCTCTCAGACTCATCACTTCACTTTGCACTTTACATCTAGGTAGCTTATACAATAATTTTACTTTATTTACTACACCTTTTCAACATTTAGTTTCAGTCATTCATACATTCATAATAAATTCAAGATTTCATTACCTTTTATGCAAGGTTTTCTGAAGGGATCTATGGTATATGACTGTCATTCGATCAAGAAAAATTTGATAATGGCCGAAGCAGATCCCTAAAAACTTACAATATTTTTTAGTTCTCCAAGTAATCAAGTTGTAGGTCTTCCATGAATTTGGTAACTAAATTTGTGATAGAAAGTTACTGTTGAAATCACTTGTTGCTACTAAAATTACTTATTGCTGCTGAAATCATTTTCTACTTGCTATCGAATTCATTTTCTACTATCGAATTCACTTACATCAGCCATCTAGCTCATCTAAGTACACCCATATGATTCATTTCAAAATTTTCCTTCTATTTCTGTTCCTATTTATGTATTAAGCTGTCAAAATATCAAAAGACAAAAAAAAGGATAACAAATCTTACATTTTAGACTTAGAAGTATTATTGCGTATTGCATGATGTCTTTATGAAAATCTGAATTACATATAGTCCAGGTTATTAGCTGCATTCTACCTTAAACCTAGGTATGTATTTTCAAAATTAACTCATCAAAGATTATACTTAGTCCAATACATGGAGATGGTCTTAAAACATTTCCTGGTGAACCACCACAATTCATCGACAACCACCAAAGAGGGTACGACATTAGTACCTCTTGTATGAGGTGTAGATCCTTCATTTACCATACCATTTTTAGGTATAGATCCATTCCTAAAGGAAAGGGGTGTGAAATTTTTGGTCTACATTCTTTGATGAACCCAACGTGAAACACCGCCCTTCTGATTTTATTTTTCTTTACAAAAAACTAAAAAAAAAACTAAACGAGACCATTTAAATTTGTGTTCTTAGATTATAAAACATAAAAATATATTTTTTAAAATTGGATAAATTCATATTACAGTCTTGGCAATCCTAAAAATAAAAAGGGATCATCAAGAGATGCCTATCAATTTAAGAAATGACAAGGAGGTACCAAGATATTCTTAGTTTATCTTGGAATGAATCGACTGTTATAACTTCTTTGTAACAGAAGATATGCGGGTGTGCTATATAAAAACACGTAGACCTCTCTAAGGATATATAGAATATTTTTATAGTAAATGTAGAGAGATATACAGAAGAAGCATTGTAATACTTTGATAATTATAATATAGTTCTAAGAGTTTCTAAGTGCGTGTTCAGCTGGGAGGAAGCTGTTGGATCCTGGGCCCACTCCAAGCCAGTATTTCTTCCCCTATTTTTCCTATGTTTTCTAGATTAGTTTACCACTTTTATAAGATTGTTTATCGTATTGTTATTTCTAGTATTGCAATAGGTTTATTTCTAGGAATGCATGAATATTTCCTTTCTATAGATTTAATTATTTCTAGGAATGCATGAATGATTGACGACCGTTGAAACACCCCCCAATAGTAGAACTAGCGGACTCATCTCAAGTGGTATTGTAAGAAATCTTGTTCAAGACCCTTTGCAAGTTTACGAAGCTCCCTGGGTTGATAAATTAAATGCATGGGCATGTGATAAAAGTAGGAAAGAAGTTAACCTTGTTTGGCCCACAACATTTTGGCACCGTTGCTAGGGAAGTGTCTCAACTAGATTATTTACAATACCTGGAAACCTTCCATATGACCTTGTATGAGTTCTTTGAGAAAAAGAGGACCTGACAGTCGATTTATAAAAACCAATCCACCAGAACCTGAGTCAACCGAACATTCTAAATTTGAATTAGACTCACTCGACCTACCACCAGCAATCCATTGGAATGAGGATCCACACTTTGTGCAAAGTGCCTCCTTATCCCATCAACTTGGGGAAGAACGAATCATCATAAATCCCTTATTTAATAGGACACCCTTAGAGGAAGCCCTATTATGGAAAGCTATAGAAAATTGAATGATAACACTAGATAACCTTAGAGACTTGAATTAGAAAGTCTTAAATGATTGTAAGGCCATAAATACTGCATTAGAGACCGCATTTCCTAAAAAAATGGCTGACAACGAAGAAGTCTCATCTAGATTTAGTTTCTCAATTGATGAAGGAGTAGGAGATACCAAAATGAAAAATATATCCCTTGCTCACCTTCTGACCTTCAGAGGATACCTAAATGAGGACCCTGACCTATTTTTATTTAAGTTTGATGTCTTATGTAGGTCTATGGACTAAAAATCTAATACGTAGAAGCTAAAACTATTTCCTTCCACATTGGATGATGCAGCTTTGCGGTGGTTCATCAGTCTAGGAGACAAACGCATTGCCACTTGGGATCAAATGAAGATCTTTTTAGAGCAATACCAAGATTTTAGGAGAGCAAGATACTCCAGAGAAGAGGTCCTGAGCATGCTGCAGAAAGAAGATGAGTCTCTCGAGGAATACTAAGAGAGATTCAACTTCAATCTTCAATGATATCCTCACACAAAACTATCTGATAAGTCCCTCAAAAGAAACTTTTTTAGAGGACTTACCAATGAATCATTGGAGGCTCTTAACATGATTTCTAGAGATGATGTCTACCAGCACGCTATGGAAGACATCCAACAAATATGCCAAAACTACTCAAGAAGGAGAGGCAAGACCACTTCTAGAACCATGAAAGTGACTACTTCAGTCACGAAGATTGAAATAGGTAACATGCTAGAATATTTAAAGAGCGATATTCTCTCATCTCTAGCATTGAAGATGGATACACTGCTGTTAGAGAAAAAGAAGCAAGAAAACAAAGAAGCGTTGGCTTATTTATATCCAAAATGCAGAGGGAAGCATGCAAAGAATGCATGCCTGAAGAAAAAATTTAGAGTATGCATAGTTTGTAGGCTGAACAATAAAACTCTATTGTGCTCACAACTTCCCAGTAATCAGGAGGATGCTGAAAGCGTGGAAGCCTATTTCATAGGCAATCAAAAGAGTTGGCCACAATCCCTTATGGGGAATATGCCAATAGGAATGTCGTCATATGGGGGAGAACCATACATGCCCCAAGGCCCACCTCAACCACCTAAAATGGGGTGGTGGGGGCCATCACCTTGGTCCAATGCACCCCCAACAACATTCTCAAACCAGCAGCCATGGATGCCATATCCATATCCTAGGTAGCAGTGGAGAGGACACACTGTATGGAATTAGGCTCTACAAAATGTAGCACTAGCTCACCCCCAACAGAATTTATCGATGTTGCCAGCAATGAGACATGTGCAGCTACCTGCATAACCGATGACATATCCTAATAATAGGGTGAACCAGGTGGCATACAATGTGGAGGGTGATATGTATTCGATGTACCATATTTAGCTTAGTTCTGGTAGTCAACTAGGAGTAGGAACACCTCCACTTGTAGAAGAGGAGGAAGAGGTAGGAGAAACACCTCTTGTAGAAGAGGTGATAGAAGAAATGCCTGAGAGAGAAATGAATTCATTTTGCAACCGACTGCAAGAACAGAGGAAAGTAACACAGCCAAAGTTCGATGTCTTGTCTAGCTTGAAGAACCTCATCATGACAATTCCATTATTTCAATCCATCCGAGATGTTTCGATATATACCAAGGTGATAAGATAGATGTATCTAAGGAATCCAGGATGAAGAGCAACCTAGACTATCAATGTCATGGGTAAACTAACAGATTTGATGATGGACAAAATGTGCCATCCTAAGTATGTAGACCCGGGCAGCCCGGTGTTGACTATAAAAATCGAGGGACATTCCCTGTCCAATATGTTGGTTGATCTCGAAGCAGCCATCAATGTAATGCCTCAGGAGACCATGTAGAGGCTACAGATCATGAACCTAAAACCCACTATGACAGTGCTACAGCTAGCCTATCAATCGATTATAGCACCAGAAGGAATGTTGGAAGATGTAATAGTGATAGTTAGCGCATGGGAATACCCAGCCGACTTTTTAGTCTTGTAATCTAAAACTAGGCTGGGCGGTTATCCGCTCATCTTGGGAAGGCCATGGCTGGCAACAGCTGACACTTACATTAGCTATCAAGATGGGCTAATGACCATCTCCAATGGATGAAATGTTAAAATTTTGACTATTTCACCCCCAGCACAGTCCGTCGACTCATTAGGAGAACCCATGTTGACCGAGCATGAAAATACTGAGCTATCCATGATCTAGCCAGTGATGACATTGGATGAGTTGGCAGAAGAAGATGAAGATGGTGCTACTGTGGAGTTCCTCCATAGTGAGTCCTCCATGTCTGCACCTAGATCACCGTTGGCTGGTGCCCAAGATCACCACATTTAGCAAATACATGTCGGGCTAGGAAGAACATTGAATGTCAGTAGTGGGTTGACTCCCACACAATTAACAAAAGTAGAAGAGCTCCTGGTTAGACACCAATAGGCATTTGCATGGGATTACTCAGATATGAAGGGTATCAGCCCAAATATCTATACCCATCGTATATACCTCGATGATCAAGCAACTCCAAGCAGGCAACCACAAAGAAGAATGAATCTAACAATGAAAGACATTGTCAAGGAAGAATTGCAAAAAATATTAACTATCAGATTCATCTATCTGATTTCTGATAGCGAGTGGGTATCATCATTAGTGGTAGTCCCTAAAAAGAATAGGAAGTGGTGAATCTATGTGGACTATAGAGCGTTAAATAAAGCGACCAAGAAGGACCACTTTTCACTCCCGTTCATTGATCAAGTCTTGGATACACTCTCCGGGAGGAAGTATTTCTCCTTCCTAGACATATTCAGTGGATACAACCAGATACATATAGGAGAAGAGGATCAGGATAAGACAATGTTCACATGCCCATGGGGAATGTTTTCCTATCGGGTATTACCTTTTGTATTATGCAACGCACATACCACATTTCAAAGGGTGGTGCTTAGCATATTTTTAGACATGATGGAATATGTGGTCAAAGTATACATGGATGACTTCATCTTCTATGGAGAAACCTTTGATGAAGCAATGACAAACTTGGGAAGAGTGCTCAAAATAAGTAAGGAAAAAAATTTATCCCTGAGCAATGAGAAATGCTTTATGATGATGCAAGAAGGCATCGTACTGGGGCACCACCTCTTTGCAGAAGGAATAAAGATTGATAAAAGAAAAATTGAGGTCATTAGAGACCTACACAGCCCCAGAATGCAGAGATAGGTAAGGATTTTTCTTGGATCAATCGGGTACTAGCGATGATTTATCATCGAATTCAAAAAAATTGCAAAACCACTACACACTCTATTATATAAAGATGTGGATTTCAATTGGACAGAAGAATACAAATAAGCATTTCAGTTTCTTAAAGAGAAACTAATATTCACACCAATTTTAAGAGGACCAAATTGGGCCATACCATTCCATATCTACTATGATGCATCCAACAATACAATTGGAGCAGTCCTCGGATAGAAGGATGGCAAAGAATTTTATGCCATCTACTATGTCAGAAAAAACTTGGTAGGAGCCAAGCTCAACTACATGGTGATAGAGAAGGAGTTCCTTGCAATTATGCATGCCATAAAAAAATTCTACCATTATATCACTGGGTATAAGGTATTTTTCCACACGAACCATGCAGCTATCACATACTTGATGAGAAAGCTGGCCATTGGTGAAAGAATTATCAGGTGGCTCTTGTTACTGCAAGAATTCAATATCACAATAGTCAACAAACCAGGAAAAGACAACATCGTAGCATATTTTCTATCTAGATTGATACCAATAGACCATACAGCAGTGGAAAACCAATTTTTGGATGAACATTTGTTCACCATTAGTGAGAAAATCCTATGGTACATAGATATAGCCAATTATTTGTCCACTGAAAGAACCTCACCTGCTCTCTCTTTCTGAGAAAAGCAGGCGGTCATAGAGAAAAGTGCATCGTTCCTATGGATTGATGGTCTCCTGTTCAAAATAGGACGTGACCAGATTATAAGGAGATGTGTAGTAGAACAGGAGTTCTCAGATGTACTCAAAGCATGTCATGACAAACCATGTAGAGGACACTTTGCAAGGAAATGAACTACCTACAATTTCCTATAGGCTGGGTACTTTTGGTCCACTCTGTTCAAGGATGCGGCTGCATACGCCAGCAAGTGTGATGAATGCCAAAGAATGGGTAGACCAACCCATCAAGATGAAATGTCCCTCCAACCTCAGATACACCTGGAACCCTTCGATAAGTGGGGCATGGACTTCATGGGACCAATTAATCCACCTTCAATAGGGAGGAGGTTTATTTTGGTCTATACAGATTACGTCACCAAATGGGTTGAAGTTCAAGCATTGAGAGATTCAAAAGAAAAAATAGTCACCGATTTCTTATTTTCCCACATTTTTACATGATTTGGGGTCCCTAGAGAGATAACAACAGACCAAGGTCCTAAATTTACCTCCAAGTTGATCAAGGAGTTGATGGAGCAATACAAAGTTTGGCACAATTAAACTACACCCTACCATCCACAGGAAAATGGGCAAGTGGAAATGACGAACAAAGAAATAGAGAACATCCTGATGAAGACCGTGTAGCAACACAAAAAATATTGGACTATATGGTTGCCAGAGGCAATCTGGGCATATAATACCACGTGGAAATCCACCATAGGCTTCACACCCTTCCAACTGGTCTATTGGAAGAGTGCGATGATGCCCATTGAATTTGAAATCAAGACATTAAGGACGGCTTCATAATTGAACATGAGCTTGGATGACGCTCAAAAAGAAAGGATTCGACAGCTAGATCAGCTGGACAAAATTTGAATGGACGCTTTGCAGAGAACATAAATCATACAAAAGTAAAGAAAGCGGTGGCATGATCGCCACATTAAACTGAAGCAATTCCAAGAAGGAGAATGAATGTTTTTGTATGATTCTCGATTCTAGGAAAGAAAAGGTAAATTAATGCAAAGATGGATGGGACCATATGAGGTGGTAAAGCTCATCAAGAATGGGGCAGTGTGTGTTAGAATAATTGATGACAAGAACACTATGTTAATGGTCAATGGCCACCGAATGTGCCCCTATAACACATCCAAAACCTTACAGGTGGAATCCAGAATAGACGTGGGGGAGACCCCATCTTGTTAGATCCAGACCAAACTCTTAACAGGTAAAATGGTGGGCATGAAGGTGCTCACAAAAATCAGTTAATTTAGTTTTTTTTTCTTACGATGTGTTTTGCAGGGATGATGCCCGCATGCAAGCTACAGGCATCCTAATCCAAGGCCTAACAGGCACATAATACGTCTAACTACCTTTATTTTTCTTTCTTTTTATTTGATTTTTGTAGGTGGAGGACTTGACAACATGAGGAATAGGTATCTGGGAAACTAGGCCTAATTCGGCTTAGCATTCCGACACCGATACTTGTAGGTAGAAGCTAAGGTAGCATGAAGCAAGAATGAGAAGGCTTGATCACCCTTTCCCAGTAAATCGCAACATGATTTCCAAGAATAAAGTGCCTTCCACATCAAGAAGGTGCAGAAGAATGTGCCTTCCTTATAAAGAAGGCACCCAAATAGAAGAAGGTACCTTCCGTATGAAGAATGCGCCCAGCTAGAATAAGGCACCTTCCTTATGAAGAAGGTGCCCCACCAGAATAAGGTGCCTTCCTTATGAAGAAGGCACTCTGCCAGAATAAAAATCCTTCATTATGAAGAAGGGGCCCCGCCAGGAGAAGGCACCTTCCTTATAAAGAAGGCACACACAAAAAAAAAATGAGAAAAATATAGGCGCCTTCCGTGGCTGGAAGGCGCCACAAAAAAAAAAAAAAAATCCCGAGGCACCTTCCACATCGGGAAGGTGCATACAGACTGAGGCACCTTCCACATCAGGAAGGCACATATAGATCGAGGAACCTTCCACCCCAAGAAGGTGTAGGTATACAACAACGCCTTCCACCCCAGGAAGGCACAAATATTCAAAAATGCCTTCCACATCAGGAAGGCGCACCCATTCAGAAGCACCTTCCGTAGCAGGAAGTCACCATCATAAAAAGGGCACCTTCCACCACTGGAAGGTGCATCCATTTAAAGAGCATCAACAACATAGGGAAGGCACCATATAAGCACCTTCCACATTGGGAAGGCACCACATAAGCGCCTTCCACATTGGGAAGGTACCAAAGAGTGCCTTTTGCGTACAACCAAAACTTAAGTCTCATGGATGCCTCGATCGAAATGAAATCACCACACGAATGAGTGGCATCAAATTACCACCATCGCCCATGTGATGGAAATCCACCCCAATCAAAAAAATCTTGGAGAATTATGGGGCGAGATTAGCATGCACGTTCCAAATATGATGGACAGACGATTTTTTGAGCAAATCGGGAGTCTGTCTTCAGCACCAACCATCAAAAAACTCAGCACCAAAGTCTAGTGTAATCCACACAAATGAAATACCCCTCCCCCATGTCACAAATTAGTGAATCAACGCTCTTAACGATGCATAAAAAACCAAATAAAGTATATGTATACTAACTAAAATATTTATATAATTATTCATAAATTATGCAGTACCAAAAAAATATTGTCGTCATAAAAATCATATACCCCCATGGCCGGAACCACGTGCCAATGATATGGCTCGAAAGGCATACCCTAGAATTAAATTCTAAGGTTAGGCACCTTCCCTATAATAAGGCACCTTCCTAAAGAAGTAAGGATAGAAAAAAAAGAAGCACAGTAGTAAGGGAAGGCGCCATGGGAGGAAGGTTGAAGAATCATGCGATGAAAAATAATGAGCCGAGTGCTACAGAAGGAATTAGGGGGACGATAAAAACATAGTTTGAGGTCGAGGGATGGTTCAAATACTATACCCTAGTCAGTCAGGGCTAGGATATGGAGGCAACCAAGTAATTCATTGCCTTCTTGATGGGCGACGTAGCTCAGGTGTGAGGGGTAGAAATTTTGGTCACCCCCGAATACATATCGCAGGCGACTGGATTGTCCCTCATAGGTGAATGCATATACAAAGGTAGACTACTGAAGTCGTACATTGAAGTGCTGCTACCAAGAGAAAATGTGCAGATAGATAAGGAAGGGCTACCCAAAAGTAGCCTTCCCATGAATCTACGAAAGATATTTGAGCAGGTTGCTCGATTATTTATATGCATCGGGAAGTATACCCATTTGCACACTAACCATGTGCAGTTTCTAAATCACCTGGTGCATGGAAGAAATTTGAATGTGCCCTTCTACCTAGCAAATTCCCTAAAGGAAGAATCAACTAGGTACCAGAAGGGAAAACCATCCACCTTGGCCAACCATGGGCTGATATAAGCACTGGTTCTCCATGCAAAAGTGTAGAGGTATAACCCTGACGTAGAGGGAGATGTCAGCCAAGAAAGGCAACACGATGCTATTGTCGAAATAGGGCAAGAAGAGGGAAGCCTTGCAAAGGATATGGAAAGTATCAAGCAATTGGCATTGCCTGATTTCATGAAAGAAAGAGGGCATTCACTAGTGCGCGAATGCACAGAGGAAAGAGGGAATTTCCCAGTGATTGAGTATGAAGAGGAAGGAGCGCTGCTTATTAGCAACGAGGTTGAGTTTCAGCTACCAGAACTAGTCCCTAGGAGGAAACACTTGCATTGACTCCTCATATCGATAGAAGAAGAAGAGAACAACCCAAAAGTTGACATTGCAGCCCAAACCCTCAGGCAATTGACAAACCGAAGCCCACAAGATGCAGGGAGTTTTGGGAGCAATTATTAGGTCGATGCAACCTTGGAGGAAGCACTGGAGTGGTAGAACCATTGTTGGATGGCCCAAATTTTTTTTGAGGACTACCAGAATGAGCATAGAGGGGAATTGAAAGAATGAGAAAGATGAATCACCCATCTCAAGCAGCTGGTCTAGCAGTTGTGGGAGGAGAACCAACAACTCCAGGATAGGGGAACAGAAAGGAGGGATGCATCAACCCAAACTAACTGGGCAATAGAGGTCCCAAAAAATTCTCCCACATCTATAGAATGAGTATTCTCTTCGGGAGAATTTTGATCGAATGCCTGAAAGAGCAGCCTAAAGGCAGGGGATAATTCCTCTATTTTTGGGAGTGAAGGGGAAAGAAGTCCCACAACACCCCTTATCATCGACCTGAGTGATACAAAGTAGGACGAGGACCAACAGTAGCAGATAGGACCGGGGGATAAGGAAGAAATTCTTTGACCTAAGGAAGAAAGATAAGAACCTGAGGGGTCAGCATAGGAAATATAGGGGGGCAAAGAAGCACCCCTAGGGATGGTAGCACAGGTCCCCCAGAGTGAGGATAATGCTCCAGGGACTATAGAGCAGGCCCATCAGAGTGAGAAGACATCCACCAGGGAGAAAGGGAAAACCCTTGTTCAAGCCATCACATTTTTTGTAGAGGCCAAAGGAAAAGGGCCCAGGACAACTCTAAAGAAGGCGAAGGTGACCTTCACTGAGCCAGAAGAAGATGAGTGGGATATGCTGTCATTCACAAAGAGGCAAAAACAATTCAAATGACTGCTCAAAGAGATGATAATAGCTAAGGAGACCAGGTAGGCAACCTTGAGGATGCAGGGGGACTCTGGTATCTATGTCAATACGACAGAGGATAGCCAGTTCTAGAATATTTATGGGTCATCCCGGGGATGGCCCTACAAGATAAGAAGGTATTTTGAATTATGGGGGGTATATGACCCCGAATTGGAGGCCACTGCCATTGCAAAGGAGAACACAAAGCTTACTCCTGAAGCAGCCCGATTGTACAAATCCCAAGTAGTTCATCTCAAGAGGGATAATTTAAATATCCCTCTTGCAGTGGTCAGACCTCCGGACACTAACCTATGGCAAGTTGTAGAAGATACATTTTATGCAACAGAGATGATGCTGGCTAGATCACCTCTGATAGCGGCTAGGATGAGGAAAGCAAAGGTGATAGCAGCACCCGTAGCCCCGCATAGAAAAAGAAGAGCCACACATCCAAATGCCAGTTCTTAGAAGAGGCAGACACGGGCCGCAGGTACAACCAGATACACCAAGAAACTACAATGATGAGGGGTCAACAAGGCTACCTACAGTTTTGATGCCATGAGGGCGTGGCATATGTTAGGCATGGGGGGATGATGAGCATAAAAAATGCTCATATTTTGTATACATTTTCTTGATTATTATGTAGCTATATAATAAGGATTGCATATGTTTATGAATGATTATATAATTATTTGATGAAATTATGCATGTTATCTAATTCATGTATTTTTAGTGTGTTTTTGTAGAATTGTAGTTGATTTAGTTAGATTTGGATCAGTCGAGGTCTTTTCATAGACCTGACACTTTGTTTCTTTTCGAATGAACGTAGAGAAGGTAGGTGCCTTCCTCTTCCAAGAAGGCGCCAAGGAAAGACAGGTGCCTTCATCTCCCAGGAAGGTTCCAATAGAAGGCCAACGCCTTCCTCTTCCAAGAAGGCACCAAAGGAAAATAAGCATATTCCTCTCACAGGAAGGCACCGACAGGAATGTGCCACTAGAAGGCAAGCACCTTCCTCTCATAAGCAAGGTGCCGACAGGAAGGCACCACTAGAAGGCAAGCGACTTTCTCTCATAGGAAGGTGCCAATAGAAGATAAGCGTCTTCCTCTTCTAGGAAGGCACCATTGGCAGTAAGGCGTCTTCCGCATAGAGAAGGCACCGAACATACTTAGGCACCTTCCTCATAGGGAAGGTGCTCCTGTTCTTTGCCCGTTGACCAAACAAGCACGATGTGGACAACAGAGACTGGTGCAGTTCCAACTCTACGTCATGTAGAGTTAAATTGGGGATCACATCGACGTATGAGAACATCCTACCAATGCCAAGCAAAGAATAAACCAATCAATGAGCATGCCACCGTTAGAAATGAATGTCAGTTTTAGCAGATGTTGATCACATTTACCAGACTATCTTAGTTTAGCCTAGAATGAATCGACTGTTATAACTTCTTTGTAATAGAAGATCTACGGGTGTGCTATATAAACACACGTAGACCTCTGTGAGGATATATAGAATATTTTGATAGTAAATGTAGAGAGATATACAGAAGAAGCATTGTAATACTTTGATAATTATAATATAGTTCTAAGAGTTTCTAAGTGCGTGTTCAATTGGGAGGAAGCTACTGGAGCCTGGGCCCACTCCAAGCTAGTATTTCTTCCCCTATTTTTCCTATGTTTTCTAGATTAGTTTACCGCTTTTATAAGATTTTTTATCGCATTGTTATTTCTAGTATTGCAATAGGTTTATTTCCAAGAATGCATGAATATTTCCTTTCTGTAGATTTAATTATTTTTACGTAAATTATTGAGGAGTGTATGAATGATTGACGACCGTTGAAACACCCCCGAATAGTAGAACTAGCAGACTCATCTCAAGTGGTATTGTAAGCAATATTGTTCAAGACCCTTCACAAGTTTACGAAGCTCCTAGGGTTGATAAATTAAATGCACGGGCATGTGACAAAAGTAGGAAATAATTTAACCTTATTTGGCCCGCAACAATATCCATAAAATTACTCTCATGCATCTATTCCTAATCCCATGCACAATAGTATTGGTATACCTATTATAAACTCTCATCCAACTAACACAATCTAATTACTATCCTCCTTATGGAAACCTAGTAGCACCAAGTGTTCATAACACACAAACACACCATTTGGAAAATATAGTAAAATAATTGGAATAACGATTGAATCATATGGACCCATATTGTCCAACATATAGTTACAAAGAAATGTGTAACCAACCTTTAGACCCTTTTATTACCACCAAGCCATACCCCAAACATTTTCCAATGCTAGTCCTACCCATCTATAAAGGGACTGAATATCCTATTGAACATCATAGGATTTTCCGTACAACATGTCATGACATCGCATATGATGACATATTTTTATTGAAAATATTTTCTAAGAGCCTTGGGGGCATGGCCTTAGAGTGGTACTATCAATTTCCAACACATTATTTAAGGAAATTTGAAGAAACAACTAAGTTATTTGTGCATCAATTTGGGGCATATATTGAAAGACATGTAACAGTTAAATATTTGTATAACCTCAAACAAGGCAAAGATGAGAGCTTTGCTAATTTTTTGTAAGATGGAGAAAAATGGTAGGAAAGTTACATTTTGCCTTACCACCTAGGGAAATATTAGAAATATTTATTTGAGACTTGCAAGAACAACTCTCGTATGAATTGGCTATTGCCACTCTAACTTCCTTTGATCAAGCCATTAACTTGGCAAGGAAAGTAGAGGAAACCCTCATTAGAAGAGGTCAATTAAAAATAAAATAAGATAAGACTTCCAAAAACCAATACAAAAATAAGCATGTGGTGGGATATGGGATCACAGATAATAGACCCCTACAAATAGAAATAAGACTTACAAATAAATTTGTACAAAAAGCACCACAAAACCCCACCATGCAATTTCACAAGATTAAATCAACCCTTGACAATGGTATTGCCATAATTGGTGGAAAAAGTCTTGATAGAATTGCTAGAATTATGAAAACCAGACACCTCTCAGCCTTGGTATAGACCGGATCAACATTGTGACTTTCATCAAGTTGATGGCCATCCAACAAATACTTGTAGGAGATTAAAACATTTAGGGAAATATTACATTAACAATGGTAAGTTGGAGGTAGAAAGTTATCAAAACCTCAATCCTCCAATAAAAATGCAAGCTCCTACACAATAGGCACATAATATAAACCAAAATTTAGATATTTTCCAAAACCCATTACCCAACTGGGGTAAGCAAGTAGTAAATCAAGTGGATTATAAAAATGTACCCCATCCAACATGCTACATGGGTATGACTGGTAAATTTCTAGCATCATAACCTTTATGAAATGCATTTGTGCCTATGCAGTCTTTTGTTACAATCAAGAGATGTCAAGAATCTCAAACCTTGTCTCTAGATTATTTGAAAAGTGAATTAGAATCTTAAGTTGACATTAATTATTTTCATTCCAATAGTTTAGAGGATGAATCAGGACCTGTGGTGCCCATAATAGAATTTCTTGTTCTTGAAGAACATTTCCTAAGAGTGTTGACAACCCATCCATCTTCATGATAAATACTCCCTCTAGAGCAAGCACCAAATATTAGACCTCACCCCATTCAATCCAATCCAACCTCTTCACTCATTTCTATACAACCTCTTCTTCAACCAAATAATACAATAGGTACGATTGGAACCATAACTAGGCAATAGGCTCAATATCAAAATTCTCAATCTCAACCACCTATAGCTTAGTAAAATGACTCTATTCAACCAACGTTAATCTTGAAGGCACCTTATAAACCCAATAATATAATTAGACCACAACAAAATATACCTTTTGACATTAATGAATAACTATCTAGTACAATAGCTAGGATCTCACTTTTGGAACTTCTTTGATCATCCCCCATGCATAGGGAAAAATTGGTAAATACATTAAGCAAAATGTTGGTGCCTCAAGATATAGATCCAATTGCCACAGTAAATTTTGTAGCCTATCATGGAGTGGATTACATTGATTTTCATGATAAGGATATCCCCCCTCAAAGTCTACACAGAGATAATCCTATTTATATAACAATATTGACTGGGGATGTTTGTGTTAAGAGGGTATTGATAGACAATAGGTCATCCTTGAACATATGCACTTACAACTTTTTCAAAAGGTTTGGGTTCAAATTTTAAGACTTAAGAACAACATATATGATCATTAAAGCCTTCAATTATGAAACTCAAGATACATGTGGTATGATGTCTATACCACTATAGGTTGGCCCTAGAACTTTAAACACATCTATGTATGTTGTACCTTACCCAACATCATTGAATATTATTTTAGGGTATCCATTGATTAATGCAATAAGGAAAGTCCCCTCTACCTTACATCAATGTGTAAAGTTTGAGTTTAAAACTCAACTGATCACCATCCATGGTGACCCTTGACCTTTTGAGTTTTGTGTGATGGTTGAACCAACCAATGTCTCTTTCTATCCTATGTTATCATCATCACTAGCTTCTACTACTTTCCCACCTTAATATACATCAAATACACCTTCTTCATCTACCTTTGCTACATCTATTGACACATATACAATAGATTCATCCACATCATATCCTCTCATAGATGAGGTTCTAACTGATTTTTCTACCATATTATCACCATATAAACATAAGGATTTTGTCATAAAAGATTCTATTATCTTGTCTTGGATTATGCCATATTCACATATAATAGGATTACTCTGCAAGAAAAGAGATATATACCATGTAAGTAATTATACTTTCATTTTTGTAGTATATTCTATAGATGAGATTATCATTAATAGAACAAAATTAATATTTTATGAGAGTAGTTTTGCTCATTATTATTTTTTAGATAGATACATAGTTTCCAAGAAAATCATGTGTGACATGGGTTATGGGGAAAAAGTGCTAGGTCACATAGAAAATGACATACGTGAGCCCCTTGACACTAAAGAATGGCCTGCATGAAATGGTATTGGCTATTTTCCCCAAAATGCCAATATTTCTCCTTTGATAATGATGATCATATGATCACATATGGTGAATATGTAGAGAATAAACAATGTATGAAATAGATCAAAAAAGGTGAGGGAGCCCTCGTTTCCCTTAATAATTACTATAATATGCTTTCAGTAATTCATCCAAAAATAATTACCACTTTGGATGAATGTGTGGAAGAATATGTATTTTATGATATCACACATGATGAGGTCATGCGAAATAACTAGGAGGATACGCTGCCTTATAATCCTCTGTATCCCTATCTCCATTGTGGTAATCTATGCCCATAGAGTTGTCTTCTCCTCTGCATAATTGCACCACTGAGTCTGCCCTACTATAATCTATGATTGTAGATCACTAACCTATACCTTTAAGGTAGCTATGGAGGTGTCTCTCCATAGAATCTGCATCTGCATTGTACCTACCTAAGTGTGTAGGATAGCCACCTGAGCCTTGAGTTGCCCAATCTTGCTATCTAGTGCTACCTCACCCTCGGCTAGTGCCTCGACCTCCTCCTCAACCTGGAAGGCCTCCTTTGTAGCTCCTCCCTTGTACCATCCACCCTCAGTACTCTGATGGACTCGACACCATGAGGATCGATCTCTACTCCCTCAACGTCCTCTATTGATCTACCTATTGGGCCCTCCAAGCCCCACCATAGAATGGTCATCCACCAAGTGTCATAGTCTATTGTCATCCCTGCATCTAACATGATTTACTCCTAGAATTCATCATCCTCATCACTCAGTAGAGTCACCTAGGTCCATGTCAGGTCCCTCTCTAGAGTGAGACAATAGTAGATGGTGGGGAGCTCTGGGATGTCCTGCCTGATGCCAAACTATCTAGTGACATGAGAGAAGTAGAAGAACTCGCGTACCTCAAACTAAAATCTAAGGAGCCATATATATTTGCATGTCCATAATAGGTACTCATATTCATCTATCCATGGAGGTTAGTATAGGTAGGGGCACCACTCAACCTAGCCCGCCTACAGTCATGCAAATTTCTCAATGTAGTAGCTCAGGTCCCCTATGTGAGATTTTCTCTAGAAGCCCTCCTAATATCAAGGCCAACATGCTACATAGTATTGATGCACCTCCTCAATATCTATGATCTCAAGTGGTAGGCCTACAGGGTGCTCAATATTAATATGTTGCCACCCCCAAATTTGAAGAAGCAAGCTACAACTGATGCCCACTCTGCTCCTCCGAGTAATCTGATACAACTCATTATAGAGCTACGCTAATAGGACATTCCCCAAGATAGGATCAGGGGCTACTGAATGGTTCTCCCTAGTACATCTTGTGTTCTAGCCAATATTTTCTAGGGGAACCTCACTCGAGAAGTATTAGGGAGTACAATCTACACAATCAAGTGCATAAATACGGTTTATCATCAAGAGAAAACCTATTGGGTGTATCAGTGCTCAATGTGGACCCCTCCATGGTCTGAATGCTACTGTGCCATGTCACTATGATGATCTAAGATCTGATCAAACATTGTATTCTTCACATTGATCGATGGAGATGTGATGGCATCACCATCTAGAGGGAGTTGGAAGATGTAGTATACATCCTCTAGTGTCATAGTAATTTTACTAGTAGGTAGGTGAAATGTGTTGGTCTGCGCATCCCAACATTAGGCCAAAGCTATCATGTAGGCTTGATTGGCCCTAATAGAGGGAAGGCACAAGACGTATCTGAAGACCACATCCCCAAACCAATCCAACTCTGTCTGTGTCAAGATATCATGCAAGTTACAAAGGATCTCTTATTCCCTCACCCTTGTAGTTAGATTTTGGTCAAAAGCAATATAATAAGGCAAAAATGATTAAAAATAAACCAAAAACATCAAAAAATGACTTAAAACATCAAAAAATCATAAAATCTTCAAAAGCACATAAACATAAAAAATGCACTCAACATTTTGGAAAAAATGGACAAAGCACTTCAAAAAGTCAAAAAAATTAATTAATTCCTTTCAAAAATAAATAAAAATTAAAATTTTTTAATTTTTTTTTGAAGTTGTCGAACCGCGGTTCAGATCTGCGGTTGGGATGGCGATCAAATTTGATGACCATTGGGATTTGAATCCCACCGTGGCTGACAGCCATGACCCCCAATTTACCAATTGGAGACTGTGCCTGCCAGCCACAGCTAGGGGAGATGACCTTTTTGGGATTATTTCCCATCCTGAGACAACCCAAAAAAAATTAAACCCACCCCTTTTTAATCTAAGCTAGGTTAAACCTATCTAGGGTGTGGTTCATTACCGAAAGTTTAGTGATGTTAATTTAACCCATTACTTAATGAGGTTCATTTTTATCTGGTAATTATAGAAATAAGGGTTTTTGTGCTTCTACCTTAGTAGCATCGGTACCTCTAGGTTGGTCTTCCATTGGTACATGTGGTAGTGAGGTCGAGTTTGCAGTAGCATTCCACGTCAAATTTGATGACTCACATCTCAGAGCACTAAGGTTTGCAAAGCTGGAAATTGGAAATAATGACGTCAAAAATGACAAATTTTTATTGAAATATTTTCCATTTTTCCCTTGACCATGGTTGAAACCCATGGACATACGATTAGGATTTTTTTGACTACGCATCTAAGCCACAACTATGAAAATTTATAAAAATTAGCTGTGTCTGACAAGCGCAGCTAGTAGCCTATAATAAATGCTCCAAAATCCCACTATGAGGAGTTTTAAAATGCTAAATTAAAAATATCTAGTGGACTAGAATTGTCAAAAATATTAAAAAAAAAAATTAGATAAACAAAAAGCCAAATGTGCCTTGTATCTAGTTATTTACCCTATACACTTGGTGGTTGCAACGACTGACGCTCTATGCATTCCAAAAATATGAGTAAATTACCATAAGGAAATTTGGGGAAAACTAATTATCACTAAATTGAGATGCTTCATTTCAATCCCTAAGAAGGCCTTAGAGGTTGGACCGCTCCACGGGAATGAAGCAATCATGTCATTTCTTCTATGACATAATCAGCAGATCATCGACAAATATGATTCAACACATGCCTAATTAGAGTTTTTATCATTTTTATTCCCTAAGAATGACTTCATGGATGGACCACTCCATGGGATAGAAATATACATTTACTATTAACAGTTGTAATCATAACTGATTAGGTGTCACCAAGTATCAAATGCTAAACCTTAAATCAGTTTAGATCAATCATAGTGGTCAGGCAACTCATCACTTCATTTAATTATCATTACCTTCATTGAATCATTGCTTGAGGGGGTAGTCATAATATCATAATCATAATCAAAATAAATAGAATATCCCTTGATCGTAGATCCCTTGATCTTGTCAAAATTACGTTCGTCTTACGAATCATTGCCAACAACTATCATAAGCTTATCCTTTGCTAGGGAAAAAAGCAACTATGATAGTTAAGCTAGTAGCTCTCCTCCTTTCAGATCTATATGGCATGAAAGCCTATAGTAGTGCTGAAGCTACCCGATCACTGCTGGAGCTTGCCAAAGCTTTGCAAATTTAAGCCTTCCATCTAGTTGGAAGCAATGATTCTAGGATGCACATCCTTTTGCAAGACTTGGGCATCTAATGTTGATCAAACTAATGATCATCATCCAACCTATGACATCATTTTAGGAGGTCTATTTTTGCTTAGCATTGTTCAATCTCACAATGCATCTCAAAATGGGTATCTATAGACACCTAAAACACATCATGTCGAGGTGACTACTCATATGGGACATGTTAGAATACCATATAAAAGATCTTGGATAGATTCCAAGGTCAAGCAGTGGTTCTAACCACTCATTTAGGTATTTTAGCCTAATAAATTTTGGTCACGACTGACACCCATGATTAACAGAGTTGATTGCACCTTAGAGTTGTGGCTAGCCTTAAAAATTAGTTGGACCTTGGCCGACCCAAAATTGGTTACAATGGCAAATTGGTTTAAGATCCAAGCAGGTAGAGGGTGGAAAGTTCCAGAAGCTTCCCTCCAACTACCCCAACTACCCTTTCTTGATCTTGGATTCTCCATGAAGCTAAGACAAGGCCTTCTCAAATGCTATATAACCCCCCTCCAAATTGGGGATAAGTCTGAAAGAATCTTGAGTTGAAGAGTAGCGAAGCCCTATCAAATTGTATACTCACTTGTATCCATTGAGAGGAATACTTTTGCTACCTAATTGGATATCACATGGCATTGGGAACCAAGAAGGCTATGGAGGGCTAGGAGAAATCAATAAAACCAATTGAGCCCAATCCATCACCAATCTGAGCAATTCAACCACCAAATATTTTAGAGGACATCATGGAAACACTTGATCATCAATTCATCAAGGGGAATTGGAGATCTAAGACCAAAATTTGAGAGTAAATACATTTTTAGCTCAACCATGGCTAACACTGCTAGCTGCGCCTTAGACCCGTGATCAGGTTTAATTTCCTTTTTCCCTTGGTTTTTATAGTATTTTACCTTTTATTTGTAGTAGCTTATATGCATTTGATCTAGATTGGTTTTAGTAGAGAAAATTGTGTGGTAGAAGTAGGACTTTAAGACTTGTTTCCTTCATTTCTTATCATTTGATAGATAGATTGTGGTTATTTATTATATTTTCATGCTTCAAATTATTTAAATAGGACATCATGTGGATTGATTTATGTTTCCTTTATATTTCTTGATGGCAAATTATTATATTTAGTGTAGATTGCCATGCCTTATGCATTTTATTGATTTCAAGCTTTCATGACATGTTATGTGCAATATTCCTCTAAAATACTTATTAAGAGAGGTCTCCTTTACTTTTAATTGTTTCTTGTTGATTCTTGAATGTAGGATTAATAGGGTCTTGCCATTCAAAGCCAAAAATACCTCTAATCATGGAGAAGAAGGCCACATTTACCCTAAAGTAGTTCGTGTCAACCTAGGAAGCCTACAGATTAAACCTTCCCTTGCGTGGGGATTTTTTATGATTGTAATAATTGTATCACATTGGGTATCCCTAAGAGGGAAGGATTTGTAATCGAGTTTCATTGGAATGAAGGCAAAAAGTCTTAAATTCTTACTTCTACCGCATAATTTTCTCTACTAAAACTAATCTAGATCAAATGTATATAAGCTACTACAAATTAAAGGTAAACTACTACTAAAACCAAAGGAAAAAGGAAATTAAACCTGACCACATGTCTGTGGTGCAGCTAGCACTATTAGCCATGGTTGACATCCATGGCTGAGCTAAAAATATATTTGCTCTCAAATACTGGTCTTAGATCTCCAATTCCCCTTGATGAATTGATGATCAAGGGTCACCACGATGTCGTTTGATAGATTTGGTAGTTGAATTGCTCATATTTGTGATAGATTGGGCTTAATTGGTTTTCTTAATTTCTCCTAGCCCTCCATAGACTTATTGATTCAAAATGCCATGTGATATCGAATTAGGTAAAAAAATTATTCCTCTCAATGGATACAAGTTAGTATGCAATTTGATAGGGCTTCGCTGTAATTCAACTTGAGATTCTTCTAGACTTGTTCCCAATTTGGAGGGAGATTATATAACATTTTATAAGGCCTTGTCTTAGCTTCATGGAGAATAAAGGGTAGCAGGGGTAGTTGAAGTGAAGCTTCTTTAAATTTCTGCCCTCTAACTGCTTGGATATTTAACCAATTTGCCATTGTAATCGATTTTGGGTCGACTAAGGTCCAACTACTTTTGAAGGCTAGCCATGGCTTTGAGGCACAATCAACTCTATTAACCATGGGTGTTAGCCATGACCAATACTGATTAGGCAAAAATGGCTAAATGAGTGGTTAGAACCACTACTTCACCTTGGAATCTGTCCAAGATCTTTCATATGGTATTCTAGCATGTCCCATATGAGTAGTCACCTTGACATGACATATTTTAGGTGTCTACAGATGCCCCTTTTGAGATGCGTTGTGAGATAAAAAAATGCTGAGAAAAAATAGACCTCCTAAAATGATGCCATAGGTTGGATGATGATCGTTAGTCTGATCAACATTAGATGCCCAAGTCCTACAAAAGGACACGTATCCTAGAATCATTTCTTCCAACTAGATGGAAGGCTTAAATTTGTAAATATTTGGCAAGCTCCAGTGGCGATTGGGTAGCTTCAGTGCTACTATAGGCTTCAGTACCATACAGATCTAAAAGGAGGAGAGCTACTAGATTAACTATCATAGTTGCTTTTTGCCCTAGCAAAGGGTAAGATTATAATAGTCATTGGCAATGATTCATAAGATAAAAGCAATTTTGACAAGATTAAGGGATCTACGATCAAGGGATCTTCTATTGACTTTGATTATGATTATGATATTATGACTACCCCCTCAAGCGATGAGTCGATGAGGGTAGTGACAATTAATAAAGCAACGAGTCACTTGACCACTATGATTGATCTGAATTGATTTAAAGTTTAGCAGTTGATACTTTGCGAGGCCTAATCAACTATGATTACAACTATCAATAGTAAATGTATATTTCTATCCCATGGAGTGGTCCAACCAAGAAGGTATTCTTAGGTAATAGAAATGATAACAATTCCAATTAGCCATGTATTGAATCATATTTGTTGATGATCTACTAAAAATATCATAGAAGAATTGACATGATTGCTTCGTTCCTGTGGGGCGGTCCAACCTCCAAGGCCTTCTTCAGGATTGAAATAAACATATCAATTCAACGATAATGAATTTGACCCAAATATCCTTATGGTAATTTACTCATCTTTCCATATTGCATAAATCACTAGTCGCTACAACCACCAAGTGTATAGGTTAAATAACTAGATATGAGGCGCATTTGATTATCTAATTTTTTTGTTATTTTTAAATTTTTTTGATAATTTTGGTCCACCAGATATTTTTAATTTAGCATTTTAAAACTCCTCACAGTGGGATTCTAGAGCATTTACTACAGGTTTCTAGACGTTCTTGTCAGACAGCTAAATTTTGTAAATTTTCTTAGCCGTGACTCAAACCCGTGGTCGAAAAACCCTAATTTTGTGCCTGTGGGTGTTAGCCACGGTGAGGAGAAAAATGGAAAATATTTAAGAAAAATCTATTTTTGACATCATTATTTCCAATTTCTAGCTTTGCAAACCTGAGTACTTTGAGAGGTGAGTTATCAAATTTGATGCAGAACGCTGCTGCAAACTCGACCTCACTACCACACATACCGATGCTAGACCAAGATGGAGGCATCAATGCTATTAATGTAGAAGCACACAAACCCTCATTTTTGTAAATATCGGATAAAAATGAAACTCACTAAGTAATGGGTTAAATTAACATCACTAAACTACCGATAATGAACCACACCCTAGATAGGTTTAGCATAGGTTAGATTAAACAGAGGTGGGTTAATTTTTTTTGGGGTGTCTTAGGATGGGAAATTACCCCAAAAAGGTCATCTCCCCTAGCTGCGACTGGTAGGTGCGATCACCAATTGGTAAATTTAAGGCCATGACTAATAGCCACGGTGGGACTTAAATCCCAACGGTCATCAAATTTGATCACCATCTTGACTGCGAATCTGAACTATGGTTCAACAAATTTAGAATTTTTTTTTTTTTTGAAAGGAATTAAATAATTTTTTTGACTTTTTGAAGTGCTTTGTCCATTTTTTTTCAAAATTTTGAATGCATTTTTCAATGTTTATGTGGTTTTAAATATTTTGTGATTTTTTTTGACATTTTAAAGTTGTTTTTTGATGTTTTTGATTGATTTTTAATCATTTTTACCTTATTATGATGCTTTTTACTAGACTCTAACCATGAGGGTGATGGAATCGAAGATCCTTCATAACATGCATGGTGCCCTGACATAGGTAGAGCTGGACTAGTTCAGGGCTATGGGCTTCAGCTATATTTTGTGCCTCCCCACTAGTAGGGTCGATTAGGCCTATATGATAGCTTTGGCCCAACGCTGGGATACACAAACCAACACATTTCACCTACCTACTAGTGAAATGACTGTGACTCTAGAGGATGTGTACCACATCTTCCAACTCCTTTTAGATGGTGAGGCCATCACATCTTTGTCGACCAAGGTGAAGAAGATAGTGTTCGATCAAATATTCAACTGTCATCATGATGCGACATAGTAGCATTCGGACCATGGAGGGATCCACATTGAGCACTGGTACACCCAACATGTTTTATCTTGATGAGTAGTTGTATTTATGCATTTGATTGTGTAGATCATGCTCATTTATACTTCTAGAGTGAGGTTCCACTTGAACCTCCTAGTTAGGATGTGAGATGTCTTGGTGAGAACCATTCAACGGCCCTTGATTCTATCTTAGGGGAGTGCCCTGTTAGCACAACTCTATAATGAGTTGTATCAGATCACTCAAAAGAGCAGAGTGGACATCAGTTGTAGCTTACTTCTTCAGATTTGGGGATGGTAGCACATCAATATTGAGAACCCTATAGGTATACCACTAGAGATCACATACATTGAGGAGGTACATCAGTGCTATATAGTGTGTTGGCCTCAATATCAGGAGGGCTTCCAGAGTAGGTCTTGCACAAGGTACATGAGCTACTACATAGAGAAGTTTGTATGACTACAGACGGGTTAGGTTGAGTGGTGCCCCTACTTAGACTGCCCTCCATGGATATAGGTAAATGAGTACCTATGATGAGCTTGTAGAGATAGATGGCTCCTTAGATGTAAGTCCAAGGTATGAGAGTTATTTTACTTCTCCCGTGTCACCAAGAAATTTGGCATCAGGTAGGACATCCTAGAGCTCCCCACCATCTACCTTCATATCACTCTAGAGAGGGACTTGACATGGCTCTAGGTGACTCCACTGGGTGACAAGGATGGTGACTTCTAGGAGTGAAGACTATCATATGTAGGGATGACAGTAGACTACGACACTTGGTGGATGACCATGCTATAGCAGGGCTTGGAGGACCCATTAGGTAGATCAATAGAGGGCACAATAGCAGAGGGCACTGATGGAGTAGAGGTTGATCATCATGGGCACTAAGTCTATCAGAGGACTAAGGGTGAATGGGATGATGGAGGATCTACAAAGGATAATCCCCAGGCTAAGAAGGAGGTTGAGGTGCTAGCCAAGGGTGAGGTAGCATCAAATAGTGAGATTAGGAAGCTCAGGGCTCAGGTGGCTAGCCTATAGACTTAGGTAGGCATATTGCAAATGCAGATGCTAGGGAGAGACACCTCCATAGCTACCTTATAGGCATGGGTTACTGACCTATATTCATAGCTCACAGTAGTGTAGAATCAGTGGCACAGCTATGCAGAGGAGAAAATAGCTCTCCATGCATAGATTACCATGATAGAGACAAATATCTAGAGGATTAAAAGGCAACACATCCTCCTGTAGTCTTATCTAGATGTTATGATAGCAGAGCATGACTCTATCAGGGATGCAAGGGTAGAACCCTCATCTCCATAAGCTACTCTAGTGGTTGCAACTACTCAAATAGTTCTAGCAATTCCTATAGTACAAGGACTAGCAGTGGTAGACATGATGGTAGAGATCAAGAGACTACAAGCTCTGGTGTAACGACACATTAGTAAACGATCATCAGATGCTACCTATGTCTCTACATTAGTGGGAGATATTAAGCTACTCAAGGGTGAGGTTTTGGAGAGGTCCATAGCTCAAGGATCTCAGAGGACTCAGACTAGGGATATAGGGTAGTATTTAACTCACTCCAATCATAGGACACAGATTAGAGAGGATCTCAGGTGCCAACTATAGGAAGACTCACAGGGAGTGTGAAGGTGATAGTGGAGCCTCACAAAATGGAGGAATAGGTGCTAGATAGTATAGATCTATGACATATGTTATTGTACCATTTTTTAGTGTAAGGTCGAGGACCTACACAGTTGTAGCCTACGAGATTTTTTGACATATACCAATGTAATCTTTATTTTTTATACACAAACACACACACACACACACACACACACACACACATATATGATCTACCATTTGAGACTCATTATATGTGTATATATTTTTTTTTAATGTTTATGAGATGCGTATGGATGCAATGCTAATATGTTATATTTATTTGACATACGCTAGATAGCTATGCGATGTATGATTAGATGCAGTGATATATGTGTAGATGGACTACTTATTATGAATGTATATGAATGCACAATTTTATTTTAAATGCATGTTTAATTTACAGTACTTGTATACATTTAATTTATGATTCTATGACATGATTCATACCATGTATGTACTGTATATTTTTTATGATGATGATTTTCTTGTAAATGGACATGCATGCTTTAATAACTTAAAACATAATGTATGAATGCAATATGAGTTTAAAAATCTACTAGATGACACCACATAATGTATAACAATCATGCACTGTAATTGATATATCTTATCATAAGAATTAATCAATTAATCACCCATGTGCACTATGTCATGATATATTGTTTCTATTCATAATCTCTTGTAAGTTAAAAGAATATGCATAACATAGTTAGTGGTTGTTTAAATATCATTTATGACATCCATCCAGTATCTAACCTATATTATGAACAATATTTAATAATCAAAATATTATAAAGAGAAATTTTATCCTTGATGATTGCGATGGTTGTTGCTATTTGGAAATTTTTGAGGTTTTCCATGAAACTCAAACACCCTAGTTGGCTTATCAAAAGTTGTATTAATCACTATAATAGACTTATAAAAAATAAAGTTTTCACTTTGAAAGACCAGGATATTCATTACCCTAATGTGTGAAAATAAATGTATTAGATAAGGCATAAGCATACCCCAGTTCCAGGCAAGATTCATTCAGCCCATTGCTGTATTGGGGATCCTCCATGTTGAGCAAGGTGTTGCAAGAAGTTTGTCATTGTTGTCAACACAGGCAGTTAGATCTAATGATGCAGTGGACAGACAGTTTAGGAGTCATTCAGATGCAGAAGACAGAAGTTCAAAGGACAGTCAAATTATGTAAAGTGCAATTCCTGGAAAACAGAAGTGACCCAGTTTCTAAAATTCGAAGAAAAAGACAAGTTAGAAAACTGTCGCGATATCGCGACATGTTTTTTGTCATGATTTCATGACAAGTCGGAGGAGAGAGAAGGCGCAGTCGAAAATGTCATGATTTCATGACAAAAATGAGGAGAGAGAAGGCACAGCCGAAAATGTCATGATTTCATGACAAAAATGAGGAGAGAGAAGGCGCAAGGCAAACTATCACGATTTCACGACAAAAATGAGGAGAGAGAAGGCGCAAGGCAAACTGTCACGATTTCGTGACATGTTGGAGGCCAAGAAGCTAAGTCGAGAAACTGTAGCGATTTCGCTACATGTTGGTTTTTCACTGGCCGAAGCAAGGAGAAAGCGTTAAGTTGAAAAGTTGTAGCGATTTCGCTACATGTTGAAATATCGTTGGTCGAAGCAAGGAGAAAGCGTTAAGTTGAAAAGTTGTAGCGATTTCACTACATGTTGAAATATCGTTGGCCAAAGCAAGGAGAAAGCGTTAAGTGGAAAAGTTGTAGCGATTTCGCTACATGTTGAGATTTCGCTACTGCATGAAGCAAGAAATGTACGGAAGCCGAAAGCGTCACGATTTCGCGACAAAGATGAGGATGACGTCAACAAAAGCTGAAAGTGTCACGATTTCATGACAGGTTGCAAGAAAAGCCTCTGGAAGCCGAAAGCATCATGATTTCATGACAAAGATGAGGATGACGTCAGCGAAAGCTGAAAGTGTCACGATTTCATGACAGGTTGCAAGAAAAGCCTTTGGAAGCCGAAAGCGTCACGATTTCACGACAAGAATGAGGATGACGTCAACAAAAGTTCGAAGTGTCATGATTTCGCAACAAGAACGGTGGCAAAGCTATCAAAGGCCAAAAGTGTCACGATTTCGTGACAGCAAGGACAAGAAGGCGTATGGTTACAAAAAGTGTCACGATATCGTGACATGTTTCTATTTCATGGCAATAGTTATAGGAAGGTGACAGAGGTGGCAGTAGAAGTTGGATCTGGGCTGACAGATTTTAGGGTTTAGTAGCCAACAGATTTTAGGGTTTTGCAGCCGACATTCTTAGGGTTACAACCGACTGTTGTTTAGGAAAATTTGAGGTCGACAAAGTTGAATCTGGGCCGACAAATTCTAGGGTTTTGCAGCCGACATTCTTAGGGTTACAGCCGACTATTGTTTAGGATTTGTTCCTAAAATTTCTTCTATAAAAGTAGGGGTACTTCGAGTTTGAGAAGATGTTGTGGAAGATAATGTGCGAATGCGAGCAGAGTGATTGCGCAAGTGAAGTTCGTGTCGAGCAGACTACGAAGTCGTAGTTCGAGTCTGCATATCGTGATTGCGTGAATGAAGAGCGCAAGGTGTAGAGGTGGAGTTCTAAGTGCAAAGTGATAGCGCATAGATAGCAGAAGTGATCGATCATCCGATTGCAGCAGAGAGTGCGAAGAAGTACACAGAAGCGGTCAGACAGTGCGAAGCATTTTGCGTAGAAGCAGTAGAATGCAAAAAAATAGCAGACTGTAAGAAACAACGTGAAAGTTTTATTCTGTCACTTTTATTATCTTTATTGACTTCCAAGTTGCAGCTTGGCATAAGGGGTTGGTGCCTCTTTCCAGTAGGTGCTGGTAAATTAGGAGTTGGTGCTCCATTCTGTTTGAAGCAGAGATAAAGCTAAGGGGTTGGTGCTCCTTCCGGTTGGTCTTGGTAAAAGATATTGTAAAGTTGTAGCTTTGCATTGGCTGGATTTGGATGGTAGTCCAAGCAGTCATTTTGAGGAGTAGCCACATTGGTGAACCTCGTTAAATAACTGTGTTGTGTGTGTCATGCTTTCTTGCTGCATTTGATATTTCTTTTATCAGTTTTAAATAGCTGCTGGATTTAAAACTATATGTATTAGAAATTTTAAAGATCACACTGATTCACCCCCCTCTCAGTGTCACTATGATTACAACAATTGGTATCAGAGCCAAGTTCCTGAACAGGCTCAATCAGCTAAGGTGATCTTGGAAGTGACGCAATGGCAAGTGGTGAAGGTTTCTCCTCAAACAAAGCACCATTGTTTGATGGAACTAACTATGCTTTTTGGAAAATAAGAATGCAGACTTATCTCCGTGCGTTGGGTTTTGACATCTGGGGTGCAGTAGTAAATGGTTACAAAGCTCTCGCCACTGCTCCAACAGACACTACCGGTAAGAAGGCATTTGAAAATGATTCGAAAGCAAAAAATGCCATCATGTGTGGATTAGTGGATAGTGAGCTAGTCAAAATCATAAACTGTGAATCCGCAAAAGATGTATGGGATAAACTAGAGAACATTCATGAAGGAGACGATAGGATCAAGGAGGCCAAGCTTCAAACACACCGAGCTCAATTCGAATCCTTAAAGATGGACAATGATGAGAACATAGAGGCTTTCATGCTAAGAGTCAACGGAATCACAAATTCGATCAGAGGTCTCGACGAAGATATGGATGATGCTACGATTGTGAAAAAGGTATTAAGATCTCTCCCTCCAAGGTTTGATTCGAAAGTCTCAGCCATAGAAGAAGCTAAAGATCTAAATCATTTTAGTATGGATGAGATGCATGGTTCTTTGACTGCTTTTGAAATGAGAATAGGAAGATCTAATCCCACAGATAGAGAAGCAGCCTTCAAAGTACTAAAAGGCAAAGACACAAAACAAGAGTCTAAAGAAGAGGATGTTTCAGATGAAATGGAAGCAAATTTTGTCAGAAAACTGAGAAAAGGAAAAGGAAAATACAAAGGAAAGCTACCTTTTAAATGTTTCAATTGTGGAGGCATTGGACACTTTGCTACCAAATGTCCTCTCAATGACAAGAACAAAGGTGAAGAAACTCCGCATCAAGAAAGAAGTGAATGGAGGAAGAAGACAAACTTCAGAAAAGGCAATTTCAAAAAGAAAAGTTTTATCTCCCGAAATGCAGATTCTTCAGAGGACAGCTCTAGTGAAGACTCTAAAGAAGGAACAGGTGAAGCTCTCTTTATGGCGTTTGAAGTAGAAAAATCAGAAGAGGCAGAAAACCCAGAAAAGAGAGAAGGTATGAACCCTAAAGTATCTATTGAAAAAGCTGAGGCTGAAGTTGATTTAGAAGGTGAGCTGGTTTTTGCTCTTGAAGAATGGAAATCTGAGAAGAGAAAGAATAAAAAACTTTTAAGAAAGCTTGAGGATGCAAATGACATTATAACCGAGTTTAAAAATACAGACAGAAGAATACAAGAAAATGTCCGAAGATCTGGAAATTCAGGTAACCACGAAGATAGATTATTGCTGCAAATTAGAAGAAGAAAATTTTGGTCTTCGAATGCAGATACAAGAGCTGGATCGAAAAATTAGTTGCTACTACAAACGTGAAGAAAGTTCAATAAAGCTGGATAAAATCTTAAGTGATCAAAGACCTGCAGGCATCAAATTCGGTCTGGGCTTTATTGAAGGAGAATCATCAAACGGACCAACGACAAGCAATGTTGAATGTGAAAAGAGTAAAAACAAGAAACAGGTTGTTGAAAGAAAAACAAATCAGGCAAAAGAAAGCAGTAATGCCAGTCCTAAAATAGGAACTGACAATGATGGCTTTACCAAGGTCACACATCAAAGAAAGGGAAGATCTAAAGCTCCTGCAACAACTTGGCAAAGACCATCTTTCAGGTTCAATCATTACTTTTATGGTTTCTATTTCAAATGTAATGGTTATGGGCATAAAATTGCTAACTGCAAGTATAATGTAGGTCCAAGAAGTTTCACTAGTAGAAATACCTTTGCTCCTCTAATGAGTTATGCAGTAGAATGCTTTAATTGTCACAACTTTGGGCACATTGCTAGAAACTGTCATAGTACTTCTGTTTCAAATCAATCTCAGAAAAGAAGAATTCAACCATATAGGGCAAAACAGAATAGAAATATTTCTGAAAGATATGTGCAAGATTCTGAAAAGGGGAAATCCAAGTTAGAACCCAATACCATAATCAAAACAGAATGGAAATAGAAAGAACAACTCAGGGAAGAAAAGGAATCTTTAATAGTACAGACGACTTTCAGGGCTCAGAATAAATGTGTACCGTGGATTCTTGACAGTGGTTGCTCAAGTCATATGACAGGTGATAAACAAAAATTTGAAAAACTACAGAAATATGAGGGTGGCTTCGTGAAGTTTGGAAATAATGATGGAGCCAAAATAATAGGAAAAGGATCTGTCAAAATTAGTGAAGGGAAAATCAAGTCAGAAGAAGTTTTATTTGTGGATGGTTTGAAACACAACCTATTAAGTGTCAGTCAAATCTGTGATAAAGGACATGAAGTAGTCTTCAAAAAGCAGGGTTGTGAAGTCAAAAAAATAAACAGTGGGAAATTGATAGCAACTGGTTCAAGGACGTCTAGAAATTTGTACACACTCTCAAAACTTTAGAAGGTACGTGTTTCATTGGACAAGAAGAAGAGAACTTGTTGTGGCACAAGAGGCTTGGACACATAAGTTTTGATAATTTGGTGAAAATCAGCTCGAAACAAGCGGTGAGAGATATTCCAACCATTAAAAAACCTTCAAACAATGTTTGTGCTTCATGTCGGAAGGGAAAGCAAACCAGAGTCTCATTTAAAACAAAAGAATACCACACTAGCAGGCCCTTGGAACTTATTCATACAGACTTATGTGGACCCATGAGAACTCAAAGCATAAACGACGACAAATACTTTATGTTGTGTATCGATGATTATTCCAGAATGACATGGATATTTTTCCTAAAAGATAAAACAGAAGCTTTTGAAATGTTCAGATCCTTCAAACGACTAGTTGAGAATGAAACAGGAAAAAGGGTCAAATGCTTATGATCAGATAGAGGAGGAGAATTCATTTTGAATGAATTTACAAGATACTATGAAAAACATGGTATCAGGAGACAATATTCAGCATCTAGAACTCCATAGGAGAATGGCGTAGTAGAAAGAAAGAACAGAACTATACAGGAAATGGCACGCACCATGCTGGAAAAAATAAAATAGCAGATAGATTCTGGAAAGAAGCAGTTCACACTGCAGTATACATCCAAAACAGATATATGTTAAGAACTCATGAATGCAAAACACCTTATGAGTTGTGGTTTGGTAGAAAAGCAACAGCAAAACATCTCAAAATATTTGGCTATAGGTGCTACATCAGAAAAATAGATGACAACCTTGGGAAGTTTGAAGATAGAGCAGATGAAGGTGTTTTTGTTGGGTATTCATCAAAAAGCAAAGCTTACAAATGCTACAACAAGAGACTCAAGAAAATTGTGGACGGTGCGAGACGTTAAATTCGATGAAGTTGGGAAACGATTAGCTGACTTTGAGGAAAACTACCCAATCTATGAAGAAGTCGTTGAAGGAGATGAGGTGAATGAAACAAAAAATAAATCTACGTTTGATTCAGATGAATTAGTCGATGACTCAGAGGTGCAAGAAAACAAGAAATTCAAAATAGGCAGCTGGCAGAAAAATCATCCAAGAGACCAAATAATTGGAGATCCCACAGCTGGTATTCGGACAAGAAGGAAAGTAATAAGTAATTACTCTCTTTTATCTAGCATTGAGCCCAAAAACATAGATGAAGCAAGCAAAGATGATAGCTGGATGAAGGCAATAAATGAAGAGTTAGATCAGATTGAAAAGAACAGAACTTGGGAATTAGTACCTAGACCTGCAAATAAGAATGTAATCGACACCAAATGGATATTTCGAAACAAATTAAATGAAGACGGACAGGTCATTAGGAACAAAGCAAGACTGGTTTGTAAAGGATATGCACAGGTCGAAGGCATTGATTTTGAAGAGACTTTTGCTCCAGTGGCCGATTAGAAGCAATTAGAATGTTTCCGGCCTTAGCGAGTTCACAAAAACTTTAGAGTTTATCAGATGGATGTAAAATCTGCCTTTTTAAATGGGAAACTCGAAGAAGAGGTCTATATTGAACAACCGGATGGATTTCAAATTAGTGAGGATCCTAACCTTGTCTGCAAATTAAAGAAAGCATTGTATGGATTAAAACAAGCACCACGGGCATGGTATGCAAGGCTAGATAACTATCTCTCTCAACAGGGATTCAAGAAAGGTTTAGTGGACAGTAATCTGTATGTAAAAATAGAAGGTGGGCATCTCATTGTTCTAGTTGTCTATGTAGATGATATCATATTTGGCAGCAACAAAGATGAATCTTGTAAAGACTTAGCAAATAAGATGCAGAATGAATTTGAAATGTCTATGATTGGTGAGCTGTCTTACTTTCTTGGGTTACAAGTTAATCAGAATGAGAAAGGTATATTCATTTCCCAAATCAAATATGTGAAAGAAATGCTAAAGAGGTTCACTATGGAGGACAGTAAGCCAGTTAGCACTCCCATGACAACAGGCTGCAAATTGAGTAAAGAAGACAAATCTCCACCTGTAGACCAAACCATATACGGATCTATGATTGGAAGTCTACTATATTTAACGACTACTAGACCTGATATTCTACAGGCAGTTTGCATGGTAGCTAGATTTCGAGCCAGTCCCAAAGAGACTCATGTGACAACAGTTAAAAGGATTTTTCGGTATCTCAAGGGCACCATGGAGTATGGGTTGTGGTATCCAAAAGGCAAAGACTTCACTCTTATATCATATTCAGATGCAGATTGGGCTGGATGTGTTGATGACAGAAAAAGTACCAGTGGAGGTGCATTCTATTTGGGGGACAGATTGGTTGCATGGCAGAGTAAGAAGCAAGAGTCAGTTTCTTTATCTACAGTTGAGGCCAGAATATATTGCAGCAACAACATGTTGTACACAAGTCTTGTGGATGAAACAAACTTTGAAAGATCTTGGAATTAATTTCAGTGAACCAATATCAGTTAAGTGTGATAACACCAGTGCAATTAACATCTCCAAGAATCCAGTTATGCACTCACGGACTAAACACATTGCTATAAGGTATCATTTCTTGAAGGAGAAAGTTGCGAGAAGGAGAAGTCAAATTGGATTTTGTCCCAACTACGGAACAAGTAGCGAGATATTTTTACAAAACCTTTGCCCAAGGAAGTGTTTGAGTACCTTCGAAGCAAATTAGGAGTAGTCACACTTCCTAAGAAGTGACTAGCTACAGGGATCACTTTCTCAGGGGGAGCATTTGAGTATTTGACTATTCTTTTGCTCATGATCATAATTTGTGTTGGATGCAACAAATTGTGCCTGAGAATTGTGAGGATGGACTCAGGGGGAGTCTGCAACAGCCCTTTGGTATTATTGACAAAGGGGGAGAAGAGTTACAGGAATGTACACAGGTGTTGCCAACAATTCCAAAGGGGGAGATTGTTGAGCAAGGTGTTGCAAGAAGTTTGTCATTGTTGTCAACACGAGCGGTTAGATCTAATGATGCGGTGGACGAGACAGTTCAGGAGTCATTCAGATGCAGAAGACAGAAGTTCAAAGGACAGTCAGATTATGTAAAGTGCAATTCTTGGAAAACGAAGTGACCCGGTTTCTAAAATTCGAAGAAAAAGACAAGTTAGAAAACTGTCGCGATATCGCGACATGTTTTCTGTCGCGATTTCATGACAAGTCGGAGGAGAGAGAAGGCGCAGTCGAAAATGTCATGATTTCATGACAAAAATGAGGAGAGAGAAGGCACAGCCGAAAATGTCATGATTTCATGACAAAAATGAGGAGAGAGAAGGCGCAAGGCAAACTGTCGCGATTTCACGACAAAAATGAGGAGAGAGAAGGCGCAAGGCAAACTGTCACGATTTCGCGACATGTTGGAGGCCACGAAGCTAAGTCGAGAAACTATAGCGATTTCGCTACATGTTGGTTTTTCGCTGGCCGAAGCAAGGAGAAAGCGTTAAGTTGAAAAGTTGTAGCGATTTCGCTACATGTTGAAATATCGCTGGCCGAAGCAAGGAGAAAGCGTTAAGTTGAAAAGTTGTAGCGATTTCGCTACATGTTGAAATATCACTGGCCGAAGCAAGGAGAAAGCGTTAAGTGGAAAAGTTGTAGCGATTTCGCTACATGTTGAGATTTCGCTACTGCATGAAGCAAGAAATGTACGAAAGCCGAAAGCATCACGATTTCACGACAAAGATGAGGATGACGTCAGCAAAAGCTGAAAGTGTCACGATTTCATGACAGGCTGCAAGAAAAGCCTCTGGAAGCCGAAAGCATCATGATTTCATGACAAAGATGAGGATGACGTCAGCGAAAGCTGAAAGTGTCACGATTTCGTGATAGGTTGCAAGAAAAGCCTCTGGAAGCCGAAAGCGTCGCGATTTCGTGACAAGAATGAGGATGACGTCAGCAAAAGTTTGAAGTGTCACGATTTCATGACAAGAATGGTGGCAAAGCTATCAAAGGCCAAAAGTGTCACGATTTCGTGACAGCAAGGACAAGAAGGCGTATGGTTACAAAAAGTGTCGCGATATCATGACATGTTTCTATTTCGTGGCAATAGTTACAGGAAGGTGACAGAGGTGGCAGTAGAAGTTGGATCTGGGCTGACAGATTTTAGGGTTTTGTAGTTGACAGATTTTAGGGTTTTGCAGTCGACATTCTTAGGGTTACAGTCGACTGTTGTTTAGGAAAATTTGAGGCCGACAAAGTTGAATCTGGGTCGACAAATTCTAGGGTTTTGTAGTCGACATTCTTAGGGTTACAGCTGACTGTTGTTTAGGATTTGTTCCTAAAATTTCTTCTATAAAAGTAGGGGTACTTCGAGTTTGAGAAGATGATGTGGAAGATAATGTGCGAATGCGAGCAGAGTGATTGCGCAAGTGAAGTTCGTGTCGAGCATACTACGAAGTCGTAGTTCGAGTCTGCATATCGTGATTGCGTGAATGAAGAGCGCAAGGTGTAGAGGTGGAGTTCTAAGTGCAAAGTGATAGCGCGTAGATAGCAAAAGTGATCGATCATCCGATTGCAGCAGAGAGTGTGAAGAAGTACACAGAAGCGGTCGGACAGTGCGAAGCGTTTTGCACAGAAGCAGTAGAATGCAAAAAAACAGCAGACTATAAGAAACAACGTGAAAGTTTTATTCTGTCACTTTTATTATCTTTATTGACTTCCAAGTTGCAGCTTGGCATAAGGGGTTGGTGCCTCTTTCCAGTAGGTGCTGGTAAATTAGGAGTTGGTGCTCCATTCTGTTTGAAACAGATAAAGCTAAGGGGTTGGTGCTCCTTCCAGTTGGTGCTGGTAAAAGATATTGTAAAGTTGTAGCTTTGCATTGGTTGGATTTGGATGGTAGTCCAAGCAGTCATTTTGAGGAGTAGCCACATTGGTGAACCTCGTTAAATAACTGTGTTGTGTGTGTCATGCTTTATTTCTGCATTTGATATTTCTTTTATCAGTTTTAAATAGCTGCTGGATTTAAAACTATATGTATTAGAAATTTTAAAGATCACACTGATTCAGCCCCCTCTCAGTGTCACTGTGATTACAACACTCCAATGTCTATCTGATCCTAGGTTTGAATTTAGTTAGACTAGACCACTAGGTAATCTGGGCAAGCTAAAGCTATCTCACTTGTGACTTGCTAGACCTACCCCAATGTTAGGCAGGATTCATTCAACCCATTGTTGTATTGGGGATCACTCCATGACTTTGAGTATTGACCATTCCAGGGATTCAAGTTCACCCCCTTTTTTCTTCAATTTATTGGGATACTTGCTCATATATAGTGATAAAAATCATTGTTTATTTTGTATATACTCTTTTATTTTCTTTATTTATTTTTTATTTTTTTGCAATATAGGATTTGACTCTAGGATTTTGATAGTTTTGATTTAAGCAAGGTATCTCTTCGGGTAGGGGGTGATCTTGTCCTTTTTCCAATGACCTCTACTCTAGACCACTACTCCTCACAAAATAAGCAAGTAACAAAACCTTTCACCTAAGGTGACCTAGACCACTTTTGTAGTTTTCATAATTCCTTACCCTGAGTAGGATTGTTAAAATGTGTTTGATTTGTGATATAATTCTGATATGCTAAGTGCTATCAAAACTAGAACTCATCTACAAAAGCAAATCAATCTTTCTACCAACTCTTGAAAAGACCACTAGGTATGGTAGAATGACAAAAAAAAACTAGTATATCCTTCATAGCAACAGGAAGGGTTGTGTTGAAAACCATGATTACTCACAAGGGTGATGTGTGATGATGATAATGCATAGATGTATGATTGAAACACAAACGTGGTGTCGTTTGTAATATTGCAAACACAACATATCCTAATGCAAGTGTGATGGATGGAAATACCTAATGCAATGCAATTAAATGAATGCATATACAAAATGAGAATGGAAAATGCAAATGAGATGCAGAAATGCAGAATGAAATGCAATATTTTTAGATTTTATTGTTTCTTTAATTTTTATGAATTTTTACAATTTTGATTTGACCAAGGGTTTAGATTCCTTTGGAACATTTTATGGGATGACCATAGGGATTATAGATGCCTTTGGAGCATTTTATTGGTATTAGGCATAGAACGCTTTAAGATGAAGGATGTTGAGAGGTTTAGGCTTTTCAAGCCCTTCAAGCAATGTTAAGCTATATGTCCCAGGTCCAATCTTCTTAGAGATTATATAAGGATCTAACCAATTAGTCGTAAATTTGTCTTGTAGTTTTGGTAGCATATTTAAGCTCTATTGGTTCTCTTTCAACACAAGATCACCAACCTCAAAGTCTCTCAGATGGAATTTTTTATTGTAAGCTCATTTTAAGAACTCTTGGTAAACATGAATATGCTCAAGGGAATTCACACGATGTTCATCAAGAAGCATCAATTTATTTAGGTGAGCTTGCTGCATGGTGTCGTCATCGAAGAACTCTTTTAGTGTGACACGTAGAATTGGAATTTCCAACTCTAAGGGTATAATGGCCTTAGTGCCATATACTAGTTAAAACAAAGTTGCCTTAATGGGTGTCCAAATTCTAATCCTATAAGCCCATAATGCAAGGGGCAGTTGGATGTGCCAATATTTGTGGTGCTCCTGTACAATATTTTTCAAGATGAATATCACTGTCTTATTTAAAGCCTCAACTTGCCCATTTCCCTATAGATAATATGGAGTCATAAAAATATGTTTGATTTTATACTTGGATGTCAAATCTCTCGTAGTTTTATTTTTGAATAACATTCCAGTTTCCAAAATTATTTTGGATGGTATCCCAAAATGACTTATGATATTGGTGAGTATGAAATCCACAATACGTGCTCTAGTTATCATTGTTAATGGGATTTATTCCACTCACTTAGTAAAGTACTCAATAGCCATAATAATGAATGTATGTCATACCAATGATGGAGGAGAGATATTATCGATTAGATCCAAACCCCATTGAGCAAATGGTCAAGCTGCTTGAATGGGCTATAAGGCTTGTGATGGCAAGTGTGAAATATTAGCATGATGCTAACATTTAATGGATTTTATAACATACACATGCAAACATTATCCATAGTAGGCCAATAATATCCCATGTGAAGGATGCACTTGATGATAGCCATACCACTAAAATGGCCACTGCACGTACCATCGTGAGTTTGCAAAATGGCCTAAGATGATTCTTGGGGCTCAAGAAAACAAAGGAGAACTCCATTGTAACTTTGACGGTACAAAATATATCCTAACAAGACATATTTTTTCACTTTATATTTAAATGTGTGTTTCATGGCATGCGATAATCCCTAAGGGATTACACCAAGTTTTAGAAAGTCATGTATTTATGACATCCAATTCTGATAGACCTCAACCTCAAATAACAAGATAGCATGTTCCCCCTATGGTTTAACATTCACAAATACAAACTGGGAAACAACCTTATGATGAATGGTAGTACCATTTCCTGTAGGACACTACGATATAAATGACCTCCATGATGCCCTCTTGAGAAATTATTTGGCTGTGAAGAACCATTCATGGTTTGGTTCTATATGAATCATGTTGATTGACTCTTTATTATACAAAGCCTCACACTGCATGGCAGAGTGTGACAACGTTTATACGTGGATGGTATTAAAATTAATAGACAAATTTTGAGGGATAAAGGATCCCATAGATGCCATAGTGTCTATGAATCTATTTGATGAATGAGGAATTGCCTTGATGTTGTACCACTCAAAATAAGCTAGATAAGTGTCAACAAGATATTTTTAGGCCTTCAAGATAGGACACCTACATTGAAACATTCCCTTCACTTGGTTTATAATAATAAGGGAATCACCAAAGATATTTAACATTTTAATCTTCATGGTGATAGCTATTTGAAGGCCCAAGATTAGGGCTTTGTATTCAGAATTATTTTTAGTGCAAGGAAAGTCCAACTTAAATGACAAGGGCATGGTAGCACCTTGCAGCATGAACAACACTATTTGTGCATCACCTCCTTGCTCATACTTCAAACCATCAAAGAACAAGGTCATACCATCTTTGTTATCTAGTTCTTTGAGTTTGGGTGCTTCTGATAATGTGAAGACTACATCATCATGAAGCTCAATGGTGATAGGCCTACTATTTTCTAGTGGTGCCTCTACGAGTTGATCAGCTATGACATATCTCTTAATGGACTTTTGGCTAATGAATTCCAAGTCAAATTCTATCAATAACATGATCCACTTTGCAGTACATGTATTATGATATGTCTTGCTCATAATATACTACAAATGATCTTGTTTTGATATGACATACATTGTATGAATTAACATATAATGCCATAATTTCTTTGTAGCAAAAACCACTACTAAACATAATTTTTCCATGTAGGCATATCCTAGCTCGTAGCTCACCAAAGTTTGACTAATGTAATATATGTCTTGCTCTTTGACTTGCACATTATTTTGGGCTAACATGGTCCCTAATGCAAAGTTAATTGCCGATATATATAGCAAGAATAGTACATCTGGTCTTGGTGGAGCTAGAACTAGCAACATTGCCAGGTAGTGCTTAATATTAGTGAAGGCTACTTGGTAGTCCTTGTCCCAATTGAATGAGACCCTCTTGTGTAGTAGTCGATTCATGGGTTGAAATTTATCTGATAATTGTGTGATAAATCACTTTATGGATGCTACTTTGCCCTATAGGCTCCTTAATTCCATGAAATTCATGGGAGAATGCATTTCCAAAATTGCCTTGACCTTTGTTGGGTCTACTTCAATCCCTCATTTTGAAATGATGAATCCTAAGAGCTTTCCTAAAGTCACACCAAATACACACTTCTTAGGATTCAACCTGACATTATGTTCTATCAGGTGTTCGAAGATCTTTCTTAGTACCTTTGCATGCTTTGAACACAACAATGACTTTGCCAACAAGTCATTGATGTAATATTCCAATATCTTGTGCATATAGTCATAAAAGTTGTATGTCATATCCCTCTAATATGTAGCACCAATATTCTTAAGGCTGAATGACATAAAATTATAATAAAATGCCCCTCGTGGAATTATGAAGATGGTCTTATGCTGGTCTTCAGACTTAATCCAAATTTGGTTGTAACAAAAAAACCATCCATTAAGGAGAGCATTTCATGACCTGTAGTTGTATCTACGAGAGCATCTATGTTTGGAAATGAAAATGAATCCTTTGGTGTTGCCCTATTGAGGTCTCTGAAATCTGTACAGATACAGATCCTTACATTAGGTTTTCCTACAGGTATCATATTTGATACCCATTCTGAATAGTCGATGTAAATGATAAAATCTACATCTAGTAGCTTATGCAATTCATACTTAACCATTAAGGCTACTATTGGATGCATATTCCTAATTTTTTTCTTGACTGGATTTTTTTAGAGATATAGTGAAAGGTTATGAGTAACCAGTTTTGGATTTAGACCTAGCATGTCCTTAAAATTCCAAGCAAGGAGATCAGGTCTCTCTTTTAGTAGAGGGATGAGGTTGGCACGCTCATCAGGAGATAAAATTTCTCCCAATTTAAAATTCTTAGGAGTTGTGGGATCATTACTGATATCCAATTCAAAGGTTTCCTCTACTGACATGTGGGATACCTCCTCAAGCTGGTGAGACATAGGGATCAAGTGGATGTCATCTACTGGGTTTACAGGTTCCACTTTGGAAGCATCCTAAGTATGATAAAAATCATGTGCACATCCTAACACAAAATAAAAAGGTTGCAATATTTATTTATTAGGGAAGAAATATTCAAGCTCTAATGGTGAGTCAGTATGATCCCAATCAATAGCATCTACGTCAAGACACAATGTTTTGGAGGGATTGGCTAGATTGTGAAGTGGAGTGGTCAAATCAATGGAGATCATATTGATGGAATGGATCATGTCTTCAGGACCACATGCATGTGACTATACATTTATATAACTTCCATCCCCAAGATGTGGTTTTGGGGGTAAGGGGATTTTTGGATCCGATCTATGGACAGAATCAAACACAGGATCGGTAGGCTCATGGAGCTCTATATATGTTAGTGGATCAAGGAAAACCATATGATAAATACTATCCAAATTAGGTGGTCTTCCTCTAAGATGAGGGTGGAGATTGATATCTCTATACATATCCTTTGTAGTGTATGACATATTACGATGATGCATTTAGGGAGGCTCCAAATAGGCTCTCTTTATTTCATATTCATCATCATTGTCAAAATAAAAACCTTCACTACTACCTACTAGAACTGGGAGATTTGGAATATGGGGCCCAATGTAAGCCCACTCTTGATAACCACTATCACTAATGGAGGATTGTTCATCCTCAATGACTGTCTCCAAGGGTAATAGATGAGATAAATTTAGAGGGCCCAGGTAAGAAAACTTAGTATCATCCTCAGATTACTCATTGTGTGAGGACTCATCATTGTCATCACTCTCATACATGCAACTTGATCCATTTATCTCAGAGATGGACTCTACTACATCCTCATCAGGATGATCCTATGACTCAAAATATACTACTATACGAACATTCTAAACTTGTAGGCCCATGTTGTTGGCTTCCCCATGGATTTTTTCATCTAATTTGTCTCTTGGTATGTGTTCTAAATTGATCTCCACCAACATATTATCGTGATATACCTTGAGTGGTTCTATAGTTATGTAAGCCACTAACTGGTTATCCATTCGAAAGGAGGAGGGATTGGGGTGATAAGGATTGAATTCAACTTCACCCCCTATACTGAGGTATAGGTAGTCTAAAGATGCCATGAGGAGTTCATCCTATCCTCTAATATAATTTCCTAATCCAAACCTATCAATAAACAACTAATACTATGGTTCGTAAGGCCTGCTACATCCCTGCTCGAATAATTTGAGATCGTAAACATGCCAATGGTAACACTCAAAATATCATAAGGCATATTCCAAGTTAGAGATATATTGAAAATTCATAGTGAATGGTTCATCATCATCCTCATCCATGGCAGTGAGATGTAAGCTGGTCGAGCCCTCCATAGATGAAATTGGTTTGGTTAGGAAGTACCCCTAGTGGTACCACCATCCCTATTGGAAGACGATGGACTTGTGGTCGACTCATATCATACGTAGTCTCTATGATTAGCATAAATATCACATTCTACATAATATACTCCCCTAATATAGGATTAACCAAATGAATGGTCACCTGTGGTGCAGATGACCCTACTAAAGATGTAGGTGAAGTAGGCTAAGGTACCTCTTCAACTTCTTCTTGAGCATCCTCTACTTCCATGAGAGTAGGGACCTTGATGACAACTGGTTTGGGCACTTATTTTATCTCTTTTCTGCCTATCTTTACCTTTAGCTTCTTATCATCTTGATGCATTATGTATGTAGAAAGTCTAGTATATGTAGTTTTCATGTGCTCTGATAATTGAGATGCGAACATTGTAGGTTTAGCACACACTTCCTTCATATTACTTCCTAGATCTTTGATCGGTGATGCTGGTCGTATGTCCAAGTGCATTGAGGGGAGCATAAAATCCCAAAGAAAATCTACTAAATTGGTAGAGGTGGAGGACTAGGCTCATCATCCACTTCAACTTGGGAGATTTTAAGATACTCTTGATCTAATTCATCTCCCACTTCTTCTTTATACTGCATATGCCCATGATGTTTAGATGCAAGATGTTGGTCTCTATGTTGGGCTGCATGGCGAGTATGGGTGTCTATATGGTTAGGGTGCAACTCGAGCTATGAAGCAGCTCTTCTATCAAAGCTCTCCCTCACTATAGGGAGGTAAACTAGCACTGGTCAATCGGTCCTCCCTCTTAGCACACTCCTTTGATCAAGGATGCATTGCTCATGCATGTGTTGTTCATATAAGCATTGCCTTATGAACCTTTACCTCTGAGTGTCCTCATTTTCAAGGTGTTATTGCTCTATGCAAACATATTCCAATTGATCTTGGAGGATCTAACATCTCTACTCTGACACCAGGTCATGAGATCTATCTATGTAATTAGTCGTATGAGGCATTTGGTGTGTATGCTCTATTTGAGTGGCTTTTTGGGTGTGTCCCCCAATAGACTGATTTGCTATGCTCTTGCCCTTGTCTGTGAAGATGACACTTGCATTAAATGATAATATATACTCTATGCCCACATGGAATGTAGGGATTTGCATCTCACGAGAATTCTTGGAGCATTCTCCAAGATCTCTAATGGTCCTAATTTTACTTTCGCTATGCACACTCATATAATGAGAAGGTGCAGGGGAAGGTTTATAACCTAGTTATCCTAAGACTCTATCCATAATATCTAACTGTCTACTACACCATGGCTCATGAGGTGGCATACCATTCACTCCCACTTTAGACATATCTATGGTGATCCTACAAGATTCACATCTATTGGGAGTTTGTATGGGTCTATGCTTGAAAGTGGCCCTCTCTGTTTACCCCTAAATGAGTGGATCTTGAGCTTGCCTATACTCAGATGGTGGGGGTCTTGCACCTACCTTGTCTACAGGTCGAAGGGGTAGTAATATGGATCCCTCTATAACATACTCTTCAATAGATCTTGTGGATGCACACAGAATATGGTTATGGTAAATGCTAACCTATTCGAGACCCCCATGTTGAGAAGCCCCATACTCTAATATGTATCTCAAGGAGTGTCTAGTGGCTCCTCTAACTGGGGTATTCTCAATAGGATCCCTGCATGTAGAATTATCCCCTCTAATACTCGTCAAGCGACATTCGAGAGGGTTTTGTACATTGGATGGAGCTTCAACCTCAACCTAGGGTCTATGCCTGAATCGGCCTTTCCATGTTTGCACCATGATATTATATTATCTTCTATGTAAATTTTAAGGAAAATAAAGTAAACAATGATGATTATCTCTTTTAATTTTTTTTGTGAGCCCTAAACTGTTTGGTGTGTTTTAAGATTTGTTGTATTAAAAAGTAACTCTCATCATGTTTTTAATAAGTTGATGATATACTCAATTATTTAAGGGTTTTCACCTGTATAATCACAGCTCAAAAATCGGTAATGAAAGTCACGATCACGTAAACACCATAAAATGTGGATATGAAACCCAAACTTAGGCAGGGAGCACAGGTCCTCCTAGTCCTCATGCTGTTCACCTGTGTGTAGCGATACATCCCTCCGAAGAGGAATGTGTGCTATTTTGCATGGGCTATGATGACATCCTGAATCTGATATTGGTCTAGTAACAAAAGGATCAAGGGAGTTGGGCCAACAGATGGAAATCACTACCACCATTATTGAACCCTACTAGTGGTTGTATGTGACTTCCAAATCACTAGTTTTTAAAGTGTGTCATGGTGTGTGTGGTTCTTTTTACTTTGCATGAAATAAAAATGCATAAACTAGCATTCACATGACTTTCCTACATGCTTTTCAAAAGAACATTTCACTTTTAAGAGAATGCAACTGTCTATGATGTTCAGATGATGCAACTATCTATGGGGAAAATGGCCACTGATTGGGCCTCATACATGAAAACTCTAAACACACAATTTCCTAGACTACTGGATACTAGGGTGGACTGCAATCATAGATCCACTATTCCTAGCAACAACTAGTAGAAAACTAAAAATGAACTAGGATTTTCCCATTTCTAGCTCTCATTAAGTTTTCTAATTAACGTAAAATTTTTGTATTTTGGAAAATAAAAACACAAACAAATAGAAAAAATATAAGACAATGAAGAGTACCTCAGATCCAAGTCTGATGAAGTTATGGATGCCTATTGTATGCTTTATTCTTTTCTGACCACATCTATCAGGCGTGGCTGTAACTATTGTCTGTACCTCTGTGGCACAATGACAACTATTAACCATGGTTTTCAACCATGGCTAAGGCCTATCATCACAAAACACAGTAAGTTAGCATTCTATGGCATAAAATGTGGGGTTCCACCATGATCTCCTTATGTAGAAATCTAGGATGCATACACCTAAGATAATAATAACTGAAATATCACGTAAAGCATAAAAGAATGAATGAATTTGCAAATAACCACAAATAAAGGCTTCTTATTAAATTTCCAATGAAACTAGATTACAAATCCATCCCTCTTAGGGATACCCAATATGATACAATTATTACAATCATAGAAAATCCCCACGCAAGGGTAGGTGTAATCCGTAGGCTTCCTAGGTTGACACGAACTACTCCAAGGCAAATGTGGCCTTCTTCTCCATGATTAGAGGTATTTTTTTTCTTTGAATGGCAAGATCCTATTAAACTTGCATTCAAGAAATAACAAGAAATAATTAAAAGCAAAGGAGGCCTCTCTTAATGAGGCTTTTAGAGGAATATTGCATATAACATGTCATGAATTTTTTGAATAAAAAAAAATGCATAAGGTATGGCAATCTACACTAAATATGATAATTGGCCATCAAGAAATATAAACGAAACATAAATCAATCCACCTGATGTCCTATTTAAATAATTGGAAGCATGAAAACATAAGAAATAGCCACAACTAATCTATCTATCAAATGACAAGAAATAAAGGAAACAAGTCTTAAATTCCTACTTATACCATACAATTGTCTCTACTGAAACCAATATAGATAAAATGCATATAAGCTACTACAAATAAAAGGTAAAATACTACTAAAACCAAGGGAAAAATAAATTTAACTTGATCGCAGGTCTGCGACGTAGCTAGCACTGTTAGCAACAACTGAGCTAAAAATGTATTTGCTCTCAAATTCTAGTCTTAGATATCCAAGTCCCCTTGATGAATTGATGATCAAGGTAAGCTTATGATAGTAATTGTCAATGATTCGTAATACGAACGTAATTTTGACAAGATCAAGGGACCTACACTCAAGGGATATTTTGTTGAATTTGATTATGATTATGATATTATGACTACCCCTCAAGAAACAAGTTGATGAGGGAAAATAACAATTAAATGAAGTAATGAGTCACTTGACCACTATGAATGACTTGAATAATTTAAGGTTTAGCATTTTATACTTGGCGAGGCCTAATCAACTATGATTACAACTATTAATAGTAAATGTATATTTCTACCTCGTGGAGTGGTCCAGCCATGAAGGCCTTCTTAGGGAATTGAAATGATAAAAATTCCAATTAGGCATATGTTGAATCATATTTGTCGATGATCTGCTAAAAATATCATAGAAGAATTGACATGATTGCTTCATTCTCGTGGAGTAGTCTAGCCTCCAAGGCCTTCTTCGAGATTGAAATGAAGCATATCAATTCATTGATAATGAATTTACTCCAAATGTTCATATGGTAATTTACTCATATTTATAGATTGCATAGAGTGCCAGTCGCTGCAATTGCCAAGTGTATATGGTAAATAACTAGATACGAGGAAAATTTGGCTTTTTTATTATCTAATTTTTTTGTTATTTTTAAATATTTTTGACAATTTTGGTCCACCAAATATTTTTAATTTAGCATTTTAAAACTCCTCATGGTGGGATTTTGGAGTATTTATTGTAGGTTTCTAGCTGCGCTTGTCAGACGTAGCTAAATTTTGCTAATTTTATTAGTCACGACTTAGAACCATGGTCAGAAAACCCTAATTCTACGTCCATGGGTGTTAGCCATGGTCAGGAGCAAAATGGAAAATATTTAAGAAAAATCAATCATTTTCAACATCATTATTTCTAATTGCTAGCTTTGCAAACCTGAGTGCTCTGAGAGGTGAGTTATCAAATTTGACGTGGAATGCTACTGCAAACTCAACCTCACTACCACTTGTACCGATGGAAAACCAACCTAGAGGTATCAGTTCTACTAAATTAGAAGCACACAAACCCTTATTTCTACAAATACTAGATAAAAATGAACCTCATTAAGTAATGTATTAAATTAACATCACTAAACTGCTAGTAATGAACCATACCCTAGATAGATTTAGCCTAGGTTAGTTTAAAAGGGGTGGGTTTAATATTTTTTTTGGGATGTCTTGGGATAGGAAATGACCCCAAATAGGTCATCTCCCTTAGCCACAGATGGCAGGCATGGTCCCCAATTGGCAAATTGGGGGATGCGGCTATCAACCGCGATGGGATTCAAAGGAATTAATTAATTATTTTGACTTTTTGAAGTTTTTTGTCTATTTTTTTACAAAATTTTGAGTGCATTTATCGATTTTTATGTGCTTTTGAATATTTTATAATTTTTTTTTTATGTTTTAAAGTCATTTTTTGATGTTCTTGGTTGATTTTTAATCATTTCTGCCTTAGTATTCTACTTTCGATCAGACTCTTATTATGAGGGTGAAGGAATAAAAAATCCTTTGTAACCTGTATGGTGCCCTAACATAGGCATAGATAGACTAGTTTGGGGCCATGGGATTTGCTATGTTTTGCGCCTCTCCACTATTAGGGTTGATCAGGACTATATGACAGCTTTGGCCCGATGCTGGGATGTGCAGACCAACATATTTCACCTACCTATCAGTGAAATGATTGTGACTATGGAGGATGTGTACTACATCTTGACTTCCTCTAGATAGTGAGGCCATAACATCTTCACTTATTCAGGCAAAGAAGAAATTATTTTATCAGATCTTTGATCATCATAGTGATATGACAACAACATTTGAACCACTGAGGGGTCCACATTGAGCACTAGTACACCCAATAGGTTTTATCTTGGTGAGTGGCCATATTTATGCACTTGATTATGTAGATTGTACTCCCTGATACTTCTAGAGCAAGGTTCACCTGGAACCTCCTGGCAAGGATGCAAGATGTCCTGGTGAGCACCATTTAGCAGCCCCTGATCCTATCTTGGGGAGTGCCCTATTAGCGCAAATCTATAATGACCTATATTAGATCACTAGAGGAGTAGAGTGGGCATCAGTTGCAACTTACTTCTTTAGATCTAGGGGTGGAAACACATCAATATTGAGTGCCCTATAGGCCTACCACTCAAGATCACATACATTGAGGAGGTGCGTTAGTACTATGTAGCATGCTGGCCTCAAGATTAGGAGGGCTTCTAGATTAGGTCTCATGCAGGGGACCTGACTACTACATGGAGAATTTCACATGGCTACAAGCAGGCCTTACAAAAAATATTACATAAAAACCTACAAATTACACAGTAATGGAGGTCAAACAACTATTAGTCCATTAATCAACAACAAGGCTAGGTTGAGTGGCACCCCTACCTGGAAAACCCTCTATAGATAGAGGCTAATGAGTACCTACAAAGGGAATGCAAAGATAAATGGCTCCTTGAACACAAATCCAAGGTACAAGAGTTCTTTTACTTCTCCTGTGTCACCAGGTAGTTTGGAATCAGGTAGGACATCCTAGAGCTCCCCACCATATACCATCATCTCACTCTAGAGAGGGACCTGATATGTCCTCGAGTGTCTCTACTAGGGGCTAAGAATGATGAATTCTAAGATTTAGGCCCATCATAAACATGGATAATAGTAGACTATGATACTTTGTGGATGACCATGCTATGGTAGGGCTTGGAGGGCCCACTAAGTAGATTAGTATAGGGCACATTAGTAGAGGGCACTAAGGGAGTAGAGGTCGATCCTCATAGGCACTAAGTTCATTAGAGGACTAATGTTATATTGGGTAAGGGATGAGATATAGAGGAGGTCCCCTAGGCTAAGGTAGTGCCATAAAGTGAGATTGGGTAGCTTAGGGATCAAGTGGCTAGCCTACAGACTCAGGTAGGTATACTATAGATGTAGATGCTAAGGAGAGATACCTCCATAGATACCTTACAAGCATAGGTTAGTGACCTATAGTTATAGTTCATAGTAGCATAGACTCAGTGGTGCAGCCATGCAGAGGAGAAGACAACTCTCCAAGCACGGATTACCATGACATAAGACAAAGATCTAGAGGATTACAAGGTAGTGTATCCTCCTACAGTCTTAGCTAGATGCTATGATAGTAGAGCATGACTCTATTAGGGCTACAAGGGAAAACCCCTCATATCCATAGGCTACTCTAGTGGCTCCAGTTGCTCCAATAGTTCCAAAAATTCCTACAACTATAGGGGCTAGCAATGGCAGACCCGATGGCTGAGATCAAGATACTGTGGGCTCTGGTATAGAGATACATCAGTGAGTGATAATCAAATGCTTCCTACATATCTACCTTAGTGGGAGAGATTGAGCTACTCAGGGGTGAGGTTCTGGAGAGGTCCATAGCTCAAGGATCTTAAAGGACTCAAACTAGGGAGACAGGGCAGTCTTCAGCTCACTCCAGTCACAAGATGCATAGGTTAGAGAGGAGCTCAGGTGCCAGCTCCAGGTGGACTCACAAGGAGGGCAAAGGTGATGGTGGAGCATCATATACTGGAGGCATATGTGCTAGCTAGTATAGATATGTGATATATATTATTTTACCATTTTTGAGTGTAAGGTCGAGAACCTACACAGTTGTAGCCTACGAGAATTTTTGACATATGCTGATTTAATATTTATTTTTGATACACACACACACATATATATATGATCTACCATTTGAGGCTCATTATATATGTATATTTTAATTATTTTATATTTATGAGATGCATATGGATGCAATGCTAATGTGTTATGTTTATTTGACAGGCGCTAGATAGCTATGTGATGTATGATTAGATGTAGTGATATATATGTGTAAATGGACTACTTATTATGAATGTATATGAATGCACTATTTGATTTTAAATACACATTTAATTTATATTACTTGTATACATTTAATTTATGATGCTATTACATGATTCATGCCATGTATGTACTGCATATTTTTTATGATGATGATTTTCTTGTAAATGGACATGTATGCTTTAATCACTTAAAACATAATGTATGAATGCAATATGAGTTTAACAATCTACTGGATGACACCACAAAATGTATAACAATAATGCACTATAATTGATCTATCTTATCATAAGAATTAATCAATTAATCACCCATGTGCACTATGTCATGATATATTGTTTCTATTCATAATCTCTTGCAAGTTAAAATAATATGCGTAACATAGTCAGTGGATGTTTAAATATCATTTCTGAAATTCGTCTGGTATCTAACCTATATTATGAATAGTATTTAATAAATAAAATATTATAAAGAGAAATTTGATCCTTGATGATTGCGATGGTTGTTGCTATTTGGGAATTTTTGAGGTTTTCCATGAAACTCAAACACCCTAGTTGACTTATCAAAAGTTGTATTAATCACTATACTAGACTTCTAAAAAATAAAATTTTCACTTTGAAAGACCACACTATTCATTACCCTTTTGTGTGCGAATGAATGTATTAGATAAGGCATAAGCATACCCCAGTGCTAGGTAGGATTTATTCAACTCATTGCTGTATTGGGGATCCTCAAATGTCTATCTGATCCTAGGTTTGAATTTAGTTAGACTAGACCACTAGGCAATTTGGGCCACCTAAAGCTAGCTCACTTGTGACTTGCTAGACCTACCCCAATGTTAGACAGGATTCATTCAACCCATTATTGTATTGGGGATCACTCCATGGATTTGAGTATTGACCATTCCAGGGATTCAAGTTCACCCCCTTTTTTTATTCAATTTATTGGGATACTTGCTCACATATAGTGATAAAAATCACTGTTTATTTTGTATATACTCTTTTCTTTTCTTTCTTTATTTTTTATTTGTTTGCAATATGGGATTTGAATCTAGGATTTTGCTCATTTTTGTTTAAGGAAGAGATCTCTTTGGGTAGGGGGTGATCTTGTCATTTTGCAAATGACCTCTACTCTAGACCACTACTCATAAAATAAGCAAGTAATAAAACCTTTCGCCTAAGTAGGATTGTTAAAATATGTTTGATTAGTGATAATATTATGATATGTTAAGTGCTATCAAAACTAGATATCATCTACAAAAGCAAAGCAATATTTCTACCAAACTCTTGAGAAGACCACTAGGTATGGTTGAATGACCAGAAAACCCTAGTATATTCTTCATAGAAATAGGAGGGGTTGTGTTGAAAAACACAATTACTCACAAGGGTGATGTGTGATGATGATAATGCATAGATGCATGATTGAAGCACAAACATGGCATCATTTGTAATATTGCAAACACAACCTATCCTAATGCAAGTGTGATGGATGGAAATACCTAATGCAATGCAATTAAATGAATGCATGTGCAAAATGAGAATGCAAAATGCAAATGAGATGCAAAAATGCAAAATGAAATGCAATGTTTTTAAATTTTAATATTTTCATAATTTCTATGAATTTTTACAATTTTGATTTGACCAAAGGATTTAGATTTCTTTGGAGCCTTTTATGGGATGACGAAAGGGATTGTAGATGCCTTGGAGCCTTTTAATAGTTTGACCAAAGGGCTTACAGATGTCTTAAGAGCATTTTAATGGTTTTAGGTATAGAACACTTTAAGATGAAGGATGTTGAGAGGTTTAGGCTATTCAACCCCTTCAAGCGATGTTAAGAGATATGTCCCAGGTCCAATATCTATAAGGACCTAACCAATTAGCTATAAATTTGTCTCATAGTTCTAGCAATAGATTTAAGTTTTGTTGGTTTTCTTTCAGCACAAGATCACCAACCTCAAAGTATCTCAGATGGACTTTGTTATTTTAAGATTGTTTTAAGAGCTCTTGGTAAACACAAAGATGCTCAAGGGAATTCATGTGATGTTCATCAAGAAGCATCAATTGATATAGGCAAGCTTGTCGCATAGTGTCGTAATTGATGAACTATTTTAATGCAATGCATAGTGTTGGAATTTCCAACTCTAAGGGCATAATGGCATTAGTACCATATACTAGTGAAAACAGAGTTGCCCCAATGGGTGTTCAAATTCTTGTCCTATAATCCCATAATGGAAGGGGTAGTTAAATATTCCAATATTTGTGGTGCTCTTGTACCATATTTTTCAAGATGGATACCACTATCTTATTTGAAGCCTCAGCTTACCCATTTTCCTGTGGATAATATGGAGTTGCAAAACTGTGTTTGATCCTGTACTTGGACGTCAAAGCTCTCACAATTTTGTTTTTGAATGATGTTCCATTATCCAAAATTATTTTGGATGATATCCCAAAATGACTTATTATTTGGTGAGTATGAACTCTGTAATACATGCTCTAGTTATCATTGTTAATGGGATTGCTTCCACCCACTTAGTAAAGTAATCAATAGCTGTAATAATGAATGTATGCTGGTCCAATGATGGAGGATAGATCTTACCGATTAGATCCAAACCCCACTAAGAAAATGACCAAGATGATTGAATGGGCTGTAAGGCTTGTGATGTCAAGTGCACAAGATTAGCATGATGCTGACATTTAATGCATTTCCTGACATACACATTGCAATCCTTCTCTATAGTAGGCCAATAATAGCCCATATGAAGGATGTTCTTGATGATAGCCATGCCACTAAAATGGCCACCACACATACCATCGTGAGCTTGCAAAATAGGCCAAGATGATTTTTGAGGCTCAAGACAATGAAGGAGAACTCCATTGTAACTTTTATGATACAAAATATCTCCTAACAAGACATACTTTGTTTCTTTCTATTTAAATGTGTATTTCATGGCATGCAATAAACCCTAAGGTATTACACCAAGTTTTAGGAAATCATGTATTTGTGACATCCAATTCTGATAGACCTCAACCTCAATTGATAAGACAAAATGTTCCCATTGTAGTTTAATATTCGTAAATGTAGACTGGGAAACAACCTTATGGTGAATGGTAGTACCATTCCCCGTAGGATCTTGCAAGATCAATGATCCCTAAGATTCCCTCTTGAGAAAGTATCTAGCTTTGTAGAACCATTCATGGTTTGGTTCTATATGAATCATGTTGACTAATTATTTGTTATCCAAAGCCTCATGTTGCATGATAGAGTGTGATAACATTTTTACATGGATGGTAGTAAAATTGGTAGATGGATTCTAAGGAATTAAATATCCCAAATATGCCATAGTTTCTATGAATCTATTTGATGAATGAGGGATTACCTTGATGTTGTACCACTCCAACTAAGCTAGATAAGTGTCAAAAATATCTTTGTAGAACTTTAGGATAGAACACCTACATTGAAAAGGTCCCTTCACTTGGTTGACAATGATAAGGGAATAACCAAAGATATTTAACCTTTTAATATTCATGGCGATAGCTATTTGAAGGCCCAAGATTAGGGCTTTGTATTTATAATTATTTTAAGTGTAAGGAAAGTATAACTTAAATGACAAGGACATGGGAGCACCTTGTGGCATGAAAAAAACTATTCCTGCACCACCCCCTTGCTCACACTTCAAACCATCAAAGAACAAGGTCATATCAGCTTTGTTATCTAGTTTTATGGGTTTGGGTGCTTCAAATATTGCAAATATTGCATCATCAGGTAGCTCAATGGTGAGAGGTCTACTATTTTCTAGTGGTGCCTCTACCATTTGATCATCTATGACCTGTCCCTTGATGGACTTTTGGCTAATGAATTCCAAGTCAAATTCTATCAATAACATGATCCACTTTGTAGTACATGTATTATGATACATATTGCTCATCATATACTACAAAGGATTTTGTTTTTATATGACATACATCGTATGACTTAAAATATAATGCCATAATTTATTTGTAGTGAACACCACTGCTAAATACAATTTTTCCATGTGGGCATATCCTAGCTCGTAACTCACCAAAGTTTGGCTAATGTAATATATGGCTTGCTCTTTGTCTTGCACATTCTTTTGGTCTAACATTGTCCCTAATGCAAACTTAGTTGCTGATATATATCAAGAATGGTACATATGGTCTTGGTGGATCTAGTACTAGCGACATCACCAGGTAGTTCTTAATCTCACCAAAGGTTGCTTGATAGTCCTTGTCCTAATTGAATGGGACCCCCTTGTGTAGTAGTCGATTCATGGATCAACATTTATCTGATAATTATGCAATAAATCACTTTATGGATGCTACTTTGCTTTGTAGGCTCCTTAATTCCTTAATATTCATAGGGGGACACATTTTCAAAATGTCCTTGACCTTTGTTGGGTCTACTTCGATCTCTCATTTTGAAATGATGAATCCTAAGAGCTTTCTTGAAGTCATGCCAAATACACACTTCTTAGAATTCAACCTAATATTATGCTCTATCAGGTGATCGAAGACCTTTCTCAGGACCTCTGCATGTTCTAAACGTAGCAATGACTTTGCCAACAAGTCATCAATGTAATCTTCCAAGATCTTGTGCATGTAGTCATGAAAGATGTATGTCATAGCTTGCTAATTTGTAGCATCAGCATTCTTAAGGCTGAATGGCATAACCTTATAACAAAATGTCCCCCATAGCATTATGAACATGATCTTATGCTGAAATTCAGGCTTAATTTGAATTTGGTTGTAACCAAAAAAATAATCCATTAAGGAGAGCATTTCATGACTCATATTTGCATCTACGAGAGCATCTATGTTTGGCAATAGAAATGAATCCTTTGGTGTTGCCCTATTGAGTTCTATGAAATCCATATAGATACGAATCCTTCCATCAGGTTTTCCTACAAGCACCATATTTGATACCCATTCTGGATAGTCAATAGAAATGAAAAATTCTACATCCAACAACTTTTGCAATTTATCCTTAACTATTGAGACTATTGTTGGATGCATCTTCCTGAGTTTCTGCTTTACTGGATTTTTGAGAGATCTAGTGAAAGGTTATGAGTAACAAGTTTTGGATCTAGACCCGACATGTCCTTATAAGTCCAAGCAAAAAGATCAAGTCTCCCTTTCAGTAGAAGGATGAGGTTGGCACACTCATCAAGAGATAATTTTTTTCCAAATTTAACCTTCTTAGGAATTGTGGGATCATTGTTGATAGCCACTTTAAACATTTCCTCTACTGACATGTGGGATCGCTCAAGTTGGTGAACCATAGGGATCAAGTGGATGTCATCTACTAGGTTTATGGGTTCCATGTTAGAAGCATCCTCAGCATGATAAACATCATGTACACATCCTGGAACAAAATGAAAAGGTTGCAACATTTCTTTGTTAGGGAAGAAATATTTAGGCTCTAGTGGTGAGTCAGCATAATCCCAATCAATAGCATCTACATCAAGACACAATGGTTTGGAGGGATCGACTAGATTATGAAGTGGAGTGGTCAAATCAATGGAGATCATATTTATGGAATGGATTATATCTCCAGGACCACATGCATGTGACTTTACATTTATATAAATTCCATCCCTGAGATGTGGTTCTAGGGGTATGGGGACCTCTGGATCCAATCTATGGATAGAATCAAACACAAGATCGCTAGGTTCAAGGAGTTCCCTGTATGTCACTAGATCAGGAAAAACCATATGATAAATCCTATCCAAATTAGGTGGTCTTTCTCTAAGGCAATTATGGATATTGATATCTCTATATATATCCTCTGTAGTGTATGACGCATTATGATGACACAATTAGGGAGGTCCCAAATAGGCTCTCTTTGTTTCATCTTCGTCATCACTATCGTAATAAAAACCTTCACCGCTACCTACTAGAACTAGGATATTAGGAATATGGGGCCCCATGTAAGCCCACTCTTGATAACTGCTATCACTAATGGAGGATTGCTCATCCTCGATGACTATCTCCAAGGGTAATAGATGAGATAAATTTAGAGGGCCTAGGTAAGAAAACTCAATCTCATCCTTAGATTTATTATTGTATGAGGAATCGTCATCATCATCACTCTCATACATGCAACTCGGTCCATCTCTATCAGAGATGGACTCTGCTATATCCTCATCAAGATGATCCTTTGACTTGAAATCTACCTCTATACAAACATTCTAAACTTGTAGGTTTGTGTCATCGACTACCTATTGTGACAACGACCCTAAAATTGGGGACCCACCTTAAATTTTATGATTTTAAGGGATTTTTGCTTATCCAATTTTGCTTGCATCAAGGTATTGGAAAATTTGCTTTCACTTTGGAATTGTTTACATATTTGCATTTTGAAGGTTTGAATGTAGTTGCAATGCTTGAAAATTGAATATTTTGATTATTTGCATATTAATTGCATTATTTCAAATTAAATAATTTGATTAAAATCATTTTCAAAGGTTTAAATGATTAATTTTAATTTAAATAATTAAATTTTATCTTATGGTTAACCCTAAAATTAATGCAAAATTGAAATGGACATATCTTGAGATAGAAAACTTCATTTGATCTCATTCAAAACTTGGTAAAAATATATGGATTTTCTCTTTCTAATGATACCAAACTTGCAAGATTCTAGATGTCAATTTCACCAAAAATAGCAGGTTAGTTTAGTAATATGAGAAATTTGAAATACTTTTGAAAAAAAAGGAAAGTTACGGGAAAGTAAAGTTTGGTTTTGTTTTGATATTATGATTATTGTTTCATTATGCAGGTAATACAAGGGCAATGGTTTGAAGAAGATAATTATAAAATCCGTTCCTGGTGAGGAAATGAATTAACTAAACTTTTCAAATTATAAATAAATCATTGAGATTCATCGAAAAGGTCAGAAATTTTATACAAAGAAGAAGAGGAACGATTGGAAGGAGCAAAGCTACACATTCATTGGAGGAAAATGGAGAAAGCCATTTGTAGAACAATGGAAATTATTGTAAGATTTAATACATTGTTTTAAGCATTTTGGATCCAGATTTGTGCACAGACTATATTTGGAATTAATAAAATGTTTATTACAATTTATTAATAGTTTTGTATACCTTAGAAGATTGCATCAATTCATTTGATTTCATTGTGTGAATACTGGTGAAAATTGAATTGGTTTTAGAATTTTGTAGATGGAAATATGATCTGTGGATTTTGTACGAGACATTAAGTTAATTTCTAAAGTTTAAAATCTTTTATTATCTTTACTATTATTTCATTTTGAAAACTATATATTATAACCTAGCATAATTTTTATAAAGTGAAATTATATGGTTAGGTTATAAATTAAATTTATTATTCAAATATTACATCAATTAATATTTGAATTAATAAATTTAAGAAGGGATAAATGAATATTCTATTCCTAACATTAATTTCATAAGGTTGAGGAACTAGGATTGATATCTCTAAAATTCAATTTGGATTTGATTTATAATATAGTTCTATTTATTTTAGAAGTCCAATTTTTAAATCAGAGATCACATTTACCCTTTTGAATATTTAATTTCATAATATATATCAAAAGATAAATATTATAAGTAAATCTAATTTATAAAATTTATTTTATCATAAAATCCAAAGTTTATAGATTAGTTTCATATTAAGCCCTAAGATTTTATCATTGAAAAGGTTTTGGAACATTATAAATTGGGCAAGACATAATTTCATTTATTCACCTCTTATGGGTTTGATTTATGATTTCATAAGGGGTTTTGAATAAATAATTGCTTTATCAAATAGACATTTGGGAAATGAATTTATTATAAATTTATTATATTCCAAAGGTTTATTAAATTTATAAAATTTCATTTACTTTGATCTTTATCAAAATTAAATTGAAATTTAATACAAAATGCTAGATTCTTTTTATGCTAATTTCATTTAAAGCATTTTGAGACATTAAATTGAAGAGAGGAAATAAAATTTGGTATACTTTAACCTAAGATCATAAAAAAAAAATTATTTTGTTGAATTGATATCAAAGACATACTCCACATGATGGATTCAAAATCATTTACATGATCCCAGGCCCCTTGTTAACAACACTTTGCGAACCACATAGAGTTTTAAGGCACAAATTTACTTATACATGTTTAATATTTGACGCATTAAGTATGAGCCTTGAAGAAATACTTACTTCTTTGCAAGGAAGGATATTTATATCCTAGTTGTCGAGTGCTTTTGTAATAGGACAAAAGTGCACATCAATACTACCCCACGGATTTGTTCATCCAAGTTGTGTCTTGGTATGTGTTCTAAATCGGTCTCCATCAAGATGTTCTCATGATATACCTCAGGTGGTTCTATAGTGATGTAAGCAATTAACCAATTATCCCTTAGAAAGGATGAGGTATTGGGGTGATAAGTATTGAAGTCAACTTCACCTCCTAGACTGATGTACAAGTGGTCTAAATATGCTATGAGGAGTTCTTCCTATTAGTTGGCAACTAATACTATGGTTTGTAAGGCCTCCTATGCCCTTGATCGAATAATATGAGATCGTAATAATTCCAATGGTAATACTCAAAATATCATAAGGCATATTTTGGGTTAGAGAGATAATGAACATTCACAACAAATGGTTCATCATCGTCCTCATCCATGGCAGTGTGAGATGCAAGTTGGTCGAGCCCTACATATATGAAGTTGGTTTGATTAGGAAGTACCCCCAGTGGTACCACCAGCCCTATACGAAGACAATGGGCTTGTGGTCAATCCATATATTGTGTAGTCTCGATGATCAATGTAAATGTCATATTTTACACAATATACTCTCGTAATCTAGGATTAACCAAATGAATGATCGCTTGTGGTGCAGATGACCCTATTGAAGACATAGGAAAAGCAGGTTGAGGTACCTCTTGGACTTCTTCTCAATTGTCCTCTACTTCCATGGGATTAGGGACCTCGATGACAACTTGTTTTAGCACTTGTTTTATCTCTTTTCCACCCATATTTATCTTTAGCTTCTTATCATCTCAATTCATTATGGATGTAGATGGTCTGGTAGATGCAGCTATCATGTGCATCGATCATTGAGATGTGGACTTTGTAGGTTTGACACACACTTCTTTCATATTGCCTCCTAGCTCTTTGATCGGTGATACTAGCCGTATGTCTAGATGCATTGAGGGGAGCACAAATTCCTTGGAAAATCTACTAAATTCACGTATTTGAATGGTTCTTCATCTGGAGGTACCACATGAACCTGTCCCTCATGCACATATTTAATACACTGATGAAGAATGGAAGGGATACAATGCATTTATATTATCCAAGGCTTGCATAGAAGTATATTATACTGCATAGCACCTTAAATCACATGACACATCACTAGGATGGTCTTCAATACTACCTAAATAGGTAAGACTATCATGCAGACAATTGAGCATAATGCATTGTTAAAATATCTTAACGTGAAAGCAGAAGGTATGATATGCCTCTTTGAAAACTTTAGGTATGTCAATTCCTTGGTCATGATTATATTGATTGATGATCCTATATCAATAAAAACCCACTTGAAAGGTTTATGATTTATACATGCAATAATGTGAAGCGTTAGGTCTGCTATGATAGTGGAAACCATATTGATTTCATGATCATAAAATTGTATGATCAGTTCCTGACATTGTTGCACGTGTCCCACAAAGTATGTGAATGCTTCAAGATCTTGGTACTACACTTCTATGGACCTTAGAACATCCATAAACATCTCCCTATGCTTGGGAGACTACTGAATAAACTCATAAATTGACAACTTTACTAGAGTAATTTGTAGGTTTTGAACTAACCTACTCTTAATTGTTACCACAGGCCTAGTTGGTGGGCCTGGCATATTCTGGGCTGGCCTTGGAGGAGGCATAGCTTGGACACTAATAGGCAACAAAGGTTGATTTGGTATTTCATAACTCACATGTCTTGTAATGACATTGACCATTATGAAAAACCTATGGGTTGGTGGTTTGATGCGTACTTGATTGAATTGGCCAACATTGTTCCTTGGTACCTCATGGTTGGGTAGATTATTTTTATAAATCCCCATATTTTGATTGTTAGGCACTTGCAGGTTGTCCACAAGAAGCGTACCTCTTTTGATCATATTTTACACTAAGTGTTTGAAAGACCAACATACCTCTATGTCGTGACTTTTTGTTCGATGAAATATGCAATAGTGATCATCCTTATATCCCTTAGGCTTGGGTTGATTAAGGTCCACTAATTTGATTTTCGGTAAGTTTATTGCCTTGCCTCACACAATTGATGGAAAATTTATGTCAACAATTTTGATAATTGAGTGAATATGTGAGGAGGACATCTTTCTTTGTCATTAACCTTATGGTTGTTGTTGCGCTACTCATCCTACGTAGGAGGAGGTTGGGGTTGATAATTTCATTATTGTTACCCCTTATCCCCTCTTTGAAGGTTTAAAACCACCTGATTAACGTGGAATGGCTTGGCATATTATTTCTCAGTGTTCTTCTTGTTCCATTTCTTCTTGCTTATCAGTTTCAAGTTACCCTCCTGTAACTTGATATCCTCTATCACTTTAGCTTATGCCAAAGACTCTTAAAATATTTGATACTGCTATAACTGCAACAATAATGAAATGTGCTTTGTGCAACTCTTCGTAAACATCCAAGTTAATTCAAAATTAGGGATGGAGAATGGTAAATTTACCATTATCTTTCTCTATCATTTCCCATAATTCATAACTGGCTCATCATCATGTTGCATTAAAGTAGCCAAATCGAATAAGTTCACCTTTTTCTTGATGCCGAAGAAGAAGCGTTCAATAAATGCATCGACCAGTTTCTTGAATCTGGTGATGTTATGACTTTTGAGTTGATTAAACCATTCTTGAGATATGCCTAAGAGGGTTGTAATGAAGGTCTGCAGGATCAAGGCATCATTGTTCTTGATCTAAAAGCACATGTCTAGAAAACTTGTAACGTGCTCCTGAGCGTCCTCCTCTCCTTTAAAATTTTCTAGCCAAGGCATCTCAAAATACTCAAGATAGGTAGGAATAGGCAATGATAGGCATAAAGGTTCATTATGAATCTTGTTTAAGGTAGGATTTTGATAAGCCATTCCTTGCTTCTTGATAGCTTTAACCATTTTTGCCAAGGACTTATAGTCCTACAAATATAAGAACTCCTCTTCTCTGGATTACCTTTGAGGCACCTTTGGAGGTAGATTCCTCTTCGATCGATGTGGAGGACTAGGCTCATCATCCACTTTGACTTGGGAGATTTTAGGATACTCTTGATCTAATTTGTCTCCCACTTCTTCTTCATACTACCTATGCCCACGATGTTCGGATGTGGGATGCCAATCTCTATGTTGGGTTGTATGGCAAGTATGGGTGTCTATATGGTCAGGGTGCAACTCAAGCTATGAAGCATATTGTCTATAAATGCTCTCCATGTACTCACTATAGAGAGCTAAACCGATATTGGCCAATAGGTCCTCCTTCTCAGTACACTTATTTTATAAAGGATGCATTGCTTGTGCATGCGCTATTCATATAAACATTGTCTAATGAACCTTTTCTTCTGAGTGTCCTCATTTTTGAGGTATTCTCACTTTGCACAAACATCTTCCAACTGGTATTGGAGGATCTAACATATCTACTCTGACACCAGCTTGTGAGATCTATCTATGTGATCAATCGTATGAGGCCTTTGGTGTGTACACTCTATTCAATCAGATTTGTGGGTGTGCCCCCAATAGACTAATTTGCTATGCTCTTGCCCTTATATGTGAATATGATATTTGTGTTCAACGTTTGCCTATACTCTATGCTCGAATGGAATGTAGGGACATGCATATCATGAGATTGATTGGAGCATTATCTAGGTTCTATGATGGTCCTAATTGTACTTCCACTATGCACACTCATAAAACGATAAGGTTTAGGAGAAGGTTTATAACCTAGTTGTCCTAAGACTCTATCCATACCATCTATCTATATACTATGCCATGGATCATGAGATGGCATACCATTCACTCCCACTTCAGAAACATCTATAGTGATCCTACAAGGTTCACCTCTATTGGGATTTTGTATGGGTCTATGCTCAAAAGCGGCCCTCTTTGTTTACCCCTGAATGGGTGGATCTTGAGCTTGTCTATACTCAAATGGTGGGGGCATTGTGCCTCCCTTAGCTATAGGTCGAATGGGTATTAATCTAGATCCCTCTATGACATACTCTTCAGTAGATCCTATGGATATACGTAGAATGCAGTCATGGTAAATTCTAACCTATTTAGGAACCCCATGTTGGGAAGCCCCATGCTCTAATCTATGTCTCGAGGAGTGTATAGTGGCTCATCTAACAAAGGTATTCTCAATAGGATCCCTATGCATAGAATTATCCCCTCTAATACTCGTCAAAAGATATTCAGGAGGGTTCTATGGTTGAGGGTTCCTATGTGTCTTGTTGTGCATTGGGTGGAGATTTGGCCTCGACCTTGGGTCTATGCCCAGATTAGCCTCTTCCTGTTCGCACTATGATATTATAGTATCTCGTATGTAAATTTTAAGGCAAACAAAGTAAACAATAATGATTATCTCTTTTAAATTTTTGTTTGTGAGCCCTAAACTGTTTGGTGTGTTTTAATATTTGTTGTATAAAAAATTAACTCTCATCATGTTTTCAATAAGTTGATGATATACTCAATTGTTTAAGGTTTTTCAACTGTATACTTGTAGCTCGACAACTAGAAATGAAATTCACCATCACGTAAACCCTCCAAAATGTGGAGATGAAACCCACACTCAGGTAGGGAGCACAGGTCCTCCTGGTCCTCACCCTGTTCACTCGTTTGCAATGATACAACCCTCCAAAGAGGAATGTGTGCTATTTTACATAGGCTATAATGACATCTTGGATCTGATATTGGTATAGTAACAAAAGGATCAAGGGAGTTGGGCCAACGAATGGAAATCACTGCCATCATCATTGAACCCTACTAGTGGTTGGATATGACTTCCAACTCACTAGAATTTAAAGTGTTTCATGGTGTGTATGGTTATTTATACTTTGCATGAAATAAAAATGCATAAACCAAAATTCACATGACTCTCCTACATGCTTTTCAAAAGAACATTTTACTTTTAATAGAATGCACGATTATACTAGATGACGTTCAGAGAATGTAACTATTTATGAGGAAAATGGACATTGATTGGGCCTCATACATGCAAAATCTAAACACACAATGTCCTAGACTGATGGAGACTAGGGTAGACTACAATAAAATTTCCACTATTCCTAGCAACGACTAGTAGAAAACTAAAAATGAACTAGGATTTCCCCATTTCTACCTTTCATTAAGTTTTATAATTAACCTAACATTTTTGCATTCTGGAAAATAAAAACACAGACATATAGAAAAAACATAGTACAATGAAGCCTACCTCAGATCCAAGTCTAATGAAGTTTTGGATGTCTATTGTATGCTTTGTTCTTTGATAACTGCATTTTTTAGACACGACTACAACTATTTGCAACTTTATGGTAGGGTGACAACTGTTAACCATGACTGTCAGCCACGGCTAAGGCCTATCATCACAAAACATAGTTAGTATTCTATGGCATAAAATTTGGGGTTCCACTGTGATCACCTTCTGTAGCAATCTAGGATGCATACACCTAAGCTAATAATAACTGAAAGATCACATAAAGCATAAAAGAATGAAAAAATTTGCAAATAACCACAAATAAGGGCTCATTTTATTAAATTTTCAATGAAAATTGATTACAAATCCATCCCTCTTAGGGATACCCAATGTGATATAATTATTATAATAATAGAAAATCCCCATGCAAGGGTAGGTGTAATCCGTAGGCTTCCTAGGTTGACACGAACTGCTCCAAGGCAAATGTAGCCTTCTTCTCCATGATTAGTGGCATTTGTTGCTTTGAATGGTAAGACCTTGTTAAACTTGTTTTCAAGAAACAACAAGAAATAATTAAAATCAAAGGAGGCCTCTCTTAATGAGGATTTTAGAGGAATATTGCATATAACATGTCATGAAAGCTTGAAATCAAGAAAATGCATAAGACATGGCAATATACACTAAATATGATAATTGGCCATCAAGAAATATAAAAGAAACATAAATCAATCCACCTAATGTCCTATTTAAACAATTGGAAGCATGAAAACATAAGAAATAGCCACAACTAATCTATCTATCAAATGATAAGAAATGAAGGAAAAAAGTATTAAAGTCCTATTTCTACCGCACAATTGTCTCTACTGAAAGCAATATAGATCAAATGCATATAAGCTACTGAAAATAAAAGGTAAACTACTACTAAAACCAAGGTAAAAAGGAAATTAAACCTGACCATGGATCTACGACACGACTAGCACTGTTAGCCATGGTTGACAACCGTGGCTAAGCTAAAAATATATTTGCTCTCAAATGCTGGTCTTAGATCTCCAATTCCCCTTGATGAATTGATGATCAAGGGTCACCACTATATCCTCTGATAGATTTGGTGGTTGAATTGCTCATATTGGTGATGGATGGGGCTCAATTGGTTTTCTTGATTTCTCCTAGCCCTCCATAGCCTTCTTGATTCTAAATGTCATGTGATCTCCAATTAGGAAGTAAAAGTATTCCTCTCAATGGATACAAGTGAGTATACAATTTGATAGGGTTTCCCTGCTCTTCAACTTGAGATTCTTTCATACTTGTCCCCAATTTGGAGTGGGGTTATATAGAATTTGAGGTCTTGTCTTCGATTCATGTAGAATCCAATATCAATAAAGGGAATATGGGGTAGTTGGAGGGAAGATTATAGAACTTTCTACTCTCTAACTACTTGGATCTTCAACCAATTGGCTATTGTAACTGATTTTGGTTCGGCTGAGGTCCAACTGATTTTGAAGGCTAAGCACATCTCTAAGGCACGGTCAGCTCTATTAATCATGGGTGTCAACCACATCCAACACTGATTAGGCCAAAATTCCTAAATGAGTGGTTAGAACCACTGCTTCACCTTGGAATCTATCCAATATATTTCATATGGTCTTCTAGCATGTCCCATATGAGTAGTCACCTCGACATGATGCATTTTAGGTGTCTACACATCTTGTCTTGGATTCTACCATATTTACGTATGATAGGATTACTCTGCAAGAAAAGAGATATATACCATGTAAGTAATTGTACTTTCATTTTTGTAGGATATTCTATAAATAATATTATCATTAATACAACAAAATTAATCTTTGATGAGAGTAGTTTTGCTCATTATTATTTTTTAGACAGATACATAGTTTCCAAGAAAATCATGTGTGACATGGGTTATAGGGAAAAAGTGCTAGGTCATCTAGAAAATGACATACGTGAGCCTCTTGACACTGAAGAATGGCTTACACGATATGGTATTGGATATTTCCCCCAAAATGCCATCCTTTCCCTTTTGATGATGGTGATTATCTGATCACATATGGTGAATATTTAGAGAATAAAAAATGCATGAAAGGGATCAAAAAAGGTGAGGGACCCCTTGTTTCCCCTAATAATTATTGTAATATGCTTTTAGTAATTCATCCTAAAATAATTACCACTCTGGATGAATGTGTGGAAGGATATGTATTTTATGATATCGCACATGATGAGGTCATGCAAAATGGATTCTTCTATGATGGTTCCATCCCATGTATAGCCCACATTCAAAAAAAAAACCCATAGGATGAATTGGTAAATTTATCCTTAGAAGAACTTCAAGAAATGGATGTCTTGCCCACTCCTCCCAATTTCAAAAGGGATTTAAACATTGTGATAGAAGATATTTTGAAGATTAACATTGGTACTGAAACCAATCGTCGCATGGTTAAAATTGGAGCTACTTTGAGTGTATAAACACAAGCTAAATATAAGAGTCTCCTAGTAGAATATCTTGATATCTTCACATGGAATTATGAAAATATGCTTGGGTTAGATCCCTCCATAGTTATGCATCATTTAGTGGCCCGTATTAATGCCAAACTAGTGAAACAAAAACTTAGAAAAATGCACCCTAAAATCACCTTGTTGGTCAAGGAAGAGCTTCAAAAGATATTAGATGTGGATTTAATCCAAGCCATCAATTATTCAGACTTGATATCCAACATCGTTCCAGTATCTAAAAAAGAGGCTAAGAAAAATAGATTATGTACTGAATTTAGGGACATCAATACCGCATGTCCCAAAGATGATCTTCCCCTCCCCAATATGGATCAAATTGTTGATTTCACAGTTGGAAGCAAGATGTTATCCCTCATGGATGGTTTTTTAGGATATAACCAAATCTGCATAGTGCTAGAAGATCAACCTAAAACTACTTTCATCATACCATGGGGAAATTTCTATTGGAAAGTAATACCCTTTGGTTTGAAGAACGTAGGTGCAACCTATCAACGAGCCATGAACTATGTGTTCCACAATATGATGTATGAAACATTACATTATTATGTTGATGATATTATTACCCATGCTATTAATGAGGAAGATCACATTCCCAACCTTCGATGGGTATTTGATATACTTCACGAGTACAAAGTCTATTTAAATTCAAACAAGTGCATTTTTGGAGTCAAATCGGGAAAGTTGCTGGGATTTATTATTTCCATGTGCTAAATAGAGATAGATCCAATTAATATAGAGGACATTATGAATATGCCATCACCTAATAATCTGACTGAGCTTTATAGTTTACAAGGTAAACTTTAGTCTATCTGTCATTTCATTGAGAAGCTAGCAAATAAATGTCAACCTTTTCTTAAGCTTCTTAATAAAGGTACCTATTTTAATTGGGATGTTGAGTGTTAAGAAGCTTTTGATACTATAAAAATGTACCTACTTACACCACCTATGCTTGTACCTCCTAAACAAGATCAACCCTTTATATTGTACATTTATGCTTTGAAGATCACATTGGGGGCAATGCTCACCCAACATGATGCAAAAAAGAAAGAGCAAGAAACCTACTACATTAGTAGAACTATAGTGAGTTATGAAACTCGCTACACACCCTTATAAAATGTTTACCTCTCTATTGTATTCTCTACACAAAAATTGCGTCATTACATTCTTAGTCAAAAAACATTTATCATAGCAAAAGTCGATCCATTACATTATTTAATGAGTAGACCTTGTTAGGACGTGCAACAAAATGGGTTCTTACTCTAAATGAATTTTATTTGACATTCATTAGACAAAATTCCATCAAAGGACAAGTTATAGCGGATCAACTTGCTACTGCTTCCCTTGAATCCACTCATCCTTCAACAATAGAATTACCAAATGAATATATTAATTTAGAGGACAATAATTTGAATTCTCGATATCATTATTTGATGGAGCTTGTTGCATGAGGGGCACACGTGTAGGAATTATATTGGTATCTCCAAAAAAATAACCTTGTCATTAAGCTCCAATTTGCTTGCACTAAAAACATAGTAGAGTACGAAGCCTTAATTCTTGGCTTACGTGCAAATCTATGTTGGCAATTTTGGGTATGTTGCCTAGATTCATGTTTGTGAGTTGTCATTGATGTCAAAAGGAGTTTGTGTTGATGTCAAAAGGAATTTGTGCTGATGTCAAAAGGAGTTTGTGTTGATGTCAAAAGGAATTTGTGCTGACATATCTTGAAAGTTCCATGATGTTTGTTTAAAGGTTTTTATTAAAACCATGGTGACAATGTTAAAGGCTTTTCTTAAAACCATCTGGACTCATTAAGGGTTTTTATTAAAAGCATCTTGGATTAATGAAAAGGTTTTGCTCCTTGAAAAAACCTTAAAAGTCTATTTTTATTATTAATAAATAAATTAACTCAAACCTTTGAAAAGGTTTTAAGTTAAGTTTATTATTAATAAAATAATAATTATTAATTTAATAATTATTATTGAAAGGGTTTCTAAACCCTTAGCGATGCTCATGTAAAATACTTACCTCACCGAAGTCAACTTGCATGGGATGAAAATGCAATGTTTGAAAGGAGCTCCGATGTCAATTTGCATGGGATGAAATACAATTTAAGGGCATTATTTCCTATGGTTTTAAGCACCTTCGATTTGCGCGATTACCTTAAAATTTGTATTGCTTTGTGACCTTAGATTTTGTATTGCACCATGATTTTTGAGTCTCATTTTGCTCTATGTTAATTTTTGATTTCGTGCGCCAGTGAGGAAAACAAATCTGGTCTGTGTTAAATTCTGATTTCGGGGGAAGTGAGGAAGACAAATATGGTCTGTGTTAAATTCGGATTTCATGCGCCTATGAAGAAGGAAAATATGGTTGTCTTTTATGAGCAAATGGAAGGTTAAAAAATGAGTAGCATTTGAGAGTTTTGTTGGGCACTTGTGCTCCAACGGCGGAGGTAGTGGAGCGAAGGCGCTCGCTAAGCAAAGGTGTCAATTTCGATTCACGATAGGTATGTTTCAGTCTTTTCTTGATTATGATTATTGTGCACGTGGCATGGCGGTTGCTTTGGGACATGATTTTGGAGGAGGAAGCACTTTGGCACTTATTTTGGTGTCTCGACACTTCTCCTAAGGTTGGAGAATTTATTTTTGGCCAAAGTAGATCTTTTGTTGATAATGTGGAATATTTGATTTGACTTGGAAATTATTGTTGGTAATTGGATGGAGGTATAAGGTTAAATAGAAATATTGCTTTGAAATTGTTAGTATTGATGCTTAATGTTTATGTGGTAAATGCATTTAGAAGTAAATGTATTTTAGAAGTTATAAGGGTTTAAGGAATAATTGTGCTTAATGTCATATTGGGGTTAGAGAGCCTTTGGAGTTATTGAGTGGATATTCTCTTGTAATTATTTTTTGAGGTTGAAGTTATTTTGTGATATATTAAGTAGGAGTTATAAGGTGTAAAGGAATATTTTTGATATGTATATTTGTGAGTTTTTATTATTGATGAGTTGGAGTGATAAGGTGTTATTAGAACTCTTATCATTGTGCATTATTCCATTGTTGCTAACTCTAATTTGTGGCAAATTGAGAGTTAGTGTTGTGACAGATTTTGAGTTCTTCTTCTTCATCAAAGTAAAGGTATGGGCACATTCTTCCATGGTTATTATTGATTTATGGTTTTCTAAAAATAAGTTTCGAGTGAAAAGGATTAAATTAAGTTTCCTTATTCGTAGTGGATCTTATTTTCTGAAAGTGGAAGTATTGATTATGCATTATGAGATCATGATGAGTTTATGAGTTATTGCATAATTTTGATTTATGAGAGTGCAAGGATTTGAAGTTTGCTTTAGGGTTTTTGAGTGAGAAGCTTATGCCATTTCTATAAGTTGTTAAAACCCTAATTGAGTTGTTTAGTTGTTGAGAGTTTGGTTTTGAGATTGCTTCCATTGATATTGAGTTGATCAAGTTATGATTTACTTGATACATGAGTTGGGCTTGCTCCTTTGAGATTTTATTTTATCAAGTTGTACTTTTCTTGATAAACTTGGTTGCATTTTTAAGTTGAGCATTCCCATTTGAGAGAAGTTGGAAATATCTTGAATCCCTTTTTGATGTTTAGAAAGAGATTGCTTTGAGTTCTTGAAAACTAACTTGGCTAGGGTTTGATAGCAAGTTATGGTTCTATGTTGGAGGAGTTGATTCCTTGATATTCCATTATTGATAATTTTTGGGTTGTGGTTCAAGATCTTGTGAAAGTATACTACTTCTATCTTTATTATGATTTGAGAAAGAGTTTTTTTTTGAGTTGAAGATAGAACATATTGAGTCTCTAAAAATTATCTTTATGCTCCAATGAGATTGATTTGAGTTGATATTGAAATTTGAATGATAGAACATATTGAGTCTCTAACAATTCTCTTTATTCTTCTATGAGATTGATTTGAGTTGAGATTGAGAGTTGAAGGATAGAACATATTGAGTCTCTAACAATTCTCTTTATGCTTCTATGAGATTGATTTGAGTTGAGATTGAAAGTTGAAGAATAGAATATATTGAGTCTTTAACAATTATATTTATGCTTATATGAGATTGATTTGATATGATTGGATGAAACACATTGGGTCTCTAACAATTATCTTTGTGTGTTCACATTGGGCAAGTTTCTTGGTAAAATTGCTTGAGATATTTGGGAATGTTCTTGGTGAGCTTGCTAGGACATATTTGGATAGGTTCTTGTGGAGAACTTGTGGACTGATTTTTACAGGTTCTTGTGGAGAACTTGTGGACTGATTTGGACAGGTTCTTGTGGAGAACTTATGGACTGATTTGGATAGGTTTTTGTGGAGAACTTGTGGACTGATTTGGATAGGTTATTGTTGAAGAACTTGTGGATATATTTGATGAATTATTGGTGAAGATTTGTGAGCAGTTGTGATTGATTTGTTCAAGATTTTGGCTTAATATTAGGATAGATCTGACAGAGATTTGAGAGCAAATTCGTGTTGGACTAGAGGAATGAGTTTGATGTAGATTTGTGATAGATTTTGAGAGGACTTGTGCTGGACAAACTGACTGTGTTTAGTACAGGTATTGATGAGCAGTTGTGAAGGTGATCAGTGAGGATAGAAGTATCTAGAGCCAGAGCAAGGATGACAGGTAGTCTTCTATGGAAATGAGTTCCACCTACTAGCGGCAGAAGAGGCAATGATATTCTAAAGTATCATTTCTAGAGCTTTGGAGGATATGACATCTCCTTTAGGCATGAGGCTCATAAATATTTGATTAGAGGAAGGATTATCCTTTGGACAGGAAGTCCATAAAAATTGGAATTAGGAAGGATTATCAAAGGATTTGATTGAGAATATTTAGTGAAATATTTTCTCTTTGGAGTATCCCACCTTGGGTGAACCATGTTATATTGGTGTCTCAATTGTGTGATGACTTGTACACTAGTTTGATTACTATTTTGATTTTGCTATTGGTTCATTGCATTGCTTTCTGAAGTAAAAGGAAAAACTTAAAAAGTGGTCTTATACTATTCACCTCCCTCTTAGTATAAGCTTGTGTTATTCAATTGTTATCAGAGCAGGTTCCTTCGAAAGAGTTTCACAGCTTGAAGAAAAAGCTTGAAAAGAACACAATGGATTTTACAAGTGGTAATTCAGCACCTATTCTTGACAGGATAGATTTTGGTGTATGGAGCATAAAGATGAAGGTTCATCTAATGGCTCTTGGAAATGAATTTTGGGAAGCAGTTGAGTTTGGGTACACTATTCCAAAGCTCCCTCCTACTATTAAAGATGATAAACTTCTACATCACAGCAATTCAAGGGCAATGAATGCAATTCTAAAAGGTCTACAAAAGGCAGATATTACAAAGGTGATTCATTGTAATACAATAAAGAAAATGTGGGATCAATTTCAAGTGGTTCATACTAGTGATGCAAATGTCAGAAAAGAAAAATTGAGATATTACAAAGGTATGTTTGAAAAACTCAAGATGAATGATGAAGAAAATATTAGTTACTATATGCTTCGTATGGATGAGATTGTTAATTCCATGAAGGAACTAGGTCTTGAGCTTGCTAAAAATATTTTTTATGATAAAATTTTGAGGTCTCTTCCAAATAGATTTAGTGAAAATATTTTAGCTATTGAGGAAGCCAAGGATTTGGATAAATTGAAAAAGGATGAGCTTCATAGTATACTTGTAGCTTTTGAGTTAAGAACTAAAGTGGTACCTGATCCTAAGAAGGAGGCAACTTTCAAAGCTACCAAGAAGTCCAAGGCAAGTTCTAGTGATGAGTCTTCTAGTGATGAAGAAGTAAACTATAGCAGAAAAGACAAGTTCTCAAGAAAGCACAAAGGTATGAAATCTATTAAATATTTCAATTGTGGAAAATTTGGTCACTATGCTACTGAATGTCTGAAACATAAGGATGATTGTGATGAAGAAAAATAGTATTATAAGAATAGGGAATCTGAGAAGAACAGGTATCAAAGGAAGAACATAAATGAGCAAAACAATCAAGGGAAGAGGTACTTCCAATAACACAAGAAAAGTTTCTACATAGACAAAGCAAGTAAGTGTTCTAGTAGTGATGATGGAAGTTCTTCAAGTTATGATAGAAATGAGATGTTGTATCTAATAGAAAAGGAAGGAAAAGAAAAGAGGAATAGATTTGTTGTGCTTAAGTTCTTTAGATGTGGAAATTTTGGTCACCTTGAGGATGATTGTACAAATTATGGTTTAAATTCTGGTAATACTATGTATGAGGATGCTTCAAAAAATTATGAGGAAGATATTCTTATGGATTTAGATGAAGGTAGCACCTCTAGTGGTAAGAAATCAGAAAAAGATATTGATGTTTCAAAAGGTAAATAAATAGAGGATGTTTTAGAAAAGGGAGAAGTAGATCTTGAGGTTGAACTTGTTAATGCTCTTGATGTGTTAAATAAAGAAATAAATAAATATGCTAGACTCATTGATAGGTTTTATGAATGCCATTATGAAAGAGATGAGCTTAGATGGAATCTTGATATCTCTATAGAAAATACACAAGAACTCAAGGAAGAGTTGGCATCTAGGTCTCTTGAGTGTAAAGAGTTAAAACAAAAAGTAGCTTCCTTGAAAAAGGAAAATAAAGAGTACAAGGAGAAGCTTTATATGTTTGAAGAAAGTTCTAAGAAGGTAAAATATATCATCAAGGATCAAAGAAGGACAACAGATAAAACAAGTCTTGGTTTTGGAAAGAAACAAAAGGAACAGGTTGAGGACTCTAGTATGAGCTCCTAAGAAGAATATGGTTCAAATGAAGAGAGTACTTTAGAGAGTAAGTTTTCATATGGTAATTCAAATGGCACAGAATCAGAAAATAGGAATTAGCATAAGGGGAGAAATACTAAAGGACCTATGAGGTCAAGGCAAGGAAATTTCAATGGAAGATGTTTTGCATGTCACAGGTTTGAACACATGGCTTTACAATGCAGGGCTCAAGCAAGACAGGTTAATGGAAATTTAAAAAATGGTAATTTATTTCAAGGGTATTACTACTCTTGTAATAAGTTTGGGCACAAGGCAGTTAATTGCAGGGTTAATAACAAGAACAGGTTTGGTCCAACAAAGAGGATTCAAAAAATAGGTACATCTCAAAGGAATAACATTGTCAAATGTTATAAGTGCAATAATTAAGGACATACAACCAGATGGTGTAGAGTAAAATTTCCAAGGTACAGGTTCAGGGCTATGAATAGGAATAGGAATAATGGCAAGAACATGAATAATGGCAGGAATAGAAATAATGGTTTGGACAAAAACAGGGATGAGAACATGAACAAGAACAATGTTTTGAATAGGAACAAGAACAAGGATATAAACAAGAAAAAGAATAGGAACATGGAAAAGGATATCAAGAAAAATCATGGAAAGGCATCTATGGATACTGATGATGATCAGTGCCTAATGGGAGTTTTAATCCCACCCCAAAATTAATCACCTCAACAGGAGGTGGGGGAGGGGCTAAGCTAAGAGGGTCATTCTTAGCCTTGAGCTCCAAAGGTGACCCTTTGTAATTGATGACAAAGGGGGAGATATTTGAGTAAGGGGGAGAACCTTGAGTTAGGAGGAGCAAAGCTTCAGAGGATGGTTTTCAGTTGGTTTCAGTTTTGACAGTTGGTAGTGGTTTCAGTAGTGTTTTGCCATCAATGACAAAGGGAGAGATTGTTGGTAATTTTGGGTATGTTGTTGAGCAAGGTGTAGCAACAGTATTGTCATTGTTGTCAACACAGTAAGACAGATCGGTTGATGCAGTGGACAGGAGTTCAATGATGCAGTGGATAGGAGTTCAGAGGTTACTCAGAGTATGTACAGTGGTTTTCCAAAAGATAGAAGTGGCCCATAAACTAAAAATCAAAATAAAATCACAAGGAAGAAAACTGTCGCAATATCGCGACATGTTGAGCAAGAAAGAAAAACTGTCGCGATATCATGACATGTTGAGAAGAAAGAAAAACTGTCATGATATCGCGACATGTTGAGAAGAAAGAAAAACTGTCGCGATATCGTGACATGTTGAGAAGAAAGAAAAACTGTCGCGATATCATGACATGTTCGGAGAGAAAGCGCAAGCAAGCAAAACTGTCGTGATTTCATGACATGTTCGGAGAGAAAGTGCAAGCAAGCAAAATTGTCACGATTTCGTGACATGTTCGGAGAGAAAGTGCAAGCAAGAAAAACTATCATGATTTCGTGACATGTTCGGAGAGAAAGCATAAGCAAGCAAAACTGTCATGATTTCATGACATGTTTGGAGAGAAAGCGCAAGCAAGAAAAACTGTCACAATTTTGTGACATGTTCGGAGAGAAAGTGCAAGCAAGCAAAACTGTCACGATTTCGTGACATGTTCGGAGAGAAAGCGCAAGCAAGCAAAACTATCATGATTTCATGACATGTTCGAAGAGAAAGTGCAAGAAAGCAAAACTATCATGATTTCGTGACATGTTGGAAGAGAGAAAGGCAAGTAGAAAAAGTGTCATGATTTTGCGACATATTGCAAGAGAGAGAGGCAAGTAGAAAAAGTGTCACGATTTCGTGACATATTGTAGGAGAGAGAGGCAAGTAGAAAAAGTGTCACGATTTCATGACATATTGCAAGAGAGATTGTACGGAAGAAAAAGTGTCGTGATTTCGTGACATATTGCAGGAGAGAGATTCCGAAAGAAAAAGTGTCACGATATCGCGACATGTCGAGTTTTCGCAACTTGAAGGCAAGAGAGAGTCCAGGAGAAAAAGTGTCGCGATATCATGACATGTCGGGTTTTCACGACCCGAAGGCAAGAGAGAGAGTCTAGGAGAAAAAGTGTCATGATATCGTGACATGTCGGGTTTTCATGACCCGAAGGCAAGAGAGAGAGTCCAGGAGAAAAAGTGTCACGATATCGTGACATGTCGGGTTTTCACGACCGAAAGGCAAGAGAGAGAGTCCAGGAGAAAAAGTGTTGTGATATCGCGACATGTCAGGTTTTCGTGAACCAAAGGCAAGAGAAAGAGCAAAGGAGAGAAAGTGTCACGATTTCGCGACATGTCGCATTTTCGCAACTAAAGGAGGAGAGAGAAAGTAAGAAGGTAGAAGTGTCACGATATCGCGACAAAAGTAAAAAGGAAGAGCAAGGAGGTGAAAGTGTCGTGATATCACGACATGTGTTTTCACTGGTACAAGCCAAGAAGAGTAGCAAGGAGGCGAAAGTGTCGCGATATCGTGACATGTTGTGTTTTCGTTGGTACAAGCCAAGAAGAGTAGCAAGGAGGCAAAAGTGTCACGATATCACGACATGTTGTTTTTTCACTGGTACAAGCCAAGAAGAGTAGCAAGGAGGCAAAAGTGTCACGATATCATGACATGTTGTGTTTTCGTGGGTACAAGCAAACAAAATAAGCAAGGAGGCAAAAGTGTCACGATATCGCGACATGTTGTGTTTTCATAGGCGAAAGCCGAGAAGAGGACAAAGAGGTAGAAGTGTCACGATTTCGTGATAGGTCACTTTGGCATGAGCTAAGAAGAGAACCCAATCGAAATAAGATATGTAACAGTTAACTAAAGTTATACGACAGTTACAAGTGCAGTTGCAGAAGAAAATCATGTAGCTAAAATAAGAAGAGTTAACTGAAGTCATTACATCAGTTACAAGTGCAATTACAGAGAAAAATCATGCAGCTAAAATAAGAATAGTGAACTGAAGTCAGAATGACAGTTACAGGGCCAGTTACGAAGTGAAAGCATCGAGCAAGGGTTAAACTGAAAGTCATCAGTCGAAGAACAAACAAAGAGCCGTAACTATTAATAGGATGCATGAGAGAATACTGTGTGATAAAAGAGTTACATATAGAAGTTTCTATTAATAAGTTGCATGCAAAAATATGGAAGCTAAAAATAGAGTCAAAACTTTGTTATAAAAGGAGGTCTGCATGAAGAATTACAAGCGGCTCTGAACTAGAGAGGAAGTGCTGCTGAATAGAGTGAAAGTGCTACAAAAAGGAGGGCTGGAAGAGAGCCATAAGAGAGTGTTAAGCAGATCTATGAGGGCCGTAAAAGTGCAGTAAGCAGAGCCATAAGAGTGTGTGGTTTTTTGGTGAATAGCGAGAGAGTTTTGGTTAGCAATAGACCAGTCAGGGTCTTATACAAGCGAAGGCATTTTTTATGTCAAACATATAGTTTCAAAATTGCAGTCCAATTTGGTGCTTGGAATTAGGGGTTGGTGCTCCTTTCTGTTGGTGCAAATAAATTAGGGGTTGGTGCTCCTTTCTATTGGTGCAGATAAATTAGGGGTTGGTGCTCCTTTTTGTTGGTGCAGATAAATTAGGGGTTGGTGCTCCTTTCTGTTGGTGCAAATAAATTAGGGGTTGGTGCTCCTTTCTGTTGGTGCAGATAAATTAGGGGTTGGTGCTCCTTTTTGTTGGTGCAGATAAATTAGGGGTTGGTGCTCCTTTCTGTTGGTGCAGATAAATCATGGGTTGGTGCTTCTTCCAGTGGGTGCTGGTAAATTGATTGTAAAATTTATATTTTGCAAAGGTTGGATTTGGATGGGAGTCCAAACAGTCAATTTTTGAGGAGTAGCCAAAACCTGTGAACCTCGATATATCTTGTGTTGTGTGATGCTCTCTTGTTATATTTTCTTTATGTGGTTTTGAGCTTTCATTGTTTTGGCTTTAAGAGTTGAAGTTTTTAAGTTTTAAAGAGCCACACTGATTCACCCCCCCTCTCAGCATCATTGTGAGACTAACATATGTTTCCTAGCTTCATGTTTGTGAGTTTTCATTGATGTCAAAAGGAGTTTGTGTTGATGTCAAAAGGAATTTGTGTTGATGTCAAAAAGAGTTTGGTGCAAAAAACATCTTGAAAGTTCCATGATGTTTGTTTAAGGGTTTTTATTAAAACCATGGTGACAAGGTTAAAGGTTTTTCTTAAAACCATCTAGACTCATTAAGGGTTTTTATTAAAACAATTTTGGCTTAATGAAAAGGTTTTGCTCGTTGAAAAAACCTTAAAAGTCCATTTTTATTATTAATAAATAAATTAACTCAAACCTTTGAAAAGGTTTTAAGTTCAGTTTATTATTAATAAAATAATAATTATTAATTTAATAATTATTATTGAAAGGGTTTCTAAACCCTTAGCGGTGCTCATGTAAAAGACTTACCTCACCGATGTCAACTTGCATGGGATGAAAAATGCAATTTTTGAAAGGAGCGCTGAACTCAATTTGCATGGGATGAAAGACTATTAAAGGGCATTATTTCCTAAGGTTTTAAGCACCTTCAATTTGCGTGATTACCTTCAAATTCGTATTGCTCTGTGACCTTCAATTTTGGATTGCACTATGATTTTCGAGTCTCATTTTGCTCTATGTTAATTTTTGATTTTGTGCACCAGTGAGGAAGAAAAATCTAGTCTGTGTTAAATTCTGATTTCGTGCGTAGTGAGGAAGACAAATATGGTCTGTGTTAAATTCGAATTTCGTGCACCTATGAGGAAGGAAATTCTGGTTGTCTTTTATGAGAAAAGGGAAGGTAAAACAACAAGTAGCATTTGAGATTTTTGTTGGGCACTTGTTCTCCAATGGTAGAGGCAGTGGAGCGAAGGCGCTCGCTAAGCAAAGGTACCGAGTTTGATTCATGACAGGCGTGTTTCAATTTTTCTTGGTCACAGTTATTATGCACATGGTACGGTGGTTGATTTGGACCATGATTTTGGAGGAGTAAGCACTTTGGCACTTATGTTGGTGTCTCCACACTTCTCCTAAGGTTGGAGAATTAATTTTTTTCCAAGGAAGATCTTTTTTTGATAATGTGGAATATTTGATTTGACTTGGAAATTATTGTTGGTAATTAGATGGAGTTATAAGGTTAAATAGAAATATTGCTTTGAAATTGTTATTATTTATGCTTAATGTTTATGTGGTAAATGCATTTAGAAGTAAATATATTTTAGAAGTTATAAGGCTATAAGGAATAATTGTGCGTAATGTCATATTGGGGTTAGAGAGCCTTTGGAGTTATTGAGTGGATATTCTCTTGTAATTATTTTTTGAGGTTGAATTTATTTTGTGATATATTAAGTAGGAGTTATAAGGTGTAAAGGAATATTGTTGATATGTATATTTGTGAGTTTTTATTATTGATGAGTTGGAGTGATAAGGTGTTATTAGGACTCTTATCATTGTGTATTATTCCATTGTTGCTAACTCTAATTTGTGGCAAATTGAGAGTTAGTGTTGTGACAAATTTTGAGTTCTCCTTCTTCATCAAAGTAAAGGTATGGGCACATTATTCCATGGTTATTATTGATTGATGGTTTTCTAAAAATAATTTTGGAGTGAAAAGGATTAAATTAAGTTTCCTTATTTGGAGTGGATCTTATTTTCTGAAAGTGGAAGTATTGATTATGCATTATGAGATCATGATGAGTTTATGAGTTATTGCATAATTTTAATTTATAAGAGTGGAAGCATTTGAAGTTTGCTTTAGGGTTTTTGAGTGAGAAGCTTATGTCATTGCTATAAGTTGTTAAAACCCTAATTGAGTTGTTTAGTTGTTGAGAGTTTGGTTTTGAGATTGCTTCCATTGAGATTGAGTTGATCACGTTATAATTTACTTGATACATGAGTTGGGCTTGCTCCTTTGAGATTTGATTTTATCAAGTTGTACTTTGCTTGATAAACTTGGTTGTGTGGTTAAGTTGAGCATTCCCATTTGAGAGAATTTGGAAATATCTTGAATCCATTTTTAATTCTTAGAGAGAGATTGCTTTGAGTTCTTGAAAACTAACTTGACTAGGATTTGATAGTAAGTTATGGTTCTATGTTGGAGGAGTTGATTCCTTGATATTCCATTATTGATAATTTTTGGGTTGTGGTTCAAGATCTTGTGAAAGTATACTACTTATATATTTATTATGATTTGAGAAAGAGTTTGTTTTTGAGTTGAAGGATAGAACATATTGAGTCTCTAACAATTCTCTTTATGCTCCTATGAGATTGATTTGATTTGAGATTGAAAGTTGAAGGATAGAACATATTGAGTCTCTAAAAATTCTCTTTATGCTTCTATGAGATTGATTTGAGTTGAGATTGAGAGTTGAAGGATAGAACATATTGAGTCTCTAACAATTCTCTATATGCTTCTATGAGATTGATTTGAGTTGAGATTGAAATTTGAAGGATAGAACATATTGAGTCTTTAAAAATTCTCTTTATGCTTCTATGATATTGATTTGATATGATTGGATGAAACACATTGGGTCTCTAACAATTCTCTTTGTGTGTTCACATTGGGCAAGTTTATCGGTAAACTTGCTTGAGCTGATTTGGGCAAGGTCTTGGTGAGCTTGCTAGGACATATTTGGATAGGTTCTTGTGGATAACTTGTGGACTGATTAGGGCAGGTTCTTGTGGAGAACTTGTGGACTGATTTGGACAGGTTCTTATGGAGAACTTGTGGAATGATTTGGAAAGGTTCTTGTGGAGAACTTGTGGACTGATTTGGATAGGTTCTTGTGGAGAACTTGTCGACTAATTTGGACAGGTTATTGTTGAAGAACTTGTGGATAGCTTTGATGAAGTATTGGTGAATAATTGTGAGCAGTTGTGATTGATTTGTTCAATATTTTGTCTTAATATTGGGACAAATCTGACATAGATTTGAGAGTAGATTCATGTTGGACTAGAGGACTAAGTTTGGTGTAGATTTGTGATAGAGTTTGAGAGGACTTGTGCTACACCGACTGACTGTATTTAGTACAGGTGTTGATGAGTAGTTGTGGAGGTGATAAGCGAGGACAGAAGTCTCTAGAGCCAGAGCAAGGAGGATAGGATGTCTTCTATGGAAAGGAGTTCCACCTGCTAGCAACAAAAGATGCAGTGATATTATAAAGTATCATTTCCAGAGCTTTGGGGGATAGGACATCTCCTTTGGGTAGGAGGATCATAAATATTTGATTAGAGGAAGAATTCTCCTTTGGATAGGAAGTCCATAAACATTGTAATTGGGAAGGATTATCAAAGGATTTGATTAAAAAAATTTAGTGAAATATTTTCTCTGTGGAGTAGCCCACCTTGGGTGAACCACATTATGTTGGGGTCTCAATTGTGTGAGGACTTGTACATTGGTTTTATTACTACTTTGATTTTGCTATTGGTTCATTGCATTGCTTTCTGAAGTAAAAGAAAAAAGTTAAAAAGTGGTCTTTTACTATTCACCCTCCCTCTCATTATAAGCTTATGTTCTTCAATTGGTATCAAAGTAGGTTCCTTTGGAAGAGTTTCACAGCTTGAAGAAAAAGCTTGAAAATAACATAATGGATTTTACAAGTGGTAATTCAGCACGTATTCTTGATGGGACAGATTTTGGTCTATGGAGCATAAAGATGAAGGTTCATCTAATGGCTCTTGGAAATGAAGTTTGGGAAGCATTTGAGTTTGGGTACACTATTCCAAAGCTCCCTCCTACTACTAAAGATGATAAAATTCTACATCACAACAATTCAAGGGCAATGAATGCAATTCTAAAAGGTCTACAAAAGGTAGATATTACAAAGGTGATTCATTGTAATATAGCAAAGGAAATGTGGGATCAATTGCAAGTGGTTCATACTAGTGATGCAAAAAATTGAGATATTACAAAGGTATGTTTGAACAACTCAAGATGAATGATGAAGAAAATATTAGTTACTATATGCTTCGTATGGATGAAATTTTTAATTCCATGAAGGAACTAGGTCTTGAGCTTGCTAAAAATAATTTTTGTGATAAAATTTTGAGGTCTCTTCCAAATAGATTTAGTGAAAATATTTCAGCTATTGAGGAAGCCAAGGATTTGGATAAATTGAAAAAGGATGAGCTTCATAGTATACTTGTAGCTTTTGAGTTAAGAACTAAAGTGGTACCTGATCCTAAGAAGGAGGCAACTTTCAAAGCTACCAAGAAGTCCAAGGGTAAACAACAAGAAGATAGTGATGAGTCTTCTAGTGATGAAGAAGTAAACTATAGCAGGAAAGGCAAGTTCTCAAGAAAGCACAAAGGTATGAAATCTATTAAATATTTCAATAGTGGAAAGTTTGGTCACTATGCTATTAATTGTCTGAAACACAAGGATGATTATGATGAAAAAAATAGTATTATAAGCACAGGGAATCTAAGAAGCACAGGTATCAAAGGAAGAACAAAAATGAGCAAAACAATCAAGGGAAGAGGTACTTCCAAAAACACAAGAAAATTTTCTACACAAACAAAGCAAGTAAGTGTTCTAGTAGTGATGATGGAAGTTATTCAAGTGATGATAGAAATGAGATGTTGTTTCTAACAGAAAAGGAAGGAAAAGAAAAGAGGAATAAATTTGTTGTGCTTAAGTGCTTTAGATGTGGAAATTTTGGTCACCTTGAGGATGATTGTACAAATTATGGTTTGAATTCTGGTAATACTATGTATGAGGATGCTTCAAAAAATTATGAGGAAGATATTCTTATGGATTTAGATGAAGGTAGCACCTCTAGTGGTAAGAAATCATAAAAGGATATTGATGTTTAAAAAGGCAAACAAATAGAGGATGTTTTAGAAAAGGGAGAAGAATATCTTGAGGTTGAACTTGTTAATGCTCTTGATGTTTTAAAGAAATAAAGAAAGAAATATGCTAGACTCATTGATAGGTTTGATGAATGCCATTATGAAAGTGATGAGATTATAGGGAATCTTGATATCTCTATAGAAAAGACACAGGAACTCAAAGAAGAGTTGGTAGCTAGGTCTCTTGAGTGTAAAGAGTTAAAACATGAAGTAGCTTCCTTGAAAAAGGAAACTAAAGAGTACAAGGAGAAGCATTATAGGTTTGAAGAAAGTTCCAAGAAGGTAAAATAAATCATCAAGGATCAAAGAAGGACAACAGATAAAACAAGTCTTGGTTTTGGAAAGAAACAAAAGGAACAGGTTGAGGACTCTAGTATGAGCTCCTAAGAAGAATATGGTTCAAATGAAGAGAGTAATTTAGAGAGTAAGTTTTCATATGGTAATTCAAATAGCACATAATCATAAAATAGGAATTAGCATAATGGGAGAAATACTAAAGGACCTATGAGGTCAAGGAAAGGAAAGTTCAATGGAATATGTTTTGCATATCACATGTTTAAACACATGGCTTCACAATGCAGGGCTCAAGCAAGACAGGTTAATGGAAATTTTAGAAATGGTAATTTATTTCAAGGGTATTACTACTCTTATAATAATTTTGGGCACAAGGCAGTTAATTGCAGGGTTAACAACAGGAACAGGTTTGGTCCAACAGAGAGGATTCAAAAAATAGGTACATCTCAAAGGAATAATATTGTCAAATGTTATAAGTGTAATAATGAAGGACATACAACTAGATGGTGTAGAGCAGAACTTCCAAGGTACAGGTTCAGGGCTATGAACAGGAATAGGAATAATGGTAGGAACATGAATAATAATAGGAATAGAAATAATGGTTTGGACAAAAATAGGTATGAGAACATGAACAAGAATAGGGTTCTGAACAGGAAAAAGAACAAGGATATAAACAAGAAAAAGAATAGGAACATGGACAAGGATATCAAGAAAAATCATGGAAAGGCATCTATGGATATTGATGATGATCAGTGCCTAATGGGAGTTTTACTCCCACCCCAAAATTAATCACCTCAATAGGAGGTGGGGGAGGGGCTAAGCTAAGAGGCTCATTCTTAGCCCTAAGCCCCAAAGGTGACCCTTTGTCACTGATGACAAAGGGGAAGATATTTGAGTAAGGGGAAGAACCTTGAGTTAGGGGGAGCAAAGCTTCAGAGGATGGTTTTCAGTTGGTTTCAATTTTGATAGTTGGCAGTGGTTTCAGTAGTGGTTTGCCATCAATGAAAAAGGGGGATATTATTGGCAATTTTGGGTATGTTACCTAGCTTCATGGTTGTGAGTTGCCATTGATGTCAAAAGGAGTTTGTGTTGATGCGAAAAGGAATTTATGTTGATGTCAAAAAGAGTTTGGTGCCAAAAATATCTTGAAAGTTCCATGATGTTTGTTTAAGTGTTTTTATTAAAACCATGGTGACAAGGTTAAAGGTTTTTCTTAAAACCATCTTGACTCATTAATGGTTTTTATTAAAACCATATTGGCTTAATGAAAAGGTTTTGCTCCTTGAAAAAACCTTAAAAGTCCTTTTTTATTATTAATAAATAAATTAAATCAAACCTTTGAAAAGGTTTTAAGTTAAGTTTATTATTAATAAAATAATAATTATTAATTTAATAATTATTATTGAAAGGGTTTCTAAAACCTTAGCGACGCTCATGTAAAAGACTTACCTCACCGACGTCAACTTGCATGGGATGAAAAATGCAATGTTTGAAAGGAGCACCGACATCAATTTGCATGGGATGAAAGACTATTAAAGGACATTATTTTCTAAGGTTTTAAGCACCTTCGATTTGCGTGATTACCTTCGAATTCATATTGCTATGTGACCTTTGATTTTGGATTGCACTATGATTTTCTAGTCTCATTTTGCTCTATGTTAATTTATGATTTCGTGCACCAGTGAGGAAGACAAATCTGGTCTGTGTTAGATTTTGATTTCATGCGCAGTGAGGAAGACAAATATGGTCTGTGTTAAATTCAGATTTCGTGCGCCTTTGAAGAAGGAAATTATGGTTGTATTTTATGAGCAAAGGGAAGGTAAAACAACAAGTAGCATTTGAGAGTTTCATTGGGCAATTGTGCTCCAACGATGGAGGCAATGGAGCGAAGGCACTCACGAAGCAAAGGTGTTGAGTTTGATTCATGACATGCGTGTTTCAATTTTTTCTTGGTCATGATTATTGTGCACGTGGTATGGCGGTTTATTTGGCCATGAGTTTGGAGGAGGAAGCACTTTGGAACTTATGTTGGTGTCTCCACACTTCTCCTAAGGTTGGAGAATTGATTTTTGGCCAAGGTAGATCTTTTGTTGATAATGTGGAATATTTGATTTGACTTGGAAATTATTGTTGGTAATTGGATGGAGGTATAAGGTTAAATAGAAATATTGCTTTGAAATTGTTATTATTGATGCTTAATGTTTGTGGTAAATGCATTTAGAAGTAAATGTATTTTAGAATTTATAAGGGTTTAAGGAATAATTGTGCTTAATGTCATATTGGGGTTAGAGAACCTTTGGAGTTATTGAGTGGATATTCTCTTGTAATTATTTTTTGAGGTTGAAGTTATTTTGTGATATATTAAGTAGGAGTTATAATGTGTAAAGGAATATTGTTGGTATGTATATTTGTGAGTTTTTATTATTGATGAGTTGGAGTGATAAGGTGTTATTAGGACTCTTATCATTGTGTATTATTCCATTGTTGCTAACTCTAATTTGTGGCAAATTGAGAGTTAGTGTTGTGACAGATTTTGAGTTCTCCTTCTTCATCAAAGTAAAGGTATGGGCACATTCTTCCATGGTTATTATTAATTGATGGTTTTCTAAAAATAAGTTTGGAGTGAAAAGGATTAAATTAAGTTTTCTTATTTGGAGTGGATCTTATCTTCTGAAAGTGGAAGTATTGATTATGCATTATGAGATCATGATGAGTTTATGAGTTATTGCATAATTTTAATTTATGAGAGTGGAAGCATTTGAAGTTTTCTTTAGGGTTTTTGAGTGAGAAACTTATGCTATTGCTATAAATTTTTAAAACCCCAATTGAGTTGTTTAGTTGTTGAGAGTTTGGTTTTGAGATTGCTTCCAATGATATTGAGTTGATCAAGTTATGATTTACTTGATACATGAGTTGGGCTTGCTCCTTTGAGATTTGATTTTATCAAGTTGTACTTTGCTTGATAAACTTGGTTGTGTGGTTAAGTTGAGCATTCCCATTTGAGATAGGTTGGAAATATCTTGAATCTATTTTTGATGCTTAGAGAGAGATTGCTTTGAGTTCTTGAAAACTAACTTTGCTAGGGTTTGATAGCAAGTTATGGTTCTATGTTGGAAGAGTTGATTCCTTGATATTGCATTATTGATAATTTTTGGGTTGTGGTTCAAGATCTTGTGAAAGTATACTACTTCTATCTTTATTATGATTTGAGAAAGAGTTTGTTTTTGAGTTGAAGGATAGAACATATTGAGTCTCTAACAATTCTCTTTATGCTCCTATGAGATTGATTTGAGTTGAGATTGAAATTTGAAGGATAGAACATATTGAGTCTCTAAAAATTCTCTTTATGCTTATATGAGATTTATTTGAGTTGAGATTGAGATTTGAAGGATAGAACATATTGAGTATCTAACAATTCTCTTTATGCTTCTATGAGATTAATTTGAGTCGAGATTGAAAGTTGAAGGATAGAACATATTGAGTCTCTAACAATTATCTTTATGCTTCTATGATATTGATTTGATAATTGGATGAAACACATTGGGTCTCTAACAATTATCTTTGTGTGTTCATACTGGGTAAGTTTCTCGGTAAATTTGCTTGAGATGATTTGGGCAAGTTCTTGGTGAGCTTGCTAGGACAAATTTGGATAGGTTCTTGTGGAGAACTTGTGGACTGATTTGGACAGGTTCTTGTGGAGAACTTGTGGACTGATTTGGATAGGTTCTTGTGGAGAACTTGTGGACTGATTTGGACAGGTTCTTGTGGAGAACTTGTGGATTTATTTGGACAGGTTCTTGTTGAAGAACTTGTGGACAGATTTGATGAAGTCTTGATGAAGACTTGTGAGCAGTTGTGATTGATTTGTTCAAAATTTTGGCTTAATCTTATAGATTTGATAGATATTTGAGAGCAGATTTGTGTTGGACCAAAGGACTGAGTTTGGTGCAGATTTATGATAGAGTTTGAGAGGACTTGTGCTAGAACGATTGATTATGTTTAGTGCAGGTGTTGATGAGCAGCTGTGGAGGTGATCAGTGAGGAGAAAAGTCTCTAGATCTAGGGCAAGCAGGACAGGACATATTCTATGGAAAGTGGTTCCACCCGCTAGTGGCAGAAGAGGTAGTGATCTTCTAAAGTTTCATTTCTAGAGCTTTGGGGGATAGGACATCTCCTTTGGGTAGGAGGCTCATAAATATTTGATTAGGATAAGGATTATCCTTTGGACAGGAAGTCCATAAATATTGTAATTGGTAAGGATTCCCAAAGGATTTGATTGAGAAAATTTAGTGAAATATTTTCTCTGTGGAGTAGCCCACCTTGGGTGAACCATGTTATCTTGGTGTCTCAATTATGTGATGACTTGTACACTGGTTTGATTACTACTTTGATTTTGCTATTGGTTCATTGCATTGCTTTCTGAAGTAAAAGGAAAAAGTTAAAAAGTGGTCTTATACTGTTCACCCCCCCTCTCAGTATAAGCTTATGTTCTTCTATCTAGCCCTAAAAATGAAAGTTTTGTCTATTTTTAGATACTTATAACTCATGGTAAACCAAATTAATAATGTACACCAAACCCAAGATGAGAAACTCTACCCTTATAAAGAGTTTTTTCAAAATATTATGTATTTATTTGAAAATATTACCAATGAAGATATTCCTCGTACTAGCAATTGCTTTGCAGATGCTATGGCAACAACTACTTCTCTCATCCCATTAGAGTTGTATGATGATCATACCACTATTTTCATTCATCAACTTTGAGAGCCCACCTCGGAACCTTGGTATATATATCATTAATTTTCTCTAGAAGGGTTCATTTCTAGATGGTTTAAATAGAAACTAGTGTAGAATCCTACGTAAACAAGTTGTTCGTTTTATCATCCTAGGCAATACCATTTATAAAATGTCTTTTGAGGGTATTCTCCTAAGATGCCTCAATAGGAAATAATCTCAAAAAGCAATAAGTGAAGTGCATGATGGATCTTGCAGTGGGCACTTTAGTGGCATTGCTATAGCCAAAAAAATCCTATGGATGGGTTATTATTGGACTTACATAGAGAAATACATAAATTATTATTTGTGTCAATGTGAAAAGTGCCATAGACATGCAAATATTGTTCATGATCTTGCTCAAAATATTTAAACTATTTCTTCCTCTTGGCCCTTTTCCAAATGGGACCTCGATATCATTGGGAAGGTTAATCCGATTTCATCTAATGACGACAAATTCATAATAACATCAACTGAATACTTCACAAAATGGGTATAAGCTATACCATTGGCTTCTTGTATAGGAACCCAAGTCTCTAAATTAATTTTTTTATCAAATATTATGTAGATTTGGGATTCCCTCTACACTTGTTCCCGATAATGGAACTTGTTTCAAAAATAAATATATGAAAAAACTTTATGAAAAATATAAAATATAGCATAGATGATCTAATCCCTATTTTTTTTGGTAAATTAGATGAATTTCATTAACGTACAGGTTTTAAGGATCCCAACACCTATATGCAAAAAATAGCAGGGTCTACTGAAGGATAACAAAGAACCAATAGAGGACACAACCCCAAGCCCAAAGCAGGAAAATACTAAAAGGGGACATAGCCCCACGCGTATAACAAAAATAAAGAAAAAACATTAGGGTCACAACCCTAGCAAAACAAGAGCATTTCAAGGACAATAAGGCTCCATGAAGGGTAGCCTCAAAAATAAAACAATTATCGATGAGTAAGTTAATCCTCAGTAACTTCATCATTTTCATCCTTGTCCTCATTCTTTAGTTGATCCTTGGGATCCTCCTTGACCTCAATCTTATCCTCATCCATTGAGTAGACCTTGGTATACTTAGATTCATCCTATCCTAGCTTCTCATCGAAGAACAACATTTGGAGGGCCTCTATGAGATTGATGATGGAATTCACCATTGTGTTCATCATGTTTTTGGTCATGGAGATGATGAATTCCTTCAATATTTTGATGTCAGTGTTAGTATCTTCATCAAAAGCCTTGATATCGATCAATTTCTATTTATCCTTCATGAATTTCTCCTAGAGGTGGGCTAGTTTTCTGATAGGTCCTTTAGATTTTTCAAATTTGATGTTTTTCCTCACCCTTAATTCATGAACAACTTCGATAGACTTCCTCTTCCTTTCCATTAAGGATAGGTGGGCAGGAGGACCAACGAATTTTCTAGTAGGTCTTGATTTTCTCAAGGAGGTATTGGGGTTGTATTTGGGACTATTAGATAGAATGTGATTGTAGATGACTTTATAGAGCCCTTGGTGAGAAGGAAGTTCATTTCCCTTTTTATTCCTACAAGAGTTAATGGTATAGTTCATGGAATTGATAAGGAATTGGGGGATATTTATGTGATTCACCTCTCAAAAATGGTTTACAAAGGGTAGGTGGAAACTACACAAACCCTTTTTTTGGTAGTCAATGGTGATGAATTCCATCATAGGTTTCATCACATCATTCCATGGAGAGAGGAGGTACTTCCTGTAAATGCCCTGCTTTGCCTCTTTGTAAATTTTCTCATTGTCCTTAAATTCCTTTAATTCTAATTTCTAGTTATGGTTCTCCCGATGTATAGATCATCCTTTCACCTTCTAGCCTGTGATGATGGACATGAGGTTCACATTAATAAGTAAGCTCCTCCCACAAAAAATTACATTACCATTATCCCAAGACTACAGTATGGCCATGGTGATGTTAATTTTATCACAAGGGAATTTATTGAGGAAAGGAACATAGTTCCTCTCAGTTAGAATTCATTCACCAAGGATGTCCCACTCGACCTTACTTGTCTCGATGAAACTCATTATGGGAAGATATTTAGGAGAATGGGAGTGCACAAATGGATTTAGAATAGGAGCAAATGGAGGAATTTCTAGGAAAAATACAACACTCTGCAACTATGGGAAAAGGAAAAAAATAGAATGGGAAAATTTGTAGGTTCAAGGATATGCACAGTCGGGCTTGGGACCTTCCAAATTAACAAAGGAGGATTTTTACATAAGAGGACAATGATGGGAAGTACATAAATTTTTCCTTTATGAAGAGAAGCCCAAATATTTCAAGCAATTTTTTGAAACTTGTTTTTGATGGGCTCTTCAATGAAATTTGAGTGTGCCAAGGAAAAAATTGTATTCCCAATAATATTTTACTCATAATTATTTGGTGAGGGAATATCCCATGGGATATTTTGGATATCAATGATGATTATCCTATGTCCTTCGTGCATGAGCCTAGGTTTGGTTTGGTGATTAGATGGTGGGCAGCAAGATTTACTCTTGGAAGATGAAAAGTCATCGATATTGCTAAGGTCCATTAGGAAAATTAGCCCAGGAAAGAAGTACTCCAAAATAAAAAGCATACTATTGGACGTAGAAGATCTGTATCATCCAGTTAGGACCCACCATAATTTAATTACATGACTATGGAATATTAGATCTTGTTCGGTCCACCTTTGAAATAAGTCTTGTTTGGTCCAATGAGGGTGCTCTAACTAGGAAATGAGTGATTAAGGTTCTTGGGAATAACTTCTTCTTAAATCAACCCACAATTGAAATAGGTGATATGGGTTCTTTTATTGGAAATTGGAGTGCAACCTATATTGCTAAACACAAAAAATGAAACTTAACACGAGCTAAAAAATTATTAGTATAAGTTTTTAAAAAAACTTGAGTCAATTCTAACCTTGTTGTTGTTGGTGGTGAACCACTCAGCCTGCATAGGGAGAATTTGCTCAAATATTTTGAATTATGTCTTGGTCCATGATCCTTTTAAATTCCTAGGTAAGGTTGCCTATCCACGTAATTAACCTGATGGCTATGATACCTTTTTTGGCTAGGCAATCAACAACCTTGTTAGATTCCTTAAAGGTATGCTAGAAAATGTTCTACAAGTGGCTAAGGATGAGGATCCTGGCCTCCTTGATATAGTCCTCAATTATCCAAGGTGGATTTTTGTTCTTCCTAATGTAGTTGATGGTGTTTAAAGAATCACCTTCTACAATGATGTTGCCAGGGTAGTTTTTTGCCAGTTTAATACCCCTCCACAAAGCTCTAGCTTCAACAACATTATTGGTTTGAGATCCAACGAATTTAGCAAAAGCAAAAATAACTCTCCCATTGTGGTCTCTGAAGATACCTCTTACTCCTACGATTCCTGGGTTAGCTTTGGTAGCTCCATCAAAGATGAATTTGAACCACCCTCTCGGGGAGGGATCCACTTAGAGGTGTTTCTCTAGTTAGATCTAGTATTGAATGGGTAAGGATGGTCTAATACCTATTACCCATAATACAATGGCCAAGTAGAAGCATCTAATAAAACCTTAATCAAAATATTAAAAAGGCTGGTTAATAATTTTGGTTGAGACTAGAACATTCAGTTATATCAAGCCTTACGGGCCTATAGGACCAGTGTACAAACCCCTATAGGTGTTTCTCCTTTTATTTTGGTTAATGACACTAAAGCTATCTTTCCTGTTGAGCTTGAAGTTCCTTGTTTAGGGCTTCCACTTCAAGATGCCAAAGTAGGAGATGAATATCTAAGTCAACTAGAATTACTAGATGAGAAGCGCATAAATGCCTTAGAGCATCTTAGTGCCTATCAAGAAAAAATTAAAATATCATATTAAAAGAAATTCCATAATAGGTATTTTGAGGTTGGTGACCTGGTTCTTAAAGAAAATAAAAAAATACTAATGCTCAAACAAATCTCTAAGGTAACTTTCAACCAAATTGGTTAGGGTCGTTTATTATAATTGTTAAATTTGAATCAGGTGCATATCATTTATCCACACTAGATGGAAAATATCTTAAGGATCCAATGAACATAATGCATCTCAAGAAGTACTGTGCATAAAATAATGTCTCATCATTGTACATAGCCATATTGCATTTTGTACATAAAGCATTATGCATTTATCACCCTACACATAGTTCAGTCTATAACTTCCCTTATCTTTCATAAATCATCTATCATGTAGTTGCACTGCACTTACCAAAATTTTGTTTTAGTCCAATTGCATATGTCAAAAATTCACATCCAATTATCATGTTATTTAAACTTTAGATAGATGATATCAAGTTCATAGTAAATCTTGGTCTTCTATTGAGTAATTACAAGCCTATATCGAACCACTTACATAATTCATATTTTAATAAAATATTTATTCTCGATATTGATTAAAAATCTCTCTCAAATCAAAACACACTTCTCATTAAGAAAATTTTTGAGTTTTAGAACTTGATTTCACCATTTTTGAGCCAACCACATATCACACTTATTAATAAAATATTTCTTAATAAAATGGTGATGGCTCGATTGGTTTAAACCTTTAAGAAAAAAGGTCTTCTTGCTTGTCCCATTATGCACATAGTCCAACAATAAAATTAATTATATATGTGTTTTACGAAAATCTTACAAAAATTAAAAAAAATCACCAAGTAGTAAGGATAGGGCCAAAATTCTCATTGGACTTGTTGAGAATTTGATTCCCCAAAGCTTGGTGACACAAAAAAATAATAATAAAACTCCAAGTAGTAAGGATAGGGTAAAAATTATCATCAAACTTGTTGAGAATCTGATTTCCCAAATCTTGGAGACTCAAATAAATATACACAAATAATAAATATCACATCATTGGATGATAGATCTAATCTCCACCGAGGCTATAGAAACTTGACTAGAAGTGGAGTGCTCATGCATGGAAACACGTCTCTCTTGAAGAGACCTCTAACCACACATAAGGACAAGCTAGCCTCTTGGTTTCCTCCATAACTGGTTTAACCTCTATCTTACTTCCCACTTTTGTACACACAGTGGTTCTTAAACTTAGTTTACATAATTACCCAAATCAAAATTGGTAAATGAAATTCACAAGAACACATTTGGTCCTTGAGAGATTGGCATCATAATTCAGATCAATATGGGAAAAAATGCACAAATCACACACACCGGTTCTTGATAAACTTGATTTCATATAAAAATAACCAATATTCTCCTTGAATTTTGATTAGCTAATATCACTATATATTCATGGATTTGTATGACTATTAGCATAAGCAATTGAGGCTAAAATAACAGTTAATATTGCATTCCATATCTACCACCTTAGTACTATGTATTCTTAATTATTTGCTTCATCATATTGCATGATTGCTTGCCATACACAAATTTACATTGATCATACATAATTTCTTAGTCATGTAGTTGCATAAGGACTTTGCGATGATGGCATGAGATAACCCTAGTAAGGTTTCTTATATTCACTTCACACTAGGAATATTATGCCTAGCACAAGCTCTCCATCATATTATTCATGCTCTGTCACTCATATTATTTCTTTTACTCCCCTTAATTAATCTTAAGGGTATACATTATTCATCACCAACAATATCATTTTCAAACATCAATTTCAAACACTTTTGGATCATAACCCTTCGATGTCAGCATAACAATAAAACCTCACATAGGATCTACTTCATGACCACACGCAAGGGGTAGCCTCCATATAAGGTCATACACAAGCACACATCCTTGAGGCCTATTCCTAATTGATCAAAATTGTAAAGGTATATTTCCTAACACATTTTTTTCTATAATTAATAATTGCATTACACACTTTTTTATGAATGACAATTATATCACACCCTTATTTAAAAATATCAATTACATTACATAAAATATCATATCATACAATCATATATCGACTAGCATGATAAAAAGTGCATTAGAAATAAAACATGACCATAAGCATCATCATGTAAGATCATAAAAAAACAATAAAAATATTTTGCATTTGCATAACACATACAATGAAATAAAAATAGTAGTATGGTATTACTCTCAAGAAAAGGTAGATATATATATGAGTAGACTGGTATGCCACAATCAAAAAAATTTGCATACTTAGTCACTAGGATAGTATGAAACCAAAATAGGGTCAAGGCTTAGATCCTTGATCCTCCCTTGCATCTCCTAGTGGTGGCCTTGATGGGGACATGTTCACGGACTGTCACCATCCATGAACTAGATTGTACCCCACTCTAACTCTGGCTCAAAGGCATATCTACTAGTAAAGATACTCTCTAACCCTTTAGCACTACCTAAAAGAATAAACCTTGGTAGAAGGCCTCACATCGATAGGCCCTCATCAACTCTCTACTACTACTAGACTAACTCTACCTGCTCAAGGAGAGCACATCCCTAGCATACTATTGTAGCTAAGATCAGGCTTGTGATAAGTGAGCCTCCACTATCCAAATATGCCTTGATTGAGTAGCTATTTGTTATGCTTAGCTCATAAATCGAGACCTTAGAGTTGCTATATCCTCCTTATGATCCTCTAACTCTCTCTCTAACTCAAAAATCCATGACTGAGCACCTAATCCTATATTTCATATCTCTCTCTCATACTTTAGCTATTGGAGTCCCTCTTGCTAGGGTAGTACACCCTATTACAGAGCCTCGTGTGGGGATGCCTCCTCTTATGGAGACCCCTCTTATTGTCGTAGCTCCCACTATCCTGGTAGGTATCCTATTATCCTAGGGCCATCCTCCTCCTTAGCTAATATGAGGATCCTCCTTCCTATTATTCTCTACTCTATTGAGTAACTACCTAAACCACTCACTACATCTGCACCACTGATTGTGTAGCCTTTGGTGTGATTTGTGCTAGTCTGATATCCTTATACCATTGGAGGTACCCTCCTCCAATCCTACATCATCCATATTGGGTAGGACTACCATAGGATCATCCTCATTAGGATTAAGAAATATTGATAGGTTACATTCACCACCAACAGTTGATGGATCCCTCGTCACTCACTTATACCAAATATCTCTCAACTCTAGTATACCCCACACTAGACCAAACTAGCACTGCACTCAATCAACATGATGCAGCTCCATCTCTCTTCTCACCTCACAACCATCATACCCATCACACCTATGCTAGATCTATAGCATCCTCATCCTAGCTAGAATTTATCCACTAGGGTCACCATATGACTTGATGAGGGAGCAACTCATCTATCTGTAGAGAGGAAAACTACCCTACCGTGTATGATTTTAAAGGCTAGATCCATCAATAGAGAGAAATAATTAAGGTAAACCATAGGGGATACATTTTTATCTACACTTGGGTGTGAAATATGAGGTAAGGGTTCACCAAAAATGGATTTAAGGACTCACTCCAAGTCCATGGGAATTTTAGGAATGTTTGATGTATTCATTTCAAGACAATCATCTATGTTTGGCCTTTCTAGATATTATACTTATAAAATATAAAGGAAAATCTAGAAATATAGAATGCAAGAAGAAAAGAGCTAAACCTAGAGTGATTATTCCTTTAAGTACTTTTCTTACCCTAGGGTTTCAAGATAGAAAATTATTAAGCAATGGTTCAAGAGATGATGCACAAACATAATTAACCCTAAGTGCACACTATATGTTGTTTATCTTTCAAATATCTAAAAATTAATTAAATCATTTCTATTAAATCAGATCTAGGTGAAGTAGAGGAAAATAGTGCACCTAATGATGATGAACAATATATGTATCTATCTCTTATTGCTTAAGAGCATCAAATGGAAGCATGCAAGTAAAATGGAAGAGATGTCAAATAACAAGAAATGAAGAAAAAGAGAGTTGATTTCTTGTTAATATGGTGGATAAAATCCAAGGTTACATAGATGTCCCATTAAGGGCTCAAATATGATATAATTGTTACAAATTGGGTGCCCAAGGATCAAAATCCTTCAAGTAACTCGGGTGCACATCCAGTGTCTTTCTTCATACCCATAATCAAGGTGGGTGGGCTACTACTGCTGCCACTTGTATATTTGATATTGAGGTCTTGTGATACTTTGCAATACACTATAGAAACCTGCACCTATACATAAGGAAAACAAAAATATCAAATAGCAAGTACGTATGATGAAAAACATACAATCCCCATAGGCATCAAAGACTAGTAATGAGAATATGCATGGATATTATATCAAATAAACTCCAAATGACTTAAAATTGCATATGGATATAAAATTTAAGGTTTTGGGAAGATCTCATCAAAGAAAGAGCTGAAATTGTGTCTGATGGCATGTCGTATTTGCAGTGACCGTTCCAAACTTGCAAAACCTAAAGTAAGCAATTTATGTCCCTAATCATATCCAAAATACATGAAACTTGGAAAAAATGAATAAAATAACATTTTTAGAGGACCCATATGGTCATATTTCTGAATCAGATATGGATCCCTGTGCATGCTCCTATGGACCCTACAAGCCTGCAAAAACTACAAAATGCAATATCTCATCCAATACAACTCCAAAATGCATGAAATTTGGATAGTAGCATAATATTATATCCTATAATAATATTATTGAATAATAGTATGAAAATTATTCATAAATTTATATTCATCCTAGGGGGGACGGTTATGACTGTCACAGATTAGGCGACACCCAGGGGTGGGATGACCACCAATTATGCACACTTTTTACCACCAATTCCATTGTGGAATGGTCAAAAAAACTCTAAGGGATATTTTCATAAAATTTGGTGAAGAAATTCACTCATATGATTTGGTTATGTGAACAAATTATGCCTCTTGGATCACTTGCAAACCTCCTTCACTAGGTAGAGATTCTAAGGGAAAATGGGCACAAAAGGGTGAAAGGAAATCTTAGCAGCACTCCATTGCTATGTACTAAAAATCCTCTCTATATTTTGTATGGAAAACTGATCCACTTTATAGCCAAAAGAGGCTCATGTGCAAAAATGCATGCAAGGGCATGCATGGCAAGAGGCACCATTTGTCAAAAAGGAGGCATGCATTGGAATGGGAAGATAATATCCATTTTTGGCCTCTATTATGAAGCATGTCATAAGTATGCAATTTCCTCTGACCCACATGCTTCAATTGGTGGAGAAAATTGTAGTTTTTGGGTGCCATTTGTCCCTAATTTGACTTTTTTTGGGTCAAACTTGCTAATCGTCCCACCCTGGGATGGTTGCTTACCACCATCCCAGGGTGGTATGGGGAGGATTTTTATTCATACTAGGGTGGGAAGGATAGGAATATGAAGCCAAAAATTCCCAAAAATGGGCTAGAAGACTCCAAAACCTTGCAAGAAGTGGCTAGAACCACTGTATACCTTCTGAGGGCTGCCCTAGGGGCCATGTGATGTCAATTTAGCCATTGTTCATGGATGCCTAATATGATTGACCATATTTTAGTGTCTACACTAGTATTATATAACAAAAATAGAAGGAAATCAACAAACAACCTAAATATTATCTAGAACACTTATCTTATTCGATGATTGATTCTTGCTATTATCCTTTGTCTAGTTATGTCATCAATTCCTGTTCCTAAAAGATAACTTAAGAAACACTTTGAAAATATAATTAGCATTAGGGGGCCTACTTAGACTATTGTATAATAATGCTTGAAGGTGCAAAATTCAAGCCCCCTAGGTCATTTTAGAGGACCTTTAGAAATAGAAGCGAAAGTTGACCTTTGGAAGAAAATAAGCATATCATAATGTAGTAGAATGAAATGATGAAATCATAGAATATAATGTAGTGCTATGCCCTATATTTATCCTATAATATAGATCTACATTCTAGAACAACAATTTACCCCTAGATACAACCTAGACAAAATTGTGGCCCATAATAGGCGATCACGATATCACATTGGTGAAATTGTGCCCTGCAGAGACCCGAGCATGATTTCATATAAGTTATACAAAAAATAAACGATATATGCAAAGACTCGATTACATCACTTATAAAATTAGAACATGCATAAAAAAGACTAAAATCACCTAGCAGATAGCACATAAGCAATAGAAGGGTTGAGACCTCTAAAATAGTTGATCTCTTCTTAGGGCTCCAATACAAATCCACCAAAGCGAGCAACAACAATCAATAATCCAATGCAGCAGAGAAAAAATCACACTTCACACTTGTGAGTTATCTTGGTTATAGGATAATAAGAAGAAATGCAGATCACTTAGTGAGCATTAAAATCACTTATTTTATTTTTCACTTTCATTACCGTTGTGCTTGCAAAATGATTTCAAACCCTCCTTACATAGCATATTTTAAGGTGGATTGATCAGGAAAACTGAGGAGGGCTGACGTAAAGCATGCTAACATCAAGAAATTAGGGTTTCCATAGAAAAAAACCCTAAAAGTTAAAACCATGCCTCGTCAAGGCTGACCATGATATTTCCATATGTAAAATCATGCCTTGTCAAGGGCAACCACAATTTTGCATAAAGGAGTAAAAAGACAAAATAAAGGGGGAGGGACCTAGCCCTTGCCCTAGGCAAGTCTAAGGGTGGTCTCCCAAGAGGACTCAGGGAATATTACCTGCTAGAGTGGGTCAAATTTTTGTGTCTACATTAAGCCCCCCTATTTGATGTTAGAAATATTGAGTTGTCATTGATGTCAAAGGCACCATTATATGCTGCACTATAAAGTGGGTGTATGCTTTAATATTAAAGTGGTGATGTATGCCTTAATATTTAAATTAAATATTTAAATATTAAAGTAATGCTTTAAAATAAAAAAAAAGGTTTGATATATATAAATCAAAATATTTAAATATAAATATTATTGAAAAATAAAGTGGGTCGACCTTGGGCACCAAAAGCAAGAAAATTATTTGCATATAAATATAAGGCTAAAGTTCACTTTGGAAAATATGGTTTGAGGTCTTCGATATACAAGAGCAACATGAATGGAATGGTGAATGGAGACTTGAGCTTGTGATGAATAAGAGGAGTTTGTAGTGAATGGACACTTAATCTTACGGTAAATGAAAATTGCATTATTCCCATCCATGATAGAAAAAATTGAGGCAAAATAATTAAGGTAGAGGAGAGGATCTATGTACGAAGGTAGTTATAGAGCTAGCACACAAAGCAAAGTAGGCTAGATATTTCATAGAAATGGAGCGCACAAACATCGAAGGTAACCTATAAATAAAGTGTTTGGATCTATGGATGGAGGCAGTGCACAAACACTGGAAGTGATATCGGCAAGGGAACATTGGGTGAAATAGCTATGATATCCGTGGAGGCAAAGTGTGGTAAGCTCATGATAAGGGAACACTAGGAGAAATAAATATGATATTCATAGAGGCAAAGAATGGTAAGCTTACATGTTTTGATAAGGATATTGATGTTGTTGTAAGCAACTTTATTGCTCTTTCCTTCGTAGGCTAGTAATGCTAATAGAGGAAATATCTTACCAAGGGTGATCACAAAAGAGCATTCGAAATAAAATTTTGCACTAGGGAAAAAGAAGCGAGCACTGATAAACATTGAAAAAGAATGTTGTGGCGACTCACAAGAACCATTGAAAAATATTGAAGCCTAGAAAAAATTGTGAAGCCAATGAACGTTGAAAAAGATCGAAGCCTAGAAACAATTGTGAGATAGAGAAATTGATTTCTTGATAGCCATTGTATGGGTATCTAGTGAGTTGTATCTTGTGCTCTTGGATAATAGAATGTAGATGCAGTATTATTTTACTTTATGATAATCATCGGTTGAAAGAATTATGGAAGACAAGCGTTAAAAAAATCATGGCAGAAGACTAGTGGAGCCTCCATGGCAAACGTTTAGTGAAGTTGTCAAGGAGTGTATGAAGAGCAGTGTGCCTTACTTATTCTTCTTGTGAAATATTTATGGTGCTACTTCAAATTGAAAGTGGTGGAATACTCTTCCCATAATATGGTGTATTCGAGGTGGTTCATTTCATGTTTGTAAGGTTTTCAAATCAAGAGACCCAAGTTCGAGTCATGTGCATGATATTTTGGCAAAAAGTGTGGTAATAGAAATTCCAAAGGTGAATTTTTTGTTTGACGTTGGAAGCCATGGAGGTATAGTAAAATATTTCTCTTTTTAAGGTGGTTTTATTATAATTATTATTTTTATAAAGTGGGAGGTATAAGGAATTATTAGATGTATAAAATTGGAATGTGTTAGAAAAGAGTTTGCTATTTTGAAGTACATGTGGGAACAAGTAAAAGAGTGTAGTCACACAAAAATGGAAGGAATATTCTAAAACAAATCAAGGTGTCACATAGTGCAAGAATAGAGTGAGAGAATTAATGCACATCTTCACCCAAGCATAAAATTAAAAGAGGACAATTCAGTAATTTAAAAGAAGAGGGAAAGGTGCATAAGATAAGTGAAGGAAGAGCAAGAAAGAAATCCCTAAAAATTAGAATACACTCCATACAAATTAGCACTTACAAGGCGAGTAACATTTATTACTATATTGCAAGGTTGAATTCCAAGTGCATTAGTGAGTTGAAGAGAGCAAACTCAAGAAAAGGGAATAAATTAAAGAGAAAAATCAAGGTACAGTAGGAAGTATAATATCTTCATGAGTATATATTAGTGTGCATATTCAAGAAAACCTTGAGATAAAATTATGAGAAGACCTGAGTAGTGTTGTTGATCAGATTTGGAAGAATATATGAGTAGTGTTTATATTCAAATTTGGGAGAAAATTTCAATAGTGTTTGTGATTAGTTTTGGAATATAACTGAGTGAGGTTGGTGCCTCAAAGGGGATTTGTGTCTCCTATGGGTTGGTGACCATGAAATTGTATAAAGGGATTGGTGTCTCCTATGGGTTGGTGCTCACAAAATTAAATAAGGGGATTGGTGTCTCCTATGGGTTGGTGTTCATGAACTTGTATAAGGGGATTGGTGTATCCTATGGGTTGGTGCCCATAAAATTGCATAAGGGGATTGGTGTCTCCTGTGGGTTGGTGCCCATGAACTTGTATAAGGGGATTGGTGTCTCCTGTGGGTTGGTGCCCATGAAATTGCATAAGGGGATTGGTGTCTCCTGTGGGTTGGTCTCCACAAAATTGTACAAGGATATTGGTATCTCCTATGGGTTGGTGCCCACAAATTTTATTAAAGAAAATAAAAGCAATATTTTGTCATGGTTTTCTCCCGAAAGGGTGTTTCCATGTAAATCCTTATCTCTTATGTGTGTGGATTTTTGTGCATTGATTTATTATTGCATTCATATTATTGCAATTATTGTTTGGAAGGAAAAGTTTCATATTATACTGTTCACCACCCCTCTCAGTATAAGTGTGTGTTTCTTCAATTGGTATCAGAGCAGGTTCCTTCATGAAAGCCTAACAAATTAAAGGAAGATCCTACAGGAACACACATGGATTACCAAAAAGGTTTTTCACAAAATAGGGCTCCATTGTTTTATGGGACTAATTATGCCTTCTGGAGTGTAAGGATGCAAACCTATTTTATGGCACATGGCTATAATATTTGGAAATATATTGTGGATGGGTTAAAACCACCTACAACACCTACCATAGATCAAAATGACAAGAAATCATTTTAACATAATGCCAAGGTAATGAATGCAATACTAAGTGGGTTATGTGAATCAGAGTTTGTGAAAGTCATGCAATGCACCTCAACAAAAGAAATATGGGACAAGTTACAAATACCATATGAAGAAGACAATAAGGTTAAAATAGCAAAACTTCAAACCCATAGGAGGAAGTTTGAAGACTTGAAGATGAATTATGAGGAAGATATTACCAAATATCTACTCCACATTGAAGAAATTGTCAACACCATTCATGGAATTGGAGAAACTACTGATGAATCTAAGATTGTTCAAAAAATATTAAGGTCACTTTCCATGAGGTTTGATACAAAGGTCTTGGCGATTGAAGAAATGAAGGATCTTAAAACCTTAAGCATGGAAGAGCTACATGGAATTCTCATAGCCTATGATATGAGGACTAAAAAAGATAAAACATCCAAACAGGAGGCTACGTTTAAAGCTTCAAATAAGACAGAATAAGGAGCCAGAGTTAAGTGAAGAATTGAGTAGTAAAGAAGAAGCCAAATTTGTGTGAAGAGATAATAAGGGATCAAGAAAACACAAAAGTAAGCATACTATGAAATATTTTAACTATTGTAACATTGGTAACTATGCAGCTCAGTTCCCACAAGCTGGAACTAGCAGCAATGAAGAAGAAGAGGAATACAAGAAAAAGAAGGAAAGAAAATTTTACCATAAAAATAAAAATAGGCATGGTCAAAGAAAGAATGAGAAGAAGACATTTCAAAGGCATAAGAAGAGTCTTTATGTTGAGGAATCAAGTAGTTCTTCCAACAGTAGTTATGAAAGTCTCTCTGATAGTGAAAGAGAAGAAAAACTATTTTTTACCATGGAGGTGAAAGAAGATGCTCCTGTTGTTGAAAAACAAGAAGAGGAGAAAGATCTAGAAAATGAAGAGGAAGCCATAGTTGACATAGAAGAGGAACTTATTTTTTCTCTTAAATAGTTGAAAAGGCTTAGAAAGAAGAACTCAATATTGAAGACTCAAGTACAAGAGGATGAGAAGACAAAGGTAAAGCTTTCACAAGATCTCATCGACTTAAAAGTGAAAATTGAAGAGGCAAAGCAAATTGAAGAAGGTATGGCTGAGAAGTTAAAGGAAAAAGAGTTGGAATGTGAAAATTGGAACACGAGGTTGTCTCTTTGAGGAAGGAAGTGGAAAAATCTAATGATAAGATACATCATTTTGAGAAAAGCACAATATTTGATTATAAATATTGAACTTGGTTTTGAAGAAATTCAAAAAAAACAAAAGGAAGAGTAAAGCTCAAAAGGAACAAAGGCATCAAAGAAAATAATTAAATAAGAGCCTAAGACCTATGTTGATGTGTTGCAAAGTGGAAGTATCAATATGGAAGAAAACAAACCATCATCATGGACCAAGGACCGTCATAGAAACAATAATAAGAGAACCATGTGGTCATATCCTCCAAGGCAATCATATAGGTTTCAATATTTATTTCATGGTTATTGATTTTCATGTCACCAATTGGTCATAAAGCTATAAATTGCAAGGTATGTGCTAAAAATGATTTTGGTTTCACCAAGAGGAATTTCAATTCATTTGTACCTATCATGGACTACAATATCATTTTTTGCAAATGTAATAATTTTGGGTATAAAGCTAAATGGTGTAGAACCGTGGTCCCTAAACTTACAAAATCTAATAAAAATGAGGATGGTCAAACTATTCAAAATGATATGCCCTCCAAAGTTTGAAAAAATAAAATGGAACAAGAAAAGGAGCATAGTAATTTGGGAGTTTCACTCCCATATCATCATTGAACATATCAAGAAGAGCAGGTAGTAAGGGGGTGTTATCCAGTGTCTTATCCTTCAGCCTCGAGGAGCCTTTTCCTTTGATGTCAAAGGGGGATAATTTCAGTAAGGAGGAGCACCTTGTCAGGGGGAGCAATTTGTGATATTGTTGTAATAAAGGATAGTTTCTTTGCAGGGTTACCATCAATGACACAGGGGAAAGTTGTTAGAAATATTGAGTTGTTATTGATGTCAAAGGCACCATTATATGCTTCAATATAAAGTGGCGGTGTATGCTTCAATATTAAAGTGGTGATGTATGCTTTAATATTTAAATATTAAAGTAATGTTTTAAAATAAAAATAAAGGTTTGATATATTTAAATCAAAATATTTAAATATAAATATTAATGAAAAATAAAGTGGGCTGACCTTGGGCACCAAAAACAAGTGAAATGTTTGCATATAAATATAAGTCTAAATTTCATTTTGGAAAATATGGTTTAAGGTCTTCGATATACAAGAGCAACACAAATGGAACGACGAATGGATACTTGAGCTTGTGATGAATAAGAGGAGTTTGATGGTGAATGAGATTGCACTATTTGTGGTGAATGGATATTTAAGCTTATGGTGAATGAAGATTGTATTGTTCCCCATCCATGATAGAAAAAATTGAGGTGGTGAATTTAAGGTAGAGGAGAGGATATACGTATGAAGGTAGATATAGAGCTAGCATGTAAAGAAAATTAGGCTAGAGATTTTGTAGCAGTGGAGTGCATGAACATTGGAGGTAACTCATAAAGAAAGTGTTTGGATCTATGGATGGATGTAGCGCATGAACATTGGAAGTGATATCGATAAGGGAACTGGGAGAAATAACTATAATATCCATGGAGAAAAAGTTTGGTAAGATCATGACAAGGGAATGCTGGGAGTAGTAGTTGCGATATCCATAGAGGTAAATAATGGTAAGGTTGCATGTTTTGATAAGGATATTGATTTTGTTGTAAGAAACTTCTTTTCTATTTCATTTGTAGGTAAGTTATGCACATAGAGGAATTACCTTACCAAGGGTGAGCACAAAATAGAATTCAAAATAGAATTTTGCACTAGGGAAAAATAAGTGAGCACTAACAAACATTGAAAAATAATGTTGCGGTGACTCATAGGAACCATTGAAAAAGATCAAAGCCTAGAAAAAATTGTGAAGCCAATGAACGTTGAAAAAGATCGAAGCCTAGCAAAAATTATGACATAGATAAATTAGTTTCTTGATAGCCTTTGTATGGGTCTCTAGTGAGTTGTATCTTGTACTCTCGAATATCATAATGTAGATGCAATATTATTTCACTTTATGATAATTACTGGGTGAAAATAATCATGGAAGATAAACGTTGAAACAATCACGGTACAAGACTAGTGGAGCCTCCATGGTGAAATTTTAGTGAAGTTGTCAAGAAGCGCAGGAAGAGGAATGTGCCTTACTTATTCTTCTAGTTAAATATTGATGGCACTACTTCAAATTGAAAGTGGTGGAATACTCTTCCCATCGAATGGTGTATTCAAGGTGTTTCATTTTATGTTTGTAAGATTTGCAAATCAAGAGGCCTAGGTTCAAGTCACATGTATGATATTTTGGAAAGAAATATAAAAATAGAAATTCCAAAGGTGAAATATTCATTTGGCATTGGCAGCCATGGAAGTATAGTAAAATAACCCTCTTTTTAATGTGGTTTTATTATTATTGTTGGTTTTATAAAGTGGGAGGTATAAGGAATTATTAGATGTATAAAATTGGAATGTGTTAGAAAATAGTTTGCTATTTTTAAGTACATGTGGGAACCCGTAAAAGAGTGTAGCCACACAAAATTGGAAGGAATTTTCTAAAATAGATCAAGGGGTCACATAGTGCAAGAATAGATTGAGAGAATTAATGCATATCTACACCCAACCATAAAATTAAAAGAGAAGGAAAATTCAGCCATTTACTAGAAGAAGGAAATATGCACAAGATAAGTGAAGGAAGAGCAAGAAAAAAATCCCTAAAAATTAGCATACACTCCATACAAATAACCACTTACAAGGTGAGTAACATTCATTACCACATTGCAAGGTTAAAATCCAAGTGCATTAGTGAGTTGAAGAGAGCAAAATCAAGAAAATAGAAGAAATTAAAGAGCAAAATCAAGGTATAGTAGGAAGTATAATATCTTCATGAGTAGAGATTAGTGTGCAAATTCAAGAAAACCTTGTGATAGAAATATGAGCATATCTGAGAAGTCTTGTTGATAAGATTTGGAAGCAGATTTGAGCAATATTTATAATCATATTTGGGAGCATATTTCAGCAGTGTTTGTGACCAGTTTTGGAATAGAACTAAGTGAGGTTGGTGCCTCAAATGGGATTGGTGTCTCTTGTGGGTTTGTGCCTATGAACTTGTATAAGAATATTGGTGTCTCCTGTAGGTTGGTGCTCACAAAATTGAATAAGGGGATTGGTGTCTCTTGTGGGTTGGTGCTCATGAACTTGTATAAGGGGATTTATGTCTCCTATGGGTTGGTGCCCACAAACTTGTATAAAGGGATTGGTGTCTCCTATGGGTTGGTTCCCATGAAATTGCATAAGGGGATTGGTGTCTCTTATGGGTTGGTGCCCATCAACTTGTATAAGGGGATTTGTGTCTCCTATGGGTTGGTGCCCTTGAAATTACATAAGGGGATTGGTGTCTCTTATGGGTTGGTGCCCACAAAATTGTACAAGGATATTGGTGTCTCCTATGGGTTTGTGCCCACAAATTTTATTAAGAAAATAAAAGTAATATTTTGCCATGGTTTTCTCCTGAAAGGGTATTTCCATGTAAATTCGTGTCTCTTATGTGTGTGGAATTTTGTGCATTGATTTATTATTGCATTCATATTATTGTAATTATTGTTTGGAAGGAAAAGTTTTATATTATACTATTCACCCCTCCCCCATTAGTATAAGCATGTATTTCTTCTTTTGATGCATTTAAGGCCAAGTAAATGCATAAAAAAAATATGTAGACTCATATGGGTAAGAATACAACAAACATAGAAAAGGAGTGGCTAGGTTTGGATAAAGGTATGGTGCAAAAGAGGTATCATGAGGGACACTCTAGAATTTTGCACATAAGGTGAGACATCACTACCATTAATGCCTCTATGGTTAGGGTGCCCCCTCAAGTTTTGAAAGGAATACAAATGCCTTAAGAAACTCAAAAAAGACAATGAAAAAAGTAAAACACAACAAAAGAAATACGAAAAGCAGAGCAAGCAAAAAAGCAAATATTAGTGGGTACAACATGAATCTAATGCAACTAGAATTAAATGCAATTTATCTAAGATGAAATGCATGGATGAATAGAAGAAATGGAAAGGAAAAGGAAGGGAAGAGGAGAGAAGAAGAAGAAGAATAAGATCTCCCAAGAAGATCAACTGTAGGAAATGAGAAAAGTTGATAAAGAACCCAAAATGAAGGGTGTTATGCCCAAAAAAATAAGATCCAAGTGAAGAGTGAAAACCCACTATGGGTGTAGTACTCACTAGGATGGAAAAATGGGAAAAATATAGAGCATAACATGATATGGGTGATTGCTCAAATGATCAAAATAATGGAGCATAATCCACTATGGATGATTGCTCGCTAGTGACTGTTGTGGGGTGATTACTCGATAGGATGTATACTGAGATCTACTGAAATAGTTAAGGAGCTTATCTTGTAATGGGGTGTTGATACCACTGAGTCAAAATAAGCATAACCCAATAAGAATACTATATTATTGCTGATGTGAATGATGTATTTGCTAGTACTACCTGATTGAGGTGTGTAAGAATATGTATATAGACCGAGTTATATGATAATGACACAATGTGAGTGTGTGCATGTTCTAGAAGAAATAATAGAAATAAAATGAAGAGAAAATAACTATGCATGTGTACCCCCTAAAAATTCAAGAGGGAGAAAACATGCAAAAAAAGGAGAGAAGAATGTATATCCTTATCAGAACAAAAGACAAAGGAGAAATAAGAATCATTCAAAATACAAGGACATACCAAAAAGAGGATTGCATTCCTTGACTTTGGAGAGAAATGATGATCATTGTAAAACTTTCAAAGTCAAGGGACACAAGAAGAGAGAAGAGAAGAAAAGAACAAAGAATAAGAGAAGATAAGGGATGAAAATGTAGAGGCCCTAGGTTGGGGCTTCACTAGGCATTAGAATCCTAGTGAAAGTGCAATGCATGTGAGTTATGACATAGTTAGGCATCATCACATGCCATTGTCACAAATACCCAGAAGCTATATGAGCAAGCAATAGTGCAATTATGATAAGCATAAGTGCAAGAAAATAAAATGTCAAGTAATCATGCAAAGTATGATAGACAATCATGTAATATGAACAGGTAAGCAAATGTAGTATGATCTAAGCTAAGTACAAAATGTAATGCATATGATGGATTAAGCATAATATATTTTGAGATTGTAGCACCCTAAAATTGGCACAGTTAAACCTTAGTAAAAAGATAAAAATTTGAATTTTAACCCCAAACCGCCCGTTAACCGCCTGTTACCCGCTTCCCTTGTTTTTTGCGCCATTTTTAGGATTTGTTTTGACCGTTGGACGATATCATCGTAGATCAGATGAAATCATCCTAGATCTGATGAATTCATCTGGAACAGAACGTCCAGATGATTTCGTCCCAAAACCAAATTTTCATAATTAGCTTCTATTTCAACAACTTCTCTAACTTGGGCAGAAAGCGTGTCTACGCAGTTAGAGTCTCCCCCATTGGAGATCTCCCAAATTGGGATGATCTCCAACCTCCTAACCTCTCCCTAATCCTATATAAACTGGGATTTTCTCAGTTTATCCCCCTGAACCCCCTAGCTGATTGATTTCCCTACAAATTTAGTTCCTTGTGCCTTAGAACACCTTCATACTTTTGTTTGCATTGCGTATTTCAAGTTTTCTTGCAGGAATCTTACTGTTTTTCAGCTAGAGCAAGCTTGGATCATCGCAGGTGATTCCAGACGATTTCGGATGATCTTGTCGTAGATCGACGATGATCTCGTACGATTGGAGGTGATCTCGAATGTAGTCCAGATTGGGGGCAATCGAGCCCAAAGTTTGCATTTTCTTATCGTTTCTCTGCATTTCTTTATGCATTATCTTAGTTATTATATTTATGCATCCTGGAGTTCACCTCATTTAGTATAGATGCATGATAAAGTCAAAATAAATTGTCAAATTGATGCATTTCCTTTTAATTGCTATCTGGATTTATCATTTGGGCAAGTTTACTGTTATTTCTATCATTTCCCCTTGCTTTTGCAGTTGCATTTTTGGTATTTTGTATCTGTTTTTGTGATTGTAGGTTTCTGATGAATTTGTCTGACGAATTCATCAGATCGACGATGATCTCGTCTGATCTCAGATGACCGACTGAGATCTGAGATGATTCTATGCAATTCTAGATGATTACGTATGATTTGAGACGATTTGGACTTCTACAAAACTCAGAATCTTCATCAGACATCCGAAATCAGGTATGTTCTATTTTATTTAGCCTACTTTCTATGTTTAGCACTTATGCATGTTTTTTGTATTCATAAAAATCAGCATTGGCATATAGAATAGCTTAGATTCATCTTGGCCAAACCTAGGAATTGAATGATTAAAGCACAAAATGAACACATCAAACCTACTCTCAACCTAGGCATGGAAACTGCCACTCAAAAGTTTCCTGGTGAACCCACCATCCGTCAAAAATTCACCCTTATACCCCTCCCCCGAGAGGCGGGACCTTCAAAGGGCCTCTCAGTCCGAGGTATTGTCCCATCCTTCTCGCATCCCCCTTCCGGGCGTGGATCCTATAGCCTGAAGGTAAGGATGCAAAAAATTTGGAGCGATACATTTTGGTGAACCCGACGTGAAAAACTAAAAACCTTTTGAAAACAATCCAAAAAAAAAACAAAACATAAATGCATTTAGAATCGAATGATTGCATATCATATTTAGATGGTAGATTATAATAAAAGATGAGTTGTCACCATTAATGTTGAGAATCAATTAGCAGCTATAGAGATTACTTCTGTACTTAGAGTACCTCAAACAAATAGGGTTCAACCTTTATGGGACGAACTTAATAGGAGATTGAATATCATTGAATCTAGATCAACCGAACTTAGGCAAATCAAGAGGTTTGTCCTAGATAGAATCCTGGATCCTGATCAAGTGACCTTATATCATGAACTTCAGAGAGCTTGCCATAGGTGGTTAGTAGATAAAAGAGCCCTTGTGTCTTCCGAGTTGTACACCTTTGAGGAATACCTCGACAATGCAGTTGTAGTACATAAATTTCTATCTCGTATAGAGGATCAAGAGGTCGTTCTTATGGATAGAAAGAGATGGAATAGAGTTCCTAGAGCTATGTTATATCGAGAGTATTGCCATGAGCTTTATTTTTACAAGTCAGAGTCAGAAGTAGATAACATCACCATAGCACACTTTGTCAAATTCTTGAAAAACCATTTTCAATTTGAAGAGGAGCATTTCATGACTCCTGATGAACTTGATCCTATTAATGATATCCATAAACTATTTATAGAAAACTAAGCCATTCTTTTATTATTATTATTTCTTGCATTTAGTGTGTTGTTTGTTGTCTTTATAATCATAAAAAAAAAAAAAAAAAAAAAAAACAAAAACATAACAAAAATCAAAACATTTTCTTTTAAGTATTATAGTAGGTATATAATTAAAATATATACCTCCCCAAATTTGTTGCAAATATATATATATAAATATATATTTGCTAAAATCTAAGTTTAAGCATAATGACTAGACTCAGGAATGGAAAACAGACTGAAGTAGAAGAAGATTGGTTAGGAAGACCAATAAATAAACCAAAATGTCCTTCCTGAAGACCCAATTCAGGAAGAAGGAACACTAGACCAACAAGAAGAAGAGTTTGCTGAAGCAAATGAACAAAGAGAAACTGTTAGAGGGGAAGGATCCTCATCCCCTAAAATGTCTCCGGAAGGAGCTGTTACTTTTGAGAACATGGAACATTTCTGGAAGTTCCTCAATACTAATATTGGCACCCTTAATAGAGCAGTCCATATGGACAAGGATCAAATTAGTGACACTCAAGCAACCCTAGAAGAAATATATCACACACGCACTAATCCCTTGTCCTTCGTTGATCAAGAAAGTGATCAAGCTGGACCATCCAATTTGGATATGGCCGCTATAATCCAGAACATGCAACAACAATAGGTTACCCAACCACCTAGAGTGCCTGTTACCAAGCCTAGGGTTATTCCCACACAAAAGAAACCTTCATTCACTGCTCTATTTCACCAAGTTATTGATCAACATACCTCAAATCAACAAAAGCCCAAAACAAAACCTAACACCAATTTCCAACAATCTGGGATACAACATAATGCTACAACAAATCTTCTTCATAATACTCTTCCTACCAACCATTTGCATAATAGCAATATAGCATCCAATCCTTACGTCATGCCATCATACGCTCAAATACCACCGAACCAATATGGTGGACAAACTGGTAATCTGGAAGCCATGGTGAAATAGTTAGTCTCCCGCATGGACGAGATAGATCCCTACCATCCCTCGTACAATTATCGAGAGATGTGTAGTCAGCCTCTAGATCCTATAGTTGTAGCACAACCATATCCTAAACACTTTCCTATGCCTGTCCTACCTATATACAAAGGAACCGAAGATCCCATAGAGCATCTTCGTATGTTTAGGATAGCATGTCATGACATATCACATGATGACTTGTTATTACTAAAGATGTTCCCAAAAAGTTTAGGAGGAATGGCATTAGAATGGTATTATCAACTACCCACTCATTCTTTGAGGAATTTCGAAGAAACCGCCGAGTCTTTTGTTCATCAATTTAGTGCCTACATTGAAAGGCATGTAACCATTAAATATTTATACAACCTAAAACAAGACAAAGATGAATGTTTTGCTGATTTCCTAGCTCGGTGGAGACAGTTGATAGGAAAATTGCACTTTGTGTTACCTTATCGGGAAATGCTGGATATCTTTATCAATAATTTACAAGAACAACTATCCTATGAGTTATCAATTGCTACCTTGACCACCTTCGATCAAGCTATAGATTTAGCTCGAAGAGTGGAAGATGCTCTTATTAGGAGAGGTCAACTTAAAAAGAAAGATGATGAGAAAACATCCAGAAATCAATATAAAAATAAACAAGTTGTGGGTGATGGAGTCACTGATAGTAGAAATATCGCTACTATTAATGCTACGAAAACAACAAAGAAATTTATACTAAAACCTCCTGATAAACCACCTCGAGAATTTACTAGGTTAAATCAACCTCTATCAACCATTCTCCTACAATTACTAGCACGAGGTTTGATCCAATTACCAAATATCCGGGAACCTGATCCAACTATACCCGGATACAGAGCTGATTTACACTATGATTTCCATAGAGGACCTGGACACGCTACCAACTCTTGTAAAATATTAAAACATAAAATACAAGACCTGATTGATAACAATGAGATGGAGGTGCAAGCCTTTCAACCTAAACAAAATCCTCCTAATAATGCTCAAAAGAACATCCCTCAAAATCAGAATCGAATGCCAATCAATCATTGGACATATTTCAACATCCTTTACCAAAGCATGGTAAAGAAGTGGCTAATCAAATTGAGCACCATAATGTTCCCCCTCCTACCCGATATGTAGGAACTATTAGTGGACATTCACCTACTCATGATGTGGAAGTATTTGACACAACTTTATCCATGGTTACGACCAGACCTCTATATAATATTCGAACACCTGATCTTAGTGATACCGAATATGAGATTGAAAGTGACATGGAAATCACCTCAAATCAATCAAATAGTTCTGAAGATGAATCAGATCCTATTCAACCTATCACAAGTTCTATGGTTCCAGAAGAACCATTTCCAAGAAGAGTCACTACTCGACCATCTTCTCACCAATTACTTTCTAATGAACAAGCCATAAACGCTAGACCAAGACCTATTCATCATCCTCAAAATAATATTGTAGGTACCATCGGAGTCGTTACTCGACAACAAGCTCAAAATTCTCAACAAGATCAAACTCAGAATGATGGATCAGCTCCATTTGTTTTGAAAATTCCTAATAAAGGGAATCATGCGCCTAATGTTCAACCTAAGCCTCCTTATAATATTAAGGAACAATTATCAAATACTACAGCTAGAATTTCCCTTTTGGACCTTTTAAGATCTTCTCCTACACATAGGGATGAATTAATGCTCACATTAAGCCAAATGATGGTACCACAAAATATTCAACCTGAAGCCATGTCCAATACTATCATAACTCACGAAGTCGATTGTATTGACTTCCGGGATAGAGATATACCACAACATAGTTTACATAAGGATAACCCCTTATATATTACTGCCCTAATTGGAGATGTAGCAGTTAAACGAGTCTTGATTGATAATGGTTCATCTTTAAACATTTGCACTTTTGACTTCTACCAAATATTTGGGTTTAGAAGTGACGAAATGAAAAGAACTGATATGATCATAAAAGCCTTCAATGACGAAACACAAGAAACGTGTGGAGTTATCACTATCCCATTGCAAGTTGGTCCAAGAACCTTAGACACAACCGTGTTTATTGTACATTGCCCTGCATCGTACAATATACTTTTGGGTCGCCCTTGGATCAACGCAATGCGAGCTGTTCCCTCAACTTTACATCAATGTGTTAAATTCGAATTTAAAAATCAGTTGGTTACCATTCATGGTGATCCTAGACCCTTTGATATGTGTGCTTTGGCAGAACTTGTTGGAGTTCAATTTTGCCCTGCTTTATCATCCACACATCCTAATTCTCATCAACCATCTAAACGTGTGAAACACACACTCATAACATCATCTACTCCATCAACTACACCTCTACATATAGTTCAATCGTCTTCCGAACAAACCACATTAGGACCTCAAAAAGATCCTAAACCCACAACCAATGCTTCTTGTTTTACTCCTATAACTTCCATACCTATAGACCCATCCATCGACATCTCTATAACATCTACATCCACTAAAGGCATACTTTCTGCATCCGACGATGTAGGAAATGTTCCTTCTACCTCTTATGCTCTTACTGATGAGCTCTTACCCGATTTATCTAAAATTCTTATATAAAAAAAAACAAACGTTGCTATGCAAGATTCCCTTATTTTAAATAAATTGCCACCCTCTCCTCGCACCTTGGGCCTCCCACAGCCTATGGGAAGTATTTACCAAGTCGGGAGTTGCGCTTTTATTTATAAGGGATATGACTAGGGAAGAATACCTAGAAACATCAAGACACATTATGATGGATATGCTCGATGTTATTTTACTAATGAGTATATTAAAGCTAAGCCTATAATGCTTAAATTGGGATATAAAGGGAAAGGTTTGGGACCTTCCCAAAATGGTATGAAAGAACCTTTTGAGGTAGAACCATGGCTTGCCCGATGTGGTGTGGGCCTATTTCCTAGTAAAGGTCAGCCCTTCCCATTTGAGGATGATGACCATCTCATATCTTACCAAGATTATTTGGATGAACGCGATGCTTTGTGTTTAATGAATAACCCATTTACATGTAATATGCTATCCATAGCTTACCCTGAGATGATTGCTGAATCCGACGATGAGTTGGAGGGGGATATCTTCCATGATGTCTCCATTGAGGAATTGTTATATAATGGATTTTATTTCGATGGCTCTATACCTAGTATAGCCCAGCTTGAGGCCATGACTCCTACCATGGAGAATGATGCACATGATTATGTGCATCATTGCGACAAGTGAACGTTGACCTTGTCCATGCCCCACAAGAATGGCTATTTCATCTCCTTGGCCCTTTTCAAAATGGGGCTTAGACATCATGGAAAAATCAACCGTGTCATCTGATGGACACAAATTTTATCATAACCGCCATTGAGTATTTCACGAAGTGGGTTGAAGCTATGCCCTTAGCTTCTTGCACTGGAACCCAAGTTTCCAAATTTATTTTTAATCAAATTATTTGTAGGTTCGAAATTCCTGCAAATCTCATCTCGGATAATGGAACTTGTTTCAAAAATAAAGATGTCAAGAAATTATGTCAAAAATATAAAATTCAACATCGTTGGTCCACCCCCTATTATCCTCGGGGTAATGGCCAAGCCGAAGCATCTAATAAAACATTAATCAAAATCCTCAAAATACTGGTCAATAAATCGGTCGAGATTGGCACATCCAATTATATCCTGCTTTGTGGGCTTATCGAACTAGCGTTCGCACCCCCATAGGTACTTCACCTTTTGTTTTGGTTTATGGCGCTGAAGCTATTTTTCCCTTTGAATTAGAAGTTCCTTCTTTGGCTCTACTACTTCAAGATATTGAAGTAGGAGATGAATATCGTGTTGGCAGACTTAGTCAGCTGGAACTCCTAGATGAGAAGCGCATCAATGCTTTGGAGCATCTTCGTGCCTACCAAAACAAGCTTAAACGAGCATACCTCAAGAAAGTTCATCATCGATCCTTTGAGATCGGCGACCTTGTCTTAAAAGAAAATCAAAAAAATACTAATGCAACTAAAGACCTTAAAGGTAAATTTGAGCCCAACTGGCTTGGACCATATGTCATCACTGCTAAATTTGGCTCAGGAGCATACATATTATCTACCTTAGATGGTAAATATCTTAAAGAACCTATGAACATTATGCATCTCAAACGCTATTATGCATAAAATCTGGTCATTTCATCATTGTATATATTGTTATTTTGCATATTGTTTCATTTTCGTCATCCATATAAAAATTTCAAAAAAAAAGTAATAGTATTTATTCTTTCCATTCATAAATTAAAATCAAAATATAAAAACACTTCAAAATCATCAAAAATCTTCAAAAACATCTTTTATTTTTGTACCTGTCAATTCTTGAAGTATTGCAGTTATATTTTCAGTTATTTTGGATAAATTAGCATTTATTTGGAATCCCGCACTTTCACACTCACATGGATAAATATCTTGATTTTATTTGGTATGATTATTAATCTCTCTTATATCAAAGTCCACAGTTGAATTAAATAAAGTTTTTGAGCATAGAGAACTGATCTTGTTATTTACTTGAACCAAGTATATCTCTTCACATTAAAATGATTTCATTGCAAATTCGATATGATGCTACATAGTAGAAGTGGTTTCTTGAGCGAAAAGTTTCCCCTGCTATCCTATCATGCACATGGTCTAGAATCTTTGAGAATTGACAAAAGGACAAGCTCACCCCTACCCGAATAAAAATCCCTTGCTCTACAGCCAATCCGAGCAAGTATCCCTAGCATAGGAAGAAAAAGAAAAGTCAAAGAAAATGAGAAAAAGAAAAATATCATTTTGTACCATCGCAACAATATTTCAGCATTATCTCAGTTCCAAGCAAAAATACAAAAAAAAAAAAGAGAAGCGAAAAAGAAAAAGAAAAATCAAAAAGCAATAAAATCCCTTTCCCTACCCCTTGAAAAGAAAAGAAGGGTGAATGAGCTTGAATCCCTGGAATTCTCAATTATTCGAAAACTGTGAGGTAAGCCCCATAACAGGTGGTTTGTGCCCAACCCGCTTGGCCTTGGGTAATTCCTAGCGTGGTGATATGTCCGTCACATTAGCGACCTTCTTTTGTACATAGACCTATGTCTCGCTTATGGATTAGCTAGCTCTTGATGACCCGACTTACATAGTAGTCTAGTACGGTTACATGCATATAAATCATGGTCAACGAACACTCATTTGGTTAATTCAAATTACTTGTATCAAATTATCTTGCTCAAAATTGGTAAATGAACAATACAATTGCACACACATTTGTATTTGAGAGATTTTTGTATCATTATGATAAATCAAGATCGGCAATGAACTCACATATGCACATGAGGGTTCCTTATAAATCTACATTTTGTCTTTGAGATAATTTAAAATATTTCTGCAACTCTTTTGGAATAATTTCATCTTCTTATTTAAGAACATCTGTTTAGTATAAAAACAATTACATACATTGTTTTCAAAAATCCCAAAATTCTTTCAAACAACATATTACAAAATCTAGTAAATAAAGTCAAGTTTATATATTATTATTTTATGTTTATCTCAAAATCAAAAATCAATCATGCAATAAAACTAAAATATCAATTTTCTTCTTTGGATTTCGCGATGATGGTATAAGTCTATACCTATAATTCTATGCCTAGCGCAAACCATTGTTCTAATTTTATTTTCCCATTCATTTTAATTTATAAAAACATATGGCTTACATCATTATGTTACACAATTGTGCTTTAAAAAGAACGAACACATTTTTTTTCATTTCATTATGTCAACATTCAATTTTGCAATGATGGTATAGTTCCTAGGGACTTATTCAAAAAATTTATCACACTTAGGAATGTATGCCTAGCAAAAAATCATATTTCTTTAATATGTCATGCATAATATTTTTTATGAAAATCTGAAAACAAATCATCACCATCATCATTTTTCATCATCACAACCCAAAGTCTTAAGACAGCCTCTTAAGCACTCTTTTACTTTTCACAATATTTCTATACTGGGATTAGCTTGACGACCTAGCGAGTGGCGACTCCATGAAATGGTCTATAACAATGACAATGTCCTTTGAAATTATTGTTAGAAGTCCCTTTTATTTTTCATCAAATCACACCACAAAACAACCAATTTATTCACATCAGATTATTTCATTTACAATTTTATGCCATGACATAAAAATTATAATTTATTTCCAAATGACATAATTACATGAATCATCAATCACCAAAATTCAAAAATTAAAGCATCATACAACATATACACAAGTCATATCATCAAAAACAAGACCATATATATATATATATATATATATATCAAATTATGTACATCATATCTGGATTGGTATGCCACAATCTATACCCTGGCATACTCAATCCTCTCAAAAATCTATACAATCTCTGTGCAGTCTATAGTCAGCTAGTCTCGAGAAGCCCTCGAGCTCTCTGCCTCATCTCCTCTCCCACCCTGGCATGGAGGAGGTGGTCCCATAGAGGTCCGTGCTGTGTCTCGGGTCCTCATTGTCGATCGTGAGGATGTCCTCGTCGATCCCATCCTGATTGGTTCAGCAATGCCGGCTGGTAGCTATACCCTCTGGCCCTCTGGAACCAGCTGGAAGTATACCCCCTGGTAGAATGTGGTCTACATCATAGACCACACCAGCTCCTCCATGCTCACCCCTCCGCTCCGAGCCCTAAGCCATGTAGCCTCATCCTGAAGTGTCTGCACCTGAGCCCGGAGGTGGGCAACCTCAGCCCGGAGAGCCACCATCTCGTTGCTCTCCCCTACCTCGACACCCTTGCCCTTATCGGGTGATGGTGGCCTCTCCCCCTGCTGAGAAGGGAATCTCTCCTCCCTCCTCCCTATTTGCTGTGGCCTCTATGGAGCCCGTGCCATCCTCTGGCATCTCTCCTATGGAGACCATCATTGCTCTCTCCCGCCATGACCCCGTGCTACCTCAATAGCATCCTGACGTCGCCTCCCCATCCATCACACCATGACATGCATCGGACCCTATGCCCTCATCATCCGAGGAGGGTGGATGCCTATGTACCAGGCATCATATCCATCGACAACCCCAGCATCGTCACCATCCATTGGCTGGATGGGGGCATCATCTACGTCTTGGCTCTAGAACCACTGCATGTCTGGAGCCCCACTCAGTGTAGTACTATCCCGGATAGTCTGAGAGTACTCGTAATCCCTAAGAGAAGGGATCCCCTACTGAAGACCGAACTATCATAGAACTCGATCATAGCGGTGGAGCTCTACCTCTCCCCGCTCCATCCTCAGCCAACAGACTCACCTAATGCGAGCCAACTCTTGCCCATCCTCTGCCCACCCTGGATGCTCTCTCCATGGCCTCCAGGTGATCTGGTCTAGGATGAGGTCATCCAACAACCTCTGTGACATCGACAGATCTATCCGTCGCTGTGACCCCCTCTGTAACCACCAGTAGAAAACCCGGGGCCTCTCCCGATCAACCCCTGTCAGTGGGAGCCCTATCGGCCTCTGCACCGTGATGTGCTCCCAGCACCAAACCTATAGTAGTGATGTCAAGACCAGACATCGGCCTCCCTTGTATACGACCCCATGCAGGATCCTATACAAGCGGCATAGTACAAAGCTGCCCCATGCAAACCTATATCCGTGGTCTCTCATGTCACAGACCACATCTGAGAGGAGCCATGGTAGCCTGCACCCGCTCTGGTGGCACAACAGTAAGCCACCTACCACCCCTACCAAAACCCGAGTCAGCCTAGATGCCCCAGGCATCTGCCTTAGAGACTCGATGTTCACTCCGCCCTTCTCCAGGGCGAAGCTCGGGTCTCCACTCAGCCTCATCATCGCCTGGCCCTGATTGGCCGTAGGAGTCATCAGCCATCCCTGTATGGGGATCCTCAAGATCCTCCATACGTCCTCTAGTGTGGGAGCCATCTCCCCTATCGGTAACCGGAAGCAGGATGACCCCGGATACCACCTCTCTGCTAGGGCTATCAGTAGCCCCATGTCCGTCGGTACTTGTGGCATCTCTACCACATGCTGCAAACCGACCTATGCTAGTCGGTCACGCTCTGCCTGGTCGAGCGTGGCTATGTCATCTCTCAACCCCCCGTATTTCCACTCTCGACTCTTTAGTAATCCCCTCTACAAAACAAACAATAAAACAATAAAATTCATTAATAAACCAATTATTAAAATCAATTAAATGCAATTCAAACAAACTTAATTTCATCAAATGATGATATCGTACACTATTGGATGATATCATCCTAAATTGGGCAAAATCGTCCTTTGTAGGATGAAATCATCTCCTATTTCACAACTTGGGGATCGCCCCTTGTTGGACGAGATCGCCCCTAGTTCACCGATTTCGCCCTCAGATGAAATCGACGATCTAGAGACGATTTCGACGAAATAGGGACGATTTCGTCCCGACGTCGTCGATGGCCTAAAAATGGCCGCGATGCCCCAAACAGTCAAAATTTCAATCAAAAAATTGCACAAATTAAATCCAAACATAATTCACTAGGATTAGATCCTTACCCGTAGCCCGCGCCGGACCTCTGTCGATCGGTGCGCTGTCTCAACCATTTTTTCTGTAGAGCTCTAAAACAGTAAAAATGAATAGTAAAAATGAATTAGGGTTTTACCCTATTTTCTTAATTTTATTTTAAATCAACAACTTTTTTTAATTTTTCTTTTTCGTGCTTTTACCTCAAACATTCGATTTGGGTAAAAACACGGAGGGGGCACCATAGTCAGCAGTCGAACGATTCGACCAAGAATCGTCGTCTAGAAAATTGAGTAAATTTTTGCTTTCTCGTAAAATGGGAAGAACTCGTCTTTAACGCATTTTCTTCAAAAAATTCGCTAAAGAGGGGGCAAAATGTAGCACCCTAAAATTGGCACAGTTAAACCTTAGTAAAAAGATAAAAATTTGAATTTTAACCCCAAACCGCCCGTTAACCGCCTGTTACCCGCTTCCCTTGTTTTTCATGCCATTTTTAGGATTTGTTTTGACCATTGGATGATATCATCGTAGATCAGATGAAATCGTCCCAGATCTGATGAATTCATCTGGAACAGAATGTCCAGACGATTTCGTCCCAAAACCGAATTTTCATAATTAGCTTCTGTTTCAACAGCTTCTCTAACCTGGGCAGAAAGCGTGTCTGCGTAGTTAGAGTCTCCCCCATTGGAGATCTCCCAAATTGGGATGATCTCCAACCTCCTAACCTCTCCCTAATCCTATATAAACTAGGATTTTCTCAGTTTATCCCCCTGAACCCCCTAGCTGATTGATTTCCCTACAAATTTAGTTCCTTGTGCCTTAGAACACCTTCATACTTTTGTTTGCATTGCGTATTTCAAGTTTTCTTGCAAGAATCTTACTATTTTTCAGCTAGAGCAAGCTTGGATCATCGCAGGCGATTCCAGATGATTTCGGATGATCCTGTCGTAGATCGACGATGATCTCGTACGATTGGAGGCGATCTCGACTGTAGTCCAGATTGGGGGCAATCAGAGCCCAAAGTTTGCATTTTCTTATCGTTTCTCTGCATTTCTTTATGCATTATCTTAGTTATTATATTTATGCATCCTGGAGTTCACCTCATTTAGTATAGATGCATGATAAAGTCATAATAAATTGTCAAAATTGATGCATTTCCTTTTAATTGCTATCTGGATTTATCATTTGGGCAAGTTTACTATTATTTCTATCATTTCCCCTTGCTTTTGCAGTTGCATTTTTGGTATTTTGTATCTATTTCTGTGATTGCAGGTTTCGACGAATTTGTCTGATGAATTCGTCAGATCGATGATGATCTCATCTGATCTTAGATGACCGACTGAGATCTGAGATGATTCTGTGCAATTCCAGATGATTACGTATGATTTGAGATGATTTGGACTTCTACAAAACTCAGAATCTTCATCAGACATCCGGAATCAGGTATGTTCTATTTTATTTAGCCTACTTTCTGTGTTTAGCACTTATGCATGTTTTTTGTATTCATAAAAATCAGCATTGGCATATAGAATAGCTTAGATTCATCTTGGCCAAACCTAGGAATTGAATGATTAAAGCACAAAATGAACACATCAAACCTACTCTCAACCTAGGCGTGGAAACTGCCACTCAAAAGTTTCCTGGTGAACCCACCATCCATCAAAAATTCACCCTTATACCCCTCCCCCAAGAGGCGGGACCTTCAAAGGGCCTCTCAGTCCGAGGTATTGTCCCATCCTTCTCGCATCCCCCTTTCGGGCGCGGATCCTATAGCCTGAAGGTAAGGATGCAAAAAATTTGGAGCGATACAGAGATGCATTATATTCATAGGTTCTTTATGTTCTTTACCATCCTAAGAAGCTAAATTATAGGAACTTGAGCCAAAATTGGCCATTATGATAAAGTACCCTAACCTATTGGGCTGAAACTTACCTTGAATATCAACACAAGCATTAGTGTTCTTTTGGTTTTCCTTGAGGACAAGGTCCCCAAACTCAAAAGGATGATTGCAAAATTTCTTAGAATAAGATCACTGGAGCCTATCCTGATAGCGTCACAAATTCTCTAAGGTGTGAATGCATTTTCATCTAGTAGATCCAAAAGGTTCAAATGGTCTACATGATACTCATCGCCAATCAAGGTACCTTGCAACAAGATGTGCAATGAGGATATCTCAAGCTCAAAAGGAAATACTACCTTAGATCCATAGATTAAGACATATGGGGAGGTACCTATGGGGATATGGACACTATTACAGTAGGCTCACAAGGAAGGGTAAATCTATATATGTCAGTCATGACCAATATTACTAACCAACTTATTCAATATCCTAATCAAGGACTTATTGGATGCTTCAACTTGTCCATTACCTTGAAGGTAATAAGGAGTTGACCATCTATGCTGAATATTGTACTTAGAACAAATATTTTGATCCTTATTCTTAAAAGAAGTGTAATTTTCAGAAAAAATTATAAAAGGAATCCCAAACCTACAAAGAGTCTGGTTGAATATGATCTTAGAAACTTGAGTTCTAGTCATCATAGCCAGGGGCATGGCTTCAACCCATTTAGTGAAATAATTAATCATAGTAATGATAAAATTATGACCATCTAATGACACCGGGTTAACCTTCCTGATAATGCCCAATCTGTACATAGAGAATGACCAAGGGGAAGAGATAATATGAAGATCTTGAGAAGGATCATGAACAATATGATCATGGCATTAATACTTTTTATAGCATTGAACATAGTCACATGCAAGGCCAATAGTACCCCATCTAAAGGAGCTTTTTGGCAATGGCATTATCACTAAAATAGCATCCACATGATCCTTCATGAGCATCACTAAGAGCAAGTTGGGATTCATCAGAGTTAATAAATCACAAGAGGATACCTTCAAAATAATGTCGATAAAAATTATTTCTGATTATGAAAAATTAGATATGTTCTTTTATACAATGTCTTATGCTAATTAGGATCTAAACCATCAGGTATCAAACCATACCTAAGAAAATTAAAGATATTGATATACCATGGTTCAGATGGGGAAGATCTAAAGGTTAGATAATCTAATGGGGTAAGACAAGAACCAAGTGATGTAGGTTCCTAGAGTTTTCTAATGATTATTGACACTTGATCATATTATAAATCCAAAGGAAACAAGGATGCAATAGTAGCCATGGTATTCACATGGCAATTTGAGGATCTAGGGATAGACTCTATGGTTACTCGATCAAACAAGGATAACAACTTGGTAATAATCTCCTTGTAGGGCTTAAGATTATCATCTCGAGTCTAATAAACATCATTAATCTAATTAACCACAAGTTGAGAGTAACCAAATATTGAAAGGAATCTAACCTAAAAAGCTAAGGCTTCTCTAAGACCAAGGATCAAAGCTTCATATTCTACAATATTGTTTGTGCAAGAGAAACAAAGTTTGAAGGATAAGGAGATGATTTGATTTTGTGGGGTGACTAGAATGACTCCAGTACCAACACCCTTCATGCATTGGTCTCCATAAAAAAAAATTCCAAGAATCTTACTGTCCAATTTTGACATTGAAGCACTCATCAAGAAAATCAACAACTATAGGATGGGCAACTTCTAGGGGAGCGAAGGCTAACTGATCAACGATCACCTAACCATTAATTAGCCTTATGACCTATGAAATTCAAGTCAAACTCATTAAGGACTAGCACTCATTTAGTAGCTTGACCTAAAAGGTGGGGCTTAGACATAAAATAGTGTAGAGGATCAAATTTTGTACCTAGCAACATATTATGGCTAAGCATGTAATGTCTTAACTTATGGGAAGCAAGCACTATAACAAGGCAAAGATTTTCTAAGGGAGTGTACCTGGTTTCATAGCTAACCAAGGTTCTACTGATATAATAGATAGCTCTCTCTTTTTTTTTATCATCATGGTAGGCCAACATGGCTCCCAAAGCATGAGTAGTGGCTGCTATGTAAAGCATCAAATGCCTACCAAGAATAGGAGGCACTAAAATAGGTGGTAAAATGAGATACTACCTGAGATCATCAAAAGAATTCTAACACTTAGAATCCCACTGGAAGACCACATATTTCTTAAGGAGCTTAAGAAAGGGCTAACACTTATCAGCTAGTTGGGTAATGAATCGACGTATAGACTAAATATTACCTTGTAGACTATGTAGTTTAGTTAGGGTGCAGGGAGGAGGTATATCAATGATAGCCATTATATTAGTAGGATCCACTTTAATTCCTCACCTAGAAACTATTAAACCTAAAAAGTTACTAGATGTGACTCAAACACACACTTAGCAAGTGCAATATGAACCTTACATTATCAAAGCCTTTCAAATATTCATCTTAATTCATGAACATGATCCTTTCATTATATGGAGTGAGCTAGAATATCATCCACATAGTATTGGATAATATCATGCATCTTGTCATGGAAAATATAAGTCATGGATCGTTGATAGGTAGCTCCTACATTATTTAAGTCAAAAGGTCTAGCAGAAGGTACCTCATGGAGTAGTAAATGATATCTTAGTCTGATCCTCAAGGGTAATCATAATTTTATTGTAGCTTAAGAAACCATCCATGAGTGAAAGTATTCCACATTTTGTGGTGAAATCTACAATATGATCTATGTTGAGCAAGGGAAAATCATCCTTGGTACATTCTAAATTAATGTCTTGAAATTTGATACATATTTTTATTGTTCCTTCCTTCTTAGCTACCAAAATAATATTAAGGATCCAATCAGAATAGTCGATAGATTTTATAAAACTGATGTCAAGGAGTTTTTGGAGCTCTTCCTTGAATGATAGGGTGACCTTAGGATGTATCTTCCTAAGCTTATGCTTAAAACCTTAGAACTAGGCTTAAATACCACATGATGCATGACAAGAGAGGGATCAATCCCTGGTATATCGGCATATGACCAAGAAAAGATATCTTGATATTTTTTTAATAAATTGATCAATTGCTCCTGCTCATCCACGGATAAGGCTTTACCTAAATTAACAATTCTAGGGGCTTCCTTAGAACATATGTTCACATATATGGTATCCTCAATCAAGATGTATAAATCATACTCAAGAGGAAGCAGGGTAGGAATCACTCCTAATTGCTCAAGGTCCTTGCAAGATGGAGACATAGAACCAAAGTCCACTTGACAACTAGAAGATTCAACATGCACTGCGCAAGGAACAAACCCATCAAATTAGATATCATTTTGAGGTGGATCATCATATTTGGCATACTACTCAGGGGTTATGACTAATAAATAAGGATAGGGGGGCCCATCATCCTCAACAATCCACTCTAAACCTAGATGAGATTCATCTAAGAGAGATTCTTGACAAGAAGAGTTGTCTTGATCTTGTGATGAGATATTGATTGATGATTCCTTAAGAGAAATTTTGAGTTGTTTAATTTAGTTGGATAAGGAATATGATGAATAAATTTAAGCTAGATCATCTGGTGAGCATAATTCAAATGTATGAGGATCACCCAAGATAGAAATAGGTCGATTTTTAAATTCAAATTTTAAATATTAATGAAAAGTAGGAGGGATGGCCTCCATCGCATGATTCCAAGGATGTACAAGAAAAATATTAAAATATACAGGGCAAGATACCACATAGAACAAAGTATCTAAAATATTAGGTCCAACCTTAAGGGGAAGTGATATGGTACCATAAGCTTCTTGGAACTCATTGTTGAAATTTTTAATGATATCACCGAATTTATTTAAATCTTCCTCTTTTAATCCAAATTTTTGAAAGAAATTATATGTGCATATATTAAGAGAAAAACCATTATAAACCATAACTCTATTGATAAAGTTATCCCCAATAAATGTAGTGATGTAAAGAGAATAATATTTTTGCAAGTTTGAGAAAGAGATATCAACATCCGAGAATGTGAGATGATTTATCCCAAGAGAACCTACAATATTGGCCATATCACTAGGGAAAATATATGGAGGGACAAATTTCTACTTTAGAACATTTATTAAGGATTCTCCATGAGTAGGAGAATTTTGCAAAAGTTCCAAAAGAGAAATATTTTCTGAGAAACTTATCTCCTATTGAGATCGCTAGATTTGTCGATTATACACTGGTTGTTCTGAAGTAGTTGTTATTATACCACCCATGTTGTTATCATAATTATGTGGCACATCCTATAAGATACTTTATTGGCTACCTTAGGTATATTCTAATTGATAGTAGATTTTTATTAATTATTTGAATATTGAGAATTTCCTACATCAAGACACCCTACATCAATTAAATCTTGGACCACATGCTTTAACTTATTATAGAAGTTTGTCCAATGTCCTTCCACTCTATGATATGCACAATTTTGACCGACCTTATACCAATGAGTTGTAATATTTGGTTGCATTATGGGAGGAAATTCAAATGCATTGGCTTCTAAGAGTTGTTTTAAAATTACTTCCATAGACATATTAAGCCTTGTAAAATTTCTTTGTGGAGGTTTTTGAGGTATTGACTTTTGTAGGTCATTAGTAACATTGTTAAAAGTCCTACTATCTATTCCACTATCACCTCCTATGTTTTTATTCCTATGTTGAGACTTAGTAGTTTTCTCTTCTTTGAATTTGAGTTGGCCTCTTCTGATAAGGGTCTGTTTTACTCTTCTTGCTAAATCAATTGATTGATCAAAGGATGTAATAGTAGTAGTTTCTAATGCATAAGATAACTGCTCTTGCAAGCTTCTAATAAATGTATCAAGCATATTTTTTGGAGGTAAATTATATCTTAAGCACCCAACTGAACTTCTCTAACAAGCCAAGAATTCTAAACAAATTTCTTCTTTACCTTATTTTATACTATAGAAATCTTTCATTATTTCTTCCTTTTCAATATATGCACCAAACTGTTGAAAAAATAATTCTGCTATTTCTTCAAAATTCTTCAAGGAATAATTAGGTAACCAATAATGCCATACGACCAAGACTCTTAGAAAATATTTTGAGCAACAACATGTCATCATATATGAGATCATGACAAGCTATTATAAACCTTCTTAAGTACTCTATTGGATCTTCTATATCCTTGTGTATAGGCAGAACCAACATGGTAAAATTCTTAGGATAATGCCTAGCATCAACAATTGGATCCAATGGCTGATTACACATTTCCTTATAGCTGTAATTAAAACTTAAAGGTCGAATCATCCCAAAATTTGGAACCAACTGCTTTACCATATTTGTTAAATTTTGCACATCTGGATTACTAGTATGCATTGTCCCTAGATTCCCTAAGGGAGGGTAATTTTACATGTTGATACTATTGAGGTATGTGGTATCTTGTTGAAAAAGATAATTAACATTTTGTGGAATGGAGGCAAAAATATTGAGATAAGGAGATTTAGGAGGAAATTGAAAATTTTGAATGGCACTACTAGTTGGAGGGACTTGTAGATTCCTTACAATGTTGGTGGTTATAGTAGTGGCATAATTTGGATGATGAAAAAATTACCATGATTCAAAGAATCACTCAAGAAGTTATCATGATATGGTCTAACATCCTCAAGTAGGGCTTCTTACTCTAAAACTACATCCAAGACATGCTTGTTATGCTTATAAAAGGTCCATACATGCTCAAAATATTTGAAGATAAGGTTACCATCGAGTCACTTAATATGATCAAGACTATTATCAACCTCTTCTTGCCCAAGATTATGGTTTTCTCTATCAATTTGATCATTCTCTTGGAAAATATCATCAAACCTAAAAAACATTCATCCATTCCCAAGGTTGGAGGCCATTGGTAAAAGAGAGAAGGACTAGGGCAAAAGGAAGAAACCAAGACAAAAAAAACAAGCACAAGAAATTATGTTTTAATGTTTTCTGATTTAAAATATAGAATTAATGATCTTGATTAAAGTTTTAAAAGAAAAATAGGTGTTCACATCAGGTTCACCAAATATGTAGAGGGAAAAATCCATCCTACCACATACGATTCTCAAGGTTGGATCCACAAAGAGGGAGAAAGCCTTGATGTGAACTATGTGGGCTACGTTGTTCTCTACAATCAAGTGTAAAATATGGGGGAAGGGTTCACCAGTAATGACTCTAACAACTCACTCCAAGTCCATGGGATTTTCAGGAATGTTTGATGTATTCATTTCAAGATAATCACCTATGTTTGGCCTTTCTATATCTTATACTTATAAAATATAAAGGACAATGCAAAAATATAGAATGCAAGAAGACAAGAGCTAACCCTAGAGTGATACTTCCTTTAAATAATTTTCTTACCCCAGGGTTTCAAGAGAAAAAACCTTTAAGCAAGGGTTCAAGAGATGATGCACAAACATAATTAACCCTAAGTGCACACTATATGTTGTTTATATTTCAAATGCCTAGAAATCAATTAAATGCATTTCTATTAAATCATATCTAGGATTGTATAAAAAAATAGAAGGCACTCAAAAAATAGCCTAAATATTATCTAGAACACTTATCATATCCGGTGATTGATCCTTGCTCTTATCCTTTGTCCAATGATGTCAATAATTCCTATTCCTGTAAGATAACTTAAGAAACACTTGGAAAATATAATCAATGTTAGGGGGCCTGCTTAGGTTTCTATACAATAATTCTTGGAGGAATAGCAGTCAAGCCCCCTAGGGCCTTTTAGATAACCTTTATAAATAGAAGTAGAAGTTGACCTTTGGAATAAAATAAGTATATCACAATATAGCATAATGAAATGATAAAATCATAGAATAGAATGTAGCACTATGCCCTATATGCAACATATAATGTAGATCTAGAGTTTGGAACAAAAATTTACCCCTAGATATAGCTTGGGTTAATTTGTACCCCGTAACAGGCAACCGCAATATCACACCTATGAAATCATGCCCCATAGAGACCCAGGCATTATTTCATAGAAGTTATGCAAAAAATAAAAGATAAATGTGAAGACTCAATTATGTCACTTAGAAAATCAAAATATGCATGAAAAATAGTGAAATCACCTGGCAGATAGCACAAAATCAATAGAAAGGTTGAGATATTTTGAATAGTTGATCTCTCCTTAGGGCTCCAACACAAATCCACCAAAGTGAGCAACAACAATCAATAATCCAATGTAGCAGAGAACAAATCACACTTCACACTTATGAGTTAGCTTGATTATGGGAGAAGAAGAAGAAATTTAGATCACTTAGCAAGCATCAAAATCACTTATTGTATTACTCACTTTCATTATCATCATGCTTGCAAAATGATTTCAAACCTTCCTTATATAATAGATTTGAAGGTAAAATGAGTGGGTTAATCGAGGAGGCCTAACGTAAAGCATGCTAACTTTGAGAAATTAGGGCTTCCATAGAGAAAAATCCTAAAAGGTAAAATTATGCCTCATCAAGGTCGATCATGATTTCACCTTATGCAAAATCGTGCCCCATCAAGGGTGACCATGATTTTCCATAAAGGAGGAAAAAGACAAAATAAATGGAGGGGGACCTAGCCCTTGCCCTAGGAAAGTCTAAGGGGGGTTTCCTAGGAGGAATTAGGGAATATTACCCACTAGAGTGGATCAATTTTCTATATCTACACTATCATTAGCCAAGTGGTAATCTTCCTAGATTCTTCTCTTCTATGTCCTCCTTTGAGGGGAGCCCATTGGTATAGAGCCGATCACCCCTCATCCACCTTTTGATGAGGTAATCCATGTAGCCTACCAACTATAATGTATTTCTAAATCCATACCTAAAGTAGAGTGTTGAGAATGAGGTCATGCTACTTCTTATACATGAAATTGTATAATGTATTGTATAAATGACACAATACAAAAGGGTGTCATGGAAAGCACCTCTCATGATACCTCATTTGATACCATCTCTGCAATTTCACATGGTAGATGTCACCCACTCTTGTGGTAAGCTAGTAAAGTGCCAAATACCCCACTTACTACTACTATTAGAGTAGATATACCTGCTATCCCAACCATCCCCTCAATGCTAATACTACTCTGCTCAACTGGGTACCTTGAATCCCTAGTTATCTTCTCCCTCTAACTTGTATGTTCATTGGATGGATGAATTTGCCCTTGATTAAAATATGGATGATCCTCCATACATCCTCTAAGGTAACAATCATCTCTCCTATAGGAAACTACAATGTTGAAGATTTTGGATGCCACCTCTCAGCCAAAGCAACCAATAAGACATAGTCTGCCTCTACCCAGGGCATATCAACCACATGAAGAAGCCCCACCCACCCCATCAATGCCCTATAATCTACATCTAGATTCCCTACCTATCCATCAATGTCTCCATATCTCCACTCCATGTTACTAAGATTAACCATATGCAACCAAAAATAATAGACATCATTATCATAATCATTAGAATTTAAAAATCATCAAAACTTAGATTAAAGTGCAAAAATTCTAAATTTTTTTGCAAATTTTGAACTGTCTTTGCAAATTCATGTTGTCTTCATGAATTTGGTAGCCTTGTACTTGCAAATTTAGTAGTGCCAAATTCATCGTGCACCAAGTAACGAATTCATCGTGATGGTTGTGCGATTAAAAATTCAATGGAAATTTTAGATAAAATGCAAAAATTTGAAAATAAGATGAAAATTAAAGAAAAAGAAGATATTTTATGCTTACCTGGATCCTCTCTCTACCTCTGTTGCTACCTATTCACACTAATTCAGCTTTGTGTCTAGGCAAACCCATTTTCTCCAAAGCCCTAATTTGGTTTTCTTCATGATAAAAATGGGTTAGCATTTTACCCTAATACCTCTTTTACCCCTTGTTCACTTTTCTCGTGCTTTCTTTGTCTTTCGCTCATAATTTCGAGTTCTATGATGAATGTCACACTCTTCACAAAACTCGAGGGGGCACCCTAGTTAAAAAGTTAAAAATTTGGTTTTAATTTTTCTTGCCTTGATTCACATGCTATAATAATAATAATAATAATAAAATAATAAAATTAAACTTACTCCCACTAAACAACATTTCCTGTGTTAAATTTCTATCTAAAATCGCCCATCCTTTTTTGCCCATGAATATTTGTCATGCTTGTCCAAGTGGCTATGTCTTTCTTTAATGCATTTATTGCTCATAAATGTGCCAAAGAGGGGGAAAAATGTAGCCATATAATTTTGACCCATTGCAAAATTCCTAACCCCTCTCAGCTCACATAGAATCCACCCTTCATCCATCTACCATTTTTTCACATCTTTGCAATGATTTTCTAATCTCAATATCACGTAGTTAGTTATAAAAACTACCGAATTCACTAAATAATGTGCCAACATATTTTGGTTGGTAGACAGTGGGATTTTGGCCTAAATTTGATTTTTGTTGTGTATTCTACAAATTCGGTGCTTGTTGGAACAGTTACAATTGTTATCAAATTCGCTTAGAATGGTAATTTTCCCAAATTTCCCAAACTGACCTGATTTGACCCCTTTTCTTTGTAACTTCTAGTTAAACTCATTCTTTTTAAGTACTAGACTACTACCTGAAAGGAGTAATGGTGACTTGAGAATTTGAAGTGTGTCATATTTCTACAATTAGTACGATATTTAGGTAAAATTCACATTGCTATCATCATTCAAATGATATCAGAAGATAGGATCAAATAGTAAGTATTTCATTATTAATCTTATCATTTACCATTTTGCACTTACAGTTTTTTGCTTTTGTAGGTTTAGAAAATGTGGCTATGCTAAATTCATATTCTTCTTCCTTATAAATTCACCTTCTAGTGCTAAATTCACACAAACACAGGTTGGGGGTAAATTGATGATCTCAAACTCATCACCTCACTTTGCATTTTACATCTAGGTAACTTATATAAGCATTTTACTTTATTTCCTACACCTTTTCAACATTTAGTTTCAGTCATTCATATATTTGCAATAAATTCAATATTTCATTACCTTTTATGCAAGGATTTCTAAAGGGACCCATGGGATCTGACTGCCATTCCATAAGACTGATTTGATAGTGGCCTAAGTAGATCCCTAAAAACTAATAATTGTTTTTAGTTTTTTGAGTTATCATGTTGCAGGTCTTCCATGAATTCGACAACCAAATTCATGATAGAAATTTACTGCCAAAATTGCTTGTTGCTGCCAAAATTGCTTGTTGCTGCCAAAATTGCTTATTGCTACTGAATTAATTGTTTTCTTGCTACCAAATTCATTTTATGTTGCCAAATTTGCTTGCATGAACCATCCAGCTCATCTAAGTACACCCATCTGATTCATTTAAAAAATTTCCTTCTATTTTTTTATATAGATCTGTTTCTGTTCCTATTTTTGCATTAAGCTATCAAAACATCAGAAGACGAAAAAAAGGGATAGAAAATTTTACATTTTAGAATTAAAAGTATTATTGCTTACTGCATGCTATCTTCATGAAAATTTGAATTGCATATAGTCTAGGTTATTAGCTATATTCTATCCTAAACCTAGGCGTGTGTTTTTAAAATTAACTCATCAAACATTATACTTAGTCCAAGAAGTGGAGACGGTCTTAAAACATTTCCTCGTGAACCTACCACAATTTTTTGACAACCACCGAATAGGGTATGACATTAGTACCTCTCATTTGAGGTGTATATCCCTTATTTTCCATACCATTTTAGGTGCAGATCAATTATCCTAAAGGAAAGGGGTATGAAAGTTTTTGTCTACACAACCACTATATCATATTTTGAGCAAGTGGTTGAGTTGGCTAGATGTGTGGAATCCACTCTCTTAAAGAGAGGGTAGTTAAAACTTAATAAAGAAGAGGATACATGCTTAAGTTCTAATATAATAATAAGCATGTAGTTGGAAATGATGTTATTGACTCTCACTAAAGCAATAATGTGAATACTACAAGCACTCCTCAAAAGTTAATTTTAAATGAGTAACAAAAGCCTAGGATAAACTTCACTATGTTGGATCTACCCAGTTCCTCTATCGCTAAAAAAATTCTTTATTCTAATATGATTTATCTTCCACCTATTAGACCCATAGATACAAATATAGATTGGCATATTCTAAATGAACATTGTAATTACCATAAAGTTGATGGCCACACTACCAATAAATGTAAGAACCTTAAACACCTTGTCCAAGATTTGATAGATGGTGGCAATGTTGTCCTTGGTGTATCTAAACCTCAAAATTAATCTAACCAAGACATGGATATCTTCCAAAAACCACTACCTAAGCATGATCATGATATAGAAAATAATATTTCATATAAAAATGTCCCATTACCATATCAAATTATGGTTGGAAATGATTTCTTCTTTCATTTGTATCACCACAAGACAAGAATAGAAAGATAAATATTTCAATCAACCTTATAAATCACCTTTGGTCCTTCATTCTAGGAAAACCCCTTCCTTTTAAGTACCCCCACTCATATTAAAACCATAAAACCAATCCAAGATTGTTTTTGATCTTAAACAACTCATAAGTATCCCAACCAAAATTTCTCTTCTTGAACTTCTCTAGACCTCTTCAACTCATAGAGAAGACTTGTTAAAATTTCTAAGTGAGAAAATTATATCTCAAGATCTTCATTCCAATAACCTTACTAATTTAGTAAGATCTATTGGGATAAATCATGCTACAATGTCCTTTTATTAGGATGATCTTTCTCGACCATCCCTTGATGGGAAAGTCTTCCTTTACATTGTAGGTCATATCGATGATCTATTTATCATAAGAATAATTGTTGATAAATGGATAAGGCCTAAATGTCTATGGTCTCCAATTTATATACATATTTGGATTAAATTATTAGGACCTTTAAAAATATAACCTTTTCATAAGAGCCTTTGATAATGGGGTTCGTAAAGGTAGTAGAACCATAACTATACCCCTCAAAGTTGGACCCCATTTTATTAATACCATATTTTTCATCATACCTTGTGAACTTATAATATTCTCCTGAGATGACCTTGGATCCATGCAATGAAGGTCATCTCCTACACCCTTTATCAATATCTCAAATATGAATATCAAGGTAAACTTATCCACATTCCAATTGATCCTTAACCCTTTACCTATTGTACAATGATTGAATTTAACATTTCTAAGATAAACCTTTGTCCTTCCCTTAATCTAGTTCCATTGACAACCACTTCTTCCTCTACCCAAACCAATAATTCATTAGGTTCTTTGAATCTAAATGATCATTCCAACTAATATTAAAATAAAATTAATAGCCCAATAAATGTAAGTGACCAATCTAATGTCAGTAATATAATACACATTAATAACAATCCTTTTGTGGTCCTGGCCAACCTCCCATATTCTCCTCAAAACTTAGGATTTGCCTTTAATAAATGCAAAATAGTGTGAATAATATTGTACCTTCATATGTGTTATCACTATAAACAAAGAGAAAATTTGTGGTAGTAACCTTATCTAATTGAAAGTCAATTTCATACATGTTATTTGTACTCATATTCCCTTTCTAAGAAAATTCTTATAAACATGGGATATCAAGGGAAATTCCTCAAGTCTTATGAGCAAGGAATCAAATAACCCTTAGAAGTTGAAGCTTGGCCTAGTCACTATGGAATAGGGTATATCCTTAATAATAATAAGTCCTTGCCCACTTCCTTATCATCTAATGATGATGAAACCATCGCCTATAAAGATATCACTTTCAATGATGGATTAGATTGGAATGATAAGAATGAGGAACCTTTCTTCTTTAGTGTGAAATTTATAGCCTTAGTACATCCTACATTGATAGATAGTAAGGACTCTGAAAAAGGGGATCTTCTATGTGACTTCGTCAATGATGGTCTATTTCAAGAAGCCTTTTACTTTGATGGATCCCTTAACTGTGTAGCTAATATTGAATATTCCTAACCTAAGGGTCTTGCTAGCTCCTCCTCAGTTGGAGGATGAATCACATATACTCATTAAAGAGACCATTTATATCAACATTGGAACACCCAATAACCCTAGAATCATTAGATTAGGTAAGGTCCTAATATTTACTAAACAAGAAGAGTATGCCAAGCTATTGACCAAACTTAACACCAAGCTCATGATGTATTTTATTGGTCCTAGGTAGACATGTTATGGTTAGATCCTTGCTTAGTTTTCAATTATTTTTTAGTTCAAATTAACACCAAACTTGTCAATTAGAAACTTTGAAAGATGCAACCTAGGGTTACCTTGCTCATTAAGGAAGAAATCCAAAATCTGCTTGATGTTGAATTTATTAAAGCTATATATTATTCCAACTAGATATCTAATATTATTCCCATTGCCAAGAAAGAGGACACTATTAGAATATGCACCTATTTTTAAGACATGAATAAGGTATGTCCTAAGATAATTTTCCTTTACCTAATATTGACATGATTATTGAATTTACTATCAGATGTGGCATGCTATCCTTGATGGATGGCTTATTGGGATATAATCATATTAAAATCATACCTAAAGATGAAGCCAAGACTATATTCATAACTCCTAGGGGCACCTTTTACCAGGGTTATGCATAAGTGAGTGACCGTAAATTATATTTATAAAAATAAGTTGGATCTATTTCAAAATAAAGGTGAATCATATCGAAACTCATGTAGAAGACATGGCAAATTGCATTTTTTTCCCACAAAAAATTATAAAAAATGGGGTGAATCAATTGAAAAATATTGGTACCATATGTTTTTCATATATTTTTGTGATAAGACAACAATATTTACCAGATCCATCATTTTAGGTTACCAATATCTAGCATCCTTTAAGGGTTTTTGCACATTACCCTTACTAGATCTCTACTTGCTTTTTCTCTGGTATCACACTTTAGCAACTTCAAAGCTCATTTTGGAGGTCTTTTGAGGGTTTTTTGAGGATTTTACAAAGTTCTAAATTGATCATCAATCGATTTAAAGTGTAGATCTCATTGATCTAGGTGGTTTAAAAAAAAAATTGAAAACAAAGCTCTAGATAAAAATTATGCCTTATAGAAGATTCCCTATTTCAAAAGTAAAAAAACAACATCATCCATTCTACCTATCATCTCTCTTTCTACTGTTTATCATTCATAATCACTTTTCTATTATCCATCATACATCAACCCCCTTTATACTATCCATCATCCACTATCTCCCTTTCTACTATCCATAATTTGCCATCATCCTTTCTATTATTCATCATCCATTGTTCCCCTTCCTATTGTCTATCATCCATCGTCACCCTTCCACTGTTTATCATTTGTCATCCCCATTTTTGTTGTCTATCATATATTGTACACAATAGTCCCTTTTGCTATCTATCATCCCCATTTTTTCTATTTATCATCCCCCTTTTTTGTTTTCCATAATCCCCCTTTATATTGCCCATCATTCGTTTTTACACTTTCTAATGTCCATAATATGTTGTCATCATTTCCGCTATTCATCATCCATCATCGCCCTTTCTAATATCTATCATATACTATTTCTATTTTGGCTATCTATCATCCACTATCATATTTTTTGCTTTCCATCATCCATCATTTCATTTTTGTTGTTCATTGTTTATCATTCCATTTTTTGTTGTCCATCATCCACCATCCCCCTTTATGTTGTTTATCATCCATCGATCACCTTTCTACTGTCTATCAATCCAATTCCTGTTGTCTATCATCCATTGTCCCTATTTATATTTTCTATCATCCATAATTCCTCTTTTCACTGATACAATTGTTTTCATTGCTACAAGTCATTTTATCACTATAGGTTTTTTGTTGCTATAGGTCATTTTTCATTGTTGTAGGTTTTTTGTTGTTGCAAGTTTTTCACTACTATAGGTCCTTTTTTGAGGAGAATCAATATTTTATATGTAGGAGTATTGTTGTCATGTTAGGTATATATAATGGTGGTATAAGAGGTAAATTTGGTAGGATAAATAAAATTATTTATAATTTGAAGGTGAAAAGGTCCATAATTTAGCTAGGAGTGGTTAGTCATTCAAAATAAAAACAATGAAATTATTATCAAAGGGGGGCTAACCAACCCTAAAAATGTTTTACTCCAAAATTTTTTGGGTGAATGGAGCAACGTCTAGGGTCTCCATATATACCAATTTCCAACTTAAGAAATCCTAATATTCCTAAATCAATGATGATTCACTGCTATGCATAACCCTGCATTTTGTTATCAAGTCATGACATTTGGCTTGAAGAATACAAGTGTTTGTAGTGACCCCAGGAATGCACGCATTGGTCCCTTTTTGTAACCCTAATTGCAATGCTATTTAAAATACCAAATATAAAATGGAAAGACAAGAGGAAAAAGCATATAACACAAAATAACAAATGAAGGATCTCTTTATTGATATTGAATCTCGGTTACATGTCGGTCCCTCTTAGGGATACCCATTTTGGTACTATAAATTACAAATAGGCAAGGAGTGACCCTTCTACGAAGATGTGGTGCACTTATAAAAGCTTCTAGGTTCCACACATAGGAATGTATGAGGGCTTATAGATGCCTCCTTATCCAGGTTTGTTTCCTAGAGGGATCCCTTTTGCTCTCATATGTTGCAATATTTGTTTGATGTACCTGTGGCCCATCTTTACCCCAAAGCTATGGGTCAAAGACTATAATATGATGTTGAAATAGTAGCTGTTATGGTCTTAAATCTATCAGAGCTCCGTCGTATACGTGATCTCAAAGAGAACTCTCCAAGTCTCGAAAGCTCTCCTCAAAAAGATGTCTCTCTCTCTCTCTCCTCCGATATGATCTCTTGTATCTCTTGTCCTCTTGTGATAAAGGATAAAAGGTCTCTGGATCTCCCTTTGGTGCTCTTAGGCTTGCACCTTTTATAGTGTGAAACCCTAGGTCTATTTCCAAGCCCTAGGAATGAATTTCTCATGCGTAGTGCAAGTTAGCATGAGAATATTTTGTCCATTGTCTATATTTGAAGGCTAGTTAACTGAAATCTAACTGCCCACTTGAGTCTTCTATGCGAACTAGTTGTTAGCATGAGAAGCATTTGTACTTTTTTTATGCTTGGAGGTCAATTAACTTAAGTCTAAATGCAAACTCAAACCTCCCATGTTAACTGGTCATGAAAAAGAATGCAAAGTTACTCTCGCTCACCTTTATTGCATGCAGACTGCCACTTCTACCCGAGATTGGGCATATTTGTTAGCAAACTGCTTCTTATGGCTTAGTCGCTATCATTTGCAGTAGCTAAGATCTAGCTACTTCTGTTTATAGTGGCTAAGGTCTGGTCTCTCTAGGCTTGAGCGACTAGGATCTAGCCGCTCTTGGCTTAAGTGACTAGAATTGGATGGCTTGAAAAGGCCCAAAATGAGTGGTGAGAACCACTGTTGATTCTTCGAAAGTCCAAGATTATGTCTTATAATCTTATGAGTGTGTCTATGTAAGAAGCTCCCCTAAGAATGACATGATTTAGGTGTCTATATGCCCCTTTTTAAGATGTGTTGTGTGGAAACAACAACGCTGAGCAAAAACATAGACTGATATGTTTGTAGGGTGTATGGTGATCAATGGTTTGATAAAAATTGGATGGCTCAATCATGTAAGATGTCATGCATCCCTTAAATCATTGCCTCAATGTTTGATGGACTTAGCTCAGTGGCTTTTGCATGTTAAATTGCACTCATTCCTCAAACTCAATAGGGTAGCTTCAGTTGCTACAACAATTCCGATCGGTAGGAGAGCTACAATTGAAGATGTCATGTCTACTTACGTTCCCAAAAAACAAGGGAAATTTGTGATTGTTGTATGCAATGATTCGTAGGACGAACATAATTTTGTTATGATCGAGTGATCTTTTATTGATTTTGATTATGATTATGTTGAAATTTTGAACTACCTCTTCACACAATGAGTTGGTGAAGAAATGACAATGAATGAAGCGACAATTCGCTTGACCAATATGACTAATCTGGTTCCTTTCTAGCATTTATTACTTTTAATGGGCAATCCCACATCTTAGTGTAATTCCAATTGCTTATAATAATCATCCATCCCTATCCTGAGGAGTGGTTCAACTATCAATAGCCTTCTTAGGGAGTTAGGATGAGTGATTCTGTTTATGCCTAGATTGTATCACTTTGACTTAATGTTTTTGATGTCACAGGGAAATTAGAGTGATCCTTTCATACCCATGGAGTGGTTCGACCATCTTGGTCTTCTTTGGGATTGAAGGGTGGTATATCATAATTCCTAAATGAGTTGTTTTTTTCCCAAGTGGCCTTATGGTTATCTACTCATCTCATCGAAATACATGGAGTCCAAATCACTACACTCGCCAAGTGGATAGAGTAGGTAACTGGATATGAGGCCTACTTGAGATTGTGATTTTATGCGATCTTTTTGTTGTTTTAAACATTTTTATGATCGTAAACCACCAGTGTGTTTATTTGCTATTTTTTGTGGGATCCCTCAAGGATAAAATCCCTTATTTTGCTCTGTGTATCTGGCCGCTATTAGGTCCAGTGACCTCTAAGTTTCTACCTATGGCCACTGTCACCTTAAGCATCCAAGAAGTTTGGGTTGCTAACGTCAGCGGCGGCCAAGGGATAATTAAGGAAATATAAAAATATGTTTTTCTAGGGTTTGACCTGTCATTTTCACTATTGAAGATTCATTTTCAGAGCTCTGGTGTGATGACGATGGTTGCGAATTTGGAGTTTTTTGGTGTTGAGGACATGGCTGCGTAGGGTGAGACATCATATACTGGAGGAGCCAGAGCTTCTTAGGTATTTCTCTCTTCAAAACCCTAGCTCTCTTTTCTTTGTCTAAGTAAAATTGAACCCCACTAAGTAATGAGCAAAATGAACCTCACTAAACCTGTTGACAACAAAAAAAGCTATGTAATTAGGCTTAGCATCCCCTTTGCTATGGTGGGTTAGTCCCCAATTTCATTTTTTGTTTGTGGCTTCAGCCCAAGGTTTTTGAAATTTTCCAGTTATTCACCTGCTACCGCCATTTTGGGTGTTTTGAAATTAGCTTAGTTTTGATGCTTGGGTAGGAACATTTGCTTTACATTCTATTTGTTTTCCCTCCCTCTATTATTATTTTTTGAAATTATTTTGTTAGTTTGCAATTTTTTTTATTTTATGGCCAAGAGTTCATGGGTTTGTCGTGCCGCCCCTTGGCCACTGTCACTCAGAGCGGCCACCTTTGATCTGCTGTCGTTTAGAGCAGCCAAGCTTGAATCCCAATAGTAAAAAAATTTACCATTGGGTCTTGGCCACTGCTACCTCTAGCGGGCAGGTTATAGCCGCTGTAGGTGACAGCGGCTAAAGCTTGAGCTTTTTTTTTTTGGTATTTTTGTTGATTTTATGACATTTTTGACTATTTTTTGGAATTTTGGAATTTTGCTTTGCTTGATTAGGTCTAATATTATCCTTATTTTACTTAGACTTAGAATAGTCCATTATATTTTGCACCATTTTCATGTTGATTATGAATTATGCCTTAGATGCATTGTAGTTATGTTTTGTTTTTCTTCTACTTTTCTTAGATCCTTACTACTCGGGCTCGGGACCCAAAGCTCCCGCTTGACTTGCTTCCTAGATTTGATGATACGGAATGGGAATGGTTCAAAGCCCGTAGGTTGTAGTATGTCATCAGGTTGCCTTACATCATGGCATATTAGGCTTACCTTACGACTTTGGCCCATCGCTGGGACCCACAGACTATACCTTCCACCTCTCAATCGACGAGATGACCATTACATCGGAGGATGTATATAAGATATTTTGGATTGCATTTGATGGGGTGGCCATTACCTTCTTGGACACTAATGATCAAGTGGTTGTCTTCACTCAAGTGTTTAGAGGGCACTCTATGGATGCTCTCAAGAACACCAAGTTTGAATTAGTATCCATCAGTCGCTGGCATGGGGAGGGCATCTTCACGGTGAGGCATGTCGTATTACTGATGGTGATCAGCAATGTTCTTATCCTGAACTGCTCGGGTTTGAGATTCTCATGGAACCTTCTGGTGATGCTGTAGGACCTATTGGATAGCAATGAGTCTATCATATATGCATGGGGTAGATCGCTATTGGCTCAGTGCTATGATGAGTTGTACCACATCCATCAGTGAGGATATGTCGACATTGCTTGTAGTTTTCTCCTACAGGTTTGGGGATGGCAACACATTATAGTAGATCATCCTAAGGGGCTCTCTATCGAGATTACAATGATTGATGCTTAGATATATTGCTATGCTTCCAGATGGGCTCAAGAGCACGAGGAGTGTAAGAGTCATACTTTCACAGGGGAGTTGTCCCACTATACTGATGCTTTTACCAGATTGTTGGTTGAAGATGTTGTGTGGTAGCCTTACTATGAGTGTCCTTGGGATGATCTAGTTAGATTTACTTCTAGGACACGGCATGAGTGATGGCTCATTGGTCGTAATATTTCCATCCAAGAGTATTTCTTCTAATCTCAGGTTCTTCGTTAGTACAGATTGTAGTAGGATGTGCCCTTGATACCATTTTTGTATAGGCGACTCACAGTAGAGAAGGACCTACCTCCATGATAGATTACTAAGCTTTCATATGAGGAGGATTCCCAAACTATTGACCCTATAGTGGATGCCATGGACCTGGTTTTTCATGATCTCTATGTGTAAGTGATTGTATATTTTGAAATAGAACTCAAGCATTTCCTTCGATGTCAGGCGGGATTCTTTCAGCCCATTACTAAGATCAGGGATCCTCAAAAGTTCATCTCATCCTTATGTTGGAATTAGTTGGACTATACCACTAGGCAATATTGGGCTACCTAAGCTAGCTCATCCACATTCAAACATTGGTCTACACAAATGCATGAAGCAATTGTGGTAGACATATCGTCATGCGTAAGGATTTCTCCTTCTAGTTTTGTACAATGTTGAGAATTCCAGGGATTCAAGATTTATTCCCTTATTTTGGCTTCTTTTTGGCTTTGGATATTTGCTCATATGTAGTGATGAAAATCACTGTTTATTTTGATTGATTTTTTTTTTTGAGCGGGGATTTTTGTAGTGATGATAATCACTGTTTATTTTTTTATTGATTTTTTCTTGAGCTCTGATTTTTTTATTTTATTTTGAATATATGATTTGTGTATCAAATTATTGCTTTGAAATCTTTATTTTATGCTTGGCCTTTTGAATATGTACTTTTCTTTGGGATTTTGCTTAGTTTGATTTAAGCAAGGGATTTGGATAGGGTAAAGCTTGTCCTTTTACCAATTCTCAGCACCTTTAAACTGGTTGCACAGGGAGATAAGCAAGGAAAATCCTTTTCATTTAAGGTAACCTAGAACGCTTTGCAACTTTCATATTTTCCTTGTACCAGCTAGTATTTTAGTGTTTCAATTAGTGAAGTCTTGAATATCCAAGGCTTTATCACAACTAGGCCTTACCTTCTACTAATCAAAGTTGTTTTCCTCAAAATTTGATAAGATCACTAGGTGTGGTTGATTAATCGAAAAACCTTAGTATATTATGTATAGCAACAATAATGGTTGTGTTGAAAAACACAATTACAGACTGATGTGGATGGAGGTATGGATATGAATTACTTGTGCGACAAACTGTGGTATCACTTTTAAGGATCTCATGACATATACAATTGTAATGGATGTGAAAATGCAATGCAATGATGTGGATGTAAGATGTGAGATGCAATTGTTTTTGTATTTTTTATTTAAGTCATTTTTGTATTTTTTTTTTTGGTAATTAAGGTACAATTTCATTACATCCGGGTTTTCCAGGTTGACCCAAAACCTTTTACAAAAATCAGCACTATGCTATTACGGATCAAAACCTCAATAGGGACAGTCTGTCCTTCGCTACGAGTACCCTTCTGAGGCCACCCTACCAAGAAAGAGCACAACCCCTTACCCATATTTACAAACACCTTAGAACACAGGCAGCGGCCCACCGCATTGCTTTCTTGCTGCCCCAGCCGCGAAAATGCGACCTGTCACGAAATCGCGACGTCCTTAAGTCTTCTCCTTCATTTGCTCTAGAGAGTCACGAAACGGTGACATGTCACGAAAATGAGACATGTCACGAAATCGTGACATTCTGCCTTCGTTCTGCTCCTTTGCCGCTATAAGTCGCGTAAATGCGACATGTCACGAAAATGAGCCATGTCACGAAATCGCGACATTCGTCTCCCATTTTGCACTCTTTCTGCTTCCAGCCGCGAAAATGCGACATGTCACGAAATCGCGACGTCCTTAAGTCGTTTCCATATTTTACTTTGGATAGTCGCGAAAATGCGACCTGTCACGAAAAAGAGACATGTCACGAAATCGTGACATTCTGCCTTCGTTCCGCTCCTTTGCCGCTGCATGTCGCGAAAATGCGACATGTCGCGACAATGAGACATGTCACAAAATCATGACATTCATCTCCCATTTTGCACTCTTGCCGCTTCCATCCGTGAAAGTGCGACATGTCACGAAATCGTGACGTCCTTAAGTCTTTTCCTTCATTTGCTCTGGATAGTCACGAAAATGCGACATGTCGCGACAATGAGACCTGTCACGAAATCGCAACAATCTGCCTTCGTTCTGCTCCTTTGCCACTGCCTATCGTGAAACTGAGACATGTCATGAAATCGTGACATTCATTTCCCATTTTGTTCTCTTGCCGCTTCCAGCCGCGAAGAATCGACAAGTCACGAAATCACGTCGTCCTTGAGTCTTTTCCTTCATTTGCTCTGGATCATCGTGAAACTGCGACATGTCAAAAATGCGACATGTCGCGACATCGTGACACTTCTGCCTCTTTGTCCTCTTTTGTTGCTTTTGGACACGAAAAGGCAACATGTCACGATATCGTGACACATTCGCCTCCTTGCTCCTTTTCTTGGCTTTTGCCCATGAAAATCCAACATGTCGCGATATCGCGACACTTTCACCTCCTTACTCTTTCTCTTCTCTTTTGGTCACGAAAATGCGACATGTCGCGATATCATGACACTTTTTCCTTCCTACTCTTTCTCTTCTCTTTTGGTCATGAAAATGCGACATGTCGCGATATCGCGACATTTTTCCTTCTTACTCTTTCTCTTCTCTTTTGGTCGTGAAAATGCGACATGTCGCGATATCGTGACACTTTTTCCCTCTTGCTCTTTCTCTTCTCTTTTGGTCGTGAAACTGCGACATGTCGCGATATCGCGACACTTTTTCCGTCTTGCTCAACATGTCGCCAAAACGCGACACTTTTTCCTTCTTGCTCAACATGTCGCGATATCGTGACATTTTTCCTTCTTACTCTTTCTCTTCTTTTGGTCGTGAAAATGCGACATGTCGCGATATCGCGACACTTTTTCCCTCTTGCTCTTTCTCTTCTCTTTTGGTCGTGAAACTGTGACATGTCGCGATATCGCGACACTTTTTTCTTCTTGCTCAACATGTCGCCAAAACGCGACACTTTTTCCTTCTTGCTCAACATGTCGCGATATCGCGACACTTTTTCTTTCTTGCTCAACATGTCACGATATCGTGACACTTTTCCTTTCTTGCTCTACATGTCGCGAAATCGTGACACTTTTTCTTTCTTGCTCAACATGTCACGAAATCGTGACCCTTTTTCCTTCTTGCTCAACATGTCACGATATCGTGACACTTTTTCTTTCTTGCTCAACATGTCGCGATATCGCGACACTTTTTCTTTCTTGTTGTATTTTGCTTTTCCTTAAACTACGACATGTCATGAAATCGTGACATCGGTCCTTGGCAGCTGCCTTTGCCCCTAACCCCATAACATGAGGCCACCATGCCACCTGGATCCTTCCCCCATTGCAAAGAAAACTAAAGCCATCACAAGAAGGACCGAAGCAATACTGACAAAACAAAAATGAAACTCCTCTCCCTTTTTTTGAACCCCATAGTTTCATCATCATTGGCGATCATTTTGAATAAATTTGTCCACATCACTTGGGACCCCATGTTCCCAAGTGACCAGCCCATCGGCTTCCACCCCTATATTGGCCAAGATATCAGCTATTTTATTTGCTTCCCTAAACACGTGCTGGGCCTTCCGATCATTCCTGGCTTGGTAGAGGATCCTAGCCTCTTCGATGACAGTCTTAATCCACCACGGAGGATTTTTCCCATTGCTGAGAAGGTTTATGACATGCATCGAATCTCCTTCGATAATTAGTTTACCTTCAATCTCCTGAGCCAACTGAAGACCCCTCCATAATGCTCTTGCTTCCACCTCATTGTTAGTCCTTGTTCCCAGCTACTCAGAAAAGGCCATCACCAGCTTGCCTTGATGGTCTCTCACTGCTCCTCCAGCCCTTGCTTTGCCAGGGTTACCTTTAGAGGCCCCATCGAAGTTGAGCTTGAACCAACCAACCAGGGGTGGTTTCCACTTGACATCTAATCTGGGATTGACCTTGGTAGACACAGGTTTCTCGCCCAGAGTAATATTTAAGGATTGAGCGATCAGCCTCTCCCAGGGGGAAGGATTTCGAGCTTCATGAGGAATAAGGCTGACGTTTTCATGGGCGAAGGTAAGAATCTTATTGGTGATGGAGGTGACATCATGGCTCGACTCATGGAAAGCTCTATGGTTTCTTTCTAGCCAAACCTACCAAAGAAAATGATGGAGACAAATCTTCCAAAAAAACCTCAGCCTAAGGCTAACAAAGGGATTTGGCCATTGGTGGAAGAGGTCAATGATGGTGGCTGGTCTGACCCAGCAAATGCTAAAGGCTTGAAATAACCCATTGAGGATACTCAGAGAGACCGGGCATTCAAGGAAAATATGGAGGGTGGACTCCCAATTGGCCCTGCACAAAAAATAACGGTTAGCAACTATCACACCTTTCCTTATCAAGTTGTCAATAGTAAGAATCCTGCCTTGGATCACCAGCCACGAGAACATTGCAACTTTAGGAATAAGATTTTTGACCCACACCAGCTGTGTCTGGAGTGTGGGGTCCTCAGTATCTAACATTAGCATGTATGCAGATTTGACTGAGAACTGCCCATTTTCGGTAGCTGCCCATATTACATGATCCTGCTCAGGTCTCATAGAAATGAATTGTTGATGCAGGATGCTTTGGATTTCTTCTGATTCAACTTCAAATCCTTGAATCCTTATCTATTTCCAAATAAGCCTTCCTCTATCCTGTCTCATGAAATCAGCTACTTTCCTTCCTATGAGATCCTCTGTGATTCTTTTGATCCTCGCTAGGTGAGGAACCTGAGATAAAGCTTCATCCTTGGCCCACCTGTCATCCCAAAACCTGATCTTCTGCCCATTACCTAGAACCCATCTTAGGCCTTTCTTTATGACCTCTCTGCTTGTTAAGATTGCATTCCAGAATGCCGAACCTCTACTGTGCACCGTGTCATTTAGGAATTCGGTATCTTGAAGATATTTTCTTTTAATTATGGCAGTCCACTCATTCTCCTCATTGTTAATGAGATGCCAAGCTTGTTTGGCTAGCAAGGTTGTGTTTAGGTGAGCAACTCTTCTCAGTCCTAGCCCCCCATTTTCTTTTGGCCTGCACACCTTGCCCCAGCCCACAAGGTGGATCCTCTATTTTTCCTCTGACCCAGACTAGAGAAAATTCTTTTGGAGCTATTCAATTTTTTGGTATACTCTGGTTGGGGCCTTAAACACAGATAGAAAATAAACCGGAATGCTCTATAAGGATGCCTTAGTGAGAGTAAGTTTCTCGGCCTGAGATAAAAAATGTCCTTTCCAGCCAACCAGTTTCTTTTGGATTCTTTCTACCACTCTATCCCACATAGATTCTCTCGGAGAACCATAGAAAAGGGGAAGGCCTAAATAAGAGGTAGGAAGAGTCGCTATCGAACATCCCAAAATCTCTGCTATTCTGGCTTGTCTCTGAATTGGGGTGTTGAGGAAGTAAAGCTTACTCTTGTTGAAGTTCACCTTCTGTCCCGCCGCATCCTCGTAGAGTTGGAGAATGTGCTTAATCCTTCTGGCTTCAACCACTGACGACTGGGTCAACATCAAAGTGTCATCAACAAATTGTTGGTGAGTAATTGGGTTGGTGAGAGAGGTGGCTTTAATCCCCAAAATTAATCCAACAGTGCATGTTGCTTTAATAGTTCTACCTAATGCCTCTGCTACTATAATGAACAACATTGGGCTAATCGGATCTCCTTGTCTGAGCCCCCTATGGCTCTGGAAATACCCAATTGTCATGCCATTGACCAAAATTGAGAACCAAGGTTCGGATATGCACTCTTTTATCAGCCTGACCCACTGAGGATGAAAGCCGAACTTCAGAAGAACAACCATCAAAAAATCCCAGTTAATGCGGTCAAAAGCTTTATTCATATCAAGCTTTAGGGCAAAGACCTCCTTGTTGGTTTGCCTAGCAGAGTGCAGAGCTTCATGGACTGTGATCACACCATCCACAATTGATCTCCCCTGAACTGAGCTTCCTTGACCAGGGTCAATAATGAGGGGCAATATTTCTTTCATCCTGTTAGCAATGGCTTTTGTTAAGATCTTGTAGGATACGTTACATAAACTAACCGGTTTGAAATCTGCCATTGTCTCCGATGTTGGGCCCTTAGGAATCAGGGCTAAAAAGGTGGACTTGAACCCTCTCGGGATATGTTTTGAAGCCTGAAACTCTTTGATAGCAGAAATGACATCCTCTCCCACAATATCCCAGAAAACTTGGAAGAACCGAGGAGGGAACCCATCAGGGCCAGGGGCCTTCTCAGGTTCCATACTAAACAAAGCATTTCTGATTTCTTCATCAGTGAAGGGAGCAAGAAGCTTACCATTAATGGCCTCATCAACCAAGCTAGGAATGAACTGGAGGAGAGTGTCCTTGGCTTCCTCTATACACTGGGATTCATCCCCGAGAAGGGAGCTGAAATAAGCAATTGCTTCCTCTCTGATCTCAATCAAATCTTGGGTTTTGGATCCATCAGCTTTGGTCAACTCTCTGATCTTGTTATTACTTCTGTTCCTCAAGGTTGTGACATGAAAGAACTTTGAGTTCAAGTCACCATCCTTTAGCCATAACGCCCTAGATTTCTGTCTCCAGTATATCTCTTCACAAGCCAAAATATTGTGATATTCTGAAAGCTTGGCTTGCTCCTCCTTCCTAGTAGCTTCATCACCGATACCATTTTGTATCGAGTTGTCAATGACCTGCAACCTTTCTCCCACTTGATTCTTGTTCTCAAACAGGTTCCCAAAAACCTCCTTATTCCAAGTTCTAAGATTATCCTTTACTAATTTCAGCTTTTGAGCAAGTTTGAAACCTGAACTTCCCTGAAAGGGTTGCTGCCACCATCTGGAAATATTTTCTTTTAACTCCGGGTGCCTGATCCACATTGACTGGAATCGAAAAGGTTTTTTGAAGGAGTTTGACTTTGGAACCTCCAAAAGGATGGGATTGTGATCAGAGGAAATTTTGGGAAGAGTTTGCAGAGTAGAGTCTCCAAACCCAGCAATTGCCTCCTTTGATAAGAAAAACCTGTCAAGTCTTTCCTGGATAAGTTGGCTTCCTATTCGCCTGTTGCTCCAAGTATACTTGGCTCCTCTTAGCCTCACATCCATCAGTTGGTTCGAGTTTACGAAGTCATTGAAGTCTTCCATACTTCTGGTTGGGAGCCCTGTTCCACCCTTTTTTTCGAGGGGTATAATGGCGTGTTGAAGTCGCTTGCCACCACCCACGGGATGTCATGGAAAGCATCACCCAGTTTACCCAAGTACTCCCACAAAGAAGCTCTCCCTTGAATAGAATTGGGAGCATAGACATTTGAGAAGATCCACGATCTATTGTTGTCAATATCATGGAAAAAACACTCAACACCCTGTCATCATCTTGGATAATGTTGCCTTCCACCACCCGAGGATCCCAAAGAACCATGAGCCCCCCTGAAGTTCCTCTAGCCAGTTTGTACACCATGTCCCCTTGACTCCACATCTTTTTTGCTATTGTTTTTGACTGGGCTTCGTCTAATTTTGTTTCTTGCAACATCAAAATTGTTGGATTGTATTGCCTTCTTAACGAGCTAACCACCCTCTGAGTGGGTCGGCCATTGAGGCCTCTCACATTCCATGAGAGAACCTTCATTTAGATTGTTTAGAGTTTTTCCCCTTCCCCCTCCCTTGAGGAGGTTTTCCTGATTTGTTATCTTCATGCCCTGGGATAACTTGTTGTATCAGTGTTTTCTGTTTGCCACTGGCAATCTCATTGTCAGTCCTCATTCTGTTGTGCTCTGCATTTGACATCCTCCCCTTCTTTCTCTCACTGCCATAGTCAATAGGTGACTTAGTAGTACTCCTGGTCTGCTTGGGGCTAAAAGGTGGATGAACTATCTGTTGTAGAACCGGACTAACGCATTCCTCAAAATCATTCATTTCTACCACCTCAATCCTTGATTCTAACTCCTCCATCTGTTTCCTGTATTCTCCTAATTTTTGTATTGAACCTTCTAGATGGTTTGACGGGCTTCTGGCTATGATGTTGGGAAGGTCTATTTTTGAAGACTCTATCTCCTCCACCCATTTTCTATATTCTCTAGGATTTTGCCTTACCCCTCCCTGGGGGCTTGAGGGGTTCTTGGTTATGGGGTTTGTAGGACCCGCCCTTGATGGGGATTCTAGGGTTTCAGGGATTTCACCTTGCAGGTTTCCTTCCTCTAATTCCTCACTCTCCCCTTCTACCATTAGATCATCTAAAATTTTGAACTTATTTGAGCTTGGAATTTTAGGGCTTACCTGATTTTCCTGTTCGTCGGTGAGATGTTGCTTGTCTTTGCTCTGACCTTGCCCTGCCCCCTGTTTTGTCTTCTCCTGATAAATGTGGTTATTTTTAGATGGCCTAAACCCTCCTTTGCCCACAGGGCCTCCTTTTAGAGGGAGGTTCCTAGGAAACCCTTTCTCATTTGCTCATTTGCCTTCCGTCCTTTGGTTTTCTCTACTAGCTGCTAGATTAGGGCACTGATTTTGCAAATGGCCTTGGGTTTTGCACTCAAGGCAAAAAGTTGGCCTATTTTCATATTCCACCGCCTATTTTCTTAGGTAGTTGTCGTACCCTAGCTCCACAATATTTGGCAGCTCAGAGTCTAAATTAGCGTTGACGCATATTCTTGCATGTGTCATCCTTGTCCTAGCCAAGGTTGCATGATCTATGGAAACCAGTTCTCCAATCGCTCTGGCGATGCCTTGCAGCCAATACTCATTGAAAAACTAAGCTGGTAGGTTAGGAAGTCGAACCCAAATAGGGGCAGTATTGATATTCTATTTTTTAGGGTCGAAATCCTCCCCCCACTTCCTGAGGAATAGACTGCGTTTCCCTAAAAACTAGGGTCCTCCAGTTAGAACGCGGTTCGCATCCTCCTTGTTATTAAATCTTATGATGAAAAACCCCCTGGATAGGGCAACAACCTCCATACTCCCCACCGTTCTCCATTTGGATAGAGCCCAGGATCGTATAGTCTCTATATCCGACCTTCCACCTAAAAACTTACCCACTAAAGAAAACTCTTCCATGGATAAAAAAGAACCCATCGAAGCAGTAGGAGCCATTATCCTATTATTCATCGAAATGAGGGGTGGGAGTGAAAGGAAATCACTCTTTCTCCCCTTAACAGTTTCCGCAAAGGACCGGCCTCCTCTGGGACCCGCATCGCCCTTCTGGGTCCCTTTGTCCGGATATTTTTGAGGAGGGTCGAGCCCTCTTTGGGCAGCCCCACCTGTCGCCGAAGGCCTCCCTTCCTCTGGATCCTCGCCTGATTCCTTCTCGAGGTTCCTTCCCAAACCCTCCGTGCCTTCTCTGCTGTTCCCGCCCGAAACTTTCAAACTTCCTCCGCTGCTCCTCTCCTCCATTCCTCCCCTTTTTTCCATTTTTGTATTTTTGATTCATTTAACCAAAGGGCTTATTATACCTTTGGGGCTTTTGTTATTGATTTTTACCAAGAGGTTTTAATTACCCTTGGAGCTTTTGAATTGATGGGATTTGACCAAGCGATTTGAATTACCCTTGGAGCCTTTTTGAATTGATTTTGACCAAGCATCTTGAACTACCCTTGGAGCCCTTTTGAATTGATTTTAACCAAGTGGCTTGAACTACCCTTGGAGCCTTTTTGAATTGATTTTGACCAAGTGACTTTAAATTACCCTTGGAGCCTTTGAATTGATGGGATTTTACCAAGCGGTTTGAATTACCCTTGGAGCCTTTGATTGTATTTTTGAAATTTTATGTTTTTATGCTTTGTTTTGTGTTTTTGACATATTTGAATGTTTTTGAATTTTTATGAAATATTTGAATGTTTTTGAATTTTATGGAATGTTTGAATGTTTTTATTTTTTATGAAATATTTGAATGTTTTTTAATTTTATGTGTAAAATGCCTTTAAGTAAATGATATTGATAGGTTTAGGCTCTTCAAAACCATCTAATGATATAAGGTGATATGCTCCAGGCCCAACTCTCTATGAAATCATGTATGGACCTATCTATTTTACCATGAACTTATCTCGCAGATGTGGAAGAATATTTGAATTCTACTAGTTTTCTTTGAGCACTAGATCTCCAACCTTGAATTCCCTTAGATGGACTTTACTATTGTAAGCTCGCACAAGGCGATCCTAGTAAACGTGAAGATGCTCTAAAGCATTGACTCGACATTCATCAAGAAGCATCAACTGATCAAGGTGACCTTGTCATGCAACATCATCATCTATGAAGTCCTTTATGTTAGTCTCACAATGACACTAAGAGGGGGGGTGAATAAGTGTAGCTCTTTAAAACTTAAATCTTCAACACTCAAAGCCAAAACAATGAAAATATAAAACCAAATAAAGCAAGTATAACAAGAGAACATCACACAACACAAGATGTACCGAGGTTCACCGATTTGGCTACATCCCTAAAAATGACTGTTTGGACTCCCATACAAATCCAACCTTTGCAAAGCACCAACTTTACAATCAATTTACTAGCACCCACTAGAAGGAGCACCAACCCCTAATTTATCTACACCAATAGAGAGCACCAACCCCTGATTTATCTGCACCAACAAAAAGGAGCACCAACCCCTCTACCAAGCACCCACTTGATTTTGATATTGATAATAAAATGACATATATGAATGTCTTCACTGAAACTAGAACCCTCTATGGTCTGTAAGCTCAAAATCTAAAACTTTCTATTTCACCCAGTATAACATCCCTCTCTCTACATTACTCAAAATTTGAATCTTCTCTTCTCACAAAAAAAATGAATTGTTCTCTTAGCTCATTCTGCCAATTGCTAAACGCTTTTGGGTATTGTGCAACACTTTGTCTACAAAATCCTCTCAAAATTTTAGCCAAAATGGATATCATATGAGAAAGTTATGCCCAAAATACTGAAGTGACATTTTTCACCTCTCTCCAAAAATCATGGATTTTCACTCTTTATTTTTCTCCACACACACTTCTCTCTTCACAAAATAAAGTCCCCACTTTTCAATAAAATCCCTTGTCACTTAAAAAGCACACACTTGCATTATTTTTCCCTTTTCAATTTTAAAAATATTTTCTTTAATGAAGCTTCTTAAAACAATATAACTTCCTTTTTTTTATTTTGAGAAGGCATTTCATCAAACACGTCACATGCAAAGAATTGACACCTTACTCGTTCTCTTACTTCGGAGCCACGTGACACCTCAAACCAAAAATGAAAGATGCTCTATTTTATGCTCCTTTTTTTTTTTTCTTGTTTTTTTTTTTTTTCTTTTTTTTTTTTTTTTTTTTTTTGAAAATTATTTTTTTTTTTTTTTTTTTCCTGGAGAAACGCGATTTTCCCCTTTTTTCACATTTCAATTTTTTTTTGCATCTTATTTGCTAAATCTTTACACAACTCATCTTTGTTGCTGCCAAATATGATATCATCTACGTATACAACAAGAACAATATGATGACCATTTTTTGTTTTGACATACAAATTACTATCCACCATACCTTTCTTGAACCCTTGTTGAGTAAGATAATTGTCTAGCCTTGCATACCATGCTCGAGGTGCCTATTTTAAGCCATATAACGCTTTCTTCAACTTGCAAACCAAGTTGGGATCATCACCAAGCTGGAAACCATCTGGCTGCTCAATATAAACCTCTTCTTCAAGTTTCCCATTCAAAAATGCTGATTTCACATCCATTTGATAAACTTTGAAATTCTTGTAAACTGCTAAAGCCAGAAACATTCTAATTGCCTCTAGTCTAGCCACAGGTGCAAAGGTTTCCTCAAAGTCAATACCTTCAACTTGTGCATAGCCTTTGCATACCAATATTGCTTTGTTCCTGACTACCTGTCCGTCTTCATTCAATTTGTTCCGAAAGACCCATTTAGTACCGATTACATTTTTATTTGCGGGTCTTGGTACTAACTCCCAAGTCTTGTTTTTCTCGATCTGATCTAATTCTTCATTTATTGCCTTTACCCAACTTTCATATTTGCTTGCGTCAACAACATTTTTGGGCTCAATGCTGGATAATAAAGAGTAGTTACTTACTAATCTTCTTCTTGTCTGAACACCAACTGTGGGGTCTCCAATTATTTGCTCTCTAGGATGATCTTTCTGCCAGCTGCTTGTTTTGAATTTCTTGTTTTCTTCCACTTCTGAATCACTGTTTGAATCCTCTGAGTCAATTTTTGGTTTCTTTTTCATTTCCTTTTCCTCATCTCCTTCAATGACCTCTTCATAAATTGGGTAGTTCTCTTCATAGCTAATTACTTGTTCCCTTCCTTCATCAACTTTAACATCGACACTATCCACAATTTTCCTTAGCCTCTTGTTGTAGCATTTGTAAGCTTTGCTTTTTGACGAATAGCCAAGAAAAATACCTTCATCCGCTCTATCTTCAAACTTACCAAGGTTTTCTTCAGTTCTTTTGATGTAACACTTGCTGCCAAAAACTTTAAAGTATCTTGTTGTTGCCTTTTTACCGAACCACAACTCATAAGGAGTTTTGCTTTCATGCGTCCTCAACATGCACCTATTTTGGATGTATACCATAGTATGGACTGCCTCTTTCCAAAATATGTCTGCTACTTTGCTCTCAGTCAACATAGTCCATGCCATTTCTTGCACTGTCCTGTTCTTTCTTTCTACCACACCATTCTGTTGAGGTGTCCTGGCTACTGAAAATTGTCTCCTAATGCCATATTTTTCACAATACTCTATGAAATCCTCTGAAATGAACTCTCCTCCTCTGTCTGACCTTAAAAATTTAATCCTTTTTCCTGTTTGATTCTCAACTTGGTTTTTGAAAACCTTGAACATCTCAAAAGCTTCTGATTTATGCTTCAAAAATAGTACCCATGTCATCCTGGAATAGTCATCTATACACAACATGAAATATTTGTCACCGTTTATGCTTTGCGTTCTCATGGGTCCACATAAATCAGTATGTACTAGTTCCAAAGGTTTGCTTGTGTAGTACTCTTTTGTTTTAAATGAGACTCTAGTTTGCTTCCCCTTTTGACATGAAGCACAAATGCTATTTGATGGTTTGCCAATGGTGGGAATATCTCTCACTGCTTTCTTTGAGCTGATTTTTACTAGATTGTCAAAACTGATATGACCGAGCCTCTTGTGCCACAACCAATTCTCTTCTTCCTATCCAATCAAGCAAGCTCCTTCTGAAGTCTCTGAGAGAGTGTACAGGTTGCCAGATGTCCTTGATCCAGTTGCTATCAACTTCCCATTGTTTGCCTTTCTGACTTCACAACCTTGCTTCTTAAAGATCACTTCATGACCTCTATCACAAATCTGACTTACGCTCAACAAGTTATGCTTCAGACCAACCACAAACAAGACTTCTTTTGACCTAATTTTTCCATCACTAATCTTAACTGAACCTCTACCAACTATCTTAGCTCCATCATTGTTTCCAAACTTTATTGAACCACCTTCATATTGCTGCAACTTCTCAAATTTTTGTTTGTCACTTGTCATATGACTGGAGCATCCACTATTAAGTATCCATGGTGCGGATTTATTCTATGCTTTAAATGTCATCTGTACGATCAAGGATTCCTTTTCTTCCTTAGGTCACTCTTTTTCTTTCCACTCAGGTTTGATTACAATTTTGGGCTCTTGTTTTGGCTTTTCTTTTTCAATAGCTTGTGCATGTTTTTCGAGAAATTTTCTATTTTGTCTTATTCCATTTGGCTGAAATTTTCTTCCCTGAAATTGATTTGATGCAAATGTACTTCGACAATTTCTTGCAATATGCCCAAAATTATGACAGTTATAACATTCTACTGCATAATCCATCAAAGGTGAAAAAGCATTTCTATTGGTAAAATTCCTTGGTCCTACATTATACTTGCAATCTGAGATCTTATGTCCATAACCATTGCATTTAAAATAGTAACCAGAAAAGAGATGATTGAACCTGGGTGGTGGTCTTTGCCATGTTGTCGTAGGAGCCATAAATCTTCTTCTTCTTTGATGTGTGACATTGGTGAAGCCATCATTGTCAATTCTCCTTTCGTGCCTTGCATTATTGCTTTCCTTTGCATGATTCATTTTTGCTTGATCAACCTGTTTCTTCTCTTCATTCTTTGTGGATTCTTCATTTATGGCCTTTGATCCATTTGATGATTCTCCTTCATCAAAACCCAAACCAAATTTGATGCCTGTAGTCTTTTGGTTATTTATGATCTTATCCAGCTTCATAGAACTTTCTTCACGTTTGTGATAACAACTAATTTTCTGATTCATCTCTTCTAGTTGCATTCTTAAACCAACAATCTCTTCTTCTAGCTTGCTGCAATAATCTATTTTCATGGTTATTTGCACTTCGAGATCTTCGAAGATTTTCTTGGATTCTTCTATCTGTACTTTCAAATTTGTTATGATTTCATTTGCATCCTCAAGCTTTCTTGAAATTTTCTTATTCTTTTTTCTTTCTATCTTCAATTCATCTAGAGCTGCAATTAGTTCCTCTTCCAAATTCACTTCTGCGTCAATTTCTTCTTCATCACATTCCTGTTCTTTTTCTGGTTTTTCTTCTTTGAGTGCCATGAAAAGAGCTTCACCTATTTCCTTTTCAGAATCCTCACTGGAGCTATCTTCTGATGAACTGACATTCTTGGAGATGAAACTTTTCTTCTTGAAGTTGCCTTTTCTGAAATTTGTTTTTTTCTTCCAGTCACTTCTTTCTTCGTGCGATCCTTCATCACTTCTGTTCTTCTCATTAAGTGGACATTTAGCTGCAAAATGCCCAATGCCTCCATAGTTGAAACATTTAAACGGTAACTTTCCTCTGTATTTTCCTTTTCCCCTTTTTAGTTTTCGAACAAAGTTTGCTTCCATTTCATCTGATGTCTCTTCTTCCTCGGATTCTTGTTTTGCTTTCATATTTTTATGGGCTTTAAAAGTAGCTTCTCTATCTGTGGGTTTAGATTTTCCTATTCTCATCTCATATGCAGTCAAAGAACCATGCATCTCATCCATACTAAAAGAATTTAGATCTTTAGCTTCTTCTATAGCTAAAACTTTAGAATCAAATCTTTGGGGAAGGGATCTTAATACCTTTTTCATGATGATAGAATCTTTGATTTCCTCGTCGAGTCCTCTAATCGCATTAATGACTTCATTAACTCTCAACATATATGCCTCTATATTCTCATCGTCATTCATCTTTAATACTTTGAACTGAGCTCGATGTGTTTGTAACTTGGCCTCCTTGATCTTAACGTCTCCTTCATGAATGCTCTTCAGTTTGTCCCATATTTCCTTTGCCATTTTACAACCCATAATATTTACCAGTTCGTTGTCCACTAATCCACACATGATAGCATTCTTTGCTTTTGAGTCATTCTCAAACAGTTTCTTATCGACAACATCGGTTGGAGAAGTGGTGGGTATTGTGTATCCACTATCTACTGAATCCCAAATGTCGTATCCCAAAGCACAAAGATATGTCTGCATCCTGAGTCTCCAAAATGCGTAATTAGTTCCATCAAACAATGGTGCTTTGTTTGATGAGAAGCCTTCACCACCTGCCATTGTGTCACTTCCAAGATCACCCTAGCCGGTTAAGCCTATTCAGGAACCTCGCTCTGATACCAATTGTTAGTCTCACAATGACACTGAGAGGGGGTGAATCAGTGTAGCTCTTTAAAACTTAAATCTTCAACACTCAAAGCCAAAACAATGAAAACATAAAACCAAATAAAGCAAGTATAACAAGAGAACATCACACAACACAAGATGTACCGAGGTTCACCGATTTGGCTACATCCCCAAAAATGACTGTTTGGACTCCCATCCAAATCCAGCCTTTGCAAAGCACCAACTTTACAATCAATTTACCAGCACCCACTGGAAGGAGCACCAACCCCTGATTTATCTGCACCAACAGAAAGGAGCACCAACCCCTGATTTATCTGCACCAACAGAAAGGAGCACCAACCCCTCTACCAAGCACCCACTTGATTTTGATATTGATAATAAAATGACATATATGAATGTCTTCACTGAAACCAGAACCCTCTATGGTCTGTAAGCTCAAAATCTAAAACTTTCTATTTCACCCAGTATAACATCCCTCTCTCTGCATTACTCAGAATTTGAATCTTCTCTTCTCACAAAAAAAACTGATTGTTCTCTTAGCTCGTTCTACCAATTGCTAAACGCTTTCTGGGTATTGTGCAGCACTTTGTCTATGAACTCCTCTCAAAATTTCAGCCAAAATGGATATCATATGAGAAAGTTATGCCCAAAATACTGAAGTGACATTTTTCACCACTCTCCAAAAATCATGGATTTTCACTCTTTATTTTTCTCCACACACACTTCTCTCTTCACAAAATAAAGTCCCCACTTTTCAATAAAATCCCTTGTCACTTAAAAAGCACACACTTGCATTCTTTTTCCCTTTTCAATTTTAAAAATATTTTCTTTAATGAAGCTTCTTAAAACAATATAACTTCCTTTTTTTTATTTTGAGAAGGCATTTCGTCAAACACGTCACATGCAAAGAATTGACACCTTACTCGTTCTCTTACTTCGGAGCCACGTGACACCTCAAACCAAAAATGAAAGATGCTCTATTTGATGCCTTGAAGGTGTAACAACACTGAAACCGAAACTCTGGCGACTCTGCAAGGTCGAAACGGCCAACTGAAGGATTTTGCACAAGTGGAACAAATTGACATAAAAGTGACCTGTACCATTTTTGCAACAATCATAACTCTCACCTCGTAACTCTGTTTTCTCTGAAATTTGAAACGTAGAATCTCTGCAATGCTGACTACATCCAGTACGAATATCACTACATAACTCCTTACGGTTCACCTGTACCACCTCCACGAAAACTGCTGCTGACACACTTTTTCCAAAAAGAGCATTTTTGTGACAGTCTTGCAACGCTTGTAACATTCGCCTCGTTTCTCCGTTTTGGTGGAAATTTGGAACACATGTTCTTGAAGATAATGACCACCTCCAGTTCAAATTTTACTATCAAATTCTTCTCGGTTTGCTCGCAGTGCTTCTGACAAAACTACCCTTTTTTGGCCTGTACAACCACTTGCCAAATCATCCGCCAAGATACCAAAAACGTCACCGATCAATCCAAACACTGTGCTGACACCTCCAACGCTATTATGGACTATTTCCTGACATGTTGGCATGTTCCAAACTGATCCATCCTGTCCAACTATGCCCGTGATGACTTTTGCAATTTTTTGACAACTTCTTGATGATTTTTTCAACTTTTGCAAATTTGCACGAACAACCTGTAACAACTTCACCCGAACATCAAAAACATCCTCATAAGCATTGAACATCACTGTACATACTCCGAAAAACCTCCGAACAACTATCCACTGCATCAACCTGTCCATCTGAGTGTGTTGACAACAATGACAATACTGTCGTTGCACCTTGCTCAACACTTTAATGTTATGCATAGATTCGGGATTTCCAACTCTAGAGGCATGATGGCCTTAGTGCTATATACTAGTGAAAATGGTATTGCCCCAGTGGGTGTCTGTATACTAGTCCTGTATACCCATAGTGCAAGAGGTAACTGCATGTGCCAATCCTTGTGATTTTCTTTCACTATCTTCCTCAAAATGGAGACTATTGTTTTGTTTGAGGATTCTGCTTGCCCGTTTGCTTGCAAATAATAAGGCATTGAAAAATTATGCTAAATATGGTATTTGTTCATTAATGCACACACAATTTTGTTCTTGAAATATGGGCCATTATTCGATATTGTCTTAGATGGGGCCTGTACTAACCCAAATCTTTTGTGCCCTTACCTTCAGGCTATAGGATCCATGCCTGAAAGGGGGATGCGAGAAGGATGGGACAATACCTCTGACTGAGAGGCCATTTGAAGGTTGTGCCTCTTGGGGGGGGTATAAGGGTGAATTTTTGATGAATGGTGGGGTTCACCAGGAAACTTTGAGTGGCAGTTTCCATGCCTAGGTTGAGAATGGGTTTGATGTGTTCATTTTATACTCGATCATTCGTATCCCTAGGTTGGCCAAAAATGAATCTAAGCTATTCTATATGAAAATGTTGATTTATATGAATACATAAAGCATGAATAAATCCTAAATACCATGAATATGTTAAATGAGAAAGAATGCACCTAATTTCGGATGTCTGATGAAGATTCTGAAGCTTGTAGAAGTCCAGATCATCCCGAATATGATAGGATCATCTGTAATTATATAGAATCATCCCAGATCACAAACGATCATCTAAGATCAGACAAGATCGTCATCTATCTGATGAATTCGTCAGATGAATTCATCAAAAACCTATAATCATAGAAACAAACACCAAAAACCAAAAATGCGACTGCAATAATAATGCAGAATGATAAAAATGACAGTATAAATGCTTAACTGATAAATCTAGATAGTAAATTAAAGGAAATGCATTTTTTTAATAACTTATTTTAACTTTATCATACATTTATGCTAAATGAGGTGAACTCCAAGATGTAGGATCAAAATAATCAAGCTAATGCATAGTAAAATAAGGAAGATGAGAAATGCAAACTCAGGGCTCTTATTGCTCCCAATCTGAACTGCAGTCGAGATCACCTCCAATCGTACGATATCATCACCGATCTATGATAGGATCATCCAAAATCATGTGGGATCACCTGCGATGATCCGAGCTTCCTCCAACTGAAGCACAGTGAAAACCTACAATGAAAACTTAAAAATATGAGTGCAAACAATGGTAGGTGTTGAGCAAGGTGCAATGAAAGTATTGTCATTGTTGTCAACACAGTCAGATAGATCTATTGATGCAGTGGATAGGAAGTTCAAAAGCTAGTCAGATACAGAAGACAGGAGTTCAAAGGTTACTCAGAGTATATACAGTGATTCTCCAGGAAGATCGAAGTAGACCACTTGCAAAAGATCAAAGAAAAATACAAGTAAGAAAAGTGTCACGATATCGCGACATATATAGCAGGAAGAAGAAAAACTGTCACGATTTCGCGACATGTTGGAAGAGAGAGAAGAAGAAAGAAAAACTGTCGTGATTTCGCGACATGTTGGAAGAGAGAGAAGAAGAAAGAAAAATTGTCGCGATTTCGCGACATGTTGGAAGAGAGAGAAGAAGAAAGAAAAACTGTCACGATTTCATGACATGTTGGAAGAGAGAGAAGAAGAAAGAAAAAGTGTCGCGATTTCGTGACATGTTGCAGAGAGAGAGTCCAAGAGAAAAAGTGTCACGATTTTGCGACATATTGCAGGAGAGATAGTTCGAGAGAAAAAGTGTCGCGATTTCACGACATGTTGTAGGAGAGAGAGTCCGAGAGAAAAAGTGTCACGATTTCGTGACATGTTGCGGAGAGAGAGAGTCCGAGAGAAAAAGTGTCACGATTTCACGACATGTTGCAGGAGAGAGAGTCCGAGAGAAAAAGTGTCACGATATCGCGACATGTCGGGTTTTCGTGACCCAAAGGCAAGTAAAGCGCTAAGGAGAAAAAGTGTCGCGATATCGCGACATGTCGCGTTTTCACGACCCAAAGGCAAGAGAAAGCGCTAAGGAGAAAAAGTGTCGCGATATCGCGACATGTCGCATTTTCGTGACTAAAGATGAGAGAGAAAGTATGAAGAGAAAAAGTGTCACGATATCGCGACATGTTGTATTCTCACGGGCCAAAGCTAAGAGAAAGCGTACGGAGGCGAAAGTGTCACGATATCGTGACATGTTGTGTTTTCACGGCAACAACAACAGAAGAGTTATAGGGGCAGTTGAAGCCGACGAAGACCGATGTTAGCCGACGAAGATTAGGGTTTGCAGCCGACTATGATTAGGGTTACAACCGACTAAGTTTAGAGTTTTTGATCTTGAAAATTTTGTTATAAAAGGAAGGTTGTTTGAAGAGTTGTAGATGTTGAGATGTGCAAAGTTTGAAGAGAGTGCACAGAGTGTGAAGTTCGGTCGTAGAGTGCAGTGTGCAAGTCATCGAATCATTCTAAGTGTGAAGATCACAAAGGAAGCAGAGTGCGCAAAGGGAGAAGACGATCGTGAGGTTTGATCGCAGCGAAGCAGAGTGTGTGAAGTTTGGTCATAGTGCATAAAGAGGGAGAAGACGATCATGCAGTTTGACTATGGCAAAAAGTGTGTGAAGTTTGGTCATAGTGCGCAGAGAGGGAGAAGACGATCGTGCAGTTTGACTGTGACGAAGTAGAGTGTGCGAAGTGAGTGTGCAGAGTGAGCAGAGTGCGTAGAGAACGCAAAGGTGAAGTAGACCAGTCAGGGTCTTGTAAAAGTGAAGGTATCTTACTGTTAAACCCAAAGATTCAATTTGAAGTCCAGGTTGGTGCTTGGCATCAGGGGTTGGTGCTCCTTCCAGTTGGTGTTGGTAAATCAGGGGTTGGTGCTCCTTTCTGTTGGTGCAGATAAATCAGGGGTTGGTGCTCCTTCCAGTTGGTGCTGGTAAATTAATTGTAAAGTTGGTGCTTTGCAAAGGCTAGATTTGGATGGTAGTCCAAGCAGTCATTTTTGAGGAGTAGCCACATTGGTGAACCTCGTTAAATCTTGTGTTGTGTGTTGTTCTCTTGTTGTACTTGTTGTATCTGTTTATAAGTTTTAACTGTTGCTATTTTAAGAGTTGTTAATTCATGATTAAAGAGCTACACTGATTCACCCCCCCTCTCAGTGCCATTGTAAGTCTAACAATTGGTATCAGAGCTAAGTCCCTGTACAAGCCTAATCGGCTAGGGTGATCTTGGAACTAACACAATGGCAGGTGGTGAAGGCTTCTCATCAAACAAATCACCATTGTTTAACGGATCCAATTACGCGTTCTGGAGAATCAGGATACAGGCATATCTCTATGCTTTGGGATACTACATCTGGGATTCAGTGGTCAGTAGATACACAATACCCATCACTCCTCCAGAAGAGGCTGACAAAAAGAAACTGTTTGACAATGACTCAAAAGAAACGAATGCTCTCATGAACGGAATAGCAGACAGCTCCGGTCAGGATTCTGAAGATGAAACAGGTGAAGCTCTTTTCATGGCATTTGAAGAAGTAAAATCAGAAAAGGATGAAGGAGTGACCTCTGAAGATTGTGGAGAAAATCTTGAGGCTGAAGTAGATCTAGAAGGTGAGTTGATCTCTGCACTTGAAGAGTGGAAAATAGAGAAGAAAAAGAATAAGAAACTTTCAAAAAGGCTTGAGGATGCAAATGAAATCATATCCTATTTGAAATTACAGATGGAAGAATCCAAGAAAATCTCTGAAGATCTAGAAGTGCAAATAACCATGAAAATAGATCATTGCAGCAAGCTAGAAGAAGAGATTGTTGGGTTAAGAATGCAGCTAGAAGAGATGAATAAGAAAATCAGTTGCTATCACAAACGTGAAGAAAGTTCTATGAAGCTAGATAAGATCATAAATGTCCAAAGGCCTATAGGCATCAAATTTGGTCTGGGTTTCGTCGAAGGAGAATCATCTAATGGATCAAAGGCCAGAAATGTAGAATCCATAAAGAATAAAGATAAGAAACAGGGTGATCAAGAAAAAACATCTCATGCAACAGAAAGCAATAATGCCAGGCACGAAAGGAAAATTGATAATGATGGATTCACCAATGTCACTCATCAAAGAAGAAGAAGACCTAGGGCTCCTACGGCAACATGGCAAAGACCATCACCCAGGTTCAATTATCCCTTTTCTGGTTTCTGTTTTAAATGCAATGGCTATGGACATAAAATCTCAGACTGCAAATATAATGTAAGACCAAGGAATTTCACCAGTAGAAATGCTTTTTCTCCTCTGATGAATTATACAGTAGAATGTTATAATTGTCATAATTTTGGGCACATTGCAAGAAACTGTAGAAATACATTTACATCAAATCAGTTTCAGGGAAGAAAATTTCAACCATACAGGATGAGTCAAAATAGAAAGCTTTTCGAAAAACATGCTCAAACTACTGATAAGGGAAAGGCAAAACAAGAGCCCAAAACTACTATCAAAACAGTGTGGAAAGGAAAAGAACAACTGAAGGAAGAAAAGGAATCCTTAATCGTTCAAACTGCATTCAAAGCATAGAATAAATATGTACCATGGATACTAGATAGTGGATGCTCCAGTCATATGACAGGTGACAAACAAAAATTTGAAAAGTTACGAAATATGAAGGAGGATCAGTAAAATTTGGAAATAATGATGGAGCCAAGATAGTCGGCAAAGGCTCAGTCAAAATTAGTGATGGAAGGATTAAATCAGAAGAAGTCTTATTTGTGGATGGGTTGAAACATAATTTATTGAGTGTAAGTCAGATTTGTGATAAAGGTCATGAAGTAGTCTTTATGAAGCAAGGTTGTGAAGTCAGAAAAACAAACAGTGGAAAATTGATAGCAACAGGGTCAAGAACATCTGGTAACCTGTACACGCTCTCAGAGACTTCAAAAGGAGCTTGCTTTATTGGATAGGAAGAAGAAAATTGGCTGTGGCACAAGAGACTTGGTCATATCAGTTTTGATAATCTAGTAAAAATCACCTCAAAAAGGGCAGTGAGAGATATTCCCACCATCAGCAAACCTGCAAACAACATTTGTGCTTCATGCCAAAAGGGGAAACAAACTAGAGTCAGATTCAAAACAAAAGAATACTACACAAGCAAACCTTTGGAACTAATTCACACCGATTTATGTGGACCCATGAGAACACAAAGCATAAATGGTGACAAATATTTTATGTTGTGCATTGATGACTATTCCAGAATGACATGGATATTCTTCTTGAAGCATAAATCAAAAGCTCTTGATATGTTCAAGATTTTCAAAAACCAGGTTGAGAATGAAATAGGAAAGAGGATCAAATGTTTAAGATCAGACAGAGGAGGAGAATTCATTTCAGAAGAGTTTGCAGAATACTGTGAAAAATACGGTATCAGAAGACAGTTCTCAGCAGCCAGGACACCTCAGCAAAATGGAGTGGTAGAAAGAAAGAACAGGACTATGCAGGAAATGGCACGATCTATGTTGGCTGAAAGTAGAGTAGCAGATAGATTTTGGAAAGAAGCAGTCCATACTGCGGTGTATATCCAAAATAGGTACATGCTGAGAACACATGAAAGCAAAACTCCTTATGAACTATGGTTCGGTAAAAGGGCAACAACAAAATACCTCAGAGTGTTTGGCAGCAAGTGCTATATCAAAAGAACTGAAGATAATCTTGGTAAGTTTGAAGATAGAGCAGATGAAGGTATTTTTGTTGGTTATTCACCTAGAAGCAAAGCTTACAAATGCTACAACAAAAGGCTAAAGAAAATTGTGGACAGTCTTGATGTTAAGTTTGATGAAGGTAAAGAACGAGTAATTAGTTATGAAACAAACTACCCAATCTATGAAGAGGTTATTGAAGGAGATGAGGAAAATGAAATTGAAAAGATACAAAAAATTGACTCAGATGATGATGCAAAAATGGAAGAAAATAAGAAATTCAAAATAGGTAGCTGGCAGAGAAATCATCCTAGAGAGCAAATCATCGGAGATCCCAAAGTTGGAGTTCAGACAAGAAGAAGAGCAGTAAGTAACTACTCTCTACTATCCAGCATTGAGCCTAAAAATATTGATGATGCAAGCAAATATGAAAGCTGGATGAAGGCAATAAATGAAGAATTAGATCAGATAGAGAAAAACGACACTTGGGAACTAGTACCTAGACCTGCAAATAAAAATATCATCGAAACTAAATGGATTTTTTGAAACAAACTGAATGAAGACGGACAGGTAGTCAGAAATAAAGCAAGATTAGTTTGCAAGGGTTATGCACAAGTTGAAGGCATTGATTTTGAGGAAACTTTTGCACCAATAGCGAGACTAGAGGCAATTAGAATGTTTTTGGCTTTAGCAGTCTACAAGAATTTCAAAGTTTATCAAATGGATGTGAAATCAGTGTTTTTGAATGGGAAACTTGAAGAAGAAGTTTACATCAAGCAACCAGATGGTTTCCAACTTGGTGATGATCCCAACCTTGTTTGCAGGTTGAAGAAAGCTTTATATGGCTTAAAACAGGCACCCCGAGCATGGTATGCAAGGCTAGACAACTATCTCACTCAACAAAGGTTCAAGAAAGGTATGGTGGATAGTAATATGTATGTCAAAATAGAAAATGGGCATCTTATTGTTCTTGTTGTCTATGTAGATGATATCATATTTGGTAGCAGACAAAGATGAGTCGTGCAAGGACTTAGCGAGATAAGATGCAAAAAGAATTTGAAATGTCAATGATTGGAGAACTGTCATATTTCCTCGGATTGCAAGTTAATCAAAGTAAGAAGGGCATATTTATTTCTCAAGTTAAATATGTAAAAGAGATGCTAAAAAGGTTCACAATGGAGGACTGTAAGCTAGTTAGCACTCCCATGACGACAGGCTGTAAGTTGAGCAAGGATGACAAATCTCCACCTGTTGATCAAACCATGTACAGATCCATGATTGGAAGTTTACTATACCTGACAGCTACCAGACCAGATATTTTATAGGCAGTATGCATGGTAGCACGATTTCAAGCTAATCCTAAGGAGACTCATGTAACAACGGTGAAAAGGATTCTTCGGTATCTCAAGGGTACTATGGAATATGGATTATGGTATCCGAAAGGTAAAGACTTCACCCTTATTTCGTATTCAGATGTCGATTGGGCAGGATGTGTAGATGATAGAAAGAGCACCAGTGGAGGTGCATTCTATCTTGGAGACAGATTAGTCGCGTGGCACAGTAAGAAACAAGAGTCAGTTTCTTTATCGACAGTAGAGGCAGAATACATTGCAGCGACAACATGTTGTACATAGGTATTATGGATGAAACAAACCTTAAAATATCTTGGTATTAGCTTCAGTGAGCCAATATCAGTTAAGTGTGATAACACCAGTGCCATTAACATCTCCAAGAATCCGGTTATGCATTCACGCACAAAGCACATTGCCATCAGGTATCACTTTTTGAAGGAGAAAGTTGCAGAAGGTGAGGTTAAATTGGACTTTGTTCCAACCACAAAACAAGTAGCGAGATATCTTCACAAAACCATTGCCCAAGGAAGTGTTTGAGTACCTTCAAAACAAATTGGGAGTGGTCACACTTCCCAAGAATTGACTAGCTACAGGGATCACATTCTCAGGGGGAGCATTTAAGTATTTGATTATTTTTTTGCTCATGTTCATAATTTGTGCTAAGTGTAACAAATTGTGCTCGAGAATGTTGTGCATGGACTCAGGGGGAGTCTGCAGTAGCCCTTTGGTATTATTGACAAAGGGGGAGAAGAGTTACAGAAAATTGCACATGTGTTGCCAACAATTCCAAAGGGGGAGATTGTTGAGCAAGGTGCAACGATAGTATTGTCATTGTTGTCAACACAGTCAGATAGATCTGTTGATGCAGTGGACAGGAAGTTCAAAAGCTAGTCAGATGTAGAAGATAGGAGTTCAAAGGTTACTCAGAGTATGTACAGTGATTCTCCAAGAAGACCGAAGTAGACCACTTGCAAAAGATCAAAGAAAAAGACAAGTAAGAAAAGTGTCGCGATATCACGACATATACAGCAGGCAAGAAAAACTGTCGTGATTTCGTGACATGTTAGAAGAGAGAGAAGAAAGAAAAACTATCGCGATTTCGTGACATGTTAGAAGAGAGAGAAGAAGAAAGAAAAACTGTCACGATTTCGCGACATGTTGGAAGAGAGAAGAAGAAAGAAAAACTGTCGCGATTTCGCGACATGTTGGAAGAGAGAAGCAGAAAAAAAAACTGTCACGATTTCGTGACATGTTGCAAGGAGAGAGTTGTACGGACGAAAAAGTGTCACGATTTTGTGACATGTTGCAGGAGAGAGAGTCCGAGAGAAAAAGTGTCACGATTTCGTGACATGTTGCAGGAGAGAGAGTCCAAGAGAAAAAGTGTCACGATTTCGTGACATGTTGCAGGAGAGAGAGTCCGAGAGAAAAAGTGTCACGATTTCGCGACATGTTGCAGGAGAGAGAGTCTGAGAGAAAAAGTGTCGCGATATCGCGACATGTTGGGTTTTCGTGACCCAAAGGCAAGTAAAAGCGCTAAGGAGAAAAAGTGTCGCGATATCGTGACATGTCGCGTTTTCGCGACCCAAAGGCAAGATAAAGCGCTAAGGAGAAAAAGTGTCACGATATCGCGACATGTCGCATTTTTGCGACTAAAAGAGGAGAGAGAAAGTAAGAAGGCAAAAGTGTCACGATATCGCGACATGTTATGTTCTCATGGGCCAAAGCTAAGAGAAAGCGTACGGAGGTGAAAGTGTCGCGATATCGCGACATGTGTTTTCGTGACAACAGCAACAGAAGAGTTACAGGGGCAGTTGAAGCCGACGAAGACCGATGTTAGCCGACGAAGATTAGGGTTTGCAGCCGACTATGATTAGGGTTATAGCCGACTAAGATTAGAGTTTTTGATCTTGAAAATTTTGTTATAAAAGGAAGGTTGTTTGAAGAGTTGTGGATGTTGAGAAGTGCGAAGTTTGGAGAGAGTGCGCAGAGTGCGAAGTTTGGTCGTAGAGTGTAGTGTGCAAGTCGTCGAATCATTCTAAGTGCGAAGATCGCAAAGGAAGCAGAGTGCGCAAAGGGAGAAGATGATCATGAGGTTTGATCGCAGCGAAGCAGAGTGTGCAAAGTTTGGTCATAGTGCGTAGAGAGGGAGAAGACGATCGTGCAGTTTGACTGTGGCGAAGCAGAGTGTGCGAAGTTCGGTCATAGTGCGTAGAGAGGGAGAAGACGATCATGCAGTTCGACTGTGATGAAGTAGAGAGTGCGAAGTGAGTGCACAGAGCGAGCAGAGTGCACAGAGAATGCAAAGGTGAAGTAGACCAGTCAGGGTCTTGTAAAAGTGAAGGTATCTTACTATTAAACCCAAAGATTCAATTTGAAGTCCAGGTTGGTGCTTGGCATCAGGGGTTGGTGCTCCTTCCAGTTGGTGCTAGGTAAATCAGGGGTTGGTGCTCCTTTCTGTTGGTGCAGATAAATCAGGGGTTGGTGCTCCTTCCAGTTGGTGCTGGTAAATTAATTGTAAAGTTGGTGCTTTGCAAAGGCTGGATTTGGATGGTAGTCCAAGCAGTCATTTTTGAGGAGTAGCCACATTGGTGAACCTCATTAAATCTTGTGTTGTGTGTTGTTCTCTTGTTGTACTTGTTGTATCTATTTATAAGTTTTAACTGCTACTATTTTAAGAGCTATTAATTCATGATTAAAGAGCTACACTGATTCACCCCCCCCTCTCAGTGCCATTGTAAGTCTAACAATAGGGCATCTTAACACAACAAAGCTAAATGGTAGGGAAAATCAATCAGGGAGAGAGTCAGGAGGAGAGCCAGGGGGAGAGCCAGGAGGAGAGGGGGGATAAACTAAGAAAATCCCAGTTTATATAGGATTAGGGGGAGGTTAGGAGGTTGGGGATCATCCCAATCTAGGAGATCTCCAACGGAGGAATCTCCAACTGCGCAGACACGCTTCTGCCCAAGTTGGAGAGGTTGTTGAAACAGAAGCTAATTATGAAAATTTGGTTTTGGGACGAAATCGTCTGGACGTTCTGTTCTAGACGAATTCGTCCGATCTGGGATGATTTCATCTGATCGGCGACGATATCGTCCAACGGTCAAAACAACTCCTAAAAATGGCACGAAAAATGGGGGAGCGGTTAACGGGCGGTTTCGGGGTTAAAATTCAAATTTTTATCTTTTTACTAAGGGTTTAACTGCGCCAATTTTAGGGTGCTACATTTTGCCCCCTCTTTAGCGAATTTTTCGAAGAAAATGCGTTAAAGACGAGTTCTTCCCGCTTTACGAGAAAGCAAAAATTTATTCCATTTTTTAGACGACGATTCTAGGTCGAATCGTACAACTGCTTGCTATGGTGCCCCCTCCGAGTTTTTACCCAAATCGAACGTTTGAGGTAAAAGCGCGAAAAAAAAAATTTTAAAAAAAGTTGTTTTTTTAAATAAAATTAAAAAAATAGGGTAAAACCCTAATTCATTGTTACTGTTCACTTTTGTTGTTTCAAGCTCTACAGGAAAAATGGTGGAAACGACACACAGATCGACGAGAGGTCCGACGCGGGTTGCGGGTAGGGATCTAAACTTGATGAATTATGTTTTTAATTTGATTTGTGTGATTTTTAATTTGAATTTTGACTATTTTTGGGGTATCGCGGCCGTTTTTAGGCCATCGACGACGTCGGGACAAAATCGTCCCTAGATCGCCGATTTCGTCTAGGGGCGAAATCGATGAAATAGGGGCGATCCCGTCCAACAAGGGGCGATCCCCAAGTTGAGAAATAGGAGACGATTTCATCCTACCAAGGATGATTTGACTTAATTTAGTACGATATCATCCAATAATGGATGATATCATTTTTTTATAAGATGAAATTGATTTAACTGATTTTAATGATTATCTATTAATGATTTTTGTTGTTTTATTGTTTATTTTGTAGAGGGGATTACTAAAAAGTTGGGAGTGGAAATACGGGGGGCTCAGAGATGATGTAGCCACACTCGATCAGGCGGAGCGAGACCGACTATCGAAGGTTGGGCTACAGCATGTGGCAGAGATGCCACAAATACCTACAGACATGGGGCTACTGACAGCCCTAGCAGAGAGGTGGTATCCGGGGTCGTCCTACTTTCGGTTATCGATAGGGGAGATGGCTCCCACTCTAGAGGATGTATGGAGGATCTTGAGGATCCCCATACATGGGCGATTGATGACTCCTATGGCCAATCAGGGCCATGCCATGATGCGACTATGCGGAGACCCTAGCTTCACCCTGGAGAAGGGCGGAGTGAACATCGAGACATTGAGGCAGATGCCTGGGGCATCTCGATTGACTCAGGTTTTGGTAGGGGTAGTGGGTGGCCTACTTCTATGCCACCAGAGTGGATGCAGGTTACCGTGGCTGCTCTCAGATGTGGTCTACGATATGAGAGACCATGGCTATAGGTTTGCTTGGGGCAGCTTTGTACTATGCCGCTTGTATAGGATCCTATACGGGGTCGTATACAAGGGAGGTCGATGTCTAGTACTGACATCGCTACTACAAGTTTGGTGTTGGGAGCACATTGCGGTGCGGAGGCCGGTAGGGCTTCCACTGATAGGGGTTGACCGGGAGAGACCCCGAGTTTTCTATTGGTGGCTCCAGAGAGGGTCACAATGGCGGATAGATCTATCGATGTCCCGGAGGTTGCTAGATGACCTCATCCCTGACCAGATCACCTGGAGGCCATGGAGAGAGCATCCAGGGTGGGGAGAGGATGGACAGGAGTTGGCTCGCATCAAGCGAGTCTTCTGGCTGAGGATGGAGCGGGGAGAGGTAGAGCTCCATCGCTATGACCAAGTTTTGAGGCAGTTCGGTCTACAGTAGGGGATCCCTTCTCTCAGAGACTATGAGTACTCTCGGACTATCCGGGATAATACTACACTGAGCGGGGCTCTAGATATGCAGTGATTCTGGAGTCAGGATGCTGATGATGCCCCCATTCAGCCAGTGGATGGGGATGATGTTGGGGTCATAGATGGGTATGATGCCTGGTATGTAGGCATCCACCCTCCTCGGATGATGAGGGCATAGGGTCCGATGCACGTTGTGGTGCGATGGATGGGGAGGCGGTGCCAGGCTGCCATCGATGCAGCGAGGAGTCACGGAGGGAGGGAGCAACGATGGTCTCCTCAGGAGAGACGTCGGAGAGTGCCACAGGCTTTAGAGAGACCACAGTAGCCAGAGAGGAGGGAGGAGGGACTCCCTTCTCAGTAGAGGGATAGGCCACCATCGCTCGATAAGGGCAAGGGTGTCGAGGTGGGGGAGAGCAGCGAGATGGCGGCTCTTCGAGTAGAGAATGCCCACCTCCGGGCTCAGGTGCAGACACTACAGGATGAGGCTACATGACTCAGGGCTCGGAGCGGAGGGGCGAGCACTCGGGATCTGGCATGGGCTATTGCTCAGACCATGTTCTACCAGGGATTGTACTATCATGTGGTTCTAGAGGGGCAGAGGATACCACTGCCAGCTAGCATTGCGGAGCCGATCATGATGGGATCATCGAGGACATCCTCATGATCGATGTCGAGGACCCATGATACAACATGGACCTCGATGGGACCACCTCCTCCATGCCAGGGTGGGAGAGGAGATGAGGCTGAGAGCTCGAGGGCTTCTCGAGACTAGCTACTTTTGACTATAGACTGTATATTTGAGAGGATTGAGTATGCCAGGGTATAGATTGTGGCATACCAATCCAGTTTTGATATGATGTACATAATTTTGATATATATATATATATATGATATTTTTGTGATATGACTTGTCCATATGTTTTATGATGCTTTAAATTTTGAATTGTTGATTGATTATTCATGTAATTATGTCGTTGGAAATAGTATAATTTTATGTCATGTCTGTAAAATTTAAATGAAATAATCTGATGTAAACAAATTGGTTGTTGTGGTATGATTTGATGAAAAATAAAGGGACTTCTAACAATAATTTCAAAGGACATTGTCGTTGTTATATGACCATTTCATGGAGTCGCCGCTCGCTAGGTCGTCAAGCTAATCCCAGTATAGAAATATTGCTAAAAGTAAAAGAGTGCTTAAGAGACTGTCTTAAGACTTTGTGTTGTGATGATGAAAAATGATGATGGTGATGATTTGTTTTCAGATTTTCATGAAAATATTATGCATGAAATATTAAAAAATATGATTTTTGTTAGGCATAAAATTCCTAAGTGTGATAAAATTTTGAACAATTCCTTAGGAATTATACCATCGTTGCAAAATTGAATGTTGACATAATGAAATGAAATAGAAAAAGGTGTTCGTTCTTTTTAAAGCACAATTGTGTAACATAATGATGTAAGCCATATGTTTTTATGAATTAAATAAATGGGAAATAAAATTAGAACAATGGTTTGCGCTAGGCATAGAATTATAGGTATAGACTTATACCATCATCGCGAAATCCAAAAATAATTTGCATAATTGATTTTTGATTTTGAGATAAATAAAAAATATATAAGATGAGGACTTGCGCTAGGCATAAAATTCCAGTTTAGGTTTTAGGAACTATACCATCGTTGCGGAAGTCGAAAGTATATATAAACGTGACTTTATTGCTAGATTTTTGAACATGTTTTGAAAGAAAATTTTGGATTTTGAAAAAAAATGTATTTAATTGTTTTTACGCTAAGCAGATGTTCTCAAATAAGAAGATGAAATTATTCCAAAATATTTGCATAAATATTTTAAATTATCTCAAAGACAAAATGTAGATTTATAAGGAACCCTCATGTGCATATGTGAGTTCATTGCCGATCTTGATTTATCATAATGATACAAAATCTCTCAAATACAAATGTGTGTGCAATTGTATTGTTCATTTACCAATTTTGAGCAAGATAATTTGATACAAGTAATTTGAATTAACCAAATAAGTGTTCGTTGACCATGATTTATATGCATGTAACCGTACCAGACTACTATGTAAGTCGGGTCATCAAGAGCTAGCTGATCCATAAGCAGACATAGGTCTGTACAAAAGAAGGTCGCTAATGTGACAGACATATCACCACGCTAGGAGTTACCCAAGGCCAAGCGGGTTGGGCACAAACCCCTTGTTATGGGGCTTACCTCACGGTTTTCGAATAATTGAGAATTCCAGGGATTCAAGCTCATTCACCCTTCTTTTCTTTTCAAGGGGTAGGGAAAGGGATTTATTGCATTTTGCTTTTTCTTTTCTCTTTCTCTTTTTTTTTTTTGTATTTTTGCTTGGAACTGAGATAATGCTGAAATATTGTTGCGATGGTACAAAATGATATTTTTCTTTTTCTCATTTTCTTTGACTTTTCTTTTTCTTCCTATACTAGGGATACTTGCTCGGATTGGTTGTAGAGCAAGGGATTTTTATTCTGGGCAGGGGTGAGCTTGTCCTTTTGTCAATTCTCAAAGATTCTAGACCATGTGCATGATAGGATAGCAGGGGAAACTTTTCGCTCAAGAAACCACTTCTACTATGTAGCATCATATTGAATTTGCAATGAAATCATTTTAATGTGAAAAGATATACTTGGTTCAAGTAAATAACAAGATCAATTCTCTATGCTCAAAACTTTATTTAATTCAACTGTGGACTTTGATATAAGAGAGATTAATAATCATACCAAATAAAATCAAGATATTTATTCATGTGAGTGTGAAAGTGTGGGATTCCAAATAAATGCTAATTTATCCAAAATAATTGAAAATATGACTGCAATACTTCAAGAATTGACAGGTGCAAAAATAGAAAATGTTTTTGAAGATTTTGATGATTTTGATGTTTTTTATATTTTGGTTTTAATTTATGAATTGAAAGAATAAATAATATTACTATTTTTTTTTGAAATTTTTATATGAATTACTAAAATGAAACAATATGCAAAATAACAATATATACAATGATGAAATGACCAGATTTATGCATAATAGCGTTTAAGATGCATAATGTTCATAGGTTCTTTAAGATCTTTACCATCTAAGGTAGCTAATCTGTATGCTCCCGAGCCAAATTTGGTAGTGATAATATATGGTCCAAGCCAGTTGGGCTCGAATTTACCTTTAAGATCTTTAGTTGCATTAGTATTTTTTTTATTTTCTTTTAAGACAAGGTCATCGATCTCAAAGGATCGATGATGAACTTTCTTGAGGTATGCTCGTTTAAGCTTGTTCTGGTAGGCTCGAAGATGTTCCAAAGCATTGATGCGCTTCTCATCTAGGAGTTCCAGTGACTAAATCTGCCAACGACGATATTCATCTCCTACTTCAGAATCTTGAAGTAGTAGAGCCAAAGAAGGAACTTCTAATTCAAAGGGAAAAACTGCTTCAGCGCCATAAACCAAAACAAAAGGTGAAGTGCCCGTGGGAGTACGAACGCTAGTTCGATAAGCCCACAAAGCAGGATATAATTGAATGTGCCAATCTCGGCCAGATTTATTGACCAGTATTTTGAGGATTTTAATTAATGTTTTATTAGATGCTTCTGCTTGGCCATTACCCTGAGGATAATAGGGAGTGGACCAACGATGTTGAATTTTATATTTTTGACATAATTTCTTGACATATTTATTTTTGAAACAAGTTCCATTATCCGAGATGAGATTTGCAGGAATTTCGAACCTACAAATAATTTGATTAAAAATAAATTTGGAAACTTGGGTTCCAGTGCAAGAAGCTAAGGGCATAGCTTCAACCCACTTCGTGAAATACTCGATGGTGGTTATGATGAATTTGTGTCCATCAGATGACACAGGATTGATTTTTCCAATGATGTCTAAGCCCCATTTTGAAAAGGGCCAAGGAGATGAAATAGCCTACAGTTCTTGTGCAGGCGCATGGACAAGGTCGGCATGTTTTTGGCACTTGTCGCAATGGCGCACGTAATCATGTGCATCATTCTCCATGGTAGGCCAAAAATATCCTATCCTAAGGAGCTTCTTAGCAATGGCGCTACCACTAAAGTGTCCCCCACAAGATCCATCATGGGCTTCACTCAAAGCTGATCTAGATTCTTCTAGATTCAAACATCTCAGTAGGATACCTTCAAAAGATCTCCTATATAATGTATTGCCAATTATTACGAAGCGACTTGCTCGTCTACGTAATAACCGATGTTGGTTTCTATTAAAACCTTCAAGGAAGGTCCCATTTTGAAGAAAATTGAATATATCAGTGTACCAAAGTTCAGGAGTAGTTTCATTGATTAGAAACACATCCAAAGGTTCTAAGCATGATTTATTTGAAGTGGGTTCCTGGAGTCGATGAATAATGATGGTAGCATATTCGTCATCTAACTCCAAGGGTAAAAGAGATGCAGTTGCAGCCATAGCGTCAGCCGCACGATTATTAGTTCTAGGAATAGCTTCCAAGGTAACTTGATCAAATAAAGATATTAATTGTAATACATATGCTTTATATGGGCACAATTTATCATCTCTGGTCTGATAAACATCATTAATTTGATTTATAACAAGTTGAGAATCATCGAAAACTAATAGATTTTTAATTTTTAGTGCCAAGGCAGCTCGTAAGCCAAGGATTAGAGCTTCATATTCAGCAGTGTTATTAGTACAAGCAAACGTTAATTTAAAGGATAGAGGTATAAGATGTTTCTATGGAGATATTAGAATAATACCTGCACCAGCCCCACTCATGCATCGGGCTCCGTCAAAGTATAAGGACCATTGCTCTGGATGGTCTGCCTCTAGTTTAAGGCATTCGTCAGGAAACTCAATGATGAGGGGATGGGTAGACTCTAAGGGTGCAACAGCTAATTGATCTGCTATGATTTGACCCTTAACAGACTTCTGTCCTATAAACATGAGTTCAAACTCGCTTAGAGCAAGAACCCACTTTGTTGTGCGACCAGATAAATAAGGTCGACTCATGAGATACCGCAAAGGATCGGATTTAGCAATAACATACGTTTTTGACTGAGCATATAGTGGCGTAGTTTCTGTGTAGAAAATATGACTGCTAGACATAACTTTTCTAATGTTGTGTAGCGGGTTTCATAACCGAATTAATGTTCTGCTAATGTAATAATTGGCACGCTCTCTTTTCTCATCATCCAGTTGAGCTAACATAGCTCCTAAGGCAAAATCTGGAAGCAAAAATATACAAGATAAATGGGCGATCAGGTCTAGGTGGCGAAAGCACAGGTGGGTTAAGAAGATATTGTTTGAGGAGTTCAAATGCTTCCTGACATTCGTTGTCCCAATGGAAAGAGACATCCTTCTTAAGAAGCTTAAGAAAGGGTCCAGTTTTATCCGCCAGCTTATCGATGAAGCGACGGATAGCTTGAAGCTTACCTTGTAAACTCCGTAATTCAGATATATTTGTGGGCGCGGGCATATCAGTGATAGCCACAATCTTGAGAGGGTCAATTTTGATGCCACGTAAAGAAACTATAACCCCCAATAATTTACCGGACTTAACTCCGAATATACATTTGGTTGGATTCAATCGGATAAGATATTCCCTTAACCGATCAAATACTTTTCTCAAGTCATCTAAATGGTCATCTTCGTTAATAGAACGAGCTATAATGTCATCTACATAATCATGTAGTATATCATGCATCATATCATGAAAGATATAAGTCATGGCTCGTTGATATGTTGCACCTGCATTCTTCAAACCAAATGGCATCACTTTCCAACAAAAGGTCCCCCAAGGGGTAATAAAGGTTGTTTTAGCTTGATCTTCAGGAGCTATCCTGATTTGATTATAACCAGAAAATCCATCCATTAAGGATATCATTCCACTCCCAGCAGTAAAATCAATGATCTGATCCATATTGGGAAGAGGAAAATCATCTTTAGGGCATGCAACATTAATATCTCTAAAGTCTGTGCAAACCCTAACTTTGGTAGCTTCTTTCTTAGTTACTGGAACTACATTCGAGATCCATTCAGCATAATCAATGGCTTGTATAAAAATAACATTCAGGAGTTTTTCTAACTCCCCTTTGACTAGTAAGGCCACTTTAGGATGCATTTTTCTAAGTTTCTGTTTAACAGGTTTAGCATCCGGATGGACTACTAGGTGATGCATAACTACAGAAGGGTCTAAACCTGGCATATCTTCATATGTCCAAGCAAAGACATCTTCATATTCTTTAAGAAATGCAATGTATTTATCCTATTTTTCTTGACTCAATTCTGATCCAATGTTGATTATGTGAGGATTATCCTCGGTTCCAATGTTAATTTTTATGACATTTTCTACTTCCATGTGTAGATCTTTCTCAAAATTAGGTGGGGCGGGTGAAATACCCAATTCTTGTAATTCTTCCAAGGTTAGCTTGGATAATTCGTCTTGAGGAGTCGTGGCCTCAAGCTGGGCTATACTAGGTATAGAGCCATCAAAATAAAATTCATTATGTAATAATTCCTCAATGGAGACATCATGGAAGATATCTCCCTCCAACTCATCGTCGGATTCAGCGATCATCTCAGGGTAAGCTATAGATAGCATATTACATGTAAATGGCTTATTCGTTAAATGCAAAGCATCACGTTCATCTAAATAATCTTGGTAACATATGAGATGGTCATCATCCTCAAATGGGAAGGGCTGACCCTTACTAGGAAATAGGCCCACACCACATCGGGCGGGCCATGGTTCTACCTCAAAGGGTTCTTTCATACCATTTTGGAAAGGTCCTAAACCTTTCCCTTTATATCCCAATTTAAGCATTATAGATTTGGCTTTAATATACTCATTAGTAAAATAACATCGAGCATATCCATCATAATGAGTCTTGATGTTTACGGGTATTCTACCCTAGTCATATCCCTTATAAATAAAAGCACAGCTCCCGACTTGGTAAATACTTCCCATAGGCTATGGGAGGCCCAAGGTATGAGGAGATGGTGGCAAATTATTTAAAATAAGGGAATCTTGCATAGAAGCATTCGTTTTCTCTGATATAAGAATTTTAGATAAATCGGGTAAGAGCTCGTCAGTAAGAGCATAAGAGGTAGAAGGAACATTTCCTACATCTTCTGATGCGGAAACTATGCCTTTGGTGGATGTAGATGTTGTAGAGATGTCGATGGATGGGTCTATTATAGGTATAGAAGTTATAGGAGTAGAACAAGAGGCATTGGTTGTGGGATTAGGATCTTTCTGAGGTCCTAATGTGGTTTGTTTAGAGGATGGTTGAGCTGTATGTAGGGGTGGAACTGATGGAGAAGAAGTAGATGACGTTGTGGGTGTGTGTTTCACACGTTTAGATGGATAATGAGAATTAGGATGTGTGGATGACAGAGCAGGGCAAAATTGAACTCCAACAGGTTCTGCCAAAGCACACATATCAAAGGGTCTAGGATCACCATGAATGGTAACCAACTGATTCTTAAATTCGAATTTAACACATTGATGTAAAGTTGAGGGAACGGCTCGCATCGCGTTGATCCAAGGGTGACCCAAGAGTATATTGTATGATGCAGGGCAATGTACAATAAACACGGTCGTATCCAAGGTTCTCGGACCAACTTGCAATGGGATGGTAATAACTCCACACGTTTCTTGTGTTTCATCATTGAAGGCTTTTATGATCATATCAGTTCTTTTCATTTCATCACTTCTAAACCCAAATATTTGGTAGAAGTCAAAAGTGCAGATGTTTAAAGATGAACCATTATCAATCAAGACTCGTTTAACTGCTACATCTCCAATTAAGGCAGTAATATATAAGGGGTTATCCTTATGTAAACTATGTTGCGGTATGTCTCTATCCCGAAAGTCAATACAATCAACTTCACGAGTTATTATAGTATTGGCCATGGCTTCGGGTTGAATGTCTTGTGGTACCATCATCTGGCTTAATGTGAGCATTAATTCATCTCTATGTGTAGGAGAAGATCTTAAAAGGTCCAAAAGAGAAATTCTAGCTGTAATATTTGATAGTTGTTCATTAATATTATAAGGAGGTTTAGGTTGGACATTAGGTGCCTGATTCCCTTTATTAGGAACTTTCAAAACAAATGGAGTTGATCCATCATTCTGCATTTGATCTTGTTGAGAGTTTTGAGCCTGTTGTCTAGTAACAACTCCGATGGTACCCACAATATTATTCTATGGATGATGAATGGGTCTTGGTCTAGCATTTATGGCTTGCTCATTAGAAAGGAATTGGTGAGAGGATGGTCTAGTAGTGACTCTTCTTGGAAATGGTTCTTCTGGAACCATATAACTTGTGATAGGGAGAATAGGATCTGATTCATCTTCAGAGCTATTCGATTGATTTGATGTGATTTCCATATCACTCTCAGTCTCATATTCTGTATCACTAAGATCAGGTGTCCAAATATTATGTAGAGGCCTGGTCGTAACCATGGATAAGGTTGTGTCAAAGATTTCCAGATCATGAACAGGTAAATGCCCACTAATAGTCCCTACATATCGGGTAGGAGGGGGAACATTATGATGTTCAATTTGATTAGCCACTTCCTTGCCATGTTTTGGTAAAGGATGTTGAAATATGTCCAATGACTGATTGGCATTCTGATTCTGGTTTTGGGGGATGTTCTTTTGAGCATTATTAGGAGGATTTTGCTTAGGTTGAAAGGCTTGCACCTCCATCTCATTGTTATCAATTAAGTCCTGTATTTTATGTTTTAATATTTTACAAGAGTTGGTAGTGTGTCCAGGTCCTCTATGGAAGTCACAATGTAAATCAGCTCTGTATCCGGGTATAGTTGGATCAGGTTCCCGGATATTTGGTAATTGAATCAAACCTCATTCTAATAATTGTGGTAGAATGGTTGATAAAGGTTGATTTAACCTAGTAAATTCTCGAGGAGGTTTATCAGGAGGTTTCAGTATAAACTTCTCCGTTGTCTTCGCAACATTAATAGTAGCAATATTTCTACTATCGGTGACTCCATCACCCACAACTTGTTTATTCTTATATTGATTTCTGGATGTTTTCTCATCGTCTTTCTTTTTAAGCTGACCTCTCCTAATGAGAGCATCTTCCACTCGTCTGGCTAAGTCTATAGCCTGATCGAAGGTGGTCAAGGTAGCAATTGATAATTCGTAAGATAGTTGCTCTTGCAAATTATTAATAAAGATGTCCAACATCTCCCTATAAGGTAACACAAAGTGCAATTTTCCTATCAACTGTCTCCACCTAGCTAGGAAATCAGCAAAACATTCATCTTTGTCTTGTTTTAAGTTGTACAAGTCTTTAATGGTCACATGCCTTTCGATGTAGGCACTAAATTGATGAACAAAAGACTCGGTTGTTTCTTCGAAATTCCTCAAAGAATTAGTGGGTAATTGATAATACCACTCTAATGCCATTCCTCCTAAACTTTTCGGGAACATTTTTAGCAATAATAAGTCATCATGTGATATATCATGACATGCTATCCTAAACATACGAAGATGCTCTATGGGATCTTCCGTTCCTTTATATATGGGCAGGACAGGCATAGGAAAATGTTTAGGATATGGTTGTGCTACGACTATAGGATCTAAAGGCTGACTACACATCTCTCGATAATTGTACGAGGGACGGTAGGGATCTATCTGATCCATGCGGGAAACTAACTGTTTCACCATGGCTTCAAGATTACTAGTTTGTCCACCATATTGGTTCGGTGGGACATAGGTATGGGATTTATGAGTGTATGATGGTGTGACATAAGGATTAGATGCTATATTGCTATTATGCAAAGTGTTGGTAGGAAGAGTATTATGAAGGGGATTTGTAGTAGTATTATGTTGTATCCCAGATTGTTGGTAATTGGTGTTTGGTTTTGTTTTGGGCTTTTGTTGATTTGAAGTATGTTTCTCAATAGCTTGGCGAAATAGAGCAGTAAATGATGGTTTATTTTGTGCGGGAATAACCCTAGGCTTGCTAACAGGCACTTTAGATGGTTGGGTAACCTGTTGTTGTTGCATGTTCTAGATTATAGCTGCCATATCCAAATTGGATGGTCCAGCTTGATCACTCTCTTGATCAATAAAGGACAAGGGATTAGTGCGTGTGTGAAATACGTCTTCTAGAGTTGCTTGAGTGTCACTAATTCGATCCTTGTCCATATGGACTGCTCTATTAAGAACACCAATATTAGTATTAATGAACTTCCAGAATTGTTCCATGTTTTCAAAAGTGATGGCTCCTCCCGGAGACATTTTAGGGGATGAGGATCCTTCCTCTCTAACATTTTCTTCTTGTTCATTTCTTACAGCAAGCTCTTCTTCTTGCTGGTCTAGGATTTCTTCTTCCTGAACTTGATCTTTAGGAAGGACATCTGGGTTATTTAATGGTTTTCCTAACCAATCTTCTTCTTCTTCAGTCTGTTTTCCATTCCTAAGTCTAGGCATTGTGCTTAAACTTAGATTTCAGCAAATATATATATATATATATATATATATATGCGATAGGTTTGAGAGGTATATATTTTAATTATATACCTACTATAAAAAAAGGAAATGTTTTGTTTTTGTTTTTGTTTTTGTTTATAATATTATTATAAAGATAACAAATAGCATTCTAGTTGCAAAAAGAATAACAATAGTAAAAAGAATGACTTAGTTTTCTATAAATAGTTTATGGATATCATTAATAGGATCAAGTTCATCGGGAGTCATGAAATGCTCCTCTTCAAATTGGAAATGGTTTTTCAAGAATTTGACAAAGTGTGCTATAGTAATATGATCTATTTCAGACTTTGACTTGTAGAAATAAAGTTCATGGCAATACTCTCGATATAACACAGCTCTAGGAACTCTATTCCATATCTTTCTATCCATAAGAACGACTTCTTGATCCTCTATACGAGATAGAAATTTATGTACTACAACTGCGTTCTCAAGGTATTCCTCAAAGGTGTATAATTTAGAAGACACAAGTGCTCTTTTATCTGCTAACCACCTATGGCAAGCTCTCTGAAGTTCATGGTACAAAGTCACCTGATCAGGATCCAGGATTCTATCTAGGACAAACCTCTTAATTTGCCTAAGTTCGGTTGATCTAGATGAAATAATATCCAATCTCCTATCAAGTTCGTCCCACAAAGGTTGGACCCTATTTGTTTGAGGTACTCTAAGCACAGAAGTAATCTCTATGGCTGTTAATTGATTTTCAACATTTATGGTGACAACTCGTCTTTTATTATAATCTACCATCTAAGTCTGATATGCAATTTTAACAATTTTCTAATGATTCTAGATGTTCTTAATAATGCATTTATATTTATATTTTTTTTTGTTTTCAAAAGGCTTTTAGTTTCACGTCGGGTTCACCAAAATGTATTGACCCAAATTTTTTGTGCCCTTACCTTCAGGCTATAGGATCCGTGCCCGAAGGGGGATGCGAGAAGGATGGGACAATACCTCGGACTGAGAGGCCCTTTGAAGGTCGTGCCTCTCGGGGGAGGGGTATAAGGGTGAATTTTTGATGGATGGTGGGGTTCACCAGGAAACTTTGAGTGGCGGTTTCCATGCCTAGGTTGAGAATGGGTTTGATGTGTTCATTTTATACTCAATCATTCATATTCCTAGGTTGGCCAAAATGAATCTAAGCTATTCTATATGAAAATGCCGATTTATATGAATACAGAAAGCATGAATGAATCCTAAATACCAGGAATATGTTAAATGAGAAAGAATGCACCTGATTTCGGATGTCTGATGAAGATTCTGAAGCTTGTAGGAGTCCAGATCATCCCGAATATGATAGGATCATCTGCAATTGTACAGAATCATCCCAGATCATAGGCGATCATCTAAGATCAGACAAGATCATCGTCGATCTGACGAATTCGTCAGAAACCTGCAATCACAGAAACAGACACCAAAAACCAAAAATGCAACTGCAAGAATAATGCAAAATGATAGAAATGAGAGTATAAATGCTTAACCGGATAAATCTAGATAGCATATTAAAGGAAATGCATTGTTTTAATAACTTATTTTAACTTTATCATGCATTTATGCTAAATGAGGTGAACTCCAGGATGCGAGAATGAAAATAAATCAAGCTAATGCATAATAAAATAAGGAAGGAAGATGAGAAATGCAAACTCAGGGCTCTGATTGCCCCCAATATGAACTACAGTCGAGATCACCTCCAATCGTACGAGATCATCGCCGATCTACGATAGGATCATCCGAAATCATGTGGAATCGCCTACGACGATCCGAGCTTCCTCCAGCTGAAGCACAGTGAAAACCTACAATGAAAACTTAAAACTACGAGTGCAAACAATGGTAGATAGGACGTCTTAACACAACAAAGCTAAATGGCAGGGAAAATCAACCAGGGAGAGAGTCAGGAGGAGAGCCAAGGGGGATAAACTAAGAAAATCCCAGTTTATATAGGATTAGGGGGAGGTTAGGAGGTTGGGGATCATCCCAATCTGGGAGATCTCCAATGGAGGAATCTCCAACTACGTAGACACGCTTCTGCCCAAGTTGGAGAGGTTGTTGAAACAGAAGCTAATTATGAAAATTTGGTTTTGGGACGAAATCGTCTGGACGTTCTGTTCCAGATGAATTCGTCCGATCTGGGACGATTTCGTCTGATCGGCGACGATATCGTCCAACGGTCAAAACAACTCCTAAAAATGGCATGAAAAATGGGGGAGCGGTTAACGGGCGGTTTCGGGGTTAAAATTCAAATTTTTATCTTTTTACTAAGGGTTTAACTGCGCCAATTTTAGGGTGCTATAGGGCCCCAAAATTACTGATGATATTATGGAGTATAAACTCCATAATCCTTGGTCTAGTTGTTGATGTTAAGGAAATTGCTTCTACCCATTTAGTGAAGTATTTTGTGGCCATTATGATGAATGTGTGTCGGCTTGAGGATGGGGGTGAGATATTCCCATTCAAGTCTAGTCCCCATTGCGAGAATGGCCATGCTACATGGATGGGTTGCAAAGCTTGTGATGGTAAGTGTGTTATATTTGCATGATGCTGGAACTTATTGTACTTCTTGACATATTTGTAGCAGTCCTTTTCCATGGTGGTACAATAGTAATCCATTCTCAATATGCACTTAATGATGGCCATGCCACTAAAATGGCCTCCACATGTTCCATTGTGAGCTTGAAAAATTGTCCAGGATGCTTCATGGGGATCAAGACAATGGAGTAATACTCCATCATATCCTTGTCTATAGAGGATTTCTCCTAGCAAGATATATCTTGTTGCTCTCTACTTGAATGTTCACCTTTTAGTATGTGACAAACCTTGTGGCACTATTCCAAGCTTCAGGAAGTCCTGTAGTTGGGAAAGCCAATCTTGATAAGCCACTTCTATAGAATAGACAACTTGCTCTTCTTGCATTTTTGAGGTGGTGAACATAGATTGAGGAACAACTGTATGGTATATGGTTGCACCACACTCCACAGGTCCTTGGGAGATCAAAGACCCCCAAGAGGTTGTTTGTAAGAAATCTCTAGCTGTAGAGGACCAATCCTGATTTGGCTCGATATTTATCATGTTGACTGATTCTTGATTGTCAAAATATTTACAATTTATTGCTAAGTGTGAAAGCACCTTCACATGAATGGTTGTAAAATTAGCAGACAGATTCATAGGGATTAAGGATCCCAAAGAGGCCATAGTGTGTGTAAATCTATTCGATATACGAGGGATTTCCTTGATGTCATACTATTCCAGTTGGGGTAGGTAGGTGTAGAAACTAAAATGTGGTAAACCTGATTAAGCACACACAAAAAATGATCAAATTGGCATCATATGGCCCCTTGTGCAGCCCTCAGGAGGCTCATAGTGGTTCTAGCCACTTCAAAAGGGTTTTGGAGGCTACCGACCAAATTTTAGGAGGTTTTGGCCCAAAATTCACCATCGTCACACCATGGGACAATGGTATATTCCCATAATCCCACCTTGGGATGGTGGTGAGCCCTCATCCCAGGGTGGGACGGTGGTGAAGTTTGACCCAAAAAAGTCAAAATTTGGCCAAATGGCACCCAAAAACTGCCATTTGACCACCCAAACAGAGCATGCAAGGTAGAGGATAGGGAATCCTTATGACATCCATATTTATGAGGGCCAAATTGGGATATTCTCTTCCACACCCTGTGCATGCCTCCCATTTGACAAGTGGCACCTCCTGCCATGCATGCCCTTGCATGCCCTTTTGCACATAAGCCACTTTGGGCTATAAAATGGGTTCAATACCCACACAAAAATAGAGAGAGGAGTTCTAGGATCTGCAAAAAATTTATTTCAATATTTCCCCTCCCTCACCTTATTGCACCTTTTTTCCCTCAAAATCTCCCTTTTTCCAAGGAGGTTACCGGGTGACTTCAAGAAGGTAATCCGAGCTTAACTTTTCTATCCGGGTGAATTTCTTCACCAAATTTGATGAAAACACACCTTAGGTTGTTTAGGAACATCTGATAGTATTTTAGTAACAAAAAATATCTAGATTTTATGGGTATCCCCTCCTAGGGTGCCCTCCAAATAGTTGCAGTCACCATCGCCCCCCCAGGATGAGGGTACATTATTAAGTAATTTCTTTACATTTTTTAATTTTTTATTTTATAAATTATTCCATAATGCTACAGTTCAAATTTCAGGTCATTTTGAGTTAAAATGAAGGAGTTATGCTATTTTTAAGTTTTTGCAGGCTCGTAGGGCCCATCCGGGCACCCCAGTTTGGTGCAGGTGGATCCGGGATCCAATTGGAAAATATTATCATATGGGTTGTCCTTAAATTCCAATTTATGTATACTGACAAAATTTCATGAGTTTTGGATGAGTTTAGGTTCAATATTTTGTTGTCTTCCTTTTCACTGGTTGTAGGTGGGTGACGCTAAATCGAGGGGTCTACGGATGCAATTTATAATATTTTTTGGGTGATATCCTCCCAAAACATCCTATTTAATATATCTGCAAATTTTCAAGTTATTTTAATATAATTTGATGAACTTTTAATTCATATGCCATTTTGCCCCTATGGGGATTACATGTTTTCACCATATACCCTTGCTATTTGACCTCTTTTTGCTTCCTTGTGTGATTTTTAGGTACTTAGAAGGATTTGGGAAGAAATATTAGATATCATAGAACCTAGATACAATAAGCGATGGTGTTGGCTCGCCCACCTCGATTGTGGGTACGCAGAGAAACATTGGATGTGCACCCGGATTCCATGAAAGACTTGGTCTTTGGGCACCCAATATTGTAAAAATTGTATCAAATTTTGAGCCCTAAATGGGACTGCTATGTAACCTTGGATCTGATCCAACAAATTAATTATAAGAGACTTGCTTTGATTCATTTCCTTTTGTTTGGTATTATTTCCTTTTCACATGCATGCTTCCTTTTTGATGCTCATGAGTGATATGGGGTAGATACGCATATTTTTTTACATAATTTGGTGCACTATTTTTCCCTAATTTAGTGGTGATCATGGTGGTACCCTTGTCCCTTTTTATTTGGGTGAAAATTTGACCTCTTTCTTGCATTTTTACCCTTTTTGTGTTGCAGGTGCTCCCCTCCCCACCCTAGAACGGTGGCAGAGGCTTTATCTGGCACACCCTAGGATGGTGCCTTCACCATCCCACATTGGGACATTGGTGGAGCTGCTACCTCACCCCACCCTAGAGCGATGGTGAAACAGATAGATTTCTACCCAAAATTTTAGAATTTGGAGACTTCAAAATGGACAAGGTAAGTGCCTAAACCCTCTAATTTTCTGCTATATTTTTAGAGACTATAAAAATTAGTTTTATTTCTTCACTTGCTTGCATATAAAGGTTAAAATTTACATTTTTTATTTTCTTATAACATCACATAGCAAAAGGTAGAAGAAAAATAAAAAATAACTTGTAGTAGCAATGCATCTGTTTGGCTTGATTGCTTGTGGCTTACCCATTGGGTAAGTTAGCATGTAGGATTTGCATTCATAAAGTCAATTTGTAGGTTCTTTATCCTAGTTTTCTGAAAGTAAAACACACTTATTTGCATGCATTTAGTGAATGGTCATTGATTGCTTCTTTGCTTACTTTCTTGGATAATAATGAACCACACACACCACGATTCATGTAAATGCTAGTGAGGTGGACTTCATTACCATCCACTAGTAGAGTTCAAGTGACGGTGGGTTTCATATCCATCCACTTGGATCAAATCCCATGAACCTGATCCATCTTGCCAAGGCCGGTTCCAAGATCCATCATAGCCCATGGGTTATAGCATGCATCACCCTTCGAGGAGGTGTATCACAGACTACGGGTGAACTGGGTGAGGAACTGGTAGGACCTATGCTCCCTGGCCATGTGTGGACCTCATCACCACACATTATAGGTGGGATAATGCAACTTGGAGTTCATAGCCTAGTTGTCAAGCTACAAGTATATAGGTGAAATCCAATTGAACATGAGATTATAATCCAATAATATTTCAAACACGTGACACAAGGTCATTCTTTATAAAACAACACATCTGAAACACATGAAATAGTTTAGGGATTCACACTTAAAACTTAAAAGAGATAATCATCTATCTTATTGAGTGTTTATTTCTTGTATATTGTTTCATTAAGAATTTGTAAAGAAGATAATCACTTGGGGTACTAATAGAGGAGCGCAATGGTGCACACCTACAACCAAGCCCAATCATAGGCTGAAGCTATGGAGAGTGGAATAGGAGACATGAATCATCTCTGATATAGCCTTAGGGATTTGGTTATACCTCCTGGGAAAGCTTCCACTCCACCTAGCCCAAATATAGTAGGGTATGAGCCTCATCTATAAATGGATCCTCTCTAGGAAACCCCGAGGGATGATGAGCATTACTTGGGAGAGTGTTCCCGGTATGTAGATATTTCATAGGCCTTCCTTGGTGAAAGGCAACTATGCGCTGAGGCACTAATAGAAAGAGCAGTTCCACACATCTGCATACCCACTAGGGCTGACACACCTAAGAAGAGGTAGGAGTATGACTTCACACACTGGCCAAAGCAAGTAGACATGACTCTACCTCCGCATCGCCTTGATAGGATACAAAAACTCCTACAGCCCGATGGGAATAACAACCGTCAGTTTGGGCAAGCCAACTCAGCCCTACCTTTCCTTGTCCAGGAGGGAATACATGAGGATATCCCAAATTTTCCTCAGGAACAATATTTCGTGCATGCCCGATGTGCCTCTGTGCCAGCTGAGTGTAATGAACACATGTTCCAGCCTGAGCCTCAAGTCAATGCGGTGAACCTCGAGAGAGGCAAGCGGCCTATGGAGAACATAGAGTACCTTGGACAAGGTTGACCCCAAGGTGAGACTCCTAGGCCTCCTAGGCTTCACACTACGGATGAAATTAGGCAAGCGATTGTGAGATATACAGAACACCAAGCTTAGTTCAAGCAGATTCGATGAGATAAAGAGCAACTAGAACGCTTGCACCAACTTGAGAAATAAAATATCGAATAGTAGACCAATGAACTATTCTAGAAAACTTTGAGAGAGAGGGTCCCTACCCTTAAGACACATAGGCAAGAGGTCCATTCTAGGCAACCATGATCATTAGAGAGAGGTCCCCGTGATCTTATTAAATATTGCTTCCATGACCTCCTAGGCCAGATCGGGAGATGTCTTCCAGGCCAAACATAGGGCACCCACCACGGGTAGATACCCCCATTCATAGGCCAACTCGAGACACCTTACGGGGCTTATACTAAGCACGATCTAGAAATAGGATATGTTGAGATGCCTTACCGAGGCAGGGGGCGACTTACCACCCCATCGAACTAGGTTGGAGGAGCCTAGACCTCCACCACAAGATGTGAATAAATATGAGGTGATCAAGTCCTTAGGTCCTTACAAAGCATTGTTAGAACGCCTAGAGTCAGTAGAGAACAAGACCTCTGGGTCGGGATCTCAAAAGAAGACTATGCATCAATCACATAGTCAACCTTTTCATCCATTAGTGCATGCGCCTCCCTATCCAAAATAATTTATGTTGCCTTAGTTGGCTACCTTTAAGGGAGAAGAGGATGTGCAAGAACATGTCACTAGGTTCTTAGGCAAATGCTTCGGCATTCATGATGACGATGCTTTGCTTTTGAGGACATTTATGACTACCCTCGCCGGTCATGCCTTCAAGTGGTTTTACCAACTCCCTAAGAATAGCATCCATAATTTGGACCAACTTGTGGATGCATTCTTGGAGCACTTTGCCTTCAATACCAAGAGGAAGGCAACGCTAGCCGATGTAGCTGGGTTAAAATAATATGATGATGAGTCAATAAAAAATTATGGCAATATATGGAGAACCTTACTCACCAAGCTGCCTTATCTTCTCCCCATGTTGGAGTTGACTCAGATGTTCTCCAAAATTTGCTTAAAACCAATATCTTTGTTGCTACAATTGCAACAATACCCCACTCTTGAAGATGCCTTAGCATAGGCTAGGATCATCGAAGAAATCAAGATTCAAGAGGGTGAGATTGCGAAGCCTCGCAAGAAGGAGTGGAGCAAGAACACTAAGAACACCCCAACGCAACCTAAGTCAACAGCAGTAAATTAGGTTGCCATTAGTGTCCCGGGCCAGCGCTAGCCATGCCACATCAAAAGCCTAATTATCAGGCCACCCTTGGGAACTATGCCAAGGATAACCAGAATGGTCAAGGACAAAATCAACAACGTCACCCCAAGTGATAATTCATGCCCATTGCAGAGTCTATGGATTTAATTTTTGATCGCCTCTTGACGGATAATGCTATCCATATACCTGACAGTTGACCTATTGACCCTAATGCACCTAAGCCCAAAGGATACAAAGAAGACCTATATTGCAAATTTCATAGGCAAAATGGGCATGATGTGCAAATGTGCTATAAATTCAAACATCTGGTGCAAGACCTGATTGATAGGAATGCCCTCCAGGTAGATAACCCTATCGCACCAAACAACCAATAGATGGGGGTCTTTAAGGACCCATTGCCTGCCCATGAAGAGCAGGCTAAACCGATTGTATCGTTCCAAATTTTTTGCATCCTTACCTTCAGGCTAAAGGATCCATGCCCGAAAGGAGGATGGGAAAAGGATGGGACAATACCTCAGAATGAGAGGCCCTTTGAAGGTCCCGCCTCTCGGGGGAGGGGTATTAAGGTGATTTTTTGACGGATGGTGGGGTTCACCGAGGAAACGTTTAGTGGCGGTTTCCACGCCTAGGTTGGGAATGAGTTTAATGTGTTCAATTTTAGCTTTAAACATCCAAGTCCTAGGTTTGGCCAAATGAATCTAAGTTGTTCTATTATGAAAATGCAAGTTAAATGAAGACAGAAAATAGATTTAAACAGAAAACACAGAGAATAATTAAGTGAAGAAATCCATACCTAGTTTCGGATGTCTGATGGAGGTTCTGATTTTTGAAGCAGTCAAGATCGTCTGGAATTTGACAGGATCGTCTCCGATCTGACAGGATCGTCTGAGATCTAATGAATTCGTCAGACGAATTCGTCAGAGACCTGCAATCAGAGAAATAGATACAAAATACAAAAAATGCAGCTATGCCAACAGAGGGCAATGATGTAGAATGACAATAATAATGTTAAAATGATAATAATAAACAAAAACACGAGTGCATTACAATGATTTAATGACAATTTATGATTTTATTATGCATTAAAACTATATGGGTGAACTCCGGGATGCAAAATAATAATAAGTTTAACTAATGCAAATCAAAACAGTAAAAAATGGAGAAAGAATGCAAACTCGGGGGCACTGATTGCCCCCAATGTTGACTGCAATCGAAATCATCTCGGATTGGTATGAAATCATCTCGAATTGGACAGGATCATCTGCGACGATCTGAGCTTGCTCCGGCTGAAGAATAACAAAGTTCCTGCAAGAAAATTCGAAAAGAGACCAAGGCAAACAATGGTCTAGGATATTCTAATGCATGTAAAACTCGAAGTGCAGAAAAATTCAGCCAGGGGGATGTCAAGGGGGGTCCTAAGGTTTAAATAGGCTTAGGAGGGAGGTTAGGAGGTTGGAGATCATCCTAATCTGGAAGATCTCCAACGGGGGAGGTCTCTAACGATGCAGACACGCTTCTGCCCAGATTAGAGACGCCGTTGAAACATAAGCTAATTATGAAAAATCAGTTTTGGGACGAAATCGGTTGGACGTTCTGCTCCAGACGAAATCGTCCGATCTGAGGCGATATCGTCTGATCGGAGACGATATCGTCCAACGGATGAAACAAACTCTAAAAATGGCATGAAAAATGAGGAAATGGGTAGCAGGCGGTTTGGGAGCGGTTTTGGGGTTAAAATTTGAATTTGAATTATTACTAAGGTAATTTTAATTATTTGCTAAGGTTTACTGTGCCAATTTTAGGGTGCTACATTTTGCCCCCTCTTTAGCAAATTTTTGAAGAAAATGCGTTAAAGATGAGTTCTTCTCGATTTACGAGAAAGCAAAAATTATTCCCATTTTTAGGCGACGATTCTTGGTCGAATCGTACGACGACTTACTATGGTGCCCCCTCCGTGTTTTTACCCAAATCGAACGTTTGAGGTAAAAACGTGGAAAAGCAAAATTTTTAAAATGTTGTTAAGTGTTTTTGAATAAAATTAAGAAAAATAGGGAAAAACCCTAATTCATTGTTACTGTTCATTTTCATTTTCTGGTTTCTGGAGCTCTGCAAACAAAATGGTCGAGACAGCGCACAGATCGACAGAGGTCCGATGCGGGCTACGGGTAAGGGTCTAACTTAGTTTAGAATGCTTTAATTTTGATTTTTTATGCTTTTTAGATTAATTTTAAATGATTTTTGAGCATCACGGCCATTTTTGGGCCGTCGACGTCATCGGGACGAAATCGTCTCGATTTCGTCGAAATCATCTCGATATCGCCGATTTCGTCCAAGGGCGAAATCGATGAAATGGGGACGATTTCGTCAAATAAGGGACGATTTCGGCTTGCAAAATCGGAGACAAATTTGCTCAAATTGAACTTGTGTTACTTGCATTTTTAATCACTATTTTATTAATGATTTTTATTGTTTTGTTGTTTATGTTGCAGAGAGGATTATTAAAGAGCAGAGAATGGAAATACGGCGGGTTGAGGGATGACTTGGCCACTCTATCTCAAGCAGAGCGAGATCAGTTGGCTCAAGTCGGCTTGCAGCATGTGGCAGATATGCCACATGTTTCTACAGATATGGGGCTATTGATAGCCCTAGCAGAGAGGTGGTATCCGGGTTCTTCTTATTTTCGGTTATCGATAGGGGAGATGACTCCCACACTGGAGGATGTATGGAGGATTTTGAGGATCCCCATACAAGGACGACTAATAACTCCCATGGCCAATCAGGGCCACGCGATGATGCGACTGTGCGGAGATCCGAGCTTCGCCCTGGAGAAGGGCGGAGTGAACATCGAGTCGCTACGCCAGATGCCTGGGGCATCTAGATTGACACAGGTTTTGGTTGGGGTTGTAGGTGGTCTGTTGCTATGCCATCAGAGTGGATGCAGAGTACCATGGCTACTGACGGATGTGGTCTATGACATGAGAGACCATGGGTATAGGTTTGCTTGGGGGAGCTTTGTACTATGCCGATTGTATAGGATCCTGCATGGGGTCGTATACAAGGGCGGTCGATGTCTGGTTATGACATCACTACTACAGGTTTGGTGTTGGGAGCACATCATGGTGCGAAGGCCGGTAGGGCTCCCACTGATAGGGATTGATGGGGAGAGGCCCTGAGCTTTCTACTGGTGGCTCCGAAGAGGGTCACAATGACGGATAGATCTGCCAATGTCCCAGAGACTACTTGACGACCTTGTCTCCGACCAGATCACCTGGAGGCCTTGGAGAGATCATCCAGGGTGGGCCGAGGATGGACAAGAGCTGGCTCACGTTAGGCGAACCTGTTGGCTGAGGATGGAGAGGGGAGAGGTGGAGCTCCACCGCTACGACCGAGTTTTGAGGCAGTTCGGTCTACAGCAGGGGATCCCATCTCTTAGAGACTACGAGTTTTCTCGGACCGTCCGGGATAACACTACAGTTAGCGGGGCTCCAGATATGCAGCGCTTCTGGAGTCAGGACGCAGATGATGCCCCCATTCAGCCAGTGGATGGGGATGACGTTGGGGTAGCCGATGGCTATGATGCCTGGTACACAGGCATCCGCCCTCCTCGGATGACGAGGGCTCAGGGTCCGATTCATGTAGTTGTGCATCGGATGGGGAGGCGACGCCAGGCGGCCATGGAGGCGGCACAGGGTCACGGTGGGAGAGAGCAGAGGAGGCCACAGGCTCAGCAGAGGCCATGACAGCGGGAGAGGAGGGAGGAGAGACCCCCTTCTCCATGGAGAGAGAGGCCACCATCGCCCGATAAGGGCAAGGGTGTCGAGGTAGGAGAGAGTAGCGAGATGGCTACTCTCCGGGCAAAGACTATTCGTCTCCAGGCTCAGGTGCAGTCCTTGCAGGATGAGGCTGCACGACACCGAGAGGAGGCCACACAGCTCAGAGATGAGGTAGCACGCCTCAGGGCATGGAGCGGAGGGGCGAGCACTCGAGACTTAGCATGGGCTATTGCCCAGATCACATTCTATCAGATGCTATACCACCATATGGTACCAGAGGGGCAGAGATTACCACTGTCGGCCCATATTGCGGAGCCTATCATGATGAGGTCATCGAGGACATCATCACGATCAGAGTCCAGGACTCATAGCACCACACGGACTACGATGGGGCCACCTCGTCCACCTCAGGGTGGGGGAAGAGATGAGGCTGAGAGCTCGAGGGGTTCTCGAGGCTAGCTGCTATAGATTGCACTGCATAGATTGATACATAGTGCTTATTATTATTGATAGAGGATTGAGTATGCCGAGGTACAGATTGTGGCATACCGATCCAGTTTTGAGATGATGTAGATATTGTTGATATATATATAGATGAGATATTTTTGATCATATGACTTGTCTTATGTGTTTGTATGATGCTTTAATGTTTTGGTGTGATTGATTTGATGATTCATGTGATTATGTCATTTGGAAATATTATGGTTTGAATGTCATGCTTTTAAAATTTAAATGAAATAATCTGATGTAAACAATTGGTGGTTGTGATGTGATAATTTGATAAAAATAAAAGGGGACTTTTAACAATAATTTCAAAGGACATTGTCGCTATTATAGACCATTTCATGGAGTCGCCGCTCACTCGGTCGTCAAGCTAATCCCAGTATAGAAATATTGCTAAAAGTAAAAGAGTGCTTAAGAGACTGTTCTTAAGACTTTGTTGTGATGATGCAAATGATGATGATGATGATGATTTGTTTTCAGATTTCCATGAAAATATTATGCATGAAATATTTTAAAATGATTTTGCTAGGCATAAATTTCTAAGTGTGATAAATTTTTTGGATAATTCCCTAGGAATTATGCCATCATTGCAAAATTGAAGTTTGACATAATGACATGAAATAGAATAAGTGTTTGTTTGTTTTAAAGCATAATTGTGTAACATAATGATTTAAGTCATATGTTTTTATGATTTTAAATAAATGGAAAATAAAATTGGTACAATGGTTTGCGCTAGGCATAGAATATTTAGGTATAGACTTATACCATCATCGCGAAATCCAAAGAAGAAAATAATATAATAGTTTTATTGCATGGTTGATTTTTAATTTTTGAAAATAGTCAGAAAATATGAAGATGAGGACTTGCGCTAGGCATAAAATTCCAATTTTGGTTTTGGAACTATACCATCGTCGCGAAAGTCAAAAGTTATATATAAATGTAACTTGATTGCATGTTTTTGAAAATGATTTTGATTTTTGATAATGCATGTAGTTGTCTTTATACTAAACAACTGTTCTTCAAAGAAGAAAATGAATTTATTCCAAACAATTTGCAAAAATATTTCAAAGAATCTTAAAGACAAAAGTTAGATTTATAAGGAATCCCATGTGCGTATGTGAGTTCATTACCAATCTTGATTTATCATAATGATACACAAAATCTCTCAAATACAAATGTGTGTGCAATTGCATTGTTCATTTACCAGTTTTGAGCAAGATAATTTGATACAAGTGATTTGAATGAACCAAATAAGTGTTCATTAACCATGATTTAGATGCATATAACCATACCAGACTACTATGTAAGTCGGGTTATCAAGAGCTAGCTAATCCATAAGCAGACATAGGTCTATACAAAAGAAGGTCGCTAATGTGACGGACATATCACCACGCTAGGAGTTACCCAAGGCCAAGCGGGTTGGGCACAAACCACCTGTTATGGGGCTTACCTCACAGTTTTCGAATAATTGAGAATTCCAGGGATTCAAGCTCATCAACCCTTCTTTTCTTTTCAATGGGTAGGGAAAGGGATTTTTTTTTTTTTGCTTTTGCTTTTCTCTTTTGCTCTTTTTTTTTTCTTTTTCTTTCTTTTTTTGTACTTTTGTATTTTGGCTTGATATTTGAGATAACGCTGAAATAACTTTTTTCTTTTTCTCTTTTTCTTGAACTTTTCTTTTCTTCCTATGCTAGGGATACTTGCTCGGATTAGTTGTAGAGCAAGGGATTTTTATTCTGGGTAGGGGTGAGCTTGTCCTTTTGCCAATTCTCAAAGATTCTAGACCATGTGCATGATAGGATAGCAGGGGAAACTTTTCGCTCAGGAAACCACTTCTACTATGTAGCATAGCATGGACATTACAAATATAATCATTTTATTGTGAAAGGATATGCTTGGCTTAAGTAAATAACAAGATCAATTCTCTATGCTCAAACTTTATTTAATTAAATTTTGTGGACTTTGATATAAGAGAGATTAGTAATCATGCCAGATAAAATCAAGATATTTATTTTTGTGTTTGTGATAGTGAGGGATTCCAAATAAATGCTAATTTATCCAAAATAATTTGAAAATATAACTGCAATACTTGAAGAAGAAATATATACAACAAATATTTTTGAGGAGTTTGATGATCTTGACTCTCTCTTTCTTCTTTATTTTTTTTGGTTTCAAAAGAGTCAATAATATTGTTGTTTTTACTTTTTATTATTTTTGTTTGTTTTTGTTTAAACAGTTATATATATATTTTTAAAATGAGACAACATGCAAAATATGTACAAATGATGAAATGACCAAATTTTATGCGTAATATCGCTTAAGATGCATAATATTCATAGGTTCTTTTAAATCTTTACCATCTAAGGTAGCTAATTTGTATGCTCCCGATTCAAATTTAGCAGTGATAATATATGGTCCAAGCCAGTTGGGCTCAAATTTACCTTTAAGGTCTTTAGTTGCATTAGTATTTTTTTTATTTTCTTTTAAAACAAGGTCGCCGATCTCAAAGGATCGATGACGAACTTTCTTGGCATATGATCTTTTAAGCTTGTTTTGGTAGGCACGAAGATGCTCCAAAGCATTGATGCGCTTTTCATCTAGGAGTTCCAGCTGACTGAGTCTGCCAACTCGATATTCATCTCCTACTTCGGTATCTTGAAGTAGTAGAGCCAAAGAAGGAACTTCTAATTCAAAGGGAAAAATAGCTTCAGCGCCATAAACCAAGACAAAAGGTGAAGTTCCAGTGGGAGTTCGAACACTAGTTCGATATGCCCACAAAGCTGGATATAATTGAATGTGCCAATCACGGCCAGATTTATTGACCAATATTTTAAGAATTTTGATTAAGGTTTTGTTAGATGCTTCTGCTTGACCATTACCCTGAGGATAATAGGGAGTGGACCAGCGATGTTGAATCTTATATTTTTGGCATAATTTCTTAACATCTTTATTTTTGAAACAAGTTCCATTGTCTGAGATGAGATTTGCAAGAATTCCAAACCTACAAATGATTTGATTAAAAATAAATTTAGAGACTTGTGTTCCAGTGCAGGAAGCTAAAGGCATAGCTTCAACCCACTTCGTGAAATACTCAGTGGCGGTTATGATGAATTTGTGTCCATCAGATGACACAGGATTAATTTTACCAATAATGTCTAAGCCCCATTTTGAAAAGGGCCAAGGAGATGAAATAGCCTACAGCTCTTGTGCAGGCGCATGGACAAGGTCAGCATGTTTCTGGCACTTGTCGCAATGGCGCACATAATCATGTGCATCATTTTCCATGGTAGGCCAAAAGTATCCTATCCTAAGGAGCTTTTTAGCAATGACACTACCACTGAAGTGTCCTCCACAAGATCCATCGTGGGCTTCACTTAAAGCTGATTTGGATTCTTCTAGATTCAAACATCTCAATAGGATACCTTCAAAAGATCTCCTATATAAAGTATTGCCAATTATTACAAATCGACTTGCTCGTCTACGTAATAACCGATGTTGGTTTCTATTAGAATTGGCAGGGAAAGTCCCATTTTGAAGAAAATCAAATATATCCGTATACCAAGGTTCAGGAGTAGTTTCATTGATTAGAAACACATCCAAAGGTTCTAAACATGACTTATTTGAAGCGGGTTCCTGGAGTCGATGAATAATGATGGTGGCAAATTCGTCATCTAACTCCAAGGGCAGAAGCGATGCAGCTGCGGCCATAGCATCAGCTACACGGTTGCTAGTTCGTGGAATAGCTTCCAAGGTAACTTTATCAAATAGAGATATTAATTGTAAAACATATGCTTTATATGGGCGCAATTTATCATCTCTGGTCTGATAAACTTCATTAATTTGATTTATGACAAGTTGAGAATCACCAAAAACTAGCAGGTGTTTAATTTTTAGCGCCAAGGCAGCTCGTAATCCAAGGATTAGAGCTTCGTATTCAGCAGTATTATTGGTGCAAGCAAATGTTAATTTAAAGGACAAAGGTATAATGTGTTTTTGTGGAGATATTAAAATAATACCTGCACCAACCCCACTCATGCATCGGGCTCCATCAAAGTATAAGGACCATTGTTCAATATGGTCTGCCTCTAATTGAAGGCATTCATCAGGAAACTCAATGATGAGGGGATGGGTAGACTCTAAGGGTGCAACAGCTAATTGATCTGCTATGATTTGACCCTTAATAGACTTTTGTCCTATGAACGTGAGTTCAAACTCGCTTAGAGCAAGAACCCACTTGGCTGTGCGACCCGATAAATAAGGTCGACTCATGAGATACCGCAAGGGATCATATTTAGCAATGACATACGTTTTTTGACTGAGCATATAATGTCATAGTTTTTGTGTAGAGAATACGACTGCTAGACATAATTTTTCTAATGTTGTGTAGCGGGTTTCATAACTGATGAGGGTTCTGCTAATGTAATAATTAGCACGTTCTTTCTTCTCATCATCAAGTTGAGCTAACATAGCTCCTAAGGCAGAATCTAAAGCTAAAATATATAGGAGAAAAGGACGATCATATTTAGGCGGTGAAAGCATAGGTGGGTTAAGGAGGTATTGTTTGAGAAGTTCAAAAGCTTCCTTACATTCGTCGTCCCAATTAAAAGGGACATCTTTCTTAAGGAGCTTAAGAAAGGGACCGGTTTTGTCCGCCAACTTATCGATGAAGCGACGGATGGCTTGAAGCTTACCTTGTAAACTTCGTAACTCAGATATATTGGTAGGTGCGGGCATATCAGTGATAGCCGCAATCTTGAGAGGGTCGATTTTGATACCACGTAAAGAAACTAAAACCCCTAATAGTTTATCGGACTTGACTCCGAATATACATTTGGCTGGATTTAATCGAATAAGGTATTCTCTTAACCGATTAAATACTTTTCTCAAATCATCTAAATGATCATCTTCATTAATAGAGCGAGCTATAATATCATCTACATAATCATGTAGGATATCATGCATCATATCATGAAAGATATAAGTCATAGCTCGTTGATATGTTGCACCTGCATTCTTTAAACCAAATGGCATCACTTTCCAACAAAAGGTACCCCAAGGGGTAATAAAGGTTGTTTTAGCCTGATCTTCAGGAGCTATCCTGATCTGGTTATAGCCAGAAAATCCATCCATTAGGGACATCATTCCACTCCCGATAGTAAAGTCAATGATTTGATCCATGTTTGGAAGAGGAAAATCATCTTTAGGGCATGCGGCGTTAATATCTCTAAAGTCTGTGCAAACCCTAACTTTGGTAGCTTCTTTCTTGGTGACTGGAACTACATTCGAGATCCATTCAGCATAATCAATAGCTTGTATAAAAACAACATTCAGGAGTTTTTCTAACTCCCCTTTGACTAGCAAGGCCACTTTGGGATGCATTTTTCTAAGTTTCTGTTTAACCGGTTTAGCATCCGGATGGACTACTAGATGATGCATGACTACAGAAGGGTCCAGAACTGGCATGTCTTCATATGTCCAAGCAAAGACATCTTCATAATCTTTAAGAAATGCAATGTATTCATTTTGTTTTTCTTGACTTAATTCTGATCCAATATTGATTATGTGAGGATTATCCTCAGTTCCAATGTTAACTTTAATGACGTTTTCTACTTCCATGTGTAGATCTCTTTCAAAATTAGGTGGGGCGGGTGAGACGCCCAATTCTTGTAATTATTTTAAGGTTAAGTTGGATAATTCATCGTGAGGAGTCGTGGCCTCAAGTTGGGCTATAGTTGGTATAGAACCATCAAAATAAAAACCATTGTGTAACAACTCTTCAACGGAGACATCATGGAAAATATCTCCTTCCAACTCATCATCGGATTCAGCAATCAATTCAGGGTAAGCTATGGATAGCATATTGCATGTAAAGGGATTATTCTTTGGACACAAAGAATCTTGTTTATCTAGATAATCTTGATAACATATGAGTTGATCATTACCTTCAAAAGGGAAGGGTTGACCCTTACTAGGAAACAGGCCCACACCACATCGGGCGGGCCATGGTTCTACCTCGATAGGTTCTTTCATACCATTTTGGAAAGGTCCCAAGCCTTTCCCTTTATATCCCATTTTAAGCATTATAGGTTTAGCTTTAATATATTCATTAGCAAAATAGCATCGAGCATATCCATCACAATGCGTCTTGATGTTTCGGGGTATTCTTCCCCAATCATATCCTTTATAAATAAAAGCACAACTCCCGACTTGGTAAGTACTTCCCATAGGTTGTGGGAGGCCCAAAGTACGAGGAGATGGCGGCAAGTTATTTAAAAGAAGTGAATCTTGCATAAAAGCATTTGTTTTTTTTGATATTAAAATTTTAGATAAATCCGGTAAAAGTTCATCAGAAAGAGCATAAGATGTAGAAGGATCATTCCCTATATCTTTAGATGTGGAAGGTATGATAGATGTAGATAATGTGGAGGTGTTAATAAATGGGTCTATAGGTTTTGAAATTATAGGGATGGAACATGAAGGATTGGTTGTGGATTTAAGATCCTGTTGAGGTTCTAGTGTGGTTTGTTCAGAAGATGGTTGAGGTAAATGTATAGGTGTAGTTGATGGGGTAGATGATGTTATGGGTGTGTGTTTCACACGTTTAGATGAAAAATAAGAATTAGGATGTGTGGATGACAGAGCGGGGCAAAATTGCACTCCAACAGGTTCTGCCAAAGCACACATATCAAAGGGTCTAGGGTCACCATGGATAGTGACCAACTGATTTTTAAATTCAAATTTAACACACTGATGTAAAGTGGAGGGAACCGCTCGCATCGCATTGATCCAAGGGCGACCCAAAAGTATATTGTACGATGTTGGGCAATGTACAATAAACACGGTTGTATCTAGGGTTCGAGGACCAACTTGCAAGGGTATAGTAATGACTCCACACGTTTCTTGTGTCTCGTCATTGAAAGCTTTGATAATCATATCCATTTTTTTCATTTCATCACTTCTAAAGCCAAATATTTGGTAGAAGTCAAAAGTGCATATGTTTAGAGATGAACCATTATCAATCAAGACTCGTTTAACAACTACATCTCCAATTAGGGCAGTAATATATAAGGGGTTATCCTTATGTAAACTATGTTGTGGGATGTCTTTATCCCGAAAGTCAATACAATCGACTTCTCGAGTGATGATAGTATTGGACATGGCTTCAGGTTGAATATTTTGAGGTACCATCATTTGGCTTAATGTGAGCATTAATTCATCCCTATGGATAGGAGAAGATCTTAACAAGTCCAAAAGGGAAATTCTGGCTGTAGTATTGGATAATTGTTCATTAATATTGTAAGGAGGCTTAGGTTGAACATTAGACATATGATTCCCTTTATTGGGATTTTTCAAAACAAATGGAGCTGATCCATCATTCTGAGTTTGATCCTGTTGAGAGTTTTGAGCCTGTTGTCTGGTAACAACTCCGATGGTACCTACAATGTTATATTGAAGATGTTGAACTGGTCTTGGTTGAGCGTTTATGGCTTGTTCATTAGGAAGGAACTGATTAGAAGAGGGTCGAGTAGTAACTCTTCTAGGAAATGGTTCTTCTGGAACCATAGCATCTGTGATAGGTTGAATAGGGTCTGATTCATTTTCAGAACTATTCGATTGATTTGAGGTGATGTCTACTTCACTTTCAGTATCCGATTCTACATCACTAGGATCGGGAGTTTGAATATTATGTAGGGGTCGGGTCGTGACCATGGATAAAGTTGTGCCAAATATTTGAGGATCCTGAACAGATAATTGTCCGCTAATAGTCCCTACATATCGGGTAGGAGGGGGAACATTATGATGTTCGATTTGATTGGCCACTTCTTTACCATGTTTTGGTAAAGGATGTTGAAATATATCTAATGATTGATTAGCATTTTGATTCTGATTTTGGGGAATGGTCTTTTGAGCGTTATTAGGAGCATTTTGTTTAGGTTGGAAGGCTTGCACCTCCATTTCATTATTATCAATCAGATCTTGTATTTTATGTTTCAATATTTTGCAAGAGTTTGTAGCATGTCCAGGTCCTCTATGAAAATCACAATGTAAATCAGCTCTGTATCCGGGTATAGTTGGATCAGGTTCCCGGATAGCTGGTAATTGAATCAAACCTCTTGCTAGTAATTGGGGTAAAATAGTTGATAATGGTTGATTGAGTCTAGTAAATTCTCGAGGAGGTTTATCAGGAGGTTTTAATATAAATTTTTTTGTTGTCTTCGTTGTATTGATATTAGCAACGTTTCTACTATCAGTGACTCCGTCACCTACAACTTGTTTGTTTTTATACTGATTTCTGGATGTTTTCTCATCATCTTTCTTTTTGAGGTGACCTCTCCTAATGAGAGCATCTTCCACTCTTCGAGCTAAGTCTATAGCTTGATCGAAGGTGGTTAAAGTAGCAGTTGATAACTCATAGGATATTTGTTCTTGCAAATTATTGATAAAAATATCCAACATTTCCCTATAAGGTAGCACAAAGTGCAGTTTTCCTATCAACTGCCTCCATCTAGCTAAGAAATCAGCAAAACATTCATCTTTGTCTTGTTTTAAGTTGTACAAATCTTTAATGGTGACGTGCCTCTCGATGTAGGCACTAAATTGATGGACAAAAGATTCAGTTGTTTCTTCAAAATTTCTCAAAGAATGAGTGGGCAATTGATAGTACCACTCTAATGCCATTCCTCCTAAACTTTTTGGGAACATTTTTAGTAATAGCAAGTCATCATGTGATATATCATGACATGCTATCCTAAACATGCGAAGATGCTCTATGGGATCTTCAGTTCCTTTATATATAGGCAGGACGGGCATGGGAAAGTGTTTAGGGTATGGTTGTGCTACAACTATGGGATCCAAAGGTTGACTACACATCTCTCGATAATTGTACGAGGGACGGTAGGGATCTATCTGGTCCATACGCGAAGCTAACTGTTTCACCATGGCTTCCAGATTACTGGTTTGCCCACCATATTGGTTCGGTAGGGTATTAATATGGGATTTGTGAGCATATGATGGAGGGACATGAAGATTAGAGGCTATATTGCTATTGTGTAAATTGTTGGTAGGAAGGGTGTTATGAAGAAGTTTTGAAGTTGTATTATGTTGTATCCCAGATTGTTGAAAATTGGTGTTTGGCTTCATTTTAGGTTTTTGTCGATTTGAAGCATATTGATCAATAGTTTGGCGAAATAAAGCAGTGAATGAAGGTTTCTTTTGTGTGGGAATGATTTTAGGCTCAATAACAGGTTCCTTAGGGGGTTGGGTAACCTGTTGTTTTTGCATGTTCTGAATCATAGTGACCATATCTCTATTGGATGGGCCAGCCTTATCACTTTCTTGATCAACAAAGGACAAGGGATTAGTGTGTATGTTAAACATATCTTCCATGGCTGCTTGAGTGTCACTAATTTGTCCTCTATCAATACGAACTGCCATATTAAGAGCACCAATGTTATTATTGAAAAATTTCCAGAAATGATCTAAGTTATCAAAAGCAATAGTTCCATCTGGAGCCATTCTAGGGGATGAGGATCCTTCCTCTTTAAGATTTTCTTGTTGTTCATTTTCTTCAACCAGCTCATCTTCTGGCTGTTCTAGAGTTTCTCCTTCCGGAATTGAATCCTCAGGAAGGACATTTGGGTTTTTTGTTTTGTCTCCTAACCAATCTTCTTCTTCTTCTTCAGTTTGTTTACCATTCCTAAGTCTAGGCATTGTGCTTAAATTTAGATTTCAGCAAATATATATATACTTGTATATATATATATATATATGCAACAAGCTTAAGAGGTATATATTTTAATTATATACCTACTATAGTAAAAAAAATAAAATGTTTTGGTTTTGTTATGTTTTTAGTTTTTCTTGTTTTTTTTTTGTTTTTTTTTGTTTTTGTAACAATATTATAAAGATAACAAACAACACACTAAATGCAAGAAATAATAATAATGAAAGCAATGATCTAGTTTTCTATAAACAATTTATAAATATCATTAATGGGCTCGAGTTCTTCAGGAGTCATGAAGTGTTCTTCTTCAAATTGAAAATTTTCTTTCAAGAATTTGACAAAAAGTGCTATAGTGATATTATCTGTCTCAGACTCTGGTTGGTAGAAATAAAGTTCATGGCAATACTCTCGATATAACATAGCTCTAGGAACTCTATTCCATATTTTCCTATCCATAAGATCGACCTCTTGATCTTCTATATGAACTAGGAATTGGTGTATAACAGCTACGTTCTCGAGGTATTCCTCGAAGGTGAACAATTCTGAAGACACAAGAGCTCTCCTATAAGCTAACCACCTATGGCGAGGCTCTCTGAAGTTCATGATAAAAAATGAGTTGATGAGGATCCAGGATCCTATCTAGGGCAAACCTCTTGATTTGTCTAAGTTGTGTTGATCTAGATGAAATGATACCTAGTCTCCTATCAAGTTCTTTCCACAAAAGTTGGTTTCTATCTGTTTCAGGCACACTAAGCACATAATTAACTTCTATGGCTGCTAATTGGTTTTCAACATTTATAGTGACAACTAGTCTTTTCTTAGGAGCTACCATCTAGACATGATATGCAACTTAGTAGTTTTCTAATGATTTTAAATGCATCTATGTTTTTTTGTTTTTTTTTTTCAAAAGGTTTTAGTTTCACGTCGGGTTCACCAAAATGTATCGTTCCAAATTTTTTGCATCCTTACCTTCAGGCTAAAGGATCCATGCCCGAAAGGAGGATGGGAAAAGGATGGGACAATACCTCGGACTGAGAGGCCCTTTGAAGGTCCCGCCTCTCGGGGGAGGGGTATTAAGGTGATTTTTTGATGGATGGTGGGGTTCACCAGGAAACGTTTAGTGGCAGTTTCCACGCCTAGGTTGGGAATGAGTTTAATGTGTTCAATTTTAGCTTTAAACATCCAAGTCCTAGGTTTGGCCAGATGAATCTAAGTTGTTCTATTATGAAAATGCAAGTTAAATGAAGACAAAAAATAGATTTAAATAGAAAACATAGAGAATAATTAAGTGAAGAAATCCATACCTGGTTTCGGATGTCTGATGGAGGTTCTAATTTTTGAAGCAGTCAAGATCGTCTGGAATTTGATAGGATCATCTCCGATCTGACAGGATCATCTGAGATCAGACGAATTCGTCAGAGACCTGCAATCAGAGAAATAGATACAAAATATAGAAAATGCAGCTATGCCAATAGAGGGCAATGATGTAGAATGACAGTAATAATGTTAAAATGATAATAATAAACAAAAACATGAGTGCATTACAATGATTTAATGACAATTTATGATTTTATTATGCATTAAAACTATATGGGTGAACTCCGGGATGCAAAATAATAATAAGTTTAACTAATGCAAATCAAAACAATAAAAAATGGAGAAAGAATGCAAACTCAGGGCACTGATTGCCCCCAATGTTGACTGCGTCGAAATCATCTCGGATTGGTATGAAATCATCTCGAATTGGACAGGATCATCTGCGACGATCTGAGCTTGCTCCGGCTGAAGAATAACAAAGTTCCTGCAAGAAAATTCGAAAAGAGACCAAGGCAAACAATGGTCTAGGATATTCTAATGCATGTAAAACTCGAAGTGCAAAAAAATTCAGCCAGGGGGATGTCAAGGGGGGTCCTAAGGTTTAAATAGGCTTAGGAGGGAGGTTAGGAGGTTGGAGATCATCCTAATCTGGAAGATCTCCAATGGGGGAGGTCTCTAACGGCGCAGACACGCTTCTGCCCAGATTAGAGACGTCGTTGAAACAGAAGCTAATTATGAAAAATCAGTTTTGGGACGAAATCGGCTGGACGTTCTGCTCTAGACGAAATCGTCCGATCTGAGGCGATATCGTCTGATCGGAGACGATATCGTCCAACGGATGAAACAAACTCTAAAAATGGCATGAAAAATGAGGAAACGGGTAGCAGGCGGTTTGGGAGCGGTTTTGGGGTTAAAATTTGAATTTGAATTATTACTAAGGTAATTTTAATTATTTGCTAAGGTTTACTGCGCCAATTTTAGGGTGCTACACTAGTGCTCCAGGTGAACAAGGTTCACCATGCCCCTCCTAAGGTTTACTGTGCCAATTTTAGGGTGCTACACTAGTACTCCAGGTGAACAAGGTTCACCATGCCCCTCCTAAGCAAGGATATGTTGGCATGGTCAGTATTGTGACAAGAAACAAGCAGTATCCAAGTCTAGCCACACCACCTATGGCTTAGAGTTATGTCCCTTCAACATCATAGCCTATACCACCTACTGGACAGAGACTCCCACCTAGGCCTATAGTCACCATTAAGATAAAGCTCGCTCAAATCTTAATAACAACATCTGCCCGAATCTCCATCTATGAGGTCATCCAAAAATCGTAGCCTCATAGAGAAGCCTTGATGGAGATCCTTAAGGTAATTGAGCTTCAGCCCCAGGAGTTTAACTCCTTCAAAAACTTTGTGGGGAATGTGCGGCAATGCATGAAACCAGTAATTACTTTTTGAGAAGATAAACTTAAACCGGTTCCACATGATATGGTGGATCCCCCTTTACACATTATCGCACATGTGAATGTAACACCATACAAAAGAGTGTTGACAGATACTAGGTCTTCGAGCAACATCATAACTACAATAGCTCTGAAGCACCTGAAGCTTCCAACATCTCATATTGTCACATCTACCTACACCCTTCGAGCATTCAATGATGCCATATTCTTAATGGTTGGTACAATCATCCTACTTATTCAAGTAGGAGAAAAGATCATCTTGATGATGTGCCACATACTAGAGGGTGAGATGGCGTACAACATTTTTTTAGGAAGACCATGGATCAAGGACATGAAGTGTGTCCCTTCCATCGCTCACTAGTGCCTCAAGTACACTCACGAAAGGCAATTTCATGTCGTCCCCATGAACCTAGAGCCCTTCAAGTACTGCAACATGGTGCAATAATTACCCGAGTCGACCTTGCCATCGATACATCTAGATTTTCAACCAAATAAATCTAGCCAAGGTTTGACAACACTGCTACAACATACCATGCCCTCATCATCATTAGCCCTACCCTAGATACCTAATACATTAGTGGATCATTTGCCTAGGAACCCAGAGAAGCGGCCCATTAAGGAGGATCAACCAATCATATCCACTATCTCTACAGAGGAGATACTTAGCCTGGATAACGAAGAGATACCACACGAGGCAAAAAATGAGCCAGATCAAGTCTCACTCTCATCCCTCTTCTACCCGTAGCCCAAGTTATAGTACATCTGGCTTCTACCAGATTGGGAGAGTACATGGTTAGGAATGTTACCACTGCTCCTACTTTAGAGTCGATGCAAGACATGGATAGAACCCATCTTCCCATAGGAACTATCGTACCTCTTGGTATTCCCCCTAATCAAATGAACTTTATCTATTGGGGCCTTAAATATGGCATCAAACCTTACCAATAGCAGGAGGAAGATGAGGAACCTTTTGGAGAGGATATTAACTACTTGTCTAACCCTAACTTCATGTTGAAGTACCTTGACCTATGCAACTGGAACGGTTATGGGTTAGGCCTGTATGAGTAGGGCACCAAAATCCCTTTTCAACCACAATATCAAATGCCTTATGACAAGTTAGGAGTGGTATGCAACAATCTGTTGCCTCTAGATGTCTTCTTAGATAACCTAAATCACTTGAATATAGGCTATAAGGGCGGGTTGTCCCAAGACCCTTATGCCAATCCCAATATAGTCTACTCCTTGGGAGATTACTTTCCATGACTAGATGGGAACCCTGTGATCCCCAGTGACACACATCACGATAATATCAACATAGATGAAGTCTACCGTCAGTTACATTTTGGCCCATGCTTGAGGGTAAGGCCTATCAATCTAGGCCAGTTTCATTATGAGGTCTTCCTTGACCCACCCACACACATGGAGCTCCTTGAGCCTAATGATCCCATCCTATAGTTTGTTCCCATATAGGATCCAAAGATCCTCATTCCACCAGAACCACATCTAGGGGTGAGAGATGACACCAATACACAGTCACATGCACGTGGTCCTAGAAAGCAAACACATTTTATCAATATGATCTCAATTTATTTGACTACACCACTCCACAACCTAGCCGATCCTTCCAAACCACTCCATATAGACCTAGATATGATTTATTGGGATTATATTGATTCACCCCCATCACCCTCTGAGTATTGGGCTTGCGATGGATTATTTCACTTATCTGTAGGACCAACTCATGATGTCTTCCATCCTGAGGAGGAACCTAAGGTTCCTATAGAGGATTTAAATCTAGGTAATGACATCCATTTGATACCTACTCCCCATCAGTTGGAGGAGGTGTCTCATATGTCAATTGAGCCTATGATTGACAAAGATATCGGCTCAGATCTTGACAACCCATAATATATTAAGCTAGGGGAAAGTCTATCCCCCAAATATCAAGTCGATTATATAGCCCTTATCACAAAAAAGAAGGTATATTTTGTATGGTCTTACAAAGACATGCCAGGACTAGATCCAAATCTGGTCACCCATAATCTCATGATTGACCCCACAGTCAAACCTGTCAAGCAAAAGTTGAGAAATATGCACCCAACAGTGACCTTGATGGTCAAAAATGAGCTACAAAAATTGTTGGATGCCAAGTTTTTCATTTCTATAGAATATCCACCATGGTTGTCCAACATGGTTCCCATCAAGAAGCCTAACAAAAGGATTCACATTTGCACCGATTTTCAAGACCTAAACAAAGTGAGTCCTAAGGATGATTTTCCTTTACCAAGCATCGATTCCTTGGTATATGTCACTGTAGGACATGAAATGCTCTCCCTTATGGATGGCTTCTCTGGGTATAATAATATCAGTATCAAATCTGAATACCAATTCAAATCACAATGCCTTGGGGAAAATTTTGTTACAATGTCATGCCAGTTGGCCTTAAGAATGTCGGTGCCACCTACCAACGTGCCATGACATATATCTTCCATGACTACATGTATAAATTTTTTGAAGATTACATGGATGACTTATTGGCAAAATATCTATTACGTAATGAGCACCTAGATGTCTTGCACAAAGTGCTCAATCACCTTATTGAACATAATGTGAGACTAAACCCTAAGAAGTGCATATTTGGCGTCATATCTAGAAAGCTCTTGGGATTTATAGTTTCCTAATGAGGCATCAAAGTGGACCCTAACAAATTCAAGGCAATCCTTAAAATGCCTCCCCCGACTACCATCAAGTAAATTCGTAGCTTGCAGGGGAGGATTGCATCCATAAAATGCTTTATAGCACAACTATTGAACAAGTGTAGACCCATGAACAAACTTTTACACAAGGGGGTCACATTCCACTAGGACAATGAATGTCAGGATGCCTTTGACACAATTAAAAAATACCTGGCTTCTCCACCAGTGTTAGCTCCACCTAGACTAGGGGTGTCGTTCCGATTATATATCTTAGCTACTGAGGTCGCATTGGGTGCCATGTTAGCCCAAAACAATGAATTTCATAAGGAACATGCCACATATTATCTCAGTCGCACCTTGGTAAGCTATGAAATCAAGTACGCATATGTTGAAAAGTTATGTCTAGCGATGGTTTTTGCTACCAAAAAGCTATGATACTATATGCTTAGCCACACTACGTATGTTATATCTAAAGAGAATTCATTACGATACATGATGAGTTGTACTTATCATAGTAGTCACACGGTAAAATGGATCATGTTGTTGAGAGAATTCAACCTAGAGTTCATAGGACAAAAGTCAATCAAATGACATGTCATTGTTGATCAACTTGCAGAGGCTCCTCTCCAGGAGGACCAACCTCTTAGCATGGAGCTTCTCAATTATGGAGTCTTCCAAATATCATAATCGCCTAATTCTGATGAGCCTTAGTCACAGGAAGATATGACTCTCTTCTTCAATGGCTCCAAATACGAGCAAGGGGGTGGTGCAGGAATCATATTTTTCACACCGCATAGGGCTCCCATACCCCTATCATTTAAACTCAATTTCCCTATACCAACAATAATACTGAGTATGAAGCCTTACTAATTGGGCTTAAAATGGCTATTGCCATGAAAATCACCAAACTCAATATTTTTGGTGACTTCTTGCTCATTGTCAACTAGGTCAAGGGAATCTTATAGTGCAAGTGCCCAGTTTTGCAAGCCTACAAAGCCCTTGTGGACAAATCCTTGGCAAAATTTGAATGGTATGAAATTGAGGCACTTCCTCGATCGTCTAATCATTTTGTGGATACAATGGCTTCTTTAGGATCCTTGATTCCACAAGACCCCATAGGGGAGATGACAACCATTCAAGTCAAAATGCTATTGCAATCAGCGATTGAGCATGAGAGCACTCAAGCCATGCCAAAAGTCCACTTGATTAAAATAGAAACTCATCAAGAGATATTCTCACACATTCACGAGTTCTTGAATCATACCGCTTGGGTAAATCTGTTCTCCCAAACCCCTTTTTATAGCAGCATAATGCTATTCTTACAATTTCTATCCCAATATGCATTTGCTCGAGATGAACTTCATGAGGGACAAACAATTTATGCAATCAAGGCTTCCACACAGTAGGACTAGTCCACACCAATTAAAGAATACCTAAATGTTGGTAACCTCCCTCCTGGATTATCACATGCTACCAAAAGGACATTTAAATGGAAGGAAGCAAAGTTTGTCTTGTTAGGAGACATCCTATACCGTCGGAGCTACAAAGGAATTCTCCTTCATTGCTTAGAGTATCAAGAATTGACTTGGGAAATAGCCCAAGCACACAATGATACTTGTGGTGGCCATTTCAGTGGCATAGCCATCGCAAAGCACATTCTTCGCATGGGCTATAATTGGCCAAATTTAGAGTGAGATTGTTGCGCATATGTGAGGAAGTGTGTGAAATGTCAACACCATGCTAACTTGACACATGTACCTTCCCATAACTTACAAACAATCCAATCAGATTGGCAATTTTCATAATGGGGGTTGGATTTAATTAGGAAAATCTCCCCTGCATCCTCGGGCCATCACACATTTATCATCATAGCTACCGAGTATTTTACAAAGTGGGTGGAAGCAATTCCCCTTACCACCACGACAGGACCTCGCATAGTGGAGTTCATATTGCATAATATCATTTGTTGTTTTGGTATTCCATCCAACATCATTTTAGATAATGGGAAATCATTCAAGAATAAATATGTGTGTGCTTTGACAACAAAGTATAATATCTAGCACAACTTTTTTACACCCTATTATCCACAAGCAAATGGGCAAGCAAAAGCATCAAACAAGACATTAATTGCCATATTGAAGAAAATAGTCAAAAAGAATCATACCGATTGGCATACACAAATACCGCTTGCCCTTTTGATTCCCACTGGGGAAAATCCATTTTCACTAGTGTATGGTGCTGAGGCAGTCATGCCTCTAGAGTTAGAAATCCTATCACTATGCATATCCATGCAGGAGTTTATTGATGATGATACTACGCGACAAGCTTACCTAGATCAACTTATGTTGTTGGATGAGCATCACATTAATGTGCTTGAGCATCTACATGTGTATCAAGAGTGGCTCAAAAGAGCCTACAATATGAAAGTCCATCTTAGAGAATTTCAGGTTGGTGATCTTGTCCTAAAAGAGAACCAACAAAATTCTAGCTTGTCGCCCCACCTGCAGGACAAATTTATGGTAAACTGGTTAGGTCGCTTTGTCATGACTAGTCAAATAGGGCCTGGAACTTATCACCTAGCTTCACTTGAAGGTGTCAAGGATCCAGAACCCTTGAACATCCTTCACTTTCAACCATTTCATGCTTAGAGAGCACCCAAAAGGCTCCTAGCAGGTTCTCACTGTCTAGGTCAAGTAAAAATGCTCCTAAACTATCTATGATCATCTAGTGATGAGCACAAGAAATGCTCATATTTTTTACATATTTCTTTGATCAATATGCGGCTGTATAATAAGGATTGCATACTTTTATGAATGATTATATAGATATTTTATATAATTATGTGTGTTATCTAATTTGTGTGCTTTTAGTATGTTTTGTGGAATTGCAGTTGATTTAGTTAGATTTGGAACGGTCGAGGTGTTTTGATGGACCTAGCACTTTATTTCATCGGGGGTCAATGTAGAGAACATAGGTGCCTCCCTGAAACCGAAAGGCACCAAGGGAACAAGCGCCTCCCTACAATCGGAAGACACCAAACCAAAGACAAGTGCCTCCCTATAGTCGAAAGGCGCAAACTGAATGCGAGCGCCTCCCTATAGTCAGAAGGCGCCAATTGAATGTGAGCGCCTCCCTATAGTTAGAAGGTGCAAAATGAATGCGAGTGCATCACTACACCCAGAAGATGTCAACCAAAGACAAGCACCTCCCCACAGTCGGAAGGCACCAACAGAAGGCAAGCACCTCCCCATAGCTAGAAGGTGCTAATAGAAGGCAAGCACCTCCCCACATTCGAAAGGTGCTAATAGAAGGCAAGCACCTCCCTACAACCATAAGGCACCATGATAACAAGGTACCTTCCTCATAAGGAAGGCACCACTGATTCTTTGCCCGTTGACCAGATTTGAATGACATGGATGGTAGCGGCTAGTGTAGTTCCAACTCTGCATCATGTAGAGCTAAATTGGAGATAGCACCAATGTATCAAAATGTCTTACTGATGCCAGGCAAAGCACGAACCGAAACGAACATGCTACCATCAAAAGAGAATGCCAGATGTCGATTGCATTCACCAAACTTTTCTAATTTAGTCTGGGAAGAATCGACTGTTGTAACCACTTCTGTAACAGAAGTTCTGTGGGTGTGTTATATAAACACATGTAGATCATTCTGAGGAATATATAGAAATAATTAATAAAGATCCATTTAGAGTTACAGAAGATAGATTGTAATACGTTGATAAATATATTACAGTTCCAAAAGTTCTAAGCGCGTGTTCGATCGGGAAGAAGCTTCTGGAGCCTGGGCCCACTCCAAGCCATTATTTCTTCCCCATTTCCTTTTTTTTTGTTTATTTTAATTAGTTTATTGCTTTCATAAGAATGTTCATTAGTTTGCTAGTTCCATTATTTGCAGTAGATTTATTTTCAGGAATGTGTACATAATTTATTTCTATAGATTTAATTATGTTCTTCTTACGTAATTTATTGAGTGCGGGAATGATTGACAACCATTTCAAGAACACCCCCAAAATGTAGGATTAGCAGATTCACCTCTAGTGGTATTGTAGTAACCTAATTCTGACTCTTTGCAAGTTTACGAAGCTCCATGGGTTGATAATTAAATGCACGAGCATGTGACAAAAATAGGAAACCATTCACCTTGTTTGGCCCGCAACATTTTGGCATCGTTGCCGAGGAAGCGTCTTAATTAGATTACTTACAATACCCTGAAAAATTCCATCTAACCTTGTATGAGTTCTTCGAGAAGAAGAGGACCTGATGGTCACTTTATAAGAACTAATCCATCAAGACCTGAGTCAGCCAATCATTTTGGATTTGAGTTAGACTCACCCGACCTACCAACAATCCATTGGAGTGACGAACCACACTTTGTGCAAAGTGCCGCCTCATCCCATCAATAAGGGGATGAATAAATCATCATAAATACCCTGTTTAATAGGACTCCTCTAGAGGAAGCCCTATTGTGGAAGGCTATGGAGGATCAGATGATCTCGCCAGACAACCTTAGAGCATTGACTCATAAAGTTTTAAACAATTGAAAGGCCATAAACGCTGCATTAGAAACCACATTTCTTGAAAAAATGGTAGATAACAATGAAGTCTCATCTGGATTTAGTTTCCCAATAGAGGAGGGATTAGGAGATACCAAAATGAAAAACATATCCCATGCTCACCTTTTTTCCTTTAGAGGACACCCGACTGAGGACCCTGACCTGTTTTTATTCAAGTTTGATGTTTTGTGCAGGTCTGTGGATTACAAATCAAACATGCAAAAGTTGAAATTATTTCCTTCTACATTAGACGATGCAGCTCTATGATGGTTCATCGGTATGGGAGACAAACACATCACCACCTGGAACCAGATGAAGAAGCTCTTTCTAGAGCAATATCAAGATTTCGGGAGAGCAAGAGACTCCAGGGAGGAGGTCCTGAGCATGACACAAAGAGAAGATGAGTCTCTCGAGGAGTATTGGGAGAGATTTAGCTTTAATCTTCAATGGTCCCCTCACTCGAAGCTATCTGATAAGTCCCTAAAAATAATCTTCTTAAGGGGACTTACCAATGAGTCATTGGAGGCTCTCAACATGATCTTTGGAGGTGATGTCTATCAGCATGCTATGGACGACATCCAGAAATTATGTCAAAACTACTCGAGAAGGTGAGGCAAAATCATTGCCAGGACCATGAAGGTGACTGCTTCAGTCACCAAAATAGAAATAGGCAACATGCTAGAGGATTTGAAGAGCGAAATTCTCTCATCTCTAGCACTACAGATGGATATGCTGCTGTTAGAAAAGAAGAATTATTTTCTCTCGTTAATGTGATATTATTTTTAGAATTGTTGGCTTGTGTGTTTTGATGTAACTTAATCTTGCTTAAAGAAAACAAAGGTAAAAAACTATGGCTGGTTGAGGCAATGAGATTCTTGTTGGTAATGACCTCCAACAAGTTTTCTCGGGGGTAGTCCTATGGTTTCTAGGGCAGATATTGGTGGATGGAAATCACTGCCACCGTCACCAAATCTCAAGTAATGACTAGTGATGAAATCCAACCACTACTGTTAAAAAGTGAATCGTGCAAGTGTGTGTGATTAATTTTATTAGATCTCTTGTTCTCTATGGTGTGCAAAAAATATTAAATATTACTAACTTTACTAATATAAATTAGAATCCAACATAAAGACGCAAATTTCACCTAAAGAGTGCAGAGTACACCCTTAAAATCCCCTGCCTACAAGTGATTAAAATCACAAGAGCAACCAAAGGGTTCATCCACCTCTCTGCCAAAGGGGCCAGCCTAGGGTAGGATTACTTTATGCATCAAGATGTTTTTCCTATTTAGATATACAAAATTAAAGCAATATTTAACTCTAAAATGTGAAATCTAGGATGCTTTTATGTTTCATATGCACTCAAAAATGCAGAAAATCACCTAGATCTATAAATTTAGAACAAGAAATTAATTTGGTATAATGAAATACACACAAACCCTAAATGTAACTTGCTAAGGATTCTTTCCCAGATTACTTAGTGTTAAACCCATAAAAAGTGACCTAAATGGTAAATATGACTTGTAGATTGCTAAATGGTAAATGTGACTTACAGATTGCTAAATGGTAAACCAGGGTTATGGGACCTACTTGGAAGCCTTAGCTCTACTCCAAATAAATGTCAGGAACAACAAAGCACCTGTGTAGGAACAACAGAGTACCTATGGTTGTCTACAGACACTCCCAAATGCCTGCATAATCTCTAAAAGTGTTGTAGACTGCTTCAAAAACCCTAATAATGAAATCAGTGACTTCTACCTTTTGAAAACTCTACAACAAACAAAAGTAAAATTAAGTTAGCAAGGTAGCTCTATTAAATAATGAAACCCTTATGGGGTCCCACCATGATCACCATTTGTGAAAACAATAACATGACACTTAAAATAATAAATAAATCAAATAACCCAAGGAAACACAAGATTGCACAAATAGATAAATTTATTCAATAAATTGGGGGGAGCTAATAAACTCCTTTTGATACAATCTGTACTCAGTGAGCCTTTGATACAAATATTTACAATACATTAGGGTTCTCCGAAACCCTAGCTAAAATAATGAAGTGTCTTCAAATAGTGTGTCCTCGCTTCCAATGAAATGAGTGGGCTTCAAATATCCAATGTTGGACCACTCTGACTTCAACAAATGTTCAACAATAAATAGAATCTGTAGACCTGCATGCACACAAACAAAGAAAGAGGTTAATAACACCTGTGAGGGCTCCACAGTGTGAGACCCTTAGATATCAATAAACCTTAACCAACAATAGATCATATGGTTTGCTAAATGTATATATCATGTAACATAATAGAATACATAATGATATACCTTGCTTGTGATGATACCTTGTTTCATTATTGCAATTCTGATAGCAGATGGTGTGACACACTAGGCTATGATTCACACTTTAGTGATAAAAAAAAGCTCAAACGTGCACTGGGTAGGCTATGGTATGAGCTTTGTAGGCTCTGGAGTGATCCTACAATACAATAGGTGTGAGTGTGCACTTGGCAAGCTCTGTAGCAAGCTTTGCAAGCTCGAGAGGGAACCTGCGGTGAGGATAAAATATGCAAAAGCAGATCATGGGGGATGCAACGAATGTGTAGATGGACGAAAGTGACGATGATGGAAATGGAGTAGGGTGAGGTGGAAAGGATGGATATGGGGGATGTTTGGAATAGTAAAAATCCTATTGGCTAGCTAGGACTTTAGTTTTTCAAGGCTCTTTCTCTTTTTGCTTTTCTAGGGCTTTGCCAATGATCTCTTCAAGATGAAAATTCTAATATCAGGGTTCCAAGGTTTGAGAATTTGCAAATGCCCTTATTTATACATATAACCTAGGATTTTATTAGGGTTTTAGCCTTACACTTTTGATCATGTGGCTAAGATTAAATTATATCCTAAGGTTGAGATTACTTTTTATATGTGGCATGGATTAATTAATATGGACGATGGAGATTAGATGGGATCGGACAACTGTGGTTAATTGAGTTTATAAATATATATTTTATAATAAATATATTATAATATAATATAAAATATTATATTAAATATAAAATAATATTAAAATAATCCCAATTAGGTTAGGAAATAGCCGGAAAGGGCTAAAGTGGGTTTTTTGAAGGAGGGAAAGGTGGAATCGGACCAAATAATTGGTAGGAAAGGTGTATAATGGACAAGTAGGTTGTGGTATGGTTAGGATGGAGGATTAATGTCTGTAATTTGGTGTCTACAGAAGTCAAATTTTGTGAACTTCTAGATTCATATTTCTTTATGGATACAGTTTCGGATGGTGGCCTCAGGTGCAGCCAATCCAACTCATCCAACTATCTTGTTTTCCATGGCTGATACCACGGGGTGCCATTCACTCAAATTAGGTCATAATATAATGGAATCCTTCCTATTGTTTTAAGGATATATTATGTTTGATGTCTATGACTGGATGTGTTTCTAGTTTCTTGCCCTTTAGTGGGTTGATCTATTCTAAGTGTTGCATGTGAATGTTGAGATGTTTTAACTCATGTGTCTTTGTGGTGATGAGGGTTTTGCAGCCCTCTATAACCTCCATGAGTATGGATATGGGGAAAACTCACCATATCTATGTGAAGAACAGGGTCTAGAACCCTCTTTATGTCTATGTGAGGAGGAAGCTCTTGAAGCTTCCTCATGTCTCTGAGAAGTTTTTATGCATTTAGAGTAAGCCTTGAGGTTTCCTCATGTCTCCTTGATGATGATGGCCATGAGGCCTATTTGTTTTTATGAGATGTAGTTTCATGCTATGGTTCCATGTTTGGGGTTTCTCAAGGAGATCCCCTAAGGGTTGAATTATCACCTCTTAGACTCGTAGAACTGCGTCTCACGGTCTTCTGAGTAGGTCTTTCAATGTTACTGCAGCTTCACCTAAGGGTATGATTTACCTCAAATCCCCCTTCAACATCAGATCAAGGTTGTTTAATTCTTGTTTTGACCATCATTTTTGGAAACTTTAGCTTTTGTGTTGCACAAACAATATCAAGAAAATTTGTATCTTGCTTATGATTTTAAGTGTGCCCTAAACTGTTTGCTATGTTTTGATTTTTTGTTGTTTCTTGTTTCTTGCTTTGGATTTGGAAATGAGGAGACTCATCCATAGTGATAATCAAGAGTACTCATGCCAAACATGATTTCCCAAAAGAAACTAGGGTACATCGCTAAAATTCTAGTTGGGGGTTTGCCTAACTCTTCCACTCTAAACCAATGAATGTTCCAACAATGGGAGACATTTTGAACACCAATAACTTAGTTTCACTATGAATAAGTTCTTCAATCCATTTCTAGGAGAATCTAGGGGGAAAACCGATGGAAGGATATGAATTCCAAAATCATCGGATTGAATTGAGGGTTGGTGATGAAATCCAACTCCCCAATGTTTAAATGATACGTGCGTGTGTGGTGTTTATTTTAAGCTTTCATGAAGTAAAGTACATATAGCAAAAATGACTCTTTCCTATATGCCTAAGTGCAAAATACATTTCAATATTTAGAAAGATGCATGAACTACTATGATTTGTATGGATGCACTTTATTTCGTGCAAATATGGCCTCTTGCAAGGCCTCAAAGAAAGCAAAAAACATACAATGTCTAGCACGTTGGATCCTAGGGAAAACTTTTCAAGCATAAGCCATTGTTTCTAGCAATGCCTAGTGGAAATCTAAGAGAAGATCTAAGATATGCAAAATACCTAATTATTTATTCTTTTATTATTTCAATTCTCAAATAGAAATGTGCTTTAAGTTCACTATTTTAGACACAAAAGTAGACAGAAAGCTATAAAATATCAAAGAAGTTGTACAAACCTCTAATCTAGTTTAGAGAACCAAGGTTCTATCATCTGTTGCACTCTAGTGTTGGCCATTGTCGACTAGAGTGGCTGGTTTCTGGCTGCTATTAGCAGGAGTAGCTAAGGCTCTATTGGCCACTATGGTTCAAAGCGACTAATTTTTGGTCGTTGTAGACCAGAGTGGCTAAGCCTACACACAAAAATAAGTTAGTATCTAGGTAGAAAAATGAAAAATCAATTGAGGTCCCATCGTGATCACCATCTGTAGCAACCTCGGGGTGCACGTACCAATCTTACTCTACTTTCAAATGTGTTAGACCCAAAATGAAATGAAAGACCATGAAAAAGCATATAACATGGAATCAACAAAGATAGATCTCTTTATTCATATTGAAAATTGGTTACATGTTTGTCCCTCTTAGGGATACCATTTTTGATACAATGAGGTTACAAGTGGGTAAGGTATCCCCTCGTAAAGGGGTGGTGCACTATCACAAGCTTCTGGGTTCTACACATAGAAATGTATGAGGGTTTACAAATGCCTCCTTCTCCAGGTCTATTTCCTAGAGGGATCCTTTTGCTCTTGTATGTTGTAGCTCTCGTACGATGAACCTATAGCCCTGTGAGCACTGAAAAAACACACACTTAGATGTCCGATATTGCTTCCTTGGATGAGGTTGTTAGCAATGAATATACTCAAATGAAAGCAAGTACAAATTAAACTAATGCTATGAATGCGAATGAATGAAATGATGCTATGCTAAAAAAAATAATGAAACTAATATCTAAAACCCTAAGCTAGGTATGTGGGCCACTATCTAATGACAGTGGCCACTAAAGTGAATCTCGTTCTCTTTGCTCCAAAGTTATGGATCAAAGCTTGTGTATGATGTTTTGAAATAATGATTTCTTTGCTCTCCAATTTGTTAGGGCTTCACCATAAACATGATCTCCAAGGGAATCTCTCTAAGTTTTGAAAGCTATCCTCAAATTTGGACTTATTCTGCTATGATATTGATCTCTGATGATTATCTGATCCTACATCTATGTTATTTGGTGCTCTTAGGCTTGCACATTTTAAAGTGTGTGAAACCCTAGGTCTATGCCCAAATCCTAGGACTAAATCCCTCATGCATAGTGAAGGTTAGCATGAGAATATTTTGTTTTTTCTATGTTTAAAGACCAGTTAACTGAAGTCTAAATGCAAAATCAAGTCTCCTATGTGACCTGGTCATGAAATGGAATGCAAAGTTACTCCCGCTCACCTTTATTGTATGTAAACTACCACTTCTACCCGTGATAGGGCATATCTATTGATAAAATGCTTTTTATTGCTTAGTCGCTATCATCAATAGTGGCTAATATCTGGTCACTATCATATGTAGCAGCTAAGGTCTAGCCACTCTAGGCTTGAGCGACTAAATTCTGGTCACTCTAGTCTTGAGCGGCTAAGCTTGGATGGACTCATAATGCCCCATATGAGTGGTGAGAACCACTTTTGATGCTTGGAAATTCCAAGATTATGTCATATGATCTTATGAACATGCCTATGTGAGTAGCTCCCCCAAATATGACATGTTTTAGATGTCTACACTACTATACTATTAAATTCTTTAAGTTATTAAAGGAAACTAAGTTTAAATAAACTAATAAAACAAATAAATTCTAATTATTCATCTAACCATTAGTTAAGGGTTAAGCCCTCAAATCATAAAAGTCAACGATTATGGCTCATCATCTAATTCTTTATAAGTGTTATGTACCCTTCATATATACAGAGGGTTTAATAAGCTACCCATAAGTCAAATACAACAAGTATTTGTTTGACCAAAGCTTTCATGTTTTTCATGTCCAGAATATAATAACCTCACCAGCTAAAATATAGTTTTCTTTAAAGTTTTAAAATAAATCCTTCTCTTTCCTCGTGTTTGATTTTGCTATTTGATTTAATAAAATTTAATGGTATTTTCCAAAGTGGATGGATGAGTCCCAGCCAAATTCCCTTTCCTACCATAGTACCAGAGTTCATAGGGTCAATTTTAGCAAAATTGAAGTTCAAACCTGACTGCTACTTGCTAAAGCATTTATATAATTATTTGCTAAAAGCATCTTTAAAACAAATTAGACATAGATCCATCTCACCTTACAAAGCTTAAATTTAAAATAACTTGAATCCATTTAATAGCAATACTATCCAATAAATGGTAAGTAGAAGATTAATATCTTAAAAGGAGTGGTGGTTTAGTTCACATTTAAATTTTTATTCAAGTTGTCTCAGGTTTGCTACTAAATTAAATTAAATTTAAATTCAACTTATCAGTGATACCTTGGCCATAAATCAGTTGTGTCATAATGCAAGAAAGAAATCCGGTAAAGAGATATAATAGTATCTACAACCATCAGGACCTACCGGTGGTGTCATGCAGAAGAGGTATTTCCTGGTGTTGGGCAGCTACATTTTTCCATTGATGATAAAATACTTTAATATTTCACATATTCTATATAGCTTAATTTTAATAATATTACAGATAAAATGATGCAGAGGATACATTTGCTAGATAACTCACGTAGTAACCTCCGAAGGCAAACTCAACCAAACTAAGAACCATAAGAATTTCACCAATCCAAATATACTTCCATTCCATGACTGTATACAGTTATCAACGTCTTCCACAATTTTTATCATTTCCAAAAATATTCAAGGTCGTGAAAAATAAAACAACCCCAAAACAAAACCTTCAATCATTATTATCTTATAATATATATATATATATATATTATTTTTTATTATATTATTTTTATTTATTTATTTATTTATTTATTTAATATATATATATATATATATTATTGTTATTATACATAACATCAAATAACAAATTAGATCACCACTTTAGTTTTTCTCCAATTCTTCTCTCTTCTAGCAATTGATGTTATTATCTACCAAAAGAGAGTAGCTCCTATGCTCTCAGCACTTTCTTTGCCATTGGATATTTAAAATTCTTTATTTATTTTAAAATAAGCAAAAGCTATATAATATTCTATTCATTCATAAAATGCAATCATATGGATGCAGCTATATGAATACTCCCTGTGAGAGCTTCCATGTACTCTCGGACCATGGTGTTTTCCACACCTACATCATATCCCTCCTTACCTCTCACGGTCGCCTCCTCATCTGCCACCTGAAGGAGGGGTACTTGATCCACTAGATAATGCCTTGTCTAGTCACTTGATATCACCTTGTTAGTCCAGAAGATGGACACATTCTCCTGATGATACAATCCTTATTTTCCTCTATCTCTCATCTCTGTCGGGAGTGGATATCCATATTGTATGTCTTGCTAGCTAGATCCCTCAACAGATTCTACCTGGACCTACATCCACCGAACCATTAGTAGTACCATATTCTTACAAATAAAACATGCAAACTAACTGGTGTATTTGAGAGGGTTGTTACATACTCTCCCCCTAAGACTAAACACAGTCCTTGTGTTTGCAGTGTACAATATAAAGTTAGACAACCAAATGTAAAACGAAATACAACACCAAAATATTTGATCAACTCCTAAGCATATACATTTATACAAATTATTTATATATAGCAAAACCAAAAACATTATCATATCTTTGTTCACCAAACATATTTCTTGTTAGTTCACTTTTCCTTCAATTTGACCAGTTCAGAGTTTGGTGGAATGGTTCTTAATGCGGTGATGGTTGGGCATCTGCCGCAACATAAATCCTATGTTTTGGTTTCTCAGGCTCTTTTCCTCGATTTCCCTTTTCATATAACAGTGATTACATGCAGTATAATTTTCAGCATATTATATCAAAAATCATCTAGTTTCTATTGCACATAAAAGGAACTATGACATATAATTTTTTGCCAATCATAGTTTTAATCACACCAAATTTTCACAAGTCCAGGTAAATTTTCTTTTATATTTCTAGACTTTACAACTAGTTATGCATGTTTAAATCTTCTCATTGGCTTTGCCCAGAAGCCTTATCATGTTGAAGTCCATATAATTAAGCATGCTCTTCCATAATCACTTCTGTCACTGAAAAAGTCAAAATTTCTATTCCCTTTGTCCACCATTACCCCTGGTGACTGGCGACTCATAATAGGGTGCAAGCCCCCTTTTTTTTTAATCCTAATTTCTAATAATATGAAAGCCTTCCCACATTCAAGTTATTATAGTTGTCTTCCCTCAAGTTATTATAGTTGTTGAAATGGTCAGAAAATGACATTTGATAATTTAACACAAAACACAATGATGCATTAAACAAAGAGACTGTGATTCCATTGATATTAAAAGATATGTGTTACAAGAGGGACATGATGCCCTTTATCCATTTCTCTTCCTAACAATGTTACAATCAATTTGATGCCTTCTTCGGTCGTCCCTCAGTGTAGGTGGGCTTCTTTGTATGTGGGCCACCATCGGGTTGCTGTTGGTTTGATGTTGCTTTCCCTCTTCAGATTTGCTACATAACCTATGAATAACCTGCAAAAGGGTGTTAGTACGATGGGGGGCTTGCCTTAGTCAGGCCCCATATTTATGAAGATGAAATGACCATAAAAATAGAACAAAACATGAAATAAACTATGCAGAAGGTAATAATAAGATGAAATGGAGCTTACCACCCAAATCTGGAGTGATTTGGGGCCTGTAGACCCAATTCGCCACCCGAGGGGTGAACTGAGGCCGGATTCATGGGGCAAGGGGCGATCTGAGCTGTGATGCCTCTTCTACAAAATCCTTTCGATGGGTCGACTCCTAGGCAGCTGGGGTGCCTCTGTGTACCATTGAAATCTGATTGTGTGCATCGAGAAATGACTGTTCAATATTGGCTTTCCATTTCAGCAGAGTAATTGTGCTTTGTTGAATTTGTGAGTCAGACTTAATTAGGGGTTTGGGACCCATTATTTATAGGCAAAGGCAAGGTGCAGGGGGGTTAGATAGACTAAACCTAGGTTTGATTCTGACTAGGGTTAGGTTAAGAAATGCAATGTGGCAACATCACATTCCTTATGAGAAATATCTCATCCTCACACATGTGTGAGGATGGATTAGGGCTAATCCTGATTAGGAGGTGCTTAAGTCAATTTAGGACATGATTAAAGAAATATCTCAACAAACCCTAATTTCACACATGTGGGAGGATGTAATTAGTGCTAATCAAGATTAAGGGTTCTTTTAATCAAATTTGCCCTAAAAAGGTGACTTAAGTGAAGTCAACATTAAATTAGAATTTGGTAATTGACTTATTAATTATTTTGGTCAACTAATACCCCGTGGGGGCCTCAATTACGTGTGAATAGACTATCGAATGATATCCCAATGCATCGGATGTGATTTGGAAGGCTTATGAGGGTTTAGGACCTGAAAGCCGATGGAGTGATACATGGAAGTCTACATATTACTATGGAGAATTATGGCAATCTATAATGACTACGCATGACTATGACTACGTATGACTACGCATGACTACAGAACTATGATAGCCTACAAGTAGCCTAGGGATGGTATGGAATCACCTAAAGTGGATCTACAAGAAGTAGGATAGCAATGTGCAACTTTTGGGTGTCTACATTTGCCCCTTTTTGTACTATACTATGTAGAACACAGTTTAATACAAAAATGTGAAGGGTTTGTGTAGAAGGAAAAGGGATAGAAGGGGAATGGAATCCAATCAAAGGGTATGTAGCCACTCGAAGCGTGACCATACAAATTAATCGGGTATCCAGGGAAAAGAAGAGAAAGAATGGAATCTAATCAAAGGTATGTAGTCGCTCAAAGCATGACCATACAACATTAACTTGATGTCCATAGGGGAAGAAGAGAGGAAGGAAAGAAGGAAAAGAGGAAAGAGATAAAAACAATGTTGGTAAATGAAAATGGATGATTATGAATGCAATGATGTGATTTTGCTGAGTCCGTATGACATTTACGATGCCATACTAGTTGCTTGAGAATGACAACTTTTGACTGCTTTGCTTTTGCGACCAGATCAGCGTGGTCCAAAAGTATGATTAGGACAAAAGCCTAACTAAATCTTTGTTGTTGATTGATTGATGAGAACATGGTGACAAGTGTCAAACCATTTGAACTAAGTTGACATTTAGCTTATTCAAACATGTCATTCATGATGTTCCATGAATGCTAGATATAAATACTCTAAATGTTGCGCTAGGATCATGCCAAATGTATCATCCATTATGTACTCGATGTACAAGAATGCTAGATTGACTTCTCCATTGTCACGCATAGCTCTCCTGATGTAACCCATGTCTGATTGTGATTGAGATTATTTTGTATGATAATCTTCAGCAAAAAATTTCATAGACAAATGTGCTAATCGTACTTTTGGATTTTTGATGTTTTGGTTGCATGCAAAGCTGACTTTGGATATGAATACCCCCTCAAATGAGGAATCAACAATGAGGTGAATGAAGTGTGGTGAATTGATGATGCAACGATTGATAAAATATCAATGCATGATGATTATGAATGCAAATGAAGTTAAAAGATAAGTTTGGAAGGTTCCTAGGGTTTTAGGGGACATTTGCCTACTTTCCTAGGGTTTTGGGTGCATTTTGAGGTGTTTTGGTTGAATTCACCACTCGAGGGGCGATTTTGACCTAAATCACCACCCGAGGGGTGAATTGGGTTGTGGTTCACCCCTCGGGGGTGAATTGGTGGATAAGGTATATTTAAGCCCTAATTTGCATGTGGGGGGCTCATTTTGATGGTGCACGATGGTGGAAAGTGACTTGTGAGGGCATTCGATAACACGAGAGGAGCGCGGGTGACTATTGTGAGGGCGACGATGATGAGAGGATGCAAGGTGGTTGGCAGCAGGCATGGGGAGCCACCGGTAAGTGATCTTTTGCCTTGTTTTGTTTTTGTTTTATTTTTCTAGGAAAATGTGAATGAGGGGGAGGTTTTCATCTCGATTTAAATTTTTTTGCAATTTTTAATTAAAATTTAAACACAAAGTGACAAACAAGCCAAATGGGTATCCAAAAGCGTGATCGGTTTCTGAATTAGACTTGTTTTGATGTTGATTTGATCGGGTGAAGGGTAGAGTAGGTGTGAGGTTTGACCATCATTTTTGGAAGTAACGATGTACTGACATTGATATGTTTTTGTATTTTGTCTGCTAAAGTGGGAAATGGGTATCCCATTTTGTGACTGTTATATTTTTTTGACTTCGTTTGATGTGATTTCAGAATTTGTCACTTTTAGGTGTACTTTATCAAACCTAGACTGTTAGATTTGACATGTTAGAGGTAAAATTTTTGAAAATCGATGAAACTTTCATCGTAGAAGGGAAAAATGGGTGTCCAAAAATGTTGTTTGTTTTGGTGAATGACTTCGTTTGGCCTACCTTTGATTTGCGTGCCAAGGTGTAGATTAATGTTAAACTAAAAATGAGCTATAGGGAGCCCGATTTAGACTGTACTCAACGTCTGTTTGAACTTTCACCGCTAAGTGGGCAAATGGGTATCCAAAAATATGACTGTTATTTTTGAATTATGTCTTCTGATGTGTGTTCGATTTTGGTGTATGTATGATAAATTTGATTTTTAGATCTGTGTAGATTGGTATGTTGTTTTTGAATTTTGTCGACACATTTACCGATAAGTGGGCAAATGGGTATCTAAAAATGATATTTGTTTTTGTAGATGTTATTGTTTGTCTTATGTTTGATTTGCGTACCAATTAATAGGTAGTTGTAAATTTGAACTGGGTTGTTGGGAGTCCAAATGATGTTGTTTGTCACGTCAGTTTGAACTTTTGCCATGAAATGCCAAAATGGGTATCCAAATGTGTGACTGTTATGTCGATGTTTGTTGTCGTGTGTTTTGTGCATTGTTTAGCATCGAAGTGCATGTCAAATTAATAGGTTTTAATTTGTAAATTTTGGTTTATAAAATTTGATTTGATTGCATCACTTATGTGGATATCTAACTTGTGTTTTGTTGTGGATGAACAGGTGAAGATGCTCGAGCCCCATCATCGGGTGTGGAAGATGAAGGGTGTGTTTGACAAGGTGATGAATCAGGAAGAGGAGCTTAAGTGGTTAGATGATATATGGTTTCGAGGTGTATGGGAGTGCACCAGTATACACACCAATAGGGCCTACATATCTACACTATGTGAGTGATGGGATGCGGATAGGAATACCTTTCATTTTCCCACTAGGGAAATGACTATTACATTGGAAGATGTGTATCGTATCTATAGGCTATCGATTGAGGGTGCTCTTGTGAGAGCGATGGCTGATGAGAGTAAGGATGTGGTGTTGGAGTGATTCTTTGGGGTAGAGTGGAGATCGATAGATATCTTGAAGATGGACTATGAGTGGTTGTGGTTATAGAAGAAGATATCCGATCGATAGTGTGCAGCCATGATGATGATCTCCACATATGCGTTGCCTGATAGTTCTAGGGTTTTGTTTACCTAGAATATGTTAGACTTGGTTAGTGATATGGTGGAGCATAGGGTTGTGTTTGCTTGGGCACCTACTCTGTTAGCCCAAGTATATCGAGAGTTACATGATGTTGTCCATGGGAGGAGGACAGGGTTGAGTGTGATTCCCTTGCTATAGGTATGGGCATGGGAGCACATAGCTATTGAGAGGTCATCTCTATTGCCTCAGCCTATGCATGTGGAGGGCAAGGAGTATTTACCCTATGCTTTGATATGGAGCATGATGGTTGAGCAGGGTATTAAGAGGTCGCATGAGGGTGACCCACTATTTTGGAGGGGTAAGTTTGAGGATGTGACTCTTGATGATATTAGGTGGAGGCCTTGGTTGGGTGGTGTGATATGGGAGCAGGATGAGGAGCAGTTGTGAGCCATTAGATGAGGTCATTGGATAGTGGGTAGATATACTCGGTAGACCGAGTATTTCTAGTTTGATCGAGTGAGGTGGTAGTTTGGCTTGCGATAGGATGTTCCTAGGACTCCTGTAATTTATTTTAGGTGGTAGGGTGATAGAGGAGAGTGGCCTATGGTGCCACCATGGGTTGGGGAGAGGGATCCTCCTATGGACATCTTGGATGTGGTGGATGTTGGGATGACTCCTGAGTTTGAGGCCTGGTGGGCTTGGCAGAGTTGGGTGCCTGGTAGGGGCATGATTGATCGGTGGGTGGCACCTAATGTTGGGGTACCTCCATCGGTAGGGATGACTAGTAGGAGAGCTCGGGTCGAGGATGTGGCTGGTGATGTAGAGGAGGTTCCTCTATGGTGCTCATGATGCCGCTTGGGTGGTGGAGCGAGCACCCAAGATGTGAGGGTGGAGCAGGTGCCTATGGATGTTGATGTGGATATGGGGTAGGCTATTGGGAGAGGAGGAGGTAGGTGTTGCTACTATTATGGGTGACATGGATGACACCATTGATATTGGTGTATTTGTGGATGTGGCATAATAGATTCCTATCGATATCTCGATGAGGGGAGATGCAGAGGATGAGGCATGGGTGCTACGGGATAGAGTCCATCAGTTGGAGGTTGAGGTGGAGCAGTTGAGGGCTGATATGGTTAGGTAGGGGACTGAGATGGAGTAGTTGAGGGTCATGATGGTGAGGCAGGCTCAGATGATTATGAGCTTGACTGGTCAGCTGGGTGTGGAGACTACCAAGAAGTTATTATGTGAGACTTCTCTATTGGTGCATGGGATTCCTCTTCTTGATTATGCATAGGTGGTGTCATAGTCTGGGACATAGTCATGAGTGTGAGCACCCTCACATCAGAGTCAGTATAGTGTTGCTCCGATAGTAGAGGTTGGTGCTAGGGTTGAGGTGCAGGATCCACCTATTGTGGAGCAGCCTGTAGTAGATCCAGTTCCAGAGGTCATTGTAGAGTCGAGCTAGGCTGTGGATAGGTGAGCGAGCGGGAGGGGCATGGGGAGACTCATGGTGATAGTTAGGAGTTATATCTTTGATTGTAGCCTATGGGCATTTTGGATGTTATATGTGATGGGCATGGTCCCAGGTTGTAGCCTTCGGCATTTTTTGATGATGATATATATATACCTTGATTTTGGTTGTTATATATGATTTGTGATTTTGATGGTTTGGAATGTATTGAGTTTATATTTGCGTAGATAGCACAATATAGTTCGTAGGTATGTATGATTAATAGATACATATGTGTGAATGGTTTAGATCTATTATCGTTCTTTCATATGAATGAATTGTAGAATAGTATGCATGATTATGTTTTGAATGCAGTGTGATGTGATATCGAATGTGATGTTGTTGTATATGTATGTACATAGAATAAATGCAATGTTATAATTTGATTTTGGAATGTATGTAGCATGAATGCATAATGTAATTTGATTTCATGAATGTATGTAAGACAAATGCATAACTATAAGGTGTAGCAAATGTATATGACATAGATGCATGGGTGCATGTATGGACTTACTAAAATGCGCCAAGGAAGCACTTGTATCATGGCATTTACCTGTATGGATGCAATCCATTCCATGATTTTAGGGACTGTGGATAATGTAAGGCATGTGTAATGGTTTTGACTAACATAGTTATGACAATCAAATCTCAAACCCTTAGCTATACAAGTTTTGTGGCAACTTATAACATAATCGGGCTGGTTCAAAGTCTGTCTTGGACCTATGTGTGTGAATGTGTAAGGTTCATTTATCCATTTTGAGGGAGGTAGGATTAACCCATTGTAGATGCTACCAGACTAGCTAGCTCATCCATCCACAATAGTGATCTCTACAAAAGTGAGATGCTAATGTGAGAGATGTGTTGTCACCTGTAAGACTATTCCACTGGTAGGCAGGCTCTTGGAGCCTATTGCTAGTGATGGGAATCATCCCATGGTGTTATGTTGAACCTAAGGACCAAAGGTGATAAGCATAACATGGGTGATATCAAGAGGTATTTCCTTTTGTTTTCTGCCCCTGTTCTAGTGTTAACCTATCTGATTGTGGTAGTGCTCTTTTCATTTCTTTTCTTTTCTTTTTTTTTTTTTGTGGTGCTCTTTTTGTATGGGCGATGAAGTTTGTTTTCTACCCAATCATTTATTTTTTCTTATGCTTGATCCCTTTGTTTATCCCTAGGTCGTATGTTGACCATGCAGGTGATAGGACGAGCAGGGGATACCATTCGCTAGATGGTGATATCTACTCAAGATGTCCTCTTTCCTAGGCTCAAAATTGTTAATGTGTAACCTATTGTGAGTGATCCATGAGAGAATTTGAACCAGCCTAAAAGACCATAAGAAGAATGTACAAGACTCAGTAGCTATGGGTGACACTTGATTTCCTAAACTATAGAGTAGTCAAAATTAAACATGACACCTATGTATACCCTGATCCTGAAAAGGGGGAATGGACATCCAGGTGGTGATGCTAACAAATGCATGTATTATTCCTATTGAGGCACATTTTGGGGGAGAATGTACAAACATGAATTAAAATTTTAACTATAAAGCATATGAATATGTGCAATGGATGTAAATGTAAATGATGCAAGTGGAGGAATGTGATATTTACAAGAGGAAAGTTATGTTGTGTAGAAGGAGAATTTTAGAAGAACCTATTTACAGATGAGTAAAGTGTGTAATGATGACAAAAAGTATGATGCTAGGATCATGGTTGCCCCAACATGTGGGGTGTGTGTGTGTAGTAGATGTATAAGTTGTGAGTTGTATAAGTGTATGTAATAGTCACCAAAAAGAAGGAAGATGTGAGAGTGGAATGTATAGGTGGAAGAAGTGAGAAGAAGTGGACATTGGTAACCAATCAAGAAAAGGGGATCACCAAAAGCCAACAAATATAGGAGAGAAGAAATGAATCAATGTATGTAAGAAGTAGAAGAATGAGATAGAAGAAGAAGAGTAACTAAAACTACTATCAGGTAAAATGGCGTAGATCCGGTTGGGAGTGGGATGGTGAAGTGATGATATGGCTAGGATTGTGGTTGGAGCTATAATTGGAAATGTTATGAATGTAGCGGGTGGGCATTATTAGGGTGCTACGAGGTGGCAAGGTCCTAGGGAGTGGTGCAAATGGAGGACTTAGAAGTCGGCTAAATGGAAGAGAATGCTCTGGTGATGGGGTACGCTCACCATGCAACATGTTGTGCACCAGGGTTTTGAATGATCTACACTCTTCGATATCATGACCTGGTTGGTGATGGTAAATGCAAAATTGATTCTCATTGTAGTTGCATGGTTTAGGATGAGAGGGATCAATGGGTCGAATCTCGGGTAGGTCAATAAGGCCCTGATGCATGAGATGATGGAACATTTTGGAGAATGGCATGTGTGGAATAGGCATAGGATAAATGTATGGGTCTACTGGAGGTGAGCGAGGCCTGGGTGAAGGATGATCTGGTAATGGAGGCATGGGTCTGGGTTCTAGCATGGGTCGATTCTAGGGTCGGAGAAGGGGTCTACATGGTGGTGAGGATGGACGGGTCATGGGAGACTATCATGGGTGAACGTGGCAATGATAGTGGCTCATCTGCAACTCTAGAGCTTTGATATGGGAGATGAGATGTTGTATCTCATGGTGTGGTGGTGATGGTATTGGGGAAGGGGGTGATCAAGATTCCAATGCGAATGGAATGGCTTGATGCATGGTAGAAAATGGGTGCGGTTGGGATGATGATGCAATAGAGTGGAATGACTATGGTGATTGCAAGCATTGTTGGAATGGTATGCCTCATAGTGGTGAAGGTGGTGTCTTGAGGACCGGTGGCATAGGTGATGGCTCTAAGCGATGATGTGAATGGGAAGGAGGGATGTTTGCATGACCAGCTTGAGTAGCTTGGGCCATGCGGGCTTGCAAAGCCTGGGGTAGGTAGACTCACCATTGGGAAGCGGAGTGGGTAGAAATGTAGGGTGAGGTGGATGAGGTGTATACTCCCTATTAGGTGGGTGGTAGGATCCTATGGGATGATGGGGGTGATTTGTGGGTGAATAGCGATGTCTGAGATCATCAGATGGATGGGAGGGTGATCCCTGTGCTTGGGGTTGGGTGGATTCCTCTTTTTCATCGAAAGAGGACATGGTGATCTGGCTATCGCTAGAGTGTGGTGAATAGGATGAACCTCGTTGGTGAGGGGAATGGTGTCGAGGTGAGGTATGATGACCTGAATGGGATGAATGCGAGGAGCGCTTGGTATGAAGGGCGGTTGGTGGTCGGGCGAGATCGATCGATGTAATGGGTTTTTGTTGTGGCTATGGATGGTCCTGCATGGTGGTAGGTGAGGCCACTATAGAGCTCTCCTACTGATGATGTGAGTCCTGCAAAAGGAAAAACAAATACCCCGAGCATAAAAATGGTAGAAAGGTGAAACGTACATGTATAGAGAAATAATAAAGTAGAAATAATAGATTCACATGGTGATGTGTTTAGTGATTTACTTCTAATACTATGTGACACTCATGATGGTGAATGTGTTTGTGCATCATGCATTGAATGCATGAAGGTGCAAGATGTTGATGGGTTCAGGATCATTAAGGCCTTCAATATTGGCCAGATGATATGCTCCTAAACCATATTTGTGTGTGATAATAAATGGGCCCAACTAGTTTGGGGTGAATTTATCATGTTGTTGGTGAGGTTGACTTGTGATTTGCTGGTTCTCTTTGAGAACCAAGTCACCAATATTAAACTCATGTTGATGTACCTTACTATTGTAGGCACGATGAAGGTGATCTTGATATACTCATGTGTGCTCGATGGCATGGATGCGACGTTCATCGAGGAGTGTTAGTTGATCTAGATGAGCTTGGCGAGCAGTGTCATCATCAATGAAATCTTTCATAGATATCCGTAAGGAGGGTATCTCAAGCTCAAGGGGCATGATAGCTTCTGCCCCATAGACAAGTGAAAAATGTGTTGCCCCAGTAGGAGTATGGATGCTCGTATGATATGCCCACAAGGCTAGGGGTATTTGATTATGCCAGTCCTAGTGAGATTCTGCTACAGTTTTATGGAGAATAGAACAGATGGTTTTGTTCATGGCTTCTGCCTGGCCATTTCCTTGAGGGTAATATGGGGTCAAAAAGCTATGGTGTATGTGAAATCTGTCACACAAGGCTCAGACAGTCTTGTTTTTAAAGGATTTCCCATTATCAAAAATGATTTGGGAGGGAATTCCAAAATGGCATATGATATGCTCCATGATGAATGCTACAATTTTGGCTCCTGTAGTTTGGACCAGTGGGATGGCTTCGACCCACTTGGTAAAATATTTTGTTGTTGTGATGATAAATTTATGATTGCTAGAGGAGGCAGGTGTAATTTTTCCAATTAGATCCAGGCCCCATTGGGAGAAGGGCCACATGGACTGGATTGGTTGAAGTGCTTGGGATGGTAAATGTGTTAGGTTGGCATGTTGTTGGCATTTGATGCAATGTTTGACATACTCATAATAGTCTTGCTCCATTTTGGGCTAGTAGTAGCCCATACGGAGGATGCATTTAGTAATTGCCATGCCACTAAAATGGCCACCACAAGTACCATCATGGGTTTCTTGTACAACCCATTGTGATTCTTGTGGTTCTAGGCAACGCAAGAGTATGTCATCATAGCTACGATGATAAAGGATGTCCCCCAACAAGGTGTAGTGGATCACTCTTTGTTTAAAGGTTTGGCATTGGGCATGGGGCAAATCACATGGTAGGAAACCTAGTTTGATGTACTCTTTGATCTATGAGAACCATGGGTCATGAGGTTCGGTGTTTACCACATACACACCACCATCGTCTGTAGGAGGTGTGGGTGATATAGCAGATTGCGTAAGTGTATGAATGGATATAGATGTTGTGTCGGATGTTGGGTTTTGTGGGATGAGGGACCCTAAGGAGGCCATAGTGTCTACAAAATGGTTTGATGATCGTGGAGCGGCTTCGAGGTAATACCATTCAAATTGGGATAGGAGTTGTTGGGTAATTTTCTTGTATTGTTGGAGAACTAGGCAATTGCATAGCTAGAGTTCCTGCACTTGATTGACTATCAAAAGTGAATCACCTATGATGTGGAGGCATTTGATGTGCATAGAGTGTGCTTGTTTTAGTCCTAGGATTAGGGCTTCGTATTCTACATTGTTATTGGTACAAGGGAAATCAAGTTTGAATGAAAATGGGAGTGGTTCTCCTTCAGGTGTAAAGAAGACAATGCCTGCACCCCTAGCATGGAGACACCTAGAACCATCAAAGAACATGGTGAGGTCAGCCATGAATTTTGGTTTGATGTATTCCTCATCTTCGGTTATGTGAAATATGGAATCATCGAGGAGTTGAATGAGTAGGGGTTGATTATCAATCAATGGAGCTTCAACCAGTTGGTCGGTGATGACTTGTCCTTTGATAGATTTTTGAGATACGAATTCTAGGTCAAACTCGGTTAGGAGCATGATCCATTTGGTTGTGCATGAATTGTGATAACTCTTGTTCATCATGTACCAAAGGGGATTATCTCGGGTGATGACAAAATTTGTGTGGTTTAACATGTAGTGTCTTAACTTCTGGGTAGCGAATACTACTGCTAGGCATAGCTTCTCCATGTATCCGTATCTCATTTCGTAACTAACTAGTGTGCGGCTGATGTAGTAGATAGCCTGCTCTTTGTCGAGAGCATTCTTTTGAGCTAGGAGTGTACCTAGCACAAGTTCTATGGCTGAGATGTATAGAGTCAGTGGTAATTGTGGGTGCGGTGGTGACATGACCGACGGTGATGTAAGGTAAGTTTTGATAGCATCGAATGCGGCTTGACAGTTATCATCCCATTTGAAGTGTACTCCTTTTTGTAGGAGATGATTGAATGGTTGGCATTTGTCTGATAATTGTGCTATAAATCTATGAATAGAGGTAATCTTGCCCTGGAGGCTGCGCAATTGCTTTAGTGTGGTAGGAGGAGGCATCTCGATGATGGATTTCACCTTACTAGGATCTACTTCAATGCCTCATTGGGAGACAATGAATCCTAGTATTTTTCTTGATGTAACACCGAACACGCACTTCTTTGGATTGAGGCGCACGTTGTGTTCTAGTAGTCGATCAAAAATCTGACGGAGATCTTCGAGATGGTCGACACATTTCTTTGATTTGGCTATGAGGTCATCTACATAGTCTTCCACATTTTTGTGCATTAGATCATGAAATATGTAGGTCATGGCTCGTTGATAGGTTGCCCTAGCATTTTTAAGGCCAAAGGGCATGACCTTGTAGCAAAAGGTCCCCCAGGGTGTTGTGAAGGAAGTTTTGTGTTGATCGGCTAGGTTGATCCTAATTTGATTATATCCAAAAAATCCATCCATGAGGGAAATCATTTCATGACCTATGATGGAGTCAATGAGGGAGTCAATTTTGGGTAAAGGGAAGTTGTCTTTGGGACAAGCTTTGTTTAGGTCACAAAAATCTGTGCAAACATGAACGTCACCGGATGGTTTGGGGATAGGGACCATGCTGGATACCCACTCGGGATAGTCGATGGGTACTATGAAATCAATGTCTAGGAGCTTTTGGAGCTTAGATTTTACTATCAATGCGATAGTTGGATGCATGCATCATAACTTCTATCTTATTGGTTTGGCATTGGGATCTAGTATAAGATTATGCACTACTACGATAGGGTCAAGTCCCGACATGTCTTTGTAAGACCATGCAAACACTTTTATATACTTGCATAGGAAGTTTGTGAAGGCGATGCGTTCCTTGGGTGAGAGGCTAGCGGCTAATTTGAGGATGTGTAGATTTTTTGGATCATCATCGATGTCTACATCGATAGTGTCCTCGATGAGCATGCGAGATCCATCACGCAATTATTCAGGGATAGGAATGAGATTGAAGTCATCAATGGCCTCACTGAACTCGTACTCATCATCTATGTAAATGCCCGTGTGATGGACTTGAGGGGTTTGGGATGACGTGGATGAGGAAGGGGCATTTGCTACCCTTAAGATGTGAGGAGAGAGAAGGAAGTCTCCAGGTACTGGTATGTGTGAGATGTGTGCGAGATCGATAAAGTTTGGGTTTGGGGTATCATCTCGAATCCGCTAGTGGCTGTAATGGAGGGGAGAGCGTAAGTCTACCTCAACCATGTTAATCGATGTTGTAGGTGAAGTAGGTGGGGTAGAGTCTAGTGAGGGAGGTTGGATAGGTTGTGTACATCCTAAGAGACTCAAGGGAGGTCGTAGGACAACTGGTGGTGAATGAGGATGAGAGGCTGCTCTCTGTAGTTATCTATGTATAGGTGGGAATATAGGTAAGCGTATCGATGGTGGGAGGTGGTGGATCGGGTGGGAGGGCATGGTGGAGTGTGGGTATCTTTGGTGGTGTAGCTAGGGATAAGGTAGCAAAGTGTTCTGCCAATCTATTCATATCACAAAATGAGGAGGTATCGAGTGTAGGATATTCTTGGAAGAAATCATAGGGGATGGTGATGGTTGATGTGGGTGAAGGCGTGTCTTCTAGCATGTCCATATCAATGTACTCTTCCAAGGTGTGTGTTGGACGTGGAGGAGGATGTAAGGATAGATCTTGGATCTCATATTCTAATGTATAGATGATGGTTGGGTGATAACCTAGGCTAGTTTTGTCGGTGGGTGATCGGACACGAGGGTTAATGGGTGTACGTAGCCCTTGCTCATAATGGCCTAACCCAAACCCATGCCAATGAAAATATTGTAGGTAGTGCAAGGAAAATTGAGGGTTGGCTAGGTGTGTAATTGCATCACCAGAGCTAGATTGTGGTGGTGGAGAAGTTGGTGAGGGGATCGAAGAGTCTACTCCCGCATACACAAAGTTGGTGTGGTTTTTAGGACTTCCTAATTGTATGACGGTTTTGATAGTCAACACCGAGGCTGAGGGATGGCCAAAATATTGGGTAGATTGGATAGGGGTGTCACATACGTGGGCATCGCATACGTTATAGTCTCCTAGGCCATTGTTTTTCATGAAGATGGATATGCATGGTGTGGCACGCTCTGGCGATTGGGGTGGCATATCCGAATCAGATGAGGAAGGAGAAAGTTAGGATTCCCTAATGGTGGTAGCTAAAGGGTGTGGAGATTCATCCGAGTTGGGTGTTGGTTGTTCGGGTTCATGATGTTTGGTTGTTGTGGCTTGAACAGGCTATTTGTTCTATGTAGGGGATGGCATCGATGTAGGTGCAGGGATGCATGGAGATGTGAATGTCTTAGGTTTCGATCGGAAGGGAAGAGGAGGTGTTTGTGGTGTAGGAAGGATAGGGGCTTCCATATGCAAGGGTGGAGGAGGTAATGTAGTCGGTTGTGTGATGGGTGGCAATGGTGGTTGCGACACCGTGGGTGGAAATTGGAATGGTAGAGGTTGGGAGGATTGTGGAGGCCATAAGAATGGTGGTGAGGAAGGCATGGTATCAGTTTTAGGTCCCCTAGAAGATGATGCTAATGGTGCAGATATCGAGGCTTGTGTTGTTGATGAACACTGGGATGTTGGGGTGGAAATTGGGGAGGATACCGATGCTCCTACTGACTGGTGAGAAGATACAGGGAATAGTTGGGAGGATGAGAATGAAGGCACAGGGGGAAGGTCTATGACATTACAAAACTTAAAGGGGTCTCCATCGGCTGGGACACAGTGAACAAGTCCATTGTGGATGTACTTGAGGCAATGGTGCAATGTGGATGGGACACACTGCATGTCTCTAATCCAAGGGTGATCGAGGAGAATATTGTATTGCATTTCTCCTTGGATGATGTGAAAGAGGATGGGGATCATACGGATGCCTACGTGAATGGGCAGAACTATGGATCCTATGGTAGGTCTCATGGAACCATCGAAAGCACGTAGGTCTAGGGAAGGTGTGGCAAAATGGGCTGGAGGGAGGTGTAGGTGATGCAGGGCTATTATGGATATGATGTTGATGGATGAGCCCATGTCAACGAGTACCCACTTGTAGGTAATATCATTGATATTAGCTTGTATGTGAAGGGGAGGATCGACTCCTTCACCAACGAGTTTCGTTATCTCATGGTCATGGAAACTAATTGAAGGTTGAAGGCATCATGGGATGTTCCCTATGAAATTGACAAAAGCATTTGTGTCATGTGTCTCTAAGTCAATGGAATGTAGGATGTCATTCAACGCCTCATGATGGGGTTGAGACTATTGTAGGAGATCAAATATGGATAGCCATGCGGGGGCATTGCGTAGCTGATGGGTTAGACTACCATGGATGGTAATCACATTTTGAGGTGGTGGTGGTATGGTATTAGGCATTTGGGGTGTTTGTGGGGATGTAAACTAGATAGGGGGAGAAACAATAGGTGTTGTCTAGCATGATGGGTACCGTTGGTTCCTCGTAGTAAGGTTGATCATACCTACTACTCCATGTGATGGAGGATCATGCTGGACATTGTTGACTTGGTGAGGTGGCATTGGAGGATTGTTTGGAGGTCTAGGGGGATTGGGTCCTCTATGATCTGGTAGAGGGTTTTGGAAAATCCCTAGGTTTTGGTTCTGTGGGGCTAGAGGGTTTGCTACCTGAATAGTGCCCCTATCGATTAGGTCTTGAACTTGCCCCCAAAAGGAGTGACATGAATCGATATTATGGCCATGCTGCCTATGAAAGGGATAGAAGAGCTGCTCATTATAGTCATGAGGCTTAGGTGAATTTGGATCCAATGGATGGATCTCGGGTAGAACGAGATGGTTGCCCTCATACAATCTATGGAATAGGGTTGGTAATGGTTTAGATAAGGGTGTAAAGTTGCATGGTGGACCCTATGGGCACATGCCATGGTATTGTTGTGGTCGAGGTGGGGCAGGAGCATTAGCTTGGAGTGCTTGCGGTTGTGGTGTATAGGGTGGAGGAGTCGGTACTAGTGCTAGGGTAGCAGTTGTGACTTGGTTGGTTTGCGGTGGTCATGGGTAAGGTTGATTTGGTGTGGGTCTATTGAAGTGGAAGTTGGAGTTATAGTTGGATTTGGCTCTCAACTTAATCTTCCTAGACTGGACCTTAATATCTTCGATCACTTTTTCTTGTGAGATAGCATCTTCAAAAGTATGACTTTGGTGAAGTTGGAGGGATGTGGAAATGTGTTTGTGGCAACTCTTGGAAAAGAGTGTCACAAGCTTTGAGGTGGGGAGGCTATGGGTGAGGTCATGGATAATCACTCTCCATATAGCAACAAACTTAGTAATGGGTTCATCGTCCACCTATCGTAAGGCGTAGACATCAAAAAATGTGGTCTTTTTCTTGATGTTGATGGAAAAGTGCTCTAAGAAGGAATTGGCTAGTTGCTCAAAGGTATACAGGCTATGGCATGGTAGCATGTTGTACCAATCCAATGCTGGCCTAGTGAGGGATAGGGAGAAGGTACGCAACATAAGGGGGTTACTACTATGAAGCTAGTAGCAGGATGAGCGGTAGTTGCTCACATGTTCTCTGGGATCTTCCTTACCTCTATACTTGTCAAATTTTGGTATTTTGAAGTGATAGGGATAAGGAGGAATAGGGACTGATGGATGAACTGGCTCATTGCATAGTTCATCATAGCAAGGCTTTTGTGGCCCATAGCTAGAGGTGCGTAGGTTCAACATTTTGACTTCATCTCGTAAGAGTTGAAGTTTGGGTGTCATAGGAGTCGAGGGTTGGGCTATGGTAGGTTGACCCTATGGATGTGGTGGATATTGGTATTGTTGTTCTTCATAATATTGTGGGGAATACTATTGTGCCTGATCATGATAAGGTGGGTATTGGGTGACATGTGTTGTCGTGTCTATGGGCACACTAGGTTGTGGGGTAGGTGTCTGTTGAGGATAATAGTACTATGATTGGGCAACATGCGGTTGTGGCATGGGTACTTGTTGGTTTGGAGCCTACTGTATTGGTTGAGCCATGGGTGGTGATGACCAAACTGGAGGAGGCATAAAGAAGCTAGGTGTAGCTGGTGGTAATGTAGGTGTCGGTACTACTGGTGCTAGGGGTGGTCGAGATGAGGTATCAAAAGATGGGATCTGTCTCTGCCCTAGAGGGTAGGAAGTAGGGAAGCTAAACTATGTGGAATAATTTGGTTGAGTGGTTGGATAAGCTATTAGTGTCGGTCCATAGGTAGGATGGATATGGGTAGTGGGAGCCTAAAAAGGAATAGGTGGTGGTATCCTAAAGGTCATCGTAGGCAAAGGTGGCTCCAAGGGTTGGGTGTCGTACACTCTGGATACCTGGGAGATAGGTGGGAAAGCTACTAAAAAGGTGGGATAAGCTACCGAGGTAGGAGCTTGGGTTGAGGGGAAAGTGTATGTGTACACTCCCACTTGGGTTTGTGCATCTTGCTCCTGAAGAGGCTATTGGGAGGTACCCTCAGATATGGTGAAGAACGACTCTTGGGAAGAGGATGGTTGGTACTCTTGTGAGGAGTACGGGTGTGAGGTTTGAGGGAATGCTTGCGGTTCTTGTTGGGAAGGGATCTGTTGTGCAGTTTGGAAGGATGGCTTCTGGCTTCCTATAGTGGAGGAGGATGGGTCAGACACCATTCCTATGGTAGGGGTGAATGATGTGACCTCAGGATGGGTATGGTTTAGGAGGGAGGAATCATTCTCAAATAGGGATTGAGATAGATTTTGGAAGAAGGGATGTGCAAAGGTGGGTGAAGTAGGCATGACCTCCTCATCTATGGTGAAGGATGGAGGAGATTGTCCTAGTGTTGTGTAGATCACATGGTCATAGAACATGGTTGGTGTATTAGGTGAGGATGGGGCTGAAAGGAGCGGGTAATCTTCTATGAGTGAAGTAGCGAGGATTTCACTCAAAGTTGATGTCTCCTCGTGAGGCATCATGTGTGTGAATTGTACATCAGATTCTATGCATGAATCAGATGTGTCTATGATCCTCTCCTTCATGATCGAAGGAGTAAGAGTGGATTGACTAGAGGAAGGGGGAGGCCATTCCTCCATAGAGCGTGCTTGCTCACGCGCTCTACTACAGGTAACCACAGGCATAGTGGCATGTGAAAAAGGGGTTTTTAAGAATAAACCCTATGTGATGTAGACTCAACTGTGTCTAATGTGAGTGTAAAGTAAGTGACATGTTGTGTGTAGCAAAACAATATATAGTGTAGTGTGTTGAGACCGGTCTGTGATCATGCAAACAATGGTAGACCAGAATCAATTCTAAATGTTGAGAAAATAAAAGTGTTCTATTTATTTTGTGTGTTGTAATGTTGATACTCCCTATGTAGAATCATGGGTAATGGAGTGAATACTCTAGCAAGTCAGGAATGTCATCAATATCAAACCTCCTGCAACACCCAAAGATGCACAGGATAGAATGGTACCACAATGTGCGAATGGTGACCTGTATGGAAGGTGCAGTAAAATGATATCCTAAAGGGGTGGAACTCACTATGCTGAAGTGAGTTCACAATATCCTCTCACGAGAAGAGGTGGCACTGTCTAAGAACTGCTACCAACATACCCATGCTTTCACTTCACCCTCGGTTGGGCTTAGTCAAGAACGATAGTTACCAATTCCACAAATTATACTAGCCTTGTGGATGAAGGTGCTAATCCTATCCCACTCCGTAGGTAACCATTGGTGATGAAATCCAGGGCCCAATCACAAAAGTGGGGGATTTTTGGTGATGAAATCTAGAAAACCACTCCTGTGGGGCTTCTAGGTGTCTAGGGGGTGAGCTGATGGAGAGTGCAACTCGATCCACACCAGTCTCGAGCGATGGATTGGGGATGAAGTCCAATCTCACCACTTGTTTAAATACCATGTGAGTGTGTGTGGGTTTGTGTTTTTCTAACGGTGTATGCAAGGTAAGAAACTAACTAGTTGCCTTTTCAAAAGAAAACTAATCCTAATGCCTTTTTGAAAGCAAATGATTAGATAACTTATATTTTTGTAAAGAAATGGTCTAGTCCTAAATGCCTTTATAAAACAAATTAATCTACTTTGCAAAGCATAGAAACATGCAATCCAAGTGTGTGGAATAAAGGGGATTAGGAAACCCTAACTTGAACTTTTAGAATGCAAAATTCTTTCAGAGAATGTAAGAGGGGATTAGAAACCCTAATTTTACTTTAGAATGTAAAGTTCCTTTTAGCAATGGAAGCTATCAATGAAGGAAGAACAACTTAGGCTTATGCTACATGCAAAAATAAAAGACAAATGCAAATTTATTTGAGAAATAAATTTTGTACACTTGCTGGAAAGTTGCAGGTCCTAAAAATTTCAGAAACCCTAAAGATTTGACAACTTTGCAATGAAAACAAAACTATGTCTAGCAATGATTATTTAACTAGTTAGTGAAATTTTTGTTTCCAAAACTTGCAACAAAGGTATAAAAAGTGAACATACCTACATTATGATGCTAAGGGGGGTTTTCTTGGCCCCTGAAAAGATCACCCCAGTTGATTTGGGGGTTTTTGAGGCTTCTGCACTCAAATCGCAACCCGAGGGGCAAAGTTTGGAGGCCCAAATCACCACCCGGGGGTGAATTTATAGAGAGCTAGTTCACGAGGCGAGGGCGAATCAGCTGTAGAGGCTACAAATCAGAGTTTTGATGACCTAGGGTGTTTCCTAGGGTTTTGGAGGTCTCTATGGAAAACATCTTTGGTACCTGCAAGACACAGAAATAGAGGATAATGTCAGATTTACAAAGAAAATGAATCTAGCACTATCCATTGTGGGGGTCCCACCGGCGTGCCAGAATGAAACGGTCAGAAAATGACATTTGATAATTTAACACAAAACACAATGATGCATTAAACAAAGAGACTGTGATTCCATTGATATTAATAAAAATATGTTACAAGAGGGACATGATGCCCTTTATCCATTTCTCTTCCTAACAATGTTACAATCAATTTTATGCCTTCTTCGATCGTCCCTCAGTGTAGGTGGGCTTCTTTGTATGTGGGCCACCATCGGGTTGCTGTTGGTTTGATGTTGCTTTCCCTCTTCAGATTTACTTCACTCTATATTTGGGTGGTAAGATCTATTTCATATTATTATTACCTTCTGCATAGTTTATTTCATGTTTTGTTCTATTTTTATGGTCATTTTGTCTTCATAAATATGGGGCCTAACTAAGGCAAGCCCCCCATTGTACTAACACCCTTTTTCAGGTTATTCATAGGTTATGAAGCAAATATGAAGAGGGAAAGAAGCATAAAACCAACAACAACCCAATGGTGGCCCACATACAAATATATTCTACTTAATTCGGTAGCAAAAATCTTGGATATTCTACTTAATGATCACAATTTTCAGTGATATGACTTTTTGATAACTTTCCTTTGCCCTTGAATTTCTTAAAAGGGCATTCATGTGGATAATGAGGTTCTCCATAGGTGAAGCAACTTAAATTAAGTGCTCAAGGATTTACGCTCAAGGTTTTACTTTCAATACTTATTTTAGGGTTCTTGATGTTCCTTTCCATGTTTTGTTTGCCTTGTTCAATATAAGCTTCCATTGTCCTTTCTTATTGCTCCAATTGCTATGTTAATAAATTAATTATTGATACCATTTGTTCCATATATACCTAGATCATTTTAATTATAGATACAATCTCATCCATGTCTCCTGATTACAAACAGAAAAACATATTAGCTTTTAATTCAAACTGTATGTTATTATGACATTTATAAATATCAAGTAAATATTCCAAGCACATTGTCTGAGATTGAGCTTCAAAATTACTGATTATATAGAGATTTTCATTTGATGTTTTTTTCGAATAACTTGGCTCCTTGAAAATCTAAGGCTTTTGAGAGCTTTTTTTTATCAACCCGACAGTGTCGGTACGTCCCATGATAGAGAAGTCATGTATATTTTTCTTTCCTATAGGATTTTAAATTGAAGCCATAGACTTATTATTGTAAACTTATACCTTGAAATCCCTACTTCCTTAGATAATTTCAGATTGGAATCATCCTTAATTTAATTAGATTTGTGGTCTTTTGCTGCCATTTTTCATATCCTTAGTCTACTTAACCCATACTTGCATTCAAATTGGGCCATTAATTCATGTTGTTGAGCTAGCTAATCCATCGGTATTTTCAGATTATCATGGGGTTCTTTGTTGAAATTTCCCTATCAAGGGCTAAGTTAACTATTTAATTTAAGGTTTTGAGAAGATTTCAAGTCATTTTATTCTCCTTGGCCATAGACTTCGTTTCCCTTATTATTTTTTGAGGGGGATTTAGTTGTTTCTTCAGCAACACTTGTTCTTACGATTTTCCTAAGGACTCATTTTAGGTTCTTGGTCAGTCCTTTTTCGTTGAGCGGCAACCATCGATATTTTGAGGAACTAGCTCGTAGTCTAGATGTCATTGCCTATTATCTAAGAATTCATGTGGCTCTGATACCAACTGTAAAAACCCAAGTTCAACCCACTTGGTTTCCAGTGGTCAGGAAGAGGTAAAGGAAAAAATTTCTTTGTTTTTATGCCAACCAACTATTTTATCATCTAGATAAGCATGCATAAACCTAAACGGATGCCATTCTACTACAGATAAAATATCCGAGAGGGTGAGATTGGCCAGATCCCAGTTGTAAATGCCATGTCATACTTCCACTCCTACCCGAGTAACCAAGTATTGGCAGGGGTTCTCCTACTCCAGGGCCCATATCACCTGGAGCTTGAACGCTTATTTTCCCCTATACCTGCGATGAGGTAATAGCATGTGCATGCTAGGACTGATGACAATTCACTTCCCTGAATGGCATCATGAGGTTACCAATACCTGGCTCACACTCCAGAGGTCTTAATTCTGCATAAGCCCATATCATTACACAGACTCCCTTAAAACCTCTGTCTAGATTCTAGATGGGTTAGTCTAAGATTTATGCCCATATCATAAATATTTTATTCTCCTTATATATCCATATTTTGACTTAACCAGAGTCGAATGAGAGCTCCGCTCCCCATTCAAAGGCTGGAGACATGAATGCCTTCCATATTGATTGTCTACCCACAATCTTTAAAGTTGTCTTCCCACAACTTCTTTGTTGTCTCTTCATAATTTTTATACCATTTTAAAATCTTTTGGTCTAAGTATTCAATGCTTGTATGAGTTTATAGGTAAATTGAAGAAAAGCCTTTCCGTTACTAACTTTATTATTACATTAAGTCGTACATAATGCACAATATAAACATAATTACTCTATGCTAAGTTACACTATGCTATTACATATATTATTAACTTAACATCCTAAAATAAACCTTTCAATATACTGATTTTTAAGAGAAACAAATCCATCAAATACTTTAAGCTACTAATTCTATCAATCAAAGGCTTTTTATACTACCAGTGAATATTATTACCTTGATAGAATAAATATGTTTTCATCCTATCATTAAGGAAAAGCATAACTCCTTTCTAAAGCTACTACTATACTATTAAATTCTTTAAGTTATTAAAGGAAACTAAGTTTAAATAAACTAATAAAACAAATAAATTATAATTATTCATCTATCTATTCATATATCCATGAGGTATTTCCTGGTGTTGGGAAGCTACATTTTTTCATTGATGATAAAATAATTTAATATTTCACATATTCTATATAATTTAATTTTAATAATATTACAGATAAAATGATGCAGAGGATACATTTGCTAGATAACTCATGCAATAACCTCCGAATGTAAGCTCAACCAAACTAAGAACCATAAGAATTTCACCAACCCAAATATACTTCCATTCCATGACTGTATACAGTTATCAACGTCTTCCATAATTTTTTATCATTTCCAAAAATATTCAAGGTCATGAAAAATAAAACAACCCTAAAACAAAACCTTCAATCATTATTATCTTATAATATATATATATATATATATATATTATTTATTTTTATTTATTTAATATATATATATATATATATATATATATATATAATTATTGTTATTATACATAACATCAACAAATTAGATCACCACTTTAGTTTTTCTCCAATTCTTCTCTCTTCTGGAAATTGATGTTATTATCTACCAGAAGAGAGTAGCTCCTGTGCTCTCAACACTTTCTTTGCCATTGGAGATTTAAAATTCTTTATTTATTTTAAAATAAGCAAAACCTATATATAAGATTCTATTCATTCATAAAATGCAATCATATGGATGCAGCTATATGAATACTCCTTGTGAGAGCTTCCATGTACTCTCGGACCATGGTGTTTTCCACACCTACATCATATCCCTCCTTACCTATCATGGTTTTCTCCTCATCTTCCACCTGAAGGAGGGGTACTTGATCCACTAGATAACGCCTTTTCCAGTCACTTGATATCACCTTGTTAGTCCAGAATATGGACACATGCTCCTGATGATACAATCCTTATTTTCCTCTATCTTCCATATCTACCAAGAGTGGATATCCATATTTTCTATCTTGCTAGCTATATCCCTCAATAGATTCTATCTGGACCTGCATCTATCGAACCATCAGTAGTACCATATTCTTATGAGTAAAAAATATAAGCTAACTGGTGTATTTGAGAGGGTTGTTACACCTATGCTGTTGTACCCTATCAAGGTGATGTGTAGGCAAGGTCACACCAACCTGCTCTACCCAATGTGTGAAGTCATGCCCTAACCTATGAATAGGCATGTCAGCCCTTATAGTTACGTGAATGCATGGTACCACTCTATCTACTAGCACCTCAGTGCACTATACCTTTCATCAAAAAATGCATGTGATGTATTGAAATACTGGGAACACTCTCCCAAGTAAAGTCCATCACCCCTCATGCTGTCCCTCATAGGGCTCCCTCATAGGTGTGGCTCATGCCCTACTGTCTTAGGGTTAGGTTGAGTAGAGGCTCACCAAGGAGGTATGACTAGGTCCCTAGGGCTATAGCGGAGATGACTTATGTCTCCTAATCCATTCTCTATAGCTTTTGCCCATGATTGGGCTTGGCTGTAGGTGCACACCATTGTAACTCTCTACCAAACTCTAAGTGATTATCTCCTTTACATATTCTTAATGTAACAATAAACATGAAAATAAAACACTCAATAAGATAGATTATTATCTCTTTTAAGTTTTATATGTGAATCCCTAAACTATTTTATGTGTTTCGGATGTGTTGTTTGTAAAGAATGACCTTGTGTCACATGTTTGAAATCTTGTTGGATGATACTCTTGTGTTTAATTGGATTTCACCTATATAATCACAACTCAAAAAACCAGCTATAAACTCTAGGTCATGTTATCCTACCTATAATGTGTGGTAATGAAGTCCACACATGGCCAGGGAGCACAGGTCCTACTAGTTCCTCACCTAGTTCACCTGCAATCTGTAATATATCTCTCCGAAGAGAGCTATGTACTATAACCCATAGGCTATGATTTATCTTAGAACTGACCTTTACAAATAACATGGTTCATGGGATTTGAGACAATGGGTGGAGATGCAAGCCACCTCATTGAACTCTACAAGTGGATGATGATGAAATCCACCTCACTAGTGTTTAAGTGAATCGTGGTGTGTGTGGTTCCTTTTAAGCCAAAGAAAGTAAGAAAAGAACCATTCGATGATCATTCACTAGATGCATACAAAAGGTGTGTTTTACTTTTAGAAATTTAGTATAAAAATAACTCCCAAATTTATCTAGAAATACAAAAACCCTAAATGCTAGCCTACCCATTAGCCTACCCATTGGGTAGGCTACAAGCAGACAATCCAAAGAGATGCATTCCTACTTTGAATTTCTTTTCATTTTTCTCCTTTTATATGTTTTTGTTATTTCATATTTAATAAAAAGGAAAACTAGCTTTTAACCTTTCTAAAAAAGCAAAAGATACGAGAAAAACCAAATAAAAATAGTTTCTAAAATTGCAAAATAGATATGGAAGATTCAAATGCCTACCTCTTCATTGCCAAAACTTGCTATTTCTAGAATTCTGCCCTGAAAACTCTCTGGTTTCTATTTACTCAAGGGTGGGATGAATAGTAAGTATGTATTCATTATAGGGTGGGATGAATTTGCATTTGTGCTAGGGTGGCACAAATAGCATATAAGGGTTCGTTTCTGTCCATAATGAATATCACCTACAACATTGAAAGATGGAAAGTGAGCTCCAAAATTTACCTAAAGCAAAAGGGACTAGGTCCCACCATGATCACCACTAAATTAGGGAAAAATTATGCACCAAATTATGATAAACAATATATGTATCTATGTCCTACTGCTCAAGAGCATCAAACGAAAGCATGCAAGTAAGATGGAAAAGATAGCAAATAACAAGAAATGGAGCAAAGTAAATAGAATTATTATTAATTAGGTAGGTCAAATGTAGGTTACAAAATGTCCCCTTTTAGGGCTCAAATTATTGATACATCTGTTTACAAATCGGGTGCCCAAGGATCAAAATCCTTCAAGTAACTTGGGTGCACATCCAATGTCTTTCCTCGTACCCACAATCGAAGTGGGCGGACCAAGGTTGCCACAACTTGTATCTTGGATATTTATGTCTTGTGCTTCTTCCTAATTTTCTGTAAAACCTACACCTGCACACAAGGAAACTAGAAATATCAAATAGCAAGTGTGTATGATGTAAAACATGCAATCCCCACAGGCAAGAAAAGAGCATATATGGTGCGCCTATATCAAATGAACTCCAAATGATATGAAATTATAGATATAAGTAGAATAATATATTTTGGAAAGAGATCACCCAAAATTGTGTTGAAATTGTGTCTGTTGATGTGGCGTAATTGTAGTACACTTCCTCAACCTGTAAAACCCAATGCTTGTAATTTCTCAACCTAAACATATCAAAAACCTATGAAATTTGGAAAGTAATAATAAATAGACATTTTAAGACAACCCATGTTGTTATATTTCATAAATAAATCTCCTATCATGGTGCATGATCCAGTGGGTCCTATAGGCCTGCAAAACCTTAAAATCATAATATCTCGGCCAATACAACTCAGAATGACATGAAATTTTAACTAAAGCATAATATGAACATATGGAAAATAAATAATTAAAAAAAATTAGAAAATTTTCCATAAATTTCTATTCATAATAGGATGGGATGAATAATACTGTCACAAATTGGGGGGCACCCGAGGGTGGGATGCCCATTAATTCTACATAAATTTTGCCACCAATTCTACTAGGGATTGATTAAAAAAATTATGGGAGGTATTTTAATAAAATTTAGTGAGTAAATTAACTCATATGGTTCAGTTATGTGACAAATTGTGCCTACTAGTTCCCTCGCAAACCTCCTTCACTAGGTAGAGATTCTGAGGTAAAAATGGTCACAAAAGGTGGAAGGAAATCTTAGCAGGACTCTGTTGCTTTGTATTAAAACTCCTCCCTATATTTTGTATGGAAATTGGATTCACTTTATAGCCCAAGGAGGCTCATGTGCAAAAAGGCATGTGAGGGCATGCATGGCAAGAGGCGCCACTTGGCCACTAGGGTGACATGCATTGGAAGGGGAAGAGAATCTCCCAATTTGACCTCATTCATGGAGCAAGGCCTAGATATGTTGCATGCTATGGCTTACATGCAAGAATAGGTAGGAATATAACTATTACCATGTGCCATTTGTCCAGATTTGAATTTTTTTGGTAAAACTTGCTATTCATCCCACCTGAGGATGAATGCTTCTATTCACTCCAAGATGGGATGAATAGAATCTGTATTCATCCCAAAGTGATATGAATAGAAATGGGGTGATCAAAAGGTCCCAAAAGTGGCCTAAAACCTTCAAAAATCTTGCACTAAGTGGTTATAACCATTGTATGCCTGTTGAGGACTGCCCTAGGTGCCTTGGTATGTCATTTTCATCATTGCTTATGGTAGCATAATCAGATTGACCATATTTTAGTGTCTATAGGCTTCTATGGCATTTTCTTCAAGGCTACTATGAGATTTTTGTATCAAGGCTTCTATGGCCCGTTATTCAATCTACAATGGAGATCTTTAGTCTCCTAGCTTCACTAAACCTTTTCTTTAGAAGTCTTCTTTTGTAATTTTCTTCTCCTACATAAGGATCTAATATCTACACTATGAGGACACACTGACCTTTGGGCAACAAAGTTGGAATCTCCTATATTTATATCATAATATGAGTACCAATCCTCTAAAAATTAATTGTATACAAAAAAGAAACTTTGGGTAACAGTTAGAAAATTCTATATATCCTAGATCTTCACTAGATGATCTATCAATTTAGTGGATTGAATGCTGAGTCCTGGCCTTCATGAGTTTTTCTATAACTCTGTGGAATGACTCTAGTCAAATGCAATCTTAATATTTTCTAGAACTGATATTTCTTTCAGTCCTCACTTGTGAATCTTCCTGATTATACCACCTATATTCTTTTGAGATATTTTGACAATGACTAGTCCAATGGTACGTTAGGTTGAAAAAATACTCAGGCTCAATAATGATGGTGATTTTCTTGTAGGCTTGCATAGACTAGATATACCATAGCTCTAATACCATTGTTAGCTTTTGATATAATATGCCAAGAGAGATAACAATAATGAGATGTAGAATAATATGAAAGAAATTAAATCTACTAGATGATTGAGATATGCAACAAACATAAATGATATATAAATGAATATAATGTAGATATGGATGAAATGAACACTCCATCAATAAAGCTATTGGACTACATTGCACTCATCACCACTAGATGGTGATCCACACAAAATTGTACTAACTACTAAGATCTCTAAGCTACTGTGTCACTGACTCTCCTTGTTCTATCTGAAGAAATTTATGAAGCACTCAACTCATTCTCATTTATTTGCATATAAATATTACAATGTAGTTGACTCATTCTCATTGATTTGCATATAAATATTACAATGTAGTTGATTAACCACCAAGTTGGTTAATCAACGAATTCGGAGAATGCCTATGAGAGTTATTTTAATATTAGTGCTAATAATGTGATATAACATAACAACATATGCTAACATCCTCCCTTATTACATTATTGGAAAATTCCAATAGTATCACGAAATTTTTCATATTTGATACGTCCAAGTGCTTTGGTAAAGATATCTGCAACTTGCGCATCAGTAGGAATGTATTGAAGTTGTATATGGTGATTTGGAACTTCATCTAAAATAAAATGACAACTGGTATCAACATGTTTGGTACATTCATGAAAGATTGGATTTTTGACAAGATTCAAAACACCTTGATTATCGCAAAACAAATGACGAGGAAGATTCTTTGGAAGGCCCATGTTTGTAAGAATTTGACTTAACCACATTATCTCACAGACTACTTCACTGGCTGCACGATATTCTGCTTCTGTAGAAGATAAAGCAACCACATGCTGCTTCTTACTGTGCCATGAGATAGGTCCATATCCTAGATGAAAAAAATATCCAAAAGTGGATTTACGATCATCAATGATGCAAGAAAGGTAAGTGCTAACAAATAATTATTAACAAAATATCAAACCTTAATCACATTAACCTTAGCATAGAAATGCCTTAGGTTTATATAAGTTACAGATCTTTAGAAAATATATTAAATTAATATCTAACCTAAATATCGCTAACCTACGCGCTTGGATGAATAAGCGCCAACAACTAACTAACCTAGGATATTTAGGAATTAACCTAGGTTAACCATTAGATATTTTAAACAATAAATATCTACATGGTAAATAGTCAAAGTAGATGTAATAATCTAACTAATGTAGTATAATGCAATATACTACCTCATTTTACCCTAACACCCCCCCTTTATTACATTACTTTGAGATACAAAGTTTACTCCAAAGCAGATTGAAATTTGACACGTCCAAGTGCCTTTGTAAAAATGTTTGCAACCTGTTCGTTGGTGGGAATGTGTTGGAGCTGAATTTTGTGTTTAGGAACTTCATCATGAATGAAATGAAAATCTGTATCAATATGTTTAGTTCATTCATGATGTACTGGATTCTTAACCAAGTTCAAAACACCTAAGTTGTCGCAAAACATGTGAATAGGAAGATTCTTTGGTAGGCCCATGGTAGCCAAAATGCGACTTAACCATATCGCTTCACACACAGCTCCACATGTAGCGTGATATTTTGCCTCAGTTGAAGATAAGGCAACAACCTGTTGCTTTTTACTATGCCATGAGATAGGACCAGATCCAAGATGAAAAACATAGCCTGAAGTTGATTTTCTGTCATCTATGGAGCCAGCCTAGTCAGAGTCAGTGTAACTCTGTAAGAAGAATGAGTTATTCTTTTTATACTCTAGACCATAATCTGTACTACCCTGAATGTAGTGTATGACTCTTTTAGCTACTTTCCAATGGGAGACCTTTGGTTCTTGCATGAACCGAGAAAGATAGTTTACAGCAAAAGTAATATCTGTTCTAGTATTAGTCAGATAGATAAGGCTTCCAATCATTTGTCTGTAAAGTGTTCCATCTACCTGTGGTGAGTCTTCATATCATGATAAATGTAACCCTGATTCCATCGGTGTTGCTTTGGGTTTACAATCAGTCATACGATATTTTTCTACTAAAGTATTAGCATACTTTTTCTGAGTCACCCTTAGATGATTCTTTTTCTATTCTATTTCAAGGCCAAGACAGTAGTGGAGAAGTCCTAGGTCTATCATATCAAATGACTTTTTCAAGTCATCCTTCATGGCTTTAATTAAATTCTCTGAATTTCCAGTGATGATCAGATCATCTACATATAACACAAGAATCACTATCTCAGAACCTGTGTTCTTGATATAGAGATTTGCATCTGATGGACTTCTCTTAAATCCGTGTTGCAATAGGTGACAATCCATATTTATGTACCATGCTCTTGGGGCTTGTTTTAGCCTGTATAATTATTTTACCAATTTGCAAACTTTTTTCTCATGGCCTTCCTTTGCAAATCTAGGAGGTTGAGTCATGAATACTTCCTCTTTTAAGTCACCATTAAGAAAGGCACTTTTTACATCCATCTGATGTAACTTCCATCCGAATTGTGCTGCCATAGCACAAAGTACTCGAATGGTAGTCATCCTTGCTATAGGAGCAAAGGTTTCCTCATAGTCCAGTCCTTCATTTTGAGCATAGCACTTTGCCACAAGTCGGGATTTATGCTTATTTATAGTGCCATCTGCCTTATATTTTATTTTGTAGACCCATTTGCAACCAATGGGTTTCTTACCTTTAGGCAAATTCACTAGCTTCCATGTTTTATTTTTAATGAGGGAGTTATATTCTGCATCCATAGCTATATTCCACTGAGGCAGACTAAGTGCTTCATCAACTGTAGAAGGTTCATTATCATCACATGCTGATAAGTAAACCCTCTCCTCATCTATCTCCATCTCATCTTCCCTTGGTAACTCTCTATCTATAGAAAGGTCTTGAAAATCTGCACAAAGATCATCAACTGAAGTGGATGCTTTACCCTTTTCTTTCTGTGACATGCTTCTTGTCTTTGGACGATTGAGAGTAAGATCTGGAGGGGAAGTGAGTTTAGAGTCCTTCAATGTGCTTGTATACCATTTGGGTGGTTTCTTCTATTGTGAAGAAGAAGAAGAAGGAGGAGGAGGAGGTTGTTGTTCCTCCTCATCATCTAGGTATACTGATGTAGTGTTGGATGTGAAAGCTTCATCAAACACTACATCTCTACTTATATATATCTTCTTGGTATATGGGTCTATCAAACGATAGCATTTTGAAATTTCATCATAACCAAGAAATATACAAGGTAGAGATTTCTCATCTAATTTCTTTCTTTTCTCCTTAGGTATATGCATAAATGCTTTACACCCGAATACCCTTAGATGAGTTATGGAGGGTTTCCTACCACTCCATGATTCCTGAGGAGTCATACCTTTTAGTTCCCTTGTGGGAGCCCTATTCAGAAGATATACCGTAGTTTGAACAGCTTCAGCCTAGTAAGTTTGCTCAAGGTTGGCCCCCTTAAGCATACATCAAACCATTTCCATTATGGACCGATTTCTTCTCTCAGCAACCCCATTGGATTGAGGAGTGTAGGTTGTTGTTAACTGTATTTTTATCCCATGTGTCTATAAGAATGAGGAAAATTCTTTTGATGTGTATTCCCCCCCTTGATTTGAACAGAGGGTCTTAATAAAGCATCCCGATTCCTTCTCAACAAGAGTTTTAAACTGCTGAAAATAGGAAAATGCTTCTGACTTCAATTACAAGAAGAAGACCCACATTTTGCGTGAATGATCATCAACAAACAATTGAAAATACCATTTTCCTCCACAACTTGTAGACATAGGACCACACAAATCTGTGTGTACTAACTCCAAAGGTTCCTTAGCTTGAAAAGAGCTAGGTTCAAAAGGTACTCTATGTTGCTTGCCTGACAAGCAATCATAGCACACTGGAAAAATAGACGAAAGGGGAGGAAGTCCTTTCACCATTTGATATTTACTCAGTTCTAGTAAATATCCTGAACTCAAATGCCCAAATCTCTTATGCCAAAGAGAAGTGGCCTCCTTTGTGGTCATTGCAAGTGCGGTATGAGTGGAGGTAAGTGCATCTAAGACAAACAAACCATGTTTGTATGAGCCAGTTGCTATCGGTTTTCCCTTTTAGGTGATGAAGCAACGTTTCTTGTCTTTGTCCACAGTAAAATTGACATTCATGTTATTTTCCAGGATTTGTGGAACTGACAAGAGATTATTTTTTAATCTTGGAACATAAAGAACTTTTTCAATATTACATTCTCCATCTGGAAGGGAGACTGAAACACTGCCTTCACCCTAAACTCTATAGGTCTGATCATCAGCAATGGTGACCGGTCTACCTACTCGAGCTTCAAAAGTAGCAAACCATGATTTATCGCCAGTCATTATTATTCTTTCTATATTCCAGACCATAATTTGTACTACCATGAACATAATGAAGCACTCTTTTTGTTGCTTTCCAGTGTGTCATCTTAGGCTCTTGCATGAACCTTGAAAGATATCCCACAACAAAATTGAGATCTGGTCCGGTATTTGTCAGATATAGGAGACTCCCAATCAAGCGGCGATAGAGGGTACCATCTACCTGAGGTGACTCATCATATCGAGATAACTTAAGTCCTTGCTCCATGGGAGTTGCCTTTGACTTATAGTTAGTCATCCGATATTTTTCTACTAAAGTATTGGCATACTTCTTTTGTGTTACTCTAATATGAAATTTTTTTTGAGTAACTTCTAAACCAAGACAATAGTGTAGAAGTCCTAGATCTGTCATTTCAAATGATTGCTTCAAGTCATTTTTCACTAAGTCAATCATTCTTTCTGAGCTTCCTGTAATGATCAGATCATCCACATAAAGTACAAGAATCACTATATCAGAACCATTTTTCTTAATATAGAGATTTGCATTTGAGGGACTTCTTATGAAACCATGTTGCATAAGGTGACTATCTATCTTGATATACCAAGCTCGAGGAGCTTGTTTTAGCCCATACAATGATTTGATCAACTTGCATACTTTTTGTTCTTGCCCCTCAACCACGAATCCTTCTGGTTGAGTCATGTATACTTCTTGTAAGTCACCATTCAAGAAGGCACTTTTAACATCCATCTGATGCAATTTCCACCCAAAATGAGCTCCCATGGCACAAAGTACACGAATGGTAGTCATTTTTGTAGTAGGGGCAAAAGTCTCTTCATAATCTATGCCTTCTTTCTAAGCATATCCCTTTGCAACAAGCCGGGATTTATGCTTATCAATAGATCCATCTACCTTATACTTTACTTTGAACACCCATTTGCAGCCTATGGGTTTCTTCCCTGTTGGCAGATCGACTAACTTCCAAGTATTATTTTTAAGGAGATATTTATGTTCTACATCCATGGCCTCTTTCCACTATGGTTCAACAAGTGCAGATTGAATCGTTGTGGGTTCGTTTGTATTCAATTTAGACATAAATTTTTCCCCATCCTTATCTTCCTATCTATCATTTTATGTGCCCATTGACAAATCATCAAAGTGTTGACAAAGTTCGTCAACCTCTGAAGTAGATTCTTCTGCTCTCATATGTTGAGTCATACTGTGAGTACATGGCCTATCAAGAGATATATATGGAAGGGATTTCAATTTAGCATCTCTCAAAGTGCTAGTATACCATTTTGGAACTTTTTGTTTTTGTTGTGGAAGTTGAACCTCCTTCTTAGGCTCTTCTTCATCTAGGTATATAGTTGTGGATGTGTCTTTTGATGTGAGAGCTTCATCAAATATAAAATCTCTATGTACATGTGTCTTCTTGGTCTTAGGATCAATCAATCGATAACATTTTGAGTACTCATCATAGCCAAGAAAGATACACTACAGGGTTTTCTCATCCAACTTCCTCCTTTTCTGTTTTGGAATGTGCATGAATGCTTTACATCCAAACACCTTCAGATGAGCAATGGAAGGTTTCTTACCACTCCATGCTCCTTGTGGAGTCTTCCCTTGTAGATCTCTAGTGGGTGCTCTATTTAGGAGGTATGATGCTATGTTTACTACTTCTGCCCAATATTGATCCTCAAGATGTGCTCCTTTTAGCATACATCGAACCATTTCCATAATGGAATGATTTCTTCTTTCTGCAACTCCATTCTGCTGAGGTGTATAGGCTATAGTCAGTTGTCTTTTGATCCCATGTTTCTTAAGAAACTCTAAAAACTCTTCAGAGGTGTATTCCCCCCCTCAATCTGAGAGAAGGGTTTTTATCAAATATCTTGACTCCTTCTCAACAAGTTTCTTGAACTGTTGAAAGTAGAGAAATGCTTCTGATTTCAATTGAAGAAATAAAACCCACATATTTTGTGAGTAATCATCAAAAAATAGTTAAAAATACTTTTTCCCACCATAGATGGTTGGCATAGGACCACACAGATCGGTATGTACCAGCTCTAAAGGTTTTGCAGCTTGAGAGGAGCTTGCTTCAAAAGGCACTCGATGTTGCTTCCCTGCTAAGCAATCCGAGCAAACTGGTAAGATAGATGAGAGGGGTGGAAGACCTTTCACCATCTCATATTTGTGTAATTCAAGCAAATATCTAGAACTGAGATGCCCATAACGCCGATGCCAGAGAGAGGTGGACTCCTTTATAGTTGCATCCAAAGCAACATGTGGAGTGGAAATGGCATCGAGAATAAACAAGCCATGTTTTTAAGAGCCGGTTCCAACATGTTTACCACTGTGTGTGATAAAACATCTCTTCTTGCCATTGACAACTCGAAACATGACTTCCATGTTTCTATCCACCATTTGTGTGACTGATAGCAGATTATTGGCTAAGCCTGGAACATAGAGAACCTTTTCAATATGACAATTACCATAAAGAAGAGACACAGAAATATCCTCTTCTCCTTTTACTTGATAGACCTGATTGTCAGCAATTGTGACTGGCTTACCCTCTTTCGCCACAAAAGTATCAAACCAATATTTATCCCCAGTCATGTGTTTTCTAGCTCCTGAATCAATATACCATACATCATCTATCTAGGAAGACGAAGTATGAGTCATGAGCACCTTGTGTGCTCTTTCAGAGTCAGAATCTGAATCGGACTCGGGAGAATTTGAGTCTGAGTTGGATTCAGCATAAGCAACATGGCCTTTAGAGTGTTTATGCTTATTGTATTTTTTCTTGTTCTTGCCCTTCTTTTATGGACCTCTTTCATTTGGTTGCTTGTTTTTGAACCAACACCTGTTGGTGTCATGGTTATTCATGTCACAAATGTTGCAATATTTTGTATCTTGTTGCTGAGATTGCTTCCCTTTTCCTTTGGAAGAAGCACCTCCTTTTTGAAATTGGCCTTGCTTTTTACCACTTTGTTGTGTGGAGAGAGCATTATCGGGAATATCATATTTTTGGACCTGAGTTGCCTCCTCAGTCTAAAGCAAGTTTACCAGTTCCACAAATAAGACTTTTCTACCAGAAACATTGAGAGAAGTGATCAACATCTTGTAGGAACTTGGTAACGCTCTCAAGATAACATAATTCAAGACATCATCATCCACAGGTTTTCCCATAGCATTCAATTTTGCTTTCAAGTCTGCCACTCTGCAAAGGAAGATGGCAACTGTTTCTCCAGAACTCATACTGAGATTATGTAGTTGAGTTTGAAGATGGAGAATAGTGGATTGATTCTTCCCTTCATACACTGTGATCAAAGCATCCCAGGCTATCTTACTAGTTTTTGCATCACAAATATGAGGTTGCACCTCATCTGTGGTAGCAAGCAAGATAAACACAAGACTCTTCTTGTCTTTCTTATCCCAATCATCTTGATCTGTTCCTGTTGTTTGAGGACATTTTGTAGTGCCAGTCACTACATCCCATAAATCTTCCAACTGAAGTATGGCTTTCATCTTTGTCTTCCATGGAACAAAGTTAGGACCTTTCAACAGTTGTGAATCTGAGAGATACTTATGAATTGTGGCCATTATGAAGGTTCCTTATACCACCAATTGGTCTCCCTTTCTTTATACCTACTAGATCGTTATATTGTAACCATTCAATATATACCCACCCTTACGTGAGGGAAACTATAGGTATATAGGAACAGTATACTACTTAATATGTACTCGCCCTTACGTGAGGGAGACTATAAGTACATATGAGAAGCACAATATATTGAACATAGGTGATACTGAAAGGGCATCATGTTGTTAATGAGGCCTAACATAGAAAGTTTTATTCCAAATGCGTGGGGCGTAACTTCCCCTAAACACTTTGGAAAAAACTTTCGTCAGGATTTACGCCTAAAAACAATCATGATGTGGGTATGAAATGGGAAAAAAAATTGGTTTGCCTTATTTCTCCTCGACGATTTATAGAGAACAAGCTCAGATGTCATTGTTGCAGCTATATTAGGTGATGAATACAGTAGTCCAAAGCATGACAACATTACCTGTAAGTGTGGACCAGAGGTATCTCAAATACGGAACGTTGTTGTGCAATAAATTGCACAAATAGGGTATAAATTTGGGGTCTTATACTTTGTTTAATTTATGATTATGAATGCAAGAAAATATAATATTTAAATGCAAAGGAAACAATCATAAATGCCCACAAATATTAGCACCTATTTCACATCTAGCAATTATTTTGCCAAATGGTTTGATTTCCCCCCTTTATCTGACAATTTTGCAAATGAATCATGTGAAAAAGAACTGAGATCTCCCCCCTTCAAATTGCAAAGTAGACAAGGATTGGGAAAAAAAATACCTAGAGAAACTCTCAAAAAATATTGGAGCTTTTCAAGGCATCATGTAGACTTCTTAGGCATCAAATGGCCATTAGAAGGCGTCACGGGCGTCAACTGTGCTGTTTCGACATCAACAAACTATGCAGAGCATCAAAAATCTGTGCAGGGCATCAAAAAACTATGCAGAGTGTCAAAAATATGTGCAGAGCATCAAAAAATTATAGAGCATCAAAAATCTGTGTAGGGCATCAAGATATCTTCCCCGAAGGGATTCGAACCTGAAACCTACTGCCTAACATTCACCGCCCTGACCACGTGAGCCAGAAGGCCCGACGGGAACAAGCATGAACCGGGATCTATATACAGCCTTGGGGCCGGAGACAGGTATAAAAAAAACTTATCCCACATGGCCTATGCGACCACTGTGGGAGGGTTTAAGAACTCTGAAAGCTCCTTAATCTTTCAGTTGCCTTCGAGCAATGACCCCCAATCAGCCCTTTTGCCTCCATAGCCATCTCCCCGATCTGTTGCTTTGTCTCCTTCCTCGGTCTGCATCCTATACGCTCGTCAGTCAGTCTGCATCGTCCTCGATCTATGATCTACATCCTTTTCACTCGTCAGTCTGCATCCTGTTCGCTCATCCTGTTCACTCGTCAGTCTGCGTCACGTTCGCTCGTTAGTCTGTCTACGTCATCCTCGATCTGTGGTCTACGTCCTATCTGCTTAGTCTGCGGTCTGTGTCCTGTCCACTCGGTCTGCGTCCGTAGCTCTGATGCCATGAAGAAATTGATGAAGCACTCAACTCATTCTCATTGATTTGCATATAAAGATTACAATGTAGTTGATTAACCACCAAGTTGGTTAATCAACGAATTCGGAGAATGCCTATGAGCATTATTTTAATATTAGTGCTAATAATGTGATATAACATAACAACATATGCTAACACTATATATCTAACAATGAGGTCTTCCTTATATAGGCAAAATAGGATACTTGGCCAACACTCTATCTAGCTATACAAGTGACACATTACACATTTACAACTTGCACATTGACACTTTTACATTTATTACATTGCATGAAGTAATTAGATAACTTCCCCCTAAAGTAATCTAATGTCCTAAGTATGTACCTTGGAAGACACATTTACATAACCCAAATGATGGAATATAATCTATTTCTAACAAAAATCTCTCCAAGACACATTTACATAACCCAAATGATGGAATATATTCCATTCTAACTCTGAACCCTCCTGATTATTTCTAATATTTTTTGTAGATGCAATAACACGACACTTAAAATAAAATAACAGAAATTAAATAATGTAGTGAGACACAAATATTGAACAAAATAATGTATATTCAATAAGGTGGGGGGAGCCGATAAACTCCTTTATTACAATCCTTGTTCAGTAAAACTATTTGATACAATAGATTACAATGATGCTAGGATTCTCTAAAACCCTAGCTAGTAGCAATGGAAGTGTCTTCAGATTCGGGTGTGCTCTTGATCCCAACAAGTTGAGTGGGCTTCGAATATCAAATATTGGGCCACTCCAACTTCAATAGGAATCAAATAAAATGTAGAACTTGTAGATCTGCATACACAAAATAAAATAAAGAGAGTTAGTAATACCTAATAGGGCTCCATAGTGTGAGGCCCTCAGACATTAATAAAACCCTAGTTTACTAATAAAATAAAAGAGCATGCAGAATCAACAAATTACTAAATAAAATACACACAAATAATATTTACCTTGCTATTGACCAGTTATTGCAGATGACGTTTCAAATCTATTGATGTAGTAGCTTTAGAATGTAGTTTGTAGATTATGGCAGGCTTAGACGTGAGCTTCGTAGGCTCTGGTTTACACCTGGGACTATGGTAGTCTCTAGAGAGTGCCTCGTAATCTCTACAGTGAGCTTGGTAGGCTCTGGCATGCACCTGTAGATAGGGCAGGCTTTGGAGAGTGATTGGTAGGCTTTGTAATGAGATTTTCAAGCTCAGAATAGTGCTTGTAGGGTAGGGTAAATCTATAGAAATAGATCAAGGGGGGGATGGCGATGGAGGCGATGAATGGAGGATTGTTGTGGTGGTGAGGGAGGATTGATGGATGGCGGTTAGAATAGTAGAAGTATTATTGGTGGACTAGGGCTTCAGATCTTTGGGATTCTATGCTAGGGCTTCACCAATAATCTCTTCAGAATGCAAAGTCTAATGTCCAAGTTTACAGGGTTCCAATTCCAGGGTTTGGGCATTTGCAAATGCCCCTACTTATAATCCAACCTTAGGGTTTTCTTAGGGTTTTAGCCTTACACTTTTGATCATGTGGCTAAGATTAAATTAGATCCTAAGGTTGAGATTACTTTTTGCATGTGACATGGATTAATGAAAATGGAGGGTGTAGATTGAATCTGATCGGACGGCTGAGGTTAATTGAGTTTATTTATATATATTTTATAATAAATATATTAAAATATAATAAAATATTAAATAAAATATAAAAAATTATAAAATAATGTTAAAATAACCTCAATTAGGATAGAAAATGGTGGGAAGGTGGATTTGGGCCAAATAATTGGCGAGAAGGTGGAATGGAAGACAAGTAGGTGGTGGAATGGTTAGGATGGAGGTTTAGTGGCTATAATTTGGTGTCTACAGATGCCTCTTTTTGTATGATGTGTGAAACACGATATGGTACAAAAATAAGAGATACCTGCTTGGGCTATGGGTACAAAAGTAGCTTCTCTCTGTCATTGGATTTGAGCACTGATGTTGAAGACAAAAGAATAAATAATTTTTGGAATTTTCATAGCTTACCCCCTCAATTGGTGAATGAGTTATGAATGTAACTCACAAGCCAATTGAAAAATGAATGATGTAGTGAATTTGTGCAATTGATGAATGAAATATGTGAAATGCAAATGATTGTGGATGATATGAATGATGTAAAATGAGATACCATTTTTACCCCAACGGTGGGAAGGGGGTTGGTGTATAATACCATGTGATTGTAGATGATATGAATGATGTAAAATGCGATACCATTTTTTCCCCAATGGTTGAGAGGGGTATTTGTCCAGTGTAGATGTTATGATCATGCGAGATGTATCCTGTCATGGGAAAATCATAATGTAATGTGGTTGCCCCAAATTTTGGGATGATTCGATGCTTGTTGAATAAGTTGCTACAATGGCATCATTGAGTGTGCAAAGTATGAAGATGCAGGCTGACTAAGTCAATGCAGGGGTTGGGTATTGACTGTGGAAATTTCTTCACCAATTCCATGATGGAACCAATCAAACTTACCGGTGTCCTGCATTATGGTTGTTGTCAAATGAATGAGTGTTTGTGATTGTGATTTATCTATGTTTTCTTGCCCCATAGACAAGGACATCAATGACTGATTGCGAGAAAATTATTCTTGGCAAGGCTTCATTCAAAATGTGAGGTGCCAAATGTGATTGTGATTTCTGATGATGAGATATTTGATTATGATCATGAGAAAGTGTCCTGATTGTATATTATTCATCTTACCGAATTTCATGGATTATTATCGCTACAATCACCATGTTTATAGAATAACATACTAGATACGAGGTTTTATTGGATGACCTGGACAAAATAAAAATGATGAATGATATATCCATGATGATGATGGAAGAATGTTTGATGCAATGATGATTTTGTTGATTATGGAATTGATTGATTATGTTATAAATAAGTTATTTAGTAGTCAAATAAATTCCAATATGCATAAAATTGGGTGGGATGATGAAGTAGATTAAGAATTGTGGAATGCCGATTTTGTGAAAATTTGACCTTGGTTGGCATGTTTTGTAATGCAATATGTGTTTTTGAAGAATTTTGTTTTTTCTCAAAAAATATGCATGCAAAAATATTTGTAATTTCACAAAATCAACATTTATGATGTGCATGATGTGTGGATGAATTTTGGTGCCAATTATATGATGGGAGATACCATTTTAAGAGATTTTGTTTTCATTCTCTTTTGTTTCTAGGTGTGCACCTATACATGGCATGTTTTGCAGGCACCCGCATGTGCATGCATGCACCTAATGACGTGAATCAGCACCCGTAATGTTCAAGTGTGGGTCTGCGCCTGAATGCGCTAGTGAAAACTATAAAAAGCTTTTTGAGTAAACTTTGAGGATCATTCGTGCACTGTTGACTTTGATAAGCTGTGTCTAAGGAGTGGAGTGGTTTATGATCTAAGTGAGGCTATTGGGTGTGTGTAGAGGCGATGGCGGTGGAGGGCCTTGGTACTGCTGGTGGAGTGGAGATGACATTTGTCCTAGTAATACCATTTGTTTCCTTTGTGCAAAAAAATATTTTTATTTTGTTGCTTTATTTTTTTAGAATTTTTAAAACTAACAAAATGTTTTTGTTTGTTGCAGCTAAGGGATATTGAGCCTTGATATCACTTCTCTCCTCTCATTTTGGGGATGCGAAAGAAAATTTCAGAGGAGGATTGGGGGTTGTTGGGTAAGGTGGGTTTAGAGGGTGTGGCCAGATTGGATGTGGTGAGGGCTAATGAGGGGTACTTCTTGGCTTTGATATAGAGGTGGGATTCAGATAGAGGGACTTTCCAGCTATCAACTAGAGAGGCTACTGTCACTCTTGAGGATGCCTATCACATTCTCAAGGTGCCAGTAGAGGGAGATAAGGTGGTGGTTATGAGGGATAAAAATGTGAAGATAGAGAGAATATTTGGGGATCAGTTGTGGGAGGTCTAGATAGGGGATGGAGGGATATTGTACCTGAGCATGTACAAGGCAAAGTAGTTAGATACACTCCCCACCTTGATAATGTTCATGCTATCGAACATAGTGCTACCGAATAACACTGGGTGTAGGTTCCCTTGGAACCTATTGGATTTGGTGAGTGATCTATTGAAAGATCCTCAAGAGTATGCATGGGAATTTGGTTTATTGGTGTAGCTATACTAGGATTTGTATGAGATGGTGCGGAGGAAGATAAATGGGATTGGGTGCAACTTTATCCTACAGTACTGGGCTTGGGAGTATTTTGTGGTAGCTTGGCCCAAGGGGTTGTCATGTGAGTCATGGTGGATGGATGATTCTTATGCGAGGTGATGGGTAGTGGTTGAGGAGGTTTAGCCTAGTTGAGAGGTACACATTAGGCAGTGGTACCAAGACATGTGGTCAAGCTTGACTCGGGAAAACACGCGGTGGAGGCCATGATAAGGAGCTAGATGGTATAGAGATAGGAGGTAGATACATCAGGTGCGGCAGGCTCGATGGATAGTTGGGCAGAGGGATGAGGAGGTGGAGTACTTCCAGTACTCATGGGTATTAACATAGTTTGGTTTACCTCAGGGAGTTTCTGATGAACCGGTGTTGTATCAACGTCGAAGAGATGAGGTGACATTACCCTATCTAGAACCATGGCGAGTGCCACTGGAGGATGACAAGTAGTTGGAGGTTGCCAATGTGGATGACATTGGGGTGACTATAGAGTATGTGGAGTGGTTTGGTGCCCAGCCAGTATGGGTACCAAAGGTTGTAGGTGTGAATGCGGTAGCTATGAGGTCAAGGTTGAATTTGAATAGGATGAGGTCTCAACGATCGATGGGTCAAAGGCAATCAAGGGGAGCATCCCATCAGGCTTCGAAGGTGGATTTAGCAAAGGGGGAGAGGGAGTATGATGAGGAGATGGGTGAGATATCTGAGGTGGCTAGGCTATGGGCTAAGCTGGATCAGTTGCTAGAGGAGCGAAAGACTATGCTAGATTCTAAGATGGAGGCCAGGGTGACTATAGCTTGGCTAGAGGTAGAGCAGACAACGACTATAGCTGGGGATCAGAAGATAGTGATGAGGCTCCAGGCAAATATTTTGGAGAAGGAGCGATGGCATTAGAAGGACTTGCGATGACTTAGAGCTAGTGAGGAATATGTGCATTCCTTGGAGGATGTGTGTATGCAACATCACATCACATTGCTAGATCCTCCTTCTTCATCTATGTCCAAGTCATCGAGGCATATAGAGTCGAGGCAAAGCATTAGGTCGAGGGATCCTTTTGGGTATCATGGGTCTTCTCATGGATAGTTGATGTAGTGCTTAGATGCACTCTTTTGTACATGTGAGCCTTGGTGCTCCCTTTCATAGCCTTCTTGGCACTTGATTGTATATTGGACACTTATATATATACATGGCTTTTTCATATATGTGTGTTGTCTTTTTGTGTGGATGTTTTTGTGTTATGTAATGCTTTATTTAATGTTTATGATGATGTATGCAAGCTAATGACTATGATGTGTATGCCTAAGGTTTATTTGAATGACGTATGCAAGCTAATGATGTGTTATTAATGAGTATGAGTTATTAATGCCAGTAAATGTATGAAGAATGTAAGCTATATGCAATCTTATGATGATGTGTTATGGATGATTAATGCAAGCTAATGCTAAATGAATGCAACAAAAAATTCCTCTATGGTTGATTAATGAATGAAAACTTACATGATAGGAATGCATGTTGTTCATATGATCTATTATAGTTCAGAAATTTTATTGGCCATTTTTTTTGTCCATTGTTTAACAATCGATAGTACCAAATTTGGTGGTGTTTTGCAACTTGACTTACTATGAAGACATGGATGTGGACATGATAGAAGATATGGATGTTGATATGGAAGAAAATATGGAATTTGATACAGAAGAAGATATGGATGTTGATATGGAATGAGTACTACAAAATTTTCAAAGACTCAAACATACTAGTGTTATCAACCAAACTCACTTGGGTTGTCTAACTTTCTTTAGGAACAATGTGTGTGCAAGTTAGGTTTAATTACCAAATATTGAGTGTGAAAATGACCCTATCCAATCAAGAACCAGTGTGTGTACATGTGAAGTTTATTGACCCACTATGAGTAAATTGGGCATGACCTATTATGGAGATGACCTAAAGCTAGCTTGCCCTTATGTGCGGTCAGAGGTCTTCCTATTTTCCAAGAAGACATGTCGCTCTGCATGAGCTTACTCCACTGCCAGTCAGGCGTCTATAGCCCTGGTGAAGATTCACTCCATAGTCCAATGGGATTTGATATTTTTGGCCTTGGGGATGACTACTCATCCGTGCTAGGGACGTGAAGTATGAATCCTTATGACTTGAAGGATCAAAGGTGTTTGGGATTTTATTTGTTAATTTTGTATAGAGTTTTGGGGAATTAGATTCTCAATCGAAGTCTAATGATAATTTTGACCCTATCCTTACTACTATGTGTTTTTATGCTTATGTTTTAAGAGTAATTGAGGTAGTGGTGAAAACCACTATTTTTGCTTTGGACTATGTTGCATTATGGGACAAGCGAGGATTATCCATTTTCACTTCAAGGTACTACCCAAGTATGGTACTAACCCTCCTTAACTCATAATGTTTTTAATATTTGATGGAATGTGATTGGTTCAAGATTGTGTTTGGAATCAATTGACAATGCTCAAGAATTTCTTAGTGTGTAAGATGTGTCTTTTGATCCTAAATAAAATTTGACATCCACTTGGAGGTTTCTTTCTATGCTAGTAATGGTTGAGTGACTGAAAATTTTAGGCTTTGTGATTTTGACATGTGGTATTGTTGGCTTATGAGGTTTGTGAAAGTTGCATGATTATATCAAATTAGGTACCCCCAATTTCTATAACTTGACTTTTTGTTCATGGCCATATCATCATTACTATGCCAGATCATTGAACATGGGATGGGATGAATGCAAATGTATATGTCTAGTGCAATGACTGTTAATATGCAAATGGAAATTGTACAATGTAATGGAATATGTATGATGCAAGTTAAGTGCCTAAATGCAAATGAAATGTATGCAATGTGTAAATGCCTATGTAAAAGCATGCAATTTGTTTTTTTTTTTCCATGTATATATACATATAGTGTGTCACTTTTAACAATGAAATGCCTTTAAATAAAGAACATTAAGTGCTTCAGGATCCTCTATACCCTCTAAATCAGCAAGCCTATAAGTACCATTACCCACTTTTTGAGTGATTACATATTGACCTAACCAATTTACCACAAATTTATCCCGAAGATGAGGAAACACATTAGTGTTTTGTTGGTTCTCTTTGAGTATGATATCCCCTACTTGAAATTCATGAAGATATACTTTAGCATTGTAAGCACGCTTGAGGAGGTCTTGATAAACTCGTAAATGTTCTAATGCATTGACATGCATTTCATCTAGGAGTGTGAGTTGGTCAAGTCATGCTTGTCTAGCTGTATCATCATCTATGAATTCTTGCAAGGAATTCATAAGGAAGTAATCTCAAGCTCAAGAGGTATAATAGATTCTGCTCCATAGACCAAAGAAAATGGTGTTGCTCCCATCGGTATTCGAATGCTTGTTTAGAGTATTGTTATAAGTGTGATACATCATGTAACGCAGAGGATTTTTTCTAGCTATGACATAGGTTGTTTGGCTTAGAATATAATGTCAAAGTTTCTTAGTGGCTAAAACCACCACTAAGCATAAATTTTCTATATAATCGTATCTTGTTTCATAACTTACCAATATTTGACTAATGTAATAGATTGATTGCTCTCAATTTTGTTCATTTTTTGTGCAAGCATCATCCCTAAAGTAGCCTCTGTGGCTGAGATATATAGATAGAAAGGGACCCCCGATCTAGGAGGAGTTAAGACTGGTGGTGAAGTTAGATAGAGCTTGACATCATCAAATGATTTTTGACATTAATCTATCCATATAAATGCTACCCCTTTTGTAGCAGGTGGTTAAATGGCCTGCATTTATCATAAATTTGCACAATGAAGTGTTTGATCAATTGAATTTTACCTTGCAAGCTATGCAACTCCTTGATGTTAGTTGGGGGTGGCATTTCTATAATGGCCTTAACCTTATTTGGGTCCACTTCAATGCCTCTCTTGGAGATAATGAATCCTAAAATTTTACCAGAGGTAACACCAAAGACATACTTTTTGGGGTTTAACCTCACCTTGTATTCTAATAGCCAATCAAAAATCTTGTCCAAGACATCAATATGTTCTTGTCGGGTTTTAGATTTAGCCAAGAGATCATATACATAGTCTTTAATGATTTTATGCATGTAATCATCAAAGATGTAAGTCATGGCTCTTTGATAAGTAGCTCCTACATTTTTGAGGCCAAAGGGCATAACCCTAAAACAAAATGTTCCCCATGGTGTTGTGAATGTTGTTTTATGTTTATCATAAGGATTTATTCAAATTTGGTTGTATCCTGAGAAATCCTCCATGAAGGAAAGCATTTCATGGCCTGCACAGGTGTCGACAAGAGTATCAATGTTTGGTAGAAGGAAGTCATCCTTAGGATATGCTTTATTTAGATCTCAAAATTCATTGTAAATGCATATCCCCCATTGGGATTGCGAATGGGCACCATATTGAAAGCCACTCAAGATAGTCAATAGGGATGATAAAGTGAACATCTAGCAATTTTTGTATTTCTTCTTTGACTATGAGTGCTACAATAGGATGCTTTCTTCTAAGATTTTGTTTGACCGGATTGGCATCAGGCTGCAAGGAGGGATTTTGGACAACAAGGTCAGGATCAAGACCAGGCATATCCTTGTAGGACCATGCAAACACCTCTTTCTTCTTCTTGAGGAGAGCAATGAATTGCTCTTGTTCATCGGGTGTTAAACTTTTTCCAAGCTTGAAAATTTGGGGATTGTCAGGACCTGAACTAAGGTTCACGTTAATGGTTTCTTCAATGGAAATATGTGAACCTTCCTCAAGTTGATGTGGTGTTGGAATCAGATTGAATTCATCTAAGATTTCATCTAGCCTTGCTTTCTTATCGTTGTCTAACTCTTCCTGGAAGACCTCGGGATTGCTAGCTGAATATGGCAAGGGTGAAGGTGGGGGCGAAGGAGGAATATAACAGTTCAAAGCCCTTAGCAATTCCTTGGATATGATGAACTCTGAGAAAGAGGGTGGAGAGGAAATACAATCCAAGTCAATGAGGCTGATGTCAATTGGAATTGGTTTAGCCAAATCGTATGGATTGTGAAGCGGGGTGAATAAGTCAATAGGATTCATATTGACTTAGGGGAAGGGAAGGTGGCTTGGATGGATGCATAGATGGAATAATTGAATCAAAACCGATGTCGAGGCATGGTATCCCTATAATAGTGAACATGAAACATCAGAGAAATATATTTTTCTCTTTTTTTTTGTTGTTTTTGTTGTTTTTTATTTTTAATTTTTTAATTTTTTTGTATGTACATATTTTACAATTCTTGGCTTATGTGGGGCTCAAGGTATATTTCCAGGTGGATCATCTTGCTCTTGTGGAAGAAGCAAGCAAAAAATGGGATGATGGATGGGGAAAATTTGGGGGTAAAACTCATCCTGTTGGGTGATGGGGACAATGGGGTGTGATTCCTCTTTAGAATTGTCAGAAAAATTGACATGACCTCAAGTTCTTCATAAATTTCATCATCAAAATCAAATATAGGATAGGATAAATTGATTGGATCATCCTCGTTTACTTAATCAATACGAATTTCTTGAAGGGCCTATTCAAGAGAGGATGTTTATGGCAATGGATGTATGGAGGGCTCTTCATAATTGAGGCTAATATTTTTGAAGGCTTGCTCAAGAGAAGTGATGGAGGACAATGGGGTATAGTGTAATCCAGAATGATCATGGGCATATCTATATGGGACATCTAGGATATCATGCATTCCTTATTCATGGGAACCTAGACCTTGACCTTGCCAATGGAACATGTTAAAGTATCTGGCTAGAAACTATTCTACATTAGGTATATTGACACACCTAGGCTCTTTCAGTTCTTCAGGTGGGTTTGCCCCAATTGAGGAATCCAATCCTCCATAAACAGATTTAATGCTATTTGGAGCGGCACTCATGTCGTAGATAGCACCTATGGATAGAGAACGGTCTTTGGGACATCCAAAACCCTTGGCTAGTGGAATGGCTAAGGTGGTGATGGTGACGTCTTGGACCACATATTCACCTATACCAGGATTGGTGATGTGTACTTCAACTTGGATTTATGAGGTGGATTGTGAAGGCTCGGATGGCTCTAGATTGGTTGTGGATGGTGAGGAGTTAAATATTTTGCAATTAGAAAGTTTGACTTGTGACACATCGGCTGATGGAGTTGGATTGGATGGCGGCGTGGCGTGATGAGGTGGCAGTATGGGATGATGTGATGGAATATAAGTGGTTGTAGTGAAAGGAGTTTTGTGATGTACAATGTGTTAACAAAAGCTTGTCCGTAATTACATGTACAAGAAGAAGTGGATATTTGAGAAGGTGATGTGATGGGTAGCTCCTCTATTATGGGAGACTTAGAAGAAGATGGAGGTGGATTAGCAGAAGAAGATGGATTGAGGTATGACATGGATGGATTCAATTATGGTGCTAAGAATAAATAGGTGGAAGATAATATGGATTCATAAGGATTTGAAATGAAATTACAATACTTAAAAGGTTCAACATTCGTAGGGATGCAATGGACTTGTCCATCATGAACATATTTCAAGCATTGGTGGAGAATTCATGGAAAACATTTCATTTCCCTCATCCAAGGTCTACCAAGGAGTAAATTATACACCATGGCACCTTCCAAGATCTGAAACATGGTGTGAAACATTCTGACCCCCACTTCTATAGGTAAATTAATAGTGTCAACTGTGGTACACAAAGCATCGTTAAGTGCTTTGAGGGTGAGTGATGATTTTGAAATGTGGTATGGAGGTAAGTTGAGGTGGATAAGAGTAGTGGTAGTAATGATATTGATTGATGAGCCAGTATCGATTAATACTCTCTTGAATGGCTTTATGTCTATTAAGGCCATTATGTGCAATGGAAGGTCCACCGATTTTGAACTCATTGATTTTATCTCAAAGTCATAGAAGGTGATTGATGGTTCCATGCACGTTCTAACACTCCCTATAAAATTGTTAAAGGCATTAGAGTCTTGGGATTATAACTAAATTGACTTGAGTATTTCCATTAAATATTCTCTATTCCTAGGGTATTTTTGAATGAGCTCATATACAAAAAGTTTGGCTGATGCCATTTTCAAACTAGTGGTTAACCGACTGGTTAAGGTTACCACTGGCCTTATTGGATGAAGGATGGGTGTATTAGATGGGTTGGATAGATTAAATGGTGGAGATGGATTTGGTGATGTTTGAATGGGAGGCGGTTTTGAAGGTTGTTGAACATTTTGTTGATTTTTCCTTTGCCCTCTAGTGACCACATGGACCGTTCCCACAAATTTTTGGTATTGTTGGACATGATTTACTTGATTAGGGGGTGCTTGTTGATTTTTACCCCCTACATTGTATTGAAACTCCCATGGTTAGGTAGAGGTGTCTAATATATGCCCAAATTTTGAATTTGTGGAGCTAAGGGGTTATCCACGTTAATGGCCCCTAAGTCTATAAAGTCTTGCACTATGTTTTTGAACATATGGCAGGAATTGATATCATGCCCATTTTGTCGATGGTATGGGTAAAACAAGTGCTATCTATAACCCTTAGGCATTTTGGTGGTATCATCGGGCCTAATGTCTGGCAAGCCTAAGTTGTTAGTTTCATACAACCTTCTAAATAGGGATGAATACGACTCGTTTAATAGAGTGTATTGTCTTTGTGGGTGATTGAATTGGCGATGGGTAGGTTGTTCCACAATTGGCATTGTGTTTTGTACCGTTGGTGCTTGGGTTACTGATGGGACCGCATGATAGGATATTTTTTGTTGCACTAGTTTTAGAGCCACTACATGCTGGCTCATCACCACTTGATTTACTTGGTTTGCTGTGTTAGCCGTTGAGGCTTGTGTAGATTTATTTTGGCTAGATTGATTATTTCTATATTGGCCCTTGTTTTGCCATTATTTATTTTTAGGCTTAATGACACCCTCTTGGATTTTGATCTCCTCAATGACACTAGCCTTTGCTAAAGCTTCTTCAAATGTTCTATAAGTGTTTAGTTATAGCATCCAAGAGATGGGTTTTAAGCAACTCTTGGTAAAAAGTTTTATAATTTCTTCCATTAGTAGGGAGAATGGCAATTTAGTTATGACCACCCTCCAACGATTTCCAAAGTCATAGATAGGTTCCTCATCCCATTGTTTCAAATAATAGATATCTGATAAGGACACCTTATTTTTAATATTTAGGGTGAAGCATTCCAAGAATAGATCTATCAATTGATCAAAAGTGTATATACTATGTGTGGACAATTTATTGTACCATTCAATGGCATATCCCCCTAATGTTTGAGGAAATATTTGGAGCATAAGAACATTATTATCACTAATCCAAAAATATACATGGACAAATGAGCTCACATGTTCCTTGGGATCCTTAGTTCCCATGAACTTGTCAAATTTTGGTATCATAAAATCTGCTGGATATGGCGGTGATGGTACCGATGGATGGATTGGTTGATGGATCAATTGGCTTAATGTGAGTTTTTGGCTCGTTGTTCCTGATGAATTTTGCATCAACTGATCAATTTGCTTTTACATTTCCTAAAGTATAAGGTCTTTTGCTAGAATGTGAGGACCCTAGATTAGGTCATGGTTGGTTGATGGGCTAGATGATGGATGTTGGGGTGTGACCAACATGGTGTTGTGGAATGAATTGGGTTGGGTATGCAGAGAAGATGTATGGTTGAAGGATGGGGATGATTGATGATGATGATGGAGGAATGGATTGGATTGTTGATTGGTGGCAATGTTGATTGTTATGGTGGATGTGTGTAGTGGTGGTGGATTAGGGATGGTCACTATGGAAGATTGAGGGACCCATGCCAAATTTTTATTGATGAGTGGAGGTTGATTTGGAACTCCTTGAGTAATAGGGTTTGTGTTAACCAGTTGCTTTCCTTTTTTCATTGTGAAAGCAATCTATTGATAAGCCCTAATGTATCCGTGAGTTCTTGATTTGACCATGTGTTGAATGATGGGGTTGAGGTTGTATGAGATGATGGTTGGGTTGATTATGATGGATTATTAGACATGGTCATGTTGGCTAAGTGAGATGATGGAGGAATGGATGACATGGTGATATTGGCTAAGTGATATGATGGAGGAATGGATGACATGGTGATATTGGCTAAGTGAGATGATGTAGGTGTGGATGATGATGGATGAGAGGACATGGGTATGGTTCAAGTTGCATTTGTTGTTGCAACTTGAAGATTAGGGCATTGCGAGGCAACATTGACATGCTCCTCATACAAGGGGTTGGTATAGGTGGATGTGAAATAAGTGTTTTGAAAACTTGGGCTTTGGGATGGTTGGCTTGTGGAGGAAGGCATACCATATTCATATCTTGAATTAGGATATCCTTGGGCAATGTAGGTGGTAGCCAATTTAGCTTCTTCAAAACCATCTTGGCTAAGGGGCTCTAAGACATAGTTAGAGGCCTTGTAAATGGCCTGAAATCTATCCATGTCTATTTAGGTGGTGGTTGTCTTCACATCAAGTGAATGAGACTCCTATTGAGAGTGGGATGGATGGTCTTATATAGACAAAGTAGTCTGAACCATATTGGATGGGGCTACTAAAGTAGCGGGCTCATGAGAATTGTTTTCCATTAAACTACTTTGGTTTATCATTTTCTTTTGTTGTCGTGTTAGCACCATAAAGTAATAAAACCAAAGATTCAAAGCTTATCTAAATCACACAAATTAACAACTTTTCCTAAAAATTTAAAGCAAAGAAAACAACCAATCCTAGGTTTCACCTTGTGTGGCTTACCTCAGGTTCATTAATTATTTTCTTCCTTTAATGTGAAGTTCCTTTTTAAAATTGTTGGTTTTGTGTGTTTTGATGTAGCCTAATCTTGTTTAATGAAAAATAAAGGCAAAAAACATGGTTGGCCAAGGCAACAAGATTCTTTTTGGTAATGACCTCCAACAAGTTTTCTCAGGGGTGGTCCTATGGTGTCTAGGGGTAGATATTTTATGGATGGAGATGAATGCCACCGTCACCAAACCTCAAGCAATAGTTGGTGATGAAATCCAACTATTACTGTTAAAAAGTGCAACATGCAAGTGTGTGATTGATTTTTATTGAATATTCTTATTTTCTATAGTGCACAAGCAATATTAAAAATTACCAACCTCACTAATCTAAATTAGAATCCAACACAAAGACACAAATTTCATCGATAGAGCATAGAGTACACCCTTAAAATGCTTGCCTACAAATGATAAAAATCACATGAGCACTGGAGGGTTCATCCACCTCTCTGCCAAAGGGGCCAGCCTAGGGAAGGATTACTTTATGCTTCTAAATACTGTTCCTATTTAGATATGCAAGTTTGAAATAATTTTTAATCCTAAAATGCAACTCTAAGATGCTTTTCTGTTTTATATGCACTCAAAAATGCAAACAAATAACCTAGACTTGCAATTTTAGAACAAGAAGTATATTTTGTATCATAATTCACACACAAAACCTAGATGTAACTTGCTATAAATTCTTTTCTAGATTCCTTAATGTGAACACAAAAATAGTGAAAAACATCTAGAAATAAAATAAGTAAATTTCTAAATAGCAACCTAGGGTTTTGAAACTTACTTGGAAGCCTCAACTCTGCTTCAAATTAATACCAGGTGTAGCTAAGCACTTGCACAAGTGTAGGAGAGCACCTGTGTAACATGTAATTATGTCTGCATAATGTGGAAGAGCACCTACACGATATTTGGAACTACTGTAGAATGCTTCAAAAACCCTAGCGACGAATACGATGACTTTTACATTTTCTAAAAATCCTGCAACAAACAACAATAATAGTAAATTAGCAAGGTAGATCTATCAAAATAATTAAACCCTTGTGGGCTCCCACCATGATCACCATTTGTGGATGCAAGAACACGACACTTAAAATAAAATAAAAGAAATAAAATAATGCAGTGAGACACAAAGATTGCACAAAAGAATGTATATTCAATAAGGTGGGTGGAGTCGATAAACTTGTTTATTACAATCCTTGTTTAGTACAACTATTTGATACAATATATTACAATGAAGTTGGGGTTCTCCAAAACCCTATCTAGTAGCAATGGAAGTTTCTTTAGATTCGGGTGTGCTCTTGATCCCAACAAGTTGAGTGGGCTTCGAATATCCAATATTGGGCTACTCTAGTTTCAACATCCATCAAATAAAATGTAGAACTTGCAGATCTACATACATAAAATAAAACAAAGAGAGTTAGTAATACTTATGAGGGCTCCACAGTGTGAGGCCCTCAGATATTAATAAAACCCTAGTTTACTAATAAAATAAAAGAGCATGCAAAATCAACAAATTACTATATAAAATACACAAATAATATTTACCTTGCTATTGACTAGTTATTGTAGACGATGTTTTAGATCTGTTGATGCAGTAGCTTTAGAATGTAGTTCGTTGATGATGACAGGCTTAGACACGAGCTTCATAGGCTCTGGTTCACACTTAGGACTGTGGTAGGATCTAGAGAGTGCTTGGCAAGCTTTGCAATGAGCTTGGTAGGCTCTAGCATGCACCTTTAGATAGGGAGGGCTCTAGAGAGTGCTTGGCAGGCTCTACAGTGAGTTTTATAAGCTCATAATAGTGCCTACAGGGTAGGGTAAATCTGCAAGAAAAAATTGGGGGTATGGCAATAGATGTGGTGGATGGAGGATGGCTATGGCGGTGAGGGAGGATGGATGGATGGCATCTGGAACAACATAAGTATTATTGGAGGACTAGGGCTTCAAATATTTGGGATTCTATACTAGGACTTCACCAATAATCTCTTCAGAATGCAAAGTCTAATGTCCAAGTTCAGAGGGTTCCAGTTCCAGGGTTTAGGCATTTGTAAATGCCCCTAATTATAATCCAACCTTAGGGTTTTCTTAGGGTTTTAGCCTTACACTTTTGATTGTGTGGCTAAGATTAAATTAGATCCTAAGGTTGAGATTACTTTTTGCATGTGACATGGATTAATGAAAATGGAGGGTGTAGATTGAATCTGATCGGACGAATGAGGTTAATTGAGTTTATTTATATATATTTTATAATAAATATATTAAAATATAATAAAATATTATATAAAATATAAAATATTATAAAATAATGTTAAAATAACCCCAATTAGGCTAGGAAATGGCGGGAAGGTGGATTTGGGCCAAATAATTGGCGGGAATGTGGAATGGAAGACAAGTGGGTGGTGGAATGGTTAGGATGGAGGTTTAGTGGTTGTAATTTGGTGTCTACATTTTAAATATGAGTCTTAGGAGTCCTTTCAAATTTTGGGTACTTCCTTCTATTGATTTGATTCAATCTATTTGTAAACTTATGGTTAGGATCATAACTCTATCTTTGAGGGAGCTCTATTAATTCCAATTTTTTCATGAATGTAGTAATTCTCTACATTGACCTTTTTTTATCATGATAATTCCCTCCTTTTTAAAGGGATAAATGCAGGTACCTTTCCTATCTTGTCTTATGTCATAGTTGACATTGATGTAATCTATTTAATAATAATACTCTAGGGAAAACAACATATCTATAAAAAATATGGTAATAAAAATAACTTCTCTATGAAACCATACAATCGTATCATTGTTCCCTTAGTTAAGATATACCAATCCTCCTCTTTTATCCCTTTTACCCATAATGTTTCTATTACCAAGGGGGGTACTCTCTATTAAAGTTATAATAGGACTCAAATTTAGTAAGCACACTGGTCCATGTGTAAACATGAGCAAGATTTCCATTTTTACCCTTGGTATTAAATTCTATCCATGGCATCTCAAGTTGAACAAAATAAAAGAAAATCCAAACCAAATGGGAGCAATACCTAAAGAAAAATTTATCTGCATCTTGTTGTATTTTTCTCAAATGATCATGAACCATGTTGCTTAAGTATTTGGGCCAATTAAAGAATATAGGTTGATTGTTCATAAGAGTTGGATCATAGTTCTTGGGGTTAAAAATGCAATAGTGTAAATGTGGGGATAATGTATCTTTTCCTTTTAAGTCTAATTTAATGTCAAGTGCGCACGGGGGAGATTTGCTAGAATATATGCTTCTCCACTTGAGGGTCTCTTTCCAAGGGAGATCCCAATAATATGAATATTCTCAACATGACTAGACTCCTACTCAATGTTTTTTTCTCATGCCTTGTAGAATTTGATGTTATGCTTGTTTGATCGGTGTTTTATGGGTTTATTCAAAGAAAACACCTAAGGTTTTGGATCACTATCTATATTGACTCTTTTTGAGTCTTAATGGTTAATTAAGACCTAAAAATCATTGATCAACTAAATGCAATGCAAATACAAGAGCTATCCTATATGCTTTTTAAGTTTGAATGAGCTAAGGGTATTTTGGTATATCAAGGTAAAATGAGAGAAGATGCAAGAAGACAAGTTAGCCTAAATTCAACTCAATGACTTTTGATTTCTTTGCTTATGTGCTTGAAAATGATTACTAGGCTAATATTAAGTCTAGAGTTCCTTTATTGACTAGTTTAGAGGTGTTTTGTAAAGTAATTAGGATGTTTTTTAAACAATTTGGGTTTCTACTTAAGGTTCCTTGATTCCCCAAATTAAATGTGACAAACAAAAATTAGTAGAAAATAGAATGAAAACATAGAGAAATAGGAAATGCAAAGCTAGGGAAGTGCCAAGTGGTAGAATAACCTATTTTGGAGCTCTTTTTGCCAAATTTACCACTAAAATTACCAAATTGTCCACTACTGCCAAATTTTCCACTAGGACTAGCAATTTTGGTAACTGCACAAAAAGACCAAAAAAATAGATTTTCAGCTTTGGGAGATCTATGTGAGTGTTGGGAAAGATGAATTTCTATCTTGTCAGTTGATAAAACTTTTTGTTTATGAAATTTTGAGTATGCTTACCTCTTGGAGTAGATTTTTTTATTTTTGCAAAATTTGCTATTGGGTATTTCCAAATTCACCATTGGTGAATTTGGTTCTATGTATTTTTAGGAGCCAAATTCACCACTAACTATGTAGGGTGGTGAATTTGATCTAATTGCTGGATTTTAAAGAGTTTGGGGGTTGTTTTTTGGATTTAAATAGAATTATGTAGTGGGAAGTAGGTATGATGTTGCTGGAGGGTTTTTCTAAGTCTGTAACTTACAAAATTAGAGATCTAAGCCACTAAATCATGCAATTTAATGACTAAATTTAAGATGTATGCAAGAAATATGAATATGTTAAATATGATTGAAATTTAAATTAAAAAAGGATGTAAAAGAGTGGGAGATGTATGCAATGATGTTAGGAATTATTTGAATTAGCTAATTCAACTTCTCATCTAAGCAAATTAGCATTTATTAATGGAATATAATGAAAATGCTAATATATGTAAGTGCTACCCCTAAAACTTACAAATCTACAATACTAAATAAGAAAGGGAGGGGGATTGCAATGGAGGATGCTTGAAGCTTGGAAAAAGGATGAGATAACAAGATAATAACAACCTTATATATATATATATATATATATATATATATATATATATATATATATATATATACATCGCAATGCATGAAAGAAAATTGTTAAAATAAGCTCTATATTAAATTGATGTTTGCAAGTGAAATAAGCATGAAAATAGATGAAATTAAAAAGAAGTAAAATATTTGGTATGATTCCAATATAAATATGACTATAAATATAAGGACAAGTATTATGATATAATATGTGGAGAATAAATGCAAATAAACCCTGTAAAAAGAGAGTTAGGATCAAAATGTAGAAGGCAAATGGATGTAAGCCTATAACAGAGATGTTAGAAGATAAATAAAGATTATATACTTAAAGGAGAGGCTGCAAACACAATGTTATATGGATGTAAACATGGTGTTAGATGGTTGCAAAAAAATATTAGAACCCTACAATGAGAAATTAGAAGCGTAAAATGTATAAAAAGCAATGGAAAATCCAAGTTAGTAAGGCTACAACCTAGGGGACCAATGCAATGTGAAGAAAATATGAATGGAGAGAAGGAAAATGATAGGAGAGAAATATTCCTTACCTCCAAGGTGAAATTCTTTCCCCAAACTTTTCCTTACCTTGCTTGAATTACCTCCAAAATGCTTGCAAGTGCTCCAAATGCTTGTAAAATGCTTAGAATACTTGGGAAGAACTTACGAATGAAGAATGCTATGGAAGGAGACCTTAGAAGGAGGATGCTAAAAATCTTAGTAGAGTGTAGCTACATCAAAAATTCATTCCAAATGCTTACCCAAGGGGCTCCTTAAATAGGATTTATGAGAAGAATTGGGGGGAATGTTAGATAAGATCAAATTAAAATATGTGAATTTGATGCATTACTAGGGCATGCGATATTAGGGCAAAGGATAGAGGGATGTAATTTGTGTGCTCCTAGTTTGTATCAAAATATTCTAAGTCATTTGGCCAAATTTACCACTATTGACCAAATTCGCCACTGGCAAATTTGGTAATTTAAGAGGCAAATTTGGTTAGGAGGCAAGTTTGACTTTTCAAATTTCAAAATTTGGATGTTTGCTAAATTTTCCACTAGTCTTTCCAAATTTGCCACTGGAAAATTTGGTAAGGAGTGATGAATTTGGTAAGAGTTGATTTTGATTGTTAAAATTCAATTTTGCAGTTTTGCTAAATTCGTCGCTCATCTTGTCAAATTCACCACTGGCAAATTTAGTCAAGGTGGAGAATTTCGTAAAGATTGAAATGATACCTAAAATGTTGGGTAATTGCTAGATTGAAGTTTTGTGATATTTACGACCAATTTTGGGAAGTTTTTTTTAGTCGGTGTGTCAAAATTGGGTTTCTACATTTTTCCCCTATTTTTATGTGATGTCTTTGAGATTGCATCAAAAATTAAGTAGTGATACTCAATTTTGACATTGTGATGTATTGTTGTATAGATTTGCTAATTTGAAAAGATGATTGTGATTGCGTTTATTTTGATAATTTTGTATCATTATGTATACATGCCTTGTTTTGTGTGCCTTGATACCTAGAGAAAATCATTTTAACCCATGTGAAAATTTTTGCCCCATGTGGAAAGTTTTACCCAATGGTATAGTCTCTTCGTGAGAATGGTACACCTAATGGCAAATTTTAGGGTGAATTCCTAGAACATGGGATACTTGGCTGAGTTGGTGATTATAGGAAGGCGGGTTAAAAGGAGGAAGGGGAGGTAAGAGCACCTTCATTTGTACCTTACATATTTTATAAAGTTAAAGAGAGAGAGAAAATATGTTGCTGAGGAGATGGAAAATAATAAAGAATGGGTTCATCATGTAGAAACTATTCAAGGGATAGTGCATGTGTCGGATAAATATCGATAGGTACATTCTTGATCCCAACACAAAATTTTGAATTTTAAACCATTTTTAAAATTTTTACAAGGCTTTGGTGAATTTGGCACCAGTGGAAAATTTGATATTGGTGCTAGTGGTGAATTTCGTACCAGTGGCAAATTTGACACTAGAAAATTTAGCACTAATGGTGAATTTGGAACTGACCAAATTTTTTGATTATGAGACCTATTGATTGAGTTTTAGATGTGGTTTTGGTAGACAATAAATATTTTGGTGAGTTGAGGGCATTGTGCAAAGTGCTTGGAGAGTATTTTGGCGAGTGAGTAGAATATGAAGGATGTGGGAGTGCTAATAGTGACTAGGCTATACTATATGATGTATATTCTCAAGCTAGAGTTTGGTCATCTCCTATTGAAAATCCTTGTAGAGAGGTGGTATCTATCATCTAATACTTTCAGATTATTGATAAGAGAGATGATGGAGATGTTATAAGATGTATGGCATATCCTTAGGGTACCTATTTAAGGTGTTCCTATTCATTTAGGAATAAACATAAAGGCCAACAATTTGGTATTTTTGGAGGATGGTGATTTCATAGGGATGGATTCAAAATTAAGGATCGATAATACCTACATGGGAGGGCATATTGATCGATTGACCACACTATTATCCTCTATTGTATCAGGATTGATGATGGGTGACACTAACATGCATTTCATGTCATGGGTGTGGGGAGGTATTATTTCTATATTAAGGTATGGGTAAATCATTTATGCCTAGGCTCCTACTATCCTAGTGAGGTTATACCATACCTTGTATCAGGTGGTATATAGACAGGGCAATATCTTGACATGTTGTACTTTATTTTAGGTCTGTGCATTGAAGCATATAATTATCCATTGTCCTAATATGGTGATGAGGGGTGGAAATATTGAGAGACCAATAGTCTATAGATGGGTGAGGTACAACTATCATTCCTTTTGTTCTCTAGATTAGATGAGGCACATGATTGATGATTTAAGGGCAACACACATTATTTGGTGACCATGAAGGGAAAGTTATGTGTTGCTAGATGATCATAAATATCTAGCCTAGGTGAGGTAGATACAATGGTTGGATTATGGGAATAGGACCTATGAGTTGTACCAATATGATTGTATGTTGTTCCTACATGAGGATGTGTAGGGGATACCGATAGTAGGTAAGGTGTGGATATGATGAGTATATCATGTGGATATGATGAGTATATCATGAGATATGGTGGGATATTTTGAATCCTTATACTTTCATGGAGGCTAACGTAGATGATCCCATGGTATTAAATCCTACAATAGATAATGTGGGTATGATAGTGGAGTATACTAATTAGTATAGGATATTTAGACCTCATCGATTGAGAGTAGGTCCACCATCGAGATACCAATGATAAGAGTTTAAATACGTGCTCAATGACTTGAGGGGATTCAAACGTTTCTATGGGAGAGAGGGGCGAAAGAACCTAGTAGCTAGATGGATGGTTGGGGGATCATACAATACTACCTTAGATGTGCCTCCATTGACCATGATTCTACTCTTAGGTGCCTCATCTAGTGGAGTAGGATCTAGTGATGTGGATGAGGTAGGTCCTAGTACAATACCAGATGAGGCTACAATGATAGATTTGGGGGCTCTTATTCATACTTTGGAGGAGGTGAGGAGATAGTCAGCAGCTTCTAAGGTCATGCAAGTGGAGGAGGTGACCATGGTCTTGGATGAGATGGCTTAGATAAGGGCTACTATTGAGGAGACCATATCTAGGCTCTAGTTAACTTTGGATAAATTTGGGTAGGAGTGGGCTATGGACTAGGTGATCATTAGTGGTCTAAGGTACAAGCTAGAGTAGATGAGAGGAGAGAGGGATGAGACATGATCATAGGTTATATAGGAATTGGATGTTGTGGTAATGGCTATGATCATGAGGCCACTAGAGTAGGGGTTGTAGGGTTCTAAGGTAGAGTTTTAGGCTTTGAGGGCTAAGTTATAGGCTTCAAGGATAGATATTACCAATGCTACAATGAGACTATAGTGTACAGAGGTTCAAGCCAAGAGGGATTAGGGGAGGACCATATTTTTTTAGTAGTTATACCATATAGAGGTCCCTGTATAGTGATGAGTATAGTCACCTTCGAGATCACGATCGAGGGTTCCATAACTGAGTGACACCTCTTGGAGGTCTATTAATTTTTAATCGTGTCCTCCTCCTCCACTAGGAGGTAATAGAGGAGAGGTTGGTTCTACTTATTAGGAAGTTTTAGGTGTATTCAGGAGTGAGTGTGCCAATTTTTGGGGATGTGGTACAACCATGGGGGGTCACTCTGAGGAAATGGTAAATACCACGTGAGTGCATACAAGGGGTATTTTTAATATCAAGTTGAACCATCGGTAAATTGGTAAGTATCTTATAGGGGAGGGGTATTTAAAATTCATGCATACCTACATATAGATTCTACCGATAAAAAAGGGGGTTGGAGAAGAGGGGGTGGGGGTTATATTTGAGTTGCATACCAAATATTTATAAAGATGTTAGGACACTTCTTACAAGGACTAAAATAAAAATAATTACATGCATAATTAAAGTGAGTTTATAACCATAGATTAAATAAAAATTATAACCATAATTAAAGTGAGTATCTTTTTTTATTTTTGTACAAGCTCTATAAATAAAATATTAAAGTGAGTTTTGGAAGGTTATTTTTATAAGTATAGATTTGTGGTATCAAATGGCGTTAGTTCAGTTGGTTAGATTCCTCATCTTTCAAGAAAGAGACCAAGGTTCAAATCTTGCCAAATGATACATGCATAATTACCAAGTTGTTGTAATACTACTATGCAGTCATGATGTAATATGGGTGGGGCCATTTCAATTCCATATAACCCATTAAAAAATAATAATAATAATTAAAAAGTATAGATTTGTGGTGGCATTGATAGGGGCGAAGCCGTTTCAATTCCATATAACCCATTAAAAAATAATAATAATTTTAAAAAAATTATAGATTTGTGGTGGCATTAATAATTTTTTTCTTATGAATACTATTATATAATTTTCAAATAACTTTTTAACTTTTATTAACCAATAAATAAAATAAAATTTATTTAAATAATAAAAGATCACATTTATGATCTAAAACCTATATAAAAGAAAGATAGTAATGTAGAATGAAATTTTATAATAACTCTTATCAATAAAAAAACTTGCATTAAAAACATTACAAGTAAAACATCACAACAAACCAACTACCTTCACAATAAACCAAAAACAAATACAAATGACTATAAAAAACATCACAATAAGACCTTCCCGACTATCATATCTTACACGTGTCACAACTATAAAAAACAAATACACCCTTGAAGAGCTCCTGCACGGTATGGGCACCGCCATGGAGAGGTGTGTGTCCTGTGGACATCCCCTAAGCAGACCAAAGAAGGAGAAACTTGACTCTAAAGCCTGTCGGGCAAATGACATAACAGGTACAGTGCAAAAGTTTGGATCACTTTGGAATTAAGTGAGTAAAAATGATGAAACTTTAAAAAGAAATTAATGGAATAGGATTATATATTTTATTGGGAGTTGCAAGTACAAAAATATCAATGCTTCACCAAACCAAGCTATAGACATTTAAAAACTTATAAATTGTGTCCCTTAAGCAAACTAGACGATAACAGACACATGCATTGAAGCCATGGTTTCTTGTTGCACATAAAACTGGACCATAATTATAAACTTTTTCCAGTGATTTGTCAACTTACAACATTATTTGGCTTGATAAAATATTTATTCTTGAAGGTGGCTCTGTGACTACCCGCCTTGGTAGGACCTAGAAAACCCTGATGTTTTGGGGGTTCATGAAAAGACAAGGAGGATATATTTAAAAAAAATTAAAAAGGGAGGATCACTTTTTGGAAGGGATTCTCAAGAGAGGGGTAGACCAGGGAAGCACAATCGAAAAGTGAGAGAATAAACTGGAAGCACAACCAAAAAGTGGGAGAATAAACTAGAAGCACAACCGAAAAGCATACAGGTATGACCCTCTCAAATTGATGGTAAAAAAATTGGACCATACTGATTTCTTGTTGCACATAAAACTGGACCATAATTATAAACTTTTTCCAGTGATTTGTCAACTTACAACATTATTTGGCTTGATAAAATATTATCTATTCTTGAAGGTGGCTCTATGACTACCCACCTTGGTAGGACCTAGAAAACCCTAATACTAACTATAACAGACAGGGACAATGTTATGGAACTTTTTCTTATCCTATGGAAATATTAGATAGTTGGGCCCATCCCACTTTTGTGTACAATTTAGTCCACTAGAAATATCTGTATGTAAGATGTTTGTGGGGTTCAACTAGTTTTTTTGGTCACTATGGGCACTTATTCAATGTGAGCTAGTAATCCAACATGCACTGTGAAAAGAGCTAAAGTGGGAAATGCTTATATATAGATTGAACTATTGGAGGTCAATTTTTGGTAGAAGAAAGTTTTTGTGCATAGTTTGAAGTTGTGTTCTAGCCAAGGCAGTGACCACATTGTTTTTGGGTTCGGGGTTGAGCTGGTGCTCATATCCTTACAGGAAAGTTTCTTTTAGCTACTTATGTATTTTGTCAGTTATTTTTTATAATGGTAATGTCATGTTCTCTTTCCAGATTCTTTAAAAAAACTTAAGTGTTCAGAATCCTCAAGGATATCATGTAAGTTCTTTTTGCAACTTTAATATTCTGCTTCAGTAGTTTCCAGGAGTTTCTGATTCTGGCATGGCTAAATGGCTAGATTTTTAGGGTTTTTAGCTTTATAATTAAAAAAGGAGGAACATCTTAGATATTTCAGATTTTAGAATTGAATTTGCCAATTCCAAATTCCAAAACAGAACTTGCCTAGTTTATGATTTGAAAATTTTTCAGATTGTTCATAACCACCTAATTTAGCTTTTAAGTTTCCAGATCTAGAATGCAACAATGCTACCATAACCCATTATTCGGGAAAATTATGCTAAGTTGTAGTTTCAGATTTCATGTTATATTTGGAACATAACATATAAGAGCACTTTAGGACCTTGAAGACCTCTTATTTCCATAATATGTTGAGCTTTATAAAGCAGATCAGAAGAAAAGTGGTTATTGGAACTTAACAAAGTGACAAAGGATGCAAATAGTTTAGTCCAAGAAGGTGTGGGTGACTTTGCAAAGGGGTTTAAGCAAGCATACCAAAGAGATGACAACATTGGACTTGCCATTGCTGTCTTGTAGGGTTTCCTTGGTTCTTAAAGTCTACAATGGATTCATATGGAAGGAAACTCCTTATGAAGTTCAGATCTATGAAAGTCTTAAAAAGGGCATGTCCATTGGGTTTCCTCTTGTGTGTCTCTCAAGGAAGCTCTGAGTTATTGGTTAAGCAAGATATACTAGTAATTTACTGATTCCTCTAACCATTTTATGTGTTGCATTAGTCTTCAACAAAAGGCCACCTTTGCATTGTTGTCTTATTGATGACTTAGCTGGCAAATATTTTCTTAGTTTTGAAGGGTTTTTCACACCAACAGATATCCCTGGAGATTAGAATTGAATTTATCACAAACGATGAGAAGTTTGCATCACAATTTGTAGCCTATGGGTCAATGGTTGGTTAGGTTCTTGGTATTGTAGTTGCTGATAGGACTGCATCTCAAATATTGTAGGTTGAGTATGAGAAATTGCTAGTAGACATTCTTCAAGTTGAGAGTTCTCACACTAATACCCAAAAAATCCTTCAAAGGCACAATATTGATGATTTTGTAGATAAATATTGGGACATACCACATGGTCTAGCATATGATAGAGGCAAGAAGAAATCATGATTCAACACTACAATTTCTTTGGGGAGAAAGCAATTCAAGGAGGGGAAACTGTTATGAACCTTTTCTTATTCTATGAAAATATTAGATAGGTGGGACCAACCCACCTTCTCTATACTAAATTTCATATGAATATTTTTCATCTAAGTGGTTTGTGTGGCCTAGTTAGTCCTTTGTCACTAATTTTCCATGTAACCTAATAATCTCGTATGTGCCCCACAAAAGGAGCTAATGTAGGAAATGCTTAAATAGGATGCTACTTTTAGAGGAGAGATACATCTCTTTGCTCCACAAGAAAGATTTCATATGCACTGAATTGTTTTGTGCCTTGGCATCTATTATTAGATTGCTAGATTTTACATCATGAATAGCATTGTTGTTTTTGTCTTTAGGAGTGCTAATGAAGGGCATGACTTTGAAAGAATAAAAATTTTTTTAACTAATCTTGCACAAGTGATTCCAAATTTCAACATGGTTTGAGATTTGTACTTTGAGTATATTTCTTCTAGAACTTGAACTTTCTTTACTGAATTTTAGTTGTGATATTGTACTTGATTATATATCTACTTCTCATAAAGAATTGTTACTAAAAATTATTTGTTGAAGCAATATGTATATTGTGATAGGAAACATTTGAGTTAGGTTGGCAGGGGCCAATTTACCTGAACAAATTATCAAGATAGGTCTTACACTTGTATATTTGTTATTTATTTAATAGATTTGCTCATGTTTAACTTTATTGGCCTTTTGAATGTATGTACTATGTGCTTGCTCATGTTGTTTCCTTAATAATGTACATAATACAATCATTTACAAGTTCACATAATAGAGGAAAGTCTTGGATTATATGTTTTCCCCTCCTTTTCCTGGGGTGATAGGATTATCAGTCATCATATGCTTCCTTCAAGAAATAAGATAAAATATTCAATGAAAATCTTTGCATTTGTTCTTTTTAGCTCTGTGTGTATCACACCTACTAGTTTATGTTAATATTTGACAAACTTAATCAACATAAAGACACTTTTAAAAACTAATGATGGGTATAAAAGTAAGACATGGAAAATGCAAAGAGCTTAAACTGCATTAGTATTTTTTCTTTAAGTTGTAGCAAATCTCTAAGTCACTAAAGGCAAAGGCCATTTTCAAAGCTACAACCATGACAACATATCTCTTGGATGTATGAGACATCCCCTCTAACCAAGCCCATGATAAATCATAAGTCTCACCAATCCTTTTAAACCAGATTTATACTATGGTTTATGAGTATGTAATAATGTATATGTTGAAATTCTGACCAGTGATATTGGTAACATAGTCAGATAATGCCATTAAAACTCTTTTATTAAGTGGAACTTAAGAGAACATGTTTAAGTGGCAATAAGACATCAACATGAGACATATCACCTATCCAGCAGAAATGGTTATCAACATATTAGATTGTTTATTTTTGGTAATGATTTCAGTTGAATTTACTCTTTTTTATAGAATGCTTGTTGTTGGCCATTGCAGTGGTAGTCTCTTGCTTTTTTCTTGTTCCTAAAGTCATGCAGTTGTTTCTAAAAATCATTAGATGATGACGGTTGATTGTTGAAAGGCCATAAAGTATGTCAACATATTCGCATCTGATATGCTTAATGCAGAACATCTGAGGTTTGCTTTGTTGAAAAGTCTAGTATACATTCTTCAGATAATTATTTTATATTTTACTTTTATCAGGAACAAAAACAGGTCTTACCATGTTCTTCCTTGTACATTTTACAAGGATATCTTTTGCATATATTGATAAATTTTATTGAGAAACAAGTTTTATATATGTGATAGTAAACCAAGGCTTAGATTGGCCACAGTCTCAATGCAAAGCATAGAACATATCTTAAAGAAACTCAAGTCTATTATAGGTTTCAGTGTGCATCCATTCTCCTTATTTTTCCCAAAGAGGTATGAAAAGAATTGGTGATAATGAAAACTTTAACATATTTATCTTAAAAAATGTTTATGAATGATTTGAACAAACAACTCATACAAACCAAGAGGGATTATTATCGTGGAATTCCAATTTGAAAGTTGGTTTGTTCTTTACTATAAAATTCTAGAATTTCATGTTGTCTGCATGTTTTATAGGTGTGGTCCTCTGCTTTCTCATTTAAGATGAGAATTTTGAAATTGGAGATGTCTAATTGCAGTAACAATGGTAGGGTGTAGAGGATGTGTTGGAATTCCTGAGATTGTTGAGCTAATTCTTACTTTGATTTTTGTGTTCCTTTGGCATAGAATGCAACCATAGTTGCAATGAGCATTTCAAATATAGTTGAATAATCAATAAGAGTAAAAAACACTATGTATGGTACATTAGGCTGCAACCATCAAAATCTATTAGGCTTTTTACCTTCTTTTTTTCCAGTTGTATATATATGTTCTATTATGGATGTGTGTAATACATGGTAACACATCGACATTATGCTCTAATAATATTTAGCTGATGCATATATCTTGTTGGCATCATTTTATGATGCCTCAGATGCACTGCTAATTACAAAGAATAATGTGTTATTTTATTTTAAATATTGTTATTCCTCGAGCCATTAGATAGTTTCATTAGCTCCTTTAAGGTTTCATAGATCTCCAAGACACTCAATAAAAGACCTCTAGGAAGTAATAGCCAGCTGAAACCAAATATAATATCTTTAATATGTCCATTGAAGTACCCAGTTAACATTGTTATTCAATGAACTCCTATGCTAGTCTACTGGATGGGCAAGGGGTGTACTCTGGCCCCTTGAGTCTATGGTATTTGATTTATCTCACTAATGAAATACAACACCTTGGTGTCAAAAGAGGGTAAGCAAGTGAGCAAACTCCTTTTCCACCTAGTTGATTGTTGCCACATGTAAATATAGTTGCACACACTATTGACTAGAAAATATGCTATCCTACATAATTCAACCTCAAATCAACGGTGTAACAATATGAAAAACTTGAATGCTAAAGCTTGCTATATTCATGGGTTTTTTAGGGGCAATTCTTGGATTCTTCAATTGTAATATCAATCCCTTTGAATTTGTCTTTAATGCTCTCTAACAACTGCATGAAATCAATTTTTGTGTTTATTGATTGCATTTTCTTTTTGCTTGTCCCATCAATCTTGTGGTTTTCTAGCTTGACGATTAGGATCCAACTTGTTTGTTTTCTTTAAGAAAAATGAGCCAGGTGCAAAATTTGCAAGGCATATGTCAAATCAACTACGAAGCTAGTCAAATATAAGCAACCATAAGTCTGTCAATTTTGATCTAAAGTGTCACCTTATATATCTTTAAAAATATTTTGGAACAACCTTTCCAACAGGGTGGGTTTTAGGTAGTTAAGTGCCTGTGGAAATAGATATGCCTCTTTTAAGACAATTTACTATTTTTCTTTCAGGGTTTTCGGCCCAAGAATCTATGGCTTAGCTCCACTTACTCATGAATTCTATGTTAATGAAAAATCCTTAAAGTGAATGTACTCAAAATCTATGAATGGACATCTTATTTATATCATTCTTTTGTGTAAATCTATCAATTTGTTTAAAGTTATACCTATTGGAAATAAAGTAGATATGGTTCGTACCAGAAGGTAATTGCATCACTGTAAGACTCTTCCCATGTTAGCCAACTAAAAATAATATACCTTAACTACAAACTGCCTCATGCCATGATTTGGGGCCTAAGATATTATGATGATGATTCTCTTGGAGTTAGTTTGTTGAAGTTAGTAGTGCCTTTACATTCTTAAATGATCACTATTATCTAAAGAAACCTTGCAGAGCTTTGTTCTAAAGTTTTGACCTGCATGTTGTCATTCTATGGTCAATTTACTTTTTAAACTTGAGCTTGAGCAACAAATTGATGTGTTTAATTATAGGCATGATATAGAAAATGTAAACAACTAGTTGAGACTTCTGGCAATCTTGTTTGTTTTCCCAAGGTTATAATGTTAATGACAAAATTTGTTTCAAAGTCAAAGTTGACAATACTTAAAGGAGCATATATAAACTTCAAAAGGGCCAAGGCAAGTTTTGCTCTGACAAGTAAGCTTTTGAGAAAAGTAAAAATAAAGAGCAATGTTATAGGACCCTTCTTGCGGAACCCTCACATCCCTAGGGTGAATTTTGGAGTGGTGGTTTGGTCAAGTTGTTCCTAACCTGCACCCAATTGTGGGTTTTGAGGTGGGCCCATTTTCCTTGATAGAAGATGCTTCTCATACCCTTTTCCAGAAATTGAGGCCTTTCTTGATCCAGGAAGTCTCTGTTCCTAGCAATAGGTGAGGAAGTTCTTTTATCTTAGAGGAAGCATGGACACCTGTGATAAGTAAACATAATCAAGATCAAGAAGTTTTTGAAAATCTATGAATCAGGCCTATTCCTCAAATAGTCTGTGTCAATGAGTGAATGCTCATCTCCCTAAGATAGTTCATTTGTCAACCAAACAACAAAATGTGTCCCAAAATTTTATTGGTTGCTTTACGGTTTATCATTTGCTTGCAATTTTCCAATAGAATATGGGCTTGGTAGAGAACTTTCACTTTGGTAATAAGCATCAAATAATAACCAACAACATCTAGATTAAGTTGTTCAGTTTTTGGTTTGTCTAAGAATTGCTAGTTTAATAAGGACTTTGAGAGAGTTAGTAGACAGTGGCTTCGATCATGTAATTTATGCAAAAATTTTGTGATTGATGGAATCCATGGGGGAATCTTAATACAGTTGTACAATGATGCAATCACAAACTAGTATACTCTTTCAAGTTTCAGGTGAGTTATGGTCTATTGCATTGAGGCATTTAGTGAGAAGATTAGTATTCAAGTTCAAATTTAGTAAGCTTGGAGTTGGAAAATGTTATTCAATGCATAAAAATGTTTTTTGAGTTTGACATCAAGTTTGAGATATTGCATAAATATATTGATATTTAATGTATATAAAGAAATTTCTATTTTTCTTATTTGCAACTGTCTAAAAACATTGTTGAATGTCTCATTTCCAAATACAAGAAGCCTAGAGAGACCTAAAATTTCAAAGATACATAGAGGCATCCTTGAGTTTCAAGAACAATAAAGCATGGGGCCCTCTCGAAGACCAAAAAATTCCATCGAGAAAGGCTTTGCATCTCCAACTCCCAAGCCAAGCCATCTGAAATCCAGCCACCACCAAAGGCCACCATGGAAAGAATCTTCAGGTCAATCCAACCAAACCACCGCAATCACATCAAAAATGGGATGACACATCCTGATAAGCACAGGAGGATCCGTGGAGGTCTTGGAAATGCAACAGGAGATCCCAGGAAGATCTACCCAGCTAGAGATCAGCAAGACAGGAGCAGGGGGAAGTAAGGAATTTGAAATGGGGTCCTCCCTCCTAGAGTGAGAGACCTAGAATATAATCAAAACTTGCTCTTGTATATTATTGGTTAAATGAAATGTGTGAAGACTAAGAATATACATATTTTTACTTCAAGTTAGAGCTCAAACCACTAATTTTTGTTATGCTCATAAAGACTTGATAGTTTGATGGAGTCAAACATGCTCAATGGATATACATTGATAAAATGGTAAACCTACCAAGGGATATTAAAAATTGATTCAAATATTTTTGGTAAAATGGTAAGTTTTGAAAAGGGGTTATTATTTATTAGATAGGGGTTTACCACTAGGGGTTTAATAAATTAGAAGGGGAGGTGGTAAATTTTAAAAATAGGGGATTTTTTAAGAAGCCCATGAACGCACGTGTTTTGAAGGCTTTCAACTAAGTGACCCCCCGTGGGTACACCCTCCTTTCATGAGTTGAGTGTATCATTTTTCTTTTCTTTGTGATACACCTTCTACAGTGGCATGTATGATATCAGGTATATATATGATGATGATGATGATACTTGTATTTTTATTTTGATGTGATGTTTTGACTCTTTGTGGTTTGATTATATGTTGAAAATATGATGTTTTGATGTTGATATTGTATGATGTTTTTATGTATTTATGTGTTGAGATTATATAATGCATTTGAATAAGGGATGGTAGTCTTGATTGATTGCTTAGTGATGGTTTTGTGAAACCATGATGATGACTAATTTCTAAGAGGAGGTAGATGCCCTGTTTTAGGGATGTATTGGGTTCTAAATGATAGGTAATCATTCAGATGTATGCTGAGTGATTATCTTGGGACCTGATATACAAGAAAGCTCATGTTTTTTGGGATACTCTATCCCTTGTATGTTTTCGTAAGAGGAAACATCATCCCATCATGTCTAAATGGTGGCCTATGGAGCCATGTAAAGGATATTAATTTAGGTACCTACAATATGTACATGGTATATGTATTTTTTTTCTTCTCATTAGTGTTTAAGTGTTGCTCTCTGCAAACACTTAACTATGTAGATGAGGTACCTATAATATTTACATGATATATGTATGTTTTCTTCTCATCAGTGTTTAATTTTTTCTCTCTAAAATAGTTAACTATGTAGATGAGGTACCTATTTTCTTCTCATTAGTGTTTAACTGTCACTCTCTGCAAGCACTTAATTGCATATATGAGATAATTTTAATTCTTATCAGTGTTCAAGTGTTGCTCTTTACAAGCACTTGACTGCATAGATAAGATAGTTTTGATTCTTATAAATGTTCAAGTGTTACTCTCTACAAGCACTTGACTGCATAGATAAAAAAAAAATTGTTTCTTATTATTTTTCAAGTGTTGCTATTTGAAAGCACTTGACTATGTAGATAAGATAGTTTTGATTCTTATCAGTGTTCAAGTGTTACTCTCTGCAAGCACTTGACTACGTAGATAATATAGTTTTGATTCTTATTAGTGTTCAAGTGTTTCTCTCTACAAACACTTGACTATGTGGATAAGATAGTTTTGATTCTTATCAATGTTCAAGTATTGCTCTCTGCAAGCACTAGACTAAGTAGATAAGATAGTTTTGATTCTTACTATGTTCAAGTGTTGCTTTCTATAAGTACTTGACTGTATAGATAATATAGTTTTGATTCTTATCAGTTCTCAAGTGTTGCTCTTTGCAAGTACTTAACTACATAGATAATATAGTTTTTATTCTTATTAGTGTACTCTTTATAAGCACTTGACTACTTAGATAAGATATTTTTTATTCTTATTAGTGTTCAAGTGTTGCTATCTACAAGCAATTGACTACATAGATAAGATAGTTTTTATTCTTATTAGTGTTCAAGTGTTGCTCTCTGCAAGCACTTGACTGTGTAGATAAGATATTTTTTATCTGCAAGCCTTTTGCAAAGCTTTGAAATGATGTTTGATAATGCTTTTGATGTCTTTGATGTTGATTGTAATATATTTTACAATGTTTTATATTTATTTTGTGATGTTTTTGAATGTTTTCGCAAGGTATTGAGATGATGATTGCAATGATTTGTAATGTAATGCTTTTATGATATGTTGATAATGTTTAAGAGATAGGTAATGTAGAAATTCTGAATGTTAGAGTATATTATATCATTTGGATCATGTAAATGTACCACCTTTGGTACATAGCTAGTTTAGGATATTACTTTAGGGGGTAGTTAGCTAGTTACTTCAAGTAATATAATAAATGCATAAGTGTCTATGGTAAGTTGTAAATGTGCAAGGTATCCCCTCGTACAACTAGGTAGAGTTTTAGCCAAGCAATCCATATTTACATATAAATGACCTCATAGTGAGTGATTATATATCGCTATAGGTAGTAGTAGGTATATTGTGTCCATCACCATATAGATTGGTGATGGGGTACAATGTAGTTCTTTAGTATTAGTTCTAGAGTGTTCATTTCCTCCATATTGCATTGTATCATTTTCATCACTTTCCATTATTAGCATATTTCAGCATCTTATATTTTTGCATATTTCATATCCTGTGATTGTATTATCCCTTGGCATACACCATAAAAAGTTAAAACTAAAAGCATGATATGATGTATGCAAATATTTTTGTGATGTATTGAAATAATGTTTACAAAAGGCTTATATGATGATTTTGAGTTGTACTTTTGCTTTTGTTTTTTCAAAGAAAAATATTTTGATAGAGGTAATAATTTGATATTGCTATTTTTCTTAACACATGAGAGAGGGTAGCAAGAGTATATAAGTCCATTACCTAATGCATATATAAATATTTACATGTAAGTGAGGAATTAGAGTTAATACCCGTTGACACATTTAATGTGTTAATAGATTCAAGAATTTGTATGGTAAATAAAATCTTTCAGATTGAGGGTAATGCATCATATGGATGATTTGAGGAAGTAGTCCTTCTTCCTTGCATGACGTGTGTAAAAAGAATTTTATATGCATAAAACATGGGAAAAAGAAATCCCTTTTTCTAGGAGGTCCATGTGATAGCATAGCCCTTAGTCTAAATGATCTTGTTATATGAGAGATAGATAACATCCATGTTATCTTATAAACCTATAGACACCTAAAATGCGTCATGTCGATGGTGACTACTCATATGGACATGCTACAAGACCATATGGAAGATCTTGGATAGACTCCAATATAGAGAAGTGGTTCTAACCACTCAATTTGGTCTCCTTGTCGTATTTAGTCTAAACCACAATTGAGGCCTGCAGTCTATAGATTGAACCGTAGCTAAGACCTACGATTTACAATCTAGACCATAGCTATCACCTGTGGTCTTAATTGAAGTTCAATTGGTCTTCATCCGATCCAAATTAGTTGGAACAAAAAATTGTTCTAGAAGAAGGTGGTTAAAGGATGGAAGCTTCCAATCCAACTGTCCTAACCACACTTTCTTGATCTTGGCTTCTCCATGAAGCCACCCCTAGCCCTTGGGTAGTCCTATAAGTACCCCTCAAAAATAGGGCAAAAGTATGAAGAGTGCATTTGGAGATCAAAGCAGTGAAGCCCTATCAAATTGTGGACTCACTTGAGTGCATAGAGAGAGCCTTGTTGCCATCACCATTGTCAATTTGTCAAGCATCATGACAATCATGCCATGGATGCCCTAAGGAGCTAGAATGCCAAGAAATGCCAATTTGGGCAAACAGAGGCCCTATCAAATAATTCAACCACCAAATCTATCATAGGATATTGAGGCAACCCTTGATCATCAATTTGAAAAGGAGGATCAAGCCCACTACCCTTGAAATTGGAGGGCAAACTACTTGGTTGCTCACCGTGGCTTTTAGTTGTGGTTTATAGTGCAAACCTCTCATCAGAGTTACGGTTTGCAATAGGCATAATATATCTTTACCATTTCTTTCACAGATTGTTTAATTAGGTTTAGATAGACATTTGCACATTTTAATTAGAATTTTAGATATTTTTGACCGATATATTTAAGGTTTAAAGCAATTTTATTACATTAGTGTAGAATATGTAAGAATGGTTTCTTTCTATGCTTTCATTCTCTATTTCATATAATTAGGCCATTCAATACATAGCTGCAATATTCCTTTACACATTTATATGAATATTTATCAATTTGGCATAGTTTAGATACATTTTACATGATTTATTGATTATATGCTTTTCATGGATTTTTCATGCATCAATCCTTCAAAGGGCCTTGTTGAGTGGTATTTTCACCCAATTGTGAAAACACACTCTCCGATAGGATTTGGGTTCTAAATCCTCTCTTGCAAAGAAAAAATTTCTCCAAGGTTCCGCTATGTTAGCATTTGGTATATGTGTATCAATAATCTTAAATAAAGATATTCAATTTAAATGCTTGGAACACCTTAGTGATTGCAAGTAATTGTTAACAAGGGGCACTGTGGTTTATTTCACCATGAGACTTTAGTGATTGTTCATTGCTTTTTAGATTTTGATATTTTTTAGATATTTATTTTAATGCCTTGAAAGTTAAAGCCTCTGGAAAAATATAAAAAGCAAAAAATAAAAAAAATGAAATGCAGAAACTGAAATTAAAATGCATTCAGAGTGCTACGATCCTATTTGACAAAACCGAAGATAATGAGGTTTTCTGCATACAACCTAACCTATTGAACCTGCAAACATGCACAATCCAGATAAGCTAGGTGCTGGTTTCTGGGGTTTTTACTGTGATTTCAGATTTAGACATTCGCATGAAGCAACCAAGAGCACTTGCATTAAACTTCACCTATAAGCCTAGAAATATGAAAGGGGAAAATAAAACATTAAATCTTGCATGCAGAAAATGACTCCTTCTTTCTTGTCAATGAGATGCAAACTCTGTATTTTTTGTATTTAAAATATGTCAGTTTACAACAACAGAAGCTTCCAGTTTAAACAAAACCAGACGAAGTGGAGGAAAACACTCCAAAAGCAGGCCTAGAATGGCCTATCACCTTCAACTCTGCAACTCTGCCCGCAGCGATTTTTGACCCCTGTACCTGTCCTGTGCTTCCACTTTTAAACGTTCTGGTGCGGTTCTCTGTTTTGCTCTGCGGCGCTTCGTTTCATTTCCTAGATTGCATCGTTTTGTATTCCCCACCTTTTCGTTGCTTTTGACTTTATGTTCGATGCCAAAATGTTTGATATTCTCTGTGAACTATAACGCTTCTATAACCCTTACACCTGTATGCCACGTGTTCCATGCTTCTCTACATGTTTCGTAACTGCCCCCTTGTAAATCGTGACAAAAAATAGCATGTCGTGATATCATGACATTTTTCTGCATGCAACTCTCTCTTCTACTTGCATCGCAAAAACAAGACGTGTCACGAAATCATGACATTTTTTGGCCAACAGCCTTGTCCACCACCATGCATAGCAAAAATGATACATGTCACGAAATCGTGACATTTTCCTGTATGCAGCCTTGTCAGCCTTCATGCATAGCGAAAATGATACATGTCACGAAATCGTGACATTTTTATGCTATCGGGCCGTGTGGGTGCAACCTGTCTCGAAATCATGACGCTTTTCTGCTTCGCTGGGTTTTGTTGCATTTAGCCACGAAAATGCAACATGTCATGAAATCATGACACTTTTCTCTTCTGCACCATCCTCTGCTTTCTGTCATAAAATCGTGACATCCTTTCATTTTAAGTCCCGAGAACAAAACCTGTCGCGATATCGCGACACCTTTTCATTTTAAGTCTGTCTCGTGATCTGTGCCATGAAAACGTGACATGTCGCGATATCGTGACATTTTTCTCCTTGCGCTTCATCTCGTCTTCGAGCCGTGAAAACACGACATGTCGCGATATCGCGACAACTTTGACATCTTGCTCTGTTTGACTGTTTGACCGTGATTTCATGACATGTCACGATATCGACATTTTTCATTTTGTCTTTCTCTCTCCTCTATGAACCACGATTTCACAACATGTCACGATATCGTGACATTTTCTCTTCATGATGCATTCTGCTGTTCTTAACCGTGAAAACTTGACATGTCACGAAATTGCGACACTTTTTTGTTCCACTGCACTTTGCTTGTCTGAGCCGCGATAGAGCAACATGTCATGAAATCATGACAACTTTCATTTCTAGGCAATAGCAACACATCGTGAAATCATGACAACTTTCATTTCTGGGTAGCGACAATGCAACACGTCGTGAAATCATGACAACTTTCATTTCTGGGCAGCGACAGCGCAACACGTCGTGAAATCACGACAATTTTCATTTCTGGGCGGCGACGGAGCGACATGTCGCGATATCGCGACACCTCTTTTTCTTGCTGTATTTTGCTCTTCCTTTGATTTTTTTGGTATCTGGGCCACTGCGGTCTTCTTTGAAAGCATGCAAAAAAGGTGGGTCCCCAATTTTGGGGTGTGTTGTGGATCAGCCACAACAAATGGCGACTCTACTGTCAAATGCTCCTGAGCATTTTGGTGAGAACCCAACCTGGAAGTATACAAACTCAAAACCAGCATTAGCACATAAAAAATATAAACAAATGCCCATAGATTCAAAAATATGTGAAACATCAGAATCATTAAGTATCAGCTCGGTGTGTGCAATGTGTTTCATTCCCTATCATTTGAACTTGTTCAACATTCCATTGTCAGTTTCACTTATGATTTGTATGCAAGGCTATGAATGATTTGTGCAGGATTTGATGCATGATGAAGATGCTAGAGATGTAACAACCTGCTTTATAAATGCTCAAACCTCCTAATATCATGGACAAACATATTAAAAATGTCAAACCCTCTTAGGACCAAATATATGTCTACTAAATTAATTTACTAGATCCCAAAGTTGGTTATGTGTCACTACCATCTTGAACCCATGTGCAAGTGTAAGTGAAATCAGAACTTTGGGGAATAGGATTCCCAACCTAAGCGAGATGGGAATTTAACCCTATCCTTACTATTCTGATTTGGAGTTCATTACCTCATCTTGAACAAAATAATTTAACCTGTTATGGATGAAATGGTCAGGCTAGTCTATCCATATGAGCAATCAGTGGTCTTGCTTTTAGACAAGACATGTTGCCACGCATGAGCATACTTAACCCCATAATCCCTGGTTTGGCTTCATTTATTCTTTTTCTTTTATTTCTTGGACCTTTGGGATGACTACCCATCCTTGCTAGGGACATGTAGTACGATCCTTCCAATCCAATATTGAGGTGAAATGGGAAATATTAATTTTTACTTCTTGGACCTTGGGGATGACTACCCATCCTTGCTAGGGACATGTAGTACGATCCTTCCAATCCAATATTAAGACAAAATGGGAAATATTAGTTAATTTTGTTACTTGGACCTTTGGGATGACTACCCATCCTTTGCAGAGGACATGTAGTACTATCCTTCCAATCCAAGCTTTATGATTAAGTGGGAAAAATGGAAGCTTTGGGGAATCGGATTCTCAACCTAGGCGAGATGAGAATTATGCCCTATCCTTACTACTCCATGTGGGTCAAATCAGAGCTTTGGGGAATTGGATCCTCAACCTAAGTTCGATGAGGATTTAATCCTATCCTTACTACTCTGGTTTTAGACTTTAAGCTTGATGGAAGTGGTAAAAACCACTGTTTTAAGAATTATGTTGCATGATAGGACAGACATGAAATATTCTTTTCACCTCACCTTTTCATCCACGTATGGTTTTGACCATTTTGCTCAAGATTCTTTTTAATGTGCATGGAATGTGCTTGGTTCAAGATAGTTTGGGCAGCAGTTCCCAACCTTAGGATCCTTTCTTATTTATGTTATAGTATAACCCTAAGAGGATTCGACACCTTCTCAATGATTGCACATGAAATGAACATGTACCTGAGATGACATGTATATGTAATGAGGAATGTGACATGAGACATGAATGCACTGCTTCTTTTGAAATGTGGATGGAATATATCATCTACTTTATCATAATGTGTAAAATTGACAACTTCATGCATTACAAGATTCAAACGATATTATTTAAGATGTTTGTGTTACTTGTGGAGCCTTCTACAACACAATTCCAATGTTTCATACTCTCCTGATCTTAGGCATAAGTTGACATCTCAAAATTTTTCCTTTTTTTTTTTTATTATTTTTATTTATATATAAAAACAAACTAAACATGTCAAATGAAATCAAACACACAACTTAAATCATGATTAAACTAACAATCCTAAAAATGAAACTTGAAAAACACAAACCAACAAACAAACCCAAAAACAATCCCAAAAATGAAAACTTGAAAGCCCACACCAAAAACCAAAAATTATATACACTATTGTACAAGATGATGCCAAGCTTGGACTATTACTTTCCTGGATCCCAAACATGATTAGAACAATTCAAAAAACATATGACACAATACACATGCCAAATTTTGTAGGAATCCAACAATAATAAGATCAAACCAAGCAATGCAACAAATTTCAACTTGCCATGCTCACCATACCAATTTGATTTAGTTCTATTACCAACATCATAGGTGAGATTCAAATCAAATTGATTAGACAATGGTTGGTATTCAATTTTATCTTGTCTATTCTTTAAAGTGCAAGTTTCATCATTCCATTCATGATTTAGAAGTAGGCTTTCCTTTTCAAATGTGAGATGTTGCAAACAAGAGCCTATTTCTAAAAGTCTTGAATTCAAATCATTTTCCAGGATTTTAAAGCAATCAAAATCATTCAAAACTTGACAAGCATCAACAAAATTTGGCATTTCCTCATTAATGTTGTTAGCATCCAAAGGGACATCATGTAACCTATCACTTGAAATTTTTGTAGCTACTACCAAAGGTAAATATTTCACCTTGTCATCCATACTCAACCCATCATGGTTAGAATTTACCACAACTTGATGAGTGTTAGTAACTTTTTCTTTTTTCTCATTGTCTTCTTCATCATCCAATACCTATTCAAAAACACCAAAGTTAGGCACCCAATCAAACATGCGTCCATATTTTTCAAAACAAGAGCCTAGTTTTTCAAGATATGTGTCTCGTGACACCTTTCCATGATCAATGGCTTGAGTTGCCTTAAAATCCATATTTTCATTAGGATCATCAATAGTATCAAACCCACACCACTTAGGTTTCGTAATTTCCTCTTTTTGAGATGGCATAGACATTGTAGAAACAATAGGTGGATCAAGATTTTTGATTTCTTGCCACTCAAGGGGAACAAAAACAATTGATTCTCCTTCTTCATCCATGGTAGTAGAATCATTATCCTTCTCCAACCTTTGATGAGATTCCAACCCTTCTTCCAAAACATTCTCAGATTGTACAGGACTTGTAATATCCTCATGTGAAAGGGCAATTGTATTATCCCGCATATCAATAGGCACACAAATTTCATCAGAAGGTTTGGAGTGAGCATACTCTTCCCAAGAATCATAATGATCATCTTTCAAAATCAAATTGTGATGCTCAACTATTTCTTCATCATATTTTAATTCATCAACATGTTTCCCATCAAATTTATCTTCTCCTTCCTTAGATGGTTCAATTACTTCCAAGATTGGGTTATTGCTTGTATTCAAATTGATAAGGTTATCATAATCCACATGTGTAACCCATGATTCACGTTTAACATAATTTGGAAGGTGTGAATTTTTTGGGCCATTACTTTCAACAATGTCATCCAATGTGTCATCCGAATCAGATTCATCCTCATAGAATTCATCTTTTGGTGAGTCAAGGGTTTCCAATCTGTCACATGTTTCCATACTAGTTGGATCTAGTACTCCTCCCTTGCCTAAAATCATATTCTTATGAAAATCATTGAAATTGATTTTAGCAACATCTTTTGAATCAAGATGAGTATTTTGAAGTTGATTCATACTTAAAAAATATGGCTGATCTTGCCTAGTAGGTTGAGGATTTTGAAATTGATTGAAGCTTGGGAATGATTGTTGATTCTGAAATTGATTCACACTTGAACTTGGTTGAGGTGGATAAATCATTGGGTGGGTAAGGGAGGTATTAAATGATTGAAGATTATATGATCCAAAACCCACACCATAATTTTGATAACTCAGTTGTTGCTCAATTGCCATTGCTTGAGTATAGGCTTGTGACAAAGATGTAATTTGAGGCATCCCTCGCAAATATGTGGAAATGAGTGAGTCAAGAGCATTGATGTATATTTGGAGAGCCACTTCTTCTTGAAGAACATAAAATGTCACCAATTGAGTATATAATCCAAAGAACCTTTCAGAAAATGACTTCACATTTTCACTTGGTCCTTTTCTAATATAGACCAACTGATTGTACATGAGGATTGGGTCAACTCGCTCTTTGTTGAATTGATTAAGAAATGTTGCCTCTAACTGAGCCCAAGAAGTGATAGACCCTAAAGGCAGACTTGTAAACCAATCATATGCCACTTTGTCCAAGGTGTAAGGGAACATTTTACAAGCAACATCATCATACCAAATTGTTAAGTGATTCACAACAAATTTGAATGCTTGAATGTGTTCTTCTGCAGTATTTGTCCCATTAGACAAAAATCGAGGAAGACATCTCTCAAAACCAACGGGCAAATAATGTTGAACTCCCGGTATGTTCAATGGGCTACCTGTCATCCACGGTGTAAACATAGCCATTAGTGAATCTTAAAGAATATAACTTTAATACCCAAAAATTTATTTATTTATTTATTTATTTTTTTTTTTTAAATCAAATCAAATCACATTATTCCTGTATGAACAATCAAAGCGTTAGAAAAATGCATAGCAATTCATGTCCTCCTTTTAACAGTACAAGGTTGTATTGTTAAAAGAGGGCTAAAGATAATAACCAATAGGGCATGAAATATTCAAAATTTAAATCCCTATAGCATTTAAATCTCACTAAAATAAACCCATCCGGCCCTCCTTCTAGCGCCAATCTGTTGAGTGGTATTTTCACCCGATTGTGAAAACACACTCTCCGATAGGATTTGGGTTCTAAATCCTCTCTTGCAAAGAAATTAAAAAATTTCTCCAAGGTTCCGCTATGTTAGCATTTGGTATATGTGTATCAATAATCTTAAATAAAGATATTCAATTTAAATGCTTGGAACACCTTAGTGATTGCAAGTAACTGTTAACAAGGGGCACTGTGGTTTATTTTACCATGAGACTTTAGTGATTGTTCATTGTTTTTTTTAGATTTTGATATTTTTTAGATATTTATTTTAATGCCTTGAAAGTTAAAGCTTCTGGAAAATATAAAAAGCAAAAAATAAAAAAAATGAAATGCAGAAACTGAAATTAAAATGCATTCAGAGTGCTACGATCCTACTTGACAAAACCGAAGATATGAGGTTTTCTGCATACAACCTAACCTATTGAACCTACAAACATGCACAATCCAGATAAGCTAGGTGCTGGTTTCTGGGGTTTTTACTATGATTTCAGATTTAGACATTCGCATGAAGCAACCAAGAGCACTTGCATTAAACTTCACCTATAAGCCTAGAAATCTGAAAGGGGAAAATAAAACATTAAATCTTGCATGCAGAAAATGACTCCTTCTTTCTTGTCAATGAGATGCAAACTCTCTGTATTTTCTGTATTTAAAATATGTCAGTTTACAACAACAGAAGCTTCCAGTTTAAACAAAACCAGACAAAGTGGAGGAAAACGCTCCAAAAGCAGGCCCAGAATGGCCTATCACCTTCAGCTCTGCAACTCTGCCCGTAGCGATTTTCGACCCCTGTACCTGTCCTGTGCTTCCGCTTTTAAACGTTCTGGTGCGGTTCTCTATTTCGCTCTGTGGTGCTTCGTTTCATTTCCCAGATTGCATCATTTCGTATTCCCCGCCTTTTCATTGCTTTTGACTTTATGTTCGATGCCGAAACGTTTGATATTCTCTATGAACTGTAATGCTTCTATAACCCTTACACCTGTATGCCACGTGTTCCATGCTTCTCTGCATGTTTCGTAACTGCCCCCTTGTAAATCATGACAAAAAATAGCATGTCGCGATATCATGACATTTTTTTGCATGCAACTCTGCTCTTCTACCTGCACCGCGAAAACAAGACGTGTCGCGAAATCGCGACATTTTTTGGCCAACAGCCTTGTCCGCCACCATGCACAACGAAAATGATACATGTCGCGAAATCATGACATTTTCCTGTATGCAGCCTTGTCAGCCTTCATGCATAGCGAAAATGATACATGTCACGAAATCGTGACATTTTTATTCTATCGGGCCGTGTGGGTGCAACCTGTCGCGAAATCGCGACGCTTTTCTGCTTCGCTGGGTTTTGTTGCATTTAGCCGCGAAAACGCGACATGTCACGAAATCGTGACACTTTTCTCTTCTACACCATCTTCTACTTTCTGTCATGAAATCGTGACATCCTTTCATTTTAAGTCCCGAGAACAAAACCTGTCGCGATATCGTGACACCTTTTCATTTTAAGTCTGCCTCGTGATCTGTGCCACAAAAATGCGACATGTCGCGATATCGCGACGTTTTTTCTCCTTGCGCTTCATCTCGTCTTCGGGCCGCGAAAACATGACAGGTCGCGATATCGCGACAACTTTGACGTCTTGCTCTGTTTGACTGTTTTGACCGTGATTTCATGACATGTCGCGATATCGTGACATTTTTCATTTTGTCTTTCTCTCTCCTCTATGAACCGCGATTTCACAACACGTCGCGATATCGTGACATTTTCTCTTCATGATGCATTCTGCTGTTCTTAACCATGAAAACTCGACATGTCGTGAAATCGTGACACTTTTTCGTTCCACTGCACTTTGCTTGTCTGAGCCGCGACAGAGCAACACGTCGCGAAATCGCGACAACTTTCATTTCTGGGCAGCGACAGCGCAACACGTCGTGAAATCGTGACAACTTTCATTTCTGGGCAGCGACAGCGCAACACGTCGCGAAATCATGACAACTTTCATTTCTGGGCAGCGACAGCAACACGTCACGAAATCGCGACAACTTTCATTTCTGGGCCGCGACGGAGCGACATGTCGCGATATCATGACACCTCTTTTTCTTGTTGTATTTTGCTCTTCCTTTGATTTTTTTTGGTATCTGGGCCACTGCGGTCTTCTTTGAAAGCATGCAAAAAATGTGGGTCCCCAATTTTGGGGTGTGTTGTGGATCAGCCACAACGGGCCTCATCACGAGAGGCTGCCTATTTGTATAACTTTCTTGTGTTGTTTCTTGATCACAAGAAATAGGTTCAAAGGAGCTTTAATCACCAATTTCCTTCCTCAACGAGAAGAAGAGGGTTAACTCCACCCTAGAGAAGTTTGTGACTATTTGGAAAAGCATTAATAGTGTGCCTACCCCATTGGGGATGTTGGCAATTGTATTGATTGTATCAATATTTTGGGTGACCCTAAGAGGGGAAATATTGTAACTGAGATTCATTGGCTATATCAATAAAGAAACACACATTTTCTTTGATTCATGCAATCTTGTTATCTTTTCATGCTTTTATATTGATTTCTATTAATGCAATAGCTAGGTGTACACTTTTTGGGATAGGTCAAAAGGCGATCATGGCGGAACTCCACAAAATCAGCGATATAATTGTTGTTTCTTGGATTTTTGGAATTGTAGGTATAGACTACATCTATCAGCTATGGGCCAACAATTGAACCATGGGTTCAACATGTAATTTATATTGCAAACCATAGACCAGACCTACGATTTACAGATGGCAAAGCAAACAATAGAAAATAGAGTACAAATCAGATGAGGACCTGAGGTAAGCACCATTTTCACCCTCTGTCATTTTTATCTTTGCCTTTATTTTTCTAGAATTATAAAATGGAAATTAAGTAGGATAATCAAAAAAACAAGGTTAAAAAGAACTAAGTCCTTAGGATTATCGCTTTCTTAGTTTTTGATAGGTGCTGCTAGGAACAATAGATCTCTGATTGTAGTCTATCCTAGAATACAGTGTGCTATATTAGAATTGTGTGTGGGTTTGCATGTTTGAGTCCCAAGTAGTGGCCATTTGCATACTAGTTTGAATTTTCAAAAACTCATGTAGAGCATAGCATGCATATCTAAATATAAAATGTTTCTTTTTATATTACATGTAGGAAATAATCAATGTGTTGTATTATGCATTTTTTATTTTATGCAAGGGTTCAACGATGGTGGAGGTGATTTCCATCCATTGGCCCAAATCCTACGTACCCTTGGATACTAGACCAATACCGGATCCAAGAACCATCCGTAGCCTAGAAAATTTGCATGTACTTCTCTTGAGAGGGTATAACACTAACTAGGTGAGATTGGTTGAGGATCTAGCAGGACCTATGCTCCTTGTCCGGGTGTGGACTTTAATTACCAAAAACAAAGGATTTATGTGGCCTGGAAGTCATGTCCAGGTTGTCGAGCTACGAGCGTACATGTGAAAGCCATTACTAAGAATATCATTCAACACTTTTCAAAACATGGTAAGAGTGTCTATACTGATACAAAAAATCATTGAAACACATCAAACAGTTTAGGGCTCACTTTTAAAATGTAAAGGAGATAATCACATTGTTTACTTTGTATGCTTCTTTATTGCTTGATTCATAAAGATAAGGCCCTCATTGAGGCCAAAATTTTCATTAAGAGAGGAAACCTCTGGAGTCTTTCTTAGTCGGTTTATCATGATGACTAGGCATGATAGAGCTCAATAAAAAGCTAATGAGTCAGATAGTTCATGGAGAGGCTCTGAACACTTTCAATGTTCTCCTGAGGATCTTTTAGACCTTGCATGCCTCCTTGCTAGGCATTGCACTCATCATGCACCTGAGTATCTAATCCTCCTAGCATGACATTATGATAGCCTTCATAAGCTCCCTTCATCACACGAGGGGTTCACCCATACAGATCATGGGGTTTCTACACACACACTGAGAACCCACATAATTAGGTCTCCCCTTAGTGAGATAAAGAGTTGTGAATCTTACTCCATGAGTCAGTCATATAGGGAATCTGAGTCTCATGCAACCCATAAGAGGTGACTACTCCAAGACCAATTGGAGGAGGCACACAGTGAGCGTAAGCATCTAGAGTGTGAGTGCACAAAGAAGAAGAGATCACATAAACAAAGGTTGGATGAGCTCCAATGGCATGAAGAGAGGATTTACCAATAGAGAGCATGTGAAGAACAATCATGTGAGGTAACTCCCAAAAAGAAGATCATACCTAGATTGCATAGGCAACAAGTCAAAACGATGCACCTAGTGCATCATCAAGAATTACCATTGAAGCAAGTAAATAGCCAGTCTTCTACGCATATAGACATACCTAGGGCTATCAAAAAATAATATAAAAAGATGTTTAAGGATCCCATGTGTAAGCATGAGGTTGAGAGTAGTCAAGTTTGACAGGTGAGCAATGTCAATGCTCGAAAGTCATCACAATCCTGAGGGCATATATAGTCTATTCCACCATATAAGAAACATGTTATTACTTTCCATAAATAGGAAGTCAAACCTATCCCTATTAAGGAATCTGATCCTCCATTGCATATCATAGTGAGGATAAAGCAGATTGCATATAAGTGAGTGCTAGTGGATACAAGATCATCGATTAATATCATCACCACCTCAACATTCAAACATCTCAAAATTCTACCATCCCACATCAAGAAAATGACTTTAATGCTACAAGCCTTTAATGATGTGGAATCCCCTAAAGTAGGCATAATAGTCCTCCCCATCTAGGTAGGATAAAATATTTTTCCTACATTGTGCTACATTTTAGAGGGATCAATATAGTAAATCTGCTACTTGGAAGACCATGGATAATATCCATGGAGTGTGTGTCATCAATAGTGCATCAGTTTATTAAGTACACCCATGGAGGTAAAGTCCATATAGTTGAGGTGGATCCAGATCTCTTCAAGTAGTATAAAACTGAGGATCACTTGTAGGAACTTGGTGAGGTGCCTATGCATCTATAAATTAAATAGGATGAGTCTATCCAAAGTTTGGATGCAGCATTGTAGACTGTGGTGGAGTTACCATCCCCACTGCTATCACCTATGGAGTCACCTACGATCCCTACATTTTTGACACTACTTAGTATGGAAGGATTGATGAATGCCATCATAGAGATACTCACAACTACTTCGAAGGTGTCATTAGAGGTTCCTCATACTCCTATCAGTGAGGAAGTACCAAGCATGGTCATGGATGCACCTGAGTATATCACACCATCTTCATCCATCATGTCACCAGATAGTCCTCATGAGGATGATGGTGAATATGAATAGCTTATAGAGGTTGGCATTATGATGCTTCCCACCATAGAGTCCATTGAGGATTTAGGTAAACTTTTATCAAGTCTCTACCTATGGATCCTATCCTAGAGACATCGTATGAGTATTAGGAAGTTTAAGTTATCACAACTAAAATAGGACAACCTCAATATGTTGATGAATTACCTACGATGCATGCACTTGTGGAGTCTTTTCATGAGTTTGTGGGAATGGTTGACATTAGGCTAGAAGATAAGGTGATTCCTAATCACATAGAGCTGGATATGGGGCAATCCAATGGTGTTTCCACATTTCCAAGGCCAGAACCTTTGAAATTAGTCACTCTTGACTCATTTATCATGGCACCATCTCAAGAGAAAAAATAGGTAGGTTCATCATAGCATATTGGGGGTACCAAAATTGACATAGTTCAACACAACAAAGTGAAACAAAAACTTGAGCTAAGTCATAGGCATGAGCATGTGGATGGCATTGACAAAGTGTGTCATCAAGAAGCATCCACACAAAATCAAATGAAGTAAATAGGTGATTTTCAATTACCTAATGGATTCATAGCATCCACTTTGATATTCCCTTCAATAGACAAAGGCACTTTGAATCAGTTATTATAAATACATAGAAACTCTTTGTCAGTATTGCAATCCATTCTAAGCCATCTAGAATGGATGGAGCATCGAATGGATGAGCAATATAAGGTGTTGCATTTGATTAAGGACCAGTTTGAAAACATAGGATCACAAAATAAACCCTTTTTTGAGGCTGAGTATAGGATAAACCTTAGCAAAAGCGGGAGCCCATGTGACCAACCCAACCATCGAATTCTCAAAGTAAACCAATGCATATCAAAAGCCCAAAACAATTGTAGCATAGTGGGACTCCTTTAAAAGAGTCTATGCCTGACATGTTTTAGAAGCTGTGAGGGGCTAGGTCATCATCTTTCTTGATATCATCCCTTTAAACCCAAATAGAGCTAAACCTATGGGTTACAAGGAGCATCACTATTGTATCTATCACTAAATAGAGGGTCATGGCATTTGATAGTATCATGAATTTAAGAGTGTGGTGCAAAATCTGATAGATAGTGGGGTTTATCATTTAGATGGTTCTCTCATAGTGCCCTAACATGCTGAAATGGAGGTCACACTTCCTTAAGAGCAACTCCAAAGTCGTCAGTCACCTCGTAAGCCCAATAGGCCAGTGTAATGAGTAGTTTCATTTCAAATGACTACTTTAACTTTGTTTCAAAAGTTACACGAGGCAAATGCATTCATATTACCCAAAGTCAAGCATAGGGTATCCAATACTGGATCACCTAATGGGGGTCCTTTTTGTGTGCATCATCAAGCACATGGACATGAAATTTGTGGTTTTCATTCATTTAATAGGGTCATCCAAGACCTAGTAGAACAAGACATGATCTATGAGGATGGTTCTCTCGTTCACCCTTGCTAAAGCATATGCAATCTGATGAGGTATGTTCTTCATCTAGGAGAGTTAATTTCTGTCACTCTTCCTAAACAAGATAATTACCTTTCAGTGAATACCATGCACACTGGGGGTATTCAAGGTAGCATACCTTTCCTGCTAGCCACATCAAATTTGATAAGGAAAATGAGGAATCTAGAGGTATTGCACCTCCCTCACTGTCATAAAATGGCACACACACTAGGGGTACATAGGGCAGTATGCCCTCCCCAAAATGCTCAGAGGGTTTTCTTATAACCGCTCGATCATCCCAAAAGGCTCCAAGGGTTCCTAAAACCACTTGGTCAGGATAGTCAAAGGCTCTGAGGGTTTTGCTTAAAACTGCTCAGTCAATCCCAAAAGGCACCAAGGGTTTCTAATAAATCACTTGGTCAACCCAAAGGCCCCGAGGGTTTGCTTATAACCACTCAATCATCCCAAAAGGATCCAAGGGTTCCTAAAATTTCTTAGTCATGTTAGTCAAAGGCTTTGATGGTTTACTTAAAACCGTTCAGTCAATCCTAAAAGGCACCAAGGGTTTATGAGAAATCACTTGGTCAACCCAAAGGTCATGAGGGCTGCTAAAAACCACTCGATCATACTAAAAGGATCCAAGCTCATCTATGAGTAGTTTTGTCAATAAAAAGGTACCAAGAGTTTTTGAAAAACTACTTGGTCAACCCAAAAGCTCCAAGGATTCTAAAAAATTGCTTGGTCATACCAAAATGCCCCAAAGGTGCTCATAATTCCTTTGGTCTATCCTAAAAGCTCCAAGGTTTCCTAAGAATCGCTTGGTCAATTTAAAGGCTCCAAAGTTATATACTCACCATTTTTTCAGATATGAGGCTCAAAACTCATAAAAATTCTAAAATCAATAAAATCCAAAAAAAATTGGTAAAGCATAAAATTCAAAAACATTTGCATTTGTATTATGCATTTTTCATTTGCATTCACACATGCATTCACTGCATTATTGCATTGCATATAGGCATTCATCATCCGTTGCATTCCGTAGTAGGAGGGATTATGTTTTTTAGTATTACAAATGATACCACATTTGTGTTTTAATCATGCACCTCTGCATTTATCATAAATCCATTATTCATGTGAGTAATTATGTTTTTCAATACAACCCATAATGGTGCTATGAGAGATATACTCAGGTTTTTTGGTAACTCAACCATACCTAGAGGTCTTATCAAGAGCTGATAAAAAGCTTACTTTGATTTTGCAGTTGAGGTCCAGTTAGTATAGCCCTTATCATATCAAAATCCTATCACTAATAAACAAATTAAATAATCCTAACAAGGACTAGGGGAAGAGGAAAGTTGTGAAGCAGGACCGGGTATCCTGAGGTGAAAAGAGTTATTATTACTTATCCCTCTATGTGGACGGTATGGGAAATGTTGGAAATTGGCAAAAGGATAGGTTAGTTTCCTATTCATAATACCTTGGTTATGATAAAATGAGCAATATCCCAGAGTGATATCCCACATCAACCCTCAATATTGATACCCTAGATCGATATCATAGATCAACTTCCTAGATTGATATCCCATATTGATATCAAATATCGATATCCTCAATTGATATACCAAAAACAATTTTCCCAAAGTAAATCCCCCAAAAGGAAGTTTTTAAATAAAATTATCACATGTAAATGTCAAAAAGTGAAGATCAAATGAAGATAAAAAATAGGCTCAAGTGAAGATCATAAATCAAATTTCGAGTGGAGATAAAATGAAGATCAAAAATCCAGTTTGAAGAGAGATCAAATTAAGATCCAAAGAAAGTAAAAGTCAAAATGGAATCAACTCCCTTGCTTCACCACATATGAGCAAGTATCCCAAAAATTAAAGAATAGAAAAGAATGAGCCTGAATCCCTAGAATTGTCGGCACTATTGTACCTTACGCATGATGATATGTCTGATACACTTGCATTTTGTTTGTGTGGAGACCAATGTTTGAATGTGGAAGAGCTAGCTTCAGGTGTCCTACATTGCCTAGTGGCTTATTCCAACTAAAATATAAACCTAAGATTGGATAAGATATTTGTGGAACCCCTATCTTAGCAATGGGTTGAAATAATCCCGCCTAACATTGGGGAACGCTCGTGTCTTATCTTAATATACTCATGTGCACACACAGGGATAATGAATAGTTAGGGCCTATCCTAGCAAAAGCCTTGCACTTCAAAAGTCTAGTGTGGTCAGTATGCAACTTTTGATAAGTCTACTAGGGTGTTTGAGTCTCATGGAAAACCTCAAAAATCTCTTTAATAGCAACAAAGGTCAAATATCGCAAACCATATAGAGTAAAATCATCAAACTGCAAAGTATCGAATCCATGATACATCATTATATAAAGCGCAATCAAGATATAGGATAGATACTGGATAGATATTAGAAATAATATTTAGATCACCATTGACTATATTGTGCATATTTTTCAAAATTGAAAAAGAAAATATAATGACATATTGCATCATTCACATCATAACATTGCACATCATGGCATTTCATATATGGGTGATTAATTAATCAAATTCTTATTATGAGGATTTCCAATTACATTCATGATTTTTATACATTTTGTGGTGTCATCCATTAGATTGATAAACACATATCACATTCATTCCTTGTGTTTTAAGTGATTAAAGCATATAGCTTCATTTACATTAGATTACCATCATGTAAATAATGTATTACATACATTGCATCAACATATCATGACAATGTCATAAAATTGTTGAGCAAGGTGCAGAAACAGTATTGTCATTGTTGTCAACACAGACAGATAGATCAGTTGATGCAGTGGACAGGAGTTCAGAGGTCAGTGAGAGCATGTACAGTAAATTTCCAAGAAGACAGAAGTGGCCCAGATTCAAAGAATCAAAGAAAAAGACAAGTAAGAAAACTGTCGCGATATCGCGACATGTTTTCTGTCGCGATTTCGCGACATATCGAAGGAGAGAGAAAAAGCTGGAAAAGGAGATTTGTGACATATCGAAGGAGAGAAAAAGCTGGAAAAGTCGATTTCGCGACATATCGGAGGAGAGAGAAAAAGCTGGAAAAGCTGTCACGATTTCGTGACATATCGGAGGAGAGAGAAAATGCTGGCAAAACTGTCATGATTTCGTGACATGTTGGACGAAAGAGAAAGCGCAAGATAAACTGTCACGATTTCGTGACATGTTGGAAGCAAAGAAGGCAAGTAAGAAAACTGTCACGATTTCACGACATGTTTGAAGAAGAAGCGCATGCAAGGAAAACTATCACGATTTCGTGACATGTTTGGAGAGAAGGCAGGAAAGAAAATGTCGTGATTTCATGACATGTTTGGAGAGAAGGGGGGGGGGGAGGGGAAGAAAACTGTCACGATTTCGTGACATGTTTGGAGAGAAGGCGCAGGCAAAGAAAACTGTCATGATTTCGTGACATGTTCGGAGAGAAGGCACAAGCAAAGAAATGTGTCACGATTTCGTGACATGTTTGAGAGAAAGAGCTTGCAAGGAAAAGTGTCACGATTTCGCGACAATTTGCAAGAGGAAGCGCTAAGGAGAAAAAGTGTCACGATTTCATGACATGTCGGGTTTTCGTGATCCGATGAGAAGAAAAGCGCTAAGGAGGAAAAGTGTCACGATTTCGTGACATAATGCAGGAGAGAGAGTTCGATAGAAAAAGGTGTCACGATTTTGTGACATGCTTCATTTTCGCGGTCCAAAGCGAAGAGAAAGAGGAGAAGGATGAAGTGTCACGATTTCATGACAGAAGCAAAATGAAGGAGCATGGAAGCAGAAGCGTCATGATTTCATGACAAATTCAAGGAGGAAGAGCTCAAAGGCGAAAGCGTCATGATTTCGTGACATGTTCTATTTTTGTGGGCCAAAGACAGAGAAAGGCACAAGGCAGCGAAAGTGTCACGATTTCGTGACATGTTCCATTTTTGTGGGCCAAAGATAGAAAAGGCACAAGGCAGCGAAAGTGTCACGATTTCGTGACATGTTCCATTTTCGTGGCCAAAGACAGAAAAGGCACAAGGCAGCGAAAGTGTCACGATTTCGTGACATGTTCTGTTTTCGCAGGCGAAAGCCAAGAAGTGAACAAGGAGGCAAAAAATGTCATGATATCGTGACATGTCATGTTTTCATGGGTAAAAGGTGAGAAGAGCACAAAGAGACAGAAGTGTCACGATTTCATGATAGGTCGCAACAACACGATTACAGACAGTTAACTGAAGCAGAACAACAGTTAAAGGGGCAGTTGTAGAAGAAAAGCATGCAGCCAAAATAAGAAGAGTTAACTGGAGTCAGTGCGACAGTTACAGGTGCAGTTATAGATAGAAATCATGCAAGCTATTTTAAGAACTGTCGAAGAAGGAGAAATCGAACAGTCGCATAAATAGAATCAAAAAATGCATGCATGCACAGAAAAGAATACGAACAGTCATGACCAAGAAGACGAACAGTCATGGTAGAGGTATATGTTGCATGTAACGTGTTTAACGAAATGCCCATTCTATATATACAAAAGGAGTCACATAAAGAAGGAGTTACAGTTGACAAGTGGCAGAAGAGAATATTAAAGAAACAGTTACAATTGACAAGTGGCGTATGAGGAATGAAAGAAGGCATTGTAACTGGAGTTACAAAGCAAAAGGTTTGTTATAAAAGGAGGTCTGCATGAAGAATAAGGTTGCCATCGAATGTGTGAAAGTGCTATCGAAAGAGGGTTAGAAGAGTGCTGTAAGAGAGAGACAAGCAGAGCAGTAAGGGTTTACTGAGTTTTGATAAATTGGAGACCAGTCAGGGTCTTGTAAAAGTGAAGGCATTTGTATGTCATTGATATAGCTTTCAAAACTGTGATCCAAGTTGGTGCTTGGATAGGGGTTGGTGCTCCTTTCTGTTGGTGCAGATAAATCAGGGGTTGGTGCTCCTTCCAGTGGGTGCTGGTAAACAGATTGTAAAATTGGTGTTTTGCAAAGACTGGATTTGGACCGTAGTCCAAGCAATCATTCTTGAGGAGTAGCCAAATTGGTGAACCTCGTTACATTATGTGTTGTGGTGTGCTCTCTTGTGATAATTGCTTTATCTATTTTTAAGTTCTCTTTGCTTCAGCTTTAAGAGTGGTAGATTTGAATTTAAATAGCTACACTGATTCACCCCCCCCTCTCAGTGTCATTGTGAGAATATCAATTGGTATCATAGCAAGGTTCTTGAACAAGCTTAATCAGCTAAGGTGATCTTGGAAGGAACACAATGGCAGGTGGTGAAGGATTCTCATCAAACAAAGCTCCTTTGTTCAATGGAACTAATTACTCATTCTGGAGACTCAGGATGCAGACATATCTGAGTGCATTAGGATACGACATTTGGGAGTCAGTAGAAAGTGGATACACAGTACCCGCTACTCCTCCAACAGATACTGTTGAGAAGAAAAAGTTTGAGAATAACTCCAAAGCAAAGAATGCCATAATGTGTGGGCTAGTAGACAGTGAACTGATAAGGATCATGAGCTGTAAATCGACAAAAGACATGTGGGACAAACTGAAGAGCATCCATGAAGGAGACAACAAGATCAAGGAAGCCAAGCTGCAAACGCATCGAGCTCAGTTCGAAGCATTACAAATGAATGACGATGAGAACATAGAGGCCTATATGTTGAGAGTCAATGGAATCATTAATGCAATCAGAGGACTCGACGAAGAAATCGAAGATGCGGTTGTCATGAAAAAGGTACTTAGAACTCTTCACAAAATATTTAATTCTAAAGTTTCTGCAATAGAAGAGGCTAAAGATCTAAATAATTTTAGCATGGACGAGATGCATGGTTCTTTGACCGCATACGAAATGAGAATAGGACAAACTAAGCCCATAGACAGAGAAGCTACTTTTAAAGCACACAAAAATATAAAAGCTGAACAAGAATCTGAGGATGAAGAGACATCGAATGAAACGGAAGCTAACTTTGTTCGGAAACTTACAAAGGGAAAAGGAAAATATAGAGGAAAGTTACCGTTTAAGTGCTTCAATTGTGGAGGGGTCGGTCACTTTGCACCTAAGTGTCCAATGAATGAGAAAACCAAAAGTGATGAAGGGTCACACCAAGAAAGAAGTGACTGGAAGAAGAAACCAAATTTTAGAAAAAGCAACTTCAAAAAGAAAAGTTTCATATCCAAGAATGTCAGCTCTTCTGAAGATAGCTCAGGTGAAGATTCTGAAGAAGAAACAGGTGAAGCTCTGTTCATGGCATTTGAAGAAGACAAAACAGAAGAAATAGGAAGGTGACACAAACATTAAGGATGAGGCTGAAGTATATCTGGAAGGAGAGTTGGTTGCTGCACTTAAAGAGTTGAGTACAGAAAGGAAAAAGAATAAAAAGGTCTCAAGAAAGCTTGAGGATGCGAATGACATAATAAACACTTTGAAAGTATAGACAGAAGAATTTAAGAAAATGTCTGAAGAACTCGAAGTGCAGTTAACCATGAAAATAGATGAGTGCAACAAACTGGAAGAAGAGATTGTTGTCTTAAGAATGCGGCTAGAAGAAAAGAATCAAAAATTGAGTTGCTATCACAAACTTGAAGGAAGTTCTGCGAAGCTTGAAAAGATTATAAATAGTCAGAGGACTACAGGCATCAAATTTGGCTTGGGCTTTGTCGAAGGAGAATCGTCAAGTGCATCAAAGGCCATAACTATAGAACAAGTAAAGAAAGAAGATAAGATCAAGGTTGATCAAGGAAAAATGAATCAAGCAAAAGAAAGCAACAGTGCCAGGCACGAGAAGAGTGCTGACAATGAGGGATTCATAAAAGTCACACATCAAAGGAGAAGAAAATTTGTGGCTCCTACTACAAAATGGCAAAGACCAATTCCCAGGTTCAATCATTCCTTTTCTGGTTATTGTTTTAAATGCAATGCTTACGGTCATAAGATTTCAGACTGCATTCATAATATAGGACAAAGAAATTTCACCAGTAGAAATGTCTTTTCACCCTTGATGGATTATGCAAGTAGAATGCTATAACTGTCATAACTTTGGACACATTGCAAGAAACTGTAGAAGCACATATGCAACAAACAGATATCAGGGAAGAAGATCTCAACCAAACAGTTTAAGGCAAAACAAAAAATTCCTAGAAAAACATGCACAGGCTACTGACAAAGAAAAGTCTAAACAAGTGACCAAAACTGTAGCCAAACCAGAGTGGAAAGAAAAGGAGCGACCCAAGGAAGAAAAGGAATCCTTGATTGTTCAGACAACATTCAAAGCACAGAACAAATCTGCACCATGGATATTGGATAGTGGATGCTCCAGTCACATGACAGGAGATAAACAAAAATTTGAAAAATTACAGAAATATGAAGGGGGCTCTATAAAGTTTGGAAATAATGATGGAGCCAAGATAGTTGGCAAAGGATCAGTCAAGATAAGTGATGGAAAGATCAATTCCAAAGAAGTTCTGTTTGTGATTGGTTTGAAGCACAACTTACCGAGCGTAAGTCAAATCTGTGACAGAGGTCATGAAGTCATCTTTAAGAAGCAGGGGTGTGAAGTCAAAAAAGCACACAGTGGGAAGCTGATAGCTACTGGATCGAGGACTTCTGGAAATCTATATACTCTCTCAGAAACTTCAGAAGGAGCATGCTTGATTGGACAGGAAGATGAAAATTGGTTGTGGCACAAGAGGCTCGGTCATATTAGCTTTGACAATCTGGTAAAAATAAGTTCAAAAAGGGCAAGTAAGAGATATACCCACCATTGTCAAACCAAGTAAATAGCATCCGTGCTTCATGCCAAAAAGGGAAGCAAACTAGAGCCACATTTAAATCAAAGGAATACTTCACCAGTAAGCCTTTAGAACTAATACATACTGATTTGTGTGGACCCATGAGAACACAAAGCATAAATGGTGACAAATACTTTATGTTGTTCATAGATGACTACTCCAGGATGACATGGGTACTATTTTTAAAGCTTAAATCAGATGCCTTTGAGATGTTCAAGATTTTTAAAAAATAGGTTGAGAATCAAACTGGAAAAAGAATTAAATGCCTAAGATCAGACAGAGGAGGAGAGTTTATCTCAGAAGAGTTTGCAGAGTACTATCAAAAATATGGGATCAAAAGATAGTTTTCAGCAGCAAGGACACCTCAGCAGAATGGTGTTGTAGAAAGGAAGAACAGGACAATGCAGGAAATGGCACGGACAATGTTGGCTGAGAACAAAATAGCTGACAGATTTTGGAAAGAGGCAGTCCATACTACGGTTTACATCCAAAACAGGTGCATGCTAAGGACGCATGAAAGCAAAACACCTTATGAGCTGTGGTTCGGCAGAAAGGCAACAACAAGATATTTCAAAGTGTTCGACAGCAAGTGCTACATCAAACGAACTGAAGATAATCTCGGTAAGTTTGAAGATAGAGTTGACGAAGGTATTTTTCTTGGTTACTCGACAAAAAGCAAAGCCTACACATGTTACAACAAGAGGCTAAAGAAAATTGTGGAGAGTGCTGATGTTAAAGTTGATGAAGGTAGAGAACGAGAAATTACTTATCAAGAAAACTACCCTATTTATGAAGAAGTCATTGAAGGAGATGAAGAAAAGGAAATAGAAGAAAATCAAAAAATTGACCCAGATGATTTAAGAATTGACTCAGAAGAAGAAGAAAACAAGAAATTCAAAACAAGTAGTTGGCAGAAAAATCATCCCAGAGAACAGATTATTGGGGACCCAACAGTTGGTATTCAGACAAGAAGAGCAGTAGTACGGAACTACTCTCTATTATCCAACATTGAGCCCAAAAATGTTGTTGAAGCAAGCACAGATGAAAGTTGGATGAAGGCTATTAATGAAGAACTAGATCAGATTGAGAAAAACAAAACCTGGGAGTTAGTACCAAGGCCGACAAATAAAAATATAATCGGTACTAAATGGATTTTTCAAAATAAATTGAACGAAGATGGACAGGTTGTAAGGAATAAAGCAAGACTGGTTTGTAAAGGCTATGCACAGAGTTGAAGGTATTGATTTTGAGGAAACCTTTGCACCAGTAGCTAGACTAGAGGCAATCAGAATGTTTCTGGCTTTAGCAGTTCATAAAAATTTCAAAGTATATCAAATGGACGTGAAATCAGCATTTCTGAATGGAAAACTGGAAGAAGAGGTTTACATTGAGCAGCCAGATGGTTTCCAACTCGGTGATAATCCCAACTTTGTTTGCAAGTTGAGGAAAGCTTTGTATGGTTTGAAACAGGCACCCCGAGCATGGTATGCAAGGTTGGATAATTATCTCGATTCAACAGGGGTTCAAGAAAGGTTTGGTGGACAGCAATCTGTATGTCAAAATAGAGAATGGCCATCTTATTGTCCTTGTTGTTTATGTAGATGATATCATTTTTGGCAAAAGCAATGATAAGTCCTGTAGAGACATAGCAAATAAAATGAAGAAAGAATTTGAGATGTCTATGATTGGTGAACTTTCTTATTTCCTCGGACTGCAAGTCAATCAAAGTGAAAAGGGCATTTTTATCTCTCAAGTTAAATATGTGAAAGAAATGTTGAAAAAGTTCACAATGGAGGATAGTAAACCAGTTAGCACTCCCATGACAACAGGTTGCAAGTTGAGCAAGGATGACAAATCTCCAGATGTAGATCAAACCATGTACAGGTCTATGATTGGAAGCCTGTTGTATTTGATAGCTACCAGACCAGATATCTTACAGGCAGTATGCATGGTAGCAAGATTTCAGGCTAGTCCCAAAGAGACTCATGTGACAACTAGTGAAGAGGATTTTTAGGTACCTCAAGGGTACTATGGAGTATGGGTTGTGGTACCCAAAAGGTAAGGACTTCACTCTTATTGCATATTCTGATGCAGATTGGGCAGGATGTATTGATGACAGAAAGAGTACCAGTGGAGGAGCATTTTATCTTGGAGACAAGTTGGTAGCATGGCACAACAAGAAACAAGAATCGGTCTCTCTATCCACAAGCAGAGGCAGAATACATTGCAAGCAACAACATGTTGTACACAGATATTATGGATAAGACAAACCCTGAAAGATCTTGGTATTCACTTCAAAGAGCCAATTTCTAGTTAAATGTGATAACACTAGTGCTATTAACATATCAAAGAATCCGGTTATGCATTCTCGAACCAAACATATTGCAATCCGGTATCACTTCTTGAAGGATAAAGTTGCAGAAGGTGAGGTCAAATTGGATTTTGTTCCAACTACAGAGCAAGTAGCAGATATATTCACAAAACCATTGCCCAAGGAAGTTTTTGAGTACCTTCGGAGTAAGTTGGGAGTGGTCACGTTTCCCAAGAACTGACTATCAATTGGGATCACATTCTCATGGGGAGCATTTATGCCTATGTTTATAGTTTTGCTCATATTCATGATTTTTGCTAACTATAACAATGTGTGTCTAAGAATGTTGTGCATAGACTCAGGGGGAGTCTACAGCAGCCCTTTGGTATTATTGTCAAAGGGGGAGAAGAATTACAGGAAATTGCATGTGTGTTGCCAACAATTCCAAAGGGGGAGATTGTTGAGCAAGGTGCAGAAACAGTATTGTCATTGTTGTCAACACAGATAGATAGATCAGTTGATGCAGTGGATAGGAGTTCAGAGGTCAGTCAGAGCATGTACAGTGAATTTCCAAGAAGACAGAAGTGGCCCAGATTCAAAGAATCAAAGAAAAAGACAAGTAAGAAAACTGTCACGATATCGCGACATGTTTTCTGTCACGATTTCGTGACATATCGGAGGAGAGAGAAAATGCTGAAAACTGTCACGATTTGTGACATATCGAAGGAGAGAGAAAATTGAAAAGTGTCACGATTTTATGACATATCGAAGGAGAGAGAAAATAATTAATAGGAGGAGAGAAAATGCTGGTAAAACTGTCACGATTTCGTGACATGTTGGACGAAAGAGAAAGCGCAAGATAAACTGTCATGATTTCGTGACATGTTGGAAGCAAAGAAGGCAAGTAAGAAAACTGTCACGATTTCGTGACATGTTTGAAGAAGAAGCGCATGCAAGGAAAACTATCACGATTTCGTGACATGTTTGGAGAGAAGGCGCAGGCAAAGAAAACTGTCACGATTTCGTGACATGTTTGGAGAGAAGGCGCAGGCAAAGAAAACTGTCACGATTTCGTGACATGTTTGGAGAGAAGGTGCAGGAAAAGAAAACTGTCACGATTTCGTGACATGTTTGGAGAGAAGGCGCAAGCAAAGAAATGTGTCATGATTTCATGACATGTTTGGAGAGAAGGTGCAAGCAAGGAAATGTGTCACGATTTGTGACATGTTTGAGAGAAAGAGCTTGCAAGGAAAAGTGTCACGATTTCGTGACAATTTGCAAGAGGAAGCGCTAAGGAGGAAAAGTGTCACGATTTCGTGACATGTCGGGTTTTCGTGATCCGATGAGAAGAAAAGTGCTAAGGAGGAAAAGTGTCATGATTTCGTGACATAATGCAGGAGAGAGAGTCCGATAGAAAAAGGTGTCACGATTTTGCGACATGCTTCATTTTCGTGGTCCAAAGCGAAGAGAAAGAGGAGAAGGATGAAGTGTCACGATTTGGTGACAGAAGCAAAATGAAGGAGCATGGAAGTAGAAGCGTCATGATTTCATGACAAATTCAAGGAGGAAGAGCTCAAAGGTGAAAGCGATCATGATTTCGTGACATGTTCTGTTTTTGCAGGCCAAAGATAGAAAAGGCACAAGGAGGAAAGTGTCACGATTTCGTGACATGTTTTGTTTTGGGCCAAAGACAGAAAAGGCACAAGGCAGCAAAAGTGTCACGATTTCGTGACATGTTCCATTTTCGCGGGCAAAAAAGAAAAGTGCACAAGAAGGAAAGTGTCACGATTTCGTGACATGTCTGGTTTTTGCGGGTGAAAGCCAAGAAGTGAACAAGGAGGTAGAAAAATGTCACGATATCGTGACATGTCATGTTTTCACGGGTAAAATGCGAGAAGAGCACAAAGAGACAAAAGTGTCACGATTTCGCGACAAGTCGCAACAGCACGATTACAGACAGTTAACTGAAGCAGAACAACAGTTAAAGGGGCAGTTGTAGAAGAAAAGCATGCAGCCAAAATAAGAAGAGTTAACTGGAGTCAGTGCGACAGTTACAGGTGCAGTTATAGATAGAAATCATGCAAGCTATTTTAAGAACTGTCGAAGAAGGAGAAATCGAACAGTCGCATAAATAGAATCAAAAAATGCATGCATGCATAGAAAAGAATATGAACAGTCATGACCAAGAAGACGAACAGTCATGGTAGAGGTATATGTTGCATGTAACGTGTTTAACGAAATGCCCATTCTATATATACAAAAGGAGTCACATAAAGAAGCAGTTACGGTTGACAAGTGGCAGAAGAGAATATTAAAGAAACAGTTACAATTGACAAGTGGCGTATGAGGAATGAAAGAAGGCGTTGTAACTGGAGTTACAAAGCAAAAGGTTTGTTATAAAAGGAGGTCTACGTGAAGAATAAGGTTGCCATCGAATGTGTGAAAGTGCTACCGAAAGAGGGTTAGAAGAGTGTTGTAAGAGAGAGACAAGCAGAGCAGTAAGGGTTTACTGAGTTTTGATAAATTGGAGACCAATCAGGGTCTTGTAAAAGTGAAGGCATTTGTATGTCATTGATATAGCTTTCAAAACTGTGATCCAAGTTGGTGCTTGGATAGGGGTTGGTGCTCCTTTCTGTTGGTGCGGATAAATCAGGGGTTGGTGCTCCTTCCAGTGGGTGCTGGTAAACAGATTGTAAAATTGGTGTTTTGCAAAGACTGGATTTGGACCGTAGTCCAAGCGAGTCATTCTTGAGGAGTAGCCAAATTGGTGAACCTCGTTACATTGTGTGTTGTGGTGTGCTCTCTTGTGATAATTGCTTTATCTATTTTTAAGTTCTCTTTGCTTCAGCTTTAAGAGTGGTAGATTTGAATTTAAATAGCTACACTGATTCACCCCCCCTCTCAGTGTCATTGTGAGAATATCAAAAATTAAATGCATGCAATAAAGAAAAATAAAATACGCATTTAAGTAAACATCGCATCCATATGCATCCATCATATAGCAAATCTAAACATCTAGGTCACTACATATCATCATCATCATAAATTAAATAGCTATCTAGTGCATGTCATCTATACATCACATCATATAACATCAAATTAACATAAGCATTGCATCCATGTGCATAACATTAATAGAAAATTAAAAATATATATAAGTACACATAATGAGCCAAAATGATCAAATCTCATATATATGTGTCCACAATGAGTACAAAAAGTATATCAAAAATGCCTGCAGGTTACATCCGTGTAGGTCCTTCACCTTACACACAAAATAGTATATCAAAATAGCAACCCATGTGTATGCTATGGAGGGCCTACACCCCTAGCTAAAGAGTCACCAGTATCATCTCTGTCATCCCTATGCCTCCTGTGTGAGCTAGTGTCATGTGTACTAGAGGACCTGTGTGTCCTCTCAATCCTATGAGTCATGTGACTCAAGCTCATGGATGACTTCCTTGTAGTCCTAGATCTTTTCCACTGGGACCCTAAAGCATGTGGATCCTCTAGAACCTACCCACCTATCAGTCTAATCCATCCCTCTAGTTGAGAGACGCAATATTCCCTCACATCATATAAATCATTCCCCTCTTGTACGAGGGAAGTAAGCCACCTATTCTTAGCCATAGGGTCATAGCCTCCTGGAAGTCTGAGTGTTGGTGCTGAAGGTGGTGCCATGATAGCATGAGAAGATGATGGGTCACCTCTCTAATCCTGGTATTAAGCCAAGTCCCTCTCTACTGTAGTCATCGCCCATCATGCCTCTACTAGCTTGAGTGATCTGGTCAGCTCTTGAACTTTCCCCTCTGCTACTGTAGCACACTTTGTCATAGATGTGGCCTAATCCTAGGTCTCCTAGAGTTACATCTCCCTATCATATATATTCACCTCTAACATGGTGATGGGTGTATCCTACTGTAACTGCTAAGACTGTAGCCTCCCAACCTAGCTTTGTAAATCTACTACCTAGGCTAGTAGCTACCCTACCTCACTGTATGGAGGTACCTCACCCTCATATAGACCCTCATCCTCACCCTCTACTAGTGGTGCATCCTATGCACCCCATCCACCCTCAGTCGGTAGGCGCACATTACACTCCTATGGATCAGCCTCCATTGCCTCCTCAACCCGATAGAGAGTTCAAGATCCTTACCACTGAAGTAGGGACCACCAAGTATCATACGCTAGGGTGGTCCTAGAAATAGCAACTCCAAACTCTTGGAAATCATCTACAACATCGCCTAGAGCTGTAGGCAACACCCACTATAGATGAGTCTCTAGAACTAGCTGCCTATAGATAATAGGAAGCTCTGGAATATCTGTACTAGGCCAAACTATTCTAGGACTCATGAGTAGAACTGGTACTCATGGATATTGGCCTTGTAGCTAAGTAGCCATCTGTTTCATTGAGCCTAGCACAACCACTCACCAGCATCTATCCATGCAGGGCAATCTATGTATGGATGCCACTCAATGTCCCCAGGGCTTAGTGCTGCAAACCGACTAATGTAATGATCAATTTCCCTAGCATTGGACCTACTATGGAATCCCTCCTTGTGAGGCCAACATATTGCATAGCACTGGCGTACGATAGGAATAGAAGTAATATCCATGGGTAGCTCTTTTGGTCACTTGATCTAGATGTGCTACCAACCCAAAATTTGTAGTAATAGACTACAACTGATACCAACTCGACTTTTATAGGTAATTTGGTACAACTGGTATAGTAATGCACTCCCCCAAGCTAGGAGCAATGGCTATTGTGTGGAGCTTTGAATGACTCTCCTGATGTAGGTTAGAAGGTTCCAAGGAATCCTCATGCCTGAGGAGTCTGGAAGCACAACTTACATGACTAGGTGCATGAAAACTTCCACGTGGATGGATAAGACCTTCTCATCATACCACTCCTCGATGTGAATGCCACCATGATTGATATTACATTAGGCATCCTGGATCTGATCATCGAAGATATCATCAAACACAACTCCCCTACTCTAAGAGGTAGAGGAGGTGATGGGCTCACCATAAATAGGGATCCGAAAGATCCTATAGACATCCTCAAGTTTGATAGTCATTTCACCTATCGATAGGTGAAATGTGTTGGTTTGGGCATTCCAGCTTTGGGCCAACATAGTCATGTAAGTTTGATCTACCCTGATAGTGGGTAGATCCAAAACATAGCTAAATCCTATGACTCTAAATCACTCTCACTTCCCATGAGTCAGCAGTGGGTTGAGAGTGTTAATAATATTAGGCTCCCTAGATCTATAGGTCAGTCTCTATAAAGAGATATAGTATAATGAAAAATCTAACTAAAGGCTAATTAAATAGCTAAAAATGACCTAAAAAGAGATAGATCAAGCAAAAAATAGATAACAATGCAAAATTATGCTAAGCATGATCAAAAATAAAAAAAATACATCTCATAGGTGCAATAAAATGGTATTAACTGCTAAGAAAATCACAAAAAATTTGAAAATTTTGAAAATTTTTCATAAAAAAGGGAACCACAGGTCAAACCCACGGTCTGCCCAATGGTCAAATTTTTTACCATTATAATTCAAACCTGGTGGTAGCTGATATCTGTGGTCCCCAATCGGTCAAATGGGAACTGCAGTTGGCAAATTTAGTCTAGGGATACGACCCAATATGGGTCTTTTCCTAGCCAAAAAACAAAAAAAAAATTATTAATTAAAATTAATCTAAGATAGCCTGGTCTAGGGTGTGGTTCATTGCCAATAGTTTAGTGTGATTAATTAACCAATTCATTAATTTGGTTTGTTTTATTGGTAATGAATGTGAGGTCTTGGTTTTGAATTACCTTGCCCACACTGAGGCCTCAACTGGAAGAAGGTTGTTCATGGTCTGCCATTCTAATGTGTGAAAGGTAATAAGGCTTCAATTGGTTCAAGTCAAACTGGCACACCTCTTAGAGCTCTTCAAATTGCATTCATTATCAAAGGGATAATGAGGAATTTTGAAAATGATAGATTTTTAAACCTTTTCCTATTTTTGTCATACTGCAGCTAACACCTGTGATCTCAGGATTAGGGTTTTCTACCCACAGGTTAGACCTACGGTTCCCAAATTTTGAAAATTTTAATCGCAGACTACACCCATGGTTTGCAAATGGTATCAAAAATAGCAAAATCCCACCGTGGGAGGGTCTTAAATGATAAATTAATGTCTCCTACCAAATAAAATGTTAATAAAAGCAATCAATTTACAAATTTGGTGATTTTAAGCACCAAGATTAATCAAAAATTCAAAATTAACAAAAAAAATTAAATAATCAAAAGCCAAATGCACCTCGTATTTAATTATTTACTCTATACACTTGGTAGTTGTAGCAACTTATGCTCCATGCAATCTGGCAAGATGAGTAAATAACCATAAGGATATTTGGGGTAAAATTGTCATCGTTGATTTGATATGCTTCTTTTCAATTTTGAAGAAGGCCTTTGAGGCTAGACTATTCCATGGGAACGAGGCGTTTCATGTCATTTCCTCTATGACATATTTTTAGCAAATCATCGATGAATTGATTCAACACAAAACTAATTGGATTTGCATCATTTCGATTCCCTAAGGTGGCTATTGTAGCCTAACTGCTCCATGGGATAGGAGAGGAGAAGGTGTCCTTGAGGAGTATATTAAATAATTGTGAGTTTTGATCGAAAACAGGCTCTTTTGTTGAAGGATTTTGTAGATATGTATTGTTGATGATATCATTGTGAGATGTTACAAAAGTGGGATATGCATATTACTTATTCTAAAGAGAGGAAAGAAGTATCATGGATGATAGAGAATAATGTAGAAGAGTAAATGTAACTAAATCTTATTTATTATTAGGTGTCCCAAGGTTGGGATATAAGAAGAAGGAAAGACCGGGTCATCAGGACCATGGATGATCGAATCATACATAACTTAACCCAAGAGTGCAAGGAGAAGATAAGTATGATAGTAGCAAATTAGGATGTAGAATAAGTTTTGATAGATGAGATTTTTGGACTAAGAGAGTTTACTCAACATATGGTTAGCCTAGATGGATGCAATATAGATGTCTTTATAATAAGAATTAAATTTTGCATCATAGTAAACCCTCTTGAATCTATGGTATGATCAAGAAATTTAGACAAACATGCAAGGGGTGTAGTGTGTATTATGATATGATGATGTTTGTCATGCATTCAATCAAATAAACAAGTAGATGACTCAATGTTTCATGCATAGTCTCATTTAAGATGAATGATGTTGATTGGTTCTTTATGTTCTTAGTCATCCAATGTGGCTAGGTAGTAATCTTCGGATCCAAATTTGGCTATGATGACGAAAGGTTCTAACCAATTAGGTTCAAACTTTCCTTTGATGTTATTATCAACATTAGTATTTCTTTGATTTTATTTGAGGACTAGTTCCCAAATTCAAATAATATTGGATGTACCTTCTTGTGGTAGGAACATAAAATTTTGTTGTGGTATGTTCCAAGGTGTTATAGAGCATTTTTCTTCTAATATTTATAGCTGTTGTAAGCGATTTAGGTGATATTCATCTTGTAAAGAATAATATTGTAACAAGACTCTTATAGAAGGTATCTCAAGTTCAAAGGGAAATACTACTTTAGTGCCATAAACTAAGGTGTATGGAATTACCCCCATGGAAGTATGCATAATCGTGTGATATGCCCATAGGATAGGATAGAGTTGTAAGTGCCAGTATCGACCATTTTTTACTAGCTTCTTAAGGATTTTGATCAACATTTTTTTGGAGGATTCAACTTGTCCATTTCCTTGTGGGCAGTATGGTGTAGACCATTTTTGTTGAATTTTGTATTTGGTGCATATTTTGGCCACTTCCTTGTTCTTAAAAGGGGTACCATTGAATATTGTGGTGGACATAAAAGCTAGATAGCCTGCACAGATTCGTGGTGGCTACCGATTCCACCATGTAAATTAAAAAAGAAAAGAAAATGGGTACCATTGTTAGAAATTAGGGTAGAATGTATACCATATCGGATGATGATATGGTTTAGAGTGACTTTTGATACTTGAATTTCTATTATGACGGATAGGGGTATTACATCGACCCATTTAATAAAATATTCCATAGTAGTGATAATGAACTTGTGTCCATCCAATGATTGATATTTGATCTTACCTATGATATCCAATCCCTAGGAAGGGAAATGCCAAGGATATGTGATTGGTTGTAATTATTGAGAAGGGGAATGAACAATGTTGTCATGTCATTAATACTTATCACATTTCTTGACATAATTATGAGTATCATTTTCCATAAAGGATCAATAATAGCCCATCCTAAGGAGCTTCTTGGCTACAACTAGTCTTCTAAAATGTTCATTTCATGATCCATCATGGTCTTCTTTTATGATAGTTTAGGATTCATTTATATTCATTCATTTGAGGAGTATGTATTCGAAGGAGCGTCAATATAAGATATCCCCAATGATGATATATTTACAAGCTTTTAGCCTAAACTATATTTTCTTTTGAGAGCCAGATCCTTTAGTGAATATTCCCTCTTTGAGAAATTTAAAGGTGTCTTGATACCATAGTTCTTATGGTATAGAAATTTCAATAATGCATATTTTTAGTTGTAGACATGATTCGAGTGTGGAAGATTCATTAACTAATCTTATTATAATAGAAGCTTCTTTGTCTTCCAACTCTAAGTGAATTAGATATGTGGTTGTAGCCACAATGTTAGCATGATGGTTGCTCGATCACGGTATGGATTCTATAGTAATTTTTTTGAAGTGAGTTTTCAACATATCTACAATTTATTTGTATGAATTTAGTTTCTTATATTTGGTTTGGCAAGCATCATTCACTTGGTTTATGACTAGTTATGAATCACCATATACTGTTATGTTTTTAACATTTAAATTTATTGTAGCCTTGAGACCTAGGATGAGTGCTTCATATTATATTGTATTGTTAGTACATGAGAAGTGAAGCTTAAAAGATAACAGGATGAGCTGTTATTATGGGGTGACTAGGATAATTACTGCTCCTACAACTTTTGCACATATAGGTCCATCAAAGTACAAGACCCAAGTTTTAGGTTCTTTGGTTTCTATTGAGAAGATTGTTTCATTTGGAAAATACATTCTTATGGTATACTTTGATTCTAAATGGGATGTAGCAAGTTGATCAGCTATAACTTGTCCCTTTAGTGATTTTTTATTTACAAATTCTATATTGAATTCACTAAGGGTTATGATCCATTTTTTAGTCCTACCAGATAGGTAAGGTTTCAACATAAGGTAGCAGAGTGGGTCTACCCTTGCTAAGATGTAAGTATTTTGACTAAGTATGTAGTATCTTAGTTTGAGATATGAGAACATAAATGCTAAACAAATTATCTCTAGTAGTGTATAGCAAGTTTCATAGTTCACCAAAGTTCTACTGATATAGTAGATTTCTCTTTCTTGATGTTTTTTATAGTATTGGGCTAATAAAGTCTCAAGGGCCTTCTTAGTAGCTACTATGTATAACAAAAGTGGTTGATTTAGGTTTGGTGGTACCAAGATAGATTGTATCAAGAGATAGTTTTTTAGAATTTCGAAGGCCTTTTGACATCCTTCATCAAATTCAAATTTTATTCTATTCTTCAATAATTTGGAGAAATATTGACATTTGTATGCAAGTTGTGATATGAATATATGAATGACTTGTAATTTACCTTACAAGCTTCATAATTTGGTTAAGTTTATAGGTGGCAACATGTTTGTTATAGCTGTTATTTTGTAGGGATCGATTTCAATCCCATAATGAGATATGATGAAGCCAAGTATTTTTCTTGATTTTACCCCAAATATGTATTTTTGGGATTTTAGTCTAACCTTGTAATCTCATAATATTTTAAAAATACATCTAAGATCTAGAGGGTGGTTTTTTCTTTCCTGATATTGACCCATGATATCATCTACATAGTTCTCTACTATTTTATGCATAAGGTCATAAAATATGTATATCATGGCCCTTTGATATGTTGCTCCTACATTTTTAATACCAGAACGTATGACCTGATAGAAAATGATTTCCAAAAGGGGTAGTGAAAGCCATTTAGATTGATATTCGGGTGTTATTTTAATTTTATTGTAGCTCAAGAATCCATCCATTAAGGATAGTATCTCGAAGCCCATAGTGAAATCTACTATCATGTCCATGTTTGGTAAAGGTAAGTCATCCTTTGAAAAAGTGTTGTTTATATCTCTAAAGTCTGTAAATTTGAATGGATCCTTCCTTTTTAGTGATAGGGATGATGTTGGATATCTAATCCAAATAATCTATGTATTTTATGAAGCCAACCTCTAGTAATTTTTGAAGTTCATGTTTTAGCAAGAGAGAAACTCTTGGATGTAGTTTTCTTAATTTTTATTTGATGGGTTTGGCATCGAGGTGCATTACCAAATGGTGGACTACTAGTGAAGGATCAAGTCCTGGAATGTCATTGTACCCATAAGCAAAGATATCAGAGAACTCCTTTAGCAATTTTATGTACTCTATTAACTCTTCTTACATTAGGACTTTTCAAAGTTTAATAAGGTGAGGATCTTGATATATTCTGATGTTGACCTGTATGGTTTCTTTGATTAACGATTTTGATTCATCCTCAAAATTAAGAGGGGCATTTATTATCCCTAACTCTTCAAGTTCTTGCGGATCCATAGATGTTTGTTCTGACTCAGGAGGTTGGGCTAAGTTTAAGTTGAATATATATTTAAGAGATTTTTCTATATGATAATAATCCAAATATTTTTCAATATTTTCATTGGCTACTATGGATTTTAGATGAACCAATTCAAACATGTTGATGCTACCAAATCTTATGGTTGTGCAGGGTGTTTGGTTGAGTGACCATAGTTCTTCATTCTCATAACCCAAATGAGAGCCATGTATTTGTTAGGAACCTAGTTCCTATAAATTGGAAATCAATGGAGAATAATGGAAAATAAATGCAAATAAATAAATTAAGAATTACTTTTATTTAGATCGTTATTTCGAATGGAGGTTGCCCTACTAAGTGTTCACAAGGAGATATAATAATTTATGTTCTTCGATGCTCAATGACACCTTCTATGAATGCATATATAAACCTATCTAATGGTTATGATGTGAAAGTAAATGATGGTCCATAATCAAATGAGAGAGATTAGTTATATAATATAAGTTAGGATTAGGATCCTAACAAGCCACCCCTCTTAAAAAGAGCTTTGTCCTCAAAGTAGAATTTGGAAAAGTTCTTCAAACTTTCATGAATCGACAGCCATGTTATCTTTCCATTTTTTATATATGATTTCATAATAATATCCTAGTAGTTTTGTAACCCACTTTTGTTTCTCTGGAGTGGTTATGTGATGCTCAAGAAAGTACTTTAAACTATGGTGGTTAGTACGAATAATGAAATTTTGGCCTATAAGGTAAGGTCTCCAATGTTGAATAGCATGAATAATAGCTAACATCTCTTTTTCATATGTGGAACGAGCCAAATTATTTTTAGAAAAGGTATTTGCTAATAAAGGCCAGGGGTCATCCATTTTGCATGAGCACTTCTATTCCCACTCATGAAGCATCTCTCTCAATAATAAATGGTTTGGAAAAATTTGGCATGGATAATACAGGGGTGGTACACATTTTTAAGCAATGAAGGCATATTTAGCCTTTGGAGACTAAAGAAAAGCATTCTTCTTGAGTAGTGTTGTTCAGGGGGCTACAATTTTACCATAATTTTTGATAAATTTACAATAGTATCCTATTAGTCCTAAAAATCCACACAAGCCTTTTAAGGTTTTTAGTATAGGCCAATTTTTCACATATTCAATCTTATGGGGATCCACTTTAACTCCTTCTTTAGAGATAATATGTTTGAGATATTCAATTTCTTGTTTTTCGAAGGAACATTTTGATATTTTTGCATATAATTGGTTTTCCTCCAAGGTTTTTAATTCTTGGTCTATATTGTATAAGTGATATTACCATGTTTTACTATAAATCAAAATGTCATCAAATAAAACTAAAATAAAATTGTGAAGGAAATGGTGGAATACCTTGTTCATTAGACTTTGAAATGTAGAAGGGGTTTTGGTAAGGCCAAATGACATAACCATTAATACATAATACCCTTCATGAGTGTGAAAGGTAGTTTTTGTAATATCACTTTCCTTAACTCAAATTTTGTGGTAGCCTCATCATAAATCTAATCTAGAGAAGTATGTCACCCCATGAAGTTCATATAATAATTCATCAATGATGAGGATAGGAAATTTATCTTTGATGGTTAGTTTGTTAAGGCTACATAAATCAACACATAGGTTCCATGACCCATACTTTTTTTAAACTAATATAATAGGAGAAGATTAAGGACTCACACTAGGTCTAGTAACCCCTACTTTTAGTAGTTATTGTACTAGTTTTTTGAAATTTATATTTTGTAGATATGGTTATCGGTAAGGTCGAATATTAGGAGGTTGGTGCCCTGGAATAAGTTGAATGGTATGATCACGGCTTTGTTGAGGAGGTAATCATTTTGTTTCATTAAATACTTTGCCATGGCATGCTAGGAGTTGTAATTCAAGTGCTATTATTTGATCTTCATTTGCTGGTTGGATGGAGAACAATTATGCCATCATAACCTTACCTTCTTTTTGAATAAGCTTCTCCATTATATGAGAACTTACTAATTGAGAAGGGCATGATTTTAACCCCTTAATAGTATATTTTTGATCATTTTGTATGAATTTCATCCATAGGTCTTCAAAATCCAATTGGATGGTGCCTAGTGTTCTCAACCATTATACTCCTAGGATGATATCACATCCTCCTAGTGGTAGTGCATACATATCAAATTTCATATTATAATCACCCATAGTGAGTTTAATATTTTGGCATTTTCCTTTGCATGCAATTTGTCCTCCGTTTCTAATCATAAATTCAAAATTATTACAAGGATGTATAAAGCAATAAGCTTGTTTTGCCACCCTTGAACTGATAAAATTGTGTGCTACCATAGTCTAGAAGCACAATGAAGTTTTATTTCTTAAAGTATACCTTTACCTTCATAGTTTGTGGGGAGGAGAAACCAGCAAGGATATTAAAGGAGATTTTAGGTGCATCCTATGTGTTACTTTCTAGAGTTTTTGTTACTACTTCCACCTCAATAGTATCTTCTTCTTTTTAATTACCTTGATCAAGCATATCTAAAATATAGATTTTGGGGTAATGCATTTATGGTTGGGGATGAATTTCTCATCACAGTGGAAAAAAAGGTCCTTTTCTCATATTTCCTTCATTTCTTTAGGGCTAATTATTTTAATTGGTAAAATTCTATTTAGTTTTTGGGTGGTGTAGGAATTTAAATATTTGCTATTGGTGGTACCCCAAGTCGACGTTGGTTATTGATTTTTCTTCTGCCATTTGAGCTAACGCAATAGTGTGCAACATGTCGATAGGATCGAGTATTTGCACTTATAATTGAATGTCTTCTTTTAAGCCACTTATAAAACAACTTTAGAAGAAATATGCATCTAGCCCTGATGTAAAATTTACCAATTTTTCAAATTGAGCTTGGTACTCTTGTATTGTAGTGGTTTGGCGGAGTTTGGTGAGGGCTCCTGTGAAATATTTAAATTTGCTTGGGCCAAATTGTATCATTTTATTTTTATAAATTCTATCCATGTAGGGGTGCCATTTATATTATTGTACCATTGGTACCATTGAGTAGCAGTACTATCCATGTGGAAGGATGCAATGCAAATCTTTTTGACTTCAGGGATTTTAGAGGGAGAAATATTGGTCCGATCGATAGATCCAATTTGTGGGGTCACATCCTTCAAACTTTGGAAAGTCCAATTTAGTGGTTCAAGGTAGGATTGATGTTTGTGGCCTCTCAACTAATTCTTGTTGTGTTGGTGCTACGATAGGTTGGTCAGCTTGAATTACTACCATATTTTGTTGTAACATATCCATGAAGTGGTTAGTGGCAACAAATTTTAAATCTATTTCTTCTACTTTTGTCATGAGTTTCTGTTCAAGATGATCCTTCCATTTATTTAGTCCCTCTATGAAGTCCTTCATTTGGTCTTGTGAACATCTTCCATCAATCATTGTGGTGGTTTTGCAAATTTTTCAAGCTTAAATTCTTTATAAAAATTGTAGAAATCTAATCAAATTATCAAGTATTGACAAAATTTGAAAAAATTATTGTAATATTTTATCAAAATTTTGTCAAAAATATTTGGCAAAATTTCAAAATTTATTGCAAAATTTAAAAAAAAATTGTTTCAACTTTAGGGTCTTCTGATTTTTTGAAATTTGGCAGAAGCAAGCTCGAAGTTTCAAAATTTTAAATTTGGTGGAAGCAGGCTCAAAGAGCGAGGCAAGGGAATGACAAAGATAAAATAGGATGGAGTAGCACATAGAGTGAGGCAAGATAGCAGCAAAGATAAACAAGAGCAAATTAGAAAAGGAGAGTAAGGCAAGGGAGTGGTAGAGACAAGCGAGGGCTGAGTGGGCACGTAGGATGAGGTGGGAGTGGTAGAGATAAGTGAGGATAGAGTGGGTATGAAGAGTGAGGTAAGGTAGAGACAAGTGAGGGTGGATCACAAGGTCAATGTTTCAATAAGGGACATGTGCCAACCACTGAAACCCATGCGCGTGCATGTGAGGTGTCTAGCCAAGCTAGACAATCACAAGGGATGCACTTGATTATTTAAATCCCTTTTGGTTCATTTTGAAAACAATGTGGAATAAAAAGGGTATAACAACTTATACACCCTTATTTACCCCCCTTCACTAGAGAAAAACTTTTGACATCAGAGTTGACAGTCGACAATAGAATTTTTTTTTAAATTTTACTTTATAAATTTTCAACGAAAAACCTGTAGATGTGTCAAAAAAATTCACAGATAGAAATTTTATCAATTTTTTTTGTCGTCTAACATTGCCTGTCAAATATGGTTTACTCTCCAAGGGATCTATGTTTATATTTGTGTGAATTTTTTTATTTTTGATGTTGAATCTTGCTACTTTCTTCCTTTGTTTTTCGCTATATTTTCTCTGCTATGTTTAGAACCATCTGAGTTTGCTTATAAATGGATATATCTGGGCTTATATTGGGCTATGGTGGTTTTATATGGATTTTTCATAAGGTGATATATATTATGCAAAAAAAAATTGTGTATGCTGGTTGATATTTTTGTGATGATGTGGCAATAGAAGAGATGAAACACATGTGCAAGAGTGGAATGGTAGATAGTTGGAATTGAATAAAGGGGTGATAAAATTCTTAATTTAATGATGGCTCTGATACCAGTTGTTAGGAACCTAGTTTCTATCAATTGTAAATCAGTGGAAAATAGTGGAAAATGAATGCAAATAAATAAATTAAGAATCATGTTTATTTAGATCATTATTTCAAATGGAGGTTGCCCTACCAAATGCTCACAAGGAGATATAATAATTTATGTTATTTTATGCTCAATGATAGGTTCTATGAATGTATATATAAACCTATATAATGGTTATGATGTGAAAGGACACAATGGTCCATAATAAAATGAGAGATATTAGTTATATAATATAAGTTAGGATTAGGATCCTAATAGTATTGACTCAGGATAATTATCCTTATCATCTTATTTTGATAGAGGAGATGGTTTTTTTTGCTAGGGATGTATCTGATCCTAGACCATGCTGGCCAAGGTTTGACTTTTAGGGGTTCTTTGATACCCTATTCACAACAACCTAGACCTTTGCCTTGATAACCCATGTTTGAAACCAATTTAGCTATCAATAATGAATATGATATGTAGGATGTAGTGTATGTTCTTTCTCTTAGCATAAATTTATGCCCTTGAATATTTTCATCCAAGGTAGTTCCTCCATGAATGAAAGCACAAGATCTTATTTAGATTTTTAGTCCTTTTTTATTGGGCATGTCTATGTCACGATGAGATAGAAACATACTTACTAGTTCTACAAAAGGATATGGATTTCAATAAATGAGATTGACTTGATCATTGGAAGAGGATGATGGGTAAGTATCCCTTAATTTTATAAGGGGTTCCTCTAATATTTCCTTTCCCTGATCTATTTTTTGTTGATCACTCGATATTGCTCGTTGTATGGAAGGGTAGAGATTAATATCTTGTAGGTCGATAGAGTTACACAAGGAAAAAGGATTTGGATCTCTAAGAACATGGATAATCCTCCCTTTATACTCATTTTTTGAGACATTGATGTAAGGTAGAAGGTACTCCTCTCACAGCATGTATCTAAGGTTTTTTTAGGAGTATGTTATATGCCATGTCACATGATATGACATAGAAGAGGGTGTTTAGGACATGAGGTACCACTTTGATAGGTAAAATAATGGTGCTTATTACCTCTCATTCTTCATTGTCGAAAGCTCTAATGATGAGATCAAATTTTTGTACATCATTTTCATTTAAGTTAAAATTTTACAAGAATTTGACATTGCATACGTTCAAGGCCGATTCATTGTCTACTAAGACCCTCTTGATATATTTATCACCTACTTGAGTTATTATGTAAATAGGATAATATCCTGATATGGTTTCAGGAGGGGTATCTCCCTCATGAAATTCTAAGATAGCATTGTTTACTCTAGCTAATCCAACCATGTTGGTAATATCATTTGGAGATATGTCTTGAAGGACTTCTTGCTCACTTAAGAGTTTTAGCAATAATTCCCTATGAGTGGGTGATGTTTTTAGCAATTCTAAAAGGGAGATCTTTGTGGGTACATCGTCTAATTATTGATGGATATCAAATGTATGCAACGTATTTTAAGAAGCTGTGAGCACCAAAGGTGACTTATTAGTAACTTTGATCTTTGTTCTTGGGATAGCCAATGGATGTTGATCCAAAGATTAATTCTTTGTTTGTTGCCTATTCATGACATAGGAAGATATTGACAAATGTATAGTGCCCATGAAGTTGACCTATTTTGTATCATGCATTGGCAAGGGATCTTGAAATACTCCCATGCCTTTGCTGGGATTTTTGGTTTATTGCACGTTACTTTTCCTTCCTCAATGAGGTCTTGAATTAATGTTTTTTAGAGTTCTATATTTTTTGGTAGTATGTCCCTCTATTTGATGAAAATTATAATATTCATATTGTATATACCAAATAGGCACCCCTTTGGATAGATACCAAGGCCTTATAGGTGGGATTTCCATAAATTTAGAATCAAGGAGCATTTTCAGCATAGAGGTTTGACTTTGTCTGCTATTTGTATATCCCCTTTGGGATTTTTCCTATATTTGGACGACTAAATTTTGAGGGATATTAAGTGGTGTTTATATTGTTTTTTGATGAGAATCAGTTACATTGTCTCCTAAAACATATTTGTTTTTGTTTTACCCCTTGCTAGGAGGTTTTTCATCTTCTTTCTTGTTATAGTTGAGTTGCCATCATCTTATGAGGATGACTTCTACTCTTTTAGCCATATTAATGACTTCTTCAAAGGAGGTTATATTAATCATTTCCTAGGGATATGATAGTTGTTCATGAAGATTTCATATGAAAATATGTAAGAGCTCTTTAGGAGGATGAATATATTGAAGCCTTCCTACTAAACCTCTCCATTTGGTTAAGAAATCTAATAATTTCTCAGTCTTAGATTGTTTAAGTTGATAAATATCATCTATAGTAATCTTATCTTCTATGTAGATCAAAAAAAATTTAATGAATAATTCCATAAGTTCCTTGAACTTCTTTATGGAATTATGAGGTATTTGAAAATACCATTCTAAGTCTAAACCACTAAGACTTTTAGGTAATAACCTAAGGAGAAGTTTTTCATCATGATTGATTTCACTACAAGCTATTTGAAATAGCCTTAGGTGGTTAATGGGGTCTTGCTTTCCATTGTACATTTGAAATTTGGTAGTTACAAAGTTTTTTGTAAATGGATGATTAACGATCATTGGATCTAACGGCTCATTGTAGAACTCTTCAAAAGAATACTTTAATTTAGATGTTCCTTGAAGAGATGCAATTTGATGCTTAAGTTCTTCAAACTTGGAATCCCTCTTTTCTAAGTCCAATATTTTGGTGTTGATATCTTGAATGTCATTTTATGGATGGTTTGGTGGTGTAGGTAATATTATTAATGGTAGTGTAGGTGGTTGAGAAAAATTGTGAGACATGAATGGTATATTCACAAGAGTTGAAGTGTTTTGATTTAGCGTTATGGTGGGAGGGACTTGGCTAAGTCCCATATTTAAAGTGAGAAAAGGGTTTGAAGTAGTGATTGTATCATTAGGAGATGTTTAAAATGGGTTTCCCATGGTGGGCATTCCCATAGATATGCTCAGAGGTATTATAGAATCGGTAGGTTGCACTATAGCCACATTGAGACTTACCAAGTTGTTTTGAGTTTCATTGATTTGAGTGATGGTTGATTGATAATTATAATATTTAGTATTATCATGCATTATAAATGATTCTATTTTTGCTTGTTCTCTAAGTTCATCTCTAAGAAAATTTAAAAATATGTTTTTATTCCTTTTTATGCATTCTTTGACATGATCTAAAATTTGGAAAGAAATTTGTTAAATAAGTTGTTCTTGTTCCCTAGTCATTTTTTGTGGCCAAGGGTTTGTTCATGGGAAGATCCCTCATGATATGAAGAAGGTATACCCTTGTTTTGAGTGTTATAAGTATGTTGAGACATGGTTTTAAAGCTTGGTTTAATAGGAGGTTAATTTATTAAAGTTTTGTTTCTAGAGTACTTATAGAAAATAAGAGAAGATATTTGAAATCCTTATGTCACCTTGAGAAGAAGCCCTCATTATGACTCCCATTAATCCACCATTATATACTATCCAAAGAATATTGCTCCCCTAAGTTTCATACTTTGGTTTCCTCAAGGGGTTGTTATCCTTCCCCCAGTAGGATTAACAATTGGTTATGTTCTTGTTATCTTAATTTAATGTGGTGTAAGATAAGAAAACAAATTAGATGATCTTGTTTAAGTTTAACACACTTTTATATTTGTTACAGTAAAATGAGTGTTCACATCGGGTTCACCAAATATGTAGATGCGAGGAAAAATATATCTTTTCCTCTTAATTCTAATTTAATGTCAAGTGTGCATGGGGAGATTTTTATAGAATCTTTGCTTCCCTACTTAAGGGTCTCTTTCCAAGGGAGATCCTAAGAATATGAATATTCTCAACTTGACTAGACTCCTACTGAATGCTTTTTTATCATGCCTTGTAGAAGTTTATGTTATGGTTGTTTGATCGATGTTTTATGGGTGTATTCAAAGAAAACTCCTAAGATTTTGGATCACTATCTATCTCAACTATTTTTTGAGCCTTAACGATTATTTAAGACCTAAAATTCAATGATCATATAAATGAAAATCTAAGGCTTTTATCACACATGCAAGAACACAAGAGCTATCATATATGCTTTTTAAGTTTGTATGATCTAACTAAGGAGATTTTGGTATTTCAAGGTAAAACAAGAGAATATTTTGGTATTTTAAGTTAGTCTAATATTAATTTGTATGTGCTTGAAAATTATTAATAGGATAATATTTGAAGAACATGTGCTTATACTGAGAGAGGGGGTGAACAGTATAAGATAAACAAAATTTCTTTTTAATCCAAATGATAACATCAGCAATATTAAAGCAGTAAACATCACATAAAGCATCATACACATGAAAGACATGATTTAATGTGGTTCGCCCAATGTGGGCTACTCCATGGAGAAAATATTCCTTATAATTTTTTCTCAAATAATTTTTTCTTGGAAATCCTTTCCCTACAATGTTTATGAACCTCTATCCAAAGGAGACACCAATCCCCTAATCAAGTTCATGGATCTCTATCCATAGGAGAACTTTTTCTCCTTATCTCTGACTGATGATCTTCTAGAATAACTACTGCTCCCACTACTCTAGCTGATGGATCTCTATCCACTAAAGACACCTGTCTTCACTACCCTGGTTAATGGATCTCTATCCACTGGAGATTTTTGTCTTCTATACTCTATCACCTTCAAATATCTGTCTCAAATATGCACTAAACACAGTCCTTCGATCTAGCACAAATCTTATCAATATCTGTCTCAAGTTTGGCACAAACCTATCCTCAAATCTGCACCAATATTTGTCCTCAAATATATCCTCAATATTTGTCCTAAAATCTGTCCTAAAATTTATATCCTCAAATCTACTCAACAAGTCCACATTAGAACTTGTCTAAACTCATAGAAACATAGAGAATTGTTAGAGACTCAATATGCTTCACACTCATAAAATTCTCAATTACTTTTAATCTCTCTTTTATTACAGAAACATGTAGAGAATTTTTAGAGACTCCATTTGTTTCACATTCATCAACACTCAACATATTTCTTAAATCAATTCAAAATATAGAATAATTTGTTTTATAGATTTTGAACCATCACATAAACACATCAACTTGACTAGGCTCAACAAAATCTTCTCAACCAATTAATATTTCTTACAAACCCTAGTCCAATTATATGAACACTCACTCAAATATTTCAAACAATGCTTATCAAATAATCTTCACATAACAATGATACTCATGATCTTTGCAAACTCTAGTTTAAGTTCTTCACTCAACCAACAACAATGCTTATAAAACAATCTTCACATAACAATGATACTCATGATCTTTGCAAACCCTAGTTCAAGTTCTTCACTCAACCAATCACTTCAACAACAATGCTTATAAAACAAGGTTTTATCAACAACTCTTTTCAGAAATATCTAAAAAATAATCCAAACTCTATTTATGAATCCCTACTCAATATTGCATTAATTATATAAATATCTTTATAAAATAATGCAATAAATTAATTTCCCACTTTACTAAGGTAAAAAAAAATTGCCCTAGTTTTTACTTTAACAAAAAATCAATCCTTCATACACAATTTTTTTCCTCAACACTTAGGTTAATTTCATAACCTAACTTCCACCTTATTCCTCCTAAAACCTTAGCAAATGCAAAATAAAAATACTTTCAAAAATGTATTACCCTTTTTGCAATCCGTGGGGCTCAAAATTGCACCAAAATATCCATAGTCCCTTGGTCATAGATTTCACATCATGTGAGCCATGTGCTCCACTTGGAGCCTCAAAGCGCAATACGTGCTTTGACTTCCTATTAAACCTAAAGAGCGCTTGGCTCTTCCTTCGACCCGGCGGTAACTAAAATTCGTTGGAGGAACTTAATTTGTATTTCACATGAGATATTTGTATAATGCAGATGCTATTATTTCAGATGCCAATATTTGGAATGGCTAAGGTATTAATACCTAATGCCTTCTTTGTCATGCACGTCGACGGAGGAAAATGCGTTGGGGAGTTAGCGCTAACATTTGCCTTCGAATTATTTTAAATTATAATTTTTTAAATTTCCAAAGAATTAAAATATTATAATTTTAATATTTTAAATCTTAATTAGGGAAAAATGGTGCACCTAAATATGGGTAACAAATTGCATCTATCCCCTATGTCTAATGAGCATCAAATCGGAAGCATGCAAGTAAGATGGAAAAGATAGCAAATAACAAGAAATGAAGCAAAGTAAATTGATTTCTTATTAATTAAGTGGATCAAATATAGGTTACAAAGATGTCCCCTTGAGGGCTCAAATTATTGATACAACTGTTACAAATTTTGGGTGCCCAAGGATCAAAATCCTTCAAGAGAATCTGGTGCACATCCAGTGTCTTTCCTCGTACCCACACTCGAAGTGGGTGGGCCAAAGGTTACCACCACTTGTATTTCTGATATTTATGTCCTATGCTACTTCCCCAATGTGCTATATGACCTGCACCTACACACAAGGAAACAAGAAATATCAAATAGCAAGTGTGTATGATCTAAAACATGCAATCCCCATAGGCAAGAAAGGAGCATATGTAGCGCGCCTATACCAAATAAACTCCAAATGCTATGAAATTATAGAGGTAAGTAAAATAAGAGGTTTTGGGAAGATATCACCAAAAATTGAACTAAAATCACATCCATAGGCATGGCGTAATCGCAGTGTGCCTCTCCAACATGCAAAATCCAATCTGAGCAATTTCCACACCTACATATATCCAAAACATGAAAATTTGATAGAATTCATAAAATAACATTTTAAGACAACCCATATGGTCAGATTTTAGAAATCAGGCTCATATCTAGATGCATGCTCCAGTGGGTCCCACAAGCCTACAAAAACTTTTTTAAAAAGCATGAAATTTAAATTGTAGCATATATGATAATATAGAAAATACCTATTTAAAAATAGTCATAAAATTGTTGACATATTTGTATTCATTCTAGGGTGGGACGAATAGGACTATCACAAATTGGGGGTGCACAGGGGTGGGACGCCCACCGATTCTACCTAAATTTTACCACCAATTCCATTGGGGAATGGTCCAAAATACTATGGGAGGTATTTTCATCAAATTTGGGGTGGAAATTCACTCGATTGATAGGTATTTGTAAACAAATTGTGTCTCTTTGAGTCACTCGATAACCTCCTTCGCTAAGAAGAGATTTCGAGGGAAAGAGAGCACAATCAAGTGAGGGGAAATCTTGGCAGCACTCCATTGCATAAACCTTAAACTCCTCTCCCTCTTTTGGTGTGGAAAATGCATCCACTTTATAGCCACAGGGGGCTCATGTGCAAAAGGGCATGCAAGGGCATGCATGGCAAGAGGCGCCACTTGGCCACCAGGGTGGCATGCATTGGAGGGGGAAGAGAATCTCCCAAATTGGCCTCCCTTATGAAGCATGGCATAAATATGCTGTATGCTCTGACTTGTAGGCATGGGTAGGTAGGATAAATGACCATTACTAGGCACCATTTGTCCAGATTTGACTTTTTTCCAGTCAAACTTGCTATTCACCCCACCCTGGGATGAATGTTGCTATTCACTCCAGGGTGGGATGAATAGGATCTGTATTCATCCCAGGGTGGGACGAATAGGAATAGGGTGCCAAAAGGTCCCAAAAATGGCCTAGAACCTTCCAAAACCTTGCACAAAGTGGCTAGAACCATTGTATACCTTCTGAGGGCTGCCCTAGGGGCCTTGGTATGTCAATTTAGCCATTGCTTTTGGTAGCATAATCAGATTGACCAGATTTTAGTGTCTACAGATGCCCCTTTTTGGGATGCATTGTGTGCAACATAGTACTGAGCAAAAATAGATGACTAAAATGTTCAATGATTAAGGTTTCTCAGTAACCTAACCAACTTTAGATGCCCCAATCCTGGAAAGAGCATGCGTTCTTGAATCCTTGCTTCTGATGAGCTAAGGAACTTGCTTAGTCTTGGATATTGTTTAGTCATGAAGTAGGAGGCCTAGTTTTTCATGCTTATAGAATGCCAAGCATTTTGATTTGATATTTTGTGCTTGTTTGCTGCCCCAAGCAGGAGCATGATTGTCTTTGTCAATGATTCTTTGAATGAACGCAATTTGCCTGATTGAGTGTGTGCTTGTTGATTTGGAACTGAGTATGACTACCCCCTCAAGCGATGAGTCAATGAGGGAATGACCTAGTGAGAAAAGTGATGAGTCACTTGACCCAGATGACTTTTGTTAAGGTTACCTTCAGTTGTACTCATTAAAAATTGGAGCAATTTTGGAAGGAATTTGATGATGTTATTGATGCTTCATGGAAGAAAAGAGTTGAAAACCTCATTCCCATGGGGTGGTCCAGCCATCATGGCCTTCTTAGGGATTAAAGTAGTAACTCTTCAGTGTATCCATGGTGACTTTGGGTTCCATATTGATCTTGAATGAATTCCATCAAATTTGACTTGTTTTTGGTGGGTTTTGGACCCTTTTTTTTTGGCACCTTTTGGAGAGGAAAGGAAGGAAAAACCTCATTCCCATGGAGTGGTCTAGATATACTAGCCTTATTAGGGAGTGAATTGATGTCCTTTCTAGGCCTTGATGGTGGTTTATTTTGCTTCTTGTATTATGTGAAAATTTGACCAAAATTGAGCTATTTTTGTGGGTTTTTGGACCCTTTTTGGTGCATTTTAAGTTGTTTTGATTTAAAAATTTTGTGTTCATCCTAGGGTGGGATGAATGCAAATTTGGTATTCATCCTAGGGTGGGATGAATGGCCAAAAGTGCATTCATCCCACCCTAGGATGAATGCACCGCGACAAGCCTATATAAACCTCAAATGTGAGTTTTGGGCTCATTATTGCATGTTTTCTTTTGTGATTTGAGAGGTGAGGAGGAGGAGAGCAATTTTATGTAGTGAAGCACTATCAAACTCATCCCACAATCACCATGAGTCAGCAAGTAGAGGCATCCAATGGAGGAGCCGATGCTAGGCGGGTATGTACTGACTCTATTACCTCATTATTCTTGCTTTAAAAGTGCAATGTTTTTTTAGGTATATCACATTATATAATAGGTAATTAAACCTAATTTAGATGGAATATACCATATTTTGTGTTTTGTTTATGTTTTTGTGCAATTATATTGCTTTTGTAGATTAGTTTTGCATTGTTTTTGGGCCTTTTGGAGGCCATTTTGAAGCATGGTGAATGCTTGCTTATTGCTTTGCTTATCTTTACTAGGTGGTGAAGAGTCGGTACCAAAAATTGAAGCTCTTTGAGACCACTCGAGATGCCTTGATAGAGGCTGATTGGGAATGGCTTGATGCCATGGGGCTCAAGCAGGTTACCCGGTTGGAGCCTATGATAGGTGATCATGCCTACTTGACTACCCTTATTAGCTTATGGGACTCATGCACCAACACCTTCCACCTACCGATGGGGGAGATGATGGTGATGCTAGAGGATATCTACCAGATTCTATGGATTTTGATAGAGGGGTGATTGATCCACTCTATGCACTATGACCTGAGAGGTGTAGTGTTGATGAGGTACTTTGGTGAGGATGCGGATGTGGTAGAGGTAGACTATTATAATGGAGGGATATTGGTGGGGTTATGGTATGAGGAGGGGGTATTGGAGGTGAGGCATGCACTACTGATGACCCTCATCTCCAATATGCTTCTCCCTGATTCCTCAGGAGCTAGGTTCCCATGGAACCTATTGGAGCTAGTGTATGCATTGGTGGGGTGCACCATGGAGGAGCCATTGGTGATGGCTTGGGGGACTACACTATTAGCATAACTCTATGATGAGTTGTACGAGATCCACTATCATCGATGGAAGGGCTTGGGGTGTAGCTTTTTGTTGTAGTGTTGGGGATGGTAGCACATAGTTGTGGGGTGACCATATGGACTACCATGGATGACCTAGGTGTAGCTAGTAGATATGGAGATAGGATATGGTATCCTATGGTAGAGGGCTCAAGAGAGAGGGTAGAGTCATTTTTTTAGGTGATGTGGATCACTACATCGATGCTTTCTCATGACTAGGGTAGGTGATATGGTGATCCTATAGGGACTATCTAGATTGGTCTGATGCTGGAGAGTAGCTTTAGGTGAGGTGAGGTAGATGGTTGATTGTGAGGCATGGCACCAAGTGGGAGTACTTCCCTTTTGCTTGGGTTATGTGATAGTTTGGGCTATGTCAGGGATTTCTCAGGAGCTAGTGGTATATCGATATCATGGGGATGAGAGGATATTGAGTTGGCCTATAGTGGAGGAGGTGGGAGAGGAGGTAGATCCTATAGTAGATGTTCCTAATGTGGAGGATGCTAGGACTAGAGGAGTATGACTCATGGTGGGTGATGCACTAGTGGTGAGGCATAGGGGCCCTTGGGGGTGAGGTAGCTAAGGTAATAGATGAGGTTATGCAGGATGCCCTTGAGGAGGACCAGGTAGAGGTGGGTGAGCCCCATGGGCATCACCATTAGATAGATGAGTAGGTAGACCTCCTAGACTTGGGAGATTAGGGTGACTATGGGGATGTAGAGGATCAGGGAGCACATGCATAGTAGGGTATGTAGGGTGATCGATATACGAAGCTATAGGTGGAGCTGGCCAGGGTCAGGTAGGAGAGAGATCTCCTTCGGGTATAGGCATAGGAGGATCATGCTGAGATAGCATCATTATGGGTATAACTGAGATCATAGGGTCCTAGGTAGGAGGGATCTAGTGGTGAGGATGTGGAGAGGCTATGGGTAGAGGTGTTATGACTCTAGTTAGTGGTGGAGACTTACCAGGTATGGGGATAGTGGAGGTAGGCCTACATTGATCAGCTAGAGATGGAGGTAGTGCACCTTGGAGGGCATCTTCCTGATGATGGAGAGACTAGTGGATCTCACCATACTCGATAGAGTGAGATAGTGTAGTATTCCTCTAGGATGGAGGCACCTAGGTCTAGGTAGAGGATTGGCGGGATTGGTGGTAGCAGGCATGGGGGATCATAGCGGACTCGGACTATAGGTGGTAGTGTGAGTCGTAGCATCGATCTTGCATGACCATGGTGATGGAGACTCTTGGGACTCTTTTTGGATTTTGGCTTTTTGGTATTGGTGAGGTCTGAGGACCCACTTTATTGTAGCCTATGGGTAATTTTGGAAACTATGATGTATATTTTTGCCCCATATATATGAGATTTTGTTATGGTCATCATGTGTCTCCTTTATTGCTTTATGAGATGGATGCAATGTATGTATTTGCTTTTTGATGATATGTTAGATGCTTATCATGTATGCTTATGGATGCTTTTGTGATATGATGGAATGTTGATGGATGTTTATCATGTATGCATATGTTGTTATAATTTGATTTGATACTATCTATATGCGTGGATGCATAATGAGATGGATGAATTGAGTGCTTTGATATGATGAACTATGACTAATGATTTGACACACTATGTTAGCACCATAGACTATATAAAATTCATTAATTCTTTTTTTATGTGTAATGGATATATGGAAATGTACTATTGCAATGTGATAGAATGGAATAAATGAAATGAGATGTTAGAGAATGTAGATGAGGTTTTCATGAGACTCAAACACTCTAGCTAACTTGATCAAAAGTTGTATACTGACTATGCAAGACTTTTTGACAAGGTATGAATCTTCTAGGATGACCAAGATACTTCATATCCTTGTGTGTGCAAGTGAGTTCATTCCTGTGAGATGCATAAGGATACCACCATTGCTAGATAGGCTATCCACCAAACTTGTAATGAGGATCACCCTATGAATGTCATGATCCTAGGTTTTGTACTTAGTAGGATTAGACCACTAGGTAGTATAGGCTACCAAAAGCTAGCTCATCCACATGCAAACATTGGTCTGCACACATGCAAAAGCTAATGTGATAGACATATCATCATGCGTAAGGATACCACCATTGCTAGGTAGGCTCTCCACCAAACCTGTAATGAGGATCACCTTATGGTTTTTCAAATGCTGAGAATTCCAGGGATTCAAGTTCAAACTCCCTTCTTTTCTTCAATTTTATTGGGATACTTGCTCATATGTAGTGATGAAAATCATTGTTTATTTTGTATTTTGTTTTCTTTGAGCAAGGGATTTGGGAAGTGGTGATAACCACTATTTATTTTGCTTTTGATTTTTCTTTTTTGGGATTTTGATTTTGACTTTGAATTTTGATTTTTTGCTTTTTGGGATTTTGATTTTGATAGTGGTGAAAACCACTATTTATTTTGGGGAATTGGGTAGGGAAGAGCTTGTCCTTTTTCCAATTCTCAGCATTCTTGAACCATTCACATAGGGGGATGAGCAGGATAACCTTTTCACTTAAGGCAACCTAGACCACTTCGTAGGTTTCATCTTTCCTTGTGCAAAAATTGGATTTATTAGTGTGTAAATGTGTTGGGATTTGATGTATACAAGGTACAATCTAAGCAAGACTCTACCTCCTAAAAATCATGATAGCTTTCTACAAAATCTGAAAAGAAAACTAGATATGGGTGAGTGACCGAAAACCCTAATGAAATTCTAGAACAAATGGCTAGGTGAAGGGAATGGACACAAATATGAAAAATGGTAAATGTAGGTGGAAATGATAAGTGAAATATTGAAATATGTGAATGATTACTTTAACAAAATTGATTTTGAATGATGACTAGTGTACAGTCTTAGTGCTAGACATGTATGAGCAACTCTAAAATGTGAAGTGCAATGATGAGTATGCCTAATGCAAGTGATGATAAAATGCAATGGGATGCAATGTGATGTGATGTGGTGCAATGCAATATTTTTGTATTTTTGATATTTTGATGATGTTTTTGATTTTTGATTGATATATATGTATATACATGTGACCAATAGGCTTATTGGGGGCCATTGGGGCTTTTAGGTGACCAAAGGGCTTATAGATGCCTTTGGGGCATTTTAGGTTGACCAAGTGGGTTATAGACACCCTTGGAGCATTTTGGGGTGACCTAGATGGTCATAGACCACCTAGGAGCATTTTAGGTTGACCAAGTGGGTTGTAGACACCCTTGGAGCATTTTGGGGTGACCTAGATGGTCATAGACTACCTAGGAGCATTTTAGGTTGACCAAGTGGGTTGTAGACACCCTTGGAGCATTTTGGGGTGACCTAGATGGTCATAAATTTCTTAGGAGCATTTTAGGTTGACCAAGTAGGGTGTAGACACCCTTGGAGCATTTTGGGGTGACCTAGATGGTCATAGGACACCTAGGAGCATTTTAGGTTGACCAAGAGGGTTGTAGACACCCTTGGAGCATTTTGGGGTGACCTAGATGGTCATAGACCACCTAGGAGCATTTTAGGTTGACCAAGGGGTTGTAGACACCCTTGGAGCATTTTGGGGACTGTTTTAGGTTGACCAAGTGGGTTGTAGACACCCTTGGAGCATTTTGGGGTGACCTAGATGGTCATAGACTACCTAGGAGCATTTTAGGTTGACCAAGTGGGTTGTAGACACCCTTGGAGCATTTTGGGGTGACCTAGATGGTCATAGACCACCTAGGAGCATTTTAGGTTGACCAAGCGGGTTGTAGGCACCCTTGGAGAATTTTGGAGGTGGGCCACAACACTCTAGGCATGGAAAGGCTATAAATGAAGGATGTTCAAGGGTTTAGGATCCTCGATTCCTTCAAGGGAGGCTAGGTGATAAGTCCCGGGTCCGATCTGACTAGTGATGACAAAAGGACCTAACTAGTTTGCCATAAACTTGTCCCTCAGATGGGGCAACAAATTAGAATTTTGTTGGTTCTCTTTTAGAATAAGGTCACCAACCTGAAAGTCTCTAAGATGGACTTTCATATTGTAGGCTCTCTTAAGTCACTCTTGATAAATGCGTAGGTGCTCAAGAGCATTAACACGATGTTCATCAAGCAATGTAAGCTGATCTAGGTGAGCCTACCATGCGGTGTCATCATCGATGAACTCCTGCATGGATATGCACAATGATGGGATTTCTAGCTCTAGAGGTATGACTGCCTCGGTGCCATACACTAGTGAAAATGGAGTAGCCCTAGTGGGCATCCGAATGCTAGTGTGATAGGCCCATAGAGCAAGGGGTATTTGCGTGTGCCAATCGGTGTGATTCTCTTTGATAGTTTTCTTGAGAATGGCAATCAATGTTTTGTTGGAAGCCTCTGCTTGCCCATTTGCTTGTGGATAGTAGGGTGTCAAAAAGTTATGTTAGATATTATACTTTGTTATCAAAGCATGCACATATTTATTCTTAAATGATGTCCCATTATCCAAAATGATCTTGGATGGAATACCAAAATGACAAATGATATTATGTAATATGAACTCCATGATGCGGGGTCCTATCATAGTGGTAAGGGGGATTGCTTCCACCCACTTTGTAAAATACTTGGTAGCCATAATGATAAATGTGTGATGGCCCAAGGATGTGAGGGAGATTTTCTCGATTAAATCCAACCCCCATTACGAGAATGGCCAAGCCGATTGAATCGGTTGTAAGGCCTGAGAAGGTACATGTGTCAAGTTAGCATGGTGCTGACACTTCATGCACTTCTTAACATATGCACAACAATATCACTCTAAAGTTGGCCAATAATAGCCCATGCAAAGAATGCACTTTGTGATGGCCATGCCACTGAAATGGCCACCACATGTACCATCGTGTGCTTGGGCGATTGCCCAAGCTGACTCTTGATGCTCTAAGCAATGAAGGAGGATCCCTTCATAGCTTTGATGATACATAATATCTCCTAGCAAGACATATTTTTCCACCTTCCATTTAAATGTCCTTTTGGTGGCATGTGACAATCTAGGAGGGAGATTACCAAGCTTTAGATACTCCCTGATTTGTGTGGACTAGTCCTATTGTGAGGAAGCCTCGATTGCATGAATTGCCTATCCCTCTTGAAGTTCCTCTCGAGCGAATGTTGATTGGGAAAGAACTTGTAAGAATAGCATTGTACTGCTATCAAAAGGGGTTTGAGGGAACAAAGTCCCCCAAGCGGCATGATTCAAGTGCTCATGAATGTGCGAGAATCTCTCTTGATGAGGTTCAATTTGAATCAAGTGGACCTCTAGCATGGCTTGAGTGCTCTCATGCTCAACCATAGATTGTGATAGCATTTTGACCTGAATGGTTGTCATCTCATCAGTAGGGTTCTATGGGATCAAGGACCCTAGGGAGGCCATTGTATCCACAAAATGATTAGATGATCGAGGGAGTGCCTCGATGTCATACCATTCAAACTTTTCTAGGAATTTATCCACAAGGGCTTTGTAGGCTTGCATAACTGGGCACTTGCATTGGTAGATCCCTTTGACCTGGTTGACAATGAGCAAGGAATCACCAAAAATGTTAAGCTTGGTGATTTTCATGGTGATAGCCATTTGAAGACCTATGAGCAAGGCTTCGTACTCGACATTGTTGTTGGTGCATAGGAAATCAAGTTTAAATGATAGGGGTATGGGAGCCCCATGCGGTGTGAAAAACATGATCCCTACACCACCCCCTTGCTCACATTTGGAGCCATCAAAGAATAGAGTCATATCTGCCTATGACTCAGGCTCATCAGAATCAGGCGATTCTGATATTTGGAAGACTCCATCATCGGGAAGCTCCATGCTAAGAGGTTGATCATCCTAGAGAGGAGCCTCTACTAGTTGATCGATGATGACCTGACCCTTGATTGATTTTTTTCTAATAAATTCTAGGTCAAACTCCATCAATAACATGATCCATTTCATCATGCGACTATTATGATAAGTATGACTCATCATGTATCACAATGGATTCTCTTTAGATACAACATACATGGTATGGCTAAGCATGTAATGTCATAGCTTCTTGGTGGTGAAAACCACCACTAGGCATAACTTCTCAATGTATGCGTACTTGATCTCATAGCTGACCAGGGTGTGGCTGAGATAGTAAGTAGCCTGTTCCTTATGCAGTTCATTGTTCTGGGCTAACATGGCACCCAATGCAATCTCAGTGGCTGAGATGTATAAGCGGAATGACACTCCTGGTCTAGGTGGAGCCAATACTGGTAGTGAAGCTAGGTATTATTTGATTGCATCAAAGGCATCCTGACACTCATCATCCCAATGGAATGCGACCCCCTTGTGCAATAATTTGTTCATGGGTCGACACTTGTCCGAAAATTGTGCTATGAAGCATTTGATGGATGTGATCTTACCTTACAGACTTTGAAGCTGCTTGATGGTAGTTGGGGGAGGCATCTCGAGGATTACCTTGACCTTGTTGGGGTCCACTTCGATGCCTCATTTAGAAACTATAAATCCCAAGAGTTTTCTATATGTGATGCCAAAGATGCACTTCTTGGGGTTCAGTCTCACGTTATGCTCAATAAGGTGATCGAGGACTTTGCGTAGGACATCGAGATGCTCATGGCATAATAAAGATTTAGCCAGTAAGTCATCCATGTAATCTTCCAAAATCTTATGCATGTAGTCATGGAAGATGTATGTCATGGCACGTTGGTAGGTAGCATTGACATTTTTAAGGCCAAAGGGCATGACCTTATAGCAAAATGTTCCCCAAGGTATTGTGAATGTCATTTTGAGTTGGTCCTCTAGATTGATATGAATATGATTGTACCTAGAGAAACCATCCATGAGGGATAACATTTTATGGCCCATTGTGGCATCTACCAGGGTATCGATGCTCGACAAAGGAAAATCATCCTTAGGACTCACTTTGTTTAGGTCTCAAAAATTGATGCAAATGTGAATCCTCCCATCCAGCTTCTTGATGGGAACCATGTTGGACAACCATGGTGGATAGTCTATAGAAATGATAAACTTGGCATCCAACAACTTTTGTAGCTCATATTTGACCATTAGGGCTATTGTGGGATGCATATTTCTTAGCTTTTGCTTGATAGGCTTGGCCTTGGGGTCAAGCATCAGATTGTGGGTGACTAGATTTGGATCTAGTCCTAACATGTCTTTGTAAGACCATGCAAAAGCTTCCTTCTTCTCTATGAGAAGGGCTATGTAATCGGCTTGCTCTTTAGGGGATAGGATTTCCCCTAGCTTGATATATTATGGATTCTTAGGATCTGAGCTGATATCTTTATCAATCATAGGCTCGATTGACATATGTGACCCCTCCTCCAACTGGTGAGGAGTAGGGATCAAGTGGATGTCATCAACTGGATTTAGATCATCAATGGGAACCTCGGGTTCCTCCTCAGCATGGAAGACATCATGAGTTGGCCTTGGAGAGAAATGAAATGGTTGTAGCATCTCATCGCAAGGCCAGTACTCAGAGGGTGATGGGGGTGAATCTCCTCGATCAAAGTCAATTGCCCCCAAGTCGAGGTGCAATGACTTCAATGGGTTATTCAGATCTTGTAAGGGCTTGAACAGATCTATGGAAATCATATTTATGGATGGATGATTTCCCCTAGGTGGTTGATGGTGTTCATGGACATCAAGATGTCACAAGATTTTTGGAGGTGGTTACGGAGATGGCGGAATGACCAGAGGTGGTCGGTGTGGCTGTGGGTGAGCTTGCTCCTCTAGAGGTAGAAGTTGTCACTAGATGGGATGGTGTAATGGGAACATGCATAGATAGAACTCATCCTCATCATCCATAGGGATGACCCATGGGCCTTCTCCATCTAAACTATCAGAGTCAATAGGTGCTACTTCATAATCTGACTCATCATCAGATGTCCACTCATAAGGAGACCCTTGATCTTCTTCCTCACTATCATGGGGAAGAGTGTGTGAACCTTCACCTCTCTCATAGGATCGGATATCATCATGAGGTGGGTCATCATCTCCTAAGGGCATAGGGAAGTAGTCCCCTAGTGAGTAGACATGATTGGGGTTGGTGAAAGGATCTCATGCAAGCTCATCTCTAAAGTCTAGAGTCATGCACTCTAAGCTATCTATGAGGATGTCTAAGGGCACAGGCTTGTTGTGTCCCAAACTAGACTTGTCATAAGGTATTTGATACTATGGCTGGTAAGGAACTCTGGTGCCTTGCTCATATAGGCCTAACCCATAACCATACCAATTACAGAGGTGAAGGTACTTCATGGCAAATTCAAGGTTGGACATGTAGTTGATGTCCTCAAAAAAGGGCTCTTCATCCTCCTCCTACTATTGGTAAGGCTCGATGCCATAGTCAAGGCCCCCATAGATGAAATTCATTTGATTAGGGGGAGACCTAGAGGTATGATAGTGCCTATGGGAAGATGAGGTCGACCCATGTCCTGCACCGACTCTATAGCAAGGGTAGTTGTAACATTCCTAACCATGTACTCCCCTAATCTGATGGAAGCTAGGTGCACTGTGACCTGAGGCTATAGATAGAAAAGGGATGAGAGTGAGACTTGATCTGATTCATCATTTGCCTCATGTGGTAGCTCCTCATCTACTTGGCTAGGAATCTCCTCTATGGAGATGGTGGATATGGTTGGCTGGACCTCATCAATAGGCCACTTTCCTAGGTTCCTAGGCAAAGGATCCATAGGTGCAATGGGCATCTGAGGGGTGTCTGATGATGAGGATGGTATGGCATGAGATGGTGATGGATTGCTTGAAAGTGATGGTGATGGAGTCAAACCTTGGCTAGATTTATTTAATTGAAAATCTAGATGGGTTGATGGTAAGGTTGACTCAGGGAGCTGCTGCACCATATTGCAATACTTGAAAGGCTCTAGGTCTGTAGGGATGACATGAACTTGCCCTTCATGAGTGTACTTGAGGCACTAGTGAGTGATGGAAGGGACACACTTCATGTCCCTGATCCATGGTCTACCTAATAGGATATTATATGCCATCTCACCCTCTAGGATGTGGCATAGTATCGGGATGGTCTTTTTCCCTACCTGGATAGGTAGGATGATCGTACCAACCATTGAGCATATGGCATCATTGAATGCTTGGAGGGTGTAGGTAGATGCGACAATATGGGATGTTGGGAGCTTCAGATGCTTGAGAGTTATTGTAGTGATGATGTTTCTAGAAGACCTAGTGTCTATCAACACTCTCTTGTATGGTGTCCCATTTACACATGCGATGATGTGCAAGGGAGGATCCACCATATCATTTGGAACCAGTTTAAGTTCATCTTCTCGAAAGGTAATCACTGGTTCCATGCATTATCACACATGCCCCACAAAATTGTTGAAGGAGTTAGACTCCTGGGGCTGAAGCTCTATTGCCTTAAGGATCTCCATCAAGGCTTCTCTATGAGGTGGTGATTGTTGAATGAGCTCATAGATGGAGAGGGTGGATGTCATTCTTAAGCTCTGAGTGAGCTTGCTCTTAATTGTGACCATAGGCCTAGGTGGGAGGCTCGACATAGGAGGTGGTAAAGGCTATGATGTCGAAGGAACATCACTCTGAGCCATAGGTGGTGCGATTGGACTTGGGTACCACCTATTTCTTATGACAATGCTGATCATGCTGACATACCCTTGCTTAGGGGGTATGGTGAACCTCATTCACCTGGGGCACTGGCTTGGCCTACTCCGCATGGGTGGGCAAAGGGTCTTTGAAGACCTCCATCTGTTGGTTGTTTGGTGCGATAGGGTTGTCCACCTGAAGGGCATTCCTATCGATCATGTCTTGCACCAAATTCTTGAACTTATAGCACATTTGCACATCATGCCCATTTTGCCTATGAAACTTGCAATATAGGTCTTCTCTGTATCCTTTGGGCTTCGGTGCATTTGGGTCGATAGGTCGACTCTCAGGCAGATTGATCAAATTGGCCACTAAGAGGTGCTCAAACAATGAGTCCATAGACTCTACAATGGGCATGAACTATCACTTGGGGTGATATTATTGATTTTTCCCTTGATTATTCTGGTTGTCCTTGGCATAGTTCCTAGGAGTGGCCTGATAATTAGGCTTTTGAGGTGGCACTACTTGCATTGGCCCTAGGACACTAATGGCAACCTGATTCACTACTATTGGCTTAGGCTGCACTGGGGTATTCTTAGAATTCTTGTTCCACTCCTTCTTGCGAGGCTTCACAATATCTCCCTCTTGAATCTTAATGTCTTCAATGATCCTAGCTTATGCTAGGGCATCTTCAAGAGTCAGATACTATTGTAGCTGCAACAACAAGGAGATCGACTTTAGGTAGCTCTTGGCAAACATCTGAGTCAACTCCGACATGGGGAGTAGATAAGGTAGCTTGGCGAGCAAGGCTCACCACCTATTGCCATAATTTTCTATTGACTCATCATCATACTATTTCAACCTAACGAGATCAGCCAACGTCACCTTCCTCTTGGTATTGAAGGTGAAGCATTCTAGGAATGCATCTACAAGTTGATCCAAATTATGGATGCTATGCTTTAAGAGTTGGGTAAACCACTCCAAGGGTAGGGCTAGAGAGGGTAGTCACAAATGTCTACAAAAGCAAAGCATCATTATCCTGAATGCCAAAGCATTGACTCAAGAATTTAGTGACATGTTCCTACGCATCTTCCTCTCCCTTAAATGTAGCCAACTAAGGTAGCTTGAATTGCTCTAGATAGGGAGGGGTAGGAACCGAAGGATGAAGGGGCTGACTATGTAACTGGTGCAAAGTGGGATTTTGAGATCCAGACCTAGAGGTCTTGTTCTCTACTAACTCTAGGCGCTCTAGCAATGCTCGATATGCATCTAAGGATTTAATCTCCTCATCCTTACTCCTATCCTACGGTGGAGGTCAAGGATCCTCCAACCTATTATGGGGTGGTGGCATGTCACCCCCTACCTTGGTAAGGCATCTCTAAATACTCTACCTCTAGCTCATGCTCAGTGTAGGCCCCATAGGGCATCTCTCGAGCCGGTCTATAAAGAGGGGTATCTACCCATTATGGGCGCCCTATGTTTGGCCTGGGAGGCAAGTCTCGATCTAGCCTAGGAGGTCATGGAGGCAACATTGGATAAGGTCTAGGAGACCTATCTCGAATGAGTGTGGGTTGCCTTGGGTGGACTTCCTACCTATGTGTCTTAGGGGTAGGAACCCTCTCTCATAAAGTCTTCTAGAATAGCTCATTGGTCTACCATTCGATTCTTTCTTTCTCAAGTTGATGCAAGTGGTCTAGTTGTTCCTTGTCTTGCCAAAGCTATTTGAACTGAGCTTGGAATTCTACATATCTTGCAACTACCTGCTTGATTTGTTCCACTATGCGAGGCCTAGGAGGCCTAGGAGTCTCACCTTGAGGCTGACCTCATTCAAGATAATCTGTGATATCTATCGCATGCTTCCCTCGATCGAGGGCCACCACATTGACTTGAGGTTCGGGCCTGAGCATATGCTCATTGTACTCAATGGGTGTAGAGGCACATCGTGCATGCATGGAATACTACTCTTGAGGATAATCAAGGATTTCCTCATGCCTTCCTTCATGAATGAGGAAGGGAAGGGTAGAGTTAGCTCACCTTGAGCGATGAGTATCATACCCATCAGGTTGCCTAAGCTGTCGTACCCTATCAGGGTGATGTAGAGGTGAGGTCGGATCAACCTGCTCTACCCAATGTGTGAAGTCATGCTCTGGCCTATGAATAGGTATGTCAGACCTAATAGGTATGTGGATGCATGGCACCACTCTATCTACTAGCACCTCAACATGCTATTGCCTTTCATCAAAGAAGGCATGTGATGTGTCTAAATATCGGGAACACTCTCCCAGGTAAGGTCCATCACCCATAGGGGTGTCCCACATAGGGCTCCCTTGTAAGTGTGGTTCTCATCCTACTATTCTGGGACTGGGGTGAGTAGAGGCTCACCAAGGAGGTATGACCAGGTCCCTAGGGCTAAAGCAGAGATGACTCATGTCTCCTAGTCCACTCTCCATAGCTTCCACCCATGATTGGGCTTGGTTGTGGGTGCACACCATTGTAACTCTCTACCAAACCCTAGATGATTATCTCCTTTACAAATTCTTAATGAAACAGCAAACAAGAAAAGGAAACACTCAATAAGATAGATGATTATCTCTTTTAAGTTTTAGATGTGAATCCCTAAACTATTTTGTGTGTTTCAGATGTGTTGTTTGTAAAGGATGACCTTGTGTCACGTGTTTGAAATCTTGTTGAATGATAATCTTGTGTTTAATTGGATTTCACCTGTATACTCATAGCTCGACAACCTAGCGATGAACTCTAGGTCATGTTATCCCACCTATAATGTGTGGTGATGAAGTCCACACATGGCCAGGGAGCACAGGTCCTACCAGTTCCTCACCCAGTTCACCCATAGTCTATGATATACCTCTCCGAAGAGAGATACATGCTATAACCCATGGGCTATGATGGATCTTGGAACCAGCCTTGGCAAAGAACAAGGTTCATGGGATTTGAGACAATGGGTGGAGATGAAAGCCACCTCATTGAACTCTACTAGTGGATGGTGATGAAATCCACCTCACTAGCATTTAAGTGAATCATGGTGTGTGTGGTTCTTTTTAATCCAAAGAAAGCAAACAATAAAGCATTCGATGATCATTCACTAAATGCATGCAAAAGGTGCATTTTACTTTCAGAAAGTTAGGATAAAAGGAACCTACAAATGTAAATTATAAATGCAAACCCTAAATGCTAACCTACCCATTGGGTAGGCTACAAGCAATCAAACCATAGAGATGCATTCCTACTTTGATTTTCTTTGATTTTTCTTCTTTTTTGTTATTTTGCATTATGAGAAAATTAAATCTACTTTTAACCTTTCTAGGCAAACAAATGGTGCAAGAAAAACCAAACTAAACTACTTTTGAAAGTGCAAAATGAAAACAGAGGGTTTAGGTACCTACCTCATCACTTCTGGAACCTATCATTTCTGGAATTCTAATCAAAAATCTCTATGGTTTCTATTCACTCTAGGGTGGGATGAATAGTAGGTCTACATTCATCCTAGGGTGGGATGGATTTGCATCCATCCCAGGGTGGCATGAATAGCAGGTCAGAGTTCATTTCAGTCTAGAGCGACTAGCACTTGCAACATAAAAATATGAAATATGAGCTTCAAAATTCACCTAAAGAAAAAGGGACTAGGTCCCACCATGATCACCACTGAATTAGGGAAAAATGGTGCACCTAAATATGGATAAAAAATTGCATCTATCCCCTATGTCTAATGAGCATCAAATCGAAAGCATGCAAGTAAGATGGAAAAGATAGCAAATAACAAGAAATGAAGCAAATTGATTTCTTATTAATTTGGTGGATCAAATCTAGGTTACATATATGTCCCCTTTGAGGTCTCAAATTATTGATACAACTGTTACAAATTTTGGGTGCCCAAGGATCAAAATCCTTCAAGAGAATCTGGTGCACATCCAATGTCTTTCCGCGTACCCACACTCGAAGTGGGTGGGCCAAATTTTGCTACCACTTGTATTTTTGATATTTATGTCCTATGCTGCTTCCCAATGCATTGTATGACCTGCACCTACACAAGGAAACAAGAAATATCAAATAGCAAGTGTGTATGATCTAAAACATGCAATCCCCATAGGCAAGAAATGAGCATATGTAGTGTGCCTATACCAAATCAACTCCAAATGCTATGAAATTATAGAGGTATGTAAAATAAGATGTTTTGGGAAGATATCACTAGAAATTGCATCAAAATTGCATCCATAGGCATGGCATAATCGTAGTGCACTTCTCCAATCTACAAAACCCAATCCAAGCAATTTCTACCCCTACACATATCCAAAACATATGAAAATTGGATAGAATGCATAAAATAACATTTTAAGACAACCCATATGGTCAGATTTCAGAAATCAGGCTCAGATCTTGATGCATGCTCCAGTGGGTCCCGCAAGCCTGCAAAAACTTCAAACATGAAATTTATAAATATAATATATAAAATACCTATTTAAAAATAGTCACAAAATTGTTGATATATTTGTATTCATTCTAGGGTGGGACGAATAGGACTATCACAAATTGGGGGCACCCGGGGTGGGACGCCCACCGATTCTACCTAAATTTTACCACCAATTCCACTGGGGAATGGTCCAAAACACTATGGGAGGTATTTTCATCAAATTTGGGGTGGAAATTCACTCGATTGATAGGTCTTTGTAAACAAATTGCGTCTCTTTGAGTCACTCGATAACCTCCTTCGCTAAGAAGAGATTTTGAGGGAAAGAGAGCACAATCAGGTGAGGGGAAATCTCGGTAGCACTCTATTGCATAAACCTTAAACTCCTCTCCTCTTTTGTGTGGAAAATGCATCCACTTTATAGCCCAAGGGGGCTCATGTGCAAAAGGGCATGCAAGGGCATGCGTGGCAAGAGGCGCCACTTGGCCACCGGGGTGGCATGCATTGGAGGGGGAAGAGAATCTCCCAATTTGGCCTCCCTTATGAAGCATGGCATAAATATGCTGTGTGCTCTGACTTGTAGGCATGGGTAGGTAGGATAAATGACCGTTACTAGGCGCCATTTGTCCAGATTTGACTTTTTTCTAGTCAAACCTGCTATTCGCCCCACCCTGGGATGAATGCTGCTATTCGCTCTAGGGTGGGACGAATAGGATCTGTATTCATCCCAGGGTGGGATGAATAGGAACAGGGTGCCAAAAGGTCCCAAAAATGGCCTGGAACCTTCCAAAACCTTGCACAAAGTGGCTAGAACCATTGTATACCTTCTGAGGGCTGCCCTAGGGGCCTTGGTATGTCAATTTAGCCATTGCTTTTGGTAGCATAATCGGATTGACCAGATTTTAGTGTCTACAAAATCTTCTTTGGGATTTATTAAAAATTAAAGCCTCCTTAGGTTTTAGAAAACCTTTTTAATTTTCCCACCTAAGGTTTTAATAAAAACCTTTTATTTTTCCCAACCATGGTTTTAATAAAAACCTTTTACATAATATTTAAAAATAAATATTATGAAGCTCTTTTGCCATCAACCTTTTGCATTGCTCCTTTTGACCTTTTGACATCAACGACAGTTCATTCTTTAACATCAATGACAACTTCATTAACTCAAAATGTCCAATAATATTAAGTCTAGGGTTCCTTTATTGGCTGGTTTAGAGGTTTTTTGTAAATTAATTAGGATATTTCATAAAGCAAGTAAAGCTTTTTGTAAACACTTTGGGTTTCTACTTAAGGTTCCTTAATTCCTCAAATTAAATGTGATTTTTACACACAAAAAAACATAAAACATAAGGAAAACATAGAGAAATGGGAAATGCAGAGCTAGGGAAGTGCCAAGTGGTAGAATCACCTCTTTTCGAGCCCTTTTTGTAAAATTTACTATTGAAACTACTAAATTTGCCACTACTGCAAAATTCATCACTAGGACTAACAATTTTGGTATCTGTACAAAAAGACCAAAAACAATAGGTTTTTTACTTTGGGAGGTTTGTTTGAGTTCTAGGAAAAATGAATTTCTATTTTTTTAGCTAATCAGACCTCCTATTTATGAAAATTTTGAGTATCCTTACCTCCTAGAATGGATTTTTGGCTTTTTACCAAATTTACCACAGGATCTTGCCAAATTTACCATTGGTAAATTTGGTCAGTGGCAAATTTGATTTTGTTTATTTCTAAGAGCCAAATTCACATCTGACTATGTAAGGTAGCGAATTTGGTCTAATTAAGTAATTTTGAAGATTTTGGGGGATATTTGGTGAATTTTGATATAATTTTGTAGTGGGAAGCAAATATGATGTTTTTGGATGGTTTTTCTAGGTTTGTAACTTACAAAATTAGAGATATAAGCCAGTAAATCATGCAATTTAATGAATAAATTCTAGATGTATGCAAGAAATATGAAGATGCCAAATATGACTAAAATTTCAATTAAACAAGGATGCAAATGAGTGGTAGATGTATGCAATGATGTTAGATATGATTTGAAATAGCTAATTCAACTTCTAATCAAAGAAAATCAATGTTTAAGTAATGGAATCTAATGAAATGCTAATATATGTAAGTGTTGCCTCTAAAACTTTTAAATATACAACAATAAATAATAAAGGAAGGGGGATTGCAATGGAGGATGCTTGAATATTGGAAAAAGGATGATATAGTAAGAAAATTAAAACCTTATATCATCAATACCTTGCCTCAAAGTATTAAAATTTTACTGTTCAGACTTCGGTGTTGAATTCGATAGAGTTTTTGTAATTTGAACATAAGATGGAGAGAGATAATTAGGGGTTTAAGACCCACTATTTATAGGAAAATGCAAGTTGTAAGGGGGAAGTTAAGTAAACTAACCCTAGGTTGAATTCTAACTAGAGTTAGATTAAAGAAGGAAAGGTGGCAACCTCTCATTCCTAATGGAAAATATCCTATCCTCACACATGTGTGAGGAAGGATTAGGTCTAATCAGGATTAGGGGATCCTAAGTCTAATTAGGATTTTATTAGGGAAATATCCTAACTAATCCTACTTACACACATTTGGGAGGGTGCAATTAGTGTTAATTAGGGATTAAAGCTTAATTAATCAAATTTATCCTAAAAGGGAGACTTAAGTAAAGTCAACATTAAATTAGATTTTAAGAATTGACTTGATAATTGCTTTTTTCAACTAATACCCCATGGGGGCCTCAATTGAATGTAAATAGGCTATTGGAGGATATACCAATGCACGAGATATGATCTTAAAGGCTTATTAGGTTTTTGACCTGAAAGTTAATGAAGTGGTATATGGAAGTCTACACACTGCTATGGCAAACTATGATAATCTATGCATAACTACACGTGACTACGCATGACTAAAAATGACTACAATAGCCTACAATAGCCTACAATAGCATATGGATATCTAGAATCACCTATGGATACGTAGAGATAGCAATGTGTGACTTTTGGGTGTCTACAATCAATAAAATATTCTCTCTTTTGTGCAACATATTGTGTATTGATTTTATTTATCTATTATATTGGTGTTTCATTTTTGCATTCACAAATGGTGATCATGGTGGGACCCACAAAGGGTTCTACATTTTAAATTATCTTGTTACTGACTTGTGGTTTTCTATTTTTGTGTTGCAGGTTTTCAGAAAAATAGATCACACGAATTTCGTAGAATCAGGGTTTCTGAAGAATTGCAAAAGTTGTAGAAGTTACGCAGACGCCCCGTGGCACTCGAGGGGCACCCTCAAGAGTTATAAAGGTGCCCTAGTGCATTTCAGAAGCACCCAGGGGCATTTCACGAAGAGGAAGGAAAATACGTAGGCTTATCTGTAAGTCTACCTAAAAACCCTAACCCCTCTGTTTTACGTATTTTTATGTTTTTATAGATTTAGTGTTAAAAAGAACATCATTAAATATCTGTTAAAACAAGCATGTTTAATCTACATTTTAGGCATTAGAATAGTTTTTGCATCCATATTCATTCACACATTTCACATTTCCAATTAAAATTTCATTGTTTTCTGGTGTGTTGCACTTAAAACCCTGCATTCTATTTTCATATGAATTGTTAATCGCATGAAATAGTCTGCATTTTAGGGTTAGGAATTTCTCCTTTTGCTGGTCTAAGTAGGAACAATATTAGTATATTGAAAGTACCCCCGCATTTGGTGATTCAAGGTGGAAGAGTAGATGAACCCTCCTCTGTTTAGAGAGCGGTCTTAAGCGGTGTACTCTACTTATTTTGGGGAAATTAATATTTTTGGTGTTGGCTTCTAATTTAGACTTGTGAAATTAGTTATTCTTGACATTGTGTGTACACCATAAAAAACTAGAAATATTAAAAGGAATCACACACAACACGTATCACTTTAAATAGTAATGTGTTGGATTTCATCACCAACCATTGCTTGAGATCTGGTGATGGTGGGCTTCATCTCCATCCACCAATATCTACCCTTAGACACCTTAGGACACCCCTGAGCAAACTTGTTGGACTTCATCACCAGTAAGAATCTCATTGCCCATCCAAGCCATAGTTTTTACCCATTTTAATTCATATTAGTGCATCATAACACACAAAAAAAAAAAAAAAAATATTAAAACGAGATAAAAAAAGAGGTAAGACACATTTGTTGTATAAACATAGGATTGGATTGCCTATTTGATTTTGTGAGTTTTTCATTCCGTATTTTATTTTCTAGCACATTTTATATTTGGTTCATTAGTTTATGGTATTAACAAGAAATCAAGCTAAAATAATGAATCAAATGTCCACCAATCAAACCACTTCAGCAATGGAGTGTTCATCATCACCTTCCACCACCACTTCCATGATCAATCCCCCTAGTGTGATACAGGTAAGTCATTCAGATTTGTCTATGGGTCCCTCACACACTGTGTCACCCACACAATCATTTCACATGGTCATTCCACAAATAGAATCATCTTCACCTACCATTGACCACCACATCACCCATATAGACATGGCACAAGTGGAAGCTCTTTTAAAATCTACTAACTATGTCTTAGAACCAGTTAATAGCCCACCTAGGCATGATCCTTCTTTCTAGTAGGAACTTATCTCCTCCCAACCTTCAAGCCTTACCTAGGTGTATAATAACCCTCTTTTTGAGGTATCTACTACACCTTCCCAACATTTGTCCATACCACAATCATCATGTGCTCAAAGTACATCCATCCCATCCTCATACACCTCAGTCTATGGTAACCCCTTGTATGAAGCACATGTTAATGCTGCTTCACAAGTGCCCATGTCCCTACCATCTAGTGTCTCCCATCAAGTTGCAATTCCCATTGTAACTTACTCCCCACCTACCTCATCAATCCCATCCACATCCACTCCATCAACCTCTGATATGGAAATACATGAAGCATGGGAACACCTCAACAAATTGCTTAAGAAGCGATAGAATGCTCAACAACAAGTTCAGGTGATCAACCCTAAGCCTCAACCTATTTCCACTCAGCCCATATTTGTCAGTCAAAGTCCATCTTGGGTACCACAATATTCTATGGTTTCCATTCCCACACCACCACCAACCCATACTCATTCTATTCTCATTAGCCAACCCATCCAAAGCCCTCATACATAATCTCCATATCTTCATTCGCAATCATTCCTTCATCAACCCCATTATCATCAACATCAATCCACTCCACCAAGTCATCATCACCTCATTACACCTCAACATATTTCCACCTCACCATCACAAAATCATCAAGTGATTCAGGGTTTCCACATTCCTGGGGAGGACCCTAGAATCTAGGCTATGCAACAACAGATTGATAGTTTGATGCAACATACTCCTGGTATGATAAACCAGAAGCCTACCTTACGTCAACTGATCAATCAACCAATTCATCCTTCGGTACCATCACCACCATATCCGATAGACTTCACAGTACCAAAGTTTGATAAATTTAAAGGGACTGAGGACCCTAAAGAGCATGTGAGCTCATTTATTCATTCCTGCTTTAGAATTCAAAGTAATGATGCTCTAATGCTTAGAACCTTCCCTCAGACATTAGGGGAGATGTTGTAGAATGGTATAACCATTTTCCCAACCATAGTATTTATACTTTTGAGCAATTGGTTGACCAATTTCTTGAAATATTCTCCCTCAATGTAAGAAAGAAAGTCTCATTATCTGATATATATGGTCTAAAACAATATGATGATGAGTCTGTCTATGACTTTGGTAACCATTGGAGGGTCATTATCACCAAATTGCCATTTTCCCTACCAATGGAGGAGCTGATCCGATTGTTCACTAAGAGTTGCTTAAAACCCATCTCTTGGTTATTGCAATTACAACAATATAGATCATTTGATGAAGCTCTTGCCCAGGCTAGCATAATTGAGGAGATAAAAATTCAAGAGGGTGTGCTTAAGCCTAAGAAGAAATAATGGTAAAACAAAGGCCAATATAAAGGAAATTATTCTGGCCAAACCAAATCCAATTAGGCCAATCTAACCAATTCATCCAATCAAGTAAATCAAGTGGTCATGAGCCAATCGATAATGGCTCAACAACAACCTATGCAACAACAACCATGACAAATTGAATATCATGTGGTTCCCTCAACAACTCAATCAAGTCAAAGCATAGTGCCAACTATGGAAAACCGACCACATCGACAATCTATTCGACAACCCCATCAATATACTCCATTGACCGAATCTTATGCCTCCATTTTCTATAGGTTATATGACACAAATCAACTTCCCTTGCCTGAGGTCAAACCTGATGATCCCACTAAACATGGTAAATACTACAGGGAGCATTTATTTTGTCCTTATCATAGATAGAATGGGCATGATATCAATAGCTACCATCAATTCAAAGATAGAGTGCAAGACCTTATTGAGTTAGGGGCTATCAAGCTTGACAATCCTCTAGCTCAACAAAATCAAAATCTTGGGATTTATCAAACACCACTTCCTCATCATGAGGAAGCACAACCAACAATAGGAGGGTCAAATACCAAGACTCCTCCTAATCAGGTTAATCATATTCAACAGTACCAAGGTTTTGTGGGTGCTATTCATGTAGTAACCCGAGGTCAACAACAATACACCAATCAACAAAATGCTCAATAGCAATCTATTCAACCACCCATACCTCCACAGGCAAGTGTGTCTCAACCTACCACATCATCATCTCCCATCCAATTTTCTACTAATCCCTCACCACCAATCCATATTCCTAGCCATCAAAATCAACCTATTCATCCTTCCAATCATCCATCTAGGCCAATCATCTCATTGAGCAGCCGGTTAACCACAAGCTTAAAAATGGCTTCAACCAAACTATCTATATATGAGCTAATTCAACAATCTCCTCCACATCATGAAGCATTAATGGATATTCTAAAATCCATTGAACTTCAATCTCAAGATCCTAATGCCTTTAACAATTTTATGGGGAATATTCAAACATGTATGGAACCTTCCATTACATTCTATGATTTTGAGATTAAACCAATATCATCAAAATCAGTGGACCCTCCATTACATATTATGGCTCAAATTGATAGGAAGCCATTCAAAAGAGTTTTAATTGATATTGGCTCCTCCATTAACATCATCACCACATCTGCCCTTCAACATCTCAATCTTCCACCATATCACATTACCAAATCCACTTTCACCTTGAAAGCATTTAATGATGCTCTCTGCTCCATAGTTGGCACTATTGTTTTACCCATTGAAGTGGGGGTCAAAATATTGCATACCATGTTCCACATCTTGGAAGGGTCCATGGCATATAATGTACTCCTTGGATGACCTTGGATGAGGGAAATGAGATGTGTCCCTTCTATATTACATCAATGCTTGAAATACGTACATGAGGGACAAGTACATTGCATACCGATGGATGTTGAACCATTCAAGTATTGCAATTTTATCTCAAACCCCTATGAGTCCATGTTACCTTCCACTCATCTATTCCTCACTTCATCAACCACTTCATCAACCACCCCATCCATATCTTCATCTAAAGCCCCTATTCTTGAGGAGCTTCCCATCACCACTTCACATCAAAAATCCACTTCCATACCCCCATATTCATCACCATTGACTACATGCACATGTGGTCAAACTCAATCTACATTAGCCACATCATCAACATCATCATCTTCCACCACTCTTTCCACATCATTCAATTCAACAATCACTCAACCAAATCCATCTCCATCCACATTAGCCAATGTCTCACAAGTCAAATTGATGGATTGTGAGATACCATCCCAATCCAAACCCTAAGCAATCATGAGTCATCCATTTCCAATCCATCCACATCATCCCAAGTCGAGGTCCACCTCACTAATCTTGGTATTGGTGAATATGTGGTCCAAGACATCATAGTTACACCACTCAACATTCAAACTGCTAAGGATTACGGTCACCCATGTGACCCACCCTTATCTATAGGAGTGGTATATAACATGGGTTCAATGCCTAATAGCATAAATTTTGTGTATGGGGGGCTTGATTCATCATCCAATCTAGTTACTCCAGATGAACCCAAATCACCAACACCTACCAATATACAACATATGTTGGGTTTTCCATCTCGATATTTTCACATTGTTAATTGGCAAGGACATGGCCTAGGATGACATGAATAGGGAATGCATGAGATTATTGATGTTTCATATTGAGAAATGCATGACCATTCAGGTTTAGGCTATCATCCACTTTCATCCACTTCTTCTCTTGAACAAGATTTCCAAAGCTTAAATTTGAATTTAGGAGAAGATATCCATCACATAGATGACTTTAAAGATGAAATCTATGAATAATTTGACCTTATGTCGATAGCTTCTGATGAATCTAAAGAGGAATCAAACCCCATCATTCCACACATTGAATATGATGAGTATTACCTCAGAATGTTCCCCATCCATCAACCCATATTTCACTTGCTTCTTCCACAAGAACAAGTCAAACCAATCGGTGAACCACCACCTCCATCTCATTGATCCACATCATCGACCATTTTACTTGTAATATATGTACATAACTCAAAATCAAAAATAAAAAACAAAAACATTTTGCATGTACATTGCATTTATTTGTGTTGCTTGTTGCTGTTCAGGTTTACTAGAGTTCTAGCATTGGTTCTACCTAATAGGATCCATCCATCCATTTACCCTTGCCAACCATCCATTTTCTCCTTAAGTCAACATGAATCCTATTGACTTATTCACCCCACTCCATAATCCATACGATTTGGCAAAGCCAATTCCTATTGACATGAGCCTTATTGATATGGATCAGATTTCCTCACCACCATCCTTTTCTGAGTTTGTCCTATCTGAGGAATTGTTAAGGGCTTCAACCAACTACATTCCTCCATCACCCCCACCTTCACCTTCACCTTCAGATCCTGAGGTTTTCCAGGTAGACATAGATAAGGTTGAGTCAGAAGAGTTTGATGATATCATAGATGACATTCATCTGATCCCAACACCCCATCAACTTGAGGAAGGTTCTCACATGTCTATTGAAGATACTATCGATGTGAACCTTAGTTTAGATGTAGACAATCCCCAAATTGTCAAACTTGGCAAAATTTTATCCATAGATGAACAAGAGCAATTAATTGCTCTCCTCAAGAAGAAGAAGGGAATTTTTGCATGGTCTTACAAAGACATGCTTGTCTTGACCCTAATTTGGTTGTCCACAATCTCACCTTACACTCTGATGCTAAGTCGATCAAATAAAAACTTAGAAGGATGCATCCTACCATTGCCCTCTTGGTCAAATAAGAGCTTCAAAATCTTTTAGATGTGGGTTTCATTGTCCCCATTGACTATCTTGAGTGGCTCTCAAACATGGTACCCATTCGTAAGCCTAATGGGGTGATACATGTTTGCACTGATTTTTGAGATCTTAATAAAGCGTGTCCTAAGGATGATTTTCCTCTTCCAAACATTGATACTCTTGTCGACACTTGCATTGGCCATGAAATGCTTTCTCTAATGGATGATTTTTAGGATACAACCAAATTCGAATAAATCTTGATGACCAACACAAAACAACATTCACTACACCTTGGGGAACTTTTTGTTACAAGGTGATGCCCTTTGGCCTCAAAAATGTAGGTGCCACTTATCAACGTGCCATGACATACATATTCCATGATTACATGCATAATATTATCAAATATTATGTGGATGATCTCTTGGCAAAATCTAAAACTCGACAAGAACACATTGGTGTATTGGAAAAAGTCTTTGATCGACTTCTAGAGCATAATGTAAGGTTGAACCCCAAGAAATGTGTCTTTGGTGTTACCTCTGGAAAACTACTAGGGTTCATTATCTCCAAAAGAGGCATTGAGGTGGACCCAAACAAATTCAAGGCCATCATGGAGATGCCTCCCCCAACAAACTTAAAGGAATTGTATAGTTTACAAGGAAAGATTCAATCAATCCATCATTTCATTGCACAACTTTCTGATAAATGCAGGCCATTCAATCACTTGCTACAAAAGGGGTGCCATTTTCATGGATAGATGAATGTCAAAAATCCTTTGATGATATTAAGAAATACCTAGCTTCTCCACTAGTATTAGCTCCTCCTCGTCTGGGGTCCCCTTCCATATTTATGTTTTAGCAATGGACTTTGCATTAGGGACAATGCTTGCACAAAATAATGAAAATAATCGAGAGCAAGTTGTCTATTACATTAGTCAAACATTGGTAAGCTATGAAACTAGATATGCTTACATGGAAAAATTGTGCTTAGCAGTGGTTTTTACCACTAAGAAACTCTGACATTACATGCTTAGTCACACCACATATGTCATAGCTAGAGAAAATCCTCTGCGTTATATGATGTCTCACACTTACAATAACACTCATACCGCTAAATGGATAATGCTTCTCACTGAATTTGATCTTGAGTTCATAAGCCAAAAATCCATTAAAGGTCAGGTTATAGTCGATCAACTTGTGGAAGCTCCACTACCTAGTGATCATCCCTTGATTATTGAGCTCCTAGATGATTCGGTATTCACTATCATTGAACAAGAAGAAGATGTCATTTTAGAGGAAGATATCGATATCACTCTATTCTTTGATGGTTCTAAGTGCAAAAAGGTCAAGGTGTTGGAGTCATGTTTCATACACCCTAGGGGGTGCCTATCCCCTTATCATTCAAACTAGACTTCCAATGCACAAACAACAATGCAGAGTATGAAGCCTTAATCTTAGGTCTTCAAGTAGCTATAGCTATGGGCATAAAGTGTATTAGGATATTTGGTGATTCTCAACTTGTTGTTAAATAGGTAATCAGAGAATACCAATGCAAAGAACCTACCATAAAGCTTTACCATGAAGTAGCAATGAAATTGCTCTCTAAGTTTGATTGGTATGAAATTGATAGTTTGCCATGTTTGACTAATAGATTTGTATATGCGATGGCCTCTCTTGGATCATTGATTCCAAAGGATACCTTAGGAGAGGTACAACCACTCATTATCACAATGATCTCTAAATCTGCAATTATTCATGTTGAATCTAAGGATGAAAAGGATGTTTGCTTTATCCATTTGGAACCATATGAGCCTTGGTCAAACCAAATAATAGCCTTTCTCAAGTTTGGAACACTCCCATCAGATATGTCATGGATTTCTAAATGCACTTTCAAGCAAAAGGTAGCTCGTTTTACTCTCTTGGGGGACGTGTTGTATAGATGTGGTTATGATGGAATTCTCCTTCATTGTCTCGAGTCTGTTGAGGCACAAAGAGCCATAGTTGAAGCTCATGATGGTACTTGTGGTGGTCATTTTAGTGGAATGGCCATTGCAAAGTATATTTTATGCATGGGTTATTATTGGCCCACAATGGAACGAGATTGTTGCACTTATGTCAAACATTGTAAGCAATGTCAAGAGCATGCTAATTTAACTCATGTGCCATCACAAGCATTACAACCTATTCAAAGCCTTTGGCCCTTTTCACAATGGGGTCTAGATTTAATTGGAAAAATCTCACCTCCTTCCTCGGGATAACATACATTCATCATCATAACCACTGAATACTTCACAAAGTGGGTTGAGGTAATTCCTCTAACTAGTATGATAGGACCTAGAATTGTGGAGTTTATACTTCATCATATCATTTGTCATTTTGGTATTCCCTCAAAAATCATCTCTGATAATGGTAAGTCTTTCAAGAACAAGGATGTTCGAGCACTTTGTGAGAAATATAATATCCAACATAGTTTCTCGACTCCTTATTACCCATAAGCAAATGGACAAGTTGAGGCTACCAATAAGACCTTAATTGCTATTCTCAAGAAACTTGTTAAAGAAAATCATAGAGATTGGCATACACAAATTCCCTTGGCATTATGGGCTTATTGAATAAGCATCCACATGCCTACTAGGGAAACACCATTTTCATTGGTCTATGGAGCTAAAGCAATCATGCCTCTTGAGCTTGAGATCCCCTCCTTGCAAATTTCATTGTAGGAATTCATAGATGATGATACTGCTAGACAAGCACATCTTGACCAACTCACACTTCTTGATGAGAGGTGAGTCAATGCTTTAGAGCATTTATGAGTATATCAAGACCACCTAAAGCATGCTTACAATGCCAAAGTTCATCTACATGAATTCCAAGTAGGAGATCTTGTTCTTAAAGAGAATCAACAAAATACCAATGCTTTACCGCATCTTCATGATAAATTCATGGCTAATTGGTTAGGTCCATACATTGTTACTCAAAAAGTGGGTAAAGGAACTTATAGGCTTGCTAGTCTAGAGGGAGTTGAAGAGCTTGAACCACTTAATGTTATCCATTTGAAAGCATTCTATGCATAATGTGATTTATATATATGTATATATACATGGCTATTACACAAAAACAAATTGCATTTCATACATCACATTTTGCACACATTTCATTCACATTTCATTTCATAAATCATTTCATTTCATTCATTCATTCTTTCATACATTGCATTCATATATTCCATTTCATATTAGGGATCATTTATTCAGTTTAGATATTAATTGGTCCAATACAATCATGTTGCCTTAATCAGGGCACCTTCAAAACATCATCCATTTCATTGCACCATTCCATAAAGCCAAATTATCATTAGCAAACCACATGTCCATAATTCCTAGGTGTTTTCGGTCACTCAACCACTCCTAGTGTTTTAAGCAACCTCCAAATACATGTCAAGTTTTCTTTAGGACCAAGACACAATTTTCACTAAGAAAATCTTGAGTTCTAGGAATTGACTCCAAAACATTCTTGAACCAAACACAATTACATATCTTAAAAACATCTTGTGTCAAAGAGGGATAACACCATACTTGGGTTGAACCTCGAAGTGAAAAGGGTAATCCTTGCTTGTCCCATTATGCAACATAGTCCACAAAAATAGTGGTTTTCACCACTATCACAATTTCAAAATAAAATATAGAGTAGTAAGGATAGTACAATTTCACACTTAGGTTGAGAATCTATCAAAGCTCTAAATATTTCATCACACACCATAGATCCTCAAGTTGTAAGGATAGTACTACATTTCTAGTCATACGGTTAGGTAGTCATCCCCAAAGCTTAAAGATCAAATTCTTGGACTATGGAGCTAGTCTCCACCGGAGCTATAGATGCTTGACTAGTAGTGGAGTACACTCATGCATGGTGACACATCTCTTTTAAAGAGACCTCTGACCACACATAAGGACAAGCTAGCTTCTTGGTCTCCTCCATAATAGGTTTCACCCAATTTACTCAAGATGAGTTAATGAACTCACTTGCACACACATTGGTTCTTGATTACCTCGAGTCATTACCATGCTCTTGATTCGGTAAATGAATTCACTGCACACACATTTGGTCTTAAAGAAATTAGATAGTATTTAGTGAGTTTGTTTGATACCACTAGTATGTCTGAGTCTCTACAAAATAATCAGTTTTCCATATCAACATCCATATCTTCTTCCATGTCAACATCCATATCATTTCATGAGTCTTCCATCTCACATACCACCAGTTTGGTGCCCCTGATTAAACAATAATGCTAAACATGGCCAAGAAAATTCTAAACTATGAATGATCATTAGAACATTTGCATTCATACACATTATCATTTGCATTAATCATCCATATACACATGCATCCACACAAAAGAATTCACACAAAACATAACATAAAAATAAAATCCATGTATATATATATATCATGTACAATGAATGCCCAAAGGCTATATACAATGGAGCACCAAGGCTCATATATAAAAAGTGCATCTAAGCACTAGCTAATGCCTATAAGAGGACCCCTATGACCTTGAAGGAGCCCTAGACCTAGAGCTATGCCTAGACTCACTAGGCCTAATAGACCTAGATATGGATGAGGAAGGTGGATCTGGAAGCCCAATGTCATGCTCCATCAATTGATCCTCCAATAATCGGATATATCCATCTCAAGCTCGAAGGTGATGTACATCATGTCTCTATCGATGACTCCTCTCTAGTAGCTCTTCCTAGAGCCTCATGATCCTATCCTCACCTCCACCTATAGTTGGTCATACCTCTAGCTCTACCATGTTGAGCTACCTCCATAAGCCTATCTCCACATCCTACAGAGCTATCTCTATATCTCGAGCCACTACCATAGCATCTCACTCTACCACTAGCTACTCCAACCTCACCCAATCCTCCTCACTCTGACTAGGAGGCCCATCTAGAATCTCCTCCATATCCCTTATGCCATCTCCATCCCCTCCAATCTCTAGAGCCTACTCTACTATACCCCTAGCTCTTTGACTTCCTAGCTCGAAGGTGTCTCCGATGCTTAGGAGCCTCATTGACCTCCTCAACATCTGCCTCATCCCCATTCCCTCCATCTACTACTAAACTTGGTACCCATGGTGGTTGTGTAGTGAACCATGCATCATACTCCTTAGTAGTCCCTGCATCATCCACATCAGGGAGATCCATCTCCTCATCATCCTCATAAGTCGTCCTCCATGCCTTAGCATAAGGGAGACCCATCTCATCCTAATTATGCATGTAGAGCATTGGTACCTCAAGGAACTCCCTACCTCAATCCAAACTACCATAGCACTCATGAGAATTGGATCAACTCCACCTCACTCATGTGCCTCCCAACCATCCACCTAGCTTACCACACCCATCGTATATGCTCCCCATCACCTATCCACATGGCACCTCACCATGGCCTCCATATCACCTGAGCTACTGTCAATCTAACCCATAAATCCCTATACCATTAACTCATCTAAATAGGATGACTCGGTTGCACCTCCTCTACCACTAGACCACCTCATAGCATAGGGTTGATCCCTATCCCATCCCATAGTAGGTAAGCCCATAGGTTGAGCCACATTGAAGTGCTCCTAGCCTAACACTATAGTAGCAAACTACAACCCTAACCCCTTCTATCTCTACCTCCTCACCTCATATAACTCTTGGTACAACTACACCAATAAAGTAGGAGCCCATGCATACACCTGAGGTGTGTTGATCATATCACACACCAACCTAATAAGGTTCCATGGGAATTAACAACCAGTACTATTTGGGGCCACTATGTTGGCCAACATGAACATCACCAATGTGGGTAAGGCATCCAAATTCTTGTCCATATACATGGACAAGTATGTAATCCCTCCACCCTTCACCTCCACATCCTCACCACCCATCTCCAAACATGGTAACTCATATCCCTTATCATGTCCAACCTCGACATGTAAGCCCTCCACTAGCAACTTGAGGATGTGGTATACATCCTCAAGTGTCATGGTCATCTCTCTAGTAGGGAGTTAAAATGTCCCCCTATCTGGATCCCATATCTCTACCAAGGTAGAGAGATACCCCTCATCCACCCTCACCACATCTATTCGGGCTACCCTAGCTAGCCCCACGACCTCCAACAACACTTCCATTGGTCCTCTCACACCACCTTCCTCATCCCTGGGATGAGAGGTGAGAACCGATGTCGAGCCTCCAAAATCTTCAGCTACAACAATCACATTCAAAATAATGTTACATACATTAAAAAAAAAAAAATTTGCACAAAAAAAAAGAGCTTCAATGATACTTACCTTGGCAAAATGCACGTCTGCTCCTGCCACTGCATCCACACCCTCCATCACCATAGCTTCTGCAACACTCCACTCCACTCCACTCCTCCCTTAGATGTAACTTCTAAAATTTATAAATGCAAGAATGAACTTGTTTTCCTTCTGTAGGATATTTATAGTTGTTTTAGGTGCATTCAAATGCCCATGGGTGCTTCCTGGTGCATTGAAATGCACCCTTCATTTGGAGAACAACAAACTCTGGCGAGCGTTTGTACCTTCGATAGATATCCACCAATGTTTGGTGTCAACATTGAAAAAAGAACAAATTGAGTCAAAAAGGTAGCTTACCTCCACCACATCATTCCAAATTGCATCCATACATCAATTTTATCATAATTTCATGTTTTGTGAAAACCAAAATCGATTTGGATTCATAATTTTTGCTTGCGACCAAAAGTCGTAAAATCACATTACAAGTTACAAAATGTTCCAAAATGGTCCAAATTTTCACAAAATGACCATTTTCATCATTCTCATCATCAATTCCATCATTGCATTCAATTTTGTGATAATATGAATTGATTTGGATAGCTAACTTTTATTTACACCCAACAAGTTCAAAATTGCTTCAAAATGCTCCAAATCAATACAAAATTTCACAAAACTACTCAATTCAATCATCAATGCATTTCTCATCATCACATCTTCATTTCAACATCATTTTCACCCATCAATCATTGCATTTGCACATTTTTCCAAGTTCATATACAATTTCAAGTGAACCTTGTATCTAGTGGTCTATTCTATCTCCTTGGCGATTGCAGCGATTTGCATCCATGCAATTCGGTAAGATGAATAAATCACCATAAGGACACTTGGCCATTTTCATCATCCAATATCTCATTGTTCAAAAATAGAATCAATTTTGGTACTTCACCTTTTGAGTGAAACTATGCCAAGACCAATTTTCTCAATAACTGTCATTGATGGCCTTGTCCGTGGGGCTTGAAACATGGATAAATTACAATACATCATTCTCCTTAACAATCAAGAATTGCGTAGAGTCAACTAGGATACGCTTCCTAGCAATCATCCGATCTTAGGGTGATTGGTTCTTGATATTTTGCATATTCATCACTTTGCATTTCAATGACGCCATACGACAATTTCTTCAACAACATGGAATCACCCCAAACTTGGGGTAACCAAAATTTGATTTTGATCTCCCACAATGGGATACATCTTACATGATCATGGCATCTACACTTGGCAAAAACTCCCTTTTCTCTGTTAGGGCAAAAATAGAATCAATCACTTGCATTTTACAACAACCCCCTTCCACCGTTGGGGCAAAAATGACATCACATTTACATCATTCATATCATCCACAATTCACACAATAATTTGCATAAATTTATCAATTGGCTCATGAGATGCATTCATCACTCATTCACCAATTGAGGGGGTAAGCTACACAATCAAAATTCTTTTATCTTCAAGTTCATCTTTGCATTCCAATAAGAGAAAGTTGCTTCTACATCAGGCCAAACTAGGTGTCTTGTATTTTTGCACCACATTGTGTTTCATGCAACATGGTACAAAAAGGGGCATCTGTAGACACCAAAATCTAGCCACTTGTCATCCATCCATAGTTTCCCACCATATTTATCCATTATTTATATATATATATTGTTTAATATATATTTAAATAATAATATTTTATATATTATATTTATATATATTTAATAAATATATATATGTATGAATTAATCCCAGCCATCCATCATGATCTAATCCTAGCCATTCATCCACCTTAATCCATGCCACTTACCCAGATTTAATCTCCACCCTCCATCATGTTTTAATCTTGACCACACAAATTGTGTCATTGAAACCCTAACATGCCCTAGGAAAGATTATAAAGAGGAGTCATTTTGATGACTCAACCCCTAAGTTTTCTAAGTTTGAAGCCTAACAAGTTTTTGGCCTAAGTTTTCAAACCCCTTCACCACTATCATCCACCATCATCGCTCCCCGTCACATCCTCCATATCCATCGCCACCCACCTCACGAATCAGATCTGCTCTACAACTTCTACTTCACACCTCGAACGCCCACTAGAGCCTCACAAGCACCTTTGGGTGCTTCAGACCATCATCGAGCACCCCCTAGAGTTCCACGAGCACCCACCAGAGTTTCTCAAGCACCCTTGGGTATTTTTGGTCATCATCAAGCACCCACGGGCAAGTGTTTCCCATCCCTGATCTACAGCCCTACGACCCTCGAGTGCCATTAGGGTGCATCTGCATCACCATCTTCTACAACAACATCAAAGATAGAAGTGACAAGTCAGCATAAACAAGGTAAACTATTCATTGCATTCATTTTTAGTATTCTTAGATCTGTTTACAGTTTATTTATGCAACTAGGGTTTAGTGATTTATCTTTTTGAGGGTCTCACGTAGTGGAGCCCTCACAGATATTATTAATCTTATTTTGTTTGTTGTGTGCAGGTGTGAGAAGAATATTTATTGGCAGTTGCTTAAGCTGGAGTGGTCCTGCATAGGATACCAGAAAGCCCACTCACTCTGTTGGGATCAAAGATGAGTTTGAAGACACCACGATTTATTGACCTAGGGTTTCAGAGAACCCTAGATTTGTAATAATTGTAACATCTGTATCAATATCAGATTATGTTGTAACATTGGAGATTTAAGGCTCCCCCCTTTATATCAATAAAATATTCTCTCTTTTGTGCAACATATTGTGTATTGATTTTATTTATCTATATTTGGTGTTTCATTTTTGCATTCACAATTGTGCTTTAGTCTAGATTTACAACTTTAGCTCCTCTTCTCTACCCACTAACTACCACTTGTCTCTAATTCATTGGCTAAACCAATATATAGATTAAAAAAAGTGTGATATGAGACAATAGTGGATCACATAAATTGCCACATCATCCATGCATACACCAAGTAAAATTAAAGTACAAAAATGAACCTTGAGGGTGTTGAACTTAGGTCTCTCCAAAACTAAGTGCAATGTGTTATCCATCCTATCTAGGCCATAAATGGGACAAAAATACTTACACACATAATTTAACTATAATTTGTACCATGTCCTCTCATAAAATAGATTGGCATATAATTCTATCACACAACTTTTGCATCCTAAAATATCATTATTATCCATCTAGGTAGTGAGCACTATAATAAGGGAACATTTGATCTCTCCATAGTGGTGTAGACACCTAAAACGCATCAAGTCGATGCAACTACTCATATGGGACATACTAGAAGACATATGGAAGACCTTGGATAGATAGCAAGGTATAGCTATGGTTTTTACCACTCATTTGGGAACCTTTGCCTAGTCAGTGCTAGCCGCTACTGACACCCGTGGTTAGCAGAGCTGACCACACCTGTCAATCGTGGTCAGGACTCAAATTTAGTTGGCCTTCATTCAACGCAAAATCAGTTGCAATGGCAAATTGGTTGTGGATTGGAATGGTTTGAGTGAGTAAGGTTCTAGATCCTTCCATCCAACAAGCTCAACCACCCAATATTGATCTAGGATTCTTCATGAAGCCACCCCTAGCCCTTGAAAATTGCTATATAATCCCCCTTCGAATTGGGAAAAATAGAGAGAAGCATAATCAATTGAGAAGTGAAGCCCTGCAAAATTGCATATTTATTCACATGCATTGATAGGAATACTTTTTCTACCCAATTGGAGATCACATTGCCATGGAGGTCCTAGGAGGATAGAAGAGCCAAGAAATGCTAATCCATGCAATCCATGCACTTATTGAGCAATTCAACTGCCAAATCTATCAAAGGACACAGAGGTAACCATTGACCATAAATTTGGCAAGGAGAATCAAATAATTGGCCCTGATTTGGAGGGTAAACTTACTTTAAGTTCAGCCACGACTGTCAGCTATGATGAACAGTGCCCATCGCTTGAAGGACCTGCTATCAGAGGGTAATCCTTAATTTCCTTGTTCTCTATTTTTCAATTTGTTTAACTAGATTAGATTAATCATTTTGTAGGGTTAATTCAGCATTCTAGAGACATTTGACTAACAGATTAGGAGTTAATTATAATTTTCCTTCATTATTGTAGTTTAGGGATAACAAATATTTTTCATGCTTTCATGTCTTCAATTTATTAATTAGAAGCTTAGATAGATTTATCTTAGTTTCTTTCGTGTTTCTAATGGCATATTATCATGTTTTAGATCAATTTACATGCACTAAATCACTTTCTTGATTTCTTTATTATCATGTTATCTTTTGTGAAAATATCCTTTTAAAGCCTCATCAAGAGAGGCATCCTTTGATTTTAATGTTTCTTGTTGTTTATTGCATGCAGTACTAACAGGGTTTTGGGATGCAAGGCAAAAAAATCCTCTAATCATGGAGAAGAGGTCCATAGACACCCTAGAGCAGTTCGTGTCACCCTGGAAGGCATTTTGATTGCATCTACCCTTGAGAGGAATTTAAAACTCTATTGTAATTGATGTATCAAATGGGTATCCCTAAGAGGGACAAATTTGTAACTTGGCTTCATTGAAATTAATAAAGGGATTATTTGTATTTGTTTCATTTCTTGTTTTCAACTTATGCTTTCTCATTTGTGCTTATTTCATGAATTACAATAGATGGATTAGATATCCAGAGCTTTTTTGGTGGTTATAGAAGGCGATCACGATGTAATTCCACATTTCATGCCTTAAATTTTTTACTTCTATTGTTTTTTTATGATAGGTGCTCACCGTGGTTGATAGTCATGGTCAAAATTTATCATCGCGGTTGACATCCGTGAGCAATAGTGGTCACCGTGCCACAACATCGCGGTCAGAATCTAATAAATCAGACAGTAGGGAGAAAAAGCTATATTGAATGACGATCTAAGGTAGGTCCCACTATCATTCTATTTTTTATATTTTCTTTCCGTGTTTTCCAAAAATTGCAAAATATTAGCATAATTAGGGAAGGCAATAAAAAATGCATTGATTCCTTAGATCATTTGATTAGGATATACTAGTCACTACTAGGAACAATGGACCTCTAAGTGTAGTCTACCCTAGTATCCAGCAGTCTAGGTCCCTCTTGTATGTTAGTTTTGCTTGCTTAAGGCCCGATCAGTGGCCATACCATCGTTAGTGTGCATTCTCTAAATATCATGTAGATTAACCATGCATGCTTCTGAAATCAAATGTTCCTTTTTCATAGCATGTAGAATCATTTGAATGCTATATTATGCATTTTTCTTTTCATGCAAATTAAAAGGAACCACACACACCATGTTTCACAATAAACGCTAGTGATTTGGGAGTCACATCCAACCACTAGTATGGTTTCAATGACGGTGGAGGTAATTTCCATCCATTGGACCAACTCCCTCGTACCCTATGTTCTAGACCAATATAGGATCCAAGAACCTTTCATAGCCCAGAAAATTTTCATATACTCCTCTTCGAAGGGTATGACGATGACTGGGTAAAAATAGGTGAGGATATGGGAGGACCTATGATCCCTGCCTAGGTGTGGACTTTCATTGCTACACTTTGGGAGGATTACATGACCTGGATTTCATATCCAGGTTGTCGAGATGTGAGCATATAAGTGAAAGCCTTTAAACAATTGAGAAAATCATCAATATTTTTCAAAACATGACAAGAGTTACTTTGCTTATACAACAAATTGAAAACATATCAAATAGTCTAGGGCTCATTTTAAAACTATAAAAGAGATAATCATCATTGTATTTGTTATGTGTTAATAAAGTTTAAATATAGACATAGGATACATAATGATGCAAAAACAAAGCGGTCGACCTAGGCATAGACCCGAGATCGAATCCAAAGCTCCACCTAGTGCATATCACGATGTAGAATACCCTTAATTATAGAATCCTCCTGGATGTCGTTCAATGAGTATTAGAGGGGATAATTCTACATGAGGGGATTTTGTTGAGAATACCTCAATTAGAGAAAATGCTAGACATCCCTCTAGACATAGATCAAAACATGGGACTTCCCATCATGGGGGTTCTACATATGGTAGCATTTACCGTGATTGCATTCCACATTGATCCATGGATTCTACTAAAGAATATGTCATCAAGAGATCTATATTGGTACCCATTTGACCTGTATCTAAGGGAGGCTCATGACCTCCACCATATGATTATAGACAGGCTCGAGATCTTCCTATTCAGGGGTAAATAAATGTGACCGCTTCCAAGTGTAGGCCCATGCATACTCCCCATAGGGGTGAACCTACTAAGTTCACCATAGATATATCCAAAGTGGGAGCTAATGTTATGCCACCTCATGAGCCATGGTATATCAAATAATTAGATGGTCTAGACAGAGTCCTAGAGAATCTAGGATATAAGCCTATGTCTGCACCCTCTTGACCTATGAGCATGTGTAGCAGAAGCACCATTAGGAATTCCTGAGAACTTGTAGAGGGATCCAATAATTCTCATGACATACATGCTCCTACATCCCATGTGAGGATAGAGTATAGGAGATAGCCTAACATGAATGCCATATTTAAAAATAGAGGCAAGAGCGTGGCAAATCAGTCCATTACAGGACATACCCATAAAGTCGTTTGAATAGAGTGCACTCCCTAAAGGCCTTAGACAACTGATCATGTTAATAGAGCTCATAGACTAATGTCAGAGCAAATATAGAAAATTCTCCAAGACCAATTGGAGGATGTTCGCATATAGAAGGAATGCCTTGAAAACAATAATACTCAGAGGCAGAGGTTCATAATACAAAAATTAGATGAACATTGCATGCATGAACAACACATCCTCAATCAAAAGGAGCATGTAGAGATAGAGGATCAATTGGCTACCATCGGTTTACCTCCTCACAGTGAGATCAGGGAGCGTGTCTATAGATGAGTGGCTTCATAGCCCGAGTTACACCTTGAGTAAATAGACACACATACTCGCCATGCAACTCAACACAGAGATCGACATCCAACATCCAAAAAACATGAGAATAGGCAGTATGAGGAATAAGTGGGAGAGGAATTCAAACAAGAATATATGTAAATCTCCCAATTCAAGGAGGAGGGTGAGCCTAGTCCACCACGTCGACCAAGGAAGAATCTACCTCTGAAGGCACCTCCAAGGCAATCTCGAGAAGAGGAGTTTCTTTCCTTGCAAGCCTATAAGACCTTAGAAGAGAAGGTCCAAGCCATAGAGAAGCAAGGAATGGCTTATCATAAACCCACCTTGAACATAATTTATAATGAACCTTTATGCATGTCAATGCCTATTCCAGCATATCCTAAGCATTTCAAGATGCCTAGGTTGAAAAAGTTTCAAGGAGATGAAAACGCATAGGAGCACGTGACTATTTTTCTAGATATGTGCTTTCATATTGAGAGCAATGCTATTTTGATCATATGCACCTTCATGACCATCTCAAGCCCAACCCGAGCGTGGTTCAACCAATTAAAAAGATACAACATCACTAGTTTCAAACAACTAGTTGATGCATTTCTTGAATGTTTATACTTTGGTGTCAATAAGGTAAACTTATCCAACATGGCCACTCTAACGCAACATGAAGATGAGCCAGTGATGTATTATGAAAAATTATGGAGGAATATGATGGTGAATATGCCATTCTCCATCACATCCTCTAAATTAATGTAAATGTTCACAAAGAGTTGTGCCAAGCACATTTCGTTGTTACTACAACTGTAGCAATACCAGACATTCAAAGAGGCTTTGGTGTAAGCCAAGGTGATTGAGGACATCAAGTTATAGGAGGGTAACTTGAAGCTTAAGAATAAGAAGGAGGGGCACAAAAGAAGCACTAAGAGATAGTAGGCCAAGCCAACCCATGTTAATCAGGTGGTGTTGAACCTCAAGAAAGGAGAAAAAGGGTAGCAAAATCAAAAAAATCAAGCCCAACCTCCACCTACATAGTATGAGTAGTGCAAAAATAATTATAAGGGTAAAAATAAAGAATAATTCCCACCTCGTGTATTCACTCAATTATCAGAGTCGTTGGCTTCAATTTTTCATTAGTTATACAAGGCAAAGGCTATAAACTTACCCAAATTCAAGGTAATGGATCCTAACCAACCTAAGCCTAAGGGATAAAAATACGATCATTATTTCATCTTTCACCGATCGAAAGGCCACGACATCAAGGTATGTTGGTATTTCAAACATCTTATGCAAAATATGATTGAAAGAGTTACGCTTCTTGTCAAAAACCCACAAGCACCTAATAATCAAAATATGGGGATTTACAAAAATCCTCTACCAAATCATGAGGTACTAAAGAATAATGTTGTCCAGGTCAACCAAGTGCGCATCAAACCACCAACCTAGGGGTTCGTTGGTATGGTCAATGTTGTCACAAGAAATGTGAGGTATGAATGATCGAATCAACCTCCAGCATATTAGAGTCCAATTTGTGCCTCCTCCAAGGCCAGCATAGTATATGCCTAGCCCACCAACTAGACCAATGGTGACCATTAGAAGTAGGTTGGTCCAGAACCTACATAAAACTCCAATAATGTTGTTGATTTATGAGCTGATCCAGTAGTCTCCTAAGCATAGGGAGATGCTCATGGATATTTTAAGGTCCATAGAAGTGCAGCCTTAATATCTCGAAGTGTTTACACACTTCATGGAGCATGTGCAACAATGTCAGGATATGATCATTCAATTTCATGACCACGAAGTCAAGATGATTTCCACTATTATAGTAGACCCGTCATTGCATATTATTGCATGTGTGAATCATAAACAATTCAAGAAAGTTTTTATTGACACAGGGTCATCGATAAATATCATAACTACCAAGGTTTTAACTCACTTGAAGTTACCAAATATGTATATAATCCCTTCTACCTTCACATTGAGAGCTTTCAATGATACCTTATGCTAAATGGTCGGTACTATAGTTTTTCCTATTTAGGTAGGGCTAAAGACCATATTGGTGATGTGTCACGTAATCAAATGTGCTATGTAGTATAACATACTTATATGAAGGCCTTGGATTAGAGATATGCATTGCGTCCCTTCTATTTTACACCAATGTATCAAATACATTCATGAGGGACAGGTTCACATGGTGCCTTCGGATGAAGAATCTTTTAAATACGTGAATCTAGAAGATTTGACAGGGGAATTCGTGCTCCCCTCAATGCACATGGATGTGCGACCAGCATCGCCAATCAAAGAAATAGGAGGTAAAATCAAAGAAGTGTATGTTAGACTTGCAATGCCTGTATCTCAACTATTGGAGCACACCACAACTACTTCTATTAGACAGACTGCAACCATGATACATTGAGATGATAGGAAGTTGAAATAAAAGGTGAAAAAAAAGAAGATAAAGCAAACACCCAAGCCAGTTATCATTGAAGCCCCTACTCCCATGGAAGTAGAGGAAATTCAAGGAGGAGTCAAAGAGATGCCTCAACCTACTTCATCTGCATCTTCAGTAGCATCATCTGCACCACAGGTGATCATCCACTTGGTTAATCTTAGATTAGGGGAATATATTGTGCAAAATATGATGTTCATACCTATTATCGAGACTGCATAAGACATGGGTCGATCGTGAGGCCATCGCCTTCCCATAGGGATGGTGGAACCATTAGGGGTGCCACCTAAACAAACCAACTTCATCTATGGAGGGCTAGACTAGATTGCATCTCCCACATCCATAGATGAGGATGATAGTGAACATTCATTATCTATCTAACCTGGAATACACCATGCAATACTTTGAATGTTACCATTGACATGGTTACAATATTGAACTATTTGATAAGGGGCATAGAAGATCATATGAACCACATTATCAATTGCCAACTGATAGGTTTGAGTTGGGATACTATATTCGAGGACAAGATAAGCTTCTCGTGACATATTTAGACCACCTGTACCTCAGTCTGGGGGGTGAAGTTGACTACAATCCTTATCACCCTAATCCTTAAATTTTTTAGAGGGATAACTGGCTAGTGACCTATTTCACTATGGAGCCACCCAAGAGATATCATGTGAAAATCTTTGTGGAGATCATCCTAGAACTCATTCCAAGAGCTAACTTAGATAATCAAAACTATGGAGCTACCAATGATATTGGTATGCACATCCAGAATCTGGACACAGCTATAGACACTGAATCAAAATTTGCTTCTAAGGACTTTCATGCAGTATCCATCATCAAAAGCGATGGACCAAACTATGATTCTGGGATAGATGATGTTGAGTTATCCTCAAACAATGAGTAATCCAAGGAATAAATCGAGTTGGCCTACTTGGGATCTACACTCTTGCATCATATTTTACCTTTGGAATCAATGACTATGAGCGAATATCCCTTCAATAACGATGATGGCTATCAAGAGATAGCCTACATGGGGCCTCATTTGGAACATCACTCGATTCCATTAGGTAGAGGTGAGTGTTTGTATTATGATAGTGATGATGAGTATGGGACAGAGAGAGCCTATTTAGGACCTCCCTACTTAAGTTATCATAATGCACCTTATACTGCTGAGGATATGTATAGAGAGATCAATATCCATCCTCACCTTAGGGAAGGGCCACCAAATATTAATGTGATCTATCACATGGTATTTATCGATCCACCAACATATGCTGATCTCCTTGAGCCCAGTGATCCCATCTGACACTTTGTTCATAGATCAAATTCGGAGATCCCCATACCCCCATAACCACATATTGAAGATGGAATTTTTGCTAATTTTGAGTCACTTATATATGGTCCTTGAGATATGATCTATTACATCAACATGATCTCCATTTATTTGATCACTCCACTCCATAATCCAATCGATTCATTCAAACCATTGCATCTAAATGTTGATGCTATTGATTGGGATTACCCTTATTCATCTCTAGAGCCTGAAGATTTCTTCCCTAATGAACAAATGTTTCAACCTTTCTATTTTGTGCTAGGATGTGCACATGATTTCTATCATGTTGAGTATGCTTCCAATGAGGAACCTATAAACCCAACAGATGACATCTACTTGATATCTATGCCTCATCATCTTGAGGAGGGATCCCATATATCAATAGAGGAAACCTTCGAAGTGGATATTAGTAATGATCCCACCAATCCAAAGAAGGTTAAATTTGGAGAAATTTTGACTCCTGATGAACATGCTAACCTCATCCCTCTACTGAGAGAGAGACCTACTCTCTTTGCTTGGACTTATAAGGATATGTTGGGTTTAGATCTAAAATTGGTTACTCATAATATTTCACTAGATCTATCAAAGAAGCTAGTCAAGCAGAAACTTAGGAATATGCATCCAACAGTAGCCTTAATGGTTAAGGATGAATTGCAAAATTTTTTGGACGTAGATTTTGTCATATCCATAGACTATTTGGAATGGGTATCCAATATGGTGCCTGTAGGAAAATTTGATGGAAGGATCCGTATCTGTATGGATGTTAGAGACCTAAACAAGGAAACACCAAAGGATTCATTTCTATTGTCGAATATTGATGCTCTTGTAGATGCTACTGTAGGTCATGAAATGCTCTCCTTAATGGATGGTTTTTTTGGTTACAATCAAATTTGGATTAAGCTCGAAGACCAACATAAAACCGTGTTTATAATTCCATGGGGGAAATTTATTACAAATTTATGCCATTTATCCTTAAGAATGTTGGTGCCACATATCAGTGGGCTATAACATATATCTTTTATGAATACATACATAAGATCTTAGAAAATTATATCAATTACTTATTGGCAAAGTCATTATTGCATTCTGAGCATGTAGAGGTCCTAAGGAAGGTCTTCGATCACTTGATAGATCATAATGTCAGGTTAAATCCTAAGAAGTGTGTATTTGGTGTAAATTTAGGAAAGCTCTTAGGATTCATCATTTCAAAATGAGGCATCGAATTGATCTAGCAAAGTTCAAGGCTATTAAGGAATTAAGAAGTCTTTAGGGCAAAGTAACATCCATAAAGGGATTTATTGCATAGTTATCGGATAAATGTCAACCCATGAATCGACTACTACACAAGGGGGTCCCATTCAACTGGGATGAGTACTATCAAGTAGCCTTTGCTGAGATTAAGTAATACCTGGCTACACCACTAGTGCTAGCTCCACCAAGGCCAGATGTGTCATTTTTGCTATATATCAACAACCAACTTTGCACTAGGAACCATGTTAGCCCAAAAGAATGTGCAATACAAAGAGAAACCCATATATTAATCAAGCAAAATTAAGAAGTCTTCACATAAACATCAAGGAATTAAGAAGTCTTTAGGGAAAAGTAGCATCCATAAAGTGATTTATTGCATAGTTATTGGATAAATGTCGACCCATGAATTGACTACTACACAAGGGGGTCCCATTCAACTGGGATGAGTACTATAAAGAAACCTTTGTTGAGATTAAGTAATACCTGGCTACACCACTAGTTCTAGCTCCACCCAGGTCAGATGTGTCATTTTTTCTATATATATCAGCAATCAACTTTGCACTGGGAACCATGTTAGCCCAAAAGAATGTGCAAGACAAAGAGCAATCCATATATTATATTAGTTGAACCTTGGTGAGTTATGAGCTAGGATATGCATACGTTGAAAAGCTATGTTTAGCAGTAGTGTTTGTTACCAAGAAATTATGACACTATATGTTGACTCATACAATGTATGTCATATCAAAAAAAAATCCTTTGCAGTATATGATGAACAAGACATATCATAATACATGTACTATGAAGTAGATCATGCTACTAACAAAATTTGATCTAGAATTCATAAGCCAAAATTCCATTAAGAGACAAGTCATAGTTAATCAATTGGATGAGGTGCCTCTTGAAAATAGTAGGCCCCTCACCATAGAGCTTCTTGATGATGTATTTTTTGCCTTATCAGAAGTGCCCAAACCCAAGGAAACAGACAACAAAGCCGATATGACCCTGTTCTTTGATGGTTTGAACTGTGAGCAAGGGGGTGGTGCAGGAATAGTGTTTTTCACATTGTAGGGTGATCCAATGCCCTTGTCATTCAAGTTAGGCTTTCCTTACACTAAAAACAATGCTGAATACGAAGCCCTACTTTTGGATCTCCAAACAACTATCACCATGAAGATAAAAATGCTAAATATCTTTGGCAATTCCCTTCTCATTGTTAACCAAGTTAAGGGATTATTTCAATACCGATGTCCAATATTGAAATCTTACAAGGATCTTGTTGGCATTTATCTAGCTTGACTGGAATGATATGAAATCGAGGCAATCCCTCGTTCATCCAATAGATTTGTAGACGCAACGACATCTTTGGGATATCTAATCCCTCAGAATCCATCTGCTGATTTCACTACCATCCATATAAAAATATTGTCACATTCTATTGTGTAGCATGAAGCATTGGATAAAAAAAAGTCAATAAACATGATTCATGTAGAATCAAACCATGAGTTGTTCTACAGAGCTAGAGACTTTCTCAAGAGAGCATCCTGGGGTCTTTGATCTCGCAAGATCCAACAGGGAGTGGTACTACCATTCACCATAGGGTTGTTTCCCAGTCTACATTTGAAAATATAGAAGTACAAGGGGAACATGTTATTTTTTTAGTTGAATCCGAAGCTTATCATAACTGGATGTTATAGATACATGACTTCCTTGAACTTGGTGTAATCCCTCAGGGATTTTTGCATGCCGAAAAACACACATTTAAATAGAAAGAAACAAAGTATGTATTTTTAGTAGACATCCTATATCGTAGAAGCTACGATGGAGTTCTCATTCATTGTCTTGAGCCCCAAGAGTCATCTTGGGCAATTTTGCAAGCTCATGATGGTACATACAGTGGCCATTTCAGCGGCATGGCTATCGTCAAGCACATCATTTGCATGGGTTATTATTGGCCCACTATGGAGAAGGATTGCAATGTGTATATCAATAAATGTGTTAAATTCTTATATCATGCTAATATTACACACCTACCATCATAGGCCTTACAACCCATTCAAGAACCTTGGCAATTTGCTCAATGGGGACTGGATCTCATAGGCAAGATCTCTCCTCCATCATCGGACCAGCATAATTTTATTATTATGGCTACTAAGTATTTTACTAAATGGGTGGAATCCATCCCATTAACAACAACAACTGGAGCACGTATTGTTGATTTTATACTCACCAATATCATAAGTTGTTTTGGGATACCATCCAAGATAATTTTGGATAATGGAATGTCATTTAAGAACAAAACTATGAGAGCTTTAACATCTAAGTATAGAATCAAACATAGTTTTGTGACTCCATATTATCCACAAGCAAATGGACAAGCTGAAGCTTCAAATAAGATAGTGGTCTCCATATTGAAAAATATGGTACAAGAGCACCACAAAGATTAGCACATCCAGATGCCCCTTGCATTATGGGCTTACAGGACTAGTATTCAGACACCCATTGGGGCAACTCTGTTTTCATTGGTATATGGCACTAATGCCATTATGCCCTTAGAGTTAGAGATTCCAATGCTACATGTCGCATTGAAAGAGTTTTGTATCACCCAAATTTTTCACACCCTTACCTTCGGGCTAAAGGATCCGTGCCCTGGAAGGGGGATGCAAGAAGGATGGGACAATACCTCGGACGGAGAGGCCCTTTGAAGGTCGTGCCTCTCGGGGGAGGGGTATAAGGGTGAATTTTTGACGGATGGTGGGGTTCACCAGGAAACTTTGAGTGGTAGTTTCCACACCTAGGTTGAGAATGGGTTTGATGTGTTCATTTTATATTCAATCATTCATATTCCTAGGTTGGCCATAATGAATCTAAGCTATTCTATATGAAATTTTGATTTTATATGCAGATGGAAAACATGAATGAATCTTAAATACAGAGACTATGTGAAATGGAAAAGAATACACCTGATTTCGGATGTCTGATAAAGATTCTAAAGCTTGTAGGAGTCCAGATCATCCCAAATATGACAGGATCATCTGTAATTGTACATAATCATCCCAAATCATAGGCAATCATCTGAGATCAGACAAGATCATCGGTGACCTAACGAATTCGTCAGAAACCTACAATCATGGAAACAGACACCAAAAACCAAAAATGCAATTGCAAGAATAATGCAAAATGATAGAAATAATAGTATAGGTGCTTAAATAATAAATCTAGATAGCAGATCAAATGGGATGCATTGTTTTCATAACCTATTTTAAGTTTTATCATGCAAATATGCTAAATGACATGAACTCTAGGATGCAGAACATAAATAAATTGATCTAATGTATAATTAAATATGAGAGAAAGGTAGAAAATGCAAACTTAGGGCTCTAGTTGCCCCCAATATGAACTGCAGTAGAAATTATCTACAATCGTATGAGATCATCGCCGATCTCATCAGGATCGTTCAAAATCATGTTGGATCACCTGTGATGATTCGAGCTTCCTCCGACTGAAACACAATAAAATCCTGCAATAAAACTTGCAAATACAAATGCAAATGATGGGGCGAGGATGTTCTAATACAACAAAAAAACTAAGGTTGCAGGGAAAGGATCAGCCAGGGGGATAAACTAGGAAAATCCCAAGTTTATATAGGATTAGAGGGAGGTTAGGAGGTTGGGGATCATCCCAATCTGGGAGATCTCCAATGTAGGAGTCTCCAACCGCACAAACACGCTTCTGCACGAGTTGGAGAGGTTGTTGAAATAGAAGGTAATTATGAAAATTTGGTTTTGGGACGAAATCGTTTGGACGTTCTGTCCCAGATGAATTCATCCGATTTGGGATGATATCGTCAGATCGGCAACGATATCGTCCAACGATCAAAACAAATTCTAAAAATGGTGTGAAAAATGAGATGAGCAGTTAACGGGTGGTTTCGAGGTTAAAATTCAAATTTTTGATCCTTTTATTGATGGTTTAACTATGCCAATTTTAGGGTGCTACATTTTGCCCCCTCTTTAGCGAATTTTCAAAATAAAATGTGTTAAATATGAGTTCTTCATGCTTTACAAGAAAGCAAAAATTTACTCCATTTTTTAGACGACGATTCTAGGTCGAATCGTACAACTGCTTGCTATGGTGCCCCCTCCGAGTTTTTACCCAAATCGAACGTTTGAGGTAAAAGCGCGGAAAAGCAAAATTTAAAAAAAAAATCTTGTTGTTTTTAAATAAAAATAAGAAAAATAGGGTAAAAACCTAATTCATTTTTACTGTTCACTTTCATTGTTTCAGAGCTCTGTAGACTAAATGGTGGAAATAGCACACAGGTCGACAAAGGTCCGACGCGGGTTGCGGGTAAGGATCTAAACCTGATACATTATGTTTTTAACTTGATTTGTTTAAATTTTTAGTTGAATTTTAATTGTTTTTGGTCATCACGGCCATTTTTAGGCCGTCAACGACGTCGGGACGAAATCGTCCCAATTTCGTTGAAATCATCCCTATATCGTCGATTTCATTGAAGGACGAAATCTGAGAAATAGGGGTGATTCTGTCCAATAAAGAACGATCCCTAAATGGAACAAAAGTGAGATGATTTCATCCTACCAAGGACTATTTTACTAAATTTAGGATGATATCGTCCAATAATGGATGATATCATTTTGTTTATGAGATGAAATTGGTTTTAATTACTTTTAATGATTATGTACTAATGATTTTTTCTGTTGTTTTATTGTTTATTTTGTAGATGGGATTACTAAAGAGTCAAGAATGGAAATACGGGGGGCTCAAATATGATGTAGTCATGCTCGATCAGGCTGAGCGAGACAGGCTAGCGGAGGTTGGATTACAGCATGTGGCAAAAATGCCACAAATTCCTACGGACATGGGGCTACTGACGACCCTAGTAGAGAGATGGTATCCAGGATCATCCTGCTTTCGACTACCAATAGGGGAGATGGATCCCACTCTAGAGGATGTGTGGAGGATCTTGAGGATCCCCATACATGGGCGATTTATGACTCCTTCGTCCAATCAGGGCCATGCTATGATGCGACTGTGCATGGATTCAAGCTTCACCCTTGAGAAGGGTGGAGTGAACATCGAGGCATTAAGGTAGATGCCTGGGGCATCTTTATTGACCTGAGTTTTGGTAGGGGTGGTGGATGGCCTACTTCTATGCCACCAGAGCGGATGCAGGTTATCGTGGCTCCTCTTAGATGTGGTTTGCGACATGAGAGACCACGGTTACAGGTTTTCTTGGGGCAATTTTGTACTATGTCTCTTGTATAGGATCCTCTACGGGGTCGTATACAAGGGAGGTCGATGTCTGGTACTAACATTACTACTATAAGTTTGGTGCTAGGAGCACATTGTGGTACTAAGGCCGGTAGGGCTTCCACTGATAGGGGTTGACCAAGAGAGACCTCGGGTTTTCTATTGGTGGCTCCAGATAGGGTCACAGTGGTGGATCGATCTACCAATGTCTTTAAGGTTGCTAAATGACCTCATCTTAGATCAGATCACCTAGAGGCCATAGAGAGAGAATCCAGGGTGGGGAGAGGATGGACAGGAGCTGGATCACATCAGGTGAATCTGCTAGTTGAGGATGGAGAAGGGAGAGGTAGAGCTCCACCGCTATGACCGAGTTTTGAGTTAGTTCGGTATACAACAGGGGATCCCTTCTCTTAGGGATTACGAGTACTCCCGAACTATTCGAGATAATACTACACTGAGTGGGGCTCCAAACATGTAGTGATTCTAGAGTCAGGACGCTGATGATGCCCCCATTTAGCCAGTGGATGGGGACAATGCTAGGGCAAAAAACGGATATGATTCCTAGTATGTAGGCATCCGCCCTCCTCGGATGATGAGGGCATAGGGTCCGATGCATGCTGTTGTGCGGTGGATGGGGAGGTGGTGCCAGGATTCCATCGATGTAGCAAGGAGTCACAGAGGGAGGGATCAGTGACGGCCTCCTTAGGAGAGACGCCAAAGAGTGCCATAGGCTTCGGAGATACTATAGCATCCAGAGAGGAGGGAGGATGGACTCCATTCTTAGCAAATGGAGAGGCCACCATCGCCTAATAAGGGCAAGGGTGTCAAGGTGGGGGAGAGCAATGAGATGGTGGCTCTCTGAGTAGAGAATTCTTGCTTATGAGCTCAGGTGCAGATGCTATAGGATGAGGCTACATGAATCAAGGCTCAAAGCAGAGGGGCAAGCATGCGGGAGTTGGTGTGGGCTATTGCTCAGACTGTGTTCTATCAGGGAGCATACTTCCAGCTAGTTCCAAAGGGCTAGATGTTACATCTGCCAACCGGAATTATGGAGCCAGTCAAGATGGGGTCATCGAGGACATCCTCACGATCGATGTCAAGGACCTATGACACAAGACAGACTCTGATGGGACCACCTCCTCCACCTTAGGGCAGAAGAGGAGATGAGGCTGAGAGCTCGAGGGCTTCTCGAGACTAGCTATGTATTGACTGTAGACTGTATAGTTTTGAGAGGATTGAGTATGCCATGGTATATATTGTGGCATACCAATCCATTTTGATATGATGTACATATATTTATTGATATATATATATATTATTTTTTCGATATGACTTGTGCATATGTTGTATGATGCTTTAATATTTTAATTGTTGATTGATTATTCATGTAATTATGTCATTGGAAATATTATAATTTTATGTCATGCCATAAAATTTAAATGAAATAATCTAATGTAAACAAATTGGTTGTTGTGGTGTGATTTAATGAAAAAAATAAAGTGACTTCTAACAATAATTTCAAAGGAAATTGTCACTGTTACATGACCATTTCATGGAGTCGCCGCTCGCTAGGTCATTAAGCTAATCCTAGTAGAGAAATATTGCTAAAAGTAGAAGGGTTCTTAAGAGACTTTCTTAAGACTTTTGTGTTGTGATGATGAAAAAATGATGATGGTGATGATGATTTGTTTTCAGATGTCCATGAAAATATTATGCATGAAATATTAAAAATATGATTTTTGCTAGGCATAAAATTCCTAAGTGTGATAGAAATTTGAACAATTGCCTAGGAATTATACCATCGTCGCAAAAAAAAATGAATGTTGACATAATGAAATGAAATAGGAAAGGTTTTTGTTCTTTTTAAAGCATAATTGTGTAACATAATGATTTAAGCCATATGCTTTTATGGATTAAATAAATGGAAAATAAAATTAAAATGATGATTTGCGCTAGGCATAGAATTTTTAGGGATAGACTTATACCATCATCGCGAAATCCAAAGAAGAAATTGATATAATAGTTTTATTGCATAGTTGATTTTTGAGTTTAAGATAAACATAAAATATAAGATGAGGACTTGCACTAGGCATAAAATTCCAATTTAGGTTTAGGAACTATACCATCATTGCGAAAGTCGAAAATATATAAATGTGACTTTATTGCTAGATTTTTGAACATGTTTTGAAAGAAATTTTGGATTTTGAAAAGAAAGGTATTTAATTGTTTTTATGCTAAGCCAATATTCTCAAGTAATAAAATCAAATTATTCTAGAATATTTGCATAAATATTTTAAATTATCTTAAAGACAAAATTTAGATTTATAAGGAACCCCATGTGCATATGTGAGTTCATTGCCAATCTTGATCTATCATAATGATACAAAATATCTCAAATACAAATGTGTGTGCAATTGTATTATTCATTTACAAATTTTGAGCAAGATAATTTGATACAAGTAATTTGAATTAACAAAATGAGTGTTCATTGACCATGATTTATATGCATATAATCGTACCAAACTACTATGTAATTTGGGTCATCAAGAGCTAGCTGATCCATAAGCAGACATAGGTCTATACAAAATAAGTTCACTAATGTAATAGACATATCACCATGTGAGGAGTTACCCAAGGCCAAGTGGGTTGGGCACAAACCACCTGTTATGGGGCTTACCTCACGGTTTTCGAATAATTGAGAATTCCAGGGATTCAAGCTCATTCACCCTTATTTTCTTTTCAAAGGGTAGGGGAAGGGATTTTATTGCTTTTTGCTTTTTCTTTTCTTTTCTCTTTTTTTTTTTGTATTTTTGCTTGATACTGAGATAATGCTGAAATATTGCTGAGATGGTACAAAATGCTACTGAAATAATGCTTCTTTTTCTCATGATATATATATATTTTTTTATTTTCTTTTTCTTTTTCTTCCTATACTAGGGATACTTGCTCGGATTGGTTGTAGAGCAAGGGATTTTTATTCTGGGCAGGGGTGAGCTTGTCCTTTTTTCAATTCTCAAAGATTCTAGACCATGTGCATGATAGGAGAGTAGGGGAAACTTTTCGCTCAAAATACCACTTCTACTATGTAGCATCGTTTTGAATTTTCAATGAAATCATTTTAATGTGAAAAGGTATACTTGGTTCAAGTAAATAACAAGATCAGTTCTCGATGCCCAAAAATTTATTTAATTTAAATGTGGACTTTGATATAAGAGAGATTAATAATCATACCAAATAAGATCAAGATATTAATTCATGTGAGTGTGAAAGTGAGGGATTCCAAATAAATACTAATTTATCCAAATAACTGAAAATATAACTGCAATACTTCAAGAATTGACAGGTGCAAAAATAAAAGATGTTTGTGAAGATTTTGATTAATTTGATTTTTTTTAGATTTAGATTTTGATTTATGAATTGAGAGAATACATAATATGACTATTTTTGAAATTTTTTATATGAATTTACTAAAATGAGACAAGATGTATAATATATACAGTGATGAAATTACCAGAATTATGCGTAATAGCGCTTAAGATGCATAATGTTCATAGGTTCTTTAAGATCTTTACCATCTAAGGTAGCTAATCTGTATGCTCCCGATCCAAATTTAGCTGTGATGATATATGGCCCAAGCCAATTAGGTTCAAATTTACCTTTAAGGTCTTTAGTTGCATTAGTATTTTTTTATTTTCTTTTAAGACGAGGTCGTCGATCTCAAAGGATCGGTGATGAACTTTCTTAAGACATACTCGTTTGAGCTTGTTCTGGTAGGCTCGAAGATGTTCCAAAGCATTGATGCACTTCTCATCTAGGAGTTCCAGCTGACTAAATCTGCCAACACGATATTCATCTCCTACTTCGGTATCTTGAAGTAGCAGAGCCAAATAAGGAACTTCTAATTCAAAGGGAAAAATAGCTTTAGCGCCATAAACCAAAACAAAAGGTGAAGTGCCCGTGGGAGTACAAACGCTAGTTCGATAAGCCCACAAAGCAGGATATAATTGAATGTGCCAATCTCAGAAAAATTTATTGACCAGTATTTTGAGGATTTTAATTAATGTTTTATTAGATGCTTCGACTTGGCCATTACCCTGAGGATAATAGGAAGTGGACCAACGATGTTGAATTTTATATTTTTGACATAGTTTCTTTACATATTTATTTTTGAAACAAGTTCCATTGTCCGATATGAGATTTACAGGAATTCTAAACCTACAAATAATTTGACTAAAAATAAATTTGGAAACTTGGGTTCTAGTGCAAGAATCTAAGGGCATAGCTTCAACCCACTTCGTAAAATACTCGATGGTAGTTATAATGAATTTGTGTCCATCAAATGATACAGGGTTGATTTTTCCAATAATGTCTAAGCCCCATTTTGAAAAGGGCCAAGGAGATGAAATAGCCTGTAGTTCTTATGCAGGTGCATGGACAAGGTCAACATGTTTTTGGAACTTGTCGTAATGGCGCACATAATCATGTGCATCATTCTCTATGGTAGGCCAAAAATATCCTATCTTAAGGAGCTTCTTAGCAATGGCACTACCACTAAAGTGTCCCCCACAAGATCCATCGTGGGCTTCACTCAAAGCTGATCTAGACTCTTCTAGATTCAAACATCTCAGTAGGATACCTTCAAAAGATCTCCTATATAAGGTATTGTTAATTATGATGAAGCGACTTGCTCGTCTATGCAATAACCGATGCTAGTTTCTATTAAAACCTTTATGGAAGGTTCTATTTTGTAGAAAATTGAGGATTTCAGTGTACCACAGTTCAGGAGTAGTTTCATTGATTAGAAACACATCCAAAGTTTCCAAGCATGATTTAATTGATGCGGGTTCTTGGAGTCAACGAATAATTATGGTAACATATTCGTCATCTAACTCCAAGGGTAAAAGAGATGCAACTGCGGCCATGGCATCAGCTGCATGATTGCTAGTTTGAGGAATAGCTTCCAAGGTAACTTGATCAAATAAAGATATTAATTTTAATACATATGCTTTATATGGGCATAATTTATCATCTCTGGTCTGATAAACATCATTAATTTTATTTATAACAAGTTGAGAATCACCAAAAACTAATATATTTTTAATTTTCAGTGCCATGGCAGCTCGTAATCCAAGGATTAGAGCCTCATATTCAGTAGTGTTATTAGTACAGGCAAATGTTAATTTAAAGGATAGAGGTATGAGGTGTTTCTATGGAGATATTAAAATAATACCTGCACCAGCCCCACTCATGCATCGGGCTCCATCAAAGTATAAGGACCATTGCTCTGAATGATCTACCTCTAGTCTAAGGCATTCATCAAGAAACTCAATGACGAGGGGATGGGTGGATTCCAAGGGTGCAGTAGCTAATTGATCTGCTATGATTTGACCCTTAATAGAATTATGTCCTATAAATGTGAGTTCAATTAGTGCAAGAACCCACTTTGCTATGCGACCAAATAAATAAGGTTGACTCATGAGATACTGCAAGGGATTGGATTTAGCAATAACGTATGTTCTCTGACTGAGAATATAATGGCATAGTTTATGTGTAGAAAATATGACTGCTAGACATAACTTCTCTAATGCTATGTAGCGGGTTTCATAACTAATTAATGTTCTACTAATGTAATAATTAGCACGCTCTTTCTTCTCATCATCAAGTTGAGCTAACATAGCCCCTAAAGCAAAATCTGAAGCAAAAATATACAAGATAAATGGGCGATCAGGTCTAGGTGGTGAAAGTATAGGTGGGTTAAGAAGATATTGTTTGAAGAGTTCAAATGCTTCCTGAAATTCATTGTCCCAATGGAAAAAGACATCCTTCTTAAGAAACTTAAGAAAGGGTCCAGTTTTATCCATCATTTTATCGATGAAGCCACGAATGGCTTGAAGCTTACCTTGTAGACTCCATAATTTAGATATATTTGTGGGTGCGGGCATATCAGTGATAGCCACAATATTGAGAGGGTCAATTTTGATGCCACGTAAAGAAACTATAACCCCCAATAATTTATCGGACTTAACTTCGAATATACATTTGGATGGATTCAATCGGATAAGGTATTCCCTTAACCGATTAAATACTTTTCTCAAGTCATCTAAATGGTCATCTTCTTTAGTAGAACGAGCTATAATGTCATCTACATAATCATGTATTATATCATACATCATATCATGAAATATATAAGTCATGGCTTGTTGATAGGTTGCACCTACATTCTTTAAACCGAATGGCATCACTTTCCAACAAAAGGTCCCCCAAGGGGTAATAAAGGTTGTTTTAGCCTGATCTTCAGGAGCTATCCTGATATGATTATAACCAGAAAATCCATACATTAAGGATATCATTCCACTCCCAGCAGTAAAATCAATGATCCGATCCATTTTGGGAAGGGGAAAATCATCTTTAGGGCATGCAACATTAATATCTCTAAAGTCTGTACAAACCCTAACCTTAGTAGCTTCTTTCTTAGTTACTGGAACTACATTCGAGATCCATTCAGCATAATCAATGGCTTGTATAAAAATAACATTCAAGAGTTTTTATAACTCTCCTTTGACTAGTAATGCCACTTTAGGATGCATTTTTCTAAGTTTCTATTTAACCGGTTTAGCATCCGGATGGACTACGAGGTGATGCATGACTACAGAAGGGTCTAAACCTGGCATATCTTAATATGTCCAAGCAAATACATCTTCATATTCTTTAAGAAATTTAATGTATTTATCCTATTTTTCTTGACTCAATTCTGATCCGATGTTGATTATGTGGGGGTTATCCTTGGTTCCAATGTTAATTTTTATGACGTTTTCTACTTCCATGTGTAGATATCTCTCAAAATTAGGTGGGGTGGGTGAGACGCCCAATTCTTGTAATTCTTCCAAGGTTAGCTTGGATAATTTGTCTTGAGGAGTCATGGCCTCAAGCTGGGTTATAGTAGGTATAGAGCTATCAAAATAAAATTCATTGTGTAATAATTCCTCAACAGAGAAATCATGGAAGATATCTCCCTTCAATTCATCACCGAATTCAGTGATCATCTCAAGATAAGTTATATATAGCATATTACATGTGAATGGATTATTCATTAAATGCAAAACATCACGTTCATCTAAATAATCTTTGTAACATATAAGATGGTCATCATCCTCGAATGGCTGACCCTTACTAGAAAATAGGCCCACACCACATCAGGCGGGCCATGGCTCTAACTCAAAAGTTTATTTCATACCATTCTAGAAAGGTCCCAAACCTTTCCCTTTATATCCCAATTTAAGCATTATAGGTTTGGCTTTAGTATACTCATTAGTAAAATAACATCGAGCATATCCATCAAAATGAGTTCTGATGTTTCTGGGTATTCTACCCCAGTCATATCCCTTATAAATAAATGCACAACTCCTAAATTGGTAAATACTTCCCATAGGCTGTGGGAGGCCCAAGTTATGAGGATATGGTGGCAAATTATTTAAAACAAGGGAATCTTGCATAGAAACATTCATTTATTCTGATATAAGGATTTTAGATAAATCAGATAAGAGCTCGTTAGTAAGAGCATAAGAGGTAGAAGGAACATTTCCTATGTCTTCTAATGTGGAAAATATGACTTTGGTGGATGTATACGATGTAGAGGTGTCAATAGATGGGTCTATTATAGGTATAGAAGTTATAGGAGTAGAATAAGAGACATTGGTTGTGGGATTAGGATCTTTCTTAGGTCCTAATGCGGTTTGTTCAGAAGATGGTTGAGCTATATGTGAAGGTGCATTTGATGGAGAAGAGGTAGATGACATTGTGGGTGTGAGTTTCACACGTTTAGATGGATAATGAGAATTGTGATGTGTGGATGACAGCATGGGGTAAAATTGAACTCCAATAGGTTCTGCCAAAGCACACATATCAAAGGGTCTTGGATCACCATGAATGGTAACCAAATGATTCTTAAATTCAAATTTAACACATTGATGTAAATTTGATGGAATGGCTCGCATCATGTTGATCTAAGGGCAACCCAAGAGTATATTTTACGATGCAGGGCAATGTACAATAAACACAGTCGTATCCAAGGTTCTTGGACCACCCTGCAATGGAATGGTAATAACTCCACACGTTTCTTGTGTTTCGTCATTGAAAGCTTTTATAATCATATCAGTTCTTTTCATTTCATCACTTCTAAACCCAAATATTTGGTAGAAGTCAAAAGTGAAAATATTTAAAGATGAACCATTATCAATCAAAACTCGTTTGACTGCTACATCTCCAATTAAAGCAGTAATATATAGGGGGTTATCTTTATGTAAACTATGTTGAGGTATGTCTCTATCCCGAAAGTCAATACAATCAACTTCACGAGTTATTATAGTATTGGCCATGTCTTGAGGGTGAATTTCTTGTGGTACCATCATCTGGCTTAATGTGAGCATTAACTCATCTCTATGTGTGGGAGAATCTTAAAAGGTCCAAAAGGGAAATCCTAGCTGTAATATTTTATAATTGTTCATTAATGTTATAGGGAGGTTTAGGTTGAACATTAGGTGCATGATTCCCTTTATTAGGAACCTTCAAAACAAATGGAGTTGATCCACCATTCTGAATTTGATCTTGTTGAGAATTTTGAGCTCGTTGTCTAGTAATGACTCTGATGGTACCCACAATATTATTCTGCAGATGATGAATGGGTCTTGGTCTAGCATTTATAGCTAACTCATTAGAAATTAATTGATGGGATGATGGTCTAGTAGTGACTCTTCTTGGAAATGGTTCTTCTGGAACCATATGACTTGTGATAGGGTGAATAGGATCCGATTCATTTTCAGAGCTATTCGATTGATTTGATGTGATTTCCATATCACTCTCAGTCTCATATTCTGTATCACTAAGATCAGGTATCTGCATATTATATAGAGGCCTAGTTGTAACCATGGATAAAGTTGTATCAAAGTTTTCTATATCATGAACAGGTAAATACCCACTAATAGTTCCTACATATCGGGCAGGAGGAGGAACATTATGATATTCAATTTGATTAGCCACCTCCTTACCATGTTTTGGTAAAGGATGTTGAAAGATGCCCAATGACTGATTGGCGTTCTGATTCTGGTTTTGTGTGATTTTCTGTTCAGTGTTATTAGGAGGATTTTTCTTAGGTTGAAATGCTTGTACCTCCATCTCATTGTTATCAATCAAGTCCTATATTTTATGTTTTAATCTTTTACAAGAGTTGGTAGTGTGCTCAGGTCCTCTATGGAAGTCACAATGTAAATCTGCTATGTATCCGAGTATAGTTGGATCAGGTTCCCAGATATTTGGTAATTGAATTAAGCCTCATTCTAATAATTGCAATAGAATAGTTGATAAATGTTGATTTAACCTAGTAAATTCTCGAGGAGGTCTATCAGGAGGTTTTAGTACAAACTTCTCCACTGTCTTTGCAACATTAACATTAGCAATATTTTTGCTGTCAGTGACTCCATCATCCACAACTTGTTTATTCTTATATTGATTTTTGGATGTTTTCTCATTGTCTTTATTTTTAAGCTGTCCTCTCCTAATGAGAGCATATTCCACTCTTCGGGCTAAGTCTATAGCCTGATCGAAGGTGGTCAAGGTAGCAGTTGATAATTCGTATGATAGTTGCTCTTGCAAATTATTAATATATATGTCCAACATCTCCCTATAAGGCAACACAAAGTGTAATTTTCCTATCAATTGTCTCCACCTAGCTAGGAAATTAGCAAAGCATTCATCTTTGTCTTGTTTTAAGTTATACAAATATTTAATGGTCACATGTCTTTTGATATAGGCACTAAATTTATGAACAAAAGACTTAGCAGTTTCTTCGAAATTCCTCAAATAATTAGTGGGTAATTGATAATACCACTCTAATGCCATTCCTCCCAAGATTTTTGGGAACATTTTTAGTAATAACAAGTCATCATGTGATATATCATGACATGCTATCCTAAACATATGAAGATGCTCTATGGGATCTTCCGTTCCTTTATATATGGGAAGGACAGGCATAGGAAAATGTTTAGGAAATGGTTGTGCTACAACTATAGGATCTAAAGGCTGACTACACATCTCTCGATAATTTTATGAGGGTCGGTAGGGATCTAGATGGTCCATGCAGGAAACTAATTGTTTCACCATGGTTTCAAGATTATTAGTTTGTCCACCGTATTGGTTCGGTGGGACATAGATATGGGATTTATGAGTTGTTGAGTGGTATTTTCACCCAGTTGTGAAATTACACTCTCCTTTAGGATTTGGGTTTCAAATCCCCTCTTGCAAATAAGTTAAACAAACAACTTCTCCAAGGTCTCCATTGTATTAGCATTTGCATATGTGTATTAGTAATCTCAAATAAAGATATTCAATTTAAATGCTTGGAACACCTTAGTGATTACAAGTAACTATAAACAAGGGGTAATGTTGATTTATTTCACCATGAAACTTTAATGATTGTTCATTGTTTTTTTGGATTTTGAAATTTTCTAAATGTTTATTTTAATGCCTGAAAATAAGTTAAAATTTCTGGAAAAAATAAAATGTAGAAAAATGAAAATGAAATGCAGAAAACTGAAAATAAAATGCATTCAGTATGATGCTATCCTATTTTTACAAAACCAAAGATGTGAGGTTTCCATGCATGCAACCTAACCTATTAGACTTGCGAAACAAGCACAATCCCCATAAACTAAGTGCTGGTTCCTAGGGTATGAAATAAAATTCAGATTTCAAATATTCGCCTAATGTAACCCAAAAACATGGCATTAACATTATCTATAAATTCAAAATCTGAAAGAATGAAAGAATAAACATTAAATCCATAGCATGCAAAGAAAATCTCCTTCTTTCTTGCCCACAAGATGCAAATTTTTGAAAACTTCTGCATTAAAAATATGTCATTTTACAATAGCAAAATTTTTTGGTTTTCCCAAACCAGTCCATGGAAGAAAAACGACTCAAACAGGTCCAGAATGGCCTCATCGCCTTCAAGTCTACAACTCTGCTCGTAGCAATTTCTGACCCATGTCCATGAAGAAGAAAAACCAGTCTACGAAAGAAAAACAGCCCAACTAGGTCCAGAATGGCCTTATCGCCTTCAAATCTGCAACGCTACTTGCATCAGTTTTCCACCCCTTCTGGCCTCTTTGAATGGCGTATTTAAACTTGTGAAAACATTGTTTCTCCTTACATGATGGTTCGTTTCATTTTTCGATGGCTGTTCGCTTCACCTTCCCTAACTTTTCATTTCACCTTCCATTGTATGCGTGTGCTTTGCTTTCCATTTTGTGGCCCTTCGCTACGTTTTCTCCACATTGGCTTGCGTCTGTTTCCCTCCGTGTGTAACGACCATCCTAAATGATTTCAAATCATTAAATATTCCCTATGTAACGCTTTGTCTTCTTCATTGGATTTTGTCCTTATGTCCACATCACTATGCAGGTCCGCTACCTTGGTAAAAATGGAACATGTCATGATATCGCGACACTTTTTCTTTCTTCCCTCTCTCTTTGCTTTGAATTGTGAAAACGCAACATGTCACGATATCGCGACACTTTTTTTTTCTTCCCTCTCTCTTTTCTTTGACCACAAAAACACAACATGTCATGATATCGCGACACTTTTTCCTGTACAACCGTGAAAATGCAACATGTCGCGATATCGCGACACTTTTCTTTTCTTGTTCTTTCTTGTCTTGTTTGGTCGCGAAAATGCAACATGTCACGATATCATGACACTTTTCCTTCTTGTTCTTTCTTTTATCATTTGGTCGCGAAAATGCAACATCTCATGATATCGTGAAACTTTTTCTTTCTAGCTCTTCCTCTTTGCTTTGAATCGCGAAAATGCAACATGTCGCGATATCGCGACACTTTTTCTTTTCTTTTGGCCGTGATGGTGCAACATGTCACGATATCGTGACACTTTTTCTCTTTTTGCCGTGATGGTGCAACATGTAGCGATATCACGACACTTTTTCTTTTTTGGCCGGGACAGCGCAACATGTCGCGATATCGCGACACTTTTCTTTTTGGCCGTGATGGTGCAACATGTCACGATATCATGACACTTTTTCTTTTTTGGCCATGAAAATGCAACATGTCGCGATATCGTGACACTTTTTCTTTTGTGCCGCGATGGTGCAACATGTCGCGATATCACGACACTTTTTCTTTTTTGGCTGCGATGGTGCAACATGTCGCGATATAGCGACACTTTTTCTTTTTTGGCCGTGACAGTGCAACATGTCACAATATCGCGACACTTTTTATTTTTTTGCCGTGATGGTGCAACATGTCGCGATATCGCGAGACTTTTTCTTTTTGGCCACGACAGCGCAACATGTCGCGATATCATGAAACTTTACCTCCTTGTGGTATTTTGTTTTTTTCTTGATCTTTAGCCTATGGGCCACTTCGGTCTTCTTGGAACACATGAAAAAAAGGTGGGTCCCCAATTTTGGGGTACGTTGTGGATCAACCACAAAAAATGGCGACTCTGGTGGGAAATGCTCCTGAGCATTTCGGTGAGAACTCAACCTAAAAAACACACAGACTCAAATACAAGCATTAGCGAATGTCCCAAGAATGAAACTAGATGAGAAATACATGAAACATTAGAATTATTAAGCATCAGCTCGGTGTGTGCAATGTGCTTCATTCCTTATCGTTTAAAACTCATTCAACTTTCCATTGTCAGTTTCACTTATGATTCGCATGCAAGGCTATGAATGATTTGGGCAGGATTTGACGTATGACAACTATGTTAGAGATATAACAACCTGCTTTGCAAAGGCTCAGATCTTCCAGTATCATGAACAAACATATTAAAACTGTCAAACCCTCTTAGGACCAAACATATGTATATGAATTAATTTACTAGATCCCAAAGTTGGTTATGTGTCACTACCATCTTGAACCCATGTGCAGGTGTAAGTGAAATTAGAGCTTTGGGGAATAGGATTCCCAACCTAAGAGAGATGGGAATTTAATCCTATCCTTACTACTCTGATCCGAAATTCATTACCTCATCTTGAACAAAATGATTTAACCTGTTATGGATGAAACTGTCAGGCTAGCCTATCCGTTTGAGTAGTCAGTGGTCTTGCTTTTATACAAGACATGTTGCCACGCATGAGCATACTCCATCGCCGACCAGGCGTCTATAGCCCCGATGGAGATTAATGCCATAATACATGATTTGGCTCTACTTTGATTTCTTGGACCTTGGGGATGACTACCCATCCTTGCAAGGGACATGTAGTACGATCCTTCCAATCCAATATTAATAAAGAAATGAAAAATATTTTCTTTTGAATTTCAAGTTCTTGAGTGGGAAAAATAGAAGCTTTGGGGAATCAGATTCTCAACCTAAGCGAGATGAGAATTAGACCCTATCCTTACTACTCCATGAAGGTCAAATCAGAGATTTGGGGAGTTGGATCCTCAACCTAAGTTCGATGAGGATTTAACCCTATCCTTACTACTCTAATTTTAGGATTTAAGCACTATGGGAGTGGTGAAAACCACTATTTTAAGGATTATGTTGCATAATAGGACAGACACGAAATACTCCTTTCGCCTCACCTTTTCTTCCAAGCATGGTTTTGACCATTTTTCTCAAGATCCTTTTTTTAAAATGCGTAGAATGTGCTTGGTTCAAGATAGTTCGGGCATCGGTTCCAAACCTTAGAATCCTTTTAATATATGTTATGTAATAACCCTAAGAGGATTCGACACCTTTTCAATGTTTGCACATGAAATGAAGATGCAACTGAGATGAAATGTATATGCAATGTGGAATGTAACATGAGATATGAATGCATTGCTCCTTTTGAAATACGTATGGAGTATATCACCTACTTTGCCATAATTTATAAAACTGACAACTTCATGCATCACAAGTTCCAAACGATATTCTTTATTGTGTTTGTGATATTCATGGAGCTTTCTACAATACAATTCCGATGTCTCATATTCTCCTAGTATTAGTTAACATTCATAAGGACCTAAGTTAACAAGCCAAAAGCGTCCAAAGGACCAACACACAAAATTTAAAACCAAAATGAGATCTAATCCAAAACTAAAACACGAAAACCAAAAGTATATACAAATGTACAAAAAATTTGGATTATCATTTTCTTGGATCCCAAACCTGATTAGAATTCTTTAAAAGACATACGACTTGATATGCATACCAAGTTTTGTAGGAATCCAACAAAAACAATATCAACCCAAACAAAGAAACAAACTTCCACTTGCCCCTCTCACCATACCAATTTGATTTAGTTTCATTAATAATCCTATGGTGGAGTTTCAAAATTTCGAATTGATTAGACAATGATTGATATTCAATTCCTTTATGTCTATTCTTTAAGATGTTCATTCTGCACTTTGATTCATGGTGTAGAAATAAGCTTTCATTTTCATTCAATAAAGCCATAACATTAATAATATTTGAATCAAAACATTCATTAGGCAAACCCTCATTCGAATTTTGCATGGTGAAACCAAAATGGTGAGATTTTACCTTTGGCATGTTTTCATTTGACCTTACTTGAAGAGGATTTAAAAATTCCTCTTTTCTCTCATGACATTCATCATCCTGTAACACTTGTTCTTTCTCCATGATTCGTTTATCAAAGGCACCAATATTAGGTACCCAATTGAAAATATGCCCATCCCTTTCAAACCATAAATCTTGTCTATCTAGGGATGGGTTGACTAACACATTTACATGACCAATCACTTGGGTTGTTTTGGGTAACGTGAGATTTTCAATTGGATCATCAATAACATCAAATCCAAATGATTCAGGTTTTGTAATTTTCTCATTTTGAGATGGCATAGTCATTGTAGCACAAGTACGTGGATCAAGATTTTCAATTTATTTTCCTTCAAAGGGATCTAAAGAAAGTGACTCTATTTCTTGGTTCATGGTTGTAGAATCCTTATCATGTTCCAAAATTTGATGAGATTCAAATTCCTCTTCCAAAACTTTCTCAAATTGTATAGGATTTATAGTATCCTCATGCGAGGAAGCAATTGAGTTATCCTGCATATTATTTGACGCAACAAGTTTGTTAGAAGATTCACATTGATAATATTCTTCCCATTTATTCCACGAATCATAGTAATCATCTTCCAAGTTCAAGTCGTGACGCTCAAGCACTTCTTCTTCATCTTCTGATTCATCAACATGTTTCTCATCCAATTCATCTTCACCTTCCATAGATGGTCCAGTTATTTCCAAAAGTGGGTTATTTCTTGAATTCAAATTGGTAAAACTATAATAATCCAAATTTGTAACCCATGATTCAATTTTATCACAATTTGGAAGGTGTGGATCCTCTTGGTCATCACTCCCTTGACGATATAGAGTTTCCACTGCCAAAATGTTGTCCACTCCTTGCTGATGTTGGGGTGGACCCTCATTTGGCACAAGTTCCAAATCATCCACTTGAGCTTGAAGACAATGGGTATACATAGAAATTTTGGGACAATTCCTTTCATTATGCACCTTTGAATTATGCAATCTACACCCATTTTCCCATGCAAGATCAGAAATATTAAGAATGGAACTAGAGTGACTTGGTCGTGCAGAAGTATCTATCTGATTAGCAATAGGGGAAGGCACACCCCCATTGTTTGGCTTCGTATTCCATTGTCTCCCTCTATCATTGAAGTTTCAATTTGGGTGAGGGGCATGGGATTCATACTTCTATTTTTGAACCAAATCATTACTCAATTTGTGAACCATATTTTTGAGTTCTTCAACCTCTGAATAAATATATTTTGGTTGAGCTATGTTATTTCTAGTTCCAGTAGGATTTGAGTAATTGGTGAGATCTTGACTTAACATTTGAATTAGATTTTGAGCCACTTGATTTGCGTAGGGCTTCACATTTTGAATTGAAATTGGATTGGGTGCGTAAGCAGGTGTTGATAAGGCAAAGCATTTATGCCTAATATTTGCGGTGCCATGATTTGATTCATCATAGGAGCTTGACCATATGGACCATATTGTCCTACAATAGGCTTCTGGGAAAACCCATAACCTTGTGGTGTCATTTGTTGTTCAATAGTCATAGCTTCATTGTAGGCTAGAGCAAGCGTGGTAACTTGAGGATTTTTCTTTGCAAACATTGTCGTCATAGGATCCAATGCCCAAAAATATATTTGCAAAGCTACTACGGGATCAATGGTAAAATTCCGAATTGCTCTATTATAGCACTTCTGAAATCTCTGATTAAAAGTTTAGATTGGATCACCCTGGCCTCTTTTGCATGTAATGAACTGATTATAGATGATTGTGGGATCTAATGGTGACCTTAATTGGTTGACAAAAGCATTCTCCATTTGCATCCATGACGTAATGGAACCAGTAGGTAAGCAAATATACCATTCGTAAGCCACTTAGTATAGGCTCATGGGGAAGAGTCTACAAGCCACATCTTCATGTTGAACTTGCAATCTTATCAAAACATCCCTATAGGCCTGAATATGTTCTTCTATGATCCTTGGGCCATCCGATTTGTATTTGGGCAAAAATATATCTATATTCCTAGGGATCTCATGAATATCCCTTGCAATATTCAAAGGAATGTTATTGACTCCGTACCAAGGAGGTGGTGGAGGTTGGGCCATTTGATTCAAAATCAATGATGATAACCCTACAAGAACCTGACAAAATTCTCAATACCTCAAAGAAAACCTGCGATACACAAAAAATCCTACAATTAATGAAATTCAAAGAAAAACTTCAAAACCATTTTGTTAGTCATGAATAAAAGAAGGAACCATGACAAAGCAATACTCTAAAAATGTAAATTAGTTTCTGATTCACCAGATCGCATATGCGCAAGTGAAGAGCATACTCCTAGTGTTGTAGGCTTTCTGATTCACAAGATCACATTACACACAAGTGAAGAGCATAATACCGACAACAAATACATTTTAGACAAAAAATAATTCCTTACAAATAAGCATCAACTGATAGATGTATCCATTAAAATCAAATGAAAGTAATTGCATGGAGATAACCTCGTTAGTCAAGAATTTTTTTTTTTTTTTTTAAATCAAATCAAACACATTATTCCTGTATGAACAATCAAAAGCGTTATACCAATGCATAGAAATTAATGTCCTCCTTTTAACACTACAAAGTTGTATTGTTAAAAGAGGGCTAAATATAATAATAAATAGGGCATGAAATATTCAAAATTTAAATCTTTATAACATTTAAATCACACTGAAATAAAACAATTCGGGCCCTCCTTCTAGTGCCAATCTATTGAGTGGTATTTTCACCCGATTGTGAAAGTACACTCTCCTTTAGGATTTGGGTTTCAAATCCCCTCTTGCAAAGAAGTTAAACAAACAACTTCTCCAAGGTCTCCATTGTATTAGCATTTGCATATGTGTATTAGTAATATCAAATAAAGATATTCAATTTAAATGCTTGGAACACCTTAGTGATTGCAAGTAACTATAAAAAAAGGGTAATGTTGGTTTATTTCACCATAAAAATTTAATGATTTTTCATTGTTTTTTTGGATTTTGAAATTTTCTAAATGTTTATTTTAATGCCTGAAAATAAGTTAAAATGTCTGGAAAAAATAAAATGCAGAAAAATGAAAATGAAATGCAGAAAATTGAAAATAAAATGCATTCAGTATGATGCTATCCTATTTTGACAAAACCAAAGATGTGAGGTTTCCGTGCATGCAACCTAACCTATTCGACTTGCGAAACAAGCACAATCCCCATAGACTAAGTGCTGGCTCCTAGGGTACGAAATAAAATTCAGATTTCAAATATTCGCCTAATGTAACCCAAAAACATGGCATTAAAATTATCTATAAATTCGAAATCTGAAAGAATGAAAGAATAAACATTAAATCCATAGCATGCAAATAAAATCTCCTTCTTTCTTGCCCACAAGATGCAAATTTCTGAAAACTTCTGCATTAAAAATATGTCATTTTACAATAGCAGAATTTTCTGGTTTTCCCAAACCAGTCCATGGAAGAAAAACGACTCAAATAGGTCCAGAATGGCCTCATCGCCTTCAAGTCCGCAACTCTGCTCGCAGCAATTTCTGACCCATGTCCATGAAGAAGAAAAACCAGGCTATGAAAGAAAAATAGCCTAACTAGGTCCAGAATGGCCTTATTGCCTTCAAATCTGCAATGCTACTTGCAGCAGTTTTCCACCCCTTCTGGCCTCTTTGAATGGCATATTTAAACTTGTGAAAACATTGTTTCTCCTTCCCTAATGGTTTGTTTCATTTGTCGATGGTTGTTCACTTCACCTTCCCTAACTGTTCATTTCACCTTCCCTTGTATGCGTGTGCTTTGGTTTCCATTTTGTGGCCCTTCGCTGTGTTTTCTCCACATGGGCTTGCGTCTATTTCCCTCTGTGTGTAATGACCATCCTAAATGATTTCAAATCATTAAAGATTCCCTATGTAATGCTTTGTCTTCTTCATTGGATTTTGTCCTTATGTCCACGTCACTATGCAGGTCCGTTACCTTGGCGAAAATGGAACATGTTGCGATATCGCGACACTTTTTCTTTCTTCCCTCTCTCTTTGCTTTGAATCACAAAAATGCAACATGTCACGATATCGCAACACTTTTTCCTGTATGGCCACGAATATGCAACATGTCGCGATATCGTGACACTTTTTCTCGTTTGGCCGTGAAAACGCAACATGTCACGATATCACAACACTTTTCTTTTCTTGTTCTTTCTTGTCTTGTTTGGTCACAAAAATGCAACATGTCATGATATCGTGACACTTTTCCTTCTTGTTATTTCTTTTCTCATTTGGTCGTGAAAATGCAACATGTCGCGATATCATGACACTTTTTCTTTCTAGCTCTTCCTCTTTGCTTTGAATCGCGAAAATGCAACATGTCGCGATATCGTGACACTTTTTCTTTGTTTTGGCCGTGATGGTGCAACATGTGATATCACGACACTTTTTCTCTTTTGGCCGCGATGGTGCAACATGTAGCGATATTGCGACACTTTTTCTTTTTTTGTCGCAACAGCGCAACATGTCGCGATATCGTGACACTTTTCTTTTTTGGCCGCGATGGTGCAACATGTCACGATATCGTGACACTTTTTCTTTTTGGCCACGATAGCGCAACATGTCGCGATATCGTGACACTTTTTATTTTTGGGCCGCGATGGTGCAACATGTCGCGATATCGCGACATTTTTTATTTTTTGGCCGCGATGGTCCAACATGTCGCGATATCGTGACACTTTTTCTTTTTTGGCCGCGATAGCACAACATGTCACGATATAGTGACACTTTTTATTTTTTGGCCACGATGGTGCAACATGTCGTGATATCGTGACACTTTTTATTTTTGGTGGCTACAGTGCAACATGTCGCGATATCGCGACACTTTTCCTCCTTGTGGTATTTTGCTTTTTTCCTTGATCTTTAGCCTATGGGCCACTTCGGTCTTCTTGGAACACATGCAAAAAAAGTGGGTCCCCAATTTTGGGGTACGTTGTGGATCAGCCACAACATGAGTGTATGATGGTGTGGCATAAGGATTAGATGTTATATTTCTATTATGCAAAGTGTTGGTAGGAAGAGTTTTATGAAGGGGATTTGTAATAGTATTATGTGGTATCCTAGATTGTTGGTAATTGGTGTTTGGTTTTGTTTTGGGTTTTTGTTTATTTGAGTTATGTTTTTCAATAGCTTGGCAAAATAGAGTAGTAAATGATGGTTTCTTTTATGCAAGAATGACCCTTGGCTTGTTAACAGGCACCTTAGGTGGTTGGGTAACCAGTTGTTGTTGCATGTTCCGGATTGCAGCTACTATATCCAAATTGGATGGTCCAGCTTGATCACTCTCTTATTCAATAAAGGACAAGGTATTAGTGCATGTGTGAAATACGTCTTCTAGGGTTGCTTGAGTGTCACTAATTCAATCCTTGTCCATATGGACTACTCTATTAAAAACATCGATATTTGTGTTAATGAACTTCCAAAATTGTTCCATGTTTTCAAAAGTGATAGCTCCTCCCAGAGACATTTTAGGGGATGAGAATCCTTCCTCTTTATGAATTTCTTCTTATTAATTTGCTACAACAATCTCTTCTTCTTGCTGGTCTAGGATTTCTTCTTCCTAAACTTGGTCCTCAGGAGGGACATTTTGGTCAATTAATGGTCTTCCTAACCAATTTTCTTCTTCTTCGGTTTGTTTCCCATTCCTAATTCTAGGCATTGTGCTAAACTTATATTTGAGCAAATATATATACTTATATATATATATATATATATATATATATATATATATATATATATATATATGCGATAGGGTTGAGAGGTATATATTTTAACTATATACCTACTATAATACTTAAAAGGAAATGTTTGTTTTTTTGTTTTGCTTTTATTTTTGTTTTGTATTATTATTTCACAAGTATAAAAATAACAAACAACATGCTAGTTGCAAGAAATAACAATAGTAAAAAGAATGACTTAGTTTTCTATAAATAGTTTATGGATATCGTTGATAGGATCAAGTTCATCAGGAGTCATGAAATGCTCCTCTTCAAATTAAAAGTGGTTTTCAAGAACTTGACAAAGTGTGCTATGGTAATATGATTTACTTCAGACTCTGACTTGTAAAAATAAATTTCATGGCAATACTCTCGATACAACACAGCTCTCGAAACTCTATTCCATATTTTTCTATCCATAAGAACAACTTATTGATCCTCTATACGAGATAGAAACTTATGTACTACAACTGCGTTCTCAAGGTATTCCTCAAAGGTGTACAATTCTGAAGACACAAGTGCTCTTTTATTTTCTAACCACCTATGGCAAGCTCTCTGAAGTTCATGGTACAAGGTCACCTGATTAGGATCTAGGATTCTATCTAGGACAAACCTCTTAATTTGCCTAAGTTCTGCAGATCTAGATTCAATAATACCCAATCTCCTATCAAGTTCGTCCCACAAAGGTTGGACTTTATTTGTTTGAGGTACTCTAAGCACGGAAGTAATCTCTATGGCCGTTAATTTATTTTCAACATTTATAGTGACAACTCGTCTTCTATTATAATCTACCATCTAAATATGATATGCAAATTTAATAGTTTTCTAATGATTCTAGATGTTCTTAATAATGTGTTTTTTGGTTTTTTTTTTTTGATTGTTTTCAAAAGGTGTTTTAGTTTCACATCGGGTTCACCAAAAATGTATCACCAAAAATTTTTGCACCCTTACCTTCGGGCCAAAGGATCCATGCCCTAGAATGGGGATGCGATAAGTATGGGACAATACCTCGGACGAAGAGGCCCTTTGAAGGTCATGCCTCTCGGGGGAGGGGTATAAGGGTGAATTTTTGATGGATGGTGGGGTTCACTAGGAAACTTTGAGTGGCAGTTTCCATGCCTAGGTTGAGAATGGGTTTGATGTGTTCATTTTATATTCAATCATTCATATTCCTAGGTTGGCCAGAATGAATCTAAGCTATTCTATATGAAATTTTGAGTTTATATGCAGACAACAAACATGAATGAATCTTAAATACAGAGAGTATGTGAAATGGAAAAGAATACACCTGATTTCGAATGTCTGATGAAGATTCTAAAGCTTGTAGGAGTCTAGATCATCCCGGATATGATAGGATCATCTGTAATTGTATAGAATCATCCCAAATCATAGGCGATCATCTAAGATCATACAAGATCATTGATGACCTGACGAATTCGTCAAAAACCTGTAATCATGGAAACAGACACCAAAAACCAAAAATGCAATTGCAAGAATAATGCAAAATGATAAAAATAATAGTATAGGTGCTTAAATAATAAATCTAGATAGCAGATCAAATGGGATGCATTGTTTTAATAACCTATTTTAAGTTTTATCATGCAAATATGCTAAATGAGGTGAACTCCAGGATGCAGAATAGAAATAAATCAATCTAATGTATAATTAAATACGAGAGAAAGGTATAAAATGCAAACTCAGGGCTCTAGTTGCCCCCAATCTGAACTGCAGTCAAAATCATCTACAATCGTATGATATCGTCATCGATCTCATCAAGATCGTCCAAATTTGTGTTGGATTGCCTATGATGATTCGAGCTTCCTCTGTCTGAAACACAATAAAACCCTGCAAATACAAATGTAAATGATGGTGCAAGGATGTTCTAATACAGCAAAAAAACTAAGGTTGCAGGGAAAGGATCAGCCAGGGGGATAAACTGGAAAAATCCCAAGTTTATATAGGATTAGAGGGAGGTTAGGAGGTTGGGGATCATTCCAATCTGGGAGATCTCCAACATAGGAGTCTCCAACTGCGCAGACATGCTTTTGACCAAGTTAGAGAGGTTTTTGAAATAGAAGCTAATTATGAAAATTTGGTTTTGGGACGAAATTGTCTGGACGTTCTGTCTCAGACGAATTCGTTCGATCTAGGACGATATCGTCAGATCAATGACGATATCATCCAACGGTCAAAACAAATTCTAAAAATGGTGCAAAAAATGATGTGAGCGGTTAACGGGCGGTGTTGGGGTTAAAATTCAAATTTTTGATCTTTTTATTGATGGTTTAACTGCACCGATTTTAGGGTGCTACAAGTTTATCGATGACGACACCATACGACAAGCTCGACTAGATCAATTGATGCTACTTGATGAACATCACGTGAATACCCTTGAGAACCTCCATGTTTACCAAGAGCACTTAAAACAAGATTAAAATAGCAAAGTCCATCTGAGAGACTTTGAGGTTGGTGATCTTGTGCTAAAAGAGAACCAACAAAATTCAAATTTGCTGCCAAAAATGAAAGACAAATTTATGACTAACTGGTTAGGTCCTTATATGATCTTAGAGAATACTGGACCTGGGACATACTGCTTGATATAACTTGGAGGAATTGAAGAGCCTAAACCTTTAAATATCCTTTATCTTAAAGCATTTTATACCTAAATCCTAAAAAGGCTCCAAAGGCACCTGTAAGCCCTTTGGTCATTTCAAAAAGGCTCCAAGGATTTCTCAAAACCACTTGGTCAATCCCAAAAGGCTCCAAGGGTCTCTCAAAACTGCTTTGTTAATCCCATAAGGCTCCAAAGGCATCTTTAAGCCCCTTGGTAAATCCCAAAAGGTTCCAAGGGTCTCTCAAAACCTCTTGGTCAATCATAAAAGGCTCTAATGGGTTTCAAAATACCTTGGTCAAAATATTAAAATCCATAAATTTTTTGGAAAAATATCAAAAATAAAAAACATTTGCATTTCATGTTACAACCAGTGCATTTCATTTGCATCATTACATTGCATTTTGCATCATGCATATCATTTTATACATGCATTTCATCTTTGCATTGCATTAGGCATATTCATCCGTTGCACTTGCATTAGAATAAATTGTGTTTACAATCTGACAAACAACACCACATTTGTGTTTCCATCATGTATCTATGCACTATCTTGTTCATTCATTTATCACCCTTATGAGTAATTATGTTTTTCAACGCATTCCCAATTATTGCTATGAAGAATATACTAGGATTTTTTGGTCATTCAACCATACATAGAGGTCTTCTCAAGAGTTGATAGAAATATTTCTTTGCTTTTGTAGTTGAGGTCTAGTTAGTATAGCCCTTAGCATATCATAAATATTATCACTAATCAACAAATTAAACAATCCTAATATGGACTAGGGGAAGATGAAAGCCATGAAGCAGCACTAGGTATCCTGAGGTGAAAATTTTATTCTTTCTTATCCCTCTGTACGGATGGTACGAGAAATGTTGGCAATTGGAAAAAGTACAAGTTTACTCCCTACCCATATAAATCCCTTACTTACAAATGAAGGAGCAATATCCCAGAGTAATATCCCAGATCAATATCAAAGATTGATATTTCCTATCGATATCCTAGATCGATATCCCAAATTGATATTTCAAAGTCAAAATACCCAATATTCAAATCAAAGTTTAAATCAAGATCAAATGAAGATCAAAATCAAGTTCAGATTAAAATCAGTATCAAATCCCTTACTCAAAAAAAAAAAAGACAAAGTATAAAATAAAAAGTTATTCTTGTCACTATAGTACAAAATAAACAGTGATTTTTATCACTTTATATGAGCAAGTATCCAAAAAAATTAAAGAAAATAGAAAGGTGAGTTTGAATCCCTGGAATTGCCAGCACTACTGTACCTTACGCATGATGATATATATGATACAATAGCATTTTTCTTTTTCACAAACCAATGTTTGAATGTGGAAGAGCTAGCTTCAAGTGTCCTGTATCGCCTAGTATCCTAGTCTAACTGAAATCTAAACCTAATATTGGATAGACATTTGTGGACCCCCAATATTAGAAATGGGTTGAAAGAATCCCGCCTGACATCGGGTTATGCTTATGCCTTATCAAATATACTCACTTGCACACATAGGGATAATGAATAGTTAGGGCCTATCCTAGTGAAATCCTTATATTTTAGAAGTTTAGTATGGTCATTATACAACTTTTTATTAGACAACTAGGGTGTTTGAGTCTCATGGAAACCTCACAAATTCCCAAATAGCAACTAATTTTTAATGCAATCATCAAATATCAATTTCTTTTATGATATTTTTTTTATTAGAACTATTTGTAATATATGTTAGATACCGGATGAATGTCAAAAATGATGTTTAGATGGCCACTAACTATGTTACCTATATTCTTTTAATTTACAAAATCTTATGAAAAGAAAATAATACATCATTGCATCTCACATATGGGTGTACTATCTTTCACAAAAATATAAAGCAACTACAATCCATGATTGTTATACATTCTATGGTGTCATCCATTATATTGATTAAAAATCATATTGCATACATTATGTTTTAAGTGATTAAAGCATACATGTCTATTTTATAAACACATTAGAAAAGAAATAAATAAATAAATGTAGTACATACATGGCATAAATTATGTCATAGTAGTATAAAATAAATGCATACAAGTAAATCAGAGCATACATGCATGTAACATCAAAATATGACATTCATAATTCATCCATCATAAGTAGTACATATGTATACATAACTCATAGAATCTAATCATCTATCGCATAGCTATTTAGTGCATGTCAGCCATACATCACATCATATATCATCTAATCAATAATGCATTGCATCCATATGCATAACATAAAACATAAAATACCAAAAATAAAGTACACATGTAATGAGATGAACTGTCATATCATATATATATATATATGTGTGTGTGTGTGTGTGTTTGTGTGTGTGTGTGTGTGTCAAGTGTACATCATAGTGGGGTACATCAAAATGCTCAAGCTACATATGTGTAGGTCCTCGACCTTACACTCAAAAATGGTATAATGACATCTCTCATATTAGTACTAGATAGGGACTGCACCCCCAGTCTATGAGGCACCACCATCACCTCAACCATCCTTGTGGGTCCTCCATGAGTCCTATCAGACCTATGCATCATATGTCTAGAGCTAGCTGATGATTGCTCTATCTCCCTAGTCTTGCTCTTGTGGGACCCTGTGGTAGTGGTCCTCTCTAGCACCTACCCACCTAGCAACCTAATGATGCCCTCTAGCTGGGAAATATGGGCTACATCCACTGTGTGCTACTAATTACCCTCTTGCATGAGGGTACATAGCCTCCTGATCTCTGCCATAGGATCAAAACTTGTTGGTACTAAAGTAAATGGCACTGTAGGAGGTCCCATGATAACCTGTGAGGATGAGGGATCTCCTCTCACCACCCTAAGTAGATCTCACTCTAGGGTCACTACACCTAGTTGTGCCTATGACAGATCACGCTCGCTAGTGATCTACCTAATATAAGTGTTTGCTATGATCACACATGCTTGGAGAACTGTCCTCTCCTCCTTGTATCTACACCACTACCTCTAACCATGAGCTAACTTCACCTCTAGAGTGGTGATCGAAGTGTCTTTATGCAGGATATGGGTGCAAAATCTCCCAAACTAGCTCTAGGGGTTGGAAACCTATGCTTTCAGCTACCCTACCTCACTATTCAAAGGTACCTCACCCTACTTAGATATCTCCTCCTCTGCCTCTACCTATGGGCCCTCCTCTACTACGGTCCCTGTGCCCCACATGCCCTCTATCCTCTACTGGATCCTGCACCCATGAGGGTCCACCTCTGTGCCCTCTATGCCTTTTGCTACAAACCCATTAGCTGGTCGACCTAGAGGACCCTCTCTATGCCATTGAAATTCTAACCACCAACCATCATAATCTATAGTAGTTCCTGCATCTACCAATCCTTACTCCTAAAAGTCATTGTCATCATCCTCCAGTGGAGTCACCTAGGGCCAGGTTAAGTCCCTCTCTAGGACCAGACATCTGTAGATGGTAGGCATCTCTAGGACATCCTGACAAATTCCACACTACCTCAGTACATGAGAGTAGTGTTGATACTCACATATGTTGGCCTTTCGATTGATAACCCACATATCTTTGTATTCTTGACATAGGTATCTATATTCCTCTATCCAAGGTGGGCAGTTCATGTAGGGTCACAACCATATTTTCTTAGGGCAAAGCTATGCAAAGTGACCAATGTAGTGATCTAGATCTCTTACATGAGACCTACTCCTAAAGCCCTCCTACTCCCAGGGCCAGTAGGTTATGTAGCACTATCGCTCGATAGGAATGGTAGTGATATCCAAGGATAAATCAATAGGGTGCTCTATCAGAATGTGCTACCAACCCCAAATCTATAGAAGGATGTTGTAGTTGATGCCCACTTAGCTATGATGTGTGATCTGGTATAAATCATGGTAGAGATATGCAAGAAGAGTGCTCCCCCACACCATAATAAGATGTCATGCAGTCAAGATAATCATAACATCTTTAGTCCTAGCCAAGAGGTTCCAGGGGAATCTCACGCCTGAGGAGTCTGGGAGCACTATTTGAATGATAAAATGCATAAACATAGCCTCTCACTATGAAAATAATCTATCCTGGAACCACTCCTAGACATGGATACCTCCATGGTCGATGTGACCCTACGCATCACGGCTCCACTAACCAAATATAGCATCAAATATGTCCTTCCTTGTTGTGGTAGGAGAGGAGGTGATGTCCTCACCATAAATAGGTAGGTGAAAGATGCGGTAGACATCCTCCAGAGTCAATTATTTCACCAGTCAGTAGGTGAAATGTATTGTTCCACGCATCCCAATGATGAGCCAAAGCATTCAGATAGGACTGATCAACTCTGATGGTGGGGAGATCCAAGACAAAGCCAAACCCCATAACAGTAAACCATGCTCGATCGTCATCAGTGAGAGTGCGATGTAGGTTACAAAGGAGATTAGTCTCCCTCGCTCTATTGGTCAAGGTCTGAGTGAAAGCAATTAAATAAAAACAAGAGCAAAATAATTAAAAAATGACTAAAAATGACAAATAAATCATAAAATATTATCAAAACAAAAAAACACGCACACACATGATCAAAAATTTTAAATAAATCAAAATAGTACTTCAAAACTGCATATAATGGCATTGATTGCCCTAAAAATTCAAAAAAAAAAAAACTTGGAAAAGTTCTTTAAAAATTATGCATCGCGGGTCCTAACCATGGTCGATGCAACAGTAAAAAAAGTGACCATTAAGATTTAAATCCCACCATGACTGACAGTTGTGTTCCCCAATCTGCCAATTGGGAGTCGCAGTTGCCACCCGCGGCTAAGGATTGAGACCCTTTTTAGGTCCCATCCTCCCTAACATAAGCCCTAAAAATTAAAACCCTCCACTATAACCTAACCTATGCTAAACATAACTAGGGTGAGGTTCGTTATCGATAGTTTAATGTGGTTCATTTACCCATTACTTAGTGTGGTTAATTTTAAATCTTGTAATTTACAAGCATGGTCTCGGTTTATGTGTTACCTTAGAGGCACCAACTCCTCCACTAGTCAAAGCTTCCAGTTGGTCTACCATCGGTGTGGAATATATAGAATTGTTCAAGTTTTTGGCAGCATCCTCGATAAAATTTTACTGTTTACCTCTTAGATCTCTCAAGTTTTACTGTCAATGTCAGGTAAATAATGAAAATTTTCAAAATCACAAACCTTATATATATTTTTTGAATTCAGGTCGACCTGCGGTTGACAACCGCAGTCCTCGAATTAGGATTTTGCAACCACAGCTTCAAGCTGCAATCAAGTAAATTGCCTACATTTGATAGACATGGTTAGTAAACCATAATAAATGCTTTCAATTCCCCCATGGAGAGCCTTAAAAGGTCAAATTAAAATTTTTCACTAGACCAAAATTGCTATAGAAAATATAAAATAAGTAGAATGAGCCAAACAAAGCACAACAACATTGGAAAATGTCATCATAAAATAGTTGGCTAAGATTATAAAGTACATTCTACTGAGTTTGTCGCTATGGAAATACTTTCTTTGAGTGCCACACCTCCTAGCCAATAATGAAAAACATTCAAATAAATTAAAAATTAACAAAAAAATCAAATAAATTAAAAGCCAAATGTGCCTCGTATTCAGTCATTTACCCTATACACTTTGCGGTTGCAGTGACTTGCAATCCATGCAATCCAAAAAATGAGTAAATTACCATAAGGAAATTTGAGGCAAATTAGTAATCGTTTAATTCTATGTTTCATTTCAATCCCCAAGAAGGCCTTGACGGTTGAACTGCTCCAGGGGAACGAGATATTCATTATAATTCTCCTATGATATTTTTAGCATATCATCAACAATATGATTCAACACATGCCTAATTAGAATTGTCTTCATTTTGATTCTCTAAGAAGACCTTCATGGTTAGACCGCTCCATGGGATAGAAATAGGAAATTACTATTAATAGTTGTGGTCATAGCTAATTAGGACTTGCCAAGTATTAAAATGCTAAATATTACTTTGTTCAATATCATTCATAGTATTTTGGTGGCTTTAACTATCCTTTAGGATATTAACAATATGATAAAATTTGATTCATTACAATTCGAGGCGGGAAAATTTCTGAGCAGGCGACAGGCGATGTTCTAGGGTTTGTGGAGCGAAGGAAAATCTAGGGCATCAGGTGGGTTGCCGTAGTGTTTTTTTTGTTACTGTGGATCTGAAGGAAAGTCTGCTGCCCCAGGAGGGCCCAATGGGGACTCCTCCGGATCCTCTCTCTGGGAGAAAGAGCTCTTACGCTGAATTGCTAAAAGAAAATTCTTCGTCTTCTAATGATGAAGCTCAGAGAAATACTCTTCATACGCTCTTCAAGAACGTTGGAAAGAGCTCAACAGCACATCGAGTTAATGGATGCCTTCCGCAATCCGCCTCAAGACCCAAGATTGTCATCGAGCCAAAGATGGTCGAAGACACAATCATATACAGAGCCAACCATGATCCGATCCGTAAATTCATGGGTATCCGCCCTACCCTGAATTTCTTGCATACACGGGTCGGACAAAACTGGGAGCCTCATGGTGAGTACTCCTTATGGTTTATTAGCAATGGGTATTTCATTGTTAGTTTTTCTTCTCTAGCCGATAGAAACAGGGCTTTTGAATCAGAAAAGAGGAACCACGGTCCGGCAGGGTTATTTGTTCAACCCTGGAGAGTGGGTTTCGATCCTCGTATTGAACCCACGGTTGTCCCGGTTTGGATCCGGTTGTACGCTCTTCCAATGGAGTTTTGGGGTGAGCAGGTTATGGAAATGATCGGTAACTCCATCGGTAGACATCCGGGCGTCTCCAAAGACACCATAGAAGGAAACACAACTATTTTTGCAAGAATTTGTGTGGAAATGGATATTAGCCAGCCTCTACCGACAGAGGTGGAACTTGAACTGGCAGGACTATCTTGGATCCAACAGCTAGATTATGAGGCTCTGCCCTTCAGATGCAGAGTTTGCCACAAACATGGGCATTTGGCCCGGTTTTGTCCAAATATTTTGAACACAAAAATGGAGGCCCCGCTTGGAATGCCAAATCGCCCCAGAGAGGGTAAGTCTACTCTTACCAAAGAACCATCCAATACTCCTCAGGGTAATGATGTTCGGAAAGATGGCTTTGAACAGCCCAAAAGAAGGAGAAAGCAAAAGAAAAATGGTAAGGAGCAATCACAACTCAAGCCAACCAATAGGTATGAAATTTTTAAGACACTAGTGGACCAAGAGGATCAAGTCATGGAAGGAGTGGATGGGAATATTGAGGACAATAACATCCACGCTCATGCTTCTCCTTCATCTCCCCCCATCTTAGAACAGGTGATTGAGTACACTGAGTTACCGCAGTCAGAGAATGCAGGGGCATTGATAGTGCACTCCCAAGCGCAGCCAATAATCAAGGATGTCAGCATGGGAATTGCAAAAAAGAACAGAGAAAGGCCAGCCCTAGGGATAACTCGGGTGGAAAAGAGATCCAAAAATAGCAACTCTCAAGGAGCGGGCAGAAAATCAAATAAGGACCTGCTAGCAGTTCAAGGAGACAAGCTGATCACTGGAGGATCGGTGAGGACAATTGATTCTTACTGCTCTCAAGGTTTTCAATGATTATTAAATCATGGAATATTAGGGGTTTAAATAGTAGAACCCATCAATCTGCTGTTCAAAGACTCTTAGGAAAATGCAAAACAGATTTTTTGCTTATCCAGGAGACCAAAATGTCGTTAGATCTTATGTGTAAAATAGTTAACAGAATTTGGAGGGTGCTGGTCATATGGATGTGGCGGCCCAAGGTGCCTCAGGGGGGATTGTCACTCTTTGGAACTCTCTGGAATGGACTGCAATAGAACATATAGCCTGGAGGGGTGTCCTCACATCTCATTTTAGGAATAATGTCATAGCTGAACATGTTTTAATCACAAATTTTTATGGGGCTCAAACCCTTGATGGCCAGAGGCTTCAATGGAAAGTTGTGCATAACATGAGGACCTCAAGGGAAGATTTAGACTGGATTATTGCTGGGGATTTTAATGCTAAATTATCTTCTAGAGATCAGGAAGGAGGAACCCCAATTTTGGACCCAGGGGATCGACTTCTGATTGCCCAAGTCCAGGATTTTCACCTAGTGGATATTAAAGGCCCTGGACCCAACTTTACTTGGACTAACAAGAGGAGGGAGCCACATAGCCGGAAGGTAAAGCTAGACCATTTTCTGGTTTCAGAGGAGGCATTCGTAAAATGGAATACAAAATTCCAGATTTTGGAGGGCCCGGTTTCTGATCACTTTCCCATTTTGTTGGAGGGAGGGATTACGACAGGGCAGCATCACAAACCCTTTAAATTTGAGAATTTTTGGTTACAAAAAGAGGATCTTCAAAAGAAAATTCCACGGTGGTGGGAGGAATGTCGTCTACCTTTTGGGAAAGCAATGTTCAGATTCCACAAACAACTTCATTATGTCAAAGCTCAATCTGAAACAATGGAGGCAAGCTAGCAAGACAGACTTCCAGGATCCAAAGAGCTCCTTTGGTGGCCAGATGGGATGAGGTTCAAAAACACTTTAGGGAAGGAACAATTACAGAGCAGCTCAAAGCCGAGGATGATGCCTTGCGTAAAGCGGTTGAGGACATTGATAACCAAGAGGAGACCTACTAGAAACAGAGAGCAAGAACCACTTGGTTATTGGAAGGTGATAGAAATACCAAATTTTTCCATCGGTCAGCCTGTGCTAGGAGACAGATGAATAACATGGAAGCTCTTCAAGATGAGAATGGACATTCCTTTGATACTCTTCCTGGTATGCATTCCCATTCAATGGATTATTTTTCTAAACTTTTTAAGGCAAGTATGGAGCAAGATGTAGAGGCTCAAAATGAAGTGATTGATGTCATACCCTCTGTTATCTCTGAAGAAGAAAATCAGGCCCTTCTTAAACCCATTGGTAGAGAAGAATTGAAGAATGTGGTCTTTGGAATGAGTACCGGCAAAACTCCAGGACCAGATGGCTTTCCAATTGAGTTTTTTAGGCCTTTTGGGATACTTTGGATGAGGATGTTTTGGCTGTCGTAGAGGAGTCCAGAGGTAATAAAAGAATGCTTAAGGCATTAAATCATACCTTCATCACTTTAATTCCAAAAGGGGAGGAGGGGGTTCACATTTCAGATTATAGACCTATTGCCTTATGCAATGTGATTTATAAAATAATCACAAAGGTAATGGCTGAACGGCTAAAACCCCTTTTACATAACATTATCTCCTCAGAGCAAGGGGGTTTTGTAGAGGGTAGGCAGATCTTGGATGGGGTGGTTCTTGCTCGGGAGGCAATCCATACAATGCAAAAATCTGGTAATAAAGGAATGTTCATTAAATTAGATATGTCAAAGGCTTATGATAGGGTGGAGTGGAGTTTCTTGTCAAAAATGATGGCAGCCTTTGGTTTTTCTCAGGACTGGATAGATTGGGTCATGAGTTGTGTATCAACGCCGTCTTATTCGAGTATTAATCAAGGGTCTTCCCTCGCAACCTTTTGGAGCCTCTCGAGGTCTTCGTCAAGGGGATCCTTGCTCTCCCTATCTTTTCCTCATTTTGGTTGAAGGATTAGGTAGACTTTTTTGGAGGAGAAGACATCAAGGTTTGCTAACAGGTATCAAGGTGGGTGAGGAATTTTTGACTCACTTACGGTTTGTGGATGATACAGGATTGGTTGGAGTGGCCAGCTTCAGGGAAGCAAGAGTGATCAGAGATACTCTTAATGTCTACCTTAGGGCTTCAAACCAAGTCATCAATGATAAAAAATCCAAAGTGGTCTTTCTTAATCTTGATCAAAGGCTCCAGGACAGAGTTTTAGAGATCTTGGGATTCACAAGGACTTCTCTTCCAGTGGTTTACTTGGGGGTTCCTTTGCATTTCAAAAAACTAAAAATGGATATCTGGAAGGATCTTTTGGATGGTATCAAAGATAGAATGAATCATTGGTCTCACAAATGGTTAAGCTATGGGGGTAGATTAACTTTTTTACAGTCAGTCATTCGAGGCCATGCCAATTTACAAATTCTCTATCCTGGCTGCCCCTCATAAGATATGGAAAGAGTTGGACAATATGGCTAGAAGATTTTTATGGGAAGGAGCAAAAGGAGAGAGGAAATGGGCCTTAGTTGGTTGGGATAAAGTTACCCAACCCAAGGTAGGACTGAGGAGATCCAAGTTCAATAATAAAGCTTTGGTTGGAAAGCTGTATTGGAGGTGGATTTCCCAACCAACCTCCTTATTCAGTAGAATCCTAACTAGTAAATATTTGGGTCAGGTTAACCCCAATGAGGTGGGTCGTTTCCCTTTGGATGGCCCTGGATCCCTAGTGTGGCAGGCTCTCAAGCTAGGATCTCAGGTGGTTAAAGATCGATTGTTTTGGAAAGTGGGGAGAGGGGAGAAGGTTCGTTTTACGGACAGACTCTTGGGATCGAGTACCCACCCATCATTGTTGAATTTCTTGAATTGCAACCAATAAAAACTACCATAGAAACCAAAGGATGGGTTCACATTGACAGTTATTTCATCACTAGTCAGCTGGGGGAGTATAAGTTTAAGAAGTTTAAGAAGCTAGAGGAGTGGCCTATTTCAATCCCTCCGGAGTTGGCACCCATCATGACTAAAATCTTGTCTGAAATATTTCTCACAGGTAGAGATGAGGAGGATGAATTAGCTTGGGGCTATGGGAGCCTTGGTGTCTTTACAGTGAAGGACGGATATGAGAAGATCCTCCCAGAGCCTCCCCCCCATTCATTCCCGGTTGAGGATTGGAAAAATATTTGGCACTCCAAGGGCTGGCCGAAAGTAAACTTTTTTGCTTGGCAGTTTATGCACAACGGAATTCTCTCTTTTGACAATCTCAGATGTAGAGGAATCATCGGTCCATCCCAATGTGTTTTATGCTATAAGAATGAGGAAACAGCTGACCACCTGATGTTTGAGTGCCCTTTCACGCGTCAGATTTGGAAGCGTTGGCTTTCTTGCTATAAAATTCAAGTTAATGGTGACTTGAATCGGACTAATATCTGGAAAACATGGAAGAGGGGTAGATTTAAATCTAAAGCTCTTCGAATTGGTTGGGAGCTTGGACTAAACTTCATTTGGTGGCAAGTGTGGCTGGAGAGAAATGCGAGAATTTTTAGAGAAATTTTTTCCTCGTTAGATGGAGTTTGGCAGATTATCTGGAGCAAGGTTACAGAAATTGTTGTTGTCTATGCTATAGAGGAAACTCAGGGTGTTACTGGGCCAATGGAAGAGGGAGTTGAAGAGCAAGAGGGACAGGATAGAGCTAGTTGGAAACCACCACCAGAAGGCTGGATTAAAATTAATACTGACGGAGCTGCAAAGGGCAATCCGGGTAGTGCCAGAATTGGAGTGGTTTGCCGAAATCATGATGGATCGGTGCTATATTGGGAAGCTGCAAGGCTTGGGAAGAGCCACAAAAAATGAAGTAGAAGCCATAGCTATTAAATCCGCTTCTATTTGGGCTGTGAAACAGGGCCACAGGAGGATCATTATTGAATCAGACTCTCAAATAATGGTTGGAGCTCTTGATTGCATGAGAAACTTTGCTTTGAAAGCATGGAGGTTGAGAATTCTTGTCTCTCAAATTAAGGAATTATGGAAGGAATTAGATGATGTGATCCCTGTTTATGTGAGTCGAGATTTAAACAACGCGGCCGACTTCCTGGCTAAGATGGGTGCTGAGAAGGAGGCAAGGGTTCAGCTTCACAGTGATATGGCTATTGGGGATGAGGTGATCAGGCAGGGTCTAGAAAGGTCCTTGAACAAATGATCAAAGAAAAAGCAAAGGGAGGGAAGTTGTCACGATATCACGACGTGTTGCGTCATCGCGATCGCTGGAGGGAAGTTGTCGCGATATCGCGACATGTTGTGCCATCACGGTTGTTGGAGGGAAGTTGTCACGATATCGTGACATGTCACGATATCGTGACATGTTGCGCCATCATGGTCGTTGGAGGGAAGTTGTCACGATATCGTGACATGTCACGATATTGCGACATGTTGCGCCATCATGGTCGCTGGAGGGAAGTTGTCGCGATATCGTGACATGTCACGATATCGCGACTTGTTGCGCCATCGTGACCGCTGGAGGAAAGTTGTCGCGATATCGTGACGTGTTGCGCCGTCGCGGTCGTTGGAGGAAAGTTGTCATGATATCGCGACATGTTGCGTCGTCACGGTCACTGGTGGAAAGTTGTCACGATTTCGTGACATGTTGCGCCGTTGGAAAGTTGTCACGATTTCGCGACATGTTGCACTGTCGCGGTCGCTGGTGGAAAGTTGTCACGATTTCGCGACATGTTGCGCCATCACGGTTGCTAGAGGAAAGTTGTCATGATATCGCGACATGTTGCGCCATCGCGATTGTTGGAAGAAAGTTGTCACGATTTCGTGACATGGTGCCCCATCGCGGTCGCTGGAGGAAAGTTGTCGCGATATCGCGACATGTTGCGCCATCGCGGCTGCTGGAGGAAAGTTGTCACGATATCGCGACATGTTGTGCCGTCACGGTCGCTGGAGAAAAGTTGTCACGATATCGCGACATGTTGTGCCATCGCGGTCATTGGAGGAAAGTTGTCACGATTTCGCGACATGTTGCGCCGTCGCGGTCGTTGGTGGAAAGTTGTCGCGATATCGCGACATGTTGCGCCGTCGCGGTCGTTGGAGGAAAGTTGTCGCGATATCGCGACATGTTGCTTTTTCATGGCCAAAGGTGAGAAGGTGTCGCGATATCATGACATGTCACGTTTTCGGGACCAGTTGCATCATCTATCCATGTCGATCCCTTGCTAGCTAGTTATTGATTTAGGAGATTTGGCTCCATTGCAAGTCTTCTTCTTCTATTGTAAGTTTGTGTTCTCTTTGAATTCGGCTGGGAAGAGTCTCTTCCCATATTGTAATTGATCTTTGTTTTAATACAAGTTTTTTCAAAATTTTCAAAAAAAAATATCATTCATAGTGGTCAAGTGACCTCGTCACTTCATTTAATTGTCATTACCCTCATCGACTCATCGCTTGAGGGAGTAATCATAATTAAAGTCAACATAATATCCCTTGATTGCAGATCCCTAGATCTTATCAAAATTATGTTCATCTTATGAATCATTACCAAATACTATCATAAGCTTACCCTTATGCTGGGGAAAAAAGCATATATGACATTTTGTTTTTAGCTCTCCTCCTTTTGGTTATATAGGCCTAACTCCTATTGTAGCACCAAAGCTACCTGAATGTCTGATGACGAGTGCAAACCCTTTCAAATTTCAGCCTTCCAATAGGAAGCAATGATTCTGGGATGTGCATCCTCTTTGTAGGACTTGGGCATCTAATGTTGATCAGACTAATGATCATCATCCAACCTACAACATTATTTTAGGAGGTCTATTTTTGCTCAGCATTGTTCGATCTCATAATGCATCTCAAAAGAGGCATTTGTAGATACCTAAAACATGTCATGCCAAGGTGACTACTCATATGGGACATGCTAGAAGACCATATGGAAGACCTTGGATAGATACCAAGGTATAGTAGTGGTTTTTACCACTTATTTGGGCACATTTTCCTAGTTAGTACTAGTCATTGCTGACACCCATGATTACCAGAGCTGACCGTGTCTATCAGCTGCAGTCAGGAATCAAAGTTAGTTGGCCTTCATCTGACCCAAAATCAGTTGTAATGGCCAATTTGTTTTGGATTGGAGTGTTTTGAGTGAGGAAGGTTATGGATCCTTCCATACAACAAGCTCAAACACCCAATCTTGATCTAGGCTTTCTCATGAAGCCATCCCTAGCCCTTGGCAATTTCTATATAATCCCCCTCTAAATTTGGGAAAAGAGAGATAAGCATTATCAATTGAGTAGTGAAGCCCTACCAAATTGCATACTCATTCACATGTATTGATAGGAATACTTTTGCTACCCAATTGGAGATCACATTGCCATGGAGGTCCTAGGAGGATAGGAGAGCCAAGAAACACTAATTCATGTAATCCATGCACTTGCTCAGCAATTCAACTACTAAATATATCAAATAACATAGAGGTGAACCTTGACCATCAATTTGGTAAGGAGAATTAGAGAATTGGCCCTAATTTGGATGGCAAACTTACTTTAATTTTTTTAGCTGACTGGAATTTCATTGTTAGTTGTTGAGCTATGAGTATACAGGTGAAAACCCTTAAATTGTCTAAGTGTATCATAAAAAAAATTGCAAACATGATGAGATTTAGTTTATATACTCAATGAACCAAAACACACTAAACAATTTTAGGACTCACAAAGAATATTTAAAAGAGATAAACATCCTTGTATACTTTGTATTTTCTAAAACTTACAAAAGAGATAAATCCACATCATGGTCAACACATGAAGAGATCGACCTTGACATACAACTAAGGTTGAATTTGAAGCCCTGAAGCACACACAAAATAATGATTTGAAACCTCCTATATATAATATTTCCAAATGACGTTCAACTAGTATCAGAGGTGACAATTCGACATGTGGGGGTTCTATTTAGAATACCCTAGTTAGAGGATGTAATACACACTCCTCGCATGAAATAACTGAGGGTGGCTCAAGACCCCATCATCACATGTTAGACATAGGGAATATCTACCCAATCAAGGGTAAAAATACAAGGTTGCATTAGAATGCAGACACCTAAGGACTCCAAACCCTAATGAACCTGGAAGGTTCACAATAGATCTTGCCACAATTGGAGTCAATGGTATGCCTCCAAATGAACCTTGGAGGACTAGTCAGCTAAATGGACTAGACCAAGTTCTAGGGATACTAGGGTATAGGACCTCTTTTGCACACTCTTGTTCTATGAGCTCATACAGTGAGGACATACAAAGGTATACCAATGATACAGGATAATGCTCAAAGCACTATCGTAATGCGTACCCCATCTACACATACGAGCATAGAGAACAAAATTCAATACAACACAAATGCTATCCACATAGATAAATGCAAGAGTGTGGCAGATAAATCAATTTGGGCTCATACTAATAAACCCCCTCGTACAAAGCTAAAAAGCCATAGGATTCACACTATCGATCTTGTAGATCATTTACGTAGACTAGCTTCAGAGCAGAGATAATACATATTCCAAGACCAATTGGAAGATGTGTGTGTAGAGTGTGAGCGCCTTGAGCATGAGGATTCTCAATGTCAAAGGTTTCTTAGAAAATATTTATACAAGTATTGCATGAGAGAACAATGCATCCTTGATCAAAAGGAGTGTAAAGAGAGAGAGTATAGACTAGCTCGATCAAATCTACCTCCTCAAAGTGAGTATAGGGAGTGCAACCAAAGATGTGTTGCATCACAACCAGAATTATGCCCCAAACAAATTTAAAACCATACTCATTGTACGACCTAAAACATGCAATAGTTCCAAGCACTAGAACAACATGGGTATACCCAGTACGAAGAATCAAAAGGAGATGAGCAAAATCAGTAGTATCTTGAGATCTCCTTAGTAGATGAAAATAATGAGCGTAATCCTCCACCTCGGTGTAAAAATAATCTACCTTTGATAGCTCCACAAAGACCCCTTAGGGAAGAGAAAATTTTATCCTCACAAGTGTACAAAGCCTTAGCTTAAAAGGCAAGAGATATTGAGAAACAAGGTACGACTTATCAAAATCCTACCTTGAACAAAATTCATAATGTGCCTCCATGCCATTTAGTTCCTAGCCTAGCGTATCCTGATCATTTCAAGATGCCCAAGATGGAAAAATTTTAGGGTGATGAAGACACACAATATCGTGTGATGAGCTTCATGAACATGTTCTTCTAGATCCAAAGTAACGTTACCTTATTATTGAGAAATTTCATAATAACCCTTTCAATCCCAACCCTAGAATGGTTTAATCAATTGAAAAGGCACATCATTACCAGCTTTGAATAGTTGGCAAATGTATTTCTTGAACACTTTTATTTTGGCGTCAAGAAGAAAACCAATTTTTTTGACTTGGTTGCTTTAAAGCAATATGAAAATAAGCTATTCATGGACTTTGGTAATATATGGAGGAAGCTAATGGCTAAGTTACCATTCTCCATCCCCACTACTGAATTAACGTGAATGTTTACCAAGGGATATGTAAAACACATCTCATTGTTATTGCAACTACAACAATACCAAACATTCAAGGAGGCCTTGGCGCAAGCCAAGGTCATAAAGGATATCAAGCTACAAGAAGGTGAATTAGAACTTAAAATGAAAAAGGAGTGGAATAACAAGAACACAAAGAACTAGAATCACCAGGCCAAGCCTGCGCATGTGAATCATGTTGTGTTAAATCTTTAGAAAGGGGATAAGGGCCAAAAACCACAAAAATATCAAGCTCAACCTCCTCTTGTGCAATATAATTAGTGCAACAACAAAAAGTAGGGTAAGAACAAATAGCAACACCCTCCTCACCCATTTTTGCCATTTTTTGAGACTATGGCATCAATATTTAATCAATTGTGTGAGGCCAAGGCCATAACTATCATGACCCTCCCTAGCGGACTATTTGGCACAAAGAAACAATGTATTTACCTATGATGTGGTAATACCTAGTTTGAACAATTGAACCAACTATATGATGTTTAGTTGATTTAGAAGGGTATGTTATCGCTAACATATTGCCAAGTGTGCAGGATCAGGTATGCTTGTAGGTGGAGAAGGTAGAAGCATCCACCAAAAATGAGGGTACTTAAGATCAAGGGAAATGATGATTAAGGTACTCGGAGGTAACATGGATAGATACCTTCATATAGGCATGCATTTTCAGAAGGGATAATCATCAATAACTGATCACCTTGAGCCTTAGTTGATAGCCTGGTAGCTATCGTAAAACCTTCAACTGAGATAGGTGATTGGGTTGATGGAAAGACTCCCTCTTTGTTGTTTTGTAAACTTGATTGCTCTCTACTGCATTATGGATTAAGTAACATGATGTTGGAATTCAATAGGAGAAGATTTTGCAATATGAATGTGGATGCATAAAGCAAATTGTTATTTTGAAATAATGTTAGAGCATTTCTTCTTGATGAAAGGTTGATTTAATTTAAATGGTGGATGAAAAGTCATTTAAATTAATTAATGAAGTTTGAATTTAGTGATAATGTAGATTCATTTAAATTCATTAATAAACCCTAATCTAAATGAAGAATGAAAATTCATTTAAAATTAAATAGGTATTACTATTTGAAAATAATAATGGAGTTTTGTTGTTAAATAAAAGTAGTACATTTTAAATGATAATAAAATATCATTTAGGGGATATTTTAGAGAAATATATTATTTATATTTAAATAATAAATATAAAATTGCTTACCTCTATTTAGTGCAGGCTACTCTATGAAGCATAGGGGAACTATTATATCCAAATATGGAAATAATAAATATAAAATTTTTTGTGTGGATATTAGAAGCATAGGGGAACTATTATATCCAAATATGGAAATAACAATCATGAAAATTGCTTGCTGCCCAAGGGAGGATAAGAATGAGATGAAAACATAAAGAAAAGGGAGGCTCGAGGCTGCATGATTTTTGAAGAGGATGGAGAAGGTAATGAATGGGCTACCTAGGATGAGGGGGCACGTAAGAGAGAGGTGGCTATGCATGGGAGGAAGGAAGGAAAGGCTATGTTTGTGAGAAATGAATAGAGGTTGCTATGTTTGTGAGAAATGAATAGAGGTTGCTACGTTTGGGAGAAACAAATAGAGGTTGCTACATCGGGGAGAGATGAGCGGAGGTTATTGTGTGTTTGGGAGGAACGAAGAGAGGCACATGAGAGGAAGAGCAAGGAGAAAGCAAGGAAGTTCCAACATCTTGGGGAGTCCAACGCCTGGTAAAAATGGTTAGTATTACTATTTGGGTTAAATTTTGGAGGATATTAAATTAAAATATTATTAGCCTATGGCTTTGGGGCTGTAATAAACCAAGAAAAGAACTACAATCAACCTTGTATGTTACTTTCGAAAATGCCATCACGTTGAGCTTGTAAGACTTGAATGGCAGCTTTGGACGTCTCTCTAGCCTGTGTTAAACTCCTAGAAACCACACCTTCTGAATTTGATTCTACCTTGGACAACATCTTAAATACCTTTGAGAACCTGGTGAAATCATTCCCAACAACCTTGTCCATTTGGGAGAGCATCGTTACGAATTTTAATGGAGTTTAGTTTCAATTTTGATAATTGTGCTAGTGCAGCGAGTTAATGCCTTGTCTCTCAGTTAGAACCAGAGGTTGTTATGGGTTTAAGCCATTCTGTTTGATGTTGTAAATAGAATGTCCCTCTTATCTTCCAGTATTCGCATTGGTGCATCGTTTAGATCAAATTTTCCTTGTTTAGCTTCAAGGGTGTCGGCTCTATGTTCTATGACAATCCATATCTAAGCATTATTGCCAAGTGAACCCAGCATAGGTCATCCACAGGCATTTGGGGAGGGGTTTTGAGCTTTCTGAAGCCACCTAGAATCCTATGCACTCTCATAGCCAGTAGTGAGATGTCTTTCCTATTTCTTAAACCTACTATCCCACCTACATTATTATGGTACGAAGGAACCTGGTATGAGTAAGGCACAGTGAAGCCTATAATCGGGCTCACCTAAAGCTTTATCTCATTGGACCATCTTCAATGTAAGCCTATGTGTGGTAGTGTTATCTCCAGTTGGAGGGTTTAGGGGAGGAACTACCTATTCTCGATTTGTGTTGTGTAAAACCACCTTGTAATGTGAAGATAGTTGTGGTTTCATAGGCTCTTTAGAGCATGTGATAGTTTTAAGGAAGGAAACCTTGCTTGGCTACATGACCACATTGTGGTGATCACGTTAGCATTGGATGTGAGCCCTAGCTATGGAGGCTAGAATGCAAACCAAGTAGACATGGGTTGTATTAACTGGCACGTTCGACCAAGCCTAAATGTCAACTGTGGTAGTTTCTTGTGAACCTACTCTTGGCTATAGGGTGGGATTGGTTCTCAGGTCTTATAAGTTAGCCTAGGCCTATGGCCAATTTAAGATATTAACCCTCTGATTATATATTTAATGAGTTATCTCCTTGATTGTTATTTCATTAAATATTATGGGGTAATAAATTAAAGTTGTTAGGCTTTGATTTATTAAATAATTGAAGGAAGGTTTAATGAGTTATCTCCTTGATTATTATTTCATTAAATAATATAGGGATATAAATTAAAGTTGTTAGGCTTTGATTTATTAAAAAAATGAAAGAATGGTTTATAAATTAGGGGTTGGGGGCCTTTTAATTTATAAAATGCAAGAGAAAGGATATATTTCTAGATTAAGGGAGTAAAGCTTTAATTTAGTAAATACATGAAGTTTGTTTTAAAGGTTGAAGGTTTGGGACTTTGACTTTATAAAATGAAAGTGGATTTAATAAAGGGATTAAGTTATAATTATTTATTAAATTCAAGTTGGAGGAAATTATAATGTTTCATGTAATTAAAGTTGGGAACTTGTGATTAATGAAATTATAATTGTTTTAAAGGTTAAAGGTATGGGACTTTAATGCTTTAAGATATGATTTGATTTGATTGGAGTTATGAAATAAAGGATGTTATATTTATTCTTTAAATTGAAGTTATGGGGCTTGAATTTAGTGAATGAATAGAGGATTGTTTTAAAGGTTAAAGGTATGGGACTTTAATGCTTTAAGACATGATTGATTTGATTAAAGTTAAACCCTGATCTAAGTTGTGCTTGTTGAATAAACTCTCTAAAGGTACTTGAGAGGTGAAAGTAAAAGTAAGGGTTCTTTTATGACATTCACTATGCATTAGATGGTTGGAAACTTAATTGAATTTTGTATAGTTGTAATTTGGTAAAGTAAATGTTATATGCATTTAGAGGTATGCCTATCCTGAACCATGAGTACCCTGATCCCCTACTATCCTCAAAAAGAATCCATGGGAAGCAAGGAGGAGCAAGGAGTTCGATGGGATCAAAGTATAGGTAACTGTGTTAATGTTGATTTACTTATGCTCAAATAGACTAGAATTGTGGGGAGATATCCCTGATGTAGTTAATGTAATATTCTTTGTAGTATGAAGGATTTACCATACAATATTATATGTAATAACTATTTATTGGTTTAGAGAAGGCACTTTTACTTTATTTCCACGTTGGTTATATTATGTAATTGATTCTCTTTCCATTGAGGATATTCTCTTTTAGTGCTATTTCTTCCTTTATTTTTTGGATGCTTAGTAACTATGTTTTGCTTGTTTGGTATCTAGATGTATACTTGTTTGTTTGCTTAGTAATAAAACTAAAGAGTAGAGTTCTAGGGTGAACTTAGAGGTGACCTAAGGGAATTAAGAACCCCTTAGGGTGAACATAGGAGACCTAAGGGAATTGAGACCCCCTTAGGGAGATAAAGGACTAAGTTGTGGAGAGACTACATCTGAGTTAAGATAGCTCATCGTGTAGACAATATGGATAGCTTAACTCATAATACTCGTAGCATACCTACACATAATGGCTTGTGTATGGTATGGTGATGCGTGTATACCTTCGATTGATTGAGGGTGATAAGTCTAGCTCATCAAGAGTGATGGGATAGATAGGCTTATTTGTAGTAACACATGATACACCTACATAGATGGGACTTGTGTTAGGGTACCTCATGAGATGTAGCTTTCAGGAAAACTTAGGGGATTTAAAATTTAGGTAAATATTAGTGTGGGTTAGGGGTTCATGGATGGTTCATGAATCTCTCTCCTTAGTAAAAAAAAACTTTTCTTATTTTTGTATTTTTCTATTTGTGTATTTTTGGGTCATTACATTTGGTATCAGAGCTCTAGGTACGAGGGTATAGAGCTTCTATGTGTGCTAAATGGAATTAGATGTCTCCAATGAAGGCTTGCTTAAGGTATAGGCTAAAGTTGGGATGACCTAAAATACCCTAATTGCTAAAATCTAACGGGAATTAACCCCAAGGGTGAGTGGATGTTAGGATACCTTAGTATGGGCTTCGGTATTGATGACACATCCTAACCTAGGATATTACCCTAGTTAGATTGTTAATGCATCTAGCAAGAGAACTCTGTATTATGGCTTGAATTAGAGATACAACTTAAGATGAAACTGTAATCTAATATTATTTCTTGGATGGAACCAGGTTAAGATGCCACCTAAGACCAGAAGAGGGAGGCCTACGCCTAGAAAAACTTGATAAAGTAATATCAAAGAAGAAAACTAGGATGGGGGACCAATAAGCCCCAATAGGGAGGTAGAAGACCTCACCGCTACGGTCACTGCTATGCAGGATCAGATAAGACAATTGCTAGAAATAGCTGCGAACTAGAATTCACAAGCTCGAGGCTCAGAGATTGGTCTAGATAGTGGACTAACTATAGAACAAGTGCAAGCCAAAGCCTTAGCAGAAAATGAAACAACTAGGGACATGAAAAACATTAGTATCTCCAAGTTTTATGGGGAGGGTGAAGGAGATGCAATGGAAGCATGGCTGAGAGAAGTAGAGGTTCACTTTACGGTAAAAGGCTACTCATCAGGAACCCGAACACTTTGGGCTACAATCAACCTGGAAGGGGCTGCTCTAGAATGGTGGGAAACCCACTATGAGGAAACTAATATTGAACCTATTGATACCCCATGGGAATAATTTATAAGCATATTTAAGAAGAGGTTCCTAACAGAGCATTTCTATGCCCTAAAGTTTGAGGAGTTTGCCAGTCTAAAACAAGGAACCAACATAGTGGAGGTGTACTATAAAAATTTGGTAAGATTGTTTAAGTATGTACCTATTTATAATGAGAAAATGCGGGTTCACAAGTTCACTCTTGGATTGGAGTCTAGGATAAAGCATGATGTAGACATGCAGGAGCCTAAATCGCTGCAAAAGGTGTATGACCTAGAAAAGAAAGTAGAGTCACACTTCTGTTATAAATATGGCACCTTACCCGAGCAAGCTCGGTAGGAACTAAAGAAGAGGAATAGTGATGGGTTTGTAAAATGGGAGGCTGATCAAGATCGAAAGGCTAAGAACCCCCAAAATCCTGAAAAGAAACCTAATGGAAATTAGAAGAAGTTCAAAAGGAACTTTCATAAGAAGGATAACAAACCCAATAATACAAAACCTCAACCACAGAAGTCACAAGCTCCAGCTCCAACAGTTAAGACAGGGTATCAGAAACCTAAAAAATAGCAAGGACCCAAGGAGGGATGCTACAATTGTTGGGGACCTCATTACTATAATCAATGTCCATATCGAGCAGGGACTAGCACAACTACTACAAAAGGAAAGGAACAAGAACATCGGATCTATGTTGCCATAGAAAAGTAGAAGCTAGAGGGGCAAGCCACCCCATTACTTGTGAAAGGTAAGGTTTTCAATAAACAAGTAAACATTTTGATAGATAGTGGGGCCACTGACAACTTTATTTATTCTAATCTAGCAAGGACTGTGTCAAAAAGGCCAAGATATTTGGCTCAAGGGTGGAAGGTTGAGTATGGTTCTGGGTAGACCTACTCGGTAAACCAGTGTTATCCTATGGTAGAAATCACTCTATCTAATGGGACCACGGGATGTTGTTTATATGTATCTCCCCTACATGCCTTTGATGTGATCCTAGGGATGGATTGGCTACAGGCTCATAAAGCCTTAGTCAATTTTCAAGATCGATGGGTTGAATATTCAGAATAAGGTGGGAGGAGACTAAGAATTCATAGCAAACAAGGGATGTTTGAACCTCAGATGTTGTCAACTATGCAATTGAAAAAGACCCTAAAGAAAGGAGGAATAGTGTATGTAGTAAAACTTAATGAAGTGGAAGATGATGAGGAAAGAGAAATACTAAGGCAACATCTGATTTTATAGGATTTTAAGGATGTATTTCCAAAGGATTTACTTGGACTACCTCTTGTATAGGAATTTGACTTTACAATTGATCTTATGATAGGAGATGAACCTATTCATAGATCCCCATATAGGATTAATCCTATTGAAATACAAGAACTGAAGGTTCAATTGCAAGGATTATTAGATAAAGGTTTGATAAAACCAAGTGTGTCACCATGGGGTGCGCTAGTTTTGTTCGTGAAAAAGAAGGATGATTCTTTAATATTATGCATTGATTACAGGATGTTAAATAAAGCTACAATCAAGAATCGATATCCTCTACCTAGGATTGAATATTTGTTTGATCAGCTAAAAATGCCAAGGTGTTTACTAATATCGATCTAAGATTAGGGTACCACCAGTTAAGAATTCATGAGGAAGACACTCACAAGACGACATTTAAGACTAGGTATGGGTATTATGAGTTTACGGTCCTACCCTTTGGACTAACTAATGCCCCAGATACTTTCATGAACTTAATGAATAGTGTGTTCAAAAGACACTTGGACCAGTTTGTCTTGGTATTCCTAGATTATATCCTTATATACTCTTAAGATAGATAAGAGCACGATAAACATCTTAGGATCATGTTAGAATTTTTAAGGAAGAATCAACTTTATGGAAATCTATCTACGAGTGAATTCTACGTTCTAGAGGTATGATATCTTGGACACATCATATCAGTAGAAGGAATTGTTGTGGATCTAGAGAAGATAGAGGCTATCTTAAATTGGCCACCCCCTACTAATGTGACTGAAGTGTGAAGCTTCATGGGGTTAACGAGCTACTATAGATGTTATATAAAGGATTACTCCAAGATTGCGGGACCAATAACTAACCTTCAGAAAAAGGAAAGGAATTCAAGTGGTCAAAAAAATGTGAGGCTACCTTTGCATTACTAAAGCATAAGCTTACTACCACACCAATACTAAAGGTTCCCGATCCACAAGGGATTTTGGTGCTTGATGATCAATATATGGTTAGGGGTACTCTCACAAGGGGTTGTGGCTTATACTTCAAGGAAGCTCAAAAAGTATGAAGTTAATTATGCTATGCATGATTTAGATCTAGCTGCAATGGTGCATGCTTTAAAGGTTTAGCACCACTACTTAGTGGGAAGATCCTTTGAATTAAATACTAACCATCAAAGTCTATGGTACATATTCACCCAACCAATACTCAATGCGAGATAGAGGAGATGGGTGGAATTCCTCACTGAGTATGATTTCAAGATCTAGTACATAAAAGAAAAGGAGAATAAAGTAGTTGATGCTTTGAGTAGAAGAAAATATATAACATCCATAACTAAAATTCACATGGACCTGATGGATCGAGTGAGACAGGAGCAATCTCAGGATGAGTATTGCCAAGAAATTCGAGTTAATATGAACAAATATCCTGAAGGAAATAAGGAATTTAGTATGAAATATGACTTTCTGTGTTATAAAGGAAGGGTCATCATACCAAAAATGGGCGATTTGAGGAACTTGATAATGCAATAAGCCCATAGATCTCCTTATTCTGCTCATCCGGGAGGAGCCAAAATATGAGAAAACATGAAAAGAACCTTCTTTTGGGTAGGAATGAAGAAGGACATCACGTATTTTTTTGCTCGGTACCTCGAATGTCAAAAATTTAAGGCAAAATGCCAACATCCTATAGGAAAACTATATCTTCATGATATACCTACGCAAAAATGGTAGGTTATATCCATGGATTTTATAGTAGGTTTACCCAAAACTTGGTACCAACATGATGCCATCTTTGTAGTGGTCAAAAAATTGACTAAAGTTACCCATTTCATACCAAGGAATACCAAGGATGATGCTTAGGTGGTGGCTAGTAGATTTTTCAAAGAGGTATTCCGATTGCATGGATTTCCTGAGGTAATTATCTCAGATAGAGACTCCAAATTCACTTATGAATTTTGGAAATCCCTTCATAGTGCAGTTGGTATGAAACTGAATATGAGTTCAGCATACCACCCTAAGATAGATGGCCAAATAGAGTGGGTAAACCAAGTTCTAGAAGATATGCTTCGCATGTACTGCATGGATCATAAGTCTCATTGGGAATATTGTCTACCCTTGGTAGAGTTTACCTACAATAATGGACATCACTCCTCACTAGGAATGGCACCTTTCGATGCCTTGTATGGGTGAAGGTGTAGAACACCATTGTCTTGGGACAACCTAGAATACCGAGTTGTGATTAGGCCATAAATGGTCAGGGTGATGGAAGATCAGCTAAAGGAAATTAGGCAAAGGCTTAAAGAAGTTGTGGATAGGCAGAAAAGTTATGCAGATCTAAAAAGGACTCCAAGAGAGTATTCTATTGGAGATAAGGTGTTCTTAAGGGTTAAGCCAAAGAAAAGTGCTATCAAATCCATGAAGTTGGATCCACATTTTGTGGGGCCCTTTGAGATCACAGAAAATATCAGTCCGGTTGCATATTGACTTGCATTACCACCTAATATGTCCAAAATCCATGACACCTTCCACATATCCTTGCTTAGGAAATATGTTGCTGACCCTGAACATGTGTGGGATGTTTCTAATTTGTAGATGGTAAATTTGGAGACCATTGAAGTACTACCAGTGAATATCCTTGAGTTTCGTTCTAAGTCTATGTAGAATCAGACTCTTGAGCAATGTAAGGTCTAGTGGGACTAGTTTTCTGAGAAAAATACCACTTGGGAGAAAGTGGAGGTTATGCAAAAACATTTTCCCTTTTTGTTTGAAGCTATATAATGTAATAATTTTTATTTTCTATCAAAAACAAAAGAAGCTGGAAACACCGAGGACAATGTTTAATTCTAGCGGGGGAGGATGTCATGACCCTCCCTAGTGGACTATTTGGCACAAAGAAACAATGTATTTACCTATGATGTGGTAGTACCTAGTTTGAACAATTGAACCAACTATATGATGTTTAGTTGATTTAGAAGGGTATGTTATCGCTAACATATTGCCAAGTGTGCAGGATCAGGTACACTCGTAGGTGGAGAAGGTAGAAGCATCCACCAAAAATGAGGGTACTTAAGATCAGGGGAAATGATGATTAAGGTACTCGGAGGTAACATGGATAGATACCTTCATATAGGCATGCATTGTCAGAAGGGATAATCATCAATAACTAATCACCTTGAGCCTTAGTTGATAGCCTAGTAGCTATCGTAAAACCTTTGGCTGAGATAGGTGATTGGGTTGATGGAAAGACTCCCTCTTTGTTGTTTTGTAAACTTGATTGCTCTCTACTGCATTATGGATTAAGTAACATGATGTTGGAATTCAATAGGAGAACATTTTACAATATGAATGTGGATGCGTAAAGCAAATTGTTATTTTGAAATAATGTTAGAGCATTTCTTCTTGATGAAAGGTTGATTTAATTTAAATGGTGGATGAAAAGTCATTTAAATTAATTAATGAAGTTTGAATTTAGTGATAATGTAGATTCATTTAAATTCATTAATAAACCCTAATCTAAATGAAGAATGAAAATTCATTTAAAATTAAATAGGTATTACTATTTGAAAATAATAATGGAGTTTTGTTGTTAAATAAAAGTAGTACATTTTAAATGATAATAAAATATCATTTAGGGGATATTTTAGAGAAAGATATTATTTATATTTAAATAATAAATATAAAATTGCTTACCTCTATTTAGTGCAGGCTACTCTATGAAGCATAGGGGAACTATTATATCCAAATATGGAAATAATAAATATAAAATTGCTTACCTCTATTTAGTGCAAGCTACTCTATGAAGCATAGGGGAACTATTGTATCCAAAGATAGAAATAGCAATCATGAAAATAACTTGCCACCCAAGGGAGGATAAGAATGAGATGAAAACATAAAGAAAAGGGAGGCTCGAGGCTACACAATTTTTGAAGAGGATGGAGAAGGTGGTGAACGGGCTACCTAGGATGAGGGGGCACGTAAGAGAGAGGTGGATATGCATGGGAGGAAGGAAGGAAAGGCTATGTTTGTGAGAAACGAATAGAGGTTGTGTTTTGGCTGCTCCACAACGTACCCCAAAATTGGGGACCCACATTTTTTGCATGTGTTCCAAGAAGACCGAAGTGGCCCATATGCTAAAGATCAGAGAAAAAAGCAAAAAAAAACCACAAGAAGAAAAAGTGTCGCGATATCGTGACATGTTGTACCATCACGGCAAAAAAAAAAAAAGTGTCGCAATATCGTGACATGTTGCACCATCATGGCCAAAAAAGAAAAAGTGTCATGATATCGCGACATGTTGCACCATCGCGGCCAAACAATAAAAAATGTCACGATATCGCAACATGTTGCACCATCGCGGCCCAAAAAGAAAGAGTGTCGCGATATCACGACATGTTGCACCATCGTGGCCCAAAAAAAAAAAGTGTCACGATATCACGACATGTTGCACTATCACAGCCAAAAAAATAAAAAGTGTCATGATATCGCGACATGTTGCACCATCGTGGCCAAAAAAATAAAAAGTGTCGCGATATCGCGACATGTTGCACCATCGCGGCCAAAAAGAAAAAGTGTCGCGATATCGCGACATGTTGCACCATAGTGGCCAAAAAAGAAAAAGTGTCGCGATATCGCGACATGTTGCACTGTCACGGCCAAAAGAGAAAAAGTGTCGTGATATTGCAACATGTTGCTGTTTCGCGGCCAAAGGAAGAAAAAATGCAAAGGAGGAAAAAGTGTCGCGATATCACGACATGTTGCTTCATCACGAAAAAAATAGAAAAGTGTCGCGATATTGTGACATGTTGCTTCATCGCAGTCAAAATAGAAAAAGTGTCACGATATCGCGACATGTTGCTTCATCACGGTCAAAATAGAAAAAGTGTCGCGATATCGCGACATGTTGCTTCATCGCGATCAAAATAGAAAAGTGTCGTGATATCGCGACATGTTGCTTCATCGCGGCCAAAATAGAAAAAGTGTCGTGATATCATGACATGTTGCATTTTCATGGCTAAAAGCAACAAAATATGGAAGGGGCCAAAAGTGTCGTGATATCGTGACATGTTATATTTTTGCACTTCAAAAGGGGCAGGCAAACAAAGAAACAAGAAGTGTCACGATATCGCAACATGTTCCATTTTCGCCAAGGTAACATACCTGCATAGTGACGTGGACATAAGGACAAAATCCAGTGAATAAGACAAGCGTTACATAAGGAATATTTAATGATTTGAAATCATTTAAGATGGTCATTACACATAGAAGGAAGCAGACGCAAGCTCATGTGGAGAGAATGAAACGAAGGGCCACAAAATAGAAAGGAAAAGTTTTTCTTGGAAACCAAAAATGCACGCATGCGCAAGGGAAGGTGAAACGAACAACCATTGGAAAATGAAACGAACAGTCAGGGAAGGAGAAACAATTTTTTTTCAGAAGTTTAAATACGCCAGTCAAAGAGGCCAGAGGGGGGGAAAATTTTGAGAGAAGATTGCAGTAATGAAGGCAAGGCCTTAGCACTGGGTTTCTCTGGATATTTTCTTCCACATTGGACTAGTTTTTCTTCTTTCACAGAAATTTTTGGAAACTGCTACGAGCAGAGTTGCAGAGTTTAAGGCGAAAAGGCCATTCTGGGCCTGTTTGAGTTGTTTTCCTTCTACAGATTGGTTTGGGAAAACCAAAAATTCTGCTATTGTAAAATGACATATTTTTAATGCAGAAGTTTTCAGAAATTTGCATCTTGTGGGCAAGAAAGAAGGAGATTTTCTTTGCATGCTATGGATTTAATGTTTATTCTTTCATTCTTTCAGATTTCTAATTTATAGATAATGTTAATGCCATGTTTTTTGGGTTACATTAGGCAAATATTTGAAATCTGAATTTTATTTCGTACCCTAGGAACTAGCACTTAGCTTATCCGGATTGTGCTTGTTTGCAGGTCCAATAGGTTAGGTTGCATGCACGGAAACCTCACATCTTTGGTTTTGTCGTAATAGGATAGCATCATACTGGAAGCATTTTATTTTCAGTTTTCTGCATTTCATTTTCATTCTTTCTGCATTTTTTATTTTTTTTTATGTTCCAAAAGTTTTAACTTTTCAAGGCATTAAAATAGACATTTAAAAAATATCAAAATCTAAAAAAACAATGAACAATCACTAAAGTTTCATGGTGAAATAAATCAACATTGCACCTTGTTTACAGTTACTTGCAATCACTAAGGTGTTCCAAGCATTTAAATTGAATATCTTTATTTGAGATTACTAATACACAAATGCAAATGCTAATACAATGGAGACCTTGGAGAAGTTGTTTGTTTAACTTCTTTGCAAGAGGGGATTTGGAACCCAAATCCTAAAGGAGAGTGTACTTTAAAAACTGGGTGAAAACACTACTCAGTAGATTGGCACTAGAAGGAGGGCCTGAATTGTTTTATTTCAGTGTGATTTAAATGCTATAGGGATTTAAATTTTGAATAGTTAATGCCCTATTGATCATTATCTTTAGCCCTATTTTAACAATACAACCTTGTACTGTTAAAATGAGGACATGAATTACTATGCATTGTTCTAATGCTTTTGATTGTTCATACAGGAATAAGGTGTTTTGATTTGATTTAAAAAAAAAAAAATTGACTAACGAGGTTGTCTCCATGCAATTACTTTCATTCAATTTTAATGGATACACCTCTTGGTTGATGCTAACATGATTATTAATACGTTACATGTTTTATATTTGCTAGTCATTTCATGCTTATTTGTAAGGAATTATTTTGTCTAAAATTTATTTGTTGTCGGTATTATGCTCTTCACCTGCGCGTAATGCGATCTTGTGAATCAAAAAACCTACAACACTAGGAGTATGCTCTTCACTTGCGCATATGTGATCTGGTGAATCAGAAACTAATTTACATTTTTAGAATACTGCTTTGTCAAGGTTCCTTCTTTCATGACTAACAAATTGATTTTAAGGTTATTATTTGAATTTCATTAACTACAGGATTTTTTGTGTGTCGCAGGTTTCCTTTGAGGTATTGAGAGTTTTGTCAGGTTTTGTAGGGTTATCATCATCAATTTTGAATCAAATGGCCCAACCTCCACCACCTTCTTGGTATGGAGCCCATAAAATTCCTTTGAATATTGCAGGGGATGTTCACGAGATCCCTAAGAATATAGAAATATTTTTTCCCGAATACAAACCGGATGGCCCAAGGACTGCAAAAGAACATATTCAGGCCTATAGGGATGTTTTGATAAGATTGCAAGTTCGACATGAATATGTGGCTTGTAGACTCTTCCCCATAAGCCTAGACCTAATGGCCTACGAATGGTATATTTGCTTACCTACTGGTTCCATTACGTCATGGACGCAAATGGAGAATGCTTTTGTCAACCAATTCAGGTCACCATTAGATCCCACAATCATCTATAATCAGTTCATTACATGCAAAAGAGGCCAGGGTGAGCCAATTCGAACTTTTAATCAGAGATTTCAGAAGTGCTATAATAGAGCAATTTTTCATTTTTCCATTGATCTTGTAGTAGCTTTGAAAATATATTTTGGGGCATTGGATCCCATGATGGCAATGTTTGCAAGGCAAAATCCTCAAGTTACCACGCTTGCTCTAGCCTACAATGAAGCTATGACCATTGAGCAACAAATGACACCGTAGAGTTATGGGTTTTCCCAGATGCCTATGGTAGGACAATATGGTCCATATAGTCAAGCTCCTATGATGAATCAGATCATGGCACCGCAAATATCAGGCATAAATGCTTTTCCTTATCAACAACCATATTCATCAACACCCGCTTACGCACCCAATCCAATCCCGATTCAAAGTGTGAATCCCTACGCAAATCAAGTGGCTCAAAATTCAACTCAAATGTTAAGTCAAGATCTCACCAATTATGCAAATCCTATTGGAACTAGCAATAACATAGCTCAGCCAAAAGAGATTTATTCAGAGGTTAAAGAAATCAAAAATATGGTTCACAAATTGAGTAATGATTTGGTTCAAAAATAGAAATATGAATCCCATGCCCCTCACCCAAATTGAAACTTCAATGATAGAGGGAGACAATGGAATACGAAGCCAAACAATGGGGGTGTGCCTTCCCCTATTTTGATACTTCTGCAGGACCAAGTCACTCTAGTTCCATTCTTAATATTTCTGATTTTGCATGGGATAAAGGGTGTAGATTGCATAATACAAAGGAGTATAATGAAAGGAATTGTCCCGAAATTGCTATGTATACCCATTTTCTCCAAGCTCAAGTGGATGATTTGGAACTTGTTCCAAATAAGGGTCCACCCCAACATCAACAAGGGGAGGACAACATTTTGGTGGTGGAAACTCTATATCGTCAAGAGAGTGATGACCAAGAGGATCCACACCTTCCATATTGTGATAAAATTGAATCATGGGTTACAAATATGGATTATGATAGCTTTACCAATTTGAATTCAAGAAATAACCCAATTTTGGAAATAACTGGACCATCTATGGAAGGTGAAGATGAATTGGATGAGAAACATGTTGATGAATTGGAAGATGTTGAAGAAGTAGTTGAACGTCACAATTTGAACTTGGAGGATGACTACTATGATTCATGGAAGAAGTGGGAAGATTACACTCACTCCAAAACTGCTAATGAAACTTGTGTGCCAATTGATATACAGGACAACATAATCGCCTACTCAAAGGAAGATATTAAAACTCCTGTGCAATTTGAGGATGTTTTGGAGGAGATACCAGGGACAGTGAACAAAGAATTGGAATTAAATTACAAAGTGGTTGATCTATTGGAAGCAACGAAAGCGATTGATCATGAAGATGAGTTACTTGACATACACTGCGACCAAGAATATGTGAGGGTTGAAAAGGATGGGCATGTTTTCCATTGGGTGCCCAATTTTGGTATGTTTGATGAACAAGTACTCAATGAAGAATATGAAGACCATGAGGTAAAAGAGGGAATTGCAAATCCTCACCAAATATTGGTAAATGAAAAGGTGAAAAAGGTAAAATCTAAATCTTTGTGTTCAAACATCCAAGATTTTGGTGAAGATTTGCATAATTCAAATGATATTTATAATGAAATGCCATTGAAGGTGAATGAAGAACAAGGATTAATTTCTAACCACACATTTGATAAAATTACTTTAATGAATGAAAAGGAGCTTGATGCACTTAAATTGCTAAATCAAATTCTTCAACAATTAATTCTTGAATCTAGGATAAAAATTCTTAATGATCCCCATTTAGTAATATCCTAGATGCTTGTAAATTGTTGCACAATTTTGATTGGCCTAAGAACATGGAAAAGGAATTAGCTTTGAAATTTTTAGAAATAGGCTCTTGCTTAAAAAATTTCATTTGGAATAAAGAAAGCCTAGTTCTAAATCATGAATAGAATTATGAAATTTGCACCTTAAAGAATAGACAAGAAAGAATTGAAAATCAACCATTGTCTAATCAAATTGGTAATTTGAATCTCACCTATATGAATACTAATGGAACGAAATAAAATTGGTATGGTGAGAGGGGCAAGTGGAAATTTGTTTCTTTGTTTGGTTTGGTATTGTTTTTGTTGGATTCCTGCAAAACTTGGTATGCGTATCACGTCATATGTCTTTTAAAGAATTCTAATCAGGTTTGGGATCCGGGAAAATGATAATCCAAATTTTTGCATCATCTTGTATTGTATTGTATATACTTTTGGTTTTCATGTTTTGGTTTTGGATTAGATCTCATTATGGTTTTAAGTTTTGTGTGTTGGTCCTTTGGACATTTTTGGTTTGTTAATTTAGGTCCTTATGAATGTTGACTAAGACTAGGAGAATATGAAACATTGGAATTGTATTGCAGAAAGCTCCATGAATTTCGCAAACACATTAAAGAGTATCATTTGGAACTTGTGATGCATGAAGTTGTCAATTTTATAAATTATGGCAAAGTAGGTGATATGCTCCGTCCGCATTTCAAAATTAGCAATGCATTCATATCTCATGTACATTCCACACTGCATATACGTTTCATCTCAGTTGCATCTTCATTTCATGTGCAATCATTGAAAAGGTGTTGAATCCTCTTAGGATTATTACATAACATTTATTAAAAGGATCCTAAGGTTGGGAACTGATGCCTGAACTATCTTGAGCCAAGCACGTTCTACACATTTTAAAAAAGGATCTTGAGAAAAATGGTCAAAACCATACTTGGAAGAAAAGGTGAGGCGAAAGGAGTATTTCGTGTCTGTCCTATTATGCAACATAATCCTTAAAACAGTGGTTTTCACCACTCCCATAGTGCTTAAAGCCTAAAATTAGAGTAGTAAGGATAGGGTTAAATCCTCATCGAACTTAGGTTGAGGATCCAATTCCCCAAAGCTCTGATTTGACCTTCATGGAGTAGTAAGGATAGGGTCTAATTCTCATCTCGCTTAGGTTGAGAATCCGATTCCCCAAGGATTCTATTTTGCCCACTCAAGAACTTGAAATTCCAATGCAAATTTTTTTTCATTTCATCATTAATATTGGATTGGAAGGATCGTACTACATGTCCCTTGCAAGGATGGGTAGTCATCCCCAAGGTCCAAGAAATCAAAAGTAAAGCCAAACCATGGATTATGGGGTTAATCTCCACCGGGGCTATAGACGCCTGGCTGGCAGTGGAGTATGCTCATGCGTGGCAACATGTCTTTTCTAAAAGCAAGACCACTGACTACTCAAATGGACAGGCTAGCCTGACAATTTCATCCATAATAGGTTAAATCATTTTTTTCAAAGTGAGGTAATGAACTCCAGATCAGAGTAGTAAGGATAGGGTCAAATTCCCATCTCTCTTAGGTTGGGAATCCGATTCCCCAAAGCTCTGATTTCACTTACACTTGCACATGGGTTCAAGATGGTAGTGGCACATAACCAATTTTGGGATCTAGTAAATTAATTCAGTATACATATATTTGGTCCTAAGAGGGTTTGATAGTTTTAATATGTTTGTTCATGATACTAGAAAATCTGAGCCTTTGCAAAGCAGGTTGTTATATCTCTAGCATATTTGTCATACATTAAATCCAGCACAAATTATTCATAGCCTTGAATATGAATCATGAGTGAAACTGACAATGGAAAGTAGAAAGAGTTTCAAATGATAGGGAATGAAGCACATTGCACACACCAAGCTGATGCTTAATAATTCTAATGCTTCATGTATTTCTCGTCTAGTTTCATTCTTGGGATATTTGCTGACACTTGTATTTGAGTCTGTGTGTTTTCAGGTTGAGTTCTCACCAAAATGCTCTGGAGCATTTTCCAGCAGAGTCGCCATTTGTTGTGGCTGCTCCACAAAGTACCCCAAAATTGGGGACCCACCTTTTTTGCATGTGTTCCAAGAAGACCGAAGTGGCCTATATGCTAAAGATCAGAGAAAAAAGCAAAAAAAAAACACAAGGAGAAAAAGTGTCACGATATCGCGACATGTTGCACCATCGCGGCCAAAAAAGAAAAAGTGTCACGATATCGCGACATGTTGCACCATCGCGGAAAAAAAAGAAAAAGTTTCACGATATCGCGACATGTTGCACCATCACGGCCAAAAAATAAAAAATTTCGCTATATCGCGACATGTTGCACCATCACGGCCCAAAAAGAAAGAGTGTCGCTATATCGCGACATGTTGCACCATTGCGGCCCAAAAAGAAAAAGTGTCGTGATATCACGACATTTTGCACTGTTGCGGCCAAAAAAGAAAAAGTGTCGTGATATCACGACATGTTGCACCATCACGGCCAAAAAAAAGAAAAAGTGTCGTGATATCGCGACATGTTGCACCATCGCTGCCAAAAAAGAAAAAATGTCGTGATATCGCGACATGTTGCACCATCGCGGCCAAAAAAGAAAAAGTGTCGCGATATCGCGACATGTTGCACTGTCACGACCAAAGAGAAAAAGTGTCGTGATATCGCGACATGTTGCAGTTTCGCGGCCAAAGGAAGAAAAAGTGCAAAGGAGGAAAAAGTGTCACGATATCGTGACATGTTGCTTCATCGCGGCCAAAATATAAAAGTGTCGCGATATCGCGACATGTTGCTTCATCGCAGTCAAAATAGAAAAAGTGCCGTGATATCGCGACATGTTGCTTCATCGCAGTCAAAATAGAAAAAGTGTCACGATATCATGACATGTTGCTTCATCATGGTCAAAATAGAAAGGTGTCGCGATATCGCGACATGTTGCTTCATCACGGCCAAAATAGAAAAAGTGTCGCGATATCATGACATGTTGCATTTTCACGGCTAAAAGCAACAAAATATGGAAGGGGCCAAAAGTGTCGCGATATCGTGACATGTTACATTTTCGTGCTTCAAAAGGGGCAGGCAAACAGAGAAACAAGAAGTGTCACGATATCGCAACATGTTCCATTTTTGCCAAGGTAACGGACCTGCATAGTGACGTGGACATAAGGACAAAATCCAGTGAATAAGACAAGTGTTACATAAGGAATATTTAATGATTTGAAATCATTTAAGATGGTCGTTACACACAGAAGGAAGCGACGCAAGCTCATGTGGAGAAAATGAAACGAAGGGCCACAAAATAGAAAGGAAAAGTTTTTCTTGGAAACCAAAAATGCACGCATGCGCAAGGGAAGGTGAAACGAACAGCCATTGGAAAATGAAACGAACAGTCAGGGAAGGAGAAACAATTGTTTTTTAGAAGTTTAAATATGCCAGTCAAAGAGACCAGAGGGGGGGAAACTTTTGAGAGAAGATTGCAGTAATGAAGGCAAGGCCTTAGCACTGGGTTTCTATGGATATTTTCTTCCACATTGGACTGGTTTTTCTTCTTTCATAGAAATGGTTGGAAACTGCTACGAGCAGAGTTGCAGAGCTGAAGGCGAAAAGGCCATTCTAGGCCTGTTTGAGTTGTTTTCCTTCTACAGACTTGAAGAACACAAGCTTATACTGAGATGGGGGGTGAACAGTATAAGACCTCTTTTTACTTTTTCCTTTATACTTCAAAACAGTAAAGCAATATACCCAAAGAAATATCAAAGCAATGCACAATATCATCCACAAAGTGACACCAATTTTAATGTGGTTCACCTAGAATGGTTGGGCTACATCTACAAAAAATTTCTCTAAAATTTATCTCAAATTTCTTTGGGAATCCTTCCCAATTACAATGTTTATGAGCCTTGGCCCAAAGGATATACCTTCCCCCAATTAGAATTTATGAGCCTCTGCTCAAAGGAGATACCTTCCCCCAATCTGAATTTATGAGCCTCTGCTCAAAGGAGATACCTTCCCCTCTGCTCTCGAAATGATCCCTCAGAAGATCAACTACCTCTAACTCTTGCCAGCACGTGGAACTCCTTTCCACCGAAGACCTCCTATCCTCAATGCTTAGCCTAAGAGACCTCTGCATTCTATGATCATGTCCACAACAACTCAACAACCTGTACCAAACACAGTTAGTCAGTCTAGTACAAGTCTTCCTCTTTCTGTCAGATCTGTCCAACTCTTGAACAAATCAATCCTCTACATACAAGCCTTATCAAAGACTTTCCAATTGTTCTCAGGTTCTTCTCATAGAACCAATGCACCTTTGTCCTCAAGTTATCTGATAGAACTATCAAACTCAGCTCACAAGTCCTCTGCTAGGACCTGTCCAAATCTGCTCACAAGTCCCCACCAAAACCTGTCCAAAACTGCTCACAAGTCCCCATCAGAACCTATCCAAAACTACTCACAAGTCCCCACTGGAACCTGTCCAAAAACTACTCACAAGTCCCCACTGGAACCTATCCAAAAACTGCTCACAAGTCCCCACTGGAACCTGTCCAAAAACTCAACAAGCTCACCAAGAAAAACTTTCTTAGTAGGAAATCACAAAGTGAATTGTTAGAGACCCAATGTGATTTGTCAAACTCATAGAAGCATAAAGATAATTGTTAGAGACTCAATATGTTCTATACTCAAATCCCAATCTCAAAACTCAACTCAAATCAACTCAGCTCAATCTCAATTTCAAATCTAAAAACTCAACTCAATATCTGAAATGGATAGGATAAAATGTTTTTTTTCAAGAACATGAAACCCCAACAATTGCCAACTATGCAAAGAATCACATAACAATGATACTCATGTTATTTTCAACATCAATTAGGGTTTCAACAACAATGCTCATCAAACAAGGTTTAGTCAACCAACACCATTCAACTCAACATCAACCTTGAAGCATTCAACCAATCATCACAAGAAAAGGAAACAAGTAGAAATCCTTTTCCCTCCAAAGATATTTGAACAAAACAGCCACCAACACAATATCACCAAATGCAAATAATAACTTGCTCAAATCAACTCAATGGAGTAAACCCAATATCAAGTAAAGCAATAACTTGATCAAACAACCTCTATGGAATCAACTCAACCATCAAACTCAAAACAGCCAACCAAGGGTTCCACCAACTCAATGCAAGTAGCTAGACTCACAAATATAAACCCTAGTGCACAAAGCTTCCACTATCTCAAACCAGAAATTATGCATTCACCAAAAACTCTCCTTAAGGATAAAAATGCATAAGTAGTCTTCAACAAACCATAAAATAGGATTTACACCTAGCCAAAGGATACCTAGTAGAAAACATTTTGACTCCAACCTTATTTCAGAAAAACATACACCAATCATACTCATAAGGAAAATGTGCCCATACCTTTTTGGAGCAGAAGAAAATTGATCCTTAAAGTTGTCACCACACACAACCCTCAAACTTCCAACCAAGTTAGGGTTAGAACCAAGATAAATGAGCATATATAAAAACTTTCCTTAATACACCTTTTAGCTTCTCTTCTTTAAAAACAACCACCAAAGAAGCCAAAAACACAACAACCAAAACTTACACCTTATATCTCCATTTTTAAATTTAGCATAGCAAAAGACTAATCTCAAAAATACAACCAAATAAATATCCCCTTATTTCTCCTATGTCTTTTAAACAATGTTAAACAATGCCAAAAATCATATCAAGAAAATAATCACACCTTATATTGGCTGCCCTTGAAGAATCCAAAATTTGCGGCACAAAACATGTTTTAATAAAAACGTGACTAATCCATGCACAGCTCCCTCCACGGGGATCGAAACGCAGACCTATGCCTACACAAGGCCCAAATGCAGCCTTCACTGCCACTAGCCCACAAGGGGCTTACGAAGTCCAAGACGAACTTCCTTCCACATAAATGGTCAAGCTTTTCGAAAGCTTTTCAAACCACGAGCTCTCCTCTTTTGCAGCGTAAACAGAACATTCGATCGCAGCCAAACCAATTAATTTCCTTCGATTTTCCAAGAGGGTTTAACCTTAGGAACCTTCTCATATTTATAGTCCATATGTGGACTTTAGAACACGTCGGTTGCAAAGAAAAGTAATTTCGAATTTAATCGAAATTTGCTTTCTAAAGGGTTTAAAAACCCTTAAAGTATTTTTAATAAATTAAAAATAATTTCTCCCTTAATTAATTAAATAATTAATTAATTAAAACCTTGAAGGGTTTTAAATAATAATTAAATAAATAATAAATAGAACCTCCATTGGTTTTAATAAAAACCATTGCCAATGGAATCTCTCCGGATTCTCTTAAAAATATTCTCTTGGAATCTTCCACCTTTGAAGCCAACACATCCTCTTAACATTAATGTCATTTCCTTTTGACATCAATGACAACTCATAGACAAGAAGCTAGGATTTCAAACCCAAAATTGCCAACAAGACTGGTTTGGGAAAACCAGAAATTCTGCTATTGTAAAATGACATATTTTTAATGCAGAAGTTTTCAGAAATTTGCATCTTGTGGGCAAGAAAGAAGGAGATTTTCTTTGCATGCTATGGATTTAATGTTTATTCTTTCATTCTTTCAGATTTATAATTTATAGATAATGTTAATGCCATGTTTTTTGGGTTACATTAGGCGAATATTTGAAATCTGAATTTTATTTCGTACCCTCGGAACCAGCACTTAGCTTATCCGGATTGTGCTTGTTTGCAGGTCCAATAGGTTAGGTTGCATGCACAGAAACCTCACATATTTGTTTTTGTCGTAATAGGATAGCATCATATTGGAAGCATTTTATTTTCAGTTTTCTGCATTTCATTTTCATTCTTTCTGCATTTTTTATTTTTTTTTATGTTCCAGAAGTTTAAACTTTTCAAGGCATTAAAATAGAAATTTAAAAAATATCAAAATATAAAAAAAGCAATGAACAATCACTAAAGTTTCATGGTGAAATAAATCAACATTTCCCCTTGTTTATAGTTACTTGCAATCACTAAGGTGTTCCAAGCATTTAAATTGAATATCTTTATTTGAGATTACTAATACACATATGCAAATGCTAATACAGCGGAGACCTTGGAGAAGTTGTTTGTTTAACTTCTTTGCAAGAGGGGATTTGGAACCCAAATCCTAAAGGAGAGTGTACTTTCACAACTGGGTGAAAATACTACTCAACAGGTTGCTACATTTGTGAGAAATAAATAGAGGTTGCTACATTTAGGAGAAATGAACAAAGGTTGCTATGTCAGGGAGAGACAAGCGAAGGTTACTATGTGTTTGGAAGGAACGAAGAGAGGCGTGTGAGAGGAAGAGCAAGGAGAAAATGAGGAAGTTCCAAAATCTTGGGGAATACAAAACCCGATAAAAATGGTTAGTATTACTTTCTGGGTTAAATTTTGGAGAGTTTAAATTAAAATATTATTAGCCAATGGCTTTGGGGCTGTAATAAACCAAGAAAAGAATTAGAATCAACCTCATATATTACTTTTAAAAATGCCATCATGCTAAGCTTGTAAGACTTGAATGGAAGCTTTGGATATCTCTCTAGCCTATGTTAAGCTCTTGGAAACCACGCCTTCTAAATTTTATTCTACCTTAGACAACATATTAAATACATTCAAGAACCTGGTGAAATCATTCCCAACAACCTTATCCATTTGGGAGAGCATCTTTATGAATTTTAATGGAGTTTAGTTTCAATTTTGATAATTGTGCTAGTACAACGAGTAAATGCCTTGTATCTCAATTATAACTAGAAGTTGTTATGGGTTTAAGCCATTATATTTTATGTTGTAAATAGAATGTCCCTCTTATCTTCCAGTATTCACATTAGTGCATCGTTTAGATCAAATTTTTCTTGTTTAGCTTCAAGGACATTGGTTCTATTCTGTAACAGTCTGTATCTAGGATTTATTACCATGTGAACCCAACAATAGGTCATCCAAAAGCATTTGGGTAGGGGTTTTGAGCTATCTTAATCCACCTAGAATCCTATGCACTCTCACAGCCAGCAGTGAGATGTCTTTCCTATGTCTTAAACCTACTATCCCACCTGCATTATTATGGTACAAAGGAAACTGGTATGAGTAAGGCATAGTGAAGCCTACGGTTAGGCTCTCCTAAAGATTTATCTTATTGGACCGCCTTCGATGTAAGCCTATGTGTGGCAATGTTATCTCTAGTTGGAGGGTTTAGGGGAGGAACTACTTGTTCTCGGTTTGTGTTGTGTAAAACCACCTTGTAATGTGAAGATAGTTGTGGTTTCATAGGCTCTTTAGAACATGTGATAGTTTTAAGTAAGGAAACCTTGCTTGGTTGCGTGACCACACTATGGCGGTCATGTTAGAATTGTATGTGAGCCCTAGTCATAGAGGTTAGAATGAAAACCAAGTAGACGTGGGTTGTATTAATCGATACGTTCGACCAAGCCTAAATGTCAACTGTAGTAGTTGCTTGTGAACCTACTCTTGGATGTATGGTGGGATTGGTTCTCAGGTCTTATAAGTTAGCCTAGGCCTATGGCCAATTTAAGATATTAATCCTCTGATTATATATTTAATGAGTTATCTCCTTGATTTTTATTTCATTAAATATTATGAGGTAATAAATTAAAGTTGTTAGGCTTTGATTCATTAAATAATTGAAGAAAGGTTTAATGAGTTATCTCCTTGATTATTATTTCATTAAATAATATAGGGATGTAAATTAAAGTTGTTAGAATTGTATTTATTAAATAAATGAAAGAGTGGTTTATAAATTAGGGGTTGGGGGCCTTTTCATTTATAAAATGCAAGAAAAAGGATATATTTCTATATTAAGGGAGTAAAGCTTTAATTTAGTAAATACATGAAGTTTGTTTTAAAGGTTGAAGGTTTGGGACTTTGACTTTATAAAATGGAAGTGGTTTATTTAAAGGGATTAAGTTGTAATTATTTATTAAATTCAAGTTGGAGGAAATTATAGTGTTTCATGTAGTTCAAGTTTAGAACTTGTGATTAATGAAATTATAATTGTTTTAAAGGTTAAAGGTATGGGACTTTAATGCTTTAGGATATGATTTGATTTGATGGGAGTTATGAAATAAAGGATGTTATATTTATTCTTTAAATTGAAGTTATGATGCTTGAATTTAGTGAATGAATAGAGGATTGTTTTAAAAGTTAAAGGTATGGGACTTTAATGCTTTAAGACATGGTTGATTTGATTAAAGTTAAACCCTTATCTAAGTTGTGCTTGTTGAATAAAATCTCTAAAGGTACTTGAGAGGTGAAAGTAAAATTAAGGGTTCGTTTATGACATTCACTATGCATTAGATGGTTGGAAACTTAATTGAATTTTGTATAGTTGCAATTTGGAAAAGTAAATGTTATATGCATTTAGAGGTATGCCTATCCTGAACCATGAGTACCTTGATCCCCTACTATCCTCAAAAATAATCCATGGGAAGCAAGGAGGAGCAAGGATTTTGATGGGATCAAAGTATAGGTAACTATGTTAATGTTGATTTACTTATGCTCAAATAGACTAGAATTGTGGGGAGATATCCTTGATGCAGCTAATGTAATATTATTTGTAGTATTAAGGATTTACCATACAATATTATATGTAATAATTTTTTATTGGTTTAGATTATATTATGTAATTGATTCTCTTTCCATTGAGGATATTCTCTTTTAGTGCTATTTCTTCCTTTATTTTATGGATGCTTAGTAACTATGTTTTGCTTGTTTGGTATGTAGATGTATACTTGTTTATTTGCTTAGTAATAAAACTAAAAAGTAGAGTTCTAGTGTGAACTCAGAGGTGACCTAAGGGAATTAATAACCCCTTAGGGTGAACATAGGAGACCTAAGGGAATTGAGACCCCCTTAGGGAGATAAAGGACTAAGTTGTGGAGAGACTACATCTAAGTTAAGATAGCTCATCGTGTAGACGATATGTATAGCTTAACTCACAATACTCATAGCATACCTACACATAATGGCTTGTGTATGGTATGGTTATGCATGTATACCTTCTATTTATTGAGGGTGATAAGTGTAGCTCATCAAGAGTGATGGGATAGATAGGCTTATTTGTAGTAACACATGATACGCCTACACAAATGAGACTTGTGTTAGGATACCTCTTGAGATGTAGCTTTCAGGAAAGCGTAGGGAATTTAAAATTTAGTAAAATATTAGCGTGGGTTAGGGGTTCATGGATGGTTCATGAATCTCTCTCCTTAGTAAAAAAATTCTTAGTTTTACATTTTTCTATTTGTGTATTTTTGGGTCATTACAATAACATTGTCCAAAGTTAAATTACTCGATCCTAATCGCCCTAAATCAAAAGGATTTAGGGAATATCAATATTGTCCATACCATAGATAAAAGAGGTATGATATCAAAGGATACCACAAATTCAAGCATCTGGTATAGAATATGATTGATAAGAATGAGTAGATCATCAATAATCATCTAGATCTAGATAACCAGAATATAGAAATATTCAAAAATCCCTTACCGAATCATGAGCCACCAAGGAATAATGTCAGATAAGTAAATCAAGTATAGATTGAACCACCCATGCAAGGATTTTTTGGCATGGTGAATGTGGTCACCATAAATAGGAGGTACAATCAGCTAGATCCTCCTCCTGCACTAGTTTGGATTCAAGCTGCGTACCCACAAAGGCCATCATAAAATACCTTGTTATACCCACCAACTAGACCCATGGTGACGATAAGGAATAGACTTTTTAAAATTTTATATATGACTTCGGAAAAGTTGTTGATTTATGAGATAATACAATAGTCTCCTAGGCATAAGGAGATGTTAATGGACATATTAAGGTCCATAGAAGTAAAGTCCTAGGATCCATAAGCTTTCACTAATTTTGTGGGACATGTGTAGTAGTGCCAAGAGTCTATGATCCAATTCTATGATCATGAAATCAAGATAGTCTCTACAGCTATAGCGGAACCATCGCTTCATATCATCATGTGTGTAAAACACACACCCTTCAAGTGGGTGTTGATCGATACAGGATCATCCATTAACATAATTACCACAAAGGACTTGGGACATTTAAAATTACCTAATCACATATCGTACCCTCAAATTTCACACTACAAGTATTCAATGATGCATTATGCTCGATAGTAGGTACTATAGTCCTTCATATTTATGTTGGATTAAAGACCATCCGTGTGATGTGTCACGTGCTTGAAGGTGTGATGTAATACAATATTCTCTTAGGCACACCATGGATAAGAGAAATGCAATGTGCCCCTTAAATCCTTCATCAATGTATCAAATACATGTATGAGGGATAAGTGCATGTGGTTCCTTTGAATGAGGAACCATTTAAGTATGTCAATCAAGTGGATTTATCAAGATATTTCATACTCCCATCTACGCATATGGATATTAGACCTACATAACCTATCATGCATCTAGTGGTTAAATTGAAGGAAGTGTTCACCGACCCTTCAACGTCAACACCATGATCAAATTCACATACAATAGCTACTTTTGTGAAGCTTATGACTTTGAAAATGCTTAGGAATGATCATAAGCTAAAGGCAGTATTAGGTGAAAAAGATTCTGAATAAATTCCCAACATAGCAACTATCGAGGTTCCAAATCCCATGGAGGAGGGAAACTCAAAAAATGAAGTCGAGGAGGTACGTCAGCCTACCTCACCTATGTCTTCAAATGGGTCATCTGCACCATAGGTGACAATTCATTTAGTCAATCCCAGGTTAGCAGAATACCTGGTGCAAAATGTAACTTTCACACTAATCATAGAATCTGCATAGGATATGGGTAGGTCTCAAACCCATCACTTTCTTGTAGGGACAATGGTACCATTGGGGGTGCCACCCAATCAAACTAACTTCATCTATGGAGGTTTAGACCAACTCATATATTGTTCACTCATAGAAGAAGATGATGATGAAACATTTGTAGTAAACATTCATTATCTATCTAACCCAAAGTTTACCCTTTACTATTTTGAGCATTACCATTGGTATGGTTACAATCTAGGTCTATTTGAACAAGGGTGATGAACTTCATATAAATCATGCTATCAGCTACTATCTGATAGGTGTTGGAAATTTGAGCAATTTTGGTTGTCTTGGTTGTCATTGATGTCAAAATTTAATATGCTATGAATGCAAGGCAAGGTTCTCTCCAAAGCAATTAGAACCATGAGTTTGAAGTATATAAATAAATTGTTTGAAGGAATATTGAAGGCCATGGTTAAAGGCTCAAAGGAGAGTTAAAAATATTTAAATTATTTAATATTTAAATTTAAAATTTTTAAGATTTAAATAATTTAAAATTAAATATTTAAATATTTTTATTTTGTCCTAAAGTTTAAATGGGCCAAGGGCCAACATATTTAAGCATCAAATGACTTTGTGTAATGTCAAAAATTCCCTCGTCGACGTCTTTATATTGAAGACCATTTTTCATATATAAAGAGGGGAATCCAAAGTTTTAAAAAAAAGGTGTGCGATTGATATTTGGTGAAATAAAGAGCTAAGGTTTTTGATGTATCAATGAAATGATTAAGACCTATACACACTTGTTCGATTATTTAAGGAAGGACAAAAAAAGGTTATGTGATTCGTTGGTTTAAAAATAGCATGGATGGAATTTGAAATAGAAGCAAACATAAAAATTAAAGTGGCTTGATATTGATTTATGTACAATCTCAGGAATACAAATAGCTTATCTACCCTGTTTGATCTCATCCACTAAGGTAGTGGATACGGTTGCAAGTTCAAGAGAAGGAGTTATGAATAGGAAGGTCTTAGGATTGAGAGGTGACAGCAACAAAGAATAAATTTTTTTGTGTTAAGTACCGATGGAAATGTTAAGGAGGGAATAGGTTTTCATTGGTTATGTACGGGTTGTTAGCCCATGTGGTTGCTCTTCTTGTGCTAGGACACAAGCTAGCGTAAGGTGCAAGATAAATTCATCGTAGTGAAAGTAGTAAATATTTTTATTTAAAATCAAAAGCTCCTAAGGTCTAAAGTATGCTCCACATATTTTATTGATTTTAATTTTTGTTCAGGGTTGAGAGCTATGATATAGGTGGAATATGGGAGTCATAAGGATTTATTTTTATTGTTTTGTGAAAATTAAAAAGAAATCTTGTGAGTTTGTTAAGGGAGATATAAGGTGTAAGGTAAATTAAAATACTTTATGTTATTTTGGTGGTTAGAATTTATTCTATGAGATAGGATTTATAAGGTTTGCAAAGGAAATTATATTTTATATTTTGAGATAAAGCTATGTTGTGTTAATTATTTTGAGGAAAAATAAGGGACATAAAAGAAATTGTTGTGGTTATTTTCTTTTATTAAATTGTTGACTTATATTTTGAAAGTGTGGAGATTATAAGGTGTATTTAAGACTTGTTAACTTTGTATGGTTATTTGGGAAAATATTTGCAAAGATATTTTTGAGAAATATTGTTGTTACCTAAACTTAAAATTAGTAAAGAAGAATTGATTGTGGTTAAGATAGTTTTGAAGACATATCTCCATTAAAACAAAGGTATGGGAACATCTTCCTTATGAGTGGAATATTTTTGGTTTGAATGTTATGAAATGCAAAGTTGGAGTGAAAAGTATTGTTTTATAAGCATTGTTAGAAATGTTTGAGTGAGTATTATAAGCAGCAAATCCACCTCCCAGAAGAAGAAGTGATTAAAAGGATTTGCTCAATTTTGATAGTTTTGACACAAATGACAGTTTGCTCAAGTTTTGTAAATCATACAGTGGGGAGAAAACCATACAGTAAGGGGTAAAACCATACAACTAGAATGGAAAATCATACAGGGTGCACCGAAATTCACCCAAATGCAAGGGAAATGTAATTTCAGAGTGAAATGGCGCATAGATTTGCTAACTAAGGTGTTAAACTTAGTAAAAAGCCAATTTAATGTATTCAATTGTATATGGGTAGTTGTAAATAACTAATTGCCTCAGGAACCACTTTGGAATGGCCTGGGCAATGTTATATAAGGCCCCATTTTCAAAATTATAGGTCTGGTTGCTAGAGTTAAGAGATAGTACTTGTAGTTGTTGATTCTCTGAGTTATTGCAATTACATTGATATATTTTTCCACACTGTAATCGAATCCATAGACATAAATGAGCATAATGATGGTTGTGGATGACTGTGTATGATCCTGGTAATGAGGAACAATGATTTGTGGATGAATATGATGTGTTTGTGTTTTCTATTGATTGTTATAGATTAGTTTTATGCATTGTTGCAACCCTGTGGTAGAATATGGTACTGGTGAACTCTAGAGAATGATCTAGAAGCATGGAAGTAGCAAGGAAGATGTATTGAATGACATTGTATGATTTTTGGATGTAATTAGACACATGGGATCTCTCAACAACCCGATTAAGATGTTTTACCTATTGTGGAGATTGCATTGATTGGTCTATCAAACCCTTACAAAACATCCCAGAGAGAGATTGGAGAAATGGAAAATTTAGACTAGCATCAGGTTGTATCGTTAGTTCGTATTAATCGTACATCATTTTCCTTACAAATCGTACAAAGCACTTTTACCCGATTTGGTAAAACAGGCGATCAAGAGAAACTTACCCGATTTGGTAGTTTTGGGGAATCGACTTGATCGATTACAAAACTATGTACGACAGCCTCCAAAACTAAATCTGTCAGTTTTTCTATGTGCAATATCATACCATATTTGACATTGTATGATTTGAGATCATACAGTGTAGGCATTGATGACCGTACAAGGTGAGTATAGTTCGTACAAGGGTAGTTCGAGTGGGCATACGACCGTACGATTTGGTAAGTGAGTTGGGTTTAACCTATTGATCATTCTTAGCTCTAGAAAATACCTCCCCACTAGGAATAATCCACCCCTGTGCTACATTTGGTACCGTTGCCTTATCGAATCTGGCAATTTTTGTTAAAACGGGTCAAAAGTCATGAAGATTGAATATTGAGACTAGAGGTGAATGATGGACACCAGTGCATGAAACCATGGGAGATGGGAACTAAGAGACAACATCCTAGTAAGAAGGAGCATGAGGATTTCTCAAAGAGAAAACACAAGTAACTCAGACCGTAGTACTCAAGAACCAGAGATAGAGCAAGTTTGGACATCCGAAGAAGGAGACTTTGAGGCATTGTTGATAGAGATAGAAGCTGAGGAAATAGAACCACCAAGCGTAGAGGCAAGGGTTGACAAAGGAAAAGTGCAAGAAGATGGAGAGTGGATGGTGACACCTGAGAAAGTGATAGAAGAGTTGCAAGAGAGTGCGGAGGATGGGAGTCAGGCACCAGAGCAACAGGATGCGAGGTCTCAGGAGGACAGACCAAGACCATCTCCCTCACATCAGCGAAGGAGGTCACAAAGTGAAGATGCATAAGAATTTGGTCATCGAGTGGTAGGACAAAACAAGGTACCTCGAATTGATACTTATGACGACAATGGGAGTAAGACACCCCCAAGGAGGAATCAGACAGAGATTCCAAAGGATACCTCAAGTGATAGTGATGACTCTCCTAAGATGGCTAATAGGGCAGCCAAACAAAGATGTCCACCATTTTTAGGTGAGGGTAAGGAAGACCCCACATGGCATATAGGGACTTGCATAACCATTTGGAGAGCAAATGGTGTAGATAGACCCGAGGATTGGGTAATCCTATTTCCTGCTACCTTGAGAGGATTGGCAATTGATTGGTATTTGAAGAGAGAAAATAACGTAGATTTTTAGACTTGGAATCAGATAAAGGAGAAATTCATCGAAGAATTTTGACCTTTAAAGGATGATGGAGACATTGTTATGGAACTTTGCATGACGAAGCAAAAATCCGATGAGGATGTGAAATCCTATAACCGTAGACTAAAGCAATTAGTCGATAAGATGCAGATGCCATTGGTAGATGTTCTAGTAAAATGGTGGTTCGTAGATGGATTACTCCCAAAATATAAGAAAAATATGAAGGTAGTACCATCAAAAACGTATGAAGAAGTGCTCAAGCATGCAAAGAATTTTGAAAGTGAATCAAAACAAACATATATGGGAATCCTGTCTCATCCCAAGTCGAAGGAATCAGATAGTGAAGAAGATGACACTATACAGAGGATGGTAGCATCATTTTGCAAGGAGTTTGATAAATTCATGAAAGAACAAAAGGTCAAACCTGATAGAAATGATATGTGGTGCATGGAATGCAAAATGGAGGGACATACAAATATGAAATGTCTGAGGAATGACTATTGTCATATTTGTAATGTGATGGGGCATGAGGTAATGCTATGTCCATATAATGCAAGAATACACCCACAAGTATTGTCAATCCAGGACTAGGAAGAGAAATCGAAGACCCAAGGAAATGGGCAACAAGCAACAAGTGGCGGTTATAGAAATAATAGACGAGGTGGAAGATCAAACCAAGGTAATCGACAAGGAGGACAAAGTCATTTACAGTATGATTCGAAAGGAAGACCGATCATACAATGTCACAATTTCCAGGAATGGGGGCATTTTGTGAAAAATTATCCTGCACCTCAGAGGCAAGAGACACCACAAACAAGCACTACACACATGTGTAGATGGTGTGGTCCAAGGAACCACAAAGAAGATAATTGTCCAAAATAGGTGAGTTCGAGTAACCCGTAGAACGTTAGTTATTTGGACATCGAAGTTCCTCAAGTTAAGGAGGAAACTCAGGAAGTTTTAGCCATGATGAGAAATCAGGCTAAGAAGGATAAGTATCCTGAGCCAGCAAAAGAAAAGCAACGTTGGCAAGCAACAAAGAAAATATTGCAAGAGGAAGCTGAGAAGATTAAACCAACAGAATCGAGAGTAGATAAGGAATTAAGAAAACCATCGGATCAGGAGGTAGTTGTGCAAAATATGGTAGCATAGGTTTTGGATACCATGGTGGAAATTAAAGTATCCAACCTGTTAGAAGCTATTCCAACATTATAGAAGGCAATGGTGGAAGAATTGCAGCCACAGAAGGTGATGGGAGTACAGAGCCAACCAATTTAGGAAGAGGAGTGGAAAGATCAATTTATGGATCCAACTGTATTGATGATTGATGTGGGAAAGAAACCTGCATTACTACATATGGAGATCTTAGGACACAAATTGACACAAGTTATCGTGGATGGAGGATCCAATGTCAATGTGCTACCTGAGAGAACTTGGCTAGAACTAGGCGCTCCATCCCTATGGGCACCGAGCTTTTGGTTATATGGTGTTGACTAGAATGGCATTGAGATAAAAGGAGTCTTAACAGCACAACAAGTAATGATAGTTGAACAAGAATTTGTCTTGGATTTGGTTGTGATTGCAAAAACCTGCATACGATGCTCTCTTGGGGAGAGGTTGGCTATGAGTAGCCAAAGTTAATCACAATTGGGGAAAGAATCAGATCACTTTTAAGAAGGGACAACATAAATACATGATTAATTTAGCCAATCAAAGAGTTAGTGAAGATATAGCTACAACTGATGAATCAAAAAATTCCTTAGAATATGAAGGGCATGAACCTGATGGGGAAGGAATGTTGTACCTAGATGAATGTAGCGAAGATGAAGCTCGATCTGATAGCGGACTTCTTCATTGGAAAATGGAGGAGTACAAAATGTTTCAGCCCAACTACCTCTGTATTGAGTCAGAGGAGATCAAGGAAAAATAAGACAAACCTAAGGTTAGCAAAGAACCTAAGAAGGAAGTAGAAGAGAAATGGACATTTCCAAAAATCTTTGCAGAGTATATAGTAGGAGATGCAGAGATTGATACAAGACTGACACACCCCAAGAATGTAGAGAAAGCTACGAGTGAACCAGAAAATATCAAATATGAGGGACCTCGGATAGTGGACATCAATCTAGGAATGGAGGAGGAACCTAGGTTGATTCACTACGGTGATGATTGGAATCCGGTATTGAAGGCAACAACTTTTAAGATATTCTTGGAATACAAGGATGTCTTCGCATGGACATATAAGGACCTGAAAGGAATTCCACTAGAACTATGCATCCATAAGATTACACTAATGCCTGGTGCTCAACCAGTAAGGAGGAGACCATATAGAATGAACCCAAAGTATGCTGCATTAGTGAATGCGGAGATAGAAAAGATGCTAGAAGCAGGAATTATATTCAGGGTGACAAACAGTGAATGGGTTTCACCTATAGTGATCACCTTGAAGAAGGAAGTGGACAAGATCAGAATATGCATGGACTTTAGGAGTCTAAATGTTGTAACTATTAAGGATCCCTTTCCCATTCCCTTCATAGATTCTATCTTGGAAGAAGTTGCAGGACATGAGATCTATTCATTTTTGGATGGATTCTCGGGATACAATCAAATCAGCATCATCGAGGAGGATAAGTTGAAGACCACATTTATTGTGGAGAATGGCATCTATGCATATAACCGAATGCCATTTGGGCTCTGTAATGCCCCAACTACATTTCAGCGTATCATACTATATATATTTGATCAGCTAGCAATAGGGAACTTCAAAGCATTTTTGGATGATTGGTCCATTTATGGGAAGATCAAGGATCATCTTCCTGCCCTCAGTGAATGTATGAGTAGGTGCAGAAATGCACATATATCATTAAACCCAGGGAAATGTTTTTTGATGGTACCATATGGGAAATTGTTAGGACACATTGTGTGCAGTGAAGGATTGAAGATAGATCCTGATAAGATCCATGTGATATTACACATGGAGGAACCATTTGATGTGAGTTCACTTAAGACCTTCCTTGGTTCGATAGGATACTACCAAAGGTTTATCAGGAATTATGCACATGTATCCTACCCATTAGATTCTTTAACAAAAAATAATATTCCATTCAGATGGATAGAGGAACATCAAGGAGCCTTCGAGGAGTTAAAGGCTAAGTTAGTGAGTAGCCCAATTTTGGTGTTTCCTAATTGGGATAAGGAATTCCATGTCCATGTTGATGCTTCAAATTTTGCAATTGGATGTGCTTTAGCACAAGAAGGACAGTTTAAGCTAGATCAACCTATTTTCTTTGCTAGTCACCTTTTGTCAAGGCTAGAGAGAAACTATAGTACAACTAAAAGGGAAGCTTTGGGAATGGTATATGCCATTCAAAAGTTTAGGCATTACCTACTAGAAAATCCCTTTGCTTTCTATGTCGATCACCAAGCACTGTTGTACTTGATAAACAAACCGGTGATCCAAGGATGAGTCAGCAGGTGGCTCATCACCCTTCAGGAGTTCGTATTCCGAGTGGTGGTGAGACCTGGTAAGAAGCATGTGATTGTAGACCAGTTGTCTCGGATACGATCAGGGGAGCCTATAGGAATAGGAGTTCTTGATGAATTTCCAGATGCACAATTATTCACCATCGATGTTGTTCCATCATGGTACAAGTTGGTTGGCCAATATCTATCCACAGGTGAGTTGCCACAAGAGATGACAACAACCAAAAAGAAGAAAATAATAATGAAGTCAACACCTTTCCAGATAATAGTAGGATTACTATATAAAATGGGAAGTGATGGTATCTTACGAAGATGTGTAATGGATGAAGAAGTCAAGGTAGCATTGAAAGAAGCCCATGCAGGCTTAGCAGGAGGACATATGGGACTAGATGCGACCACTAGAAAAGTATTGCTAGCAGGGCTATGGTGGCCCACATTGTATAATGATGCAAAGGAGCATGTGAAAGCATGCGATACTTGCCAAAGAGTAGGAAAGCCGGTCAGGAGGGACTTTATGCCCTTACATCCATCACAACCACAAGAGTTGTTTGAATGGTGGGGATTGGACTTTGTAGGACCATTAAAAACATCTCAAAAATGGAAGTGTAGATACATCGTAGTAGCAACAGAATACCTGACAAAGTGGGTTGAAGCAAGAGCATTACCTGATAATTCGGCCAAAAGTACAACAAGATTTTTGTATGAGCAGGTAATCACAAGATTTGGTATTCCACTACAAATAACAAGTGATCGAGGGGACACTTTGTTAATGAGATTATCAAGATGCTGACAATAGAGTTCAAGATTTTACATTCATTGTCTAGTCCGTACTACCCTAGAGCGAATGGGTAGGTGGAAGCGACAAATAAAGTCTTAGTATCTACTCTATATAAAACCTATGGAATAGAGGGAGCAGACTGGGAGGAAAGGTTACCATCCATTTTGTGGGTATATAGAACAACTTTTAAACCAACAATAGAACATACACCTTTCCAACTAATGTATGGACAGGAAGCAGTGGTGCCAGTCAAATTCTTGATACCAAGTTTGAGAGTCATGGTAGAGCATCGCTTGGGAGATCAAGAAAGTTTGGAGGAATGACTGATGACATTGACCAAGTTAGATGAAAGGAGATTCATGGCACAATGGGTGATCGAGATAGCTTAAAAAATATGGAAGGTATGGCATGACAAGCACTTGAGGAAGTTGGAACTTAGTCCCGGTGACTTAGTTCTAAAGTTTAATGGGAAGAGGGAAATCAAGCCAGGTAAGTTGAAGACGTTATGGCTTGGTCCTTATAAAGTAATAGAAGTAATGAGTAATGGAGCAGTTAAGCTGCAGAACTTGAATGGGATAGAGGTACCCAACATTGTAAATGGCTCAAAGTTGAAGCCTTATAAGGTACAATGTTTATTCATTGCTTCAGAAGAAATTGAATGACGAAGATGAGTGGAAGCTCAAGATGAGGCTCACCATGAGCCAGGTCCATCATAGGAAGAACCTGATATGGGACTCACATGCCTATTTGTAGAAGGGGAGGAGACACAACTAATAGTTGAACAACAAGAGTTGACACCCCGAACTGGTGAAAGAAGAAGGATACGAGTACATGTCAGAAGGGTGGATGGGACCATACGAGAAGAAGAGGAGAGGGTTTCTCCAGGACCGAGTAGCTATCAGGAGATAGCACTATTACCTAGAACTACGAATGAACATGAGGTACCCACGAGTAGAGCATAGGGAACTACCTCGGCAGACTGAAGGATGAAGAAGGATAGGGTTAATAGTGCACAATGAGGATAGAGTGGACACATCCAAAATGGAAATTCTAGAGGATGACAGGGATGAAACTATAGATGAGGAACTAGCTAGACTTTCTCCATTGGCTCAGATTGGGCTATTACAGCAGAGGATGAGAATGCAAATTCAACAATTGCAAGAAGAGTATCAAACATTGCGGAGTCACAATGCGAGGTTGAGGGAACAACTCATCCAGGAGTTGGATGGTACCATACGAAGATTGGATGAACAACGAGAAGTCAGCCTACGAGAGGTTGAAGATGAATCTGAGGAGATGGAAGGATTAACTCCAAGATATGGGGGAGGAAATGAAGGTACAAGCACAAGTTCGCCACCCCCACCGAATGAGCAACCAAGGACAAATGAAGATGTAGAAGCTTTAGACATGATGAATTCTAGTGATGAAGGAATTTCATGGTTGGTAAGAGAGCTTAGTACAGATAGTAGTGATGATGATGAGCCAGAGAATCCTTATAATCCTTAGAGGGATCATGACCCTCCAACTAGTGCATCGAGACAAGGGGAATCAAAGAGAATTCAAAGGGATAGATCCCGTATTGATACACAAGCTTATGCAATAGCTCATCAAGAACTGAGAAGACAAAGAAGGGAAGTAAGGAGATTGGAGAGAGTGATGAATTTGCCAACCGATTGGGTAGAATAGAGGGAAGATGGTAGAACTGACTCTAGCTCTGAGACAGACTTCTCGGATGCATATAGAGAAGTATTGGCAGCATCATTTCCCTAGAGATCCTTTGAGGAAAGAAGATGGAGACATCGCTTAGTCCATGCTGATAGAAGAATCAGAACCTTACGATAGTTGTCACCCAATCGGAGTCCACTAGCCAATATTGAGTTGGTAGAAATTACTCCTGATAACCAAGGAACAAGAGGAGGAATTGGACGAAGACCTCTAAGACTCCAATATGGAAGAGGAGGAGGTAGGCGACCAGAGAATAATCGAGATCCTATTGATGTTACATTTAGAGGAGGTAGAGGACGAGGAAGGTTCTGACCCCCTACTCCTAGATGGCCAGGAGATAATCCTTTAGCATGCATGAACTGGAGAAGGGACCAACGAGATATACCAAGAGTGAGAGGCATGTTACCAAATTTTGTAAGACGACGCACGTGGGGACAACCACCCATAATTAGACAAGGACCTCAATGAGTGAGGGGTAATAGGTGATTACTCCAAGAAATGGAGGAATCACCAATAGAGTAGAGAATTTCGATGCCAAGAGGAAGTGGACGGGGTAGATACCCACATGGTAGAAACTTAGTTGGAAGAGGAAGGGTACATTTTGTAGAAGAAAGAAACCTAGGCCATCAACGAGTTTGATCACCAAGTTTGGAGCAAGAATTGATCCATGGAGATAGGTAAAGAAGTCACTCAAATGATAGTAGAGTGGTAAGGACACCACTACCATGGGATCAATCACCTGTAAGGCAAGAAGTGGGACCACCAGGTGAGGAGACTCCAACTTGCCATTGTACAATCCTAAATTGTACACATTGTAGGGGAAGAGTTGAATAGGTAGTAACATCATAGGCAGAGGTAAGCCAAGCAAGGGAACAAGAGGTACAAGAGGATACCATTAATCAAAATGTTATGGTTGAACCTCCAGGTCAAGATTTATATGGGATCGTACAAGTGAATGTCACTGTACGATTACCTAGAAGGTAAGTGTAAATAGACTAGGATGAAAAAAAAAAATTGAAAAAATGTGTGTGCCTTAGTTGTGAAAATCCCTCGGGATGCAATTAGGAAGGAAGAGGTTGAAAACCGGAAATGGCGACCTCTTCAGAGAGAAAGAAATCTGAAAATTTTCTCTAAGTGCTTAGATCGTACAAGTGAAAATTGAGTTGGAAATTTGCAAAATGGAGAGATCTTACAAATGAAATTGATAAAATGACATGGGAAATCATACAAGAGGTCATGTTGTATGATTTAGATCGTACACTATATGATTTTGCCCATTCGTATGATTTGGCCCATGTCGTACGATTTTCAACTACCCATTTAATGCGGCATGTGGAAAAAAGCAGTGGTTGGAGGAAAAGAAGGGGGAAAAGACAAAATTTTAAACTAACTACTGAGTTGGCAATAATATAATGGAGGAGATGAAAAGAATGCAATGTGGCACAATTTTAAATTTTCTTGATGGTTAGGGTTTCAGTTAGGGTTTTAAAATTTTCTTTAAATGGAAAAAATTGACAATTTCACAATCATACAAGTAGAATTCAATTTTTTTAGGAGATTGAAGGTGGAAAGCATGCAACTGAAGGGAAAAGACTACATGGGAAATAAATATTCACCAGATTTTTAATTTATAGACCCATTTTAAATTTGCACCAAGGAGTTCTTTTCATGTTCAAAGAATTGACCCGGGAGAGAGAAAACTAGGGTTTTACTCCATAAAAGGGGGGAATTCAAATTTGTCATAGAAATAATAGCAAAGTATGATAGAATACATCATTGTATGGATTTTGGGGTGAGGAATTGCTGTTTAGAGTCAAAGGAAGTGGAAATTTGTAAATGGGTTGTGGAAATTGTAGAGAAATTGGAGATTTGAACCCTAAATTTGGAGGAATATGGCAAGAAGCGAGCTGAGAAATGCATGAAAAGGTGAATGAAGTCTGTACAACCATAAAAATATAGCTATAATTCCATCAAGTTGAAATAAATTATGCCAGGGTTGAAGGATTTGAAGAATTGCTATCGAAAAGCACTGAAATAGTAGATCGGGGCAATCCGACAAATGGGTCGGTGAAGGATTCGACAAAGGAGATAAAATTTTTGAATTTTTCATCACTTAGGGTTGGAAAAGTCGTACTGTATGATTTTGGGGGTAGCATGTACGATTTCCAAGAAGAATAGTGTAGTTCGAAGGGTTTTCAGGCCATTTTTGGTAGCTTTCAAGAGATCAGACGAAATTGTATGGAATCATACAAATTCTAAAGGGGGGTGGCAGCAAAGAAGTGACATCGTATGGATTACTATCACCCTGTATGATTTCAAGTTACAACTATACGATTTGGAGAAATTATGACTATTTGAAGATTGATGGGCTAGAAATTGAACTTTAGGGAAAAATGAGCAGTGTACGATATAGGGGCAACCGGTGGAAGGGAAATCATACAAGAGAGTGTATAAGGGCATACTGTATGATTTACAGTAGATTTTATGATTTCAAGATACTTTTGATTGTGGAAAATGGTGATGGTTGGATAATCCCTTAATCGGAGGTATGGTGGAAGAATGATCTCGATGGAAGAGTTTGAATGTCGATTAAGGTGGATTGCAGCCAATAGGGTGGAGAGATCACTAGGTCCATTGCATGAGAGAGAGGCATACCCATGGTAGCACCAAGGGTGATAGTCTCAGTCCCATGATTGGCATGGTAATCATCCTTGGAGGAGAAGAGGATATAGGCCATGGAGGGGACAAAGACATTGGCAGGCGAACTTGAGAAGAACACCACCAAGGCATCGGGAGGAAGAAATGGCACAAGAAAGAACCTCACGGAGGGAATTGAGAAGTGAAGTTCATCTGCTAGAGTAGGAGGAGCATCTGAGCAGTGGATAGGAAGAATGTCAGGTGGAGGTGACAAAGATTACATTTGTACAACATGGAGCGGATGCATGCAGGAAGTGGTGGAATGATGAGAAGAATAGGGATCATCCTTGGAGGAAGACATTCGAGGATGCTCATGTGGTGGTCATTGCACAAATTCTACCATTCCATAGAACATTCTTCTAGAACTATCTATTACAGATAGTTCAGGCATACAACCCTGCGACCCAAATTGCCTATGTCAATGTGGGCAAGAGGTCAGTGAAGGTGGATATTTTGGTAGAGATATTTCGAAAGATATTTGGCTTGTCAAAAGATGGTATGGAGATAGTAAAAATATTGGTAGACCCAATAGAGGCATACCACCTCATCACTACCATGACCACTATCAAATCATTGATTGAAGCAAAGATCTCAGGCACAGGAACACATGGAATAAAATAGAGCCAGTTGAGAGGAGAACATTGGGCATGTGCAATGAATACAATCATGGCTCAACTATCAGGAGATATAAGGGCCACATAAATGCCAATGTGGATGGCACAATATGTAGAAGGTATTACCAAGGGGATCCAGTATGATTGGGGTACCTTTCTAGAAAGGAGAATGCATGAGGCACTGACAAAGAGGCCAAAGAATTTTGGGATGACTTTCCATGCTATTGGATTGTTATTGAATGTGGTCACAGAAGTAGGAATGCAATTTCCAGGATTGATGCCACCTTGAGAAATCAGGCCAGATCAACCGATAATATTGAAGTGGGAAAAGTCAGTACCAATATCAAAAGTGACTCCGAAGAGACCTCGAACAAGGAGTGAGTGACATATCAGTGAATCTCAAGAAGAGAGTACTCCAAAGAAGGATGCGGATGTGCATCATAGGAAAAAAGGCCTAGATGGTTGGAGCCAGAGTTGGAACAACAAGCACCATCACAATGGTAGTAGGAGCAGCCACTCATCCAAGAAAGGGAGAGAAAGCAAGGAAGCCCCATACAAATAATGATGAGAAGGCAGTGGGAAAGAATGATGAGAAAACTAGTTCCAGAGGTACAGGAAAAATAATAGTCGAACTCAGAAGTGACGAACCGGATGCGTTGTATTGGATCGAGGTGGAGAGAATAGTACAATCTCTACAAATCTTCCAATATTTTGAGAAGATGAATGCTTCTAAATTTTTCAAGGGAATTGAGGTAGGGCAATATGGAATAGCCACTACCCAGGAAGAAGTGGAAGCAAGAATAAACACCATAGAAAAAGAGCCCAAGAAGAAGCCTCGTTACAAATTTGTAACAGGAAGCTCAAGTAAGAAAGATGCACCGGAGAATACGGAAGCATCACAAGAAAAAGAGGAATTTGTTGCTGAGAAAGTCACGACAATGAATATACAACAAATTCTAGAAGAAGTGATAGAGGAACAACATGTGGGCAGTAATGAGCAAGAAGTAGCCCAGGAGAACATTGAAGAGCAATAGGTGGGCTCAATTGAATCAGAAAAGGCTCAAGAACAAGTTGAGCAGCAATCTCAGGAGGAGATTGTAAATATTGAAGATAGTGAGGAGGAGAAAATTGTAAAACAATCTCCACCTCGAGAAAATATAGATACAGAGAGAGCACTTCGGGAGTTGGGAGGAAGCTCTAGCCACCTTATGGAGGAAGAAGATGTGAGAACTCCTACAGAGGAAGAACTACGAGGAATGCAATCCAGTTATCTTCTAGAAATACCATGGTTCCATAGAATTACGACTGAAGAGGAGGCTCATGGAATAGAGGATAAGGTGGAACACTTCTTCTCTTAGTTGGGCCATGTGATCAATAGTGCTAGACTAGAATTTTGCATTGGCCATGTGGGAGAATTGAAGTTGTGGGAAGAACAAGTGTCTCTCGAATTGGAGAGGATAATAGAATGGGTGAGCAGTGCAGAGCGTACAAGGAAGATAGTAGACATTCATGCACAACATCCATGGGGGTTACCCAAGGAAGAGGTAACAACAATGTTGGGAAGAGAAGACTTGCTAGAAGGGGTGGTCACAAATTATAGGAAAGATCCAAGGGTGTACTTGGATAGAGTCAACCATCCGACTTGTCCTACAAATATGGTAGAGTTGGAATACAGGAGGGTTGCTACTGGAGTGGCCATCACCCTAAGGAAGTTGAACTTCCTAACACACTGGATTGAGTGGTTGAGCATTGGATTGGAACAAATCCATCAGCTCAAGGAGGCTTAGAAAGAGGAAACTGCAGCCACTCAAAAGGAATTGGCCGTAATGGAAGAAGAACTACAAAAAGTAGAACTATGGTAGAAGAGAAAATAAAGAAGTTAGAGGATGATCTTTCAGGCCTTAGAACTGATTCTGAAGCTAGAATTAGCATGCTTGAAGAAGAAAAGTGATAGATCTCACAGATGGTAGAGGATATAATTAAGGAGTTGGAGGCACAACTCAAAGCAAAATATGAGCAGATGACAACTCAGTTGGCCAAAAAGAGTGAGAAAATGGCTACACAAGCCAAGCAGATAGAGGAGCTGATGAAGGACAATAAATAGTTGAATGAGATGGTCCTAGAGAAGCAAGCTCAGTTGAAGATTAAAGAAGACCAGGCTCGAGCTATGGAGGTGGATATCAATCACCACCTGCAAACCATTACTAAAAATAATGAAGAACTATAGGCGATAGCTCGAGCAGAAGCTCACTGGAAGGAGAAGTTGAAGAAGAGTGCCTTAGATCATGAGAAGCAGATGATGGAGTTCCTAAAAACTATCGAAGAAAAGGCTAACTTCCATGGAGCAAAAGTAGTAGAAATGGGAAGCTACGCAGCCAAGCTGAAGAATGAATGAGAAATGTATAAGTCATAGGTTAAGGACTTAGAGGCTATCATGGCAGAATATGAAGCATAGTGGAAGAAGTAGAATGAGTCGGTGAGGACACTGACCAAAGTAAAGGGGAGGGCAGATGTAGGCAGCAAATCCACCTCCCAGAAGAAGAAGTGATTAAAAGGATTTGCTCAATTTTGATAGTTTTGACACAAATGATAGTTTGCTCAAGTTTTGTAAATCATACAATGGGGAGAAAATCATATATTAAGGGGTAAAATCATACAACTGGAATGGAAAATCATATAGGGTGCACCGAAATTCATCCAAATGCAAGGGAAATGTAATTTCAGAGTGAAATGATGCATAGATTTGCTAACTAAGGTGTTAAACTTAGTAAAAAGCCAATTTAATGTATTCAGTTGTATATGGGTAGTTGTAAATAATTAATTGCCTTAGGAACCACTTTGGAATGGCCTGGGCAACGTTATATAAGGCCCCATTTTCAAAATTATAGGTCTGGTTGCTAGAGTTAAGAGATAGTACTTGTAGTTGTTGATTCTCTGAGTTATTGCAATTACATTGATATATTTTTCCACACTGTAATCGAATCCATAGACATCAATGAGCATAATGATGGTTGTGGATGACTGTGTACGATCCTGGTAATGAGGAACAATGATTTGTGGATGAATATGATGTGTTTGTGTTTTCTATTGATTGTTATAGATTAGTTTTATGCATTGTTGCAACCCTGTGGTAGAATCTGGTATTGGTGAACTCTAGAGAATGATATAGAAGCATGGTAGTATCAAGGAAGATGTATTGAATGACATTGTATGATTCTGGATGTAATCAGACACATGGGATCTCTCAACAGCCCGGTTAAGATGTTTTGCCTATTACGGAGATTGCATTGATTGGTCTATCAAACCCTTACAAAACATCCTAGAGAGAGATTGGAGCAATGGAACATCTAGACTAGCATCAGGTTGTGTCATTAGTTCATACAAATCATACATCATTTTCCTTACAAATCGTACAAAGCACTTTTACCCGATTTGGTAAAACAGGTGATCGAGAGAAACTTACCCGATTTGGCAGTTTTGGGGAATCGACTTGATCGATTACAAAATTGTGTATGACAGCCTCCAAAACTAAATCTATCAGTTTTTCTATGTGCAATATCATACCATATTTGACACTATATGATTTGAGATCATACAGTGTAGGCATTTGATGACCGTACAAGGTGAGTATAGTTCATACAAGGGTAGTTCGAGTGGGCATACGACCGTACGATTTGGTAAGTGAGTTGGGTTTAACCTATTGATCATTCTTAGCTTTGGAAAATACCTCCCCACTAGGAATACTCCACCCCTGTGCTACAAGTTTCAATGTGCATGATTTAGGGTTTGTGAAAAGATCATCAGTATCATTGTTATGTGAAGTTGAGAACTATCTTGAACCAAGGTTTGTGAAAGAACATAAGTATCAGTTATATGAAAACTGGAATCATCTTGAGTCAAGGTTTATAGTGTGAGTTATTGGAAGTATAGTTAAACACTTGGTTAGGGTTTGTATGCAAGCTATGTTTCATTGAGTGGATGGTTGAGTGAATTTAATTGATCATTATTGATTAAAATTATTGGAGTGATAGTTCAAGTTCTGTGAAACAAATTGTTCTTTATTTCTGGATTGAGTTGAATGAGAAATTTAAAGTGATTGAGTGTTTTATGAATGTGAAATATATTGAGTCTATTAATCATTATCTATATGCTTCTATGGTAAAGCAAGAGAGTTTTAAAGTGATTAAACATTGTTGTGAAAATGAAGCATATTGAGTCTCTAACCATTCTCTATATGTTTTTGTAAGTTAAACAAGATTCCTAGTGAAACTTGTTTGTGTGATTAAAGAGGTTTTTATGAAAGAGGTTGAATTTAGTTTTTGTATGCAAGTATTGCAATTGATTTGAATAAAATTTTGTGAAAGATAGTGGGGAAATTTGAGTAATTCCTAGAGGGGACTGAAGTACAGAGTTGAGGAAGCTTTTGTGAAATCTTAAGGATAGATATGTGTGAGCTTTTGTGAAATATTACAATCCGATTTGGACAAGTTATAGGGAGAAATTGTGAGCATATTTTAGGTATGTCTTGGTGAAGACTTTTTGAGCATAGTGGACAAGTTCTTGAGAGGACTTGTGGACATATTGAGGTAAGTCTTTGAGAAGACTTGAGAGCAAAGTTTATTGATTGATTTGTTCAAACCTTAAGTTAAGGTTTGGGACAAATCTAGCAGAGGTAATTTGTGATTAGATCAAGATTTGTGTTAAATCTTGAAGATAGTTTGAGGATATATTTTGGTGCAGACTTGAGGATAGCTTTGTACTATACCAAAGATAGATATTGAGCAGATTTGTGCTAGACCGAAGGACTGTGTTTAGTGTAGATTTGGTATAGAGAATGAGAAGATTTGTGCTATACCGAAGGATTGTATTTAGTGCAGATTTGGGACAGATATTGAGAAAATTTATGCTAGATAGAAGGACTATGTTTAGTGTAGAATAGGAAAAAATATTTAGTAGATTTATGCTAAACCGAAGGACTATGTTTAGTGTAAATTTGGTATAAATATTGAGAAAATTTGTGCTAGACCAAAGGATTGTGTTTAGTGCAAATTTAATATAGATATTGAGTAGAGTTGATAGTAATATTTTGGAGGTGATAGAGTAGAGTATAGTAGTCTCCAGTGGATAGAGATCCATTAGCCAAGGTAGATAGAATAGAGGTCTTCAGTGGAGAGAGATCCATAAGCTAGAGCAATGGAGGTAGTAGTCTTCTAGAGGATCACCATCCAGAGTAGAGGAGAAGGAGTTCTCCTATGGATAGAGATCCACAAACCAACAAATGAGATTGGTTTCTCATGTGGGTTGGTGCCCATAAACTAGATTAGGGGATTGGTGTCTCCTTTGGATAGAGGTCCATAAAAATTGTAAAAGGGGAAGGATTCCCAAGAGATTTGTTGAGAAAATATTAGTGAAATATTTTCTTCGTGGAGTAGCCCACATTGGGTGAACCACATTAAATTGGTGTCTCTATTTTGTGTGATGATTTATGCATTGCTTTGGTTACTACTATTGATATTACCATTGATTATATTGGATAATACTATTTGGGAAAGAAAAGTAAATTGGTCTTATATTGTTCACCCCTGTCTTAGTATAATCTTGTGTTCTTCAATTGGTATCAGAGAAGGTTCCTTTGGAAAAGGTTTGACAGCTTGAAGGAATATCTTACAAGAGCACACATGGCAAAGAAAGGCAAAATTAGAACCATGATATCTAAAATGAAAAGAACACACATGGTCATGAAATACAAGGAAGATGAGTTTGATTTTTTTTTCAAAGACATGGTTGCTCTAAGATAAGTGGAAATAGATTTAAGAGATGAATCAAGTAGTGGAGAAGAGGCCAGATTGATAAAATTTTGTACCAGACGTAGGAAGACAGGTCACCATACAACTTATTATCCATAATATGGTGAAGAATGTTTCATTTGTGGTAAAATCAGTCATGATGCAGGTTATTGCAATGGGTTTAGTAGTAGTGAAGATGAAATGGAACTCAAGGAAAATAAGCACAATCAAAACAGGTATGAAGAAGAAACTCTACTCTTAACAATAGAAGAAAATGATCCTATTGAAGACCAAAGAAAAGAGAAAAATTCAGAAAAAGAAGAGGAAGCCACTTTCAAGGAACTTTTTGAGTTGAAAATGGAGAACTTATAATTAAAGGCTCAAATACAAGAGGATGATAAATGTAAGATAAAGCTTCTACAAGATCTCTTTGACTTGAAAGATAAGATTAAAAATGCAAGGAGAATTGAAAAATGTATGGTTGAATAGTCAAAGGTAAAAGATCTAGAATGTGAAAGACTTATTTTTGATCTTGAAATATTAAAAATTGAGAACTCAGGATTAAGGGTTTAAGCTCAAGAAGATGAGAAAGCAAAAGCAAAGTTTCTACAAGAGCTCACTAACTTAAAAATTAAGGTTGAAGAGGTAAGGAAAATTAAAGAAGGTATGGTAAAGACAAAAGATCTAGAGTGTGAAATATTAGAACATGAGATAGTTTCACTAAGGATGGAAGAGAAAAAATCTAAGGACAAGCTACACAATTTTGAGAAAAATTCAAAGACCTTGGATAGGATTATCAATGCACAAAGATCATCAATCACCAAAACAAGACTTAGTTTTGAAGAAGAACAAGGGAAACAGGAAGCAGAAAAAGGAGATTCAAGCTCAAGCACCAAATAAGAAGAAGCTTCAAAAGAAGAGAGTGAAATAGAGAGTGAGACTTATGAGGATAAGTTGGAAACTAGAAATTTCAACAAGAAAAAGAACAATGCACAAGTAAATAATGGATGGAATAGGAAACAACACAGGGAAGAAGAGACTAAGAGATCAATGGGGTCAAGGCAAGGTTTCTTCAATGGACGTTGCTTCTCATGTCATAGGTTTGGGTACAAGGCTACACAATGCAGGACACATGAAAGATAGAAATATGGAAATTTTAGAAACAAACATCTCTTTCAAGGGTATTGCTACTCTTGTAATCAATTTGGTCACAAGGCATATAATTGTAGGGATCATGACAAGAATGTATATGGCTTCACAAGGAGGAACTACAAGAAATTTGCACCTTATAAGAACCACAATATTAAATGTTATAAGTGAAATAATGTTGGGAATATGGCTAAGTGGTGTAGAAATTTTTTTTTAGAGCTACTTGAGATAAGCAGGAACAGGTTCAAACATAGGAATACTCAAAAGGATTAAAAATGTATGGTTTTAAAAGTATGCTGGGATTAGAGATACTCCCACCCCAAAATTAACCACCTCAAAAATGATGTGGGGGAGGGGCTAAGCTAAGAATATTATTCTTAGCCCCAAGCCCCAAAGATGGCCCTTTGCCATTGATGACAAATGGAGAAAGGTTTGAGTTAGGGGGAGAGCATTCAGTCAGGGGGAGCAGTTTCTCAGGAGGAGTAGTTGAAAAATGAAAAAGGGTTGCCATAAGAAAAAGGGTTTCCATCAATGAGAAAGGGGGAGATTGTTGGAAATTTGAGCAAGTTTGGTTGTCATTGATGTCAAAAGTTAATATGCTATGAATGCAAGGCAAGGTTATCTCCAAAGCAATTAGAACCATGAGTTCAAAGTATATAAATAAATTGTTTGAAGGAAGATTGAAGGCCATGGTTAAAAGCTCAAATGAGAGTTAAAAAGTGTAGACATGAAAAATTGACTCATTTTCCTTAGTTTTCCTCCTAGAAAAGTAAGGTCATCTTTGAGCTTAATTTTACCTAAACAAATCCCCTCCAAATTTCCCAAAATCTACACCATTGGATAGGGATTGAAAATATATTTCCAATGGTCTATTATATGTCCAATTTTGACATCGTTTGACCCCTAAAATTGCCAAAAAACTATGTACATGTCTGACCTCTTGCAAAATCGACAGATTTTGCACAAAATAGGTAGATTTTGCACAAAATCAGGTCACCCGATTTTGTCCAAAACCAAAAATTGCCTGCTTTAGCAAGGCGATAAAAATAGTTGCAACGTATTTTTCCTTACCTGGCCAACTACACGATGGTTACGGGATCAGTTTGATTGATTTTTTCCAAAATAGAGAAGGTTGTAACCTTCTTAATTTTTAGCCTAACCTCTCAACCTATTCAATTCTATTTAATCCACACTCCTCACCCTAGATTCCTCCTAGAAAATTCATGTACTTTGCTTTCGTATTCAACATAATTGTTGTGCTTTTGTAGGTTGGATTTGTGCATCGACTATATTCATGCAAGATCATACTACTCGATATTGCAGAAAATTGCCCGATATTGTAGAAACAGCCCGATATCGTAAAACTACCCGATATCGCAAAACTACCTAATCTTGTCTACATCAAATATTTTTGTTATCAAAGCTACTTGGGGCATCCAAACCTCAATTTTTGCATCCATTTTCCCTATTTATTCTATCTTAGATTATATTTATCATCTTATTAGATCATTTTAAATCCTTTATCATTGATATATTAGCTTCTATATTCACATTTCATTGCTTTTTCATAAATGTTCATGTGTTTAGCATAGATTTACATTCAAATTTTAAATCATTTTTCTTTCAAGTTCATTATTGATCATAATTTACTTTGATAAATACATGTTATTTTGTAAGTTTATTATTTTCTATATCAAAGTTGTCAAATTGTAGCATTCTATTTTGATCGGTTAAATTTTTGCGTAATTGGGTCACCCGATATTGCCTAATTTCACTCGATATTTCTTGATTTCGATCGATATTGCTAGATTTTGACCAATTTTTCCTACAGCAAAGCATCAAAAACTACATCAAACTTCTTGATACATGTCAGAGTTTAAATTACTTTTAAGCACTGTATTATACATTTAAACATTATTTTCTACTGTTTAATGTCTTCATAGAAATCAAAATTGCATATAGATTAAAGTAGTTGCATATTGGCCAAACTAGGTGTATGCATGATTTTATAAAAGGAACACATCAAAATAAATCTCAAAACCTAGGCTCGAAAACTACCATAAAATGTTTCCTAGTGAACCCACCCAATTCGTCGAAAAATCACCATAAAAAATGTATGATCAAGTACCTCTCTTTTGAGGTGTAGACCATCCATTCTCTCATTCCCCTTTGAGGCATGGATCCATTAGCCTTGAGTAAATGAGTGTGAGAATTTTTGGGCTACAAAAATATTTAAATTATTTAAATTAAAGATTTAAATAATTAAAAATTAAAAATTTAAATATTTACATTTGTCCAAAAGTTTAAATGGGCCAAGGTCCAACATATTTAATCATTGAATGACTTTGTATAATGTCAAAAATTCCCTCATCGACATATTTATATCGAAGACCATTTTTCATATATAAATAGGGGAATCCAAATTTTTAAAAAAGAGGTGTGTGATTGATTTTCAATAAAACAAAGAGCTAAGGTTTTTGATGTATCGACGAAATGATTAATACCTATACGCACTTGTTCAATTATTGAAGGAAGGATAAAAATGGGTGATGAAATTTTTTGGTTTAAAAATAGCATGGACAAAATTCAGAATAGAAGAAAACATCAAAATTAAAGTGGTATTGATATTGATTTGTGCACGATCTCGAGAACACAAATAGCTTATCTGCCCTATTTTATCTCATCCACCGAGGTAGTGGAGATGGTTGTGAGTTCAAGCAAATAAGTTATGAATAGGAAGGTCTCAATATTGAGACGTGGCAATAATAGAGAATTACTTTTTTTTGTGTTAAGCATCGGTGGAAAGGTTAAGGAGGGAGTTGGTTGTGGTTCATTTCGTATGGGTCATTAGCCCATGCCATTGCCCTGCTTGTGCTAGGGCATAGCCTAGTGTGAGGTGTAGGATTAATTCATGACAGTGATAGTAGTAAATATTTTTATTTAAAATCAAAAGCTCCTAAGGTCTAAGGTATGCTCCACATTTTTTTAATTGATTTTAATTGTTTTTCAGGGTTGAGAGCTGTGATATAGGTGGAACATGGGAGTCATAAGGCTTTAGTTTTATTTTTTTGTGAAAATTAAAAAGAAAGCTTGTGATTTTGTTAAGGGATATATAAGGTGTAAGGAAAATTAAAATACTTTATTTTATTTTGGTGGTTAGAATTTATTCTATGAGATAGGAGTTATAAGGTTTACAAAGGAAAATATATTTTATATTTTGAGATAAAGCTATGTTGTGTTAATTATTTTGAGAGGAGAAATAAGGGGCATAAAAAAAATTGTTGTGATTATTTTCTTGTATTAAATTGGTGACTTATATTTTGAAAGTGTGGAAATTATAAGGTGTATTTAAGACTTGTTAATTTTGTATGGGAAAATATTTGCAAGGATATATTTGAGAAAGATTGTTTTTACCTAACCTTAAAATTGACAAAGAAGAATTGATTGTGGTTAAGACAGGTTTTGAAGACATATCTCCATCAAAATAAATGTATGGGCACATATTCCTTATGAGTGGAATATTGTTGGTTTGACTGTTGTGAAATGCAAATTTGGAGTGAAAAGGATTGTTTGATAAGCATTGTTGAAAATTTTTGAGTGAGTTTCAATGTGCATGATTTAGGGTTTGTGAAAATATCATGAGTATCATTGTTGTGTGAGATTGAGAGCTATATTGAACTAGGATTGGTGAAAGATCATGAGTATCATTGTTATTTGAAGTTGAGAACTATATTGAACTAGGGTTTGTGAAATAACATAAGTATCATTGTTATATGAAAACTAGAATCATCTTGAGTCAAGGTTTATAATATGAGTTGTTGGAAGTATAGTGAAACACTTGGTTAGGGTTTGTATGCAAGTTGTGTTTCATTGAGTGGATGGTTGAGTGAAGTTAATTGATAATTATTGATTGAAAGTATTGGAGTGATAGTTCAAGTTATATGAAACAAATTGTTCTTTATTTCTGGATTGAGTTGAAGGAGAAATTGAAAGTGATTGAGTGTTTTGTGAATATGAAACATATTGAGTCTCTAATAATTCTCTATATGTTTATGTGGTAAAACAAGAGAGATTGAAAGTGATTAAGAATTGTTGTGAATGTGAAGCATATTGAGTCTCTAACCATTATCTATATGTTTCTATAAGTTAAACAAGATTCTGAGTGAAACTTGTTTGTGTGATTAAAGAGGTTTTTATGAAAGAGGTTGAGTTGAGTTTTTGTATGCAAGTATTACAATTGATTTGAATAAGCTTTTGTGAAAGCTAGTGGATAGATTTGAGTAAGTCCTAGAGGGGACTTAAGAACATAGTTGAGGAAGCTTTTGTGAAAGCTTAAGGACAGATTTGTGTGAGCTTTTGTGAAAGCTTACAATTATATTGGAAAAGTTCTACGAAGGACTTGTGAGAAAATTTGAGGTAAGTCTTGGTGAAGAATTTTTTATTAGAGTGGACAAGTTCTTAAGAGGACTTGTGGACATATTTGAGGCAAGTATTTGAGAAGAATTGAGAGCAGAGTTGATTGATTGATTTGTTCAAACCTTGAGTTAAGGTTTGGGGCAGATCTAGTAGAGGTGATTTGTGATTGGATCAAGCTTTGTGTTAAAGCTTGAAGATAGTTTGAGGATAGATTTTGGTGTAAACTTGAGGACATATTTGTACCAGATCATATTTAGATATTGACTAGATTTGTGCTAGACCAAAGGACTATGTTTAGTGTAGATTTGTGCTATATCGAAGGACTGTGTTTAGTGCAGTGTTTGGGTCCCATATTCTAACTCTATTATTATTAATAATATCATTAATTATTATATTAATATAAATATTAGCTTTAGGATAGCTATACTAATTAATTATTAATTAATTATTATATTTAAGGATAAGATAGTCATAATAATTAATATATTAATTATTATGAACCGAAGGACTATTAATTATTATTATTTGAGATAGAGATTGAGAAAATTTGTGCTAGACCAAAGGACTATGTTTAGTGCATATTTGGGATAGAGATTGAGAAAATTTATGCTAAATCGAAGGACTATGTTTAGTGCAGATTTGAGACAGAGATTTAGCATATTTGTTCTATATCGAAGGACTATGTTTAGTGTAGATTTAAGATAGAGATCGAGTAGATTTGAGAGCAAGCTTTGGAGGTGATAGAGTAGAAGATAGTAGTCTCCAGTGGATAGATATCCATTAGCCAGGGAAGAGAGGACAAAGGTCTTCAGTGGAGAGAGATACACAAGCCAGAGTAGTGGAGGTAGTAGTCTTCTAGAGGATCACCAGCCAGAGAAAAGGAGAAGGAGTTCTCCTATGGATAGAGATCCATGAACCAGAAAAGAATATTGGTGTCTCCTGTGGGTTGGTGCCCACAAACCAGATTAGGGGATTTGTGTATCCTTTGGATAGAGGTCCATAAATATTGTAATAGGGAAGGATTCCCAAGAGATTTGTTGAGAAAATTTTAGTGAAATATTTTCTTTGTGGAGTAGCCCACATTGGGTGAACCATGTTAAATTGGTGTCTCTATTGTGTGTGATGATTTGTGAATTATTTTAGCTACTGCTATTGATATTGCCATTGATTTTATTGGATAATACTATTTGGGAAAGAAAAGTAAAAAGTGGTCTTATAAAGTTCACCCCCCCTCTCATTATAATCTTGTGTTCTTCATTAGGTTTGGATTGGGTTATGATATAAGAGGTCAGGATGAGCTTCTAGCTATATCTCTAGATCACCTGAACCTAAGCATGGGGGTGTATGTTGATTGGTACCCCTACCAACATAACCCTTCATATTCTTTAAGGGGTAATTGGTTGGTGACTATGGTTGCCATAGAACCACCCTTGGTCTATCATAATAATATTTCATTAAAGGCTAGTTTAGATAATATTTCAAAAATTTATTGGCTTGTTAGAAACCATATATATGCCAACAACATTGGCATTGAACTCCAAAATTTTGGTACAACAATAGAAGTTGAATCAAAATTCATCTCTGATGGAGGTGGGCCAGAAAAAAATTCTAGAGAAGATGATGGTGAAAATTCCTCAAAGGATGAAATAGAGTTGGCCTACCTTTGGCCTCACCACTTGCATCATATTAGAATACCTATACTCCCATTCAAATAAGGCCAGTAAATATGGAAGAGATATACCACATCGTGTTTCTTGGTCCTTCAAATTTAAGGCAATTACTTCCCCTTGAGGAGCCAAATGTTATGTCTATTACCAAAATAGAATCAATAATCCCCATTCTGCTCGAGCCATCTAGAGCAGGGGAGAAATCTTAAAATAGTGTATTGCATCTACATGGTCCTAGAGATTTCATCCTTTCCATAAATATGGTCTCCATTGATTTGACCACTCCACTCTGCAATCTATCTGACCCTTCAAAACCTTTGTACCTCAATCCTAAGGCCATTGATTTTGATCATGCTAATTCACCTTTAGAGCCTAAATATTTATTTCCAAATTTATAAATACTACAACCATTTCATTTTATGCTAGGTTTTGATTATGATATTTATCATACTAAGGGTAATTCTGATCTAGTGGAACCTTTAAACCCAACAAATGACATTCATTTGATCCCTACACCTCACCAGCTTGAGGAGGGGTCACATATGTCAATAGAGGAAACCTTCAAAGAGGATATCAGTTATGATCCCACCAATCCAAGGAAGGTTAAATTCAAATAAATTTTATCTCCTAAGGAGTGCACCAACCTCATTCCTCTATTGAGAGAGAGACCTAATCTCTTTGCTTGGACATACAAGGACATGCCAGGTTCGAATTCAAAATTGGTTCCTCACAACAATTTTTTGAACCCCGCCAAGAAGCCAGTAAAGTAAAAAATCAGGAAGATGCATCCAACCATCGCTTTGATCATTAAATATGAATTACAAAAAAAAATAGATGTAGAATTCATCATTTACATCGACTATCCAAAATGGGTATCAAACATGGTACCCGTAGGAAAACCTGATGGAAGAATTCATATTTGTACAAATTTTAGAGACCTCAATAAGGCAACACCCCAACCCAGGTGTTGTAGGTGAGTTGGAGAGGAGACGAAAATACTCCAAGAGAGGTCCTGCTGGTCATCAAATCTACCTAGGAAAGGATTTTGGGTAAATGTATGTGTCCTAGACCTGGACCAACATTGAAAGGCCGAAGGGAAGAGATGCCCCTCATGCCAATCTCCGAAGAAAGGCCGGCTCCTATGCTAAACTACTTTGGTGTTTTGAGATAAGGGTGCAGGAAAGAGATAAAAGGAGTTAGGGTTAGAGAAAGAAATAAAAAGGGGTAAGGGAAGAGATATTGGTGATTTAAGGTGGGAGAGAACAGGAAGCATGATCACTAACTAACAACTTGAATAGCAACAAGGAAAACCAAGAATAAATGAAAAAAACACCACATTAACCTTCCTATGTATCCTCTGGGTGAGCTCACAGGGATTCTCCTTCTCCCTTTCATCAAAATTTAGGGTTCAGAGTAAAGACGATTAGGACAAGCGAATGTAACAGAAACCACAACCCACCAGGTAGCATAAAAGAAAATTAATATAGCATTTTTCCTCTCCTATGTATCCTTCAAAGTGAGTTTCAGGGTGCAGTCCCCAATCGCACATCGGATTCAGGATTCAGAGTCTCAGTATACAAATGAAGAAAGACAAAAGAATCAAGCATAGAAGGCAGCATAAAAGAGAGAAATTGAGCCCAAAGCTCTTTAGTATTAATCACAGGACATCAAGTTACAATAGCTTTCTAGCAGATAGTTCCCCCCAAAACTGTTACATTACAATGCCTAGGTTTTTATAGAGGACCCGACCCTCTAAGTCATTATTACATAGAATGGCGAAGTATACTCTTGAGATCTAAGAAGTTGGCTCCTCGTGGCCCTCGTGACTGAGCTTTCAAATCCATTTCCAGAACTGGCAACTATGACCGATTCAACCGCAAAAATATGCATTGATGAGTAGTCTGAGTGTCCTTGGTTTTTGGGTGCAATGCTCGAGTGGCCGCCATGCTTGCTAGGCTCTCCTTTTAGAGATTGATACTTTGCTTCCAATTTCCAAAAAAGAGCAGCGAGCTTGCAGGGCAAGTAAGAATGCATTTATGAGGCACTTGATCATCTCGAGAAAATACCCGACTTGGAGGGCGTGCCCCCTTTGAGTCTTAAAAAAGCAACATGTCATGATATCATGACATTTCTGTCTCCAGATTGGTCCTTCTTCTTGCATCGCAAAAATACGACATGTCACGATATCGCGACATTTCTGTCTTTGCCCTCTTTTTTTGCTTTTGGACACAAAAATGCAACATGTCGCGATATCGCGATACTTCTCCTCTTTTGGTCGTGAGGATGCAACATGTCACGATATCATGACACTTTTCCTCTTTTGGTCGCGATAATGCAACATGTCACGATATCGCGACATTTTTCCTCTTTTGGTCGCGAGAATGCAACATGTCGTGATATCGCGATGCTTTTTCTTTCTTGGTCTTTTTCCTTGCTTTGAGCCATGAAAACGCAACATGTCACGATATCGTGACACCTTTTTCTTCTTGCTCTTCCTCCTTGCTTTGAGCCGCGAGAATGCAACATGTCGCGATATCGTGACACTTTTCCTCTGTTGCTCCCTCTTCTTGCTTTCGGCCACAAAAATGCAACATATCGCGACACTTCTTCTTTCTTGCTCCTCTTCTTGCTTTCGGCCGTGAAAATGCAACATGTCGCGATATCGCGACACTTTTTCTTTCTTGCTCTTCTCCTTGCTTTCGGCCATGAAAATGCAACATGTCGCGATATCGCGACACTTTTTCTTTCTTGCTCTTCTCCTTGCTTTCGATCGTGAAAATGCAACATGTCACGATATCACGACACTTTTCTTCCTCACTCCCTCTTGTTTTTGGCCGCGAAAATGCGACATGTCGCAATATCACGCCACTTTTCTTCCTTTGGTCGCGAGAATGCAACATGTCATGATATCGTGACACTTTTCCTCCATTAGCCGTGAAAATGCAACATGTCACGATATCGCGACACTTTCCTTCTTCTTTGGCGAGGCTATCTTCTTTGGCTTGTTCGGCAGTGAAGCTCTTCTTCTTCATTTCATGTACAAGGGGGTGGCATTGAAAGCCAAAATTGCTGCAACACTTACAAATACTTTCGAAAACAAAATAAACACTTTACAAAAAGAAATTTTTTGTTTTTTTCTACCCCTCTATGCAATGTGACAAAATTGTCAACAGGTCCCAGGTTCAAATCTCCACCCTACCAAAAAAAATTTGAATTGGGTATCCAAAATCCAATTGATAATGTTGGTACGGGTAGGGTCGGGTGTGACTCCTAGGTGACTTTGATGGTGTAGAACCCCCTGTTCATGGTCTCTCAGACCAAGGCGGCCTCGCAAGAGGTTTTTCACTTAAAAAAATAAGGCAACACCCAAGGATTCATTTACATTGCCTAATATAAATGCTCTAGTAGATGCAACTATAGGTCATGAAATACTTTCCCTCATGGATGGTTTTTTTGGTTACAATAAAATTCAGATTAAACCCGAAGATCAACATAAAACCACTTTCACCATGCCATGGAAAACATTTTACTACAAAGTTGTGCCATTCAATCTTAAAAATGTTGGTGCCACATATTAGTGGGCCATGACATATATCTTTCATGACTACATGCACAAGATCTTAGAAGATTATATTGATGACTTATTGGACAAGTCATTACTACATTCAAAGCATGTCGAGGTTCTCATAAAAGTCTTTGATTGCTTGATAGAGCACAATGTCAGGTTGAATCCTAAGAAATGCGTCTTCGATGTAACCTTAGGTAAACTCTTGAGATTCATCATTTTTAAATTAGGGATCAAATTTGACCCAATGAAGGTCAAGGCCATTTTAGAAATGTATCCTCCCATGAACATCAAAGAATTTAGAAGCCTTCAGGGAAAAGTAGCATCCATAAAGCGATTCATCGCCCAATTATCGAATAAATTTTGACCCATAAATCAATTTATACATAAGGAGGTCCCATTTAATTGGGATGAGGAATGTCAAAAGGCTTTAATTGAGATAAAGAAATATCTGGAAACACCACCAGTTCTATCTCCTTCTAGACTAGATGTGCCATTCTTGCTATATATATCTACCAACGACTTTGCATTGGGAACCATGTTAGCCCAAAAGAATGTATAAGGTAAAGAATAGGAAATATATTACATCAACTAAACATTGGTTAGCTATGAGCTATGATATGCATATGTGGAAAAACTATGCTTAGCAATATTCTTTATGACGAAGAAGTTGCACCACTACATGTTGAGCCATATGACATATGTAGTATCAAAACAAAATCCTTTGTAGTATATGATGAATAAAACGTACCATAATACACGTACTACAAAGTGGATCATCCTATCAAGGGATAAGTCATAGCAGATCAACTGGCAGAGGCTCCTCTTCAAGATCATAGGCCTCTTATCGTAGAGCTTCCTGATGATGTAGTCTTTACATTATCGGAATCACCTAAACCCAAAGAACCCGATAACAAATTAGATATATCTTTTTTCTTTGATGGTTCCAAATGCAAGCAAGGGGGTAGTGTAGGAATTATGTTTTTCATACCATAAGGTGCTCCAATGTCCTTGTCATTTAAAATCAATTTTCCTTACATAAATAACAATGTTGAATATGAGGCCTTAATATTAGATCTCCAAAAAATGCTCACCATGAAGATTAAAAAGCTAAATATCTTTGGCAACTCCTTGCTCATTGTTTTTTTTTTGTATTTACATGGTGAGCTACCACGAATTCAGGCAAACTATCCAGCTTTTATGGCCACCATAGTATTTTGCGCTATCTACCCTAGAAGTCACCACACAGATCTTCGTGCAGTCTGCCCCTATAACCACCATGCCACAATCATTTTAAACCTTTTACGCCACTGAAAGCACCAGGAAAGGGACAAGCGTTCAGTCCAATGAAACTCCTTGCTCATTGTTAATCAAGTTAAGGGGATATATTAGTTTAGATGTCTCATTTTTAAGGTATATAAAGAACTTGTGGACACATATCTAGCCCAACTAGAATGGTATGACATCGATGCAATCACTCGAATGTCCAACAAATTTGCATAAACCATGGCATCTTTGGAATCCTTAATCCCTTAGAATCTATATACTGATTTCACTACCATTCAAGTGAAAATACTATCACAATCAAGGATGTGATGTGAGGCACAAAATAATCAAGAATCAATCCACATGATTCAAATAGAACCAACTCATGAATGGTTCTACAAAGCTAGATACTTTTTGAAAAAGGAACCTTGGAGATCCTTGCTTTCACAGGGCCTTGCAAAGAATGGTACCACCATTCTCCATAAGTTTTTTTCCTAATCAGATTTTGTACAAGTAAAATTACAGCGAAAATATGTCATTCAGTCAGTTGAAGCTATTGCCTAACAAGATTGGATGCCATAATTACGTGTTTTCCTTAAGCTTGGTATAATCCCATAGGGATTGTCGCATGCCACAAAATGAGCATTTAAGCATAAAATGATAAAGTATGTCTTGCTAGGAGATAAAATGTATCATCATAGCTACAATGGAATCCTCCTTAATTATGTTGAGCCTCAAGAATCAACTTGGACAATCTCACAAGCTCATGATGGTACATGTGATGGCTATTTCAGTGGCATGGCCATCGTCAAGTGCATCCTTCTAATGGGCTACTATTGGCCTACTATGGAAAAGGATTACACAATGTATGTCAAGAAATACATCATGATAATCTTATGCACTTCTAATAATAGTCCTTACAACACATCCAAGTAGCTTGGCCATTTTCTTAGTGGGGTTTAGATCTAATTGGTAATATCTCTCCTCCATCGTTAGGTTAACACACATTTATTATAATAACGACTGAGTACTTTACCAAATGGGTGGAAGCAATCCCTTTAAAAACAATAATAGGAGCATGTATTGCAGAGTTCATACTCCATAATATCATATGTCATTTTGGGATCCCATCCAAGATCATATCGGATAATGGAATGTCATTCAAAAATAAAATTGTAAGGGCTTTAACATCCAAGTATAATATCCAACATAGTTTTATGATTCCATACTATCCACAAGAAAATGGGTAAGCAGAAGCTTCTAACAAGATAGTGGTAGTAATCTTAAAGAAGATTGTTCATGAAAACCACAAATATTGGCATATCCAATTGCCCCTTGCATTATGGACTTACGAAACTAGTATACAGATGCCCACTAGGGCAACCCCAATTTCACTAGTATATGGTGCTAAGGATATTATGCCCTTGGAATTAGAAATTCCAACCTTGCATATCATATTGAAAGAGTTCATCTATGATAAAACTACACGGAAAGCTCACCTCAACCAATTGATGCTTCTTTATGAACATCGCATGAATGCCCTTGAGCATCTCTGAGTTTATCAGGAACACCTAAAATGAGCTTACAATAATAAAGTCCACTTGAGATAATTTAAAGTTGAGGATCTTGTACTAAAATAAAACCAACAAAACTCAAACCTACTGCTACATCTGTGAGATAAATTTACGACCAACTGGTTAGGTCCATTTATCATCTCAAAGAAGATAGGACCTGGAACGTATCACCTAACATCGCTTGAAGGTGTTGAAGATCTTAAACCTCTCAACATTATTCATCTTAAGGTGTTCCACACATAAAAATCAAAATTCAAAAACAATTGAAAAATCAAAATAACAAAACAATTTAAAACACAAAAATCCAAACAAATCAAAAAGCAATAAAATTCAAAAACATTGCAAAACATCAAAATTTCAAAAACATTTACATTTTGCATTGCATAATATGCATTCATTTAATTGTATTACAATTAGGCATTTTCATCCATTGCATTTACATTAGGATAGATTGTGTTTACAATATTACAAACGACACCATGTTTGTATCTTAATCATACATCTATTCATCAGTAGCATCCATCACCCTTGTGAGTAAATGTGTTTTTCAACACAATCCATCTTGTTACTATAAGGAATATACTAGGGTTTTCTGATATTTAGCTATACCTAGTGATTTTCTCAATTTTTTTAGAAATTTATCTTTGCTTTTGGAGATGAGGTCTAGTTTTGATAGCACCTAGCATATGTCAAAATCCCATCACTAATTAAACACATTAACAATCCTAGTCTGGACAAGGAAGGATGAACACTACAAAGTGGTCCTAGTCACCTTAAGCAAAAGGTTTTTACTTTCTCATCTTGTGATGTGCATGGTCTAGAGTTTTTATCATTGAGAAAAGGACAAGATCCCCCGTACCCAAAGAAATCCCTTGCTTTCATATAAAATAAGAAAAATATCAAAATCAAAGCAAAATCCCTTTCTAAAAAAAATGCAAAATAAAAAGTGATTTTCATCACTAAGCATGATCAAGTATCCCAATAAATGAGAAGAAATGAAGGGGGTGAACAGCTTGAATCCCTGGAATGTTAACTATTCAAAACCACTGAGTGATCCCCAATACAATAATGGGCTGAATGAATCCCACCTGGCATTGGGGTAGTTCTAAGCAATTTAAAAATGAGCTAGCTTTAGGTTGCCTATATTACCTAGTGGTCTAGTCCAACTGCATCCAAAATTAGGATTAAGGTGAATATTTGGTGATCCTTATTACAAAAATGGGCTAAATGAATCTCGCCTGGTAATGGGGTAGTATTATGTCTCATCTAATATATTCATTTGCATACACAGGGATAGTGAATATATTGGTCTTCATAACAAAAAATTATGTCTTTAAATAGTGCTATATAGTCAGTGTAGGTCTAAAATTCACACACTCCTTTCCTTCAGGCTGATGGATTCGTGCCTCGAAGGGGAATGTGGGAATGATAGGTCTACACCTTGAAAGAGAGGTACTTGATCGTACCTTCTTATGGTGATTTTTTGACGAATTGGGTGGGTTCACCAAGAAAAATTTTGTGGCAATTTCCACACCTAGGTTTGGGATTTGTTTTGATGTGTTCCTTTTATCAAATCTCGCATACACCTAGTTTTGGCCAATATGCAACTATGCTAACTTATATGCAAATTTTGATTCACATGTAGACAACAAACAACAAAAAAAAATGTTTAAATGTATAATGCAGTGCTTAAAAGTAATTTAAACTCTAACCTATATTTGGAATTCTGATGATGCTTTGCTACAGGTAAAATTGGTCAAAATCAAGAAAAATTGATCGAAATCAGGCAATATCGAGTGACCCGATTATGCAGAAATTCAACCGATCAGACAAGATGCTATAGTTTGACAAATTTGATACATAAAACAAGTTTATAGAATAAAATGCAATTATTAAATTGAATTATTATTAATAATGAACTTAAAAGGATAATGATTGAATGACTGAATATAGATCTATGCTAAATATATGGAAATTCATGAAAAAGTGATGAAATATGAATATAAGAGCTAATGCATTAATGATAAAGGATTAAAAATTATTTAATAAAAGGATAAGTATAATATAAGATAGAAGAAACAAGGGAAAAGTATGCAAATAGTGAGGTCTGGATACCCCCAAGCAGCTGAACAACATGGATGTGTGATGCAGACAAAATCGGGCAGTTTGGTCAAAATCGGGTGATCCGATATCGAAATTGGGCGATCCAATATCGCACAAAACTAATCGATGCACAACTTGAACCTAAAAAAACATAGTGAAATGGTAGAAGGACATTATGAAATTATGTGTATGTTCCATGGGGATCCAAGGTGAGGAGCCTAGATTAAATAGGGAGAGTTCAGCTGAGGGGTTGGGCTAAAATTGAAGGGGGTTTCAACCTCCTCTATTTTGGACAAAATCGATCGAACCGATCCCGCAACCGCCATGTAGTTGCCCAGGTAGAGAAAAAGAGGTTACAACCATATTTTTTCACCTTGCTAAGGTAGGCATTTTTTAGTTTTGGATAAAATCGGGTGACCCAATTTTGTGTAAAATCTGTCGATTTTGCTAGAGGGCTAAAATAAACTTGTAACGGGCACGGAAATCAAGGCAAAAAGTTGAGGGTAGTTAAATTTGATTTTTTAAAATTTTTATTAACTTGGGTTTGATTAATGTGAGTTACTTTTAGGGTGCTACATTTTACCCCCTCTTTAGCACATTTTCAAAAGAAAGTGCATTAAAGAAAAGTATAGCATGCTTTACGAGAAAGAAAAAATTTATTGCACATTTTGTTGATGATTTCAAGTTTTATTGTTAAACTGTTTTAGGTATGATACCCCCTTCGAGTTTTGGCACCAAATTCCAGGTTTGGTGAAAAACTCGAAATTTACCCATTTTTAGAATAATTTTAATAAAACCAAAGAATTAGGGTAAAACCTAATTCATTTTTATTGTGCATTTGTTCTGGTTTTGAGCTCTGGAGAGAAAATATGGTGGAAGTTCCTCACTGAGCAGATCTGGTGCACAAAATGGCTGGCCAGATATGGGTAAGGATCTAAAACTAAGTTTAAGCTATATTTTGTGATTTTTTTGTGTTTAAATGTATGTTTAATTTGGATTTTAGGGTACATTTTTCATCTTTTTTACTGCATCGACGAAATCAGATCGATTTTTTACGATATCAGCTCGATTTTAGTGATATCAGTCAATTTTGAACAAAAATTGATTGATATCAGTCGAAATCATCTGATATCATGGAAAATTGACCAATATCAAACAAAGTCACCCGATACTGTAGAAAATCGGCTGATATCGGATAAAAGTGTTCGATATCACAAAAAACTAACCGATATCGAATAGAAGTGTTCGATATCACAAAAAACTAACTGATTTTAGACAAAACTTGTTTATTAATTAACTGATTGAAATTTTGATTTTCTTTGTTTGAACAGAAAAAGGAATTGAAGAATAGGGAGTGGCACTATGGAGCATTGTAGGAGGACCTGAATGCACTCACAGTGGTAGAGAGATACCTTAGGCACTGTGGGTTATTACATATGGAAAAGATGCTCAGATTTCTAGAGGATCTAGGGGGTGATCTTAGACATTTTGTATCATATATCTATTGACTGAGTATGCCGATTTTTGAGGATTGTGGCATACCAGTCTAACTTTATCTTGTACATGGACTTTTGAGATATATATATATATATATATATATATATATTGACCTTCTTGTCTTATGTGATTTTTATATGATTTGATTGCATTTGATTGAATTTTTATGATGTTTAAATTTCTCATAATCATGCTTTTAATTTAAGTGTTTTGATCATGCTTAAAATGAAAATTGACTTGAGTTTTTGTAAATGTGTTTTTGAAATATGTTTTTGAAAAATATGTTGTGAAAATATGTTTTTGTAAAATAATGAAATAAATAGATTAGCAATGTTCCTCAGAGGATGTTGTGTTGTTATATGACTGTTGGTGGAGATCAATGCTCGCTGAGTCATGAAGCGAATCTTGTTGTGAGGAAGTTTTGTATTGCTAATAAGAGAAAAGTTTTTGTGGTGCTCAAGTATAATCTTGAGGCTTATGGTGATAAAAGAAGATGTTTGATTTTTGATTTTGAGACAATTTGACTTGTAAGAAATATTTTGATAAGTTTATTGGTTGTGATTTAAGCATGAAAATTTGGGAAGGATGACTTGCGCTAGGCATGAACTTCCTAGTGTGAAATTTGAGTAGAATAATTCCTAGGAATTATACCATCATCGCGAAGTCAAAATGCAATGCATGATAATGTGAAACTATTTATTTTGAAGACATAAGTTGATATAAAACAAATCATTTGTATCACATATTTAAGAAGATTAATAAATATGGGATGGTTTAGACTTTAAAATTGAGAAAAATGACTTGCGCTAGGCATAGAATTCCTAGTGTGAAATTTGAGAAGAATAATTCCTAGGAATTATACCATCATCGTGAAGTCAAAGAAAAATGTGATGCATGATAATATGAAATGGTTTGTTCGTAGAAATGCAAATTAATGTATGACAAGTCATTGTGCCATATGAAATGATTAAAACCTAAAAATTGAGAAAGATGACTTGCGCTAGGCATAGAATTCCTAGTGTGAAATTTGAGAAAATAGTTACTAGGAATTATACCATCATCGCGAAGTCAAAATGCAATGTATGATAAATAATTTTGGTTTACAAGTTCTTTTGGAATGAGCTATTTTTGAGATTTTGAAGAAATGAATGATGATAAAATGTTGTCTAACAAATTTTAAAGAAATATTTTAACTTATTTCTAAGACAAATTCAAATTTATCAAGAACCAGTGTGTGATAAGTGAGTTCATTATCCATCTTGATTTGACACAATGATACAAAATCTCTCAGGGATCAAATGTGTGTGCGTGTGAAATTGATTTACTGATTTTGAGTAAGGTAGTGATACAAGCAAACTTTTATGAACCAATGTGTGTGCAAGTGAAATGTTCATTAACCATGATTTTGTGCATGCCATTGTACCAACTACTATGTAAGTCAAGTTACCAAAAGCTAGCTAATCCACAAGTGGACATTGGTCTATACAAAATAAGGTCACTAATGTGACAGACATGTCACCACGTGAAAGGGATTACCCAAGGTCAAGCGGGTTGGGCACAAACCACATGTTATGGGGCTTACCTCATGGCTTTCAAATAACTAAGGAATTCTAGGGATTCAAGCTCACTACCCCCTTCTTTTCTTCAAATTTTTGGAATAGGGATTTCTTGTTCATTTCTGAACAAGGGGATTTTATTGTTTCTCGTTTTATTTCTCTTTATTTCTTTTTATTTTTCTTTCTTCTTTCTTTTTCTCTTTCTTTTTCTTTCTTTTTAATTTTTGGGATACTTGCCCAAATTAGACGTGGGGCAAGGGATTTTTATTCGGGTAGGGAGGGAGCTTGTCCTTTTGCCAATTCTCAGTATTCTAGACCATGCGCATAATAGGATAGCAAGGGAAACTTTTCTCTTAAGGAACTAAGACTACTATGTAGTATCCTTTTCGAATTTGCAACAAATCATTTTTAAGATGTGAGAGTGTGTTCTTGGTTCAAGAAGTAGCAAGATCATTTCCCAAAAACTCAAAATTTATTTAGTGAAGTAATAGTGCTTTTCGATACAAGAGAGATTTATAATCAAAGCAACAAAATCAAAATTATGAAAGATGTAAATTAAGTGCATGGTTCAAGATAACTTTTGAATTTATCTGAAATACAATAAAATATAACTTGGATTTTTGGAAGATAACACACATTGATGCAAAATGAATAACTTAACAATTTTGAAATATTTTTGAAAATTTTCATATTTTTTTAATTTTTTTGTTATTATGATAATATGAGGGTTGCAAATGATGAAGAAATTTATTTACAATTATGTACAGAGATGGAACTTTTGATTTTATGCATAATATCTCTTCAAATGCATGATATTCATGGGTTCCTTGAGATCTTTCCCATCCAAGGAAGCCAATCTATATGCACCTGATCCAAATTTAGTAGTGATGACATATGGCCCAAGCCAATTAGGTTGAAATTTTCCTTTTAGATATTTTCTTGCATTAGTATTTTTTTTATTTTCTTTTAAGACTAAATCTCCAACTTCAAAGGATCGATTATGAACTTTCTTTGCATATGATCTTTTAAGTTTGTCTTGGTAGGCATGAAGATGCTCTAAAGCATGGATGCGCTTTTCATCTAGAAGTTCCAGCTGACTAAATCTGCCAGTGCGATATTCATCTCCTACTTTAGTATCTTGAAGCAGAAGAGCTAAAGAAGGAACTTCTAATTCAAATGGAAAAACTACTTCGGCACCATAAACCAAGACAAAAGGTGAAGCGCCTGTAGGAGTACGAACACTAGTTCGATAAGCCCACAAGGCAGGATATAATTGTATATGCCAGTCACGGCCAGATTTATTAACTAATATTTTTAGGATTTTGATTAAGGTTTTATTTGATGCTTCAGCTTGGCCATTACCTTGTGGATAATAAGGAGTGGACCATCTATGTTGGATTTTATATTTTTGACATAATTTCTTAACATATTTGTTCTTAAAACATGTTCCATTATCAGAGATGAGATTAGATGGAATTCCAAATCTATAGATGATTTGATTGAAAATGAATTTAGAAACTTGAACTCCTGTGCAAGAAGCTAAAGGTATAGCTTCAACCCACTTTGTAAAATATTTTGTTGCTGTTATTATGAATTTATGACCATCAGATGAAATAGGATTGATTTTACCAATAATATCTAAACCCCATTTAGAGAAGGGCCAAGGAGAGGATATGGCTTGAAGTTCCTGAGCAGGAGCATGGATAAGGTCAGCATGCTTTTGAAACTTATCACAATGATGCACATAATCATTAGCATATTTTTCCATGGAAGGCCAAAAATATCCCATTCTAAGGAGCTTTTTGGCAATGGCACTTCCACTAAAGTGTCCTCCATAGGATCCATCATGGGCTTCACTTAAGGCTTTCTTAGACTCTTCTAGGTTGAGACATCTTAATAGAATACCTTCAAAATATCTTCTATATAAGGTATTACCAATAATTACGAAGTGAACGACTCACTTACATAGTAGCCTACGTTGGTTTCTATCTAGTCCTTCAGGGAAAATCCCTTTCTGGAGAAAATTAAAAATATCTGCATACCAAGGCTCTGGGGTAATTTCATCAATAAAAAACACATCTAATGGTTCTAAACATGACTTAGAAGAAGTGGGTTCTTGGAGTTGGTGAATTATGATAGTAGCATACTCATCATCCAACTCCAAAGGCAACAAAGAAGCAGTTGCGGCCATAGCATCGACAACACGGTTGCTAGTTCTAGGAATAGCTTCTAAAGTTACTTTTTCAAACAATGATATAAGCTTAAGGACATATTATTTATAAGGATGAATTTTCTCATCTCGTGTTTGATAAAATTCATTGATTTGATTTATCACAAGCTGAGAATCTCTGAAAACTAACAAAACTTTAATTTTTAAATCTAAAGCAGCTCGTAACCCAAGGATTAGAGCCTCATACTCTATAGTATTATTAGTACAAGCAAATTGTAACTTAAAAGATAAAGGTATAAGGTGCTTTTGGGGAGATTTCAATATGATACCGACACCTACACCACTCATACATCTAGCTCCATCAAAATACAAAGACCATGTCTCAGAATGATCTTCTTCTAGATTAAGGCACTCATCAGGAAATTCAATGTTCATAGGATGAGTAGATTCTAAAGGTGCAACAGCTAACTGATCAGCTATAACTTGGCCTTTAATAGATTTTTGGTCGATAAATGTGAGTTCAAATTCACTAAGAGCAAGAACCCACTTAGTTGTGCATCCTGATAAGTAAGGTCTACTCATCAAGTACCTTAATGGATCATATTTAGCAATAACATATGTTTTCTGACTAAGCATGTAATGACGCAACTTTTACGTAGAAAACACAACCGCTAAACAAAGTTTTTCCAATGGAGTATATCGGGTTTCATAACTTATTAAAGTTCTGCTTATATAGTATGTGGCTCGTTCTTTCTTTTCATCATCAATTTGAGCCAACATAGCTCCTAGTGCAAGTTTCGAAGCAGAAATATATAAAATAAATGGATGATCTGGTCTAGGAGGAACAAGCACTGGAGGAGTAAGAAGATACTATTTAATACTCTCAAAAGCTTCTTGAAATTATTTATCCCAATTGAAGGGAATATTCTTCTTAAGTAATTTAAGAAAAGGTCTTGTTTTATCCGCCAACTTGTCGATGAAGCGACGGATAGATTGAAGTTTTCCTTGTAAACTTCTTAACTCTGATATGTTTTTAGGGGGTGGCATATCAAGGATAGCCTTAATTTTGAGAGGATCTACTTCTATACCTCACATAGAAATAATAACCCCCAATAATTTTCCTGATTTAACTCCAAATACACACTTGTCAGGATTTAATCGTATTAGATATTCTCTTAGTCTATCGAACACTTTTCTTAAATCATTAATGTGATCATCTTATTTTGCTGAATGAGCTATAATATCATCCACATAATCATGTAGAATATCATACATCATATCATGAAAGATGTATGTCATAGCTCGTTGATATGTTGCACCTACATTTTTTAATCCAAATGGCATTACTTTCCAACAAAATGTTCCCCAAGGAGTAATAAAGGTTGTTTTAGATTGGTCTTCAGGAGCTATTTTGATTTGGTTGTATCCTAAAAAACCATCCATGAGGGAGAGCATCCCACTCTTGGCTGTGAAATCTATGATCTGATCCATATTAGGGAGGGGAAAATCATCTTTAGGGCATGCAACATTTATGTCTCTAAAATCAGTGCAAACCCTAATCTTAGTAGCTTCTTTCTTAGTTATTGGAACAACATTTGATATCCACTCAACATAGTCAATAGCTTGTATAAAATTTACATTCAAAAGCTTTTCTAATTCACTTTTGACTAGTAGTGCTACTTTAGGATGCATTTTTCTAAGTTTTTGCTTTACAGGTTTAGCATCAGGGCGCACTACTAGATGGTGCATAACTATAGAAGAATCTAGGCCTGGCATATCTGTGTATGTCCAAGCGAAAACATCAGCATATTCTGTAAGAAATTCAATATATAATTTTTGTTTTTCTTCACTTAATTCTGATCCAATTTTGACTAGGCGAGGGTTCTCTTCTGTTCCAATATTAACTTTTAAAGTATCTCCAACAACAATATTTAAGTCTCTTTCAAAGTTGGGTGGTGCGGGTGATACACCCATTTCTTGTAACTCTTCTAATGTGCATTTGGCTAGTTCTTCTTGAGGATTAGTTGCTTCAACATGAGCTATACATGGCATAGATCCATCAAAGAAGAATTTATTCCTTAAAACTTCATCAAGAGATATATCATGAAAGATATCACCTTCTAAACATTCATCCGGAGAAGCAATCATTTTTGGATAAGCTATGGTTAACATATTGCACGTATGTATCCTTTTAAAGAGCTCTTTTTGTTCCATATATTCTTGATATGTTATGAGGTGATCATCATATTTATATGGGAATGGTTCTATTTTTGTGGAAATATAGCCAAGACCACATCGGGCAGGCCAATATTCAACTTCTAAAGGTTCTTTCATACCATTTTCATGAGGTCCTAAACCTTTACCTCTATAACCCATATTACACATCATTGGTTTTGATTTTATATATCCATCAAAAAAATAACACTTAGAAAATCCATCTCGATCAACTATAACTTTTACAACTAAAATTTTACCCCAATCATACCCTGCATACACAAAGGCACAACTCCCAATATGGAAAATGCTTCCCTTCTTTGGCAAGCCCAAGGTTCAGGGAGATGGAGGTAACTTAGATAACACTAAGGAATCTTGGGTAGCAAAATTAACTTCTATATTTGCAAGGACTGAAGATAAGTCCGATAATACTTCATCCGAAAGAGCATATGAAGTAGATGGAATATCTTCCTTAACTGGTTCTTTAGATGCTATGAATTTAAACACTGTAGACTTAGGAGGTGGATCTGATATTATGGATTTAGGAAATGGATTGGATATGGGATCAGAAGATGATGATGATAATGACTTAGAATTCGTTGATGTTGGTGATTTAGAACATGCTTTTGATGATATGGGTTTAGAAGTTGATGATGATTTAGATTTAGATGGTCTTGACGATGAGGGTGGACTGGGATGAGCAGAAGATATAGCAGGATAGAATAGAACCCCTATAGGCTCCACCACAACACACATATCAAATGGTCTGGGATCACCATGGATGGTGACTAATTGATTCTTGAACTCAAATTTGACACATTGATGTAATGTGGAAGGTATTGCTCTCATTGCATTGATCCAAGGTCAACCTAGAAGAATGTTGTACGATGCAAAACAAGGTACAACAAACACAGTCATATCCAAAATTCTTGGGCCAACTTGCAATGGGACTGTCATTACTCCACATGTTTCTTGAGTTTCATCATTAAATGCTTTAATAATCATTTTAGTACTTTTCATATCTTCTTTTTTAAACCCAAATCTTTGAAAAAAATCATATGTGCAAATATTTAAAGATGATCCATTATCAATTAGAACTCTTTTGACTCCTACATCTTCGATCAATGTTGTAATGTATAAAGGATTATCTCTATACATGCTTTGAGGAGGGATATATTTGTCATAAAAATCTATGAAATTTGTTTCATCCAAAGTCACAACATTCACCACAGCATTAGGTTCAATATCTTCAGGTACCATCATCTTGCTTAAAGTTCTCATCAATTCTTCCCTATGTATAGAGGAAGTTCTTAAGAGATCCAAAAGAGAAATTCTCACTATGATGGTAGCTAATTGTTCATTAATATCATATGGAGATCTTTGTTGTGAACCTAATACATTATTTCCCTTAGTGGGAGCTCTTAGTACAAAAGGAGTTGATTTCTCATTTTGACTTTGTGGTTGAGAATTTTGAACTTGTGCTTGTTGTCTTGTGACAACCCCAATGGTACCCACAATGTTGCTATGTCAAGGATTACCAAAATGGGGTCTAGCATTTTCTGCTTGTTCATTTGAAAGCCTTTGTTGAGATGATGGTCTAGTAGTTATTCTTCTTGGAAATGGTTCTTCTAGAATTGATAAATCTGTAATAGGAGTGACTTGATCCGATTCATACTCGAAACTATTTGAAGCAATCTCTAGTTCACTCCTAGTTTCACTTTCTATGTCACTTTCTGTATTACTTTTAGTATCTTTTGAAGATGATTGAAAATATTGTATTGGTCTAGTTGTGACCACAGATAAAGATGTTTGCAAATATTATTGTGGTAAAAAGATACTAATGGTTCCCACATATCGATTTGGATGAGGAACATTGTGATGATCTACTTGGTTTATTGCTTCTTTACCATGGTTGGGTAAAGGATGTTGAAAAATATCTAGGTTTTGATTTGCATTTTGATTTGCTTGTTTTTGGGTATTATTTTGAGTATTATTGTTTGTAGGAAATTGTTGAACTTCCATTTTTCCTTTGTCAATCAAATCTTGTATCACATGCTTTAACCTTTTACAATAATTTGTAGAATGTCCATCTACTTGATGGAAATTACAATGTAAGTTAGACCTATATCTAGTTACAATAGTATCTGGTTTTCTTATTTCAGGCAACTGTATCAATCCTTGCTTCAATAATTGAGGTAAAATCATTGTTAAAGATTGATTTAATTTTGTGAATTATCTTGGTGGATTATCAAGAACTTTCAATAAAAACTTCTAAAATGTTTTTGCAGCATTGATAATTGAAGTGTTCTTGCTATCAGTAACTCCGTCACCCACTACTTGTTTATTTTTATATTGATTTTTAGAAGCTTTATCTTCATATTTCTTCTTAAATTGACCTCTTCTAATAAGGGATTCTTCTACCCTTATTGCTAAATCAATGGCTTGATCAAAGGATGTTACTGTAGTAGTAGAAAGCTCATAAGATAATTGTTCTTGTAAATTACCAATAAATATATCCAACATTTCATAGTGAGGTAAAGCAAAATATAATTTGCCTAAGAGTTGTATCCACTTAGTCAAGAATTTAGCAAAACTCTCATATTTTCCTTGATTTAAATTATACAAATATTTAATAGTCAAATGCCTCTCTATGTAAGCACTAATAATATTTGTAGTTTCACACTTTTTGACAGCTGGAAATGCTGGTAAAAATCTATGTTAAAGGCCAACTTGACAGCGATGCAGGGAGTAATTTATAAGGAATTAAGAGTTGAAAATTTAACCCAATGTTTTTTATATAACCAAGAACACATGGACATAATTTGGTAAAAAATGGAGTTACGATAAACAAGTTATGATCACTCCAAAAATGCATCTGGGCATGTTTTGGCAGTTGGAAACAACGAGTCAGATCCATACAAATTCCAGCCACCTGTCACTTTGAAGGAAGGCATGGAATTTGTCAAATAAAGAAGAGGAAAACGCTTGGAAATAGTTGAGGGAGAATAGGCATGACTCTTTCTCCACCTGACAATGACTGCCACATGATGCAAATGGAAGCAAAAAGTCAAAAGACTAAAATGCAAAAAATTTGGTAAAAGCAGGACACAATCATATAAATTCTAGCCAATTGTACATATACAATAGGGCTTGGAATTAGTCACTTCAACACATGCCACCACTGCAGAAGGGTGTACAAGATAAGGTAAAACAATCCAAATGGTCAACAACTTCCTCCCTATGCGTTTGGAGTGCAAATAAGCAATGAATTGTCACCTGCCTATTATTCTGGCGTAGGAATAGGGAATAGCGCAGGAACAATAGAATATGGTCAAAAAGTGACAGATCGATAGAGGAAAGTATTGAAAATTGACCAAAAAGTTGTCCCAGCTCATGTTAACTAATTTCCTCAACGAATGCAGCTTAATAAGGTTGAATAGATCAAGTTTGACAAAGCAAGCTCATGCATTCTAGGAAACAGTTGTGCAAACAATTGTAAATCCCTGCAAATCAGTAATCAAGTATATCAGCATAATATTATAAATAAGAGAGCTCCCAGCATGGTTGAGCATATAGAATATAGGCATATAGTCATATAGGAGACATAGAGAAATAAAGAGTGCAGTTGTTTTTGTAGAAGAATAGTAATCTACAGGTTTTTCCTGCATTACTGTAATGCATTTCCATATTGAATAAAAAGGTGCAGTTTTTAGTTCTCAATTGGCATGTTGAGTTGATTATTAGTATTTAGGTTTTCTTAGCATAACTCTTCATCTTCATCTAATTCTAGAAGCAAGGGCCACTTGCAGGACCAGAGGAAGGCATCTTCTGAAAGAATACATTGCTAATTCCTTACTGCAGGTAGGTTAGCAGAATTCTGCCAGTTTCATTTCTTTAGCAGCTTTAAATTCAGATTTCAGTCTTGACAACATTTTTCCATCATTCCATGCAATTTCAACATTTTTGTTCAGATTTGCAGCAACTTCAAGTTTTCTGTCATTTTCCAGATTTGCAACAATTTCCAGTTTTCTGTCATTTTAATGCAATTTCCAGATTTGTGACATTTCCAGTTTTGCAATAGATGTTAGTTTGAATTTCTAGATTTAGAACATGCTCAGAAAATTGTAGTTAGTTTATTTTTTTGCAACTGTGTGTGATTTCAATTCTACAATTTGCCTTTCTGACAATTTCAATTTAGCAACATTTCATTTTCTGCTTTTCATGCAAGTTTTAATTCAATTTTATTTCCTGTAATTTTATTTCCAGTTCTAGGAATTAGAGGACACACAAAACCCCCAAAAATGCTAATTGATCCATCAATAAAGCCTATTTTTTGAATGAACTAATATTTAACCTGTTGGAGCCTTCTTTCGTATATAGCCTTGGACACCGCCCTGGATTGACACACATAATGATTAAATGATGAATGAACAACGACCCTCATCATTTTTGGCACCGTTTCTGGGGATAGGTGTTGTTAGAAGAGGAAAGCAGTCCAATAATTGTTAGTGTGCTAAGTTGTGAACTTCAGAGTGAAATCTGAATGTAATAACTGGCATAATTAATAGTTGTTGGTAAATTCCATTTCAGTTCATTTAGAGAACAAGCAAGTATGAATAGGTTAAAGGATGTCAAAGCACGATGTCAAAGTATGAAAAATCCTTTGCCTACCACAGGAAGAAAAATTTCACAAGAGGTTGAAAGTATGTCAAAGTTGTCCAAATTTATGATCCCCAAAACTGTTGGAACTTTCAAAGAATTACAATCCTCTATGTCCAGTTTGTATAGGATCCTTTGAGAAATCATCACAAGGAGGAACAATCAATAGTTCAACACCTTTTTTTCTTGACAAATCCATACAATCAGGACAGTTTAACAAGATATCTAATTGTGATTGGGAACCTATAAGGGTAGGCTCACAAGAGAATCTAGGGAGAGCCAGTAATATGCTCCAACCTAGTGCAACTAGTACACCTGCCAAAAATTTTCAAAATCCCATCCAATTAGATCCTAATAAAAATGCTCCCATGAAGGTCATTTCACCTTCTATGTTACCGACTTTTAAGGGAGTTACATCTGAAGACCCTGATTTGTTTTTTTTTGAGTTTAAAATTATGTGTCAAGCTCATGATTACACTAATGACAATCAAAAGCTCAAATTGTTTCCTTCCACTCTTAAAGAGTCATCTCTACGATGGTTTATCACCTTAGCACCTGATTCAATTAGAACCTGGAATGAGATGGAAAATATATTTTTGGAGAGATACCAAGAATATTGTCAAGTCAAGAATCAAAACAATGAATTGCTTGAAATGAAACAAAAGGAAAATGAAATCTTAGAAGATTATGTAGACAAATTTTCTTTTGTTCATAAGAGATGTGGTAGTGTTGAACCTGAAATGTGCAAAATTATATTCTTAAGGGGACTACAAGATGAATTTTGGGATGCATTGGATATTTTAGGAAGAGGCGATGCAAATGCACTTGAAATTCAAGAAATCATTAAACTTTGCAAAAATTATTCTCATTCAAGGCATAGAAAACATAGAATTGGTAATGATAAACATGATTTGAAAGAATGCATGAAAGAGTTTGCTAAAGCTGATATTGTTGTACATCTTGATAAAACAGTAGATAAAAAGAGTAAATCTACTGAACCTTCAGTTATCTATTGTTCAAGATGTGAGCAGCAACACTATGTTCATGACTGTCCTTTGAACAAAACATTTATACCAGCTACATGTAGCATTTGTCAAAAAGGACATTCCACAAATCAATGTAGTTTATTGCCAAAACTCAAAAGTGTCTTTGAAAAACAACCTCAACCTATGAAAAAACTCAATTTTGTAGGACAAGGACAAGGAGATAATTTTCTTAAGTTTCCATATCAGAATGCTTCTCAATTTCCTACACATTGGGGAAATAATCCTTGGTATATGCCATGGTATGCTTCAGGTCCACTTCAAAAATGTTGGAGTCAACCACCATGGGCATATTCCCAAGAGTGGTCTCAACATTGATGGATGAAACAACAATGGAATCAACCACATCCACCATGGTTGCAACCAAAACTGCAAGGATATCAATGGGGACAACAAAAAAAATTGCACAAAGGGCAACAACATTATCAAACACAGAAATAAAATTTATTGCCCACTCATACCCATAGTTTCTCTCATGGACAACAACAACAAAATGAAAAACAACCTCTATTTTTAGCTCAACCTGTGGTCAGTCCAAACAATGTTAAACAGGTAACCCCTGTCTCTATGGCTAAATCAGAAAATACAGCCATAATAAATGTCAGTGACTGTCATAAAAATTAGTTGTGTTTAGGAAAACCACTTCTTGAACATATTCCACTTACCAGTGTAGAAATAGGAGCTAAAATGAATGCACATAAAAACAAATCTGCACTGAAACAAGAAGAAGAAAAAGAAAATCTCCCACAAAAAGAATCATATCTTGAATAGTTTGAAATATCAAAACTAACATATTTGAAATCAGATTTGATAAGGGAATTAAAACATTTAAATGTTATAGTCCCTTTACTTCAAGCTATTAAAGATGTGCCAATCATTAATACAATTGTTCAAGAAATATGTTTTAACAAACCAAGAAAAAAGAAGAAAATATATCCTAAAAACATACAAGTCGGTGGTAAAAGAGTAAACTTGCTTGCAGGAAACCTTAGTCCACCTAAGTATGATTGTCTAGGATGCCCATGGTTTCGTGAAACATATAAGGAAAATGAAACGGACATTTCAATTTTGGCCTCCATCGTTGTAAAGGATAATGTAGAAGAGATGGATTCATCCAAACAATCTGTTTTTGATGAAAATGTTCAGAATGCAGATTTTAAAGATGAACCAATCACTGTTCAAAAATTATTATGGAATGATGAAAAACAAAATTCTAAAAATTTGTCATCCATTCCAATACAAAACAATTTTCTTCACTTGTCACATGGATGTCATCATTTTTTCTCATCTTTTCCTTTCTATTTATCAAAGTTAATTCTTTTAAGAATTGTTTTTGGTAAACATACACAAATTTTCCATTCTTTTCCACCATATCATTGTTCTCTTAATTCATTAATGCATCATTCTCCAAGAACCAATTCAAAACATCTTGGTACAAAACAAACTAAAATGCAGCCAAAACAACCTTTGAACAACAATAGTTGGTTGACTAAAAACCAGGAAGTAAATTTGTTTGATGTATTGATCCAACATCCTAATGCTCTACTAACACTTTATGCATCTTTAGCAGTTGGCATTGAGTTGTTGCAGGTACAAAAAAAATAGATTTCGCAGTTGAATGTAGTTAATGAACTTTGGTTGGAAGCACTTCACCAAATAGAGTTCATTCAACAAAAATGGAAAATGTGGCATGATGATCACATTAAGAGCAACAAGGATGAACCAGAAGATTTTGAGAATGGAGTTGTTCAACTTTCTTCAGTTGATGATTCAAGAAGGACATTAGTGGTGAATGGACATCTTTTATGGTTGTACCATAAACCACTCACAAAGAAGGAATTTGCTCAATATTTCACACAGTCACATTTGCATATGATAGAAGAGGATTCCTCTTCTGACAAGGTTTCCAAATGATCACATTTTTTTTAGCCTTGAAAAAAAAAAAGTTGAAAAAAAAAACAAAAGTTGGTTGAAAACCAGAAATGGCAGCCTCTTCTGATAAAAAAAAAGAAATGAAAAAAAAAGAAGAAAAAAAGAGAAAAAAATGAATAATTCAATAGTGAAAACCTTCTCGGAGGCGCTGCTGAGTTGGCTTGCATGAAAACTAGTTTTTCGGCATGCATTGCCTTGTTGATCCACCCATCATTGTTCTACCATTGTACAAATCTCACCTACTACACCTATGTTGTTCTTATTTTAGAAAAAAATCATCATCAGAAGCAGCTTGTAAGGTGGATGATAAATTTTCAGGACAAGTAAGGTATGTGTTTCTTGCATTTAGTCATGGTAAGCATTTAGCATTTAGTATATGATAATCAATATTTGGCATAAACTGTTCATACAATATTGGCAAGTTAAAAAAAATGGAACATGTTGTTCAAAATGTCAAGAAACACCCCCTTCTGCCCTTAGTTGCATGGGAAATTCAAAATTATGAAAAACCTGATTTTGGGATAGATATGACAACCATTTTATTAGTAGGGCAGATTTCAGAATAAAATGTCCCACCAATACCTCATAAATCTGAGAAGGACGAAATGCACCTGAAAATTATGTTTTACTACTACTGCAATAAAACAACAATAGACAAAAAAAAATAGCATGGAAAAAGAATTTTTGATGTTATGGAAGGCTTATACACTCTAAATATGGGCCCACACTAGAATCTATAGCTAAATTTTGCATAGGAGGCCATTTCAGCATGTTTTTGACACATCTTCAGAATGAAAGTCTCATTCCAGAGCAACTTTGGAACAACAATCTCATTCCAGAGCAAGCTTCAAAATGAGACAAATTATGCCAGAAATTCTTGAAAATGTTGCAAAACAGCAGGGCACATTAGATATTAAGTTTCTTAAAGTTCTACCACAAGTACAAAGGAAGAAAAGAAAAAAAGGAAAAAAAAAAAAAAAAAAGAAAAAAAATTGCAGGAACTACAATGCTTGGTGTAGTGCAGTAAGAAGAACTTTCTCGGGTAGTAGGTGGAAAAAGTATGTTGTTCATATTACTAGGGCCTACTAGGATGCATGAGGGCATGCATCAGTTCAAGCTGGGGGGAATGATGAGGCCTAGAAATGCCTCATTATTACACTATTGTTGACATATAAAAACTACCATAATATTAAATATGACAAAGTTAAAGTGCCAAATAGTGATTAGAATATGTTATTTGTTACATGTTTGCATGATTTTATGTTTGGAACATTATACCTCTGTTTTGATTTGACTATTTTATGCATCTGTTTCGATTGATTAGGTAGTAAATAAAACATGTATTGCAATTACATTCTGATGGCATGAATAGATTCCTCTCATCAAGAACTACAACTTTGCTTTTTAAAGCAAGTCAATCCGAGCTATAGATAAAAATTTATGAAGGTTACATCGTTCCTGCGCTCATTGTTCATTCTTGCGCTCATTGTTCATGCCTTAGTCTTTTCTGGAGCTGTTAACAGGTGCAAATCTACATTAAAGGGAACATTTGCGGATCTACTAGGAATGATCCAGAGTGAGTTAAGGTACCAAATTCATACCAATGGTACTTCATAATATAGAGAAAACATAGCCAAAATTTTAAGGCATATGGATAAGTAACCTGGAAGTTATGGGGCCTGCAAAATGGTAGTTTCACACTTTTTGACAGCTGGAAATGTTGGTAAAAATCTGTGTTAAAGGCCAACTTGACAGCGATGCAGGGAGTAATTTATGAGGAATTAAGAGTTGAAAATTTAACCCAATGTTTTTCATATAACCAAGAACACGTGGACATAATTTGGTAAAAAATGGAGTTACGATGAACAAGTTATGATCACTCCAAAAAGGCATCTAGGCATGTTTTGGCAGCTAGAAACAGACGAGTCAGTCCATACAAATTCCAGCCACCTGTCACTTTATAGGATGGCTTGGAATTTGTCAAATAAAGAAGAGGCAAATGCTTGGAAATAGTTGAGGGAGAATAGGCATGACTCTTTCTCCACTCGACAACGACTTCCACGTGATGCAAATGGAAGCAAAAAGTCAAAAGACTAAAATGTAGAAAATTTGGTAAAAGCAGGACACAGTCATGCAAATTCTAGCCAGCTGTACATATACAACAGGGCTTGGAATTAGTCACTCCAGCACATGCCACCACTGTAGAAGGATGTACAAGATAAGGTAAAACAATCCAAATGGTCAACAACTTCCTCCCTATGCGTTTGGAATGCAGATAAGCAATGAATTGTCACCTGCCTATTATTTTGGCGCAGGAATAGGGAATAGCGCAGGAACAACAGAAGATGGTCAAAAAGTGACAGATCGGTAGAGGAAAGTATTGACAATTGACAAGAAAGTTGTCCCAGCTCATGTTAACTGATTTCCTCAATGAATGCAGCTTAATAAGGTTGAATAGATCAAGTTTGACAAAGCAAGCTCATGCATTCTAGGAAACAGTTGTGCAAACAGTTGTAAATCCCTGCAAATCAGTAATCAAGTATATCAGCATAATATTATAAATAAGAGAGCTCCCAGCACGGTTGAGCATATAGAATATAGGCATATAGTCATATAGGAGACAGAGAAATAGAGAGTGCAGTTGTTTTTGTAGCAGAACAGTAATCTACAAGGTTTTCCTGCATTACTGTAATGCATTTCCAGATTGAATAAAAAGGTGTAGTTTTTAGTTCTCAATTGGCATGTTGAGTTGATTATTAGTATTTAGGTTTTCTTAGCATAACTCTTCACCTTCATCTAGTTATGGAAGCAAGGGCCACTTGCAGGACCGAGAGGAAGGCATCTTCGACGAGAATACATTGCTAATTCCTTGTTGCAGACGGTTAGCAGAATTCTGCCAGTTTCATTTCTTTAGCAGCTTTAAATTCAGATTTCAGTCTTGACAACATTTTTCCATCATTCCATGCAATTTCAATATTTTTGTTCAGATTTGCAGCAACTTCAAGTTTTTTGTCATTTTCCAGATTTGTAGCAATTTCCAGTTTTCTGTCATTTTACTGCAATTTCCAGATTTGTGACATTTCCAGTTTTGCAATAGATGTTAGTTTGAATTTCTAGATTTAGAACATGCTCAGAGAATTGTAGTTAGTTTATTTTTTTGCAACTGTGTGTGATTTCAATTCTGCAATTTGCATTTCTGACAATTTCAATTTAGCAACATTTCATTTTCTGCTATTTCAGATTCTATTTTTCATGCAAGTTTTAATTCAGTTTTATTTCCTGTAATTTGATTTCCAGTTCTAGGAATTAGAGGACACACAAAACCCCCAAAAATTCTAACTGATCCATCAATAAAGCCTATTTTCTGAATGAACTAATCTTTAACCTGTTGGAGCCTTCTTTCGTATATAGCCTTGGACACTACCCTGGATTGACACACATAATGATTAAATGATGAATGAACAATGACCCTCATCATGTTGCGCCCTCATCATGTTGCACCATCGCGGCCCAAAAAGAAAAAGTGTCGCGATATCGCGACATGTTGCACCATCACGGCCAAAAAAGAAAAAGTGTCACGATATCGCGACATGTTGCACCATCGCGGCCCAAAAAGAAAAAGTGTCACGATATCGCGACATGTTGCACCATCGCGGCCCAAAAAGAAAAAGTGTCGCGATATCGCGACATGTTGCACCATCGCGGCCAAAAGAGAAAAAGTGTCGCGATATCGCGACATGTTGCACCATCACGGCCAAAAGAGAAAAAGTGTCGCGATATCGCGACATGTTGCACTATCGCGGCCAAAAGAGAAAAAGTGTCGCGATATCGCGACATGTTGCACTGTCGCGGCCAAAAGAGAAAAAGTGTCGCGATATCGCGACATGTTGCATTTTCGCGGCCCAAAGCAAAGGAAAAGAGAAGAAAGAAAAGTGTCGCGATATCGCGACATGTTGCATTTTCGTGACCAAACAAGGAAAGAAAGAACAAGAAAGAAAAGTGTCGCGATATCGCGACATGTTGCATTTTCGCGACCAAAGACAAAAAGTGTCGCGATATCGCGACATGTTGCATTTTCACGGCCAAAAGAGAAAAAGTGTCGCGATATCGCGACATGTTGCATTTTCGGCCAAAGGAAAGTGTCGCGATATCGCGACATGTTGCATTTTCGCGGCTAAGCAACAAAAGAGGAAGGGGCAAAAGTGTCACGATATCGCGACATGTTACATTTTCCGATTCAAAAGGGGAGCAAACAAGAGAAACAAGAAGCGTCGCGATATCGCGACATGTTCCATTTTTGCCAAGGTAACGGACCTGCATAGTGACGTGGACATAAGGACAAAATCCAATGAAGAAGACAAAGCGTTACATAAGGAATCTTTAATGATTTGAAATCATTTAAGATGGTCATTACACATGGAGGGAAACGGACGCAAGCCCATGTGGAGAAAACGCAGCGAAGGGCCACAAAATGGAAAGCAAAGCACACGCATACAAGGGAAGGTGAAATGAATAGGGAAGGTGAAACGAACAACCATCGACAAATGAAATGAACCGTCATGGAAGGAGAAACAATGTTTTCACAAGTTTAAATACGCCATTCAAAGAGGCCAAAAAGGGGGAAACTGTTTAGAGAAGATTATAGTAATGAAGGCAAGGCCTTAGCACTGGTTTCTCTGGATATTTTCTTCCACATTGGACTGGTTTTTCTTCTTCCACAGACAGGGTTGGAAATGCTGCGAGCGAGTTGCAGAGCTGAAGGCGAAAAGGCCATTCTGGACCTGTTTGAGTTATTTTCCTTCTATAGACTGGTTTGGGAAAACCAAAAATTTTGCTATTGTAAAATGACATATTTTTAATGCAAAAGTTTTCAGAAATTTGCATCTTGTGGGCAAGAAAGAAGGAGATTTTCTTTGCATGCTATGGATTTAATGTTTATTCTTTCATTCTTTCAGATTTCAAATTTATAGATAATGTTAATGCCATGTTTTTTGGGTTACATTAGGCGAATATTTGAAATCTGAATTTTATTTCGTACCCTAGGAACCAACACTTAGCTTATCCGGATTGTGCTTGTTTGCAGGTCCAATAGGTTAGGTTGCATGCATGGAAACCTCACATCTTCGGTTTTGTCGTAATAGGATAGCATCATACTGGAAGCATTTTATTTTCAGTTTTCTGCATTTCATTTTCATTCTTTCTGCATTTTTATTTTTTTTATTTCCAGAAATTTTAACTTTTCAAGGCATTAAAATAAACATTTAAAAAATATCAAAATCTAAAAAAACAATGAACAATCACTAAAGTTTCATGGTGAAATAAATCAACATTGCCCCTTGTTTACAGTTACTTGCAATCACTAAGGTGTTCCAAGCATTTAAATTGAATATCTTTATTTGAGATTACTAATACACATATGCAAATGCTAATACAACGGAGACCTTGGAGAAGTTGTTTGTTTAACTTCTTTGCAAGAGGGGATTTGGAACCCAAATCCTAAAGGAGAGTGTACTTTCACAATCGGGTGAAAATACCACTCAACAGATTGGCGCTAGAAGGAGGGCCTGAATTGTTTTATTTCATAGTGATTTAAATGCTATAGGGATTTAAATTTTGAATATTTCATGCCCTATTGATTATTATCTTTAGCCCTCTTTTAACAATACAACCTTGTAGTGTTAAAATGAGGACATGAATTGCTATGCATTGTTCTAACGCTTTTGATTGTTCATACAGGAATAATGTGTTTTGATTTGATTTAAAAAAAAAAAATTCTTGACTAACGAGGTTGTCTCCATGCAATTACTTTCATTCGATTTTAATGGATACACCTCTTGGTTGATGCTAACATGATTATTCATACGTTACATGTTTGATATTTGCTAGTCATTTCATGCTTATTTGTAAGGAATTATTTTGTCTAAAAATGTATTTGTTGTCGGTATTATGCTCTTCACCTGCGCGTAATGCGATCTTGTGAATCGAAAGCCTACAACACTAGGAGTATGCTCTTCACTTGCGCATATGCGATCTGGTGAATCAAAAACTTACATTTTTAGAATACTACTTTGTCATGGTTCCTTCTTTCATTCATGACTAACAAATTGATTTTGAAGTTATTCTTTGAATTTCATTAATTGCAGGATTTTCTGTGTGTCGCAGGTTTTCTTTGAGGTATTGAGAGTTTCATCGGCTCTTGTAGGGTTATCATCATCGATTTTGAATCAAATGGCCCAACCTCCACCACCTCCTTGGTACGGAGCCAATAACATTCCTTTGAATATTGTAGGGGATATTCACGAGATCCCTAGGAATATAGAGAGATTTTTGCCCAAATACAAATCGGATGGCCCAAGGACCGCAGAAGAACATATTCAGGCCTATAGGGATGTTTTGATAAGATTGCAAGTTCAACATGAAGATGTGGCTTGTAGACTCTTCCCCATGAGCCTAGACCCAGTGGCCTACGAATGGTATATTTGCTTACCTACTGGTTCCATTACGTCATGGACGCAAATGGAGAATGCTTTTGTCAACCAATTCAGGTCACCATTAGATCCCACAATCATCTATAATCAGTTCATTACATGCAAAAGAGGCCAGGGTGAGCCAATCCGAACTTTTAATCAGAGATTTCAGAAGTGCTATAATAGAGCAATTCGGCATTTTGCCATTGATCCCGTAGTAGCTTTGCAAATATATTTTGGGGCATTGGATCCTATGACGGCAATGTTTGCAAGGCGAAATCCTCAAGTTACCACGCTTGCTCTAGCCTACAATGAAGCTATGACCATTGAACAACAAATGACACCACAAGGTTATGGGTTTTCCCAGATGCCTATGGTAGGACAATATGGTCCATATGGTCAAGCTCCTATGATGAATCAGATCATGGCACCACAAATATCAGGCATAAATGCTTTGCCTTATCAACAACCATATTCATCAACACCCGCTTACGCACCCAATCCAATTCCGATTCAAAGTGTGAATCCCTACGCAAATCAAGTGGCTCAAAATCCAACTCAAATGTTAAGTCAAGATCTCACCAATTACGCAAATCCTATTGGAACTAGCAATAACATAGCTCAACCAAAAGAGATTTATTCAGAGGTTGAAGAACTCAAAAATATGGTTCACAAATTGAGTAATGATTTGGTTCAAAAATAGAAGTATGAATCCCATGCCCCTCACCCAAATCGAAACTTCAACGATAGAGGGAGACAAGTGGAATACGAAGCCAAACAATGGGGGTGTGCCTTCCTCTATTGCTAATCGGATAGATACTTCTGCAGGACCAAGTCACTCTAGTTCCATTCTTAATATTTCTGATTTTGCATGGGAAAAGGGGTGTAGATTGCATAATACAAAGGAGCATAATGAAAGGAATTGTCCCGAAATTGCTATGTATACCCATTGTCTCCAAGCTCAAGTGGATGATTTGGAACTTGTGCCAAATGAGGGTCCACCCCAACATCAACAAGGAGAGGACAACATTTTGGTGGTGGAAACTCTATATCGTCAAGAGAGTGAGAATGAGGAAGAAGAGGATGAAATCTTGGAACAGGAAGTGGTTGAAAGTGAAATTGTAAGAAAATCAATAAATGAATTTGAAGATATGATAGAATTTCACCACTTGTTCTTGGAAGACACTCTCGATGAGAAGCTTGGAATTAATGATCAAAAATTCTTCACCCTCCAAATTGTGATAAAATTGAATCATGGGTTACAAATTTGGATTATGATAGCTTTACTAATTGGAATTCAAAAAATGACCCACTTTTGGAAATAATTGAACCATCTAAGGAAGGTGAAGGTGAATTGGATGAGAAGCACATTGATGAATTGGAAGATGTTGAAGAAGTAGTTGAACGTCACAACTTGAACTTGGAGGATGACTACTATGATTCATGGAAGAAGTGGGAAGACTACACTCACTCCAAAACTGCTAATGAAACTTGTGTGCCAATTGATATACAGGACAACATAATCGCCTACTCAAAGGAAGATAGTACAACTCCTGTACAATTTGAGGATGTGTTGGAAGAGATACCATGGATAGTGAACAAAGAATTGGAATTAAATGACAAAGTGGTTGATCTATTGGAAGCAACGAAAGTGATTGATCATGAAGATGAGTTACTTGACATACACTTCGACCAAGAATATTTGAGGGTTGAAAAGGATGGGCATGTTTTTAATTGGGTGCCCAATTTTGGTATGTTTGATGAACAAGTAATCAATGAAGAATATGAAGACCATGAGGTAAAAGAGGAAATTGCAAATCCTCACCAAGTTTTGGTAAATGAAAATGTGAAAAAGGTAAAATCTAAACCTTTGTATCCAAACATCCAAGATTTAGGTGAAGATTTGTATAATTCAAATGATATTTATGATGAAATGCCATTGAAGGTGAATGAAGAACAAGGATTAATTTCTAACCACACCTTTGATAACATTACTTTAATGAATGAAAAGGAGCTTGATGCACTTAAATTGCTAAATCAAATTCATCAACAATTAATTCTTGAATCTAGGATAAAAATTCTTAATGATCCCCATTTAGTAAATATCCTAGATGCTTGTAAATTGTTGCACAATTTTGATTGGCCTAAGAACATGGAAAATGAATTAGCTTTGAAATTTTTAGAAATAGGCTCTTGCTTACAAAATTTCATTTTGAATAAAGAAAGCCTAGTTCTAAATCATGAATGGAATTATGAAATTTGCACCTTAAAGAATAGACAAGAAAGAATTGAAAATCAACCATTGTCTAATCAAATTGGTAATTTGAATCTCACCTATAGGAATACTAATGGAACTAAATCAAATTGGTATGGTGAGAGGGGCAAGTGGAAGTTTGTTTCTTTGTTTGGTTTGGTCTTGTTTTTGTTGGATTCCTGCAAAACTTGGTATGCGTATCACGTCATATGTCTTTTAAAGAATTCTAATCAGGTTTGGGATCCGAGAAAATGATAATCCAAATTTGTTTTGTACATTTGTATATACTTTTGGTTTTCGTGTTTTAGTTTTGGATTAGATCTCATTTTGGTTTTAAGTTTTGTGTGTTGGTCCTTTGGACACTTTTGGTTTGTTAACTTAGGTCCTTATGAATGTTGACTAAGACTAGGAGAATATGAAACATCGGAATTGTATTGCAGAAAGCTCCACGAATATCGCAAACACATTAAAGAGTATCGTTTGGAACTTGTGATGCAGGAAGTTGTCAGTTTTATAAATTATGGCAAAGTAGGTGGTATACTCCATCCGCATTTCAAAAGGAGCAATGCATTCATATCTCATGTACATTCCGCATTGCATATACATTCCATCTCGAGTTGCATCTTCATTTCATGTGCAATCATTGAAAAGGTGTCGAATCCTCTTAGGGTTATTACATAACATATATTAAAAGGATCCTAAGGTTGGGAACTGATGCCCGAACTATCTTGAACCAAGCACGTTCTACGCATATTAAAGAGGATCTTGAGAAAAATGGTCAAAACCATACTTGGAAGAAAAGGTGAGGCGAAAGGAGTATTTCGTGTCTGTCCTATCATGCAACATAATCCTTAAAATAGTGGTTTTTACCACTCCCATAGTGCTTAAAGCCTAAAATCAGAGTAGTAAGGATAGGGTCTAATTCTCATCTCGCTTAGGTTGAGAATCCGATTCCCCAAAGCTCTGATTTGACCTTCATGGAGTAGTAAGGATAGGGTCTAATTCTCATCTCGCTTAGGTTGAGAATCCGATTCCCCAAAGCTTCTATTTTGCCCACTCAAGAACTTGAAATTCAAAAGAAAATATTTTTCATTTCTTTATTAATATTGGATTGGAAGGATCGTACTACATGTCCCTTGCAAGGATGGGTAGTCATCCCCAAGGTCCAAGAAATCAAAAGTAGAGCCAAATCATGGATTATGGGGTTAATCTCCATCGGGGCTATAGACGCCTGGCTGGCAGTGGAGTATGCTCATGCGTGGCAACATGTCTTGTCTAAAAGCAAGACCATTGATCGCTCAAATGGATAGGCTAGCCTTGACAGTTTCATCCATAACAGGTTAAATCATTTTGTTCAAGATGAGGTAATGAATTCCGGATCATAGTAGTAAGGATAGGATTAAATTCCCATCTCGCTTAGGTTGGGAATCCTATTCCCCAAAGCTCTGATTTCACTTACACTTGCACATGGGTTCAAGATGGTGGTGACACATAACCAACTTTGGGGATCTAGTAAATTAATTCAGTATACATATATTTGGTCCTAAGAGGGTTTGACAGTTTTAATATGTTTGTTCATGATACTAGAAGGTCTGAGCCTTTGCAAAGCAGGTTGTTATATCTCTAGCATCTTCATCATACATCAAATCCTGCACAAATCATTCATAGCCTTGCATACGAATCATAAGTGAAACTGACAATGGAATGTTGATCAATTTCAAATGATAGGGAATGAAGCACATTGCACACACCGAGCTGATGCTTAATAATTCTAATGTTTCATGTATTTCTCGTCTAGTTTCATTCTTAGGATATTTGCTAACGCTTGTATTTGAGTATGTGTGTTTTCAGGTTGAGTTCTCACCGAAATGCTCAGGAGCATTTCCAATAGAGTCACCATTTGTTGTGGCTGATCCACAACGTACCCCAAAATTGGGGACCCACCTTTTTTGCATGTGTTCCAAGAAGACCGAAGTGGCCCATATGCTAAAGTTCAAAGAAAAAAGCAAAACACCACAAGGAGAAAAAGTGTCGCGATATCGCGACATGTTGCACCATCGCGGCCAAAAAGAAAAAGTGTCGCGATATCGCGACATGTTGCACCATCATGCCCAAAAAGAAAAAGTGTCACGATATCGCGACATGTTGCACCATCACGGCAAAAAAGAAAAAGTGTCACGATATCGTGACATGTTGCACCATCGTGGCCAAAAGAAAAAGTGTCATGATATCGCGACATGTTGCACCATCACGACCCCAAAGAAAAAGTGTCGCGATATCGCGACATGTTGCATCATCGCGGCCAAAAAGAAAAAGTGTCACGATATCGCGACATGTTGCACTATCAGGCAAAAGAAAAAAGTGTCACGATATCGTGACATGTTGCACTATCGCGGCCAAAGAAAAAAGTGTCACGATATCGCGACATGTTGCATATCGTGGCAAGAGAGAAAAAGTGTCACGATATCGTGACATGTTGCATTTTCGGCCAAAAAGGAAAAGAGAAGAAAGAAAAGTGTCGCGATATCGCGACATGTTGCATTTTCGTGACCAAAAGAAAGAAAGAAAAGAAAGAAAAGTGTCGCGATATCGCGACATGTTGCATTTCAGGCAAAGAAAAAAGTGTCACGATATCGCGACATGTTGCATTTTTGCAACCGTACAGGAAAAAGTGTCGCGATATCGCGACATGTTGCATTTTCGCGACAAAACAAGAAAAAAAAGAAGAAAGAAAAGTGTCATGATATCACGACATGTTACATTTTCACGGCCAAAGACAAAAAGCGTCGCGATATCGCGACATGTTCCATTTTTGCCAAGGTAACGGACCTGCATAGTGACGTGGACATAAGGACAAAATCCAATGAAGAAGACAAAGCGTTACATAAGGAATCTTTAATGATTTGAAATCATTTAAGATGGTCGTTACACACGGAGGGAAACGGACGCAAGCCCATGTGGAGAAAATGCAGCGAAGGGCCACAAAATGGAAAGCAAAGCACACGCATACAAGGGAAGGTGAAATGAACAGTCAGGGAAGGTGAAACGAACAACCATCGGCAAATGAAACGAACCGTCATGGAAGGAGAAACAATGTTTTCACAAGTTTAAATACGCCATTCAAAGAGGCCAAAAGGGGGAGGAACTTTTCAGAGAAGATTGCAGTAATGAAGGCAAGGCCTTAGCACTGGGTTTCTCTGGATATTTTCTTCCACATTGGACTGGTTTTTCTTCTTCCACAGAAAGGGTTGGAAACTGTTGCGAGCAGAGTTGCAGAGCTGAAGGCGAAAAGGCCATTCTGGACCTGTTTGAGTTGTTTTCCTTCTATAGACTGGTTTGGGAAAACCAAAAATTCTGCTATTGTAAAATGACATATTTTTAATGCAGAAGTTTTCAGAAATTTGCATCTTGTGGGCAAGAAAGAAGGAGATTTTCTTTGCATGCTATGGATTTAATGTTTATTCTTTCATTCTTTCAGATTTCGAATTTATAGATAATGTTAATGCCATGTTTTTTGGGTTACATTAGGCGAATATTTGAAATCTGAATTTTATTTCGTACCCTAGGAACCAGCACTTAGCTTATCCGGATTGTGCTTGTTTGCAGGTCCAATAGGTTAGGTTGCATGCACGGAAACCTCACATCTTCGGTTTTGTCGTAATAGGATAGCATCATACTGGAAGCATTTTATTTTCAGTTTTCTGCATTTCATTTTCATTCTTTCTGCATTTTTTATTTTTTTTATGTTCCAGAAATTTTAACTTTTCAAGGCATTAAAATAAACATTTAAAAAATATCAAAATCTAAAAAACAATGAACAATCACTAAAGTTTCATGGTGAAATAAATCAACATTGCCCCTTGTTTACAGTTACTTGCAATCACTAAGGTGTTCCAAGCATTTAAATTGAATATCTTTATTTGAGATTACTAATACACATATGCAAATGCTAATACAACGGAGACCTTGGAGAAGTTGTTTGTTTAACTTCTTTGCAAGAGGGGATTTGGAACCCAAATCCTAAAGGAGAGTGTACTTTCACAACTGGGTGAAAATACCACTCAATAGTACGTTAATGGATTTCCATTCAATCGTAGAGTAGCCTTTATGGAAGCCTCCATTGAATAATATCCCATAGGGAGTTGAGCTTCTATCTGTATCACATGGTTAATGACATCTATATTGTATTTTAGAAACTCAGTGAAATATTGCATGGAGGTAAATTTAAGATTGCCTTCTTCATCTACTTGAGGCTTATGATATAAAACCTCTTCTTCTTTATCATGTTTTTCCTCATCTAATTTTGATGATACATAATCTTCAATTTGAATTTCATCTTCAGGATTTCCTTGATCTTTTTCTCCTATATGCTCATGTTCTACTTGTTTTCCAATTCTTAATTTAGGCATTTTACTTAAAATATTTTATCTTGCAGATATATATAATTATGCATATATGTGCTTAATGCTTGGGGTATATATGTTATACATATACCTAATTAATATATTATATTATATTTTTGGGTTTTTGTATTTTTTTGGATTACAAAAAATACAACAAACAAAATAAAAATTATAATATTATAGATATTATACTTTAATTTCTTGGAAAAGCCTATAGATATCATTAACAGGTTCCAATTCCTCAGGAGTCATATAGTGTTCTTCTTCAAACTAGAAGTTAGCAATTAAGAATTTTATGAAATGAGCTATAGTGATGCAATCAAATTCATAGTTTGACATATAAAATTACAACTCATGACATCATTCTCGATAAAGCACATCCCTAGGAACTCTATTAAATCTTCTCTTATCATCTGAGACAACTTATTGATTTTCCACATGTGATAAAAACTTATGTACCATTATTGTATTCTCAAGATAATATTCAAAAGAGTAAAGACTTGGGGAAATAATAGCTCTCTTATCTGATAGCCACCTATCACATGCTCTTTGAAGGTCAAAGTAAAAAGGTGCACTATCGGGATCCAAAAATCTAGAAAAGTCAAACCTTATGATTTTCTTGAATTCAGGTTCTTTGGCCCTTATAATTTCTAATCTTCTCCAAATCTCAGGGTATGGCACACTGACTAATGAAGAAAATTATTGGGTTGAAAATACTATACTAGCATTAATTTGTATGGCTCTCCTTATTTTGTAATCTACCATCTATGAAATTCACTAAAATGTTTTAAATTGTTTTTGTAATTTTTATGTTTTTTTTATGTTTTATAAATAAAAAATATGCCTAATATTTTCATGTCAGGTTCACCAAATAATGGTATAAAATTCACACCTTTCCTTCAAGCTGATGGATCCATGCCTTGAAGGGGAATGTGGGAATAATAGGTCTACACCTCAAAAGAGAGGTACTTGATAATATCTTCTTATGGTGATTTTTTGATGAATTGGGTGGGTTCACCAGGAAAAAATTTGTGGTAGTTTTCAATTCCTATGTTTGGGATTTGTTTTGATGTGTTCCTTTTATCAAATGTTGCATACACCTTGTTTTGGTCAATATTCAACTACGCTAACTTATATGCAAATTTTGATTCACATGTAGACAAAAAACAAACAAAAATGTTTAAATGTATAATGCAGTGCTTAAAAGTAATTTAAACTCTGACCTGTATCTGGAAGTCTGATGTAGTTTTTTATTCTTTGTTGTAGGTAAAATCGGTCAAAATCAGGCAAAATCGATCAAAATTAGGCAATATCGGGTGACCCGATTATGCAAAAATTCAACCGATCAGAACAAGACCCTGCAGTTTGACAACTTTGATACATAAATCAACAAGTTTATAGAATAACATGCATTTATTGAAGTTAATTGTGATCAATAATGAACGTAAAAGGATAATGATTGAATGAATGAATGTAGATCTATGCTAATTATATGGACATTCATGAAAAGACAATGAAATATGAATTTAGGAGCTAATGTATTAATGATAAAGGATTAAAAATGATTTAATCAGAGGATAAATATAATCTAAGATAGAAGAAACAAGGGAAAAGGATGAAAACAATGAGGTCTAGATGCCCCCAAGTAGTTGAATAGCATGGATGTGTGATGAAAACAAAATCGGGTAGTTTTGTCAAAATCAGGTGATCCGATATCGAAATTGCGTGATCCGATATTGCACGAATTTGACCTATGCACAACTTGAACCTATAAAAACATAAAAAAATGGTAGAAGTACAATATGAAATTATATGGATGTTCCAGGAGGAATCTAAGGTGAGGAGCTTGAATTAAATAGGGAGAGTTCAGCTGAGGGGTTGGGCTAAAATTGAAGAGGGGTTACAACCTCCTCTATTTTGGATGAAATCGATCAAACCGATCCCACAACCACTATGCAATTGCCTAGGTAGAGACAAAGAGGTTACAACCAAATTTTTTTGCCTTGCTAAGGCAAGAATTTTTCAGTTTTAGATAAAACTGGGTGACCCGATTTTGTGCAAAATTTGCCGATATTGCACAAAATTTATCGATTTTTCTAGAGGGCTAAAACAAACTTGTAATGGGAACAAAAATTGAGGTAGAAATTTTAGGGTAGTTAAATTTTATTTTTTTAAATGTTTATTAACTTAGGTTTGATTAATATGAGTCATTTTTAATGTGTTGCAGTAATTATACAACTTTTGATTAATCAACTAGGGTGTTTGAATCTCATGGAAAATCTCAAAAATCCCTTATAGCAACAAGTCACATCAATCAATCAATCATAAACTTCCTTTTATGATTTTTTGTTTATTAAAGGGTGTTCATAACATAGGATAGATACCGAATGGATATCAATAATTATTTTTAGACAACCACTAACTATTTTGTGCATATCTTTTAATCTACATAAGCTTATAAAAGAAAGCAATACATCTCTCATTACATCATCTCACATATGGGTGTTTAAATGATTAATTCTTATGATAAGAGTTACCATTTAAATTCATGATTTTTATACATTATGTGGTGTCATCCATTAGTTTGTAAAAAACACATTAGATTCATTCCTTATGTTTTAAGTGATTAAAGCATACAGGTTCATTGGCATTAGTTCATCATCATGTAATTAATGCATTCCATTACACATCATGTGTCATATCACATAAGTTAAGTGTATAAACAATTGAAACAAATTAAAAATGCATTTAATTATAAGTAATGCATCCATATATGTACTCATCATCATAGGGTATACATACATATAGATCATAGCATCTAACCATACATTTATCATCTAGCTAGTGCATGTCATAAATACATCACATCCATATGGAATAAATCAATACATCACATACGCATTGCATCCATGTGCATCTCATAAACATAAAATAATAAATTAACACATATAATGAGTCATAATCAACTAGAATATCATATATATATGTGTCAAATGTATACAAGAGGTACAAAATACCCATAGGCTACAATAGTGTAGGTCCTTAGACCTTACACTTAAAAAATTATACAGTGTCATCAATATACAATCATGAGTAGCCTACACCACTTGAGGCACCTCTCCCATCTCAACCCTCTCTACAAGGCTCCCTGGAGCTAGTGCCCACTGATCTCTCTAATCTAGCACCTATCTTATGACTGGGCCACACTTATGACTGATCAAACTCACTCCACCTACTCTATTGTGTGCCACTTGTTGTAGATATAACTATAAGTGTGCCCTCTCATAGCCTAACCTAAGACTCTAAAGCAATGATATAAGTAGAATCTATAATCTTCTAAGCTGTGTCATCTACTATTATACCTTATATATGCCTAAGCTTTGCATCTGTATCTAACCTGGTTGGAATCTAAGAGGGTGGCATATATGGTGTAGCTTGTGAAGTAGGAGTAGCACCCACCATTACCCTAAGCACATATCACTATGTAGTTTAGGGATCCAGGTGTGCCTGTGCAATATCCCACTGTGTAGTGATCTTCTCAATCTCTGTAGTGGCTGATTCAACCTATGCTCGAAGGGTGGTTCTCTCCACCTTGTATCCCCACCACTTAGTCTACCCTGATATGATATATGCCTATAGCACACTCATCTAGGCCTATAGGATGGCAATAGAGGTATCCCTCTCTAAAATTTGCCTATGATTTATCTGTAGTTAGGCCTATAGGCCATGAATCTAGACCTATAGCTAAGACATCTCCTCACCAGGCTCCTCATCACCCTCCACTTCATCATGTACCTTCTCATTTAGAGAGGTTGCCTATCCCCACACCCCCTTAGTCCTCTGGTGAACTCATCACCCATGTGGGTCATTATATGCTACCTTTGTAGTCTCACCATCCCTAGATATACCAAGGGGACCACCACCCTACCATAGCCTAGTGGTCCACCAAGAATAATAGTCATGAGTCATCCTAGCATATACTAATCCTATATCCTTTAGGGAATCATTCTCCTCTATAAAATTTGTGACATGAGGATAGGCTAGTTGTATTTCTGCCTTAAGATGGTGGTAGAGGACTAGATCCTCTGGGATATCCTATTGTATCCCAAACAATATGGTGACCCAAGAGAAATGAAAGAACTCTCACACACTAGGATTGCACCTGATGACCTAGTGATCATGTCTGGCTCATCACAAATAGTGATCAACCTCCTCCCATGTTGTGTAGTCTAAGTAAGGGTTCCATACAACTTGACTAGCCTGTAGTCCTATAATTTGATTCACATAGTGTTGTAAATATCCTGCATAAGACCTGATCCTGTATGTCTCTACCTCTCAAGGCCAGTAAGCTCCATAGCATTAATAAATGGGTACTACTACAATAATCACCAAAGGTAGTCCTCCTAGGTGGTTTATTTGAATGTGCTCCTACACCCATACCTGTACTAGAATACAACATCCTACTCTCACTCACCCCTATTTTGTAATACGATAGAGTTCATAATAGATTTGGGTAAGGAGAGCACTCCCCCATGATAAGATGAGTGGATGATCCTTCATGCTCTTTAATAGATCCTGTGTTGTGGCCAAGAGGTTCCATGGGAACCTCACTTTGAATGTATAAGGTAGCACAACATTGCAAAGGATGTGCATGAGCACAACCTAGCACCATGAAAATGCATATGCCCTATACTAGTGCTCTACTGGTACCCCACAATTCTTAATGTCCATGAGTGCCTCACCACTCTTAGCACCAAAAACCCTCTAGAAGATGGTGGTATTCATTGTGGTAGTTGAAGAAGTGATGGCCTATCCATTGATAGGAATTAGGAATATACGGTACATGTCCTCAAGTGTAACCATCATATCCCTAGTCAAAATATGGAAGGTATTAGTCCACACATCCCAATGATAGGCTAAGGTAATCATGTATGTCTAATCTACCCTAATGGTGGGAAATATCAAGACGTAGTCAAGGCCCACAACCCCAAACCAATCTAGGTATGCTTGGGTTAGCTAGGGTAGTAGCGTGCACAGTAATTCAGGCTCATGTGCCCATGCAGTCAAGGTCTAAAGGGATGGTAACACAATGCATAATAAGTCAAAAAAAAACTTACTTCAAAAAAATAAAAATCCAAAATCAAGCTTAAAAATTCAAAAACATGCACAACACAACTCCAACATTTCAAAAATATCAAAAAAAAGCAATTAAACACTAAAAAAATTAAATTTTTTTTCTAAAGTTGCTTAGCTGGTATTGACAGCCATAGTCACTATTGCAGCCATGTTTATCAACCATGGCTAGCACCAACTGTTAATTTGTTGATCATTGGTGTTTGAACCTAGATGCAGCTAACAACAATAGCCCCTAATTAGAAAATTGGGAGCTACGACTACCACCTATAGCTACGAGAATGACCCATTTTGAGGTTATTTCCCACCCAAAATAAATCCAAATTAAAACCCAACCCTTCTAAGCTAGCCTAGAGCTAATCCTAAACTAAGGTGAGGTTCATGTTTAATGAGGTTCATTTAATGTCATTTCTTAGTGAGGTTCATTTTAAATTGTGCAAATTAAATGAGAGACATTGAGATGCTACCTTCGAACCACCGGATCCACCAAGAGTGGAAGCCTCAAGTTGGTCTGCCATGAGATCAGGTAGTATTTTTGCAAGTGTTTCATATCAAAATTTCTCTTTCTCCTCTCAGAGCTCTCACTATCAGGAGTTGGTAGTAATAAATAATGAAAAATAAAAAAACCCTAATTTAATTTTATATTTTGCATTTGGACCTCAACTATGGATTTCAACCGTGGGCACAGATTAGGGTAATGTTGGCCATGGCTATCAAAAGTGGCTAAGAAATTTACTAAAACTAGCTATGGCTGGCAACCATGACTAGCAGACAATATTAAATGCTCTAAAGTCCAATTGTGAGGAGCTTCAAAATACATAATAAAAAATATTCACTGGTCTAGAAACCTCAAAAATTACAAAAATAACAAAAACAACACATAATTAAAAATTCAAATGTGCCTAGTATCTAGTTATTTACCCTATACACTTGGTGGTTGTAGTGACTCATGCTTCATGCAATCTGGTAATATGAGTAAACTACCGTAAGGTCATTTGGGGTAAAGTAGTCGTTGTTGACTTGAAATGTCTTCACCTCAATATCGAAGAAGGCCATGGTGGCTAGACTGTCCCTTGGAAATGAGGTATTTATTTTATTTCTTTTATGACATTTTTAGCAGATCATCAAACATAGTGATTCACCACAAGCTTAAATAGAATTGCTATCATCTTGATTCTCTAAGAAGGCCATTGCAGTTGGACTGATCAATGGGATAGATATGTACAACTACTATTAATGGTTGAAATCATGGTTGTAATAGGCCTTTCCCTATAAAAAATTGTAGAAGTATTGAATTTTCTAAAAATGAATCATTGTTTTAATCACTTGTCTTTACCCTCATCAACTCGTCACTTGAGAGGGTAGTCATAATATCAAATTCATAATCAAAATCAACAAAGAATCACTCGATCATGTCAAATTACATTCATCTTATGAATATTTTCTAACAACTATCATAAGCTTACCCTTTTGTTGAGGAAAAAGCAAATATGCTAGTTTGAAGCCTTTTAGTGATCCACCTATCAGCCTAATTGTAGTAGCCCTAATGCTACTTGATTGTTGTTGGACACGCAAAAGCTTTGCAAATTTAAGCCTTTCATCCCATTGGAAGTAATGGTTCTAGGATGTGCGTCCTTTGTAGTATTGAGGCATCTAATATTGATTAGATCAATGATCATCAATCAAACTACAACATGGCTTTAGATGATCTATTTTTTCTCAACATCGTGTTTTCCCGTAATGCATCCCAAAAGGGGCATCTATAGATACCTAAAATACATCATGTTTAGGAGACTATTCATATGGGCATATTTGCAAACCATATGAATGACCTTGGACCTTCCCAAGGCTAAATAGTGGTTTTAACCACTCATTCTAGGCATCCTAGGCCTATTTAGCCTTAGTAGTAGGTGACATCCGTAGCTAAGATCTTAGTTGCAGGTGGCAATCATGGCTAAGATCCTAGCCACACTGAGTAGCTACAGCTAGCCCTGTAACTGTGTCAACCTCCTTGAGCCAAATTGGTTGTTACAACTACATTTGCAACCAATTCAGGTGGTTTTGAGTGAGGAAGCTTCTAGATGTTTCCTCCCAACTACCCCAACCTAGAATTTCTTGATCTTGGCTTCCTTGAGAAGCCAATATTGGGATTGGTAAGTCTATTTATAGACCCATCAAATAGTCCAATAGGATCCAATTTTTATTGTAGTAAAGCCTTGCCAAATTGGAGAGCCAATTGCATCTTGTGAATAGTAAGGAGATGCTACCAAAATCTTAGTTTGAAAACCACCTTTGCAACAATGGAGCTTCCAAAGGCTTGAGAAGCAAACCTCACAATTCCACACCAATCCAATGTGAATCCAAGCAACTTCAATTGCCAATATATGTTTGGACATCAAGGTGATCCATGATCATCAATTCCTTGAAATAGTTGAGCATTCCCAACCTTGGTTTTAAGAGAAAGAAGGATTTTATTGTAGTCGTGGCTATCAACCGTGGCTAACAGAGCCAGTTTCTATGAGCACCCATGGCTAGGGTTTGATGCTCTTATTCTTCCATTTTAGCCATAGATTTCCATATCTATTTATGCAACTAGGTTAATGTAGTTTAGATTAGTCTTATTTCATGCATTTACATGGTTAATTAGCAATATTATAGGTAACTTTACCTTAATTTGTGTCACATTTGCTTGATTTCATAAATCTCCATAGAATAGCTTCTATTCATGCTTTATACTTCAAATCACATGCTATATTAGTTATCTTTATGCATTTTAAGGTATGATTTGTATTGATTTGATAATAGCATAGACATCTTTGCACATATTTATGCTTATTTCAATCATTTTCTCTATTTCTTGCTTTTCTTGGATAATAGCCTCATCATGAGAGACTTCATATGCATTTGATGTATTTTTGTTGTTTCTTGTATGCAGGTGATAGGTCCTTCAAGGCTTCAAAGCACTCTCAAAGATCAAATTCCTCTTGACAATGGAGAAGGAGGCATCCTAGTAAGCCCTCAAGCAAAGTTGGTGGAGATATAAGGATCCCTTAGAGTATATCACCCCCGTTTAGGGGCTTTCATACCATTGTAAACAATGTATCATTTGGTATCCCAAAGAGGGACGTAAATGCAACCGGATATGATCATTATTAATGCAAAGGAGATTACGTTTATTGTAAATTTGGTTCATCTATGTTCTTTACTTTCAATTTTATCATTGTGTTGCAATATTTGTCGATATATGCTCTTTAGACCATTCTACAATAAAAAATATTTGCATACCAAGTCTCTAAGGTAATATCATCAATAAAAAACACATCTAATGGTTCTAAACATGACTTAGAAGAAGTGGGTTCTTGGATTTGGTGAATGATGATAGTAGCATACTCATCATCCAACTCCAAAGGCAACAAAAAAGCAGTTGCGGCCATAGCATCGACAAAATGGTTGCTAGTTCTAGGAATAGATTCTAATGTTACTTTTTCAAACAATGATATAAGCTTAAGGATATATTCTTTATAAGGATGAATTTTCTCATCTCGTGTTTGATAAAATTTATTGATTTGATTTATTACAAGATGAGAATATTTGGAAACTAACAGAACTTTAATTTTTAAATCTAAAGTAGCTCGTAACCCAAGGATTAGAGCCTCATACTCTATAGTATTATTACTACAAAAAAATTGTAACTTAAAAGATAAAGGTATAATGTGCTTTTGGGGAGATTTCAATATGATACTAGCACCTGAACGACTCATACATCTAGCTCCATCAAAATACAAAGACCATGTCTCAGAATGGTCTTCTTCTAGATTAAGGCACTCATGAGTAAATTCAATGTTCATAGGATGAGTAGATTCTAAAGGCGTAGCAGCTAACTGATCAGCTATAACTTGGCCTTTAATAGATTTTTGGTTGATAAATGTGATTTCAAATTCACTAAGAGAAAGAACCCACTTAGTTGTGCATCCTGATAAGTAAGGTATACTCATCAAGTACTTTAATGGATCAGATTTAGCAATAACATATGTTTTATGACTAAGCATGTAATGACACAAATTTTACGTAGAAAACACAATCGCTAAACAAAATTTTTCCAATGGAGTATATCGGGTTACATAACTTATTAAAGTTCTTCTTATAGTATGTGGCTCATTATTTATTTTCATCATCAATTTGAGCCAACATATCTCCTAGTGAAAGTTTTGAAGCAGAAATATATAAAATAAATGGATGATCTATTCTAGGAGGAACACGCACTAGAGGAGTAAGAAGATACTATTTAATACTCTCAAAATCTTCTTGTAATTATTTATCCCAATTTAAGGGAATATTCTTCTTAAGTAATTTAATAAAAGGTCTCGGTTTATCCACCAACTTGTCGATGAAGCGACAGATAGATTGAAGTTTTCCTTGTAAAATTTTTAACTCTGATATGTTTTTAGGGGATGGCATATCAAGGATAGCCTTAATTTTTAGAGAATCTACTTCTATACCTCACACAGAAATAATAACACCAACAATTTTCCTGATTTAACTCCAAATACACACTTGTCAGGATTTAATCGTATTAGATATTCTCTTAGTCTATTAAACACTTTTCTTAAATCATTAATGTTATCATCTTATTTTTTTGAATGAGCTCTAATATCATCCACATAATCATGTAGAATATCATACATCATATCATGAAATATGTACGTCATAGCTCGTTGATATGTTGCACCTCCATTTTTTAATCCAAATGGCATTACTTTCCAACAAAATGTTCCCCAAGGAGTAATGAAGGTTATTTTAGATTGGTCTTCAAAAGCTATTTTTATTTGGTTGTATCCTAAAAAACCATCCATGAGGGAGAGCATCCCACTCCCAGTTGTGAAATCTATGATCTGATCCATATTAGGGACGAGAAAATCATCTTTTGGGCATGCAAATTTAAGTCTCTAAAATCAGTGCAAACCCTAATCTTAGTACCTTCTTTCTTAGTTACTGGAACAACATTTGATATCCACTCAGCATAGTCAATAGCTTGTATAAAATTTACATTCAAAATATTTTGTAATTCACTTTTGACTAGTAGTGCTACTTTAGGATGCATTTTTCTAATTTTTTGCTTTACAGGTTTAGCATAAGGGCACACTACTAGATGGTGCATAACTATAGAATAATCTAGGTCTGGCATATATGTGTATGTCCAAGCGAAAACATTAGCATATTTTGTAAGAAATTCAATATATAATTTTTGTTTTTCTTCATTTAATTCTGATCCAATTTTGACTAGGCGAGGGTTCTCTTCTGTTCCAATATTAACTTTTAAAGTATCTTGTACAACAATATTTAAGTCTCTTTCAAAGTTGGGTGGTGCAGGTGATACACCCATTTATTGTAACTCTTCTCATGTGCATTTGGCTAGTTCTTATTGAGGGTTAGTTGCTTCAACATGAGATATACATGGCATAGATCCATCAAAGAAGAATTTATTCCTTAAAACTTCATCAAGAGATATATCATGAAAGATATCATCTTCTAAACATTCATCCGAAGAAGCAATCATTTCTAGATAAGATACGGTTAACATATTGCATGTATGTATCCTTTTAAAGATCTCTTTTTTTTCCATATATTCTTGACATGTTATGAGGTGATCATCATATTTATATGGGAATGGTTCTATTTTTGTGGAAATATAACCAAGACCACATCGGGTAGGCCAATATTCAACTTCTAAAGGTTCTTTCATACCATTTTCATGAGATCCTAAACCTTTACCTCTATAACCCATATTACACATCATTGGTTTTGATTTTATATATCCATCAAAAAAATAACACTTATAAAATCCATCTCGATCAACTATAACTTTAACAACTAAAATTTTACCCCAATCATACCTTGCATACACAAAGGCACAACTCCCAATATGGAAAATGTTTTCCTTATTTGGCAAGTGCAAGGTTCAAGGAGATGGAAGTAACTTAGATAACACTAAGGAATATCAGGTAATAAAATAAACTTCTATATTTGCAAAGACTGAATATAAGTTCGATAATACTTCATCCGAAAGAGCATATGAAGTAGATGGAATATATTCCTTAACTGGTTTTTTAGATGCTGTGAATTTAAACACTGTAGACTCAGGAGGTGGATCTAATAATGTGGATTTAGGAAATGGATTGGATATGGGCTCAGAAGATGATGATGATAATGAATTAGAATTCATTGATGTTGGTGATTTAGAATATGCTTTTGATGATATGGGTTTAGAAGTTGATGATGATTTAGATTTAGATGGTCTTGACGATGAGGGTGGACTGGGATGAGCAGAAGATATAGCAGGATAGAATAGAACCCCTATAGACTCCTCCACAACACACATATCAAATGGTTTGGGATCACCATGGATGTTGAATAATTGATTCTTGAACTCAAATTTGAAACATTGATGTAATGTGGAAGGTACTGCTCTCATTGCATTGATTCAAGGTCAACCTAGAATAATATTGTACGATGCAAAACAAGGTATAACAAACACAGTCATATCAAAAATTCTTGGGCCAGCTTGCAATGGGACTATCATTACTCCATATGTTTCTTGAGTTTCATCATTAAATGCTTTAATAATCATTTTAGTACTTTTCATATCTTCTTTTTTAAACCCAAATCTTAAAAAAAATCATATGTGCAAATATTTAAAAATGATCCATTATCAATTAAAAATATTTGCATACCAAGTCTCTAAGGTAATATCATCAATAAAAAACACATCTAATGGTTCTAAACATGAATTAGAAGAAGTGGGTTCTTGGATTTGGTGAATGATGATAGTAGCATACTCATCATCCAACTCCAAAGGCAACAAAGAAGTAGTTGCGGCCATAGCATCAACAACACGGTTGCTAGTTCTAGGAATAGATTCTAATGTTACTTTTTCAAACAATGATATAAGCTTAAGGATATATTATTTATAAGGATGAATTTTCTCATCTCGTGTTTGATAAAATTTATTGATTTGATTTATTACAAGATGAGAATATTTTGAAACTAACAAAATTTTAATTTTTAAATCTAAAGTAGCTCGTAACCAAAGGATTAGAGCCTCATACTCTATAGTATTATTAGTACACAAAAATTGTAACTTAAAAGATAAAGGTATAAGGTGCTTTTGGGGATATTTCAATATGATACTAGCACCTGAACCACTCATACATCTAGATCCATAAAAATACAAAGACCATGTCTCAGAATGGTCTTCTTCTAGATTAAGGCACTCATGAGTAAATTCAATGTTCATAGGATGAGTAGATTCTAAAGGTGCAGCAGCTAACTGATCAGCTATAACTTGGCCTTTATTAGATTATTGGTTGATAAATGTGAGTTCAAATTCACTAAGAGCAAGAACCCACTTAGTTGTGCATCTTCATAAATAAGGTATACTCATCAAGTACCTTAATGGATTAGATTTAGCAATAACATATATTTTATGACTAAGCATGTAATGACGCAAATTTTGCGTAGAAAACACAACCGCTAAACAAAATTTTTCCAATGGAGTATATCGGGTTCCATAACTTATTAAAGTTCTTCTTATAGTAGGTGGCTCATTATTTATTTTCATCATCAATTTGACCCAACATAGCTCCTAGTGAATGTTTTGAAGGAGAAATATATAAAATAAATGGATGATCTATTCTAGGAGGAACAAGCACTAGAGGAGTAAGAAGATGCTATTTAATACTCTCAAAAGCTTCTTGTAATTATTTATCCTAATTTAAGGGAATATTCTTCTTAAGTAATTTAATAAAAGGTCCCGTTTTATCCATCAACTTGTCGATGAAGCGATGGATAGATTAAATTTTTCCTTGTAAACTTCTTAATTCTGATATGTTTTTAGGGGGTGGCATATCAAGGATAGCCTTAATTTTGAGAGGATCTACTTCTATACCTCACATAGAAGTAATAACCCCAACAATTTTCCTTATTTATCTCCAAATACACACTTGTCAGGATTTAATCGTATTAGATATTCTCTTAGTCTATAAAACACTTTTTTAAATCATTAATGTGATAATATTATTTTGCTGAATGAGCTATAATATCATCCACATAATCATGTAGAATATCATACATCATATCATGAAATATGTATGTCATAGCTCGTTGATATGTTGCACCTTCATTTTTTAATCCAAATGGCATTACTTTCCAACAAAATGTTCCCCAAGGAGTAATGAAGGTTGTTTTAGATTGGTATTCAAGAGCTATTTTTATTTGGTTGTATCCTAAAAAACCATCAATAAGGAAGAGCATCCCACTCCCGGTTGTGAAATCTATGATCTAATCCATATTAGGGAGGGGAAAATCATCTTTTGGGTATGCAACATTTATTTCTCTAAAATCAATGCAAACCCTAATCTTAGTAGCTTCTTTCTTAGTTACTGGAACAACATTTGATATCCACTCAACATAGTCAATAGCTTGTATAAAATTTACATTCAAAAGCTTTTCTAATTCACTTTTGACTAGTAGTGCTAATTTAGGATGCATTTTTCTAAGTTTTTGCTTTACAGGTTTAGCATAAGGGCACACTACTAGATGTTGCATAACTATAGAAGAATATAGGCCTGGCATATATGTGTATGTCCAAGAAAAAACATTAGCATAATCTGTAAGAAATTCAATATATAATTTTTGTTTTTCTTCACTTAATTTTGATCCAATTTTGACTAGGCGAGGGTTCTCTTCTGTTCCAATATTAACTTTTAAAGTATCTTGTACAACAATATTTAATTCTCTTTCAAATTTGGGTGGTGTGGGTGATACACCCATTTCTTGTAACTCTTATCATGTGCATTTGGCTAGTTCTTATTGAGGGTTAGTTGCTTCAACATGAGATATACATGGCATATATCCATCAAAAAAAAAAATATTCCTTAAAAATTCATCAAGAGATATGTCATGAAATATATCATCTTATAAACATTCATCCGGAGAAGCAATAATTTCTAGATAAGATAAAATTAACATATTGCATGTATGTATACTTTTAAATATCTCTTTTTGTTCCATATATTCTTGATATATTATGAGGTGATCATCATATTTATATGGGAATGGTTCTATTTTTGTGGAAATATAGCCAAGACCACATCGGGCAGGCCAATATTCAACTTCTAAAGGTTCTTTCATACCATTTTCATGAGATCCTAAACCTTTACCTCTATAACCCATATTACACATCATTGGTTTTGATTTTATATATCCATAAAAAAAATAACACTTATAAAATACATATTGATCAACTGTAACTTTAACATCTAAAATTTTACCCCAATCATACCCTGCATACACAAAGGCACAACTCCCAATATGGAAAATGCTTCCCTTCTTTGGCAAGTGCAAGGTTCGGGGAGATGGAGGTAACTTAGATAACACTAAGGAATCTTGGGTAATAAAATTAACTTCTTCTATATTTGCAAGGACTGAATATAAGTCCGACAATACTTCATTCGAAAGAGCATATGAAGTGGATTGAATATCTTCCTTAACTAGTTTTTTAGATGCTATGAGTTTAAAAACTATAGACTCAGGAGGTGGATCTAATATTGTGGATTTAGGAAATGGATTGGATATGGGCTCAGAAGATGATGATGATAATGACTTAGAATTCATTGATGTTGGTGATTTAGAATATACTTTTGATGATATAGGTTTAGAAGTTGATGATGATTTAGATTTATATGGTCTTGACGATGAGGGTGGACCGGGATGAGCAGAAGATATAGCAGAATAGAATAGAACCCCTATAGGCTCCTCCACAACACACATATCAAATGGTTTGGGATCACCATGGATGGTGAATAATTGATTCTTGCACTCAAATTTGACACATTTATGTAATGTGGAAGGTACTGCTCTCATTGCATTTATCCAAGGTCAACCTAGAATAATATTGTACGATGCAAAACAAGGTACAACAAACATAGTCATATCCAAAATTCTTGGGCCAGATTGCAATGGGACTGTCATTACTCCATATGTTTCTTGAGTTTCATAATTAAATGCTTTAATAATCATTTTAGTACTTTTCATTTCTTCTTTTTAAACACAAATCTTAAAAAAAAAATCATATGTGCAAATATTTAAAGATGATCCATTATCAATTAGAACTCTTTTGAATCCTACATATTCGATGAATGTTGTAATGTATAAAGGATTATCTCTATACATGCTTTGAGGAGGGATATATTTGTCACAAAAATCTATGAAATTTGTTTCATCCAAAGTCACAACATTCACCACAACATTAGGTTCAATATCTTCAAGTACCATCATCTTGCTTAAAGTTCTCATCAATTCTCCCTATGTATAGAGTAAGTTCTTAAGAGATCCAAAAGAGAAATTCTCATTGTAATGGTAGCTAATTATTCATTAATATCATATGGAGATCTTTGTTGTGAACCTAGTACATTATTTCCCTTAGTGGGAGCTCTTAGTACAAAAGGAGTTGATTTCTCATTTTGACTTTGTGGTTGAGAATTTTGAACTTGTGCTTTTTATCTTGTCACAACCCCAATGGTACCCACAATGTTGCTATGTCGAGGATTACCAAAATGGGGTCTAGCATTTTTTGCTTGTTAATTTGAAATAATTTGTTGATATTATGGTCTAGTAGTTATTCTACTTGGAAATGGATCTTCTAGAACTGATAAATTTGTAATAGGAGTGAATTGATCCAATTCATAATCAAAACTATTTGAAGCAATCTCTAGTTCACTCCTAGTTTCACTTTCTGTGTCGCTTTCTGTATTACTTTTAGTATCTTCTGAAGATGATTGAAAATATTGTGTTGGTCTAATTGTGACCATAGATAAATATGTTTGCAAATCTTATTGTGGTAAAAAGCTACTAATGGTTCCCACATATCGATTTGGATGAGGAACATTGTGATGATCTACTTGGTTTACTACTTCTTTACCATGGTTGGGTAAAGGATGTTGAGAAATATCTAGGGTTTGATTTGCATTTTGATTTGCTTATTTTTGGGTATTATTTTGAGTATTATTGTTTGTAGGAAATTGTTGAACTTCCATTTTTCCTTTGTCAATCAAATCTTGTATCACATGCTTTAACCTTTTACAATAATTTGTAGAATGTCCATCTACTTGATGGAAATTACAATGTAAGTTAGACCTATATCTAGTTGCAATAGTATCTGGTTGTATTATTCCAGGCAACCGTACCAAGCCTTGCTCCAATAATTGAGGTAAAATCATTGTTAAAGGTTGATTTAATCTTGTGAATTATCTTGGTGGCTTATCAGGAACTTTCAATAAAAACTTCTGAAATGTTTCTGCAGCATTGACAATTGAAGTATTCTTGCTATCAGTAACTCCGTCACCCACTACTTGTTTATTTTTATATTGATTTTTAGAAGCTTTATCTTCATATTTCTTCTTAAATTGATATCTTCTAATAAGGGCTTCTTCTACCCTTATTGCTAAATCAATGGCTTGATCAAAGGATGTTACTGTAGCAGTAGAAAGCTCATAAGATAATTATTCTTGTAAATTACCAATGAATATATCCAACATATTACAGTGAGGTAAAGCAAAATATAATTTGCCTAAGAGTTGTCTCCACTTAGTCAAGAATTTAGCAAAAATCTCATATTTTCCTTGATTTAAATTATACAAATCTTTAATTGTCAAATGCCTCTCTATGTAAGCACTGAATTGGTGAACAAACATTTCTGTTGTCTCTTAAAAATTTCTTAAATATTTTTTAGGTAACTGATAATACCACTCTAAAGCCATACCTCCAAGATTTTTAGGAAACGTCTTTAGTAACAACAAGTCATAATGAGAGATATCATGAAATATTGTCCTAAACATACGAAGATTCTCAATAGGATCTTTGGTTCCTTTATATATTGGTAGGATAGGCATAGGAAAATGCTTAGGATATGGTTGGGCAACCACAATAGGATCCAAGGGTTGGCTACACATATATCTATAACTATAAGAGGGACGGTAGGGATCTATATAATCTAGTATTGAAGTTAACTATTTAACCATGGCTTCAAGCCGTTGTTGTTGTCCACTGAATTGATTTTGTTGTACTATATTATTGTGTCTTTGATAATAAGTTTGTATTGGTGCATAATGATTCCCAACTAAAACACTCTTATGTAGAGTGTTACTAGGAGGATTATTATGAAGTTGATAGGGAATTTTGTTTTGTTGAACCTTTTGCTGATTCTAACTAAGATGGTGCATCTTCTTAATTCTTTGTGCTACCTTTTGTGAAGTAGAATATGGTTGTTTTTGTTTGGAATTTAAATTTATTATTGGTGGTGGTTGTGCTATATTCTAATTCAAATTCTGATTTATATTTTGAGATGTACCAACTTGATTTTTGTTCATGTATGTTAATGGATTTCCATTCAATCGAAGAGTAGCCTCTATGGAATCCTCCATTGAATAATATCCCATAGGGAGTTGAGCTTCTATCTGTATCACATGGTTAATGACATCTATATTGTATTTTAGAAACTCAGTGAAATATTGCATGGAGGTAAATTTAAGATTGCCTTCTTCATCTACTTGAGGCTTATGATATAAAACCTCTTCTTCTTTATCATGGTTTTCCTCATCTAATTATGATGATACATAATATTCAATTTGAACTTCATCTTCAATATTTCCTTGATATTTTTCTCCTATATGCTCATGTCCTACTTTTTTTCCACTTCTTAATTTAGGCATTTTACTTAAAATATTTTATCTTGCAGATATATATAATTATATATATGTGCTTAATGCTTGGGGTATATATGTTATATATATACCTAACTAATATATTATATTATGTTTTTGGGTTTTTGTAGTTTTTTGGATTGCAAAAAATACAACAAACAAAATAAAAATTATAATATTATAGATATTATACTTTAATTTCTTGGAAAAGCCTATAGATATCATTAACAGGTTCCAATTCCTCAGGGGTCATATAGTGTTCTTCTTCAAACTGGAAGTTAGCCTTTAAGAATTTTATGAAATGAGCTATATTGATGCAATCAAATTCATAGTTTGACATATAAAAGTACAACTCATGAAAATATTCTCGATAAAGCACATCCCTAGGAACTCTATTAAATCTTCTCTTATCATCTGAGATAACTTCTTGATTTTCCACACGTGATAAAAACTTATGTACCATTATTGTATTCTCAAGATAATATTCAAAAGAGTAAAGACTTGGGGAAATAATAGCTCTCTTATCTAATAGCCACCTATCACATGCTCTTTGAAGGTCAAAGTAAAAAGGTGCACTATCGGGATCCAAGATTCTAGACAAGTCAAACCTTATGATTTTCTTGAGTTCAGGTTCTTTGGCCCTTATAATTTCTAATCTTCTCCAAATCTCAGGGTATGGCACACTGCCTAATGAAGAAAATTATTGGGTTGACAATACTATACTAGCATTAATTTGTATGGCTCTCCTTATGTTGTAATCTACCATCTATGAAATTCACTAAAATGTTTTAATTTTTTTTTGTAATTTTTATGTTTTTTTATGTTTTATAAATCTGAAATATGCCTAATGTTTTCATGTCAGATTCACCAAAGAATGTAGTTCTAAAATTCATGTACTCCTTTCCTTCAAGCTGATGGATCCATGCCTTGAAGGGGAATGTGGGAATAATAGGTCTACACCTCAAAAGAGAGGTACTTGATCGTATCTTCTTATGGTGATTTTTCGATGAATTTGGTGGGTTCACCAGGAAAAATTTTGTGGTAGTTTCCATGCCTAGGTTTGGGATTTTTTTTTATGTGTTCCTTTTATCAAATCTTGCATACACCTAGTTTTGGCCAATATTCAACTACGCTAACTTATATGCAAATTTTGATTCACATGTAGACAACAAATAAAAAAAAATATTTAAATGTATAATGCAGTGCTTAAAAGTAATTTAAACTCTGACCTATATCTAGAAGTCTGATGTAGTTTTTTATTCTTTTCTGTAGGTAAAATCGGTCGAAATCAGGCAAAATCGATTGAAATTAGGTAATATCGGGTGACCCGATTATGCAAAAAATCCAACCGATCAAAATAGGACACTGTAGTTTGACAACTTTGATATAGAAAACAAGTTTATAGAATAACATGCATTTATTGAAGTGAATTGTGATCAATAATGAACTTAAAAGGATAATTATTGAATGACTGAATGTAGATCTATGCTAAATATATGGACATTCATGAAAAAATGATCAAATATGAATTTAGGAGCTACTGTTTTAATGATAAAGGATTAAAAATGATTTAATCAAAGGATAAATATAATCTAAGATAGAAGAAACAAGGGAAAAGGATGCAAATATTAAGGTCTAGATTCCCCCAAGTAGTTTAATAACATGGATGTGTGATGAAAACAAAATTTGGTAGTTTTGTTAAAATCAGGTGATCCGATATCGAAATCGCATGATCCAATATTGCACAAATTTGACCGATGCACAAATTGAACCTGTAAAAACACAAAAAAATGGTAGAAGGACAATATGAAATTATATGGATGTTCCAAGAGGAATCTGAGGTGAGTAGCCTAAATTAAATAGGGAGAGTTTAGCTGAGGGGTTGAGCTAAAATTGAAGGGGGGTTACAACCTCCTCTATTTTGGATGAAATCAATCAAATTGATCCCACAACCATCGTGCAGTTGCCCAGGTAGATACAAAGAGGTTACAACCAAATTTGTTTGCCTTGCTAAGGCAATCATTTTTTAGTTTTAGATAAAATTGGGTGACCCGATTTTGTGCAAAATCTATCGATATTGCACAAAATCTATCGATTTTTCTAGAGGGCTAAAACAAACTTGTAATGGGCACAAAAATCGAGGTAGCAAGTTGAGGGTAGTTAAATTTGATTTTTTTAAATGTTTATTAACTTAGGTTTGATTAATATGAGTCATTTTTAATGTTCTACCGTTAGTATACAACTTTTGATTAATCAACTAGGGTGTTTGAATCTCATGGAAAATCTCAAAAATCCCTTATACCAACAAGTCACATCAATCAATCAATAATAAACTTCCTTTATGATTTTTTGTTTATTAAAGGGTGTTCATAACATAGGATAGATACCGAATGGATATCAACAATTATTTTTAGAAAACCACTAACTATTTTGTGCATATCTTTTAATCTACATAAGCTTATAAGAGAAAGCAATACATCTCTCATTACATCATCTCATGTATGGTTGTTTAAATGATTAATTCTTATGATAAGAGTTACCATTTACATTCATGATTTTTATACATTCTATGGTATCATCCATTAGTTTGTAAAAAACACATTAGATTCATTCCTTATGTTGTAAGAGATTAAAGCATACAGGTTCATTGGCATTAGTTCATCATCATGTAATTAATGCATTCCATTTCACATCATGTGTCATATCACATAAGTTAAGTGTATAAACAATTGAAACAAATTAAAACTGCATTTAATTATAAGTAATGCATCCATATATGTACTCATCATCATAGGGTATACATACATATAGATCATAGCATCTAACCATACATTTATCATCTAGCTAGTGCATGTCATCAATACATCACATCCATATAGCATAAATCAATACATCACATAAGCATTGCATCCATGTGCATCTCATAAACATAAAATAATAAATTAACACATATAATGAGCCATAATCAACTAGAAGATCATATATTTATGTGTCAAATATATACAAGAGGTAAAAAATACATGTAGGCTACAATAGTGTAGGTCCTTAGACCTTACACTTAAACTATACAGTGTCATCAATATACAATCATGAGTAGCCTACACCACTTGAGGCACCTATCCCCTCTCCACCCTCTCTATGAGGCTACTTGGAGCTAGTGCCCACTGATCTCTCTAATCTAGCACCTATCCTCTGACTGGGGCACACTTATGAATGATCAAAATCACTCCACCTACTCTATTGTGTGCCACTTTCTGTAGATCTAAATAGAAGTGTGCCCTCACATAGCCTAACCTAAGACTCTAAAGCAATGATATAAGTAGAATATACTATCTTCCAAGCTGTGACATCTACTATTATGCCTTATATATGCCTAAGATTTGCATCTGTATCTAACCCAATTGGACCCTAAGAGGGTATCATATATGGTGTAGCTTGTGAAGTAGTAGTAGCACCCACCATCACCCTAAGCACATATCACTATGTAGTTTAGAGATCCAGGTGTGCCTATGCAAGATCCCACTATGCAGTGATCTTCTTAATATATGTAGTGGCTGAGTCAACCTATCTCAGAGGGTGGTTCTCTCCTCCTTGTATCCCCACCTCTTAGTCTACCCTGATATGATGGCAATATGATGGCAATAAAGGTATCCCTCTCTAAAATTTACCTCTGAGTCATCTGTAGTTAGGCCTACAGGCCATGAATCTAGACCTGTATCTAAGACATCTCCTCACTAGGCTCCTCCTCACTCTCCATTTCATCTTGTGCCTTCTCCTTTAGATATTTTGCCTATCCCCACACCCCCTCAGTCCTCTGGTGAAATCATCACCCATGTGGGTCATTATATGCTACCTTTGTAGTCTCACCATCCCTAGATCTACCATGAGGGCCACCACCCTACCATAGCCTAGTGGTCCACCAAGCATAATTATCATGAATCATCCTAGAATATACTAATCCTATATCCTCTAGGGCATCATTCTCCTCTGTCAAAGTTATGACATGAGGACAGGCTAGTTGTATCTCTGCCTTAAGATGGTTGTAGAGGACTAGATCCTTTGGGATATCCTATTGTATCCCAAACTATCTGGTGACCCAAGAGAAATGAAAGAAATCTCACACACTAGGATTGCACCTGATGACCTAGTGATCATGTCTGGCTCATCACAAATAGTGATCAACCTCCTCCTATGTTGTGTAGTCTAAGTAAGGGTTCCATACAACTTGACTAGCCTATAGCCCTATAATTTGATTCACATAGTGTTGTAAATATCCTGCATAAGACCTGATCCTATATGTCTCTACCTCTCAAGGCTAGTAAGATCCATAACATTAATAAATGGGCACTACTACAATAATCACCAAAGGTAGTCCTAGGCAGTTGATTTGAATGTGGTGCTACACCCATATCTGTAGTAGAATAATGCATCCTACTCTCACTCACCCCTATTTTGTAATGCGGTAGAGCTCATAATAGATTTGGGCAAGGAGAGCACTCCCCCATGATAATATGAGTGGATGATCCTTCATGCTCTTCAATAGATCATGTATTTTTCCCAAGAGGTTCCTTGGGAACCTCACTTTGAATGTATAATGTAGAACAACATTTCAAAGGATGTGCATGAGCACAACCTAGCACCATGAAAATGCATCTGACCTATACCAATGCTCTACTGGTACCTCACCATTCTTAATGTCCATGAGTGCCTCACCACTCTTAGCTCAAAAAACCCTCTAGAATATGGTGGTCTTCGTTGTGGTAGTTGAAGAAGTGATGGCCTATCCATTTATGGGAATTAGGAATATATGGTACATGTCCTCAAGTGTAACCATCATATCCCTAGTCAAAATATGGAAGGTATTGGTCCACACATCCCAATAATAGGCTAAGGTAATCATGTATGTTTAATCTACCCTAATGGTGGGAAATATTAGGATGTAGCCAAGGCCCACAACCCCTAACTAATCTAGGTATGCTTTGGTCAGCTAGGGTAGTAGCGTGCATAGTAATTTAGGTTCACATGCCCATGCAGTCAGGGTCTAAAGGGATGGTAACACAATGCATAATAAGTCAAAAAAAAAAACTTCAAAAAAATAAAAATCCAAAATCAAGCTTAAAAATTAAAAAACATGCACAACACAACTCCAACATTTCAAAAATATAAAAAAAAGCAATTAAACACTAAAAAAATTAATTTTTTTTCTAAAGTCACTTAGCTGGTGTTGATAGCCATAGTCACTATTGCAGCCATGTTTATCAACCACGGCTAGCACCAACTGTTAATTTTTTGATCATTGGTGTTTGAACCTAGATGCAGCTAACAACCATAGCCCCTAATTGGAAAATTTGGAGCTAAGGCTACCACCTGTAGCTACGAGAATGACCCCTTTTGATTTTATTTACCATGGATTTCAACCATGGGCACAGATTAGGGTAATGTTGGCCATGGCTATCAGACATTGCTAAGAAATTTACTAAAACTAGCTATGGCTGAAAACCATGACTAGCAAAAAATATTAAATTCTCTAAAGTCCAACTGTGAGGAGCTTCAAAATACATAATAAAAAATATTCACTGGTATAGAAACCTCAAAAATTACAAAAATAACAAAAACAACACATAATTCAAAATTCAAATGTGCCTAGTATCTAGTTATTTACCCTATACACTTGGCGATTGCAGTGACTCACGCTCCATGCAATCTGGCAATATCAGTAAATTATCGTAAGGTCATTTGGGGTAAAGTAGTCATTGTTGACTTGAAATGTCTTCACCTCAATCTCAAAGAAGGCCATGGTGGTTGGACTGTCCCATGGAAATGAGGTATTCATTTCATTTCTTCTATGACATTTTTAGCAAATCATCAAACATAGTGATTCACCACAAGCTTAAATAGAATTGCTATCATATTTATTCTCTAATAAGGCCATTGCAGTTGGAATGATCCATGGGATAGATATGTATAACTACTATTAATGGTTGAAATCATGATTGTAATAGGCCTTTTGCCATAAAAAATTTCAAAAGTCTTGAATTTTCCAAATTATGCATTTTTGTCAAATGAATCATTGCTTTAATCACTTGTCCTTACCGTCATCAACTCGTCACTTGAGAGGGTAGTCATAATATCAAATTCATAATCAAAATAAACAAAGAATAACTCGATCTTGTCAAATTACATTCATCTTATGAATCATTGCTAACAACTATCATAAGCTTACCCTTTTGTTGAAAAAAAAGCAACTATTCTAGTTTAAAGCCTTTTAGTCATCCACCTATCAGACCTATTGTAGTAGCCCTAATGCTACTTGATTGCTTCTAGACACACAAAAGATTTGCAAATTTAAGCCTTCCATCCCATTGGAAGTAATGGTTCTAGGATGTGTCCTTTGTAGTACTGAGGCATCTAATATTGATTAGATCAATGATCATCAATCAAACTACAACATGGCTTTAGGTGATCTATTTTTTCTCAACATCATGTTTTCCCACAATGCATCCCAAAAGGGGCATCTATAGATACCTAAAATACATCATGTTTAGGAGACTATTCATATGGGAATATTTGCAAACCATATGAATGACCTTGGACCTTCCCAAGGCTAAGTAGTGGTTTTAACCACTCATTCTAGGAATCCTAGACCTATTTAGCCTTAGTAGTAGGTGAAATACATAGCTAAGATCTTAGTTGCAGGTGGTAATAATGGCTAAGATCCTAGCCACACTGAGTAGCTACAGCTAGCCCTATAACTATCTCAACCTCCTAACTTGAGCCAAATTGGTTGTTACAACTACATTTGCAACCAATTCAGGTGGTTTTGAGTGAGGAAGCTTCTATATGTTTCCTCCCAACTACCCCAACCTAGAATTTCTTGATCTTGGATTCCTTGAGAAGCCAATATTGGGATTGGTAAGTCTATTTATAGACCCCTCAAATAGTCCAATAGGATCCAATTTTTATTGTAGTAAAGCCTTACGAATTGGAGAGCCAATTGCATCTTGTGAAGAGTAAGGAGATGCCACAAAATCTAGTTTGACAACCACCTTTGCAACAATGGAGCTTCCAAAGGCTTGAGAAGCAAACCTCACAATTCCACACCAATCCAACATGAATCCAAGCAATTTCAACTATTAATATGTGTTTGGACATCAAGGTGATCCTTGATCATCAATTCCTTGAAATATTTGAGCATTCCCAGCCTTGGTTTTAAGAGAAAGAAGGGTTTTCTTGTAGTCACGGCTATCAACCATGGCTAACAGAGCCAGTTTCTCTAAGCACCCGTTGCTAGGGTTTGATGCTCTTATTATTCCATTTTAGCCATAGATTTCCATATATAGTTATGCAACTAGGTTAATGTAGTTTAGATTAGTCTTATTTCATGCATTTACATGGTTAATTAGCAATATTATAGGTAACTTTACCTTAATTTGTGTCACATTTGCTTGATTTCATAAATATCCATAGAATAGCTTCTATTCATGCTTTATACTTCAAATCACATGCTAGATTAGTTATCCTTATGCATTTTAAGGTATTCTTTATATTTATTTGATAATATCATAGACATCTTTGCACATATTTATGCTTATTTCAAGCATTTTCTCTATTTCTTGCTTTTCTTGGATAATAGCCTCATCATGAGAGACTTCATATGCATTTGACGTATTTTTGTTGTTTCTTGCATGCAGGTGATAGGTTCTTCAAGTTTTCAAAGAACTCTCAAAGATCAAATTCCTCTTGACAATGGAGAAGGAGGCATCCTTGTAAGCCCTCAAGCAAAGTTGGTGTAGATATAAGGAGCCCTTAGAGTATATCACCTCTATTTAGGGGCTTTCATACCATTGTAAACAATGTATCATTTGGTATCCCTAACAGGGACATAAATGCAACCAGATATGATCATTATTAATGCAAATGAGCTTACTTTTATTGTAAATTTGGTTCATCTATGTTCTTTACTTTCAATTTGATCATTGTGTTGCAATATTTGTCGATATATGCTCTTTAGACCATTCTACAAGGCCTATCCAATACATTGCACAATTTCAAATCTTGGTCATCAATCATATTATAATTTCATGGATAACCTCCAAGAAAAGCATTACAAAAATCATACTCAAATGATAGGTAAGCTTCAAATATGCCTTGTAAGTATTTAAGTAAAGAATGAAGAAATTGAATGTTTTATAAATCCTATATGCTATGTAAGATTAAAACAAAAGTTATTTATATCGAGAATACATGGATGGTTTAGTATATAAAATAAGCTAAGAAGAGAGTAGAGCAATGTATGGGCATGGCTTAATTGGAATTTTCAAATTTTATCACAAATATAAACCTATATGTGGCCCATCTGAGATCATATGATGTGATTATTGTAGTCAATTGGTTGTTGCATCATAGATCCAAGGTTGACTATTATGCTAAGATGGTCAAATTATTTTATGATGAGGGATATAGTACCACTATCTAAGGAATCCAAAAACCTAATACCTTGAGGAAGATTTCAACTAGGTAGTTAAGGAAATCTCAATGAAAGGGATGATATTATTTTGTGGCACATATAGATGACATGGAAGTATAAAAAAACTATTTGTGAAGCATATCCCTTTTTAAATGATTATTGGGATGTATTCCCTAAAGAATTTCCATCCTAACTCCAATAAGGGAGTTTTAATGTTTCATATAATTTATTTTGGAATTGAGCCACAATCCATGGCTCCCTGTCAAATGACAACCATTGAGCTATTTGAAATCAACACACAACTAAATGAAATTTTACTAAAATAATTACGTTAACCAAGTGTACCACCTTGTTGTGCATTTGTAATTTTCATGAAGAGGAAAAATAGTATCCTTAGGTTATGTATTAGCCATTAGATGTTGAATAAAACAAAAATTAAAATTTGGTATCCTCCTCTAATAATTGATGGCCTATTTGACTAAATGCAAGAGAAACTATATTTTTTATAAATAGACCTTCGATAAAGGTATCATTATTTAAGTATCAAGGACGAAGATATTTCTAAGATAATATTTTGAACTTGATAAAAGCATTATGAGTGCATTGTGGTCCCATTTGGACTTAAGAATTTATTGGTTGCATTCATGAGCCTTATGAAAATGTGTTCAAATATTTCTTCGATAGATTTGTGTTGGTATTTTTGTATGATATATTAATTTACTCCTATAATAAGGATGAATATGTAGATCATATACAAATGGTAATATAGAGATTAATACAACATAACATATATAGAAATTTGTCCTAATGTATCTATTTCATACTTGGTAAACACAATATTTATTGAAGGTATCTTGAAACAAAAACTGAATCCATTATGGAAAGACCAATACCCCAAAATATCCATGAATTCCATAATTTCATGGGATTAGTAAGCTACTATATAAGGTTTATAGAAGTGTACTCTAAGATAGATCATCCAATCACCTCACTCAAAATAAAATGGAATAAGCATATGTGATTATAAGTATATTACGGTATTCTAGTTACTAAAAGATAAATTAACAACTCCAATACTCAAGGTACATGATCGTAATAGGGAATTTATTATGGTTATTGAAGAATTAGGTGAAGGTTTAGAAGGATTATTGATGTAGTTTGGTTTATTAGTGGCCTTTGAGTCTCTTGCATGAGCAAAATTGTGCACTGCATGATCTAGATTTGATAATATTTATTTGTCTTATAGATTTAAAGACACTACCTTCTAGGAAAGTTGTTTTAGTTGAAGACCAATCACCAAGGGATTAAGTGTATTTTTATTAACTATAATTGTATGTATAAGAATATTTATATCTAGAGTTTTTATGTGAATGCGTAGACACGGAAAATTGACCCACTTGAGTGAGTCATTTTCCCTAGATCCTTAGGGAGACCCTCCAAATTTTCTTAAACAAGTTTGGGTCTCCCTTTCCCCATTTTTCCTTTCTTCTAACCCATACACTCCTTTTTTTCTTGTCATCCTCCACTCATGGGCATCTACAACTTTATTTGATGCATTTATTAGGCCATAAATACATCAAAGAGGGGGTAAAATGTAGACATGAAAAATTGACCCACTTGAGTGAGTCATTTTACCTAGATCCTTAGGGAGACCCTCCAACTTGCCCTAAATAATTTTGGACCTCCCTTTCCCCATTTTCCCTTTCTATTTTTCTCTTAATGTAAAATCATGATCTACATTTATGGATCATGATTTTGCATAGCTAGGTTTTTCTCCTAGGAAACCCTAATTTTTAAGTTGATCCCTCCTAGGATCAGATTTTCTTAGTTTTTACCACCCATTTTTATTTCAAATTCCTTATAAATAGAGAGTTTAAAGTCTTGTTTTCCACCAGTAACAAGTTACCAAGCTCCCAAAATCCAAGTAATCTCTCAAAGGTAAGCAAGCTAACTCGCAAATTGACAAGTGATCAACCAAGGCTGAAAGTGCTCATTGTGCAAATATTAATATAGTCTATTGAAGCTCTATTTTGGAATAATATTTTGTTGCATTTGATTGTGTGTTGCTACTCTTGATGGATAAGTGTAGAAGCCCTAAGGAGGAATCGTCTACTTATAGGTATCCATCCTTTGGTCTACTTTTTTGATATTGCCAAGTTGTTGTCACTCACTTGCATTTCACATATTAATTGTATTTTTGTTATGCATCATTTCATCTACTTTCTACTAGGGTTTTTCCCTCTATTGTGAAATTGTGCCTAGAAATTTTGGGGTACAATTTCATTATTGTACAAAATTATGATTGCTCCATACAATGTGATTTCACATAGGATAGGATTGGGAGCAATCTGCTATCTCCAAACCCTAGGCTTGCATTTTACGTTGTATTCTGATTATAGTAGAATATTTTACATTCTATTTATCATAATGTTTTGTTGTATTTTATTTTGCTTGTCCATATTCCAAAGGTCAAATTTCACTTTTTTATTTCAAAGTTCAACTAAAAGGACCTAGGAATCTTGACTATTGCACTTCCAAGTACAACCATACAACGGCCTAAGTAGGCCCCCTAATGTTGATCATATTTTTCAAGTGTTTGTGAAGCTATTTTGTAGGAATAGGAATCATGGGATATTGTTGGATGAAAGATAAAGCTTGGATCAACCACTAGATGAGATAAGTGCCCTATTAAATATTTTAGGTTATTTTTTGGGTGATTTCTATTTTTGTTAAAACCCTAGATCTGATATAAAAGGAAAATATTTAATTAATTTTCTAGGCATTTGAAAGAACAAACAACATATAGTGTGCATTTAGGGTTTAATATTATTTGTGCATTTCCTCTTGAACCCTTGCTCAAAGATTTCATTTTGTAATATTAGGGTTAGATATCATTCAAATAAAGAATCATTCTAGGGTTAACTCTTGTCTTATTTCATTGTTCTTTCATTTCATAGCTTAGCTATAGAAATACCAAACATAGGTGATTATCTTAAATTGAACACATAAAACATATTCCACCCCCAAAATTGGAGTGAGTCCTAAAACCATTCCTGGTGAATCCTTCCTCCCCCACACTGAGTGTAGAGTTATAACATATATCCATAGTTCACCTCGGCTCCTTACAGATATAGCCTAGAATCGTACGTGGTAGGGTAGTTTTTCCCCTCTATATATTTTGTGAAACCAACGTGAAGACTCATATAAGTGGTAAAATATAGGAAGCCTTTTCCTTTTTCTCCTTTTAAAATCTTAAGCAAGACCACTAATTCTATGTGTTTAGATTAGAAAACATTTAATAACTATATTAAAAACCTCTTGTGTGTTTTCACTAGTTTTTAGTTTTCCTCTTTTCCACTCCATCCTTTCTACCTCTCCTAATGGCTTCCAACCTTAGGAGTGGGTGAAGGATCTTAGATTCTTATGAGATATTCCAAGAAGATAATTAAATTGATAGAGAAAATCATAATCTTAAAGAAGAGGAATAAAATGAAGAGATTGATAATAACCTTGATCCTATTAAGGGACCCAATGGGAACCTTACCTTTAAATAATTTGAAGATATGTGGAGCTTTTACAAGCATCATAAGCATACTTTGGATGAAGCTATGGAAGAGGAATCCCAACTCGAGGAAGTTAGAACATCTCATTTTTAAATCAATTTCTCCTCGAGATGTTCATAATAACTCCTTGAGTGAATATTTGAATCATGATAATCTTGTCCATCAACCAACTTATGCCACTATTGTAACCACCAACATTGGAAGGAATCCACAAGCCCCTCCAACTAGTAGTGTCATTCAAAATTATTTTCAATTTTCTCCTCAATCTGCCAATTTCAATAATTTTGGTTCTATTCCACCAAATGTTAGTTATCCTCCCCAACAAGATACCACATATCACAATAGCATCAATACCTCCAACATGGGCCAAGTACTCATTCAACAACTTACCTATCCCTTAGGGAATCTAGGGGCCTTGCACAGTAGCAATATAGAGGTGCAAAGTTTAAAAAATATGGTGAAATAATTAGTTTCAAAAGTGGAGATGATTCAGCCCTCTAGTTTCACCTACAACTATAAGGAGATGTGCAATCAATCCCTAGACCCTATAGTTATTGCTAGACCTTATCCTAAGAATTTTTCCATGTTGGTTTTACCTATATACAAGGGAATATAATATCCAATTGAGCATTTAAGAAGATTCAAAATAGATTGCCATGATACCATATTTGATGATATGTTATATCTAAAAATGTTTTATAAGAGTCTTGCGAGCATGGCATTAGAATGGTATTATCAGTTGCCCACTCATTCCTTGAGGAATTTTGAATATATAGCTGAATTATTTGTGCAACAGTTTGGTGTCTATGTTAAGAATAATGTAACCATGAAGGATGTCTACAATATAAAAAAAGGTAAAGAGGAAAGCTTTTCAGAGTTCCTATCTCATTGGAGGAGTCTAGTTGGACACTTGAGATAAACCTTACCTCCTCGAGATATGATTGAGATATTTATTGGAAACTACAAATATCACATCTTTTGATCAATAAATTGAGTTAGCAAGGAAGGTGGAACAAGCTCTTATTAGAAGAGGAAAGCTTAAAGTAAAATAGGATAGGACCACTAAAAATTAGTATAAGAATAAGCATGTTATAGGATATGGTGTAACTGATAGTAGGCCTATTAATAGTAGTGTTAAAAACCTCCAAAAGGTGATACTATAAAAAAATCCATAAAGGAATTTTACAAGACTTAACATGCCTATGGAAGTGATTTTAAAGTAGATTTTGGAAGCTAACATGATTGAGTTACCTCTTATAAGGCAACCTGATACTACAACAAATTGGTATAAGACTAGTCAACATTGTGCATATCATAGGATAGAAGTACATTGGAAAAAATCTTGTAAGAAGTTAAAACATGTGGTTCAAGACTGAATTGATGCAAAATAGATTGTTATAGAATATTCTCACTCGAAGAACCAACCTTCTACTCAAAAAGGATATATGACTAATAAAGATAATGGAAAAAAGGTAGCTAATTAAGTATATTATAAGAATTTACCACCTCCATATGGTAATATGGTTGGTATGATAGTAGCGACTTCAGAGTAGTAGGTACAAAATCGACAAATCTAGCAGTCTTAGCAAGAAATGAGTTCTTCAACAAAAATTTCTCCCTTAGAAATTTTGCAAACTTATCCCATTCATGAAACATTTTTAGAACTTATAAGGTACCGATCTATCCCAATAGATATTTCCCCTAGTGTTATGGCCAATGTTGTGAGTTCTCTTGAGATACATCATATCACATTCTTGGATGATAATATTTCTTCCTCAGACCCTTGTAGATATTATTCTCTCTATATTACTGCATTTATTGGGGAAAAATTTATCAAGAGGGTTCTTATTGATAATTATTCATCCCTTAATTTATGCACATATCAATTTTTCCAAAATTTTTGATTAACTGAGGAAGATCTAACTGAATTCGATGACATCATTAAAAATTTCAACAACGAGTCACAAGGAGCTTACAACATTATATATCTCCCCCTTAAGGTTGGATCCAATATTTTAGATACATTTCTTATGTGGATTCTTGCCATTCATATTTTAATATTCTTCTTGGATTACCTTGGATGCATGTGATTACGGTTGTCCATTCTACCTTTCATCAATGTTTGAAGTTCGAATTTAAAAATCAACTTATCACCATTTTGGGTGATCTTCATCCATTTGAATATTTCTCACTAGAATAACAAGCTCAATTTAATTCCTCATATCATATAACTAAACAATGCAAAAATTTAAACATGAGAGAGGAGCCATTAAATCAAAGTCTCATCATAGGATCAAGACAATTCTTCTCATCAGGAGTTTCTTATAGATGAATCACATCAAGGTCTAGAGTGAAGTGTTGAGGATGAGGAGCTACCCTCTTTTTCTCTATTAGTAATAACCCCAAATTAGTATGTTAAATATAAGGATATCCCTCATAATGGAATCTACTTTAATTGGTCTATCCCTTGCACAATGTAGGTTGAGTCTTCTAGTTCTCAAGAGGAATTTTGTTCTATGTCTCCCGAGGACCTTGAGCAACTAGAAGTGATTCTTACACCACCTCCTCTTGAGGATGAGTCATCCATTATCATTGAGGAGACCATATATGTGAACATAGATTCTGAGAAAGAACCTATAATCCTTAAGTTAGATAAAGCTTTTCCATGGAAAAGCAAGAGTAATTGACCAAATTACTAAAAGAGTTTTAAGAAATTTTTGCTTGGTCATATGCCAACATGCTAGGGCTTGATCTCTCCCTTGTTATTAATAATTTGGTAGTTCATCCTAATTCCAAGACTATTAATTAGAAACTTAGGAAGAAGCATCCTCAGGTTACCCTTTTGATCAAGGAAGAGCTCCAAAAACTTCTTGATGTTAGTTTTATAGAAGCCATCGACTACTTTGATTGGATCTCCAATATCGTTCTTATGTCTAAGAAGGAAGGAACAATAAAAATATATATTTAATTTAGGTACATTAACTTAGCATGTCCCGAGGATGATTTTCCATTGCCCAACATAGATCAAATCGTAGATTTCACCACCAAATGTGGAATGTTTTTGTTCATGGATGGTTTCTCAAAATATAATCAGATTATGATTACCCCTAAATATCAGTCCAATATAGCATTCATCACTACATGGGGTACCTTCTATTAGAAAGTCATACCTTTTGGCTTTAAAAATTTAGGTGCCACCTATCAATGGGTCATGACTTATATTTTCCATGACATGATGCATGCTATTCTCCAAGATTATGTGGATGATCTTTTAGGTTGCTCCATAGAATGAAATTTTCGTGTCCATAATTTAAGATGGATTTTTGAAAGGCTTCAATATTTCAAGTTTCATCTTAAGACTTATAAGTGTGTGTTTGGACTCACATATGGCAATTTTCTAGGCTTTATAGTTTCTAGGTAAGGTATTGAAGTGGACCCCGCTAAGATAGCGACTATCACTGACATGCCTCCTCCCTACATCCTAACCAAACTATGTAGCCTATAAGGTAATATTCAGGCTATTCATCGATTCATTTTCCAATTAGTCGATAAGTGTCAACCCTTTCTTAAGCTTATTATGAAAGATATTATCTTCCAATGGTATTTTAAGTGTCAAAAGGCTTTTGATGGTCCCAAATAGTATCTCAATTTCCTACCTATTTTAGTTCCTCCTATGCTTGGTAAGAATTTAATGCTTTACATAGTAGCCAAAACTCACACTTTGGGAGCCATGTTGGCTCAACATGATCATCAAAATAGAGAATGAGCTATCTACTATATTAGTAGAACTTTTGTTAGCTATGAAACTAGGTACACTTCCTTAGAGAAAATTTACCTTGTCGTAGCGTTCTCTTTCCAAAAGCTAAGGCACTACATGCTCAAACATAAGACATTAGTAGTTGCAAAGCTTAACCCTTTGTGCCATTTGATATTTAAGCCCCACATTTCAAGTCAAGTTGCTAAATGGGTATTGGCCCTTAGTGATTTTGACCCGAATTTCATAGTTTAGAAGGCTATCAAGGATCAAGTAATCACTAATCAGTTAGCCTTCACTCCCATAGAAGTTGATCATCATTTGGTTTTTGAGTTTCTTGATGAGTGCTTCAATGTCAAGGATGCTGGTGTTGGAGTCATTATGGTTACCCCTTGATTAATCAGTTAGTGATTTTATTTTTTTATGGAACCTGATGCATGAAGGGTTCTAGTTTTGGATTCATTTTGGTTATCCCACAAAAATAGCTCATCCCCTTGTCCTTCAAGCTTTGTTTCTCTTGGCCCCACATTTCAATTCAAGCTGCTGAATGGGTGTTGGTCCTTAGTGAGTTTGACCTAACTTTCATAGGTTAGAAAGCTATCAATGGTTAGGTAATCACTAGTTAGTTAGCCTTCGCTCCCCTATATGTTTTCCACCATTTTCTTATTGATTTTCCCAATGAGTTCTTCAACAATGAAGTTGAAGAGCTAGATTAATATACTTTATTTTTTGATGGAACCCAATGCATGAAGGGTGCTAGTGCTAGAGTCATTCTAGTTACCCCACAAAAATAGCTCATCCTCTTTCCCTTCAAGCTTTGTTTCTCTTACACAAAAAATACTACAGAGTATGACTATTTGATCCTTGGCCTTAGAGTAGCCTTAGCTTTGCAGGTTACAATCCTCTCGGTCTTTGGTGACTCAACTTATGGTTAATCATATCAACGATGTTTATCAAACTTAGGATGATAAACTTAAACCTTACAAGGATATTATCACCAAGTTATTATTTTCATTCAATTGAGTAACCATAGAGTTTATCCCTACATCCTCAAACTACCATATGGATGACATGGCCACTACTACATTCTTATTTCCTTTGGAGTTGGAATATGATCAAGTGTTGATTATCATTCGATTACTTTGAGAGACCGATGAGTAATTATTTGGCATATATTTTCTATAGCAAGTTGTCTCATTTTTATATTTAATTTGTGATTATAATATATTTTAAGTAAGTTATTTCTGCTTATTTTTGTGATTTATCAGTTAAAATATGGATGCAGTTAATCTGACAAATATGTGCATTTCATGTAAAATACATCCAAGTTGTGAGTGATTATGCAGGGAAATATTGAAGGACGTTCCATAGGTGCATGATGCAGTAGCACAAGCTTCGGGATACACCTCGGATGTGAGAAGATGGATGTAAGGACAAAGGATTAAGGAAGCTCTAGGCATGGTGATAGAATAGTGGCTGAAGACTATTACAAAATATGGTAGCTAAAGTATGTTACGAAAGAGAACTTTACTAAAGACTATTACCAAAGAGAACTTTTACCAGTAGTTACCAAAGAGAGTTGACCAAGTCAGTTGATCGATGTTGCATGCCACATCAGTGATAGCATGGCACTCTTACATGGCAATAAAGGATTACAGTCAGCTTAGTTAGTTGACTTGTCACATATTCTTCATGAGGATATTGTGATTAATAAAGTTGTTATAACTTTATTCCGTAAGGTTGTATAATTGGAATATTGTTAGGATGATTAGATTCTGACGCAAGATTGTTATGTCCTTCCCATGATTTAAGGGGCATATAGTTATGTGTTATATCTTGCAAAATGTCTAAGTTAGTATTATGTTGTTATGTTAGCTCATAAAGTGCCACTTGGACCACTTAAGTTGTTTACTGAGTCCAAGCAGAATTAGGAATTGTGTTAGTTTAGATTATTCTCGTTAGTGCATAGTTGTCGCATTATCAAGTCCACAACTCCACATGGAAAAATACATGGAAGAATATTACTTAGAATTGTCCAAGTCACAATATATATTACATAGGGAGACCTTTGAAAAGGTCTAATGTCCAATAGTCTAATGCTGAATAATCTAAGGGAGAAATATCGAATGTTCAATGTCTCTGTACAATTTTTGAAGAAATGCGCCAACATGTACATTTGAATTTCTAGCAATAAAAGTAGCACTTCATTCTTCACATATGGTAACTATGTCATTTGTATTTACTGCTTGATTTCTTTTATGTAGTTGTAATTGTAATTTTCCTGCATTCATAGAATAGAATAATGTTAGTAGTAGTTATGCATCTTAGTTATTGAGATAAAGTAGTTTAGGGGAGAAAGACTTACACTATCCTCTAGGAGGTAGGGCCCACTCCTATAGCTAGTCCCTAATCTCTCACCCCTACAATAGGTTAGAAATAGTTAATTAACCTTAGAATATAAAATAAATTAAATTGCATTTTCATAAAATATAAAGTCAGAATAGATAATTAAAACTAACTGCATGAGGATCCTCACCAATAGATCAACTCATCAATAGGTAATTACTATTAGTTATCCTCACCAATAGATAAAATCATCAATAGGTAATTATCATATTTACTACATAAATCATAAATTGCATTTTATTTTCATTCCTACACAATTTAATTTCTATTTATTATTTTTCTACAAAACCTAAAACTAAAAGAGATCTGAATTAAGCTTAGAATTGATCCCCATGGTACAATCTATATTGGATTCCTACTCTTTAAATCTAACCTTGATTACCCTCGGATTGATAAAATTAAATGTAAGCTATTATAACCGATCATTTTGGCAATTGTTGCTAGGAGAGTAGCATCGTAGTGGTTAATCAAAAAAGTTGTTTGGTAGTGCAAAAAGGTGAGGCTTACTTGTATGTGGAAAGAGGTACGTATGAGTCCTTGGTGTGCATATGAGTTAGAGTGGCATGATATGGTCCCAACAAGCCCCTTCGTTCGACGTTGCTAGGTTCATTTCTCTTGAGGAATCAGTTCTACTATTTTCTTAATTAAAATTTTATTTCTTGCAAATTTAATTTTTGCAAATTTTCTAGCTTTGGGTGATTATTATTGTTTAGTTTGACTTAGGACCTATGAGAAAAATAGGAAGTAGGTATGACTGAGTGGCACAATCATAGTGAAACACCCTTGAATATTTAGGACCTATAAGAAGTAGGAAGTAGGTATGGTTGAGTGACACAACCATAGTGAAACCCTCCTAAACAATCAAACAAATAGTAATAGTTTAACCTTTTATTTCTAGTAGTATTTTATTTTATCCTAATGTGCTAATATTGGTTGTATAAATATTCGTAGGAACGTGAGTCACACCTAATTTTAGCAAAACATTAGGATTGTTAAATTTTACTTTTTTAGCAATATTTCATATTACTCCTAGTGTGCTAAGATTGGTTGTATAAAGATTCGTAGGAACGTGAGTCACACCTAATTTTAGCAAAACATTAGGATTGTTTTGAAATTTTATTTTAATTCTTCCCTGTTGTATTAAGGATAGTTATAAATTCATTTGTTGTGATTTGTATCTAAACTTGACAATAGTAGGATTAAAATAGAAAATCAAAATCAAAACCCAAACAAAACCAAAACCAAAGAGAGAGAAAGGAGAATAAAATATAAGTTGCTAGATGGTGGAAAATAGTCTGAATCAGTCTGCACTTATAGACCTTAGAGAACTATTGATAAAACAAGAAGTTAACCTTCTTTTTGAGCAAGGAAATAGAACATCTAGTAAGGAGTGGGAGTGTCTGTATGAACACATTGACATTATTAAAGAAAAATCAGATGAGCTAAAGGAAATCAAAAGGATTGACATAGCAAAAACTCTAGGGACGAACTACCATTCATCTTATCTAGATCTTGGAAGGAGTTGTGAGCATTGGCTTTGGGATAGAAGAGCAATAGTAAATCCAACAATTTACCCTTGGAATCAATATTTTGAAGACTCCCTCCTCATTCACAAATTCCTTGAACCTAGAAAAGAGAGAAGTAGCCCTAGAATATAGCAAGAAATATCACAAGATACCTAGAGTTGTGCGCTTTAGGGAGTTATGTCAAGATTTACGTTGTGAGTTACAATTTGGAAATCTTGACCCCATTCCAACACAAGCTTTTCTTGTTCAATTGATTCAATTAGTGATAGACCACTTTAATTTTGAAGAGGAACACTTCATGACACCCGAACAACTTGATCCAATCAATGATATTCATAGACTATTCAAGGAAGATTAGACGTGTTGCAAAAATAAGAGAACTTAGAAAATTCATGAGCAGACCTAGAGACTCTAAGGGAAGATTTATAAAGATCAACAAATCAGAAGGAAATTTCCAAAGAGACTTTAGCAAGCAGCTTGGAATTTATAAGTTAGAAGAATTTGAAACAACAACATCAACCAATCAAGCTAAAATCCTAGAACAAGATCCCGACTCATATTTATTACCTAAACTAGAATTTGATAATCACATAGATCCTTCTTCTATTTTTATTAAACCCATACCTGGTCCAATTCTTGAAATCTTACATTCAGTTATGGCTGACCAACAAAGTGGGTAGGGAGAAGTAGAAGAGAACCAAAGGGGGATGAAAAAATATAGAATAAATACCAAAGAAGAAATGGACAAAGAAAGACATTTGCCTTCCCAATATTACATACAGATGGGACAACAAGAGAACCTAAGTCAATCTCTATTTCTGTATTGCCCACCTTCCATGGGAAACCACATGAAGATCCGGATGCTTTTCTTTTCAAATTTGAAGTGGTGTGCCAAGCTTACTTTTACACCACCAATGAACAAAAGCTAAGGTTGTTTCCCTCTACTCTTAAAGATGCAGCTTTAATATGGTTCATGGGTCTAGGAGAAAATATTTGTAATCAATGGGATGGAGAACATGGATTAAAAGAGCTATTCCTTGAATGATATCAAGATTACTATAGAGTTAGGGATAAGAAAGTTGAGCTATTCCGCATGAATAAAAAAGAAGAAGAATATTTGGAGGATTACCTTGAGATATTTCTATTTGTTGGGTCTAGAGTAAATATAGACCTTGATGAAGAAATATTAAAAGAACTCTTTCTAAAAGGACTAAAAGAAGATGTCCTTGAGGTTCTGAACCTTATGGCAAAAGGAGATATCCATATTATGATGTTTGAAGAGATTGTAAACCTTTGCAGAAACTATTCAAGAAATAAACCTCTAAGGAGTAATAAGTATACATCTACAGGAGTGACAAGAGCAAAAATTGGAAACATGTTGGAAGGTTTAAAAACTGATTTGTTAAGTACCTTGACTACATATTTGGATTTAATGGATAGGAAGCCAAAAGAATAGGATAGTGAAGAAATCTACTATCACAGATGTAGGAAAAAGCACAACCTAAGAGAATGCCCTCTCAACATTACAAACATTTCCAACATTGCTACTTGTAAAATTTGTGATAAGAATCACAAAACTAAAAACTGCAAATACATCTCCATTGTTAAAGCTGCCATAAAGGAACCTGAAGTTGAAGAGGTAGAAGATATTTATTTTGTAGCTCAAATATAGAATGGTCCATTCAATGGACCACCAAATTGGTCAAACCCTAGTTATTCCAACTCGCAAAGGCCTAATCAATGGTCCAATGCACCAAATTGGACAAATTGGAACTCTTATTCAAATAATCAAGACTGGAACATACCCCCATGGGCCCACTTTATGGCCAATACCTATGGAAATCCACCTCCATGGAATCAAGGGATGTCAAGTCAAAATAGTTGGAATACTAATGGCCAATATAATTAGGGAGGATCTGGTTGGTCTCAAAATCCATCACAACAATAGAACTTTCAAAACCAATTTAGGGGACAAGCCCCTCAAAATCTACCTTAAAATAGACTTCTTCCACCTCTAGTTAATAATAATAATCCTCCTAAGAAACCTCCTCTTCTATCTCAACTAGTCCCTAATCCTAACAACAACAAGAATATTCAACAAGCCTATGAAACTAGTGAGATATGTTCTATATCTATAGCACCTTGTCAACAAATTCAATTGAGATCAGGAAAAGTATTGGAAAATAATGTAACTCTCACAGAGCTTGATAACCCCACTACAGATTTGTTCGAAAAGGAGGATAAAAATGAAAATGAAATAGAAAATTCACTAGAAAACATTCCAAAAAATAGCAAGAGATCCAAATTCCTCAAAGGAAGGAAGTGGAGATATCATTTCCTCAAATACTGGCAATACCAAAAGAACCATCTAAGCTAACCTTTAACTTCCTTCAAGAATTAGAAAATGTTACTATCAAGATCCCTTTATTACAAGCTATCAAGGATATACCCATCTATTCCAAGCTCATTAAAAATATATGTACAAATTTAGGAAGGAAAAAGAAGAATGAAGCTCAAACTATTCAAGTCATTGGATAATTGTCTGAGATAATAATGGGAGGTAGGTCATTACCAAAATACATAGATCCTGGAATACCTATACTCATGGTACACATTGGTGACATAGCCTTGCAAAATATTTTGGTCGATTTAGGAGCCACTATTAATGTCATGACTAAAGAAACAATGGAATATTTAGGGGTACATAAATTACAATCAACTTCTATTGTACTCCAACTCGTAGATAGGTCTACTATTAAGCCAAAAGGAAAACTAGAAGATGTTATAGTCTCTGTAAGTTCATGGGAATACCCTATAGACTTTATAGTCTTACAACCCAAGAAAAATTTAGGGGGACATCCCTTAATTCTAGGGCACCCATGGCTCACAATGCTGATGCTTACATTAGTTGTAGATTAAGAAATATGACTATTTTTTATGGTAAGAATACTAAAGACCTTAGCCTATTCCCTGAATCAACAATAGAAGATGAATTTCCAAAGCAATTATGGTATGATTTCCCTCATGATTTTTATGAAATCCAAACCTTATCAATCAATGTTCTAAGTGAACATCTTCAACAAGAGGTTGAGGGACCATTACCATTATTGTTAGGAAATCAAAAAGAAGATCAAGGTCAAGATAATGGTTGTTCATCTGAATCTACTATGGCTATTAATGAGGCAAGCACAAGTCAGTCTCAAAAAATGATACCATATGACTATTACTTAAATATTCTTGAATATGAGATAATGGGGATAGATGCAAACATGAAAAAATGCAAGCAAATAGATATCACACTAGGAAGAACCTTGAATATCAGTGATGAGCTCACAAGCATACAAGAATCACAATTAATAGATGTGCTTAAGAAATATCAATCAAAATTTGCATGGAACTATGAGGATATGAAAGGTATACATCCAAATATTTGTACCCATCATATTTTTATCCAAGAAGGATGTTATCTAGTAAGACAACCCCAAAGAATATTGAATCTAACTATGAAAGACGTGGTTCAAGAAGAAATCATTAAACTCTTGAAGGCAAGATTTATATATCCAATTTTTGATAGTCAATGGGTGTCACCTCTTGTGATAGTCCCTAAAAATAATGGTAAATGGAGGATTTGTGTGGACTATAGGGAATTAAACAAAGTAACAAAGAAAGACTATTTTCCCTTGCCATTCATTGATCAAGTTCTTGATACCTTGGTTGGAAAGAAATATTTCTGCTTTTTGGATGGGTTTAGTGGCTATAATCAAGTTTCCATAGCTGAGGAAGATCAGGAAAAGATAACCTTCACATGTCTAGTAGGCACCTATGCTTATAAAGTCTTACCTTTTAGATTATGCAATGCACCTACCACTTTTCAAAGAGTTATTTTAGCTATCTTTGCTGATTTAATAAATGAATGTGTAGAAGTCTATATGGATGACTTCACAGTCTATGGTAATACCTTTGAAGAAACCTTGTCAAGCTTGCAAAAAGTTTTGGTTAGATGCCAAGAGAAAAACCTCTCTTTGAGTCATGAAAAGTGTTTCATGATGATGAGAGGAGGCATTGTTCTAGGACATTATATATCAGAAGAGGGTGTTAAAGTAGATCCTACAAAAATACAAGTTATTCAATCCCTTCAACCTCTAAAAATACAAATAGAGGTGAGAAGTTTCCTAGGACATGCAGGATACTACCGTAGATTCATTAAAGACTTCAGTAAAATTATTGCTCCCATGCTTAAGCTCTTAACTAAAGAAAGTGAATTCAATTGGACTGAAGCATGTCAAGAAGCCTTTGAAGTTATAAAATATAAATTGATTACTGCTCCAATCTTGAGAGGACCAAATTGGGAATTACCATTCCACATACATTGTGATGCTTCGGGTTACGCAATAGGGGCAGTATTGCAATAGGTTGAGAACAAAATACCTTATGCTATCTATTATGTAAGTAAAAACTTGCATGGATCCGAGCTTAATTACACTATTACTAAAAATAATTTTTAGCTGTAGTCCATGCCATCAATAAATTTAAACATTACATAACAGGGTATGAAGTATTTGTTCACACTGATCACTCTGCCATTAAATACTTAATGAACAAAGCAATAGTAGGAGGTAGAGTGGTTAGATGGCTTCTTTTGCTACAAGATTTCAATGTCACAATCATAGATAAGGTAGGAAAATATAATGTCATTGCAGATCACCTATCTCGTATGCAAATATTTGATGATGATGAGTTAATTCTTGATAATTTCCTAGATGAACATTTGTTTGCTCTTTCTATTTTTACTCCTTGGTATGCTGATATTGTAAATTACTTAGTAATAGGAAAAATACCTCAAAACTATACACCGCATGAGCATAGAAAACTAATACGTCAAAGCACTCCTTATATGTGGATTCATGGAGTCTTGTTTAGAAGATGTCTCGACCAAGTAATTAGGAGATGTGTGCAAGAAGAGGATGTATATGACATCATTCGGGCAGCACATGAAGAACCCTGTGGAGGCCATTATGCCACCCAAAGGATAGTTAGTAAAATACTTCAAACTGGTTACTTTTGGCCTACCATGAATAGATATGTCCATAAATTTGTTGATAGATGTGATGCTTGTCAAAGAGCTAGTAAGCCTACCCCTTCAATGGAGATGCCTTTGGTTTCACAGATAATGTTTGAACCATTCAAGAAATGGGGAATTGAATTTTTTGGACCAATAGACCCTCCAAGTGAAGGTAATAAACACATACTTGTGTGTACATATTATGTTACTAAGTGGGCTGAAGTTAAAGCTTTACCATGAGCACAAGCTGAACCAGTTGTTGATTTCCTTTATGAAAATATTATGCAATGCTTTGGAGCACCTAGAGAGTTAGTTTCAGATCATGGAACCCAATTTCTCTCCAAATTAATTGAACATTTTGTTGACATATATCAAATAAAATATAGGAAAACCTCACCATATCACCCTCAAGCCAATGGACAAGTAGAAGTTACAAATAGAGAACTTGAAAAGATCATTACAAAAACTATAACTGTTAATAGGGGTGATTGGGCTGAGAGATTGAAAGAAGTTGTATGGGCATACAACACAACTTGGAAAACTACCACAGGATTATCACCTTATGAAATGGTCTATGGAAAACAAGCTATCATGCCCATCGAGTTTGAGATAGAAACCCTTCGCACAATGGTACAACTTGACATGAATTTGGACAAAGCACAGAAAGCTAGATTGGAAAAGTTAAACATTCTGGATGAAAGGAGACTAGAGGTATTACATAGGACTGAAATAACCCAACAACAATGAAATAAATGGCATGATAAACACATTGTACCATGTACATTTCAATCAGGAGATTGGGCCTTGTTGTTTGACTCTCGTTACCAAGACTTTCAAGGTAAATTGAGGACAAGATGGCTAGGACCCTATGAAATTAAAGAGATATTCAGGAATGGTATAGTCAAGCTTAAGCCTATAGATGATTCAACAAGGAAACTACTAGTAAATGGCCATAGGCTTAAACTTTATAAGAAGCCATTATCTAAGGAAGAATTCATACACCACCTTAAGCAACAAGCCGATTTGCAGTACATCTCTGAACTACAATCAACCACTATTGAATAATAACTTCTCTCTCACATAAAAAAAATATTATGCTTCCTTTGTTTCATCATGAAGTTTCTATATTTGCAGTATTTCTATCTTATTTTCATCAATTTTTAGTCTCAATGTTTCAAAAATAGCCCAAGAGGATATTTCTTTAAAAGAACTTGTAGGAAAATGGCTACCATATGTTGCATAATACCTTGTTTTCTAGATAAAATCTAGGTGTTTTTCAATTACTCAAACAACACTAGTGTTTTGAGCAAATTTTCATTGAAATTCAAGCAATATTTTGATGTTGTAAGTTATTCCTAGTCAATCAAGTTTTTTCTTGGACTACGCACATTTGAACATATAAAAACATTGTGATATTTGGAGAGATTAACTCATGAGTTACTATTGCCATAAAGTGAATAGTTTCCCTTGCTTATCCATCTATGCGCATGGCCTAGAGTACTAATGAATTGGCAAAAGGACAAGCTCACCCTTCATCCTTCAAAAAAAAATCCCTTGCTCCTCATCTAATCGAGCAAGTATCCCAAAAATATCTTCTTGCTTCCTCTAAAAATAAGCAAGAATCCCAAAAAGTAATAACAATCCCTTGCTCCCTCTCAAAATGAGCAAGTATCCCAAGAAAAAAAGTCAAAAGAAGGGTAAAAGAGCTTGAATCCCTAGAATTCTTAGTATCTCGAAAACCATGGGGTGATCCTCATTACAACAATGGGTTGAATGAAACCCACCTAGAAATAAGGTATCCTTATGCAAGTAGCACTAAGTCTGGACAAGACCTATGGATGCTCATAGATAAGCTAGCTTGTTGGCATAAGTGACCTTTGTTTTACTCAATCCTTACTCATAATGGGAAATGAATACTCACTGCACACATAGTTGGTCCTTGAGAAGCTTGAAAATATTAGGATAACTTTAACACCATATTGATTTGTGAAATGAATAGATGAATTTGTTTAAAGTCACTAGGATGTTTGAAGTCTTTGAGAAATAACTCTAGAATATCATAAGCAGGCAAAAGTTAGAAGCAAATTCTTATGGAAGTACTATAGTTCATTTTCTCCTACAAAAATGTGGCTTGTATCTCTCAAAACTTTGTATCTCTTAGCAAAAGCCATCATAATATCAGAGTATCTATTCCATTTTTCTTAAGTGATTGAAAATATCCTAAGCCTTTGATAGAAATCTATTTTTGCATATATTGATGACTGATATCAAGCTTTATAATCATTATTTTTCTCTCACTTGGATACTCCTTAATGAAATTCAGGAAGCACAATCACAAAAATTATAATAAACCCCCATAAATAAAACTTATTATTATACTATCCACCAATATAAATAAAACACCCTTCATCTTGTTTTGGCTATATAGCCAAAATTATAGTTTGGGGGGTAAATAGAGGCATACAAAGTTCACAATATAGTTTGGGGGAAGAAATAGGTAAAGTATTTTCTCAACTTTAACAACTACAGTTTCGTAGATGTCTTCCATAGGTATTTTCCGTAGATGTCTTCCATAGATATCTTCCATAGATCTATAGAGGTCTTTCGTAGATGTCTTCTATAGATATCTTCATAAAATTTTGTAGATATTTTATATAACAATATTTTTGTAATAATATTTTGTAGTAATATTTTGTAAGTGCCATCCATAGACGTTATCCATAACACATATCATGAAATGTTCTTAAGTGTCAAAACTTAAATTGGCCCTAGGTATAAGAGACATGTGGCAATTCAAAAAATGACAAGATGAGTGATAAAGGTGTGTCAACAAAGATTATAAGGAAAATGTGGCAGTAATATTTTAGGAAGAATAAAAGGGAACAAAATAAAAATATATATTAATGAAACCTTTTAAAGTGTGTCCATGAAGGCGTAAATGAGAAACCCTCATATGATGTGTACACCCAAAATGGTGCCACATGCCACTAATTTTTAAACCCTCTCTTGAAAGCGTAGATGTTCTTGGGGGCTTGAAAATAAAAGTTTCAAAGATGATGGTCTATTGGAACACGTGCATGCAAAAGCAAATAAGCTAGGATGTGGACCAATCTAATTGGTCATAAAATGTAGGCATCAGAAACCATGTGGATAAAACATGGCATGAAAGATAGTAGAACATAAGTAAGAAGATGATATGGGCTAGTGACATGTTGGAGGATAAAAGATATGCCATAGATGGTAAATGATTAAAATATTATTTTTAGCCATCGTGGTGATCAAAATGTATTATAACACTTGGCAATAAAAGTCCACCCTCGCCATGCAAGGTGGTGGGTAAGTTTTGTGCCAAAGGAAGATCGACCACCCTAGAGCTTATGTTGATGAATGACAAGTGGACTCTTGCACCAATCATGGGAGACATCATGGATGGACAATGTTAGCCATTGATCAAATTTTGAATGGAAGGTTGTGATGGAAGGGAAGAAACTCATGATGAGTCTAGAAACTTTGCCATGATAGTGGAATATGGAGATGATCATCAACGCATGGTTTTTATCAACCAATCATACAATAGTGACATGGATTTAAACCCTAAACCATTGATTAAATTAAAATTGATGGATATGATTCACTGAGACATGATATTTTTTTATCATCGATTAAGATCAAGTGGTCGCTATCATCGATGAGGGTTAAGTGGTCACTATCATTGGATAAGGGTAATCAGATGGTTTAGAACCTTTGCATGGCTAAAAATCCATGCAAAGGAAAATAAACCCTAAAAATTATTTTCCTTTCGTAGAAGGTCATGTAAAACCAATTAAAATCCTCTACAAATCGAAACAAAGTTGAAATGCTATGAATTTTACCAGTGAAGCAAGATTGAGACTCGAAATTGTAAGAGGAAATGTGGGCAAGAAAGAAATTTTGAAGAATAACATCGTAGGGTGATAGAAGTTTAGCAAGGCAAAAAGTGAAAGTGATAGGTAATTTTTTTACTATTTCAATTTTGTTTTTAGTCGTAGAAGACCAGATATTTTAATACCTTAATCATTCTACTACATATGTAATTAATGAATATTTTTTAGAAGTTATGCAGAAGGTTAGGTTAGAATTAAAATTGTTTATGTTGATAAAAGAACCTATCAATATTTTATGGAAATTAATGGAAATTACTCCTAAATATTATGTTTTGCATAATATTTTATGGAAATAATGAATTATTTTGCAAAAATTGTAAGATGTGTTTTTTATGTGCAATTGAAATAACTTTTGTAGGTCTCTCAACTACTAAATTTTGAAATTTCTTACCAAATTTCTATCTACCCTTTACCCTAAAACCATGCCCCATTCCATGTTTTAGAAATGAAGTGAGCCCCCATCTATCAAAACATAGAATCCTAGTGATTCTATAAAATAGTTGTTTCAAAGAGCTAGGTGGTGGGATGCCCTCATGAAATTTAGAGGGTATGACTAGGGGTTGCCAAACAATTTATTTTGAATTGTAACCTTGCAAATATGACCACCCGAGTTGGAGATATCCAGTTTGATCTTAACCTGAGTGTTATTTCTGAAGTACTAGGTTTACTGAAAGTAGGGCTACCATATTATAAGAACCCCTCTAAAAGTGTCACCCAACTAGTAGCAAAATTTGGTGAAAAATGCACCATTATTCGAGATAAAGAGGGATGGATTAAGGGTGTCGCTACTTCTTCACTTCCTCTTATGTGGTAGGAAGTCATCATCCTAATTATTAAGTTTTTCACTCTAGAAGGTCGAATGTCTACCTATGCAGCCTACCATCTCCGAATGTTGATAAACTTGAAATTCTTGAAAAATAATGATTGTGTCATCAACCTACCATATTTTCTATTTCAATCTCTAAAATCCATTATTGTTCATGTTCAGCCTAAAAACTCTCAAGAAAAACCTAAACTACATTTAATTGCACACCATGGCCTTATCAAATTAATAGTCTTGAAAAAAGCACATGAAGTAAAAGTAGCCTGGAATAGAATAGTCGAAGAGTCTAACCTACCAGAATATTCTGAGTCTACCAAAAATGAGCTTGAAGAAGAAAGTCCATCTGAGGAAGATCATGAGTTAGATAGTCAAGAGGAGGAACCTGAGTCCCCAAAATGTAAATGTCGACCCACCAAAACTGCTAAACCAACCCAGCCTACATGAAAAACTCGTGTCAGAAACACACTCCTGAAACTCATGAGAAAGGAGATATATCAGGGCATGAATCTAACTTACCCACACCTAAACTAGCTGTTGAAACTCTATCTCACCTTCGGGTACAAAACACTATTTTACAAATAAAAATTGATAAACTGAGGGAGGATTTCGTAGAGCATTCAAAATTGGTCCAATGAGCCCTTGCCCTCTAGATAGACATGATTAAGCAACTCTCAATGGATAAGGTGATGAAACCTGTTGATTCCATCAATCGACCACCACCTATCGATGCTTCTCCCAATAAAAGCTCCACCACCGGTAGAAAGTAAAAAAATTTTATTAATTTTAGTAAAGCGACCTACACCAACAAGCCCTTTGACTTTTCCAAGCTTCTTAAGGAAGAAAGCTCCCAACCATTTTCCTAGTCTAACATAACAGAATCAACCAAAAAGATCGGATCCTTCCACCAAGATAGGAACTGCACCTAAGAATCTTGTCTTAAATGTTGGGATACCTCTAGATATTAATGTAGTAATAGACAACATAGTTGCATCAGTTGAGAAACCTCCACCTTCTCAAATGCAAGATATAATGTAGGGAGAGGATTCCCTCGAGGTTGAACATATCAAAATAGTCATGGTCGAAACATCGATCGGTGAGTAGAAGGCCAAAGAGCAGGTACAAAAGGTGAAATATGAAAGGAAATTGCCACCAACAAGACCTCCATCATCAAGAATCTCCACCCGATGGTCACAAGTCGGATGAACTGATAAACTGTTTAAATATTTCATGATTTTTAGACTTAATATTTATATATATATTATTATTTTCAAAATGTTTAATGTTTTATATCTGTAGATATTTTTGTGACATATATATCTCTAAAATAATATTATAGATAGTATTTTATATTTGAACTTGTTTGTATATGCAGTGCTTGATGTTTTATGAATAATTTTTTTTTTTTTTATTAATTATTTTTATTATTATTTATTGATGAAATTATTTTTTTACAAGCAATTCTAAAATATTATTTTTTATTTGTTGATAGTTTGTAAAATTTGTATTATCATAGAAATGATTTGTGACAACTTGGAATATTCTACTTTCAACTGTAGAAATCTAATTGGGAACTGTGTGTTGTATTGTAAAATGTTGGCTTATGTTTAAATTATCTCTAAAAATGTTCATTTCTTAGTGTTGCTACCAATGATTTTTGGAGATAATATCTGATAACCTATTTGCTTATTCTTGAAAAAATAATTGTGATGTCCTATTTCATGAACTTGCAAATGACTTTCTAAAGATAATGTAAATCTTGATTGATTTTAATATTTCATTTATTTGCAAAGATCTGGATGATGACATCTGATATATGTGTAATATCTGTAATATTTTGTTTGTCTCATTTTCTTCACATGCATGAGGACATGCATATATCTCAGTTTGGGGAAAATGATGAGTGATTATTTGGCATATATTTTTTGTAGTAAGTTGTCTCATTTTTATATTTAATTTATGATTATAATATATTTTAAGTAAGTTATTTCTACTTATTTATATGATTTATCAGTTAAAAATATGGATGCAGTTAATCTAACAAATGTGTGCATTTCATGTAAAATACGTCCAAGTTGTGAGTGATTATGTAGGAAAATATTGAAGGATGTTCCATAGGTGCATGATGTAGTAGCACAAGCTTTAGGATACACCTCGAATGTGAGAAGATGGATGTAAGGACAATGGATTAAGGAAGCTCTAGGCATGGTGATAGAATAGTGGTTGAAGACTATTACAGAATATGGTAGCTGAAGTATGTTATGAAAGATAGTTACCAAAGTATGTTGCAGAAGGTAGCTACTAAAGACTATTACCAAAGAGAACTTTTACTAGCAGTTACCAAAGAGAGTTGACCAAGTCAGTTGATCGATGTTGCATGCCACATCAGTGACAACATGGCACTCTTACATGGCAATAAAGGATTACAATCAGCTTAGTTAGTTGACTTGTCACATATTCTTCATGAGGATATTGTGATTAATAAAGTTGTTATAACTTTATTCCGTAAGGTTGTATAATTAGAATATTGTTAGGATGATTAGATTCTCATGCAATATTGTTATGTCCTTCCCATGATTTAAGGGGCATATAGTTATGTGTTATATCTTGCAAAATGTCTAAGTTAGTATTATGTTGTTATGTTAGCTCATAAAGTGCCACTTGGACCACTTAAGTTGTTTATTGAGTCCAAGCAGAATTAGGAATTGTGTTAGTTTAGATTATTCTCGTTAGTGCATAGTTGTCACATTATCCCCCCCCCCCCGAAATAGGAGATATTACTTAGAATTATCAAGTCACAATATATATTACATAGGGAGACCTTTGAAAAGGTCTAATGTCCAATAGTCTAATGTTGAATAATCTAATGGAGAAATATCGAATGTTCAATGTGTCTGTACAATTTCTGAAGAAATGCACCAACATGTACATTTGAATTTCTAGCAATAAAAGTAGCACTTCATTCTTCACATATGGTAACTGTGTCATTTGTATTTACTACTTGATTTCTTTTATGTAGTTGTAATTGTAATTTTCCTACATTCATAGAATAGAATAATGTTAGTAGTAGTTATGCATCTTAGTTACTGAGATAAAGTAGTTTAGGGGAGAAAGACTTACACTATCCTCTAGGAGGCAGGGCCCACTCCTACATCCAGTCCCTAATCTCTCACCCCTACAATAGGTTAGAAATAGTTAATTAACCTTAGAATATAAAATAAATTAAATTACATTTTTATAAAACATAAAGTCAGAATAGATAATTAAAACTAACTGCACGAGGATCCTCAACAATAGATCAACTCATCAGTAGGTAATTACTATTAGTTATCCTCATCAATAGATAAAATCATTAATAGGTAATTATCATATTTATTACATAAATCATAAATTGCATTTTATTTTCATTCTTACATAATTTAATTTTTGTTTATTATTTTTCTACAAAACCTGAAACTAAAAGAGATCTGAATTAAGCTTAGAATTGATCCCCATGGTACAATCTATACTGGATTCCTACTCTTTAAATCTAACCTTGATTACCCTCGGATTGATAAAATTAAATGTAAGCTATTACAACCGATCAAATACTGTATCACTTGGTTCTTTTCTTGTCTCGTTATATGTTTTGACCATTGGAGATGCCCCATATAACCCATGGTATAACAATATTTTAATTTTCTTAAATATGGTCTGATGCCTAATGGTTTAGATTGCAATTAGTGTAAGATTTTGTGCAAAATATCGTGTCAATTTGTTATAATTGGAAATACATTGTATCGGTATTCTTTTGAAGGTATCCTATTGATATGCCTCAACTTCAATAAATCCTAGATTTCTCTTAGTGAAGCTCATGAAGGTTCATGTGGAGGTCATTTCTACGATAATGCTATTGCCAAAAAGCTCCTTCATATGGGATATTATTGACTTTCCTTGTAGAAATATGCATGTGATCATGTTTGATGTTGTGACAAGTGTCAAAACCATAACCACCTTGTCCATGCTCCTTCTCAGCACCTTCAGGTTATTTCTTCCCCTTTGCCATTTTCCATGTGGGGATTGGATATTATAGGGAAGATTAACCTTGTGTCATCTGATGATCATAATTTTATTATAATAGTGATTGAGTACTTCACTAAATGGATTGAATCCACACCCTTAGCCATAGTTACTGGAACTTAGGTTTTCAATTTTATCTTCAACCAAATTCTTTGTAGATTTAATATCCCTTCGGTGATTATTTCTAATAATGATACTCATTTAAAGAAAAAATATGTTCATAAACTTTGTGCTAAGTACAAGATTTAGCACAATAGGTCAACTCCATATTACCCTCAAGGTAACAAATAAGTTGAACAGTCTAACAAGTCCTTGATCAATATCTTAAAGAAGCTGTTTAGTAATATTGATCATGATTGGCATATCCAAATTTATCCTTCCTTATGGGCCTATCACACTAGTGTGCGTACTCCCATAGGTGCCTCACCATATTTCTTGGTATATGGTTTTGAGGTAATGTTTCCTTTTTAGCTCAAGGTTCTTTCATTGTGCATCTTTTTGCAATATGCCTCGATTGGTGATAAGTATCGCTTCGATCATTTAGACCAATTGGAGCTACTAGATAAAAAATGCATTCATGCCTTAGAGCATTTATGAGCTTATCAGGATAGGCTCAAGCGATCTTACTCTAAGAAAAATTGCAATCATTCTTTTGAGGTTGGGAACCTTATCCTCAAGGAGAACCAAAAGAACACCAATGCTCATTATGATATTCAAGGTAAGTTTCAGTCCAATTGGTTAGGTCCAATTGTCATAATGGCCAAGCTTGGCTTAGGCACTTATTGTTTGGCTTCTTTATATGGCAAAGAAATTAGAAAACCAATGAACACAATGTATTTAAAAAGATATTATGCATGATCCATAATCTACATTGCATGTTGCATTTAGCCTAGTTTCATATAGCATCATTGTTTGCATGATCATTCGACATGGTTTCCTAGCATATTTTGCATGATTTCTTGATATTGTATTCCACTTTGCATCTCTGCTTGTCATAATTGCACATCTGTCTGTTCATATTTGCATGATTATTTTTTCATATAGATTTTTGGGATTCATGATAATGGCACATGATGATACCTAGTTATGTTTTAGCTCACATGCACTACACTTCTACTAGAGCTTTGATGAATAGAAAATCCCAAACCTAGGGCTCACTTTCATCCACTTCCATAATTTCATCTGTCCATTTCATATTTTCCTTATTCCTTGATATTGTAAGTTTTTACTATTTATATCTCCCCAAATTAAGGAATTTTAATTACCTTTCACTCCATTGGCCATGTTCATACACTTTATTGCACACACCATATCCCTATTAGGTAGCACTCACTTTGATCATCATTTTTATTGCCCACAACACACCCCATAGCTGATAGCTTCATGGTCACCAATGAGGAGCAGTCTCCATTTGACCATTTGTGAGCATATATCCCAACATGTATATCTATTTCTCTTTTTTCCATCTTAGTGAGTGCTACATCCATAGCGGGTTCAACTCCACCTTTTCTAGCTTGCACCCATACAGGGTTTTTGTTATTTTGTTGGTCTTTGGAGCATTTATTTTCATCCTCCCATGCATTCATTAGGTGCATTTTTAGATGCATTGCATTTAGTTAGATTAATTTCATCCCATATCACTTATATAGGTTCATTTGCATCCATTATATCTATGTTCATCATGCCAAAAAATAAAAAATAAAAAGAATCACATATGCACACACTCACCCTTTCTTGTTGTTTGCTTTCTTCTTCTATTTTCCTTGCTTATTTTCTTCTTATTTTCCCTCTTCTTTCCTCTGAGTCTTCCATTTCAAGTTTCATTAGGAATTTAACATTCCTACCAAAAATCAAAGGGGCACCCTAGCCTAAGAGGCATTAACGTCCCTAATGCCTCGATTTGCATGTAAAACAAGAAAGTGTTTGGAATGACACCATTTTCACACCACTCCTTTCTTCTAACCCAACCAATCCTTTTTTGCTTGTCATCCTCCACTCGTAGGAATATACATATTTATTTGATGCATTTATTAGGCCATAAATGCATGAAAGAAGGGGTAAAATGTAGACATGGAAAATTGACCCACTTAAGTGAGTCATTTTCCCTCGATCCTTAGGGAGACCTATTGGGATCTGAATTGACATCAAGGAAAACTCGAAACTATGACTATTATCTTTAGCTTTCTAATTAGGCGTGCACCCACTAATCATAGTCCAAACCCCAACATTGGATGGATTAAATATTGCTTTAACCCAACCTCTAGAGTAGGTTGGTATACCTTGTCAACTGATTGGGTGTTGACTCATTTAAGCTCAGTTAAATGTTTAAAATATAGGGATAGAAATGGGTTTAGGGTTAGAAAGGTAATGATTAAATAGTGGTTGGATAAAGCTAACAACATAGGCATCTACAGGAAAACCCTTGCCAATCAATTTCTAGTGTCCCACACTTGTGATTAACAACACTCAAAATAAGTAATCTTCATCAATTAAAGAAATAGAGACATGCTTCAAGAAATTATTTCAAACATCTAAGATACTAATAATCCAAATAGCATAATTAGATCAGTATCTAGACTAATAGAAAAGAACTCCTTCCAAGCATATATTCAACCATGAAATATTTCAAGGTGCTCTAAGTTAGCAATCCAATATCAGCAGAATAGACTAACCATAGCAATAGTAGCAAAAATGCATTCATAGTTCAAATCTCCAAAAGATACAAAAGACACTAACCTGAGGCAAACATCCAAGTAATGTTCCTTCTATTGATTTGTAAAAAGTATTTACATAGTAGGGCAAGCAAACACTCTAGAGCTGACCCTAAAAAATGAGGGTTCGACCTCTATTTATAGTTTTACATGTTTGAAAGATTAAATAAAAATGGAACATTACAAGGAATTGAAATGCTAGATCATCTAGGTGTTGAGGTGGTAGCCTCTTATTTTTTTTGGATGAAAGAAGAAATTATATGATCTTGTGCTCCTCTACAACTTGACCTCTACAAGTTGCTTGAATTTCATGGTGTTCGACTCTAGAATGCACCATAAGCTGTTCATCTTTTCTTGTCGATAATATCTAACCATAGATCTACAACTATCTTCACTTCTTGGTTCTTGATCTATTCATTGCTTCACCTTCTAGTTCACTTTGATCAACCAAGTCATATTAACTAGACTTCTTGCTTTTATATGTTTTGGAGAGCATTAGAACAAATAGACCATTGATCTCCCCATGAATGATTAAGATTAATGCTTCACTTTATCATCAACCTCATGATGTAGAACCATGTCTCTTTTTTCTTATGGAGTAGAACCATGTCATAGCCCATGCTCATAAAATGTTATTCAAACAAGTTGACCACTTTGACCATGGGCTGGAGCAAAGGAATGTTTTATTATAAAAAATATTCTAAGTTGTGTGGGGTAGAACCATGTGATGTCTTTTGTTTTGAACTATGGTGTAGAACAACATCCTAGCCATGTCATAGCCTATGCCTTAAAATTTCCATGCACAAGTTTGATCGATGTTGATCATGGGGTAGAGCATTGTGCTAACATGATGTAGAACCTTGCACTGACCCACATGGGGTAGAACCTTGTGCTGGATCATCCTTGGAATGCTCACTTGTAAACTTTGACCCCTTTGACCATGGGCTAGAGCATTGCATTGAGCCACATGGTATAGAACATATTATGACCCATGTAGGGTAGAGCAATGTTGTGAACCATGATTTAGAGAGTGGATCTATCAAGTTTGACTGTGTTGACCATGGGCTAGAACATTATTTTGTGCCATGTAGGATGGAACATTGCTATGAACCACTACATCTTGATTGTGTTGTGGCCCATGATATTTAAAATTGCTAAGTACAAAGTTGACTACTTTGACCATGGGGTAGAGCATCATGCATTGCACCGCTACCATGGGGTAGAACAACCTTCTTCATGACTTAGAAAATTTTACAAAATTTTTAAGGATGTGGCCATTTTGGGCCTACATTCTGGTGCCTCTTGGGGGTTTTTCTCACAAATCTTGAGAACTCAGAATCTTATCCATTGGGTATCAGGAGTCAAAAATTGATGAAGAGAAATAATAGTAGAGTGAGCTAGATGAATGGAGGAAAATTTTTAAAAGAAGATATGTATGGAGTGAGGAAAAGAGTATATGTAGTGGGAGGTGAGAAGATATGGAAGAAAAGGGATAGACTCCAATATTCGATGAGAGCCATGTTTCATAGAATGACTTCTATATGACCATCACTCTCTAAGACATTTGTGAAGATACTCAGAGAGTAATGGTTCATATGGAAATCATGCAGGAAGCAATAAAACTCTACAACTCCTTTCATGAGCACAATATTGCTCTTGTTATATAAAACTATGTTCCTTTTATAACCTTAACTAGATCAGAATTTCCCTTGCAAAATATCTTCATGGCCTTTTCATGTTCCTTGTTATAGCTTCATGCTTTATGACTATTCTCTGACAATGTCAAAGTCAAAACAACTTACAAAGAATATAAAAATATAGCCTCATTTGTTGGCCTATGATACAAAAATGCTTTAGCTCACTTCACCATAAAACTACTCACTTTTATACATTCCCTTGTTGATCTTGCACTTTGAGTTGTTCATCTTGTACCTCTTCAGTATCTTCAATAACCTTCTCTAATTGATCCTCCTCTTTTGGTGAGTTTCCTCTTCATTTATTTCTTGTTTTTCTCCTCCATTATCATCTTCTTGGTCCTCTTCGACCTCTTCTTATTTAGCTTCTTTATCCTCAGCTTCTAGCTCTACTCCAAATAATTGGATCATCTATTTTAGGGTCTGTAATGCTTGGCTCCAAGCTGACTCAGTAGGATTGGTTATCTCTTTGAGCTGCTTATGCACATACTCCAATTTAGAGGTCTCTTCATAAGACATAGAATTACCTCTGTTCACCAAGTCCTCCATTAAATATTTGAGCCTAGTTAAGTCTTTGATCATTTGAGAGACCTACTCTTGATTAATCGGCTCTTCCCAAGCATCTATTTTAGACTCATCTTGGATGATTGAGGCTACATTATTTTGGATGTCTTCTTCTATTAATAAGGTCTTATTTTCAACCCAAAGTCCTCCAAAACCATATTGCATCATCTCTTGGTGGATATCTACAATTTCTTGCAGTTTACCCTCAATTCTATCTGATAGTAACCAACCCTTTTGGAGCAACTTATTCTTGTCAATCACAATTTTAGCAGCCAATCTAGAAGTGTTCCATGCCTTATTTGGAATAGGTTTGGCAACTTCACTGAATCTATTCTCGGATAGTTTATATATCTGCTCTACTGGTATCACCATAGGTTGTAGCTCCTTAGTGAAGTTATCTAGATCTTCCTTGGTCGCTTGTAATAAATGGCTGGCATCATCCATGTAATCAATTATAGGTTAGATTTCTAAACATTTCTCAAGGATTTTAGACCATATCTACTTCCTAACCTATTTGACCCCTTCCTTAGAAAAACCTATAACTCTAGCCTTTTCAATCTAGAGTTGATGCTTCAAATCTTGTATTTCCTTGGCCTGAGCTTCATTATTTTTCTTCAGCTCTTCAAACTGGTCTTTGAATTTTATGGCCTCTTGATATTTATTCTACTAGCTCTTGACCTCATTTCTTATAACCTTCTCCACCTTCTTCTGATTGCTAATAGTTTTCTCCAACTTCTCAATATTTTCCTCTAGTTTTCCACATTGCTCCTTGTAGATATTGGTCTTGACATAAAAGGTTTCAAGGTGAGCCTTGGCTATAACTAATTCATCCTCCATTGGAAATTGATCAATATCCTCTGTATGCTCCTCCAATTGATAATATTCTATAGTCATGTCTTCTTCTAGTTTGCTGATGAGAGGAGTGATGGACCTAGCTATCCTTTGCCTAGTCACCGGATCAACGATCATGGTTTTCCTTCATCTAGCCATCTATTTTGAAGGCTTGGATAATTTCTCAGCCCAAAAATCTTGGATTTTCTATGAAACCTCCTTTCCTTTTACAAAGAGGCTATTGTGGGATAATTTGTAGGAGTGGAGGCAGTCATAAGTGAAGGGAAAAATGAATCGAGTGTTGATGAAAGGGGAGTGGTTGTGAGGATAGTGGAGTCTATGCTTATTGTAGAAGTTATAGTTGGGAAGGACATGGTGGTGGATGTTAAAACCATGGAATGATATGGGGGATATGGAGGAGGTTGCCCTTCTGATATTACCAGTGGTGATGACTTTGAGGGTGGAGGTGAGTGAATGGGTGATGATGTCACTAGAATTTTTGATGAATGTGGAGGAGATGGATTGGTTTGAGACTTTGTAATGATTGGTGAAGTGGGTGGTGAACTATGAGGGGGAGAGGATGCCTTCTGTTCCAATTTTTCTTGAGAATGGGAGGGGGATCCTTTTGGGGAAGGAGAAGGAGAAGAAGGGATAGAAATCATACCTTCACCTACCAAAGTAGTTTATTGGAAAATATCATCCACACTTTGATGTTGTGTTTGCTGAACTTGTTGCTCTACAACTAATACAGGGGTTTGTTCAATAGTTTGCTTTTGATCCATTTTTTGCTTCTTGTAGACCTCCTTCTTAGCCTCCCCTACTGAATCCTTAGCCTTTCTCTTGAAAATTATAGGAATTGTAGGCTTATATTTCTTTGTATTCCCTTCATGTTGTGCTTCTTGTGATGCAACTTCAAAAATAGGGGATGACTCTATTATAGCTATAGTGGTGAATTTTATAGGAGTGAACACAAAATTATCATCCTTTTTCTTTCCCTCTATATCTTCTAAAGGAGGTTCTCCACCCAAGGCTAGATGCTCTGGTATTTTAATTGCTTGAATATTTTCTATATTTCCTATTTCATCCTTACCCAAACTACCACTAGAATAATGCATTTTCTTCATAATTTGAGCACCCATAAAGTATTTTTGTAATTGCTCTTGTGAAGGCTCAAATGCAGTTTGGGTTCCCTCAATTGTTGATGGAGCATCTATCATAACTTCTTGTACTTCTTCTTGTGAAGGTGGAGAAGGGGAATCTGATGATACTTGATTTTTCCTCTTTCCCTTTACTCCTGATTTCTTGTAACTTAACACCAAATTCCTACCATTTTTGGCCTTCCATGTTTTGATATTCTTTTCATATAGCTTAAAAAATTAGTGTCCAATTGACGGCCAAATCTAGCCTTTTCTGTACCTATTTCAACTCTCATCTGCCACCATTCCATAATTTTACCATTGTCCCAATTATGCTTATCCTCCAATTCTTTAATCTTGGATTCTTTCAATTGGTGGCCTTTGTTTTTCTCAGGATCATAATCAACTAATTGCTCATAAAAATCTCTCCATGGGGAAGTTGTTCCATTTTTCTGACATTCCATTCTAGTGGAGAATTTTCCTTGTTATTTCTACCCTTTTCAAAATGAGACCTCAAATTTTTCTCAAATTTGAGGGCCCTTTCTCCATTTAGGGCAATATTCCTTTGCAAGAACTTGTCATCAGGGTCATATCTCCATATTTGTGGAATGTATAAAAGATCGAGTCTCTCCAAATATTGAGTAATTTGTTCATGTTGACCCTTTTTGGTTATGGTTATATCATCTACATTATGAGAATAAATCACAGTCCCCTTCCTTCCCTTACCGATGCCAAAGTTGACATTGATAAAGTCAGCTTATCTCAAATATTCCAAAGCTAACAACCTATCGGTAACAAAATGAGGTAGCAAGAAAGGTTTACCAGTGAAGTCGTAGAGTCTGATGATAGTTCCTTCAGTAAGGATATACCAATATCCCTCTTCGCATTCTCTACATACAATAATTCCTTAGCAAGAGGTGGAATCCTAGGGCATTGACCATACATAACCTTTAGAGCTGGCCCTAAAAATTCCATGTTGAATCTGTAATATGACTCTGTGTTCCTCAAATGGCTGGTCCATTGGTAAACTAGTATAGGGTCTCCATTATCATTCTTATCCACCATTGGAATCTAAGGCATCATGTGTCTTATGATACTATAGAACATCCATATCAAATTTGAACAATGCTAGAAAGAGGGGTTTTTTGAATCTCTTTTCATACTAACTAGTTGTTCATGCATTCTTTTAGAGAGATAGGCTAACCAATCAAAATAAATTGGCTTGATACCCTCTTCTTCTATCGAAGATTTATACATTTTCTCATTGGATATGCAATAAATAATGGCTATTTTCCAATCCCTTACATACCGATCAGAATCTAAACCCTCTAAGCAGGCTAACATAGTGAAGAGCTCTGGGTAAGCAAATTGTTTAGTAGCAATTGGGGTTTTTGGCAAAGTACTCCTAGACTTGATTGTTTTAAATTGATTGTAAACCCACTTTCTAAAAGGTTCACCATCATGAGCATATCCCTGTAATGAGTAATACTTGGCTTGTGTTGATGGGTCAAAGGGTTTAGGGCTCATAGGAGGGTCTACGCCTATGGCAAACAAATATCGGTAGGCTTTAGTGGTTATATTGAATAGGGTTTTACCCTTAGCTATTTTTACTACTTTTACCCTAGGATCATAAAATTTTACAATGGTAGATATTAACTCAGGGTAATGATGAATAGAATCATAGATATAAAATGATAATAAGGAGTGGATAGCAAATACCTTGAACTATCATCGGTTTGCCCCTTTGGAATACTTGTAGTCAATTTCTCTTCTAAGCTTAGTTCTCATTCTCCATGTCATCTTAGTGTCTACCACTACTTCTGCTTTATCCACATAGCATTCTAGCTCAATAGTCACCTATTGGATAATTTCCTGAGCTACTTTTGGTGCCATTTTTGAGAAAATTTTTTGGGAATTTGCTCTTCTTTGTTGCTTGGTAGCTTCATCTCACTACTTCTTTAGCTCTTTCTGGTAATTTGACATTACTTGTAAAATGAATAACAATTGAATTTTGAGTTTAAATATCCTGCATGCACACCTTCCACCATTAATGTGGTTGATGGAAAACTACCCATTGCATGCTTTTCAATTCAAAATATGAGTGGCTTGGTGATGGAAAACATCATGTGATTTATTGATTGGTCATGGTGTAGCACATGTTATAACCCATGACTATCTTTGTCTTATTCTCTTTGAGTGTGATGTGGAACATAACATGGGAGAGAGCACATTCTTAACTTTGACCATCTTGACTCTTGTTTAATGATATGTTGTGAGCCACTATACTACCTTTTCTTTTTTCTGTATAAAAAACTTAAAAAGAAACAAAGGTATAGTACAAATATATACATATGTTACATGAAATGAACTCTTACTCAAAGTAGAGCTTTAGATGGAATCCATTAACTGAAATCAGTTGAATGTTTCCTTCTAGATCTTGGAGCTAAAAAGAATTGTTCTCTTTAACCTCAACTACTTTGAAAGGACCATCCTAGAAAGAGTCAAATTTTTGGTGATTTCCTGGTTTGGCTCTCTCTACATTCCACCTTAGAATAGAGTCACCCACTTTGAACTTTCTGAATTTGGCTTTCTTGTCAAACCATCCTTTAGTGTCAACTGAGTGCTTCTAGAAATCTTCATATGCTTGAGTCCTTTTTTCTTCCAATTGTAGGAGATGCATCAACCTAGTTTCAGTTGGATTTTGATCAGACTCTTCCTCTTGGTTTTCCAACTTTAAAGCTGGTATCTCTAGATGAATAGGTAGGACTACTTCTTTACCATACACCAATGCATAAGGGGTAGTCTTGATAGATTTCTTGATAGTAATCCTGTCTACCCATAGAGCTTGCTCTAAAAGTAGATGCCAACTCCTTTTGTTATCCTCTAGTGATCTCTTTAGAATTCTAAGTAGATTTTTGTTAGTTGACTCAACTAATCCATTCCCCTGAGGGTAGTAGTTAGAGGAGTTTTTTAAACTTATACCATATTTTCTTGTAAACTCAATATATTTAGCTCCTATAAAAATTGGACCATTGTCACTTACTATAGCTTCAGGGATACCAAACCTTGTGATCAAGCTTTCCATGAATTCAATTACCACTTCTTGATCTAATTTCTTGGTGGGAATGGCTTCAACCCATATGGTAAGATAATCTGTGGTAGTCAGGATATACTTATGTCCTACTGAGGAGTTGGGATTTATCACTCCAATGAAGTCCAGTCCCCACTATTGAAAAGGCTCTTCTACTTGAATAGGTTTGAGGGGGAATGATGCATTTCTATTCCTTCCCACATACCTCTGGCATTCATCACATGTCCTTGTTATCTTGAAGGTGTCAACAAAAATTGTAGGCCAATAATAGCCTACCCTGATAATTTTCATAGTTGTGACCCTTCCTAAAAAATGTCCTCTAGATAATCCTCCATGGAATTCCTTAATGACCTTTTGCTTTTGATCATATTTCAAGCATCTTAGGAGGACTCCATCAATATTTTTTCTATATAATCCCTCTGGTAATAGGACATACTTCAAGGCTTGAAGCCTATATCTCCTCCTCTGTGATGGGTTAAGACCTTGAGGATAGATTCCTATTTGAAAATAGCTTATCATATGATCAACCCAATCTGAACCTTCTGATGAAAACTCTTCACTCTGATCTACTATTGGTGGTTGACAAGCTGACATCTATTCTACAACTACCTTTTCTATTAACCCTTGGCATAGTGCTCTACCTCTGACTAGTTTGGTAGGATGGATTTCTACATCATACTCCTAGATTTTAGTAATCCAACTAACTCTTTTATCTCCTAGTTCTCCTTGTAAAATAAATCTCCTTACATCTGGGTGGACCACATAAACAAGGGTTTTACTTTGAGCCAAGTATTGTCTAAACTTCTTCAATGACTTCATTACTGCAAACACTTGTCTCTCAATAAAGTTGTATTTGATCTGATACTCATGAAGGGTTTGACTCTAGAAAAATATGGGATGTTCTTCTCCATCATCATTCTTCTGAGTAAGCACAGTTGCATAGCTCTCTTCAGCTCCATAAGCATACAAAATGAAATTCTTACTAAAATCAGGGTTCACCAGGACTAGGGTAGTGGCAATAGCTTGTTTAATGGCTTGAAAAGCTTATTTCCTTACTTCTATCCACTTGAAATATGCATTCTTCTTTAGCAACTCTGAGATAGGCTTTACTATTTGAGCAAAGTTTGAGATGAACTTCCTCACAAAGTTGATCTACCCAAAGAAATATTGCAAGGCCTTCTTGTTCATAGGCAAGGGGAGAGCTAGAATTGACTTTACCCTATCTAGGTCTATAGACATTCCTTCCTTAGAAACCACATGCCCTAATAGCTTCCCTTCATGGACTACAAAAAATGACTTCTTTGGGTTTAGAGAGATACCAAATTCTCTGTATTTCTCAAATACTTGCTCTAGGTGCTCCAGATGAGCTTGTTTCTTATGAGAGAACATAATCATATCATCTAAGTATATGAGAATGACCTTATTGATTAGCTCTCCAAAAGCATAATCCATAGCTCTCTAGAAGGTGGCCCCTGCATTAGATAGACCGAAAGGCATCCTTTGGTAAGAGAAAGTTCCCCATTTGGTGGTAAATGTTATCTTGAATTGATCTTCATCCTTTACCCAGATCTGGTTATATCTAGAGAAACCATCTAATAATGAGAACCTCTCTACTCCTACAATAATCTATAAAATTTGGTCAATCTGAGGGAGAGGGTAGTGGTCCTTCAATGATGCCTGGTTGAGATTCCTAAAATCTACACACAGATGGATGTCTCCATTCTTCTTTCTGATAGGGACCAAATTAGCTACCCATGTGGAGTGCTTGATTGGGTATATAATCTTAGCCTTCAACAATTTGAGCAACTCCTCTCTCATTATGGATTCAATCCTAGGATTTATAGGTCTCTGCTTCTATCTAAAAGGCTTTGCATCAGGCTCTAGCTCAATAGTATGTTGGATCACCTTTTTATCATATACCTTTAGATCTTCATATGACTAGGCCATAATGTCTTGGTATTTAAAGCACAAGGCTTTGATCTCCTCTACCTCTTCTGGAGAACAATGGATACCAAATTTGAGCTTCTTTTCCTTCTCAATCTCGATCTCTTTATAGATTTTTTCATTGATCTCCATGGCTCTAGCTTTTCTCCCATATTCATTATCAAAGAGGCTTTCTAGGGTGACCAAACCCCTAGGGATATGATTGTTCTTTAATTGGATAACATCTTGCTGATCTATCTCATGAGGAAGTTCCTCTTGTACATTGGATAAGCAAGCCTCCCTTACTAGGAAATCAATAATCTGATCATCACTTTCAAAAACCTACCAAAAAATCTATCTATCTGGTACTACAGGCCTGAAAACTAGTTTGACTCTTCTATCTCTAGATGATCCCATATCTGAAGAAGGACTAAAATTGGAACCTTTAACAACCAAGGAGTCAGCCAACATGTTCTATTTTTTAGGGATAAAATGAATGTTCAGGGCATCAAAATATTCCATCAAATCCCATACCCTATTTCTGTATGATCTCAGGTAATGGTGCTTACTATTGCATCTCTCTCTTACCTGATTGACTATCAACTCAGAGTCACCATATATGTTAAGCATTTTGATCCCCATGCTCTCTACTTGCATTAATCCTAAGCATAAAGCTTCATATTCTATAACATTGTTAGTACAAGACCATGTCAATCTATATGCAAAAAATTTTACACCCTTTGAGGGAGACTACAAAACTACACTGGCACCAACTCCATTTTTGCATCTTGCACCATCAAAATGCATAGTCCAGATCTCTGTCTCTCTTAGGGATTGATTGGATATAGCAGGGATATTTTTCTCTACTTCTGAAGAAATGTTGTATGTGCCCATTCCTATCCCAAACTGACTATAATATTCTTTGAATGGTAATTCATCCTCCACCTCTAACTCTTCAAATATTTCTACTAGCTCAAACTCATCTAGGGGTGTGAGGTTGCACATATCTTCTTCAATCTTCTCAATGTGATAGGACACATGATTTTTAGGTGTTATCCTTATCCTCTTTCCTTTGAAAGGGATTATCATGCTAGAGTAATCCAAGTACATATAACCTCCTAGCTTGGTAGTGAACTCTCTAGAAAGGCATAGGCTAAAATAAGGCTCTAGGTCTACCACCACAATTTCTTGCACAATGGTCACTTCTGGGGCTCTATGCAGTCTCATTAGTACATATTTTATTACCCCAACTATCTTAACTGGTGTCCCATCCAACTACAAAACTCTAGGACAAGATCTGGTATATTCCATACCCATCTCTTCACAGACTACTTTGGGCATGACTATGGTAGAGGCCCTTGAATCAATCATACAATTGCGAACTATCCAACCCTCCATTCTCAAGGATATATAAAAAGGAGGGGTTTGTTCTTCATAGTAGTAGGAGATATCTTCTCCTTACCATAAGGTATGCTAAGGATGGTGGTAGTCTACTTTTCTTGAGAATTTTTACTCAAAGAAGCCTTAAGCAGATCTATTTGACCAAGGATGAAGAGAGTATCATAGAGACTTGCCTTGGAGGGGATTCTTTTCATCTCTTCCACAATGTTATACTCTAATTTTTTTGAAGGGGGTCTCTCATACTTCTTTTCTGGTTCACCATATTTCCTCTTATACTATTGTGTAGCTTCAATCCTTTATATTTTAGTGATGGAAGGAAATCTCAACTTTTCTTGTGCTTCATTTTTGGATCTCATCCTTTCTTTGTCATTCTCTTTCTCATATCTCTTAGGAAAATTGACTTCTCTCTCTTGGCTCTTAGGAACTAAGTCCCTCTTTTCAGTTGCTTGAGGAATAGGAAATTGATCATTACTTTGTAGGGAGGATCTTTCTTCTTTTGAGAAGGGACCTAAAATTGACCCATATTTTATGGATCAACCTACAATGTCTTTTTACCTGATCTTGTCATGATAGATATAGGTTCTTCTTCATCAAGATCTTGCCCAACCATGATTTGATCTGGTTGCCATAGCATGTTAACTCTACCTTTTTGATTTCTCTCCACCTTTTCCATGGCCTATTGCACATGACATTGGTACATAACGCATGATTCTGAATCATGAGGATCATTACACACAAGGCACCATACATTCACAAGACTAGTTTTAGGGGAATATTCTTGATCTTCTTGATTTGCATTAACTCTGATCCCTGTACTATTGTTGGTACCAAGATTTTGATCTCTATTGATATAGGGATATCTCCTTTGTTGAGACCTCTCTATCTCTCTTTTCTCCATCGCATTCATCTTGTTATTGAGTGTTTTCAAAGTACTCTGAATATCAAGCAACATAGTGGATTCCTGAGGTGTTTGAGATGGAAGTGGTGGAAAGGAAACTAAAGTAGATGGTATTTTAGGGGGTGGAATTGGAGCCATCTGAGGAAGTGGTGATGACAAAGGAGGGGGGTCCATGTAAGAAGATGTAGCTACCTGAATTTGGGTATGAGGAATATCATAATAGTAGGGCATAATAGTTTTTGGAGGTAACCTTCCTACATTAATGAGGATATTCTCAGCCTGCACAACTACATTGTAAACTTGAGGGAAGGTGTATACTCTTGACTATTGAGTTTGTAACCCAAGTTCTGACCCAAGGGCTCTGATATAGTACATAAAAGCAAGGGGGAAGCTGGCCTAGCTTTAGGTGGAATCCTTTTCCAGGTTCTACTAAATCTTAGATTAAAATCTGAAACTGACTCTTGTTGATGCTTTTGCATGGATGTGAATTGGTTTAGGAGAGAAAAGGGATCAATAGACTCATTGAATTCTTCTACAAAAGGCTCAGCTAATGCAGCCCATGAAGTAATGTTATTGTCCTCTAAGGTCCTGAACCAATGTAGGATTTTCCCTCTAAAATATAGGGCTAATATTCTGATAATCACATCTTCATTTCTGATGTTATGTATGGTTACTAGATTTAGGATATCTTGGCAATGCTCGTAAGCAGTTTTTCCTGATCCATCATAAGTAGGTATAGCTTTGGATACATCTTGAGGGATATCATGCATTTGGGCAAGTCTCAGGGGACCAGTTGTATCCCAATTAGGGTATTTTTGTAGAGGCTGATTTGGATTCACATTCTATTGTCCAACCATATTTACTGGCACTGTTCTTGATGGAGGTGGTCTTGGAGGTATTTTAGGGGCTGACTCAGTTGGAACCTCTCTTGACTAAAAATTTGAGGATAAATTTCTTATGATATTGGATCCTCTTAAAGGGAGCTCATAAAATATAATAGGATCTTGATTGTTCTTGATAGATGACCTAGTATTCATGAAAAATTATGAGCTATTGGAATGGCTTTTTTGGTTTCTTGCATTCAGGGAGTCACCAAGTGAATTTATTTTTACCACTTAATAAGGTCAATACAATCCACTAAATCTTGATTCCTTCGGGAAAGGTAAAAATTAAAATTTTGTGGGTTAGCTATGTTGAGCAAGGTGCAGCAACAGTATTGTCATTGTTGTCAACACAGTCAGATAGATCTGTTGATGCAGTGGATAGGAAGTTCAAAAGCTATTCAGATGCAGAAGATAGGAGTTCAAAGGTTATTCATAGTATGTACAATGATTTTCCAAGAAGACCGAAGTGGCCCATATGCAAAAGATCAAAGAAAAAGACAAGTAAGAAAAGTGTCACGATATCGCGACATATACAACAGGAAAGAAAAACTGTCATGATTTCGTGACATGTTGGAAGAGAGAGAAAAAGTAGAAAAACTGTCGTGATTTCGTGACATGTTGGAAGAGAGAGAAAAGAAGAAAAACTGTCATGATTTCGTGACATGTTGGAAGAGAGAAAAAGTAGGAAAAACTGTCACGATTTCGTGACATGTTGGAAGAGAAAAAGGCAAGTGGAAAAACTGTCATGATTTCGTGACATGTTGGAAGAGAAAGAGAAAGTAGAAAAAGTGTCACGATTTCGTGACAAGTTGGAAGAAAGAGAACAAGTAAGAAAAGTGTCACGATTTGTGACATGTCGAAAAAAAGTAGTAAAAGAGAGAAAGTAAGTTTGAAAAGTGTCAGATTTCGCGACATGTCGATTTTCGCGACTAAAATAGGAGAGAGAAAGTAAGTTTGAAAAGTGTCACGATTTGTGACATGTATTAAAAAGAGAGAGAAAGAGAAAGTGTCACGATTTTATGTGACTAAAATAGGAGAGAGAAAGTAAGTTTGAAAAGTGTCGTGATATCGCGACATGTCGCATTTTCGTGACAAAAGAAAGAGAGGAAGCGTACGAAAGCAGAATTGTCATGATTTCATGACAAAAGTAGAAAGCAAGACTTCAGAAGCAGAAGTGTCATGATTTCGTGACAAAAGCAAAGAAGTAAAGTATGAAAGTAAGTGTCATGATTTCATGACAAAGTAGAGAAGAAGACTTGAAGGCAGAAGTGTCATGATTTTGTGACAAAAGCAAAGAAGCTAAGTACGAAAGTAAGTGTCATGATTTCATGACAAAAGCTAAGTTGAAGACTACGGAGGAGAAGTGTCATGATATCATGACAAAAGCAAAGTCAAAGTCTATGGAAGCAAAAGTGTCGTGATATCATGACAAAAGCAAAGATGAAGTATACAGAGGCAAAAATGTCATGATATCATGACAAAAGAAAAGATGAAGTCTATGAGGCAAAAATGTCATGATATCATGACAAAAGAATAGAGAAAGCGTAGAAGGTGAAAGTGTCATGATATCGTGACATGTATTTTCGTGGCAACAACAACAAAAGAAGCTATAGAGGTAAAAATGTCATGATTTCATGATAGGTCGTAAATGCGCAAGTCAAGAAGGAGAACCCGACTAAAATGAGAAGTATGATAGTGGACCGACATCACTACGACATTTATAGGGGATTATAGAGTGATTTCATATCTAAAATACGAAGAGTGATCAAAAGTCAGTATGGCGGTTATAGGGTCTGTCCAGAATGAAATCATCAAGCGATGGATAAACCGAACATCTTCTTGAGTTGAAGCCGATGAAGACCGATGACAACCGACTAAAATTAGGGTTTACAGTTGTTATGAAAGCCGACTAAGATTAGGATTTACAACCGACTAAGATTAGGGTTTTCATCATAAAAAATATTGTTATAAAAGGAGGGTTGTTTGGAGAATTGAAGGGATGTCGAATGTGTGTGAAATACGGTCATTGTGCATAGAGAGCAAGTCATGTCGAATCATGCTAAGTGCAAAATTTGCAAAGAGAGTAGAGTGCACAAAAGGGAGAAGACGATCATGAAGTTTGACTGTAATGAAGCAGAGTGTGAAGTGATTGCATAGAGAGAGAAGGTGATAGAGAATGCAAAGGTGAAGAAGACCAATTGTGGTCTTGCAAAAGCAAAGGTATCTTATTGTCAAACTTATAGATTCAAATTGAAGTCCAAGTTGGTGCTTGGCATGTAAATAAGGGTTGTGTCTCCTTTTGGTGTAGGTAAATAGGGTTGGTGCTCCTTAATGGTAGATAAATAGGGGTTGGTGCTCCTTCCAGTGGGTGTGGTAAATTGATTGTAAAGTTGGTGCTTTGCAAAGGCTAGATTTGGATGGTAGTCCAAGCAATCAATTTTTGAGGAGTAGCCACATTGGTGAACCTCGTTAAATCTTGTGTTGTGTGATGCTCTTTTGTTATACTTGTTGTATCTAGTAATAAGTTTTAATTGTTACGGTATTAAGAGCTATAAATTTAAGTTTATAGAGCTACACCGATTCACCCCCCTCTCAGTGTCATTGTAAGACTAACAATTGGTATCAGAGCTAAGTTCCTGTACAAGCTTAACCGGCTAGGGTGATCTTGGAAGTAACACAATGGCAGGTGGTGAAGCTCTTTTCATGGCATTTGAAGAAGTAAAATCAGAAAAGGAAGGAGTGAACTCTAAAGTATGTGGTGAAAACCCTGAGGCTGAAGTAGATCTAGAAGGTGAGTTGATCTCTGCACTTGAAGAGTGGAAAATAGAGAGGAAAAAGAATAAGAAAATTTCAAAAAAGCTTGAGGATGCAAATGAAATCATAACCAGTCTGAAAGTACAGATAGAAGAATACAAGAAAATATCTGAAGATCTCGAAGTACAAATTACCATGAAAATAGATTATTGCTGCAAACTAGAAGAAGAGAATGTTGGTTTACTGGATGCAGATAGAAGAGATGAATCACAAAATTAGTTGCTATCACAAACGCGAAGAAAGTTCTATGAAGTTGGATAAGATTATAAATGACCAAAGGCCTACAGGCATCAAATTTGGTCTGGGTTTCGTCGAAGGAGAATCATCAAATGGATCAAAGGCCAGAAATGTAGAATCCATAAAGAATGAAGATAAGAAATAGGTTGATCAAGGAAAAATGTCTCATGCAAAAGAAAGCAATAATGCCAGGCACGAAAGGAGAATTGACAATGATGGATTCACCAATGTCACACATCAAAGAAGAAGAAGACCTATGGCTCCTACGACAACATGGCAAAGACCATCACCCAGGTTCAATTATCCCTTTTCTGGTTTCTATTTTAAATGCAATGGCTATGGACATAAAATCTCAGACTGCAAATATAATGTAAGACCAAGGAATTTCACCAAGTAGAAATGCTTTTTCTCCTTTGATGAATTATACAAGTAGAATGTTATAACTGTCATAATTTTGGGCACATTGCAAGAAACTGTAGAAGTACATTTGCATCAAATCAGTTTCAGGGAAGAAAATTTCAACCAAATAGGATGAGACAAAATAGAAAACTTCTCGAAAAACATGCACAAGCTATTGATAAGGGAAAGGCAAAACAAGAGCCCAAAACTACTATCAAAATGGAGTGGAAAGAAAAAGAGCGACTTAAGGAAGAAAAGGAATCCTTAATCGTACAAACAACATTTAAAGCACAGAATAAATATGTACCATGGATACTTGATAGTGGATGCTCCACTCATATGACAGGTGACAAACAAAAATTTGAGAAGTTACAAAAATATGAAGGTGGTTCAATAAATCTTGGAAATAATGATGGAGCTAAGATAGTTGGCAAAGGTTCAGTTAAAATTAGTGACGGAAAAATTAAGTCAGAAGAAGTCTTGTTTGTGGATGGTTTGAAACATAACTTGTTGAGCGTAAGTCAGATTTGTGATAAAGGTCATGAAGTAGTTTTTAAGAAGCAGGGTTGTGAAGTCAAAAAAAAAATAGTGGAAAATTGATAGCAACTGGATCAAGGACATCTGGCAACCTGTACACGCTCTCAGAGACTTCAAAAGGAGCTTGTTTTATTGGACAGGAAGAAGAAAATTGGTTGTGGCACAAGAGACTCGGTCATATCAGTTTTGATAATCTAGTAAAAATCAACTCAAAAAGGGCAGTGAGAGATATTCCCACCATCAACAAACCTCCAAACAACATTTGTGCTTCATGCCAAAAGGGGAAGCAAACTAGAGTCACATTCAAAACAAAAGAGTACTACACAAGCAAACCTTTGGAACTAATACACACTGATTTATGTGGACCCATGAGAACACAAAGCATAAATGGTGACAAATATTTTATGTTGTGCATTGATGACTATTCCAGAATGACATGGATATTTTTCTTGAAGCATAAATCGAAGCTTTTGAAATGTTCAAGATTTTCAAAAACCATGTTGAGAATGAAATAGGAAAGAGGATCAAATGTTTAAGATCAGATAGAGGAGGAGAATTCATTTCAGAGGAGTTTACAGAGTACTATGAAAAATACGGTATTAGGAGACAGTTTTCAGCAGCCAGGACACCTCAACAGAATGGAGTGGTAGAAAGAAAGAACATGACAGTGCAGGAAATGGCACGGACTATGTTGGCTGAAAGCAGAGTAGCAGACAGATTTTGGAAAGAAGCAGTCCATACTACGGTGTATATCCAAAATAGGTACATGCTGAGAACACATGAAAGCAAAACTCCTTATGAGTTGTGGTTCGGTAAAAGGGCAACAACAAAATACCTCAAAGTTTTTGGCAGCAAGTGCTACATCAAAAGAACTGAAGATAATCTTGGTAAGTTTGAAGATAGAGCGGATGAAGGTATTTTTGTTGGTTATTCATCAAAAAGCAAAGCTTACAAATGCTACAACAAGAGGCTAAAGAAAATTGTGGACAGTGTCGATGTTAAATTTGATGAAGGTAGAGAACGAGTAATTAGCTATGAAAAGAACTACCCAATTTATGAAGAGGTTATTGAAGGAGATGAGGAAAACGAAATGGAAAAGATACAAAAAATTGACTCAGATGATTTAAGTTGTGATTCAGAAGTGGAAGAAAATAAGAAATTCAAAACAGGCAGCTGGCAAAAAAATCATCCTAGAGAGCAAATAATTGGAGACCCCAAAGTTGGTGTTCAGACAAGAAGAAGAGTAGTAAGTAACTACTCTCTATTATCCAACATTGAGCCCAAAAATGTTGTTGACGCAAGCAAAGATGAAAGTTGGATGAAGGCAATAAATGAAGAATTAGATCAGATCGAGAAAAACGAAACTTGGGAGTTAGTACCTAGACCTGCAAATAAAAATATAATCGGGACTAAATGGATTTTTCGAAACAAATTGAATGAAGACGGATAGGTAGTCGAAATAAAGCAAGATTGGTATGTAAGGGTTATGCACAAGTTGAAGGCATTGACTTTGAGGAAACTTTTGCACCAGTAGCTAGACTAGAGGCAATTAGAATGTTTCTGGCTTTAGCAGTCTACAAGAATTTCAAAGTTTATCAAATGGATGTGAAATCAACGTTTTTGAATGGGAAACTTGAAGAAGAGGTTTATATTGAGCAACCAGATGGTTTCCAACTTGGTGATGATCCCAACTTGGTTTGCAAGTTGAAGAAAGCATTATATGGCTTAAAATAGGCACCCCGAGCATGGTATGCAAGGCTAGACAACTATCTCACTCAACAAGGGTTTAAGAAAGGTATGGTGGATAGTAATTTGTATGTCAAAATAGAAAATGGGCATCTTATTGTTCTTGTTGTATACGTAGATGATATCATATTTGGCAGCAGCAAAGATGAGTCGTGTAAAGATTTAGCAAATAAGATGCAGAAAGAATTTGAAATGTCAATGATTGGTGAACTTTCGTATTTCCTCGGGTTGCAAGTTAATCAAAATAAGAAGGGCATATTTATTTCTCAAGTTAAATATGTGAAAGAGATGTTAAAAAAGTTCACAATGGAGGATTGTAAGCCAGTTAGCACTCCCATGACGATAGGTTGCAAGTTGAGCAAGGATGACAAATCTCCACCTGTTGATCAAACCATGTACAGATCTATGATTGGGAGCTTACTGTACCTGATAGCTACCAGACCAGATATTTTGCAGGCAGTATGCATGGTAGCACGATTTCAGGCTAATCCCAAGGAGACTCATGTGATAGCAGTGAAGAGGATTCTTCGGTACCTCAAGGGTACTATGGAGTATGGGTTATGGTATCCGAAAGGTAAAGACTTCACCCTTATTTCGTATTCAGATGCAGATTGGGCAGGATGTGTCGATGACAGAAAGAGTACCAATGGAGGTGCATTCTATCTTGGAGACAGATTGGTCGCGTGGCACAATAAGAAACAAGAGTCAGTTTCTTTATCGACAATAGAGGCAGAATATATTGCAGCGACAACATGTTGTACGCAGGTATTGTGGATGAAACAAACCCTGAAAGATCTTGGTATTAGCTTCAGTGAGCCAATATCAGTTAAGTGTGATAACACCAGTGCCATTAACATCTCCAAGAATCCGGTTATGCATTCACGCACAAAACACATTGCTATCAGGTATCACTTTTTGAAGGAGAAAGTTGCGAAAGGTGAGGTTAAGTTGGATTTTGTTCCAACTACAGAGCAAGTAGCAGATATCTTCACAAAACCATTGCCCAAGGAAGTTTTTGAGTACCTTCGCAATAAATTGGGAGTGGTCACACTTCCCAAGAATTGACTAGCTACAGGGATCACATTCTCCTGGGGAGCATTTAAGTATTTGATTATCTTTTTGCTCATATTCATGATTTTTGCTAAGTGTAATAAATTTTGCTCGAGAATGTTGTGCATGGACTCAGGGGGAGTCTGCAGTAGCCCTTTGGTATTATTGTCAAAGGGGGAGAAGAGTTACAGGAAATTGCACATGTGTTGCCAACAATTCCAAAGGGGGAGATTGTTGAGCAAGGTGCAACAACAATATTGTCATTGTTGTCAACACAGTCAGATAGATCTGTTGATGCAGTGGATAGGAAGTTCAAAAGCTATTCAGATGCAGAAGACAGGAGTTCAAAGGTTATTCGAGTATGTACAATGATTTTCCAAGAAGACCGAAGTGGCCCATATGCAAAAGATCAAAGAAAAAGACAAGTAAGAAAAGTGTCACGATATCGCGACATATACAAGGAAGAAAACTGTCACGATTTCGCGACATGTTGGAAGAGAGAAAAAGAGAAAACTGTCATGATTTCGTGACATGTTGGAAGAGAGAGAAAAAGTAGAAAAACTGTCATGATTTCGTGACATGTTGGAAGAGAGAGAAAAGAGGAAAAACTGTCATGATTTCGTGACATGTTGGAAGAGAGAGAAAAAGTAGAAAAACTGTCATGATTTCGTGACATGTTGGAAGAGAAAAAGCAAGTGGAAAAACTGTCACGATTTCGTGACATGTTGGAAGAGAAAGAGAAAGTAGGAAAAAGTGTCACGATTTCGTGACAAGTTCGAAGAAAGAGAACAAGTAAGAAAAGTGTCACGATTTCGTGACATGTCGCATTTTTGTGACTAAAATATGAGAGAGAAAGTAAGTTGGAAAAGTGTCATGATTTCGTGACATGTCGCATTTTGTGACTAAAATAGGAGAGAGAAAGTAAGTTGGAAAAGTGTCACGATTTGTGACATGTCGCATTTTGTGACTAAAATAGGAGAGAGAAAGTAAGTTTGAAAAGTGTCACGATTTCGTGACATGTCGCATTTTGTGACTAAAATAGGAGAGAGAAAGTAAGTTTGAAAAGTGTCACGATATCGTGACATGTCGCATTTTCGCGACAAAAGAAAGAGAGGAAGCGTACGAAAGTAGAACTGTCACGATTTCATGACAAAAGCAGAAAGCAAGACTTTAGAAGTGTCATGATTTCATGACAAAAGCAAAGAAGTAAAGTATGAAAGCAGAAGTGTCATGATTTCATGACAAAAGTAGAGAAGAAGACTTCGAAGGCAGAAGTGTCATGATTTCATGACAAAAGCAAAGAAGCTAAGTATGGAAGTAGAAGTGTCATGATTTCATGACAAAAGCTAAGTTGAAGACTACGAAGGTAGAAGTGTCATGATATCATGACAAAAGCAAAGTCAAAGTCTATGGAAGCAAAGTGTCACGATATCATGACAAAAGCAAAGATGAAGTATACAGAGGTAGAAATGTCATGATATCATGACAAAAGAAAATATGAAGTCTATGGAGGAAGAAATGTCATGATATCATGACAAAAGAATAGAGAAAGCGTACGAAGGTGAAAGTGTCATGATATCGCGACATGTATTTTCATGGCAACAACAACAAAAGAAGCTATAGAGGCAAAAATGTCATGATTTCATGATAGGTCGTAAATGCGCAAGTCAAGAAGGAGAACTCGATTGAAATGAGAAGTATGATAGTGGACCGACATCACTACGACATTTATAGGGGCAGTTATAGAGTGATTTCATACTGCTAAAATATGAAGAGTGATCAAAAGTTAGTATGGGGTTAGGGTCTGTCGGTAATGAAATCATCAAGCGATGGATAAACCGAACATCTTCTTGAGTTGAAGCCGATGAAGACCGATGACAGTCGACTAAAATTAGGGTTTACAGTTGTTATGAAAGCCGACTAAGATTAGGATTTACAACCGACTAAGATTAGGGTTTTCATCATAAAAAATATTGTTATAAAAGGAGGGTTGTTTGGAGAATTGAATTGATGTTGAATGTGTGTGAAATACGGTCATTGTGCATAGAGAGCAAGTCATGTCGAATCATGCTAAGTGCAAAATTTGCAAAGAGAGCAGAGTGCACAAAAGGGAGAAGACGATCATGAAGTTTGACTGTAACGAAGCAGAGTGTGCAGAGAATGCAAAGGTGAAGAAGACCAATTAGGGTCTTGCAAAAGCAAAGGTATCTTATTGTCAAACTTATAGATTCAAATTGAAGTCCAAGTTGGAGCTTGGCATCAGGGTTGGTGCTCCTTAAATAAAGGTCTCCTTTAGGGAATAAATGGTGCCCGTAAAGGGTTGGTGCTCCTTTTGGTGCAGATAAATCAGGGGTTGGTGCTCCTTCCAGTGGGTGTTGGTAAATTGATTGTAAAGTTGGTGCTTTGCAAAGGCTGGATTTGGATGGTAGTCCAAGCAATCAATTTTTGAGGAGTAGCCACATTGGTGAACCTCGTTAAATCTTGTGTTGTGTGATGCTCTTTTGTTATACTTGTTGTATCTAGTAATAAGTTTTAATTGTTACGGTATTAAGAGCTATAAATTCAAGTTTAAAGAGCTACACCGATTCACCCCCCCTCTCAATGTCATTGTAAGACTAACAAGCTAGTGTTCTTGTAAATATGGTCCCATCGGACATGCCAAAACTATTGGGATCTGAATTGACATTAAGGAAAACTCAAAATTATGACTATTATCTTCAATATTTTGATTAGGCATGCATTAAATAATCACAATGTAAATCTTAGCATTGGATGGATTAAATATTGCTTTAACCCTTCCTCTAGAGTAGGCTAGTATACCTTATCAACTGACTTGGGTGTTGACTCATTTGAGCTCAGTTAAATGTTTAAAAGATAAGAATAGAAATAGGTTTAGGGTTAGAAAGGTAATGGTTAAATAATGGTTGTATAAAGTTAAAATCATAGGCATCTATAGGAAAACCCTTGCCAGTCAATTTCTAGTGTCCCACACTTGTGATTAACATCACTCAAAAATAAGTAATCTTCATAAATTAAAGAACCAGAGACATGCTTCAAAAAATTATTTCAACATCTAAAATACTAATAATCCAAATAGTAGAAATAGATCATTATTCAGACTAACTAGAAAATAATTCCTTCCAAGTGTATATTCAATAATGAAATATTTCAAGGTGCTCTAAGTTAGAAATCCAATATCAATAGAATAGACTAACCATAATAGTAGTAGCAGAAATGCATTCATAGTTCAAAACTTTGAAAATATCGAAGATACCAGTCTAAGGCAAACATCCAAGTAATGTTCCTTCTATTTATTTATAGAAAGTATTTACATATTAGGGAAAGCAAACACTCTATATTTAACCCCAAAAAATGAAGGTTCGACCTCTATTTATAGTTTTACATGTTGAAAGATTAAAAAAAAAATAACATTACAAGAAATGGAAATATCAGATAAGCCAAGTGCTGAGGTGGCAACCTCTTATTTTTTGGAGGAAGAAGTAATCACATGATCTTGCGCTCATCTACAACTCGACCTCTGCAAGTTGCTTGAATTTCATGGTGTTCAACTCCAGACTGCATGAAACTATCATCCAGATCATTTGTCATTCTTGTCGATCATATCCAGCCATAGATTTGTAATTGTCTTCACTTCTTGGTTATTAATCCATTTGCTACTTCACCTTCCAATTCATCAACTAGCTCATGTTAACCAGACTTCTTTATTTTATATGTTTTGAGAGTATTAGAACAAACAAACCATTTATCTTCCCATGAATGACTGAGATTAGTGCTTCACTTTACTAACAACCTCATGGTGTAGAACCAAAATTAAATTTCCTTCTTAGATTCCCTAGTGGTGTAGAACTATGTCATAGCTTGCTATTCAAAAATATTATTCGAACAAGTTGTCCTCTTTGATCACGGGCTGAAGCAAAGGATGCTTCATTATAAAAATGTAGAAAATGTTCTAAGCCATATGAGGTAGAACCATATCAACATCTTGTGTTTTGAGTCATGATATAGAACCACATCCTAGTCATGTCATAGCCTGTGACTTAAAATTTACAATTTTGACCTATGTTGACCATAGTTTAGAGCATTACGTTGATCCATGCGTTGTAGAATCTTGCATTGAACTGCATGATATAGAATCTTATGCTATCTCATGCAGGTTAGAACCTTGTGCTAGCCTACACCTTGGAATTCTCACATGTAAGTTTTGACCTCTTTGACCATGGGTTGTGTTGTGGTTGATCCACAACACACCCCAAAATTGGGGACCCACCTTTTTGCAGGCTTGCAGAGAAGGATCTCGGTGACCCAGATGCTAAAATTGAAGAAAAAGAGAAAATGCCCAAGTGTAGAAAGGTGTCGCGAAATCGCGACAGGTAGCGAAATCGCGACATGTCGCGAAATCGCGACCGAAGCCGAAAAACGGTAGCGAAATCGCGACGTGTCGAAAAATCACGGTCAACGCGGTCAACGGCAACAAAACATAAAAGCGGTAGCGATATCGCGACAGAAAGCTGCACGAAGGTCCGAGGGGGAAAAACGTCGCGATATCGCGACAGGTTTTGCCAAGGCGTACGGAAGATAAAAGCGGTAGCGATATCGCGACGGTTTGTGGCAAGCAGGTTCAGAAATAAAAACGGTAGCGATTTCGCTACGCCTTGCGGAAAGAAGACTCAAAGTTCAAAACGGTAGCGATATCGCTACAAATTTCATAAAGGCCAGTCTCAAAGTCAGAGGGTAGCGATAGCGCTACAAGTTTAGTGAGAGAGGGCTTGAAACAAAAATGGTAGCGAATCGCTACCATGTCACAAGGAGAAGGCTTGAAACGAAAGTGGTAGCGAATCGCTACCACATTTCAAAGGGACGCGGCAAGGCCAAGGTGGTAGCGATATCGCTACCACATTTTGAAAAGGGCTCAAAGTTAGAAAGTGGTAGCGATATCGCTACCATTCGAAGAGGAGGGCTCAAAATGTTAAAAGGGTAGCGATATCGCTACGAGAAGTTGCCGGAGGTAGACAAATGAAAAACGGTCGCGACATCGCTACGGGGAGCTGATGAAGGCGTACGGCCGGGAAGCATGTAGCGATATCGCGACATGTCACGATTTCGCGACATGTCGCCATATCGCGGCTAAGAAGATGAACAGGCGGACTTGCAGTTTTGTCATTTTTTTTTCACAGAAAGCGTTACACAGGACGCAGGAAAAGCAGGACACGTGGCGCACAGTGTCAAACTTGCAGAGGCGTTACATGCAGAGATGAATTTCGAAGCGTTTTCAAATTTGAGCGTGAATCAAAGCGAGAAAAGGCAGGAATTTGAGGGGTCATGTGCAGGAAGGTGAAATGAAGCGACGGAGAAGATCGAAGAGCCGCATCAAACATTATAAGACCAGAATTGCAAATCGAAGAAGGGGTTGGAAATTGCCGAATACGGAGTTGCAGAGACGAGAGCTTTGTGCTATTCTGGGCCCGTACTTGGGCAATTTCCTTCTTTTTGTTCTGGGATTTTCTTTTACACCTGGAACATTTTTGAATGTAATCGAGATATCATTTAAATACAAAATACAGAGAGTTGGCATCTTATTGGATGAGAAAGAAGGAGTAACTTTTGCATGCATGATTTAACGTTTATATTTCCCTTCCAGATTTCTTAGGTTTTTAGGTGAAGTTAATGCAAGATCTCTTGGTTGCTTCATGCGAATGCCTATTTTCTGGAATTACCACAGAAACCCTCGAGACTCGCACCTGGCCTATTTGGATTGTGTGAAAGTGCAGGTTCATTAGGTTAGGTTGCATGTAGAAAGCCTCAGTATCTTCGGTTTCATCAGATTAATGACAGCTTTCTGACTGTAATCTATTTTATTGTTACTTTTATTTATTTTGTCTTTGCTTTTCAAACCCATATTTTATTTTCAGCAGTTTAATTACCGTGTTTGAATAAATCACTGAAAATCCATCGAATTAAAGGTTAAAACAGATTTTATTCATCTTGAGTCCATTGAAAGTTCAAAATTAATAAACCACAGGTGCCCCTTGTTAACATCCACTTGCAAACCCTAAGGTGTTCTTAGCATTTCATTTTAAACAACGATCCTTGATAATCAATAATTAGCATAATAAGAACCTTGGAGAAATCGTTTTTCTTTGCAAGCAGAGGATTTAGGACTCGGATCCTACAGGAGAGTGTGTTTTCACAATCGGGTTAAAACACCACTCAACAGATTGGCGCTAGAAGGAGGGCCGAATCGGTTTATCTATTTCAATTTTTATATCTGAATATTTTGTTTTTGATTTAATTCTGAAATTATTTACGGCTAAACTGCAACACTGTTTTTGTGTTTGTTGCAGGTTTTCTTCGAACTAGCCGAGGGTTTCCTCAGGCAGGCTGGACCCACCACGCCGTATTGCGACCAGGTCTCAAACAACCGGAGAAACCATTTTTCACGACCTTACTGGTACTCCCAAGGGTAAAGTCAAGCAAGTCGTAAGCACTCCAGTAGCAAAAGGCCTGTTTTCTCCAGGAACGTCGAGTGGACCTACGCCAGTAATATCCGTTGCCCCTAGTGTGCCTATAGTTTGTAATATTTCTTCTGCTATTGTAGGTCTGTCTACATCAATTCTGAATCAAATGGCTCAAGCTCCAGCAGCTCCTTGGTATGGAGCTAACAATACTCCTTTGAATATTGTCGGGGATATCCATGAAATCCCCAAGAACATTGAAATATTTCTGCCTAAATACAAGCCGATGGCCTAAGAACAAGCAGAAGAACATATCCAAGCCTATAGAGATGTTTTAATTAGGTCGCAAGTTCAAGCATGAAGATGTAGCCTCGCAGACTTTTCCCCATGAGCTTGGATCCAATAGCATATGAATGGTATATATGCTTGTCAACCGGTTCAATCACCTCTTGGACACAAATGGAAAATGCATTTGTCAATCAATTTAGGTCGCCCTTAGATCCCGCAACTATTTACAATCGCTTTATTACATGCAAACGGGGCCAAGGGGAACCGATCCGAATGTTTAATCGGAGATTCCAAAAGAACTATAACAGAGCAATTAGACATTTTGCCATCGATCCCGCAAGTAGCTTTGCAGATATATTTTGGGGCATTGGACCCCATGACAGCCATGTTTGCAAGGCGTAATCCTCGTGTCACCACGCCGGCTTTGGCCTATAATGAAGCCATGACTATTGAGCAACAATTGACACCGCAAGGCTACGGGTTTACCCAGATGCCTATGTTGGGACAAGTGTGCTCCATATGGTCAAGTTCCCCAGGCAAATCAACTCATGGCACCACAAATGCCAAGTATGAACGCCTTCCCATATCAGCAGCTCGTATCCACCAAAGACCCGCATATGCACCCATTCCAATCCAACCAATCACAGCCATTCCACCTGCTCCTCGCATTTTTGCAGAACAGTCAATCAACTACGCAGGAAACTAGTCAAGTCAATCCTCAAGCCATAGTCCCTGTTCCGAATCCAATCCCAATTCAAGGTATCAATCCATATGGGAATCCAATTCCTCATAACCCCACCCAAATGTGGAATCAAGACCCCATCAATTATGCAAATCCAATGGGGGTTAACAACAATGTGGTTCCACCGAAGGATGTCTTTTCGGAAGTCGAAGAGCTCAAGAAACTAGTGCATAAACTAAGTAATGACAGTGGTTCAACAACTAGAAGCATGAGTCCCGTGCCCCTCACCCAAGTCAGAATTTTAACAATAGAGGGAGGCACTGGAACACTAAGCCAAACAATGGGGGAGTTCTCGCTCCCATTGCTAATCAATTAGATGCTTCTGCAGGCCCTAGCCAATCCAATTCTCTTTTGAATCTTTCAGATTTGGCATGGGAAAGAGGGTGCAGGTTACATAACACAAAAGAACACAATGAGAGGAATTGTCCTGAGATCGCTAGATACACTCATTGTCTTCAGGCACAAGTTGATGATTTGGAACTGGTATCAAATGAGGATCCATCGTATCGTCAAGATGAAAATATTATGGTGATGGAAAAAGTATATCACCAAGAGGGTGAGAGCGAGGAGGAAGAAGACGAAGTTTTGGAACAGGAGGTGCAAGCTTTTCGAGATTTCGTAAAGGGGACTCATGGGTACCATTTGAGGAGTAAGTCTAAAGCCCCTAAAACCTCATCAACACCTCCAAACAGCTTCTATTCTTCCTCCGTATACAAAGGCAAGTAACAACCCTCCCCCTCCACTCGTAAGAGAAATGTCTAATGACGTCCATAAGACAGTCAAATTCGAAAAACCAAATTATGACGTAGTGGAGGATATGAAGAAGTCCAAATCTAGCCTTTCATTCCCGGACGCAGCCTAAATTGCCCGGTCAAAAGGAGGCGTTGATAAGAGCTTTGAACTCACCCGATCCGATGTGGAAGGAAAAAGAGCTGAATCCCATCCGATTTTGCGAAAGGAGAGAAGGGATGTCCCGCCATTCTTATTAACTCTGAGAATTGCGGGTAAGAACTTGCATAACTGTTTGGTAGACACAGGAGCCACGAGCAACCTCATGCCTACGGAGATATGTCAAATGCTGGGTCTACAACCGGTTTCATCCAAATGCACGGTCTTGCAATTGGACCGTTCATAGGTAAATGTAGTAGGGACCTTATATGATGTCAAGATTCAATTAAATTCTGAACCCAGGGTCCAGCAGGTTGTAGACATTTTGGTGGTTAACATCCCAAGTAGGTATGGAATGTTACTTGCGAGAGATTGGATGAAAACGCTGAATGGCTATTTTGCAACAGACTGCTCGCATATGTGGCTGCCATGGAAGGGCATTGCTAACCAAATCAGAGTGGAAAACGAACCGAGGCTTAAGGAGATTATAACGGATTTTAACAAGCCGAATGAGGTTCAGTTTTTCGAGCCAGACCTAGGGGTCTATGCTCTTGATGTTGAGAAAGCTACTGATGAACTTAAAGAAGAAGTGTGTCATGGTGGTTCTTCTGAGGAGAAGGATTACACGTGGTTGCTCAAGTTTGATGGATCAAAATCTAGACAGGGAGCAGGAGCTGGAGTCGAGCTCACTGGTCCAGGAGGTAAACCATTATTGGCTGCCTACAGATTGCAATTTCCTTGCACAAACAATGTGGCAGAATACGAAGCATTGATCTACGGTTTACGTCTAGCATTGAGCAAACATGTTAAATGCTTGAAGGTTTTGGGAGATTCTGAGTTGGTTGTCAAGCAAATCAAAGGACAGTATACATGCCACGACAAAATACTCGAGCCTTTATAGGACTAGGGTTATGGACCTCATGGAGGAGTTTGATGCATTCAACATAGCCCTTATTTCTAGGAGAGGAAATCGAATAGCAGACTCTCTTGCAGTCGCCGCGGGCATGTTAAACCCGGTGGATATAAAAAGATGTAAAAATTTTTCCATTGAGCTGGTTCCTTGTCCATCAATACCTGATAATGTGAAGAATTTCCAGGTTTTTGAGTGTGACAGGCACATCTTCAAGTTTGTCACAAACTCGGGTATTTTTGAAAATCGAGTGATCGATGAGGAACAAAGGTGGCAGGATGAAACAGAAGAAAGTGAAACTGCGTATCAATCCAACAAAATTCCTAAAGACGTGGTTTCATTAGAAAAGATGTTCGACATGGAATGCAAGAACAAGAAAAGAAAAAGAGTCCCGCTCCCCAAAGATGCATGCGATTCAATTAATCTGGGGAGTGCAGACAATCCAAAGGAGGTGTACATAGCAAAGGCATGTACAGAGGAAGAAAGGAGCAATATAATACAGGCTTTGAAGCATTACATAGATTGTATTGCTTGGAACTACAATGAGGTGAAGACTTACAACCAGAACATTATCACGCATACCATCCCTTTGAAGCCAGACTCCAAGCCTTTTAGGCAAAGACAACGAGTTGTTAACCCGCTATTGGAGCCTTTGATCGAAAAGGAGGTTAAAATATTATTGGAAGCGAAAATCATTTTTCCCATTAGGCACTCAACCCGGGTGGCCAACCTCGTTCCAAGAAGAAAAAAGAGTGGAGAGATTAGTCTGTGCATAGATTTTCGAAATCTTAATAAAGCCTCTCAAAAAGATAATTATCCATTACCATCAATCGATGAAATTCTGCAAATGGTAAATGGATCTGAAATGATGTCCTTTCTCGATGGATATTCTGGGTACAACCAAGTTCTTATACATCTGGATGACAGGATGAAAACAGCCTTCACTACCAAGTGGGGGACATTTGCATATAAGAGAATGTCGTTCGGACTGTTAAACGCTGGTGCAACTTTTCAACGCGCCATGGATTACGCATTCAAAGGACTAATAGGCAAATGCATCATCGTGTATGTGGATGATATCCCAGTTTTCTCGAAGAAGAGAGAGGATCATGTTAAAGATTTGAAGAAAGTGCTTCAAAGATGCAGGGAACATGGAATTTCATTAAATCCCAAGAAATGCATTTTTGGAGTGACAGAAGGGAAACTGCTAGGTCACATTATTTCAAAGGAGGGAATATCCATCGACCCGTAAAGGATACAAGCTATCCAAGACCTACCTCTCCCGAGCAATAAAAAGAAACGAGATCTTTCTTTGGGCAAGTCAATTTTGTGAGGAAGTTTATCTCTAGCTTTGCTGAGATAGCCAAACCTCTGAACCAGATGCTCAAGAAAGATGTGGACGTAAGGTGGAACGAGGAAAGTAGAGTGGCTTTCCAGAATATCAAAGATGCCATTTCCAGAGCCCCTGTCCTTGATAAGCCCAGATTATTCCAAGCCTTTTTATATTTATGCTTTTGCATCAGAACACTCCTTTGCGAGTGTCTTAACCCAAAAAGGTGAGGATAGTGCCGAAAGGCCCATTGCATTTTTAAGTGCCCCTCTAAAAGATGCTCAATTAAGGTATTCAATCCTTGATAAGCAAATGTATGCACTTTTTAAAACTGTGAAAAAATTTAGGCACTACATCGTGCACAACAGAATTATCGCCATCGTGCCCGATTCTGCTGTCAAGACCATGTTTTTACAGAATGAACTAGGTGAGAAGAGAGGAAAATGGATTTCGACCATCCAAGAATTTGATCTCGAAATCCAACCAATGAAACTAGTTCGAGGACAAGGATCGGCAAAGGCGATCGCAGAAAATGATCCGCAAATAACAGTGTCAATGCTCAAATACGTAATACATGGCTAAGGAGGACCGGTATGTTGATATTGTGCAATTTTTATTGACCGGTAAGTGCCCTTCTAATTTGAATTCAACACAGAGGAGAGCTTTAAGGCTTAAATCTGTTAACTATCTGATAAAGTCCGGTGTGCTTTACAGGAAAAATCATGAAGGTATCTACCTGAGATGCTTGAGCAAAGATGAAGCCGCCAGGGTGTTGCAAGAATTTCATGGCAAGCATGGAACTGGTCATGGTGCAGCCAATGCTACAACACATCAAATCCTGAGAGCAGGATATTACTGGCCACATATTTTCAAGGATGCGCATACCCATGTACGATCTTGTCACATCTGTCAAGTGGCCGCAAATAGAGAAAGAAATGCAGCCATGCCGTTGCAACTCGTAGTCGAAACGAGACCGTTTGCACAGTGGGGACTGGATTTTATCGGGGTTATTAACCCAAATTCTTCTGACTCTCACAAATTTATTTTGACAGCTACAGACTACTGTACAAGGTGGACAGAAGCGATTCCCACTAAACATGCCACCACAGACGTTGTGATTAAATTTCTTGAGGATCAAATTATAACAAGATTTGGGATGCCCGACTCTATTGTCAGTGACAATGGTAAAGCTTTCATTTCCACACAATTTGCAGAGTGGGCATATGATAATAAAGTGAGCTTGAAATTTGCATCCAATTACTATCCTCAAGGAAATGGGTTGGCCGAATCTTCAAATAAGAATTTGTTGAATACTATTAAGAAGTTGCTGGAAAAGAATCCTCGGGATTGGCATAGTCAATTAAAGTTTGCCCTTTGGGCAGATAGGACCAGAGTGAAAGAATCCATAGGGAATACTCCCTATCATTTGGTCTATGGGCAAGACCCGATATTTCCAACAAATTTGAAGTTGCAGACCTTACATTTCATACAAGAGTACTTGGGGACAGATGATCAAGTTGAAGCCAGGTTGAGCCAGTTGTTGCACCTTGATGAAAAGAGAGAAGAGGCCGTGAATCACATGAATAAACACCAGGAAGTAATCAAGAGATGGTTTGACAGAAGGGCCAAAGTTAAATCATTCAGAATTTCAGATTTAGTATTACTATGGGACAAAAGACATGAGGAAAAAGGAAACCATCAAAAGTTTGATTGTCTTTGGTTAGGCCCATATCAGATTTCAGAGATTCTTGGGAAGAATACCTTCAGGCTAAAAACCTTAGAAGGGAAAGATTTCACGCTGCCGGTTAATGGGCAGATTTTAAAACATTATTTTAGCCCTTAGGTTGTGGGACTTTCATATTATTCTTTGATTTTGGTGGGATTTTCAGATCTTGTTTCATTGTTTAGGATTTTCAGATTTTGGTTTTTATTTAGGATTGCTAACCTAGTTAGGATTTTGATTCTGAATTTGATTATTTAAAAAAAAAAAAAAAATTGAGATGCCAACTTATGCTTAGGGTTAGGAGAATATGAAATATTGGAATTATCTTGTAAAGGCTCCACCAATAACATAAAACATTTTAAGTTATATTGTTTGATTTTGTGATACATGAAAGAATCAGTTTTGCATGACATATCATTTCATTTGCAAAGATAAGGCATTCATATTCCATCTCACCTCACATACATTTCATTTTAGTTACATATGCATCTTATGTACAAGCCATGAAAGTACGTCAAATTCTCTTAGGGTTATGTTATAACATAAATGTAAGTGAATCCTAAGGTTGGAAACTGAGTCTTGAGATATCTAGAACCAAGCACGTCTCATAAATTAAAAAGGATCTTGAGCAAAATGATCAAAACCTAGCTTGGAGGAAAAGGTTGAGCGAAAGTGGTTTTCATGTCTATCCTATTATGCAACATGATCCTTAAAACAGTGGTTTTGACCACTTCCATAGAGCTTAAAGCTTAAAATCATAGTAGTAAGGATAGGGTTAAATCCTCATCAAACTTAGGTTGAGGATCCAATTCCCCAAAGCTTTGATTTGACCCACATGGAGTAGTAAGGATAGGGCATAAATTCTCATCTTGGTTGGTTGAGAATCTGATTCCCCAAAGCTCTTATGTTTTCATTTCATAATTAGTCTTGGATTGTAAGGATCGTACTATTTGTCCTCTGCAAAGGATGGGTAGTCATCCCCAAGGTCTAAGTAATAAAATTAATATTCTCCATTCTCATCAGTCTTGGATTGTAAGGATCGTACTATTTGTCCTCTGCAAAGGATGGGTAGTCATCCCCAAGGTTTAAGCAACAGAATTAATGATTTATATCTAAGGTTTGGATTGTAAGGATCGTACTACTTGTCCCTAACCAGGATGGGTAGTCATCCCCAAGGTCCAAGAAGTAAAAAGTAAATAAATTTTTCCCATCTCATCTTTATTTTGGATTGTAAGGATCGTACTACTTGTCCTCTGCAAGGGATGGGTAGTCATCCCCAAGGTCCAAAGAAATGGAGATAAGTTTTGGATTGTGGGGTTAGATATGCCCATGCATGGCATCATGTCTTGCCTAAAAAACAAGACCACCGATTGTCTAGAGGGTTAGACTAGCATGACCATTTCTTCCATAACTGGTTTAATTATTTTGCTTAAAGTGAGGTAATGAACTCTAAATCAGAATAGTAAGGATAAGGTTAAACTCTCATCTCGGTTGGTTGGGAGTCTGATTCCCCAAAGTTCTGATTTCACATTCACTTGCACATGGGTTCTAGATAGTAGGGACTCATAACCAACTTTGGGATACAATAAGGTAATGAACTAGTGGATCCTAAGAGGGTTTGGCAATCTTGAATGCTTGTACATAGTATTAGAAGAAGTACCATGCCCTTTATGGAAGCAAATCTCCTTGCACATTCATTAGGGTACACAAATCATTCACCATCCCATATATGCATTCATGCAAAACTGATAATGGAATGTTGATCAATTTCAAACGATAGGGAATGAAAACACATTGCACACACTGAGCTAATACTTGATGATTCTGATGATTCATGTACTTCTGATCTTTGGGCATTTGTTATTTTGCTTATGTGCTAACATGTATTTGCGAGTTTGTGATATGTTTCAGGTTGGTTCTTACTAAAATGCTCAAGAGCATTTGACAGCAGAGTCGCCATTTGTTGTGGTTGATCCACAACACACCCCAAAATTGGGGACCCACCTTTTTGCAAGCTTGCAGAGAAGGATCTCAGTGACCCAGATGCCAGAATTGAAGAAAAAGAGAAAAATGCCTAAGTGTAGAAAGGTGTCACGAAATCGCGACATGTAGCGAAATCGCGACATGTCACGAAATCGCGACCGAAGCCGAAAAATGGTAGCGAAATCGCGACATGTCGAAAAATCACGGTCAACGCGGTCAACGGCAACAAAACATAAAAGCGGTAGCGATATCGCGACAGAAAGTTGCATGAAGGTCCGAGGGGGAAAAACGTCGCGATATCGCGACATGTTTTGCCAAGGCGTACGGATGATGAAAGATGGTCGCGAAATCGCGACGCATTTGTGGCATAGTGGTTCGGAAATAAAAATGGTAGCGATTTCGCTACGCCTTGTGAAAAGAAGACTCAAAGTTCAAAACGGTAGCGATATCGCTACAAATTTCATAAAGGCCAGTCTCAAAGTCAGAGGGTAGCGATAGCGCTACAAGTTTAGTGAGAGAGGGCTTGAAACAAAAATGGTAGCGAATCGCTACCATGTCACAAGGAGAAGGCTTGAAACGAAAGTGGTAGCGAATCGCTACCACATTTCAAAGGGACGCCGCAAGGCCAAGGTGGTAGCGATATCGCTACCACATTTTGAAAAGGGCTCAAAGTTAGAAAGTGGTAGCGATATCGCTACCATTCGAAGAGGAGGGCTCAAAATGTTAAAAGGGTAGCGATATCGCTACGAGAAGTTGCCGGAGGTAGACAAATGAAAAATGGTCGCGACATCGCTACGGGGAGCTGATGAAGGCGTACGGTCGGGAAGCATGTAGCGATATCGCGACATGTCACGATTTCGCGACATGTCGCCATATCGCGGCTAAGAAGATGAACAGGCAGACTTGCAGTTTTGTCATTTTTTTTCACAGTAAGCGTTACACAGGACGCAGGAAAAGCAGGACACGTGGCGCACAGGTGTCAAACTTGCAGAGGCGTTACATGCAGAGATGAATTTCGAAGCGTTTTCAAATTTGAGCGTGAATCAAAGCGAGAAAAAGCAGGAATTTGAGGGGTCACGCACAGGAAGAGGAAATGAAGCGACGGAGAAGATCGAAGAGCCGCATCAAACATTATAAGACCAGAATTGCAAATCGAAGAAGGGGTTGGAAATTGCCGAATACGGAGTTGCAGAGACGAGAGCTTTGTGCTATTCTGGGCCCGTACTTGGGCAATTTCCTTCTTTTTGTTCTGGGATTTTCTTTTACACCTGGAACATTTTTGAATGTAATCGAGATATCATTTAAATACAAAATACAGAGAGTTGGCATCTTATTGGATGAGAAAGAAGGAGTAACTTTTGCATGCATGATTTAACGTTTATATTTCCCTTCCAGATTTCTTAGGTTTTTAGGTGAAGTTAATGCAAGATCTCTTGGTTGCTTCATGCGAATGCCTGTTTTCTGGAATTACCACAGAAACCCTCGAGACTCGCACCTGGCCTATTTGGATTGTGTGAAAGTGCAGGTTCATTAGGTTAGGTTGCATGTAGAAAGCCTCGGTATCTTCGGTTTCATCAGATTAATGACAACTTTCTGACTGTAATTTATTTTATTGTTACTTTTATTTATTTTTGCTTTTCAAACCCATATTTTATTTTCAGCAGTTTAATTACTGTATTTGAATAAATCACTGAAAATCCATCAGAATTAAAGGTTAAAACAGATTTTATTCATTTTGAGTCCATTGAAAGTTCAAAATTAATAAACCAAAGTGCCCCTTGTTAACATCCACTTGCAAACCCTAAGGTGTTCTTAGCATTTCATTTTAAACAGCATCCTTGATAATCAATAATTAGCATAATAAGAACCTTGGAGAAATCGTTTTTCTTTGCAAGCAGAGGATTTAGGACTCGGATCCTACAGGAGAGTGTGTTTTCACAATCGGGTTAAAACACCACTCAACAGGTTGGAGTATTGCACTAAGCAACATGGTATAGAACGTGTTACAACCCACCCAAGATAGAGTAGTGTTATGAACCATGATTTGAAGGGTAGACCTATCAAGTTTGATTATGTTGACCGTGAGCTGGAACATTATTCTGTGTCATACAGGATGAAACACTACTATGAACTGCTGCATATTGGATGTGTTCTAGCCTACGATATTTGAAAACATTAAGTATAAATTTTATCATATTGGATGTGGGGTAGAGCATTGTGCACTACACCACTATCACGAGGTAGAACAACCTTCTTCATGACTAAGAAAAATTTTGCAAAAAAATTCTATATAGTCATTTTGGGCCTACAAGACCCTCCAACTTTCCCTAAACAACTTTGGACCTCCCTTTCCCCATTTTTATTTTATTTTTCTCTCTTTATGAAAAATCGCGGTGAGCCTTTATGGAGCACAATTTTTCATAGCTAGGATTTTCTCCTAGGAAACCCTAATTTTAAAGTTGTTCCCTCATAGGGTCAGTTTTTCTTGGTTTTTCCCACCCATTTTTTATTTCAAATTTCTTTAAATTAGAGGGTTTGAAGTCTTCTTTTCCACCAGTAAAAAGTTACCAAGCTAACAAGTTCCAAAGCTCCTAAAATCCAAACAATCTCTGAAAGGTAAGAAATCTAACTCACAAATTGGCAAGTGATCAACCAAGGTTGAAAGTGCTCATTGTGCAAATATTTATAGTCTATTGAAGATCTATTTTGGAATAATATTTTTTTGCATTTGATTGTGTGTTGTTGCTCTTGGTGGAAAAGTGTTGAAGCCCTAAGGAGGAATCTGCTACTTGGAGATCTCCATACTTTGGTCTACTTTTTTACTATTTTCAAGTTATTTTTGCTCACCTACATTTCATATATGAATCAAATTTTTGTTGCGCATCATTTAATCTACTTTTTGGTAGGGTTTTTCCCTCTGTTGAGAAATTGTGCCTGGTAATTTTGGGGTACAATTTCATCATTCTATGAAATCGTGGCTTCTCCACATGGAGTGCAATTTTGCACAAGCTAGGATTGGGGGAAATATGCTATCTCCAAACCCTAGGATTGAATTTTATGTTGCATTTTGATCATAGTATTATATTTTACATTCTATTTATCATACTATTTTGTTGTATTTTATTCTAATTATCTATATTTCAAAGGTCAACTTTCACTTTTTTGTTACAAAGTTCAGCTAAAAGGACCTAAGGGGCTTGATTTTTGCATCTCTAAGTATAGCCATACAACATCCTAAGCAAGCCCCCTAATGCTGATCATATTTTTCAAGTGTTTGTGAAGTTATTTTGTAGGAATAGGAATCATGGGATATTGTTGGATGAAAGATAAAGCTTGGATCAACCATCGGATGAGATAAGTGCCCTATTAAATCTTTTAGATTATTTGTTGGGTGATTTCTATTTCTATTAAAACTCTAGTTCTTATATAAAATGGAAATATAAAATAATATTTCTAGGAATTTGAAATAAAAAATGATATATAGTGTGCATTTAGGGTTTAATATTATTTGTGCATTTCCTCTTGAACCCTTGCTCAAATATTTCATTTTGTAATATTAGGGTTAGAGATCATTCAAATAAATAATCATTCTAGGGTTAGCTCTTGTCTTCTTGCATTGTTATTTCATTTCATAGCTTAGCTATAGAAAGGCCAAACATAGGTGATTGTCTTAAATTGAACACAAAATATATTCCACCCCTAGACTTGGAGTGAGTCCTAAAACTATCCCTAGTGAATCCTTCCTACCCCACACTGAGTGTAGAGTTATAACATGCCCTCGTGGTTCACCTCGGCTCCTTGCAGATCCAACCAAGAATCATATGCGATAGGGTAGTTTTCCCCCTCTATAGAATTTATCTTTGATATTGGATACACTAAGGAAAAGCAAAATTATGTAGTAGATGCTCTTAGTTGTAGAAGGCCCAACACTACCATGACTACTCTTATATAAGCTTTCAGAGAGGATATTGAGAAATATGGATTAGGGTAAGAACTACTACAAAGTGAGGCATGCTATGGAGAAAAATACCCAAGACCCCTATTATTATGGGTATCAATTAGAAAGAGATGGATTATTAAGGTTCAATGTTCATAAATATGTATCTAATCATGATGACCTAAGAACCACAATATTTGAAGAGGCATATTGTGCCACATTTCAAAACCCAAGGATAAAAAAACTTGTAGCTAATTAATGTGAATGATTGTTATTTATTTTGATTAGTTTTGAATGCTAAAATTGAGCAGCTAATTACATTATTAAACACTCATATTATTTTATTTAAATATGGCTATGAAACAAGTGTTGTGAGTATTACATTATTTTGTCCTTTTGTCCTAATGTATGTGTTATCTTGTGAAAGTAAAAAGTGTCAAAATAGAGAGGAGTATGAAGAGTCACACTCACATGTGGTATGTTGAGAGCTTGTCTTAATGAAAATAATGTGAAAGGTTGCATTTCCTATATTTTTAGGGGAGAGCAATAGTTTAAGGATTGAAAAGTTACCTATTGTATTATATTGGATATAACTCTCCATTTTTGTATACTCTCATATTATAGAGTAATAATATAGTGAAGATCTCTATTTTGTGATATCTTGTGTCCATTTCTTTGAGTGATATATTAATGTGAAACCTTATCTTAATGTGATATTATGTTTTAATGCATAATATTATGATCCTGGTTAATGATTTGTTAACATGAAATAGTGTCATGTTCCAACATGGTATCAGAGTAAGGTTGAGAAAGATATGGAGAAAGAGCTATGAAGAAAGTAAGTTTGAGAGAGTTGTAGATAAAACCATAAAATAAAAGATATATTGAAGGTTTGGGACAATATTCTCCATCCGATGACATGCCCATTTGAAAGCAAAGAAAGGGAACTCAAAAAAAAAATCAGTTGAAGTTTCACAAGACAAAAATTTGAAGAAGACACAGAGCTGCAAATTGGAGGAGTTAGAGGAGATTCTTTGACAGTGAAACAAAAGAGAAATTGGTTGTGAAGTTGCCATTTTTTTTGACAACATCTAGATAGCAAGAAGGCAGTTTTTTGGACAGAAAATTGGAGGAGATATAGAGCTGAAAATTTTAAAAATTTTGAATAGCAAGATAAAAGAGAAGAAATCAGATTCCTAGAGTAGCGAATGAAGGTTTTTGGATAGCCAAAATACTACAATTTTGGGAAGCATTAGAAGAATATTGTAGAGCTATGATTTGAATAATTTTTGGGTAATATTTGGAAGCATATTGAATAGTGAAGTGAAAAAGAAATTGGTTGTAATTTAAGACATCCAATTGAAGGAGATTGAGGTAGAATTTGTACAATGATAATGTAGCACTTTGTGTAGCATTGAAAGCTATAAATTTAAATTTTCTTTAGCAGTGATATATACATATAAATAGCAAACTCAAAGATTTTTTGACAATATAATATAAGTAGGGATAGCTAGAAAAGAAATAAAATTCTACAGAGATGTGTTTATATTTATAAGCACCATTATTATTGTTTAAAGGTAGTAAAAATGAAGAGCTAAAGATCTAGTTTTGGAGCTACATTTTGGATATTTTTATCATCATCAAGCTTGCATCATACCTATAGAAAATTATAACATATTTATAGAAGGATAACATACTATCTACAAGCTTGAAAAGAAGTAAGAAGTTAAATAAATAAGGTAGACAAAGTATAACTCAAAGTTGTAGAAGATAGTGGTGAATAGAAGTGAGAAGAAGCCACCAAAAGTGTGGTAGAACCAATGAGCAAAGGAAGAGCCACCAAAAGCTCCATTTCAGAGAGCAAAATCACTGTCAAAAAATGTTGGAATATGAGTAATAAAAGAGGCATTTTGGACGTCAAAAAGGTGTAGAAATGAAAACAAACTAATAGGGTTTGAAATAGTTACACTCGAGAGGATTTACAGTTGGAGACTTGATCATTGCATTGAATAGTTCATTGTTGTCATCATAAAGCAACTGGAGAAATTTGGCAAGTTATCCTGAGTGTCTATCAAGTCAACATCACAAATGGAATGGGAGGTGAATATCATGTCGAGGAACCAATGATATAGATGTTTCTCCATTGATCGGATGCAGTGGACATATATCGAGTGACCACAAGAAAAAAAATGGTTACAAGAGAAATCACAGGAGGACGTAACGAATAGTGATGAATTTTCATAATGGTCACCATGCAGGAGTAAGACTACAATGAACATTAGTCTTATATGTTGAGAGGGTAAGTTCAAACATTGGTAACTAAAAGTGAAGCCAATAGTTGAAAGTGCAGTAAGCGAAGAGACATTCGAATGTTTCAATATAGGGAGACATTACTTTCACTCATTACTAGCCCAAACACATAGAGAGGATATTTCATCCAATGATGTCGATGGCATGGATACCGCCATCAACTAAATTCTTAGTGAAAATGTGCAACAGAAGAGATGTAGCAAAAACTCAACCTTGTTTTATGGCTATCACTTTGTCTCGTATCCAAAAGGAAAATTTTCCAACAGAAGGATAGACATGTTTTTGATCAAAATATGTGAAAATTTGTTGACTAGTATAAATCAAAAGGAAAAGAATAGGAATGAAGTTGATACATGTTTTTTATGAGTGGTAACATTATCAAGCCTCAGTTTATGACACACCTATGCAGGAAATAATGTGCAATTATCACCAATAAGTCCTTAGAAACACAAACAAATGAAATAGATATGAAGCAGAGATTCGATGAGAATTTGAAGTAGTTGAGCACTAGGAAAATTAGAGAAGATCGGTGAATATTGCTGATAGTAAAATACTCTAGTGGGTAACTATTCAAATCCTTGTGCTTTGAGTTGGAGGTGACCAAGGTGTCGGTTGGAGGTCAAGTTGCAACTACCCGTTATGATCATAGTGATGCAGCTGAAGCATGATTGTGAGGTGCATCAAGTTTCAATTAGGGAGATATTCAATAGATTCAACTTCAAAGAGTCACCTATTAAGTTTCCATTCATAGTTTCTTCAAGGAGGTGATATTTTTAAACTTTGGATTAGAAATAATTTAAAAAGGGTAAACAAGAAAAAAAATGACAAAAAACAAGAAACAAAGTTTGTTACAAAAATTTTGTCAAGAAGCTAAGGAAGAAGAAAAATTTATTTCAAATAAAGTGATAAAAGAATTAAGTCCCATTCTTGAAGAAGTCCAAAAAGGAGAATTTTTGTTACTACAACAATGCATACAAGGAGTCATTAATGATGCAAATGAATGCCATGAAAATTTTATCACTATACCTACTTGCTTATTGAAGATAATATATAAGGGGATTATTACTCTTAATGTTTCCAAAATCAAAACACAAGGAAACAAGTCATTGATGAAGGATGTTGCTTGTGACACTAATGATTTGAAACCCTTGATGAAAGATGCATGTTGTGACACTAATGATTTGAAGCTCATGAAGAAGGATGTTGTTTGTGATACTCATGATGTGAAGCCCATAATGAAGGATGTGAAACCCATGATGGTTGATGAATCTTGTGATACTAATGATCTTTGTGAGCATGAAATAGATGCAGGTTGCCATTCCTTTCAAAAGGAAAGTGATTTGAACAAGGTTCATGATTGTTCAGAGAGATACTATGCCTTTGTGATTTATGAGGAAATAGACTCGAATTATGATAGAAATAGTGATGCTAAAATTTATGTTGAGCAATGTAATGATGGTTTTTGCCAATTTGAGAAGCACACAAAGGGAATTGGTTCTAAATTATTTTAAAATATGGGTTACAAGAAGAAAGGCTTGGGAAAGCAAGAAAAAGGAATGAAAGAACCATTGGTACCAATCATAAGACCAAAATTTGAAGGTCTTGGGTATAAAGGAGAGGTGAATCCAAATAATTCAAGCACAAGGTTTATAACAGGTAAAAGTGACCACAAATTGGTGAAAGAAAACAAATGTGACCATTGTGGCAAATATGGTCATAGGATAGAGAAATGTTGGAATCTCTATTCTTGTAATTGTGGAGGACATAATCATTCACATGTGTTTTGTCTACAAAGAGAAAATAAAGAGTGTATATTAAAAATGAATTGTGGATGGATTGATATGAATGCTTGGGATAAGCTAAAAGAAATGTTGTATGGTTTCTTCAAAAGGAAACCAAGTGTGATTCAAATATGCTAAGATATATAGATAGTGGAACATAGAGAATGAGTATTTTTTTATGAAGGGGGAATGTGTAGTCATCAAAATTTGTAAAAGGTTTTTTACCAAATAATGTACTAAAGGGGGGTGTTGTGAGTATTACATTATTTGGTCCTTTTGTCCTAATGTATGTGTCACCTTGTGAAAGTACAAAGTGTCAAAAGAGAGAGGAGTATGAAGAGTCACACTCACATGTGGTATGTTGAGAGCTTGTCTTAATGACAAGAATGTGAAAAGTCACATTTCTCGTATTTATAGGGGAGAGCAATAGTTTGAGGACTGAAAAGTCACCTATTGTCTTATATTGGAGATAACTCTCCGTTGTTGTATACTCTCATAGCATGGAGAAATAATAAAATGAAGATATTTCTTTTGTGATATCTTGTATCCATTTCTTTGAGTGATATATTTATGTGAAATATTATCTTAATGTGATCTTATGTTTCAATGCATAATATTATGATCATGGTTAATGATTTGTTAACATGAAATAGTGTCATGTTCCAATAGTCTAACTATAAAATTGGTTGGAGTGTTTTGTCAGGGGATACTCTTAAATTAGAATAGGAGGAAGTGCATCATCAAGCATAGGTCTATATATGGCTATTAAAAACATGAAAATAAATTGGAATATGTGCACACACCACCTTTAAATTATATTTTTGCATATTAGTTATATTTGATCTCATTTTAAATTAGATGCATTGCATTAAATGGTCACATAAATTTAATTCTCTTAGAGTAATGGAATGTGAATGATTTTTTTCATAAAATTTATTGCATTAAATTCTTCCAAGTTGTGATATGGTATTTTCATTTGGTACAATAAATCATGAATATAGTGAAGCATACAAAAGTGGATATATGTTGTCTTTTGGAAAACTTATCTGTCACCCATTGTCTCAAGACTATAAGATACCATGTTAGCTTTTTCAAAAAGTTTAAAAGAAGTAATTTTATCTTCTAAAACTTATACCACCATATGGACTTTAGTAAAGGTGAAATAAGGGTCAATGTTGGAAGAATAAGTAACAAAAGAACTAAATTTACTATGCTTTTTGATGGGCAATTAAAATTGAATTCTTAAAACCCTAATTTCCTTATATAGAACTCTTCTATTTTTGGAGCAATATATTTTTACATACAACCTCAATTAGAGAAGGAGAAAGTGGGAGAATGAGATGATATTAGTAGGAAGCCAATAATAGTTGCATGAATGAAATGCAAGCTCTAAATTGGTCACCATATGAAGCTCTTTTATTTTAGGATATTTTGATGATTTATAGACTTATAATTGGTGGACTTGATAATATTTTTAAAAAACTTTGTCCTAATAATAAAGACACATAAACCCACATGTATATTCTAGAAATAAATAAATCAAGTTGAAAAAACAAAAAGGGAGACATAAGTATCCAAAAGAAGATGTGTTGTCGAAGGGTTTTCCATGATGATTTATGTATACTCAATTTTTGTTTGAGGAAATTGAGTTAGGTACCATTAGAGCCCTTTATCTAGTACAAATTCCATGAAAGAAACCACTTATATCTTTAGTATTTTATGCTTTTCTCAATTGCATCCAAACAAATTGGATATAAATGGTTTTTATTTTTGGGTAGGGTTATGCATAGTGGTGAATCATCGTTAATTCATGAATATTAGCATTTTTCAAAATTAGAAATTGGAAAATTTGGGGACCCTAGACTAGGGCCCATTCACCAAAAATTTTTGGGTCCAAAATATTTTTAGGGGTCGGCTCGCCCCACATTGATAATAATTTCAAAGTTTTTATTTTAAATCGCCAACACTCCTACCTAAATCGTGGACCTTTTTCACCTTGAAATTATAAAATTAATATTTATCCCACCAAATTTACCTCTTATACCACTAGTATATATACTTAATGTGACAATGATACTTATTCATGTAAAACATTCAAACTCTTCAAAAAATGAGCTGCAACAACGAAAACCTTCCAATAGAAAGATAAGACTTGAAACCGATTGATTATAGAGACCTATCGATAATTGATCAATTGTAGAGACCTATCGATAATGGATTGGTTGTAGAGACCTTCGATAATGGATCAATTGTAGAAACCAACCGATCATGGATCAATTTTAGAAACTTAATCGATCATCTATCGAGTACAGAAATCTATTTGACTAGGTGCAAATTTTTGTTGATCTCCAATTAGGTGGAGAATTCAATCGATCTTAGGCTAGGTGCAAAAATAATTGATCTTTGATTGGGTGCAAAAAATATTTGATCTTCAATTGGGTGCAAAAATTAGTTGATCTTCGATCAGGTGTAGAAACAAATTGATCTTTGATCAAGTGCAAAAACCAATTGATCTTCTATCGAGTACAGAAGGCTGTTGAGAGCGATCGATTGTAGAAAAAATTGTTTGTCGATAGAATAAATACAAATGCATAAAATTATCTAAAAATTGGTATGTTGTAATTTATGCCATGGTACTGATGAATCCTCTCTTTATTCTTTTTAGAATATGAGTTCAATGAGTTGTAGTAGTAAGATCTAGCATTTGTTGTAGATTTGAATCTCTAAGTCTATTTCTAAGTGATATAGGTACCTTTTTTGCAAAATTCTATAAGTTTTTGTACTTGCATTTTGTTCATCATCTGATTTTGTATGTTCATTTTTTTTGTCAGTTGAATAAATGCAAATGCAAAAAAATCAATCCTTTGTTTGTTCTATTTAGACTATGAGTTAAAGGACTTGTTCTTACTACCATTTGTAGAGATTTGAGTCTATAATTGTATTTATAAGCCATATATATTCTTTTTTGACCTAAAATTAATCAAATTTCTCTACTTTCATTCTGCTCATCTTCTGATTCTTTATCTTCATTTACACTATCACCTGAATAAATACAAATGCAAAAAATTATGTATCACTAGAAAAGAGGGAGAGATCAGAGATAGAGAGATTCGAGCTCCAAAAATCATGATAACGGGTGACTACAAATTGGTATGTTGCAGGTTCTGTGTTCTAGTTAGACTTTGAGTTTGAGGCCTTGTAGTAGTAAGATCTAATATTTTCTCTAGATTTGAATCACTAAGTGTATTTCTAAGCCATATAAGATTCTCTACTTTTGTTATATTCATCATCTGAATCTGTATCCTCATTTTATTTATCAGCTGAAGAAATACAAAAGCAAAAAATTATCTATCCTCTGAAAAGAGGGGAGTGAGTAGAGACACATAGATTTGATCTAAAAAATCATGATAACGATTGATTGCAAATTGGTATGTTTAGTAGATTCTTCCATGGCACATGGTGCTTATCAATCCTCTATCTATTCCACTAAGACTATGAGTTTGAGTCCATTTAGTAGTAAAATATGGTATTGTTCCACATTTGAATCTCTATTTATATTTTGTATCCATATACGTTCATTTTTTAAAATTGTAGAAATTCTTGTACTTTGCTCTAGATTTGATTTTGTATATATATTTTGTCTATCCACTGAATAAATACAAGTGCAAAAAATTATCTATCTCCAGAAAAGAGAGGAGTGGCATACACTAAAAAAATCATGATAAAGCCTGACTGGAAATTGGTATGTATTTTCTACCAACCAATCCTCTATTTATTCTAGTTACAATATGATTTTGAGGCCTTATAGTAGTAAGATCTATTCAACATTTTATTATTTTTCTAAAATGAAAAACTTTTTTCTTTACAAGTAGAATGACACCTACTAGTGATGGAAAGAAGGGAGGCCAATATTCTTCTAAAAAGAGTATCCTCAAATATTTTAGCCATATATCAAAATCCAATGAGCCATCGACATCTGCACAAATTCAAGGTACACTAAACACATTGCGTGTTGCTCTGAATATTTTTTTTTTTGTAAAAATGTGTTCTCTTACATCATAAAATGATAAAGAATATCATTGTATGTAGAAAATACTATTGACCTTGATATGCCTCCACTTGAAGATATTCCTCACCAAGAGATGCCTCCACATGAAAATTCTCTTAGCAATGACATCCAAAAAACACTCGAAGATATTCCTCAAAATGACATGCCACTAGAAAAAGAAAATGATAATTCAAATACAATACAGACTTCTGGGGAATCTTCAAGTCAAAAAACTAAACGTAGAAAGTTAACAAGGTGGACTATTGGAAGGACATTTCAGCTTGAATGGTCATCAACATATCCCTTTATAGAGCCAGTCCAACTAGAGAACAACAATGACATTGCAACAAAATGTAGATGCATAATTTGTAGTTGGAAACTAGGTAAGGATCATAAGATGCAACTGAAGTTAGATACAATAGAAAAACATTGTGGGAAAGTTTATTCAATAGTTAAAGAAAGTGATGGAATAGTTAAGAAAATAATTAGGTGGAAGGATGCATCGAAATGCATGCATGTTAGATATGCACAAGAATATGAACAAGAAATGAAGGTACAAAAATCTCTTGTTGAGAAAGGTGGAATGATTCAAGCCCAATTTCAAAAAATTCATAAGACCACTTTAGCTTCAAAAAGTTTGTAGTTTGTTATCGTATATAGTATTCTTAAAAAGGGTAGACCTATGTCCAATTTTATTGATTATAAGCACCTATTTCAACTAGTTGATGTGCAAAACCTTCCAAGTTCCCATTGGTCAAATTGAAGTGGTTGGGAAATGGTAAAATATCTATCATTAGTTGAGGAGGACCTAAGAGAGAAAGTAAAACATACCAAATTCATTTCACTTTCAATTGATGAGGTGATGGTTGTTGACAACACATCTTGGATTTGCATGCATGTGTACACATTCCAAAATCATGTAAGGCAACCTAGTTTGCTAGCATTACATAAGATGGTGGAAAATTGTAATGTAAAAAACCTCTATAATGTTGTTGTAACTAGTTTAAAATATATTGTAGGAATGAATGATATAGAAATAGCCACAAAGTTAATATGTTTTGGGTATGATGGTGCTGCTACAATGCAAGGACATAGGAGTGGTCTTTGTATTCGACTTTAGACATCAATTGCCCCATATTTGATACCCATTCATTGCATGGCTCATAGAATGAATCTTGCATACAAAATTGTGAGCACTTTTGAAAATGTTGTGAGAGTGGAAGACCTCATCCATGAAATACATGCTTATTTTTTATGCAATCCAAAAAGGTTTGCAGAGTTTCAATAGTTTGCACTAGGAGTTACAGAAGGAAGAAAATTGTTAAAATATGTGGATACAAGGTGGATTTCATTGTATCAACCTGCATACAAAGTTTTTATAGAATATCAATCTTTAATAGGGTTTATGCATGCAAATCATAGGGTAGTTGATAAGGCAAAATATTTGCTATACCATTTGACTGACTTGGAAACACTTCTAACATTATGTGGTATTCTTCCAATGTTGCAAGAAATGAATAGATTGATTAAACTTGCACAAGAAATATCCATCTACATTGTTGATTTCATCAGGATGAGAAAACAAATATGTATGCATATTGACAAGATATACTTGTCCAAAGAAAATTTTATAGATCCTTTGTTTGATAGTTGGAAAATATTAACTAACGTGAATGATCCAAAAATCTTTTTGAAGTTTGACATCAATGATCATATTTGTATTAATGTTCATGGAAAGATGATACCTCTATATTATTTTGAAAGGTGATCACATATAGTTACGGATGATGTTGAACAAATGCCCATAACACATAATGGATTTGAAGTAGTTTTACACAATACTAAGATTAAATTGTTAAAAATAGTAGAATCATTGACAAGGGAAATAAGAGATCATTTTCAAAGAGATGAGTTGCTTGAGGCCATGGGTGTGGTTAACCCCATGTTTTGGGATCCTTGTATTGACTATAATTCTACAAGTGAGTTGTTTATTAGATATATGGGCACACTTGTTAAACATTTCACTAAAAGTGTGGAAGTCAATGGTATTCTCAACAAAGAAATTTTAACACAATAATCATCACATTTTGGATTGATAATGGTTGGTCAAACATCACATTTGAGTAACCCCCATGAGCCTGGTTCCATTACACATTTGTGGAAAAAATTGTATCCAAGTAGTGTCTTACAAGATACGATCAGTGAATATTTTTATTTATATGAATTATGTCAAACAATGATTTTGGGATCTGTGGAAGATGAGAGGGTTTTTAGTGCACTATCTTTTGTGAAATCTAAAGTTCGTAATAGGTTGGATAAAAATTTGGAAAATTGTTTGAGAATATATGTGTCAATGTATGAGCTGGACAAGTATCCCTATGATAGAGCATTGGCATACTGGAAATCCCTAGCAGATAGAAGGGGTATCACTAATATGCATGATAATGAGGATAATGATACTTGCAATGATCATATAGTGGAGACACAAAGATCCACTATGCTTACAAGTGATTTTGGACAAGCTGAGAAGTGTTTGTTTTAGCTACCTCCATTGTAATTTTTCCAAGATTTAACAACATTGATAAATTTGACTTTATTTGTTATCATTTTCATCCTACTCGGATATCAAAATTGAAAAAATATTTGTTCATAAAATTTTATGTTTTATATCACAACGTTGTTGGTCAAATTGTATGTTTTATATCATAGCCTTCTTAGTGTCTTAACTATCTTCATTGATAAAACCTTATGTTTTATATCATAGTATTGTTAATGTATTGATATTAATGTATTGGCACAATTGAGTTATATCATAGTAATATTTCATTTGTTATTTGAAATTACAATAGTAAATATAATTGAATCATCATAAATTTAAAAGCAACACAAGAATATAAATGGAAACAACCATTGAATGATAGAAGACACATATTTAGTAAATGTATTTTTCATTATTTGGATTGAAAATATATTACATTGTACAAAATTGTTGATTGCAATACAACAAAATTTGTTGTCAACTAGTAAACAATTTACAATTTCTTAATTTTGAGATGGGGGGTTTGAGGTAGTTTCGGTCACTCCTTGAGTATCTGGATCAGCTTGAGTTTGAGATTCTCCTAGAGTTGCAGGTTCTTTTCCCATATCTCCTTCATCAACAACCTATGCTAGCAGTGCTCCAATTCTGATGAGGCCTTCCTCTACCTTCTGTAAGCTCCCCAACAATGCTCTTTCTTCTTTGGATGGATCTTCTTGCACTGTAGAAAGCATTTCTTTACGCTTCTGCTTAAGCAAGATATCTGGATCCATTTTGTGTTCCTTTATAATATTTCTTAAATAATTATTGTCTCTGACCTTGTCTCATAATGTTTCTTTCATTTTTATCACACCTTCGAGGGTTTTCTTCGCCATGCAGATATTAACTTCCATGCTTTTAACTTGTTTCTTTAAATTATCAAAATTTGACTACAAAATATAAAAGAAAACATAAGTCAGTTGAGAGATATATGACAAAAGAAAACAATCAAATTTATTGCAACTAAAGTCTCACCTCAACCACATCCCTTGCAGCCTCAACAACTGCAACTTTCTTCTTATCAAAAGCCCATTGGTTAAAATATGCTTGGGCTTCAACATTAATGTTCTCCAATCTATTCAACATAATATTTAAAACTTCATCATTGTAGAAATGCGTAGACTTCACTAAGCCTGATTTAGCTTGATGAAGCAGACCACCAAGCTTTTCTGGTTCATTTTTGACCAGAGAAAAAATATCTTCCCTTTTAGAAAAAATTATATAAGGAATTTAGCTCCTTGATAAGGACCTTGGCCCAAAATTCCCAATCCCTCATTTTTTCTAAATCTTGAAGCATCATTTCTTTGATTGTTGCTTCACAATTATCAGCCATTAAAATATCTTTAGAAAAGTTAACTTTGTCATCCTCAGTTAGAGGACCAGGGTCGCTAGTTTGAGAAGGTGACGATGAGGTTTGCGGAGCTATAGGGAATTCTTGTGTTTGTTGTGCTTCTCTATGTGGATATTGAAGCACATCTATCACTTTGAACCCTTGAATGTTACCCTATAATAGAAAATCCTCATCTAGTGGAGGATTATCTAATCCTGCGCTCAAAATTTCTTGCACTAAAATATTTGTTGTAAATGAAATATTTGGAAAGTCAGATAGAGTCTGGCTTGGTGCCCCTTGTGATCTCACTGGAAAAAAATATTTTCCACCCCTGCATTGACCTCTCATAAATTGTTGTCATGGTGGAGGGGGTGGCAGCATCATCTGCTGCCTTCTTATAGTGAATTAATGGGAATGTAGGCCCAAAATGACCACATCCTTAGAAAAATTTTGAAAATATTTCCTAAGGCATGAAGATATTCCCAGTTGCTCAACACGGTGTATTTTGTAGTGGTACAATGTAGCAAGTTCCACACTATTGGTATAGTAGCCAAAATTACATTGTGATCACTTCGACAGAGTAGAATATGACTGAAACTACCAAAAAGACAACATAACACTTCATTCAAATATTATAGAATTTTCTGAATTTGCATTTATAATCATAAAAGGGGTTACAAGAGGTAATGTCCTTTTACAACTTTGCTTTGAAGGCTACAATGGAGTCTCCCCTAGGGAGCTCTTTGATGATGGTACAAAGATAGCAAGACCAGTCTTTTGTGGGTTCCTCGATGTAGGTGGGCTTCTTGCTCGTGAGCCACCACTTGTTGGATGCTTCCTTATGCTTTTTCTAGACCTGTAGAACCTACAAAATCTTGTTAGTACGTTGGGGGTCTGCCTCAGTCAAACCCCATGATTATGAAGACAAAAGACTCATAAAACTACTCAAAACATGAAATTAACTATTAAAAACCAGCATAAAATAGTAAAACAAGTTATCCTTACCTGTCCAAATGATTTTGGTGCTTGTTTTAGAGGTTCGCACTCTTGGGGTGTGAACCGGGAGGTTCGCACGTGTGAGGTACAAATCCATCCTTTTGAAGTCGGATTACTTAGGTAGGGTCCCTGGATGCTTTTGATTGGTTCTGTCGGTGTATTTTATTGGGTAGAGCTCTTGAACAACAAATCCTGATGATGAAGTCAACCTTTCTCACTCATAGAATGGGCATAAGCATGAGTCAAGCTGATTGTTATGGTCGTATGATAGCTATGCAATGGATATGGGATGGATGTAATGGCAGTGGTGATTTCAGCAGAGTTTCGGTATGTAAAAGTGTGATCATCCTAAATGGTGAAAATGGCCTTCTATTTATAGAGTGGGCCAGGGTGAGAGAAAGGGGATGAGATGTCCCCTGTGAGGTGTTATTGGAGAGGTGTCCTAGGTCATGAGTGAATTTGGGTGAGAGAATCCCTCACCCATCCAAAAGCAATGATGATTAAAAGTAAATATCAATTTGTCATTAATATTCACCTTTATGGGAGCATCTTAGGATTAATTAATCATTATTATGTGCAAATGTCTCTATCTTGCATTAATGACCCATGGGTGTGTGATATGGAGGAATATTTAGGTGAGAGGTGGTAGGGCTAGGATAGGGTAGGCTAGGTGAGGTGGAAGGCTAGGCTAGTCAAAGTAGACTAGGTGAGGTGGAGGTGTTTAATTAAATCAATATTAGATCTAATTAAGCATGAAATTAGCCATAAAGCACAATTTGACCAAAATATTAACTTTTGACCATAAAGTGATTTTTGACCATGGTAAAGGTTTCAACCTTAGTTGAGTTGGCATGAGGTCACATGAGGACCTAGGGTTAAACGTAGGAAAGGGCTTAGCTAGCCCAAAGGGGCTAATGGTGATGAATAATGTTTTTGGGTCAATTTATGCAATTTTTAATGGTTTTGCATATTAATTAACCATGGGAATGGGGAGAGGGACAATGTGCGACTTTTTGGTGTCTACATTTACCCCTTTTTGTACTGGAGTGTGTGAAACACGGTTTAGTACAAAAATTGATGATATGCATTGATGATGATTGATGATTTGTGAAAGAGCCACATTGATAAAAAATGGTTTGGTGAATGGTTGGTTTGGAGGGGGTCGTATGATTACCTTGCATTATGATTAATTGGAAATGTTTCAATTTTTGGACGAAACAAGATGCTTTTGTTAACTTTTGCTTTCGATTGATTGATGAGCTCATTTTGATGATATTTGATAAATTGTTGGAGCCTAAGGTAGAACTTCAGGATTTTTATTCACAAGTGGTCTTACATCTACCACTTATGACAATCCATGTGGCATCTATAGGCAGAGGCATTTTGAATTTTGGAAAACATCATTTTGTTTTGAATTGGAATTTTGATCATTGAGATAATCGTTAGCAAAAAAATTTGTGTGCATTTGTTTTATCCATGATTGGATGTTTGGTTGTTTGATCATGTGCAAGGTAGGGTTTTGGTGTGATTGATGATAACCCCCTCAAACGGTGAATTGGCGATGAAGGAAATGGAGGTCGGCGATGCGACGGTTGATGAAGATGAAAGGCCAGATTTGAAAAATTTGGCACAAAAATCAAGAAAATGAGGTGTGGGATGGATTTTATGATGAAATGTGAGGTTAATGGGAAAAATTTGGCAATGTATGGTAGGTTCACACGTCACACGTGAACCGTATGGTTCACACCTCAAGGATGTGAACCTATCGGTTCGCACGTGTGGGGTGCGAACCCGCCCAAAATTCATTATAAAAGGTGATTTTTTGATGAGATGACATCATTTTAGCACACAAGGAATTATGGAGAGGTGGAGGAGAGGAGAAAGGGGCAACAAAGTGCTACTGGATTACGAATAGAATGGGACTAGATGGCGAGTGCATCAGGGAGTACCAGCATGGGAGCGAAAATGCCCGAGGTAGGTGGTTTTTTGCTTTCTCGACATGTGTGAATTTGGGGGGGTTTTAAAATGAATATTTTCACTTTTTCAATCGTGAAACGGGGGTGTGGGTAGAAAATGAGTAAAATTTGAACACAACGTGTAAAATTGGCCAAATGGGTATCCCGATCTGCTATCTATTTTTTATTTTGACTTTTGGATGCATGGGAATGTGTGCATGGATGTGATGTGAAATGTGACATGAAAAACAGGCAGGAAAATGTGCATGGGAGTGAAAACAAAAACTAAAATCTGCCTAATAAGCCAAATGGGTATCTCGATCTGCCTTTATTTTTTTATTTTGACCTCGTTTTGATTGCCTCGTATTGCATGCCAATGGGGAGGGTTTTTGTGTCGTTTTTTGCATTTTTGGCACGTGTTTAATTTTTTTTGCATGTGTGTTGGGTACCATTGGAATCAGCATGGAATTCCACACCCAACCGTGCAATTTTCATCAGTTTTCGTAGGTTCGCACGTGTGGGGTGCGAACCACATTTTTTGGCATTTTTATGTATTTTTGGCATCTGGGTTGGTCATGGTTTGGCCAAATTTGTATTTTTTTATGGAATTTTTCATGTTTTTTCGGTGTGCATGTGGATGCAAAATGCGTGGAATACCTTGTGTAAATGAGCACTGAATTAAGTATATGTACATCAATTCAATTTCTATCTAATAAATGCTTAGAAATAGTAAAAAATGTGTGCATTTATGTTACATACGAATGTATACAGATTATGTACAAAAATGTGAGTGATTTCTAACATGTGGTGTGTGTTATGGCAGGTGAAAGTAGTATTTACATGCCATCAACTTTGGACTTGTAGAAAGGAGTTGGAGGCGCAGTGGAAGGAGGCAGATGTGACATGGCTGAAGATAGTGGGGTTGTGGGGGGTATGGGTGATGCGTGAGGTTCATGTGAACCACGCATATATGGCCGCACTATGTGAGAGGTGGGATCCTGAGAGGAACACCTTCCATTTACCGATCGGGGAGATGATGGTGACGTTAGAGGACATCTATCGAATATACCAATTGTCGATTGATGGTGTGACGATGATGGTGGTGAAGAAGGAGGACCGAGACCGAGTTCTGGAGAGGACCTTTGGGGAGAGGTGGAGGTGGGTGGAGGCGAAGAAGGGGGTGGACTATATGCAGTATTGGAGGAAGAAGGAGAGGTGGCTCTCATTGCATCATGCAATGGGGATGTTGTTGGTGGTGAGTCACGCCTTACCGGATGCTTCCGGCATGAGATTCCCCTAGAACATGATGGGGGTTATTTGCAGCATGGTGGAGTGGGGGTGTGCAATATGCATGGGCACCCACGTTGTTGACTTAGGTGTACCACGAGCTACATGGAGTGGTACAAATGGATAGGATGGGCCTGTGTGTACTTCCATTGCTATAGGTATGGGCATGGGAGCATATTACCATCTTGAGACCTACAAATTTGCCATATGATGTGCATGCATATGAGGGGGTTGAGATGCCTTATGCTAGGAGATGGTGGGCAGACATGGAGAAGAAGAGGCGGGAGCATGTTGGTGAGTTGGTTGTCTATCGGGGGGAGTTGGGGTGGTTGACTATGGAGCATGTGAGGTGGAGGCCATGGCAGGGAGGGCCAGTGTGGGATCAGGATCCTGTGCACTTGGCATGCATTCGATGTGGGAGGTGGCTGGTGGGGAAGTACGTGGAGGAGGTGGAGTACTTTCCATTTTTGAGGGTGCAGTGATAGTTTGGGTTGGTGCAGGGGTGGCCTAATGCACCTATGTAGGATTTATAGGGTGAGGGGAGATAGGGGGCCACAACTTGTAGTGCCACCGCTAGACTTGATTCTAGATGAGGTGATTGATGTCCTAGATGTGGACAATGTGGGGACAATAGCGGAGTATGAGGTGTGGTGGGTGAGGTAGACTTAGGAGCCTAGGCGAGGTGTGGTGTATGGATGGGTGGATGTAGCGAGAGATCTACCTATTGCAGGTCTACCAAGAGGGGCGACAGTAGGGTCGCTTGTATAGGATGTGGAGGAGGAGGAGGATACGGGGCCACCTGAGCTGGGTGAGGTGGAGGATGTTGAGTATGAGTAGTTGTTGAGGTACGTACGAGTGCATCGAGATGAGCATGATCAGTTAGTGCATGATGTGGGTATGGGAGCAGTGGTAGGAGGTAGCAGTGGGACGATGGCTATGGAGGATGTTGTCATTATGGATGAGTGGCTGGTGGGGAGTAGTGGTGCGGGGCCATCAGGAGGAGGTGGTGAGAGGGTGGTGGATATGGAGGATGTTCTCGTGATGGATATGGGAGGGGATGTACCATGTGAGGGTCATTGTTGGGGGAGGGGTTGATAGGAGATGTGGAGGATTTCAATTTTGGGGGTGATCTGCATGGTGCTCTATCAGTAGAGGCTAAGGTAGAGTGACTTTGGGTGGAGTTGCGGCAGGTGCAGGACATGTTATTTGAGTGGGAGACAAAGTGGGGGACTGAGTGGTCATTATGGGAGAAGGAGAGGGAGGAGGCAGATGAGGATATGAGGGCCACCATGTGGGAGCAGGATGCGGCCAAGGTGTGAGTGCAGCAGATGGTAGAGGAGATGGAGGTGCTCAGGATGGAGTGGGATGGACTGAGGCGTGAGCACAATATTATTTGAGGGGAGCGATATGAGGTGGTTGAGACCACATGATAGTACTAGGGGTTGGCCGAGGAGGCGAGGGTGGATATGGAGGCTGTGAAGGCCCACCATGCAGAGTGATTGGCAGAGTTGGTGCAGACTATGAGAGAGACACAATAGGCATGAGATAGGGTAGGGCAGGAGATTGCCTAATTAGGTGATGTAGCAATGTAGTTGGAGGTGGTGCATATGGAGATAGCACAGTTATAGGTGGGTAACCGCCTGCTTTTGGCCTTGAATACTAAGGAGGTGGGTAGGCAAGTGAGATGTGAGGGGGAGTTAGCTATACAGGGGATACCTATCCCTGTCTATGAGGGATCACTAGCCTCATTGGCTATGTAGCTATAGTAGAGTGCACCATCCATGGGTGGTAGAGTGCAAGGGTTCATGGCACCTGTGATGTCACAGGCACCAATGAGGATGGGACCACTTGGACAGGTGGAGAGGGTGGGAGTGGTGGATGCAGGAGAGGCAGAGTCCTCATGATGGGTAGCTAGAGGAGGTGGCATAGGTGAGGGAGTGGGGAGACATCGAGGGGACAGTAGCCATGAGGGCCTATGGGAGCAGTTGGTGGATGACTTTTTTTTTGTTTTTTGGATTTTGTAGGTGCTCATGAGGAGCAGATTCTTTTTGTGGGGAGATGTACCTAATGATGGTGCATTCCTTATTGTAGTCGTATGGCATTTTTGTGGATGGTGATGTATAGACATGGATATGTGATGATGTGCCCATATGGGCCCACACATTTTATTGTAGCTTTGATGGCATTGATTTTTTTGATATATATATATATATATATATACATATGAGATTCTGTGGCACTTGTGTTTATTTGCATGTTTGTGTTTGTTTATTTTTGCTTATGATGATGTATGAATTATGTGAATGCAATGATGGTTAAGTGGTTGTGAATGTGGAATGTTGGGTGCATGAAGTAATTGGTGTGAATGGTATAAAATAATGTAGTATGATATAACAAAGTAAATGTATTGCTTAGGGATAGCATTTGCATCATCACAGTAGTCAGTTGATGTAATCCATTCCGTTATTTCAATGAGGGTGGATGTGAAACATGACTTGAGTAAATTCAAACACTATAGTTTGTAGAATCAATCCCATTGACTAACTGAGCAAAACTTCGTGAAGCACTTGGAGGCTATCTCGGTAAACAAGACCTCAATCCTGGACTTGTGTGTGGAAAGTGATGTTCATTGTACCATTCTAGAATAGAGTGGGTTGTAATTGCATGCCAACTTAGCTTGTATGCTAGCTCATTTATAAAGACCTGAGGACTACAGGGATTCAAGCAATTACTACTCTTGAGGCATTTGGCTTATGTTTTCGGCCTCCTTGAATATGACTATATTTGTATTGGTAGGACTCTTTTCTGTTTTTCTTTTTCTTCTCTTTTTTTGTTTTTTTTTAATACTTGCTCAGATTAGATATAGAGCAAAGAAGTTTTCTTGGTGTTGCTTTTTCTGAAATACTTGCTCATCTTAGATATAGAGCAAGGGATTTTCTTCTCTGGATTCTCTGGGATACTTGCTCAGCTTAGATATAGAGCAAGGGATTTTATTCTCTAGATTCTCTGGGATACTTGCTTAGCTTAGATATAGAGCAAGGGATTTTATTCTCTGGGGGGAGCTTGTCCTTTTGTCGGTCCTCTAGTTCATGAGAAATCATGTGAATGATATAATAAGCGGAGTGATTTTCGCTAAGCATCAGCTGGCATGCAACGTAATCATCCCCATTTCTAGAATGTTATTAGTGTGTAAGTCATGCAATTAAATCCAGGAAAGAGAGCAATACGACCAAGGAAAGCCTAAAAATATTTCTAAAATATGCCAACATTGGATGGTGGTTGATTATAAAACTATTTGTGGGCGAAGCCATCAAGGCATATCTCTAATCTAGTCTCCTGAAAAGGGGATGTGGGCATCATTATGGTATGCTAGCATGTGCATGTTTAAATCCCCAAGAATGATATTTACAATGGATATGTACAAATGCCTATGTAGTGGTAACAAAAGGTGCAAATGAATGTACATGGGTGCCCCAGTTTTTATGGACATTGGACTGAGGCGTGAATGGGATGGATTGTGAAATTGAAGAATATGATGAGGAAGAAAAAAGGAGGGAGAAATCAAAGAAGAAAGAAACCTATCAACGGTATGTAGCCACTCAAAGCATGACCATACAACATTGATGAGTAACTTAGAGGAATCATATTAGAAGAGATCAAAGAAACAAAACCTATCAACGGTATGTAGCCACTCGAAGCATGACCATACAACATTGATGGGTACTTAGAGGAATTATATTGGAAGAGATGAAAGAAACAAAACCTATCCAAGGTATGTAGCCGCTCGAAGCATGACCATACAACATGGGTGGGGTTTGAGGTGGAAAGAAAAGGAGGAAATAAAGAGGAGATAAGTAGAAGAAAAGGGAGAAGGACTTTGGGGAAAAAAATGAAAGGTATGTAGCCGCTCGAAGCGTGACCATACAAAATTCATGAGAGGAGAAAGAAAGAAGAGGAGAAATAAGAAAGGAGAGAGATGAAGCAGGTATAAATGTATATGCAAATTAACTTAGTGCCACAGAATCCCAAAAAGAAATGATGATGTGATTTTTGTGTGGTTTTGTGTTGTTTGAATGTTTTTTTTTTGTTTTTCTATATACATATGGACAACTGGTGGTGAGCTGTAGTGCCTACAACTAGGCATAGAATGCTCACAAATGAATAATGTTAATGGGCTCAAGTTTGGAAATGCCTTCCAATGTGGCTAGATGATATGCCCCAGATCCAAACTTATGAGTAACCATGTAAGGGCCTAGCCAGTTAGGTGCAAATTTGTCATGGAGATGGCACGGTTGGCTAGTGATTTGTTGGTTCTCCTTAAGGACTAAGTCTCCAACTTGAAATTCATGTTGGTGTACCTTGGAATTGTAGGCACGTCGGAGATGATCTTGATAAACTCGCGTATGCTCAATCGCGTGAATGCGACGTTCATCTAGTAAGGTCAATTGGTCAAGTCAGGCTTGGCGGGCTGTATCATCATCAATGAATTCTTGCATGGATACCCATAAAGATGGTATTTCAAGATCCAAGGGCATGATGGCCTCAGCGCCATAGACAAGGGAAAATGGGGTTGCCCCAGTTGGAGTGTGGATACTGGTATGGTAGGCCCATAGTGCTAATGGCATTTGATTGTGCCAATCATAGTGTGACTTTGCAACTATTTTGCGAAGAATGATGCAAATGGTTTTGTTTGTAGCTTTCACTTGGCCATTACCCTGTGGGTAGTATGGAGTGGAGAAGCTATGTTGGATATTGAATTTTTCACAAAGTGCATGAACATTCTTGTTTTTGAATGGGGTGCCATTATCTGTGAGGATTTTGGAGGGGATACCAAAATGACAAATGATGTGTTGAGTGATGAAATCAACAATTTTGGGGCCGGTCATTTGGACTAGAGGAATGGCCTCCACCCATTTCGTGAAGTATTCAGTTGCTATAATGATGAACTTATGATTGGCAGATGATGTGGGTGTGATTTTATCGATAAGATCTAAGCCCCATTGTGAAAAGGGCCACATGGATTGAATAGGTTATAGAGCCTGAGAAGGTAAGTGTGTGAGATTGGCATGATGTTGGCATTTAACACACTTTTTGACATAAGCACAACAGTCATGTTCCATTGTGGGCCAGTAATAATCCATTCATAAGATGCACTTAGTAATGGCCATGCCACTGAAATGGCCACCATAGGTGCCATCATGGGCCTCTTGAGTAATGCGTTGGGCTTCAGATGGTTCAAGATAGCGGAGTAGTATGCCATCATAACTTCACTTATATAGGATATCACCTAGCAATGTGTAGTGAATGGCACACAATTTAAAAGCTCGTTTATGAGTGTGACTAAGATCAGGTGGTATGATGTCGAGCTTGATGTAATCCTTAACTTGGGAAAACCATGGGTCATGCGGCATGGCTTCGATGATATTGATGCCATCATCACGAGGAGGCGGTTTGTTGGAAATGGCTGAATGGAGAAGGGTGTGAATGGACACGTGAGTGGTGTTGGAAAGTGGGTTTTTTGGGATGAGTGAGCCTAGAGAGGCCATGGTATTGGCAAAGTGGTTTGTGGATCGTGGGGTAGTGGTGATGTCATACCACTCAAACTTAGCCAATAGATCTTCGGCAACCTGCTTGTATTGTTGTAAGACTAGGCAACGACATTGCCACTCTCCCTTGATTTGATTGACAATGAGGAGGGAATATCCAAATATGTCTAGGTGACGAATGTGCATGGAGAGTGCTTGCTTCAAGCCAAGGATAAGAGCTTCGTACTCAACATTATTATTGGTGCATGGAAAGCCTAACTTAAAATAGAAGGGGAGGGGCTCCCCTTGCGGTGTGAAAAAGACTATTCTTGCACCCCCAGCATGTGTGCATCGGGAGCCATCAAAGAAAAGAGTTAGTTTGGTAGTTGATTCAGGCTCTATAGGTTCTTCGACTTCACTTATGTGAAAAACTGAGTCGTCTGGAAGTTGAATAAGCACTGGAGTATTATTTGGTAATGGGGCCTCAGCTAATTGATCAGCGATGACTTGGCCCTTGATGGACTTTTGGCTAATGAATTCGAGATCAAATTCTATGAGGAGCATGATCCATTTGGTTGTGCGGGTGTTTTTGTAGCTCCTACTGAGCATGTAGCGAAGTGGATTGTCATGAGCAACTACATAGGTAGTGTGACTGAGCATGTAATGTCACAAATTTTGGGTGTCAAAAATAATGGTAAGACAAAGTTTCTCCATGTATGCATACCGTGTTTCATAATCAATTAGGGTGCGACTAATGTAATAGACCGCTTGCTCTTTGTCATTCTCATTCTTTTGGGCGAGGAGTATACCTAGGGCAACATCAGTAGCGAAGATGTATAGGTAAAATGGGTGGTCTGGATGAGGTGGGGTGAGAATGGGTGGTGATGTAAGGTAGGCTTTGATGTCATCAAAAGTAGCTTGACATTTGCTATCCCATTTAAATGGGACCCCCTTCTATAATAGATTATTAAACAATTGATATTTTTCAAAAAACTAGGAGATGGATCACTGAATAGATTGGATTTGTCCTTGGAGGTTGTGTAATTGCTTGAGGTTCTTAGGGGGCATGTCAATGATGGCTTGGAATTTGGCAGGATCTACTTCAATGCCTCATTGAGATATGATGAAACCTAATATTTTTCTAGTGGTGACACCAAAGACACATTTCTTCGGGTTCAATCGAACATTGTGTTCTAAGAGGCGATCAAATATTTGTCGCAAATCTGCAATATGTTGACCACGGGTTTTGGATTTAGCAATAAGATCATCTACGTAGTCTTCAAGAGTTTTATGCATAAGATCATGGAAAATATAAGTCATGGCGCATTGATAAGTTGCCCCAACATTCTTGAGGCCAAAAGGCATGACTTTGTAACAAAAAGTCCCCCAGGGGGTGGTGAAGGTGGTCTTGTGTTGGTCCATTGGATTGACATGAATTTGATTGTAACCTAAAAAACCATCCATGAGTGATAGTATTTCATGTCCGGTTGTAGCATCGACCAAAGTGTCGATATTAGGGAGTGGAAAATTGTCCTTGGGACAAGCTTTGTTAAGATCTCTAAAATTGATGCAAATGCGGATACCCCCCTTGGGTTTTCCGATGGGAACCATGTTTGAAACCCACTCAGGGTAGTCAATGGGGACAATGAAATCAACATCAAGGAGTTTCTATAACTCCCCTTTTACCATAAGGGCCATAGTAGGGTGCATGCAGTGCAACTTTTGCCTCACAGGTTTAGCGTTGGTGTCGAAGACAAGGTTGTGCACCACAAGTGACGAGTCTAGGCCCGACATATCCTGATAGGACCAGGAAAACACCTTAATGTAGTATCAAAGGAAATTGGTGTATAGGATATGCTCTTCTTCCATGAGGTTGGTGGTGAGGTAGACGATGTGAGGATGGTCGGGATCATTGCCAATGTCAACTTCAATGGTGTCCTCAACAAGCATGTGAGAACCATATTGAATTTGTGCTAGGATGGGGATGAGATGGAGGTCATCAATGGAGTCAGGGGTGAGGAATTCATCATCGAGATAAAGATCTGCATTATGAATCCATGGGATGTGGGGTGGGATGGTAGGTAATGGTGCACTAGCAGAGTGGATCATGTGGGGTGTAGGGAGGAAATCAGTGGCAGATGGGGTGGAGGAGATATCGTCAAAGTCAACAAAATCATCAATGGGAGGTGGGGTGTAGTTAGGTTGATTTGGGTAGCGAAGGGGAGCGTAAAGGTCGATGAAAATCATGTTGATCGATGCACTATAAATGGATGAGGTGGGGGAGGAAGGTTCCAAAGAGTCAAAAGAGGATAGGAAGAAATTGAGAATGGGTTGGTGGCGACCGAGATTCAAGACTACGGGGGGTGAAGGTGTGCAAGAGATTTGGCATCGAGATGGTATGGTTTCATACCTTGGGAAAAAGGGAATGGCAGGTGGAGAGGACGAGGATTGGAGAGGGAGGGGAAGATGGATCGGTGGGCAAGGATGAATCGGTAGGTAGGTATTAATCAGTAGATAGGGGTGAATCGGTAGGTAGGGGTAGATCGGAACGTAGGGGTGAATCGATAGGTAGGGGTGAATTGACAGGTAGGGATTCATCAATGATGAGGTAGGTGAAGTGATAGACAAGGGTATCAATTTCTTGGGGGGAAAGGGGGTCATGAGGTGGAGATGGGGGAAAGAAGATGGATGGGATGTCAACTGTGGAATGAGGAGAAGAGCTATCAGGTGGCATAGAAGGTTCAAATTCCTCATCAGGTAGCAGGTCCGGAGGATTAAGAGTCAGATGTTGAAAATCATGCTCAAGATGCTCAATATGGTGGACCATGATGGGATTGTAACCGAGTCTAGATCGATCAGAGGGAAGGTGAGTGGGAGGACTGATATAGGAATGACATCCTTGTTCATATCTCTCGAGGCCATACCCATGCCAGTTATACCAACATAGATATTTCCAAGAAAAAAGAGGATTAGACATGTGGTTCAGATTACCACAAAATATGGTTTGTGGTAGGGGAGGTGCGGGTGGTAGCACGGATGAGTCCAGGACTCCATAAACAAAATTCATGGAATTATTGGGAGGACCAAGAGGAACGACAGCCCCAATAGTCAAGGGCACATCATGAGGTTGGACAAAATCATGGGTGGTTTGGAAATTGGATGGTGAAACATGAGAATCGGTAATGTGATACTCGCCAGGGTCAGGTGCGGTCATGTGGATGGAAACATGGGGAGGATTAGTATGCATGAGTGGAGGGGAGGACCCCCTGTGTGGCCGAGGTGATGGTGCAACAGGTTAAGGGGGAGTGTTGGATGGTGGATGGGCATCCGTATAGGTAGATTGGGCTAACTCTACATCAAGTCAAGTGGCATGTTGTGCCCACTCATAGCATTTAGTAGGAGATCCAACAATGGGATGATTAGCATGTTGAAATTGGGATGGAGGTGAAGGAGAGGGAGTGAGTGGGTGATGGATCATGCACACCCATGTGGATCATGACACAAAGTAGCAAGGGGATGGCATAGTAGGGGGAGGTGTGGTGTTGGATGATGGGGGAGGGGTTGGCGTAGCAGAGAAGGTGAAGGGTGGAGGTGTGAAGGAGGAGGAAGCACTATGAGAAAAATTAGGAGCAAGTGGTAGTGGTGGAGGTTGAGGTGGGTTGGAGGAAGTGGAGGCGATATTGCTTAGGTCAGGTGCAAGGGGTGGATGTGATGATTGTGGATAGGTGTGATCTAGTGTGCGATGTGGAATGAGGGTGAATTGTATAGATGATAAGGATGGACCAGGTGGAAGGCTGATGATGTTGCAAAATTCAAAGGGATCACCATCGATGGGGATGCAGTGGACTAATCCATTATGAACATATTTGATACAATGATGAAGGGTGGAAGGGATGCATTGCATATCCCGAATCCACGGTCATCCTAAAAGGATGTTATACTGCATCTCGCCTTCAATAACATGGAAGAGAGTGGAAATGGTTTTGGCACCTGCCTTGATGGGTAAGACAATAGTACCAATGGTGGGATGCATGGAGCCATCAAAAGCTCGAAGATCCATGGATGGGGTGGCAAGATGAGAGGGAGGAAGGTGAAGGTGGCTCAAGGTGGCTATAGAAATGATGCTGATGGAGGATCTAGTATCAATGAGCACATGTTTATAGGTAACATCATTGATGGAGGCTTGGATGTGCAATGGAGGATCCACTCCCTCACCTAAAAATTCTATAATTTCATGGTCATGGAAGTTGATAGAAGGTTGTAAGCATATTTGAATGTTGCCAATAAAATTTGCAAAGGATTTGGCATCTTGGGTTTCAAGATCGAGAGAGCGAAGGATGGAATCAAGGGCTTCACGATGCGGTTGGGATTGTTGCAAAAGGTCGTAGATGGATAACCTTACAGGGGCAGTATAGAGCTAGTGAGAAATACTACCATGGATGGTGATGACATTCCATGGGAGAGGTGGAGGAATGAGTGGGGTGACGATGGTAGTTGTAACAGGTGGTTTTTGTGAAGTGGAAGGTTGTTGGGCGACCACAGGGGGTGGATAGCATTGATTGCGAGTAGCGATATTGATCATACCCACGAATCCCTACTGAGAAGGTCCTTGATTAACATGATTGACTTGGCGTGGATCGTTTTGAGGTGGATTACCCCCATGCTCAGGTAATGGATTTTGGAATATCCCCAAGTTTTGATTTTGTGGTGTGAGGGGATTAGAGACATGAATAGTGCCTCGATCGATAAGGTCTTGCACAACATGGTGAAAGATGCGACATGAATTGATAGAATGACCATGTTTTCGATGGTAATCATAGTAAGCCTATGGATTATGGTCCTATGGGAGAGGGTGGTTTGGATCAAGTGGTTTGATATTAGGGATATGGATGAGACCACCCTCGGTCAGTCGGTGAAATAGAGTGGGCATGGGTTCAGATAGAGGTGTCCAATTGCATGGGGGGTGAGGTGGACATGGATTGTGACCTTGGTATGGATTATATTGAGGTGAGGATTGGGAGATTGTGGAGTGGGAAGAAGTGGAGGATTAGCTTGGAATTGATTTTGGGGAGATCATAGAGGAGTGGGTTGTGGGGCTTACGTGGATGTGACTTGGGATGGAGGATATGGAGAATTGAAGAGAACTTGATTGGTTTGAGGGGGTCGGGTGGTAGGTGATACGTATAGAGGGAAATTATAGTGGTAATTGGTAGGGTAGTGTGGCTTCTGGTTCAATTTTATTTTTCTTGTGTGGGCCTTAATTTCTTCAATTGCTTTGGATTGGGAAATGGCTTCCTCAAATGTCTAGGCTTGATGGATCTGCAATGTTTGGGATATTTGTTTATGACAACTCTTGGAAAATAGTGTGATGAGCTCGGATGGTGGGAGAGGGTGGGCTATATCATGAATGACCACTCACCATCATGTGAAAAAATTGGTAATAGGCTCATCATCCCACTGATGTAATGCATAGACATCGGACAGGGTAAGCTTAGTTTTAATGTTTATGGAGAAGTGCTCTAGAAATAGATTGGCCAATTGTTCAAAAGTGAATAAACTATGGTGAGGCAAATGATTGTACCAATCTAAGGCTTGTCCTCCAAGAGAAATTGGGAATGTGCGGAGCATGAGGGGGTCACTACCATGGATCTGATAACAAGAAAAGTGGTAATTATTGAGATGCTCTCTAGGATCCTCCTTACTTTTAAATTTGTCAAATTTAGGGATCTCAAATCTGTAAGGGTAAGGATGCATAGGAACATATGGGTGGATTGGTTCATTGCACAACTCATCATATGTGGGTTTTTGAGGCCCATAACCAGTTGTACGTATATCCAACACATGCAGTTGCTCCTGCATAGCCTGAAAGTCGCTAGAGAGCATAGTGGTGGTTTTAGGAGGAGCGATAAATGGTGATGGTGGTATGGATGTAGGCAGTGGCTATACTGAGTCCTACACGTAATCCAAATGTGGTGGGTACTACAACTATTTTTCCTTCCACTATTGGGAGTAAGCATCTTGCTATGGAGTAGGTGTTGTCATGGAGTGGTACTGTGGGACAGGAACCTGATATGGGTGGGGTAAAATGTATGAATCTTGGGACATGGGTGGTGGCTGTTGGGAGGGGTCATAGTATCCAGGGGGTGTGGGACCAGGAATCAAGATCTTCTACTATTGTGGATCATAATATCCAATAGCTTATGGAGGTGGCATGGGTACCTACTGCTGCTGTACGTATGAATAAGTCGGTTGGGCCTAAACAGTAGGGGTGGAGGACCATGTGGGAGGTGAAGTGAAAAATGTGGAAGGTGCGAACAAGGGGGTGGAAGAGATACTGGTGTGGTGAAGATGGGCTTCTATGAAGAGGTAGTTGGGATTGAAGAAAAGGATGGGGAGATTGATGGAATGGCGAGAAGGGATTCTGGTTGGATCGAGTATCGAGGATGATGACCCTGATAGGTGGGGTTCAATGATGGAGGGCAAAATGAAGGGGGAGGAGGTAAACAAAATGATGAAGCGAGAGTCGATGGTGGTCCATAAGATGAGAAGGGTGGATAGTTGGTAGGTGGATATGTGGGGAACTATGGTGTGAAAGGAGGAGGCTACAAAGTGAAGGAAGTAGATGATGGGAAGGCCTAGATGGAGGGGTTCGTGAGACCTGATGAAGCGATGTGGTAACCCTGAGATGGGTGTGAATAATAGGTGGGGGGACCAAAGGCTGGAGGCTGAGATGAAGGTGGGTGATTGGATGAGGCCTACTGGGATACCGGTATCTATGATGAATATGGTGTGGAGGAAGGAGTGGAAATCATACCAATTGTCTGGATAGTGGTGATGACATCGGGTATGATTTGAGAGACAAATGGTCCAAAAGTGTCTCCCAAAAGTGGATGGGATGAATGCTCGAGGAATGGATGGTGAGCCGAAGGTGAAGCAGGTGGAGTGAACTCTTTCGTCATCATAATGGGGATAGGATGACTAGGTGTGGTATAGATAACATGTTGGCAGAATGTGGATGAGGGGTTGGGCGAGAGTTCTTCCAAAGGAGGGGTCTCCTCGAAAGTCTCATCCAATAGATGGGATGGAGTGAAAGATGGTATATGAGACATGAGACTAGCACTGGGGGTAGAAGGCCCTATCAATATATCATGTGTAACATAGGATGAAACTTTCTCAGACTCATAGGGTGGATCTATGGTCTGAGAAGAAGAGGCCCCAACGGTAAGAATAGTCCGTTGGGCATTCTCAGTGGCATGGTGAATGGCTTCACACATCTGACTATAGGTAACCGGTATGGTGAGATATGTATTAGGTGGGGTAATAGTCAATAGGTGTAAAATATGAACTCAAAAACTATCTATGACTGATCAGGGTACTCTCTAGTGATAAGTACATAGATTCATAAGTTAGGGGTGTGGACCAAATTGGTTTGCACTCCAAAGATGCGGACCATCAAAAATGAAAAACTGAGTGCCAAAATGTGTAGTATGTCTTTGTATGCAATCTACAACCTAAAAAATAGGTTCACAGTCTAGGGGTGCAAACCAGAATGGTTTGCACTCCAGGGGTGCGGACCACCCAAAAGTGTAGTAGAGGGTGAAATATGTGCTGTGTGTACCCTCTTTGTGCTGTGTAGAGCTGTGTGAATCAGTATGGTAGCCTGAATGCTATGTTTTTGCACAGAAGTGTGTGAAATGAGTTTGAGTGGAGGGAGACCACATTGGGGGGCGTAAGTCACCTAAAAAAAATTATGCAGTGAAAATCATGGTAATGAAATTGTGAGACAATTCGTAAGTGAGTTATAGCACTTTTGATGCACTGTTGTAACCACTTTTCTCGAGACTCAAAAAAAGTAAAAGTTCTTTCTTTTTTGGTTTTTCTATGTGTTTTGATGATAGAATATGCGTCCTAGGAACAAAACCAAGGTAGTGAATGATCTTCTAATTTGAAATAGGTATATTGGAGCATAGAACCTCCTGCATTTCCCAAAAGTGCATAGAATAGAACTATGGTTCCAATAGGCAAATGGCTACCTAGGTGTAAAATGACATAGCAAAATGATATCCAAAAAGGGGGGTGTACTCACTATGCTGAAATGAGCTCACAAAATCCTCTTACGAGAAGAGGTGGCACTATCTATGATGTGCTAGACAGGGTTGGCATACCCCTTGCTTTCGCTTCACCCTTGGATGGGCTTGGTCAAGAATGATAGTTTATCATGTCCACTAATTATAATAGCCTTGTGGACAAAGGCTCTAATACTATCCCACTCCGTAGGTAACCGTTGGTGATAAAATCTAGGGCCCAGTCACAAAAGTGGGGGATTTTCTAGTAATGAAGCCCAAAAAACCACTCGTAGGGTGGGGCTACTAGGTGTCTAACTGGAGGTGAGTCAGTGGAGAGTAATCCCAAACCTCACTGAACTCTGGTGGTGAATTGGTGATGAAATCCAATTCGGCCTAGAGATGAAACCCAGTGCCTTACACCATTTAAGATAGAACATGAGTGTGTGGTGTTTGTTTTTGCGATACTATTTTAGAAGAAAATCTACTCTAAATGCCTTTTCGAAAGAAAACTATGCTATGTGGTTGTGCGAGAAGTAACTTTAAGCTATTGATTTTTTGAAATAAAAAGCTATTTATGTGGTATACACAAAAGTAAACTTATGCTATTGATTGTTCAAAAGGAAATCTGATTAATTACTTTGGAAGGGAAATGACTTGAAGGGAAATTTATAAAATTAAATATGATCTAGAAAGAAAATTGAAATCTAACTACAACAAACAAGCATGTGCGATTGCATGGAATTTGTAGCTCACTATGAAATATTAGCTCAAAATAGAAGGAAAATGAAGTTTTTCAGACAAAACCTGCGTCCAGGTGAGTATGAAAGGCTCCAGGATGTCCTCTGGTCAAAAACTATGTAGATTTGGGAGGTTCGCACTCCTGAGGTGTGAACCTATCTTCTACAAAGTGGTTCGCACGTGTGAGATGCAAACCGGTATTTGAAGACTGAGCTGACTGTTTCTAGGATCTTGGTGATGATTTTGAAGCTTCTGGAGTGATTTTAGCACAAATACCTGCACAAAAATTTCCAAAACTCAATTTGTTTCTAGCAAGATAACCAAAAACTCATGAAAATTTTGCATATACCTGAGATTAACTACAAAAATTAAGATTAACTACTGATTTGGTGTCGAAAAATACAAGGACGCTTTAACCTTGCATACGTCATGGCAAGAGATAGTTTGGGATCTAGGTATGGAAGCACGCAGACTCTAGGAACATGAGGCTTTTAACCTCCCCTGACTTACCTTGTCATTGGTTGTGGGTGTATGCACAAATACCTAGGTATCAAGTATCAAGTGTGAGGCATATTAGGGGAATACACGCACCCAAGCATGTACTCTCTACTCTCTTTGTAAGCTCACCGGTGCACCAGTGAACCTTTGTTGGTTTTGGCCTGAGATTTCTTTCAAGGCATTTTTGGTTTGTGGTTTTTCTCAAAGATGACAACTACCTGCCATACAAAATAGACCACAATTTTTGGTTAGAAGGTGATTAAGCTAATGCTTGGTGGAGGTCCCATCGGGCTTGCCAGAATGAAACTACCAAAAAGACACCATAACACTTCATTCAAATATTACAGAATCTGCTAAATTTGCATTTATAATCATAAAAGGGGTTACAAGAGGTAATTTCCTTTTACAACTTTGCCTAGGCTATAATGGAGTCTCCCCTAAGGGGCTCTTTGATGATGGTACAAAGATAGCAAGACCAATCTTTTGTGGGTTCCTCGATGTAGGTGGGCTTCTTGCTCATGAGCCACCGCTTGTTGGATGCTTCCTTATGCTTTTGCTAGACCTGTAGAACCTACAAAATCCTATTAGTATGTTGGGGGTCTGCCTCAGTCAAACCCCATGATTATGAAGACAAAAGACTCATAAAACTACTCAAAACATGAAATTAACTATTAAAAACTAGCATAAAATAGTAAAACAAGTTATCCTTACCTGTCCGAATGATTCTGGTGCTTGTTTTAGAGGTTCACACTCCTGGGGTGTGAACCGGGAGGTTCGCACGTGTGAGGTGTGAACCGGCCCTTTTGAAGTTGGATTACTCAGTTAGGGTCCCTGGATGCTTCTGATTGGTTTTGTCGATGTGTTTTGTTGGGTAGAGCTCCTGAACAACAAATCTTGATAATGAAGTCAACCTTTCTCACTCATAGAATGGGCATAAGCATGAGGTAAGCTGATTGTGATGGTCGTATGATAGCTATGCAATGGATATGGGATGGATGTAATGGCAATGGTGATTTCAGTAGAGTTTCGGTATGTAAAAGTGTGATGATCCTAAATGGTGAAAATGGCCTTCTATTTATAGAGTGGGCCAGGGTGAGAGAAAGGGGATGAGGTGTCCCCTATGAGGTGTTATTGGTGAGGTGTCCACTAGAGAGGTGTCCCCTGAGGTGTCCCGGGTCATGAGTGAAGTTGGGTGAGAGAATCCCTCACCCATCCAAAAGCAATGATGATTAAAAGTAAATATCAAATTGTCATTAATATTCACCTTTATGGGAGCATCTTAGGATTAATTAATCATTATTATGTGCAAATGTCTCTATCTTGCATTAATGACCCATGGGTGTGTGATATGGAGGAATATTTAGGTGAGAGGTGGTAGGGCTAGGATAGAGTAGGCTAGGTGAGGTGGAAGGCTAGGCTAGTCAAAGTAGACTAGGTGAGGTGGAGGTGTTTAATTAAATCAATATTAGATCTAATTAAGCATGAAATTAGCCATAAAGCACAATTTGACCAAAATATTGACTTTTTGACCATAAAGTGATTTTTGACCATGGTAAAGGTTTCAACCTTAGTTGAGTTGGCATGAGGTCACATGAGGACCTAGGGTTAAATGTAGGAAAGGGCTTAGCTAGCCCAAAGGGGCTAATGGTGATGAATAATGTTTTTGGGTCAATTTATGCAATTTTCGATGGTTTTGCATATTAATTAACCATGGGAATGGGGAGAGGGACAATGTGCAACTTTTTGGTGTCTACAATGACATATTTTCTAAGGCAAGAAGACATGTTCTCAACCGCTCAACACTTAGTGTATTTTGATGTGACAAAATGTAACATGTTCCACGCCACTATCAACTCGGGTCAAAGATGACATCATCATTCTTCGATCAGTGGCCCAACGCACATTGCCCTAGCCCACACAATAAAATGACTAACTTTTTTATGTGTTCTATGCCATTGAGGTTCACGTTCATTTTAGAGTGGATCAGAACACATGTTCCACACCACTGGTCAAAGAGGTCAAGATGCCCAAAATGAAGCACAAGGTAGTGACACAATGCAAAATCTCATGAAACATTATTTTACACTATTTCTTGAGCGACATAGAACAAGGCTCTATTCCATGGTCAGATTTGGTCAAAACTCAAAGGAGCAGATTTCAAGGAGTGGGCTACGAACAAAGTGTTCTACACCATGGATGTGAAAGTGAATTAAATAATTTTAAGAATAAAAGGGAGCAACTTGGCGACATGCTCTATTCCACTCAGATTATAGTGTATTTTTGATGTGCTCCACATCACTGGTCAAAATGGTCAATTCAAGTGACAAGCCTTTCTGAAGAGTGGCCTAGCGACATGTTCTATGCCGCTCATCTCCAAGCATTACTGAGATTTAATCGTAGCCATTCATGAGTGAATCAATGGTCAAGCTTATGCTGACACTTTCTCAGGCATACAAAAGTGAAGTCTTTGCAAATGAGAACCAGTTGATTCGAGCAGGCAAGCAAAGCATCCATGGAGCCAAGAACCAAGAACTCGTGAGAGATCTACAACTATGACCAGATGAAGTCCCCAAGAAAGATAGATGACTTAGATCTAGAATCTAATAGCCTGGAGCCTAACTACCATTGCAGAGCAAGCAAGTTGTAGAGCCGAGCTGCTATGGTGTGCGACATCACACAGATTTTTTGGGCTTCAAAGGTGAATGAAATGATGCCACCTCAACATTCTACCGATCTGGCATGGTTTTCTCCTTGTAATGTTCCATCTTCTTCTTTCATTGTAAAACTATTAATAGAGGTCAAACCCTCGATTTTTAGGGTCAGCTCTAGAGTGTTTGCTTGCCCTACTATGTAACATATTTTGCAAATCAATAGAAGGAGCATTACTTGGATTTTTGACTCAAAAATTGGTGTCTTCAATATTTCTTTTGAGAGATTCAAGCTGTGAATTGCTTTTCTGCTAATGCTGCTATGGTTAGTTTACTCTACTGATATTGAATTACTAGCTTTAGAGCAATTGAAACCTTTTCATAATTGAATCTATGCTCGCAAGAAGTTCATTTCTATTAAATCTAGATACTAATCTTATTCTGCTAAATTGGATTATTAGTATTGTGGATGTTGAAATAGCTTCTTGGAGTATGTCTCTATTTTGTGTTTCTTGATGAAGATTATTCTATTTTCTGGGTGTTGTTAATCTTGAGTGTGGGACACTAGAAATGATTTGTTGAAAGGTTTTCCCTATGGATGCCTATGTTGTTAGCTCTATCCAACCACTATTTTAGTTATAATTCCTTAACCCTAAACCCTTTTCTATCCCTATCTCTTAAAAAATTACTGAACTTAATTGAGTCAACACCTTGTCAGTTGACAAGGAACCAACCTACTCTGGAGGTTGGATTAGAGCAATATTTAGTCCATCCAATGTTGAGTTCTAAGCTGTGACTAGTGGGTGCAAGCCTAATAAGAAATCTGGAAGATAGACAATCATAGTATCAAGTTTTTCTTGATGTCAATTTGGATCCCAATAGTTTTGGCATGCCCGATGGGACCTATTTACTAGAAACCATAGTTAACCCACCCTTGCTTTATTTTGTATCTTTTTCCCAAAGGAATCAATATTTGGTGAATTATCTTGACCTTGTTAAGTGATGAGTAGTAAATTCACCTGGTGACTCCCTAGATGCAGAAACTAGAAAGCTATCCCTATAGCTTGTAGTTTTTCATGAATACTAGGTCATCTACAAGGAATAACCCTGGTTCTTTCATCTACTATGAGCTCCCTTTTAGAGGATCTACCATCATAAGATATTTGAACCAAGATTTTCATTCAGATGAAACTCCTCCTGAGCAACCTCTTGTAGGGCCCCCAAGGCCACCTCCAACAAGAACTACACCAGTAAATATGGCTCAAAATATACCCCCTAATCAGCCCCTATAGAAATATCCCAACTGGAATACAACTGGTCCCCTAAGACTAGCCCATATGCATGATATCCCTCAGGCTGTAACTAAAGCCATTCCCACATATGATGGATCAGGCAAGACCACATATGAACATTGTCAAGATATTCTAAATTTAGCAGCCATCCATAACATAAAGAATGAAGATGTTATCATCAAAATCCTAGCCCTATCCTTCAGAGGGAAAATTCTACACTGGTTTAGGACTTTAGAAGATAATACCATTACATCATGGGCAGCATTAGTAGAACCCTTTGTAGAAGATTTCAATGAGTCTGTTGATCCCTTCTCCCTCCTCAATCAATTGATATCCATGCAAAAGCATCAGTAGGAGTCCATTTCAGACTTCAACCTGAGATTTAGTAGGTCTTAGAAAAGAATTCCACCTGAAGCTAGGCCAATTGCAACCCTTGCTTTCATGTACTACATTAGAGCCCTTGGATCTAAATTGGGTCTGCAAACTCAATAGTCAGGAATATGTACTTTCCCCCAAGTCTACAATGCAGTTGTTCAAGCTGAAAATACTCTTATTAATGTGGGAAGATTACCCCCTAAAACTATCATGCCCTATTGTTCAAAAATTCCCAATGTTCAAAACCAGGCAACTACATCTTCTTATATGGATCCTCCTTCTTATCATCCCCACTTCCTCAGATGACCCCTATTCCTCACCCCAAAGTATCATCTACTATAGTCCCTTTCCCACCACTTCCTATTCAAACATCCTAGGAATCCACTATGCTTCTTGATATACAGAATACTCTTAAAATTCTCAGTAACAAGATGAGCTCAATGGAAAAAATAGATATAGAGAGATCTCAACAAAGAAGATTTTCTTATGTCAATAGGGACCAAAAACTTGGTACTAATAATAGCATAGGAATTATAGTAAATTCAATGTAAGAAGATCTAGGATGTTCCTCTGAGATAAGTTTGGTAAATGTGTGGTGTCTTGTATGCAATGATCCCCATGATTCATAATCATGTGTCATGTACCAACACCATGTGCAATAGGCTATGGAAAATGCTGAGAGGAATCAGAAGGGTAGGATCAATATGTTGTGGCAACCAGACCAGATCATGGTTGGATAGGATCCAGATGAAGAAGGGCCCATTTTAGTTATGACAAGATTAGGAAAGAAGACCTTGCAGGTTGATCCACAAAATATGGGTCAGTTTCAAGTTCCTTCCCAAAAGAAGAAAGATGCTCTCCCTCAAGGTAATGATATTTTTCCTATTCCTCAAGAAAAATAAAAGAGGGATATGGTCCCAAAGGGCCAAGAAAAGGAGGTCAGCTTCCCTAGAATATATGATAAATAAAATGATAAATAAGGGATGAGATCCAAGAGTGAAGCTCAAGAAAAGCTTATATTCCCCTCCATAACCAAGAGGTAAAGGATTGAGGCCACACAACAATACAAAAGAAAGTATGGTGAGCTAGAGAGAAGGTCTGAGAATTCCTCTTCAATGAAATTAGAGTATAATATTGTAGAGGAGATGAAAATAATACCCTCAAAGGCTAGCCTTTATGATACTCTCTTTATCCCTAGCCAAATAGACCTATTGAAGGCTTCTTTAAGAAAATATCCATAGGAAAAGTAGGCTACTACAATCCTCAGCATGCCCTCTAGAAAATATAAGATGTCTCCTACTACTTTGAAGAACAAACCCCCTCCCTTTTATATTTCTTTGAGGATGGAGGGGTGGATTATTCACAACTGCATGATTGACTCAGGGGCTTCCACTATAGTTATGCCCAAGGCAGTCTATGAAGAGATGGGAATGGAGTATACCAGGTCCTATCCTAGAGTTTTACAATTGGATGGAACCCTAGTAAAGATAGTAGGGGTGATAAAGGATGTTCTAATGAGGTTGCATAGAGCTCCAGAAGTAACCATTGTGCAAGAAATAGTGGTGGTAGACCTAGAACCTTATTTTGGCCTATGTCTTTCAAGGGAATTCACTACCAAATTGGGAGGATGTATGTACATGGATTACTCTAGTATGGTGATTCCCTTTAAGGGAAAGAGAATAAGGATTACTCCTGAGAAGCCCATGTCTTATCATATTGAAAATATTGAAGAAGACATGTGTAATCTCACTCCTCTGGATGAGTTCCAACTGGTGGAAAGTTTTGAAGAACTAGAGGTTGAAGATGAATTGCCATTCAAAGAAGATTACAGTCAGTTTGGAATAGGCATGGGTACATATAGCATTTCCTTAGAAATAGAGAAAAGAGTCCCTACCATATCCAATCAGTCATTAAGGGAAATAGAGACTTGGACCATGCACTTTGATGGTGCAAGATGCATAAATGGGGTTGGTGTTGGTGTATTGTTGTAGTCTCAGTCAGAAGGTGCAAAGAGTTTTGCATATATATTGACTTGGTCCTGTACCAACAATGTTGTAGAGTATGAGGCTTTGTGCCTAGGACTAATGTAGGCTGAGAGTATGGGCATCAAGATACTGAATATATATGGTGATTCTAAACTAATTGTTAATCAGGTAAGAGAGAGGTGCAGTAGTAAACACCATTACCTAAAGGTATACAAAAATAGGGTATGGGATTTGATGGAATCCTTTGATGCCCTAAATATTAATTTTATTCCTAGAATATAGAACACCTTGGCTGATTCCTTGGTAGTGAGGGGAGCTAATTTCAACCCTTCTGTAGATATAGGAGTCACAAAAGATAAAGGGATCAAAATGATTTTTAGGCCTACAGTACCAGACAAGCAGATCTTCTGGCAGGTTTTTGAAAGTGATGAATAGATCATTGATTTCCTAGTAAGGGAAGCCTATCTATCAACTATTCAAGAGGAAATTCTAGATGAGATAGACCAACAAGATGTCATCCAACTAAAAAACAATCATATCCCTAGGGGGTTGGTCACTTTGGAGAGCTTGTTTGACAATGAAGATAGGAAGAAGATCAAATCTATGGAGATCAATGAAAATATCTACAAGGAAATTGAGATCAAAAAGGAAAAGAAGCTCAAAGTTGGAGTCCGATGTTCTCCAGAAGAAGAGGAGGATATCAAAGTTCTATGCCTGAAATACCAAGACATTGTGGCTTGGTCATATGAATATCTTAAAGTATATGATAAGAAGGTGATCCAACATACAATTGAGCTAGAACCAAATGCAAAACCCTTCAGGCAGAAATAGAGGCCTGTGAACCCTAGAATTGAAGCCATAATGAGGGAAGAACTATTAAAGTTATTGAAGGCTAAAATCATATATCCAATCAAGCATTCAACCTAGGTAGCTAACTTGGTCCCAGTAAGGAAAAATAATGGTGACATCCGCTTGTGTGTGGATTTTAGGAATCTCAATCAAGCATCATTAAAAGACCACTATCCACTCCCTCATATTGATCAGATCTTGTAGATTATTGTAGGAGTAGAGAGGTTCTCACTATTAGATGACTTCTCTAGTTACAACTAGATTTGGGTGAAAGATGAGGATCAATTCAAAATAACATTCACCACCAAATGGGGTACTTTTACCTATCATAGAATGCCTTTCGGTCTATCCAATGTAGGAGCCACATTCCAAAGAGCAATGGATTATGCCTTTGGAGAACTGATCAACAAAGTCATTCTAATCTACTTGGATGACATGACTATATTCTCACATGAGAAGCAAGATCACCTGGCACATTTAGAGCAAGTGTTTAAAAAGTGCAGGGAATTTGGCATCTCTCTTAATCCAAAGAAGTCATTTTTTGTAGTCCATGAGGGAAATTTGTTAGGCCATGTGGTCTCTAAAGAAGGGATGGCTATTGATCTAGATAGATTCAAATCAATTCTTGCTCTTCCATTGCCTATGAACAAGAAAGCTTTGCAGTCTTTCTTTGGCCAGATCAATTTTGTCAGAAAATTCATCTTAGATTTTTCTCAAAAGGTGAAACCTATCTCAGAATTACTAAAGAAGAATGCAGATTTCAAATGGACTGAAGTGAGAAAACAAGATTTTGAGATCATCAAATAATCCATTGCCACTGCTCCAGTTCTAGTGAACCCTGACTTCAGCAAATATTTCATTTTGTATGCTTATGGAGCTGAAGAGAGCTATGCATCTATGCTCACTCAGAAAAATGATGAGGGAGAAGAACACCCCATATTATTTTGGAGTCAAACTCTCCATGAATATCAGGTCAAGTATAATTTTATTGAGAAACAAGTATTTGTAGTGATGAAGTCATTGAAGAAATTTAGGCAATACTTGGTTTAGAGTAAAACATTGGTATACGTAGTTCATCTAGATGTTAGAAGTTTCATTTTACAAGGTGAACTAGGAGACAAAAGAGCTGGTTGGATTACTAAGATCCAAGAATATGATGTGGAAATTCATCCTACTAAGTTGGTTAGAGGTAGAGCATTATGCCAAGGTTTGATAGAAGTAGTAGTTATAGCAGAAGTGATAGCTTGTCAGTCAATAGTAGAAGATCAGACTGAAGAACTATAGTCAGGAGAATCAGACTGGGTTGAACAGATGACCCAATACTTTTAGATAGGAGTCTATCCCCATAACCTCAATCCATCACAAAGGAGAAGATATAGGCTTCAGGCCTTGAAATATGTCTTACTACCAGAGGGACTATACAAGAAAAATCTTGATGGAGTCCTCTTAAAATATTTGAAAGAAGATCAGAAGCAAAAGGTCATTGAAGAATTCCATGGAGGATTATCTGGAGGACACTTTTTAGGAAGGGTCACAACTTTGAAGATCATTAGGGTAGGTTATTATTAGCCTACTATTTTTATTGATACCTTCAAAGTTACAAGAGCCTATGATGAATGCCAATGGTATGTGGGGAGAACTAGGAATGCATCATTCCCCCTCAAGCCAATTCAGGTTGAAGAGCCTTTTCAACAATGGGGGCTAGACTTCATAGGGGTTATTAATCCAAATTCCTTAGTAGGACATAAATACATTTTGACTACCATAGATTACCTCACTATATGGGTAGAGGCCATTCCCACAAAGAAATCAGATCAAGAAGTGGTAATTGACTTCATGGAAAGCTTAATCACGAGGTTTGGTGTCCTAGAAGCTATAGTAAGTGATAATGGCCCAACTTTTATAGGAGCTAAATACATTGAGTTTACTAGCAAGTATGGCATCACTATAAAAAATACCTCCAACTACTATCCCTAGGGGAATGGATTAGCAGAATCAACTAACAAAAATCTACTAAGAATCTTGAGGAGATCATTAGAAGGTAACAAGAGAAGTTGGCACCTACTATTAGAACAAGCTCTATGGGTAGATAGGATCACCATCAAAAAATCCATTAAGACCTCTCCTTATGCTCTGGTGTATGGCAAAGAAGTAGTATTACCTATTCACTTGGAAATTCTAGCTCTCAAGTTGATAGATATAGAGGAAGAGCCTAAGCAGAATCCAGTTGAAACTAGGTTGACACATTTGCTACAGCTAGAAGAGAAAAGGACTCAAGCATATGAGGACTTCTAGAAGCACTCATTTGATATCAAGGGATGGTTTGATAAGAAATCTAGGTTTAGAGAGTTCAAAGTTGGAGATTCTATCCTAAGGTGGAATGTGGAAAGAGCTAAGCTAAGGCACCATCAAAAGTTTGATTCTTTCTGGGATGGTCCTTTCAAAGTAGCAGAGGTTAAAGAGAGCAATGTTTTTAGCTTGAATATCTATAAGGAAACATGCAACCGATCCCGATCAATGGTTTTCATCTAAAACTCTATTTTGATTGAGATATACATTCATTGTAACATATGTACATATTTTGTATTATATTGTTTTTTTTTACTAAAGTTTTCATTTTGTAAAGTGTAAAAAAAGAGAAAATTTTGCTTTAAAAAAGTTCAAAGTTGAAAAATAAGCTAAGTATGGTATTGGAGTACCCCTAGCCACTCTCTAGTAAGTGAAGATAGCAATTAAATGCAACATGTGTTCCATGTCTCTCTTCAATGAATAAAAGAGTCTTGGACTACGAATGTCGATCTCATCCTCTAAGAAAATAAAAGTGATGAAAAGCATCATGAGTGTAGTAAGTGCTTCATACCACAACCAATCAGTGATGGACATGATGATTTCGACCACCAAGATGCATATCTTTGAATTAAAAAGTGTGCAATGGATAGTTTCTTGCACTAGTTGCATTAATGGTGGAAGGTATACATGCGGGAACATTTAAAAATCTCAAAGTGTAAAGCCCATTCATTTTATGAGAAGAATTCTCCAAGTAGAAAGAGCCAAGGGAATAGTGATATGAAGTTAAATGATAAAAGGAGAGAGCACTCTAAGAATTTTCATAGAAAATGGCTCCCAAAGTTTCAAAAGAAGCAATACGATTGAGAAATGATGAGTTGGGAAGCTACATTGATAAAGTAGAAGTAGTGGCTGACACTAGATTGGTTCTCATAGAGAGAACTAAGCTTAGAAATAATATCAATGATAAATATTAAAGAGGTAAAACCATGATAGTCCAAGGTAATTGTGTTGTCTGCTCCTTCTTATCTTTTTATATCTGTGATTCAGTTCATCCTTATCTAGAATTAATAGCATCCATTATCAAGTTTTATGATCCTAGGGAAAAAGTAGTAAAAATAGTTAATGGTAAAACCTTATTTAGCATCATAGCCAAAGCTTGTCATGATCTTTTTGTTTTAGGAGTAGAACCACCTATAAGGCCTAAACTTTTTGATGTAGCTAAAGCAAGCTGGATATTATTCCCTGCAAAGGCATGCTCATGAAGGAGAACCTTTTAGGAAGTGGGTTTATAGTCAATTCAAAACTATTAAGCTTAGGAAATGCTGCCCAAAACCCCAATTCCTATTGAGCAATTTGCTAACCTAGAGCTCTTCTCCATGTTAGCTTGTTTAGAAGGTTTAGACTCTGACCAGTATGTGAGAGATTGGAAAATAGCTACTGTATATTGTATTTTAAATGAGAGAATGTATAAACCTAAAGTAGAGGAAGAGGGTATCAAGGTAATTTATTTTGATTGGCCAACCTTTCTCTCTAAGTGAATGCATGAGCAGTTAGTGAGGATGAAGAAAGATTTAGAAGCTCCTTCTTTCTAGCACTATTCAAATTTGGTTTGGATGTTCTATGCTATTGTAAGGCACATGATGCCCTAGATTTTGGTTAAAGAAAATAATGACAAAGGAGACCCTATCCTTGTGTATTATTGGACTACTCATTTGAGGAGCATATAGTCATTTTATAGGTTCAATTTAGAATTTCTAGGGCTAAATTTGAAAATTATGTATGGGAAATGCCCTAGATTACCATCTTTGGCTAGAGAATTTCTAAGAGTAATAGATGTCAAAGAAGGAGATTGGTATATCCTCATAGAGGGCACTATCATCAGGCTTTATGGTTTCACTGGAAAGCCTTTTTTGCTACCTCATTTTGTGACTAATAGATTGTTGGCCCTAGAGTACTTGAGGTAAGCAGATTTTATCAACATGAATTATGGCTCTGGTAAAGGGAGGAAATGTTTGTTGACTTACTCCTATAATGTTGATGATATAACAATTGTCATAAGGGGTCAAGGTGAACAAATCACCCAATATTTGGATAGGTTGGGCCTATTTTACATCCCATAGAGGTGGAGATATGACCCTGATGACAAATTCCTAAAGAGGAATATTACCCTTAATGGAGAAAAATCCCTCAAGTTTGAGAAGACTTTGAGGCCTCATTTTGAAAAGGGGAGGAATAACAAAGAAAGTGCTCCATTGGATTGGAATGTTTCTAAAATGGAACAACTACCCCCATGGTTAGACTTCTATGAGCAGATAGTTGATTTTGATTCTAATAACATTTGGGGAAATTAAATAAAAGAAAAAGAATGGGATGAAGGTAAAATTGTAGATTGGTGGAATATGAGAGTAGAAATTGGTATAAAAAAGTCTAGATTTGATCGAATAATAGATGATGAGTTTTTTGATCGATATGACAAGCATATTAAGACCTAGAAAGCTAAAGATCCTAAGAATCTGGTATTGATTTATAAGAAGACTCAAGCAGGGATAGATTCTCCTTCCCCACCTTCACAAGAGGAAATGCAAGAAGCAGAGACTAACACCCCACAAATTACTAAAGATGTGGCTAAAACATTTGAGCCCTCAGAGGAACAATTGAAGAAATATTCTAAAGGGGCTCAGATTATGAGTAAAATGCATTACTCTGATAGTAGGGTAGTAAATACAAAAGTCATTCAGATAGCTAATAGGCCCAAATATCTAGCCTTAGGTGGAGAGCCTCCTGAGAGATAGATTGGAATAAAAAGGATAAATATTTTGTATTCATACCTGTGAGTTTCACTATTATGGTCATAATTAGGTCGAATCCTATCACTAAAAATGTAGTGTAGGAAGAACAATATAAGGGATATTAAAGAGTGATAAGCCTATAGTGTTTAAAGTTTTTAAGAGAAAGGCTAAAGATGTAGTGGAGAAAACTCAGAAAGAGGTCTATAAGAAGATGAAAGTGGAAGAGAGGAAGAGTGTTGATAAGATCCTTATTTTAGTTGTAGATAAGTTGGTAACAAGTACAACACCAAAGTGTATAGGAGATTCTTGAACACCCTACTTCTATAGGTGAAGGTATTATTTCTATCTCTTCTTCTCCTTCTCCTTCTTCCCTAAATAAATCCCTTTCCTCTTCTCAAGAAAATTTTGATCAAAAGGTACCCTCTCCCCTCATAATTCACCACCTATTTCATTAGTTAATATAGAGGGTCAATCCAATCCATCCCCTCCATATTCATCTAAAATCCCAGTCACATCATCTCCTATCATTTCATATCCACCTTCACAACCCCCAATATCATCAGAAGGACAAGTTGTTTCATCCCCACTAACTCATTCCATGAATTTTACTTCCATTCCCATGTCTTTCCCAATTGCAACTCTAACAATAAACATAGATTCAACTATTGTCACTACTACTCCACTACCATCAGCTTCTGAGTCCATCCTTCCATATCTCATAACTTCCCCTCCTCCTACAAGTCATCCCACATTGGCTTCCTTGCAAAAGGAAAAATATGTTTCTCAGAAGATTCAAGATTTTTGGGTAGAGAAGCTATCCAAACCTTCAAAGAGAATGGCTATAAAGAGGAAGACAATGACTATTGATCTAGTCACAAGGCAAAGAACATCTAGGTCTATCACTCCTCTGGTAAACAAACTTGAAGAAGAGATGATTGTTCAAGATTACCAGCTTAAGGAGTATATAGAAGATATTGAGCAGCTACCTGTAGAGGATGAATTGGTCATAGCAAAAGCTCATCTGGAGACTTTCTATGTCAAAATTGATATCTATAGGGAGAAAGTTGGAAAGTTGGAGGAGAAAATAGAGAAGCTAGAGAAGATAGTCAACAATCAAAAGTAGGTAGAAAAGGCTATTAGGAATGAAGTTAAGAACTGGTAAAATAAATATCAAGAGGCCATCAAGCTTAAAGACCAATTTGAGGAGCAAAAAAGAAGAATGAAGATCATGCCAAGGAAATACAAGATTTGAAGCATCAACTTCAGATTGAGAAAGCCAAGTCCTCAGGCTTTTCAAAAGGAGTGAAGAAGGTAAGAAAAGAGCTTTGGTCTGAAGTCTTGGAGAAATGCTCTAAAATACAACCTATAATAGATTATATGGATGATGCTAGCCATCTTCTCCAAAATATCAAAGAAGACTTGGATAAGTTCACTTAGGAGCTGCAGCCTATGGTGATTCTAGTAGAACAAATTTATAAGTTGTCTGATAGTAGGTTCAATGAGGTTGCTAAGTCTATCCCCAACAAGGCATGGAATATTTCTAGATTGGCTGCTAGAGTTGTAGTAAAGAAGAATAGATTGTTACAAAAGGGCTGGTTGTTATATGATAAAGTGGAAGGCATGATCCAAGATGTAGTTGATATCAACCAAGAGATGACTCAATATGGTTTTGAAGGACTCTGGGTCAAAAATAACACTTTATTGTCTGAGAAAGAGATAAAAAAGAATGTAGCTTCAATCATCCAGGATGAATCTGAGGTAGATGCCTAGGAGGAGCCAATTGATCAAGAATAGGTCTCTCAGATGATAAAAGATTTAACTAGGCTCAAGGATTTGATGGAGGACCTGGTGAACAAAGGAAGCTCTACAACTTATGAGGAGACCTCTGAGTTGGAGTTCATTCATAAATAACTTAAGGAGACTTCCAACCCTTCTGAGGTAGTTTGGAGTCAAGCTTTGTAGACTCTAAAACTGATGATTCAACTATTTGGGACTGATGCAGAGCCTAATGATTGGCAAGAAGTTTCACCAGAAGAAGAAGTTGATCAAGAAGAAGATGTCGACCATGAGTAAGAAGGCAATGATGAAGAAGAAATTAGATAGGAGGAGGAACAATTAGATAAGGTTGTCAAAGACCCTAAGGAGACACAGAAGGAGGAGCTCAATGGTCAAGATTCAATGAAAGAATAAGCAAGAGCTTAGTTCTTGTAACTTGTTCATTTTTGTATTCATGTAAAAAGTGTTATATATTATTTTTGGTTCTGACATTGTCAGAAAACAATTGAAAAAGCATGAAGCAAAAGAGCAGAAAATGAAAATTCCATGAAGATATTTTGATCATGTCGATTGGGCTTATAAGGGAGAGCATAGCTCTATTTTTCTTGACATGGAGCAGTTTTCAGTCGAAAGGAGTGGTGAATATCATTGTTTCTAGTATGATCTCCATATGAGCCTTTACCCTCTGAATGTCTTCACAAATGTTCTAGAGGGTAATGATCATATAGAAATTATTCTATGAAGCATTGCTCATGGACTTAATTTTTTGACTCCTGATGCCCAATGGATAAGATTCTGAGTTCATTGGCTTTGCGAGAAAATCCACCTAGGAGGCACCAGAATGTAGGCCCAAAATGGCCACATCCTTAGAAAAATTTTGAAAATATTTTCTAAGGCATGAAGATGTTCCTAGCCACTCAACACATAGTGTATTTTGCAACACAATGTAGGATGTTCCACACCATTGGTAGAGCAACCAAACTTGCATTGCGATCACTTTAATAGAGTGGAATATGACATATTTTCTAAGGTAAGAAGACATGTTCTTAGCCACTCAACACTTAGTGTATTTTGTAGTGGCACAATGTAGATGTTCCATACCACTATCAACTCGGGTCAAAGCTGACATCATCGTTCTTCGATCAGTGGCCTAGCGCACATTGCCCTAGCCCGCATAATAAAATGACTAACTTTTGATGTGTTCTACGCCACTGAGGTTCACGTTCATTTTAGAGTGGATCAGAACACATGTTCCACACTATTGGTCAAAGAGGTCAAGATGCCCAAAATGAAGCACAAGGTAGTGACACAATGCAAAATCTCATGAAACATTATTTTACACTCTTTCTCGAGCAATGTAAAACAAGGCTCTATTCTATGGTCAACTTTGGTCAAAACTCAAAGGAGCAGATTTCAAGGAGTGGGCTATGAACAAAGTGTTCTACATCATGGATGTGAAAGTGAATTAAATAGTTTTAAGAATAAAAGGGAGCGGCCTGGCGACATGCTCTATTCCACTTAGATTATAGTGTATTTTGTGATATGCTCCATGCTGCTGGTCAAAATGGTCAATTCAAGCGACAAGCCTTTCTAAAGAGTGGCCTAGCGACATGTTCTATACCACTCATCTCCAAGAATTTCTGAGATTTAATCATAGTCATTCATGAGTGAATCAATGGTCAAGCTTATGCTGACACTTTCTCAGGCATACAAAAGTGAAGTCTTTGCAAATGAGAACTAGTCGATTCAAGTAGGTAGGTGAAGCATCCATGGAGCCAAGAAACAAGAACTTAGGTAGTTATAGATCTATGGCTAGATGAAGTCCCCAAGAAAGATAGATGACTTAGATCTAGAATCTAATAGCTTGGAGCCTAACTACCATTGTAGAGTGAGCAAGTTGTAGAGCTGAGCTGCTATGGTGTGTGACATCATGCAGATTTTTTGGACTTCAAAGGTGAATGAAATGATGCCACCTTAGCATTCTACCGATCTGGCATGGTTTTCTCCTTGTAATGTTCCATCTTCTTCTTTCATTGTAAAACTATTAATAGAGGTCGAACCCTCGATTTTTAGGGTCGGCTCTAGAGTGTTTTCTTGCCCTACTATGTAACATCTTTTGCAAATCAATAGAAGGAGCATTACTTGGATTTTTGACTCAAAAATTGGTGTCTTCAATATTTCTTTTGAGAGATTCAAGCTGTGAATTGCTTTTCTACTAATGCTACTATGGTTAGTTTACTCTACTGATATTGAATTACTAGCTTTAGAGCAATTGAAACCTTTTCATAATTGAATCTATGCTCACAAGAAGTTCATTTCTGTTAAATCTAGATACTGATCTTATTCTGCTAAATTGGATTATTAGTATTGTGGATGTTGAAATAGCTTCTTGGAGTATGTCTCTATTTTGTGTTTCTTGATGAAGATTATTCTATTTTCTAGGTGTTGTTAATCTTGAGTGTGGGACACTGGAAATGATTTGTTGAAAGGTTTTCCCTATGGATGCCTATGTTGTTAGCTCTATCCAGCCACTATTTTAGTTATAATTCCTTAACCCTAAACCCTTTTCTATCCCTATCTCTTAAACAATTACTGAACTTAATTGAGTCAACACCCTATCAGTTGACAAGGAACCAGCCTACTCTGGAGGTTGGATTAGAGCAATATTTAGTCCATCCAATGTTGAGTTCTGAGCTGTGACTAGCGGGTGCAAGCCTAATCAGAAAGTTGGAAGATAGACAGTCACAGTATCAAGTTTTTCTTGATGTCAATTTGTATCCCAATAGAGAGGTACCCAAAAAAATTACAATAAGATTTTATTAAAGAAAATAAAATTGAATAAAATAAATATATATTAATTTAAAATAAATACACTTACCCAACGATAATAAGATATGTTGTGCCTCTACATCTTGTAAAGGCATGTCGATGCAAGCGGGAATAGGGCGTAACACTAAAAACATATGAAAGAATAAATAAAAATAATTATAATTTCAACTAAATAAATATATATAAAGAAGCTCGAAATAGTAAACTTACTTATCATAGGAGTGGCCTCACTAGATTCACATTGCACATTATGTGCAGGTAGACATGGATGAGAAAATCTAGGAGAAGAAGCATGCCTTAAATATTTTGGAGGCCTCTGCAAGGGTGTTGCTTCTAACTATGTGTTAGAAGAATCACCAGTGGCTTTTGGCATATAACCCCTTACAAAAACATCTTATTTGGCCATGGTAGTGGCTACCCTTCTCTAAATTTAGGTGCAAATTTAAAATTAAAAAAATGAAAACCTATTGTACTATAAAAATTTATTTCTTGGTGAAAGATGAAATTTTTACCTTCACCTCTTGGGTTGACATGGCAATGCTTGCTAGGATTGGGTGCAACATAGTTAATACCTTTGTATTCTATACATTATGAAAATATTGGTAATAAAATCCAAGAATATAATTACACATCATCACAGTCGTGTGTTCATTTGGATGTTATGTAGTTTTGCTCTGATGCATTATGAAATATATGTACACATAGGCTAATCCCCATAACATAATACTAGTTGATATTCCTTACAGAATGATTCTTCCTTGGGATAATTCTATAATCACTTTAAGAAATTTATCTTCAATAGATGAATTAATTAAGCCCCTTCTAGACTTAGAGGCAAATTCTACAAAAAAAAAAATCATTATTTAAGAAATCATTAATTTTAAATTTTAAACTTTAAAGAACATCAAGAACTATACCTAACAACAAATTTGAAGAGAGTTTGAAGTTGATCTCCAAGAATGCTTTGTCATTAGTAGATAGCAAGAAATTTTTAGTGATGGGATTGACATCCTTGTGAGGGATACTTGTCAATCTCTCCATGTTTGAGGGTTTGATAGTAAAACATATCTTCTTATTTTGGATTATCAAATTGATGGTCATCCTATTTTTTTTTTATTAGATGGATGAAGGAGTTTTGAAAGGATCTCCAAACCTTGTACAAAAGAGACTAAACCCCACCCAAAAAGAGGGAGCCAAAATTACTTACATCCGGTAATAATCGAGGAATGACCAATCAGAGGAGTTATCCCTTCCAAAGCCAAACCAATACATAGGTAAGACCATACATAATTTAAAACTTAAAACAAATTGAAATCAAATCAAGATGTCAAAGATAACCAACCGAACACAGATCAGTAGCAGGACCTGAACCACGAACCGAGCCATGCACCAGTCCCATTCTCCCCCATGAGGTCATTGCTTTCCCAGGCCTACCAGCCCATCAAGGCAAGAATTTCTTCCGCATTGGAGATTGTGGCTTGTAGGGAGGAAACAATAGCTTGGAGATATGAAATTTGGTGCGAAAACCCAAAATCAACAAGCGCCCCCAAGTTTTGCAGCCAAGTCATCAACAACAACTCGACCAGAGTGGCTAATTGTGTATGAGGTCATTATCGATAGAAGCAATATCCACTAGGAAATTATCCCACCACACCACTAAACCATTCTGAATAACTCCTTTGTTAGCCAATAGATCGATCGCTCGATTACCTTCCCTGTATGTATGCTTAAATTGAACCTCTTCCAGATTTTGGATGTATCTCTGAACTTCTAGAAGAAGGTTCGAAATAGTCTAGGTAGGATATTGAGTCCCTCTTGCCATATTTATAATATTAAGGGAGTCCCCTTCAATGATTAGTTTCCTACAACTTACATAATCCAATAGAGAAACTCCTTGGAATAGGGCCCTGGCTTCGATGAAGTGATTGGTTTGATGGCCCAGATTATCAACAAAGGCTAAAATTATCAAGCCATCATGGTTCCTTACAATCCCTCCAATACTTGTAGGACCCATATTCCCTTTAGATGCACCATCAAAATTCAACTTCAGCCAACCAATTGGAGGTGGCTCCCACTTAACCCTGGCTCTATTTGGAGGCACAATAGGTCTGACTGGTTGAGGATTGGCATTGAATCCAAGAGATCTCTCCACTGATCATTCCTGCTCTATAGTCACAACATTTAGATTTAGGGTTCTAATGTTCTCCATAGAAAAATAAATCACCTACAAAGCCACAACTTTAGTTGAATGAGCAACATCCTTAAATGCCCTTGAGTTTCTTTCCTTCCAAATCTACCACCAGATATGAGGAAGGCTGAATTTCCAAAACCAACGAAGGTGGAGAGATAGGAAGGGAGAAACCCATTGGGTCAGCACATCCTCTAGGTTGTTCGAAAACACCCATTGGATGTTCAAATATTTGAAAAAGTAGCTGAAAACCTCCTACAAGAAAGGATAGCTAAAAAGAATATGGAGTGGGGATTCCTCCGCATTTCTGCACAAGAAACAAGCATTAGGTAAAATCATACCTCTTTTTTTGAGATTGTCTAAAGTTAGAAATTTTCCTTGTACGACCAACCAGAAGAAAATGTTGATTTTTAGAGTCAATCCTTTCAACCAAATTTTATCTATCAAAAACCAAGGATCAGAAGGACCGTCTACTACAAAATAAGCTGATTTGATAGAGAATTTCCCATCCTTCTCTAATCCCTAGATGAATCTATCTAAAATTTCTCTTCCAGGAATTATAATCCATTTAATGATATTAAAAATTTCATCAAATGCCCTCCTTTCCTCCACCAAAAGTCTTGGGAAGTCAAATGGTTTCCATCAGGGGCGGTCTTCAATCCTTTCAATGAAATCACAAACCTTATATCCCTAGAAATGATCTATAATTGGTTTGACTAAAGCCAACTCTGATCTTGACTCCAGTGGAACCTCAATCACCCACACATCACTCCAGAAGTTGATAGACCTACCATCTCCCAAACACCACCTACCCCCTCTATAGATATCCGATCTACACCAAATCAGGCTAGACCAGAAAGCTGAACCCTAGAGGGGTAACAAGTCTCTAATAAACTACTTCCCATCATTTAGGTATTTGGCTTTGACAATATCAACCCATCCCACTTTCTCCTCTTGAACCAGTCTCCAACCCTGCTTGGCAACAAGAGCTTTGTTCATGGATTTCAATCTTCTAAGACCTAAAATGCCCTCCTCCTTCTTGTTGCATACTTGGTCCCATGCCACTAGATGAAATTTATTTTTCTCACTTGCTCCTGACCAAAGAAATGAGTATTGGATCTATTCTATTCTTTCAAGAATCTTACCCGAGATTCAAAATAGAGAAAGGAAATATACCGAGATGCTTTGAAGGGTGGCCTTAACTAACATCACTTTTCCTGCTTGGCTTAGGAGAGCCCCTTTCCAGCTTGCAAGCTTTCTCTAGACATGCTCCACAACCGGTTCCCATAGGGATGATCTTGAAGCCCCAAAAAACATTGGCATCCCTAGGTAGGCTGAAGGGAGAGACCCAATATTACATCCTAGAATATCCATAATCCTCAACTACCTTGTTGGAGGAGTATTGATGAAAAAAATAACACTTTTCCTAAAATTAACCTTCTGACCCATCGCCTGTTCATAATCTTCTAGAATACTTCTGACTAATTTTTCTTGTAAAATTGAAGCTTGAAAGGATAGAAGAGTATCATCGACAAATTGATGATGGGATATGGGACTGATGGGCATAGCTAGCTTAAGGCCTACAATAGAACAATCAGCTTTGATGGCCCACCCTAGATATTCTACCAATAAAATAAAAAGGTATGGGGACAACGGATCTCCTTGATGAATTCCCCTATAGCTCCTGAAATATCCTATCGAAGAGCCATTCACTAGAATTGAGAACTTGGCTGAAGAGACACATGATTTGATCAAACTTATCCACTCCTGACTAAAGCTAAATTTATGCAAGACTTTGAAGAGAAACTCCCAATCAACCCTATCATAAGCTTTATTCATATCCAGCTTGAGCAAGGTCCCAAAATTACCACTTTTGGTCATCGAATGGATGATTTCATGGACTACAATGATTCCATCTAGAATTTTCCTCCCAACCACAAAACCACTCTGTAGGATATCAATGATGCCTGGTAATAAAAGTTTCAATCTATTCACCAGGGTCTTCATCAAAATTTTAAAAATAGTATTGCATAGACTGATAGGCCTATAAGCTACAAAATCCTTAGCATCAACTATTTTAGGGATAAGCACCAAAAATGTAGAGTTGACATCTGAAGGGATCCATTTCGAATACTGAACATCTCTGATGGCATCACAGATATCTGGCCCCAAAATATGCCAAAATTTTTAAAAAAATATTGGGGGAAACCCATCAGGTCCCGATGCTTTGAGCCCACCCATTGCAAAAACTGCTTTACTGATTTCATCATCTGAAAAAGGAGTATCCAAAATATTATTCATATCTGCAGAGACCAAAGGTGGTATGTTATTCAGTAAGTGAGCTTCAACCTATTGATTTTTTGCTACCATGGAACACAGGAGGTCCTTAAAAAAATTTACTACCTCGGATCTAATCTCTTCGATGTCTTCAGAGAGTTCTCCATTTTCTTTCGTAATCACCCTGATCCTATTATTACTCCTATGCCTCAGCATAGTGGAGTGAAAAAATTTTTGTGTTTCGATCACCCTCCTTAAGCCATAGGGCCCTAGCTTTCTACCTCCACATAATTTCTTCCCCTACCAGAACATTATGGAGCTCTGTGAGAATAGATAGTTCTTGCCTCTTTAATTTCGTAGAGTAACCCTGAGTTTCGACTATCTGCTCAACCTCCTACAACTGGTTGCGAATCTCCATATTTCTGGCAACAATATTTCCAAAAACCTACTTATTCCAATCCTTCAACTTTACCTTTATAAATCTCAACTTGGAGGCTATTTGTGCCATTCGAGAACCTAAAAACCTGTGACTCCACCATTCCTCAATGTTGGATTCTAGACTAGGGTGTTGAAGCCACATTGCTTCAAATCTAAATGGTAGGGGAAAGAAGGTCGAATCCTGTGTCTTCTCAAGAAAAATTGGATTGTGATCCGAGGCCAGCTTAGGGAGAGAGCATAAGGATGCATCACCAAAAAATGGGATACCTTCTTTAGACACCAACATTCTATCCAACCTAACCTGAATGTTTTGACTCCCAATTCACCTGTTACTCCATGTAAATCTCGACCCTTTTAGGTCCAAATCCATCAGCTCCTAGGAGTAAATAAAAGAGGTAAATTCATTCATGCTACTGAGCACCGAGGTTCCTCCTTTTTTATCAGATGGATATAAGGGTGTATTGAAATCACCCACCAAAATCCAGACCTCTCCTTTAAAATGTTCTCTCATAGAACCAAGGAAATCCCAAAGCATGGTTCTAGAGGGTCCCAAATTTGGGGCGTAAATATTCGAGGTTATCCATTTAAATCCTGACTCCTTGGAACAAAATAGGATGCTAATCACTCGGTCAGATATGAACACAGTCGACCCATCAATGGTTTTAGGGTCCCACATGCACAAGAGACCCCCGAGGCACCGTTAGCCGAGTTAGCTATGAACTCAACCTCCTTCCAAACCTTCCTCTTAACTATTTCAGCACTACTACTATCCATTTTTGTTTCTTGCAACAAAATTATATCTGGTTTAAAATATTTTTTGATGGATTCCAATGCATGATGTTTAGGTAGCCCATTAAGGCCCCTAATGTTCCATGATAAAATTTTCATTTACAATTCTTGGAAAGAAAACCCCCATCCTTAGATTGGGGGGACTAACAAAATGAATCTAGCTTCAGTTGCTTACCTTTTGTATCCTTTTCCTTTTTGAACTTGAGCTTGGATTGAACTCCATCTGCAATATCAGCTTCTACCTCTCTACTTCTTTGAGCTTTATTGGATGGTTTGCCTACCTTCCTTGTAACTCCCATGTCAATCGGGCCCTTGTGCAAGCTTCTGGTTTTAGGATGCAACATCCTTACCCCTGAGGAACCTTCACCAGAGGGGGATTTGACATCAGAGGGGGATTTGACATCACCCAAAATTGGGAGGTCCATTTTCAACTCCATATTCTAAGGAGATCCCTCTCCCACCTGAGGGTCTTCAGAGCCATCCTGCTCAGCCTCCTCCGAGCTTAGGCAATGAAAAGATTTTTGGAGAAACTCCTTAGGGATTGGAGTCTCAGAAGTTAAATCTTCATTTTTGAGCACTAGCAGGCTAGAATAAGTACTTCCCAAAATCATACACCCTTTTTCATCATCGTTTGAAGCCATTTGTTGAATATCTTCCTCAATAACTTCCTTCAGACTAGGAGCCTCGCCTGAGGGACCTACAGAATTAGATCCCACCTTCTTTCCTAGGAGTTGGTCTCGGTTTTGCTTTGGATTCCTTTTCTCCTAGTTCTTCTTGAAATGGGCCTTCCTATTTTGGATCGAGCATGAGCCAGGGACATGGCCAAACTTATTATAGATCAAACATTTCACTGGTCGATTCTCATATACAATAGGTTGAATCCATGACCCGAACTTTGAAAGTAGATTAATGTGATCTAAAAGATTAGCTTCAGGGTCTACCATAACACACATACGAGCAAAGACTAATCTGGATTTGGCCCTAGTTGTCGAGTCGATTAGGACTAGCTCACCTATGGCTTTAGCTATGCCTCTGAGAATATCAACATGCCAAAGGTGGAAGGGTAGATCTGGTAATCTAACCCACAATGGAACCAGATTAATTTTTTGGGTTCTAGGATTAAAATTGGGTCCCCATTTTCGTAGAAAGAGTCCTCGCTTTCCAAAGAACTAGGGCCCTCCACCCAAAATCTTCTTTGAATCCTCCTCGTAGTTAAGCTTAATGAGGAAAAAACCATTGGAAGCTGCCACAATGTCCAGAGCTCCCTTAGGCTTCCACTTAACCAGGGCCCAACATCTTATGGCATCAATGTCGGGCCTCCTCCCTTGAAATTTGCCAACCAGGTTCCAGGAACCCTCTTCCATGGTGATGGACAAAAGCTCATCCAGAATCGGTAAAATATCCTTCGAAGGAAATAGGTCAAAGAGAACCGATGACTTTCTAGCCACAGAACCAAAAGCGGTAACCTCAACATACGAACACTTACCTGGAGATGAAAATTTCCCTAGGGATTGGGACCCACCCAAAGATCTGATAGGTGGAGCCCCAAGGGCCCCTGATTTAGGAGAAAACATGACCGCTCCAACCACCTCATCAGACTACACCTCCTAAACCGGGACTCCAGAACCTTCTGCCACTTGGGCTTGAATCCCACTCCTAGGGGTCTCCACCTGATTTCCAACCTTCAGACTATCAGGTACATTCTCCTGTAGAACACTCACCTCCCCACCCATGACCACTCTCTCCAAAATCTGCACCTTCCTACCATCACCCATTTCAAATTCTTTGACTCTCATCCTCTCTCCCCCCACTGCTTAGATTTTTATTTAGATCAACTATTGATTATTTCAAAATTTTCCACAAAAATCCTCTTACACCACTGCTCAATTTTTCCCACAAAACCCTTTGATGTCACTACTCAGATTTTCCATAGAAACCCTCTTACGTTGCTATTCAATTTTTTCCACAAAGCCCTCAGATGTTGTTGCTCATATGTTTTCCATAGAAACCCTCTAACGTTGCTGCTCAAATTTTTCCACGAAAATCCTCTTACACCGTTGCTCAGTTATTTCCACAAAATCCTCTTACATTGTTGCTCAATTTTTCCACAAAACCCTCGGATGTTGCTACTCAAATGTTTTCCACAAAAACCACAAAACCCTCGGATGTCGTTGCTCAGATGTTTTCCACAAAAACCCTCTAACGCTGTTGCTCAAATTTTTTCATGAAAATCCTCTTACATTGCTGCTCAATTTTTTCCCACAAATTTTTTCCACAAAAATCCTCTTATGTCGTTGCTCAGTTTTTTCCACAAAACCCTCGGATGTCGTTGCTCAGATGTTTTCCACAAAAACCCTCTAACGCTGTTGCTCAATTTTTTTCCACGAAAATCCTCTTATGTCGTTGCTCAATTTTTTCCACAAAACCCTCGGATGCCGCTGCTCAAATATTTTTCACAGAAACCCTCTAACGACGCTGCTCAAATTTTTTCCATGAAAATCCTCTTACGTTGCTGCTCAATTTTTCCCACAATTTTTTTCCACGAAAATCCTCTTATGTTGTTGCTCAATTTTTTCCACAAAACCCTCGGATGCCACTGCTCAAATGTTTTCCACAAAGCCCTCTTATGCTGCTGCTCAATTTTTTTCCACAATTTTTTTCCACGAAAATCCTCTTATGTCGTTGCTCAGTTTTTTCCACAAAACCCTCGGATATCACTGCTCAAATATTTTCCATAGAAACCCTCTAACGACGCTGCTCAAATTTTTTCATGAAAATCCTCTTACGCTACTGCTCAATTTTTTTCCTCAAATTTTTCCATGGAAATCCTCTTATGTCATTGCTTAGTTTTTTCACAAAACCCTCGGATGCCACAAAACTCTCTAATGACGCTGCTCAATTTTTTATCATTAAAATCCTCTTACGTTGCTACTTAGTTTTTTACCACAAAATTCTCCACAAAAATCCTCTTATGTCATTGCTCAGTTTTTTCCACAAAACCCTCGGATGTCGTTGCTCAAATATTTTTTACAGAAAATCTCTAAAGAGAACTACATTAATAATAACTTTCTTTTTATATTTTTAGGGTTTGTCATAGTTGGATCGTAGTATTATCACTACAGTAAATATTACAAGCCTCCAAGACCTTGTTGTCTTTACATAAATAAACATATAACACATTCATTCAGACCAAACCCATAATATTATACGACAAGCCTTCACAAGCCTATACATAAATATTAAAATTGACTCTAATAGATTACATACTAACACCAAAATTTCTAAACAATAAAATGATAATAGTAGCATATAATTACTACAAAAAAAACTAACAATATTCCATGATGCCACCCACCATGTCATGGATGCATCTCAAGAGAACCTTCTCATTGCTCATGGCCTTTGATAATGCTTTTAGGGCAAAAGCCACCATAGTCATCAACCTTGCAATAGCATTATGTTTTTATGGTCATCATATTGTTGTTGTATGCATCTATAATATTTTTCAATATATGGTTATTTGTTCTAAAATGCAACATCAAAACTAAACCTTGTAAGCATGTGTCATTGACCCAATAAATATCATATCTAGGTGTGGTAAAAAAAAATTAAATGTTGGAGTAGACAAAAATTTTGAAGATAATTTTGGAAGTAGGGGTGGAAGTTGTGGAAGAAGGGTAAATTTCTGAGAGATTTGGGTGTAGGGTATTGGTCACCTAGGGTTCACTCTAATGATCTACAAAATAAAAAAGGTAAAAAATGATTGTAGTTACCTTCTTATAGATATTTCCATGCCAAAAATGAATGCAGATAGACACGTGGCAACATGTAATTTGACATGCATAGGTGCTTGATCAACTATTTGATACATGGTAACATAACCCCTTGCGCAATTGATCTGGAGTTGGTAATAACTTTTCTATCGAGCCAAATTCGGTCATAGTTTTGCAACTGAGAACTATCATTCATAACTGATCTAGAGTCAAGTAGTTATTTGCTAATGGGTGATAGTTAAGAATTCATTTGCTATCGATCAATAATTGAGCAGTCATTTGCAATTGATTGATAGTGAAACATTTATTTGCAATTGGTTGATAGTCGAGTAGTCATTTACAACCAACTATCAGTCAGGTGGATATTTGCAACCGACCAACAATTAAATTTAATTTGCAAGTAATCAAAAATTAATTTTATGATGTTGATAATCAAAAATTTAAAATTCCCTAGAGTTTTATAAATTTTGGTAAAAATAAAGGTAATTCACCATATCTCCTACATAAATTTGGCCAGGATTCACCTCGATTTTGAAATTGATCTACCTTATTTTTTAAAATAGATTTCGAGTTTGACCCCTTATGCATAACCCTAATTTTAGGTTAGAATTGAGTGCTAAATATAGAAAATGGGTGATTCTTAATTAAAGAAAGAGGGTTTGGTTACTATGATTCCAATTTTTTCTTGCTTGACAAGAAATTTTGTCTCGTTGCATTATATCTCTTGATTTTTTGGGGGTATTTTTTAGCTTGGTAGGTAAAACCATAGCTGAAATTAGATACCTGATGAATTATCAATTTGATTTTTAATATTTTTATTGAATTTATTTTTATAAACCTCTAAAATTAAAACCATTGTTGTACTTGAAGAATAAAAATTTACGGCACCTTTTAAGGGGTTTTTAGTGAGATGTAATCTATGGTTTAAGCAAACTTTGCAAAAGGGGAAGAATGAAGCATAACATGTAAACTAATGAAATGAAGACTAAATAGCAATAATGAAAGGGGTTTAATCCTTCTTTGTATTCATAAATAAATCATTTCAAAGGGTTACAAATGCACTCCCATTTAGGGTTTCTCAAAATGATACATTTCAACATTACACAATACAAGGATCTAATCCTTCCAAAAGGACTTAATGGCATGCATTATTGTTCATCTCGCATTCCCACACTTGAGAGCTAGTCTTGGGCCTATCCTTCTATGCCTCCTTAGCTCCTCCCTCCTGTCTAGCATACCTGCACCTACACACAAGAGATTGAAAATGGTTAATAGCATATGCGTTTATAGATTTAAAGCTAGGAAAACATAGAAAGCATGCATCTAGAAATAACCAAACTTATTTATAGTAAATCAAAATACTTCAAAATGATTTATAAATATATCATTGGGTAATATAATATATTTTATAAATATCTGAGCATAAATAAAATGGAAAATTATTAGCAAAAATAGTGACCATCCCCAGGTGAGCCAACTAGACCTACAACAATGAAACTTCTAATTGACCCATCAAAACTACTCCAAATCTCACCAAATTTGAATGATAGGCTAATATAAACATTCCTAAAAGGTCTATGGTGGAATTGAATCAAAATTCCCTACTATTTTCTAACCATCCCTAACAGGTGCAACTAGCTACTACTAACCATCCCCAAGTGGGATGGTTACAAATCTGCTTAGAATTTACCACCAATCCTAATGGGATCTGGTTCAAAACTATCCTAAAGGTTGTGTCAGTAGATGGGGCCAAATTACTCTTCAATTTGGCTGGTTTGGAATGGTTTGGATTGATTTCTATTGCCCCTAAAAGTGCCTTCAAATGAAGAGGGTTTCAAGGCAAAAGTGAGGGCAAATTGAGGTTGCAAAAGGTGAGGGTAGAATTGGGCAGCACTTCATTGCTAAAATGCTTCAACTCTCCTCTTTGAAATTGGGTGAATACACCTCATTTTATAGCCCAAATAGGGCATCTAGGGCAAAGGGGCAAGTCTTGGCATGCAAGGCAAGTGCCACCACTTGTCAAAACCTTTGCCATGCATTGGGTGGAAGAGGTTGCCCATTTGGGGCCTCTAATTTGGAGTTCTTGGTCTCCATGATAGGCTCCCAATCAATTTTGGTTGATTGGGTGGAGAATATGGTAGTAATTGATTGCCATTTCTCCATCCTTTGAATTTTGGAGGGTCTTTTTAGGGACCATCCCACCTAGGGATGGTTTTGGATGGCCATCCTTGGGTGGGACGATCACTATCTGTGACCATCCCTTGGTGGGATGGTCATAAGGATATGCCCCAAAACTCCCAAAACTACTGGGAACCTTCCCAAAAGTGTTATGGAGCCTTATGTTACCCTAGAGGGTTGCCCAATGGGGCCATATGATGTCGATAAGAGTGGCACATGTGATGCATTGGTAGTCTTATCCGATTTACATGATTTTAGTGTCTACAGATGCCCCTTTTTGGGATGCGCTATGTGCAACAAAGCGCTGAGCAAAAATAGATGACTAAATCATTAAATGATTAAGGTTATTCATTAACCTAACCAAATTTAGATGCCTCCATTGTGGAAATAGCATACATTCTTGGAATCCTTGCTTTTGACATAGTCGAAGGATTAATTTTGGGTATACCTTTCAGTCATATTGTAATGACAGTTTTATGGGGCTTAGGGTATACTAGGTCTTGGTGCCTTGTGTTCTTGTAAGCCTTTACATGGGTGGATTCCCAAGGCTTCAAGGAGGTCAATCCCTATTTTTTTGTTGCTTATGCTGATTATTTGCCCCAACATGGGCTTGAAAATTTATCTTTAGCAAAGATTCTTTTGAATGTATGGAAATTACACTTTTGAGTGTTTTAGTGTTGATTTGATTTATGAAATCATTATTATGACTACCCCCTCAAGCGATGAGTCGATGAGGGCATGACCAATGATAAAGCGATGAGTCACTTGACACATATGACTGAATTGGGATAACTCTCTATTTTACCCATGGTACTATATACCTGTTTGGAGGGGATTTTTGATCATTTTGATGAGCATTTCTGGAAGCAAAAGGCTAAAAATTTCATTCCCATGGAGTGGTCCAGCCATGGAGGCCTTCTTGGGGAATAAAATAAATACTTTTAATGCATCCATAAATATTATTGGTTCAATCTTGATCCTTGCTAATTTTTAGACCATTTTGCCTTATTTTTGGTGGGTTTTGGACCCTATTTTTGATATTTTGAGTTGTTTTTGTGCAATTTTTTGGTGACCATCCTAGGGGGGATGAGTACACTATTTATGACCATCCTAGGGTGGGATAGCCAGCCAATTGTGCGCTCATCCCACCTAGGGGCGGTCGGCTTCTTTTGGAGCTATATAAGCCCAAAATGGGGCAAATAGGCTCATTTGTGCATTGTGCTTGGAGGAGTTGGAGAGGAGAGAGGTAGGAGAGTGATTTTATGAAGTGGAGCACTATAAAAATATCTACCCAACAACATGATCCAGCCAATGGATGCAACAGGTGGTGGAGCCGGTGTGAAACGGGTATGGAACACATGTCCTTCTCTTCCTATTTTATTGTGAAATTGTGATTTTTGCTACAATTTTCATACTACACACTAAATCATGGTTAAGAAACCCTATAATAGTGTAATGTATGAAATTGAGCTTTTATTTGTGTTTTAAATGCTTAAAATTAGGTTTTATGCTAGTTTTTATGTTTTTAGGCTTTTTAGGGCTATTTTAGGGGTCAAAATGACCTTATTTTAGCCATTTTTGGGGACCATCCTATAGGGGATGGTCACTAGTGGCCATCCCTAGGTGGGAAGGTTACCAAATTGGGGGTCGTCCCTGGGTGGGACGAAAATTGGGCCAAAAAGGCCCTTTATTAAGCATTTTTTTGGTATTTTTAGAGTATTTTTATGCATTTTTAGGTATTTTTGACAAGTTATTTTACATTATCAGATAGTGAAGAGTCGGTATAGGGTTCTAACTCTCTTTCAGGTTTCTAGAGACCTATTGACTACTACAGATTGGTGATGGCTTGATGCCATTGGCCTGAAGCATGTTACGCGGTTAGATCCTGTAGTGAGCGACCGCGCCTATCTGATTACATTGATAGATTTATGGGACCCTCATACTAATACTTTCCATTTAGCTATGGGGGAGATGATAGTGATTTTAGAGGATGTATATCAGATACTATATATTTTTATAGAGGGGTATCCTATAGTATCTACTCCTATAGAGTGATGAGAGGTCGTACTATGGAGGTACTTTGGGGTGCGTTGGGAGGATGCAGTGATTGATCTTCTCAGTGGAGGGATATTAGTGGTATCATGGTTTTAGGCTGATGTGCTTAAGATTAAGCATGCTTTATTGATGACATTGATCAACAACATGTTACTACCTGACTCTTCAGGTGCTAGGTTCCCATGGAACCTTATAGAGTTGGTGTTCACTCTTGTGGAGTGTATAGAGGATGAGCCTATAGTGATGGCTTGGGGTCCTACTTTGTTAGCTTAGCTATATGAGGAGTTATATGAGATCTACTCTCATGGGTGGAAGGGATTGGGCTACAGCTTCTTGCTATAGGTTTGGGGTTGGTAGCATATTGTTGTGGAGCGACCATGGGGACTACCATGGACTACTCGAGTAGAGCTACCGGATAGGGAGATTGGTTATGGGGTGCTATGGCAGAGGTCATGTGAGATAGGCTATAGCCATCGACATGCTGGGGAGGTTGAGCACTATGTAGAGGCTTTTGCATGGCTTAGAGTGGTAATATTTGTATGGAGGCCCTATAGGGATTGTCCCGCATGGAGGGAGGTTGAGACACAACTATGTCAAGTTTGAGGTAGGTGGTTGATAGGGTGACATGGGATAGAGTGAGAGTACTTCCCTTATGATCATGTGCTATGATAGTTTGGGCTATGCTAGGGGTTGCCTAGGGATTCAATGATCTATCATCATTGTGGGGATGAGAGGACTCTAGCATGGCCTATTGTGGAGGCACTAGGAGAGGAGTTAGATCTTGTGGTGGTAGTTTTTGAGTTGGATGATGTTGGTATGATAGAGGAGTATGACGCTTGGTGGGTTATATGATAGTGGTGAGGGGAGGGACCACTAGGAGGGGATGTAGCTACTAGAGCAATGGATGTAGCTAGGGGTGCTCTAGATGAGGAGGGTTAGGATGAGTCTCCAGATGATGAGGAGGTAGACATAGGTGAGCGGTTTGTGCATCATCATGTGGTAGTGGATAGGGTGGAGCTGATTGATGTATATGATCCACTAGACTTTGATGGGGAGGACCTTGGAGATTAGGGTATGCAAGCATAGTTAGCAGCATGAGATGCTATGATTATAGAGTTATGGGGTGATCTCAGTAGGATGCGATGGGATTTTTTAGAGGAGAGAGCTCTACTATAGGCATAGGTGTAGAGTGCATATGAGATGGAGAGGTAGGTAACTTTGATAGCTACTCTTTAGGCATAGGTTGGTGTATAGGGCCCTAGCCATGGGGAGTCTAGTAGTGGTGAGGTAGCCATGATGTGGGAGGAGATGGCACATCTCTAGGGTTTAGTGGTGACCTATTAGACTTAGTGTCGAGAGGATCAAACCTATATGGATATGATGGAGGATGAGATAGTGCACCTTAAGGGGTGCATACCAGATCGAGCATTGGCTATTGGATCACAGCGTAGTCATAGGAGCGAGATAGGATAGTCATCTACATGGATGAGGGCTCTGAGTTCTACATGGAGGATGGACACATCTAGGGGTAGTAGGTCTAGGGTAGTAGTATAGGGAGCTCATGATGGACTCCTACTGAGGGTAGAGGAGAGAGTCATGGTGTCGGTCCTACGTGACCATGGCTAGGAGACTCTGATGGTTCTTTTGGACTTTTTGGTTTTTGGAGTGTGAAGTCTGAGGACTCACTTTTATTGTAGCCTACGGGCAGCTTATGGACTATGATGTAGCTTTTGGATTTTACATATGGATATATATATGTATGACTTTGCTTTGATCATTATGTCATATTTTACTACTTTATGATATGTATGCTATGCTATGCTTTATGATGCTTTTGATGGATGTCTAACATGGATGCATGTATTTATCCTATGATGTGATTTGATGATATGTAAATGTGTATATGCATAATGCAATGGATGATGTGATTTAATTTTGTATGATGGATTTATGATGACTATTTGACACATTATATGCTAGCACCATAGACTGTACAAAATGTATCTTTATTATTTTCATGTTATTATAACATTATGTAATGGATTTTGTAATTTTGACAAATATGTGACAACATGATGTAAAATGGAATGGATAATGTAATGTGATATGATATGTTTAGTAGTTTTTAGGAGACTCAAACACTCTAGTTACCTAATCAAAAGTTGTATAATAACTATGCAAGACTTTTTGACAAAGTATGCACCTACTAAGATAACCAAGATAATCAACATCCCTGTGTGTGCATGTGAGTTCATTACCATGATAACGCATAAGGTTGCCCTAGTGCAAATGGGATTCACTCAGCCCATCTGTACTAGAGATCACTCTACGAGTCTCATTATCCTAAGTTTTGTACTTAGTTAGATTAGACTACTAGGTAATATAGGCTACAACAAGCTAGCTCATCCACATTCAAACATTGGTCTGTACCTAAGCAAGTTGCTTATGTGATAGACATATCATCATGCGTAAGGCTACCACCATTGACAAGTAGGCTATCCACCAAACCTGTAATGAGGATCACCTTATGGTTCTCTAATGCTGAGAATTCTAGGGATTCAAGTTCAAGACTCCCTTATTTTCTTTTAATTTTGAAGTATTCAAGGGAGTTGCTCATTTTTGTTTGTTGAGCAAGGGATTTTGGTAGTGGTGAGAACCACTATTTATTTTTGCTTTTTCTAGTGATAATAATCACTGTTTCTTTTTGCATATTTTGAAGTGATAATAATCACTATTTGATTTTTCTCTTTGGGATACTTGCCCCAGTGTAGGGCAAGGGATTTTGGGTAAGGAGGAACTTGTCCTTTTGTCAATTCTCAGCATCTTTGAACCATTCACACAGGGGGATGAGCAAGATAAACTTTTTTCTTAAAGTAACCTAGACCACTTTATAGTTTTCATCTTTCCTTGTGCTAGACTTGGATTTATTAATGTGAAAATATGTTGGGATTTTGATGTATACAAGGCATAATCTAAGTAGGATTCTACCTTCTAAAAATCATGATAGCTTTCTACAAAATCTGAAAAGAAAACTAGATATGGTTGAGTGACCAAAAACTTTAACTATGTTTTACTAACAATGGCTAAGTGATGGGAAACAGACATATAATATGGAGTGTAAATGTAAATGGTATATGTAATGTAAATAGGTGGTAATATTGACATATAATAACAATGATTTTAATAGATGCCTAGTGTATAGACCTGGTGCTAGACATGTATGATCAATTTTGAATGATGCATAATGCAATGATGAGTATGCCTAATGCAATTTATATGAAGTGCAATGAAGCAATATTTTTGTATTTTTGATGATTTTAATGATATTTTTGTATTTTTGATATATATGTATATACAGGTTGACCAATGGGCTTAATGAATGCCATTGGGGCTTTTGGGTGACCAAAGGGCTTATAGATACCTTTGGGGCATTTTGGGATGACCTAGACAATCGTAGACTACCTAGGAATATTTTAGTTTGACCTAGATGGTCATAGACTACCTAGGGGCATTTGATGGTGACCAAAGGGCTTATAGATGCCTTTGGGGTTTTTGGATTGACCTAGATGATCGTAGATTATCTAGGAATATTTTATTTTGACCTAGATGGTCATAGAGCTTAGGGTATTTTAGGTTGGTAACATACCTAGGAGTATTTTATGGATGACCAAAGGGATTATAGATGCCTTTGGGGATTTTTGGATTGACCTAGATGATCGTAGATAGTCTAGGAATATTTTATTTTGACCTAGATGGTCATAGACCACCTAGGGGTATTTTAGGTTGACCTAGATGGTCATGGACCACCTAGGGATATTTTAGGTGACCAAAGGGCTTATAGATGCCTTTGGGGATTTTTGGATTGACCTAGATGATCATAGATTGTCTAGGAATATTTTATTTTGACCTAGATGGTCATAGATCACCTAGGAGGTATTTTGGGTTGACCTAGATGGTCATAGATACCATAGGGGTATTTTATGGGTGACCAAAGGGCTTATAGATACCTTTGGGGCTTTTTGGATTGACCTAGATGATCGTAGATTGTCTAGGAGTATTTTATTTTGACCTAGATGGTCATAGACCACTAGGGGTATTTTGGGTTGACCTAGATGGTCATGGAGACTCTAGGGGTATTTTATGGGTGACCAAAGGGCTTATAGATGCCTTTGGGGATTTTTGGATTGACCTAGATGATCGTAGATTGTCTAGGAATATTTTATTTTGACCTAGATGGTCATAGACCACCTAGGGGTATTTTGGGTTGACCTAGATGGTCATAGACTACCTAGGGGTATTTTTATGGGTGACCAAAGGGCTTATAGATACCTTTGGGGCTTTTTGGATTGACCTAGATGATCATAGATTGTCTAGGAATATTTTATTTTGACCTAGATGGTCATAGACCACCTAGGGGTATTTTGGGTTGACCTAGATGGTCATAGGACCACCTAGGGGTATTTTATGGGTGACCAAAGGGCTTATAGATACCTTTGGAGATTTTGGATTGACCTAGATGATCGTAGATTGTCTAGGAATATTTTATTTTGACCTAGATGGTCATAGACCACCTAGGGGTATTTTAGGTGACCTAGATGGTCATAGACATGTCATAGACTACCTAGGGGTATTTTATGGTGCTCTAAGCATGAAAAGGCCATAGATGACTAACATTCATTGGTTCAGGCTCTTCACTTCCTTTGATGGATGCTAAGCGATAAGTTCCAGGTCCAATATGACTTGTAATGATGAATGGACCTAACTAGTTTGCTGTAAATTTGTCCCACAAATTGGATGGCAAATTTGAGTTTTGTTGGTTCTCTTTTAGAACTAAATCACCAACTTGAAAGTCTCTCTGGTGTACTTTCAAGTTATAAGCTCTCTTAAGGCATTCTTGATAAACACGTAGATGCTCAAGGGCATTGACACATCATTCATCAAGCAATGTTAATTGATCTAAATGAGCTTGCCTAGCGGTATCATCATCGATGAATTCTTGCATGGAAATGCGTAGTGATAGAATCTCTAACTCTAGAGGCATGATAGCTTCAGCACCATACACTAGTGAAAATGGAGTTGCCCTAGTGGGCATCCGAATGCTAGTGTGATAGGCCCAAAGGGCAAGAGGTAATTGATTATGCCAATATTTATGATTTTCCTTAATGGTTTTCTTCAATATGGCTACTACTATCTTATTTGATGCCTCTACTTGCCCATTGGCTTATGGATAATAGGGCATGGAAAAGTTGTGCTTTATGTTATACTTTGTTGTTAATGCATGCACATCCTTATTTTTGAAGGGTGTTCCATTATCCAATATTATTTTGGATGGAATACCAAAATGACATATGATGTTATGTAGCATGAACTCCATGATGCGAGGTCTAGTCGTAGTGGTAAGGGGAATTGCTTCCACCCATTTTGTGAAGTACTCAGTTATCGTTATGATAAACGTGTGATGGCTTAAAGAGGTAGGTGAGATTTTCCCAATTAAATCAAACCCCCATTGTGCAAATGGCTAAACCGATTGAATCGGTTGTAAGGCTTATGAAGGTACATGTGTCAAATTTGCATGATGTTGACACTTCACGCACTTCTTTACATAAGCATAACAATATTGCTCTAAAGTTGGCCAATAATAGCCCATGCAAAGAATGCACTTAGCGATGGCCATGCCACTAAAGTGACCACCACATGTACCATCGTGGGCTTGGGAAATGGCCCAAGTTGACTCTTGTGAGTCTAAGCAATGAAGGAGGATACCTTCATAGCTCCGATGATACATTATGTCTCCTAATAAGACATACTTTACCACTTTTTCTTAAATGCTCACTTTGCGGCATGCGATAATCTAGGCGGAATATTACCCAGTTTTAAGTAATATTTAATCTGTATGGCCCAATATTGCTTTGAAGAAGCCTCAATATTATGAATCATGTAATCCTTTTGACGTTCATCTCGTGCAAATGCTGATTGAGAATGAACTTGAAGATATAGCATTGTGCTAGTATCAAAAGAATTTTGAGGGAACAGAGTCCCCCATTGGCGTTATTCAAATAATTGTGTAGTTGAGAGAACCATTCATGTGAAGGCTCAATCTGAATCATGTGAACATCTAGTGTGGCATTATGCTCATCATGCTCAGTCATAGATTGCACTAGCATTTTTACTTGAATAGTCGTGATATCATCTGAAGGGTTTTGTGGGATTAGCGACCCTAAGGAAGCCATTGTATCCACAAAATGATTAGATGAACGAGGGAGTGCCTCAATATCATACCATTCAAATTGTACCAGAATTTTGTCCACTAGGGCTTTGTAGGCTTGCAATATGGGACACCTACACTGGAATATCCCTTTAACCTGATTAACTATGAGCAAGGAATCACCAAAAATGTTTAGCTTAGTTATTTTCATGGTGATTGCCATCTGAAGGCCTATGATGAGGGCTTCATACTCAGCATTGTTGTTGGTACATGGGAAATCGAGTTTAAATGAAAGAGGTATTGGAGCCCCTTGCGGTGTGAAAAACATGATACCTGTGCCACCCCCTTGCTCGCATTTAGAACCATCGAAGAATAGAGTTATGTCCACCTGTGACTCAGGCTCTGCAGAATCAGGTGATTCTGAGATATGAAACACTCCATCATCGGGAAGTTCTACATTCAGAGGTTGGTCATCCTAGAGAGGAGCCTCTGCTAGTTGATCGGCTATGACCTATCCTTTGATTGATTTTTGTCCAATGAACTCTAGGTCAAATTCCATCAACAACATTATCCATTTTGTCGTGCGACTATTGTGATATGTTCGACTCATCATATATCGCAATGGATTTTCCTTAGATATGACATACATGGTATGATTGAGCATGTAATGGCATAGCTTTTTAGTGGCAAAGACCACTGCTAAGCATAGCTTCTCAATGTATGCATACTTGATTTCATAGCTGACCAATGTACGACTAATATAATATGTAGCCTGTTCTTTATGAAATTCATTCTTTTGGGACAACATGGTGCCCAATGCCAACTCAGTAGCTGAGATGTATAAATAGAATGACACTCCTGGTCATGGAGGAGCCAATACGGGTGGTGAAGCTAGGTATTGCTTAATTTCATCAAAGGCATTTTGACATTCTTCATCCCAATGAAATGAGACCCCCTTGTGTAGCAACCTATTCATGGGTCGACACTTATCCGATAATTGTGCTATGAAGCATTTTATGGATGCGACCTTTCCTTGCAAGCTGCGTAGCTGCTTAATGGTTGTGGGGGGAGGCATTTCTAATATTACCTTGACCTTGTTTGGATCTACCTCTATGCCTCACTTGGAGACTATGAATCCCAAAAGTTTACTAGATGTGACACCGAAGACACACTTCTTGGGATTAAGCCTAACATTATGCTCAATGAGGCGATCTAGAACCTTACATAATACATCGATATGCTCATGGTACAATAGAGATTTTTCCAATAAGTCATCCATGTAATCTTCCAAAATCTTATGCATGTAGTCATGGAAGATATATGTCATGGCTCGTTGATAGGTGGTGCCAACGTTCTTAAGGCCAAAAGGCATGACCTTATAACAGAATGTCCCCCAAGGCATTGTGAATGCCATTTTGATCTGGTCTTCTAGATTAATATGAATTTGATTATATCCAGAGAAACCATCCATAAGGGATAGCATTTCATGTCCTATTGTAGCATCTACCAATGCATCAATGTTTGGTAAGGGAAATTCATCCTTAGGACTCGCTTTGTTGAGATCTCTAAAGTCAGTGCAAATGTGAATCCTCCCATCAGGATTTTTGATGGGAACCATGTTTGAAACCCATGGTGGATAGTCTACTGAGATGATGAAATCAGCATCCAACAACTTTTGCAATTCATATTTCACCATTAAGGCTATTGTTGGGTGCATCTTACACAACTTTTGCTTGACTGGTTTGATCTTTGGGTCCAATGTAAGATTATGCATGACTAGATTTGGGTCCAGTCTTGGCATATCTTTATAAGACCAAGCAAAAGCATTCATCCTTTCTTTCAATGCTCTTGTGAAATCATCTTGTTCAACTAGGGATAGACCTTCCCCTAGTTTGATAATATGGGGATTATCGAGATCTGTACCGATATCCTTGTCAATTGTTGGCTCAATTGACATATGAGACCCATATTCCAACTGATGTGGAGTGGGAATCAAGTGAATGTCATCAGCTGGGTTTGCTTCATCCATAGGAAATTCAGGATCAACCTCGGCTTGAAAAACATCCTGAGTAGTTCTTGGAGAAAATTGAAATGGTTGTAACATTTCCTCGCAAGGCCAATACTCTGATGGTGATGGGGTAGAATCTCCCCGATCAAATTCAATTACCTCAATGTCGAGATGCAATGGCTTTGATGGGTTATTCAGATCTATCAATGGTGTAGTTAAATCTATGGAAATCATGTTGATGGATACATGATCTCCCATTCTAGGGTGAGTGGGTCTAGAGACCTGATGTTGTCTCGTAACTCATGGGGGTGGCTCTGGTGGAAGTGGAATAACTGGTGGTGGCCTATGTAGAAGAGGATGAGCTTGCTCTTCATGTGGCAAGAGCTGGCATCATATGGGGCCTTGGATGGGGAATAACATGCGAAGATAATATTCATCCTCATCATCCAAGGGGAACACTCTCTCATGTTCATCATCTGAGCTAGGATAGTTTATTGGTGTGATGCCATAGTCATCTTCATCATCACTCATCCATTCATGAGGAGGACCTTGATCCTCTTCCTCACTATCATATTTCAAGGTATGTGAGCTTTCCCCCACTTCATGGGGTTGGGAAACATCATTGGATAGTCCTTGATCTATCATATCTATGGGGAAATAATCCCCCAAGGAATGAATGTGATTTAGATTGGCATATGGATCACGTGCAAGCTTATCTTGATAACCTAGACATAGGTGTTCTAGACTATCTATGAGGACATCCAATGGTACTGGCTTATTGTGTCCCAACCTAGATTTATCATAAGGTAGCTGATATTGGGGCTGACATGGAACATGAGTACCCTACTCATATAGGCCTAAACCAAAACCATGCCAATTATAGTGATCTAAGTACCACAATGCATAATCTGGATTTGACAAATAGTTTACATCCTCCAAAAAAGGTTCATCATCTTCTTCTTTCGGAGGAATTGGTAGAGCTCCATACTCTAAACCCCCATATACAAAATTAGTTTGATTGGGAGGTAGACCAAGAGGCACGATGCTACCTATGGGAAGATGAGGTCACCCCATATCTTGCACTATCTCTATAGATGGAACCATTGTGACATTTCTCACTAGATATTCTCCTATCCCTGTACTAGACATATGCACTGTGACCTGGGATGGCGAAGGTGGATGAGATGGAAGTGAGGTTTGAGGTGACTCAATGTGAACCTCTGGAAGTGATTCCTCATTTACTACACAAGGAATCTCCTTCATGGATATGGTGGAAACTAGAGGTGGGCTCTCATCAATGGGCCTCTTCGACATGTTCCTCGATGGAGGATCTGACGATGTCGAAGGCATCTCTGAAGCTATCGATGATGAGGATGGCATGGATGAAGATGTAGATGGTGAAATGGAAGGTGATGGTGGAATGGGTAGACCCTAAATAGGTGTATTCAGTTAGAATTCTACATGAGTCAAAGGTAATGTCGACTCTGGCATCTACTGCACCATATTGTAGTATTTGAAGGGCTCTAGATCTGTAGAGACTACATGCACTTGCCCTTCATGAGTGTATTTGAGACATTGATGCACAATGGATGGGACACACTTCATATCCCGTATCCAAGGTCTACCTAGAAAAATGTTATAGGCCATCTCACCTTCTAACACATGACACAATGTCGATATAGTCTTGCACCCCACCTGGATGGGTAAGACTATGGTACCAATGGTAGAGCATATTGTGTCATTGAATGCATGAAGAGTGTAAGTTGATGCAACAACATGAGATGCTAGTAATTTTAGGTGTTTTAATGCTTTGGTTGTGATGATATTACTCGAGGAACCAGTGTCTATGAGCACTCTCTTGTATGGTACATCATTTACACATGCAATGATGTGCAAAGGAGGATCTACCACGTCATTTGCTATTTCCTTAAGCTCATGCTCATGAAATGTTATTATTGGTTCCTTGCACTATTGCACATGACCCACAAAATCAATGGAGTTAGACTCCTATGGTTGCAACTCTATTGACTTTAGAATGTCCATCAAAGCATCCCTATGTGGAGGTGATTGTTGGATTAGCTCATAGATGGACAATCATGTTGATGTTGTCCTCAAGCTTTGTGCAAGCTTGTTCTTTATTGTTAATGTTGGCCTAGATGGAAGGCCTTGTACTATAGGTGGTGTAGTTTGCGATGTAGCTGGAACATCACTTGAAGCTATAGGTGGTGCAACTTGGCTTGGATATCTTCTATTCCTGGTCACAATACTCACCATCCCAACATACCCTTGGATAGGGGGTGTTGTCTTCACCTCATTCATCGGTTTAGCAGGCGCTACCTGTACCTCATGAGTTGGTAATGGGTCTTTGTATATACCCATCTACTGATTGGTAGGGGCTAGTGGAGCATCTACTTGAAGCTCATTCCTCTCAATCATGTCTTGTACTAGGTGTTTAAAACCATAGCATGTTGGTAAATCATGGCCACTTTGCCGATGAAATTTGCAATATTGATCCTCTCAGCATCCCATAGGCTTGGGTTTGCCTATTTCTGGATCGATGGGTTTGATATCTAGTAGATTAATCATTTTTGCAACCCATAATCGATCGAATAGAGAATCCATGGATTCAGTGAAGGGAGTAAATTGTCGCTTAGGGTGACGTTGTTGGTTCTATCCTTGATTCACTTGACCATTACTATTATAACTCGTAGGAGGAGGTTGGGCCTGATAGTTCACCTTTTGAGGAGGCATCACTTGTGTAGGCCTAGGGATATTTATGGCCACTTGATTGACCATTTCTGGCTTTGCAGGTGTCGAGCTACTTTTAGGGTTCTTTGTCCACTCCTTCTTGTGAGGTTTGGCTATTTCTCCCTCTTGGATTTTTATTTCTTCTATATTTCTAGCCTATGCTAGAGCTTCTTCCAAGGTAGGGTATTGATGTAATTGCAATATTAAAGAGATGGGTTTTAAGAAACTCTTTGAAAACAACCGAGTTAATTCATTCATTGGCAATAGATAAGGTAGCTTAGCCAAAAGCATTCACCACCTATTTCCATAATCAGTAATCGACTCATCATCGTTTTGCTTTAACCCTATGAGGTCTGTTAATGTCACCTTCCTTTTGGTGTTAAAGGTGAAACGTTCCAAAAATGCGTTAGTGAATTGTTCAAATGTGTAGACGCTATGTTTTGGAAGTTGGTTGAACCACTCAATGGCAGGACTAGAGAGGGTACTTAGAAAAGTTTTGAGGAGCAATGCATCATTGTCTTGTATGTTAAAGCACAGATTTAAAAATCTAGTAACGTGCTCTTGAGCATCTTCTTCCCCCTTGAATCTATCCAATTTTGGCATTTTGAAATGCTCAGGGTATATCAGGGAAGGAATGGATGGGTGTAATGGTTGATTCTTTAGCTGATGCAAAGTGGGTTTTTGAAGCCCATTCCCAGCTGTCTTACCTTCTACAGTTTCTAAGCATGCAAGCAAAGCTTGATACGCATCTGAGGATTTGATTTCCTCTTCCTTGTTTTGAACTCGTAGAGGTGGATGAGGAATATTAAGCATAGGTTGGGGTGGTTGATTGACATCATCCATACCTCCATAAGGTGCTTCTACATAATCCTCATTTTGTTCCAAGTCATCGTAAGCCCCATAAGGTGTTTCAGGTATGGGCCTACAAGGAGGAACGAATGCCTCTTGAAGGTGATCTATGTTTGGCCTATCATATACATTCTGTTCAGGCCTAGGAGGTCTAGGAGGTAACATTGGATTAGGTCTAGGAGACCTATCTTGTTGGAAGTTTGGTTGCCTCGGGTGAGCCTCCTATCTATGCGTATTTGGAGTAGAAGCTCCATTATGCAAAGTTTCTTGAATTTGGCATTCAAGTCTTTCTTTCTCTAATTGTTGCTGCTACTCTAAGAGATCTAGGCGATGTTTATCAGACCTAAGTTGATTAAACTTGGCTTGGAGGTCAGCATACTTCTTTACCAACTGATTGATCTGATCAGCTGTATTAGGTCTAAGTGCCTTAGCACTATTACCTTGATATCTATCTTGTTCAAGGGGGTTCGTGAGATCTATTATAGCTTTCCCTCGATTGAGGGAGGCTGCGTTGACTTGAGGCTCACCCCTAAATAGATGTTCTTGATAATCTACTAGTGTAGAGGCATGTAGCACCCTAAAATTGGCGCAATAAAATTATAAAATTTACATTCACCTTAGTAAATAATTTTAAAATCAAATTTAACCTCCCAAACCGCCCGTTAACCATCGAGTATTCCATTTCCCCCTTTTTCGTGCCAATTTTAGAGGTTGTTTTGACCGTTTGACGATATCGTCGCCGATCAGACGATATCGCCCCAGATTTGACGATTTCGTCTGGACTAGGACGTCCAGACGATCTTGTCGCAAAACTGAATTTGCATAGTTGGAATCTGTTCCAATGGGTCTCCAATCTAGGCAGAAGCATGTCTGCGCCATTGGGACCCTCCCCCATTGGAGATCTCCCAAATTGGGATGATCTCCAACCTCCTACCTACTCCCTCTAAGCCTATTTAACCTCTAGGATTTTCCCTCCCCAACCCCTGGCTGAAATTCTTGGTAAATTGATTCCCCCTACGTTGAAACATCCCTACTTTGCATTTGCACTAGTCCCACATCGATTTTATTGTAGGTACATCATTATTTTTTAGCCGGAGCCAGCATCCATCGTCGCCAACGAACTCTGTCCGGATCGGAGGCGATCCTGTCAAATTCGAGACGATTTCATACTGATGCGAGACGATCTCGACTGCAATCCACATCGAGGCAATCATTGCCTGGAGTTTGTTTTTCTCACCTTTTTCTCTGTCATCTTATGCTGCAAATTAGACAATTTATTCAGTTTTTACATTATTTTGCATCTGGAGTTCACCCATTTAGCCTAGATTGCATATTAAGATCATGTTTTGTCATTTAAGTACAGTAATTTGCTTTAATTTCTATTCTTAAATATTTTTCAGTATTCATATTGCTATTTGATGTAATTTGCCTCTGTTAGCACTGTAGTATGTTTTGTATTTTGCATCTATTTTTGGTTTTGCAGGTCTCTGACGAATTCGTCAGATCTCAGACGATCTCGTCTGATTGCAGATGATTATGTCGAATCTCAGACGATCGGGACTGCTTCAAAATCAGAATCTTCTTCAGACATCCGGATCAGGTATTCCCCGTTTTCCTCCTGTAAATTCTCTGTTTTTTGCTTTCAAATTTGTTTGTTGTATTCATGAAAATTGCATTTTCATGTAGTTTAATTTAGATTCATTCGGCCAAACCTAGGATGAATGTTTAAGATCAAAACGAACTCATCTAAACACATTCCAAAACCTAGGCGTGGAAAGCGCCATTAAATGTTTCCTGGTGAACCCACCATCCATCAAAAAATCACCAAAATACACCTCCCTTGAGAGGCGGGACCTTCGTGAAGTCCTCTCGTCCGAGGTACCGCATCATCCTTTTCCCATCCTCCTTTCGGGCACGGATCCAATAGCCTGAAGGTAGGGATGCAAAAAATTTGGAGCGATACATTTTGGTGAACCCGACGTGAATGCATCATAACCTTTTGAAAACAAAAACAAAAACAAAAAAAAATTAGAACAACTAAAACTTAGATGCATTTTAAAACATTTAAGGTTCAAAGTCATGTTTAGATGGTAGCTCCTAAAAAGAGGTTAGCAGTTACTATAAACGTAGAAAATCAATTGGCAGCTATAGAAGTTAATTCTGTCCTTAGTATCCCTGAAACAAGTAGAAATCAATCCTTGTGGGACGAACTTGACAGGAGACTTAGTATCATCTCATCTAGGTCCACACAACTTAAACAGATTAAGAGGCTAGTCTTGGATAGAATCCTGGATCCTCACCAATTAGTTTTTTATCATGAACTTCAGAGAGCCTGCCATAGATGGTTAGCCTATAGGAGAGCTTTAGTATCTTCAGAGTTGTTCACCTTTGAGGAATACCTCGAGAACGCAGCTATTGTGCACCAATTCCTAGGCCTTGTAGAAGACCAAGAGGTTGTTCTTACAGATAGGGAAATATGGAATAGAGTTCCTCGTGTTGTGTTATATCGAGAGTATTGCCACGAGCTTTACTTCTATCAACCAGCATCTGAGACAGATAATATTACCATAGCCCTTTTCATCAAATTCTTAAAAGAAAACTTTCAATTTGAAGAAGAACATTTCATGACCCCCTGAACAACTCGAACCTATTAATGATATTCATAAGTTATTCATAGAAGACTAGCTCATTTACTTTCGAGTCTTGTTATTGCGTGCATTTATTGTTTTATTTGTTGTCTTTATTATATTGTTTCAAAGAAAAAAAACAAAAAAAAAATCAAAAAACTTAGCAAAAACTTAAACATTTCATTTTTCTAAATATTATAGTAGGTATATAGTAAATATATACCTCTTAATTTGTTGCATATATATATATATATATATATATATATATATATATATATATATTTGCTGAAATCAAAACTTAGCACCATGCCTAAACTTAGGAATGGTAAAGAAACTCTAGGGGAAGGAGAAGATTGGTTACAAGATACAACTGAAAACCCAAATGTCCTTCTTGGAGAAACAAATCCAGAAGGAGAAACTCTAGGTCAATCAGATGAAGACTTAGGGGAAGATAAGGAACAAGAAGCAAATGTTAAAGAGGATGGATCCTCATCCCCTAGAATAGCTCCAAATGGAAATATTGCCTTTGACAATGCAGAGCATTTCAAGAGATTTCTCATGGAAAACATTGATGACCTTAATGTGGCCATTCGCCTTGATAAAGGGCAAATTAGTAAAACTCAAGCAACCATGGAATATATGTGCAATATGCGAGACTAATCCCTTGTCTTTCATTGATCAAGAAAGTGACAAGGGTGGACCATCCAATGCGGATATGGTCACTATAGCCCAAAGCATGTCAAAACAACAGGTTACCCAACCTCCTAAGGAACCTATTACTCAACCTAAAATCACTCCCGCACAAAATAAAATTCCCTTCACTACTTTATTCCGCCAAACTATTGAGCAAAATGCTTTAAATAAACAGAAACCTAAAACTAAGCCAAATACAAACTTTCAACAATCTGGAATACAACATAATACAGCTTCAAAATTCCTCCATAATACTTTTCCTACCAATAATTTACACAACAGTAATATGGCATCTAATCTGCATATTCCTCCATCCTACGCTCATAACACTCATGTCAATGCCCTACCAAATCAATATGGGGGGCAAACTAGTAATCTGGAAGCCATGGTGAAACAATTAGCTTCACGTATGGACCAGATAGATCCCTACCGTCCCTCGTATAATTATCGAGAGATCTGTAGTCAACCTTTGGATCCCATAGTTGTAGCTCAACCATACCCTAAACATTTTCCCATGCCTGTTCTGCCTATATATAAAGGAACCGAAGATCCCATAGAACATCTTCGCATGTTTAGGATAGCATGTCATGACATATCGCATGATGACTTGCTATTACTAAAAATGTTCCCCAAAAGTTTAGGTGGAATGGCATTAGAGTGGTACTATCAATTGCCCACTCATTCTTTGAGAAACTTTGAAGAAACAGTTGAATCATTTGTCCATCAATTTAGTGCCTACATCGAGAGGCATGTAACTATTAAAGACCTATACAATCTAAAACAAGATAAGGATGAATGCTTTGCCGATTTCTTAGCTAGATGGAGGCAATTGATAGGAAAACTGCACTTTGTGCTACCCTATAGGGAAATGTTAGACATTTTCATCAATAATTTACAAGAACAACTTTCTTATGAGCTATCAACAACTACTTTGACTACCTTCGATCAAGCTATAGATTTAGCTCGAAGAGTAGAAGATGCCCTCATTAGGAGAGGCCAACTTAGGAAGAAGGATGATGAGAAAACATCTAGAAATCAATATAAAAACAAACAGGTTGTCGGTGATGGAGTCACTGACAGCAAAAATGTTGCTAATATCAATGCAACAAAGACAACAGAAAAATTCATATTGAAACCTCCTGATAAGCCTCCTCGAGAGTTCACTAGATTAAACCAACCTTTGTCAACTATTTTACCTCAACTGCTCGAAAGAGGTTTAATCCAATTACCAGCTATCCGGGAACCCGACCCAACTATACCCGGATATAGAGCTGATTTGCACTGTGATTTCCATAGAGGACCTGGACATTCTACCAACGCTTGTAAGAGGTTGAAACATAAAATACAAGATTTGATTGACAATAATGAAATGGAAGTGCAAGCCTTCCAACCCAAACAAAACCCTCCTAATAATACTCAAAAGACCATTCCCCAAAATCAAAATCAAAATGCCAATCAAACTTTAGACATATTTCAACACCCTTTACCAAGACATGGTAAAGAGGTGGCCAATCAAATCGAACATCATAATGTTCCCCCTCCTACCCGATATGTAGGAACCATTAGCGAACAATTACTTGTTCAGGATTCTCAAATATTTGACACAACCTTATCCCTGGTTACAACCAGGCCCTTACATAATTTTCAAACTTCTGATTCTAGTGATATAGAGTCAGATAGTGAAAGTGAAGTAGACACTATTCAATCGAATAGTTCTGAAAACGAATCAGATCCTATTCAACCTGTCATAGATGCTAATGTTCCAGAAGAACCATTTCCCAGAAGAGTCACTACTCGACCTTCTTCTAATATAGTCCTTCCCTATGAACAAGCCATAAATTCTCAACCGAGACCGTTTCAACGTCGTCACTATAACATTGTAGGTACCATCGGAGTCGTCACCCGACAACAAGCTCAAAATTCCCAACAAGAACCAAACCAGAACGATGGATCAGCTCCATTCATTTTGAAAAACCCAAATAAAGGGAATCATGCTCCTATTGTTCAACCTAAACCCCCTTACAACATTAATGAGCAATTGTCTAATACCACGGCCAGAATTTCCCTCTTAGATTTATTAAGATCCTCTCCCACCCATAGGGATGAGTTGATGCTTACATTGAGCCAAATGATGGTGCCTCAAAACATTCAACTCTGAAGCTATGGCCAATACTATCATCACTCGAGAGATTGATTGTATTGACTTTCGGGATAAAGATATCCCACAACACAGTTTACATAAGGACAATCCCTTATACATTACTGCTTTAATTGGGGATGTAGCTGTCAAACGAGTTTTGATTGATAATGGCTCATCTCTAAACATTTGCACCTTTGACTTCTACCAACGATTTGGCTTTAGAAGTGATGAAATGAAGAAAAATGATATGATCATCAAAGCTTTTAATGACGAAACACAAGAAACATGTGGAGTTATCACCCTCCCATTGCAAGTTGGTCCTAGAACCCTAGAAACAACCGTGTTCATTGTACATTGCCCAGCATCGTACAATATACTTTTGGGTCGCCCTTGGATCAACGCCATGCGAGCGGTCCCATCAACTTTACACCAATGTGTTAAATTTGAGTTTAAAAATCAGTTGGTCACTATTCACGGTGACCCTAGACCTTTTGATATGTGTGCTTTGGCAGAACCGGTTGGAGTGCAATTTTGCCCGACTCTGTCATCCACACATCCTAGTTCTTCTTTTTCATCTAAAACTATGAAACATAAACCCATAACTTCACCGAGTTCCCCTCCATTAACTTCATCCTCCTATATAGATCAACAACCCTCTAAACAAATTACTTTAGAACCTCAAAAAGATTTCAAATCTACAACCAATTCTTCAACTACTACCCCTACAAATTCAAAACCTCTAGACACATCTATCATCCCTTCCACATCTCAAGACATAGGTAATAAACCTTCTACATCTTATGCCCTTTCTGATGAACTTTTACCGATTTATCTACAACCTTAATATCAGAAAAAATGAATGCTTTCATGCAAGATTCAAACCTTTTAAATAAATTGCCGCCATCTCCTCGTACTTTGGGCCTCCCACAACCTATGGGAAGTACTTACCAAGTCGGGAGTTGTGCCTTCATTTATAAAGGATATGACTGGGGAAGAATCCCTCGGAATATCAAAACTCACCATGAGGGATACGCTCGGTGTTATTTTACCAATGATTATATTAAAGCTAAACCCATGATGCTTAAAATGGGATATGAAGGGAAAGGCTTAGGACCTTTCCAAAATGGCATGAAAGAACCTTTCGAGGTAGAACCGTGGCCTGCCCGCTGTGGTGTGGGCCTATTTCCTAGTAAGGGACAACCCTTTCCTTTTGAGGAGGATGATCACCTCATATGCTATCAAGATTATTTGGATAGGCATGTTGATTTGCCTCTTAATAATCAGTCGTTTTCATGCAACATGCTATCCATAGCATACCCCGAAATGATTGTCGACCCCGATGAAGAGTTGGAAGGAGATATCTTCCATGATGTCTCTGTTGAAGAGATGTTACACAATGGGTTTTATTTTGATGGTTCTATACCAACTATAGCCCAACTTGAGGCCACTGATCCTCAGAATGAATTATCTAAATTAACCTTACAAGAATTACAAGAATTGGGCGTTTCACCCGCCCCACCTAATTTTGAAAGAGATCTACACATGGAGGTAGAAAATGTCATTAAAATTAACATTGGAACTGACAATGGAACTCCTTTCAAAAATAAATATGTTAAAAAATTATGTCAAAAATATAAGATTCAACATCGCTGGTCCACCCCCTATTATCCTCAGGGTAATGGTCAAGCAGAAGCATCTAACAAAACTTTAATCAAAATTCTCAAAATATTAGTCAATAAAACTGGTCGTGACTGGCATATTCAATTATATCCAGCCTTGTGGGCTTATCGAACTAGTGTTCGAACCCCCACGGGCACTTCACCATTTGTTTTGGTATATGGTGCTGAAGCAGTTTTTCCATTTGAATTGGAAGTTCCTTCTTTGGCTCTGCTACTTCAAGATACCGAAGTAGGAGATGAATATCATGCTGGCAGACTCAGTCAGCTGGAACTCCTCGATGAAAAATGCATCAATGCTTTGGAGCATCTCCGTGCTTACCAAAACAAGCTTAAAAGATCATATGCTAAGAGAGTTCGTCATCGATCCTTTGAGATTGGCGACCTTGTTTTAAAAGAAAATCAAAAAAATACAAATGCAACCAAAGAACTTAAAGGTAAATTTGAGCCCAACTAGCTTGGACCATACATCATTACTCTAAATTTGAATCAGGAGCATATAAATTATCTACCTTAGATGGTAAAGAACTTAAAGAACCCATGAATATTTTGCATCTTAAACGTTATTATGCATAAATTTGGTCATTTCATCCATGTATATATTTGTTCCAAATTACTATCTTGTATTTCTTTCAATTTATTCAAAAACACCCAAAAACATTCATAAATCTCCAAAAATCTTCAAAAACTATCTATTGCATTTATTTAAAGCACTTGTTAAATTCTTTTTGCTCAAAAACAAAAATCAAAATAAAAATCTAAAAACAGCTATATGCTTGACTCTTTCGAAACCAAAATAAAACAATATACAGAAAGAAAGAGAGAGTCAACATTCTCAAAACTTCTCAAAAGTGTTTATATATATTTTCTTACAATTATTGCAGTTATATGTTTCAACTTATTTTGGATAAATTAGCATTTATTTTGAATCCCTCACTTGCACACTCACAAAAAATAAATATCTTGATTTTATCTGGCATGATTACTAATCTCTCTTATATCAAAGTTCACAAAATTCAATTAAATAAAGTTTGAGCATAGAGAATTGATCTTGTTATTTACTTAAACCAAGCACATCTTTTCACAATAAAATGATTATATTTGTAATTTCCATGTTTTGCTACATAGTAGAACTGATTTCTTGAGTGAAAAGTTTCCCCTGCTATCCTATCATGCACATGGTCTAGAATCTTTGAGAATTGGCAAAAGGACAAGCTCACCCCTACCCAGAATAAAAATCCCTTGCTCTACAACTAATCTGAGCAAGTATCCCTAGCAAAGAAAAAGAAAAAGGAAAAGAAAAGAAAAAATTCAAGAAAAAGAGAAAAGAGAAATGTTCTTTTATATCATTATAGCAATGTTCCAAGCATTATCAAGCAAAAGAAATACAAAAGAAAAATATGCAAAGTTCAAAAGAAAGCAAGAAAGCAATAAAATCCCTTTCCCTACCCTTTGAAAAGAAAAGAAGGGTTGATGAGCTTGAATCCCTGGAATTCTCAATTATTCGAAAATTGTGAGGTAAGCCCCATAACAGGTGGTTTGTGCCCAACCTGCTTGGCCTTGGGTAACTCCTAGCGTGGCGATATGTCTGTCACATTAGCGACCTTCTTTTGTATAGACCTATGTCTGCTTATGGATTAGCTAGCTCTTGATAATCCGGTCTACATAGTAGTCTAATATGGTTATATGCATCTACATCATGGTTAATGAACACTTATTTGGTTTCTTCAAATCACTTGTATCATAGTATCTTGCTCAAATCTGGTAAATGAACAATGCAATTGCACACACATTTGTATTTGAGAGATTTTGTCTATCATTATGATAAATCAAGATCGGAAATGAATGCACATATGCACATGGGATTCCTTATAAATCTAACTTTTGTCTTCAAAATACTTTGAAATATTATTTTTGCAACTTGTTTGGAATAATCAAGTACAATTATTTTTCACAAAGACAACTATAGAATTAGAAAAATCAAAAATTTCTTTCAAAACATATCATATATATCGTGTCGACTTTCGCGACGATGGTATAGTTCCAAAACCAAAATTGGAATTGTATGCCTAGCGCAAGTCCTCATTTTCATATTTTCTGTTCATCAAAAATCAACCATGCAATAAAACCTTTTTTCTTTGATTTTCGCGATGATGGTATAAGTCTATACCTACATATTCTATGCCTAGCGCAAACCATTGTACCAATTTTATTTTCCATTTATTCAAAAATCATGAAAACCATATGACTTAATTCATTATGTTACACAAATTATGCTTTTCAAAATCAAACCCATTTTTTTGCACTATTTCATGTCATTATGTCAACCTTTAAATTTTGCAATGATGGTATAATTCCTAAGGAATTATTCACAAATTTTATCACACTTAGGAATTTATGCCTAGCAAAAATCATTTTAAAATATTTCATGCATAATATTTTCATGGAAATCTGAAAACAAATCATCATCATCATCATCATTTGCACTATTGCACCAAAGTCTTAAGACAGTCTCTTAAGCACTCTTTTTACTTTTAACAATATTTCTATAAATGGGACTAGCTTGACGACCGAGTGAGCAGCGACTCCATGAAATGGTCTATAATAGCGACAATGTCCTTTGAAATTATTGTTAGAAGTCTCTTTTTATTTTTATCACATTTTCATTACAAACAACCACTTTGTTACATCAGATTATTTCATTTAAAATATTACAAGCATGACATTCCAATTATAATATATCCAACGACATAATCACATGAATCTAAATATCAAATCAATCAATCAAAACATAAAAGCATCATAAACATCACATAAGACAAGTCATATGATCAAAAATATCTCATCTATATATGTCACAAATATATGTACATCATCAAAGCTGGATTGGTATGCCACAATCTATACCTCGGCATACTCAATCCTCTATCAAACAAAAATATATAATACAACATCAATGTGCAGCCCTCTAGCCTCGAGAGCCCCTCGAGCTCTCTGCCTCATCTCCTCCCCCGCCCTGAGGTGGACGAGGTGGCCCCATCGTAGTCTGTGTAGTCCTAGTCCTCGATCGGGACGTGGTCCTCGATGACCCGATCCTGATTGGATCTACGATGTTAGCTGGCAAGGGTAGTCTATCTACCTCTGGCACCAGCTGGAAGTATAGTGTCTGATAGAATGTCAACTGGGCGATAGCCCGTGTCAACTCTCCTGAGCTCGCCCCTCCGCCCCGTGCCCTGAGGCATGCAATCTCATCCCGTAGCTGTGACACCTCAGCATGGTGTCGTGCAGTCGCATCCTGTAGCATCTGCACCTGAGCCTGCAGATGATCTCTCTCCACCCGGAGAGTAGCCATCTCGCTACTCTCTCCTGTGTCCACACCCTTGCCCTTATCGGGCGATGGTGGCCTCTCTCTCTGTGGAGATGGGGGTCTCTCCTCCCTCCTCTCCCACTGCCGTGGCCTCTCCTGTGCCTGTGGCCTCCTCTGCTCTCTCCCGCCGTGACCCTGGGCCGCCTCTATCGCTGCCTGGCGTCGCCTCCCTATCCGATGCACAACCGCGTGGATCGGACCCTGTGCCCTCATCATCCGAGGAGGGTGGATGCCTGCGTACCAGGCATCGTAGCCATCGGCTACCCCTGCATCGTCACCATCCACTGGCTGGATGGGGGCATCGTCTACGTCCTGGCTCCAAAACCGCTGCATGTCTGGAGCCCCGCTAACTATGGTGTTATCCCGGATAGTCCGGGAAAACTCGTAATCCCTGAGAGATGGGATCCCCTGCTGTAGACCGAACTGCCTCAAAACTCGGTCGTAGCGATGGAGCTCCACCTCTCCCCTCTCCATCCTCAGCCAGCAGACTCGCCTGATGCGAGCCAGCTCTTGTCCATCCTCGGCCCACCCTGGGTGCCCTCTCCATGGTCTCCAGGTGATCTGGTCCGGGACCAAGTCATCCAGTAGCCTCCGGGACATCGGTAGGTCGATCCGCCGCTGTGACCCTCTCCGGAGCCACCAGTAGAAGACTCGGGGCCTCTCCCCGTCCACCCCTGTCAGTGGAAGCCCTACCGGCCTCCGCACCGCAATGTGCTCCCAGCACCAAACCTGTAGGAGCGATGTCATGACCAGACATCGCCCGCCCTTGTACACGACCCCATACAGGATCTTGTACAATCGGCATAGAACAAAGCTGCCCCAGCAAAACCTATACCCATGGTCCCGCATATCGTAGATCACATCTACGAGCATCCATGGTACCCTGCACCCGCTCTGGTGGCACAGCAGAAGTCCACCAACTACCCCAGCTAGAACTCATGTGAGTGTAGATGCCCCAGGCATCTGGCGTAGTGCCTCGATATTCACTCCGCCCTTCTCCAGGGTGAAGCTCGGGTCACCACATAACCGTCCCATAGCGTGGCCCTGATTGGCCGTAGGAGTGATGAGCCATCCTTGTATGGGGATTCTCAGAATCCTCCATACATCCTCTAGTGTGGGAGCCATCTCCCCTGTCGATAGCCAAAAATAGGAAGAACCCGGATACCACCTCTCTGCTAGGGCTGTTAGAAGCCCCATGTCTATGGATACTTGTGGCATCTCCGCCACATGCTATAAGCCGGCCTGTGCCAGCAGATCCCGCTCTGCCTGTGTGAGCGGCCAAGTCATCTCTCAAACCTCCATATTTCCACTCCCTGCTCTTTAGTAATCCTCTCTGCAAACATAAACAACATAAACAATAAACAATCATTAATCAATAATTCAAGTAATCAATAATGCAAATTAAAAATTCAATTTTGTGCAATTGATGATATCGCCCACTATTGGACGATATCGTCCCAAATTTGAGCATAATCGTCTCTGATTTTGTAGTTCGAAATCGTCTCTAATTTGACGAAATCGTCCCCCTTTCGACGATTTCGCCCTCGGGCGAAATTGCCGAAATTGAGACGATTTCGTCGAAATCGGGACGATTTCATCCTGACGACGTCGACGGCCCAAAAACGGTCGCGATGCTCAAAATTCACCTAAAAATTATCTAAAAAGCATGTAAAATCAAATTAAATCAGTTCTAAACTAAGTTTAGACCCTTACCCGTAGACCGCGTCGGACCTCTGCAGATCTGTGCGTCTGTCTCCACCATTTTTTGCTTCAGAGCTCTAAAACCAGAAAAATGAACAGTAAAAATGAATTAGGGTTTTACCCTATTTTTCTTAATTTTATTCAACAATAATTTTGTGCTTTTTCGCGTTTTTACCTCAAACGTTCGATTTGGGTAAAAACACGGAGGGGGCACCATAGTAAGCTGTCATACGATTCGACCAAGAATCGTCGCCTAAAAATGGGTATAATTTTTTGCTTTCTCGTAGATCGAGAAGAACTCATCTTTAACGCATTTTCTTCGAAAAATTCGCTAAAGAGGGGGCAAAATGTAGCACCCTAAAATTGGCGCAGTAAAATTATAAAATTTACATTCACCTTAGTAAATAATTTTAAATTCAAATTTAACCTCCCAAACCGCCCGTTAACCGTCGGGAAATCCGTTTCCCCCTTTTTCGTGCCAATTTTAGAGGTTGTTTTGACCGTTTGACGATATCATCGCCGATCAGACGATATCGCCCCAGATTTGACGATTTCGTCTGGACTAGGACGTCCAGATGATCTTGTCGCAAAACTGAATTTGCATAGTTGGAATCTGTTCCAACGGGTCTCCAATCTGGGCAGAAGCGTTTCTGCGTCGTTGGGACCCTCCCCCGTTGGAGATCTCCCAAATTGGGATGATCTCCAACCTCCTACCTACTCCCTCTAAGCCTATTTAACCTCTAGGATTTTCCCTCCCCAACCCCTGGCTGAAATTCTTGGTAAATTGATTCCCCCTACGTTGAAACATCCCTACTTTGCATTTGCATTAGTTTCATATTATTTTGTTGCAAGTACAACATTATTTTTCAATCGGAGCCGAGCACCCATCGTCGCCAACGAACCTATCCAGATCGGAGGCGATCCTGTCAAATTCGAGATGATTTCGTACTGATGCGAGACGATCTCGACCGCAATCCACATCGAGGCAATCGAGTGCATGGAGTTTGTTTTTCTCACCTTTTTCTCTGTCATCTTATGCTGCAAATTAGACAATTTATTCAGTTTTTACATTATTTTGCATCTGGAGTTCACCCATTTAGCCTAGATTGCATATTAAGATCATGTTTTGTCATTTAAGTATAGTAATTTGCTTTAATTTTTGTTCTTAAATATTGTTCAGTATTCATATTGCTATTTGATGTAATTTGCCTCTATTAGCACTGTAGTATGTTTTGTATTTTGCATCTATTTTCGGTTTTGCAGGTCTCTGATGAATTCGTCTGATGAATTCGTCAGATCTCAGACGATCTCGTCTGATTGCAGACGATTCTGTCGAATCTCAGACGATCGGGACTACTTCAAAATCAGAATCTTCTTCAGACATCCGGATCAGGTATTCCCCGTTTTCCTCCTATAAATTCTCTGTTTTCTGCTTTCAAATTTGTTTGTTGTATTCATGAAAATTGCATTTTCATGTAGTTTAATTTAGATTCATTCGGCCAAACCTAGGATGAATGTTTAAGATCAAAACAAACTCATCTAAACACATTCCAAAACCTAGGCATGGAAACTGCCATTAAATGTTTCCTGGTGAACCCACCATCCATCGAAAAATCACCAAAATACACCTCCCTTGAGAGGCGGGACCTTCGTGAAGTCCTCTCGTCCGAGGTACCGCATCATCCTTTTCCCATCCTCCTTCCGGGCATGGATCCAATAGCCTGAAGGTAGGGATGCAAAAAATTTGGAGCGATACAAGGCACAACATGCTTGCATTGACACATTTAAATAAGGATAATCTGGATATTACTTAGGTCTTCTCTCGTAAACAAGGAAAGATAAGGCAGAATGAGGTCACCTATGGTGATGAGTATTAGCCTCATCATGATCATGGCACCATGGGTAAGGGTATTTTGAAATCCTAAGATGATCATTCAACCCCACCTTAGGTGAAAAGTCATCCTCTTGTGCAGTAGTGCGAGAAGTAGACCAAGCAGGCACATGAATGCGTGGGATTGCTCTATTGGGAGAGCTCCATTACACGGTGAATCTTCTCAAAAGAAGGAATTAGAAATATCTATATTAGGGAAATAATTCCCTAAGAAGGGGCTATTTCCTATGGGGGTACCCTGTGTAGGATTCCCTTGTTGGCTAGGTCCCTTTCTTGCTATTCTAGAAGTAACCATCCATTCATCTGCCACTCAATGATTAGGGATATGACTTCCTAAGTTGAGACCATTGCTTGTGAGGGTGCCTCATGTAGGGGTCCCTTGTTGGCTAGGTCTCCTATCAGCCCCTCTAGGGCCAGGAAGAGTAGGTGGTCTCCAAGGAGGTATGACCATGTCCTTGGGATCTAGGTGAAGATGTTGTATGTCCTCTTCCCTACTCCCCGCAACTTCCACCCTTAAATGGGCTTGGCTATAGGTATGTACCATAGCTATGTACTCTACACTACTATATGATTATCTTCTTTATAATTTTTATGAATTTGAAACAAAAAAACAATAGAAACACTCAAAAATAGAGATGATTATCTTCTTTAAGTTTTAAAATGTGAATCCTAAACTGTTTGATGTTGTTTCAAGATGTATTTCTTTGTAAAGAAAATACTTGGTGTGTTTGATTTATTGATGTAATACTCAAATGTTTAAAGGTTTTCACATGTACACTCGTAACTCGACAACCGGTATGGTGATTAATTTCATATTATTTTGGTCACGTAATCCAACCTAAGGTATGGTGATGAATTCCATACCTGATCAGGGATCATAAGTCTTATCGATACTCACACAACACCCCATGCATAGTGACACACACTTTTGAAGAAGGATGCATGCTATTTTGCATGGTTAGGACATATCTTGGAGTTAGTATTGGCAAATAGAACAAGGTTCGTGGAATCAGTTGTTGGGAATAAAGTCCAACTCACCAATGTTTAAGAAGATCATGTTGTGTGTGTTGTTCCTTTTAAAAATTTAAAATAAAACAATACAACATACAATGATGATTCACTACATAAAAGTATGTTTTATGTTCAGAATTGTTAGTAGCAAAAAGGAAACCACTGAAATTGACAATCTATATGACCTTAACCTTCTTTTGATTAATTTGCAAGTAGGCAAACCAGACAAAAAGCAACAATACTACTGTTCATTTTTCTATTTTTATTAGTTTTATTAATGCAAAATTTAGAACTATGAGATCTAACTTTCACAAGCACAAAAGGGACAAGAAAAACTCAAATTAAAGCTATTTTGAATAGTAAATTTTCAACTTGACAGTGTAAAAAACTAAAATTTTGAACCTGGAACTTGTTGTTTCTGCAAATTTTTGCAAAAACACTCTGGTTTTGTAACCATCCCTATAAAGGATGGTTAGTAGTTTGGGGGCCATCCCTAGAAGTGTCACCTAGCTAGCCATCCCACCCTGTATCACCTAGCAGAAAAGGGGCCGTTTCTGCTCAGAACGATCAAAACCTACAACAATCAAAATAGAAAATGAAGGTCAAAAATAGAAAAATTTAAAGGGGAGATATAACTAATATCAAATACCATGATCACCACTAAAGAAGTGAAATTTATGGCATGCCTTAAGGGGTTGTTAGTGAGATATAATCTATGGTTTAGGCAAACATTGCAAAAGGGGAAGAATAAAGCATAACATGTAAACTAGTGAAATGAAGCTTAAATAGTGATAATATAAGGGGTTGAATCCTTATTTATATTCATAAAAAAAACATTTCCAAAGGGTTACAAATGCACTCCCATTTAGGGTTTCTCAAAATGATACATCTCAAAATTACAAACTCAAGGATCTAATCCTTCCAAAAGGACTTAATGGCATGTACTATTGTCCATATCGCATTCCCACACTTGAGAGATATCCTTGGGATTGTTCTTCTTGCCTTATTAGCTCCTACCTCCTTTATAGCATACCCACACCTACACACAAGGGATTGAAAAGGGGTTAATAACATATTTGTTTGTAGATTTAAAGCTAGGAAAACATAGAAAGCATGCATATATAAATCACAAAACCTATTTCTAATAAACCAAAATACTTCAAAATGACTTATAACTATAGAATTGGGTAAATAACATGATTTTGTGAAGCTATAAGCATAAATAAAATGGAAATTGTTAGAAAAATAGTGATCATCCTTGGGTGAGCCATATAGACCTACAATCACAAAACTTCTAATTACCCTATCAAAATTGCTCCAAATCTCACCAAATTTGAACCATAGGTTAATATAAGCATTTCTAATAGGTCTATGGTGGAATTGGATCACAATTCTCTACTATTTTCTAACCATCCCTAGGTGGTGCATCTATCTAATGTTGACCATCCCCAGGTTGGATGGTTACAAATCTGCTCAAGTTTTGCCACCAATACTAATGGGGTTTGGTCCAAAATATGTTTAAAGGTTGTGTCGGTAGATGAAGCTAAATTTATGTTCAATTTGACCAGTTTATAATGGTTTGGATCAGTTTCTATTACCCCTAAAAGCGTCTTCAAATGAAGAGGATTTCAAGGCCAAAGGAGGGCAAATGATGGTTTGCAAAATGTGAGGATGGAATTGGTTAGCACTTCATTGCTAAAATTCTTCAACTCTCCTCTCTTAAAATGGGTGAATGCACCTCTTTTTATAGCCCAAATAGGGCATCTAGGGTAAATGGGCAAGTCTTGGCATGCGAGGCAGGTGCCACCACTTGTCAAAACCCTTGCATGCATTGGGTGGGGGAAGGTTTCCCCTTTGGGGCTCCTAATTTGGGGTTCCTGACTTCCATGGTAGGTCCCAAATAAATTTGGGTTGATTAGATGCAAAAATGGTAGTATTTTATTACCATTTCACATGTCTATTGAATTTTTAGAGGATCTATTTAGGGACCGTCCCACCCAGGGACAATTTTGGATGGCCATATTGGTTGGATGGTCACCAAGATATGCCCAAAAACTACCCAAAACTATTGGTAACCTTTACAAATAGGTTTTGGAGCCTTATGCAAGCCTAGAGGGGTGCCCGACGGGGCCATATGATATTGATAAGAGTGACACATGTGATGCACTGGTAGTCTTATCCGATTTACGTGATTTAGGTGTCTACAGTACTAAATAATGACCATTGCAATCCTTTAAAATACCTTTAATGGATTTTATAAATGGATATTTTTTAGTTTTATTTTTCCTATGTATGAAAACTAATTTATGTGAGAATTAGGGTAAAGGAAGACCTTCATGGAAAAAATAGAGAATCCTTTATGATTTTGGTAAGACCCAAAGGTCTTACTATAAAATTATTAACAAATTAATGTAAATGTAATTGCAGGCCACTCAAAGGGGGCTCCTTCCTTTAGAATCTATATTATTATTCTTCTTCTTGGATGATTTGATATGTATGGCCAACCTAATATATATATCTACCCTAAATTTATGTTGGTGAAGAGACATGATGGTTCACGTATGAAGAGATGTGATGGTTCATGTTATGAAGGGTTGTGATGGTTCACTTTATGAGTTAATAATATAATAATTAAATGATTAATAATACTAACTAATACTAACTAATAATGTTAGGATTGAGGATCCTAACATTCCACCCTCCTTAAAAATAGCTTTGTCCTCAAAGCTCAAGGTGAGGAGCTTTGTATTTTGTTTTCCAAGAAGGATTTGTGTAAGTTCTTGGACTCTTTTAATGTCATCCTTCCGTAGGTAGGGATATCAAGAAGGATGAAGTGTTAGCGGGGGGCTTCCAAAAATATTAGTAAATGTGTGATGATGAGGGAAGGACAATCCTTGGGGTTCTTCAAATGCCTTAGAATGATGCATAAAAAGAGGTGGTAAAAATTCTACATTCTCCTATTGTTCCCTAGGAGAGGCAATGGAGGAGTGTGCAATCACTTTTTTGCCTTGTTTTTGAATAGGTTTGACCCTATGGTGATAACTCACTATTGGAGAGGAAATTGAGTGTAGTTCTTGTAGAGTGCATGTTTGGCCATAATGAGTCACTTCAAGAATGTCTTGAGATATTTCTTGCTCATTGTCCTTGTTTTCCACATCTTCCTCTTCTTTTTTATCTTTTGTGGCTTCCTCATATTCCTTACCTTCCTCATCGTTACCATATTTAGTGCTATCTTCAAGTGTATCCATCACTATGTCTACCTCTATTTCATTTTCTTCTTCTATTGCCTTATCAAGGTCAGCATTATGTGTTGGCTTGGGAGTGATGTATGTGGTTGATGAATTCTCCATAGGTGGTTTCCATAATCGACATTGTGAATTGATTTTGTCTTTGGATAATTTGGCCAACCCATAGGTTTGCATCATGGTATAGGAATTTAACCTAGTTACCTCCATTCTAATTTCCTCTTTCAATCCACTAATGAAGCTATTGATGAGAATTGATTCATCCAACCCTATGTTGTGTTTGGTGATATCCTCAAACCGAGTTTGATACTCATGCACAAAAGTGATTTGACAAAGTTTATTTTCTTCTTCTATTACCTTATCGAGGTTAACATTATGCATTGGCTTGGGAGCGATGTAAGTGGTTGATGAATTCTCCATAGGTGGTTTCCATAATCGACATTGTGCATTGATTTTGTCTTCGGCTAATTTGGCCAATCCATAGGTTTGCATCATGGTATAGGGATTGAACCTTGTCACCTCCATTCTAATTTCCTTTTTCAATCCACTAATGAAGCTATTGATGAGAATTGATTCATCCAACCCCATGTTGTGTTTGGTGATATCCTAAAACCGAGTTTTATACTCATGTACAGAAGTGATTTGATGAAGTTCCTTGAGAAAATACCATATGGTTGGGTCCCACATGGCTCTGATACCAAATGGTAAGACCCCAAGGTCTTACTATAAAATTATTAACAAACTAATGTAAATGTAATCGCAGGCCACTCAAAGAGGGCTCCCTTGTAATTGATTTGCCACTATAGGGGGCTCCCTCCTTTAGAATCTATATTATAATTCTTCTTCTTGGATGATTTTATATGGATGGCCAACCTAATATATATATCTACCCTAAAGCTACGTTGGTGAAGAGACATGATGGTTCGCGTATGAAGAGACATGATGGTTCATGTTATGAAGGGTTGTGATGGTTCACTTTATGAGTTAATAATATAATAATTAAATGATTAATACTACTAACTAACACTAACTAATAATGTTAGGATCAAGGATCCTAACATATTTTGAATAGGGTATTTCCTTAATCTCTTTGTGAAGTCAAAAATTTATCATGAGTAAACAAACCCTAGAATCTTACCAAAATTGTAGACAAATTGTTCTTTAAGTTGAAGAAACTATTATAGAACTTGAGCTTTGTCTTTTGAAGAATAATATCAATATCTAGGAAAAACCATATTTGTATATTAATTACACCTACATGATATTGAAAACAATCCAATAATTGTATCCTAGCATGCATTCTATAAAAATTCAACATGGATCAATTTCCATGAATGTGTTTTTGAGTTAAATTACATACAAAATGTTCATTATGGTTTGGTTGAATGAATAGGTCAATTTAGTGATTTGTATTACCATTACTAATTTGGTTATCACTTGGAATATATATGTCATATACTATAGTGTTCTTTCGATATCTACACCTATATAAGGTAGTGAGTTGTATTATTGCTTAACGCTATAGTTTGTCACCTCAATTGTTGCTAATCAATGCAAATATGTGATGTTGTTTTAATATTACCTCATAAACATATAAACACAAGATTTTGTGATATGAGGTAGAGATAGAAATTGGTTTTGTAAGATACCCTTGAGTTTTAGTTGCTTAAGGATGGTCAAATTGATAATTCCATTATAGTTTTCCTTCTTTACCTTCGTATGGTATAAAATGCAAGTGTTGAGCATGATAACTATTGGTTACTTGAAATATTTATGACTAATATAATAATAATAACTATCAATTATTATTGTAGTAAATTTTTGAATCCCTTGGTAAAATATGCTTAGCTTAAATTTGTTGGAATTCACAATATTTTCTAGAAACCAACAAAAGTGAAACATCCACTCAAATATTTAAAAAAACACATAAAATGACAAAATATAGAGGTGAATATGATGGGTGTCCATATGCACCATAAAAGATCACTATCCATAAATTATATTATACAACATTTATAAGAAATAAAGAGTGTGAGAGGGATATTTGTTGTAATACACAAACCCCAAATTACATCAGAAAGTTTAACCTACGTCGACATAATGATTGGGCTTCAGGTTGATTACAAATATTAAATAAGGTTTGACCATGACAAAGTTAATTATGGTTTATTGGATTTATATAATAAAATTTTAAAAAATATTATATACATTGCAAAATAAAATGCCTTTATGCCTGTCTAATACATCACATAATGTTGGGTCTTGGCCATGAATCAGATTACAAATATAACATCCTCCCATAATATGAACTGAGGGATCAATGAGAGAAGACATTAGTGACAATAATATCTTCCTTCTATAATGGATGCTCTAGTGGTCCCCTACAGATCCATCAAAATCTCGCTCTTCGTTTAAAAGACGTCCACATTACTTCAAGAACATAGCTTCAATATTCTATAGCTTTACCAAGCAATTCTTCATAGGAAATCCCTCCCTTTTATAGTAGAAATTTTCCTTTTCTTTGAAGACTTAGCCTTACCCATGGTTCCATGGGTCTTAGCCTCCTTGGATTGAAATTTCTTTGCATGAGCATGTATGAGAGGAGTTTCACCATCATAATTCTATATTACCACCTAAAAGTAAACTAGAATAGAGAAAAGCTAATCAAGAGTAAGTCATTTGGGATTCTAAGAACATAGGAATCATATAAACTATTAGGTTCAATATCTAAAAGGAAGGTGAGATATTAGCAAGGAAATCTTAATGTGTTCTACCTCGTTTTTATTTCCTCTTAAAGATGCAATATAGTCCTTAACATTATTAAACTTGACTAGATTTGGAAAAAAGCTCTAATTCCAAGAGACTTACTTTATTATTATCAACATTTCTAAAATGCTTATGCAACTCTGACCATAACTTTTGAGGATCACTCTCTTATTTGACATAGAAAAGCAACTCCGATTCAATCAACAAGGAAAATAAACCTAGAGTCTCTCGTATATTTTGGTGCTGAGCTTCATCATCAAGAACCATCACTTAATCCTTCTTAAATATATATCAAAAGTTCTTACTTCATAGCAAGATGATCATTTGAGTTGACCAAATAATATCATTTTAGCCATTATGGAAAGTAACTAGGGCTTCATGGTCAATCTTACACAATTTAACCCATAATTCTATAAAGGTCCATACACTGATGCCACCAATGTATAGATGTCAAAATATAATACAATTTGAAAATAATGACCTCTTGTACATATGAGCTACAGCCTTCAAAATATTTTCCTCTATGGACCCCTAAAAATTAAAATTTAAATGTTCTAACATTGGGGATGCAAGCACCGATATTGACCTACCATTTGAAAATCTCTAACTTGTTGTAACAATCCAATCATTGTTTTCCACCTTAGCTTCTCTAATATGTCTATTCATTAATACTTACTCCATGTTAATTGTTTAAGAACATATAATGAGAGACTAGGGCTAAGAACACATTGATAGCCTCTACCTCCAAAGGTGCCTTTTAAAAAAGCATGATGAGAGAATCAAACATGCAATGTCATGGCTTCAAATAATCCATATGTCTACACATGACCAATTGAGTATATGCAAAATATATGGTGGCCACAGGATGTTTCCACTAAGAGTTAAACATGAGATGTTTCCCATACTTTACTCAAAAATATTATATGTTTTTCATTGTGCCATGTACATGATTGAGGATAAAAAAGCATGTGCCTATTATTACCCATTTAAATTTGTAAAGAGTAAAAACAATAATGCATGAGATTGATCTTGAGTCCCACTTGAGGTAAAAGCCTTAGTGCCCTCTGAATAACTGCCCTAGCATGCTTTTCATGTAGAATTAAGGGTAAAGCTTCTTCCTAAAGAATCCTGTTATAGCCACTAGACCAAAGACATGTGGGGCAACATGAGAACCTCTACCATGTAGACCAAGTTTGTTCATAAATTCTAGTGCCATAACCATATTCAAATTTAAAATTTTGTATTTTTTCTTCCCTCTTTTTGCCATAGTAGAAGGTGAAAAGTTTCTAAATCGAACTAAATTTTTTATTAATTTACAAAGCATATATAGGCATTTCAAATGCCTATATTACAAAATATGCAATCACCCAAATCACAATGGAAGTACAATTTGGGGTGCAAGATAACAATAGCTATCTTAAGTTAACTAACTTTAGCTAACTTAATCTTGAAAACTAGGAAGCTTCTTATTTTATCGCATGATTAGGAAGCTTCTATTTACAATGCTAATTATTATAAAAATAATAATATTAATTACTAGACTACTTATTATTAAATAATAATATCCCTGGAGTAATCCTTATCATTCCTCCCCACCATAGAATCATTGGAATCCAATGCTTTTACAAGTGGAAGAGAACACATGCAAGTGACCAAAATGTAATCCTACAATGTGATGAAGAAGAGAGAGATACTTTAGAAATCTCTGCTCAATAATAGAGTTCATACAATCATCTCAAAATTTGTTCGATCACAAAGATAATACAATCATTGGAGACTCTACTTGAGAGCATAAAATTAACCCAATATAATAGAGAAGGGAGTACCCATAAGAAAACAAGGCTAAAAGGAACATGGTAGTACATGTCTTTAATCATTTTCACAAAACATTGTGTATGCCTTACATCATTCATGCTTAAAATTGGAAGCATGTACCTCAAACTAATAGTTGATTCACATTCCTACCATGCAAGCACCTCAAAATTGTAGTAGATTCACTATAAGGAAAATTTGTAACATATAGAGGAAAAAGACGTAAATTCTTGCAATCCTATACAAGGCATAAAATGGAGTATCAGGGACCACCAAGCTTGCACTACATAATAAAAATCCACAAACACTTTCAAGGAAGTGGATAAGGAAAAAATAAAATTGGGGGATTGAAAAGACATGGAAAAACCTCAAAGTTTTTAGATGATCCAATGGATAATTTTATAAATCTACAATTATAAGTGGATACACATGTGTAAAACATACAAGAAAATGATTGAAGTGTATTGAATCAATTTATTAATTATTGGAAAATAATTAACTAATTAAAAAGTGCATTATGTAATTAATTAATTACTTTGATTTTTAAGTAATTAATTTTATTAATTATTGAATTAATCAAATTAAATGGACATGTAGATATGCAAAAATCTAAAACTTAAACAATTATATGAAATCAAATTGCAAGCATAATCATGTAACCATCATGAGACAAAATAATAAAGAAAAATAGTGTCCTTCTAATTAATATTGAAATTGTCCTTTACAAGGTGGTTACAAAGATATCCCTCTTAGATATAGATACCAATTTGATACAATTTACAATAAAGAACCAATGGTAGGTGTATTTCATAGGATATTTGCACCCTCAAAATTGACTTGAGGAGGAGTTTGTTGTGACCTCCGTGATGTGAGATAAATATTGATGAATATTCATGTTGATAGCTCTTGCTGAGATCTGAAACCTGCACACAAGAACACTTACAATATGTTAATAGCAAATGGGAAACCTCTCATGATGAGGTCCATATTCATGATAAGCAAATGAAATAAAGATGCTGAAAATGATAAAAAGATGCATGAAAACTGAATAAAACTATGTCAAAAAGCTGCTAAAACTACTGTAACTAATAGTAAAAGTAGATATCACCAAGAGGTCATCATGGGGTAAAATGGTCAAGTCTACTAGCCATAATAGGGTATGATGACTACACCTGTAGGCTGCTTCAGGGTGAAGCAATCACTAAACAATGAACTGTTCCTTATGACCTATGTGGGAAAAGTCAGGTTTGGTCTACCAAATTGATTGTTCAAGGATCGCACACTCGAAGCATGATTGAATTATGGGAAATAGTATGAAATTAGGATTTTTTATGGTAAAATATTGTTGAATTTGGTCTTCAAACTCCAAGGGACTCCATTGTTGCATTTGATAGCTCCATAATGAGATTTGAGCAGCACTTCATTTCTTATGAGAGGATGTTCTCTCTAGTAAATAAATTGACAGTACTTAATAATGGAGAATTTGGATTATTTTCATGAAGACAAGGTGTCTTATTATATATTTTCCAAATGGGAATCTTGGCTTGCAAGAGAAGCCAAAAACCAAAAATCAGTTAGTCTTTAGGAAGACCAAACATCAAATCTAGAACCTTCTCACGCTTAACCATTAAAGTTTAACTATCCTGTAACTGATTTGGCTTGGCTTGATATCCTGAGTTTGTTATAGGAATGACCATCCCAAGGTAGATCAGTCATGACTACTAGCCATAACAGGGTTCAGTGAACTCTAGAGGTCGCTCCTGGGTATGACGGTCTAGGCTACAAAAGATAGATTGCCCTTGTTTGAGTGGTAAAAACCACTGTTAAGCCTTAGGGATGTCCAAGGTGGGTCATATGGCCTAAAAAGGTATCCATATAGGTAGCCTCATTAAAATTATGTGTTTTAGGTGTCTACATATACCCCTTTTTGGGATGTGTTGTGTGAAAGCACAACACTAAGAAAAAAATAGATAACCTAAAGTCAAATTGAAGTTTGATTGATGTTCATTGATCTAATCAACTTTAAATGCCCCAATCACAAAAGAGTATGCATATTTGAATTGTTGCATCCAACACTTTGGTGGACTTAATTTGTGTAAAACTTTGGCAAATATGAAGGCACTCGAGTAGTTTTGTGTTACTACATTTTAACATCCCACTTTAACAAACAAACCTAAGATAGAATGTTTTTTGTTCATTTCTATCATGTTAAGTTATAACCAAGTATTCTTGAATCAACACCATGCAGGGAAGGAAGTAACCGAGAGAATTATGACATGGTCAGTGTCAACTCTCATGATAGGAGTGACCAAATCCTATCCAACATTTCATCCCATCATTATATGTATGATCCCTTGGCTTAACTATTTCTACCTCTTCATTATTAGGAGTTTTAGTTACATAATCAATTGAATGTCATTTCAATCCATCCTCCTAATTTCATTAATTTGCAGTGGAATATCATGCATGTATTATTAAAAAAATACATAAAGGTTACTTTATTTACATCAAGACTTTTACTTGATTTAAAGGATAAACCATTGCATCATGACAAAGAGCCATTCATTGTAAATCACAAAGGCCTCAATTTTAATCATAATCCATTCTCATCCATAGAACATTTCTTGTTAACAAAATATTACATCTTACAACATTCTAATAATCATATTATATAGATCCTTGTTGTAGACCAATTACTTTGAACAAACCCCATAAGGGGGGCGAAGGTCCAAGGTTCAAATCTCGGGACTCGTTGGACTGAACGCTTGTCCCTTTCTTGGTGATTTCAGTAGCATAAAAGTTTTAAAATGATTGTGGCATGGTGTTTATAGGGGTGGACTACATGAATATCTATGTGGAAAATTCTAGGGTGGACAATTCATAATACTGTGGTGGCCATAAAAAGCTAGACAACCTACCTGGATTCATGGCGGCTACCGATTCCACCATGTAAATTAAAAAAAAAATAATCATCTTATATGAAGATAAAAGCATCATCTCATTAGAAAACAAATTGCATTTACTTCTTTCATCATATGCAATATCCATGATCTATCTAGATAACATCATACTAGAGAGTAAATATAATCATCCAAGCATAACAACAATTTGTAAACCACAAATAGAAGTACACAAGCATATATCCTGGGAACCCTCATGGAGAATAAACCCAACCTCCAAAATATGTTTCTCCTCTCATTTCATAAACTTAAATTATAATAAATACAAATATATAAAAGGCATCCCATAGATCCTTTCCTAAATAATTATGCAAAACAAGAAACCAACTTGTTCCATATTTTTAATTATAATGCAATTAAGGAAATGCCACATTTCCTTTCTCTAATCCATCAACCAATAGGAATCTCACTAATTTCTATATCTGCATGATCATGAAATATCATTGGTTACATATTAAGAAAAAAATTTATCAGTTACCAAGAGGGAACCCCATAGTTCCTTCGAGCATGAATCCCATGTTCATTCTCTGACCTAGATACCATTATTCCATTTTAATCCATAATATCTAGTAATTATTTAAGATTTCACAATATATGGAGAGATACCATACTCTCTCCAAGATTAGGTCCCATACGTAATCTTCCCTTATCCATTCACATTTCACAACTTAGATAATTTCCACCATATTTTTGTTTGATCAAAATCATGTTAGGATCATTCATATGGTTATACTAAAATCCCTATAAACTTTACATTTTTAATATATCAAACAAGATTACATCTTCTTTGTCTTATATCCTATCAAACAAGGTTTCCTCATAGTCATAAATTATCTTGTAATCTATCAAACAAGATTGCTCCTTAAACACGAAACTACCTTGTAATCCATCTCACCAGATTACACCTGTAAGCACAAATTGATCTTGTAATATTTCACACAAGATTACCCTTTATTTAAACACAAGTTTGCCTTGTAAACCATCACACGAGATTACACCTTAAACACAAACCATCATTGTAATCTATCACACAATATTACATCTTTAAACTCAAATAGATCTATAATCTATCACACAAGATTACATCTTAAGACTAAGATAAATTCTCTTATCTATCACCCAAAATTACAAATCAACCTTGTGATCTATCACACAATATTACACCTTAACACAAATCATCCTTGTAATCTATCACACAAGATTACAAACCAACCCTGTAACCTATCACACAAGATTACACCTTGACACAAATTATCCTTGTAATCTATCACACAAGATTAAAAACCAACCCTATAACCTATAACACAAGATTACACCTTAAAACAAATCATCCTTGTAATCTATCACACAAGATTACAAACCACCTATTCAATAAATTTTGCCTTGTTTTCTTCCAATCAATATTTCATCTTCTTAGTCTTGTAATTTATAAATCAACTTGTAATCTATCAAACAAGGTTGCTTCTTAATTTTAATTTTTTGTTTTGTAATCTATCAAAAAGGTTACATTATATTACCATGCAAACTCCCACAAGATTTGAACATGGTCCTTCTACAAATCTCTTTCCTAGTTTGCATTTTTAAAACCCTTGGGAAGATAATATGGTAGCTTCTACAAATTTATAGTCTCTTTACTAGTTTACACTTTTAACCCCTTGGGAAGATAACCTAGTAGCTTCTACCAATTTATACTTATTAAAATGAGCCTACCAAAACTTGATCAAATTCTTTTGTATACCCAGACTTAGAGGAGGCAATTTATTTACTCTTTTTAAATTGAGGGCTATCTAATAAAGAATGGAAAATTAAAGGTTATGATCAAACCATATCTAACCATCACATTAACCCATAAACGAATTCAATATAGTCTAACCTCTACCATGTCCTTACAGGGTAGTCTAACTATTGGGCATTGAATTGCACCAAGTTTTCACTCAGTACTGCAACTATCTATCTTCCTACTTTCTTTCCAGGCTTGCACCCGATAACTACAGCTCAACACTCAATATTGGATGTACCAAAATAAGGGTTTCCAATCCAACCTCCATAGTAGGCTGGTTCCTTGTCAACTTAGCAAGTTGTTGACACAATTATGCTCATTTAGGGTTTGGAGTTTAGGGTAAGAGAAGGTTAGGGTTAGAGAGATGTGGATAATAGTGGACGAATAGGTTAACAACATTGCACTACCATAAAAAGCTCCCAAAAAACCATGCTAATGACATATACTAAGATCAACATTTATCCCAAAATAGATTATTTCATATATTAAAGCACAACAAAGAAATTTTACAGCAAGAAATTTCAATATCCAGTGAATGATAATCCAAATAACAAAATTCACCAAACACCTAGATTTCATAAAAATATACTTTCCAATAACATAGAATGGGATCAAAGCATATTTTAATTACTTATAACAACTATTAATCCAAAATAGGCACAAAATAGATCTAAAGTGGGTCAAATTTGACTGAATACTAAAATATTAAGGGAACATGAGTCAAAATTAATTAGACATTTTTTGCAGGACTGCCCAAACTATTGAACTCATTCTGGCCATATCTCACTCATTCGGACTCGAATTGAGCTAAAATTTTTAGGGTAGATGCCTGAAAAACCCTAGAACATCTCCACAAATTTTCATATCATTTTGATCAACACAAATCCTAGTATATCCCTATGTGTGAATGATATATTTGGCAAGCGACTATGTGAGGGTTTCATCTAGATTGAGTGCAAGCAGCTCCAGAGGTTGGTTTTTAGGGCCTTAGGGTCATAGAAGCAAATATTTTTGTGGTTTATGCTCAATATTTTAGTAGGAAATGTTGCAGGGGATACAATATGGGTTAGAAATTTGTATTTTAAGTAAACATACTATGAACTTGAGTGACAACGGCTTCCAATTTGCTACACAAAAGAAAACTGAAAACCATACCTTTCCATGGTGTCTAGGGCAAGGATTAAAGAGATCACAAAACAAGTTTCAAGCAGTTGATCAAAAAATGGCTCATATCTCAAGTGAATCTAGTGCTAAGGTGCACCCACAAAATAATTCTACTATGAAAACCCCTGTCAAGGGTAAGAATTTTGAAGACTCAGTCCCAAAAATGAATTTTAGAGATGCCCTTCATGGTGGACAGCCTCAGCCCAATACTAATATCAATATTAGGGCTTTACATAAACCTCTAAGAATGCCTAAGATTAATCCCAGGAAAAAAAAGTTAGGATGTCTTAAAACAGCTGATGAAACTCCTATTGTTAAGCTTGATATGGGTAACATTTAGACTGACATTGAAGATTTGGAAAAAAGAGGACTAATTTGTCGGTTCATGGGTTTTCGTTCGAGTCTATCTACTTTCAAATTTTGGGCTACAAAAAGCTAGAAAACTAAAGGTGAGTTACAAATATCTATTTATCCAAATGGTTATTTTCTTGTTTTATTTTCTAATAATGAAGATAGAGAGAAAACTTTTCAAGGGGGTCCTTGGTTTTTTGGAAGGGCAGGGCTTTTCATGAAGCCCTGACATACTAAATTTAAAGCCGAAGAAGAGATGCCTTCTATAGATCCCGTGTGGGTTAGACTCTTTGGCCTCCCTATTGAATTTTGGAATCCTACTATTTTTTCTTCAATTGGAAACTCTTTAGGAACTTTTATGATCACTGTTGATTGTACTCAAAATTTTGAACATATTATTTATGCTCGAATTTGTGTTTTAATGGATTTTGACAAACCCCTACCTAAAAATATCACATTACAATTTGGGGAAGACACTTGGAAGCAAGTAGTGGACTATGAGAACATTCCTTTTCATTGTAGAATTTACCATGAATATGGTCATTTGGCCAGTGCTTGACCAAATAAAATTTCTGATCAAAATAAAGAAGATATAAACTCGGTAGGTTTCCAAATACCTAAGAAGAAGAACACTTAGAAAAAACCAGTTATGAAGGATCAATCAAAGTCATCTGCTAATATGTTTGAAATCCTTTCCAAAAATGATGTCTGAGGAAGAGGAAATAATGGAAACTGAAATCTTAGAAATACAATTTAAATATGAAGGGAAGAACTCAGAGAAAAACCAACAAATCAAAGGTTTTCAACATAAAAAAAAAAGGAGAAAATTTACACAAGAAAAAAAATATTTCAAATGTCAAAACTTCAAATAATGCAGGTCCCAATATAGACTCCGTTGAACCATCTAGTAAAATTTTGGTTGTGTACAAGCATTCTTCAAGGTTAGAAGCCATCTTAGATTCAATTGGAATAAGTCAAGAAACGGGGAAAAAAATTGAATATGGATTCTAATAAAAAAGTAGGTCGCAAGACCAATCAATATCATATTGTAAAAGAAGGTGAAAAGCTTGTAGAGGAAGGTAATATTAATGCCCTTCCCAACTTTTTTAGCCCTGGTATTAATGAAGATCATCACTTGGAATATTAGAGGACTCAAAGGGAGTCTTTCAAAACAAAATGAAATTAGAAGAATGATTCGGATAAATCATCCACATCTTGTTTTCCTTCAAGAAACAAAGATGTCAATGGAGGATATGGACTTAATTGCCAGTAAAATTTGGCCAGTTGGAAAAGTGGTTTCCCTCAGTTCCCAAGGGACTTCAGTGGCATTGCTTGTCTTTGGGATCCAAAAGAGGTAGTTATTCACCATATGGTTGTCATTTGGGGTTTGTTGGCTATAGCTATTCAAAGTAGACATTCCAACTAGATTATGATATGCATTACTATTTATGCTCCAACTTATTTGGAGAAAAAAAGAAGATAGTGGAAGGATATTACTCATATTATCTCTCATTTTCCTAAATCTTGGATCTTGATCGGAGGAGATTTCAATACCATCCTCTCTCTGGATGAGAAAATGGGAGGAAATAGAAATTTGGACAAAAGCACTGACCTCATGAGTGAATATATTACAAACCTCCATCTTGTGGATATCCAACTAGATAATGGCCTTATGACTTGGTCTAACAGAAGGCAAGGCTTACCTTGTATAATGGAGAGATTGGATAGGTTTTTGCTTTCTAAAAATTTCTTAATCCATGGTCACATTCCTAAAGTGAAGACTCTTAATAATGTTGGTTCGGATCATTGGCTAGTCATGGTGGAAATGTGGAAAACCAATGTGAGTTTCTCTCCTTTTCGTTTTCAATTAATGTGGCTTAGATACATTTCTTTCAAACCTCATGTGCAACAATGGTGGAAGGAACGTAAACCTAGGCATGGGACTAAGATGTTCTATTTTGCCAAAAGACTGCAATATATTAAATCCAAAATCAAGACTTGGAACTATAAAGAGTTTGGGGATGTTCATAAAAAAAAACATGAAGTTATTGCTCATCTTGAAAATTTGAATAATAAAATCCGTTTATATGGCCTCACAGAGAAGAGAAGTGCAGATGAAATTAAACTCACAACTCAGTTAGAGGAATGGGAAAAAAGAGAAGAAATTGTATGGAAGCAAAAATCTAGAATTCAATGGCTCAAAGAAGGAGATCAAAACACAAATTTCTTCCACAAATATCTTCTAGCTCGAAGATCTCACAACTTTATTTCTTCCTTAAAATCAGATTCTGGAGATGTTGTTTATACTTGGGATGGCATGAACTCTATTATTGTTGATTACTTTTCCAATATTTGTGATGCTACTCCTCTTGACTCAGATTCTCACCATAATGTTCTTCAAGCAATCCCTTCTCTTATCACTTCTAAGGAGAACTCTATTTTGACTGCTCATGTTACTATCAATGAGCTTCAACAAGTAGTTTTTAAAATGCAAAAATGGAAAACCCCAGGTCCTGATGGTTTTCCTATTGAGTTCTACCAAGAGTTCTGGGATATCCTTCATGTTGATTTATTAGAGGTTGTGGAAGAAGCTAGGAAAGCCAAAGAAATTTTGAAAGTTATCAATAAAACTTATATTACTCTTGTTCCAAAAGCTCAAGAGGTTGATCATATATCAGCTTTTAGACCTATTGCTTTATGTAATGTTCTTCTCAAAATCATTACTAAAATAATGGCAAAAAGGTTGAAGCCTCTTTTGCATAAGATTATTTCCCCAGAGCAAGGGGGTTATGTGGAAGGACGTAAAATAGTATATGAGATAGTTCTTGCTCAGGAAGCCATCCATTCCATGGATATGCAAAATTCTCCTTCCATGTTCATTCGGTTAGACTTATCCAAAGCTTATGACAGAGTGAATTGGCACTTCCTTATCAAAGTTTTGAGGCAATTTGGTTTCTCTAAGGATTGGATGGATTGGATTATGGGATGTATCTCTTCAGTTTCCTACTTAGTTCTTATCAATGGCAGGCCTTCTCAGTATTTCCCAACTTCCAGAGGTATTAGGCAAGATGACCCGCTATCCCCTTATTTATTCATCATTCTTGTTGAATTCTTGGGTAGGACTATAACCAAAAAGAGGGAAAACAAAACCCTTGAGGGAGTTACCATTGCTCATGGAGCTAGACCTATATCTCATCTTCAATTTGTGGATGACTCTACTATTTTAGGTAAAGCTACAATTAAGGAAGCTTCTAATATTAAGCAAATCATTAACTATTTTTCTAAGGCTATTGGGCAGTTGATCAATGAAGACAAATCTAAAGTTATTTTCTTTCACTGCTCTGCTAGAAATGAATCCATGGTCTTGGATAAATTAAGATATAAGAAGACATCTCTTCCAATAACTTATTTAGGTATTCCCATAAATATTCAAATGCAGAAAAACACATATTCGAATTGGTTGTTGGACAAAGTCAAGAAGAAAATTGGAAAGTGGACCAACAAGTGGATTTCTTCTTGGGGTAGAATCACCTTGGTAAAATCAGTCCTTCAAGCTATTCCTATTTATGTTTCTTTCGTTTTGAATATCCTAAAGGATTTTTTTCAATAATTGGATCAAATCAATCATCATTTCCTTTGGAGTGGTACTAATGATATAGGGCTATAAACAACACACAGCAAGAGTCCCGATATCAACAATGCATAGGCCAAAATTCTAGCAAGTTTCATTAAAACAGAGGTCTTAATTCGAATACACAACAATTCCCAAAATAAATGGCCAGGAGTCCCTGTAACTGCTCCATACTCTCGGGCCACCTGTAACTTCACGCCACGTGTCCCTCTGCACTGGTCTCTACAATCGTCGGTTGGTCAACATTGTGAGAGCTCTGGTCGCGATATCGCGATGTTTTTGCTCCAATACTTTCTCTCTCCTCTTTGGTCGCAATATTGTGACATTTTAAGTGTTAGGCTTCTCTCTCCTCCTTGGGACCGCGATTCCATGACACATCATGAAATCACGACGTCTAGGCCTTTCTTACTCGCTTTCCTCCTTTGGGCCGTGAAACCGTGACATGTCACGATTTCACGACATCTTTGCATTCCGTATTGGTTGCTTCGTTCTAGGCCACGAAACCGTGACATGTCACGATTTCGTGACCATTTCATGCCCTTGAGTCTTTGGCTTGGAAGTGTCACGATTTCGTGACCACCTTGCACTATTGAGTCTTCACACCGGAAGCGTCGTGATTTCATGACCACTTTGCGTTTTGGAACCTTGCCTCCGGATATGTCACAATTTCACGACGTCCTTGAACTTTGTCTTCGAAGGTGTCATGATTTCACGACGATTCTTGTGCCTTAGAAATTTTTTGCCAAATATGTTCCTGTGCTTTCAAATCTTGCTTCCTGGATGTGTCGTGATTTAGCGACCATTTGGCATTCAAGTGGCTTTGCCTTGGAGCTGTCGTGATTTCACGACCAATTGGTGCTCGAACTGCTTTTCTCTAGAACTGTCATGATTTCACGATCGTTTGGCGCCTTGACCTCTCCGACCCGAAAATGTCACGATTTCGTGACCATTTCGCGTCACGGCTGCGTTGCCTCAAAAATGTCATGATTTCGCGATAGTTTTGCACCTTGGCCCTTTTCATCAAAAGTCATCGTGATATCATGACAGTTTGGCCCGCTGGCGCCCTTATTCAAAAAGCATTGCTATATCGCGACAGTTTTAGTACTTAAAGAAAAAAAATACATTTTGGGTGATGCAAGATTGCAGCTTCACCACCGGATGCTCCTGCATCAGACACCCGGGGTGAGTTTGAGAAGTGACCTCACTTATAATCTTTTCGAGGTAGACCCAGGCGATCAACCTCAGCCTTTGATAACCAAGTTGCGTCTTCAATGGGTCGGCCCTTCCATTTGACCAAGTACTCCGAGTAACTCCTGTTCCTAGTACTTCGGCCCTCGCGCATATCCAAAACTTCTTCTATCTCATCCATAACTGGGATGGCTACTGGAAGGCTCCACAGATCTGGACTGGGTATCTCACTGCTTTCTCCTTCATGATACTCGACCAAATCCGAGATGTTAAACACGGGGGAGATGTTAAGTTCGCTTGGTAACTCCACCTCGTAGGCATTACCCGAATCCCATTTGCCAATGATCTTACATGGCCCAAATTTCTTCATTTTCAGTTTGTTGTAGGTCTTGGCAGGAAACCATTCCTTCCTTAGATGGACCATGATAGAATCTCCTACTTGGAACTCCTTAGCTTTGCGTTTTTTATCTACCCTTGCCTTGTACTGAGCATTCATCTTGGCAATGTGTTTTGTCACTTCCTCATGCACTCCCTTCAGGTGTTCAGCAAAGTCTTCTGCTTCAGCACTGCATTTCTCCCTCGGATCTATCCTTCTTAATTCTAAAGCGTTTCTTGGGCTGCTCCCATAGATAATCTGGAATGGGGATTTATTTGTGCTCCTATTGACAGAGCTTTTATACGCGAATTCCGCTTGTGGCAAAATGAGATCCCATCCCTTGGGCTTGTCCCCTACCAAACATCACAATAGGTTGCCCAAACTCCTATTAACCACCTCTATTTTTCCATCTATTTGGGGGTGGTATGCAGAACTGAACTTTAACTCCGTCTATAGTTTCTTCCACAAGGTCTTCCAAAAATATCCTACAAACTTGGTATCCTTGTCCGACACAATGCTTCTTGGCAGCCCATGAAGGCGTACCACTTCCTTAAAGAACAAACCAACTACATGGACCACATCGCTAGTATTCTGGCATGGGATAAAGTGTGCCATTTTTGAAAATCTGTCCACTACCACAAATATGGAATCATGCCCCCTCTGCGTCCTGGGCAAACCAAGCACAAAATCCATACTAATATCTTCCCACGATCTTTTAGGTATAGGTAGTGGTTGATACAAACCAGTAGGCTACCTCATACCCTTTGCCATATGGAAAATCCTACAACTCTACACAAATTTTGCCACATCCTGTTGCAATTGTGGCCAGTAATAGTTTTCACTAACCAGTGAGATGGTCTTGTCATGACCAAAGTGTCCAGCTAAACCCCCACTATGCTTTTCTTTAATGAGGTTCTCTCTCATTGAGCTCCTTGGAATGCACAACTGGTTCCCCCTAAACAACATTCCATCTTGAATCAGGTAATCCAACCATTTAGTCCTGTCCAACGCAACAGGTGCAGTGCAGGCTTTCCAAGCTCCTACGAAATCGGGGTCTGCAGGGTATAAGTTCTTGAGTTCAGCAAACCCAACAACCTCCACTTTCATTTCTAGAATCATACATTGCCTCCTACTCAGTGCATCTACCACCCTATTGGATCTTCCACTCCGATGCTTCAGCACAAAGGTATAGCTCTGCAGGAACTCTACCCATTTCAGGTGCCTCTGATTCAATTTTCCTTGACTGTTAATATACTGCAGCGCTTGATGGTCGGTATAGAGAACAAACTCTTTTGGAAATAGATAGTGCCTCCATTTCTTGAGTGCTTGAACTATGGCATAGAACTCTTGATCATATATCGAATATTTTCTCCTGGCATCATTGAGCTTCTCACTAAAATAAGCTACAGGCCTACCCTCTTGGCTCAATACGGGTCCTATCGCACTGCTGCTCGCATCGCAGTCTACCTAAAAAACCTTATTGAAATCTGGAAGTGCTAAGATGGTTTGTTCAGTGACCTTCTTCTTTAGCATAGCAAAGCTTTTATCTGCTCCAACCGTCCACTGGAATTCCTTCTTGTTCCCCTTCATTGTCTCTGTAAGAGATGCACAAATACTGTTGAAGTTTCTAATGAATTTTCTATAGAAACTGGCCAAACCATGAAATGATCTAACCTCGATCACACTTCTTGGGATAGGCCATTCTAGGATAGCCTTCACCTTTTCGGGGTCCATTTTGAGACCATTAGCTGATATAACAAATCCCAGGTATACCAACTCCTTCTTCACAAAGTTGCACTTCTTCAGATTGATCAGTAACTGCTCTTCCCGCAGTTTCTCAAAAACCTTCTTGATGTGCATCAGGTGCTCCTCTAAGGTTCTGCTAAAAATCAGTATATCATCCAAGTAAATAATAACAAATTTTCCCAAAAATTCCTTCAGAACTTCATTCATTAACCTCATAAAGGTACTAGGTGCATTGGTTAATCCAAATGGCATAACCAACCACTCATACAGCCCCTCTCTGGTTTTAAAGGCTATCTTCCACTCATCCCCTTCTCTAATGTGAATCTGATGGTACCCACTTTTCAAGTCAATTTTTGTGAAGTACTCAGCTCCACTCAAGCAGTCCATGATATCATCCATCCTTGGCAGTGGGAACCTATATTTAATGGTGATCTTGTTGATTGCCCCAGAGTCGGTGCACATCCTCCATTCTCCATCCTTCTTGGGTGCTAATACTACTGGTACAGCACATGGACTAAGACTCTCCCTAATCAGTCCCTTCTTCAAAAGATCTTGAACTTGCCTATTTAGTTCCTCAGTCTCCACAGGCGTCATTCGATGTGCAGCCTTGTTTGGCAAGCTCGATCCAGGCACCAAATCTATGTGGTGACTGATCTTCCTAACAGGCGGTAAACCTTTAGGAACATTATCTGAAATGATATCTGGGAATTCTTCTAATAGTCCCATGACTTCCACTGGAATTTCCTTGCATCCTTCTTCCCTAACCCTGGGGATTATAGCATAGCACATATGATCCGGCTTCAGGCCTTCCAAGAATCTTATGCCATCAACTAGACAGACTCGTGCACTGCTGCATACTTTCTCATCCGCCTCCTTCAGGGGTTTTAACTTGTGGCGAACTCCATTATTTGATAGAGAATATGTGTTGGCTCGACCATCATGGACAGCACTTCGATCAAACTGCCATGGTCTCCCAAGCGGCAGGTGACATGCATCCATAGGCAAGATGTCACATAAAATCTCATCTCGGTAAGTTCCAATGTTGAACTTCACCATGCATTGCTCACTGACCAGCACCCGATGGTCCTTTTGCAACCATGCAATCTGATAAGGGTGCGGGTGTTTTCTCCTCGCCAGCTGTAGCTTGGCAACCATTTCCTCAGAAACCAAATTGTCAATGCTTCCATTATCTATGATGATGTTACATACCTTGCCTGTGCACTTGCATCTTGTTTGAAATAGGCTGTTACTTTGGCCTGTCTTTTCTTCTTCATTTAACAAGACTCTTCTGATGACCATTGCTTCTCCTCTTTCTGCCTCCTCTGAGTGCTTAGACTCTACACCTTCGTCTGCTACAGCAGCTCGGGCCTGACCCTCAGGTCTTCGATTTGGCCTCTCTTGATGCTACGGGAAGTTGTATGCCCTGTGTCCTTCTTCTCTGTAGTTGAAGCAGGTTCCTCGAAAGACACCTCTGCAAAACCCTTACCCAGACCTACCTCTTCCTCTTGGGTGGTTGTTGTTCTAATTATGTGGGCATTGGTCATCCTCCTCTTTCACTTCTTTCTATTTTTGGCTACTGCTAGCTTCACCAATTTTCCCAAAATCTTTGTATCTTCCACCACTGCCTCTTCCACCCCTGTCCTTCCCTCTCTGCTTACCATCAAACCTCCTATTCAGTTTCTCCTCCACTTTTAATGCAAATTGATATGCATCTTCTACTGTGCTCATTCTAACCAGCCCCAGCTCTTCTTGAATACTAGTTCACAATCCATTGATGTAACATGCGACCTTCTCCTTATTCACTTTCGAATGGTCAGTTCTAATTGATATTTGATAGAACTCTTTAGTATATTCCTTGACAGTCTTACTAGCTTGTCGAAGACTCTACATTTTCTTTAACAAGTCCAACTCATAATCTACAGGGATGAACTGCCTCTTTAGTTTCTCTACCATACTATCCCACCTTGTGATCCTTTCCTTTCCCCTCCTGTTCCTTTCCAACTGCACTCCTTTCCACCAGATGCTTGCATGTCCTTTTAGCTTGGTTTTCGTGAACCTGATCCGATTTGGATCTGATATCTCTTCGTATTCAAAATACTCCTCCATGTTGTTGATCCAGTCTATCAACTCCTCAGGGTTGAGGTTCCCAGAATAAGTGGAGACGTCAAATTTTGGCTTCTTCCCGATCTGGGAGATGGCCCTATATAGCCTAGCCTCAACTGGATCCAAAGCCTCTTCTTTGTCAGATGGAACCTCTTCTTCCCACACTTCATCTTCGTTGGGTTCTTCCATTCTCGGCTCGACTCCTCTTCAAATTTCCTCTTGCAGGGCCTCAACTTGCCTCTGTAGGGCTCTTAGATCGACCTCCTCCCTTCTTGCTCGCCTGTGCCTTATACCACCACGGTCTCTACGTGGAGGCATCCTACTTCTTCTTCGCAACCCACAACCACAGTCTTGGCGCAAACTGCCTCTCTGTTCGATGATCGGTTTGCACTCTCAGAACCAACCTGCTCTGATACCACTTGATATAGGGCTATAAACAACACATAGCAAGAGTGCCGAGATCAACAATGCACAGGCCAAAATTCCAGCAAGTTTCATTAAAATAGAGGTTTTAATTCGAATACACAGTAATTCCAAAAATAAATGGCCAAGAGTCCCTATAACCGCTCCATACTCTCGGGCCACCTGTAACTTCACGCCACGTGTCCCTCTGCACTGGTCTCTGCAATCACCGGCTGGTCAACGTCATGAGAGCTCTGGTCGCGATATCGCGACATTTTTGCTCCAATACTTTCTCTCTCCTCTTTGGTCACGATATCGTGATGTTTTTGGCATTAGGCTTCTCTCTCCTCCTTGGGACCGCGATTCCGTGACACGTCATGAAATCGCGATGTCTAGGCCTTTCTTACTCGCTTTCCTCCTTTGGGCCGTGAAACCGTGACATGTCACGATTTCGCGACATCTTTGCATTCCGTACTGGCTGCTTCATTTCGGGCCACGAAACCGCGACATGTCACGATTTCACGACCATTTCATGCCCTTGAGTCTTTGGCTCGGAAGTGTCACAATTTCGGGACCACCTTGCGCTGTTGAGTCTTCGCATCAGAAGCGTCACGATTTCATGACCACTTTGCATTTTGGAACCTTGCCTCCGGATATGTCACGATTTCGTGACGTCTTTTAGCCTTGTCCTCGAAGGTGTCATGATTTCGCGACATCCTTGAACTTTGTCTTCGAAGGTGTCATGATTTCATGACGTCCTTGAACTTTGTCTTCGAAGGTGTCGCGATTTCACGACGTCCTTGAACTTTGTCTTCGAAGGTGTCACGATTTCACGATGATTCTTGTGCCTTAGAACTTTTTTGCCAAATATGTTCCTGTGCTTTCAAATCTTGCTTCCTGGATGTGTCACGATTTCATGACCATTTGGCACTCAAGTGACTTTGCCTCGGAGCTATCACGATTTCACGACCAATTGGCGCTCGAATTGCTTTTCTCCGAAACTATTGCGATTTCATGACCGTTTGGCGCCTTGAACTCTCCGACCCGAAAATGTCGTGATTTCATGACCATTTCGTGTCACGGCTGCGTTGCCTCAAAAATGTCATGATTTCGCGATAGTTTTGCACCTTGGCCCTTTTCATCAAAAGTCGTCACGATATCGCGACAGTTTGGCCCGCTGGCGCCCTTCTTCAAAAAGCGTCGCGATATCGCGACAATTTTAGTACTTAAAGAAAAAAAATACATTTTGGGTGATGCAAGATTGCAGCTTCGCCACCGGATGCTCCTGCATCAACTAAGGAGAAAATAAAATGGGCCTTGGTGAAATGGGATACTTTATGTCTTCCTAAGAGTGAAGGGGGGTTAGGATTCTGGTCTTCAATTAATAACAACAAATATTTAGCTGCTAAATTATATTGGAGGATGTTGCATCACCCCAATGCTCTTTGGGCCAATAATCTTCATGCTAAATATATTGAGAACAAAAGTCCTAAAGACCTTGTTCGTTATCAACTTCCTACCAAAGGTTCTCCCATTTTAGCAGTTCTTAAGGCTGGTGAGGATTTGATAAAGAAAAATTATTTTGGATCATTCATAATGGTCAACATGCAAATTTTTTGACAGATTCTTGGGATGGTCACAAGCCTTTGATAACTCAGTTTCTCGATTTGAGGTCTTGGATGGAGGAGCTTCACCGAGATAATTGGATAAAGGTGGCTAATTACTATTGGTACCATACTGGTAATTCAAATGTTGGTAGATATTGAATCCCTATTGAGGATTGGCCTATTCAAATCCTAGAAAGGCAAAGACAAGATATCCAAGGCATCCTTCATATGATATCCCTCTCTTGGTCCCATGAAAAATATTGTTTTGGATGGAACAACACTACTAAGGGTGAGTATTCAGTTGCTCAAGGTTATTTGACCTTATGCCATAATAATCCCAACCATTCTTCTAACATATTTTCTCAATTGTGGTCTCAAAATCTCTGGCCTAAGGTGAGGTTCTTTAATTGCCTTTTATTGCATCGTAGGGTGCTTACTAGTGAGCAACTTATGAAGCGTGGTTTTCATGGCCCTTTTAGATGTGAAATGTGTGAAGAGAATGTAGAAAATATCAACCATATTTTTATTGAGTGTACTTTAGCCTCTGAGCTATGGAGGAGAATGGCCACTTTACTTGGCTTATAGTGGTCCATTTTTTTTACTTTTGAACAGCTTTGGAGGGATTGGCCTAATCAAGAGGGTGTTGATCATTTTATTAGGTAGTTAGTTTGGATGGGTTCTACCATTCTTCTTTGGAATATTTGGAATGAAAGGAACAATCAAATTTTTAATTAAGATAGGAATGCAATTCACTATATTTGGAAAAAGACCATAGCCAACTTAGTTGAATCAGTCCATAAACTCCTTAATCACCCCCAAAACTCCCACCAAAGATGGGATCAAGTGATGCAAAGATTGAATATTAAATCTTCTAAGGGCAACCAACTTAAAGGGAATGTGAGTATTAGTAAGATGGATAGGACTAGAAATTGGCAACATCCTCCTAAGGATTTTGGAAAAGTCAATACTAATGGAACCTCTAGAGGGAACCCTGGAAAAGCTAGTGTGGGAGGAATTGGTAGACTTTCAGATGGCTCCCTAGTTTTACTTTTGCTAAGAATTTGGGTATTATTTCCAATAACCTTGTTGAGGGGTATGGTATCCTCAGAGGTCTTCAGGAGGCTACTAAGGTTGGATGGGAAAAGGTGTTAGTTGAGTTTGACTCTCAACTTATGATTAATATCTTGAAGACTCCTAAGAATCATAAGGTGGATTGGAGAATAAAAAGAATTATTGAGAAGATTTAGTTAATCTAGATGGGATTTTTGAAAGTTGATTACAATCATGTGGTTAGAGATCAAAACAAGAGTTCCGATGCTTTAGCTAATTGGGCTTTGTACAAAGGTGATCTTACTTGTTATGGCCACCCTCCCATATGGTGGGCTTCTCAAATTAGGGAAACTCTTCTTTCTATCATTTCTTTGGATGGCTCTAGTTCTGAAGGTACCTAGTTTCTTCTTGTTTTTTTTGCTTCTCTTTGGTTCATTCAGTTTTTTTTTAGTTCCCTAGCTCATTCTATTCTTTATTTTGTTTCCTCTGTGGATTATTGCCTTAATAGTCTTCTGGTCTAGATAGGTCATTGTTTTGTTCATTTTTTTTTCTTTTTTGTTTTTAGATTTTTTTTTTAGTTTTTTAAGGTGGGTGGGTTCTTTTGTTTTGTTTTGTTTTTGTGTTCTTTGTGTTGTTTTTTGTTGTTCTTGTGTTTTTGTTGTTTTGTTTTTTTTTTGTTATTGTTCTTGTGTTTTTTTCGTTCTTGTTCTTGGGTTTCTCTTTGTTTGTGTTATTTCGTGTTTTTATGTGTGTGTGTTTTCTATGTATTTTTTTTTGTTTATTGTCTGTTGTTGGTTGTTTTTATTTTTTATTTTTATTTTATTTTTTTAATTTTTTAGGTTTTGGTTGTGTTTATTTTTCATGTTTTTTTGGGTTATGTCTTTGTAGTGTTCTGTTGTTTTTGTCTTTTTTGTGTTTTGTTATGTGGTTCTTGTGTTTTTATATGTGGTTTGTGTTGTGGTTTATTTTATCTTATTGTGCATTTTTGGTTGTGCTTTTGTTTTTGACACACTCAAGGAGCATGTTTTTTATTTTATTTTATTATGTTTGTTGTTATTTACTTATTTTTAAATTGGTTTTGTGTGTTTGATTACTCCTTGAGTATGTCAAAGGTGGTAGGCCAGGTCCGAGTCCTGGGAATTTTTGGCGGAATGGATACCCCTGCCTCCTTGGGTCTTACCCGAAAGTGGCATCCATTTTGGGATGTTTTCCACACAAAAAAAAAAAAAAATAGGCACAAACTAACCATCTAAGTATTTACATAAATGCAACTATGAAACCCGAACCTCTAACATCAAGCATGAGAATGTGAACTTGAGGCGAAGATCAATGTATTGCTCCTTTCATTTAGCTCTTCAGGAATATTTACAATGGTACAGGCAAACACGCTAGAGCCGACCCTTAAAAATGAGGGTTCGACCTCTACTTATAGTTTTCTTATTACAATAATCAAGAAAAATACACATAATCTTGTTACAATAGTACAACAAATATTTTAGCTGGCATTAGCTCATTGGTCCATCCTCTAGGAAATCCATTGAAAGAAAGTCCGCCATGACAGCTCGGGGTCTCTGCAACTTGTTGATCGCTCAGTGGAACTGAAGCTCAGGCCATTAAAGATCACATGTTTCCGTTGATCCTTCTTGGGAGTGAATTACCATCATCGATCTATAACCGCCTCTGGTTTGATCTTCTTGGAAACCCTCGATGCTTCATCTTCCGATCGACTATTACAATTTTTTTGTAGCAATATCTTTAAAACAACCAAGATTTGGCAGCTTAACCTCCACCATTGATCTTCTTCATAGCATGATTCAGATTCAATCCGGCACAAGCTAAATGCCATTCCACTTTAAAATTGATGATGTCATCTTTCTTATCAGAAATAGCAAAATCTCCAATCTAGATCTTTGAACCTCGAATCCGCTCTGGGATCTTTATCTTCCACCTCATCTTCTTCAATCCGCATTAGAATATTGATGATGTCACCTCTTTCCATTATATTTTGTGGATTTCATTCTGGATGGAACGAGCGCATTGTGTTAATCACCAATCCAGGTCCAAAGTTAGTCACATACCTTCTTTCATCGTGAATCCACACTTTTATTATTCCGTCACCCTGTATTATCTTCATTCTAGAAAGGAAATACTTGTTCATTCCCCGAATCACCAATCCACACTTTTTTCCAATGACGTCATCATCTCCTTGAAACTTTTGTGGATTTTGAAGATAGCGCCAATCCGGAGTTGAAAACAAAAGGACCTTCCTAGAATCACCATTCCACACTTTTTCGTCATTGACGTCATCGTCTCTTAGGAACTTTTGTGGATTTGAGATCTGTCTTCATTTCGGAGCCGGAGTGAAGTCACCCGGAATCGCTCCAAACATGAAAACTTCACTAACTATTGAGCGGATTCATATCTTCTGACCCGGTTCCGCTTCAAAGCATACTGTAAGGTTTATGGAATGATGATTTTATCACTTAGTCAAAATTATACAAAATTTTACTAAGTATGTGGCCATTTTGGGCCTACATTCTAGCGCCTCCCGGGTGGATTTGCTTGCAAAGCCAATCGAATCCAGAGTCTTATCCATTGGGCCTTAGGAGTCAAAACAATACTTATCTTTGAAGATATGTTTTAAGGAATAATTTCCATACAAACACTACCCTCTGAAAGCTCAAATTCTTCCTAGAGGGTAAAGGTTCATATCGAAACCATGCAAAAAACATCATAGAACTCACTTGTTCAACTAGAGACTGTATCCATAATATCAGTATTACTACTACCTTCAAAAACTATACATAACTCTACCTCCTTTATAAGGCTTCACTTCAAAAAATGCCTTCACAAAAAATGTTGCACTGTAGACTTCATGCCTTTATTGCTTATATAGAAATACAAAACTGATGTATTAGAAACACAAAAACTATGTATATGTACAAACAAAAATGAAATGATTTAAGTGTGGGCCCCTCTTGGGCCTGTAGCTGCTCAATCCTATCCTCATTCTTCTATAACCTCTTCATCATCATCTTCTATAGCCTCTTCCTCATCATCTTCTCCTGGAGCCTGTAGTCTCTGATTATCTTCATCGGAGGTGTCCCCAAATACTTGGACCATTGATTCCAAAGATCGAAGAGCCTATTTCTAGGCTTGCTCAGAGGGATTTGATGTCTCTTTAAGCTGCTTATAAACATATTGTAGTTCCCCAACATCCTCATAATTAGCAACATTCCCTCTAGTCACTAGATCTTCCATGAGATCTCTTAAGCGGGTGTAACCCATAATTAATTTGGTAGCTTGTTCTTGGGATAGTGGCTCTTCCAATGAATCAATTTCAGCCTCATCCTATAAGTTCTCCTTGATGCTTTGTTGGGCTTCTTCCATAGATAACAAGTTGTGATCCTCCTTCCAGAGTCCTTTGAAACCAATATGAACCATTTCCTCATTTATTTCAATAATGTCTTTAATTCCTCTTTCCATCCTATCAAACAATAGCCAGGCTCTCTGAACTGCCCTATGCTTTTTCACCACTATTTTGGAGGCTACCCCAGCTAGATTCCATTCTCTATTAGAAATTGGTTTAGCAGCATCACTGAGCCTACTACCAACCAACCTGTACATTTGTTCCATCGAAATCACCATAGGCTGTAACTCTCTAGTGATTTGATCTAAATCCTTCTGAATGGTAGATAGCAATTGGTTGGCATCCTTCAGGTAGTCGATTATGAGTTGAAGACCTGAACATTTTTCTTGAACTTCAGAAAGCAACTCTTGCTTTATCCTTTTCAAAATATCTTTGGAAAAACTTGAGGACTTGGCTTTCTCAATCTGAAGCTGATGTTTCAAATTTTGAATTTCTTTTGCCTGATCCTCATTCAACTTCTTTTGTTCTTCTAACTAATATTTCAACTCATTAGCCTTTTGAAACCTTTCCTGCCAACTCTTAGCCTCTTTCCTCGAGCTTTCTCTACTTCCTTTTGATCATTGAGGCTCTTCTTAAGTTTTTCAACTTGTTGTTCTAGCTTATCTACCTTATATTTTGCTATATCAGTCTTCACATAAAAGGTCTCTAAGTGAGCCTTGGCCATCCCTAACTCATCTTCAGTAGGAAGCTTGTCAATATCTTCTATGATTTCCTCCGCTCTATAATCCTGAGTAGTCATTTCATTTTTAGGTTTGCTCACCTACGGAATCAAAGACCTTGAAACCCTTTTCCTAGTGATAGGGTTAACATACATACTTTTTCTTGTCACAACCATCCTGCTGGAAGGCTTGGTAAGCTTCTCTACCCAATAGTCATTTATGCTCTAAGTGGCTGCTTATTCTTTTGATACAACAATAGACCTTGAAACATCAGCATCCAAAGGAGATAATGACATCAAAAACATAAGGGTGGACTGACTTGTTGTTGGTGGGGGTGGAGATACATTGACAACAACCTCTATTATAATGGTAGATTCTGTGACTACCACTATTGTTGACATAGGTAAATTCAGAGAAATAGGGATAGAACTGATAGTAGAAGGGATGGATGAACTTGGAATGCAGTGTCCCATGGATGGTGGTAATGAAAGAGATGAGGATGCAATAATGGTGGATATTGAAGTGGATATCTCAAAAGTGGAAGGTGGGTTTGGAGGAGGCTATGACACAATAGAACTGACTGGTACCTCCATAGCTACTGATGGGATGAGGGAAGAACTGTGAGGTGGAGGAGGTAAATTTACCACATTTTCTTGACTAGAAAGGGAGGGAAATCCTTTTGGGGATTCATGGAGATGAGAAGGAGAAGAGGGATTAGAAACCATACCTTCACCTACAGATGTAGGGTGTTCTTGTTCAGCTTCTGTCTCAAGTTGTTGTTCTTGTTCAACTAACCCTTCTGTATTAAAAACAACCACCTCTTCAGCAATTTCTTCCATACTCATTTTTTACTTCTTGGAAACCTCTCTCTCCTCTATTTTTGGGGTTCTCTTAGTCCTTTTATGAACTAATCAAAAAGCATCCATCTCATCTTCGGAATATTCCTCTGATAAATCTCCTTGCACTTCCCCAAGAAGTAATGATTGTTCAGTAATGGATTGCGGTTTAGTTGATGTTGCAGGAGCAAAAGAAAGTGGCCTGAACCCAAAACTCTTATCCTTCTTCTTCCAACTAATATCTTTGTCCTGAGGCTGCCCCCTAGAGCTAAACATGAAGGCCTAGATCTTGTTTCAATAATAGGGGTACTGACAACCTTTTCTTTAGAATACCTCATTTTTCTCATCATCCTAGCCCCTTTAGGGAATTTCTCCACCTTCTCAGAAGTAGGACTGAAGGTTTTCAATACTTCGATGGTTGTTAAAGAAGCCTTTTGATCTGTAGAAGGTTGGAGAGATTCAGAATCACCCTGGGGATTTTCAACCATTAATACAATGTGCCTCACATCCTTTAGCCTCCAAGTATCAATATTCTCATTATATCTTTTTGAAAACTCTTTATCAATTTTCATTCCAAATTTAGATTCAGCTTTTCCAATTTCAACTCTCATACACCACCAATCCATAATCTTGGCATCCTCCCATGGTCCCTTATAATCCTCCTCTTCTACTTCTTCTGCAACTTCCCTTTTAGGTGGCATTTCTTTTTTCTTTGCTGACTTCGACTTGGAGGAGGGCCTGCTTTTCTTTGTAGTTTCTGCTTTAATCTTGTCAATCATATCCTCGGTAATCTGATGACCGGGCTTGTGGTCAGGATCAAAATCTTCAATCTACTCATAAAAATCCAACCATGGAGGTAACTGATCCATCTTGGAGACATTCCACTCTAAAAGAGTAGTCTCATCATTGTTTCTTCCCTATTCAAAATTAGCCCTGGGCCTTTTCTCAAATTTGTAGGCCTTATCTCCGTTCAGGGTTTTATTTCTTGTAGTGAAAATATCATCAGGATCATAACTCCACTTCTGAGGAATATAAAATAGACCTAACCTATCTAGGTATCGATCAATTTGCTGACTCTGCCCCTTCTTAGTAATGGTGATATCACTCAAGGTGCGGTGGGAAAGCAAAGACTTCCTTTTTCTCCCCAAACCATATTTCGAGTCAATGTACTCTGCTTGCCTCAAATATTCCAAGGCGAAGAGTCTCTCCATGACAAAGTGGGGCAAAAGAAAAGGTTTACCCATGAAACCATATAATATGATGACTATACCTTCAGTTAACAAATACCAGTCCCCTTCCTCTGCATCTTTAGTCCTCAGAATCTCTTTGGCTAGGGGTGGCAATCTAGGGAAATTACCATACATTATTTTGAGGGCCGGTCCAAGAAATTCCAAATTGAACCTATAGTGAGACTCACTACTTCTTAAATGGTTTGTCCAATAGTAAACTGGCATAGGTTCTCCTTTATCAGTCTTATCCTTGATTGGAATCCACGACATTCTATCTTTAACAATGACATAAAACATCCATACCAAGTTTGAGCAATGCCTAAAGCTAGGAGCATCGATGCCCCTCTTCAAGCTTACTAGTTGTTCATGTATTCTTTGGGTGAGAAAATTTGGCCAATCAAAATAAATCACCCTTATCCCTTTCTTTACCACCTCCTTTTCATACATCCTTTCGTTAGAGATACAGTATGCAGTGACAATTTTCCAACCATGAACCTCTTCATCAGAGTCCAAACCCTCCATGCAGGCCAACATAGAGAACAGAATGGGGGTTACAAAATTTTTGATAGAAATGGGGACTTCAGGCAACTCTTCTTGGGGTTTGGTATTCAGCTGCTTATAAACCCAATTCCTAAATGACTCACCATCATTTGCCCGCTTCTTTATGGAATAAAACCCAGTTTGTTCAACAATTTTAAAGGGTTTTGGTGGTACTTGCGGGTCAGACCCTAAGGCAAAAATCTCATGATAGAAAGAGGTAGTGATGCTAAAAAGGGTCTCACCCTCGTAGGTTTTTACTGCCTTGGCCAATGGGTCATAGAATTTAACTATTGCAACTATCAACTCAGGACATGGGTGAACAGAATCACAAATGTAAAAGGATAGATAAGAAAGGATGGAGCATCTACCTTCTACTGATAGAGCAACATTATTTTTGTATCTATTATTCACACTCTTTCTTAGTCTCATCCTTTCAGTGATGGTCATCGTCGTGTCCGCTACAACCTCGACTTTATCAAGGTAAGGCATCGACATCCTGTCATCCAGAGTTTTGAACTCTAGGACATCTTCTGTGGCCTCTATGGGTGATTTCTTAGGAGCCATCTTGCAGTAGTAGGACTTTGCACACTGTAATAAGTGAGGGGAAATTTAGAATGTTGTTATGCTTCTCTACAGCCTCGTGGTCACTAAATGAACCCTGTGCAAGACTTCATCACTTTTTATCTCCTGGAATGTGCGTATCATCCACCATAAATGCAGCTATTGCATGATATCTTTGTTGGCACACTTCACCATCCTTCCATTATTTCTTTGGTGGCTCAAAGGTGACATCCTATCTTCTTATTGGTTGAATTTTGAAATTGTGTTGCCAGCTCATCATATCTCTTTGGCTACTCTTTGGTTCATGCACGAGTTCATTAGAATTGAATGCGGGAGCACTCTTTAGCCTCCACGTGTCAGATTGGAACTTGTTGTTCAACTTTGGCCTTATTCCGCTCTAGTGTCTTAAGAACCTTTCGAGTCCACTTTGGTACTTGAAGCTTGCATGCATGGCACTCTACCTCGATTCCACTCTGGCTATCTCCAGCTTTGAGAGGTTCCCGGATTAGCGTCGTTCTTTGTCCTTCTTTATGTAGGATAGAAACTGATAGACCACTCCATGGAAATCTGGATTTAACCATGCGGACTTGAGGGTGGAATGCCATTCTAGAGAGTTTTACACAACACCATGTGTGGAATGGAACATTACCATGCATTTTGGCCAACACTTAGTCATTTCTTGCAAACTTTCTTCTCTCTCTTCTCTTTTTTTTAGCATTTCTTTGAAAAGAACTAATTACAAAGTGCAGAAAAGAAATCAAATACAAAGTGCATAAAGGAAGGGGAAATATTTGTACAATGTATATACATATGTTACAATGAGCTCACTTCTTACATATAGTAGAGCTTGAGGTGGAAACCATTCATCGAAATTGGTTGTATGTTTCCCTCTGGATCCTTCAACTGAAATACATTAGACTCTTTAGCTTCCACTATTTCGAAAGGACCATCCCAAAAGGAATCAAACTTTTCATGCTTGCCTGGTTTTGCCCTATCAACATTCCATCTGAGAACTGAGTCTCCAACTTGGAGTTTTCTGAACCTGGACTTTTTATCAAACCATGCTTTAATGTCTGATGAATGCTTTTGAAAATGATCATATGCTTGAGTTCTGCTCTCTTCCAATCGTAGCAAGTGTGTCAACCTGGTTTTAACTGGATCATCCTCTAATTCTTCTTCTGTACTGACAAGCTTAAGCATTGGGATCTCTAGGTGAATTGGCAATACCACCTCTTTTCCATATACCAGTGCATAAGGAGAAGTTTTGATAGACTTTTTAATAGTAATCTTGTCTGCCCATAGAGCATGGTTGAGCAATAGGTGCCAACTCCTTTTGTTACCTTCTAGAGATTTTCTCAAAATCCTTAATAGGTTTTTATTGGTAGATTCTGCAAGTCCATTACCTTGTGGGTAATAATTTGAAGTATTTTTAAGAGTGATGCCATACTTGCTGGAAAACTCAATGTACTTGGCTCCTATGAAAGCAGGGCCATTATCACTCACCAAAGCTTTCGGGACTCCAAATATGGAAATCAAATTCTCCATAAAGTTGATCACAACTTCCTGGTCTGCCTTCTTTGTAGGAATGGCCTCTACCCATCTGGTAAGATAATCTATAGCTGTCAAGATAAACTTGTGCTCTACTGAAGAATTAGGATTTATAACTCCTATAAAATCTAATCCCCATTGTTGGAAAGGCTCCTCAACTTGAATAGGCTTCAAGGGAGATGCAACATTTTTGGTTCTTCCAACGTACCTCTGACACTTGTCACAAGCCTGGGTAACTTTAAAAGCATCATTGAACACATAAGGCCAATAATAGCCTACTCTTATTATCTTCAAAGTTGTAACTCTTCCTGAGCTATGACCACCTGCTGACCCTCCATGAAATTCTTCTATGACTCTTTTTTGTTGGTCCTCCTTCAAACATTTTAGGAGAATACCATCCAAGTTTCTTTTGAACAACCCTTCAGGTAGTAATACATATTTTAGAGCATGAAGTCTATACCTCCTTCTTTGAGAAGGATTCAGATCAGGTGGGCAGATCCCAGTTTGGAAATACCTGGTCATTTGCTCAATCCAATCAGAATCTGGAGTGTGTACAATCTCTATTTGATCCTCTTCTGTCATCTGACAAGCTATCATTTCGGCCAATGTTGAAGCATCTATCAATCCTTGGCACAAGGCTCTACCTCTTACCAGCTTGGTGGGATGTATTTCTACATCATATTCCTAGATCTTAGTAATCCAACCAGCCCTTTTATCTCCCAAGTCACCTTGTAAAATAAAACTTCTTACATCTGGATGAACCACATATACCAGGGTTTTGCTCTGTACCAGATATTGTCTAAACTTCTTTAGCGACTTCATTACAATGAACACTTGTCTTTCAATAAAGTTATATTTTACCTGATAATCATGTAAATTCTGACTCCAAAAGAACATAGGGTGTTCATCCCCTTGATTATCTTTCTGGGTGAGTACCGAGGCATAACTCTCTTCAGCTCCATAAGCATAGAGAATAAAATATTTAGTGAAATCAGGATTTATCAAGACTAGGGCTGTTGCAATGGATTGCTTGATGACCTCAAAATCTTGCTTCCTAACCTCGGTCCACTTGAACTCTACCTTTTTCTTGAGTAGTTCAGATATAGGCCTCACTTTCTATGCAAAATCAAAAATGAATTTCTTGACAAAATTGATTTGACCTAGGAAGGACTGCAAGGTCTTCTGATTAGTAGGCAAAGGAATAGCTAGAATTGCTCTAATTATTTTTGGATCTATGGCCATACCTTCCTTTGAGACCACATGGCCTAATAGTTTTCCCTCATGTACTGCAAAAAATGACTTCTTAGGATTCAGTGAGATACCAAATTCTCTGCACTTTTGAAAAACCTGTTCCAAATGAGATAGATGATCATTTTTATCATGAGAAAAGACCGTCATGTCATCTAGGTAAATCAGAATAACTTTGTTTATAAGTGTACCAAAGGCATAGTCCATGGCCCTCTGAAATGTAGCTCCAACATTAGACAGCCCAAAGGGCATTCTCTGATAGGCAAATGTACCCCATTTTGTGGTGAATGTTGTTTTGTATTGGTCTTCATATTTTACCCAAATTTGGTTATATCCAGAGTAACCATCCAATAGTGAGAATATTTCTGCTCCAGCTACCACTTGTAAGATCTGGTCAATCTGAGGGAGGGGGTAGTGATCCTTGAGGGATGCTTGATTCAGATTTCTAAAATCTATCGCATAGGCGTATATCCCCATTCTTCTTTCTTACGGGTACCAAATTGGCTACCCAAGTGGAATGTTTTATTGGATATATTATCCTAGCCTTTAGTAGCTTTAAGAGTTCCTCTCTCATAATGGCTTCTATCCTCGGATTGGCAGGCCTCTATTTTTTCTGGAATGGTTTAGCATCGGGTTCTAACTCAATAGTATGCTGGATAATCCTTTTGTCATACACCTTAAGGTCTTCATATGACCAAGCCACAGTGTCTTGGTATTTTAAGCATAAAGTTTTAATCTCTTCTGCTTCCTCAGGTGAACACTGGATCCCAACATTGAGCTTCTTTCCTATTTCGACCTCCACTTCTTTATAGATATTTTTACCGACCTTCATAGCTCCAACCTTCTTTCTATCTTCATTATCAAATAGACTTTCAAGGGTGACCAATCCCCTTGGAATATGATTGTTTCTTAGTTGGATAAAGTCTTGCTGATCTATTTCCTCCAAGTCTTCCTCTTGGACAGTTGAGAAGCATGCTTCTCTTATCATAAAATCTAGAATTTGTTCATCACTTTCAAAAACCTACCAGAATATCTGCTTGTCTGGCACTGCAGGTCTGAAAACCATTTTAATTCCCTTGGTCTTCTTAGTTCCAAAATCCATAGGAGGATTGAAATTAGCTCCCTTCATTGCCAATGAATCTGCCAGGTGATTCTCTTCTCTAGGCACAAAACTTAGATTCAGGGCATCAAATGAATCCATTAGGTCCCATACCCTATTTCTATAAGCTTTTAAGTAATGGTGCTTACTACTGCACTTATTCCTTACCTGATGGACTATCAACTCAGAATCACCATATATGTTCAAAATCTTGATGCCCATGCTTTTTGCTTGCATCAATCCGAGGCACAAAGCCTCGTACTCTACAACATTGTTAGTACATGACCATGTCAGTCTATAAGAAAAATTCTTTATCCCTTCGACTGTGATTGTAGAACCACACCAGCCCCTGCACCATTTCTACATTTAGCACCATCAAAATGCATAACCCATGTTTCCTTGTTTCTTAGGGATTGATTAGAAATAGCAGGGAGTTTCTTTTCCAATTCAGTTGTGATGTTGTATGTACCCATACCAGTTCCAAATTGACTATAGTCTTCTCCGAAAGGCAACTCATCTTCAATGTCTAGCTCCTCAATGTTTTCCACTAGCTCAAATTCCTCCAAAGGATTAAGATTGCACAGATCCTCTTCAATATTTTCAATATGATAAGCAACTGGTTTCTCAGGTGTTATCCTTATCCTTTTTCCTTTGAAAGGGATTACCATGCTAGAATAATCCATGTACATACATCCCCCTAGTTTTGTAGTAAATTCTCTTGAGAGGCATAACCCGAAATAGGGTTCTAAGTCCACCACCACTATTTCTTGCACCATCGTTACCTCGGGAGCTCTGTGCAACCTCATCAGTACATCTTTAATAACCCCAACTATCTTGATAGGTGTCCCATCTAATTGCAACACTCCAGGACAAGACCGGGTATATTCCATACCCATTTCTTCATAGACCACCTTAGGCATAACTGTGGTTGATGCTCCTGAATCAATCATACAATTTTGGACTACCCATCCTTCCATTCTTAAGGATATGTAGAAAGGGGGAGGTTTGTTTTTTAGAACAATAGGTGTCATTTCTTTCTTTTCTGGTGGTATACTGAGGATGGTGGTGGTTGGTCTATTCTGGGGATTTTTGTTGAGGGAAGCTTTAAGTAGGTCAATCTGGCCCGGAATGAAAAGAGTGTCATATAGGCTAGCTTTTGATGGAATCCTTTTCATCTCCTCAACAATGTTGTACTCAGACTTGGTCAGGGATAGTCTTTCCAGTCCTCTATCTGGCTCACCATATTTCCTTTTGTATTGTTGGGTTGCCTCTAATATTTATCTTTTGGTAATAGAGGGGAACCTGAGCCTTTCTTGATCCTCACCCTTGGATCTCATTCTATCTCCTTCTATTTCTCTTTCGAGATTTTTAGGGAGACTATCTGTCTTCTCCTTCCCTCTAGCTTGAGGAATAGGAAAAGTGTCACTGCTTTGAGGGGGAAGTCAACTTTCTTTTGAGAAGGGACCTGGAATTGTCCCATCTTCTAGGGGTCTACTTGTAAAGCTTTCTTTCCAGACCTTGTCATAACAACAATTGGGCTTTCTTCCTCTAACTCTTTTTTGGCCATGATCTGATCAGGGTGCCATAACATATTAACCCTCCCCTTCTGATTCCTTTTAGCTTGATCCATAGCTTGTTGAACATGGTGTTGATACATCACACAAGATTGTGAGTCATGGGGGTCATTGCATACCAAACACCAAACATTTGCAAGAGTGGTATCTGCAGAACACTCCGGCTCCTCATATGCTGCATTCACCCTAACCCCAGTACTATTACTAGGACCAGGCCTTTGATATTTGTTTACATATGGGAATCTCCTCTGTTGTGACCTTTCCTGATCTCTCTTTTCCATCGAATTCATTCTGTTACTCAGAGTTTTCATGGTATTTTGTATATCTAGAATAGCAGACAATTCTTGAGAAGGTTGAGAAGGAAGGGGAGGAAAAGGAGGTGTAGAGGATACAGGTTTAGACCAAGGAATCAGATTCATTTGTGGAGATGGAGATGGTAAAGAAAGGGGGTCCATGTAGGAGGGCTTTGTGGATTGCTCATGGCCACTATTGGTTTCTGAGTTATAGGGCAACACGATTTTGGGGGAAATTCTTCCCACATTGATCAGGATATTTTTAGCATGGACGACTGCATTATAAACTTGGGGGAAGGTTTCTACTCTAGATTGTTGTGTTTGCAAACCTAGCTCTGATCCCAGGGCATGAATATAATACATATAAGCCAAACATGCAACTGGTCTAGCAGTGGGGGAATTCTCTTCCATGTTCTACTAAATCTCAAATTAAAATCTGAGATAGTTTCTTGCTAGGTTTTTTGCATGGTTGTAAACTGATTCAGTAGGGAAAAGGGATCAACAGATTCATTAAATTCTTCTATGAATGGCTCAACCAATGATTGCCATGAAGTAATAGAATTATCTTCCAGAGTTCTAAACCAATGCAATATCTTTCCATGAAAGGACAGGGCTAGAATTCTGACAATAATATTTTCTTCTTTTATGTTGTGGATTGCTGCCAGATTCAGGATATCTTGGCAGTGCTCGTAAGCTATTTTCCCAAATCCATCATACATGGGGGTTGCCTTAGATACAGCCTAGGGAATGGCATCCATTTGGGCTAATCTAAGGGGCCCAGTTGAATCCCAGTTAGGGTACTTCTGAAGTGGCTGATTAGGAGCCACATTATGTGCCATATTTTTGGTTGTAGGTCTTCTTGGGGGAACTATTGGGTTTTCTTCCAGAAGCTCTTCTTCTTCAATAAAATCTTGATCCAAACTTCTGATAATAGCAGCCCCTCTCTGAGGTAACTCACAATGAAAGAAAGAATCAGGGTTGTTCCTCTTGAAAGACCTAGTATACATGAAAGGGTACTAGTCTACAATACTTTTTTAGGGTCTTCTGACCAGGGAGTCACCAGGTGAACTTTCTTTTCTCTGCTAATAAGGTCAAGATAATTCACCAAATCTTGATTCCTTCGGGTTGAGATAACAATAACTCTTTAGATGGGTTTCATGTTCCTTGTGAACTGGTCCCACCGAGCATGCCAAAAATTATTGGGCACTGAATTGCACCAAGTTTTCACTCAATACTACGGCTGTCTATCTTCCTACTTTCTATCTAGGCTTGCACCCGATAGCTGCAGCTCAGCACTCAACATTGGATGGACCAAAATAGGGGTTTCCGATCCAACCTCCAGAGTAGGTTGGTTCCTTGTCAACTTAGCAAGTTGTTGACACAATTATGCTCACTTAGGGTTTGGAGTTTAGGGTAAGAGAAGGTTAGGGTTAGAGAGATGTGGATAATAGTGGATGGATAGGTTAACAACATTGCACTACCATAAAAAGCTCCCAAAAAACCATGCTAAGGACATATACTCAGATCAACATTTATCCCAAAATAGATTGTTTCATATATTAAAGCACAATAGAGAAATGTTGTAGCAAGCAATTTCAATATCTAGGGAATGATAATCCAAATAACAGAATTCACCAAACACCTAGATTTCATAGAAATGTACTTTCCAACAACATAGAATGAACTCAAAGCAGATTTCAATTACTTATAACAGCTAGTAATCCAAAATAGGCACAAACTAACCATCTAAGTATTTACAGAAATGCAACTATGAAATCCGAACCTCTGACATCAAGCATGAGAATGTGAACTTGAGGTGAAGATCAATGTATTGCTCCTTTCATTCAGCTCTTCAGGAATATTTACAATGGTACAAGCAAACACGCTAGAGCCAACCCTTAAAAATGAGGGTTCGACCTCTACTTATAGTTTTCTTATTACAATAATCAAGAAACAATACACATAATCTTGTTACAATAGTACAACAAATATTTTAGCTGGCATTAGCTCATTGGTCCATCCTCCAAGAAATCCACTGAAAGAAAGTCTGCCATGACAGCTCGGGGTCTCTGCAACTTGCTGATCACTCAGTGGAACTGAAGCTCAGGCCGTTAAAGATCACGCATTTCCATCGATCCTTCTTGGGAGTGAATTACCATCATCGATCTATAACCACCTCTAGTTTGATCTTCTTGGAAACCCTCGACGCTTCATCTTCTAGTCGACTATTACAATTCTGATACAACAATATCTTTAAAACAACCAATATTTGGCAGCTTAACCTCCACCATTGATCTTCTTCATCACATGATTCAGATTCAATCCGACACAAGCTAAATGCCATTCCACTTTAAAATTGATGATATCATCTTTCTTATCAAAAATAGCAGAATCTCCAATCCGGATCTCTGAACCTCGAATCCACTCTAGGATCTTTATCTTCCACCTCATCTTCTTCAATCCACATTAGAATATTGATGATGTCACCTCTTTCCATTATCTTTTATGGATTTCATTCCAGATGGAATGAGCGCATTGTGTTAATCACCAATCCAGGTCCGGAGTTAGTCACATACCTTCTTCCATCATGAATCCACACTTTTATTATTCCGCCACCCCATCTTATCTTCATTCCGGAAAGGAAATACTTGTTCATTCCCCGAATCACCAATCCACACTTTTTTTCCAGTGACGTCATCATCTCCTTGAAACTTTTGTGGATTTTGAAGATAGCACCAATCCAGAGTCAAAAACAAAAGGACCTTCCCGGAATCACCATTCCGCACTTTTCCATCGCTGACATCATCATCTCTTAGGAACTTTTGCGGATTTGAGATCTGTCTTCATTTCGAAGCCGGAGTGAAGTCACCCAAAATCGCTCCAAACATGAAAACTTCACTAACTACTGAGCGGATTCATATCTTCTGACCCGGTTCTGCTTCAAAGCATACTGCAAGGTTTGTGGAATGATGATTTTATCACTTAGTCAAAATTATACAAAATTTTACTAAGTATGTGGCCATTTTGGGCCTACACTAACCACTACTAAGTGGTTGCTTCAATGGGAGGAACATATCCTATTTAGAGCCCCCTCATGCATCCGTGTGGTGCATGTCAGACCGTTTCACAATAAAACAAAGATGGGGGTCTTGAGTTATATTAACCACTAGTGCAATTATTTTGATGATAAACTATTTAGAGTAAACCATATGGTAGACTAATCGGAATACAAATTCATCTAAAAAGATAAGGTTTATTCCTAGGTATTGAATCCCATGAGGCCCATCATCAAGAGCAATCAATAGTAAGGTAATGCATGCCACTTCATGGTTAGACAACCAACCTATGGTTCGACATAGTCAACCATAGTGTCCTTGTTTGTCATGTGTGAGTGTGGCCACCAAGAAGTGGAAATTAGACTAATGGAGGTAGACTTATTTTAAACTTTCCCACCACCATCCACCTACACCATGTGGAGTAATGGTAGGGGAGACTTAGGAAGGATTTTTTCTCCATTCTCATCCTCGGTGCATGGGTGCATCACTCACAAGCAAATATAGACGGTGGCTTCTATGCAACCCTAAGAAGTGTTTACCTAGATGGAAATCCATACACCAAACCTGAATTAGATCTAGTTTTACTTTAGGTACGATGACTTTTGTGGATGTCATATAGATATGGAGTAATATTATTTTCATCTGGATGTTTCGAAGGGCTATATTACCACTATCGAACATAAGTATTAGGGGTCTTCTAATTTAGGGTAATTAAGGTCTTAAAAAATGGTGTTTGTTGTTAGCCTCTGTCAAAAGGAAACTATCACTGAATACCATCTAAGGTAAATAGAACCAGAAGCTACCAATCTACAGGGATATTTTGATAGGAGATTAAGCATATATAGTCATCGTTGATAATCTAAAAAAAAATGTCAATCTCAAAGTTTAATGGTTCAATTGGGATTGCGAAGAGATCTATAGCTAATTGAACCAGGGTGAAACAAAATTTAAAAACCCCAAGCCTATAGGATGAGGGTTTAATAATGTTATAGGGAGGTTTATGCCAATCCCAATTAGACATTTATGATTTGAGATTTGATTATTGCTTACTAAATAGTAACGATGGTTAAATTCCCTAACAACATAGACTATCTCAAGAGATGCATTCTTGAGTTTAAAAGCTATCAAAAGCTATCGATTTTCCATACAATGACCTTATTGGAGGTGTGCAAATATATTTTATAAGCAAATCCCACATTTACAACATTACAGACCTAGGCAGAAAATAAGTTTTTCCACCTCCTATAGAATGAGTAGCCACCAAGCGGTGGCTGTAATGGCATTGTTGGTGGTGAGGGTGATACTATTAGTGTAGGCAATGTAGTAATAGTCCACTTTAGGGAACTTTGGTTCAGATTAAAATTTTTAAACACTTTAGACTATGTAAGGCTCAATATGGCCTGATTCATTTGACTCCCACCTTAGCCTAGAAGAAGGTTATAAGGATTACATAAGCTAATATACTTATTAGGCCGTGTGGACCCATGAATAAATTAAGGACTATTCCAATCATTGGTTAAAATACAAATCTAGATATAATATCATGTTGAACAAAATATTTGCCTATAGGTAGTGTAATCACCCATATAAATATTGAATAGAATCTAGAACACACAATCATATTGTCACCAAATAATTGAACACTTAAAAATAGAAAACACATAGAGACAAAGATATTGCCAAAAACCTATTTTATATTGATTTTGATACAAATTTACAATTTTTTAACTACCCTAAGTATCTTGGGAGTAATGTTACAATATATATGTCTCTGTATGGTACAATATTCTTCTGGGCAGGGTCCTCCAAGTCTTCAATAGTGTACAATGTCCTTATGATCTTTCGTTATAGCTTCAAAATGTGAGTGGATTTGGTATCCAACAAGGGGCCACTCTAGCTTTAGTAGCTTCTCCAGAGTACCTATCACTTGCACACATTCAAACCAGCAAAAGAGTCAGTAGCACCTATAGATGAAGAAACAAAAATCAATGCTACACATAAGCTATTAATCATGTAATGCAAATCACAACAGTAGATAACAACATGAACCTTGCTAATCTTAAGCTATTAATCATGTAATGCAAATCACAATAGTAGATAACAACATGAACCTTGCTAAAACAAACTTACTGATTGTTTTCTATCATATTCTTAGGTTTGTGAAATCATGGGTGCATGGTGGCGAATTATATACCACAGACCTATGGCTACAATACCATAGATGTGTAGTTCTGACTATGGAATCATGGATGAGTGGTTTGGGCTGAAACATAGGTTACCTTAGGAAATGGGCCTTCGAGATCTACAAAGGGGTGTCACTCATGATCTCTTGAAAGTCTCGATGATATTCAATAGCCTAGCGGTGTATGACTTTAGATCCTTTGTTTTGTGGGGTAAGGGTGCCTTTATAGGCCTTGTTGAGTGGTATTTTCACCCAGTTGTGAAAGTACACTCTCCTTTAGGATTTGGGTTCCAAATCCCCTCTTGCAAAGAAGTTAAACAAACAACTTCTCCAAGGTCTCCGTTGTATTAGCATTTGCATATGTGTATTAGTAATCTCAAATAAAGATATTCAATTTAAATGCTTGGAACACCTTAGTGATTGCAAGTAACTGTAAACAAGGGGCAATGTTGGTTTATTTCACCATGAAACTTTAGTGATTGTTCATTGTTTTTTTGGATTTTGAAATTTTTTAAATGTTTATTTTAATGCCTTGAAAAGTTAAAATTTTTGGAAAAATATAAAATGCAGAAAAATGAAAATGAAATGCAGAAAACTGAAAATAAAATGCATTCAGTATGATGCTATCCTATTTCGACAAAACCGAAGATGTGAGGTCTCCATGCATGCAACCTAACCTATTGGACTTGCAAAACAAGCACAATCCCGATAGGCTAAGTGCTTGGTTCCTAGGGTACTAAATAAAATTCAGATTTCAAACATTCGCCTGATGCAACCCAAAGAAAACTGGCATTAACACTATCTACAAACTCGAAATCTGAAAAAGTGAAAGAATAGACATTAAATCCATAGCATGCAAAGAAAATGACTCCTTCTTTCTTGCCCACAAGATGCAAATTTCTGAAAACTTCTGCATTAAAAATATGTCATTTTACAATAGCAAAATTTTTGGTTTTCCCAAACCAGTCCATGGAAGAAAAATGACTCAAACAGGTCCAGAATGGCCTCATCGCCTTCAACTCTGCAACTCGCTCGCAGCAATTTCCAACCCATTCCATGAAAGAAAACCGTCTCAAGAAACGCCCAACTAGGTCGAATGGCTATTTGCCTTCAAATCTGCAATGCTACTTGGTTTCCACCCCCTTCGGCCTCTTTGAATGGCGTATTTAAACTTCTGAAAAAATTGTTTCTCCTTCCATGACGGTTTGTTTCATTTTCTGATGGTTGTTCGTTTCACCTTCCCTGTATGCGTGTGCTTTGGTTTCCATTTTGTGGCCCTTCGTTTCATTTTCTCCACATGGGCTTGCGTCCGTTTCCCTCCATGTGTAACGACCATCTTAAATGATTTCAAATCATTAAAGATTCCTTATGTAACGCTTGTCTTATTCATTGGATTTTGTCCTTATGTCCACGTCACTATGGGTCTGATTACCTTGGCAAAAATGGAACATGTCGCGATATCGCGACACTTCTTGTCTTCTCTCCTTTGTCTTTGAATCGTAAAATGTAACATGTCGCGATATCGCGACACTTTTTCTTTTGTGCGAAATGCAACATGTCGCGATATCGTGACACTTTTTCTTTGTGAAAATGCAACATGTCGCGATATCGCGACACTTTTTCTTCTTGGAAAATGCAACATGTCGCGATATCGTGACACTTTTTCTTTTGCGCGATGATGCAACATGTCGCGATATCGCGACACTTTTTCTCTTTTGGCCGTGATGAGCAACATGTCGCGATATCGCGACACTTTTTCTTTTCTGGTCGCAAGGATGCAACATGTCGCGATATCGTGACACTTTTCTTTTTTTTTCCATGATGGAGCAACATGTCGCGATATCGTGACACTTTTCTTTTTGGCGTGATGATGCAACATGTCGTGATATCGCGACACTTTTCTTTTTGATTGCGATGGAGCAACATGTCGCGATATCGTGACACTTTTCTATTTTGGGATGGTGCAACATGTCGCGATATCGTGACACTTTTTCTTTTTGGCCGTGATGGTGCAACATGTCGCGATATCGTGACACTTTTTCTTTTGCCGTGATGATGCAACATGTCGCGATATCGTGACACTTTTTCTTTTGCCGGGATGGTGCAACATGTCGCGATATCGCGACACTTTTTCTTTTTGGCCGTGATGAGTGCAACATGTCGCGATATCGCGACACTTTTTCTCCTTGTGGTGTTTTGCTTTTTTCTTTGATCTTTAGCCTATGGGCCACTTCGGTCTTCTTGGAACACATGCAAAAAATGTGGGTCCCCAATTTTGGGGTACGTTGTGGAGCAGCCACAACAAATGGCGACTCTGCTAGGAAATGCTCCTGAGCATTTCGGTGAGAACTCAACTTGAAAACACACAGACTCAAATACAAGCGTCAGCAAATATCCCAAGAATGAAACTAGATGAGAAATACATGAAGCATTAGAATTATTAAGCATCAGCTCGGTGTGTGCAATGTGCTTCATTCCCTATCATTTGAAATTCGATCAACTTTCCATTGTCAGTTTCACTTATGATTCGTATGCAAGGCTATGAATGATTTGTGCAGGATTTGATGTATGACAACTATGTTAGAGATATAACAACCTACTTTGCAAAGGCTCAAACCTTCTAGTATCATGAACAAACATATTAAAACTGTCAAACCCTCTTAGGACCAAATATATGTATACTAAATTAATTTACTAGATCCCAAAGTTGGTTATGTGTCACTACCATCTTGAACCCATGTGCAAGTGTAAGTGAAATCAGAGCTTTGGGGAATAGGATTCCCAACCTAAGCGAGATGGGAATTTAACCCTATCCTTACTACTCTGATCTAGAGTTCATTACCTCATCTTGAACAAAATGATTTAACCTGTTATGGATGAAACTATCAGGCTAGCCTGTCCGTTTGAGCAATCAGTGGTCTTGCTTTTAGACAAGACATGTTGCCACGCATGAGCATACTCCACTGCCAGCCAGGCGTCTATAGCCCCGATGGAGATTAACCCCATAATCCATGATTTGGCTCTACTTTTGATTTCTTGGACCTTGGGGATGACTACCCATCCTTGCAAGGGACATGTAGTACGATCCTTCCAATCCAATATTAATAAAGAAATGAAAAATATTTTCTTTTGAATTTCAAGTTCTTGAGTGGGCAAAATAGAAGCTTTGGGGAATCGGATTCTCAACCTAAGCGAGATGAGAATTAGACCCTATCCTTACTACTCCATGAAGGTCAAATCAGAGCTTTGGGGAGTTGGATCCTCAACCTAAGTTCGATGAGGATTTAACCCTATCCTTACTACTCTGATTTTAGGCTTTAAGCACTATGGGAGTGGTAAAAACCACTGTTTTAAGGATTATGTTGCATGATAGGACAGACACGAAATACTCCTTTCGCCTCACCTTTTCTTCCAAGTATGGTTTTGACCATTTTGCTCAAGATCCTCTTTAATATGTGTAGAACGTGCTTGGTTCAAGATAGTTCGGGCATCAGTTCCCAACCTTAGGATCCTTTTAATATATGTTATGTAATAACCCTAAGAGGATTCGACACCTTTTCAATGATTGTACATGAAATGAAGATGCAACTGAGATGAAATGTATATGCAATGCGGAATGTAACATGAGATATGAATGCATTGCTCCTTTTGAAATGCGGATGGAGTATACCACCTACTTTGCCATAATTTATAAAACTGACAACTTCATGCATCACAAGTTCCAAACGATATTCTTTAATGTGTTTGCGATATTCGTGGAGCTTTCTGCAATACAATTCCGATGTTTCATATTCTCCTAGTCTTAGTCAACATTCATAAGGACCTAAGTTTTTTTTTTTTTTAAACAAACCAAAAGTGTCCAAAGGACCAACACACAAAACTTAAAACCAAAATGAGATCCAATCCAAAACCAAAACACGAAAACCAAAAGTATATACAAATGTACAATATAATGAGATGGAAAAGTTTGGATTATCATTTTCCCGGATCCCAAACCTGATTAGAATTCTTTAAAAGACGTATGACGTGATACGCATACCAAGTTTTGTAGGAATCCAACAAAAACAAGATCAAACCAAACAAAGAAACAAACTTCCACTTGCCCCTCTCACCATACCAATTTGATTTAGTTTCATTAATAATCCTATGGTGGAGTTTCAAGTTTTCAAATTGATTAGACAATGATTGATATTCAATTCCTTTATGTCTATTCTTTAAGATGTCCATTCCGCACTTTGATTCATGGTGTAGAAATAAGCTTTCATTTTCATTCAATAAAGCCATAACATTAATAATATTTGAATCAAACCATTCATTAGGCAAACCTTCATTCGAATTTTGCATGGTGAAACCAAAAAGATGAGATTTTACCTTTGGCATGTTTTCATTTGACCTTACTTGAAGAGGATTTGAAAATTCCTCTTTTCTCTCATGACATTCATCATCATGTAGCACTTGTTCTTTCTCCATGACTCGTTTATCAAAGGCACCAAACTTAGGTACCCAATTGAAAATATGTCCATCCCTTTCAAACCATAAGTCTTGTCTATCTAGGGGTGGGTTAACTAACACATTTCCGTGATCAATCACTTGGGTTGTTTTGGGTAACGTGAGATTTTCAATTGGATCATCAATGATATCAAACCCAAATGATTTAGGTTTTGTAATTTTCTCATTTTGAAATGGCATAATCATTGTAGCACAAGTAAGTGGATCAAGATTTTCAATTTCTTTTCCTTCAAAGGAATCTAAAGCAAATGACTCTCTTTCTTGATTCATGGTTGTAGAATCCTTATCATGTTCCAAAATTTGATGAGATTCGAATTCCTCTTCCAAAACTTTCTCAAATTGTACAGGATTTATAGTATCCTCATGTGAGGAAGCAATTGAGTTATCCTGCATATTAATTGACACAACAAGTTTATTAGAAGATTTAGATTGATAATATTCTTCCCATTTCTTCCACGAATCATAGTAATCATCCTCCAAGTTCAAGTTGTGACGCTCAAGTACTTCTTCTTCATCTTCGATTCATCAACATGTTTCTCATCCCATTCATCTTCACCTTCCTTCATTCATCACTCTCTTGACGATATAGAGTTTCCACCACCAAAATGTTGTCCTCTCCTTGTTGATGTTGGGGTGGACCCTTATTTGGCACAAGTTCCAAATCATCCACTTGAGCTTGGAGACAATGGGTATACCTAGCAATTTCGGGACAATTCCTTTCATTATGCTCCTTTGTATTATGCAATCTACACCCCTTTTCCCATGCAAAATCAGAAATATTAAGAATGGAACTAGAGTGACTTGGTCCTGCTGAAGTATCTATCTGATTAGCAATAGGGGAAGGCACACCCCCATTGTTTGGCTTCGTATTCCATTGTCTCCCTCTATTGTTGAAATTTTGATTTGGGTGAGGGGCATGGGATTCATACTTCTATTTTTGAACCAAATCATTACTCAATTTGTGAACTATATTTTTGAGTTCTTCAACCTCTGAATAAATCTCTTTTGGTTGAGCTATGTTATTGCTAGTTCCAATAGGATTTGCGTAATTGGTGAGATCTTGACTTAACATTTGAGTTGGATTTTGAGCCACTTGATTTGCGTAGGGATTCACACTTTGAATCGAAATTGGATTGGGTGCGTAAGCGGGTGTTGATGAATATGGTTGTTGATAAGGCAAAGCATTTATGCTTGATATTTGTGGTGCCATGATCTGATTCATCATAGGAGCTTGACCATATGGACCATATTGTCCTACCATAGGCATCTGGGAAAACCCATAACCCTGTGGTGTCATTTGTTGTTCAATGGTCATAGCTTCATTGTAGGCTAGAGCAAGCGTGGTAACTTGAGGATTTCGCCTTGCAAACATTGTCGTCATAGGATCCAATGCCCCAAAATATATTTGCAAAGCTACTACGGGATCAATGGCAAAATGCTGAATTGCTCTATTATAGCACTTCTGAAATCTCTGATTAAAAGTTTGGATTGGCTCACCCTGGCCTCTTTTGCATGTAATGAACTGATTATAGATGATTGTGGGATCTAATGGTGACCTGAATTGGTTGACAAAAGCATCCTCCATTTGCATCCATGACGTAATGGAACCAGTAGGTAAGCAAATATACCATTCGTAAGCCACTTGGTCTAGGCTCATGGGGAAGAGTCTACAAGCCACATCTTCATGTTGAACTTGCAATCTTATCAAAACATCCCTATAGGCCTGAATATGTTCTTCTATGGTCCTTGGGCCATCCGATTTGTATTTGGGCAAAAATCTCTCTATATTCTTAGGGATCTCATGAATATCCCCTACAATATTCAAAGGAATGTTATGGGCTCCGTACCAAGGAGGTGGTGGAGGTTGGGCCATTTGATTCAAAATCGATGATGATAACCCTACAAGAACCTGACAAAACTCTCAATACCTCAAAGAAAACCTGCGACACATAGAAAATCTTGCAATTAATGAAATTCAAAGAATAACTTCAAAATCAATTTGTTAGTCATGAAAGAAGGAACCTTGACAAAGCGGTATTCTAAAAATGTAAGTTTTCGATTCACCAGGAATCGCATATGCGCAAAGTGAAGAGCATACTCCTAGTGTTGTAGGCTTTCTGATTCACAAGATCGCATTACACAAGCAGTGAAGAGCATAATACCGACAACAAATACATTTTAGACAAAAAATAATTCCTTACAAATTAGCATCAACCAAGAGATGTATCCATTAAAATCAAATGAAAGTAATTGCATGGAGACAACCTCGTTAGTCAAGACCAATTTTTTTAAATCAAATCAAAACACATTATTCCTGTATGAACAATCAAAAGCGTTAGAACAATGCATAGCAATTCATGTCCTCCTTTTAACACTACAAGGTTGTATTGTTAAAAGAGGGCTAAAGATAATAATCAATAGGGCATGAAATATTCAAAATTTAAATCCCTATAGCATTTAAATCACTCTGAAATAAAACAATTCAGGCCCTCCTTCTAGCGCCAATCTGTTGAGTGGTATTTTCACCCGATTGTGAAAGTACACTCTCCTTTAGGATTTGGGTTCCAAATCCCCTCTTGCAAAGAAGTTAAACAAACAACTTCTCCAAGGTCTCCGTTGTATTAGCATTTGCATATGTGTATTAGTAATCTCAAATAAAGATATTCAATTTAAATGCTTGGAACACCTTAGTGATTGCAAGTAACTGTAAACAAGGGGCAATGTTGGTTTATTTCACCATGAAACTTTAGTGATTGTTCATTGTTTTTTGGATTTTGAAATTTTTTAAATGTTTATTTTAATGCCTTGAAAATAAGTTAAAATTTCTGGAAAAATATAAAATGCAAAAAAATGAAAATGAAATGCAGAAAACTGAAAATAAAATGCATTCAGTATGATGCTATCCTATTTCGACAAAACCGAAGATGTGAGGTCTCCATGCATGCAACCTAACCTATTGGACTTGCAAAACAAGCACAATCCCGATAAGCTAAGTGCTGGCTCCTAGGGTACTAAATAAAATTTCAGATTCCAAATATTCGCCTAATGCAACCCAAAGAAAACTTGCATAAACATCATCTATAAATTCGAAAACTGAAAAAAGGAAAGATAAACAGTAAATCCATAGCATGCAAAGAAAATGACTCCTTCTTTCTTGCCCATAAGATGCAAATTTTTGAAAACTCTCGCATTAAAAATGTGTCATTTTACAATAGCAAAATTTTTGGTTTTCCCAAACCAGTCCATGGAAGAAAAATGACTCAAAAGGTCCAGAATGGCCTTCTCGCCTTCAACTCTGCAACTCTGCTCGCAGTAATTTCCAACCCATGTCCATGAAGAAAAAAACTAGTCTGAAAGAAAAAAGCAACTAGGTGAATGGCTATTTGCCTTCAAATCAATGCTACTTGCAGTTTTCCACCCCTTTGGCCTCTTTGAATGGCGTATTTAAACTTCTGAAAAAATTGTTTCTCCTTCCATGACGGTTCGTTTCATTTTCGAATGGTTGTTCGTTTCACCTTCCCTTGTGCATGTATGTGCTTTGGTTTCCATTTTGTGGCCCTTCGTTTCATTTTCTCCACATGGGCTTGCGTCCGTTTCCTTCGTGTGTAACGACCATCTTAAATGATTTCAAATCATTAAATATTCCTTATGTAACGCTTGTCTTATTCATTGGATTTTGTCCTTATGTCCACGTCACTATGCAGGTCTGTTACCTTGGCAAAAATGGAACATGTCGCGATATCGTGACACTTTTGCCTTCTCTCTTTGCTTTGAATCGTGAAAATGTAACATGTCGCGATATCGTGACACTTTTTCCTGTACAATCGCGAAAATGCAACATGTCGCGATATCGCGACACTTTTTCTTTTGGCCGCGAAAATGCAACATGTCGCGATATCGTGACACTTTTTCTTTTTTGGGCGAAAATGCAACATGTCGCGATATCGTGACACTTTTTCTCTTTTGGCCGCGATGATGCAACATGTCGCGATATCGTGACACTTTTTCTTTTTGGCCGCGATGTTGCAACATGTCGCGATATCGTGACACTTTTTCTTTTTGGCCGCGATGGTGCAACATGTCGCGATATCGTGACACTTTTCTTTTTCTGGCCGTGATGGTGCAACATGTCGCGATATCGTGACACTTTTTCTTTTTGGCCGTGATGGTGCAACATGTCGCGATATCGTGACACTTTTTCTTTTTGGCCGTGATGGTGCAACATGTCGCGATATCGTGACACTTTTTCTCTTTTGGCCGTGATGGTGCAACATGTCGCGATATCGTGACACTTTTTCTCTTTTGGCCGTGATGGTGCAACATGTCGCGATATCGTGACACTTTTTCTTTTGCCGTGATGGTGCAACATGTCGCGATATCGTGACACTTTTTCTTTTGCCGTGATGGTGCAACATGTCGCGATATCGTGACACTTTTTCTTTTTGGCCGTGATAGTGCAACATGTCGCGATATCGCGACACTTTTTCTCCTTGTGGTGTTTTGCTTTTTCTTTGATCTTTAGCCTATGGGCCACTTCGGTCTTCTTGGAACACATGCAAAAATGTGGGTCCCCAATTTTGGGGTACGTTGTGGAGCAGCCACAACAAATGGCGACTCTGCTAGGAAATGCTCCTGAGCATTTCGGTGAGAACTCAACCTTGAAAACACACAGACTCAAATACAAGCGTCAGCAAATATCCCAAGAATGAAACTAGATGAGAAATACATGAAGCATTAGAATTATTAAGCATCAGCTCGGTGTGTGCAATGTGCTTCATTCCCTATCGTTTGAAATTCGTTCAACTTTCCATTGTCAGTTTCACTTATGATTCGTATGCAAGGCTATGAATGATTTGTGCAGGATTTGATGTATGACAACTATGTTAGAGATATAACAACCTGCTTTGCAAAGGCTCAGACCTTCTAGTATCATGAACAAACATATTAAAACTGTCAAACCCTCTTAGGACCAAATATATGTATACTGAATTAATTTACTAGATCCCAAAGTTGGTTATGTGTCACTACCATCTTGAACCCATGTGCAAGTGTAAGTGAAATCAGAGCTTTGGGGAATAGGATTCCCAACCTAAGCGAGATGGGAATTTAACCCTATCCTTACTACTCTGATCTGGAGTTCATTACCTCATCTTGAACAAAATGATTTAACTTGTTATGGATGAAACTGTCAGGCTAGCCTGTCCGTTTGAGCAGTCAGTGGTCTTGCTTTTAGACAAGACATGTTGCCACGCATGAGCATACTCCACTACCAGCCGGGCGTCTATAGCCCCGATGGAGATTAACCCCATAATCCATGGATTTGGCTCTACTTTGATTTCTTGGACCTTGGGGATGACTACCCATCCTTGCAAGGGACATGTAGTACGATCCTTCCAATCCAATATTAATAAAGAAATGAAAAATATTTTCTTTGGAATTTCAAGTTCTTGAGTGGGCAAAAATAGAAGCTTTGGGGAATCGGATTCTCAACCTAAGCGAGATGAGAATTAGACCCTATCCTTACTACTCCATGAAGGTCAAATCAGAGCTTTGGGGAGTTGGATCCTCAACCTAAGTTCGATGAGGATTTAACCCTATCCTTACTACTCTGATTTTAGGCTTTAAGCACTATGGGAGTGGTAAAAACCATTATTTTAAGGATTATGTTGCATGATAGGATAGACACGAAATACTCCTTTCGCCTCACCTTTTCTTCCAAGTATGGTTTTGACCATTTTGCTCAAGATCCTCTTTAATATGCGTAGAACGTGCTTGGTTCAAGATAGTTCGGGCATCAGTTCCCAACCTTAGGATCCTTTTAATATATGTTATGTAATAACCCTAAGAGGATTCGACACCTTTTCAATGATTGTACATGAAATGAAGATGCAAGCTGAGATGAAATGTATATGCAATGCGGAATGTAACATGAGATATGAATGCATTGCTCCTTTTGAAATGCGGATGGAGTATACCACCTACTTTGCCATAATTTATAAAACTGACAACTTCATGCATCACAAGTTCCAAATGATATTCTTTAATGTGTTTGCGATATTCGTGGAGCTTTCTGCAATACAATTCCGATGTTTCATATTCTCCTAGTCTTAGTCAACATTCATAAGGACCTAAGTTAACAAACCAAAAGTGTCCAAAGGACCAACACACAAAACTTAAAACCAAAATGAGATCCAATCCAAAACCAAAACACGAAAACCAAAAGTATATACAAATGTACAATATGATACAAGATGGTAAAGTTTGGATTATCATTTTCTCGGATCCCAAACCTGATTAGAATTCTTTAAAAGACATATGACGTGATACGCATACCAAGTTTTGTAGGAATCCAACAAAAACAAGATCAAACCAAACAAAGAAACAAACTTCCACTTGCCCCTCTCACCATACCAATTTGATTTAGTTTCATTAATAATCCTATGGTGGAGTTTCAAGTTTTCAAATTGATTAGACAATGATTGATATTCAATTCCTTTATGTCTATTCTTTAAGATGTCCATTCCGCACTTTGATTCATGGTGTAGAAATAAGCTTTCATTTTCATTCAATAAAGCCATAACATTAATAATATTTGAATCAAACCATTCATTAGGCAAACCTTCATTCGAATTTTGCATGGTGAAACCAAAAAGATGAGATTTTACCTTTGGCATGTTTTCATTTGACCTTACTTGAAGAGGATTTGAAAATTCCTCTTTTCTCTCATGACATTCATCATCATGTAGCACTTGTTCTTTCTCCATGACTCGTTTATCAAAGGCACCAAACTTAGGTACCCAATTGAAAATATGTCCATCCCTTTCAAACCATAAGTCTTGTCTATCTAGGGGGGGTTGACTAACACATTTCCGTGATCAATCACTTGGGTTGTTTTGGGTAACGTGAGATTTTCAATTGGATCATCAATGATATCAAACCCAAATGATTCAGGTTTTGTAATTTTCTCATTTTGAAATGGCATAATCATTGTAGCACAAGTAAGTGGATCAAGATTTTCAATTTCTTTTCCTTCAAAGGAATCTAAAGCAAATGACTCTCTTTCTTGATTCATGGTTGTAGAATCCTTATCATGTTCCAAAATTTGATGAGATTCAAATTCCTCTTCCAAAACTTTCTCAAATTGTACAAGATTTATAGTATCCTCATGCGAGGAAGCAATTGAGTTATCCTGCATATTAATTGACACAACAAGTTTATTAGAAGATTTAGATTGATAATATTCTTCCCATTTCTTCCATGAATCATAGTAATCATCTTCCAAGTTCAAGTCGTGACGCTCAAGTACTTCTTCTTCATCTTTTGATTCATCAACATGTTTCTCATCCAATTCATCTTCACCTTCCATAATTAAAAAAAAAAAATAAAAATTCTTGTCATCACTCTCTTGACGATATAGAGTTTCCACCACCAAAATGTTGTCCTCTCCTTGTTGATGTTGGGGTGGACCCTTATTTGGCACAAGTTCCAAATCATCCACTTGAGCTTGGAGACAATGGGTATACCTAGCAATTTCGGGACAATTCCTTTCATTATGCTCCTTTGTATTATGCAATCTACACCCCTTTTCCCATGCAAAATCAGAAATATTAAGAATGGAACTAGAGTGACTTGGTCCTGTAGAAGTATCTATCTGATTAGCAATAGGGGAAGGCACACCCCCATTGTTTGGCTTCGTATTCCACTGTCTCCCTCTATTGTTGAAATTTTGATTTGGGTGAGGGGCATGGGATTCATACTTCTATTTTTGAACCAAATCATTACTCAATTTGTGAACTATATTTTTGAGTTCTTCAACCTCTGAATAAATCTCTTTTGGTTGAGCTATGTTATTGCTAGTTCCAATAGGATTTGCGTAATTGGTGAGATCTTGACTTAACATTTGAGTTGGATTTTGAGCCACTTGATTTGCGTAGGGATTCACACTTTGAATCGAAATTGGATTGGGTGCGTAAGCGGGTGTTGATGAATATGGTTGTTGATAAGGCAAAGCATTTATGCTTGATATTTGTGGTGCCATGATCTGATTCATCATAGGAGCTTGACCATATGGACCATATTGTCCTACCATAGGCATCTGGGAAAACCCATAACCCTGTGGTGTCATTTGTTGTTCAATGGTCATAGCTTCATTGTAGGCTAGAGCAAGCGTGGTAACTTGAGGATTTCGCCTTGCAAACATTGTCGTCATAGGATCCAATGCCCCAAAATATATTTGCAAAGCTACTGCGGGATCAATGGCAAAATGCCGAATTGCTCTATTATAGCACTTCTGAAATCTCTGATTAAAAGTTTGGATTGGCTCACCTCGGCCTCTTTTGCATGTAATGAACTGATTATAGATGATTGTGGGATCTAATGGTGACCTGAATTGGTTGACAAAAGCATCCTCCATTTGCGTCCATGACGTAATGGAACCAATAGGTAAGCAAATATACCATTCGTAAGCCACTTGGTCTAGGCTCATGGGGAAGAGTCTACAAGCCACATCTTCATGTTGAACTTGCAATCTTATCAAAACATCCCTATAGGCCTGAATATGTTCTTCTACGGTCCTTGGGCCATCCGATTTGTATTTGGGCAAAAATATCTCTATATTCTTAGGGATCTCATGAATATCCCCTCAATATTCAAAGGAATGTTATTGGCTCCGTACCAAGGAGGTGGTGGAGGTTGGGCCATTTGATTCAAAATCGATGATGATAACCCTACAAGAACCGTGAAAAACTCTCAATACCTCAAAGAAAACCTGCGACACAGAAAATCTTGCAATTAATGAAATTCAAAGAATAACTTCAAAATCAATTTGTTAGTCATGAAAGAAGGAACCTTGACAAAGCAGTATTCTAAAAATGTAAGTTTCTGATTCACCAGATCACATATGCCAGTGAAGAGCATACTCCTCTAGTGTTGTAGGCTTTGATTCACAAGATCGCATTACACGCAAGTGAAGAGCATAATACCGACAACAAATACATTTTAGACAAAAATAATTCCTTACAAATGGCATGAAAAAGACTAGCAATATCGAACATGTAGCATATTTTTGTTAGCATCAACCAAGAGATGTATCCATTAAAATCAAATGAAAGTAATTGCATGGAGACAACCTCGTTAGTCAAGATTTTTTTTTTTAAATCAAATCAAGACACATTATTCCTGTATGAACAATCAAAAGCGTTAGAACAATGCATAGCAATTCATGTCCTCCTTTTAACACTACAAGGTTGTATTGTTAAAAGAGGGCTAAAGATAATAATCAATAGGGCATGAAATATTCAAAATTTAAATCCCTATAGCATTTAAATCACTCCGAAATAAAACAATTCAGGCCCTCCTTCTAGCGCCAATCTGTTGAGTGGTATTTTCACCCAATTGTGAAAGTACACTCTCCTTTAGGATTTGGGTTCCAAATCCCCTCTTGCAAAGAAGTTAAACAAACAACTTCTCCAAGGTCTCCGTTGTATTAGCATTTGCATATGTGTATTAGTAATCTCAAATAAAGATATTCAATTTAAATGCTTGGAACACCTTAGTGATTGCAAGTAACTGTAAACAAGGGGCAATGTTGGTTTATTTCACCATGAAACTTTAGTGATTGTTCATTGTTTTTTTGATTTTGAAATTTTTTAAATGTTTATTTTAATGCCTTGAAAAGTTAAAATTTCTGGAAAAAATAAAATGCAAAAAATGAAAATGAAATGCAGAAACTGAAAATAAAATGCATTCAGTATGATGCTATCCTATTTCGACAAAACCGAAGATGTGAGGTCTCCATGCATGCAACCTAACCTATTGGACTTGCAAAACAAGCACAATCCCCATAGAGCTAAGTGTTGGTTCCTAGGGTATTAAATAAATTTCAGATTTCAAATATTCACCTAATGCAACCCAAAAAAATTGCATTAACATTATCTATAAATTCGAAATCTGAAAAGAAGAAAGAATAAACATTAAATCCATAGCATGCAAAGAAAATCTCCTTCTTTCTTGCCCATAAGATGCAAATTTTTGAAAACTTCGCATTAAAAATTTGTCATTTTACAATAGCAAAATTTTTGGTTTTCCCAAACCAGTCCATGGAAGAAAAACGACTCAAACAGGTCCAGAATGGCCTTATCGCCTTCAACTCTGCAACTCTGCTCGCAATTTCCAACCCATGTCCATGAAGAAGAAAAACTAGTCTACAGAAAAAAGCAACTAGGTCAATGGCTATCTTGCCTTCAAATGCAATGCTACTTGCAGATTTTCCACCCCTTCTGGCCTCTTTGAATGGCGTATTTAAACTTCTGAAAAAAATTGTTTCTCCTTCCATGATGGTTCGTTTCATTTTCTGATGGTTGTTCGTTTCACCTTCCCTACTTTCGTTTCACCTTCCCTGTATGCGTGTGCTTTGGTTTCCATTTTGTGGCCCTTCGTTTCATTTTCTCCACATGGGCTTGCGTCCGTTTCCTCCGTGTGTAACGACCATCTTAAATGATTTCAAATCATTAAATATTCCTTATGTAACGCTTTGTCTTATTCATTGGATTTTGTCCTTATGTCCACGTCACCTTGGCAAAAATGGAACATGTCGCGATATCGTGACACTTTTGCCTCTTTCTCTCTTTTGCCTTTGAATCTGAAAATGTAACATGTCGCGATATCGCGACACTTTTCTCCTTTCTTTTGGCTTTAGCAAAATGCAACATGTCGCGATATCGCGACACTTTTTCTTTTTTGCCGCGAAAATGCAACATGTCGCGATATCGTGACACTTTTCTCTTTTGGAAAATGCAACATGTCGCGATATCGTGACACTTTTCTTCTGTGAAATGCAACATGTCGCGATATCGCGACACTTTTCTTCTTTGGCCGCGATGATGCAACATGTCGCGATATCGTGACACTTTTTCTTTTTGGCCGCGATGATGCAACATGTCGCGATATCGCGACACTTTTTCTTTTTGGCCGCGATGGTGCAACATGTCGCGATATCGTGACACTTTTCTTTTTGGCCGTGATGGTGCAACATGTCGCGATATCGCGACACTTTTTCTTTTTGGCCGCGATGGTGCAACATGTCGCGATATCGTGACACTTTTTCTCTTTTGGCCATGATGGTGCAACATGTCACGATATCGCGACACTTTTTCTCTTTTGGCCGTGATGGTGCAACATGTCGTGATATCGTGACACTTTTTCTTTTTGCCGTGATGGTGCAACATGTCGCGATATCGTGACACTTTTTCTTTTGCCGTGATGGTGCAACATGTCGCGATATCGTGACACTTTTTCTTTTTGGCCGCGATAGTGCAACATGTCGCGATATCGCGACACTTTTTCTCCTTGTGGTGTTTTGCTTTTTTCTTTGATCTTTAGCCTATGGGCCACTTCGGTCTTCTTGGAACACATGCAAAAAAGGTGGGTCCCCAATTTTGGGGTACGTTGTGGAGCAGCCACAATAGGCCCCTTAGGGTTTTGGAGGGAAATGGAAGGTGGCAAGCCTGGATTACCAAGTGGTAATTCTGGGCTGCCAAATGGAGGGACAATTATAGTGAGTCACTCAGTGTGCCTCACTTAACTAGGGTGATGTGGTTGCAAGTGGAGTGGTATGTGGGATTCTACCCCATGTGAAGGGACAAGGGGGACAAGAGTGGATGAGATGTGGCATGGGTGTTGGGTGAGGTGTCTAGGACACATGTCTAGTGGGTAGGTAGGGTATCCTAGGGTGATTTTCTAGATTTAATAAATCTGGAAAATAGGATAATGTGCAAGGTTTTATATCCCTAAGTTGGAACTTAGGTATATAATTTTATTATGCAAGATTTTGTGGTGGGGTGGCAAATGTGGTTTTGTGGGTGTTGAATTTTGGTGTCTATAGATGCCCCTTTTTGTACTGCATTGTGTGCAACATGATGTAGTGCAAAAACCAATGACACCTAATTTTATTTGAATGGAGAAATGGACTCAAATCTTCTCGATGCAAAGAATGAATGACTTGAAAATTTTGATTTTGGCTTACCCCCTCAATTGGTGAATGGGTAAAGAATGAAACCCATAAGCCAATTGACCAAAGGTAGATGATGAAATGATGTGGTTGATTGAATGATTTGGATGTGATGATCAACTTGATGCCCCAAGTTTTGGGATTGTTTATGTTTTTGCAAATTTGTTTTTGGTTCGTTGATGAGCAAAGTGTTGTGGTGAAATCATTAACCATGTGTGTGAGCTCGTGAGTCCTGCTACTGTTAGTCACTCCTGTGCATCGGAGCCAATGCACTTAGACCTCGATACTTTAGTGGTTTTTGATTATACCAAAATTGATTTGATTGTTTTCCACTTTTGACCCAATGGAAGGGGTTGAAGGATAACCTTGTGCAAATTTGATTTAACACAACCAAGCTCAATGATTGAGGGACCTAGTTGGTATAATGTGAATTTGTGTCCTTATGGTGAGCTACCCATCCGATCGGATTGCATGGATTGCCTGTTGCAACCGTTAGGTGTATAGGGTAATTCACTAGATACAAGGTTCACTAGATGATGTGATTGATGATGATGAATTTATTGGTGATTGATGTTTTTTTTTTTTTTAAATCATGGGTTGTTTTCTGTAACCTGTGTTTTATAAACATGGTTTATGGTTTTAATGCTCCTCAAAATGTGGATGCACGTTTTCCCAACCATGGATGCAGTGGTTTACTTAAAAATGGCTATAAATAGTTTATGTCATTTTCATTCATCATTTTTTCCGACTAGATTTTTGCTCTAGATTGAGTGAGATGGAGATTGGTGAGGGGAGTGGCGGTGGAGTTGATGCGGGTGTGGTGGTGTTGGAGGTGGAGGCTCGGTTGGAGCGGAAGCCGATGTTCGATATGCCTAGGTAGGTTTTTGATGCCCTTAGTGTAGTTTTATTCTATTTGCTTGTTTGTTTTGTTTTTTTTTTTTTTTTTTTTTTTTTTTTAAACGTATGGGGTAGGTTGAAATTTTTTTTTTTGGGTTAGTTTTTTTTAATGTTTGTTGTTTTTTGTTTGTAATGTAATCTAGGAATGCATGTTTTTTTTTTTTTTTTAAGTTTTTTTTTTGTTTGTTTTTTTTTTATTTGTTGATGATTGATGTTTCTTTCTTGTTTGGCATAGGTGAAGCTTCTTGATGCTAGACATAGATGGCCTCGCACTATTTCCAAAGTGCGCAAGGCCCTCACTTTAGATGATTGGGAGTTTTTGGAGGTTGTGGGTTTAGATGGTTGTGGGTGGTTGGCTATGGTTAGAGCAGATGAGGCACTCCTCTCTGCTCTAGTTGAGAGATGGGACCTAGATAGGGGTTCATTTCAGCTTCCTATAGGGGAGCTCACTATGACTTTGGAGGATATTTATCATATTTTTTGAGTGCCTATCGAGGGTCCACCAGTGAGGGTGGGTCATGACAAGGAGGTACTCAGACCTATCTTTGGTGAGCTTTGGGATGTAGATTGCAGCAAGGGTGGTATTTCTTACCTTGACTTGTTCAAGGCTGAGAGGTTGGGTGTTCCTACTTTTCTTGATGTATATATTGAGCAACATTGTGTTGCCCAATAGCATGGGATTGAGGATCCCATGGAACCAGGTGTCTATTGTGCTTCAGTTGATGTTAGATCCATAGAGGTTGGCATGGGGGTCCACTCTTCTTTGCTAGTGTTATAGTGAGTTGTATGAGGTGAAGAGGTAGGGATGGAAGGGCCTTAGCTGTAGTTTGTTGCTTCAGATTTGGTCATGGGAGCATATTATTGTGGGTCACCCTATGGGACTTCCTTGTGCTTGTGATCCTCTTGCTCCTCATGCATATCGATGGCTACTTAGTGAGGAGTCTTCTCCCACATGCCCTTCAGTTGAGGTTGCTACCTATAGGGATAGCTTGAGTGAGCTGACTAGGGATTGGATGTGTTGGCACCCATGGAGGGGCTTAGCTTGGGAGAGGGATGTTGTAGAGCTTCATCGAGTTTGAAGAGGGAGATGGGTGATGGGTAGCCACACTCGAGAGATGGAGTACATCTAGTTCTCTTGAGTGTAGAGATAGTTTAGGTTGGTGTAGGGTGTTCTTGATGCTCTAGTGATTTATAGGTGGTGGGGTGATGAGCTAGGCCTACCTTTGACTCCTAAATTTTGGATTGTGGATGATGCATCTAATGATCCAGCTATCGAGGTACTTGATTTGGATGATGTAGGTACTACTAGAGTTTGATGCTTGGTTTGTGATGCAGCCTCCTTGGAGATCAAGCTAGGTTGTGGATGATGTAGTTAGTGGGGATGAGCTTGATACTAGGGATCAGGCTCCTAGGTGGGCTAAGCATCATCAGGGTAGTGGTGGTAGGAGGTAATCTACCATAGAGTTGTAACAACTTGAGGTGGATGTTGAGCATGAGGATAGTGAGGATGGGGATGATGATGTGATGGATGGTGGTGATGGTGAGGGAGAGTAGGATGTTCCTCCTCATCATATGGAGGAGGAGTGGGGTATTCTCTAGGTTGAGTGAGATAGTCTAGATTTGGAGGTGACTCGAGTGAAGGGCGAGTTGGCCTGGTATCAAGGTGAGGTGGCTCGACTGTAGAGTGAGGTGGATGGTCTTCATGATAGACCGAGTGTGGATGATATCATGACTCGAGATGTAGAGATCATGAGGCTACAGGTGAGGTGACTCACTTGTAGGGTGAGTTGGATAGGGTGCAGCATGCACCGACTGGGGATGATGTTGCTACTACTATTGCCTCTCTTAGGGCATAGATCTCTCAGTGAGTGGCTCACTAGGGTGTGGACTTGAGGACTATTCATAGGTAGGGTGAGTACATTGCTATGTTGGAGAGCACTTTGCATGAGCATGAGATCCCTCTCCCTATTCCTCCTTCTTCATTATTTTTAGGTGCTAACAGGTGAATCGAGGTGAGCATGAGGACTCATAGGCCATCTAGCTCTCATGGTGCTTCATCAGTGTAGGGACCTCGTAGGGGTCATGATGGTGCTAGCTAGTAGCGCCTTATTACCTCTTTTTATATTTTTGTATTTTTGCTTATGAGCCTCAATGCTCTGATGTATACAACCTATGAGCATTTTGTACTATGCGACTCACACATATATATATATACATGGCTTTTTATTATATTTTGTGTTATGTGTTTTGTTTATTGATGGATGCAAAATGGAATGATGTAATACTTTATGTTTTATTGGTGCTTGGTATGTTAGACTTAGCTTGATCATCATTGTTTCCTTTCCTTAATCAAGGGCATAGATAGATGGTATTTTATGGATATTATGATGTGTAATGATGCGATGGATATGGTATGATTGAATGTATTATGTAGGATATTTTGCAAAGACTCAACCAATTTAGTGACTCAAACAAACTCTTTTTATAATCTCATAGATCTTCATGATGCTAAGGTTGTCCTAGTGTTTTCAAATCTCTTCAAGGACCAATTGTGTGTGCAATGATTGTTCATTTCTCATCATGAGCTAGGTCAAACTAATCAATTGTAACTTATACCAATAAGCTAGCTCATCCAAGAGTGGTCATAGATCTGTACAAAATAAGGTCGCTAATGTGATAGATTTGATGCCACACGTAAGGATACCTCATTGCCAAGTCGGCTTGATGCCACCTAACCTGTAATGAGGATCACCCCATGGTTTTTGAGACACTAAGAGTTCCAGGGATTCAAGCTCCTTTCCTTCTTTATTGTTTTGGATTTTGGGGATTGCTCATTTTGATGATGGAGCAATTGATTGTTATTGCTTTATTTTGCTCATTTTGAGGAAGAGCAAAGGGATTTTTCTTTGAATTTTCCATTTTGGGAAGGGCAATTGGGGAAACTTATTGCTTTGAGATGCTTTTTGGGGTACTTGCTCATTTTGTGGAGGAGCAAGGGATTTTTTTTGGGATACTTGCTCGATTTGATGAAGAGCAAGGGATTTTTTTTTTGGGGGTGAAGGAGGAGCTTGTCCTTTTGCCAACTCTATAGTACTCTAGACCATGCGCATAATTGGATGAGCAAGGGAAACCTTTCACTTATGGTAATAGCAACTTTTGACTTTGTTATTCCCAAGGTTCACAATGTTTTATATGTGTTGATGTGCATGATCCAAGAGGAAATTTGATTGACCAGGAATGACCTTGTTGCATCTAAAGATTGTTCGATTTTTAATGGAGGTTGCTTGAGACACTAGATGTGGTTGAGTGATTGAAAATATTAGGATTTTTCTTAGGAAGCAATGTATTATTATGATAGATGCTTATGGTAATGTTTGATGTGAGGTGCCCCTGATTAAGGCAAGTAAACTTGATGGACTAGGCATTGTCAAATTTTACCACATGATCTAATGTAAATGAATGGTATGAACAAAAATGCCTATATGGAATGCATGAAATGAAATATTTTTGATGTTTTTTTTTAGCCATGTATATATATACATATTTATAAGTCACATTATGTATAAAATACCTTTAGATGTATTATGTTCAATGGCTCTAGTTCCAATTCTCCTTCCAAGTTGGCAAGTCTATACGTTCCTGGACCCAACTTCTGTTTGACAATGTATGGACCTAACCAATTAGCCATAAATTTATCTCTCAAGTGTGGCAATGCATTGGTATTTTGTTGGTTCTCTTTAAGCATGAGATCCCCTACTTGAAATTCATGAGGATGGACTTTTGCATTGTAAGCACGTTTGATTCGGTCTTGGTATACTCATAGATGTTCCAAGGCATTGATGCACCTTTCATCAATGAGTGTTAATTGGTCAAGATGTGCTTGTCTAGTTGTGTCATCATCCATGAATTCTTGTAATGTGATTCACAAGGAAGGAATCTCTAGCTCAAGAGGTATTATTGCTTCAACACCATAGACTAGTGAAAAAGGTGTTGCTCCCATTGGCGTTCTGATGCTTGTTCGATAAGCCCATAGTGCCAAGGGGAGTTGAGTGTGCCAATCTCTATGATTTTCTTTGATGAGTTTCTTGAGAATGGCTATCACTATCTTGTTAGTCGCTTTGGCTTATCCATTTTCCTATGGGTAATAAGGTGTCGAGAAACTATGTTGAATATTGTACTTGTTGCATAAGGCTCGAACATCCTTATTCTTAAATGACTTACCATTATCATATATGATCTTGGAAGGTATCCCAAAATGATAGATAATATGCTGAAGTATAAACTCCGCTATTCGAGGTCCAGTCGTAGTGGTCATTGGAATTGCTTCGACCCATTTAGTGAAGTATTCCATGGTAGTTATGATGAATTTATGTTGTCCTGATGAGGTAGGTGAAATTTTTCCAATCAAATCAAGGCCCCATTGTGAAAAGGGCCAAAGGCTTTGAATGGGTTGTAAATCTTGTGATGGTACATGAGTTAAATTGGCATGATGTTGGTATTTTTGATATTTCTTGACATATTGACAACAATCACTTTCCATGGTGGGCCAATAATAATCCATGCACAAAATGCACTTTGCAATGGCCATTCCACTAAAGTGACCACCACAAGTACCATCATGGGCTTCCATAATAGCTCATTGTGCCTCAACGGGATCTAGACATCATAGTAGAATTCCATCATAGCCACGTCTATACAACACGTCCCCCAAGAGAGTAAAATGAGCTACTTTTTGTTTGAATGTTCTTTTTGTAGTCCACATCATTTCTATTGGGAGGGTCCCAGACTTGAGAAAGTCTCTGATCTCATCAAGGTAAGAATTGTATGGTTCAACATGGACCAAACAGACACTCTTCTCACCTTTAGACTATGCTCGTTTGATTGTTGGCTTGGACACAGTTGTTATGATTAGCGGTTGGACTTCTCCATGTTCATTCTTAGGGATCAAGGATCCCAAAGAGGCCATTGCATCCACAAATCTATTTGTCGAACGAGGCAAGTTACTAATTTCATACCAGTCAAATTTCTCTAGCAACTTCATTGCTACTTCGTGATATTGTTTCAAGACTGGTTCCTTGCATTGGTATTCTCCTTTTACTTGGTAAACAATGAGTTGAGAATCACCAAAGATGCTTAGTCATTTGATGCCCATAGCTATAGCTGATTGAAGCCCCAAGATTAGGGCTTCGTACTCTGCATTATTGTTTGTGCATGTGAAGTCAAGTTTAAATGATAAAGGAATTGGGATTCCTTCTGGTGTGTAAAACATGACTCCAACACCTTGTCCTTTTTTGCACTTTGATCCATCAAAGAACATTGTCATGTCAGCTTCATCCTCAGGAGGGACTAACTCTTCTTGTTCATTGATGGAAAATACCGAATCATCTGGAAGCTCAATGATAAGTGGTTTATCATTTGGTAATGGAGCTTCGGCAAGTTGATCGACTATCACCTGACCTTTAATGGATTTTTGATTGATGAATTCGAGATCAAATTCTGTTAAAAGCATTATCCATTTTGTGGTATGGGTGTTGTTGTATGTGCGAGTCATCATGTATCATAGAGGATTCTCTCTAGCTATGACATAGGTAGTGTTACTTAGCATGTAATGTCTGAGTTTCTTAGTGGTGAAAACCACTGCTAAGCACAACTTTTTGACATAAGCATATCTTGTTTCATAACTTACCAATGTTCGACTGATATAGTAAATGGCTTGCTCCTTATGATACTCATTTTTCTGAGCAAGCATTGTCCCTAGTGCAAAATCTATTGCAGAGATGTAGAGGTGAAAAGGGACTCCTGAACGAGGTGGCGTAAGAACTAGTGGTGAAGCCAGATACTTCTTTATGTCATCAAATACCTCTTGACATTCAGTTGTCCAAGAGAATGTCACCCCCTTCTATAGCAAGTGATTGAAAGGCCTGCATTTATCTGAGAGTTGTGCAATGAATCATCGGATAGATTGAATCTTTCCTTGTAAACTATGCAACTCTCTCAAGTTTGTTGGAGGTGGCATCTCTATAATGGCCTTGACCTTATCGGGGTCCACTTCAATGCCTCGCTTGGAGATAATGAATCCTAGAAGTTTTCTTGATGTGACACCAAATACACACTTCTTAGGATTTAACCTTACCTTGTGTTCAAGCAATCGATCAAATACTTTCTCTAGGACTTCAATGTGCTCAAGATGTATCTTTGATTTGGCAATCAGATCATCTACATAATCCTCAATGATCTTATGCATGTAATCATGGAATATGTACGTCATGGCATGTTGATATGTAGCTCCTACATTTTTGAGGCCAAAAGGCATCACTCTATAACAAAATGTGCCCCAAGGTGTTGTAAATGTTATCTTGTGTTGGTCCTCAAGATTAATTCGAATTTGATTGTATCTTGAGAAATCATCCATTAGTGAAAGCATTTCATGGCTTATGTAGGAGTCTACTAATTGATCGATGTTAGGTAGAGGAAAATCATCCTTGGGGTATGCTTTGTTTAGATCTCAAAAATTAGTGCATACGCGTACCCCCCATTCAGCTTACGAATGGGTACCATATTGGAGAGCCACTCTGGATAATCAATTGGGACTATGAAATGCACGTCCAATAGTTTTTGTAGCTCTTCTTTTACAATTAATGCAACTATTGGATGAAGTTTCCTAAGATTTTTCTTGAAAGGTTTAGCATCTGGCACCAAAGTAAGGTTATGGACCACCAAGTCGGGGTCAAGGCCAGGCATGTCTTTGTATGACCATGCAAAAATTTCTTTCTTTCTTGTCAAGACATCGATCATACACTCTTTCTCTTCTACGGATAAATATTTAGCAATTTTGATAATTTGAGGATTGTCCACATCTATGCTAAGGTTCACATCTATAGATTCTTCGATCAACATGTGAGAACCTTCCTCTAATTGATGTGGAGTTGGGATGAGATGGATATCATCCTCCACATTCTCAAATGTCTCAGGGGTCTCCCCCTCTACTTTAGTTTGAAAAATCGAGGTAGGGGAGGGTGAAGGTTGTTGTGGAATGTAAGCGTTTGAAGCTTGCAATAACTCTTCGGATAGGATGAACTCGATGATGGATGGTGGGGATGAAATCCTATCCATGGTGATAAGGCTAGTATCGACCTGAATCAGCTTCACCAAATCATAGGGGTTATGGAGTGGGGTGAACAAGTCAACAAAAATCATATTGACTTGGTGGAAATGAGGTGGTTATGATTCAAGAGGTGATGACTCACTCTCTCTAGGTTGCAACTGACCTAGTGTGGGTGAATGGTAATGTTGCAGGAGCGGCCAAGGTGGTGGTGGAGGATCTAGCTCGGGGTGCTCACACTCTTTGTTGACTCGAAAGATGGTGTGATCTATGGGAAACATCTTTGTATACCACTCATCTTTCTCGATGGGTTCAGCAGGAACCACATCATCTTGGGGACCATCAAATATTTGAATGATCCAGTCTAGATTTGCTTCCATTTGTCAAAATTCCCCAAAGTCTTCATCGAAGATATAATCTCCAAAATCCTCATCAAAGATGTAATCATCTGGCATGTGATTAATCATGAATGTATGCAATACAATCTCTAAAAAAGCCTCATGTAAATGAGGAGCAAAGTTAGGATCCAGGTACTCATCATCAATATCATCAGAATCATCACATTCATCACTCTCCTCTTCCTCTTCTTCATACTCAAGAGTGAGTCATTGGAAGGTTTGGTTGAAGGAAGAGTCTGAGGTAGAAGGTCTATACCCTAGACTAGAGTGATCATGTGATTCTCTATATTTAGGCTCAATAATGTAACATGGACCCTGCTCATGTCATCCAAGTCCATATCCCTACTAGTTGACCCTACAAAAATATCACAAAGGGAAATCTGGGTTGGACAGATAATCTAAATTTCCATAAAATTCTTGCAAGGGTTCCTCATTAGGAGGAGGTGGATCGGATGAAGAATCCACTCCCCCATATATGAAATTAATCTTATTTTATTGGGAACCCATTCTGTACACTTCACCTATGGCTAAAGGTGGGTCGCGTGGGTGACCATAGTCTCTAACTGACTCAATAGGTGGTGTAACTATGACACTCTCAATGATGTACTCACCAATGCTTGGATTAGTGAGATGTACTACAACTTGGGAAGGTTGGGATGATGATGGCTCAGTGGATGAAGAGGGTGCTTCTAGGGTGGCTTGTGGCTCAGGTGGAGGTGGTGGATCCTCTCGGATAGGTGACCCTATCTGTGAGACTATGGGTTGTGAAGTTTGAGATGTATGAGATTGGATGGGTTTGTTAGTTGATGGAGTGGGTTGTGTTATGAATATGAATGGTGTTTGTGAATTGAGGGGTGTGGTTGATGGAGTTGATGATTGGTTAGTGGGATGATCAGGTGTGATGGGGAAATGGAATGTGGTGGTTGAGGGTTGACTAGAGTTAATACTTTTAGATGCAAAAGTAGGGTCAACTATCGGCAACTCCTCTAGGATGGGGGCTTTTGATGAAGTGTCATTAGTGGGAGTGGTTCAGATGATGAGTGGTTGGATGGATAGGTGGGTTGATGGAAGTAAAGGCTCATAAGGATTTGAGATCAAGTTGCAGTATTTAAAAGGCTTTATGTCTATTGGGATGCAATGTACTTTGCCCTCATGTACATACTTTAGGTATTGATGCAATGTTGAAGGCACACACTTCATTTCCCTAATCCAAGGGCATCCAAGAAGTATGTTGTATTACATCACCCCTCCAAGATGTGGAAGAGGACATGTATAGTTTTCACCCCCATGGTGATAGGAAGAACAATGTTTCCCATAGTTGAGCATAAGGCATCATTAAAGGCTCTTAGGGTGAAGGTGGATGATGTGATGTGTGATGATGGTATGTTGAGGTTTTTGATGGTGGGAGTGGTAATGAGGTTGATGGAGGAGCCGGTATCAATAAGGACTCTCTTGAATGGCTTCCTATCAATATGAGCTACTATGTGCAATGGAGGATCCGGTAAATCTGATGAAACTTTCTTCTCCTCGAAATCATAAAATGCTATCGAGGGTTCCATGCACTTTTGTACACTCCCCACAAAGGAGTTGAAAGCATTGGGATCTTCTGATTGTACTTGGATGGATTTTAGGATTTCCATCAATGCTTCTCGATGTGGGGGTGATTATTGTATTAGCTCATAGATTGATAGTTTTTTCGATGCCATTTTCAAACTTTGGGTCAACCGACTGCCTAGGGTGACAATGGGGTGAGATGGATTGCTTGGATTATGAAATGGTGGAGGTGGAATTGATGGCCCTAGTTGTATGGGGACACTTGGTTGTGTCGTCGGAGCTTGTGTTGTATGATTTTCTTGTCTCTGCCCATGGGTGACCACATTGATAGCCCCTACAAAACCTTGGTGTAGTTGAGACATGTAATTGACTTGGTTGGGAGGAACTGTAGAAGTTGATGCTCCTATCGCTTGTTGATTTGCCTCATGGTGGGGCAAAGGTGTCTGATATATACCAAGGTTCTGATTGGATTGGGCTAGTGGATTATCGACTTTGATCTTTCCCACTTCCAATAAGTCTTGCACAATACCCTTAAACCCATGGCAAGCTTCGATGTCATGTCCTCTTTGCCTATGATAGATGCAAAATAGGTGCTCTCTATAGCCTTTTGTCTTTGGCTTGCTAGGGTCCTCGGGTTTAATATCTAGTAATGTAAAGAGTTGTGCCGCATACAACTTCTAAAACATATATGAATAGGGCTCTTGTAATGGTGTGTAGTTGCACCTAGGCCTAAAGTGATGTTGCTGCCTCTCTATAGGTTGTGTTTGATTTTGCACCTATTGTGGGGGTGGAACCACTTGATAATTCGATTGTTGTGATTGTTGTTGTTGTTGTTGGGGTTGTTGGATCTATACTTGGGCTTGTTGATTTGACTATGGTTGGCCCAAGACTATCTAGTTAACCTGAGTGGCCTTGGACTGGTCATGGTTATTCCCCTTTTGGTTCTTGTTCTACCACTCCTTTTTCTTAGGCTTAATCTCACCCTCTTGGATTTTTATCTCTTCTATCACTTTGGCTTGGGTGAGTGCCTCATCGAATGTTCTATACTATTGTAATTGTAGTAACAAAGAGATGGGCTTGGCACAACTCTTTGTGAATATTCTTGTTATTTCTAACATGGGAAGGGAGAATGGTAACTTAATCATAACCACCCTCCAATGGTTACCAAAATCATGGACCGATTCATCATCATATTGCTTTAGATAAATCAGATCGATCAATGTGGTCTTCTTTTAGATATTTAGGGTGAATCACTCCAAGAATTGGTCCACAAGCTGCTCAAAAGTGAAAACACTCTGATGCGGTAAGTGGTTGTACCAATCTTGGGCTTCTCCCCCAAGTGTCTGAGGAAATGTGTGTAGCATGAGTGCATCATTACTACTAATCCTAAAGCACACATTTACAAACCTTGTTACATGCTCTCAGGGGTCCTCTTCCCCCTTAAACTCAAGCTTTGACATCTAGAAATCTATTGGATAGGGTGGTGCAAGCATCGAAGCATGGATTGGGTGATTGAGTAGTTGCCTTAATGTTGGCTTTTGATATTGCAAACCTAGGGTTTGCATGGCAAGACTATCAATCTGACTCTGTAGGAACTGGTACTTAGGATCATCCATAGGGTTAAAACCCTAGTTTATTTGATGTTGCTGGTAATGGGGTGCATTGTATGTGGAATGTGGATGATGAGGAATGTTAGGCTGAAATGTATGATGATATGATGGTTGATGAAAGTTTTGATATGGATGAGGTGATGGGGGGATGGTAGTATGTTGACCCATTGAGTTAGCATACATGTGATGTGGTGGATTAGTTGCTATGGTAGTGGATGGGGGATGCAATACCCAAGATGGATCTTGGATAAAGGTATGGGTTTGGTGAGAGGTAGGTGGTAGGTTATGCTCAATCCTCTGCAAATGTTGATTAGGGTCAGGGTTAATGCTATGATTAGCATTATCCAAAATCATTTGTTGTAGCTGCAAGAAAGCCTGCTGCATAGCAATTGCATTTGATGTGGGCACAACCACATAGGAGGTGGTAGGCTGAGTTGGTTGTGTGACAACCATGGTAGTGGATGTGAGTGGAGGGTAGGTAGCAAAAGTGTTGGCAATTTTGGGTACATTGGGTACATTGCCTTTGCTCAAGTGTTGATGTTGTCATTGATGTCAAGAAGCGGAAAGGTTTTTTGTGAAAACCAAGGCAGACAAAATAAAAGGTTTTATTTAAAACCATGGACAACATATTTGAAATGGGTTTTTCTTAAAACCCAAGTTGGCTCTTCGTTTCGTTGAAAAAGGTGCCCCGGTGATGAAGATATTTAATTTTAAATATTTAGTTTAAATTTTATTTATTTAAAATTTAAATTAATATTTTAAAATTAAATTAATGTATTTTCCGTCGTGGTTGAAAATGCCGACGTATTTGGAAATAAAGGGCGAAATGAAAGTGCATATAAAATAAGGCAAGGGATAATAAAAAAAATGAGACAATATATATTTTCGCATCCACCCAAGCACGTGAATAAAAAGGAAGAAGAATTCGTGCGCATTCCAAGGGCAACGAAAGACAAAAGTTGAAGTGCGCCATTTTTGTCTTACATGGGTGCGGAGGACTCTAGTTCAATTTGCGTAAGAAGCATGCGCAAATTGTGGCTAAGGTGTGCTTTAAATTATTCTTAAATTTTATTCTGTTTTGGATGTTTATGGAAGGATGGGAAGTAATACGCGTTGTTAGGTAAGCCTACGAGTTATAAGGGTTTTTGGCTGTAATATAAAGAAGGGAAGTTAGATATTGGAGGTATAAAAAATAATATATATTTTGTTGTAATATTAAATTGTTTGGGATCTTTCTTTTTGAGTATTTAGAAAAAGAGTTAAGGTTTGGAGTAATAAGGGTGTAAGGTATTTGTTTTGTTATAGAAGTATGAAAAATTAATTTTGAGAAAAGGAAGAAAGAGTTATAAGGTTATGCATTGTTGTGATTTATTTTATTTTATAGTATAAGTGGTTTTGGGAGTTATAAGGTTATGCAATGTTATGATTTATTTTATTTTATGGTACAAGTGGTTTTAGGAGAGATAAAGGGAGTTGTGCAATTAAAGGCTTTGGTGATGATTATTGAAAGGTGGAATAATGTTGATTATTTTGTGATCTACTAACCCTTGTGAAGATTGGCAAAAGAATGTTGTGATGGTGGCAGATTTCCAAAGGGGTTCCTTCACTTCAATAAGGTATGGGCACATTCTTCTTATGAGTATGATTGGTGTATGTTATTCCTGAAATAAGATTGGAGTGAAAAGGTTTTCAACAAGGTTTCCTTTGGTTGAGTGTAAGTCCTAGTTTTTGGTTTGTTGAAGACTACTTATGCATTGTTATCATTGATGAGAGTTTTGGTGAATGCATAATTCTGGTTTGAGGTAGTGGAAGCATTGTGCACTAGGGTTTATGATTGTGAGTCTTGCTACTTGCTTTGAGTTGGTGAAACCCTTAGTTGGCTGTTTTGATATTGATGGATGAGTGCTTCCATAGTGGTTGTGTTGATCAAGTTATTGCTTTACTTGATACATGATATTGGGCTTACTCCATTGAGTTGATTTGAACAAGTTATTCTTTGCATTTGGTGATATTGTGTTGGTGGCTGTTTTGTTCAAATATCTTTGGAGGGAAAAGGATTTCTACTTGTTTCCTTTTCTTGTGATGATTGGTTGAATGCTTCAAGGTTAATGTTGAGTTGAATGATGTTGGTTAAACCTTGTCTTTGAGCATTGTTGTTGAAGCCCTAATTGGTTGAGAAAAGATATTGGTTGTTGGAAAGAACATGAGTATCATTGTTATATGAGATATTGCATGGTTGGCAATTGTTGGGTTGTGTTTCATGTTCTTGAGAAAAGCATACTACATCTATCTTATTCTTTTGAGATTTGAGATTGAGTTGAGATTGAGATTGGGAGTTAAGTATAGAACATATTGAGTCTCTAACAATTCTCTTTATGCTTCTATGAGGTGGATGAATCACATTGGGTCTCTAACCATTCTCTTTGTGGGTTCATGCCAAGCAAGTGTTCTTGATAAACTTGTGAGCAGGTTTTGGACAGGTTCCATTGGGGACTTGTGAGCAGGTTTGGACAGGTTCCATTGAGGACTTGTGAGCAGATTTGGACAGGTCTTAGCAGAGGACTTGTGAAGCTGAGGTTGATAGTTCTATCAGAGAACTTGAGGACAGAGGTGCATTGGTTCTATGAGAAGAACCTGAGGACAGATTTGTGCCAGACCGAAGGACTGTGTTTGGTGCTGATCAAAGACAGAGGACGAGGACATTTGTGCTAGACCGAAGGACTGTGTTTAGTGCAAATTCGAGGACCAGCTTTGAGGTGATAGAGTTGAGGACAGAGGTCTCCAGCCGGAGCAGGGAAGACAGGTGTCTTCTATGGATAGAGTTCCATTTGCTAAGGGCAGCGGAGGCGAGAGGTCTTCTAGAGGATCACCAGCCGGAGCAGAGGTAGGGGAAGGTATCTCCTTTGAGCAGAGGCTCATAAATTCAGATTGGGGGAAGGTTTCTCCTTTGAGCCGAGGCTCATAAACATTGTAATTGGGAAGGTTTCCCAAAGAACTTTGAGATAACTTTTAGAGAAAAGTTTTGTGGATGAACCATGTAAATTGTTGTGTCACTTTGTGGATGGTTTTGTGCATTGCTTTGATATTGCTTTGGATATATTGCTTTACTATTTTGAAGTATAAAGGAAAAAGTAAAAAGAGGTCTTATACTGTTCACCCCCCCCTCTCAGTATAAGCTTGTGTTCTTCAATTGGTATCAGAGCAGGTTCCTTCGAAAGGTTTAACAGCTTGAAGGAAAAGCTAGTAAAGAACACAATGGATCATTCAAGTGGCAATGCAGCACCTATTCTTGATGGATCAGATTTTGGTCTTTGGAGTGCAAGGATGAAGGTTCATCTAATGGCACTTGGGAATGAGGTTTGGGAAGTAATTGAAGATGAGTACACTATTCCTGAACATGGTCCTAATACTAAAGAAGAAAGGCTCCTACATCACAGCAATTCAAAAGCAATGAATGCAATCTTGAAAGGCTTACAGAAAGCAGATCTCACCAAAGTGATTCACTGCAAGACAACTAGTGAAATGTGGAATCAATTGAAGGTGGTTCATACAGGTGATACAAATGTCAGAAAGGCCAAGTTGAGACACTTCAAAGGTATGTTTGAACAACTCAAAATGAATGATGATGAAAATATTAGTGACTACATGCTTCGTATGGATGAAGTTGTTAACTCCATGAAAGACTTAGGTCTTGAGCTTGCTGAAAATGATGTTTGTGATAAGATTTTAAGATCTCTTCCTAATAGATTTAGTGAAAATATTTCTGCTATTGAGGAAGCTAAAGATTTGGATAAGTTGAAAAAGTATGAGCTCCATAGTATACTTGCAGCATTTGAGTTGAGAACTCAAGTGAAGGTTGATGTCAAGAAGGAGGCAACTTTCAAGACTACCAAGAATTCCAAAGGTAAACAACTTCAAGAGAGTGATGAGTCTTCTGGTGATGAAGAGGCATATTACAACAAGAAAGGCAAGTTCTTTAGAAAGCACAAAAATATGAAAAACGTGAGATGTTTCAATTGTGGAAAGTTTGGTCATTATGCTACTAACTGTACTGTTGCCAAGGATGAAAGTGATGAAGTTAAACAAGATTGTAAGAGCAAGGATTCTGAAAGGCATAGGCATCAAAGGAAGAACAAAGATGAGCACAACAATAAAGGAAAGAGGTATTCTCACAAGCACAAGAAGAGCTTCTACCTAGACAAAGCAAGTAAGTGTTCTAGCAGTGATAGTGAAAGTTCTTCAAGTGATAATGAAAATGAGATGTTGTTCATATCAAAAAAAGAGGAAGAACCGAAACATAGATTCATTATCATGAAATGTCTTAGATGTGGAAATTTTGGTCACCTTGAGGATGATTGCACAAATAATGAATTGGTTGTTAGTATGTATGAGGATGCTTCAGAAAATGATAAGGAAGATGCATGTATGGTTTTTGAAAAGGGTAGCACCTCTAGTGATAAGAAATCTGAAAAAGGCCTTGATAATTCAAAGTGCAATCAAATAGAGGATCTTGAATGTGAACTTACAAATGCTCTTAGTGTTTTGAAAAAGGAAAGAAAGAAGAATGCTAGACTCAAGGATAAGTTAGATGAATGTTGTATGGAGAGAGATGAACTTATAGAAAGTCTTGATGTCTCTATGGCTAATGCACAAGAACTCAAGAATGAGTTAGAATCTAAGGTGCTTGAGTATAGTGAATTAGAACAGAAAATGGCTTCTTTGAAAGAGGAAAATAAAGAGTACAAGGATAAGCTGTACAAGTTTCAAGAAAGCTCCAAAAAGGTTAAGTCTCTCATCCAAAGTCAAAGAAATCCAACAGATAAAATAGGTCTTGGTTTTGTTAAGCCTCACAAGAAACAAGTTGGAGAGTCTAGTAAGAGATTCCAAAAGGAAGAGAGTTCTAATGAGGAAAGTATTTCAGATCATGAGTCCTTGAATGATAGATGCATAGAAACAGAAAACAGATTTCGGAATGAGAAGAAGGAGAAGTTTTCAGGACCTAAGAAGTCAAATAAAGGAAAGTTTCAAGGCGAGATGTTTTGCTTGTCACAGGTTTGGTCACATGGCTGTACATTGCATGGCTCGAGTGAAGAAGGTAAATAACAGTTTCAGAAGTGGTGATTTCTTTTATGGGTATTGCTACTCTTGCAATCAGTTTGGGCACAAGGCAGTTCATTGCAAGGCAAACAATAGGAACAGGTTTAGTCAGAACAAGTGGATTCAAAGAACAGGTATGCCTCAAAGAAATAACATTGTTACTTGTTACAAGTGCAACAATGAAGGTCACATAGCTAGACAATGTAGAGCTGAAATTCCAGAATACAAGAACAAGAACAGTGGCATGATCAGGTCCAAGGATCAGAACAATGACAGGAACAGGAATATGGACAAAGAGTTCAAGAGAAGGCCCGGCAAGGAAGTTATAGACGCTGATGATGATCAGTGCCTAATGGGAGTTTTACTCCCACCCCAGAATTAATCACCTCAACAGGAGGTGGGGGAGGGACTAAGCTAAGAGGCTCATTCTTAGTTTCGAGCCCCAAAGGTGGCCCTTTGCCATTGATGACAAAGGGGGAGAGATATGAGTAAGGGGGAGAGCTTCAAGTGAAGAGGAAAGCTTCAAGTCAGGGGGAGCAAAACTTCAAAGGTAGATTCTCAATTGTGGGTTTCAGTTTTGGCTCTTGAAGATGTGTTTTTAGTAAAGTTTTGCCATCAATGACAAAGGGGGAGATTGTTGGCAATTTTGGGTACATTGGGTACATTGCCTTTGCTCAAGTGTTGATGTTGTCATTGATGTCAAGAAGCGGAAAGGTTTTTGTGAAAACCAAGGTAGACAAAATAAAAGGTTTTATTTAAAACCATGGACAACAGATTTGAAATGGGTTTTTCTTAAAACCCAAGTTGGCTCTTCGTTTCGTTGAAAAAGGTGCCCCGATGATGAAGATATTTAATTTTAAATATTTAGTTTAAATTTTATTTATTTAAAATTTAAATTAAAATTTTAAAATTAAATTAAAGTTTTTGTAAAATGCACGTATTGAAATAAGCATGAAAGTGCATATAAAATAAGGCAAGGGATAATAAAAAAATGAGACAATATATATTTTGATCACCAAGCACGTGAATAAAAAGGAAGAAGAATTCGTGCGATTCCAAGGGAAGAAAGACAAAAGTTGAAGTGCGATTTTTGTCTTAATGGGTGGGAGGATCTAGTTCAATTTGGAAGAAGCATGACAAATTGTGGTAAGGTGTGTTTAAATTATTCTTAAATTTTATTCTATTTTGGATGGTTATGGAAGGGTGGAAGTAATACGCGTTGTTAGGTAAGCCTAGCAGTTATAAGGGTTTTTGGTGAATATAAAGAAGGGAAGTTAGATATTGGAGTTATAAAATATATGTTGTTGTAATATATGAATTGTTTGGGATCTTTCTTTTGAGTATTTAGAAAAGAGTTAAGGTTTGGAGTAATAAGGGTGTAAGGTATTTGTTTTGTTATAGAAGTATGAAAAATTAATTTTAAAAGGAAGAAGAGTTATAAGGTTATGCATTGTTGTGATTTATTTTATTTTATGGTATAAGTGGTTTTGGGAGTTATAAGGTTATGCAATGTTATGATTTATTTTATTTTATGGTACAAGTGGTTTTAGGAGAGATAAAGGGAGTTGTGCAATTAAAGGCTTTGGTGATGATTATTGAAAGGTGGAATAATGTTGATTATTTTGTGATCTACTAACCCTTGTGAAGATTGGCAAAAGAATGTTGTGATGGTGGCAGATTTCCAAAGGGGTTCCTTCACTTCAATAAGGTATGGGCACATTCTTCTTATGAGTATGATTGGTGTATGTTATTCCTGAAATAAGATTGGAGTGAAAAGGTTTTCAACAAGGTTTCCTTTGGTTGAGTGTAAGTCCTAGTTTCTGGTTTGTTGAAGACTACTTATGCATTGTTATCATTGATGAGAGTTTTGGTGAATGCATAATTCTGGTTTGAGGTAGTGGAAGCATTGTGCACTAGGGTTTATGATTGTGAGTCTTGCTACTTGCTTTGAGTTGGTGAAACCCTTAGTTGGCTGTTTTGATATTGATGGATGAGTGCTTCCATAGTGGTTGTGTTGATCAAGTTAATGCTTTACTTGATACATGATATTGGGCTTACTCCATTGAGTTGATTTGAACAAGTTATTCTTTGCATTTGGTGATATTGTGTTGGTGGCTGTTTTGTTCAAATATCTTTGGAGGGAAAAGGATTTCTACTTGTTTCCTTTTCTTGTGATGATTGGTTGAATGCTTCAAGGTTAATGTTGAGTTGAATGATGTTGGTTAAACCTTGTCTTTGAGCATTGTTGTTGAAGCCCTAATTGGTTGAGAAAAGATATTGGTTGTTGGAAAGAACATGAGTATCATTGTTATATGAGATATTGCATGGTTGGCAATTGTTGGGTTGTGTTTCATGTTCTTGAGAAAAGCATACTACATCTATCTTATTCTTTTGAGATTTGAGATTGAGTTGAGATTGAGATTGGGAGTTAAGTATAGAACATATTGAGTCTCTAACAATTCTCTTTATGCTTCTATGAGGTGGATGAATCACATTGGGTCTCTAACCATTCTCTTTGTGGGTTCATGCCAAGCAAGTGTTCTTGATAAACTTGTGAGCGAGGTTTGGACAGGGTTCCATTGGGGAGGGGTTGGGGTTGTGGTGGGGACTTGTGAGCAGATTTGGACAGGTCTTAGCAGAGGACTTGTGAAGTTGAGGTTGATAGTTCTATCAGAGAACTTGAGGACAGAGGTGCATTGGTTCTATGAGAAGAACCTGAGGACAGATTTGTGCCAGACCGAAGGACTGTGTTTGGTGCTGATCAAAGACAGAGGATGAGGACATTTGTGCTAGACCGAAGGACTGTGTTTAGTGCAAATTCGAGGACCAGCTTTGAGGTGATAGAGTTGAGGACAGAGGTCTCCAGCCAGAGCAGGGAAGACAGGTGTCTTCTGTGGATAGAGTTCCATTTGCTAAGGGCAGCGGAGGCAGAGGTCTTCTAGAGGATCACCACCGAGCAGAGGTAGGGGAAGGTATCTCCTTTGAGCAGAGGCTCATAAATTCAGATTGGGGGAAGGTTTCTCCTTTGAGCCGAGGCTCATAAACATTGTAATTGGGAAGGTTTCCCAAAGAACTTTGAGATAACTTTTAGAGAAAAGTTTTGTGGATGAACCATGTAAATTGTTGTGTCACTTTGTGGATGGTTTTGTGCATTGCTTTGATATTGCTTTGGATATATTGCTTTACTGTTTTGAAGTATAAAGGAAAAAGTAAAAAGAGGTCTTATACTGTTCACCCCCCCCCCTCTCAGTATAAGCTTGTGTTTTTCAAAAAGGTATTGCTATCGAATGTGGGATGGTATGATGCATGGAACCTATGGGGGCAGTAGATGGAATGAAGGTGAGGATTTGCAAAGCAACCTAAGTTATTTATTCATATAAGGGATTAGTGCAAGTGATATTTTGTTGAGACAATGTGAGGGGTGGTTGGTTAGAATATGATGGTTGGCTAGCTAGGGTTGTAGTAGTCAACTGAAATAGAGGATTTATATAAACCTATCAAAAATTTTGTGGATGTGTGGAAGTGGATTCTTGATGCAATGGCGGTATGACATGGGATGGGATGATAAGTGGTGGTAATTATAGAAAAACCATTCCAGTAGTATTCAGATACATCCTAACGATGTCCATGTCTACAAGTGTGACATGACCATCCATTGGGGTAGGTGGCTCACTCCTAGGAGTCTCAAGAATAGTGGTATGTGTAGCCCTATGCATAATATCTATGTCTAAAATGGGGGCACTACTAGAGGGCCCTACATTTAGGCTCTGGGACATAAGAGGGGGCATACTGACTTGCCCTACCACCAAAGTGTTAGAGAACTCACTAGATTGAGACACCATAAAAGAAGACAACTAACTCTGGATAAATGCTAACTTCCTGGCCTGACTACGGGTCATTACCATATGCTAATATGCAATGATGTGTGAAATATAAATGCAAGTCTATGTAAATGAAATGAAAGTACAATGCAATACAACACACAAAGCAAATAAACATGTAAGGTTTTGATCCTAAGTTTGCACCAATTTTGATTTGATTTTCTTTGTTTTTTTTTTTTTAAGTTATTTAGTTTTTTATTTTTTTGAATTTTGAAGGTTTATGATTTTTTTTAGATTTTGGAGTTTTGAAAAATAAAAATACGTGTGCAAAATATTTTGCCCTAAAATGAATCTAGGATTTCACTTGTATGCTCACATCCCATGCCTGGTGATGAAGTCCAGGTTGCGTTTTCCCACCAAAGTATGGAGATGAAGCCCATACCCGGTTAGGGAGTATAGGTCCTACCAGTCCTCACCCAGTCTCACTTGGTCAGTGTTATACCCTCCGAAGAGAAATACATGTAAATTTTCCAAGCTACGGATGGTTGTTGGAGCTGACCTTGGCCAAAAATGGGGTAATATATTGGTGGTTTGGTGATGAAATCCAAACCTAGTGGTGATGAAATCCAGCCATTTTCCAACATTTAAGTGAGTGTGTGAGGCTTGTTTAATTTATTGTGAGATGCAAAAACTAACATGCAATTTTATTTTTATACCTAATGCAGAAGTGCAAGAAATAGAGAATGATAGACAACATATATCAAAGGCAAAAAGCTAATTTCAAGCAAGAATATAGCAAATTCTATTGTCAGAGGTCAACCGCGAGTGCCCGGTTGGTTTTGGTAAACCGCGGGTGCATGGTTTACCAACTGTAGTTCTACGGTTGGGAGATCCCAACTGCAGGTCTATGGTTCTGACTATGCAAAAAAATAAACCAGTTCTAACCTGATCCTTGAATAGGATACCCAAGTTATTACTAACTAGACAATGCAATATGACCTTTTTCCTATATACAAAATGCAAATCCTCTGATTTCTTACATTTATTATGTGGATGGATGCAACATCTGAGTAAATTCCTATATTAGGACCTAAATGTACACATCAGCACATAGGACTAAGACTCCTAATTTATTCTAGATGTAGACTAGAAGCAAAAAAATAATAAGCAAAAAAAGGGATAGGGGTACAAACCTTTTATCCTTGCTTCTCCCTCCAGTTGTCAACTACAAATATGTGGTTCCATAGTGCAGCAACCGCATGCGTGCATTTCTCCTAATCACCAACCATAGATGTACGATTTTATTTCTCCTTGACCGTGGGCTTGTGTTTCCTTAGATATGAAACCACGGATGCCTGTTTCCTCATAAATGAAACCGTGGGTGCACGATTTTATAGTGACAAGTCCGAGCATGTTAACTCCTAGATTTTCTAACCTGAAATCAAATCCATGCATGCTAAGAGATCCTAAAACCTGTAGATGCAAAAAATAGAGATCAGTAAATTAAAAATAATGAAGAAAAAACAAAATGGAACCCTTGGGGGGTCCCACCATGATCGCCATTTCTTTAACCAAATAATTGAACACATAAATATAGAAAACACACAAATACAGAGATATTTCCAAACATTCCTTTTATATTGATTTTGATACAAATTTACAATTTTTGAATTGCCCCAAGTATCTTGGGAGCAATGTTACAATATATGTCTTTCTATGGTACAATCTTCTTCTGGGTGGGGTCTTCCAAGTCTTTAACAATGTACAGTGTCCTTTCGATCTTTTGTTATAGCTTCAAAATGTGAGTGGGATTTGGTATCCAAAAAGGTGCCACTCTAGCTTTAGTAGTTTCTCCAAAGTACCTATCACCTGCACACATTCAAACCAACAAAAGAGTCAGTAGCACCTACAGATGAAGAAATAAAAATTAGTGCTATGCATAAATCCTAAGCTAGTAATCCTATAATGCAAATCATAGTAATAGATAACAACATGGACCTTACTAAAACAAACTTATTGATCATTTTCTATTGTATTCTTAGTTCTGTGAAACTACGGGTGTGCGATGGTAGACTGGAAACCACAAACCTATAATTGTGATACCGTGGATGTGCAGTTTTGACTGTGGAACTGCAAACGAGTAGTTTGGGCTAAAACATAGGTTACCTCAATAAATGGACCTCCAAGATCTACAAAGGGGTGTCACTCATGATCTCTCAAAAAGTCTTGATGAATTTCAGTAGACTAGTGGTGTATGACTTAAACTCCCCTTGTTTGGTGGGGTAAGGGTACCTTTATATGCCCCTTAGGGTTTTGGAGGGAAATGGAAGGTGGAAAGCTTGAATTACCAAGTGGTAATTCTAGGCTACCAAATGGAGAGACAGTTATAGTGAGTCACTCAGTGTGCCTCACTTAACTAGGGTGATGTGGCTATAAGTGGAGTAGTATATGGTATCCTGTACCATATGAAGGGACAAGGGGATAAGGATGGATGAGATGTGGTATGGGTGTTGGGTGAAGTGTCTAAGACACATGTCTAGTGGGTAGGTAGGGTATCCTAGGGTAATTTTCTAGATTTAATAAATCTAGAAAATAGGATAATGTGCAGGACTTTATATCCCTAAGTTGGAACTTAGGTATATAATTTATTATGCTATATTTTGAGGTGGGATGGTAGATGTGGTTTTGTGGGTGCTAAATTTTGGTGTTTACAAATATAGATATAATGAACAAAACAAGGGAGTGTATTAAATTAAAGAAACAACCTGGGCCATAACAAGTTGCCTCCTTGTAGCGTCCAACCCTCGAGCTTTGCTTCCTCCACCAATTATTTTCTATAATTTTTCATTTTGGTCAAATGCCCTTGAATTGAGCTTAGTACTCTCCTAAGGCCTTTTGTTTTTTGATTTGCCCAAGGTAGAGAGCATACTCCCTAAGCCCAAGATATACTCCCCATTTTTAGTGTTTGCCTCCCCTTTTATAGATTTTTCTAGCTCTTCTCCCTCATGAGCAAGTGGGTGGATAAAATATTAAAATACTAGAAGAAACCTTCTTGGAGTTCACCCAAATAGTAGGATTCCATTTTTATCATTTAAAAATTAGGGACAAGACAAGAGAGGGTAAGGTGGGAGTACTTTGCCTATTTTTGGTCTTCCCTTTTCTCCCAAGTGCACCTGCAATGCCTACAACATTACTATTCATGTGGAATGGAGAATAGTTCATCCACTAGATAAATATGTGCATTCATATTATTTTAAATGTGACCTTGGGGAATGGTTCATCCACTAGTCAAATATGTACATGTTTTTATTTATTAATTTATAGCCTTGTCCTTTTTGGGGTCTTTTTAAATTTGGATAGATTTTTAGGGTGCACCTAATTGTAATAAATTAGGTTATATTTTAATAAGTCACTTTTGTGGAGGATAATTTTCCCAAATTAATCCTTTGCAACTTTTCTCAAAATCTTACCAAAATCCCAATTAAATCCAAAACCCTTCCAATTAACTTGGTAGAGTGTAGATAGTTTTTAATTAGGGATTTCTATGGAATAATTTTACCATACCCTAATTTTATTAATTAGACCCTTTTATGAATGCTTGGAAGTATTATGGGGTTTGTTTAAAGTTAAAATTAAAGAATTAATTGATCCTTTAGATCAATTAATATCTTCTAGGAAGTCTAACGGGCGGGTTGTGACATACTCCCCCCCTTGGATTGAATATAGTCCCTTGTGTTTCTCCTTATTTCTTAATTCAGTTAATGCATAAATTAATAAATTTAGCATTCGTCTTTTAAAAATTAGATAGAATCATCATCCTTTTCCTGATTTGTAGTGTCTCGATCCTGGTGGTAAGTAATATTTTCCATCTACAAGAGTACTTGGACTTGAAAAAGTGTAAACTATCAGTAGTATCATGTCCTTAAAGTAATAAAACATCCATATTGCATCAATAATAAGTATTGAAAATATCATCAATACATAGTTTTCATCATGAAAATAAAGCATCAAAGCATCTATCACAACATAGTCAATGATAGTAAAATACTGCAACAAGAGAACTATAGAATATTTCCATAGAAATGACATGAATTCATGTTTTTATAATAAATTAGACTCCATTTATCTAATTAAATGCATCAAAATTCTCACAAAGGAGTATCACATCATGCCTTTATAGCTTATTTTTATGAGTAAACCTAATATACATAGGTGTCATCCAAGACAAAGACTTAATTTTCATAATTCTTTCTTCAAGATACCCATATATCTTGAAATCTTCTTGGCAAACCCATTTACCACCATAAGTGCATCACTCGTGATGTTCCTTGGTACTCATTCTCGATCAGTATATTACAAGATTCATATCACAAATGTCAAGTTCATTCCTCAAAGAGCCTAAGGTACACCGCTTAAGACCCACAAAATGTGGAGGGTTCACTTAGCTCTTCTACTTTGATTCACTAATGGCTCAATAGTGGGAGGAGAAGAACTTGAATATTTGTAGTCTCTGAGTAAACAATCCAATAGTAATGATCGTCTTTACTATGCTTATGATGACATATAGATTTTCATGGTCATACTTACCCCCTTGTAAGGTGCCATGCAAAATTTTCATACCAATCATACTATCATTCATCGATAGTACCTATGACCACACTTACTCCATGTAAGGTGTCATAACAATCATACTATCACTCATCGATAGTACCTATGACCACACTTATACCATGTAAGGTGTCATATCAATCATTATAACATGATTTATTTTATGTTAAGAGGGAATACCACAATCTTTTATAAGGATATATTCCTCATCTATACCTCATAAGAGTGTTCCCATATTAAAAAAAAATCATGTCTAACCTTGTTCATTTAAATTAGTTTTAAATCTTAACTAGAACAAGATTCTCTTTTATTTTGTTAGACTCATATACATATGCATATCGAAATACCTTCTTCTTACCCTCCAAGATATTTTTCACCTGATATCTAGTCATTGTAGGTGACATTGAGTGATCAATATATTGGATAGAGTGCTTAGTCCAAGCTTACATGATTAGGACCTTCCAAAAGCTACCCACTATTTGGAATTTTTTGAGCCACTACTCAGAAGGAAAATAAGAATACTTAAGTAATTAGGGACCATCCAGTCCAATTCTTAATGAAATACAATCAAATATTATAATCAAATTTTCTCATCAGATAAACATGACTTTACATATGTAACCCTTTGGTACACAAAGATTGAATTTTTAGTCATACAATATGGCATGTTTTATGGCTACCATCACTTTGAACTTTTGTTACTCAAGGTTCAAACCCAATTCTCACAAGGAAGTGGTTTGAGGTCTAATATTTCAAGTAATATTACTATACCCACACGAAACATCGACTGTGAGTATTCCATGACTAACTAATGCATTGAGGCATGATGCCAAGTAGGCAGATCTGTATTCATCCCTCACTTGCTAAAGTTTTGAATTCTTGTCTTGGATGGCCATCATTGATTCTTCACTATTTCTTTGAGTCAAATCTTGTTGGAGTATATCTTGTTTGATTATAGCAACATCCCTTTTCGACTTCCATTTTCATTTCCTTGATATTTGGAAGGTCATGCCTCGAGTTCTAGTTGGTGGTGTACTTGAAGATCTTCTACTTCCTTCAAACTTTTCTCATTTTTTTCTTGTTGGGTAAACTACCATTGATCATATTTTGGGGTTGTACCTACATCATCCACACCTGAAACCCATATGTCCTCATATAATACCAATGATAATGGTTCAATTTTGTTAGGATTATCTAATCCTAATATTATAATAAATTAATCAATTATATTTATTATTATTTAATATAGACCATTGTGTCCTTTCACTCACAACCCTAGAATAGGTATATAAGATAATTCAATAGGGTGTAGTCAATCATCCATCGAATAAGAATATACATAAATATATTTTATCCATTGGTAAGGATTCCTCTAGTGCAAAAGTGATTCATTTATTTTTCTTTACATATTATTGATAAATATCTCCATTCATTTCATTGCAAATCCAAGATAGGTAAGTAACCTATCATCTGCATCATTCTAAGGGGCCTATCCATAGCCATTCCTGCTCCTCACCATTTTTTTTCCACTCTGTTCTTCATTTTCATTCATCTTCTACTACACCATTCTATTATCACCAGCTTGATCATTATTATCATACACCTCCAATAGCAATGTCAACTCTTACCATGTTACTTCTCCAAAAGTAGCATTCATTGAGCCATAAACCACACCCACTACCAAATTAAAACATCACCCATCCAAAGTGATGTAAATTGAGACATGAAATTTAGGTGATTAATAAAGAAAATTATAGTTATTTAACGAGTGATTGATGTGGTAGAGGTAAAATATTTAAAGTCATAAACAAATTCAATCTTCCAATATCAAAAATCTGCATCAACGGATGATATTCAAAGCGATTCAGGCAACAAAACTCCACTTTGATGAACGACCAAAAAAAATTGACAAGATAAAAATAAAAATTAAAACAAAGCTAAGGTTTTAATTATTTTCCAACACCAAAATTTAAGTTTTGTGACATCAGAAATGTTGCAAATAGAAACCAGGAAAAAGAGAATTATAAAAATTAAAGAAAACATTAAAGTTTAAAAAATATTTGGTTTCGTCTTTATTTTTGTGACGTCAAAGCATCATGGAGAGCAAGGTGTGTTTAAAACAAAGGGATAATAATCCCACATCAAAAAATAAGCAAGCAAAATTTTGGTTTAAAATGTCTTGCACTCATGTAAGAAAGTATAACTTTGATCATGCTCTCCATTGGATCTTGTGCAAACTGTCTGCCATAACCTTCTCCTCACCCTTCGTGCTCCCCTCAACTTCTATGCTCCTAATGTGTTCCACACCCACGCTCCCCTTGTTGTTGTTGACTTGCATACTCTCCTCAAATTCCATGCTCCCCTCACGTTGTTGTGCTTTCCCATCGAAGTTCAAATTCAAAAACTCACGTTGTTGTGTTTTCCCATCAAATTTCAAATTCAAAAAGAACTAACCATTAGGGGTCCAAAGAAAGTTGCTAAAACCATGTTTTGACCAAATTTTTTGTAAAATTTTGCCAAAATACATCAAATTTGTGCCAAATTTTTGCCATTTTCAAATAATATTAAAAATTTAAATTATATTTTGGTGAATAATTGCAAATTACTCCTTGAGTGGTTGACGGACAGATATCGCAAGACATTACTCTCAAAAACTTCCACCAAGAGTTTCACCAATGGATTGGCCAACTTGGCAGAAGATCCCCAAATCCCAACATGCTTTCACCGATTAATATCACCAACCTTCATCAAATTACTTTTGTGCGTGAGTATCAAACTCGGTTTGAGGATATCACCAAACACAATATAGGGTTGAATGAATCATTTCTCATAAATTATTTTATTAGAGGATTGAAAGAGGAAATTAGAATGGAGGTAACAAGGTTCAATCCCTATACCATGATGTAGACCATTGGATTAGCCTTGTTAGTTGAAGATAAACTCAAGGTTCAACGTCGATTAGGAAAACCACCTATGGGGAAATCACAAACCACTTATACCACCTCCAAACCTAACCAAAATTTACAAATTAAATGCCTCAGCTTTGAGGATATGCAAGAATGATGAGCGAAAGACCTCTGTGATAATTATGATGAATAATTTGAACCCTATCATAAATGCACTACACTAACATTGTACTTATTGTAGGAAGTTGATCCTTGTCAATCCATAATGAGCGAAGATGAGAAATATGAGCAAGAAATGATCAAAGCACCTAATCATAGCCAAGAAGACAATGAGGTCGATGTACAAGAAGTGATTGATGCACTAAGAAAGGATGAGGTAGAGATACACAAAGTGACCAATGAAGGCTAGACATACACTCTACATGAACTACACACAAGTTCCTCACCAACATTGAGTTCTCATCATATAGGCAACCTGATTCATAAAGGAGGCAAAAGAGTGAGTGCACCTTTATTTTCCCTTCATTCTACACAGGAAGAACTAGCTAAATTGGATTCTCATCATCTTCATGGTTCTTCTAAGGAAGCTTCTACTATTCTTTCTGAAAACCCCCCACTAACACTCCGACCCTCAAGATATCCCTGCCTCCAAAAAAGTGATATTAAACTTGTGTAAATACTACTTGGAAAGTGCCTAATCAATTTCAACAACAATTTCCTTAATCCTATCTTTGAGGAAAAATCTCCTTTTAAGGAGGGTGGCATGTTAGGATTCTCTAATCCTAACCATTATCATAAATTAATAATTCATATTTATTATTATTTAATATGGACCATTGTGTCCTTTCACTCATAACCCTAGAATAGGTATATAATATAATTCAATAGGGTGTAGTCAATCATCCATTGAATAAGAATACACATAAATATATTTTATCCATTGGTAAGGATTCCTCCAGTGCAAAAGTGATTCATTAAAATAGTGATTCATTTATTTTTATTTGCATATTTTGATAAATATCTCCATTCATTTCATTGCAAATACAATATAGGTAAGGAACTTCTTTCCTCCCTTTTCTCATGTAAAATATAGGAGTGTCTAGTATCCTTTGTCTAATTTTGAACTACCATAATACTCGAGTATATTGAAAATACTCAAAATACATGCTATCTCACCCGATCATCTGGATCTTCACACACAAGCTAGACGATAACTATCTTATAACCATCTTGGACCTGTCCTCCATGGTCTCCAGATCATATATTGGGATTTCAAATTTTCCCATGTGGAGAGACAGAGTTACCAATTTTTCTCTCGTGGTCTTTGTAGTTGGGGTTCCTTCACCTTTTTCCATCTTAGTGCGTAAGGGGCTTTTGTATTTCTTGAGCTATGTATATCATAAGGTAATCCTTGGGGTATCCTTATAGCTACATGCTCCTAGGTCCATATTTGTAGTAAAATATCACACTCCATTCTTACCTATTTTTTTGTTCACAAATTGGACAACTCTCTATAGGCTTGGGCCAGTAAGGCTAGTGTCGAGGCAAACCAATGGAAAACTCTAATAGGTACTACACAACCCCTAGCATGCTCCAAGGGAATCATGCACCTAGTGCATCAGGTAGGATGATGTTCACTATGAGCATCATTACCAATGCTCGTTAAGGTGATATTCTATCCAAAGTGAAAAGTAGTTCATACAATATACCATCCTTATCGGTATTAATATATATCCATCCATACTAGAACATTCTTTCCAAAACTAGTCCCTTTTCTACTTTTATAGCGGCACACCCTTCTACTAGTAGTCAATATATCTAGTAAACATCCTCTAGGGTAATGGCCATCTCTCCAGTAGGTAGTTGGAAAGTTCCCCGATCAAGATCCCACCTTTCCATTAGTGCTGATAGGTATCTCCTATCAATAAATATTGGTTCTAAGTAGGCAACTCCTGCTAAACCTATCTCACTTAACTAGTTCCAATCACTAATATCCAATACACTCCTAGCTCCTTGAAACATTGGTCTCAGGTCTACGTATGCTTTAATAATATTTAATGTCTTTGTCTCACCTTCATGACTCTTCTTGATGCTGTTAGAAGCTATAATTTTTATAGAGTAGAAGCACATTACGAGGTTTACCTTGAGAAAAATTCTTAATTAATATACCCACATTTGAATTCTATAGGATGATTCTCCTTTTTGTAAAAGTATTCATATTATACTTGATTTTCTAAAATTTTATGTCATTTTCAGTAATCATTTTATTCAATCATCAAATCGAACATATTTTTAGAATTATGCTTTGATTGAATCAACCCCTTTTTGGGATTTTTTGTACCTTTTTTGTACTTACAACCCTTGTTTTTGCACATCTGACACCTTACCTAATTAGTGTCTTGACAATCCTTTTTTCAAATATTCACTCCACTCTTATGCATCATTTTGATTCTTCCCATTACTTCTTTGTACTTGGTAATGACATTGGATTTGAGCCAAGTACTATCATATTTTACACTTGTTCCTTCTAGAACCGTGTATCAAGATTCCCTTAATTTGGGTTTCCATTTTTAGAATTTGTCTTAACTATTTTCAAGGTGTAACTCCAAATATTTCTATGCATATTTTAATACCATATTTATCATGTAGTGGAGCCATCCTACATATTCCTACATATAAATAGTGTGTAATACCCCCTTTAGACTTGACCACCACCAGGGTGGTCAGGTGGTATACTATATAGTTTTTTGGTGGTACTTCAGCATAATTCTCCACCAAAATACCATTTTAGAAAGTGTTTTAGGTGGAGCTAGTATGGTAATTCCCTCTCCATATTGGTGGTCTCCCATTGGCTCTATCCTTGCCTTCCATGGCCATTGTTGGGATATTCAACTCCTTGATCTTGGCCAAAGGCCATGATTATATTGTAACATTGATAAAAAATATAAATAAAGAAAACATTCTTTTGTTGATCCCAAAATCTTATCTTATTGCAAGGTAGTATTACCATTTGTAAATTTGAATAGGATATTATCTTCTCATATCCTATGGTTTATTTATCCATAGATGAATTTAAATCCCTAATACTCTCAGTAAATCTTATAGCTTAAAATAGCTAAGTTTGTGATCAAGGGGTTACTTTAGCACAATCTCCGTGTGGTTCTCTTAAATATGAATACTCAAGTAAGTCCAAGGCTACACTTCACAAAAATCAATGTGATCAATAGCTATTCTATGGATAGGAGTGGCCAACCCTCCTATTATACTAGTAGGTAATAAAACATACTATGCTCTTAGGAATTCTCTTATCTATTTCAACAAGAACACCCATTTCCCTTTCTAGCTAACGCTAGACTCATGTTAGGTCTCTTTCAAGCCATACATTTGGCGTATGTATTGAATACCAAATGTCCTATCATGTAGATATAATATTAATAACTTAAAATGCTTAACCTTCTTCCCATATCACACAAACCCTCATAGACACTCAATGTCTACCATTTTTCTTACTTATTTTAATCAACTTTTAATCTCCATGATTTGAGAAAAAATTTAAGCTTTTTCCCACTTGATAATTTTCTACTCAATACTGTTAGTATGGAATATGCGTAGCTTCATACCACAAATTTTGAGTATCCTTTATAAACAATCTCTTGGGTACTCCACAATTTGTGGTAGGTTCTCTCACCCTTCCATTCTGATTCACTAGTGAATACATGCATGGGAGAAAATATTTGTACATTAGTAGTTCCTAAGATTTTTTCTTCCCTTACCATGTACTTAGAGTTCATAAAAAACCATTATAGGTTTATAAATGAATCCCTTCTCTTTACTATCCTAGATCCATCACTAGAGTCTACTAACTATCCTGGGCTCTGATAGCAACTGTAACATCCCACTTTACCAACCAAACCTAAGATAGAATTTTTTTTGTTCATATTTATCATGTTAATTTTTAACCAAGTATGATTGAATCAACACCATGTAAGGAAGGAAGTAATTACGAGAATTATGACATGGTCACTGTCAAATCTCATTATAGGAGTGACCAACAACTATCCAACATTTCATCCCATCATTATATTAATGATCCCTTGGCTTAACTGTTTCTACCTCTTCATTATCAGGAGTTTTAGTTACATAATCAATTGAATGTCATTTCAATCCATTATAATTTCATTAATTTTTAATGGAATATCATGCATGTATTATTAAAACAATACATAAAGGTTACTTTATTCACATCAAGACTTTTACTTGATTTAAAGAATAAACCATTACATAATAACAAATAGTCATTCATTGAAAATCACAAAGGCCTCAATTATAATCATAATCCATTCTCATCCATAGATCATTGTTTGTTAACAAAATATTACATCTTATAACATTATAATAATCATATTATATGAATATAAAAACATCATCTCATTAGAAAACAAATTGCATTTACTTCTTTCATCATATGCAATATCCATGATCTATTTAGATAACATCATACTAGAGAGAAAATATAATCATCCAAGCATAACAACAATTTGCAAACCATAAACAGAAGTACACAAGCATACATCCTGGTAACCCTCAAGGGGAATAAACCCAACCTCCAAATTATGTTTCTCCTCTCATTTCATAAAACTTAAATTGTCATAAATACAAATATAGAAAAGGCATCTCGTAGATCCTTTCCTAAATTATTATGCAAAATAAGGAACCAACTTGTTCCATGTTTTTAATTATGATGCAATTAAGAAAATGCCACATTTCCTTTCTCTAAGCCATCAACCAATAGGAATCTCACTAATTCCTATATCTGCATGTTCATGAAATATCATTGGTTACATATTAAGGAGAAATTTTATCAGTCGCCAAGAGGGAATCCCATAGTTCCTTTGAGCATGAATCCCATGTTCATTCTCTAACCTAGATACCATTATTCCATTTTAATCAATAGGATCTAGTAATTATATAAGGTTTCATAACATATGGAGAGATCCCATACTCTCTCCAAGATTAGGTCCCATACCTAATCTTCCCTCATCCATTCACATTTCACAACTTAGATAATTTCCACCATATTGTTGTTTGATCAAAATCATGTTAGGATCATTCATATGGTTATAATAAAATCCCTATAAATTTTACCTTTTTAATCTATCAAATAATATTACATCTTCTTTGTCTTGTATCCTATCAAACAAGGTTTCGTCGTGGTCATAAATTATATTGTAATCTATCAAATAAGATTGCTCCTTAAAAACAAAACTACCTTGTAATTTATTTCACCAGATTACACCTTTAAGCACAAATTGATCTTGTAATATTTCACACAAGATTATCCTTTAATTAAACACAAGTTTTCCTTGTAAACCATCACACAATATTACACCTTAAACATAAACCATCCTTGTAATCATTACACAAGATTACACCTTTAAAGTCAAATCCATCTATAATCTATCACACGAGATTACATCTTAAGACTCAAATCAATTCTATAATCTATCACCCAAAATTACAAATAAACCTTGTAATCTATCATACAAGATTACCTTAACACAAATCATCCTTGTAATCTATCACACAAGATACAAACCAACCTTGTAACCTATCACACAATATTACACCTTAACACAAATTATCCTTGTAATCTATCACACAATATTACAAACCAACCTTTTAACCTATCACACAAGATTACACATTAACACAAATCCTCCTTGTAATATATCACACAAGATTACAAACCACCTATTCAATAAATTTTGCCTTGTATTTTTCTAATCAATATTTCATCTTCTTAGTCTTGTAATTTATAAATCAACTTGTAATATATCAAACAAGGTTGCTTCTTAATATCAAGTTTTTATTCTGTAATCTATCAAATAGGTTACACTATATTATCATGCAAACTCCCACAATATTTGCACATGGTCCTTCTACAAGTCTCTTTCTTGATTTACACTTTTAAAACCCTTGTAAAGATAACATGGTAGCTTCTACCAATTTATAGTCTCTTTCCTGATTTGCACTTTTAACCCATTGGGAAGATAACCTGGTAGCTTCTACCAATTTATACTTATTAAAATAAGCCTACCCAAACTTGATCAAATTCTATTCTTTTTGTATACCCAGACTTAGAGGAGGCAAGTGATTTCCTATTATTAAATTGAGGGTTGTCTAATAAAGAATGAAAAATTAAAGGTTATGATCAAACCATATCTAACAATCACATTAACCCATATACAAATTCAATCTATTCTAACCTCTACCCTATCCTTACAAGGTACTCTAACTGAAGCAATGAGAACAACGGATTCGCCTAACAGATTTAATTGAAATTCAATCTAATGTAATTACCGAATTAAAGCATGCATAAGAAATATGCTAAAGTAATCTCTAAAATTGACAAATATGTTAAGTAAAAATGGGGGTTCTCCTTGTATTTATCAATTCAACAATTACAATGCATTTCCTTGAGGGCTTTTCAATGTGATACATTTCAATTTACAAAACTTGAGGAATCAAATCCCTCCATGAGCTTAATGGTGCACATCAAGTGTTCTTCTCACAACCCATAATTGAGATCTATCCTTGGGCTACATTTATTTAGATCCTTAGCTCCTCCATAATGCATAGAATACATGCACCTCCATACAAGAGTTTGAATAATGTTAATAACATATGTGTTTAGTAATGAAAACTATGAAAACCATAGAAAGTATGCATCTATGAAGATAAAATTTATTTGTGACTATTCTAAAAAACTCCAAATGAATTGAAATTTTAGTATTATGTTTAATAGATGATTTTGGAAATATTTGAGAAAATAATAGTGAAATTGTTAGCATAACTTATGGCCATTCCTAGGAGGGATAAGTAAGACCACAATCATAAAAAAACATTAATTGACCTATCAAATATACTCAAAAATTAACCAAATTTTAGTATGCTACTATTCTAATTCTATATAAATGAATTACATAGAAATTAGATCAAAATTGTGGGCCATTTCATGTTCATCCCTAAGAGTTCCAATAATACCTGCTAACTGTCCCATGGGGATGACCACAAACTAGGATGGTTTTTACCACCAATTCCACTTGGATCTGGTCAATAATCCTCCTATGGGCCTTGTCATCAAATTTGGGAAACTAAATCTCAAAATTTATTGGTTTTGGAACAAATTACCATCTCTTAGAACACCTTGAAAGCACCTTTTATTATAGAGGTTTCCAAAGCAAATAGGTGGGCAAAGATTGAGGGTAAATATTGGTAGCACTTTGTGGTCAATAATTGCAAATTCCTCCCTTTTGAATTGGGTGAGAATACCTCAATTTATAGCCCAAGAGTGCATAGGGGGAAAAGGGGCAAGTTATAGCATGCAATTCAAGTGCCACCACTTGGTAATGCCTTTGTCATGCATAGGGGGGAAAAGACCTTCCATTTGGGCCTCTAATGTGCAGGTCCTAATGGCCATGACAGCCTCCCAATCTATCATGATTGATTGGGTGGGATAAATGGTAGAAATTAATTTCCATATATCCCACCCTTTTTATTTTGAGGGGTCTGGGTCATGGTCATCCCACCTAGGGATGACAACATGTGGTCATCCCTGGGTGGGACGACCATGAACTATGGTCATACCTAGGTGGGACGACCATGGCTACATGCCCCAAAAACTTCCAAAAGTGGGGTAAACCTTCCCATAAGTGGTTGGGAGACCTAATTAACCCTTGAGGGTTTCCCAATGGGGCCATATGATGTCAATAATAGTGTCACATTAGTAGTCTTATCCGATTTACACAATTTTAGTGTCTACAGATGCCCCTTTTTGAGACGCATTGTGTGCAATAGAGCACTGAGAAAAAATAGATGAATAAATCATTAAATTATATAGGTTATTCAGTAACCTAACAAAATTTATATGCCTTCATTATGTAAAGAACATAAATTCTTAGAATCCTTGCTTTTGACATAGTTGAAGGATTGATTTTGGTATACCTTTCAGTCGCATAGTAGTGATAGTTGTATGGGCTTAGGGTATACTTCGTCTTGGTTCCTTGTTTCCTTGTAAGGATTTTCATGGGTGAATTATCAAGGCTTAAAGGAGGCCAAAACTCCACTTTTTTGCATTTTTTTATTGTTTACCCCAGCGTAGGCTTGAAATTTTATCTTTGGCAATGATTTTTTTGAATGTACGAAAATTACACTTTTGAGTGTTTTTAAGTGTTGATTTGATTGTAAATTTGTTATTATGACTACCCCCTCAAGTGAATATTAAATTAGGGCATGACCAATGATAAATTTATGAGTCTCTTAATTCATATGAATTAATTGGGATAATTGTTAGTTTTTCCCATTATAAGATTTATCAATTATGTGAATATTTTGATCATTTTGGCGGTATTTCATGGAAGCAAAAGACTAAATATATCATTACCATGGAATAGTCCAGACATAATGGCCTTATTTTAGATTTAAATAGATACTTTTTAGATAATCCATGAATCATTTGAATTCAATGTTGATCCTTTGTTAATTTTGTCAAATTTGACTTGTTTTTGGTGGATTTCTAGGCCCATTTTGTGAATTTTTTAGCTATTTTTGTAGTATTTTTTGGTGGCCATATTTGGGTGGTATGGCTGCATATTTTATGGCTGTCATAGGGTGGGAAATTCACCTAATTGGCTGACCATACCACCTAGGGACATCCATGCTTATTGCATTGCTATTTAAGCCCAAAATGGGGCAAATGAGCTCATTTTTGCATTTTTAATTTGGAAACTTGAGAGGTGAAGAGGAGGGACCTGATTTTTTGAAGTGGAGAGCTTCTAAGAGTATCCCAAAATCAGTATGAGCCAGCCACATGACTCATCAAGCGGTGAAGCCGATGCAAGACAGGTAAGGGCTACATTTCCTCCTATTCTTTATTAAATGTAAAATTGTAATTAATTATGTTTTTTCCCATAATAAACACTAAATATTGGTTAAATAACCTCATTAGTGGTTATATTTAGGAATGGATAGCTTTATTTGTGTTTTAAATGCATTATTTTACCATTTGTTTATTTTTTTCTTTCATTTTTAGAGCTATTTTAGGGGTCAAAATGACCCATTTTTGAGCAAATTTGGGGGTCATTCCTGGGTGGTATGACCACTAGTGGATATCCCTGGGTGGGACAGATGCAAAATTGGGAGACATACCTTGGTGGGACGGTCACAAAACTAGGGAAAAATTGTCCCTTTTTTAGTCAATTTTTGGTATTTTGGATTTTTTTGATGCATTTTTAGGGCATTTTTATTGCATTTTTAGTGCCTTTTAGTTAACTTGCTTAACTTTGTTAGGTGGTGAAGAGTCGATATCGATGTTTGAATATTTTTTAGACCACTAGAGATATAATGACAGAGGAGGACTGGCAGTGGCTTGATGCCATCGGTCTTAAGCATGTGACATGGTTGGAGCTCGTGGTGGGCGACCGAGCTTATTTGACCGCCTTGATAGACCTATGGGATCCTTGCATAAATACTTTATACCTTACTATAGGCAAGATGATGATGAATATAGAGGAATTCTATCAGATATTATGCATTCTAATAGAGGGGCAACCTATTGTATCCACACATCGAGATTGGTGAGACGTAGTTATGCAAAGATGCTTTGGTCAGGACTAGGAGGAGGCAATAGCAGAGGGATACTAGTGGAGTTATAATATGAGGTTGATGTACTGACCACTAGACATGCTCTACTGATGATTCTAGTCTCCAATATTCTACTACCAGACTCATCCAGCATCAAGTTCCCCTAGAACCTTTCGGAGTTGATGTTCACTCTTGTGGAGTGCACTGTAGAGTAGCTGCTAGTGATGGCTTGGGGTACTACATTACTGATATAGTTATATGATGAGCTATATGAGATTTTTTCTTATGGGTGGAAGGGTTTAGAGTGCAATTTTCTACTATAGGTTTGGGTATGGCAACATATTGTTATGGACTGACTGTGAGGACTATTGTGGATGACACGAGAGTAGCTGGTAGGTAGGGAGATTTGCTATGGCATTCTATGGCAATAAGCATAGAAGGTAGGCTAGAGCTATCACTTTGTAGGTAAGGTTAAGAACTACATAGATTCCTTTAAATGAATCAGGGTAGAGGATGTGATTTGGAGACCTTACAGGGATTTTCTAACATGGTCAGATGTTGAGGCACAACTTCATTGGGTGAGATGAGGTAGATGGTTAGTTGGGTGACATGGGACTGAGTGGGAGTTATTTCCTTATGCTCAAGTATTATAGTAGTTTGGGCTATGCCATGGGTTACCTAGTGAGCCTATGATCTACCATAATCACAAGAATGAGAGGACACTTTATTGGTCAATGGTTGAGGTATTCGGAGAGGAGTCAGATCTTGTAGTGGATATTTCTGATCGAGATGATGTAGAGATTATAGTAGAGTACAAATATTGGTGGTTGAAATACCAATGGTAAGGAGAGGTACCACTAGGGGGGAATGTGGCTGTAGAGGCAAGGGAGTCTAACAAGGATGCTATATATGAGGATAGCAATGAGGCTCTAGTTGATGAGGAGCCAGACACAGGCGAGTGACATGTGCATCACTGAGTAGCAGATGAGTGGATGATGATGAGGCCTGAAAATACCTCATTTTTACACTATGTTTGACATATAAAAACTACCATATTATTAAGTTAAATGCAAAATAGTTGATTAGAATTTTTATTTTTTTAAGTGTTTGCATGATTTTATGTTAGGAGCATTATATCTTTGTTCTTGACTATTTTCAGCATTTTGTGACTGCTTTTGCTTGATTAAGTAACAAATAAAAATATGCATATAAAATAGCCAAATGTGGTATGTTGATATCAATTAACTTAAAAATGGTTTATGAATGTTTTCTTGCCCTTCAACTTGTTTGAAGTCCACATTGAAGCCAAATTATTAGGACTTTTTTAAATCTGGAAATCTACTGAAAACAACCATATAAAAATCAGCAAGCTGTCACTTTATAGGAACACCTTGAATTTATAAAGCAAAGCATGAGGAAATAGATGGAATAAGTTTATAAGGACTACAGAAGACATATGACCTATTTAGAAGCATTTCCACATGGTCTAAATAGGCAGCAATAGGGTATAATAGAGCAGGGATAATTGTGTAGCACTGTTGCACTATTTTAGCATGGTTACTTGGTGAATAAAGTGTATAAATTTGGTAGCAACTTGATGTACTTATTCATGTTGATATTTGAATTATTTTCCCATGTTCTAATTTTTTGAACTTGTAAGAAATGCCAACATTTTACAACTATGCAGCAAATATGGAAAATGCAGTAGTTTACCATGTAAATTCCAACCAACTACCAATGAATAACAAGGCATGGAATTCACACATGGAGAAGGATAAAAGCTATTGCAATCAGTTCCTGAGAGATAACCCACCTGAGAAAAGTAGCTGAGATAACCTGAAGACCACACAATTAGTCAATCCGAAGAACTTCAGATTGAGTAGACATCTTTAGATTGACAGAATGTAGTTTCTTCGGATTGAGCAGACATCTTCGGATTGACAAAATGTAGTTTCTTTGTATTGAGCCAGTTATCTTTAGATTGATAATAGAAAGTAATTTTTGAATTTTTGACTATTTTATGATGGTGGAAAAAAGGAAAGAAGGTTGAGAAAGTTAAGGTAAAATATCCCCCAGCTGTCTTTGTCGTCCTTGCTATCCAAAAGCCACCATTCATGGGAAAAGATCAATTGATCCTCTTCTAGGATAAAACTAGGAAATGTTGTAGCATAATAGGATTTGATATGCAGGATAGGAATAGTATATTTTATATTTGTAAATATATATTATGCATCTATATAAATATAGCTCTCTTCTTGGTTGAGTTAGGTAGGAATTAGAATAGAGGAGAGTAGTAGCAGCAGCAAATAGGAATGTACAACAATTATCTGTAATAGTTTTCAGCATGTTTTGATAGTAATAAAAGTGCAGTCTTTTTGTCAATTTATGTTCTGAGTGTTTTTACACCTCCTTCTAGATCAGGAAGTATGGGCCCACTTTCAGATCTAGAAGGAGGATTTTTATGGCAGGTTTTAATCTATAATTTTGTTGCAACAAAATTAACATATTGCTTGCCAGATTTCATTTTCTTGTTTTAATTTTGTATTTTGTTATTTATGTTTTATTCATTATATTTTTGTACAACTAATGTGTGTGTGTCAACTGATAAATTATATTAAATATTTATTTCCATGTTTTCTTTTCTTTTCATGTTATTTTCTTTTATGTTTCAACTACTTTCAATTTCAGTAGATTTCATTTTACTGTCAATTCCTATAGCAGAAGATTGATGACCTTTTGTGGCAGGATATTGACAGGTGTTTTTAGCATAGGTTTTATTTCAGCATCATTTCAATTTAGCAATTTTAATTCTATTATTTCAATTCTACAAAATTAGATTAGATTTTAATTCAGTCATTTCCAATTCTTGCAATTGTAGTTAATTGTTAAATTTTGCAATTTAAATTTAGTTTTCAATTCCTATAATTTATTTTAGTTTCCATTCTACAGACTAGGTTTAGTGTGACACCAAAAGGCTAAACCAAAATCTGCTTCACCAATAAATGCTTGAAATCTAAATTCCTAAATTACACTCTGCCTTAACATTTTATTGTAAACAGCCTTGGACACCATCTAGATTGATAAATCATTGAGATCAAATGATGAGACTCAATGACACTCATCATTTTGGTGTCGTTTCCAGGGATCATGGTGTTGTTAGAGGGTAAAAGTAGTCAAATAATTATTAATGTGCTAAATTATGAAGTTCAAAGTAAAATCTAAAAGTAATAGCTGGTATAACTAATAATTATTGATAGTTGCATTTTAGTCCATTTAGAAAACAAGAAACCACAAGGAGGTGATCTTCACACTTGGGGGTTAAATTACCCATGTTTGAGATTCTTGATAAAAAAAATTCATCATCCTCATTATCAGGAAACATAAGATCTCTTGAAAAATTTGGAGGAACCATCTGCTAGTACTACCCTTTTTATATCCATATCATCAAGGTAGTATAAACAATTTTTTACTAGGTGTTGGGAAGATATCATGGTAGATATACAAGACTATCCCTTGAACAAAATAGCCATATCAGCTACCTATAGCATTTATTCATAGGGACATATCACCGATGAATGCCATTTACTTCCACAACTCAGAGGTGTAAAATCTATGGCCTAATCTAAATTATTCTCAAAGAGATATCCCAACAACAACAAACAAGGTAAGTAAATCAACCACCACCTTCAGCCCAACCTGTGGCCAATATGAACAATACAGGACAGGAAACCCCTATCTATGTAAGCTGAATCTATTAAAAAAATAAAAAATCATAAAACTTTTGCACAATCAAAATAGAAGTTTATAGCTCAAACGGTGATCCTAAAGTTTTGCCATTATTGCTTAAATATTTTTAGGGTTTTACTATGCTAAACCACAACCTAGCAATTCTTAGCCTACAAAGACAATAGTTGATCTCATTAGAGGTGATCCTACCTGAAAAGTAGTTGATCTGCTAAAGTTGTACACTTTTTGTCTTATTGTGCAAACCAAAAATATGTTTAGTTAAATTGTCTTTTTCAGCCCAACCTGTGATCAGTTTGAATAATACAAGATAGGCAACCCCTGTTTATGTAGTTGAATCTGGTAAAACAACCTGCAGGAAATGTTATTGACTACAACAACATCCAAATTTGCTCAAAAAAGAACTTACCTGAGCTTGAAGAGATAAAATTCAATGGAGATACACAAAAACCCTTTAGTCCAAACACAAAAATCAGCTTTGGATAAAGGAGAAAAACTAGAAAAGCTGCACATAGAAAATTTATTAAGGATAAATTCTATCCTCCTAAGAATGAAACAAACTGAAGTACATCCAAGGAAATTCTTGAACATTATTGATCAGTTGACTTATGAACAAAAAGCAAAATTGTTTGATGTTTTGAAACAATATTTCAATCCCTTTGCATGAAATTACAAGGGTATGTCAAGATTTCATCTTGATGTATGCACTTAACATATTTGAGAATTGGTATTAAATTATTTCAAGTATAGATTGACAATATTTTGTAGATTAGGAGGCTTAGACAAACACTTTATTTAAGAAATTTTTAGATATGAAGTAGGGTTTATTTTTCCCATTGGTGCTTCACATAGGAAGTTAGTGGTGAATGGATATTGCCTTCGGGTATACCATGCACCATTAACTAAGGAGGATTTCTTGAGGTGAACAATTGGATGTACAAAAAATGGAGGAGAATTTCTCTTCCATGTCAGATTTAGAGTGATGGTAAAATTTTGACAAAAAGAAAAAAATAATAATAATCGTGCTTGTGAACTTCCTTCATGGCCACAAGCGAGACAAGAGAAAATTCTGAAAAAAGAGAAAAAAGAAAAGAAAAGAAGAAAAAGAGAGAAATTTTTTTAGAAAAATACATGTCCCACAAAATGTGGATACATGAGGACAATCATCAATTTCAGCATGGAGGAGGAACAATGAAGTCAACACTTCATTTCCAAAAATGAGGAGTTAAATGATGACATAAGAAAATTCTTACTACTCATATAGAAAGAAAGGTTGCATCATTGTTACAGATTTTAGCAAAAAAATATGGTGTTTTCATACAAATATTGACATGTTTTTGCAGAATAAGAATTGTTCTTATCCAAATAAGAGTGAGAGACATTCTCTCTCATTGTAGCCTCATGAGAGACACTCTTTTATTGAGGCACTTGAAAAAAATGACAGAATTTTGTTGAAAACCAGAAATGGTAGCCTCTTCTGATGAAAAAAATAGATGAAAAAAAAGAGAAGAAAAAAAAATGAAAAAAAAGAGAAAAAATGAATAATTCAGTAGTGAAAACCTCCTTGAGGTGCTGCTGAGTTGGCTTGCATGAAAAACTATTTTTTGATGTGCATTGCCTTATTGATCCACCCATAATTGTTTCACCATTGTACAAATATCACACTACACATGTGTATATTTATGTTTTCAAATAGCTTGTTAACAATCATCATAAGCGGAAGAATCCGAGTGCAATGGTACATTTTCTCTCGCTCTGGCGATTTGGCTTTTGGCGGGAAATTTCCTGTGACGGCGCCTGGTGTTGCTCGAGGGACTCTGGCCCGAAGATTTTGCCTAGGGCTTAGGGGGGTCGTCTCCGCTTTTGCCTGAAGTTTCTGTAGTGGTTCCGGGAGGGCCCGATGGGGTCTCCTCCTGTTTCTCCTGCTGGGAGAAAGATATCATATGCTGAGAAACTGAAAGATTTTCCCTCGCCTTCCACGGACGGAGCTCGGCGGAACGCTTTCCAATCGATACTCAAGACTGCTGCCAATGGCCCACATGCTCACCGCGTTAATGGTTGCCTCCCACAATCTTCCTCCAGGCCCAAGATTGTAATAGAACCAATGCTCGGTCGAAGATACAGCTCGTCTACCGCGCTAATCACGACTTGATCTCGCAAATTCATGGGCATCCGGCCCACTCGAATTTTCTCGCACACTTGGGTACGTCGTAACCGGGAGCCACACGGTGAGTACTCTCTATGGCCTATAAGCAATGGGTATTTCATCATAAGTTTCTCTTCTTTAGCGGATGTAAATAGAGCATTTGAATCGTAGAAGAGAAACCATGGACCAAGCAGGGTTATTTATCCAACCCTCGGAGAGTGGGTTTCGATCCCCGCATCGAACCCACGGCTGTCCCTGGTCCGGATCCGCCGTACGCTCTCCCGATGGAGTTTTGGGGTGAGCAGGTTTTGGAATTAATAGGTAATTCCCTAGGCAGATTTCTGGGAGTCTCCAAAGATACCATAGAGGGAAATACTGTTGTCTTTGCTAGAATATGTGTAGAGATGGACATTAGTCAGCCTCTACCAGCTGAGGTGGAACTTGAGCTAGCAGGAGTACCCTGGATCCAGCAGCTAGACTATGAGGCCCTACCTTTCAGGTGCCGAGTTTGCCATAAGCATGGACATTTGGCAAGGTTCTGCCCAAACGCAGTGAGCACAAAAACGGAGGCTCCGAGTGGAATGGCAAACCGCCCTAGAGAGGGTAAGTCTAGTCCGGTCAATGAACCCTCTAGCAATTCTCCAGGTCCTGATGCTCAACAGGATGGCTTTGAACAGGTGAAACGAAAGAGAAACAAAAAGAAAAATGGCAAGGAACAGGTACAGCTCAAGCCAAACAATCGGTATGAAATTTTCAAGTCATTAGTGGATCTGGAGGACCATTCTATGGAAGGAATGGTTGGGAATGATGAGAATGTCAACACTCCACCTCTTGTTTCTCCTTCCTTCACGCCCGTAGTAGAACAGGTGACTGTGCCAGCTGAGCACCTGCAGTCAGAGAATCCAGGGGCCTTGGTTATTCACTCCCCAACACAGCCGGCTATAAAAGATGTCACCATGGGAAATGCAGAGAAAAACAGAGAGAGGCCTGCTTTAGGGATTTCCCGTGGAAAAGAGATCAAGAAACAATAACTCTCAAGGAGCGGGAAGAAAATCCAATAAGGAATTACTAGTTGCCCAAGGAGATAAGTTAATCAATGAAGGATTGGTGAGGTCCATTGATTCTTACCGCTCACAAGGTTTTCAATGATTATTCAATCTCGGAATATTAGGGGTTTAAACAGTAGAACCCATCAATCTGCTGTTCAAAGACTCTTAGAAAACCGAAAAACAGATTTTTTGCTTCTCCAGGAGACCAAAATGTCTTTAGATATCATGAGTAAAACCGCTACTAAAATCTGGCGGGGAGCTGGGTATATGGACGTGGCTGCCCAAGGAGCTTCAGGGGGGAATTGTTACCCTTTGGAACCCTCTCGGTCCTGGACTCGCTTTAGATCATGTAGCTTGGAGGGGTGTGCTTTCTTCTCTTTTCAGAAATAACTTCAATTCTGAACTGATCCTTATTACCAACTTTTATGGGGCCCAAGATCCTGAAGGCCAGAGGCTCCAATGGGACGCTGTTCACAATATGAGAGCAAACAGGGAGTGTTTTGACTGGATTATTGCAGGGGATTTTAATGCAAAATTATCTGGTCCGGGACCGGGAAGGTGGCTCCCCTACTTTAGACCCGTGGGATCGGCTTTTGATTGCCCAAGTTCAGGCCTTTAATCTAGTGGACGTTCAAGGCCCTAGTGTTTTTTTCACTTGGACAAACAAGAGAAAGGAGCCACATAGCAGGAAGGTCAAGTTAGATCGCTTTTTGGTCTCGGAGGAGGCTTTTGTTAAAAGGACTTTAAAGTTCCAGATTTTGGAGGGCCCTATTTCGGATCATTTTCCCATCTTGCTTGAGGGAGGGACTTCGAGTGGTCAGCACTTTAGGCCTTTTAAATTTGAGAATTTTTGGTTACAAAAGGAGGACCTTCGACAAAAAATTCCTCAATGGTGGGCGTAAGGCCGCCCACCTTTTGGGACAAGGAATGTTCAAATTTCATAAACAGCCTTCAATTTGTCAAATTTCAATTGAAACAGTGGAGGAAAGGAAATAAGTCGGATTTCCAGTCCCAAAGGGCTCCCTTGGTGGCTAGATGGGAGGAGGTCCAGAAACTTTTTAGGGAAGGGTCAATTACTGAGCAACTCAAATCTGAAGATGACGAACTGCGTAAAGCGGTTGAGGACATTGACAACCAAGAGGAGTTATACTGGAAACAGAGGGCTAGAAATACTTGGTTATTAGAAGGGGACAGAAATACCAAATTTTTTCATCGGTCACCTTGTGCTAGGAGACAGATGAACAATATGGAAGTTCTCAAAGATGAATAGGGAAATGTCTTCGATACTATTCCCGGTATGCACTCCCATGCTATCGATTACTTTTCTAAACTTTTTAAGGAAAGTATGCAAGCAAGATATTGAGGCTCGTAACGAAGTTCTTAATGTTATTCCTCCGATTATCTCTGAAGAGGACAACCAGACCCTGCTTAGACCCATTGAAAGGGATGAACTGAGAAATGTGGTCTTTGGTATGAGTTCTGGAAAATCTCCTGGTCCAGATGGCTTTCCTATTGAATTTTTTCAGGCTTTCTGGGATACCTTGGAGGAGGATGTTCTGGCTGCATCGAGGAATCCAGATCCAATCGCAGAATGCTCAGTGGCGATCAATCACACCTTCATTGCTTTAATTCCGAAAGGGGAAGTGGGGACTCATATCTCTCGATTTCAGTGCCTATTGCTTTATGCAATGTGATTTACAAAATCATCTCTAAGATTATGGTCGAGAGGCTTAAACCCCTTCTTCATAGCATCATTTCTCCTGAACAGGGGGCTTTGTTGAGGGAAGACAAATTTTGGATGGGGTGATTTTGGCCCAGGAAGCCATCCATTCAATGCAAACTTCGGGCAACAAAGGCATGTTCATTAAATTGGATATGTCCAAGGCTTATGACCGGGTGGAGTGGTGCTTCTTGTCGAAAATTCTGGCTGCCTTTGGCTTCTCTCAGGAATGGATTGCTTGGGTTATGAGTTGTGTTTCTTCTCCCTCCTTTTCTCGTTCTCATTAAGGGCCTTCCCTCGCTTCCTTTCTGCGCCTCCCGTGGCTCCGCCAGGGAGACCCTTGTTCTCCCTATCTCTTCCTTCTCTTGGCCGAGGGTTTGGGAAGACTGTTTTTGAGGAGAAGGCAACAAGGTCGGCTTTCTGGTATCAAGGTTGGGGAGGAGACTCTGACTCACTTGCAATTTGTGGATGATACGGGTCTGGTTGGTGCGGCCACTCTTCGGGAAGCTAGAGGAATCAGAGACACTTTGAATGTCTACCTTAGGGCTTCAAATCAGGTTCTTAATGACAGGAAGTCCAAAGTGGTCTTCTTCAATCTCGACCAACGGCTTCAGGAGCGTGTTATTGACATCCTGGGATTCACTAGGTCCTCTCTTCCAATTGTTTACCTGGGGGTTCCCCTTCACTTCAAAAAGTTAAATGCTGATATTTGGAAGAACCTGTTAGCAGGCATCAAAGACAGAATGAATCATTGGGCCCATAAATGGCTAAGCTACGGGGGTAGATTAACCTTCTTGAAATCAGTTATTCAAGCTTTGCCGATCTATAAATTCTCAATAATGACTGCCCCTCATACCATCTGGAAAAAGTTGGACAAAATGGCTAGAAGATTTTTGTGGGAAGGCGCAAAAGGGAAGAAAAAATGGGCCTTGGTTGGGTGGGATAAAGTCACCCAGCCTAAGGATAAAGGAGGGCTGGGCTTGAGATGCTCTATGCTTAATAACAGGGCTTTGGCTGGAAAACTGTATTGGCGGTGGGTTTCTCAGCCATCCTCTCTCTTCAGCAGAATTCTTTCCAGTAAATATTTGGGGCATGTCCATCCCAATGAGGTGGGTCGCTTTCCCTTGGAAGGTCCCGGTTCTTTAGTGTGGCGGACTCTCAAGCTTGGGTCCCGGATTATCAAAGATCAATTATTCCGGAAAGTGGGGAAAGGAGACAAGGCTCGCTTCCGGATCGACTCTTGGGACCAGCATCCGCCCATTATTGTTTTGTTCCCCGAGCTTCATCCTATCATGTCCGCCTTAGAAGCCCAGGGTTGGCTCCTTATTGATAAATATCTTCTTACCAGTCATTTGGGGGGGTATTCTTTTAAAAAGTTTAAGCGATGGGAGGAGTGGCCAACTACTGTCTCTCCGGAGTTGGTGCCTATCCCGCAAAAAATATTGTCGTAAAGGTTCCTCACGGGGAAGGATGAGGAAGATGAATTAGCCTCGGGGCCATGGAAGCCTTGGTGTCTACTCAGTTAAGGCCGGATATGAAGAGATCCTCCCTGAGCCTCCCCCACACTCTTTTCCGGTTCAGCATTGGAAAAGGATTTGGCATTTAAAGGGTTGGCCGAAAGTGAACTTCTTCGCTTGGCAACTTATGCATAATGGCCTTCTCACCTTTGACAATCTCAGGCGTAGGGGTTTCAATGGCCCCTCTCAATGTGCTTTATGCCTCCATCATGAGGAAACTGCAGACCATTTGTTTTTTGAGTGTCCTTTTACTCATCAGATTTGGGAACGCTGGTTCTTGCAATTTAAACTCCGGGCTAATGGTGTTCTCAATCGTACCAATATTTGGGAAAAATGGAAAAGGGGCAGGTTCAAGTCTATAGCTCTCCGAACTGGCTGGCAGTTAGGCTTTCTCTTCATATGGTGGCAAGTTTGGTTGGAGAGAAACGCACGGATATTTAGAAACACTTTCTCCTCGATTGACGGTGTTTGGCAGGTCATCTGGAGCAAAGTCACGTAAACCGTTGCTACTCTTGCCAATGAAAAGAATCAAGCTACTCTTGGGCATCCCGAAGAGGGGGTTGAGGGTCTTGAGAGGCAAGATAGATCATGCTCGGAAACCCCCCCGAAGGCTGGATCAAGATCAATACTGATGGGGCTGCAAAAGGCAACCCGGGCAACGCAGGAATTGGTGTTGTTTGTCGGGATCACTTGAGTGCGGTTCTTTACTGGGAACTACAGGGATTGGGCAGAGCCACGAACAATGAAGCCGAAGCCTTGGCCATTAAGTCCGCGTCTATCTGGGCTGTTAAGCAGGGTCACCGGAGAATAATTCTTGAATCTGATTCTCAAGTCCTGATCGGCGCTCTAGATTGCTTGCGGAATTTCTCTTTAAAAGCCTGGAGACTGTGGATGTTGATATCTCAAATCAAGGAGTTATGGAGGGAGTTAGATGATGTCATCCCCGTGTATGTGAGTAGAAATCGAACACGGTAGCCGACTTCCTTGCGAAGATGGGTGCCGAGAAAGAGGTAGGTGTCCACTGCACAGTGATATGCCTATGATAGATGAAGAGATTCGGAGTGGCCTGGAACGATCTCTACATCCATGAGCTCAAAAATGACTAAGGTTCGTTTCTGTCGCGATATCGCGACATATTGCGTCGTCTTGACCCGGTTTGGTTTTCTGTCGCGATTTCGCGACATGTTGCTCTATCGCGACATGTCGCTCTATCGCGACATGTTGCTCTGTCGCGACATGTCGCTCTGTCGCGACCTGTTGTTCTTGTCGCGACTTGTCTCTATGTCGCGACCTATCCTGGAAAACTGTAGCGATTTCGCTACCCTTCTGGTTGCTGTGGCCTTGGGAGGATTTTTGTAGCGATTTCGCGACTTGTTGCGTCGTCGTGGTCGTTGATGAGAAGGTGTCGCGATGTCGCGACCTTTTTGGTAGGTTTTGCTGCTGGAGGAAAAGTGTCGCGATATCGCGACGCTTTGAGGAAAACTGCATGAAAGGGAAAAACCGTCGCGATATCGCGACAATCTGTGTGAAAAGCTACTACAAGGAAAATCTGTCGCGCCTTCGTGCTTTTGTTGAGGAAGGGACTCATAGGGGCATCCTTGTTGTGATTTCGAGATGTGTGGAGCAAAATTTAGTAAAGGGGGAAAATCCGACGCGTTATCGCGACCTTTTTGAGAAAAGCCTCCCAATGGATAACCTGTCGCGATTTCGCGACATGTTTATGGAAAGGAAGCACAGGGGCAAACCTGTAGCGATTTCGCTACAGCTCTGGAGAAAAAATAGCTGGCAGGAAAAACGTCGCGATATCGCGACTTGTTATGGTAATGGGCACCTCGGGGCTGAACATGTCGCGATTTCGCGACACTTTTATGGATGGGGCGCCCTTTGGCTTTCTTGTCGCGATTTCGCTACACTTCCGGCCAAGTGGGACTCCAAGGAAAATTCGTCGCGATGTCGCGACACTTTCTCAAAGTTGCCGATCAAAGGGGTCCTCGTCGCGATTTCGCAACAGTCTCGGGGAGCGGATGCTTTAAGGCTTTCTCATCGCGATTTCGTGACACTTTTGGTGTTTGGGTGATTTGGTGCTGTGCTGTAGCGATTTCGCGACCTTTTTCGGGTGTTGTGGTTCCGGCGCTTTTTGTCGCGATATCGCGACATGTCGCGATATCGCGACATGTCGCGTTATCGCGACTGGGTGTTGTGGCGCGGCGGATGTTTGGTTTTGTGTCGCGATTTCGCGACATGTCGCGTTTTCGCGACATGTCGCGTTTTCGCGCCCTGTGTACTTCTGGTCTCTCTGCGTTTGGTTGGGATGCCCTTTCTCCCTCTTGTAACTGTCTTCTGTGTTAATTCAAGGTTTTTTTTTTTCATTTTTTTCAAAAAAAAAAAAACAATCATCATAAGCGGCTTGTAAGGTGCATGATCAATTTTCAAGATAGTAAGGTGTGTGTTTCTTGCATTTAAGTCATAGTAAGCATTTAGCATTGAATGTATGATAATCGGAATTTGGAATAAAACTATTCATAGAATATTTGCAAGTTGAAAATGGAACATGTTTAAGATGTCAAGAAACACCCCCTTCTGCCCTTAGTTTCATGGGAGCATCTGAAGATTATGTTTTAATACTACTACAATAAAATAGTAATGAATAACATCTAAAAAAAAGGATAGATATGAGATTTTTGATGTTATGGAAGGCTTACATACCCTAGATATGGTTCCAAAATAAAATCTGTAGCTAACTTTTGCATAGAAGGTCGTTTTTGCATTTTTGGATGAATCTTCAGAATAAAATAGGCTATCTTTGGAATGAACAAGATATCTTCGAAATAAGCAAAAATTGTACCAGAATTGCTGAAAATATTGCAAAATAGTAAAAAGAGTAGGGTACATCAAATATTGAGGTTCCTAAGGCTCTACCACATGTAAGTACATCCCTCAAGCATTTCAAAATCAAAATTTTATCAATTTTGTTCAAAATATGCAAACAATAGAAATAGACATTCAGGCTGAAATGTTGTTAAGAATAGAAAATTTCACCAGTAGTAGTGCATCTGCAAAATATGGTTCCACAGTAAGGCTATTGCAAGATGAATCACATGATACCAATCCTTTAAGAGGTACCTTGTAGCACTACAACTTGTAGAAGGACATAAAAAGAGTTAAAATTGCAGTAATTGTAGAAATTGCAATATTGAAGGATGAAAATGCAGAAGTCAAAAAGTTGTAAGTTGCAAATGAAAAAATAGATATGCAAGAAAAGAAAAAAAAAACAGAATAAAAAAAAATTGAAAAAAATTGATTGAAAAAAAAATTGCAAGGTTGTAGAAAAGTGAAATACATGTGCTTAAATTGAAAAATGCTTGGTGTAGTGCATCAAGGAGAAATTTCTCAGGTAGCAGGTGGCAAAGGATGTTTTTCACAAGGATAAAACCATCATATTACTATGGCCTACTAATATGCATGAGGACATGCATTAGTTCAAGCTGGGGGGATGATGAGGCCTGAAAATACCTCATTTTTACACTATGTTTGACATATAAAAACTACCATATTATTAATTTAAATGCAAAATAGTTTATTAGAATATATATTTGTTAATTTTTTGCATGATTTTATGTTAGGAGCATTATATCTCTGTTTTTGACTATTTTCAACATTTTGTGACTGCTTTTGCTTGATTAAGTAGCAAATAAAAATATGCATTTCAAATAGCCAAATGTGGTATGCTGATATCAATTAACTTCACAATGGTTTATGAATGTTTTATTTCCCTTAAACTTGTATGAAGTCCACATTGAATCCAAATTATTATGATTGTTCTAAATCTGGAAATCTGCAGAAAACAACCATATAAAAATCAGCAAGCTATCACTTTATAGGAGCACCTTGAATTTGTCAAACAAAGCATGAGGAAATAGATGGAATAAGTTTAGAAGGACTAAAAAATATATCTAACCTATTTAGAAGCATTCCCACATGGTCTAAATAGGCAGCAACAGGGTATAATAGAGTAGGGATAATTGTGCAACATTGTTGCACTATTTCAGCATGGTTACTTGATGAATAAAGTGTATAAATTTGGTAACAACTTGATGTACTTATTCATGTTGATATTTGAATTATTTTACCATGTTATAATTTTTTGAACTTGTAAGAAATGCCAACATTTTACAACTATGCAAAAAATCTAGAAAATGTAGCAGTTTACCATGTAAATTCCAGCCAGCTACCAATGAATAGCAAGGCATGGAATTCACACATGGAGAAGGATAAAAGCTATTGCAATCAGTTCTTGAGAGATAACCCACCTAAGAAAAGTAGCTGAGATCACCTGAAGACCACACAATTAGTCAATCCGAAGAGCTTAGGATTGAGTAGACATATTTAGATTGATAGAATGCAGTTTCTTTGGATTGAGCAGACATCTTCGGATTGACAAAATGCAGTTTCTTTGTATTGAGCTAGTTATCTTCGGATTGACAATAGAAAGTAATTTTTGAATTTTTGACTATTTTATGATGGTGGAAAAAAGGAAAGAAGGTTAAGAAATTTAAGGTAAAATATCCCCCAACTATCTTTGTCGTCCTTGCTGTCCAAAAGACACCATTCATGGGAAAAGATCAATTGATCTTCTTCTAGGATAAAACTAGGAAATGCTACAACATAATAGGATTTGATCTGTAGGATAGGAATAGTATATTTTATATTTGTAAATAGATATTATGCATCTATAAAAATATAGCTCCCTTCTTGGTTGATTTAGGTAAGAATTAGAATAGAGGAGAGTAGTAGCAGCAGCAAATAGGAATGTACAACAATTATCTGTAATAGTTTTCAGCATGTTTTGACAATAATAAAAGTGCAGTCTTTTTGTCAATTTATGTTCTGAGTGTTAATTATTTAAGGAGTATTTTTACACCTCCTTCTAGATAAATATGTATGGGCCCACTTTTAGATCTAGGAGGATTTTTATGGCAAGTTTTAATCTATAATTTTGTTGTAGTAAAATTAATAGTTTGCTTGCCAGATTACATTTTCTTGTTTTAATTTTGTATTTTGTTATTTATGTTTTCTTCATTATGTTTTTGTATAGCTAATGTGTGTGTGTCATCTGAAAAATTATATTAAATATTTATTTCCATGTTCCCTTTGCTTTTCATGTTCTTTGCTTTTATGTTTCAACTACTTCCAATTTTAGTAGATTTCATTTTGCTATCAATTCCTATAGCAAAATATTGACGACCTTTTATGGTAGGATATTGACAGGTGTTTTTAGCATAGGTTTTATTTCAACATCATTTCAATTTAGCAATTTCACTTTTTTATTTCAATTCTGCAAAATTAGATTAGATTTTAATTTAGCCATTTCCAATTCTTGCAATTGTAGTTAATTGTTAAATTCTGCAATTTAGATTTAGTTTTTAATTCCTGTATTTTATTTTAGTTTCCATTCTACAGACTAGGTTTAGTGTGACACCAAAAGGCTAAACCAAAATTTGCTTCACCAATAAATGCTTAAAATATGAGTGCCTAAATTGCACTCTGCCCTAACCTTCTATTGTAAACAACCTTGGAAACCACCTCGGATTGATAAATCATTAATATTAAATGATGAGACTCAAAAACACTCATAAGATGGACCTCCTAGATTTAGGGGGTCTACAAGATAACTTTGGTGAGGGTGACTTTGATGATAAGGGGTTGTAGGCACAACTAAAAGCATGATATGCCACCATTACTGAGCTATGGGGTGATCTTATTAGAGGTAGATGGGAGCACATAGAGGAGATAGCTCTCCTACAAGCATAGGTGTAGAGTGCACAGGCAGAGATAGCTACTCTTCGAGCTTAGGTTTGCTCATGGAGCCCTAGCCATGGGGGGTCTAGGAGTGATGATATAGCCAGGCTATGAGAGGAGGTGATATAGCTCTAGGTATTAATGGGGGACCTCCAAGGTCATTTTCATGAGGAGTGAGCATTCACCCAAGTTTTTGAGGATGAGATAGTGTGCCTTAGGGGGTGCATACCAGCATATCCTTTCTCTAGTGGGTCACACCAAATTGAAGGAGTGGTACAAGATAGTATTCTACGAGGATGGGGGCTCCTAGCATCTCATGGAGGGTAGAAATGTTAGGGAGCAGCAGATCTGGGAGTTCTCACTGGACACCAACTAAGGGTGGGGGTGAGAGTCATAGTGTCGGTCCTACGTGACCATGGCTTTTTGAGACTCTATGGATCTTTTTGATATTTTGGGATTATGAGGTCTGAGGACCCACTTTATTGTAGCCTACGGGCAGTTTATGGATGATGATGTAGCTTTGGTTCCATACATATATATATATATGAGTTTTCTATTATCATCATGTGTTTCCTTACTACTTTATGAGATGTATGCAATGCTTATATTTTCTTTATGATGTTTTGATGGATGTCTAACATGTATGCATGTATTGTAATATGATGTGATTTGATGATATGTATATATGTATATGCATAATGAAATGAAATGGATGATTTATTAATGTGTATGATGGATTATGAATACTAGTTGACACACTAGATGCTAGCACCATAGACTATACAAAATTTATCTCATCATTTTAATGTTATCATGACACTATGTAATGGCTTGTGTAAATGTAAACTAACAAACATGTGATAGCATGATATGAATTGAAATGAATAGTATAATGTTATATGATGTGTTTGGGATTTTTAGGAGACTCAAACACTCTAGTTACCTAATCAAAAGTTGTATAGTAACCATGCAAGACTTTTTGGCAAAGTATAAATCTGCTAAGATGACCAAGATATTCAATATCCTTGTGTGTGCATGTGAGTTCATTACTATGATAACGCATAAAGTTACCCTAGTGCCAAACAGGATTTATTCAGCCCATCTGTACTAGAGATCACCCTATGAGTATCATTATCCTAAGTTTTGTACGTAGTTGGATTAGACCACTAGGCAATATAGGCTACCAAAAGCTAGCTCATCCACATGCAAACATTGGTCTATACAAAAGCAAGTTGCTTATGTGATAGACATATCATCATGCATAAGGATACCACCATTGCCAGGCAGGCTTGATGCCACCCAACCTGTAATGAGGATCACCTTATGGTTCTCTAATGCTGAGAATTCTAGGGATTCAAGTTCAGTACTCCCTTATTTTCTTTTATCTTTGAATTGTCTTAGGGATTTGCTCATTTTTTTTATGGTGAGCAATGGATTTTGGTAGTGGTGAGAACCACTATTTATTTTACTTTTTTCTAATGGTAAAAACCACTGTTTCTTTTGAATATTTTTAGTGGTAATAACCATTGTTTATTTTTTCTTTTGGATACTTGCCCCAATTTGGTGTGAAGCAAGGGATTTTGATTATTTTGGGTAAGGAGGAACTTGTCCTTTTGTCAATTCTCAGCATATTTGAACCATTCACATAGGGGGATGAGTGAGATAAACTTTTCACTTAAGGTAACCTAGACCACTTTGTAGGTTTCATATTTCCTTGTGCTAAACTTGGATTTATTAATGTGAAAATATGTTGGGATTTTGATATATACAAGGTATAATCTAAGCAGGATTCTACCTTCTAAAAATCATGATAGCTTTCTACAAAATTTGAAAAGAAAACTAGAGATGGCTGAGTGACCAAAAACCCTAAATATGCCTTTATGAACAATGGCTAAGTGAAGGAAAACAAACATAATATGGAATGTGTATGGAAATGATAAAGATAATGTAAATAGGTGGTAAAACTGACTTTTGACAACATTGATTTTGATAGATGCCTAGTGTACATACTTGGTGCTAGACATGTATGATCAACTTCTAACAATACAAAATGCAATGATGAGGATGCCTAATGCAAGTGATGTTATAATGCAATGTAATGAAATATTTTTGTGTTTTTGATGTTTTAATGATGTTTTTGGATTTTTGATATATATATGTATATACAATTTGACCAATGGGCTTAGTGAATGCCATTGGGGCTTTTGGGTGACCAAAGGGCTTATAGATACCTTTGGGGATTTTGGGGTGACCAAAGGGCTTATAGATGCCTTTGGGGCTTTTTGGGTGACCAAAGGGCTTATAGATGCCTTTGGGGTTTTTTGGGGTGACCAAAGGGCTTATAGATGCCTTTGGGACTTTTTAGGGTGACCTAGATGGCTTATAGACTACCTAGGAGTATTTTAGGGGTGACCTAGATGGTATAATTAAGGGGTATTTTAGGGTTGACCTAGATGGTCGTAGACTACCTAGGGGTATTTTAGGTTGACCTAGATGATTGTAGACCACCTAGGGGTATTTTAGGTTGACCTAGATGGTCGTAGACCACCTAGGGGTATTTTAGGTTGACCTAGATGGTCGTAGACCACCTAGGAGGTATTTTAGGTTGACCTAGATGGTCATAGACTACCTAGGGGTATTTTAGGTTGACCTAGATGGTTGTAGACCACCTAGAGGTATTTTAGGTTGACCTAGATGGTTGTAGACCACCTAGGGGTATTTTAGGTTGACCTAGATGGTCGTAGACTACCTAGGGGTATTTTAGGTTGACCTAGATGGTCGTAGACCACCTAGGGGTATTTTAGGTTGACCTAGATGGTTGTAGACCACCTAGGGGTATTTTAGGGTTGACCACCTAGGGTTTTTAGGTTGACCTAGATGGTCGTAGACCACCTAGGGGATTTTAGGGTTGACCTAGATGGTCGTAGACCACCTAGGGGTATTTTAGGTAGGGCATGGTGCTCTAAGCATGGAAATGTCATAGGTGACTGATATTCAAGGGTTCAAGCTCTTCACTTCCTTCAATGGATGCTAAGTGATAAGTTCCAAGTCCAATCTGACTAGTAATGATATATGGACCTAACTAGTTTATCATAAATTTATCCTATAGATGGGGTGGCAAATTTGAGTTTTGTTGGTTCTCTTTTAGAACTAAATCACCAACCTAAAAGTCTCTAGGGTGGACTTTCATGTTGTAAGCTCTCTTAAGGTGCTCTTGATAAACACGTAGATGCTCAAGAGCATTCACGCATCACTCATCAAGCAAAGTTAGTTGATCTAGATGAGCTTGTCATGCAGTATCATCATCGATGAACTCCTACATAGATATGTATAATGATAATATTTCTAACTCTAAAGGTATGATAGCCTCAACACCATACACTAGTGAAAATGGAGTTGCCCTAGTGGGAGTCCGAATACTAGTGCGATAGGCCCAAAGGGCAAGAGGTAATTGATTATGCCAATCCTTATGATTTTCCTTAATGGTTTTCTTTAAGATTGTAATTACTATTTTATTAGATGCCTCTTATTCCCATTAGCTTGTGGATAATAGGGCATAGAAAAGTTGTGTTGTATGTTATATTTTGTTGTTAGAGCATGCACATATTTATTCTTAAAGGGTGTCCCATTATCTAAAATTATCTTGGATGGAATACCAAAATGACAAATGATATTATGCAGTATGAACTCCATGATGCGAGGTCTAGTCATAGTGGTAAGGGGAATTGCTTCCACCCATTTTTTAAAGTACTCAGTAGCCGTAATGATAAATGTGTGATGGCCTAAGGAGGCAGGTGAGATTTTCCCAATTAAATCAAACCCCCATTGTGAAAATGGCCAAACCGATTGAATCAGTTGTAAGGCCTATGAAGGTACATGTGTCAAATTTGCATGGTGTTGACACTTTACACACTTCTTGACATAAGCACAACAATATTGCTCTAAAGTTGGCCAATAATAGCCCATGCAAAGAATGCACTTTGTGATGGCCATGCCATTGAAATGGCCACCACATGTACCATCGTGTGCTTGGGCAATGGCCCAAGCTGACTCTTGAGAGTCTAAGCAATGAAGGAGGATACCCTCATAGCTTCGATGATACATTATGTCTCCAAGTAAGACATACTTTACCACCTTTTTCTTAAATGCTCATTTTGCAGACATGCGACAATCTAGAAGGAATACTTCCAAGTTTTAAATAATATTTTATTTGGGTGGCCCAATCTTGTTTTAAAGAAGCCTCAATTGTATGAATTGCATGATCCTTTTGATGTTCATCTCTCACAAATGTTGATTGAGAGAGAACTTGTAGATATAGCATTGTGCTAGTATCAAAAGGATTTTGAGGGAACAAAGTCCCCCAAGTGGCATTATTCAAATAATTATGAATTTGAGAGAATCGTTCATGTGAAGGTTCAATCTGAATCATGTGGACTTCTGGTATGGAGTTAAGCTCATCACGCTTAATCATGGATTGTGATAGCATTTTGACTTGAATGGTTGTGATATCATCAGATGGGTTCTACGGGATTAAAGACCCTAAGGAGGCCATTGTATCCACAAAATGGTTAGATGAATGAAGGAGTGCCTCAATATCATACCATTCAAACTTTACCAAAATTTTATCCACTAGGGCTTTGTAGGCTTGCAAGACTAGGCACCTACACTAGAATATTCCTTTGACCTGATTAACTATGAGCAAGGAATCACCAAAAATGTTGAGCTTTGTTATTTTCATGGTGATTGTCATTTGAAGGCCTATGAGAAGGGCTTCATACTCAAAATTATTATTGGTGCATGGGAAATCGAGTTTAAATGAAAGGGGTATTGGAGCCCCTTGTGGTGTGAAAAACATGATTCTCATGCCACCCCTTTCTCGCACTTAGAGCCATCAAAAAATAGAGTTATGTCAGCCTGTGACTCAGGCTCCTCAGGATCAGGTGATTCTGAGACATGAAAAACTCCATCATCGGGAAGCTCTATAGTGAGAGGTTGGTCATCCTGGAGGGGAGCCTCTGCTAGTTGATCGGCTATGACCTGACCCTTAATTGATTTCTATCCAATGAACTCTAGGTCAAATTCCATCAACAACATGATCCATTTCACCATGCGACTACTATGGTAAGTTCGACTCATCATGTAACGCAATGGATTCTCTTTTGATACTACATACATGGTATGATTGAGCATGTAATGGCATAGATTTTTAGTGGCAAAGACCACTTCTAAGCATAGCTTCTCAATGTATGCATATTTTATTTCATAGCTGACCAGGGTGCGGCTAATATAATATGTAGCCTGTTCTTTATGCAATTCATTCTTTTGGGCCAACATGGTGCCCAATGCAAGCTCATTAGCTGAGATGTAAAGATAGAATGACACTCCTGGTCATGGAGGAGCCAATACTGGTGGTGAAGCTAGATATTGTTTGATCTCATCAAAGGCATCTTGACATTCCTCGTCCCAATGAAATGTGACCCCCTTGTGTAGTAACTTGTTCATAGGTCGACACTTATCCGATAATTGCGCTATGAAGCACTTTATGGATGCGACCTTTCCTTGCAAGCTATGTAGCTGCTTGATAGTTGTGGGGGAGGCATTTCTAGGATTACCTTAACTTTATTTGGGTCTACTTCTATGCCTCACTTAGAGACTATGAATCCCAAGAGTTTACCAGATGTGACACCAAATACACACTTCTTGGGATTTAGCCTAATATTATGCTCAATGAGGTGATCTAAAACCTTGTGCAATACATTGATATGCTCATGGCGTAATAAATATTTGGCCAATAAGTCATCCATGTAATATTCCAAAATTTTATGCATGTAGTCATGGAAGATATAGGTCATGGCTCGTTGGTAGGTGGCACCAACATTTTTGAGGCCAAAAGGCATGACCTTGTAACAAAATGTCCCCCAAGGCATTGTGAATGTCATTTTGATCTGATCTTCTAGATTAATATGAATTTGATTGTATCTAGAGAAACCATCCATAAGGGATAACATTTCATGTCCTATTGTGGCATCTACCAATGCATCAATGTTTGGCAAAGGAAACTCATCCTTAGGACTCGCTTTATTGAGATCTCTAAAATCAGTGCAAATGTGAATCCTCCCATCGGGTTTCTTGATAGGTACCATGTTGGAAACCCATGGTGGATAATCTACTGATATAATAAAGTTGACATCCAATAGTTTTTGCAATTCATATTTTACCATTAAGGTGACTGTTGGATGCATCTTACGCAACTTTTGCTTAACTGGTTTGACACTTGGGTCTAGTGTAAGATTATGCATGACTAAATTAGGATCTAGTCCTGGCATATCTTTATAAGACCAAGCAAAAGCTTCTATCTTCTCTGTTAACAACTTTGTATAATCAGCTTGCTCATCAGGGGATAGACCTTCCCCTAATTTGATGTTATGGGGATTATCAGGATCTGTGCTGATATCCCTATCAACTATTGGCTCAATTGACATGTGTGATCCATCTTCCAACTGATGTGGAATAGGGATTAAGTGAATGTCATCAACTGGGTTTACACCATCAATTGGCAACTCATGCTCAACCTCAGCTTGAAAGACATTTTGAGTAGTCCTTGGAGAAAAATGAAATGGTTGTAACATTTCCTCGCAAGGCCAATACTCTGATGGAGATGGGGGAGAATCTCCCTGATCAAATTCAATTGCCTCAATGTCGAGGTGCAATGGCTTTGATGGGTTATTCAGATCTCTCAATGGTGCATTAAGATCTATGGAAATCATGTTGATGGATACATGATCTCCCTTGGATGGGTGAGTGAATCTAGAGATCTGAGGTTGTCTCTTAACTCATGGGGGTGGTTGTGGTGGAGGTGGAATGACCGATGGTGGTCGATGTGGAAGGTGATGAGCTTGCTCTTCAAGTGGTAAAATCTATCACCAAATAGGATGTTGTACTAGGAATATGCAAATATAGAACTCTTCTTCATCATCCAAAGGGATGACTTGATCATGTTCCTCATCTAAACTTGGGTAATTGATGGGAGCTATGCCATAGTCTGATTCATCATCTATTGTCCATTCATGAGGAGGACCTTGATCCTCTTCCTCACTATCATATTGAAGGGTGTGCGAACTCTCTCCCACTTCATGAGGTTGAGCGACATCACTGGATAACCCTTGATCTATCATGTTTATGGGAAAATAATCTCCCAATGAGTGGACATGATTTGGATTGGCATAGGGATCATGTGCAAGCTCATCCCTATAATTCAGACCTAGGCATTCTAAACTCTCTATGAGGACATCTAAAGGTATTGGCTTGTTGTGTCCCAACCCAGATTTATCATATGGTAACTGATATTATGGCTAGAAAGGAACATGAGTACCCTATTCATATAACCCTAGACCAAAACCATGCCAATTGCAGTGATGTAGATATCACATGGCATAGTCAGGATTTGACATGTAATTTATATCCTCAGAGAAAGGTTCATCATCTTCTTCTTGCTGAGGAATTGGCAATGTTCCATACTTGATACCCCCATATATAAAATTTGTTTGGTTGGGTGGTATACCTAGAGGTACAATGCTACCTATGGGAAGATATGGTCATCCCATATCTTGCACTATCTCTATGGATGGAACTATTGTGATGTTCTTGACTAAGTACTCTCCTAACCCTATACTAGCCATCTGGATTGTAACCTAGGATGATGAAGGTGGAGGAGATGGAAGTGAGGCTTGAGATGACTCAATGTGTACCTCCTGAGATGGTTCCTCATCTTCTAGACTAGGAATCTCTTTCGTAGAGATGGTGGAAATGATGGGAGGGATTTCATCGATTGGCCTCTTCGACATGTTCCTCTATGGAGGATATGATGATGATGAAGGCTTTTCTGAAGTTGCCAATGATGATGATGGTATGGATGAAGATGGTAATGGTGTAATGGAAGGTAATGGAGATGGAAGTGGACCTTGAATGGATGTGTTTAGTTGGAAGTCCACATGAGTCGATGGTAAGGTCGACTCAAGGATTTGCTGCACCATGTTGCAGTACTTAAAGGGCTCAAGGTCTGTAGAGACTATGTGTACCTACCCTTCATAAGTATACTTTAGGTATTGGTGAGTGATGGAAGGGACACACTTCATATCCTGGATCCAAGGTCTACCTAGCAATATGTTGTAGGCCATTGCACCCTCTAAAACATGACACAATGTCGGTATAGTTTTGCATCCCACCTGAATGGGTAGGACTATAGTTCCGACTATGGAGCATATCATATCATTGAATGCTCGGAGGGTGTAGGTGGATGCAACAACATGAGATGCTAGAAGTCCTAGGTATTTAAGAGCACTAGTGGTTATTATGTTGCTTGATGAACTAGTGTCTATTAGAACTCTCTTATACGGTATGTCATTCACACATGCAATGATGTGTAAAGGAGGGTCCACCACATCACTTGCTATGGGTTTGAGTTCATGCTCATGGAACGTGATCACTGGTTCCTTACATTGTTGCACATGCCCCACAAAATTGATAAAGGAGTTAGACTCCTAGGGTTGCAACTCTATCGACTTAAGAATATCCATTAGAGCTTCTCTATGAGGTGTAGATTGTTGAATGAGCTCGTATATGGACAATCTAGCCGATGTTGTTCTTAAGATTTGTGCAAGCTTACTTTTTATTATCACTACTAGCCTAGGTGGAAGGCTTTGTACTGGAGGTGGTGGAGGTTGTGATGTTGATGGAACATCGCTTGAAGTTGTAGGTGGTGCAACTTGACTTGGGTAGCATCTATTCCTAGTCACAATACTAACCATCCCAATGTACCCTTGTAGAGGGGGTGCCATCTTGACCTCATTCATTTGTTTAGTAGGAGCTACCTGTACCTCATGAGTAGGTAATGGGTCTTTGAAAACACCCATCTATTGATTATTTGGGGTGAGAGGATTATCCACTTGGAGTTCATTCCTCTCTATCATATCTTGCACTAGGTTTTTGAAACCATAGCATGTAGGCAAGTCATGGCCATTCTACCTATGATATCTACAAAATAGCTCTTCTCGATATCCCATAGGCTTTTGTTTACCTGTATTCGGGTCTATAGGCTTGATTTCTGGTAAATTAATCATTTTGGCAGCCCATAAATGATCGAATAGGGAGTCCATTGACTCAACGAAGGGCGTAAACTATCGCCTAGGGTGACATTGCTGATTTTGGCCTTGATTCACTTGAGTATTATTATTATAACTCATAGGAGGAGGTTGGGCCTGATAATTTACCTTTTGAGGAGGCATCATTTGTGCAGGCCCTAGGACATTAATGGCCACTTGATTGACCATTACTAGCTTTGATGGCATCGGATTGCTCTTTGGATTTTTAGTCCACTCCTTGTGAGGTTTTGCTATCTCCCCCTCTTGGATTTTGATCTCTTCTATGGTTCTAGCCTATGCTAGAGCATCTTCAAGAGTGGGATATTTCTGGAGTTGCAATAATAAAGATATTGGTTTTAGACAACTCTTTGAAAACATCCGAGTCAACTCGGACACTGGAAATAGGTAGGGTAGCTTAGCTAGGAGCGTTCACCACCTATTTCCATAGTCAGTGATAGACTCATCATCATATTGTTTTAACCCCGTAAGGTCGGTTAAGGTCACCTTCCTCTTGGTATTGAAGGTGAAACATTCCAAGAATGCATCTACAAACTATTCAAAGGTATAGATGCTATGCCTTGGAAGTTGATTAAACCACTCAATGGCTGGGCCAGAGAGGGTAATTAGAAATGTTCTCAGGAGTAATGCATCATTCTCCTATATGTTGAAGCACTGGTTCATGAACCTGGTGATGTGCTCTTGAGCATCTTCTTCCCCTTTAAATTTTTCCAATTTGGGCATTTTAAAATGCTTAAGGTATGTAGGGGAAGGTATAGATGGATGCAATGGTTGATTACACAACTGGTGCAAGGTGGGATTTTGAAGCCCAATCCCATCTGTCTTACTCTCTATAGTTTCCAAGCATTCAAGCAATGCTTGATACACATCAGAGGATTTAATCTCCTCTTCTTTATTTTGGACCCATGGAGGGGGATGAGGAATGTTAAGCATATGTTGAGGTGGTTGATTGTCATCACCCATACCTCCAAAAGGTGCTTCTAAGTATTCCTCATTTTTTTCCAAATCATCATAAGCCCCATAAGGTGTTTCTAGAATGGGCCTACAAGGAGGAACTAATGCCTATTGAAGGTGATCTATATTAGGCCTAGTAGGTAAGTTTTGATCAGGCCTAGGAGGTCGAGGTGGCAACATTTGATTAGGCCTAGGAGACCTATTTTGATGGAAAGTGGGTTACCTCTGTCGAGCCTCCTATCTATGCGTGCTTGGAGTAGGAACTCCATTATGCAAAGTCTCTTGAATCTATTATTCAAGTCTTTGTCTTTCTAATTATTGTCAATGCTCTAGGAGATCCAAGCATTGTTTATCTGACTAAAGTTGATTAAACTTAGCTTGATGATCAACATACCTTTTGACTAGTTGATTAATTTGATCAGTTGTGTTAGGCCTATGTGCTTTAACATTCTTGCCCTGATACCTATCCTATTCAAGAGGGTTTGTGAGGTCTATTATATATTTCCCTTGATTGAGGGAAGTCACATTTACTTGAGGCTCACTCCTAAACATATGTTCTTGATATTCTATTGGCATAGAGGCACATCGTGCTTGCATGGAATGATGTGATTGAGGATAATCAAGATCTTCCTTAGGTCTTCCCTCATAAATGAGGAATGGTAGGGTAGAATTGGCTCACCCAATGTGATGAGTATCATACTCATCTTGATATGTGCATTTTGGAGAAGGGTGATTTGAGAGCATAATATGATCATTTAACCCTACCCTTGGTGTATAGTCTTGATCCTGCACACAAGTGTGAGGAGTAGACCGAGCAGGCACATGAATGCATGGTATTGCTCTATGTGTAGGTGCCTCATTGCATGGTTGCCTTTCTTGAAAGAAGGCATTGGAAGTATCCATACTTGGGAAGTAATTTCCCAGAGTGGGACTGTGACCTATAGGGGTACCCCGTGTAGGGGTTCCTTGCAAGCTAGGTCCCCTCTCTGACACTCTAGGACTTGGGAGAGTAGGTGGCCACCAAGGAGGTATAACCATGTCCTTGGGGTCAAATTGGAGATGATCCATGTCTCCTTGCCTACTCCCCATAGCATCCACCCTTAAGTGGGCTTGGCTACGGGTATATACCATAACTACTTTTTCTAATCTCTATGTGATTATCTCCTTTACAAGTTTTATAGATTCAAACACACAAAAATAGAAACACACAAGAATACAAATGATTATATCTTTTAAATATTATGTGTTCCTAAATTGTTTGATGTGTTTGTGATTTGTTGCTTTTGTAAAGAATCTCTTTCACGTGTTTTGAATGTTTGTTGATGTAATTCTCAATTGTTTAAATGGATTTCACCTATACACTCATAGCTCGACAACCAGAAATGAAATTCTGGTCACGTGAACCAACCAAAGTATGGATATGAAGCCCATACCCGATCAGGGAGCATAGGTCCTACCAGTCCTCACCCATATTGACTATGGTCAGTGATATACCCTTCGAAGAGGAGTACATGCAATTTTCCAAGGCTATGATGGTTCTTGGAGCTGACTTTGGCCAAAAATAGGGTACGTAGGATTTGAGCCAATGGATGGAGATGAAACCCACCATCATTGAACTCTATCAGTGGTTGGGGATGAATTCCAACTCACTAACATTAAAAAGAAGTGTGGTGTGTGTGGTTCCTTTTATGATTAAATGAAAGTAAACAAGATAGCATTCAATGAATTTTCACTAAATGCATAAATAGAATTTTACTTTTATAATTTTATGCATATATAAGTAAGGAACCTACAAAATTTTTAACCTATATGAAAACCTAACCCTTAGGCAGGTCACACGTAGGAAAACCACTCAAATGCATGTCTAAAGTTGTTCTTTTTCCTATTTTTCTTTAATTTGTTAATTTAGAATTTAGGAAATGGAAATATAACTTTCAACCACACATAAAAGACATGAAAAACTAAAATTTAACCTTTTTTAAACAACCTAGCTGTAAATTGATGGTTTAGGAACTTACCTTGTCTATTCTAGAAATTGTTGTTTCTGGAAATTTTTGCAAAAAATCCTTGGTTTTGTGGTCATCCCTGGGTGGGATGACTACAAATTTGGGGGTTATCCCTTGGTGGGATGGTTGTTGTGGCTATCCCTAGCAGTTCCAATTAGGAATTCAGTGGCCTTTTCAGCCCATAACATGCAACATACAAAACATAAAAACAAGGTAAAAAATGGTAGAAAATGAAAAACAAAGACAAGGGACTAGGTCCCATCATGATCACCACTAAAGTAGTGAGAAAAATGGATGCACCTAATATATTTAATTGAAATGCAATCTAATGTAATTATTGAATTAAAGCATGCATAAGAAAGATGATAAAGTAAGCTACTAAATTGACAAATATGTTAAGTAAAAAGGGGGGTTCTCCTTGTATTTATTAATTCATCAATTCAATGGTTACAATACATCCCCTTGAGGGCTTTTCAATGTGATACATTTCAATTTACAAAACTTGAGGAATCAAATCCCTCCATGAGCTTAATGGCGCACTTCCAGTGTTCTTCTCACAACCCACAATATAGAGCTATCTTTGGGCTACATTTATTCAGCTCCTTAGCTCCTCCCTCATGCATGGAATACCTGCACCTACACACAAGAGATTGAAATATGTTAATAGCATATGCATTTAGTGATGAAAACTATGAAAACCATAAAAGTATGCATCTATGAATATAAAATTTATTTGCGACTAATCTAAACAACTCCAAATGACTTGAAATTTTAGTATGATGTTTAATAGGTGATTTAGTAAGGATCTAAGTAGAAATCAAAGTGAAATTATTAGCAGAACCTGTGGCCATTCCTGGGAGGAACAAGTAGGACTGCAATCATAAAAACATTAATCGACCTATCAAATCTACTCAAAACTTCACCAAATTTGGATATGATGCTAATCTAATGCTATAGAATTGAACTACATAGAAATTAGATCAAAATTGTGGGCCAATTCATGGCCATCCCTAGGAGTTCCAACAAGACCTGCTAACCATCCCAGGGGGACGACCACAAAATAGGGTGGTTTTTACCACCAATTCCACTTGGATCTGGTCAATAATCCTCCTAGGAGTATTGTCATCGAATTTGGGAAACTAACTCTCAAAATTGATGGGTTTTGGAACAAATGAACGTCTCCTAGAACACCCTAAAAGTGCCTTCGATTGAAGAGGTTTCCAAGGCAAATAGGTGGGCAAAGGTTGAGGGAAAATATTGGCAGCACTTCATGGTCAATAATTGCAAATTCCTCTTTTTTGAATTGGGTGAAAACACCTCAATTTATAGCCCAAGAGGGCATAGGGGGCAAAGGGGCAAGTTCTGGCATGCAAGGCAAGTGCCACCACTTGGCAATGCCTTTGCCATGCATAGGGTGGAAGAGGCCTTCCATTTGGACCTCCAATTTGTAGGCCCTAATGGCCATGACAGCCTCCCAATCTATCATGATTGATTGGGTGGGATAAATGGTAGAAATTGATTGCCATTTATCCCACCCTTTGAATTTTGAGGGGTCTGGGTCATGGCCATCCCACCCAAGGATGGTTGCATGTGGCCATCCCTGGGTGGGATGGCCATGAACTATGGTCATCCTTGGGTGGTACGACCATGGCTACATGCCCCAAAACCTTCCAAAAGTGGGGTAAACCTTCCCAAAAGTGGTTGGGAGCCCTAATTAACCCCTGAGGGTTGCCCAATGGGGCCATATGATGTCGATAAGAGTGGTGCATTAGCAGTCTTATCCGATTTACATGATTTTAGTGTCTACACTAACCACTACTAAATGGTTGCTTTAATAGGAGGCACTTCTCCTATTTAGAGGTCCCTCATGTATCCACATGGTACATGTGGGCTTATTTTACAATAAAAAAAAAGGTGGGATCTTAAATTATATTAACCACTAGTGCAATTATTTTGATGATAAACTATTCATAGTAAACCTTATAGCAGACTAACAAGAGTACGAATCCATTTGAAAAGGTAAGATTTAGTCCTAGGGTATGACTCCCATGAGGCCCATCACCAATTCCAATAAATAGTAATGTAATGCATGCCACTTTATTATTAGATAACCAATATATGGTTCAACACAGTCGACCATAGTGTCCCCGTTTAATATGTGCAAGTGTGTCCACCAAGCAGTGGATATTATACTAATGGAGGTAAAATTATTTTAAAATTTCCCACCACCACCCACCTACCCCATGTGGGATAATGGCAAGGGAAAATTAGGAAGGCTTGTTTCTCCATTCTCATCCCTAGTGCATAGGTGCATCACTCATAGGAAACAATAGATGATGGCTTCTATGCAACCCTAAGAAGTGTTTACCTAGATGGAACTCCATGTAGTGAACCTGAATTGGATCTAGTTTTACTTTAGGTGCGATGGATTTTATGGATTTCATAAATATATGGATCAATATTATCGTCATCTAGATGTTCCCATGGTCTAGATTACCATTGTCAAACAGAAGTATTAGGGGTCTTCTAATGTAAGGTAAATAATGTTTTAAGAAGGGCATTTGTTGCTAGCCTTTATCAGAAGGAAACTATAATTGAATGTCATCCAAGGTAAATAGAACTGGTAGCCACAAATCTATAGGGAGATTTTGATAGGATATTGAGCATATATAGCTATCGTTGATAATATAAAAAAAAGGTCAATCTCAAAGTTTACTAGTTTAATCATGATTGCAAAAAGATCTATAGCTAATTGAACCAGGGTGAAATAGACTTTAAAACCCCTAAGCCTATAGGATGAGGGTTTAATAATATTCCTCGGAGGTTTCTACCAATCCCAATTAGATGTTTATGATTCAATATTCGATTATTGCTTACTAACTAGTAATGATGGCAAAATTCCCTAACAACATCAATTATCTCAAGAGATGCATTCTCAAGTTTAAAGCTATTAGAAGCTTCTATTTTTCCATACAATGACCTTCTTGGAGGTGCACAAAGGTATTTATATAAGCAAATCCTGAGCACAGAATAAGTTTGTCCACCTCCTAGAGAATGAGTAGCCACCAAGTGGTGGCTGTAATGGCATTGCTGTTGGTGAGGGTGATACTCTTAGTGTAGGCAATGTAGTAATAGTCTACTGTAGGAATCTTCAGGCTATATTAAAAGTTTTAAATACTTTATACTATGCAAGGCTAAATCTGGATCGATTCACTTGACTCCCACCTTAGCCTATAAGAAGGTTTTAATGAGTACATGGGCTATCTACTAATTGGACCATGTGGACCCATGAATAATTTAAGGACTATTCTAATCATTGGTTCAAATACAGATCCAGATATAAGATCATGTTGAAGAAAATATTTGCCTAGAGGTAGTGCAATCATCCATATAAATATTAAATAGAATATAGAGCACGCAATCATATAGGCGAATAGAGAGTATGTAATGAACGAAACAAGGGAGTGTATTAAATGAAAGAAACAACCTAGGCCGTAACAAATTGTCCTCTTGTAGCATTCAAACCTTGAGCTTTGCTTCCTCCAATTATTTTTTAAAATTCTTCATTTTGGCCAAATGTCCTTGAATTGAGCTTAGTACTCTCCTAATACCTTTTGGTTTTTGATCTACCCAAGGTAGAGAGCATACTCCCTAAGACCAAGATTTTCTCCCCATTTTTATTGCTTGCTTCCTCTTTTATATATTTTTCCAGCTCTTCTCCCTCATGAACAAGTGGGTGGAAAAAATATTAAAATACTAGAAGGAACCTTCTTGGAGTTCACCCAAATAGTAGGATTCCATTTTTATCATTTAAAAATTAGGGACAAGATAAGAGAGGGTAAGGTGGAAGTACTTTACCTATTCTTGGTCTTCCCTTTTCTCCAAAGTCCACCTGCAATGCCTGCAAAATTACTATTCATGTGGAATGGAGAATAGTTCATCCACTAGACAAATATGTGCACTCATATTATTTTAAATATGACCTTGGTGAATGGTTCATCCACTAGTCAAATATGTACATATTTTTATTTATTAATTTATAGCCTTGTCCTTTTTGGGGTCTTTTCAAATTTGGATAGATTTTTAGGGTGCACCTAATTGTAATAAATTAGGTTATATTTTAATAAGTCACTTTTGTGGAGGATAATTTTTCCAAATTAATCCTTTGCAAAAGTCTTATTTTACTTTTCTCAAAATCTTACCAAAATTCCAATTAAATCCAACCCTTCCAATTAACTTGGTAGAGTGTAGATAGTTTTTTAATTAGGGATTTCTCTGTAATAATTTTACCATACCCTAATTTTATTAATTAGACCCTTTTATTAATGCTTGGCAGCATTAATGGGGTTTGGTTAAAGTTAAAATTCAAGAATTAATTGATCCTTTGGATCAATTAATATTTTCTAGGAAGTCTAACAGGTGGGCTATGACATACATGAACCGTTAGTTCAAATTGACAAAGGTTTGGTTTAAAATTTTGGCTTTTTGCTCCAACAAGTAGGGAAGTGTGTGATAGTTGTTAGCAATGATTCTTGGATGAACGTAATTTACATGACTGAGTATTTTATTATTGATTTTGATTATGAATTCTATGATTATGATGACACCTCAAGCGACGAGTTGATGAGGAAATGGCAAGTGATGAAAACTATGAGTCACTTGACCAAGATGACTTGCTTGAGCATTAAAAGACTTTAATAAACTGAAAAGGGAAAATCCTATTACAACTATGATTTCAACCATTATATGATAGTTGTACATCTCTATCATGTGGAGTAGTATAGCCACTTGGCTTTCTTACATAATTAAGATGATAACAATTTTATTTGATCTCAAGGTGAATCACTATGTTTGATGATCTACTAAAACCTCATAGAAGAATGAAATGTATGCCTCATTCCCTTGGAGAAGTCTAGTTGCATGGCCTTCTTGGGGACTGAAGTGAAAGCATTTTGATTTGTCAATGAACTATTTTGAGGTTCAAGTGGCCTTATCATAATTTACTCATCTTACCAGATTGTATGGATAGCAAGTCACTACAACCGGCGAGTATGTAGGGTAAATTTCTAGGTAGGAGGTGTAATTGAGATTTTATTTGGTTTATTTTTTTGTTATTTTTGAATTTTTTGATTAAAGTGGACCATTAGATGTTAAATGCCCAAATTGAGGCTCATGATTCTCATAGAATGTTTACATTTATTATCATTTTGAGGCTATCTTGGAGTATAACTATGACATTTTGCAAATTCTAAGGCCATCCCAGGGTAGGACGATCAAGAATTTTGGAAAATATAAAAGCAAATTTTCAAAATTTTAATGTCATTGTTGATGGGGGGGACAAACTCGTGCACTAAATTTCAAATTTTCATCTTTAAATTCATCTTTAAATTTTATAGTTTACAGCCCGTAGGCTTACAGTTTTTCTATTGTAATCCCACGCAACTAGCCCGCAGATGTAGTTTTCTCACTGATGCAATTTGCCTCACGTTCGGTGATCTTCTTGCATTCCCAGGAAGAATTTCTCGACACTGGAAGGAAAACACACTCTAGCCGGTCCGTGTGGCCCTCTGCCTTCGACTCTGAATCATGACTGTGCAACTCTGCAACTGCAGGTTCTTCAACTATTTTCCAACCCCTTTTGCATGGATTCGCTTCTCCTTTTATACTTTTGTGTGACTCATTGTCTTCCATCCGTGGCCCTTCATTTCAGATTCCCGTGCCATGACTGTTTGTTTCATTTTCCCGTGTCTCTTTGTATTCACCTGCTTTCGTTGTACCTTGATGCCACGTGTTGTTCTTGTGCTGCCATGTATCGCTCAATGATGTCATCCTATAATGGTCCCTGAAGATGCAGCATGTCGCGATATCGTGACATATTCTCCTTCTTCCTCTTCTTCTTCTCTTTCGGTCGCGATATCGCAACATGTCGCAATATCACGACATTTTTCTTCCTCGCCTCCTTTCTCTTCTTCGGGTCACGAAAATGCAACATGTCGTGAAATCATGACATCTTCTCCTCTCTGCTTCCTCTCGCTTCTTCAGGTCATGAAAATGTGACATATCGTGAAATCATGACATTTTCCTCCACTGGCTCCTCCTTCGCCTCCTGGTCGCAAAAATGCGACATGTCGTGAAATCGTGACATCTTCTCATCTCCGCCTTCTCTCTCTTCTACGGGTCATGAAACTATGACATGTCATGAAATTGTGACATCTTCCTCTTCCACTTTCTTTCTCTCCTTCGGGTCACAAAATCATGACATTTCGGCTCCCTTGCCTTCTCTTCTTCATCGGGTCGCAAAAATGCGACATGTCACGAAATCACGACATATTTCATCCTCTGGCTCCCTCGCTCACCAGCTGGTCATGAAATCATGACATGTCGTGAAATAATGACATCTTCCTCCTCGGGATCCTTCACTTGCCCTCTGGTCGTGAAAATGCGACATGTCATGAAATCGTGACATCTTTCTTCCTTGGCTCCTTCTTCGCCTTCTGGTCACGAAACTGTGACCTGTCGTGAAATCACGACATTCCTTTCTCTTAGATTTCTCTCTCCTTGGTGGGTCACGAAACTGTGACATGTCACAAAATCGTGACATCTTTGCTTTCAGATTCCTCTATCTCGTTTGGGTCATGAAATCGTGACATGTCATGAAATCGTGACATCCTTGGCATCCTTGCTTCTCCCATGAGACCCATCGTGAAATCATGATAGTTGGCCCTGCTGGCTTCGTTCTCCATTTTGTGTCACGATATCACGACACATTTGTTGTCGCGATATCACGACAGCTTCTCCCTGCTGGCTCCTCAGCTCCACTTATGTCGCGATATCGTGACACATCTTCTGTCACGATATCGCGACAGATTCTCCCTGTTGGCTTCTCTCTACCATTTGTGTCATGATATCGCGACACATTTCCTATCACGATATTGCGACAGCTTCTCCCTGCAGGCTTCTCTCTGCCACCTGTGTTGCGATATCGTGACACATTTTCTATGACGATATCACGACAGCTTCTCCCTATAGGTTTCTCTCCACCTCCTATGTCACGATATCGTGACACATTTTCTGTCATGATATCGCGACAGCTTCTCCTTGCAAGCACTTAGAAACTTTTGTCGATTCAAATATGGCTCTCCTGCCACTGAATGCTTCTGCATCAGGTGCTACTGGATGCTCCTGCATCAATTGTGATAGTTGGTAGTGAAAGAAAAAGGAGTGAGATAGAGGAGAGATTATTGGATATAAAACACTGACAAAAACATGACACACTATACAAATGGATCATCCAAAGGCCTCTATGAGTGGAGTAGCTAGAGCTAGGAAGGTAGAAATTTCATTCCATCTTTGTTAATTTTGCAAATTAAAATAAATATCATTAAGTAATAAGAAAATAGAACTTCACTAGACCGTTGGAAATGAACCTCACCCTATATTAGGAATGTCTATATTAGGCTAGCTTAGGGGAGTAGTTTTAATTTTAAGTATTTTTGGCAAGGGGTCATACCCCTGTTTAGGTGCCACTGCAAGGTTGTCCTAGGTAGGAGTGGATCCCCTTTGGCCAGGTGGGAGCTATCATGGGATAGGGAAGCCATTTTTGAACACCAATGATCAAAATTTTGACCATTTGGGAGGCCATCCTAGGGTGCAACGGTCGCACCTACCGATGGTCGGGCCCTAGAGCGACTACCAAATTTTTTTATTTTTGGAATTTTTTGGATTTTTGGATTGATTTGTGCATGATTATTGGGTATCAAATATTGATGGCCCACTGGAGAGAACTAACTTTTCTTGGTGAGATGTAGGGTGAGCTTAGCGATGATGACTAGGCATAGTTTGGGGTGATTGGCCTTAAATATATGGTGTGCCTTCCCATCATCATGTCATATTAGGCTCACAGATGAGACATTAGGACCAACACTTTTCATCTCCTAACTAGTGAGATAATTGTGTAACCACCAAAAAGGCTCACACCCGATCTAACTATCGCAATTGAAGAAAAATACACAAATAGGCATGCATAATTTGATAACAAGAAATAACATGAATACAAGGAATCCTTTATTAATTTCAATGGAGTCAAATTACAGATTCGTCCCTCTTAGGGATACCCATTTGATACATCAATTACAATAGTGTTTAATCCCTATCAAGGGTAGGTGTGATCAAAATGCCCCTCAGGGTGACACGAACTGCTCTAGGGTGTCGATGACCCTCTTCTTCACAATGAGGAAGGAATTGGATGCTTTATCTCTCCTTTGGAACTGTTCCCTGTGGTCAAGAAACAACAAGAATGTCAAAAATATAGGCAGCCTCTCATGATGAGGCCCTTTTAGGTAAAATGCATAATGACACCATTAACATGCATAATCAAGAAAGCATAAAGAAAGCTGCTAAACTATGCAAATTGAATCAAGATTCATGTAATAGCATAAAGTAAAATAGCATCTACACTATGCATGGATCAAATATAGAAAATGAAGCATAAACATGCATAAAGAAAGCATTTTAGTCCTAATTAAAACATAAGCATAAAATGTGAATCTAGCCTAGTTCTACGGTCAGAAGTCTTCTAAAATGCTATTAAATCAACAAAATAGCTAATCTAACCTAACTAGCTGGACAAAAATAGAAAGAGTAAGGTGATCTATCACCTGTTGCAAACCATAGCTCTGGTGAGCGGTCTGCACTATGAACCATGACTGACAACCATGGTTTGACCTCTGATAAGTTTACCCTCAAAATCAAGGGTAGTGGGCTCAATCTCCTTGTCCAAATTGATGTTCAAGGGTCACCTTCATTGTCCTCGGACTGATTTGGTGGTCAATTCGATGTGAAGGGCCTTCGTTTGCCTCGATTTGCATTTCTTGATCCTCCTAAGCACCTAGGGCATCCATAATGCAATTCATCATGAATGGTGGCAAAAGGGTCGGGGATTAAGTGCAATAGCTCTATCTCTTAGTATACTCAGTTTGAGTGTACAATTCACCAGGGCTTCATCTGCTCAAATCTCCAATGCTTGCTCCTCTTTTCTCCCCATTTGGAGGGGGTATTTATAGCATGCCCCTAGGGCTAGGGGTGGCTTCATGGAGAAGCCAAGACCAAGAAGGTTGGTTAGGATAGTTGGGATGGAAGCCTCTAGAATCTTCCATCCTTCAACTACCTCCTTCTAGATATTTTGGCCATTCCAACTGATTTGGCTCGGATGGAAGGCCTAACTGAACTTCAGTTAAGACCGTAGGTCATAGTTGCGGTCCAGACTATAGACCGTAGGTGTCAACCATGGTTTAGACTGGAGACCGTAGGTCTGGGCTGCGGTTCAGACTGCTTAGGCCAAAATGCCTAAATTGAGTGGTTAGAACCACTGCTCTATCTTGGAGTCTATCCAAGATCCTCCATATGGTCTTGTAGCATGTCCATATGAGTAGTCACCCTCGACATGACGCATTTTAGGTGTCTATAGATGCCCCTTTTGAGATGCGTTGTGAGATTGAACAACGCTGAGCAAAAATATACATCCTAAAATGATGTCTAAGGTTCTATGATGATCATTAGTCAGATCAACATTAGATGCCCTAGGTCCAGCAAAAGGATGCGCATCTTGGAATCATTGCTTCCAACTTGTGAAAGGCTTACATTTTGACAAGTCTGCCCTCGTCATCAGACGTTCGGATAGCATCAATGCCAAGTATGGGTATCTTCTGACCCATAAATCCGAAGGATGAGAGTTACAAACCAATTATCATATTTGTTGTTTGCCCCAAGCAAAGGGGGAAGCTTATGATAGTTGTTGACAATGATTCGCAAGAACGAACACAATTTTGACAAGATCAGGGGATCTACGATCTCAGGGATCTTCTCCTGACTTTGATTATGATTATGAAATTATGACTACCCCCTCAAGCGATGAGTCGATGAGGGTAATGACAATGTATGAAGCGACGAAATCGCTTGACCATAATGAATGATCCTGAACAAATTAAGATTCGAGCCTTTTAATGCCTTGGCTAGGCCTAGTTCAGCTTATGATTGCAACTCTTAGTAGTATTGGCACATTTCTATCCCATGGAGCAGTCAGGCTACAATAGCCATCTTAAGGAATCAAAATGATACAAATGCAATTAGACTTGTGTTGAATCATATTTGTCGATGATTTGCTGAAAGATGTCATAAAAGAAATGACAATTTTACCCCAAATGTCCTTATGGTGATTTACTCATCTTGTCGGATTGCATGGATCGCAACTCACTGCAACCGCCAAGTGTATAGGATAAATCACTGAATACGAGGCGCATTTGGTTTTTAATTATTTGATTTTTTTTGTTTTAATTTTGCATGTATTTGATTGGTCCTGGTGCTTTTAACATCACCAAATTTGCAATTTTAATCATTGATTTTGAATTTTTATCCGATGGAAGTCATTAATTTGCTCTTTTAGACCTTCCCACGGTGGGTTTTGAGTGCATTTAATGCTAGTTGTGGACCGTAGGTATGGTCTACGGTTTACATTTCCAAATTTTGGGAACCATGGGTCAGACCTACGGGTGAAAAACCCTAGTTTCAAAACCGCAGGTGTCAGCCATGGTTCACCGAGACTAGGAAAACCTATAAATTGAATTCCCATTTGAAATTTTTCATTATTTTCTGGCAAGCATTAGCAATTTGAGAGCTCTAAGAGTGAGAAAACCTTTCCTAATCTAAAATGCTACCACACTCTACCATGATTACACTCCTCTACCTCGATGGTGGATCCTGATCAGCCATCTACTAGTTGGGGCTAAGGTGCGGGCAAGGTAACTCAAAATTGAGACCTCACACTCAATACTAGTAAAATGAACCACATTAAGTAATGCGGATAATGAACCTCACTAAACTATTGGTAATGAACCCCACTAGTCTAGGCTAGCTTTAGGAATTTAATTTGATGACTTAGTGGTCTAGGAGGGTACCCAAAATGGGTGCCGCTCCTAAACCATAGCTGGTAGCTACGGTTCCCAATTGGCAAATTGGGGACCGTAGGTTTCAGTTGTGGTTCCCAATTTGCAAATTGGGGACCGTAGGTTTCAATTGTGGTTTGTTGTTGTTTTTTTTTAGCTCTAGTTAGCTAGATTTTGTCTTAAATTATGCTTTTTATTCTAGAGATTGACTTCTAGAGCCTAGGAGCTAGATATTCTAAAGACTCTCTATGAGGCTTTATCTGATGATGATCGAGATTGGTTCCGAGCTATCGGGTTTGGATACATCATGGATCTACCCACTATTAGGGTAGATCAATCCTACCTGACTACGTTGGCCCAATGCTGGAATGCATGGACCAACACATTTCACCTACCTATAGGTGAAATGACTATTACTTTAGAGGATGTCTATAGGATCTTCAGGATCCCCATTGATGGCGAGGCCATCATCTCCTCTACCTCCAGGGTAAAGGAGGTTATTTTTGATACTATCTTCGATGACCAAAGCGAGGATGCTCAGGATGCGATTGACCATGGAGGGGTGCACATTGGTGAGTGGTACCACGAGGATGTCTTCTCTACATGGGAAGCCCTCTTCATGCACCTCATAGTATAGATTGTGCTTCCAGACTCCTCGGGCATGAGGATTCCTTAGAACCTCCTGTCCACCACCTGGAGGGTGCTGTAGAGCTCTATAGAGGCGCCTCTACTTCTAGCTTGGGGGAGCACCCTACTATGTCAGCTCTATAGGGAGCTGTACCAGATTATTAAGCATAGCCATAAGGGCCTCAGCTGTAGTCTTCTATTGTATATCTGGGGGTGGTAGCACATCCGGATCGAGCATCCTACAGATCTTCCACTATGGATCACTATTATTGCTGATGATCATCAGTGTTATACCACCTACTGGCCTCATGAGGAGGAGGGTACCCATAGTAGGATCCATGTTGGTGATGTCCAACACTATATCACTCAGTTCGTGGCACTTGGCCCGAATGATGTTCAGTGGTGGCCCTATATGGATTGCCCAACATGGCCAGAGGAGGGCCAGTGGCTGAGATAGGCACGCCATGATAGATGGTTGATCGGTCGTAAGGCTAAGATTCGAGAGTACCAGTTCTACTCTCGGGTCCTATGGTAGTTTGGGCTCATGTAGGATATTCTAGATATCCCCCTCAGATATCGATGCTTGGTCATGGAGCATGATCTATAGTGGATCATTCTTGAGCCTCTAGGAGATGCTATTGATGACTACCAGGAGACTAGAGTCAAGACTATTGGGACCACTCCAGAGTATGATGGGTGGTGGTCCATGTTTAGATGGTATGACATAGGGCCTCTAGGCTGAGAGCCAGATCAGGTAGAGGTAGAGGTGGATCCTGATGGGTGCAGGGTGCGCCAATGGATAGAGGGTGGTTGGGGCATAGTGGCCACCATGAGGAGGCTCTCAAGGTTGACCCAATGAGGAGGCTCTAGAGGAGGGTGAGGTCCCTTTCGATAGTGTAGAGGGTCAGCTCTTAGCTTAGGTGGCTGACTTGTAGAGTCAGCTAGGATGATTCCACACATAATAGCTAGAGCGAGATACTATGATCGCCACTCTAGAGGTGAAGGTATCTGATAGGGATAGGCACCTATTGAGGTGCAAGATCAGATATAAGATCTGACTATGTGGGCCATAGATGTAGAGGCCTAGGTTCAGAGATTATAGACTGCTCTAGAGTTAGCATAGGCATAACAGACTATAGTAGAGGTGAAGAGGGATCTCCTCCGGGTATCGAGGGGGGCTATGCCACCTCCTCAGGCTACTATGGGGCCTTCGATAGCACCAACGGTAGCACCAATAGCTGTATAGGATCTGATGGCCGAGGTAGAGTGACTACATAGTATGGTCATGAGGACCAATGAGATGCACGCAGCCTGGCTTGCTCATGTTGATCAGCTAGTCGGTTATATTGAGATGCATGGGTTATAGGTTCTTGAGGATCCTTTCTCCTTAGAGTCTCAGTGGACTAGGTCTAGGACCTCAGGATAGTCTATGGTGAGCTCGGGTCATAGGACTCATAGGACTGAGAGGATGCATAGGTCCTCTAGCACACATGGGGTGACATCGCGTGCCAGGCCTAGAGATGCAGGGTAGACTTTAGGGGCCGCTAGTCAGGGGACTAGCCTACTATAGTTACCAGTTTCTCATGTGTTGGGCACCTTAGGATTTGGAGGTAGGCAGGACCCATAGTAGGACCCACCATGGGTGCTAGAGTAGATAGGAGAGTAGGCTCTAGAGCACGGTGTTGAGGGAGGCGATGAGAGCTCCGGTACAAGGGGAGCAGACTAGACCTAGGCTCTGCTAGATGTAGACTATACTTTTGCTATGTTGTATTCATTTTGAGTGTAAGGTCGAGGACCTACACACTTTGTAGCCTATGGGCATTTTGATACTCCTCATATGTACTCTTTTTGCACATATATATATGACTTGGTCTTTATGGCTCATTATGTGTATCTGATGTTTAATTTTGATTTTATGTTTATTTGATGCACATGGATGCAATGCTTATATGATGCTATGTTTATATGATGCAATGTTTATATGATGCAATGTATGGATGACATGCACTAGATAGCTATCTTATTTATGATGATGTTGATGAGATGCAGTGATCTAGATGATTAGATGTGCCATATATGATGGATGCAAATGGATGCAATATTTATTTTGAACGCATATTTATTTTTGCTTTGTGGGCATGCATTTATTTTTATGAAGTTATGGTATGCTATGCAATGTATGGTAATGCATTATGTACATAATCGTAATCTAATGGGAATGAACCTGTATGCTTTAATCACTTAAAACATAAGGAATGAATGTAAACTATGTATATCAATTTTAAAATGCGACACCACAGAATGTATGACAATCATGCAAAATAATTGATAATTCTCATTACAAGAACTTAATCAATTAATCACCCATATATGAAATGCAGTGAAATGGATTGGTATAATGCTAATGAATGAATATGTCATTCTGTATATTTTTCTTTGCTGCACTATATAGTCAGTGGTCGTCTAAACATCATTTCTGATATTCATGCGGTATCTATCCTATATGTTTGATTGTGCTTTGTAAAATGCATTCTGATGAATGAATGACTCATATTTTTGATGTCTAATGATATTTGGTATCTTGTTGCTATTAGAGAACTTTTTGAGGTTTTCCTTGAGACTCAAACACCCTAGTAGACTTCTCCAAAAATCACATACTAACTATACAAGGCTTTTATTGGACAAGGCTTTTGTCGTGATAGACCCAACTATTCATTATCCCTGTGTGTGCATGTGAGTATTTTTAGATAGATCATAAGCATACCCCGTATGTCAGTCGGGACTCTTTCAACCCATATGTGAGATAGGGTTCCTCATACGATCGTACCATCCTTGTTTCAGCTTTGATTAGACTTATACAACTAGACAATCCTAGGTACCTAGAGCTAGCTCATCTTGCAAATTGATCAGGGCTACCCCTCCAAATGCAGGCGGGACTCTTTCAACCCATTGCTACGTTTGGGGATCACCCAATAGAACTACCCCTCCGATTGTAGGTGGGACTCTTCCAACCCATTGCTGCGATCGAGGATCACTCTATGGCTTTCAAAAGGTGGACAATCTAGGGATTCAAGTTCTCACCCTTCTTACTTGCTCATATGTAGTGATAAAAATCATTGTTAGTCCATGTGTTACCATTTTCTTTGAGCAAGGGATTTTTATAGTGCTTTTGATTCACTATGTCACTTTACATTTGATTTGAACTTTGTATTTTGAAATTTGCACTTTGTAACTTGGGATTTAAACTTTGTAACTTTGGGATTTATAGGGGAAATTCTTGTCCTTTTGCCAAAGTTCACCTTTCTAAACCGACTATTTGCAAGATAAGCAGGTCATGAAACCCATCTCTCTAGATACCTAAGACTGCTTTCATAGCTTTCATCATCTCTTGTCTTAGCAGGATTTTATATTGTTTTGCTTAGTGATGGGATTCTGATATGTTGAAGCACTATCCCAACTAATGACCTCATCTATAATAGCAAAGCAAGCTTTCTACAATATCTGAAGAACCCACTAGGTATGTTTGAGTGACTGGAAAACTTAATATACATACATATTTCTCTGCAATAGGTATCGTGTATGAATGCAATGAATTATGATAAATGCAAGGGTGCATGATTGAAACACAAACGTGCGATCATTTGTAAGATTTTGATAGACACATTACACTCTACTGTGGAATGCAATGGATGACAAATGCCTAAATGCAATATGATGATGTGAATGCATGTATGAAAATGCAAACTGCAAAAGCAAATATTTTTGGATTTTATGCTTTACCAATTTTTTTTGGAATTTTATATATTTTCAAATTTTTATACATTTTTGAGCTTTCATATTTGACCAAACGATGAGTATATATGCCTTTGGAGCTTTTTGGGGTTGACCAAGTGATTTTTAGAAATCCTTGGAGCTTTTTGGATTGACCAAAGGTCTTACAGATGCCTTTGGAACCTTTTAGTTGACCAAACTCTCAGCAAGAGGGCATGGAGCCTTTTAGGATGACCGAGAAGCTATAGGAACTCTCGGAGCCTTTGGGTTGACCAAGCAATTTTTAGAAATCCTTGGTGCCTTTTTGGGATGACCGAGGTGGCTTTAACAACCTTGGAGCCTTTGGGTTGACCATAATTTTAGAAATCCTTGGTGCCTTTTTGTGACCAAAGGGCTTAATCACTTTGGAGTTTTGATATGACCAAATCACTGAATGAGAAGCTTGGAGCCTTTTGGGATGACCGAGTAGTTATAGGAACTCTCGGAAGCCTTTGGGTTGACCAAGTGATTTTTATAAATCCTTGGTGCCTTTTGATGACAAAGGGCTTATAGATGCCTTTGGAGCTTTTTTTGACATGACCAAATCACTCGAAATGAGAGCTTGGAGCCTTTTGGGATGACCGAAGTAGTTATAGAACACCCTTGGGCCTTTTGTACTGTATAGGAACTCTCGGAGCCTTTGGGTTGACCAAGCAATTTTTAGAAATCCTTGGTGCCTTTTGACTGACCAAAGGGCTTACAGATGCCTTTGGAGCTTTTTCTGCTACACTCTCTAAGCATAGAATACCTTAAGATGGATGATGTTGAGAGGTTCAGGCTCTTCAACACCCCCTAGCGACGTCAAGCGATAGGTACCTAGACCAATATTTTTAGATATGATATAGGGTCCTAGCCAATTAGCCATAAATTTGTCTCGCATATCGGGCAACAAATTCGAGTTCTATTGGTTTTCTTTTAGCACAAGATCCCCAACTTCAAAGTCTCTCTGGTGGACTTTGATATTGTAAGCTCATTTGAGTCACTCCTGATAAACATGGAGATGCTCAAGGGCATTCATGCGATGTTCATCGAGCAGCATCAGTTGATCTAGGTGAGCTTGCCATGCGGTGTCGTCATCGATGAACTCTTTCAATGCGATGCAAGCATTGGAATTTCCAACTCTAAGGGCATAATGGCCTCAGTGCCATATACTAGTGAAAATGGAGTTGCCCCAGTGGGAGTCTGAATGCTAGTCCTATAAGCCCATAATGCAAGGGGCAGTTGTATATGCCAATCCTTGTGGTGTTCTTGCACTATCTTTTTCAAGATGGCTACCACAGTCTTGTTTGAGGCCTCAGCTTGCCCATTTTCCTATGGATAATATGGAGATGCAAAACTATGTTTGATGTGGTACTTAGATGTTAAAGCTCACACAGTTTTGTTCTTAAAAGAAGTTCCATTATCCGAAACTATTTTGGATGGTACCCCAAAATGACTTATGATATGCTCCATTATGAACTCTGCTATGCGAGCTCCAATGGTCGTTGTTAAGGGAATGGCTTCCACCCACTTTGTAAAATACTCAGTAGCCATAATGATGAATGTATGTCGGCCTGATGACGGAGGAGAGATCTTGCCAATTAGATCAAACCCCCATTGAGCAAATGGCCAAGCCGCTTGGATGGGTTGTAAGGCCTATGATGGTAGGTGCATAAGATTAGCATGATGCTGACATTTGATGCATTTCTTGACATACACATTGCAATCCTTCTCCATAGTGGGCCAATAATAACCCATTCGAAGGATGCACTTGATGATGGCCATGCCATTGAAATGGCCACCGCACGTACCATCATGAGCTTCTAAAATTGCCCAAGATGACTCTTGGGGCTCAAGACAATGAAGGAGAACTCCATCGTAACTTTGATGGTACAAAATGTCTCCTATCAAGACAAATTTAGTCACTTTCTATTTAAATGTGCATCTTGCGGCATGCGATAGTCCCTCCAGGACAAAACCAAGTCTTAGGAAGTCTTGAATCTATGACATCCAATTCTGATGAGCCTCAACTTCGATCGCTAAGACAACTTGTACCCCCTACGTATTTACTTTTGCAAATGCATACTGGGAAACAACCTTGTGGTGAATGGTGGTGCCACTCCCCATAGGACTCTAGGAGGTTAAAGACCCCTAGGGTGCTTTCTTGAGAAAGTCTTCAGCTTTGCAGAACCAATCAGCTTTTGGTTCCACACTAATCATGTTGACTGATTCTTTGTTATCAAAGGCTGCACGCTCTACTGCAGGATGCGAGAGCATCTTGACATGGATGGTAGTGAAGTCGGTAGACAGATTTTGAGGGATTAAGGATCCCAAAGAAGCCATGGTGTCTGTGAACCTATTTGATGAATGAGGGATTGCCTCGATGTCGTACCATTCTAGTTTAGCTAGATATGTGGCAACAAGATCTTTGTAGGCTTTCAGTACCAAACATCGACACTAAAATAGTCCCTTCACTTGGTTAATTATGAGCATGGAATCACCAAAGATGTTTAATCTCTTGATATTCATGGCGATGGTTGTATGGAGGCCCAAAAGTAGGGCTTCATATTCAACATTATTGTTGGTGCATGGGAAGTCTAGTTTGAATGACAAGGGCATTGGAGCTCCTTGCGATGTGAAAAACACTATCCCTATGCCAGCTCCTTGCTCACACTTTGAACCATCAAAGAATAGAGTCATATCAACATTGTTCTCTGGTTCTTCGGGTTTGGGAGCTTCGGATACTACAAAAACTGCATCATCCGAAAGCTCGATTGTTAGAGGCCTATTGTTGGATAGTGGCACCTCAGCTAACTGATCTGCTATGACCTATCCCTTAATGGACTTCTGGCTTATGAATTCTAGATCAAATTCTATCAATAGCATGATCCACTTTGCAGTACGTGTATTATGATATGTCTTGCTCATCATATACTAGCAAAGGATTTTGTTTTGATATCACATATGTCATGTGACTTAACATGTAATGCCACAATTTCTTGGTAGCGAACACTACTGCTAAACATAGCTTTTCCACATATGCATATCCTAGCTCGTAACTCACCAAGGTTCGGCTAATGTAATATATGGCTTGCTCTTTGCCTTGTACATTCTTTTGGGCCAACATGGTCCCTAACGCAAAGTCTGTTGCCGATATATATAGCATAAAAGGCTCTTCTGGCCTTGGTGGAGCTAATACTGGTGACGTTGCTAGGTATTGCTTTATCTCAGTGAAGGCTACCTTGCAGTCCTCATCCCATTTGAATGGGACACCCTTATGTAGCAGTCGATTCATGGGTCGACATTTATCCGATAGTTGGGCGATAAATCACTTTATCGAAGCTACCTTGCCTTGAAGGCTCCTTAATTCCTTAATATTGGTGGGAGGACGCATTTCCAAAATGGCCTTGACCTTCGTTGGGTCTACTTCGATGCCTCTCTTGGAGATAATGAACCCTAGCAATTTTCTAGAAGTTACACCAAATACGCACTTCTTAGGATTCAGCCTGACGTTGTGCTCTATCAGGCGATCGAAGACTTTTCTCAAGACCTTCGCATGCTCTTCTCGTAGCAATGACTTGGCTAGCAAATCATCGATATAATCTTCTAGAATTTTGTGCATATAGTCATGAAAAATGTATGTCATGGCCCGTTGGTATGTAGCACCAGCATTTTTGAGACCAAATGGCATAACTTTGTAGCAAAATGTTCCCCATGGCATTATAAACATGGTTTTGTGCTGGTCTTCGGGCTTAATCCAAATTTGATTGTAACCAGAAAAACCATCCATTAAGGAGAGCATTTCGTGACCTATAGTAGAGTCTACTAGAGCATCGATATTGGGCAACGAAAATGAATCTTTGGGTGTTGCCTTGTTGAGATCTCTAAAATCCATACAAATACGGATCCTTCCATCTGGTTTTCCTATAGGCACCATATTGGATACCCATTCTGGATAGTCGATGGAAATGACAAATTCTACATCCAACAATTTTTGCAATTCATCTTTCACCATTAAGGCTACTGTTGGATGCATCTTTCTGAGCTTCTACTTGATGGGCTTCTTGGATGGGTCTAGCGAAAGGTTATGAGTAACCAACTTCGGGTCTAGACCGGGCATATCTTTGTATGTCCAAGCAAAAAGGTCAGGTCTCTCTTTCAGCAGAGGGATGATGCTAGCATGCTCATCTGGAGTGAGACTCATTCCAAATTTAACCTTCTTTGGATTGGTGGGGTCGTTACCGATATCCACTTCGAAGGTTTCCTCTACTGACATATGGGATCCCTCCTCAAGCTGATGAGGTGTAGGGATCAAATGGATGTCATCAGCTGGATTTATATGTTCTTCATTGGAAGTATTTTCAGCGTGATAGACATCATAAGCATAGCCTGGTCCAAAATGAAATGGTTGCAGCATCTCTTCATTTGGGAAGAAATCTTTAGGCTCTACTGGCGAATCAACATGATCCCAATCGATAGCATCCATGTTTAGATGCAATGGTTTGGATGGATCTACTAGATTGTAGAGTGGAGTGGTCAAATCAATGGAGACCATGTTGATGGAATGGAATTGATCTCCAGGACCACATGGACTAAACTCTACATCATCTATGTAGCTTTTGTACCCAAGATCTAGCTCGGATGGTACGGGGATGAATGGGTCCTCCCTATGGGATGCTCGGACAACTGGATCCTCTCTGTGCACTAACTACAAAATGGGATCTCTCGGCTCAAGTAGCTCGACATAAGTAGGTGTATGGGGAAAGAGTCTTTGATATTCCTCTTCTAGATTTATTCTTTCCCTAAGGCGGCATTGGAGATTAATCTCTCGATGCAAACCCGTAGCTGTAATAGGTGGTGGACCTTGAGGTGGATTCTGATTACGTAGGTGATGAGGCCCCAAATAGGCCATCTCCAATGAATCCTCATCATCACTATAAAGATATAATACTTCACTTCCCCCCATATGCAAGGGGTGATCTTCCAGATGTGGCCCCATGTATCTGATTCTGTGGATCACTATCATCACTATCTGGATAAATTGGATAAAATGATCGTATATATGACACCGATGCAAAAATTGGCTCTGCTTCCTCTTCAGAGTGATCTGTGTTAAGAGGCACCTCTTCTATAACATACTCTGACTCTACAGGCAATAGATGTAGCGGATATACTAGCCTCGGATCGGTCATCTCAACCTCATCGCTATGATTGCTACTATGAGTAGGCCACTCTATCGTGTCCATGAATATTGGGAGATTAGCTGGATGAGGCCTTAAGTAGGCCTACTCTGTCTCATATTCATAATCACTATCGACCATGAAATGCTCTTGTATCTCATCTAATTGCTCTCTAGGTAGCAAATGGCATAGAAATACTGAAACCACGAAGGCTCGATCAATTTCCTCTTCGGATTGATCATCATTTGAGGACTCACCATCTGCATCATAACTTGGTCTACTTATTTTAGAGGTGGACTCCTCTCCATCTTCACTACAAATATCTCCTAAATTGAGATCACCTAGAATGATGGGGTTGTGCCCCTGCATACCGGTATCATCGGTTGTGATACGATTTTGATGACCCAGGTTGCCTCTGGGGTTCTTCTCCGAGAACTCTTCATGTTCAATCTTTGGTCTCTCAATGGTGATGACTGACACCATTGGGTTGTTGCCCCAAAGGCTAGACATGTTAGGATGATACGGATTAAAATCCATGTCATCCCCTAGACTCAGGTATAAATGATCCAATGATGTAGTGAGTAAATCATCATGTCCCTAAATCTGCAATCCCAATCCGAACCTATCAGTTGCCAACTGATAACGTGGTTCAAGAGGGGTTCTTCATCCTTGTTCAAAAATACCAAGGTCGTATCCATGCCAATGATAGAGCTCAAAAATGTGCATGGCATACTCTGGGTTGGACAAGTACCGAACGTTCACCATGAACTGTTCCTCATCATCCACCTCCATGGGTGCCCGCATTGGAACTTGATCCAACCTGGCATAAATGAAGTTTGTTTGGTTGGGTGGCTCACCCAATGGTACTATGGATCCAACTGGATATCGATGGGCTATCAGTCGACCCATGTCTCGTGCAGTCTCTAAAATAGGACCAAAGGTCACATTTTGCACAAGATATTCACCCAGACCTATGCTGGCTAGGTGAACAGTCACCTGCGGTGCGGATGACCCTATTGACGATGCAGGAAAAGTAGGCTGAGGTGCCTCCTCGACTTGATCTTGGGCTTCCTCCACCTCCATGGGAGTGGCAGCCTCAGTGGTGACTGGTTTGGGTGTGTTCTTTGCTTCTTTCCTACCCAATTTCACCTTTAATTTCTTGTCATCCCGATGCATTGTTGATGCACTCGATCTCAGAGAAGTTGTAGTGGTATGTTCAGATCTGTTTGATACAGATATCGATGGTTGAACATGCACCACCTGTTTACCTCTTGGAACCCTTATCGGTGACATGGGTCGTATGTCCAAGTGCGTTGATGGGATCACGAAACCCCCTAGAAAATCTGCTAAGTTCACGAACTTGAATGGTTCTTCATCTGATGAAACCATGTGAACTTGTCCCTCATGTATATACTTGACACACTGATGCAATATCGAGGGAACACAACGCATTTCATGAATCCAAGGCCTCCCCAATAGGATGTTATACTACAAGGCACCCTCTATCATGTGACACATTACGGGAATGGTCTTTAGTCCCACCTGAATAGGTAGGACAATCATGCCAACCGTAGAGCATAGTGCATCGTTAAACGCTCTCAATGTAAAGGTGGTTGGTACGATGAGTGATTTAGGCAATTTCAAATGGTGTAGTGCCTTAGTCGTGATTATATTGATCGATGAACCAATGTCAATCAAGACCCTTTTGAATGGCACATGGTTAACACATGCAATGATATGTAGTGGCGGGTCAGCCACGCTTGCAGAAACCATTTTCACTTCATGATCATAGAATTGGATCATTGGTTCCTGGCACTATTGTACGTGCCCCATGAAGTTTGTGAACGCCTGTGCATCCTGGGACTATACCTCAATGGACCTCAGAATGTCCATAAGAGTCTCCTTGTGCCTAGGGGACTACTGTATAAGCTCATATATCGACAACTTCGTAGGAGTCATCTGCAGGTTTTGAACCAACCTGCTCCTAATGGTCACCACCGGTCTCGTTGGTGGGCCTAGAATATTTTGTGCCTGTCATTGCTAGGGTGTGGCTTGTATTTGAATGGGAGCATGAGGTTGATTCAGCCATTCGTACCTCCCATGTCTGGTAACAACATTGACCATGCCGATGAACCCCTGGGTAGGTGGTTCGACTCGCACTTGATTGACGTGGCCAGCGTGGTTATGGGGCGCCTCATGGTTTGGTAATGGATTTTTAAAAATCCCCATGTTTTGGTTGTTCGGTGCCTAGGGATTTCCTGGTACTACAAGCTCTCCCTTTTCTATCATATTTTGCACAATGTGTTTGAAGGACCAACACACCTCGATGTCATGGCCTTTCGCTCTATGAAATATGCAAAACAGCTCTTCCTGATAGTCTTTGGGCTTGGGCTGATTTGGATCAACCATCTTGACTTCGGGTAATCTTATTGCCTTGGCCTCGCATAGCTGATGAAAAATTGATGTCAATGATTCCATCAATGGCATGAATATGCGAGGTGGGCGTTGCTCTTTGTTCTTGCCCTTGTAGTTATTCTTGCACTGGTCGTATTGCACAGGAGGAGGATGGGCTTGATAATTCTATTTCTTTTGCCCCTTATCCTCATTTTGGAGATTTAGTACCACCTGATTCACATGGGCCTGCTTGCCCTGTTGCTTTGAGGTACTCTTCTTATATCCCTCTTTCCTGGTTTTTAGCTTCAAGTTGCCTTCCTGCAACTTGATGTCCTCAATTACCTTGGCTTGCGCCAAAGCTTCTTCGAATGTGGCATACTGCTACAGCTGCAACAGTAGCGAGATGTGCTTGGCACAACTCTTTGTAAACATTCGGGTTAATTCTATGGCAGGAATCGAGAATGGCAACTTTGCCATTAATCTCCTCCACCTCTTCCCATACTGTTCTATTGGCTCATCGTCACGCTGAGCTAGCACAGCCAAATCAAAAAGGTTGGCCTGTTTCTTGATGCTGAAGGAATAGCGTTCAAGAAAGGCATCAGCTAATTGCTCAAAATTTGTTATGTTGTGTTTCTTTAGCTGATTAAACCACTCTCGGGCTGGCCCAGAGAGTGTCATGACAAATGTACACAACAACAGTGCATCATTGTTCTCTATCTAGAAGCAAGCATCCAGAAAGCTCGTGACATGTTCTTGCACCTCTTCATCACCCTTGAATTTGTCTAACCTGGGCATCTCAAAATGCTCAGGGTATGGGGGCATAGGCACCGAGGGATCTAAAGGTTCATTGTGAATTTTCCTCAGTGTTGGCTTTTGGACAGCCGTGCCTTGTTTCTCAATTGCTTTGACCTTCTCAACCAAAGCTTTGTAAGCCTCAGAAGATAGAAAGTCCTCCTCCCTAAGTTGGCACGGAGGTGGTTTAGGAGGTACATTCCTCTTCTATCAAGGTGGAGGGCATTGCTCTTCCTCCTCCTCAGCTCGAGAACTCTTGAGATATTCCTGGTTGCATCTATTCCCCTCTTGTTCCTCATAATGTTGCTGCCTCTGATTGTCGATCGAGGGTGGTCACTCTCTGTGATGGGCAGTGATATGAGTGTGAACGCTTACGCGCTCATGGTGCATGTCGACTTGCGAAAAATCCTTCTTGTGCACCTGCTCTCTACGCTCATCCTAAGAATATAGGCCAGCCCTAGCCAACCTATCTTCCTACTCTACACGCTCCTTCTGGACGAGGATGCGCTCCTCGTGCAAGCGCTACTCATACAACCTTTGTCTAGTAAGCCTCTGCGCTTGAATATATTCATCTTCGATGCGTTGCCTCTCTAGGTGAGCATCCTCCAATTGATCTTGGAGGAGTTGGCATTTCTATTCAGAGGCCAGTCGATATGATCTTTCGACCTGGTTAGCCATCAAAGGCCTTTGATATGCTTGCTCTGTACGAGCGACCTTGTGGGTTCTGTACCCATCGAACTAATGTGCTGTGCTTTTGCCTCTATCTATGAAGATGGCATCGACATCATGTTGTGTCTTGTGTTGCATGCCACCATGCGTGGATGGTGGATGCAAGACATGAGGGCACTTAGAAGCCTCTCCATGCTCTCTAGTAGTTCTAATGGTGCTCCCGCTATGCTCACTTAGAGCACGAGTGGGCGGAGCCGAAGGCTTGCAGCCTAGCTGCTCTAACACACTACCTAGACCGTCTAGCTGTCTAGACCTCCACCTCTCATGGGGTGGTGTTCCATTAGCTCCCACCTTCGACATATCGATGGTGATCTTGCATGCTATAGTACATGTGGGAGTATGGGTAGACTTGCGCTCAACAAGGAGCCCATCTACTTACCCCTAAATGGGAGGATATCTATTCCTTCTATACTCAGAAGGTGGGGGTATAGTACACCCTATAGACTTAGTGCATATGGGTACCAATCTGGTCCCCTGCATGACATACTCTTTGGCCGATCCCGTGGATGCACGTGCACTGTGGTCTTGGTAATGGCTTCCGAGTGGAGCACCCTCAGGATGAGAAGCCCCATGCTCTAATATACATCTAATAGAATGCACTAATGCTAGTCTATTAGGGGTACGCTCAATGGGATCCCCTCGTGTCGAGTTGTCTCCTCTAATGCTCACCAAACATATAATTTCAAATGATCCAACCAAGTGGTAATGACATCCACTATTGGTATCAATAAAATGGGTTGGATGTGAGAGCCCAATGCCACTGATGTTTAAAATGAAACGTGGTGTGTGTTTCATTTAGCTACGATTAGCACTTGAGATAAAATAAACAATAATATTAGCACTCATGGGCTATAAATGTGGAGTCCCACCGTGATCGCCATCTGTAACCACCAAAAAGGCTCACACCTGATCTAACTATTGCAATTGAAGAAAGATACATAAATAGGCATGTATAATTTTATAACAATAATACATCAATTACAATAGTGTTTAATCCCTATCAAAGGTAGGTGTGATCAAAATGCCCCTCAGGGTGACACGAACTGCTCTAGGGTGTCGATGACCCTCTTCTTCATGTTGAGGAAGGAATTGGATGCTTTACTCTCATTTGGAACTGTTCCCTACGGTCAAGAAACAACAAGAATGTCAAAAATATAGGCAACCTCTCATGATGATGCCCTTTTAGATAAAATGCATAATGAAACCATTAACATACATAATCAAGAAAGCATAAATAAATTTGCTAAACTAGGCAAATTGAATCAATATTCATGTAATAACATAAATTAAAATAGCAGCTACACTATGCATGGATCAAATATAGAAAATGAAGCATAAACATGCATAAAGAAAGCATTTTAGTCGTAATTAAAACATAAGCATAAAATGTGAATCTAGCATAATTCTATGGTCAGAAGTCTTCTAAAATGCTATTAAATCAATAAAATATCTAATCTAACCTAACTAGCCAAAAAAAATAGAAATAGGAAGGCAGTTATACCTCTACTGCAAACCACAGCTCTGGTGCATGGTCTACACTATAAACCATGGCTGATAGCCATGGTTAGCACTCTGATAGGCTTACCCTCAATTCCAAGGGTAGTGGGCTTAACCTCCTTGTCCAAATTGATGTTCAATGGTCACCTTAGTTGTCCTCAGACTGATTTGGTGATCAATTTTATGTGAAGGGCATTCATTTTCCCAAATTTGTGTTTCTTGATCCTCCTAAGCACCTAGGGCATCCATAATGCAATTCATCATGAATTGTGGCAAAATGGTCAGGGATTAAGTGCAATAGCTCTATCTCTTAGGCTACTCAGTTTGAGTGTACAATTCACTAGGGCTTTGCTGCTCAAATCTCCAATGTTTTCTCCTCTTCTTCTCTCCAATTGGAGGGGGTATTTATAGCATGCCCCTAGGGCTAGGGATGGATTCATGGAGAAGACAAGACCAAGAAGGGTGGTTAGGACAGTTGGGATGGAAGCCTCTGGAATATTTCATTCTTTAATTGCCTCCTTCTAGATATTTTGGCCGTTCCAACCGATTTGGCTCGGATGGAAGGCCTAACAGAACTTTAGTTAATACCGTAGGTCATAGTTGCGGTCTAGACTGCAGACCGCAAGTGTCACCTATGGTTTAGACTAGAGACCATAGGTCTAGGCTATGATTCAGACTACTTAGGCCAAAATGTCTAAATTGAGTGGTTAGAACCACTGCTCTATCTTGGAGTCTATCCATGATCCTCCATATGGTCTTGTAGCATGTCCATATGAGTATTCGTCCTCGGCATGATATGTTTTATGTGTCTACAAATTGTAATATTGGAGGATATCTATAGGTTATTCTACATCCCTATTGAGTGATGTTTTATCACCTTCATTCCCCTTCTATAGAATTTGAGAGTGTTGTAGAGGATATTTAGAGTGTAGGATCATATTGCATTAGCATGGATGGACCATGATGATGTCTTGATTATATAATGGTATTATGCCCATGTATTCACTTGGTATCAGGTATTAGTGATGTACATCATCTCCAACATACTACTGCTAGACTCTTTAGGAGTAAGGTTCCCTTGGAACCTCCTTGACATGGTGTAGTATTTGCTCGAGTGCAATCTACAGTACCTGATTATTATGGCATGGGGGAGCATCCTATTGGTTCATCTATATGATAAGATCTATGAGATTCAGTATAGGGGTCATATGGTATTGGGCTACAGTATACTCCTATAGATTTAGATATGGGAGCACATCCATGTGGATCGATTGGTAGGACTACCAGTACACCGAGTTGAGCTAGGGGACACAAATATTAGTTATGCAACTTGGCGGTGATAGGATTGAGATATTAGATATAGAAAACCATAGGTAGGGAAGTTGGCATACTACACTAGATCTTTGGAGAGATTTAAAAGAGAGTAGGTAGTTTGGAGGTGCTACTTGGATTTCTCTTACTGGCTAAAGGTTGCAGAGTATCTAGGTTGAGTGAGACAAGGATGGTGGTTCATTAGGCACCATGGTAGTGAGCGGGAGTACTTCCACTAATCTCATGTTACATTATATTTCAACATATATTAGGATGTTCTAGAGGAGCCCTCATATACCATTGATGAGGGGATGAGACACAACCGGTATGGCCTTGAGTAGAGGCTCTTGTAGAGAAGTAGGATCTAGCAGTGGTCGATACTAGATTAGCTAACCTAGTGACTAGCATAGAGTATGACACCTGGTGGGTCACTTGGCTATGGTAGGGAGTTGGTCTTATGGGTAGGCCTACAAAGGTGGTAGTGGAGGAGGGTGGAGATGAGGCTAATCAATGAGTGCATCATAGGATAGAGGGGGAGTGGGGCCAAGATATATATGAGGTAGAGGAGCCTCAAGTTGAGGGTGAGAGTGATGAGGATGATCCTACTGATGAGATGGCTCAGCTAAGATCTCAGCTACAAACTATACAAGAGAAGCTAGAAGAGTGGAATACTACTCTCTCCATAGTCTAGAGTCAACTCCATAGTGGATAGCAATAGTGGAGGAGATTATATGAGGAGAGATATCTCCTCAAGGCCCAAGTGGACACTGCGTAGATAGATATTGATAGAGTGACTGCTAAGAGGGATACACTATAGAATTGAATGATAGCTATGATAGTTGATAAGAATGCCAGGATGGTCGAGAGGGATTCCAATATAGTGGAGCAAGATGTTCTACAAGTTTAGCTAGTCATTGTGACTGTAGGTCCATGATAGGCTACAATAGGTACACAGGCTACAAGGGATGTGGTAGGGTTGTAAGTTGAGGAGGCTATACTACGGGACCTATTTGGTTAGTACGATACTTGATACCAGTCTGATTGTGCATAGATTTTGTAGCTATAGGGGCAAGTGGTGCTACTCAATGGTACTCTACCTGAGTTATCCATAGTAGGAGGATATCAAAGAAGTATGCATAGTGAGTCTGGACAGTCCTCAATGCAGCCTAGTCATAGGTTTTTAGCTCACCTAGAGATATTAGTGGCTAGTTGTTCTAGGAAGCCTCATAGGGATGAGGTCGAGGGTGGAGGTGACTTTGGGGGTGTAGACCCTACTTGATGTATCTTGATGTATTCATTATTTTTAGGTGTAAGATATGAGGACCTATACAATTGTAGCCTATGGGTATTTTGTATCATGATGTATTTATGATATTTTCTCATATATATATATATATGATCTCATTTATGGATAATTATGTGTTGATATTTTTTATTTACGTGTTATGATTTATGTATGCATTGATGGATGTGATGATGTATTTATTTATACACATGATGTAATAATGATATGTGATGAGCAGGTGATGGATGTATGATTAGCTTTTGTAATCTAGATGTATGGATACACTATTATGTGTGTATATGGATGCAATGTTTAATTTTAAATGCATGTTTTTAAATTTATTTAATTAATTATGCATTTAATTCTTTTTATTGATGTAACAGATGTAAGGTGTATGTAATGCATTAATTTTCTATGGATGTTCTAATGTAGATTGTACATGTATGCTTTAATGATTTAAAACATAATGATTGCATCTAATTTGTGTTTAACAAACTATTTTTAGACACCATAGAATGCATAAAAATAATGAATTAAAATGTTACACTTATCATAAGAGTTAATACATTTGTAAATTAATGTGAAATATGTGAGGTGTAGAGATTTACCCATAAGTTTTTGTAAACTAAAAGGTGTGAATAAAATATTCAGTGGTCGTCTAAATATCATTGTTGATCTTCATTTGGTATCTATCCTATTTTATGAGGACCCCTTAATAAACAAATGCTCATAAGGAAAACTGTGACTATGGATGAGATGATTTGGTGCTATGAATGGGATTTTTGAGGTTTTTCATGAGACTCAAACACCCTATTTGATTGATCAAAACTTGTATACTGACTACACAAGACTTCTGAAAGATACACATCTATTAAGAAGACCCATATATTCAATATCCCTGTGTGTGCAAGGTGAATGTATTATATGAGGTATAAGACTACCTCATTTCCATGTGGGTTTTATGCAACCCATTGTTGTAATAAGGATCACTATATGGTCATCCTAGTAGTTATATTAGACTACTAGGCAATAAAAGCTTCCAAAATCTAGCTCAACCATAAGTTGGCATTGGTATGTACAAAAGAAGGTCGCTAATGTGATAGACATATCACCATGTGTAAGGCTACTCCATTGTCAGGTGGGTTTTATTCAACCCATTGTTGTAATGGAACTCACCCTATGGCTTTTGAAAGTTGAATATTCTAGGGATTCAAGATCGTTACCCCCTTCTTTTATTTTTATTGTTTGGGATACTTGCTCATGCATAGAGGTGAAAACCACTATTGTTTTTTGTTGAGCAAGGGATTTACTTAGTGATGAAAATCACTATTTATTTTGTATTGTTGTAGGAATTTTGCTCAATTTATGAAAGAGCAAGGGATTATTTGGGTAGGGGGAGTTTATCCTTTTATCAATTCTTATAATCCTAGACCATGTACATAATAATATAAGCAAGAAAAACCTTTTTCTTAAGATGAAAAGGATCACTTTTGTAGTGTCATCTTACCTTGTTTAGACTCGGATTGTTAATGTGTGAAATTGTGTTGGGATTTTGACATATGCAAGGTACTATCAAAGCAAGACCTTACCTTCCAAAATCCAAGATATATTTTTACAAAATCTAAAACTATAATTAGGGATGGCTAAATGATCAAAAACCCTAGTATACACTCTATAGCAACTGATTAATTGTGTTGAAAAATATAGTTACTCACAAGGAAAATATGAATTATAATGATGTGTGAGATGTTAGAGTTTTTCCTATGAGTTTTTGTAAACTAAAAGGTGTGTATAAAATAGTTAGTGGTCATCTAAATATCATTGTCGATATTCATCTGGTATCTATCCTATTCTATGAGAACCTCTTAATAAGCAAAAGCCCATAAATAAAATTGTGCATGCTGATGATTGATAAGGTTTATTTGAGATTTATGATTGGTATGCAAACATGGCATCATTCATAAAAATGTAAACACAAATTTTCCTAATGCAAGCATAATGGATGAATATACCTAATGCAACTATTCAATGAATGCAATGAAATGCATGATAACATAATGCAAAATATTTTTGTAATTTTGATGTTTTGTATTGTTTTTTATGTTTTTATGTTTTTCCAATTTGTTTGGTATTTTTGATAATTTTTGTTGTTTTTGCAATTTTATGTTTTCTGATTTACATGTAAAATGCTCGTAGATGAAGAATTTTGAGAGGCTTTGGCTCCTAAACACCTTCTAGCAAAGTTAGGAAATAGGTTCCTGGCCTTATTTTCTTTTTTACGATGAAAGGACCTAACCAATTGGTCGTAAATTTATCCCTTAAATGAGGTGGTAGGTTTGAAATATATTGGTTATCTTTGAGCACAAGATACCCAAATTTAAAGTCTTGAATGGAATTTAGTATTATAATCTCATTTAAGATGATCTTGATAAATGCACATATTCTCAAGAGCATTCACTCATCATTCATCAATAAGGGTCAATTGATTGAGGTAAGTTTATCGCGAGGTGTCATAATCGATGAATTCTTTCAATGACATGTGTAATTATGGAATTTATACTTCCAAGGGTATAATGACCTTAGTGTCATACACTAGCTAAAATGGGGTTACCCCAGTGGGTGTTTGAATTCTAGTTTGATAAGCCCATAAAGCTAGAGGTAATTGAAGGCACTAGTCCTTGTGATTTTCCTTAATGTTTTTCTTTAGTATGGAAACTATATTTTTATTAGAGACCCCTACCTACCCATTTACTTATGGATAATAAGGTGTTGTGAAGTTATGTTGAATGTTATATTTATATGTTAAATCCCCCACATATTTGTTCTTGAATGATGTTCCATTATCTGATATTATTTTGTATGGAGTACAAAAATGACATATAATGTTATGGAGTATAAAATCTACAATACGATCTCTAATCATAGTGGTCAAAGGTATTGCTTCCACCCATTTGGTAAATTATTTAGTAGTTGTTAGAATGAATGTGCGATGACCTTAATATTGATGAGAGATCTTCCCAATTAGATCAAATCCCCACTGAGAAAAATACCACATTGATTGAATATGTTGTAAGACTTGAGATGGTAGGTGCAAGAGATTGGCATGATGCTAACACTTCAAACACTTCCTGACATACATGCAATAATCCTTTTCCATTGTGGTCCAATAATAACCTATTATGAGGATGCACTTGATGATAGCCATACTACTAAATTAGCCATCATAGGTACCATTTTGAGCTTGCAAAATTACCCAAGTAGATTCTTGGAGCTCGAGATAATGAAGGAGGAGTCCATCGTATCTATGATGATAAATAATATTGCCTAGAAATACATACCTAGTTACTTTTTGTTTAAATGCTCATTTTGTAATGTGCCACAATCCTGGAGAGATACTACCAAGTTTTAAATAATATTTTAATTAGGTTAGCCAATATTGATAAGCTTGTTCTTCAACTAAATGAATAGATTGTTTCCATTGCAATTCATCATGCAAAAATGTAGATTGGAAAACAACCTTATGGTGAATGTTCGTGCCATTATCTGAAGGACCTTATGAGATCAAGGACCCCCAGGTTGTTTGTTTAAGAAATTCTTATGCCTTGTAGAACTACTCATGATTCGATTCTATCTAAATCATGTGAATTGATTCTTTATTGTTCAAAGCCTCATGCAACATTGCTTATTATGAGAGCATTTTAACATGTATGGTTGTAAAATCATTGAAAGTCTTTTGAGGGATTAAGAATCCCAAAGATGCCATTGTATCTGTGAAGAGATTAGACATATAAGAGACTACCTCGATGTCATACCATTCTAGTTTGGCTATCAATTTGTCCACAAGATCTTTGTAATATTTCAAGATAGGTCATATACATTGATAAATGCCTTTGGCTTGGTTTACAATGAGCAAGGAGTCACCAAAGATATTAAGCTTTTTAGGCTTTTTGGTGATAGGTATTTGGAGACCCAAGATTAGAGCCTCGTATTCAGTGTTATTTTTGATGCAATGGAAATCAAAATACAAGGGCATAGGAGCTCCTTGCAGTGTGAAAAACATGATCCTTGCACCACCGCCTTGCTCGTATTTTAAACCATTGAAGAAAAAAGTCATGTCTACTTTATTTTTTAGTTATTCAAGTTCATGTGATTTTGATAGTGCAAACATTGCATCATTAGGTAACTTAATAATAAGAGGCTTGTCATACTAAAGAGGAGCCTCTACTAATTGATCAGATATGAATTGATATTTTAATGATTTTTTACTGATGATTTGATATTGAATTTCATCAATAACATGATCAACTTTGTAGTTCATGTATTATGATATGTGTGACTCATCATATACTGCGAAGGATTTTATTTTGATACGACATACATTGTATGACTTAACATGTAGTGGCAAATATTTTTGGTGGAAACACCACTTCTAAGGAGAGCTTCTTGATGTATGCATACTTTAGCTCATAACTAAAAAAGGTGCAACTAATATAGTAAATAGCTTGTTATTTATTTTCTTTGTTCTTCTGGTCCAACATGGTCCCTAGAGCAAAATTTGTGGTTGAAATATTTAGCAAGAAAGGCACACCTGGTTGATGTGGATCTAACACTAGCAGTGATGCTAGGTACTATTATATCTCTTCAAAGGCCTTATGGAATTCCTCATCCTAATTCAATGGGACCCCCTTATGTAGCAGTCGATTCATGGGTCAATATTTATCTGATAATTGTACTATAAAGCTTTTGATGGATGCTACCTTACCTTGCAAGCTACTAAGCTCTTTAATGTTAGTGGGGGGATTATTTCTAAAATTTCTTTGACCTTTGTGGGATCTACTTCGATCCCTCTCTTGAATAATATGAATCCCAAAATCTTTCCTGATGTAACATCAAAAACACACTTATTAGGATTTAGCCTGACATTATGCTCTATCAGGCGATCAAAGATTTTTCATAGAACGTTTGCATGCTCTTCATGCAAGAGATATTTGGAAAGCAAGTCATCTATGTAATATTTCAATATTTTGTGCATGTAGTCATGAAATATATATGTCATGGCCCACTGATAGGTTACACCAACATTTTTAATACTGAATGGCATAGCTTTATAGCAAAATGTTCCCCATGCAGTAGTAAATATTATTTTATGTTGATCTTCAGATTTGACCCAAATTTGATTATAGCCTAAAAATATATCCATAAGGGATAACATATCATGACTAGTAGTTGCGTCTACTAGAGCATCTATATTAGATAATGGGAATGCATCCTTGGGAGTTTCTTTATTTAGATCTTTGAAATATGTGTAGATACAGATCTTCCCATTAGGTTTTCCTAAGGGTACCATGTTAGATACTCATTTCAGATAGTCAATTGGTTAGATGAATTCCACATCCAAAAAATTTTGTAACTCATATTTCACCATTAAGGCAATTTTTGGATGCATTTTTTTTATCTTTTGATTGACCATCTTCATATTGGGGTCTAGGGTGAGGTTATGTGTGACAAAATTTGTATCCAAACCCAGCATGTCCTTATACAACAAAGCAAACATGTTAAATTTTTGTGTCAAAAGAGATATGATGATGGTACGCTCTTCAAGAGATAGAATCTCTTCTAGATTTAGTTTCTTAGGACCATTATGGTCATTACCAATATCCACATAGAAATTTATCTCAATTGACATATGAAATCCCTCCTCAAGTTGATGAGGTGTAGGGATCAAGTGGATATCATCCACTAGGTTTGGAGTATCATTCATATCAGATTCAACCTCAGCATTATAGACATCCTAAGTAGGACCTAGAGTGAAATGGAATGGTTTTAGCATCTCTTCACATGGGAAGAACTCCTTAGATGATGGTGATGATGCGGTGCAATAAAATTCAATGGCCTCAAGATTGAGGTGCAACAACTTTGAAGGATCACTAGGATTATGAAGAGGCGTAGTTAAGTTAATGGAAATAATGTTTAAGGATGGTTGATAATTTCCATTATTGCATGGGTAGGTCCTATTAATTATTTATGGCTTTGTATGTGCTAGATGTAGCTTAGGAAAAAATGGGATCTCTAGATATGCTCTAGGATTAGATAAAATGATTGGGTCCTCTAGTGGGAGAAGCTACCTCTAGTTAGGCAGGGAAGGAAAAACCCTTTGATATATGTCATCTATGTTAACAGGGGGTCTAATAGCCTCAACATCCCCTCTATCATTATTGAGGTGGTGAGCGAGGACCTAAGTATGCTATTTTAGTTTTATCCTCATATTCATCATCTTTTTCAATCCAATCAATTTTAGGATTATTGTCAAATTTAGATTCCTCTTGTTGATTGGTCTCATGAGATTATTAATTAATAGAATAATGGGGATCTATGGTGCCCATTGTGATTGGGATATGATCCCTCAATAAATGATAAGGTCCAAGATTAGCATATTCATTATCATCAATTTACTCCCCAAAACCTAAGCTTAGCCATTGTAGGAAGTTGACCAAAAGCTCATCGACCATGTGGATGGAATACCCTAAACCAAATTTATCCATAGGAAATTGATATTATAGTAGATAGGGTGTTCTAAGAACCTTATCATAAAGACCTAAGTCATTTTTGTGCCAATGACAATGGTAGAAATATGTTAGAGTAAAATTAGGATTCAACATATAGTATATGTTTTCTATAAATGGTTCATTATCATGATTAATCATAGGAGATTGATCTATGACTTGGTTGAAACCCCCATATATGAATTTAATCTGATTGGGTGATATACCTAGAGGTACAACCATTCCAATAGACAAGGGGATAATACAAGGTCTTCCCATATCTTTTGTAGACTCAATAATTGGTGTAAACGTGACATTTTGTACCAAATATTTTGTGAGACTATGATTGACTAAGTGAATAGTCACTTGTGGTATGGATGATGTTGTCGATGATGCAAGGGATATGGGTTAAGGTACATCATCCATTATGGTAGGTGATTCTTCCTCTTCCATAGAAATTAGAATTTCTATCATATATATGTTAGGATGACTTCTAGAGCATCTTCCATAGGCACCTTCAACTTATGCTTGATCAGAGGATCCAATGATGATGAAGTAATATCTAAAGTAGCCAATCATTTAGATGGAGGTGGTGCTAATGAGGTGGATGGATTAGCGAGTGCTTATTTTGGAAGGCACTCTAGATGCTTGATGGGAGAACTTGGTCTAATATCTAGATGCATTGATGGTAAGACAAACTCCCTTAGATTATGTAGGCAGCAAATCCACCTCCCAAAAGAAGAAAAGATGATTTGCTAAAATTTGATAGTTTTGAGATGATTTGCTCAAGTTTTGGGAAATTTTACAATGGGAAAAAATCATATAGGGGATCATAAAACTAAAGTGGTAAATCGTATAGAGCAATAGCAAATCATACAGGGTGCACCAAAATTCACTCAGATGCAAAGGAAATGTAATTTCGGTATGAAATGTCGCATGGATTTGCTAACCTAAGGTGTAAACTTAGGAAATTGTCAAAATAATGTATTCAATTGTAGATGGTCAGTTGTGAATACTGGATTGTCTCAAGAACCACTTTTTAACAGCCTGGGCAATGTTATATAAGGCCCCATTTTTGAATTTGTAGGTCTGGCTACTAGTTTACTGGTTATTAGTTGCTAGAGTAGAGAGATAGACATATTTTTTGAGTTATTGCAATTACAATGAGAGAGTTTTCCACATTGTAACTGATTTTAAAACTATTAATGATAATAAAAGACATTATGGATGACAGTGTATGATCCTGTTGTGTATGGCTGATACATTGTGGATGATTATTGTGTAATTGAGTTTCTTCCTTACTATTATATGTTAGTTGTAGGCTTTGTTACAGGTTGTGAGCATATTGTTACTGGTGGATTCATGGAGAATGATATAGGAGTATGAGGATGTTGGAAAATATGTACTGAAGCAGACTATACAATTTTTGGGTGTAATTGATTGGATGGAATCTCTCACTAGTCCATATTGGATGTTTTTCTTGTGAATGAAACTATCTTGTTTAGGTTGTTAAACCTTTACAAAACATACTAGAGAGATATTGGTGTAGAATAGTATATTAATTAATATCTTGTTGTACCTTTGGATCATATAGATCATACATATTACATCGTACAAATTATACAAAGAGTTATTACCCGATTTGGTAAAATAGGTGATTGACAATAACTTACCCGATTTGGCAGTTTGGTGAGTCGACTTGAACAATTACAAAAATATATATAGCAGCCTCCAAATAAGCTTCCATTAGTTTTTCTGAGTGCAATATTGTACCATCTTGGTCACTATATGATCTGATATCATACAGTGTATGTAATTGATGTCCGTACAAGCAATTGATAGATCGTACGAGGGTCATTCGGGAGATCAGAAGACTATTTGATTTGGTAGATTCAACCTAGGTATCATTATTACCTCTGGATAACATCTCCCCATTGGTAATAATCCATATCTATGTTACATTTGGCATCGATGCCTTATCGAATCTGGCATTTTTGTTAAAATAGGTCGAATTTGACTACAAAAATTAGAGATGATTTTTATGACGGACACCAGTACACGAAGTCGTGGGAGAAGAGAACCACGAGAGAACATTCCATTAAGAAGGAGCATAAGGATTGCTCAAAGAGGAAACATGAGTAACTTAGATCAAAGTATGCATGAACCAGAGATAGAGCAAATTTGGACATCCAAGAGGGAGACCTCGAGATGTTGTTGATTGAGACAGAAGACAAGGAGGAAGACCCACCGATCGTAGAGGAGACGAGTGACAAAGAGAAAGGAAATGATGACAAAGAGTAGATGGTAAGAGCTAAGGAAGTGAAAATGAGGTTATGAGAGGTTTCAAGGGATGGGAGTCAGACACCAAGGCACCAGGACACAGGGACTCAAGAGGATAGATTAAGACAATCTCCATCACACCAGCGAAGAAGGTTGCAAAGTGAGGATGCACGAGAATTTGGTCATCGAGTGATGGGATAGAATAAGATACCTCAAATTGATACTTCTAACGATAATGGAAGTAGGACACCCCCAAGGAGGAATCCAATAGAGATTCCATTGGATAGCTCAAATGAGAGCGACGACTCTCCTAATATGGCTAACAGAGTAGCCAAACAAAGATGTCCACCATTTTCTGGTGAGGGTAAGGAAGATCCCACACAGCGCGTAGGAACTTGCATAACCATTTAGATAGAAAATGGTGTAGATAGATTAGAGGATTGGGTAGTCCTCTTTCTTACCACCTTGAGGGGATTGGCCATAGATTGGTACCTAAAGAGAGAAAATAATGTTGATTTTTAGACTTGGAATCAGATAAAGGAGAAATTCATTGAGGAATTTCAACCTTTGAAAGATGATGGAGACATAGTTATTGAGATTTGCATAACAAAATAGAAAGTATATGAGGATACAAAATCCTATAACCTTGACTAAATTTTTTAGTCGATAAGATACAGATGCCCTTGGCAGATGTGTTGATAAAACAATGGTTCCTATATGGGTTACTACCAAAATATAATAAAAATATGAAGGGAGTACCATCTGACACATGAAGAAGCATTGAAACACGCAAAGACCTTTGAAAGTGAATCAAAACAAATGTACATGGGAATCTTGTCTCATCCCAAGTAAAAACATTTGGATAGTGAAGAAGAAGACACTATCTAGAGGATGGTCGCATCGTTCCACAAGGAGTTTGATAAAATAGTTAAAGAGCAAAAGATCAAACCAGATAAGAATGAGTTGTGGTGCACTGAATGCAAGAGCGAGGGACATAAAAATATGAAGTGTTTGAAGAATGAATATTTTCATATTTGTAATGTGATGGAGCATGAGGTTATGCTCTGTCCCTACAATGTAAGAACCTATCCACAGGTATGATCAATCCAGGAGTAGGAAAAAAAACCACAGGCCCAAGGGAGTGGCCAACAAGAAACGAGTGGCGGTTACAAAAATAGCAGAAGATGTGGTAGATAGAATCAATTTAATCGACAAGGAGGACAAATTTTCTTACAATATGACTCAAAAGGTAGACCGATCATACAATGTCGCAATTTCTAATAGTGGGGGTATTTCACGAATAATTGTCCTGCACCTCCGATGTAAGGAGCACCGCAAACAAGCACTACACACATGTGTAGATGGTGTGGTCTAGGGAACCACAAGGAAGAGAATTATCCACAATAGTGAGTTCGAGCAACCCAAAGAATGTGAGTTATTTGGACATCAAAATTCTTCAAGTTAAAGAGGAAACTTAGGAAGTGTTAGCCGTGACGAGGAATCATGCTAAAGAGGATAAGTATCCAGAGCTAGTAAAAGAGAAGCAATGCTGGAAAGCAACAAAGAAAATATTGCAAGAAGAAACTGAGAAAACTAAGCAAGGATATTTGAGCATTCAAAAGGAATTATGAAAACCATCAGAATAGGAGACAGTTGTGTAGATTCTAGCATCATAAGTGTTGGATACCATAGTGAAACTTAAAGTATCTGACTTATTCGAAGCTATCCCAGAATTACAAAAAGCAATTGTGGAGGAAATGCAACCACGGAAGGTGATGGAAGTAGAGAGCCAACCAATTTTAGAGGAAGAACAAAAAGACCAATTTATGTATCCTACTATACTAATGATTGATGTGGGAAAGAATCTTGCATTAATGCATATGGAGATTTTGGGGCACAAATTGATGCAAGTAATCATGGATGGAGGATCTATTATTAATGTGCTACCAGAAATAACTTGGATACAACTAGGTGCTCCATCCCTATGGACACTGAGCTTTCGACTATATGGGGTTTACCAGAATGATATTAACATCAAAGGATTTTTCACTGCACAACTAGTTATGATAGTTGAGCAAGAATTTGTCTTAGACTTTGTTGTGATTTCAATGCAAAAACCTGTATACGATTCTCTCTTAGGGATAGGATGGCTATGAGTGGCCAAAGTTAATAAAAATTGGGGAAAGAATCATATCACCTTCAAGAAAGGACAACATAAATACATGATCAATTTAGCTAATCAAAGAGTTATTGATGATGAAGCTACAACTGACGAATCAGAAAACTCATCAGAGGATGAAGGACATGAACCTGATGGAGAGGGAATGTTGTACATAGATGAATATAGCGAGGATAAAGCTCGATCTGATAGCAAACTTCTTCATTGGAAAATGGAGGATTACGAAATGTTTCAACCCAATTACCTTTGTATTGAGTCAGAGGAGATCAAGGAAAAGCAAGACAAATTGAAAGTCAGTAAAGAAACTAAGAAGGAAATAGAAGAGAAATGGATGTTTCCAAAAATCTTTGTGGAGTATACAGTAGGATATGCAAATATTGATACAAGACCAAAACGTCTAGAGAATGTAATTAAATCTACGAGTGAGCTAGAAAATATTAAATATGAAGGACCTAAGATAGTGGATATCAATCTAGGAACAGAGGAAGAACCTAGGTGATGCACCTTATCAGAGCCATAACTTGTGAACCGTACGCTCGTTTGCCTTGAAATTTAATAGGTGGTTCCACGTGCATGTTCTACATTAGGATGATCTTTAATCCTTTTGACCCTCCAAAAATCATGTTTTCAGGACCTAAATCCGACATCTAGTGCCCCAAAATTAGCTTTTAGAATAGGTTCCCGGGTTTTTGGGTTTTTTTGGCTATTAGAAGTTTATTATCTTTTGTTATACCTTAATTTGAGACCTAATATTTTAAATTAAGGTTCATTATTGTAATAAGGATGTGTGCATCGAATTTGGGTGCAATCAGACTCATTTCTATTTTTAGTAATTTTTAGGAAAAAGATTTATTTTTAGCAGTTTTAGAAAAAATATATTTTTAGGGTTTCTTTAGGGTTTATTTGGTTTTCGGTTTCTATATGATGGATTGTAATATTTTTTAGAAGGGGTGTGAATTTAGGAATGATAAGAATATCAATTGGCAGTTTTCTTCCATTATTGCATTTGTGTTATGTGATTGGAGTCCATTTTGTTGGTCTCTTGTAGCTAAGTTTACACCATTCACCATTCACCATATTTCTTCGGGGTCAGCAATGTTGGAGTCACACATGGACTCATACTATCCCTAACTAATCCCTTATTTATCAATTCTATCACTTGCCTACTCAACTCTGCATTCTTTGTTGGGTTCAACCGATAAGCTACTTGATTTGGGAGCGTTGATCCTAGAATAAAATCCATGTGATGTTGGATATCCCTTTTTGGTGGTAGCCCATCTGGTAACTACTCTAGTGTGATATCTTTATATTCACTTAACAACTTAGCTGCTACTATAGGTATAACCACTTCCTCTATTTCTATCTTCCTAGCTGTTAAGGCATAACAGAAGCTAGTGTTCCTAATATTTGCAAGAAACTCCTTCATTGTCAACAAGCTCTCACTTGGCCCATACTTCTTTAGAGGTACACGAACTACCTTTACACCATCCTTCTAGAATGTGTAAGTATTATTTCTCCCATTATGGTTAGTATCCCTATCATACTACCAAGGTCTTCCCAATAGAATGTGACATGCATCCATCGAGATCACATCACACCACACTTCATCCTTGTAAGTGCTCCTAATTGAAAATTTAATTAAACACCTCTGATCTACTATTACCTCATTCCCCTTCTTAACCCATGAGATATGATATGGATAAGGATGTTTTTCACATTTCAGGTGCATTTTATCAACCATGACATTTGACACCATATTCTCACAGCTACCACCATCAATGACAATGTTACATACCTTCCCTCCTGATGTACACCTTGTTCGAAATATGTTCATTTGTAGCCAATAATCTTCACCATCTATAGTATGTCCCTTTGCTTTTCTCTGCACCATATCTTTATTAGGAGCAATCAACATCCTCATTATCATAAGTGCTTCCCCAATTTCAACAAAAACTTCATCCTCATCCTGCTCTTCCATCTCAACCAGATTGACCCTTCCTTGGACATCACGTTGGGGACACTCAAATGCTCTGTTCCCCTCCTCACCACATCCATAATAGGTATACGACCTCCTCAGATCATTCCTATTTTATTCACCACCATAATATATGTGCCCCATTTAGGACACATTGTGTGCAACAAAGGATTGAAGACATATTCGGATAAAATTCGGGTAATATTATACATGGAAGAACCCTTTGACGTGAGTTCACTCAAAACCTTCCTTGGGTCAATAGGATATTATCGAAGATTTATAAGAAATTATGCACATGTAGCCTACCCATTATATTCTTTGATGAAAAATAATATTCCTTTCAGATGGACAAAGGAGCACCAGGGAGCCTTTGAGGATTTGAAGGCTAAGTTGGTAAGCAATCTGATTTTGGTGTTTCCAAGTTGGGATAAGGAATTCCATGTCCACGTCGATGCCTCAAACTTTGCAATTGGATGTGCATTGGCACAAGGACAGTTTAAGCTGGATCAGTCAATTTTCTTTACTAGTTGCCTATTGTCAAGGCTAAAAAGAAATTATAGTACAATAGAAATGGAAGCCTTGGGGATGGTATATGCAGTTCAAAAGTTTATGCATTACCTATTGGCAAACCCCTTTGTGTTTTATGTTGATCATTAGGTATTTTTGAACTTAATAAATAAACCAGTAATACAAGGATGAGTTAGTAGGTGGCTCGTTACGCTCCAAGAGTTTGTATTTTGTGTTGTGGTGAGACCTAGCAAGAAGTATGTGATTGCAGACCAGTTGTCTTGAATACAATCAAGGGATCCAACAGGAACATGAGTTCTTGATGAATTTCTAGAAGCACAATTATTTGCCATCAATGTTGTGCCATCATGGTACAATTTGGTTGGCCAGTACCTATCCACACGGGAGTTACCACAAGATATGACAACAATCTAAAAGAAGACAATAATCATGAATTCAGCACCTTTCTAGATAATAGCAGGATTGCTATACAAGATAGGAAGTGATGGTATCTTGAGGAGATATGTAATGGAGGAAGAAGTTAAGATGATATTAAAGGAAGCCCATGTAGGCTTAGCAGGGGGACACATGGGACCAGATGTGACTACGCAGAAAATATTTTTAGTAGGTTTATGGTAGCCCACATTGTACAATTATACAAAAGAGCACGTGAAAGCTTGCAATACTTGCCAAAGAGTAGGTAAACCGGTCAAGAAGTAATTTATGCCCTTACACCCATCGTAGCCATAGGATTTGTTTGAATGTTGGAGCTTATACTTTGTAGGACCATTCAAGATATATCAAATACGTAAATGTAGATATATCTGAGTGGTAGCGGAATACCTCACAAAATGGGTAGAAGCAAAAGAATTACTTGATAATTCTACCAAAAGTACAACATGTTTTTTGTACGAGCAGGTAATCACAAGATTCGGTATCCCACTATGTATAATGAGTGATCATGGAGGACACTTTATTAATGATATTATCAAAACACTAACGACAAAGTTTAAGATTTTACACTCACTGTCCAGTCTGTACTACCCGAGAGCGAATGGGTAGGCAAAAGTGACTAATAAAGTCTTATTATCAACTCTATATAAGACCTATGGGATAGAAGGATCAGACTAGGAGGAAAGGTTACCGTCCCTTTTATGGGCATATAGAACAACTTTTAAACCAACAACGAAACATACCCCTTTCCAATTGATGTATGGTCAAGAAGCGGTGGTGCCAGTCAAGTTTTTGATACCAAGTTTGAGAGTTATAGTAGAGCATCACTTAGGAGATCAAGAAAGTTTGGAGGAATGATTGATGACACTGATTAAACTAGATGAAATAAGAGTCATGGCACAGTGGGCAATTGAGATATCCTAGAAGAGATGAAAGTTATGGCATAATAAGCACTTGAGGAAGTTGGAACTTAGTCTAGGGGACTTGGTTCTCAAATTTAATGGGAAGCAGGAGATCAAGCTAGGTAAACTGAATATATTATGGCTTCACCCTTATAAATTCATTGAAGTATTGAATAAATAAGTGGTTAGGTTGCAGAACCTGAATGGGATGGAGGTACCCAACATTGTAAATGGTTCAAAGTTGAAGTCTTACAAAGTACAATGTTTATTAATTGATTCAAAATATATTAAATAAATAAGAAGAGAAGATGCTCAAAATGAGTCTCATCATGAGTCATGTCTACCATAGGAGGAGCTATATATGGGACTCACTAGACTATTTGTCGATATGGAAGAGAGGCAGCCAATAATTGAACAGGACTTGGCACCTAGACCCGATGAAAGAAGAAAGGTGTGAGTACATATTAGATGGGTTGATAGGACCATAAGATAGGGAGAAGAGTGGATCCCTCCAGCCATAGAAGGCTATCATGAGAGATCATTTTTACCAAGAGCTTCGAATAGGAGGTACCCATAGATAGAGCACAGGGAACTACCTCATCATCTGGAAGGATGAAGAAGGGTAAGGCTAACAATGCGCAACGAATATAGAGTGGACACATTTGAGATGGAAATTCTGGAGGATTCTAGGGAGGAAAGAATAGAAGACTAACTAATGGAAATTTCCCCATTAACTCAGATAGGGATATTACAATAAAGAATGAGAATGCAAACCCAACAATTGTAGGAAGAGTATCAAACACTACGTGGTCACAATGTGAGATTGAGAGCGCAAGTAATCCATGAATTGGATGGTACCATACAAATAATGGATGAACAGAGGGTAGTTAGATTACAAGAGATTGGAAGTGAACCTGAGGAGGTTGAAGACTTAACTCTAAGAAATGGTGGAGGAAACAAAGGCGCAATCATAATTTCACCACCTCCACCATGTAAGTAGCCTACAATAAATGAGGGCGTAGGAGTACTTTGGCGAGATATAGAGGAGACCATCACATCACCTAAATTACACCACAATATAGTAGGTATAACAAATTCTAGTGATGAAGGAATGTCATGGTTGGTAGGAGAGCCTAGTACAGATGAGGATGAATTAGAGAATCCTCATAATCCTTAGAGGGATCAAAGTATTCCACTTAGAGCATTGATACCAAGGTAAGTTGAGGGAGTTCAATAGGACATACCTAAGAATGATACATAGGCATATGTAATAGCTCAACAGCAGCTGAGAAGACAAAGGAGGGAAGTTCATCGATTGGAGATATTGATGAATCTACCAATCTACTGGGAAGAATATAGAGGAGAGGGTCGGACTGACTCTAGCTCTGAAATGAACTTTTTGGACAATTATAGAGCAGTATTGGCATCTTCATCCTCCCAGATATCCTTTGAGGAAATAAGATGGAGGTATTTCTTGGTACAAGCTGATAGAAGATTCAAAACCTTATGATAATTGTCACCAAACTGGATTCCAATGGCTAATATCGAGTTGGTATATATTACTCCTGATGACCGAAGAATAAGACGAAGAATTGGACAAGGACCTCTAAGAGGAAGAGGAAGAGGTAGGCGACCAGAACATGATGGGAATCTGAGTGATGTTGCAATTAGAGGAGGTAGAGGATGAGGAATATTTTGACCCCCTACTCCTAAATGGCTAGGAGATAACCTGCTAGCATGTTTGAATTGGACAATGAACCCACAACACATACTACAACTAAGAGGCATGTTACGAAATGTGGTTGGAAGATGCATAGGGGGGCGACCACCCCTGAACCGATAAGGACCCCAATGGGAAATAGGTAATTGGTAGTTACCCTAAGTAACAGAAGAGTCATAAATAGTATGGGAAGGTTTCATTCCTATAAGAAGAGGAAACGGAAGATACCCATGTGGTCAAAACCTTGTTGGTAGAGGAAGGGTACACTTCACAGATGGGGGAAACCTAGGCCAACAAAGGACCCGATCACCAAGTATGGAGCCAAAAATGATCTATGGGGATAGGTAAAGAAGTTGCTCAAACAATAGTAGAGTGGTGAGGACACCACCACTACAAGATCAAATACCTAGATGGCAAGAAGAAAGCCTACTAGGGGACGAGACTCCAATTTATCGATGTACAATACCAAACTGTACACATTGTGGGAAAGCAAACAAACGAGTGACAACATCACAAGCAAGGACCAGTCAAGTAGAGGTATAGGAAGATACCACTAATCAAAATATTTTGGTCAAAACTCAAGGCCAAGATTAGGATGGGGTTGTACAGGTGAATGTCATTGTACGATTACCCAAGAGGTAATTATAATTAGACTAGGATTGAAAAAAAAAAAAAAATTGAAAAAAAAAAGAGAAAGAAAAATGAAGAAAAAAAAATTGTGCCTTAGTTGTGAAAATTCCTTGGGACGCAATTAAGAAGGGTGAGGTTGAAAACTTGAAATGATGACCTTTCCAAAGGAAAGAAAGCAAAAATTCCTCTATGTAATGAAATTGTAGAATGAGAAGAGAGAATCGTACAAAGTAAGACTGACATGCAAATTGTACAAGAGGTCATACGGTACGATTATATCATACTATGTATGTTTTTCCAACTAACCCATTTAATGTGGCATGTGGTAAAGTAGCAGTTGGAGGAAAAGGAGGAAAAGACAAAATTTTGAAACCAACTACTGAGTTGTCAATCATCTAGCAGTGGAGGGAAAAAGCATGCAAATTTTGTTTTTTTTAAATTAGGGTTTTATTAGGGTTTTTTTTTTAATTTGCTTTAAAAGGAAAGGGACTTAACCATTTTTTTCACCAAGCAAGAAAATTCAAATTTTTTTTAGGATATTTAATGGGAAAAGTGTACGGACGTAACAAAAAACTACATGGGCAAGAATTTCTCACCGGTACTTTGAATATTGCAGACCCATTACTAAATTTGTACTAGGGAGTTCTTTTCCACTTCGAAGAATTAAACCGAGAGAGGGAAATTGAAGGTTTTTCTCCACAGAAGGGGGTAAATTTGAATTTTTTCAAGAAATTACAGTCAAAGACATCATAATATGTCTTCGTATGAATTTTGAATGGAGAAATTGCTTATTAAAGCCGAAGGAAGCAGAGATTGGTGGTGGAAATTGGAGAAAGTGCAAGGAAACGAAGGATTGAAACCCTAAAAAAGCTAATAAATATAGAAAATGTGAGCTAAGAGATGTTAGGAGGGAAAAATCAAGACCGTACAATCGTACAGTGCAGCTAGAATTTTGTTAAAGTAAAGAAAATTACACCATGAGTGGAAGAGTGGAAGATTTGCTGAGAAAAAGCATGGAAGAATAGATCGGGCCAATATGGAAATTGGGTCGATGGCAGAATTGGGAAGGAGACCAAAAATCCAAGATTTTTTAGTAGTGAGGGTTAGCAAAGACGTATTGTACAATTTGAGGGCAGATTGTACAATTTCCAAGCAAAAGGGTGCAAGTTGAAGGGGTTTTTTGCCATTTTTGGTAGTTTTTTAAGAGATCATATGAAAATGTATGGAATCATACAAATTTTAAAGGGGATGGAAGCCAGAAGATAGTAGTATACAAATTACTAGCAACTCGTACGATTTCAAATCATAATTGTACGATTTGATAAAAAAAATTGACTATTGGAAGACGGGGTAAAAAGGAGAACTATCAAAAGTGTGTATGATCTGTAAAGAGATGAAGGATGATAAAATCATACACAGTACTTAGAACCATACAGTGTACACTTTTACTGAGATTTTATGATTTTTGGTACATTTTTAATTGTGAAGGAGGAAGTGAGTAATCGGTGAGATGTTGGAGGAATGATCCCAACAAAATATTTTGGACGCCGATTGAGGTGTATTGCAACACATAGGGTGGAGAGATCACCAGGTCCGCTACATGAGAGAGAGGCATACTCATGGAAGCACTCTGACATCATTTTTAGTCCCATGAAAGGCATGATAATCATCCATGGAGGAGAGGAGGATATAGGTCATGGAGGAGACATAGCCATTGGTGGGCACACCTAGATAGAACACCATCGAGGCACAGAGAGGCAATAATGGCCCAAGACACTACCTCATAGAGGGAATTGAGGATTAAAGTGCATGTACAGTAGTAGGAAGAACACCTAAGTAGTGGGTATGAGGAATACCATGTGGAATTGTCAAATATTACATTCATCCAGCATGGAGCGGACGCATGCAAGAAATGGTGGAATGATGAGAAGAATAAGTCTCATCCTTGGAAGAAAACATTTGAGAATGCGTGAGTGTTAGTAATTTCACAAATTCTACTGTTTCATCAAATATTCTTCTAGAAATATATTTTATAGATAGTTCAAGCATATAATGCAATGACAAGGATAGCCTATGTCAATGTTGGCAAGATGTCAGTGAAGGTGGAAGTTTTGGCAAAAGCATTCAGAAGAACATTTGGGTTGTTGACAGAGGGCATGGAGATAGTTAAGAAATTGGTAGATCCAATTGAAGCACACCACCTAGTGACATCTATGACCACTGTTAAATCACTGACATAGGCAAAGATTTTTGGTGTAGGGACGCGTAGAATAAAAAAAAGCCAGTTGCAAAATGACCATTGGGCATGTGCAATGAATATAGTTATGGCTCGACTGTCAGGTGATATAAGGATAGTAGAGATGCCAATGTGGATGGCCCAGTATGTAGAAGGTATTACCCATGGGATTCCATATGATTCAGGTACCTATCTAGAGAGAAGAATGTATGAAGCATTGACAAAGAGACCAAAGAATTTTGGGATGGCCTTTCAGGCTATAGGATTACTTCTAAATGCAGTCTCAGAAGTGGGAATGTAGTTCCCAAGGTTGATGCCTCCTAGATAAATCAAGCCAGGCCAACCAACAATATTGAGATAGGTAAAGGCTATACCCATAGCTAATATTACTCCAGAGAAACCACACACAAGGAATGAGCGACATAGGAGTGAAGCTCAAGAAGATGCTTCTCTGGAAGAGGATTCCGATGTACATTATCAGAGAAAGTGTTCTAGATGGTTGGAACTAGAACTAGAACAACAAGTACCTACACCAAGGCAGCAGGAGCAGCCTCTCGAGCAATAAAGGGAGAGTAGTCCTATACAGATAAGGATGAGGATGCAGTGAGAAATAATTGTAGGTAGACCATATCCAGATGTACAGAAAGTAGAATAGTTATATTTAGAAGCGATGGAGTTGGATGAGTTGTATTGGGTGGAGGTAGAGAAAATAGTACGCTCTCCAGATATTTTTTATCATTTTTAGAGGATGGATGCCTTTGAATTCTTTGGATGAATTATGATAGGGTATGATGGAGTAGCCACTACCCAAGAATAAGTAGTATTTGGATTGAGTACCATAGCAATAGATTCCAAGAAGAAGACTTGATACAGAATTGTATCGGGAGGCTCTAGTAAGTAAGAAGTCTCGAAAGATATAGAAGTGTTGTAAGAAGGAGAAGCACTTGTTTCTCAGAAGGTCACAGTTGGGGATGCATATCAAACCCAAGAGGGAAGGCTGATAGAGGAACAACAAGTGGATGGTAGGGACAAGGAAGTAGCTTGGGAAAACATAGAGGAACCACAGGGAGGCTCAACCAAAGCAAGAAAAGCTCAAGAACAAGTTGAGCAGCGATATTAGGAAGAGATCATAAATATTATGGATAATGAGGGGGAGGAGAAAGAGAAACAATATCCACATTGAGAAAATATAGATACCGAGAGAGCACTTAGAGATCTTGGAGGAAGCTCTAGCTACCTTAGATAAGAATAAGAATTCAGGTCTCCCACAGAAGAAGAACGACGGAGATTTCAATCTAGTTATCTCTTGGAGATATTGTGGTTCAAGAGAATCATAACTAAAGAGGAAGCAGGTGGAATAGAGGATAAGGTGGAACACTTCTTCGTTCAGTTAGGCCATGTGATAAATAGTGCTAGATTGGAATTCTGCATTGGCCACATAGGAGAACTGAAGCTATGGGAGCAACAAGTGTCTCTCAAGTTGGAGTGAATAATAGAATGGATGAATAGTGCAAAGCAAAAAAAGAAGATAGCAGATATCCATGCATAGCATCCATGGAGGTTACCTAGGGAATAGGTAACAATGATATTGGGAATATAATACTTGCCAGAAGGGATGGTCACAAACTACAAGGACTCAAGGATTTATTTAGACTGAGTGAGTCATCCAACCTGCCCAACCAATACGACAGAAGTGGAATATAGAAGGGTCACTACAAGAGTGTCCATTACCTTATGGAATTTGAACTTCCTAACACACTAGATAGAGTGGTTGAGCATTGGGTTGGCAGAAATCCATCAGCTCAAGGAGGTACAGGTAGAAGAGACCACAACCACTCAAAAGAAATTGGCCGTAATGGAAGATGAACTACAGAAAAGCAAAACTATGGTAGAGGGGAAAATAAAGAAGTTGGAGGAGCATATTTTAGGACTCAAAGTATATTCTGAATCCAATATTGCAATGCTTGAATAAGAGAAGCAATAAATTTTCTAGATGGTAGAAGACAGGATTAATGAGGTGGAGGCACAACTCAAAGTGAAGGATGAGCAGATGACAGTTTAGTTGATTGAAAAGAATGAGCAAATGGCTACATAGTCCAAGTAGATAGAGGAGCTGACAAGAGACAATAAGAAGCTCAATGAGATGGTCATTAAGAAGAAATCTCAAGTTAGGACCAAAGAAGACCAAGTTCGAGCTCTAGAAGCTGACATCCAACACCACTTGGAGACCATTGACGACAAGAATGAGGAACTCCAAGCGAAGGCTCAAGCAGAAGCTCATTGGAAGCAAAATTTTTACAAAGAGTGCCTTCAAACAAGAAAAGCAGATGATGGAATTCATGAAATCTACCGAGGAGAAGGCTAATCTTCACGGAGCCAAAGCTGTCGATATGGGGAGCTATGCAACCAAGTTGAAGAATGAATGAGAAATGTACAAGACCTAAGTCAAGGACTTGGAGGCTGAGGTAGCTCGTCTGGAAGCCAAATAAAATAAGTAGAACGAGTCATCAAGGATGCTGACTAAAATAAAGGGGAGGGCAATTATAGGTAGTAAATCCACCTCCCAAAAGAAGAAAAGATGATTTGCTAAAATTTGACCGTTTTGATATGATTTGCTCAAGTTTTGGGAAACCATACAGTGGGATCAAATCATACATAGTATCATACAACTGAAGTGGCAAAGCATATAGAGCAGTAGCAAATCATACAAGGCACACCAAAATTCACTCAAATGCAAAGGAAATGTAATTTTGGGATGAAATATCGCATGGATTTGCTAACCTAAGGTGTAAACTTAGGAAATTGCACAAATAATGTATTCAGTTGTATATGAGTAGTTGTGAATAAAAAATTGTCTTAGGAACCACTTTGGAACAGCCTGGGCAATGTGATATAATGTCCCATTTTTGAATTTGTAGGTCTGGCTACTAGTTTACTGGTTATTAGTTGCTAGAGTAGAGAGATAGACATATTTTCTGAGTTATTGCAATTACTATGAGAGAGTTTTCAACATTGTAACTGATTTGATAACCATTAATGAGAATCACAGATGTTTTGGATGACAGTGTACGATCCTGTTGTGTATGATTGATGCATTATGGATGATTATTGTGTAATTGAGTTTCTTCCTTATTGTTATATGTTATTTGTAGGCTTTGTTGCAGGTTGTGAGCAGATTGTTACTGGTGGATTCATGGAGAATGATATAGGAGTATGATAATATTGGAAAAGACGTAATAAAGCAGACTGTATGATTTTTGGGTGTAATTGATTGGATGGAATCTCTCACTAGTCCATATTAGATGTTTTTCTTATGAATGAAACTATCTTATTTAGGTTGTTAAACCTTTACAAAACATCTCGGAGAGAGATTTGAGTAGAATAGTATATTAATTAATATATTTCTGTCCCTTTGGATCATACAGATCATACATCGTACATCGTACAAATCGTATAAAGAGTTAATACCTGATTTGATAAAATAAGCGATTGACAATAACTTACCCGATTTGGCAGTTTTGGTGAGTCGGCTTGAACGATTATAAAACTATGTATTGTAGCTTCCAAAACAACATCTACAAGTTTTTTTGAGTGTAATATCATACCATATTGGTCACTGTATTATCTGATATCGTACAATGTATGTAATTGATGTTCGTACAAGCAATTGATAGATCGTACGAGGGTCATTCGGGAGATCAGAAGACTATTTGATTTGGTAGATTCAACCTAGGTATCATTCTTACCTCTGGAGAACACCTCCCCACCAGGAATACTCCACCACTGTGTTACAAATTATTGACCTAATTTACATATTTAAATGGTTCATCATCCAAAAGGACAACATGAACTTGTTCTTCATGTACGTATTTGATATACTAATGTAAAATTGAAGGAACACATTTTATATCCTGGATCTAGAGACGAACAAGCAATATATTGTATTGCACTGCTCCTTCCAACACATGGTATAATAAAAAAATGGTTTTTAGTCCCAGTTGAATGGGTAGGACTATTGTGCCAATAATTGAGCATAACGCATCATTGAACGCTCATAGCATGAAGCTAGATGCTACTATGTGTGATGTTGGAAGGCTCAAATATTCTAAAGTGGTTAATGTTATAATATTAATTGATGAGCCTGTATCAATAATATTCACTTTTATGGTATCTGATTGATACAAGCAATAATGTGTAATAGATTATTTGCTACATTTGCTGGTACTTATTTAATTTCATGGTCATAGAAGGTTACCACAAGATCTTTACACTTCTAGAAAGACCCTATAAAATTGGTGAATGTGTTAGGGTATCCAGGCTAAAGCTCAATGGATTTTAGAATTTCCATAAGTGCTTCTCTATGTTTAGGAAATTTGTGAATAAGCTCGTAAATGGAGAGCTTAGTAGATGTCATTTATAGGCTTTGTGTAAGCCTATTTCTGATGGTTATCATCGGTGGAGATGGTGGACCTAGAAGAGGGTTTTGAACTGGTGAGGACTAAGGTGCAAAAGGAATTTGAATGGGCACTATAGGTGGATCGACTTGATTGTACCTTCTATTGATTGTCATGATATTTATCATACTTATGGATTTTTGAGGGGGTAGATCCATGTGTATCTCATTGACATACCTATTTTGGTTGTCCTTGACCTCGTGAGTGGTCAAGGGATCTTTGAAAATACCCATTTGTTTATTATCAAGTGTTAGAGGGTTGTCAATATGTAATTGGTTCTTATCCATCATGTTTTGTACTAGGTTATTGAATCCATAGCATGCTTGTATATCATGACCATTTTAACGGTGATAAGCACAATATAAATCCTCTTTGTACCTCCTATTTTTTGGGTGAGTAGGATCTACCAAATGGATTTTAGGTAAGGTAATCACCTTAGCCTCACATAATCTATTGAACATGGATGCCAAAGACTCAAGAAATGGTGTGTGAGGAGGGTGGTATGGCTTATCCTATGCTTGGTTTCATTGGCATTGATTATTGTACTATACTAGAGGGGGTTGAGCATGATAATTAGGTTGTTGTGGTGCTTTCTCTACTTTAGGAACATTCAAAATAATATGATTTATTGAAGCTAGTTTTGTTTTATTGTGGTTGTTCGAAGGATTTTTATTCCACTCCTTTTTGCAAAGTTTTATATCTCCCTCCTGGACCTTAATGTCCTCAATAACTTTGGCTTGTACCAAAGCCACCTTGAATTTTTGGGATTGCTGCAACTGTAGAAGAAGTGAGATGTACTTTGAGTAGATTTTTATAAATATTTGGGTCAGTTCTAAAATAGGTACAGTGAAAGGAATTTTTGACATAATTTTTGGCCACCTATTTCCATAATCCATAACTATCTCATCGTTGAATTTATGCAAGTTTGATAAGTTATTTAAGTTGACCTTCTTTTTTATGCTAAAGGAGAATCATTCTAGAAAGGAATTGAATAGTTATTCAAAGCTAGATATGCTATGTTGCAGTAATTAATTATACCACTCTAAAGTTGAGCTAGAGAGTGTTATCAAGAATGTTCTCAACAACAAAGCATCATCATATTTCAACTGGAAATACAACTTAATAAAACTTGTGACATGCTCTTGAGTATCATCATCTCCTCTAAATTTATCCAATTTTAGAATTTCAAAATGCTCTGGATAAGCAGGACAAGAAACTGATGGGTGAAGAGGTTAATTGCATAGTTTACGTAATGTCAATTTTGGTAACCTATTCCTTGTTTTTCTAGCAATTGAATTCACTTTGTAAGGACCTTGTATGCATGAGATGATATGATCTCATTCTCTTGAAGTTGTCTCCTAGGAGGATATGGGTGAAGGTTCCTATTTGACCGATGTGATAGATTGTAATCATCAACTAAATCTTTAAAAAGTGACTCAAGATACGCTTTATCCTATTACTATGGTTCTATCTCTTTGTATGCCTCATATTCTATTTGATTTAGTGCTTGACACTATTATAATCGAGACTGATTAATAGATGTATGAGCAGGATGATTCTTAGTTGGCCTAGAAGGCAAATACTAATGTTGTGTAGTGCACCTTAGGTTAAGTTGTTACCGATATATGCTATGTGTAGGGATTTCATTATAGGCTATCCTATTTGATTTCTCCTCACGTAATATCTATTCAAGAATTCTCTCTTCATGTTGTCTATGCTCATACAACATCTAGTGGTATAGTATTTGTTTCTCTGTATGTTCATGGTCTAGGCATTCTCTTTCCTTTCACAAATCATCCAATTGTGATTGAAGTAATTTCTCTCTATGATTGGTATATGACCTAGGTAATCAATTTATCCAATCACTTGTATGATATCTATGGGTTCTCATCTCAATACAAGGGTATTTAGCTATTTTTGTGTGCATAGTAGGGATAGCTACCCTCTTCCCTTGATCGAGAGAAGCTGCATTGACTCTGTGCTCAACCCTAGGAGAGTTATCTTTGTGCAAATATGGCACATAAGTATGATATGTCTGTGTATAATACTCTCCATGCATGAGGATAGGATGCACTAGATATTCATCTTGCCCATCCTTAGAGTGGGTATGGATAGAAGAAGTCACTCTACGAGTAGCATTCGGGTTGTATTTATCTAGATGATTAAGATTTTGACTCAACCAAGGATGATCAATAGGAGTAACCCCCTCATCTAAACTATGTAAAGGTATGTATCCCACCCCATGCTTGGATGGGAGTGTATATCTACTGGGTACATAGACTCATGCAACCCTTTTTTTGGCCCCTCAATGGGCAGATCTTGTCTAGAAGTAGCACAATATGGATGAGGTCTAAGAATATCATATTCTCAATCATGTGGAGGTCCCATAGGTGTCCTCCTAGTAGGGGTATCTCTATGATCATATCTCCCATGAGTGGAATTATCACTGCAATGATTTCTAGGCCACCGTTAAGGTATGATTAAATTGGTTGGACTATAACGAAGGTGTTCTGGGTCTCCTTGTATATTTCTTGTAGCCTCAATTTTTTATTGAGCATGGATACATGTGGTGACCATTATATGTTGATTATGCATACAGTATGGAAATAGATAAAGTATACAAACAATGATTATCTCATTTAAATATTTATTTGTGATTCCTAAACTATCTTGTGTGTTTTTATTTGTTGTTTTATTGCTTTCTTGTTCGAGTTTTGCAAGCATAATCACGCAAGCATCATGAGACAAAATAATAAAGAAAAATGGTATCCTTCTCATTAATATTGAAATTGTCCTTTACAAGGTGGTTACAAAGATATCCCTCTTAGGTATGGATACCAATTTGATACAATTTACAAAAATAATCAATGGTAAGTGTATTTCATGGGATCTTTGCACCCTCAAAACTGACTTGGGGAGGAGTTTGTTGTGACCTTCACAGTGTGAGATAAATATTGGTGAATCTTCATGTTGAAAACTCCTACTAATATCTAAAAATTGCACGCAAGAACACTCACAATATGTTAATATAAAATTGGGAACCTACCATGATGAGTTCCATATTAATGATAAGAAAATTAAAGAAAGATCCTAAAAATGATAAAAATATGCATAAAAACTGAGCAAAACTATGTCAAAAAATAAAGTAAATGTTGCTAAAAATACTATAACTAAGAAAACATAGAAAAAGTAGATATCACCAGAGGTCATCATGGGATAAAATGGTCAAGTCTTCTGGCCATCATAGGGTATGACAGTTGTGCCTGTGGTCCGCTTCGAGGTGAAGCGATCGTTGAACAACAAACTATTTTCTCATGATCAATGCAAGAAAAGTTAGGGTTGGTCTACCAAATTGATTGTTCAAGGGTTGTGCACTTGAAGTACAATTTAATTATAAGAAATATCATGAAATTAGGATGTTTTATGGTAGAATATTTTTGAATGTGGTCTTCAAAATCCAAGGGACTCCATTGTTGCATTTGATAGCTCCACAACGATATTTTATCAGCATTTCATTGCTTATGAGAGGGTGTCCTCTCTAGTAAATAAATTGGTAGTACTTTGTTATGGATAATTTGGATTATTTTCATTAAGACAAGGCATATTCTTATAGATTTCCCAAATAGGAATGTTAGCTTGTGAGAGAATCCAAGAACCAAGAATTGGTTAGGCTCTAGGAAGAGCAAACATTAGATCTAGAACCTTCTCACACTTAACTGTTAAAGCTTAACTATATTGTAACTGATTTTGCTTGGATTAGAAGCTAAATTTTATTACATGCATGGTCATCCTAGGGTAAATCAATCATGATTGTTGGCCATCACAGGGTCCAATAGCCTTTGGAGGCTACTCCTATGTATGACATTCTAGGCTGCAAAAGATAGGTTACCCTTGTTTGAGTGGTAAAAACCATTGTTAAGACTTGGGGATGCCCAAGGTGGTTCATATGGCCTGAATAGGTGTCCATATAGGTAGCATCCTCAAAATGATGTGTTTTAGGTGTCTACAGGAATTTATACCTTGCTAAAGTACGTCAATGTTGGCTTGTAACAAGTATTCATCTATACATTTCTTCACCAAAAAATAATCAGCATCACTAGGAATATGGTGGTCTGGAAGCAGTCTCATGGTAGAGAAATGACAACTCTCATGTCATCAAATGATGGACCCTAAATGGTTATTTTGTGCATATAAGACCAACCATATTTATGGCTTCAGGATATTGATGTATTACATCTACGTGTAGCTTGGTTTGAATAGGTGATTTCTATCTTCTTAAGAGCCAATATCCAATTGCTACATATTGATCATGGGTTTGATTTTTACACATGTTATATAACCCTAAAGCAGAATTCAAAGCTTCATGAGATTTTTTATGATACCCAAGAAGCTGAGCATGATGGTTTTTTACTATAGGAGGATGGAAGAGGCTATGGGAAGTGGCAATCATAGTGTAGGCAAGTCGATATCTATGACTCCTTCAACATTGCATCCAAAAATAATGGTTCAAAATAGAACTTTACTATCTAGCCAAAAATGGCTAAAAATCTTCCACACTTTGGTGGGAGGTAGTTGTTACATGAGAAACGCAGAGGATTGCATTGAAGAAGACTAGGAAGTAGCACTATGGACCATGTGGTACTCTCAAATTTATCGATGTATTTTGGAGTTCCTATCCATCAAGGCCATGTTGTGTAGTATAGATTGTTGTGCTAGCCATCATACACAAAGATGCATTTCCATATCCATAGGAAAAATTTGTTGAAGATATTTCCCTATATGAATTCCATTCTCCTTATGCATATCCAATATGTGAATCCTTTGTCTAGAAATCCAAATAGAATCATGGGTTGTCCAAATAGGAAGATAGATCTATCTGAATCCTTTCATGTGGACATCCCATTAAACTAGGCATTAAGGAATATTGACATAAAATATGTTAACTTTGTGGCTACTTGGATGATGTTCCACATTAGCATTCTCCATCCAATCAAGGATTTTCTTCCATTATCACATGCATCATCCATAATTTTTTTCTAAAATGTCATCAGAGTCACATAGTTAATCCTATGTTGTCTCGATTCATCCACAAAACTACAATATATCGTGTTGCATTCAGATATCCTCTAATATATATCTCATAACTATGGTTGAGAGGTATGATGAAATCACTACGAATTCATTAGTGGATTAATAAAACAACACCATTGAGATTTTTCTAGGAGGTGATCCATAATAGGAAAGGAATCAAATTCATAGCAAGATTCCTTATATTTAAGTTCAACCACTTTGAAAACCTTAGATAGCATGTTTGTATATGTGTAAGTCTCTTGAAATATGATCCATAGATTTATGTAGTGAGGAGCACAAAAGCAACATAGGACTATGAGAAGAGGATAAATTTGGTTAGGAAGCATCATCTAATTTACACAAGGGTTGTATGTAAGCATCGATGGAGCATAAAGGTGGATAACAATACAAGTATTCGAGTTAAATGATATCACATAAGCAATCATGAACAGACATATGCCTCACATAGAAAGGATAAATAAGGTTATTATAGATCAATTTGGTGGTGCCTACATGAATATCCTCTTCAAGAGAAAGTTGTGGAACCACATTAGAGACCATGCATAGGGATTTCAACCATAGGAGACCACAAAGTTGGTGAATGAAAAAATCTTACTCAAATTCATGTCATGCTTCTGATCTAGTAATATTATTATGGTTTTAGGGAGGATTACTACAAGCCTCTAATTACTCAAATTAAAAATTGGCATGAATCAGGATTTGTAGAGGGGGGATTGGAATGAATCTTAAGTTAACTAACTTTAGCTAACTTAATCTTGAAAACTAGGAAGCTTCTTATTTTTTTGCATGATTAGGAATATTCTATTTACAATGCTAATTATTATAAAAATAATAATATTTATGCCTAGACTACTTATTATTAAATAATAAGATACCTAGGCTAATCCTTATTATAAGGGGCTACTAAAGCATCCAAATCCAAAAATTAGGGGAATGATCTAAAAAACCAAGTTAAAATTCCTCAAATAAATAAAAGAATATAAGTTTTTTCATGGATTTTTAAGCACTAAATAATAAATCTCCTTAAGTTTAAAATAAGAATTGAAGGCTCTGAAGTTCCTTTCTATGTGACTAAGCAATGCCACTCCATACCCTCTTTGATACCATGTTGGAATTCATAATATTTTCTAGAAATGAATAGAAGCAAACATCCACTAAAATCTTATATAGATAACATAAAACAATGAAATAAAGAGAAAAAATAATGGGTGCCCATAGGAACCATAAATAATCACTATCCATAGATTACATTACATAAAAATATAATGAAAAATTAGGACTGTGAGGGGGGTATTTATAGCAATAACAAAACCCCAATTACATCATAAATTTTAACCTATCCTGACATGATAAGCGGACTTTAGGTTAATTACAAAAATTTAATAAGGTTTATTCATAACAAGTTAACCATGGCCCAATGGGATTACATAGTAAAATATTATAAAATATTAAATACATTGTACTATAAAATACCCTTAGCTCTATCCAATACATTGCACAATATCGGTTCCTGACCATGGATCAGATTACAAATTCAACAAAATATTTGAACTAGTCTTGATAGTTGACCTCTTACTAAGTTAATATTTTAGATGAGCTTGTATGAATAATTTGATTGTCTCAGTTGCAAATCATTTTTTGATTTTCTATATTGAATGGCACTCATAATTGATAGTGTTTTTATTACAACTCTACTTTATTATTGGATAGTGAACATTGTCCAGTATAAGGTTTGGTATCCTAGTTGTATATTTTTTACCTCTTGATAACATTTTGGATAACATTGTTTGACTAAAATTGATTGAATATGTTGAGTTTAAATGGTTTTTTGATCATATTTGTTGTATGGAACCCATAAATAATGATGTAATAATATCAAATTTGCTCTATGGAATCATAATAAAAAGTTGTTGATAAAAGTTTGGTACCCTGGTAGTAAGCATAAATTCCCTTACCATGATAAGTTTTTGAGTGAACTTACTAGCATGTACTTGCTACTTACTATAAGGGATGCCCCTATAGGGCCATATTGGAAAAAATAAATTTTAACTTGATGAGAGGGAAAGGATCAGATAGACATAGGTAAGAGGGTATAGATGACTTGTAGATGGTATTTGCAATTTAGAACTTATTTAGGTGAACATCAAGGACAAGTGTTGTTACATGTCTATCATAAGATTTAATAAGTTATACCTCAAGGAACATATAAGTTGGTTTTTTGAATAAAATATTGGTCAAGATATGATTAATATAATTATTATGTGCAAAGTACACATGAGTTAATTGTTTTAAATTCATGTAGAAAGGTTGCATTGTGGTATTGCATGATTTATATGTGGACTTCATATTAATGGGATGTATCCAATATGTCTTAAGAATCATGATTTGTGTTATTTAATGAAGATAGGTTGACACACCTATGATTTTCTATTATGTCATGTCAGTGCTTTATAGTTGATCTCCTTATTGAAAGTTCAATTCTATTAGATAAGAAATAGAATTGTGAGAGAGTTATATGCAAGAATTCTAAGTTGGATGGTAAATTACTTTAATGATGATCTCCCTCATCTCCACTCAATAGGTAAAGGTAATTAATATTTTCTAAAAAATTTTAATGAAATAACACAAAGGACATATAGGTCTAAGAAAACATCCTTGAAATATTTGCATCTCTTAGCAATCAATACTAAGTAAAATACAATATTGGGTGGACAACTCAAGGTTGGTTTCCAATATGCGTAAATATAATCGTGTTAAAAATTGAAAAAATTATCACATCCTCCTCAATAATATGAATACCTTCATGTTTATTCAAGTGGAGTGGAAGTTATTGTGATTGAATAATAAAGAAAATTATATTTCCATTTACACTTTTTCAAGACCATTCATTATATTTGTGATCATACTTCCAAATATTATAAACAAATCCAATTATTGTAGATAAATATAACCAATAAGTTGTTCGATTTCGATTTTAACTTATTTAAGGGAATTGATTTTTTTTAATAAGGCTCTATCTTATATTTTTTAAACCAACCACTATATATTTATGTATCATTATTGTCTAGAATTGTTATGGATGCTCAAGTAAAAGGGATTCAACTATAGTAGGGAGAACTTAAAAAGACTTAAAACCATTTAAATTAATGGTTTTATAGTAAGGAATGTAATAAATGTTTTGAATTTATCAATAGAATAGTATACTTTGGATAAACCTATTTAAGTGGGACTGTGATGTGGATTTAAGAATATTGAATAATTTTCATTGAACAACAAGTACATATTTATAGGTACAAAATCCTATTCCAAAACAAAGGTTTTTAGCAAAACCATAAGGTTTTTATAAAATTAAATGTCGATAGTTAGTGGGTGACAACCATGAAATACCAAGTGGATGATAATTATACAATGTGCATTTATTGCCTATGATATTCCTTATCAGACTGTCGTACTAATTTTTTCTTAGATATTTTCTTAAGTCCACTAGATGTTACATTTGTCTATGGTAAGAGCAATTTGTAATTTCTAGAAAACCAATGAAAGTAGTTATGTGCTTGAGGTTATTTATTTTACTAAATTTTATTTAATGATATTACACGTACATATAATAATAATACCTTTAGGTTTACATTGACCTATCCTAGAATAAAATATAAATGAACTAAGTCTAAAACTTTGTGATAGTAAATTTTTTTATTCCTTCTAGCCAGATCTATATAGGCATCACATGGAACAATATGTGATATTAAATTGTATGTTCTCTTCTTAAATTAATAAATAATCCTTCTTTTGATTCATAAAATTGGATGACCAATTCCTTAATGTTGTAGCTAATCTCTTGAATATGTTACTTTTATTTATGGAAAGAGAACATGATATATGCTTTTTTTGTTGATATATGATAAGTAATCAAGGTATAAAATTCTATAAATTTACTTATTAAAGTGCACATGAACTTGGATGATATGCCTAATATTTAATAAGTGATGATAATGGCATGTTTATTTCATGCATACATTTCCAAAAATTATGATTGTTTATAACCTAACTATATTAAATTTACACCTAAGGTCCTATCCTAACATTAATTAATAATAATAATAGTAATAATGTATTTCATATCCTATAGTTATAATAATAAAATAATATAATAATTAATATAATTAATTATTATATTATTATTATAAGATTAGGGTTAGGAAGCATTGCAACCTTTCACCTATAACCCTAGAGTGGGTATAAAATATTGTAAGAACTTATCATTCCAATATCCATGAAATATATAATATATGATTTATTAAATCATTGAAGGGACTTCCCAACAATTCAAAAGTGATTCTTTTAGATTTAGATTATTATTTATTTATCATTTTATGTGCTAGGAACCCTAGGTTCCTACCATCTGGTATCAGAGCCATATGGATCCAACCATATTGGTCAAGGAAATGAAAAATGACATTGCAAAAATTAGAAGAATGATTGAATGAAAACAAAATAAACAAATGGAACGTTCTGATCATCTTATACAATATTTAAGGGAAATGCAAGAGGAGACCCTAGCCATGGAATCTCAGGTAGAGGAGGAAGAACCCATAACCAAAGAACTTTTAGAAATACCCATTGCACTTTCAAAGGAAGAAGATAATTCAAACCCTAAATTTTTTTTCTCGAAAGAAACCAAAACCATAGAACTTCAAAAAGTACTTATTGAATTTTCGAAAAAAAATCGAAACCCTAAACATGCAAATTTTTTTATAGAGACGAAAAGTAAGATTCATAAACTTGCACTGGATGTTTATATTGCCAAAATTGGAGATATAATTTGTGCTGACCTTGGTGCATTTGATATTAATATAGACGATGCTAAGAACCATGAAAATAAAACCATCATAAAAGAAATCTAAAATTTTGATTATCTACTAAATGTATTGAACAGTATGAGTCTTTCATCTACAATACCCCCACCTTGGCCACCACCATTGTTCAAAGAAGCTATCAATATATGCCCTTCCCAATAGCTAGTACACCTACAATTTTTATTATTTAATCTCCACAAGATACTGAGATATTGAATCTAGGTTCCTACCTGCAATTTTTGGTTGAATCTAGGTTCCTACCATGTACTGTCATGTCTCTTGTTGAATGGCTGTACCTGGGTACATATGAACTGATGTAGAAGTAATCATAGATTCCCATAAATCAAAAGCCTCCACCAATAAGTAGCAACTTGAAGAATGACGATAGAAATTAGTTTTGTCAAAGGCAATCCTAAAGTGCAGACTTATGAACATTAGGCTATGTGACAATATTTATGATCCTAATGGCAATTTTTTTTTCCCAACTTCACCAGACCTGATATCATATGGCACTATTTCTGAACAAAAACCTTAGCGTATTCATGCTGATGAAACAGGATATTTTAAATGAATTGCTAAATAATTTTAAATACTTCCCAACTGGAAGATAATTTTGTTATTTTTCCATTCATAAGCACAACAGGAGAATGGCAAATAACATGAGTTCATAACATAGTTTATAGGGGATCAACCAAATATTATTATTATTTTAATACAAGGCACATAAAAAATTGTGCACTCCAACAATGTGAGACTTTTCTCCAACATACTTATTTGAGATACTAGGATGCCTGGAAAGGAAAGGGTTGCACCTATCCAGAATCTGCATTGTCAAATATAGTTCGTGAAACTGTTTTTGCTTTCTTCGTACAAAAAAAATAAAAAATAAAATTGTGGTCTGTTAAAGGGCAAGACGTATCCCTTACCAGAAAACTTTCAACATCACAGTGTTGTCGGTGCACAAATTTCTAGTTCATGGGTATCGTCTCCTCATCATTTGAACTCTTTACTTTAATCTTCAGAAGATATCATAACACAGAGAATTTTCCCGTTTGGTAAAGCTAAATTCTCTCAATGGTGATTACTCTTTGATACTGAGTACATTTTACTGCAATGGTGTAATGTACTTACCCTTTATTAGAGTTAGAGCATGAATTGAAGAGAGACATCAAGCACGAATTAGATCATATTGAACAGAACATTGTTGATATTGTTGATGGATTGTATTGGCAGTCTTCCAAAGCATAAGGATTTGATGCGTCTATCAGCAGGTTACTGGCCTTCAAGTGTGTGTTTTGAACCAAGTTTCTTTAGTACTTAAAGCAAATATTTGACATGATAAAAGTTGGAGACAGAGACTCTTTAGCCCCTAATGATATTCCTTCAAATAAGAAAATAAATAAATGAAAACTATTAATTCATGTGAGACAAAATGAAAGGACCAGTTCATTTCGATGCTGAGCAGAATTGGCAACAGTAGCCCAGTAATGGGGCTTTTCCAAATTCAAATAATTCTTATACATATACATACCCGTCGTGGGGATTGAACCCGGGTCACATAACCGATAATGCAAGTGGTTGGCTTACCAGATGGCTTTTCCAAATTATTAATCATGAAATCTCCATTGATCTCATCCAACACCTGTAGGTCGTGGGTAGAGGGTTTTTCTAACTTCCACAAGAGGAAAATGAGGCCTATGCCAGTAACGCGGCAACGAGAGTTATGGAGGGTTATGACACCAATTTGGCTCACCAGATTGACGAAAAGCTAGTGGATTGATTACTATTTCTATATGCTATGGCCTCCTTTCTCTAGAGATTTGAATAGCTGGCTCAAACACCCTACCTATTACATAGAAGTGAACGATGAATATGCACGAGCACTTGTGGGGGTATTGAATACGCTTTTATCGGCTCTTTCCATAAATATAGAGTTGGCAGAGTCAGCGATGAAGGAAGCACTCAGCAACGAAGATATGGAAATGGAAATGAAAATAAATTACTACCCACCTTATCCACAGCTGAAGCTCGCTCTCAGGGTGGAAGCCCACATAGACATGAGCGCTTTGACTCTTCTGGTACCCAAAAAAGTGCCAGGACTCCAAGTTTTCAAGGATGATAGTTGGGTTTCTGTCTATTACATTGCAAAAGCCATCATCGTCCAGAGACCAGCTTGATATATTGAGTAACAACAAGTACAAGAGCATTCTACACTGAGTTTGGTGAGCAAGGACAAAGTGAGAATGTCATGGCCGGTATTCTGCATTTCCCCTGCAGATAAAGTCATCGCTCTCATGAAAGGAATGGTGAATGAAGAGAATCCTTTCCGCTTCAATGCCAAAACATATGCGGAGTTCAAACATCGCAAGATTAATAAGCTTCCCAAGGAGGTGGAATATTTGAAGAGCATATACTTACACACTACAATTCCAAGCTTTGAGGACAAATCTTGTTTTAAGGAGGGTGGAATGTTAGGGACAAATCTTGTTTTAAGGAGGGTGGAATGTTAGGGTCCTATCCTAACATTAATTAATAATAATAATAGTAATAATGTATTTCATATCCTATAGTTATAATAATAAAATAATATAATAATAAATAATATAATAATTAATATAATTAATTATTATATTATTATTATAATATTAGGGTTAGGAAGCATTGCAACCTTTCACCTATAACCCTAGAGTGGGTATAAAATATTGTAAGAACTTATCATTCCAATATCCATGAAATATATAATATATGATTTATTAAATCATTGAAGGGACTTCCCGACAATTCAAAAGCGATTCTTTTAGATTTAGATTATTATTTATTTATCATTTTATGTGCTAGGAACCCTAGGTTCCTACCAGATAATGGCATGTTTATTTCATGCATACATTTCCAAAAATTATGATTGTTTATAACCTAACTATATAAAATTTACACCTAATTTTAAGGATATGATAACATGAGACTTGAACTTGGTGGAGATATTACATTATTTTTCCCCCTTGCAATATATTTTTTTTAATTTACATGGTGGAATTTTTAGCCGCCACAAATCCAGGTAGGTTGTCTAGCTTTTATGGCCAACATAGTATTTTGCATTGTCCACCCCAGAATCAGCCACATAGATCTTCATGTAGTATGCCCCTATAACCACCATGCCACAATCATTTTAAACCTTTTACATTGTTGCAATAATAGGGAAAGGGACAAGCGTTCAGTCCGATGACTCCCTTGCAATATTATCTTTGTAGATGATTTATATTTTATATAATGTATGTGGTAATATGAGAAAGAGTGAAAAGTGTCAAGAGAGTATGTAGAGTCACATGATATTTGGCAATTTGAGAGCTTTATCTTATTAGAGGGATATGAAAGGATGCATCTCCTAGATGAAATATGAGAGCAATAGTTAGAGAGCTAAAAAATCATGAAAAATATATATTGGAGGCAAAGCTCCATGCATTATAATTTAGCTATATCATTAATGTAATATCTATATATTGTGTTCATTTGTGTTATATTTTGTGAGATATTGCTATTATCGAGTTTCATTGTTAGTACCATTGATTTGATTTATCTTTAGATCCTAGTTGAAGCTTCATGTGAGTTAACCTATTTGAAAATTTAACAAGGGTATCAGAGCCACAAGGGAGATACTGAAGGATAATTTTGAGGGCAGCAATCTAAGAAGAAAATAGTTGCAAATTAAAATACTTTTGGACAGCAATAGTGTAGGTTATTGGGAAATGCTTTTGAGAAGCAAAGGAGATATGATTTCACCATTTTGGGAGGTAATCTTGGTGAGAAAAAAAGTAGCTATAAAAGTGTTTTATTAAAGTATTAAAGAAAGTGTTTTATTAGATACATATTCAAGTTTTAAAGCCATAAAAAAGAAAGTTGAAGTTGAGTGTCTCCAAGCTAAAGAAGGAGATATTATTGTCATATTCAAACTTGCAAAATACAATAGCATAAAGTAGAGTTAAAATTTGCTTGAAAGGAATAACCAGGAGAAGGAAATATTACATAGTGAATGTTATTTTTCAAAGGTAAAATAGTGCAATATTATTGAAGCATTTGGAGGCTGAATAGAGTTCAATATAAGGCAATATTAAATGTGTCATAAAGAATATTAGCTACACCTATGAATACAATCATCCAAAGTGAGCACATATTGAAACACCTAAATTGCAATACTCAGGGTAGCGAAGCGCTACTCAAGAGGGAACACCACCAAGAAGCTACCATTTAGAAAGAAGTAATGCCACCAAGGAGCCATTTTTCAACAAGGGTGAACTCAAACATCATGAACTACAAAAATATTATAGCAAAAGAGCATAATGCTCTACTGAATTTAAGCATCCAAAAGCACCATTTACATAGTCTAGTCAAGCAAGAAAACACCTGCAAGTCATACACAAGAAATGAAGAGTGTTTGAAACCTAGCTTCACAAGAATGAAGGGATAGCAAAGCATTAGTGCAAGAGTAAAGCAAAGCAATTAGAATCAAAGTGTTAGCTAGGGAGACCAAAAAAAGAAGTGTAATGATGTCTAAGAATAATTAAAGTGCCAATCTAAGAATTCACCACACGTAGAGAGGAGTAAATTTCAAAATCTAAATGCTTTATGTAAACTACTCAAAGTTTAAGGTACAATAGGATTTTGTGGTGTAGAAGTCCCTCAGCCACCCGACATAGTGGGCAGTGAAAAAGTAGTTATGTGGTAGCTAGCCATTACGAACAAAGAGCTCAAAGCATGAATTATGACCATAATAAATGACATGGTCCTATGATAATTGCACCATTTGTTTAATAATAGAACATTAAGGAGGAATATATAGGTTTGCATTTCATCAAAAGACTATGATAAAGATTCATGTGAGAGCATTTGGTGAAGCAATGGTTGAATAATATTCATTAGGATATGGCTCATAATCCATGTCACAATGTTTCTTGACCAACATGGAGTCCATAGCCAATGGTCATAGTAATAAAGGTAGGAGTGACATTCAAACTATTGTAGAGGTGACATCACATTTTGGCAGGCTTCATAGACATTTTTTAAGCTTAACAACCACCTATGAGATTCCCAAAGATATTACAATGGGTGTAACAGGTGTAAAGATCACCTACTACTCAACATTAGGCATATCCATACGTGGGATACAAAGGAGTCAACATATTTTAAAAAAAGAGGTAAAGTTTTTAAATTTAAGTTTGATTTAAGCATATTTGGAGAGATAAGGTATATTGGAATATTAAAAAGAAAAAGCATCATGCAACATTTTTTTCAAAGGTATTTAATTTCAATTCATAGGAGAGATAAAATTTATTTTATTAAAATGTTTTATTAAAGTATTAACGTTAGGATAAATAAGGATAAGAATAATAAGGCTAAAGGAGTAATAAAGTTATTTGGATAAATTTTAAGTATTGGAGAGATAAGGAAAGTAAAATTTCATTAATTAAAATATTTGTTTATTTAAAGGTTTTTTAGTTTTTAAAATTTGGAAAAAAACAAAATTTTAAAATTTACTTGAAGTATTTTAAGTTTAGAAACTTAGAAAATCAAATTAGTGAATTATTGCAAATTTAGTTATTTGGGAGACAAAAGGGTTTCAACCTCAAATTTTAGGAAAAATATAAATTTGCAAAATTTAAACCTAGGGAGTTATAAGGTAGTCTACTTCAAAGGAATATGGCAAAGAAAAAACAAATGAAAAATAATACAAATGATAAAATAATTGAAATACAAAGACACGAGTTGTCAAAAATATTTATAAAAGAAAATCTATGTATCCAAGAAAGATTAAAATGCCATACACAACACATGATAATATATTAAAAAAGATACATCATTAAGTGAAAAGAGTGCCTCACAATAAATGTTGAGAGAAATCAAAGATGAATATTCTTAGCACTTAGTAATTATCTAAATAGAAGGCTTCAAGAGGTATATGAAGATTCTAAAAGTAATTTTATATTACCTAGTGATATAGGAAATTTGATGTATATGGAATTACTTTCTAATGAAGTTCTAAAATACAAGAATAGAAGACAAGAGGACATGATTAAATATTTGAAGAACAAGTTTATTGATGAAACAAATACTTTGAACAATAAGCTTGTTGATATTACTAGTGAAGCAAAAAAAGGAGAATTTTCAATACTTCAGAAATACATGCAAAGTATTCTTAATTATGTGAATTATTGTTATGAATATTTTGTTACTGTACCTATAGAATTATCACTCTTAATATTTTAAGATGAGTAAACAAGAAAAAGTCAAAAAAGTAGAGAACAAATCAGTGATGAAAGATGCTTCTAGTGATACAAATGATTTAAGGCCCATGATGATAGATTCATGTTGCAATACTATAGAATCAAAACCATTTATGATTGATGCATGTTATGATACTAGTGATCTTCTTCAAAAGGAAAAGGATGCAAATTATGATTCTTGTCAAAATGAAAGAAAATATTGTGATGCAAGCAATGACACTAGTGATTTAGAATTCATGACAAAGATAGAAGAACCTATTACAAAAATAGATGATATATGTGATACAAGTGATTTGAATAAAATTTATGATTGTTCAAAAAAAACTTATGCTAGCAAAATTGATGTCGATATAAATTCAAATTATGATAGAGGTAGTGATGCTTAGAGTTGTATTGATATTGATAAATATTGGTCTAATGATATGTTTGGTCATTTTGAAAAGCATACTAAAGGAATTGGTTCAAAGTTGTTAAGTAAAATGGGATATAAAGGTACAGGTTTAGGAAAATATGAACAAGGAATGAAAGAGCCAATTGTATCAAAAATAAGACCAAAGTGTGAAGGTATTGGATATACAGGTCAGACTAGTAGTAATGATCAAGGAACTAAATTTGTAACAGAAAATAGTGGCATCAAATCTATGACAGATATTGATAGAACTAGTTACAATAAAGGATAGAATGATCAAAGGAATTTAGTAACAAAAAAATATGTGTAGTCATTGTTGTAGATATGGACATAAGATAGAGATATATTGTAATCTCCATAGTTATAAATTTTTTGGACATAATCATTCACAAATGTTTTATCTACAAAAGGAAAATAAATACTATAGAGTAAAAGTTAATTGTGGATGGATGAACATAGATGAATGGGATAAAATGAAAGAAATATTGTATGGTTTCTATAGAAGGAAACCAAGTATAATCAAAGCTTGCTTATATAGAACTTTAAAATTGTAAAAGATAAGTATTACCACTAGATTGAAGGAAAACTAGTGAAGATAAGGATTAATACCATTAGGTTGAAGAACAACCAGTAAGTTTTCAAAAAATTTGAGAAATTTTCAATTCAAGAAAAGTATAAGATAGATTGAGTTTACCTATGTCAAGTATATATTCATAATAGAAGGTAATCTATAAGAAATTGAAAAGAAAATTAAGGAGACCCATGGAAAGAGGTCCCATAGTAGATAAAGAGAAAGAAGACCCAAGCATAGCTTGGAATATGGCTTATAGAGAAAGCATATGTAGTGATGATCCTATAGATATGATGGTTTTATAGTGGATGATCTAGATACAATAATAATCTAGAGGTAGTCCAAAGGTAGAGTTCCAAAGGTAGTGATCTAGTGGAAGTGGCCTAGAGGCAGTGATCCAGAGGCAGTGATCCAGAGGCAATGACCCAGAGGTAGAACTAATAGTAATGACTCAAAGGCAGTGACCCAAAGATAGATATCCAGAGGTGACTCAGATACATTGATCCAAAGGTAGACATATATTATTTGTCCATCCAAAGTAAGAGCTGAAAATTGAAGAGAAAGAAGAATCAAATATTGAAGGTAAAAAGCCTTCCTACCAAATAATGTAATATGGAGGGTGTTGGAGATATTACATTATTTGGTCCCCCTTGTAATATTAGTTTGGTAGATTATTTATATTTTATATAATGTATATGGAAATATGAGAAAGAGTGCAAAGTGTCAAGAGAGTATGAAGAGTCACATGATATGTGTCAAGTTGAGAGCTTTATCATATTAGAGTAATATGAAAGGATGCATCTCTCGGATGAAAGAGGAGAGCAATAGTTAGAGAACTAAAAAGTCATGAAAAAGTATATATTGGAGGTAAATCTCCATGCATTGTAACTAAGTTGTATCATTAATGTAATCTCTGTATATTGTGTTCATTTGTGTTATATTTCATGATATATTGTTGTTATCAAGTTTCATTGTTGGTATCATTGATTTGATTTATCTTTAGATCCTGGTTGAATCTTTCTATGAGTTAACCTATTCAGAAAGCTAACAAAATTTATTATGGGGATAGATATATAATTGTATATAGTTGAATGTATTATATTAAGTATAGTTAAATGAACACTTCCCTTGAGATTGTACCCTTGAAGAGTGGTTGGATTATCACGTTGAAAATATTTCAACATTACTTAATGACTTAGGTCATGTTGCCATGTGACCAAGTAATTTCTAACTTGATATTAAGTGAACTACTCACATATTTTGGCTAGTGTATGCCATCTTGTCCAGTTAGAATATTAATGACAACTAGATAGAGGTGAATAATTGATTGATTATACAAGTATGACACCTTACATTAAGAATTTTTCCAATCATTCTAAAATCCTCTATAGACCTCATATAGATGGAAGAGAATTTTAATAATAAATTTAATAGAGGGGGTCATGGATTAAAAAAACACTTGGAATCCCACTAACTTTTTTCCTTGATTATTACTTTATTTTTAACCAAAAAATATATGATAAAATTTTGATGAAAGTCATCTAGATTTACAACTTAGAGAGATATATAATAGAATTTGGCTGATAAGAGTCTAGAAGGAAGCCAATTCCTAAATAACAAGAAGTCTTACGGGATACAAGTAGGTCTCCTCTCATATGTGATCAACCCAATTTTAAAAGTAGTCAACCCCATTTTAACTAGAATCATAGTCATTAGTCCTTATCGACAGCAATGAGTTTTCATTTGGACATAGATAAACAATTTAGATATTTTAGAGTATAGGCTTAAATATTAGCATAACCCATTAAATTAATGGACTATATCTAGGTCAATGAAGGTAAAAAGTGATTGATCAAGGCATGTGGCTTAAAAAAATTCATGTCATATGATTAAGCTCCTCAATATCGACGAAAATACTTTGCCTAGTTATGATGATTATGCATTCGTAACATTATATATTTATATAAATTAAAAGAATATATTGTTATTTTTTGCCAACCTAAGTAATGGTGTTGTGACACTCTCCTTTGAAATAAATTTAGAGTAGACAGTAGATTTGTATAGCAAGGCATGACATCTCAACATCATATTTTAAAATATATAAAATGCCAACCATACCTCCTACCAACTGAGAGAGAGAGAGGTGTAATTATGATTATGATATGAAATGAGTGAGATGGATGACCAAGAACATTCTTAGGAGTAGAAATTATAGAAATAGTCAGTATAACCTAGCTAAACTTAACATGCATATAGGGGAAGTTGGCAAGACTATAACTATACATCTCTATATGAACTTGATCTAGCACTAGGACCCCCTACATCAGTGCATGAGTGTCATATTGTCAATTAGATTCATGCAAATACTAACATATTGCATGAGATGATCTACTTTTGTATCCACCATGGAACTTAGAGATGTATCTAGGATCATGGTACATGGGACTAATGTGCATGGGATACTAGGTATATTGAAATAATGGTACATGGTTCCTCATATCATATTACCACAAACACATTTTATACATTGATATATGTTATTTAGTCAAATCAAATTAACTCTCACATGATTTATGTACTAACATTCTTTCTAATGTGTGTGTGTGAATGTGTTTGAGATGATTTATTTAATCCCATATTCTTGTGCATGAATTTATTTTCTTACTTAATGCTCATGATTTTATTCTACTTCCTATTATATTCTAATTTTATTATTTGTAATGTTGCTTAATATTTAATAACACCATGCCACTAAAAATACAATATGTTTGAAAATATTATCATAAATTGTTTACTCAAAAGATATTTAACAAAGTTATACTCAATATTTTTATTCAAATCCTATCAGATGGAATAAATTGAAAATATACCACCTTTTAAGAATAAAAGTGGGTCATTCTTTTGTGAACAATTATTGGAGTATACAAGGATTATGATGTCCCAGAATAATTAGACATACTTACCGTGAGAGAAAAATAAATGTGCACTATAGAATACTCTTAGCATGAATTCCCATAAAAGAAAACATGAAAAAATTATACACTACAACATACCAAAGGCATGAAGTCTCATAAGAGAAAGCAAGACAAGTCCATCACTACAGCACAAGACCTCCACCTAGACATAAGCAAACTCTAAAGATATTCAGTGTCATGAAAATAAAAATATGCATTGTAGCTTGCCTACAACATAAATTTCCTATATGAAGAAACAAGGCATACCTCTATGAGTGCACACATTGTATTATATAAAAAGCTTGAAGTTATTGTAAGAGAAAACAAGACATGCCCCCACTACAGAGAAAAAATTAGCATACATAAAATATCTTTCGAGAAACAATGTTTGATTAAAATCCATTTTATTTTTGTGAGTGTGATTAGAATTTTTTAGAATATTTTTATGGAAAAGAGAGTTTGACTTATTGTATTGGTGTTTATGTTGCATACAATATGGAAGATAGTACATGCATGAACAAAAATGGTTTACTTTATGCCACATAAATCAATTGGTAATAACATAGAAATAAAGCAAAGTAAAAAATAAGAAATGAAAAAGACTCAAATGATCATAATGTCCCTTATTGGAATAGGAAAAATCATGAAATAATAAGCAAAAAAGTAATAAAATAAACTTTTAAATAGTAGAAAATATCATCAAAAATGGATAATAAACACTAGGTAATGTAAAAAAAGTTTTACATTGAGAATTAAAATTTAAGATTACAACAAATTATCACTTTTTGGAACCAAAATGTTGAATTACTACTATCACAACTTAAATGGGAGATAATGACTGTTGAGCAAGGTGCAGCGACAGTATTGTCATTGTTGTCAACACACTCAGATGGACAGGTTGATGCAGTGGATAGTTGTTCGAAGTTTTTTCGGAGTATGTACAGTGATGTTCAATGCTTATGAGGATGTTTTTGATGTTCGGGTGAAGTTGTTATAGGTTGTTCGTGCAAATTTGTAAAAGTTGAAAAAATCATCAGGAAGTTGTCAAAAAATTGCAAAAGTCATCACGGGTGCAGTTGGATAGGATGGATCAGTTTAGAACATGCTAGCATGTCATTAAACAGTCTAGAACAGCATTGGAGGTGTCAGCACAATGTTTGGATTGATCAATGACGTTTCTGGTATCTTGGCGGATGATTTGGCAAGTGGTTGTACAGGCCAAAAAAGGGCAGTTTTGTCAGAAGCACTGAGAGCAAACCAAGAAGAATTTAATAGCAAAATTTAAACTAGAGGTGTTTGCTATCTTCAAGAACATGTGTTCCAAATTTCCACAAAAAATGAGAAATGAGATGAATTTTACAAGTGTTGCAAAACTATCACAAAAACACTCATTTTGGAAAAAGTGTGTCAGTAGCAGTTTTCATGGAGGTGTTACAGGCAAACCGTAAGGAGTTATGAAGTGAGATTTGGACTGGATGTAATCAGCATTGTAGATATTCTACATTTCAAATTTTAGAGAAAATAGAGTTACGAGGTGAGTTATGATTGTTGCAAAAACGGTACAGGTCACTTTTATGTCAATTTGTTCTACTTGTGCAAAATCCTTCAGTTGGTCGTTTTGACCTTGCAGAATCGCCAAAGTTTTGGTTTCAGTGTTGTTACACCTTCAAGGCATCAAATAGAGCATCTTTCATTTTTTTTTGAGGTGTCACGTGGCTCCGAAGTAAGAGAACGAGTAAGGTGTCAATTCTTTGCATGTGACGTGTTTGACAAAATGCCTTCTCAAAATAAAAAAAGGAAGTTATATTATTTTAAGAAGCTTTATTAAAGAAAATATTTTTAAAAATTGAAAACGGAAAAAGAATGCAAACGTGTGCTTTTTAATTGAAAATGGATTTTATTGAAAAGTGGGGACTTTATTTTGTGAAGAGTGAAGTGTGTGTGGAAAAACAAAAGAGTGAAAATCCGTGATTTTTGGAGTGTGGTGAAAAATGTCACTTCAGTATTTTGGGCATAACTTTCTCATATGATATCCATTTTAGCTAAAATTTTGAGCGTAGTTTTCAGATAAAGTTCTACATGATACCCAGAAAGTGTTTAGCAATTAGTAGAACGAGCTAAGAGAAAAATCAATTTTTTTTTTTAGAAGAGAAGATTCAAATTCTGAGTAATGCAGAGAGAGGGATGTTATACTGGGTGAAATAGAAAGTTTTAGATTTTTAGCTTACAGACCATAGAGGGTTCTGGTTTTAGTGAATACATTCATATATGTCATTTTATTATCAATATCAAAATAAAGTGGGTGCTTGGTAGAGGGGTTGGTGCTCCTTTCTGTTGGTGCAGATAAATCAAGGGTTGGTGCTCCTTCCAATGGGTGTTGGTAAATTGATTGTAAAGTTGGTGCTTTGTAAAGGCAAGATTTTTATGGGAGTCCAAAAAATCATTTTCAAGGATGTAGCCAAATTGGTGAACCTCGGTACATCTTATGTTATGTGATGTTCTCTTGTTATACTTGCTTTATTTGGTTTTATGTTTTCATTGTTTTGGCTTTGAGTGTTGAATATTTAAGTTTTAAAGAGCTACACTGATTCACCCCCCATCTCAGTGTCATTGTGAGACTAAAAATTGGTATCAAAGTGAGGTTCTTGAATAGACATAACCGGCTAGGGTGATATTGGAAGTGACACAATGGCAGGTGGTGAAGGCTTCTCATCAAATAAAGCACCATTTTTTGATGGAACTAATTACGTATTTTGGAGACTCACGATGCAGACATATATTTGTGCTTTGGGATACGACATTTGGGATTCAGTAGATAGTGGATACATAATACCCACCACTTCTCCAACCAATGCTACCAGTAATAAACTTTTTTAGAATGACTCAAAATCAAAGAATGCTATCATGTGTGGATTAGTGGATAGAAAACTAGTAAAGATTATGGGTTGTAAAATGGCAAAGGAAATATGGGATAAACTGAAGAGCATTCATTAAGGAGATGTTAAGATCAAGGAGGCCAAGTTAAAAATACATCGAGCTCAGTTCGAAGTATTAAAAATGAATGACGATGAGAATATAGAGGCATATATGTTGAGAGTTAATAAAGTCATTAATACGATTAGAGGACTTGATGAGGAAATCAAAGATTCTATCATCATGAAAAAGGTATTAAGATCCCTTCCCCAAAGATTTGATTCTAAATTTTTAGCTATAGAAGAATCTAAAGATCTAAATTCTTTTAGTATGGATGAGATGCATGGTTCTTTGACTACATATGAGATGAGAATAGGAAAATCTAAACCCACAGATAGAGAAGCTACTTTTAAAGCCCATAAAAATATGAAAGCAAAACAAGAATCCGAGGAAGAAGAGACATCAGATGAAATGGAAGTAAACTTTGTTCGAAAACTAAAAAGGGGAAAAGGAAAATACAGAGGAAATTTACCATTTAAATGTTTCAACTGTGGAGGCGTTGGGAATTTTGTAGCTAAATGTCCACTTAATGAGAAGAACATAAGTGATGAAGGATCGCACGAAGAAAGAAGTTACTAGAAGAAAAAAATAAATTTCAAAAAAGGCAACTTCAATAAGAAAAGTTTCATCTCCAAGAATGTCAATTCATCAGAAGATAGCTCTAGTGAGGATTCTGAAAAGGAAATAGGTGAAGCTATTTTTATGGCACTCAAAGAAGAAAAACCAAAAAAAGAACAGGAATGTGATGAAGAAGAAATTGACACATAAATGAATTTGGAAGAGGAACTAATTGTAGCTCTATATGAATTGAAGATAGAAATAAAAAAGAATAAGAAAATTTCAAGAAATCTTGAGGATGCAAATGAAATCATAACAAATTTTAAAGTATAGATAGAAGAATCCAAGAAAATATTCAAAGATCTCAAAGTACAAATAACCATGAAAATAGATTATTGCAGCAAGCTAGAAGAAGAGATTGTTGGTTTAAGAATGTAGCTAGAAGAGATGAATCAGAAAATTAGTTGTTATCACAAACGTGAAGAAAGTTCTATGAAGCTGGATAAGATCATAAATAACCAAAATACTATAGGCATCAAATTTGGTTTGGGTTTTGATGAAGGAGAATCATCAAATGGATCAAAGGCCATAAATGAAGAATCCACAAAGAATGAAGAGAAGAAATAGGTTGATCAAGCAAAAATGAATCATGCAAAGGAAAGCAATAATGCAAGGCACAAAAGGAGAATTGACAATGATGGCTTCACCAATGTCACACATCAAAGAAGAAGAATATTTATGGCTCCTATGACAACATGGAAAAGACCACCACCTAGGTTCAATCATCTCTTTTCTGGTTACTATTTTAAATGCAATGGTTATGGACATAAGATCTCAGATTGTAAGTATAATGTAGGACCAAGGAATTTTACCAATAGAAATGTTTTTTCACCTTTGATGGATTATGTAGTAGAATGTTATAATTGTCATAATTTTGGGCATATTGCAAGAAATTGTTGAAGTACATTTGCATCAAATCAATTTTAGGGAAGAAAATTTCAGCCAAATGGAATAAGATAAAATAGAAAATTTCCCGAAAAACATGCACAAGCTACTGAAAAAGAAAAGCCAAAACAAGAGCCCAAAATTGTAATCAAACCTGAGTAGAAAGAAAAAGAGTGACCTAAGGAAGAAAATGAAACCTTGATCGTACGGACGACATTTAAAGCGCAGAATAAATCCGCACCATGGATACTTGATAGTGGATGCTCCAGTCATATGATAGGTGACAAACAAAAAATTGAGAAGTTACAGCAATATGAAGGTGGTTTAGTAGATTTTGGAAACAATGATGGAGATAAGATAGTTGGCAGAGGTTCAGTTAAGATTAGTGACAAAAAAATCAGGTCAAAATAAGTCTTGTTTGTGGTTGGTCTGAAGCATAACTTGTTGAGCATAAGTCAGATTTGTGATAGAGGTCATGAAGTGATATTTAAGAAGTAAGGTTGTGAAGTCAGAAAGACAAACAATGGGAAGTTGATAGCAACTAGATCAAGGACATCTAGCAACCTATACACTCTCTCAGAGACTTTAGAAGGAGCTTTCTTGATTGGATAGGAAGAAGAGAATTGGTTGTGGCATAAGAGGCTCGATCATATCAGTTTTGAAAATCTAGTAAAAATCAGCTCAAAGAAAGCAGTGAGAGATATTCCCACCATTAGCAAACCATCAAATAGCATTTGTGTTTCATGTCAAAATGGGAAGCAAACTAGAGTCTCATTTAAAACAAAAGAGTACTACACAAGCAAACCTTTGGAACTAGTACATATTGATTTATGTGGACCCATGAGAATGCAAAACATAAATGGTGACAAATATTTCATTTTGTGTATAGATGACTATTCTAGGATGACATGGGTACTATTTTTTAAGCATAAATCAGAAGCTTTTGAGATTTTCAAGGTTTTCAAAAACCAAGTTGAGAATCAGACAAGAAAAATGATTAAATATTTAAGGTCAGAAAAATGAGGAGAGTTCATTTCAGATAATTTCATAGAGTATTGTGAAAAATATGGCATTAGGAGACAGTTTTCAGTAGCCAAGACACCTCAGCAGAATGGTGTGGTAGAAAGAAAGAACAGGACAGTGCAGGAAATGACACGGACTATGTTGACTGAGAGTAAAGTAGTAGACAGATTTTGGAAAGAGGCAGTCCATACTGCGGTATACATCCAAAATAGGTGCATGTTGAGGATGCATGAAAGCAAAACTCCTTATGAGTTGTGGTTCGGTAAAAAGGCAACAACAAGATACTTTAAAGTTTTTTGCAGCAAGTGTTACATCAAAAGAACTTAAGAAAACCTTGGTAAGTTTGAAGATAGAGCAGATGAAGGTATTTTTCTTGGCTATTCATCAAAAAGCAAAGCTTACAAATGCTACAACAAGAGACTAAGGAAAATTTTGGATAGTGTCGATGTTAAAGTTGATGAAGGAAGGGAACGAGTAATTAGCTATGAAGAGAACTACCCAATTTATGAAGAGGTCATTGAAGGAGATGAGGAAAAGGAAACGGAAAAGAAACCAAAAATTGACTCAGAGGATTCAAACAGTGATTCAGAAGTGGAAGAAAACAAGAAATTCAAAATAGGTAGCTAGTAGAAAGATCATCCTAAAGAGCAAATAATTGGAGACCCCACAGTTGGTGTTTAGACAAGAAGAAGATTAGTAAGTAACTACTCTTTATTATCCAACATTGAGCCCAAAAATGTTGTTGACGCAAGAAAATATGAAAGTTGGGTAAAGGCAATAAATGAAGAATTAAATTTGATAAAAAAAAACAATACTTGGGAGTTAGTACCAAGACCCACAAATAAAAATGTAATCGGTATGAAATGGGTCTTTCGGAACAAATTGAATGAAGACGGACAGGTAGTCAGGAACAAAGCAAAATTGGTATGCAAAGGCTATGCACAAGTTGAAGGTATTGAATTTGAGGAAACCTTTGCACCTGTGGCCAGACTAGAGGCAATTAGAATATTTCTGGCTTTAGCAGTTTACAATAATTTCAAAGTTTAACAAGTGGATGTGAAATCAGCATTTTTGAATGGGAAACTTGAAGAAGAGGTTTATATTGAGCAACCAGATGGTTTCTAGCTTGGTGATGATCCCAACTTGGTTTGCAAGTTGAAGAAAGAATTATATGGCTTAAAACATGCACCTGAAGCATGGTATGCAAGGCTAGACAATTATCTTACTCAATAAGGGTTCAAGAAAGGTATGGTGGATAGTAATTTGTATGTCAAAATAGAAAATGGTCATCGTATTGTTATTTTTGTATACGTAGATGATATCATATTTGGTAGCAACAAAGATGAGTTGTGTAAATATTTAGAAAATAAGATGCAAAAATTATTTGAAATGTCAATGATTGGTGAAATTTCGTATTTCCTTGGATTGCAAGTTAATCAAAAGGAGAAGGGCATATTTATTTCTCAAATTAAATATGTGAAAGAGATGTTGAATAAGTTCACAATGGAGGATTGTAAGCCAGTTAGCACTCCCATGATGATAGGTTGTAAGTTGAGCAAGGATGACAAATCTCCACATGTTGATTAAACTATGTATATATCTATGATTGGGAGCTTACTGTACTTAACAACTACCAAACCAGATATTTTGTAGGCAGTATGCATGGTAGCACAATTTTAGGCTAGTCCCAAGGAGACTCATGTGACAACAGTGAAGAGGATTCTTCGATACCTCAAGTGTACTATGGAGTATGGGTTATGGTATCTAAAAGGTAAGAACTCCACCCTTATTATGTATTCAGATGCAGATTGGATAGGATGTGTATATGACAAGAAGAGTACCAGTGGAGGTGCATTTTATCTTGGAGACAGGTTGGTCATGTGGCATAGTAAGAAACAGGAGTCAATCTCCTTACCCATAGCAGAGGCAGAATACATTGCAGTAATAACATGTTGTACACAAGTGTTATGGATGAAACAAACTCTGAAGGATCTTGGAATTAATTTCAGTAAGCCTATTTTAGTTAAGTGTGATAACACCAGTGCCATTAACATCTCAAAGAATCTATTTATGCATTCTTGCACAAAACATATTGCTATCCGGTATCATTTTTTGAAGGAGAAAGTTGCGGAAGGTGAGGTTAAGTTGGATTTTGTTCCAAAAATAGAGCAAGTAGTGGATATCTTCACCAAACCATTTCCCAAGGAATTCTTTGAGTACCTTCACAAGAAATTGGGAGTGGTCACACTTCCCAAGAATTGACTAGCTATTGGGGCCACATTCTCAAGGAGAGCATTTGTGTATTTGTTTCTCTTTTTTCTCATGTTTGTGATTTTGCTAAGTGTAATAATTTTTACCTAAGAATGTTGTGCATGGACTCAGGGGGAGTTTGTAGTAGCCCTTTGGTCTTGTTTTCAAATGGGGAGAAGAGTTATAGAAAATTGTGCGTGTGTTGCCAACAATTCCAAAGGGGGAGATTGTTGAGCAAGGTGCAGCAATAGTATTGTCATTATTGTCAACACACTCAGATGGACAGGTTTATGTAGTGGATATTTGTTTAAAGGTTTTTCATAGTATGTACAGTGATGTTCAATTATTATGAGGATGTTTTTGATGTTCGGGTGAAGTTGTTACAGGTTGTTCGTGCAAATTTGCAAAAGTTGAAAAAATTGTCAGGAAGTTGTCAAAAAATTATAAAAGTCATCACAGGTATAGTTGGATAGGATGGATCAGTTTGGAACATGCCAAAATGTTAGGAAATAGTCCATAATAGCATTGGAGGTGTTAGCACAGTTTTTGGATTGATCGGTGATGTTTTCGGTATCTTGGTGGATGATTTGGCAAGTGGTTGTATAGGCCGAAAAAGGGTATTTCTGTCAGAAGCACTGCGAGAAAACCAAGAATAATTTGATAGTGAAATTTTAACTGGAGGTGTTTGTTATCTTCAAGAACATGTTTTCCAAATTTCCACCAAAATGGAGAAACGAGACGAATTTTACAATCATTGCAAGACTGTCACAAAAATGCTCTTTTTGAAAAAAGTGTGTCAATAGTAGTTTTCATGGAGGTGGTACATGCAAACCATAAGGATTTATATAGTGGGATTCATACTGTATGTAGCAAGAATTGCAGATATTCTATTTTTCAAATTTTATAGAAAATAGAGTTACGAGGTGAGAGTTATGATTGTTGCAAAAATGGTACAGGTCAATTTTATGTCAATTTGTTCCACTTGTGCAAAATCCTTCAGTTGGTCGTTTCGACCTTGTAGAGTCACCAAAGTTTAGGTTTTAGTGTTGTTACACCTTCAAGGCATCAAATAGAGCATATTTCATTTTTTTTTTGAGGTGTCATATGGCTCCAAAGTAAGAGAACGAGTAAGGTGTCAATTATTTGCATGTGACGTGTTTGACGAAATGCCTTCTCAAAATAAAAAAAAAGGAAGTTATATTATTTTAAGAAGCTTCATTAAAGAAAATATTTTTAAAAATTGAAAAGATAAAAAGAATGCAAGTGTGTGCTTTTTAAGTGACAAGGGATTTTATTGAAAAGTGGGGACTTTATTTTGTGAAGAGTGAAGTGTGTGTGGAAAAAAAAAGAGTGAAAATCCGTGATTTTTGGAGAGTGGTGAAAAATGTCACTTCAGTATTTTGGGCATAACTTTCTCATATGATATCCATTTTGGCTAAAATTTTTAGAGTAGTTTGCAAACAAAGTTCTACACGATACCCAGAAATTTTTTAGCAATTGAAAGAACGAGCTAAGAGAATAATCATTTTTTTTTTTAGAAGAGAAGATTCAAATTCTAAGTAATGCAGAGAGAGGGATGTTATACTGGGTGAAATAGAAAGTTCTACATTTTTAGCTTACATACCATAGAGGATTTTGGTTTTAGTGAAGACATTCATATATGTCATTTTATTATCAATATCAAAATCAAGTGGGTGCTTGGTAGAGGGGTTGGTGCTCCTTTCTGTTGGTGCAGATAAATCAGGGGTTGGTGCTCCTTCCAGTGGGTGCTGGTAAATTGATTTTAAATTTGGTGCTTTGCAAAGGATAGATTTGGATGGAAGTCCAAACAATAATTTTAGGGATTTAGCCAAATTGGTTAACCTCTGTACATCTTGTTTTGTGTGATGTTCTCTTGTTATACTTGCTTTATTTGGTTTTATGTTTTCATTATTTTGGCTTTGAGTGTTAAAGATTTAAGTTTCAAAGAGCTACACCGATTCACCCCCCTCTCAATGTCATTGTGAGACTAACAATGACAAGCAAATAAATTTTTCAAAACTGATCTAACAAAAAATAGAATACATGCTAGAGGTCAAGGATATGCAAAACTCAAATAAAAATCAAAGCAAAAATAATAAAATTAGAAGTAAAACATGTCAAAAAGCAAACATAAACAAAAGCAAGCAAAAAACTATGCATAAATGCATTTCATATATGTAGAACTGGTAGGTTCAGCCAATTCAACTCCATCCATGGTTTGCAATTCCATTGCCCTATACCCATAGAGTTCTTTGATAGTTCATGGTTGAATTCAAATCCAACTAGACTTTCCTTTGTGCGTTACATTATCAAGCTTGAGGATAAGGTTACTAACTGTAACCTTGTAGAAAGCATACACCTAACTAATGCATCAATTGATATCAAACATTAAAGCATAAAATATTGATAATAATAACTTCAACAAGAAATAGAATGTTTCTTTTATTAAATATTTTATCAAAACCAATTACAGGTACATCCCTCTTAGGGATACTCAATGTTGATACAATTAATATAGTATTGAAGACCCTCTAAACAAGGGGATGGTGTAATTTGTAGGCTTTCCAAAAATACATGAACTGCTCAAGATAAATTGTGACCTTCTTCTCTCATGAAAATAGGTATTTGTTGCCTTTAATGCCTTGAAATGAATGGATCTTGTAAACCATATGTTCAATAAACAACAAGAAAGGATTAAAAGCAAATATGGCCTCTCTTGATGAGGCTTTTGATGGAAACTTGCATAAATAATGATAAAGAAAACAAGAAACATGTAAATCTATGAATATTAGCATATAATCATCAAATTACTATGAAGCATAGAAAGAAAGCATGTAATCTAGGTAATAAGCAACCTAATTAGCCATTAGAAACTTGAATTGCATGAAATAACAAGAAACTATGCTAAATTGACAAATGCAAGGAAATGGAAGCAAATCTATCTCTAATTTGTAGATTTAACCGTACAAATGCATGAAAGGAGATTAATCTAATGTAAATCTACCAAAATAAATGCATAAAACTAGAAATATATGGCTAAAATAGAGAAAATGAGATGCCAAACCCTCATCATGGGTCTGAGGTGCAGCTGGCACTGTTAGCCATGTCTGAGCTGAAAATGCTCTTGTTCTTGTAATCAGGGCATGTATACTCAATTCTCTCTATTGAATTGATGGTCAAGGGTCACCTTGATGTCCTCTAATGGATTGGTGGTTGAATTCACTGGATTCACGATGGAAGAGGCTCAATTATGGATTCTTGATCTCCTTAGTCCTTTGACACCTCCATTGCTTTGAATGCATTCATGATGTTCAAATTGGTAGCACATTAGCTCTCCTAAAAGGTTACAATTGAGTCAACAATTTGATAGAGATCTGCTATGATCAATTCAAAACTCTTCTAGACTTCTCCCCAATTTGGAGGGGGGTCTTATAGGACTCCTAATCTCCAACATTGGCTTGCTTGGGAAGCCAATATCAAGATCTAAGAGGTTGGATTAGTTGGTAGGAAAAGTCTCAAAGCTTCCCTATCCAAAACTATTTGAATTCTCATTGCCTAGACTGTTGTAACCGAATTTGGCTCATCTCAGGATTCAAAATAATTTTTATGCTAGTCATAGCTCTGAGGCACATCCAACTCTATTAGCTGCAGGTGTCAGCCATGGCTAAGGTTGAGTTAGCCAACTCTGCCCAAATTAAGTGGTTAAAACCACTGCTTCACCTTGGAGTTGTCTAAGATCATTCATATGGTTTATTGGCATGTCCCATATGAGTAGTCACCTTGACATGACACATTTTAGGGTGTCTAAAGATACCCCTTTTGAGATACATTGTGATAATGAACAATGCTAAGAAAAAATAGACCTCCTAAAATGATGTCGTAGATTGAATGATGATCATTGATCTGATCAAAATTAGATACCCAGTCCTGCCAAAGGATACACATCTTAGAATAATTACTTCCAACTAAGGAAAGGCTTAAATTTGCAAATCTTTTGCAAGCTCCAACGGTGATCGGGTAGCTTCAGTGCTATAATAGTACCTATAGGTAGAGATCTACTAACTTAACTATCATAGTTGCTTTTTGCCCCAGCAAAGGGTAATATTATGATAGTCATTGGCAATGATTCGTAAGATGAACATAATTTGACAAGATCAAGTGATATCCTATTGAATTTTATTATGATAATTGATATAATGACTACCCCCTCAAGCGATAAGTTGATGAGAGTAGGACAATTAATGAAGCAACGAGTCACTTGACCACAATGAGTCATTTGAAAAATTTAAGGTTTTAGCACTTTGATTACTTGGCAAGGCCTAATTCATCCATGACTACAACTATTGATAGTAATTGTACATCTCTATCTCATGGAGTAGTCCGACCATTGTGGTATTCTTAGGGAATCAAGATGATAGAAATTCCAATTAGGCTTATGTTGAATCATAATGTTCGATGATCTACTAAAAAATGTTATGGAAGAATTGAGATGAATAACTCATTCCCATGGAGAAGTCTGGTCGTCTAGGCCTTCTTAGGGATTGAAGTGAAGCATATCAATTCAGAAATGACTAATTTACCCTAATTGACCTTATGGTAATATACTCATATTTTTGGATTGCATGGATTGCAAGTCATTGTAACCACCAAGTGTATAGGGTAAATAACTAGATACAAGGCACATTTGAATTTTAAATTATATGAATGTTTTTGTTATTTTGAAAATTTTGAGGGTTTCAACTCATTGAATATTTTTGATTTTATATTTTTAAGCCCCTCATGGTTGAATTTTTTAGGGCATTTATTTTGGATGCTAGTTGTGCTTGTCATCCACAACTAATTTTTGAAGTGAAATATTGATTTTATTTTAATGTGTTGCATGCATTTGTGAATGTTTTTATCTTTTTGAATTTTTTTTTTAATTTATTTGTCTTTTTAAGGTTGTTTTTTTATGTTTTTGATTAATTTTACGTATATTATTATGTCTCTCTTTAGACTTTGCCCACAAGGGTGATGGAATCAAATTTCCTTCATACCCTTCACAATGGCCTCAATGATACTAAGCGGGCCTAGTTTGGAGCCATGGGATTTGGATATGTGCCACAACTTCCATCTATCAGAGTCGATCAAGCTTACATGACCACTTTGACCCGTCACTAGGATGCGAGGACCAACACCTTTCACCTGCCCACATGTGATATTACTATCACTTTGGAGGATGTCTACCACATATTTTGGATCCTGATTTATGGCAATGCCATCACATCTTTGCATATAAATGTGAAGGATGTTGTCTTTTGATAGATCTTTAGCACCCAGAGTAATGAGGCACAGGAATATTCAGACCACAATGAGGTCCACATTGAGGATTGGTACCATGAGAATATCTTCTCATAGTGGGCAGCTATACTTATGTACTTGATAGTCCATATTGTATTGCTTGATACATCAGGAGTGAGGTTCCCTTGGAACCTCTTGGTAAGGACCCAAGACATGTTAGCAAACAACACCAAAGAGTGATTGATCCTATCCTAGGGGAGTGATCTACTTGCACAACTCTATGATGAGTTGTACAATATCACATGGAGAAGCCACATGGGAGTTGGTTGTAGTCTCCTACTATAGATTTGGGTATGGTAGAACATCACAGTTGAGCACCCCATGGGACTATCCCATCAGATTGCCAATATTGATAAGGAGAGCTAGTACTATGCTTTGTGCTGGCCTCAAGAGTCTGAGGGATTTCAAAGCATGTCTTGAGCAGGGGATGTGTAGTACTATATTTATCAACTTGCATGACTGTAGCTTGGGTAGGTGTTATTGAGGCCCTACTTGGATTGCACAACATGGCCAAAGGTAGAAAGGTACCTCAAGAGGATGTGATATGATATATGGCTTCTCAAGTGCAAGCTCGAGATATAAGAGTTCTTCTACTTCTCTCACGTGACCAGGTAGTTTGGAATCTGCCAGGGTATTCCTCCCACTCCCACTATCTACCACCACCTTAAGGCATAGAAGGACTTGGCATGGCCTCAAGTGACTCCACTGGGGGATGATAATGATTATTTCCAAGAGTCTGGACTATCAGACGTAGGGACCACAACTGACTATGATGCCTGGTGGACTACTAGGTTGTGGTGGGGTGATGGCCCACTAGGAAGAACTATAGATGGTGCGGTAGTAGTAGAGGTAGAGGAGGCATATCTAGAGGAAGTAGATCCTCATGGGCGTAGAGTGTGCTAGTAGATAGAGGGTAGATGGGGTGAGGCTAAAACTAAGAAGGAGCTCTAGGTAGAGGAGGGCGAGGAGGAGCCTCACAAGCTAGGGGTGCAGGCGCTACCTAGTACAGACCTTTTTAGATATTTGTACCATTTTTTAGTGTAAGGTCTGAGGACCTACATGGTTGTAGCCTACAGGCATTATGGATATACTTATGTATTTTTTTGAGACACACATACATACACACACACATAGATATCTATATATATATATATATATATATATATATATATATATATATATATATATATATATATATTGATTTGACATTTATGAGACTCATTACATGTGTACATTTATTTGTTTTATGTTTATGATATGCATACAATGTTTATATGTTATATTTATTTTATGCTATATGATGTGATGTATAAATAACATGCACTAGCTAGATGATAGATATATGACTAGATATTGTGATCTAGATGTGTATATGGACTACTATGATGTATGCATATGTGGATGTAATGGTTGATGTTAAATGCATGTCCAATTTAATTTACTTGTATGCATTTAATTTATGATGTTATGATATGATGAATGCGATGTATGTAATGCATTATTTACATGATGATGATCTAATGTAAATGAACATGTATGCTTTAATCACTTAAAACATAAAGAATGAATGCAGTTTGAGTTTAAAAATATAATGGATGACATCATAGAATATATAATAATCATGAAATATAATTAATACATCTTATCATAAGAATTAATCAATTAAATATCCATATGTTCTATGAAATGATGTATTGTTTCTATTTATAAGCTTTTGTAAGTTATAAGAATATGCACAACATAGTCAGTGGCCATCTAAATATCATTGATGATATCTATCCGGTATCTAATCTATGTTATGAACACTCTTTAACAAGAAAAATCTTATAAAAAGAAATTGATAATTGATGATTTGAAATGAATTTTTGCTATTTGGAAATTTTTGAGGTTTTCCATGAGACTCAAACACCCTAGTTGACTTATCAAAAGTTGTATAATGACTATACTAGACTTTTGAAAAATAAAGTTTTTGCTATGAAATACCAAGCTATTCATTACCCCTATGTGTGCAAATGAATATATTAGATGATACATAAGCATACCCCAATGCCAGGCGAGATTCATTTAGCCCATTGTTGTATTTGGGATTCTCAAATGTCAACCTGATCTTAGGTTTGGACTCAGTTAGACTAGACCACTAGGTGATACTGACCACCTAAATCTATCTCATTTATAAATTGCTTAGACCTACCTCAATTCCAGGAAAAATTCATTCAACCCATTGTTGTATTGGGGATCACCCTATGATTTTCGAGCATTGATCATTCCAAGGATTCAAGTTCACCCTCTTATTTTCTTTAATTTATTGGGATACTTGCTCATATATAGTGATAAAAATAACTGTGTAATTTGTATTTTTATTTTTCTTTTGTTGAGCAAGGTATTTGATTTGACTTTGGGAGTTTTCTCCTTTTGATGTAAGCAAGGGATTTCTTTGGGTAGGAGGAAAATCTTGTCCTTTTTCCAATGACCTCTACTCTAGACCATTGCACCTCATAAATGAGAAAGTAACAAAACCTTTCACTTAAGGTGACCTAGACCACTTTGTAGTGTTCATCCTTCCTTACCCTAATTAGGATTGTTAATGTGTTTGATTAGTGATGGGATTATGATATGCTAAGTTCTATCAAAACTAGACCTCATCTAAAAAAGTAAAGCAAGCTTTCTACTAAATTGGAGAAGACCACTAGGTATGGTTGAATGATCAAAAAATCCTAGTATATTCTTCATAGCAACGGGAGGGTTTGTGTTGAGAAACATAATTACTCACAAGGGTGATGGATGATGTTGATGCATAGATGTATGATTGAAATATAAATATGGTGTCATTTATAAGATTGCAAACACAACCTATCCTAATGTAGGGTGTGATGGATGGAAATACCTAATGCAATGCAATTAAGAATGCATGTGCAAAATGAAATGCATGATGCAAAAAAAATGCAATATTTTTAGATTTTATTGCTTTTTGATATTTATGGATTTTTAAAATTTTCCATATTTTTAAGTTTTTGAATTATTATGTATGGAACGCCTTAATATGAAGGATTTTGAGAGGTTTAGGCTCTTAAACACCTTCAAGCGATGTTAGGAGATACGTTCCAAGTCCAATCTACTCTGAGATGATGTAAAGACCTAATCAATTAGCTGTAAATTTATCTTTCAAGTGCGGCAATAGATTTGAGTTATGTTGCTTCTCTTTTAGCACAATATCACCAACCTTAAAGTCTCTCAAGTGGACTTCACTATTGTAAGCTTGTTTTAAGAACTCTTGATAAATGTGGAGATGCTCAAGGGCATTCATGCGACGTTCATCAAGCAGTATTAGTTTATCTAGGTGAGCTTAATGTGTTTGGTCATCATCGATGAACTATTTCAATGTGATGCGTAGTTTTGGAATCTCCAACTCTAGGGGCATAATGGCCTCAATTCCATATACTAAATAAAATGGGGTTGCCCCAGTGGGCATCTGAATGCTAGTCCTATAAGCCCATAATGCAAGGGGTAACTAGATGTCCCAATCTTTGTGATTTTTTGGTACTATCTTTTTTTTGGTAGATTAATAAATTTATTAAAACCAAGGGCATTTGAAAGGTGCCCTAACCCCTTGTACAACTTGAGGATCAACAGAGGATAAAAAAGGAATAGAAGAAATACAATATGAACTGCAAGCTAAAACAAAAATACAACCTCAAAAATACATCCTCAGACTAAAAGGAGTCAACAACCTTGAACAAACAGACACTGAGAGAAATGCCAAAGCTCAAAAAGGAATGGTCCTCAGCCAAAAAGGAACCCAAAAATATGCAATCCACCACCGCAGAGGACCCAAAAAAATAGAGGAAGAACCATCAGTCGTCAAGAGGAATATCCAACTGCATGAGGGATGAAGCAACACCTTCCAGACCAGCAACTTTCACATCTATTTTAGAAATATCCTTAGTGCTATCCTTGGGAATAATAGTGCATGCCTCCTTAGAAATCTCCATTACATATTCATCGTTGACAACATATTTGACATCATTTTTGGTGTCGAAGGACACCTCAGCACCATCCAGGGCTGAAACATTTTCAAAATTTTCACAGAAGAACAAGAGGCTAAGTGCATGGCGCTATTCTTTGAGGGTTGAAATCACCTTTCCAATGGCCAAGTGAGTAGTTTCAATATGGTCAATGGTGGCAAAAGTAGCATGCACAACCAACTTGTGAAGATACCTTTCGACAAGGTCAGGAGAATTAGACTTATCCTTTGGAGTTTTTATAGAGGTGGACGAAGGGGTTTTGATAGCTTCTTTATGTTTTAGCCTCTGGGAACTACGGACATGGGTATTTTCAACTTTGGCTTTCTTTCTAGTGGAGAACTCAGAAATAGATTTGCCCCCTTTCTCTTTTCTTTTGGATTTGGAGGTTTTAGGGCTCGGGGTTGAGGATGAATTCTCCTCGTCAGAATTAGGGGTAGGGAGATTACCTGAAGGGAATTGCAGAAGGAGGTACTTGTAAAGGACCTTAAAAAGACCCTGGTGGCAAGGTTTGGCCTCATCCTTTTTGGAATGGTTGGTGGTGATGGTATAGTCCATGGACTAGAATAGGGCAACGGGAATGTTCATCATTTTTGAGTCCCGAAAATGATTAACAAATGCAATATGAAAACAACATAATTGAGACTCAGGATTGTCACAAGTAAAATATTGCATTATTGGCTTAAGGATTTCTTTCCAGGGTGTTGACAAGTCATGGCGAAACAAACCTTTTTTTACCTTCTTGTGGATGGGTGAATTTTTCTCAAAGAGTGTCAACTCCACCTCCCAGTTGTGCTTGTTTCTTCTGATGATTTTTTCATCCAAGTCTTGCCCTGTCAGGTTCGCCAGTAGCTCAAAGGAAATTTGGAACTGGATGCCATGGATGGAAACCAAACCATTGTCCCAAGTTGTCATGAAAGCCTTAGTAACCTCATCATCCACCCCGTAGAACAGATTGAAAAATTTGATGATCCCATGCTTATCCTTAAACATATTAGTAGAAACGGAATCCAGATCAACAGTTTCAGGCTCAATGAAAATAACTTTCCCTTCCTTCATGGTGACAAAAGGAAATAAGGAAGGAAGGTAAATGGGTGGATAAAGACACAGATCGAAAGGAACATAAATGGAATGATATGTTTGCTGAAAAGACCATAGGAGGAATAAATAGAAAGTGATGCTTGACCAAAAAGGAAAACCTTGGCAAAAAGGATAATGATGGTTAGAACATTGGGCACAGTGCAAAAAAGGGTGATGAAAATGGGTAGGAATAATAGGGTAGATCACCATCCCAATGAAGATGGATCTTCTGGTGATACTCATGTAATAAGGCCAATGGCAAAAGTAGGCACAAAACCCAGAAGGGATTGGGATGCACATTCCAGAAAGCCTCGGGAGAATGCGAAAGGTAAAGCTTTTAGACAGGGTTCTCAAAAAGGTAAAATTACAAGCATCATTCCACACGAGATAGAAATGATTTAAAATTAGGGTGGACATGGCATCGGGATTCCTCATGGAAATGATTATCAAAAAAGAAGGGGCATAAGTAAGAGGCGGTGGAGAATTTGAAATTATCAACATAGAACCCCTTTTCAAAGGAAGATAATAAGAATGATGAACAAAATCTACATTTTGGAATTTTTTGGAACTTTGGACATGGGCCCAATGAATCACGAAAAAAGGAGGTCTTGGGTAGTGTAAAAATCAAGGATTTTGAGATTCATCATGGTAGATGGTATTTTGATCATAATTTGCCAACTCAACAACATCATTGGGGAGGACATCCATCCAAGTCATCAAACCTTGAGCATTAACGCCAATGTTGGCTAATTTGTCAGCTACATAATTGCCCTCCCTAAAAATGTGTTGAACCACAACATTGACTTGCTGACGAAGAATTTGCTTACTTTCTTCGATAAGATTCCTGATCCTCCAACTGCTGGGTTTGGATGTTTTTAAGAAATTTATGATATTAAGAGAATCTCCTTCAACAATGACTTTTCCTGGAATGTCCTTTAGAAATTGAAGGCCTCTCCACACTGCTTTAGCTTCAGCAGAATGATTTGATTGGATTCCTAAAGGTTCAAAAAAGGCAAATATGGAATTGCCACTATGATCCCAGAGGATTCCTCCAGCCCCATCAATGCCAGGATTGCCTTTTGCAACACTATCAAAATTAATATTGACCCACCCAAAGGGAGGAGGTTGCCATTTGATGTTGGTCCTAGATGAAGACTGAGTAATAGGCCTTGGGACATCAATGCAAATATCACAAGACTTTAGGATGCCCTTCTCAAAATATGAACAAGGAAAAGGATCAAAAGGAGCAACAAGGGCATTTTCCTTAGCATAAAGGATGATTTTACTGGAAATAATGTTGGCATCCAAATATTTCAAGTCAAATATTCTTTTATTGCATTCTAACCATATCTTCCAGAGGAAATGATGCAAACAAAACTTCCAAAGTCCTCTGAGTATGGGATTTTTGAAAGGAATTGGCCACTGTTGGAATAAATCAACAATTGAAGGAGGACAGGCCTAGGCAATCTTGAAGGTATGGAAAAGTTTGTTAAGCACCATTCTTGAATAGGAATAAAATAAGAAGAGATGAGAAGTACATTCCCAATCAAAAAGGCAAAGATGGCATCTGTTAGGCAAAGGAATACCTCTTTTAATAAGATTCTCCGTGGTAAGGATGCGATATTGAATACATAACCAGGAAAAGGAGGCAATCTTAGGAATCAAATACTTGGTCCAGACAAGCTTGAATGGGATAGGAGTATCAATACTATCGAGATAAAGCAAGTAAGTTGATTTGACCATGAAATCTCCAGAATCAGTAGGTTCCCAAATAGGACAATCAGTCTGGTCATTTAAAGGAATTCTGATAGTAGAAAGTAGATTGTATAAATAGGCCATTTCATTTTCATGATCAGGGATATTAATCCTTCTCCATATTTTATGACCATTTGTAGAATAAATGAAATCTGCCGCTAGAGGTCCAACCAATTGAATAGTAATATTCCTCAGCCTTTGAAACATAGGATTTTGATTGAGAGGTTGATCCCCTATCCATTTATCATCCCAGAAAGAAATAGAAGTGCCATTACCAAATTGCCACCTTAGACCTTTGATCAAAAGGGAACGAGCTTCACAAATAGCCTTCTAGAAAGCAGATCCGGATGAAGGTACCTCCCCATGAGGGAAATGTGATCCCTAAAGATATTTCCTTTTTATGATCTTGACCCAAAGAACATTCTCATTAGAAATCAATCACCAGGCTTGCTTAGAAATAAGGGAGAGATTGAGAGGATAAATTATTCTAAGACCTAATCCTCCACATTCTTTAGGCTTGCACACTTTATCCCAAGCTACCAAATGAAATCTGTGCTTATTTTTAGATCCTATCCAGAGGAAATGTTTTTGAATTTTTTCCATTTTTTCATAAACACTTACTGGAGCCTTGAACAAAGAAAGGAAGTAAACAGGAATGCTCTGGAGGTAAGCCATGGTGAGTGTAATTTTCCCCGCTTGAGATAAAATATTGCTTCTCCAAGTAGTGAGTTTTTTTTGTAACCTCTCAATGACATTGTCCCATAAGCTATCTTTGACATTCCTAGTGAAGAGAGGTAAACCCAGATAGGTAGAAGGAAAATAAGCTATGGAACAATTAAGGATGTCAGCAATGATGTTCTATCTTCTTGGCGGAGTATTGACGAAGTAAATTTTACTCTTTTGAAAATTAATCCTTTGACCTACAGCAAGCTCATAAATGAAGAGTATCCTCTTGATAATCTTTGCTTCATTGACAGATGCAATTGTGGACAATAGAGTATCATCAAGAAATTATTGATGTGTGATAGGATCGCATTGGGAAGTTGTCTGTATTCCAGAGAGGAGACCAACATTTTTTTCTTCAATAATTGCTCTTCCCAGAGCCTCAGTAGCAATTATAAATAAGAGAGGAGATAAAGGATCTCCTTGCCTTAGACCTTGACTATTTTGAAAATATCCTACAGGAGAACCATTAATGAGGACCAAAAACCAAGCAGAGGAGATGCAACCTTTAATTAGAGCAATCCATTCAGGATGGAAGCCAAACTTGTTCAGAATAGCAAAAAGGAAATCCCAATTTAGTCTATCATAAGCCTTGTTCATGTCTAGCTTGAGAAGAAAGGCTACTTTTTTGTTGATTGAAACTGAATGAATTGCTTCATGCACTAAAATAATGTCATCTAGGATGGATCTACCTTTGATAGAACTACCTTGGCTCTGATTAATAATCAAAGGCATGACTTCCCTCATGCGGATGGTGATGGCTTTTGTTAAAATCTTGTAAATGACATTGCAAAGACTTATTGGCCTGAAATCATTGAAATTACAAGCATTAGGATTTTTAGGTATTAGTGCAATGAAGGTGGAATTGAAGCCTCTTGGAATAATTTTAGAATGTTGGATCTCTCTTATGGCTTTGCAAACATCCCTTTTGACAAGATCCCAAAAGGCTTGATAAAACCTTGGGGAAAAACCATCTGGGCCAGGAGCTTTGTCAGGATCCATGGAGAATAAAGCATCTTTAATTTCCTCATCAGAAAGAGTAGTCGTAAGTCTACTATTGATACTATCAGATATGAGATGAGAAATAAACTGGAGGAAAAAATATTTTGCCATCTGTGAGTTTGGTCTATTCTCATCCTGAAGTAGTTGCATGAAATGGGAGATGCCTTCCTTCCTGATTTCTTTGATATCATTGAATGATTTCTCCTTCCTGAGTATGGATTTCCTTAATTCTGTTATTGCTTTGGTGTCTCATAGTAGAAGTGTGGAAAATTTTGGTATTAGAATCCCTTTTTTGAGCCATAAGTCACGAATTTTTTTTCTCCAAAAAATTTCTTCACATTGGAGAATATTGTGATACTTGCTTAATAGTTCCTTCTCTTATTTTTTAATCTCAGTAGTGAAATCACCATTCTCCTGATTGTTTTTTTTATTAAGGAGAGCCTCAACATTACATCCTGCTTATTATGGAAAAGGTTACCAAATATGTCTTTGTTCCATACTTTAATGTTCTCTTTAATGATTTTGAGTTTCTGGGCCAGAATGTAGGAAGGTTTTCCTTGAATGTCGGTTTGCCACCATTGGTTGATTATTTCCTTAAAATTAGGATGTTGCATCCACATTGCTTTGAACCTGAATGGTATTTGTGTCCAAAAGAATGGGGTTGTGATCAGAACCAATTTTAAGGAGTGATTGAAGAGTGGCATCTCCCTAGTTGTCAAATACTTCCTGAGAAAATGACACCCTATCTAATTTAACTTGGATTAGCTAAGATCCACACCTTAGTTTGAAATAAATCAAATTATATGCATTAATGAAATCCTGGAAGTCCTCCATACTCTTAGAAAAGGATCCAACTCCTCCCATTTTGTAAGAAGGAAACAAAGGGGTGTTGAAATCACCAATAAGGATCCAAGGTAGATTAGAGAAATCATTTATGATAGAGGATAAAGTGTTCCACATATGGGACCTCCCAAAAATGGAATTGGGAGCATAGATATTGGTTAGGACCCAAGAACAATTGTTGTCTTGATCGCAAAAATGAATGCTCAAAATCTCATCATTGGAATGGATAAGATTTCCTCTCATGAGAGAAGGATTCCATAAGCAGAGGAGGCCTCTAGAAGCACCCCTGGCATTGCAAGCGCAGAAATCACTATTTTTCCAAATGAAATTGCAAATATTTTTATCAAGAGGTTCACTAATTTTAGATTCTTGAATCACAAAAATAGTCGGTCTGATTTCTTTCCTTAATGATTTAGCTAGCCACTGCTTGGCTATACCATTAAGGCCTCTCACATTCCATGAGAGGATCTTCATTTGGAGGATTTGGAGAGTTTTTTGCCTCCCTTTCCATGTGGTTGGGGAGGTTTGGTGCACTTCATTTCTTCCTTGGAGATATTGATTCCAGTAGAAAACAGAGTTTTTTGAATGCCATTAGCAATATCTTCATGCGCATCTTGATTCCTTTGATCAGAATGAGAAGGTCTTCCCCTCTTTTATTCCATTCCACAATCTATAGGAGACCTATTTTGGCTTAGAAGAATTTTTGGACTAAAAGCGGAAGAGGAGATTCACTGAATCACATGACTGACAGGTTTGATGAAGGAAGAAGAAATAGAAGCATCTTCTATCAAGGGTTGGTCTTCTTTTAAAGAGAGGTCCTCATCCAATGGTTTAGGGTTCTTAGTCAATGGCTCAGAAGATGGTTCTTGAATGAGATTCTTCGGATCCAAAGGAGGATTGGGATTGGGATTCGGATCATTGGTTTTATCAAAAAAATCCTCAGAGTTTAAATCCGCAAGAATTTGAAATTGAAAAGGGTGAGAAAAAATACTGACCTCATTAGATGCATTTTCCAAAGAAATATTTTTCCCTTTATCATCAGGGGAATTGATGAAAGGGGCAGAGTTATGTCCTTCTTTGATTCTATATTCTTTGGTAGGCTTGAAACTTATTCCTCTGGATGGAGGAAATTTCCTTTTATCCTTCTTTGACGAAGCTTGAAAGGCATTCTCCTTAGCCATAGGATTAGAATCATTCAGTCGCTCAGAAGAGGCCACATTCTTAGTGAGAGAAGGAAAATGAGCACGAAGATGGCCCTGAGTTTGACATTCAATGTAGAAAGGAGGTTTATTCTCATACTCAATGGCTTGTTTGAAAAGTGATGAACCAAGTTCCAATTCCACAAAGGTAGGGAGTGCAGAATCTAGATTGGCCATAATACAAAGGCGGGCAACATGCATCCTTGATCTGGAAAGAGTCACCTTGTCAATGAGAAACAGATCTCCAATAGTTGAAGCCATGGATTTGAAAATAGATTCCCACCATAGGTGCCAAGGTAAGTTTGGAAATATGACCTAGATAGGTGCAAAGTTAATGCTTTGCATTTCTAGGTTGAAATCTGGATTCCATTTCATCAGAAAAACACTCTTGGACCCAAGGAACCAAGGTCCTCCAGATAGAATGTGGCCAACATCTTCTTGGGTGTTGAGGCGGACTCCAAAAAATCCCTGGAAAGGCCAACAATTTGTAAGGTTCCACGAACTTTCCAATGGGAAAAAGCCCATCGCTTGATAATGTCAAGATTTGGATTACCTCCAACCACTTTCCCTACCAAGGAAAGGGATTCTTGAACAATGAATTTTTCAGCAATGTCAGCAGGAATCTTGACCCTGTTCCCAGAAACCTCAAATGGTGGGGGAGAAAAGGAAGAGGAGGAAGGCCCACCTAAGACCTTTGCGAATGAAGGCTTGGGAGAAGAAGGAACATTCTCCCCCCGAAGCTCTGCCTTGTCAGGTACCGCTTGAATCTGATATTTTGAGTGCTCAGAGGTTTTAGAATCTTCCTCCCACCTTGAGTATTGGAGATGATTTTCATAAATCTGGTCCTTAAGAGATTTAGTGGAGCCCACATCCTGTGTAGAGGAGGAGGAAATGCCAGCTAGTGTAGAAGTGGGACCAGAGTTGGAAACAACCACATTTCCTCCAATAGTTTGAGTAAGCCCGGTTCCATTCTCAAGGGGGCAAATGGAGCCCACCTCTTGAGCGGAGGACAGGGAAATGTCCACATCAATAGAGAGAGGGCCATCCTCCCACCTGCCAAAAATTTGAAAAAAAACCTTCCCGCCTTCAACAATTTGAAAACCAAAATTACTAGCCATTTTTCCTTTTCATATTTCAGCATTCTGGTACTATCTTTTTCAAGATGGCTACCATTGTCTTATTTGAAGCCTCAGCTTACCCATTTACCTACGGATAGTATGGAGTCACAAAAATGTGTTGTATATTTTACATAGACATTAAAGCCTTCACAATTTTATTCTTAAATAGAATTCCATTATCTAATATTACATTGGATGGTATCCAAAAATAACTAACGATATTGTGAAGTAAAAAATCTGCAATACGCACTCCAGTTGTCATTGTTAAGGGAATTGCTTCCACCCACTTTGTAAAATACTTAGTATCCATTATAATAAATGTATGTTGGCCCAATTATGGAGGAGATATCTTATCGATTATATCCAAACCCCACTGAGCAAATGACCAAGTCGCTTGGATGGGTTGTAAGGCCTGCAATGGCAAGTGTGTAATATTAGCATGATGCTAAAATTTAACGCATTTCTTGATATACGCGGTGTAATCCTTATACATAGTGGGCCAATTATAACCCATTCAAAGGATACACTTGATAATTACCATATCTCTAAAATGGCCACCGCATGTACCATCATGAGCTTGCAAAATTGCCCAAGCTAATTCTTAGGGCTCAAGACAACGAAGGAGAATTTCATCGTAGCTTTTGTGGTACAACATGTCTTTGAGCAAGACATAATTTTTCACTTTCTATATGAATATGTGTTTTGCAACATGTGATAATCCTTGTGATATTAAACTAAGTTTGAGGAAGTCACATAATTATGACATCCAGTCCTGATAAGCTTATGCCTTGACTAACAAGATGGCTTATTCCCCTAGCATTTTGTTGTGCATGAATATAGACTGGGATACAACCTTATGGTAAATGGTTGTGTCATTCCTTGTAGGACCCTACGAGATCAAAGACCCCTAGGATGCCATCTTTATAAAGTCTCTGGATTTATAGAACCACTCATGGTTTGGTTATATATGAATCATGTTGGCTGATTTCTTGTTATCAAAAGCCACACGCTGCATCGTGGCATGCAATAGCATATTTATATGAATGGTACTAAAATTATCAGATGGATTTTGAGGGATTAAATATCCCAAATATGCCATAGTTTCTATGAATCTATTTGATGAGTGAGGGATTGCCTTGATGTCATACCACTCCAGTTGGTCTAGATAAGTGTCAGCAAGATCCTTGTAAGATTTTAGGATGGGACACCTACATTAAAAAATTCCATTCACTTGATTGACTATGATAAGGGAATCATAAAAGATATTCAATCATTTAATATTTATGGTCACAGTTGTTTGGATCTCCAATATTAGGGTCTCGTATTCAGCATTATCATTGGTACAAGGAAAGTCTAGCTTAAACAACAAGGATATTGGAGCACCTTGTGGATTAAAGAAGATAATTCCTGCACTACCCCCTTGCTCACACTTTGAACCATTGAAGAACAAATTCATGTCATCTTTATTATCTAGTTCTTCGGGTTTGGGTGCTTCTGATAATGAAAATACTGCATCATTAGGAAGCTCTATTGTGAGAGGCCTACTATTTTCAAGAGGCACCTCTAATAGTTGATCAGCTATGACTTGTCCCTTGATGTACTTTTGGCTGATGAATTCCAAATCAAATTTTATCAATAACATGATCCACTTTGTAGTACATGTATTATGATATGTCTTGCTCATCATATACTACAAAGGATTTTTTTGGATATCACATACGTCGTATGACTTAATATATAATGATGCAACTTCTTCGTTGCAAACACTACTGCTAAACATAGCTTCTCCATGTATGCATACCCCAAATCATAACTCACCAAGGTGCAACTGATGTAATATATTGCTTGCTCTTTGTCTTGCATATTATTTTGGACTAACATGGTTTCCAATGCAAAGTTTGTCACCGATATATATATATATATATATATATATATATATATATATATATATATATATATATATATATATATATATATATATATATATATATATATATATATAAACATAAAAGACACATCTAGTCTTGGTGGAGCTAGCACTGGTGATTTTTCTAGGTATTTCTTAATTTTAGTGAAGGTCACTTGATAGTCCTCATCCCAATTGAATGGTACCCTTGTTTAGCAGTCAATCCATGGGTTAACATTTATTCGATAATTGTGTGATAAATCACTTTATGGATGCTACTTTGCCCTGTAGGTTTCTTAGATCTTTGATATTTTTGGGAGGATGCATTTCTAATATGGCCTTGACCTTCACTGGATCAACGTTGATGCCTAATTTTGAAATGATGAACCCCAAGAGCTTTCCTGAAGTTACACCAAATATGCACTTCTTAGGATTCAACCTGACATTATGCTCTATCAGATGATCAAAGACCTTTCTCAGAACCTCTGCATGCTCAGAACATAGCAATGACTTTGCCAAAAATTCATCGATATAATCTTCCAATATCTTGTACATGTAGTCATAAAAATATATGTCATGTCTCAGTGATATGTGGCACCAACATTTTTAAGGTTGAATGGCATAAATTTATAATAGAATGTTCCCCATGGTTTTTTAAACCTATTTTTATGCTAGTCTTCGGATTTAATCTGAATCTAATTGTAACCAAAAAAACCATCCATAAGGGAGAGCATCTCATAACCTGTAGTTGCATCTACAAGAGCATATATGTTGGGCAATGGGAACAAATCCTTTGGTGTTGCCTTGTTGAGGTCTCTAAAATCCATACAAATACTGATCCTTCCATTAGGTCTTCCTACATGTACCATGTTTGATATCCATTCTAGATAGTCGATGGAGATAATGAACTCTACATTCAACAACTTCTGCAGCTCATCTTTAACCATTAAAGTGATTGCTGTATGCATATTCCTAAGATTCTGCTTGATAGGTCTTTTGGAGGGATCTAGCGAAAGGTTATGAGTAACTAATTTTGGATCTAATCTCGACATATACTTGTATTTCCAAGTGAAAAGTTTAGGTATCTCTTTTAGTAGAGGTATGAGTATGGAACGCTCATCAAGAGATATACTCTCTCTAAATTTGACCTTCTTAGGATTAGTGGGATCATTGTTGATATCCACATCAAATATCTCCTCTACTGACATATGTGATCCCTCCTCAAGCTGGTGAGGTGAAGGAATCAATCGGATATCATCAGTTGGGTTTAAAGGTTCTACATTGGAATTTCCTTTAGTGTGATAAACATCATGTGCATAGCCTAGCACAAAATAAAATGGTTGCAATATTTCTTTGTTAGGGAAGAAATATTCAGGCTCTAGTGGTGAATCAACGTGATCCCAATACATAGCATCTACATTCAGATACAATGGTTTGGAGGGATTGGCTAGATTTCAAAATGGAGTGGTCAAATCAATGGAGATCATATTGATGGTGAAGATACGAAATTTACATCACCTTAAGGGCACTTATATTGCAATGTAAAGCAGTTTTGAAAGCATTCAAAGGGAAAGAAGCATAAACATGTAATCTATCAAATGAAACAAAGTATGCAATAAAGAGGGTGGATTTCTCCTTCTATTCATTCATTCATAGCTTCAAAACTCAATTACAATATATCCCCTTGAGGGCTTTACAAATTGATACTTTCAACATTACAATGTGCAAGGGATCTAATCCCTTGCAAGGTCTTAAAGCGATGTTCTATTGGTGTGAATATCGCATCCCACAATTGAGAGCTATCCTTCAACCTATTCTTCTTGTCTTCTTAGCTCCTCCCTCCTACATAGAATACCTGCACCTACACACAAGGGATTGAAAGGGGGTTAATAGCACATGTGTTATAGAATAAAAGCATTTAAAACATAGAAAATGAGTTATTCTAACAATATCAAAACTGATCTACAACACATGGAAATTATGCTAGATGATATATAAATGCAATATAAACTAATATAAATGCTTTTGGAGAGATCTAAATAGAATATTCAAAGTAAAAGTGTGCAAAAATAGTGACCGTCCCTAACAGGGACACCTAGACCTGCAACATTGGAGACCTCAAATCTACCATCAAATATGCTCCAAATTTCACCAAATTTTGACCAAAGGTTCACCTAAGCATGCCTAATAGGTATATGGAGGAATTTATTCCAAATTCCCTTCTATTTTGTGACCGTACCTTGGTGTGACACCTACAGATTGCTAACCATCCCCAGGTGGGATGGTTACAAACCTAGCTTATTTTTATCACCAATCCTTAAGGAAATTGGTCCAAAATTGGTTTAGAGGTGTTGTTGACATATGGGGCTAATTCTACCTTCAATTTGGCCAGTTTGGAATTGCTAGGATGAGTTTAGATTACCCTTGAAAGTGCCTTCGAATGAAGAGGGTTTCAAGGTCAAATGGGGGTGATATTTGGTTTGCAAAAGGTGAGGATGAAATTGGGCAGCACTTTGTGGCTTGAATGCTTCAACTCTCCTCTTTGAAATTGGGTGCCTACACCTCTTTTTATAGCCCAAAAGGGCATCTAGGGAAAATGGAAAAGTCTTGCCATGCGAGGCAAGTGCCTCCACTTGTCCAATTTGATGACATACATAGGTGAGGGAAGGTTTCCCATTTGGGACTCTCAATCTTCTATCCCTGATCCTAATGGTAGGTTCCCAATCAATTTGGGGTGATTGGATGCAGTAATGGCGGTCCTTGATTTCCATTTTCCATGTCCTTTTATTTTTCCAAAGGTCTATTTAGGGATCGTCCCACCCAGGTATGGTTATGGATGGTCATCCCTGGGTGGGATGGTCACCAGTTGTGACCATCCCTTGGTGGTACGGTCACCAATTGTGATTGTACCTTGGTGGGAAGGTCACTAGGAGGTGCCCCAAAACTACCCTAAACTACTAGAAAACCTCAAAAATGTATTTTGGAGCCTTATGCAAGCTTGGAGGGGTTCCCAATGGGGCCACATGATGTTGATAAGAGTGGCATATGTGATGCACTGGTATTCATATCTTATTTACATGATTTAGATGTCTAAATATGGAATGGATTAGATATATAGGACCATGTGTGTGTGATACTACATTGATAAAACTTTCATCCCTGAGATGTAGCTCTAGGGATATGGGGATCTCTGGATCCGATCTATGAATAGACTCAAAAACAATATTGCTTGGCTTTAGGATCTACATGTACATTGGTGGATCAGGGAAAATTATATGATAAATCATATCCAAATTGGATGGTCTCCCTATAAGGTGTAGGCTAGGATAGACTCACCGATACATCTCATCGATGTCAATCGGCTCATGATGATGACGCAAATAGTGAGGCCCAAGATAGGCTCTCTCGATCTCATCCTCATCATCATTGTTGTATATGATTATTTCACCCCTACCCAATGGAATTGGGTGATTAGCAAGATGGGTCCCAAGGTAGGCCCACTCTGAGTCATCCTCATAGTCACTATCAACCATGAAGTATTCCTTAGTCCTACCCATTTGTTCCATCGATAACATATGATACATATTTAGAGGATCTAAGTAGGCCAACTCAGTTTCATCCTCATATTGTTCATTGTGTGAGGATATCTCATCATCATCTATTCTAGAATCACAATCCAATCCATCACTTTCGATGATGGACTCTGGTACACTCAGATTTTAGATCTACATACCTATGTCATCGGTAGCTTCATAGCTTTCATTGCCCATGTCAGCTCTTGGATTGTCTCCTTGATTTACCTCTACCATTATGTGCTCATGATAGAGCTCCGGTGGTGCTTTTGATACATAGGTTACCAATCTATTACCCCTTAATAGATAAAAAAAAAATTAGGGTGATAAGGATTCCAGTCCACATCATCCCCCAAAGCGAGGTTCAGATGATCTAAAGATGCTGCTAAGAGCTTGTCCTATCCTTAGATATGATAGCCTAACCCAAACCTATCATTTTGTAGTTGATATTGTGGTTCAATGGGAACCTAAAACCCCTGCTAAAATAAGCACAAGTCGTAGCCATGATAATGGTAGCGTTCAAAGTAGCACAAGGTGAATTCAAGGTTAGACAGGTAATGAAAATTTGTCATGAGTGGTTCATCATCATCCTCATATATGGGCATGTGGTTTGTCAATTGATCTAGCCCTCCATAAATAAAGTTTGTTTGGTTGGGCAGCACCCACAGTGGTACCACCATACCCATGGGAAAGCGATGGGCTTAAGGTCAACCCATATCCTATGCAGTCTTGATAAATGGTATGAACATCGCATTCTACATGATATATTCCACGAGTCCATGGTTAACCACATGTATGGTCACCTACGATGCATATGACCCTACTGAAGATACAAGTGAGGCAGGCTAAGGTGCCTTCTCAACTTGATTTTGAGCATCCCCTTTGTCCATGGTACTAGGACCCTCGATAGTTGCTTCTTTGGGCTTTTTCTTTGACTCTTTGTTTCCCATAACTACCTTAAGATTCTTGTCATTCCTAGGCATTTTGGATGTCATAGGTTTAGTCGAAGCTACTGTAGTGTGCTCTGATAGTTATGGTGTTGCTATGGAAGGTCCTACACACACTCCTTTTAATTTACCTTCTAGATGTTTAATAGGTGACATTGATCGTATATCCAGATGCATTGAGGGGAGAATGAAATACCCTGATAAATCAGTTAGGTTCACATATTTGAATGGCTCTTTGTCAGAAGGAACCATGTGAACTTGTCCCTCATGTACATATTTTATACATTGATGTAAGATCGAGGGAACACAATGCATTTCTCTAATCTAAGGCCTCCCTAAGAGGATGTTATACTACATGGTGCCTTCGATCACATGACACATCATAGGTATGGTATTAAGTCCAACCTGAATTGAAAGAACTATAGTACCTACCGTTGAGCATAATGCATCATTGAATGCTCTCAAGGTGAAAGTAGAAGGTACAATATGTGACTTCGACAACTTCAGATATGTCAATGCCTTGGTTGTAATAATGTTTATTGATGACCCTGTGTCAATCAAAACCCATTTGAATGGTGTGTGGTTAACACACATAATTATATGTAGTGGCGGGTCCACTATAGGAGTGGAGACCATATTAATATCATGATCACTAAATTGAATGATCGGTTCACTACACTACTGCACATGTCCCACAAATTTTGTAAATTCTTCAAGGTCTTGGTACTGAACTTTGATTGATCTTAGAATATCAATGATCATCTCCCTATTCTTAGGATACTACTAAATCAGTTCATATATTGATAACTTCATTGGAGTTGTCTACAGGCTTTGAACTAGCCTACTTCTAATGGTCACCACTGATCTTATAGGTGGGCCTAGAACATTTTGTGTTGGAATTTACTAAGGCATAGTGTGCACTCTAATTGGATCTAGAGGTAGATTTGGATGCTCATACCTCCCTTGTCTTGTGAAAAAATTAACCATGCCGACGAATTCTTGAGTTGGTGGTTCAACCAAAACTTGATTCACATGGCCTGAATTGTTCCTCTATGGATCATGATTTGGTAAGAGGTTCTTGAAGATCCCCATATTCTAGTTGTCTAGAACCTAAGGGTTGTCTATAGTTAGCTCATCTCTTTTGATCATGTTCTATACTATGTGTTTAAAAATCCAACATCCTTCGATATCATGTCCTTTCACCTTATGGAAAGTGTAGTACAAATCATCCCTATACCCCTTTGGCTTGGTCTGATTAGGGTCTATTAACTTGATCTCTAATAATTTAAGGGCCTTGTCCTTATATAGTTAATGGAATATCGATGTCATCGATATTCCATTGGCCTTATATAGTTAATGGAATATCGATGTCATCAATTTTGACAAAGGTGTGAACTAGCAAGGTGAGTGTTTTTCTTTATTCTTACTCTTATTGTTATTATTGTGTTGGTCATACCATACAGGAGGATTTTAGGATTGATAATTCTATTATTTATGCCACTTAATCCCTTTTTGGAGGTTTAACACCACTTGGTTTACATGGGCTAGCTTGGCCTATTCCTTACGATTGTGGGTGTTCTTTTTGTTCCATTCCTTCTTGTTTTAGAGCTTCAAGTCACCCTCCTGTAGCTTGATATCCTCTATTACCTTGGCTTGCACCAATGCCTCCTTGAATGTTTGATACTATTGCAACTGCAACAGTACTGAGATGTGCTTCACACAAATCTTGGTAAACATCTGAGTTAAATCTATGGTTGGAATGGAAAATGGCAACTTCACCATTATCTTTCTCCATATTTTACCATAATCTATGATTGGCTCATCATCATGTTGCATTAAAGCATTCAAATCAGATAAGTTCAACTTCTTCTTGATGCTGAAGGAGAAGCATTCAAGAAATGCATTAGCCATCTGTTCAAAGTTGTTTATGTTGTGCCTCTTAAGTTGATTAAATCACTCTCAGGTAGGGCCTAAAAGGGTTGTGATGAATGTTCTCAACAATAGAGCATAATTGATTTAAATCTAAAAGTACATGTCCATAAAGCTCATAACATGTTCCTAAGCATCCTCTTCACCTTGAAACTTCTCCAGCTTTGGCATCTCAAAATACTTAGGATATTTTGGAATGGGTATGGATGTACATAGAGCTCGATTTTGTATTTTATTCAAGGTCAGCTTTTGATAAGCCATCCCTTGCTTCTCTATAGCTCGAACCTTGTTTGCCAAGGAATGATAGGACTTTAAAGATATAATTTCCTCGTATCTGAGAGGTCATTGTAGAGACTTGGGGAGAAAATTCTTCTTTAGATGAGGTGGGGGAATGGAATCATCCTCCACATATACTAGGGAGATCTTAAGTTATTCCTTTTCTTGATCATCTCCCACTTCTTCTTCGTACTACGTACGCCCATGATATTCCAATGCTTGGTGTTGCATCATATTTTGGGTTGTGTGATGAGTATGGTTCTCAATATTTTTAGGGCACAAATCAAGCTATGAAGCAACTCTTATATGAGTGCACTCTCTGTATTCACTACGAGGGGGTAAATTGGCCTAAGCCAATTTATCCTCTCACTCAGCATGCTCCTTTTGATCAAGTATGCATTGCTTAAAAATATATTGTCTTAGCAACCTTTGTCTCTGTGTATCCTCATTTTTGAGGTGCTCACACTCTGCATGGACATCCTCCAATTGATCTTGTATAATCTTCTATCGTTGTTCTGACACTAGTTTCTATGATCGATCTATAATATCGATCGTGTGTGTTCTATGGTGTATCTATTCTATCTGAGAAACTTTGTCAGTATGACCTCCAATAGACTAGTTTACCATGCTCTTTCCCATGTCTGTGTAGATGGCATTCATGTTCTGGTGTTATCTGTACTCTATGACCACATGGGTTGACAGGGAAATTATACTATGAGCATGCTTGGAGCATTCTCTTGGCTCTATAATGGTATGACGTGTGCTCACACTATGAAAAATCATAGAATGAGAATGCACAACTTATGGTTTATACCCTAGCTACCCTAAGACTCTATCTAGACCATCCAATTGCCTAGTGCACCATGGATCATGTGGTGGCTTACCATTGACTCCAACCTTAGACATGTCAAATGTGAACTTTCTAGGTTAATTGTCTTTTGGAGTCTATGAGGGTCTATTCCTTGAAGCAACCCTCTCTTCCTACCCCTGAATGGGTGAATTTTCTACCTATGTATTTTGAAATGATGGAGGCCTTGAGCCTCCCTTATCTCGATTATGAATGGGCACTAACTTAGTTATAGTTCCTTCCTCCATGATGTGATCTTCAATAGATCCAGTGGATCTATGAGTTGTACAATTGTGATATATAATCCCATGTTTGAAGGGTCCATGTTGGGATATTCCATACTCAGATCTATCTCACGAGGTGTGTGCATTGCCTCCTCTAAGTGGGGTATTCTAAAAAGAACCCCTGCGTGTATATTTATCCCCTCTAATGCTCATCGAACATCATTTAGGAGGATCTTGTGATTGAGGGTTCTTCACGTTGTATTGTGCATTGGATGGAGCCTTATATTTTACCTTGATTTTGTACCAAGATTGGTCACCCCGTGTGATAACCATGATGTGGTATTATCTCATATGTATATTTTAAGGTAAAAAAAGCAAACAATGATGATTATATATTTTTAAATTTTATTTGTGAGTCCTAACTGGTTTGATGTGTTTTGCAATTCATTTAAAACTTAAACTACTCTCATCGTGTTTGAAATTATTGATGATACACTCAATATTTTAAGGTTTTTCACCTATATGCTCATAGCTTGACAACCAGCAATGAAATTCATGGTCACGTAAACCCAAAAAATGTGGAGATGAAATACACACCTTGGCAGGGAGCACAGGTCCTACCGATCCTCACCCAACATCCCTTGTGTAGCTATACACCTCTCTGAAGAGGAATGCATGTTATTTTTCTTGGTTAGGATAGATCTTGGAGTCGACGTTGGCCAAGTAACAGGGTTCAAGGGAGTCGATTCGATGGATGGAAATCATTGCCACCATCATTGAACCTTACCAGTGGTTGGATATGACTTCCAACTCACTAGCGTTTAGATAGCGTGTGGTGTGTGTTTTTTATTTTAGATTTTGCATGAAAATAAAAATGCAACACCAAGCACACAATGCTCTTTCCTAAATTCCTAATGATAAATACATTTAATGTTTAGAAAGATGCATCTAATTGACTAAATGAAGTTTCAGAGAATGCATCTACATGATAGACTTGGCCACTAATTGGGTCCCAAGCAAGCAATCTCTACAAACATAACCCAGACCACTAGAGACTAGGGTAGATTGCAATCAAAAGTCCACTATTCCTAGAAATGACTAGAAGAAAACCTAAGAGAATCTAAAATTTTACTTTTAACCTTTCTCTATGTTTTCTAATTAAACCAACTTCATCTACTATATTTAGCTAAATAAACACAAACAGACACAAGAAAACACATAGAAATGCCTCCTACCTAAAATCCAAGTCTGATGTAGATTCGGTTGTTTGCTATTTTTTTATTCTCTACTATCCATGACTGTCAGGTACGATTGAGACTGTTAACCATGGCTACTAGGTGTAGATAATATTGTTCATCATTGTTGTTAACCGTGGCTAAGACCTGCAACAAAAAACATAGTTAGTTATTTATAACATTATTTGCAAATTCCCACCATGATCACCATCTGTAACCTTATAGAAAGCATACACCTAACTAATGCATCAATTGATATCAAACATTAAAGCATAAAATACTGACAATAATAACTTCAACAAGAAATATAATGTTTCTTTTATTAAATATTTTATCAAAACTGATTACAGGTACGTGCCTCTTAGGGATACTCAATATTGATACAATTAATACAATATTGAAGACCCTCTAAATGAGGGGTGGTGTAATTCATAGGCTTTCCAAAAAAACATGAATTTCTCAAGATCAATGGTGACCTCTCATGAAATGAGGTATTTTATACCTTGAATGCCTTGAAATGAATGGATCCTATAAACCTGCATTCAAGAAACAACAAGAAAGGATTAAAAACAAATATGACCTCTCTTGATGAGGCTTTTGATGGAAACTTGTATAAATGATGATAAAAAAATAAGAAACGTGTAAATCTATGAATATTAGCATAAAATCATCAAATTACTATGAAGAATAGAAAGAAAACATGTAATCTAGGTACTAAGCAACCTAATTAGCCATTATAAACTTGAATTGCATAAAATAACAAGAAACTATGCTAAATTGATAAATGCAAGAAAATGGAAGCAAATCTATCTCTAATTTGTAGATTTAACTATACAAATGCATTAAAGGAGATTAATCTAATGTAAGTCTACCAGAATAAATGCATAAACTGGAAATCTACAACTAAAATAGAGGAAATAAGATGTTAAATCCTCACCACAAGTCTGAGGCACAACTAGCACTGTTAGTCATGGTTGAAAGCTGCAACTGAGCCAAAAATGCTCTTGTTATTGTAATCAAGGCATGTATTCTCAATTATCTCTATTAAATTGATGGTCAAGGGCCACCTTGATGTCCTCTGACATATTGATGGTTGAATTCATTGGATTCATGATGGAAGAGTCTCAATTATGGATTCTTTATCTCCTTAGTCCTTTGACACCTCCATTACTTTGAATGCATTCATGATGTTCAAATCGGTAGCACGTTAGCTCTCCTCAAAGGTTGCAATTGAGTCAACAATTTGATAGAGCTTCATTACGATCAATTCAAAACTCTTCCAGACTTCTTCCCAATTTGGAGGGAGGTCTTATAGGACTCCTAATATCCAATCTTGGCTTGCTTGGGAAGCCAAGATCAAGATCCAGGAGGTTGGATCAGTTGGGAGGAAAAATCTCAAAGCTTCCCCACCCAAAACTGTTTGAATTCTTGCTGCCCAAACCAGTGTAACAAAAATTGGCTCAACCCATGATTCAAAATATTTTTTATGCTAGCCACAGCTCTAAGGCATGGCTAACTCTATTATCCATGGGTGTCAACTGTGGCTAAGACTGATTTAGCTAAATCTACCCAAATTTAGTGGTTAAAACCATTGCTTCACCTTGGAGTTGTCCAAGATCATTCATATGGTATTTTAGCATGTCCCATATGAGTAGTCACCTCAACATGATGTGTTTTAGGTGTCTACACTAAAAATGAAGTCATAAAAAAAAAATTCTTGTTATATTATTTGTCAACATGATTCTTATAGAATCAGTTGTTCTCAAGGGTATGAATATGGTTCTCATCAAGTATAGTAATTTTGGTAAGTAAATCTCCATGATACTCCTAATGGTACTCATCATGACTCAAGATATTTTTCAAAGACATGAAAAGAAGGCAATTCAACTTCAATATGTAAATCCCCTTTAGTACTACACACCAAATAAAAGGGCATCCTGCTATAGATGTCTAAATACAGGTATGATATATCCAAATTCTAGAATACAACTTTAAGTGCAAATCTCTTTTTTATTATTTCACAATTTTATTTAGGATATTGACAAAAATTTTATTAGTTTATTTTTCTTGACCATTCTCTTGTGGATAATAGTACATAGAAAAATAAGTTGAATTTTAATTTTTTCAATTAATTGCATCATTTATTTATTCTTAAAAAGTATTTCATTATCTAAAATTAATATTGAGAAAGTGCAAAAGTGACAGACAATCTAAGTGAAAAATAAACTTTGATATAGTTAAATTTGTTTGACTATTCAAAGCCATGGCTCCCACCCACTTGTTGAAGTATTTATTGGTTGTGATAATATACATATGTTCATCAATAGACACAAGAGAAATAAGACCCACAAGATCAAGAACCTAAGAAGATAAAGGTCAAATAGAGTCTCAATTAAATGAACTTGGGTAGGGGTATGAATTTCATCATTATATAACTGACATTTATCACATTATTTGAATACTTATTTACATTTTATTCCACTCTAGGCTAAAAATTTCCCATTTTTAAAAGCTTTTGTGCAATGGAATGGCCATTAAAGTATCTACCATAGTCCCCTTTATTCACTTCAAACAACGATTTTGAGAATTTTGACTTTATAAGGCAACATAAAAGAATATTGTAAAGGTACCTAAAGTATAATAAACCTCCTACTAGCATGTATCTAACAACTTTCCTATAATTTTAGACCCTATAATTAGCACTAGTATTTGATGGGTAGGTCTGATTGTCTATAAAATGGAGAATGTTTGCATAGTAGCATCAATGGTTTTTAACACTTATCAAGCCCTTAGTAATAAAAATAATAGTTTCATCATATTATTCTACTATAAATTTTATTTTATTAATGTTTTTTTATAGTACAAATTTTATATCTAAAGCATCCAAAGAGTTAGCCTCAATGTTATATCCTCTTGGGTAATATCAAATAGAAAATATATCAAAAGTATTACTAAGACTTTTATCAACTTGATTATAAGGGATTAGATGTGGATATTTGACTAAATATTCTCTTGGAAATTGTCAAACTATAATTTGAGAATCACCTAAATTTTTTGTGTATCATAAATTCATATTTTGGGATATTAGGAGTCCTAATATCAAGGCCTTATATTCTACTACATTATTAGTGGTATCAAAAAAATTAAATGGAATGCCATAGGAATAGTAAGGTCAAAAATTCATTTGAAAAAACTTTTAGCTTTTACATCATTATTATTTTTAGCCCCATCAAAGTAAAGAATATAGGTATGAGGATGGAGGCCCTCTTAAGGTTCTAATTCTTTTGACATAGTAGTTTTTTTCTTTGGTCCTAGAAACATATATAGAATTAGGAGATTCACAACATTCAAGAATGGATTTCTCCTATTCAACAATAGTATAAGTATTAGACTCTTGGATAAAACTAGAAGTAATGGATGAGAGGAAGACTACAAAAATATGCATGGTGTAATATATCTTCATTATGTACTCATATCTAAAATTATTTTTAAAGGTTATTGGGAAGGATCAAGTGTTGCTTCAAGTTGATCAACTCAAGTCTACCTTGAATACCTTTTGGGTTATGATACGGAGATCAAATTATTACATCAGAGTTATTTATTTGTCATATTAGATGTCACTAGGAATGAAAGGTTTTGGAGGTGTCTTAGAGGATCTATTTTAATGACCATGTAAATGACATAATAACGCATATAATACCTTAAATTTTCACATGCAAAGTAAATTACCAAACAATATTTCTCCAAGGAATTTTATTTGGTTTCTTCTAGAAGTATTGTTTGATTATGTAGTACATGACATACTCCCTATTATTATCAACTTGTGTAAGTATAACTCACAAGGACATCTAAGAAGCTAAATTGCATAAGATAAAAGTATTAGTAGGATTTGGTGGATTTAAAGTTAAGGGATTCAAAAGGAAATTCTTGATTTAATAAAAATAATTATCATAACTCTCATCCCAATTGAATTTTATACCTTTCTTAAGTAATTTATTAAAGGGTTAAGCCTTGAAGACCAATGCATGTATAAATATTCTAATCAAACCAATATTTTTTATAAATGATTTTATCTCTTTGATAGTGCATAAGGGAGGCATAGAATTAATGGCCTTACTTTTATCTTAGTCCACATCTATTCCTTGTTGAGACACCATAAATCCTAGAATTTTATTTCTAATGACAACAAAAATATTTTTTTATTGATTCAAACATTATAGTGATGTAATCAATCAAATATAATTCTTAACTTAGTTGGATGATTAACTCATTTTTTGGATTCACCCAAAATGTCATCTACATAATATTATACTATCATTCCCATGAGATTATGAAACAATGTTGTCATAGCCCTTTTATAGTTTGCTCTAGCATTTTTTAATCCATAAGGTATAACAACATCATAGAATATGCCCCAATGTGTTGTGAAATAGTTAGTTTGATCCTTAAGGGAAATCCATATATAATTGTAATATTGAAAATGTTGATCCTAGGATCCCCTTTAGTTATTCAAGGATTTGGGAAATGTGATATTACCTCAATAAGTGTATGCATATCCTATACTACATTTTATATGTTAATTTGCAAACATCTATAGGTTCAAACTCTATACCTAGGCCTCTTTTTAGAGGAATCTAAAACAAAAATTTAAAATTATGTAAGCATACAAACTATGCAAGCAAATAATACCCTAAACTAAATGATTTTCTATTTAGATAATTACAAGGAAAGTAAAGAGAGATCTTCTCCTTCAAGGTTATACAAGGTATTATGCAATCACACAAATTTATCCTAAATGCTATTTTGTTCCTTGTCTAAGATGTAATAGAAAAGAAACAAGGCCTAATGAAACTTAATTATTTTTCCTTTTTTAAAACATTGTTTAAAAGGTCTGAGGTGTAGACCAATCAACCAAAACCTGTAAGGGGGGAAAATGTCCAAGGTTAAAATATCGGGCCTCATCAAAGTGAATGCTTGTCCCTTTCCTGGTACTTTCAGTGGTGTAAAAGGTTTAAAATAATTGTGGTATGGTGGTTATAGGGGTGGACTGCATGAAGAACTATGTGGCAACTTCTAGGGTGGACAACATAGAATACTATGGCAGCCATAAAAATTTTAACAACCTACCCGGATTCGTGGAGGCTACAAATTCCACCATGTAAATTAAAAAAAGTATTTTCCAAGATTAGCAAATAAAGTGTAAACACAAAAGCCAAATAGTTGATACTAAGTTACAAGAAATAAATAAAAAGAGTTTCGGAATGGTGGTATCCAATTTGGATCCCTTAGCAAAAGCATTGCTCTTCATAAAAACCATTACCAACACTTTCATCCCAGATCCAATGCTTTCATTACAACACCTACAAAAAAAACAAAATGCAATAGGGTTATGGTAAGGGGGTCTATATAATCAAGAGGAGGTAGCTAACTTCTTAAAAATTCAGACCCCCTATTGATATGATAAAGTAAATAATTGCCTAAAAGTGGGAAAAACATATACCCTAAGTAAAAAATGCTATAATCAGGCAAAATCATTGGTAGCATTTTTGCAGCTACCTAGCACTTTTGTTATGTGATAAACAAAGAGAAAAAGTGCTAAACTTCTATAATAATTCAATGATTTGATATCTAGAATTGGAATCTAGATGTTTATAACAACTTAAAATTGAATAACATCCATCTATATATAAGAATATTGTCCTAAATGTGAATAGATCTCATTAAAAGGTGTTTAGCTCAAAAATAGGCATAAATGGTTGGATTAAGTAACAAGATATTGAACTATACTATACAAGTAAAGGAAGAGCAATACAATCTATTTTTAAATGTAAGATTCAACAAGGTAAATATATAAAGTAATTGTTAGAAAGTGTAGATATCAGCAAGATACATGAGTAAGATTATCATTAGCTAGATCAAAAGTAAATTAGAGGAAATGATGTGTAATAATGTAAATGGCTATTAGATCTATTGATAAGTAAAATAATATAGTAGATATCCAATATAATATAAAAATATAGAAATATAAATAAGCATAGGCACCCTTAACTATAGCAAGATGGAAGAGAAAAACTATTGTAACTAAATGTAGAGTGTAAACAAGACAAAGGAAATAACGATGCCTATTAGGAAAGAGTCTTATTAATTGCTACCAAATGAGAATAAAAATACTATTAGTAATTGTAGAAAGCAATAATAGAAGAGCATAAAATTTTGTTAATAGCTACAATGCATCAAAGGAAAAACAAACTAGTTATTCATAGCTACAAATACAACAATAGGAGAGAAAACTAGTTATTAGTAGTTGTAAATGCAACAAAATATTGTTAGTATGATAAGATAAAAGTATTACACAAGCTAAATCAAACTAAGAGGAACAAGACCTAGAGGTGGATAAATAAAACTCAATCTCAAGTGGATGCCTCCTCTAAAGACAAACACTTCTCCAAAGCTTTATGGAACACCATGAGGATTTTCTTGCTAGAATGCCCTAATGCCTTGCCTTGTATACCCAAAATCTAGCAAGAGAGCTTGAGAATGCAAAAAAGTATGAAAGAGTAAACACAAAGAGGATGTAGGAAAGCTAAATGAGAACTTCTGGCCAAAATTTAACATATTTTAGACACTTGAGAGATTATTGTGTTGGACATTTTGAGTGATATGTTGTCATTGATATCAAGAGTGAGTTGTCATTGATGTAGAACTTTCAGCACCAATCAGTGGCAGTTTCAGTTGGCAGCATCCATTTCGGTTTCAGTTTCAAGATCTGATTCAAGGAAGTCATATGAGGTCCAAAGTGCAAGAAAAAGCCCAAATAAATAATATTATAATATTCTTTTATAATATTATGCAAAGGAAGTTTTAAATTAATTATAAATTAATTTATTAGTTAATTTACTTAACTTATAAAGTTATTTAAATTAATTATTAATTAAATTAATTATTAATTATAAATTAATTAATAATTATTAATTAATTTAAGCTAAGGTTAAATAACCCTAAGGTGGGTTATCAAATTTAATATTCAAAATTTGATTTCCAATAAAGCACCACACCCAGGTGTTGTAGGTGATTTGGAGAGGAGAGGGCAATCCTCCAAGGGAGGTCCCAGGTTCAAATCTCCACCCTACCAAAAGCTGAATTGGGTATCCAAAATCCAATTGATAATGTTGGTGCGGGCAGGATCGGGTGTGACTCCTGGGTGAATTTGATGGTGTAGAACCCCCTGTTCGTGGTCTCTCAGACCAAGGCGGCTCCGCAAGGGGTTTTTCACTTGAAAAATAAATAAATAAATAAAGCACCACCGATGTGAGGGGAAATTAAAAATGTGTATATAAGGGGGAACTCCCACCCTACCAAACCTTACCATGCCTTCGATAATTATTGTGAGCTTTAGAATTGTGAGCATTATGAATTGCGCTACATCCAAAGCAAGGAAAGGGTGTGCAAGTTTCATGAGAAATAGATGGTGAGTGGAGGCATAAGAGGAAGGGATACTACATTCCTTCATGTGGGCATTTGTAGCCCATGTGGTGGGCTCCCAAGTGCTAAGGCACTTAGGATAGAGGAGACAAAAAATTGAATCCTGTCGAATCCCCAAAAAAAGAGGTATGCTTTTAAATTGGTCATCAAAAATTTTGAGAATATAGTTTGGGCATTTAAAAATTAATTTTTGCATATTTAATTTTTTCTAAGATTGTTAAAGGAGTTATAAGGGTTTTTGCAAAATTAAATTTTTAATGTTGTTTGCTCAAATTTTTTGAAAATATTATAAGGTGTTTGGTTGATATTTTAATGGTGTTGGATATTATTTTAATTTGGAGTTTATAAGGTGTATCAAGGAAATTATCTTTATGTATGTTATGATGAGTACTAACTTTAAAAGGGAGAAATAAGGCATAAATTGAGTTGTGATTGTTTTATGTCCAAAGAATATTTTTGGAAAGTGTTGAAGTGATATTGGTGTGTTTAACCATTGGAATTGCAAAGAAGAAATTGTGATTAAGACAGGTTTTCTAAAGGCACTTCTACATCCAACAAAAGGTATGGGCATATTCTTCCTAGTTAGTGATTGTTAAAAATTATGAATGGAAATTTTGAGTGAAAAGCATTGTTTGGTTTGAATTGTTGAGAGTGTTTTGAATTAATGCATCAAGGTTTTCTGGAATTAAGAGTTGTTGATATAACCTTGTTTTATAAGCATTGTTGTTTAAGTGTTTGAGTTGAGTGAAGAACTTGAACTAGGGTTTGCGAAGCACATGAGTGTAATTTTTATGTGAAGATTTTCTTAAAAACATTATTGTTGAAGTGAGTTGTTGATTGAAGAACTTGAACTAGGGTTTGGAAATAACATGAGTATCATTGTTATGTGATATTGATTGATAAAGCATTGTTAGAAATATTTGAGTGAGTATTCATATTATTGGACTAGTATTTGTGAGCAAGGATTATGGCATTGAGTGATTGGTTGAGTAGAGTTGGTTGAGCCTAGTAAAGTGAATTTGTGAAGTGATTGTTCAAGTTTTTTAAAGCAAATTATTCTATATTCTAAATTGATTTGATAAAGAAGTTGAGTATTGATAATTTTGAAATATATTAAGTCTCTAACAATTCTCTATATGTTTATGTGATAAGAGAGTGATTGAAAGTGATTGAGTATTGAGGTGAATGTGAAGCATATTGAGTCTCTAAAAATTCTCTATATGTTTCTAAGAGAGTGATTGAAAGTGATTGAGCATTGTAATTAATGTAGAACATATTGAATCTCTAACAATTCTCTTTATGTTTCTATGATATTGGACAAGTTCTAATGAGGACTTGTTGAGAAAATTTGAGGTAAGTCTTTGAGAAGACTTGTGGATAGATTTGTGTGAGCTTTTGTGAAAGCTTACAATACAGATTGAGAGAAAATTTGGATAAGTTCTAGTGAGGACTTATTGAGCAGATTTGGATAAGTTCTAGTGAGGACTTATTGAGCAGATTGGACAAGTTCTAGAGAGGACTTGTGGACAGATTAGTGTGAGATTTTGTGGAAGCTTACAAGTAATATTTGAGACAGGTATTTGAGAAGACTTGAGAGCAAATTTTATTGATTGATTTGTTCAAACATTGATTTAAGGTTTGGGGTAGATCCAACAGAGTTGATTTGAGATTGATTCAAGTTTTGTATTAAGGCTTGAAGACAGAGATTGAGGATAGATTTGTGCTAGACCAAAGGACTATTTTTAGTGTAGATTAGAGGATAGATATTGAGGACAGATTTGTGCTAGACTAAAGTACTGTGTTTAGTACAAATTTGAGGATAGAGTTTTGTGCATATTTGAGGATAAATTTGTGCTAGACCAGAGATAGATATTGAGCATATTTGTGCTATATCAAAGGACTGTGTTTAGTGCAGATTTGAGACAAAGCTTTGAAGGTGACAGAGTATAGAGGACGATATTCTCTAGTGTATAGATATCCATTAGCTAGGGCAGTGAGGATAGGTATCTTCAATGTGTAGAGATACATTAGCTAAAGCAGTGGGGGTAGCAGTTCTTCTAGAAGATCACCAGTCAGAGCTTAGGAGAAAGAAGTTCTCCTATGGATAGAGATCCATGAACTTGATTAGGGGATTGGTGTCTCCTTTGGATAGAGTTCCATAAATATTGTAATAGGGAAAGGATTCCCAAGAGATTGATTGAGAAAATTTTAGTGAAATATTTTCTCCATGGAGTAGCCCACATTGGGTGAACCACGTAAATTTGGTGTCTCTATTGTGTGGTGATTTGTGCATTGCTTTGATTATTGTTGTTGATATTGCTATATATACATTGCATAATATTTATTGGGAAAGAAAAGTAAAAAGTGATCTTATACTATTCACCCCCCTCTCAGTATAATCTTGTGTTCTTCATCTTGTTGAATGCCCCTCTTAGGAGCTAAATTTATAGATTTTCTTGTAGGATTTCTTAGAGGAAAATGGGCAATCAAGGATGCCTTTGGAAGGGAGAAGAAGGTTCAAATAAATAGGATTAGGGGATTTTAATTGGCATGCATTATCATTCCTAAGAGTTATGGAGGGAATCCACATGCTAGGGGATCATACCTTAGAGAGTTTTCTTGTGCTAGCAAAAGTGCTCAAGACAAAAGCGCTACCAATACTTTTTCTTTCAAATTTGGCACTATTAAAATTTGATTTTTTTATGGTCAAACTATTAAAAATAGTCAAAATTAAAAAAAACAAATTGAATACATGAAAGCACTATGAGCACCTTTGATTAAAATCAACACTTTCATTTTGGGATAAATTTGAGCAAAATTTCATTTGGACTAGCTTGATTGGATGAAAATTGATTTTTGAGTGTTATGAAGAAAATACCCAAGGGGTTTAAAAGAGGAAGGGGGTAAAAAAAATGTAGAGGGGGAAAACTACCCTACCACATACAATTCCCAAAATGTTGTATCCACAAGAGATAAACCTTATGGGTTGAATCATGGGGGTATGTTGTTCTCTACACTCGATACTAGGGGAAGGGTTCACCAAGAATGATTTTAGAACCCGCTCCAAGTCCTTAGGATATTCAATAATATTTTATATATTTAGTTGCAATAAATCACCTAAGTTTGACCTTTCTAGATCTATGCTATGAAATATAAATGACAATGTAAAAATATAGAATGCAGGAATACAAGAGCTAACCTAGGATGATTCTTTCTTTGAATGCTTACTAACCTAGGATTTTATCTAGAAAAAATTCAAAGCAAGGGTACAAGACTAATGCACACTATATGCTCTTTCTTTTTATATGCCTAAAAACCAATATAAATATTAGATCAATAGCCTATAGATTAATTAGACCACTTATCTTAACCGGTGGTTGATCCAAGCCTTTGCTACCTCTTGTCCAATGATATCAATAATACCTAATCCTGCAAGATAGCTTAGAAACACTTTGAAAAATATGATCAGCATTAGGGGGCCTACTTAGGCAACTGTACAATAATGTTTGGAGGCACAGTATTCAAGCCCCCTAGGTCCTTTAGATGACCTTTAAAAATATAAGAATAAATTGACCTTTGGATATTTAATCATAAAAAAAAATGTAGCAGAGTAGAAACAGAAAATATAGCATGCCAATATGATCTAGATGAAAAAGAATTTATCATGCAATTATTTTTATTAGGTTACCCCAGTTTGTTTTTGGGTGAAATAATGCATCGCAAAGAGCGGGCATAATAACGCAATAAGCAAAGTCATGCCCTATTGGGACCTAGCATGATTTTGCTTCTGCATGCTGAAGACCCTAATTTTAGGTTTGCAAAGTCATTCCTTGATAATAATGGGTGTGATTTCACCTATAATGTGAAATGAAGTACAAAAATGTAACACTTAAAATAAGAAACCTGATGGATGATGCAAAAGTAGATAGAAAGGACAAGATATCTTGGTAGTTAATCTCTCCTTCCAGATTACGACATGGATCCACTAGATCAAACAACAATTAGATCAATGTAGTAGAAGACCAAATCCAAAATTTGCACTTCGAGGTTAGCTTGTAGAAGAGAAAGGAAGCAGATAGAAAATAACTTGCGAGTGTGTTAGAATAATCAAGCGTGTCTTAGAAATAATAAGTGTATGAGATCGATCGTGTATGTGTGTGTGTGTGAAATGTGAGATAATCCTTCCTTTTACAAGAAATATTGAAGGCAAAAAGAATGGCAAAACCTCAGGAAAGTCAATGCCAAACATGTTAAAGATAAAAATTAGGGTTTCTACGAAAGAAACCCTAAAAATACGAAATCACACCCCATATTGACAGGTTGTGATTTTGCTTTTGTAAAATCGCACCCCATATTGATCGAGCGTGATTTAACTTAGAAGGGTTAAAAATATAGAGCAATGGGAAAGAGGCTCATCCCTTGCCTTAGGTAGGGGTTATGGACCTCTTAGAGGGCTCTAGGAAGATTGCCCACTAAAAGTGGGTCAATTTTTATGTCTACATTTTACCCCCTCTTTGATGCATTTATAGCCTAATAAATGCATCAAATAAAGGATGTAGGTACACACTCGAGGAAAACAATAAGCAAAAATATGGTGGCTATTTTAGAATAAAGGGGTGGTGCAAAAATGGTGTTGTTTCGAACACTTTTAAATTTTCCACGCAAATCAAGGTATTAGGGACTTTAATGCCTCTATAGGCTAGGGTACCCCCTAGAGTTTTATGAGGAATACATTCCTCATAAAAACTTGAAAGGGTTGATGCAGAAGAAGAAAGAGAGAAAAACAATGAAAATTGAGAAAAAGAAGGGTAAAAATCAGGGTTAAAAAGGTGAAAAAAGGTAAAACCCTAATTCATTTTCACTTGATGAAGGAGAAAGAGGTCTAGGTAGAAAATACAATGGTGCTAGTAGTGCATTGAACTACAATCACAAGTGATGAGGCTAGCACAAAGGTAGACCGAGTATAGGTAGACCCTAGAATCTTTTCTTTGCATGTAATTTCCTTCGTGTTGTGTATTTAGGGTAGTTTTAGGTTTTTTAGATATTTTTGTATCGTATTAGATGATGGGTTTTACACCTGACCGAGATGCAATTTCATGGCCCAGTCACGATTTCACCCTAGGAAAGGCATGATGAAATCACACCCAAATAAATTTTGGTGCAATTTCACAAAATCATGCCTCGAAAAAGGGGGTGCAATTTTGTGAAATCGTGCCTCAAAAAATGGGGTACGATTTCGCTTAAAAATAAAGCAAAACAAAGGAGAAAAAGAAAGAAAAAGTAAAATACGAAAAAGGAAAGAGATGCAAGCAATATATGAAATTCAAATATTAGGTGTAGTCATCTGATGCTTAAATCAAACATTTTAATTTTTTTTTTTTAAAGAAACTGGGGAATTTTTTATTTATTTGTGTGGTTGTAGCTAGGTATACTCGAGAGTCAATAGTGATGGGCAGGTGCATTGGAGCTTGAGCATGATGCACTAGGGCTAGTGGATATGGATTAGCTAGAGGTGGTGGGTCTAGACCACCTTTCTAGGATGTCTCGCATTGAGATAGATAGGGCTATGTTGATAGCCCAAGCATAGAGGCGGTACCTCTTGTCCACCTTCTAGTTACCCACAAGGGAGCTCATAATCACACTAGAGGATGTGTGATGGATTTTGCACATTCCTATTAGGGGAGTGCCTATCTAAAAAGTACAAGGGCAAGTAGCTGCTTTGTAGTAATTTTTGGTAGGTTTGATCCACCAAGTGTGAGACAGCACCATTGCTATTGATTTGATGGGTAGATATGGGATGAACCCTCTAATGACCATGCTCTATGAGGATGTGAATAGGATTTTGATGTATCATACTAGTAGATGATATGTTCCATGGCCCATGGTAGGAGTAGTGGTAGACATGTGATACCAGGGAGTTAGGTTTGCATGGGATCCATATGTATTGGCCTACTTGTACAATACATTGTACAACATTGTGTATAAGCGGTGTACAAGTTTAGTCTACATGATATTGCTCTTGGTGTGGTACTGGGAGCATATAGCTATTCGAAGGCCATATGCACTTTCAAACCCAATACCTAGTTAGGAGAAACCAACATTATATAGGTGGTTGAGATCACTAGAGAGGTCTATGAGGGCCTATGCAGGGAACTTACCACTATCTAGGTGGGTGATGAGCTTCGAGAGGTGAAGCTCATCTGGATACCATGGCACCTTTACCCAAGGTGGGCTAAGGATAGGGTGGAGCTAGCTAGGGTGAGGAGGATCATGTGTTTAACATCAAGTAAAGATCTACAAATTTGACAAAGTCCTACGAAAGTTCAATATTTTATAGGGATTCCTAGACCTAGAGGACTACTAGTATCAAAGGGTGACCCAGGATCCAATAGGGGTCAAAGGTGAGTCAAACATAACCAAGTGGGTCAAGGAGGATTTGGATGATCCTCCCTATGTTGACTTGAGGATGGATGATACAAGAGTGGTCTTCAGATATAGGTGGTGGTAAAGAGGAGTTGTGCCCCAGAGGATATCCCTGTTAGTTTCGATATAGAGGCTCCAGGTCATGGGCTTGGACATACAGTGAGCTTTTCAAGAGGTTGCTCTCCAAGCCATAGAGATGGAACAATAGGGTCCTACAACCCCAAGATAGAGGTAGTTGTGTGCATGGGTCATGGTGGTGTTAGAGATCATACAAACTATAGGTATCGAATAGGTAGGGGTAGGAGGTGCTCCCACAAAGGCTAGGAGGCTACAAGGAAGAGACCCAAGAGAGGCCTCAAAATCTATAGTGGCAACTAGCTAGGAGGAGATAGAGGAGCTATGAGAATAGGTAGCTACTCTATAGAGCCAGATGGCCTAGATATAGTAGGATAGTGCTAAGAGGCTAGAGGGACTGTAAATCTCACTAAGCACCACAAAGGTTGAGAAGCATGCAATTTGGGAAAAGGCCAATCAGCTCCAAGGGAAGGTGACCTATATATATGGAGAGCACTATAGGGCTAGTGCAAAGAGTATGGCTATCATTGGGAGTAGCTAGGTAGGTTATGGGATGTAGCTACTATAGGTGTAGCTATGGAGGATAGGAGAGAGGCTAGAGGTATCCATTTAGTAGACTATATTATTTAAGATAGTGTATTGTGTACCTATCCCTCTGTAGTAGAGGATGTCACTTCCTCCATATCTGTAGTTAGTGAGCAGATCACAATCTCAATTACATACAGTGATAGTATCACAATAGTCTATATAGTAGCCTACGTTACCTCCTCCTTAAGGCAATCCAGAGGGAGTAGGCCCTTAGAGCTAGGGCTAGGGACTTGGATTGGGATGATGCACCAATTTTTGATTGTGGTGTGCATCCCTAGGTTGAGTGTACCAAGTCTAGATTATGGTACACCAACAAAACACTAGGATGATGTATCTCTTTATCTCGAGTAATACATAGCTACTCCTTTTATCTTATTTTGTGTGTAATGGTGTGATGATTTAAGGTTTTAAGTTTTGTTTATGTTGTGAGTTTATATATTGTATGTTTTATGTTTTTATGTTATGCAAACTACCTAAATGCAAACTACATGAAATGGATGGATGGAAAAATAAGAATAATAAATAAGAAGGAGAAGGATGAAGAAGAAGACGAAATAAGAAAGAAAAATAAGAAGAAGGAAGAAGAATAAGAGGAAGAAGAAGAAGATCCAAAGGTCAACCAACTGAAACAAATAAGGATGGGCTATCCGTAGTACAAAACTAGCATAGGTTGCAAGGAACCAGTGTAGTTAGATACTATATATCATACCAGAAAAGAAGGGCTAATCTTTCTATAGGTATAGCACTTGCAATAGTGTAGAAGTGTATGGATTCTGACCCGCTATGGGTGGTTGCTCCCTTATTGACTATTGTGAGGTGATTACCCACTAGGATGTATGTTGAGGTCTACTAATATCGACCAAGGAGCTTATCCTATAATGGGGTGTTGAACCTGCTGAGTGAAAAGAGAGTATGAATCGATAGAAGATCAAATGTAATACCCACTAGGATGTACAAGTATCCCATGTGGGGTGTAATATACTAATGAACTATGCAAGTGCTATCCCAGATAGGGTTTTTTGATGAGATGAAGACAATGTGAGGGTGTGTGTGATTGTGGTAGAAATGTTGCTTTCCTTTTGAGGTCAAGAAGAGGAGAAGAAGCAAAACATCAAAGAATAAGTAGAAGAAGAATCCCTAGGTGGGGATCATGCTAGGCATCAGAGTCCTAGTGAAAGTGCAATGCATGTGAGATACAACCTAACTAGGTATCATCACATGCCATTATCATAAAATACCCAAAAATATATATGCACAAGCAATCATGAATAGTCAATCATGTAATTTTATGACATGTAAACATGCAAGTTGTTTTAGATGTTAGTAAAACATGCAATTATGACAAGTAGCAATGCAATATGAGCAAGCAGGTGGATGCAATAGAAATGCAAATGTAGCTAAATGATGTTTTTTTTTTTTTTCTAAATAGGATTATACTCAATGCAAAATCTAAAAGCACCATTCATCTTATTGTAATGAATAAGCATGCCACATTCTATTGTACCAAAGTTTTCCCCAAATAAGATGTCCTTGCAATAATGAAAATCATGGAGGAGTTCCTCGAGGGCCCTTATTTTGAGAGCCATGGCATGATAATCATTACATTTGTGAATAACACCATTATTTTTAACATAAAAAACACCATATAACAACTCACCATCTTCTTTTAAAGTAGCAGGTTTATTTTTAGAACAAACAAACCTAATCATGTTACAAAATATCAATTTTGGAGGAGAAGTGGAACTTTTATCTTTTGTTGTCTTTTGATAATTCATATTCTCAGCATAGGTTAGAATATGGTCATCATCCTCAAATGGTAAAGGTTGGTTTTTATTAGGTATAAAACCTATGCCACATCTCCTAGGCTAAATCTCAACATCCAAGGGCTCTTGAATGCCCTTTTGTTATGACCCCAAATCTTTACCTACATATCCCATACTAGATAGGATATGTTTAGGAAGATGATAATTATTAGTGAGATAACATTGAGCAAAAGAGTGCTCACTAGGAGAGGGATTGCTACCATGAATATTTTCTTCAAAGGTAGTTCCTCCGAAGATAAAGGTACACATGCCAATGTGTACAATATCACCTTTCTTATGGGGAAAGCCCATGGTTCTTGGTGATGGTGGTAGCTTAGCTAGATCCAAAATAAGCTCTTGGAGTAACTTATTATCATGATCCAAAGATGAAAAATTGGATGCATGTTCCTCACTCACTTTTAGACTTTGAAGACTTTTTGATATTTGAGATGGAGAATATGGAGAAATTGTTTAAGAAATAGAAGGGCATGAGTTAAATTCATATTGAGCTAACTCTATATTTGAACAAAATTAAAATGGTCGAGGGTCACCATGAATAGTGACAACTTGATTTTTATATTCAAATTTTAGACATTTATGAAGAGTAGAAGGGACAATCTTCATTGCATGAATCCAAGGATACCCAAGAATATGTAGGACAATGTACCACATAGAAAAAAGTATCCAATATTCTAGGTCCAACTTTTAAGGGAAGAGAAATGACACCACGGGATTCTTGGGACTCATTTTTGAAAAAAATTATAATGATATCAGATTTTGTTAAATATTCCTCTTTTAGACCAATTTTTTGAAAGAATTGATATGTACACAAGTTGAGGGAAGAAACATTATCAATCAAGACTCGCTTGATGAGGTTTTCCCCAATAAGTGTAGTGATGTAAAGGGAATAATATCCATGTAAGTTTGAGGAGGGTTTATCATCATCTGAGAATGAGACATGATGTATCCCAAAAGAACCTATGACATCAACTATGGTATCAAGGGAGATATCTAGGGAAACTGATTATTGTTTTAAATTTTGTAAATATGAGCAAGGTTTATTGTCATTGATGTCAAGAGGATGATGACCAAGTTTCATTGTCATTCATGCATTTATGTCAAAAGGTTGATGTCCAAGTTTTAGTGTCATTAATATCCTCCAGTGGTTTTTCCAAAAGGTAAAGAAGTAGGTTTAAATAAAAATAATAATATTATAATATATAATTGAAGATACAAAATTTACAACATAACCTTAAGGGCATGTTGGAATATGTAATGCAACATTGTGTAAATTATTCTTAGACTAAAACATAAAGTCTAAAGAGTAATATTTGAATTAGAAAATAATTATATTTTATGTAAAAATATTCCTGCCCAATTAATAAATAAAATAAGGGTGCTAGGAATATTTAATTTGTGGGAAAAAGTTATTTCCCATTTTCTGAAAAATATTAGAAAGTAACTAATCACTTTCTAATATTCGATAGATGCCACTTATCACACATATCAAATATTATATTGTGATAATATTAGAAAGTAACTAAGCACTTTCTAATATTTGATAGATGACACTTGTCACACATCTCAAGATTAGATTGTGATAAGATTAGATTGTGATAAGATTTAGGGTTGTAGTAGAAAAGCTTATCTTTAAATAGGGGTGTTTTCTACTACATATTAACATATCTTGTCATATTGACTTGTGTTGTAATATCATGTTGATGCATATTGTTGCATAACATTGAAGCATTCTTGTATTGTTGAATCAAATGAGTAATATAGTGAGCTTCATAGCGGATGCTTCCCTTCTTCATTTGAAGTAGGGTTTTACCACTTAATATTGGTGTTGTGGGTTTTCCTATTTTGTTTGTTATTGATCTTGTGGAGCATTCTTCGATCTTGGGGAGACTTTGATTGTCTCACAGGGCACTTATATTGCAATGTAAAGCAGTTTTGAAAGCATTCAAAGGGAAAGAAGCATAAACATGTAATCTATCAAATGAAACAAAGTATGCAATAAAGAGGGTGGATTTCTCCTTCTATTCATTCATTCATAGCTTCAAAACTTAAATATAGGATATCCCATTGAGGGCTTTATAAATTGATACTTTCAACATTACAATGTGCAAGGGATCTAATCCCTTGCAAGGTCTTAAAGTGATGTTCTATTGGTGTGAATCTCGCGTCCCACAATTGAGAGCTATCCTTTAACCTGTTCTTATTGTCTTCTTAGCTCCTCCCTCCTGCATAGAATACCTACACCTACACACAAGGGATTGAAAGGGGGTTAATAGCACCTGTGTTATAGAAATAAAGCATTGAAAGCATAGAAAATAAGTTATTCTAACAACATCAAAACTAATCTATAACACATGGAAATTATTCTAGATGTTGTATGAATGAAGTATAATCTAATATAAATGCTTTTGGAGTGATTCAAATACATATTTCAAAGTAAAAGTATGCAGAAACAGTGACCATCCCTGACAAGGACACCTAGACCTACAACATTGGAGACCTCAAATCTGCCATCAAATCTACTCCAAATTTCACCAAATTTGGACCAGAGGTTCACCTAAGCATGTCTAAGGGGTCTCTGGAGGAATTTCTATCAAATTACCTTCTGTTTTGTGACAATCCCTTGGTGTGACACCTATTGACTACTAATCGTCCTCAGGTGGGATGGTTATAGATCTTGCTTCTTTTTGTCACCAATCCTCAAGGAAATTGGTCTAAAATTTGTTTAGGGGCTTTTTCGACAAATGGCGCCAAGTCTACCTCCAATTTAGCTAGTTTTGGATTACTAGGATGGGTTTCTATTGCCCCTAAAAATACCTTCCAGTGAAGAGGATTTCAAGGTGCAAAATGGGGGGCAATTTTGGTTTGCAAAAGGTGAGGATGAAATTGGGCAGCACTTCGTGGCTTGAATGCTTCAACTCTCCTCTTTGAAATTGGGTGCCTACACCTCTTTTTATAGCCCAAAATGGCATCTAGGGAAAAGGGGCAAGTCTTGCCATGTGAGGTAGGTGTCATCATGTGTCCTAATCCTTGACATGCATTGGTGAGGGAAGGTTGCCCATTTGGGGCTCCCAATATTCTATCCCTGACCCTAATTGCAGGTCCCCAATCAATTTGGGGTGATTGGACATGGTAATGGCAGTCTTTGATTGCCATTTCCCATGTCCTTTGACTTTTTCAAAGGTCTTTTTAGGGACCGTCCCACCCAGGGACGGTTATGGACGGTCATCCTTGGGTGGGACGGTCACCAACTATGATCGTCCCTTGGTGGGACGGTCACTAGGAGGTGCCCCAAAACTACCATAAACTGCTAGGAAACCTCCAAAATATGTTTTTGAGCCTTATGCAAGCCTGGAGGGTGCCCAATGGGGCCATATGATATCGATAAGAGTGGCATATGTGAAGCCCTGGTAGTCTTATCTGATTTACACGATTTAGGTGTCTACAGATACCCCATTTTGAGATGCGCTATGTGAAACAAAGTGTTGAGAAAAATATATCACTAAATAATAAAATGATTAAGGTTGTTCATTAACCTAATAAAATTTGGATGCCTCCATTGTGGAAATAGCATACATTCTTGGAATCCTTGCCATTGACATAGTCGAAGGATCAATTTTGGGTATACCTTTCAGCTGTGCTATAGTAACAGTATTATGGGACTTAGAGTATACTAGGTCTTGGTGCCTTGCATTCTTGTAAATATTTTCATGGGTCAATTCCCAAGGTTTCAAGGAGGTCAAGCCTATCTATTTTTTTCTTATGCTGATTCTTTGCCCTAGTATGGGCTTGAAAATTTATCTTCAGACAAGATTCTTTTGAATGCATGGAATTTACACTTCTGAGTGTTTTAATGTTGATTCAATTTTTGAATTTATTATTATGAATACCCCCTAAAGTGACAATTCGATGAGGGCATGACCAATGATAAATTTATGAGTCACTTGACTCATATGACTAAATTGGTGCAACACTCTATTTTGCCCATGGTACTGTAGACCTATATGAAGGGGATTTTTGACTATTTTAATGAATATTTCTGGGGGCAAAAGGCTAAAATTTTCATTCCCGTGGAGTAGTCCAGATATGGAGGCCTTCTTGGGGAGTAAAATAGAAAATTTTTATGGATCCAAAATATTATAGGTTCAGTCTTGATCCCTCCTAATTTGGTGACCATTTTGCCTTGTTTTTAGTGGGTTTTTTATCCTATTTTGATATTTTTAAGATTTTTTAGTGCAATTTTTTGGTGACCATCATAGGGGGGATGAGTATAGTATTTATGACCATCCTAGGGTGGGACATCTGGCCAAATATGTTCTCATCCCACCTAGGGATGGTCGACTTCTTTTGGAGCTATATAAGCCCAAAATGAGGCCTATGAGCTCATTTCTTCATTCTACTTGGAGAAGTTGGAGAGGAGAGAGGTAGGAGAGTGATATTATGAAGTACAGTGCTATAAAAATGTCAACCTACAACATTATCCAGCCATTAGATGCAACAGGCGGTGGATCCAGTGCAAAATGGGTATGAACCACATGTCTTTCTCTGCCCTAATTTATTGTGTTTTTATGATTTATGCTGCAATTTTTATATGACACCTACACTAATGGTTAAGAAACCCTAGGAGTTTTGAAAAGTATGTAATTGAGCTATTATTTATGTTTTAGATGCAAAAAATTAGGGTGAAATTGCAAATTTTAAGTGATTTTTATGGTTTTTTAGGGCAATTTTAGGGGTTAAATTGACCCTATTTTACCCATTTTTAGGGACCGTACCTGTAAGGGAAGGTCACTAGTGGCCGTCCCTAGGTGGACGGTTACCAAATTAGCCAAAAAGGGCCCTTTTGCAGTCATTTTTTTGGTATTTTTAGAGCAAATTTATGCATTTTTAGTGCATTTTTCTTGCATTATTGACTAGTTATTTTGTATTACCAGATAGTTAGGAGTTGGTACAGAGTTATAACTATCTTTCAAATCACTAGAGACCATTTGAATGCTGCATACTGGTGATGGCTCGCTGCCATTAACCTGAAGTATGTTACGCGGTTAGATCCCGTGGTGGGTGACTGCACCTATCTAACTATACTGATAGATCTATGGGACCCTCATACTAATACTTTACATTTAGCTACGGGGGAGATGATAGTGACATTATAGGATATATATCAGCTACTATATATACCGATAGAGGGGTGCCTAATAGTGTCCTCTCCTACAGAGCAGAGAGAGGCCATTGTGTGGAGGTACTTCGAGGTGCATTGGGAGAATGCAATGATTGATCTTCTTAGTGGAGGGATATTAGCGACTTCGTGGTATCAATATGGTGTGCTTGGTATTAAGCATGCCCTATTGATGACCTAGATCAGCAACATGTTATTACCCAATTCTTCAGGTGTTAGGTTTCTATGGAACCTATTAGAGCTGGTGTTCACTCTTATGGATTGTACAAAGGATGAGCCCATAGTGATGGCTTGGGGTCCTACTTTATTAGCATAGTTGTATGATGAGTTGTATGAGATCTACTCTCATGGGAGGAAGGGTTTGGGCTATAGCTTTCTACTATAAGTTTGGGCTTGCCAGTATATTGTTGTGGAGAGACCACGGGAACTACCATGGACCACCCAAGTAGAGCTACCAGATAGGGATATTGGCTATGGCTAGCTATGGAAGAGGTCACATGAGGTAGGTCAGAGCCAATGACATGCTAGGGAGGTTGAGCACTATGCAGAGGCTTTTGCATGGCTCAGGGCAATGAAAAGTGAGTGGAGATGCTACAAGGATTATCTTGACTAGAGGGAGGCTGAGAGACAGCTACACTGAGTTTGGTGAGGTAGATGGTTGATAGGCTGACATGGGACAAAATGAGAGTACTTATCTTATGATCATGTGCTATAATAGTTCAAGCTATGTTAGGGGATGCCTAGGGATCCGATGGTCTACCGTCATCATGGGGATGAGAGGACTCTAGCTTGGCTAGTTGTAGAGGCACTGGGGGAGGAGTCAAATCCTAAGGTGGCATTTTTTTATTTTGATGATGCAAGCACTACAGAGGAGTATGATGCATGGTGGGTCATACAATAGTGGTGATGGGAGGGACCACAAGGTAGGGATGAAACTTCCAAGGTAGCGGGTGCAACTAGGGGTACTCCATATGAGGAGGGTTTTGGTGAGTCTCCATATGATGAGGAGGCAGACATAGGTGAGCAAGTTGTGCATCAGTTTATGTTAGTGGAAAGGGTGGAGTTGATTGATGTATAATATCTAGTAGGCTTTGATGAGGATGACCTTGGAGATCAGGATACGCAGGCATAGTTAGCAGCATAAGATGCTACCATTGTGGAGCTACATAGTGATCGAGCTTTACTATAGGTACAAGTGTAGAGTGCATAGGTTAATATGGAGAGGCAGGCAGAGTTGATAGCTATGCTTCGGGCGTAGGTTCATGGATAGGGTCCTAGCCATGGGGAGTCCAGTTGTGGCAAGTTAGCCATAATGTAGGAGGATATGGTACATCTCCATGGTTTGGTGGTGACCTATCAGACTCGATGTCAAGAGGAGTGCATCTACATGGATATGATGGAGGATGAGATGGGAACATTTTAGGTTTTAAAGCAACATATGTGCTTCAAGATCCACTAGGTAAAGCACAACAATAGGAAGCCCCTACAGCTAAGCATAGTTCATTTATATCACTTCAACACTTCCAATCAACTAAGCTCAATCAACTCCACTCAACAAAACACTCAATGAAATACAACTTTATTATAAACGCTAACCAAACATTTAACAATGCTTTCAATAACTCATACTATGGAACTCAACCTTGAATCAAGATGATGTTATAAGCCTAGTTATTTCTACCATACTAGCCCAAAGTGACCAAACACAACTGAAGGGATGATGATCCAATTTTTTTCCTAGCACCCCATAATCGAATAGTGCACCTTAAGGGGTGCATACTAGATCAGGCATTAGCTATTGGATCATAGCATAGCCATAGGAATGAGGTGTCTGGAGGTAGCAGGTCAGGGGGAAGCAAGTCTGGAAGCTCACAATGGACTCATACTAAGGGTAGAGGAAAGAGTTGAGGTACCGGTCCTAAGTGACCATGGCTAGCAGACTCTAATGGTTCTTTTTGGGCTTTTTGGTTTTGTGAAGTCTGAGGACTCACTTTTATTGTAGCCTACGGGTATTTTATGGACTATGATGTAGCTTTTGGATTTTACATATTGTATCACTCCAAATTTTTCACACCCTTACCTTCAGGCTATAGGATCCATGCCCGGAAGGGGGATGTGAAAAGGATGGCACGGTACCTCAGATCGAGAGGCCTTGCGAAGGTCCCGCCTCTCGGGGGAGGTGTATTATGGTGATTTTTTGATGGATGGTGGGTTCACCAGGAAACGTTTGAATGGCAGTTTCCATGCCTAGGTTGGGAATGTGTTTTATGTGTTCAGTTTTATCCTTAAACATTCAAGTCCTAGGTTTGGCCAAATGAATCTAAATTGCTCTATATGAAGATGCAGATTAAATGAATACAGAAGAACAAATTAGGACAGAAAATAGAGAAAGTAAGCAAGATTAAAAAGTCATACCTGATCCGGATGTCTGATGAAGATTTTGATTCTTGAAGTAGTTAGGATCGCCTCTGATTTGACAGGATCGTCTGCTATCAGACAAGATCATCTGAGATTTGACGAATTCATCAGACGAATTCGTCAAAGACCTACAATCAGAGAAGTAGACACAAAATGCAGAAAATGCAACTATTCTAACAGAGGGCAATGATGTAGAATAATAGGAATAACATTAAAATGATGATAATAAACAAAATACGAGTGTACTACAATGACTTAATGACAATTGGTGACTTTATTATGCATTTAAAGCTACATGGGTGAACTCCAAAATGCAAAGTAATAAGAAATAAACTCAGATTTAACTAAATGCAGAACAACGTATAAAATAAAGGATGAAGAAATGCAAACTCTGGGCACTGATTGCCCCCAATGTGGACTGCAGTCGAAATCGTCTCTGATTTGATCGAGATCGTCCGAGATCTGAACTAGATCGTCTTCGACGATGAAAGCTTGCTCCGGCTAAAAAGACAATGAAGTTCCTGCAAGAAAACTTGGAAGCAATGCAAATGCAGATGGTGACTTAAGATGATTCTAATGCGTGTGAAGGTCGATTTACAGGGAATTTCAGCCAGGGGAATGCTAAGGGGAGGGCCTAGGATTAAATAGGCTTAGGAGGGAGGTTAGGAGGTTGGAGATCATCCCTATTTGGGAGATCTCCAATGGGGAGGGTCTCTAATGGTGCAGACACGCTTCTGCCTGGATTAGAGACGCCGTTGGAACAGAGGCTAATTGTGAAAAATCAGTTTTGGGACAAGATCGTCTGGACGTCCTAGCCCAGACGAAATCGTCCGATCTAGGGCGATATCGTCTGATCGGCGACGATATCGTCAAACGGTCAAAACAAACTCTAAAAATGGCATGGGAAATGAGGAAACGGATTAAGCGACGGTTTGGGAGCGGTTTTGGAGGTTAAAATTTGAATTTGAATTATTTACTAGAGTAATTGTAATTATTAAGGTTTTATCGCGCCAATTTTAGGGTGCTACATTTTGCCCCCTCTTTAGCGAATTTTCTGAAGAAAATGTGTTAAAGATGAGTTCTTCTCGATCTACGAGAAAGCAAAAATTATTCCCATTTTTAGGCGACGATTCTTGGTCGAATCGTACGACAGCTTACTATGGTGCCCCCTCCGTGTTTTTACCCAAATCGAACGTTTGAGGTAAAAACGTGAAAAAGCAAAAATTTTAAAATGTTTTTAATTGTGTTTTGAATAAAATTAAGAAAAATAGGGTAAAACCCTAATTCATTTTTACTGTTCATTTTTAGTTTCTGGAGCTCTGTAAGCAAAAATGGTCGAGACAACACACAGATCGACAGAGGTCCGACGCGGGCTACGGGTAAGAGTCTAAACTTAGCTTAGAATGGTTTAAGTTGAATTTACATGCTTTTTAGATTGATTTTAAATAAATTTTGAGCATCGCGGCCATTTTTGGGCCGTCGACGTCGTCGGGACGAAATCGTCTCGATTTCGACGAAATCGTCTCAAGTTCGCCGATTTCGTTGAAGGGCGAAATCGGCGAAAGGGGGATGATTTCGACTTGCAAAATCGGAGACGATTTTGCTCAAATTTGGGACGATATCGTCCAATAGTGGACGATATCATCATTTGTATAAAATTGAACTGATTTTACTTGCATTATTAATCACTTGAGTTTTTATTAATGATTTTTTTATTGTGTTGTTGTTTATGTTGCAGAGAGGTTTACTAAAGAGCAGAGAATGGAAATACGATGGGTTGAGAGATGACTTGGCCGCTCTATCATAGGCAGAGCGGGATCAGCTGGCTCAGGCCGGCTTACAGCATGTGGCAGAGATGCCACAAGTTTCTATAGACATGGGGCTACTGACAGCCCTGGCAGAGAGGTGGTATCCGGGTTCTTCCTATTTTCGGTTACCCATAGGGGAGATGACTCCCACATTGGAGGATGTATGGAGGATTCTGAGGATCCCCATACAAGGACGGTTGATCACTCCTACGGCCAATCAAGGCCATGCTATGATGCGGTTGTGTGGCGATCCGAGCTTCGCCCTGGAGAAGGGCGGAGTGAACATCGAGGCGTTGCGTCAGATGCCTGGGGCATCGAGACTCACACGGGTTTTGGCCGGAGTGGTAGGTGGACTTCTGCTGTGCCACCAAAGTGGGTGCAGGGTACCATGGGTGCTAGCAGATGTGATCTGCGACATGCGTGACCATGGTTATAGGTTCTCTTGGGGCAGCTTTGTTCTATGCCGATTGTACAGGATCCTGCATGGGGTCGTGTACAAGGGCGACCGATGTCTGGTTATGACATCACTACTACAGGTTTGGTGCTAGGAGCACATTGCGGTGCGAAGGCCGGTAGGGCTTCCTTTGATAGGGATTGACGGGGAGAGGCCCCGAGTTTTCTACTGGTGGCTCCAGAGAGGGTCACAGCGGCGGATTGATCTGTCGATGTCCCGGAGACTATTGGATGACCTTGTCCCGGACCAGATCACCTGGAGGCCTTGGAGGGACCATCCAGGGTGGGCCAAGGATGGACAGGAGCTGGCTCGCATCTAGGTGAGTCTCGGATGGGGGAGAGGTGGAGCTCCACCGCTACGACCGAGTTTTGCGACAGTTCGGTCTACAGCAGGGGATCCCATCTCTCAAGGATTACGAGTTTTCTTGGACTATCCGGGATAACACTATAGTGAGCGGGGCTCCGGATATGCAGTGCTTCTGGAGTTAGGACGTAGATGATGCCCCCATTCAGCCAGTGGATGGGGATGATGCTAGGGTAGCCGATGGCTACGATGCCTGGTACACAGGCATCCGCCCTCCTCGGATGACGAGGGCTCAGGGTCCGATTCACGTAGTTGTGCATCGAATGGGGAGGTGGTGCCAGGCGGCCATTGAGGCGACCCAAGGTCACGACGGGAGAGAGTAGAGGAGACCACAGGCACAGCAGAGGCCACGACAGTGGGAGAGGAGGGAGGAGAGACCCCCTTCTCCATAGAGAGAGAGGCCACCATCGCCCGATAAGGGCAAGGGTGTTGACACTAGGGAGAGCAGCGAGACAGCGACTCTTCGAGCTGAGGTTGCCCGCCTGCGGGCTCAGGTGCAGACATTACAGGATGAGGCTACACGACATCGAGCTGAGGTCCAGCCGGGCGGAGGAGCGAGCACTCGGGATTTAGCATGTGCTATTGCCCGGGTTACATTCTATCGAGCTCTATACTACCGAATGGTGCCGGAGGAGGAGCCATTACCACTCGGCTACATCATGGAGCCGATCGTGATGGGGTCATCTAGGACATCATCACGATCGGCATCCAGGACTCATGGCACCACACGAACTACGATGGGGCCACCTCCTCCACCTCAGGGCGGGGGAGGAGATGAGGTCGAGAGCTCGAGGGGTTCTCGAGACACTACTACGATTGGAAGAGGATATATGATTGAGAGGATTGAGTATGCCAAGATGTAGATTGTGGCATACCAATCCAGGTTTTTGATATGATGTACATATATTTGATATATATATAGATGAGATATTTTTTGATCATATGACTTGTGTCTTATGTATTTTTATGATGCTTTTAATGTTTTGATTGATTGATTTGATGATTCATGTAATTACGTCGTTGGAAATATTATGGTTGAAATGTCATGCTTGAAAAATTTAAATGAAATAATCTGATAGAACAAATTGGTTGTTGATGATGTGATGATTTGATAAAAAAATAAAATGGGACTTTTAACAATAATTTCAAAGGACATTGTCGCTATTATAGACCATTTCATGGAGTCGCCGCTCACTCGGTCGTCAAGCTAATCCCGGTATAGAAATATTGTTAAAAAGTAAAAGAGTGCTTAAGAGACTGTCTTAAGACTTTGGTGCAATGGTGCAAATGATGATGATGATGGTTTGTTTTCAGATTTTCATAAAAATAGTATGCATGAAATAATGTTAAAATGATTTTTGCTAGGCATAAATTCCTAAGTGTGATAAATTTTTTGGATAATTCCCTAGGAATTATACCATCATTGCAAAATTGAAGGTTGACATAATGACATGAAATAGTGATAATGTGCATGCTTTTTGCAAAAAACATAATTGTGTAACATAATGATTTAAGTCATATGGTTTTCATGATTTTCAAATAAATGGGGAATAAAAATTGGTACAATGGTTTGCGCTAGGCATAGAATATGTAGGTATAGACTTATACCATCATCGCGAAATCCAAAAAGAGATAGTTTTATTGCATGGTTGATTTTTAATAAACAGAAAATATGAAGATGAGGACTTGCGCTAGGCATAAAATTCCAATTTTGGTTTTGGAACTATACCATCGTCGCGAAAGTCGACAATATATATATGTGTGTGTTTTGATTGTATGGTTTTGAAAGAAATTTTGATTTTTTCTATTATGTATGTAGTTGTCTTTATACTAAACAACTGTACTTTAAAGAAGAAAATGAATTATTCCAGACAATTTGCAAAAAAATATTTCAAAGTATCTTAAAGACAAAAGTTAGATTTATAAGGAATCCCATGTGCATATGTGAATTCATTTCCAATCTTGATTTATCATAATGATACACAAAATCTCTCAAATACAAAATGTGTGTGCAATTGCTATGTTCATTTACCAGTTTTGAGCAAGATAATATGATACAAGTGATTTGAATGAACCAAATAAGTGTTCATTAACCATGATGTAGATGCATATAACCATACCAGACTACTATGTAAGTCGGATTATCAAGAGCTAGCTAATCCATAAGCAGACATAGGTCTGTACAAAAGAAGGTCACTAATGTGACAGACATATCGCCACGCTAGGAGTTACCCAAGGCCAAGCAGGTTGGGCACAAACCACCTGTTATGGGGCTTACCTCACAGTTTTTGAATAATTGAGAATTCCAGGGATTCAAGCTCATCAACCCTTCTTTTCTTTTCAAAGGGTAGGGAAAGGGATTTTATTGCTTTTTGCTTTTGCTTTCTTTTGCTTTCTTTTTTATTTTTGCTTGATAATGCTTGGAACATTGTTGTAATGATATAAAATAACATTTTTCTTTTTCTCTTTTTCTTGAACTTTGCTTTTTCTTTTTTTTTCTATGCTAGGGATACTTGCTCGGATTAGTTGTAGAGCAAGGGATTTTTATTCTGGGTAGGGGTGAGCTTGTCCTTTTGCCAATTCTCAAAGATTCTAGACCATGTGCATGATAGGATAGCAGGGGAAACTTTTCGCTCAAGAAACCACTTCTACTATGTAGCATAGCATGGAAATTACAAATATAATCATTTTATTGTGAAAGGATGTGCTTGGTTTAAGTAAATAACAAGATCAATTCTCTGTGCTCAAACTTTATTTAATTGAATTTTGTGGACTTTGATATAAGAGAGATTAGTAATCATGCCAGATAAAAATCAAGATATTTATTTTGTGTTTGTGAAAGTGAGGGATTCCAAATAAATGCTAATTTATCCAAAATAATTTGAAACATATAACTGCAACATTTGTAAGAAGATATATATAAAAATACTTTTTGAGAAGTTTTGAGAATGTTGACTCTCTCTTTCTTCTTTATGTTGTTTTGGTTTCGAAAGAGTCAAGAATATTGCTGTTTTTATTTTTATTATTTTTATTTTTTTTGAAAGAATTAACAAGTGCCATAAATAAATACAAGAAGTAGTTTTGAATATTTTGATGATTATGAATGTTTTTGGTATTTTTGATTTTGAGTGATGGAATTGGTGGTATATACAAGATGATCTATATACACTATACAAGGTTATTTGAGTATAGCATGTCTAAGGTTGCTTCAAAATCAAAGGAGGTTTTGAAGGATAATTTGGTTGTGTTGAAGGTAAGAACAAAAGGTGATGAATAAAAGGTAGTGATAACAAAAGCTTTGTTATAATGTAGAATAATGTAGCAAAAGATTTGACTTTTATATGTGTAAAATTGATCATGTTACAAAATAAAATGTCAGAAGGATAAGAAAGTTCTTCATTCTTATCACTATCTTCCAAGTCTTGATAAGATGGAGGGAGTATATGTGAAAGATATGCATGGGTGTTATTTGGTAAACAAGGATGATCATATATGGATGAAGAAAAGTGATGGATAGAAGATAATTGTGACAATAGAGAATGTATAGAACTTGATGTTTCAACCATTAAATATTCTTCAAATGGTGTTGGGTCACCATGTATGGTAACAATTTTAAACTTCAAACATTGGTGAAGAGTAGAAGGGACAACCCTCATCGTATGAATCCAAGGACTTTCGAGAAGTAGGTTGTAAGGTGAAGGGCAATATGCTACATAAAACAAAGTATCCAGGATCTTGGATCCAATATTAAGGGGAAAAATTATAGTACCTTGAGCTTCTTGAATTTCATTGTTAAAAGATTTTATAATAACATTTGATTCATTAAGATCTTCTTCCTTTGATTTGAGTTTTTGGAATAATTGATAAGTGCATAAATTAAGAGAGGAGCCATTATCTACCATGATAGTTTTAACAAGTGTTTCTTTACTAGATCCTGTAATGTAAAGATAGTAGTCTTCTTGTGGAGTAGAGGAAGGAATCTCCTCATCATAGAATGAAATATGGTTAACCTCAAGAGGGTTTACACCATTAATTATGTTCTTAGAGAAAATATGATGAGGAACAAATTGTTGGCTAGGTATCTTGAACAAAGTTTCCTTATGAGAACTTTGTAATACTTCTAAAAGGGATATCTTTGCTTGAGGATTAATCACTTGTTGTTGGCTATCAAAGTGGATTTCAGATTGAGATTTTGATTCTAAATATGAGCTTTCTATGCTTACATTCCATTTTGGATCATTCTCTAGAGCCAAAGATAGTTTTGAAGGTTGGTCAAATGAGGAATCCATATCTTGAATATCAGATTGAGTTGATTGAACTTGAGGTTGCTCATTTGTAGTTTCTGTTACAATATTAGTAATATCATCATGATGGGACACATTAACATGCAATATTTGATTGGTTTCTTGTTGTTGATAATTGAATAGGGGTTCTTGGGAGATCCCCATGTCTTGATTGATTATTGGTATTTGTTGTGTAGGAGTTTGATTGTTTACTTGGAGATTTATAATCAGTTGTAGATTGTAATTCCTTTATATTAAAAAGACCCTCATCAATCAAATCTTGAATTGCACATCTTAAATCTTTACATTTTTGTGTCATATGTCCATCCACTCTATGATATTCACAATGTAGCTCAGGTTTAAACCAATCTGTTGTGGTATCAGGTTGTCTTATGGAAGGGAGTTCAATCTTATTTGTGTCAAGTAAATACTTGAGAATTATATCCATTGGTTGATTGAGCTTAGTAAATTTACGTGATGAAGGTTTTCGAGAGGTTTTTGATACGTGCCTTAGGAATTCAGTCATAAAAGGACCTAATGGTTTCTCACCTCTACTTTCTTTATTATGGGTTGAATGATGATAGGAAGATTGCGAAGTATGAGGTGAGTGCATGGTAGAATTGGAAGAATAAGTATTTTCTTGTTGAAATGGATGTGTTGTATTGAAAGAAGAATATTGAAATGGTGGAGGAGGATTGTATGTGGATCGATAGACATAATATGGATATATGGGAGAATAGATAATATCGTTATGAAGAGGATTGGAAAAGGGATTGTCCTATTGGGGTATGGATGAAAAATGAGAAAAGTGTGATGGAGGTGATGTTGAATAGGGATGAGGTTGGTCATAATCAACAAATGTATTTGGCTGAATTCTTCCAACATTACTGATGGGCTCATATTGATTTGAGTAAAAACTCATGGTTTCTTTAGTACTTCTAAAAGTAATATTTAGTATCTACTATTTAGAATTGAATCTAAAACATACAAACTTGAAATGATGATTTTGTTATATTTTTTTCTTGTATACATATATATTTATATTTTTTTTTTTATATTTTTGAATCAAAAAGATGCCTATGTTATTCACGTCGGGTTCACCAAAATGTATCGCTCCAAATTTTTCACACCCTTACCTTCAGGCTATAGGATCCGTGCCCGGAAGGGGGATGTGAAAAGGATGGCACGGTACCTCGGATTGAGAGGCCTTGCGAAGGTCCCGCCTCTCGGGGGAGGTGTATTATGGTGATTTTTTGACGGATGGTGGGTTCACCAGGAAACGTTTGAATGGCAGTTTCCACGCCTAGGTTGGGAATGTGTTTTATGTGTTCAGTTTTATCCTTAAACATCCAAGTCCTAGGTTTGGCCAAATGAATCTAAATTGCTCTATATGAAGATGCAGATTAAATGAATACAGAAGAACAAATTAGGACAGAAAATAGAGAGAAAAGGCAAGATTAAAAAGCCATACCTGATCCGGATGTCTGATGAAGATTCTAATTCTTGAAGCAATCAGGATCGCCTCTGATTTGACAGGATCATCTGCTATCAGACAAGATCATCTGAGATTTGACGAATTCATTAGACGAATTCGTCAGAGACCTGCAATCGAGAAGTAGACACAAAATGCAGAAAATGCAACTATTCTAAGAGAGGGCAATGATGTAGAATAATAGGAATAACATTAAAATGATGATAATAAACAAAATACGAGTGTACTACAATGACTTAATGACAATTGGTGACTTTATTATGCATTTAAAGCTACATGGGTGAACTCCAAAATGCAAAGTAATAAGAAATAAACTCGGATTTAACTAAATGCAGAACAATGTATAAAATAAAGGATGAAGAAACGCAAACTCTGGGCACTGATTTCCCCCAATGTGGACTGCAGTCAAAATCATCTCTGATTTGATCGAGATCGTCCGAGATTGTATGAGATCGTCTGAGATGATCTGAGCTTGCTCCGGCTGAAAAACAATGAAGTTCCTACAAAAAAACTTGAAACAAATGCGAATGCAAACAGTGATTTAAGATGGTCTAGTGCATGTGAAGTTGAGTTACAGGGAATTTCAGCCAGGGGAATGCCAAGGGGGAGGGCCTAGGATTAAATAGGCTTAGGAGGGAGGTTAGGAGGTTGGAGATCATCCCTATTTGGGAGATCTCCAATGGGGAGGGTCTCTAACGGTGCAGACACGCTTCCGCCGGATTAGAGACGTCGTTGGAACAAAGACTAATTATGAAAAATTAGTTTTGGGACAAGATCGTTTGGACGTCCTAGCCCAGACGAAATCGTCCGATCTAGGGCGATATCGTCTGATCGGCGACGATATCGTCAAACGGTCAAAACAAACTCTAAAAATGGCATGGGAGAAATGAGGAAACGGATTAAGCGGTGGTTTGGGAGCGGTTTTGGAGGTTAAAATTTGAATTTGAATTATTTACTAGAGTAAGTGTAATTATTAAGGTTTTACTGCACCAATTTTAGGGTGCTACACACACACTATATATATATAATATATATATATATATATATATATATATATATATATATATATGACTTTGCTTTGATCATTATTTCATATTTTACTGCTCCATGATATGTATGTTTATTCTATGCTTTATGGCGCTTTTGATAAATGTCTAACATGGATGCATGTATTTATCATATAATGTGAGTTGATGATATGTAGATGTGTAAGCTTTCTCTATATGATTTTGTAATTTAAAAGATATGCAGAAAATAGTTAGTGGTCGTTTAAATATTATTGCTAATATTTACCCAATATCTATCCTATTTCATGAACATTACTTAAGAAACAAAAGTGTATAAGGAAAGAATGTGTATGAAATGATTGATGTGATTTGAATTTTGTATGATGGATTTATGATGACTATTTGATGCATTATATGCTAGCACCATAGACTGTACAAAACGTATCTTTGTTATTTTCATGTTTTCTAACACTTTATGAAATGGATTTGGAAATTTTAAAAAATATGTGACAACATGGTGTAAAAATGGAATGGATAATGTAATGTGATATGATATATTTGATAGTTTTGAAGAGACTCAAACACTCTAGTTACCTAATAAAAAGTCATATAATAACTATACAAGATCTTTTGAAAAAGTATGCACCTACTAAGATAACCAATATAATCAAAATCCCCATGTGTTCACATGAGTTCATTACCATGATAACGCATAAGGTTATCCTAGTGCAAATGGGATTCACTCAGCCCATCGACACTAGAATTCACCCTGCGAGTCTCATTATCCTAAGTTTTGTACTTAGTTGGATTAGAATACTAGGTAATATAGGTTACAACAAGCTAGCTCATCCACGTTCGAACATTGATCTATACCTAAGCAAGTTGCTTAAGTGATAGACATATCATCATGCAGGAGGCTACCACCATTGATAAGTAGGCTATCCACCAAACCTGTAATGAGGATCACCTTATGGTTCTCTAATGCTGAGAATTCTAGGGATTCAAGTTCAAGACTCCCTTCTTTTCTTTTAAATTTGACTTTCTCAAGGGAGTTTCTCATTTTTATTTGGTGAGCAAGGTATTTTTGGTAGTGGTGATAACCACTGTTGCTTTTTGCTTTTTTTCTAGTGATAATAATCATTGTTTCTTTTGCATATTTTGAAGTGATGATAATCATTATTTGACTTTTATCTTTGGGATACTTGCCCCAGTGTAGAGAAAGGCATTTATGGGTAACTTAAAGCTTTGTTTCTATTGCACAAACAACACTATTGAGTACAAATATTTGACCATTGGTCTTAGAGTAGTCCTAGCCTTGAAGGTTAGATTTATCTCCATCTTTGGTGACTTTCAAATTGTGCTCATTTATATTAACAATTTTTATCAGACTCAAGATGATAAACTAAAACCTTATAAGGATATTATCATCAATATTTTCTTTGCATTTGATTGAGTGACCATAGATTCTATCCCTAAATCCTCCAACCACCATGTGGATGCCATGGCTACTGCTACATCCTTGTTTCCTTTGGAGTTGGATGATGATCAAGCATCGATTATCATTAGACAACTTTGAGAGCCTACGTCGCTCGGTTCTTGTCTTGTTCTATTAGATGTTTTGACCATTGAAGCTTCCCCATCTGAGCCATGGTATACCAACATCTTTAATTTCCTTGATGGTTAAATTCTTGATGGTTTATATCACAACCAATATAAGCTTTTATGCAAAAGAGCATGTTGATTCATTATAATTGGCAATACTTTGTATCAACATTCTTTTGAAGGCATCCTCTTGTGATTCCTTAACTTTGATGAAGCCTAGCTAGCTCTTAGTGAGGCTCATGAAGGTTCATGTGGAGGCCATTTTAGTGGTAATGTCATTTCTAAAAAGCTCCTTTAGATGGGGTACTATTGGCCTTCCATGAAGAGTGACCATGTTTGATGTTGCAAGAAGTGTCAATTCCATGACAACATTTTCCATGCTCCTTCTCAACACCTTCAGGTTATTTCTTCCCCTTGGCCATTTTCCATGTGGGGATTGGAAATTATAGGGAATATTAACCCAATGTCATTTTATGGTCACAAGTTTATCATAACAGTGATAGAGTACTTCACTAAATGGATTGAAGCCATGCCCTTGGCCATGGTGATTGGAACTCAGGTTTCCAAGTTCATATTTAACTAGATCCTTTGTAGGTTCAGGATTCCTTCAATGATTATTTTTTACAATGGCACTCCTTTCAAGAACAAGGATATCCATAAACTTTGTGCTAAGTACAAGATTCAACACAGGTGGTCAACTCCATATTACCCTTAAGGTAATGGATAAGCTGAAGCATCCAATAAATATTTGATCAAGATCCTCAAGAAGTTGGTTAGTAAGAGTGGTCATGAATAGCATATCCAACTGTATCCAATCCTGTGGGCCTATCGCACTAGTGTACAAAATCCTATGAGTGCCTCTCCATACATCTTGGTATATGGGATTAAGGTAGTTTTTCTATTTAAGTTAGAGGTTCCTTCATTGTGCATCTTGTTGCAAGATGCCTCGATCGATGATGAGTATCACTTAGATCATTTGAATCAATTGGAGCTACTAGATGAAAATTGCATTCATGCCTTAGAGCATTTACGAGCCTATCAGAATAGGCTCAAGTGATATTATTCCAAGAGAGTTTGCAATCATTATTTTGAGGTTGGGAACCTTCTCCTCAAGGAAAACCAAAAGAACACCAATGCTCGATCAAATCTTAAAGGAAAATTTTAGCCCAATTGGTTAGGCCCCTTTATCATAATAGCCAAGTTTGGTTCAAGGGCCTATTTTGTTTGGATGGTACAAAACTTAAATAACCAATGAATATAATGCATCTAAAGAGATACTATGTATAACTTGGCACTCTACATCTTCATATTACATTTAGCTTAGTTTTCATACTGTATTTGGTTTGCTTGTTCATACTGCATGATTGCCTATCATATTTTACATATTTTTCTTAACATTCTATTCCTTGCATTTTGTTTGTCATACAATTGCATTGTTGCTTGCTCATATTTGCATGATTGCTTGATCATATAGATTCTTGGGAATTCAACGACAATGGCAAGTGATGACACCTAGTTAGGTCATAGCTCACATGCATTGCACTCACACTAGGGCTCTGATGCCTAGTGAATCCCCAACCTAGGGCTCATCTCATTGCATCCACTCATGTTGTTCTATACTCCTTGACCTTGAAAGTTTTAATGATCATATTTTTGTCTTCCCCAAGTCAAGGAATATAGTTCTTCTTCTATGTATCCTTGTCCCTTGCATGTTTTCTTTTTTCTCCTTTTTTATCAAGATAAGGATACATGTTCTTCCTTTCATTTGTGAATCTTGCTTTTGTTCATATTTTCTCCTTTCTCGATCTTTTGATTATTAAGGGACCCTCGTGAGATATGATAGATACTTCATGACTATCATTTCTGGTTGTCATATGACCACTGACTATCTCATGTACATCTCTTATTTTTTTAACTTTAATAAGGATGCACACATGCACTATTTTTCTCCTTTACCTCTATTTTCTCTTTGTTTTCAAACATGTGCACACATAGGTTATGCTTCACTTTGATCACTCATATTTTGCACACACCACACCCCTATTGGGTAGTCCTCACTTTGGCAATATCAATCATATCATTTTAGCACCCCATAGTGGATAGCTTCATGGTCACAAGTGAGGGGTAGCCTCCATTCGACCATTTGCGAGCATACATCCCAATGGGTATATCTCTTCTTTTCTCTGGCCATTAGCAAGCACTACACCCATAGTGGGTATCACTCCACCTATCCATATTTGCGAGCATAACACCCTTATAGGATAGCTTCATGGCCACTAGTGAGGGGCAGCCTCCATTCAACCATTTGCAAGCATACATCCTCATAGGGTTCCACTCTATTTCTTTTCTTTTTTTTTCTTTGACCTTTTTGGAGCTTTCACTTTCTTCTTCTTCTTCTACCTTTCTTCTCTCTTTCGTTGTTTGCATTTTTTTCTTTTTCCATTTTCTCATCCATGCATTCCACCCTACATTCATTTTAGCTTGCATGATAGATTGCATTGCATATTAGTTAGGATCATTCTGCATTGCATTCACTATGTTCGTGATTTGTAAAAAAAAATGTATATTTTCTTTGTTTGTCACCTTCTTTTTCTATGTCTATCCTTTTTGAGTTCTCGTAGGAATTTTGCATTCCTTCCAAAACTTGAGGGGGAACCCTAGCCTTAGAGGCATTAATGGTAGTAATACCTCATTTTGCATGTAAATTTGTGGTGTTTAGGTTAACACCCCTTTTTGCACCACCCCTCCATCCAAACCCGGCCACCCCTTTTTGTGTTTGTTGTTTTCACCCATAGGTATCTACATCTTTATTTGATGCATTTATTTGGCCATAAATGCATCAAAGAGGGGGTAAAATGTAGACATGGAAAATTGACCCATCCAAATGAGTCAATTCTTCCTTAGACCCCTAGCTAGCCACCCAAACTTGCTAAGTGCAAATTTGGGACCTTTTTGCTTTCTCCCTTTGCCCTATTTTCTTAGCTTTACCAAATTCATGCCTAGTCTATATGGGGCATGAATTTGGCTTTCCATATTCATGCCCTGTAATGATGGGGCATGAATTTGGTATTCTAGGGGTTTTTCTCACTAAAAACCCTCCCCTTGTTGGCCTATTTTGGGGTCGACCTTTGCCCGTGGTGAAATTTTATTTTCTCACCCATTTTTCCCTCCAAACCTCTTATAAATAAGGTTTTGTATTCCCTAAGCTTACCCCAACAATTTATTTTGATATTCTAATTCTTGACTTGCTCATTGTTCATGCTAACAAGTGCTCATCTGCTCCAAATTATTGTTTTGTTGTTTTGTGCTTTGGTATTGGCTACCCTTGGGGATTGAGTGGAGGAGTATTGATGATTGGATAGATCAACCTTATTGGATTTCTTCTTCCACATCTTCATTACTCCTTTCTTTCTCCATCAGCTCATCAGGTTTTGTATTTACATTATTTGCTTCGTAAGTCTATTTTTCACTATTTTGCACTCTATTTTTTGTTGTTTTGAGGCACAAAAAGGACATCTAAACCAAATTCATGCCCTATCCTTATAGGGCATGAATTTGGTAAGCTATATTCATGCTCCCTATTTATAGGACATTAATTTGGTAAATTAGGGCTTGGGGGCAAGTTTTGCACCCCAAAAATCCTAATTTGCATTGTGCATTTTAGTATTTTGTTGTGTCCATCCTGTTTGCATTTTATTTTACTATTACATATCTATTTCACTCTATTTTTGCATGTTCCAAAGGTCAAATATCAATTTTACTTTCGAATGGTCAACTAAAAGGACCAAGGGGGCTTGACTACTATGCCTCCAAGCTCAGTCTTATAGCAACCTAAGCAGGCCCCCAAACGTTGATCAAATTTTCTAGGGTTTGTGAAGTTATTTTGTAGGTTTGAAACCATTGGATATTTTTTATGTAATATAAATCTTGGATCAACCACTATATTAGATAAGTACCCTAATATATCTTTAGGTTATTTGGTGTTTTCTTTTGTTCATTTCTATCCAAAACCTAGATTATAAGTAAAGGAAAAATATTTGATTGAATTTCTAGGTATTTGAAAGAATAAAAGCATATAGTGTGCATCTAGGGTTTTAATATTGTTTGTGCATTCCCTTGGACCCTTTCTCAAAGACTTTATTTTACAATCCTAGGGTTAGACATCATTGAATTACATAATCATACTAGGGTTAGTTCTTGTCTTCTTGCATCTTGTGTGTCTTGCATTGTTCTTTCATTTTTATAGTTTAGTTTAGAAAGGCCAAATAATAGGTGTATTCTTAATTGACACATCAAACACTTCCACCCCAAACTTGGAAAAAGTCCTAAAATCATTCTTGGTGAACCCATCCTTTCATTTACTTAAGTGTAGATATTATAACACACCCATGTGGTTCACCTCGGTTCCTAATGGATCTGACCAAGAATCATATGTGATAGGGCAGTTTTCCCCATATACAATAGCTTAACAAGGAGTAGGCTCTATTAACATCTTATTCCAATAGTGTGACTAAACAATTAAATATTGATCCAAGGTTCAAACCCCACTCAATATGAGGGGACCAAGACCCCTCATAAAAACCTGAATAAATTAATTGAAAAACTTTAATAGTTGTAATCTTACTATAGTGGTAAGGGATTTGACTTCTCTTTGAGAGGTCCAAAGTTAAAACCCCACTCATTATGAGAGGAATAGGATCCCTCATAAAAATCTATGTAAACTCATTGCAAAATAAATAGAAAAAAATTCTAGATAAGATAGAGAATAGGAATCAACACAAGAGATGCTTGAAGAACACAAGCTTATACTGAGAGGGGGGTGAATAGTATAAGAGAACTTTTTACTTTTCTTTCCCAATCAATATTATGTAATGTATATATAGCAATATTAATAGCAGTAATCAAAGAAATGCATAAATCACCACACACAATAGAGACACCAAAATTTACGTGGTTCGCCCAATGTGGGCTACTCCACAACGAAAATATTTCACTAAAATTTTCTCAATCAATATTTTGGGAATTATTTCCCTATTAAAATTTTTATGGATCTCTATCCAAAGGATACACCAATCTCCTAATCAAAGTTCATGTATCTCTATCCATAGGAGATACCAATCTCCTAACTTTACTTTGTCCGGTGATCCTCTAGAAGACCTCTACCTCCACTACCCTTAGCAAATGTAACTCTATCCATAGAAGACACCTATCTTCCCTACTCTAGCTAGAGATATCTATCCTCAACTCTATCACCTCCAAAGCTATGTCTCAAATCTATACTAAACATAGTCCTTCGGTCTAGCACAAATCTAGTCTCAATATCTATCTCTGGTCTGGCACAAACATGTCCTCAAATATATATCAAAATATCTCCTCGAATCTATACTAAACACAGTCCTTCACTCTAGCATAAATTTATCCTTAATATCTATCTTCAATCCTTAACTCAAATATTGAATCAATCTCAAATCAAATCTGCTAGATCTACCCCAAATCTTAGCTCAAGGTTTGAACAAATCAATCAATCAACTTTGCTCTCAAGTATTCTCAAAGACATGTCTCAAGTATGCCTTGTAAGCTTCCGCAAAATCTCACACCTATCTATCATCAAGTCCTCTCTAGAACTTGTCCAATATGCTCAATAACTTCTCACAATAACTTATCCAAATTTGTTCTCAATTTGTATTGTAAGCTTCCACAAAAGCTTACCCAAATCTGTCCACAAAGTCTTCTCAAAGACTTACCTCAAATTTGCTCAACAAGTCCACACTAGAACTTGTCCAATCTCATAGAAACATAAATAGTATTGTTAGAGACTCAATATGCTCTATACTCATCATAATGCTCAATTACTTTCAATCACTCTTTTAGAAACATACAGAGAATTGTTAGACTCAATATGCTTCACAATCACCTCAATATTCAATCACTTCCTCAAATCAATTTAGAATATAGAATAGTTTGTTTTATAGAACTTGAACAATCACTTCACACATCCACTTGACTAGGCTCAACCAACTCTACTCAACCAATCACTCAATGAAACAATCCTTGCTTACAAACCCTAGTCTAAGCATATGAACCTTCACTCAAAATATTTTCAACAATGCTTATCAACCAATCTCACATAACAATGATACTCATGTTCTTTTCAGACCCTATTTCAAGTTCTTCACTCAACCAATGGCTTCAACAACAATTCTTATAAAACAATCTCATGTAACAATGATACTCATGTTCTTTTCAAACCCTAGTTCAAATTCTTCACTCAACCAATGGCTTCAACAACAATGCTTATAAAACAAGGTTTTAACAAAAACTCTTTATTCCAGAAAACCTTGAATCATTAACTCAACACACTCAATAAGGAGACCTACTTAAGTCCTTTCACTCCAAACTTATTTTCCAAAAAACCAACCAATCAACTCAACTATGGAAGAATGTGCCCATACATTTTTCTTGATGATGAAGGAATCTCAAAATAAATTCCACAACCACAAATACTTCTTTGCCAAGCTCAAAGAAGTTAGAAGGTAATAAACTCTCTCAAAGATACAATGTAAATATCAAAACTTACATACACCTTATTACTTCATCTTAAAGAAATAATCCATCAACAATAATTGACCAAACACACCTTACTCTTCTCAATATTGCAATAATTGATTAAGTCACTTTACCAAATATATGCAATGAATCAATTTTTAATTCCCTAAGGTAAAAGCAACATTACCCTAGTAAATTTCCATTTACCACTTAGGTAAATATCATAACCAATTTATTCCTTATCTCTCCCTAGCCTTAGAAAAGCAAAGAATAATTTTTATTTCTATTAACAACCCTTATCTCTCCACAACCTTAGCAACTTAATTAAAAATTAAATCATAAATATAAAAACCTTTTATATCTCCCGCTCTACGTTTCATGGGATTCGATCTTGCACTCTATTCATTGCTAGCACCTTGACCGTGGATTTCTAGTCGTGTGAGCCAAGCACTCACGTGCCCACTAAAAGCACAAAAGGCACTTTAATATTTCACCAAATCCTTTAGAGCCCTTGACTCCCTTCTCCTCTTGCCATGTAGCACATTCGATGTGCTCCCTTCTTAATGAATGCATGAACCTTTTTTTTCGCTGCTCCTTGCCACTTTCTCCATGAATCTTAGCACGATTTTAGACGCAAAAATAATTGAATGAAATTTGAATGCTTGGTTTTGAACTTAGGCAAAGGTTTAAATACCTTTTGCCTTCCAAATATTGCACATTGGTAGTGTATTAAATTTGGACTTCGACGCCTTTAAAATATGTATAATTAATTTATAAATCATTTAAATTCTATTTAGAATTTAAATTTTATAAATAAACTTTGTAACCTTTGGCTTTATAAAAATTAAAGCCTTCTTGGGGGTTAAATAAAAACTTTTTGTTGCTCATAATTATTTAATAAAAAATCATTTTTCCACCATGGTTTTAATAAAAACCCTTTATCTTGCCACCATGGTTTTAACAAAAACCCTTTATTTTTGCCTCACATAATATAAAAATATGATTATGACATCTTTTCAATCAACCTCTCGCATTATTCCTTTTGACTCAAAATGTCCAACAATGCTTTGATCACAATCTAAATTCTATTTATTTTTGGAATCTATTATCACCTCTTTAAGTGTCTATATTGTCATCTAATAAAAACCGCTTCACAGTTTCAACATGGCCTTCCTAAATTTTTTGAGGGATGTTAAGGTGATAAATATCTCTAAGTACTTTTTCGTTCGATGGAGATCTTAGTGGATAGCGTGAGAAAGGGAAAATCGACCCATCTAAAACACCAAGGGCTACATCTGATTATTTTCAATTACATGGTCCAAAATGGGGTGCAAAGTGATGCCCTTCCTATTGAGTTTAACCTTGAAATTCATCTGTCTAATCCCAGTCCTTGTGTGGACTTGTCCTAGACAACTAAGGTAGAAGTGTAGAGTGATGATTCTGAACTGGTAGGTGCTTCATCAATAAGGGCGAGTAAGCAAAAGTTATTGTTAACCCTACCTTCATTAACACCTTCTTTGAGTTGACACTCATCCAAATTCAAATCCTCTACTAAGAAAGGCAAGAGTGTGGTCGCAGTGACCTTGGTGAAACCTTCCAAGCTCAAATTATCCTTGTCATATTGCAAGATTCAGAAGACCATTGTTGACCCTTCCCCTGGAGTGATGTCAAACCAATCTATCAAAGATATCAACCCTATGGTTTATTTGCATGACATTGTGTCTCTGGCCACCTCTATACTCCTTCAAACAAGTAAGCTCATCAACCAAATCAAGAACCAAAAGGTGCTAGGGAATATCAAGGAAGCATTCAATGTGGATGATGAGAGCTAGGAGTAGATCCATGTCTTTGAGTAGATGGGTCGTCCCCATCTCCTTTTTGTTCTAGGATTATTTTGACTAGTTTTTGCAGGTTTTGGGTTGATATCTCCTTGTCTTGTTCTATTTTTTTTGTCTGGTGGATCTCTATCTTTTGATAGGTTTTAGTGTACGTCTCACTTGTTTATGGTGTTGGTTGAGTTTTTCCCAATTTTGGTATCTTCCCTTATTTTGTTGACGTATTCACTTATTGTTGTCATTGGTTGAGGCTTCCCCAGTTTTGGGATCCTCTTAAAACCCCATTATCAATAAAAAACCATTAAATTTTTTTACTTATTAAGTTTGGCACAATAATTTGAAGTCAAATAATTAGTTGAAGACTAAAATATAACTAAATCAAACTCAATTTTGATAGAAGAAAGTATTTTAGTCATTATCACCTCTTTAAGCAACAATTCTATTTTATATTACTTGATAGAAATTTTTAAGAGAAAATAGTCACCAATAAACCTAAATTCTATTGGAATATTTGTAATATAACCTTATTAGACCAAGTTCAATGAATCAATAATGATGAAGTTTCAATGGGTTCTCTTTATTTAGCCTATGGGTACGTACAACGTAAGACTATGGGCATTCTTCAATGTAAACCTATAGTCATATTTATGTAAGCCTACAAGTAATTTTGATATATTCACTTTGAGCAATATTGGTTTAACCACCTTTATTTTTAACCTTGATTAAAGGGTTTAATGCATTTAATATATTATAATTTAACCTCCAAGTCAAGTTAATATTAATTGGATATTAGTTATTAATTGAGGATTAGGTATCACTATAAACACACCCAATGACTATTCTATTGTATCAATTTATTATGTGAGAATATGAAGGTGCTTATGGTACCCACCCCTTATTCTTCGTATTTGATTCTCTCTTGATAATTTCATCTATGTGCTCTCTTCATTTTTCTCTTCTAGTTTTTTTCATATGATTGTGGTTAATGTATATTTTTGGAAAGTATTGTAAAATGCAATATATTCAACAAAATCATGATCAAAGTTGACAAAAAATAGGTTTAGCCATTAGTGCATCTTTAGTGGCAATTTTGGCATCTAAAGAAAAAGTTCTAAACTTTTTGAGGTAACATTATTTTTTAGGATACAATAGTGATCAGGAACATGAACAATAAGAGAAGCATATTCATATTTGATGTAGAAGCCAATTTCCATATAATAATTATATAGGCAATATCCTTCATATTTGGTTATGTGCTTTGAAAATTTAAATTTAAATTTATTATTTATTATTATTTCATGGATGTTCTAATGTAGAAACAATTACAATATCTATATTGTTTTTAGTATCTAATATATACCTATTGTAGATATATTCATCATTTCTTATCAAACAAAATACATGAATATTGTTGAAATTATTGCTAGAAAAAACACATGCATTAATGTATAAAAATAAATCATAATTAGAAAAAACCAAAACTTGTAAAGCAACTATTTTATAATAGCCTCTGACAACATAAAACATCTAACTATTATATGAGGTATCCTTTTTTATGTTACAAGCCACATTTGCTTCATTTTCACTCACTATCAATATCCTCTCCCACCCTATTATGCCTTGACTATAGGTAACTTGATTAATATTATTAGGTTCAATATATTTCTTATGTACTTTAGCCAACCTTTGATAAATAAAAATTGAATCTTCTCTTTTCTTAGGCTTCAATAAAGGTGGCAATTTATCAACTATGTCTTAGGGGGAGGAGTAATGCAATCCATGTTTAGTTATTCATCCTTTTATTCATATATGTTTTTAGGGAATTTCAAAGGAATTTAATATGCTCTTCATGCTCATATATGGGAATTTTGTATGTTTCATCCATAGAGTATATAAATCAACTTCTATGTTTAGGATGGGAAGAAACCTAAGGATATAAATCACCCTCTATGGGAATGTTATTATTTTCATAAGAAAAATTTATCACCTGGAAAATTGAAGAGGCCATTGCTCTCATTTTGCCTCTCAAAGGTCTACTTAGAAACATATTATAACTAGTTTTGAAATTAAAATCATGAATTTTACCCTCACCTCTTTGGAACCTATAGAGATAGAAATTCAAATGCAACCTACAGGGTCTTAAGATCAACTATTGTAAGAAAATAATTTATTTCTTATGGATAATACATGCTCATTAGGAATCATAAGCATATCTATCAAAGAAAAATGCATAACACATGTACCACTCATTTCATCTACCAAATCCTTGTAGATAGCTATTTTCTTGTAAACTATATTAATCATAAAAGTTGGACCATTGGCCTTATCCAAATAATCTATAGTAATTGTATTCTTTAGAGAAAATCTTAATACCAAGTCTAGGCATGTTTGTGAACTAATACAAATATTTTATCTATGTGATTAAATATATTACACTTCATATGGACACAAAATTGTAGGCATACTATTAGTGAACCTTGGTCCTAGAATCTCAATTTCATAAAAAATACCTCTCAATATCAACCTTTGATAAGGAGATGTTATGAATAATTCAAAATTTGGGACCTTACAATAGGCCATACAAAATTCTTCTACTATAGCCCATGCATTACTTCTATTCATGACAAGTTTTAACAATAATTCTTTGTGTTCATGAGGATATATATGGTTTATGGGAATTTGTACTGCTATCACCTCTTGAAGTGGAAATAGTGGCCTGGAAAATATTTTATTTGAAAACTTTGTAATATGATTGGATGAGGCATTATTAGAATATTTTTTATGTTAGAAGCCATTTTTGCACTTTTGCTTGTTCCTTAATGATCAAGGGATGCTTTACAATATTTTTATTAATATCCTAACTAACCTTTGTTTGGATAAACTATTTAGACTTCTATTTATTATTATTTTCCTTAGTGCATGACTTATTTTTATATTGAGACATGCTTCTAGTGATAGTAACAATTTGCTACTCTAGATATTCAATGGTTCACATTATACCTCAAGTTAAAACAATTTAGGCACATTGGGTTAGTTATAGATATACTCGTCCTTTTCTTCCATAATACTAAGCATAGACTTGATTCACATGTTGAACACTTGGTTTTTGAGTTGGGTTAAGCTCAAAATATTATTGATTCTAATTTTGTGGAGGTCCATAACTTTGGGTCTAATTATTTTGACCACCTCTATTGTTATACCATTGGCCTTGATTAAATAAATTTAGATTAGGAAAGGGTTATTTTTGGTTAGATTTTGAATCCCTTTTATCTATTATGATTAAATAATGGGGTATTATATATACCTAACCTTTAAATTTGAGAATGATTTATTTTCTTTTATAAATACCATTTTTTATCATTATACAACTTTATCTAATCTTGATGGATTTTTTTGGGTAAAACCTAGGCATAAATGTTTGCTTGAAATAAAAATTTTAAAATCTTGTATAATCATTATATTCATGGCCATAAACCCCATGCTAGAAATAGAACTTAGAGTGGTTGTACCAGTCCAACAATATAGAATTATTATTGTAATGTTACAATTGAATCTTAAGGGTGTGTAGATTCTAAGAATATCTTCATGGGTCTGGGAAGGCACAACTTTTTTAAGTCTTGGGCCACTTTTAGCCTTAGTCAACATGTTCTTAGGCATACCAATACTTTCTATTTCATGTGAATGTTCTTGCAAATTGATGTTATACACCCCATCTCCTATATCATTTTTGTTGGGGTTCTTGATCTTAGAACTGTGTGGACTATCTTTATGTTCCTAATGCTCAATAGCCATAAAGGCTAATATTTTTGTGTTTATGCACTTTAGCTTGAGTGGACTCTATTAAGTCATTCAAGAACATATTTATAAGATAATATTTAGGAATTTGGACATTGCTATTAGATTTGAATTTTTCTCACTTATTTTAATACTTTTTTATAAACTTATGGGAACCGTGATTAAATTGCATAAAAGCATGGATTTTGTAATAGAAACATCATTGTCATAGTCCTACTTAAGTTTCTTTACAACTATTTCCAAGGACTTTATTAAAATATCTAAGCAAAATGGTAAATTAACCAAAGGCATTGCCTACTAGTACCCTAGACATCAACTTTAGCATGGTTTATTCATTGTTTATCCAATCCCACTAAAATATGTGAAATTATACATAAATGCATGGGCTTTGTTAGTACCATCATAGAAAAAAATTTGGATATGTCTAGTTATATCTATGGCTTCTATATTTAGATACAAAGTTTGACATTGGTTTTCCTAAGAATAATATTAGAGGATATACATGTCACCTTCTACTATTTAGAGGAGGTGGAGAAGGAGCATGAACATTCAACATAGAATGGGAAATCAAAACTTGTACTATATGATTTATATTAGAAATATTCATGACAAGCCATGTGATTTTTTGAAATATGGCTTCCTACTTCCTTTTGTTAGCAACTCAATACTTTCGTCATAGGATTTCACAATATATCAAGAATAAATATTCACATAATTACATATATTTAATCCATGATAATAATAAACTCATAGAAAATATTATTGATGAATATATATATACTTAAGCAATGCAAATACATTGTATTGCAAAGCTTCTTTGATATACTATTGCAATGCTTTATCTTCAATATATACACATTTGATATGAGACTCTTCACATTCATAAGACTCTTGACCTTTCTACTTTCCATAAACTATTCATCTCCTCAAACACACAGGAGATCTAACACTTCATATTTCTCATGGGAGAAATACCACATAATAATAAATCTATTATTGACTCAACATATCCACACAAGGACAAAGACTCTAATGATTGCACATACTAAATAAAAAAATCTTACATAACTCCACACTTACTTACATGACACCTACTATATACTCAAATATTTATAACACTCTAAACTAAACTATTTACATGGTACTTGCAATATTCTGGCAAGTTACCAAATAATGTAATACTTTCAACACCCCCATATTACATTATTTGGTAAAATTTTTTGCTTTGGTCTTTTTCTTATACTTATTCATGGTTATGTAGTGCCTTTATCAATTTTGAATCTTTACTTTCATCCTTTTTCATATGGTACCTATAATTATAACTTGACTTTGTCATCGATCTAAATTTTTTGTTTTCTATCATGACATTCATGATACTAGGAAGTAAGTCATCACAATAATATGGACTATGGATCATATCATAATTGTCCTTGCTACTATCTAAATACCACAACTTATTATTAAAATTTTTATCAATATTATCAAATATAGAATGTCACAAGTCATCATCCTTGTTATTATCATGTCCTATTTTATCATATCCTTGTTTAGTCCCAAATACTTTTGTGTTTTCATAATAACCTTTTGTACTTAACAAGTTATCACAATCCATATTACTATTTGAAGACTTCAAACCAACACATTATATACCAACACATATGTCTTTTGTACATTCTTTGTCTATGCTCAAATTTGTTTTTCTATATGCTATATATGTTTCTTGAACAAGGTCATAATACATTTTATATCATGTGTTTATAAGTACCACAATTCATATGATCCTTGATGGGTTCCAAACTATAAGTATCTTCTACCATGAGTTTCACATTTTTTTTTTATGAGGTTTATTAGTATCACATTGAAGTCCTATTTATTTATCATTTTGTTGCTCATTTTTCATCTTGTTCTTCCATTTCTTTTCCCATTCTTGTTAACCATTTTGGTTGTCTTGGTGATCTTTTTGTTGGAATGAAATCACTATTTGACATTTCTTCTTTTACTTGATTTATTTCTTTCAACTCTCTAGATGCCTTAGTTTGTTCCTCAATCAAGTTAATGTTTTCTTCTCTATAAATTGCTAAGTACAATTTAGTTGTTTTCTTATTCACAGATGTTATCTCAAGTCTCATCTTGGATATTTTTAAGTCTTTATTAACTCAAAATTTTGAATACACTTTTAATTAATATTTTTTATTTTCTTATGGTCTTTCTTAATTCACTTTAAATATATTGCTTAAACTTGTTCCTCTAATAATGTCTTTTCTTCAAAACAAATAAGCTTTAGAATAAATTTTCCTTCTTTGATTATTTTTCTTAATAATTAGACACTTTCAATAACTAATTCAACTTTCTTTAAATCTATCTTTAGCTTTAATAAATTATTTTTTCTTCAAAATAATTAATTTCCTTTGTAGTAGAAATCCTTTTTACTCCCAAAATCAATATTTAAATCTTCTTTTCTTTTTCAAAAAAATATTTCTTGATTCTTCTTTGAATAATTCTTTTAGTAATATTTTCCCTTCAATTTAATTCTTTCTTCTTCCTTTGTTCTTCTATATTTAATAATTTTTTTGCTTCCCTTATTCTCAATTTAACTCCCTTCTATTTCTCTTTCAAATAATCTCACTTTCTAATGAATTTACTGTCACTCTTTAATTATTCTCATAATATTCCCTTTCTCCACCTTATAAAATTAAATCTTTAATCTCTCCTTTTTTAATAAAGCAAATTTGTTGGTTCCTTTTAATTAAATACTACTGGAATTAAAAATATCTAAGATGAATTAAAATATACCTTATGCAATTAAGGTGGAACTTCCCTCAATTTTTTTGAATTTAGGGTGTCTCTCTACTCTTGAATATTTTATTCTCATCTGTGTCTTCCAACTGGACTTCCAATACTGATATGCAGTAGTTTATTTTTAACATACTCATTTGAAACTTTATCAATGCAAATGGTCTTACAATCAAGCATTCTTCTTCCTATGTTATTTGTTACACGAGTAGCATTCACTTCTCTTTTAGATTTTCTTCTCTATCCTCTGGTCTTTAATAGTTTTACTTTTACTTTCTTTCTAAATAATTTGGTCTATTTCATAGGTAAATGGAAATATTCTTCTTAGCCATCTCACGTCAATATTCTCTTTCTCACAATTGTAGCTTCTCCTCAATTTCTCTCAATGCTTTACCAACACATAATCATTTTATTCTTTGGGTGTTACAAGAATTATACAACATTGCATCATTTTTTAAGTTTTTTGTATTCTCAACTCTCCAATATTCTCCAAAAAGATTTTAGTATCAAATGCACTTACTTCTCCTTTCCTTCAATATGGACTTCTTTCAAATGTGACTCTAATTCCATTTTTAGCAACTTAATACTTTCTTCGCAAGATATCACAATATATCAAGAATAAATATTCACACAATTACATATATTCAATCCATGATAATAACAAACTCACAAAAAATATTATTGATGAATATATCTACTTAAGCAATGCAAATACATTGTATTGCAAAGCTTCTTTGATACACTATTACAATAGTTTATCTTCAATATATACATATTTGATATAAGACTCTTCACATTCAAAAGATTCTTGACCTTTCTACTTTCCATAAATTATTCATATCCTCAAAAACATGAGAGATCTAACACTTCATATTTCTTTAGGGGAGAAATGCCACAATAATAATATATTATTGACTCCATATCCACACAAGAACAAAGACTCTACTTATTGTACATACTAAATGGCAAACTCTTACATAACCCCATACTTACATGACACCTCACTTACATAACTCTACACTCACTTACATGACATCTACTATCTACTTAAATATTTATAACACTCTAAACTAAACTATTTACATGGTACTTGCAATATTATTGCAAGTTACCAAATAATGTAATATTTTCAACACCTTTTTTGAGATTCCAGTTGAAATTCTAACTGCCTTTGAATGGTAACCATGAACATAGCCACAGTCTTCATCAATCATATGCAAGTATAAAATAGTGGTCCTAGAGGGATTAACAAAGTGCTATGGAAACTATGGTACACTTTGCGTCTATATTTACCTCATGTTTATTTTTATTACCAATATTAAGTGGTAATTATGGCAAAATATTTCATATTTTACCAATAAAGGATGCAGCACCTACTAGACTAGTTTCCTGAGATCCTACTACAATCTAGTAAAGTTCATCATAGTTTATTTATGGGCTCTCTATCATCTTCCTATTTTCATCCATAATTTCTATTTTATACAACAAGAATATGATCTCAGTGATAGGGGTCTTCATAAGTAGTATATTCAGTGAAATGGTTTTCTTTGTAATAAAATCCCATATCATCTTCTTCTTGGATAAGATTATTTTTGGATCTAGTTGTCATACCAATATCCATAGAAGAAGGAATGGAATCCATAAGAGAAGGAGATAACTATACAATAGAAACTAAGTCTTGAAAATAATATCTTAAGATAACATTAAGCATCCACTATAGAAATAACCCACTAAACCCTTGTGGCTAAAATTAGAAAATAAAATATCAGAAAGAGGATTTCATATTGGGTTTGTCAAATGTAACATACATATTTTTGTATTACCTACACTATCTAAATAAAACTAATTCAAGTTAATGAACTTATCTATACTAGGTAAAGTAAAGCATTCAAAGGAATTTTACTCTAACATAGATAAAATGCAATTATAGGAAAGTAAAATAATTCTACACTAACTTGACATCCCATCCATGAAATAATATACTAGGGTTAGTGTAGTAAAATTTCACTACACTAGGTAAAACCCACCAAAGAAAGAAATTTTGAGTTGAATTGCCATCCATAGTTGAATAAGATAAGAGGACCTAAAGCTCCATCAATCTATCACATAGATGATGTTGTAAATATGCCAAATATTTTGACAAGGGAAGGTCTTCAAATAAATTTTCTAGAAAATTTGAAACTCCTTATGCCATGAGGTTTTGTTGACCCATCAGACTAGAAAAATAATAAGTTACAGTCTATTCAATGGTAGATAAATGGGTTCTATTGTTGGTAGGGTTTCTATCTACTTAGCGATTATGTATCCATACCTCAACCATATGGATGGATTCAAATAATGGACCATTATATTTTGATAATTAGGCTTGCAATGCATCATATGCATTGGTTCTATTACAAAATAACACCAACAATATACCAACAAATAAATCCCAAGAACAATAGGAAAGAACTTGTCTAAGCTTGGTAAGTTATTTCAAGGTCACCCCAAAATTGATGGCAAAAGTTAAAAAGGAGTAAATTGGCCAAAGCAGAAAAATACATTAGCTTAGTGTATACTTCATAATTCCTATATGAAAGCAACTACAAAAGCATCATAAATCAAACAAGAAATAGAGAGACAACAAAAGTGGATTCAATGGACCAGGGGATTATTCATAAAGTAGTAATTAAAAATTACAAATATTTGAGCTTGAAGGACAAGTCTAGATGAATAAATATTCCAAGGTACTCTAATCCATAAACTTAAGAAAATAATTCTAAGTCTAATTATGCTTAATATAGGAAGTGTTTGGTCAGACTAGTTTGGCATCGAACCTATAGAGGAGGCAATCCAGAAAAAAAAAATATTGTCAATGTAAGCAAAGTGCTTTAGATCTCTAGCAAAGTTCTTTAGATCTCTAGAAAGGTGAAGGGATAATAAGGAAAAAGTATCCAAGATCAAGCTCTTTGAAACATAGCAAGCTATACTTTCTTGGTGGTGATGTCAACATAAATTCCTAAAAGTTTTGGTAAAGTGTAAATTCAAAGGGTAGGCTCCAATCAAAAGCTTTATACCTTTTATGTCTAAAAGCAAGCTAATAAAAGGGAGTGTACCAAAAACAATTCTTGATGAAATCAACAAAGAAATTTTAAATATTTGGCACAATGTAAGCAACACAAAAGGGAGTCTAGAAATGTAATCAAAGCAAAGTGGCATCCCAAACTAGACATATTCAACATGAGAAATCATATATCATCTGGCATCCTTGTACAAGGAAAGAATAGAGCCTAAAAAGTAATAGATGTACCAATAGAACCTTGGACTCAAAGAACTCAACATGAAGTATATTTGGTGCTTCATAAATGGGTGGTTACACCATGTAGCATATATCAAAACTAGAAAGTGATGACCACTTGCATGAAGCATGAGTAAGGATCCTATGATTATAACCTCCTTGGGTTAGACAAAGTGGTGCTAGCTCAATCTAGGATCATGTTTGATCAATTTTAGCCAATGATTATATGTAGTAGTTAGTTTCATTTTAACTTATAAAAATCTATATAAGGAGCAATGGTCCTCATTGTAAAGGGTCAAATATATTAATGTTTACCTATTATAGGTTGTATGTTTGCGTTGCTCAAATTGCAATCCAAATTTTTTTGACTTACCTCGATTGGAGTATGGATAATTGTCATTTCTTATGATGTCTACACTTTTGTAATTTTCATCTATATTGTGATAGGAGTAAATTTTGTTAGCCTCCATGATATTTGGCTTATTTAAATTGATAGTTGAAGTAAATTCTATTAGGTCTAAAGTTGTTTAGATTATTTTTATCAAAGTGTTTTAAAATGTTGGATGTTGTAATACTTTTAATAGTTTTGGTTATGCTTTTATTGGAGGAATCTATGTTAGATTTTAAGTTGTTTAGCTTATTTCAATTCATACTTGAAATAAATTATTTTAGGCTTAAAATTGTTTGACTTTATTTGATCATAGTGTTAGGAATGTTGTAGTATTTGTGCTTATTCCAGTTTCTTTGTAGCTCTAATTGAATAGTTATTTAGGATTTTCTTGTATTGAGTAGCCTATGCTCATGTTGCTAAAAATAATATTGTTAGCTAAGTTCAAGTCACATTTCATAAATCCCTATAACCCTTCTTTCTCTCATTCCTTTTCTCTTTCCATTTTTCAAGGAATCAGCCTTCTCTGGAGATTGATCTAGAAGCATTTCTAGATCTTCCAATATTGACTTTGGTGTAGGGAACACATTTCATACCTAGGAGGATCGTAGCATAAATATTTTTTGGCACATCCAGTGGGACAAAATTACATCAATTCATCCCATAAAAAAAAATACTTCATGAAGATATAAAAAATGAGCAACCACCATGTGTACTCAAGATTTTTTGGTATGCTTGATGGGACAAAATTCATCAATTTGTCTCACATACAAGATTTTTATGAAGATTCATTTGTGTGATGTGAACTATAACAATATTTATCAAAATTCAAAGCTACCAAGTGCTCAAGAATGTATGGCATGCTTGCATCCATGCATGGTCAATATTAAGTTGAAGATCTTGATCTCTCAAGTGGATAAATATTTCTTCACTTAACCACTCTATTTCAAGAACCTAAGAGTAGATGAATTTGTTGAAGGGATATAGATCTATAATATTATGCTCACAAAATCATAATCTAAGAAGCTAAAAGAACTAGTTTAGTTCACTGAGCTATTAGCCATTGGAATACACCAAAAAGGTAAATCACTTTCATCTATCTATGTTTTCTCTATCCAAATCCCCACTCCTTTACAAGTCATATCTTCATAATCACCAATTAGATACCCACCTATAACCATGGTTGGTCACATATACCCTAGATGAAATAGTGTTAAACCCCTTAATATCCCAAATCTCCATGATATTCCTCAGTCTGAATTGAAATCTTTACCCCCCTATGATGGTAGTGAAAATATAGTCTATAAATATTTTTGAGATATAGTTACTTTAGCTATCATTCATAATTTTATCCATGAGGATATAATGGTGAGGTTACTAGCCTTGTATTTTAGTGTAAGGTTTTAGCCTTGTATCATTTATTAGAAAGTAATATTAGCACATGGACTAAAATCACTAAATCATTTATCTTGGAATTCAATAATGTAGGGGATCCTTTTTCTCTCCTAACTTAGTTCACCTCCATTCAAAGGCATCCTCAAGAGAACATCATGGATTTCAATATCTATTTAAACAAAAACTAGAGAATAATTGCTCAATATATAAGGTCATCACATGCCCAAGCCTATATCTATTACCTTCATGTTTTTGTTCTAGACTTAAGTCTTTAGATCTAGCAATCCAATGAGATGAGATTTCCCTAGATATCCCAAGTAGCTATTATAGTAGAAAATATGCTCATGTTAGTTGGAAAGCTTCCTCCAAAATTCATAATTCCATATTTCCTATAAATCTATCAAATGGTCCAACAAGATTCACTTTTGGAATCACCAACCTCTTCATTGGTCACCTTGCCTACACCCAAATCCTATCTCTAGAATACTATTTTAGAAAGTACCGTACTATTCCACCCACCCTAGAGTAGAAAGAATCAACAAAGATGCAAGAGATAAAAGTTGATAAAATTATAAAAAATAATATCACAGTAATAGAGCGACAAAATGTTGAAAGGAGGTATGATGGATATTAGTAGAGAAGATACCCCAACTAGAAATGTTATTGTAGACACCTAAAATGCGTCATGCCGAGGTGACTACTCATATGGGACATGCTAGAAGACCATATGGAAGACCTTGGATAGATACCAAGGTATAGCAGTGGTTTTTACCACTCATTTGGGCACCTTTGCCTAGTCAGTGCTAGCCGCTGCTGACACCCATGGTTAGCAGTGCTGACCATGCCTGTCAACCTGAGATCAGGACTCAGAGTCAGTTGGCCTTCATCCGACCCAAAATCGGTTGCAACGGCCAATTGGTTGCGGATTGGAGTGGTTTGAGTGAGGAAGGTTCTGGATCCTTCCATCCAACAAGCTCAACCACCCAATATTGATCTAGGCTTCCTCATGAAGCCACCCCTAGCCCTTGGCAATTGCTATATAATCCCCCTCCAAATTGGGAAAAAGAGAGAGAAGCATAATCAATTGAGCAGTGAAGCCCTATCGAATTGCATACTCATTCACATGCATTGATAGGAATACTTTTGCTACCCAATTGGAGATCACATTGCCATGGAGGTCCTAGGAGGATAGGAGAGCCAAGAAATGCTAATCCATGCAATCCATGCACTCATTGAGCAATTCAACCACCAAATCTATCAGAGGACATAGAGGTGACCCTTGACCATCAATTTGGCAAGGAGAATCAGAGAAATTGGCCCTGATTTGGAGGGTAAACTTACTTCAGGCTCAGCCACGGCTATCAGCCATGGTGAATAGTGCCCACCGCTTGAAGGACCCATGGTCAGAGGGTAATCCTTGATTTCCTTGTTCTCTATTTTGCAATCTATTTAATTAGGTTAGATTAATCATGTTGTAGGTTTAATTCAGTATTCTAGAGACTTTTGACCGACATATTAGGAGTTAATTGCAATTTTCCTTCATTATTGTAGTGTAGGTATAACGAATATTTTTCATGCTTTCATGTCTTCAATTGAGTAATTAGGAGCTTAGATAGATTCATCTTAGTTTCTTTCATGTTTCTAATGGTATATCATCATGATTTAGATCAATTTACATGCATTGAATCACTTTCTTGATTTCTTGATTATCATGTTATCTTTTGTGCAAGTACCCTTTAAAAGCCTCATCAAGAGAGGCCTCCTTTGCTTTTAATGTTTCTTGTTGTTTATTGCACGTAGGACTAATAGGGTTTTGGGATGCAAGGCAAAAAATACCTCTAATCATGGAGAAGAGGGTCATCGACACCCTAGAGCAGTTTGTGTCATCCTGAAAGGCACTTGGAAATCACACCTACCCTTGAGAGGGAAACATTACATCCTATTGTAACAATTGTATCAAAGTGATTATCCCTAAGAGGGATGTACTTGTAATTTGACTTTGGCTTCAAATATAATGGAATAAAGTGTATTTCTTATTGTCAATTTGTTGTCAATTTCTTGTTCTTGTATGCATTTTGTGTATCTTTCAATTCTTGCAATAGGAACCGATAGGTGTGAGCCTTTTTTGGATCATACATAAGGTGATCATGGTGGAACTCCACATTTCATGCCACAAATTTCTGACTTCTATCATTTTTTTATGATAGGTGCTCACCACGGTTGATAGCCATGGTCAAAAGTTGTCATCGCGGTTGACATCCACGGGCAACAGTGGTCACCGTGCCATAGAGCCATGGTCAGAATCTGACAAATCAGATAGCAAGGAGAAAAATCTTGATCAAATGAGGATCTGAGGTAGGTCCCACTATCATTCTATTTTTTTATGTTCTCTGTCTGTGTTTTTCTAGAGAGTGCAAAATATTAGCATAATTAGGGAAGGCAATGGAAATATGTCAAATGCATTGAGTCCTTAGGTCTTTTGATTAGGATCTACTAGTCACTTCTAGGAACAATGGACCTCTGAGTGTAGTCCACCCTAGTATCCAGTGGTCTAGGCCCCTCTTGTATGTTAGTTTTGCTTGCATGAGGCCCGATTAGTGGCCATACCATCGTTAGTATGCATTCTCTGAATATCATTTAGCATAGTCATGCATACTTCTAAAATCAAACATTCCTTTTTCATAGCATGTAGAATCATTTGAATGTTGTATTATGCATCTTTATTTTCATGCAAATTAAAAGGAACCACACACACCATGTTTCATAGTAAACGCTAGTGAGTTGGGAGTCACATCCAACCACTAGTAGGGTTTCAATGATGGTGGAGGTGATTTCCATCCATTGGCCCAACTCCCATGTACCTTATGTTCTAGACCAATATCAGATCCAAGAACCTTTCGTAGCCTAAAAAATTTGCATATACTCCTCTTCGGAGGGTATGACGCTGACTAGGTGAAAATGGGTGAGGATCTGGGAGGACCTGTGCTCCCTGCCCGGGTGTGGACTTTCATTGCCACACTTTGGGGGATTACGTGACCTGGAGTTCATAGCCAGGTTGTCGAGCTATGAGCATACAGGTGAAAGCCATTAAAAATTTGAGAAAATCATCAACATATTGCAAAACATGACAAGAGTTACTTTACTGATACAACAAATTGAAAACACATCAAATAGTTTAGGGCTCATTTTAAAATTTTAAAAAGAGATAATCATCATTGTATTCTTTGCGTGTTAATAAAATTTAAATCTAGACATAGGATACATAATGGTGCAAACACGGAGAGGTCGATCCGGGCATAGACCCGAGATCGAAGCCCAAGCTCCACCTAATGCACATCATGATGTAGAATACCCTCAATCATAGAATCCTCTTGGATGTCATTCAACGAGTATTAGAGGGGATAATTCTACATGAGGGGATTCCATTGAGAATACCCTAATTAGAGGAAGTACTAGACATCCCTCTAGACATAGATCAGAGCATGGGACTTCCCAACATGGGGGTTCCACATATGGTAGCATTTACCATGATCACATTCCACGTGGATCCATGGGTTCTACCAAAGAATATGTCATTGAGGGATCCATATTGGTACCCCTTCGACCTGTATCTAAGGGAGGCTCATGACCTCCACCATCCGAGTATAGATAGGCTCAAGATCCACCCATTCAGGGGTAAATATATGGGATCACTTTCGAGCATAGGCCCATGCAGACTCCCTATAGGGGTGAACCTACTAAGTTCACCATAGATATATCCAAAGTGGGAGCTAATGGTATGCCACCTCATGAGCCATGGCATAGCAAATAGTTAGATGGTCTAGATAGAGTCCTAGGGCATCTAGGATATAAGCCTATGCTTGCACCCTCTCGACCTATGAGTGAGTGTAGTGGAAGCACCATTAGGACCACTCAAGAACCTGGAGAGTGCTCCAAGCGTTCTCATGACATACGTGCTCCTACATCCCATGTAGGGATAGAGTATAGGAGATAGCCTAACATGAATGTCATCTTTATAGATAGAGGTAAGAGTGTGGCAAATCAGTCCATTGGAGGACATACCCATAAAGTCTCTCGAATAGAGTGCACTCCCTAGAGGCCTCAGATGGCCGATCATGTTGATAGAGCTCATAGACTGATGTCAGAGCAGAGATGGTAGATTCTCCAAGACCAATTGGAGGATGTTCATGTAGAGAAAGAGCACCTCAAAAATGAGAATTCTCAGAGGTAGAGGTTCATAAGACAAAAATTATATGAATAATGCATGCATGAACAATGCATCCTCAAGGAGTATGTAGAGAGAGAGGATCGATTGGCTAGCATTGGTTTACCTCCTCATAGTGAGATCAGGGAGCGTGTCGATAGATGAGTGGCTTCACAGCCTGAGTTACACCCTGAGCACATAGACACACATACTCACCATGCAGCTCAACATAGAGATCGATGTCCAACATCCGAACAACATGAGCATAGGTAGTATGAGGAAGAAGTGGGAGAGGAATTAGAACAAGAATATCTAGAAATCTCCCAATTTGAGGAGGAGGGTGAGCCTAGTCCCCCACCTCGATCGAGGAAGAATCTACCTCCGAAGGTGCCTCCAAGGCAATCTCGAGAAGAGGAGTTTCTTTCCTCGTAGGCCTATAAGACCTTAGCAGAGAAGGTTCAAGCCATAGAGAAGCAAGGAATGACTTATCAAAAGCCTACCTTGAACAAAATCTATAATGAACCTCTATGCACGTCAGTGCCTATTCTAGCCTATCTAGAGCATTTCAAGATGCCTAGACTAGAAAAGTTTCAAGGAGAGGAAGATGCATAGGAGCATGTGACTAGTTTTCTAGATATGTGCTTTCATATTGAGAGCAATGATGCTTTACTCCTATGCACCTTCATCATGACCCTCTCAGGCCCAGCTCGAGAGTGGTTCAACCAATTAAAGAGGCACAACATCACTAGTTTCAAACAACTAGCTGATGCATTTCTTGAATGCTTCTCCTTCGATATCAAGAAGAAGGTAAACTTATCCGACCTGGCTACTTTAATGCAACATGACGATGAGCCAGTGATGGATTATGGAAAATGATGGAGGAAGATGATGGTAAAGCTACCATTCTCCATCCCATCCTCTGAATTAATGTGAATGTTCATAAAGAGTTGTGCCAAGCACATTTTGTTGTTGCTATAGTTGCAGCAATACCAGACATTCGAAGAGGCTTTGGTGTAGGCCAAGGTGATTGAGGACATCAAGTTATAGGAGGGTAACTTGAAGCTCAAGAATAAGAAGGATTGGAACAAGAGAAGCACTGAGAGACAATAGGCCAAGCTGGCCCATGTTAATCAGGTGGTGTTGAACCTTCAAAAAGGAGAAAAAGGGTAGCAAAAGCAAAACTATCAAGCCCAACCTCCGCCTACGTAGTATGATTAGCGCAACAAAAATTAGAGGGGTAAAGATAAGGAACAATACCCACCTCACATTTTCACTCAGTTATCAGAGTCGTTGGCTTTAATTTTTCATCAGTTATGCGAGGCTAAGGCCATAAACTTACCCGAAGTCAAGATGTTGGATCCTAATCAACCTAAGCCTAAGGGCTATAAAGATGATCATTATTGCATCTTTCATTGATCGAAAGGCCATGACATCGAGGTATGTTGGTCTTTCAAACATCTTGTGCAAAATATGATCGAAAGAGGTATGCTTCTTGTCGACAACCCACAAGCTCCTGATAATCAAAATATGGGGATTTACAAAAATCCTCTACCAAATCATGAGGTACCAAAGAATAATGTTGGCCAAGTCAACCAAGTACGCATCGAACCACCAACCTAGGGGTTCATCGGTATGGTCAATATTGTCACAAGAAATATGAGGTATGAATGACCAAATCAACCTCCAGTGCCTATTAGAGTCCAAGCTGTGCCTCCTCCAAGGCCAGCCTAGTATGTGCCTGGCCCACCAACTAGACCGATGGTGACCATCAGAAGTAGGTTGGTCCAAAACCTATAGATAACTCTAGCAAAGTTGTCGATTTATGAGCTGATCCAGTAGTCTCCCAAGCATAGGGAGATGCTTATGGACATTTTAAGGTCCATAGAAGTGCAGCCTCAGGATCCTAAAGCATTTACACACTTTATGGGGCACGTGCAATAGTGTCAAGAACCGGTCATTCAATTTCATGACCACGAAGTCAAGATGGTTTCCACTATTATAGCAGACCCACCACTACATATTATTGCATGTGTGAATCACAAACCATTCAAGCAGGTTTTTATTGACATGGGGTCATCAATCAATATCATAACTACCAAGGCATTAACTCACTTGAAGTTACCCAAGATGCATATCATCCCTTCTACCTTCACGTTGAGAGCTTTCAATGATGCATTATGCTCAATGGTCGGTACTATAGTTTTACCTATTCAGGTAGGACTGAAGACCATCTCGGTGATGTGTCACGTAATCGAAGGTGCTATGCAGTATAACATACTTCTAGGGAGGCCTTGGATCAGAGAAATGCATTGCATCCCTTCTATTCTACACCAGTGTATCAAATACATTCATGAGGGATAGGTTCACGTGGTGCCTTCGGATGAAGAACCCTTTAAATACATGAATCTAGCAGATTTTCGAGGGAATTTGTGCTCCCCTCAATGCACTTGGATGTGCGGCCAACATCACCAATCAAATATCTAGGAGGTAAAATCAAAGAAGTGTGTGCTAGACCTACAATATCCGTATCTCAATGATCGAAGCACACAACTACTTCTATTAGACCGACTGCGTCTATGATACAACGGGATGATAGGAAGTTGAAAGAAAATGTGGGAAAAAAGAAGATAAAGCAAATGCCCAAGCTAGTTATCATTGAAGCCCCTACTCCCATGGAAGTAGAGGAAATTCAAGGAGAAGTCAAAGAGGCACCTCAGCCTGCTTCACCTGCATCTTCAGTAGGGTCATCTGCACCGTAGGTGACCATCCATTTGGTTAATCCTAGATTAGGGGAATATATTATGTAGAACATGATGTTCACACCTATTATCGAGACTACATAGGACATGGGCTGACCATGAGCCCATCACCTTCCCATAGGGATGATGGAACCATTAGGGGTACCACCTAACCAAACCAACTTCATCTATGGAGGGCTATACTAGATTGCATCTCCCACGCCCATGGATGAGGATGATAATGAACCATTCATCATGAATGTTCATTATCTATCCAACCTATAATATGCCATGTGATACTTTGAGTGTTACCATTGGCATGGTTACGGTCTCGAACTATTCGAGCAAGGGCGTAGAAGGCCATATGAACCATAGTATCAGTTACCAACTGATAGGTTCGGGTTAGGATACTATATTCGAGGTTAGGATGAACTTCTCATGGTATCTTTAGACCACTTGTACCTCAGTCTAGGGGGTGAAGTTGACTTCAATCCTTATCACCCTAATCCTTCTACATTTTAGAGGGATAATCGGCTAGTGACTTATGTCACTATAGAGCCACCCGAGAGATATCATGCGAACATCTTGGTGGAGACCGGTCTAGAACCCATTCCAAGAGCCAACTTGGACAATCAAAGTCATGGAGCTATCGATGATATTGGTATGCATATCTAGAATCTAGATATAATATAGATACTGAATTAGAAGTTGCTTCTGAGGATGTTCATACAGTATCCATCATCAAAAGTGATGGACCAAATTATGATTTTAGAATAGATGACATTGAGTTATCCTCAAACAATGAGCAATCAGAGGATGAAACTGAGTTGGCCTACTTGGGCCCTACACTCTTGCATCATATTTTACCTTTGGAATCAATGAATATGAGTGAAGAGCCCTTCGACAATGATGATGGCTATCAAGAGATAGCCTACATGGGACCTCATTTGGAACATCTCCCGATTCCATTAGGTAGAGGTGAGGGTCTTTATTATGATAGTGATGATGAGGATGAGATAGAGAGAGCCTATTTAGGACCTCCCTACTTACGCCATCGTAATGCACCTTATACTATTGAGGAGATGTACAGAGAGATCAATCTCCATCCTCACCTTAGGGGAAGACCATCGAATCTTAATGTGATTTATCACATGGTGTTTCTCGATCCACCAACGTATATGGAGCTCCTTGAGCCCAATGATCCCATCCGATAGTCTATTCATGGACCAGATCCAGAGATCCCCATACCCCTAGAACCACATCTCGAGGATGGAAGTTTTGCTAATGTTGAGTCACTTGCACGTGGTCCTGGAGACATGATCCATTCCATCAATATGATCTCCATTGATTTGACCACTCCACTCCATAATCCAGCTGATCCTTCCAAACCATTGTGTCTTAATGTAGATGCTATTGATTGGGATCATGTTGATTCACCCCTAGAGCCTGAATATTTCTTCCCTAATGAAGAAATGTTGCAACCTTTCCATTTTGTGCTAGGCTATGCACATGATGTCTATCATGTTGAGGATGCTTCCAATGAGGAACCTATAAACCCAGTAGATGACATCCACTTGATCCCTACGCCTCATCAGCTTGAGGAGGGATCCCATATGTCAGTAGAGGAAACCTTTGAAGTGGATATCATTAATGATCCCACCAATCCAAGGAAGGTTAAATTTGGAGAAATTTTGACTCCTGATGAGCATGCCAACCTCATCCCTCTATTGAGAGAGAGACCTGATCTCTTTGCTTGGACTTATAAGGATATGTCGGGTCTAGATCCAAAATTGGTTACTCATAACCTTTCGCTAGATCTATCAAAGAAGCCAATCAAGCAGAAACTCAGGAAGATGCATCCAATAGTAGCCTTAATGGTTAAGGATGAATTGCAAAAGTTGTTGGATGTAGAGTTTGTCATTTCCATCGACTATCCAGAATGGGTATCCAATATGGTGCCTATAGGAAAACCTGATGGAAGGATCCATATCTATATGGATTTTAGAGACCTAAATAAGGCAACACCAAAGGATTCATTTCCATTTTCGAATATCGATGCTCTTGTAGATGCCACTATAGGTCATGAGATGCTCTCCTTAATGGATGGTTTTTCTGGTTACAATCAAATTTAGATTAAGCTCGAAGACCAACATAAAACCATGTTTATAATGCCATGGGGGACATTTTGTTATAAAGTTATGCCATTCAGCCTTAAAAATGTTGGTGCTACATATCAATGGGCTATGACATATATCTTTCATGACTACATGCATAAGATCTTAGAAGATTATATCGATGACTTATTGGCAAAGTCATTATTGCGTTCTGAGCATGCTGAGGTCCTGAGGAAGGTCTTCGATCACCTGATAGAGCATAATGTCAGGTTGAATCCTAAGAAGTGCGTATTTGGTGTAACTTCAGGAAAGCTCTTAGGATTCATCATTTCAAAATGAGGCATCGAAGTTGACCCAGCAAAGGTCAAGGCTATTTTAGAAATGCATCCCCCCATAAATATCAAGGAATTAAGAAGCCTTCAGGGCAAAGTAGCATCCATAAAGTGATTTATCACACAATTATCGGATAAATGTCGACCCATGAATCGATTGCTACACAAGGGGGTCCCATTCAATTGGGATGAGGACTATCAAGTAGCCTTTGTTGAGATTAAGCAATACCTGGTGATGTCGCTAGTGCTAGCTCCACCAAGGCCAGATGTACCATTTTTGCTATATATATCGGCAATCGACTTTGCATTGGGAACCATGTTAGCCCAAAAGAATGTGCAAGACAAAGAATAAGCCATATATTATATTAGTTGAACCTTGGTGAGTTATGAGCTAGGATATGCATATGTTGAAAAGTTGTGTTTAGCAGTAGTGTTTGCTACAAAGAAATTGTGACACTATATGTTGAGTCATACGATGTATGTTATATCAAAACAAAATCCTTTGTAGTATATGATGAGCAAGACATATCATAATACATGTACTATAAAGTGGATCATGCTATTGATAGAATTCGATTTGGAATTCATAAGCCAAAATTCCATTAAGGGACAAGTCATAGTTGATCAACTGGTTGAGGTACCTCTCAAAAATAGTAGGCCCCTCACCATAGAGCTTCCTGATGATGCAGTATTTGCCTTATCAGAAGCACCCAAACCTGAGGAACCGGATAACAAAGTCGATATGACCTTGTTCTTTGATGGTTCGAAGTGTGAGCAAGGGGGTGGTGCAGGAATAGTGTTGTTCATGCCACAAGGAGCTCCAATGCCCTTGTCATTCAAGTTGGACTTTCCTTGCACTAACAATAATGCTGAATATGAAGCCCTAATTTTGGGTCTCCAAATAGCTATCACCATGAAGATAAAAAGGTTAAATATCTTTGGTGATTCCCTTCTCATTGTTAACCAAGTTAAGGGATTATTTCAATGTCGATGTCCAGTATTGAAAGCTTACAAGGATCTTGTTGACATTTATCTAGCTCAACTAGAATGGTATGACATCGAGGCAATCCCTCATTCATCCAATAGATTTGTAGACACAATGGCATCTTTGGGATCTCTAATCCCTCAGAATCCTTCTACTAATTTTACTACCATCCATGTAAAAATATTGTCACATTCTATTGTGCAACATGAAGCATTGGATAACAAAGATTCAATCAACATGATTCATGTAGAACCAAACCATGAATGGTTCTACAGAGCTAGAGACTTTCTCAAGAGAGCATCCTGGGGGTCTTTGATCTCATAGGATCCAATGGGGAGTGGTACTACCATTCACCACAAGGTTGTTTCCTAGTCTGCATTTGCAAATGTAGAACCATAGGGGGAACATGTTGTCTTGTCAGTCAAAGCTGAAGCTTATCATAACTGGACATCATAGATACATGACTTCCTTAGACTTGGTGTAATCCCTCAAGGATTATCATGTGCCATAAAATGCACATTTAAATAGAAAGTGACAAAGTATGTCTTGTTAGTAGACATCCTGTACCGTAGAAGCTATGATGGAGTTCTCCTTCATTGTCTTGAGCCCCAAGAGTCATCTTGGGCAATTTTGCAAGCTCATGATGGTACGTGCGGTGGCCATTTTAGCGGCATGGCTATCATCAAGTGCATCCTTCACATGGGTTATTATTGGCCCACTATGGAGAAGGATTGCAATGTGTATGTCATGAAATGCATTAAATGCCAACATCATGCTAATATTACGCACCTGCCATCATAGGCCTTACAACCCATTCAAGCGGCTTGGCCATTTGCTCAGTGGGGATTTGATCTCATTGGTAAGATCTCTCCTCCATCATCGGGTTGACATACTTTTATTATTATGGCTACTGAGTATTTTACTAAATGGGTGGAAGCCATTCCCTTAACAATGACAATTGGAGCATGTATTGCTGAGTTTATACTCACCAATATCATAAGTCATTTTGGGATACCATCCAAGATAGTTTTGGATAATGGAACATCATTTAAGAACAAAACTGTGAGAGCTTTGACGTCTAAGTATAGAATCAAACATAGTTTTGTGACTCCATATTATCCGCAAGCAAATGGATAAGTTGAAGCTTCAAATAAGATAATGGTCTCCATCTTGAAAAATATGGTACAAGAACACCATAAATATTGGCACATCCAGCTACCCCTTGCATTATGGGCTTACAGGACTAGTATTCGGACACCCATTGGGGCAACTCCATTTTCACTAGTATATGGCACTGAGGCCATTATGCCCTTAGAGTTGGAGATTCCAATGTTGCGCATCACATTGAAAGAGTTCATTGATGATGACACCGCATGGCAAGCTCACCTAGATCAATTGATGCTACTTGATGAACATCACGTGAATGCCCTTGAGCACCTCCATGTTTATCAAGAGTGTTTAAAATGAGCTTACAATAGCAAAGTCCATCTGAGAGACTTTGAGGTTGGTGATCTTGTGCTGAAAGAGAACCAATAGAATTCAAATTTACCACTAAAAATGTGAGACAAATTTATGGCTAACTGGTTAGGTCCTTATATGATCTCAGAGAAGATTGGACCTGGGACATATCGCTTGACATCATTTGGAGGAGTTGAAGAGCCTGAGCCTCTCAATATCCTTCATCTTAAAGTGTTCTATGCCTAGAACTAGAAAAGGCTCCAAAGGCATCTGTAAGCCCTTTGGTCAATTCAAAAAGGCTCCAAGGGCATCTGTAAGCCCCTTGGTCATCCCATAAAAGGCTCCAAAGGCATCTATAAGCCCTTTGGTCAATCATAAAAGGCTCCAAGGGCATCTGTAAGCCCCTTGGTCATCCCATTAAAGGCTCCAAAGGTGTTTGTAAGCCCTTTGGTCAAATTAAATTTTCAAAATCCATAAAAATTAAAAAAGTAATAAAATCCAAATATATATATATAGAAATATCAAAAATAAAAAACATTGTGCATCATTGCATTTTCAATTATATGTTGCATTTCATTTTGCATCATTGCATTTCATTTCATTGCATTGCATTAGGCATTTCCATCCATCGCCCTTGCATTAGGATAAATTGTGTTTACAATCTTACAAATGACACCACGTTTGTGTTTCAATCATGCATCTATGCATTACATTACCATCTATCATTCACCCTTGTGAGTAATTGTGTTTTTCAACACAACCCATATTGTTGCTATGAAGAATATACTAGGGTTTTTTGGTCATTCAACCATACCTAGTGGTCTTCTCAAGATTTGGTAAGAAAGCTTGCTTTGCTTTTGTAGTTGAGGTCTAGTTAGTATAGCCCTTAGCATATCAGAATCCTATCACTAATCAATAAATTAAACAATCCTAATTAGGACTAGGGGAATATGAAAGCTATGAAGCAGGACTAGGTATCCTGAGGTGAAAATTTTATTCTTGCTTATCCCCCTGTGCGGATGGTATGGGAAATGTGGGCAATTGGAAAAAGGACAAGTTTACTCCCTACCCATATAAATCCCTTGCTTACAAATGAAGGAGCAATATCCCAGAGTGATATCCCAGATCAATATCAAATATTGATATCCCCTATCGATATCCTAGATCGATATCCCAAATTGATATCTCAAAGTCAAAATCCCTAGTATTCAAATCAAAGTTCAAATCAAGATCAAATGAAGATCAAAATCAAGTTCAGATTCAAATCAGTATCAAATCCCTTGCTCAAAAAAAGAAAGTACAAAATAAATAGTGATTCTTATCACTATAGTACAAAATAAATAGTGATTTTTATCACTTTATATGAGCAAGTATCCCAAAAAATTGAAGAAAAGAAGGGGGTGAACTTGAATCCCTGGAATTGTCAGCACTATTGTACCTTACGCATGATGATATGTCTGATGCATTAGCATTTTGCTTGTGTGCAGACCAATGTTTGAATGTGGAAGAGCTAGCTTCAGGTGTCCTGTATCGCCTAGTGGTCTAGTCCAACTGAAATCTAAACCTAGGATTGGGTAAGACATTTGCGGACCCCCAATCTTAGCAATGGGCTGAAAGAATCCCGCCTGACATCGGGGTATGCTTATGCCTTATCAAATATACTCACTTGCACACATAGGGGTAATGAATAGTTAGGGCCTATCCTAGCGAAAGCCTTATGTTTCAGAAGTCTTGTATGGTTAGTATACAACTTTTGATTAGACAACTAGGGTGTTTGAGTCTCATGGAAAACCTCAACAATTCCCAAATAGCAACAATCATTCAAATTGCAATCATCAAAAATCAATTTCTTTTATGGGAGTTTGTTTATTAGAATTATTTGTACTATATAATTAGATATCGGATGGATGTCAGAAATGATATTTAGATGGCCACTGATTATATTATCCATATTCTTTTAATTTACAAAAATCGATAAATAGAAACCATATACCATTGCATCTCACAAATGGGTGTACAATTTATCAAACATTCATAAAGATATAGCAATTACAATGCATGATTGTTATACATTCTGTGGTGTCATCCATTAGATTGTTTAAATTCATATTACATACATTATGTTTTAAGTGATTAAAGCATACATGTTCATTTACATAGCATTCATCATAGAAAAATATGCAACACATACATGGCATAAATTATGTCATAACAACATAAATTAAATGCATACAAGTATAGAAAGTTACACATGCATTTAAAATAAACATCGCATCCATATGCATCCATCATAAGTAGTCCATCTACACATATATCTCATAGCATCTAATCATCTATCTCATATCTAGCTAGTGCATGTCATCCATACATCACATCATATAACATTAAATCAATATAAGCAGTGCATCCATGTGCATATCATAAAACATAAACAATAAAAATCATAATAAAATCTACACATATAATGAGTCTCAAATGTCATATATATATATATGTGTGTGTAAAAAATAAATAATGTGAGTACATCGGCATGGTAAAAATGCTCGTAGGCTACATATGTGTAGGTCCTCGACCTTACACTCAAAAATGGTACAATGATATCTATAAAATCTGTACTAGCTAGGGCCTATGTCCCCAGTCTATGAGGCACCACCATCGCCTCCACCCTCTCGGTGGGTCCTCCATGAGCTAGAACCAGAAGATCTATCAGACCTATGAGTCCTATGACTCGAGCTAGCTAAATATTGTACTATCTCTCGAGTGTGAGTCCTCTAAGATCCTATAGCTATGGGCATCTCTGGAATCTTACCCCCAAGTAGTCCAATCCACCCTCTCAAGGTGGTAATGTAAGCATATGAGTGAGGCCTCCTTAATATGCTACTCAACCAGAGCCTAAAGCCTCCTGATATTGACCCCTAATCTAACTATCTCTAACTACTGGTACTATTGGAATAGTGTGCTAAAGAAACCTAAGAAGATGGGGGAGTTGATCCCCTAGCCTGGTAAGTAGTAAGTAAAATTATAGAAGCATCAACCTGGGACTATAAAAGAGTGTTCCACCCTATGAGCTTCTGTATCTCTACCTCTACCATGGTAATCCTCTTTAGAGTGGCCCTCTCCCCCTCATAGTCATGCCACTAGCTCTGGTCTATGAGATAGCTTCACCTCTAGAGTGGTGATAGAAGTGTCCCTATGTAGGAGCTGAGTGTGAAGTCTCCCAACCTGGCTTTAGAGGTTGACAATCTGTGCCCTCAACTACCCTACCTCACTGTCTAGAGGTACCTCACCCTCCTTGGAGGCCTCCTCCTCTACCTCTACCTATGGGCCCTCCTCTATAGTGGCCCTTGCACCCCATGCGCCCTTAGTCCTCTGGTGGGTCCTACATCCATGAGGGTCCACCTCTACACCCTCTATGCCCTCTACTATAAAGCCATCTATTGGACCTAGAGGTCCCTCTCCATGCCACTAGAAGTCAGCCCACCACCCATCATAATCAGTAGTAGTGCCTGCATCCACTAGGCCTAACTCTTGAAGTCATCATTACATCCCCTAGTGGAGTCACCTGGGGCCATGTTAGGTCCTTCTCTAGGACTAGGTATCTATAGATGGTAGGCACCTCTGGGACATCCTGTTGAATCCCAAACTACCTTAGAATGAGAGTAGTGTTGGTACTCATGTATGTCGGCCTTTCGATCGATAATCCACCTATCTCTATGCACTCGATGTAGGTATCTATCTACCTCTATCTAGGCTGGGTAGTCCATGTATGGTCACCATTATATCTACTTAGGGTGAAGCTATGCAAATCGACCAATGTAGTGGTCTAGGTCTCCTACATGAGACCTACTCTTGAAGCCCTCCTACTCCTAGGGCTAGCAAGCTGCGTAGCACTGATGATCCTCGAGGATAGTAGTGATCTCTAATGGTAAGTCGATGGGGTGCTCTATCAAAATGTGTTTCCAACCCCAAATCTATAGGAGTAGACTATAGTCGATGCCCACTCTATTATGGCATGTGATCTGATATAGCTCATGGTAGAGCTATGCTAAGAGAGTGCTCCCCCATGCTATAATGAGAGGCTATGTGGTCGAGCTAACCATAACCTCCCTGGTCCTAGCTAGGAGGTTCTAGGGGAACCTCATGCCTGATGAGTCTAGGAGGACTATCTGGATGATCAAATGCATGAACACAACCTCCCACTATGAAAAGAATCTAGCCTGGAACCACTCCTTGACGTGGATGCCTCCATGGTCGATGCGGCCCTGAGCCTTATCCAAATATAGCATCAAAAATATCCTTCCTCACCATGGTAGGAGAGGAGGTGATGGCCTCACCATCAATAGGTAGGTGGAAGATGTGGTAGACATCCTCTAGAGTCACTATCATTTCACTCATTGATAGGTGAAATGTGTTGGTCCATGCATCCCAGTGATGGGCCAAGGCAGTCATGTAGGACTGATCAACTCTGATGGTGGGGAGATCCAAGATGTAACCAAACCCCATGGTAGCAAACCACTCCCACTCCATATCAGTGAGAGTGTGGCAAGTTGCGAAGGAGATCAGTCTCCCTCACTCTATTTGTCAAGGCCTGAGTGAAAGCAATCAAATAAAAACAAGAAGAAAAATAATTAAAAATGACTTAAAAATGATAAACAAATCATAAAATCTCATGAAAATGCAAAAACATGCACACACATGATCAAAAATTTAAAAAAAATTAAAATAGCACTTCAAAAATGCATTAAATGGCATTAATTGCCAAGAAAATTCAAAAAATTAAAAATTTTGAAAATTTTCTAAAGTTTGTGCATCATGGGTTGAAATCATGATCGATGCAATGGTCAAAAATATGACCATTGGGATTTAAATCCTGCTATAGCTGATAGCTATGGTCCCCAATCTACCAATTGGGAACCATGTCTGCCACCCATGGCTAAGGAGCATGACCTTTTTAGGGTCATGTCCTCCCCAAAATAAACCCTAAAAATTAAAACCCTCCCCTCTAATCTAACCTATGCTAAACCTAACTAGGGTGAGGTTCGTTATCGATAGTTTAGTGTGGTTCGTTAACCCATTTTTTAGTGTGGTTAATTTTAATCTGGTAATTGGATTGCGTGGTCTCGGTTTTTGAGTTACCTTAGCGGCACCGGCTCCTCCACTGGTCGAAGCCTCCGGTTGGTCAGCCATCTGGATGGGTGTAGAGCGAGCAAGTCAAGTTTACGATAGCGTTCCATGTCATATTTCACTGTTTACCTCTCAGAGCTCTCAGTTTTTACTGTCAGTATTAGGTAAATAATGAAATATTTCAAATGTCAAAACCTTATATATTTTTTAAATTTGGTTTGGACCACGCTTGACAACCATGGTCCCCGAATTAGGGTTTTGTGACCGTGGCTTAGAGCCATGGTCAAGGAATTTGGACTTTTCCACCACTTCTGATAGACGCGGTCAACAAACTATAATAAATGCTCTCAATTCCCACCATGGAGAGCCTTAAAAGGTCAAATTAAAAAATTTCACTAGACCAAATGCGAAAAATAAAATAAGATATTTGGTGATGAGAATCACAGAATGAGCCAAACAAAGCAAACGACATTGGAAAATGTCATCATAAGGAAAAATAGAATATGCTGCAGATTATAAAGTAGATTCAACGAGGTCATCTATGGAAATCCTTTCTTTGAGCACCACCTCCCAGATTAAAAAAAAAAATTCAAAATTAACAAAAAAATCAAATAAATCAAAAGCCAAATGTGCCTCGTATTCAGTCATTTACCCTATACACTTGGTGGTTGCAATGACTTGCGCTCCATGCAATCTAGAAAGATGAGTAAATTACCATAAGGAAATTTGGGGCAAATCCATCATCGTGGAATTACTATGCTTCATTTCAATCCCTAAGAAGGCCTTGACGATTGGACTGCTCCAAGGGAATGAGATATTCATCACAATTCTCCTATGATATTTTTAGCATATCATCGAACAATATGATTCAACATATGCCTAATTAGAATTATCTTCATTTTGATTCCCTAAGAAGGCCTTCATGGCTGGACCGCTCCATGGGATAGAAATGGACAATTACTATTAATAGTTGTAATCATAGCTGATTAGGCCTTGCCAAGTATTCAAATGCTAAATCTTACTTTGTTCAAGATCATTCATAGTGGTCAAGCGACCTCGTCACTTCATTTAATTGTCATTACCCTCATCGACTCATCGCTTGAGGGGGTAGTCATAATATCAAATCATAATCAAATTCAATAGAAGATCCCTTGATCGTAGATCCCTTGATCTTGTCAAAATTGTGTTCATCTTACGAATCATTGCCAAAGACTATCATAAGCTTACCCTTCTGCTAGGGAAAATAGCATATATGATAGTTTATTTGTAGCTCTCCTCCTTTCGGTTATATAGGCCTAACTCCTATTGTAGCACCAAAGCTACCCGAATGTCTGATGATGAGTGCAAACCCTTTCAAATTTAAGCCTTCCAGTTGGAAGCAATGATTCTAGGATGCATGTCCTCTTTGTAGGACTTGGGGCATCTAATGTTGATCAGACTAATGATCATCATCCAACCTATGACATCATTTTAGGAGGTCTATTTTTGCTCAGCGTTGTTCGATCTCACAATGCATCTCAAAAGGGGCATCTGTAGACACCTAAAATGCATCATGCCGAGGTGACTACTCATATGGGACATGCTAGAAGACCATATGGAAGACCTTGGATAGATACCAAGGTATAGTAGTGGTTTTTACCACTCATTTGGGCACCTTTGCCTAGTCAGTGCTAGCCGCTACTGACACCCATGGTTAGCAGTGCTGACCATGCCTATCAGCTGTGATCAGGACTCAAGTCAGTTGGCCTTCATCCGACCCAAAATCGGTTGCAATGGCCAATTGGTTGTGGATTGGAGTGGTTTGAGTGAGGAAGGTTCTGGATCCTTCCATCCAACAAGCTCAACCACCCAATATTGATCTAGGCTTCCTCATGAAGCCACCCCTAGCCCTTGGCAATTGCTATATAATCCCCCTCTAAATTGGGGAAAAGAGAGAGAGAAGCATAATCAATTGAGCAGTGAAGCCCTATCAAATTGCATACTCATTCACATGCATTGATAGGAATACTTTTGCTACCCAATTGGAGATCACATTGCCATGGAGGTCCTAGGAGGATAGGAGAGCCAAGAAATGCTAATCCATGCAATCCATGCACTCACTGAGCAATTCAACCACCAAATATATCAGAGGACACAGAGGCGACCCTTGACCATCAATTTGGCAAGGAGAATCAGAGAAATTGGCCCTGATTTGGAGGGTAAACTTACTTTAGGCTCAGTCACGGCTGTCAGCCATGGTGAACAGTGCCCACCGCTTGAAGGACCCATGGTCAGAGGGTAATCCCTGATTTCCTTGTTCTCTATTTTGCAATCTATTTAACTAGGTTAGATTAATCATGTTGTAGGTTTAATTCAGTATTCTAGAGACTTTTGACCGACAGATTAGGAGTTAATTGCAATTTTCCTTCATTATTGTAGTGTAGGTATAACGAATATTTTTCATGCTTTCATGTCTTCAATTGGTTAATTAGGAGCTTAGATAGATTCATCTTAGTTTCTTTCATGTTTCTAATGGTAGATCATCATGATTTAGATCAATTTACATGCATTGAATCACTTTCTTGATTTCTTGATTATCATGTTATCTTTTGTGCAAGTACCCTTTAAAAGCCTCATCAAGAGAGGCCTCCTTTGCTTTTAATGTTTCTTGTTGTTTATTGCACGCAGGACTAACAGGGTTTTGGGATGCAAGGCAAAAAATGCCTCTAATCATGGAGAAGAGGGTCATCGACACCCTAGAGCAGTTTGTGTCATCCTGAAAGGCACTTGGAAATCACACCTACCCTTGAGAGGGAAACATTACATCCTATTGTAACAATTGTATCAAAGTGATTATCCCTAAGAGGGATGTACTTGTAATTTGACTTTGGCTTCAAATATAATGGAATAAAGCGTATTTCTTATTGTCAATTTGTTGTCAATTTCTTGTTCTTGTATGCATTTTGTGTATCTTTCAATTCTTGCAATAGGAACCGATAGGTGTGAGCCTTTTTTGGATCATACAGTTATCAAAAATAAAATTGCTATTTCCAGAGGTCAAGAAGAGGAAGCATCCACTACCCAAGAGGACTATTCATTCTTAGCATACAATGATCCTCACAATGCTAACACATGCATGGTCTATCAGTACCAATGCCATCTTACTATAGCCCAAAAATAATAAAGGCAATCAAAAAGACTTGTAGACATGATAATAGATTCAAAGCAAAATCGAGTGGTTGAAGAACATTTAAATATTAACCAAATCTAGAAAAATAACTTTGCTTTTATATCCTCAAAAGTTGGATGATCCAAAAATTACCTTGTAGCCTTAAAAGGAGCAAAAGATAGAGCAACCCAAGGAATAGGACAAGTCAAAAGTACCAAAATCCAACCAAAAGTAACAAGCACCAAGATTTAACCAAGAATAACCTAGGGAGAAAGCATTGAGAAATTTGTAGTATCCTTTGATGACTAGGAAGCAAAGGGAAGAAGTCATGTAGCAACACCAAAGGAGGTAACAACTAGCCCAAAAGGAAGAGAAGCTACCAGAAGCATTCAAATTTAGCATTATTGAAGAATTGAAGAAGACTCCCTCAAGAGTTAGTATGTATGATTCTTTGTTGATTCTTGGAAAAATATATCTATTAAAAGAATCTCTAAAGAGCTCATCATTAGGTGGAATCACCTCCTTAGGCTTGAATCTGGTGTAAAATCATCCAACTCTTGGCATGGGTAAGATCAAGCCTCTACTCTTCTATATTTCCTTATGTATGTAGGGCTAGCAAAAATCATGCCTAAGGTTTTTTATGATAAAATAGGCATAGAATCCATCCAAAATAGTTTCCACATATTGCAGCCAAATGGAACATCAGTCCAATTGGTGGGAGTTGTAAAATTTATTCTAATGTTGCTACATAAGATCCTTAATATCTCAGTTAACCATGAAGTGATATTGGTGGACATCCTACCATTATTTAGATTATGCTTATCAAAGGATTTTACAATAAATATTTGGGGTATCTATCCACATATTGCAGCCAAATGGAACATCAATCCAATTGGTGGGAGTTGTAAAATACATTTCAATGTTGCTACATAAGAACCTGAATATCTCAGTTAACCATGAGGTGATATTGGTGGACCTCCTACAATTATTTATATTATTCTTATCAAAGGAGTTTACAAAAAATAATTGGGGTATCTATCACTAGATTGTACTCACATGGTACTTCCCTATAAGGGAAGGAATATCTAGATCTATGCAGAGTAGCTTATCCCCTACCATGTAGAGAGGTATGAAGATCAAAGTGTTAATATGTCTAAAGATCTCTTGTAGGGCATTCAAGTGGAGATAATAGAACATTTGGAATACCTAGATAAGCCAATAGAAGATTCACTAATGGAAAATAAGTTTTTCATGCTTTATTTCAATGAAGTATCTACTCAAACATGGGAAATCATCACATACTAAAGCTAACCAACCATCACCTCTCGACTTCAATAAATCACATGTTTTAGAAGAGAGATAGGTAGGAGTGGTAAAATTTTGGTTCATTTTGATCTAGATATTATAGATTCAAATGAATGAGCACCATGTGAAGTATCTAGCATGTAGAATAATGTTAAACCCTTGTATCATATTATAAGTAAATAACATGTAAATAAAGTTGATAAAAACTAAGTGTTGCATAACCATTGGTTAGAGGAAGCAATGGGATAGTGCTCACATGAAACAATTTATTGGAAAAGTGCATGAGGAAGTTCACATGCTTGTTTAAAGGAGGTCTACACAAATTAAAATGTCCAAGAATTAGCAAAATAGCTGAGGAATGGTAGATAATCATGCCTTTGTTGATTCAATTGTGCTAAAATATCATTTCCCATGAGCTTACCAGAGAATATTATATGAAAAGAGAGTTGATTATATGGGAAAATTCAATGACTCTCCAAGTTGAAGAATTCTATAGAAGGAGGATCCCAATATCATCATTTCCTAAGCCTCGAGCAAAGCTTCCCTTCAAACAACAAATTTTATCTTCTATCCCCTTAAGCTTCAAAATTCTAATATTTTCCTTCATAGACTCTATGCCCAATGGACAAGGCTTATGTTCCTAGGTTAATTTTCTCATGCAAGCAAAATTCCCCTATGAGTCACCAAACTATAATGAAATTTCACTATACTAGACAAATCCCAGTAGAGAACAGACTTTTGAGATGAATAGCCACCTAGAGCTTAAAAAAAAGAGGATCTAAAGCTCCATAAATATATCAAGTAGTTGACATTGTAAAGATGCCAAATATTTTGACAAGGGAAGGTCTTCAAAGAAAATTGCTAGCAAATTTGAAAATCCCTATGCCACAAAGTTATGTTGACCCACCAGACCAAAACAATAATGACTTATAGCTTTTTTTATGGTAGATAAAAGGGGTTTGTTGGTGTCATGATTTCTATCTACTTAGTACTCAACATATCCATCCCTCAACTAGATGGGTGGATTTAGAGAATGCGTCATCCTCTTTTGGTAATTAGGCTTGTAGTACATCATATGCCTTGGTGCAATTGCAAAATGGCACCAACAATATATCAACAAATAAATTCCAAGAATGATAGAAGAAGAGCTTATATAAGCTTGCTAAGCCATTTCAAGGTCACCTTGAAGTTCATGAAAAAATAAAAAGGGAGCAAATTGGCCAAACCAAACAAAGATAATAGTTCAGTGCACAAGTCTATAATTTATATATGAAAGAAACTTCAAAAGCATAAAAAATCAAACAAGAAATATAGTGGCAATAAAAGAGGATTCAATGGACCAAAGGATTATTCCTAAAGTATTTATCAAAACTTAAATTAGTATTTGAGCTTGAAGGACAATTATAGATGAATAAATATTCCAAGGTACTCTAATACATAAGCTTAAGCAAAAAATTTTGAGTATAAAATTGCTTAAGGCTAAAAGCGTTTGGCCAAACTAGTTTAGTACTAGACCTGCAAAGGAGGTGACCCAAAACAATTTTTGTGTCAACATAAAAAAATATTTGGATCTCCACCAGATTCAAAGGCTCATAAGGTAAAAAGTGTCCAATACTAAGAAGCGTGAAATATAGCAAGGTAAAATTTCTTTGCAATGATGTCAGCATAGCTTCCCAAAAGTTTTGGCAAAGAGTAAATTCAAAGGGTAGGCTCCAATAAACAAGTTTCTACCTTTCAAGTCTATAAACCAAGATAATAAAAGGGAGTGTTCCAAAACTTTTCCTTGTTGACATCAGCAAAGGCATTCCAAATCTCTGGAATAAGACAAGCAAAATAAAAGGGAGTCTAGAAATGTAAGCAAATCAAATTGGTATTCCAAACCATACATATTCAACATAAGGAACTAGGTATATAAGAGAGCCTATAAGGAAATAGATGTAGTAGTAGCACCTAAAAATCAAACAACTCAACATGAAGGACATCTAGCACTCCAAAAATAGGTAGTTACACCATGTAGCATTTTTTAATAATGGAAAGTGATGGCCACCTCCATGAAGCAAGAGTGAGGATCTTGTGATCATAACTACCTTGAATTAGACAAGAATATGCCAAGTGGTATCAAATCAGTCTAGGATCATGCCTAATATATTTTGACCAATGATTGTATATATTAATTAGTTTCATTTTAGCTTAGCAAAATTTATATAAGGAGAAACACTCCTCATTATAATGGGTCAGATATTTCAAAGTTTTCCTAATGCAGTTTGTATGTTTACATTGCTAAAATTGAAATCTAAAGTTGTTTGACTTACCCTAATTGGAGTATGGAGAACTATCATTTCTTGTGATGTCTAAAATTTTAGCATTTTCATCTATATTGTGATAGAAGTAAATTATGTTAAGCCTGAAGCTATTTAGATTATTTTTATCAAAGCACTTAAAATTTTGGATGTTGTAATACTTTCAATAGTTTTGGTTATGCTTTGATTGGAGTAATTTCTATTAGGTTTTAATTTGTTTGGTTTATTTTAATTCACGATTGAAGTAAATTTGGTTAGGCTTTAAATTGTTTGGTTTTCTTTGATCAGAGTGTTAGGAATGTCATAGTATATGTGCTTATTTTGGTTTCTTCATAAATTTAATTGAGTAGTCTATGATGTGTTACTTGTATTGAGTAGCATATGCTCTTGTAGCTAAAATTAATATCGTTAGCTAAGTTTCATCCACATTTCAATAAATACATCTAACCCTTCTTTCTCTCATCCCTTTTATATTTCTATTTTTCAAGGAATCAGCATTCTCTAGAGGTTGATCTAGAAGCATTTCTAGATATTTCAATCGTGATTTTGGTCTAGGACACACATTTCATACCTAGGTGGATCAAAATATTAAGATTTAGATTCAAATTTTTTAAAAAATGTAATGAATGAATAACAACTCCTAACAAACAAGGACTAGCTTGAATAACACCAAGTAAAAGAGGAGATAGTACTTGGAGTCCCATAAAGGGTTAAAAATTTAAGAAATCTATTTTATTGATGGTGAATATGGCCTTTGGATGCAAAGTATTGATCAAGCACAATGTCCTCCTCTATTGAATGGTATTAAACTAGTGGCCAAGAACCTTTGAAGTACCTAAAAGGACTACGAAATTCCTACATCCATAGTGAAAAATATTTTGTGATGGAAAAAGTAATGGATTTGGATTTTGAACTCAAAAAATATGATAATTGATGTATGATGAAATAATAAATACCCTTAGGTATTTATAACAAAGAAGGTGAAATAAGTTTCTATTTTTAGTCAAATATTAAATTACACCCTTTTCAAGGCTATCAAATCATGATCGTATGTCAATATGGCATGTTGTTTCAACCCCAAATGTGTAAACATATTAGGGTTTCCAATAATATGTCTAAAATCCTAAGTTAAGATCAACAACCAAAATTACCATTTAAAGTGATGATAGTGGAAACATAAACCTTTTGGACCCAAATACTAGGTGACACATGGCATCATGCATGTCCATCATGACAATATTCAATATGAGTGTCTAAGTGGTTATTCATTCATGCAAAATCTAGGAAAAATTATAGAATTGGTCATCATACAAGGGTCATAGTCCATGGAAGGTAAGAATCCTCTTAGATGACTAATTTTCCACTGTCCTACCTAAGGACTAGAAATTTAGTCCACTCCTATTCCATAATTATAAGGATGCAACTCTCCACAACCTGCAATTTAGTTGGTAGTTCTCTTTTTCTAAAATTTTCTTTCATGAATAAGCTTTGACCAACTTAGATACACACCCATATTAGTATAAAAAGGACATTGTCTTTTGAGAAGGAAATAATTCCCCACCTATGCAAAAAAGAGTCTACATGGAATTAAAATTATGACCTATCTATTTGAATTTAATGCATATAACCAATATTTCATATCTTTTGGAGAGTAAATAGATATAAACCAAAACTTGCGATAACCTCCCACATGCCTTCAAATCTAGCAAGCATAGAACACCTAAATTGAGTTTGTAGTGATATTAATAGGATTTGAACCTAGTTCCATCAATAATACAAGGTATTATCTCTTTTATGCCATCCAACATGTTAGGATTTATTACCAATAATTAGAGAGACACCTACAATAATTGAGTATTGTCTTTATTTTCATGCCAAAATAATTTTTCAAGACTTGAACTAATGATATGTTGAGTACATGAATAAAGTTTTAGTCAACACACCAATGAGAAGGATAACTATCCATTTTCTCTACACCTGTATAGAGTTTCCCATAACACCATTTACCAACAAAAATAAATAGTCATTTTTACCTCTAAAAAATGGACTATTCCATGGAATATGGATTTTATATTTTTTAAATTCAAAATGGTGGGAAAGTGATATAAAACTTTTTCTCTATGAAAATAAGCCCCTGGAAGTAAAAATATGCAATAAGTGTTGATATTTAAACCCTCTTTAATTATTATATAGAATAAAAAAAGTGTAGTGTTCATCCATATCTTCAATCATTGACCATGTACTATCACTTTTTGGAACAATACCCATTAAAAATTCTCCTTCACCAAAGAACCATGAATGTCATTGGAACCAACTAATGACATTATTTGATCTTGGAGCTTGAATATATTTTCCACATTAGATTACTAAAATAGATAAATAATAGATATAAATATCTTAAGTTATAACTATATAATCTTTATCTAAGCACCTACCCTTAACCAGTAATTGGATACAATCCCATGTTTATCCCTAAATTTTATAATTTTTTCTCTATCTAGGGATTCGGTCTTTACATTTACAATATTTTTAGAATTTTTATAATAGTTTAGTTCTTAAATTTTTATAAGCTTTCAAACATAGTGATTTTGAACTTCAACATGTTTTCTTTCTTGCATGATATACTAGATTCTTCACCACCTTGAGAAAATTTTGATTATCGCAATGAAGAGGTGTTAATGCTATTTGATCTATTTGAATATCATATAATATGTATTATAATAAAATAACTTAACATCTTGTACTACATGCTACATTATATTTTGGTTCAATTGATGACAAGGCAATTATATGCTCTACCAAGAAATAGCTCTTGATCTAAGAGCAAACATACAACTAGTAGTAGATTTTCGATCATTAATTGATCTAACCTAGAATTCAAGGGTAGCTTTGATATATTTGATAATGCATTTTATATCTTTCTAATATTTTCTTTGTAGATTTAACATAAAACATGACAAATAACTCACTAAATACCATAGATATAGTCAAGTGGTTATAAGATAAATCAACCTACCCACCAATTTATGATATACTAACTTATTGACCATAGATGAATTAGTATGAATGACAATTTTAGCCCAATTTCGGTACATAGATATTGGTTTACAATTTTCATCTAAAATATTTCCAAAATTGTTTTGACATATTTTCTTTATGGTATAAAAGTAGTATGATCAAGTTGCCAAACTTCTACACCTAACTAGTAATATAGGAGCCCTAAAATTGACATATTAAAAACTATATATGAATCTAATTTTACCTTTTGATTTATGTAGGCTCCATACCAGTGATGACAAGATCATCAACATAAATAATACAAACTATAAATTCATCCCTTGTTTTAATATATAAATTAGTATTAGAGAAGCTTTGGCTAAATCCTTAAACTCTAAAATATTTTATTAATCTTTAAGCACAAGTCTTGAGGACTTCAGTTCATATAGGTACTTAATCAATTTGTAGACTAGATGTTCTTTCTCTGTCACTTGAAACCATTGAAGTTGCACCATATAGACTTCTTCCAAATATTCATTCGAGAAGACACTATTCATGTCCATATAATATAACTTCCATCCAAACTATGTTGCATTAGATAAAACTAATCAAAATTTCACCATTTTTGTACTTAGGACAAATGTTTCACTATAGTTTATTCCTTCTTGTTCTATATAAACTTTAGCAACAAGACAAGTTTAAACTTGTCAATTGAACCATTTAATTTATATTTTACTTTATATACCCATTTATAGCCAATGTATTTCTTTCCATAAGGGTAACCCATATAATTCCCTTGCTTTATTCTTAATCAAAGAATCAAATTTTACCTGTATAGTATCTTCTAGTTAAATTTTTCTTTGGCCTCTTCATATCTTCTAGGTTCATAAACCTATGAAAATAAAGCAAAATTGGTCTACTCAATCATTTATCTCTACTTTATGTAGCTTACCTAGATTGTTTGCTACTAGTTTTTCATCCTCTTTGACATCTCTTATAGTTTTTTCATACTATTTTGGTCATTTACGTGACTCTTATTTCTAGTAAAATTCACTTGGGTGAACCTCTATCAAACTTTATTCTTCAATGCCATCCCAAAGTAGATTTACAACACACCAATGTGGTCAATTCTTCACATTTTCTTTTAATTATCAATCATTAGTGTTTCTATATCCAATTGAGATTGACTACTTGAACTTGTTTTAGCACTATTAGTATATATAAAACATATAAAAATATCAATGGTTTTACCATTGTTTGATAAGAAAGGTGTCTTCACATGTGTTATAATGTCTTTTTTAATAACAATCTTGTTAGAAGAGACACCAAGTAGTTTGTATGCTTTAGATTGTTCACTATATCCAAAAAACATGTACTTCTTACTTTTTGCATCTAAATTACTTCTCTTATTATTTAGAATTATTAAAAAAGCTACACAACTAAAAACATAAAAATGATTAACTAATGGTTTCCTTCTAGACCAAACCTATTAATGGGTGATATTTTGTAAATATTTCCATGAGCATCTCTTAGGAATAAATCCTATTATATGTACTACTTCTACCTAGTAATAATATGATGCATTATCAATATGCACTATGTATTTGGCCATCTCCATGATTTTTCTATTTCTTCTTTCTGCTACCTCATTTTTTTATGGAGTGTATGGAGTTGTATGCTTCTTTTGTATCATGCTTGTAGAAATCATAAAATTATTTTGAGGTAAACTCACCTCCATTGTCTAACCTTAAGAACTTAATATGCTTTCTAGATTGTTTCTCTACTAGATCCTAGAATGCTTTAAAGTGTGAAAAGCATTTAGACTTGTATTTTAGGAAGTATACCCACATTTTTCTCGAATAATAATTTACCATCAACAAAAAAAAATTGGCACTACAAAATAAAGGTGTATTTATTGGACCATATGAATCATTACTTATAAATCCAAAACACTTTGTATATGCCAAGTCTTACCCATCTCAAATGGTTTTCAATTTTTTTTTTTTAATTGGTATCATATACATGAGTTCTATTAGTCTTAAGTAGATGGTAATACATGAACCATGTTAGTATTAGTTGGAACTAATAAATATTTATAATTTAGGTTTCCAAACCTTTCATTCTATAGAAAAAAAACTATTATCTTCACTTGTCAAGGCAAATAAATTGGTAGACTAGACATCAATTAATATGTATGGTCCCTTCTCTCCTAAACCAAAACAATGAGTTTGTTACCACCAACATGCATCACCTCACATATATTTTCATGCAAATTGACTACAAGTTGAGAATTCTTGGTGATTTCACTAATTGCCAAGATTCTTGTTCATAATAGGAACATATCAAACATTCTCGAAGATAAATGTAACATTATTGTTCAATGTCAGACTAATATTAACACATCCTCCTTTACCATCTCCAAGTAAAATAAAATCATTTTTACTTTGATCTTCAACAAAATTAACATACCATTATTGTTTGCATGTATGTTTGTATGCTTTAGAGTCAAAATACCACTCAATGGATTAATCTGATGAACTTTGAGTTGTTACAAATATAAATTTATCTTCTTGATCTTCTATCTCAATAGTATTGAATTGTTTTGTCACTTGCTTACTTTATTTACTCTTTATTTATTGTAATCTCTTTTGATATGACCAAGCTTCTTGTAGTAAAAACAAATGGCTTTTGACTTATTTACATTAGATGCTTAAGCTTGTGTATGGTCAAATGATGGATTAGCATTTTGATTGCCCTTTGTTTAAATTTTGGTAGTGAATGCACTCTGAATACTTCCTAAGGTGGATTCTTCAATCTATGTTTGTAATATCTCCTATTGTAGAGCTAAAGTAGACATCTCAAAATTAAGAGTTTAATTTTTAGCAAATAAAATACAAAGAATCAACAAAAGATTCATAATATGGAGGTAAACCTCACAATACAAAGTGGACTATTTCATCATCATCAACTAGCTTTTGGATAGCCATCAATTAGTCTTATAGATCCTTTACATGCATGTGATATTTAGAAATATATCCTTATTATTAAAATTAAAAAGAAAAAGAAGATTCTTCAGATACAAAACATGTCTTGCTTCAAACATCTAATCCTTACTTTATAAATTTATCCAAAGTGTTGTAGAATTATTTTTTTACATTTGTTTACACAAGGTTTTTATGAGGGCTCCTGGTCCCCTCATACTGAGTGGGGTTTGAACCTTGGTCCTCTCAAAGAGAATCCAAATTCCTTACCACTATAGTAAGCTTGCAGTTATAAGCATTGTAGAACTATTGACATTATGAAATTTAAAGATTAATTCAACTATAATAGACCATTTTAGAAGCATCAAAGCTTCTATCTATTTTTTGCCAAAATTATTAGGATCATCATCTAGTTTGGTTTCTTTCTTAAGAGCAATATTTTACAAATCACATTACTCACAAATAGTATCTTATAATTCCACATGTTATAACTTATTCCACTCAATTTCTATGAATATAGAATAATTAGATTTTGACTATTTGTCATCATTTCTCTAATGGAAACTATTACAACAACGCATGCTCTTGTCCAATTTAAACTAAACAATGAAACTTGTAACTCGTAACTCTAAACTTTAAAATTGAACACCAAACCCCAATTTATCAAGGTAACAAATTTTGGGTAGTATCCAATTTAATGTAAAGTATGAACTCCAAACTATGAACACTAAATGTCAAATTCTACTTCACCCAAGTGGTAAACTTAGCCAAACTCTAGTTCCAGGTAAAGTCTAAACTCCAAATTTTAAACATTGAACGTTGAACTCTACTTCACCTAAGCTATAAACTTGGGTAAACTTTAGTTCAATCTAAAATTTGAGCTCTAAATTATAAACTCTAGACTTTGAACTAATATCAAACTCTAAATATTTAAACTTTGTACTCCAAACTCTAAACTTTCTAACTTTGAACTTTGAACATCTAAACTTTGAACTTTATGCTCTAAACTAACTCTAAACATTCAACTTTCAACTCTAAATAAAAAGCTTCTAACTTTGAACTATAAAAATGACTCTAAACTTTGAATTTTAAATTTTAAAAACTTTAAGCTAAGAGGCACCCATGAAATTAAGTTGAGTTGAAAGGTACCCACAAAATTAAGTTGGGCTAAAAGGTACCCATAAAATTTAAACCTATAATCTCATCATAGTATGGATGCAACCTTACCATTGTTCCACGATCATGACATAGTATGAACTATAGTAGAGGTACAAACTACAATATGAAGGTTTACAGAGGAATGGATTGCAATAGAGATTTAAACTATAGATGGAAGGACTACAATAGAAGAATAAAATATAGAAATATAAACTTAGAAGGACATACTACAATAATAATATGAATTATAGTATACTATCACATCTAGAATGGGTTGTAATAGACAAATACTACTAGGTTGGGACAAGTAGTGTGGTGACTAGGAGGTTGAGGATAGTAGTGTGGTTGTTGCACTAAGGAGAGTAGCATAGTGTTTGTACTAAGAAGAATAATGTATTGGTTATAACTTTATCTAGAAACTTGTCCTTACATTTGTTGCTCTAATACCATATAAGAAATTAACACAGACCATATTATTTAAGAAATATATAGATAGATTATAAACTATAGTTACTACATTTGTTCATGAGTTCAAATACCAACTAATCAAATAATCTTATCATAAATTAATAAATAGGTCAAGAATAGATATAACTATGTTAACTTCTAACCATACAATACTTATCCTAACATTCCATGCACTAAAATCCTCCCAGTATTTTAATGGAATTTGGGGGCATAAAAAAGGTTTAACCTCTTATTCATATTGAAATCCATGTAAATTGTCCTATAATATATATTGCATTAGTGTCTATTGAATTTATAATATGATTCATGGCCAAGGTTGATGTTGTATGATGTAATATTGATAGGCCTAAGGGTTTTTCATTATGCAATATATTGAATTTATTGTAATATTTTATTATGTAAGCCCTATGGGTTTTGGTTAACCTTTTTGTGGTTAAACCCATTTTATAGCTTGTACTTAACCTTAAGCCCTCTTGATATGTCATCTTCGACTAAACTCTTTTATGTAGTTAGGGTTTTTATATTGATATAAATACTTTCCACCACTCCTCATTTGATCATCAGAGTGTTGTGAATCTTATCCATGGATAATGTAGTGACTATTTATGGTTCCTATGGATGCCCTCAAATATCTATGTACATTTTCCTTTCATTTTGTCCTTTTATACTTTCTATATAATATTTGAGTGGATAGATTGCTTATGTTTATTTTTTTTAAATATTGTGAATTCCAATATGGTATTAGAGTGGGCATGGAGCAGCTTTGCTTGGTCATGTAGAAAGTTTATTCAAATCCCTTGATTATTCTATCAATCCTTTGGACAATTTCTTTTAAGATTCATGAGCATTTCTAAAGTAAGAAGCAAAGAAGATTTGTTTTTCTGTCTATCCTTCTTTATTCATCCTTAATGTATTTCCAATTTTATATATAAAATTTTCAATTTCACTTCTTAAATTCTCCTTGAGGCCTTTTTAGGATCGCTTTAGTAGGAAAAAAAGAGGGTAATGTTTGAATTTTGAAATTGTATTTGGTGCCTTGTTTTTAGCATGCATTATCTATTGGGCATGTGTTCCAACTAAATCACCTACTAGCATGATTTTGGACACCATCACTACTCTTCATGAGGAGTAGGTTCTCTTCAAACAATGTCATAGAGATGCCAAAGTAGCTAGCAAAAGTATGTGTAAGGCATGGTGTACAGGAGGTTGTGAGGTCAATTATTGGTCTCACCTTTTTTTGTTGAGATAGGAATCTTATCAAAAAAAATTAAATTTTATAGATACAAATCAAAGAAGCAATGTGGTTGATTGGACAAGTTTTACAAGATTAATTCTAAGGGTCACATGGTTCAAGGTTCAAACCACACTTTTGCATAATGAAAAGCATTTCCATTGGAGTTATTGGTATTCTTTATGGAGGCATCATGGTAAATATTTTAATGGGGTACATAGCCCAATTGATCATCCTACATGACTCAAGTCATTCATACGTCTAAGACCCTAGGTCAATTTATAGTGAAACATCTTTTTACAAGCCTAATTAGTCTTGCTCAAATGCATGTTAGGTGCCTTGGCCAACCCAAAGCACCCAATATTTGTGAGACCTAGGTTCTTATCCCACTTTTGAAAAAACCTAATATGTGTAATGGATATTTGACTAACATGACCATATTTCATGCCATGTCAAACCAATTTTCACATATTTATACCAACCTATCCAATCAGAAGCAAACAAGTGTCAATAGCACAATGGTTAAGAGAAGCTAAAATGGCAAAAAATAAGTGGAGCACCAAGGTTATGCATAAGGAGTCAGACCTAAAATCTATTTATAAAAATAATACGAATCAATTTCAAAATAAAAATGAATCCTTGCCAAATTCATGTAGGATACATGGCAAATTACCTTTATTTTTCACCAAATTTTATAAAACTATGGTGAATTTTATAGTTTTGATGATCGACGATATAAAATCAATTATTGATCATTTGTAAAATAAATTCAACTATCGGGTGGTTGCAAATGACTACTCTACTGACAACTAGTTGCAAATGAGTGCTCGAATATTGATTGGTTACAAATAACTATTTGACTGTCGACTGTTGCAAATGACTCTTTGATTATCGATTGATAGCAAATGAATGCTTGACTATCAATTGGTAGCAAATGAATGCTCAATTATCGATCATTAGCAAATAACTAGTCGACTCTGGATTGATTGTAAAAGATAATTTGACTTTGACCCAATTGCAAAACTATAACCGACTTTGACCCCATAGGAAAACTATTATCGACTTCGAATCGATGGCAAAATAGTGATTGACTTCAGATCGGTTGCAAAAGATTGGTCAAATGTGAATCGATTGCAAAATAGTGTTTGATGCCAAATCAGTTGCAAAATTATGCTCGAATCTAGATCAGTTGCACCAAGGGTTACGTTACCACATGTCAAATAATCAATCACTCACCTATGCATGTCAAATTACATATTTTCATGGGTCCATCCACATTCAATTTTAGCATGCAAATATCTATAAAAATGCATCTGCAATCATTTTTGACCTTTTTTCTTTTACAAATCATCAGAAAAAACCCTAGGCAACCAATACCCTACACCCTACTCTCTAAAATATTTACCTTGCTTCCACCACTTCCATCAATGGCCACCACTTCCACCCTACTTCTAAAATTATCTTCAAAAACCTTGTCTACCCCAATATTTCAAAAATGTTAACCACACTCAGATACAACATTTCTTGGGGCAATGGCATATGCTTTCAAGTTTTAGTTTTGATACTGCATTTTAGAATAGATAACCATGTCTTGCAAAATATTATAAATGCATATGACAATGATACAGCAATCGTCAATCTGAAAATCCAAAATAAGAATATATTTTTACTATCAAACCCTCAGACGTGGAGAGATTGATAGGTCTCCCTCATATGGATGTCGATCTCATCATTGTAAATTTCTCACTATCTACTGATGAAAAAGAATTCCTAGAGACCAACTTCAAATTCTCTTCAATTGTTGTCAGGTATAATTCTTGATGTTCTTTAAAGTTCAAAATTTAAAATTTATGATTTCTCAACTAATGATTTTTTTTGAAGTTTTTACCTCTAAGTCCAGAAGGGGCTTAACTAATTCATATGTTGAAGATAAACTTCTTAAAATGGTTATAGAATTCTTCCAAGCAAGACTCATTCTACAAGGAATATCAATGGATATTTCGTTCTAGGGATTGGCCTATCTGGTTTGGTGTCTTCACCACCAAAAATTTGATTGGTATACATATATTTCACAACACATTAGAGTAAAACTACATAACATCTAAATGAACACAACGACGATTGTGACATGTAATTATATTCTTGAATTTTATTATGAATATTTTCACAATGTACAAAATATAGATGTACCGACTATGTTGCACTCAACCCTAGCAAGCATTTCCATGTCATCCCAAGAGGTGAAGGTAAAAATTCCATCTTTCACCAAGAAAATTGTTTATAGTACAACAGGTTTTCATTTTTAAATTTTAAATTTACACCTAAATGCAGATAATGGTAGCCACTACTATGACCAAATAGGATGTTGTTGTAAGGGGTCATATGCCAGAAGCCATTGGTTATTCTTCTAACACATAGTCAAAAGAAACACCCTTGTAAAGGCCTCAAAAACGTTTGAGGCATGCTCCTTCTCCTAGAGTTTCTCATCCACGTTTGCTTGCATATAATGTGCAATGTGAATCTAGTGAGGCCAGTCCTATGACACGTAAGTTTACTATTTTGAGTTTTTTTTATATATTTGTTTAGTTGAAATTATAATAATTTTTATTTATTTTTCATATATTTTAAGTTTTACACCCTGCCTCCACCCACACCGACATGCCTTTACAGGTTGTAGAGGTGCAAAACATCTCATCGTCATTAGGTAAGTGTATTTATTTTAAATTAACATATATTTATTTTATTCAATTTTATTTTCTTTAACAGAATTTGATTGTAATTTTTTTAGGTGTGTCCCTATAATTCACTATAAGAAGGTAGTAGATCATACTGCTACCCCCTTCAACACAACAACAACTAATGAAATATAATTCCAGGGTGGAAAAAAATCCAATGAGATCGTTGGGGGCACCAAGCTAGACTCTGTCTAACTTTTCAAATACTTTAGTGCTAGAAATTTCAAGCGCAAGATTAGATAATCCTCCACTAGATGAGGGTTATCTGTTACAAGGCAACATTCTAGGATTCAAAGCAATAGATGTGCTTCAAGATCTACATAGAGAAGCACAATAAACACAAGAATTTCCTATAGTTCCATAAACCTCATTGTCATCTTCTCAAACCAGTGACCCTAGTCCTTTAACTTAGGATCACAAAGTTAACTTTTATAAAGATATTTTAATGGTTGATAATTATGAAGCAACAATCAAAGAAATGATGCTTCAAGATTTAGCAGAAATGAGGGATTGGGAATTTTGCGTCAAGGTCCTTATCAAGGAGCTAAATGCTCAATATAAAAAAAATCTAAAAGCAAAGATATTTTTTCTCTGGTTGAAAATGAACCAAAAAAGCTTGGTGGTCTACTACATCAAGCTAAATCAGGCTTAGTGAAGTCTACACATTTGTACAATGATGAAGTTTTTAATATTATGTTGAATAGATTGAAGAACACTAATGTTGAAGCCCAAGCATATTTTAACCAAATGGGCTTCTAATAAGAAGAAAGTTGTAATTGTTGAGGTTGCAAGGTATGTGGCTGAGGTGAGACTTTAGTTGCAATAAATTTGATTATTTTCTTTTGTCATATAACTCTCAACAGACTTATGTTTTCTTTTATATTTTGCAATCAAATTTTGATAATTTAAAGAAATAAGTTAAAATAATGGAAGTAAATATCTGCATGGAGAAGAAAACCCTCGAATGTGCGATAAAAATGAAAGAAACATTACAAGACAAGGTCAAACATAATAATTATTTAAGAAGAATTACAAAGGAACACAATATAGATCTAGATGTATTACTTAAGAAGAAGGGTAAAGAAATGCTTTCTACAATGCAAGAAGATCCAGCCAAAGAACAATGAATTTTTTTAGGGAGCTTACATAAGGTAGAGGAAGGCCTCATCAAAATTGGAGCACTTTCATCATAGTCCACCTTGTTAACTTTCTATGTTTAGTTTTTGTTGGCTTTCTTCCCACATTTTGTAAAATTTTAAGTTGTGTGCAGTTTTGGAAGCTATCATTATAAAACTTTTCTTTTTCCATCAAAAATGGTTAAGATGTTATTTTTTGTTGTGTTTTCACCAGTTGTCTCCTTTCACTTTCTTCCTCAAAACTATTTTCTTTCATGTCCTATGGTTTCTCTGGTTTTTTTTGCACAAAGCCTATCATTTCGCATGTAAAATTGTGAATGTTTTAGCATGAGGCGATGTCATGGATGTGTTTTCTGCTTAAAATTTGATTTATGTAGGCTTGCTTCACTCTTCGCATGTGGTAATAGTTTTCGACAACTTAAATAATTTTTGCTCTTTTACGAAGCATGCTTCCCTGTCAAATGCAAGAAAATGGCACTTTCACTCCACTAGTGGAGCGAAAGTGTTTTCACTTCTAGTTGTGGATCGAAGGTTCCTATTAAGAAGGGGGGGCAATATTTTAAAAAAAAAAACTAAGTCTTGGCTAAGGCACAAAGTGCTTTCGCTCCACAGGGGGAGCGAAAACCCCTTCTTGAAAACTGCAAAGTCAAAATACAAAACAAGGCAGTCAAATTCAAAGGTGGTGTCGCTCCACTAGTGGAGCGAAACTCTCTGTCGCTCCACTTAGAGAGTGAAGCTCAAGTAAAATTGCAATGGTATCAAAGTATAATGCCAAGGGTGCTTTCATTCCATAAGTGGAGCGAAAGCATTTTCGTTCCACTTGAGTGAAAGATAGCCAAAAAGTGAAGTTTGCTCGAAGGCTTAAATGAAGCAAGGGAATGTTTTCGCTGCACCACGGGAGAAAAATTCTTTCACTCCAGTTGTGGATTAAAACTCTAGGTGGGCCCCCAAGTGCAATGAAAATTGCACAAAACCACCATTAACTACCCAATCGACTTGAATTTACACTCTGAGTCGTTCAATCATGGTATCTTAGGGGAACCTTCTGCATTCAATGTTAAGTTATCTGCAAAATTAAATTTATGTTGTTAAGTCAGTTTCGGATCGAATCTATCTGCCACCATCACAAGAGTTGTTGGGCATTAATTTTTTGAGAGGTGGAATCCTCTATAAAAACTAGAAATTTCATTTTAAATAAGGATGGACAATATCTGCTAGAAAAGCAGTTGTGTATCTTGAAATCTGCTTCCAAAATTCTGGTTTTGGTCTTGAATTTTTTGTCCTTGTGTATGCCTTCTATCATGTTATTTTTGTTAAGTTAGTCTCTTTGTCATACAACTTAAATTTTATTTTTGAATTTAGTTGTTGGTGAAGGATTAATGCTGGAGTACCCCTGGAGGTTATGCAGTTGAGAGGATTTAGTGTCGATTTATTTTAAAAGTCTACTGTTTTGATTGTTGTTGTTTCAAGTGAAAGTTGTGTATCGTGCTTCTTATCCATCACCCCTACATTTTAGGCTTTCAGCCTCTTTCCCCATTTCTTTCAGTTATTTCCCTCTCTTTTTGCATCTTCCCTAACTCTTATCTCAAACACACCACTTTTATTTTATTTTTGGAACCAGCCCTACTGGATATTGGCATGGAGGACATTTCTTTCCTTTAGCTATTCAATGCTTGGCAACGGGTCTAGGGAACTATAGACTCATAAAATCTATACCTAGGTAGATTCAATTACCAATAGTTTCTGGAATTCCCAGTGGGACGCAAATGTTCTACTTCAAAAGCAGTGTTAAGAATTTGATATTCATCTTGATTACTATCAAATCCAAACATCTAGAAATTCAGTTGAACTCAGAAGCCTCCGAGTCTTGAAAGTCGATTTAAAATCCTACACCTTCATGTACATGATATGGAAGGCTAAAAATATAGAAGAATCAGTTGAGTTCTTTGAGCTTGACATCGATGCTTTGGGAGAACATCCTAGAGTGGTCCAGCTGACTATCTCGTTAGACAGGACATCTTCACAAATAGTTGTTGTAGCTTCACAGACTCCAAGTCCTACTATCACAGCGACTAGCTTGCCCCTGCAGTAAAATCTTCTAGTTCAACCAAATATTCTAAATGTTTTAGTCTAGCAATTTTAACCAAATCCACTAGTCCATATGGCGCAACAAGCTACCCCCAAGTAGTTCCCCGCATGGAATCATTCAGGACCTTTGGCTTTGATAGCTCAGAACCAAGTACCACCCGTAGCATTGAAGGTTTTACCTGCATATGATAGTACAAGAAATATGGCTTACGAGCACATCCAGGATGTCGCAGTGCTAGAAACCATTCACCACATCATAGAAGAAGATATAATTGTGAGACTACTAGTTCTTTCACTCTGAGGTAAGCTCCTCTACTGGTACCGATCGTTGTTGGTCGGCACCATCACTACATGGGACCACCTGGCAGAACAGTTGATAAGAAACTTCAATGAATAAGTAGACCACTTCTCTTTGTTGCACCAGTTCACCACCATTAAAATACATCCTCAAAGGAGGTAGTTGATTTCAACGTAAGGTTCACTCGAACCTGGAAGAGAGTCACTACCAGCCTTCAGCCTACTTCAAAGCAGGTAGTGTTCTATTACTTGAGAGCTTTCCATTTGGATATAAGCATGAGCATCTGATATGCTAATATCAATAAGTTCCCTTCCTTGTACGAGAAAATACAGAAGGTTGAGGCTGATATAATAGCTATCAAAAATTTTCCTACAGAGGTGACCACACCAATTTATCCAAACTTTCCTTAGAATATGTACCCTAGTGCATCTTCTCAGTATATACCTACACCCCCGATGTACCTGTTGTGGTTCATCCACAACACACCCCAGAAGTGGGGACCCACCTTTGTTTTTGCAAGTTTTAGGGAAGATCTCAAAGACCCGGATGCTAAAAATGAAGAAAAGAAGAAAAATGCCTAAGTGTTGAAAGGGTCGCGAAATCGTGACATGTCGCAAAATCGCGACCTGTCTCTCCATCGCTACGAGTTGTCGAGAGGAAGCACAAGGTTGAAAGTGGTAGCGAATCGCTACCACTTCGTGAAGCGGAGGCTCGAAAGAAAAGTGGTAGCGAATCGCTACCACTTCGTGAAGCAAAGGCTCGAAGGAAAAGTGGTAGCGAATCGCTACCACTTCGTGAAGCAAAGGCTCGAGACCAAAGTGGTAGCGATATCGCTACCACTTCATCGAAGGAAGGCTCGGAACCAAAGTGGTAGCGATATCGCTACCACTTTTTGAAAGGAAGGCTCGAACCAAAGTGGTAGCGATATCGCTACAACGAGCTACTACGGGCGTACGGACCAAGAACATGTCGCGATATCGCGACATGTCACGATTTCGTGACATGTCGCGTTATCGCGGCTAGGAAACGGAAGAGGCCGAATGCAAATTCTATCGGGATTTCCATGGGAAAGCGTTACGAAAGGTGCAGGAGACGTAGGACACATGGCAGAAATGATAGAACCAGAGTAACGTTTCATAACAACAGTTACTGGCTACAGAGATCGAGCGTTACGATTGCATGCAAGGGTTAGAATACCAAAAGGCGGGAATTGAAGCGAAGGGTCCGGGAGTCGAAACGAAGCGTCATGGAGCAGCCGAGAACGTGCGACAGAAAGGTTAAATAGCAGAAATGTAGATGGATACAGAGGCTGGAGACTGTAACAAAAAAGCATTACTTATTGAAATAAAGGATTTTTCTTTGGTAACACGACTTTTGTGTGTAAAATCAAAAGGAGATCGAAGCCAAAACTATTGTTTTACTGTCAATATTTCCGTTGCATCATTTTGTCTTGTATCTATTTCGTTTACGCCATGGGATGGGTTACGATAGGTGAATGGTAGAATGATGCAGTTATATTCTTTTCCTTAGAGTCTTGCATCTGATCTGATTAGATTGTGTGTTAGTACGGATCTGATCGGTTGGGTTGTTTTGGGGACTTCATCTCTTAACTTGGGATTTTGCAAGGAGGAGATCGTGAACCATTTTAATATCCTTCATTATTTTCCAGCTGATTCAAAAATAACAGTTTCTGTTTTATTCCTTGATATGCTTAATTTCATGTCAGAGACTAACATTGAAATAACAGAACTATTGAATAGAGATAAAACGAACAGAGTTAACCTTAGAATAAATTGTGAATATTAGAACATCAAAAGGATTTTTGTTTATTTTTGATTAATCAAACAAGTCAAGATTATAAAGTTCATTGAGAATCAACAAAGGCCCCTTGTTAACGACTATCTGCAGGATTTGAGTTATTCTGGGATATATCAGTTGTATGTATTAAAATTAAAATTCATTTTTATATACGTAAAAGTTGTTTCACAAAGAAGCTTGGAGAAATAATAAAAGGAAGGAAAATAAAATAAATTATTTCTTTGCAAGAAAGAGTCTTTTGTTCGAGACTCTAAGTTGCGTGTTATTATTTGTAATATGACAAATTAACACTCAACATTTTGGCGCTAGAAGGAGGGCCTTCTGTATTGCTTTGCAATTTTGATTTGTTCTAACAATTAACGTGGGTAGTTTTGTTTCCACCTATTGTGCTTGCAGGTGTAACATCCAGACATTTTATCTGGCAGCAGATTTGATACTTAAGTGTGTATTTCAGGAGATATCTAGTTTTGTGTCAATGCTGTAATTTAGTTTCTTGATGTGCAGATTTGATATGTTAGTATGTATTCATTTTTTATTTCAGGTTTTTCTTGTATTAATGTTGGGTTTTTTTGCGTTTGTGTGCAGGTTGGACATTTAGGCGGTGGTGTTCCTTTGATTTCCTTTTCATTGCCTTTAAAAAAAAAAAAAGGGGGAATAAAAGCTTGATGTTGAACGCATGCCTAAGATTGGGAGAATATGAAACATTGGAATCATGTTGTATAAGCTCCACATGTAATACAAACAGTTAATTTAGATCATTTGAAGCTTGTGATGCATGAAAAAGTCAGTTTTGCATGACAAATCATCTCATTTGCAATTCAAGAAATAATGCATTCATGTTCCATCTCACTTTTCATACATTTCACCGTAGTGGCATATGCATCTTAGGTGCAATTCATTTGAGTATGTTGAATCCTCTTAGGGTTATGTTATAACATAAATCTAAGTAAATCCTAAGGTTGGAAACAGAGTCTTGAAGTATCTAGGACCAAGCACGTTTCATACATTAAAAGGGATCTTGAGCAAAATGATCAAAACCTAACTTGGAGGAAAAGGTTGGGCGAAAATGGTTTTCATGTCTATCCTATTATGCAACATGATCCTAAAAACAGTGGTTTTGACCACTTCCATAGAGCTTAAAGCCTAAAATCGTAGTAGTAAGGATAGGGTTAAATTCTCATCTCGGTTGGTTGAGAATCTAATTCCCCAAAGCTTTGATTGGACCCACATGGAGTAGTAAGGATAGGGCATAAATTCTCATCTCGGTTGGTTGAGAATCTGATTCCCCAAAGCTCTTATGTTTCATTTCGTATTAAGTCTTAGATTGTAAGGATCGTACTATTTGTCCTCTACAAAGGATGGGTAGTCATCCCCAAGGTCTAAGTAACAAGATTAATATTTTCCATTTACATTTAAAATCTTGGGTTGTAAGGATCGTACTATTTGTCCCTAACCAGGATGGGTAGTCATCCCCAAGGTCCAAGAAGTAAAATAAATAAATTTTTCCCATCTCATCCTTATATTGGATTGTAAGGATCGTACTACTTGTCCTCTGCAAGGGATGGGTAGTCATCCCCAAGGTCCAAAGAAATGAAGATAAGTTTTGGATTATGGGGTTAGATAGGCCCATGCATGGCATCATGTCTTGCCTAAAAAATAAGACCACCGATTGTCTAGAGGGTTAGACTAGCATGACCATTTCTTCCATAATTGGTTTAGTTATTTTGCTCAAAGTGAGGTAAAGAATTCTAAATCAGAATAGTAAGGATAGGGTTAAACTCTCATCTCGGTTGGTTGGGAGTCTGATTCCCCAAAGTTCTGATTTCACATCCACTTGCACATGGGTTCAAGATAGTAGGGACTCATAACCAACTTTGGGATATAATGAACCGTTCACTAGTGGATCCTAAGAGGGTTTGGTAGTCTTGAATGTTTGCACATAATACTACAAGAGTGACTATGCATTTTCTCATGGCATATTCAGTAGGATACACAAATCATTCACAATTTCGCATATGCATTCATGCAAAACCGATGATGGAATGTGGATCAAATTCAAATGATAAGGAAAGGAATTCATTGCACACACCGAGCTAGAACTTGATGATTCTGATAATTCATGTACTTCTGATTTTGGGCATTAGTTATATTGATTATGGGCTAACCCATGTTTTCAAATTTGTGATTTGTGTTAGGTTGGGTTCTTACTAAAATGCTCAAGAGCATTTGACAGCAGAGTCGCCATTTGTTGTGGTTCATCCACAACACACCCCAGAAGTGGGGACCCACCTTTGTTTTTGCAAGTTTTAGGGAAGATCTCAAAGACCCGGATGCTAAAAATGAAGAAAAGAAGAAAAATGCCTAAGTGTTGAAAGGGTCGCGAAATCGCATGTCACAAAATCGCGACCTGTCTCTCCATCGCTACGAGTTGTCGAGAGGAAGCACAAGGTTGAAAGTGGTAGCGAATCGCTACCACTTCGTGAAGCGGAGGCTCGAAAGAAAAGTGGTAGCGAATCGCTACCACTTCGTGAAGCAAAGGCTCGAAGGAAAAGTGGTAGCGATATCGCTACCACTTCATCGAAGGAAGGCTCGAAACCAAAGTGGTAGCGATATCGCTACCACTTCATCGAAGGAAGGCTCGAAACCAAAGTGGTAGCGATATCGCTACCACTTTTTGAAAGGAAGGCTCGGAACCAAAGTGGTAGCGATATCGCTACCACTTTTTGAAAGGAAGGCAAAGCAAAGTCGGTAGCGATATCGCTACAACGAGCTACTACGGGCGTACGGACCAAGAACATGTCGCGATATCGCGACATGTCACGATTTCGCGACATGTCGCGTTATCGCGGCTAGGAAACGGAAGAGGCCGAATGCAAATTCTGTCGAGATTTCCATGGGAAAGCGTTACGAAAGGTGCAGGAGACGTAGGACACGTGGCAGAAATGACAGAACCAGAGTAACGTTTCATAACAACAGTTACTGGCCGCAGAGATCGAGCGTTACGATTGCATGCAAGGGTTAGAATACCAAAAGGCGGGAATTGAAGCGAAGGGTCCCGGGAGTCGAAACGAAGCGTCATGGAGCAGCCGAGAACGCGCGACAGAAAGGTTAAATAGCAGAAATGTAGATGGATACGAGGGTGGAGACTGTAACAAAAAAGCATTACTTATTGAAATAAAGGATTTTTCTTTGGTAACACGACTTTTGTGTGTAAAATCAAAAGGAGATCGAAGCCAAAACTATTGTTTTACTGTCAATATTTCCGTTGCATCATTTTGTCTTGTATCTATTTCGTTTACGCCATGGGATGGGTTACGATAGGTGAATGGTAGAATGATGCAGTTATATTCGTTTCCTTAGAGTCTTGCATCTGATCTGATTAGATTGTGTGTTAGTACAGATCTGATCGGTTGGGTTGTTTTGGGGACTTCATCTCTTAACTTGGGATTTTGCAGGGAGGAGATCGTGAACCATTTTAATATCCTTCATTATTTTCCAGCTGATTCAAAAATAACAGTTTCTGTTTTATTCCTTGATATGCTTAATTTCATGTCAGAGACTAACATTGAAATAACAGAACTATTGAATAGAGATAAAACGAACAGGTTAACCTTAGAATAAATTGTGAATATTAGAACATCAAAAGGAGTTTTGTTTATTTTTGATTAATCAAACAAGTCAAGATTATAAAGTTCATTGAGAATCAACAAAGGCCCCTTGTTAACAACTATCTGCAGGATTTTGAGTTATTCTGGGATATATCAGCTGTATGTATTAAAATTAAAATTCATTTTTATATACGTAAAAGTTGTTTCACAAAGAAGCTTGGAGAAATAATAAAAGGAAGGAAAATAAAATAAATTATTTCTTTGCAAGAAAGAGTCTTTTGTTCGAGACTCTAAGTTGCGTGTTATTATTTGTAATATGACAAATTAACACTCAACATTTTGGCGCTAGAAGGAGGGCCTTCTGTATTGCTTTGCAATTTTGATTTGTTCTAACAATTAACGTGGGTAGTTTTGTTTCCACCTATTGTGCTTGCAGGTGTAACATCCAGACATTTTATCTGGCAGCAGATTTGATACTTAAGTGTGTATTTCAGGAGATATCTAGTTTTGTGTCAATGTTGTAATTTAGTTTCTTGATGTGCAGATTTGATATGTTAGTATGTATTCATTTTTTATTTCAGGTTTTTCTTGTATTAATGTTGGGTTTTTTTTGCGTTTGTGTGCAGGTTGGACATTTAGGCGGTGGTGTTCCTTTGATTTCCTTTTCATTGCCTTTAAAAAAAAAAAAAAAAAGGGGGAATAAAAGCTTGATGTTGAACGCATGCCTAAGATTGGGAGAATATGAAACATTGGAATCATGTTGTATAAGCTCCACATGTAATACAAACAGTTAATTTAGATCATTTGAAGCTTGTGATGCATGAAAAAGTCAGTTTTGCATGACAAATCATCTCATTTGCAATTCAAGAAATAATGCATTCATGTTCCATCTCACTTTTCATACATTTCACCGTAGTGGCATATGCATCTTAGGTGCAATTCATTTGAGTATGTTGAATCCTCTTAGGGTTATGTTATAACATAAATTTAAGTAAATCCTAAGGTTGGAAATTGAGTCTTGAAGTATCTAGGACCAAGCACGTTTCATACATTAAAAGGGATCTTGAGCAAAATGATCAAAACCTAACTTGGAGGAAAAGGTTGGGCGAAAATGGTTTTCATGTCTATCCTATTATGCAACATGATCCTAAAAACAGTGGTTTTGACCACTTCCATAGAGCTTAAAGCCTAAAATCGGAGTAGTAAGGATAGGGTTAAATTCTCATCTCGGTTGGTTGAGAATCTAATTCCCCAAAGCTTTGATTGGACCCACATGGAGTAGTAAGGATAGGGCATAAATTCTCATCTCGGTTGGTTGAGAATCCGATTCCCCAAAGCTCTTATGTTTCATTTCGTATTAAGTCTTAGATTGTAAGGATCGTACTATTTGTCCTCTGCAAAGGATGGGTAGTCATCCCCAAGGTCTAAGTAACAAGATTAATATTTTCCATTTACATTTAAAATCTTGGGTTGTAAGGATCGTACTATTTGTCCCTAACCAGGATGGGTAGTCATCCCCAAGGTCCAAGAAGTAAAATAAATAAATTTTTCCCATCTCATCCTTATATTGGATTGTAAGGATCGTACTACTTGTCCTCTGCAAGGGATGGGTAGTCATCCCCAAGGTCCAAAGAAATGAAGATAAGTTTTGGATTATGGGGTTAGATAGGCCCATGCATGGCATCATGTCTTGCCTAAAAAATAAGACCACCGATTGTCTAGAGGGTTAGACTAGCATGACCATTTCTTCCATAATTGGTTTAGTTATTTTGCTCAAAGTGAGGTAAAGAATTCTAAATCAGAATAGTAAGGATAGGGTTAAACTCTCATCTCGGTTGGTTGGGAGTCTGATTCCCCAAAGTTCTGATTTCACATCCACTTGCACATGGGTTCAAGATAGTAGGGACTCATAACCAACTTTGGGATATAATGAACCGTTCACTAGTGGATCCTAAGAGGGTTTGGCGAGTCTTGAATGTTTGCACATAATACTACAAGAGTGACTATGCATTTTCTCATGGCATATTCAGTAGGATACACAAATCATTCACAATTTCGCATATGCATTCATGCAAAACCGATGATGGAATGTGGATCAAATTCAAATGATAAGGAAAGGAATTCATTGCACACACCGAGCTAGAACTTGATGATTCTGATAATTCATGTACTTCTGATTTTGGGCATTAGTTATATTGATTATGGGCTAACCCATGTTTTCAAATTTGTGATTTGTGTTAGGTTGGGTTCTTACTAAAATGCTCAAGAGCATTTGACAGCAGAGTCGCCATTTGTTGTGGTTCATCCACAACACACCCCAAGTGGGGACCCACCTTTGTTTTTGCAAGTTTTAGGGAAGATCTCAAAGACCCGGATGCTAAAAATGAAGAAAAGAAGAAAAATGCCTAAGTGTTGAAAGGGTCGCGAAATCGCGACATGTCACGATATCGCGACATGTCGCGAAATCGTGACCTGTCTCTCCATCGCTACGAGTTGTCGAGAGGAAGCACAAGGTTGAAAGTGGTAGCGAATCGCTACCACTTCGTGAAGCGGAGGCTCGAAGGAAAAGTGGTAGCGAATCGCTACCACTTCGTGAAGCAAAGGCTCGAGACCAAAGTGGTAGCGATATCGCTACCACTTCATCGAAGGAAGGCTCGGAACCAAAGTGGTAGCGATATCGCTACCACTTTTTGAAAGGAAGGCTCGAAACCAAAGTGGTAGCGATATCGCTACCACTTTTTGAAAAGAAGGCAAAGCAAAGTCGGTAGCGATATCGCTACAACGAGCTACTGCGGGCGTACGGACCAAGAACATGTCACGATATCGTGACATGTCACGATTTCGTGACATGTCGCGTTATCGCGGCTAGGAAACGGAAGAGGCCGAATGCAAATTCTGTCGGGATTTCCATGGGAAAGCGTTACGAAAGGTGCAGGAGACGTAGGACACGTGGCAGAAATGACAGAACCAGAGTAACGTTTCATAACAACAATTACTGGCCGCGAGAGATCGAGCGTTACGATTGCACGCAAGGGTTAGAATACCAAAAGGCGGGAATTGAAGCGAAGGGTCCGGGAGTCGAAACGAAGCGTCATGGAGCAGCCGAGAACGCGCGACAGAAAGGTTAAATAGCAGAAATGTAGATGGATACGAGGCTGGAGACTGTAACAAAAAAGCATTACTTATTGAAATAAAGGATTTTTCTTTGGTAACACGACTTTTGTGTGTAAAATCAAAAGGAGATCGAAGCCAAAACTATTGTTTTATTGTCAATCTTTCCGTTGCATCATTTTGTCTTGTATCTATTTCGTTTACGCCATGGGATGGGTTACGATAGGTGAATGGTAGAATGATGCAGTTATATTCGTTTCCTTAGAGTCTTGCATCTGATCTGATTAGATTGTGTGTTAGTACAGATCTGATCGGTTGGGTTGTTTTGGGGACTTCATCTCTTAACTTGGGATTTTGCAGGGAGGAGATCGTGAACCATTTTAATATCCTTCATTATTTTCCAGCTGATTCAAAAATAACAGTTTCTGTTTTATTCCTTGATATGCTTAATTTCATGTCAGAGACTAACATTGAAATAACAGAACTATTGAATAGAGATAAAACGAACAGGTTAACCTTAGAATAAATTGTGAATATTAGAACATCAAAAGGATTTTTGTTTATTTTTGATTAATCAAACAAGTCAAGATTATAAAGTTCATTGAGAATCAACAAAGGCCCCTTGTTAACAACTATCTGCAGGATTTTGAGTTATTCTGGGATATATCAGCTGTATGTATTAAAATTAAAATTCATTTTTATATACGTAAAAGTTGTTTCACAAAGAAGCTTGGAGAAATAATAAAAGGAAGGAAAATAAAATAAATTATTTCTTTGCAAGAAAGAGTCTTTTGTTCGAGACTCTAAGTTGCGTGTTATTATTTGTAATATGACAAATTAACACTCAACATTTTGGCGCTAGAAGGAGGGCCTTCTGTATTGCTTTGCAATTTTGATTTGTTCTAACAATTAACGTGGGTAGTTTTGTTTCCACCTATTGTGCTTGCAGGTGTAACATCCAGACATTTTATCTGGCAGCAGATTTGATACTTAAGTGTGTATTTCAGGAGATATCTAGTTTTGTGTCAATGCTGTAATTTAGTTTCTTGATGTGCAGATTTGATATGTTAGTATGTATTCATTTTTTATTTCAGGTTTTTCTTGTATTAATGTTGGGTTTTCTTGCGTTTGTGTGCAGGTTGGACATTTAGGCGGTGGTGTTCCTTTGATTTCCTTTTCATTGCCTTTAAAAAAAAAAAGAGGGAATAAAAGCTTGATGTTGAACGCATGCCTAAGATTGGGAGAATATGAAACATTGGAATCATGTTGTATAAGCTCCACATGTAATACAAACAGTTAATTTAGATCATTTGAAGCTTGTGATGCATGAAAAAGTCAGTTTTGCATGACAAATCATCTCATTTGCAATTCAAGAAATAATGCATTCATGTTCCATCTCACTTTTCATACATTTCACCGTAGTGGCATATGCATCTTAGGTGCAATTCATTTGAGTATGTTGAATCCTCTTAGGGTTATGTTATAACATAAATCTAAGTAAATCCTAAGGTTGGAAACAGAGTCTTGAAGTATCTAGGACCAAGCACGTTTCATACATTAAAAGGGATCTTGAGCAAAATGATCAAAACCTAACTTGGAGGAAAAGGTTGGGCGAAAATGGTTTTCATGTCTATCCTATTATGCAACATGATCCTAAAAATAGTGGTTTTGACCACTTCCATAGAGCTTAAAGCCTAAAATCGTAGTAGTAAGGATAGGGTTAAATTCTCATCTCGGTTGGTTGAGAATCTAATTCCCCAAAGCTTTGATTGGACCCACATGGAGTAGTAAGGATAGGGCATAAATTCTCATCTCGGTTGGTTGAGAATCTGATTCCCCAAAGCTCTTATGTTTCATTTCGTATTAAGTCTTAGATTGTAAGGATCGTACTATTTGTCCTCTACAAAGGATGGGTAGTCATCCCCAAGGTCTAAGTAACAAGATTAATATTTTCCATTTACATTTAAAATCTTGGGTTGTAAGGATCGTACTATTTGTCCCTAACCAGGATGGGTAGTCATCCCCAAGGTCCAAGAAGTAAAATAAATAAATTTTTCCCATCTCATCCTTATATTGGATTGTAAGGATCGTACTACTTGTCCTCTGCAAGGGATGGGTAGTCATCCCCAAGGTCCAAAGAAATGAAGATAAGTTTTGGATTATGGGGTTAGATAGGCCCATGCATGGCATCATGTCTTGCCTAAAAAATAAGACCACTGATTGTCTAGAGGGTTAGACTAGCATGACCATTTCTTCCATAATTGGTTTAGTTATTTTGCTCAAAGTGAGGTAAAGAATTCTAAATCATAATAGTAAGGATAGGGTTAAACTCTCATCTCGGTTGGTTGGGAGTCTGATTCCCCAAAGTTCTGATTTCACATCCACTTGCACATGGGTTCAAGATAGTAGGGACTCATAACCAACTTTGGGATATAATGAACCGTTCACTAGTGGATCCTAAGAGGGTTTGGCGAGTCTTGAATGTTTGCACATAATACTACAAGAGTGACTATGCATTTTCTCATGGCATATTCAGTAGGATACACAAATCATTCACAATTTCGCATATGCATTCATGCAAAACCGATGATGGAATGTGGATCAAATTCAAATGATAAGGAAAGGAATTCATTGCACACACCGAGCTAGTACTTGATGATTCTGATAATTCATGTACTTCTGATTTTGGGCATTAGTTATATTGATTATGGGCTAACCCATGTTTTCAAATTTGTGATTTGTGTTAGGTTGGGTTCTTACTAAAATGCTCAAGAGCATTTGACAGTAGAGTCGCCATTTGTTGTGGTTCATCCACAACACACCCCAAAAGTGGGGACCCACCTTTGTTTTTGCAAGTTTTAGGGAAGATCTCAAAGACCCGGATGCTAAAAATGAAGAAAAGAAGAAAAATGCCTAAGTGTTGAAAGGGTCGCGAAATCGCGACATGTCACAAAATCGTGACCTGTCTCTCCATCGCTACGAGTTGTTGAGAGGAAACACAAGAGAAAGTGGTAGCGAATCGCTACCACTTCGTGAAGCGGAGGCTCGAAAGAAAAGTGGTAGCGAATCGCTACCACTTCGTGAAGCAAAGGCTCGAGACCAAAGTGGTAGCGATATCGCTACCACTTCATCGAAGGAAGGCTCGAGACCAAAGTGGTAGCGATATCGCTACCACTTCATCGAAGGAAGGCTCGGAACCAAAGTGGTAGCGATATCGCTACCACTTTTTGAAAAGAAGGCAAAGCAAAGTCGGTAGCGATATCGCTACAACGAGCTACTACGGGCGTACGGACCAAGAACATGTCGCGATATCGCGACATGTCACGATTTCGCGACATGTCGCGTTATCACGGCTAGGAAACGGAAGAGGCCAAATGCAAATTCTGTCGAGATTTCCGTGGGAAAGCGTTACAAAAGGTGCAGGAGACGCAGGACACGTGGCAGAAATGACAGAACCAGAGTAATGTTTCATAACAATAGTTACTGGCCGCAGAGATCGAGCGTTATGATTGCATGCAAGGGTTAGAATACCAAAAGGCGGGAATTGAAGCGAAGGGTCCCGGGAGTCAAAACGAAGCGTCATGGAGCAGCCGAGAACGCGCGATAGAAAGGTTAAATAGCAGAAATGTAGATGGATACGAGGCTGGAGACTATAACAAAAAGCATTACTTATTGAAATAAAGGATTTTTCTTTGGTAACACGACTTTTGTGTGTAAAATCAAAAGGAGATCGAAGCCAAAACTATTGTTTTACTGTCAATATTTCCGTTGCATCATTTTGTCTTGTATCTATTTCGTTTACGCCATGGGATGGGTTACGATAGGTGAATGGTAGAATGATGCAGTTATATTCTTTTCCTTAGAGTCTTGCATCTGATCTGATTAGATTGTGTGTTAGTACAGATCTGATCGGTTGGGTTGTTTTGGGGACTTCATCTCTTAACTTAGGATTTTGCGGGGAGGAGATCGTGAACCATTTTAATATCCTTCATTATTTTCCAGCTGATTCAAAAATAACAGTTTCTGTTTTATTCCTTGATATGCTTAATTTCATGTCAAAGACTAACATTGAAATAACAGAACTATTGAATAGAGATAAAACGAACAAGTTAACCTTAGAATAAATTGTGAATATTAGAACATCAAAAGGATTTTTGTTTATTTTTGATTAATCAAACAAGTCAAGATTATAAAGTTCATTGAGAATCAACAAAGGCCCCTTGTTAACAGCTATCTGCAGGATTTGAGTTATTCTGGGATATATCAGTTGTATGTATTAAATTAAAATTCATTTTTATATACGTAAAAGTTGTTTCACAAAGAAGCTTGGAGAAATAATAAAAGGAAGGAAAATAAAATAAATTATTTCTTTGCAAGAAAGAGTCTTTTGTTCGAGACTCTAAGTTGCGTGTTATTATTTGTAATATGACAAATTAACACTCAACATTTTGGCGCTAGAAGGAGGGCCTTCTGTATTGCTTTGCAATTTTGATTTGTTCTAACAATTAACGTGGGTAGTTTTGTTTCCACCTATTGTGCTTGCAGGTGTAACACCAGACATTTTATCTGGAGATTTGATAGTTAAGTGTGTATTTCAGGAGATATCTAGTTTTGTGTCAATACTGTAATTTAGTTTCTTGATGTGCGGTTTGATATGTTAGTATGTATTCATTTTTTATTTCAGGTTTTTATTGTATTAATGTTGGGTTTTTGCTTTGTGTGCAGGTTGGACATTTAGGCGGTGGTGTTCCTTTGATTTCCTTTTCATTGCCTTTAAAAAAAAAAAAAAAAAAAAAAAAAAAGGGAATAAAAGCTTGATGTTGAACGCATGCCTAAGATTGGGAGAATATGAAACATTGGAATCATGTTGTATAAGCTCCACATGTAATACAAACAGTTAATTTAGATCATTTGAAGCTTGTGATGCATGAAAAAGTCAGTTTTGCATGACAAATCATCTCATTTGCAATTCAAGAAATAATGCATTCATGTTCCATCTCACTTTTCATACATTTCACCGTAGTGGCATATGCATCTTAGGTGCAATTCATTTGAGTATGTTGAATCCTCTTAGGGTTATGTTATAACATAAATCTAAGTAAATCCTAAGGTTGGAAACAGAGTCTTGAAGTATCTAGGACCAAGCACGTTTCATACATTAAAAGGGATCTTGAGCAAAATGATCAAAACCTAACTTGGAGGAAAAGGTTGGGCGAAAATGGTTTTCATGTCTATCCTATTATGCAACATGATCCTAAAAACAGTGGTTTTGACCACTTCCATAGAGCTTAAAGCCTAAAATCATAGTAGTAAGGATAGGGTTAAATTCTCATCTCGGTTGGTTGAGAATCTAATTCCCCAAAGCTTTGATTGGACCCACATGGAGTAGTAAGGATAGGGCATAAATTCTCATCTCGGTTGGTTGAGAATCTGATTCCCCAAAGCTCTTATGTTTCATTTCGTATTAAGTCTTAGATTGTAAGGATCGTACTATTTGTCCTCTGCAAAGGATGGGTAGTCATCCCCAAGGTCTAAGTAACAAGATTAATATTTTCCATTTACATTTAAAATCTTGGGTTGTAAGGATCGTACTATTTGTCCCTAACCAGGATGGGTAGTCATCCCCAAGGTCCAAGAAGTAAAATAAATAAATTTTTCCCATCTCATCCTTATATTGGATTGTAAGGATCGTACTACTTGTCCTCTACAAGGGATGGGTAGTCATCCCCAAGGTCCAAAGAAATGAAGATAAGTTTTGGATTATGGGGTTAGATAGGCCCATGCATGGCATCATGTCTTGCCTAAAAAATAAGACCACTGATTGTCTAGAGGGTTAGACTAGCATGACCATTTCTTCCATAATTGGTTTAGTTATTTTGCTCAAAGTGAGGTAAAGAATTCTAAATCAGAATAGTAAGGATAGGGTTAAACTCTCATCTCGGTTGGTTGGGAGTCTGATTCCCCAAAGTTCTGATTTCACATCCACTTGCACATGGGTTCAAGATAGTAGGGACTCATAACCAACTTTGGGATATAATGAACCGTTCACTAGTGGATCCTAAGAGGGTTTGGCGAGTCTTGAATGTTTGCACATAATACTACAAGAGTGACTATGCATTTTCTCATGGCATATTCAGTAGGATACACAAATCATTCACAATTTTGCATATGCATTCATGCAAAACCGATGATGGAATGTGGATCAAATTCAAATGATAAGGAAAGGAATTCATTGCACACACCGAGCTAGTACTTGATGATTCTGATAATTCATGTACTTCTGATTTTGGGCATTAGTTATATTGATTATGGGCTAACCCATGTTTTCAAATTTGTGATTTGTGTTAGGTTGGGTTCTTACTAAAATGCTCAAGAGCATTTGACAGCAGAGTCGCCATTTGTTGTGGTTCATCCACAACACACCCCAGAAGTGGGGACCCACCTTTGTTTTTGCAAGTTTTAGGGAAGATCTCAAAGACCCGGATGCTAAAAATGAAGAAAAGAAGAAAAATGCCTAAGTGTTGAAAGGGTCACGAAATCGCGACATGTCACAAAATCGTGACCTGTCTCTCCATCGCTACGAGTTGTCGAGAGGAGGCTCGAAAGAAAAGTGGTAGCGAATCGCTACCACTTCGTGAAGCGGAGGCTCGAAGAAAAAGTGGTAGCGAATCGCTACCACTTCGTGAAGCAAAGGCTCGAGACCAAAGTGGTAGCGATATCGCTACCACTTCATCGAAGGAAGGCTCGAAACCAAAGTGGTAGCGATATCGCTACCACTTCATCGAAGGAAGGCTCGGAACCAAAGTGGTAGCGATATCGCTACCACTTTTTGAAAGGAAGGCTCGAAACCAAAGTGGTAGCGATATCGCTACAACGAGCTACTGCGGGCATACGGACCAAGAACATGTCGCGATATCGCGACATGTCACGATTTCGTGACATGTCACGTTATCGCGGCTAGGAAGCGGAAGAGGCCAAATGCAAATTCTGTCGGGATTTCCATGGGAAAGCGTTACGAAAGGTGCAGGAGACGCAGGACACGTGGCAGAAATGACAGAACCAGAGTAACGTTTCATAACAACGATTCTCGGCCGCTAGAGATCGAGCGTTACGATTGCATGCAAGGGTTAGAATACCAAAAGGCGGGAATTGAAGCGAAGGGTCCCGAGAGTCGAAACGAAGCGTCATGGAGCAGCCGAGAACGCGCGATAGAAAGGTTAAATAGCAGAAATGTAGATGGATACGGGGCTGGAGACTATAACAAAAAAGCATTACTTATTGAAATAAAGGATTTTTCTTTGGTAACACGACTTTTGTGTGTAAAATCAAAAGGAGATCGAAGCCAAAACTATTGTTTTACTGTCAATCTTTCCGTTGCATCATTTTGTCTTGTATCTATTTCGTTTACGCCATGGGATGGGTTACGATAGGTGAATGGTAGAATGATGCAGTTATATTCTTTTCCTTAGAGTCTTGCATCTGATCTGATTAGATTGTGTGTTAGTACAGATCTGATCGGTTGGGTTGTTTTGGGGACTTCATCTCTTAACTTGGGATTTTGCAGGGAGGAGATCGTGAACCATTTTAATATCCTTCATTATTTTCCAGCTGATTCAAAAATAACAGTTTTTGTTTTATTCCTTGATATGCTTAATTTCATGTCAGAGACTAACATTGAAATAACAGAACTATTGAATAGAGATAAAACGAACAGGTTAACCTTAGAATAAATTGTGAATATTAGAACATCAAAAGGATTTTTGTTTATTTTTGATTAATCAAACAAGTCAAGATTATAAAGTTCATTGAGAATCAACAAAGGCCCCTTGTTAACGACTATCTGCAGGATTTGAGTTATTCCGGGATATATCGGTTGTATGTATTAAATTAAAATTCATTTTTATATACGTAAAAGTTGTTTCACAAAGAAGCTTGGAGAAATAATAAAAGGAAGGAAAATAAAATAAATTATTTCTTTGCAAGAAAGAGTCTTTTGTTCGAGACTCTAAGTTGCGTGTTATTATTTGTAATATGACAAATTAACACTCAACATTTTGGCGCTAGAAGGAGGGCCTTCCGTATTGCTTTGCAATTTTGATTTGTTCTAACAATTAACGTGGGTAGTTTTGTTTCCACCTATTGTGCTTGCAGGTGTAACATCCTTTTTTTTTGACTTGTGATCGGAGTGTTTGTGTACGGTATTTGTTATTTTGATTTGTTTTTTTTGTTTGATTAATTTCGGTTTGGGTGCAGGTTGGACATTTAGGCGGTGGTGTTCCTTTGATTTCCTTTTCATTGCCTTAAAAAAAAAAAAAAAAAAAAAAGGGAAATAAAAGCTTGATGTTGAACGCATGCCTAAGATTGGGAGAATATGAAACATTGGAATCATGTTGTATAAGCTCCACATGTAATACAAACAGTTAATTTAGATCATTTGAAGCTTGTGATGCATGAAAAAGTCAGTTTTGCATGACAAATCATCTCATTTGCAATTCAAGAAATAATGCATTCATGTTCCATCTCACTTTTCATACATTTCACCGTAGTGGCATATGCATCTTAGGTGCAATTCATTTGAGTATGTTGAATCCTCTTAGGGTTATGTTATAACATAAATCTAAGTAAATCCTAAGGTTGGAAACTGAGTCTTGAAGTATCTAGGACCAAGCACGTTTCATACATTAAAAGGGATCTTGAGCAAAATGATCAAAACCTAACTTGGAGGAAAAGGTTGGGCGAAAATGGTTTTCATGTCTATCCTATTATGCAACATGATCCTAAAAATAGTGGTTTTGACCACTTCCATAGAGCTTAAAGCCTAAAATCATAGTAGTAAGGATAGGGTTAAATTCTCATCTCGGTTGGTTGAGAATCTAATTCCCCAAAGCTTTGATTGCCTGGAGAGTAGGATAGGGCTAATTCTCATCTCGGTTGGTTGAGAATCGATTCCCCAAAGCTCTTATGTTTCATTTCGTATTAAGTCTTAGATTGTAAGGATCGTACTATTTGTCCTCTACAAAGGATGGGTAGTCATCCCCAAGGTCTAAGTAACAAGATTAATATTTTCCATTTAAATTTAAAATCTTGGGTTGTAAGGATCGTACTATTTGTCCCTAACCAGGATGGGTAGTCATCCCCAAGGTCCAAGAAGTAAAATAAATAAATTTTTCCCATCTCATCCTTATATTGGATTGTAAGGATCGTACTACTTGTCCTCTGCAAGGGATGGGTAGTCATCCCCAAGGTCCAAAGAAATGAAGATAAGTTTTGGATTATGGGGTTAGATAGGCCCATGCATGGCATCATGTCTTGCCTAAAAAATAAGACCACTGATTGTCTAGAGGGTTAGACTAGCATGACCATTTCTTCCATAATTGGTTTAGTTATTTTGCTCAAAGTGAGGTAAAGAATTCTAAATCATAATAGTAAGGATAGGGTTAAACTCTCATCTCGGTTGGTTGGGAGTCTGATTCCCCAAAGTTCTGATTTCACATCCACTTGCACATGGGTTCAAGATAGTAGGGACTCATAACCAACTTTGGGATATAATGAACCGTTCACTAGTGGATCCTAAGAGGGTTTGGCGAGTCTTGAATGTTTGCACATAATACTACAAGAGTGACTATGCATTTTCTCATGGCATATTCAGTAGGATACACAAATCATTCACAATTTCGCATATGCATTCATGCAAAACCGATGATGGAATGTGGATCAAATTCAAATGATAAGGAAAGGAATTCATTGCACACATCGAGCTAGAACTTGATGATTCTGATAATTCATGTACTTCTAATTTTGGGCATTAGTTATATTGATTATGGGCTAACCCATGTTTTCAAATTTGTGATTTGTGTTAGGTTGGGTTCTTACTAAAATGCTCAAGAGCATTTGACAGCAGAGTCGCCATTTGTTGTGGTTCATCCACAACACACCCCAAAGTGGGGACCCACCTTTGTTTTTGCAAGTTTTAGGGAAGATCTCAAAGACCCGGATGCTAAAAATGAAGAAAAGAAGAAAAATGCCTAAGTGTTGAAAGGGTCGCGAAATCGTGACATGTCGCGATATCGCGACATGTCACGAAATCGCGACCTGTCTCTCCATCGCTACGAGTTGCTGAGAGGAAGCACAAGGTTGAAAGTGGTAGCGAATCGCTACCACTTCGTGAAGCGGAGGCTCGAAGGAAAAGTGGTAGCGAATCGCTACCACTTCATGAAGCAAAGGCTCGAAGGAAAAGTGGTAGCGATATCGCTACCACTTCATCGAAGGAAGGCTCGAGACCAAAGTGGTAGCGATATCGCTACCACTTCATCGAAGGAAGGCTCGAAACCAAAGTGGTAGCGATATCGCTACCACTTTTTGAAAGGAAGGCTCGGAAGCAAAGTGGTAGCGATATCGCTACAACGAGCTACTACGGGCGTACGGACCAAGAACATGTCGTGATATCGTGACATGTCGCGATATCGCGACATGTCATGATTTCGTGACATGTCGCGTTATCGCGGCTAGGAAACGGAAGAGGCCAAATGCAAATTCTGTCGAGATTTCCATGGGAAAGCGTTACGAAAGGTGCAGGAGACGTAGGACACGTGGCAGAAATGACAGAACCAGAGTAACGTTTCATAACAACAGTTACTGGTCGCAGAGATCGAGCGTTACGATTGCATGCAAGGGTTAGAATACCAAAAGGCGGGAATTGAAGCGAAGGGTCCGGGAGTCGAAACGAAGCGTCATGGAGCAGCCGAGAACGCGCGACCGAAAGGTTAAATAGCAGAAATGTAGATGGATACAGGGTTGGAGACTGTAACAAAAAAGCATTACTTATTGAAATAAAGGATTTTTCTTTGGTAACACGACTTTTGTGTGTAAAATCAAAAGGAGATCGAAGCCAAAACTATTGTTTTATTGTCAATATTTCCGTTGCATCATTTTGTCTTGTATCTATTTCGTTTATGCCATGGGATGGGTTACGATAGGTGAATGGTAGAATGATGCAGTTATATTCTTTTCCTTAGAGTCTTGCATCTGATCCGATTAGATTGTGTGTTAGTACGAGATCTGATCGGTTGGGTTGTTTTGGGGACTTCATCTCTTAACTTGGGATTTTGTAGGGAGGAGATCGTGAACCATTTTAATATCCTTCATTATTTTCCAGCTGATTCAAAAATAATAGTTTTTGTTTTATTCCTTGATATGCTTAATTTCATGTCAGAGACTAACATTGAAATAACAGAACTATTGAATAGAGATAAAACGAACAGGTTAACCTTAGAATAAATTGTGAATATTAGAACATCAAAAGGATTTTTGTTTATTTTTGATTAATCAAACAAGTCAAGATTATAAAGTTCATTGAGAATCAACAAAGGCCCCTTGTTAACAACTATCTGCAGGATTTGAGTTATTCTGGGATATATCAGTTGTATGTATTAAATTAAAATTCATTTTTATATACGTAAAAGTTGTTTCACAAAGAAGCTTGGAGAAATAATAAAAGGAAGGAAAATAAAATAAATTATTTCTTTGCAAGAAAGAGTCTTTTGTTCGAGACTCTAAGTTGCGTGTTATTATTTGTAATATGACAAATTAACACTCAACATTTTGGCGCTAGAAGGAGGGCCTTCTGTATTGCTTTGCAATTTTGATTTGTTCTAAGAATTAACGTGGGTAGTTTTGTTTCCACCTATTGTGCTTGTAGGTGTAACATCCAGACATTTTATCGCGGATTTGATACTTAAGTGTGTTTTCGGAGATATCTAGTTTTGTGTCATGCTGTTTGTTCTTGATTCATTTTTGTTGTTTTTTTTTTGGTTTTTGTTGTGGGTTTGTTTGGGCAGGTTGGACATTTAGGCGGTGGTGTTCCTTTGATTTCCTTTTCATTGCCTTAAAAAAAAAAAAAAGGGGAATAAAAGCTTGATGTTGAACGCATGCCTAAGATTGGGAGAATATGAAACATTGGAATCATGTTGTATAAGCTCCACATGTAATACAAACAGTTAATTTAGATCATTTGAAGCTTGTGATGCATGAAAAAGTCAGTTTTGCATGACAAATCATCTCATTTGCAATTCAAGAAATAATGCATTCATGTTCCATCTCACTTTTCATACATTTCACCGTAGTGGCATATGCATCTTAGGTGCAATTCATTTGAGTATGTTGAATCCTCTTAGGGTTATGTTATAACATAAATCTAAGTAAATCCTAAGGTTGGAAACTGAGTCTTGAAGTATCTAGGACCAAGCACGTTTCATACATTAAAAGGGATCTTGAGCAAAATGATCAAAACCTAACTTGGAGGAAAAGGTTGGGCGAAAATGGTTTTCATGTCTATCCTATTATGCAACATGATCCTAAAAACAGTGGTTTTGACCACTTCCATAGAGCTTAAAGCCTAAAATCATAGTAGTAAGGATAGGTTTAAATTCTCATCTCGGTTGGTTGAGAATCTAATTCCCCAAAGCTTTGATTGGACCCACATGGAGTAGTAAGGATAGGGCATAAATTCTCATCTCGGTTGGTTGAGAATCTGATTCCCCAAAGCTCTTATGTTTCATTTCGTATTAAGTCTTAGATTGTAAGGATCGTACTATTTGTCCTCTACAAAGGATGGGTAGTCATCCCCAAGGTCTAAGTAACAAGATTAATATTTTCCATTTACATTTAAAATCTTGGGTTGTAAGGATCGTACTATTTGTCCCTAACCAGGATGGGTAGTCATCCCCAAGGTCCAAGAAGTAAAATAAATAAATTTTTCCCATCTCATCCTTATATTGGATTGTAAGGATCGTACTACTTGTCCTCTACAAGGGATGGGTAGTCATCCCCAAGGTCCAAAGAAATGAAGATAAGTTTTGGATTATGGGGTTAGATAGGCCCATGCATGGCATCATGTCTTGCCTAAAAAATAAGACCACTGATTGTCTAGAGGGTTAGACTAGCATGACCATTTCTTCCATAATTGGTTTAGTTATTTTGCTCAAAGTGAGGTAAAGAATTCTAAATCAGAATAGTAAGGATAGGGTTAAACTCTCATCTCGGTTGGTTGGGAGTCTGATTCCCCAAAGTTCTGATTTCACATCCACTTGCACATGGGTTCAAGATAGTAGGGACTCATAACCAACTTTGGGATATAATGAACCGTTCACTAGTGGATCCTAAGAGGGTTTGGAAGTCTTGAATGTTTGCACATAATACTACAAGAGTGACTATGCATTTTCTCATGGCATATTCAGTAGGATACACAAATCATTCACAATTTCGCATATGCATTCATGCAAAACCGATGATGGAATGTGGATCAAATTCAAATGATAAGGAAAGGAATTCATTGCACACACCGAGCTAGAACTTGATGATTCGATAATTCATGTACTTCTGATTTTGGGCATTAGTTATATTGATTATGGGCTAACCCATGTTTTCAAATTTGTGATTTGTGTTAGGTTGGGTTCTTACTAAAATGCTCAAGAGCATTTGACAGCAGAGTCGCCATTTGTTGTGGTTCATCCACAACACACCCCAGAAGTGGGGACCCACCTTTGTTTTTGCAAGTTTTAGGGAAGATCTCAAAGACCCGGATGCTAAAAATGAAGAAAAGAAGAAAAATGCCTAAGTGTTGAAAGGGTCGCGAAATCGCGACCTGTCTCTCCATCGCTACGAGTTGCCGAGAGGAAGCACAAGGTTGAAAGTGGTAGCGAATCGCTACCACTTCGTGAAGTGGAGGCTCGAAAGAAAAGTGGTAGCGAATCGCTACCACTTCGTGAAGCAAAGGCTCGAGAGCAAAGTGGTAGCGATATCGCTACCACTTCATCGAAGGAAGGCTCGAAACCAAAGTGGTAGCGATATCGCTACCACTTCATCGAAGGAAGGCTCGGAACCAAAGTGGTAGCGATATCGCTACCACTTTTTGAAAGGAAGGCTCGGAACCAAAGTGGTAGCGATATCGCTACAACGAGCTACTACGGGCGTACGGACCAAGAACATGTCGCGATATCGCGACATGTCACGATTTCGTGACATGTCGCGTTATCGCGGCTAGGAAACGGAAGAGGCCGAATGCAAATTCTATCGGGATTTCCATGGGAAAGCATTACGAAAGGTGCAGGAGACGTAGGACACATGGCAGAAATGACAGAACCAGAGTAACATTTCATAACAACACTTACTGGCCGCCAGAGATCGAGCGTTACGATTGCATGCAAGGGTTAGAATACCAAAAGGCGAGAATTGAAGCGAAGGGTCCCGGGAGTCGAAACGAAGCGTCATGGAGCAGCCGAGAACGCGCGATAGAAAGGTTAAATAGCAAAAATGTAGATGGATACAGGGGCTGGAGACTGTAACAAAAAAGCATTACTTATTGAAATAAAGGATTTTTCTTTGGTAACACGACTTTTGTGTGTAAAATCAAAAGGAGATCGAAGCCAAAACTATTGTTTTACTGTCAATATTTCCGTTGCATCATTTTGTCTTGTATCTATTTTGTTTACGCCATGGGATGGGTTACGATAGGTGAATGGTAGAATGATCCAGTTATATTCTTTTCCTTAGAGTCTTGCATCTGATCCGATTAGATTGTGTGTTAGTACGGATCTGATCGGTTGGGTTGTTTTGGGGACTTCATCTCTTAACTTGGGATTTTGCAGGGAGGAGATCGTGAACCATTTTAATATCCTTCATTATTTTCCAGCTGATTCAAAAATAATAGTTTTTGTTTTATTCCTTGATATGCTTAATTTCATGTCAGAGACTAACATTGAAATAACAGAACTATTGAATAGAGATAAAACGAACGAGGTTAACCTTAGAATAAATTGTGAATATTAGAACATCAAAAGGATTTTTGTTTATTTTTGATTAATCAAACAAGTCAAGATTATAAAGTTCATTGAGAATCAACAAAGGCCCCTTGTTAACGACTATCTGCAGGATTTGAGTTATTCCGGGATATATCGGTTGTATGTATTAAATTAAAATTCATTTTTATATACGTAAAAGTTGTTTCACAAAGAAGCTTGGAGAAATAATAAAAGGAAGGAAAATAAAATAAATTATTTCTTTGCAAGAAAGAGTCTTTTGTTCGAGACTCTAAGTTGCGTGTTATTATTTGTAATATGACAAATCAACACTCAACAGTACCCCAATCAATCATAAAATCCCAATCTATAGAATCAAGTGATACCCACTCCATAGTATCAAGAACCTATTGTTCCTCAGTTCCCAGCTCCTATTGTATCCATCATTGCCTGCACCATTGGTGCCATTGCCATTACCCACACCTTAGGAAACCTTAAATGTAGACTAGGCCAAATAATTGCAATATTTGCGAGCATCAATGAAAATTATGGTGAATGAGATGATTGTCATGAGGAGGAGGCAAAATGATTAAAGCTTCCAATCGAGAAGATTTCCTCCTCCAATCACTAGGGAGCAAGCCGCTTCCACCAGTAGGGCTCCTTAGAGAAATGCAGTAATGCTAGAAAGTGAAGAAGTTTGTTCATCTAGTAGAACTTATTGGTGTACCACTTGTAATAACCCGCACAACAAAGAAACCTACATTGTGCACCTCAACTATCCAAATGCTAGCTGGTGGCACTTACGATAGAAAAATCAACATGATTAGAGAATATGGTCATATTTTCATGATGCCCTCCGTCGAGCAGGTCTCATTCCTCACCAAGGCTAGGAAGAAGCCTATTGAGGTATATCCAACCCATATGGATCCACTAAAGGTATATATTGCATCCAAACTATGGAGTGAAAGGGCCAAATCACTGGCTAAAGCTCCTAATCCAATAGTGACCTCAGAACAGTCTGAGTTACTAAAGGACTTCCTGCCACCATGAGCTAGAGAAAGGGGTTTCCAACCCAAAGCTTTAACTTCTTAGCCATAATTCAAGATGCGAGATCAAGCCAGGGAGAAGCTCTGATACCCCTCACTTACCAAGAATCAAAGGGTGGATGCCACGCAACAGTACCAAAAAACCTATGAGTCTATAAAGGAAGTGGGAGAATCTAGCACTTCGACGTATAGCATAGTCAAAGAGATGAAAAGTGCCCCTACCAAGGTAATCCTTTATTATTCCCTCCAACTTCTCGATCAAGTAGACCTATTGTAGGAATCTCTCAAGTCTACCAAATACAAGGAGAGTAGGCCAACGCATACGGTGTTTGCTGAGTCGTTAACGAATTCAGCCACAAGTAAGAATAGGCCCCTGCTATTCTACCTTTACCTTTGAATGGAAGGATGGATCATACACAACTGCATGGTCGACTCTAGCGCTGCAACGACCGTCATGCCCAAATTAGTGTGCAACATCATGGGTATGGAGTATACCCAAAGTAGCCTTGGGGTGTTGTAACTAGATGGGAATTCCGTAAAGATGGTAGGGATGATCAAATATGTTCCAATCCTCCTACATAAAATGTCGTAAGTCATATTCATCCAAGATATCATGGTGGTCGACCTCGAGCTATATTTTAGTATGTACCTCTCGAGATAATTCACGACCAAGTTTGGAGGCTACCTCTCCCTCGACTACTTGCACTTGGAAATCCCCTTCAAGGGGAAGAAATTTAAGCTCTTCAATGAGAAGCCTACCATTTTTCATGTTGAAAAACTTGAATACGAGGATACAGGCTCGGGATCTATCAACCTGATGATAGAAGAAATGCAAGAAATGATCCTGATGGAAGAATATCTCGATGAACTCTAAGTTGGAGTGAGTTTTCCATGATCAATTTTAATGTCATCATCGAGACATATTTAGGGTGCTACTCACTCACCAAGCCTAAAAAGGCTGAAACAAAAGCACCTAAAGAAAAGCCTAAAATATCTAATCATTTATGGAAACTTTTCTTTGATGGTGCGCACTACAAAAATGGAATAGGGAATGGTATCGCTCTTATCTCTCCATCTTATGAAAAAAATACTTACTCATATAGGTTTGCATAGAGTTGTACAAATAATGCAGCAGAGTATGAGGCTTTGTACGTCAAACTCAAAAAAGCCAAAAAACTTGGCATCAAGTAGTTGTAGATATTCAGGGATTCCTAATTGATTAGCAACCAAGTCACCAACAAGTGCTCCTCCAAGAAACACTATCTAAATGTGTACCACAATAAGTTGTGGTATTTTCTTGAATACTTCACCGCACTGAGCATCCATCTGATTTTGTGAGAGAGAAATAAGCTTGCAAACATCTTGGCCTCCATAGGTTCCCGGTTCTCACTAGTGAATAATCTGATGCATAAGCCAAAAATGGTGAGGCTGATCTACAGGCTTTTTTTTCCTGATAAGAAGATCCACTGGCAAGTGTTCAACAATGATGAACAGCTTGTCAATATTTTGGTTAATGAAGTGTCCTCAATTGAGAATCAAACTCTGGACGAAGAAGACCATGAGGGGTTATTCTAGTTGAAAAATAATCATATCCCTAAAGGACTTATCACATTAGAAATTTTATTTTATTGAAATGATAGGTCTTTCGTCCACGAGATCAAAGTAGACAGAAGAGAGTTTGTGGACCTAGAGTTAGATCTGGGGAAAGTTATCAAAGTAGGGGTCAATTGCACAACCAAGGAGCTCCAACAGATTTGTACCCTATCCAAGGAGTACCTTGATATCATCGCTTGATGCTATCAAGATCTAAGGGGGTATGACAAGAATGACATCCAGCACACAATTGATCTGGAAGAAGGGATCAAAACCTTCAAGTAGAAATAGAGGCCCTTCAACCCAAATATCGAGATGCTAATGAGAGTTGAGATTCTGAATATGCTTGAAGCAAAGATCATCTACCCAATCAAGCACTCCTCCTAGGTGGCCAACCCGATCCTGATTCAAAATAAGAATGGGGACATTCGCTTATGTATTGATTTCTAAAATCTTAACCAAGCATCGCTCAAGGACCACTACCCACTACCTCAAATTGACCATATTCTTCACGTAGTGGTGGGAGCACAAAGATTATCTTTTCTATATGGCTTCTCTGGCTACAACCAGATATGGGTTAAGGATAAAGACCAACATAATAATGTGTTCACCACAAAGTGGGGAACCTTCGCCTATCAGTATATGCCCTTCGGCCTCTTGAATGTCGAAGTAGCTTTACAAAGGGTGATGGACCTCACTTTTGGCAAACTATTAAATCATGTCATCATGATCTACTTGGATGATATGACAATCTTCTCCCATAAGCAAGAGGAACACTACCTTCATTTATGGCAAGTCTTTGATAAATATCGAGAGTTTGAGGTCTCCATCAACCCTAAAAATTTGATTTTTGCCATGAAGGTAAACTTCTAGGGCACTTGATCTCTAAGAAGGAATTAGTTGTAGATCCCTTCCAAGCTGAAGCACTCCTTTGACTTCCACTACCATCGAATAAGAAATTCCTACAGTCCTTTTTTAGATAAATCAACTTTGTTAGGAAGTTCATAGCCGAATTCGCCCAAGTGGTGAAGCCAATGATCGAGCTTCTGAAGAAGTATGTCGAGTTCAAGTGGATCAATGTAAGGAAGCATACATTCTAAGAAATTAAGGAGCAAATCACTCAAGCTCCAGTCCTCATAAATCCTGACTATGTAGAGGATTTTATCTTGTACATCATCGAGGAACCAAAAAGCTATGTAGTTGTTCTAACCCAAAAGGATAAGGATGGATATGAGCATCTGATAGCATTCTTGTGCTATATCATCCAACTACATGAAGGAAGGTATAATTTTATCAAAATACAAGTGCATGCAGTGATGAAATTGCTCAAGAAATTTAGATATTTCATCTCCTAGAGTAAGACAATAGTGTATGTGGTACACCCCGACATAAGGAGTTTCATTATTCAGGGAGATATTGGCAATAGGAGGGTTGGATGAGTCTCCAAGATCCAAGAATTTTATATTGAAGTATGCCCTACCAAGTTGGTTTGAGGTTGAGCACTCTGTTAGGAACTAGCCAGAAGTGTTGCAGCCAAAGTGGCAAACCCCAAATCAAAGCACTCGCCACCTGAAGGTAACCTTACCAACCTCTCAGTTAGTAGTCCAGATTGGATGGATGACCTTGTCAAGTACTTTGACATAGGAAAATATCCTTTCTTCAATGCTTCGCAAAGAAGGAGATTTTACTTATAGGCTAGTCGGTACGTTCTGACACCCAACGGACTGTTCCATCATAATATCGATGGAGTCCTCTTGAGGTGCATCAGAGAATTGAAGAAATCAAGGATTATATAAGAGTTTCACTCTAGGATTTTGGGAGGTCATTTTGTTGGCAGGCCAATGGCCCTAAAGATCATCAATGCAGGTTACTACTTGCCCACCCTCTTCATTGATGCTTTCAAGATCAATCAGTGTTGTGACAAGTGCCAGCGCTATAGCAAAACCTGGAACATCTTGTTTCCTCTCCACCCCATTCAAGAAGAAGCTACATTCTAGTAGTGGTACTTAGACTTAATTGGGATCATTAACCCCAACTCCTCTATCAGCCACATACATTTTGACTACTACAGAATATTTCACTCAGTTTTCGAAAGTGTGCCAACCAAGCAAGCTAATCAAGATGTGGTTATCTCTTTTCTTCGAGGGTTAATCACTCGTTTTGGCGTACCTAATGCAATAATTTATAATAACATCACTCCTTTCACCAATGCAAGGATCTATGAGTTCATTGTTAGGTACAAGATTTATTTGAAGACCTTGTATAACTATTATCCACAAGGTAATGTATTGGCGAAGTCTACGAACAAGAACCTACTACAAATTCTGAAAAGTTCCCTGGAGGAGAATAAGCAAATTTGGCATATGCAAGGTTAGCCCAATTATTGTAGTTGGAAGAAGATAGAGATAAGGCTTACAAAGCTTTCATAAAGCATACCGAATCCACCGAAGGCTAGTTCGATAAAAAGACTTCTGATAGAGCCTTTAGTGTTGAGGACTTGGTCTTAAAATGGGATGAAAACAAATCTGATTCTGGGAACCATGAAAAATTTGATGCCTTCTAGGAAGGCCCATTTCAAGTCTCCGATGTTAATCAAGTCAATTCCTTCATCCTGTAGGATATGGAGGGGTTTACCCTCCCAATTTTGGTGAATAGCTTTTATTTGAAGGCTTACCACCAGTAGAATTTTGAGAAAGTTTGGTAGTTTTATAGATATGATCTTTTGTGTATATATGCTCATGTACATAGTTCTTAAAATATATATATATGTGTGTGTGTGTGTGTGTGTGTGTGTGTGTGTGTGTGTGTGTGTGTGTGTGTATATATTGTGTTTTCGCTGCACTTTTGGAGAGAAAACACTTTCGCTCTATGGAGCGAAGCTAGTTTCAAAAGGAAAAATAAATGTGTTTTCTCTCCACTAGTGGAGCGAAACCCCCCTACTTTACATTTTTTCTTCTTTCCTATTAATTCGTCTATCCAAGCAGCGCCATGTTTCAAGAGGGAACAAACTTGAAAGGCATTTTCTAGCCTAGAAAAATGTTATAAAGGCATTCGATGTCTTTATCCAACCATGTCATTTTGCTCCATAACGCTCCAAAGTGTGCCTCCCCATTGCAAGTCCAAGTGAGGGCTCCTCCCGAGAAGCACGCACCCCAAGGAGGATTTTCTTAATCGATGTCGTTATTCATCATTAAAGAGGGCAAGCTACTGGCATGAGGGAAAATAAAGGGCACATTATTTTATGTATGATCTCCACCTGCATTAACTCTCGATGTTGGAATTTAAAATGGTATATTTGATCATGATGCTATAAGAGGGGTTTGCCAGAGCCATTTCCAAGAAAGAGATGATGCCCAAAAAAGATAGCAGCTTGAAGAAGCCACGAAAGCGTGATAGAAAGCCAATAAATATGATGCCACCCGAAGATAAGATTTTTGAACTTTGGGATCGTATGATAATGCACAAAGACCTCGAAGAACTACACCAAGACATCAAGAGGATGTTTAAAGAAGATTCGGGTGGAAATACATTGGTTGTGATTCACCACTCTCACCCGTTCATTTACATGTGCACGCCTGTGCATCCATGCCCAAATCTTGTGTGGGTAATTTCACGATTCTATGATGCTCATATGAGAACAATGCAAGATTCCAAGGGGAATAAGTTGTTCTATAGCTAATATCGTTCGGGAGGCTTTTACCTGTAGAAAGAAATCCTCGATTGATTTCCTCCCCAAGAACATCACCAATTCTGAGCAAAGTGAGAGGTATCAGCCTACATCTCAAACAGTTCATGAGAGAGCAATTGGGAGGAGTGTTAGGGTAAAATAGGTAGTATATTGCATTATACTACATAGATTATTACATTTACTTTTTACTGTATACCATGAGATATTTACTGTTCTAAATATCTACTGGTTAACCTAGAGTAATACCTAAAATATCCTAGGTCAGATATTTTAGGTTAGTTGTTTAGTTATACTTCTCTACCTAGGTTAGTGGTTAGCATCACGTTTCTCTCAACCATTTGGTTGGCGTGATTATAGCTAATCAGTTTACTTTGTAATCTATATAAGCTTATTATTTCCTAAGCTTATGCTAATGTTGAATCAATAATTATTTGATTATTATTTCTGGTGCATCTTCTCACTACATTGGTATCTTTCGTTGGGGTGGCTAATACGAGCTTCGCTCGTTCCACCTGGACCTGCATGGATCTCGAGGAGACCCTATCTGCACTCTAGCCCTGCATGGATCCTGAGGCACCCTGCCTACACCTACATGGATCTTGAGGTGCTCTATCCGCCCTGCCTATAGACCCGTAGTCCTCCCCCTATCGAATCGCCTGGAGCTGATGCGTGCATTGACAGCCCAATCCACTGTCCTTCCCCTGCCTCTACCAAGGCGGGCCACGGGACCAACCTTGCAACCGACGATCGGAGATCCACCTCCGACGCCCGACATCCGATGATCGAAAAGGTATTTCAACACCCGCACTCAAGCCGACCGATGATCGAGATCTGAGAGGGCAGGAGCACCCTCCGATCTCCAATGACCAGAACCCGACATCGACGACCAAATTTCGGTGACCATCTATCATGCACGCAGCCGATCTGCACACCACCTATACGTCAACCTCTAATATCTGTCTACGGTGTGGCATTCACCTGGCAGGACCCATGCATCGATGCTGAGGTGATGTGGCATGCTCTGACATGGCACGGAGGTGACGTGGTCGTGTTGACGTGGAAGGGAGCTAACGTGGCGACTGGATCTGACTGGCGGGCGACGTGGCGGGCTCTCACTGGCTGGCGACGTGGCGGGCTTCGACTGGCAAAAGGTGGCATCCTTCGATTTCCCGAAGGCAATCAACGAAGGAGGTAAGCCCTCCCATAGTTAAACCGCAAATTTGCTTCTCTCCGCCCGAATGTGGGATAAAATAATTTTTTCAAAACATTTTGTTCCCACGTGATATAAACCCCACTACCAAAACTCTTTCCAAAATGCTTGTTGGCCCGATTGGTTTGTGCCCTCCTTCACCCGTGTGAGGTCACAGGTTCAACCCGTGCATTCATCTTTGGGCATAGAACAATTTTTTTTTAGAAAATTATAATCCAAAGTTTAACATTTGCTTTAAAAATATATTTTTTTATATTTTTTATATAATTTAGTATTTTTTGGTCAATTAAATCATTTTTAAATATTTTTAAATGATTTTTTTTCCAAAACCTTTATTATATAAAATTTTTAATCATTAAATATATTTTTTTAGCATTTAAACTTAGAGATTTGATCCAGACAATTTTTTTGCAAACTAAAGCCATACAATTTCTTTAGTTTTCTTCAAAACTTGGAGATAAAGAGACAAAGAGATCAAGTATTTGGTTGCAAAACATAGAAGCTCTTCAAAAATTTTTTTGCAATACCTCCTCAAAATTCCTATAGTTTTCTCCCACATTTTTTGGAGATAAAGAGACATAGGAACTCCATATTCTATTGCAAAACCAAAACACTTAAAAATTGGGCAAGGACAAAGGTCATTTTTTTTTGCAACAAAACCAAGATATTTGCTTTTGTTTTCTCCTTCACAAAAGGAGATATAAGACATAAAATTGCAAATTTTTGTTGTAACCTTGAGAAGAATTTTTGAACCTATTTTTGATCCTAATGCTCAACCTATTTTTTGAGTGTTGAAGACATAAACCAAGTCGTGTGTCGACTGGTCTGGAAGCCTTTCAAACGCGGGTCGTGTGTCGACTTGTCTTGAAAGGAGTGCTCGATTTCTTCATTTTGTAAAAATTAAGGGGGGATAGAAGACACATTTGTGATTCTATTTTTTTGCAAAATTGTAAAGAGAAAGGGGGGATATTTCAGAGTAATAAGGTGCATTTTCGATTGTACTCGACACCTTTTCTTAAAATTGGCTACACTAGGTGCATTTTTGGTTGCATCCGACACCTATAGTGATAAAAATTTGGGTTGCTCTCTTTTTTATTATTGCACTAACCATCATGTTTTTGTGTGCAATTAAACAATCATAAGAACATTGAAGAGCATTTCATAAACCCAAACTTCACTAAAATCGTGCTACACCTTGCACAGGTTAAACAAGTCAATTTTTACTCCCCATTAAAGGTCAAAAATCCAAACACCTTGATTCACTCTCTTTGTTTGGCTTAATTTCCTCAAAATTTCCATCCTTCTTGAAGGGTGTTAAGGCAGGTGCCATTAAATATCCTAGAGAGCAAAATCAGAAGTCTTCCAAAACCTTCCCCTTTAATTTGCTCTATTTGTTTGGCTTAATTTCCTCAAACTTTTCATCCTTCTTGAAGGGTGTTAAGGCAGGTGCCATTAAATATCTTAAAGAGAAAATTAAGATCTTCCATATACTCTTTTGAGGGTATACTGCAAGATAAAGTCATCTTAGTCACATCAATTTGAAACCTTCACCATGGCAATGATAAACAAATATCTCAATGAAAGCCAACTGCTTAAAGGTTCAAATTATTCTGCCTGGAAAACTAAGATGAAAGCTATTTTAACTGTAGAGGAGATGTGGGGTATAGTGGATGGCACTAATTCTAGACCCACATCACCAGGAGCAGATCAGATAGCATATGATAAAAAGGATAAAAGACTTTCCTTATTGATCTTGCTAGCTATTACTGATGACATACAACCTCATATAAGTGAAGCTAAAAATGGTAAGGAGGCATGGAATGCCTTAGCAACCATATTTGAAGGAAAGAATCAATCAACAATTCTTAACCTTCAAACACAACTTCATACTCTTCATATGAAATCTGGAGAGACAGTAGAGCTATTCCTCTGTAGAGTGGCAGATATAAAAACAAAACTGCAAGCCTTAGGAGAAAAAGTGGAAGACAATGTCCTGACCTCAATCATTTTGAGGGCTCTTCTAGACTCCTATAGAATGTTGATCACATCACTACAAGTCTCTGGGAGGACAGTGACTTTTGTAGAGTTGGTAAATTTGCTTCAAACTGAAGAAGCTAATCAACTCCAAAGAGATGAGGCATCCAACAATGCACTTTTCTCAAACAAGCAAAGTGGAAAGAAAAAGTGGAATCAACAGAAAGGATCTTCTTCTAACAAAGATAAGGGTAAAGGCAAAGAGACTCAGAAGAAGAAGCAGTATTGTAAAATTTGTGATAAGGACACTCATGAAACCAAGAGATGTTGGTTTAAGAACAAACCGCCCAATGAACAAGGACAAAAGAAGGGCAAAGGTAAACCAAAGAACAAGAACAAGCAGCAACAGGGACATATTGTTGCCGCTGAAGATTCTAGTTCGGATTCTGAACGAGCACACAAAGTGCTCATGACTCATACAGATTCCCCTCACAAGGATACTGTGTGGTACATAGATTCAGGCGCTAGTAAGCATATGACTGGCGATAAGTCCTGGTTTGAGATATTTGAGGCACGAGAAGGTAGACCAGTGACCATTGTTGATGATAAGACCTATCGAGTCCAGGGAGAAGGAAGTGTTTCTGTCTCCCTTCCAGATGGAGAATGTCAGATTCAAAAAGTTCTTTATGTACCAGGATTGGCAAATAATATTTTGTCAGTTCCACAAATCCTGGACAATAACATGAATGTCAACTTCAAAGTGGACCAAGGGAAGAAACATTGCTTTATCACTCAGAAAGGAAAACAGATAGCAACGGGTTCTTACAAACATGGTTTGTTCACCTTAGATGCAATTACCTCACCACATACTGCAATGGCAGTAACAACAAAAGAGGCCACTTCTCTATGGCATAAGAGATTTGGGCATCTAAGCTCAGGGTATTTACTTGAACTCAGTAAATATCAAATGGTGAAAGGACTGCCTACTCTTTCATCTACTTTGCCAGTGTGCTCAGATTGCTTGGCAGGAAAGCAACATAGAGTACCTTTTGAACCTAGCTCCTTCCGAGCTAAGGTACCTTTGGAGTTAGTTCACATAGATTTGTGTGGTCCTATGTCTACCAGTTGTGGAGGAAAAAGGTATTTTCAATTGTTTGTAGATGATCACTCATGAAAAATGTGGGTCTTCTTCTTGCAGTTGAAGTCTGAAGCATTTGACTATTTTCAGCAGTTCAAGAAACTTGTTGAGAAAGAATCAGGATGTTTCATAAAGACCCTCCGTTCAGATCGAGGGGGGAATACACATCAAAATAATTTTCCTCATTTTTGCAGAAACATGGGATAAAAATACAGTTAACAACAACCTATTCTCCTCAGTCAAATGGAGTTGTCTGAGAGAAGAAATCGTTCCATTATGGAAATGGTTCGATGTATGCTTAAGGGAGCCAATCTTGAGCACAGTTACTCGGGCTGAAGCTGTAACAACTACAGTATATCTTCTAAATAGGGCACCCACACGGGCTCTTGAAGGTATGACTCCTCAGGAAGCATGGAGTGGAAGGAAACCCTCCATATCTCATCTACGAGTATTTGGGTGTAAGGCTTTTATGCATATACCTAAGGAGAAAAGAAAGAAGTTAGATGAGAAGACCTTGCAGTGTGTTTTTCTTGGATATGATGAATTCTCAAAAGGCTATCGGTTGATAGATCCATTCACCAAGAAAATACATGTTAGTAGAGATGTAGTGTTTGATGAAGCTTTCACATCTAACACTACATCGGTATACCTGGAAGATGAGGAGCAACAACCACAGACTCCTCCACAATAGAAAAAGCCTCCAAAATGGTATACAAGTACTATGAGAGATTCCAAACTCACTTCACCACCAGATCTCACTCTCAATCGTCCAAAGACATGAAGCATGTCTCGACAGAGAAAGGCAGAAGCATCTACTTCAGTTGATGATCTTTGTGCAGATTTTCAAGAGCTTTCTATTGATAGAGATTTAGAAAGTGGAGATGATATGGAAATTGATGAGGAGAGGGTTTACATGTCTTCATATGATGAAAATGAACCTTCTACAGTTGATGAAGCACTTAGTCAACCTCAGTGGAAGGCAGCTATGGATGCTGAACATAAATCCCTCATTAAAAACAAAACATGGAAGTTGGTCGATTTGCCTAAAGGAAAGAAGCCCATAGGCTGCAAATGGGTTTACAAAGTCAAATATAAGGCAGATGGTACCATAGACAAGCATAAGGCCCATCTTGTGGCAAAGGGCTATGCTCAAAAGGAAGGCCTTGATTATGAGGAAACCTTTGCACCCACTGCAAGGATGACCACCATTCGAGTTCTTTGTGCTATGGCAGCACAGTTCGGATGGAAATTACATCAGATGGATGTAAAAAGTGCCTTTCTAAATGGTGACTTAAAAGAAGAGGTATACATGACTCAACCTCCAGGATTTTCTAAGGAAGGCCATGAGCAAAAGGTTTGCAAGTTGGTCAAATCATTATACGGGCTGAAACAAGCCCCAAGAGCATGGTACATCAAAATGGATAGTCACCTACTGCAGCACGGATTCAGGAGAAGTCCATCTGATGCAAATCTCTATATCAAGAACACAGGTTCTGAAATAGTGATTCTTGTATTGTATGTAGATGATCTGATCATCACCAGCAATTCAGAGAAATTGATCAACGTCGTGAAGGATGACTTGAAAGAGTCATTTGATATGACAGATCTAGGACTTCTCCACTACTATCTTGGCCTTGAGATAGAACAGAAGAAGAATCATCTTAGGGTGACTCAAAAAAAGTATGCCAAGACTTTAGTAGAAAAATATCGTATGACTGATTGTAAGCCCAAAGCAACACCGATGGAATCAGGCTTCAGTTATCTCGATATGATGACTCACCATAGGTAGATGGCACGCTATATCGACAGATGATTGGAAGCCTCATCTATCTGACCAATACTAGACCAGACATTACTTATGTTGTAAACTATCTTTCTCGGTTCATGCAGGAACCAAAGGTCTCTCACTGGAAAGCAGCTAAGCGTGTTCTTCACTACATTCAGGGTAGTGTAGAATATGGTCTAGAGTATAAGAAGAATAACTCATTCTTCTTACAGAGTTACACTGACTCTGACTACGTTGGATCCCTAGATGACAGAAAATCAACATCAGGATATGTATTTCATCTTGGATCTGGTCCTGTCTCATGGCATAGTAAAAAGCAATAGGTGGTTGCTTTATCTTCAACAGAGGTAGAGTATTGCACTGCACGTGGAGCTGTGTGTGAAGCGATATGGTTAAGTCACATCTTGGCTACCATGGGCCTACCAAAGAAACTTCCTATTCACATGTTTTGCGACAACTCGGGTGTTTTGAACTTGGTCAAGAATCCAGTCCATCATGAACGTACAAAGCATATTGACACAGATTGTCATTTCATTCGTGATGAAGTTCCTAAACACAGGATCAAGCTCCAATACATTCCCACCGACGAACAAGTTGTTGACATCTTCACAAAGGCACTTGGACGTGTCAAATTTGAGTTGTTCCGAAGTAAACTTTGTATATCAAAGTAATGTAATAAAGGGGGGATGTTAGGGTAAAATAGGTAGTATATTGCATTATACTACATAGATTATTACATTTACTTTTTACCATAGGAGATATTTACTGTTCTAAAATATCTACTGGTTAACCTAGAGTAATACCTAAAATATCCTAGGTCAGATATTTTAGGTTAGTTGTTTAGTTATACTTCTCTACCTAGGTTAGTGGTTAGCATCACGTTTCTCTCAACCATTTGGTTGGCGTGATTATAGCTAATCGGTTTACTTTGTAATCTATATAAGCTTATTATTTCCTAAGCTTATGCTAATGTTGAATCAATAATTATTTGATTATTATTTCTGGTGCATCTTCGCACTACAGTGAGTGCCCTCATCTAGGGAGCTTCTCGAATTACCCAAGCGCCTAGCAAATTTTGTGAACCATGACATTTATTCAATTCTGAAATGGGTGATGGGGCTCTCTACCAATGCTATAGTTTACAACTAGCAAGCATCCATGGAAGAGTCTATTTTTCACAACGAAATCTATTTCCCATCCAATATGAAGTCAAATACCCTACCATTTTTCTTTGACTAGGCAAATTGGGTGGCATGGCAGATGCACCTCTCGTTATCCTACCTGTATAGCAGCAGAGATGATCAGTTTATATATTGCTCCTTCCTCGTGTGGTATGTTTTCTACCACCTACATGAGTGTTTCACCTTCATTCCAAAGAATCAGTCTGACAAAGAAGGTAAGGTATTGCCGATTTATCTTTGTATGCAGAGCTTGTCTGGGGATGAGTTGTACTATAATTTTAATTGATTTTTCTTAGGGTTGATGTTGGAGCTTATCTATGGCCACTACGAGTGATTTCTCATGGGGATGAGAGACAAAGTGGTGGATGAGAAGTTGGGAGACGTTTTCCTGCTCACCCAAGGCTTGGTAATCAGAATTTTTGGGTTCATAGGAAAACCCTTCCTATTGCCTTACTATGCCATGCTATACATGTTTGCCCTGGAGTTCGTCTGAAAATGCAACTACACTAATGATTCATATGGGAAAGGCAAAGGGAAGAAGCACACATGTCCTATGCCATTCGAGTTCGGAGACATCAAGGTGACGAAGTGTGGCCAAAACGTTATCCTTGTGATAACGTTGTATGAATTCGGGTTAGTTAAGATCCCCCAATGCTAGAAGTACAATTCGTGCGATGTCTTTCTTAGTTTCATCGAAGCAAAGTCTTTTTATTGCTTCCCTTGCCCAGACATCATATCCCAGTGAAATAACCCTACAGGACGTGAGTTGGAGTGGCGCGTCGACAAGATGGTGCCCTTGCCCCCTTGGCACAACTTTTACACCATAGAGGTTGACTACAACCCAACTGTTAATCTAGAGTAGATGCTTCCCAGGGATGTGTTCCAAACAATGAAAGAAAAGCTACAAAATTGGTCAGATCATAGGACCACTAAATGGTGGATCATGCGAATCCACAATAACAAAATGCTTTTTGACTACCCAATGGTGTTGGATGACAAATTCTCCATGGTGTATGATGAAAACGTAGAAACCTATCGGGCCTTCTCATTTTTTGAGATTGTACCTCAAAGCACATAAGGCCCTAACAAAGTGGAGGACCTAGTAGTAAAAAAGCATGTGGTGCAAGGTAAGGACGAAGTAGTCTTGAGTGGTTCGCGATTGGCTGGAGAGAGTGGGCCATCGCCTCATAAGGAACAGAGTACCCTACCAAAGAGAAAAGTTGAGGAAATGCCTCTCCCACCACACGCAAGGAAGAGGCTATGAACCAACACTCCAAGGCTCCCTAGAATGATCTCCTCTACGACACTGTTAACCCCTCCATCAAGCGCTCCTAAGATGATTTTCATGGAGTATTTGTAAAAGCAGAAAGGAGAGGTATAAGCGATTGACTTAGAGGTTGAAGCATCCAATGAACGCAAGGAGAGATAAGACCCATACACATAGTGTTCCACTTCCTCAAATCCTTTGATCATGAAGCCCAAAGGTACGTGTTCACTCTTTTCCATTTCTTCTTCCCTCTCTATGGCAATCATTTCCTTAATAGCTAAAACCCTAGTCACTGCTAATTTTTCCTCTAGCCTCTCCATCCCTTCTATTTCTCTTCCATTGCCCCACACCACAGTTTTTGGCATTTTGGTTTCCCCAACCCTCTCTTCACCCTCAGCAACATTCACATCTTACGCAACTTGTCTTATCACTTTCATAGTTTTTGCACCTACCAACCTCCCTTCCTCTATTTTGGAAGATCCTATCGCTAACTTTTCCACCACTGCAAAGATAAATCCATTTTCCCTTTCACCACATTTGTTATCATGACATAGGTTTCCTCTGATGTTTTAACGCCTAAGCCCACCATATTTGTGGTTGCTATCCAGACCCAAGCACCCTTGAGGGTTAGCGCAGTCACTTCCCCTCTTGTTTCCCATATTTTATCCAAACTTGAGTTGCAACGTCCTCTCTTTCCTTACACATCGATCCTCAAATTTTAGGAGCCATCGAGACCGAGTTGGAGATGATGTAGCACCTTGCATCCACGGAGAGCATTCGTAAGGTGCATCATATCTCATTATGCTATAAGAGAGACAACATGAGGAAGGACGTGCAGACTCTGGTGCTAGCTGAGAAGGCATCCATTATCGATCTAGAAAGGATGGAACTCCACATGGTGGAAAAGGTGCCCATTGTTCAGAAGCCCCTGGGGGAGATGACCCCGACTGATTACACTTACCGCCACACCATAGAGGACATGACAAATATTAATACAACATAGAATATGGGCAGCATTCAAGTCGAAATGGGTTCCATATATTTTTACGGTGAGCACTACAAAGAGCGCTTATTTGAAGTGTAGGCCAAGAACTTCGAGCTTGAGGAGGCCTTGGCAAAGGTGAGGGGACAGATTGAAACGCTTGAGTCCAAAGTTATGCAGTTGAGATAGTGCATGGTTTTTCTATAGATGGAGGTCAATGAATATTCTAAGGCACGCGCCCAAACAGATTAGCAGGTACAAACACTGAGTGTTTAGGTCCAGTAGTTGCAGGCCCAGTTAGCAGAGAGGACATCGTAGACTCTTGTGTTCTCTAAGAAGCGCATCAAGGAGATGCGCCTGTAGTTCCTAATGGATTTTTAGGTAAGGGCTATACGGGGGGTCATGATTTTAACTTTCTTCAGGGAGGCGTAGGAGGTATTTGCTACTGGCAACTCCATTTTAAAATTCACTTAGAAAAATGTTGATCTTTGGCTAGACTTAGCCACGCAGCTCCAAAAAATTGAAAATGTGGATGCCCACCTTACTCCCATGAGCCCCCTGGCTCGATCCTAGGAAAAAGCAAAGATGACCCTACGATATTTCTTCACGAAGCTCGAGCTGATCAAATAAGCTCGTAAGCTCTCAGACACATTCAAGCAGGAGAGAAGTATTTCATTGTAATACTTTAATGCCCTCGCACAAATCGGTATCCACGACTTCACAGACAATGAAGGAGCCATTCCACCACTCAAGGAGTTAAGGCCGATATGGGCGGCATTCGTCAGCGATGCCTCAAATGTTGAAGCTTTGGAGGATCCAATTTTGAATTCACAGGTAATCCCTTTCATGGTAAAATATACCACAATCAAGTCTTGCTTACAGGAGTTCAACCAGAGGTTGGATCTTGCTGATATTGAGTGAATTGAGACCTTTTGTTACCTAATTTAGGAGCTCCAAAAATAACCAGCCTTTTGCCCCAACCATTGGGTCAATGCTTTTGCATTGTACGAACATGTGTTTAAGAGCTCTCTGGAAATATTTCTCCCCTAGTTGCATGGGCTAGATTCTGAGGAGGGAGAAGGAAAACAAGAAAAAGAAGAGGAAAATGACCAACTTGAAGAACAACTAGGCAGTAGCAATGAGCAGTTTGAGGATACTTAAAGCAAAGATGACTCTTCAACCCAAAGATAAGGCCTAGTATCTTTGCATTGAAGCAAGATCAATACCCTGCGAGCCGCCAGAGATGTTTGCCTTCCATCCACATTTTGCAAAATTTTAAGTTGTGCGTAGTTTTTGAAGCTATCATTGTAAAACTTCTCTTTTTCCATCGAAAATGGTTAAGATGTTATTTTTTGCTATGTTTTCACCAGCTATCTTCCTTCACTTTCTTCCTCAAAATTGTTTTCTTTCATGTCCTATGGTTTCTCTAATTTTTTTTGCATAATTCCTATCGTTTTGCATGCAAAATTGTGAATGTTTTAGCATGGGGTGATGTCGTGGATGTGTTTTCTACTTGAAATCTGATTTTCATAGGTTCATTTCACTCTTTGCATGTGGTAATATTTTTTGGTGACTTAAATAATGTTTGCTCTTTTACGAAGCATGCTTCCCTATCGAATGCAAGAAAGAGGCACTTTCACTCCACTGGTGGAGCGAAAGTGTTTTCGCTTCCATTTGTGGAGCAAAGGTTCCTATTAAGAGGGGGGTAATATTATTAAAAATAACTAAGTCTTAGTTAAGGCACAAAGTGCTTTCGCTCCACAAGGGAAGCGAAAACCCCTTCTTGAAAATCGTAAAGTCAAAATGCAAAACAAGGCAGTCAAAGTCAAAGGTGGTGTCTTTCCACTAGTGGAGCAAAACTCTCTGTCCCTCCACTTAGGGATCGAAGCTCAATTAAAATCACAATGGTCTCGAAGTATAAGGCCAAGGGTGCTTTCGCACCACAAGTGGAGCGAAAGCATCTTCGCTCCACTTATGGAGTGAAAGCTGGCCAGAAAGTGAAGTTTGCTCGAAGGCTTAAATGAAGAAAGGGGATGCTTTCGCTCCACCTTTGAAGCAAAAATGCTTTCACTCCAGTTGTGGAGCAAAACTCCAGGTGGGCCCCCCAGCATAGTGAAAGCTACACAAAACTGCCATTGACTACCCAATCGACACCGAAGCTATGCTCTAAGTTGTTTGATCAAGGTATATCAGAGGAACCTTCTGCATTCAATGCTAAGTTATCTGCAAAATTGAATTTATGTTGTAAAGTCTATTTCGAATCAAATCTATCTGCCAGCATCACAGGATTGGTTGAGCATTAATTTTTTGAGAGGCAAAATTCTCTATAAAAACTAGAATTTTTGTTGTAAATAAGGATGGACAATCTTTGCTAGAAAATCAGATGTGTATCTTGAAATCTGCTTCTAAAACATGGACTTCTAGTTTCGGTCTTAAATATTTTGTCCTTGTGTATGCCTTATATCATGTTATTTTTGTTAAGTTAGTCTATTTTCATACGGCTTGAATTTTAATTTTGGATTTAATTGTTGGTGAAGGAATAATGTTGGAGTACCCCTATAGGTTAGGCAGTTGAGAGGATTTAGTTTCGGTGTCTATTAAAATTCTATTATTTAGATTGATATTGGTTCGAGTGAAAGTAGTGTATCGTGCTTCCTATCCATCACCCCCGCATTTCAGGATTTCAGTCTCTTTCCCCATTCCTTTCTGTTATTTTTATCTCTTTTCGTAGCTTCCCTAAATCTTATCTCAAACACACCACTTTTATTTTATTTTCGGAACCAACCCTATTGGAGATTGGCACGGAGGACATTTTTTTCCTTCAGCCATTCAATGCTTGGCAGTGGGTCTAGGGCGTTGTAGACTCAAAAAATCTATACCTATGCAAATGTGATTGCCAACAGTTTTTTGACTTGAAGATTCCCTAGAAGTCTGTATTGTATTTGAATTATCGTTTTGGCATCTCTTGGTGAGGAATATCTTCAAGTGGAAGCATATCAGGGTCAATAGTATTTTTTGCATACAATGGTATTCTTTATCATTTTATGATTTAAGAGAACACATTTTTACAAACAGAAAAAACATTCAGAGCAACACGCAATATTTTTAGTGTACCTTGAATTTATGCAGATGTCGATGGCTCATTGGATTTTTTGATATATGGTTAAAATATTTAAGGATACTCTTTATAGCAAAAAATTGGCCTCCCTTCTTTCCATCGCCAAAAGGTGTCATTCTACTTGTAAAAAAAAAAAGTTTTTCATTTTAGAAAAATAAAAAAATATTGAATAGATCTTACTACTATAAGGCCTCAAAATCATATTCTAACTAGAATAAATAGAAAATTGGTTGGTAGAAAATACATACTAATTTCCAGTCAGGCTTTATCATGATTTTTTCAATGTGTGCCACTCCTCTCTTTTCTGGAGATAGACAAATGTTTGCACTTGTCTTTATTCAATGGATAGATAAAATATATACAAAATCAAATTTGGAGCAAAGTATAGCAATTTTTATAGTTTTAAAAAATGAACATATATAGATACGAAATATAATTAGAGATTCAAATTTGGAGCAATACCATATTTTACTACTAAATGGACTCAAACTCATAGTCGTAGTGGAACAGATAGAGGATTGATAAGCACCATGTGCCATGGAATAATTTGCAAAACATACTAATTTGCAGTTAGCCATTATCATGATTTTTAAGATCGAATCTCTATGTCTTTTCTCACTCCCCTCTTTTCAGATGACGGACAATTTTTTGCTTTTGTATTTCTTCAACTACTAGATAAAATAAGGATACATATTTAGATGATGAATAGAACAAAAGTAGAGAATCTTATATGGCTTAGAAATACACTTAGTGATTCAAATCTCGAGAAAAGTCAGGTCTTACTACTACAAGGCCTCAAACTCAAATTCTAACTAGAAAATAGAACCTACAATGATCTTGAATCTCTCTATCTCCGATCTCTCCCTCTTTTTTGGCAATACATAATTTTTTGCATTTGTATTAATTCAGGCGACAGTGTAAATGAAGATAAAAAATCAGAAGATGAGCAGAATGAAAGTAGAGAAATTTGATTAATTTTTGAAAAAGAATATATATAGCTTATAAATATAATTATAGACTCAAATCTTCGTAAATGGCAGTAAGAACAAGTCCTTTAACTCATAGTCTAAATAGAACAAACAAAGGATTATTTTTTTTGCATTTGCATTTATTCAGCTGACAGACAAAATGAACATATAGAATCATATGATGAACAAAATGCAAGTATAAAAACTTATAAAAATTTACAAAAAAGGTACCTATATCACTTTAGAAATTGACTTAGAGATTCGAATATGTAGAAAATTCCAAATCTTACTACTACAACTCATTGAACTCATATTTTAAAAAGAATAAAGAGAGGATTCATCAGTACCATAGTATAAATTTCAACATACCAATTTTTAGATAATTTTATGCCTTTGTATTTATTTTGTCGATATACAATTTTTGTGCAACCGATTTCTCTCAACGACCTTCTGTACCCGATCGAAGATAGGCTAGTTTTTACGTCCAATCAAAGATCAACTGGTTTTTGCACCCTATTGAAGATCGACTAGTTTCTATGCTCAATCAGAGATCGGTTGATTTTTGCACCCGAACAGAGATCGAATGGTTTTTGCACCCAATCAGAGATTGGCAGTTTTTGCAACCAGCCTTACATCGACTAAATTTTGTGCTCAGTTGAAGATCAGTATAAATCTGCACCCGATCATCTGGTTTCTATATCTAATCGATGATCGGTTAAGTTTTTCAAACCAATCCGCGATCAGTTGGTTTCTACAACCGATCCATTATCGAAGGTCTCTACATCATAAAATGCCAACCTTGGCCATGAATTAAATTATAATTTCAACAACCCCCCTCAATTTAGATTATGGGGGGTTGTTGAAATTATAATTTAATTCATGGCCAAGGTTGACATTTTATGATGTAATATTGATAGGCCTAAGGTCATTTCATTATGTAATATATTAATTTATTATAATATTTTATTATGTAAGACCTATGGGTCACAATTAACCTTATTATACTTTAAACCACTTTATAACTTGTAATTAACCTTAAGCCCTTTTATTATATCAACTTAGGTTAAACTTTTATGTAATTGGGGTTTTGGTATTGGTATAAATACCCCACCACTCCTCGATTGATCATCAAAGTGTAGTGAATCATATCTATAGATAATGTAGTTATTATATATGAGTCCCCCCAAAATTTTGTGTATTTTTCTTTCTTTTCATTATTTTACACTTTCTATGTAATATTTGAGTAGATGGATTGCTTTTGTTCATTTCTATAAAATATTATGAATTCCAATAGTGCCAAAACATCCAAAATAAGGAAGGAAACAATTTTTCATGATAAACATAATTAAAGTTTATGAAAAACCTTAAGAAACTAAATGCATCATTTTTGTAGCATCATGGATTTATTAGACTAACCCATTAAAATAATACCTAATAAAATACAGTGAATGTTAAAGAGAGGGATAAGATGAACCTATCGATGAATTTTTCTCTTGAACCTGCTTAAAGGCAACAAATGGGATCATCATAATCCAAGCTCCAACTAGGGTTTTTGGTGAAATTCTAGAAAACTATTTATCATACAAAAGCTTCCACAACCACTCCCCAAAAAGCAAATTTCTCTCAAAATAATTGTAGAATATCATGTCAAATAACATTAGCTCAAGTGGTTAGACTCTACAACTTTCAAGGAGGCGACCAAGGTTTGAATCTTGACAAGTGATACATGCATAATTTTTAAGCTTCTTGTAATACCACCATTTGGTCATGATGGAATATAGGTAGAGCCCATTTCAATCCCATATAACCAATTAAAAAAACTATAGAAGATCATAAAAATGGAATTTGAGATCAAGTAAGGAGATTCACACCCACTCTAATATGATGTTAGATTTACCAATATATTTAAGAACAAACAGATTCAACATATAAGTCAACAAATTAATGTAACCCCCATATAATTACAACACACATAGAATATGACCTTGGACACTAGATAATGGCACTAATAAATAAAGAATCATCTCCAATCAAGGAGAAAATAGTTGGACATAAAGGGGTATAAATACACAAATTATAAATTACCTGAGGGCAAAGTTAAAGAATCAACCTTAAGAATAATAATAAATGAGCCCATATGAAAACATATAAATGAGTATAATATAAATGTCACCATGACCTCAAGTGAATATTAACACCACATATTTCAACAAACTCATCATGACTCCTAAATATTTCACAACATGAGTTAAGACAATACCCCTAGTTTCTACTATGATATTTACTATTTTTTTAAATAATGAAACTTGTTTCAAAAATAAGGATGAAAATATCTTTGAGAGGTCCAAGGTTCAAACCCCACTCAGTATGAGGGAACCATGACCCCTCATAAAAACATGTGTAAACTCATTGAAAAAAATAAGGATGCAAATAGTTGTACAAAAAACCAACATAAATATTACCCCCAATGTAATGGACAACTAGAATATTCTAACAAACTCTTGGTCAATATTTCACAAAAGATAAAAAATAATAATAAATATTAGCACATCAAGTTATATCCTACTTTGTGGGGTTATCACACAAGTTATAGAAATGCCATAGGGACAACTCTATTCTCCCTTGTATATGGTAAAAAAGTTGCATTACCTCTAAAAGTTGAAATTCCCTCGCTTTGTGTCTTTACATAGTATCATAGGTGAAGAATATCTTAGAGAGATAAGATTACAAAGCAATTAGAAACTTTTGAACATAACAAAGCTTATAAAGGATAGTAAGATCTTACTATAAGAAAGTGAAATAAGAGAATTTCAAATTGGTGACCAAGAACTAAAGTTAGGCAATACCCACGATAAGAAAGTTAAGTTTTTCAAGAAATGGAATGGTTCAACATTATTTCAAAATCTTAAGGATCCAAATATTTTAAGCTTCAAATAATTAATCTTAACAAATCAAGAAACTCCATGTATCTTATCAAATTTTATTCCTAGATATACCCATTGGGTTTATCCCTATGATATACCCATTGTGTTCATCCTAACCCCTTCCTATGAAGGGTCAACATAATGGGAACCATATATATGTCCACTTGCATTGAACCATTTTTTTCTTGAAATGTGAAATAAAAGGTATCATTCTTAACCAAGGACTAATATTTTTTTGACATATTTTTATTCTAGTTTACAAGCTTCTTATAAGCTTGAGGATCTTCAACTTTAGCTACTTAATGCAAATTGGATTGCTTGTAGTCCTCTAAGGATTACATGGATCACCAATAGGCCTAATAGACTATTGTTATATTTGTGGTTATAAGTAATAATGATGAGTTGTAAATGCAAAATAAGCATGTGGTTCACTTACTTGCATTATCTAAAGCAAAATTGCATTCTACACCAAGCAATGAAGGAACAAAGCCTATCTAAGAAAATATTTTGAATGTCTTCAAATCAAGTGTATTTCCTAAGTATCATCTCCTTTCTATAAGGTATAAACTCATGATAGCCTTTTATATCCTCATAATAGATGAAATAATGCACTATTGACTCTTGGGTTTTAAGGCCCATCCATCACATGCCAACACTAAAAAATAATTCACTTTTGGTTTGAATTTATTTCAAACTTATCCTAGTGTTACAATTTGCACCACCTTTGTAGAGTTGAAAATAGTTCACACGATTGATGTCTTTGACCCACAAAAGAGGAGCCATATGCTTAGAGTGGATATTATGATTAATCATCTCTTTCTAAGTGTGATTATTCTTTTTGGCTATGATATGCTATTATTGAATGGTGTATAAGGGGATTGTTTGTTATATATGACAGCATTTAAAGTAAAAAAGAATTGATAGACTTTTTAAGTCAATGATTTTTCTTGAATATTTCACTTCTATTTCAAAAAACATGTAAGTGCATCTAGAAAAATCATCAATAACAAGTGACATATTTGGATATAAAAAATGAAGTTGTGGCAAAATATATGGCTCTTAAAAATGAAGATGTGGAGAAAGGTCCACTCAAATTACCATGCACAAGTTGTAATTGTCTTTTCTTGTCAACCATTATGTTTTTAAAATATGTACTTGTCATCATTTGAAACAAAACCACCTCAACATATGCCATCTTCCAAACAAAGATAAAACACCAAAAACCATGCTTTAGTTAGATGTTGCAAGTAGCAATAGTTCAAGTGATCAAACTTTTGATGCTAGAATTTTGCTCAAACAACCAATATGAGCAATGAATACACGAGAAAGCATTATGGTACAAAGTTATAGAAGTCATATAACCTTAATATTCATCCAAGTGAAAACTTAACCATTTTAACTTTTCCCACATGGGTGATAATTTAAAGATAAGCAAATATGTTGAAATATAGATCCTACAAAAAAATTATGTTTTCAATGGGTTATATGGGGTTGATATGGATCCCACCCATAATACATCATGTCCACATAATGGTATTATAACATTCATATATCACATGGCAAAGATTCAAACCTTGGTCTCCTACTTGAAAGTCTGAGAAATTTACCTATTGAGCTATTGCCATTTGATATATAGAAAACATTGTTGAATTGGTTGTCTTTTACATTATAGTTTTACGCCCTGAAGTATTTAAGGTTTACTATTACAAATGAAATTTTATTTGTTGTTACTATTATTAATAGAAGAAAACATTGATTAATAGTTAGTGATATGATATGAATACTTTAAATAAAAACCATTCAACTATGCAAGATATACTTTGCATTTAAGGCACTTGTAATGGAAGCAACTATATTATTTTCACCTTTTGGAAGAAGAATATTTTGAGTTTGATTTTGTGCTTTACGAAAGCTCCCAACACTTGCAATTTCTTCTAAAAATGAGATTCTAGATGATTCTATTTTTATACAAAGTACATATTCTAGTTTCTTCTTTTCCGTTGATCTAAAACTGAAAAAGTGACTTGTTTCTTTCAACCAATTTTTTGCATTATCTCTTGAATTTCTTTGGAACCTTATTTTAGTACACCAATGCTTTTTTTTGTAACTTGTGTGATGAATTAAAATAATGTACAAGTGCTTAGCTTACCCTCTTGTTAGTTGGTCATAAAAAAATTCAAATAAAATACTTTTTGTAATTAGAGGCATCTTTAACAATCTTTAAAATTTAGAAAATATGTCTAGGGTTTTATTGTTGTTTATTAGCTCTCTTGGGACTAATAGAGGACATCACTATATTACTACTTCTACCTATCAAATAATTTACTTCAAGCATGTATGTATCCATATAAAAAGAAATAAAATATGGGTATACTTTCAAAATCCTCTCATATAATACCCAATCATTGCTCTATATATGATCTCTTGATAATAAGTGTTTGTGTTATAATAATTTAAAATTGCACCATATACAATATAATAAATACACTCTAATGGAGAGATCTCATTTGCTATGCTCTCATATATTGATGCCTACCAAACTATGGTGAAAACTAAGACAAACCAACTATATTATGGTGTCTAATATGTTATAGCACCAAATTTGGGCAATAATCTATGATGCTAACGTAGGAAGTGTAGTAAAATACTAGAACGCTATTGTCTTATTCTAAGACAAATTATAAAATTATTCTCCTAAGCTAAAAATCGGTGAAAAAGTTGGGTCCTTACTAACCTAGACAATAATATTATAATATAGAAGAAACGTTTGCCAGTGCTAGCAACATAAAATATTTCTAAACTTATCTCCCAATATGAATCCACCTCATAATTATATCCTTTACATAATTCAATAGTTACACATTCTTCATTTAGTTTCTCACTATTGCCATAGTTATTAAAGGTTAGAGACTTTGCTTCCTACATTAATTAATTTTCCACTCATATATAACCTAGACTTGTAGCTCAATAAAAAATGATGGCACCATCTCACCCAAATCTTTAAAATCCTTTATACAGCCCCCCCCCCTTTAATAAAATTATTTTTGAACATGATCTATAATTCTTGAATCTTCTTTTTCCGTTCTTTGTAATTAGGTGTTATGAGGCCCACTTTTGCTAAACTTGTGATTGAAGCTATAACATCTTTTGGTCCAATGTTGTATTGTATTGATCAATATGCTTGGAATTAAGAATGTCCTTAACATCCTTACAATACTCATAATTTCTCATCACCTATTGTAATTTCACTTGAATATGTTGTATGAATGATTTCAAGTGATCCAATTGTTCTTTCTCATAACTAATGTAGCAAATACTACATCTAAAATAGGTTTGTCATGGACTCTTGGAGTTGAGCCTCAAGAAGAGATGTGTTTATCTCAATACTAGCGTGTAATCTCTTCTTTTGATCTGATGACATCTTGACACCTACTTTAGTATATATTCTTGTACATTTCCCTTCATGAGCATCCCTTTGTACATCTTATCCCTAAGGTTTATTTTTATGAAGTCTAAGACCTTCTAAATATTTTTCTTTATAGATCTCTTAATCACCCAATTGGGCTTGAATTGGAATTCATAGTCCCATTATGTAAGTACACTTGCCATGATGCCATCTATGTAGTATCACTCCTAGTGTAGGAAGCACCATCCATACCTCTAATAGCATTTTTTGATGAAGTCACTGCTCTAGTCATAATGGCTTCAATCATCAATATAGTTTGCATGCGCAAATTTGACGATGTCAGTGACTTTTGATGTGGTTAAGGCATCAGAGTTGGTATCGTCTAACATTGAAATTGAAGTAGTTGTGTCTATGGCAGGCATTTATCTACCATTCAATAGATAAGTTTATTTCACAATGTCATCCCTTATGGTTATTATTGAAGCTACTAATATTGACCCTATGTTGTAATGACCATCAAAACTATGATGTTTATTATGCTAAGGCACAAACTCTAGATGCTAACCTTTAATGCTATTGTGGCGGTTGATGCAATACAATATTAGAACCCTATTAACATTTCTCCAACTTATATTGTTGTATTATCTTGAGACATTATAACATTCTTCTCTTGAGTTGAAAATTAATGGACAAGTTGGGTCCTTACCAAGCTAATTGATACCTCTATAGATGAGAAGAAAAACCTGCCAATGGTAGCAATGTAAAATCTTTTTGATTTTATTCCCTTACATGAATCAAACTCACAATTGTCAACTTGACATCATTCAATAGGTGATCACTCTTTGCTTGGTTTTCCACTCTTACCACCATTGTTGAAGGTTGACACTTTGCTCCCTCCATTAATAATTTTTCAAATATTTATCTTTAATAACATGGGCTTGTCGATTTGGGTAAGATGGTGGCATCATGCATTCCTCAATATCTTAGGTGTGATGGACCTATTGATGAGTGTTTAACCACTTCCCTTTATACATTTGTGTTACGATACTTAGTTTTTAGGTTAGGGCATGCTTCTTGCATTCTAGGTTTCCTCTTCTTCTTTTGGTATTGACAACTGATAGTGTCATCGCCTGTGTTCTATGTTGGACTAATATATTCTTATATATTCCTCACAATATTCAACTAAGATGGCATCTAAAAATTTTCAATGTCCTAGGGTTCCTTTTTATTCTCTAGTCTGAACTCACTACCCTCTTGGATCTATTAGTACTTTTCATCAAATGATTTGCAACCCTATTTTGGAATTGGTACTTAACATCATATATGCAAGCTCCTTCGTCCTTATGTACTCAAATAGATAAGGGCAATCTATATAGTTGTGAGTATCGGTATCTTTGCAAAAGTCACACCATAGTATCAAATCTCTTTTATCAATGTTGTTAGACCTTGCACCATCCCTTGTACCAAAGTAGAGTTCCAAAATTTGAACTCTTTCACCGTCTCTCTAAATGTCCTGTCCAAGGCGTATCAAAACTTCACCGAATTTGGGACTTTGATCTCATTGCAAATTCTAGAGCCTTCAAATGTTTATTGAAGATCTTGCCATCAATTTCTCTTTTCAAAGAGGGATTTAATTCTGATATGAAGCATTCAATTCTTTGCTTCTTTGTCGAAGGTGCTAACAATTTATTGGGTGGTCTTAAATCTTATGTCAAAATCAACCATTGTCTCATTTTGTCCTTGTATCATCTTTCTCATTTTGCTAACATTTTATATCCCTATCTTTGGAAAATCGAAGTCAACATTGAAACCCTTTATGTCTTACCACAGTCTCATTTTTCTATCCATGAGTTGCATATACCAACATAAGACATTATTTTCGAGTGTGTGTGAATTCTTGGATCATTGCATCCTCATTTGTTACATTTCTTTTTTCCATGTAATATTCAAGATAAGTATTTGCTCCTCAACATCTTTAATATTCCTTCCAAATATTGGGTCCTTCCAAACATTGGAAGGGTATTCAATTTTGATTGAGGGTTTCCATCCCCTATTACCATTTGGGTTATGTTTGTTCCCCTTGGCATATAGTCGTGTATGTTGGCACTGTTAGGAAAAACTCCAAGATTTATCACCTGCAAGAGGAAGCACAATAACAAAAATATAGAAAACGAAAATAGTAACACAAGTGACACAGATTTATGTGGAAACCTGCAATGTGCAGGAAAAATCACGGGGCAATGGCAACTTCTCTTTCTTATTATTTTCAGCAAAATTTGCATTCACGTTTCTCAACGTTTTCAACAACCATATATACTTTTACATGCAAGGGATCACATCCCTTTTATAGAGCAAAAGGAAGACTCCAAAACTATTCGTTTCCTCTTCCAACGGAAGCCTCCAAAACCTGTTCGTTTCAGCTCCCAAAGATTGTTCGTCTTTCGCATTCCTGTCGTCTAGCTAAGCGTCTGCTCCTATGACGTCTACTTGGCTTGACGTCAGGCTGGACGTCTACCAACCTAGACGTCTAGTTTCCCAGACGTCGACCCGACCTAGACGTCTGGGGTGGCGAACGTGCGGGGCGCCGGACGTCTGAGGCGCCGGACGTCTAGGCCGGTATACGTCTGAGCGACCGACGTCGCCGGCCTAGACGCCTGGCAACCCAGACGTCTGCCAGCCTAGACGTCTAGCAGGTCAGACATCTGGCATGTTGCCTAAACGTCTGACCTAGACGTCTAGGAGGTCAGACGTGTAGCTGACCTGCTTGCTGCACATTGTCTTCATACCTAACATTCTCCCACTTGAAGTCAGTATTCAAGAATTCTTCTGCTCAAAAATTTTCATCCAGTGCCAATTGCCCAATGTTGCCCTTGTTACTTTTTCAACAAGCCCAGAGAAGTTCTGCACCATTCAAACTTCTCTACCTTGACCATATTTGTAAGCATGTCTGCAGGATTCACTTCAGCGTTGATTTTTTGCAATATGATCCTACCTTCTTCCACCACATTTCTGATAAAGTGGTAATTGACATCAATGTGTTTCGTGCGATCATGGAATGTTGGATTTTTCACTAGCTGAATAGCACTCTGGCTATCACAATGCAAAGTAATTTTCTCTTGCATTACCTTGAAGTCACCCAACAATCACTCTAGCCAAATTGCATCTTTATTGGTATAATTTGCTGCAATGTATGCTGCTTCAGTGGTTGATAAAGCCACAACAGACTGCAACTTAGAAGCCCACCCAACTCATCGCTTCTCCAGCAAGAGTGAAGGTATATCATGTAGTGGATTTTCTCCCATCTCTATCTCCACCATAAACAGAATCCACAAAACCTCTAACTTGCAAATTTGTTGATCCAAAGTAAATGGCAACATCTAAAGTGGCTCTTAAATATCTGAATATCCACTTCACCGCATTCCAATGCTCCTTACCAGGATTTGCCATGTACCGGTTGACTACTCCAACTAGTTGGGCAATATCCGGTTTGGTGCTCACCATGGCATACATGAGGCTTCCTACTGTTGATGAATACGGTACATGAGACATGCTTGTCTTCTCTACTTTCGTTCTAGGACACTGGTTGGAAGACAACTTTAAGTGTGGAAGAAGTGGGGTACTAACTAGTTTAGCATTCTGCATATTGAAGCGCTGCAAAATATTTTCCACATATGACTTTTGACTTAACTAGATCTTTCTTCCTTTTTTGTCCCTATGTATCTTCATCCCTAAAATTTGGTTTGTTGCTCCTAAATCCTTTATTTCAAATGTCCTAGCCAACTGAGCCTTAAGATCAATGATTTTCTTCATGTTGGGGCCTGCAACCAACATATCATCAACATACAACGGCAAAATAATAAAGCGCCATCGTCAAACCTCTTATAGTTTGCACAATGGTCAACTTCACTCTGCTTTGAAACCTTGGCTCTTCATGAAGGTGTCAAATTTCCTGTACCACATCCTTGGCGCCTATTTCAACCAGTACAGTGATTTCTTCAGTTTGCAAACCAAATGCTCTTTGCCTCTTTCTTCGTAGCCCTCAGGTTGATCCATATATATCTCTTCCTCGAGATGACCATGCAAGAAAGTAGTCTTTACATCAAACTGCTCCAGTTCCAAATCCTGTGCAGCTACAAGTGCAAGTAGAACTCTACTAGTAGTCATCTTCACAACTGGAGAGAAAAATTCATCAAGCCATAGCCCACTTCTGCAGAGAAAAATCCTGTGCAGCTACAAGTGCAAGTAGAACTCTACTAGTAGAACACCTAACTTCTGCACATAGCCCTTTGCCACCAAGCGAGCTTTATAGCGTTCCAACAGCCCATCGTTGTTCTTCTTCACTTTGTACACCCACTTGTTTCCAACAGTCTTTCTTCCAGGTGGGATATCCACAAGTTCCCAAGTTTTATTCTTGCGAAGTGCCTCGATTTCCTCCTCCATGGATTTCCTCCACTTTGTTGCATTCTCAGACTCTCTAGCTTCCTGAAATGAAATAGGTTCACCATCATCAGTTAACAAAGCAAAAGAGGACTGATACACATGAGAATACCTTTCCGAACACTTTTGTGAACGTGTAGATCTTCTAACCCAATGACCTATTGGTTCTGGCTCTTGGTCTTGTGATCGTTGTGGCTGCTCTACTTCCTATTCTACTTGTTCTACATGTTGATCAAAAACTTCAGCATGTTCTTCACTAAATTCTACTTCAATAGGTACAACATTAGGATTTTGTTGTACCTCCTTCCTTTGCATGGATTTTTCATCAACAATTACATCTCGGCTAATAATTACCTTGTGCGCAGTAGGATCCCAGAGTCTATACCCCTTCACTATATCTCCATAGCCGAGAAAAACACATTTGCTTGACTTTGGGTCAAGCTTGGACCTTTTTTCTCTGGGTACATGGGCAAACGCGTCACAGCCAAAGGTGCGCAAATGAGAGTAATCCATTGGTTTACAACACCAAACCTCCTCCGGAATCTGACCATCCAACACAGTTGTAAGTGGCATGTTAATAAGACAAACAAGTATTAACAACCTCTGCCCAAAACTTTTTCTCCAACATGGTTGCGCTAAGCATGCTTCTTGCACGTTCAATGATTGTGTGATTCATCCGCTCAACCACACCATTTTGTTGTGGAGTGTATGGTACAGTCTTTTGGTGCTTAATACCTTCCTGCATACAAAATTTATCAAATTCCTTGGAGCAATATTCACCCCCATTATCAGACCTGAGACACAAATTGACTTTCCCAAACTCTTTTCTACCCGTGCTTTGAACTCCTTAAATTTCTGCAAAGCTTCCGACTTCTTCAGAAAGTAAACCCACACTCTCCTAGAACAATCATCTATAAAAGTCAGAAAATAGATGGCGTCATTCAAGGACTTAGTGGGGCAAGTCCAAATATATCTTAATGTATAAGTTGCAGAAAATCAAAACTCTTACCAGGACTTGCAGTAAACCGAACCCTCTTCTGTTTACCAAAAATACAGTGCTCACATAAGTCTAAATTACAAGACTTAATCCCAGAAAGAATACCTCTGTCATTCAAAATTTTCAAGCATTTTTCACTCATATGGCCTAGGCGTTGATGCCATAGCATTACTGCATCCTGAACATAAGTTGATGTTGCATGATTTGTCACTGTATCACCGCATAAACGGTATAAAGTCCCATAAGATTCTCCCTTTGCTACTACAAGAGCTCCTCTGGTAATCTTGCAGTAGTTGTTACAGAAGGTGACAAAATACCCTAGCTTATCCATCATTTTGATTGAGAGCAAATTCTTCCTCAAATTGGGCACATGTCGCACATCACATAACATCCTTTCTCTACCATCGTCCAGCTTGATCCTTATATCCCCTCTTCCCACAATTTCTAAAGGATGATCATCACCCAAACAGACCTTTCCACCACAGTATGGCTGATATTTATCAAACCAGTCTCTGTGGAGAGACGTGGAAGGATGCACCTAAGTCGAAAACCCAGGTATATAAAATTGATATGTTGTTACCGATACAGAAGGCTTCACATGTTGTCTCTCCTGAATCTGTTGCACTGGCTTCAGCTAATGGCTGATTTTGCTTTTCACCATTCTTTAATTGCCAACATTCCTTCTTGGAGTGTCCTGGCTTCCCACAATGCCAACACTTCCCTTTTTGCTTATGTCCTTTAAACTTAGATCTGGACTGCTTTCTACCTGGTTTACTCCCCTCGAATGATCGACCTCTCACAGATAGGGCTTCATTGGTTGAGGGTTCCAGAGACGTTTTTCGCCTCAACTCTTCCGCCAACAAAGTGGCTACCACATCATCAAATTTGAGAGTTCCTGATGATGAATTACTGATGGTCATCACCATATGATCCCAAGTGTCCGGGAGGGAACAAAGTAGGGTGATAGCCCTATCTTCATCGTCCATCTTCACATTAACTGAAACCAATTTACTAATCAGAGTATTAAACTCATTCAAATGATCTACCACGGATGAACTTTCCTTCATCCTCAAGCTATAAAGATGCTTTTTCAAAAAAACCTTGTTAGTTGCTGATTTTGTTTCATACAATTTTTCAAGCTTTTGCCAAAGGGCTTCCGCAGTCTTTTCTTCAGCTACATTGAACAAGACGGAGTCCACTAGGCATAGACGGATTGTAGAAACCGTCTTCCTGTCAAGCGTTACCCACTCCTCATCTTTCATCCTTGCTTGGTTTACTCGCGACCCCTTTCAAGGCTTGTGCTTGGTCATTCTGAACCAGCAAATCCTCCACCTTCATCTTCCATAGAGCGAAGTTCCTGCCATCAAATTGCTCAATCTCGAACTTGGTTACACCTTTTGTCATCGTTGCAGCTCCCACTCGCACAAAACCTTGGCTCTGATACCATATGTTAGGAAAAACTCCCAAGATTTATCACTTGCAAAAGGAAGCACAATAACAAAAATATAGAACACGAAAACAGTAACACAAGTGACACAAAGATTTACGTGGAAACCTGCAATGTGCAGGAAAAACCACGGGGCAATGGCAACTTCTCTTATTATTTTTAGCAAAATTTACATTCACATTTCTCAACGTTTTCAACATCCATATATACTTTTACATGCAAGGGATCACATCCCTTTTATAGAGCAAAAGGAAGACTCCAAAATTGTTTGTTTCCTCTTCCAACGGAAGCCTCCAAAACTTGTTCGTTTCAGCTCCCAAAGACTGTTTGTCTTCCGCATTCTTATCGTCTAGCTAGACGTCTGCCAACCTAGACGTCTGGCAACCCAGACTTCAGGCCCAGACGTCTGCCAGCCTAGACGTCTGCTAGCCTAGACGTCAGGCCCAGACGTCTGCCAGCCTAGACGCCTGGCATCCCAGACGTCAAGCCCAAACGTCTGCCAACCTAGACGTTTGGCAGCCCAAACGTCTGGCCTAGACGTCTAGCAAGTCAAACGTCTGGTTTGTTGCCTAGACGTCTGACCCAAACGTCTAGCAGGTCAGACGTGTAGTTGACTTGCTTGCTGCATACTGTCTTCATACCTAACAGGCACCACCTTAGCTCCTTGGCGTTGACCCTATCGATGCCTTTTGTAAAGTTTACTACCCCTTATACCTTTTAATTGTATACGGAAATAATTAGCTCCTAAAACTTTGTGCAACACTGAGGTGGTTGTAGTGTCATCCATAGTCGAGAAAATCGGTATCGGGAGTCAATCGACTGGGCAATAAGATAGGAGTTTTTCAAAAATCGGCAAAAAATCGGCAAATCATCGACAAAAAAAAAACCGAAGAAAACGAATTTTCTTTTTTATTTTTTTTTTCATGCATATTACTATGAATTAACATTTTGCAAATCAGATATTGCAATAAAAGAAACAATTCAAGTCAAGACATCATACAAGGCTCAAGCTTTAAGTACACATTTTCATTGAAAAAAAGATTTTTTCATGCATATCAGAATTTTTCAGGAAAAATTTGGCAAGATCAAGAGAAAATCGGCTAGCCTGTGAATCGGGAAAAAAATCGGCAAAATCGGGATTTTTTGCAAATTTTCTCAACTATGGACTATCATCTAGCCTTTTGTAATGTTTACTGCTCCTTATCCCTTTTAATTGTATACGGAAATAATTAGCTCCTAAAACTTTGTGCAACACTGGGGTGGTGGTGGTATCATCTAATTTATTTTCTTCGCTCCTTTCCTCCCATGAAATTTTGTTGAATGAATAATCTATGAAAATAGTGAAACTCGATATTTGACTAAAGATTGATATCTGTGAGCATGAAAAATCTTATGTACTTAGCCTAAGGGATGTCTTTTTTAGGAGGTTATCATTTCTATCAACCTAGTTTTCTTGCTCCTCGTGAGGGCCAACAACTTCTCTTTTTCATACTCGAGTCTCGTCTTTTGGTTTACCGCAATCACAAAAAAATTGAGAGGGGGTCGAAAACCATTTATTCACGCATTTTCCATCTTTGTTACCTCCTCAAGTTCCTGAGGCATCCCAACTTTGTCCACTCTATTGGGACAGTCTCTCGCAACACCAACAACAACGCTACCTCTCTTGTACCTCTCTCAACCCCTCACACACCCCATTTGTGGCCTCTTTCCATGGTCCATTGGGATTTTTTTAGCTTCCTCCCACTTATGCTTTCTTGTCATCTCCTTTTTCTTTTGTTCTCTCTCTCCCGTAACCTTACTCCAATTTGCTATTCTTTCTTCCTTTAATGTTTTATTCATGTCCCTTGATCCTCGTTTTTACCCTTCATCATGGGTTTTATGTTACTCCCCCACATGGCCTTTTTGCAAATCTATGCCACCTTCAAAAGTTCATCTGGTTGGTGTCTTCCCATACTTTATAAGTAGTTATGGGTGAAGTGTTATGCCATGCTCTATGAACAACACTTTAATTTGTAGGGTTATGTTCTTGATGAACATTCCCCTCATCCCCCTAGTAAACCACGTTTTGGTTATGTTGAAAGATAACCAACCCTATAATGCCCACTCCATTATATATTCATTCAGCATAGATGTGAACCAATGATCCACTGCAGTTGTCCACCTATGGTCATTGTTTCCAAGCATGTCTAATTTTCTTGCCATCCACTTGATAGTAATACCAAAGTTGTACCTTGGACTGAGGTTGTAACTGTTGTAGATCCATGTCCGACAATGACAAGAAAAATCCACCTAAACAAACTTATAGGTATCATCATCGAATTGATCCCTAACCTCATGGAGGCACTATCCAATTCTTCTAGCAATAAGTGCTCAACATTGCAAACCACTAATCTTCTCAGTTTTTTTGCTGATTTCCAATGATTGCGTCTTGAACCCAATTATTTACTCATATACCATGAAGAATTCCTTGAACTAGGCCTTGCAATCCCATTCACATTGACCCTCTTGTATTTAGCTAGGGAGAATATTTTCCAGCTGATGCACCAAATGTTACTCCATTTCAGACTACAAGGGGCCATCATTACTATCTATTAGCTACTTCACACATATCTAAGCATCCCTACAAAAGGTACATCTTCAAAATCCCTGTACATTATTACCCAATCACCACTTTACATGTGTTCTATGGGTAATAAGTGTTTGAATTGCAGTAAACAGGGCTTTCACCATGTATAGGTTGGCAGGTGCCCTTTGGTGAAGAAAGCCCTCAATGTACAGACAGTGGCACCTAACTATGGCACTAAGACTCGGGCAACAACTATCCTATGGCACTGAATATGCTATGAAGCCAACTTTGGGTGCGAACCTATGGCACTAGCATGGAGGTGGTACAAGTACAATATTGGCCCCCTGCTAACAATTTTAGCAATCCCATGGTCATTACAATCAACCCCAACTACTTGAACTGGGAAACATAATCTTCATTTTTAGAAAAAGCCTTTAAAATCAAGAACAGTAAGTGTTTTCTAACTTACAAGCTCGGATGATCTTTTATTTGCCAATAAGTAGTTCAAAATTCAACCAAGCTTATTGTGAATTGCTAATAAGTAGTTCAAAATTCAACCAAGCTTATTGTGATGTTTCAGTCTTCTGAAAATGAAACTTCACGTCTACCAAAACAAACATTCCAATCAATCCCTTAGCTTCATCATATTCGTTGAGTCATCTTGCTTTCTTCCAAGGAATTAATAGGTGAAAGATTTTTCTCCATAATCATCCGATACAGCCCTTTACTCCAAAACAGACCTTCAATATATGATTTTCATGAACGATTGGATTTTGAGGTTAGAGGCCATTCTCAAATACAAAATTCTGGAGATAGAATGAAAAGAAACAAGTGCACCACTAGAAAGTCTCTAAAAATTAAACACTTCAGAGTAAAAACCAGTGATCAAATTTGTGCTTGTATGAGGATGATATGCCCTTTAGAAGGTCCAAAAACTGAGGACTGAGGTAAAATCTGGAAAACTGCAAAATTACAAAAACCAAAAAAGGAAATTCTTGAAACAAATTTTTCACTAACTTGCAAAATAAAGGCAAGGATGAAAACAACAGTACTTGAAAAGGTGTTTCCAATGACCAAGTTATTCCAATTGAAGTGAGTGGTTGAGGCTGCATCAAAAATCAAACAACCAATGATGCTCTATAAAGGTGCTGATTATGTAGGTGGGCCCCACAGGATGAAGTGGCAATTAACTATATTATTCAAAGAATGATCAAAATCGGTTAACATTTTCCTTTAAATCTAGAGCGAGGACAACTTTGACAAAACTAAATGCCCCCCACCCCCCTAGGTTGACTGCTCCGGACAAGTCAGTACAATCAGGTTGCTTATGGAGTGTAACCGTTTTTGAAGATCAGGACTGCAACGTTGGAGCTTCAAATCAAATCTACAAGGCTTCTGAGGACTAATTTCAGATATGTCAAGACATATTTGCCTGAGGTGTGTATAATCCCCTTCAAGTCCTGATCTAGGATGAGGTTGACAAAATCAATCAGGTTGCACTTCCTCTTGGATAAAGATCTTCATTGCAGAGCAAACCGTCATTCTTCTCTGATACTGTATCAAGGCTCACAATGGTCTCAGGATCAATCGAACAAAATTCAGTCACAAAGCCAATACCAAAACTGTAGGTACAAAAGCATACCTTGTATTTATATTAGACAATACATTTGACAAATTGATCTCTTAAGTGGTAAAACTTCATGCTTTTATAGGAATAACTCTAAAAACAAAATCATACTCCCAGATAAGCTTGCACTCAGCTTAGTTTTAAAATTATAAAAACAAACTATCCTTTAAGTTAAAGCTTACACTCAATGTGGTAATGTCAATGAAGATATGCTATCTCCATGCCTTTTACAAGAAATAAGGTGAGTCCAGACAAGTAGATTTACTGTCAAACCTTTTCTTTACCTAGATTTGTTTACAATAACAGATCTGAACAAGTTTAGCCCCGCTTTGGAGATATTTTAAGAGTGTCATGCTGACAAAATTTGGAAGTCTTAAGTTGAAAAATCATGAACTCCTCTAAACTGCTTTGTTCAGAACAAATTAGGTGGCACAATCTAATTTTAGATGTCTGATCCATGCTGGCAACATTAAAGCTACCAGTTTGTGTGCATGTAAGCAACCAATTTGGTCCAATAAATTCACCCCTAAGCATATGTCCTCATTTTGATTTAAATAGCAGCAAAACTTACACAGAAAACATTGAAGGAAAGGAATTGATTAACTGGAAGCATGTTTATCCCTTCATCAGATTGACAGTCAGACCTATAAAGCAATAAATATGAAAACTGAGTAAAACAAATACAATTGGCCTTTCCAGTAATAAGGGCCACCATCCTTTCCCTTCTTGATACCATGCTCTGCAATGTTGAAGACAACCTTTTAACTCCTCGAGTTCATCTGACAGAACTATCAGAATCTTGGAATCAGTAAAGTGTTCCTAGTATTTCCTCTCTCTGACCATAAGACTAAGCCCTCCTCTCACGTTTTGGAAGTCCCATCCTTGATTTAGCATACCTTAGTTTTGGTTAAGTTCAACCTTCTTTTAACTTGTAAAAGCAATTTAAACATAACTTTGGGCACTGCCCAATTTGCAAAACAAGTACAGAGAAAAATCTTAAGAAAAATCAAAAGAGCACTTTGAGGATACTCCACACGCATTCCCCCACGATCAGATGAGTATAGTATCATATTTTGGAGTTGACTTAGAGCTTGTGTTGAACATGCCGTATCCTGCTTAGAGGAAGAATGATGTGTCAGTGTATTATAATCGAATTACAGTTTTTCATATTAAGAATTTATAGAAAACATAAACAACATATTTGGTAGCAATGAGCGTCTATGCTTGTTTATAAGGCTAATAAAGCAAAGGAAAAATGATTACTGTTGATCATGTACACTCCTGTAATTCAAATTCATGAAGGTAACCTGGAAATATGAATAACACTTGCTTACTGCATGAAAGCACAAATTACTCAAGATTGCTCAAAAAGGTGCTTATTGTGATTTTAATAGTAACTGATGGTGGACTATATGATGAGGAATCTATAAAAGAACTCCTAACCTCCTTTAATCCAAACTGATTTGTTGGGCCTGCTAAACTTATTTACATATTTAGAAAATCAATTGAATCTTCATCATGCTAAATGAACAATTTTCCAATTTTCCAATTGAGTCTGAAGTACCTGTCAAACATGCTACAAATGCTCCTCTCATGTCTTACATAATATCATCTAAGTAGAATACTACAAATGAGTAGGTGTAGGGATGCATGATGTTATCCATCATCCTCATGAACATGGCAAGTGCATTGATCAAGCCAAAAGGCATAACCAACCACTTAAACAAACCCTCCTTGGATTTAAATGTAGTCTTCCATATATTTGTGGGCTCGATGGGTATTTGATGATAGCTTAATTTGAGATCAATTTTTGGTGAAGAACTTTGCAACATGTAGGTGGTCCAGCAAGTTGTCTATCCCCCAGAGTGGATAGCGGTCCTTCAAAATGATTTTACTCAAAGTTCTTAGTCGATACAAAGTCTCCACGTTCCATCTTTCTTCAAAGCCAAGACAATTTGTACTGCCACTTGGTGAAGCACTTGGTTTGATGTGCTCCTTTCGAATCAATTCTTGGATTTGCTTCCCAATTACATCATTTTCAAGGACCGATTTACGATATTGTGGCGCACTAGGTAAAGGAGAAACATGCGCAAAAACAATGGAATACTTTACCTTCCAATGAAAATCAAGGAAAGAATCGCCAAAAAAAAAACCGAAGAAAACAAAATTTTTCATTGAAAAAAAGTTATTTTCATGCATATTACAATGAATTAACATTATGCAAATCAAATATTGCAATAAAAGCAATAATTCATGTCAAGACATCATACAAGGCTCAAGCTTTAAGTACACATGAAAGTGACAAAACACATTTTGTATTGCTTATAATATGAAAAGGTACAAAGTTACAAGTAACATCAAAGAAAAAAAGGTTTCATTTTTTAGATGCCTGCACATGGAAACAAGTAACAACAAAGTTACAATCACTTGAAAAAAAAGGAAAAAGAGCCTAAACCTTAAACCAAAAGGCTAGGGTTTAGGGTTTAAAATTGAAACAATGGCAGCTGAAAAATGGGCTTGCATACATAGTTATCACGCAGCAATATTTACTTAAAACGAGGAGGAAAAAAAAAACCCTAAATCCAAAACCCTAGGGCCTAGACTAGGGTTTAGGGTTTAAACTTCAAGTTCAAAGTTCAAAGTTTCAAATTCAAACATTAACAGCTGAAAAATGGGCTTGCATACATAGTTACCAGGAAGCAATATTTACTTAAAAAGAGGAGAAAAAAAAACAAAACCCTAGGGTTTAGGGTTTAAACTTCAAAGTTCAAAGTTTCAAACATTAACAGCTGAAAAATGGGCTTACATACATAGTTATCAGGCAACAATATTTACTTAAAAAGAGGGTTTCGGGTTTAGGGTTTAAACTTTAAACTTCAAAGTTAAAACATTAACAGCTGAAAAATGGGCTTGCATAAAAAAACCCTAAATCGACCGCAGCCTAAAAAAATTGCAGATTTTTTGAAAATAGGCAAAAAATCTTTGCATTGCTGAGAGTTTGCCGATTGCATCGGCATTTTAAAAAATCGGCAAAAAATCAAGATTCTGCAGAATTTTTGCAGATTTTCTCAACTATGGCTCAAATACTACAATCAATGTAGTGGTAGCAATTGTCCTTGTGCTTTGCATCTAAGTTATCAAGAGAAATAATTTTCATGTTTTGGCTATCATCTTCATGTATTGTTTGGCACTGACTAAGGAAACAAATGTAGGAGGAGATACCTCTAGTATCCTAAAGCGCTGACATCCAACAGTGACGAAGACACTTCAAGGTCTTGACTCATACACCATGTCTCTTCCATATGAATGGTTGGCCCAAAATTGCATCACAAACATCCAATGGCACAACATCACACAAGACTTCATCTCTTTGAAGTTTTTGATGGCATAAGAGAGGAGACATTTGTGAGTGAAAAAAATATCTCTCCCTTGTTGCAATCATCCAACATTATATGGGTATGGGTATGGTGTGGCGGTAGATACAACTCTTTTATAATATGAGAAGAGATCAGATTCTTTTGATTGCCACTATCTACAATGAAATGCAATGGCTTACCCTTGACCCACATCTATGAGCGAAACAAGCATTCCCCCTCATGTAACTCCTCTAGTGCAGCGTGTGTAGTGGTTGTGGTCACATTTGGTTCAACTTCCACAATCTGTTTCTCTCTATCCTCAGCCTATGGATGTATAGGAGGTGGTGCAATGGATGTAGAGGGTTGCATATCAGTGAATAGTGACTGAATTGCTCAACACTCCTCCCTCAAATGTCGATTGCTCTTTTAACAATCGCACCATTTGTCAATGTTGGTCTTTCGAAGATTCTTATCTTGGGACCCTTTCTTCAGCTTCCAATTCTGATTTTCGAAGTCGACCCTCTTTATCTTGATTCTTTGGATTATCATTCTTGCCTTTCTTGGGTTGGTACTTGGTATCCTAATTCTTGTTATTTGCTCCTCCTTTTTTGTTTCTAATTTGTGCCTCTACTCCAATTTGATAGCAAATTTATATGCCTCTCCCAAGGTCTTGAATTCAAAACAGGTCCATGTCCTTTGGAATGTACCATTGCATCCCATTGCAGTACTTGAGGATTCGATGTTTTTTAGTATCTTGAATACCTAGTTTTGCAGCCATGGAATGGAAAGCATCAATAAAATCTTGAATGGATTGGTCTTTACCTTGACAGAGTTGTTGTCATTGCATTTCTTGATCGTTATAGGCTCCCACAGAATAATATTCTTCTCTTATAGCCTCTAAATCATCCCATGTAAACCCTGCTTCCTCATCTTCACTCTCCTCCTTGACCCTATTACAATATGCTTCACACTAATTTCGAATAGGCAATGAAGCTTTCAAGAGTGCCAAAGTGATTTTCTCACTGTTGGTTTACTTATTTACAGAACAGTAGGAAGACAACTAATCCAACCAATTTTCAATTACATTAGCATTAATTTTTCCTTCAAAAACAAGAATATCAAAATTCATCTGCACCTTAAAAGGTGTGGGAGCACTAAATGGTGCTAACACAGTGAGAAGTTGTGCAAAGGAGAAGGTTATACAATTTGCAACAAGGAGTTGTTGAAGAATTTGAGCAAATTGATCCATCAACTTGTTCCTGTGTTTCACGAGGGCTTCATTCAACATCTCCATGAAAGGATCAATTGTCTAGGTGTTGTCGAATTCTAGTTGCCATCTTGTCCCTATGTTTCACGAGGGCTTCATTCAACATCTCCATGAAAGGATCAATTGTCTAGGTGTTGTCAATTCTAGTTGCCATCTGAGATTGTTTCGAATGGTAAGGGAGGTGATCAAAGAAATTTCATGTCTGATACACGATCTTTTGATAGCTTAATCTCATATTTATAGACATACACTCAAAGGACAGACAGCTCGGATACCACTGATCTAAAATTCGAAGTTTTGAGTCAAGGAAAATCAAGAAATATTGCAATTTGAACAATAACAAGGTACAATGAATCAAAACACAAACATATTAGAAAAATAACAGAATAAATTTATTGCTCAAAAAACAAAGCACAATGCAAGCAATATTGAGAAGAGATGTGACGCTATAACATTGCATCCATCGCTCATGCTTTTTACAATCAAGGGGTAAATCTCTCTTTATTCAATATTTGGTACGTTGGAAATCCACTATATTGAGTATGTAAGTGTTGAAAGTGTAATCTGACTTATGTCCAAGGCCGACATTGTATGATATAGTCTTGAATAGGCCTAGAGGCAATCATTGTACATACGTATTTAATTATTCATTTTATGTAAGCCCTCTGGGCCACGGTTAACCTTGTTATAGTTAAACCCATCTTATATTTTGTAATTAACCTAAAGCCCACTTGTTATGTTGGCTTAGGTTAACTTGATTATGTATTGGGGTTTTTGCTATTGATATAAATACCCCCAACCACTCCATCCATTGCATCAAAGTGTTGTGATTCTTATCTACGGATAATACAGTGATTATTTGGTGCTAGGGCACCCATCATCTATATATCTCTTTCATCCATTTTTATGCATTTTGTATAAGATTTGAGTGAATGGATTGCTTTTGTTCATTACTGGAAATAAGTGCGAAATCCAACATGGTATCAGAGCGAGTATGGGGCGTCATCGCTTGGTCACGCAGCAAGTTTTTTCAGAGCCTCCAACCTTTCTTCCAACTTCTAGGATGAATTACTTCTCAAAGCTTCAAAAGGATCTTCAACAAAAGAGGTAGAGGGCAGATCCAAATTTTTCTTTCTCCAATTATTCTAATTTTATTTTGGAGAATTTACACCTACTCTAAGTTATGTTCCATTATTATTGGAATATTTGTGACCTATTTTGCACATATCCAAACCATTTATAACAAAAGAAGTATTGTCACTTTGACTTTAGAAGGGTGTCTTGACTGCTTCATAGAGAGTCAAACATTATTTCCTGTCAAAAAGGACTCTATGTCATTGCAAAGGAGGGTGAATTGTGATGTTTTCGTCCCACTTGGGAGATTTGGTGCCTTAGTTGGAACAAGGAAAAGGAGGCGTATTAATTTGCCTAGGTTCAAATCTCGCGCACCGTGTCCGTTTGAATGGTTGTAGCTCTTTATTATGGATCATGACGCCCTTCTTTACGAAGAGGGCACACCTCTAGACCCAAGCAATGATGGAAGCAATCAGGCTAGACAGGCATGGCATAAGGGCATTCTACCTTTTGATGTAAGGAGCAAAAGAAGAAATTTTTTTCTTATTATTTTTCCTCGCAGAAAAATTAAAAGGAATTTATAAAAAATCGATGTTTTGTCAAAAATGTCATTCTAGGGCTACTTTGGAGGGAAAACTTCCAAAGGCCATACTTTTGCATACGAAAGTGTCTTTGGCCCCTTTTTTTCAAACACACAATCTTTTGAGCTCTTTGCATTGGTGGTATTTGTTCAAGGACTTACTACAAGTGGAGGGACATCTCATTGTGTGATTGTCTTCAAGACCTATTGCCCCCATTCAAAGGGGCGAATTTACAATATATTATGCAATCAGAATTTTTGGTCCATATTCATGGGAGCGATAGTTGGATCTATGGCACGAGGAGAAGTTATTGGATCTTTTGGAGGCACACAGAAAAATGATTCAGAATGTGCTCTAGTCAATCCCTCCTCTTCCTATCAAATGCTCAGGCTATTGGTTCATTTTATACATGAAGATCTAATCCTTCATGATCTCTTCCCTTCTATATTTTTTCCACGTACTCTTGGAATTTTGTAATGACTCTTCTCATAAATAGGTTCATTCAAAGCCTCTTTTGGTGACGGAAATCAAGTGGCCCAAGGGCAAGTCGAAGTTTCCAAATAAGATGAAGTGTGCTATAAAAGGGAAAGTCATGCTTCCAAGTCTTGCCTTATGCGACTATAGAAGATTGGAGCAGCTTCTAGGAGGGGATATTCTTGGCTTGTCTTCCTCATATAGAGTTACAAAGGTGTTATGTGTATATGTGCAGGAGTATTTAATATTGGTTGTGGTGACTACGGTCCAGCCTGAGGAGATTCTTGTGCAACGGCATCTTTGCATAAGCAAACTTCTATAGAGTTACAAAGGTGTTCTGTGTATATGTGCAAGAGTATTTGATATTGGTTGTGGTGACTACGGTCCAGCCCGAGGAGATTCTTGTGCAACGACATCTTTGCATAAGCAAACTTCTAGATGATGAGGGGATTCAACTATGTATTTCTCAAGTATAAAGGCCCAATAGGGCATCCATTATAGGGTGAAGATGTTATTAACACTAATGTGTCCTCTCCGTGGCCCCTCAGTTCAGATTATGAAGTGGTGTTGAAAGTGTAATATGACTTATGGCCAAGGGCTATCATTTTATGATATAATCTTGTATAGGCCTACGGAAAATCATTGTACAAATGTATTTAATTATTCATTTAATGTCCCTATGGGCCACGGTTAACCTTGTTATGGTTAAACCCATCTTATATTTTGTAATTAACCTAAAGCCCACTTATTATGTTGGCTTAGGTTAACTTGATTATGTATTGGGGTTTTTGGTATTGTTATAAATACCCCCCAACCACTCCATCCATTGTATCAAAGTGTTGTGATTCTTATCTATGGATAATATAGTGATTATTTTGTGCTCAAGGGCATCCATCATCTATATCTCTCTTTCATCCTTTTTTATGCTTTTTGTATAAGATTTGAATGAATGGATTGCTTTTGTTCGTTATTGGAAATAGGTGTGAAATTCAAAGGTCACCCATATGGAAATGTGGCGGTTCACCTTTCATGAGTTACATAATGCATGTTAAATAAAGATTACATACATGACTTGTCCTTTTGTGTTTTGTCCTCTAATGACGCGTCAACATGACTTGAGATGCATTTTAGTTGCGAATATCTAAAAATATAAAAATTATTATTTTTAGTAATTACTTTATTTTGTATTTTTCAAGGCCTCCAAAGCATTTTCTCCATGCAGTTGTTGGGAACCAATCCTATGGCATTTGTTTCCCATCGAAACTTCTTGTTCTTCCTCTAAGCTTTCCAACACATTTTCAAAAGGCCAAAACAAAGACTCGAGCATATCCTGTGAATAGGTTACATGCCTAAATCATGGACCAGTATGGGTCACTCTAACACTAGTCGCACAATATCCTGTGAATAGGTTACGTGCCTAAATCATGGACCAATATGGGTCAGTCTAACACTTGTCGCACAATATCCTTACTTTAGCATCTGCTAGTTAACGATAATTGATTCCCAAAAAATTATTGGGCACTAACATTGTTGGCATTCTGATGGCAGGTTACTTCTCTAGTCTATTGGCATGTCTATTGATTGGCTTCTTGTCTTCAAGATTACCATGAATTGATAGGTTGTACAAAATATTAAAAAACAAAAACCACAAAGTTCAGAATAACATTTTTACCATGTGTTATGCATGGCTAAGAAGTTTTAGCAACAAAAATAAGGTTCATATCCATCTGAACAACATGAACTGCAATTGAAAGTCCATGGCAAAGAATTGAAGGAGACATATTCCCATGGGAGGAGCACGAGGATGAGTACCCACATGTATTGAGTGCAAGGGATACGCCCCCAAGGAACATAGATTTTTCCTCAATTACAGGGAGAGTTAAAAGAAGTCAAACAGTCAATTTTAGTAAGATTTTGCAGTCTAAACTCAAATCTTTTTTATTATGAAAAAATCACCATTGGAATTTTATGTCGGCCATGTAGTGCTTTGGGTTGTGAGCACCAATTGGAGTATGTTTGGGCACATTCACTCCAACAGGCGTAATAAACTAACCCAATAGAGGCTGAATGATGCTGTGCTTGTCCACCACAACATTTGCCTTTGACATAAGCAAATAATGAGTATTGATTACGAGATGATCAATTTAGGAGCGATTGATCCATCGTCTGATTGGATGGTACATTGTAGAGCAAAAGGAGCCCTTCTTTACATGGGATGAATTAGAAAAGCAAGAAGCATATGAAAAGATGCAAGAAGAGGTGTGGGCAGAAGAAGAGGAGCAGAAGATAAGAGAAAGGGGAAGGATCACTGTTTTGACATTTGAGACATTCTCTACTTATTTTGTATAATCTGAATTTGGGATTCAAAATAAAACAATAATTTAGTCTTCAAACCTCCTTGTTTGATGCGCAATTGTTCTTTATTAGCTTTGATCATTAAATTTGTATATATTTTACAATTAATGAGATGTGAGATGCATAGAAAATTTGTGAAAAATGCATTATTTTACATGTTATTCATTGTCAAGTCACAACTCTAAACCAAAGATGGCCTTTCCAAGTATTTGTTGAGTCCAAGTCTCACTGCTATGGTCTATATATTGCAATTTCAAGACATATTCCAGGGTTACCCCGGTTTGGGAAACGTCTGTTTCTTTCTTCTATTTCCTTTTGAAGGCCTCCTTCCCACCCTCTCACTTTTTGTTGTCACATGGATGTACTCCTCGGTCCCATTGACCTAAATTGGTCATTTGTGTACATTAATATAGTTTCATTTTATTTTATATGGTTTGCTATTTCCCAGATTCAAGGTCCACTCTTTGGGGGGGATTAGCATTACATGATAAACTTGAGGCCATTCTGCATATCATTCAATCCTCTGAAAAGGGATGCCATTTACACACACAACAAAATCTTATACTTATAGAGCAAGAAAAGAAGCCAAAATAGGTAAAAAATTTGACATGTTATGACGGTTGAAAAACTATGAGTGTTGTATCTTCTTCAAATTTCATTCAAATAAAATACAAGAAAAATAATTTAGAAGTGAAAATATACTAAGTACAACCATCAAAATGCTAATGCATTTTCAAGCACAAAAATATTATCTTACCTGGAAGTCTACAAAAGCAACTGGTAGTCCACCTCTTATTTGCATCTTCAGCTTTAAGAATCCTGGACATCTATTTTAAAAGGCCGGAAATGTAATCACTATTTGAAAATATCTATTAGAATAATTCAAACAATATCATGTGTTAAATGGACATAATAAATGATGCATGCTGCAGGTTAAAATATGTTCTTGATAACAATGGGGCTAGCTTCCTATGCCTAACCTTGTGAGTACGTGTGTGAGTTCCTCCTGAGAGCATGTTGGACCAAGATTCGCTATGAAAAGAGTTGGGCAGGGTGGATTTCCACGTGATGAAGAAGTAGGTGCTGTTGACTGTCCTTGTCACAGCCAGAGATATCAGTCAAGTATGACAAAATCTAATGTAAAAAGAAGTACAAGCATATTAATAATATTATCTACTGTAATCACTGAGCAATTGGTGTTATTGCATGCTCGTAAAAATCAATTGGATTTGAAGAAAGTATGAATAGAGAAGCACAACAGTATGTTATTGATAATCATTCCAACAAAGATGCACATACTCCTAGCAAAGGGGCTGTTAACTTTTTCCTACCATGAAATAATCTCATTTTCTTGTGATGCTTGTTCTTAGCCAGAACATCCTTCTATATATCGCCAATGTAGTTGCCAAGATTCGACCAACTTCAGACTTTAAACTCAATTTAGAAACAAAGAACAGAAAAAACACATACAAAAAGAATATATGCATAAGCAAATTTGAAATCATGTTTACCTGCAATACATCAGAAATTTACTATGAAATTGTTAGTATTTACATGTTTGTGGGATGCAATTAGCTTGTGTGAGACATGAATTACATACTGTGACACGGAAAATGTGAAAGCTAAAGAGCAGGATAAAGAAAACTTGTGCTTACCTATAACACACTTCCTGTAACACAATTCCACTCTGATGACAATTAAAAACAGAGGGATGACTAGAGGACCTAAGTAAAAATGAAAGAGATGTGAATGAACGGATATCAGACCTGAAACAAAAAAGAAGATGCAAGAAGTCCTAAGAACAGGAAGAAAATATAGAAGAAAGGCTATGAGATATCATAGGCCAAGTACATAGGACTTCTACAAAGGCTACTAATGCAAATAAATAGGTGAATGTGTGGGCAAGAGTGCAGACCTGAAAGCCATACCAATTATGCCTTTAGTCCTTTTTCCTTTTTATGCCTCGTAAAACAAAAAACGTAGTTGTCATAGTAGAAAAAATCTAAGGTAAAGCACCTGGATATTAAACCAACGACAGATATGGAGCAGATATAATGAGGCCTTCAGGATTTGATGGTTATCTCCTTCAAACAAGCAGTCCTCCCGAATTAGCAATATCTTCTTCAACTTGAGATGTACCCCACACCCAACACAGCACAGCCATGACACATAAGAAGCTACCTTCATGAAGATAAGGCCTAATGCTAAAATGCCAATGGCAAAAGAAAGCACTCAACACCTTGATGGGAAAAAATAGATGTTCAAGACCATAAGAAGTCAAAATATAGATGCGGTCCCCTGGCTGACGACTGCAGACAATGAATCAGCTCAAGTGTAGGCAGATTTTGAACCACAGCAGGCAAGAATGATAAATTCAAGCCTATGAAGCCATATTTGAGACATACTTGGTCAGCAACTATCTTCCTCGACTTGACACATGCCCCAACAGGGCACAGCTAACAGACATTAGAAGTCGCCTTCAAGAATATAGAACTACTACTCAAAGGCCCATGGCAAAGGAAAACACTAAACACCTTTACAAATAGCACTAAATAGATGCTCAATACTGTAAGTGATTAAAAATGGATCTAGATTCTAATCCACAACCTGATGACTGCAGACAATAAATCAGCTTGACAGAAGCAGATCATGAACCACTGCAACCGGGAATTACAAATTCAAGCCCCAAATTTCCGTAGAATACAAAAACAACAGCCTAACACTAGAAGGGAGAAATTCCTAAAACATTAGGCTGAAAGGCTTAGTTACAAGCACAAAGACCAACCTGGAAAAGAAAAATTCTTTTTCAGATTTTCTAGAATGCATCATGGGATTAAGGAATCACAAGGAAAAAACTGTGAGGAAAAACGAGAATATATTTCAAAATATCCAGAGCAGAAGGGGCCTTGGAGTGACATGTGGCATATAAGAGACTGCAATATTTCCACATAATCTGCAGGATCAAACACCTGTGAATCTAGCCCACATATAGTTAATAAATAAAGGTATACAAAAGATAGATATTGAATAACATAGGGACTTCCACATGATAGTCCAATGAAGTTCAGGAGTCCGTCAGGCTATGCATCTCTGTTTGTCCTTTATAGGGAAGAATAGGAGAATCTGTTCCCAGTTAAGCTTAACTGTAAGTTGAATTATAGCTAGAAATAAAGATTTAGTTATAACCAAATGTGAAATAGATTAACCTATGGATGAAGAGGTTATACAAGATTACAGAATAAAATAACACTAGGTGACAAAGACTAGCTTGCTATAGGAGAAATCCAAGTACACCAACATCCCCCCTTAAGCTTAACTTGCGGAGAAGGGAGGAGGAATTTCACACTAACCTCCCAAAGAACTACTTCATTCACTCCAATAGCAAAGAGAGAATAAAGATTGATTCAGAGAAGGAGCAAGGTATGACAGAGGACAAAGCTGAAGCCGTTAACAAAGTTGCTTGGCCAAGACAGAAAGGCGTCAAACCAACAAAGTGCTCCCATTGAAGAACATGGAAAAAGTGCACAAAAAAAAGAAGCAAGGTCCATGACATAATTGTTGAAGCAAAGTGGTGGTGGAACGCGCTTCAGTGAAGTATCGGTTGCGGTCCATGATACAACCAGTGAAACAGGTATGTTTCAACCCCAAAAAGCTATAATGAGCATGTAAAACATTCCGGATCATAATGCCAAATATCCTTGAAACAAATCACCAACAAAGTGGTGTTACAAAGGACAGATTTTAAAAAATTGGTGAACATAATGGCTGTCATCAAGTGTCCCTATGATCACCATTGCATCTCACCAGAGTGCAAGGGTAACCAACCACTGCAACCGCGAAGTTGACTAGGCAATGGTGCTAAACACAGAGTTCACTTTTCCAATCATTGGTTCGTTCTTCTTACACTGAACTGAATTTGAATACACCAGCAAAAAATACGCATAAAGATACGTGGTATTAAAAAAAACAGCACCAAAAAATGTGCCAATATGAGCAAATAATGCCCCTACAATGTTTCTGTATGAAATCTGGCACAAATACTGCCAGGAAACCTGCAAAATGAGGAGTGAAAAGGTGCTGAATCTCAGAATCTCAGAAACACAGGTACCAAACTGATGTGCTTTAAAATTGAATCACACTGAAGAGAACTTGGTTGATAAAACCTTCATATAACCAAGATACAACCAATACAAGCAAAGGTATACAATGCTACCTTGCAATCCCCATAGCCTGTAGTTGCAACAGTAAGTCATTCCCCCTCTTTCTGATAAAACTTGTTCAAAAGTTTGTTATATAAAGAGCTGAACATTTAAATCTATAATATATTCCAGGTTTGAGTCTTGGATCTGTTTGAGGAGATTATGGACAGACATTGAACTCCCCATGCCACAAAGATCAATCAATGTAACAAGAAACTATCTGTGTAAGAAGAGCAGTGAAGATGAATCTTGGGTGAATCAATATTCTTCAAACAAAGACTAAAGTGTACCCCAAAAACAACAATCCTTTTTAAAGGCCAGGAATCTTGATGACATTCTAATGATAGCTTATTGTTAAGAAACTTCACAAATGGAGCGAACTTGACGCATCTCGGTGCATTGTGGAGTCTTGGAACAATTGCTAGAGGCTCACCATCAGGTTTGGTCACCATCGATGCTCAGTATACCATTTTTCCAAAATGGCACACAACATGGAACTACAGCATCAAGTTGTGGAAGTTGTGCCCCTAGGCAACTGCCACTCACCACCTGTGCTGGAATCCATCCATCGCCAAATCCTCCACACCTTCCTTCAGTTGGATTATCAATACAAGAGAAGCTCAAAGAAAAAAATTGTTTATTTGTATCAACAAGAGACTGGCTACAGCAAAGAATGTGCTTGATAATTGCATTAATTAGTCATGCACGTTAATGAAAGTCCTCCTCACATAGATAAAGAGAGAGTGAAAGGCCTTACATCAAACATGGAGTGCCAAACTACTGGAAAACTATTGGAAGACGTGGCCATGCTACTGGAAAATGTGACCAAAATACTGGAAAACCATGAATGAACAGGGGTTGAGAAGAAAAACACCACTTTACTCGAGAAAAAAAATGGCACTTCACACGCATTTCATTTGTCTAGCCGATGGATAAACCATTGCACTTTGTTGAATGCGTGAATTATCTTGAATGTGAGGATTACCTAATTGGATAAGTGGAATGCATGGATTCTTCAGTCCAATGAATTTTCCATGGACAAAAGCTAATTTTGGCAATGTTACAAAGTACTTCAAGTCCATGTAACAATTATACTCGAGAGTGCTCAGTCTGGATTAAATGACTCATAGCTACATGACATTATTGATCAGCTATGAACATCGCCAGATTGGAACACTTCACTGGAAACATAGAGCATGTTAAAGTCGTGTTGCTGTTTATTTTGAAAATTACACAGATCCTGAACATCCATCTTATCCACACCATATTTCTGAAATGCATTTCTAATTAAAACATAGCCTCGCAAACACCAAGATTCCTCGGTCCTATCCACGTCAAATAGTTGCACATATCCGCAATGAAGTGCTGCAAGATCCCACACCAATCTCCATCATGAAATCAGCAGCTATGAGGATGTAAATGGTGAGCACCCTTGAATGTAATACATGTCAACTTCTGCAGATTTGGATGCAAGAGCTTTGCTTCTCTGGACAGCACTCACAACCCTTTCCTAGTAGGCACAATGATGAGTCTCAATGTATTAACTATGCTCTGTACACATTGATTACCCTCCTCTATGAATGAAAACTGATAGGAGTTTTCCACACTGCAGTGCTCTCTTTGCTGTTGTAAGTGACATCCTAAAGAAATTGAAGGGAGAAGTAGGAGAATCTGTCCTAAGTTAAGCTTAACTTTAAGTTGGATTACAGCTAGAAGTAAAGATTTGGTTAGAAATAAATCTCAAATAGATTATCCTCCAAGAGAAGAGGTCGTACAAGACTTCAAAATGGAGTTACACTAGATGACAAAGACTAGCTCACCGTAGGAGAAATCCAAATACACCAACATGACACTGCAGGCCAGACAAGATAAAAAGTAGAAATTTTCCAAAAATAATGAATAGCATGGCACTGCAGGCCAGACAAGATAAAAAGTAGAAATTTTCCAAAAATAATGAATAGCATGGCACTGCAGGCCAGAAAAGATAAAAGGAGAAAATTTCTAAAAATAATGAAAAGCCTGGGCTTCCAAGTTTAACAGCGCAGCAAAAGCAGGCAGGAAGACAGGCAAGACAATTGGTAGGAGCTCCACAAAAAAAGTTTGACCAATCAGAAAAAGATAGGATTAGGCCGCAAAAGACAGGCATGGGAAAATCAGGGCTAATCTGATGAAAATGGGAACAAAAAAAAGGACAAGAAACCAAAAACTAGGCAAAAGGGGAATTGAATATGTCGAGTGAAAAAAGGAAAAATGGACACAAATCAAACCCCATTTAATTGTAGTTATATGGCATAAGATATTTTACCTAGAATGTAATTTTAAGCAAAAAAACACTAGAAACATTTTGTAGTTCAATCAACTTTAGTAGGTGTTCTTTAATATATATTCATGAAATTTGATTTTTCCAATAGAATTGCCATTATAATGGTAGTTAAAAACCGTCAACAACACCATGCACATATTGTCCTAAATTCCCTCCAAAAGAACTCGATGTGACTGCACTTTACAGGTAGTATTTCAGCATGTTTGACAGATGTCTGTCCATTCTAAATTACATATACAACACCAACCCCACATTCAAGTAGATACTGCCATTTTTAATCATATTTTTACGTCTCTAAATGTTGAACAACTTACTGCAAGCATAACATCTTATATGATATGAATCCCTTAGTTTTTAGACACGTTTATAACTAGATATTCTCACCACATATTCCATTATCTAATTTGGTTATACATCCTAAAACATAATCCTCTATATAAAGTAATTATAATATACCTTCTTGTAAATAGTTCTCAATATGGCATACATGCCTCTCATAGAAAGGTACAATAACATTAAATTGCTTGATAGAATCTATCCATGATTGTGTTAAAAACAATTTTACCTAACAAGGATCTAACTGAGTGAAACAACTTTCTAGAAAACTGTATTCTGATAAAAACAATTTTACCTAACAAGGATCTAACTGAGTGAAACAACTTTCTAGAAAACTGTATTCTGATAGCTGCTAAGTGGCTGCATTTGTGTTCAAGTTCAGCAAGGATAACATTCAAAAAATGTTCGCCACTAAAAGAAGGTTATAGAATTCACTCTTAAATTCAAAAACCTAAAATATTTCTTAGCAAACATATTAAAATATAATACTTAAATTATTTTTAAATGTAAAGTTATCTATCTCAAATTATAAGAAAAAAATAATATAGAATATGTATATTATTATGTAAATTTCAGACAACATTAAGTTCAAAATTGATTCAAATATATCAAGAAAAGAAAAAAGTCTATCTCAAAATAAAATGAAATAAATATAACGTGGAAAGCATTTAGTTTCTATCAATTTCTTCGCCCCAAATATAGGTCTTCATCTACGATAAAGTTGATTTTAGATACCTCATAAAAAATAATATAAACTTCTGATAAAGTTCACTCTATATATATAATGTAAGATATTGAACTAAACTAAGTCATATCCTTTCATTAACAACCCACAATCCGCTTATTCCTTTGCTGCAACGTGTTTCACTCTCCCTGTGCTGCAGGAGTTTCTGGGGCGGAATTATTTGCAATTTTACAGCCCCTGTGGCAACTCATCCTGCCCATGTCATGCACCTTACAGTTGCCCAACTTTGTCTCATAGAAAAGGCAGTGAAATTTGACAGGAGCTCAAAGGAAATATAGAGAATTATATCAGAGTCTTACCAAAAATGCATACAGCAGACAGAACTTAGACGCATATGTATAAGCAGAGAACATCTGTCTCTTTTGAACACAGGAAATCAATGCAATGGAGAGAAATCGTGGAGGGAAATTAAAGTTGGGCTATTCACTGTTTGACTTGCCCATCTGTTGATTTTGTTCAGTGAATTGAGGTGAATGAATTTGACAGCAGAGAAAATTCACTGAATCTTGAACTGAGGGCATAAAATTCTGCAAACACGGCAACTTGGGTGATAGGCAATGAGATCCTACAAAATGTTGTCGATGTTCTCAACAAATTGCCAACACTATTATGAACCTTCTTGTTAGTGGCCTAACAGTAGAGAGACTTTGGAACTCTAAATAGAGGTCCAAGGTTTGAATCCTGTGGGCGGTAGGGTTGTACACCATGCTTCAATAACCGGAGTATGGTTGGATAACCATATATTGGGTAAACCTCATCCCCCATGAGGGTCGTCTCATATGGCCTATGGCCTTGTGAACGTTAAAAACTACTTACCCTTTTTACCCTTTAGAACTTCAAGCACTTCTTTTTTATTTCGGTTGACAAGTTGGATTAGGATTTACCTCTTTTGGTAGGAAAAGAATAAATTAACAAGGAACAACTTGAATGCGGTAATTCCAGAAGATCCCTTACATAAACAAGAAATTAGCAAGGAATAATCACACCAAGCTCATTAAAGTGCTTTAGTGATAAACTGCACATGTAGCAGCTTCATTATCCTTAATTGCTTCATCCATTAAATTTCAATTTGAGTTGTCCTAAGTAGTTCTGTTTTGATATTTTGCTTCATTTGATCCGTAACCACTTTTGATTGTCTTGTCTGCTACACGTTTTCCAGTGTTCTTAAAATAATCTCCCGCTCCATATGTTCATCTTCATAAATAGATTGAACATGCGGATGTGGATTTCTATTATGGAAAGATAAATAAATATAAATCCATAATGTGATTGACTGTCCATCTCAACAACAAATCCAGTACTGACCATTTTCTTAGGATATTTCTGCAAAAGTGTGTGATGAAACTAGAGTAACCATGTACAGACTCGGTTTTACTTTCAGTAAATACTCTGAAACTCTCAACCCACCCTTATCCAAATAGAGTACAATCAAACTTCGTCTGTGAATAATAATTCAAGTACCAATGGTCAACAAAAACCAAGTAATCTTCACACAACACTCCTGTGAATACTTACTTTATAATCCAATTGCTGCCTAGATCATGAGAAACACTAATTTGAGCTTGTCTCATGAACCTGCAACTGTAGCCCAATATCCTCCTAATACATGTTCTAAAGAGTAATATTTAGACCGATAGTTCACCAGCCAATCTTCCAACATGCTAAAGTTCCCTGTTATTACACAAAAAAATATGAAATGTAAAATGCATTAATAATAGAAGGAAATTTGGAACAAACTGATCCAATAATAAATAAAGTGAATAACTTCGTGCTAGAACCAAGGACCTTTAGAAATGTGCCCAGGACAATGGCTTTCCTAAAGAAGGAAGAGAGAATGAAGAATGTAAAATGGCTGTAAATGATATATTGTGCAAGTACTTGTATCCCCGAGCAATACATGATGCCTTACAAATAATAAGAACATAGATTTAACATTCAATCAACAATGCCAGTGCATTGCGGTAGGGTTCCTTCAGTTAAATGTAAAACAGAATGTGAAACATCCAAGGAGCATAAATGTTAAGAAAGTATGTAGAGAAGCGAGTGCGAGTGAGTAGAGAAGCGAGTGCGAGTGAGTAGTAAGTAGCAAAGAGCAATCAATGAGTGAGGAGCAAGGAACAGGGAGCGAGCCTTTCCTTTGGCCTGTGGAGTTCTGCTCTAGATCTTTGTAGAAATTTGAACAATGGAGATCTCTTGTGGAAGAGTCAGATCTCAAGAAAAAAGCATTTGAGGAAACTCTAGTTGGAAGTAAGGATGCCCTAGTTAAGTAAAATGTTTTCTAGATAAGTTGAATATCAATGAAAAATCATATAAGCAAGCTTTAACTGGAAGTACAAATGCGTTAGTTGAGGAAAGTAATATTTTCCTTGTTAAGGACAAAGAGAAGGAGGAATCTATGATAAACCCTATTGAGTTGACATATATTTATCAGGGTCCAGAAGTGATTATGAAGGATGAAATAATTGAGCATGATATAATGGTTCTTAAAATCAGGGATTAATCTATAAATTCAATGGTTACAAGCAAATGTTTTCAAAGAGTTAGAAGTGGCTTGAAAGAAAATGGAGATTCAATTCAAAGTATTTTACAGCTTCTCTTCCTAAAGGATTTTTTCTTTTTTCTTTTTTTTTTTGAAATTCTCATAGTCTTCTCTAGTTTGAAAGTCAAGGATGAAGTAGTGTGTGGTGGTCAATGGTTTATGGAGAGGGGTGGCTTGTATTTAATACCATGAAGTGAAAATTTTTCAGTAGAGGAAAACTTTTGAAAGGGTTCTAATGTGGTTCAGGCTATTTGGACTTCCATATGAGCTTATTAACATTAAGCTTTTGAAAAATATTGGTAATATTCTAAGGGAGTTATTCCAAGTGGCACCAATTTGTATGAAGCGGAATCTAGCTATGCATATGCAGATATGTGTTTCCATGGATATTTCAAAACCTTTGTCAAAATCCATTGTCATCAAATCTAAGTCAAGAAAGTGGGACCAACAAATGGAATATCAAAACATTGCATTTCCACTTTCATATGTCATAAGATCCGACACATAGCAATAGTTTGTAAAATAAAAACAATTGAGAATGATGCAAAAGGTTTTGATTATAAGATAAGCCTAGACATGAAGCAAAGTGATCAGATAGCAACAATAGACGGCTCAAACCAAGGATTTTCCAATCCTACAAATAGGCCAAAAAGGACCCCCTCCCTCATCAAATGGCAAAGGCCATTATAATTAATTTGGAGCAAACTTTAGGGGGAGGAACTATGAAGGACACACTAGATGAACAATTGTAATGTAAAAGATTAAATTCAGAAAGGTCTATAGCTGCGAAGGAAGTTTTAGGGTCAATTTTGAAAGGGAAGAAGGTGAAAGAAGGTGACTATGAATCATGTAAATCATAACCATCCTCTTTAAACAGTAAATAATCATCTCCTTGCAATAAAAAAGAAAAGTAGTGTGGAGGTTGCTCCTCACACTTTAGATTATCCAGGGCAACATAAAGATGACAAGTCACATTGGGAACAATATACAAAAAAATGGAGATTGAAAGGATGAAAGCATTGTTAGGAATGGCAAGAAGAGTGGAAGACCCCCAAAGCAGAGTTAAAGGGAAAACAAAACCTACATAGAGATTGATTTGTGAATCCAGAAGCAAATATTATAAATGTTAACAAGAAGTGGGATTAAACACAAACAAAAATAAAAACAATAACAGTGACAATATCTTGGAATATCTAGGGTATAAATATGGCCCGAAAAAATTAATTATAAACAAGAAGAGTGGAAGACCCCCAAAGCAGAGTTAAAGGGAAAACAAAACCTACATAGAGATTGATTTGAGAATCCAGAAGCAAATATTAGAAATGTTAACAAGAAGTGGGATTAAACATTGGGGGGTATAAGGAGTTGTGAACTGCCTCCTTATCCCATGGTACTTAAAAAAAATTGAAGAATTCTTTGGAGACCTATTCTTCACCATTAAATAATCTTAAGGTGGAGATTTGGTAGCCACTTTCTCTCTCAACAAGTGCCATGAATTCCTTGAACTTATCAAGGGCTTGTCATTTGTACTGAATTAGGTAGATCCATACCTTTTTGTTGTAATCATCAATGAGGGTGATGTAGTATCTGGCCCCAGTATAATATTGAACAGACATTGGCCCACAAATGTCTGAATGAACCAATTGCAATGGTCTATTGGCTCTCCAAGCCTTTCCTGACTCAAAAGGTTGTCTATGGTGTTTGGCAATAACACATGGTTCACAAAAACATTTAGACTCCCTTATGTGAGGAAGTCCTTTTACCAAACCCATTATTTCCATCATTTGAAGATTATGAAAATTTAAATGCCCCATTCTTTCATGCCAGATGTACTCCAAAGAGAAAGTAGTAGTTGTATGCAAAGAGTTTTGAGTTACAGATTTGGTAAGGAGGTAGTAAACACCATCCTTTTTGACTCCCATGGCTTTGAAAATGCCATTTGGTTCTTGAATGTAGCACTTGTCTTTTTCAAAATAGACAGTATAACCCTTATCTGTAAGTTGCCCAATAGAAAGTAGACTCCTCTTAAGACCAGGTACATACAAGACATCTGTAGCAAGAACATTATTCCCATCATGTAAAGCAAGTGGTGCCTCTCCAACACCTTCAATGGGAAGGGCACTTTCATCACCAAAAGTAATGAATTGATTAGAAGTAGGGTGAACCTTGGTCAACCAATCCTGCCTTCTTGTCATGTGCTTAGCTGCTCCAGAATCTATATACCAACAATCTTTATCTTCAACATTAATTTGATTTGTTGCATACAATGTGTTGAGATTATTATCTTGTGGACCCCTTTGATCTCTTTGTCTTTAATAACAAATAGTGACATTATGATTCCATTTGCCACAATAATCACAACCTTGTTGATTGTTGTTTTGAGGCCCTCTATTAGGATGACCCCCTTGGGGAGGTCTTGTTTGCCATATTGGTTGCTGATTTGGTTGTTGATTATACTGTTGTGGTTGTTGCTGACGTGGTTGTTGCTGGTACTGCTAACGTGGTTGCTGATGCTACTGACGTGGCTGCTGATGATATCTCTGATGCTGTCTACCTCTCTGATTCTGATGCTGCTGATTTGGACCTTTGTTGTGTCTAGGTTGTAAGGATGCCTTGGTGGCAAAAGTTGTTGATGAGGATTCAATCTCTTCATCTTTGATTAGGGCTTGCTCATGTTTCTTAAGTAGAATTTCAATCTCCTCAAGTGATGAATTCATTGTTTTACCACTTAGATCTAACATGGTAGCATAGGAGTGAAATTTGGAAGGAAGGCCATGTAACATTATAGAAACCAACTCATTATCATCAAGAATTTTGTCAGCAACTAAGAAATCATTCCTAATAAATTTCACTTCCCATAAGGTAATCTATAAGTGAGCCTTTCATACAGAGATTGTGCAATTTTTGTTTCAGATACAAAATGTTGTCTTGACTAGGCCTATCAAACAATCTTATAAAAGCATCCCAAGCTTGTTTAGGTGTAGTTGCAGCCCTTACAGTTTCTCAACATTGAATTCCTGTAGCTAGTTTGATGAGAATTAAAGCTATATTGGAATTCTTTTCAAATAGTGCTTTTGTTGTAGGGTCTTCAGGTGTTGTGAGTGGGTCTTCATCATCTTTCCTATCTCTTACAAAATCCCACATGCCATTCATCATTAAGATGGATTCCATTTCATATTTCCAATTTGCAAAAGAGTGAGCTCCTTCAAGCTTTTTAGTGAGACCACTTAGTAGATTTGTTGTAGCCATTATTTAGAAATGGATTGAGAGAAGAGGGAGCTCAACAACCCCTTGCCTCTTGCTTGTGGAGTTCCTTATTGTGGAATTGTCTTAGCCACATTGTGCTTGCCAAACACTTATTGCTTGCCTTTCACTTATGCTTGCTATACCCCCACATCTTTTGGGGTTTCTTTCATTGTGTGAAAAATTTGCACTTAAGCATTTGTTTCTTGCCACATAAATTGTCAACATCATTTCTCAAAGCAAGCAAGCAAGCACAATATTGTAATAAGCAAATATTTCACCTCTCTTCTTACTCACTTAGGTTGGAATAGAGCACTTGTGTTTAAGTTATCCCTCCCACTATTGGAACCACTTGATGATTCAGAGTGGAAAACTAGGCGAACCCTCCTTTGGATTTTAAGTGGTGTAGAACCCTGCTTTTATGTGGCCATTTTTTCTAATACAATCATCAACTCAAGGGGTGATTTAGGGCCCCTTGCCTCTTGCTTGTGGAGTTCCTTATTGTGGCATTGTCTTAGCCACATTGTGCTTGCCAAACACTTATTGCTTGCCTTTCACTTATGCTTGCTATACCCCCACATGTCTTTGGGGTTTCTTTCATTTTGTGAAAAAGTTGCACTTAAGCATTTGTCTCTTGCCACAAAAATTGTAAACATTATTTCTAAAAGCAAGCAAGCAAGCACAATATTGTAATAAGCAAATATTTCACCTCTCTTCTTACTCACTTAGGTTGGTGATGAGGCTGGGAATTACCTCATCTATAGACTATTTTGGATAACTGATAAACTATTTGACCCACCTTATGTTATGTTTTGATGCTAATTATGGTGATAGAATGCATTATATATTAGTATTTACATGTTTTAAATGTTGAAGAGCATATATTCTGTTTTGACTGTTTTTCTGCATTTCTGACCTGTTTCAACTGAATTATCTAGCAAATTAGGATTTATTTGAAGTTGTAATAATAGATGTTGATATGTATTCGGTTCTGAAATCATTCCATTTGCTTTCATTACCTTTTAACAAATTCAAATGCTAAAAAGGGTGCCAAAACTTGTCCAAATTAAGTTGATTGTGCAGAAACAAAATATTGACCATATAAATTCCAGCCAGCTGTGCATACACAGCATGGCTTGGAATTGGTCAGCTCCAGCACGTGCCAATGGTGGAATAGGTCTTCTGAGGAAGGCAGGAGAATGTTCACACAGTCAAAACCACTTTCCTGCGCATCGGATGCACGGATTAGCACAGGAACTGTTATACTGCCTAATATTCCGGAGCAGCTCCGGAATGAGCGGAGCAAGAACAGTTCTGGTCAAAATCAGCCACAGAATGGTCAAGACAATGGCAAATGGTGAGATAAGGATGGTTTCAGCTGTCTAAGGGGTTGTTTTACTCCTTCCACCTCCTTTCTCCCAACGGTTGTAGGCCAGCAAAGCAAATGGATAAACTGTAGTAGAACTGATTCCTGCATATTAGGAAAACAGTTCTGAAATAGTTAATGGCATCCCTGAAAAACAACAACTCATATCAGCATTGTAATAGAATAATATAAATAACCTAGCTCCCATTCGGTTGAGCATATAGGATATAGGTGTAGAAGAATTCCAAAATAGATAAGTTGTTTTATTGTAGCAGAACAGTATTTTGTAGGCATTTTCCTGCACTACTGTAATGCTACTACAGAATCAATAAAGGTGCAATTTTTCCATTCTGTTGGCATTCTGAGTAAATGTGTGTGAGATTTAGATAGTTTAGAACAGTTCTTTCCACCTTCTTCTAGTTCAGGGAGCAAGGGCCACTTCCAGGCCCAGGAGAAGGAACAACTTTGACAGGTTTTCTGCTCATTTCTTGCTGCAGCAAATTAGCAGGAACCTGACAGTTTCTATTTCACATTTTTAGTTGTGCTATTTTAGATTGCATGTGATAATTTGTAATGATTATAGAAGTGTGTGCATGTCAGCTGACCACTTAGCATAGATTCTTGCATCCTACAACATTTCTGATATTCCCTGTTTTCAACAGTTGTTTTCAGATTTTGGCATTTCCAGTTTGTATCAGTGAACTCCCTGCTATTTCGGTTCTGCAACATTTTAATTCCTGTCCTTTGAATTATGTTACTGTAACTAGGTTTACTTTATGCAAGTGTGCATTTCAATTCTGCAAAGTTTATTTTATGTTATTTCCAGTTTTGCAATACTTCATTTTTGTCATTTCAGATTCTGCAAATTTAGATAGTTTCCTTTTTCTGCGAAGTTTTAATTCCTGCAATTTTATTTCTGCAAGGGTAAATAGGAGTCAATTTCAGTTTATAGGGTTTAGAGGTGACATCAACCCCCAAACGCTAAGTGTTTCACCAATAAAGCCATCTCCTAAATGAACTGATCCTTAAACTGCTTGCCTTTCCTATCGTATACAGCCATTGGACACCGCCCTGGATTGACAAGTATAATGACTAAATGATGAATAATTGACGACACTCATCAGTTGAAATAGAGCACTTGTGTTTAAGTTATCCCTCTCACTGTTGGAACCACTTGATGATTCAGAGTGGAAAACTAGGCGAACCCTCCTTTGGATTTTAAGTGGTGTACCCTAGATTTTTTTGAGGGCTCTTTCTTGGCATTTGTGTTTCTCATTACCTCCTTTGTTGAGCTCCCTCTTCTTTCAATCCTTTTCTAATCATGGCTTCCACAAATCTACTAAGTGGTCTCACTAAAAAGCTTGAAGGAGCTCACTCTTTTGCAAATTGAATATATGAAATGGAATCCATCTTAATGATGAATGGCATGTGGAATTTTGTAAGAGATAGGAAAGACGATGAAGACCCACTCACAGCACCTGAAGACCCTACAGCAAAAGCACTATTTGAAAAGAATTCCAATATAGTTTTAAGTCTCATCAAGCTAGCTACAGGAATTCAATGTAGAGAAACTGTAAGGGCTGCAACTACACCTAAACAAGCTTGGGATGCTCTTATAAGATTGTTTGATAAATTGATAGGCCTAGTCAAGACAACATTTTGTATCTGAAACAAAAATTGCACAATCTCTATATGAAAGGCTCACTTACTGATTACCTTATGGAAGTGAAGTCTATTAGGAATGATTTCTTAGTTGTTGGAAAAACTCTTGATGATAATGAGTTGGTTCCTATAATGTTACATGGCCTTCCTTCCAAATTTCACTCTTATGCTACCATGTTAGATCTAAGTGGTAAAACAATGAATTCATCACTTGAGGAGATTGAAATTCTACTTAAGAAACATGAGCAAGCCCTAATCAAAGATGAAGAGATTGAATCCTCATCAACAGCTTTTGCCACCAAGGTATTCTTACAGCCTAGACACAACAAGGGTCCAAATCAGCAGCATCAGAATCAGAGAGGTAGACAGCATCAGAGATACCCACAACAGCCATGTCAGCAGCAGCATCAGCAGCCACATCAGCAACAACCATAGCAATATAATCAGCAGACAAGATGGCAAACAAGACCTCCCCAAGGGGGTCATACTAATAGAGGGCCTCAAAACAATAATCAACAAGGGTGTGATTATTGTGGCAAATGGAATCATAATATCACTAATTGTTATCAAAGACAAGGAGATCAAAGGGGTCCACAAGATAATAATCTCAACACATTGTATGCAGCAAATCAAATTAATGTTGAAGATAAAGATTGTTGGTATATAGATTTTGGGGCAGCAAAGCACATGACAGGAAGGCAAGATTGGTTGACCAAGTTTCAGCCTACTTCTAATCAATTCATTACTTTTGGTGATAAAAGTGCCCTTCCCATTGAAGGTGTTGGAGAAGCACCACTTGCTTTGCATGATGGGAACAATGTTCTTGCTAAAGATGTCTTGTATGTACTTGGTCTTAAGAGAAGTCTACTTTCTATTGGGCAACTTACAGATAAAAGTTATACTGTCTATTTTGAAAAAGACAAATGCTACATTCAAGAATCAAATGGCACTATCAAAGCCATGGGAGTCAAAAATGATGGTGTTTACTACCTCCTTCCCAAATCTGTAACTCAAAACTCTTTGCATACAACTACTACTTTTTCTTTGGAGTTCATGTCGCATGAAAGAATGGGGCATTTAAATTTTCATAATCTTCAAATGATGGCAACAAAAGGTTTGGTAAAAGAACTTCCACACCTTAAGAAATCTAAATGTTTTTGTGAGCCATGTGTTATTGCCAAACACCATAGACAGCCTTTTGAGTCAGGAAAGGCTTGGAGAGCCAATAGACCATTACAATTGGTTCATTCAGACATTTGTGGGCCAATGTCTATTCAATCTTATACTGGGGCCAGATACTACATCACCTTCATTGATGATTATAGCAGAAAGGTATGAATCTACCTAATTCAATACAAATGGCAAGCCTTTCATAAGTTCAAGGAATTCATGGCACTTGTTGAGAGAGAAAGTGGCTACCAAATCTCCACCTTAAGATCATATAATGGTGAAGAATATGTCTCCAAAGAATTCTTCAATTTTTGTAAGTACCATGGGATAAGGAGGTAGTTCACAACTCCTTATACCCCCCAACAAAATGGAGTAGCTGAGAGGATGAATCAAACAATCACAAATAGAGCAAAATCAATGTTACTTGTTGCTACATTGCCTAACTCATTTTGGGGAGAAGTTGTTCTTACTGCTGCATACTTGAATAATAGGTCCTACACTAAGGCCTTACATCATAGAACACCTGAAGAATCATGGAGTGGAAGGACGCCCTATGTGGTCCATTTCATAGTCTTTGGATGTGATGCCTATGCTCACATTCCTCATAAGAAAAGGAAGAAGTTTGATGATAAGAGCCAAAAATGCATCTTTTTTGGCTATAGTGATAGTGACAATGCCTATAAGTTGTATGAGCCTGTTTCCAAGAGGATCTTTTTATCTAGGGATGTTACCTTTCATGAGTATCCCCCATCTAATCCTCCTCCTATGGCCCCCACTTTTGAATTAACTAATGAAACAATTGCTCCCTTAATACCTACAATATCATCTAGTCCTTCCTCTTCACTCATAAATCAAGAATTTCCTCCACATGAAGAACTCCCCACAAATGATCCATGTCCTCCATCTCCTTCTACTCCTCCATCTAATGATCAAGCCACATCATCCAATCCTTTACCTAAGTGGGTTCAATCTACCATAGATGAAGCCCAAAGTCATTTGCCCACTTATACAGGTAAAAGGCCTTCAGCCCTAAGACACCAAGTGAATTATGCCCTCATGGCCAAAGTCCTTAGCCAACCTAAACCTTCTAATGTCAAAGAAGCACTTGGTGATCCTAAATGGGTTCTTGCCATGGATCAAGAATTGGATTCCATTAAAAGGAATCACACTTGGGAGTTAGTTGATTTACCCCAAGGCAAATATACCATTGGCACAAAATGGATGTACAAGGCAAAGTATAAAGCAGATGGCTCATTAGATAGCTACAAGGCTCGCCTAGTAGCTCAAGGCTACAAACAACAAGAGGGAATTGATTATGAGGAGACTTTTGCTCCTATGGCAAAGATGACTACAATCCGCACAGTTATTGCTTTAGCAGCTCAAAAGAATTGGCCTATATATCAGATGGATGTCAAAAGTGCATTTCTCAATGGTAACTTGAAGGAGGAAGTGTATGTGAACCAACCACCAGGGTACACAGTTGAAGGCCAAGAAAACAAAGTCCTCAAATTGAAGAAAGCTCTATATGGGTTGAAGCAAGCACCCCGAGCTTGGTATGCAAAGATTGACTCCTATTTCATCAACCTTGATTTCACTAGATCTGCAGCAGAATCTACTCTCTGTGTGAAACATTGGAAAAACCACATCATTTCGGTTACATTGTATGTGGATGATCTTCTCATTACAGATGATGACACAGAAGGAATAAGATTGCTCAAGGAGGACTTATGAATAAATTTTGAGATGACAAACTTAGGCCTCCTCCACTATTGCTTAGGCATAGAGGTATGGCAACAGCCTAGTAAGATCTTTATCTCACAGGCTAAATACATTCAGTCTATTTTGGAGAGGTTTCGCATGGAGTGTAAGCCCTCTCCCACTCCCATAGAAACCAGGTTGAAATTGGTTAATAATGATGATGAAGAAAGGGTTGATGGCACCCTTTACAGGCAGCTAGTTGGAATTTTGATCTACTTAACTTCAACTAGACCACATATTTCTTATTCAGTTGGCCTTGTTTCCAGATTCATGCAGGATCCTAAGAAGAGCCATTGGATAGCAGATAAGAGGAAATTGAAATTCCTCAAGGCCACACCTCATCATGGCCTTATGTACACATAATGTGATGATTTTTCTTTGATTGGATACACAGATTCAAATTGGGCTAGTTGTCTTGAATCTAGAAGATCCACATCAATGGGTCAGGGCTCTATTTCATGGAGCACCAAGAAGCAGAACACAGTTTCATTATCTTCAGCAGAGGCTGAATATAGAGCAGCAGTTGAGGCAACTAAGGAGGCAATTTGGTTGAGGCAATTACTTCAGGACATTGGGCTACTCATAGATGGTCCAACTTACATATATTGTGACAATCAAAGTACCATTAAAATGACCAAGAATCCAGTATTCCATGCCAAAACAAAGCACATTGAGATCCATCATCACTTCATTAGAGAAATGGTCCAAGAAGACATTATACACATGGAGTATGTACCAACTCAATATCAAGTGACTGACATCTTCACCAAGTCATTTGGGCTAGACAAGTTTTCCCAATTTAGCAAATTGCTCTATGTATGTAATATAAGTCAACATTAAGGGGGAATGTTATCTAATGTTGACTTATTTTTTTCTATAGTTAGGATAGTGCACATTAAGGGGAAATGTTAGAATATTATAATGTGCACTATACCTTCTTTTTGACACTTGTCTTATGCCACTTGTCTTATGCTTTCCAGTTTGAGTTCTCCAACTGGAGTTATGTGTCTTCTGCATGACACTTGGAGTGGAGATTATGACACTTGTCAAATCTCCCTCATAGGATTGATGCCTATATGTTGTAACATATTTCATCAGAGTGGAAAACTAGGCGAACCCTCCTTTGGATTTTAAGTGGTGTACCCTAGATTTTTTTGAGGGCTCTTTCTTGGCATTTGTGTTTCTCATTACCTCCTTTGTTGAGCTCCCTCTTCTTTCAATCCTTCACAAGAGCACACTGAATTTTTTTCATTAAATTTTTACTCAAAGAGATTTGATGTCTATAGAAAGGCAAAAGTGGATTCAAGGCCTGCAATGTTCTTCTCTGTTTTGGCTGCCTCCGCAGGATGTTCAGCAACAACAGGCTGAGATATTGGCATATATGGAGCTATTTGGTCAGTTTACTTCAGAGGAATTCCCAAATGATATTGCTGAGCTAATCCAGAGCCACTATCCAAGTGAGGAAGCTTACCTGTTGGATGATGTCTTAGCAATTTTTGTTCTTCACCATCCAGAACATGGCCATGCAATTATGCATCCATTACTATCATTGATCATCGATGGATTTGTAATATATGACAAGAAGACCCTTCAATTCAGTTTGTTTATTTCTTTGTTCAGCCCATCTAGTGAGAAAGACTATTTGGAGCAATCATGTGGGGAAATTTTAAGAGTTTTAACACTTTAATTTCAATTGTAAGGAGTGTGCCATGTAAGACAAAAACTTGAGAAAATTTCCCTTGTCAGGGAAAATTTGAAATGATGTTTTAATTTTGCCTTGTATTCCACTAGAGAGCGATGCCAGGGAATATTCTTTGATGCCAAGAATATTCTAGATTCTTGATGTTGTTGTTTTTCCACAAGATGAAGGCCCCATTGAGAGTGGAACATAGGGGTATTTATAGTCGTTGGAAAGGTTTTTCCGAGACGGACACATTGGTGGTATCCAATTGTAATTTTGAGGTTGTTCCATTTGCATTTTTTAGACTCAAAGATTGTTGTATCATGGAGTGCACTCTCGATTGAACCCGACACTCCCAAAGCACTTGTATGTGATCCTAGTATCTAGTCACCTTCTCTATAGAACCTGGCGGATGCAGCGGCTGGTTACCCATGCATTTCGGTAGGATGAGATGGTCACCATAAGGACACCTACTCTAGGGACTACAGATATAGACACCCTAGACTCTATCCGAGGACTTTTCCGGATCAACTTCTGAAGACTACAGACATAGACACTTCAGAAGATTATATTCTCTTCTTTCTTCTTCTCCTCCACATTTGGATTCTATGGCTCATTTTATTGTATTTTTTGAGTGCATTTTCGGCAGAGACCGACACTCTTATATGGCTCTAATTCTTTTGTATTAAGGTGCATTTTTGGTATGTCCGAAGTTCGGCGGAGCCCGACACCTTCTAGACGAGATTCACCATGAGGGGGGATATGATATCCATGGTGAACACAGTTAGTAGTGACCTACAGAGGCAACAGACCTAAGGAAGACGCTGACCCTGAGACACCAAAGACGAGGTTGACCTACAAAGGCAACAGACCCAAGGAAGTGGTTGACCCTGAGGCAACAAACCTAGATATACACCAATGATCTAGAATTATTATTCATAGTAGAGCCAAGCACAAAGAGCAGGAGCCTAGACCAAATCATGTAATAAAGGAGGATGTTAGGGTTCTATTTTTAAAAAAGTACACATTAAGGGGGGATGTTAAAATTAATGTGTACTTTGTCTGCATGTTATGACATGTTAAGACATGCCTAGACCAAATCATGTAATAAAGGAGGATGTTAAGGTTCTATTTTTAAAAAAGTACACATTAAGGGGGGATGTTAGAATTAATGTGTACTTTGTCTGCATTTTCGGGATGGCCTTGTCTTGAATTTGTTTTGATATAGGAAACAAATATAGGTAGTGGGGAATGTAGGGAGGCTTTCAAAAGAATCTAGAAATTATTGATGGATGTAGTATCGTTGAAATGTCAACATATCTATTGAAAAAGAATTAGGATGGAAGATAAATCAGCCAATCATAGTGTCAATCTTACACTTAACAAAATTCAAATACTAGAAGGAAACTCATAGATGGAAATTCTATCTCTCAATGAAAATCATAACAAAGAATTGATAAAGGAAAAGTTGTGGCCCAAGCAATAGTAGAAAGGACAAGAAGCTAGAGAAAATCTTCCATGGAAAGGCAAGCAAGGAACAATTCCACTTGAACTAATAGTAAATGAAATGTTTTGTCTTTTATGGGAGCAGACTCCTATGGAAGTCTCATATATATGTGTGTGTCTCATATTTTAATAACAGCATATAATTTGTTATATATTTCACATCCTAACAAGAATGCAAAACTTCATCTAAGGTAAATGGGTTTGGAGCAAGCAGTGGGAAGCAAGGAGTTTCACACTACAATCCCACGTTTCGATCCCATGGGCAGCCACCTCATAAAGCCATGAGGACGCCTCTTGCTAAAGGTCAAGTGGGGTCGAGTGCATGCATATTAGAGATCCAAGACCACCATCAATTTCTCTACAAGCTCTTTCCAATATTAACATTTTAAAAAATTGCCCTAGGAGTTCATAGCAAAGGGTGGGGAGCAATGAGTTTCACATCGTAAACCAAGGTTCAAATCCCATGGATGAACATTAACATTTTAAGCCCATTGGATTTGAGGCAATTGGTGGGGAGTGAAGCGTTTCACATCGTAAACCAAGGTTCCAATCCCATGGGTTGACCCTAACATTTTATCAAATGGCATGAGCTTATATGGTTTAGAACTTGTAATTTCAATTTGAAGAGTTGGGTTCAAATTCTGCCATGCAATATATGCCTAATTGGCAAAAATGTTATTGTAATATCACGGTATGGTTTGTTGACATATCATGCTTACATGGTCATGATGTAATACAGGTGGGCCCTGTTTCAATCCTATATAACCCATTAATATATATATATATATATATATGTTAGCTCAAGTGGTTAAAAATGTGGACTTCTAAGGCAAAGGCCAAGCTTTAAATCTTGCTAGGCAATATATGCATAGTTGCCAAAATGTTATTGCAATACCACTATGTTGTTTGTTGAAATACAATTGTAACACAATCATAATGTAATACAGGTGGGGCCCATTACAATCCCATAAAACCAATTAAGATATATGTGCTATTTAGATTTATTTGAGTTCAGCTAAAATAAATGTACAAAGTTTAATAATAGTTTATTGACAATTTACTATCTTATTGATCCAATAGTTCCCATATTAAAATGTTAAACAAGAACAAAATCGACATGAAATAACAAATACAACCTACAGACAGTTATGATGCACCTATGCTTCACCTTCAAGACTTGAATCATGCCAGGGAACAACACGCACTGATGCCCAATAATGTGATTTCCCATCCATCTACTTACGGGAATTTACAATCTTTCTTTGAACCATTCTTGGAGCCTTAGACTGCTGAACCAAATGGTTAGCTGCAAATTATCAAATTCTGCAAGATGTAGCCTTCTAACTATTTCACAATTGTTTATGATTGATTGCAGACAACAAAGGTTCAAACCTTGACTATGTCAAAAAAATGAATCTTTTAACCACAGACAAAAGCACTATCTTCTTATGCCATCAGGAAAAACCACAACAGTTATCATGCTATCTTGTAAATATTTTGAATAGTTAATTCACAAGAATATTGTTTCCATACGAAAAATGTTAATATAAGTCCGGTGTCTTAGGCTATTTAAAAAGAGAAAAAATAAACGAATGCAGATTTCTCAAAAGAATTTGAAAACATCCATGGTAATGAATATGAAGAAAAGCCATTGAATATCTAAGAAGCACCCAGAAATGACCAAATGCAAATGCTTCTCCCAAAATGGCCACAAAAATCCTTTATCTCTATAGTAGGATTCCAGATAATGCCAGGACACCTTTTTGCACATTAATTCCGGATGAGCCAAAACACAAAATACATACATGTAGAATCATTTAATGTTGTTTCTGATATCTCTCAAAATAGGACAACATATCCCATGAAAAGCAAATATAGAGAGCATTAATTATTGGACACCAAAATTTCAAAATTTTGAACACAGGACAGATAGCATCTTCCATTTCTTAACTTTCTTCCAGGTAAATAAGTGGAAATGCTACTTACTGAAGACAAGCCAGGAACACCATCTTGAACCGAACTGGGAGCCTCCATCATCCTACCACTGAACCATGTTTGCAAGAAATATATCAGATAATAGAATAAACAGTATCAACTGTGTAAATTGATAATCCATATTTTCCATAAATTGCAAAAAGCAGAGAACCTTATAGTAAAACAATTGCAGATATGAATGTGCTTTTCAAATAACAGGAAATGAAGTTGCAGGGATTTTCATGCTCATTAACATCCTCCTAATTTTTGTGTGACTAAAAAAAATGTTGTGCTTTAAGAAAGTGCATGATGACCTCTGTGTGGATGGTAAACCACTCGTTCCAGGCATGTGGACAGTGCCGCCAACTCCTGTGAGTGTGCAAGTGTGCCAAACATGTGCAAAGTGAGCTGTCTAAAGCATGTGCCCTTCTTGTGATGATGTTATTGATATTTTGCAATCATTCAGAAGAGGTATAGATGTTTAATTTATTGATCAATAGAAATGAACAGAATCTCTAACAAAGCACTCAATATCTTAATCCTATCTAACAGAAAAAAAAATATTAGCAACGTGATATAATTGGACTTATAGATCCATGCATCATTAGTTTCTCTTGAAGTTACTGACAGTAGAGACTTTTATATCTACTGCATCAGCGTATCACTCGACTAGAGATTGTCTGATTTCTCTATATTCCATAATGCATATCAGCATACCAGTATCATGGTGGACTTCAGGAACACTGTTTGAGCCTCTAAATCTTTTGTCAATCGGACCAGACCCTCCCTCATCTGAAAAGAAAGATAATGCAAAATTGTTAGCTATTCAACGTTGTTCGACTAACAAAATTTTCGAAAGATATCATCTAGGTAACAGAGATGCCAAAACTTTCATACGTAAGAAAAAATTTATTTCATTAAAAAATTAAGGGACTTAAAGAACGCCATATCTACCTGTCCGCAACCGTTTTACCCGTGAATTGGCCTTTGCAAGTTCAATGTGCAGAATAGCCTCCATGTCTGGATCAAAGTCCATACCCTGTATGCATGCATGCATTACTGTTTAAAAACAAATTATTACACAGAAAGAGTCAAAAAAAAATAAAACACCACTACTTATTTCTTATTATATAAGAATTTGATAATAGCTCTTATTAGAGGTCACTGGCTAGTTTGAAGCACTGTAAAGTAGAAGAATAGTAGGAATCCACATTAACATCATGTGAAAGCCCACAATCTTTCCGCATTCTGTTTGTTAGGAAAAACTTCAGATTTTATACCTGCAAGTAGAAACACAATGACAGAGAACAAAAAACAGCAACACAAGTAACACAGAGATTTACGTGGAAACCTGCAATGTGCAGGAAAACCACGGGGCAATGGCAACTTCTCCTTTTTATTATTTTCAGCAAAACTTTACATTCACATTTTCAACATTACATAGATATGCAAGGGATCAAGTCCCTTTTATAGAGCATGAAGGGAAGACCCTGAACCGTTCGTTTCCTCTCCCAAAGGAAGCCTCCGCAAAACTGTTCGTTTCCATGCGCAACTGAAGCGATTCGTCTTCCATGTCCCGACGTCTATCCTGGACGTCTACTTGCCTAGACGTCTGGCTGCCAAGACGTCTGGCCTAGACGTCTAGCAGCCCAGACGTCTAGCCTGCTGCCTAAACGTCTGGCCTAGACGTCTAGCAGCCCAGACGTCTGATCTAGACGTCTGGCCCAAGACGTTTGGCCTAGACGTCTAGCAGCCCAGACGTCTAGCCTGCTGCCTAGACGTCTGGCCTAGACGTCTAGCGGCCGGACGTCCGTCTGCTGCCTGGACGTCCGACGCCCGGACGTCCGGCTAGACGTCTAGCAGCCCAGACGTCTGGCCCCTAGACGTCTAGCAGCCCAGACGTCTAGTCTGCTGCAGCTTCCTTTTCTGCTGATTGTGCACCTGTATAGTGACTTCACTTCCTAACATTCTCCCACTTGAAGTCAGTATTCAGGAATTCTTCTGCCAAAGATTTTCATCCAGTGCCAATTGCCCAATGCTGCCCTTGTTACTTTTTCAGCAAGCCCAGAGAAGTTCTGCACCACTCAAACTTCTCTACCTTGACCGACTTTGTAAGCATATCTGCAGGATTCACTTCGGTGTCGATTTTCTGCAACAGGATCCTACCTTCTTCCACCACATTTCTTATAAAGTGGTACTTGACATCAATGTGTTTCGTGCGATCATGGAATGTTGGATTCTTCACTAGCTGAATAGCACTTTGGCTATCACAATGCAGCGTAATTTTCTTCTGCATTACCTTGAAGTCACCCAACAATCGCTCTAGCCAAATTGCCTCTTTGTTGGCATGAGTCGCTGCAATATATTCTGCTTCAGTGGTTGATAAAGCCACAACAGATTGCAACTTAGAAGCCCAACTCACCGCTCCACCAGCAAGAGTGAAGGTATATCCTGTAGTGGACTTTCTCCCATCTCTATCTCCACCATAATCAGAATCCACAAAACCTTTAACTTGCAAATCTGCCGATCCAAAGTAAATGGCAACATCTGAAGTGGCTCTTAAATATCTAAATATCCACTTCACCGCATTCCAATGCTCCTTACCGGGATTTGCCATGTACCGGCTGACTACTCCCATTGCTTGGGCAATATCCGGTCTGGTGCTCACCATGGCATACATGAGGCTTCCTACTGTCGATGAATACGGTACACGAGACATGCTTGTCTTCTCTGCTTCGTTCTAGGACACTGGTTGGAAGACAACTTTAAGTGTGGAAGAAGTGGGGTACTAACTGGTTTTGCATTTTGCATATTGAAGCGCTGCAGAATCTTCTCCACATATGACTTTTGACTTAACCAGATCTTTCTTCCTTTTTTGTCCCTGTGTATCTTCATCCCTAAAATTTGGTTTGCTGCTCCTAAATCCTTCATTTCAAATGTCCTAGCCAACTGAGCCTTAAGTTCAATGATTTTCTTCATGTTGGGGCCTGCAACCAACATATCATCAACATACAACAGCAAAATAATAAAACTGCCATCATCAAACCTCTTATAGTATCCACAATGGTCAGCTTCACTCCTGCTGAAACCTTGGCTCTTCATGAAGGTGTCAAATTTCTGTACCACATCCTTGGCGCCTGTTTCAACCCGTACGGTGATTTCTTCAGTCTGCAAACCAAATGCTCTTTGCCTCTTTCTTCATAGCCCTGAGGCTGATCCATATAAATCTCTTCCTCGAGATCACCATGCAAGAAAGCAGTCTTTACATCAAGCTGCTCCAGTTCTAAATCTTGTGCGGCTACAAGTGCAAGTAGAACTCTAATAGTAGTCATCTTCACAAGCTGGAGAGAAAATTTCATTAAAGTCAATACCTGACTTTTGCACATAGCCTTTTGCCACCAAGCGAGCTTTATAGCGTTCCAACAACCCATCGTTGTTCTTCTTCACTTTGTACACCCACTTGTTTCCAACGGTCTTTCTTCCAGGTGGGAGATCCACAAGTTCCCACGTTTTATTCTTGCGAAGTGCCTCGATTTCCTCCTCCATGGATTTCCTCCACTTTTCTGCATTCTCGGACTCTCTAGCTTCCTGAAATGAACTAGGTTCACCATCATCGGTTAACAAAGCAAAAGAGGACTGATAAACATGAGAATACCTTTCCGGACACTTTTGTGGACGTGTAGATCTTCTAACCCAATGATCTGTTGATTGTGGCTCTTGGTCTTGTGACCGTTGTGGCTGCTCTACTTGCTGTTTTGCATGCTGATCAAAAACTTCAGCATGCTGATTTTCATATTCATCTTCACTCATTTCTACTTCAACTGGTACAACATTAGGAGTTTGTTGTACCTCCTTCCTTTGCATGGATTTTTCATCAACAATTACATCCCGGCTAATAATTACCTTGTGGGCGGTAGGATCCCACGGTCTATACCCCTTCACTATATCTCCATAGCCGAGAAAAACACATTTGCTTGACTTTGGGTCAAGCTTGGACCTTTTTTCTTTGGGTACATGGGCAAACGCATCACAGCCAAAGGTACGCAAATGAGAGTAATCAATTGGCTTACAACACCAAACCTCCTCCGGAATCTGTCCATCCAACGCAGTTGTAGGTGACCTGTTAATAAGATAAACAGCTGTATTAACAGCCTCTGCCCAGAACTTTTTCTCCAACATGGCTGCGCTAAGCATGCTTCTTGCACGTTCCATGATTGTGCGATTCATCCGCTCAGCCACACCATTTTGTTGTGGAGTATATGGTACAGTCTTCTGGTGCTTAATACCTTCCTGCATACAAAATTTATCAAATTCCTTGGAGCAATATTCACCCCCATTATCTGACCTGAGACATAAAATCGACTTGCCCAAACTCTTCTCTACCCGTGCTTTGAACTCTTTAAATTTCTGCAAAGCTTCCGACTTCTTCTTCAGAAAATAAACCCACACTCTCCTAGAATAATCATCTATAAAAGTCAGAAAATAGATGGCGCCATTTAAGGACTGAGTGGGGACTGGTCCAAATATATCCGAATGTATAAGTTGCAGAAAATCAGAACTCTTACCAGGACTTGCGATAAACCGAACCCTCTTTTGTTTACCAAAAATACAGTGCTCACATAAGTCTAAATTGCAAGACTTAATCCCAGAAAGCATACCTCTGTCATGCAGAATTTTCAGGCCTTTTTCACTCATATGGCCTAGGCGTTGATGCCATAGCATTACTGCATCCTGAACAGAAGTTGTTGTTGTTGCATGGTTTGTCACCGTATCACCGCATAAACGATATAGGGTCCCATAAGATTCTCCCTTTGCTACTACAAGAGCTCCTCTGGTAATTTTGCAGTAGTTGTTACTGAAAGTGACAGAATACCCTAGCTTATCCATCATTTTGATTGAGAGCAAATTCTTCCGCAAATCGGGCACATGTCGCACATCACATAACATCCTTTCTCTACCATCGTCCAGCCTGATCCTTATATCCCCTCTTCCCACAATTTCTAAAGGGTGATCATCACCCAAATAGACCTTTCCACCACAGTATGGCTGATATTTGTCAAACCAGTCTCTGTGGGGAGACATGTGGAAAGATGCACCTGAGTCCAAAACCCAGGTATATAAAACAGATCTGTTGTTACTGATACAGAAGGCTTCACATGTTGCCGTCTCTCCTGAATCTGCTGCTGGCCTCGGTGATGGCTGATTTTGCTTTTCACCATTCTTTAATTGCCAACGAGTCCTTCTTTGAGTGTCCTGGCTTCCCACAATGCCAACACTTCCCTTTTTGCTTATGTCCTTTAGACTTAGATCTGGATTGTTTTCTACCTTGTTTACTCCCCTCGAAAGATCGACCTCTCACAGATAGGGCTTCATTGGTTGAGGGTTCCAGAGACGTTTTTCGCCTCAACTCTTCTGCCAACAAAGCGGCTACCACATCATCAAATTTGAGAGATTCTGATGATGAATTGCTGATGGTCATCACCATATGATCCCAAGTGTCCGGGAGGGAACAAAGTAGGGTGATAGCTCTATCTTCATCCTCCATCTTCACATTAACTGAAACCAGTTATTGATAAGAGTATTAAACTCATTCAAATGATCTACCACGGATGAACTTTCCTTCATCCTCAAGCTATAAAGCTGCTTTTTCAGAAAAACCTTATTTGTTGTTGATTTTGTTTCATACAACTTTTCAAGCTTTTGCCAAAGGGCTTCCGCGGTCTTCTCTTCAACTACATTGAACAAGACAGAGTCCGCTAGGCAGAGACGGATTGTAGAAACCGCCTTCCTGTCCAGCGTTGCCCACTCCTCATCTTTCATGTTGCTCGGTTTACTCGCGACCCCTTTCAAGGCTTGAGCTTGGTCATTCTGAACCAGCAAATCCTCCACCTTCATCTTCCATAGAGCGAAGTTCCTGCCATCAAATTTCTCAATCTCGAACTTGGTTACACCTCCTGTCATTGTTGCAGCTCCCACTCGCACAAAACCTTAGCTACGATACCAGATGTTAGGAAAAACTTCAGATTTTATACCTGCAAGTAGAAACACAATGACGGAGAACAAAAAACAGCAACACAAGTAACACAGAGATTTACGTGGAAACCTGCAATGTGCAGGAAAACCACGGGGCAATGGCAACTTCTCCTTTTTATTATTTTCAGCAAAACTTTACATTCACATTTTCAACATTACATAGATATGCAAGGGATCAAGTCCCTTTTATAGAGCATGAAAGGAAGACCCTGAACCGTTCGTTTCCTCTCCCAAAGGAAGCCTCCGCAAAACTGTTCGTTTCCATGCGCAACTGAAGCGATTCGTCTTTCGTGTCCTGACGTCTATTTGCCTGGACGTCTACCTGCCTAGACGTCTAGCAGCCCAGACGTCTGGCCTGCTGCCTAGACGTCTGACCTAGACGTCTAGCAGCCCAGACGTCTGGTCTGTTGCCTAGACGTCTAGCAGCCCAGACATTTGATCTAGACGTCTGTTGCCTAAACGTCTAGCAGCCCAGACGTCTGCTGCCTAGACGTCTGGCCTAGACGTCTAGCAACCCCGACGTCTGGTTTGCTGCCTAAACGTCTGGCCTAGACGTCTAGCAACCCCGACGTCTGGTCTGCTGCCTAGACGTCTAGCATCCCAGACGTCTAGTCTGTTGCAGCTTCCTTTTCCTGATGACTGTGCACCTGTATAGTGACTTCACTTCCTAACACTGGTTTTGTATGCTAAATAGTTCGGCCCAATAGGTTTTTTATCGCAGTTGTACTAAGCACATAGGTAGTTATTGCAGTATGTCTTTACCAGAGTAAGCAAGAGTACATGAATTTCTAGCCTTGGGTATCAAAAGAATACAAATCCCTTCAAAGACACATCACTGAAAATAAACACCAGCGTAGAATAATTACTAACTATCACTTTTTTTACCATGGTTGATTCCTAGCCTTTGAATCAAACTGCTTAGGAAGCATAGAAAGAAAGAAATTATATTAATGTCCATAAGTGCCTAAAGCAGGTCAAGGGGAATCATAAAATACACTTGGTGACTTTACCATAGAAGATCACTATTAGGAGAAGGAAGAATGCTTGAAGTGTGGTTATCACTAATTCATACATCCATATGCAAGAACTCGTAGGAAATAACTATGAATGAGCCAATGCAACTCTTGATGACGTAAGAAGGGGACTGTCTTAGAAGAGCCAAACTGGTAAAAGGATGTCTCCCAAACACTCGCCTACCATCTACAGCTGAAGATCCTCCAGGTAAACAGAGGAATCTGGAAATGCATGCCTGTCTGGACCATTAGGGCCCTTAATTACAAAGAATTAAGGGCATAGTAGGAGTGTTGGTCCTTTTGGTAGAAGGATGTCTCCCAAACACTCTCCTACCATCTACAGCTGAAGATCCTCCAGGTAAACAGAGGAATCTGGAAATGCATGCCTGTCTGGACCTTTAAGGCCCTTAATTACAAAGAATTAAGGGCATAGTAGGAGTGTTGGTCCTTTTTGTGTCACAGGCCCTTTAAGTAACTATTGAAAACCTATCTAGACTTTTGAACAAATTTTGCATTGCTATTGAAGGGTCACTAGGGAAACATAGCTTTATTAAAATATCGAAAAACACTGACTACTAACCTTGCTACATTCCTGACAATCATAGTTCTTGGCATCTAAACTATAAGAAACCGGAAAACAGCCTATCCCTTCTAGGAGGGCCAGACGAAGGAATGTGACAAAGATGATGTCTTGAAATAGTAGAGAACTCGGACTCAACACCCACTTGGCATGGCCAATTTTTGACTCAAACTTGTACTCAACCAAAACAAAAAAAAAAACGAAGAAAATGCAAATTTTCATTGGAAAAGAGTTTTTTTTCATGCATATCACAATTAATTAACATTATACAAATCCAAAATTAATACTATAAGCAATACAACCTTAAACTACACATGAAAGTGACAAAACACACATTGATTAAAGAAATTTTAATGCCAAGTAATATTTTTGTATTGATTATCATATAAAAAGGTACAAAATGTGTCAAAATGCCTCATAGGCCCACTACAACAGTCAACTAATCTATCTAGTGTCTAGCAATGCCTTTGCCCTTTGCCCTAGTTGAAGCTCTAGTCCTCTCTCTTTGTGCCCGTGCCCGTTGTTAGCAACTCAATACTTTCCTCACAAGATCTCACATATCAAAATAAAATATTCACACAATTACATTCATTCAATAACAAACTCACATAAAATATAATATTGAAGAATATATATGAGAAACAATGGTGAAATTGTTCTATTGATCAACAATGCATTACATAGTTTTATAGTTCTTGAAAGAACTAAAAATAGACACGGTGGTTGAGAGAAATCCTCTTAAACTTATTACAACAAACTAACTTAAAGATAGCTCTTATCCCAACAACATGTTAATCTTGGACTATGATCAAACATTGACCAACCAAGCCAAAACCTCAACGTATGCTATTCAAATTAACTAGAAATATGTAAATCAAAACATTAAACTAAAACTAAATACTAGGACTTAATACTTAGGACTAAGGAGGCAATGTTGAAAATATTCCAACATTCTCCCCCTTGATGCTAAAGACACTCATGCAAGAGTTCTTTAAGCATCACAGAGTTGGAAGAAAATATTTCTCTTACGTTTCCTCCAATCTTGAATCAAGAAATCAAAATTTACAAAATACTTATGGTGGCACTCCTTCCACTCTTCATGTGGAATTTCCTGCAAATGCTTGAGTACCTTCTTTTGTTGATTAGCTCCCCCTTCAACAAAATTATCTCCTCTTGTGGTTTTCAGCAACCACTCTCTTACATCTTTATCATTATGGTCTTTAAAACATGCTCTCACATTTTGATCTTCTTTTACATCTTCAACACTAAACAATACTCCACATGTGTATTTACAATTAATCATCTCACATAGATGATTATACCATAAAACTCTTTCACATATTTCCACACAAAAGATCATAACAAATATGGCCATATATTGACCAACTACATATGCAACATAAAGTTGCTCCTCACACAAATATTCTCTCACAACAATGACTTTATAAGAATTCCTTCTCCCAAGGAATTTTGAACACATCATTTTGATCCATGTGACCCAAGTTCTCCATCACTGTATTCTCTCCAAGAAGACTCTTCATCAAAGTTGTCTCAATGAGACAATCACCTTTCTTTTCATTCCTGCTCACAAAAAACAAATCATTAATCATAAAAACATTACCTTTAGTATGAGTAGATTTGGTGCTTCCCATAAAGCTATTTTGTAGCAGTTCTCCTTCAGGGTATGTTGCTTCAAGATCAACCATCAACTCTTCACTAAAAATTCTCCTCCTTTGTTCAATCCATGTTGGTGTGTTGAAACACCAGTCATTCAAGCAATCATACATTGTTGCCTTTTCAAGACAACTCTCTTTCTGCAATGTAGTCACTCCAAGTGAGTGATCATCATCCATGAGTGATGTTTTCTTTGCCATTACAACAAGAAAATCAGCAATCTCATTTTCATTTTCTGTTTCTATCTCATTTGTCACATATATATATATATATATATATATATATATATCAACTCAAGCAATGCAAATACAATGTATTGCAAAGCTTGTTCGATCACCATTACAATGCTTTGTCTTCAATATATACATCTTGGACATGAAACTCTTCACATTCACAAAACTCATGACCTTTCTACTTTCACTAACTTTTTATCTCCTCAAACTTACGGGAGATTTAACTATTCATATTACTCATTAGAGAAATATATGTTATTGACTCTTGATAATGACAAACCTATAATGATAACACATTAAAAGACAAACATTTACATGACTCTTTTCACACCACATATTTACAAATTAATTACAAACTTTAGACTCAAATATTTACAAACTATTTATAAGCTATTTGCAATATTCTTGCACGGTATCAAATAATGTAATACTTCCAACACCCCCCATATTACAATATTTCGTAAGAAGGTATTTTGTCTTCATTTGCTTTGGTCTTCTTGATCACTTCTTGTCCTTCTTCATGGTGATGTTTCTTGAATATTTTTGGATCTTTGTCTTTGTCTTTATTCAAGAGGTACCTGTTTTTGTCCCAATACTGATAGTAGTTGTTACCTGTACCTATCACACTTCTGTCTTCACTAGCAATATTCTGTGTTATTGATCTGAGTTTGTTGTTTCCTATCATGACATTCGTGATACTAGGAAGCAAGTCATCACAATGATATAGATCATAGCTTATATCATTATTGTCTTTTCTGCTATCAAACTTGTTATCAATGCTATCCAATGTAGAATATAACAATTCATCATCCTTGATATTTGTATGTCATGTTCTATCATGTCCCTGTTTAGTCCCAATTGCTTTTGTGTGTTTTTTAAATCCATCATAATCTTCTATAGCTAACAAATTATCATAAACCCTATTACTATTTGTATCACATTCTTTACCAACACATATGCCTTTTGTATATTCTTTGTCAATGCTCAAATCCCTTTTGTCATATGTTATATCTATTCCTTGAACAAGATCATAACACACATGAGCCTTCATGGGTTCCAAATTAAAAGTATTTTCTACCATGAGTTTCACATTTTGTTCTTCCGCTTCTATTTTTGTTAACCATTTTGGCTGTCTTAGTGATCTTTTTGTTGGAATCAAATAACTGTTTAACATTACTTCTTTCAAATCTCCAGATATTTTAGTTTGTTCCTTAATCAAGTTAAGGTTTTCTCTACAAATTGTTGAGTACCATTTAGCTTCTTTCTTGTTCACATATGTTATCTCGGAGCTCATCTTGAACATTTTTAAGAAATCTTTATTGACTCAAAATTTTGAATGCACTTCTCTCTAATATAAGTCTTTGATATATTGTTCCTTCAATCAAATATGTCTTTTCCTTTTTAAATAATTTCTTCTTGAAAATCAACAATTCTTTTCCTTAATAATTAACTCAACTTTTTGTCTTTGACTTTAATAAATTCTTTCTTTATTTGTTTGGCTTATGCTAAATAGCCTTCAAGTAATTAATCTTTCATATTCTTGATTGTGCTTCTGCTTTAACTTTGTTCTTTCAACAATATGTCTTTGAATAATTTCCCTTCTTCAACAATTCTTTTCAATATAATATAATTTGGCCCTTTCATAAATAATTCGACTTTCTTTAAAGGTCTTCAAATTTAATAAAATCTTTTTCCTTCAATATAACTAATTTCTTTGTAGTAGAAATCCTTTTTACTCCCAAATTCAATATTTAAAGATCTTTTCTTCAATATAGTTTCTTCAAATAATTCTTTTCTCTTTCTTCAATTTTTTACTTTTATTCTTCACTCTAATTTTCCTTTAATATTTATATCTCAACGGATTCTTTCTTCTGTCTTCAATAAACTTTCTTTCAATTATTTTAATTAATTCACTTTCCTTAAACAATTATTCTTCTTCACTTCAATTCTTCTTCCTTTAAATAATTATTCTCTCCCTCAAATAATATATATTTTTTCATTATATAATTGCAAATTTTCTTATTTCCTTATCAATATCAATATTTTCCCAATCTATTCTTTCCTATCCTTTCAACCTTAATATTATCAAATATTTTAATTGCTCTCCTTTAATTTCACTTTATTCTTTGAACAAATACATATATTAGGGAATACCTTAGCAAATTAAGCGCCCATTACTTTCTCACGCGTTCTTGCGCTCAAACCTTCCGACGCTCACACCATTCTCACACTTTCCTATGCTCAGACCTTTTGATGCTCACACCAGTCTCACGCTTTCCTGTGCTCAGATCTTCCGACATTCACTACAATCTAGAAATTCGTTCTGCTGCAATGTGTGTTACACTCAACACCCGCGTTTAAACGTTCCCTCTCCAACAATCAACGTTCCATCTGTCCACAACTTGAGTGTTACCTGCACGTTGCCAACACGTGCTTCTAGGCAGCTCTTTTTGCTTCGTCTGGCTTTTATATTTAATTCTTTCTTTTCTCCTGTGTTTTCTCCCGCATTCTCCTTCAACTTGACGTTCAACTTCAACATCTTCTACTCTGTCGCATATGGTCTTCAAACGTTCTCTCTCAACTTAATCTCTCCAAATTTTTGTTGCTTCTAGCCTGTGCTAGGGTCACACCGTGAATTCCTTCTTCAACTGAGATGTCCTCAACAATAGCTCACTTTCGTGGCTTCTCTCCTCACATGACTTTCTTCACATGGATAGACTTCTCTTCTTTCACAAATGTTGCTCTTCTCCCAAGCACTCCAATGATGGCTCTGATACCACTGTTAGCAACTCAATATTTTCCTCACAAGATCTCACAATATATCAAAATAAAATATTCACACAATTACATTCATTCAATAACAAACTCTCAAAAAATTTAATATTGATGAATATATATATCAACTCAAGCAATGCAAATACAATGTATTGCAAAGCTTGTTCGATCATCATTACGATGTGTCTTCAATATATACATATTGGACATGAGACTCTTCACATTCACAAAACTCTTGACCTTTCTATTTTCACTAACTCTTCATCTCCTCAAACTCACGAGAGATCTAACTCTTCATATTTCTCATAAGAGAAATATATTTTATTGACTCCTAATAATGACAAACCTATAATGATTACACACACTAGAAGACAAACATTGGTTCAAGGATACTGCAATGGTAAAGGCATTGGATTCTCCTAGTGGAGACCCAAGTTCGATTCACGAGGAGGGTGGCCCCCAATGTGCCCCCAGGCTCCAACTGTATGCTTTGGCTATTACTGTATGTTTCCAATAAAATAAAATAAAAAGACAAACATTTACATGACTCTTTTCACACCACATATTTACAAACTAGTTACAAACTTTAGACTCAAATATTTACAAACTATTTACAAGGTACTTGCAATATTCTTGCAAGGTATCAAATAATGCAATACTTCCAACACCTGTGCCTCTTCCTTTGCCTTTGCCGCTAAGTCCTCCGCCATACTTTCAAAATCATCCATTGAAAAGAGATGCTCTTGCTCCTCCTCCTTTAGCTTTATGATTCATTCATATGATGGATCAATCTCATCTAAATCAATGGTTTCATAAATTGATCCTACAATTTTTTTGTGGTGGAGACAAAGGTTGTAATGAACATATACAAACTATTCACTTTTATCGCATGAGTCTATTGCGCTTCTTGGAGTGAATGTGCTCAAACATACTCCCATTGCACTCACAACCTTACGTGTTGCATTGTTGACATAAAATTTTGATGGCAACACGTTGACGATTAGGCATATAGGCACCAAAGTCCTTCCATCATAAATCTAGAAAATACCAAGAAAAATGAAATTTAAAAATTTATGTAAAATTTTAAACTGAGATTATTTTTTAAAACAAATCAAAATACAAAATCAATAATTATTAGATTCACAAGGGTTACTTGGCATCTGAGTTGCCCTTCCTCAAATGCACTATGGAGTTGTGAAAAGGTAGCCCTCACATATCTTGTAATCTTGCAACTCATCCTGTATCATATTGCGAGTGTTCTCATATGGCACCATCCGGGTAAGGCATTGTTGAAGGCCCAACATCACCTCATAGTCAACCTCAAATGAATCATCATAAAAGAATTTGGGGTTGAGGTAGTACCCCATTGCATGTAGTGGGCTATGGAGCTGAGAAGTCCAATCCATCGCTGGTCAATTTGTTCCCAAAGAGGATTGTATTTGGGCTTGGAATAATTATAAAATAAGGCAATTGCCTCTTTGGCCCTCTCTATGGACTCATATACATATCCCAATGGTAATTTTTCTCCATCAACAAGACGGAGAACCCTCACCAAGGGCTCTGACACCTAAAGTCAAATAAGAGATTTTAGTTATTGTTAGCAACTTAGCTATTTGAAATTTTAATTACAATTCATAATTTTCAATTGGAAAAAAAATAGAAAAAAAAACTTAGTCTTGTACCTTGATTGCCTCATTCATAGTTGTCCAAAAGGGCTCCTCAAACACATAATTGTACACCTTCTAGCCCTCACCAAAGAATCGATATCTAGCAACATCTTCTCCATTCCACTCCTTATTCACAAACATCCTCTTCAATGCCCCCTTTGCATCAAAGAGGCTTTGCAATGTAATGAAGTTTGTGGCAAATTGTGTAACTACAGCTCACACAAGCTCCCTCCCATTAGTGAAATGCCTTATTAGTTGGAAAACTCACATTTGGTTGTGGATGAATTTTGTAATTCATTGCGCCTTATTTACAACCTCAGACACCCAAGATAATTTCTCAATGTCTTCAAGAAGCAAATCGAGACAATGGGTTGCACATGGTGTCCAAAAAATTGTGGGGAATCTCTCCTCCAAAATCTTTGCAGCTGCCACATACGCTGTTGCAGTGTCTGTGATAAATTGGACAACATTCTCCTCCCCTACCTCCAACACAACCTCCTCCAATAACCTAGCAAGCATTTCGGCACTCTTAGCTTGTGTTGATGCATCCACTAACTTGAGGAACACAATTCCTCGTGTAGAAGCAACCAAAACATTAATCAATGTTGAATTCTTCCCTTCGGTCCACCCATTAGACATGATCGTGCAACCCCTTTTCTCCATATCTTGCGCTGCTTTTCAACCAAAAACTAGATATCCTCCACAGATTCCTAAAGGAGAGGGCCCTTAAAATCATCATAAGTGGGCAACTTATCCTGGGCTGCAAACTGTGAGGGCATCAACCATTCCCCATCAATATGGAGACTTGGCCACATTGAAGGGAATGTCAGAAAAATAACTAAAGCTTGAACAAGCCTTCCTTGCAGCCTTGTGCCTCTCCTGGTTCCATGTAGTCATACCCTCAAGCGTGGGTTGTGACCCAAGGATGGAACGTTCCATGAAAAATGGCTCCTCTGTCCCATTCACTAGGTGTGCCACTGATGGACTCGATCCACTATGGCACTGCTGAAAATGGCTAAAGATGTTGCTGCTACCCTTTGTAGGAGGCCGAGAAGGAGTAGCAATTGCTTCGCTTGTTTTTCTTTTTAGTTTTTGCTTCTCTTCATAATATTAGGAGGGCATTGCATTCCTCATTACTTCAAATTCCCCTTTTTCACATAGCTTGACATCATGGCCAACTAACTTCGCCAAATGGTATTTGAGGTGGTTTATACCTCCACAAAATTTTTCATCACAAAAGTTACAATAAACCTCCCCTTACTTCGAGCCATCCCTCGCATACTTTCAAGCTAGGTCTCTTTTTCCCATCAATTTATTTCAATGTGGCTACACATGGAAACAATAATCAAGTAGTTAGAAGATTTTTTTTTAAAGCCCTAGGGTTTAAGCATTGACTGCTGAAACTTTGCTTTTCTACCTCAAATGTACTGTTGAGTAGTTGTTAGATTCTTGAAAACTAAACTAGGGAAATTTTTGGTTTAGGATGCAAACGAGTGTTGTTTGGGTCTGATTTCACCTTCTCTTTGCTCACTCTACAAGTGGAAACAGCACAAATTAGGCCAATATAGAAAGAAAAAAAAAAGTTTTTATGTCATGTTTTTACCGCCGCACCCAAATTTTTTTTTCTCATACTCGCAAGTAAAAAGACTCAACGAGCCAGAAAAACTCACCGAGCTAGGTCGAAAAAAACCCGAGAGGGCCGACTCGGGCACAGACTCAGCAAGTTTTTCAAAAACTCAAGTTTCATAACTATGGTCCTAACAAACATTTTCCCTTCCCAGTATAGTCTCAAATGGGTTGTCACTCTTAGCCCATTTCTCCTACTCTTTCTGAAGAAATGGGTTTCCCTGTGTTTCACCCCTCCCAAAGAAACAATGATTTCACTCAAACCAAAAAAAATACTGGCTATCCCCACTAACACCTTCCCCACTAAGCTTGAAATATACCATCCCTACCCTGCATCAATCCTACCATGCCTGAGCAACAACCTTTTTATATACAAGGTAGATACAAACATATATAAAAAATGAAACATTTTATTACATATCAGGTATCATTCAAACGTTTCAAACTGCAAAAGAAAATCTTATTGTGATTTTTATTAATAATACTTTATTAAGGATTCAAGGAATGGTCCAATAGGAATATTGCCAAATGATTTAAAATCAATGGACTTCATAGATTTGATGGTGTTCTAGATGAACATAATGCATTTCCATCCTCTAACAGTTCCACTAATTAGTTGTGTCAGGAAAGGTATAAGACGTTGAAATCACTTTTATCTTGGATTGTTGAATATACATAGTATGGTTCACAGTTTATCATCTGTTTATGAAGTACGAGTTGTATATGAGGCTTGTCTAGCAAGCAAACAACAAGAAGCCAAGTTTCACCATAGTCACTCACAGGCATGACAGGTAGTAGGAGTGGTGTATGTGGACCTAATAAAATGCAATCTCTTTGTGGTTCTCAAAATGTTGTTCCATTTATTTATGATTTTTTTACATAAGTTATTGATATATGTCCTTGTGCAAAACCTATTATTTTTGAAAATTTCAAAGCCATGGTTTTGAAAGAGGCAGGTAAAAGTATCAAGGTGCTATGTTCCGATAGAGGTGGACAGTGTGAATCAAAGGATTTTCTTTTTCATATTTTTGTCAAAGGGTGTATAAAGCAACATAGACCAAACAAAAATTATGTTGCAAAGCCAAAAATGCATTTTGGATAAAGATTGTTCCTTGTATTTTAGAACACCGAAATCTTAAACCACATTTTTGTTAGGATCCCATCCTAACGTTATTTTGTAATTCTCATTGCTTATGTAATGACCCACTTCCAACGTGGGGGATCCCATCTATAATGTTATTTTGCAATATTTTGTAATGTATGTGGCAAGTTAGGCTCCTAGCCAAGTGGGGCCATTTTATGTAACCGTTATCAAGATTGTAACCGACGTTTGGTAGAAGATTCTAGCTCGAGTGGCATTTTGCATGTAAGCCAACTCTTGAGCTTAGGGTTAGGGTTGCATGAAGTCTTTCTTTAAAAGCTATGAAGCCATGTACGAATGTATCTTTTTGCAAGTGAATGAAATATTGAAGGAGGTTGCCCCCTCGAAGAGGCCTGCGATTCAATGTTTATTGTGAGAGTGTTTAATTCTGCATTTACTTTCCGCATTGTGATATTGCATGAGTTTCTACTTAATTTCAGTATTTTGTGTGAGTTTTCTTAATTTTAATAGTAGGTTCCTAACAAGTGGTATCAGAGCGCTTTCCAGGGCCGAGTTCTGCTGCGATTGCGACAATTCTTGCTCAGCCATTTTCGCCTATTAGGTATAATTTTCCTATGTTTTTTCATTCTGTTTTCCTTTATTTAAAAAACAAAAAAATCAGCAAAAACCAGAAAAAGCCAAAAAAAATAGTTTTTTTTTAGTAGTTGAGTAGGCTAGAAACCCTGTGTCGGGGGTTTTAAAATATCGTGAAGGAGCTATCATTATTGGCTAAGCTAGATAGCCCATAAAGCATCTAGTGAAGTGAGGGGCGATCAGGCTCCAATACCCAGGCCTCAGACAACACTCGCACACGGAATTGAGCTCCCACGCATCTTCGGGTGTATCGGGAGACCATTTTAGGCTTAAACAAAATTTTATCTAATAGGAAGCTTTTCGGCCTTGTATCATCCATAGTCCATGGGACACAACATCTCGGATGATTACCCTCTCGTACTATCAGAGAGGTAGATAGTGTGCTCAAGGGTATGTGTGGAATCCTCCTTGGGTAGTGGCCTAAAATATTGGTCCAAGCACTATTGTTCATCACTGCGGTATAATAGAGGGCCTATGGGTGTTACATACTCCTCTGCCTAGCATACCCTGGTTCTATCAAAAACTTCAACCTACAAAAACATCTCCCTGTTCTGCTGAACCTGCATTCACGACCCACAAAAGTGAGCATACGAAGAAGGACTTCCCTATCATAGAAGAACAAACTTGCATGCACCAAACAGTCAAGATAGAGTCTGCAAGTGTCTATCATAGTCTAAAATATTCTAGTACCATCCGGGTTAGTGAATAATGATAGGGTCAATGATAGTAGATCGAGTTGATAGTGATAGTAACAATCATATATAATAGAAAAATTATAGGTTGTCAAGGTCAGAAATAGAACCGTCAGTGTCAATAACTACACAATACAGAGGATCCTAAGGTCAATGACGTGAACAATGTTAGTAACTATAGTACAGGTGATAAGGATAGAGACAAGATAGTGACAAGGTGGTCAATCGACAGAACGCATAGGTCAAAGATAGTTGATCCAGTACCCAACTTTTGAACCGTATCTCTAAATCAAAAATCGACCACACCAGTAGACTCATCAAAATAGAGGATAAAAAATTCTGGGGTGCCCAAAATCCATGTTGTGGGATATAGCTCATTGTGACCATCTTTTCGAGCTGATCATTTTGATATATAACACCCAAGCACTTTTTGGACTCCTTACTAAAAATAGTAACTCCTAAAACCACACTTCTATTTTTAGTAATTCAGTAAAAGAGGTTCAAGACTATCCAAAATGGCTGTTGGCACTCGTGGACATCAAAAAGAGATAGATCAAACCACCTCATTGTTGGAATCCCTAAAAAGCACCATTGATAGCATGCAAATAGCAAATCAAGCCATGATGGCAGAGCTTCAAAATTTTAGAGATGATTATGATACCTCCAGAACCCGCCTAGAAGAACAACTTGCAGATGTTGAGTCCAAATTGCAAGGTGGTCCAAGCAAGTCTGAGTACCGTACTGAACAATCACATTCTGATAAAGGTAAAGGAAGGGCAACATATGACTCTCACCCTCACTATGATCATGATCCTACCTTTAAGATGCCTAAATTAGACTTTCCTAAGTTCAATGGGAAGGATGTGGATGGGTGGTTATGTCGTGTTGCTCAATTTTTTAAACTCCACGATGTCCCTATATATTATCGAGTTCAAATGGCTTCCTTCAACTTGGAATCTGAAGCTTTACAATGGTACCAATGGTTGCAGAACACTACCCTTGATCCTTCTTGGGAAGACTTTGAGTCTCAATTACTCACTCGCTTTGGCCCTAGTGAGTATGATGATTTTATAGGAGAATTGACAAAGTTGAAACAAACTTCGATAGTTCGAGATTACCAAATACAATTTGAGAAATTGGCCAACAAAACTAAGGGATTGAATGAAGGGTTCTTTATGAGTTGTTTCGTTAGTGGTTTGAGGGAAGATCTCCAAGCTGAGGTCATGATGTTTAAACCACAATCCATGATGCAGGCTATCAAGTTGGCTCATTTGGCCGAATCCAAATTTTTAGCTCAAAGGTGGATATCTAAATTTCCACAGGCTAGACCCTCCTTCCCTCCTAGATTCCAAAATCAGAATGAACAAAAACTGTTGCACCCAAATGTCTGACTACCACAGAAATGGATGCGCGATGCGCCCAAGGGTTGTGCTACAATTGTGATGAAAAGTTTACTCATGGGCATAGGTGCACCCAAAAGAAGTTGTTCCTCATAGATGTTGATGAGCCTGACACCAACGACCAAAGTGATGATGACATGGAACCAGTAGAGGAACCACCCCAACCGAAGGAAGAAAGCCAAGAAGAACCATAGGCTAAAATTTTTGTTCATGCTCTTGCTGGCATTACTACTCCCCAAACCATGAAAGTTGTGGGTTATTTCAAAGGCCTACGTCTTACCATCCTGATTGATTTTGGCAGTACACACAACTTTATTGATCCCCGCATTGCCAAGCAGGCAAATTGTTACGTACATACATGTAATTCCTTTGAGGTTATGGTAGCCAATGGTGGGACCTTACCTTGCAAAGGTAAATATCGTAATGTTAAGGTAAAAATTGGGGACTATGAGCTCAAACAAGATATGTTTGCACTTCAACTAGGGGGATGTGATATCGTGTTGGGAGCTCAATGGTTGGGCACATTGGGAACCATCTCATGGAACTTTGTCGAGCTTTGGATGCAATTTTCATAGAATGGATAGTCCCACACTCTCCATGGCTCAAAAGTAGGGCCTTCACAGATTATCAGTTCAAGCTGGATGGAGAAGTTGTTAAAAAAATCATCTCGGGGTGTCATAGCTCAGATATTTGTGATCCAACCTCACCCTTTCGAGGAGGATTCTGTTCCTATAGATTTACAACTTATTTTGGCCAAGCACAATTCTATTTTTGTTGAACCATCAGAATTACCACCTCATCGCTCTCATGACCATGCTATTCCTTTGTTACCTAGCAATGCACCACCCAACATTAGACCGTACCGGTATCCTCATGCTCTTAAGTCAGAAATCGAGAAGTTAGTACAAGAATTGTTAAAAGTCGACATCATTCGGCCAAGCAACAGTCCTTACTCTTCTCCAGTTTTACTAGTGCACAAGAAATATGGGTCCTGGTGGTTGTGTATCGATTACCGTGAGCTCAATAAACTCACCATCAAGGATAAGTTTCCTATTCCGGTGGTGGATGAATTACTGGATGAACTACATGGGACTATGTACTTTTCCAAATTAGACCTTCGCTCTGGGTACCATCAAATCAGGCTCAAGGATGAGGATATTCCCAAGACTGCTTTCCGTACTCATGAAGGTCACTATGAGTTTTTGGTGATGCCATTTGGCTTGACTAATGCTCCTTCCACTTTTCAAAGCCTCATGAACAACATTTTTCGCCCATTCCTTCGAAAATTCATCCTAGTTTTCTTTGATGACATTCTGGTGTATAGCCGCTCATGGGAAGAGCATCTTGTTCATGTGGATCAAACTCTACAACTATTGGCACAACATCAACTCTATGCTAAGCGGTCCAAGTGTTCTTTTGGGTTGATAGAAGTGGAGTATTTGGGACACATTATCACCAAGGATGGCATCAAAGTTGACCCCAAGAAGATCCAAGCGGTTCAAGAATGGCCGAAACCTCACACTCTCAAGGGTCTTCGAGGATTTTTAGGGCTTACAGGTTATTACCATAAATTTATTTGTAACTATGGTAAAATTGTAGCTCCCCTCACTTCCATGTTAAAGGACTCTTTTACTTGGATGGGACCCATTGAACAGGCTTTCCTAGAATTGAAGCATGCTATGACCACTACGCTAGTTTTAGCCATGTCGGATTTCTCCAAACCCTTTGTCATTGAAAGCGATGCTTCTGGTCGTGGTATTGGTGCAGTGTTGATGCAAGAAGGGAGACCCTTGGCTTTCACTAGTAAAGCACTCTCTAGTCGTAATCTGGGAAAATCCACTTATGCTAAGGAAATGCTAGCAATTTTGCATGCGGTAACCCATTGGCGACCGTATCTCATTGGGCATCATTTCTCCATTAAAACTGACCATCAAAGTCTCAAATACTTTTTGGAGCAATGGGTTGCCACCCCGAACAACAAAAATGGGTTTCTAAGCTCATGGGCTATGATTATGATATCACTTATAAGAAGGGCAAGGAGAACATTGTGGTTGATGCTCTCTCTCACCAATTTGAGGATCACAGTATGCTATGCACCATTTCATCACCCATTCCACAATGGATCGATTCCTTACGATAGGAGGTACTTCAGGATTCAGGCTTGCAGACTTTGATTGCCTCTCTACACACTGACTCTACTTCATGTCCTGGCTACGCTTGGGATGGCCATGATTTGCGTTACCACCAATGCCTTGTTGTTCCCCACACATCATCCCTCCGGGAACTTCTCATGAGGGAACTGCATGCCGCCCCATCTACCGGCCATTCAAGATTCCTCAAAACATATGAACGACTTAAGCACACTTTTTTCTGGAAGGGCATGAAAAAGGACATTCAAAATTTTATGGCAGCTTGTGATACCTATCAATGGATGAAAGGCGAAACGATGCATTCTCCAGGCACTCTCCAACCATTGCCCATTCTTGACCAGGTTTGGATCGATATTTCCATGGATTTTATTGAAGGGTTACCTAAGTCTGGAGGTAAATCCATTATTTTTGTGGTAGTGGATCATCTTTCGAAGTATGCTCACTTTTGTTCCCTCTCCCATCCTTACACAACTTCCACCATTGCCCAAATTTTCCTCGATTCTATCTTTCACCTTCATGGTATGCCCACCTCCATCATGTCCGATCATGACCCAACCTTTACTAGTCACTTCTGGCAAGAATTGTTTAAGTTGCAGGGAACTCAACTCAAAATGAGTTCAGCTTATCATCCACAAATGGATGGCTAGATGGAGATTGTCAACAAATGTTTGGAGACCTACCTTCGTTGCTTTACCTCTGATCATCCTACGCAATGGGTGAAGTGGCTTCCTTTGGTCGAGTGGTGGTACAACACTTCCTATCACACAACAACCAAGGTTACCCCTTTTGAGGTAGTTTATGGGTGCCCTCCACTCACGCCTTCCTCCTACATTCCAGGTAGCTCCAGGGTCCATGCAGTCGACACTACTCTCAGTCAACATGTCGATGTCCTCCATCAACTGAAGATGAATTTGGATGCGGCCTAGAATCGGATGCACCAATAGGCTGACCAACACCATTTTGAGCGTAACTTTGATGTGGGTGATATGGTTTTCCTTCGCTTGCAGTCGTACAAATAGTTGTCCCTACAACTTCGTAGGTGCTAGAAACTTGCTATGAAATACTATGGGCCCTACCAGGTTTTACAATGGATTGGTGCCATAACCTACAAATTGGCCCTTCCACCTACATCCAAGCTCCATCCTATTTTTCATGTTTCCTCTCTCAAAAAGGTGGTGGGCACTCAGGTACAGGTTCAATCTGCACTTCCAAAATTGGATGAAGAAGGTTCTATCTTGCTCGAGCCCGAACAGTTGTTGGATCATCGGACTCACACTCTCCGCAACCGCACCATTACTGAGGTCCTTGTTCAGTGGCGTGGACTCCAGCCAGAAGATGCTACATGGGAGTCTCTCCATCAGCTCCAACACCAGTTTCCTCATCTTCAGCTTTGAGGACAAAGCTTTTTGAAGGGGAAGGACATGTTAGGATCCCATCCTAACGTTATTTTGTAATTCTCATTGCTTATGTAATGACCCACTTCCAACGTGGGGGATCCCATCTATAATGTTATTTTGCAATATTTTGTAATGTATGTGGCAAGTTAGGCTCCTAGCCAAGTGGGGCCATTTTATGTAACCGTTATCAAGATTGTAACCGACGTTTGGTAGAAGATTCTAGCTCGAGTGGCATTTTGCATGTAAGCCAACTCTTGAGCTTAGGGTTAGGGTTGCATGAAGTCTTTCTTTAAAAGCTATGAAGCCATGTACGAATGTATCTTTTTGCAAGTGAATGAAATATTGAAGGAGGTTGCCCCCTCGAAGAGGCCTACGATTCAGTGTTTATTGTGAGAGTGTTTAATTCTGCATTTACTTTCTGCATTGTGATATTGCATGAGTTTTTGCTTAATTTCAGTATTTTGTGTGAGTTTTCTTAATTTTAATAGTAGGTTCCTAACAATTTCTAGGCAGATATTGTTATGAACCTACATACATGTTATTGAAGGGTTGTGCCCCCTGGTTTGGACAAACATCCCACTGGACTTTTCATCATCAAGTATAGTATCTTCCATCACTCTATACCATCTCACGTGGTAACAGAGCATAAGTTATGTTCCACTTTGCCAAGTGGGGAGTAACAGAAGAACTTCCCCAAAGCCCTTGCTATTTTTGAGGTGATGGAGAATCACTGTATTTATAATCAAGAAATTTTCTGACAGCATATAATCACACAGTCGTCCTGCATTTGAAATCCAAAAAAAAACAAGGAACTTGAATGTGAGGTTGCATCCTTGTAAATCTCCACACAGCATAAAGCACTGTGACACCATTGCCATTATAACAATTGACAACAACTAGATGTTGACTCTCGTAGTTTGAGAAAAATAAACTCAAAAAATTAATAACAATAATAATATTGTTGGCTGCTCATGGGGTTTAGGGTATTTGGTTGGGAGCAAATTTACCGTATCCAGAAATTCTCCTACTTGGATACTTATACCCACGTATCTAATACTGATACTGATACAATTCTTCTCAAATATTGTATCCAGACATATCTAAATACATGGGTATCGTATCCAAATACATGCCCCTAGTTCATCCATATCTAATACATTCAGATATGGCCTAGGCACATCTAGAGTTGTGATTAAAAGAAGATTACGCAATGTTTAAACAATAAATTTTAAAGCTGATAACAATTTTGTCTTCTTGATTAATGAAAATATCCTATGTAAAACTTATATTTTTGCATTATGTCTTTCGTTTTAATATATAAAACATATATGCTTTTTATAATATTGTATCCAACAGTATCCATATTAGGGGGTCTTGAAAATTTTCCGTATCCATATCTGATACCGTCTCCGTATTGATTGCCCTATATGTTTCCATGCAACTTAGATTGGGAGTTAAGAATTTCATACCATCAACCAAGGTTTCAATCCCATGGGTAAGCTTTAATGTTTATTATGCATTCAATGTTTTTAAGTTTAGAAGAGAGTGCGAGCAGGGAGCGGTCCTCACCTTTTCTTGTTCCAAATCTTTGGGGAACTAAAAAAAATAAGGTATTCTTGTGAGGAAAAGTTAGGTAATATGAAAAGAAATTCATTTATCAAAGCCCTAAATGGAAGTGAGGATGCCTTAGCTAGAAGTATAGATGTCTTAGTTAGGGACAACAGGAAGAACGAATCTATGGTAATCCAGGCAACAAATGTTACATAGTAAGTGATTATCAAGAATTAATATTTAAGTTCCACAAATACAGGCTAGGGTTTTCAGAGATTTGTTAGGAGGTGAAGTCAATATGCAGTGTTTTTAGCCAGCAGAGACTGTTGCTAGACGTCTAGGCAGCAGTACTAGACGTCTAGGCTGCTAGACGTCTAGAAAGCAGTACTAAACATCTAGGCATCAAACGTCTACACAGCACTGCAAGATGTCTAGGCAGCAGTACGAGACGGCTAGGCAGCAATACAAGACGTCTAGGCAGCAATACAAGACGTCTAGGCAGCTAGACGTCTAGGCAGCGCTGCTAGACGTCTGGGACAGACATCTAAATGCGGAAGACGAACAGGTTCAGGCGCCTTCCTTGGGAATGGAAACAAACAGTTTTTGAAGGCTTCCTTTGGGAGAGGAAACGACCAGTTTGGAGTCTTCCTTCTGCTCTATAAAAGGGGCTTGATCCCTTGCATATCAAAGTAATGTTGAAACGTGAAAACGTGAATGTAAATTTTTGCTAAAAATAATAAAAAGGAGAAGTTGCCGTTGCCCCGTGGTTTTTTCCTACACATTGCAGGTTTCCACGTAAATGTTTGTATTACTTGTGTTGTTTTTGTTTTTTGTTATTGTGTTTCTACTTGCAGGTCTAAAATCTGAATTTTGTCCTAACATCTGATATCAAAGCTCAAGGTTTTGTGCGAGTGGGAGGTACAATAATGACAAGACGAGATTGAGAAATTTGATGGCAAGAACTTCGCTCTATGGAAGATGAAGGTGGAGGATTTGCTGGTTCAGAATGACCAAGCTCAAGCCTTGAAAGGGGTCGCGAGTAAACCGAGAAGCATGAAAGATGAGGAGTGGGCAACACTTGACAGGAAGGCGGTTTCTACAATCTGTCTCTCCCTAGCGGACTCTGTCTTGTTCAATGTAGCTGAAGAGAAGACCGCGGAAGCCCTTTGGCAAAAGCTTGAAAAGTTGTATGAAACAAAATCAGCAACAAATAAGGTTTTTTTGAAAAAGCACCTCTATAGCTAGAGGATGAAGGAAAGTTCATCCATGGTAGATCATTTGAATGAGTTTAAAACTCTTATCAGTAAACTGGTTTCAGTTAATGTGAAGATGGAGGATGAAGATAGAGCCATCACCCTACTTTGCTCCCTCCCGGACACTTGGGATCATATGGTGATGACCATCAGTAATTCATCATCAAGAATTCTCAAATTTGATGATGTGGTAGCCGCTTTGTTGGCAGAAGAGTTGAGGTGAAAAACGTCTCTGGAACCCTCAACCAATGAAGCCCTATCTGTGAGAGGTCGATCTTTCGAAGGGAGTAAACAAGGTAGAAAACAGTCTAGATCTGCTGTTACTAATACAGTTGTTTATTTTATTAACAGGTCACCTACAGCTGCGTTGGATGGACAGATTCCGGTGGAGGTTTGGTGTTGTAATCCAGTTGATTACTCTCATTTGCGTACCTTTGGCTGTGATGCGTTTGCCCATGTACCCAAAGAAAAAAGTTCCAAGCTTGACCCGAAGTCAAGCAAATGTGTTTTTCTCGGCTATGGAGATATAGTGAAGGGGTATAGACTGTGGGATCCTACTACCCACAAGGTAATTATTAGCCGGGATGTAATTGTTGATGAAAAATCCATGCAAAGGAAGGAGGTACAACAAACTCCTAATGTTGTACCAGTTGAAGTAGAAATGAGTGAAGATGAATATGAAAATCAGCATGCTGAAGTTTTTGATCAGCATGCAGAATAGCAAGTAGAACAACAAGTAGAGCAGCCACAACGGTCACAAGACCAAGAGCCACAATCAACAGATCATTGGGTTAGAAGATCTACACGTCCACAAAAGTGTTCGGAAAGGTATTTTCATGTTTATCAGTCCTCTTTTGCTTTGTTAACTGATTATGGTGAACCTAGTTCATTTCAGGAAGCTAGAGAGTCTGAGAATGCAGAAAAATGGAGGAAATCCATGGAGGAGGAAATTGAGGCACTTCGCTAGAATAAAACGTGGGAACTTGTTTATCTCCTACCTGAAAAAAGACTGTTGGAAACAAGTGGGTATACAAAGTGAAGAAGAACAACGATGGGTTGTTGAAACGCTATAAAGCTCGCTTGGTGGCAAAAGGCTATGTGCAAAAGTTAGGTATTGACTTTAATGAAATTTTCTCTCTAGTTGTGAAGATGACTACTATTAGAGTTCTACTTGCACTTGTAGCTGCACAGGATTTAGAACTGGAGAAACTTGATGTAAATATTGCTTTCTTGCATGGTGATCTCGAGGAGGAGATTTATATGGATCAACCTGAGGGTTATGAGGAAAGAGGCAAAGAGCATTTGGTTTGCAAACTGAAGAAATCTCTATACGGGTTGAAATAGGCGCCAAGGATGTGGTACAAGAAATTTGACACCTTCATGAAGAGCCAAGGTTTCAGCAGGAGTGAAGCTGACCCCGTGGTTTTCCTGCACATTGCAGGTTTCTATGTAAATCTCTGTGTTACTTGATTTGCTGTTTTTTGTTCTCCGTCATTGTGTTTCTACTTGCAGGTCTAAAATCTGAAGTTTTTCCTAACATCTGGTATCAAAGCTCAAGGTTTTGTGCGAGTGGGAGCTGCAACAATGACAGGAGGTGTAACCAAGTTCAAGATCGAGAAATTTGATGGCAGGAACTTTGCTCTATGGAAGATGAAGGTGGAGGATTTGCTGGTTCAGAATGACCAAGATCAAGCCTTGAAAGGAGTCACGAGTAAACCAAGCAACATGAAAGATGAGGAGTGGACAACGCTGGACAGGAAGGCGGTTTCTACAATCCGTATCTGCCTAACAGACTCTGTCTTGTTCAATGTAGCTGAAGAGAAGACCGCGGAAGCCCTTTGGCAAAATCTTGAAAGAAACAAAATCAGCAACAAATAAGGTTTTTCTGAAAAAGCAGCTTTATAGCTTGAGGATGAAGGAAAGTTCATCCATTGTAGATCATTTGAATGAGTTTAATACTCTTATCAGTAAACTGGTTTCAATTAATGTGAATATGGAGGATGAAGATAGAGCTATCACCCTATTTTGTTCCCTCCCGAACACTTGGGATCATATGGTGATGACCATCAATAATTCATCATCAGGAACTCTCAAATTTGATGATGTGGTAGCTGCTTTGTTGGCAGAAGAGTTGAGGCGAAAAACGTCTCTGGAACCCTCAACCAATGAAGCCCTATCCGTGAGAGGTCGATCTTTCGAGGGGAGTAAACAAGGTAGAAAACAATCCAGATCCAAGTCTAAAGGACATAAGCAGAAAGGGAAGTGTTGGCATTGTGGGAAGCCAGGACACTCAAAGAAAGACTGTTGGCAATTAAAGAATGGTGAAAAGCAAAATCACACATCAGCTGAGGCCAGTGCTGCAGATTCAGGAGAGACGACAACATGTGAAGCCTTCTGTATTAGTAACAACAGATCTGTTTTATATACCTGGGTTTTGGACTCAGGTGCATCTTTCCACATGTCTCCCCACAGAGACTGGTTTGACAAATATCAGCCATACTGTGGTGGAAAGGTCTGTTTGGGTGATGATCACCCTAGAAATTCTAGGAAGAGGGGATATAAGGATCAGGCTGGATGATAGTAGAGAAAGGATGTTATGTGATGTTCGACATGTGCCCGATTTGCGGAAAAATTTCCTCTTAATCAAAATGATGTATAAGCTAGGGTATTTTGTCACTTTCAGTAACAACTACTGCAAAATTACCAGAGTGGCTCTTGTAATAGCTAAGGGAGAATCTTATGGGACCCTATATCGTTTATACGGTGATACGGTGACAAACCATGCAACAACAACTTCTGTTCAGGATGCAATAATTCTATGGCATCAATGCCTAGGACATATGAGTGAAAAAGGCCTGAAAATTCTGCATGATAGAGGTATGCTTTCTGGGAATAAGTCTTGCAATTTAGACTTGTGTGAGCACTGTATTTTTGGTAAACAAAAGAGGGTTCGGTTTACTGCAAGTCCTAGTAAGAGTTTTGATTTTTTGCAACTTATACATTCGGATATATTTGGACCAGTCCCCACTCAGTCCTTAAATGGCGCCATCTATTTTCTGACTTTTATAGATGATTATTCTAGGTGAGTGTGGGTTTATTTTCTGAAGAAGAAGTCGAAAGCTTTGCAGAAATTTAAAGAGTTCAAAGCACGGGTAGAGAAGAGTTTGGGCAAGTCGATTTTATGTCTTAGGTCAGATAATGGGGGTGAATATTGCTCCAAGGAATTTGATAAATTTTGTATGCAGGAAGGTATTAAGCACTAGATGATTTTACCATATACTCCACAACAAAATGGTGTGGCTGAGCGGATGAATCGCACAATCATGGAACGTGCAAGAAGCATGCTTAGCGCAGCCATGTTGGAGAAAAAGTTTTGGGCAGAGGCTGTTAATACAGTTGTTTATCTTATTAATAGGTCACCTACAGCTACATTGGATGGATAGATTCCAAAGGAGGTTTGGTGTTGTAAGCCAGTGGATCACTCTCATTTGCATACCTTTGGCTGTGATGCGTTTGCCAATGTACCCAAAGAAAAAAGGTCCAAGTTCAACCCGAAGTCAAGCAAATGTGTTTTTCTCGGCTATGGAGATATAGTGAAGGGGTATAGACTGTGGGATCCTACTGCCCACAAGGTAATTAGTAGCCTGGATGTAATTGTTGATGAAAAATCCATGCAAAGGAAGGAGGTACAACAAACTCCTAATGTTGTACCAGTTGAAGTAGAAATGAGTGAAGATGAATATGAAAATCAGCATGCTGAAGTTTTTGATCAGCATGCAAAATAGCAAGTAGAGCAACCACAACGGTCACAAGACCAAGAGCCACAATCAACAGATCATTGGGTTAGAAGATCTACACGTCCACAAAAGTGTCCGGAAAGGTATTCTCATGTTTATCAGTCCTCTTTTGCTTTGTTAACTGATGATGGTGAACCTAGTTCATTTCAGGAAGCTAGAGAGTTTGAGAATGCAGAAAAATGGAGGAAATCCATGGAGGAGGAAATCGAGGCACTTCGCAAGAATAAAACGTGGGAACTTGTGTATCTCCCACCCGAAAAATGTTGGAAACAAGTGGGTATACAAAGTGAAGAAGAACAACGATGGGTTGTTGGAACGCTATAAAGATCGCTTGGTGGCAAAAGGCTATGTGCAAAAGTCAGGTATTAACTTTAATGAAATTTTCTCTCCAGTTGTGAAGATGACTAGTATTAGAGTTCTACTTGCACTTGTAGTTGCATAGGATTTAGAACTGGAGCAGCTTGATGTAAAGACTGCTTTCTTGCATGGTGATCTCAAGGAAGAGATTTATATGGATCAGCCTGAGGGCTATGAGGAAAGAGGCAAAGAGCATTTGGTTTGCAAATTGAAGAAATCACTGTACGTGTTAAAACAGGCGCCAAGGATGTGGTACAGGAAATTTGACACTGTTTGTCACGAATCCGCCACGAGGAAAGGATTTGCTGCTATTGCGCCCTGCACCCGCGAACCAACATTGAAAGGCCGGAAGGAAGAGATGCCTTCCGTGCCAATCTCCGGAGAAGGTCGGCTCCTTGCGGGGGTTATTAAGATGAGAGTGTAGGAAAGAGATAAAAATGCGGAAAGAATTTACAAATGAGAGTGGAGTTGGGTGGGGGGAACTAACAGTACGGCAACACATCAATCACCATTGCTTACTGCATCATAAATACAAAGCATGACTGAGAACTGCAAAATCTAAGTGTACTTTCTGTACTAAGCAATATACGCACAGCTACAATGGTCCCCTAGCAAACATTCTCCCTACAAGGAGAACTAACAGCACGGCAATACATCAATCACCACTACGTACGGAAACTTCGGACAGAAAGCGACTAAGAGATGTCAAAGCCAGGTATATGTGTTATGCAGAGAATTTAACCGCACAGCTACAATGGTCCCCTAGCAAACATTCTCCCTACAAGGAGAACTAACAGCACGGCAACGCATCAATCACCACTACGGACAACAACGTAACACACAATTGATGGAACTGCTACCACATCTAGTCTATGAAGTTCAAAAGTGCTTGACCACCAAATGCTAAAATAAATCAACAAGCCATGGCACAAACAATGCTAAAGGCGCCCGATCACCAAATGCTGAAACGAATCAACGAGCCATGACACGGGGAAGCGTAAAGCATAAAGCGTAAAGAAATAAAGGCAGCAGAACAGAACCAGGCATACAAATTATATTTATAAGCAGAAGCACGGTTACAATGGTTCCCTAACAGACATTCCCCTTCCACCACTTTACAATGAGAATGTGGTGGGTACTTATAGCCCAGAGTCCCCCCGTTACATTAATGGGCACAAAGTCCCAATCAAACATTAGCTGACAAAAGCAACCGCGGAAGTGCTGATGCTGACATCTGTCGGGCTGGACTGTACTCTCGGCATGGTCTCCCTGAAGGTTAAACAGCCACGTGGCAGTGCGTTGGGTAGAACTTTATATTGACAGGAATGCGGGTAGCTGAGGTAGGTGGAAACTCACATCAGCATTAAATGAGGCAGCTAGCATAAGTAGTGCGGCCCATGCTTGTCCTTTTTCTTGGCATGTCTTGGCTCAGATCCCGAAGCTGGACACTTGTCGGATGATAATGCTTGACACGTGTCTGCCTTGAAAGGCAGTCTATCCAACTTCGCCCGGGATTAGAGCGCAATCGGGTAGCACAGGTGAAAAACAGCGCAGTCGGGTAGCACTATTTCCCTACTGTGCACCGGTCAAAGGGCGCAGTCCGACTTCGCTGCGAAGTCGGGTTACGCACCGGCACTTGCTGATTCTCACCGCCGTTCGGACTTCGCACGGACAAGGGGGAGCAGTTCGGACTTCGCGCGAAGTACGAACTTCGCCCCATCACTTAGTCATTTTTCCTGCCAGCCTGCCAGCCTGCTACAAGGTGCGCCCAGAAAGAAGGGCGAAGTCGGACTTCGCACCAAAACTGGGCGAAGTACGAACTTCGCACTAAACATGGCGAAGTCGGACCGACTTCGCACCAAAACTGGGTTTCTTGGTTCTGCTTCCCGGGGCCATAACTTTTGATCCGGCGACCCGATCGCCTATTATGATATATCGTTGGAAAGTCGGCGAGAAGATCTGCAATAATAAAATATCCAGGGCTCATTTTGTCCATTTTATCGCCCCCGTTTATGGCCCGCAAAATCCCGAACACCTCAGCATGCCCTGACACTTAGCCATTTTTCAGGGCAACTGCTGTCAATTTTGAGAAGAATGAGAATGTAGGGAAGAGAGAGAAAGGGGAAGAAGGAAGAGCAGCTCTCTTACAAAAATTGAAAACATTGCACCCCGTGCAAAATGTGACAACAGACACCTTCATGAAGAGCCAAGGTTTCAACAGGAGTGAAGCTGACCATTGTGGATACTATAAGAGGTTTGATGATGGCAGTTTTTATTATTTTGTTGTTGTATGTTGATGATATGTTGGTTGAAGGCCCCAACATGAAGAAAATCATTGAACTTAAGGCTCAGTCGGCTAGGACATTTGAAATGAAGGATTTAGGAGCAGTAAACCAAATTTTAGGAATGAATATACACAGGGACAAAAAACGAAGAAAGATCTGGTGAAGTCAAAAGTCATATGTGGAGAAGATTTTCCAGCGCTTCAATATGCAGAATGCAAAACTAGTTAGTACCCCACTTCTTCCACACTTAAAGTCGTCTTCCAATCAGTCTCCTAGAACAGAAGCAGAGAATACAAACATGTCTCGTGTACCGTATTCATCAGCAGTAGGAAGCCTCATGTATGCCATGGTGAGCACCAAACCGGATATTGCCCAAGCAGTGGGATTAGTCAGCCGGTACATGGCAAATCCTAGTAAGGAGCATTGGAATGCGGTGAAGTGGATATTTAGATATTTAAGAGCCACTTTAGATGTTGCCATTTACTTTGGATCAACATATTTGCAAGTTAGAGGTTTTGTGGATTCTGATTATGGTGGAGATAGAGATGGGAGAAAGTCCACTACAGGATATACCTTCACTCTTGCTGGTGGAGCGGTGAGTTGGGCTTCTCAGTTGCAGTCTATTGTGGCTTTATCAACCATTGAAGTAGAATATACTGCAGCGACTCACGCCAGCAAAGAGGCAATTTAGCTAGAGTGATTGATGGGTGACTTCAAGGTAATGCAGGAGAAAATTACGCTGCATTGTGACAGCCAAAGTGTTATTCAGCTAGTGAAGAATCCAACATTCCATGATCGCACGAAACACATTGATGTCAAGTACCACTTTATAAGAAATGTGGTGGAAGAAGATAGGATCCTATTGCAGAAAATCGACACTGAGGTGAATCCTGCAGATATGCTTACAAATCCGGTCAAAGTAGAGAAGTTTGAGTGGTGCAAAACTTCTCTGGGCTTGCTCAAAAAGTAACAAGGGCAGCACTGGGCAATTGGCACTGGATGAAAATTTTTGGCAGAAGAATTCCTGAATACTGACTCCAAGTGGGAGCATGCTTGGAGGTGAAGTCAATATGTAGTGATTTTAGCAAGCAGAGACTGCTGCTAGACGTCTAGGCAGCAGTACTAGACGTCTAGGCGTCTAGGCTGCTAGACGTCTAGGCAGCACTGCCAGATGTCTAGGCAACAGTACTAGACGTCTAGGTTGCTAGATGTCTAGGCAACAGTACCAGACGTCTAGGCTGCACTACCAGACGTCTAGGCAGCAGTACGAGACGTCTAGGCAGCAGTATGAGACGTCTAGGTAGCGCTGCTAGACATCTGGGACAGACGTCTAAATGCGGAAGACAAACAAGTTCAGGCGCCTTCCTTGGGAGTGGAAACAAACAGTTTTTGAAGACTTTCTTTGGGAGAGGAAACGAACAGTTTGGAGTCTTCCTTCGGCTCTATAAAAGGGGCTTGATCCCTTGCATATCAAAGTAATGTTGAAACATGAAAACGTGAATGTAAAGTTTTGCTGAAAATAATAAAAAGGAGAAGTTGCCATTGCCCCGTGGTTTTTCCTGCACATTGCAGGTTTCCACGTAAATCTTTGTGTTACTTGTGTTGCTGTTTTTGTTTTCTGTTATTGTGTTTCTACTTGCAGGTATAAAATCTGAAGTTTGTCCTAACAAGATTCAAAATTGGATAGAAGTTGGGATTGAATTTAAATTACTCCATGGCTTTTCTTCTGAAAGAATTTTTCCTCATCATATTCTCCAATTAAAAAATCAGGGGTAAAATAACAAGTGGTGGCCCATGGTTTAGGGATAGAGATGGCCTAATATTTTAGACCATGTAGTGAAAAATTTTCTGTGAAGATAGAAACTATTAAAAGGCTTCTATTATGGGTCAGGTTTTTTGGACTTCAATATCAGCTAAGTAGGTTTTGAAGAATATAGGTTACGCTTTAGGGGATTTCATCCAAGAGGGACCAACTACTAAGGAGCAAAAGCATGTTTGATATACTTGGATATGTATTGCCATGGATATTTCAAAACCTTTGCCAAAATCCATTAATATCAGATCCGAATCAAGAGAATGGGATCAACAAGTGAATTATGAAAACATTGCATTCCAATGCCACAAATGTTATGAGACTGGACACATGGCAAGAGATTGCAAAGTAAAAATGATAGAAAAGAGATGGAAAATTTCGGTCATGAAACAAACTTCAAAATGAAGCACAAAGATCATGTTATAGTAGAAATTTGGAAATATCAAGGATTGTCCACTCCAAAAAATTGGCAAAGAAAGGCCCTTTGCCTCATCACATGGCAAAGGCCATCAGGGTTTACTCATATCAACCATCACAAGAAATAAAGGACACAAGGGGATAAGTAATTAGAATGTGCAAGCTCAAATTCAGGAGTTAAAGGTGCAAAGGAAGATATGGAGGCAAATTTTAAAACAAAAAAAGGTAGAAGAGGTCAAGTTTAATCCAGGTAAATAGTTTTCATTTTCCTCAAGAAGTAGAATACCATCTCATTGTAATAAAAATGAAAGTAGTATAGAGTTTTATTCCTTACACATTAAGATTTCAAGAGCAGCATAATAAAGAAATGGGCATGAAGGATATCCATGGCAATTTAGGGTTTTTAGAGCAGCATAGGAAATTATTCTGGAGGATGGTCCTTGCACTTTAGGGTTTCCAAGGCAGAATAAAGAAGAAAGCGTTTTTTAGACTTTTCCTTGCACTTCAGGTACTCTAGGCAGCATAAACCTATAGATGATGAGTGTCATTATGAACAGTCTATAAAAATTGAAGGATTGATGAGGACAAAAGAGTTGGTGGGAATGGAAAAAGAAGATGATGACCTTCAAAAGAAGAATAAAGAGAAAAGGAAATTCTTACAGATATAGATTTGAGAAACCAAAAACAAATATCACGAGTGTTAACAAGAAATGAGGCTAAGCCCATGAATAAGAATAAAAAGTGATGATGAAGATGGTATGTTGGAATAATAGGGTATGAAATAAGACCCCCTACAAAAGATTGTTAGAGAATTAATAGGTTGCTATAATCCTGAGTTTATTTTAATACAAGAAACAAAAATAAGCAGCAACAAATGTAAGGATGCATTCAAAAAGATTTGGAAGATGGGAGATTGTCTAGCAGTTTCTGCTGTAGGAGCTTTAGGAGGTGTTGCTATAATATGCAGCAAACACAAATGGAATGGATAACTGTTAGAAGAAAAAAGTAATTGTGTTGCAGGTTTTTTCTGCAGGAAAGAAGAAAATATCAAAGTTGGAGTTATAAATGTATATGCTCCAACTATAGTTACTCTTTGTGATAGATGTTGGAAGGACCTCAGTTTATTTATGTCAAATTCAATGATGATTCATAATTGTGATTTATGGGGGTGAGGGAAGAAAGCAGAGAGGGGAGGGCTCTGGTCCCTTCCCTGCTCCCCCTCCCCTGGATCCTGGATCCTGCCCAGTCTCTGGCTCAACCCAGGTCATCCCTCCCTGGGAGTGGTTGTTTGCAGATGATCTCCTGGGGGGAGATCCTTCTCCATTTTCTGCGCCCCTCCCAGCGGGCTCGGGCTTCCTTGGTTGTTCTGGTGGCCTGGTGCTTCCCAGGGATCCCTGTTTGTTTGGGGATCCCTTCCCTTTTTTCCCTCAGGCTTCCCCCTGGGGTTTTTTTTGCAGGTTATTCGCATGGATCTGGTCCCCTGCGTTTCTCTGAGCGGTGGAGGTGATGGTTTAGGGTTTGACAGCTTCCTAGGGTCTCCCTTGAGGTCCTCACAGCTTTGGGGGTGGTCTGGGGGGCCTCTTTCCTCCTTTGCTTGTGAATCCTCGGCGGGATCCTGTGGCTGCTGTTCTTCCCGCATGGAGGCTTCTTCGTGCTGGTTCTGCTCCTTGGTGGACACCCTGGGCATCTGGTTTGGCCTTGGGGGGGGCTTTCCTCTGCCTGGGCTGTTCCCATTCCCAGTCCCAGTTCCCTGAAGCTGCTTCTGTGCTTGGACGGGATCCTTGGTCCCTGCTGCTGGGTTCCTATGGTTTCTGCTGCATGTTTCTTTCTTGGGGGGGTCTGATCTATGCACGCAGACCTTAGATCCCACTTGTATGGCTCCTTGGGATCCTTTCCCTGTGACTGTTTTCCTCTTCCCGCTCGGGATTCCCAGCCCCTGGATCCCTGTTTCCTTAACCTGCTTTCCTTGCTGTTTTCCCAGGGCGGGATCCTCGTGGTGAAGTTGTCTGTGTGCTTCCCGCTGGGCCGGATCCTGGCTCTCGGCTTCTTGCTGGGCGGGATCCCCCTGTCGCTGGGCGGAATGGCTTCTCGCTGGGCGGGATCCTCTGGGCGGGATCCGCCTTTTCCGCTGGTTTTCCGTTGGGCGGGATCCTCCAAATCCGCTGGGCGGGATCCGCCAAATCCGCTGGTTTTCCCGCTGGGCGGGATTTTCACCTTTTTGCTGGTTTCCCGGATGGCGGGATTTTCCTGGTGAAGTTTTTTTGATGCTTTCCGCTGGGCGGGATCTTCTCTGAGGTGGGTTTTAGCTGCTTCCCGCTAGGCGGGTTTCTCTCTTTGGTGGTTTCTGACTGCTTCCCGCGAGGCGGGATTTTATTGTAACGGTTTTTCTATGATTCCTGCTGGGCGGGATCTTCTCGTTGGTGGTTTTCGGCTTCTCCCCGCTGGGCGGGTTCTGTTTTATTATTTAATTGTCTTTGGTGGGATCGTCTGCTATGTCAAAAAAATTTGTAATTCGGTCTGAGATGTGGTTTCCTGTCTCAACCTTGCAGCCCTAAAGGTGCTCTCCTTCTATTGTTATAAGGTTTTGGGATCCTCTTAAAAAACCCGCTATGTATATAATGTTACTTACCAAAAAAAAATAATTGTGATTTATGGATTTGTAGGGGGTCTTCAACAGTTCTATCTCCTTCAACAAAGAAGGGTGGTACTCCTCGATGATCAAAATCAATGGAGTATTTTGCTTCCTTTTTCAATTCAAATGGCCTTTGGGATGCTATTCCTTCAAGCTTCCAATATACATGGCAAATAGACATATGTGGAAAACTTATAAAGCAAAAAGATTAAACAGATTTCTATTATTTAATACATAGTTGCAAACAGAATATACAATCTCTTCAAACATTTTACTGCAAACAAGATCTACTCAATAATGGTCACCCAAAGCCATTTTTATTTCAATCTATGTGGTTCCAAGACCTTGATTTCTTCCAAATGGTTATATTATGGTGGGATGAAGGAAGGTTTGAAGGATCATCTATGTACAAGTTTGTTCAAAGTATGAAATATCTAAAGGGGCAAATGAAGATTTGGAATGTCAAATCTTTTGGTAACATATTTAAAATAAAAGAGGAAATTAAATCTAAGCTCAACAATTTACAAGAAAGTAGAAATCAATGGAATGGACCAAGATACTTATGTGCAAGAAAAACAATTACTTTCTGATTATCATAATGTATTGGAAAAGGAAGTCACATTTTGCCCAAAAATTTAGGGAGAGGTGGCTTAAGGAAAGGGATGGAAATACCAAATTTCTTCATGCCACAGCCAAAACAGATGTCTTTTTGTCAAATCAAAAGTAGTACAACTCTAGATAGAAGAAGTACTGAGGAGGAAAAGATACTAGGAAGGAAGCAGTTAATTATTTCTAAGATGTTATGTCAAAAGATGGGCTAAGATAAGGAGGCTCAAGAAAGCTTTTGCATAATATTCCATCAGTTATGACATAGATGGAATGAAAGCTTGGTGAAGAAAACCTTTGTGGAGGAGCTCTGGAATGCAGTTTTCTTTTTCCACACCCACAAGGCACTTGGTCCTGATGGTTTCCTGTAATTTTCTTTCAAAAATTTTGGGATTTGTTAAAAAGTGATATGTCAGCTGTGGTTGAAGAGGCTAGGGAAAAGAAAGGCAAGACAAACGATTTTGATAATTTTTGTTTAATAAACCTTTGTCATATAATTTATCAAATTATTTAAAAAATTATGGCAAAAAGATTGAAAAGCATTCTAGATTGTGTTATCTCAGAGGAACAAGGTGGTTTTATTCATGGTAAACAAATCCTTGATGGTATAATCATTGTACAAGAGACCATACAATATCTTCATTCCATGAAATAAACCAAGGATGCATATAAAATTAGACATGAACAAAGCATATGATAGGGTTTGTTGGAGTTCTCCACATGATATAATCAAAAAACAATTGGTTTTGATCAAGGTTGGTGTGAATGGATTAGATGTTGTTATAGCACTCCAAAATATTATATTTTGATTAATGAATCCCCTATTGGATACTTTGAATCATCCCATAAACTCCATCAAGGTGACCGACTATCTACTTTTCTCTTTATTATTCTTTCTAAGTTATTGGTAAGAGCTATCTCAAAGGCATAAATGGAAGGAAAAATCAAAGGCATTCAAGTTGCAACTAATGGTCCTCCAAGTTGTTGATAATACTTTTCTTTTGGGTCATAGCCTCAATCAGTGACGGCATGGAGTATAAATCAATATTATCATGGAATGAGAAGGGTGTTGAACCGCTGGTTAATACTAAAAAACGAGTAATTTTTTTTATTAACACTGCCCTAGATTTAAAACGAATTATTATGGAGATTTTAGGGTTTAAAGTTGGAAAATTGCCATCAACATATCTAGGTATTCCTTTGTCTCATAAAAGAAAGGAGGAGAAATCAGACTCAATTTGGATAGAATGAGATCTTGTTTGGCTGGTTGGAAAGGTAAGTTCTTAACCATGGTTGGAAGGCTACAACTCATAAAGTCTACATTGTAATCTCTCTCTCTCTCTCTCTCTCTCTCTATATATATATATATATGATGTCAGTTTCAAGATTGCCAGCAAGGATTGCATACGAATTTGATAAAATTTGAAGAGACTTTCTATGGAAAGGATGTGAGAAAAAATTTAGGTTGGGAAAATTTGTTACTTCAAAAATATATAGGTTTTGTTGATGGAATAAAATTGTTCATAAAATGAACTCTACCTAAGAGCTCTAGGGGCTTGACAACATGGAAGTTCATACCAGAGAGTTTGCAATTAATCAAGAAACAAATAAGGTGGTCAGTTAATGAGGGGGGTTCTACAAATGTTTGGACTGATGCTTCGTTGAAGCCTTATCCTCTTATTTTTGATCCAAAATTACAATTGCTGGCTTGGGCATGTTTAGCTTGTATACCACGTTCAAAGGTTAAAATTTATATTAATGTGAGTGACAATTCCAAATCACAGAATTCTATTCATAGCCTGATTGAAGGAGAGGCCCTCAAACAACTAGTAGATGAGCTTCAAATTATGCTTCAAGAGTTCTATTTGCTCATTTTTACACAAGGATTAGTTGATTTTGAATCTATCAAAAGATGGTGAATACTCAGTCAAGTTGGGATATAATTCTTTTGAGCAACCAGAATTTCCTACTTCAAATATTTCCCTTGGAAGAATGTTTGGTCACTTGAGGCCCTCCTTAAGAACATTTCTTTGGTTAGCAGTCGAAAGCAAAAATATTATAGGTGAGATTATGCAAAGGAGAGGATATCATAGACCTTTTAGGTGTGCCTTGTGTAAAAAGGAACTAGAAACATCATATCATTTTCTTCTTTATTGACCCTTTGCTAACACCATTTCGGGACACTTTTAAAAAAAAAAAAAAAAGAACATATTGGGTAGCTCCATCAACATTAAATGACTTGATGTAATGTTGGATTGGTCCTCCATTGCTTCAACTCTAAAGCATTAAGCTTTCTATTAAGGATTGGTCCTCCCATTATTTGTTGGAATCTATGGCTTGAAAGGAATAATAGAATTTTTAAAAACAAATCTCAAAATCATGCCCAAGTTTAGAACCACATTATTGCCTCTCTTGCAGAATGTTTACAAGCATGGTGCTCATCTTGGGAGGTCTCAAGTGACGAAAAAGATTTCTTGGTTACATGATTTAAATATACATGAAAGGGTGATTTGTAACAATGGAGTTAACACAAAGGATCTGAGTTAACCTATTGTAAATTGTAATGTCCAAAATTTAGGTTCATTAAAAATAATTTTGATGGTGCTTCCAAAGGAAATCTACAAAAAGCTGGTAGAGGTGGTGCTTTTCGTAATAATTAAGGCAAAATTATCTTCACTTACTCATAATCATATAGAACTTCGACTAACAACTATGCAGAGGCTAGGGCACTTCTTACAAGGATCAAGATTGACACTAAAAAAGGATGAAAATATATTTCAATTGAGGGGATTGCAAAGATTATTATTAACACTCTCAAGAAAAATGGATGTGGACATTGAATCAAAAATAGCAATATTTCTTATGCATCAACTTTTGTTGGAAACAGTATTTTGGAAATGTCAACATATCTTTGGAGAAGGAAAGCCAGTAGTAGATAATTTAGTAAATTGTAGGATTGATCTTCACGAGTTTGACTTCTTTGAAAACATTGACTTGCCCTTGGGCAATTGAGCCTTAGTCTCTACGAATTTTAAGTCCTTTGGATGGGAATGTATATAAGGAAGTACTCCACATTCTTCATAGCAAATTCATGGTGAATAAGAAGTTTGAAGAGACCTTCAAGAGTTATTGGTATTGTATCCTTGATAGTCATGGCATTTGCATAAAGAACCGAGCTAATTGTATGAAAAGGTGGAGTAAGATTCGAAGTAATAGACTTTACATACTCTTCAGTGCCTTTTACCTTGCCTCCTGTCATAGCTAGGTCAGCTTGTAAGACTTTGACACGGGATATGTATTTTTCAACAATGTCAAATTCTAAAATCTTGAAATTGAGGAGCTCTATCTCTAGCCTGTTAACTTCACTCGCAGACACTTTTCCTTAAAGATTTTCAAAACTTCCCACACTTCGAAGGGATCACTCTTCTCTCTAACATTGAAAAGTACATCAAGTTCCACCAACATAAAAAAGAGACCGAGTGCTTTCTCCTTCTTTTCTATTGCACATCAAGACCCTCTTTCTATTCCACCATTAAAAATGAACTGATGTCACCAGTGCATAGGACTCAAAAAGCTATGCAATCTGAAACAATGAGCTCCAAACACTTCCATATGCAAAATTTATAACCCCTAGAAAGTTGGTTTGATTAGCACTTACAATCAAAAAAAAAAAAATTCCAAAGGAGATTTATTGAATCCGGGACTACCCCTTAGTACCAATTGATTGGAGTTTTTTACAACCATTTACCACATGCACTCGAATCTAAAGAATTGGCTTTTGACTCTTGTGTTCTAATTGGTGGATACTCCCTTGTATATACAAAAAAGGTTGTTTCGAATAGTTCATAGCTAACGAGATTCAAACTTGGGTCTCTTAGGTACAAGGACCTTAGACTTCACTTGCCTAGATAGACGCATCCACGAAGCCTTTGAAACTTAAAAGGCATAAATCTCTATTTGAAATGAGATGCATTTCCTTGATCAAACAAAAATCAACCACTTGGCTTTGACCCCATGACCTCAACTGTGCAAAAGAGGGTACCAACTGCCACACCACAATAGCGTTGGAGTTACGATGCACATAGTACTGCTCATAGAGAGACACCAAAGGCATGCCAAGCACAAGGCAAAAACTATTTTCATCACGAGGCTCTACCATAGGACCCAATGTCCACGGCTGAAATGGACTAGTACACTAATGACACAATTGGAGGAAGTGGGTGGAGACCTTTTACATTACCAAGCAATTCAGGGAGGGCGCGTTCGTCAAATAGGTTTGCCTTCCAAAAAAACTATGGATTGAACCTGGAACCTTGCCTCTACAAAGAAATTGACCAACTGTTGCACCACATGGACGGTTGGAATTCGGAGAAAACAACACTGAATATGAAGATGCTATACCTCTTTAATAAAAGGAAACGCATGCAAAGGTTCTTGGAGATCTTTGAGTATTGGACCTCTTGCAAACAAGAAAAAGGACCAACCGCTATGCCGACGCCAGGGGTTGGAGCTAGTTTGTAGGAAGACATCTTTATCCTACGGAAAATTAAGGGGGGCGCATATGTTGGCTCCTACACTGTCTGTGGGCCTGCATCCTCTGAAGTCTTTTCAAACAACAAAGAGGACTACAAGTGTGACGAATTTTCAGATCTACCACCACTAGATCTACAAGCGGAGGGCATGGGAGATGATGATGAGGAATGCGAGGAATGAGAGATATCAGATATCTGATCTTATATTTGTACATGCACACTACTATATTGTTATCTCTTTATGACTTTGACATTTGTCATTTTTGTACACGAATATCATAATGTAATAATGACATTTCATATTTGGTATTTCTTTTCAATTTGCAATGTGTATGATTTATTTGATTATTTTGCAATGTGTATGATTTATTTTATTTCACAATGTGTATGATTTATTTAATTATTTCGCAATGTGTATGATTTATTTAATTATTTCGCAATGTGTATGATTTAATTTACTTTTAATTTTTTTTTACTTTTTCAATAAAAAAATACAGATATATATATATATATATATATATATATATATATATATATATATATATATAATTAAAAAATAGTCGCACCCGCACCCGCATCCACAAACCCAACGACCTTGTTATATACTTAAATAAATTACCAAGTACAGATAAACTATTTGATGGTTTTATTTTTTAAACTAAAAATTCCTAATATCATAGTAATGAGGTTTGAAATTCATTTTGGAGAGAGAAAAGTTTGAGATTTTGGAATTTCCAAAGAACTATGGAAAATTCAGATGCAGTTGAGAAAGATAAGAACATATATCAGATATAAATACCCAACAATTCATGAGCATAACTTTATAGAATCATATAATTTCACACCATAAACCAAGGTTCCAATCCCATAGGTGAACCTTAACATTTTTATTAAATGGCATGAGCTTAACTGGTTAAATTCCTCGAGTTTCAAGGATGAGACCTAGGTTCAAATTGTGCCATACGATATATACACAATTGCCAAGTTGTTGTAATACCACCGGGACCTGTTTCAATCTCATTTAAGCAATTAAAAAAACACTATAGAATTATATTATATATAATAGATATTATATAGTGCAAAGTCACATCTTCCCCCCGAAGCATTGCAATCAACCCTAGTCAAACTTGTGAACTGCTATTTGCATGTGGGTTTTAGTGGTGCTGTAGTGAAATTTCACTACAATCCAACCAAGAAGGGGTAACTTCGACTAGTGCTGATTTGGAGCTAGGTGCAAAATGGAAAGCTCTCGAAGCTCTACTACCTGCTAAGAAGTTTGTGCTGGGAAATCACCAAGGAGCCATCACCAAAGGCTGAGAGTGGGTATGAAACCCTTGGGGCTACATGACCATGCTAATTATCAAATCTTAACAATTAGCAGCCCATAATAATTCGTCACAGCCTTTTTGGTGATTACTAAATCAAACCCCACCATGGGTAGTAGCTCCTAAGCCATTTCGGTGATAACTAAAATGACTCTACCATTGGCGGAGGTTCAACCCAGATAGTGGCTACAGGCAAGCTAGTGGACCTTGTTATCGTCCACGTTTGTTTGGGTTCGTAGCTTCTGACCACCCATCTGTCATCTCTCCACCACATGCATGGGAAACATTCATTAAGAGAGTCGAATGGGAAGAATTCAATAGCTGCAAGATATTGATAGGAACTCGCAAGAGCTCATCAAGTAGATATCCTGTGAGACATCTAGTCGGTGAACTTGATGACCCTAGCTATTCCTACCGCAAATAGTTCTTCTGCATTTGGTCAAGGGTACAACTGGATTAAGCCTCTCTACACCAATGACTCTACCAAGAGGATACCAACACTTTGCGATGGCAGAGTTGAAAGAGGCATATTGAAGCACTTCAAATCGGAAGCCTCGCAAACCATAGGAATATCATGACCAATGGTTTGCACCACTCTGAGAGAAGTTCCGACAGAATGGTGTCTTGGAAAGCTTTTGATTATCGTCAAAGTTGTGGTAGATGATCATTGCACTTAGAACATTTAGCCTTAAAAGAACTTGGAAGGAAGACTGAAGCCAAGGCAACGCAAGCAGAAGGGGGATAAAGAAGTGTTGGACAAATACAAGCAAAAGTTTCGACCAAAAGGCTAGTGCCACTTTACAAAAGTTCCGACATGAAGAACAAGGCAAAAGTTTCAACAGTCCACACAACATCAAAAGTTCTAAAAATTCGAAGACCACAAAAAGTTTCTGAGGAAGCAAGAGGAGCAAAATTTTCGAAGATCAGAGGTCGGAAAAGTTTTAAGGGAAGAGAAGAAAAGTTCCAATTGTTGACTCAGGAGTTGTGAGAAAATCCCAAAGACGGATGAAGTACAAGTTCCGACAATCAGACCATCCAAGAGGAGTCCGAAAATTGGACCATCCAGGAGGATTCCGACAAAATATTTGGAGCTTCAAACAGCACTCCAGTCGAGCCACAAAAGTTTTATAAAGGTTCGATAAGAATAGACAAGTTTCGACAATCATCCAAGTTCAAGATTGGCAGCTTGCATCACTTCGAGGATAAAAGGAAGTTGAGGAGAAGACAAAAGCGCTTCGAGAAGCATGGCATAACGTAGAGAGCGGTCAGATATGGCGTATTGACAGGAAGTAGGAAGACCAGATTGCAAGACTTAGATTGCAAGACTTCATGGTTAATGCACAAAGTTTCCAAAGAGGTAGTTGAGTTGGACCCATAGTTGAGAAAATTTGCAAAAAAATCCTGATTTTTGCCAATTCCTGCCCTTGCCGATAAAATCCCGATTTTTTGCCGAAAAAATCTGCCGTGGCAGCATGGGTAGAGGAAACAACATAAATAGCTTGTTTTTTTCATTTTGCTTGTTCCAAATTGGAGAGAGAGGTCTTCCTACCTACTACCACACCAAACAAAACACTAAAGTGCATTGTTTTTTTGTTAATAAAAAATTGCATATTCTTCTGGTTTTTTTTTTTCATTTTTTGTCAATTCCCTATTTTTCCGATTCTTTTGCCTTGTCGATTCTGATTTTCTCAACTATCCATGAGCAATTACTGAAAGTAGTTAACAATCATCTATTGGCACCACTTGGGCTCAGCAATCCAGAAGTGGTTGGCATATTGAAAGCGGAAACGTGGCAGCCACAATATCAACACCCCCAAATCTGACAACATTAATTGATGAAGGTGCTTATACTTAGTTTTCAAGATCCCTAGGGTGGCAATTAAGCATCCAACAGCTCAGAATTGATGATTCCATATTCAGAGACCTCGAAGGGATAAAACTGACGTAATGTGGATCAAAGCAGCAAAGAAGCATTGTCAAGACTCCTGTGCAAGTTTTGGAGGGAAAATCTCCCCATTTTTGTCTATAAATAGTAGTTGTTTAGGCATTGTAAAGGATTGGTTAGTTGTTATTTGTAACTCTCCCTTCATTTTCTTTTGTATAACAGTTTGGACCTAAACCCTGAGTGGTTTTGCAAGCAAGCTTTTGAGCCCTCACTTCTGGCATGATTTGTAATATTCATACTCATATATATATCTATATATATATATATATATATATATATTTTTTTTTTGCAAGCAAGTTTTCGAACCCTCACTTCTGGCATGATTTGTAATATTCATACTCATATATATATATATATTGGAAGCTGCAACTACTAGGCTTTTTCTATCTCGTTTCTTATGTGTATGTATGTTTATGCACATTTATAAGAGACCGTGATTACTTCAATCCTGTCCCGTTTCTTGTATGTGCAATCTGTGCTAAACCATAACTGTTGAGAAGAGAAAGTGTTCACTTTGAGCTGTCGACGCTGAAGACTCACACATTTATTTATCCCCCTGTTATGCAGAAGAATCTTATGATCTTGGGCATCGCCCCCAGTTAGCTTATGATTTTTATTTTCATTTCATTTCATTTCTGTGCACCAAAATCTAGGTAGGTTAGGTTAGAATAGAGAGCGCTGAAGATCACATCTGATGAGGAGCCAGCCTTGTAAAAAATACCCGCATGCAATTCGATCAAGCAGCTTCCCCTACTCTCGGAGCTGCCCTGCTTTGTTGCTCTGCACGAGACACGATTGTCGAACCATCTGGTCCCCTGCATCTGGTGACTGTGACAATCAGAGAGGACAACAGGTGCCAAGGAAGATATATTGAAAACTGACTTTTTCTAAGAAGAATTACAAAATAATAATATGCAGAAAAGGATGATGGGCGATGCTAGGCAAACTACAAATCATTTATACCTTATTTCCATGCACAATCTGCAAGTTTTAGGTCTTTTTCCTTATGTTTTCAGTCTAATAACATTGGAAATTATTTTTAACTTTACAAAGCTACAAATCTGATCAGAATAATGCAGACAGTCTGTAAGATCCGGTCTGATAAGAATTTCATCAAGATCCAGCAGGAATTGGTAACAATGATATGGACTAAGCAAACCCCCAAAGCACAGTACAAGAAAATTGTTATGTACCTCAAGTCAGAAGGTTTTAGGAGAAGCAATTCTGATCCAAATTTATATTTTACGGTCTACCCTGATGAGATTGTTGTCATGGTCATGTACGTTGCTGATTTGATAATCCCTGGCTATAATATTCGCAAGACTGACCAAAAAAAAGCAAATCCTTGAAGCTTTTGATATGATAGATTTAGGACTTGCATGACTGCTTGGGAATCCAAATGTGGCAGTAGAAGCATCAAATATTTATTTCCTAAACCAAGTATGCAGCAGAACAGGTCAATTAATTTCTTACGAAGCCTTTCATCCTCCTAAAACAAAAGTCAGTCAGAAGCATATGACAAAACTTCTGATAAGGGACCATGTGCAAGCACATACATCGGGTCTGAAGATAAACGAAGAATCTCTGATTTCTGCTATGGAAGCAACAATTGGTGAGAAAGTCGTCAACAAGGATCTACCAAAATTTCTCAAAAAGTCCATAATTCAGAGGAAACCAAAAACTTTGACTAAACAGGTTAGAGAGTTGGACTACAGCGTTTCTTAGGATCTGCCAAGAGCATACGCAACGAATTTTACATCACTAATCCAAAAAACTCTTAATTCCAATAATAGGGTTAAAGTCGGTGGTATTTGTGGACTTCTAAGTTGTGGTACTGTATGTAATATGTGCTCATAGATGCAAGGATGAGGGAAGGTCATCGGCACCTACAAGTGCTCTGGAACAGAATGTACGATGAGATAAATAATCACTTTCCCTGATTCACATCAAACCTGTGGAGATCAAGCATACACCAATCCATAAATAGCAATACTCCTTTGTTGTGTTGTGCTGCCTACGTCACTGCAATGCCTCTCAGATTGTGTGATGTCTATTGTGTTTTTTTTTTAAATATCTTGTTACACTTTGAATCTATAAACAAAACGTATTAGGAATTTTCAACAAGTCATAGGTCATTTCCTAGGGTTTTGAAAATTTTATCCAGAAAGAACATTTAGCAGTTTTGGTCAGAGCTCATGCTATTGCTATAAGCAGTTTGAACTCCAAATCCAATGCAACTATGAAATGTTTGTCAGATGTTTTTTATCTGACTGGTCTTGCAGGTAATATTGTCTGATAAGTAGGGCCTGAAAAGAGAGGGGGTTGGAAGGGGGAACCCCATTTATTGATCAAAAAAGAAAAAAATTTAAGGTTTTGGTCTATTCTAGGCAAAGCGGATGACAATGATGCATGAGACTATTCTGGGAAATGGAATAAGAATACAAAAATGCAAAAGCTAAGGATTGTTTCAAGAGAAATTGTTGAGCAAGGTGCAGCAAAAGAATTGCAAAAGTATTGTCATTGTTGTCAACACAGACAGATTGATGCAGTTGATACAGTTCAAAGGTCAGTCAGATCAAGTGCAGTGAATTTCAAGGAAAAGAGAGGTGACCCAGATTCAGAAATTGGCAGAAAAAGACAAGGAAGAAAACTGTCGCGATATCGCGACATGTTTTCTGTCGCGATATCGCGACAAAACAGAGGAGAGAGAAAATGCAAGAAAAATTGTCGCGATTTCGCGACATTGCCGAGGAGAGAAAATGCAAGAAAAATTGTCGCGATTTCCGTGGAGGAGAGAAAATGCAAGAAAGAATTGTCGCGATTTCGCGACATTGGAGGAGAGAGAAAGTGCATGCCAAATTGTCGCGATTTCGCGACATGGCCGAGGAGAGAGAAAGTGAAAGGCAAACTGTCGCGATTTCGCGACATCTTGGCCAGAGAAGGAAGCAAGGTGAAAAGATGTCGCGATTTCGCGACATAAATGGAGGAAAGGAGCTTGCAACGAAAAGTGTCGCGATATCGCGACACGTCGGGTTTTCACGACCCGAAGAGGAGAGAGAATGCTCGGCAACAAAGGTGTAGCGATTTGTTGCATGTTGAAATGAATGGAACAAAAGTGTGTAAGTAAAATAAAAGGTGTAGCGATTTCGCTACCTAAAATTGCAAAACTAAAAGATGTAGCAAGTCGAAAGCACAAGGCACAAAGTTGTCGCGATTTCGCTACTGCATAAAGCAAAGATTGTACGGAAGCAGAGAACGTCGCGATTTCGCGACATGTTCCATTTTTGCGGTTGCTGGCAAAGAAGAGTGTACGGAAGCGGAAAGCGTCACGATTTCGCGACAAAGCTGAGGATGACGTCAACAAAATTGAAAATGTCGCGATTTGTGAGAGGTGCAAGGAAAGTTGTGAAAGTGTCGCGATTTCGTGACAAGAATGATGATGATGAAAGGAAAGAAAGTAGTCGATGGATATCGCGACAAGGTGCAAGGAAAGCTGTGGAAGCGAAAGCGTCGCGATTTCGTGACAACATTGAGGATGACGTCAGCAAAAGCTGAAAGTGTCGCGATTTCGTGACAAGTTGCGAGAGAAGCCTCAGGAAGCCGGAAGCGTCGCGATTTCGCGACATCATTAAGGATGACGTCAGCAAATGTTCAAAGTGTCGCGATTTCGTGACATGAACAGAGGGAAAGCTTTCAAAAGCCAAAATGGTCACGATTTCGCGACAGCAAGGGCATGAAGGGTACGGCTACAAAAAGTGTCGCGATATCGCGACAGGTAACAGTTTGGCGGGTAAAAGCCGAAAAAGCATGCAAGGTGACACGTGTCAGAAAAAGCAGATAGGAAAATCATGCAGCTAGTTACGTAAAAAGTAACCGATGTCGGATCTGCGATTCTGATTGACAAGTGTTAGTCATGCACTAGAACAATTGTATATGCACGATAGAAAAGCATTCGAAGAATCAAATATGAAGGATCGGAAAAGCTTTCTAAAAGACATTTTTGCAGCATTCGAAAAGCCGAATTTGTAGGGTTTCGAACAATCGTATTGCAGGGTTTCGAACAGTCGTATTGCTTGGAATCGAACAGTCGTATTGAATGGATTCGAACAGCCAAATATGCAGAATAGAAAAAGTATTCGAATGGTCGTATTTGATGTATTCGAACAACCGCTTATTGGGAAGAGAAAAAGAATTTGAACAGCTCGAGAATGTCATCCGACTGTATGCAGGATTGAAACGCTATAGAAGTCAAAGAGTCCCGATGAGAAAAGGAAGGTTATAAAAGAACAGTTGTACAGAGAATAATGTTGTTGTTGTAAGAGGGAATTTGTTGTAAAAAGAGGGTTAGAAAAGAGTCAAGAGAAAAATTAGCGAGCCGTGAGAGTGTGAGAGTTGGGTTAATTGCAGACCAGTCAGGGTCGTGCATGAAGTGAAGACATTCTTATGTCATTTTAAATTGATCAGAATTGCAGTCCAAGTTGGTGCTTGGTACTAGGGGTTGGTGCTCCATCTGTTGCAGTAGAAAATTAAGGGGTTGGTGCTCCTTCCAGTAGATCTTTGGTAAAGTATTTGTAAAATTGGTATTTTGCAAAGACTGGATTTGGATTGGAGTCCAAGCGGTCATTTTTGAGGAGTATCCAAATTGGTGAACCTCGGTATATTGAGTGTTGTGGTGTGCTCTCTTGTTCAATTTGTTTTTCTAGTTTTCAAGTTCTCTTTATTTCATATTAAATGTTGTAGATATTAAAATTAATAGCTACACCGATTCACCCCCCTCTCGGTGTCATTGTGTGAATATCAATTGGTATCGAGCAAGGTGCCTTGTTCAAGCTTAATCGGCTAAGGAGATCTTGGAAGAAACAATGGCGAGCGGTGAAGGATTCTCATCCAACAAAGCTCCCTTATTTGATGGAACAAATTACACTTTACGGAAACTCGGGATGCAAACATATCCGAGTGCATTGGGATATGATATTTGGGATTACGTAGATAGTGGATACACGGCACCCACTACTCCTCCAACGAGATCTTGTTGAGAAGAAAAAATTTGAGAACAACTCCAAAGCTAAGAATGCCATAATGTGTGGGCTTGTTGACAGTGAACTGATAAGAGTCATGAGCTGTAAATCAGCAAAAGACATGTGGGATAAACTGAAGAGCATCCATGAAGGAGACAGCAAGATCAAGGAAGCCAAGCTGCAAACTCATCGAGCACAGTTCGAAGCACTGCAAATGAATGAAGATGAGAACATAGAGGCTTATATGCTTGAGAGTCAACGGAATCATTAATGCAATCGAGAGGACTCGGTGAAGAAATTGATGATGCGGTTGTTGTGAAAAAGGTTCTCAGAACACTGCACAAAAGATTTAACTCCAAAGTTTCTGCAATAGAAGAGGCAAAAGATCTAAACAACTTCAGCTTGGATGAGATGCATGGTTCCATGACAGCATATGAAATGAGAATAGGACAAACCAAGTCTATAGACAGAGAAGCGACTTTTAAAGCACACAAGAATATAAAAGTTGAACATGAATGTGAGGATGAAGAGACACTGGATGAAACAGAAGCTAATTTTGTTCGAAAACTCACAAAGGGAAAAGGAAAATATAGAGGAAAGCTACCTTTTAAGTGCTTCAATTGTGGAGGAGTCGGTCATTTTGCGGCCAAATGTCCAATGCAGGAGAAAACCAAAAATGGTGAAGGCTCACACCAAGAAAAAGGTGATTGGAAGAAGAAACAAAATTTCAGAAAGAACAACTTCAAGAAGAAAAGCTTCATATCCAAGAATGTCGAGCACTTCGAAGAAAGCTCGGATGAGGATTACGAAGAAGAAAAAGGTGAAGCTCCGTTCATGGCACTTGAAGAGGAAAGAACGAGAAGAAAATCGGGAAGGTGATGAAAACTTTAAAGATGAGGCTGAAGTTTATCCGGAAGGAGAATTGGTTCGTTGCACTTGAAGAGTTGAGTGTTGAAAGGAAAAAGAACAAAAAGTTTTCAAGAAAACTAGAAGATGCCAACGACATAATAAACAGTTTAAAAATACGGGACGAGAGGAATTCAAGAAAATGTCCGAAGTTCTTGATGAACAATTAAGCTGTAAAGACAGGTTGAATGCAGCAAGCTAGAGGAAGACATGGTTAAGTTAAGAATGCAGTTAGAGGAGATGAATAGAAAATTGAACTGTTTTCATAAGTTTGAAGAAAGTACTGTAAAGCTGGATAAAATGTTAAATAACCAAAGGCCTTCAGGCATCAAATTTGGTTTAGGCTTCGATGAAGGAGAATCATCAAAGGGTTCAAAGGCCTTGAATGTAGAACCCATAAAGAAAGAAGAAAAGATCAGGGTTGACCTAGAAAAAACAAATCATGCCCAAGAAAGCAATAATGCCAGACTCAAGAAGAGTATTGACAAAGATGGCTTCACAAAAGTCACACATCCAAGAAGGAGAAGATTTATGGATCCTACTTCAATCTGGCAAAGACCGGCACCCGAGGTTTAATCATTCCTTTTATGGTTATTGTTTTAAATGCAATGCTTATGGCCATAAGATTTCAGATTGCGGGCATAATGTATCTCAAAGGAATTTCACAAGCAGAAATGTTTTTTCTCCTTTAGTGAATTATGCAGTTGAATGTTATAATTGTCATAATTTTGGACATATTGCTAGAAACTGTAGAAGCACTTTTGCAGCAAATAATTATCAGGGTAGAAAATCTCAACCAAGTGAGTTGAAACAAAACAAGAAATTTCTTGAAAAACAAGCACATGCTAATGAGAAGACAAAGGCAAAACAAGTAGCCAAATCTGTCATCAAACCAGAATGGAAAGAAAAGGAATCTTTGATTGTTCAGATTGCCTTTAAAGCTCGGAACAAATCTGCACCTTGGATACTTGACGGTGGTTGTTCCGAGTCACATGACGGGTGACAAGCAGAAATTTGAGAATTTGAGAGAATTATGAAGGTGGTTCTGTGAAATTTGGAAATAATGATGGAGCAAAGATTGTTGGAAAGGGATCAGTCAAGATCAGTGATGGCAATATAAAATCAAAAGAAGTCTTGTTTGTGATTGGTCTGAAGCATAACTTGCTGAGTGTAAGTCAAATCGTGACCAGAGGTCATGATGTAATCTTCAAGAAGGAGGGCTGTGAAGTAAGAAAGACAAAAAATGGAAAGTTAATAGCCATTGGACTGAGAACTTCTGGAAATCTGTATACACTTTCAGAGACTTCAGAAGGAGCTTGCTTGGTTGGTCAGGAAGAAGAAAACTGGCTGTGGCACAAGAGACTCGGTCACATAAGCTTTGATAATCTGGTAAAAATCAGCTCAAAAGGGGCAATAAGAGACATACCAACTATTGGTAAACCTTCAAACAATATTTGTGAGTCATGCCAAAAGGGAAAACAAACCAGAGCCACTTTCAAAGCAAAAGAATATTTCACGAGCAAGCCATTAGAACTAATTCACACTGATTTATGTGGACCCATGAGAACTGAAAGCATAAATGGACACAAATATTTTATGCTGTGTATAGATGACTACTCAAGAATGACATGGGTACTATTTTTGAAACTTAAATGAGAAGCCTTTGAGATGTTTAAAACCTTCAAAAATCTTGTTGAGAATCAATCGGGAAAAAGAATTAAATGCCTAAGATCAGACGAGGAGGAGGAGAGTTTATTTCGGAAGAATTTGCAGAATACTGTCAAAAATATGGGATAAGAAGACGAGTTTTCAGCGACTAGAACACCTCGTGAGAATGGTGTTGTAGAAAGGAAGAATAGGACAGTGCAGGAAATGGCACGGACAATGCTGGTTGAGAACAAAATAGCTGACAGATTTTGGAAAGAGGCGGTACATACTGCAGTTTACATTCAAAACAGGTGCATGCTAAGACCACATGAAAGCAAAACACCTTATGAGTTGTGGTTTGGCAGAAAGGCAACAACAAGACATTTCAAAGTATTTGGCAGCAAGTGCTACATCAAACGGATCGAAGATAATCTCGGTAAATTTGAAAATAGAGCTGATGAAGGTATCTTTCTTGGTTACTCAACAAAAAGCAAAGCCTACACATGTTACAACAAAAGGCTAAAGAAAATTGTTGAGAGTGTTGATGTGAAAGTTGATGAAGGTAGAGAACAAGAAATTACTTATCAAGAAAACTACCCCATCTATGAAGAAGTCATTGAAGGTGATGATGAAAAGGAAACAGATAAGAATCGAGAAAATTGATCCGGATGGTGTAAAAACTGAATCGAAGAAGAAGAAAACAGGAAATTTAAAACAGGCAAGTGGCAGAAAAATCATCCAAGTGAACAGATTATTGGGGATCCCAAAGATGGTATTCAGACAAGAAGAGCAGCAGTGCGGAACTATTCTCTGTTATCTAGCATTGAACCTAAAAATGTTGCTGAAGCAAGCACTGATGAAAGTTGGTTGAAGGCAATTAATGAAGAACTAGATCAGATTGAGAAAAACAATACCCGGGAATTAGTACCTAGACCAACAAATAAAAACATAATTGGCACTAAATGGGTTTTTCGAAATAAATTAAATGAAGATGGACAAGGTTGTCGGAAATAAGGCAAGATTGGTCCATAAAGGCTATGCTCGGGGTTGAAGGCATTGATTTTGAGGAAACTTTTGCACCGGTAGCGAGACTAGAGGCAATCGGAATGTTTACGGCATTAGCGAGTTCATAAAAACTTCAAAGTATATCAAATGGATGTAAAATCAGCATTTTTGAATGGAAAAGCTGGAAGAAGAGGTTTACATTGAACAGCCGAGATGGCTTCCAACTTGGTGACAACCCAGATTTTGTTTGCAGGTTAAAGAAAGCATTATATGGTTTGAAACAAGCACCCAGAGCATGGTATGCAAGGTTTGGATAACTATATAATTAAACAAGGGTTCAAGAAAGGTTTGGTGGACAGCAAATTATATGTCAAAGCAGAGAAGGGCCATCTTATTGTTCTTGTTGTTTATGTAGATGATATAATATTTGGCAGCAGCATGGATGAATACTGCAAAGACATATCAACTAAAATGAAGAAAGAATTTGAGATGTCTATGATTGGTGAACTTTCTTATTTCCTAGGACTGCAGGTCAATCAAAATGAAAAAGGCATTTTTATTTCTCAAGTTAAATATGTAAAAGAAATGCTGAAAAAGTTCACAATGGAAGACAGTAAACCGGTTAGCACTCCCATGACAACAGGCTGCAAGTTGAGCAAGGATGATAAATCCCAGGATGTAGATCAAACAATGTACGTGGTCTATGATTGGAAGCTCTGCTGTATTTAACGACCACTAGACCAGATATATTACAAGCGGTATGCATGGTTGCAAGATTTTAGGCCAGTCCCAAAGAAACTCATGTAACAGCTGTAAAGAGGATCTTCGAGATATCTCAAGGGCACTATGGATTATGGGTTGTGGTACCCAAAAGGTAAAGATTTCACTTTGATTGCATATTATGATGCAGATTGGGCGGGGATGTATTGATGACGGAAAGAGCACAAGTGGAGGAGCATTTTATCTTGGAGACAGGTTGGTAGCATGGCACGACAAGAAACAAGAATCGAGTATCTCTATCCACTGCGAGAGGCGAGAATACATTGCGGCAACAACATGTTGTACTCGGATATTATGGATGAGACAAACGTTGAAAGATCTTGGTATTCATTTCAAAGAGCCAATTTCAATTAAATGTGATAACACTAGTGCTATCAACATATCCAAGAATCCAATAATGCATTCAAGAACCAAACATATTGCAATCCGATATCATTTCTTGAAGGATAAAGTTGGAGAAGGAGAGGTCAAATTGGATTTTGTTCCAACTACAGAGCAAGTAGCTGATATATTCACAAAACCTTTGCCAAAGGAAGTATTTGAATACCTTCGGAAGAAGTTGGGAGTAGTCACCCCACCCAAGCATTGACTAGCTATGGGAAACACATTCTCGGGGGGAGCATTCAAACTTTTTAAGCTCGAGAATGTTGTGCATAGACTCGGGGGAGTCTGCGGCAGCCCTTTGGTATTATTGGCAAAGGGGGAGAAGAAATTGAGCAAGGTTGCGGTGTGTTGCCAACAATTCCAAAGGGGGAGATTGTTGAGCAAGGTGCAGCAAAAGAATTGCAAAAGTATTGTCATTGTTGTCAACACGGACAGATTGATGCGGTTGATGCGGTTCGGAGGTCGATCGGATCAAGTGCGGTGAATTTCAAGGAAAACAGAGGTGACCCAGATTCAGAAATTGGCAGAAAAAGACAAGGAAGAAAACTGTCGCGATATCGCGACATGTTTTTTGTCGCGATATCGCGACAAAACAGAGGAGAGAGAAAATGCAAGAAAAATTGTCGCGATTTCGCGACATTGCCGAGGAGAGAGAAAATGCAAGAAAAATTGTCGCGATTTCACTTTCTTGCGACATTCCAGAGAGAGAAAGTGCATGCCAAATTGTCGCGATTTCGCGACATGGCCGAGGAGAGAGAAAGTGAAAGGCAAAGAAGGAAGCAAGGTGAAAAGATGTCGCGATTTCGCGACATAAATGGAGGAAAGGAGCTTGCAACGAAAAGTGTCGCGATATCGCGACACGTCGAGTTTCGCGACCCGAAGAGGAGAGAGAATGCTCAGCAACAAAGGTGTAGCGATTTAGTTGCATGTTGAAATGAATGGCAACAAAGGTGTAGCGATTTGTTTTGCTGACAAAATGTATGGAGCAAAGGAAGGTGTAGCGATTTCGCTACCAGTCAAAATTGCAAAACTAAAAGATGTAGCAAGTCGAAAGCACAAGGCACAAAGTTGTCGCGATTTCGCTACTGCATAAAGCAAAGATTGTACGGAAGCAGAGAACGTCGCGATTTCGCGACATGTTCCATTTTGCGGTTCTTGGCAAAGAAGAGTGTAGACGGAAAGCGATCGCGATTTCGTGACAAAGGAGGATGACGTCGGCAAAATTGAAAATGTCACGATTTGATGAGAGTGCAAGGAAAGGGGAGGTGGAAGTGTCGCGAATATCGCGACAAGGTGCAAGGAAAGCTGGAAGCGAAGCGTCGCGATTTCGCGACAACATTGAGGATGACGTCAGCAAAGCTGAAAGTGTCGCGATTTCGCGACAAGTTGCGAGAGAAGCCTCAGGAAGCCGGAAGCGTCGCGATTTCGCGACATCATTAAGGATGACGTCAGCAAATGTTCAAAGTGTCGCGATTTCGCGACATGAACAGAGGGAAAGCTTTCAAAAGCCAAAATGGTCACGATTTCGCGACAGCAAGGGCATGAAGGGTACGGCTACAAAAAGTGTCGCGATATCGCGACAAGTAACAGTTTGGCGGGTAAAAGCCGAAAAAGCATGCAAGGTGACACGTGTCAGAAAAAGCAGACAGGAAAATCATGCAGCCAGTTACGTAAAAAGTAACTGATGTCAGATCTGCAGTTACAGATTGACAAGTGTTAGTCATGCACTAGAACAGCTGTATATGCACGACTGGAAAAGCATTCGAAGAATCAAATATGAAGGATCGGAAAAGCTTTCTAAAAGACATTTTTGCAGCATTCGAAAAGCCGAATTTGCAGGGTTTCGAACAGCCGTATTGCAGGGTTTCGAACAGTCGTATTGCTTGGAATCGAACAGCCGTATTGAATGGATTCGAACAGCCAAATATGCAGAATAGAAAAAGTATTCGAATGGTCGTATTTGATGTATTCGAACAGCCGCTTATTGGGAAGAGAAAAAGAATTCGAACAGCTCGAGAATGTCATCCGACTGTATGCAGGATTGAAACGCTATAGAAGTCAAAGAGTCCCGATGAGAAAAGGAAGGTTATAAAAGAACAGTCGTACAGAGAATAAAGTTGCTACTGTAAGAGGGAAATTGCTGTAAAAAGAGGGTTAGAAAAGAGTCAAGAGAAAAATTAGCAGAGCCGTGAGAGTGTGCAGAGTTGGGTTAATTGCAGACCCGGTCGGGGTCGTGCATGAAGTGAAGACATTCTTATGTCATTTTAAATTGAAGCAATTGCAGTCCAAGTTGGTGCTTGGTACTAGGGGTTGGTGCTCCATCTATTGCAGCAGAAAATTAAGGGGTTGGTGCTCCTTCCAGTAGATGCTTTGGTAAAGTATTTGTAAAATTGGTATTTTGCAAAGACTGGATTTGGATTGGAGTCCAAGCTAGTCATTTTTGAGGAGTAGCCAAATTGGTGAACCTCGGTATATTGAGTGTTGTGGTGTGCTCTCTTGTTCAATTTGTTTTTCTAGTTTTCAAGTTCTCTTTATTTCATATTAAATGTTGTAGATATTAAAATTAATAGCTACACTGATTCACCCCCCCTCTCAGTGTCATTGTGTGAATATCAGAAATAACAATAAACCAAATAATACAATGCAAAGGTCATGATCACTTCAGGAAGATAAAGCAAGAATAGGACAAAAAGCTTTGTCTCTAAATATGGGAATCATACCGGGGAAGCAACATTCTTGCAAAGAAGAAAGATGGCATAGACACATATGTAAAGAATATTGAAGCAAACACAAGAGCCAAAAAATAAATAGAGTGAAGTTAAAAAATTTAAAATGAAAGAAATATCAAAGTAGGTATGCAGTATTCAGAATCTACAAAACATCAAAATCAAAGCACATTGAAACCTATGGGAGCAAATGCATCTTGAGCAAGGCCGATAACAAATCAGTTCTAAGGAAACCTTTCTGTCTGTCAAGAAGGCAAAGAAGTGTTGGCATAATGCACTTTTTCACAAGCGATCTGAGCAAGCAACCTTTATAGCATATTTGAAGGGCCCTTCAAAAAAGATAGATTTACAAGTACTTCATCCAATGGAATGATCAAACCAAACAAATATGCACTGGAAGGGCATGCTTTGAGGGCACAGCATGTCACATACCTCCGTGCATGTACATAAGGTACATTGTCAAGGGTCAACTACTTCTTAGTTGGCAATATCATCTACTTGTTGCCTAGCTCTTGGGAGTAGTTAAGTCGAGCCCTGATGAATGCTACAAATAAGGGCACTACAATTGCTACAGAAATTTTATTATGCCTTGTAATCAACAATTGCTACTTTAGAAAACTTATCATTCCTGAATGGGTTAGGAGAATCAGCATCTTGAATTAGCACTTCTGATGTCATTTGTTGTTGTAATTCTATTCTGGTCATTAATGTACAAAGCTATGTTGTAAAGCATCTGTTTATGTTTTTGTGCATGCTGATCTGGAGGAGCATTACATAAACAGAGCATTTTTGTTGTAACTTTGTCTAAAGACTAAAAACTACATTCATGTCCAATAGAAACTAAGAATTCAAAGCTGGAAAAAAAATTAACATGCATTATTTCAAGAAAAAGTTCGAATGCTTCCTTGAATAGTGTCATACTTACATTTAAAGCATGCATTGCAGCTATAGCAGATTGTTGGTCTGCAAAGACTGAAAATGCATATACCTGTTCAACTCGAATAAATGAAAAATGAGTCGAAGACTATCCCATATAAAAGATAAGAAACAAATGGAATTAAATCAAAATTTCAAGATTAGCAAAACAAAATACATGATAATTCATTAATCATCCCTGAATTCAGAGCATTTGACAGAGAAGTTCATTATTAGCTGTTTCTCTGAAAGCAAATATGCATACTAGCCCTAGTCATAGTTTTAATAAATTTAACAAGCAGTTCCCAAAACTATCAATTTTCATGTTCTACGGCTCACCAAAAGGCTTCACACAGCAAATTAGATGTTCGCTACAAGTGAACCATGTCTTTAATTGAATCCTTGCAAACGAATGAAGTGGAGAAGGACAAAGATCACAGAGATTTTCTCTTCGGAGTGTCAGGGAATCACCTGAAGACATCAAATTATGGAAGAAAGTGTGCAACAATGATTTATATCAACCCTGACAAAATTGATCTAATAGACACCTAGTATGTATGATTCACAAGCCAACAAAGATCAGGAAATTGGAGATGGAAATCATTTTTGAGGGAAGTAACAAAGTGGATCTATCATGGATCCAAAGCTAGACTTGACTAGCTTATTTTCCAGCACATTATAGATGCCTATGCAGGACCTGATAGCATCCAAGGAATGCCTACAGCTAGCAGGGCAAGGTTGGGAGATGCTCAGGGGTGGAACTAGCTTTTCTAGTGCCTCTCCTAGCATCCAATATCAGAAAGCTCTGAGCAGTATGGAGGAAACAAGTAATGTGTGGCTGTCCTTGATAAGGACTAAGAGAGTCCTCAACATCAGAAGAGATCAATGTTGCTTTAAGTATAATGGAAGTGAGAGAGTTGGGGTGCCCTGGTGGTGAACTGCGAAAAATGGAAGTGCGAGAGTTGGGGTGCCTTGGTGGTGGTGAGAGAGTTGGGTTGCCTTGGTGGTGAACTGCAAGAAAGAACGTCATCTCAGAAACGGGTCCCCTCTGTATGTCATATAATGGTGTCAAAAGGGTGCTTAGCCTCTCCAAAGTCTGAAATGGTCTGACACGAAGGTGTAATCAAATTTGTAAGCCTAGATATTTCCTATAGAACCCTACATCAGGAAATGAGAGACTCTTAGAGAAAAGGGGCAAAGCACCAAAACACATGCAAATAAAATAGACTATTACTAGCTTAGATATAAAGGATATATATCTAAAAACGCCGAGAGTTATCAATCCCGAGGTGCCTATCTTGGAGATCACACCCCAAGCCTATTGTTTTTGGTATATTGCAATGGATGTTCATGTATTTATACAATATTTTATTAAACAGTTGCAACGGTTGGTTAGTCGGCTGTTTTAGTTTAAATATTTTAAATGTTTGCAACGGTTGGTTAGTCGGTTGTTTTAGTTTAAATATTTTAAATGTTTTTGTTAATGTCGGCTTTTTTAATAAAAAAAAAATTGTTTACGGCGTGACATGTATGACCTCTTTGCCTCCCACCCCCTGTCTGCCATTGTAGGAACGCCTCTCGGCGTAATTATCCATCGCTACAAAAGTTTATGTTTGAAAACAAATACTAAGGTAGGATCCAGAATAATGAAAAATAAATGAAGATAACATCAATGGAAAAAACTATCAACGCAATGACATAACTCGTTAAGGCATTTAAGCAAATCACTCCACTTAGTCAGGGCTGAGCTAGAGTTCCTATTTCATGTTGATCACAAATAATATCCCCTCCAACCCAGACCACACTAAGGCCATCATAGCGACAAAGATGCTTGTCCCAAGGAAAAAGGAGCTCGTATGCAAGGCATGCCATAAATCATTCTACATACCAGAATTGAAAAAGACTTTAAAAAATCACAATTATCATATATATCACAATTTTTTCTAGCCCCCCTATTTTTTCATGAATAGTCATTTTTTTATAACAATTGCCAATATTTTCAAAAGGGGAAGCGGAAAAGATCACATTATTTTCCCAATTAATTGTCGATCTGCTTTTTCCTAGGCCTTGCCGATAAATTGTCAATCACGAATTTTTCAACTTTGCTATATGCATTTTTCACTCAACTCAGATATATTCAAAGCCATCTTCTGCATTGACATAAATGTAACAATACTCTGAGAATGGGAAAAATTTTCCAATTTCCATTTGCCTAACACCAATACACTCTCTAAATTCAGGAAATGGTTGCAGTCCAAGGCAAATTTGACAAGGAACATGTACACCAAGTTAAAGAACTCAACCTCTATGACCAAGGCCTCCCTAAGCCCTTTGATCCGATGGAGGTTCCAAATGGTAAATCACACTTGAGGGAGCATGGGTGGTTCCAAGTGGTACCCTTGTCATCTGGTTTTGCTCCATGGAGGATTGCATGCAAGCCCTAACACAAAAAAAAAAAAAGGAAACGTTCTTACAAAGTATATCTTGATGCAAATCTCACACAAGTTGAGGATTGAGACAAACTCATATACGAAGTTGTGGCTAGAAGCTAGACAATAAATGGGCAGTAATTCTTACCCCAGTATATTGATTCATAATTCCCCTCCTTGAAGATGGACATGCCCTTAGGCATCTAAACAATGTCATTCCCAAGTCGTAGCCTCTTTGTCACTTGTTGGAATTGCAATGGTGTAGCCTGGTCATCGTCGTTTTCTTTCCAAGATGTTATCTCCTCATGAGATCTTATCTTCGTCACTGAGACCCATGATCACATCGAATAGACCCTTACACCTATCATTGGATATCAACTCTTTGACGTGAGACACATCAATTAGGCAATGTTCATGGCTCAAGTAGCATAGCATTCCTCATCCATAATTTACATTGATTCAAGATTCGTTAATTGCCTCAAATGAACACTCAAAATCTATATAGATAGATAGATGGATAGATATGATTTTAGATCTAAACGAGACTTTCCTCTCTTCAAGATATCTTCATCACAATATGTTACTTTCTAACAACATCATTGTCCTTTATCATCCACACAAATGGCAATTCATTCCTTGTCCTATGCTTGAAGATCTCTGTGTACTCTTCTTTAGGCTTTGTTATCCTATGCATGATTTCAATGCCCACAATGTGACCCACTAGACACTTATTCATTACCTATTAGAGGACATACTTTGCCTCTTTGACCTGGATATTGACGACCTTGGGATTCAAAGACACTGGATAAACTAAAGTAATCTCATCAATGTTTATAGGACATACTTCCTCTAGCTATGTGACTCACATTTGTGTGAGTGGCCTATCAATCCTCAACTAGCTCCTTGCTTTCCACATTCGAGTGGATTCACTTGCTTCTCGCATGGTGGACATGCAAGTGCGCTTGACTATGCCCTAGCTAGTACATCCTTGATTACGCACATCCAACACTCATATTTCCAATCAACTTTCACTAGCCAACCAGGCAATGTTATCATTTGTTCATGTTATTTCCTTACCAACCTCTTCCCTTTCATTCCCATGAAACCTACAGTTACCTCACATATCATAGTCTAGTTTGACATAGGATACACCAATACTTATGCCACATGCTTTTCATAGTTGATGTGAGGGTTTTACTTCCTTCCACATCCTCAGTCATACCCAATTATGAATTTCTTTCAATTTTCTTTTGAAAGCTGCTCTTCATTCTTTTCTTCACATAATCCATTGCCTAAATCCATCCCACACCTATGGCCTTTGTCCTCTGAAACATGGGCATGACAAAGACTATAAAATCATGCATAAGAGATTGATTTGGACATTATGTACCAACCAATATTGCATCCTATCCCACCAACCAAATCATCTATACCCCCACTTGTTATTTTCCTACCTTGGTGATATTAAGAGATTGATTTGGACGTTATGTACCAACCAATGAACTACTTATGAGGCAATTTAGGCTAAATTTCTCACATATTGGATTCAGTTTCTAGTCCATCTCATTGCACTATTATTCAATGAGGTCATTTATGATGGTTTTTTGCCCTCTTAATTTTGGCATTTATTCACCCATAAATAAAGTTAAAGGCAACTTGGAGAAAAACTAGATAACTGCCATGATTGGCCATATATTTGCCAAGCTATATGCCACAACTTTGGACATCAAGCTTTCTCAAGCAACTAGAGAGTCATGGTCTAGAGCTAGAAAGAAAGCAGTCTTTTGAAAAGCTTTTAAAACAGCAAACCATATCTTCACTCTTTGGGTTGTCATTCAAAAGGCACAAGCAAGGTCATCTGAAGTCTTCTATTGTTTTGTGGACTTCATAAAGGTTTTTAATACAATACCCAAACACTTGTTACTGTAGAGACTATGCGACATGGGCATGTAGGAGTTGCTTATCATTGCTATGATGATGCTTTATGAGGCAATGGAAATTCATTTTTTGACAGCCCATGGGTTTTGGGATAAGATCAGGAGTACTATTGGTGCTAAGCAAAGGTGTCCTCTATCATCGACTCTCTTTGGTTTTTAGACTGATGATCTTGGGGAAATTGTTCAGCAACACACCCATGCAAAGGACAAATCTCTTTTACACCATGTCTTTATTTGTATACTATCGTTTGACAATGATGTGGTTCTCCTTCTTCACTCTCTCAATAGTCCTATAGCAATGATTGGATACACTTACTCTAGTTTGTGACCTGAGGTAGCTCAAGGACAATCTTAGTGGAACTAAGATTATGATATTGAAATACCTCCAAGAATGTCCTCTTCAAGTTCCAATTTTTCTACAAGATATCCCCTCCAAGATGCAACGCTTTTTAATTGCATCATCAAACCCACACTTTCAGGGTCTAGGATCTAGGGTCTAGGGGCCAAGTTTTGGAAATATTGATTGGGCACTTATTGAGAGTGTTCAAGATATATTGCTTCAACATATGATCCACTACAAGCATATGGTTCCTTTGTATATTGTATTGGTTGAGTTTGCAACCCACCTCCTTCCTCTTAATAGGATCTTCAGACTCACTTTCCTTCTCCATAGGCTATGATGCATGGCGCCATACATCAAGTTGGGACTAATAATCATTCCTAGCCCATTGCTTCATAGAAAGACTCCCTAGTCAAAGGAGAAGTTGGTATTCGAAGGCTAGCTCACTTCTTCATAGATCACCTCCATCACGTTTTGGTATTCATTGAATGACCCCCCCTTCACCTCCTCCCAAACATAAGGGTGATTCATAAGTTATCAACAACACATTCAAACTCTATACTGGCCCTAAGATGGCCTTCTATGTCAAGCACTTTATGCAAATTGTCGGTAGCATCATTAGTCCCTTAGATTATGGCACGCATCAATGGTCACATGGCCTCTAGATCGCCCTCTATGAAATGAGGGTATGGTACGACTAGCTCAAGATTGAGGTTAACCATCACATTCCCAAATGGATAGGATTTGTCGCCTTTGATCCCTATAGGAGGTAGAGACAAAGGAGTACTTCTATCTTAAAATGCACCCTATATGATGAGGGAAGTACTAATGCTTATATAGAGATTCAAGGAGATCGCTCTCAAACTTCTTTAAATATCTCGACCAAAGGAGTTAAGTTGTATACCTTTAGGAAGCAATTATCCTCAAACAAGATGCCTTAAAGGGGCTCTCATAGCCCCAACATGCTACCAACTTGAGTACCTCCTCCTTTCACCTCTTCCAACAATGCACGACAATAAACATCCCTCAAATAATATGGTTGCATCCTTCTCAATGCATTTGACTTATGAGATAGTGCCTCCCCCATAAAGCATCTACTAGGGGGGCATCTCCACAAGCAAGACAAAACAGTCAATGCCATCCATGCCTACAATGCAAAAGGATTAGACAAGCAAGGATTTCTAGATCCCTCTCTACATTTAGAAGATCTTTGGCCTTGGATTATAGGAGAGTTCCCATGATCCAACCTAGTCCATTTTGTTCGAACCTTTCGCCCTCGAACACAATCAAATCTAACATTGACTCGTCCAAAATTTTGAATACAAATTCAGCAAAGATGGGCATAGAGTAGTGATAGTCACTTTCAATTCACCATCTCCGCTCATGATCCACCTCTTCTGGACAACAAAATTTCCTATGGTTATTTCGTACATGTATTGTATTTGTACTATATTTCAGATTTATATGTTTCATACAATGAGATTTTAGTATTTTACATAAAGACATGTACCACCCATCTGGGTTGAAGTTTATAGTTTTGTGATATGTAATTTTGTATTGTTTGGACCACTATTTCTAACTCCTCCAAGCTGGTGTAATCAACTATGCTATTTGAGGCCCACTGACCTAATTTGGTCAACTATGAACATTAATAAAAGTTCTGTCTTTCTTCTTTATATAAGGGGAAACCTATTGGGATCACAACATCCTATACTTTTTGGCGGATTCAATTCAGGTCCATCATTTAATATCAAGCCTGCTTCCCAATCACAAGTTTCCTAGGGACATGTCTCTCTCTTTGTCCTCAAACGCCAATGTTTTCAAACACATTTTCAGCACATCCCTTCAAACACCCAGCTCTTTGACTAGTTATTAAACCCACAATTCTCTATGGGTCAAGGTTTAGTGAAAGAAATTGAGACATTGAGATCCATTGCTTTAACACAATTGAGAGGGTTTAAACCATTTTGATTCAACACATGAACCATTGCAAAGGAACAATTCCTCAATGCGTCATACAAATCAAGTTTGTATCCCACCTCCTTCATTTAGCCAGCGTCTTTAGATTCGTTTCCCATATCCATCGAGTGAGGTATGTTGGGGATTGTGCATCAAGTAGGAAGAGATAGCCATACCTAGCCCCTTTCCTACAAATGGAGTTGCATCTATAAATCCTTGAGGCAAAGGAATGTAGGAAAATGATTTGCCACGTCTACATGAGTGCAAGTCTATATGAACATACAAATGCCATGCACGAGCATACGAACGTATGTGTGCCTAAATGCATGTGCACGAATTGATGATATGTGTAAATAAGATTTCTCATATGTTGTGTTTGTAATGCATGAGTGCATGTTTATATGAACATACAAATGCCATGCACGAGCATACGAACACGTGTGCCTAAATGCATGTGCACAAATTGATGATATGTGTAAATAAGAGTTCTCATATGTGTGTGTTTGTCATGTAGTGTTGTGTATGTATGTGGCAATAAGTGTTTGTAATAATGTAATATAACATAATGGGCTATTTTAATTGTTAATGTATACAGGTAGTTCAGTGGTAGTTAGGCAGTTGCCAACTGCCTGCTAATCCACTAAAACCTATATGTACGCATCTTGGTGAAGGAAGGTTGTTGGCCGAAGTGTGTTGTTGGCCAAGTGTGCATGTTAGTAGTGTAGTTGTTTGTTGAAGACCATGATGTAATGCAGATAATTGTTGTATAGAATACATCTCGTGTGCACAGCATATCAATATGTATATGTAAGCTATTCTCATTATGTACTTTTGTTTATATAATTATAATGGATTATGTGTTGTATTTCAATTCTACAAGGAAATCCCAGCATATGGAAGAATAGCATATTTTTCAAATCTATAGAATTTCTAACCCTGATATTCATTGAACATCCCCCTTTTATCTCCTTCCTAAGAAAGGGTTGATTCATAAATCAATCAAGGAAGACATCTATCAACAATATACATAAAGCGTCTAGGCCTAAGATGCAAACAGTTGGTGACATCATCACCCCTCATAATAGTAATTGGATTCAATGCCCATGGGATTGTGGACCAACTGGTGAGAAACAAATAGTTTCACACCATAAAACAAGGATGGGCGAACCTTAAACCGTAATCAAATGGCATAAGTTCAATTAGTAAAGTTTCTCAACTTTCAAGGAGGAGATCAAATTTTGAATCTTGCCAAATAATATATAAATAATTGCCAAGTTGTTATACTATTTTCAAATGGCATTAGTTCAACCATTTAAATTCCTTGACTTTCATTGAGGAGACCAAGGTTCGAATCTTGCCAAACAATACATGCATAATAGCCAAATTGTTGTAACACCACTATGTGGTCACAATGTAATACAAGTGAGGTTTGTTTCAATGCCATATAACTAATTAAAAAAATAATAATAATTGTATTCAACGTCATTGGCTCCATGACCTCAAACTTTTCCTTGGTTAGATGAGGGTTTGCTCCCACCAGCTATGGATCAAGGTTGACCACAATATTTTCATGCGCAATAGGATTTGTTGCTTTTGCTCCATGAAAGAAGTACTAACAAATGAACACTTTATCTTCAAGTGTCCCATGCACTATGAGGTCAAAGAGAGGTACAATTGTTTGTATAAGGAGTCACCAACATCTCTTCCTATCTTCTTTTGATTTGTGACTAGAGGTGGTTGGCCTTGTACATTCAATAAGCGATCACCCTCAAACATCCGTACCCAAAGGGGTCCTCCTCACAATCCAAATAGAATACTAAGCTGACTAGCTCCTTCCATCCTCTTCTAGTAGCATAAGCACCAAATGCCCACTCAATAACGGTCACCTCCACCAACGGCACAACACCTTCCTCATGGAGTAACTACCAGAAAACCATCTTCTTCACACATACAATAGGGTAGAGCCATTGCACAACATCATTCATGCACATAATTTAAGATGTCCAACAGCCATGCATTTTTTGATTCCTCTTTGCGTCTAGGAGAGTATCTAGGATATCCTTCTAGAATCTAGTCTAAACCTTCTAGCCCAAATTGTTCTCCTTTGAATATCATCAAGGAAAACATTGCCTCATTCACAAAGATTGCTAATAAGTTCTTACATATAGATATGGATCAGTGACAACTAGAGTTCCAAAACACTTACTTCTTTTCACAGTGGATTTTCCATAGGCATTAAAGCCTTAAATATATAATACTTGTACTACGTTTGTACTATAGCTGAGATGTAATGTATCACATGATACCACAAGTTATATACAGTTGAGTTTTTGTAATATTTATTGACTTTGAAGCATTATTATGGTTCCCCCAAATGCTATTGTAACCAAGTATAATTTTTCAAGATCATTGACCTATTTTGGTCATTTATGGACAATAATACAATTTATTCCCTTTTTTTCTATTTACTTTTGCTGATGCTAGCTTGATTGAGTGGAACGGTTACATGCCATATTACAAGGAGTAGCATAGCATTATGTGTAAACCAATCACAAACAATGCCATAATATAGTTTAACTTACAAACTTCTTTGTAAGTAAATTGAAAATTTGACATGCATTAATAGCAAAAATGCCTCAATAGCTGCAAGCTTACTGCAGTGGTAAGGGTTTTGGGCCTCTCTTTGGGAGGTCCAAGGTTCAAACCCCACTCAGTATGAGGGACTGGGACCCCTCATAAAAACCTGTGTAAACTAAAAAAAATAGCAAAAATGCCTCAAATAATGTTACTAGATCAGTCCAAAAATGGGAGCTGCCAACAATACAATTTGGATTGAAACACATTGTTTGAGCATATCTACCACACATAGAACCATGTCTTAAATTATTTAGTTTTCTTTAATAACATCAGATCAAATCGTCTTTTTTAAACACTTTCGTTTGCTCTTATAACTCTCTAAAAGGAACCAGGAAATTTCCAATTTTGCCCCTCCACCAAGAAATTCCAATGCCATCATGCCCTAACCTCCAACAAAAAAATTCAAATGCAACACACACACCCTTTGCTAGAAAATTTCAACTTCATATCCCCTTCTGTCAGTACTGAATCATCCAATACAATAAAAGGATATGATCAAACAATGAACATGTTTATATGCTTTGGATTGTCCTGTCAACCCATCAGTTGCCATCACTACAATCATGTATGCATGTCACCTACTATGATGAGACATATTCTATATCCTTTATACATGTTTTCAACATGGTTCCATGTAAAATTTAAATCCTCTAGAAGATTCTTTAAAAGAAGAAGATTCGTGCATGTCTTTTCTTTTTGTAGAAGCTTCTTTGTACATCCTTCGTATTGTCTACATATGCACAATAAAATATACAACATGCACAATTATGACAATCTCGTGTCCCTCTCTTATTATACAATTGTGCTACTTAGTCCATATCATCTAGTATCAAAATCTAGCAATTGTCACCTCTTGATTTATCAAGGGTTTCCATCAGTGTTCCATGGGGACGCGTCCCCCCGTTTCCCGCGTCCCCCAGCACAGGGTGACTGCAAGGGGGACGTTTCCCCCGTCCCCCTTTTTGGGGGACGGCTGGGAAACGTCCCCGGGACGGCTGAGGCCTGTGGCCTCCCGTCCCCGGGACGTCCCCTTTTTGGGGCGTCCCTAGGGACGCCCAGACCATCCCCGGGGACGGCTGGGCCCCATGGGGGACGCTAGCCGTCCCCGGGACGCCCAGCCGTCCCTAGGGACGGTCTGAGCATCCCCCATGGGGCCCAGCCGTCCCCCACGGCTGGGCGTCCTCACCCAAGGGGAAATCAAAAAAAAAAAAAAAAAAAAGGGAGACACTGAATATGAACTACTACCAGGTGTTACTTAGGCAGAAATCTCGTTGGGAATATGAACCTGAAACAAATTTGGACCCTTAGATGCCAAATATAACATTGGAACTGGCATAATGTCAACATTAAGATGGGAGGATGGCATTAAGAAAATCTCAACAAACAAATTTACTGCCTAAAGGCGGCAATACCATCAAATGACAAATATGTTGCCTGCATAGCTGATGAGATTGTCACAGTGAAGGGTTATGGGATGAGTGCGGTGTTGGATTGTCAAGGAGGGAATGGCGTTGCTGCAAAAGGTTGAACTCCTTAGACGTCTGGATCTAGATTTCAACTGTTTCTTTAAAACTAGGACGAAACAGTTGCAAGGTTTATTTTTCAGCAGTTCTAGAGGAATTGACAGATATAGCAGCAGGTTAAAGGTGCTGTAACTGTTTTGAATGAAAGTATATTCAATATTTCACGCTAAATGATTAGATGGATATCTGATTTCATCTGTAAAGGAATACATTTGTGAGAATAAAGCTTCTTTTTCCCTTGGCTTAGGGAGTTTTCTACCTGAAGAGTGTTTGTTCATGTTAAATTTTGGTGTTCTACATGTGTATCTCCTCTTGTTCATTTTTCTGTTTTGAATTTTCTTAATTTGCTGAAGTGGAAAAGTACATTTGATAAATCTCACAGATATCAGTCATTTAGATGATGTTTATAAATGTAAATCAGCAATTGGAATAAAAAACATGTTTTTAATGAATTGGATCAGCTACAACTTGTTCAATTACAGATCAATTTCTCTCTTGTTGAATTTGGATTATTGCATATGACGAATAAATCCCATTATTGTATGGGCCCATCCAAAGGACAGCATGTGTTACTTTTTAAGTTGACATTAATCTAGCATTTATCATGTTTGGCACCTAACTCTAAGCAACCATCTAGGCAAATTTATCAGACTGAAAAATATATAGGTAATAGAGGGATGATTATTGAATGCAAGTCTATTTCTTCTTCCGGGGATGGATTCAATTGATTAGTAATATGAAATATCATTTTTGTTGGGTGTAGAATTCTGAATGTGTAGATTATTCTAAATTTCTAAAAAATTTCAATTTTTATAGTATTATACCAGCCGTCCCCGAGCCGTCCCCTAAAATCGGCCTGCCGTCCTCCCCCCCCCCGTCCCCGTCCCCGTCCCCGGGCTCGTGGAACCTTGGTTTTTTTATGCAAGCCCATTTTTCAGCTGTTAATGTTTGAACTTCAAAGTTTAAAGTTTAAACTTTAAACCCTAAACCCTAGTCTAGGGTTTTGGGGTTTTTTTTTTCCTCCTCTTTTTAAGTAAATATTGTTGCCTGGTAACTATGTATGCAAGCCCATTTTTCAGCTGTGTTACCATGTATGCAAGCCTATTTTTCAGCTGTTAATGTTTGAAACTTTGAACTTTGAAGTTTAAACCCTAAACCCTAGGCTAGGCCCTAGGGTTTTGGGTTTAGGGTTTTGTTTTTTTTTTTCCTCGTCTTTTAAAGTTAATATTGCTGCCTGGTAACTATGTATGCAAGTCCATTTTTCAGTTGTTTGTGCTTGAATTTGAAACTTTGAACTTTGAACTTGAAGTTTAAACCCTAAACCCTAGTCTAGGCCCTAGGGTTTTGGGTTTTTTTCCTCTTTTTAAGTAAATATTGCTGCCTGATAACTATGTATGCAAGCCCATTTTTCAGCTGTCAATGTTTCAATTTTAAACCCTAAACCCTAGCCTTTTGGTTTAGGGTTTAGTTTTTTTTTTCCTTTTCTTCAAGTGATTGTAGCTTTGTTGTTACTTGTGTCCACGTGCAGGCATATGAAAAATGAAACCTTTTTTCCTTGTTACTTGTAACTTTGTACCTTTTCATATTATAAGCAATACAAGATGTGTTTTGTCACTTTCATGTGTACTTAAAACTTGAGCTTTGTATGATGTCTTGACATGAATTATTGCTTTTATTGCAATATTTGATTTGCATAATGTTAATTCATTGTAATATGCATGAAAAAAACTTTTTTTCAATGAAAAGTTTTGTTTTCTTCGGTTTTTTTTTTGCCGATTCTGATTTTCTCAACTATGGTATGAAAATAAATATTCCAAAAATCAGCATCGTTCTTGACATTTTTCTATAGCAGTCTTCACAATACCAAAACTTCACCTCTACTATCTATGCATTGCATCTTAGTAGAGTAATATTTCCAAAACATCGCACTATCATAGCCCGTTTTACCAAATCTGGATTGCTTGTTTCCTTCTTGAAACACAAGTACAACCATAGTTGAGAAAATCGAAATTGGATAAGAATCGGAATCGGATAAGAATCGGGAAAATTCAGGAATTGGCAAAAAATCGGGAGGAGAATCGGCAAAAAATTGGCATTTTTTCATTGAAAAAACCGAAGAAAATGCAAATTTTCATTAAAAAAAGTTTTTTATGCATATCAGAAATTTTTGGAAAAAAATCGACAAAAAATCGGCTAGCCTATGGATCGAATCAAGATTTTTTGCAGATTTTCTCAACTATGAGTACAACCACAAAAACTATAATAAATAATTTATATGAAAACACATTATTGTTAAAAAATAAAGCAGATATTACCAGTGGAAAACATTAAAGTAAATCTTAATCATTATTTGATTTAGGCAGTCAACATTTTCTTGTCAGCTTCAGCTAAACATACTTGTAAATCTTAATCTTCCTCTAACCATGGAATGGAAAATTTAGCTTCACGATCCTCAATCGAAACCCCTTTATTGGCTAGCTTATCTGCACATTTGTTTCCTTCCCTTAATGTATGTGTAAACCTGATTTCTTCAAACTCTTTAACAAGATCTTGAATTTCCACAATTATCTCTTGTATGTTCCATGGAGCCTTTGCTTTCCTCAAAATTGCATTTATTACTATGAGAGAATCACCTTCCATCCATACTTTGTTCCATTTCATTTGTTTGCATATTTTTAACCCTTCTAAAATCGCCCAAGCTTCAGCTTCATTATTTGTCTTAAATCCACTATTGAAAGCGTAATGAGACAAAATCTCTCCTCTATATTTGTAATTATTCCTCCTCATGCTGGCCTTGGATTTCCTTTAGATACTCTATCAAAATTCAATTTAACCAACTTCACATCTGGTGGTTTCCACTTTATATTCTTTGCTTCTTTTTGCTTCTCTTGTACCCAACATCATAATTCTATTTAATGACTTGACTCCATCTATCAAAGCTCTCTAATTCCAGATTAGGGATTGGGTGAGTTGATAGGGTTGGTTTAGACTCCTCTATGGCTAAACATATCTTCCTTCTCATTACCTCTAAATTGCTTTCCTTTCCTTTTAAGTATTCTTCAATTCCTTTCTAGCCATACAATCGAAAGCATTATATCTTTTGTTATATCCCATATTGTCTGTAAAGACTCACTTTTATAAGTGCTCTGCCATTGGTTTAATCAATCTTCAATTCTGCTATTCATCACCATGCATTTACCAAACATATTAAGAATCCATTGCCATAGTTTCCAGACTATTGAGCAATGTCTCAAGAGATGGTCTATACTCTCCTCCTCCTTTTTACAAAAAACAAATTGAGAGGGGCCATGAAAACCCCTTTTCATAAGGTTATCCTAGGATAAAATTCTTCTATGACCTACTAGCCAAACCAACATTTTGACTTTAGGAATTTTTGGGCTATCCCAAATATCTCTCCATATTCTAGTGATATTACAATTTTGTTGGTGTTTTACATTATCCTAGGATAAAATTCTTCAATGACCTACTAGCCAAACAAACATTTTGACTTTAGGAATGTTTGGGCTATCCCAAATATCTCTCCATATTCTAGTGATATTACTATTTTGTTGGTGTTTTACATTATCCTAGGATAAAATTCTTCTATGACCTACTAGCCAAACAAACATTTTGACTTTAGGAATGTTTGGGCTATCCCAAATATCTCTCCATATTCTAGTGATATTACTATTTTGTTGGTGTTTTACATTATATCCACTTCTTGTTGTGTATTCTCCTGATCTATTCAACTCCCAAATCAATTTATCCTTGGCTCCCTCGGAATAATCACAGTTGTTATCTTTCTACTCAATTGCCTCCTAGCATCAATGTCTTATGATTAAATGATATTGAAGTAGGTCATACTTTTTTTTTCCCTTGAGAAAAAGGGGTTGTACTCGGATCCCCCATCCTTGACAAATCAAACTCTCTCCGTTAGAGCTTGAGGGCTTACAAATGGATTCAATTCTCATCTCAATTGAGTTGCTATAGCTAGATAACTACATCTTTTTCATAAAAAGTCTGAATTCTTGATTTTTATTTTTAATTTTTAAAATGAAATGTGATAACGAATTGGAGAATGGCTTTTATAAGCATGCTCATAACCATTTTTTGCTAAGTCATATTTGTGTTCACCTATAAGGAGAAGCTTTTCTATGGTGGGTGAATTTTGATAGGAATATGAACTCTAATCTCATTTGGGAAGAAACTATTCAATTTGTTCTAATGGTTATATGATATTGAAACAAGCCGTACTTTTTTGTTGTGCTTGAGAAAAAGGGGTTGTACTCAGATCCCCCACCCTTGACAAATCACAACTATCTCCTTTAGAGCTTGAGAGTTTACAAACAGATTCAAGTCTTGATTTTCATTTTTATTTTTTAAAAGGAAATGTGATAACAAATTAGAGAATGGCTTTTATAAGCATGCTCATAACCATTTTTTGCTAAGTTATATTTGTGTTCACCGATAAGGGGGAGCTTTTCTATGGTGGGTGAATTTCGATAGAAATATGAATTCTAATGTCATTTGGGAAGAAACTATTCAATTTTTTTTAATGGTTATATGATATTGAAACAGGTCGTACTTTTTTTTTTGCTTGAGAAAAAGGGGTTGTATTTGGATCCCCCACCCTTGACAAATCACAACTCTCTCCTTTAGAGCTTGAGAGTTTACAAACAGACTCAATTCTCATCTCAATTGAGTTGTTATAGCTAGATACCTACATCTTTTTTCATAAAAAGTCCAAATTCTTGATTTTCATTTTCTGGATCTTCTTTATTTTTCTTTGTAAATACAAATATTCCAGAATTCAACATCCTTCTTCTTGACATTTTTTTGCAGCAGCCTTCACAATACCAAAACTCCACCTCTATTGTCTACACACTACATCTTAGTAGAGTAATATTTCCAAAACTTCGCATTATCATAGTCCGCTTTACCAGCTCTGGACTTTTAGTTGAAACAGGTCATACAGGTATTACATCATAACTGCATTACCATAAAAAAAAAAAAAAAACAACATAGTGGTATTACAACAATATTTTGACAATTTATGCATATATTGCTTGGCGAGATTTGAACAATTTATACATTAGAAGTCCACTTTTTTAACCACTTGAGCTCATGCCATTTGATGTATTATACAATCTTTCTCAGTCAAATGGGTAAATGAGATTTTTTTTTGAGAGAAATTAAAAAGAGTACTAGAAATTGGAATAGATAATTTTGAAGAATTGAGGAAAATGATAGCTAGTTTGAAGGACATCATTTAAGATTGTGATGAGGAAATAGATAGGCTTAAGGGGAAAGAGGGAGAAGAAAACAAAGATGGTGATTAAGACGAAGGAAGCACACCTTTGGGTCATGAAGAATGTTCAAGCTTTTGTGCAGATCTGAACCTAACTATGGAAAAAAATGTTTTGCTGTGATAGTTTAGACATTCGTCTTGAATATCCTTGGACTTAAGATGTCTTGGAAACCATTAATATTAACAGGCAAAAGAAGACCATGAAGCGTTGGTTCAGGAAAAAGAAGATAAACATGCAAGATGAAAAGATATCTACTGGATGGCAAAAACCTCAAGAATACTAGATCACGAGTCTTGATTATTTGATGCCTAAGATTATTAGATCTAGTAAGGGTAAAGGATGGAAACCCTTAATAATTCAAGAGGTGACAATTTCTAGATTTTTTTACTAGATGATATGGACTAAGTAGCACAATTGCATGATAAGAGAGGGACACAAGAGAGGTACATTAAGTAAAGGATGGAAACCAAGGTTCCATGAGCCTGGGACGGGGGACAGGGGGACGAGTTTCGGGGACGGCTGGGGATGGCTGGTATAATACTATAAATTTTTTTTTAAATTTAGAATAATCTACAAGTTCTACACACAACAAAAATGAAAATTACTAAAAACTTAAAAAGTATGCATGTTCTTAAAAGATGTTTCAATCCGAAATGAACTCAGCTATTAACCTATTACTAAGTGCAGCCATTTCAACAAATGTAACTTGAAGGTTGGGATATCAAGTGCAATCTATAACAGTTAACCAAAATAGTTGCTATTGCTCAAGTAATGAATGCCACACTGTTCAACTTTTAACATCCAAACAATAACAATCATCATTTTTAAAGCCACCAATGTTCAAGAAAAGACCTTTTTTAATTTTTTTTCAGTCACTAATGTTCAAACAAAGACAGTTCTCAGTTTTTACTTTTTGGCCATCAATGTTCAAGCAAGATAGGTTTTCACTTTTCTCTGTTCAGGTAAGATAGTTATCTTTTTTTTCAGCCATCAATGGCCAATCAAGACAGTCATCAGTTTACAGCCCTCAATATAAATTATAAAAGCAAGACAGCTTTACTGTTCAGTCTCTAGCAATTCTGCACTGCTGTCCAATCACTAAAGTGATATTTAAACATTGACAACCACCATTGTTCAGTTCCCACCATGTAAGCAATGACAGTTACTCCAGACTGGTCAAATATGACAACCTTTTTTTTTAATTTAAGTTTGTATCATTTTTTTTTATTTGTTTTTTTTGGGGGACAGCTGGGCGTCCCCGAGGACGCCCAGGGGACGGCTGGGTGTCCCCGGGGACGTCCCTAGACGTCCCCTAAAAAGGAACGTCTCGAGGATGGGCACCTGGGATGGCCAGCCGTCCCGGGGATGGCTGCCCTGCCGTCCCCCAAAAGGGGGACGGGGGGAAACGTCCCCATGCTGTCCCCGTGGAACCCTGCATTTAATTAATTTATTTATGACGCAGCATAATCATAAATAATGGTCCTAGACTCCTACCTGATGATTATGATAATAATAAGCGTGGTCTTGGAAAATTAGTGGTATCTATGCGTGGACTCTGTGCTGCCTAGGTATGTAGCCCGGTTGGTTTAGGCAACAAAAGTCCTGGTTTATTCAGATAACATTGCACGCAAAGTGTTTGTGAAAATGTTTCAACCAAACTCAAAGTTGGGAAGTGGGCTGAAAATTGTCATTAGCTGATGTCTATGATGTTTATACGTGTGGACTTAGCTGATATTCCAACAAAAATTTTCGTTTCTATGCGTGAATTGTGTGCTGACTAGGTATTTAAAGCGGATGGACGAGGCAGCAAAAGTCCTGATTTACTCAGATAACGTTGTATGCATAATATTTGAGAAAATGTCTGAACTAAACTTGAAGTTAGGGGAAGCGAGTTGAAAATTGTTGTTAAATTGTTAAAGTCTAGTATCTTTATGTTTTATTTTTATTTTTTCCGGGGGGAGCCACGACCAAGCCATCATCGTTTCTAGTCATATGAGACTCGAAATTTTCAATCTTTTATTTTAATTTGGTCATATAGGATTGAAATGAGCGTCACTTGTATTAGATCACGACTACATGATGATATTACAACAACTTGACAATCTTTTTTGATACATAGGGGAGTTGGTTACATCCACACTATTTTTAGTAACTGCCAAGTGCAGGGTTCAAACCAGAGGGGCTGCCCCCAACAAGCCTATACCACCTTGTTATTTTATAACCTGGCATGAAGAGGACCACCGATCGCTTGGCATTCGTACCGTAGTTGTCGGTTTGGCACACACTCAAAGGATTCGGAGCAAACTACTACCTTTGCAAACAAGCATGCCCCCAAGGTTTGAACCTAGGTCTCTTTTGGGTAAGTACTTGGCCAGACAGACAATTACCAATCCACCTAGCCCTTGGGGGCTAAACTCTTAGGGTAGAGAGAAAATTCCAAGAGCCGCTCTTAGGTGGCCGACAGTACCGTCCCATCCGGGTATACCACTATCTAGAGGGAAGCCACAAGATATTTTTTTGTGTCCCCCTTCGCATCGTAGAGGTTCGCACCGTGGACCTCTTGTTCAACAGGGCCAGGCTTGCCTTCTCCACTTGCACTACAAAGGCGGACAAAACTCTTAGGGTAGAGAGAAAACCTCGAGAGCCGCTCTTAGGTGGCCGACAATACCGTCCCATTCGGGTATACCACTATCTAGAGGGAAGCCACAAGAGATTTTTTTGTGTACCCCTTTGCATCGTAAAGGTTCGAACCGTGGACCTCCTGTTCAACGGGGCCAGGCTCGCCTTCTCCGCTTGCGCTATATGTATAAATTGTTTGGGAAGATTTGGACCTAGGTCTCCTTGAAAATTGGGATATTTAACTGCTTGAGCTCATACCATTTAATAAGGGATTTTTCCACCTTGAATATTAGTTAAATTGAGAAATTGTGACCAAGCTGTTGGTAAACCAAGTCATGCCTATTCATTTAAGCCCAAGGTAATGAAGCAATCATGGATCAAACATGTGATCTCAATTCTTTTTAGTTTGACACTATCCAACTGAGCTATCATTGCACTGGGTCATTTTGTTGGTCAAATGGTCAAAACTAAATTGATGGTTGACCCTTCTTCATATTGTTAGGTGAGATATCATATAGAGGAATGGGTGTCATTGTGTTGGCATCATGAGTTTTGAGATATCTAGTATTAGAGTATTGTACTCATCTTTGGAGGTAGTCCTTAAAGCGGTGTTATTATATTGGGAGATATTGTAGAAAAAGTCCTTCTTTATGGAGCATTTCATGATGTTGCCCTACCTAAAGGTATCTCTCAAGAATTTTTTTGCATGGGTCTATTTTTTTTAATAAGCTATGTGTGGCTTCTATTGGGGGCCACTCCCATTACAAAAACAAAACATTACATTGCTCTCATTACATTTCTAACAAGTTAATTAAAGCATATCCAACTTTGCCTTTCTATCAAAGATATTCTCCATCTTCCTCAAACTGCTAAGTTTCCACAATCAACTCCTTTTATATCAGATGCCTTCCAAAATTTAAATTCTGTCAAGATGAAATTCAACACCGCGAATGGCTAAAATATTTGCTGCCCAACTTCTATATCTATAAATATCTTGTCTATAACAACCTCACAATTTCTTAATACCTTTTTTTAGGGTTCTTATTCATTCCCCTAATATTCCAAGATATTATTTTCATTGTTATTTTTTGTTTTTATTTGTGGGTTTAGCCCCACTTCTTGTTAGCACTTGTGATATTTGCTTTTGTTTTCCCATATCAATATCCCTCTGGGTTTCTTTTTCTCTTTGTTTTTGCTTCTTGGGTCTTCCTCTCTTTTTTTCATTCCCAGCAATACTTTCATCTTCATCAATCTCTTCAATCTTCTCACACTGCTCATAGTAAGACTTATCATCTTTAGGTTTGCCTTGTTCTGAAGGATCTGAAGTGCAAGGAATAACCTCAAAAGCACAATCTTCTTTATGTTGCCCTAGAAACCCTAAAGTGCAAGGATGCTCTTCTGTAGCAATTACCTTCTTATTCTGCCCTAAAAAACCTAAATTGTTATGGGTTTCCTCCATCCTCATTTCTTTATTATGCTGCTCTTGAAACCTTAAAGTGCAAGGGATAACATCTTCACCCCTTTCACTTTTATTACTTGGAGAGGATTCTATACTACTTGAGGAAAATGAAGATGATTTACCTGGAATAAACTTGACCTCTTTTGCTGTCTTTGTTTTAGGATTTCTCTCCACATCTTCTTTTGCACCTTTAATTCCTTCTGAACTTGCCAAATGATACTGTAGATAGGCTTTCTTTGCCTCTTCTTTCGGAGTGGAATATCCTTGATCTGATCTAGCTTCTATTATTGTATGATTTCCTTGCTTCGTCTTGAAGTTTATCTCATGGCTAGAATTTTTTGTCTCTTTCTTCATAGTTTTCACTTTGCAAACTCTTGCCATGTGTCCAATCTCATAACAATTGTGGCAACGAAATGCGATATTTTCATAATCTACTTGTTGATCCCATTCTCTTGATTCAGATTTAATCTTAATGGATTGTGGCAAAGGTTTTGAAATATCCATAGCAACACATATTCGAGTATATATAGCATGCTTTCGCTCCTTAGTAGTTAGTCCTTCCTTGATGAATTCCCCTAGGGTATTTCCAATATTCTTCAAAACATCCTTATTTATAAGTTGATATGGAAGTCCAAAAAGCCTAACCCATACTGGAAGCTTCTTAATAGTTTCTGTCTCAACAGAAAAATTTCATTCCATGGTCTCAAATAAAGTGCATCTCTTCCCCTAAACCATGGGCCACCAACCATTATTTTATCCCTAATTTCTGAACTGGAAAAGATGATGAGGAAAAAACCTTTAGGAAGAAAAGTCACAGAGTAATTTGAATTTAATCCCCACTTCCACTTGATCCAATTTTGAATCTCCAAAAACCCTGGCCATGATCTATGGAACTTACATATTAACCCTCTACTTTTAAGAACCATTATATCATGCTCAATCATCTCATCCTTGATACTCACTTCTGGTGTAACATCTGCTACCTGGATCGAACTTGCCATGTATTCGCTCTTCTGCTTATCTCCAACTTGGGCCTCCATACTTCCAACTAGGGCATCCTGACTTCCCATTAGGGCTTTCAAATATGACTTTCCTTCCATACTAGCTAATGGGGCTCGCTCTTGGCTTGCACTCCCTCTTGGCTCACATTCCCTCTCTTGCACTTGCTCCCAACTTGCACTCTCTCCTGCCTCGCACTCGCTCCCGGCTTGCACTCCCTCTTGGCTCGCAATAGCCCTTGTCTCTTCTTTTTCCCGGCGTTCCTTCGCTTCAACAATTTTTTGGAAACAATGTTCCACGCATTCGTGGTAAGGGTTTGAAGCATTGATGCACTCCGGATGAACCCGTCGCTCTTCCGCCATGATTGAATCTCGGCTTGCACTCCCTCTTAGCTCGCACTTCCTCTTGGCTCGCACTTCCTCCTGGCTTGCATTGGATTTTCTTCAATTGGATCGCACTTTGCTTTCTACTTCCTACTCACACTTCCTCCTCGCTTCCGGCTCGCGCTTCCACTCGCTTCTGGTTGCACTCAGTCTTGTCTCGTGCTCGCACTCGCACTCGCTCCCGACTGCACTCACTCCCGAATCGTGCTCGCACTCGCACTCGCCCCCGACTCGCACTCGCCCCCGACTCGCACTCGCCCCCGACTCGCACTCGCACTCGCACTCGCCCCCGACTCGCACTCGCCCCCGCTGACGACTACACTCACTCCCAACTCGCGCTTGTGTTCACTCCCGGCTCACGCTTGTGTTCACTCCCGGCTCACGCTTGTACTCTCTTCCTTACACCTTTTTTGCATGGATCTATTGCATCATGATTTATTTTGATGTTTTTAAATGTTGGATGGTTATATTTGTCATTGGCTATTTAGTTTTGTAACATATGGCTCTGCAAGCAAGGAGAAGTTGAGGATGAAAAACTTGTGATGTTACATTGTCCTGCTTACCAACATATAAGACATGTTGTCTTGCTTACCAACATATAAGATAAAAACACTAGCTGCAATATGATAACCTGAGCCATGTATACAAGCTATTAATTTTACCATCTATAAGAGTGGCTGGATATCTTAAGGCTGTTATGGAATATCACAACATGAGCACATATAAGGTTTGTGCATTAATTTAGAAACAGTAATGAAGTGATGAATTACAGTTGATCTCCAAAAAAAAGGAAGAAGCTTATTTACATAATCTATTTTACATTTTTTTTTTTCTGCTCCATAGGTTCTATAGGGTCTTCCATGGATGAAATTAGAAATATTTCATTTCATTTCATTCAAGAAGTGGTTTTAGAATAATGATTTGGTAAGTGGGATAACTTTTTATACAGATCAGAAGAATTTATGGTAGAATATGTTTTAGAAAAAATCCTCATCTTGCAAAGAGCATGTTTTTGCACGAAACTCAAGCAATTCTTGAACCCTTCTTTTTGGGCATTGAGATCTTCAAAACAAGTGGTTATATTAAGAAAACTGAGCAATATTGATGAAGTTGGCCTTCTAGGACAATTGCAATGAGATTTCCAGGGCATTATTTTTTGGGCAAATGAAAAATATCCATAATTTGCTATTTAAGTAAGCAAATCAACCATGTCTTATTACATTTTGAAGGAAATTTCTTGATCTACTAGTTTATAAGGATATATTGTTCAAATGAAATATATCCATAATTTGCAATTTTAGTAAGCAAATCAACCATGTCTTATTACATTTTGAAGGAAATTTCTTGATCTACTAGTTTATAAGGTTATATTGTTCAAATCTTTTATGAAAAGGGAGATCTATGGAATGCAAGTTTTTTTGAAGCCCTACTTTCCATGAAATCTTTGTTTTCTTGATATTTATTTATGGGGGAGTGCACAAGGTTTTTTATTTTATGTTTTTAAAAGGAAATGTGATGATGAATTAGAGAATGGCGTTTTATAAGCATGCTCATAACCATTTTTTGCTAAGTCATATTTGTGTTCACCTATAAGGGGAACCTTTTCCATGGTGGGTGAATTTTTATAGGAATATGAATTCTAATCTCACTTGGGAAGAAACTATTCAATTTTTTAATGGTTATATATATATATATATATATATATATATATATATATATATTTGGCTGGATAATATGGGGTTGTACTCGGGTCCCCCACCCTTGACAAATTACAACTCTCTTCTTTAGAGCTTGAGAGTTTACAAATAGATATACTTATCTCAATTGAGTTCCACGAGCCTGGGGACGGGGGGAAGGGGGGACAAGTTTCGAGGGACGGCGGGGGACGAGAGGCCGATTTTAGGGGACGGCTCGGGGACGGCTGGTATAATACTATGAAAATTGAAATTTTTTAGAAATTTAGAATAATCTACACATTCAGAATTCTACACACAACAAAAATGATATTAGGATATTCATATTGATATTAGTTACTAAGTGCAGCCATTTAATTGTTTCAACAAATATAACTTGAAGGTTCAACCAAGGATATCAAGTGCAATCTGCCAATCTCTAACAGTTAACCAAATTAGTTGCTATTGCTCAAGTAATGAATGCCACATTATTCAGTTTTTACAAGTCATCATTTTCAACAATGTACTAAAGAACATAAAGAACAGATTAAAGCAAAAGTTACAGTATTCTAATATTACAGTATTCTAAAATAAGCGGATTTGTCATTGAAGTCGATGTCCTAAAGCAAAAGTTACAATTTTCTCATTGAAGTCAATGTCCTAAACTCAATGGGATTTGTCTCTTTGTAAGAATAAGACAAGTTGATGCCAAGCATTCCTCATCTGTATTTTCTCATTGGAAGTGTATGCAAAGCAAACAATTTAGGCCACTTTGCAGCAAATCAATATCCATTTATAGCAACCAAGGAACACACGTAAAAGCAAAACAGTGAACATGAATCTAATTGGATGATATCTGTTTTACAAAATCTTCATTCTTGAACATTAGATAAATCAGCAATACAAGTGCCATTCCAGTAAGAGTTATCATGCCACTTTTAGTAGCCAACAGCTTCATCATGTTTTTACCTTACATGATTTTCTGAATTATGAACCTGAATTAAGACATGCAAAGCCATGATCTAAAAATGTTTTCAAAAATGCAGTCAAGAGGCACGCTGTTCTGAGTCCTGTAAAACTTGCTTGTTTCACTTTTTAACATCCTACAATTTAACTATTTTTTTCCTTGTCAGTTTCCTTCTCAAAATATTTTGATTAACCTTGTTTAAAGGGATTTTGTAAATTTATGCTTATTAATTTTGTATTTTTTTTTTTGGTAAGTAGATATTTTATATACAAAATGGGTTTTTTAAGAGGATCCCAAAACCTTATAACATGAGAGGCCGCAACCCTTAGTAACAAAAGGAGCCCCTTGGGCTAGTACAGTAGAAACCATAGTAAACCTTACCAAAAAAAAACATAGTAATGCCCAGGAGGGCTACATCAGAAACCTCAAACTGGAGGTAAAACATGCTGAAAAAACAACAAAAAGAAACAGATGCATCCATTCTGAAAACCCGAATATCCTCTCCCCGCTCCCCGTGCCCGTCCGCCCAAGCCCGATCCTCTCTTCTTGCTTATGTGGAATCATTAGCGATATCCTGGCTGGCGACCTTCTCCACGTCCGTCGGAAACAACTGCCGCCACACCACGAGACATGTGGACAGTAATCCCTTATTTGCCAAGTGGTCGGCTAAACCATTGCCCTCCCTGTAGGTGTGCTTGACTTGGACCAGGTTCCTCCGGAGGAGGAGGTTCCTGGCCTCAAAAATGACATTGAAAACCTTCCACGCCGGATCCTGGGAATTCATCATGTAGTTAATGATGTTCAGTGAGTCCCCTTCAACTACCAAGGGTCGGGGATCCTCCGAAATGAGCTCGAGTCCTCTCAGAAGTCCTCTGGCCTCCGCAACATGATTGGTTTGAAACCCCAAGTTTTCACAGAAAGCCAGGACGAGCTGTCCATTATGGTCTCTAACTGATCCACCCGCAGCGGCCGCCCCTGGGTTGCCCCGAGAGGCCCCGTCAAAATTTAACTTCAACCATCCTTGAGGAGGCCTGACCCACCTGACGTCCTTCCTGGATGACCGCGGATCCTCCCGCTCCTTGATCTCCCCTGATAACTTCAAGGATTTGAACAAACCCTCTTCAAACACATGCTTGGGCCATGGGCTGGGGATAAGCTTGGAGTTCTCAATGGCAAAGGCGATGGCCCTGTGAGCGACTGAGGGAGGATCCCTGGGAGGATTACCGAAGACCCGACCATTGCGTTCCAACCATATCTGCCACAAAAAATGGTGGAAGCAAGCATTCCACAGGAAACGGAGCTTGGGATTTTTAAAAGGATTGGGCCATTGGAAGAAAGCCTCCTTAATGGTCTTGGGGGGAATCCATTGGATCTGAAAGGTAGAGAGGATGGAGCCAAGGACCGACCCAGTGAAAACGCAGTGCAAGAACAGGTGGTCAGAGGACTCACAGGCAGACTCACACAGATAGCACCTATTGGGAATAGCAAACCCCCTCTTGTGAAGATTGTCAATTGTGAGAGCTTTATTCTGAAAGGCAATCCACGAGAAGAAATTTACCTTTGGGATCAAACATTTCCTCCAGACCACGTTGCAAGGAAAGTCCGATTTCAGCCCTTTGCATTGGAATTCATAGGCAGATTTGACAGAGAATCCACCATCATCGGTCCCCCTCCAAATCATTCGATCCGGACCTCTGCTGGTGGGTATGATGATGTCCTTAAGGACAGAGGACAGGAAGTCGGCCTCAATCTCTAGCCCCTCTGCATCAATGACTTTCCACTGTAGGGAGCCATTTCTCCATTCAATGAAATTGGCCACCCTTCGCCCAAAGTTGTTATCAAGAAAAGTTTTAAGGTGAACCAGCCCGGTCTGCTCAGAGAGAGGGTCCTCTAGGGCCCACCTATCCTTCCAAAAATCTATGCTCCAGCCATCCCCAAGGATCCACCTGATGTCGTCTTGGATCAGCTGCCTGGATTGGACAATGGCTTTCCAGAAAGCCGACCCCCCAGTGGGAATCCCATCCTCAAGAAAGGAAGTGTTAGTGAGGTATTTCCTCCTGACAATTCTAACCCATTCTGCCGGTTCATCTGCCAGGATCCTCCAGGTGTGTTTGGCAATGAGCGCTAGGTTCATCTTGGCCATTCTCCTGAACCCTAATCCTCCTTGCTTCTTGCTTCTGCAAACTTTGTCCCAGGCCACCAAAGGAAACCTGGACTTGTCTTCATTGCCTGACCAAAGAAAGTTCCGTTGGGTCTGCTCAATCTTGTGAAGAACCGAGGCAGGCAATCTGAAAACAGACATGAAAAAGGTCGGAATCCCTTGGAGGCACGCCATAGTGAGGGTTGCCTTGGCAGCTTGGGATAAGAACTTGCCTTTCCACGATGCCAACTTTTTGTGGATTCTCTCGAGCACCATGTTCCACATCCCTTCCTTAGCACGCCCGCAGAAGAGAGGGAGGCCAAGATAGGTAGTGGGGAGGGAGTCAATAGAGCACCCCAGGATCCTTGCAATCTGAACTTGACGCCTGACAGGGGTGTTGAGAAAAAAGATCTTGCTTTTGATGTAGTTAACTTTTTGACCGGCAACACTCTCATAGAGTCCTAGGATTCGTTTGATGGATCTGGCTTGAGCTACTGACGCTATGGTGGACAGGAGCGTGTCATCCACAAACTGCTGATGGGTGATCGCCTCAATCCCCGAGGCAGGGAGGATGCCGGTCACCTTCTTCCGTTGTTGGGCATCCTTGAGGGCTCTTCCCAAAGCTTCTGCGAGGATGATGAAAAGGATGGGGGACAGAGGATCCCCTTGACGCAGACCTCTTGAGCTCTGAAAGAAACCGGCAGGAGAGCCATTGACTAAGACAGAGAACCAGGGGGAGGAAATGCAGCCCTGGATGAGGTCAACCCACAGGGGATGGAAGCCGAACTTGAGGAGGATCTCCCGAAGGAAACCTCTGTCAACCCTATCGAAGGCCTTGTTCATATCAAGCTTGAGGAAAAGGGCAGCCTTCTTGGTCATTGAGGCAGAATGCAGGGTTTCATGGATCGAGATGACCCCATCTAGGATGTTCCTCCCTTTCACCGAATTGCCTTGAGACTGATCAATGATAAGGGGGAGAATGGGCTTCAGCTCGTTGGCCATAACCTTGGTCAACACTTTGTAGATGACGTTGCACAGGCTGATAGGCCTATAATCAGAGATGGATTTGCAGTCAGAGGCTTTCGGGATGAGGGCCAAGAAGGTGGAGTTGAAACTGCGAGGGACAACTTTGGTTGACTGGATCTCTCTAATGGCCTCACAGACATCGTTCCCCACCACATCCCACAGGGTTTGGAAAAACCTCGGAGAGAAACCATCCGGCCCAGGGGCTTTATCAGGTTGCATTGAAAACAAGGCCTCCTTAATCTCATCGTGGGAGAAAGGTTCCACCAGTCTGAGGTTCGCATCCTGAGGAACGATGCAAGGAATATTTGATAGGAGAGTATCCTGAGCTTGGCTGTCACCCTCCGGGGCACTTCCCAAGAGGTTCTGGAAAAAGGACACCGCTTCAGCCTTGATCTCAACTATGTCCTTGGTGGATGATCCATTGCTGCACACAATCTCCCTGATCTTGTTGGATGCCCTGTGCCGCATAGTGGAGGCGTGAAAGAACCTGGTGTTAGCATCGCCTTCCTTGACCCACAGGTCTCTTGACTTCTGCCTCCAGAAGGTTTCCTCTCTAGCCAGGATGTTATGGAACTCTGCTAGGAGGTTCCTTTCCTCCTCCCTAGTGGGGCTGTTGTGGTCCCCAACTTCGATTCTCCTTTCCATCTCCTGAAGTTTCTCAGTAATGGCCTTTTTACTGGCGAAAAGGTTGCCAAAAACCTCCCTGTTCCAGATTTTCAAGTTTTCTTTGACCATCTTCAGTTTCTGAGCCAGCCGAGAAGTGGCGGATCCTCCAAACTTTTGATGCCACCATGAGGACACTTGATCTTTGAAATCCTTGTGGAGAGTCCACATGGCTTCGAAACGGAAAGGAGTTTTGAAGGAGGGAGGCCTGCCAGTTTCAAGGAGGATGGGACTGTGGTCTGATCCGATCCGAGGTAAGGCCAACAGGGTGGCATCGCCAAACAGAGGGATAGCTTCTTGAGAGATGAGGAACCTGTCCAGCTTCACCTGGATGAGCCCGCTATCAATCCTCCTGTTGCTCCAAGTGAAAGAGGACCCCTTGAGCTTAACATCCATGAGCTCATTGGTATTGACAAAACCTCTGAAATCCTCCATGCTTCTGCTGAAAGAGTCGTTACCTCCTTTCTTCTCAGACGGATGCAGCGGGCTATTGAAGTCTCCTCCTATGATCCATGGAAAGGTGTTGAAGGTGGTCCTCATTTGAGTTACAGTTTCCCACATTTCGGCCCGCTCGATGGGGGAATTTGGAGCGTAAATGTTGGACAGGATCCAAGACTGATTGTTGGTCTTGGAGTGAAACAAAATGTTTAGGATCCTGCTCGAGGACGACAAAAGCCTTCCTTCAACCAGGGTAGGGTCCCAAAGGCACATGAGCCCACCTGACGTGCCTTGAGCTGGACCGATAAGGCACTCTCCTTTGGCCCAAATGGCCTTGGCAGACTTCCGAGAAGAGAGCTCATCGATTTTGGTTTCTTGCATAATGAAGATGGAAGGATTGATCCTTTTCCTTAGGTCGGCCACCAGCCGCTGCTTGGCTGCCCCGTTGAGGCCCCTCACATTCCATGAGAGGACCTTCATTTCGAGGGTTTAGGGTTTTTCCTGCCTCCCTTCACCAGCTGGAAGGGGGGTTTGGTTCCTTGCTTGTCATTCTGGTTGTCGGAATCGTCAGAGAAAAGCGTCAACTGGGTTCCATTTGCGATGTCCTCCGTCGTTTCCTTGTTTCTCTTCTCATTGTCAGAGGGTCTCCCTCTTTTCCTTTCGCTGCCATAGTCAATGGCCTGTTTCCTGCTCCTGGTGTTTCTGGGGCTGATTCTCCCAGAGACGGATGGGCCTTCTTTTTCAGAGAAAGGAGAAAGGGGTACCTCACCCCTATTCGAGCGGTTTGGGGATTTCCTATTGCCCGCCAGGTACTCATCCATAAAAGAATTTGGAACAACAATTTCGGGAAGGGTCTGTACCTGGGTAACTGGATCCTCTATGCTAGGACTGGTGTGAAGCGGGGATTTTGAGAGCACCTCCTGCTCCTTTTGGGCTGACGGGGAGGCTTCTCCTCGCTCACGGTTTTGCTTGCCTTGATCTGGAACATCACTCTGACCTTCCTCCTGAGGTGCTTGGTGGGCGGGATTACGCATGATGTGTTTCGGGCCTAGCACCGGCTCCTTGTTGAGAGGGGGAATACCCTGGTTCCTCTGCATGCCCTTGTTCGGACCTGTCGCCTTTTGATTCTGGGCCCTCAAGACAGGGCACTGATTCAGGAGGTGACCTTGAGTGCGACAGTGAGTACAAAAGGCTGGCTTGTTTTCGTACTCGATGGGCTGCCTCTTGATGATGCGTGATCCTCTATACAAGTTTATGAAAGTGGGTAACTCTGTTTCCAGGTTAGCGGAGACACAGAAGCGGGCATGGACCATCCTGGATCGGACCTTGGTGGAAGAATCAATGGCAACGAGCTCACCTATGGACCGGGCTATCCCTCTGATGACATTCTCGTGCCAGCATTGGAAAGGGAGGTTTGGCAACCTAACCCACAGAGGAGCTACATTTATGTTTTGGGTTTCAGGGTTGAAATCCTCTCCCCACTTCCGGAGAAAAAGGCTCTTGCGCCCTAGGAACCATGGTCCCCCGGCCAAGATGTTGCAACAGTCCTCCTGAGTGTTGAGCCTGATGGCGAAAAACCCCCGAGAGAGGGCAACAATTTCCATGTTGCCGCTGGTCTTCCACTTGGAAAAAGCCCATTTCCGAATGGTCTCCATGTCTGGTCGCCCTCCTACGAACTTGCCAATCAGAGTGAAACGCTCAAGCTCCAGGTAGCTGTCCATTAGGTCTTCAGGGATGACCAAATCTGCTCCACAAGGAAGCAGTTCCTGGGTGGGTTGCTTTGTTGGGGATCCTGGACTTAGTACCTGGGCGTAGGATCCTTTTTGGTTTAGGTTTACCCCGCCTCTTGGTCCCTCCTTGTCAGGAGGGTCTTTTCCGCTCCTGTCCGACCCATCCGCCTGGGCCCCTGCTGCATCGGGCCCTGCCCCGTCATCACTGCCATGGCTTGTCCCTCCAGGACCCTCGCCTGACCATCCTGCCTCCTTTCTGCCGCATCCTCCCGGTCGCTCTCCATCCGCCACTCGCTCGCCTGCATTCCCGCTCTCCATCCTTCCTTTGACTTCTCCCATTAATTTTGTATTCTTGGTTTTTCTTTGGAATACTATTTCCAGCTCTCTCTAGACTGTTGTTACACAATGTAGTATTTGAGTCCAAATACCTGCTTTGATCATCTCGGACATTAAGAAACTTCCTTTCTTTCTAAGTAATTTTCACTAGTATGAGTAGGGTCTCTCTTTGTTACTCTTTATGTTATTCAGTGATCTCCACTTATTATATTAACAATCTTTATCCCTCACTTGTAATTTTAGAATACTGTAACTTTTTGTTTGATCTTCATAGAACAGATTGGCTGAGGACTTGCTTTAGAATACTGTAACTTTTGTTTTAATCTACATTTGTGGAAAGTCATCATTTTCAACAATGTACTAAAGAACAGATTGAAGAACATAAATGTCTTACAATATACTAAAGAACAGAATAAATTTTTATTTTTTATTTTTTATTTTTAGTTTTTCTTTTGGCTAAGGACGCCCAGCCATGGGGAATGGCTGGGTCCCTTTGGAGACGCTCAAGTCGTCCCTAGGGACAACTGGGTGTCCTCCAGGGATGGCTGGGCACCTAAGGCCTACGACCTCCCGTCCCGGGGACGGCTGGGTCCCTTTGGGGAAGCTCAAGTCGTCCCTAGGGACGGCTAGGTGTCATCCGGGGATGGCTGGGCACGGACGCTCAAGTCGTCCCTAGGGACGGCTGGGTGTCCTCCGGGGATGGCTGGGCACTAAAAGTGCCCAGCCATCCCCGGAGGACACCCAGCCGTCCAAGTGCCCAGCCACCCAGCCGTCCGTAGGGACGACTTGAGCGTCCGTGCCCAGCCGTCCCCGGAGGACGCCCAGCCGTCCGTAGGGACGACTTGAGCGTCCCCAAAGGGACCCAGCCGTCCCCGAGACGGGAGGTCGTAGGCCTCAGGCGTCCCCGAGGACGTTTCCCAGTCGTCCCCTAAAAGGGGGACAGGGGGAAACGTCCCCAGTGCGCTGCCCCCTCGTGCTGGAGGACGAGGGGAAACGTCCCCAGTGCTGCCCCCTCGTGCTGCAGGACGGGGGGACACGTCCCCGTGGAACACTGATTGAGATGCTATAGCTAGAAACCTACATCATTTTACATAAAATGTCTGAATTCTTGATTTTCATTTGCTGGATCTTTTCAATTTTCTGTATGAATCATAGTTGAGAAAATCGGCAAAATATCGGCAGAATCCCGATTTTTTGCTGATTTTTTGAAATGGCGATGCAATCAGCACACTATCGGCAATGCACCAATTTTTTTTTTGAAAGAATTGGCAAATAATCTGCAATTTTTATTTTTTTTTATTTTTTATAATAATTTTTTTAGGGTGCGGCTGATTTAGGGTTTTAATTTAAATGGTATGCTTTCAAATAGTAACCCAGATTTGAATATTTCTAGATTGTATATTTAATTATCAATAATATTTACATAATATTATTATATAACCATGATGATATAATACAAGTGAAACCATTTCAATATCATATTTTTATTTTTATTTTTTAAATTATGGTTCTGAGGGTAAGTCCAAAAACCCTAGAAAATGACGTAAAAATAGAATTGAGTAACAAATACAGAAATAGATAATAGGCAGCACACAACCCACGCATAGAGACCACTAGAACACGCACATTAACAGCACTATCAACAGCTAAGACTATTATTTATGATCACGCTGCGGTAATGGATAGATTAATGGTTAAATGATGTAGGTTAATCAATAATATCGATATGTGGCCACCAAATAATATCCGTGACACCTTTTCAATCCAGAATAACCAATTATAAAACTAAATACATATGATACTGGCCACGAATCCATAAACCTTAGCAGTAAAATAATTGAGCAATATATAGAGAAATATGTACCTGGGGCGGTCCTTTGCCGGAATGCTTGAGCTGACATGATCTATAGCCGGGGAATTCGCGGAAGAGATTGTAGACCTCGCGGTACTTGACGTCCGGGGGAAGGCCCGCTACGAACAGGGTTCGAACCTCCTCGCGCCCAAACGGCTGCTGATCTTGAGGAGAGTACTGAGGATACGGCGGGGCTGGGGCCGGGGCCGGCGTTGCATAATATGGGGGATGAAATTGCTGTTGCTGCTGCTGCTGCTGCGCGGGCGCAAGAGGAGGAGGAGGAGGACATTGATGATAATAGTATGGATTTGCAGGTGGTGGAGGGTATGCCGCCATTATTATGGATGTGGCTAATGGCTGTTGCTCTGTTTCAAGAAAAGGTTTACTTAGTTCCCCCCTTCGGTTTTCTGTTGGGTGGAGCGTTAAAGGGGTGTTTGAGACAGCCGTAAAAGAGGAGCCGTCAGGTGAGTACCCGGGGCAACATGGTGTGTGAGGCCATTCAATCTCCACCTCTTGTTTAGACTTTGGAATTGAATATCAAAAACGTTTCGTACATTACACTGTTCAATATACAGCTCTTATTAATTAAATGGTTTTTTTTTTTTAAGTCGACAGTGATTCATCATACCCCTCACATTAAATTAATTAAATGGTTTTCTTATGTCGACACTAATTAATCATACCCCTCAAATTAATATATATATATATTAATTTTTTTGGTTATAAGTTTGATTGATACAAATACGTATATATTTTGTCATCGATTTTACGTCTACATTAATTTATCGCACCCCACATTAATAAATTTTGGTTATAAGTTTGACTGATACAAATATGTATATATTTTGTCATGGTTTGAACTTGAGTCTTCCAAAAGAAAGCTCAAAACCCTAACTATTGCATTGTCCCTATAAATGAGTGTAATGTACTTTCTACAGTAGATTAATACGTTTTTTCGAAGTTGTGTTTTTTTTTTACTATAATAAAAGAGGTTCTACCTTGTTGGTGACAAAATTCCTATATTTAGTACTTTTCTAACCCTTATAAGATATAGAAATACAAATCCTAATTATATTAGTTGTATTATAGAAAATAAAAAAAAGTTTTAAGGAGCCAATTTTTCTTTGAATCATTAATTTCAAAATTTATTGTTTTTTAGCTTTTTGATTTTCAAATTTTCCTTATCGAGGCAAGAATCTCTTCACCTTCCTTTTAAATCTAGCACTCCTATTCTAAAACTCCTTTATTTGCTAATATGTTTACCAAATCATTCCCTTTGCAAAAGGTATGTTGAATATTGGTATTCTTAAACCCATTTAGTAGAGTCATAATCTCTTCTATCATATCCATCACCTACCACTTGGATTTATTCTTATCATTGAGTCAATTCATTAGCATCTATAAATTGCACTACACTTTTAACTTGCTCGTGTTATTTTCCTTATGAACTTAACTTCGATGAGCAACACCTTGGATTCCACCACAGTACAGATAGTCTCGTTAAAGTTATCTACAAACATTGTTATTATTTTGCATGTATCATCTCTCATTGCTCCTCCTCCTCCTGCTAGGTCAAGATTCCCTTTAGAAGCCTCGTTAATATTCAATTTATGCTACCCTTTCCTTGATCATTTCCATGTTATCTTTGCTCTATCTACTTTCTATTGTCCACTCCTTGGGATAGAAAGTAGATGAATGCACCATCTTTCCAAGATCTTGCACTCCTAGGTATATGTTTCATTCACTTGCACTCTGATAATTTATTCTTTCATTGAGGGTTTTATTTGATCATATACTCTAATCACATCCATTTTTATGTTTTGAAAGGTACGTCGATTACGTTCCAAAAAAATATTCCAAAGAAAGATTAAGGATACCATGTTCCACAGAGCCGACAACTTTTCATTTTTTAAGTGACTTCTCCATTGAGCTAACTAGTCCTTAGCTCCCTTTGGTAGAACCCACCCAACAGAGAAGCCCCTTTCAATCTTTTCCTAAATCTCTCCACTAAACTTGCACTTCATGAACATATGATGACCTATCTCCTCTTCCTCACATAAAGTGCATTGGGAAGGCCCATGAAAGCCCCTCTTTCAAAGATTATCCATCATTAGCTTTCTATTGTGAGCAATTAGCCAGCCAAAAAGCTTAATCTTCAAGACTGTTATATTTCCCCATATTTTATCATAACGAGAATCTCGTGCTGGCTTATTGTGAAGATTTGGGTGCCCAGACTAATCACTATGTTGAAGCCAGAAGTGTTTTGAAAGGTATCCAGATCCTCTCCGAGGATCCTCGGCCTTTGATAGTCGAAGGTGATTCGCTCAATATAGTCAACTATCTGCTAGGCTCTAAAGACCCATCTTGGAGGGTCTACAACATCATTCTTGAGGCTAGGATGCTCCTCTCTCAACGTGACAGGTGGAAGGCATGCCATATTTTCAGGGAAGGAAATCGCGTGGCAGACCACATGGCCAACAAAGGGCTTGTGACCACGTGTCCTATTGTGTGGCGCTCATGCTTCCCATCTGAGGTGGTGAGTTTGGCCAATGCGGATATCCTCTCATGATGTTCTCCTCGCTTCAGAAGGTCATTCGTTTGGTTTGGTCGTTTTTGCTTTCGATGGTCAAATTTCTCCAACTAGTATTTTTGTTTTCCTTGGTAAAATGTGGTTTGTTTCCAAGATATTCGGACATAAGGGCCCTACTTACGACCTTCGGGCAATTAGCAGCTTTTTGGTTTTTGTCATCAAGTTTATTCCTCCGACCACAAGGCATGATGCACATTCCATCCAGGCTGATTTTGTACATAAGGTTTTGGGATCCTCTATAAAAACCCACTGTTAATCTATTAAAATAATTACCAAAAAAAAATATTTCCCCATATTTTTATCTAGTCCTTTTCATTGGTACCTTTCTTGTTTAATTTTTCATAGCCACTTTTTACTGAGTATTCTCCATTGAGACTCATTAACTAGTAACAAGTGTTTGTACCCTTTAGAGAAATATAGGAAGAACGAAGTCTCCACATAATGATTCAAACTTGCCCATTTCATTGGTTCTCCTCTTCTGTCCAATCCTCTAGGACACACTTGATGTTGCCCTCCCAATCCTTGTGGAAGTAATTGCTCACTTTATTTCCATAGATGTTCTATGCATCCTAGGCTAGTGCATTCCAACTCTCATCCTATCATAGAGGATTTCTCCCCTAACAAAATATCATCCCAAAAGTCAATGCACTCCCTAGTTCCAACCTTCCATTTCATTACCTTTCTCAAAATATCCTTGCTTCCTAGTAGATGGTTCCAAATGATTGAGCCTTTGCAATGCTCTTCCTCATTGAGGATTCTCTTAGGATCCTCACCTTCTAGGTATTTATGTCAAAGAATCTTAGACCAAAGGTTGTTTGGTTCTCTCATTAATCTCTAGGCTAGTTTCCCACCCAAGGTTGTGCACATCAAATTGATTCTCCTTAAACTTGCATCTCCCTTTTTCTTAGGTTGGCAAATTGTTTTCCATTTCAAGAGAGGTAATCTTCTCTTTTCCTTTGTTCTTATCTAGAGAAAATTCTTCTGAAGAGATTCTAACTTAGTTGCCATTGCCCTTGGAATTTTGAATAGAGACATGACGTAGGTGGGGAGGGCTTGAAGGGTTGCCTACAATAGTTGCATCTTCCCAACTTGGCTTAACCATTTCCCCTTCCACCCTACCAGTTTCCTTTGGAATCGATCAAAAATAGGGTTCCAGTGTTCTTGCTTCGCTATACCTATGAAAAGAGGCATTCCCAAGTATAGCAAGGGCAAGGAGCCTAGTTTATAACCCAAAATTTCCTTTATCTTCCCTTGGGTCCTTGCCGAGGTATTGATGAAATACAATAGACTTTTCTCCTTATTGACTCTTTGACCTACAACCTTCTTATAGCTCTCCAACACTTTCTTCCATTATTTAGCTTCAATAACACTTGTTAGTCCTAAAAGGATTGTATCATCCAAAAAAACTAATGAGAAACTACCTCCATGGTGTTTGCCACCTTTAGGCCTTGGATTTTCTTTAGTCTAAGTTTTTCTAGCAAGGTTCAACTTAGAGCTTCTACAAGCAGGATAAACATGTAGGGGGATAATGGGTCACCTTGCCTTAGACCTCAAGAGCTAGTGAAAAAACCAGTTGGTGCTCCATTCACTAGGATAGAGTATCTCAAAGTCCTTACACAACTCATAACTAGATTTGTCTAGGCCTCCCCAAACCCAAACTTCCTAAGCATCTTCTAAAGAAAGTTCCAGGAGACCCTATCATATGCCTTGTTCATGTCCAACTTAACTAGCATCCCCCTCCTCTTACTTTTAACCAAGGAATGTAGAGCCTCATGAACCACTACAATCCCATCCAGAATCTAACGACCCTTGATAAATCCCCCTAGTTTTTTGAGATCAAGCCTAGGAGAAGGGTTTTTAGTCTCAAAGAGATCACCTTCATCAAGATTTTATAAACTATGTTACACAGGCTTATCGGTCTGAAGTCAGCGAAGGATTTTACCTTGGCCTTCTTGGGGATAAGGGCAATGAAAGTATTATTCCATTCCTTCAAAACCTTCCTCTTTTTTTGGGCTTCCCTTATAGCTACTATGACATATTTTTAACTATCTGCCAATAAATTTGGAAGAACCTTCCTAGAACTTGTGAGACCTTAGGGCTTTCTCCTTCCCCATAAAGAACACTACCTCTTTAATTTCTTCTTCTATGAAGGGTTTATCCAATAGCTTGTTATCTTCCACTATGATCACTTGAGGAATATTGTTCAGGAGGTCATTAGAGGCCTCCTCCTACTCCCTCCCTTCTTTTGTCAAGAGGTTATGGAAGAAATTAACAACTTCCATCTCAATCCTCTCCTCCTAATCTATAACCTCCCCTTGATCTAGAGTGATTTTGTTGATCTTATTCCTAGTCTAATGGATTAGGGTGGTGACATGAAAAAAATTGGTGTTTTTGTCTCCTTCCTAAAGCCATAGGGCTTGAGACTTCTACCACTAGTGGATTTCTTCTATTGCTAAAATGTTATGGTATTTGCAAAGATTCATATTTTCCTCCTAAATCAATTCCTTAGTGTTCCCCTCCACCTCCATCCTTTGCTCAACTTGTTCTCCAGCTTGACCTTCCTTTGAAAAATATTTCAAAAAACTTCATGATTCCATATTTTTAGCTCATGCTTAATTATTTTCATCTTTTGAGAAAGTTGGAACATGTGGCTCCTTGTTACAAATGTACCCCACCATTGCCTAATTTTTCCTTCCAGATCTAGGTGTGTTGTCCACAATTTTAAATAAAAGGGTAGTTTTTCTTGGTCCTATCTCTCCCCATTTCTAAAATCAAAGAAGTATGGTCAGATCCAATCTGAGAGCCTATTCTAAGTCTTGGTTGGAAACCCTCCATATACCATTTAGGAGACATCAAAATTCTATCCAATCTAAGATTGAATATCCTAATCCTTCATCCTTTTGTTATTCCAATTGTAGTTACCTCCCTCCAAATATAGGTCTATTTGGTTTATCTTTGTCAAAAAAATGTTAGATCTCTAATGACCCATGTGTAACAAGGAACCCCTCCTTTGTTCTCATTTGGAGTTAGTGGGGTATTGAAATCCTCGGCTACCATCCATTTTTCATTTCCTAAGCTTTGACTATTTTGTTTTTAATAAACTCCAAAGATTTGTTTATGCTCAATAGAATTGGGTGCATAAATATTTGTAATGAATCCTACTTTACCCATGAAAGGTGATGTTGTTGTTGATCAACCAACTCTCCATAAAATATTTCTAGGTTCCAAAGAGTTAACAAACCTCTTGAATCCCCCTCTATTGTACCTCCTAAGAAGTTGATTCTACTCGAGATCTTACCATCTAATTTTTCTAACTTTTTTTCCCCTAATTTATTCTCCTATATTAACACTATATTGGTACATAGACTGCCACTTTAGGATTTTAGCAATCTATGTTTAGCTAGGGTATTTAGACCTCTCACATTTCAAGATAATAATTTATTTTTTTACCTTTGGCCAAGGGTTTAGATCCCCTTATAAAGGCATCAATAAGACGACTTTATTTATCATTTTCCACCTTTTTTTTGCTTCTATGATTCACAAAGCATTTCTTGAGGGTCATTCCCTTCCTCATCCAAAGTCCCTCATGTCAACTTGTTTGTGAGTGCTCCCTTCCCTTCTCTAAGAAGGTTGATCCTCCTCTCCCTTGCAATTTTCCTTTTCTCCCTTTTGTTCTAGTTCCTCATATTTTTTTGAGGAAGTTTCTTGGGCCTCTTTCTCCTTTGCAATTTTCTCTTGTTCAATATTTTCATCTTCTGCATTGCTTTTTCCTTCTTTCAGATCTTACTTGAGATATTATATCTCTAAAACTATTTTCCCCTCTTCTATTGTTGTTAAAACCTCTTGTTCCTATTGTTTTGGTTCTAGTGTTGTTTGTTGCATTTTATTTTGTAGGTTTAGCTCCATAATGAATGAGTCATGTTATGACTTCCCCTTCATTGATCCTTGAGGGTCCTCTTTTAGTTTATTTCTTTGTCAGGTAAAAGCTTACCAAGTGCTCGCATGCACAACAAAGGCATCATAAAAAAGGGTGTGTTTTCATAGTCAACCTATTGACAATGCCTACCCAAACATGAGACCAAGTCTATCATTTTAATAAGGGGTTTTTGCAGGTCTATCCTCACATAGATGCAAGTGAAAATAGTCTAGGCTTTGTTTGAAATTGTAGGGGCCACTAAGACAAATTCTCCCAAAACATTTTTGATATTTTTAAAGATCTCCTCTGCCCAAAATTTGAAGCATAGGTTGAACAACAATACCCATATTAGGACTTTTGTAACAACTTTTGTATGAGGGTTAAATGTTAGCAACCAATGATGCATGTATAGACCAACACTATCTAGAAATCAAGGTCCTCATGTATAGACCCAATCGTAGTCTTCCTCTTGGGTGAAGGTTACCAAGAAGAAACCCTTTGGCATCAAAGTGACCAAAGATTCCCATTTACTTCTAATCTACCTCTTGAAAGTAGCCAAACTCGACCACACTCCTATGAATTTATAGATTATGATACTTTGTAGATCCAACATGTTACCTATTGTAACAATATCACTAACTAGAATGGAGGGAACCCCATCCTTTGCTATAAAGGTCTTATTGAGTTTTTGGCAAAAATTCATAACCCAAGGCTAAGGTTGGTCTAATAGCTTATTTTTTCTTTTGAGGGAAGTTGCAAATGAGGGTTTAATTTTTCCTTTCTACCCCCTGATGTGCCTACACTCCCATCCAGTCAATCCTTGAAACCAAGTCCTTTTTTAGGCCTTGTGATGTTCCCTAGGCCTGTCCTATCTTCTATCTCCATATTTGAACCTGCTTTTGGATCCATGCCTAAAACATCTCGTGATCTTGCTCCTCCCCTAGCTCTTGCTCCTACTTCCACCTTCCTCTTCTCAACTTGTGTTAATGCAACACCTTCTCTATAAACTTTGTGATTGAGTATTCAAAATGTAAACTTTGTGATGGAGTATTAAAAATGTTATAGATGTATGGCTAACTTAGTATGCCCCTTTACATTAGTAAAATGTTTCTTGCACTAAGGCTTACAAATTGTGTTGATATGACTTTTTATGTAGACTTTACAAGTAAGTTTTAAAAAAATTCACATGAAATATTACCTCGATTTACATCAGCAAAATATTTCTTGCACTAATACTAACTCAACACACCCCCTCCTATTTATATATGAATGTAATTTATAAAACTAATACACACACCATATTATTAGATGAGTGTATTCTAATGCACTTCTAAAGTGGTAGTACTTTAAAATAAATAAAATGAAATGATTTTAATTATGTCCACAAGACAAATATAGTCTAGGGTACCAAGAGCTTTAATATAATATGGGGTATGGTGTACAACCCTATTCTCTTTTGGATTCAAACCTTGGACCTCCTATTCAGAGTTCTAAATTTTAACAACATCCAAGAAAATAATCTAGTCAACAAAGTTAAAAAGCTCAACATCCTCTTATCATATTTTGGAGTGTGTTTCTTCTATTGTTGATTTTGACGAGAAGTTTCCTTGTTTTTTCTATTCCTAAATCTTCAAAAAGTTTTATTTGTGAGTCTACTTTTAGAATATCCTCATATGCAATGCAAATGTTTTTTTAGGCTTCAAATTCTATGAAAACCTATTTTTTGGTCTCCACTACTACTGTACAAAAGATATATATTCGTTCTGACCATACCTTTTGAGGTATTATCCATCTCCAAGTTTTGCATCTGAGATGGTGTGAACTGGATCTTAGTTGGGTTATAAGCATTTTTTATTATATTTGGTCTTTGCATCTATGTGCTTCTTTTGGTGGTATTCATAGTTTACGTTAAACTCATTGATGTATAATTATGTTTTCCTTCCTAAATTTTTAGTCCATACGATAAGTTTGAATTTTTCCCTCACATACTATTTAATTTCTTTGTTGGAGTTTGTGACCTCATGAAATTCAATGTTCTATTTTCCAATCTATTTGTTGTTTTGTTTCATCCGCGTGACTTTTCTTCTATTTAATGTTTCTTTGATTACTTGTTTTAAACATGTTATCTTCCAATATTTCTATTTTCTTTAGATATCCCACTAGCATTATGATAACTTATGCTTGTAGTGGAAAAGTCTATGTTTCAGCAAGTAAAATATCATGAGATTCATGATTTAATTATAATTTTTATTGTGATTAGTCACTTTTGAATTCTTTCTATTTGTGTCCATTTAAAATTTTATGTATTGCTAGACTACACCTTACACCCATATAACAACATTTGAATAATTGATAACCTAAAAAAAAACTTAATGGTTTTCCATATTGTTGATCTTGACGAGAAATTTCCTTGTTTTTTTAATTCCTAAATCTTCAAAAAGTTTTATTTGTGAGTCTACTTTTAGAGTGTCCTCATATGCGATGCTAATGTTTTTGTAGGCTTCAAATTCTATGACAAAATATTTTTCAGTCTCCATTACTCTGTACAAAAGACATATATTTTTTTTTACCATGCCTCTTGAGGTATTGTTCAATCTCCAAGTTTTGCATCTGAGATGGTGTGAACTAGATCTTAGTTAGATTATAAGCATTTTTTCTTCTATTTTATTGTTGCATCTATGTACTTCTTTTGGTTGTATTCATAGTTTACGTTGAACTCATTGATGTATAACTATTTTTTTCCTTCCTAAAATTTCAGTCCATATGACAAGTTTGAATTTTTCCCTCACATACTATTTAATTTTTTTGTTGGAATTTGTGACCTCGTGAAATTCAATGTTCCATTTTCCCATCTATTTGTTGTTTTGTTTCATCCATGTGACTTTTATTATATTTAGTGTTTCTTTGATTACTTGTTTTAAACTTCTTATCTTCCATTATTTCTATTTTCTTTAGGTACCCCAATAGCCTTAAGATAGCTTCTGCTTCTAGTGGAAATTTTTTTGTTTTTAGCAAGTAAAATATCATATGAGATTGATGCTTTAATTATAAAATTATTTGTAATCAGTCACTTTTAAATTCTTTCTATTTGTGTCCATTTAAAATTTTATGTATTGCTAGACTACACCTTACACCCATATAACACCATTTGAATAGTTAATAACCTGAAAAGAAAATTAATGGTTTTTCAATCCTACAACTCTACTTTTATATCTCTATTTAACAATGAGTAGAGTGTCCTTCATCCTACTTGTATTCATTTCATCCTGCATATTTTCGAGTTGAGTTTGCTTTTAAAATCTAATCCAAGGTATTTGTATTATGTTCCTACCTCTAAATATTTTTATTTAAATAAAATATATGGTTGCTTTTGTTCTCTCCAAGTAGAGAAGACTATAATTTTAGTCTTCCCAGTGTTTACCTACAATTCAACTTTACAAAAATGCTCTAAATCTTTTAGATGTTCTTTTAAACTTTCAAGTATCTTGATAATCAATATGAGATCGTCAACATAGAGAAGAAGTTCCACTGCATAATTAGCCAATTGTATTTCCCTCTCCTCCCATCCTTTCTACCTATTCCTCCAATTTGTCAATTTAAAGGCTAAATAAAGTAGGTGACAATGGAAAACCTTGTTTTACCCTAACATCACTCCCAAAACACTCAAATAATCCTTCTGAATTTTTTATTTTTTCCACCACCTACTCGTAGAGTTTATGTATAATTACTTTGTAGTTGGTTCGTACATGAATTTCTTCCATTATTTTTCATATGTTACCTCTAGGTATTCTATCAAAAGTATTTTTAAAGTCCACAAAACAATAATAAACTTCTCTTTTTCATTCCTCTCTATTAGGTGCCTTAAAGTAATGTAGTGATCTATTATTGAGTACTTTGGTCTAAACCTTGCTTGCCCTATTGCCCTCTTTCCTTTATTTTTTCCCACTAACTATAGGCCAAAATGGCTACATTAGTAAGAAGCCAGCAAAATTCTTCAAATAATTGGCTATAGAGAAAATATCTCAAAATCATGGTCAAAAGCAAGTTAAAGTTGCCCAGGAGATGGAAGATCATGGTCGTGCAACGCATGCTCAAAACAGAGGTCAACATGATCAACAGGGGCTCAAGTTGCAAATAAATTGCTGTCATGAGATTTTTGCCCAAAATCGTGATTGAAAGAAGACAAAGAGGCACCTAGCTGGAAGTGAATCATGGTCATGGGAGGCGAATGTCTTGAAACCATGGTCAGTATGGTCAACATTCATCAAAGGTGAAATATAAACCATGACCATGATTTTCCTTTAAACCATGATCATTTTAGTAAGAATAAGGTCAAGTTAGAAGGAGATCATGACCTAGAGCAAATCTTAAATCTGTGGTCAATGAGGAAAAAACTTGCATTTTGGTCAAATTAAGTCATGATCGTGGGATGCCTCCAAATAATGGTCAACATGGTCAAAATTTGATATTTTAGATTTTATATTGTGGTCGTGGTCGTGAGCATTCCCCTTTAAGCTAGCGATGTAAGATTAACATCTTGAAACTACAGACAGTGCACTTAAAGTACCTGTGGGCTAAAAAGTGGTCACGACCATGATTAAGTTCTATGTCATGGTCAAAGTGGTTAAACTTGGAGAAACTTATTTTTGGCTCACAGTAGTGAGCTAGTTGCTTTAAGGGGAGAGGTCCCAAAACTACAATCAACATAGCCAAATGAAGAGTTTTCTTTTAAGGGAGCCATAACTGCAAGCCAACTCTAAGCCATAGTCGAAATAATCAACACAAGATTTTCACAAGAATCAGTCATGACCTAGAGCCTTCTTAGGGCCATGGTCAACATGATCAACATAGCAATATATCAAAAGTTCATCATGATATGAGCCAAGTCTGCCCAAGCAAGCGATTGAAGGTTGATGCCCAAAACTGTGGTCAAATTGGTAAAAGGGTCCCAAACTTAAAAATAGGCATGGTTTGAGATGAGTAGAGGTTAAAACATGAAGTCTCATGATCATGGTTGAAAAGGTTGAAAGTTCTTAAAGTGAAAGGGCGGGCATGGTTTTAAGAAGGTCAAGAGACTTTGACCAAGGTATGCACCAGCTTTCATTTTTAAAAGCAAGAATAAAATTTTATCACATCTATTCAAGCTTAGATCAATAGACGAGATTGAATCTCTTTAATAATTCAAATAAAAGCAAAATTTTAATCATAGCCTCATGAAAAACAAAATAAATATAATGAAGTTTAACCTATTGATTTAGATTTTTTGGTGGAAGATGAAATGTCAGACCTAGAAGGTGAAGCATCTTGATCTAAAGGCTTCTAGAATGATCTGATCAACAACATTTTGTTGCAAGATCTATGGTGATGAATGACTACAAGAATAGGGGATGACTTAGATTGACTCTTTTCCAAATGATCTCAACTATTTCAAGAAATATAGTTGGAGGCCATTAAGTTCAAGCAAGTTGTAGAGAACCAATTGTAGCTAGAAACATCCTTGTAATGCTCATTTTCATATTCATTGTAAAATCTATAAATAGAGGTCGTACCCTCACTTTAAAGGGTCGACTCTGAAGTGTTTGCTTGCACTATTATTGTAATCCCTTCTACAAATCAATAAAGGAGCATTACTTGGAGTGTTTACCTCATATTTGCATCTTCTTCTTTTTGGTAACAAATCTGTGAAGTCATTTATGTTAATGTTGCTAGGTTAGTCTATTCTGTTGATATTGGATTGCTAACTTAGGGTAATTGGAATGATTCATATTCAAATGTATGCTTTGAGAATTCATTTTTGTTAGTCAGGTTATTGGTCTATTCTATTGATATTGGATTGCTAATACCTTAGATGTTTGGAATGATTCTTAAGTATGTAATTGTGCTTAACTTTGAAGATAGCAAATTGTGAATGTTGTTAGTTTCATTTGATTTCTCTATACCTAGTTTGTAAGAGGTTCTTAGTAGAAGCCTATGTTGTTAGCTTTATCTATCCACTTATCATTTCATATCTCTCAACCCTTCTCATTTCTATCCCTATCCTTATACCATTTCAATTGAGCTTTAAGAGAGTCAACATTCAGTAAGTTGACAAGGAACCAACCTACTCTAGAGGTTGGGTTAAAATAATTTTGACTCATCCAATGTTGGGCTTAGGCTATAACTAGTGGGTGCTCACCTTTAAAATCTTAATAGATAATAGTTATAGTACACTAGTGTCAATCTAAGCCACAATAATTTTTAGCATACTCGATGGGACCTTTCACAAGGTATCATTTCCCATTAAGTAAAAATTAGTCCCATTGACTATTTTTCCTTGGAGGAATCAAGGTTTAGTGAATTTCCTTGACCTTTTGAGTAGAGAAAGTAAATTCACTTGGTGACTCCATAAGTAAAAGAACCTAGAAACCCTTATTTTCATCATAATTCATGATTACTAGGTCATCTGCTAAAAATAGTCAAGAACCAGTATCTTTTTTTGAGCTACTTTCTAGGAATACTAGGCATATAAGAACACCTTCTATTGAGTCTACCTCTGAGGATATTGAATCACCACTAGATTGTTCAACATCCCCTGAACCAAGCCCATTAAAAACCCTAGTCACCATGGCCCAAACTCAAGATCCTAATCAACAAAGTTATCCCAACTAGGATACTTCAGGCCCTTTAGGACTCCCTCACATGAATGACATTCCTCAAGCTACATTGAAGGCTATACCCACATATGATGGTTCTAGTAAAACTCCTTATGAACATTGTCAAGATATTTTATCCTTAGCAACCATTCATAATATCATAAATGAGGATGTTATTGTAAGACTTTTAGCCCTATATTTTAGAGGTAAAGTCCTTCATTGGTTTAGAACCTTAGATGACAATATCATCCATTCTTGGGCTGATTTGGAAAGTCCTTTTATGGAAGAATTCAATGAATCAATAGATCCCTTTTCACTTCTAACTTAGTTTACTGTTATGCAAAGACATCCACAAGAATTAGTCATTGATTTCAACTTAAGGTTCAATAGAACCTGGAAAAGGATTCCTCCTGAGGTTAGACCAATTTCTCCTCTTGCATACATGTATTATATTAGAGCCCTTGGTCCTGACCTAGGTTTGCAAACTCAATAGTCAGGTATAACTACCTTCCCACAAGTTTATCAGGCAATTGTTCATGCAAAAAATATTTTGATTTTAGTAGGTAGGTTACCTCCCAGATTTGTCATGCCTTACTACCCTAAAGTTACTCAATATCCACCTCAATCAAAGGCATCAACATCCTCCTTTATGGATCCACCTCCATTGTCATCCATGCCTCCCTCAATGGCTCCAATTCCTCCCCCTAAAACATCTTCAACTTCAATCCCTTTTCCTCCTCTCCCAGCCCAAGAGCCTCAAGAATCATCTTTGTTACTTGATATTCAAAGCACCTTGAAAACAATTAACAATTTCAATGCTAGGGAGAAATTATAGATAGAGGGATCTCAACAAACAAGGTTCCCATATGTAAATAGAGATCAAAGGCCTACTACAAGTAGCAATATAGGGCCTAAGAATAATGTTAATTATGAAGAATAGGAACTAGTTCTTGAAACTAGTGGATATTCTTGGTGTCTAGTGTGTAATGATCCTCATAGTCTAGATACTTGTGTTATGTATCAACACCATGTGCAATAAGCTATGGAAAAGGTAGAGAGAACCCAAAAGGGGAGAGTGAATATGCTTTGGTAACCTAAACAAATCATGGTTGGACAAGATCCTTTAGAATAAGAGGTTGTCTCTATGCTTACAAGATCAGGGAAGAAATCATTACAAGTTGATCCATAAAAAATGGGTCAATTTCAAGTCCCTTCTCAAAATAAAAGGGAACAACCCTTACCAACTAATGAGAAGATCCCATTTCCACAAGCAAATGAAAAGAGTGATCCAACTCCCAATGAAAAAGGAAAAGAGAAGTATATCCCAAAGTAGTCTGATAAAGAGAAGATGAAGGAACCTATAGGGTCAAAAGAAGAAGCCAAAGAGAAACTAAAGTTTCCTTCTATCACCAAAAGGTAAAGAATTGAGGTAACTCAACAATACAAAAGGAAATTTGGTGAATCAGAAAAGAAATATGAGGCTAATCCTTTAGGAAAATATGATTTCAATATTGTAGATGAATTGAAGAAAACTCCTTCTAAGGCAAGTCTATATGACACACTCTTTATCCCTGGCCAAATAGACTTATTAAAGGCTTCTCTAAATAGGAATGCTCAAGAAAAAGAGACATCCATTATATACAACTTAGCACATGGACAAGAAAAAATGACTCCAACTCAATTAAAGAATAAACCTTCTCCCTTTTACATTTCTTTAAGGATGGAAGGATGGATTGTTCATAACTGTATGATAGATTTAGGAGCTTCAACTATAGTTATGCCAAAAGTAGTTTGTGAAGAAATGGGTATGGAATATACCCGTTCATGTCCAGGAGTCTTATAATTATATGGGACACTAGTGAAGACCATTGGGGTTGTCAAAGATGTTCTTATGAGATTACATAGAGCCCCAAAGGTCACTATAGTCCAAGAAATAGTTGTAGTGGATCTAGAGCCCTATTTTGGCCTATGCCTTTCAAGAGAATTCACTACCAAACTAGGAGGATATATGTATTTGGATTACTCTTGTATGATGATTCCCCATAAAGGCAAGAGAATAAAGATAATTCTAGAGAAGCCAATAGCCTATCACATTGAAAAATTAAATATGATATGTATAATAACTCTATTTTGGAAGAACTAGAGTTGGTAGAGATACTAGAAGATCTGGAAATAGAGGATGATCTACCATTTGGGGATAATTATAATTTATTTGAAATTAGAATGGGTACATACAATATTACTTCTAAAAAGGAGAAAATAACTCCTACCATATCCAATCAAGCCCTTAGGGAATCTAAAATTTGGACCATGCACTTTGATGGAGCTAGGTGCAAGAATGGGGTTGGAGTTGGAGTAGTTTTGAAATCCCTCTTAGAAGGTGTCAAGAGATTTGCTTACAGGTTGACTTGGTCTTGCACAAATAATGTTGTAGAGTATGAGGCTTTATGTCTAGGTTTGATGCAAGCTAAGAAAATGGGTATAAAAGTGTTGGATATTTATGGTGACTCAGAGTTAGTAGTGAATCAGGTTACTAAGAAATGTAATAGCAAACATCACTACTTGAAAATATATAGGAATAGAGTATGGGATTTAATGGAATCCTTTGATGCCTTAAACATACATTCTATTCCTAGATAACAAAATCTGTTAGTAGATGCCCTAGCTATCAGAGGTTCTAATTATACTCCATATTCAGACCTTAGGTCAACTAAGAATAAAAGAGTCAAGTTGGTCTTCAGGCCCTCAATACTAGATAGATAAATATTTTGGTAGGTATTTGAAAATGATGACCAGATTGTTGATTTCTTAATAAGAGAAGCTAGTTGTTTTAACTTACAAGAAGAGATACCTCAGGAAGTTGAACAACAAGATATTATACAATTGAAGAACAATCATATACCTAAGGGTTTGATTACATTAGAAAGTCTCTTTGATAATGAAGATGGAAAGAAATCAAGAACTATGAAAATAGATGATAAAGTTTATAGAGAAGTTGAAATTGAAAATGGAAAGAACCTCAAGATTGGTATCCAATGTACTCTAGAGGAGATTGAAGAGTTCAAAGCTTTGTGTCTTCAATATCAAGATATTATAGCTTGGACTTATGAAGACTTAAAGTCTATGACAAAAAGATAATCCAACATACTATTGAGTTAGTTCCTGAGGCTAAACCATTCAGACAAAAATAGAGACTAGTGAATCCTAAGATTGAGTCAATCATGAGATAAGAATTGCTTAAGCTTTTAAAGGCAAAGATTATTTATCCTATTAAGCATTCTACATGGGTTGCCAATCTGGTTCCAGTGAGAAAGAAGAATGGTGACATTCACTTATGTGTAGATTTTAGAAATCTAAATGCAACATCTCTCAAGGATCATTACCCTTTGCCTCAGATAGATCAAATTTTGCAGATTGTTGCAGGGGCTGAAATGTTTTCTCTATTAGATGGTTTCTCTGGTTATAATCAAATCTGGGTAAAATATGATGATCAGTATAAGATAACTTTCACTACAAAGTGGGGCACTTTTGCTTACTATAGGATGCCATTTGGTTTGTCCAATGTAGGAGCTACTTTCCAAAGAGCTATGGATTATGCCTTTGGAGAATTGATAAATAAAATTATTCTTATATATCTGGATGACATGACTATGTTTTCTCATGAAAAATAGGCACACTTGAAGCATTTGGAATAGGTCTTTTAGAAGTGTAGAGAATTTGGTATATCTCTTAATCCCAAGAAGTCAATATTTGTAGTTCATGAAGGAAAGTTGTTAGGGCATGTGGTGTCCAAACAAGGAATGTCAATAGATCTAGATAGAGTGAAATCTATATTATCTCTCCCTCTTCCTATGAATAAAAAGGCTTTATAATCATTTTTTGGATAGATCAACTTTGTAAGAAAATTCATATCTGATTTTGCCCAAATTGTAAAGCCTATTTTTGAGCTCCTTAAGAAGAATGTTGAATTCAAATGGACTGAGAAAAGAAAATAATTTTTTGAGCTAATTAAGTAGGCTATTGCTACTACCCTAATGTTGGTAAATCCTAGATTTTAATAAATATTTTATCCTATATGCCTATGGTGTTGATGAAAGCTATGTTGTAGTGTTGACACAAAAGGATGATGTAGGTGATGAGCATCCTATATTCTTTTGGAGTTAGACTCTCCATGAATACTAGATAAAGTACAATTTTATTGAGAGGTAGGTATTTGTAGTTATGAAGTCACTCAAAAATTTTAGATAATACCTAGCTTAGAGTAAGACTATGGTATATGTAGTGCACCCAGATGTTAGAAACTTCATCCTATAGGGAGAGCTAGGTGACAAGAGAGTAGGTTGGATTACTAAGATTTAAGAATATGATGTTGAGATCCATCCTACAAATTTGGTAAGAGGAAGAGCATTGTGTCAAGAGCTAGCAATAAATGCAAATAAAGATCACATGGTAGCTTGTCAATCATCATAATTAGACCAAAAGGAGGATAGTATTTTAGAGAATGCATATTGGGTAGATCAACTCACAAATTACTTCCAAATAGGGGTATGCCCTCAAAATTTGAATGCTTCACAAAGAAGAAGATATAGGCTACAAGCTTTGAAATATGTTCTTCTACCTAAAGGAATATACAAAAAGAACCTTGATGGAGTCCTTCTAAGATGTGTTAAAGATGATCAAAAATAAAATATTCTAGATGAATTTCATGAGGGGCTATCAGGAGGTCATTACTTAGGTAGAACAACTGTAATGAAAATACTAAGAGTAGGCTATTATTGGCCTAATATTTTTTTTGACACCTTCAAAATAGCAAGAGCTTGTGATAAGTGTTAGAGATATGTGGGAAGGAACATAAATGCATCATTGCCACTCAGGCCAATTTAGGTTGAAGAACCTTTTCAATAATGGGGGTTGGACTTCATTGGAATGATAAATCCTAATTCTTCAGTAGGTCATAAGTATATCTTAACTGCTATAGATTACTTCACTAGATGGACTGAAGCAATACCCACTAAGAAGGTTGATCAAGAAGTTGTTATTGAATTTGTTGAAAGCCTCATTACAAGGTTTGGCATACCTGATGCTTTAGTGAGTGATAATGGTCCTTCTTTCATTGGAGAAAAATACATTGAATTTGCTAGTAGATATGGTATTTACCTAAAGAATTCCTCAAATTATTATCCTCAAGGGAATGGTTTAGTAGAATCTACTAACAAGAATTTGCTTAGAATTTTGAAGAGAGCATTGAAGGATAATAAAAGGAGTTGGCATCTATTGATAAATCAGGCATTATGGGTAGATAGAATCACTATGAAGAAGTCAATTAATACATCTCCCTATGCATTGGTGTATGGAAAAGAGGCCATTCTTCCCACTCATCTTGAAATACCTACTCTAAGATTGGCTAGCCAAGCTTATTTACCAGATGAAAATCTAGTAGAAGCAAGGCTAATGCAATTATTGTAGTTGGAGGAGCAAAGGAGATAAAGCCTATGAGCAATTTTAGAAGCATTTAACAGAGACTAAGGGGTGGTTTGATAAGAAGGCCACATTTAGGAAGTTCAAGGTTGGAGACCTAGTCCTAATATGGAATGAAGATAAGGCCAAACTAGGCAATCATCAAAAGTTTGATTCATTTTGGGAAGGTCCTTTCACCATCATTGCAGTAAAGCAAAATAATGCATTTCAATTATAAGATCAGGAAGGGAGAGTTCAATCAATCCCAGTCAATGGATACCATCTCAAGCTTTATTTCAAGTAGTTTCTTTTTCTTGTATCATATGTATATTTTCTATGTAAATATTCTTGTTGTTATTTGTATTAAAAAATAAAAGAAGAGTACGATCATGAGACTCAAAACCATGAGCCAAATAGTTATAAGTGGCTCAAAAGGTTTTGATATCATGGTCATAAGACAAGAGTTTCCTAAAATCATGGTCAACTGGTTAAAATGCTCTTAAGTTTGAAGGTGCATCATGGCTATGAGTTTCCTCCAAACCATGGTCAACATGGTAAAAGCCTTTTTGAATTTAAATAAAGTGTGCGGTCATGAGTTACCTCAAAATCATGCCATCCTAAATGGAAGAGAAATAATCATGGTCGAGAAATTCATCAACTTTGCACCAATTGGGTTGATGCATGCAAATTGAAGCATTAAGGAGAAGTTCCAACTATTACATTTATGATAGAAACTTTAGTAGGCTATTTAATTAAGAATTGAGGCAATATTCATTCTTTACCAAACCTTTAACATTTAGAGAGCATAGTGAGCTACAAAGAATTTGTAGAATTTGTAAAGAATTTTGCACCCTTAGAGATTTTTAAAAATATTTAAGTACAATGGTTGCATCATCCTCAGTTAGCAAAGCATCCACAGGAGTCGAGAGTGGCAATGAGAACTATTTTCAAGATGCAGTGGTTAAGGTTGTTGATACAATTATGATATGGAAGAAGAAGGAGCAATTAAGAAAAAATGAAGAAAAGGGTATTGAAAGGCCTTTCATCATCAAGTCTAGGTTCTTTTTCTCTACATTCTCTTTTATATTTCTATATCTATGATATCGTTCATCCTTGCTCTGAGTTAGTTTTTGCTATAGCTAAATTTTATGACCCAAAGCAGATATTAGTTCAAATAGCCCAAGGAAAATCCCTTTTTGGTTGACCCTTGAGACTTTTGCTAATGCTTTTGCTATGGGCATGAAACCTAATGAGAAGCCTAAACCCTATAGTCATAAGGAGAAATCCAAGTATTACACTCTACAAGGTCATTTAGATGATGGGAATTACTTTAAGACTTGGTTAGCTTCATAGCTAAAAATCATAGTGGTAGGCAACACATTACCAAAAACCCCCATTCTACCCAAATAATTTTTGAACCTAGAGATATTTTCAATGTTGGTAGTGTTAGTAGGCCTGACTACTGATAGGTTAGTCTATGATTGGTAAATAGCCACAACATACTACATCTCAAACCCTAAGTTTTATGATACATCCCTAATGGATAAAGATACCAAGCCAATATTCTTTGATTGGCCTAACCTTTCTCTGCAACCAAGTTCATGAGCAGTTGAGAAAGGTGAAATAGGGTTCTGATATTATTTCTTTTAGATATTGCTCCTACTTGGCCTAGTTATTCTTCTATTGTGTTCAACCTAAAATACCATGGATAGCAGTGATCCCTATTGATGAAGAAGGAAATCCTACCTCAGTCTATACATGGACTAGTGTGCTGACTAAGATTGAGTCCTATTATAACTTTAATAGGGAATTTTTGGGGCCAACCCTTAAGATCATCTATGGAGAGTTACCTAGATTATCTCCCAAAGCAAAGAAAGTATTACAAACTACTCATGTAGAAGAGGGAGATTGGTATATCTTAACTAAGGGCATAATGGTCAGATTATATGGCTATACTAGGAAGCCATTTTTGTTGCCCCATTTTATCATAGACCACTTATTTGCTTTAGAATATTATAGATAAATAGATTATATCAATTGCACTTTTGGTATAGGGATCAATAAGAAGGGCACATGTAGTTATCCTTTTAATATAGAAGATATCACTGTAACAAAGAAAGGCCAATATGAGAGTATTTCTATGGCCATGAAAATATTAGGTTTAAAATAACTCCCTCACAGATGGAGGTATGACCCTAACAATAAATTTCTTGATAAATTAAGTCAAATTAATGTAGGAAAGCCTCCAAAATTTGAAAAGATAGAGAGGCCCCATTTTGAAAATTTTAGGAATAATAAGGAAGATTTAGAATTAGAATGGAATATCATCTAGATGGAGGTGTTGCCCCCATGGAGAGATTTTTATGACCAACTGGCAGACTATGATCCTAAAAATAAGAAGCAACATGTCCTTAGTGAATCAAAGATCCAATCCCTATAGAAGAATCATAAGTGGGATGATGCCAAAATATTTGAGTGGTGGGTTATGAGGGTTGAAACAAATACCACCAACTCTAAGTATGGCACCAAGCTAGAAAAAGAATTCTCTAGCAAGTATGATGAGTTTCATAAATCATGGAAGGCCAATAATGGAAATATCTTGGCACTAAGCTTTCATAGCACAACTACAAAAGGTGAAGTAAAAAAGAGTAAGGAAAAAGAGAAAGAATCAAGAGTAGAAAGAGAAAAAGAAGCTCAAAATGCCCCACCTTTCTCACCTCCTTAAGCCCAAAATTAGGCTAGTACAAAGGTAGCTCCCTCTTCTATAGATGAAAATGCATGACCTATATTTGAGCCTACACCTAAGTAGTTATAAACATATAAAATAGGGGTAAAAATGATGGAAATTTGGGTTATACTGGAAAAGGACTAGGAAAAGGTGAAACAAGGCCTATAGGGGTGATTCAAGTTGAGAAAAGTCTTGAACATTTAGCCCTGGGAGTAAAATCCATCAAGCAAGAAAAATTTGAAGGCAGGGTAAAATACAAATCTAGCATCCCTCTGATCAAGTTTACTCATTCAATTTCTCCCAAACCACCACCTTCCCTAGCTCAGGAAGTGGTAGCACCTTAACCTTAGAAATAAGAGATGGTTGTAGAAGCTAGCCCTTCTTCTCATATAGTGTTTAAGTGAAAAGCAAAAAATTTAGTGGGAGAAGTGACTAAGGAAGTTAGCAAGAAAAGAAAATTGGATCAAATACTACAAGCAATTGAGCAGGCATAACCCCTAGATTTAGAGCAGCTTGATCTAGAGACCACAATGTAGCAGTCTCCACTAAAGGACTCAGGTACAATTTCTATCCCTTCTTCTCCTTCTCTTTCTCCTCCTTAGTCCCCAAGTAATCTTCCTTCCCCTTCTCAACAACAAGTTGAAAAGTTCCATCCCCTCAAGCTCATATATCTCCTCCATTATTTCCCCTCCTTCATCACATCCCCCATCTCCCCCATCTCTTACATTAAGAGTCCAAATATCATCCCCTTTGGTCTAGATTTCTTCTCCTCTAGCATCAACATCTTCCCCTATCATAGTGGGGTAACAAATTTTAATGTCTCCTCCACCATCTTCCATAGTAGCAACACCAATTCCATCAACTCCCATAAGTTCAAACTCTACTATCATGACCATTCCACCTTCTCCAATCCTATTTTTTCCATATTTGATCACCACTTCCACTTCTCCCACTCACCCTATTGTTACCACATTTTAAAAAATTAAGAATATTTCAATAAGTGCTCAATATTGGTGGAATAACAAGATTGCTAAGCCTTCTAAGAAAGTTGCCCACCCAAGGTAGACAATGGTAGTAGATCCAACTACTCACAAGTGGATAAAGCTTACCATCACCCCTCTAGTAGATAAGCTAGAGAAAGATATGACCTTAGAAGACTATCAAGTAGAGGAGCATATAATGGATATTACTCAGCTACCCATGGAGGATGAGGTCATACCTACTAAAGCTCACCTTGATATTATTTATCTACAAGGAGATATTTATAAAGAAAAGTATGAGAAGCTGGAAGAAAAGGTGGAAGAGTTGGAAACTAGGATCAAAGAGCAAAAGAATTTGGAGAAGGCTCTAAGAAATGAGGTCAAAAAATGGTAGGACAAGTTCTAAGAAGTTGCCAAATATAAATAGGAAGCTAAAAATGCTCAAAGTTAGAACAAAGCTCTTGTTGAGCAAATCAATCAACTCCAACAACAACTTCAAGTGGAAAAGGCTAAAGCTTTAGGATTCTCTAAGGAGAAGGTAAAATAGATAAGGAAGGAGATATGGAGTGAGATTCAGTAGAGAAGCCTAGAATCTCAACCTGTACTTATATTTTTAGAGGATGTTAGTAGAATGGTGATAAAGGCAAAGAAAGATATTGACACTACTCAAGGTAAAGTACAACCAAAAATGCCAACAGTAAAAAGGATTTACAAATTGGCTGAAGTAAGATTTAAAAGTGAAGCATGAGCCATTCCTATCAAAGAGTGGTGTTCTACAAGGATGATTTCTAAGAATATCCTAAGAAAGAATAAACTGATATCAAAAGGGTGGCAACTAGTTGATAAGTTAGAAGCTAGGGTTAACATGATTATGCACTCTGTAGAAGGAATTGTACAATATGGTTTCCCAAGATTTTGGGGGAAGACTATCAATTCCTAGGAGCATAAGAGCTTCAAGCTAGCTTATCCTCAATTATGGAAGATGAGTCTAAAATTGATGGTTGGCTAGAGCCTATCCAACAAGATTAGGTGGTCCAACTAATCAAAGACTTGACTAAGGTTAAAGATGTTGTAGGAGAAATTGTTGATAGTGGCCCACATCTATCTTATGAAAAATTGGTCAAGTTGTAGTACATCCATAAATAGATAATGGAGATATCAAATCCCACTCAAGTAGCCTAGGATGAGGCCTATAAAGCTTTGGATGACATGATTCAGCTTTTGAGTGAAGAAGAGGGTAGTGATGAAGAGGGAGAAAAAGGAGATGAAGACAATAATGAAGAAGATAAAGAAGAGGATGAGGAAGATGTTGGTGATGAATAGCAAGAATAGGAAGAGTAGGAAGTAGAAGGTGAGGTTTAGCCTAAAGAAGAAGAGCAAAAGGAAGAAGAGTCACCTAAACAAAAGAAGTTGATGAGATAGGAGCAAAATAATAAAGGTGAGACTAAACACTGCTCTTTAGCATGACTCTGATTCTGACATATGTCTAGTACAACAAAAGGGGTATGAATTATTAGAACATGAGGAAAGCATGAAGTAGGCTCCTATAAGAACCAAAGATTGAGTGCATTGTTGGATAAGGAGACCTTGACTCTTGTCTTGCTTCCATATGAACTATTACCCTCTAGAAAATGTATAAAATTCAAGAGGGTGATAGTCATAGGGAAGTAACATCAGAGACCAATTTTGAAGTTGGCCTTTGTTGTTTTGATGCTTTACCTCTCACACCATCCATTTCATTCATTCTCATCTCATTCATCCATTTCATTCTTTCATTTTTTATTCATCTCCATTTTATTCATTCATTCATCCCATCTACATTCATTTTTATCTCATATCATTTCCACATTTTCATTCAATTATTTTTTGACTCCATCTACCCAATGAATAAGGCTTTGAGTTCTATAACTTTATGAGCAAAGTCCCCTAGGAGGTACCAATAATGTAGGCCAAAATGGGTACATCACTAAGAAGCTAACAATATTTTTCAAAATTTGGCTAAGTATTGAGAAAATGTCTCAAAATCATGGTCAAAATGGGTCAAAGTTTCCCAGTAGATGGAAGACCATAGTCGTGTGATACAAGCATGCTCAAAACCATGGTCAACATGGTCAATAGGGGCTTAAGTTGCAAATAAATCATGGCCATAAGATTTTTGTCCAAAATCATGATTGAAAGAAGACAAAGAGGCACCTAGCCAAAAGTGAATCATGATCATGGGAGGTGGATGTCTTGAAACCATGGTCAATATGGTCAACATTCATCAAAGGTGAAATATAAATCATGACCATGATTTTCCTCAAAACCATGATCATTTTAGTAAGAATAAGGCCAAGTTAGAAGGATATTGTAGCCCAAAGCAATTCTCAAATCCATGGTTGGTGAGGACAAACTTGTGTTTTGACCAAATTAAGTTGTGGTCGTGGGATACCTCCAAACCATGGTCAAAATGGTCAAACTTTGAGATTTTAGATTTTAGATCGTGGTCATGAGCATTCCCTTTTAAACTAGTGATGGAAGATGAATGTCTTGAAACTACATAAAGTGCACTCAAAATGCTTGTGAGCCAAAAAGTGATCACGATCATGATTAAGCTCTATGTCGTGGTCAAAGTGGTCAAACTTGGAGAAACTCGATTTTGGATCATGGTCATGAGCTAGTTGCTTTAAGGAGAGAGGTCCCAAAACCATGATCGATATAGCTTAATGAAGAGTTTTCTTTCAAGGGAGCCAACACTACGAGCCAAATCTAAGCCACGATCAAAATAGTCAACATAGGGCTTTCACAGGAACCAATCATGACCTGGAGCCTTCTTAGAGCCACGATTAGCATGATCAACATAGAGAAATACCAAAAGTTTATCACGGTCATGAGCCAAGTCTGCCCAAGGGAGCGATTGAAGGTCGATACCCAAAACCATGGTAAAATTGGTCAAAGGGACCCAAAATTGAAAATCAAGCACGATTTTGAGATGAGAAGAGGTTAAACATGAAGTCTCAAGTCATGGTCAAAAAGGTTGAAAGTACTAAAAGTGAAAGCGTGGATACAGTTTTGAGAAGGTCAATGGACTTTGACCAAGGGACATGTAAACTCTCATTTTTAAAAGCAATAATGAAATTTGATCGCTTTCATTCGAGCTAGATCAATGGACAAGATTGAAACTCTTCAAGAATTCAAATAAAATCAGATTTTTCATCATAGCCTCATGATAGATAGAAGAAAGATGATGAAGTCAAGCCTATTGATTCAGATCCACTAGTGGAAGATGAAATGTCAGACCGAGAAAAGTGAAACATCTTGATCTAAAGGCTTCTAGAATGATCTGAGTAACAAATTTTTGTTGCAAGATCTTTGATGATGAGCGGTTGCAAGAATAGGGGATGGCTCAGATTGAATCTTTGCCAATTGACCTCAACTATTTCAAGAATTCATACAACTGGAAGCCATGAAGGCCAAGCAAGTTGCAAGAACCAGTTGCAGCTAAAATCCAGACACATCCTTGTAATGCTCATTTTTCAAATATTCATTGTAAAAATTATAAATAGAGGTCATACCCTCATTTTAAAGGGTCGTCTATGAAGTGTTTGCTTGCACTATTATTGTAATCTCTTCTGCAAATCAATAAAGGAGCATTACTTGGAATGTTTACCTCATGTTTGCACATCTTCTCCATTTTTTGGTAACAAATATGTGAAGTCATTTCTATTAATGTTGCTAGGTTAGTCTATTCTGTTGATATTGGATTGCTAACTTAGGGCAATTGGAATGATTCATATTCAAATGTATGCTTTGAGAATTCATTTCTGTTAGTCAGGTTATTGGTCTATTCTATTGATATTGGATTGCTAATACCCTAGATGTTTGGAATGATTCTTAAGTATGCAACTGTGCTTAACTTTGAAGATAGCAAATTGTAAATGTTGTTAGTTTCATTTGATTTCTCTATACCTGGTCTGTAAGAGGTTCTCAGTAGAAGCCTATGTTGTTAGCTTTATCCATCCACTTATCATTTGTATTTCTCTCAACCCTTCTCATTTCTATCCCTATCCTTTTACCATTTCAATTGAGCTTTAAGAGAGTCAACATTCAACAAGTTGACAAGGAACCAACCTACTCTGGAGGTTGGGTTGAAATAGTTTTGACTCATCCAATGTTGGGCTTGGGTTGTAACTAGCGGGTGCTCACCTTCAAAATCTTAACAAATAATAGTTACAATGCATTTTCATCCTAGTGTTAATATGATCCATAACACTGACTAATTTTGCTTTCTATAATGCTACAAAATAATTTTGTAAAACGATGATTAATCATGATGGTGTAGTAATTTTAAGGTTGGTCTGTCCATTTTTATGCAATAGTATGACTAGGGTGGTTATCAATTTTAGTGGAAAGACTTATTTAATGATACCATTAAAAATATTTTGGATGTGTAGTGCTAATATGTTGACCCCACATTTGAGATTTTTAGCTTGCAAAAAATCTATATCATGAGCTTTACCTATTGCTCTCCTTCACATTTCACAGAAAATAGTTCCTTGGCTGTGTTAATTATGGGAATGGTATTTTTTTCTTGGTTTCTCTCATATAATTGCATAGCATACAACAACTATTGTTCACTTGTGATATTATTTTTTGTGTACATTTTGCTTTAATGTAGATCTTTCTAAAATTATCTCGGGCTATGCTTTGCAAGATATATAAACTCTTTTTGCTTTGCTCTTACTTATTATTCCTTTGTTTTCACTAGTTGTTTATATATCTTGTTATTTATTTTCTCTTTACCTAGTTCTTTCAAGGTTCTCCTTACTACTTTGCATTCTTCATCATACCATGGATTTATAGGGAAGCTTTCATGTTTTCTTTTCCTAGGTTTTAACTTTTTGCATGATTCCAAGGTTTCTCTAATTATATCCATCAATTTATTGCTATCAAAAGTATAGGTTTGGAAAATATATGTCCTCTTTCTTTCCTCTCTTTGCATAATTTGTTTGAGTGATGTTTTAAAAGTTTTCTAATTTTTATTTTTTCATAGGGATGTTTCTTGTTGTATTTCCCTTAGTTAATTGAAGATGTTCTTTTTTTTCCACTTTGTTGCATTTAGATCTTTATGTACATTAGATGTGATCAATTTTTTTTTTTTTTTTTTTAAGCAAAAAACCCCTTGCGAAGCCGCCTTGGTCTAAGAGACCACGAAAAGGGGGTTCTACACCGTCAAAGTCACCCGAGGGTCGCACCCGACCCTGCCCGCACCAACATTATCAATTGGATTTTGGGTACCCAATTCAACTTTTTGGTAGGGTGGAGATTCGAACCTGGGACCTCCCTTGGAGGATTTCCCTCTCATCTCCAACTCACCTACAACACCTGGGTGAAACAAATGTGATCAAATTTTAGCTCCATGGAAATCGCTTCAATTTCTATATCTTTTGTTCTTGAATTAAAATTTTGTGAGCAAATAGCATAATCAACTACATAGTATCCATTATGTGTTTACCAAGTATATTTTCCAGATTGTTTATGTCATTATTGATGATCAATACATAGTTTAAGTTCTCCTTAATACGTAATGGGTCCTTCATTGTCATTTGAGGACCTTAACTAACAATGATCCATTTCTTCTTCCAACCATAGTGGATTATCATCTATTCCTTCATTAATATTTAAATTAGCTTTCTTGTATATTTGATGTCCTAGAAGTAAAGTCACCCACTAAAACCATATCTCCAAGCTTGTTATATTTTGTGGTGTCTTTTGCCAATGTCATATATGGATCCTCCTGGTCTAAGTCATGTTTCTTATAAAAAATTGACTATTGTAGAGCAAAATAACAAGTTGCAATGCTAACCAATTTGTTTTTTCTATGATTCTAATCCATACATAGTATTTATTTGGAACTTATTTCTCAACTTGTAAGAGGCTACCCTAAGAATATTTTATTAGTATTATTTTTTTTAAAGATTGAAAAATAAATTATATTAATAGAAGTTGTATTACAAAGTAAAATGAGTTGAACAGGAAACAAGGGAGAAAGAGGAGCCTCCTCCAATCCCTCCTGGCTCAAAAATTACCCATACACCTGGTGAAAGTGCTATCCTCATCATCAATGCCTATCTCAGTATGGGCCTTGATTGGTTTTGAACCTGCCTTGGGAGTAACTTGACACTGTATATAAATAATATATCAAGCATTGTGGAGGTTTCCATGAGATCGATGTTGACTACCATTCATTTAAACCACTTCCCATGAAGCACTACAAACATTATATAGGTGGGTTCATTGAAAACAACACCTGAGGCCACCATTATGCAATTATCCATGCACATCAACAACACCTGAGTTGAATTCCAATTTTCCTCGTTCGTCTGAATTCTGTAGACCATCCATCTATCTTCATACTATTTTGAAGTCATTCTTGGCATCTTGATCATGTCTGACATACCTATTGTTTTGTGGGGTGGAGGCTTATTTTCTCTTAATCTAGCCATACTCAATAAAATACCTATGGTTGTGTGTGTTCTATTTTTGAAAGCCATCCACCTTGGCCACTCTGAGTCTACTGGTAGTAATGTCATACAGTAGAGCAATAGTGGCCTGAAGATGAAGACACAGGAGCCTATGGTAGTAAGCCAAGAAACTTGCTTACCCAACTTGAAACTAGGATAACTTGTCATTTGTTTCCTTCGGGGCCATTGCTCACTGGCCTAACTATGATAGATTCATTAGAATCACTATCTGCTCTACCTATTCTACTATCTGCCTGTACCACCTCTCGTATATCCCTTGGATTTTTTGGCACCAACTTATCTGATTTTCCATCTGAGAGTCCATGTATTGCCCTTCCTCCAACTCCTTTCCCCATTTTGCTAAATAATCTACCACCCTATTTCCCTCTCGCTTGATATGCGTAATAAAGACATCTTGAAAAACCTTCCAAATATTTTGAACTGCTTCCACCTTCCTTCTCTCCCCAATTCCTAGCACCTGGAAGGGTCTTATCGGATCCAAGATTCCAGCCCATACCTGAGAGTCTATCTCTATCCATAGCCTATGTAAGTGTAGATTCATAGCTATCATTGATGCCGACAGGATCACCTGTCCTTCTGCTTCATTATTTGTTGTCTCCCCCATACCTTCTACTCTCTAGTACACCTGTTCTCCTTTCCAATTCCTTATGATAAGGCCAAAACCAACTTTTCCAGGGTTTTTAGTAGAAGCCCCATCCATGTTAGCCTTCACCCACTCTCTGGGAGGCGGTCTCCACTCTATGTCACTTGGGGAATTCTCACCTACGCATCCAACCCTTAGTTGTTTTTCTTTTATAGTTATTCCAAAGCTCCTAAGGATAGTCACTTCCTCCATTTCTATGTTTGTTTCCTCCTGTAATCTAATAGATAGTGTTTCCATTACCTTACTAATAATCCTCTCCCATACTTGCTCCCTTGTTCTGTGCTCTGATCTAAATATATGCATTTCATTCTAGCCATAACTGCCACCATATGAAGCTAGGTCCCAACTTCCATGCCATTTTCATTGTTTTAGTCTTAAAACTGCATTGTTTCCATTTCTCATAAAAGCTTTCTTAACTCGCAAATATTTCCCAACATTGTCTCATCTGCCCCCACCAACTGATCCATATGTCTCTAGCAAAAGAACACCCAAAAAAGAGGTGATTCAAGGTCTCCTCTGCCTTCCCACACAGAACACATTTGGAAGGCCCGTAGAAGCCTCTTTTTCTCAAATTATCAAATGTCAAGCACTTTCCATGGTTAATCAGCCATGAGAAAATGTTAATTTTTGGCCATCCTTCCTTTTTCCACACAAATGTCCATGGAAGTGGTGTTGGGGAAATCTCATATCCACAGGCTACCTTGTATCCCTCCTTTGCCTTATATATTCCCAACTTGCTTCCTCCCCATCCAAGTATATCCCTCTTGGAACCATCCTGAATTGGGTGTCTTTGGAGATATCTCCATAGTTTTTTGGTTAGTTCCTCTGTCCCCCTCACTGGCCATTCCTTGGGATGTTTCCATTGTAGTAAGTCTGGCACATGTTGATTCCATGATTTCATATAGTGAGAGGCTTTCAACCACCCTACCTCTTGGAGCTCTGCTTTCCAACTCTCCATCTCTAGGAATGTCTGAATAATTGGTTGGGATTGATTCCATGAATCCTCCCAAAAGAGAGCATCCTTTCCATCCCCTAACTACCAATATAGGTATGGCTTTATTAACTCCTAGTCCACTTCCATTGTTCTCCATACTGTAGATCCCTCTCCTTCCACTCTGAGTCTTGGGATGTTCTCCTCAACCACTCTTGGGTGATATTTGGCTTGTAGCAGTCTGCTCCATAAGCCCCCAACAACTGTAATCCATCTCTAGTATAGCTTCCCTGCTAGTGCCTTATTATTTTGGGATGTTGATCTTATCCCCAAGCCTCCTTATTTTTTGGTTGACATATCTTCTCCCACCCAACTAGTGCTAATTTTTGTTCTCCCCTTACACCTGACCACAAAAACTTTCTTGTGTGTTTGTCAATATCTTTTAGAATTCCCTTTGGAGCTTGAAGTATGGAAAATTTATAAACTGGAAGGGCTTGTAGCACAACTTTAATCATTGTAAGCCTTCCTCCCAAGCTTAGCCATTTGTGCATCCATTTGCTCAACTTAGCTTGTAGTCTATCAATCAACACTTTCCACTCCTTGCTTTTTATTTTCTTTGTAGACAAAGGTACTCCTAGATACTCTATGGGTAAAGGAGTTTCCATGAAGTTCAACAGTTGTATAATTTTATCTCTCACCCTCTTCATTGTATTGAAAAAGACTATTTGAGACTTTTTTCATTTAAAGTTTTCCCAGTAGCTTGAGTATACCCATCTAAAACTTCTTTTATGTTTCTTGCTACTAGGAGATTGGCTTGACTAATAAGAGCAGTATCATCCATAAATTAGAGGTGATTTACCTCAATTTGAGAGCTTATTTTTAGACCCCTCAACCTCCCCTCTTGTCTCCCTTTTTCTAGTAGTCTCCCTAGACCCTCTACATATAGGATAAAAAGGTAAGGGGAAAGAGGGTCCCCTTGCCTCAGCCCCCATCCTACTGTGAACATGGGAGAGGGACTACCATTTACTAGAACTAAGAATGATGTAGTCTATGTACATGCTTTTACCTAGTCTCTCCACCCCTCTCCAAAGCCCATTTTTTCTAAAATCCTTTGCATAAAGGTCTAGTCTACTCTATCATAGGCTTTAGAAAGATCTAATTTAATAAATATACCTGGGTCCTTCTACTTGGACATTGTGTGTATCACCTCTTGGGCCACTACTATTCCATCTAGAATTTGTCTACCTTCAACAAAACCACCTTGCTCACTTGAAATCAGATTTGGTAAAAAAGGTTTTAACCTCTCCACCATAAGCTTTGTTAATATCTTGTATACTACATTACATAGTGAAATAGGCCTATAATTACTAATTATCTCACTAGGTGGGCCCTTAGGAATTAAGGTAATAAAAGTATGATTCAAGGCTTTTAACATTTGCTTAATCTATCTGATTTCCTCCAGCGCCTCCACCACTGCTTGGCCCACAATTTCCTAGAAGTTCTGATAAAATTCAATGGGGAACCCATCTGGTCCTGGGGTCTTTCTTGTTTGCATTTTTTGTATGATCCATGATGTTTCTTCCAAAGAAATTTCCTTCATTAATAATTTATTGTGTCTAGGTTCGACTGATTATAGAATTACCTCTAGTATCTTCTCCTGCCATGTTGCATTCAAATTTTCATTGCTACTAAATAGGGTATGGAAGTACTGATTTGCTATAGTTTTCATTTCACTTCCATTGGTTTTTACCTAACCCATCATATCTATAAGGCCTGTAATTCTATTATGTTGTCTTCTAGTTGTTGTTGTCTTATGGAAGAAAGTTGTGTTTTGATCCCCCTCCTTTAACCATGTAACTCTGGCTCTTTACCTCTAGTAGATCTCTTCTTGTTCCTCCAATGCTTCCTCTCTCCTAAGAATTTTTGCCTCACATTGCAACAGATCTTCCATAATAGTTCCTTGTCTTATCTCCCTAGCAATCTTCTCCTTCTGATCCTTGATTTCATTCTTTTGGATTCTAGTGAGTTCCTTCTTGTGTTTACTCCACCCCTTTAGTTGGGTCCTCACATATTTTAGTTGTTTGTGGAGTTTGAATTGGGTTGTCCCAAATCTTGGTTTCCCTACTTCCCACCATTCCTTTAAGTGGTCCTCCAACTCCTCATCTTTCAGCCACCATAGCTCAAATTTAAAAGTTCCTACGACTTTATGATTATCTTCTTCTATGGTAAGGCTTACTAGAAAATGGTCTGAAGAAAGCCTATCCATGACCCTCCCTTGATGCTTGGTATGCAAGTATAATTCCTCCCCCATGAAGAAATGATCCAAGCAAGATTTGACTATCTCACCTTCCTTTCTTCTATTTGTCTAGGTCATGGAGCTATCCATAATTGGGATATCTATTAGGTTCATTTGACATGTTATTGTTGAGAAGAACCTATCCTTTTCCTCCAACATGGCTCTACCTCCTTGTTGTTCCTCTATTCTAATATTTGCATTGAAATCTCCCCCCATGATCCATTGGTCCTCCAGGTAGTTGTCTTTGAATGTCTGGATGGCCACCCATTGATCCCTCTATAATCTGATTGTCTGTGCTCCATAGAAATTAACTATAGTCTAGTTTTTCCCATTTTCCTTATTTTGTAACTAAACCATCAACACCCCTCTCATGGAGGCTACCCCTATCACTAGGAATAGTTGGTGATTCCACATAGTGGCCAATCCCCTTGATTTCCCTTATGTCGATTGAGTAAGGATCTCTCCTTTTTTCCATATCCTCCTATTTATTTTTTGTAAGTCTTCTCCTTGCATTTTGGTTTCCTATAACAATATTATATCTGGACTCGTATCCATGATAATATTTTTGACTACCTTTTGTCTAGGGTGGCTACCTAAACCCCTCACATTCCAAGTAATTAATATCATTGAGAATTGGGAGAGAAGAAATCAACCATCGATTTTACCTTTCCATTCTAGCTCAAATTTCTTCCTTGTTCCTCCATATTTTCCTTGTTTGACTTCCTCCTTTGATTGGTTTGGTTTCTGTTTCTTCTCCATTTTATGAATCCCTAAAGTAGGGTCATATTTGTTCTTATTTCCTTCTTTCATCTCTATTTCCTGAGGTAAGACTATCCCCTACTCCATTTCCCCTCCTGTGGTCTCCCTCATGGGTTGAATCTCCTCTTCCATGAGAGAGGTTGTGTCTGGTTCTGCTCCTTGCTTGTTCCTCGATGCTACATTGGAGTATTGTTCTTGATTATTTAGTGTGACCTGGTGAATATCCTCCTCTAATCCTTCCATTTGAAATTCCCCTTCTATTTCCAAGCTTCCAAGTTGTTTGAATATCTCATATCTGTTGTTTGTTCTTCTCACTTTTCCTCCTTGTCTCTGATTACTTTGTTGATTTCTTTTGTTTGGCCTTTTGATTACTTTTTGGAAGCCCTCAGAGTCTATTGGGCCTTCCCCTACCTTCTGATTTACCTTCTATTGAAGATATTGGCCCACCATGTTAATATTTGCTTTTGTCCCCTCTTGTTCTAGTTGATGATCCTTACCTATTGGGCACATTCTAGCTAGATGTCCATGAGCATGGTACACCCTACATCTGAATGGAATAACCTCATAATCTAGTTGTTGGCGCCAAATAAAATCCCCTATTTTTAGGTCTATCTCCATTGGAAGAGGTTTATTGAGGTCCATTTCTACACAAATCCTAGCAAAAGTTGTTGATCCTCCTAAAATTGTTTCTCTTGATCTACCTTGATAATGTCCTAGTAAGTTGCCTATTGCCTCGAGTACCTCCTCTTTCCAAAATTCAAGGGGAAGGGAAAATAATCTTACCCATATTGGTACTATGGTTGGTTCCACCCTTGGGTTGAATCCCATCTTCCATGGTTGTAGGAATAGTCTCGTTGGCCTATGATGATATGACCCTCCCTCAAATACTTTTTGTCAGTCTGCCATTGACATGAACTCCATAGAAAAATACTTATTTGGGAGAGTTAGAATCTTGTATTCTCCTTCTAGATGCCATTGTTTCCTTATCCACATGTGGAGGAAGTGCAAGGATGGTCTAAAACCCATGAATTTACCTATTAGGTTGTGTTTCATCTTATAAACTATGTCCTAGGCTACCCAATCCTCTACTATTTCCAAGATTAGTATTTCTTTTGCCTGTGGTAAACATCCATTCACCCTTCCAAGTAGAGAATCCTCCTTTTTTCACTTCCCCATGGTGTTTATGATTGTCCTTGCCTATGTTTGATAGTCACTAAAGCTATCTAGGGTTCCACATAGCTTATCTAGGTATGAGATTCCTTGTTTTGGAGGATCTGGTATCAAAGTACCTATGACCCCCATTCTTGGTCATGACCCTTACTATTGAAAGACCCTCTGATGGGATTGATCCTCTCTGATGTTGTTTCTCATGAGAAAATATTCTCCAGGCCTCTACCCTAGCCTTTGAAACCCTCTATTAGTATTGTTACTCCATGTCTTATTCCATTTTCTACCGCGTCATTCCATACTGATATTTTTTTTATCCTTTACAATCTAGAATCTTGCATCTATTATGTTCATGTATTTCTATTAGTATAATTACATCATTTGATTTAGTTATGGGCCCTATACTAGGACCTCTTCTCCATGGATATCCACAACAATTCCAACTCACCAATGTTAAGTGTTTTCAACAGACCTAAATTTCCTATTGGAAATTTTGAGGGTAGATGCCTGAAAAACCTTAGAACATCTCCACCAATTTTTAGATCATTTGGAGCAACATAGATCCTAGCACATCCCTATGTGTGAACGAGATTTTTGGCAAGCAGTTGTGCGAGGGTTTCATCTGGGTTGAGTGCAAGCAGCTCCAGAGGTTGGTTTTCGGGCCTTCGGGCCCTAGCGACCAATATTTTTGTGGTTTCTACTCAAGATTTTAGTAGGATATGTTGTAGGGGATCCAAGATGGGTTAGAAATCTATCTTTCAATAGATCATACCATGAACTTGAGTGACAACGACTTCCAATTTGCTGCACAAAATAAAAGTGAAAACCATACCTTTCCACGATGTCTAGGGCAAGGATTAAAGAGATCACGAATCAAGTTTCAAGTAGTTGATCAAAAAATGGCTCAGATCTCAAGTGAATCTGGTGCTAAGGTGCACCCACAAAATAAATCTACTATGAAAACCCCTGTCAAGGGTAAGAATTTCGAAGACTCAACCCCAAAAATGAATTTTAGGGATGCCCTCCATGGTGGACAACCTCAACCCAATGCTAATATTAATCTTAGGGCTTCCCATAAACCTCTAAGAATGCCTAATATTGATCCCAGGAAAATGGAGTCAGGATGTCTTAAAGCAGTTGATGGAACTCCTATTGTTAAGCTTGATATGGGTAACATTCAGACTGGCATTGAAGATCTGGAAAAAAGAGGACTAATTTGTCGGTTCATGGGTTTTCGTCCGAGCCTATCTGCTTTCAAAGTCTGGGCTACAAAAAGCTGGAAAACTAAAGGTGAGTTACAAATCTCTATTTATCCAAATGGTTATTTTCTTGTTTTATTTGCTAATAATGAAGATAGAGAGAAAAATTTTCAAGGGGGTCCCTGGTTCTTTGGAAGGGTAGGGCTTTTCATGAAGCCCTGGCATACTAAATTTAAAGTCGAAGAAGAGATGCCTTCTACAGCTCCCGTGTGGGTTAGACTCTTTGGCCTCCCTATTGAATTTTGGAATCCTACTATTTTTTCTTCAATTGGAAACTCTTTAGGAACTTTTATGATGATTATTGATTGTACTCAAAATTTTGAACATATTATTTATGCTCGGATTTGTGTTTTAATGGATTTTGACAAACCCCTACCTAAAAAGATCACTTTACAATTTGGGGAAGACACTTGGGAGCAAGTAGTGGACTATGAGAACATTCCTTTTCATTGTAGAATTTGCCATGAATATGGTCATTTGGCTAGTGCTTGCCCAAATAAAATTCTTGATCAAAAGAAAGAAGATATAAACTCAACAGGTTTCCAAATGCCTAAGAAGAAGAACACTCAAAAAAACTAGTTATGAAGGATCAATCAAAGTCATCTGCTAATATGTTTGAAATCCTTTCCACAAATGATGTCCCAAGTGAGGAAGAGGAAATAATGGAAACAAAAATCTTAGAAACACAATTTAAATATGAAGGGAAGAACTCAGAGACAAACCAACAAATCAAAGGTTTTCAACAGAAAAAAAGGGAGAAAATTTACACAAGAAAAACAATCTTTTAAATGTCAAAACTTCAAATAATACAGGTCCCAATATAGACTCTGTTGAACCCTCTAGTAAAATTTTGGTTGTGTACGAGCATTCTTCAAGGTTAGAAGCCATCTCAGATTCAATTGGAGTAAGTCAAGAAATAGGGAAAAAAATTGAAGATGGATTCTAATCAAAAGGCAGGTCGCAAGACCAATCAATATCATATGGTAAAAGAAGGTGAAAAGCTTGTAGAGGAAGGTAAGATTAATGCCCTTCCCAACTTTTTTAGCCCTGGTATTAATGAAGATCATCACTTGGAATATTAGAGGACTCAAAGGGAGTCTTTCAAAACAAAATGAAATTAGAAGAATGATTCAGATAAATCATCCACATCTTGTTTTCCTTCAAGAAACGAAGATGTCAATAGAGGATATGGACTCAATTGCTAGTAAAATTTGGCTAGCTAGAAAAGTGGTTTCCCTCAGTTCCTAGGGGACTTCTGGTGGCATTGCTTGTCTTTGGGACCCAAAAGAGGTAGTTATTCACCATATGGTTGGCAGTTGGGGTCTTTTGGCTATAGCTATTCAAAGTAGACATTCCAACCAAATTATGCTCTGCATTACTGTTTATGCTCCGACTACTTTGGAGGAAAAAGAAGATAGTGGAAGGATATAACTTATATTATCTCTCATTTTCCTGAAGCTTGGATCTTGATCGGAGGAGATTTCAATACCATCCTCTCTCTGGATGAGAAAATGGGGGAAATAGAAATTTGGACAAAAGCACTGACCTCATGAGCGAATATATTGCAAACCTCCATCTTGTGGACATCCAACTAGATAATGGCCTTATGACTTGGTCTAACGAAGGCAAGGCTTAGCTTGTATAATGGAGAGATTGGATAGGTTTTTGCTCTCTGAAAATTTCTTAATCCATGGTCACATTCCTAAAGTGAAGACTCTTAACAATGTTGGTTCGGATCACTGGCCAATCATGGTGGAAATGTGGAAAACCAATGTGAGTTTCTCTCCTTTTCATTTTCAATTAATGTGGCTTAGAGACAGTTCCTTTAGACCTCGTGTGCAACAATGGTGGAAGGAAGGTAAGCCTAGGTATGGGACTAAGATGTTCTATTTTGCCAAAATACTGCAATACATTAAATCCAAAATCAAGACTTGGAACTGGAAGGAGTTTGGGGATGTTCATAAAAAATATGAAGTTATTGCTCAACTTGAAAATTTGAATAAGAAAATCCGTTTAGATGGCCTCACAGAGAGTAGAAGTGCAGATGAAATTAAACTCACAACTCAGTTAGAGGAATGGGAAAAAAGAGAAGAACTCTTATGGAAGCAAAAATCTAGAATTCAATGGCTCAAAGAAGGAGATCGAAACACAAATTTCTTCCACAAATCTCTTCTAGCTCGAAGATCTCACAACTTTATTTCTTCCCTGAAATCAGATTCTGGAGATGTTGTCTACACTTGGGATGGCATGAACTCTATTGTTGTCGATTACTTTTCCAATATTTTTGTTGCTACTCCTCTTGACTCAACTTCTCAACAAAATGTTCTTCAAGCAATCCCTTCTCTTATCACTTCTGAGGAGAACTCTATTTTGACTGCTCCTGTTACTATCAATGAGCTTCAACAGGTAGTTTTTAAAATGCAAAAAGGGAAAACCCCAGGTCCTGATGGTTTTCCCATTGAGTTCTACCAAGAGTTCTGGGATATCCTTCATGCTGATTTATTAGAGGTGGTGGAAGAAGCCAGGAAAGCCAAAGAAATTTTGAAGGTTATCAATAAAACTTATATTACTCTTGTTCCAAAAGCTCAAGAGGTTGATCATATCTCAACTTTTAGACCTATTGCTTTATGTAATGTTCTTCTCAAAATCATTACTAAGATCATGGCAGAAAGGTTGAAGCCTCTTTTGCATAAGATTATTTCCCCTGAACAAGGGGGTTATGTGGAAGGGCATCAAATAGTAGATGAGATAGTTCTTGCTCAGGAAGCCATCCATTCCATGGATATGCAAAAATCTCCTTCCATGTTCATTCGGTTAGACTTATCCAAAGCTTATGACAGAGTGGATTGGCACTTCCTTATCAAAGTTTTGAGGCAATTTGGTTTCTCTCAAGATTGGATGGATTGGATTATGGGATGTATCTCTTCAGTTTCCTACTTAGTTCTTATCAATGGCAGGCCTTCTCAGTTGTTCCCAGCTTCCAGAGGTATTAGGCAAGGTGACCCGCTATCCCCTTATTTATTCATCATTCTTGTTGAATGCTTGGGTAGGACTATAACCAAGAAGAGAGAAAACAAAACCCTTGAGGGAGTTACCATTGCTCATGGAGCTAGACCTATCTCTCATCTTCAATTTTTTGATGACTCTACTCTTTTAGGTAAAGCTACAGTTAAGGAAGCTTCTAATATTAAGCAAATCATTAGCTATTTTTCTAAGGCTACTGGGCAATTGATCAATGAAGACAAATCTAAAGTCATTTTCTTTCACTGCTCTACCAGACAGGAATCCATGGTCTTGGATAAATTAAGATATAAGAAGACCTCCCTTCCGATCACTTATTTAGGTATTCCCATCAATATTCAAAGGCAGAAAAAAATATTGGAATTGGTTGTTGGACAAAGTCAAGAAGAAAATTGGAAAGTGGACCAACATGTGGCTTTCTTCTGGGGGTAGAATCACCTTGGTAAAATCAGTCCTTCAAGCTATTCCTATTTATGTTTCTTCCATGTTGAATATCCCAAAGGTTGTTCTTCGTGAACTGGATCAAATCAGTCATCGGTTCCTCTGGAGTGGTACTAAGGAGAAAAGAAAATGGGCCTTGGTGAAATGGGACACTTTATGTCTTCCTAAGAATGAAGGGGGGTTAGGATTCCGATCTTCTATTAATAACAACAAAGCTTTAGCTGCTAAATTATATTGGAGGATGTTGCATAACCCCAATGCTCTTTGGGCCAATAATCTTCGTGCTAAATATGCTGAGAACAAAAGTCCTGAAGACCTTGTTCGCTATCAATTGCCTACCAAAGGTTCTCCCATTTTAGCAGTTCTTAAGACTGGTGAGGATTTGATAAAGAAAAATTTATTTTGGATCATTCATAATGGTCAACAGGTAAATTTTTGGATAGATTCTTGGGATGGTCACAAGCCTTTGATAACTCAGTTTCCCGATTGGAGGCCTTGGATGGAGGAGCTTCACCGAGCTAACTGGATAAAGGTGGCTAATTACTATCGGTACCATACTGGTAATTCAAAGGTTGGTAGATATTGGATCCCTATTGAGGACTGGCCTATTCAAATCCTAGAAAGGCAAAGACAAGCTATCCAAGGCATCCTTCATATGAGATCTCTCTCTTGGTCCCATGAAAAAGATTGTTTTGGATGGAACAACACTACTAAGGGTGAGTATTCAGTTGCTCAAGGTTATTTGACCTTATGCCATAATAATCCCAACCAATCATCTGACATATTTTCTCAGTTGTGGGCTCAAAAGCTCTGGCCTAAGGTGAGGTTCTTTACTTGGCTTTTATTGCATCGTAGGGTGCTTACTGGTGAGCAACTTATGAAGCGTGGTTTTCATGGCCCTTTTAGATGTGAAATGTGTGGAGAGAATGTAGAAACTCTCAGCCATATTTTTATTGAGTGTACTTTAGCCTCTGAGCTATGGAGGAGAATGGCCACTTTACTTGGCTTACAATGGTCCAATTTTTTTACTTTTGAACAACTTTGGAGGGATTGGCCTAAACAAGAGGGTGTTGATCATTTTATTAGGCAGTTAGTTTGGATGGGTTCTACCATTCTACTTTGGAATATCTGGAATGAAAGGAACAACCAAATTTTTAATCAAGATAGGAAGGATATTCACTATATTTGGCAAAAGACCATTGCCAACTTAGTTGAATCAGTCCAACAACTCCTTAATCACCCCCAAAACTCCCACCAAAGATGGGATCAAGTGATGCAAAGATTGAAGATTAAATCTTCTAAGGGCAACCAACTTAAAGGGAATGTGAGTAATTGTAAGATGGATAGGACAAGAAATTGGCAACCTCCTCCTAAGGATTTTGGAAAATTCAATACTGATGGAGCCTCTAGAGGGAACCCTGGAAAAGCTAGTGCAGGAGGAATTGGTAGACTTTCAGATGGCTCCCTGGTTTTTACTTTTGCTGAGAATTTGGGTATTCTTTCCAATAACCTTGTTGAGGGGTATGGTATCCTCAGAGGCCTTCAAGAGGCTACTAAGGTTGGATGGGAAAAGGTGCTAGTTGAGTCTGACTCTCAACTCATGATTAATATTTTGAAGACTCCTTCTAAGAATCATAAGGTTGATTGGAGAATAAAAAGAATTATTGAGAAGATTCAATTAATCCAGATGGGATTTTTGAAAGTTGATTACAATCATGTGGTCAGAGATCAAAACAAGAGTGTTGATGCTTTAGCTAATTGGGCTTTGGACAAAGGTGATCTTACTTGCTATGGCCACCCTCCTAGATGGTGGGCTTCACAAATAAGGGAAGCTCTTCTTTCTATCATTTCTTTGGATGGCTCTAGTTTTGGAGGTACCTAGTTTCTTCTTGCTTTATTTTTGCTTCTCTTTGGTTCGGTCAGGGTATTTTAGTTCCCTAGCTCAAACTATTCTTTCTTTTGTTTCCTCTGTTGATTCTTGCCTTAAAAGTCTTTTGGTCTAGAAAGGTCATTGTTGTGTTCATTTTTTTCTTTTTCTTTTTTGTTTAGTTTTTTGAGGTGTGTGTTTTGTTTTTTTTTGTGTTGTTTTTTGTTGTTCTTGTGTTTTTGTTTTTTTTTCTTGTTCTTGTGTTTCTGTATGTTTGTGTTAATTCGTGTTTTTGTGTGTGAGTGTTTTCTATGTTTTTTGTTTTTGTTTATTGTCTGTTGTTGGTTGTTTTTTATTTTTATATTTTTAATTTTTTAGGTTTTGGTTGTTTTTGTTGGTTATGTCTTTGTAGCGTTTTGTTGTTTTTGTCTTGTTTGTGTTTTGTTATGTTGTTCTTGTGTTTTTTCTATGTGGTTCGTGTTGTGTTTTTTTTATCTTATTGTGTGTGTGTTTGGTTGTGCTTTATCTTTTCGACACACTCAAGGAGCATGTTTTTTATTTTATTTTATTATTTTTATTTATTTATTTATTTTTTAAATCTTATTGTGTGTTTGTTTGCTCCTTGAGTATGTCAAAGGTGGTAGGCCAGGTGCGAGCCCTGGGCGATTTTGGTGGAATAGATACCCCTGCCTCCTTGGGTCTTACCCGAAAGTGGCATCCCTTCTGGGATGTTTTCCACAAAAAAAAATTCCTATTATTTTGGTTATTTTGGTGTATTTCATTTATAATGCATGCTTTTCCATTTTTCAACCATGCCTCTTTATCCTCAATCCTTGCTATCTTTTAGATTTTCCCATTCTACCTCTTCTCTTATTTCATATGAGTAAGATCATCGTCGAGGTAAAAACATGACCCCATAACAATCCTCTATTTTAAAGAACTTACCTTTTATCTCCTACATTGAACATTATGACTGAAATTGGTCTTATCTCTCATTTATTCCCTTATTTTTTCTAGTCTACATGCTTGATGGATTTATCTACTCCAATGAAGTTTATCAAAAAGAAAATTCCTTTATAAGTTGGTTGTTTTTTCTTGTTATCCATGCTCTTTTATTCCCTTAATAACGATGTTTATTGACCTATTTTATCTTTTCTTTTCTTCTAATAGTTGCATTCTAATTTGTTTCTCTATTAAATATTTTTGTTCCTTTGGATTGATTGTTGGATCTATTTCCACTTGTCTTTGTCTCCTCTAATTTGATTTGTAGTTCTTGTTCTTTTGTCATCATATTTGCAATTGTTACCTAAATTTCTTTTATTTGTAATAGATTGTCTTCATTTTTTTTGTCGACCTATAACCCGATTGAAAGATGGGTTCCATTTACCCAGGTATTGTAGGTGAGTTGGAGAGGAGAGGGCAATCCTCCAAGGGAGGTCCCAGGTTCAAATATCCACCCTACCAAAAAAGCTGAATTGGGTATCCAAAATCCAATTGATAATGTTGATGCGGGCAGGATTGGGTGCGACTCCCGGGTGACTTTAACGGTGTAGAACCCCCTGTTCATGGTCTCTCAGACCAAGGCAGCCCCGCAAGGGGTTTTTCGCTTAAAAAAAAAAAAATATGGGTTCCATTTATATAATATTTGCTCACTACACCAAAAATGGGCTTTAACGACGACTAAAGTAAGGTGGTTTTTTAAAATGGTAAAAATTGCCTTAATAGATCCTAAGAGGGCGATTAGGGCAGTTTAATGTGTCTTTTGGTCTAGGTTGTCTAGGGTTGTAGTGTAGTGCTTTTGTTTTATTTGTAACTGAAGAGTTTTTGTGATCGTTATAGTGTGAAGCATGTACCGGGGTTTATCAAGAATGCCTTTGTTTTTTAGAGTCAACACTTTCTTGTAATATTGCCAGAGCTTTTTCAAGATCTAATGCCGCCTTCTCCCATTCTCGGTGTTGTTGATGAATTTTCAAAATATTCTCTGACAATTTTACCATCTTGATTTTTGTATCTTCAAGCCTTTGTACAAGAAGGGCTTTATCGTTGGAAAGGGAATTTATTTAACCCTTATCATGGTTTTATCGTGCCTTTGCTGACTCAGTTTCAATACTAAGTTCATTGCACTTGTGTTCCAAGTTATTCTTTAGCAATTTCAATTTAGATAATTGTTCAACATAGTCTTTCATTTCATTTTTCAACTTAATATTTTTTGCTTCCAATTGAGATAATTGTTGGTCTTGATTTTCACACTTGTGCTTCAACGTAGTATTTTTTGCTCTCAATTGACATAATTCTTTTGTCTGTACTTGTCCTAGTTGAGATAATTGTTTGTCATATTCTTTGCATTTAAGGTCCAAGTTAATATTTTCTGCTCTCAGTTGGGATATTTGTTCATGATGTTCTTTATTATTATGATCCAAGTCAATATTTTCTATCCTCACTTGAGATAATTGTTCATTACATTCTTTGCACTTGTGGCTCAGGTTAATATTTTCTTCTTTCAAGTGAGATACTTGTTCATCGTATTCCTTGCACTTATTTTTAATCTCCTGTAATCTGCAAGATAATTGGTCATCATAGTCTTTGCACTTACTTTCCAACATAAGCTTTTCCACTCCTAATTGAGATAATTGTTTGCCATATTCTTTACATGTATGCTCCAGGTTAATCTTTTTTGCTCTTAGTTGACAAATATTTTTGGGGCCAATTTTATTTTGGGAGGAGGCAAAGTTCTTTTGATAGATATTTTGTATAAGGGGGAACTTTTAAGCTGATGCATGCTAAAGTTTTTTTTTAATTTGTTTAAAACAAGATTTTTTTGGTTCAAGGGTTTGATTAGGGTTTGAATGGCTGGAAAAATGGGTTTGATTAGGGTTTGAAGGGCTGGAAAAATATGCCTTGGATCTAAAGTGTCCACTTTATGCATTCTTTTACTTTTATAAACTCCTAAGTTGTAAAAGTTAAATAATCACTTGTCTCATGTTATTAACAACAAATTGACTAGTTGGTCAAGCAACCTGAGAATCATAAAAATGTTTGTGGGCTCATTTGTTAGTAACATGTTGGTAATGTTTGGGGCCAATTTTATATATAAAAGAGCAATATTTCTTATACTATTTGCTGCTGTAACTTTAAGTTATATGGATTGTTTTATTCTAGAAAAGCTCATTTTTTTGGGGGGGGCTTCCAGTGGATTCAATACAATTCCTTCTTGTAGCTGAAGAATTTATGTTTTAAGAAGTTTGAGATGATGTGGAAACATTTTGAAACCTTCAGATGAGAATTTATGTTTTAGGGATTTGGTTCTTCTTCCTGCCACTAGTCTCTCTTCTTGTCTTGATGTGATAAAAGCATCTGGTCATCTCCTTGGTACAAAGGAGTTTCCTGCCAGCTGCTAGTTGTGCTACCTCACCCATTTAAAGTTAAATTTTTTGGTTCCTCATTATATCCCTCTCTATTGGAGGGTAACCCTACCTATTGGTGTTTTGGGTTTATTTAGGCCTCTTTGTGTCTTCGAACTAGACTAACAACTCTTGAAACTGGGTAACAAATGGAAGCACCTAAAAACATTTAAATGGTTGGAAATTTGTCATCTTCAGTGAATTGAACAAGTTTACAAGTCTCTGGTGCACGAAACCTACAAACTGGTTTTGAATGGTGTCTATTGATAGCCTTTAGTGCATGTATTGGCCCTGCTATTGATCTTCCATGATGTGCCTCTACATTAAAATGCTTCATGGACCCTTGGAAGCCATTTCTATGATTGTCTTGTATCCCTGGATAAGATAGCATGATAGGGCTAATTTTACCATGAACTTTGTCAAGGCTCTGATACCAATTGTAGAAAATAAGAGAAGAGCAAGGTAACTCTCTCTCATTTTCTAGATCTGATATCAATGATTAAGCTTACAATATTTAATTGTGACACCCTTATATCATAGTAGAAACACTTTCCCTTGAATTTGGACTTAGAAGATTTGAAATCTTCTTCTTTCTTGGTAGGTTGGTCTTCTGTCTTCTTCAAAAAGTTCTTCTGGTCTAGAGTTTAGGCTGCCAGTTTCCATGAACTAATGGGGGCAATCTACTTTGGTTGCAAATACTATAAGCTCATTTATTGTGTTGATATTTAGAACATCCAATGACTCTTTAACATGTGGGATTGATGGAATCTGGTAAAGAGAACCATGCACTATAGAGTTTTTAAAGATGAAACTTTCACAGGTAGTTTAGTCCCTGGTATACATAATAGAAGAAGCCTATGCATCATTGCATATGACATACTACTAGATATCTAGGACAGAATAGGTGGTTTTGAATGAAAACTAAGCAATTATAGCTCTAGTAGAGAGTAATATTTGAAACCCTGGTGTCTCCCATTTCTCCCTCTGAACCACTTTCTATTTTGTGCAGGTTGTGCTTGGACAACAGGATTATTGTCTTTACTTTTAACAGTTGGATCATCCTCAAGACTTAGAGCACCAAATCTAGTGAAGTCAATTGGGTCAATATTTTATGTCCATCAAGTATCATGGAAAAAGCTTGGCTAGGAGTAGCTAGGTATTTCAACTATGTTATCTCCATTAACAAATAAAAGTTGTGCTTTTGATTAGATATACCTATATAACTATGCTTTCTTATATTTTGGGGGGTCTGTTTGTAGAAATAGCGAGGACTATTATCGTGGGGTTCACCAATTCCTAGATTTAGCAAGAATTTTTTTTAAAAACCCTGAAAGAACTAGATGTCCATGTTGAAAGTGCTTAAATATGGAAAATCTTGGTTTTTTGGAGGTTTGTGACAACCTGATTTGGTATGAGATTGACAAGACATATACCAAGTTTGTTTTGCATGGAGAACACTCCTCTAGTTTTGATAAATATGCATCAGGCATATGATATACCACTGATGAGGGTCCAATTATCGAAGATATACAAGATGACATCATTGGAATGGTCAATGATGCATACATATTGTTCAATGACAATTGCTCAAAGAGTGAATAAGAACAACGAGATCATGATCATGTTGAGTTTCAATCGTCTTATGGAGCAGTTCCTATTGATGAATATCATAGGTTGCTCGAAGATGCCAAATTGCCATTATGCCAACGTTGTACAAAGTACACAAAGCTATTGGCGATCGCTAAATTGTATAATATCAAAGCAAAACATGGTTGGTTGGACAAAAAAATTGGTGACTTACTGGAATTACTAAAATATATGCTCCCAATCGATAATACAATTCCAAAGTCCACATATACGATGAATAAAAAAATGAGTACATTGGGATTAGATCATGTAATGATACATGTGTGCATCAATGACTGTATTTTATATTAGAAAGATCATGAAAAGAAGTAATCTTACCCAACATGTGGTGCATATCAATGGAAATTTGACCCTCGTTCACAAAAGGTATGCATTAATGTTCCTACAAAGGTGTTGAGGTATTTTCCTATTATACCGAGGTTGAAGAGAATGTATAGGTAAGGGATTTTATTATATCATTAGCTTTGTTGTGTTTATTTCTTTAAATATTGTTAGATGTAGCTGAAGTGAGTTGTGTAGCACCCTAAAATTGGCACAGTTAAACCATAAGTAAAAAGATAAAAATTTGAATTTTAACCCCGAAATCGCCCGTTAACCGCTCACCTCGTTTTTCATGCCATTTTTAGAATTTGTTTTGACCGTTGGACGATATCGTCGCCAATCTAACGATATCGTCCCAAATCGGACGAATTCGTCTGGAACAGAACGTCCAGACGATTTCGTCCCAAAACCAAATTTTCATAATTAGCCTCTGTTTCAACAACCTCTCCAACTCGGGCAGAAGCATGTCTGCGCGGTTGGAGATTCCTACATTGGAGATATCCCAGATTGGGATGATCCCCAACCTCCTAGCCTCCCCCTAATCCTATATAAACTTAGGATTTTCCCAGTTTATCCCCCTGGCTGATCATTTCCCTGCAACTCTAGTTTTTTGCTGTATTAGAACATCCTTGCCCCCATCATTTGCATTTGTATTTTTATATTTTATTGTAGGTTTTTACTGTGTTTTAGCCAAAGGAAGCTCGGATCGTCGCAGGCGATCCAACACGATTTCAGATGATCCTATCGAGATCGACGATGATCTCGTACGATCGTAGACGATTTTGACTACAGTTTAGATTGGGGGCAACCAGAGCCCTGAGTTTGCATTTTATACCTTTCTTTCTTATTTAATTGTGCATTAGATTGATTTATTTCTATTATGCATCCTGGAGTTCACCTCATTTAGCATATTTGCATGATAAAATTTAAAATAAGTTATTAAAACAATGCTTCCCATTTGATTTGCTATATGGATTTATTATTTAAGCATCTATACTATTATTTCTATCATTTTGCATCATTCTTGCAATTGCATTTTTGGTTTTTGGTGTCTGTTTCCATGATTGCAGGTTTTTGACAAATTCGTCTAATGAATTCATCAGGTCGTCGACGATCTTGTCTGATATCAGACGATCACTTGTGATTTGGGATGATTCTGTACAATTACAGACGATCCTGTCATATCCGGGATGATCTGGACTCCTACAAGCTTCAGAATCTTCATCAAACATCAGGAATTAGGTGTATTCCTCTCCATTTCACATAGTCTTTGTATTTAGGATTCATTCATGTTTGTTGTCTTCATATAAACCCGAAATTTCATATAGAATAGCTTAGATTCATTTTGGCCAACCTAGGAATATGAATGATTGAATATAAAATGAACACATCAAACCCATTCTCAAAATAGGCACGAAAACTGCCACTCAAAGTTTCCTGGTGAACCCCACCATCCGTCAAAAATTCACCCTTATACCCCGCCCCCGAGAGGCACGACCTTCAAAGGGCCTCTCCGTTCGAGGTATTGTTCCATCCTTCTCGCATCCCCCTTCCAGGGCATGGATCCTTTAGCCCGAAGGTAAGGGTGCAAAAAATTTGGGCGATACATTTTGGTGAACCCGACGTGAAACTAAAACACCTTTTGAAAACAATCCAAAAAAAAAAAACACATTATTAAGAACATCTAGAATCATTAGAAAACTGTTAAATTTACATATCATATTTAGATGGTAGATTATAATAGAAGATGAGCTGTCACCATAAATGTTGAAAATCAATTAACGACCATAGATATTACTTCTGTGCTTAGAGTACCTCAAACAAATAGAGTCCAACCTTTGTGGGATGAACTTGATAGGAGATTGGGTATTATTGAATCTAGATATGCAGAACTTAGGCAAATTAAGAGGTTTGTCCTCAATAGAATCCTAGATCTCGATCAGGTGACTTTGTACCATGAACTTCAGAGAGCTTTCCATAGGTGGTTAGCAGATAAAAGAGCACTTGTGTCTTCAGAATTGTACACCTTTGAGGAATACCTTGAGAACGTAATTGTAGTACATAAGTTTCTATCTCGTATAGAGGATCAAGAAGTCGTTCTTATAGATAGAAAAATATGGAATAGAGTTCCTAGAGTTGTGTTGTATCGAGAATATTGCCATGAACTTTATTTTTATAAGTCAGAGTCTGAAGTAGATCATATTACCATAGCACACTTTGTCAAGTTCTTGAAAAACCACTTCCAATTTGAAGAGGAGCATTTCATGACTCCCGATGAACTTGATCCTATCAACGATATCCATAAACTATTTATAGAAAACTAAGTTATTCTTTTTACTATTGTTATTTCTTACAACTAGCATGTTGTTTGTTATTTTTATACTTGTGAAATAATAATACAAAACAAAAAAAAAAACGAAAAAAAAATAAAACATTTCCTTTTTAAATGTTATAGTAGGTATATAGTCAAAATATATACCTCTCAACACACACACACACACACACACACACACACACACACACATATATATATATATATATATATATATATATATATATATATTTGCTAAAACCTAAGTTTAGCACAAATGCCTAGACTTAGGAATGGAAAACAAATCGAAGAAGAAGAAGATTGGTTAGGAAGACCATTAATTGACCAAAATGTCCCTCCTGAGGACCAAGTTCAGGAAGAAGAAATCCTAGACCAGCAAGAAGAAGAGGTTGCTGTAGCAAATGAACAAGAAGAAATTAATAGAGAGGAAGGATCCTCATCCCCTAAAATGTCTTCGGGAGGAGCTATCACTTTTGAAAACATGGAACAATTTTGGAAGTTCATTAACACAAATATCGATGTTTTTAATAGAGTAGTCCATATGGACAAGAATCGAATTAGTAACACTCAAGCAACTCTAGAAGACGTATTTCACACATGCACTAATCCCTTGTCCTTTATTGAACAAGAGAGTGATCAAGCTGGACCATCCAATTTGGATATAGTAGCTGCGATCCAGAACATGCAACAATAACAGGTTACTCAACCACCTAAAGTGCCTGTTAACAAGCCTAGGGTCATTCTCGCACAAAAGAAACCATCATTTACTACTCTATTTCACCAAGCTATTGAGCAACATACCTCAAATCAACAAAAACCCAAAACAAAACCAAACACCAATTACCAACAATCTGGGATACAACATAATACTATTACAAATCCCCTTCATAATACTCTTCCTACCAACACTTTGCATAATAGAAATATAGCATCTAATCCTTATGCCACACCATCATACACTCATAAATCCCATACCTATGTCCCACCAAACCAATATGGTGGACAAACTAGTAATCTTGAAACCATGGTGAAATAGTTAGTTTCCCGCATGGACCAGATAGATCCCTACCGACCCTCGTACAATTATCGAGAGATGTGTAGTCAGCCTTTAGATCCTATAGTTGTAGCACAACCATATCCAAAATATTTTCCTATGCCTGTCCTGCCCATATATAAAGGAACGAAAGATCCCATAGAGCATCTTCGTATGTTTAGGATAGCATGTCATGATATATCACATGATGACTTGTTATTACTAAAAATGTTCCCGAAAAGCTTGGGAGTAATGGCATTAGAGTGGTATTATCAATTACCCACTAATTCTTTGAGGAATTTAAAAGAAACTGCCGAGTCTTTTGTTCATCAATTTAGTGCCTATATCGAAAGACATATGACCATTAAATATTTGTATAACTTAAAACAAGACAAAGATGAATGCTTTGCTGATTTCCTAGCTAGGTGGAGACAATTGATAGGAAAATTGCACTTTGTGTTACCTTATAGGGAGATGTTGGATATCTTTATTAATAATTTGCAAGAGCAACTATCTTACGAATTATCAACTGCTACCTTGACCACCTTCGATCAGGCTATAGACTTAGCCCGAAGAGTGGAAGATGCTCTTATTAGGAGAGGTCAGATTCAAAAGAAAGACGATGAGAAAACATCCAGAAATAAATATAAGAATAAACAAGTTGTGGGTGATGGAGTCACTGATAGCGAAAATATTGCTAATGTTAATGCTGCAAAGACAATGGAGAAGTTTGTACTGAAACCTCCTGATAGACCTCTTCGAGAATTTACTAGGTTAAATCAACCTTTATCAAATATTCTACCACAATTATTAGAACGAGGCTTAATTCAATTACCAAATATCCGTGAACCTGATCCAACTATACCCGGATACAGAGCAAATTTACATTGTGACTTCCATAGAGGACCTGGACACACTACCAACTCTTGTAAAAGATTAAAACATAAAATACATGACTTGATTGATAACAATGAGATGGAGGTACCAGCCTTTCAACCTAAGCAAAATCCTCCTAATAACACTCAATAGAACACCACACAAAACCAGAATCAGAATTCCAATCAGTCATTGTACATATTTCAACATCCTTTACCAAAACATGGTAAGGAGGTGGCTAATCAAATTGAACATCATAATGTTCCTCCTCCTGCCCGATATGTAGGAACTATTAGTGGGCATTTACCTATTCATGATCTGGAAACCTTTGACACAACTTTATCCGTGGTTACAACCAGGCCTCTATATAATATGCAGATACCTGATCTTAGTGATACATAATATGAGACTGAGAGTGATATGGAAATCACATCAAATCAATCGAATAGCTCGAAGATGAATCGGATACTATTCACCCTATCACAAGTCATATGGTTCCAGTAAGAACCATTTCCAAGAAGAGTCACTACTAGACCATCGTCCCACCAATTACTTTCTAATGAGTTAGCTATAAATGCTAGACCAAGACCCATTCATCATCCGTAGAATAATATTGTGGGTACCATCGGAGCTGTTACTAGACAATAGGCTCAAAATTCTCAACAAGATCAAATTCAGAATGGTGGATCAACTCCATTTGTTTTTAAGGTTCCTAATAAAGGGAATCATGCAACTAATGTTCAACCTAAACCTCCTTATAATATTAATGAATAATTATCAAATATTACAGCTAGAATTTCCCTTTTGGACCTCTTAAGATATTCTCCCACACATAGAGATGAATTAATGCTCACATTAAGCCAGATGATGGTACCACAAGACATTCACCCTCAAGACATGGCCAATACTATAATAACTCGTGAAGTTGATTGTATTGACTTTTGAGATAGAGACATACCACAACATAGTTTACATAAAGATAACCCCTTATATATTACCGCCTTAATTGGAGATGTAGCAGTCAAACGAGTTTTGATTGATAATGGTTCATCTTTAAATATTTGCACTTTTGAATTCTACCAAATATTTGGGTTTAGAAGTTATGAAATGAAAAGAACTGATATGATTATAAAAGCTTTCAATGACGAAACACAAGAAACGTGTGGAGTTATTACCATTCCATTGCAGGTTGGTCCAAGAAACTTGGATACGATCGTGTTTATTGTACATTGCCCTACATCGTACAATATACTCTTGGGTCACCCTTGGATCAACGCGATGCGAGATGTTCCCTCAACTTTACATCAATGTGTTAAATTCAAATTTAAGAATCAGTTGGTTACCATTCATGGTGATACAAGACCCTTTTATATGTGTGCTTTGGCAGAACCTATTGGAGTTCAATTTTGCCCCGCGTTGTCATCCACACATCCTAATTCTCATTATCCATCTAAAAATGTGAAACTCACACCCACAATGTCATCTAATTCTTCTCCATCAAATGCACCTTCACATATAGCTCAACCATCTTCTGAACAAACCGCATTAGGACCTAAGAAAGATCCTAATCCCACAACCAATGTCTCTTGTTCTACTCCTATAACTTCTATACCTATAATAAACCCATCTATTGACACCTCTACACCGTCTATATCCACCAAATGCATATTCTCCGCATTAGAAGACGTAGGAAATATTCCTTCTACCTCTTATGCTCTTACTGACGAGCTCTTACCCGATTTATCTAAAATTCTTATATCAAAAGAAATGAATGTTTCTATGCAAGATTCCCTTGTTTTAAATAAATTGCCACCATCTCCTCATACCTTGGGCCTCCCACAACCTATGGGAAGTATTTACCAAGTCGAGAGTTGTGCCTTTATTTATAAGGGATATGGACTGGGGTAGAATACCCGAAACATCGTAACTCATTATGATGGATATGCTCGATGTTATTTTACTAATGAGTATACTAAAGCCAAACCTATAATACTTAAATTGGGATATAAATGAAAAGGTTTGGGACCTTTTCAGAATGGTATGAAAGAACCTTTTGAGGTAGAGCCGTGGCCCGCCCGATGTGGTGTGGGCCTATTTTCTAGTAAGGGTCAGCCATTCGAGGATGATGACCATCTTATATGTTACCAAGATTATTTATATGAACGTGATGTTTTGCGTTTAACAAATAAGCCATTCACATGTAATATGCTATCTATAGCTTATCCTGAGATGATCACTGAATTCGACGATGAGTTGGAGGGAGATATCTTCCATGATGTCTTCATTGAGGAATTATTACATAATGGATTTTATTTTGATGGCTCTATACCTACTATAGCCCAGCTTGAGGCCATGACTCCTCAAGACAAATTATCCAAGCTAACCTTGGAATAATTATAGGAATTGGGCGTTTCACCCGCCCCACCTAATTTTGAGAGAGATCTACACATGGAAGTAGAAAATGTCATAAAAATTAACATTGGAACCGAGGATAACCCTCACATAATCAACATCGGATCAAAATTGAGTCAAGAAAAATAGGATAAATACATTGTATTTCTTAAAAAATATGAAGATGTCTTTGCTTGGACATATGAAGATATGCCAGGTTTAGACCCTTCTATAGTTATGCATCACCTAGTAGTCCATCCGGATGCTAAACCTGTTAAACAGAAACTTAGAAAAATGCATCCTAAAGTGGCCTTACTAGTCAAAGGAGAGTTAGAAAAACTCTTGAATGTTATTTTTATACAAGCCATTGATTATGCTGAATGAATCTCGAATGTAGTTCCAATAACTAAGAAAGAAGCTACTAAGGTTAGGGTTTGTACAGACTTTAGAGATATTAATGTCGCATGCCCTAAAGGTGATTTTCCCCTTCCCAATATGGATCAGATCATTGATTTTACTGCTGGGAGTGGAATGATATCCTTAATGGATGGATTTTCTGGTTATAATCAGATCAGGATAGCTCCTGAAGATCAGGCTAAAACAACCTTTATTACCCCTTGGGGGATCTTTTGTTGGAAAGTGATGCCATTCAATTTAAAGAATGTAGGTGCAACCTATCAACGAGCCATGACTTATATCTTTCATGATATGATGCATGATATACTACATGATTATGTAGACGACATTATAGCTCGTTCTACTAAAGAAGATGACCATTTAGATGACTTGAGAAAAGTATTTAATCGGTTAAGGGAATATCTTATCCGATTGAATCCAGTCAAGTGTATATTCGGAGTTAAGTTCGATAAATTATTGAGGGTTATAATTTCTTTACGTGGCATCGAAATTGACCCTCTCAAGATTGCGGCTATCACTGATATGCCCACACCCATAAATATATCTGAATTACGGAGTCTACAAGGTAAGATTCAAGCCATCCGTCGCTTCATTGATAAGCTAGCAGATAAAACTGGACCCTTTCTTAATCTTCTTAAGAAGGATGTCTCTTTCCATTGGGACAACGAATGTTAGGAAGCATTTGAACTCCTCAAACAATATCTTCTTAACCCACCTGTATTTTCGCCACCTAGACCTGATCGCCCATTTATCTTGTATATTTCTACTTCAGATTTTGCTTTAGGAGCTATGTTATCTCAACTTGATGATGAGAAGAGAGAGCGTGCTAATTATTACATTAGAAGAACATTAATTAGTTATGAAACCCACTACACAACATTAGAGAAGTTATGTCTAGCAGTCATATTTTCTACACAAAAACTACGCCATTATATGCTTAGTCAAAAACATACGTTATTGCTAAATTTGATCCCTTGCGGTATCTCATGAGTCGACATTATTTATCTAGTCGCACAACAAAGTGGGTTCTTGCGCTAAGCGAGTTTGAACTCACGTTTATAGGACAGAAGTATGTTAAGGGTCAAATCATAGCAGATCAATTAGTTGTTGCACCCTTAGCATCCACCCATCCCCTCATCATTGAGTTTCTTGATGAATGCCTTAAATTAGAGGTAGATCATTCAGAGCAATGGTCCTTATACTTTTACGGAGCCCGATGCATGAGTGGGGTTGGTGTAGGTATTATTTTGATATCTCCATAGAAACACCTCATACCTCTATCCTTTAAATTAACGTTTGCCTGTACTAATAACACTGCTGAATATGAGGCTCTAATCCTTGGATTACGAGATGCCCTGGAACTAAAAATTAAAAATTTATTAGTTTTCAATGATTCTCAACTTGTTATAAATCAAATTAATGATGTTTATCAGACCAGAGATGATAAATTGCTCCCATATAAAACATATGTATTGCAATTAATATCTTTATTTGATCAAGTTACCTTGGAAGCTATTCATCGAACTAGCAATCGTGCGGCTGACGCTATGGCCACAACTGCATCTCTTTTACCCTTGGAGTTAGATGATGAATATGCTACCATCATTATTCGTCGACTCCAGGAACCCGCTTCAATTAAATCATGCTTGGAACCTTTGGACGTGTTTCTAATCAACGAAACTATTCCTGAACTTTGGTACACTGACATCCTCAATTTTCTTCACAATGGAACCTTCCTTGAAGGTTTTAATAGAAACTAGCATCGATTATTGCATAGACAAGCAAGTCGCTTCGTCATAATTGGCAATACCTTATATAGGAGATCTTTTGAAGGTATCCTATTGAGATGTTTGAATCTAGAAGAGTCTAGATCAGCTTTGAGTGAAGCCCACGATGGATCTTGTGGGGGACATTTTAGTGGTAGCGCCATTGCTAAGAAGCTCCTTAGGATAGGATATTTTTGGCCTACCATGGAGAATGATGCACATGATTACGTGCACCATTGTGACAAGTGCTAGAAACATGCTGACCTTGTCCATGCGCCTGCACAAGAAATGTAGGCTATTTCATTTCCTTGGCCCTTTTCAAACTGGGGCTTAGACATTATTGGAAAAATCAATCCTGTGTCATTTTATGGACACAAATTCATCATAACCGCCACCAAGTATTTTACGAAGTGGGTTGAAGCTATGCCCTTAGCTTCTTGCACTAGAACTCAAGTTTCCAAATTTATTTTTAATCAAATTATTTGTAGGTTCGAAATTCCTGCAAATATCATCTCGGATAATGGAACTTGTTTCAAAAATAAATATGTAAAGAAACTATGTCAAAAATATAAAATTCAACATCGTTGGTCCACTCCCTATTATCCTCGTGGTAATGGCCAAGCAGAAACATCTAATAAAACATTAATTAAAATCCTCATAAGACTGGTCAATAAATCTGACCGAGATTGGCACATTTAATTATATCCTGCTTTGTGGGCTTATAGAACTAGCGTTCGTACTCCCACGGGCACTTCACCTTTTGTTTTGGTTTATGGCACTGAAGCTATTTTTCCATTTGAATTAGAAGTTCCTTCTTTGGCTCTGCTACTTCAAGATACTAAAGTAGGAGATGAATATTGTGCTGGCAGATTTAGTCAGCTAGAACTCATAGATGAGAAGCGCATCAATGCTTTGGAGCATCTTCGAGCCTACCAGAACAAGATCAAACGAGCATATTTTAAGAAATTTCATCATCGATCCTTTGAGATCAATGACCTCGTCTTAAAAGAAAATAAAAAAAATACTAATGCAACTAAAGACCTTAAAGGTAAATTTGAACCTAATTGGCTTGGGCCATATATAATCACTGCTAAATTTTGATCGGGAGCATACATATTAGCTACCTTAGATGGTAAATATCTTAAAGAACCTATGAACATTATGCATCTTAAGCGCTATTACGCATAATTCTGGTAATTTTGTCACTGTATATATTGTACATCTTGTCTCATTCCTAGTAAATTCATATAAAAATTTCAAAAATAGTCATATTATGTATTCTCTCAATTCATAAATCAAAATCAAAATCTAAAAAAATCAAAATCATCAAAATCTTCAAAAACATCTTTTATTTTTGCACCTGTCAATTCTTGAAGTATTGCAGTTATATTTTCAGTTGTTTTTGGATAAATTAGCATTTATTTGGAATCCCTTACTTTCACACTCACATGAATAAATATCTTGATCTTTTTTGGTATTATTATTAATCTCTCTTATATCGAAGTCCACATTTGAATTAAATAAAGTTTTGAGCATAGAGAACTGATCTTGTTATTTACTTGAACCAAGTATACCTTTTCACATTAAAATGATTTCATTGCAAATTCCAAAATGATGCTACATAGTAGAAGTGGTCTCTTGAGGGAAAAGTTTCCCCTGCTATCCTATCATGCACATGGTCTAGAATCTTTGAGAATTGACAAAAGGACAAGCTCACCCCTACCCAGAATAAAAATCCCTTGCTCTACAGCCAATCCGAGCAAGCATCCCTAGTATAAGAAGAAAAAAAAATCATGAGAAAAAGAAGCATTATTTCAGTCGCATTTTGTACCATCTCAGCAATATTTCAGCATTATCTCAGTATCACGCAAAAATACAGAAAAAAAAAAGAGAAAAGAAAAGAAAAAGCAAAAAGCAATAAATCCCTTCCCCTACCCTTTGAAAAGAAAAGAAGGGTGAATGAGCTTGAATCCCTGGAATTCTCAATTATTCGAAAACTGTGAGGTAAGCCCCATAACAGGTGGTTTGTGCCCAACCCGCTTGGCCTTGGGTAACTCCTAGCGTGGTGATATGTCTGTTACATTAGCGACCTTATTTTGTACAGACCTATGTATGCTTATAGATCAGATAGCTCTTTATGACCTGACTTACATAGTAGTTTGGTATGGTTTTATGCATATAAATCATGGTCAATGAACACTCATTTGGTTAATTCAAATTACTTGTATCAAATTATCTTCCTCAAAATTGGTAAATGAACAATACAATTGCACACACATTTGTGTTTGAGAGATTTTGTATCATTATGATAGATCAAGATCGGCAATGAACTCACATATGGACACTGGGTTCCTTATAAATATAAAATTTTGTCTTTGAGATAATTTAAAATATTTATGCAAATCTTCTGGAATAAATTGATTTTATTACTTGAGAATATTGGCTTAGCATAAAAACAATTAAATACCTTTCTTTTCAAAATTCAAAATTTCTTTCAAAACATGTTAAAAAATCTAGCAATAAAGTCACATCTATATATTTTCGACTTTCGCAACGATGGTCTAGTTCCTAAACCTAAATTGGAATTTTACGCCTAGTGCAAGTCTTCATTTACTTTCTGTTTATCTCAAAATCAAAAATCAACTATGCAATAAAACTATTACATCAATTTCTTCTTTGGATTTCGCGATGATGGTATAAGTCTATACCTAAAATTCTATGCCTAGCGCAAGCCATCGTTATAATTTTATTTCCCATTTATTTAATCCATAAAAGCATATGGCTTAAATCATTATGTTACACAATTGTGCTTTAAAAAGAACGAAAACTTTTCTATTTCATTTCATTATGTCAACATTCAGTTTTTTGCGACGATGGTATAATTCCTAGGCAATTGTTCAAATTTCTATCACACTTAGGAATTTTATGCCTAAAAAAAATCATATTTTTAATATTTCATGCATAATATTTTCATGGAAATCTGAAAAAAAATCATCACCATCATCAATTTTCATCATCACATCACAAAAGTCTTAAGAAAGTCTCTTAAGCACCCTTTTACTTTTAGCAATATTTCTCTATCGGGATTAGCTTAATGACCTAGCGAGCGACGACTCCATGAAATGGTCATGTAACAATGACAATGTCCTTTGAAATTATTGTTAGAAGTCACTTTATTTTTTCATCAAATCACACCACAACAACCGATTTTTTTACATCAGATTATTTCATTTAAATTTTATGGCACGACATAAAATTATAATATTTTCAACAACATAATTACATGAATAATCAATCAACAATTAAAATATTAAAGCATCATAAAACATATGCACAAGTCATATCACAAAGAGAATATATATATCAAGAAATATATGTACATCATATCAAAGCGGATTGGTATGCCACAATCTATACCCTGGCATACTCAATCCTCTCAAAAAATATACAGTCTATAGTCAATGTGCAGCTAGTCTCAAGAAGCCCTTGAGCTCTTCGCCTCATCTCCTCTCCCGCCCTGAGGTGGAGGAGGTGGTCCCATCGCAGTTCGTCCTGTGTCACGGGTCCTTGACATCGATCGTGAGGATGTCCTCGACGACCCCATCCTGATCGGCTCTGTAATGCTGACTGACAGCTGTATCCTCTGGCCCTCTGGAACCAGATGGAAGTATACTCTCTGATAGAATGCGGTCTGAGCAATAGCTCATGCCAGCTCCTGGATGCTCGCCCCTCCACTTTGAGCCCTGAGTCATGTAGCCTCATCCTACAGCATTTGCACCTGAGCTCGTAGGTGGGCATTCTCCACTCGAAGAGCCACCATCTCGCTACTCTCCCCCACCTCGAAACCCTTGCCCTTATCAGGAAATGGTGGCCTCTCCCTCTACTGAGAAGGGAGTCCCTCCTCTCTCCTCTCTGGTTGCTGCGGTCTCTCCAGAGCCTGTGGCACTCTTTGACATCTCTCCTGAGGAGGTTGTCACTGATCCCTCCCTCTATGACTCCTCTCTGCATCGATGGTAGCTTGGCGCTGCCTCCCCATCCATTGCACAATAATGTGCATCAGACCCTGTGCCCTCGTCATTTGAGGAGGGTGGATGCCTGTATACTAGGCATCATATCCGTCTGCTACTCCAGCGTCGTACCCATCCACTGGTTGAATGGGGGCATCATCAACGTCCTGACTTCAGAACCGTTGCATGTCTGGAACCCTGCTCAGTGTAGTATTATCCTAGATAGGTTGGGAGTACTCGTAATCCCTAAGAGAAGGTATCCCCTGCTGTAGATTGAACTACCTCAAAACTCGATCATAGCAATGGAGCTCTACCTCTCCCTACTCCATCCTCAACCAGAAGACTCGCCTGATGCAAGCCAACTCCTGTCCATCCTCTCCCCACCCTAGATTCTCTCTCCATGACCTCTAGGTGATCTAATCTAGGATGAGGTCGTATAGCAACCTTCGAGACATCGACAGATCTATCCGTCGCTGTGGCCCTCTCTGGAGCCACCAATAGAAAACTCGGGGTCTCTCCCGGTCAACTCCTGTCAGTGGAAGCCCTATCGACCTCCATACCGCAATGTGCTCTTAGCACCAAACATGTAGTAGCGATGTCAGTACCAGACATCGACCTCCCTTGTATACGACCCCGTAGAGGATCCTATACAAGCGACATAGTATAAAATTGCCCCAAGCAAACCTGTAATCATGGTCTCTCATGTCACAGACCACATCTAAGAGGAGCCACGATAACCTGCATCCACTCTGGTGGCATAGAAGTAGGCCACCCACCACCCCTACCAAAACTCGGGTCAATCAAGACGCCCCAGGCATCTGCCTCAATACCTCGATGTTCACTCTGCCCTTCTCTAGGGCAAAGCTCGGGTCCACGCACAGTCTCATCATAGCATGGCCCTGATTGGACGAAGGAGTCATGAATCGCCCATGTATGGGAATCCTCAAGATCCTCCATACATCCTCTAGAGTGGGAGCCATCTCCCCTATCGATAGTCAAAAGCAGGATGATCTCGGATACCATATCTCTGCTAGGGCTGTCAGTAGCCCCATGTCTGTAGGAATTTATGGCATCTCTGCCACATGCTATAGTCCAACCTCCGCTAGCCTGTCTCGCTCGGCCTAATCGAGTGTTGCTATATCATCTCTGAGCCCCCCGTATTTCCATTCTCGACTCTTTAGTAATCCCCTCTGCAAAATAAATAATAAAACAACAAAAATCATTAGTACATAATCATTAAAATTGATTAAAATCAATTTCATCTCATAAAAATATGATATCACCCATTATTGGACGATATCGTACCAAATTTAGCAAAATCGTCCTTAATAGGACGAAATAGTCTCCGATTCGTCAATTTGGGAATCACCCCTTATTGGACGAGATCGCCCCTATTTCTCCGATTTCGTCCTCAAACGAAATCGACGATCTAGGGACGATTTCGATAGAATTGGGATGATTTCGTCCCGACGTTGTCGACGGCCTAGAAATGACCGCGACACCCAAAAATAATTAAAATTCAACTAAAAAATTAAACAAATCAAGCTAAAAACATAATACACTAGGTTTAGATCCTTACCCGCAACCCGCGTCGGACCTTTGTCGATCTGTGTGTCGTTTCCACCATTTCGCCTGTAGAGCTCTGAAACAACGAAAGTGAACAGTAAAAATGAATTAGGGTTTTACCCTATTTTTCTTAATTTTATTTAACAAAAAAACAACATTTTTTTAAATTTTTGCTTTTCTGTGCTTTTACCTCAAACGTTCAATTTGGGTAAAAACTCGGAGGGGGCACCATAGCAAGCAATTGTACGATTCAACCTAGAATCATCGTCTAAAAAATACAATAAATTTTGCTTTCTCGTAAAGCATGAAGAACTCATCTTTAACGCATTTTTTTCAGAAAATTTTCTAAAGAGGGGGCAAAATGTAGCACCCTAAAATTGGCGCAGTTAAACCATCAGTAAAAAGATAAAAATTTGAATTTTAACCCCGAAACCGCCCGTTAACCGCTCACCTCATTTTTTGCACCATTTTTAGAATTTGTTTTGACCTTTGGACGATATCGTCGCCGATCTGATGATATCGTCCTGAATCGGACGAATTCGTCTGGAACAGAACATCTAGATGATTTCGTCCCAAAATAAAAATTTCATAATTAGCCTCTATTTCAACAACCTCTCCAACTCGGGCAGAAGCGTGTCTGCGCGGTTGGATATTCCTACGTTGGAGATCTCCTAGATTGGGATGATCCCCAACCTCCTAACCTCCCCCTAATCCTATATAAACTTAGGATTTTCCTAGTTTATCCCCCTGGTTGATCATTTCCCTGTAAATCTAGTTTTTTGCTGTATTAGAACATCCTCGCCCCCATCATTTGCATTTGTATTTTCAGATTTTATTACAGGTTTTTACTGTGTTTCAGCCGGAGGAAGCTCGGATCGTCGCAGGCGATCCAACACAATTTTGGATGATCCTATCGAGATCGACGACGATCTCGTACAATCGTAGACAATTTTGACTGCAGTTCAGATTGGGGGCAACTAGAGCCCCGAGTTTGCATTTACTACCTTTCTTTCTTATTTAATTGTGCATTAGATTGATTTATGTTTGTTCTGCATCCTGGAGTTCACCTCATTTAGCATATTTGCATGATAAAATTTAAAATAAGTTATTAAAAAAGTGCTTCCCATTTGATTTGCTATCTGGATTTATTATTTAGGCATCTATACTATTATTTCTATCATTTTGCATTATTCTTGCAATTGCATTTTCGGTTTTTGGTGTTTGTTTCCATGATTATAGGTTTCTGACGAATTCGTTTGATGTCAGGTCATCGACAATATTGTCTGATCTCAGATGATTGCCTGTGATTTGGGACGATTCTGTATAATTATAGATGATCCTGTCATATCCGGGACAATCTGGACTCCTACAACCTTCAAAATTTCATCAGACATCAGGAATCAGGTGTATTCCTCTCCATTTCACATAGTCTCTGTATTTAGGATTCATTCATGTTTGCTATCTTCATATAAACCCGAAATTTCATACAGAATAGCTTAGATTCATTTTGGCCAACCTAGGAACATGAATGATTTAATATAAAATGAACACATCAAACCCATTATCAAATTAGGCGCAAAAACTGCCACTCAAAGTTTCCTGATGAACCCCACCATCCGTAAAAAATTTACCCTTATATCCTGCCCCCGAGAGGCGTGACCTTCAAAGGGCCTCTCCATCCGAGGTATTGGTCCATCCTTCTCGTATCCCCCTTCCAGGGCACAGATCCTTTAGCCCGAATGTAAGGGTGCAAAAAATTTGGGTGATACAAGTTGCTTTCTTCCTGTAGCTCTACAAAGGTTATAGAGAATATGAGGTGACATTCCCAATACAAAATTTTAGATGGCAATATGTGACATCCAATCGACTCCCCGATGTGGAAAACTATAGATGTTAAGTGGAAATATTTTGTTGATGATCCACGTAGTGTACGACTTGCAATGGCAAATCGATGAACTCAAATCCTTTTGCTGACTTTAGTACTGCTTACAGTTGTTGGCCCATTGTGTTGGTCACTTACAACCTCCCACCATGGATGTGGATGAAGAGGAAACATTCAATGCTCACCTTGTTAATACCTGGCCCCAAGCAACTAGGCAATGATATTGATGTTTATCTACAGTCGTTGGTTGATGACTTGCATGAACTATGGACTAAAGGAGCATATACATATGATGCATTTTCCAATACTACATTCAATATGAGAGCAATAATGATGTGGGTTATCCATGAATTTCTTGCTTATGGAAACCTGTCAGGATGTATGACAAAGGAAAAGGTAACATGTCCAATATGTAGGGAGAACACTTGTGCAGAATATCTTAAATGCAGTAGAAATATGACTTACATGGGTCACAGGAGATTCCTTCCTCTAGATTATTTGTTTCATCGTCAAAGGGCATATTTCAATGGTAAACAAGAGCTTGATAAACCACCCAAACCTTTAAATGGGATGGAAATACTAAAAATAGTACAGGGAATCCCACCAAATTGGGGAAAGAGCAACTCAAATAAAAGGAAATGCAACATGGATGAGGATAGCATGTTTGTTCCTATAGCAAGATGGAAGAAGAAATCTATATTCTTCAATCTATCGTATTGGGAGGTATGACATGCAACTTTATTTCTGTATCTGTTGTTATGTCTCTCAATGTCAAGTAATTTTTGTTTGATGTTGCTATCTATGAACAACATATTCTAGTTCATCACAACTTGGATGTGATGCATGTGGAGAAAAATATCTATGAAAGCCTATTCAAAACACTGCTAGGTATCGATAGAAAGTCAAAGGATGGCAAAAAATCCCATGAGGATTTAAAAAATATGGGTATCAGGAACACATTGTGGCCAGTAATAGATGGAAACAAGACATATCTTCCACCAACACCCTACAATATATCGAAGGTTGAGAAATAAAGGTTATGTCGTACACTATACAATATGAAAGTACTAGATGGATATAGTTCAAATATTAGAAAATGTGTTTCTATGAAAGAACTTAAGATCCAGGGTCTGAAATCACATGATTGCCATGTTCTCATGCAAAAAATTCTTTCAATAGTGCTACAACATTTTCTTGATAAGACAGTGTGACAAACCATTTATCGGTTGTGCATGTTCTACAAGGATATATGTGCTAAAGTGGTGGATCCCATAAAAATAGAGAAATTATCGAAAGAGGTTGTGGAGACATTATGTTTGCTTGAAAAGTACTTTCCCCTTCATTTTTTGATATCATGGTGCACCTAACTGTTCACTTGGTGCGAGAGGTTCATCTATGTGGACCTGTACAATATCGATGGATGTACCCTTTCGAGAGGTTTGTATGCTTTCATCAGTTTCATAAACCACCATTTTTCTAATTTTTGTAGTGTCTCATCTAATCAAAATTATTTGTTTTCTTTCTTAGAATTATGAATATTTTTAAGGGGTATGTAAAGAACCGAGCTAGGCCCGAAGGTTGTATTGTCAAACATTATCTTGTCAAGGAATCTGTTTCATTTTGTGTGGACTACATGAGAGGTACGAAAGCAATTGATGATCACCTTGGTCGCAATGAGGTATGGAGTGACGAGGACAAAGAAACTATAATCGATGGGAGGCCTTTGTCCAGTGGTGAATATTTTGATTTGGATGAAACTTCTTATGAGCAAGTCCATCGATGTGTTCTCTTTAACATGGACAAAGTTCAGCCTTGGGTAGAGTAAGTAGATGTTTATTTGTTGTTGTTATATATGGCAGAATATTAATTAGATCCAACTAAGCTTGACAAACTTTGGGCCAAATCAGGAAGCACTTGAAGAGTATCAAGGAATCCAACACCCGTGCAATGAGAGATGAAGGGGTGTTGCAAAAAATCCATAATCAAACATTCATCACTTGGCTACGAGATCAGGTTATTGTTTGCTCTCTTGAATATGATCTTTGACATATATACTGAGTGTCATGTACTGAACGTCATATAATGTTCTACAATCATCTTTAAACTATTCTTCTTTGTTTCAGTTCCATGGAGATGAAATACAACATAATGATAATGACTCCAACACAATAAAATGGTTGTCATGTGGTCCGAGGAAAGTTGTAACCAAACATTCGGGCTATTTGATCAATGGTTATAGATTTCATATCAAAGACAAAGAAGACCAAAGAACAACTCAAAACAAGTGTGTGTGTGTGTTGATGCTACTACTTTGTGCAGAGCAAGCGCAAAAGACACAAACCCAGTGCTTCAAATAGTCACATATTATGGTGTTATTAGGGAAATAATATTGTTGGATTACTATCAGTTTTGATACCCCTTATTCAAATGTGATTGGGTAAATGTTCTTGATATGAGGAATGGATGTAGAAAGGATGAAATGGGCTTCACATTGGTCAACATGAACAGATTACTTGGTCGGGATAGACTACAAGATGATCCATTTATCCTAGCATCATAGGCCAAACAAGTCTTTTATGTAAATGATCCACTTGATACCAGCTGGTATGTGGTTCTCACATCACCTCCAAGAAGGATCAAAGACATTGAAGCATACGAGGCAGAATATGTCAGTGTCTTTGGAGTAATAGATTTTGTTGGACCTCAAACTACACAAGATGAAAATGCAAACAATGACAACATTCAATATGTCCATGAAGAATGTGAGGGTACATGGTTGGAAGCCTAATTATTGTACTTCAAAAGTAGTTATAATTAATGGAAATAATTAACGAGTGTTGTTAGATAATTTTTTGTTCTATTTTTAGAAAATGCTAGTAGATAATTAATGGGCAGCCAAGCTAGGAGTGAGGGGAGCAGGTATCCTAAGCATGAGGTTGGCCAGTCAGATACGAGAAGGTAATTTAGTAAAAAAAAGAGAGAGAATACAAGTGCTGCTAGGGCATAGGATTAAAAGTCTAATCATGCATGCATGTTATAATGTGTTGAAATGAAGGTTTATTGTGTTGAGTGTGTGTTAGTTATGAAATTGATGTTTCATGTTTGACTCTTAGTCCTAGTCCTTAGCAAAAATACTTGATTTGCATAGATGGATATTTATGTATCTGATAGAAGTCTCAGGATACCCTCTCGCCTCATCTCTGATGGTTGGGGTGGGTAGGGATGTTTAGACATCTACCCGTTATATGGAGGGCTCAAGTTGTCCATTCACCTATATTTGTAAATAAGAATTGCACTTGAAATAAGAATTTTCCATTTACATATATAATCATAACTAATTTTGCACTTGAAATAAGAATTTTGATTAGATTCTTGTGAATACATCTCTATTGTTCTTAAATTTGCAGACCATTGGACTACAAATTTTTGGCAATTTGTTTCTTAAGCAAGGTTTGTTTCTAACTTTCTGTCTACAAATATTTGTCTACTGATGATGAATAAATTTAGATATTGGTAGGGTATCATGTATGCATTTGAAGCTAGTAAAATGATATTTCTAAAGTCCTGTACACTTGTTGAGAAAATTATTTTTAAGAAAATTATATTGATATCATAATGTAAAAATAAACATAATTAAAAAGAAAAAAAGTTTATGTTCAAAATCTGGTCTTGACCAACACCTAAAGCTTGAACAATAGCAATATGATTCAAATAGAAGTTAAAATAGTTTGGCAAACACTTAGTTTAGCCTTCCAATGGTCTTTGTACAAATATTTTATCTATGGGGTTGACAACTGATATGACTATTCAAGGCAAAAATTTGATCCTGTGAACCTATCAAGTGAATGGTTTCAAACATTTTTTGTATTACCCATTTCTAGGATGGAGTGAGTTACCCTGAAGCAACTTGGGAACAACCTGAGATGGAGTGAGAATGGCACAACATGTAGTCCAACTATTTAGAGAAACATTCTTCTTGAGCAAGGAACACACTGATGCCCCAAGCAACAGGGTTTCTAGAAAAGAAAAGAAAAAGATTTCATGGTTTCAAAGCAGATATAGATTTCATGATGTAATATGAGCCCAGGTCTGCATTCTCGTAAATAAGCCTTCCAATGCATAAGATTGTAGAAGGAATTTATATGGACTCCTCTTTTCATTTTATGTTCAAATATTTCATAGCATTAATCAAGCATTAAAAAAAAAATCTTTGATTATAGATTTCATGGTTTTTAAGCAAAAATAGATTTCTTATTGCAACATGAGACCTGGTTGTGTTTCTTGGAACTTAGCCTTCTAATGGATAAGAATGCAAAAGGAATTTATATGGACTCTTATGATCTTTTCATTTTTTTGTTCAAATATTTCATATCATTCATGAAGCATTATTTTTTCTTTCTTAAATGCTTTCATTAGTGTTTATACATATTTGGTATTTCTTCTCTTTTCATATTGTTCAATTGTTTCATATAATTCTCAAGCATTTTGGTAAATGCTTTGACTAGTTTTACAAATGCTTGATTATTTCTGATTTTGTTGTTGAGATATCTCATAGTATTTAATAAGCATATTTTGTAAACACTTTGATCAATTTTGCTAATATATATATATATATATATAATTTTAAAATCATTAAGGAGACAATCAACATTTAAAATCATTTATATGAATTAAATCAATATTAAAATGTTTTGAAATAAATTCAATATTAATTGATCCATATTATTTAAAAGGCTAAATTCAAGGTTAATTAATCCATATTATTTAAATGAAAAAAAATCAAGATTAATTAATCCATATTATTTAAAAGGCTAAATTCAAGATTAATTAATCCATATTATTTAAATGAAAAAAATTCGAGATTAGTTAATCCATATTATAACAAACCAATACCAAACCATGAGAGATAAATTTAAAAGTTTCATACTAGCATATAATAAAAGTATAACACTATGGAAACTTTGTCAAAAATTTCAAATTTTGAACATTGGCTTTTTTTTTTGTGAAAGGCTTTTCTACAAGACCTTGAACTTAGGCACACTTTAACACTTGACCCTTAACGACAAATCATTGGATGCAAACAAAACTTCAAATAAACCACAAAATTTTAAAGTGGGTCCCCAAATTGGGGTGTGTTGTCCGACAACCACAAAAAATGACAACTCTGTTGGAAAATGCTCCCCAATATTTCAGATAAAGAACCCAATCTAAAACCAAGAAAACCAAAGATCAGAGAAATAAACATCATCTAACAATATATAAAAATGGGGTAAATAGCTTCAAATGAACCATTTGCTCTTACTCAGTGTATGAACTGTGATTCATTTTGCATTCTTGAAACAATCTCGATTCTATCATTTGTTTTGCATTTAGGCTATAAAATGTCACTCATTAAAAATGTGTCTTTGCATTGCTCCACTGTCAGCCATACATCTATAGTCCCGGTGGATATGACATTGATCTCTTCTAGACCTTGCTCTACTACTAGCTAGGCGTCTATATCCCTGGTAGAGATTATCTGAATCACCGAGGTATGAGTTTGATTTGCATTTTTATTAGCATTTAATTTCTTTGCAAATTTTGTATGCCAATTGGGTTAGAGACCACTTAAGGCTAAAGAGGAAGTGTATTAGATTTTTGCCTTAATTTGCAAACCACAATGACCTTATCATTCAAGGTTTCAAATAATGCACTTTAATATAGTGAGGGAATTGTGGAGATTTAACAAAATATTTCCATTGTTCCAAAATCCACCATCTTAGTCCAAATTTAAGGATGATTACTAAACAATTTTATTTTCTTTTCCTCAATTTCACCCGATTTCAAACAAGGCAATCCATCCTACATGACAAAGGAACATCTATCAACAAAGAGACCAAAAGTAAGTAGCTATCACAAAATACTACCTCAATTAGAGGAACAAATACAAAAGTACATGAAATGTAAAACACGAAAAAACCTGCAACCTAACCTAATGCAAAGCACACAAACAAAATAAAACAAAATTTTGAAATCAAAGATCACAAAATAAGAAAATAAATGAAAACTATATCTAAACACTGTAAAAGAAAACACATGAAAACATAAGACTATATGCAAGACTAATTACCAAACAAGACTTGGGATTTTCCATATATGAAATTTTCTAGGATCCCAAACATGATTACCATAATTTGAGAGATGCCCATAATGATAGGCATGCTAATTTTGATGGGTATCATCCCATAATAACATTAAATTTGAAAGCTCAAAGGCCTTTTATTTTCCTCTCTCACCCCACTAGTTCAATTTAATTCCATATTCATTATCAAATTTAGATTTTGCTTCATCAAAATTAATGGTCCATAACTGATCTTCAATTAATTATTGTTTACTATGTGAGATGTTTATTATTGAATTTGTATCTTCAATCATGGTTTCAACTAGCATGGTGTGAATTTCCATTTTCGATTCATTGCTCAAATCCAAGCTTGACCCTATTTTTGAAAATTTGATTGTCAAACCATCATTCATAGTTTTAGACCAATCATAATTATGCAAAAATTTACAAGCATCTAGGATATCTGACATATGAGGATCATTATAACTTTGTATCCTAGATTCAATTGTCAATTATTGATGAACTTGATCCAGTAACTCAAAAACGTCTACTTCTGTCTTGTTCAACATAACAACCTTATTACTAGTGTGAGTAGGAGTCAACTCTAGTTCTTTGTTAACCACAAATGGTATTTCATTATCAATAACATTCGAATCCAACATACAATTATGCACACTTTTCCTTGGAATTTGAATGGTTGAACATAAAGGTTGAGATTCTACCTTTTGTACATTTTCATTTACCATGAATTGATGAGCCTTTGTGATTCCCTCCTTTTCCTCATAGTCTTCGTTATCATCATCTTGTATCCTTGGGTCTTCATCAATAACCTGATTTTCAAAAACACCAAAATTAGTCACAAAATTAAAAATATGCCCATCATTTTTAAACCATAAATCTTGTTGGTCAAGGGATGTGTTAAATAACAAATCTTCCTGATCAATAGTCTGATTCATCTCAAATAGAGCAATATTTGCCTTTGGATCCTCAATGATATCAAATCCAAATCACTCATGTTTTGGGGCTTTCTCTATATGAGGTAACATAGGTATTATAGGATTATTAGGTGGGACAAGGCTTTCAATTTCTTGCACATTAAGTCGAGAAAATATGAGTGATTTTCCTTATTTGTCTCGAATAGTATAATCATTATCTTTCTGACACATTTGGTGAGATTCCATCCCTTCCCTCATGCCATCTTCAGATTCAAAGTCATTGAGGCTATAACCTTCTTCAAATTCATCTTCCTCCATTTTTGAAGGTTCATATGTTTCTAAAACTGAATCACTCTCTGCATTTTGATTAATATAATTACCATAATCCTCATTCATTATTAGTGACTCTAAAATCATCATTTATTTTTGGTCATTATTTGAAACATGTTGAATTTCTTGACCATCAGTTTTAACGATTTCATCTAAGTTTTTGGAGGGTCCTGAATTATCATATATTTCAATGCTAGTCATATCTAGAACTTCTCCATCATTTGAGAGAGTATCAAATTGAATATCATTGAAATTTATATCATGAACATGATTTGTAGGATGATTAAGATGTGTACTTTGAGCATCTTGTTTTTGTGATTGAACCAGGTTCCTACTAATTTGAACAATTAACCTTTACAAAATGTCTATTTGAAGATTGGTGTTATTAACCTAAGTTGTAGTAGCATCATGTAAAGATATTTGGATATTTTGAACTTGTGTAGAACTTGGGAATGATGGTTGACTCTGAGTGATATATTAATATGAAGAAATAGTTGGTTGGGTAAGGGTGGTATTAAATGGTTGTTGATAACATAATACAAGTTGTCCATGTGACGATATTTGACTCACACCAAAACCTTGAAAAGTCAATTGTTGTTCGAATGCTATTGCTTCACTATAAGCTTTGGACAAAGATATGATTTGAGGAATCCATATCAAATTCATGGAAATTGATGGGTCAAGAGTGTCAAAATATATTTGGATAACCTCTCCCTCAGTAGGAACAAAAGGTACCACCAGTTGAGTATATAAATTATGGAACCTTTCAGTGAATGACTTCAAAGATTCATTTGGTTCTCTATGGGTAGTGACAAAATGATCGTATATGAGCACTTGTTTAACTGGCATTTTATTAAAACGACTGAGAAATATTTTCTCCAATTGAGCCCAAGAGATAATAGAACTTGAAGGTAAGTCGGTATACCAATTATATGAAATCTCATCTAATGTGTATGGAAATATTTCACAAGCAACATCTTCATGGATGATTTGTAAACGAATCATACTATCTTTGAATGCATTAATGTGTGCTTCAACTGACCTCGTTCCATCATGCCTAAACTAGGGTAGATAACACATAAAATCTATAGGAACATCATGTGAAGGCCCAAGTATGTTTAAAGGGCTGCCTATCATCATTGGAGCAAACTTTACCATTTTTAAAGAAAATTGTGACTTGTGGTTCCATGATTCTTTTTTTAATCATATAACATCATTATGTTGAACACCTGCATCAAAATAAAGCATAACAATTAGTGAAAGTAGATGAAACTCATGCATTAATATCAAATTTGAACAACTTAAATAAATAAATCAAAGCAAATACCACAAATTAGGCCCTCCTTCTAGCGCCAATTTTGTTGTGCGTTGAGGGCTTACAAAAAAGTTAGCAATTCAAATCTCTCAAGTAATAATGAAATTTTTAGTATTTAAAGTAACAATGAAATGACCAATTTAGGCCCTCCTTCTAACACCAATTTTTTTGAGTGATAATTTTAACCAATTGCAAAAATCACCATCACATTCAAGGTATTATCATAAAACCCTCTTTTGCAAATAAATTTAAAACTTATCCAAGGTTCTTGTTTGCTTAATTACTTAAAATGTGTTTGATTACTTGTGAAAATATGAAAATATGTTGAATACCTCAGAGGTGCAAGTAATTGTTAACAAGGGGCCTATGGTTTGGTATTGATTTGATTTGCAATGTTCTTTGTTATTCATGAAATTTGTGAAAATGTAACATTATTGATCATCTATCTACTTTGAAATAACAATCCCAAAACAATGATTTAATCCATTTTATCTTCTTTTGTTAACAAAATTGATCTTAAATTGTTAATCAATTTTATCTTGAATTGTTAACAAATTTTGTCTTCCTTTGTTAAGGAAATTTTAACGAAATTTATCTTCTTTTGTTAAGCTTTATTTGAGAATTTAAGAAAATGACTAAAATCTAACTTTGCAATGTAGGAGCTTTGGAATATCACCTTAATTATTCATTTTAATGAAAATTTGGAATTTATTAAAATTTCCATTTTTACATCAAATGAAATTAATTTGATTGTTTAAAAAATGTGCAAAGTTTAAAATTTAGAATTCCCTTTAAAATGTGAATTTGTGTAGAACTTGAAATTGCAAATTTCCTTTAAAAATGTGAACTTGTGTGAAATTTGAAATTTCCTAAAAAAAATGTGAATTTGTGTGAAATTTGAAATTTCGAATTTCCTTTAAAAAATGTAAAATTGTGTAAAATGAGAATTTGAAGCTTAATCTTGGAATTCACGTATCTCTTTTTGGGGTTTTAATATATATATATATATATATATATATATATATATATATATATATATATTTGGTAAGTAGTGTTTTTATTTACAGCGGTTTTTAACAAGGATCCCAAAACTTGATTACATAAGAAATGGGCCTAGGGCATCAATCCCTTGAAACTGAACACCAAAACAGAAATCCCGCCCAGCGATAACAGTAAGCATGAAATAATCCCTCTCAGCGGGAAACAAACAAATAAGAAAGAAAGTAGTTTTGGAGATCCCGCCACGTGGGAGTAGCCAAAAACCACCATCGAGAAGATCCCGCCCAGGAAGCAAAGAAAAATTGTTACAATAAAATCCTGCCTCGCGAGAAGCAGTCAAAACCACCACAAACAGTCCCACCTAGCGGGAAGCAATAGGGAAATCTCGCCATCTAGGAAACCAGCAGAAAAAAAAGGATCCCGCCTCACGGGAAAATCGGCAGATTTGGTGGATCCCGCCCTATGGAGAAACCAACCTGCCCATCGGGAAAACATTTCGTTCAGTGAGAGCCATCCTGCAAGAAGCCGACAGCCAGCACAGAGAGGATCCAGCCCATCAGGAAGTGACCGGAGAGTTGCACCACAAGGAACCCGCCTCGGGAAAATAGAAGAGGATCCCAGTAGCAGGGACCAAGAATCCCGTCCAAGCATAGAGCCCATCGAGGATTCACAAGAAAAAATGGGGAAGCTGTCCAAACCCTAAACCATCACCTCCATCGCACCGAGAAACGTAGGGGACCAGATCCACGCGAATAACCTGCAAAAAACCCCAGGGGGAAGCCTGAGGGAAAAAGGGAAGGGATCCCCAACCAAACAGGGATCCCTGGGAAGCACCAGTCCGAAAAAACAACCAAGGAAACCCTAGCCGATCGGGAGGGGCGCAGATAGTGGAGAAGGATCTCCCCCCAGGAGATCATCTGCAAACAACCACTCCCCGGGAGGGATGACCTGGGTTGAGCCAGGGACTGGGTAGGAACCAGGAGCCATGGGAGGGGGAGCAGGGGAGGGACCAGAGCCCTCCCCTCTCTCGAGTTTTAATATATATTAATTGATCTATACTAATTCAATATTAATTGATCCATATTATTTAAAAGGCTAAATTCAAGGTTAATTAATCCATATTATTTAAATGAAAATAAATTCAAGATTAATTAATCCATATTATAACAAACCAATATCAAACCATGAGAGATAAATTTAAAAGTTTCATACCAGCATATAATAAAAGTATAACACTATGCCGGATTTGTCAAAAATTTCAAAGTTTGAACATTGGCTTCTTTTCTTTTTGTGAAAGGCTTTTCTACAAGACCTTGAACTTAGGCACACTTTAACACTTGACCCTTAACAACAAATCATTGGATGCAAACAAAACTTCAAATAAACCATAAAATTTTAAAGTGGGTCCCCAAATTGGGGTGTGTTGTGTGACAGCCACAACAAGTACTTGTAAATGATATATATATATATATATATATATATATATATATATATTGCTCTTCAGTATTTACATATTCAACTCAAATCTTATTGAACCATTCAAGAATAATTACAAAATGGCATTAAGTAGCCACTTGGTCCACTTCATTGCCCATTCAAGATAAAGCCTTAGTTGCATTGTTATCTTTCCCTTTTTCATGTAAAATTTCAAAATCATTTTATGGACAAAGTGGTCCTCACATGTAGTTTAAACTCAACCTGAACCTATCAAGTGAATGGTTGATAATCTAAATTTTAGGTGAGATTTTTTTTATGTGAGGCCCTAAGACGATGGTTTAAAAATGCCCTCTTAGGTCTAAGAGGATGATTATAAATCGCCCTCTTAGAGCCTCCCCTAAGAGGGTGGTTTACAATTGTCATCTGGGATCCTAAGACGATGATTTTTAACCACCCTCTTAGGGGAGGCCCTAAGATGGTGGTTAAAAATCGTCATTTGAGACCCTAAGAGGAGACTTAAGATAAAAAATTTAATCACCCTCTTAGGGCAGGCCCTAAGACAACGATTTATAACCATCGTCTTAGGGGAGACCCTAATATGACAGTTCATAACTACCATTTTAGGTCTAATAAGGCGGTTAAAACCACCCTCATAGGGTCTAAGATGATAGTTTTTAACCGTCGTATTAGACCCTAAGAGGGTGGCTTTTTGAGGTAATTTTTAGCCCTGTCGTATGTCGTAGACTTTTTACAACGCCCTCATGGATGGTGGCTAGATAACCATCATTAAAGGCCTTTAAGGACGGTTAATAACTGCCGTTAAAGCCCTTTTTTGATGTAGTGACTAATGCACAAGCCCATGGTAGTGGAGGATTTTAGTTCCACCAATGATGTCTCCAATAGATTGATTTGAACAACTTGTTCTAAAGTCATTTTTTGTTGTTCTATGATGAGCCTTTGTTGTTCTCTCATGACTATGGTCAATTCTAACATATCATGTTGCATTCTTATAAAACTATTAGTTTTTCATGAGATGGTCTAGCCATAGTATCATCTAATAGATTCAAGTTAATCTCACCTATTTTCATCTTGTTTCCTTTGTGTTGTGGGTTTGTCATTACCTAATTCAACCTTTACTAACAAATATGTTTTTCAAGCCCTAGCCTTGGTACCACCAAGTGTATTTATTCACCTTTCATATTTTTGTACCATAAAATAAAAATAACAAGAGAATAAAATCAAAGTATTTGGGTTTGAAGGCTTTCATGATTTTGTCTTTGTCTTTTCTGTACACTTGCATTTGTTTACACTATGATCTTACTAGAAATAACCTTTGCACATTCACCCAGATCAACCAACTATACATGTGTCTATCAACTACACTAGAATTTAGCTCCACCACTTGAATTTACCTCTACCTTTGAAATTTGTCTCCACCATTAGGATCTACTACCTACTTACTTCTACTTCTACCTTTACCTTTGGAATCTACCTTCACCACTTGGATATGTCTTTTCATCCCTAGTTCTATCTATTCATTTACCTCCTACTTTGTGTCTACCTTTGCCTTTTCCTCCTACTTTGCCTCAACCTCAGCCTCTACCTCCTACATATATCTACAAAATTCTAAACAACAAATTTATATTAGTCATTGTTGTCCTCTATCTCATCACAACAACAATATAATATTTGTTTTCTCTATATTATGTGGCAACAATGCAATCTATATCCTAGCAGAAAAAAAGCAATTTAAGTCATAACACCTACAATACAATCACCTCCAACTTGTAACAACTTAAAAGGTATCATGTTTTTAGATGAATTTTATTTTAGTATATGAGTTCTTCGTGGTACTATGAAAATTGGACAACAATAATTTTTACTATGGTTTTTGGGATTTATGATCAAGTATATGATGATATTTATAATATTTGAGAAGAACTAAAATTTTGAACAAAATTTTGTATCTTTTCTATAATTTGAAAAATATTTAGTGTTTTTAAAAAAGTTGTTAGTATTTGTAATAAATTATTGTTTGATCTTTAATGTTTCAATTGAATAAAAAAGCTTTTAATATCCACAAAACCAAAATAACCTATGGAAAAACAAATAATCATTCTTAAATATAATATATAATATTTTGTTTGATCTTGTAAACTAGAAGTTTATTATAAAATTAAAGTTCAACAATTAATCTATCTTTTTATAATTTTTCTTTTACTATTAATCTTGTTGAAAAATTCTCCTATTTTTTTATTCTCATTTCTTAAACAACTCAAACAAATCTACTTAAATGTATTCATATAACTATCTCGAACATAATTATGATCTTTAATTTTAACATAAAGTGTTTCTCACCCATGGGGTTTAGGACAAATGATGGGAAACCAAATATTTAGGTTCAAATCCTATGGGTGAAGAGTGAATATTTTCACATCATAGACCAAGGTTCTATTGATTTGTGGAAAGGTTCAACTTCTCGTGTCTATAATTTTGGTTTAATGCCTCTTCCAACCTTCGAATTTAAGTCGATTCCCCACTATCATTGCTAGATTCTAGCCTAATCTAACCGCATGAAATTAAAATGTAGCAAGCAAATGTGGAAATTAGAATGCATAAAAGTAAATTATGAAGTTTTAGAATGTGATGGATTAAAAGTAAAGTGTGTGGTCAATCAACATTAAAACCATAGCAAGGAAAGTGTGTGATCAATCAATGCACGAGAAATCTAAATAACAATATTCTCATTCATATGAATTAAAATTATGAGAGGAATGATAAGATGTGCAAAAGGGCTATGCCATAATCTGCATTTAGGAGGGTAGTGTCATTGATGAAGAGCAAAAGAGTTGTCAATTCCTCACCAATTTCATGAATTACAAAAGCACAATGTTGGTCTCACAAGTGTAGCTCAAATTCCTCAAGACCAAAAGATGTTTACAATGGATTCCATGGATCCTATTTATGGTAAATGTTTACCGCTGAGTTACTTACATTGAGAAATTATTGCTCCTAATAAAAGTAAAGATTTGGGGGATTCTATAACAAAATGGTGCACATCTAAATGTCACATGCTTCGAAAGGGCTTAAAAGACTTTCAAAACGAGTTATGGTTCCACTACATGCCCAAATATCACTTTCCAAAAATCTACTATAGGATTTGTGTGTGTTTTTACCCCTCCTTTGGTTTACAAGCAATTTGATCAAAGAGATGAATGACTCATTCCATTTTTCTAGCACTTTTTCTAGTGTTTTCCAAGCTCTTTGCTCCTATAGGGCAATTGCTCCATTTCACTAGTGCTTTGCTAGTGTTTCCCAATTGCTTTGGTTATATAGATAAATCACTTCATTTTTTCTACTGGATCGCTCTTGAAACAAATGGACCTTCATAGATTAAATTGGTCCTTATATTTTTTGGTAATTTTAGTATTTGCATTATGTGGGTTTTGACTGGATCCCAAAACCATATACATCGCTTTTAATCAGCATGAAATAGTAGTCATAAATAGTTGTGCCATCAGGGAAACTATGCAAGGAATCCATAGAAATCCTGAAACCTTCATGTATTACAATTCCATATATTTCGATGGTTACCAACAAAATTTTGCCAAAATTGACTGCAACTTCAAAAATGAAATAAAGACCAGCCAATGTTAGGGTAAAACAAAAACAACATAAAAGACAAAATTCTTGGATGTCCCACTAGGATTGTACATCATTAATACCAGCCAAGAAGAAACATAAAAGTATCTCAAAATCCCTACACCGAGAATAAACTGCATTTGAAAACCACAAAGGAAAAATAAGGGATAACAACAAAAACCAAAAACATCCATGCAAGCCCTTCCGTCAAGCATCGGTTAGGTCCTCCTTCATTGAGTTGCTCTTAGTAGCATTCTTGAGTAACTACTTCAGGTTCCCACTGATGGTCTCCAGGGTGTTGATAATGCTACTGATGATGATGGTAGCTACTTTGTGGTGGATGTTTGAGCCGTGACCTGAGTTACCATTGTTGTCATCAAAAATGCGCTCTAGGGAATTTTCACTCGTCTCCTTCTTGAATTTTTTGATACGGGTCGATTTGCGGGTCTAGGTGGTGCTTTCCTCCAACTTGATTTTTCTCTTGGAAAGTAGGGATTTGGGGATGGTAGCTAGGGAAGCCCTACTTTTGGATGGGATTTGAAACTTAGGGTCCACATCAGACTCCTCTAGGTCCTCAAGGGGAGAGCAGGAGGGGCTTGGAGTGGAGGGAGACTGAGGTGGATTGGTTTGGAGGGGTGGGATGATGATGGGTGGAGGTTTGGCTAGAGCATGGTAGTATAAAATGGCAAACAAGCCTTGGTGGATGGGGGTGCTCAGGGATTTCCTTTTGCGGGTATTATGAATGGATAATCGAATTGACCAAAAGAGGAAATTAGGGATGTTGATGGGTTTGAACCCTCTCAAGTGGTTAACTAGAGCGAGGTGAAAACTTAGGAGGGGCTTAGAAGGATTATCAACTGTAACATACTACAAGATAGGAATTAATAAAGAAGACCAGGGGGAAGGAAGGGATTCACGGTCAAGAGCTATACCTTTCCACCTAAAAATCTTGGTGTGGTTGGGAAAACCTTTGAGCTTCAGATCCTAGTTGTGTTTGTCCCTACGAACAACTCGACCTACCACCGAAAACTCCATAACTTCAGCTAGCATTTCCACTATCACCTAAAAATGAAGGTTTCGAACCTTCACGCTACCATTATTCCATGAATTCATGAAATCATTGGTTATGTCTACCTCAGGCCCTTTGAATTTTTTAAATAAAGGGATGAATCCCTGGGCTTCAAAAAAGGATAGGGTCAAGGGGTCGATCTAGAACTCAGAGGGTTCTAACAGAGCCATCGAGAGGAGCCTGATTGAGAAAACAACAAGGATTGGGATGGGAAAATGAGTGCAAAGGATTTTGTGATCATAGGATATGAGCTTGAAGAGGGGGATGCTATTTAAAAACATTTGGGAGGCCATTTTGCAGAGCTCAAAGACCCAAAAAGTTGTACAATTGTCATTGGTGCATTGGGTAAAGCTTCTTTGGGAAGGTCCATCATCATTGGTAATCCGATTGGTGATATCACACTTAATTTGGAAATAATGACCCTCGCTTGTGTGGATCCACTTGCTTGGGTTGATCCTGAATGACCCATCTCAAAAAAGCCCATGCATGACTTTCTCTGCTGGTTTATCGGAAGAGGACATATGATTTTGATTGGAGATGGTAATGGGATGTGAGCCCTCTTGAACCCCATCATCATTGGAAATAGTGGAGGCACCTACTGAGAAAATGAGCTTGATTTATGGGTTATGGGGTTGATTAATGCAAGAGGAAAGAGAATGATGATCTCCAAGACCTAGCCAACAAAGTCTTGAAATCAATGAGCTTTGGAAGAAACACTCTCTAGGGAGCCAACAAACCAACAACCGATTGACGAGGATAGAAGGGGGAGAAAAATGAGGTAAGGTAGAGGGATTGGTGAGGTGGCCCAATGGGGTGGGGGGAGGATGGAAATCATATGAGTGCGTGGCTCGACCAATCCTTTTTTTCTTCATTGACAATATCTTGAGGAATATTCTTGTCCCAGACAACTAGAGAATTTCCATGAGCTCCTCTATTGGCAAGAAGGTCAACCATCTTATTTGCTTCCCTGTACACGTGGTGGCAAGTGACACTGAACTGAATTTGTATCAAAATTTTGGCTTCTTGGATGGCATTCCTGATGCTCCAAGAGGGGATTTTGCTATTGTTGATGTAGTTAGTGACATTGAGGGAGTCCCCTTCAATTTTGAGTTTACTATTATACGTTTGGATGATGCTTAGTCCTCTCCATAACACGTGAGCTTCGGCAACGTGGTTTGATTGAATTCCAAGGTTTTTAGTGAAAGCGACCAAGATTTTACCCTTATGGTTTCTGACAAGACCTCCAACTCCTACCATTCCCAGATTTCCTTTGGAGGTACCATCGTAGTTAAGTTTGAGCCAGCCTTCAAGGGGAGGTTTCCAGTGAGCAAACTTCCTGGGATGGGGAGTGGGAGGGGATGAGTTGCTTTCCCAAGGGATGTTGAGCCTAACAAACAAAGCTTGCTCTATTCCTAGATCGGGGGGTTTGAGATAGGGGAAGAGATGAGAATTCTCTACAATAAAGCTAATGGTTTTGTTGGCAATGGTTAGGGGATCCTTGGGAGAACTTGAAAACACTCTACTATTCCTTTCAAGCCAAACCTGCCATAAGAAGTGATGAAGATAGATTTTCCACAGTGCATGGAGATGGGAATTTTTGAAAGGGTTGGGCCATTGAGTGAAAAAATTGATCAGGGAATTGGGTTGGACCCACTTTATGTGGAAGGTGGACAAAACATGGCTCAGAATAGAGTTGGAGAACTCACACTCAGTGAACAAATGATTTATAGATTCCCAAGCTTTGGTGCACAAATGACATCTATTAGGAACCATCATCCCTCTCTTGATGAGATTATCAGTGGATAGGATTTTATTTTGGATTGCTAGCTAGGAAAAGGTCCCGACTTTGGGAATGAGGTGTTTGATCCAGATGATATTGAAGGGAATAGACACTTGTTGGGGGTTGAGAAGGAGTTGGTGGGCAGTTTTGATTGAGAACATCCCATTATCAGTTTCTTTCCAGATGGGGTAGTCATCTGTTTTGTCCATCGAGATCACTATAGAGTTTAGCATGTGGGATAAACTTTTTACAGCATTGGTTATTTACCTATTGGTTGGAATGATGTTGAGATATTTCCACTTTTTAGAGCCATTGACTGATTGAATGAAGTCCACCACTTTGCTGCTTGTAGATACATCAAGAAGGGGTTTCAACAAGGATATTTCATTGTCTTCGATGAGGGGTTGATCTCTGATCCATCTATCTATCCAGAAGTTTATAGAGAGACCTGATCCCAGCTACCATCTTGATCCCTTCTGGATAAGAACCCTAGATTGGATTATGGACTTCCAAAAGGTGGATCCTTCCTTGGGGATGTCTGCATCCATGAAGTCTTTGCCTTGAAGATACTTCCTTTTGATAATTGACACCCATTCTACATTTGAATTTGTGAATATTTTCCATGCTTGCTTTGCCAACAAAGTTGTGTTCATGTTGTTGATTCTTCTGAGGCCTAGCCCTCCTTGGCTCTTAGGCTTACATACCTTTTCCCATCTGACCAGGTGAATTTTCTTCTTGTTTTTTGACCCAGTCCACAGGAATATTTTTTGAATTTGCTCTATCCTGGAGTAGACTAAAATGGGAGCTTTGAAAACAGAGAGGAAGTAGATTGGAATACTTTGAAGGCAAGTTGAGGTAAGGGTTGCTTTGGCAGCTTGAGATAGGAAAGCTCCTTTCTAGCCTGCCAAATTTTGGTTGATTCTCTCTATCACGTGGCTCCACATGGAATATTTGGGGTGGTTGGTGAAAAGAGGGAGACCCAAGTAACGGGTAGGGAACTCACCAATACTGCACTGGAGAATCTGAGCAATTTTGACCTGCCTAGGATGGGGAGTGTTGATGAAGAAACTTTTGCTCTTGGTGTAATTTATCTCTTGCCCTACCGCCTTTTCATATAAGTCAAGGATGCGCTTGATCATTTTGGCCTCCAAAACTGAAGCATGGGTGGCGAGGATTGTGTCATCCACAAATTTTTGGTGGGATAGGGGATTAAGATTCGAAGCAACCTTGATTCTCAAAATGGTGCCCTCGAAGATAATGTTCTTGAGGGTTCTTCCCAATGATTCAGCAAGCATAATGAAAAGAATGGGGGAGAGGGGGTCACCTTGCCTGATACCTCTACCACTTGAGAAATATCCTATAGTGGATCCATTTACTAAAACTGAAAACCACGGGTTTGAGATGCATCCTTTGATTAGGTCAATCCAGTCCCTGTGGAAGCCAAATTTTTGAAGGACAACAAGTAGAAAAACCTTGTTGACTCTATCAAAAGCTTTGTTGATGTCTAGCTTGAGGAAAAGGGCAACCTTCTTGGTTTGGGATGCTGAATGGAGGACCTCATGCAGGGAAATGATGCCATCATTGATAGACCTTCCTTTGATTGAACTGCCCTGACATGGATCTATGATGTGGGGAAGGATTTCTTTGAGCCTTGTTGTCAATGCTTTGGTTAAAATCTTGTAAATTACATTGCATAGATTAATGGGTCTATAATCATTCATTGATTTGCACTCAAGCCCTTTAGGGATTAAAGCAATGAAGGTGGAATTCATGCCTCTGGGAATAGATTTGGATTTTTGCATGTATTTTATGGCATTGCAAATATCTTCTCCAATGATGTCCTAGAAGGTTTGGAAGAAGCGAGGGGGAAAGCCATTTGGACCAGGGGCTTTGTTAGGTGCCATGGAGAATAGATATTGCTTTATCTCATCGTTAGTGAGGTCCTTGATAAGCATGGCATTCATTGCAGGAGTAATCATGCTGGGAATGTGTTGGAGAAGCTGATATTGGGCCTACCTTGGATAGGGTGCACTGGCTCCCAGCCTATTTTCAAAAAAAATGGTTGCTTCTTCCCGGATGTTGAGGATGTCTATCATTGTTGTACCATCACTTTTGGTTAGCTCTTTAATTTTGTTTGAGCTTCTGTGGTGAAGAGTGGAGGCATGGAAAAATTTTGTGTTTGAATCCCCTTCTTTGAGCCACAGGGCTCTGGATTTTTATCTCCAAAAAATTTCTTCCTTGGCTAGGATGTTGTGATATTCTGCAAGGAGTTTTTTCTCTTCATTTTTGATCTGGATGCTCATATGACCATTATGAATTTGTTGCTCTAATATTTGGAGTTTGTTTGTGAGTTCTTTCTTGCTTTCAAAAATATTTCCAAATACTTCCATGTTCTAGACCTTGATGTTTTCTTTGATTATTTTGAGTTTCTAGGAAACTTGGGATATGGGTGATCCACTTACTTGTTGTTGCCACCACTCAAAAATTTGGTTTCGTAGATCAGGGTGTAGGACCCACATTGCTTCGAATCTGAAGGGGGTTTTGAAAATGGGTGCCTTGTTTGCTTCAAATAGAAGAGGGCAATGATCTGATCCAATTTTTGGTAGGGAATTGAGGGAAGCATCACCAAAGAGGGGAATGGCTTCTTTGGATAGGAAGAATCTATCTAGCTTAACTTGGATGTGTTGATTCCCTATTCTTTTGTTACTCCAAGTGAAGTGAGTTCCTCTAATATGGATATCCATAAGTTTGTTATTGGTGACAAAGTCATGGAAGTCTTGGATGCTTTTGACTGGGATGTTGCTGCCACCTGCTTTATCAGAAGGAAAAAAGGGGGAGTTAAAATCCTCTAACAAAATCCAAGGGAAGTTGCTGAAGGCATTTCTCATTTGGCTTAGGGAATCCCATAAAGAGCTCCTACTATGGGGATTATTTGGGGCATAGATATTAGACAGAATCCAACAAAATTTCTTGTCTTTGCAGAAAAACATTATGTTTGTTACTCTATCCGATGATGAAATAACTCTGCCTTCCACTTTCTCTGAATCCCACAGACACATTAGACCCCCAGATGAGCCTTGGTTGGGACTAAAAACATTTTCACTATTTTTCCATATGTTTTGGGCCACCTTATGAGATTTTGCCTGATCAATTTTGGTTTCTTGCATGATGAGGATTGTAGGTTTGATTTCTTTCCTTACAGTGCTTGTGAGTCTCTGCTTGGACACACTATTGAGCCCTCTCACATTCCATGAGAGGATCCTCATTTGGAAACTTTGGTTCCTTTCTTACCCCCCTTTGAAGACTGCAAGGGAGGTTTGGATAGTTTGGGGTCATCTTTTGATTGGTTGAACAATTCTGGGAATAGGGTTTTTTGGACCCCGTTGGCTATATCTTCTTCAGTTTCTTTTTTGTTTTGCTCTTGTATATTCGGTCTTCCCATTTTCTTGTCCAAACCATAATCCACCAAGGATTTTTTGGAACTCTAGGTGTTTTTGGGGCTGAAATCAGCTCTGGTTGAAGGGGAGTTTTTAGGTTGCTCTTGGCCAGGGAGGGGATCTAGGGGAGGTTCAGAAGGTCCTAATAGAGATGGGGAGAGGGGGGATAGAAATATTTGGGTGGGGGAAAACCCAAATTTTAAAGGGGGATAGGGCTGGGAACCTTCTTCAGTGGGGGGGTTTGGATCTCCTTTGCAGCGCCTAGAATGTCATCGTTTGAGAGGGTTAGAAAATCATCATTTATTCCAAAATCATGATTGGTATATCTAGGAGGAATATCAAAAAAATTGGGGTGAGCAAAAAGGGAGTCTACCTTACTTTGGTCTCTTGGTTTTTCTGGACTCACAACTTGCTTCCCTTTGTTTGTCAGGGGATTCTGGATATTTGCTTGCTGATAGTGATTCCCTCTGTTTGTTTGCCTTCCCTTTTGAGTGTGGGGTTTTCCTGATTATCGTCCAACTTGGGCTTTGATTCTTCGATCAATGTTCTCCATTTATTTCTGCTGCCTGAGAGAGGGGCACTAGGTCTTGAGATGTCCTTGGGCTTGACATTCAATATAAAATGTTGGTTTATTTTTGTATTCTATTGCCTAACATCTATGGTAGGATCCATAGATGATATTGATCCATGTTGGTAGCTAAGAATCTAGATTGACATTGACACAAATTATGGCATGGATCATGCGAGTGTGGGATTTGGTGGTGGGGTCAATGGCTATCATTTCCCCTATGTATCTGCCAATTCCCTACAATATATCTTCATGCCAAAACTAGATGGGTAGGCCTAGAAGACAGACCCACACCGGTGCAAAGTTGATGCTCTATGTTTTAGCATTGAAATCCTCCCCCCATTTGTGGATGAACAGGATTTTCCTTCCATAAAACCATGGTCCCCATGTTAGGATGCGAGATGCATCCTCTTGATTGTTAAGCCAGATCTAAAAAACCCTCGAGGTAGGGCCACGATTTCAAGGTTCCCTAGGGTTTTCCACCTGGATGAAGCCCATATCTGGATGGATTCCATATCCGGTCGCCCTCCTACAAATTTCTCGATCAAGCATAGGTTCTCCAGGGAAAGGTAATCAGTCATTCGGGTTTCTGGGATCACTAGATCCTCTCCTACCAGGACTAAGGGGTTGCACCCTTCAGGAGTAAACTGGGTGTTGATTCCCTTGACCTTTTCAACATATGATCTAGATGGAAAGGTCCCATGAAGGGCCCCATATTTTTTGGTATTCCTGCCAGGTTTATCCGGTGGTTCTTTACCCTAGGACTTTTCCTTCCTAGGGGATTTTTCATTTCTAGGATCTAGATCTGATCCCGATACTCCATCCCCTATGGCAGATTTGATGATCTCACCTGGTTTAGGATCCCTAGAAGCTGTTCCTCCCATAAAACCCTGGTTTTTGCCCAATGTTTCCTGAGCTTCTTTGTTTGACATCCTCCCTCCCAATTGGTCCTTATATTTGACTTAGCAAAATATGAGGGATTTTAGAAGGTATTAGTTGATTGATCTCATTATTTTATAGCCTTCTAAAATTATAAATCTTCCAAGAAAGTGACTTGTTGCTATGTTTTTGGTGACTTCATGTGGTGCCAAGCTTGATTGGCAAGAGATTCTAGATCCTACCTTTATTATTGGGCACAAAGTATTCAAAATTAGAATCCTTCTTTTTTTTAATTATAAAATTGTGGTTCTCTTATTTTCCCTTCATGACAAGAGTCTTAATAACTTTTATCACTGGTTGTTCGATATTAACAAGACTTTCTACATCTCTTTCCAAGTCCTTATATAGGTTCCTAACAACCAGTATTATTTTCCCACTATCTCTTACAACTTGGTATACAATAGATCTAATTTATTGAATTGATCACCTGCATCTCTAAATTCAAAAATGTCCTCCTCTTCAATCATCACATCAATGATATCATAATTTAGGAGCTTCCTCTAAGGGTCATAGGTGTTTGGTAATCCCATAGCAATGAGCCCCTAAATATCCTTTACCATTTATTGCATCAAGGATTGTAAAGAGGCTAACACATATTCACGGATCTATAGGTTTTTTAGCTTGTAAGCCTGTAAGCCATACTATCTCAAAATATCACAAGTCCCAATATAAATAAGCCACAATATTAAAGGTCTAAATATTAATAATGAAGAGTAGAATAATATATATAAGTAATATAATATGTATATCAAGGCCAAGAAATAATATTGAGGAATAGAATAATAAGAAATACTCTTGATATAGTTAAGGTAAAAAGAGTAAAACCCTCAAATTATCAAGCAAGATCTAGAGAAGCAAGAGAAAACATAGAGAAAGGAACACAAACTAAGTTGGTTGAACTTCTCTTTACCAAACAACAAAATGATATTGGTAATATGCAAGAGGGACCAATAGCCCCTAATGAGACATGATTATCATCTCATGGAATATAAGGGGTGCTAATGCCCCTCAAAGTAGAGGTGTATCAGGGACCTATGTTTAAGTAATAAGCCCGATATTCTTTGTATCCAAGAAACTAAAATGACAAAAGAAGTTTCAAAAACTATGAAAGCAATATGGGCAAGATGTGAATGGGATGCTATGGATTCTGAAGGAGTGGCAGGGGAATTCTAACTTGTTGGAATCCTTCTAGAACCTCCTGTGTAACCATTCATAAAACTAGGCATTGGATAGCCTCTTTAGTCACTTGCTACTTTGCAGATATTCATTTCATCCTTATCAATGTCTATGGACCTACAACTCAGTCAAGTAGATTAGAAGTTTGGAGTGGGATTGAAGCCTTTATGAGAAGTAAAGACCAAGAAACCCGATTCATGATCATAGGATATTTTAATGCCATAACCAAGCTGGATGAAAAATTTGGGGGAATTAGGAAATTAACCCAAAGTATGAGAGATTTCTCAACTTTTATTCAAAACAATAATCTATGGGAGGTTGAGTTTGAAGAAGACAACTATACATGGACCAACAACAGGAGAGGCCAGAACCTAATAGCAAAAAAATTAGACAGATGCATACTCTCAGATCATTGGCTAGATGAAGGAACTTGTGCTAAAATTAATACCTTAACAAGGATTGGTTCAGATCACTGGCCAATAAGAGTTAAAATGGTGGTAAGTGAATTCAAAAAAATATCATATTTTAAATATGAGCAGATGTGGGAAGACCATCCTCAATTTGTTGATATGATAGCACAAACATGGAATTCTTCAGGAAATGGTGGGTTGTATGCTCTTCCAAAACAAATTAAATCTATGACATCTAGATTAAAAGAATGGAACAAGAACACTTTTGGAAATATTTTTGAGAAGAAAGAAGAACTAAAAGATAAACTTTCAAAATTCCAAAAAGGTGATCATAATAATCCAAGCTCAGAGGAAAGGGAGTTGCTTAGTGAATATCATAATATTTTGAGTAAGGAAGAGAAATTTTGGAGATTAAAATCAAGACAAACTTGGTTAAAAGAAGGAGATAAAAATACAAATTTTTTCATAGGATGGCTATAGTACAAAGATCAACATCCAAAATTAGTAGAATTAAATCAATAGAAGGGGTTTGGATTGAAGATCAGAGTGAAATTAGAAAAGAGGTAAAGTCTTTTTATCATAATATTCTAGGATCAGAGGAGACTGAAGTTCTTAATGATAAACTTCTTCAAGATGTACCTTCAGTTATAATGAATGAAGACAATAGGAAACTGATGGAGCCTATTACTCTAGAAGAAGTTCATTTAGCTCTTTTCTCTTTTAATAAGGATAAATCCCTAGGTCCAGATGGGCTCTCTACAACTTTTTACCAACATAATTGGGATATAGTGAAGGATTCTTTATTGGTGGCAGTGGATCAGTCTAGGGTAAAACAATACATACCTTATAAAATAAATGCAACATATCTTACCCTAATTCCAAAAAAGAAGGATGTTGAATTGTTTGATTCTTTTAGACCCATAAGCCTATGTAATATGGCATATAAGATTATCTCCAAAGTGATGGCGAATCGATTAAGGCCATTGTTAGACAAAATTATTTCAGAAGAGCAAGGAGGATTTGTGAAAGGGAGACAAATTTTGGATGGGATCATAGTAGCTCATGAAGTTATACATTCAACAACTTCAAGAAAAGAGAAAGCAATGATCTTAAAACTTGATATGAGTAAAGCCTATGATAGGGTTAAATGGGATTTTCTTTTTGCAGTTTTAGAAAAGTTTAGATTTGGGAAGAAATGGGTTAGATGGATTAAAGCTTGTGTCTCTACAATTTCTTATTCAGTGTTGGTCAATGGGTTAGTAACAAAATATTTTAAAGCCAAGAGAGGCCTTAGACAAGGAGATCCTCTATCTCCTTATTTGTTCATTATTATGGTAGAGGTTTTGAGTAGGAACTTAAAGAAGGCTTACAAATATGGGCTTATAAGTGGACTTAAGGTTAGTAATAATATCGACAACATCACCCATCAACAATTTGTAGATGATACAACCCTTTTTGGAAGGGCAAGGATAAATGAGGCTAGAGCTTTGAATAACTTTTTAAAGGAATACAAAAGAGCATCAAGGCAAAAAGTTAATAGGACAAAATCTAAAATTTACTTCCTTAACACTCCAACTAATATCAAAGCAAGAATTTGTAGGTTACTTCAAATGGAGGAGGCAAATTTACTAACAACTTATCTAGGGATGCCTTTATTTGAGGGGAGAATGAGGATAGAATTATGGAATCCAATTATTAGTAAAGTTCAAAATAAACTACCAGCTTGGAAAGGTAGATGGTTATCGTTAGCAAGAAGAGTGCAGTTAATTAAGTCAGTCTTACAGGCCATTCCAACATATTATATGTCATTGTATACTATGCCAAAATCAGTTGAAAAAATTTTAATCTATATTATGTGATCCTTTTTATGGTCAGGTTTACATGATAAAAGGAAATTTCCTTTGGTGAAATGGAGCAAGGTGTGTGATGATAAAACTAGGGGAGGTCTTGGTTTAAGAGTTCTTACAGATGCAAACTTAGCTCTTAGGGGAAAAGTAATCTGGAGATTGTACAAAGAGAGTCAAAGACAATGGGCAAGAATTCTTCTAAGTATGTTGAGCCCAATGACCCAAGTTTAATATTTACTGCATTCTCTCTACCAAATGGTTCTGCTCTTTGGAATGGTTTAAAAAAATCTATTGATCTAATGATTAAAGGTTTAAGATGGGTGGTGGGAACTGGAGAAAAAATTCTATTTGGATGGATACTTGGTGTGATAAAAAACCACTCAATTTAGATCCAATTTTGAAACCTTGGATGAGATTGCTTCAAGACAAATATGGTGATAGGGTTTCAAACATTTTGTACAAGGATCAGGAAGGAAGATACAAATGGAAAGAAGATTTTTTTACAAGTATACAAGACATTGATGCTAGGAGGCAATTGAGTAGAAAGATAACAACTATGATTATTCCGAGGGGAGCCAAGGATAAATTGATTTGGGAGTTGAATAGCTCAGGAGAATACACAACAAGAAGTGGATATAATGTAAAGCACCAACAAAATAGTAATATCACTAGAATATGGAGAGATATTTGGGATAGCCCAAGCATTCCTAAAGTCAAAATGTTTGTTTGGCTAGTAGGTCATAGAAGAATTTTATCTTGGGATAACCTTATGAAAAGGGGTTTTCATGGCCCCTCTCAATGTGTTCTTTGTAAAAAGGAGGAGGAGAGTATAGACCATCTCTTGGGACATTGCTCAATAGTCTGGAAACTATGGCAATGGATTCTTAATATGTTTGGTAAATGCATGGTGATGAATAGCAGAATTGAAGATTGGTTAAAGCAATGGTAGAGCACTTATAAAAGTGAGGCTTTATAGATAATATGGGATATATCAAAAGATACAATACTTTGGATTGTATGGCTAGAAAGGAATAGAAGAATATTTAAAGGAAAGGAAAGTAGTTTAGAGGTAATGAAAAGGAAGATATGTTTAGCCATAGAGGAGTCTAAACCAACCCTATCAACTCACCCAATCCCTAATCTGGAAGTAGAGAGCCTTGATAGATGGAGTCAAGTCATTAAATGGAATTATGATGTTGGGTACAAGAGAAGCAAAAAGAAGGCAAAGAATATAAAGTGGAAACCACCAGATGTGGAGTTGGTTAAATTGAATTTTGATGGAGCATCTAAAGGAAATCCAGGACCAACAGGAGGAGGAGGAATAATTAGAAATAATAGAGGAGAGATTTTGTCTCATTACGCTTTCAATAGTGGATTTAAGACAAATAATGAAGTTGAAGCTTGGGCAGCTTTAGAAGGGTTAAAAATATGCAAACAAATGAAATGGAACAGAGTATGGATGGAAGGTGATTCTCTCATAGTAATAAATGCAATTTTGAGGAAAGCAAAGGCTCCATGGAACATACAAGAGATAATTGTGGAAATTCAAGATCTTGCTAAAGAGTTTGAAGAAATCAGGTTTACACATACATTAAGGGAAGGAAACAAATGTGCAGATAGGCTAGCCAATAGAGGGGTTTTGATTGAGGATCGTGAAGTTAAATTCTCCTTTCCATGGTTAGAGGAAGTAGTAAGTTTAGTTGAAGTTGACAAGAAAATGTTGACTGCCTGAATCAAATAATGATTAAGATTTACTTTAATGTTTTCCATTGGTAATATCTGCTTTATTTTATAACAATAATGTGTTTTCATATAAACTATTTATTATAATTTTTGTGGTTGCACTTGTGTTTCAGGAAGGAAACTAGCAATCCAGATTTGGTAAAGCGGACTATGATAGTGCGATGTTTTGGAAATATTACTCTACTAAGATGCAATGCATAGATAGTAGAGGTGAAGTTTTGGTATTGTGAAGGCTGCTATAGAAAAATGTCAAGAAGGATGCTGAATTCTGGAATATTTGTATTCATACAAAAAATTGAAAAGATCCAAAAAATGAAAATCAAGAATTCAGACATTTTATGTAAAATGATGTAGGTTTCTAGCTATAGCATCTCAATTGAGATGAGAAGTGTATCTATTTGTAAACTCTCAAGCTCTAAAGAAGAGAGTTGTAATTTGTCAAGGGTGGGATCAAACAAAAAAATATATCAAGGCCAATATAATAATGAAAATAACATTCACTTATAATATCAAATATGAATCTAAAATGGCCAAAATCATTCATGTACTAAGCATGAAGAAAACTTACAATATTAATTGCTCAAAATTTGTATACAAGCTTTATTCACTTTCTATATCTTCCTCTTTACAATCAGATAATCTGATTGTATTGATTTTTCATGGAGCTTTATCTCCATAATATAGCCATAGTAATGTGACTCTTCAAGTACTTGACTATTGCTCTCCATATGAAAAGTCCTATGACCTTTGGCTTATCATCTTGCCACTTGCATACTAGACTCTTCACTTTCTTCTTACATGCACACTTGACTCTATGACACTTGCACACTTCTACATGACTCTTACTCTCCTATATGCACTCATAATATAAGACACTTGTGCACATCCTCACTTTACATATTTTTACACTTACATACATGACACTTGTGCACATTCTCTCAATAATTGCATTATAACTTACATGTCACTTGTGCATTTCTTGCACATTGACATTTACATAAAAGGAAAATTATAAATCACTCATCTAAACTATAGACTCTTACATAAAAGGAAAATTATAAATCACTCATCTAAACTATAGACTCAACCCTAATCTATTACATATTTACATTTGTACCATGAACGGTACCATGGGGGTACATTAACATGTATCAAATAATGTAATATTCATCAAAACCCCCTTGTAGTAAATTAGTTGATTATTTAAGACTTTAGTCTTCAATCTTGATCTTCATATTCAATCTTTAATTTTCAAGTGACCTTGCATTGTTCATGATCTCTTGCTAGAGATCCATCAGGTTCATCTTCTTGCTTGATTTTTGTTTTCTGTTCTCCTTCATATCCATTCTTTGGTTCTTCAGACTTTATATCTTCTTTATCTAGTTCACAGAATACTTGAGTTTCTTCTTTGACTTCAAATTCATGTGCTTCATCTGATCTAGTTTTCTTATAATCTTGATATTTTCCTATATATTATGAATATTCACTTAGAGCATCATAATAATTTTCTGAATTTGAAGTGCTTGGAATATTAGTATTGTATGAAGAATGAAACATTGTTTTTAAAGATGATTCACATGATTCATTTGAATCATGATCAATAACTATTTTTCTTTTTAGAGTTTCAATCAACTCTTTTTGTTTTTTATTTTCATCTTTATAAAGTTCAAGTGAGAGCAATACCATATACATTATACTACCTATATCAATAGATATCATAATGTTATTCTTTGAATTATCAATTGCTTCAAAAAGCTTTGAATATAAATAATATTAAAATGTCTCAAAGCCTTCATTCATTGCTTCTTTATAGATGAATTGTATAACCATATCTAGCTTACCTTTAGATTTTTCAATCACTTTTCTAGTGCCATATTTTATAACTTCTAATATTGTCTTTCTGATTATGGACTCCATATTTCTTTCCATAATGATCAAAGTTTGTAATTCAATGATTTAATTCTTTTGAAGTAGTAAACCTTATATATCCCAAGTTTAATATGCAATCAAATATGAAATTTGCAAATTTCAAGTTTTCTAAACTTTTGTTGTAGAGATCCTTTTAACTCCCTAATATATTAAATTTACAAAATTTTCAAATTATTTAAAAGATTTAAATAACTCCAAACCAAAAAAACTTCACTCTTCAAAAAGCTTAAAAAAAATTAAACCTTAAATCTTAAATCCTTTTAACTCCAAAAAAATTGAATTCTTCAAACTTTTAAACTTTCTAATCTTCAACCCTTGAAAATATTTAAAAGCCTTAAAAACTTCAAATATTAAATCTAAGTGGTAAACCTTATCACTCCATATCTAAAAACATAAATTCAAATTAAAGTTGGTTTTTGAAAAAATCTTAATTAAGGATGTCTAAACCTTATTACTCCACCTAACTTTTCAAAAACCAATTTGAATTTATTTCCCTTCAAAACTTTATTATGTGCCAAGAATAGAATGTAATGCCTAAAGATGTTACTTGGGCTGGCCAATGAGTATTTCATGGTAGTAGTCAAGAGTGAACGTTTGCTATCGTTCGTCAAATGATCTTTTGCATTCACATTCATTGTAGCTATCTCGTATCTCCTCTGAATAATATCTAACATATTTTCTATTGTGATCAAAGTCTCTCCTCTAGAGGTTCCCAAGCATTTCTTCTCTGATGGTGGCCAAACATCACTTTTTTTATGGTGGTCAAACATCTCTTTTCTGATGGTGGCCGAAAATCTCTTTTATGATGGTGGTCAAACATATCTCCTTTGGATGGTCAGACATATTTCTTCTAGTGGTGGCCAAATATCTCTATGCTAGTGGTGGCCAAATGTCTCTTCACTAGATATGGCCAAACAACTTTGTTCTCGGTGGAACGTTTCTCCTCTAATGATCAGATTTTGATTGCACTTTATATTTATGATCTAATAAATTCTTGATCGAGTTTTTTTTTTGAGAACATGTTGTTGTATCTCTTTGATCTCCTTGATAGCACATTCTACAACATTACTATTTTCTTTCTTCTAGTAGCTCATTCAATAATCTAAACAACATTTAGTATGTCCTAATTACTGATAGCCCAATGCTTGATTTTGGTTTCTTAGTGCCTTGTAGCACTCTTCTTTTCTCCCTAGCACCTAATTTTATTTTATATTATAACTTCTACCATGAAGATAACACTCTTCTATCTTTCCTTGAGCTCTAATATCTTCTATTATTCCTTGAATAATAGGTACCTAATATATTCTATCTTGCCTGAACTTAAAATGCTTATCTCCTTGTTTTTCCTTGAATACTAGAACCTCACTTACGCTTGAATCTTGATAATGATTCATTGTATAATAAATATCAATTAGCTATAGTGATATGCTTTTAGATAGCCTATATATTGGCATTTATATTATGGCATATTTCATTTATTGTTGCAATGAATATCTTCCTTGAAGAACCTAGTTCAAAAATTGATCCACAATCAAAGACTGAATTGATGTAAAGATATTTTTAGTCAATCTAGTTCTTAAATATATCTTGGGAAGCTTATAATGCTTCCTTCTCTTATTCTCTGTACTTTATTTCTTCTTTGTTCTATATTGCTTCTCTTATCTAAAATATTAACTGCTACACCTTCTCCAAGAATCTTAGATGCTCCTATGTCCTTAGAAGCTAAGATGCTTCTCTATCTTTAGAAGCTATGACGCTTCTCAATCTCCAATAGCAATGATGCTCCTCTGTCTATCTAAAATATATTTGCAATGTATGGAATCTATCTCCAATGTCTTAGGTCACACCTAAGAACCAAATATGATTCTCCTCCTTTCTAGAAAATCCAATATCAATGTTAGGGTGACTATGAATGTCCCCGAATGACCAACTTTCTCCTGAGTTGGTTCTTTCTCAATCTTCAATAGTGATTCTCCTCTTCTTCTCTAGAGAATCTTGAATATTATCAGGGTGACTTTGAATGTCCTTTAATTTATAAATTTATTCTAAGTTGGATCTAAATATAACAATGTCCAACTATATTTTGAGTTGACCCTTAATCAAATCTTAACCGAGTCCTAGTCTTCATTGGTTTTCCTTCAACCAAGTGGAAAGACCCTAGCATTCAAATCAGGGTGACTATTCCTTGTCCCCTCAATATCTACTCAATCATACCTTTTAAAGTAGAGTTCAAGTCTTCATTACTATAAAAGTGGAAAGACTCTAATATTAAGGTGGCTAATATAACTCTCTAAAAAATGGACAGAGTTAAATGGTAGATCTGATACCATTGTTGGTTTTTAAGCCTTACTATCTCAAAATATCATAGGTCCCAATATAAATAAGCCACAATATTAAAGGTGTAAATATTTATAATGAAGAGTAGAATAATATATTTGAGCAATATAATATATATCAAGGCTAATATAATAATGAAAATAGCATTCACTTATAATATCAAATATAAATGTAAAATGGCCAAAGTCATTCATGCACAAGCATGAAAAGAACTTACAATATTAATTGCTCAAAATATGTATACAAGCGTTATTCCTTTTCTATATCTTCCTCTTACAATTGGATAATCTGATTTTATTGATTTTTCATGGATCTTTACCTCCATAATATAGCCATAATAATATGACTCTTCAAGATCAAATGGCATTAGCTCAATCGGTTAGATTCCTCAACATTCAAGGAGGAGACAAAGGTTCAAATCTTGCCAAGTGATACATGGATAATATCCAAGATTTGTGGTAATACCACTATGTGGTGATGATGTAATATAGGTGGGCCATATTTCAATCCTATATAACCAATTGAAAAATAAATATGACTCTTCAAGTACTTGACTATTGCTCTCCATATGACAACTCCCATGGCCTTTGGCTTATCATCTTGCCACTTGCATCCTAGACTCTTCACTTTCTACTTACATGTACACTTAACTCTATGACACTCACACACTTCTGCATGAATCTACTCTCCTACATGCACTACTAATAGAAGACACTTATGCACTTACTCATTCTACATATTTGCACACTTACTCGTATGCAAAATAAAGATGACACCCAACAATGAAAGGAAGAACAAGTGATATGCAACCAAAATATGAACTTTGTATTAATTCTTTGAATGGGGCCTTGATCCCCTTTTTACAATGCTATTCCCCACGCGAACAAGGGCATGATTACAACATTAGCTTGCTCAGATTACAATGGGCCGAAAGAGGGGTAAGATGCCCCTTTTCGCCAAGCACAAATGATTGGGGTGTCTTCGGTCTTCTTCTGCAACAATGAGAGGGGTGAGTGGGCTTGCGTATCCTGAGATCGGACCACTCCAGCTTTAGCAACCACTCCAGATTCCTGTTTCCTACACACAAGTAAATAGACAAGGGTTTAGTAGCACCTATAGATAAGATTGGAAACCAAAATGTGAATCAAAACCCTCGGATAAATACATAGAAAACACAGAAGAATAAATTAAAATGCCTTGCTGAACAAAAATAAAATGAAAGCTCATGGATCTGATCGTGTTTCGGGTTTTTGGATCTACTCTGTGTAACCATGGGGTGCACAGTTGAGACTAGGTAACAAAAGATACGATGATCAAGAAACCACAGAGTGAGTGGTTGACTCTGCGTAACCACAGACTATGAGTTGGGGCCAAAAGGTAGAATCTCTCAAAAGATGCACTCCGGGGGTTCGAATCTTGGATCTCCTTGAGGCACGTGTGATCTCTTGGCATGATTTCGGTAGCGTGACAGTGTATTTCTTTGACCTCCTCTATTTTATGGGGTAAATTTTATTTTATAAGCAAGCTCGGGGCCTTGGATGGAGTCAGAGTGAGTCACTCAAGGTGCTTCACTTAACTGGGGGATGTGTGAGTGGAACTGAGGTGAGTTGGCTTGATGAGTGAGTGCAACTAAGGTGAGTTGGCTTGATGAGTGAGTGCAACTGGGGTGATATTCCTAATGCATGAGTGGAACTGCAATGCAAAGTGGAGGATGAGTGGGTGGAACTATGGTGATAAAATCAATGCATAAGCACATGTGCAGTGAAGTGGAGTGTAATGTGGAGGATGCCCCATGTGAAGGGATAAAATGTGTGAGATGTGGCATGATGATGGATAGTTGTGACTAGAATACATGTCCCTTGAGGAGATAAGGTATCCTACATGAGTTTCCTAGATTAATAATAATCTAGAAAATGTGATTATGTGCAAGATTTTATATGTCTAAGTTTGTACTTAGGCATATATATCTTATTATGCAATGTTGTGTGGTGGGATGCAAGTGGTGTTGTGTGAGTGCCTAGGATTTTGTGTCTATAGATACCCCTTTTTGTACTGCATTGTGTGAAACACAATGCGGTGCAAAAACCAATGACACCTATCTTTATTGGATGAATGGACTCAAATCTTCTCGACATGCAAGAATGAATGACTTGAAAATTTTGATTTGTTTGCTTACCCCCTCAATTGGCGAATGGGTAAAGAATGAAACCCATGAGCCAATTGACCAAATGTGGATGATGAAAGGAGGTGGATGATTGCATGATGTGGATGTGATGCAAATGTATGACATTTTGATCAATTTGATACCCCAAGTTTGGGATTGTTTGTGTTTTTGCAAATTTGCTTTTGGTTCATTGTTGGCAATTGTTGTGGTAAAATCATCAACCATGTTTGTGAGCTCGTGAGTCCCGCTACTGTTAATAGTCACTCCTGTGCATCAGAGCCAATGCACTAAGACCTCGATACTCGAGTGATTTTTGATTAATACCAGATTTGATTTGATTGTTTTCTACTTTTGACCCAACAAAAGGGGTTTAAGGATAACCTTTTGCAAATTTTGTTTGAACACAACCAAGCTCAAATATTGAGGGACCTAGTTGATTTAATGCCATGTGTGATGATGTGGAATGTTTGAATGAGTGTCCTTATGGTGAGCTACCCATCCTACCGGATTGCATGGATAACCAATCATTGCAACCGCCAGGTGTCTAGAGTAAATCACTAGATAGAAGGTTCACTTGAGATGATGATGATGTGAGATGATGATTTGGGGGTTTGCATTGTATTTGTTTTTTTTTTTATTTTTAAACTATGCGCTTCATGGTCATATTAGTCAACAACCATGTGGTCCATGGTTGGCATAGCTAACGTGGGGTGTAACATATAATGTCGGCCTCATTTAAGGTTCTATAAATATGACGCTTTTTATGAGTGGAGAGCGATGGAGGTGAGCGAGTGGGTGAGGTGGGTGTCATGGTGGAGGAAAGGTAGTGTATGCAAAGGTAGGTTTTGAGGCCTTTGCTTGCTTATTTAATTTTGTGTTTTCAACCACTAAGAGGGTTGGAAGTGTTTTTTTTTTTTTTGTTTTTACAACCACTAAGAGGGGTGAATATTTTTTTTTTTTTTTTTTTTTTTTTTTAACTAAGATGGAAAATGTTGAATTTTTTTTTGTAGATGCATGAAAAATGAATGTTTTTTTGTTTTTGTGATTTGGATTTTGCTTGGTGTTGCAGGTGAAGTTTATTTCAGCCCGACATAGATGGTCGTGTGCCCTTTTCGATGTGCGGAAGGCACTTACTACTGATGATTGGAAATTTTTGGATGATGTTGGCTTGGGTGGATGTGGGTGGGTGAAGACCATCAGGGTAGATGAGGATTACTTGTCTGTGCTTGTAGAGAGGTGGGACCCTGATAGGGGGTCATTTTAGCTCTCGATAGGGGAGCTTACTATTACCCTGGAAGATGTGTTTCGCATCTTCCATGTTCCTGTGGAGGGGGTACTAGTCCGAGTAGGCCACAACAAGGAGGAGGCCTTGAGGCCTATTTATGATGATGATTGGGATGTGGATTGCAATAAGGGAGGGTTCCCTTACCTTGATCTATTTTGAGGGCATAAGCTAGGGGCGTTGCAAATTTTTTTGATGTTTATTCTGGGCAATATGTTGTTGCCTAACAGTATGGGTTCAAGGTTCCCTTGGAACTAGGTACCACTTGTGCTTGGATTGATCGTTGAGCCATAGGTTTATGCGTGGGCTCCCACTTTACTTTGCTAGTTGTATATTGAGCTCTATGAGGTGAAGAGGTAGGAGCGAAAGGGGCTCAATTGTAGTTTGCTTCTTCAGTGTTGGGCATGGGAGCACATCCGCATGGCTCATCCAGATGGTTTGCCATGTTAGTGGGATCAGGCATTACCTTGTGCTCTTCACTGGTGAGCTAGTGAGGAGACTGCATCGAGTCATCATGATCGTATAGGTTAGGAGTATCGGTGATGTTGGATGCATTGATGGGTGTTGATATCTATTGGTGACCTTGGTGGGGGTTTCTTGGGAGGATGATGTAGCATAGCTTTGGGTGAGGCGAGGTAGGTGGGTAGTGGGGAGCCATGTACGAGAGATGGAGTTCATCTAGTTCTCTCAGGTGATGAGGTAGTTTAAGCTGGTGTAGGGAGTTCTAGATGCTCCCAGGATGTATAGGCGATGGGGCGACGAGCTCAGTCTTCCAGTTGCCCCTAATTTTTAGATAGTGGATGATGTAGGTGATGATGTAGTAGTCGATGTTCCTGATGTAGATGATGTAGGGATGACTATAAAATATGATGCTTAGTTCATGGTATAGCCTCCATGGAGATCGATCCAGGTAGTGGATGATGGGTCTAGTGAGGAGGTTTCTTGATGGGTAAAACATCATTGAGGTAGTAGTAGTGGGAGGGTAGTCAGATCTGATATGCCACCCATAGATACTAGGGTTGGGGGTGATGGATATGGAGGATATGGAGGATATGGGGGATATGGAGGAGAGGATCCTCCTCCACACCATAGTGAGGAGGAGTGGGGGGTTCTCCAGGTGGAGTGAGATAGTTTGGGTGAGGTTATGAAGTCTCGTGATGTAGAGATCATGAGGCTATAGGGTGAGGTGGATAGGCTATGGGGTGAGGTGGATGGGCTATAGAGTGAGATGGATGGGCTATGGAGTGGATCAAGTGGTGGTGGGGATTTGGGTACTATTGCATCTCGAGATGCAGAGATCATGAGGCTTTAGGCTATGGTTGCATAGCTACAAGTTGAGGTAGTCGAGCAAGCCCAGTGCTAGGATGTAAATTTGGTTACTACCTAGAGGTAGGCTACCTATATTGCTAGTCTAGAGGATAGGCTGAATGAGCATCGTATTCCTCTTCTTGTACCTCCTTCATCATCAGTGTTGGGCTCCAATAGGTAGAGCGAGTCTAGGCCTAGCGGTTTGAGGTCTCATAGGTCATCTGGTTCACATGCACCCTCTGGGTCATCGACACATGGGCCTCGCAGGGGTCATGGGGGCGCTAGCTAGTAGCACCTTATCACTTATTTTTGTATTTTCTATTTTTGTTTATGAGCCTTAGTGCTCTGATGTATACAACCTATGGGTATTTTGTACTTATGCGACTCATATATATATATACATGGCTTATATTATGATTATTTTGTTGTGCGCTTTTGTTTATTTTATGTATGGATGCATATGGAATGATGTGATGTATGATGTAATGTTTATTGATGTTATGTTCTAATGCTCATTTGGTATTTATAGACTCTTGCTTGATCAACATTATCTTGTTGTTTAATCAAGGGCATAGATAGATGGTATTGACATGGATTTATGATATGTGGTAATGAAAATGTTATGGTGTTATTGGGTGGATGATCTAGGGTGTTCTTACAAAGACTCAAACATCCTAGTGACTTCAAAAAACCCATTTAGGTATTTCACAGATCTTCATTATGCAAGGGTTGTCCTAGTGGTTTCAAATTTCTCAAGGACCAACTGTGTGTGCAATGATTATTCATTTCCCATTATGAGCTAGGTCAAACTAATCAATTGTAACTTATGCCAATAAGTTAGCTCATTCGAGAGCATCCATAGGTCTATACAAAAGAAGGTCGCTAATGTGATAGACATGGCGCCACGCGTAAGGATACCTCATTGCCAGGTGGGATTCATTCAGCCCATTGTTGTAATGAGGATCACCCCATGGTTTTTGAGACACTAAGAGTTCCAGGGATTCAAGCTCCTTCCCTTCTTTTATTGCATTGGATTTTAGGGATTGCTCATTTTGTGATGGAGCAATTAGATTTTATTGCTTACACTTGCTCATTTTGAGGAAGAGCAAGGGGATTTTTATTGCTTTGAGGTACTTTTTAGGATACTTGCTCATCTTGAGGAAGAGCAAGGGATTTTTTTTTTGAAATATTTTTGGGATACTTTCTCGCTTTGAGGAAGAGCAAGGGATTTTATTGCTTTTTGTAATATTTTGGGATACTTGCTCGCTTTGAGGAAGAGCAAGGGATTTTTTTTGGAGTGAAGGTGGAGCTTGTCCTTTTGTCAACTCTGTAGCACTCTAGACCATGCACATAATTGGATGAATAGGGGAAACCTTTCACTTATGGAAATTAGCTACTTTGACTTTGTTATGCCCAAGGTTCACAATGTTTTAATGTGTTTTTGATGTGTGTGATCCAAGAGGAAACTTGATTGACTAGGAATGACCTGTTGCATCTAAAGACTGCTTGACTTTGAATCACGTTTGTTCAAACACTAGGAATGGTTGAGTGATTGAAAACATTTGGAAATTGTGTATGGTTGATGTGATTTGTGATGTTTGTGATACTTTCGATGTAATATTTTGAAAATTAAAAGATGCACACAAAATAGTCAATGGCCGCATAATTGTTATTGCTAACAATTATACGGTATCTATCCTACTTTATGTGAGTCCCTTAATTAGCAAAATATTATAAGGAAGGTTACACATTATTGTGATTGATGGATTGCTAAGTGATGTAGGATGCCCCTGATTAAGGCAACAAGACATAGTAGACTAGCGATCATCCGAATTAACCAAATGATCTAATGTAATGAATGGTATGAACAAATTGCCTAAAATGCATGTATGGGATGTGTGGATGGATGTATGAAATGCAAATGAAATATTTTTTATATTTTGCTCTTTTTATTTTGTTTTTGCTTTTTTTGTTTATTTTTAGCCATGTATATGTACATATATATAAGTTGCACTATGCATAAAATACCTTTAGATGTATTATGTTTAACGGCTCAGGTTCCAATAATCCTTCTAAGTTGGCAAGTCTATACGTTCCTGGACCCACCTTCTGCTTGACAATGTATGGACCTAACCAATTAGCCATGAATTTATCTCTCAAATGTGGTAATGCATTGGTGTTCTATTGATTCTCTTTAAGAATGAGATCTCCCACTTGAAATTCATGAGGATGGACTTTTGCATTGTAGGTATGCTTGATGCGATCTTGATATACTCGTAGATGTTCTAAGGCATTGATGCACCTTTCATCGAGGAGTGTTAATTGGTCAAGATGTGCTTGTCTAGCTGTGTCGTCATCCATGAATTCTTGCAATGTAACTCATAAAGAAGGGATCTCGAGCTCAAGAGGTATGATTGCTTCAGCACCATAGACCAATGAAAAAGGTGTTGCCCCAGTTGGCATTCTGATGCTTGTTCGATAAGCCCATAGTGCCAAGGGGAGTTGAGTGTGCCAATCTCTATGATTTTCTTTGATAAGTTTCTTGAGAATGGCTATCATTGTCTTGTTGGTCGCTTCGGCTTGTCCATTTGCCTGTGGGTAATAAGGAGTCAAGAAACTATGTTGGATATTGTACTTGTTGCATAAGGCTCAAACATCCTTGTTCTTAAAAGACTTGCCATTGTCTAAAATGATTTTGGAAGGAATCCCAAAATGATAGATAATATGCTGAAGTATAAACTCCGCTATTCGAGGTCCAATCGTTGTGGTCATTGGAATTGCTTCGACCCATTTTGTGAAGTATTCCATGGTAGTTATGATGAATTTATGTTGTCCTGAAGAGGCAGGTGAAATTTTACCAATCAAATCTAGGCCCCATTGTGAAAAGGGCCAAAGGATTTGAATGGGTTGTAAAGCTTGTGATGGTACATGAGTCAAATTGGCGTGATGTTGGTATTTTTGATATTTCTTGACGTATTGACAACAATCACTTTCCATGGTGGGCCAATAATAACCCATGCATAAAATGCACTTTGCAATGGCCATTCCACTAAAGTGGCCACCACAAGTACCATCATGGGCTTCAGTTATAGCTCGTTGTGCCTCAATGGGATCTAGACATCGAAGTAGAACTCCATCATAGCCACGTCTATACAACACATCCCCCAAGAGAGTAAAATGAGCTGCTTTTTGTTTGAACATTATTTTTGTAGTTCACATCATTTCTGATGGGAGGGTCCCAAATTTGAGAAAGTCTCTTATCTCATCAAGGTAAGAATTGTATGGCTCCGCGTGGACCAAACAAACACTCTTCTCACCTTCAGACTCTACTCGTTTGATTGCTGACTTGGACACTATTGTTATGATAAGTGGTTGGACTTCTCCATGTTCATTCTTAGGAATCAAGGATCCTAAAGAAGCCATTGCATCCACAAATCTGTTAGTCAAATGAGGCAAGTTGCTAATCTCATACCAATCAAATTTCTCTAGCAACTTCATTGCTACTTCGTGATACTGTTTCAAGACTGGTTCTTTGCATTGGTATTCTCCCTTCACTTGACAAATGATAAGTTGAGAATCACCAAATATGCTTATTCATTTGATACCCATAGCTATAGTTGATTGAAGCCCCAAGATTAGGGCTTCGTACTCTGCATTGTTATTTATGCATGGGAAGTCGAGTTTGAATGATAAAGGAATTAGAATTCCTTCGGGTGTGTAAAACACGACTCCAGCACCTTGTCCTCTTTCACACTTTGATCCATCAAAGAAAAGTGTCATGTCAACATCATCCTCGAGGAGGGACTAGTTCTTCTTGTTCAGTGATAGAAAAGACCAAATCATCTGGAAGCTCTATAAGTATTGGTTGATCATTTGGTAATGGAGCTTCTGCAAGTTGATCGACTATCACCTGACCTTTGATGGATTTTTGACTAATGAATTTGAGATCAAATTCCATTAAAAGCATTATCCATTTTGTGGTATGGGTGTTATTGTATGTGCGAGTCATCATGTATCATAGAGGATTATCTCTAGCTATGACATAGGTAGTGTTAGTTAGAGTTTCTTAGTGGCAAAAACCACTGCTAAGCATAATTTTTTGACATAAGCATATCTTGTCTCATAACTTACCAATGTTCGACTAATGTAATAAATTGCTTGCTCCTTGTGATTCTTATTTTTTATGCAAGCATTGTCCCTAGTGCAAAATCTGTTGTAGAGACATAAAGGTGAAAAGGGACTCCTGAACGAGGCAGTGTAAGAACTGGTGGTGAAGCTAGATACTTCTTTATGTCATCAAAAGCCTCTTGAAATTCAGTTGTCCAGGAAAATATCACCCCCTTCTGTAGCAAGTGATTGAAAGGCCTACATTTTTCTGAGAGTTGTGCAATGAATCATCGGATAGATTGAATCTTTCCTTGTAAACTATGCAACTCTCTCAGATTTGTTGGAGGTGGCATCTCGATGATGGCCTTGACCTTATCAGGGTCCACTTCAATGCCTCACTTGGAGATAATGAATCCTAGAAGTTTTCCTGATGTGATACCAAATACACACTTCTTAGGATTCAACCTTACCTTATGTTCAAGCAATCGATCAAAAACTTTCTCTAGAACCTCAATATGCTCAAGACATGTTTTAGATTTGGCAATCAGATCATCCACATAATATTCAATGATTTTATGCATATAGTCATGGAAGATGTACGTCATGGCACGTTGATAAGTAGCTCCTACATTCTTAAGGCCAAAAGGCATCACCCTATAACAAAAAGTCCCCCAAGGTGTGGTAAATATCATCTTGTGTTGGTCCTCAGGATTAATTTGAATCTGATTGTATCCTGAGAAACCATCCATTAATGAAAGCATTTCATGGCCTGCGTAGGAGTCTACAAGTTGATCAATGTTGGGTAGAGGAAAATCATCCTTGGGGCATGCTTTGTTTAGATCTCAAAAGTTAGTGCATACGCGTACCCCCCATTCAGCTTACGAATGGGTACCATGTTAGAGAGCCACTCTGGATAATCAATTGGGACTATGAAATTCATGTCCAGTAGTTTTTGTAGCTCTTCCTTGACAATCAATGCTATGGTTGGATGAAGTTTCCTTAGTTTTTGCTTGAAAGGCTTAGCATCTGGTGCTAAGGTAAGGTTGTGGACCACCAAATTGGGGTCAAGGCTAGGCATGTCCTTGTATGACCATGCAAATATGTCTTTCTTCCTTGTCAAGATGTTGATCATATGCTCTTTCTCTTCTATGGATAAATATTTTGCAATTTTGATGATTTGTGGATTGTCCACATCTTGGCTAAGGTTCACATCGATAGATTCTTTGATAAGCATATGGGAACCTTCCTCTAGCTGATGTGGAGTTGGGATGAGATGGATATCATCCTCCACATGCTCAAATGACTCAGAGGTCTCCCCTTCTACTTTAGTTTGAAAATTTAAGGTAGAGGAGGATGAAGGTTGTTATGGAATGTAAGCATTTGAAGCTCGTAATAACTCTTCAGATAGGATAAATTTAGTGATGGATGGTAGGGATGAAATCCTATCCATGGTGATAAGGCTAGCATCGATCGAAATCAGCTTCACCAAATCGTATGGGTTATGAAGTGGGGTGAACAAGTCAACAAAAATCATATTGACTTGGTGGAAATGAGGTGGCTATGATTCGAGGAGTGATGGCTCACTCTCTCTAGGTTGCAACTAACCTAAGGTGGATGAATGGTGATGCTATGGGAGTGACCAAGGTGGTGGTGGTGGATCTAGCTCAGGGTGCTCACGCTCCTTGTTGAAGTAAAATATGGTGTGATCTATAGGAAACATCTTGGTATAACACTCATCTCTCTCGATGGGCTCTGTAGGGACCATCAAATATTCGAATGATCCAATCTAGGTTTGCTTGTATCTATTGGAATTCTCCAAAATCTTCATCGAAGATATAATCCCCAAAATATTCATCAGAGATGTAATCATCTAGAATATGATCAATCATGAATGTATGCAATACAATATCTAAAAAGGCCTCATGTAAATGAGGTGCAAAGTTAGGGTCCAAGTACTCATCATCAATATCATCACAATCATCACTCTCCTCATCCTCTTCTTCATACTCAAGAGTGAGTCATTGAAAGGTATTGTTGAAGGAAGAGTCTGAGGTAGAAGGTCTGTATCCTAGACCAGAGCGATCATGTGCTTCTCGGTATTCAGGCTCAATAATGTGATGTGGACCCTGCTCATGTCATCCAAGTCCGTATCCCCACTAGTTGACCCATATCACAAAGGGAAATCTGGGTTGGATAGATATTCTAAATTGGCATTAAACTCTTGTAAGGGTTCCTCATTAGGAGGAGGTGGATCGAATGAAGAATCCACTCCCCCATATATGAAGTTGATCCTATTTGGTCGGGAACCCATTCTGTACACTACACCTATGGCTAAAGGTGGGTCGCATGGGCGACCATAGTCTCTGATTGACTCAATAGGTGGTGTAACTGTGACACTTTCAATGATGTACTCACCAATGCTTGGATTGGCAAGATGTACTACAACTTGAGCTGGTTGGGATGATGATGGCTCAATAGATGAGGAAGGTACTTCTATGGTGGCTTGCGGTTTAGGTGGAGGCGATGGCTCCTCTCGGATAGGTGACCCTATCTGTGAGATGATGGGTGGTGATGTTTGGGGTGGATTAGGCTTGATTGGGTTGTTAGTTGATGGAGTAGGTTGAGCTAAGAATGTGAATGGTGTTTGTGAAGTGGGTGGTGTGGTTGATGAAGTGGGTGATTGGTTAGTGGGATGATCGGGTGTGGTGGAAAAATGAAATGTGGTGGATGAGGGTTGACTAGAGCTGACGCTTTTGGATGCAAAAGTAGGATCAACTATCAATAATTCCTTTGGGATGGGAGATTTTGATGAAGTGATGTTAGTGGGAGTGGTTTATATGATGAGTGGTTGAATGGAGAGGTGGGTGGATGGAAGCAGTGGCTCATAAGGATTTGAGATCAAGTTGCAGTATTTAAAAGGCTCTGTGTCTGCTTGGATGCAATGTACTTTACCCTCGTGTACATATTTGAGACATTGGTGTAATGTTGAGGGCACACACTTCATATCCCTAATCCAAGGGCATCCAAGAAGTATGTTGTATTGCATCACCCCTTCCAAGATGTGGAAGAGTACATGAATGGTCTTCACCCCCATGATGACAGGAAGAACTATGTTCCCCATAATTGAGCATAAAGCATCATTAAAGGCCCTTAAGGTGAAGGTGGATGATGTAATGTGGGATGATGGTAGGTTAAGGTGTTTGATGGTAGGAGTGGTAATGAGGTTGATGGAGGAGCTGGTGTCAATAAGTACTCTCTTGAATGGCTTCCTATCAATATGAGCGACTATGTGCAATGGAGGATCTAGTAAATCTGATGACACACTCTTCTCCTCGAAGTCATAAAATGCTATCGAGGGCTCCATGCATTTTTGTACACTCCCCACAAAGGAGTTGAAGGCATTAGGGTCTTCTGATTGTACTTCAATGGACTTGAGAATCTCCATCAATGCATCACGATGTGGGGGAGACTATTGTATTAGCTCATAAATTGATAGTTTTATCGATGCTATTTTCAAACTCTATGTTAACCGATTGCCTAGGGTGATGGTTGGGTGAGATGGATTACTTGGATTATGGATGGGTAGAGGTGGAATGGATGGCCCTAGTTGTATGGGGACATTTGGTTGTGTTGTAGGAGCTTGGGTTGTACGATTTTCTTGTCTTTGCCCATGGGTGACCACACTGATAGCCCCTACAAAACCTTGGTGTAGTTGAGACACATAGTTGACTTGGTTGGGAGGAACTATAGAAGTTGATGCTCCCATTGCTTGTTGATTTACCTCATGATGAGGCAAAGGTGTCTAATATATACCAAGGTTCTGATTAGGTTGGGCTAGTGGATTTTCAACTTTGATATTTCCTGCTTCTAGTAAGTCTTGCACAATATATTTAAACCCATGGCAATTTTTGATATCATGTCCTTTTTACCGATGATAGATGTAGTATAAATGCTCTCTATAGGCTTTTGATCTCGGCTTGCTAGGGTCTTCGGGTTTAATCTTCGATAATGTGAAAAGTTGTGCCACATACAACTTCTGAAAGATAGATGAGTAGGGCTCTTGCAATGGTGTGTAATTGCATTTGGACCTAAAATGATGTTGTTGCCTTTCTACAGGTTGTGTTTGATTATGTACCTACTGTGGGGGTGAGACCACTTGATAATTCAATTGTTGTGCTTGCTATTGTTGTTGTTGGGGTTGTTGGATCTAAACTTGGGCTTGTTGATTTGACTATGAGGGTTGGCCCAAGACTATCTGATTAACTTGAGTGACCTTGGACTAGCCATGGTTATTCCCCTTTTGGTTCTTATTCTACCACTCTTTCTTCCTAGGCTTGATCTCACCCTCTTGAATCTTTATATCCTCTATCACTCTAGCTTGGGCGAGTGCCTCATCAAATGTTCTATACTGCTACAATTATAGCAACAAAGAGATGGGCTTGGCACAACTCTTCATGAACATTCTTGTTAGCTCTATCATGGGGAGGGAGAATGGTAATTTGATCATAACCACCTTCCAAAATTATTGGTGGGGTTGTGATAGTGTGGGATGTTAGCATGAAATGAATTGTGGTATGGGGGTTGAAAGTGGTTCTGGTGATGATGAGGTGATGGGGGTGTGATATTATGTTGACCTGAGGGGCCAACATATGTTTGATGATATGGAATACTAGGTGTAATCATGGTTGGGGGTCTCGACACCCAAGATGTATCTTGAGTGAAGAAGTTCTGAGGATGGGATGTGGGTGGTTGGTTTTGATGGCCCCCTTGCGACTATTAGTGTTGATCGATATTAGCACTATGATTAGCATTATCAATGATCATTTTTTGTAGCTATAAAAATGCTTGCTGCATAGCAATCATGGAAGAGGATGGTATGGCTATGTAGGTGGGTGGTGGTTGGGCTGGTCGTGTGGATGCAAGCGGAGGGTAAGTGGCAAAAGGTATTGCCACTAAATTTGGGAGGGTGTAGTGTAAAGGACCTATGGATGTAATGGGGGCATGGATGTGGGGATCTATGAAGCAACACTGGTATGTGCTCTAGAGAGGGATTGGCACTACTGAGGCCTTGATCAAGCCAAGTGAAAGGATGTTGGTGAGATGATGATGGGTGATGGTTGGTTATGGTTGCAATGATTTGTTCGAAATATGGATTGGTGAAGGTCTGATTGGTTTACTATGGGTATGTGAAGATGGTTTCTTGATGCAATGGGGGTGTGGTGCAAGGTGGAATGGTGAGTGGTGGCAGTGATGGAAAGGCCATGCTAGCGGTACCCAGGTAAAGCCTAACGATGTCCAAGTCTACATATGTGACCCGACCACCTTGTGGCATAAGTGGCTCACTCCTAGGGATCTCAGGAATAGCGGCATGAGTAGCCCTCTGCATGATGTCTATATCCAAGGTAGGGGCCCCACTAGAGGGCCCAAAATTCAGGTTCCAGGACATAGTAGGGTCTACACTAACTTTCCCTACCACCGAAGTGTTAGGGGCCTGACAAGACTGAGACGGGTCCATGGGAGAGGGCAACTGACTCTGAGCTAAAGCTAACCTCTTGGCTTGACTTTGGGTTGTTACCATACACTATGGGTCAAATGAGGTGGAAATGTGGATGGATGTGTGTGGATGTGTGTAATGAAAACAACACACAAAGCAAATAAACAAACAAGTTTGTTCTAGATTTTTGCAAAGTTTGATTTTTTTTTTGAATTTTTGATCTCTTTTTTTGAAGTTTTGATTTTTTTTTTGGAGTTTTGAAAGTTTTTGAAAAGAAGAAAAATCATGTGCAAAATATTTGCCCTAAAATGAATCTAGGATTTCACCTGTATACTCGTAGTGACTAAGCCTGGTGATGAAGTCCAGACAACCATACCCACCAAAATATGGAGATGAAACCCATATCCGATCAGGGAGCACAGGTCCTACCGATCCTCACCCAACACCCCATGGGCAATGATACACCCTTCGAAGAGGAATGCGTGCTATTTTCCATGGTTAGGACAGTTCTTGGAGTCGGCTTTGGCCACAGACGGGTAATAATAATGTTGGTGGTTGGTGATGAAATCCAACCTAACAATGATGAAATCCACCCTTTCCAATGTTCAAGTGAGTGTGTGAGGCTTGTTTAACTTATTGTGTGATGCAAACTATGATGCACTTCCATTTATTGCCTAAATATAGTAGACAAAAGCATACAATAGAAAATGCCCTACTAAATCAACTAAAATATGGATGAATTTTTGTAGCTTTACCTCTCTTTTTTTTTTCTTTTTAAATGCACCTAACTTACGACCTAAATGCATGCAATATCAAATAGGGACAGACCTCTATCTGACCTATTGAACTCTATGAAATATCAAAAAAGAAAAAATTAAGTGCCTGATGTACACACCTACGATTCTTTCACCAATCCTTTCTGACTATGTAACCACTGGATCCACGATTCTATAATAATCCAACCATTGCCTACATGGTTCTTCTTGGTTCTATAATCATGCTGTATGTGGTTCCTCAGGCATAGATCTCAAATCACTATGCTTCTTTGTTTTTTCTTTTTTCACCGTTACCACACCTATGTTTCTCAAGCACAAATCTACAAACACTGACTGTGTGGTTCTACAATTGTAACCATGTGCTCTTCCTTACATTTATTTTTCTCCTCATCTATGTTCTATGACTATGTAACCACACACTCTATGGTTGGTCAAGTGCAGGTACAAAACCATCACCTACATGGTTATTAAGTTATGCAACTACACATTCCATGGTTTCTTAGAGATAGGTTCAGGACAACCAAATTTTAGATTCTTGATTTGCACGCGGTCAAATTTTGAAAACCTGTGAACACACAAAAATACAGATCAATAATTAAAATAGTAAGGCAAATCAAATGGAACCTTTAGGGGGTCCCACCGTGATCACCATTTTGTATGCAAAATAAAGATGACACCCAACAATGAAATAAAGAACAAGTGATATGCAATCAAAATATGAACTTTGTATTAATTCTTTGAATGGGGCCTTGATCCCCTTTTTACAATGCTATTCCCCACGTGAATAAGGGTATGATTACAACATTACCTTGCTCAGATTACAATGGGCTAAAAGAGGGGTAAGATGCCCCTTTTCACCAAGCACAAATGATTGGGGTGTCTTCGGTCTTCTTCTGCAACAATGAGAGGGATGAGTGGGCTTGCGTATCCTAAGATCGGACCACTCCAACTTTAGCAACCACTCTAGATTCCTATTTCTTGCACACAAGTAAATAGACAAGGGTTTAGTAGCACCTGTAGATAATATTGGAAACCAAAATGTAAATCAAAACCCTTGGATAAATACATAAAAAATACAGAAGAATAAATTAAAGTGCCTTGCTGAATAGAAATAACATGAAAGCTCATGGATCTGATCATGTTTTAGGTTTTTGGATCTGCTCTGTGTAACCATAGGATGCATGGTTGAGACTAGGTAATCATAGATGCAGTGGTCAAGAAATTATGGAGTGAGTGGTTGAATCTATGTAATCATGAACTGTGTGGTTGGGTTTGAAAGGAAGAATCTATCAGAAGATTCACTCCAGGGGGTTCAAATCTTGGATCTCCTTGGGGTGCGTGTGGTCCTAGTGTGATTTTGGTAGTGTGACAGTGTATTTATTTGACCTCCCTCATTTGATGGTGTAAATTTTATTTTATAAGTAAGCTTAGGGCCTTGGATGGAGTCAGAGTGAGTCACTCAAGGTGCTTCACTTAACTGGGGGATGTGTGAGTGGAACTGAGGTGAGTTGGCTTGATGAGTGAGTGCAACTGAGGTGAGTTGGGTTGATGAGTGAGTGCAACTAAGGTGAGTTGGCTTGATGAGTGAGTGCAACTAAGGTGAATTGGCTTGATGAGTGAGTGCAACTGGGGTGATATTCCCAATGCATGAGTGGAACTACAATGCAAAGTGGAGGATGAGTGGGTGGAACTGTGGTGATAAAATCAATGCATGAGTACATATGCAGTGAAGTGGAGTGTAATGTGGAGGATACCCCATGTGAAGGGATAAAATGTGTGAGATGTGGCATGATGACGGATAGTTGTGACTAGAATACATGTCCCTTGAGGAGACAAGGTATCCTACGTGAGTTTCCTAGATTTAATAATAATCTAGAAAATGTGATTATGTGCAAGATTTTATATGTCTAAGTTTGTACTTAGGCACATATATCTTATTATGCAATGTTGTGTGGTGGGATGCAAGTGGTGTTGTGTGAGTGCCTAGGATTTTGTGTCTACACTTACATACATGATACTTATGCACATTCTCTCAATATACTCTTGCACTCTAACTTACATGCCACTTGTGCATTTATTGCATATTGCACTCTTATGTGACATGCATTTCTTGCATTTGACACTTACATAAAAGGGGAAATATAAATAACTCATCTAAACTATAGACTCAACCCTATTGTATTACATATTTACAATTATACCATGAATGTGCCATGCGGGTATATTAGCATGTACCAAATAATGTAATATTCCTCAACAAGATCTCCTTAAGCATCATGGATCTTCTTCAACTTCTTCACTATATCTTTTTTATTCATCCCTAAGAGTTAGGCTTGTGTTGCTGACATTGTATCTAGAAATTTGACTACCTCTTGATACCTCTCCTTTCACAACCAATTACTCTTCATCCCATTAGATGGTTTTAGTCACTTGGTTTATGCTACTTTTCATGTAGGCTACAAATTCAAATTATATCTTGGAACTTATAACTTTGAATTTGATGTTGTGCTAGAGGGAATTCACCCTTTGGACCTTGAAGCTTATCCATAGATCTATTGTCACTTCCTCTTTTAATGTTATTATTTATTCTTAGAGCTCAAATTTTTTTTGATCTCTTGTTTGTTGGGCCTCTTGGAGTTGTTTTTTTTGGTCTTCTAATTATGATTTTTCTTGTTCAATTTGCTTCTTCACCTGGTCTTGCCCTTACACAAGATATTATAAGAGATCCTCTAATTGTTATCTCTTCTTATTAGAATCATCAAGTTGAGACTTGAGGTCCTTAAACTATTTTTTTAGGTGGAAATTTTTAGTGGTATCTTTTTTTAAGGCCTTGCTGTGTCATTAGAGTTATTTATTTTTGAATTTTTAACTAGGCCACTTCTACCTCTAGATTTGCATTCTTTTCTTAAATAGGGCATCCTTTACTACTAGTTGGCCAAATTCCACGATCGCACAAATGGATAGATGATTTACAAGTTGAATCATTTGCTATGGATCAATTATGCTCAAATATAGCTTGGATGGCATAGAAATAAAGTCAACAAGGGATGTGGTATTTCTAAAAGGGTCATTCTACATCGCTTTGGTAATGAACACTATTTTCTCCAAATACTAGTTATGACTACATTGTGATAGAAGCCTAAGAGGTTTTATATTTTAATTGATTAGACTATATTTTGACTCTCATATCTTCATATCAAGGTAAATCAAATACCTGTTGGACATGTCTCCATAGGCACACTAGTGACCTTCCAAATAAAGGCTTGGATAGGTCATAAGACTTCACTATAGTCAGGGTTGCTTTGGTAGGCTTGGTTGTAGAAGATGGTATGGGCAACATCATTGACTGCAATAAGAGTTGCTTGGATTGCAATGGGGGATGATGTGAATGAGATGATACAATAGGTAGAGTGAATTGTGTGAATATGGAAGTGAATGGTAACATCGACAGGTTTGTCCTTGATCCTAATTAAGCCAAAATTTTAGCTAGTGTAAATATTAGTTGTGAAATAGATAGGCTCACTATGTAGTAAACCAAGGGTTGTGAGGTGACAACTTAGATGGTGGATGATGGAAATGAAGTGATCCATATAGTGTTAGAAATTAAGGTTATGGTAGAAGGTGAGGGAAGTGTGATAGAAGAAGGGGTGGGGGAACAAAATAAGTGAGAATAAAAGTAGTAGAGAAAGAAGTGAGAGCAATGGAGAGGGAAAGGGAAGTGGAGATGAAAGTGATGGTGGTTGTTACACCAAGGGAAGGAAAGTGGATATGAAAGTGATGGTGGTTGTTGCACCAAATTATTCCCAACTCAGGAGGATTTTTTCATGGGATATTTCCCTTACTCAAGTTGAGGTGTTTGTTATTTTTGTTGTTGTGCCACTGCCACCTTTTAAAATATTGATACATGAGGATCACATTTCAATTTATGCTACCTATACCTTATTGTTTCTTGCATTATGGAGCTAATGAGAGCTAGAGTGGTTGGCCCTACAAATATCACAATTTTTGATATAGAGGTAGGAAGTGGACTTAGGGGGCTTGTTGGAGATTCTTCAATTATTCTCCCCTTCATATAGTTCTTGGATACCTTATATATAAAATGGTAAAGAATTGTTTGTCAAATGGTCCATCTTGTGTTGGCCTCCTTATTGTCCTCATTTTATATCTCATCCTCTACCATGTGAGGAATTTCCTTTTTGAGTACTCCAACTTCTCCAACGCACCCAAGGCATGATGGTTTGGCTTGATATTTAGGTCAAAGTCATCTTTAATATTCACCTCTACATAGAAATTATACCACTTTAGAGGATTTGTGTACCAATGTTGTACCTCATCGTTGTATACCCAGGTGTTCCCCATAATGGCTAGGGCTAACTCCTAAATGGGTTCATCTCATTTATTCTACACCACTTTTCATGCATAAAGAAGGTATACAAACCCTTGTCTCTTAGATTTTTCTTGAAGTAGTTCTTCATGTCATTGGACCACATATCTTGAAGTTGCTCCAAACCCATATATCTTTGTTTCTCTTCCAACACCCTATGGAATATTTGTAGCATGGACATGATATTAATTATTGACTACTTGAGTGGGTAGAAAGTTGTGTTTTTTAATCTTGAAGTATCTAAGGTCCACATAGTCAGGTTGTATGAAGTACTCGAGGATAAATAAGTAGTCTGGTAAAAATGCTAACAACTCAAAGGGTATGGATAAAAAATTATAAAGTTGGATGAAGGACCTTGTTCACCCCAAGTAGAAATCCCCATTGAGCTATTCCTTTAACTTCAACAACTACCTAGACTCTTTTTGCAACATCAAGATCTTGCCCTTCATCTTCTCTATGATGATATTGTAATTTGTTATAAAAGCAATATGAGGTCTTCCCTGCTTCTTAGCAAGGTACATCCACTCAGTTATTAAAAGTGGTTGCCCATATGGTCCCATATGATCAAGATGAGTTGTAGGGAATAAGTCCTCCTACAAAATGAGCTAGACCAGATAGGAGGTGTAAGTGAACTTTTGTTCCTTCCTAAACTATTTGAGTTGGTTACTTGTCTTATTAGCTATATAGTCGAATAGTCAATCATTTAAGGGTGCCCATGGTAGTTCTTGATTATGTATATGAGGGCAATATGCTAGTCATATAACTTAGCATTTTATTTCTCGTAAAGTATAGTTGTAATCCTAAATAAGACCATCTAGATATCATATTTAAATAATTATAACTCCAACATGATACTGAAGTCAGCAACCTTATTTGGGTTCTTAAGATAAGGGATTAAGAAAACCTTCTAGTAACTTTTATCACACCTTTAGAAGTCTTTCTAGGTCTTTCGATTACAAGTGATCCACATTGTTGGACCATCCTCTACCTTCAACATATTCCTTATGCCTCACTTTATTATATAAAAGGACTCTACTATCCACTAGTGCCATCTAATGCTTCTATCGGTGTAGTCATAGTGTTCTGCATATACCTCTATCAATTCTAGGCAATTCCACACCTATGGGACCAAGTTCATTACTAGGCTTGAGGTTCATATTTTGCTTATGTATTTATGATCCCATAATGAACCTCCTAAGGGCCTAACACTTCCAATAACATGTTTATATTTTCCCTCTTTTAGCCTTCTATATGGCTCATCAAACAGCTCCTTAGATATTCAAGGAGGAGGAGGGGAAGAATTCCTTCTTTTCATCTTCTTTCCCTTCTCCTTGGAAGACCCTACCTCTTATGTTGTTTCTAAAATTAGAATTTTTGGAGTGGTTATTGGATGGGCAATGGTGGTATACAGTAGAGACACATGGTTGGCCTTAGGAATGGAAAGGATTGTAGAGGTGGAAGTGATGTCCATGATGATTAGGAGGTATATTTGTGATTATGGAAAAAGGGAAAATTTACCAAGTGTTAGGCTAGGAAGCAATTTTCTTAACCTAACAAGCAATTCACTAGCTAGGGCAAGCAGTTTGTCTATCTAAAAATGATTAAAGAATTTTTTGCTTTTTTGAGTGATTTGCTCAAAAGACTGAGCAATTTGCTCAAATAAACTAGAAATTTACTTGTTTCAACTTGGGAAAAGTTAAACTTAGGTGGATTGTCTGGTTGGTTCAAGTAGTTATTCATTCAAATGGATTTAAAAGTTTAAAGAACTTGAGAAAAATATTTTATTTTAGATTGAAGCAATTAATTCTTCTCTACTCCAAGTGAATCACTAAGTTATAATATTATATGTCAGCTAGGGAACCCTTTTGGGGTTCATCCCTATCAGTTGGAAAATGTAAAATAATTTGTAGTAGTCCTTTATATTAGTCAAACACTTTTCTTTGTAACTAGAGTAGAAAAGAAGCTCGTTGATGTTGACCTTGCTAGCCAAGATAGAGGATGCAAGGTGATTTGGTGGGTGTGTAATTTGGTTAGACCTCTTGGCTTGGCAAGGGTCAAGAATAATTCACAAGGAGAACATGAGGGAGTAGAGCACATGGTTGTAAAAGTTGAATATATGTAGATGAGGTCCCATAAATTTTTAAGGATAGTTTTATAACTTCCCACTCAACCATGCTTGACAATTTATACCTGAGCATGTAGGTTGGCCTAAGGAGGATAAAATTGCCTATCTAGATAGTTTATTTGTTGGGAAGGTTTTTGGCTAGCAATTTTCTCACCTAAGTAAGTGATTCAATTGCAAGGGAGTGAATTATTTCCCTTTTTTTGGAGGGGAATCATTATAAGGCAAAATCAATGACAAGGAAAAATTGGAGTAAAGAGAAGGAGAGGAAGAGAAAAAATATGTTTTGTTGTGGAAGAAGGAAAGAAAAATGTATGTACATATCTATATTTTTTGATATTCCTATAAAATGGGTTAGTTGTGCTATATGTTTACCAAAATTGACAACACTATTCCATCCATTATAGCGAGCTTGTAGGTATTTAGACCCATGATATGAAGTATTTGATATGACTTGATCTAGAGGGAATCCAATTTTTTATGACCTCTTGGTTTAGCTCTATCATCGTCCCATTTGTATATTAAGTCACCTTCCTTGTAGTGCATCTCAATTACTTGTTTGTTAAACCATATTTTAATTTCTTCTTGGTGTTGGACTATTCACTTAAATATTTTCTATTTTCTATAGGTAATAGGGCATTTAGTTGTACTTACATTGGTTTGATATAGGTGTCTTCAAGCTCCAACTATTGTGACATTTGGAGGGAAGAGAGATCCAAATTAGTTGGTAGCACAACCTCCTTCCCATAGACTAGCATGTTAGGATATGATCATGTAGAGACTTTTGGCATTATTTGATATGTCCAACTCACTTTTAGTAGTTGGGTATGCCAATCCCTCTATGATTTTGTGATAATATTCTTTAGGACAGACTTTGTGAATCCATTGCCCTATGGATAATAATTGGAGTAAATTTTTAACAAAAATCTATATTCCAAGGTAAATTTCATCATTTTAAACCCTATGAAGGAGGTGGCATTATTAGTGAATATTGTGGATGGTGTTTTGATTCTAGTAGTGATGTATTCTAGTAATTGGAAAACCACTTATTGATTAGTTGATTTCACTAGCATTGCTTCCACCCCCTTTGCAAAGTAGTCAGTCTAGGTTAGAATCCATCCATGTATTATACTAGATAGGGGATTAATTTTACCAATGAAGTCTAATACCCATTTTTGGAACTATTTGGTGATGATGATGGGCTTTAGGGGCATTTGCACTTTTATTCTCCTTCACATGAATATGTAATAGGATTTATAATTCTTGACCCACTATAAGAAATTAGAGAATATAGTGGGCTAATATTATCATACTCTTAGGATTTTGTGTCATAGTTGATGTAGAATGATGACCTCCCTCGTCATGATATTATTTGATTAGGGATTTTGATCTTTCTTCTTTAATGCATCTCAACAAGACACCATTTGTGTACTCTAAATACTATATCATCTAACCATTTATAGCGAATTATTTTCCACCTAAATGGGGCCCTTTATTTAGGCTTCAATCCTTCTAGGACCTATTTGGTTACCATGTATCTATTGATGTCTCTCATCCATCATGTTTGATCGTTAAGATCTATTTCATCTACCAAGGCAATCTTGTATTTTGGAGCAAATATTACAAGTTTTTTACATAAGGATCTACCCATGATAAAATTGGTGGGTTTAATTTCTATATCAAACTCAATTTTATTTATCCACCCTGCTCTTTTTTCTCCAAGTTCACCATGCAATATAATGAATTGGACATCAGGGTGAACTGCAAGGATGGTAGTCTTGCTCTATGATATGTAATAGCTAAAATTTCTAAGAGCATTCATGATATCAAATACCTATTTTTAAATGAAATTATACCTCTCTTCATAGTTTTTAAGGATCTAACTCATGAATGTGATGATATGTTCTTCATTTTTATCATTATTTTGGGTTAGTACTATAGCAATACTTTCGTCCATTCTAAATATATAGAGCTTAAAGTCTTTAGAGAAATCAGGGTTGAATACGACTAGGGCTTTGGTAATGGCATATTTAATGTACTCAAAGGATTTTTTACCCTCATTGGTATAGATTAGGGTTGCATCTTTTTTTGATATTTTGGTGATTGGCTTGATCAATTGTACAAAATTGGTTACAACAAACTATATTTGATCTAGGAAGAATCTGATACCTTTAAAATATGTGGGAAGGAGGGTCTTGATTTAATTTTATCCTATCAGAGTCTATGGCTAACACATATTTTGACATCATAAGACCTAAAATTTGCCTTCTTAGACCATAAATATGGACATTTTAGGGTTGAGTGAGATGTCATACTCCCTACACCTTTGAAATATAAACTTAAGATGTTCAATATGCTTGTTCCTATCTTTTAAGTATATAGTCAAATCATCAAGGTATATGAGGATGATTGCACTGATCAAACCTATGAAAGCAATGCCCATGGATTATTATAAAGTAGCTCCTATATTTGATAGTCCAATTGACATTCTTTGGTAGGTAAAGGTCCTCCATTTGTTGATGGAGGTCATTTTGTGTTGATTATCATCTTTGACCTAGATCTAGTTATACACTAAGAAACCATCCAAGAGTGACAACATACATGACCCTACTACCTTTTAGAAAATTTATCTATAATAGGTAGGGGATAATAATATTTTAATTAAGCCTTATAAGGTTCCTTAAGTCAACACACAACCTGATATCACCATTCTTATTTTAGACTAGTACTAGGTTGGTTGCCAAGTTAGAATTTTTATTGGAAAGATGATTTGGGCTTGTAAGAGTTTTAGGTGATCTTTATTCATAAACACCTCTATTTTGGGATCTATAGGCTGCTATTTCTATTTATAGGGCTTTGCATTAGGCTTTAATTTGATGATATGTTCTATGATAGTCCTATAATACACCTTTAGATATTCATAGGACCAAATAATTATGTTTGTTTTTGTCATAGAGCTATATGAATAGACATGTTTCCTCTTTAGTGCACTCTTTTTCAAACAATAAGTTCTTTACTTTAGCAAACTTGATAAGGTGGTAGGAAGAGGCTTTCACTTTGATGCTAGATTTATTTGCACTATAATTTAGATTGAATATACTATTCAAAGTAATTACCACTTTTGGCAACTAAAATATCTTTAACTAAATTACCCCATCTTTAATTTTATCCTGTATTCATTTTTGTCTTTAGCATGTTGAGATTATTTGATGAGAAACTCGATGATTTGCTCATCATTATTGAATATTTTATAATAATTAGAACAATCAAGGACTACCTTCATCTCATAAGTGTTGAAGCTTTCTAGAAAATCCTAGACCCAATTTTTGTATAACTTTAGGTATTTATTCTTGGTGGCACATTGGAAATTAACCTAATTTATGACTAATTTGGAGTTGTCAAAAATTTTTAGGTCTTCGATTCCTATATTTTAAGCCTTCCTTAATCCAGTGCATAATGCTTCATATTCAACCATATTATTTGTGCAATTGCATAGTAGTATGCATGTAAAATTAGTTTGTACTCCTTGTGGATCAATGAATTAAATACCTATTCTTACCCCATTTTAGGTTTTTGCATGATCAAAGTGCGTTATACATGTTTTGCTTGATATTTATGCTTGTTGGATGGTTAGGATTAGGATATTAGATGGTTCTTCTAATATGAGGTAGTTCCTAAGCTTAGTTTCCTTACAGTTGACCCATGGATCCTCATCATATTGAAGCACACCAATAATAATATAAATCTTAAACATTTGATCATTCTCCATGACCTCACCATTTATGAATTTGGTAGATCATTCTAATTTACTATATTATCTTCATTTAGCTTACATAATAAGTAGTTACATGGAGTCTCATTTTTATTTTGGATCATATTTCCATATTGTGGTCCTTTATATGGGTCTAGTCCATTTTATAAATACCCATCTCCAGATAGTTTACATGTCCATTATTTAAATAGTAACATGCCAAAATACATGTAAAGGTCAACTACTATAACCTATTGTACTACAAATAGCTCTAGATCCTAGCTATGGTCATGACTAAATATTGTATAATCCCCATGATGTTTACCCTATGCCATCCCTTTGGATTTGATGCATAGTTATTTTGGTGTAGGATAATCCCATCTCTTCGTAAATTGCTTTTGGAAATACTGTCACAACCGTTTTTAAAAATACTATGTAACTTAATAAGTAACTTTTATTTTTAGAGTCATATTGAATGGTGGTGTATTTAGAGTTTTAGGCTTTGGATCATTCAAGATATCTACTGCATTAACCTAAATATCAAATGCATCTTTTGCTATTTGGTTTTATTATTTTATTGGATTAAATTGAATGGGCTTTAGCTATCTATTCTTGGCATAACTTATTTCTTGCTCCTTGAGAGCCTATTGGAGTATGTCCCTTTGATTAGGAAGGACTAATGCATCTAATATGCTAAATTTTGTGGGGATATTTTTATTTCTTCTACGATGTTGAACTTAAGTTCGATTGAGCTACTCTCATTATGAATTTTGAACTTTCTATAATATCTTGTAGCTGTCATGCATCATTCATTGATGAGGGAAGGATATTTGAGACCTTGCTCTACCTCAATTTAAATTTGGCACCTATTTTTCTCACTCCTCCCTTATTTGGACTTGTTTACCCCTTTTAGACTTCTCTTTTTTTCTTTTGTGTTATCTATTTTTTTGTTCTTACTAGCATGCACACCTTCCTGGAGTATGTCAATGACTTTTTTTCTAACATTTTTTCTTTGGTTTCCTTGTTTTGCATTTGTCATTGGCCCTTTATTCTTCAAGTTTAATGATGACCATCATAGTGCATTTATTTTCTTAAGCCTACTTTTGTATTAAGGTATGCTCTTCTGATGCTTTCCTTTTGCTCCCAATTCTAACCCCTCTTTGATGATTCATATGAAATTATCCTCAAACATAAATTATTTATCTCCTTCAACTGCACTAAAGATGACAAAGATCACATTGTTAGGGTTTGTCAAGGAAATAAATGCTTGCTATTGCTAAGGCTACTAGTATACGAGTTGATTTGATTAATTATTGGTGTAATTTGATCCAAGTTGATGGCTTGTTAAGCCTAACATTATTGGTCATACTAATTTGGTTGTGAATATCTAATGACTACCATACAATTAGTAGGATAATGGCTTGCATTGCATGGAAAATATTACAACATGTTGATCTCTAAATTGATTTTTACCATGTTATTCTAAAATCTGTTTGTATCTAGGTTAACACCTTAATGAGGCACTTGAACTTTGGTAAGATAGGGGTTTTTCTAGGCTGCCTATTCTATTGTTGTTCCCAAATGCTATTTTTCTACCACTACCTTTTTTCAATATTATTATGATTTATCAAGGTCTAGCCATATCCAAGATCTCTTTCATATCAAATTTCTATTATTCTCTTAGGCTTTATCTTCATCATAAGTTAGTGATGGAGCATGTAGGAAGGACAATTGTAGTTGGAATACAATGCTTGATGCAGAGCTTTGTCCTAGATACATTATAATGTAGAGAGAGGGGGTTGGATTGGCATATGATTGGGAATTAAGAATGAGTGAGATAGATGATATAAATAAAGGGATATATCAATACCATAGGTGGTAACATTCCTACTCTAATTAGAACATATTCTATAAGGGATGCTTCTTCAAAGGCTATAGCTAGGGTTATGTGGTTAGCATTACAAACCATTAGATCAAAGTATAAACCCTTGATATTGGTCTAACACTACAAAATTATACTCAATGTCCTAAAAAATCTAGTATTATAATCATGAATACTTTCTAAAGATACCTTTGCATAACATTTAATTGAAATAAAATAGAATACCTGATACCCGTACTCCCAAATCCATGCATGAAATCTTCTACAATTGATACCCAACTAGTAAAAAAAGTATTAACTAAGACTTTATACCACAAAGCAACTTTATCATGCAAAGAATAGATAAATAAATATGTTGTGATTTATTCCTCCTAGATGTGATGAATTGACTTGAGTGTAAACAACATATTGATGTGATCGATGTTGTCTTATTTTTACTCCCATTAAAGTTGGAGAACTCTTTCATAATGATAGGCAAGACAGGGGAATAAGCACCTTGATTTAATGGTCCCTAGTAGGTCCAATTGCCAAGCTTGTTTTGGGCCCTAGGAGGTTGAGGTGCTAGATTATTTTATGGGGGTTAACCATATTGCATTGGAAAGGGGTATACCACATAACTTTGACAAGGGTATGGAGAAATTTGAGGGCACTAATATATAGTGTAGTAAGGCAACATTTGAAAAGGAGGTGGTAGATTAGAACAAACCCATTCATAATTTGGTGGATATTGCATTATTTTGAATGGAGGAGGATACTACAAGCCTTGAGGAGGGACTTTTTGATTTTGAAAATATGGGCCTTGTTTTAGGTTTTGTAATATTTGACTGGTTGGAAGCAATGTTTGACCTAGGGGTTTCCCTATGTACTTTATGCTCCCATTTAACAAACCAACGCTTACAAATTTTGAGCAAAGCTTTGGTTTTTGTTAGGAATAATTTTTTTTCTTGAAGATCCTACATGTTTGACATAGATTGTCTAGACACAAGGTTTGTTGTGTTGGTCATACTAGATCTAGGTGGATTTTGAGATAAGGTAGTACTAGTAGGAGAGATAATTTGAGTGTTACTTGTTGAAGGTTGATTTACATTGTTTAGATTATGAAAGGTCAAAAATGATGGATTATTTGAAGGATCATTCATATCAGAAGTATTTCTATAAAGGGAATTATTGTGAGTTAAAGTAGGGCTTGTGCTAGTCCAAGTTTGGTTTGTGAGAGCAAACAAGTATCTATACTAGAAATCATAGAAGCTAGTCTCTCAAGATGTAGCATTCTGACTCACTTGATCAACCATGGGGATTTTACCCTTTGATAGAATAAAAATTAGGCGTAGGAATTTCCTAGATCTCATTATCTTAATGCACCTGCACATTGATATATTATTTCCTTTTACCTTTTGTGTTCCTTAATTGATATACAATGAACTCTTAATATTGATGCTATTTACCTGATCATTGCATTTTTTAGCATGTATTCATAAGCTTGACCTCACATTTATATGCACCTGCATGGACAAAGTTTTGGGGTCAAAATATAAAATCTTGTAAAATTAGGTCTATGGAGTGACTTGCTAACAAAATGGAGAAAATTGCTAGTGAAATTGAACTTTAAAAGTTTTAACAAGTAGGACAAGCGAATTGCTTGAATCAAATTGCTTCAATTCTAGAGTGAATCACTCACCTTGAAGAGCTGAGGAAATTTTTATCTTTCCAAGTGAATCATTCATTAGAACTTACGTAAATCGTTCCTTGAGTTATACTTGGAGAAAGTTTTACTATTTTGGAGCGACTTGTCAGCTATATGAAGCAAATCGCTAGTTAGATTAAACTTGGGCAAAATTTTCCCAAAATTTGTTACAAATACCTTCTACCTATGGTAGATGTAAATGGATCAAAAAATGAGAGATTTTGATGATTTGATATTGTCTTGTATGCTTTGCAAAAAAATTGTGAATATGAAATTTATAACAATATAGCCATCTACAAAGCACTTGCAAAAATTAGACATAAATAGGGAAAAATATGTGAAATTCTAGATTAATTTGGACTGGGCTTAATAAATTAATTCCCTCACCCCAACGAATTATTCTAGGTTCAACTTATAAAATATTTGCATATTCAAAGTTAATCACTAGCTTAGTGGAGCAAATAACTCCCAAAATTGGACTTAGAATTTTTCTAGTTCTTTTCAAGTGATGGCCCCAAATGGAGCAAATTGCTCCAATTGGGGACTTGGTGAAAACTATTAAAATTTGGACCGTAAGATAAAAATTTGGTGCCAAAATAAATAAATTCAACCAAATGATGAACTAAAGGACTAAGGTCCTACCAGGAGTCCCAAAAACCTATGTTGATTTATGGAAAGGTCTAACTTTGTATGCACTCTCAATTTCAATTTCAATGATAGTTGGATGGAAGGGTTTAAGGCCTCTTACAACCTCTAAAGCTAGGCTAGATTCCCATTATCCTAGCTAAATTCTAAACCAGCCTAATCTAACTACATGAAATTAAAACACAAAAAGTAAATACGAAAATTAAAATATATAAAAGTAAATTATGAAGTTTTAGAATGCGAGGGATTAGAGGTAAATATGATAAAAAACATAACAAGGAAAGTGTGTGATCAATCAACACATGATTCATATGAATTGAAATTGTGAGAAGAATGACAAGATGGACAAAATGGCTCTACCACATCCATTGCACATTCTATAATCTAGGAGGGTAGTTCCACTAATGGAGAGAAAAAGACTCATCAATTTCTCATCAATTTCTCATCAATTTCATGAACTATAAGAGCATAATGTGGTTCTCACAAATTTTAACTCTAAATTCCCCAAGGTAAAAATATGTTTACAATGGATCCCATGGCTCTTATTTATAGGAAAATTTTACCCCTAAGTTACCTAGGGTGACAAACTATTACTCTTAATAAAAGTAAATATTTGGGAGTATCTCTAATAAAATGATGCACCTCCAAATGTTGCATACCTCTAATCATGCTTCTAAATATCTTAGAGGGATTCCAAAAGGAGTTATGACACCGCTACATGTCAAAATATCATTTTTAAAGATCTTTGTCAATATTCATGCTTATCTTTTTATCCCTCCATTGGTCCATGAATGATTCCCTTCACGAGGCAAGTGAATAACTCCATTATGCTAGTGCTTTGCTAGTGTTTTCCTAGGGATTTTCTCGTGCAACCCAATCATTTTATTTATGCTAGTAGATTGTGTCTAGAATAAATCAACCTTCATGGATCAAATTGGTCCTTATATTTGACTTAGAAAAACTTGTGGGGTTTTGGAAGGTGCTAATAGACTAATCTTACTATTTTGTAATATTCCAAAATTGTGAATTCTCCAACATAGTAGCTTATCACTAAAGGTTCCAATCCCATGTGTGAACCATAAATTTGATCAAATGATAAGAGCTCAACTGGTTAAATGCATCACATTTTAAGGCAAAGATCAAGGTTCGAATCTTGCCAGATGATTACATGCATAGTTGCCAAAATATTTTTGTATTATCATTATATTATCTCATATTGTAATATGATGGAGCTCATTTCAATATCACATACCTAATTAAAAAATAAATAAAAATGGAGCATTTCTTTGTTTCAATTACCTCTAAAGTGTAATAGATACATATTCTCTTTTCATTTCTCTTTAGGTTTTTCTATCTACTTGTATGATATTTGAGTGGATATTATCTAGTTCTCAATTGGGTTACAAACATCTTTCCTCTCCTTTTTATATTTAAATCTATGTATATTTTTGATGTTGCTCATATGTGGGATTGAACTCAACAAAATATTATTTTTTCCTACCTCTTTTGTTACTATTGTTTGTGAAATGTACTCTTTTTTCCAACATATGTTTTTTGTGTTAAGACAAACACACACATATCCTATAGTCATTACAATATTTTTTGGTGAATATGCACTACTATAGTTTTACTTCCCTTCATTTATAAATTCCATTACCTAACTGATATGATAGAGAATATGCACAACTATAGCCAGTCTTCAATTATAAATTCCACTACCTAAATAGCATGATAGAGAATATGAATAACTATAGTTTTTAGTTATAAATTTTTGCTTCTCACCAATCTTAAATACATTCCTAAACCATAAGGCTTGTGCACTAGTTGAAGTGACTACAATATACTCAATGGAAGAAAGAGTAATTGATCCTTGATTATTAGAGATCCATGTGATTAGTCTATAACCAAGAGAAACAAATGCCAAAAATAGACTTTTGGTCATCAAAACTACTACCCCAATCAAAATCACTAAAACCAACAAGATCCATCTCCTTAGTTGCATAATAATAAATGCCAAAATCAAGATTACCTCTCACATAGTTTAATATTCTCATGGAAGCTTTCAAATGAATTTAAGATGGTTCATTCATGTACCTTGAAACAAGAGAAAAAATATAAACAATATCTAGTCAAGTATTAGTGAGAAGAATCAAAATTCCCATGATGTTATTATAACCTGTCACATTTACTTTCTTAGATCCATCATCCTTGCACAACACTACTCCATGAGCAATTGGAGTGGGAACTAGTTTACATTTTTCTATACTTTGGTTGGAAAATAGAAGTTTCTTCTTCACATTGATGAACATCTATTCCAGGAAAGTAAGGCATCAACCCCAAATATTTCATTTCAAACTCATTCATCATAGAATTTTTGAATTCATATTTCATTTTTGAGTTGTTATAAATAAGATCATCTACAATAACACCCCTCCTTGGAAAAATTCTTTATGGACAATAAACTATGTGTTGATATGAACAATTAATAGCATGGTTTATTTCTTAATGTCAATATGATTTCATTATTTTGGGCATAGAATATGGTATTGCTGATGCATTTGTGGATGCAAGATCAGGTACCTCTCTCCAATGGGAATATATGGATAAACCACCTACAGTGAGAGATATATTGGGGAAGTGATGATGATGACTTGTTCATTGAAAACTCAGGGTAACATGAAAAATTACTCTTCATGTAAATGCATATCATGTTGTTTGTTTCCATATCTGCACCATTGGGCTGGGATGTTGCTTGCACAATGAGACTCCTCAATAGGATTGGAGATATCTTAGACTATGATAAAAGGCCATATTATTGAGGATAAAACAATGGTGTAGGATATTGATATGATGCCATGCTTATCTATGTTTTGCCTTGTGAAGAAAAAAAGTTGTTATGTTTGTTTAGAAAATTTAATAATTTAATATTTACTTGTAAGGTAGCTTTAATTCCTTAGTAAATCAAGATTTATATGGTTTTTATATTTATGAAGTACCAAAATAATAATAATAATAAGTTCAAAAGAATGTGAGTTGTTTTAAGTAACTTATTATTGTTGTGAGTGTTGATTAAATAAAAGTTATGGTTAAGCCACCCTTTGGAAGTTAAGGTGCTTCAATTTCATTTGGACAATGAATTTGCCTAAGCATGCATGGTAAGGTGGTGCATGCTCTCTAGGAATTTTGTGTGAATTCCATGTAATGTAGTGCTCCTTCCTTAAATCCTATGGCAGGCAGGTGAAAGGGGTAATCAACGCTCGAGGGACAAGAGCACTTTAGTGACAAAGGAGGAAGGTTTTGGACGCAAGCAGTGATGTGAAGACAACATTCAAAGGAAAAAGGAGCTTTTCAGGTGCAAGTACTTCCAACTATATTTTGCTCTCGCTTAAGCCTCCTTTTGCTACTTGTTTATCTTTTGTGAGCTTTATTTTAAGCTTTGAGATCTATGTTATGTTTTCCCTTGAGCATCTTCTTATTTTACATATATCTCTAGCTTGCTAGAGTTATTGTGTTCACCTAGGGAGATTAGAATCCTTTCCATCTACATATTATTTTGTTGTAATAAATCCAATGTTGGTTAAGCCTGTGTATAGGCATAGAACAATTATATTTGAGTTTAACCTTTTGCTTGTGTTGTAGCTTTGCGTCGCTGGTTTTGGTAGTGGATTGTCCTTTATGTATTAGTGTTATTTTGCATTGAGTAGGTTGTTTTGGTTATTCTATGTCATAAGCTGGTAGACGCCATCCTATAGAATCCTTTGTTCTCTCTAAGGATGTCTTTTGCTTGGTTGGATTCATCTTATCCTTTGTTGCTTCATAGCTCCTTTGGATTTGAGTGCTGGTTCTTAGCTTATTTTAGGGTTTTCATTTTCCAACGTGGTCTTTCGAAGCCCTTTATATTTATTTATGTACGATGATGGCTTTTTTTATTGCTTATGTGTAAGTTTTAATTTATGTTGTAAGGTCTTAAATTACCTTTATGGCTTAATGAAATCTCATTGGAAAGCTATGTTGTTAAGCTTAAGTTAAAAGGTTATGAATGCCTGTATGGTTTAATGAAAGCTTATTAGAAATCTATGTTTTTAATTATGCTTAAGTTATAAGGTTATGAATGCTTTTATGGTTTAATGAAAGCTTTAAAGAATGTAGATTAGTTCTATGTTTTTAATTAAGCCTTATGATGTAAAGGATATGAATGCTTTTATGGTTTAAAGAAATATTTTAAAGAATGTAGACGGTTCTATGTGTAAGTAAAAGCTTTTTGTAGGGAAAATTTTTGGGCTCTTTTGAACTTAGGTAAAAGCTTGTAGTAGGCTTTGTATTTAAGTGAGAGCTTTATTTTTTTGTATTTGTTAATAAGATAGGCTTTTGGAAAGTTTTGAGGGAGTTTTATTTAAGTCTTTTGTATAGCTTGCTTGTTGGTTTTGGAAGAGAAACTAATATAATGATTCTTGAAGACTTTTGTAGGCTAAGGGATAATTATAAAGAGAAGTATGGGATTATATTTTATAGGATGTTTTGCTTGCTTGTTTGTTTTGAAAGAGAAACTAATATAATTATTCTTGAAGACTTTTGTAGGCTAAGGGATCATTATAAAGAGAAGTATGAGATTCTCTTGTATGGATTGTATTGCATGTATAATAATTCTTGAGACCTTTGTGAGTTAAATAATTATTATCTTGAGAAGTATGGGATTATCCTTGGTTGGTTTGTTTATGTTTTATGCATGGTCATTTGCATATTGGATATTGGCATGATTCAGTTGCATTACATATAGAGTTGTTCTGATCCCTAAGTAAATCTCTCATGTTGTGGGTGGTTCTACCATCAAAGAAGTTGCAGAGACTTAGTTGGCAGGATATCCTTGATAGTTGTTTTATTAAAGCTCTTCAAAAGTAATATTTATGTAAATAAGCAAAGGCTTGTATTTGTTTGAAATATTTATAAAACTTGATTATTGTTATAAAGAAGGATTATGTTGTGAGTAATGAAGTATTTGGTTAAGCAATATTTATCCTTAGTTAGCTTGGAGTTGCATTGATTATGGAAATAGATTTATGGTTAATATTTTTAGCTCCTTTATTTTAATTGATAGAATTTTTCCTTGAAGCCTTTTGATAAGCGTTGGAAATAAGTAATGTGGTTTAATTCTATCATGGTTTAGGTAGCTTTTGCTTAATTCTTTGTATCAATGCATAAATGTGGCTTTTGGTTAAGAGGATCTCTTAGATTATATCTTCTAGCATTTATTTTGATGGTTTATATCATGCTTATTAATATTGAAATGTTTATCTAACCTTGGGTTGGGAAGGAATGTTCCTCTAGTAAGCCATAAAGCCCAATCTTGGGAAGAGTTACATGAAGGCAATAACCAGGTAGATACAAGTCCTAGAAGAGGTTGCACGAATGTAATAGCTAGGAACTCATAAAACTAGAAGAAGTTGTGTGAAGACAATATCCAAGGTACTTATGAATCATTGTACATGAACATGTAGGTTCAGGTATATCCCATCTAAAAATTAGTAAAAACATTCACAATATAGCAATGGTATTCCTCAATTGTGTAGGGTAAGTTGATCATGTTAGTTATCATCAAAGTGACAATGACCTTAGTTAGCCCATGGAGGTATGGTAACTAAGCACCAAGGCTATACACTATTCAACCTGCCTAGATGGGCTTAGAGCCAAGTTAGGGAATGAGCATCCCCATTTAAGTATGTAGGTCTTAAAGGATAATTTCTATGCCGTGGTCACATGGTCCTATACTGAGGAGGGTATGGTTAAGGTGGGAGGACCACTTTATGCATCCTTCTAAATGTGTAGGTTTAGTAAGATGAACCCCATAAAATATGGGAGTTAGCATCTCTTGTCCATTGAGTGTCATATATAGCAACTTGGAACTCAAATGTGGTGAAAACTTGTATGCTAAGTTAAATAAATTAGAGGTGTTTCCCCTGTGAGCCTTTTTTTGTAAGTGCTATTTTTAAAAAAATTGGGTTGTTAGTTTTGGGTTGTCACAGTTGGTATCTAGGTCATAGGACTAGAAGATTTTGTGGAGTATTTTTAGGTTGAGTCTTGACTTGATGTGTGAATTTGGGTTAGACACCTTGCAAGAAGGTAAGAGTGACCCTAGCGTAACAATGTGTGTTTGTTCATGAGTAGAGTGAAGCTAATAAAATGCAAGTATAGTTATGGGAGGATTGTAACTTACCTTTTTTTTATGAATAGGAAATGACACATTTCCAAAAAGGAAGTTCATAAAAGAAAATCTATATAGTTGCACCATAGGGTAATACTGTACAAAAGTTAGGATAGGCTTTAGACCCTAGTAAGAAGACAAGGAAGACAACTCTTGGTAAGTGGCCTGAGATGGTAGTAAACCCTGGTTGGAATGTTGGAGGACCATTAAAATTTGATAGGAGTACATAATATCTTTCTTCCATGGTAAAACAACTCCAAGAGTATTTGGAACAACAACAAAAGTTAATAGATTGTTTGGTTCATAGAGAGGATAGTGCTAGAAATGAAGGAGGTCAACATGAAGAAAATCCTATCTAAAGAGACCAAGAGGCATAGCCTAAAAAGAGGCTGAGCTAGCAAGAGACTTGAAGAATGTGAAGGTAACCAAATTTAATGGAAAATAGGAGATGTGGCCAAATCATGGTTGAAAGAGTTAGAAATATTTTTCTCCATGAAAAATTACTCATCGAAGACTAATACTGTGTGGGCCACCATTCATATCCTAGAGGTAACCTTGGAATGGTGGGACACATACAACTCAAGTAGACAAATCCAAGCCATGAATCTCAAGTGGGAATATTTCATTGAGGCTTTTAAAAAAATATTTCTTATAGACCAATTTTATATTGAGAAGTTTGAAGAGTTCTCTACCCTTCAACAAGGGTCACTATCTATAGAAGTATATTTTTAGAAATATATGAAACTTCTAAAATATATCCTAGAATATGAGAATAATGAACATCTTAAAGTGTACAAGTTTATTATAGGGTTAGAAACTAAGATAAGGATGATGATTAATTTGCTTAAATTGAAAACTCTACAAGAGGCTTATGACCTGGCTAGGCAGGAAAACACCAATATTCAAACAAAAAAGACTTTCTTCAACTATACATGGATGAAAGAAAATGAAAGATAGGAATTGAGGAAAAGGTAAAGTGCAAGATTCATGAAATGGGATAAGGATCAAAATAGGAAGTATAAAAGCAATTCAAATTTCAACAATAGGAACTGTTGACCCCAAAAAGGGTTAGCCACATTTTTGGGGCCAAGTCCACATTTGCACTATGCACCCTATTCCCGTGGGGTGCACTCCAGGTCACCCGGGCACACTGGTTGTGCACCCCGAGCCAAACCCGCATGCTCTACCCCAATGGAGCGTGGATCCCCCTGGGTGGGCGCACAAGGCCGTGCGCTCCATCAATAGTCCATGCACTCCATGGGGAGGCAGAGTGCATGATGGTCCCTTGGGGTGCACAAGGTTGTGCACCCCAAAGTCTGGTGTATGCCCCACCATGGAGCACACTACCTCAGCTGGAGCGCACAAGGCTGTGCACTCCGCTCCAGCCAAGCGTGCTCCACTCTCAAGTGGAGCATGCCACCTCAGCTAGAGCGCACAAGGTTATGCGCTCCACCCAGCTGAGTGTGCTCCACTCTCAAGTGGAGTGTGCCACCTCAGCTAGAGTGCACAAGGTTGTGTGCTCCACCCTAGCCAAGTGCGCTCCACTCTCAAGTGGAGCACACCACCTTAGCTAGAGCACACAAGGTTGTGCGCTCCACCCTAGTCGAGTGCGCTCCACTCTCAAGTGGAGCACACCACCTCAGTCGGAGTGCACAAGGTTGTGCACTCCACCCAACCGAGTGCACTCCACTCTCAAGTGGAGCGCACCACCTCAACCAGAGTGCACAAGGTTGTGCGCTCCACCTAGCCGAGTGTGCTCCACTCTCAAGTGGAGCATGCTAGTGTCCTAGACGGGCATGCAAAGTCACGTGCCCACCTTCGGGTTGTGCGCTCCACTATGGTAGAGTGCACAAGGTCAAAATTGGGTGCACAACATGTGCACCCCATAGAGGCAAGCGCACTCCACTCCCTCAAAGGTTGCACAGGCACATAACCCTATGCGCCACCTTGAAAGCCATGCGCTCCACTCCCCAAAGTGGGGTGCATGCATGAATTAAACCTTATGCACCTCAAGCGAGCACCTACCTACCTGCATCCCACCCCAACTAGTAGAAAACCATCATGTGTCCCACCTTTTTTAGACATCCACAATTTGTTCATTCCAATGAAGCGATAGTGGACGTGGCACGCCCAACCAATACCAACAACTCACGATGAGGAAAAAGGTGTAGGCACCACCTACCATATTTAATGCACCCATTATAAAAGAAGGTGGCGACCACCTTTTTGCACCATCTATGCTCATAAACTACCTATCGATGAGCTCGAGCAGAGAGGGCACAAAAAAAATTGTAGCCAAGGTGGGTAAAAAATTCATGATAGTTGAGCGCAATGGCGTCTACCAGCTCCCCGGTCCCTGAGGCATCGCTAGTCTAGAAGAGGATCAGTAGAATTACCGGTGCATGGTCAGTTGACAAGAGGCTAGGGAGAGCCCAGAACCCCAAGGTATTTGAAAATCTGCTCGACTCTAGTAGGGACATCATCGAGGAACAACAAAAGGAGGTGGAGGGAGTCACCATATACTCATTTGATCCCATGGAGGAGGACAACCAGTGCCACCCAATGCTTCTAAGGGATATCTATGCATGGGCCTATCATGATAGCAATAGACCTACTCCTATCTACAATAAATGGAATATGAACCTCGATCGGCTGACCTATCCAAAGGTGTACCACTCCTCCGATATGCTAGCATGGCTCATGGTTTCTTATGATTCTAGGGCATGCACCATCCATGACTTCAAGGGCTAGGTAGTGGCCCAGATTTTGATCGATAGGATTCGATAGGTTTTTGGCTTGGAGGTCACCTCTAGGGTGGTGGACTTCAAGGTATTGGCCCTTCAGGCCAATTACATGATGAACACGACATTCCCTCAGAACCTATTAAAGAGGGGAAAGATAAGGCCAGTAGATTTCCCCATCGAGAAATTCATGCTTCGTCCTTAGGTGCAAGATTATGCTGACATGATCAATCTTGCCCTGGGAGTGAAAGACTTGGAGCCTATCACTAAGGAGGTGATGTTTTTAATCCTCCAGTATAATCGGATAGACAAGACCCCTCTTTACCGGTGGGAGGATGTCATCAGCGACAAAATGGATGAAGAATTACGATCGTTGCAAGAGTCCACGATGACCAATAAGAGGGAGATGCCTTCTTTCTCATACTACTCTTTCCTCATCCATCTATTCATTGCATAGTTGGATAAGACCTTGATAGCCCAAATGGGAGGGGTAAACGCACCCACTGTATAGGATAGGTTGTTATGCATCCAGGAGGGTTGTTCCAGCTATGCTACCTTCTTCGAGAAGGTTCTCCCTATAGTGCATTTTTGGCTGTGTGGGAATTTCCCTGATAGAATCGGGGTGGGGGTGAGAGAATTCCTATGCTAGGAGAAAGCAGGAGACTATTTTTACGTAGAGGAATTCTCCTACATAAGAATTTATGGGTCAAAATTACCCCCAAAGGCACTACCTTTTCACTGTCCGACTTCCATCGCCATCCTGGAGATTACTCGACAAATGGCCGAGGAGGTGAAGATTAGACACTTGAGGAAGAAGGGACCAGTGAAGTGGTTGCCCATTCCCTATGCAATGGGGCATTACACCTATCTTGGTCACTTTGCTCCATTGTGGGCCATCTAGAATATGGATACTTACTGCTTCCCCGAAGTCGCTTGGAGAGCTTACGACCCAGATGACCACCATAGGAGAGAGGTTACCGATAAATTGGCCCTCCTGGTAGTCACCCATAATAGTGATGATTTTGAGGATGCGATGCAGGAGGCTTTCAAAAATAACTGGATGCTAGATTTAGTATGGAGGATGCCCAAGGATCAGCATCCTTATAGTAGACTGGAGACTGTTGGTGACTACAACACCCAACTCAAGTTGCATCGGGGGTTGCTGGTGGACAAGATGGCCCCACTAGTTCTGGTAGCTCCTCTTAAAGAGTTTGAGGATCCCACCCTTCAGATAGCTCAGCAAGATTCTAACCTTTTTGAGGTCATGATGAAGATCATCGATGAACAGGCCAAGCTCCCCTCCTCTTCTAGTTCCCCCATTGCCACTTCAAAAGGGAAGGAGTTGGCCACTGGCTCCTCCAAGCAAACTACTGCCCCATCAGTGTTAGCTTTAATAAGTCCACGTGAGCAAGGACAATTGATAAAAAGTCAACCCTCATTGTATTCCGCCACCCTGGTGATAAACCAAGAGGAGCATCAAATTAAGCCTAGGGTGATGAAGAAAATAGCGCAAGCGGGAGGCTTATCAAATATTTTGAGAGGCTACAAAGTGCAAAGCCCCACGTGGTCTCCTACCCAGAAAAAGGCTAGGACTGAATCCTCGAATCAAGGAGTGGAAAATTTTATGATGGCTAGGGTCACTGACACTTGCCAATTCATAGCTGATGAAGAAGATCAAATCCAGGATATAGAAGAACAAAGATCTCCAAGTAAGGGGATAGTCAGGCATGGGGGAGCAGCTGGACAAGAAACCACCGATACACCTGTCACCACTTTTGAGATCCCCTTGCCACCTAGCATGAGGGAGGCCACCATAGATACCAGCAAAGGCATCATCCGAGCATCTGCTGCACCCATCCAAATGATGAAATCATAGGTAGCCACCCAAGCACAGGTGGTCGAAGTAGTAGAAAAGGAAATGGAAGGATGGAAAGCCAAGGCTATCGAAGTTGAGCCTCTACAATTCAAAATCAAGCAACTTTAGGCCGAAGTTGATAGACTAAAGATGCCTGCTCCTGGCACTACATAGGCTAGCGTCCCACTCGGGTCGGAAATGAGTTCAAACAAGAAATGAAGGAGAAAGTCCAGGTTAAAATGGGGGATCTGGAGTCCATCCTAATGGATATCTATGTTGTAAGACGAGTAGTGGGCCTCATCCAGGATAACTTACAGCGTGGAAGGCAAAGGATAGATGCAATCATGCCAATTTATAAAAGGTTTCAAGAGGACTACGTACCCATTTTTGGGCTATCGACTGTTCTGGCAGATGAGTCCCTATGCTTCTTCGTGGAAGAATATATCAAGGTCTCCCTATTCTTGTAGAATGAGCAAAATTGGTGCCAGTGGGGCCAGGAAGTGGCACAATCAGAATATGAGATCAATGATGAGCTGGCCGATTGCAGCTTCTCCATCAAGGATTTTGGGTGAGCGCCAGTCATAAAAGATTTTATTTTTTAGAAGATTCAAAATTTTGACTTAGAATCTGATGATAAGTCATCTAAATGCCTTACAACTTTGGTAGAAATGGTGGATCGCCTATGTGAGTTTGCCAGCAACAATATACTATGGGCTAAGGATCGGGTAGTGGAGGCCACCCAAGATTTGAACCTGCTCCTCTTCTCTTTGAATTTTCATGACGAGGCTTGGGAGTTTATTGACCAAGCCATCCAAAACCACTAGGTAGGAGTGGGGCCCACCATCACCCTGACACATGCACCAGAGGAGCCACAACCACCAACCCAGCGTAGTACAGGGGAGATACGCAGCCACCACCTGCATAGGTAGAAGGCATGGGCGACGTGCCCATTTTTTATTACATCCTGATTTTGAAAGGAATGAGATCGATCCAGCTGGAGTAAGCAGTTGCAGCCTTGATCACACGCTATATAAAGGAGACCACTGCAGCAACAATTTTTTTTATCAAACCTCTGAGAGAGAAAATCCAGGTATAGCCTTGTCTATTGTTTGAGTCATATTTTCCTTTGTGTCTCCTGTGTCTGTTTCTTACCACCCTTCTCTTGTCATTTACCAGGGATTACCAAGGAGCATTGTTCATATTGATCATTTCCTATGGAATGCGTCGGAGTTGAGAGACTCTTACGTCACTGCAATCAGGATGGAGAGGAGATGCCCCTTGTTCTAAACATTCAAATCGAGGGTTTATTGTACTCAAATGACATATGAGGACCATAGCACTCTGCTGGGCCTATTTTATGTACATATTTATATTAATGAAAATCTCAACTCATTCCCTTGGTTCATCTTCTGTGTGTATTGTCTGTGTGATGCTCATTTATGTATTCCTGCAATCATAATCCATGAATGACGCTTTCCCTCACTAGTTTAATTGTTTTATTTACTTTACATCATTTGAATGGAATAAAATAAACTGGTTCTTCTTTATTTTATCTTTCTAAAGCCATTTATCAATTTGCTACGACTCTATAATGGATAAGGCACCGGTCTAGGTTTTATGAATTCCAATATTGATAGGTTCGGTCACTAAAAATATCAAAATAACAAAGTAACAACATTTTGTCTGGCATAGTGGGCATGTGCATTATACATTAGATAAACCCACCGTCTGGGGTTTCCTTACCCAACCTAGTCGGTCTTGAGCTATCAAAAGTAATCTTGTCCTAGGTTAATGAGGTGGATCTGCCAGAATCCACAGTGTTGGTTGTGATTTCAAGAGTTTCCCATGACGTGACAAATATTCTGAGGGTAAGCGAGAAAACTCCACAATAGTTTTTGGCACCATTTCTGGGGAGGGCCTTTATAATTTTTGTTTGTCATATTACTCCCCTTGCGACATAGATTTTTGTCCCCCTGTGAGGTTGTATGTTTTCAGGCTGAGCAATCTTAGCCAGAGAAAGTGTTCCATTTTGCACCTAGTGCTGGCGACTTTGAAAACAAGGAAGCTGATCTTGCAGCTACATAAAAAAGCAACGAAGAGCTATACCTCGAACTGCTAGACCCACAGGTACTTTTTTGAATAAAAAAAAAGCAAAAGCACTCTTTAATTTTTGTTCCTTCAGATTGTTAGAGTAGTAGCAGTCTCCCACACGTTCCTCAAAATCCTCGAAATAGTACTCCCCTTGTTATTTCTACTATTCCGAGAAGTCCAGTTCTACCAATGGCCAACCCGCCCCTGAATAATTGGCGTTTAAATAGGTATAGGCCTTTTATCTTACCTCAGGCTCTGAACCCATTGCCCCCTAAGGCTCATAAATATCTGCCTAAATTCCTAGGTGACAACACTGTGACGGGGGAAGATCACATGAAGGATTTTCTTTATGCCATGGACAGCCTTGAGGTGGAACATGAGGACGTCGTCCTCCGATTATTTTTATAGACCCTAGAGAAAGATGCTAGGGAATGGTTTAACAGCCTTCAAGCCAACACCATCGAAACCTTCCACGAGCTTGAAGAGGCCTTCCTAAGAAAATATGGGGAGAAGAAAAATGAGCAGTCCCTATTAACTGAGCTGGCCACTATGAAGAAAAAGGAAAATGAGACTATTGATGATTTCAACAGGTGCTTCACTAAGCTCAAAAATCGAATCCCTGCTGCTCTTAGACCCAATGACCATCAATCCATTTGCTTTTACAAGAATGCTTTTTTGGGGGATTTCAACTATGAGCTGAGGCAACATCCCACACTTACTATCGATGTCTGTATGGAATGGGCCAACGTAATAGAAAGAGATATGATAGATAGTGGCAAAATGAAGTCCATCTCCATGGATCCCAGTCCTAGCCAACCAGATAAGAGAAGCAAGAAGGTGGGGTTTGGTATATTAAAAAATATGGAAGCTGATCCTGTTGAGAAATTGTCCTCCCAGGTTACTGAAATATTTTTGTCAATAAAAAACAAACTGTCCAAAATGGAGAGAGATAAAAATGACAATGGGGAACTCCCTCAGCCTCAGGACAGTGATAGACCTCCCTTTAGAAGAAACTTCAATAGAAACTGGGGTAATGAAGGGACTAGAAATTCAGGTAACAACTGGAAAAGGAAAGAAAATCAGAAAGATCTTGATGTTGTTCCCAACCCCATGGCCTCTGTCAATGTAGCTTTCGACTTCCCATTTTTTTGTCCTGCTTGTGATGCCCCTCATAACCCCATCGATTGTGGCATTTTCCATAGCCTTCATTCAAAAGTTAACTTGGAAGAGGACTCCGATGAAGAGATCAGAATAAATGCCTATTGGACGTGGGAGGAAACTGTAGACAATCCCCCAATCCCAAAAACTACAAATCAGTCATCGCATCCCCATAGTCATCCCACTACCTTTGCTAATGATGATGTGAAAATCCTAAAAAGACCCTCAAATGACCGATTTGAACAAATCATAAGAGGTAAACTGACACCCACAACCGAGGAAGTTGAGACCTTGGAAAGAGTCCATGCCACCCGGTTACGCAATAGGACTATCCCTGATAGAGCTGACAAGAAAAATGAAGGGGAACCTGACAATATGAAGGGATACCAAGAGGTTAAATATCCATTTCCTCATGATAAGACAAAACTAGTTAGTACCGCTATTGGGCCTAGAGGGACAAAATTTGACATAGGGATGGAACTGGCAAGACAAAAGATCAATATCACCTTTGGGGAATTAATGACCATCCCAAAATATCGGGAGCAGATATGTAAGGCCTTCGGGCTGGCTGACCAGGGAGATAGTCATGTTTTGGCCACCTCAGGATCAAACCCATCAAACAGAACTCCCACTTTCGTTAGGCCTTTTTATATCTCTCTCAGGTATACATCCAATTTTGGGGATAGATATGTAATACACAACTACATGTTAGATAATGGGGCATCTCATAACGTAATGTCAAAGCAAGTGGTTGACCAGTTGGGATTGATGTGCACCAAATATTCCCCCCTATTTCTATCATGGATAATAGGCAAGTCCTATGTGTAGGGATAATCACAGGCCTCCTAGTTTTCTTAGATCAATATCCAAAGAAGGGGATTGTCATGGATGTAGCAGTTGTAGACGTGGACCCATTTTTCTCCCTGCTATTGTCAAGACATTGGGAAGAGCATTTGGGAGGGTCAATTTAGTTGGATTGGTCATTTGCTACTATTCCCCTCTCTTCCAAGGAACAAGCCACATTAAGAAGAGAACCCTTCAACAAAATATCAGTAGAGCTGATGAAGCCTGATAACACCATGGTAAATTTAGTAAGCTCTATAGAAGAAAAATAATTAGGGGTCTATTCCATTTGGCACACCCCTTTTCTTAAAAAGGTACCTGATGTTGAAGGGTTGGATCCTATACTCAAGGTGATGGTGGATGCCAAATCGGATAGGGTTCTCACCACCGAGATATGGACTTTAACATTTGATGGGGCAAAGTCACAAACCGGTGCTGGAGCTGGAATCAATTTAACTAACATTAAAGGTAACTACCTGGGGATACCTTATAGACTAGAGTTCCCTTGCACCAATAATGTAGTAGAATATGAGGCCCTGCTCCTTGGGTTAAGGAAGGCAAAAGAACTTAGAATCAACTTTTTGACAGTGCATGGAGATGCAAAATTAATTATCCAGTAGATAAAGGGGAAATATCAAACTAAACATCCCAGATTGAAATAGTATAAACAAGTTGTTCTAGATGAAATCAACAAATTCCTGGCATTCAATATCTCACATATTCCTAGGGAAAAAAATCACGTGGCTAATCTACTGGCAGTGAACGCCTCTGGAGCAGATGATCCTAAAATTGACACTGAATTTATGGACAGATTCCCCACCATTTTAGTTTATCACCCCTCTGTCCCGGACAATGTAGTGTACCTACAGGTTTTTTAGGATGATGCAGACATAAGAGATTTCATGATAGTACAGAATCAGTTTGTAGGGGTAATATGTGATGAACAAGATGAGGAAAGGCTACAGCATATTATAGGCACTCCCACCGAGGTTATTCAGTTAAAAACTAATAAGATACCTAGGGGGTTAGTGGCTCTAGAATCCTTGTTCGATGATTTTGACAAAGCCCATAGAGCAGCACCTAGTGAGTCAGAAGGGGAGGAAATTAATATTGGGATGGTTAGTGACCCTAAGAGGGTAAGAATTGATACATCACTACCAACAAAAGAAAAGAAGCAGTACAGGGAATATCTAAGGAAAAATAGGGATAGTTTTACATGGGGGTATGACGATCTAAGGACATTCAACACTGAAATTATGACACACATTATTCCCCTAAAAGAAGAGTCCAAACCCTTCAGACATAAGCAGAGGAAGTTCAACCCCACACTTCACCCTGTGATGCAAAAATAAGTGCAAAAGTTGTTGGATGCCAAGATCATCAAAAAAGTGAGGTTCTCCTCCTGGATAGCAAACTTGGTCCCAGTCCGGAAGAAGAACGGAGAGATAAGGTTGTGTGTAGATTTCTGAAATTTGAACAAAAGTTCCCTCAAGGATAATTACCCTCTCCCCAATATGGAACAACTATTGCAAGCAGTAGTGGGATCTTCACGGATATCTCTGCTAGATGGTTTCTCAGGATATAACCAGATCCTAGTAAATCCCGAGGATCATTTTAAAACTGCCTTCACCACACCTTGGGGTACCTTCGAATACCAGAGGATGCCATTCGGGTTGATGAATGTCAGGGCTACTTTCTAGAGGGCCATGGATTTCGCCTTCAAAGGGCTAATGTTTAAAATAGTGGTGGTTTATTTAGATGACATTACTGTATTTTCCAAGAACCCTGTGGACCACTTTTCTCACCTATCCCAAGTGTTTCAAAGATGCAAGGAATATGGAATCTCATTGAATCCAAAGAATTGCTTATTTGGGGCCTCCCACGATAAGTTATTGGGGCATGTAGTTTCAAAATAAGGAGTCAACATCGATCCTGAGAGAACCAGGGCAATTGCACAAATACCACCCCCCAAAAGTCTCAAGGGAATCAGATCCTTCTTCGGAAAAATTAATTTTGTCAGGAGATTCATGCCTAATTTTTTTGAGATTGCTAAACCCATTAATGACATGATCAAGAAGGATGTTAAAATCAAATGGGAGGAGGGTAACCTTAAAGCCTTCCAATAGATTAAGGATGCTATTACTGTTGCCCCTATCTTGACCAGTCCAAATCATTCCAAGGATTTCAATTTGTACTCTTTTGCCTCAGATCACACCATAGCAGCAGTATTATCTCAGAAGGATGAAGAGGCAAATGAACATCCCATAGCATTCATGAGTTTAGGAATGAAGGGGGTGCAACTAAGATACAAACCGATTGAGAAATAGGCCTATGCCCTCATACAGGCCTTGGAACATTTCAAGAGCATTTTTGGAGCTTCTAAAGTAATCGCCTGTGTCCCCTATATCACCGTCAAGGATATTCTTACCCAACCCGAACCCACAGGTAGTTCAACAAGATGGATGGTTAAATTGCTGCAATATGACGTTGAGTTCAGAGCCATAAAAATGATTAAAGGTCAAGGATTGGCAAAATATATGGCCTACAAAGAAGAACAGTGGATAGACAATGTTACCTTAACCCAAGGAGCGCAATAGGAACCACAGTTAGAACATGAGAACTCAGATTGGTACAAGGATATCCTGCTCTATCTAAAAGAACTGTCCTTCTTTCCTGGAAAAATTGCTAGTAGAATAAGAAGCATCAAACAATAGTCTCAGAAGTATCATCTCCAGGGAAGCAGGCTATACTGGTGGCATCCAAGTGGGGTACTGTTATTGTGTGTGACTCAAGAGGAGGCCCCCAAAGTTATCAAAGAATTTCATACAGGTTTCTGTGGTGGTCATTTTTCTCCAAAAGCAATAGCTAACCAGATCATGAGGGCAGGATATTATTGGTCGTCCCTTTTCAAATATGTCTACCAAGCAGTCAGAAGTTGTTACAATTGTCAAGTCTTCGTTGGGAAAAAGAACTTGCCTGCCATGCCCCTACAACCCGTCATTATTGAAACTCCATTTTCTCAGTGGGGGGTTGATTTAATCAGGGAGATCAACCCCAATTCATCAGGGGGACACAAATGGATTATTACTACCACTGACTACCTGACCAAGTGGGTAGAGGTAGCCCCCCTCAGAAGATCAACAACCACAACAATCATCAACTTCTTGGAAGAAATGATACTAACCAGATTTGGAGTCCCCAAAAAATTGGTAATAGATAATGCCAAGTACTTTACTTCCTACGAGATGGTGGATTTCTGCAATCAGTACAACATTGAGCTGGCTCACTCTGCTAATTACTACCCACAGGGTAATGGACTGGCCGAATCTTCAAATAATAACATCCTAAAAAGAATTAAGAGGTCCTTGGAAAAGAACAAGAGAGGATGGGATGGTGAACTCAAATATGCTCTATGGGTGGATAGGTTGTCAGTTAAAAGAGCTACCGATATGTCACCATACGAGCTGGTGTATGGGGAAAAGGCATTGTTGCCACCACAACTAGAGAAAGCTACCCTTTCCTTGCTACTATAGGATCATGAACAACCCGATGAATTACAAAGGAGAATGGACCAATTGGTGAAATTGGAGGAAGATAGGAGGGAGGTTGTTACGTGAATGATCGACCAAATGAGCAAGATAGTGGAACTATTCAATAAGAAAGTAAGAGGCCAGAATTTCATCGTGGGTGATGTGGTATTATATTGGGACCCAAAAAATGACAAGCAAGGAGAGAAAGAGAAGTTTGAGCCCAAATGGTTGGGCCCCTATCAAATTGCAAAAGTAGCAGGGCAACATACTTACAAGTTGGAAGACATGGAAGGAATGGAACTGCCCATACCAGTGAACGAGCAACATCTAAAGGCCTTTGGTCCTAGCTAGTAAAAAAAAAAAGATAAGTGTGCATGTGTTAGTCCTACGTCAGTCTACCCAGAGAGTCTGGAGTCCTCAAGCCACCATCCTTCATCCGCCACCTTGTCCTAGTTAGAGTCGGTGTTGACCCCAAAAAGGGTTAGCCACCTTTTTGGGGCCAAGTCCACATTTGCACTATGCACCCTATTCCTGTGGGGTGCACTCTAGGTCACCCGGGTGCACTAGTTGTGCACCCCAAGCCAAACCCATGTACTCCACCCCAATGGAGCGTGGATCCCCCTAGGTGGGCATACAAGGTCGTGCACTCCATCAATAGTCCATGCGCTCCATGGGGAGGTAGAGCGCATGATGGTCCCTTGGGGCACACAAGGTTGTGCACCCCAAAGTTTGGTGTATGCCCCACCATGGAGCACACTACCTCAGCTGGAGCGCACAAGGTTATGCACTCCACTCCAGCCAAGCATGCTCCACTCTCAAGTGGAGCATGCCACCTCAACTAGAGTGCACAATGTTGTGGTACTTGACTCCACTCTCAAGTGGAGCGTGCCACCTCAGTCAGAGCACACAAGGTTGTGTACTCCACCTAGCCGAGTGTGCTCCACTCTCAAGTGGAGCGTGCCACCTCAATCAAGGTGCACAAGGTTGTGTGCTCCACCTCGACTGTGCTCCACTCTCAAGTGGAGTGCACTACCTCAGTCGTAGCATAAGGTTGTGTGCTCCACCTATCTGTCCTCTATTGTTCCCAGTGCTCCACTCTCAAGTGGAGCGTGCCACCTTAGTTGGGTGCACAAGGTTGTGTGCTCCACCTAGCTGAGTGCACTCCACTCTCAAGTGGAGCATGCTAGTGTCCTAGATGGGCATGCAAAGTCATGTGCCCACCTTCGGGTTGTGTGCTCCACTATGGTGGAGTGCACAAGGTCAAAATTGGGTGCACAACATGTGTGCCCCATAGAGGCGAGCGCACTCCGCTCCCTTGAAGGTCATGCAGGCACATAACCCTATGCACCACCTCGAAAGCCATGTGCTCCACTCCCCAAAGTAGGGTGCACATGTGAATTAAACCTTATGCACCTCAAGCGAGCACCTACCTACCTGCATCCCACCCCAACTAGTAGAAAACCATCATGTGTCCCACCTTTTTTAGATAGCCACAATTTGTTCATTCTAGTGAAGGAAGTGACGGTCGACATGGCATGCCTAACCAATACCAACAACTCATGATGAGGAAAAAGGCATAGGTACCACCTACCATATTTAATGCACCCATTATAAAAGAAGGTGGCGACCACCTTTTTGCACCATCCACGCTCATAAACTGCCTATCGACGAGCTCGAGCAGAGAGGGCACAAAAAAATCTTAGCCAAGGTGGGTAAAAAATTCATGATAGTTGAGCGCAATGGCATCTACCAGCTCCTCGGTCCTTGAGGCATCGCTAGTCTAGAAGAGGATCAGTAGAATTACCGATGCATGGCCGGTTGACAAGAGGCCAGGGAGAGCCTAGAACCCCAAGGCATTTGAAAATCTGCTCGACTCCAGTAGGGACATCACCGAGGAACAACAAAAGGAGGTGGAGGGAGTCACCATATACTCATTCGATCCCATAGAGGAGGACAACCAGTGCCACCCGATGCTTCTAAGGGATCTCTACATGCGGGCCTATCATGATAGCAATAGACCTGCTCCTATCTGCAATAAATGGAATATGAACCTCGATCGGCTGACCTGTCCAAAGGTGTACCACTCCTTCGATATGCTGGCGTGGCTCATGGTTTCTTATGATTCTAGGGCATGCACCATCTATGACTTCAAGGGCCAAGCAGTGGCCTAGATTTTGGCCGATAGGATTCGATAGGTTTTTGGCTTGGAGGTCACCTCCAGGGTGGTGGACTTCAAGGTATTGGCCCTTCAGGCCAATTACATGATGAACATGACATTCCCTCAGAACCTGTTAAAGAGGGGAAAGATAAGGCCAACAAATTTCCCCATCGAGAAATTCATGCTCTATCCCTGGGCGCAAGATTACACTGACATGATCAATATTGCCCTGGGAGTGAAAGACTTGGAGCCTATCACTAAGGAGGTGATGTTTTTAATCCTCCAGTGTAATCAGATAGATAAGACCCCTCTTTACCGGTGGGAGGATGTCATCAGCGACAAAATGGATGAAGAATTATGACTATTGTAGGAGGCCATGATGGCCAATAAGAGGGAGATGCCTCCTTTCTCATACTACTCTTTCCTCATCCATCTATTCATTGCACAGCTGGATAAGACCTTGATAGCCCAAATGGGAGGGGTAAATACACCCATTGTACAGGATAGGTTGTTATGCATCCAGGAGGGTTGTTCCAGCTATGCTACCTTCTTCGAGAAGGTTCTCCCTGTAGTGCATTTCTGGCTGTGTGGGAATTTCCTTGATAGAATCATGGTGGGGGTGAGAGAATTCTTGTGCCAGGAGAAAGCAGGAGACTATTTTTACGTAGAGGAATTCTCCTACATAAGAATTTATGGGTCAAAATTGCCCCCAAAGGCACTACCTTTTCACTGTCCGACTTCCATCGCCATCTTGGAGATTACTCGACAAATGGCCGAGGAGGTGAAGATTAGACACTTGAGGAAGAAGGGACTAGTGAAGTGGTTGCCCATTCCCTGTGCAATGGGGCATTACACCTATCTTGGTCACTTTGCTCCATTGTGGGCCATCTGGAATATGGATACTTACTGCTTCCCCGAAGTCGCTTGGAGAGCTTACGACCCAGATGGCCACCATAGGAGAGAGGTTACCGATAAATTGGCCCTCCTGGAAGTCACCCACAATAGTGATGATTTTGAGGATGCGATGCAGGAGGCTTTCAAAAATAATCGGATGCTAGATTTAGTATGGAGGATGCCCAAGGATCAGCATCCTTACAGTAGACTGGAGACTATTGGTGACTACAGTGCCCAACTCAAGTTGCATCGGGGGTTGCTGGTGGACAAGATGGCCCCACTAGTTTTGGTAGCTCCTCTTGAAGAGTTTGAGGATCCCACCCTTCAGATAGCTCAGCAAGATTCTAACCTTTTTGAGGTCATGATGAAGATCATCGATGAACAGGCCAAGCTCCCCTCCTCTTCCAGTTCCCCCATTGCCACTTCAAAAGGGAAGGAGTTGGCCACTGGCTCCTCCAAGCAAACTACTACCCCATCAGTGTTAGCTTTAATAAGTCCACGTGAGCAAGGAAAATTGATAGAAAGTCAACCCTCATTGTATTCCACCACCCTAGTGATAAACCAAGAGGAGCATCAAATTAAGCCTAGGGTGATGAAGAAAATAGCGCAAGCGGGAGGCTTATCAAATATTTTGAGAGGCTACAAAGTGCAAAGCCCCACGTGGTCTCCTACCTAGAAAAAGGCTAGGATTGAATCCTTGGATCAAGGAGTGGAAAAGTTTATGATGGCTAGGGTCACTGACACTTGCCAATTCATAGCTGATGAAGAAGATCAAATCTAGGATATAGAAGAACAAAGATCTCCAAGTAAGGGGATAGTCAAGCATGGGGGAGTAGCTGGACAAGAAACCATCGATACACCTATCACCACTTTTGAGATCCCCTTGCCACCTAGCATGAGGGAGGCCACCATAGATACCAACAAAGGCATCATCCGAGCATCTACTGCACCCATCCAAATGATGAAATCATAGGTAGCCACCCAAGCATAGGTGGTCAAAGTAGTAGAAAAGGAAATGGAAGGATGGAAAGCCAAGGTTGCCAAAGTTGAGCCTCTACAATTCAAAATCAAGCAACTTCAGGCCGAAGTCGACAGACTAAAGATGCCTGCTCCTAGCACTACATAGGCTAGCGTCCCACTCGGGTCGGCAGATGAGTTCAAACAAGAAATGAAGGAGAAAGTCCAGGTTAAAATGGGGGATCTAGAGTCCATCCTAATGGATATCTACACTGTAAGATGAGCAGTGGGCCTCATCCAAGATAACTTACAGTGTGGAAGGCAAAGGATAGATGCAATCATGCCAATTTATAAAAGGTTTTAGGAGGACTATGTACCCATTTTTGGGCTATCGACTGTTCTGGCAGATGAGTCCCTATGCTTCTTCGTGGAAGAATATATCAAGGTCTCCCTATTCTTGTAGAATGAGCAAAATTGGCACCAGTGGGGCCAGGAAGTGGCACAATCAGAATATGAGATCAATGATGAGCTGGCCGATTGTAGCTTCTCCATCGAGGATTTTGGGTGAGTGCCAGTCATAAAAGATTTCATTTTTTAGAAGATTCAAAATTTTGACTTAGAATCCGGTGATAAGTCGTCTAAACGCCTTACAAATTTGGTAGAAATGGTGGATCGCCTATGTGAGTTTGCCAGCAACAATATACTATGGGCTAAGGATCGGGTAGTGGAGGCCACCCAAGATTTGAACCTGCTCCTCTTCTCTCTAACTTTTCACGATGAGGCTTGGGAGTTTATTGACCAAGCCATCCAAAACCACTAGGTAGGAGTGGGGCCCACCATCACCCCGACACATGCACCAGAGGAGCCACAACCGCCAGCCCAGTGCTAGATAGGGGGAGATACGCAACCACCACCTACATAGGTAGAAGGCATGGGCGACGTGCCCATTTTTTATTACATCCTAATTTTGAAAGGAATGAGATCGATCCAGCTGGAGTAAGCAGTTGCAGCCTTGATCGCATGCTATATAAAGGAGACCACTACAGCAATAGATTTTTTTATCGAACCTCTGAGAGAGAAAAGCCAGGTATAGCCTTGTCTATTTGAGTCATATTTTCCTTTGTGTTTCCTGTGTCTGTTTCTTACCACCCTTCTCTTGTCATTTACCAGGGACTGTCAAGGTGCATTGTTCACTGTGATTATTTCTTGTGGAACGCGCTGGAGTTGAGAACTCTTACATCACTGCAATCAGGACGGAGAGGAGATACCCCTTGTTCTGAATATTCAAACCGGGGGTTTATTGTAATCAAATGGCATATGAGGATCAAGCACTCTGCTGATCTGTTCTATGCACATATTATATTAATGAAAATCTCAACTCTTCCCTTGGCACATTTTGTGTGATTGTCTCGTGTTAGCTTGTTTATGTATTATTGCAATCAAAATCCATAAATAACGCTTTCCTTCGCTAGTTTAATTGTTTTATTTACATTACATCATTTGAATGGAGTAAAATGAACTAGTTCTTCTTTCTTTTATCTTTCTAAAGTCATTTATCAACTTTCTACGACTCTGTAATGGATAAGGCACCGGTCTGGGTTTTATAGGCTCTAATATTGATAGGTTCGGTCACTAAAAATATCAAAACAACAAAGTAACAACATTTTGTCTGGCATAGTGGGCATGTGCATGATAGAGCATTAGTTAAAGGACCCACTGCTTGGGGTTTCCTTACCCAACCTAGTCGGTTTAGAGCTATCAAAGGTAGTCTATTCCTAGGTTAATGAGGTGGATCTACCAGAATCCATAGTGTTGGTTGTGATTTCAAGATTTTCCTATGACGTGACAAATATTTTGAGGGTAAGTGGGAAAACTCCACAACAGTAATAATGGAAACCCAGAGAAAAACAAGAATAAATTCCATAAGAAAGATAATTCCAATTCCAAGACCCCAAAGCAGAATGAGTCAACGCAAAAAGACGAGATAGGGGTTAGGATAAAAGAGAGATCCCAGGAACCTAATGTAGTATACTATATTTTTGGAGGTCCTCACTATGCTAGGAAGTATCCCCAAAGAGCAAAGACTATTCACAGAGCAGAGGAGTCATTGCACCAAATTTATACCACTATTAGAAATCAAGACTTAGATGGTAAAGTAACATTGATGCTGTTAAATGGTAAGTTGTTTAATAAAGACATAAAAGTTTTGATAGATAGTGGAGTTACAGATAGTTTCATTTCCACTAGTATTATTAGGGACATGTTAGAAAGACCTGGATCTTTAGCACAAGGGTGGAAAGTTGAGTATTATTTTTGGAAAACCTAGTAAGTGGAGAAATGCTTACCTATAACAAAGATAACTCTACCCAAAGGGTCTACTATATGATACTTTCATGTGGCACCCATTCATGCCTTTGATATTATTCTAGGGATAGATTGGTTGAAGGCTCATGGAACCTTAATAAACATTCAAGATAGGTGGATGGATTACATCGATAAGGATAAGAGGAGGGTAAGAGTTCAAAGTAGGCAAGGTTCCTTTCAACCCCACTCACTTTCAACTGTACAATTAAAGAAAGACATTAAAAGATATGGTATGCTTTATGTAGTGAAGATCAATGGAAATAATGGAGAGAAAGGGGATTAAAAAGTTGGTAAGAAACACCCAATTCTTCATGAATATAGCGATGTTTTTCCTAAAGACCTTCCAGGTATACGTCCTAGAAGGGAATTCAATTTTACTATTGAGTTAATATCGGGGGTTGAACCCATTTCTAGGACACCTTACCGAATGACTCCAATAGAAATGCAAGAACTAAAGATACAACTTCAAGATTTATTGGATAAGGGTATAATCAAACCAAGTGTGTCACTTTGGGGAACTTTGGTCTTGTTTGTGAAAAGGAATGATGGATCCTTGAGATTATGCATAGATTATAGAATTCTAAACAAGGTGACCATAAAAAACAAGTATCATTTACCTTATATAGATGATATCTATGATAAAATGAAGGATGCTACCATATTTTGAAAGATAGATCTAAGATAAGGATATCACCAGTTAAGAATTCGAGAAGAGGATACCTAGAAAATGGCTTTTAGGACAAGATATGGGCACTATGAATTCATAGTATGCATCAACAATATTTATGAACCTGACGAATAGAGTGTTTAGAAAATATTTGGATTGATTTGTTTTAATGTTATTGTATGATATTTTGATTTATTCTCATTCTAGATAGGAACATGATCAACATATTAGGTTGGTATTGGAAGTATTGAAGAAGAATCGACTATACGATAAATTATCCAAGTGCAAGTTTTATACATCACAAGTTCAATATTTAGGGCACATTATCTCAGTAGAGGGAATTATTGTGGACCCATAGAAGATCAAGGCTATACTAAATTGACCTCTACCTAAAAATGTGATAGAAGTCAAGATTTTCATGGGACTCATAGGCTATTATAGATGTTTTGTGAGAAATTTTTCTAAGATTGCCTAGCCAATCACCAACCTTTAGAAAATGGAAAAAGAGTTAAAATGGATGGATAAGTGTGAGGCCATATTTGAGGCTCTGAAAAAGTTGACAACTACACCAATTCTAAAGATTATAGATCCTCTTGGGATGTTCACTGTATGTATCAATGCTTCTCTAGAAGGTTTGGGTGGAGTTTTATCTCAGGAAGAAGTTACAATGGCATACGAGTCTAGAAAACTCAAGAAGCATGAGGTAAACTATCCCACTCACAATCTAGAATTGGAAATAGTTGTGTATGCTTTAAATGCTTGGAGACACTATCTAGTGGGTAGACCTTTTGAGATAAGAATGGATCATCAAAGTTTGAGGTATATTTTTACCCAACCTATGCTGAATTCAAGATAGAGGAGATGGGTGGAGTTCTTAATAGAATATAACTTTGGTATTGAGTAAATCAAAGGGAAATAAAATAAGGTTGTATATGCCTTGAGTAGGAGAAGCTACATAAATGCTTTAACATAGAGCCATATAGATTTGATGGATAGGGTCAAGGAAATGCAACTACATGACCCATATTATATAGAAATTCGAGATAAAACAAAAGGAATTTATGAAGAAAGCAAGGGTTTCAACATAAAATATGGGTTTTTATGCTTTAAAGATCAAGTAGTCATACCAAAAATGGGTAACTTAAGGAGAATGATCATGTAAGAGGTCTATAATTCTCCATATTCTTCTCATCTAGGGGGGTCAAAAATGAGAGAGAATATGAAAAAGACCTATTGGGCTGGGATGAAGCAAGATATCATGAAATACATTACAATATATTTAGAATGACAAAAAGTGAAGGCATAACATCATCATTTAATTGGAAACTTGTACCCACATGAGATACCTATGCATAAATGATAGGTAATCTCTATGGACTTTATTGTGGGGTTACCTAAGAATAGGTTCCAACATGATGATATCTTGGTAGTGATTGATAAGTTGACCAAGGTTGCACACTTCATACCAAGAACATCAAGGATGATGCACCGATGGTGGAAAATAAGTTTACCAAAATAAATCTTTAGATTGCATGGATTTCTTAAACTTATTATATCTGACAAGGATTCTAGATTCATGTATAAATTTTGGTAGACTCTACACTATACAGTGGGCACCAAGCTAAATAATTAGTTTTGCATATCATCCTAAAATAGATGGTCAAACTGAGAGGGTGAACCAAGTTTTGGAAGATATGTTCTACATGTATTACATGGATTAAAAGTCAAAATGGGAAGAATTCTTACATCTCGTAGAGTTTGTATATAATAATGTGTACCATATATCTTTGGCGATGGCTCCATTTGAAGCCTTATATGGTCAAAGATGTAGAACCTCTCTATCATAGGATAATCTAAAGGATCAGGTGATGATCACACCAAACACTATCTAAGATATGGAGGAGTAGCTTAGAGTGATCCGACTTAGGCTCAAGGAAGTGATCAATTGTCAAAAGAGCTATGTAGATCTGAAAAGATCCCTAAGATATTTCTCTATAGGAGATAAATTATTCCTAAGGGTGAGACCCATGAAGAGTGCCATAAAGTAAACAAAGCTATATCCTTACTATGTTGGGCCCTTTGAGATCATTGGTAGGATTAGCCTAGTAGCTTATAGGATTGCTTTGCTGCCCAACCTATCAAAGATCCATACCACTTTCTACAATTATCTACTTAGGAAGTATGTTGCTGATCCTACTCACATGTGGAATATTTCTAAATTACAGATGGTAGATCTCTCAACAATTGAGGTATGACCAATTAAGATTCTAGGATTTTATTCCAAGGCATTGAGAAAATAAATCCTAGATCAATATAAGTTCTAGTGGGACCAATATTCTAAGAATTGTGCTACATGGAAAAATGCTGATGAGATAAGACATTAATTTCTATTTTATTTGATTAAATTATGTATATTTAAAACTTGCAAGAAACTAAAAGGACTGTATTTATCCCTAGGGGGGAAGTATGTAATACCCATTTTTGGTGAAAATGTTTATGGACAATAAACTATATATTGATATGAATGATTAATAACATGGTTTCTTTCTTGATGTCTTTATGATTTCATTATTCTAGGCATAGAATATGGTACTTCTGATGCATTTGTGAATGCAATATTATGTACCTCTCTCTGATGGGAATATATGGATAAACCACCTACAATGAGAGACATGTTGGGGAAGTGATGACGATGACTTTTTCATCGATAACTTAGGGTAAAATGGAAAACCACTCTTCATGTAAATGCATATCATGCTATTTTTTTCATATCTACACCATTGGGCCAGGATGTTGCTTGCGTAATGAGCCTCCTCAATAGGATTGATGATAGCTTAGACTATCATAAAAGACCACCTTCTTGGGGATAAAAAAATGGTGTAGGATATTGATATGATGTCATGCTTGTCTATGTTTTTCCTTGTGAATGAAAAAGGTTGTTATGTTTGTTTAGGAAATTTAATACTTTTATATTTACTTGTAAGGTAGCTTAAATACCTTAGTAAATCAAGTATTATATGGTTTTTATATTTATGAAGTACCAAAATAATAATAATAAGTTCAAAAGAGATGATTCTTGAAGAATTTTTTAGGCTAAGGGATCATTATAAAGAGAAGTATGGGATTCTCTTTTATAGGATGTTTTGCTTGCTTGTTGGTTTTGAAAGAGAAACTAATATAATGATTCTTGAAGACTTTTGTAGGCTAAGGGATCATTATAAAGAGAAGTATGGGATTCTCTTGTATGGATTGTATTGTATGTATAATAATTCTTGAGACCTGTATGAGTTAAAGAATTATTATCTGGAGAAGTATACGATTCTCCTTGGTTGGTTTGTTTATATTTTATGCATGGTTGTTTGCATATTGGACGTTGGTATGATTCAGTTGCATTACATATAGAGTTGTTCCGATCCCTAAGTAAATATCTCATGTTGTGGGTGGTTCTACCATCAAAGAAGCTACAAAGACTTAGTTGGTGGGAGATCCTTGGTAATTGTTTTCTTAAAGCTCTTCAAAAGTAATGTTGATGTAAATAAGCAAAGGCTTGTATTTGCTTGAAAGATTTGTAAAACTTGATTATTGTTATAAATAAGGATTATGTTGTTTTCTTTTGTCATGAGCAATGAAGTATTTGGTTAAGAAATATTTTGTCCTTAGTTAGCTTGGAGTTGCATTGATTATGGAAATAGATTTATGGTTAATATCTTTAGCTCCTTTATTTTAATTGATAGAATGTTTCCTTGAAGCCTTTTGATAAGAATTAGAAATAAGTAATGTGGTTTAATTCTATCATGTTTTAGGTATATTTTGCTTAATTATTTATATCAATGCATAAATGTGGCTTTTGGTTAAGAGGAGCTCTTAAATTATATCTTCTAGAATTTCTTTTGATGGTTTATATCATGCTTATTAATATTGAAATGTTTATCTAACCTTGGGTTGGGAAGGAATGTTCCTCTAGTAAGCCATAAAGCCCAATCTTAGGAAGAGTTGCGCAAAGGCAATAACTAGGTAGATACGAGTCCTAGAAGGGGTTGCATGAATGCAATAGCTAGGAACTCATAAACCTAGAAGAAGTTGTGTGAAGATAATAGCCAGGGTACTTGTGAATCATTGTACCTTGAACGTGTAGGTTCAAGTATATCCCATCTAAGTATTGGGAAAACCATTCACATGACAATAGTGATGGTCCCTCAATCATGTAGGATCAAGTGATCATGTCAATTATTTTTGAAGTGACAATGATTGCAGTTAGCCCATGGAGGCATGGTAACTAAGCACCAAGGCTATATGATATTTACCTACCTAGATAGGATTAGAGTCAAGTCAAGGAATGAGCGTCCCCCTTTAAGTGTGTAGGTCTTAAAGGATAATCCCTATGCCATGGTCACATGGTCCTATGCCAAGGAGGGAATGGAAAATATAGGGGACCGCTTTATGCATCCTTCTAAACATGTATGTTTAGTAAGGTGAATCCAAAAAAACATGGGATTTGGCCACTCCTATCCACTGAATATCATGTGTAGTGACTTGGAACTCAAATGTGGTGAAGCCTTATATGTTGAGTTAAACAAATTAGAGGTGTTTCTCTTGTGATCCTTTGTTTGTGAGTACTCTTTGAAAAATAGGTTGGTAGTTTTGGGTTGTTATGGTTAATATCTAGGTCATAGGGCTAGAAGCTTTCATAGAGTGTGTTTAGGTTGAGTCTTGACTTGATGTGCAAATTTGGGTTAGACACCTTGCAATAAGGCAAGAGTGACCCTAGAGTAATATTGTGTGTTGGTTCATGAGTAGAGTGAAGCTAACTGAATACAAGTACAATTGTGGAAGGATTGTAACTTACCCATTTTTTTTATGAATAGGAAAACCTATTGAAAAAGGTAGTTCATCAAAGAAAACCAAAATAGTTACACCATAGGGTAATACTATACAAAAGTCAGGATAAAATTTAGATCCTAGTAAGAAGAGGAGGAAGACAACTCCTGGTAAGAGGCCTGAGATGACAATAAATATTGGTAGGAATGTTAGAGGACCATAAAAATATGATAGAACATAAGATATTTCCTCCATGGTAAAACAACTCCAATATTGTTTAGAACAACAACAAAATTTAATATATTCTTTGATCAATAGAGAGGCCAATGCTAGAAATGAAGGGGTTCAACAAGAAGAAATTCTTGTTTGAAGAGGCCAAGAGGGTAGAGCCCAAATAGAGGTTAAAGAATGTGAAGGTTACCAAAATTAACAAAAAAATAGGAGGAGATGCATCCAAATCATGGCTGAAAGAGTTAGAAATATTTTTCTCCATAAAAAATTATGCATCGAAGACTTGTTGTGGCTGCTCCACAACGTACCCCAAAATTGGGGACCCACCTTTTTGTTTTTGGTATTTGGGTGTTTGCATGTTGGTTTTGAGTGTCTAATGCTCGGTTTGTTTTGAATTTGCATTTATCATTAGTTTATCAGTAATATTTTGTTGTCAACAATATTTTATTGTCGATGACTTTTTCTTGTCGACGATATTTTATTGTCGATGACTTTTTGTTGTCAACAATATTTTATTGTCGATGACTTTTTCTTGTCGATGATATTTCATTGTCGACGACTTTTTATTGTCGACGATTTTTCTTTTTCTTATCGACGATATTTTGTTGTCGACGATTTTTCTTTCTTGTCGATGATTTTTTTTGTTGTTTTTTTTCTGTCGACGACTCTTTGTCGTCAATTTTACTGTTAGCTTTTTTTTATGGTTAAATTTTATGTTTTCTTCATTTGAGTGTTTCAAGTAAGCTTTTTGTACATATAAATGTTTAAAATAAAAAAAAATGAAGTTCAATCCCACGACGGACATGTATATGTATAAGAAGTATTTACTCAATAATAGTAATGAAAATAAAAAAAGTAAAAAAAATAAAGGCAAATGTCTTTTACTTATACCTCAAGGGTCTTTGATCTTTATTCGCAAATGAGAATTTCAACGCTTGTAGCTTCTTATCATTGAAGATAGTTGTATTTTTGTGAGTATAAAGGTGTGGAGTATGTGTTATAACAGGAATTATCATCCCTAATGATTATTATGGTTTCTAATGCAGGTGGAAGGTAATACGGCAAAAGGAACAACGTGGAACATGGTGCTTCTACCCGGTTGGAATATAGAAATCAACCCTACGATAGCATTGGAGGATTTGATGGCATATGTGTGGAGGATAACCAAAATCACAGAGAAGCATAATCACAACATCAAGTAAATTTGATAATTTGGCAATTACACGGTGGCCTTGGAAGCGCAGTGAATAGACACCGAGGCATACGGGAGCCCACTCAGTGATGTGGCCAGACATGGCGAATCGCGTCGTCAGGATTCAAAGGCTTCGAATTTTTTTTTTTGAACACGGTGGCAGTCGGATGAAGGAGATAGTGACGTGGCACACAACCCGAACAAGTGGACAAAGGGGCCAGCACGGATGAACTAGCAGCATTAAATGAAGAAGACATAGCTGATGAGAGCGTGTAGTTTGTTGTAGTCACCAGCGGAAGAATGGTCACCATAGGGCATTGTGGAGAGGCCATGGTGGATGGCGAATAACGTCACACCTGATGTGAAAACGGGACAGTTACGAAGTCTGTCACAGCAGTGGTAGTTTCATGCACGAAATAATCCAAAAATCCGGCCGTTGGTACGTTATCAATTTTGAACCAAGTAACATAAAAGGACAACGCCAATAGAACGCAATTTACCCGACAACAATTCCCGCTATCAGGACAGAGAGTAGGCGAGAATTTACCATGAATACCCACAGTCTGAGCCATTCATATTTCACCAAACATCGTAGAACATAACCTCCGCTGTACGCAGGACAGGGGTAGTAGAATGTAACGGAAAGACAGGTAGATCACAGAAAGAGCCCGAAACCGATAATGTGGTTATAAAATCCGAAGAAGGGCAGTGTTCCTTGTTTCCATAGCATTACAAATTACTGTAGACGGAGGGTGAAGTTGTACAGCCACTGAAGGTCGATGGAAGAATTCACAGAGCCATGGGCCAGAAGCGATGTTACATAGAAGAATATATAGCGCCACAGTGAAAAATACAGAGAAATGAAGGTATAATTTTAAAGGTTTAAAGTTGTTTAAAATTGAAGGCTCATGCGGTGGATATTAAAAATGTGGAAATATAAGGGAGGATAAATGAATTTATATTGTTTTTTTTTCTTTAATATGTCCAAGAGAAGATATAAGGGGAAAATAAATAAAGTTATTTTGTTGATTTCCTTTCGTATACCCAAGGGGAGATATAAGGAGTTTAAATTTTGGATTGTTTTAAATATTTGGGTATTGTTGGTTATGTGAGGGGTTTTATAAGGAAGGATGTTCTCTTTTCCTTCAGATGATGATGAGGAATTGAAGGGTCAGGGTTGTTTCTTTTGTTCTTTTTGTTTTATTTGTTTTAAAAACCTTTAAAAGCCCCATGAGGCTATTGGTAAAAGGGAGCTAGAAATCGTAGGAAAATACTATCTTTCGGAATAAAGGAGATTTTATTTGGCAAGAGCAATTTTTGTGTGTGAAATCAAAAGGAGACTGAAACTAAGATTGCAGTTACTTCTGTAAATCTTTCCTTTGCATTATTGCTTCTTGTATCTATTCGTTTATGCCATAAAGTGGGTTACGATAGGTGAATGATAGAATGATGCAATTATTTGTTTCCTTAGAGTCTTGCATCTGATCTAATCTGACTGTGTTTATGTTGCAAGTTTGTTGGGTCAGGTTCTTTTAGAATTTCATCTCATAACTTGGGGTTTTGCAGGGAGGAGATTGCTAACCAAATTAATGTTCTGTTTTGGTTTTTCCAGCTAACTTTTGTAGATAATGTTTCTGTTTTATTCTTCTGATATTTAGATTAATATTACCTTAAAATCTGCTTTTCTGATTCTGGTCCATTCTATAATTTTCTTTTGCATTTTTTTTCATTCTATTCTGGTCAATTCCAGAATTTCTGCTAATTGTTCCTTGATTCTGGTCCATTCCAAAATTTTTGTAGGTAGTTGATTTCTTGATTCTGGTCCATTCCAAAATTTATGTTCATAAATAGTTCTTTTATTGCCATGAATAATCTAAGTTATAAAGAAGGTAAATAAATTTGCCAAAAGTATGCTCTACGTCTGCGCTTGAGAAAACGATCTACTCGCACCAGAAATTGGAGGGTTTGTTTACAGATCTAATGTTTCCCAAAGAAAACCAAGGATTAATAGCGGAGAAGAGAAAGCCGCTTCTAGATCCACTTATTTAATTTAGATTTTCATTCTTGCATCTCCTAACACCTTCATCTAATATTTAGATAAAATATGGGTTTAGGAGGGCTACTAATTCCAAATGCACATTAAGTCAGATCAAGTGAATGAATCCTAACTTTCTAACTTACTATTTTTGTTAACATTTAATTCTAACATTGCTAACTTTACTAACACCAAATGCTAACATAGGGATAGTGGAACACTTTTAAATGAAGATAAAACGAATCTGCTAACTCTAAAAAATGAACCTCATGTTATAGGAACAGAGCTTAAAATGAAGTGGCTTATACCACGCACTTTATCATTTGGAATTTTTTTTAAGCTGAAGATAAAAGAGGTTATTGACTGGGTTTTGGGTAGATCACTTTAATCTTAAGAACATTAAAAGAAGCTATCTTCACATTTGGTTGATTTAATGGATTATGGTTGCAAAGTACTTGTTTGAATCATTAAAGGCCCCTTGTTAACTATTACTTGCATGGTTTAAGTTATTTTGGTATACATTCATTTATTTGCTTTAGTCTTGATTGATTACATGCACATGAATGTTTGTTCACAAGAACCTTGGAGAAATGAATAATGCTACTTAATTTATTTGCAAGAGAGAGTTTCCTGTTTGATACTCTAGTTGTGGTGATCATTTTTCTATAGGGCAAAAGATTCACTCAATAAGACTAAGACTGCGTGGGCCACCATTCATCTCCTAGAGGTGACCCTAGAATGGTGGGACATGTACAACTTAGGTAGACAAGCCATAGATATCAAGTAGGAAAATTTCATTAAGTATTTTAAGAAAATATTTCTTACAGACTAGTTTTATATTGAGAAGTTTGAAAAGTTCTTTACCATTCAACAAGGGTCACTATCTATAGAAGTATATTTTTAGAAATATGTGAAACTTTTAAAATATGTCCCAAAATATGTAAACAATTAACGTATTAAAGTTCACAACTTTATTATAGTGTTAGACTCTAAGATAAGGATGTTGATTAATCTTCTTAAACTAAAAACTCTGCAAGAGGCTTATGACTTGGCTAGGTAGGAAGAATCCAATATTCAAACAAAAAGGTCTTTCTTCAACTATATCGGGACAAAAAAAAATGAAATACAAGAACTAAGAAAAAGGAAAAGTGTAGGATTCATGAAATGGGATAAGGATTAAAATAATAGGAATAAAATCATTTCAAAGTTCAATAACAAAGACAATGGAAACCTAGGGAAAATAAGAAGAAATTCCATAAGAAAGATAATTCCAATTCCAAGCCCCCAAAGTAGAATGATTCGACACAAAAATAAGAGATAGGGGTTAGGAGGCAAGATATATCCCATGATACTAAGGCAATATGCTACATTTGTGGAGGTCCTCACTATGCTAGGAAGTGTCCCCAAAGAAAAGAGACTAGTCACAGAGTAGAGGAGCTGTTACATAAAATTTATACCACTACTAGAAATTAGGACTTAGATGGCTAAGCAACCTCAATGTTGTTAAAAAATAAGTTGTTTAATAAATATTCAAGAGTTTTGATAGATAGTAGAGCTACAAATAGTTACATTTCCACTAGTATTATCGAGAACATGCTAGAAAGACTTGGATCTTTGGCACAAGGGTGGAAAGTTGAGTATGGTTCTGGGTAAACCTACTCAATGGAGCAAAATTTACCTATAGCAGAGATAACTCTATCTAAAGGGTCTACTATATGACACTTGTATGTGGCACCCCTTCATATATTTGATATTATCCTGGGTATAGATTGGTTGAAGACTCATGGAGACTTAATCAAATTTCAAGATAGGTGAGTGGATTACACTGATAAGGATAAGAGGAGGGTAAGAGTTCAAATTAGGCAAGGTTCCTTTCAACCCCACTTGCTTTCAACTATGCAATTAAAGAAATCCATTAAAAGAGGTGGTATGATTTATGTAGTGAATATCAACGAAAATATTGGAGAGAAATGGGATGAATAATTTTTTAAGAAACACCCAATTCTTCATGAATATAAGGATGTATTTCCTGAAGATCTTACATGTCTACCCCTTATAAGGAAATTCAATTTCACTATTGAGTTAATTTCAAGGGTTGAACCTGTTTCCAGGACACCTTATCGAATGAATCCAATAGAGATGCAACAACTAAAGATACAACTTCAATATTTATTGGATAAGGGTCTAATCAAACCAAGTGTGTCATATTATGGAGCTTAGATATTATTTGTGAAAAAGAAGTATGGATCCTTGAGATTATGCATTGATTTTAGAATGCTCAACAAGGTGACCATAAAAATAAGTATCCTTTACCTTAGATAGATGATCTCTTTGATCAACTAAAGGATGCTACCATATTTTGAAATATAGATCTGAGATTAGGGTACCACTAGTTAATAATTTGAGAAGAGGATACCCAAAAAATGAATTTTAAGACCAAATATGAGCACTATGAATTCATAGTGCTACCATTTGAACTAACCAATGCATCGACAAAATTTATGAACCTGATGAATAGTGTGTTTAGAAAATATTTGGATCGGTTTGTTTTAGTATTCTTGGATGATATTTTAATTTATTCTCATTATAAAGAGGAACATGACCAACGTATCAGGTTGGTATTGGAAGTACTGAAGAAGAATCAACTATATGATAAATTATCTAAGTGCAAGTTTTATACCCCACAAGTTCAATATTTGGGGCATATTATCTTACTAGAGAACATTGTAATGGACCCAAAGAAGATCGAGGCTATAATAAATTGGCCTTTATCTACAAATGTGATAGAAGTCAAGAATTTCAAATTTCATGAGACTCATAGGCTATTATAGAAGTTTTGTGAGAAATTACTCTAATATTGCCTATCCAATCACTAACCTTCAAAAAAGGGAAAAGAGTTCAAATGGATGGACAAGTGTGAGGCCACATTTGAGTCTCTAAAAAATAAGTTGACAATGACACCAATTCTAAATATTTCAGATCCTCTTGGGAAGTTCATCGTATGTACTGATGCTTCTCTAGAAGGTTTAGGTGGATTTTTATCTTAGGGAGAAGTTACACTGGCATATGAGTATAGTCAAGAAGCATGAGGTAAACTATACCACTCACAATCTAGAATTGACAACAGTTGTACATGTCCTAAAGGCTTGGAGACATTATCTAGTGGGTAAAACTTTTGATCTAAGAACAAATCATCAAATTCTAAGGTATATTTTTACCCATCTATTGAATACAAGACAGAGGAGATGGGTGGAGTTCTTAGCAAAATATGACTTTGGTATTGAGTAAATCAAAGGAAAAGAAAACAAGGTCGTAGATACCTTGAGCAGGAGAAGACACATAGATGCTTTAACCCAGATCCATATAGATTTGATGGATAGGGTTAAGGAAATGAAACTGCAAGACTCATATTTTATAGAAATTTGGGGTAAAACAAAAGGAATTTCTAAAGAAAGTGAAAGCCAAAAATTTGCACTATAAAAAGGAAAGCAACAATGAAACACAATGATAGAACAAGATAAGATAATATCCCATCTTAAGGGATGCTACCAACGATACAATGATTAAAATATATCAAAATGAGGTCTCCACGTGCAATATTAGAAAAATATCCATGCTAGTGTAGTTTGTGGGGAAGCAGATTTTTTGAGATCGTTGTGTCAAATCAAATGTGGATATTCAAATATTTTTCTCTCATTGAGTCCTATTGCCTACACACAAAGAAAGCAAAAGTGTATTAATAGCATATGAAAGGCCCATCAAAGTTGGACCTATATAGAATATGAAAATGATAAACAAATGAAAAGACAAATGCATGCATGTATAAAATCAAAATCTAAGCTAACATAGAAACAAAAAAATATAGATATAATCTAAACTGAAGAAGAAAACAACAAAACTAGTGGTCTATCTAAGATCGTATCAGATTGAGATCATTCAATCCTATATGACAGTCCAACAACATCATCATGATAGTAGGAAAACCTAACGGATTGATTTTGACAGTACTTTGTGGCATGAAAACTCAAAAGAGGGATCTTTAAAACTAAGAGGAGAGCATCCTCTTATAGAACTCCTGGCCAGAGGTTAAATGGGGCAAGTTCCAATTAATGGTAGCTTACATGAGGGGCAGTCTGCATGAAAAATCATATACATACCCCTAAATGATTGCATGTGATTAATTGAATTTACCTCATGCAGGGCATCTAATGTCAATGCGTAAAATCGTGCATAATGCTAATAGACACTTTTGACTACCCATTATTATTTTATATCTTTATTTTTATTTTTACATGATCGTGAAAACTATTGAATTAGCCCTAAGGCTACCCAAGGTGGATTGTGCGAGTTAGAAAGGAGGTCTTTTGGGAGTCTCCTCAATATAACACATTTTAGGTGTCTAAATATGCCCCTTTTTGGGATGCTTTGTGCATAAGCACAATGCAAAGCAAAAATAAATGATAACAAATAGTTGAATTGATTATGAATGATATTTCTTGAACAAGTCATATGCCCCAATAATGGAAAGGGTGCACGTATTTGAGTCATTGCTTCCAACACATTGATGGACTTAGGTTTGATCTTGGTGACTTTTTAGCCATGGGTAGACATTGTTAGTCTATGGGCCTTAGGATTTAGGTACACCATTGATTTGATCTTAGTAACCTTTCAACTAATGGTAGACATTATCAATCTACAAGATTTAGGTATACCAAGTATTTGTTTGATTGAGATTATTTTGATTTTGCCCCAGTAAGGAGGGTGTATGATTATTTTTGGCAATGATTATTGAATGAATGTAATTTATACTTTTGAGTGTTTGATTATTGACTTGATTTTGAAATATGAATTTTGCATTTATTGACTACCCCCTCAAGTGACGAGTCAATGGAGGAGATGTAAAATGATGATAGCAATGAGTCACTTGACTAGAATGAGGTGATTAACTTGGGTGACCTAGGAAACAATAAAATTTAGAGACCATCTCAACCCAAGACAATTACATTTTTTTAAAATTTACATGGTGGAATCGGTAGTTACCACAAATCCATGCAGGCTATCAAAATTTTTATGGCCACCACAATATTCTACATTGTCCACTCCAAAAGCTACCACATAAATATTCGTGTAGTCCACCCCTATAACCACCATGCCATAATCATTTTAAAACTTTTATGCCACTAAAAGCACTAGGAAAGGGACAAGCGTTCAGTCTGGTGAGGCCCAATATTTGAACCTTGGACCTCTACCCCCCTACAGGGTTTGGTTGAACCAATTGGTCTACACCTCGAAATTTTTTTTCAATGAGTTTAAATAGGGTTTTTATGAGGGGTACCGACCCCCTCATACTATTTTTTTCAATGAGTTTACACATGTTTTTATGAGGGACCATGGTACCCTCATACTAAGTTGGGTTTGAACCTTGGACCTCTCAAAGAGAATCCAAAGCCCTTACCACTATAGTAAGCTTGTAGATCTAAGAAAATTACATTTTAACTAGATTTTTTGCAAAAAAATGTGACCATCCTGGATGGTCGCATTGCACCCTATGATCGTCCCAGATGGTCGTTCCAATGAAAAACTACAAATAGCAATTTTTTACTGAAATGGAGTCATTTTCACCATGTGAGATGAGAAGAGAGCGATATGGGGAGGAGAAGAGCTATTTGGTGAAGTGAAGCACTATCAAAAAACCACCCTACCAATATGGTGGACCCATCAGGTGCCTCTACAAGTGGAGGAACTGGTGCTAGAAGAGTAAGGATGAAAATCTAAATCTTGACTTTATTAATAAAATGAACCCACACTAAAATTAAATGGTAATTAATGGGTGGGATGGGTGAAATGGGTAGCTTTAGGTAAATTGAAAATGGGGTGGTTGATGGGTAGTTAGTATTTATTGCTTTTTCCTTCCCTTCTCTCTCTTTATGTGTGTCTATTTTTTTGATATTTGTTTTATTTATTTATTTATTTTTATGTTGATGAAGTGCGTGTGCTCGTAGTAGCTTATTAGAGCCCGACATTACTTCACAAAATTTTATAGGGCTGCTCATGTTGCATTGTCTAGAGAGGATTGGCTGTGGCTAAAGGACCTTGGTCTTTAGCACATAGTACGACTAGATTCCATCCACGCGAATCAGGTCTACCTGATGGTCTTGATCTATCAGTGGGATAACTAGACCAATATGTTTGACCTACCTACCAATGATATTACAATGAACTTGGAGTATGCCTACCAGATTTTGTAGATTATGATTAAGGTAGAGCCCATTTTTACTCTAGAAACCAATCGGAGAGAGGCAGTGTTATGCTGAGTATAAAAATATCAGTGGTGATGTGTGGATTATGATGCAAACAATAGTGGAGTAAGAGTCGATGTTGGGTATGAGATCATATTATTGAAAACTAGATATATAGTGCTTATGTCACTGATGTTGAACTTTATATTGCTAGAATCTTCAGGAATGAGGTTCCCTTAGAACCTATTGGGCCTCATTCAAAACTTAGTGGAGCAACCAAGGATTATGGCATGGGGGAATACATTATTGGGATAGCTCTATAGGGAGCTTTATGAGCTTCAGTAGAGAGTTTTCCTAGGCTTGGGATGCAACTTCATCCTATAGGTATGGGGATGGGAGCACTTCAGTGTTGATAGACCTGTGGGGTTGCCATGTGCTACATGTAGAGATATGGTTGATACTAAGATTTATTATGTGATGCAATGGCTGCATGAGTGAGAGTGAGGCAAGAGCCACCTACTATAGGGTATTATTATGCATTATGCAAACTCATGGGATGGAATACAACCAAGGCATATGATATGGAGGCATTGGAGTGGAGCTCTAACCTAGGATGAGAAGGACAAGCATCTAAGGTGGGTGCGATGCGGTATATGGCTGGCTGGTCACCATAGAATAGAGCACAAGTACTTTTAGTACTCATAGGTGACTTTCCAACTTGGGTTGAGGTAGGATGTGCCTGATGATAGGTTGTGGACCAACAAGACTAGCGGTGTATAGGTGATGGACCATCAAGACAACTAGCATGGTCATGACATGATCTTATGGGTGATGATGCAGATGCTCCTATGCTAGTTGTTGATGTAGAGGATCCAGAGACCATAGTTGATTATGATTCCTAGTTTGTAGCCTAAATTTTTAGGGAGAGGTAATGATTGGAGAGGTAGGGCCCTATGGTGTAGTAGAGGAACTTTCACAACAATAAGTTCATCATGGAGTGGAGAGGGATGTGGGAAGATCAAAATAGGCACCCAATAAGGGTTCAAAGACTCCTATGAGGAGTGATGGTGATGATGGGATAAATAAGGATGATACATTGGAGTAGATCACCATCTTGAGAGAGCAGGTGTGCATCCTCCAGGATCAGTTTATTGATAGGAACACAACCCATGCTATAGTGTAGAGCCAGTGGGATTAAGATAGGCAACAATGGTGGGGTTGGTCAAAGGAGAGGGATAACCTAAAGGCTCAAGTTTTGAGCCTTTAGGAGTGGTAGAGACTCATTGTAGAGCCATATGATCTACGTACCTAGGTGGTAGGTTCTACTACTAGGCAATACCAAGCATAATTAGATGGAAATTCCACAAATGAGGTGACCTGTATATAGGCTATGGTGGCCACATATCATGCTCGATATCAGATTGAGAGATACTATATGGGATCATTGGATGATGTAGTGTATAGAATGGATGTAGTACTACCATCACATACATCATCCTCTCAGTCTCAATAGAGTTGATAAAGTAGAGCATTAGGATATCCTTCAGTTAGACCACCTATTCCTTGATTTTTAGAACCAAGCTCATCTCAAATGTTAGGGACTAATAGGCCTAGGCATCCTCATAGAGATAAGGTAGATGGTAGTGGGGAGAGCAATGGAGTAGGACCAACCTGAGCAGGGCACTTATATACTAGCTCTTTTTTGGATGTGAGGTTTGAGGACCCACTATATTATAGCCTATAGGCATTTTGATGTACATAATTACTTTTGATATATAGAGATGGTCATTTTATTGATGCTTATTATGTTGTGTATTTATGGAAATGTATGTGTAATTGTGGATGCATGGATGTAATGATAGATGCTTATAGATGTATGCCTAGATTTGTAGATATGATGATGCATTAATGTTATATGAATGAATATTTTTGATATTATTTGAGCTATTATGTATGCATAGAACTAGGTATACCTATGATGTACTAATGACACATAATAACTTAATTAATACAAATTGTGAATACTTGTTTTATTAATGAAACATAATGGATGATTCTATGATGCAAATGAAACTAAATATGGGCACTACAAAATGTATGAGAGACACACATCAAGATGTAAACTGTTTCATCAATGGTATACACTAACACAAAATCTAGGTGAAAAATGATATGCAATGGATAAGCATGATGATAATGGATTACAAACAATGAGAGGTCACAAGGGAACAATAAGGCTTTCATGAGACTCAAACACCCTAGTTGGCCAATAAAAAGTCCTGTACTACCCATACCAGCATCTTGAAATATAAAAATCTTCTAGGAAGACCAATATATTCAATATCCTTGTGTGTGCATAGTGAAGTTCATTACCTCAAATTTAGACTCGATTGGATTTAACTATGCTGAATGCAAGCCATCATAGGCTAGCTCAACCACAAGCTAATATTGGTTTGTACAAAAGAAGGTCACTAATGTGACAAATATCTATAGCCTATTTCTAGTATTGGAGATCGCATCATGGTTGTCAAAAATTGAGAATTCCAGGGATTCAAGCTCTTTTTCTTCTTTTTTTTTGGGATTTTGAGGATTTTGCTTTTTTGGGAATTTTGCTCATTTTGTGGAGGAGCAAAGGGATTTTTTTTGGAAACTTGCTCATTTTGTGGAGGAGCAAGGGGATTTTATTGCTTTTGGGGACTTTCTCATTTTCTGGAGGAGCAAGGGGATTTTTTTTGGGGGGGGTTGAGCTTGTCCTTTTGTCAATTCTTAAATTTTTAGACCATGTGCATGATAGGAAGAGCAAGGGAAATATTTTAATTTTGAGGCAAGACATATTTTTTAGTGTCATATTTCCTTATACAAAATCATAATTAAGATTGTCAACATGTGTTGGGATTTTGAGATAATCAAAGTACAACCAAAGTGAGGTTATATCACCAAACATCAAGGTGGTTTGCAACATATGAAAGACCAAATAGGAATGGTTGAATGACCAAAAGACCCTATTTGGACTCTTTTTAACCACTACTAAAGGGGAGTAAGGAAATTATGGATAGACAATCATGGAAATGTGAATGTGTATGACCCATGAAGTGGGGTGTATGCCCAATATAAAGGAGGTTACATCAAGACAAGTGAATCTCCTAAAATCATACATGAAACACTCAATACAAGATGAATGCAACTATGTCAGAAAAAATGCCTAGTGCAATGTAATTAATCATGCAACTAGCCAAATGCAATAATGATAAAATGCAAAGTGTACTACCGTTAGAGTAATATTTCATCATTTGGGATATTTACCCCATTTCCTACATTAGGTAGATTTTATTTACTACATGGTAAAAAGTAGTTTGTTACTTTTTACCACTAGTATTTACTTTTCTACTTTCTACCATGTAGATATTTACTATTCCAAATATCTAATGGTAAGTTCCTAAATATCTTAGGTTAAGAATCCTAAACCTAACACTCTACCTTCTATGGCATGTTAGTTAGCGTAGATGCAAGAGTAGTTGTTATTATTCCTATTTTGTAATCTATTTAACATTAGCCTCATTGCTAATGTTTTTGTTAATGCAAATTATTATTTTAATTAGTCAAACTCGATCTCCTGGTCACATTGGTACCAGAGCTGGAGCAAGGGAGTTGAGCTGGAGCGTTGGAATTACGGCACCATCGGTGACCTTTAATTAATTTCATTATTGCTCCTAATATCTCTTTAATTCTCCTTAAGTTTGATTAGTTTATTGTGCATCTTAATTTCTGTGGAAAGCTCCCATAGGAAAGCCCGTAGCTTTGGGCACGGATCTCGATGCAGGGATCATTTGACCCCGGTGGTGATCGCCACCCACGGGGAATTTTTCTCCCCATCGTGGATAGCGACCACCGAGGATCTCCCCATCGATGATCCACCCTATGGGCCCATAGACAGCCCATGGGAGCATCCGAGGGCAGGTGGTCCTCACCCTCCCCGTGGCACGAGGAGAGCTTTATTGGCTCCCCCATTGGGCCCACATCTTGAGACCGAGGTGGGAACGCATCGAGGGTAGGAGTGCCCTCATGTTTCCCATAGCATGGATCCTGAGGTAGGAATGCATCAAGGGCAGGAGCGCCCTCACGTTTCTCGTAGACCTACATGCACCTCGAGACATTATGGACATGTGGACTATAGACGCTGACTGGATAGACACTGACTGGATGAGGCTGACATGGCAGCTGACTAAGCTACTGATGCGGTCCGAACCAGACATAGGGTGACATGTGGTAGACTAGCCATGTGGCACCCGATGCGGACTGGACATGTGGTGGCCATGTGGTGGATAGCCACGTGTGCCACCTGACACGTGGACCCCTCCGGCCGTGCCACATGGGCGGCAGCAAAAGGGGTCCGACTAGACCCTGATTGCCCATAGGCAATCAAAGAGCACTAGGTGCTCTATTGCTTTTAAGCAACTTAAGATCGCCCGTAGGGGCGATGTGGGATAAATCCCACTAGATTCCCCGCTAGTCGACGGGGAAGCCTTCAAGGAGAAGGCAATGGGCTACTCCTCCCGTCGGGCTAGCTAGCCCGACTGGAGAGAGGGCCAACCTTAAGGCGCTGCCCGATGGGAGGTCGGGAGTTTGACTCCCGTCGGGGCAATCACGCCTCTTTTTTGCTCAAAGGAGCATCAACATTAAAAGGTAATTTTTTTATTTTTTTATTTCTTTGTATTTTTTATTAATTTTTTTTAATAATTTAATGTTTTTTGTTTATAAAATCATTTTTTATTTTTATAATAAAGTGATTTTTTAAATAAGAATAATTTTTATTATTAATTAAATGATACTTAAATTAATTAGAATAAATGCAATGAAATTGAAAATTAAAAAAAAAAAAGGTAAAGACCTAATTTTTTTTTGCAAATCAAATGAAATAATGTTTTTTTGTTTTCTCCTCAACAAGGAGATATAAGACATTTAAAAGCAAAATTTTCTTGCAAAATTAGGCAACCTAAAAACTCTTCTCAACCTTGTTAATTTAGCATACAAGAAAGGATCAAACTTGAATTCTTTTTGCAAATTTTAAAGACAAGGAGACTCCAAAATTGCAAAACATCAAAATTGAAAGTGTGCATTTGTTTTCTCAAAATGGGGATATAAGACATAAAATTGCACATATTTTTTTTGCAAACTTGAGAAGAACTTGAAACCTTGGGTCCATCAAAACCAAGTCATTTGTCGACTGGTCTGGAAGCCTTTCAAATGCGGGTCGTGTGTCGACTTGTCTTGGAAGGAGTGCTCGAATTGTTAATTTTGCAACATAGAGGGGGGAAGACAACATTGTACTTCTTTTGCAAAATTGTAAAACAAAGTAGGAGACATAAAAATATCAATTTTTTTGCACAACACACATTAATATTTTGTTGCAAAAATTAAAAGGTGCATTTTTGATTTTACTCGACACCTTCATTGGCAAATTAGGTGCATTTTTGGTTGCATCCGACACCTAGGTGATAAGAATTTTGTGGGCATTCTTGTTTGATTATTGCATTATTTATTTTGCAATTATAAGTCATAGAATCAAGAACACACTAAACCCCAAAATTTCACAAATTTGTGTAAATCCTTGCACAGTTTTAAAGCCAATTTCACTTGATATTCTCTCCTAAAACAACAAAACCCCTAATTCACTCTTATTTGTTTGGCTTAAACTCCTCAAACTGATCATCCTTATTCAAGGGTGTTTAGGCAGGGGCCATTAAATATCTGTTTGAGTGAATTATCTTTTGGTACTCTTTTAGGGTATATCAAAAGAAAGAACAAGTTTTTTGAAAATAAGGAACCTTAAAAGTTGCAATCCTTTGCACTAAGGGGGGATAATTCCTTTCTTCCTTCAAACACAGATTTTGATAAGAGGGAAATAAAACTTGTAAAGGCAAATCATAAAAGTAGAAGTCATCAACATCATACCTTTTATTTTAGACTTCATAATAGCAACCATGCTTGAAGTACTTGCAATAAGGAAGGATGATTTGGTGAACTTTTTTTGATAAAATTGCCTCGAAAATAAAGTTTTGCACAAATTGTAAAAATGACAACCATGACACCATTCAGTGTTGGTTTCAAAACAAGCAAAACTAAAATGGCAAAGGCACACCACAGAAGCCATGTTTCTAGTGAAGTGTCTCATTCTGATTCTGAATCTGGTTCAAAGAGAGCACACAGAGTGCTCATGGCTCAGACAATATTGTAGAGGGAAAACACATTGTGTCACCTTGAGCAAACACCATTTCCTCTCTCTTTTTTTAGGCTTCATAAATAGCATAAGTTTTTGTTTGAAGTACTTGTAATAAAGGGGTGTTTGTACCTCTTTTAGGCTTCATAAATAGCAAATTCTCATTGTTTGAAGTCCTTGTAACAAAAGGAGGGAATTTTTCTGGTGTAAAATTGCCTAGGAGGCAATATTTGTAAAATATTTCACAAAGCTTCTTAAGTTGCACATATTTTGCAATTAAGGGGGGATATACTTTCTTTTCTTCACAAATTTTTGTAAAAAGGGAAGAAGACTTATAAGGGTGCATTTTCGACAGCAATCGACACCTTAGTCATACTTCTTTCAAAAATTAATTACAACATGTTTTGCAACAAGAAGGGGGAACTTATAAGGGTGCATTTTTGGTAGCGACCGACACCTTAGCTACCTTATCTTTTGCAAACTCATATTGTAAATGAATGAACCTCGTATGAAGTGATCTATTCTACTACACCTAGCGATTGCAGTGGTTGGTTACCCATGCAATTCGGTTGGATGATGAGATTACTATAAGGACATTCGTTGATGTGAAGACAAAGTGAGGAATGACCCATTTTTTGCTTAGAAGCAGCCAGAGCACTGTGACAGAGCAAGAACCAACAGATCGACATTTTCTTCCACTGTATTGGGGCAGTTATATACTTTACCCAAATATTGTTGTATAGGAGGATAGGTATACATTACCCAAATAATGTAATAAGGGGGGATGTTAGAGTAATATTTCATCATTTGGGATATTTACCCCATTTCCTACATTAGGTAGATTTTATTTACCGCATGGTAAAAAGTAGTTTGTTACTTTTTACCACTAGTATTTACTTTTCTACTTTCTACCATGTAGATATTTACTGTTCCAAATATCTAATGGTAAGTTCCTAAATATCTTAGGTTAAGAATCCTAAACCTAACACTCTACCTTCTATGGCGTGTTAGTTAGCGTAGATGCAGGAGTAGTTGTTATTATTCCTATTTTGTAATCTATTTAACATTAGCCTCATTGCTAATGTTTTGGTTAATGCAAATTATTATTTTAATTAGTCAAACTCGATATCCTGGTCACAACTACATGATTAAATGCAATGATGTGCAATGAAAATTGTGGTGGATGGTAGTATGCAATTATTTTATTTTTTTGTGCTTTTATTAATGTTGTTTTTTTTTATGCATAAAATACTCATAGGTGGAGAATGTTAAATAGTTCAGTGCTTGATCCCAACTTCTGTATGATGATAATGAGCCTAACTAGTTTGTTGTAAACTTATCATGTAAATGAGGTGGCAAGTTGGAATTTTGTTGGTTCTATTTTAAAGCTAGATCATCAAATTGAAATTATCTAAGATGTAACTTTGTATCGGAGGCTCACTTTATGCGATCTTGATAAATGCAAATATGTTCAAGAGCATTAATGCATCATTCATCAATAAGGGTGAGTTGATCCAAGTAAGCCTATCGTGTAGTTTTATCATCTATGAACTCTTGTAATGAAATGCACAATGAAGGGAGTTCAAGTTCCAAGGGTATGATGGCCTCAATGCCATTTAATAACAAAAATAGACTTACCTCAGTTGGTGTTCTAATGCTTGTCCTATAAGCCCAAAGTGCTAGAGGTAGTTGAAGATTCCAATCGTTGTGATGATTGTTGATGATTTTCTTAAGGATGGTGATAATAATTTTATTTGATACCTCAAATTGAACATTAGTCTGTAGATAATAAGGAGTTGAAATGCTATGCTGGATATGATATTTGTTGCACAAAGCTTGAACATCCTTATTTTTAAATGGTGTCCCATTATTCGAGATGATCTTTGATGAAATACCATAATAACATATGATATTATGCAATATGAAATCCATAATGCAAGATCCTATTGTAGTGGTAAGGGGAATGGATTCTACCCATTTTATGAAGTATTACATGGTCACTAGAATGAACGTGTGCTAGCCTGGAGATGGGGGTAAGATTTTTCCAATTAGATCTAAGCCCCACTATGAAAAAGACCACAATGAATATATTGGTTGTAAAGCCTATAGAGGTAGGTATGATAAATTAGCATGATGCTAACACTTTATGCACCCTTTTACATAAGCTTAATATTCTAATTCTATTATGGGCTAATAATAGCCCATTTAGAGGATGCGCTTTGCGATAGCCATGCCACTAGAATGGCCACCACAAGTATTATCATGAGCTTGATAAATGATCCAAGTAGATTCTGGGGCTCTAGACATTGAAGAAGGAGACCGTCATAACTTTGATGGTACAATATATCTCCTAGCAAGACATATTTAGTCACTTTTTGATTAAATGTACATTTTACATTATGCGATAATCTTGAAGGGAGATTACCAAGCTTTAGGAAATCTTGTATTTGCGTGAACTAGTCTTGATAAGACTCTGCTTAGACCTTATGAACATATTACCCATATCTAGAAACATTTTGTAGGAAAGCTGATTGAGAGAGGACCTTAAGATAAATGGTTGTGACATTATCATAAGGGCCTTGTGGGATAAAGGATCCCTAGGAAGAAAATTATTGAATTTGAGAGAACTAATCTTGGTATGGTTCAATATGTACCATGTGAATGCTTTGCTCTTATTTAGAATTGTCTTGTAAAATTACAGATTGAGATAGCATTTTGACATGAATGGTGGTGATATAGTTTGAAATATTTTGTGAAATTAGGGCTCCTAAGGAAGCCATTGTATCCTCAAAATGGTTAGAGGAATGAGGAATTGCATCGATATCATACCTCTCAAACTTAGCAAGCAATGTCTACAAGGGTCTTGTATGATTTCAAGATTGAGCATTTGCACTGATATATCTCTTTTACTTGGTTAAAAATGAGCAAGGAGTCTTAAAAGATGCTTAGGCATTTAACGTTCATAGCAAGATCCATTTGAATACCTAAAAAGAGGTCTTCATACTCAACATTGTTATTGGTATATTAGGAGCCCCTTGTAGCATGAAAATATGATTTTAGCATCATGCTCTTGCTCATACTTAGAACCATCAAAGAATATTGTGAGATCAACTTTTTATTTTGGTTCTTCAGGATCTTTCAAGATAGATAATGCAAAGATTGCATCATTAGGTAGCTCAATTATTATAGGCTTATTTTCTAGAAGAAGGGCTTCCACTAATTGGTCTGTGATGACCTAACCTTTGATAGACTTTTGACTAATGAATTTAAGGTTGAATTATATCCATATCATGATCCACTTCGTAGTGCGACTATTATGATATGTTCAACTCATCATATATCACAAAGGATTTTCCTTGGAGATAACATACATTATTTGATTTATCATGTAATGACACAATTTCTTGGTGGTGAAGACCACCGCTAAGCGGAGATTCTTGACATAAGCATATTTTATCTCATATAATATGAAGGTGTGACTGATGTAATATATGGCATGCTTGTTATTTACCTCATTATTTTGGGCCATCATTGTCCCTAAGGTAAAGTTAGTTACATAAATATATAGTAGAAATGATAGACCAGGTCATAGAGGAGACAATACTAGTGTAGAAACCAAGTAATGCTTTATGCTCTTGAAGGCATTTTGGCAATCTTGATCCCAAATGAATGTCACCCCCTTTTGTAGAAGATGGTTGAACAACCAACATTTGTTTGGCAGTTGTGCTATGAAACATCGAATGGCCTGTGTCTTCCCTTGGAAGCTACAAAGCTACTTAAGGTTGGTAGGGGGAGGTATATTTATGATTAATTTGACCTTGCTTGGGTCTACTTCGATACCTCATTTAGACACGATGAAGTCTAAATGCTTTCTAGATGTTACTTTGAAAACACATTTTTTAGGATTCAATTGCATGTTATGCTCTAGTAGGTGGTTGAAGACCTTTCGTAGAACATTGATATGATCGCCATGCAACAAAGACTTGGGTAACAGATCATCAACATAGTATTTGACAATATTTTGTATATAGTCATGAAAAATATATCTCATGACCCACTGATAAGTGGTACCAACATTCTTTAGACCAAAAGGTATGACTTTATATCAAAATATCCTCCATGGTGTTTTTTGATCACCAATCTAACACCATACATAGGGCGGGGATGACAGATCAATGCCAAGTAGCATACAATGGTCATCGCATCAGGAGATGGGATGAACGATCTCCAGAGAAGGTTGATTCCTTCATGGGTGATTCCAGCTACTCTACATAAAAAAATAGGGGAAAGGGAAAAATGAAGGAAAGAAAATAAAGGAAGGCCATAGCCAAAACTCACAAGGATGGGTAGAGCCTCATAAATATTTATGCAGATGTGATACTTTGTATGAATACAGACCTTACACCTAATATATCATCCAATTGTGCCTTAGTTAGAGCTCCTATCAATGGTAGGCATGAGGTGAATTCTAGAACCAACGAATAGGTGCATGAGATCCAGAATGTAGAATCAGAGCACTCCTATCTGATTTGTGTTAGAAAAAATAAACCCCAAGCTCATATTTGCAAACACACACTCCTGAGCCACTCAAGAAAACATCGTAGAATCTAGACAACAAAATAACATGAGACTACTTAAAAAATTGAACAAAAATAGATATTCACACATTAAGTAAAGAATAAGAGGAAAAATATAGAGATCAATTAATGTAGAATTTGTATTTACATAGGATAAAATCTTACATAACAATTGTAATGGCTAAAGAGCCGTGCTTAGGAATAACTAGTATTCCACTATTTATAACTATATTTACATGGATTTCACAATCTAAAAATTAATGGTGGTGGGCAAGAATATGACCCTCGTAGCAGATGAGTTCCACTATGGTACACTACTCTGGATAGCACCAATATTCTAGAATATTGCAGATGCCTTAAAATTAATCTGAGCCTTTGGATCCTCTTAATTTTTTTTCCTAGCTTATTAATGCTCAGCTGCCTCATCCTTCTCCTTGACTAGCAAGCATCTATTTAGATGGTGAGTGTTAAAAACTAAATTACCTTATGGGAATCACACAAAAAATCCTTCACGTCTGTGTATGGTGTTGGGTACTCAGACTACTGTAGTAGCAGGTGGGTCTCCCTTTGGATTTTGGGTGATGGTGTGAGTTTTGTGTATCTGACGAGTTCTTCCTTTTTCCTATGGGGGATCTAGAGAAGGTAGGTGTTTCTCATGTATTTCATCTATCTTACATTTCTAACTTCCATCTTGGGATAGGTAAGAGTTTTCTTTGTTACTCAAGGATGGGCTTTTATGATTTGTATGCCCATGCTAGCCCCTTGAAATGTCTGCCCAACTAGTTGAACGGGTATTTTGGAAAGTTTAGCCCAAATGATAAGGGTGGGTGTCCATCCCTTCTTGTCACCCACTTTGCTTGATTCTATCATCCACTCATTAGTTTTTTCCACCCCATGATCATTGCTACCACTCTGAGATATTTCACCCATCCATCAATACCTTCAAAATTTGGTAGGATCCTCAAAGGGAACCATTATCTTTGCAAAAATATGGGGTGAAACATTGTACCCACAATGTTGTAAAGGTTGTTTTGGTCTGATCATTAATATTTATGTGAATTTTATTATAGCCTAAACAAACATCCATGAGGGAAATCATTTCATAACCTATAGCTACATCTATGAGCGTATCGATGCTTGGGAGCAAAACTTCATCCTTAAGGCTCACTTTGTTAAGATCTTGAAAATTGGTGTATGTGAATCCCCATTTGGCTTCCTAATGGGTGCCATATTGGAGACCCACTCAGGATAGTTGATGGGTTGGATGAATCCTGCATCCAATTTTTTTTGCAAATTATCTTTTATCATTAAGGCAATTATTGGATGTAGTTTATGAAGTTTTTTCTTAACTAGTTTAATCACTGGATCAAACATCAAATTATATACCACTAAGTTTGGGTCCAGCCTAGGAATATCCTTGTATGTCCTTGAATTTTTTTTTCTTTTCTTTTGGAAGAGTGGTAAAAACAACACGTTCTATATTTGAGATACTTTTCACAAATTTTCTAATTTGAGGATATTTAGGGTTTGTGCTAATGTCAATATTGATCATATCTTCTATTAACATATGGGATTCCTCTTCCAAATGATGAGGAGTCAAGATCAAATGAATATCATTAGTTGGATTGAAATAGTCAGATGCATTGTTTGACTCTATATTGGCTTGGAGAGCTGCTAAGGTTGGTTGTGATACCAGATGATAGTACTGTAGCATGTTCTCAAAGGGCAAAAAATCATAGAGCAAAGGTGATATAGCAATTCAATAAAAATAAATAGCCTTAGGATCAAGGGGTAAATATCATGATGGGTTACCTAGGTATATGAGTGGTGTGGCTATGTCAATGGAGATTATATTGATGGATGGTGGGTGAATTCTATTCTTAGGTAGGAACATGTAGTTAAAAATAGGTGGTCGTAATTGCATAGGGGGTGGTTCAGGTGGAATCATGATGATGGGGTGTGACCTAGGTGGAACTGGGATGATTGAACCCTTGGATGGAAGAAATTGACTCCAAATGAGTTATTTTCAAGGGAATAGACAAATATAAAATTTATCTAGATCTCTAAGAGGCTCAATGGGGGTGGATTCTTCTTCCAAGCTAGCTGAGGAATATATACTACCTCCCAATTATCCTTTGATTCCTAATTTGATGAGTACAAATCATCAACAACTAACATAGCAATTTGTAAATGATTGGTAAATAAGTGAACATTACCAGGATCAACATACTCATTGCCATGAATGTAGGGAGTGTGCTAGAATATTTTCAAGCATGTGCATGTAGTATCTCAACCTTGATTTATCTATTGGCAGTTGATACTTTGGCTCTAGTAGGGTTTGAGGATACTGATCATAGCATCCCAAGCCATTCTCATGCCAATGGTAGTGATACAAGTATCGTAGAGAAAATGATAGGTTTGATAGATAATCAATATTAGCAAGAAATAAATTTTTCCTCTTTCGATATAAGAGGTGCATCTATAGAGGTATCAACACCTCCATAGATGAAATTGGTTTTATTTGGATAGGATCTAAGGGAGATTATGGTGCATATAGGTAGTTGTATGTTATGAGATCTGCCAAAGTCTCTTATTGACTCAATTAGAGGGTAAAGGTAACATATTTTACTAAATATTCCTCCAGGATTGGATTAGTCATGTGAATTATCACTTGTGATGGATGGGTCATTGAGGATGGATTAGTGGGTGATGATGGACCATGGGTGATGGATGGTGGTTCCTCATACATGAGATTTATGTGGGTGGATGCGATGGATATGGTGGATATAGATTGTGTGGGAGGTGGGTTGGCTGAATTGGATGTGGATGTAGTTGGTGATAGGGGCTCATGCAATAGGGACATCATGGGTGCCTTTCCTGGGTTCCTCATAGGAGGTTATGATAGCTTAGGAGGAATTCCCATGGAGGCTGATTATTGTGGTTGTGAAGGTGATGGTGATTATGAGAGCATGGAGGCTTTGGGTGAATGATTGGATTTTTGGTTAGGATGGTTAGGTTGGATATCCAAATGAGTTTATGGTAAGGTAGACTCATGAGGATGTGTCATCGTGTGATAAAACTTAAAAGGTTACAAATATTCTATGACATAGTGGACTTGACCTTCATGCACATATTTTATGCTTTGGTATAGTATAGAAAGTACACACTTTATGTCTCTTATCCAGGGTCAACTAAACAACAAGTTGTATTGCATGACCCCTTCCAATACATGGTAAAGTGTGTGAATGACTTTCAGTCCAACCTTACTAAGAAGGACCATTATCCCAATAGAGGAACACATTGCATTGTTAAAGTATCAAAGGGTGAATGTGGATGTGGCAATATGTGATGATGGTAGGTTGAGGTGTTTAAGAATTATGGAGGTGATGATGTTAGTGGATGAGCCTATATCAATCAAGACCTATTTATAAGTTATCCCTTCCACACTAGCCATGATGTATAGTGGTGAATTAGGAATATAAATAGGTATGGTCTTGATCTCATGATCATAAAAAGTTATTGTAGGATCTTTGCAATATTGAATTTGTCCCAAAAAATTGGCAAAAGCATTAGGATCCTGGGGTTGCAATTGAATCAATTTCAAAATCTCCATTAGATCTTTCTGATGTGGAGGCAATTGTTGTATGATCTCATAGATGGATATTTTCATTGAGGCTATTTTAAGACTTTGGGTGAGTCTATTTCTCAATATAAGCATTGAGTGAGATGGAGGAAGTATGATTGACATTGATTGTGGTGGTGCTTGTGATGTTGAAGGAATATTAGAAGGGTCCATATTTTGTGTGGGTTGTGTTGGGTACCTTCTATTCATTGTCACTATGTTAATCATCCCCATAAAACCTTGTTTAGGTGGGGCAACGTGGACCTAATTGACCTATTTTTATTGTTCCACTATACCAACAAGTGCTACGTTTGGTCCACGTTGAGGTAGAAGATCTTGATAAAACCTCATGTTATGATTGTTCATGGCAAGAGGACTATCAATTTGAATTTCTTGCCTCTTGATCATGTATTGCACTAAATTTTTGAAGAACAGAAGCTTATACTAAGAGGGGGTGAATAGTATAATACCACTTTTTACTTTTCTTTACCAAACAATATTATGAAATATATCAATGGCAATATCAATAGTAGTAATCAAAGCAATGCATAAATTACCACACACAATAGAGACACCAATTTAACGTGGTTCACCTAATGTGGGCTACTCCATGGAGAAAATATTTCACTAAAATTTTCTCAACAAATCTCTTGGGAATCCTTTCCCTATTACAATATTTATGGACCTCTGTCCAAAGAAGACACCAATACCCTAATCAAGTTTATGGATATCTATCCACAGGAGATACCAATTCCCTTAGCTGGTTTGTGGATCTCTATCCATAGGAGAACTCCTTCTACTCTGCTCTGGCTAGTGATCCTCTAGAAGACTACTACCTCCACTACACTAGCTTGTGGATATCTCTCCACTAAAGACTCCTGTCTTCACTAAGAAGACCTATATTATCACTACCCTAGCTAATGAATATATATCCACTGGAGACTACTATCCTCTGCTCTTTCACCTCTAAATCTTGCTCTCAACTCTATCTCAAATCTGCACTAAACATAGTCCTTCGATCTAGCACAAATTTGCTCAATCTCTATCTTTGATCTACACTAAACACAATCCTTCAATCTAGCACAAATATGCTCAATATCTATCTATGATCTGCACTAAACATAGTCCTTTGGTCTAACACAAATCTACTCAATCTCTATCTCTGATATGTACTAACCATAGTCCTTCGGTCTAGCACAAATATGCTCAATATCTATCTCTGTTTTGGCACAAACCTATCCTCAAATATACACCAAAATCTATCCTCAAATCTATCCTCAAGCCTTAACACAAAGCTTGAATCAATCACAAATCAAATATGCTAGATCTGCCCCAAATTTAAACAAATCAATCAATCAACTCTACTTTCAAGTCTTGTCAAATACTTACCTCAAATCTATTCAACAAGTCTTCTCAAGAAGTTTTCCAATCTGCTCAACAAGTCTTCACCAAGACTTACCTCAAATCTACTCTACAAGTCATCACTAGAAATTTTCCAATATGCTCAACAAGTCTTCACCAAGACTTACCTCAAATATGATCTACAAGTCCTCACCAGAACTTGTCCAATCTGCTCAACAAGTCTTCACCAAGACTTAAATCAAATATGCTCTAAAACTCCTCACTAGAACTTTCCTCAACTCTGCTCAACAAGTCCTCATTGAGACTTGCCTCAAATATGCATTGCAAGATTCCACAAAAGCTTACTCAATGCAGTCCTTAAGTCCTCTCTAGGACTTACTCAAATCAGCTCATAAGCATTCACAAAAGCTTATTCAACTTAACTCAATCTATCATAGAAAACATCTTCAAACAAGCTTCACATAAAATTTTGTTTAACTTATAGAAACATATAGAGAATGGTTAGAGAATAAATATGCTTCACACTCACAACAGTGCTCAATCAATTTTAATCTCTCTTGTTCAACCACAAAAATATATAGAGAATTATTAGAGACTCAATATGTTTCACACTCAATCACTTTCAATCTTTTTCTAAAATTAGTAAAGAACCATTTGTTTCATAGAACTTGATCTATAACTCTAACACTTCCAATCAACTATGCTCAATCAACTCCACTCAACCAATCACTCAATGAAAGCTTAGTCAATAATGCTTATCAAAAAAATCTCACATAACAATGATACTCATGATCTTTCACAAACCCTAGTTCAAGATAGTTCTCAACTTCACATAACAATGATACTCATGATATTTCACAAACCCTAGTTCAAGATAGTTATCAATTTCACATAACAATTATACTCATGATATTTCACAAACCCTAATCAAGCATATGAAAGCTTACTCAATATTTCCAACAATGCTTATCAAACAAGGTTTCTAATATCAACTTTCATTCCAAAAAATCTGCATAAATCAACATTGGATATCTCAAAACCAAACTCAACAATGCTTATCAAACAATCCTTTTCACTCCAACTTAGCACTCATAACATCCAACAATATTTCACTCATAAGGAAGATATGCCCATACCTTTGTTTTGAAGAATATTGGATCTTAAAATCTATCTCAATCACACTCAACCTCTTTGACAATATCAATGGTTAGATATTACAATTGTATCCTCAATATTTTCTTTCAAAAATATTTCACCATGCCAAAATATCAAAAATCAACTATGCCTTATTTCTCCTTTCAAATCAATTTATAATATCACTTTATTTCAATAAATAACATCTAAAACCTTTGGCACACCTTATTACTCCTTTTAACCACTTAAAAATCAAACACAAACATTAAAAATTTGCATACCCTTTTATCTCCCTTTTATAACTCATAAACCCTTTCAACTATGCAATTTTCAATTAATAAAACCTTTAGGAAATTAAAAATTTAATTTCCACCTTCACACATTTTGGATGCAATGTTAAACCTTAGAAAATGAGCACATACCTTTTAATTGCAACAAAAAGGACCTTAGCAGGATTCGAACATTCAATCTCTTTCTCCCAAGTGCCTCCACACAGTGCACACCCACCAAGTGGGCTACGTTCCCTCACGTGATGGTTGACGCTCATGCCTCCCTCTTCAACTATGTTCGATGGCACAAAACCAAAATCAAACTCTGCATTCCAAAAACCACTACTGTGCGGATCAAACCTGTGACCTATTGCCTATGAGTGACTTACCACTACCTTGGTTTCCAACCATGCTACCAATGCTTCTATGATGTAAATGATGCTCCCCTTAGCCTTGTTCCTTGGTCTGCCTCCTTGAAGGGTTAAAAAACACATGCAATTTTACCTCTTAATCCTTGACGCATGATTTCATTTGGCATTTAATCGATCACATGGATGATTTTTCTAAGGTGGGTTATTACCCCCTTTTATATGCATGGTAATGTTTTCAAACACGTCGATGCATGAAATAATTCGATTTCGAATTAATTCAAATTATGGCCCTTTAAATTAATTTAAATTTAAATTTTACCTTAGGGTAAAATATTTAAATTTAAATAATTTAAACTTTAGGACATTATAAAATTTCACATGGGTCTTTTGGAGGAGTAATAATTTTATCACTCCTTGGCCTTTGTTTCTCTTCACACCAACTTATAACCAAAAAATATTATAATATTATATATTATAATATTATTATTTTCATTAACCTGCTTCTTTACCTTGCTGGAAAAACCATTAACTTACTTCTTTAACTTGCTGGAAAAACCACTGGAGGACAATAATAACACCGAACTTGGCCATAAACATTTTGACATAAATGCATGGATGAAATTAAAACTTTGTCATCATCCTCATGATATTAATGATGACACACCTTGATCTCTTTTTGACATCAATGACAACAAAACTTGCTCATATTTCCAATAATTTTTGAAGGTGATGCATAATTGAATGTCATGACCCTTATCTGTGGTAGATGCAATACTGATCCTCCCTATAATTTTTGGATTTAGGATGATTTGGATGTAGTGGGTAAATCTCAAGGAGAGTGATATCTTGTGCCTCACATAATCAATGAAAGACATTATCCAAAGGTTCTGGTAATGGAGTGTATTGGTGAGGTGGGCACTGTTGTTGCACTGGTGGTTGATTTTATAGTTGTGAAGGGTGATATTTTATGGGTGGAAGTTGGGCCTAGGTAATTTGGTGGTTGAGGCAGATTTCAATTTTGAGGGCGCAGGGGCATTCACAATGACTTGGTTCACTAGAGTTGCCTATTTTTGGGTTTGAATACCTTTAGCATTTTTCCAAGCCATTCCTTCTTTTGAATATTAATATATCCTTCTTGAATCTTGATGTCCTCAATTACCTTGTCTTAGGCTAGGGCTTCCTCGAAAGTCCAATATTGTTAAAGTTGCAATAAGAGTTATTATCTATTTTGATCAACTTCTGATGAACAAGTGAGTTAGCTCCAGTTAGCTCCATGATGGGTAAGGTAAAGGGTAGTTTTATAATGACCACTATCCACCTATTGCCATATTCCATGATTGGCTCATCTTCAAATTGATGAAGGTTATACAAGTTAGTCAAGGTAGCATTTTTCCTAACACTAAAGGTGAAGCATTCTACAAATGCATCTGCCAATTGCTCAAAGGTATATATGATATGGAATGGAAGATGATTGTACCACTCCAAAGTATCTTCAGTGAGTGTTATTAGAAATATTCTTAGCATTAAGGGGTCATTGTCTTGAATATGAAAGTAAATATTCATGAAGATAGTCACATGCTCTTGTGCATCTTCATCACCTTTGAAATTTTCAAGTTAGGCATATATGGGATGGATAATGCAGTGTTGCTAAATCCTACCCAAACTAAGAAGAAAGCTCATGACTTGGGTGGGCTATGCTAGGGTGGAGGTTTTCCCAAAAAGATATGTTTCACCCCAACCAAAACCCCACCCGAGCTAAGGTAGAAAGTTCCAATGGATGGGTAAAAGTGAAAAATAAAGGAAGTCCCAAATTAGATCGTCCCAACTTGGGTGGAATTTTTTAATACCAAAAGGAGCAGGGCCATCCTGATTATCCCACCCCAACTTGGGTAGGTGGTTTGAAGAGCCTTGAGGGCATAGTAATCTAGAGATGCTTTCCATAGCTAGGACGACTATTTCAAATATACCCTAGGGTGAAAGCATCCTAAATTTTTTTCCAGGATGAGGCAACAAAGGTAGGATGTGAGCTGTCATCCACAAAGGTTTTAAAACACCCTATCCAAAGCTAGAATTTGACATAGAAAGGTGAGGACTGGTCAAATGTGGTGCTAGCCTAGGTCTCAAGCCTATCTTTGAGGTATCATCACTCACATTTAATGCTATCCATCAAACACTGTAATATATCTATTGATGCTCTACATTGGAACCTAACGATAGGGTTCCTCGCCAATACAATGCAATAAAAGGGAGGTAGGTTGTAAGAAAAATTAATGATCCACCACCATAGCCAAGGCCATAAATGAAGATGGTACAACCACACCGACAAAGATAGAGCCAAGAAAAATGGATGTAATTAATAGGGATCATTTGATGGCATACCTGATCCCTTGAAAGGCTTGATCAAATACAACGAGGAGTTAGAGGGATGATTTCCCACCGCTTGGGTAGTACGATGTGCATTAATGAGCCCATCCAATGAAAGAAGGAGGTCCTATCTTCTGGCTATAAAATAGTAAATGTAATTCATTTAAAGGGTCGACTCTAAGCTATTACAATTTGTATGCAAGACTGGAAATACATTAATATAAGCAAAGCATTATCTAGCCTTTGAATTATTTTGTGCATGTATGTATTTTCATGTTTGTGTTTTTTACTAAAGTTGATAAATGAATTAGTTGTTATTCTGCTATCTGGATTCTGACTATTGGTTTATCAATTCTAGAATTTACAAACATAGGGTGAATGTCAATGCTAAAATTTAGAATGTATTGGCTGGTCTATTAGATGGTTTGTGTATGTGAATGTATTTCTGCTTTTGTCTTGCATATATCTTGATGCGGCTTATCCGCTCGTCTTAATTTGAATGTCATTTAATTTTATTTACTTTCTTCCTTATTTTCCCTAAACTCCACCAAAATATTTATTGAGTCATAAGGAATCGTCATTCTCCAGATATTGGTCATAGGGTCTTGTTATCTTGTGGCCTCTCAATGTTGGTCTAGTTTATAGGGTGCACAATCCTTCCATTAGGTGTAGATTACCGACCAAAATTTTTTGGCACACCCGGTGGGACACGAATAGTCTCACATTTTGAGTAGCATAGAGTTAGGTGATTCTCTACTCCACTCAACTATCCAATAATCACCTGGTGACTCTATTGAATCATAAACCTAGAAAGCCTTGCAGTAGAAATATTTCATGATTACAAGGTATAAAGTTGGTCTATCTGAGGAACCCATCGAGTTCTTTGAACTAAATTTCTTAAGGTCACAACTTTTGGCCTCTCCTAAACCCATATCATTCTACACACCTTTGAAGGATCAACAGTCTTCCGATCTTGATACTCAAGAGTCGATGACCCCAACCAAAGTCATGGCCCAAAATCAAAACTAGAACCAAAATCTAGGATATCCCACCTGGAACAATACAAGTCCCCTCAACCTTGCTAACCAGAATGCCATTCCTCCCGTAGCCCTAAAAGCATTACCTACCTATGATGGTACTAGAAAGATGGTATTTGAACACTACCAAGATGTAGCAGCCCTAGCCGCTGTTCACAGTATTACTGATGAGGATGTTATGATTAAGTTATTGGTTATTTCATTGAAGGGTAAAATGCTATACTGGTATAGAACCCTTCCTAATGGAAGTATCACTTCATGGGCTGACCTAGGGAAGGTTGGTTGCTGAGTTCAATGAACAGGTTGATCCCTTCTCCTCACTCACTCAGTTTACCACGATACAAAAACATCCCCAGGAAGAAATAAGTGATTTTAATATTAGATTCACTCATTCCTGGCATAGGGTCCCCAATGATCTTAGGCCAACTGATGAATAGGCTATATATAATTATCTGAGAGCCTTTAGCCCTGACTTGAGCTTAATGATAAGGTAAGATAATATCCTAACTTTCCCTCAAATATTCCAAGAAGCCATGAAAGCTAAAAAACTCTTGATAGCTATTGGGTGACTTCCCCCTAAGCCTACTATACCTTTTTTCCTTGAGCTACCCCAAAATCAATCGCAATCAATATCTTCGGTGCCACCTTACCATGCAAGTGCTCCCCTAATGAATGTACCATAATGGCCTACTATCCTAGTGGCACCTGCTCTCCTAACAATACCCATATTACCAGCTCTCCCTACCCCTCCTACAATACCAACACTCCCTGCACTAGATCCTCAGATGGCCATTCTGTTGGACCTGCAAAACTCTGTAAAAAACCTAAACATGGATTTCCAAAACTCTGTCAAAAATCTCAATAATGAAATGACTCTTATGAAGAGAAGAGAGGTAGAAAGAAATTTTCAACCTAGAATATTCCCATATGTATCTCAGGATCAAGTTGCCTCTACCAGCAAACCCCTTGAAAGAACAAATACTATTCTCACAAATGAAGAAGGAGAACCCTCCTCTTATGTCCCCAGATATATTATTGGTGCTCTATGTGCAATGATCCTCATGTAGAAAATACATGCATGATGCACCAACACTATATGTAAAAGCTAGTTATGGAAAGGATGGAGTGAGCATAGAAGGGTCATGTCAATATAATCCAAGAAAGTGAGCACAACTACATGTTGTCTTTAGATGAACAAATCTCCATGCTCACTAGGTCTGAAAAGAAACTAATATTGGTGGGTCTTGAAGACCTCAACCCCTTGAAAACACCTAGTGATAAGAAAGAGAAGGAAGAGGTTAGGAGGAAGACCCCTCAGGTAGCTCCCACCCAAAAGTTACCTATCCAAAGGAGGGAAAATATACCCAATGTAGGTCAACATAAGGTGATGCAGACACAGGAGGAGGCTAGAGATAGGTTGAAATACCCTTCTTTGACCAAGAGGTAGTGGATAGAAGCCACTCAGGAATATAGGAATAGGTATGAAAGTTACCATAAGGACAAGGAGAAATAACCCACCTCTCTCGAGTTTCAATATAGTTGAAGAATTGAAGAAGACTCCTTCAAAGGTCAGTATGTTTGATGCCCTAATGATCCCTGGATAAATTGATTTTCTCCAAGTGACACTACAACTAATAAAGGCCCAAAATAAGTCACCCCCTGAGCAGAATTTGGCTCAAGATGTCCCTATCATGGGGGCAAGCAAGAATAGACCTTCTCCATTTTATTTGTCCTTAGATATGGAAGGATGGGTGGTGCACAATTGCATGATAGATTCAGGTGCTGCTACAATGGTGATGCCTAAAGCAGTATGTGATGTCATGGGTATGGAGTATACAAGGAGTTGCCCTGGAGTCTTATAGTTGGATGGCACTCTAATTAAAACTATAGGAGTGATCAAAGATGTCCCCATGGTGTTGCATAGACTACCTCAAGTTACTGTAATACAGGAGATTGTAGTGGTTGATCTGGAACCATACTTTGGAATGTGTCTCTCTAGGGAATTCACTGCTAAGCTGGGAGGATACCTGTCATTGGATTACTCCCACATGGAGATACCTTTCAAAGGTAGAAGAGTAAAATTTTTTGGAGAAGCCCTCTTCATTTCATATAGAGAGGCTTGAGGAGGAAGACCAACAGGAGAAAATAGTAGGCATTATCATTGAGGAGGAAGATCTGATGGAAGAAGTCTTGGAAGAACTTCAGATTGAGGATCAATTTTCCTTAAGAGATTTCAATGCCATGATAGAAATAGGGATTGGTACCTATTCTATCAAAAAACTGGATGATAAGAAATCAAAGAGGAATTCCATGCATGCATCAGATCAAATGTGGAAGCTATACTTTGATGGGACCAGATGTAAGAATGGTGTAGGTGCAGGAGTGGTGTTGGTCACACCAACAGGAGATCAAAAGACCTCTTCTTATAGGTTGACCTAGAGCTACACTAATAATGCAGTAGAATATGAAGCCTTATGCTTGGGATTAAGAAAGGTTGAGAAGTTGGGGGTTAAGCATTTGCAAATATTTGGTGATTTCGAACTGGTAGTCAACCAAGTCACTAAAAAATGCGTGAGTAAACAACACTATCTTAGGGCATATAGGAACCGAGTATGGGATCTATTGGAATATTTTGAGTCCCTGAACATCAAAGCTATCCCTAGAGACCAGAATACTCATGCTGACACCCTAGCAGCTATAGGTGCTAATTACTACCCTCTGTCAAATGTCATATACAAGCCTAAGGTAGTAAGGTTGATATACTGACCTTTGATACTAGATAAAGATATCTTTTGGCAAGTGTTTGAGAATGATGAACAAATAGTGGATTTCCTAATCTAGGAGATGAATTGTTCTACTGAACATGTGAAATATGAAGATCAAGAAGAAGAAGAAGGTTTCCTACAGTTAAAGAACAACCACATCCCAAAAGGGCTAATCACATTGGAAAAATTGTTTGATAGTAATGATCGTCCGACGGGCCACATGATTAAAATTGATGATGGAGGATCTAAGAAGATCTTAATAGCTTTGGAAAAGTATTTGAAATTCATTACAGACTACTCTAAAGAAGAATTAAATTCAATTTAGGAGTTGTGCAAGAGGTATGATGACATTATAGCCTAGACATATGATGACCTGAAAGTCTATGACAAGAATAGCATTCAACATACTATTGAGTTAGAGCTAAGTTCAAAGCCAATCAGATAGAAACAAAGGCCAGTCAACCAAAATATTAAAGTGTTGATGAAACAAGAGCTCCTGAAACTACTTAATGCTAAAATAATCTATCCCATTAAGCACTCAACTTGGGTGGCAAATCTGGTCTCAATCAAGAAAAATAATGGGGATATCAGGCTATGTGTTGACTTTCATAGCCTAAATAAAGTCTCTCTGAAGGATCACTATCCCCTACCTCAAATTGACCAAATACTACACATGGTAGTAGGAGCAGAGAGGTTCTCTCTACTAGATGGCTTCTCAGGTTTCAATCAGATCTGGGTTCGAGATGAAGACCAGTACAAAATAACCTTCACCACAAAATGGGGAACCTTTACCTATCAATGCATGCCATTTGGACTTTCTAATGCAGGAGCTACTTTCCAAAGAGCAATGGATATAGCATTCGAAGAACTGGTCAATAAGGTGATTGTTATTTATCTAGATGACATGATAATGTTCTCTCACAAGAAGGAGCAACATATTGAGCACCTGGCTCAAGTCTTTGAGAAATGTAGAGAGTTTAGAATATCACTGAACCCTAAGAAATCGATGTTCATTGTTCAAGAAGGTAAGCTATTAGGGCACGTTGTGTCAAAATAAGGACTTGCTATTGATCCTGATAGAGTAAAAGCCATCCTAGAGCTACCTTTGCCCATGAACAAGAAAGGACTTCAATCCTTCTTCAGGTAGATCAACTTTGTGTAGAAATTCATTTTTGACTTTGCTCAGATAATCAAGCCCATGATTGAGATGCTAAAAAAAATGCAGAGTTTGAATGGACAGAAACTCGGTGAGAGGCTTTTAGAGGTATAAAAGAGGTAATTTCAAGAGCCCCAGTTCTAATCAATCCAGATTATTCTAAATATTTCATCCTATATGCATTTGGGGTGGAGGAGAGCTATGCCATAGTACTCACTCAAAAGGGGGAAGATGGTAATGAAAGACCAATTGCCTTCCTCAGTCAAACCTTACAACAACATGAAGAGAGATATAATTTTATTGAAAGGTAGGTATATGCCATCATGAAATCCCTCAAAAATTTTAGGTATTTCTTATCTCAAAGTAAAATCTTGGTGTATGTGGTGCATCCGGATGTCAGAAGCTTCATCATACAAGGAGAATTGGGTGAGGGAAGGGCTGGTTGGACATCAAAAATTTAGGAGTTTGATGTAGAAATAAAGCTAACAAAATTAGTAAGAGGTAGGGCCCTTTGCCAACATCTAGCCTACTCTATGGTAGAGCATTCGAATGTGTATATGGAAGAGGACCACTCTACCAAACATGATGGAGATCAACAAGCGATCATAACATGGATTGATGAACTCATCCATTACTTTGATTTTGAGGAGTATCCAGAAGGATTGACAACCTCACAAAGGAGAAGGTATAGACTACAATCAAAAAACTATGTACTAGTTGGTGATGTCCTCTACCGATAAAATTTCAATGGTGTACTTCTTCGATGTATACCACCAGACAGGATTGAGAAAGTCTTGGAGGAGTTCCATGGTGGATTCTCAGGAGGACATTATTCAGGGTAAACCATAGCTACCAAAATCTTGAGAGCTAGATTTTACTGGCCAATAATGTTCTCTGATGCATTCAAATGGGTTCAATCATGTGACAAATGTCAGATATTTGCTAGAAAATCTAAGCACGTTACTCTGCCTCTACAACTAGTAATAGCAGAGGAACCATTCCAACAATGGAGGGGATGGATTTCATTGGTGAAATCAATCCAAACTCATCAACCAGTCACAAGTATGTGCTCACAACCACTGACTACTTCACAAAGTGGACTGAGGTAGAAGCCACTAAACATGCTGACCAATAGACGATGATAGACTTCTTGGAAAGGCTAATAACCAGGTTTGGCATCCCTTCCACCATTGTATCTAATAATGGTACTCATTTTATAGGAACCAAGACTTTGGATTTTACCAAAAAATATGGAATCTATTGGAATGCATCTTCAAATTATTATCCATAGGGAAATGGTCTAGCTGAATCTACCAATAAAAACCTTTTGAAGATAATCAAGTGCAATATAGAGTGTAATCCTAGAACATGGCACCTTCTGCTTGATCAAGCACTATGGGTAGATCGGATCACACCTAAGAAGGCACTAAAGACATCTCCCTATGCACTAGTATATGGGAGGGAGGCAATTCTTCCGATCAATATAGAACTCCCTACCCTGAGATTCATGAGTGAGATGGAAGTGGAGGACTTCCCTACCATCAAAAAAATGTTAGCCCAACTCTTCCAATTGGAGGAAGAATGGAATACAACATATGATAACCTGTGTCATCATCAAGGCATTGTCAAGCATTGGTTTGACAAAAAGGCCATGCCTAGGATATTCTGTGAAGGGGACCTGGTCCTAAAATGGGATGTCAAATGGGCAAAACCAGGGGCCCATGACAAATTTGATTCATTCTGGTCAGGCCCATATCTGGTCCAGAGCTGCAAGCATTCAAATGCATACCAACTACAGGATTTGGAGGGAAGGTTGCTACCCATTCCTATGAATGGTCAGTATCTTAAACACTATGCTTGACCTTACCCAAGCCCAAAATGTACATATGTAAATAGTCTTGTTTGTTTTTGTGTTTTGTTCCTTTTCAAAGCTTTTAGGTGGCCTAGAAAATTTTGACCCAAGCCCGCATCTAGCCTATAAAATCATCATCTCGACCAAATTGCAATCACAGTAGTGGATGGCCATTATGATGGATAAGAAGAAGGGGATAGATGCTAAAAGAGTTAGGCGAGGTGGAAAATGGCAAAAGAACCATGTAACCCACCAAGTCAAAAATCCCACCCACTTTGGGTGGAGAAAAGAAGAAACTTAGAGTCAAGGTGGAAATACAAAATTCTACCAACAGTGGAAGTAAGGACAGGAAAATTTAACAAAACCACCATCACTTGAAATTGAGTGGATAGTTAAATCATGACCCACCACCCCAAAAAGGCCTCAAGTCCCACCACAAAAACTTGCACCCAATAATGTTGAGTACATCTGTCCCCTTAAGAGGAAGGAAACATTGGTCTAAAATGGCTACACACCAATCAATGAGCAGGAGCACCTTCGCACATTTCAACCATGAATGGGTGTCATTAATGAAGAAGCATGGGAGCAATCATGGTCATGATACTTGTAGTAGAGGTTCAAATCACCGCTCAACACATGTGTTGGACCACATCCCAAGACCACCAATGGAGTGATAGTTAAAAAGAAAAGAAGGTGAACTATGGGTGCACATCCCAACATGGGCATTTAAGGCATTGCAAAAGGAAAGTATGCTCCTCTAGGTGGGTTGTTGGCTGACATATCCTGGTAGATCTTGGCTCCTAATCATTCATTACCAATGAGGTGATAACAAAATACAATGGCACAATATACAAGGAAAGCCAATTTAGAAGGGTGTCTGATTTCCACTATGCCAAGCTGATGAGGTGATGAGTGCCTCCATTTCATTGGTTACTAGCTCATTCCTAGAAAATTTAATGATCGACAACCATCAGAAGGAATTCAGCTCAAGATATTTACCTCATTTTAGGTAAAATTCTTCCAATGGTCCTGTCACCACCTCACACGCAACCCCAATCACATGCTATAAATGAGTAAAGGAGGAAGCCAACCAGTTTCTCTCGACCTTGTCTAAAGCTCTAATAGAAACTAGCAGTGACAATAGTGCTCATTTCAAAATTTATGAAGTATTAAAAGTTTTCTTCTCTTGATAGTCCTACAACATCTAAAGAAAGGAATCCAAAATGGGAAAAATGAAGGCAAAGAAAAAATTGGAGGACTCCTATGATGAACTCAGAGACACTGAGATAATGATCAGAGGCAAAACCAAAATTATGAGGGAAGCTGCAGTAGTCTTGGTGGTGAACCAGTCTAATCATAGACTAGTGGTAGTGTCTTGGAGGAGCCACCTTAGCTCTTTCATGCCTTTTCCTGTACATCCCTACCTGGAGTTGGTGCATGCAGTAGCAAAACTATATGACTCGACCACTGGTGTAGTTTGGGATGCTCAAGGTTGAGTGCTATTCATTATCAGTGCTAGCACCATTTGGGAGACCTTTTTTCTCAAAGACTCTATGCTCTAGGACCTTTGGGGGAACACCAAACCTAGAGTAATTGGAGTAGATAAGGAGGAGCAATGAATGTAGTTTCTCAATGAAGGTCCCAAGCAATGGGTGGCTAAAATCCTTGATGGGTTACCAGAAGGCTATGAGGTCAATCCTCGACCATTGGTAGATTTCAAAGAAGAACACCGACCCATATTATATTTGCTGGCTACCATGTTAGGCTTTCCATCAGATGAGGAGGTGCAACCATATCAATTGGTAATGGGTTACGCCATCTCCTGGGCCTATAAAAATATCATATTTTATTGGGTAAGGTTTTTAGCTCAAAATATACAAAAACAATTAGTGGAGTATCAAGGAGGAATGAGCAAGGAATTTTGATATGCATCCCATCTGGCTTGGCTTATTTTTTATCATATACCCCATGATAGACACTCTATGCAGATCTAAGAGAGGAATGAAAGAGGAGAAATGTGCCCACCCATTGAATGGATGCACGTACTTAGGAAAAGTAATTCATACATGGAATTTAACAGATAGTTCCTGGGACCCACCCTTTTGTATATCAATCAATCCTATTTGTGTCTCTCTCAGAGAGCTAAGAATTTTCTGTAGATCAACTCTTAGGAGATTGGAGATTACTACTTCATGTAGGAGGGCACTTGCATCAGGTTGTATGGTTTCTCTGATTTCCCATATTTGCTACCCTTCTATGTCATGGATTGGGTTTTTAGCATGGAAGTATGTTGGAAAATTTGCTACATTGAAGTGAGGTGGGGGAATGGGACCAAGAAAAGAGTAATTTTCCCATAGACCATATTCTTCAAACCCATATTCCTACCTAGGAAGAACTGGGCTCTCTTCCACCAATTGATCAGAAGCTATCAGTCTTGGAGCTTCTCCAAGTGCCACCTAGATGGCACTATGATCTTGACCATATTTTTAGTGTTTTTTGACCATATTCTACAAAAAAGCTCATGGATAACAATAGGCTGAGGTAGTTCAGACACCATGACAATGAAGGTAGCAAAATAGTGTTAAACTACAGAAATCTACTAGAGGATCAAGTGCCCCCCTTTACTAGATTTGACATGCATAATCGACCAGTGTGGAGGGTGGACTATCCATATGAAAAGGTGTTTAATCCAAAGAAAGACCCCTCTCAGCTGATAAGAGGACCTCTATTTCATGACATAGTTAAAAAAAAGAATTGGATTATACTGAGTAATGGTGGATTATGCACTGCGAGTGGGATGACACCAAGGAAGCATACCCAAGAAGGTTTGATGTGGATTTCTCCACTAAATATAATGCTAATTATGAGCCACAAAAAAGAAGGACAAGGAGGTAGAAGACCTCACCCCTGAGGTTGCGAAGAAGGAAGATCCCCAAAATCCTAGGCATAACCAGGAATATTCAAAAGAGGATGATGAAGAGCAAGAAGCTCTAAGTGATTTCCAAGCATCAGTAAGATCATCAGGGGAAAGATTCAATGAGAAGAGGGTACTATACATATGCCCTTCAATGGAGGCTAGGGTGACTAGGTCATCCAAATCCAGTGGGGTGCAACCTCAAAAACCTTAGACCTTCGTGTCACAAAAGATCTAGACCAACAACAAGTGGAAGAGTGCCCAAATCCTCAACCAAAATTAGTTGCAATAGGTGTTAACCCTGAAGATACCAAATATAGAAGGGATGGTGGCCTTAGGAAAAGTCTAGAAGCAATAGATAGCCTCAAGGGAGATATTGAAGATAGCTCAAGAATAAGTTGTAGTGGAGGATGTGGACTCACGAACACCATCTCCCCAGAAAGCCTCCTCACTATAGGTGATAGAGGATTCCCCCATCATGTTCCAAACCCCATTTTTTGAGATAACACCCACTATATCTAGAATGATGCCTCTTCATCCCGAAAACTCACCACCTAAAGGGTCACAGAGCTATCTACCACCCCTACTAATCAATCCCTCTAGTAGAAATCCTCTACCATTGCAGTCCTCATGAGAAAAGGAACCCTTGTTTGGCACCCCCAACATCAACCAGATCAAGTTCAACCCAACAAGCTATCCCCTTCCATACCCAACCTGAAATAGCTAAGCAAGTCTGTGTGCTCATTCCAAGACTACACCCTAGCCCTATGTCCCATAACCCCCTTGCCATCATTTTTGACTAACCCAGTTGTTGTGTAGGTAATAGAGAAAGACTTACCAGAGGCTTACTCTATGTTAAAGAACACTCAGGAGAACCAGAAGAGATGGGAGAACCAGCAATGGGAGATGTTTATAGAAGAGCGCACACCGGTAGCCCCCTCAATGCGCATGGAGCTAGATCCTATAGAGGGAATGCTTCATGAGGTGATAGCTATACCAAAGGTCAACAAAGCTCTTGTTGAAATGGAGTGAAAAGACTAGGATTTTTAGGTAACATCCAAGGATGTTACAAAAATACCTAAGGTGCAAACCCTCAAAACCTGCATGTATAGGTTGACACCTTATTTTGGTAGAGTAGCAAGGAGGAGAGAGACCTAAAATAGGCCAAGAAAAAGATCAGTAGTCTTGAGGAGCAATTGAAGCAAGCAAAGGTAGGGCAATGAGCTCTGGAGCTACAGGTGAAGCAACTCCAAGAGGGGTTAAACAAGGCCACTTCCTAGAAGGTACTACAAGAAAAGGATGAAGAGATTGAGGTATGGAAAATGAAGCTTTAGGCTACTCAAGAATTGGCTAAGAAACAAGAGGTCGAGGCCCAAGTCAGATCACAACAACTACAAAGCACCTTGGATAGGGCTCTAGGTGAGCTCAAAAGAGAAAAGAATATGCCCCATGGGTCAATGATCACCAAGTCCTAGATAGGAGATGTCAAAATTTTTTACCTGGATAAGGTAAAAGATGCTATGATTAAGGTACTCCCTGCTTTTACAAGAAGGCTCATAGATGTACTGACAATCTCCAAATGGGTGGAGGTGGAAGCAGTAAAAAAGGGGAAAGTGGTCCATGGCATGGGGTCCCAAGATTTAGTAATAAAGACTATGTTAGGGAAAGCAAATCCTATCTCGATGTCCTACTCAAAATGGGAAAAGGATCACATTAGGCACCACATGGATCAGGTGCTCTTCATCATGGACCTGTACTATGAGAACAAAGAAATTTAGATGATGTTCAAGAAGGAAGTGGAGAAGATGAATGCCATTAATACAGAACTTAGGGAACTCGGCTCACTAGGGTTCTGGGAGAGTAGTAAGCAATTCTTCACAAAGTAGGATCTCACCAATTAGTTTGAAGTGTTGAAGTAGGATCATAGTGACATTGATGCACTCAATGAACCCATGGAGGTTAACAAAATGATGGATATTATCTTGAAGTTCTCAAGTCTTCATGCCAAAGTAGAAGAAGTGGTAGGAAACTATGTGAACCTTTCTTACAGAAGCTTGAATCGATTGGAAGATGTCGATGAATTTCTTAAAAATGCATCCCTCCCCACTCTCGAGGAATGGGAATGCATATGTAATGATCTGAACATTCAAATCCCTATAAAGGTAATGACACAGATTGAATCTTCTGAAGGGTAGGAAAAGCAGTGAGATGAGTTCGCTACTATAGTCGACTCCTAGGTAGGTTCAAAGGCTCCTATGGGCCTAACTTATTTTTGTATATTTCTTGTTTTGATTGACTCTATAGCCCAATGGTAGAGGTCAGGATTAGTTTTAGTTTAAATTTTGATTTCAATATTTTGGCTAAGCTAAAAGTCTAGGTTCACCCTCTTTTGCAAGTAAAGGGGCCCTAAAAGTCACCAAGAATGTGGGGTGGATAATGCAATGTTGCTAAATCCCACCCAAACTAAGAAGAAAGCTCATGACTTGGGTAGGCTATGCTAGGGTGGAGGTTTTCCCTACAAATATATGTTTTACCCCAACCAAAACCCCGCCCGAGCTGAGGTGGCAAGTTTCGATGGATGGGTAAAAGTGCAAAATAAAGGAAGTCCCAAAGTAGCCCACCCCAACTTGGGCAAAAGTTTGTGAGACCAAAAGGAGTGGGGCCATCCCAATTATCCCACCCCAACTTGGGTGGGTGGTTTGAAGAGCCTCGAGGGTAGAGTCATCCGAAGATGCCCATCCTAGCTAGGGTGACTATTTTGAAGATCCTCTAGGGTGAAAGCATCCTAAAAGTGCCACCCGAATGAGGCAACAAAGGTGGGAGGTGAGCTGTCACCCACAAAGGCTCCAAAACACCCCACCCAAGGCTGGAATGCGATAAGGAAAGGTGAGGACTGGTCAAAGTTGGTGCTAGCCTAGGTCTCAGGCCTATCTCTGAGGCATCATCACTTGCATTTAATGCTGGCCATCAAACACTATAGTAGATCTGTCGATGCTCTACATTGGAACCTAAGGATAGGGTTCCCTACCAATACAATGCAGTCAAAGGGAGGTAGGTTGTAGGTAGAATTAATGACCCGCCACCACAGCCAAGGCCATAAATGAAGATGATACAGCTACACCGACAAATATAGAGCTAGGTAAAAGGGATGTAATTAATAGAGATCATTTGATGGCATACTCGATCCCTTAAAATGCTTGATCAAATACAACGAGGAGTCAAAGGGATGATTTCCCCTTGCCTGGGTAGTACGATGTGCATTAATGAGCCCATCCAACGAAAGAAGGAGGCCCTATCTTCTGGCTATAAAATAGTAAATGTAATTCATTTGGAGGGTCGGCTCTAAGCCATTAAAATTTGTATGCAAGACTGGGAATATATTAATATAAGCAAAGCATTGTCTGGCCTTCCGATTATTTCACGTATGTATGTATTTTCATGTTTGTGTTTTTCTGCTAAAGTTGATAAACAAATTAGTTGTTATTCTGCTATCTAGATTCTGACTGTTGGTTTATCAATTATAGAATTTACAAACATAGGATGAATGTCAATGCTAAAAGTTGAAATGTATTGGATGGTATGTTAGATGGTTTGTGTATGTGAATGTATTTCTACTTCTACCCTGCATATATCTTGATGTGACTTATCCACCCGCCTTAATTCGACTTCATTAATTTTATTTACTTTCTTCCTTGTTTTCCCTAAACTCCACCAAAATATTTATCGAGTCATAAGGAACTGGCCTTCTTTGAAGATTGGTCATGAGGTCTTGTTATCTTGTGGCCTCTCAATGTTGGTCTAGTCCACAGGGTGCACAATCCTTTCGCTAGGTGTATATTACCGACCAAAAACATATTGAAGTATGGTGGGTATGGTGGTGATTGAACTGATGGATGGAGGGGTTGAATATTGAGCTACCTTAACATGGTATTTTGGTAACACGTTCCCAAATCTTGTTTTTCTAGTGAATTTATTTGGTTAGTCAACACTTTGAAGGCCTTTGGAAAGATGATGTAATTTGCTTGCCTCTATCCTTTATTAGGTGGAGGTGGCGGGTTTTGATGTTGAGGTGGTGGGCAATAAGTGTGATCAATAGGTACCTCACCATAATTTTATTTAGGGTATGCATCCACTTATTCTTGATATTCTTATTGGGGTTCTTCATAGAGTTCATAATCCTATTGATATTGGTATTGGGGTGAATGGGGTTCTTGATGATGGATGGGTGGTGGCCTATGATGTTGGGCATGAGGCAGATTTGGATGTAGGTAAGGTGGAAGGTTCTAATTTGGTCGAGGTAGAAGATGATGGTGTTGGGTTGGGTGAGGTGGTTGGTTTTGGATAGGTCACCTTTGATGCATAGGCATGGGCAACCTTTGATGTAGTATTTATTGTAATTTATTTTGGTAATCAATGTTTGGCCAGGGTGTTTGGTGAGATTGATTTACTTGGCCTATTATGTGAATGTGCTTCACACGTGTGCTGGTAATGCAATAGAGTATGATTTGTGCCTTGGCCATAGAAATATCAACAACTTATTTTCTAGGGTCACAAGAGGTAACATTAACTTGATATTGGTGGCACAAGATAGGTTCCACATCATTAGGGGACACCAAAACACAATATATCTGACTAAGAGGTTGAGAGTATGAGTAGAGGGAACATCAAAATCACCCTCCCTCCATGCATGAGCTGACATGATAGACCTGTTAGGATCTTTAGTAGTGTACATATCCATATGACCCTATTTGCGACCCATCCATAAATGCTCAACTATGGTCGCTTGAGCATCCCTATATTATTATGGAATGTACTCCTAATCCTAATCTAGAGGAGTTGTAGGTTACTTTAGGATGTGTATGCGAGGTAAGGACTTCCTAGGTGCTTCATATTAAAGGTAGTTGTCCCTATACATAGCACGCAAGGTGACTTGGTCCGGATAATCTATGTCATGATTGTAATCAGGATCTGTAGGTGGATCTTGAGTAGTGATGCCCAATATATCAAGGTTAGTGGGATGATTATTGATGTTCACATCTTAGGAGTTAGGTTTCCATTAATGTATGATAAGGTCCTATGGATCACTTTAAAAGTGTTCCATAATTTTTTTGTCATTTTAGTAGTGTTCACTCTTGATTGAGCTTGACTGCGTGTCACTACCATAAGACAAGAAACTGGTGTACTTGTTCATTCTAAGATATGCAAACACAACAAAAAAGCAAGCAATCAATATATTCTTTTTATTTTTGTTTTTATTTTTTTAAGTTTTGGTGTGTTTTATGTCACCTATACCTAAAAACTATGAACAATAAATGACAAAATGGAATTTAAAAATGTGTGTTTGTACCCACCCCTCTGATGAAGGATGAACCATGAACACTTGATAAGGCTTCCTAGGTGAAGGGTTGGCAATGGGTGTATCCTAGGGGAACCAAAATTACCTCCTAAAAGAAGGAATGCTATCTAAGTCCTACTATTTTCCCAACCAGACTTTTGCTTCACACTCAAGTGTGCTTGGATAATAATGATAGCTGTGTTCCATAAATTATTAAACCCCATGGTAAAAGGGCATATAAACCTAACCTACTTTAGGATGCACCCAAAAGTAAGGGACTTTTCAATGATGAAGTCTAAAAATCCACTCGCAAGGGCTACTATGGTGTGTAGAGGGCCAATATATGGTGGGAGATAAAATCCCATATCATGTGATTGCTATCAATTGTTGGTGATGAAATCCAACTAATCAATATTTAATGCACCTTGTGAGTGTGTGTGGATTTTTATTTTATTTTACAAAAATTAAAATCAAACAATAATCTATAACTTTCACTAATGTAAAAAATAATCAGAATATGTAGTATTCCCTAAATGAGGTTCTACCTTTGGACATGCAGTAATGCAGGTAAGCCAATAGAGAATGCATAAACCATCTCTTATTGGTATAGTCATAGATAAATATTGTCTTGACCTAAGCCAGTCATAGAAAAATATCATCTCTACCTAAGATGATCACAGTCTGATAGATTTAAACTAATAAAAATGCAGGTATGCTACAAATTTGTTTTTTATTTTTTACTTATTTTTTAGGAATAGGAAAAATATGTAGCAAAGCGATGTTGTTACTAACCGTGAAAGCCTTACATTCAATGTAGTTTACAAATATACCACTATTTAGCCCCTAGTCTAGGACCATCTTAGACTGAGATGGTGGTAAGACAAGGATTATATCAGATCAAGATGGTTAAGCTTGAGTACTTACAAATCACAAAAAAAACAATAGTTAGTCTGAAAAGATGTATTTAGAAAATAGGGACTACGCACCATTGTGATCACCATATGAAAGCCAAAATTTTGCACCATAAAAAGGAAAGCAGTAATGAAACACAATGATAAAACAAGATAAGATAAAATGGATTATTTTATATATTTATACTCATCTTTTCAAAGTGTTACAATAAGATCCCCTCTTAGGGGATGCTACCAATGATACAATGATTACAATATATCAAAATGAGGTCTCCAGGTGCAATATCAAAAATCTTCGTGCTAGCATAGTTCATGGGGAAGCAAGTTTTTTGGGATCGTCGCATTGAATCAGATGTGGATCCTCAAATATTTTGCTCTCATCGAGTCTTGTTGCCTACACACAAATAAAATAAAAGCACATCAATAGCATATGAAATGCCCACCAAATTTGGAGCTGTACAAAATATAAAAATAATAAACGAATAAAAAGATAGATGCTTGCATGTATAAAATCAAAATCTAAGCTAACACAAAAACCAAAAAAATACAGATATAATCTAAACTAAATAAGAAAACAACAAAACCAATGGTCTATTTGAGACCATCTTGGATCAAGACAGTTTCATCTATGGATAATATCGGGGCAAGATGGCCACTGTCTTGGGCCTGCTTTTCTACACAACCAAGTCTGAGAGGTATTTTAAGATACACAGGTTGGTATTGTCAATGAATTCTCATGGTGAGGATGTGAATTAATAGTCTTGAGAAGTCACCAAAGAAAGGGTATTGTTTATGTGACGTAGGGGAGCATAACATTCAATATTGTATGACAGTCCAAAAACATCATCATGGCAATAATAAAACCTTACAGATTTATTTTGGAAGCACTTTGTGGCAAAACAACTTCAAAGTGGGATCCTTAACACCAAGAGGAGAGTATCCTCTTAAAAAACTTTTTGCCAAAGGCTAAATAGGGCAAGTTCCAATTAAGGGTAGCTTACATGAAAAAGTAGAGGGCCAATCTACATGAAAAAGGAGATGCATACCCCTAAATGATTATATGTGATTAATTAAATTTACCTTATGCAGGGCATCTAGGGTCGGTGTATAAGATCATACATGGTGCTAACATGTAGTTTTGGTTGCCCATTATTATTTTATCTTTTTATTTTTATTTTTGCATGATCATCTCGAGTCGAGATGATCATGACCCTGAGATCATCTTGGGTCAAGATGGTTAGGCTTCCCATGGGAAAAAGTGCTTATTGGTGGTGAAAAAAACTAAATTTGCCTCGAGGCTATTCAAGGTGGATTGTGCGAGTTAGAAATGAGACCTTTTGGAAGTATCCTCAATATGATGTATTTTAGGTTTCTACAAAAAGCAAGGGTTTCAATAGAAAATATGGGCTTTTATGCTTTAAATATCAGGTAGTCATACCCAAAATGAGTAACTTAAGGAGAATGATCATGCAAGAGGTACATAGTTCTCCCTATTCTACTCATTTAGGGGGGTCAAAAAATAGAGAGAATATGAAAAAACCTTCTATTGGTTTGGGATGAAGCAAGATATCACAAAATTCATTGCAAGATGTTTAGAATGCCAGAAAGTGAAGTTAAAACATCATCATCCAATTAGAAAATTGTATAGGTAATCTCTATGGACTTTATTGTGGGGTTACCTATGAATAGGTTCCAACATGATGCTATATTGGTAGTGGTTGATAAATTGACCAAGGTTGCACACTTCATACTGAGAAACATCAAGGATGATGTGTTGGTGGTGGCAAATAAGTTTACCAAATAAATCTTTGGATTGCATGGTTTTTTGAAGTTATCATATCTGACAAGAATTCTAGATTCACATAATTTTTTTGGTATGCTCTACATCATGTAGTGGACACGAATTTAAATGTTGTTTATGCATATCACCCTAAAATAGATGGTCAAATTGAGAGGGTGAACTAGGTTTTAGAAGAGATGCTTCGCATGTATTGCATGGATTAAAAGTTGAAATGGGAAGACTTATTGCATCTCGTAGAGTTTGCATATAATAATGAGTACCATGCATCTTTAGGGATGTTCCTATTTGAAGCCTTGTATGGTAGAAGATGTAGAACCTCTCTATCGTAGAATGATCTGGAGGATCGGGTGATGATCAGATCATAAACTGTTTGAGAGATGGAGAATTAGCTTAGAGTAATCTGACTTAGGCTCAAGGAAGTGGTAAATCATCAAAAGAGCTATGTATATTTGAAAATATCCCCAAGAGAGTTCTCCTTAGGAGTTAATATTACTAAGGGTAAAACCCATAAATAGTGCCATCAAGTCAACCAAGCTAGATCCTCGCTATGTTGGGTCCTTTGAGATCATTAGTAGGACTAATACAGTAGCTTATAAGCTCGCTTTGCCACCCAACCTAACAAAGACCTATACAAATTTACACATATCCCTACGTAAGAAGTATGTTGCTTATCCTACTTACATTTGACATATTTCTAAATTGTAGATGGCAGATCCATAGTCATTGAGGTGCAACTAGTTAATATTTTTATGGTTTCATTCCAAGGTGTTGAGGAAATGAAATCTAGATCAATGTAAGGTCTAGTGGGACTAATATTATGAGAATTATGCTACATGGGAAAATATTGATGAGATGAGACATCAATTTCCATTTTTATTTGAATAAATTATGTATGCTTAAAACCTACATGAAACATACAAGACTATGTTTAGCCCTAGGGGGAAGTATGTAACACCCCTCCTTGGTAGAACTCTTTATGGATAATAAACTATGTGTTGATATGAATGATTAATAGCATGGTTTCTTTCTTGATGTCTATATGATTTCATTATTTTGGGCATAGAATATGGTACTACTGATGCATTTGTGGATGCAAGATCAGGTACCTCTCTTTGGTGGGAATATATGGATAAACAACCTATAGTGAGAGATATTTTGGGGAAGCGATGATGATGAATTATTCATCAATAGCTTAGGATAACATGGAAAATTAATTTTCATGTAAATGCATATCATATTGTTTATTTTTATATCTGCACCATTTGATCAAGATGTTGCTTGTGCAATGAGCCTCCTCAATAGGATTGGTGATAACTTAGACTATCATAAAAGACCACCTTATTGGGGATAAAACAATGGTGTAGGATATTGATATGATGCCATGCTTGTATATGTTTTTCCTTATGAATGAAAAAACTTGTTATTTTTGTTTAGGAAATTTAAAACTTTTATATTCACTTTTAAGGTAGCTTAAATACCTTAGTAATTCAAGTATTATATGGTTTTTATATTTATGAAGTACCATAATAATAATAATAATAAGTTCAAAATAATATGAGTTATTTTAAGCAACTTATTATTACTGTGAGTGTTTATTAAAGAAAACTTATGGTTAATCCATCATTTGGAAGTTAAGGTGCTTCAATTTCATTTGGGCAATGAATTTACCTGAGCACACATGGTAAGGTGGTGCGCAATGCTCTCTAAGAATTTGGTGTGAACTCCATGTAATGTAGTGCTCCTTCCTTAAATCCTATGGAAGGTAGGTGAAAGGGGTAATCAATGCCTGAGGGACAAGAGCACTATAGTGACAAAGGAGGAAGGTTTTGGAGACAAGTAGTGACATGCAGACAACCTTCAAAGGCAAATGGATTTTTTTAGGTGTAGTTACTTCCATCTATGTTTTGATCTTGATTAAGCCTTCTTTTGCTACTTGTTTATATTTTGTGAGATTCGTTTTAAGCTTTGATATCTATGTTATGTTTGCCCTTGAGAGTTTGCTTGTTTTGCATAGATCTCTGGCTTGTTAGAGTTATTATGTTCACCTAGGGAGATTAGAATTATTTTCATCCATGTCCTATTTTTTTGTAGTAAATCCAATGCTGGTTAAGATTGTGTATAGACATAGAACAATGATGTATGTGTTTAACCTTCTACCTGTGTTGTAGTTTTGCATCGTTGGTTTTGGTAGTGGATCATCCCTTACATCTTAGTGTTGTTTTGAATAGAGTTGGTTGTTTTGGTTGTTCTTTGTCACAGGCTAGTAGACATCATCCTGTAGAATAATTTGTTCTCTCTAAGGATGTCTCTTGCTCTATTGAATTCATCTTATTATTTTTTTCTAAGTAGCTCCTTTATATTTGAGTGTCGGTCCTCATCTTATTTTAGGGTTTTTATTTTCCAACATGGTCTTTTGAAGCCCTTTGTATTTATTTATGTACATTGATGGTTTTTATTTCTTATGTGTAAGCTTTAATCTATGTTGTAAGGTTTTAAATTACCTTTATGGTTTAATGAAATATTATTGGAAATCTATGTTATTAAGCTTAAGTTATAAGGTTATGAATGCCTTTATGGTTTAATGAAAGCTTATTAGAAATCTATGTTTTTAATTAAGCTTAAGTTATAAGGTTATGAATACTTTTATGGTTTAATGAAAGCTTTAAAGAATGTAGATTAGTTCTATGTTTTTAATTAAGCCTTATGATGTAAAAGATATGAATGCTTTTATGGTTTAAATAAATCTTAGACGGTTCTATATGTAAATAAAAGCATTTTGTAGGGAAAATTTTTGGGCTTTTTTGAACTTGGATAAAAGCTTGTAGTAGGATTTATATTTAAGCTTTATTTATTTTTATTTGTTAATGCTTAATAATATAGGATTTTTGAAAGTTTTTAGGGAGTTTTTTTTAAGTCTTTTGTATAGCTTGCTTGTTGGTTTTGGAAGAGAAACTAATATAATGATTCCTGAAGACTTTTGTAGGCTAAGGGATCATTATAAAGAGAAGTATGGGATTCTATTTTATAGGATGTTTTGCTTGCTTGTTGGTTTTGAAAGAGAAACTAATATAATGATTCCTAAAGACTTTTGTAGGCTAAGGGATCATTATAAAGAGAAGTATGGGATTATCTTGTATGGATTGTATTGCATGTATAATAATTCTTGAGACCTTTGTGAGTTAAAGAATTATTATCTAGAGAAGTATGGGATTCTCCTTGGTTGGTTTGTTTATGTTTTATGCATGGTCATTTGCATATTGGATATTGGCATGATTTAGTTGCATTACATATAGAGTTGTTTTAATCCCTAAGTAAATCTCTCATGTTGTGGGTGGTTCTACCATAAAAGAAGTTGTAGACTTAGTTGGTGGAAGATCCTTGACAATTATTTTTTAAATATATTCAAAAGTAATGTTTATGTAAATAAGCAAAGTCTTGTATTTTCTTGAAATATTTGTAAAACTTGATTATTGTTATAAAGAAGTATTATATTATTTCCTTTTTTCGAAAGCAATGAAGTATTTGGTTCAACAATATTTTTATCCTTAGTTAGCTTGGAGTTGCATTGATTATGGATATAGATTTATGGTTAATCTCTTTAGCTCCTTTATTTTAATTGATAGAATATTTCCTTGAAGCCTTTTGATAAGCATTGGAAATAAGTAATGTGGTTTAATTCTATCATGGTTTAGGTAGCTTTTGCTTAATTCTTTGTATCAATGCATAAATGTGGCTTTTGGTTAAGAGGAGCTCTTAGATTATATCTTCTAGAATTTATTTTGATGGTTTATATCATGCTTATTAATATTGAAATGTTTATCTAACCTTGGGTTGGGAAGGAATGTTCCTCTAGTAAGCCATAAAGCCCAATATTGTGAAGAGTTGCACAAAGGCAATAACTAGGTAGATACGAGTCCCACAAGGGGTTGCATGAATGCAATAGCTAGGAACTCATAAACTTGGAAGAAATTATGTGAAGAAAATAGTCAAGGTACTTATGAATAATTGTACCTTGAATGTGTAGGTTCGAGTATGTCCCATCTAAATATTGGAAAAACCATTCACAAGATAGCAGTGGTGATCCCTCAATTGTGTAGGATCAGGTTATCATGTTAGTTGTCATTGAAGTGGAAATGACCTTAGTTAACCCATGGAGGTATGGTAACTAAGCACCAAGGCTCTACATTGTTCAACCTACCTAGGTGATCTTAGAGTCAGGTTAGGGAATGAGCATCCCCATTTAAGCATGTAGGTCTTAAAGGATAATCCCTACATCATTGTCACATGGTCCTATGATGAGGAGGATATGGTAAAGGTGGGGGAACCACTTTATGCATCCTTCTAAACATGTAGGTTTAATAAGGTGAACCATAGAAAACATGGGAGTTGACCACTCATGTTTATTGAGTTTCATCTACAACAACTTGGAACTTAAATGTAGTGAAGACTTATATGCCAAGTTAAACAAATTTAGGGTGTTTCCCTGGTGAGTCTTTTCTTGTAAGTGCTCTTTTTTAAAAATAAATTGGGTTGGTAGTTTTGGGTTGTTACATCTACATACAAACATACAAGAATAATAACATTATATTCTCTCTTGGAGTAGAGAGTAGGTTCACTCTTGCTCCTTTTGAAGTGAATTTATTAAAAGTATCCATATATTTGGGCATACCAAGCCCTTGATGCTTGGTTGAGGCCATACAAGACCTTCTTCAACTTGTATACAAAGTCTTCTTTACCTTTAACTTCAAAACCTTATAGTTGTTGTACATAAACGTCTTATAAGTACCCATTCAAGAAGGTACTTTTCACATCCAAGTGATGCATATTCAATATCTTTTGGGCTGCCATAACAATGACCAATTTTATTGTTTCTTGCCTTTATACAAGTGCAAATATTTCTTTATAATAAATTCTATATCTTTATGTGAATCCTTTAGCAACAAATATAGCCTTATATATTTCAATACTCCCATCACTATTATAATTTTTCTTGTATACCCACTTGGAACCCATACTTTCTTACCATTAGGAAGTCTCATAAGCTCTCAAGGATCATTAGTTTGAATGGAATTGATATTTTCTTGCATTGATTGCACCCACACAACATTAGTACAAACATATTCAAAATAAAAAAGGTTCAAAATTGGATTAAGACATAAAAGCATAACGAACTGACTCACCTTTAAGATCTTCTTCATGATATCCATATATGTGCAACCTTTTTAATCTTGAAAAAACTTGATAAAATTCTTGAGCTTGGACTCTTGTAAGCCTCCTTTAAAAATTTCTATCAAGCATTTGAATTGGTGAGTAAGCTTGAAGGGTTCTCTTACCCTTCTTAGTCTTCATAAGATCAATAATATATGATGAATTACTTTAATAAATTGATGAACTCTCCTTAGGATTGCTTAGCAGACTTAATGGAGTAAGCACACTAGTGGATTATTCACCACCAACACTACCATTACTAACATTGATGATATTACTAGCTTGGCATCTTTGATGACCATATACTCCCCATTAATTAAAAATCACATCTCTAGAAACCAACACTTTGTTACTCTTTGGATTGTAGATCTTGTAAACTTTGATAATTTCATTATATCCAACATAAATGTAAGGCTCACTTTTTAGATCAAGCTTCTTCCTTTTATTATCAAAAACATGACCGTAGGCTAAACAACCAAAAACATTAAAATGATTAACATTGGTTTTCTTCTCATACCATGCTTCCTAAGCAATTATCTTATCAAGAGCACTTGTGGGACTTCTATTAAGAATGTATACTGCTATAGAAACCGTATCAAGTCAAAAATAATTGCTCAACCCCTTAGTTTGAAGCATGTTTTGTGTCATTTCAACTAAACTATGGTTCTTTATTTTAGCCACCCCATTTTGTCTAAGAGTGTAGGTAGTTGTGAGCTACCTCTTGATTCCATTCTTATCACAAAACTATGTGAACATCCTTGAACGATATCACCATGATCATTGATAAAACAATTAATTCTATATCTACTTTCATTAAATACAAAGTCTTTAAAGCTCTTAAAAACATCTAAAACTTCATATTTATTCTTCAAAAAATCAACCCAACAATTTTTGGAAAACTTATCAATAAAAGTAATAAAACAATATGACTTACCCAAGCTTTTCTTTTGCATTGAGCCACAAATATTAGAATGAACTAATTGGAGTGGATGTTGGACCCTCCACACTTTTCCTAATGGAATCCTTTCTCTAGCATGCTTGCCTTTAGTACATACCTCATAATTCTTTGTGATCTTCAACTTTGGTCAAACCAAAAACCAACTCTTGAGAAGTCCACAACTTCAAAATTTTAAAGTCTAAGTGGCCATACCTCAAATTCCATAACTAGCTCTTATCTTCAATAACAATGTTTGACAAGCTACTGTCATTACCTCCTAAATTAAAAGGAAATATTTGACTACTTAACATGGGAGTAATAGTGACAACATTATTACCATGGTTCTTATCATATATTATACATTTATTATCATAAAAAACAAGTTTTTAATTATTTTGACAAGGTTGCCCACCACTCAACAAATGAATGTAAGGTCAAGAGTGTTAAAAATATCATGATTTTTCATTTTACCTTCCTTAGTATTTACATCCATTAAATATTTTGCTACCACCTCCAAAAAATTGTTATCACCAAGCTTGATCTCAGTCTTAAATTTCTCATCTATAGTAGCAAACAAATCCTTATTGCCCATCATGTGGTTGGAATATCTAGAATCAAGATATCAAGTCTCTTGAAGAGTCTTTTTAGCCTTGTCATAGGATAATAACAAGTTGCTTGAAATAATCTCATTCTCATTTGCATAATTTACTCTTTTTCCTTCATTTGTAGCCTTTAATTTTTTTTTCAAATATCCATACCTTTTATAGTGGTAGCATCGAATATTTCTATTGTCAAGTCTTCCTCTTACACTAGCAACAAGTCTGCCTATTCTTCATACTTTTCCTCTTGAAATTTTTTTATTCTGCACTCTACCTTGTCCGTAGTTGCTTGTACTAGCATTACCACTCTTTAATAATCTTAAATTTGAGGGAAAAACCTTTTGCTCGCTTTCACCAAACGTGTCTCTTAGTCTTTCTTCATGTGACATAAGAGAAACAAGAAGGTGATCAAACTCCAATGTTGTCAAATTTTTGCTCTCTTCAATAACAGTGGCAACATGGTTCCATATTCATATTAGAGATATTAGCACTTTCTTTACAAATTTATTCTCCATGTAGATACCTAAAGCTGAACCACCTTTTTACACCAATCCTTGATGCAAATCCATAAAAATATCAATTTAACCATGACAATTGACTCAACTTTAGAATTTACAGTCAAAACCCAGTAGTAGCGAATCCACTAACTTAGGCTAATTAACCAAAAAGCAAAAATTATTTTCAGTTGGTGTATTCACAACCAATTCAAAATTTCTAGCTTCTTGCCAAATTTGACCTCTAACAGTCAAATTTATGAAATCGTCAAACTAGAGAATACACTAGTAGTGTATTTGTATAGGTAGTATATTTATGTCTAATGTAATAAAACTTAAATTATACCTATAATAACCAATTAGGGCACAAATTCCTCTTGCCTACCCCTTTGTCATCATAGGCAATCAATACGTAGGGAGGAAGGTGGTTGATTTCTCCCACCTTGTACCTTCCCAAATTGCCCTAATTAAGGGGGACAACTAATTGGAGGCTATAATCAACAATCAATCAACCTAATTAGGTATCAAAATAGCAACATAAACAACCACCTTGGCCCTCCCATTTGGGAAACCCTAGGAGGGCCAATTTCTATAAATTGGCCCCTTGGATTGGCATTAAAAAAAATGAATGAATTCTCACATTGAAACTCTGTGAAAATCAAGAGCCAAGTTAGTGTAACAAAGTGTTGTTAAAATCCTATCATGGAGTCATTAAGTGATAGAGAATTAGAAAGAAGGAAAAGGGGGCATATTGCACTCAGAATTTGGTGATCTCTTTCTAAATTTATAAAGGATTTTATTTCAAATTTAATTAGAATTATCATGATCTAACTTATATGCTTGAACTTCTACATTTCTTATGCCTCGTTTAATCATTGCATTGAAAAAGTGTTATTTTAAAGTTTCATAGGCACATGAGGAAGCCCATATGATAAGAATATAACTCTGAGGATCTCTCAAAGTTCTAGAAGAGGGTATCCACAACCCTTGACAGTTTCACTCCTCATTTTATGTTAGTTTAAGTGAGTTCACCACCTATATTGAAATTGAGCAATGCATTTGCTATAGATAACAAGACCCCTTATTTAACATATTTAACATATCTCTATTTTTTAGCTCCAAAAGTGAATACACCACCTGTGACTATTATAGGTGACATATTTGTGATACATTTGAGATACTCAAGTATCCAACCCCAATAGTCTTGTTTCTTTGCATTACTTTAACAATATCTTGACCCCTAACCTCTTCCTTGTCCAATGTTAATCAGATCTCATCATATTAATGAATCCATAAATTATAGAATTTGTAGGTGGTGTATTCACCATATATTTTTCAACATCCATTTCCAAGATAAATCATTTCAATTTTATTTATAAATAAGGGGCTTGACTATGCCAATTGGGAAGTTACATGTTTCTTGTTGTTTGGGAGGCCCATACATCATAATACATATTTTTTTTGTTTTTTTTTGTGGTTTATAGTGAATTCATTGGGTGTAGGATTTCTATGTGGCATATTCGCTTCACACGGTATATTTGCACCAAGCACTGGAACATGTAGAGAGCCAAAATCCTCTAGTTTTCAATCATTAGCATATGCTGATTATTTAGTGTTTAATTGTTTATATTTTAATCTATCTTGTAAAAACCTTATAAAATGAACAATAAAAAAAACTATATCATAGTGTTTTGTTTCAGTTTCCTTGGACACTTAACTCAAATCGCACATAGTTTGCAATAGGATAATTTGTGTGTTTGCATCTTCCTTGCACCCTTGCCTCTCAAAAGAGAAAATAATAAGTTTTATAGCATAGGTAATAATCATCAAAAGCTGAATCACATATAGGATAACACTTGTATTCTACATCTTGTATTCATATTGCATTGCATCATCATATCTTGCATTAGTTCCTAGGATAGACTACAAAACCTAGGTGCCCTATTAAATTCAATAAATACAAACTAGATTAGGAAAATCTTTAATCCCTTGGTGAACACGAATCTCTCCCCACCAAAGATAAAATATTGTATGAAAGTGCAATTATAATGAAATCTTAGTAGAAGTGCTCTCCCATATGAGTGTGGATGACCCTCAAGGGAAAACATTTAGGGATAGCACCTTTTGGCATCACACACTCTAAAAATGACCATTTTATTAACCACATATTTTACTCTAACACAATATTCACTTAAAATTTTAGATTCAAGCATCCTCAAGTCTTGAAACTCTCTCTTTGATATTTGCAACTTGACCAATTTCTCTTGGTCACTACCTTGGTAAGCATCTTGTAGAGCCTTCCAAGCATACTTGGCTAATTTTGTATTTGAAATCCTTGGAAACAAGCTCTTGTCTAGAGTTGATTGAATATGGTACAATGCTAAATAACTCTTCTTGAATTCCTTTGCTTGTCTATCATTATGTTGGATAATATACCAATCTACTTGCTTAACAAAACTAGCCTCAACAATATCCTATAGATATTTCTAAGTCAACAATGTCCTAATCTTAATGCTCCAAAATTCATAATATTGCCCACTAAAGTTTGGATAAGAAGGGAGATATTGTTGGCCATGATCAGTGGTTAGAAATATTAGGTACTTAAATTCACTCCATCCCAAGACCAACAATGACTCTAATATCAAATTTCAAATATTATCTTTTCCTAGCACAACTTTTTTTCTTGTTAAGCCAAACACACACACACACATGCTGCAGTCATTACAATTTTTTTGTGAATATGTACAACTACAGTTTTTACTTCCTTTTAGTTACAAATTCCATTACATTATTGAAATGATAGAGAACATGCATAGCTATAGTCTTTAGTTACAAATTCCAGTATGTAACTGACATGAAAAAGACTTGCATAACCATAATTTTTAGTTATAAATTTCACTACTTGATTGACATGACAAAAAATATGCATAGCTATAGTCTTTAGTTACAAATTCCACTACCTAACTATCATGACAAATATTTTCAGTTTTAAATTCCACTGCTTAACTAGAATAACAAATAACATGCATAGCTACTATTTTTAGTTACAAACTCCACCACTTAACTAACATGACAAAGAATATGCACAACTACAATTTTTGCTCAACATCACATATCCAAAATTTTTACCATGATTTTCCCTTACATATCTTTTTTATTCTTGTTGTTGTTTGGACATTTTATTAAATCAAATATCCCACTTATTAATCTATTTGAATTTTTTTTTCAACCAAGTGTTTTTTTCCCTATTCAACTTATCTCCTATTATAACCTTGGGACAACAATTTCCATTATTTTTTCAATATCTCCAAATACATTAGAAGATGAACCATTGTAACTACCTCTGCAAAAAAATATATTTTTACTAGGAGCATTTTGTAATGGAATCAATTTTTTTGTTTTGAATTTTATTGAAATCAAACACTTTTGAGTACTCTTCATTTGCCTCCATTTCAAGTTCAATGTACTACCAACCCATACTTCACAATGTGTTATTAGATTTGTTGAATTTCATAAAAATTATTTAAACTTTGGTGATTTTCTACCTACACAAATAAATTTTATGACCATTAATCAAATAGGCATCATTTAATGGAATTAAAATAAAAGAAACTAATATCATCCCTATATTTTATTTCCACATCTACTTGACTTCATTTTACATCTAGAAACCAAATATTGAAACAACCAACCAACAAAAGGGTTAAAATAATATCAACAAAATAGAATGATCTTGGGGCCATTCATAGAGGCATCTATAAGTCAATCTCATTTTCATATAAAATATGAAGTTCTTTATAATTATTTAAAGTTATTTTAGTCATGTACATCAATAAAAATATATTTTTTTAGAAATTCATGGTGAATTTTATAGCTATTTTGTAAGGATAATTTATTTTTCAATTTTTATCTTTGTCGAACTAAGAAACAAACCTGAATCCTGTAACCTAACTTCACATCAATAAAAAAACTAAAAATACTACCGACAATCCAAATAAGGTCCCAATGTTCTTCCAATCCTTCAATTCTTGCACCCTACATTTATTTTGCAATGCAAAGAGTGCTCTTTATCCTCCCATTGTTTGTTTCAATATGCATGTTGTCCAACCAAGTCTTTTACTGAAATCTACATCAAGTTACTTTTACTATGTTACTTCTTCTAGGAACCCCCTTCAAATTGGAAGCTTAATCGATTTATTTTCTATTGGTTGATAAAATCACTTGATAATTACTTGCATCCCTACTTCCTTGTAGAAGTGTTCTGAGACATTTAGATACTCTTGTAAATCTTATTTTTATCCTTGCAATCAAAATGAGATCCTCTACATACAAAAGTAGCTTCATTACATGCCTATCCAATCAAACACCTTCCATCCACTCACATTTATATATTATTTAACTTAACTATATATAGACCAAATAATATTGGGTATAGCAAACACAATTGTTTAACTCCTATGTCACTTCCAAAGCATTTGTAAAGACCTTCATGTATTATGAGTTTAGCTCAAAAATCTTCATAGATTTTATTGATTGTTTTCCTCCTCGTTTGCTTTATTGTATTCTATAATTTACTTATAGGCATAATGTCAAAGGCCTTATTGAAGTCAATTAACAACAATAACATCCCCTTTTACCTTCCATATATTCAGTGATATATCTCCTTAGTTAATCAAAGAGTATTTTTTCTAAATGGTGTCAATTCACTCCTACAATGGTAGTTTGCAACATTTATATTTGATTTGAGGAACACAATTAAGATTATCATGGATATTTATCACATTAAAAAAGAAGTGAAATATTGAATGGAGATTTTTATCCTTGAAAAAGTTTAAAAAATGATTTTTCTTTTAAAAGAATGTTTTCAACAAGGGCAAGGAGGGATTTTTTGACTATAAACCATTGAAAAAAAAGATATATATATGTTAAAACAAGATCAAAATAAAAAATAAAAGTTATTTTAAAAATTATTACATTTTAATGAATCAAATTAAAATTTTTCATCATTACTATGAATTATTCTCATAGTTTACTTGTAAGTAGCCTTGAAACATGTTAATTTCATAGAGAAAGCCTATAATATTATCTAATATATGCACTTAATCATTTTTCTTCTTTACCTTCTTTGTATATGCTTTCTCCACAACATCGATCATAGTTGTTGATAAATTACTCTTAAAATCATCAAATTTTCTTTTTATTGTATCTCTAAAATATTTATAGTGAGTATGAATATCTTTGACATAGAAATATCTATAAGCAAGACAAGTCTTTCTTTATGAAATTCTTCTAGCTCCAAATGTATCTAAGTATGAATGAAATGTTTAAACATTGGTCAATTTTCATTCTTGATAGAAAAAATACCATGCATTTCATTGTGTTGTCAAGCTCTAAATAGACATCTCCTAAAATGAATAATCACTACAAAGGTTGGCATATTTGTCAAGCTCTAAAATAAAAAAATTGTCAACATCATATTTACATTAAAAAGCTAGATAAATCAACACACAAATAGATTATGGAGATCTCCATTTTTATCTTCTTATATGGAACATAATGAAAGGTTCAAGCAAGAAAATAAAACTTCTTCATTACTTGAATATTACATATTTAATGCAATAAATTAGTTACTAGATCTAGATCAAGATATAAAAATATCAAGATAACTGACGTAACCTTTATTTAACCTCCCATGAGGTATATTAACTAATATAATAATGTAATACTTACCTAACATCCCTCTAATTGCATTATTTGGTATACAATGAGAGTTGTGAAACAATTCAAACTTGATACGTGCAAGTGCCTTTATGAAAATATCTGCAAATTATTATTTTTATGGAAATGTACTAGAGTTGAATCTGGTCATTTTGAAAATTTTCTTAAATGAAGTGACACTAAACTTTAGTGTGTTTTTTTCTTTCATGAAAGACTAGATTCTTGATCAATGTCAAAACACCTTGATGTCACAATATAATACTATCGATCAATTTTTTTGTATACCCATATCTGATAGTATGTGACTTAACCATATCACTTAGCACATAGCTCCTCATGAAACACATATTTTATCTCTATGGAGGACAATGCTACTACATGTTGTTTCTTATTTTATTAGGAAACAAGTCTAAATCCTAGATGAAATACATACGTAGATGTTGACCTCCTATCATATATTGATACAATATAGTTTGAGTTTGTATATCCTTGTAGAAATATTTCATAATTCTTCTTATACTATAGGTTATATTCTATAGTAATATGAACATAATGTAGTGCCCTATTTGTTTCCTTCTAATGATTCACCTTTGGTTCCTGCATGAACCTCAAAAGATAACTTACAACAAAGTTGATATCAAACCTGGTATTTTTAGGTAATGAGACTCCCAATTAGCTAATGATAAAGAGTACCAAATACCTTAGGTGACTTGTCATATTGGGGTAAATATAACCCTTTATCTATTGGTGTTGCCTTAGGTTTACAATCTATTATCCAATATTTTTCTAGTAGTGTCTTGGCATACTTCACCTATGAGAACACAATGTGTTCCTTTATTTACCATAATTCCAAGCCAAGATAATAATAGAGAAGTCCTAGATCTATCATGTCAAATAATTTTTTAAATAATTATTCACATCATTTACGAGATCATCTGAAATTCTAGTTATGACTAGATCATCAACATACAACACTAAATTTTCTATCTTAGATCCAACATTCTTAATATAAATATTTGCATCAAAGGGACTTCTAGTGAAACCATGCTATAATAGGTGATCATTAATTTTGATGTACCAAGATCTAGGAGCCTACTTCAACCCATCCAATAATTTTTTTAGCCTACAAACCTTTTGATGTTGCCCATTGACAACAAAACCTTTAGGTTATATCATGTACACCTCTTATTTGATATCACCATTAAGGAAGGCACTCTTGACATCTATTTACTAAAGTTTCCAACTGAACTATGTTGTGAGTGCACATAGTACATTGATGGTTTTAATCTTCGCTATGGGTGCAAATGTTTATTCATAACCAATTCCTTACTTTTATGCATATCCCTTATAATGAGTCAAACCTTATACTTATCGATGGATCCATCTACCTTATTTTTTATTTTGAAGACCCACTTGCAGCTTATGGGCTTCTTTCCTTTTGGTAAATCAACAAGATACCATGTGTCATTCTTCATCAAAGATTTATATTTTACATCTACAACTACCTTCCATTATGTAAAACTAAGTGCATCCTTCATTGATACCAATTATGAGTTCTCCATAATTAAAGACATCAAGCATATATTTACTTCCTTACAAGTACTACTATGAGTATGTGGTCATGTGGAAGTTAGGTTAGAATGTGCATCAAGTTTAAAATTTTTTATGGTATTGATGAGCCATTTTGGAGTCTTTCTATGTTGAGATGGAGCTATAAGCAAATCAACCACTATAGTTTCATTAACAACTTCTAGAACATCCTCATATAACTCCATACTCACAACTAGAGATGTGGCATCTTTAGATTCCTCAATATTTGATTTAGTTTTAAATTCTTCATCAAACACCACATCTCTACCTAAATGCATCTTCTTAGTGAATGGATATATTAGTAAATAGGTTTTTTACTCATCATAATACCCAAGAAATATGCATGATAAATCCTTTGCATCCAACTTGGTCCTTTATTGCTTTGGCACATGCATGTATGCATTGCTTTTGAAGACTTTGAAATATTTAGTGAAAGGATTCCTCGACTAGGCTTATTTATGTGTAACTTATTATAGTGCCTTTTTCGGTGTTATATTTATAAGATACACTATAATGGATATTGCTTTAGCCCAATACTACTACTCCATATTGGCCCCTATGAGCATGTAGTAAATCATTTCCATGATGGAAGATTCCTCCTTTTAGCAACCCCATTCTATTGTGGAGTGTATGATATAGTGAGCTATCACTTAATCCCATTTTGTATGAGAAACCTTAAAAAATCATTGGATATATATTCCCCCTTGATTAGAGTGGATAAATTGAATAAAACATCCAATTTTCATTTTTACACGTATTTTGAAGCTCTGGTAATACATGAGCATGTCTAACTTCAATTGCAAGAAATACATCCACATATTTCTTGGATGGTCATCTACAAAAACTAAAAGTATATTTGTCCTCAAAAACTAGATGACGTGGGTCTACACATATTAGTGTGTATCACATCCAATGATCCTTTGGCTCTATGAGTGCTCAAATCAAAATGTGCGTAGTGTTGTTTCCTTGTTAAACAACTTGAGCATACTGACAATGTTGGTAAAAGGTTTGGTAGACATAACACCATGTGATGCTCACTTAGTTGGACTATGTTCCTAAAAATATTTGACCATTTCTCCTATGCTAAAGAGAGGTAGCATCTATCATTATTCTTGGTAATATGATTGTAGGAACTTATTACCACATTCTTACCATGTTATATGATAAAATGATTATTGTTTCCATTAACAATTTAGGATTTGACCACCATGTCATGATCCATAATGTGTGGTATAGAAAATAGGTTGTTTTCCAATATAGGTACATATAATACCTTTTTAATGGTGTATTTGCCTCCAAGAATATTGAGAGGAACATATCTCCCTCCTGTGACTTGATAGTTTTTATCATCTACAATGGTGATTAGTTTACCATATTTGGTTTTAATGAGTCAAACCACACTTTCTTCCATGCCATGTGCTTGCTAGCACTTGAATTAATGTACCAAACATCATACTTTAGTTTTCTCTTTGACTTGGATATTAGCACCTCATGTGCATGTTCTAAGTCTAAAGCTATTTCTTCATGCACAACATGCCCGTGTTGTTGCTTTTGCTTGGGATATGGTTTGTATTGTGAATTAATATATTTAGGTTAGGAAACTTGATCTCCTTGAGTCATATATTTATAACGATAACTCTTTGTGTCGTATCCTTCTTTATCACAGATATGGAAGTACCTTTTTTGTTTCTAAGGTTGTTTCTATGATGATGATGAGGAGGAAGGACCCTTTTATGGATTCATGGAAATGAGTGCATTGTTTGTCAACTAATCCCTCAACTGGCTAGTTGCTTCTTCTTGTTGAAGCATATTCACCAACTCATCAAAGAACACCTTCCTATTTGAGACTTGCAAGGAAGTGATCAACACTCAAAATAAATTTGGGAGAGCTCAAAGTATAATGGGTTTTAAGGACTTATCTTCCACTATTTCACTTGTTGCATTCAATCTAGAATTTAAATCTATAACCAGGCAAAGAATAACCTCAATGCTTTTTCATCATGAACTGTCAATATGTAGAATTGAGATTGAAGATAAAGTATTATTGATTCATTGTTCCCTTAATAGATGGTACAAAGTGTGTCCCATGGATCCTTGGATGTATGTGCTTCATAAATGTGTGGCTAAATAACATTTGATATGGCAAGGGAAATGATCATTAGTGTTTTGACATCTATATCATCAAATTTTTACTGGACATATTTGCCCTCTTTAGGTTGAGTGACTGTATCGATGATAATGTCCTAGATTTCTTAACTATGAATATGGTTCTCATATTAGTCTTCTAAGGTCTAAAATTTGAACCTTTGAGTAGCTAGGACTCTGTAAGAATTTATTTTATGTTTCTATGATGAGGGTTACTTATAACTCCCAAATGGTCCCCCTTTTAATATATCTCTAGTTTGATATATTGAACCTTTACATATACATGTTGGTACATGGAAGAAGCTAGTCCTCTTGAAATACATGTTGGAGAATATTACATTATTTGGTACATGCTAATGTAAATTTGTAATATATTATGGTTTGTATCTATAGTTTAGATGAGTGATTTATATTTCCCATTTATGTAAGTGTCTATGTGTAGTATATGCACAAGTTTCATGTAAGAGTGTAATGTGTAGGATATGCACAAGTGTCATGTAAGTAAGAGTGCAAGTGTGTATTGAGAGAATGTGCACAAGTTTCATGTATGTAAGTGTGCAAATATGTAATGTGAGGATGTGCACACATGTCTTGTATTAGGAATGCATGTAGGAGAGTAATATTCATGTAGAAGTGTGCAAGTTTCATAGAGTTAAAGTATGCATGTAAGAAGAGAGTGAAGAGTCTAGTATACAAGTGGAAATATGAGAAGCCAAAGGTCAAGAATAGGAAAGGTTGCATCTCCCAGATATGTGAGGAGTGCAATAGACAAGTATTCAAGAGTCACATTTCTATGTCTATATTATGGAGAAAAATATCCATACAATGTAAGGGAAAACAGTTTGTAGCAATCACCATAACAAGCATTCATAATAAAGCTTGTATACAAATTTTGAGCAATTTTATTGTAAGTTTTCTTCATGCTTGTACATGAATGATTTTGACCATTTACATTCATATTTGATATTATAGTGAATGTTATTTTATTTATATTGGCTAGTTTATATATATTTGATTGCTCATATATTTAATTCTACTCTTTATTATTAATATTTTGACCTGAGATATTGTGGCTTAATTATATTGGGACCTGTGATAGTTTGAGATAGTTTGTCTTAAAATCCAACAATACACAGTTGTACGTGAAAGATACATGAAAGAGAATTATACAAGGTAACAAGGTAGTACAAAAAGAGATTCACCCTATGAATGACATCTCCTTAAAGATAAATCCTTGTACATGGGTGTAACTTCCCTATATACGCGGTATTTCTCAATTTTGGGGTTTACATCTAATAATAGTGGTGAATAGGGTATAAATATGGAGTGAAATTATCACAAAACATTGATGTCCTTATATCTCCTTTATGATTTAAATGGTCAATGCCCAAACATATTTATGGCAAATTTGTTAGGCTATAAACATAATAGCTCAATGCGATAACTTTACCTATAAACATGAGCTACAAATGTCATTGGTATTGAATGTTGTTTGTGTGCTTAAACACGTGTTTAATTGGTATACAAAGTATGAAAATTTAAAGTAAATATTTGAAAATTTTAAGATGTTGATCACCACAAAAAATGCACCTTTTACAAAAAAATTACTACCCTCGTTAAGTTTGCAAAATATTCAATAGAGTCAATTTTGCATTTATTTGCCCAAAAATAAGCTATAGGAATTTGCAAAAATAAAATAAATTCATTCCTAGGGTAGTTAATTGTTTTTTTTTGTCTTGGTGGGTTTTGATCTCTTGAACTCTACTTTAAAATTTCATACTTTGTTTCAAATTTTCAACTCCACTACTTTATCTTGTATGCATGGAAAAAGAAACAAAAGGATTTTATCCCTTTAAAGAATATGGAATGTTCTTTTGAAATAAATAGGGAAGTTGCTACCAAATGTTGGTTATAGTAGTGGTAGCACTTTCAAGAAAAATCGCCTGATATTGTCTTTACATCAAATGTAAAATAATGTTAGAAACCTTGATAGGTGGTAATGAATTATCGAAGTTAATTGTGTTAATGGGATCCTTGGACCAAACAAACCCCCTCTTTCAATAGGACTACCACTATATTTTGACAAACTCTTTATGTTTATTCCACTAATGCATTGATCTAGCTATGCCAAAGATAATGTGGCTTAGCTCTAGGTCCCCTATGATAGTCACATTGGTAGAACCTAGGGGCTTATGGTATTCTTCGAACTATGCCTTGTTATCCTCTACAACAAACATAACCACTCTCTGCCTTTGTGTAATACCTTTTGTTGAGGATGCTTAGGCTTATCCACTTAATCCTAAGTTCATATTATATTATTTATTATTATTATATTAATTTTCTATTTGTTGCACTTTGTATTCACGTGAGGCATAGGATGCCCATGTTAGAAATAGGTTGTTAAGAGATTTGGGTGTTTAGTTAGCTGTTAGAGATCTTATTTGTCTTCTAGCAGTTAGTTGTCACATTTGTTTAGTAGATTGTTATCTATTAGTTAAGTGGTTGGCCATGTTTGGAAAATTGTCGCAACCACTTAACCACGTGATATTCTTGTATTTATTCTATATATTGCATTGCATCAATAAATAAATCAACTTCACATTGAGTTCCTACATCACTGGTAATCAGAGCCAAGGATATTTTCTTTTGTAGGAAGGCAAATTACCACTTCTTTGTGAGGTGCCTAGTAGATATTCTAGTGCATCAGATCCTGGGTAGGTGCTAGTGGAAATTGGCTTTTAGCCACCCAAAACATCAAGTGAAGTTGAGGTAGCAGAGGGTATAATTACCCATGCATCAATTAACCCTAACAACAGGTCAGAGGGTAAACCAGATTGCCCCTAAAGGTAATCATTTGGCAATCATCCAATTTGGAGATTGCAGTTATCTGCTTTGAAGATCAGAGATCTCAAGAAAAATATTTGAGGAGCAGTTCCACACTTTGGAGGCTAAATTGTGGCCAAGAAGAGGTTTCCGAAGAATTTTATTGAGAAGCACCAGTTTGCCAAGAAGGTTTCCAAGACAGGTTAAAATTTTGAAGCAAATTTTGAAGTGGAGTTCACTGCTCTTTTACATGAAAATATTGGATTATTTTTATGCATGAAAATATTTTTTTATAAAATATTAATATTTTATTTAAAAAAAAGGAATATCATGCATACACATTTTGCATAGGATTCTACCTATTTTGAGGTAGCCTCGCCTACTGGCCAGCATCGGTAGCATTTGATGCTAGTGTCGAGTAGCGTTCGATCAACCACCAATCAACAAAAACCATCATTTGGCTAGCCAACCATTACACCAGTGGGCCACTGTCAATGAACATTGTCGACCCGAACACACCATAACCTAGCGTAGCCATGACCAAACAATATAGACAACTACCTTACCAGATGGTTTAGATGCATGACAACCCATAGGTGACATTATTTATGATGCAGGCCACATTCGAGTGAAGAGTGAAGGAGGAATACAACCTTACAAGCATAAGAAGTTCATTGCAGCGTGCAGGCAAAATTTGTAGAAGAGGTGGAAGAAAAATTATGCAGCCGTTGAAGAAAAATTATTTTCCAAAAAAAATTAACCAAAATCTAAGGTTTAAATAGCCACCAATCATCGCTAAAATTCAACCCTGAACCTCACACACAATCAGTGCATGACACGTGGATGGTTTGTATTGGATGAATGAATTCTTAGCACTCTAGCAGTTTTTTTGGTTTTCGGTGAACAAGTGGGAGCAGAGAATTTGCAGGAGAGAATCGCACTGAGCGACATGTTAAATTGATGATTCACGGTGATAGATGAAACTTTTTGGTGTGAAATAGATTTCTAGTGATCTGGATAGGTCATTTATGGCAATCTAAAGTTTTTTGTTCTGGAATGTTCTGGTGAATACTCATAGAGGGTAGATTTTTTGGTGATAGAATGACGAGAGGCAGATGGTTTTACAGTGACATATTACCATTTTTGGTAGTTTGACGTGAACACGGTGGCAGAAATAGATTTTTCCTGGTGATATTCAGATAATTTTGGTCGGTGAAATCATTTTTTGAGCACATTTTTTTTTTGGGTTCATTGCACATTCTGGAGGTCCCTACAGGTTGCATCACTGAGAAATTTTCTAGTTAGTTGGCCATTCGAAATAGGATGACAACATTTTTTTACTTGGGGACAATAGTCCCACATGTGCCCTGCAACAGGCATGAGAGGAAATAAAAGTGCCAACACACAATATTGGAGGTGACCACGTATCTGTGGTTACCCTAGTGGTGCTCACACATGGCAGTGCTTGGTGGTAGGGTGCACAACCTTCGAGGCCATGGATACTCTCCTTGTGTGGTGTTTGTTTGCCACACGTTATCGATTTCGACCTATTGATTTATGGGGGCAGTTGACCGGCCCACCAACCCAGTTGACTGAGGGATAAACTTAAAAAAAAATTGGTGGGAGGCACATAAATTTGGCAGGAAATTCAATTTGGAAGGAAAATTTTTGAATTTGAATTTTTAAATTCAAATTTTCAATTTTTGGTGCCAAAACCTGCATATCAGCAATAAAGGTGATAACTTATCCATTTTTAGCCAATTTTTTTGCAAGTTTTTGCAATTTTTTTGCAGATTGATAAAATTTTACCTCCTAATCCAATTTTTGGCATTGTAAGGGCTAAATTTTTAGTGCTAAATTGTAATTACAAAATTGAAATTTTATTTTGTAAAGAGCACTAAATAACCCATTTTTGGAAAATTTGGAAGGCAAATTATTGTAAAAATCTATTGTAAAAATCTAGGCAATTCTTGCATTAGGAAAATTATCAAATTCCTAAGCCTAGATTAGTTCTTGCATCCATTTTGTAATCCTCCTAGTCTAGCATATACTCGGAAAAATATGGCTCAAGACCTCAAATCAAATATGGAAAACCTTACTACTATAGTAGACATTTTAGCAAATAAGGTAAATATATTGTGGTGCAATTAAACCTAGGAGATATAAAAATTCATCATAATCATGCAAGTAAAGCCAAATGTGAGGTCAAATTGTATGATGGATCTAGGGATCCGGATGTCTTGTCTACATGGATTTTGGATATGTAAACTTGGTTTGCTTATGCTGAAATTCCTAAGGATGAACAGGTTGCATTTGCTGCAATCAAACTTACAGGCCTAGAAAAAGTATTACTTGTAGAAATACAAAGCCATAATGCCACCATGACTTGGAAAAAATTGATACAAATTATGAAAAACACATTCTTTCCACCAAACTACCAAAGTGACCTCACTACCAAGTGGTATAGATTGAGGTAAACCTATGGGATGTCTGTTTCTGACTATATTTTCCAATTCAATAGGCTAAGGGTATTTCTTGGTGTGAAATATTTAGAAGAGGACTTGATTAAAAAATTCACTTGTGGCTTGCAAGATCAAATTTTTAGGGAAATAAATTTCAATGTTTTTCTCACCTTAGATGTGGAATTCAATCATACCATTATTACAGAGGAGAAAATTGGTGCATATCACAAATCTCATTCATCCCAGGAGAGCTCTTCCAGATGTAGGAATTAGCATCAACAGAAGGTGAAGAACAATTCTTATTCTTCCCCTCATTCTTCTTCTTCTCCCATTTCTCCTAAAGCACATTCTTCTTCTTTTGATTCTAAATATCCTTCTTCTTCATTGTATTGTGAATTTTGTAAAAAATATGGTCATGTAAAATCCAAATGCTTTACCTTTGAAAAATTTAAGAAGAAGAAATACCTATTTGTACAACCTACAAATGAGGAACCACATGATGATCCCATTTTGGCTACAGGGATAGAAGAAGAGTATCCTGCTTTAAAGGGTAAACTGAACAAAGTTACCCTTATGTCAAATTTATTTGGTCAAAGGGGTCATGACCATTTGTTTGTCACTAGAGCCCACATTACACATGATTACTATGTTGATTGTATCATAGATAACAGATCACAATAGAACCTCATTGCAAATTCTGTTGTGGAGAAGTTGAAAATTCCCATCAAGCCACATCACCAACCATATGCACTTGGGTGGAAAGGTATAGACTCCACATCTAACATCACCCACACTTGCACCTTGGATTTTAATTTTGGTGACAAGTTTGTGGATAAAGTTAGGTGTGATGTCACAAAGATGGATTGTTGTGGGCTATTGCTAGGTAAACCCTATCAATTTGATAGGAAATCTATTTATCATGCTAAAAATAACACCTACACATTAGATTTGCATGATAAAACTTACTTGATACAAAGCACTAAACCTACTTCCAATTTGATGTTAAGTTGTAGGCAAGTAAGGAAGCCACTAAGTCAAGTACTCATTTTGGCTCCTACTAGCATCATTTCCACACAAAATGAAGAACAAGCATCATCTAAGGAATAGTAAAAGGAAGAAGTTTCACTCCCACCTAATGAATAATCACAAGAGCAAGTGGTTAAGGAACCCATCATCCTCACTCATGAAAAATATGTCATTCACTCCATTGGTATCATTTTGGGTACACCTCTAGCTACACAACCACTTGTTCCATAGAAGTTACCTTTGGCCTTGCCCACTCCTACCATTGCACACATGGAGGAGCAAGCAAATGTTACTTCATTCAATGAGCACCGAAAGAGCCTTATATGCAAGATACCACATGACTTACATGAGACTTCGTAGGGAGTGGTGCGTAAGCATCAAAATCCTCACTCATCATAGGTTGGAGACATATTTTGGGTTCTTTTGGAAAAGCATTGCTTTCTAGAGATACTATTTTAGAATCCTCTTTTGGTACCTAATAATGTTTTTAGCCCTACAGCAGCAGTGAAACCCGATCGTCAGCTTTCGCTCATTTCAAATAGAGTTTTCGAGATGAAGAATCATCACATTGGACATGGTACTTCCACTTCATACCTTGTTGCTCGTCGCGATCATTTTCCAAAATTGGCTTCATTGGATTCCTCACCATGAGATGACCCATGACTTTCCACATTTGTTGAGAGCATTGGGTTCCAATGCTTATATGGTTGGGAGGAGTGTTAAGGATACTTAGGCTTATCCACTTAAGCCTAAGTTCATATTTATTTATTTATTATTATTATATTAATTTCCTATTTCTTGCGCTTTGTATTCGTGTGAGGCATAGTATGCCCATGTTAGAAATAGGTTGTTAAGTGGTTTGGGTGTTTAGTTAGATGGTAGAGATATTATTTGTATTCTAGTAGTTAGTTGTCACCTTTGTTTAGCATATTGTTATCTATTAGTTAAGTGGTTGACCATGTTTGGAAAATTGTTGCAACCACTTAACCACGTGAGATTCTTGTATTTCTTCTATATATTGCATTGCATCAATAAAGAAATCAGCTTCACATTGAGTTCCTACATCACCCTTCCTCTTCTTGGACATACACCTCTCACATACCCCTATAACCTCTATTTTTTGCCTTCCTAATCTCTAGAGGAGGAGGGATGGAAGATACATGCAAAAACCAAATATTTATAGTTCCTTAGTGTGTTCTACTACTAGTTTTACTAGTAAGGCAATACTATAGAGATTCAGGGTGATGGAATATAGGATTCCTGTAATCCTCATCAATTGAACGTACTCTGATACCAAATGAAAAGATCAAGCAAGAAAATAAAACTTTTTTATTACTTGAATATTACATATTTAATATAGCAGATCAATTATTGGATCAAGGCCAAGATAGTAATAGATCAATATAACTGATGCAACCTCTATGTGACCTCCCATAAGGTGCAATAATTGATCTAATAATCTAATAACTAGCGAACACTTAAGACTTCATTTTCTTGGCCAAAAATACATAGGGGCCTTTGTGATCATGAAGGAGACTCTAAACCTGAATTTCATCATAACTACCCCCTCACTCACCATTCCACCAAGACTTTATGGTCTTGGCATATAATCCTTTTCCTCTAACTCCCTTTGTAATTAAACTCCTCATGTTAAACTAAAAATTATAATGAACTCCTTTCTCATGCACAACCAAGAATCCCTCCCAGTCGTGTCGTCCCCTCTATAATAATTTGCCTTATATAATACTAACCTCCATTATGATCTCTCTTCATGCATTTGTGTTCATCTCTCCAAAACAATGTAAAAGTTAAAGAAAGATGGTAGGAAACATTTAGAAAGAATTTTATAGTGCCATAATGACCACTCTAATAACTAGTAACACAATAATCTTTAATAAAATGAGGTCTTGCTAGAATGATAAGTGGGGGTGCTTATTGTGAAGAGGTCAAGGATTTGAGTCCCCTCAGTACTCAATAGTACATATCATGGTCTCAAGTCCCTATGTGCATGCATAAAATCTAAAAAATAATATTAATACATTAGTGATCGTCCCTCAAATGATATTGAGGTTTAGCCTTAAACAAATTATGTCTATTATATGACATGTTCTATGTGAGAGGTTATGATCATAATTCCTTATATTATTTAGGACTTAATAATACTCAAGATAACTCATCCAACCACACATGTCTTTGATTGGAGATGATCATAATTCTTATAGGTGTGCTGGAAGGTAGATAGAAACTAAAAATTATTTATACACATTTAGATGGTTAAGATAGAGTCATGTTGAGCATTAACAAGTATTTTCATTATAAAATGATAATTGTTTAAAAATTGAAAAAAATTATTTCTCAATAATGGGGTTTCTAAAGAGAAGAATAAGAGGAGTCAAAATAGATATCAACCCCTCCTATAGTTACATGAAATCCAATTATGGGGGGGATATTTAGAGAGGTGGTATGTTTTAAAATAAAAAAATTGAACCTATATATGCCTACTATTGGTATTTGTATCATATACCTAAAGTATAGAAATAGTGTATATGACCATGATAGACATAAATATAGCGTTAGTTATGAGAGCAAACAACAATTTTATAGAATGTGATTTCCACATTATTAGTTGGGATTTCCAATAAAAGGCAATAAATAATTTTAACTTCCTTTTTTCTCATGCATTGGTTAAACCACCATTTAAAAAATGTTGTTATTGCACATCATACAAAAGTCTTGATAGTCCTTATCAATTATCTTAGTTCAAATTGAGTCATCACAATGGCCTATTCCACTAGTCAAATCCCACCTCAAATATTCCATCTAGTGGATTCTATAACCAACACACCAATAGTGATTTCCAATTTCATCATCTCTATTACCATTTTATCCCCTCCACCCAGGGTTATGCATAAGGGGTATGCCTGAAAATATATATAGAAAAATAACGCAAACCAGTTTTGAAACCAAGGCAAATATGGTGCAAAGTCATGTAGAGGCAATGTCAATTTTTTTTTTCACAAGAAAAAAAAGTAGAAAAATTCACTAAAATTTTTAACAAACATACCATAAGATATAAATAATAATTAAACATGATCTGATTCCCATGCATTATCATAGGGATGATCCAAGTGAGTCAGTAGGCTTCATTCGAGGGACAACCCAGGTGAGTTAGGGATGACCCAAGTGAGTAAGTAGGCTTCATTCGAGGGACAACCCAAGTGAGTCAGGGATGACCCAAGTGAGTCAGTAGGCTTCATTCGAGGGACAACCCAGGTGAGTCAGGGATGACCCAAGTGAGTTAGTAGGCTTAATTCGAGGGATGACCCAGGTGATTTAGTAGGCTTCATTCGAGGGACAACCCAGGTGAGTCAGTAGGATTCATTCGAGGGATGATCTAGGTGAGTCAGGGACAATCCAGGTGAGTCAGGGATGACCCAAGTGAGTTAGTAGGCTTCATTCAAGGGATGAACTAGGTGAGTTAGTAGGATTTATTCAAGGGACAACCAAGTGAGTCAAGGACGACCCAAGTGAGTCAGTAGGCTTAATTCAAGGGACGACCCAGGCGAGTCAATAGACTTCATTCGAGGGATGACCTAGGTGAGTCAGGGACTATCCAAGTGAGTTAGGAGGCTTTATTCAAGGGACAACCTTGGTGAGTTAGTAGGTTTCATTCGAGGGATGACCCAGGTGAGTTAGGGATGACCCAAGTGAGTTAGTAGGCTTCATTCAAGGGACGACCTAGGTGAGTCAGTAGGCTTCATTCAAGGGATGATCTAGGTGAGTCAGGGACAACCCAAGTGAGTCAATAGGCTTCATTCAAGGGATGACCCAGGTGAGTTAGTAGGATTCGTTCAAGGGATAACCCAGGTGACTTAGGGATTACCCAAATAAGTTAGTAGGATTCATTCAAGGGATGACCCAGGTGAGTAAGTAGGCTTCATTTGAGAGATGACCCAGGTGAGTCAAGGACGACCCAAGTGAGTCAATAGGCTTCATTCAAGGGATGAGATAGGTGAGTTAGTAGGCTTCATTTGAGGGATGATCCAAGTGAGTCAGGGACAACCCAATTGAGTTAGTAGTCTTCATTCAAAGGATGAACCAGGTGAGTTCATAGACTTCACTTGAGGGATGACCCTTGAATGAAGGTTGCAGGGTCATTTGTAGCCTATAGGTTGTAGGGTTATCCAACTTTATCAATCGGTTGTAGAGGTAAAATGATAAAAAATATTCTATATTAGTTTATTATTATCAATTTAAAGTGTATATCTCATCGAGCTATGTGGTTTTAAAAAAAATAAAAATTGAAAACAAAGCTCTGGATCAAAAGTTATGCCTCCCAGAAGGTTGTAGGGTAGTCTGCAGTGGCTAAGGATGACCGACGAGGGATTACCTATGTGAGTTAGGGATGACCCAAGTGAGTCAATAGGATTCATTCAAGGGATGACCCAGGTGAGTTAGTAGGCTTCATTCGAGGGATGACCCAGGTGATTCAGGGATGACCCAAGTGAGTCAGTAGGCTTCATTCAAGGGACGACCTAGGTGAGTCAGTAGGCTTCATTTGAGGGATAACCCAAGTGAGTTAGGGATGAACCAAGTGAGTTAGTAGGATTAATTCAAAGGATGACCCAGATGAGTCAGTAGGCTTCATTTGAGGGATGATCTAGGTGAGTCACAAAGTGAGTCAGTAGGCTTCATTCAAGAGATGACCTAGGTGAGTCAGTAGGCTTCATTTGAGGAACAACCCAGGTGAGTCAAGGACGACCCAAGTGAGTCAGTAGGCTTCATTTAAGGGACAACCCAGGTGAGTTAGTAGGTTTAATTCAAGGGATGACCCAAGTTATTCAAGGATGAACCAAGTGAGTCAGTAGGCTTCATTCAAGGGATGAACCAGGTGAGTTCATAGACTTCATTTGAAGAATGACCCTCGAATGAAGGTTGTAGGGTTGTTTGTAACCTATAGGTTGTAGGGTTGTCCAACTTTATCAATCAGTTGCAGAGGTGAAATGATAAAAAATATTCTATATTAGTTTATTATTATCAATCTAAAATGTAAATCTCATTGAGCTATGTTTTAAAAAAAAAAGTTAAAAACGAAGCTCTGGATCAAAATTTATGCCTCCTAGAAGGTTGTAAGGTAGTCTGCAATGACTAGGGATGACCAACAAGGGATGAACTATGTGAGTCAGTTGGCATCATTTGAGGGATAATACATGATGCCTACTAACTCACATAGGTTGTCCCTCACATTATGCCTACCGACTCACATAGGTCATCCCTCGCCAGTCATCCCTCATCACTGTAGACTACGCTGCAAGCTTCTGGGAGGCATAAATTTTGATCCATAGCTCTATTTTAATTTTTTTAAACCACATAGCTCAATGAGATATACACTTTAAATTGATAATAATAAACTAATATTATGGTGAAAATGGTGAAAACTAATTGATTTAATGTAGGGTTATCATGCGAGGGACAACCTGGGCAAGTCTGTAGACATCATGTGAGGGATGACCTGCATGAGTCTATAGATATCATGCGAGGGATGACCTGCATGAGTCTGTAGAAATCATACAAGGGATGACCTGCATGAGTTCGTAGACATCATGCAAGGGACAACCTATAGGGGATGACCTAAGTGCAAGGGATGACTTGGGCAAGTCTATAGACATCATGCAAGGGATGACCTACATGATTCTATAGACATCATACGAGGGACAAACTACATGAGTTTGTAGATATCATGCATGGGATTACCTACAAGGGATGACTTGCATGAGTCCATAGACATCATGCAAGGGATAACCTGCATGAGTCCGTAGACATCATACGAGGGATGACCTGGGTAAGTCTGTAGACATTATGCGAGGGAAAACCTACATGAGTTTATAGACATCATGTAAGGGATGACCTACATGAGTCCTTATAACTCATGCAAGTGACAACCTAGGTGGGTTTGGGATTAGCAGGGAGTCTATATTTATGGAAGCAGTGACAAAAATAAGTAAAACAAGACATCAAAAGAAATTGTGTACCTATAGTCTTTTCTTTGTAGTCTTGTATTTTTCCTTCATCTATTGCCAATCACTCTTTTTCTAGCTTCTCTGGTTTCGTTCTTTTTTCAACTCAAATTTGGGTTCTCCTTTTTTGTTGAATGTATAACAAGTAATAGTATGTTTTGGTATATATAGTGGGTGAATTTGTCTAGGTTAATAAAATTATATATAATTTTAAGGCAAGTCGGTCCAAAATCTGGGTGGGAGGGCTGGTAATTTAAAATTTAAAATATTATAATTTTTGGGCGACCCAACCCCAAAAAATGTTTTTTGAAAATTTTGGGCGAGTCGGCCAATGGCCAAGGCCCCAAAATTTGCAAATTTGCATTTTGAAAAATGCCATTATTCACTTATTAATAATTTTTTGCCCCTATGCATAACCCTACCTCCACATTTGTATCTACTACCATTGCCACCAACATATCACCATTACTGCTTGTTGTGACATTACCATCAATACTAAGAGCTTCACTTTCATAATTTGTGTTGCCACCTCCATTGGTTTCCTTCCCTCCACATTCGATAAACACAATATGTCCTCATTAATTTACTATCCCAAGCTCACTCTTTGGCATAGTATTATTTTCATAGTAATTCCCTTACATGTAGTAGAGCTTATCAACCATATACATTACCAAATATTTTTTTGAAAAATTATGTGAGTATTCAATCAAATAAAAAATGGGTTGCTCTAAATTAAAAATTCTACACAATGTATAGTTGTTACATTGGTCATATAAATTTATTTTTTCTTGTTTAAATAAAAATTGCTTCTTGATAATATTTTCGGGTTTTGAGGGTTTTGCTCTGCAACTCATCCTGAGGAGCCGAGCCGACTTTGCATTCATCGTTTGCATGTGTGTTTTTTGGCCTCGTCACAGTGCTGCATGTGCCAGTGGATGGGATCTGTTACTTTGTCCTTCCATTATTGATCCGCCTTGGGTGGAGTTACTATGTTTTTTTTTTAATATGTCACATTTGGTTCCTCCTGGTTCATCATCTGGTGAAGCCGATGGAGAAAAGGATGGCGGGCAAGCAACCTCAAAAGTTCATTCCCATGGTGTTCCACAAGGTAATGTGCCAGACATTTCTATTCCCCTCGATAGTTTCAATAAAGCTTGTACTTGGCTAGAGCAAAATACTATCATAGGCTATTTCTTGGGCCGTATCCCCTCTGATGCAATTCTACAAAACTGGTTTCAAAGCTATTGGAACCCATATGGTATCTTTGTAGAGTCTGTGCAAAACCTGACCAAAGGTTTCTTTCATATTCGGTTCTCTGATCTAGAGTGTGTCAAAAAAGTTCTCAGCAAGGGTCCTTGTTATGTTCATAGCACTTTGCTTATTTGTCAACCATGGCACAAGAATTTCTAGGTTGCCAATGGTGTCTCTCTTGTTGTCCCTGTGTGGGTTGAATTCCCAGGTTTGCCAATGGCATTGGTCCCATTTATTCGTGATGTTGCCATGAAAGTTGGGGAATTTGTATGTGAAGAGCCTCAACGCTTCTATAATTCTCGGCCTACCCGTCGGCTCTATGTGAAAAATGATTTAGCCACTTCCCTCAAGGAATTTATTGATATTAAGGTAGGTGATACTAATATCCACTAGAGAGTGGTGTATGTCAATTTGTCAAACACTTGCTACAGGCGCTAGTCTATCGCACACAAGATTAAATATTGTCCCTTAATGGCAGATAAGTTTAAATCCAAGGGCCCAACCCCTGTTAATCAAGCTTCTAATGAGAAAAACCAGCCAACCAAAGATGGGTCTGATAGTGACTGGAAGGTGGTCTCCAAGAAAGGCAAGCATGTACCTGGTAAAGGCCCTCAGGGAGGCCAGTCATCTATCCATAATCCTCAGGGGGGCTAGCCTACTGGCTCCTATGCTCAAGCCATAGTGATCAAAATGCCCTTGCATGTCCCAGTTCCATCCCATAATGCTTCCCCAAGTACTCAAATCCTTTCCAATTCAGCAGTTGTGGCTGAAGATATGTCGATGCCTCTTAAAGATGATGGTATCCTCTCTGTCTCCATGGTTGCTCACCAGTTGGAGCAAAAAGAAGGCATGAATTCCCGAAGACAAAGGTCTCATAGTCAAGTGCAGGGTCTGCATGCAGAAAAAAATTGACAACTGGAAAGCTTTTCTAGCAACTCGTTTCAGTTGCTTGCTATTCTGGGTGACTTTGATGAGGTCAAAGGAAGTTTGATCCTCGACAGGTCAGAATGATTTTTCTATCATGGAATGTTAGAGGACTGATGAAACCAGTTCAAAGATACATGGTTCACGATGATATTACTTTCTGTGCAACCAAGTATGGGGGCCCAGATATCGTTTGCTTGCAAGAAGTTAAAATCACTGAGTTCCAATTGCAGTGTGCCTGTGTGCTCATTTACCCTAATAGTCAACTTTTTTCCACCAAGCACCCTCCCGGTGGTGGTGGTGTTGTTATTCTCCTGGCTAATAGATGGCATGGGAATTTTGTTGATTGGGGGGTTGACCCTTCTAACTAAGCTGTTTGGATTTTGCTTGAAGTTGACGAAATGTCCTTTGGAATTTTAAATGTATATGCCTCCAATAGTGCTTCGGAGCACTGTTTTCTTTGGAAATGGTGTGCCTTTTCTTTACCTCCTGTAGTTTGGATCGTCTATGGATATTTTAATATGGTTGAGCGTGCTTTTGATAAAATTGGGGGTCTAAACCACAGGTGGGCCCTTGGTGAGCGTGAAGCCTAGTTTTTTATGAAAAAAAAAAAATGTTTGTCTGACCCTAATTCCTGTATTTCTCCTGCTTCTTTTGATGAGCACCTTTGGTTTACCTAGAATAAATTTCAAGTTGGGCGAGAAAGGATTCTCAAACGTTTAGATAGAGCTATGTTGTCAGACCATACCCAATTTTATTTTCATCGAAAGCATGGAGATGCTCCAGTTGTGGAGGTTATTGTTGGTACTGTTGGGTCTGATCATTCCCCAATTATGTTCATTGTTTTATCTTCTGTGGTACCTGTTCAGGGTATTAAGTCTCAGTTTTTTCTTAACACATCCTTTCTTCAACATTCTTCCATGATGTGTCATATTCGGAGAGTCTGGAATTTGGGGGACAGACTTGTTGGTGAAGAAGGATGGATTGAGTGGTGGAATGATGTTATATCCCGAACCACAGCCCTTCTTCGCAGTTTGGGCAAGAAAGTTGCTCAGTTTAGAAAATATTCTTTGCTTGCTTTATGCACTAAAATGACAAAAGCCTCTTGTAGGCTTGAAGCCAACACTCTCTATCCTGTTTTGCAGGGGCATGCTGCTCAGGTTCATCATGAGCTCAATGTGGCAGAGCTCTATGAAGCTAAAGGTGCTCAGATCAAGGCCCGCTTACATTGGCTTAAAATTGGGGACAAAGTTTCTAAGGAATTCTTCCAAAAGTTACGTCCTCCTCGTAATGCCACTAAATTCAAAGCTATTGTGGACAATGGTATTCGCCATACCTCTCTACCCAGTATAGTTGATATTTTTGTTAAGCATTACACTCAAGTTTTTGCTGCTCAGTCTTCTTCTCCAGAGAGGGATGAATCTCTCAAGCTTTGCATGGATGTTTTACCTAAAAAACTCTCTGTAGCTCAAAGAGAGGAGTGTGAAAAGTATTTGTCTGTTGATGACCTTACCTCAGCATTAACTCAAATGGCCAATGAGAAGGCCCCAGGCTTGGATGGATTTCCTTGTGAATTCTACAAGGCATGTTGGGACTTTGTTGGTTCCGATTTACACAAAGTCTACCTTGAAGCCATGCACAGTGGCTCTCTTGGAGTAATTTTGAACCGAGGTAATATCAAGTTCATTCCAAAACAAGGGGATCCTGAATGTATAACAAATTGGAGGCCAATTACCCTGCTCAATGTCAGCTATAAGATTATTGCCAAAGCCCTGGCTCTGAAACTCTGGCCCATGTTGCCTCTTATTGTTAGGCTAGAGAAAATAGGATTTATTAAAGGCGAGATATATCTTGGATAATGTCATTGCAGTTTGGGAAGGTATGGAATGGGCTAGGCGGTCTGGTCAACAAGCCCTCTTCTTGAAAATTGATTTTGAAAAGGCCTATGATAGAATTGAATGGAACTTCATTCTTTCCATGTTACAGTCTTTAGGGTTTGGGCTTGTGTTTGTTCAATCTGTCAATATTCTTTTTCAGGATGCTTCGACTATTTTATCTTTGAATAATCATCAAACTAGGCCAATCGGTTTGTTCAGATCTATTCGGCAAGGTTGTCCCTTGGCTCCTTCTCTATATATCCTTGCTGCTGAAGCCTTTGGATATTTGCTTGCTAGGCATGCTTCTTTGGGCCAAATTAAGGGTATTTCTCTCCCTGATAACCAAGGTCAGCTCATTAATGGTCACTTTACTGATGACTCTTTTCTCACTCTTTTAGAGGAGGAACACTCAGTGAAGGAAGCACTTAGATGTTTGGAAGTTTTTTGTCAGGCCTCTGGTTCTAGTATTCAGTGGAGAAAAACTTCTTGTTATCGACAGTCCCCTACCCTGCTCCCTCCTTGGCTAGAACAATTTCAATGGCATTGGATGTTTCCAGGAGAAGTGTTCAAATTTCTAGGTATCCCTTTTTCCTTGTATGGTTCCCCTGTTCAATTATGGAACTATGTTCTGTAGAAAGTTGAGAAAAAGCTTGAGTATTGGATTACTAAAAAGATGTCTCTGGCAGGAAAATTCCAAATTTGTTCTAAGGTCCTTGCCTCTACTCATGTGTATTACTCTTCTTGTTGGGTCCCTTCACAAGCATGCTACCTTAAGCTTGAAAGACTATTGACGAATTTTTTGTGGGCAAACTCAGCTGAGAAGAAAGGTTTTCACCGAGTTGCTTGGGATATGTGTTGTTTACCTAAAGCTTCAGGAGGAATGGGCATGGTTGACTGTAAAAGACAAGGCATGGCTCTCTGTGCCAAATGGATCATACGAGCCCTTAAAGGCTCGGAGGCCTGGAAAATCCTCATCAGACATTGTATTTCTTTAGGGCTGCCTTTGAACAAACAAGCCTGGAGAGGAATTGACCTCCCTTCCCTAATTGTAATGCCAGTATTTGTGAAAATATCTGGTTCTTTTGTGATTAAAAGTATTTGGAAATCATGGCAGCAATTCACTCCTTGGCTTAAGTGGAAAGGGAATAGAGGCCATAAAGGACTGTCCATCAATTCTTTAAACATCTGGTGGTCTTCGATGATTAACATTCAGGGAACTCCTCTTGCTCAGGTCCCATGGATTCATGCCCAAAAGTTTTTTAAAAAAGGTATATCTACAGTTTTTTATTTTTATTCTCAAACTTCAAGGGATTGGATCCCTTGGCCACTTTTTAAACAATAATTTCAGTTGAGCACTGGTGACAAGCTCACTTATGACTCAGTAATTGACATTATCCCCTTTTCCATGTGGCACAAGTGTGGGCAGCACTCTCAGAGGCCATGGTGGAAATATTGGTCCTGGTTTTTGGATATACCATTGTTGAATTACTCAGCTAAATTGGGTTACAAGTGGCTCTCCCCAATGTTGCCAATGGTCCCTAGACTTAATGATAAATGGGGAGATCCAGTGGATTTTTTTGGTTGGAAGGCTCGATTTCAGATAGTTTGGTCTTCTTTTCTTGAGCCAAAACAATCATTTTTTGCTTGGAGCCTTCTCTTTCAAAGTTTACCCTTAGGAGATAGACTCAAGCACTTGGGAGTTGCAAACCCTAAATGTGCATTTTGTAATGAGGATGAATCTTCTCCTCATATTTTATGGTTCTGCACAAGAGCAAGGAGTGCCTGGGAATGGGGATGGTCTTTTTTTTCCCAATTCTAGGATGAATCCCTTACATGGCAGCAAGCTCTGTTAGGGGATAAGATTAAATTTATTCTTCCCTTGTCCAAAGTGTGGCACATATTTTGAATTAGTCTTATTTTTCACATGTGGAAATCTAGAAACAAGATAGTTTTTCAGCATCAAAATCCTTCTGATGAATTTTCTCTAGCTGACAAAATAGAGGTGTTTCAAGATACATGGTTCCAAATTTGCAATCAGTAGGCTAAACTTGACATTGAGCAGGCACACATGAAGGCACTTTTGGATGACTGGAAAAATGCACCATGCTCAGTTAGCAGGGTTTCTCCAAATAATGCACAGCAGACGTCCTGTTCCCGCTTGAGGTCTCATCAAATGCCATGTCTGGTGCATGCATAGGGAGGTTGGGGACGTGAAAATTTTACCTATAATGATGGATGGAATGCACAACCAATTCAATCACCATCATGTTCTCCACCCAGAGGTGCCTGGGATGAGTTGGTGGAAGTTAATGGTGGCACACAGGATCGTGCCTCGAATGCAGGGGATATAAGTGCACATAATTGCTAGCTTGATAGATCTCGAGGATAGGGCTGGGGAGATTCAAATGTTCATGAGGATCAGGGACACACAGATGGATTACCACATAGCTTGGCCATTCCATAGGACTCCAATGTAGATGTGCAGCCACAAAATTTCTAATTGCATGCAAGTTTCACTGCCTGTTTGATTGGTGTTGCCTAGTTTGTAGTGAGCTCTGGTTTGTGGTTTCCCAACCCGTGGTTAGGGTTGGTTTGTTTCATCCAGGGGTGTGATCATTTCCACCCACCACTTTTTTCATGTTAAACTTTATTATTAATATAATTTAGCTTTTCATCAAAAAAAAAAAAAATTCTTCCTTATCATAGCAAAAAAATATGTGGATTTGATGAGGGCTCTTGAAGCTAGAGTCAAAATGTCATCCAAAAAAATTCTACACTATCTTCCAAATTTATTCATGTTTTATGATGGTAAACTTGCAATATTGTAACATGTAGATCATCTAGTTGAACCTAACTAAAAAATAAGAGTTTTAACTATACATTGTATATTTTTTAAGGAACTATATTGTATAGTTTTTAATTCCCATTGATTAGTCAATGCATGTGATGAGTATAATAATTTGTTAAAAATTATGATGATTATAAAGGAAAATTCTCAAAGCATGATTGATTGTTCTCTTGAATTTGTGGGTAATTATATTAAGCATAAAATAAAGATTTTTTTTTTTTTGCTTATTATGTAGTGTTGACACTTGCACAGCGAATGCACTCATTAATAAGAAGTAATCTGCATATGTCAAGTCTTTAAATGTAAGCTTACAAACAAGGTACATGCATTTCTAGAAAGAAGGTACATGCACATTCTTAAGGTAATGTCCAAGTTATGTTGGCATAACGTAGTTGTACATGAAGTGTAGAGAATATTATCTTATTGATAATCACTACCAAAAAATCCCATGTAAAATGTTATGACTAAAGCATAAGGGTTGTATTATACCTAGTAAGAAACTTTGGATGAGATTGGATCATTGAGTTTTAATTATTTTCTCTTTGACAATTGATTGGGTTACATTCTCTTTGATGCATGATACTAGCCATAGGACACCAAGATAAATCTCAAATAGAGAAGTGAAATTGATATATAATATAACAAATATTTGTGATGTTGATGAAAAATATGACTATCCACTTATGTATATAAAAGACACCAAAAGATACATATACTTGCACTGACGTATCTATAATAAGATGCAATTTTTTTGTCATATTTGGTTTTAAAAATACTTGTAATATCATTAGAAAAGGGTATTAATGATGCATCTACACGTTATTGAAGTGTTGTATACCTAATTTATTGTATAATGATAAATTTTGAGTTTGAAGATCTACAAGATGTCATCTCAACAACCCATCACATACATGCCACAAAACCTAAAAAATAGAGGAAGTTTGATAAGACATCAAAAGGCAATATCGATCATCATATTTTATGCATCTCATGATATAACCATACATATGTAATGCCACTAGTAGGAAATATGAATGGGATAAACTATCCATAGTGTATAGGACCAATTATAAAAACTAGATTTTTCACCTATATAGTCAATCACACTTAATAAATATGAAGAATCATGAAATATTGGAGTCTTTATTGGAATGTGTGGAGGTTAAGCTTCTCTTGAGACCACGACCAACTATTTGTACTTTTATTTGTTATATTTACCCTATGGTCCCATGTAAACCTTGAAAAATGTACTTTACTTCTAAGGGTTGGTCTTATAACCTTGAACTAAAGGCATCATGTATTTGGGTCTAATAACCCTTTTATATTGATATTTTCATTATTAGTTGGAGTGTAATCTATTTTTTTTTACTGAATATTATTTGGTGTTCATAGGGACCCCATCATATTATGTGTTTATCTTTTTTAATTTTTATATTCCTTTTATTAAGCAATACAAGGTAATATTTGATTCCATTCATTTCTAGAATTTGCTATGAAATATGAAATGGTATCAGTGTGGGTGTGAATCTTCATTATTAGATTGATGTTCCCTGTAGGAATTTTCTTCCAACTTATCTTGAGGGTAATTCTTTTTTAAATAAAGGGGTAAAAATTTATTGATAAAATTTTTGGATTATAGAGTACAACTGAGCTCCCAACCATGACTCAAATAAGCAACAAAATAGGCTAAAACCACTAGACAAGGTCAAAACCTAAAGAAGAAAATAAGAAAAAACCATATTAAGTCTAAATATCCTTGTGGATCAACTCCCAAAGGCATTGAGAGTCCCCCCAGATGGGAGACTCTCCCAGTTATCGATGATCTAAGGATCCAACAACTTAGAAGCCCTTTTGGACAGGTAATCAACAACCCCATTCCATTCCCTTGGAATGTGCACAAAGGATATAAATTTAGACTTTTCACTCATTTTAAGAATCTAAATGGCCACAGAGGCCAATTGCCAATTAATATCCTCCACCCTTTTACTGTTTAAAATATTAACCAAATTTTAAGTCAAACTCAAATAATCCTGCACCAGCCAAGAGAAAACCCCATTTGCAAGGCCTCAAGAATCGCAAGAGCTTCCATAAAATTATTGGAGTGAACACCTTTATAAATGGAAAAGAAAAAACTAACCATGCTAGTAGAATATCTCCCAACACCTATTCTAGCATGTCTAGGATCACCCCTGAATGACCCATCAGTATTAATTTTTAAAACTCCTCTAGGGGGCAACCTCTACCTACCATCTCTCCTAACCTTCAAACTGAGCTGAGAAATCTTGCTAGGGCTAGAAGACTTTACACCAACCCCAAAGATACCAAGGACCTACCGTACCTTCTCCTCCATAGAGTCCAAAAGAGGGTCCACATCACATTTTCTATGGATAGTTTTCTAAACCATACACAAGATCCTTTGCCAAATCTGTTGAACAACCAAATTACTGACTTGAAAGATGCAACAGTTCCATTCAAGCCAAATATTCCAAATGATGCAAGAAGGGCCCAAATTCCAAGCCACTTGGAGGAAGGGGGTCTTGGCTGAAGGTCTGCCCAGACTACTCCAAAACTCAACCAGGGAGAGCACATGAAAAAAAGGATGGTTCTAGGCACTCCACCAATGGTGCTAAATATATCTGGTAAGGGAGCATTGGAAAATAAATGAGAAGAGTCATCCTCATCTTACTGTAAAGGACACAAAAATAGGTACCTTGAAATCCCCTCTTCCTCATGCTATCCCAAGTGAGGCATTTATTCTGAGCTACCAACCAGAGAAATAAGTTACATTTTGGCTAAGAATATTTATTCCACACCTTTTTCCACCATGTGACAGGGAGACTCCCAAACTTTTTCTTATCAAGAACCTGATAACCATAGGTTATAGAGTAGGTTCCCTTGGGATCATGATTCCAAGATAGAATGTCTTTACCCCTCAATGAAGAACATGGCCTCCATGCAAGAATAAGAGCAAGTACATCTATGTACTTAGCCAATACTCCCTAGGGTCATTCCTATGGATCTTTCCACTTGTACATCTCCATATTTCTAAAATACTAGTTTTTTTAAAGTCCTCCATACAAGACCAGCCTGCTTCCAAGAAACACACACTTAGGAAACATAACCTAGGATATTGAGTCAATATAGGAGGGTGGCCATTCCAAGAATACTCCTAGAAAAGAGCATCTTATCCCCGATTGCAAATCCAGAACAAGCCCTGCTTAATTAAATTAGCTCCTCTTTTTAGAGTGTCTCATATAATTGAACCTTTTCCAACCAAGCTAAATCTAGGGATATCAGCCTTAGAAATACCTCTCAAGTATTTACAAGATAAGATTTTACCCCAAATCTGATCTTGAGAGGTACACCATATCCAATAAATTTTTGCAGCCAAATCCTACCCAGAAAGATCCGCCTATCACAACCCAAGACCTCCCTCTTGATTCGACCTACAAATAGAATCCCACCTAACCAAAATCCATTTAGATTGATCAAGTTTTCTAGACCATAAAAACTATCTTGACAAAGCATCCATATCCTTGATGAAATGAGAAGGAGCTATTTGTGCAAAACACCTATAAATGGATAAAGCTTGAACAACAGATTTTAAAAGCATAACTCTACCTTTAGAGGATAGCCTTCTGATGGTCCAGTGATTCACCTTCCTTATAAACTTATCAAGCATAGACTACCAAGAAGATATAGGTAGAGGATGAGATGAAATAGGAATACCAAGATAAATTAAGGGGGAAATCCTGACCTAGAATATTAGAATGCAAGAAATTCTGGCTTGAATAAGAGGAGGGGTATTGAAGAAGAAAATATAAGACTTGTCATAATTAATCAAATGTCCAAAAGCACCAATATATATGTCAAGATTCCATCTAATATTGCTAGCTTCCATGATAGTGGCAAATCCCATAAAAGCAGTATCATCAAAAAATTGAAGGTGGAAAAGAGGTGGCAAACTTCTATCCCACTTTCACATCTGAATGAGACCCTACCTAACTTGAGACTTGAGTAATATTCCCAACCCTTTCACCATAATTATAAACAAATAAGGAGATAAAGGATCTCCTTGCCTCAAACCCCTTTAGGCCTCAAATAGCTTTGATGGATCATTATTAACAAAAATAGACAACGAGGAAGAAGAAACACAACTCATCACCCATCTAATCCATTCCTCCTCAAAGCCAAAAGTAGCAAGAAATTTTTGAATAAAGGACCATACGCTTTGTCCATGTCCAACTTAATGAACATAGTTTTCTCCTTAGAAGTTTCCATCAAGTGAATAGATTTTGTAGCAATAACAACCCCATCCAGGATTTTTCGGCCAGTAAAAAACCCACCTTGCTCCTCAGAGATTATTTTTCTCAACCATATCTTCAACCTCTCAACAATAATTTTTGTGATGATCTTATACAACATTGTAGAGAGCAATAGGCCTGAACATATCTAGGGAATTTGATACCTCTTTTTTGGGAATAAGCACCACAAAGGTAGCATTTAGGGACCTTAACATCTATTTGTTCTTTTGGAACTCATGGACCACCTCCAGAAGATCAAATTTGATTAACTCCCAAAACTCCTGATAAAACTCAATCAAGAATCCATCCGAGACTGGGGCTTTCCATTTTTTCATCTTGAATACAATATTTTCCAAATCCTCAAGTGAAATTGGACCCATTAAGTGCTCATTAATCTCTCTAGAAATAATTAAGGGAATATAGTTTAGAATAAGATTTTCATCCTCATCATCTGAGAGGGAGTCTTCAGTGAAGAGAGAGGAAAAATACCTCTTAGTCTCTTCTAAAATATCCCTGAAAGAAGAGAGCAAGGCACCTTGAGAATTCACAAGAGAGGTAATCACGTTACCATTATGGTGAGCCTTAACTGAGTTATAAAATATCATTTTCCTATCCCCTTACTGAAGCCAATCTACTCCAGCTTTTTGTTTCCAAAAAATTTCTTCCCTCAGTTCCCATTTAGCAAGGTCTTTTGCAACCTTAGATGAGAAGCTCCTCCATGAGTCCTAATCTCTAATATTCCTTGAAGCTTCTTCCACCCTCCTAAGAGCCACCAACTTAGCCAAGGAAAGATTCCCAAAATTTATTCTATTCCATCTCTTCAATTTATGCTTAACAAATTGTAGCCACTTCATAAAGGAATACATAGCGATGCCATGAGGAGGTTTGCCATTGGTCCACTAGCCTCACATGAAATCATGAAGATTAGAATATTGAAGCCACATAAGTTTAACTTAAATGAAGGGTTCTTCTTTAGCCCTAAATCTAGAGTAGAGAGTTTGATATGCCAATGATCAAATCCCCTATCCTCTAAAATCATAAAACTAGCACTTCTATTATTACCAATCTAAAAATTGGAGATCAAAAACCTATCTAGTATCTCTAAGATGGAATCTTCCCCACATATTATATTGTGCCAGGTAAATATCCCATTATCTAGCTTGATGTCAACCAATTTCAGAGCCCGAATATGAGAATTGAAGACAGAAGAAAAAGGCTCGAGATGATCAACCCCACTGTGTTTCTCCTCCATACAAGTGATAGAGTTGAAGTCTCAAGCCAAAATCCAAGGGTACAAGGGAGCCAGACTTCTCACAAAGCCAATGTGCCTCAAAAATTCACTTTACCATTGTAATAAATAGGAGCATACACATTTGTAAGTAGGATGGTTTCACCAGATTCATTATCATACCCGATCATTGAAATAGACCATTTACTAGAAATCCAAGTAAGAGGAGAGATCTTAACCAGATCCTATAAAAAAGCAACACCACCAGCATATCCATATGCACCAATAAATTGGCATTGACCCCTTATTCACAAATTTGGAGCAATATTGAACATACTATCAGTAGCCAGTTTAGTCTCCTAAATAAACACCACATTCAAAGAATGAATACAATGTCTGGGGATGTTGTTCAACGCCATTACATTCCATGAAAGTATAATCATTTTTTGGGGTTAGAAAAATGGGATTCCAATGTTCTCACCAAGCTTGACTACACAAGATTCTCCCCCACTAACTTAATTTTTTTTTGGTCTTTCTTTTGACCCACCTTCCTATTCTTATCCGAAGCACCTTTTATAATTGTTTTCTATTGAAATCCCAACACCATAGGAGTTTTGCAGTCCAAGGATGACTACATAAGTGCTTGAGTAGGAGAGGGCATAACTAAATCTATGCAACTTTCCAAAATAGTTTCCCTTCCAGAACTAGAGACAACCATATCACCTACACTTAGAACCAAGGCCCTATGTTCTTCATTTAAACCCCCTAGATCCGGTTTCTTAGGTTCCACCTCAAGAAGAGACATCTGATTTGGCCCTGTTATATCTGCATCAGGTAGTGATATTTTAGGTATCTCCATGCACTGATCAAGATCATCTAGTATTTCAAAATAGTTGAGTAGAGCATCTAGCTGGCTATCCTTAAGCTCTCTTTTTTCCCTTCTTCCTCTGTTTTGGGGTTTTACCAAAACAAAGCCTTCTTTATCCTGATCCCTTTCATTTATCAAGGCTTTTCATTTATCCAAATTTTGTGCAGACCGAGAGTGCCTAGGATTTGAAGCCACAAGTAGGACAAACTTAGGGCATTTTATTTGTAGATGGTCATATTAATGGTAGATCCAGTAATGAAATAGAAGAGCTTCATAGTCAAGTTGTTGAACCCATGTAGTCGATCCAAACTGTATTTCAATAGAATCTGGAATAGGATTATTTAAATCAATTTCAACATAGATACGAGCAACATAGATTACCTTTTTATCCATCATTTATTGTGATGGTCCAATCAACTTCCCAAGAAGAAGGACAATCATATGCAAGATGTCATTTCTCTAGAATTCCAACGAGAGCCATGAAATCCGAACCCACACTAGAACTTGTGATGGCTGCTCCTATAATGGGTTGAAACCCACATGCCAAGGTTTCAGAAAGAGTCTCGCTTGGTTACAAAAATAGGAACCCCATTCAAATGCTTTGTTACGGTCTACAAGACAAGATAAAACCACCATAAAATAGCTATTCACACTCAACATCATCTCCACATCACCTTTAGGGTTCCAAATCTTCCTAACCCAAGCCTCCACAAAGGGAAGAGAAATTTGGATGCCCATAAATTTACCAATAAACACATGTTTGGTTAAATATTCCACATCTTCCACCACTGAGTCTGGTTGAACCACTAGAACTGGCCTAACTTCATATCGTTCCAAACATCCATTTTTATTTAACAAGCGATTCTCGGTATGCAATGGAAAATCATGTTCCTTCCTATCATTTTTACTTGAAAAAATATCACTAGCATGCATGCTCTATGATGGGCCCGATGCCATCACAATATTCCTTCAATGTTTTAGACCTCCTCCAGAAACTGCTGCCATCCCCGTAGAGCAATTTTTCCTCATCAAACCCTAGCAGAGCAGTTTTTCCTCCAACATTAATAGTTGTGAAGTGAGCATTTATTTTATCCTCTCTTGAGGATAATTCTTGTTGGAGCTATTTAAGGACATTATTTTGAAGGATTATGGCATAATATAAATAAGGGTTTATGATAAAAACCCTAGGTGAACTTGGATCATGAGGATTTCACTAGAATCAATAGATTTACTCTAGAAGAAATATTCACTAAAATATTTCCCTTTCATCTCATTAGCACTCAATATTATTTTATTTCAATTTTTTGACTAGATGGAGCCCTAGTTTTAGGATTGGGTTGTTTGAAAAATTCATGTCTTATAGGTATTTTTTAAAGAAACCCATTCCTTTTTCTCTTCCAACTTTTATTGTCCTATAGTAGTACATATGAGAGAGTAGATTGTTTGACTTCCTTGAAAGAAGAAAGTAAGAGGCTAAATTACTTTAGACAAACCCCTTATTCCAGAGAAGTCATGAATAGGCTTTTATGCTTAGCAAAGACCTCCAAGCCACTTAACAAAGTTGCTAAAATGGTCTAGCAACTTTTTTGGTAAATAGGCATGATAAAATATCTTGTTTTATTGTGTTCAATAAAAAATGGTTGCGTAAGTGAAATTGTAACATCTATTCATATATTCTTTGAAAAATTTTAGGGGGATTCCAATTTAGCATGTTTGCCTCTAGGTACTTCCAAATTATGTGTGATTGTTTTTACACTTCCATCCATTTTCAAAATTTAAAAAAGGAATATTTTAAATAATATTCCCTATGGGGGCACCAAAATAATGTGTAGGAAATTGCTTGCATCATCTAGATGTCTTATGTCAATAACACTCAAAGGAAGGGTAAAAATGGGCCCTAAATAATGCTTCTTCTTTATCTCCCAAGCATGATGCTTGGGGACAATGGCTAGCAAGAAGGGATTAAGTCAATAAACCATGGGAGGTCTTAGAATCAAACTTTCCCTCCTCAAACCTTTTGTTAGCAATGAAGACATCAACACCTATGATGACATGATAGTCTCTAATGATGTGATATGTTGTGATGAAATGACACCCCATTTATAGGATAATTATGATGTGGAAAGACTATAAAAATGCTACATAGAAATTTCTATGATTGATATGGTGGTACATACAATTAAGATAGTAATGAGCACATGAATATCAAGGTGACATATGGAGGTTTATACAAGTGACTTGAAAATATGTGAACAAATCTCAAGATGACATATGGTAGTTGATGTGGTAGTCTATATAAGTGATGTATCATTCTATACATATGATATAGTACAACATATGATGGTTTATGGAGATATTGATAATGAATGGATCTCAAGACAACACATCGTAGATGATATAAAGGCTGATGCAATTGCTAACATGGCATGCTCTGATTGGACTGATGTGACAGGTCATACTACAACCAAGTGGTAGGTCATATGTCATTTGGAGCCTATAAATATGGGTTTGGACAATCACATTTTTCCAAATCATAAAATTTAACAAGCACCTCGTATAATTAGTAGTAGACTTGGTAGTGCATAAATTTTAGAGCGAATCAAAACACAAGTGACATAATGTAGTTCAAATATTAGGTAATCAAATCATGATAGGTAGTTTCAAATTTTTTTCGTACTATATATTTAGCGTATTATTGAAATCCATTTAGCCACTTACATAGTGACATGTGGCAACCTCTCATTCATTATAAAATAGTTATGGATTATCATGTGCCCTTATAGAGTGGTTCTAACTATGCTACTTGGAAGATCAAGATTAAAACTTTATTCCAAAGCAAAGGCTTACTCAATTATGTGAATGATAAGCCTCATAATACTGATACTGAAGAGATGAAGTAAATTTACAAGAAAAACAAGGACAAGACTCATGGTGTCATTGCTCTTCATGTTGATAATGTATATGACACTCATGCTAAAAATACCACCAATCTTAAAGTGTTGTTTGAGAAATTTTAAGGTCTATGTGATCAAATTAATTCCACACAAATTAATAGATTGGAGGCTAAGCTTACAAATTTTTCCATGGACTCATTTGATACCATTGACGAATATATCAATAAATTCAAGTAACTACAAGAGGACATTTGAAATGCAAGAGGAATATCCAAGGAGAGAAGATAATGACAAGCAACATTGAAAAATGAAAGGAACACTGAACTACTCAATATTATCATCAATAATATGTCCAAAATATATGAGATAATGGATGGTATCTTTGATATGCTTTTGTGTGTTCTTTCCATATTCCCCTACACCATCCATTGATGAGATATTTAAGTACTTTTTGTGCCATTAGGATAGAATAAATAGGCATAAGATAAATTCTATTTTTAATCAGGCTCACCCAAAATAAGTTGTTGCTAAAGCTCAAAATAAAAAAATTCCAAAGAAAATGAGAAGAAACTCAATATGCCTTATAAGAAGCTTACATGTGAGTTTTATAAAAAGGAAGGGCACAAGGCAAAATTCTATAGAATTTAAATAAATAAAATTGAGAAAGCAACAAGAAAGGGAGGTGTTGATGCTATTCTCTTCTATGCACAAGGTGAGGATATTTTTGATGGGGAAACCTCATAGGTTCATGTATTAGTTCATTTTATATATTGAACATCCACTTATTTGGATTAGTGGAAAAAATATTTAGGGGCAACTAGGCACATGATGAAGTATAAGCATCTTCTTCAAGGCTATAACAAAACACATACAAGGGAACATGTTATTATTGGAAATAACAAGCCACTACGTGTTGTAGAAAGTGGAGACATCAGCATTGAATTTTTATCATTTGTTAAGGTACTTTAAGTTCCTAATGTTGGACCTAATATTTTTTCTATATATATCATTACTCATACAAATAAGAGGGTAAAATTTTGTCCTAATAAATGGCTAATTAAGGATATAGACAATGCTTTCAAAATTGTTGATTTTGATTAATGTGATAAGATCAACCACATGTATAAGCTAGAAGAAAAACCTACTACTTTTGCCACTCTTTCTAGGAAGAAAAAAATGTTGCTATGGTTGCACATGAAAATAATTAAAGTCATAAGTGGAATCATAGGATTGGACATCTCAACTATGATTCTTTGAGATACACAAGTCAACATCAAATGGTTGTTGGGTTTCCATGCATATCCTTTTCAAGTGGTGCATGCAATGGTGAATTTTGGGAAAGCGTCTATGAGAAGGCTAATGGGAAATCATAAAGGGCCTCTTAAAGATTCCATTGCAATGCTTCCCACTCTTCTCCTCATCTCAAAGATATAGGTAGTTTATGAGCTTAATGTATAGGGTTTTAGTGGATTAGTTAGAGAACACCTATGTTTCTTATTGGATTTCCTCAACAAAGCTTAACCTTAATCTAGTTCTATTTAGCTACAAATGAATCACACAATGCAATAGACAAGACCTAATAACTAATATACCTTTTAATTTTAATGATAAATGAAAGACAATTTCTTATTTTCAAGAGCAATGGTTCAATGATTGCAACAAACGAGGCTAATGCAACTACATACAATTTTGCTTTCAAGGATAATAAGATTGAAGATGGTCCCCTAATGATTAATGCTGAATAGTTTCCTTAATTTCCATTTTATCCTTAGTTTATAAAAAAAAATACACAAATAGAAACATGTTGAATACAAACAACAAACGAATCCTAAGATCTAAATGCTGAAATAGAGATATTATATTAGAAAAACCTGAATTTTTTTCCATAGAGGCATAAGTGCTACACGTCTGCAAAAGGGCTATTGGTACCATAGAAGAATTGTTGAAGCTACTACTTCCTGATGACACTTTAATTCACACACAAAACAAATATAAAAAGGATAGATCAGTGGCAAAGGGGTTTGCCTCAGCTAGAGGAGAGTATCTAGATCCCTTGACCAACATCAGACCTCTGTTTAGATATGATATAGAAAGCTGTGAATAAATGAAAACATGGATTGTATGCTTAGTGGAGAAAGAGCCACTAGATGAGAAATAACATTGGTGATGCTTTTATTGACGAACAATGCTTTTACTATCTATGACTATGATTAAAAAAGAGAGTGATAGCACCATTGAACCTACATTTTAGTAGTGCTTTTGCTTATGTATGCGTAGAATGATACTTAAGTACAAGATTTATAATTTTTGTAAATGATGCAAGGAAGGCCCTTGACTAGGAGGTGCAAGGGCCTTATAGATGTAGTAAAATAGAAATATTGCTTATACAAGATGCAAGCTAGATGCTTCAAGAAACAAGATGGTGACTAGATGCAAGTATGATGGTTAAAGCAAAGTTAGCATGCAATAAAATCAAATACTAGAGAACTATGAGGTAAAGACAATGATAAAAGCTAAGAAGAGGAAAGAGCACAACCCAAGAAAACTTGTATCTCTAAGATCCCAAGGTTGATCTCCCATTATATTGAGGAAGATTAATGATCTTGTTTGTTGCTTGAAGATGTTTGATATATTGAGAGTTTGAATTCTTTAGTACTTTTACAAGATGAATTGCTATGAATTTTGATAGATTTTTTTAGCAAACAAGATGTTCTTTGTAATTGAGTTCCTCATGTGGTTGCTTTATAGGAAGTCATAAATCCTTGGGGTAAGGTTGCATTGAAGATGATAGGATTAGTAAGAGAACTTTTTTGAATTGGATCAAGATGCAATTAATAGATTAAATATAGAAAATGGAAAATCTTGGGCTTTGGGTTTCTATTGAGGCTATGGATCAAACTGATGTGATCAAGTCCATTTTTAGTGGATGGATTTAGAGGTACTAATTGTCAAAATTTTATTTTTTAGTGTCTAACCGTTAGTAGCACTAGAGGGTGATAACGTTTGTGGCACTAATGCTCCAATTTTTTTTCCAAGATGATTGTTACCAATCAAATTAGGGAAAAAAGGTCAAAAAGTTAAATATGTGTAAAAGCACTACCAAGGAGCAAAAGTGCCACCAACACTTTTGTTCATGTGTCGGTGCTTTTTAATTTGGAGTAATTAATGATCTCTTGATTTTGGGGTTCAAGATGATTGATTTAGTTTGGATGCTTGATTACTAATTTATGAAGATATTGGTAAGTTTGGAGATTGTCGATGTGCTCAAAATTGGGTGTCTATGAAAACACGAGATTCCGGAAACAAAAAGGATAAACTAAAATTGCAATGTAAATGAAACTAAAATAACGCTTAAACCCTATGTTATTGAAAATTGCGTAAAAAGGAAGAACATGAACACAAGATATTAAAGCAATATAAAAATCGGCCCTTTTATTGATATGCTTTGCAAATTCGTGTTACAATGCGTCTCCTTCCTTTTTATGGGATAGGAGCGTTAAATATTGCTCTTTTACAACTTGTTTCAGAATTCCTTCTTCCGCGTGCCCACATATAAGATGGGCGAACCAAAACGTCGTCGCCGCTTGCGTTGGTAAAGGTAGATTCCTCGCTGCTCCTCTAATGCTGCAAATCTGCGTTCAAAGAAACAAACAAAGAATCAGTAGCACCTGTGTATGAAAAATAAAAGATAAATCTAACTATGATTAAAATGAATCTAAATGAAATGAAGACTTGACAAAAGCATAAACATGAAACTAGCTAAATACTATAAAAGAAATAAAGCGGGGGTGCCCGAAGGCAAACCACCCGCGGGTGAAACTTTGCTTCGACACCAATCCGCTTAGGATGGGTCCGAAACCTGATGTGATGTGTTGTCGGCAAATTGGTAGAATATTGTGGTCAGAAAATCGGTGTTGGTTCTTGATTCGTGCTTTCAAAAGTCACCCAATAACCTCTCTTTCGATTAAGAGATTATGGATGTTGAAAACACAAATCGCAAGTAAATGAATTAGCAAGCACTTCGTCGCTCAAAATGCTCCTTGCTCGGTATATCTTTTGGGTGAGGAAACTCACCATTTTATAGACCCAAGGGGTCTCTTTGAATTAACATGCAAAAGTGTTTCTTTGCATGAATGCTTTTTTCCTGAAAGAAAGACTTCTTCTTGATCAAGGGCTTCTTAACTGCTTTCGTGCATGTCTTTGTGTGTTTTAGAAAAGCTCACTTGCACTCCCATGCAATGAAGGGATAGCTAAGTGGCAAATCTGAGTTGTCTTAAAAAGCTTACTCTTATTCCCATGCAGTGAAGGGAGAGTCAATTGGCAGATATGAGTTGTCAAAAGAACTCACTCGCACTCCTATGTCATGCAGGAAAAGCTAAGTGGCAGTTCTGAGTTGTTATAAGCCGAGATTTGACTTTTTGCCGGTCAAACATGACATTCGTCCCACCCCGAAGCGAGCGCTGGTAATCGTCTCTGGGTGAGACGAGTATCAATCTGCACTCGTCCTTGGGTAGGACGAGTACAAATCCGCACTCGTCCCTGGGTGGGACGAATAAGAAGCTGAGTGTCTAAAAGGTGCCAAATTGATTTTTGACTTGCAAAACTGCTGTGTGAGTGGTTAGAACCACTGTTTGACCTCTGGGGGCTGTGCGTTAGTTTGATCAGTGCTTGTTGTCACATAATCATATTGGTGCTGTTTTGGTGTCTACAGATGCCCCTTTTTGGGAAGCGCTGCACATGGTGCAGTGCTTGAGCAAAAATATATAACCAAAGCACTAATGATTAGGGTTTCTCAAGTAACCTAACCAACTCTTGATGCCCCAAGTATGGAAAGGGCACGCATTCTTGAATCCTTGCTTCCGACGAGCTAAGGAACTCAAATCAAGTATTAACCTCGGTTCGGTGAGGTCTTACTTGAACTTAGACATTGATCAGTCATGAATAGGCAAAGGGCGCAACCTTTTGTTGTGGGAACCTTGAGTTCATGATTCACGAATGCCAAGTATATGATCGGTTGGTGATAATTGCTTGTTTGCTGCCCCTAGCTAGGGCGCGATTGTCTTTTGCAATGATCCTTTGAATGCGTGTCATTTCCAAGACTGGGTATATTGGTGTTGATTGGCAACTAAGTGTGACTACCCCCTCAAGCGACGAATCGATGAGGGAATGACCGACATGAGAAAAGCGACGAGTCGCTTGACCCAAGATGACTTGTGCAAGGGTGCCTTTAGATGGTTTACCGCTAAGCATGCTCGAGCAGTTTCTCGACTGTTTTGACCTATTTTTGGTGGGTGTGAACCCATTTTGGGATGCCATTTGGGGTTAACATTGGCGAAAATCCGTCTTCCCGTGGAGCGGTCCGGCTAAGGTAGCCTTCTTAGGGAGTAGGATAACGACAAGGTAGACCTCGACATCAGTTTTCTTATGCCAAGAGGTTAAGTGCAAGAGCACTGTTGTCCGACAATTTTTAGTGGTTTTGTTGGCATTTGTCATTTTTATGTTGTGGTTGTTTTTGATGTTTTTTTTTTTTTTTTTTATTCGTCCCGGGGGGGACGAGTGAGATGACGGTACTCGTCCCGGGGTGAGACGAGTGCGCCACGATGGTACTCGTCCTGGGGTGGGACGAGCGCGCCGAAGAGCGCTCGTCCCGGTCGAGGACGATTACCAACCGACAAAAAGTATAAATATGCGAAAATGACGGATTTGGCTCATTTGCACTCGTTCATCGATTGCGATTTGGAGCTCGGGGAGGAGGAGGTAGATTTTCTGACGCGAAGCGCTGCCGCATTTTCCAGCCATCATGAGTGCACAGACCGGGTCGTCGAGCGGCGGAGCCGAGGCGAGACCAGTAAGTACACTATCTCCTCGATTGTGAATTTGAAAAATGCAAATGTGTTTTTATTGTTTTTCGTTTGTTTAAAGCATGAAACCTTAATTAATTAAATTAAAAGGTAAATGAATGAAACCGAATGAAACATGGATGCAAACCGATGGAAACTTAGATGGAAAACCATAGGATAAACCCAAAATGAAACTTAGAGTAACACTTTTTAGGGTAACCATGGTTAAAAATGTTTTTCTATGTGAATGGTAAAACTTAGGTCGAAACCGTAGGTAAACCATGCCCATATTTTTTTGTAATTTTTATGGAATTAAAAAATGGAAAATGGATAAAAAATTTTTGTTTGAAATGGTAAACTTAGTTCGAAACCGTAGGTAAACCATGTTGATGTTTTTTTGTTTTTGATGAAATGTAAAAATGAAAAATTGATGAATTTTTTTGTTTGAAATGGTAAACTTAGGTAAAACCGTAGGTAAACCATGTCAAATTTTTGTCGTTTTGTGATGAAATTAGAAAATGAAAAATGGATGAATTTTTTTGTTTGAAATGGTAAACTTAGGTAAAACCGTAGGTAAACCATGTCAAATTTTTGTCCTTTTTGTGATGAAATTAAAAAATGAAAAATGGATGAATTTTTTTGTTTGAAATGGTAAACTTAGGTAAAACCGTAGGTAAACCATGTCAAATTTTTGTCCTTTTTGTGATGAAATTAAAAAATGAAAAATGGATGAATTTTTTGTTTGAAATGGTAAACTTAGGTAAAACCGTAGGTAAACCATGTCAAATTTTTGTCCTTTTGGATGAAATGAAAGATGAATTTTTTTGGTTGAAATGGTAAAGGAACAATTTTTTTTTTTTTGATGAAATGAAAGAATGGTATTTTTTTGTTGAAATGGTAAACTTAGGTAAAACCGTAGGTAAACCATGTCAAATTTTTGTCGTTTTTTGATGAAATGAAAGATGAATTTTTTTTGGTTGAAATGGTAAACTTAGGTAAAACCGTAGGTAAACCATGTCAAATTTTTGTTGTTTTTGATGAAATGTAAAAAAATTTTTTTTTTTTTTTTTTGAATGTACATGTGAATGAAAGATGTTACTGTACAGTTATGCATTTTTGTACATGTGATGGTAATTTGATGCATGTTTTTAATGTTTGTTGTTTTCTGTGATGTGCAGGTGGTGAAGAGTCGACATCGAGTACCGACTATTTTTTCTAATGCCCGCGAGGCATTGACAGCTGAGGACTGGGATTGGCTTGATGCCCTAGGGCTCAAGCATGTGGCTCGGTTGGATGCAGTGGTGGCGGATCGGGCGTACCTTACAGCATTGATCGGCCTATGGGATGTTCGGACGAACACCTTCCATCTTTCGACAGGGGAGATGACAGTCACTCTAGAGGACGTGTATCGGATTCTTCGGATACCGATAGACGGGGTTCCTATTCGGACGACTCCACGAGGCCAGAGGACGGCTGTGCTGACGCGGTATTTTGGATACGGAGAGGATGAGGATGGGATGACCTCGTTGGAGAGGGCGGAGTTGGATTGCCATATTGGGGGGATTCTGGTACGGTATTGGTACGCGAGGGGAATGTTGGGAGTGAGGCATGCACTACTCATGAGCCTCATTTCCAACATGCTCCTGCCAGACTCGTCAGGAGCGAGGTTCCCATGGAACCTATTGGAGGTAGTATGGCAGTTGGTGGATTGCCCGATGACAGAGCCGGTTATTATGAGATGGGGTCAGACACTTTTAGCGCAGTTATATGATGAGTTGTATGAGGTCCGCTGCCGGAGGCGAAAGGGGATTGGCTGCAGTTTCTTGTTGCAGTGCTGGGCCTGGGCAAACATATAGCCGTAGAGCGACCACGAGGGCTACCTTGGACTACCCGAGCTGACATGGTGGATAGAGACATTGGGTATGGTGCTCTATGGTATCGATCGGAGGAGCGAGGGCAGAGTCGATGGTTCACGGGAGACGTGGACCATTACAGAGATGCCTTTGCATGACTGACTCCCGGGGATGTGGTATGGAGGCCATATCGGGATTGTCCCGCATGGCCAGAGGTGGATGATTGGCTTCGATGGGTTCGAAGGGGGAGATGGGTGATTGGGCGGCATGGGACAGAGTAGGAGTACTTCCACTACCTCCGAGTGACACGACAGTTTGGGGTACGCCAAGGGTTGCCTGGGGAACCCATGGTCTATCGACGTCGGAGTGATGAGAGGACCTTAGCTGCACCGATCCTCGAGCCATTGGGGGAGGAGTCTGATATAGTTTTGGACATTTCGGACGTAGATGACGTCGGAGTGACGACCGAGTATCAGGAGTGGTGGACGCTACGACAGTGGCGAGGTGAGGGACCATTGGGAGGAGAGGAGGCAACGGGAGGCGGAGAGGGTGCAGAGGCACCAGGAGAGGGTTGGGGAGCTCCTACGGATGTAGAGATGGTGGAGGTAGCAGATGTAGGAGATGATGTTGATGAGGAGGATCAGCCGAAGATGCAGGAGGCTCCAGGGCAGGCTGGGTCGGGGGAGACAGAGGCAGGGTTGCGCGTCGAGGTAGCACGATTGACTGGGCTATTGCAGAGGCGGGATGGAGAGCTCGCGGAGATGACGTAGGAGAGGGATCTCCTGCGGACACAGTTGGCAGGGCAGGGGAGCGTAGGGGCTGCGTCTCACCAGCAGGCGGGGGATACGGATGCTGCACGGGAGAGGGATCTCCTACGGGTGCAGCTAGCATAGCGCGATGACGCCATCACGTACTACCATAGGCGAGAGGCCGAGTGGAGGCGACGGGAGGCGGAGTGGGGGCGACATCGGTCGGAGATGGAGGGTGAGATCATCCGCCTGGGTGGGCGAATACCAGAGCCTCCGGCTAGTGGCTCGTCGTACAGGACGAGAGATAGCGGGACGGAGCAGTCGGCATCATCTCGACGTAGGCGACGAGAGGAGGGTGGTGCGAGTGGACATGATGCAGGGGCGAGCAGTCGCCCTGAGAGGTCTCAGAGGACGGATACCGCAGGGGGTAGCTCTCGTCGCACCGATCCTGCGTGATCATGGTGGCCGACGCCCTAGGCTGGGGGTTTTGGGATTTTGGATGATGGGAGGGAGGTCTGAGGACTAGTGCACTGTAGCCTGCGGGCAATTTTTGTTATGATATATATACAGATGATTCTTTTTGGTGTTTATCATTTTTCATGATTTATTTTAATGTACATGTTTTTACATTGATGTATGCATATGCGATTATGAATGCGATGATTCTAATTTGTATGATGTATGCATATGGAATGAATGAAATGAATTGTTGATGATTTGTCGATGCACCATAGACTGTACAAAATTGGAGTGACTTGCTATAGTAATGGGATAACTTTGTGAAATGCTTGTGCATGTGAAAACTTTGTTTTTGGATTTTGTCTATTTTTTTTTTTTTTTTAGGGTGATGTACGGAATGAAATGTATCGGTAATTTGAAAATGTAGTTAAGCTTTTCTGAGATTCAGATATTTTAACTAACTAGCCAAGACTGTACATTTATGTCGCAAGACTTTTTGAACCAGGTATAAATTCGACTTGAATTTAACCAAGTTATTTCACATCCTTGTGTGTGCAATTGAGTTCATTTATGTGTTATTCATCAGGATACCGCCAGTGCCAGATGGGCTTTCAACCGAACCTGTACTGAGGATCACCTAATTAGCTCCACTAACTCCTTTATTGTATTTAGTCGATTTGTCTGCGGTGTTATCTAGGATACCATAAGCTAGCTCATCCACATGCAAACATTGATCTGCACACAAGTTAATGTGATAGATATATCGTCATGCGGGAGGTTTACCGCCAGTGACCAATAGGCTATCAACCAAACCGGTACTGAAGCTTGCCTCATGACTTGTCGAAATACTGAGAGTTCCAGGGATTCAAGTTCGACTCCCTTCTTTTCTTCAATTGTATTGGGATACTTGCTCTTTTGTAGTGATAAAATCACTGTTTATTTTTATGATAGTACTCGTCTCTTTTTTTTTTTTTTTTTTTTTTTTTGAGCAAGGGATTTTGAATATGGAGTGACGAGAATCACTGTTATGTGTGCCTTTTGATGTGTGCACTGTAGGATGTCAAATTTTAGTGTTTTGACATTTTGCAAATTTTTGATGTTTTTGCAACTTTTGAGAACTTGGGATTCATGGGGAATTGGGTAGGGAGGATGCTTGTCCTTTTGCCAACTCTCAGCATTCTTAAGGTCATTCGCACAGGGGGATAAGCAAGATAGCCGTTTCGCTTATGGTAACCGGGATTACGGTGCAGGTTTCATCTTTCGTCCACACAACTTAGGACTTATTTTATGTGTGTTAATTTGTGTTGGGATGCTACGTACCAAGGTGGGATCCAAGTAAAACTTTCCCGTGTAAAATCTGCTTAACTGTGGATAGTTATTGGCTAGAAATTTAAAGACATCTGAATGACGAAAACCCTATATACATTAGGCGACAACTGACGATGCTAAAATAAAAGGGTGATATGCTGGATGTATGCGTTTATGAAAATGAATCTGAGGTGGAAATGATGGAATTGCCAAATAATGACAGCCTATGGTGCTTTTGACTTGTATGACTTAGCGAAGTATGCAATGTATGGATGCAATGCTTAATGTAACCTATATTTTTGTATTTTGATTTTTATGAGAATGCGTGCAATTGTTTTTGTAATTTTGATTTTTATGAGAATGCAGGAAATTGAAATGCAAATGTTTTTGTAATTTTGATTGTTTTTTTTTTTTTTTTGAGTATGCATGGAATTGAAATGCAATTGTTTTTGTGATTTTTTGATTTTTGTGTTGTTTTTGTTGATTTTTGAATATTTATGTTGACCAAGCAGTAATGGTAACGCTTGGAGCTTTTGGTTTGACCAAAGGGTTTATAGATACCTTTGGGGCATTTAGGGATGACCAAGCGATTATGAAAATCCTTGGAGCTTTTGGGTTGACCAAGCGATTGTGATAATCCTTGGAGCTTTTGGGTTGACCAAGCGATTGTGGTAATCCTTGGAGCTTTTGGGTTGACCAAGCGATTGTGGTAATCCTTGGAGCTTTTTGTTGGACTATGGCTCTCTAGTTGTGGAATGGCCTCAAATGAATGATGTTCAAGGGTTCTGTTTCCTTGATTCCTTCAAGAGAGGCAAGCCGGTATGTTTCAGGTCCTATTTTACTGTCAATGATGTAAGGACCTAACCAGTTTGCCGTGAACTTGTCCCGTAGATGGGACGACAAATTAGAATTCTGTTGGTTCTCTTTTAAGACCAAGTCACCAACCTGAAATTCCCTAAAGTGGACTTTCATGTTGTATGCTTTCTTAAGCCGCTCTTGATAGATACGTAAATGCTCGAGAGCATTAACGCGTCGTTCATCGAGCAACATCAGTTGATCTAACCGGGCTTGCCACGTAGTGTCATCATCGATGAACTCTTGCATTGAAATGCGTAGGGAAGGAATTTCCAACTCAAAAGGCATGACTGCCTCAGAGCCATACACCAACGAAAATGGAGTTGCCCCAATGGGCGTTCGAATGTCGGTGCGATAAGCCCATAGGGCAAGCGGGATCTGAATGTGCCAGTCTTTATGATTGTCTGCAACTATCTTTTTAAGAATGGCGACTAGCATTTTGTTTGACGCCTCTGCTTGCCCATTTGCCTACGGATAATAGGGTGTTGAAAAGCTATGTTGAATCTTGTACTTTGTGGTCAAAGCACGCACATATTTATTCTTGAATGGTGTCCCATTATCCGAGACAATTTTGGATGGAATACCAAAATGACATATGATGTTATGTAAAATAAACTCCGCAATGCGGGCTCCAGTCGTAGTGGTCAACGAAATTGCTTCCACCCATTTGGTAAAGTACTCTGTGGCCGTTAAAATAAACGTGTGACGACCAGACGACGCAGGGGAGATCTTTCCAATTAGATCAAAGCCCCACTACGAAAAAGGCCAAACCGATTGGATCGGCTGCAAGGCCTGAGAAGGTACGTGTGTTAAATTAGCATGGTGCTGACACTTCACGCACTTCTTCACATATGCGCAACAATCTCGCTCTAAAGATGGCCAATAATAACCCATGCGAAGAATGCGCTTTGCGATGGCCATACCGCTGAAGTGGCCACCACATGTACCATCGTGAGCTTGGGTGATCGCCCAAGCGGACTCTTGCTGGTCCAAACAACGAAGGAGGATTCCTTCATAATTTTGACGATACAAAATGTCTCCTAATAAGACATGCTTTGCCGCTTTCTATTTGAATGATCTTTTCGCGGCTTGTGTCAATCCAAGTGGGAGATTACCTAGCTTGAGGTAATCCCGAATGGGTGTGTACCAATCTTGCCGATCATAAACCTCGATAGTATGAACGGCCAATCCCTCTTGAAGTTTATCCCGAACAAAAGCTGAGCAGGAAAGAACTTGTAAAAACAACGTGGTGTTGCTAGTAAGAGGGGTCGGGGAGAACAAGGACCCCCAGTTGGCTTGAATCAAACAATCTCGAATTCGAGAGAACTTATCCGGAGATGGTTCAATCTGGATCATGTGGATCCCTGGCGTCGATCGTAGCTTGCACGCTCCATCGCAGATTGCGATAATGTTGTAACCTGAATGGTTGTCATTTCACCGGAAGGGTCTTGCGGGATGAGTGACCCCAAGGAGGCCATAGTATCCGCAAAATGATTTGATGATCGAGGGAGTGCCTCGATGTCATACCATTCAAGTTGTGCCAGGAATTTGTCCACAAGGACTTTATAAGACCGCAAAACTGGACATTTACATTGGTATATCCCCTTTACTTGATTGACAATTAATAGCGAATCACCAAAGATGTTCAATCGTTTAATGTTCATGGTGATTGCTGTCTGAAGACCTATGAGCAAGGCTTCGTATTCTGCATTGTTGTTGGTGCATGGGAAGTCTAATTTAAATGACAAGGGCATTGGAGCACCTTGTGGAGTGAAGAATACAATTCCCGCACCACCCCCTTGCTCACATTTAGAACCATCGAAGAATAGGGTTATGTCAGCTTGTGACTCAGGCTCATCGAAATCCGGCGACTCTGAAACATGGAAGACCCCATCATCAGGTAGTTCGAAAGTCGGAGGCTGATCGTCTTCAAGAGGAGCCTCGACTAGTTGATCGGCGATGACTTGACCTTTTATAGATTTCTGTCCAATGAACTCTATGTCAAACTCCGTCAACAACATGATCCATTTCGTCGTGCGGCTACTATGATAAGTACGACTCATCATGTATCGCAATGGATTCTCCTTAGACACAACATATGTCTTATTACTAAGCATGTAGTGGCGTAGCTTTTTGGTAGCAAACACCACTGCCAAGCAAAGTTTTTCAACATATGCATAGTTAAGTTCATAATTGACCAGGGTGCGGCTAAGATAGTATGTAGCCTGTTCTCTGTGAAGTTCATTTTTCTGGGACAAGCATGGCGCCCAGTGCCACCTCAGTGGCCGAGATGTATAAATAGAACGACACTCCTGGTCTGGGTGGTGCCAATACTGGCGACGAAGCCAAGTACTATTTAATGTCGTCAAAGGCCGACCGGCACTCGTCATCCCAATGAAATGTGACCCCCTTATGCAATAATTTATTCATGGGTCAGCATTTGTCGGATAACTGCGCTATGAAGCGCTTGATCGACGCAACCTTTCCCCGCAGACTCCTGAGCCGCTTGATGGTGGTTGGGGGACGCATTTCAAGGATTGCCTTGACTTTGTTTGGATCAACCTCAATTCCTCGTTTGGAGACTATGAAACCCAAGAGCTTTCCAGAGGTGACGCCAAAGACGCACTTCTTGGGGTTTAGTCCGACTTTATGCTCAATGAGGCGATCAAGGACCTTGCTCAAGTCACCGATATGATCTGGGCGCAAAAGAGATTTGGCCAACAAATCATCCATGTAATCTTCCAAAGTTTTGTGCATGTAATCATGAAAGATGTATGTCATGGCACGTTGGTAGGTGGCTCCGGCATTTTTAAGGCCAAAAGGCATGACCTTATAGCAAAATGTCCCCCAAGGCGTTGTGAATGCCGTTTTTAGTTGGTCTTCAGGATTGATACGAATCTGATTGTATCCTGAGAAACCATCCATAAGGGAAAGCATTTCGTGGCCCGCTGTAGCGTCTACCAACGCGTCGATGCTTGGCAAGGGAAAATCATCCTTAGGACTCGCTTTGTTAAGATCTCAAAAATCGATGCATATGCGAATCCTCCCGTCGGGCTTCTTGACAGGAACCATGTTAGACAACCATGGCGGATAATCCACACAGATGACAAACTGGGCATCCAACAACTTTTGTAACTCATATTTTACCATTAAGGCCACTGTTGGATGCATCTTGCGTAGTTTTTGCTTGACTGGCTTGATTGTCGGATCAAGCGTTAAATTGTGCGTGACTAGTCGTGGGTCTAGTCCCGACATATCCTTGTATGACCATGCAAAAACCTCCTTCTTTTCCTTAAGAAGGGCAACATAATCGGCTCGCTCTTCAGGGGAAAGACTTACCCCCAGCTTGAGAATCCGTGGATTCATTGGATCTGTGCCGATGTCTACATCAGTCGTTGCTTCAACTGACATATGGGATCCGTCTTCCAACTGGTGTGGAATTGGGATCATATGGATATCGTTTGCTGAATTAAGATCATCATTAGGAACGTCAAGTTCCTCTTCAAGCATGGAAGACATCCCGAGTCTGTCCTGGAGTGAAATGAAACATCCCACCGCAAGGCCAATACTCTGATGGAGATGGTGGTGTGTCAACATGATCCCAATCGATAGCTTCTATGTCTAGATGCAATAATCATGTTGGATTGGCTGGATCATGGATGGGGGCGGTCAAGTCAATGGAGACCATGTTGATGAAATGATTGTAATCTCCATTACCGCAAATGTGACAACTCTGACATTCTAGATGTTCTTGGTGCTTTGGATCTGGCTCTGTAGGCACTGGCACAAAGGGATCAGCCCTATGCGCGGACCTGCAAATAGGGTCTGCCCTAGGTACAGATGGTTTGATAGGGTCTCCAGGCGAAAGATGCTCGCTGTATGCCTGGAGTGGCGGGTGCAGTAATTGCTATAACTACGCCAGGTTGAAATGCCTCCTAGGTCTTGGATCTATGTGTAAGTGTTCAAACATGTCATCTATGTCCAAAGGATTTTGTTGTTGTTGAAGTAGCCTATGCTCACTGGGATCATTCAATGGGAACATCATCAAGAAGTCCTCCTGATCGTTATTCAGTGGATATCTCGTGCGAATGATCATACTCCGACTCATCTTCAGAAGACCCTTCGTGGTCTTGTCCATCTTCCCCTTGTGGGTGAGTCCATGAGGTTTCTCCTTGTTCGGCCATAGGGAAAGGGTTGTTGAGGTCAACAAGGTTATTTGTTTGTAATGGGAAATAATCCCCCAATGTATAAGTTGTATTTGGATTGGCATATGGATCCGATGCCAACCCATCCTTGTTGCCTATCCCTAGGCCTTGCATGTTTTCGACCAAGATGTCGAGGGGCAAAGGGTGATTAAACCCTACTCCCGACTTGTCATAAGGCATTTGGTATCTTGGTTGACACAAAACACGCATTCCTTGTTCATACCGGCCTAACCCGTATCCATGCCAATTGCATTGGCTAAGATATCGTAATGCGAAGTCTGGGTTAGCCAGATAGTTGACATCTTCCACAAATGGATCTTCATCTTCCTCTTCTTTTCGGGAAGGTTCAACGCCATGATCCAAGCCCCCAAAAATAAAGTTTGTCTGATTAGGTGGGTAGCCTAAAGGAACCACGGAGCCTATGGGGAGTCGAGGTCTTCCCATGTCTTGCATAGATTGAAGTGTGGGCGTTGCAACAACATTGCGCACTATGTACTCCCCCATGCCCGTGTTAGACATCTCAACAATAATCGTTGGCGATTGAGGGGAAGCGAATGGGAGTTCTCCTTGAGTCCACTCCATGTGGGGTGAACTAGGCGTCTCAACTTCCATTCTATTAGGCGTCTCTTCTGTAGAGATGTTGGAGACTAAAGGTGGTTCCGTTTCCAGGGGCTTCTTTCCTTTGTCCGTTGGAGTGGCCACCGTAGGTGGCGTCGTTGTGGGAGGACTGGATGAAGAAGATGATCCCGCCTGAGAATTTGATTGACTTGGTGATGGAGATTCTTGCTTAGTCGGACCCCGTTTAGATGGATTTAACTGGAAATCCACATGCGTTGAAGGAAGGGTCGACTGCGGCATGATTTGCACTGAGTTGCAATACTTAAAAGGTTCCAAATCTATGGGGACCACATGCACTTGTCCTTCAAATGTATACTTCAAACATTGATGAGCAATTGAAGGGACACACTTCATATCTCGGATCCAAGGCCGCCCAAGCAAGATATTGTAAGCCATCTCACCTTCTAAAATGTGGCACAACGTATGAATGGTCTTTTGTCCCACTTGTATGGGCAGGACAATTGTGCCAACTGTCGAGCATATCGCATCATTAAATGCTCGAAGGGTATAAGTGGAAGGTGCAATGTGAGAGGCTGGTAGTTTCAAATGTTTCAGTGCAGCGGTTGTAATAAGGTTACTGGACGAACCAGTGTCTATCAACACCCGTTTGTATGGAGTCCCGTTGACCCGCGCAATAACGTGCAGGGGTGGATCCGCTACATCTCCAGTCACAGTTTTTAGCTCATCTTCCCTGAAGGTAATGACTGGTTCAGTACACTGTTTGACATGCCCCACAAAATTGTTGAACGAATCCGCTTCGTGGGGTTGCAATTCAATTGCCTTTAATATCTCCATAAGAGCTTCCCGATGGGGCGCCGATTGTTGAATAAGCTCATAAATGGAGAGCCTAGCCGATGTGGTCCATAGACTTTGAGTAAGTCTAGTTCGAATCGTGGCCACTGGTCTAGGCGGAGGCAACTGTGTAGGATTCGGTTGATGTTGTGATGTGGATGAAGCTTCCCTAGTGGTTGTCGCAGGGACAACTCCTGGGTGTCTCTTGTTTCTTGTCACAATGCTAATCATTCCAACATACCCCTCCATGGGGCAACTCTGTTGCACTTCATTGACATGCAGAGGTTTTGTTTGTGCATCATGTGTGGGTAAAGGATCTTTGAAAACACCCATTTGTTGGTTGTTGGGTGCGATGGGGTTATCCACTACCAATGTGTGATTATCAATGAGATCTTGCACTAAACCTTTAAACGTCCAACAGACATTAAGGTCATGCCCTTTCCTTCTATGGAATCTATAGAAAATATCCTCTCTGTAGCCCTTAGGCTTTGGCGCATTAGGATCAATTGTTGGAATATCTCGCAGATTAATCAAGTTTGCCGTCGACAAACGGTCAAACAAGGAATCCCTAGACTCAGTGTATGGTGTAAATTGTCGCTTAGGGCGACGCTTGCTGATTTTGATCCTGCTTTTTGTTATCTTTCTCATAATTATTGTGAGGCACCGCCTGATAATTAGCCTTTGGAGGCTGTGTTGCTTGGGCAGGCGTAGGGACATTAATAGCAACTTGATTGACCGCGACGGGTTTCTGTTGCGTATTCCCTGTTTTGGTGCTCTTGTTCCACTCTTTTTTCTTAGGCTTGGCAATTTTGCCATCCTGTATCTTGATCTCTTCGATACGTCTAGCTTGCGCCAGAGCTTCTTCTAAAGTGGCGTATTGCTGCAGCTGCAATAGCACAGAGATCGATCGCAAACAGCTCTTTGCGAACATTTGAGTTAGGTCGGACATAGGAGGGAGGTAGGACAGACTTTGAAAGCACCGTCCTCCACCGATTCCCATATGCTACCATAGACTCCTCCTCATACTGTTTGAGGCTAGCTAGATCACTGAGTGACGCCTTTTTCTTTGTATTGAAAGCAAAACGTTCTAGGAACGCGTCCACTAGTTGATCCAAGTTGTAGATGCTATGCTTCGGTAGATGGGTAAACCAATCCGAGGCAGATCCTGCGAATGTGGTTATGAATGTTCTCAATAGCAATGCATCATTGTCTTGTATACCAAAGCATTGGCTCAAAAATCACGTCACATGCTCTTGAGCATCCTCATCCCCTTTAAAGAGTGCCAATTGAGGCAACTTGAAATGTTCGGGGTATGGAGGTGTTGGCACTGATGGATGCATCGGATGACTACGGAGTTGGCGTAAGGTAGGCTTTTGGGGCCCAGCAGTCTTGAGTTCCATAGTCTCTAAGCATTCTAACAACACTTTGTATGCATCGGAGGACGTAATCTCCTCCTCCTTGGTTTGTTCCCGCTGTGGGTTGCGGGGAACTTGAGGCCTTTGAATGGATAAATGGGTAGCATCCCTTCTGCCTTGATAGGGCATTTCAGCCCGCTCTTCTTCTTGGTAATAATCCTCATAATCTTCTTGAGGAGTGTTTGGCCTAGGCCTGTAAACATGGACGGGTGCCCGCGGAGGATACCCATCATGGTTGCGGGGAATGGCCTCCCGCTCAGGTCTAAGAGGTCTTGGAGGCAGTGCTTGCTGAAGTCATGGAGACCTGTCTCGCACTAAGGGGTTGTGCCTCACATACATCTCATATTGTTGTGCACGAGGGACTGGGGCCTTCTCAGGCACATGGTTGTGAAGCAATTCAGCTGTCTGACGCTGAATGCGCTCTTGATCAAGGCGACACAAACGTTCTAATTCCTGTTGTTCTTGCCTAAGCCGCGTGATTTGTGCTTGGCGGGTGGCTAGTTGTGTAAATGCCAAGTCATTTTGTTCTGTTGTCTCTTGTTTAATAGGCCTAGATGTCTCTCCTACATATCTGTTTCGATCATGGTGCTCTGAGACCCCTATATGTTGCTTCCTCTCGTCGAGGTTGGCCGCATTAACTTGAAACTTTGGTCTCAATAAGCGATCTGGATATAAAGCAGGTGCAGACGTGCATCGTTTCGGCACTGGATACTATTCTGGAGGAATGTAGTGATCTTCCTCTCTCTCTCTATGATATGCATAAAAAGTGCGGGCATAATTGTCTTGCCCTGTAGGGAGAACCTGCTGTTCTGGATATGGTCTACTATGTCTGACATTAATTGGGGGTAAATTAGGAACCACAAAATCATATGGTTCTTCCTTTTGGACCCTTTGTTGTTCCATAGAAGTACACAATGCTTCATCACTAGGCCATCCAAAATGAACTTCCAAAGGAGGCCTCGTGTTTAGACCAGGTGGTATATATATGTTATTGTCTTGAAAAGATTCTTGTTGCTCATGAGTTTCCCTTAGGGAAGGGGTTCTAAATTCTCGTCTATTGAAGGCCTGACTTGGAGAGCCCCTCAAGGAAGGGCCTCTAGAACCATGTTCTATAACTGTATGGGTTGGAGTGCCCCTCAAGGAGGGACCTCTAGAGCCATGTTCTGCATGGTGTGAACTAACTGGTATACCCTGCCGTCGAGGCGGGATGACTAAGTCTTCAAGGCTATATCGGAGACGATTTGTCTCTCTTGGTGCATTTTCTGTAGCTTCTGCCCGTGATTGGGCTTGGCTACGAGTATTCACCATGGTAATGCTAACCTAAAAATGCAAAAATTCTTTTTATGATTTTTTTTTGTTTTTGTCTAAACAGAAAATAGCATACACACACACAAGCAATGATTATCTCTTTTAAAGATTAATAGTGTGCCCTAAATCTGGTTTAGTGTGTTTTTGTTGTTTGTTTTTGTGTTTTTGAAAATTTTGTGAAACGTTTAAATGCAATTATGAAGGCTCTTATGACTCCCAAAATGGTCGCCCCTTCAATATACCATTGTCGGACCGATATACCAACCTCTCTATATACCCGCCCTTACGTGAGGGAGACTATAGGTACGTGAGAGCAGATGATACGTGGAACATAGGCGGTACGAAAGGGGAATCGCTCTGTTTATGACACCTACCATAGAAGACTTATCCTCGCGTGTTGGGAATCACCCCAAGCTACACTCGGTCAGCTTTCGTCAGGATTTACGTCTAGCAACAGTTGCGATCGAGGTAATGGATGCAATATCTCAAGCCAAAGTGATAATGGAATCCACCTTTGGTCTTGCTCAAGGGTTGGGGTTTTACGACCAACGCCTTGGTTTAAAATACCACGTGATGTGTGGGGTTCGTTTTAATTTTGCAAAATTGAAACAGGCAAACGAAAAGAAATCTTTCCCTAAGCCATACAAAACCGAAAACCAAAAAACAAAAAAATAGAAATTTGACAGAAGCTGTAAAAACCCCTACCTCTTCTCTGCCTAATCGGATGTTTCTGATTTGCTCTAAAAATTGCACAGAATTATACTCGTCCCTGGGTGAGGCGAATATCAGAACCGTAATCGTCACAGGGTGAAACGAATAGTTTATTCGTCCCGGGGTGGAACGAATACCAATTCTGTAATCGTCACTTGCAGAGACGAATAACAGTCTGATGTTGAAAAATAGGTACCTATAAAAAAACAAGCAATTTTAGATCAGTAATTTAACCTAAAAAAAAATAGAGGACAGAGGTCCCACCGTGATCGCCATTGAAAACACGAGATTCCAGAAACAAAAAGGATAAACTAAAATTGCAATGTAAATGAAACTAAAATAACGCTTAAACCCTATGTTATTGAAAATTGCATAAAAAGGAAGAACATGAACACAAGATATTAAAGCAATATAAAAATCGGCCCTTTTATTGATATGCTTTGCAAATTCGTGTTACAATGCGTCTCCTTCCTTTTTAGGGGATAGGAGCGTTAAATATTGCTCTTTTACAACTTGTTTCAGAATTCCTTCTTCCGCGTGCCCACATATAAGATGGGCGAACCAAAACGTCGTCGCCGCTTGCGTTGGTAAAGGTAGATTCCTCGCTGCTCCTCTAATGCTGCAAATCTGCGTTCAAAGAAACAAACAAAGAATCAGTAGCACCTGTGTATGAAAAATAAAAGATAAATCTAACTATGATTAAAATGAATCTAAATGAAATGAAGACTTGACAAAAGCATAAACATGAAACTAGCTAAATACTATAAAAGAAATAAAGCGGGGGTGCCCGAAGGCAAACCACCCGCGGGTGAAACTTTGCTTCGACACCAATCCGCTTAGGATGGGTCCGAAACCTGATGTGATGTGTTGTCGGCAAATTGGTAGAATATTGTGGTCAAAAAATCGGTGTTGGTTCTTGATTCGTGCTTTCAAAAGTCACCCAATAACCTCTCTTTCGATTAAGAGATTATGGATGTTGAAAACACAAATCGCAAGTAAATGAATTAGCAGCACTTCGTCGCTCAAAATGCTCCTCGCTCGGTATATCTTTTGGGTGAGGAAACTCACCATTTTATAGACCCAAGGGGTCTCTTTGAATTAACATGCAAAAGTGTTTCTTTGCATGAATGCTTTTTGCCTGAAAGAAAGACTTCTTCTTGATCAAGGGCTTCTTAACTGCCTCTGTGCATGTCTTTGTGTGTTTTAGAAAAGCTCACTTGCACTCCCATGCAATGAAGGGATAGCTAAGTGGCAAATCTGAGTTGTCTTAAAAAAAGCTCACTCTTATTCCCATGCAATGAAGGGAGAGTCAATTGGTAGATATGAGTTGTCAAAAGAACTCACTCGCACTCCTATGTCATGCAGGAAAAGCTAAGTGGCAGTTCCGAGTTGTTATAAGCCGAGATTTGACTTTTTCCCGGTCAAACCTGACATTCGTCCCACCCCGAAGCGAGCGCTGGTAATCGTCTCTGGGTGAGACGAGTATCAATCTGCACTCGTCCTTGGGTAGGACGAGTACAAATCCGCACTCGTCCCTGGGTGGGACGAATAAGAAGCTGAGTGTCTAAAAGGTGCCAAATTGATTTCTGACTTGCAAAACTGCTGTGTGAGTGGTTAGAACCACTGTTTGACCTCTGGGGGCTGCCCTGGGAGATGTGCGTTAGTTTGATCAGTGCTTGTTGTCACATAATCGGATTGGTGCTGTTTTGGTGTCTACAGTCTATATCTACCTCTTTTTGATGCATTTATTGGATAAATGAGACAAAAAATCTTGTTGCTACTTAGAGTTAGTGATGCAAGATAAATTATGCTTTTGATTGTTTGTTTATGGATGATATTAAATTTTTTTATTTTGACAACATTAATTGTTGTTGTGCCCCAACATGCCCCCTTGATTTTAGGAGGTAAAAATAAATTAGACTAAGGAAACTTAACTTTACCATGATCCACAAGGATTTTGTAAGAAAGAATGAACGATAAACAATAGAAAGTGGTAGGGATAGCCGGGGGTAAAATGGTTAGGGTTAAAAGCCAAATTATTTTTACCATGGATGAGAGGAGAAAAGAGCTCTAGATCCATGTTTTTACAATGGTTTTTTATGCCTCACAATGTGCAATCAACACATTAAGTAGACTAGGTGAGACTATCTATGGCTAGAGAAGGACCACTTGTCTAGGTAAGAATCTAAAATCTAACTCAATTTCTAAATTTCTACCTTGAAAAGCATGCCCAAAAAAAGGGTTCATGCTACTATGCATTGCCAACACATTTTCATGTGCACTTTCATATGTCGGTGGCACTTTTTCATCTTGGAAATACTTTTGCCACATGGTAATGCTTCATTATCTAGGTGATGTTTTTACCACCTAAAGGAAATTTTGCATAGGATTGGTGTTTTTTATTGCTCTTAATGTTTCTTACTTTTTAATTAATTTTGCAAGCATATAGGCTAACAAATGGACTAGTTGGCTTGATTGTAGGAGAGGCTACATACCTTGAATTGCTAAGAGAGATGACCTCATGCACTAAAGACTATCAAGGGATTGTTGGGTTGTCTTGATCACACACTTCTAGTGGTAGTATTATTGTATCATATAGCCCTAATATCAAAGGTTGATTTTGATCAGGTCTTATTGACAACTTTAGTCAAGAGATGGTATTCAAAAAGGAATATCTTCTAGCTGCCATGTGGGGAGCTCACCATCATGATCAAGGGTGTTTAGTGGATATTACAATTTTCTATCATAGGAGAACTAGTTTAGATCAACCAAGACTAGAGATAAACCTTGTTGTGGTTGATGGGAGATGCAAAATTCCCTATGGTTAGGTCTAACATTGACATTAATGTCATTTATGCAAGGGATTTCCTAGATAGATATCAACAAGAGGGTGATGCATTAGGGATGTGGGGAGGAAGTAGAAAATATGCTAAATGCACAAACAATGTTTACTTAGGCTTGATAGTACTAACAAGATTGTACCATTCTTTACATTGGGTCATATACAAAGGATAGAGTAGCATATACTACAATAAACTACTCTATTTTTGGGTCTAGGAGCACATTATTGTCATGAGATCACCAGGACTACCAGTGTAGGTAAAAAATCCTAAGGAGATAATGGTATATATGAGGCCAACATTTGGAGGTAGGGTAAGAGAGACACCATGGAAGCATTTTGAATATGGTTAGGAGGATCATCAATGACTTACAATAGAAGCAATTAATATGGAAACCTTAAAGACAACATCCTGAATGGTATAAGGATACCTTCTAGTTGGCTCATGTTAGGTGAGTTAGGTGATTGGTGGGACCATGAGGAGAGTGAGAGCTATTCCATTTTGATCATGTGGTTTACCAATTAAATGTGTAGTAAGGGATATCAAGGGGACCTATGTAACATAGAAGGACCACACAAAATAGGAGGTTCAAACTATAGTAGGACCTAAAATTATATCCTAAGCCTTACATTAATCATCCAATAATATCACATCATGGCAATGATGATCCTAGGATGAGCGATAATTACTAGGGATGGTTCTAGACTATCCATCCTTTGAGGTAACTATTATTGTCTTGTAGATAGAGAAGTATATAAGTCCAAGGTAGAGGGATAGGAGGGTGCAACAAGTAGTTCTACCCTTGGAAATATAGTACACAAAATATTTTTAGGAGAAATAGAGGTATGCATAGGAGTAGCAAAACCACTAACAATAACACCATCATCCCCACTACTGATAATCATGATAGGTGAGGCTGGACCCAGTAGATCACCTTTGTGTACCATGGAGGAAAAGAGGGATGCCCTAACAAGGTATATGGTGAGATTGTAGGCTATGCTATCAACATGGATGATAAAGAGGGACCACCTAGTAGTACAAGTTGTGGTGATACAACAAACCATCTAGGGTCTGACTATGGAGCAAGATGCAACAATGACAAAGGTCATGATAATAGGTGGCGTTGGCAATAAACAATTAGTTTAGATTCTACTAGACCAAATGTATACTACCCAAAAAATATATGTGGCAAAGCTAGATCAGGTACAAGGGGACTTGAAGGTGGAGATCGAGCAGGAAACTCACTATCAAATTGCATACCATGAGATAGTCCTATAAAACTACCACATGCATTCACCTACAAGGACATAGATGCAAACACAGTTATACTTATGGTCTATGATGTGTCAATCATAGAGGTCAGTTAGAATTCCACCACAAATAGGAGGGGGAGGAGTGACAAGAGCACTGACATGGGCTTACAAAGCTAGCTTCCCTTGCAAGGGTTGATTTTTAGCTGATGTATGGAGTATTTTTGTTGTATCACATGATGCACCATATGAGAATGGATAGTGTATTATATTAAGGTGTGTATATATATATTTATATATATACAATGGTCTCTATTAATTCATGATTGGTGCAATTGATGTTCTTGATTTATGTGATATGTTTTAAATTCTTTGTGATTTTATGTTATGTTTGATGAGCATTGATGATGATTAATGTTTATGATGATCATTAGTTTAAATTATTTAGATTATGTTGTGATTAATGGTTCATCTGATGCATGATGGGATGATGATGATTATATTAGACTATGTGATGGTTAATTTAATTAATGATGCATTGATCTAATTATGATTAATTATCACATGGATTACATGATTAGATGTTGTAGTCATGGAGCATGCTGCACAGGCTATCCTAACCGATAGGCATTTTACCTAATTTTTTGACCTGTTTTTGGGTACAAAAGATGAAATTACACTGGATGTGGTGGAAACATGGGAGGATGGTCATGTGGAGATCAGGGTTCATAAAATTTTCATTGATTTTCAGCTACTGGCATAAATTACTGGCCAGTCGATCAAGGGAAGGTCAATTCACCGATAAAAGCACCATTGGGAGGTGGAGCTCAAAGAGTTTAAGTATAACCCAAAAATCTACAAGGAGGCAAAGAATGACCTCACAATGATGGACCTCCTGACTCCCTAGAATGCAGTTATGAAGAATGTACTAGAATTCATCACGACGGAGGACCCTAGTAAAACTTTACTCAGTTTCCATTATACCTTTGTCAACTTTTTCTGGGATGTTAACCCCATAAGCATTCCCTAATTTTTGATGAATTCCCTAAACCACACCATCACCTCTTCTCATAGAAAAAGAGACATTTCCATGCCCATGCATCAAGGCCTTCTCAAGGTCATTTACAAATACGTCCTTCTCCATGCTCCCCAACCTGTCCTTGCCCCTCCTCCTGAGGATCCCCCAACAGTTCATGGTGAAAGTTTGAAGGGACGTGAGAGCCTTGGTCTCCTAAAACCCTCCCCTGTCATGAAGCGTGAGGGTGAGTCTAGTGCTAAGGGAGGACCGATAAGGAAAATACTAAAAAATTGATGACCAACCCATTAGGTCTTCCCTGAGGCTAAAAAACAAGCAAGTTTAGGTGAGCAACAAAATCATGGAGATTACGTCTGAAGATGAGGGTCCTAACCCTACAATCATAGAATTGAAAAGGTATATCTTGAAAACGACGGCCAACATCAATTAGTAGATGCAAGAATTATAGGATATTTTGACCAAGGTTTTCTTCAACGAAGGATACCAGAGCAACAATCCAATGGTCTACAACCCGGAGACTGATGACAATGAAGAAGACAAAGATGAAAATCAAGAAGAGGAGGTCAAGGATGAGGACTAGGGTCTTCATTCTATTGACCTGTACTATGGCTGGACTTTCTACATTTTGTTTTGTTATGTTGGCTATGGCAGTGGATTTTTGTTTCTTGTGGGCTTATGGGTGATCTCCTGTGTGAAGTGTGGGTGCTTGGGGTAGTTAGGGTCCTGATAGGACTTGTGTATCTTTTTGTTAAGGGGGTTTTCAACTATGGTGGGTAGTATGATCTGGTTCTTTTGGTTTCTGGCTAGGTAGTAGCATCAGGTTAGAGGACAGAGGTTCCTTAGTTTGGTTTATGGTGGGGTTCCTCAGCCAAGGGCTGATTTTTGTAAATCATTTTTGGGTCAACCGTTAAAACCCGGTTTAATGATAGACTTGATTTACCAAAAAAAAAAAAGATGTAGATTGGATTAATGTGATAATGACTTGATGATGATTATCTCCTGATGTTATGGTAAAATTATGGATGTATGAGAGATATTGAAATATGATGCACCCAAGGGAGATTTGGATAATGCCATGAGGCATTTCTATAGTACAAATTATATACTACTATGTATAGATTTGATTTTACTAGGGGGAATTTAGGTTAGATAAAATATTTGCCCAAGGGACTTTAGCTATGAAACAAGAGGTATATTGTTATGTACAAATATATACAGATATTTCCCCAAGGGTACTTTAGTTATCTTTGAAATTTTTTGAGGGGGGACTTTAGTTAGCTTGCTTAGGTGCACTTTAGCCAAGGTACAAAATATAAGCATATATATTATTTTTGGTGCCTCTAAAAAAATTCCTAATGAGTGTTTTATGATTTATTTAAAGTTGTAATATAGGTTTTTAATTAAATAAATGTCTAAAGGACTATTTCTTTGCTTAGAGGATTTATGATTTAACTTTACCTAAAGGACCTTTTATTTAGCTTTTCTCAAAGGAGTTCTAATTTAGCTTTGCTCATAGGACTTTTGATTTATATTTGCTTAGAGGACTTCTAATTTAGCTTTACCTAGAGTAATTTTGATTTAGCCTTTATAGAAATTCCTTTAACTAAATGCTTAAAGGAGTTTAATAATATTGATTTACCTCACAAAGAAATATCGTAGAGGAATTTGATTAGATATTATTGACGTGATAATGAATTATGTCACCAATTGGGAGGAAGAATATTTTTTTTGCATGTTGCCCCCATACATAGTTCATACATAGGTGATAAGAGATGAGATGATATATCTTACCATAAACATATATGAACCTCATAGTATTCATCATGTGGAAAGAGGTTGATGAGATAGAAGATAATCAAATTAATTTAAAATCATCACCTATGAACCTTGCAATATTTGTCATGTGTAAAGTTATTAGAGACTAGAGAGAGAATAATAGATGAAGATAAAGCTTGAGGTAAAACAAATGAGAGAATGTGAAATAGACTATATTGTGTGAACCATGATTGATTCACAAGATGGGACTAGAAGGATCCTTTTGAATTAGTCACCTAGTAAAAATATTGTTGGAAATATGTTGAATATTTTTCATGTTATTTTGGCAGGGTTTCTTAAGCTATTTTTAGACCCATATGGGTTGTTTAGGGTTAAAATATTTGAACCCATGGTTTTTCACCCATGGTATTGTAAAAATCCATTATTGTGCTATTGTTATTTAATTGCACTTACATCAGGGTTTGAAGAGAGATGAGATATGAACATTATTGTATTGGATACGATTAAGTTTATACAATAAGAAGATATTATTGTTCTAGGTTTTTTCCATAAGGATTTCCCAGGTGAAATACTATGTTATGTGTGTATGTATTATCTTCTTCTTTTTTATTTTGATTCTGTATTTATTATTTTTCTAGATTTAGTTTATTGGGGCCTTTTGCTCTTCATTTGGTATCAAAGCTAGGTTTTTTAGCTTTGTTCGAGGAGTAAGAGTTTCAACCCTATGATAAATTAATTCTTAAGTGGGATCCATACGCGAAAGAATCTAGGTGAAGGAAAATGATGGGAAGCACATGGGTAGAGATTAAAAAATTTAATGCATAAAATTTTGAGTTATGGAAACTTGAGATGAAAGATCTATTGGTTGATAGAGATCAGTGGATTGTGGTCTTAGGAATAAAACCAACATAAATGATAGATGAGGATTTGTTGAATATCGATAAGAAAATAAGGAGTTCTATCAAATTGTGCTTATTTGATTTGGTATTGTTGAATGTATCGACAAATACCATGTTAGAAAATGAAATGCTTGATGTTATTTAATGAAAGTGGTTTTTCTTAAATAGCAAAGATGTACAATCTAATCCATTGGATCATAACTAACTGAGTTAATCTCAGCCACACAGATTATCCTAGTAACAACTTAGGATATGAAATATTAATATTCTAACACCCCCCTTAAGTGATACTAGGAGGTAGTGAAAAATAAAAAACCAAAACAAGTGGCATATCCACAGGTATGAATCCTAGAAATAAGGCCTGATTAGGTACTCATGTACAATATGTGATAAAAAATCTCTGTTGAAAGATGATGAAAAACCATAAGGAAGAAAACCACCTGCCATAATAGAAGAAGGATAAGGAGGAAGATGTACATGGAGGATGGAGAGGAAGGAATATGTCCTCTTGAACCCCCCTAGGACAACTTCCATCAAGAGGCCTACAAAGGATCCATGAGATGTCTCAGAAAAGTAGAGAAGCCTCATCATTGAACTGAATGAAAACATACTCCTAGACTAGTGCTTGTGACACAAATCAAGGTTATGAACCATGATAAAAAATGTCACTAAAGAAAACCTCCTAAAACCAAAGTGTCTCACAAAAATAAGAGTGTGAAGATAGTGTGGAAAGAACCACAAGAATCACAAGGGATGTCCAAATTGACTCCACAAGAATAAGTAGTGGTTTCCACCTATATGAACACAATGGGCTGATAACAAGGTCCAAACTAAGTGGACAAACAACTTACTTCAAGGGAATATAAAAATTAAAGGGCACCAATGTAGTGTTTGAATGTGTCCTTATGGTGACCTCCTCATCCTACCATAATGCATGGGTAACTAGCCACTGCAATCGCTAGGTGATATAGAGGAGATGACTAGATACTAGGATCACATTAACAAATTTTTAGGAGTGTTGGTTTCAACCAAGAATGCACTCCACGATACAACAATCTTCGAGCCATAAAAATATTTAGAAAATAGTTCCAAAACTAAAAATTGACTGCACCATCTTGTTCGGCACGAAAAAAAATTCTGATGACTTTAAATACCCCTATATTGGGATTTCAACGAGGCTTACATCTTGCAGGAAAAAAATAATCTTCTTCTTTCCATGACAAGGGAGTATTCCAAAAAAAATGGAATTAAAATGATGTTTATAAAAATAGGTTTTTCAATCAAAGTCACATGGGCTCACCCTCTTTAATACATTATTTGTGGGATAAATATGACTACCCTTTTAAAATGGAATACATGGCCATATATTTAAAAATATATATTTACCCCACTAAAGAATATATATTTTAAAAAAATCATGGGGGGACTATATCATCATCGCCATTAAACCATCGATGATATCATGCCATCAGTGGCCCTCAACTGCACTATTTCAATCAGATTTGTCAAAGACTCTGTTAGAAATGAAACTGATGAGTGCACTCGTCATAAAATAAAGATGCACATAGTGCTCCAGCATGATGTTGTAGTGCATGGTAGGATGTGGTTCATCAAGGCATCCATCAATGCATGGAGGGATTGGTCTTTCATCGTCAACCAGATAGATTTTCACTAGAAAAAAATGATAGCTTCATAGGTAGTGCAAAAAAAATGAGAGCTCCACTCATAGGACTTTATTGTTCCATATCTCAAAATATTTCATAGTGCAACTCCACTAAGAAACAGTGGGACTCGATCTACAGGTTTTTTTTTCTCTGATATCAAATCGCACGGTCGTCGTGAGAGTCACCGTCGACACTGAGCTAGTATTACCAGAAAAAAATACCATCAATGGATTTCCTACCTCAAACTGCATGCCAACCTTACATAAGACTCAAGATTTTGGTTTCCAGCATGAATTATTATTGATAGGTCCTTTGGAAGCTACTTTCAAAGTAAAAAAATTGAATCCCAAAGCCTCCAAAAACTTCAAAACTATCTCCAAAAAACTTTGCAACACGAGTGGCAACAATAGCAACATTTGGAATATTTCATCATAGTGATCATATCACCACACTAGGTACGCTCATGGTGACGTCAAGAGATAATTTTGGTAGGAGTATGCAAAGTTGTGGATATATTCCATAGTAGAGAAGAAGGAATCAATCTCCCACTGATTGAAAAATCATGGCAAGCATGCCAACATTCTGCTGCAAGAAAAAAATGAAAACATATAGCAGCAAAAATAGCTCCAAACAAGTATGAAACAAACTATGAGTCGTCATGCCACACAAATCTTCAAATTGTGGGTACAAACTCCTCAGAAGGTGCAACTGTAGTCATTCATCTAACACATGATGTTAAACATGGGGCTAATGTCTTGGCCAAGAAACAAGTCAGTTTGTTTCTCATGTATTTGTTGTGGTCGATGGTGGAGCCTGAACCACCATGATAGACCTGAAGTTCTCCAACATTTTCTTCCATGCTCTACCAATGTTATCTTCAAAGTTTTTAAAGTACACTAAATGCAAGTTTGAGCATAGATGTATCCACTACATTGGTGTTATACTGAGGCTCACCCACATTGCACAATTGCATCACATTATGAGAGGAGTAGCAGTTCAAGGAGGTACAAGAATCTAGACATCGTAATACGGTCCCACAGGCTCACCATCTCCATCCTCCATAATTTTTCTAGATTTCCTATTAAAAAGATATACGGTCCATATGTAATTCCACCGAGTAACTATCACAAACAACCATCCAAAAAAAATAGCAATTTAACGTGCATAATTGGTGATCTTCACTGCTCAGGCCACCGTCGTAGCCGCTCTTCTACAAAATTTCTACCCGCATCCATGATTTTTGAATTATTGCTCGTTCTTATTGATTATAAAATACCTCCATAATTATACTAAATAAATTGATAAAAAATGTAGGCTCATGCTCAGAGTGACATCTGCTTGCCCTCAAATGATGGAGGAGCTCCACAAAGATAACCATGATAAAAAAAAACTAGCCCGTCCACCTCACGATCTTCATGACAGAACCATGCAGCCACAAAATATAAAACCTATAGAGTTTTTGAGGATGTCACTAATGAAACTATCATCATCAACACTATGTGAATCCAAAATTCTCACTACAATGATAATTAGCTCCCACTACTACTAAGATTGAAATCTTGCACTCTTATCTCTTCTGCACCAGATTCACCACTATCGAGCTTGACCCATGGGCTCTAATTTCAATTGGTCTACATGTCTTCGATCACTCTAGTAATGAGTGCAATGGTTCATGTAGCACTACACCTTTGCTACGCTGAGAAGCACCAACACCAAAGAAAACTTTATGTGCGGTCTTCAACTGTTGAGACTTCAACGAGCTATTTTCAACATGTAACATGTAGTCTTCAATGGCTAAATTGGAACCTCTGAACTGCACCTCCAGACTGTGTAGCCCACCATAACCAGCTTGCAACTGGAATTTTTGGTGATGATCCTCACTACCTCGACAGTTTTCTTTGGTTTTGCAAGACAACAATACTCCTTTCTTCTTCGTTTAACAACTTCACCTGCAAACCCTAGGCACATAGTGCCCGAATGATGAGAGAAAATTGTCCACAAAGTGCAGGTTCTCATCGACTAAACTTTTATGGCCACAAGTAGAGAAATTTTTTTTGAGAGTCTTCATTGTTTGCTACATGATATGGCAAATAGAGAAAAAAAATTATTCTCCTATGCATTAAAAAAATGCAATTTAGGTATCGATGGAAAGTCTCTATCACAAAATCCGATGAGGTAAAATTCAAATTTTGATTCATCGTCATCACCTTCAGAAAATTTTGTGCTTAAGAAGCTACTTCACCATGTGGCAATATAAGTGGAATCCACACCAAATGACTTAGAACATCCATTTATCAGAATGTCTCATCGATAGGTCTCGTCAATCATGGGAAAAAATAGGAAACTATGGCATAAAAAGCACCTAAAATTTTTAACACTGTCCACCCAAATCTTTATGCCCTCTTTAGGATCAAACCATCCATGTATCAAACTGATTAACGTCTCTTCGTAGCTCCTACTCAATGGTATTGTCTGTGACCATAGCACTCCACCAAAAATATTTGCATTGCACACCATTACCACATATGATGACATCGACGCTATTACCAGCACCTACCAGACATGGGCATTGCTCCCAAAAGTTTTTTTGACAAAGTTTTTCTGACTTCCAATCCTAGATAATGTACAAAGGTTATTTTATCTAGAATTCAAATTTGATATGGAGATCTGCCATTGTCATTTCTACTATAGCCACCATGGAATGACATCTGATGAACCGTATGATATTTTATTCTATGCTCATAGTGCTTGCTATTACACCTTCCATATCAGACTCCACCACCATTTGGTAGGTAAAGGACAACAAACTACTTGCATACAGATAGATCTGTAGTCACACAAGACATAGTTGGGGGTTTCTTTGTCCTCTTCCAAGCCAGTGATCCTGAAGTCGACAAAGGAGCGGGCGCTGGAAAAAAAATATGTAACCCAAGAGTTATCACCTTCACATGCATGAAATCAAAGCCAAAAAAAAAATTCAACACTATAAAAGGAGTGCTCCCGTGAACCTGTTCATATGAGAAAAAATACCAGTGAACACCAATCCATCGAAAAATATTGTTCGGTGCTCCATAATAGTAGATTAGATCCAAAAATATAATGGAAGTTGAAACCCTCAGCAACATGGTACCATTCTACAAACCCTAAAAAACTAAAAAAGACCTCAAAAAAAATTTAACCATCTGGTTTTTGATCCATTAAAATATGGAGAGCATACTCCCTCGATAAAAAAAAAAACATTGGAGAGAAAAAAATAAGCAACAAATGGAGGGGATTTCCATGAGAGAAATCCCCCCATGAGGAAAAGCTCCTGAGGCTCACAGGGTAGGGAAGGCCTACTATGATACCATGTTATAAAAGTAAATGCTTGATGTTATTCAATGAAAGTGACTTTGCTTAAATAGAAAAGATGTACAATCTGATCCATTGGATCATAACCAACTTAGTTAATCTCAGCCACATAGATTATCCTAGTAACAACTTAGGATATGAAATATTCTAATATACCACAACAAAGTCATTATGGGATAAGTTGGAAAATTTGTATAAGAAAAAATAAATAAAGAGAAAGGAAATCGAGATCTAGAGGTAAATTTGTTGCTCCATAAAAGAGGAAATGTTTAAAGTGTGGTAAAATAAGGCATTATAAAGATATTGTAGATCTAAAAAGGTTAATAATAGTCAATCATCTGATGAAAAACTTCTACATAATGAAGACCACAAATAAAGATTTAGGGGACTTATTATTAACTACAGTGTACCCAAGTGAATGCCATGACTCATGGCTAATTGAGTTAGGTACTTTCTTTCATATGACTCCTCATAGGGAAGGGTTTTGTGAATATTAAAAGATAAATGGACGTGAAGTCTTCTTAGGAGACAATTCAACATATAAATAATAGGTCGAGGAAGAGTCAAGTTGAGCTTAAAATATGGAAGAATTAAAACCATTCCTGGTGTGTTTCATATTCTAGATTTTGTAAGGAATTTTATATCCATGAGCAAGATGGATGATGGGAGAAAGATGAATGATGTAGGTATGACTATGGTATTCAATAAGGATACCTGCAAGATGTTTCATGGAGTATTGGTGTTAGTAAGGGGAGTTCTTACAAGAAATCTATTCAGACTTGAGGCTAGCACTATAAGTATTAATTGCAATAACTCTTTAGTTGTAGAGGAGAATAATATGGTAGAAGCAAATTTGAGTATTATTGTAGCAAAGACAATGTTGTGGCATCAACACATGGGGCATAGTGGTGAGAAAGGCATTTGAACATTAAAAATGAAAGGTATCGTTGAAGGAACTTCTGATTTCCCATTAAATTTTAATTTTTGTGAGCATTATGTTTTTAGAAAGCAAACTCGAGTCAAGTTTCCTAGTAGTGCTACAAAATTTGAAGGAATTTTGCATCTAGTTCACAATGATGTGTTTAGACTTGCAAAAATACCATCGTTATGTAAATCCATCTATTTTGTTACATTTATAGATGACTTTTCAAGAAAGAACTGGGTATATTTTTTATGGAAAAAATATGAAGCTTTCAATAAATTTAAAGAGTTATAGGCTCTTGTAGAAAATCATATAGAGAAAAAGATAATTTTTTTGAGAAGTGACAATGGTGGTGATTATTTCTCTAATGAATTTGAGTCATTTACAAGGACTGTGAAATAGAAAGGTAGAAAATAACTTCGTATACTCCACAATAGAATGGAATTGCATAACGGATGAACAAGACATTGATGAATAATCCCAAAAGCATGCTAAGTGGTGCAGGGTTAGAAAGGAAATTTTGGGCAGAAGCCATGTTAACTACTTGTTACCTCATCAATAGATCTTCTACCTTTGCTTTGGTGGACAAGACTCTATAGAAAGTGTGTACTGGTAAGAAACCCTCTCTTAGTCATGTAAAGGTTTTTTATTTTGATGCTTATAATTATGTCCCAAAAGAGAAAAGGACTAAGCTAGAATATAAATCTAAAAAATACATATTTGTGGGTTATAGTATTGGTGTTAAAGGATATAAGTTGTGGAACCTAGAAACACAAAAGATTGTTTATAGTTATAATGTGATCTTTAGAGAAACAAAAGGGGTTTTGAAACAAGAAATGCAACCAAGAAAAGAACCTAAAATAGTTTAAGTAAAATTGGAACAAGAGGAAGAACCTATGGTAGAACCTAGTGCTATATAAGAAGATGAACTACAAAGAGTCTAAAGAGAAAAATTTAGAGGAAGAAGGTGAGGAGAAAGTTGATGCAAAACTTGGAACTCCAAGTTTGAGGAGATCGGATCGAGTGAGAAGACTCCCAAAAAGGTATAGCCCTTCAAATATTTGTTTTTTATTTATTATATCAGTTACTGATGAAGAAGCCAAGAATATAAAGGAGGCACTCTAGTCAAGTGAGAATAAGTATTGGAAAAGGGCTATGGAGGAAGAAATGGAGTCCCTCGATTAAAATAAGGTGTGGGACTTGGTGAAATGACCCCATGGAAGAAAACCGATTGGTTGTAAGTGGGTATTCAAGAAGAAGTACAATATAGAAGGAAAGTTGTAGAAGTACAAGGATTGCCTGGTAGCAAAAGAATTTTCTCAAGTTGAGAGAATTAACTATAGGCCCAAAAGGCTACATACTTAGCAAATTTTTGGAAAACTGACTATGTTAAAAAAACTCAAGAGCAATTTTAAACTTTGCTAAAGTATAGAATCCATTGTCAATGCAGTAAAAAATGCTCAGTAGAATTCAAAGTTGTGGAATTCACAAGAGTGACTTCAACATAAGGTTAGTTTCCATAGTGGAAGGCCACAAGCATAGCAAGTTTGGCAAAAATGTAGTTAGGTATTGAAAAGAATATCCACTAAGGATCAGCAAGGTTAAACTCTACCAGAGGGTGAAATTCGAAGTCAGTGCAGTCAAACAAGGCCTAGCAAAGAATGTAGTGGATTTTGGAGAAAGGTACACTTCGCTTCTAGGCATTCATTTTGTAGTCAACATAGTCAAACCTAACCCCATAGAAATAAAGCCAGTGGATTTTTTATAAAGATGCCAATCAATGCAAAACCCCCATTCAGTGGTCAAAGTGGTCAAATCCAACATGACGGATGATGAAGTAGTGAATCTCGAAGGACAAAATAGTTTACTCTAGAACTCACATTCCATAGTCAATCTGCTCAAACCTGGACCATAAAAATTTAAAGTAGCAGATTCTAAAGAAGAAGAAAATGGAGCATAACCTAAGGAGTGTAGCGAAAAGAACCAAGGGAGACCAAGCATCATCATAACAAAGATTCACCTACTTTTTTAGTTACAGATCAATAGAGGAGAGACTTGATCAATAAATAAGGGTAATCCAAATTAACCTAAAACCATCCCAGCTATCAAATTTAGTTGAGAGTTGAACAACTTGTAGAAGCTCAAAATTATAGCATTCATGAAGCATAGTTTTACTGTTTCTTGCAATCCAATTAGATGTTGCCACCTTAGCATCCTGCTGATCTAGCAAAAAAATCCTTGTAATGTATCTAGTTTTTACTATTTTTTAAAATCTATATAAAGAGGTCAAACCCTCATTTTTAAGGGTTGGCTTTGGAGTATTTACCTGATATGTTACTGCAACTTGTTGAAAAATCAATAGAAGGAGCATTACTTGGATATTTACCTCTAGATTTTTGTCTTCATCAATTATGAGTTTATTCTATGAATGCAATTCTACTACTGCTATTATGATTAGTCAATTTTGTTGATATTGGATTGCTATTTTGGAGCAACTTGGAATGGTTCATGCCTAAACATATACTTTAGAGGAATCAAGAACATTAGTTAACCCACAAAGTTTCATTTCTTTTATCCCTCCTAGAGGAATCAAGATTCAATGAATTGTCTTGACCTCATTAAGTGATGAACAGTAAATTCACTTGGCGACTCCCCTGAATGCAAGAAATCAAAAAATCCATTCCAATAGCTCATTTTTTCATGAATACAAGGTCATCTATGAAAAATAAACTAGAGCCTTTTATCTTTTATGAGCTCCCTTTAAGAGGATCCACTATCATAAGAAATTTGTCCTTATATTTTCAATCAAAAGGGAATCTAGCTGAACCACCCCTTGAAGTACCTCCAAGACCACCTCTAACAAGAATAGTACCTGGAAATATGGTTGGATAGGTGAATGTGGTTCCAAACTAGCCTTTGTAGAAATACCCCAGTTGGAATACAACTGGTCCCTTGAGACTTACCCACATGCATGATATCCCTCAAGTTGTATCCAAAGCTATACCCACTTATGATGGATCAAATAAAACTACATACAAGCATTACCAAGATATCTTAAATCTAGCAACAATCCATAATATCATAAATGAAGATGTGATTGTTAGAATATTAGCCTTGAATAACACAAGCTTATACTAAGGGGCGGTGAACAACATAAGATAAAACTTTTCACTTTTCAATCCAAATGATAATAGCAATAATATCAATGCAGTAAATGAAATAATGCATAAATCATCACACATATGAGAGATAGATATTTAACATGGTTCACCCAATGTGGGCTACATCGACGAAGAAATATTACTTATAAATTTCTCAATAAATTTTATAGGATCCAACCCACAGGAGACACCAATCCCTTATAACTACTTTCATGGACACCAATCCATAGGAGATACCAATCCCCTCTGCTCTATTTCATGGACACCACTCACAGGAGACACCAATCCCCTCTACTTTGGTCTTGTGAACACCACTCCATAGGAGACACCAATTCCCTCTGCTCTAGTTTTGTGGACACCACTCCATAGGAGACACCAATCCCCTCTGCTCTAACTACTACTCAAATATACTCCTAAACCTAATCACAATACTGCTCATAACTCTTGCTCAACTCAGCTCCAAAATTTTATCATAATACTGCTTACATCTCTACTCAAATTAACTCCATAACCTGCTCACAAATCTTGCTCATAACTCTACTCAAATTAGCTCTCAAATCTACTCACATGTGCTCAAATCTACTCTGTAACCTGTTCATAAATGTTGCTCACATCTGCTCTAAAACCTACCCAAATATACTCACATAACCTGCTCAAATCTTCTCTCAAATCTGCTAACAACATCTACTCAAATCTGGTCATAAAAGTGCTCAACACTGCTCCAAAACCTACTCAAAAATCTAATCCAAAACCTACTTACAAACATTGCTCATCTTCTCCCAAATCCTGCATACAAACAATGCTCATCTATTTCTAAATATTGCATAATGATGTCATAAATTTCTTTACTTATTCTTCAATGTGCTTTCCTCGAGTAAATCAATTTAGACATATTCTACCCATAATTATTTTATCTTCATGAACATATAGAGAATGATATGCACTAAAAAATACCCAATATGTTCTTCACATTCATTAAGTTTATCACTTTCACATGTCTCATATTTATTACATCAAAATGTAGCTTTAGTCTAGCACTAGATAACTGACCTGGTAATTGTTGATTTCTATATTTACTTCAAAAACCAATCACAATGCACAAGTCCATCCATATCATCTACTCCAAAAATAAATTATGAACAATGCACAAATTTACTTTCAAAACTGATCTATAACTCTTATCAATTTATTTCCAATTTCAATCAAAACCAATGCATAACTTTGCTCTCAAAATTGATCTATAACTCTTATCAATTATTTCCAATTTCAAGCAAAAACAATGCACATCCAATAATTCCTTATACCTCCAACCTTATGACAACAAAAATATTTTCCTTAAATAAAACCATCTTGAGAAAAATCACCATACCTCTAAATCTACCACAATGATGATAATCTTCTTTTGCATGTGGTTTCCAAACCTGTCTTACCAAAATTAATTTTCCTTTCTTTTGCCACTCAAAAATAGGTTAGCATATCTCTTTTTCTTTTCTTGATAAGATAACAAATAAATCACATTAAAAACCCTTATCAAAGATATGCACAATAAAGCTTAAAAATAATATCTTATACCTCCCTCACAATATAAAGCTTTATTAAGAAAACTCAAACCCTTATAACTCCTTTTATTAATTTCCAACAATAAAATCTCACACTAACATAAAAACCCTTATAAATCCTATTTATTTTCAACAATGAAATATCACACTAACATAAAACCCTTATAACTCCTATTTATTTCCAACAATGAAGTCTCACACTAACTTAAAAACCTTATTTCACCCTTTTATTCACATGCAAAAATTATAACCTTAAACTTATACCAATGACCTTATTTCTCCTATCCACCTTTATCAATTTTAATAAAACAAAAATTAATACCTTGCACCACTGCAAATCGATCCACTAACCTCAAGAATCACAACGCTTTCTCAAGTGCTTGTAACCAGCTATGCTGATGCAGCACATGATATTAGAATGGTGCAAAAATAGTTTTGACTCCTTCGTAACTTGATTTTTACTTCCAATAAAAATTTGACGTTGATAGGATTCGACACCTTAACCTCCTACCAAGCAGCGTTCTATGCAGGGCTAGGCTACCATCTAAGCTAGCCACCCGAATGAAAACCAAGGCACACAATTATTAACTTAAGATCTCCTTTTGATTTTTACCTCCAATATGTGTGCTCTTCTCTCCCTTGTCATCTACCCACTACATGAACTCCATGTGAAGGATTTTCAAATTTTCTCCACACTTAGCATAGTGATTTGATAGCCTTTTAATAGGCTTTTGACTTTAGCACTCAACGAGGTTGACTATCATATTTAAATTTTAAAATTTAAACCTTGCCTTTGTATGGTGCACCCAAGGGATGTTGGCCCATGCAATATATATTTAAATTTATTAAATATAACCTTCCAAAACCTTTTATCCTTATCTCTATAATATTTAAATTTGATATTTAACTATTATAATACTTTGCTTTGAGATATACCTTGCCTTGAATATCATGCACCCTTTAACATCAATGACAACTCAATATTTTCAACAAGCCCTATATTTTAGAGGGAAAATCCTTCATTGGTTTAGGACCTTAGAAGACAACAACATTACTTCATGGGATGAATTAGCTGAGCCTTTTGTAGAAGAATTCAATGAGTCTATTGATCCCTTTTCTCTCCTAAACCAGTTCACATCCATGCAAAAGCATCAACAAGAGTCAGTTTCAGATTTTAATCTAAGATTTAGTAGAACCTGGAAAATAATTCCACCTGAAGCTAGGCCCACTGCCCCCCTTGCTTTTATGTACTATATCAGAGCTTTGGGGTCAAAACTTGGGTTACAAACTCAACAGTCTAGAGTCTACACCTTCCCCCAGGTTTACAATGCAGTTGTACAGGCTGAGAATATCCTCATCAATGTAGGAAGGTTACCTCCAAAAACTATCATGCCTTATTGTTCTGAGATTCCTAATACCCAAAGTCAGCCAACTACATCTTCCTACATGGACCCTCCTCCTTTGTCATCACCACTCCCTCAAATGGCTCCAATTCTACCTCCTAAAATACCATCTCCTTCAATCCCTTTTCGCCACTTCCATCTCAAGCACCTCAAGAATCCACCATTCTACTTGATATTCAAAGTACTCTAAAAACACTCAATAATAAGATGAATGTGATGGAGAAAAGAGAGATAGAAAGGTCTCAACCAAGGATATTCCCCTATATTAATAGAGATCAAAAGCTTGGTCCTAGCAATAGTGTAGGAATCAGAGTTAATGTGAATCAAGAAGATCAAGAATATGCTCCTGAGACCAGTCTTGTTAACGTGTGGTGTCTTGTGTGCAATGATCCTCATGATTCAAAATCTTGTGCTATGTACCAATGCCATGTGCAACAAGCTATGGAAAGAGCAAAAAGAAACTAGAAAGGGAGAGTTAACATGTTGTGGTAGTATGATCAAGTCATGACTGGACAAGATTTTCTTGAAGAAGAATAGGTCTCGATCATGACCAGGTCCAAAAAGAAACCCTTGCAAGTAGACCCATAGAAGATGGGTAGTTTCCAAGTTCCTTCACAGAAGAAGAGGGAATCACCACTACAGGGGAATGATCAATTTCCTATTCTACAAGCAATGGATAAAAGTAATGTAGTACCTAGGAGACAAGAGAGGGAGATAAGCATTCCAAGAGGAGGTGAAAAGGAAAGGAACAAAGAGCAAGAAAGTGCAAGAAAGGAGGCCCAAGAAAAGCTAAGTTTCCCTTCCATTACAAAAAGCCAAAGAATTGAGGCTACACAACAATACAGAAGGAACTATGGAGAACCAAAAAAGAGGTATGAAAGACCTTCACTAGTTCAGGCGGAATATAACATTGTGGATGAGTTAAAAAGAGTTCCATCTAGAGCAAGCCTGTATGATACTCTTTTTCTCCCTAGCCAAATAGATTTGTTGAAAGCCTCTCTACATAAAAGGTCCCAAGGAAAAGAAACCACCACTATTTTCAATGTGGCACAAGATAAAGAAAAATATGTCTCCTACCACCTTGAAGAACAAGCCTCCTCCATTCTACATTTCTCTCAGAATGGAAGGATGGGTGGTCCACAATTGTATGATAGACTCAGGCACCTCAACAACTATTATGCCAAAAGTAGTCTGTGATGAGATGGGTATGGAGTATACAAGATCTTGTCAGGGGGTTTTACAACTTGATGGTACCCCTGTAAAGACTATGGGAGTCATAAAGGATGTATTGATGAGGTTGCATAGAGCCCCAAAAATTACCATTGTTCAAGAAATTGTGGTAGTAGACCTGGAGCCTTATTTTGGTATTTGCCTTTCAAGAGAATTCATGGCCAATATGGGAGGATATATGTATCTAGACTACTCCACTATGATAGTCCCCTACAAAGGCAAAAGGATAAGAATAACCCTGAAAAAGCCTATGTCCTTCCACATTGGAAAAATTGAAGAAGACTTGTACAATCATTCAGTGATGGAAGAACCAAAGTTAGTAGAAATATTGGAGGATCTAGAAATAGAAGATGATTTACCCTTCAAATATGATTATAGCCTATCAAAAACTAGGTTGGGTACATACAATATCTCCATAGAAGTTGAGAAGAATATCCCTACCATATCTAACTAGTCACTCAGGTAGACAGAGGTTTGGACAATGCATTTTGATGGAGCAAGATGTAAAAATGAAGTCGATGTTGGTGTAGTGTTGAAGTCTCCTTCAGAAGGAGTGAAGAGTTTTTCTTTCAGATTCACTTGGGCTTGTACAAACAATGTTACAGAATATGAAGCTCTATGCTTGGGATTGATGCAAGCAAAAAAATGGGAATCAAGATATTAGACATTTATGGTGATTCAGAGCTAGTGGTCAACCAAGTGATAGAGAAGTGCAGTAGTAAACATCACTATCTGAAGATTTATAGGAATAGAGTATGGGACTTAATGGAATATTTTGATGCACTAAATCTCCACTCTATCCCTAGAGAATAGAATACATTAGCTGATGCTTTGGCAGTTAAAGGTTCTAATTTTAATCCTTCCTCAGACCTTGGGTCAGCTGCAAGTAAAAGAGTCAAATTAGTCTTCAGACTAGCAGTCCCAGATAGATAAATATTCTAGCAAGTTTTTGACAATGATGAGCAGATAATTGACTTTCTAGTCAGAGAGGCTTGTTTAGCTAATGTGCAAGAAGAGCTTTCCCAAGAAATAGATCAACAAGATGTTATTCAGTTGAAGAACAATCACATTCCTAAAGGCCTGATCACATTGGAAAGCTTGTTTGATAATGAGGATGGAAAGAAGTCAAGGACTATGAAAGTTGATGGTAAAATCTATAGTGAAATTGAAATAGAAGCAAATAAGAAGATTAATGTTGGAATAAGATGCTCTCTAGAAGAAGTTGAGGGAGTCAAGGCATTGTGTTTTAAATACCCAGACATTATTGCCTGGTCTTATGAGGACCTCAAATTTTATGATAAGAAGGTCATTCAACATACCATTGAGCTAGAGCCTGATGCAAAACCTTTCAGACAGAGACAAAGGCCTGTGAATCCTAAAATTGAGTCCATAATGAGGTAGGAATTGATTAAGCTTCTAAAAGGGAAGATCATCTATCCTATCAAGCATTCCACATGGGTTGCCAACTTGGTCCTAGTGAGAAAGAAGAATGGAGACATCCGGTTATGTGTGGATTTTTGGAACTTGAATAGAGCTTCATTAAAGGATCATTATCCACTTCCTCAGATGGATCAAATTCTGTAGATGGTGTCAGGAGTAGAAAGATATTCCTTGCTGGATGGCTTCTCTGGATACAATCAGATTTGGGTTAAGGATGAAGACCAGTTCAAAATAGCCTTCACCACCAAGTGGGGCACATTTGCTTATCAGAGAATGCCATTTGGCCTATCCAATGTAGGAGCCACCTTCCAGAGGGCCATGGACTATGCTTTTGGTGAGCTGATCAATAAAATCATTTTGATTTATCTGGATGATATGACAGTGTTTTCTCATAGGAAGGAATCACATCTTGAACATTTAGAGAAAGTTTTCCAGAAGTGCAGAGAGTTTGGCATATCTCTTAATCCAAAGAAATCATTCTTCATTGTCCATGAAGGCAAATTATTGGGACATGTAGTCTCCAAAAATGGGATGGCAATAGATCTAGATAGAATAAAATCAATTCTAGCCCTTCCCCTACCTACAAATAAGAAAGGGTTGCAATCCTTCTTTGGGCAGATTAACTTTGTGAGGAAGTTCATCTCAAACTTTGCTCAAGTGGTCAGGCCCATCTCAGAGTTACTTAAGAAGAATATGGAATTCAAGTGGATTGAGAAAAGAAAGCAAGCCTTTGAGGCTATAAAGCAAGCAATTGCAATTGCACTAGTATTGATAAATCTTGATTTTAGCAAAGATTTTATTTTATATGCCTATGGAGTTGAGGAAAGCTATGCATCAGTACTCACTCAAAAGGATGAGAATGGAGAGGAACACCCCATATTCTTCTGGAGTCAAAATTTGCATGAGTATCATACAAAGTATAATTTTATTGAAAGATAGGTATTTGTTGTGATGAAATATTTAAAGAAGTTCAGGTAGTACTTAGTTCAAAGTAAGACTCTGGTCTACGTGGTGCACCCAGATGTAAGAAAATTTATCCTTCAAGGAGAATTGGGTGATAAAAGGGTTGGTTGGATTACTAAAATATAGGAGTATGATGTAGAAATCCACCCTACCAAGTTGGTCAGAGGAAGAGCATTATGTTAAGAACTCATAGCTAAGGCAGATTCAAAATAAATAGTAGCCTATCAAGGAGTAGAGGATGATCAAAATGATAGTTTTCTAGGAAATTCTGATTGGATAGATCAATTGATAACCTATTTTCAAATAGGGGTATGTTTGTAAGGTCTCAATCCTTCATAGTGGAGGAGATTTAGATTGTAAGCTTTGAAGTATGTATTACTTCTGAAAGGTTTGTATAAGAGGAACCTAGATGGAGTACTCCTAAGATGTCTGAAAGATAATGAAAAATAGAAGGTCATCAAGGAATTTCATGGAGGCCTATCCGGAGGTCACTTTTTAGGAAGGATAACTACTATGAAAATAATAAGAGTAGGATACTACTGGCCCACTATCTTTATAGATGTTTTCAAGGTAGCTAAGGCATGTGATAAGTGTCAAAGATATGTGGGAAGAACCAAGAATGCAACATTTTTGCTCAAACCAATTCAGGTAGAGGAGCCCTTCCAACAATGGGGACTCGACTTTGTTGGAGTCATCAATCCCAATTCATCAATAGGTCATAAGTTCATCCTTACTACCACTGACTATTTCACTAGATGGGTTGAGGCTATTCCAACCAAGAAATCAGACCAGGAAGTAGTAATTGATTTTCTAGAAAATTTGATTACAAGGTTTGGAATTTTAGAGGCACTAGTGAGTGATAATGGCCCAACTTTCATAGGTGCAAAATACATTGAGTTCGCAAGAAAGTATGGCATAAATATAAATAATTATTCTAACTATTACCCTCAAGGAAATGGATTAGTGGAATCCACCAATAAAAACTTGCTCAAAATTCTGAAAAGGGCATTGGAAGAGAACAAAAGGAGTTGGCATCTGTTACTTGACCAAGTTTTATGGGTAGATAGAATCACTATCAAGAGGTCTATCAAGACATCTCCTTATGCATTAGTTTATGGCAAGGAAGTTATTCTACCTACTCATCTAGAGATACCAACTTTGAAATGGGCCAGCCAAGATCCAGAGCTTGATCAAAGTCCGCTAGAGGCTAGATTGATGCATCTGCTACACTTGGAAGAACAGAGAACTCAAGCATATGAGAAATTTCAGAAATACTCCATGAATACCAAAGAGTGGTTTGACAAAAAAGCAAGGTTCAAAAAGTTCAAAGAAGGAGATTCAGTGCTAAGGTGGAATGTTGAAAAGGCTAAGCCAGGCAATCACCAAAAATTTGATTCTTTCTAGGAAGGACCATTCAAGATTGTCGAAGTAAAGGAGAGCAATGCCTTCCAGCTCCAAGATCAAAGAGGAAACATACAACCCATTCCTATAAATGGGTATCATCTCAAACTATATTTTAGTTAGAGGAGCTCTCCTATTGTAATATATGTACATATGTTGTATTATATTTTCTTTATGTACGCATGTTGTATTATATTTTCTTTATTAAGTCCAAAAAAGCAAATGGAGAAAATGAGGTCATTTTCCGCTTGCAAAAATGACTATGATATACTCCACAAGGAGGTAATGCAATGTAGAATCCATAGTCAAAGTGGTCAAACAATGCTTACCAAAATCTAGAACAATGGAATTCAAAGTTCAACGGAGTTTTCAAGAGGCCTGAAATCCTTCAATAGTTTCAAAATGGCAAAGTTCTAAAATCCATAGTCAACTTGGTCAAAGTTACCATTGCAGAAATACAACTAGCAGAATTTTGAGGAAAGCACCAAAAGGAACATGCATTTTCAGACAAGCAAAATCAGAAAAGAAAGTATAGCATTAAAATCCACTGAGTTCATCATTCCACCATGAATATGGGTAAATAAATGCACCTTGAGAAGTGTACCAATGGATAGTTTACCACCATCTACCATGAATGTCATCCAATCAAATATGCATACTTCATTGACAAGCCATGCTTCGCAACATATGATTCACTCATTTGAAATCATGGGAGGTAACCACCCACTCATTCTCATTAATGGTGAAGGAGTGCTCAAAAACCTATTTAAGCAAGCAAATTCAAATTTTTAGTCATTTGCGAGCAATCGAGTTGAGGAACTAGAGTACTGTTGAGAATAGTTTGTTGCATACTCCCTAGAGCAATTTGTGAAGAGTGAGTTACTTAGAAGCTAAAATGGCATCATCTTCAGCAAAGTATATTAGGAAATCTAGCAAGGTGGAAAGACCATATTACATAGATAAGAAGGTAGGGGTCGTAGACACAAGGATGACGTACTCAACCAGAGATAACCTGAGATGGGGATATGAAGACAAATTCTTCAAGGGGGAGCCTCTTCTAGACCAAGGTATTGGGGCTATGTATTCTTTCCTTGCTTATTATATTTGTGATGTAGTCCATCCTTACCCTAAATTAGTATCTGCCATAGCAAAATTTTATGACCCTACATCTAGGTCTGTAAGAATGTCCCATGACAAGGTTTTGTTTCATATTATTGAGCAAGCTTATCGAGATCTATTTGCAATGGGACAAAAATCCTCTGTACCCCCTAGAGAGTTTAGCTTAGAGCAGTAGGCCAAATATTACACTCTAAGGAACTATGCACAAGATGGAAAATATTTTAGAACCTGGGTGTATGGCCAGCTTAAGACCATTAAGTCCAGTCAAGCCCTACCCATGACTCCTATTCCTACTAGTGAATTTGTAGAACCAGAGTTGTACTCCATGTTGGCCATAATAGCTGACCTTGAGTCAGACCTAGATGTAAGATACTGGTAATTGGCCACTACATATTGCATCTCCAACACCAAGATGTACACGGCATATAGGGGATAACAACAATGCCCCAATTTACTTCAACTAGCCTACATTTCTCACCAAGAAAATGCATGAGTAGCTGGTGGATATGAAGGAAGATGAAGAGAATCTAGTATTCAGACATTGTTCCAATTTAGTTTGGATGTTCTTTAGTGCTACTAAGGATGAATATCCATGGATATCAGTGGTCGATAAGGATGCATATGGACATATACTAGTATATTATTGGACAAGGGTTCTGAGCAGAACATAGTCATATTATACTTTCAATTTTGAATTTCTTGGACTAGCTCTATGAGTTATGTATGGTGACTACCCTAGATTAGCCTCAAATATTGAAAAGAAAATCAGAGTGAAAGGGTAGAAGAAGATAGGGTACCTCCTAATAGAGGGTATAATCATAAGATTATATGGTTTCATAGAGAAGTCATTCTTGTTGCCTCATTATGTCACCCACCACTTATTTACACTAGAATATTATAGGTAGGTGGACTACATAAACTATAGGTTTGGTTCCAAAAATAAGAGAAGAGCAATCATGGAGTATGGTTTCAATGAGGGTGATATCATCGTATGGAAGAAATGGCAATGTGAGCAAATCATAGCAACCTTGGAGAAACTAGGTCTTAGCCAACTTCCATAGAGGTGGGGATATGATCTAGATGATTTGTTCATAGAAAGAATTAAGGAGCTACATGGAGAAAAAGTAGCTAAATTAGTGAAATCCAAACGCACACACATGGAGAAGCACATAGGAATAATAGAGAGCAGTCCCCCATCCGATGGAATGTAAGTTCTATGGAACCACTTCCACCTTGGAGAGATTTCTATGTGCATGCAAATGACTATGACCCAACCAAGAGTTCTCATCAACTCGGTGATGTCAAAAGGAAAGAAATGGAAGAAACTTACAAATGATCTCCAGCCAAAATTCTTGAATGGTGGAAGATGAGGGTTGAGAGAAATGCAATGAAGGGCAAGTATCCCAATCCTAAAATTGATGAAGAGTTTGAGAGGAGGTACGATGAACATGTTGCAACTTGGAAGGCCCAGAAAAAGAAAAGCCTAGCATTAGTTCTAGGAAAAGTAGAAATGAGTGAGGTCAAAAAAGGTAAAATAAAAAGCAAGAAGGCTAGAGTAGCTAAAAATTAGCAAGAGTCCACTCCACCATCCACTACTTCTTTACAACAAAATGAGGATACCATGAAATAAGTAGGTGCAACAGAGGATACTCCAAGGAGGAGAAGGTCCAAATGTAGAGCCACTGAGGCAAAGACCCCTATAAAATAAGATCAGAATAAAAAGGGAAAAGCATTAGACCTCACTGCTACAACCTCCTCCAAGAAGAAAGGTAAATCAGTCCTAGTTATAGAATCTACAGAAGCACTTCCTCAATGGGAACTACAACCTACTATAAAATTTAAGAGGAAGGTGGAAGGTGCAGTATTGGAAATTGACATTATAGCTCTTAAGAAGTAAAATTTGAATAAAGTAAAGGAGGTGACACAATCTCCCACTACATTAGGAGAGGAGAGAACTCAGGAAGAACAATAGAAGAGTACTAAGGAGATTCTCACATAGTCTACTATAGTAGGCTCAGGTATGATTTTTGATCTCTTTCCTCCTTCTCCTACTTATTCCCTAAAGAAATCTCACTCCCCTTCTCAAGATCAAAATATATTAGAAATATCATCATCAAAACCTAACTCCCCACAACCATATCCACCTCATCCACATTCACCTCCTCATTCAGACCACTCTCCACTTCATACAACTAAGAATCCTAAAGCATCATCTCCCCCTCCTTCATCATAGGTTCCAGTGTCATCTCCACCTCCAAATTCCATAAATCCAACTCCCCCATCATCATTACCTCCATTGGTAATGGCAATATCACTACCATTAACTCCTCCATCAACTGCAACTAGTTCTATTTTAGTTGTTATTTTTATTGTGGACATAGACTCCACTCTTATTACCTCCACTCCCCTCTCAGATATGGTGGTCCCTTTCTTCCCTGTAAATGTCACTCCATCTACTCCTATGGATCACCCCATAGTAGCATATTTGCAGAAGATCAAGAGCACCTCACTAAGAGCACAAAATTTTTGGAGCATGAAACTGGCTCAATCTTCCAAAGGAGCTGCTAAGGTGAGAAGAACAATGATGGTTGATCCTGTGTCTTGATAGAGGATAAAGTACAAGATGATCCCCTTGGTTGATAAACTAGAGGAGGATATGATAGTGGAAGACTATCAGATAGTGGAAAATATTGAAGATATAGCATATTTGGTCACAGAGGATGTGTTGGTCACTACCAAAGCTGGATTAGAAACCATGTTCATCAAAATTGACATCTATAGGGAGCAGTCTACCAAATTGGAGGAAAAGGTTGCCAAGCTTCAAGCTACCATCAAGGACCAAAAGAAAGAAATGCAAGCTTTGGTGAATGATGCTAAGAAATGGTAGAATAAGTTTGAAAATATGGTTGATTTCAAGGAACAGGTTGAGCAGTTATAGGAGTAGAATAAAGAATATGTAGAGCAAATACAGGCTTTATAGTAGTAGCTCTAGGTTGAGAGAACAAAGGTGCAGGATTCTCCAAGACTAAGGTGAAGCAAGTCAGAAAAGAAATCTTGTCTAAAATCTTGGAGAGGTGCTCCAGAATCCAACACATCTTTGACTTCATGGATGAAGCCAGTGAGGTGTTGCAAATGATAAAAGAAGATATAAAGGCCATCACCAAACAAATACGACCGATAGCTCCTCAGGCCAATGAAATTCTCAATTTGTCTGAGGCTAAGTGTAACCAGTTGGGTAAGCCTATTCCCAATAAGGATTGGAACACCTCAAGAATTGTAGCTAGAATCATCCTAAAAAGGAATAGTTTGCTTCAGAAGGGGTGGTCATTAATTGATAAATTGGATGATGAGCTTCAGAAGATCATTGATATCAATGAAGAGATGGTGCAGTATGGTTTCAATAGATTTTGGGAGGAGAATAATCTGATGATATCAAAGGAGGAGCTCCAGAAAAGCATACAGGCATTGATTGAATATGAATCAAAAGTGGATGCATGGCAAGAGCCAATCGATCAGGATAAAGTAACCTAGCTGATAAAAAATTCAACCAGATTGAAAGATCTGATGGTAAATTTGGTAGAATGGGGAACTTCTTTCTCCTATGATATTATGGTTGAACTGTGTTACGTCCACCGACAACTTTTGGAAATTCAAAATCCTTCTCTAGCATCTTGGAAAAAGGCCATGGATACCTTGAACCAAGCTAATCAGATCCTGAAAGGAGATCCAAAATAAAAGGAGGCTAAAGATAAGGAAGTGTAGGAGCATTCAAAAGAAGATCAAGAGGAAGAAGTATAGGAATAAGAAGCTAAGGAAGATGAAGAATAGGAAGAAGACCAAGAAGGAGAAGGTAATGAAGCTGAGGAGTAGGAGGATCAACAAGAGGATACACATGAAGAAGAATAGGAGGAAGAGGTTGAAGAAGAATATAAAACCATAAATATCTTAGATGAAGAGATGGTAGAAGATACTACCAAAGAGCAAGACCAACAATAAAGGCATGAAAGTGCCAATAATTTTGTTGTAACATAGTTCAAAAGTTTTTAATAATTTTGATTAGCAGAATAAGCCATAGAGGTAGTTTTGTAAAAGCATTTTTGAGCCTGACAATGTCAGAAGGTAAAAGAAGCATGAGCCTGTCTAGGCATGTAAAAGTTGTGAAGCTGAGTTTTGAGGAATAACTATTTGACCAGGTATATAAAGGAGTATATTTCCATGCATTTTGAGTATAGTAACAACTTCTTCTAAGCATGGTTTCCATATGAACCTTTACTCTCTGAGTCTTCCTATAATGGCTTAAGAGAGTGAGGTTTATAAGGAAGTTGTTCCTGGAAGCATAGTCTACAACCAACTAGAGCGAGTTTCACTTGTTCCCCAAGGAGATCAATCAGCAAAAGTGAAGACTACATATGGATAGGTACATGGCTATGGTGCTAAGCTCACCCATTCATTTTTGACTCCAGTGCCCAATGGATAAGGATATGAGTTCGTAAGCCTTGCTAGCAATGCTCCCTAGGAGGCACCAAAATGTAGGCCCAAAAGGCTACATACTTAGAAAATTTTGTAAAATTGGCTAAGTGTTCAGAGAAAACTCAAGAGCAATGTTAAACTCTACTAAGGTGCAGAATCCATGGTCAGCATAGTCAAATAGTGCTAAGTAGAATTCAAAGTTGTGGAATTCATAAGAGCGACTTTAGCACAAGGTTAATTTTTATAGTGGAAGATCACAAGCATATCAGTTTTGGTAAAAGGGTGACTAATAAGGATATCTAAGTATTAAAGGTTAAAATCTATCAGAATGTGAAATCCATAGTCAGCATAGTCAAACAAGGTTTAGCAGAGATTGAAGTTGTGGATTCTGGATGTTAGGAGGTAAAGCAGTGTCAAAATCCACCCAAGGTTGATGCAAATAAGAATTTCATAGTCAACTTGGTCAAACCCAACCTAGCGGAAAATAAAGTAGCAAATTTTAGAGAGGAGATAGTTTGCTTCAGATGATCATTTTATGGTCAACATGGTCAAACCTGACCTACAAAATGAGTAGGGATTTTATAGAAATATGCAAGCATCACAAGAACCCCATTTTATGGTCAAACTGGTCAAACCTATCCTAGTAAAATAGAAGTGGATTCCAAAGAAGAAGAAATGCAATGAAACCTAAGGAGTGCAAAAAAGAACCAAGGAAGATCAAACATCACCGAAATCAAGACTCACCTACATTTTTAGTTATAGATCAATGGTGGAAAGTCTTCTCAAGAATGAAGGATGATCTAGATTGACCTGTAACCATTCCAACTATGGAATTCAGTTGAGAGCCGAACAACTTACAGAGCTTAGAATTGCAACATTCATGGAGTACAACTCTACTATTTCTTAAAATCCAATGAGAGGCCACCACCTCAACATTCTACTGATCTGGCAAAAAAATCCTTGTAATGTTTCTAGTTTTTACTATCATTGTAAAATCTATATAAAGAGGTCGAACCCTCATTTTTAAGGGTCGGCTCTGGAGTGTTTGCTTGATATATTACTGTAACTTGCTGAGAAATCAATAGAAGGAGCATTACTTGGATGTTTACCTCTAGCTTTTTGTCTTCATCAATTGTGAGTTTATTCTGTGAATGCATTTCTACTACTACTGTTATGATTAGTCAATTCTGTTGATATTGGATTGCTAATTTGGAGCAACTTGGAATGGTTCATGCCTAAACAAATATTGTAGAAGACTTCTATTTTTGTTAGTCTAAGTGTTGATCTAATTCTGCTATTTGGATTATTAGCATTTTAGATGTTTGAAATAGTTTTCTAAGTATTTCATTATTTTAATGGTGAAGATAATAAGTTTTGAATGTTGTTAGTCCTAAGTGTGGCATACTAGAAATGTGATTGATCAGCGGATTCTTAATATTTGTCAATGTTGTTAGCTCTATCCGACCATTATTCATTCAACTATTTTCTAACCCTTATCTCATTTCTATCCCTAAACTTACACTTTTATTTGAGCTTAATTGAGCCAACACCTGAATTAGTTGATAAGGTATACCAACCTACTCTGGAGGTTGGATTGAAGTAATATTTGATCCATCCAATGTTAGGGTTTGAGTTGTGATTAGTGGGTATGCACCTCCCAGAAGTCATAGATTCATAGTCATAGTTCAAGTTTTCCTTGATGTCAATTCAGACCCCAACATTAACTTTGGTGATATTTTCTATCTTGTGGCTAAACTAACTTTAATTATATTTTTGTTGGCTATTTATGCTTCTTTTGATCTTGAAATAGAACATATGGATGTAAAGGCAACATTTCTACATGGTGAACTTGATGAAGACATATATATGTCACAACCAAATAATTTAGGGTAAAAGGTAATATATGCAAGTTGAAAATTTTCCTTTACAATTTGAAGCAATCTCCAAGAATGTGGAACCAAAAATTTGATAGATTTATTTTGACACTTGGGCTTGGAAAAAGCAAAGTAGATGTGTGTGTGTATTTTAAACAAGAAGGAAATTTTTTTTTATCATTGTTTTGTATGTGGATGACATGCTAATAATTGGTAAAAATAAGGAGATGATAAAGTTACTAATATCTTAGTTATCTTTTGAATTTGACATGAAGGATTTGGGTGTTACAAAATTTATTTTGGGTATGGAAATCATAAAGGATCGTGCAAATAGAAATTTGTGGTTAAATCAAAGGAAAATATTTATTTGATACTATAGAGGTTTATGATGCATGATTGTAAACCAGTATGTACTCCATATTCTGTTGGTCAAAAGTTATCTGTTGAATAGTGTCCTAAAACATATGAGGAAATTGAATAAATGCATCATATTCCTTATGCTAGCATTGTTGGTAGTCTGATGTATAATGGTTTATACTAGACCTAATATTGCACATGCAGTGGGAGTAGTTAGCAGATATATATCCAATCCAAGAAAGGAAAATTGGATTGTTGTGAAGAGGATCTTTAGATACTTGCATGGATATTTAGATAGAGTGCAATATTTTTGGACAACAATCTTAGTTTTCATGATAAATCAAAACATATTGATATCAAGTACAATTTTTTAAGAGAGATGGTTGAAAGGAATTGAGTGATGTTGGAGAAAGTTGATATAGAGAATAATGTAGTCGATTCTTTAACAAATGCTATACTTGCTAAAAACAATTCTTGGTGTGGAAGATCTATGGGCATGGTTGCCCTTGATAGTTGACAATGGTAGTTTTTGGCCTCTATAGAAATATTCAACAAGTGAGAAAATGTTGGAAATATGTTGAATATTTTCCATGTTATTTTGGTGGGTTTTCTTAAACTATTTTGGTGGGTTTAAATCCATGGTATTGTAAAAATTTGTTTGTGTTGTTATTTAATTGCACTTGCATTAGGGTTTGAAGAGAGATACGATATTAACATTATTTTATAGGAGATAGTTAAGTTTATACAATAAAGAGATATTACTATGTTGGGTATTTTTCCCATAAGGGTTTCCTAGGTGAAATACTATGTTATGTGTGTATCTATTATCTTCTTTTTTCCTTTGATTATGTATTTACTATTTTTCTAGATTTAGTTTATCAAGGCCTTTTGCTCTTAAAAGATGTTGAAATTATAATGATTCATGGCCAAAATCTAACATCGTGTGATGTTTTGGATAGTCCTAAGGGTATTTCATTGCACAATGTATTAACTATTTTGTAATACTTTATTATGTAAGCCCTATGATATGTGGTTAACCTTGTTATGGTTAAATTCTATTTATGTTTTATTGGCTATCCATCTAGATTTTTAATTTATGTTTAAAACTACTATAAATTGGAGGGAAATTTTTTTGTAATTTGAATTTGAAATTTTTGATGCTAGCCACATTTTTCTCATGCACTCACATGCTCATACCTTGCAACCAATAATATCTATTTTTGGCATATTTGATAGACTCTCCATGGGAGGTCATGCTAGCTTTAACTGCTTTAGAGAGGTGGTACAATAATTTTGCAATAGATTGTATGTTATTTAGCATTGGGAGGTTGGGGGGTTGATTTCCCATACAACTTGGGCTTTTGTGGTTAGGTGATTTATAGGGTGTAAGTGGCATTACGGAGCCCTCATTCTCTAGTTGACATGGAACAACAATTAGTAGGGTTTTTCCAATAGAATTTAAAGACAAAGGCTTTGGGTTCAATCTCCCACCATGGCCTTTTTAATATTGATTGAAGACCTAGGTAGTGTTAGCTACAACATTATTGATGGGCACTTTGTACTAGATGACCATGGTTTTTTGGTAAGGTAGCCCCTTATAACATGTTTAGGACCCTAAGGACATAGGCTTGAGTTTCTATGCACAAGTATTTTGTTGAAGATGATAGAAATTTTGGAGATAAACATGGTATCTTAGTTTCCCATTCTCAATGGGAAGCTTTCTTCCTTGGTTACACCAAGGTGTTTAACAATTGAAGGGCTTGTGTTTGAACCTCATGGAGGCATGTTTTGTTTTATTCATAGTAGATTGAACCCCTAACCAATGTGGCGGATGATACGTACCTCTATAATTTCACCTTAAACAATTTTTTAATATACATATATATCTACTCAACCAATAACAATGTTGCAAGTGTCATTAATTTGGAAGATCAAAGGAGGTAAAGTGGTAAAAGTGGTTTTATTGTAACAAAAAATTAGGTTTTTCCAAGTGGTAGTTTGGAATTGATCCTTACAACTCTAAGGTTTGGTGATTTATTTTTTATTTTTTGGGGTCCATTAGGGAAAAAATTTGGAGTCCATATCTTTTGCATATAGAAGCATTTTGAGCCCCTTTTTTAAATTGCATGATTTTTTAAGCAGAGGAGAGGAACCATGATTTTTTAAATTGCATATAGAAGCATTTTGAGCCCCTTTTTTAAATTGCATTTGAAGAGAGATAGAACGAGAAGAAATAAAGGAGAGGAGAGGAGATTGAGAGATATAGATAAAAGGAATGCTCTTATTATGCTACTCAAATCTTGGTCCATGTATGTAATGCTCATTGTCCATTTTCTATTTGCATTAGTTATTTTCCATTTGCATGAGTCATTTCATTAGATTTATTTTGATAGGTGCTACTAACAAAGTGTATGTTTGCATGTGTGTAGGTGTTTGAAGCATTCTCCTCCATCACGGTGGTTCACACGCGACAAACCCTCCGTCAACACTTGCTTGGAACATGAAAGACGAAGACACCATGATTTTATTGTAAAAGAGGATTATTCTCTTATTTGGCATATGTGGGTCTCAAGATTGTAAAAACACCCTCTACGAGGATCATTTATACTCAAAAAGAGACTTTATCAATTAAAACAAAGATATTATTTCATTGCAATGCTGTGTTTTTTATTGTTTTCAATGGTGATCACGATGGCCCATTGATATGTGGCACCAAAATTTTTGAGACCAAAAGGTATGAATTTGTAGTAGAATTTCCCCCAACGTGTGGTAAAGGATGTCTTGGGAAGATTGACCTAAATATGATTGTAGCCTAAAAAACCATCCATGAGGGATAATAGTTCATGTCCTGCAGTTGTGTCGACTAGAGTGTCGATGTTAGGAAGGTCTTTGATTGCCTCACTGAACACAATGTTAGACTTAACCCCAAGAAATGTGTCTTTGGAGTTACATTTGGAAAACTCTTGGGTTTCATAGTCCCAAAATGAGGCATTGAGGTTGATACCGTAAAAGTCAATATGATACTTAAAATGCTATCCACTACCAACCTTAAGGAGTTGTGCAGCTTACAAGGAAAGATCACATCCATCAAACGCTTTATAGCACAATTGTTGGATAAATTTCAACCCATGAATTGAATCTTACACAAGGGGTCCCATTCAAATGGTATGACAAGTGTTAAAAGGCCTTTTATGAGATTAAGCAATACCTATAATCTCCACCAATTTTAGCTCTATCTCACTCTGGTGTACCATTTTTACTATACATAGTAGCTATCAATTTTGCTTTAGGGATCATGTTGGCCAAAAATAATGAAGTGCATAAGGAACAATCTGTTTATTACATCATTCGCACCCTAGTGAGCTACAATATTAAATATGCATACATTGAGAAGATTTACCTAGAAATGGTATTTACCACTAATAAGCTATGCAATTACATGCTCAATCAAACCATGTATGTCGTATCTAAAGAAAATCATTCACGGTACATGATGAATCAGATATATCATAATAATTGTACCATGAAGTGGATCATGCTATTGATAGAATTTGACCTTGAATTCATAAGATAAAAATATATCAAAGATCAAGAAATTGTTGATCAATTAGCAAAGGCTCCTCTTCAGGATAATCAACCTCTTACCATTGAGTTGCCTAGTGATGCAGTTTTTACATTATCCAACTTGCCTGAACCAGAAGAACCAAAAAATCAAGCTGATATGATGTTGTTCTTTGATGGTTTCGTTCTTCACACCACAAGGGGATCCTCTACCCCTATCATTTAAAATCAATTTCCCATGCACCAATAATAATATTAAATATGAGGCCCTCCTTTTGGGCCTTCAAGTAGCTATCACCATGAAAATCAAGAAGCTAAATATCTTTGGTGATTCCTTGCTCATTGTCAACCAAGTCAAAGAGATCTATTAATGTAGGTATCCAATATTACAATATTATAAAGCCCTTGTGGATAAGCTCTTACCTAAACTTAAATGGTATAACATCGAGGTAGTCCCTTGTACATCTAATCATTTTGTGGATACCATGGCATATTTGGGATATTTAATTCCACAAAATACTTTAGATGATATTACAACCATTCATGTCAAAATACTTTTGCAATCAGTGATTTCATGTGAATCTTCCAAATATGTTGACATTTTCCACATGGTTTAGATTGAACCACACCATGATCAGTTCTCTTGCATACATGAATTTTTAACACATGCTTCTTGGGGTCCTTGATCTCCAATAGTCCTTTTGAGAACAACACAACAATTCATCTTAAGGTTGTTTCCCAATCAGCATTCATGTGGGATGACCCTCAAAGGGATCAAGTAGTTCATTCAGTCAAGACTCAACAATATCAATATTGGCTTACCCAACTCAAGGATTTCTTGAAGCTTGGTACTATCCTTCTAGTATTTTCACATGTTGCCAAACTAAAATTCAAGCAAAAAGCAACAAAGTATACCTTGTTGGAAGACATTTTATATTGTAGAGGCTATGATGATCTTCTTATTTATTTTCTAGAGCCCCACGCATCTGCTTGGGTAGTTTTGTAGGCTCATGATGGTACTTGCAATGGCCATTTCAACGACATGTCTATTTCCAAGTGCATCCTTTGAATGGGCTATTATTGGCCTACTATTATTGGCAACTCCTTTTTTGCTGGTATATGGCAAGGAGGCTATTATGCCCTTGGAGTTATAAATTCCTTCATTGCACATATCACTTCACTAATTCATCGATGATGATACTGGGCGACAAGCTCACCTTGACCAGTTGACCCTTTTTTATGAGCATCGTGTTAATGCTCTCGAGCACCTCCATGTTTATCAAGATTGCCTTAAGCGAGCTTATGATATGAAAGTCCATCTTAGGGACTTTAGAATTGGATACCTTGTGCTTAAATAAAATTAGCAAAACTCCAACTTGCCATCACACACGTGAGACAAATTCATGGAAAACTGGTTAGGCTCATTTATCATCACATAGAAGATAGGGCATCTGGGACGTATAGGTTAGCATCTCTTGAAGGTGTTGTAGAGCCTAAACCTCTCAACATACTTCACCTATGGGCATTTCATGCGTAAGGCCCAACTCAAAAATCTCCAAAGACACTTAAACCCTTTGGTCAACTAAAAAGATACAAAAATAAAATAAAAATAAAAAATCAATCAAAAACAACCAAATACAATAGAAATTTGAAAAACATAAAACTTCGCATCATCAATCGCATTGCATTTCATCATGCATTTCTCATCATTACATTGATCTACTAGTGGCATTAGGCATATTAATATGTCATTCTTGCATTTCCACAAATAAGCACCATGCTTGTATAATTATCAGAAGTCTTAATCAACCTTATCCACCATCATCATTTAAAATTTTCTTATGAGCTCTTGCCTATTAAGGGGTCTTCGTAAGATAGGGTAGATACCGAATGAACATCAGCAATGATTTTTAGAAATCCACTGACTATTTTATGAACATATTTTAGTTTACAAGATATTATAAGGAAATCATCGACATCACAAACATCATATCATCCACATTTCCCTTTGTGAGTAACTATTTTTTTCAACACATCCAATAAGTCATTATGCGGTGTTCACTAGGGTTTTTGATTATTCATCCATTCCTAGTTTTCCTTTTAGATTGTGTAGAAATGTGTCTTGATTTTAGAAGGTAGGGTATTGCTTTGTTCATACCTTGCATATCTCAAAATCCCAACAATAAATCACACATTAAAATCCATTTTTGAACGAGGAAGGATGAACCACCAACATAGTCCTTACCACCTTAAGAAAAAAGTTTCCCTTGCTCATCCTATTATGTGCATGGTCTAGGATGCTAAGAATTAACAAAAGGACAAGCTTCCCCTACCCAAAGCAATAAAACCCCTTGCTCCATGAAAATGAGCAAGTATCCCGCAAAAAAAAGAGCAAAAAGTGGTTTTCACCACTAAAGCAAATAAATCCCCTTGCTCCTCACCAAAATGGAGCAATAATTTCCAATAAAAGAAATCAAAAGAAAAGAAGGGGGTAATGAGCTTGAATCTTTGGAATCCTTAGTTATTCAAAAATTGTGGGATGATCTCCATTACAACAATGGGTTAATAAAACCCATCTTGCAATGGGGTAGTCTTATGCATGGCGATATATTTATCACATTAGCAACCTTCTTTTGTACAAACCAATTTTAGCTTACGGTTGCACTAGTTTTTGGTGGTTTGTATTGCCTAGAAGTCAAGTCCAACTGTGTCCAACATCAGGATCATGACGAGTATGAGGTGATCCTTATTACAGCAATGGGTTGAATGAAACCTACCTGTAAATGGGGTAGTATTATGCATCATCTTAGTGAACATCACATGCATACATAGGGATATTGAATATCTTGGTCTTCCTAGCAGAATTTTATCTTTCAAAGTCCTCTATAGTCAGTTTGAATCTTTTGACTACTTAACTAGGGTGTTTGAGTCTCATGAAAACCATGTTGTGCCCTTATAACATCTTGTTGGTCATCCATATATCATCTATATTTTCATCATCTTACATATGATTGGCTTCCAAATTTATGACTTTATTGAAAATGTTAACATTTTGATTGATGACTTTTATACATTCTATGGTGCTTACATTTAGGTTCTTTTGCATCTTACAATGTCTAGGCATACATTCATCATCCACAATTGCATCCATAAAGTGCATCCATGCATCACATAAAACAAAAAACCCCAAAGGCACTTAAGCCCTTTGGTCAAATCACCATCTAAAAGCCCCAAAGGTATTTAAGCCCTTTGGTCACACCAATCAAAAGCTCCAAAGGTACCCACAAGTCCTTTGGTCACAATCAAAAGGCTCCAAAGGTACCCACATTCCTTTGGTCAAAATTCATCCAAAATGTCCCAAAGGTACTTAAGCCCTTTGGTCAACATCAAAAAGCTCCAAAGGTACCCACAAGTCCTTTGGTCACAATCAAAAGGTTCCAAAGGTACCCACATTCCTTTGGTCAAAATTCATCCAAAACATCCCAAAGGCACTTAAGCCCTTTGGTCAACATCAAAAAGCTCCAAAGGTACTCACATTATTTTGGTCACAATCAAAAGGCTCCAAAGGCACCTAACCCCTTTGGTCACATAAAATCTAAAAAACTTGAGTGAATTTCATATCTAGTGATTTACTCTATACAACGATTATTTGTCCATGCAATTCGGTAGGATGAGTGAATTGCCATAATATCACTCGCCTAAAATAGTAATAAATTGTTCAAATCAAGGTTATAAAGGGTCATGCACCCTATAAACTTTAATAGCGGTCCCTAAAAACCTACATCAAGTCATCTTGGTCAAGCGACTCATCGCTTTCATCATTTTATAATTCCCTCGTTGACTCATTGCTTGAGGGGGTATTCATACATCACACAATTCATAATAAAATAAATAATTAAACACTCAATAATGCAAGTTGCATTCATTTAAGAATCATTTCTAGAGACTATCATACACTTCCCTATTTGGTAGGGCAAAAACAAACATTTTGATTAAAAAATTATTGGCATTCATATAGCATGGAGGCTCATAGATCCATAGTGTCTCCCTATGACTGAAAAGTCTACCAAGGTCAAGTATGCCTCAAAGTCGTAATCTTGGTTGAAAGGTAAATTGAAACTAGGTTCTTTAACTTGTCAAAAGCAATGATTTGAAAATGTATGCTCCCTTTTAGGGTTGGGGTATTTAACATTGATTATATTAATGAACATCATCAACCCTCAATTTTATTCAGGGTCATCTATTTTTTCTCCACGCTGTGTTTTCACACAATGCATCCCAAAAAGGGGCATCTGTAGACCCTTAAATCACGTCATATTGAGAAGGCTACCTAAATGGACCCCTTTTGGACCATATGACTCACCTTAGGCAACCTCAAGGCTAAAATAGTGGTTTTTACCACTTAAATAGGGACATTTCCCTTTGCAGCCCCCTTGGCCACTCAAGCCCTTTCCTACACTTAGCCCCTAGTCACCATGTGACCACCCCTCCACAAGCTAACCTTAGGTGCATGCATGACCTAACCTTGGTTTAGCCTAACCTAGGGACACCTCATCACCCCCCTCACCTTGCATCAAAGGCTATAAATACCCCCTCTCATTTGAATAGAGATAGAACGAGAAGAAAAAAGGAGAGGAGAGGATATTGAGAGATTTAGATAAAGGAATGCTCTTTTCATGCTGCTCAAATCTTGGTTCATGTATGCAATTCTCATTGTCCATTTTCTATTTGAATTAGTTAATTTCCATTTGTATGAGTCATTTCATTATATTTGTTTTGACAAATGCTACTAAAAAAATGTATGTTTTTATGTGTGTAGGTTTTTGAAGCATTCTCCTCCATCACAATGGTTCACACACAACAAACCCTCCATCAATACTTGCTTGGAACATGAAAGATGAAGACACCATGATTTTATTGTAAAAGAGGATTATTCTCTTATTTGGCATATGCAGGTCTCAAGATTGTAAAAACACCTTCTACGAGGGTCATTTGTACTCAAAAAGAGACTTTATCAATTAATACAAAGATCTTATTTCATTGCAATGGTGTGTTTTCATTATTTTCAGTGTTTTTTTATTCTCTTTGAGGATAAGATCACCAACATCAAAGGATCTAGATCACACATTTTTATTGTAGGTAAGTTTAATCCTTTTCTAGTAGACCCTTAGGTTTCTTGAGACATGGATCCACTTTTTTAAAGTAGTTCTAATTGGCTAGAATGAGCAAGATGATATTTTTCTTCAATAGAGGTATCCTACAACAAAATGTGTAAGGAAGGCACCTTTAGCTCAAAAAAATAAGACTACTTTAGTTCCATAAACCAAAGTATAGGGTATCACACTAGTGGGAGTTCTAACAGTAGTGTATATGCCCATAATGATGGATCGACTAGAGATGTCAATCTCTACCTATTTTTCTAATATGTTTCTTAAGGATTTTGTTAAGAGTTTTTGTGGAAGTTTTAGCTTGGCCATTACCTTATGGATAGTAATGCATGGACTATTTGTGCTTAATCTTGTATTTAACACACATCCTTGAGTGTTTTTATGTCAAATATTAGCATGGAAGGGATGCCATAACAACTAAATATTTGGTTAAAGATGAATTTAGATAGTTAGACTTTAATGGTTGGGGATAAAGGCATGGCTTTGATGCATTTGGTGAAGTACTTAATAGTTGTGTGATAAAATCATGTCCATTGGAGGACATGGGGTTTATCTTCCCAATGATGTCCAATCTCTAAATGGAGAGAGGCCATGGTGAGGTTAGATATTGAAGGACTTGGGGTGGAACATGGATAAGGTTTTCATAATTTTAGCACTGTTGTGGCTGCTCCACAACGTACCCCAAAATTGGGGACCCATCTTTAATTTTTATGTCTTGGGTGTTTTCATTCCATTTGGTTGGGCTCGAAGGTTACATGGTATAGTTTTCTTAATTGGCTAGCAGATTTTATCGACAGCTTTTTATTGTCAATTTTTTGTCGACAACTTTTTATTGTCAAATTTCTTGTCGACAACTTTTTTTCTGTCGATGACTTTTGTCATCAATTTCTTGTCGATGACTTTTTGTCGTCAATTTGTTGTCGATGACTTTTTCTTGTCGATGATTTTTTTAGCATCATTTTGTTGTCAACATTTTTTTTTCGTCAAGTTAGTGTTGTTAGCGATTTTATCGTTAAGTTTTGTGTTTTCTTAAAAATTAAAAGAAAATAAAAAATCAAATAAAATAAAAATAAACTTTTATATGTTTAAAAGTTTAAAATAAAGTAATAAAATAATAACTATATATAATATGTGTTTATATATTATATATATAATTATTAAAATAACCATAATAATAAAATAAAATAAAATATAAAACAAAAAAATAATAATAATAAATTATTGTTATTGATAATTAAATATATGCATATGGTATTGTATGCATATGTATAATATAATAATAATAATTTAAATAAAAATATTGATATAACAAGAAAGTAGTGAAGCTCATATGTTTGTATCGTTTCATTACATTGGTGCATGCTCGATTATAAGCCCTAACGGGAATGCATTGGTGTACAGGTTTTCATGATTTACGGACATGGCACATCGAAAGGTGGAGCCTACACAGTGGGAGTAACCAAACCCTAACTTTGGGCAGCAGTAAAACAGTGGCATTCGGGGGGGCTCCAACAAAAGTTGAACCAAGCGAACGGTGATGGTGGGACCCACATGCACAAATGGAAGGCCCATTGGATGATTGCATGGAAGCATGTGTTGAGATGGTGGGTGCAGGTAGGAAAGACACCATGATTTGTAGGCATACGATGAAGACCAACAGTGTGTGGATAGACAAATTTCCAAAGTAGATGCTGACAAAATTCTCATCTGATATGAGTTACCGAACAATGATTGATGGCAATTAAGAGTTGTAGGGTTTTGATTTTAAATAAAATAATTCAATTATCTTATGCCTAATGGAATTCATTTGACGACACTGGTCACAATGAGAGATACAGTAGCGATGTGAATTCATGACGATACTAATATGGACGTCAAAACCAGCAAAAGCCGCTACAATGGCGAAGGTGTGTTGATAAGTTTGAATCCACCGAGGGTAAATTCGATGGCCATTGGGATTTTTGGCTAAAAAGCGAGAACAACACTGAGGATAGCTTGATTCGAGAATTCACAATGCGGCAAATTTCATAATAGCATAGGCGCTGACTTGGATGGTTATGGCAGAGCGTATGACAAAAATGATGCCAATACTTGCTCCCCGAATGACAAAATATGGGTTTCGATGGACAGATAACTTTAGACGACATCTCTTCTTTGGCATTATTGATGGATGATCATAATATAGTGTTAAAGTGCAGAAGGGAGATCATTTTGAAAGGAGTAATTGATGAATATTGAGTGACAAAACGGTGGTGACAACGAGCACATTGGGAATCATGCATTGGCAAAAAATGCATATGAAGCATGGTACCACAGCACATATGGAGAAAGCCGAATGGTGGCCATTTCTATGACTATCATAGTTTTAATAGGTTTGGTGAAAATATAGCAGTGTGTCCGTTAGCTCTGATCGACTGCCATGAAGTTAGATCATATGGGGAACCAATGTAAATGCGGTTAAAGATTCCTGGCAACGGGGATAGCGATGAGTCGGCATACGTTGAATTCAAACATGGCTATGAAGCGGCAGCAATAGTCAAATGGAAATACAGTAAGCAGCGTTGCAGTATATGTTAAAGATAATTTTTGTGCATGCTGGCAGGGTCACTATCATGAAGTAGGTTATTTATAACAGTAGCAACCACAACATGCACAGTCTAGGTGTACTACACATGAACAAAAATTTCATAGTGGATGAACACTCATTAGACTTGGGCCCCACACAATTATCTAATTAAGGAGAAAGTGGAGCATGGATCATGCGTTTTAATGACGAGCGGAGTGCGACCACCATTTGGCATCAATTTTAAAGGGAGGTGCTTATAAGTTTCGAAGAGATTGAATTATTTAAATAAATAATAACTCAAGGTCTCCCACTCAAATAAAGTGCATGGAGTATGCTTTGTATAAATTGTGTTAATATTTAATGATAAAATTTATTGGGGGTTATTGGTAAAAAATAATTAAGTCGCCCATGGAATATCATGATGGCATAGTCAGATAACGGATGCACGTGGAGAAAGGAAAAAGGGACATTTTTGAAAATGAGTGTGAAGAAAATAAAATGAAACCAAACGCAGGGAAATGAAAGGAAACATGCATGTGAAAATTAAAAAAAAAAATGAAAAGACAGTGAAAATGAAATGAACAGATGGAGGGAAGAAATGAAAGGCCAGGGGTTTCTTTTGTTGCAATGTTAAATCTTCCATTGAAATGCAAATGAGGGGTTGGAAACTGTTGAAAACAGAGTTGCAGATTTGAGGGCAAGGGCCATATTGGACCTGTTTTGAGTTGTTTTTCTTTCCATTTGGACTGGTTTTTGGGGAAAACCAGAAATTCTGCTTTTGTAAAATGGAATATTTTTAATGCAGAAATTTTCAGAAATTTGCATCTTATGGGCAAGAAAGGAGGAGATTTTTTCTGCATGCTAGATTTAATTGTTTATCTTTCCCTTTCAGATTTCGGACTTATAGATGAAGTTTATGCATGTTTTATTGGTTGCTTCATGCGAATGTTTGAAATCTGAAACTTATTTTTGTACCCTAGGAGCTAGCACCTAGCTTGTTTTGATTGTGCAAAATTGCAGGTCTAATAGGCTAGGTTGCATGCATGGAATATCTCACATCTTCGGTTTTTCCGGAATGGGATGGCATCATACTGATTGTAGCATACTTTGCATTTTCAGCTTTCATTTTCAGTTTTTAGATTTTGTTTTTATTTTCTAACTTTTTATTTTTTTAAATTTTCGGACATTAAAATAAAAAGTAAAAAATTTCAAAATCCAAAAATAATTGCATGGCTGCGTAGAGTATACTTCATACTTCCATTATGCACTTAGACGTTTTTACTTTGGAGTCATTTCGTATTTTTAAAAATTATCCGAAGTTGTTTTTATTGCAGATTTTAAAAATTCAAAATTTCAAAATTTGCATTTTGGGGCCAAATTTAATTTTTTCAGTTTTATATTTCATTCATGAGCCTATGATGACATTTCCTTCATGAAAATTTCAATTTCATTGAAGGGGTTATGTTTTATGGCATTTCATAAATTACCATTTTGGGAGCCATAAATGCCTTCTCTTTATAAAAATTCTGATTTTATGAAAGAGGGGAAGCAAATATGAAAATTTGATTTCATTTAAGAGGGATAATTTGAAGTGACATTTTAAAGCCTTTATTTTAAGGCAATAAATTATTATCTCTTTGTGAAAATTAATTTCACTAAAGAGGGATAATTTATTAATCATATTAAAAGCTATCTTAATCTTCATGATAAGAAGCTATATTTGAGGAGCCTATTCATCATTTCGGATTCATATTCATAGATAGATTTAATCTTCACTTTCAATGCTTAAAGTAGGATTTAATGCAAGATAAAACTTGATTAAAATCCACTTAATAAGGAAGATAAAATCTACCTTAAAATCCTCAAGATAAAAGGAATTAAGGCACTACATCGTGGTCATATGAGGGCCAACTCACATTTACTTTATTTTGGTTTCATGAACAATCATTAAAGTAGCATGGTAAAATAAACCAACACATGCCCCTTGTTTACAGTTACTTGCAATCACTAAGGTGTTCCAAGCATTTAAATTGATACATCTTTATTTGAGATTACTAATACACATATGCAAATGCTAATATAGCGGAGACCTTGGAGAAGTTGTTTTGTTTAACTTCTTTGCAAGAGGGGATTTGGAATACAAATCCTAAGGGAGAGTGTAATTTCACAATTGGGTGAAATTAACACTCAACATTTTGGCGCTAGAAGGAGGGCCTGAATTGGTTTATTTTATTGTGATTTTAAATGCTATAGGGATTTAAATTTTGGAATATTTCATGCCCTATGATTATTATCTTTAGACCTCTTTTAACACACAACATTGTAGTGCTAAAAGGAGGACATGAATTGCTATTCATTGATCTAACGCTTTTGGATTGTTCATACAGGAATAATGTGATTTGATATAATTTTGAAAGTTTTGAATTGCTAAATATTTCAAGTTCATTTGATTAGCATCTTTGGTTTCCTCTAACACTCACACTTTGTAGAGCTAGGAGGATTTGAATTGATTTATTTTATTGCCATTTAGATGCTAAATTGTTCATGTTACTTGAAAGATTTATTTGCAAAACATTGGTCTTGACTAACGAGGTTTTGTTTCCATATGATTACTTTCATTTGATTCTAACATTCTCTATTTTTGATGATGCATTAATGCTAACATGTTGCAAATTTGAGAATGTTCTTCAATTTCATGGTTTAATGGATACATATCTCTTGGTTGATGCTAACATGATTATTCATATGTTACATATTTGAGATTGGTTAGTCATTTCATGCTTCTTTGTAAGAAATATTTATTTGACTAACAAATTGGTTTTGAAGTTATCCTTTGAGTTTCACTAATGGCTACAAATACTGGAAAGTGGTATGGGGTACATGGTAATCCTTTGAACATTAGTGGAGATGCTCATGACTTACCCAAGAACATAGAGAAACTTTTGCCCAAGTTTAAGCACAATGGCACAACATTAGCCGAGGAGCACATTCAGTCCTATGTGGATATCCTAGTTAGATGGAATGTTGAACATGAGGATGTGGCATGTAGATTGTTTCCTGGGAGCCTAGATGAGGTAGCATATGATTGGTACATCAATTTACCCACTAGCTCTATTACATCCTGGGCCCAATTGGAAAATGCTTTTATCAATCAATTTAGGTTGCCCATTGATCCTCTCACGATGTATCAACAATTTGCTTCTTGCAAGAGGGAACCTAATGAGCCAGTGAGAATTTTCAACATGATATTTTGAAAGCTCTATGCGAGATTAATTGCTCCCTATACTATTGAGGAGAGTGGTGCTCTTCAAATATACTTTGGGGCATTGGATCCATTGTTTGCCATGTTCATTAGGACAAATCCTTTGGTCACTAATCTTGCATCGGCCTACATGGAAGCTATGATTATAGATCAACAATTGAGGCCACAAGGTTATGGGATGGAGCAATTACCTATGGTAGGACAACTAGGGGCTTGCAATCAAACCTCGATGGTAAATCAAGCATGGGCACAACAAAATTTGATATCAAATATTTTGCCCCACAATCAATTTTACCCTACCATACCCACTTATGCTCCCACATGCGCTTATACGAGTACATCTATCCATCCAACTACTCCATAGTTAGAGAATCATGTGATCACTCATGGAGCCATTGCAACAAGTGTTCAAGCTTTATCTGTTGATATCAATCCAACTAATCCTACTACTTCTACCACTCAACCCAAAGAGCTTGTATCGAAAGTAAAAGAGCAAAAGAAGGTGGTTAAGAAGTTAAGTAGAGATGTGGTTCCATCACAAAAATGAGCACATCAATGTATGCATCCAAATCATCCTAGGAAGAAAATTCATAATGCTAATCTTAATGATATTTCATGTTATGCTCCTTCAGGTGATAGAAGAGATTTTGATGTGACTTACATTGAAGTAAATACCTATTCAGAATGTCTTGAAGAGCATGAAGATTTTGGAGAAGAAATTCTATGGATGGGTAACAAGAAGTTGGAATCAAATGATCACCATCTTGTTTTGGAAAGAAAAGATCTAGAATCATTACCCACAAATGAGGATTTGGATGAACAAACCTATGAGGATATGATTTGGTCATGTGTACTCACAAAGGAATATTGGGGCGACTATATGGAGCAAGATGTAAAAATTGATCCCATTATAGAAGCTCCTAAGCCATCAAAAGTGGTTGAAAGTGAATTTGAAAGAAAATCAATAAATGAATTTGAAGACATAACCAAATTTCACCACTTGTTCTCGGAAGATACTTTGGATGATATTGTTGAAATTGATGGCCAAGAAGATCCACACCTTCCAAATTGTGATAGAATTGAATCATGGGTTACAAATTTGGATTATGATAGCCTTACAAATTTGAATTCAAGAAATAACCCACTTTTGGAAATAATTGAACCATCTAAGGAAGGTGAAGATGAATTGGATGAGAAACATGTTGATGAATCGAAAGATGATGAAGAAGTAATTGAGCATCACAACTTGATTTTGGAAGATGATTACTATGATTCTTGGAAGAAATGGGAAGAATATGCTCACTCTAAATCTTCTAATGAACTTTTTGTGTCAATTGATATGCAAGATAATACAATTGCTTTCTCACATGAGGATATTACAAATCCTGTACAATTTGAGAAAGTTTTGGAAGAGGATTCGAATCTCATCAAATTTTGGAAAGTGATAAGGATTCTACAACCATGGATAAATAAGGAGAATCATTTGCTTTGGATCCCTTTGAGGGAAAAGAAATTGAAAATCTTGATCCACTTATTGGTTCTACAATGTCTATGCCATTTCAAAATGAGGAAATTTTAGAACCTGAATGGTTTGGGTTTGATATCACTGATGATCCAATTGAAAATCTCACGTTATCTAAAACAACCCAAGTGATTGATCATGGAGATGTGTTAGTTGACCCATCCCTAGATAGACAAGACCTATGGTTTGAAAAGGATGGATATGTTTTTAATTGGGTACCTAATTTTGGTGTCTTTAATAAACAGGTATGGGTGTTGATGATGATGAAAGTCATGAGAGAAAAGAAAAAGGTAAAATCTCACCTTTTGTGTTCTACCATTCGAAATTCAAGTGAAGGTTTACCTAATGGATTGATGGATTCAAATACTATCAATGATGAAATGTCATTTGTGGTTGATAAAGAATTTGACTTAATTTCTCCTCACACCACTAATGATATGGCTTTATTGAATGAAAATGAAGTTGGTATGCTTGAAGTGTTAAATCAAGTTCATAATCAATTAGTAACAGAATCTAGGATAAAAACTTATGATGATGCTCATTTAATAAATATCCTAGGTGCTTGCAAATGGTTACATGAATTTGATTGGCCTATAAATTTGAAAAATGATTTGGCTTTAAAATTTGTAGAAATAGGTTCCTATTTGCAAGATCTCATATCTAAAAATGAAAGCTTATTTCTACACCATGAATCAAAGTGTGAAATGGACATAATAAAGAATAGACATGAAAGAATTGAAGATCAATTATTGTCTAATCAATTTGAGAATTTGAAACTCCACCATAGGATTATTAATGGAACTAAATCAAATTGGTATGGTGAGAGGGGCAAGTTGAAGTTTGTTGCTTTGTTTGGTCTAATCTTGTTTTTGTTGGATTCCTACAAAATTTGGCATGCGTATCATGTTATATGTCTTTTGAAATGTTCTAATCATGTTTGGGATCCAGGGAAGTGATAGTTCAAACTTTGCACCATCTTGTACCATATTGTACATTTGTATATAGATTTTGGTTTTCATGTTTTGATTTTGGGTTTGGATTTTGTTTTGGTTTTAAGTTTTGTGTGTTGGTATTTGGACCCTTTTGGTTTGTTTTGAAAAATAGTAGAAAAGTGAGATGTCAGTTTATGTCCTCATGAATGTTAACTAAGATAAGGAGAATATGAAACATTGGAATTGTATTGCAGAAGGCTCCACGAGTACCACAAACACATAAATATTATTTGAAACTTGGGATGCGTGAAGTTGTCAGTTTTGCAAATTAGGGTGAAATATTTTGTATACTCCATCTCATTCATCCATATTTCATGGTACATTTCACATTGCATAAACATTGCATCTCACTTGCATCTACATTTCAAAGACAATCACCGAAAAACATGTCAAATTCTCTTAGGATCATTGCACAATATACACTAAGAAGATCTTGAGATTGGGAACTGATATCGAAACTATCTTGAACCAAACACAATTTGCACATATTAAAAACATCTTGGGTAAAATGGTCAAAACCATCCTTGGGAGAAAATGTGAGGTGAAAAGAGTCATCCTTGTCGGTCCTATCATGCAACATAGTCCATAAAATAGTGGTTTTCACCACTTCCACAATACTTGAAACTCAAAATCAGAGTAGTAAGGATAGGGTCAAATTCTCATCATACTTAGGTTGAGAATCTGATTCCCCAAAGCTCTGAGTTTGCTTGCATCACACCACTGACTATTGGATTGTAAGGATCGTACTACATGTCCCCTCAGAAGGATGGGTAGTCATCCCTAAGATTCAAGAAATCAAAAGCAAAATCATGGACTATGGGGCTAACCTCCACCGGGGCTATAGACGCTTGACTGGCAGTGGAGTATGCTCATGCGTGGTGACATGTCTCATTTAAAAGTGAGACCTCTGACCGCTCAAATGGACAGGCTAGCCTTGTGGTTTCATCCATAACAAGTTTAACCATTTTGGTCAAGATGAGGTAATAAACTCAAATCAGAGTAGTAAGGATAGGGTCAAATTCTCATCATACTTAGGTTGAGAATCCGATTCCCCAAAGCTCTGAGTCCACTTGCACACACACTGGTTCTGGATGGTAGCGGTTCATAACTGAGCTCTTGATCTGGTAAATGAATTCACTGCACACACATTTGGTCCTAAGAGGGTTAGACAATTTTAGTGTGTTTGTTTATGTTACTAGAATGTTTGAGTCTCTGCAAAATAGGTCATTCATATTATAGCATCCTTTCAATACATCCAATCTTGCATAAATCATCCATAACATATCATATGCATAAATCATGAAGACATAAACATCCATGTGAAACTGACGATGGAATGTTGAATGGTTTCAAACGATAAGGAATGAATCACTTTGCACACACTGAGCTGATGCTGAATGATTCCGATGGTTCATGTCTTTTTGGTCTATTCTCATTCTCTGGATACTTGTTGATGCTTGTAATTCTAATTTTTGGGTTTTGTGTGTTTTCAAGGTTGGGTTCTTACCGAAATGCTCAGGAGCATTTCCCAACAGAGTCGCCATTTGTTGTGGTTGCTCCACAACTAGCCCCAAAACTTGGGGACCCACCTTTAAATTTTATGTTTTGGGTGTTTTCATTTCATTTGGTTGGGCTCAGAGGTTACATGGTATAGTTTTCTTAATTGGCTAGCAGATTTTGTCGACAACTTTTTATTGTCAATTTTTTGTTGACAACTTTTTATTGTCAAATTTCTTGTCGATAACTTTTTTTCTATCGATGACTTTTGTCGTCAATTTCTTGTCGATGATTTTTTGTCATCAATTTGTTGTCGATGATTTTTTTAGCATCATTTTGTTGTCAGCGTTTTTTGTTCATCAAGTTAGTGTTGTTAGCGATTTTATCATTAAGTTTTGTGTTTTCTTAATTAGATTGAATTCCAAAATTAAAATTAAAAGAAAATAAAAAAATCAAATAAAATAAAAATAAACTTTTATATGTTTAAAAGTAATAAAATAATAACTATATATAATATGTGTTTATATATTTTATATATATAATTATTAAAATAACCATAATAAAAAAAATAAAAAATAAAATAAAAATAAAATTAAACAAAAAAATAATAATAATAAATTATTGTTATTGATAATTAAATATATGCATATGGTATTGTATGTATATGTTTAATATAATAATAATAATTTAAATAAAAATATTGATATAACAAGAAAGTAGTGAAGCTCATATGTTTGTATCGTTACATTACATTGTTGCATGCTCGATTATAAGCCCTAACAGGAATACATTGGTGTGCAGGTCTTCATGATTTATGGACGTGGTGCATCGAAAGGTGGAGTCTACACGGTGGGAGTAACCAAACCCTAAATTTGGGTAGCAGTGAAACAGTGGCATTCGGGGGGGCTCCAAAAAAATTTGAACCAAGAAAACGGTAATGGTGGGACCCACTTGCACAAATGGAAGGCCCATTGGACAGTTGCGTGGAAGCATGTGTCAGTATGGTCGGTGCAGGTAGGAAAGACACCGTGATTCATAGGCATACGATGAATACCAGCAGTGTGTGGATAGACAGATTACCAGAGTATACGCTGACAGAATTTTCATCTGAGATGAGTTACCGAATAATGATGGATGACACTTAAGAGTCACAGGGTTTTGATTTTAAATAAAATATTTCAGTTATCTTATGCCTAATGGAATTCATTTGAGGACGCTGGTCACAATGAGAGATACGGTAGCGATGTGAAGCCATGATGATACTAAGACGGATGTCACGACCAGCAAAAGCAGCTACAATAGTGAAGGTGTGTTGATAAGTTTAAATCCATCGGGGGTAAATTCGATGGCTGCTAGGAGTTTTTACTGAAAATAAAGAACAGCGCTGGAGATAGCATGATTTGAGAATTCACGACTGTCGTGAAGTTAGATCATATGAGGAACCAACGTAAACGCGATGAAATATTCCCGGCAACGAAGACAACGATGAGTCAGCACATGTCGGATGCAAACATGACTATGAAGCGGTAGCAACAGTCAAATCAAATACAGTAAGTAGCACTGTAGTATACATCGAAGATAATTTCTGTGCATGTTGGTAGGGTCACTATCATGAAGCAGGCTATTTATAACAACAGCAACCACAACATGCATAGACTAGGTGTTCTACACATGAATAGGAATTTCACAGTGGATGAACGCTCATTAGACTTGGGCCCCACATAATTATCTAATTAAATGGATCATGCGTTTCAATGACGAGCGGAGTGGGACCACCATTTGGCATCAGTTTTAGTGGAAGGTGCTTATAAGTTTCAAAGAGATTCAATTATTTAAATAAATAATGACTCAAGGCCTCCCACTCAAATAAAGTGCATGGAGTATGCTTTGTTTAAATGGTGTTAAGATTTAATGACAAAATTTATTGGGGATTATTGGTAAAAATAAATAAGTCACCCGTGGAATATCATGATGGCATGGTCATGTAACGGATGCACGTGGAGAAAGGAAAAAGGGACAGTTTTGAAAATGAGTGTGAAGAAAATAAAATGAAACCAAACGCAGGGAAATGAAAAGAAACATGCGTGTGAAAATCAAAAACAAAGAATGAAAAGACAGTGAAAATGAAATGAACAGATGGAGGGAAGAAATGAAAGGCCAGAGGTTTCTTTTGCTGCAATGTTAAATCTGCCATTGAAATGCAAATGAGGGGTTGGAAACTATTAAAAACAGAGTTGCAGACTTGAGGGCAAGGGCCATACTGGACCTATTTTGAGTTTTTTATACTTCCACTAGACTGGTTTTTGGGGAAAACCAAAAATTTTGCTTTTGTAAAATGGAATAATTTTAATGCAGAAATTTTCAAAAATTTGCATCTTCTGGGCAAGAAAGGAGGAGATTTTTTAATCGTTTATCTTTCCCTTTCAGATTTTGGAATTATAGATAAAGTTTATGCATGTTTTATTGGTTGCTTCAGGTGAATGTTTGAAATCTGAAACTTATTTTTGTACCCTATGAGCTAGCACCTAAATTGTTTTGATTGTGCAAAATGTAGGTCTAATATGCTAGGTTGCATGCATTGAATACCTCACATCTTCGGTTTTGCCGGAATAAGATGGTATCATACTGATTGTAGCATACTTTGCATTTTTAGCTTTTAGATTCTGTTTTTATTTTCTAACTTTTTATTTTTAATTTTTTTCTTTTTAAATTTTCGGACATTAAAATAAACAGTAAAAAAATTTCAAAATCCAAAAATAATTGCATGGCTATGTAGAGCATACTTCATACTTCCATTACGCACTTAGACGTTTTTACTTCGGAGTCATTTTATTTTTTTTTAAATTATCCGAACTTGTTGTTTTTATTGCAGATTTTAAAAAATTCAAAATTTCAGAATTTGCATTTTGAGGCCGAGTTTAATTTTTTTAGTTCTAATTTTTCATTCATGAGCCTATGATGACATTTATTTCATGAAAACTTCAATTTCATTGAAGGGGTTATGTTTATGGCATTCCACAAATTGGCATCTTGGGAGCAATAAATGCACCTTTCTTCATGAAAATTCTGATTTCATGGAAGAGGGGGAATTTTATAATTTACATAAAAAGGACATTTAAAAGCCTCTATTTTAAGGCAATGAATTATCATCTCTTTGTGAAAATTAATTTCACTAAAGAGGGATAATTTATTAATCATATTAAAGGCTATCTTAATCTTCATGATAAGAAGCTACATTTGAGGAGCCTATTCATAATTTTGGATTCACATTAATAGATAGTTTTTAATCTTCATTTCAATGCTTAAAGTATGATTTAATACAAGATAAAACTTGTTTAAAACCCACTTGATAAGAAAGATAAAATCTACATTAAAATCCTCAAAATAGAAGGAATTAAGGCACTACATCGTGGTCATATGAGGGCCAACTCACATTTGCTTTATTTTGGTTTCATGAACAATCTTTAAAGTAGCAGGGTAAAATAAACCAACACGTGCCCCTTGTTTATAGTTACTTGCAATCACTAAGGTGTTCCAAGCATTTAAATTGATACATATTTATTTGAGATTACTAATACACATATGCAAATGCTAATATAGTGGAGACCTTGGAGAATTTTTTTGTTTAACTTCTTTGCAAGAGGGGATTTGGAATACAAATCCTAAGGGAGAGTACAATTTCACAATTGGGTGAAATTACCACTCAACAAGAACTTATCACAACTCCTAACATAATTGCAAGAGTCATTTTCCTTGGAGGACCAATAATAATCCATCCATAGGATTTTCTAGGAGATGACAACACCAGTTAAGTGACCATTGCATGATCCACTACCAACCTCTTTGATGTTTTTTGGGCTTCAACTGAGTCTAAGCATCTAATAAAAATGCCATCAAGGGTGCAATAGTATAAGATATTATCAATGATGGTATATCTATAGGCTCATTTCTTGAGATTCTTGCACTCATTGTAGTTTAAACCATTAGGTCAAGTTCCATTCCTAAGCTAAGCAAAGATATACTTATACCAAGGATCATGGAAGGAAGTTGCTTTTATGGAAAAGACTTCTAGAGGAAGTTGACTAGATTATAGGGTTAAATATTTTTTAATTTATTGAATGATGACCGTAGCTTGTTTGTCATCTAGATCTAAGGAGATAAGGGATGCAACTAAGGCCATAGCATTGGAATAGAAATGAGTGGATCTATGGATAGTTTCAATGATGATCATATTGAAATAAACCATTAGTTTGTCAATGATGTCCTTGTATGACTTGATATTATCATCTTTAGTTTGATAGAAATCATTGACTTGGTTGACTACTAGCTAAGAGTATCCAAAGATAGAAGGGACTCTAACCTAGAGAGCTAGTGTAGCATGTATACCTAGGATAAAGGCTTCATACTCAATGATATTGTTCATACATGAAAACTTAATCTTAAAGTACAAAGGGATTAATTGTTGTTGAGGAGTGAACAAGATGATTCCCACCCTTGATGCTTTAACACATCTAGAGCCATCAAAGTATAAATTCTAAGGATTAGGTTAACTTAATTCTAGGATGAAGATTGAATCATCAAGAAATTTTACTCTAAGGGATGTCTAACCTCTAAAGGTATGTGTGCTAATTGGTTAACAATAACCTAGCTTTTCAAAAACTCTTGGTTCAAACTCAATATTTAATTCACTAAGCATAATGATCCACTTAGCAATTCATCCTGAGAGGTTAGGTTTGAACATGAGATAGCACAAGGGGTCAATCCTCATGATGATAAGGGTTTTATGGCTGAGCATATAGTGTCTAATATTTTGAGAGACAAACACTATGGCCAGATAAAGCTTCTTTAAAGGGATATATCAGATTTTGTAATTGACCAAAGTCCTATTGATATAAAAAATAGACCTTTTCTCTATGTTGGTCATTGTATTGTGCCAAAATATCTCCTTAGGCATGGTCAATGGCTGCTATGTACAACAAGGGCCTAAGAGAATTAGGTGGGACAAGGATATACAGGGACAAAGGGTATGATTTTAGGGTATATAAGGCTACTTGATAGTCAATATCCCATTCAAAATTTCATCCTTTATTAGAAGCTTGGTAAAGGGTTAACACTTGTTGGTCAATTAGGAGATAAATCTCTAGATGATTTGGATTTTTTCTTGGAGGCTCCTAAGTTGGATTAGAGTTCAAAGGTGAATCATATTGATGATAGTCAATATTATATTAGGATAAACTTTGATTTCATTCCAAAATACAATGAATCCCAATAGTTTTTTCAATTTAAAGATGTACTTTTGAGGCTTTATGTGTACTTGGTACTCCCTAGTTGCTTGAATATGAGTCTTAAATATCAAACATGATCTTTCTAGTTTAAATATAGACAAAAAAAATCATTGAAATAGTCCTTCATGATGTCATGCATCATGTAATGATAGCTAAATTTCATGGCTCTTTGGTAGGAAGCCCCTATGTTCTTTAACCTAAAGGGTATAACTTGATAGCAGAAGTTTCCCTATGGGGTGGTGAATGTTGTTTTGGACTAGTCTTTAGGAGAAAAATTTATTTGGTTATAGCCTAAGAATCCATCCATTAGAGAAAATATGCCACATCCTACAATGAAATTGATTATCATATTGATGTTGGGTAGGAGAAATTTACCTTTGGGACATGCCTTATTGATTTCCTAATAGTCAATGTAAACTCTAATGCAACTTTTTTCTTAACCTCAAGAATTATGTTAGAGATTCAGTTGGAGTACTTGATGGATTTGATAAATCCAACATTAAGGAGATTTTGGAGCTCCTCTTTGACTAGTAATGCAACTTTTAGATGCATTTTTTATAATTTTTATTTTATGGTTTTTGCACTAGTATGACGACTAGATGATGGATGACTACATAAAGGTAAAGGCCAAGCATATTGATATGTATCTGAACTCTATAAAGATCTTGATGTATTCATCATAATTAGTCATGGTCAAGACCTTACCTAGATTAAGGATCTTGGGATCATTAGGAGTCTCAATGTTGATGTCCATTTTTTTCACAATCAAAATTTGAGATTCATCTTCTAATTGAGGGGGATCTAATAATACTCCCAAGTTTTTTAGATATGTAGGATCTAATGTTATTTAATACCATTTATTGGCTATGATATAGTGACAATAGTGATTTATGGAAAAGATCCATCAAAATAGAAGTTATTTTGTGCTAGTAACAAGGACCAGCCTAGTGGGCTGTTAAGCAGGGTTACCGAAGGATAATTCTTGAATCAGATTCTCAAGTCCTGATCGGTGCTCTGGATTGCTTGCAGAATTTCTCATTAAAAGCCTGGAGACTGCGGATTTTGATATCCCAAATCAAGGAGTTATGGAGGGAGTTAGATGATGTTATCCCTGTGTATGTGAGTAGAAATCTGAACACGGTAGTTGACTTCCTTGCGAAGATGGGTGTTGAGAAATAGGTAGGTGTTCAATTGCACAGGTGATATGCCTATGATAGATGAAGAGATTCGGAGTGGTCTGGAACGATCCCTGCATCCATGAGCTCAAAAATGGCTAAGGTTAGTTTTTGTCGCGATATCGCGACATATTGCGTCGTCGCGACCTTGTTTGGAAATCTGTCGCGATTTCGCGACATGTTGCTCTGTCGCGACCTTTCCTGGACAACTGTAGCGATTTCGCTACCCTTTTTGTTGTCGCGGCCTTGGGAGGAAAATTGTAGCGATTTCGTGACTTGTTGCGTCGTCGCGGTCTTTGATGAGAAGGTGTCGCGATTTCGCGACCTTTTTTGTTGGTTCTGCTGCTGGAGGAAAAGTGTCGCGATATCGCGACGCTTTGAGAAAAATTGTGTGAAGGGGAAAAACCGTCGCGATATCGCGACATTTTTTGTGAAAAGCTACTCAAAGGAAAATTTGTCACGATTTCGTGCCTTTTTTGAGGAAAGGACGCAAAGGGGCAAACCTGTAGCGATTTCGCAAAAATTTTGGAGAACAACCTTCATGAAGGATAAACGTCGTGATTTCGCGACTAGTTTGAGAAAAGGGCACCATGGGGAGAACATGTCGCGATTTCGTGACCTTTTTTGTCGGTTCCGCTGTTGGAGGAAAGTTGTCACGATTTCGCGACGCTTTGAGCAAAATTGCGTTAAGTGGAAAAACCATCGCGATATCGCGACATTTTTTGTGAAAAGCTTCTCAAAGGATAATCTGTCGCGATTTCGTGACATTTTTAAGGAAAGGAAGCAAAGGGGCAAACTTGTAGCGATTTCGCGACAGTTCTGGAGAACAAACTGCATGAAGGATAAACGTCGCGATTTCGCGACTAGTTTAAGAAAAGGGCACCATGGGGGAGAACATGTCGCGATTTTGCGACACTTTTGCGGAAGGGGCGCCCATTGGAATTCTTGTCGCGATTTCGCTACACTTTCGGCCAACTGGGGCTTTAAGGAAAAGCCGTCACGATATCGCGACACCTTCTCAAAGTTGCTGTTTAAAGGAGAACTCGTCGCGATTTCACGACAATTTTGGGGAGCAGGTGCCTTCTGGCTTTCTCGTCGCGATTTCGTGACGTTTTTGGCGTTTGGGTGCTTTGGTGTTGTGCTGTCGTGATTTCGCGACATTTTTTGAGTGGTGTGGCCTCGACGCTGTTTTGTCGCGATGTCGCGACATGTCGTGATTTCGCGACATGTCGCGTTTTCGACATGTCGCGTTTTCGCGACCGGTTGTCGTGGCGTGGCGGTTGTTAGGTTTGGTGTCACGATTTCGTGACTTGTCGCATTTTCGTGACTTGTCACATTTTCGCACCCTTTGTTCTTCTGGTCTCTTTGCTCTTGGTTGGGATGCCCTTTCTCCCTCTTGTAACTGTAATTTGTTTTAATGCAAGCTTTTTTCAATTTTTTCAAAAGAAAAACAAGGACCAGCCTAGTGAGGATCATTCAAGATGTCCTCCAACTCACAACTATACTTTTCAACTATCTTTAGTTAAACTTAAAGAAGCTAGGACCAGCAAGGATTAATGACCCATCATCATTGTCCTCGTCCCAATCCAATATGTTCAAATAAATGGTGTTTTCAATGGATGATAAATTAGGATGGTTCAATTTCTCTTTGTTATAAGTAGGAAAAGGTTGATTATGGCTTGGGATATAACATATCTTGTAGTGTCCCAATTAGGCTTTATTCTATAATGGATCTTTGATGCCTTGCTCATACAAGTCTAGTCCTTTCCCTTAATATTTCATATTGAAAAGCATCTACCTAAGGATGGGATATGAGTTTGACATGAAGCATGAAATATACTACCATTTATTTGGGTAAGGGTTACTACCATGTATTTTATCCTCATTGATGGTACTGATGCAAATGAAAGAGCAAATTCGTATTCACATTATTTTACCCTTATTACTATAGGGTAAGCTTAAGGTTTGAGGATATGGAAGAAGCATGGCTAGGTCCAAGAAAAGTTTATTATTATTGGATTTTTTATTATTAATATTGATTGGATTAACATTTTAACCCTTAAGTTCATTGATAGATTATTTAAAGTGAGACGCCTTAGTGCATTTGTGATAGGAAGCTAAGAAGAAGATAATTCAAGGGATGAAATTAAATAAGGGAAAATATGAGATTTAAGGTTTTCAACATTGATCACCTAACAATAGGTAAAAGGTCTAGGGTTGGACAAAATGTGATAAGTCTCACCCCTATATTCATATTTAAGGCACTAATGGAGATTTTAAGGGAAGACTTGCATCTCTTGGATCTATGGTCTCCTAAGAAGAATGTTGTAGGTTAGGTCACATGGCATGGGATATAAAAGAATGTTGGAAGTGTAGGGTTTAAATTTGAGAGGTAAGACTATAGTGACATTAGCTTCATGTTATCCATTATTGAAAGCTTTAATGACAAGGTTAAATTTCTCCATATTTTATTTGCTTAGTCCAAAATGAATGATAAATATCAAGCTACAAATATTAAGACCAAAAATATTATCAACTAAGATTCGCTTGATGAAATTATCACTAATAGGATTGATGATATATAATGGGATATATCCAACCATAGAGGATTAAGGGATATCATCCTCATGGAATGATATAGTTTCATGGTTAACCCCAATAGATCCTACTATGTAAGTAAGGTCATTTGAGTTGAGGTCTTGAGGAACAACTTGTTCACTCAAAATTTTGAGTAAGATATCTCAATGAGCTAGAGAAGACCTGATAAGTTCAAGAAAAGAGATTCTAGCTAGGATACTCATAAGTTATCATAAAAAATAAAAAACACCCTTATTCTTGGTTCTTTATTGAATGACTAGAGGAGGTCCTTCGAGTGGAGAAGTTCTTTTTGTACAAAGGACCAAGGGAGGTCTTGAAGGTTTATTAGATGGCATATTTTTGTGTTCTTTAGTTATGATACAAATATGAGAGATATAATTAGGATAACGGAGCATCCTAGCCATCATTTTATTTGAAGGTGGAACATTCCTGTAATGAATGTTATTCATTGCATTTTGATTTTAATTATGATTAGGCAACGGGTTTTAGAAGATTCCTAGATCTTGATTGGAAGAATATTGATAGTTAGAGTCATTTGGAATAGCTTGACCATTGTTTATTATATATTGGATCACATTCCTAAGGATCATGCATCTATTTTTTGCATGATTGTTGATGTAGTGGAATACACATTGCTCATTAGGATGAAACCAAGAAGAATTTTTCCTTTTGGGTTTGATAGGGTTAACAGGCATGAGCTCTATCATTTTGGCTCTTAATAGTTGATCTAAGATGATTGAAAGAGGTTTTTCTAATCAAGAGTGCATCCTTTTATATTTTTATTGTTGGGGCTTCCCTAAGACAAGCTTTTGAAGGTTTACAACACTAGCATTGTTAGCCTAGTGTGGGTTTGTGATTCCATTGCTCATAACATGTTTATTTTTATATTACCCCTTTAGGTTATAGGAGGACTTATCTTTCTCTTTGTGGGACTTACTCTTTATTTTCCCTCTTTTTACAACAATAGTCTCTACTCTCTTGGCCATGCTAATCACATATTCAAAGGAAGACATGTTGGGTGACTCTAAGTAGAAGGCCAATTGCTCATTAAGAATTCCTATGAAGATGTCTAGCAAGTCTCTAGGTGGAGGGACATACTATAGTCTTCCTACTAAGGTTTTATATCTTACTAATAAGTTGGAAAAATCCCCATATTTGGATTGTTTGAGTTGGTATAAATTACTAATGGTGATATTTTTTTCAATGTAGACAAATAATTGCCTGATGAACATTTTTACAAGGTCCTTAAAGCTTTTTAATGAATGCCTTAGTATTTAGTAATACCATTCCAAGGTGGATCTTAGGGGATATTTTTAATAGCAATTTTTTATCATAATAAATATTGCTACAACTTGTTCTAAATAACCTAAGGTGATTGACGGGATCCTCTTTCCCCTTATACATTTCAAACTTAGAGGTTTCAAAGTTAGGAGGAAAAGAGTGACTAGCTACAAAATGATTTGGGGGTGGTTGCATAAATCATCATATGAATACTAATGACTGAATGAAAACCATTTTTTGTTTCAATTTCTCTAGTTGAAAATTTAGGGCTTGAAGTTCATGAGAAATAGAATTTGATGCCAAGAAAGGTATGTACTAAGAGATAGAGGGGATTTATTGATGATTGACATAAGAAGTAGGTTGGAACACATGGACATACGATGTAAAAGTTGAAATCATGAAATTTGACCCTAGGATACCTGAGATAAAAGGATTAGAAGTTAAAGTATTAGATATTATGGGGTTAGGATTTTATTTCAACCCCATACTTATGCTTGTGGGATTAGAATGAGGATTTGGGATACTTGATGGCATACTCTAATTGAAAGTGTAGCTACTACCTACCTATTGAGATATGGGGTAGTTAACATTACCTTACAATAATTCCTCAAGGGTAGACAAAAATTAGTGATATTCCAAAGGATGCATGAAGGTTTATCTCCCAACATACATGTATTTGGTGATAATAGGAGGATTTGAATCAATGAAATAATATGTTTATGCATTAATGTTTATATTTATAGATCTAAAGGGTGGCTCCAACTAATTTAATGGAAAAAAATTATAGCTAGGTTAGTGGGGATAATCCATGAGAGAACCCTCCCCTACGGATATGCTTAGAGTTTCATGACCTTCCCTAAGGAAGGCTTCTATAGTTCCATATGCTTCTGCAAGAAATAAGAAATATGAACCACAAATTGAAAGACTTATCTCTCATCTTCATAATGGGAAGGGATTAGAGAACTTGAAGGTGTAGAAATCCCATCTTCTTTATATAAGGTGAGGTTCTTAAAGGTAGGTTGGTCATCATGATCCTCTATAGGAGGATTAGGATTAAAGATAAACTAGTGAGCAATGTAATATATTAGGTAGCATTTGTCAACCATATATTTAGGAGAAGAGAGAGGATTAATTAAGTTTTAATTATTTATATAGATCATTAAATAATAAATGAAATGTATTTTAGCAACTTTATATTCCCTTCCCTCGATGTACCCAATGTAATCTATACCTTATGAATCTTTCTCTATACCAAAGGTCTCGATATACTTGACTCCTCTTGATATACCTATATGTATATAATAGAAAGCCAATACATGGGATGTGAATGATACATGGAAGTAACCTCCTAGATACATGGCCAAGATGGTACATGAGGGTAATAATATATCTTATGACTCCTAGACCACTACAATATAAACCTTATTAGGCACAATTGCACACAAAATCCTATGTGGGTGGTTGGTGTTATGGTACTTAGGAATAGGTATAAGGGGATATGATATTATATTTTATAAATGTTGTTATGGGCCACACATAATCCAAGGTTGATTATATTTTTATATTATATTATAAAATTGAGTGGGATGAGGGTTTAGTTATCTGCTCCTCAAATTAGAATTATAATATGGATATATAAAGAAGGGATATTGTCATTGTAATCATAATAAAGATATTTCACATGGAGTATTACTTGTGCCCATGAAGTAGCTTATGAGACTTTTCCCTCTCTAAGTGCTACTCTCATCTTGTAATATCTTATTGTTGGACATTTTGAGTCATTAAGTCGAGTTGTCATTGATGTCAAGGAATTTGTCAAGAAATAAAGTTGTCATTAATATCCAAGAAGAAGCTTCTAATAATGTCAAAGGTCAAGAGGAACAATGCAGAGGTTAAAGGTAATGTTAAAGGCAAAAGGGCTCCATAATACAATGCAGAGGTTAAAGGCAAGGTTAAAGGTAAGGTTAAAGGCAAAAGGGCTCCATAATATTTTAATATTATGTGGAAGCATAAGGTAAAAGGTTTTTCATAAAAACCTAAGAAAGTTTATTGCAAAGCTAAAGGAAGGTTTAATATTTATTTGATAAAATATTTAAATTCAAAATGAATTTAAATTTTATAAATAAATATTATTTTTACCAAGTTGCAAAATGAAAGGTGGCCTAAATAAAACCAAGGGTTTTAAAGAAGTAATTTATAAAATTTAAATTCAAATGAATTTAAATATTTTATATATAAATAAGGTCAAAGGATAAACAAGCACCGACGTCTAATACATTGGAGGAAATTTGAGAGCCAACATTTTACATAAATGAGGAAAACCATTATAAATACCAATGCCTAAAAGGCATTAAAAATTATCGTTTTACTCAATTAATGTATGTGTGCAATTGTGTTGACTCATGCAAAATATGCAAAGTGGTTAATGTGTTTAGCGCTAGTGAATAACGTTTAAGAGGAACAACGTGAATTGACCAAGCACCAATTAGGTAGCATGGCCTAGTGGCAAAGAGGACAATGTTAGAGTGTTGGGTGCCAGGAGACCTACGTTTGAAATGTGGCGGCAGTGTTTTGGTGGTTGCATTGGTTCTGGAGAGCACCAAAGGAAAGGTGCATGTTTTGCGCTAAGCAAGGTAGGGAGTTTTTTGAGCATGTGGTGCCCTCTTCTCCCCAAGTGAGTTCCTAGCTCACACGGTGGTTGGAGCCATGGCTATGGCACTGGTTGAGGAAGCACCATGAGTTTGAATCCCTTCCAAGGCAAAGGTATTAATTTTTGTGTGTAATATTTTATGTGTCTAAGGTTTGACATGAGGTCTTAGGGAGATAAAAGAGTTTCTTAAAGTTTTTATATTGATTATTATTTTTGGTGTATTGGAGGAATAAGGAGTTAGCTTTATTTTTAAAGTGTTTGTCACATTGATTTGTTGAGGATTTAAAGGATAAAAGGAATTTCTTTCATAAAGTTATTTTTGAGAAAGAATATTGCATTAACATTATTCTTGTCATTGATTATTATTATCATTGGGAGTTTATAAGGTGTATTTGGTGAATTAATTTTTGTAAAGGTTGAAGAATGTTTCCTTAAATATGGAGTGATAAGGTGTATATGTTTTGATATTTACATTGTAATTTTTGAGGGAGTTTATCATATTATAACTTCTTGAGCTTGGCAAAAGAGTGTTTGTTGTTGTGGTAGATTTATGAGATCCCTTCATCATCAAGAAAAAGGTATGAGCACATTCTTCCATAGTTGAGTTGATTGATTGGTTTTCTAGAAAATAAGTTTGGAGTGAAAAGTATTTGATTAGGATTTCCTATTGAGAGTGTTGAGATAATGCTTCAAGGTTTTCTATAATAAATGATTGTTTTATAAGCATTTTTGTTGAAGCTATTGGTTGTGTAAAGAACTTGAACTAGGGTTTGAGTATCATTGATATGTGAAGATTTTTTTATAAGCATTGTTGTTGAAGTGAGTTGTTGAGTGAAGAACTTGAACTAGGGTTTGAGTATCATTGATATGTGAAGATTGTTTTATAAGCATTGTTGTTGAAGTGAGTTGTTGAGTGAAGAACTTGAACTAGGGTTTGAAGAGAACATGAGTATCATTGTTATGTGAGATTTGTTGTTGAGAATTATTGGAAACATTTTGAGTTGATGTTTATATTATTGGACTAGGTTTTGTGAGCAAGGGTTGTTTCATTGAGTGATTGGTTGAGTAGAGTTGGTTGAGCCTAGTCAAGTGGATGTGTGAAGTGATTGTTCAAGTTCCATAAAATAAACTATTCTATATTCTGATTTGAGTTGAGAAATTAATTGAGCATTGTGATTAGTATAGAACATATTGAGTCTCTAAAAATTCTCTTTATGTTTCTATGAGATTGGACAAGTTCTGTGTGAACTTGTTGAGCAGAGTTGAGGCAAGTCTTTGAGGAGACTTGTGGACTGATTTTTGTGTGAGATTTTATGGAAGCTTACAATACATATTTGGATAAGTTCTTGAGAGGACTTATTGAGCATATTTGAACAAGTTCTTAAGAGGACTTATTGAGAATATTTGAGCAAGTTCTAAAGTGGACTTGTTGAGTAGATTTGAGCAAGTTCTATGTGGAATTGTTGAGCATATTTGAGCAAGTTCTATGTGGACTTGTTGAGAAAATTTGAGCAAGTTCTATGTGGACTTGTTGAGCAGATTGGACAAGTTCTATGTGGACTTGTTGAGCATATTTGAGCAAGTTCTATGTGGACTTGTTGAGAATATTTAAGCAAGTTCTATGTGGACTTTTTGAACAAGATTTAAGGGCAAATTTTGGTGTAGTTTTGAGGATAGATTTGTGCTAGACCAGATATAGAGTTTGAGTAGAGTTGTACTAGATCGAAGGACTATGTTTAGTGAAATTTTGAGATAGTTTTTTGGAGGTGATAGAGCAGAGAGGACAGTATTCTCTAGTGGATATATATCCATCAGCTAGGGTAGTGAGGACAAGTCTTCTGAGTGGGAATAAGAGTCTTTAGTGGAGAGAGATCCACAAGCCAGTGTAGTGGAGGCAATAGTCTTCTAGAGGATCACCAGCTAGAGTAGAGGAGAAGGAGTTCTCATGTGGATAGAGATCCATAAACTTGATTTAGGGGATTGGTGTTTCCTTTGGACAGAGGTCCATAAACATTGTAATAGGGAAAGGATTCCTAAGAGATTGTTGAGAAAATTTTAGTGAAATATTTTCTCTATGGAGTAGCCCACATTGGGTTAACCACGTAAATTGTGGTGTCTCTATTGTGTGTGGTGATTTTTGCATTACTTTGAAAACTATTGTTGATATTACTATATATACATTGTATAATATTGATTTGGAAAGAAAAGTAAAAAGTGCTTTTATATTATTCACCCCCCCTCTTAGTATAAGCTTGTGTTCTTCAATTGGTATCAGAGCGGGTTCCTTCAAAAGAGTTTAACAACTTGAAGAAAAAGCTAAACAAGAACATAATGGATTCTAAGAATGTGTCCTCAGATAATTCAACACCAGTATTTTATGGAAGTGACTATATGTATTGGAGTATGAGAATGAAGATCTACCTTATGGCACTTGCCAATGAAATTTTGGAACCAATTGAATTTGGATATGATCCCTTAATTAATCCTCCTATAGATAAGGAAGGTAAGCTCCTACAACATTACAATTCAAAAGCAATGAATACACTTTTGAGAAGTTTACATAGAACAGATTCTATGAAAGTTATGCATTGTCAAACTGCAAAAGAAATGTGGGATAAATTACAAAATATATATGAAGGAGATAAATGTGTCAATAAAGCAAAGATGTGAAATATCAAAGGATAATTTGAAGAGTTAATAATGAATGATGAGGAAAACATTAGTACTTATCTAATTCAAATTGATGAGGTTGTTAATGCTATGCAAGGACTTGGAATGAAGATTGATGAATCGGATGTTTGTGATAAATTTTTAAGAACTCTTCCAAAAATATTCAGTGAAAAGGTTTCTGCTATAGAAGTGTCAATGGATGGTGATACTTTGACAAGAGATATGTTGTTTGGTATTCTTACAACACATGAGATAAGAATAAAATATCATATTCCCCAAAATGAAGTAGCATTCAAAGCAATAAAAAAGACAAAGGGTAAGAAGTCAGAATCAAGCAATGAGTCATCCAGTGATGAAGAAGCTAATTATGGTAGAAGAGATAAGGATTATATAAAATCCAAAGATCTAAATTCTGTTAAATGTTTCAATTTTGGAAAGTATGAACATTTTGCAACAGATTGTCAAGAAGATAAGAATAACAATGGTGAATAAAAACAAGATCACAGGAACAGGGAATCAGAAAGGTATAGGCACCTAAAAAAAAGTAAGGATGGACAAAGTAGACAAGGAAATAAGTTCTTTCAAAGACAAAAGAGGAGCTACTATGCGGATAAGGCAAGTAAGTACTCAAGTGATAGTGATGCTAGTTTTTCAGACAATGATAGAAATGAAGTTCTATTTATGATTGAAGAAAAATAACAAGTTAATAAAAGGACTCCAATAATTCTCAAGTATTTTAGATGTGGTAACTTTGGACATCTTGAAGATAGTTGTACAAGGAATGTTTATAGTTTAAGTGATGATGAATATGAAGATACACTTGAAGGAACAGAAAATAATATTCTAATGGCACTAGAAGAAGGAAAAGATGATCCTATAGAAGACAAGCCAATAGAAAATAAAGATATAGACAAAGACAAAAAAAATAGAGGAATATTTAGATAAATATGGATATGATCTCAAGGGAGAACTTATTTATGCTCTTGAAATAGTAAAGAAGGTAAGAAAGCAAAACTCTAAACTTGAAATTTAGTTTCAAGAATGTGATGAAGAGAGAAGTTTTCTTATAGAGGATTTAGAAAAATCAAAGGCTAAGGCAAAAAGGTTCAAGGATAAGTTAGAAGTAAAGATCCTAGAATGTGAAAAGTTAGCACAAGAAGTGGCACTACTAAGAGAATATTTAGAAGAATCCAAATTCAAGCTAAAAGGATTCAAAAATAGCTCAAAGAACTTAGATAAGTTCATCAATATACAAAATCCCACTTCAAGCAAAACAAGTCTTGGATTTGGACAGGATAAAAATAAATGGTAAGGAGAGTCAACCTCAAGTTTTGGAGGAGAAGAAACTTCAGATGAAGATATTTCAAAAGAAGACAGTGTAAAATAGAGTGAGACATCTAAGGATGAGTTGGAAAATAGAGATTTCAACAAGAATAGGAACAATGCACAAAGAAGATACAGATGGAACGATAATCAGAATAGGTCAAGAGAGACTAGGAGACCAATGAGGTCAAGGTAAAGAGGCTTTAATGGAATATGTTTTTCATGTCATAGGTTTGGGTGTTGGCAATTTTGGGTACCTTGGGTACATTGCCTTTGCTCAAGTGTTGATGTTGTCATTGATGTCAAGAAGCTTTTGAAGGAATTTGATTTGATGTCAAAAGAATCTAAGTTCAAGGAAGGGTTTTTGTGAAAACCAAGGCAGATAAAATAAAAGGTTTTATTTAAAACCATGGACAACAGATTTGAAATGGGTTTTTCTTAAAACCCAAGTTGGCTTTTCGTTTCGTTGAAAAAGGTGCCCCGGTGATGAAGATATTTAATTTTAAATATTTAGTTTAAATTTTAATTATTTAAAATTTAAATTAAAATATTTTCCACGATTGAAATCATGTTAAAAAGGGCCGACGTGTTTGGAAATGCATCAAAGTGCATATAAAACAAGGCAAATAAATTCATTAATGTTTGGAATAGAGTTCGATATTAATCCTCGAGCATTTTCGATTTCGACATCAAAGCCCCTACGCTTGAGATGAAGTTTAATCGATGAAAAGGTGTGATCGAATAATGGTAAACATTGTGCATGATGTTTAGAGGGGGGGAGGTGGCTATGAAGAGAGGTGGAGTGGTTAGATACAAAAGATGGATAAAGTTTTGATATGGTGTAAGGTATGCGTTTAATGTAAATAATGAAAGTGTTTGTGTTGATAGAGCTTCATACCTATCGAAGGTAGGGCTCGGTTTTTGTGCCAAGGAAGATTCTGTTTCGGAGATTAGAGGGAGGCCCCTCTCCCTTCCTCACGTGGGCGTGGATAGCCCACGCGGTTTAGCCAAGCGCCTTGGCTAGAGGAGACGATGGGTCAAATCGCGTCGAATCCCCTTTTTGAGGGATGTAAGAGGTATCCACGCGAACTCCATTTATTGCAAAAGGGCAGTGAATAAAATATATTAATTTTGCATTGTTTATGATATTTCCAAAGTTTGTTTGGGAGGTATAAGGTTAGCAAAATTAATATTTTTTATATAGTTTTTATTAAGTGTAATGGAGTTGATAAGGTGAATATAAGAAATATGTTATGTATGATTTGTTGAATGAGGTTGAAAGAAGAAGACATAGAACCTTGATTATATTTGGACCAAGGAATATTCTTGAGGAAATATTAAAGAAATATGTTGTCTACTAACCTTCTTGAGTTTGGCAAAAAGGTGGTTATGGTTATGACAAATTTGTGAGATCTTCTTCATCTTCAATAAGGTATGGGCACATTCTTCTTATGAGTATGATTGGTGTATGTTTTTCCTGAAATAAGATTGGAGTGAAAAGGTATTCAACTAGGTTTCCTTTGGTTGGGTGTAAATCCTATTTTCTGGTTTGTTGAAGACTACTTATGCATTGTTATCCTTGATGAGAGTTTTGGTGAATGCATAATTCTGGTTTGAGGTAGTGGAAGCATTGTGCACTAGGGTTTATGTTTGTAAGTCTTGCTACTTGCATTGAGATGGTGAAACCCTTAGTTGGCTGTTTTGATATTAATGGATGAGTTGCTTCCATAGAGGTTGTTTTGATCAAGTTAGTGCTTTACTTGATACATGATATTGGGCTTACTCCATTGAGTTGATTTGAGCAAGTTATTCTTTGCATTTGGTGATATTGTGTTGGTGGTTGTTTTGTTCAAATATCTTTGGAGGGAAAAGGATTTCTACTTGTTTCCTTTTCTTGTGATGATTGGTTGAATGCTTCAAGGTTAATGTTGAGTTGAATGATGTTGGTTAAACCTTGTCTTTGAGCATTGTTGTTGAAGCCCTAATTGGTTGAGAAAAGATATTGGTTGTTGGAAAGAACATGAGTAGCATTGTTATATGAGATATTGCATGGTTGGCAATTGTTGGGTTGTGTTTCATGTTCTTGAGAAAAGCATACTACATCTATCTTATTCTTTTGAGATTTGAGATTGAGTTGAGATTGATATTGAGAGTTAAGTATAGAACATATTGAGTCTCTAACAATTCTCTTTATGTTTCTATGAGATTTGAGATTGAGATTGGGAGTTAAGTATAGAACATATTGAGTCTCTAACAATTCTCTTTATGCTTCTATGAGGTTGATGAATCACATTGGGTCTCTAACAATTCTCTTTGTGGGTTCATGCCAAGCAAGTTTTTCTTGATGAACTTGTGAGCAGGTTTTGGACAAGTTCCGTTGGGGACTTGTGAGCAGGTTTTGGACAGGTTCCTTTGGGGACTTGTGAGCAGATTTGGACAGGTCCTAGCAGAGGACTTGTGAAGCTGAGTTTGATAGTTCTATCAGAGAACTTGAGGACAGAGGTGCATTGGTTCTATGAGAAGAACCCGAGGACATTTGTGCTAGACCGAAGGACTGTGTTTAGTGCAAATTCGAGGACCAACTTTGGAGGTGATAGAGTTGAGGACAGAGGTCTCCAGCCAGAGCAGGGAAGACAGGTGTCTTCTATGGATAGAGTTCCATTTGCTAAGGGCAGCGGAGGCAGAGGTCTTCTAGAGGATCACCAGCTAGAGCAGAGGTAGGGGAAGGTATCTCCTTTGAGCAGAGGCTCATAAATTTAGATTGGGGGAAGGTATCTCCTTTGAGCCGAGGCTCATAAACATTGTAATTGGGAAGGTTTCCCAAAGAACTTTGAGATAACTTTTAGAGAAAAGTTTTGTGGATGAACCACGTTAAAATTGGTGTCACTTTGTGGATGATCTTGTGCATTGTTTTGATATTGCTTTGGATATATTGCTTTATTTTTTTGAAGTATAAAGGAAAAGTAAAAAGAGGTCTTATACTGTTCACCCCCCTCTCAGTATAAGCTTGTGTTCTTCAATTGGTATCAGAGCGGGTTCCTTCGAAAAGGTTTAACAACTTGAAGGAAAAGCTAGTAAAGAACACAATGGATTATTTCAAGGGTAAACAGCTTCAAGAGAGTGATGAGTCTTCTAGTGATGAAGAGGTATATTACAGCAAGAAAGGCAAGTTCTCTAGAAAGCACAAAAGTATGAAAAATGTAAGATGTTTCAATTGTGGAAAGTTTGGTCATTATGCTACTAATCGTATTGTTGCCAAGGATGAAAGTGATGAAGATAAACAGGATTGTAAGAGCAAAGATTCTGAAAGGCATAGGCATCAAAGGAAGAACAAAGATGAGCAAAGCAATCAAGGAAAGAGGTATTCTCACAAGCACAAGAAGAGTTTCTACCTAGACAAAGCAAGTAAGTGTTCTAGTAGTGATAGTGAAAGTTCTTCAAGTGATAATGAAAATGAGATGTTGTTCATATCCGAAAAAGAGGAAGAACCAAAACATAGATTCATTATCATGAAATGTCTTAGATGTGGAAATTTTGGTCACCTTGAGGATGATTGCACAAATAATGATTTGGTTGCTAGTATGTATGAGGATGCTTCAGAAAATGATAAGGAAGATGCATGTATGGTTTTTGAAAAGGGTAGCACCTCTAGTGATAAGAAATCTGAAAAAGGCTTTGATGATTCAAAATGCAATCAAATAGAGGAAAGGTAGATCTTAAAAGTGAACTTATTAATGCTCTTAGTGCTTTGAAAAAGGAAAGAAAGAAGAATGCTAGACTCAAGGATAAGTTAGATGAATGTTGTATGGAGAGAGATGAACTTATAGAAAGTCTTGACGTCTCTATGGCTAAGGCACAAGAACTCAAGAATGAGTTAGAATCTAAGGTGCTTGAGTATAGTGAATTAGAACAGAAAATGGCTTCTTTGAAAGAGGAAAATAAAGAGTACAAGGATAAGCTATACAGGTTTCAAGAAAGCTCCAAAAAGGTTAAATCTCTTATCAAAGGTCAAAGAAAGACAACAGATAAAATAGGTCTTGGTTTTGTTAAGCCACACAAGAAACAAGTTGGAGAGTCTAGTAAGAGACTCCAAAAGGAAGAGAGTTCTGATGAGGAAAGTATTTCAGATCATGAGTCCTTGAATGATAGATGCATAGAAACAGAAAACAGAATTCAGAATGAGAAGAAGAAGTTTTTAGGACCCAAGAGGTCAAATAAAGGAAAGTTTCAAGGCAGATGTTTTGCTTGTCACAGGTTTGGTCACATGGCTTCACATTGCATGGCTCAAGTGAAGAAGGTAAATGACAGTTTCAGAAGTGCTAGTTACTTTCAAGGGTATTGCTACTCTTGTCAACAGTTTGGGCACAAGGCAGTTTATTGCAAGGCAAATAACAGGAACAGATTTGGCCAAAACAGGTTTGGTCAGAACTGGTGGATTCAAAGATCAGGTTTACCACAGAGAAATAACATTGTTACTTGTTATAAGTGCAACAATAAAGGTCACATAGCTAGACAGTGTAGAGCTGAAATTCTAGGATACAAGAACAAGAACAGTGGCATGATCAGGTCCAAGGATCAAGGCATGGACAAGAACAGGGATGAGAACAAGAACAAGAACAGTGACAGGAACAGGAATATGGACAAAGAGTTCAAGAGAAGGCCCGACAAGGAAGTTATAGACGCTGATGATGATCAGTGCCTAATGGGAGTTTTACTCCCACCCCAGAATTAATCACCTCATCAGGAGGTGGGGGAGGGACTAAGCTAAGAGGCTCATTCTTAGTCCCGAGCCCCAAAGGTGACCCTTTGCCATTGATGACAAAGGGGGAGAGATATGAGTAAGGGGGAGAGCTTCAAGTGAGGGGGAGCAAAACTTCAAAGGAAGATTCTCAGTTGTGGGCACAGTTGGTTTCAGTTTTGGCTCTTGAGAAGTGTTTTTCAGTAAAGGTTTGCCATCAATGACAAAGGGGGAGATTGTTGGCAATTTTGGGTACCTTGGGTACATTGCCTTTGCTCAAGTGTTGATGTTGTCATTGATGTCAAGAAGCTTTTGAAGGAATTTGATTTGATGTCAAAAGGATCTAAGTTCAAGGAAGGGTTTTTGTGAAAACCAAGGCAGACAAAATAAAAGGTTTTATTTAAAACCATGGACAACAGATTTGAAATGGGTTTTTCTTAAAACCCAAGTTGGCTCTTCGTTTCGTTGAAAAAGGTGCCCCGGTGATGAAGATATTTAATTTTAAATATTTAGTTTAAATTTTATTTATTTAAAATTTAAATTAATATTTTAAATTAAAAATTAAAAGGGCCGACGTGTTTGGAAATGCATCAAAGTGCATATAAAATGAGGCAAATAAATTCATTAATGTTGTGGAATAGAATTCGATATTGATCGGCGAGCATTTCTCGATTTCGACATCAAAGCACCTGTGCTTGAAGGATGAAGTTTAAGTTGATGACAAAGGTAGTGATTGAATAATGGTAGAATGTAACGAGGTTAACATGAGTATGAAAGGAGGTGTGAAAAGGTAAAGTTTGATGGTGTAAGGAGAGTAAGTAAATAATGAGGTTGATGGATAGAAGGTAGGGTGGTTTTGCAAGGAAGATTCTGTTTGGAGATTAGAGGGAGGCCCCTCTCCCTTCCTCACGTGGGCGTGGATAGCCCATGCGGTTTAGCCAAGCACCTTGGCTAGAGGATACGGCGGGTCAAATCATGTTGAATCCCATTTTTGAGGGATGTAAGAGGTATCCACGTGAACTCCATTTATTGCAAAAGGGCAGTGAATAAAATATATTAATTTTGCAATGTTGATGATATTTCCAAAGTTTGTTTGGGAGGTATAAGGTTAGCAAAATTAATATTTTTTATATAGTTTTTATTAAGTGTAATGGAGTAGATAAGGTGAATATAAGAAATATGTTATGTATGATTTGTTGAATGAGGTTGAAAGAAGAAGACATAGAACCTTGATTATATTTGGACCAAGGAATATTCTTGAGGAAATATTAAAGAAATATGTTGTCTACTAACCTTCTTGAGTTTGGCAAAAAGGTGGTTATGGTTATGACAAATTTGTGAGATCTTCTTCATCTTCAATAAGGTATGGGCACTTTCTTCTTATGAGTATGATTGGTGTATGTTTTTCCTGAAATAAGATTGGAGTGAAAAGGTATTCAACTAGGTTTCCTTTGGTTGGGTGTAAATCCTATTTTCTGGTTTGTTGAAGACTACTTATGCATTGTTATCCTTGATGAGAGTTTTGGTGAATGCATAATTCTGGTTTGAGGTAGTGGAAGCATTGTGCACTAGGGTTTATGTTTGTAAGTCTTGCTACTTGCATTGAGATGGTGAAACCCTTAGTTGGCTGTTTTGATATTAATGGATGAGTTGCTTCCATAGAGGTTGTTTTGATCAAGTTAGTGCTTTACTTGATACATGATATTGGGCTTACTCCATTGAGTTGATTTGAGCAAGTTATTCTTTGCATTTGGTGATATTGTGTTGGTGGCTATTTTGTTCAAATATCTTTGGAGGGAAAAGGATTTCTACTTGTTTCCTTTTCTTGTGATGATTGGTTGAATGCTTCAAGGTTAATGTTGAGTTGAATGATGTTGGTTAAACCTTGTCTTTGAGCATTGTTGTTGAAGCCCTAATTGGTTGAGAAAAGATATTGGTTGTTGGAAAGAACATGAGTAGCATTGTTATATGAGATATTGCATGGTTGGCAATTGTTGGGTTGTGTTTCATGTTCTTGAGAAAAGCATACTACATCTATCTTATTCTTTTGAGATTTGAGATTGAGTTGAGATTGATATTGAGAGTTAAGTATAGAACATATTGAGTCTCTAACAATTCTCTTTATGTTTCTATGAGATTTGAGATTGAGATTGGGAGTTAAGTATAGAACATATTGAGTCTCTAACAATTCTCTTTATGCTTCTATGAGGTTGATGAATCACATTGGGTCTCTAACAATTCTCTTTGTGGGTTCATGCCAAGCAAGTTTTTCTTGATGAACTTGTGAGCAGGTTTTGGACAGGTTCTGTTGGGGACTTGTGAGTAGGTTTTGGATAGGTTCCTTTGGGGACTTGTGAGCAGATTTGGATAGGTCCTAGCAGAGGACTTGTGAAGCTGAGTTTGATAGTTCTATCAGAGAACTTGAGGACAGAGGTGCATTGGTTCTATGAGAAGAACCCGAGGACAATTTGTGCTAGACCGAAGGACTGTGTTTAGTGCAAATTCGAGGACCAACTTTGAGGTGATAGAGTTGAGGACAGAGGTCTCCAGCCAGAGCAGGGAAGACAGGTGTCTTCTATGGATAGAGTTCCATTTGCTAAGGGCAGCGGAGGCAGAGGTCTTCTAGAGGATCACCACCAGAGCGGAGGTAGGGGAAGGTATCTCCTTTGAGCAGAGGCTCATAAATTCAGATTGGGGGAAGGTATCTCCTTTGGGCCGAGGCTCATAAACATTGTAATTGGGAAGGTTTCCCAAAGAACTTTGAGATAACTTTTAGAGAAAAGTTTTGTGGTTGAACCACGTTAAAATTGGTGTCACTTTGTGGATGATCTTGTGCATTGTTTTGATATTGCTTTGGATATATTGCTTTATTGTTTTGAAGTATAAAGGAAAAGTAAAAAGAGGTCTTATACTGTTCACCCCCCTCTCAGTATAAGCTTGTGTTCTTCAATTGGTATCAGAGCGGGTTCCTTCGAAAAGGTTTAATAGCTTGAAGGAAAAGCTAGTAAAGAACACAATGGATTATTCCAAAGGTAAACAGTTTCAAGAGAGTGATGAGTCTTCTAGTGATGAAGAGGCATATTACAACAAGAAAGGCAAGTTCTCTAGAAAGCACAAAAGTATGAAAAATGTAAGATGTTTCAATTGTGGAAAGTTTGGTCATTATGCTACTAACTGTACTGTTGCCAAGGATGAAAGTGATGAAGATAAACAGGATTGTAAGAGCAAAGATTCTGAAAGGCATAGGCATCAAAGGAAGAACAAAGATGAGCAAAGCAATCAAGGAAAGAGGTACTCTCACAAGCACAAGAAGAGTTTCTACCTAGACAAAGCAAGTAAGTGTTCTAGTAGTGATAGTGAAAGTTCTTCAAGTGATAATGAAAATGAGATGTTGTTCATATCAAAAAAGAGGAAGAACCAAAACATAGATTCATTATCATGAAATGTCTTAGATGTGGAAATTTTGGTCACCTTGAGGATGATTGCACAAATAATGATTTGGTTGCTAGTATGTATGAGGATGCTTCAGAAAATGATAAGGAAGATGCATGTATGGTTTTTGAAAAGGGTAGCACCTCTAGTGATAAGAAATCTGAAAAAGGCTTTGATGATTCAAAAAGCAAACATATAGAGGAAAGTGAAGTAGATCTTAAAGGTGAACTTATTAATGCTCTTAGTGCTTTGAAAAAGGAAAGAAAGAAGAATGCTAGACTCAAGGATAAGTTAGATGAATGTTGTATGGAGAGAGATGAACTTATAGAAAGTCTTGACGTCTCTATGGCTAAGGCACAAGAACTCAAGAATGAGTTAGAATCTAAGGTGCTTGAGTATAGTGAATTAGAACAGAAAATGGCTTCTTTGAAAGAGGAAAATAAAGAGTACAAGGATAAGCAGTACAGGTTTCAAGAAAGCTCCAAAAAGGTTAAATCTCTTATCAAAGGTCAAAGAAAGACAACAGATAAAACAGGTCTTGGTTTTGTTAAGCCACACAAGGAACAAGTTGGAGAGTCTAGTAAGAGACTCCAAAAGGAAGAGAGTTCTAATGAGGAAAGTATTTCAGATCATGAGTCCTTGAATGATAGATGCATAGAAACAGAAAACAGAATTCAGAATGAGAAGAAGAAGTTTTTAGGACCCAAGAGGTCAAATAAAGGAAAGTTTCAAGGCAGATGTTTTGCTTGTCACAGGTTTGGTCACATGGCTTCACATTGCATGGCTCAAGTGAAGAAGGTAAATGACAGTTTCAGAAGTGCTAGTTACTTTCAAGGGTATTGCTACTCTTGTCAACAATTTGGGCACAAGGCAGTTTATTGCAAGGCAAATAATAGGAACAGATTTGGCCAAAACAGGTTTGGTCAGACTGGTGGATTCAAAGATCAGGTTTACCTCAGAGAAATAACATTGTTACTTGTTATAAGTGCAACAATAAAGGTCACATAGCTAGACAGTGTAGAGCTAAAATTCCAGGATACAAGAACAGGAACAAGTGGCATGATCAGGTCCAAGGATCAAGGCATGGACAAGAACAGGGATGAGAACAAGAACAAGAACAGTGACAGGAACAGGAATATGGACAAAGAGTTCAAGAGAAGGCCCGACAAGGAAGTTATAGACGCTGATGATGATCAGTGCCTAATGGGAGTTTTACTCCCACCCCAAAATTAATCACCTCATCAGGAGGTGGGGGAGGGACTAAGCTAAGAGGCTCATTCTTAGTCCCGAGCCCCAAAGGTGACCCTTTGCCATTGATGACAAAGGGGGAGAGATATGAGTAAGGGGGAGAGCTTCAAGTGAAGAGGAAAGCTTCAAGTCAGGGGGAGCAAAACTTCAAAGGAAGATTCTCAGTTGTGGGCACAGTTGGTTTCAGTTTTGGCTCTTAAGAAGTGTTTTCAGTAAAGGTTTGCCATCAATGACAAAGGGGGAGATTGTTGGCAATTTTGGGTACCTTGGGTACATTGCCTTTGCTCAAGTGTTGATGTTGTCATTGATGTCAAGAAGCTTTTGAAGGAATGTCTATGGCTAAGTTCAAGGAAGGGTTTTTGTGAAAACCAAGGCAGACAAAATAAAAGGTTTTATTTAAAACCATGGACAACAGATTTGAAATGGGTTTTTCTTAAAACCCAAGTTGGCTCTTCGTTTCGTTGAAAAAGGTGCCCTGGTGATGAAGATATTTAATTTTAAATATTTAGTTTAAATTTTATTTATTTAAAATTTAAATATTAAAATTAAATTGAAAGGGCCGACGTGTTTGGAAATGCATCATAGTGCATATAAAATAAGGCAATTAAATTCATTAATGTTGGATGAATGGTGTTCGATATTAATCTCTGAGCATTTCGATTTCGACATCAAAGCCCCGCACTGAAGGATGAAGTTTAAGCGATGAAAAGGTATGATGTAATAAGTGGTTAAAATTGTGAAAAAGTGAAACATGAAAGATGAGTAGTGAAAGAGTGATAAAGTTTTGATTGGTGTAAGGTATGTAATGTAAATAAGGTGAGGAAAGGTGGGTTTGTGCCAAGGAAGATTCTATTTCAGAGATTAGAGGGAGGCCCCTCTCCTTTCCTCATGTGGGCATGGATAGCCCATGCGGTTTAGCCAAGCGCCTTGGCTAGAGGAGACGGTGGGTCAAATCAGTCGAATCCCCTTTTGAGGGATGTAAGAGGTATCAGTGAACTCAATTTATTGCAAAAGGGTAGTGAATAAAATATATTAATTTTGCAATGTTGATGATATTTCCAAAGTTTGTTTGGGAGGTATAAGGTTAGCAAAATTAATATTTTTTATATAGTTTTTATTAAGTGTAATGGAGTAGATAAGGTGAATATAAGAAATATGTTATGTATGATTTGTTGAATGAGGTTGAAAGAAGAAGACATAGAACCTTGATTATATTTGGACCAAGGAATATTCTTGAGGAAATATTAAAGAAATATGTTGTCTACTAACCTTCTTGAGTTTGGCAAAAATGTGGTTATGGTTATGACAAATTTGTGAGATCTTCTTCATCTTCAATAAGGTATGGGCACTTTCTTCTTATGAGTATGATTGGTGTATGTTTTTCCTGAAATAAGATTGGAGTGAAAAGGTATTCAACTAGGTTTCCTTTGGTTGGGTGTAAATCCTATTTTCTGGTTTGTTGAAGACTACTTATGCATTGTTATCCTTGATGAGAGTTTTGGTGAATGCATAATTCTGGTTTGAGGTAGTGGAAGCATTGTGCACTAGGGTTTATGTTTGTAAGTCTTGCTACTTGCATTGAGATGGTGAAACCCTTAGTTGGCTGTTTTGATATTAATGGATGAGTTGCTTCCATAGAGGTTGTTTTGATCAAGTTAGTGCTTTACTTGATACATGATATTGGGCTTACTCCATTGAGTTGATTTGAGCAAGTTATTCTTTGCATTTGGTGATATTGTGTTGGTGGCTGTTTTGTTCAAATATCTTTGGAGGGAAAAGGATTTCTACTTGTTTCCTTTTCTTGTGATGATTGGTTGAATGCTTCAAGGTTAATGTTGAGTTGAATGATGTTGGTTAAACCTTGTCTTTGAGCATTGTTGTTGAAGCCCTAATTGGTTGAGAAAAGATATTGGTTGTTGGAAAGAACATGAGTAGCATTGTTATATGAGATATTGCATGGTTGGCAATTGTTGGGTTGTGTTTCATGTTCTTGAGAAAAGCATACTACATCTATCTTATTCTTTTGAGATTTGAGATTGAGTTGAGATTGATATTGAGAGTTAAGTATAGAACATATTGAGTCTCTAACAATTCTCTTTATGTTTCTATGAGATTTGAGATTGAGATTGGGAGTTAAGTATAGAACATATTGAGTCTCTAACAATTCTCTTTATGCTTCTATGAGGTTGATGAATCACATTGGGTCTCTAACAATTCTCTTTGTGGGTTCATGCCAAGCAAGTTTTCTTGATGAACTTGTGAGCAGGTTTTGGACAGGTTCCGTTGGGGACTTGTGAGCAGGTTTTGGATAGGTTCCATTGGGGACTTGTGAGCAGATTTGGACAGGTCCTAGCAGAGGACTTGTGAAGCTGAGTTTGATAGTTCTATCAGAGAACTTGAGGACAGAGGTGCATTGGTTCTATGAGAAGAACTCGAGGACATTTGTGCTAGACCGAAGGACTGTGTTTAGTGCAAATTCGAGGACCAGCTTTGAGGTGATAGAGTTGAGGACAGAGGTCTCCAGCCAGAGCAGGGAAGACAGGTGTCTTCTATGGATAGAGTTCCATTTGCTAAGGGCAGCGGAGGCAGAGGTCTTCTAGAGGATCACCAGCCAGAGCAGAGGTAGGGGAAGGTATCTCCTTTGAGCAGAGGCTCATAAATTCATATTGGGGGAAGGTATCTCCTTTGGGCCGAGGCTCATAAACATTGTAATTGGGAAGGTTTCCCAAAGAACTTTGAGATAACTTTTAGAGAAAAGTTTTGTGGGTGAACCACGTTAAAATTGGTGTCACTTTGTGGATGATCTTGTGCATTGTTTTGATATTGCTTTGGATATATTGCTTTATTATTTTGAAGTATAAAGGAAAAGTAAAAAGAGGTCTTATACTGTTCACCCCCCTCTCAGTATAAGCTTGTGTTCTTCATTGGGCACATGGCTTCACAGTTCAGGACACATGAAAGATAGGAATATGGGAATAGACAACTTTTCCATGGGTATTGCTACTCATGTAATTAGTTTGGTCACAAGGCAATGAATTGTAGGGTTCATGATAGAAGAAGGTATGGCTTCACTAGGAGAAATCCTAAGACATTTACACCTCCAAGGAATAATAACATTAAGTGTTATAAGTGCAATAATTATGGTCACACAACAAAGTGGTGTAGAGCAAACATTCCAGAATCAAGTATGAACATGGATATGAACAAGAATAGGAATATGGATATGAATAGGAATAGGAACATGAACAGGAATAGGAATATAGATATGAACAGGAATAGGAACATGGATAGGAACAGGAATAGGAATAGGGATAAGAATGTAGACATGGACAAGAACATGGACATGGAAATAAATAGTCAGAGGAATAAGAAGGATCAAATAATAAGGAAAGAGGATAAAGGTAAAGAATAGTGTTTTCTAGGAGTAGAAATACTCCCACCCTAGAATTAACCACCTCAAGAGAAGGTGGGGGAGGGGCTAAGCTAAGAGGCTCATTCTTAGCCTCGAGCCCCAAAGGTGACCCTTTGCCATTGATATCAAAGGGGGAGAGATTTGGTATTTGAGAGAGCATTGAGCAAGGGAAAGCAGAAAAAAGAAAAGCCAAGTTTTCAGTAAAAGAAGTTGGGTTGCCATCAATGACAAAGGGGGATATTGTTGGACATTTTGAGTCATTAAGTCAAGTTGTCATTGATGTCAAGGAATTTGTCAAGAAATAAAGTTGTCATTAATATCCAGGAAGAAGCTTCTAATGATGTCAAAGGTCAAGAGGAACAATGCAGAGGTTAAAGGTAAGGTTAAAGGCAAAAGGGCTCCATAATACAATGCAGAGGTTAAAGGTAATGTTAAAGGCAAAAGGGCTCCATAATATTTTTAATATTATGTGGAAGCATAAGTTAAAAGGTTTTTCATAAAAACCTAAGAAAGTTTATTGCAAAGCTAAAGGAAGGTTTAATATTTATTTGATAAAATATTTAAATTCAAAATGAATTTAAATTTTATAAATAAATATTATTTATACCAAGTTGCAAAATGAAAGGTGGCCTAAATAAAACCAAGGGTTTTAAAGAAGTAATTTATAAAATTTAAATTCAAATGAATTTAAATATTTTATAAATTAATAAGGTCAAAGGGATAAACAAGCGCCGACGTCTAATACATTGGAGGAAATTCGAGCACCGATATTTTGCATAAAGGAGGGAAACCATTATAAATACCAATGCCTAAAAGGCATTAAACCTTATCCTTTTGCTCGATTAATGTATGCGTGCAATTGTGTTGACTCGTGCGGAATATGTGAAGTGGTTAATGTGTTTAGCGCCAGCGAATAACGTTTAAGAGGAACAACATGAATTGACCAAGCACCAACTAGGCAGCATGGCCTAGTGGCAAAGAGGACATCGTTAGAGTGTTGGGCGCTAGGAGATCTGTGTTTGAAATGTGGTGGCAGTGTTTTGGTGGTTGCATTGGTGTTGGAGAGCACCAAAGGAAAGGTGCACATTTTACGCTAAGCAAGGCGGGGAGTTTTTGGAGCACGTGGTGCCCTCTTCTCCCCAAGCGAGCGCCTAGCTCGCGCGGTGGTTGGAGCCATGGCTAGGGCACTGGTTGAGGAAGCACCGTGAGTTCAAATCCCTTCCAAGGCAAAGGTATTAATTTTTGTGTGTAATATTTTATGTGCCTAAGGTTTGACATGAGGTCTTAGGGAGATAAAAGGGTTGCTTAAAGTTTTTATATTGATTATTATTTTTGGTGTATTGGAGGAATAAGGAGTTAGATTTATTTTGAATAAAGTGTTTGTCACATTGATTTGTTGAGGATTTAAAGGATAAAAGGGATTTCTTGCATAGAGTTATTTTTTGAGAAAGAAGATTGCATTAACATTATTCTTGTCATTGATTATTATTATCATTGGGAGATTATAAGGTGTATTTGGTGAATTAATTTTTTGTAAAGGTTGAAGAATGTTTCCTTAAATATGGAGTGATAAGGTGTATATGTTTTGATATTTACATTGTAATTTTTGAGGGAGTTTATCATATTATAACTTCTTGAGCTTGGCAAAAGAGTGTTTGTTATTGTGGCAGATTTATGAGATCCCTTCATCATCAAGAAAAAGGTATGAGCACATTCTTCCATAGTTGAGTTGATTGATTGGTTTTCTAGAAAATAAGTTTGGAGTGAAAAGGACTTGATTAGGATTTCCTATTGAGAGTGTTGAGATAATGCTTCAAGGTTTTCTGGAATAAAGGATTGTTTTATAAGCATTTTTATTGAAGCTATTGGTTGTGTGAAGAACTTGAACTAGGGTTTGAGTATCATTGCTATGTGAAGATTGTTTTATAAGCATTGTTGTTGAAGTAAGTTGTTGAGTGAAGAACTTGAAATAGGGTTTGAAGAGAACATGAGTATCATTGTTATGTGAGATTTGTTGTTGAGCATTGTTGGAAATATTTTGAGTTGATGTTTATATGCTTGGACTAGGGTTTGTGAGCAAGGGTTATTTCATTGAGTGATTGGTTGAGTAGAGTTGGTTGAGCCTAGTCAAGTGGATGTGTGAAGTGATTGTTCAAGTTCCATAAAATAAACTATTCTATATTTTGATTTGAGTTGAGAAAGTAATTGAGCATTGTGATTAGTATAGAACATATTGAGTCTCTAACAATTCTCTTTATGTTTCTATGAGATTGGACAAGTTTTGTTTGAACTTGTTGAGCAGATTTGAGGTATGTCTTTGAGGAGACTTGTGGACTGATTTTTGTGAGAGCTTTAGTGGAAGCTTACAATACATATTTTGAGAAAGTTTTGTGTGGACTTGTTGAGAAGATTGGAAAAGTTCTATGTGGACTTATTGAGCAGATTGGATAAGTTCTGTGTGGACTTGTTGATTAGATTGAAAAAGTTCTGTGTGGACTTGTTGAGCATATTGGACAAGTTCTATGTGGACTTGTTGAGCATATTTGAGCAAGTTCTATGTGGACTTGTTGAGCAGATTGGACAAGTTCTATGTGGACTTGTTGAGCATATTTGAGCAAGTTCTATGTGGACTTGTTGAGCAGATTTAAGCAAGTTCTATGTGGACTTGTTGAGAAATATTTGAGGATAGAGTTTGGTGAATATTTGAGGATAGATTTGTGCTAGACCAAAGATAGAGATTGAGCAGATTTGTGCTAGACCGAAGGACTATGTTTAGTATATATTTGAGATAAATCTTTGGAGGTGATAGAGTAGAGAGGACAGTAGTCTCTAGTGGATAGAGATCCATTAGCCAGGGTAGTGAGGACAGGTCTTTTGAGTGGGGATAAGAGTCTTCAGTGGAGAGAGATCCACAAGCTAGTGTAGTGGAGGTATTAGTCTTCTAGAGGATCACCAACTAGAGCAGAGGAGAAGGAGTTCTCCTATGGATAGAGATCCATGAACTTGATTTAGGGGATTGGTGTCTCCTTTGGACAGAGGTCCATAAACATTGTAATAGGGAAAGGATTCCCAAGAGATTGATTGAGAATATTTTAGTGAAATATTTTCTCCATGGAGTAGCCCACATTGGGTGAACCATGTAAATTGTGGTGTCTCTATTTTATGTGGTGATTTGTGCATTTCTTTGATTATTGTTGTTGATATTGCTATCTATACATTACATAATATTGATTTGGAAAGAAAAGTAAAAAGTGGTCTTATACTGTTCACCCCCCTCTCAGTATAAGCTTGTGTTCTTCAATTGGTATCAGAGCGGGTTCCTTCAGAAGAGTTTAACAGCTTGAAGGAAAAGCTAACAAGAACACAATGGATTCTAAGAATGTGTCCTCGGATAATTCATCACTAGTATTTGATGGAAGTGACTATATATATTGGAGTATGAGAATGAAGATCTACCTGATGGCACTTGGCAATGAAATTTGGGAAGTAGTTGAAATTGGATATGATCCCTTGATTAATCCTCCTATAGATAAGGAAGGTAAGCTCCTACAACATTACAATTCAAAAGCAATGAATGCACTTTTGAGAGGTTTGCATAGAACAGATTCTATGAAAGTTATGCATTGTCAAACTACAAAAGAAATGTGGGATAAATTACAAAATATATATGAAGGAGATAAATGTGTCAAGAAAGCAAAGATGCGAAATCTCAAAGGACAATTTGAAGAATTAAGAATGAAGGATGAGGAAAATATTAGTACTTATCTACTTTGAATTGATGAGGTTGTTAATGCTATGCAAGGACTTGGAATGAAGATTGATGAATCAGATGTTTGTGATAAAGTCTTAAGAACTCTTCCAAAAATATTCAGTGAAAAGGTTTATGCTATAGAAGTGTCAATGGATGGTGATACTTTGACAAGAGATATGTTGCTTGGTATTCTTACAACATATGAGATAAGAACAAAAGATCCTATTCCCCAGAAGGAAGCAACATTCAAAGCAATCAAGAAGACTAAGGGTAAGAAGTCAGAATCAAGAAATGAGTCATCCAGTGATGAAGAAGCTAATTATGGTAGAAGGGATAAGGATTCTAGAAGATCTAGAGATACAAGATCTGTTAAATGTTTCAATTATGGAAGGTATGGCAATTATGCAACTGACTATCAAGAAGATAAGAATAACAATGATGAAGAGAAATAGGATCATAAGAACAGGGAATCAGGAAGATATAGGCATCAAAAGAAAAGCAAGGATGGATAAAACAGACAAGGAAAGAAGTTCTTCCAAAGGCAAAAGAGGAGCTACTATGTGGATAATGCATGTAAGTACTCAAGTGATAGTGATGCTAGTTTTTTAGATAATTATAGAGATGAAGTCCTATTTATGATTGAAGAAAAAGAACAAGTTAAGAAAAGGACTCCAGTAATTCTCAAGTGTTTTAGATGTGGTAACTTTGGACATCTTGAAGATGATTGTACAAGGGATGGTTATAGTTTCAGTGATGATGAATATGAGGATGCACTTGAAGGACTAGATGAAAACCTTCTAATGGCATTAGAAGAAGTAGAAGGTGATCCTATAGAAGATAAGCCAATAGAAAATAAAGATGTGGACAAAGGTAAACAAATAGAGGAATATTCAGAGAAATATGGATATGATCTCAAGGGAGAACTTATTTATGCTCTTGAAATAGTAAAGAAGGTAAGAAAGCAAAACTCTAAACTTGAAATTCAGTTTCAAGAATGTGATGAAGAGAGAAGATTGCTTATAGAGGATTTAGAAAAATCAAAGGCTAAGGCAAAAAGGTTCAAGGATAAGTTAGAAGCAAAGATCTTAGAATGTGAAAAGTTAGCACAAGAAGTGGCACTACTAAGAGAAGATTTAGAAGACTCCAAAGTCAAGCTAAAAGGGTTCAAAAATAGCTCAAAGAACTTAGATAATTTCATCAAGATACAAAATCCCACATCAAGCAAAATAGGTCTTGGATTTGGATAGGATCAAAATAAATGGGAAGGAGAGTCAACCTCAAGTTTTGGAGGAGAAGAAACTTCAGATGAAGATATTTCAGAAGAAGACAATGTAAAAGAGAGTGAGACATCTGAGGATGAGTTGGACAATAGAGAGTTCAACAAGAATAGGAACAATGCACAAAGAAGATACATATGGAACAACAATCAGAATAGGTCAAGAGAGACTAGGAGACCAATGAGGTCAAGGCAAGGAGGCTTCAATGGAAGATGCTTTTCATGTCACAGGTTTGGGCACATGGCTTCATAGTGCAGGATACATGAAAGATATGAATATGGGAACAAACAACTTTTCCATGGGTATTGCTACTCATGTAATCAGTTTGGTCACAAGGCAATGAATTGTAGGGTTCATGATAGAAGAAGGTATGGCTTCACTAGGAGAAATCCTAAGATATTTGCACCTCCAAGGAATAATAACATTAAGTGTTATAAGTGCAATAATGATGGTCACACAACAAAGTGGTGTAGAGCAGACATTCCAGAATCAAGCATGAACAGAATAGGAGCGGGAACAAGAACATGGACATGAATAGGAAAAAGAATATGGATACAAGAATAGATAAAGAGATAAGAACTAGAAAAAGGATAAGGAATGTAGACATGGACAGGGAACATGGACATGGAAAGAAATAGTCAGAGGAATCAGAAGGATCAGATAAGAAGGAAAGAGGATAAAGGTAAAGAACAATGCTTTCTGGGAGTAGAAATACTCCCACCCTAGAATTAACCACCTCAAGAGAAGGTGGGGGAGGGGCTAAGCTAAGAGGCTCATTCTTAGCCCCGAGCCCCAAAGGTGACCCTTTTCCATTGATGTCAAAGGGGAGAGATTTGAGTAAGGGGAGAGATTTGGTATTTGAGAGAGCATTGAGCCAGGGGGAGCAATGTCCCAGGGGAGCAGAACAAAGGAAAAGCCAAGTTTTTAGTAAAAAGAAGTTGGGTTGCCATCAATGACAAAGGGGGAGATTGTTGGACATTTTGAGTCATTAAGTCGAGTTGTCATTGATGTCAAGGAATTTGTCAAGAAACAAAGTTGTCATTAATATCCAGGAAGAAGCTTCTAATGATGTCAAATGTCAAGAGGAACAATGCAGAGGTTAAAGGCAAGGTTCATAAGCTCATACAATAAGGTTAAAGGTAAGGTTAAAGGTAAAAGGGCTCCATAATATTTTTAATATTATGTGGAAGCATAAGTTAAAAGGTTTTTCATAAAAACCCAAGAAAGTTTATTGCAAAGCTAAAGGAAGGTTTAATATTTATTTGATAAAATATTTAAATTCAAACTGAATTTAAATTTTATAAATAAATATTATTTATACCAAGTTGCAAAATGAAAGGTGGCCTAAATAAAACCAAGGGTTTTAAAGAAGTAATTTATAAAATTTAAATTCAAATGAATTTAAATATTTTATAAATTAATAAGGTCAAAGGGATAAACAAGCGTCGATGTCTAATACATTGGAGGAAATTCGAGCGTCGACATTTTGCATAAAGGAGGAAAACCATTATAAATACCAATGCCTAAAAGGCATTAATCCTTATCCTTTTGCTCGATTAATGTATGCGTGCAATTGTGTTGACTCGTGTGGAATATGTGAAGTGGTTAATGTGTTTAGCACCAATGAATAACATTTAAGAGGAACAACGTGAATTGACCAAGCGCCAACTGGGCAGCGTGGCCTAGTGGCAAAGAGGACAATGTTAGAGTGTTGGGTGCTAGGAGACCTGCGTTCGAAATGTGATGGTAACATTTTGGTGGTTGCATTGGTGTTGGAGAGCACCAAAGGAAAGGCACACATTTTACGCTAAGCAAGGTGGGGAGTTTTTGGAGCACGTGGTGCCCTCTTCTCCCCAAGCGAGCGCCTAGCTCATGCGATGGTTGGAGCCATGGCTAGGGCGCTGGTTGAGGAAGCACCGTGAGTTCGAATCCCTTCCAAGGAAAAGGTATTAATTTTTGTGTGTAATATTTTATGTGCCTAAGGTTTGACATGAGGTCTTAGGGAGATAAAAGGGTTGCTTAAAGTTTTTATATTGATTATTATTTTTGGTGTATTGGAGGAATAAGGAGTTAGCTTTATTTTGAATAAAGTGTTTGTCACATTGATTTGTTGAGGATTTAAAGGATAAAAGGGATTTCTTGCATAGAGTTATTTTTGAGAAAGAATATTGCATTAACATTATTCTTGTCATTGATTATTATTATCATTGGGAGATTATAAGGTGTATTTGGTGAATTAATTTTTTGTAAAGGTTGAAGAATGTTTCCTTAAATATGGAGTGATAAGGTGTATATGTTTTGATATTTACATTGTAATTTTTGAGGGAGTTTATCATATTATAACTTCTTGAGCTTGGAAAAAGAGTGTTTGTTGTTGTGGCAGATTTATGAGATCCCTTCATCATCAAGAAAAAGGTATGAGCACATTCTTCCATAGTTGAGTTGATTGATTGGTTTTCTGGAAAATAAGTTTGGAGTGAAAAGGACTTGATTAGGATTTCCTATTGAGAGTGTTGAGATAATGCTTCAAGGTTTTCTGGAATAAAGGATTGTTTTATAAGCATTGTTGTTGAAGCTATTGGTTGTGTAAAGAACTTGAACTAGGGTTTGAGTATCATTGTTATGTTTTTTATAAGCATTGTTGTTGAAGTGAGTTGTTGAGTGAAGAACTTGAACTAGGGTTTGAGTATCATTTTTATGTGAGAGTTATTTCATAAGCATTGTTGTTGAAGTGAGTTGTTGAGTGAAGAACTTGAACTAGGGTTTGAAGAGATCATGAGTATCATTGTTATGTGAGATTTGTTGTTGAGCATTGTTGGAAATATTTTGAGTTGATGTTTATATGCTTGGACTAGGGTTTGTGAGAAAGGGTTGTTTCATTGAGTGATTGGTTGAGTAGAGTTGGTTGAGCCTAGTCAAGTGGATGTGTGAAGTGATTGTTCAAGTTCCATAAAACAAACTATTCTATATTCTGATTTGAGTTGAGAAAGTAATTGAGCATTGTGATTAGTATAGAACATATTGAGTCTCTAACAATTATATTTATGTTTCTATGAGATTGGACAAGTTCTGTGTGAACTTGTTGAGAAGATTTGAGGTAAGTCTTTGAGGAGACTTGTGGACTGATTTTTGTGTGAGATTTTGTGGAATCTTACAATATAGATTTTGAGCAAGTTTTGTATGGCCTTGTTGAGCAGATTGGACAAGTTCTATGTGGACTTGTTGAGTAGATTAGAGCAAGTTCTATGTGGAATTGTTGAGCAGATTAGACAAGTTTTGTGTGGACTTGTTGAGCATATTTGAGCAAGTTTTATGTGGACTTGTTGAGTAGATTGGACAAGTTCTATGTGGACTTGTTGAGCATATTTGAGAAAGTTATGTGTAGACTTGTTGAGCATATTTAAGCAAGTTCTGTGTGGACTTGTTGAGCAAGATTTGAGGATAGAGTTTGGTGAATATTTGAGGATAGATTTGTGCTAGACTAGAGATAGAGATTGAGCATATTTGTGCTAGATCAAAGGACTATGTTTAGTGCAAATTTGAGATAAAGCTTTGGAGATGACAAATTAGAGAGGATAGTAGTCTCTAGTGGATAGAGATCCATTATCCAGGGCAGTGAGGATAGGTCTTCTGAGTGGGGATAAGAGTCTTCAATGGAGAGAGATCCACAAGCCAGTGTATTGGAGGCAGTAGTCTTCTAGAGGATCACCATCTAGAGTAGAGGAGAAGGAGTTCTCCTATGGATAGATATCCATGAACTTGATTTAGGGGATTGGTGTCTCCTTTGGATAAAGGTCCATAAAAATTGTAATAAGGAAAGGATTCCCAAGAGATTGATTGAGAATATTTTAGTGAAATATTTTCTCCGTGGAGTAGCCCACATTGGGTGAACCACGTAAATTATGGTGTCTCTATTTTGTGTGGTGATTTATGCATTGCTTTTATTATTTTTGTTGATATTGCTATCTATACATTGCATAATATTGTTTTGGAAAGAAAAGTAAAAAGTGGCCTTATATTGTTCACCCCCCTCTCAGTATAAGCTTGTGTTCTTCATTTATGGAGTTTTCCTTACTTGAGGAGTATTATTGTTGTTTCCCTACCCTAAGGGCATTATCTATATTTACCTCATTGTATGAATTTTTACTATGGATAATTATTTATAGATGAAATATTTGATATTTCTACATATTAGTGAATGATTTATTTTAATGAGAATAAGTTTTTGTTACAAGTAGTATCAAAGCAACAATTTTGACAAATTGGAGGGTTGTGTTTTTGTGGATTTTAGAATTAGGGCAATTTTTTTCCAAAAACATGTATCATATTTCAAGGGCTATATCTTTTTTGTTGTTTATGATCTTGACCATTTTGCAAAATTTGTTGGGCACTGAATTGCACCAAGTTTTCACTCGATACTACGACTGTCTATCTTCCTATTTTCTATTCAAGCTTGCACCCGATAGCTACAACTCAACACTCAACATTGGATGGACCAAAATAGGGTTTTCGATCCAACCTCTAGAGTAGGTTGGTTCCTTGTCAACTTAAGCAGGGTGTTGACACAATTATGCTCACTTAGGGTTTGAAGGTTAGGGTAAGAAAAGGTTAGGGTTAGAGAAATGTGAACAATGATGGACGGATAGGCTAACAACATTGCACCACAATAGAAAGCTCCCAAAAACCAAACCAAAGATACATAACTCAGACCAACATTATCTCAAATTAGATTATTCCTCATTCATTAATGCACAATAGAGAAATATTGCAGCGAGTAATTTCAATATCTAGATAATGATAATCCAAATAACAAAATTCACCAATACCTAGATTTCATAGAAATGCACTCTCTAACAATACAGAACAAACTCAGAAGCAGATTTCAATTACTTTAACAACTAGTAATCCATTAATTAGGCACAAACTAACCATTTAAGCATTCACAAAAATACAGCTAAAGAATTTGAACCTCTGATATCAAGCATGAGAACATAGATTTGAGGTGAAGATCAATGTAATGCTCCTTCCATTAGCTTTCGGGAATATTTATAGTAGCACAGGCAAACACACTAGAGCCGACCCTTAAAAATGAGGGTTCGACCTCTATTTATAGTTTTTGCAAAAATTAAAATTACAAGGAACATTACAAAGATTTCATTTTGATAGCACAATAGAGAGATCTAGCTGGAATTTGCTTACTGGTTCATCCTCTAGGAAATCTATTGAAAATGGTCCACCATGGTAGCTCGGGGCCTCTGCAACTTGCTGGTCACTCGATAAAACTAGAGTTTAGGCCATTGGAAATCATGCATTACCATCGATTTTTCTTGGAGGCTATCTGCCATCGTCGATCTGTAACCTCCTCTAGTTTGATCTTCTAGAAAACCCTCGACGCTTCATCTTCCTCTTCCAACTGACTATTCCAATCTTGGTGAAGAAATATTCTTAAATACCTTAATATTCATCAACACAACCTCCACCGTTGATCTCCCTCATTGTATGGTTCAGATTCAATCTGATACAAGCTTATTAAAATGGCGGGGAGAACATAGTGCCATTCCGCTTTAAAATATTGGTGACATCATCCTTCTATCTTAAAAAATAGAAGAGTGCCAATCCAACTTCCAAATGAATCTAAGGCTTAAAGGAATCGAATCCGCTTCTTATCATTCATGTTTATTTAGAATTCTTCATACGGGTATTCTTCAATCTGCACTAAAATGTTGATGATGTCATCCTTTCCTTATAAATTTTATGGATTCCATTCTGGGTAGAACAAGTGCATTAGCATGTGATCGTCAATCCGGGTCCACCATGGTGCGAAGTAACTCTTTCTCTATTCCGCTCAACTTCTTATTATAAAATATTTCTTGTCATTATTCTAGGAAGAAGTTGGAAATTATCTTTAGTCATGAATCCGCACATACTTCATTAACAACATTCTGCTTTATCACCATTTTGGGTGCAAATACTCTATGGGTCTTCAGAATTGGGTTATTATTATGGAATTGAATCCTCATCCTAAAACTTAGCCATTTTCAAGATGTCAATCCACACTTTTTAATCACTGATGTCATATCTTCTCAAAACTTTTATAGATTTGAGATGCATCACCAATCTAAAGTTAGAGACAAATCTCCCGGAATCACTTCATTCATGAAAATTGACTAAGTGTTGAGTGGGCTCATATCTTCTATTGTGGATCCACTCCAAAGTGCACTACAAGGGGTGCGGAATGAAGACTTTATCCCTTAGACAAAATTTTACTAAGTATGTGGCCATTTTGGGCCTACATTATGGTGCCTCTCCGGTGGATTTTCTCGCAAAGCCAATCGAACTCATAGTCTTATCCATTGGGCTTTAGGAGTCAAATATACTCATCTTCAAAAATATACTTTATAGAATAACTTCCATACAAACACTACTCTCTAATAATTTCATCAGTATGTTGAGAGAGTAGAGGTTCATATCGAAGTGATGCCAAAAATATATAAAACTCATCCTCTCATACAGAGACTATGTCTAAAATACAAGTCTTGCTACTGTCTTCAAAAACTAGACACAACTCTACTCCTTTTATAAGGCCTTATTTCAAAAATGCCTTCACACAAAATCTGTTGCTCTGTAGGCTTCATGCCTTTATTGTTTATTTCTGACAAATTGTCAGAGTAAAAATAGAAATACAAAACTTGTGTATATGTACAAAACAAAAATAAACTAAGATTGAGCCCCTTCCGGGCCTGTGATAGCTTCATCTTGCTCTCCTTCTTCTACAACTCTTCTTTTGGAATAGGTGTTCTTTGACCTCTCTCTCCAAGAGTATCACCAAACAACTGAATCATCAATTCCAAATATTGTAGAGCCTATTTCCAATCTTCTTTAGAGGGATTTGATGTTTCTTTGAGCTACTTATAAATATATTGTAGCTCACCAATATCTTCATAGTTAGCAGCATCCCCTCTATTCACCAGATCTTCCATGAGATCTTTCAATCAGGTAAAACCAACAATCATTTGGACAACTTGTTCTTTGGGTAGTGGCTCTTCCAGAGAATCTATCCTAGATTCATCCTACAAATTCTCATTGATGCTTTTCTGGATCTCTTCCATAGATAACAAGTTGTGGTCCTCCATCCATAGGCCTTTAAAACCAACTTGAATCATTTCCTTATTTAATTCAACAACATCCTTAATCATACTCTCAATCCTATCGAACAATAGCCAGGCTCTTTGAAGTACCCTATGCTTTTTAACCACTATCTTAGCAGCAACTCTGGTAAAATTCCATTCTTTATTAGGTATAGGTTTAGCAGAATCACTGAGTCTACTACCAACCAACCTGTACATTTGTTCTACCGGAATCACCATAGGCTGTAACTCTCCAGTGATCTGACCTAGCTCTTTCTGAATATTGGAGAGTAGACGGCTGGCATCATTAAGATAGTCAATAATAAGTTGAAGCCCTGAACATTTCTCCTGGACCTCAGAAAGCAACTCTTTTCTAACCTTTTTCAAATCACTCTTAGAAAAGCCTGAAGATTTAGCTTTTTCTATCTGAAGTTGATTCTTTAAATTCTGAATTTCTTTTGCCTGATCTTCATTCAGCTTCTTTTGCTCTTCTAATTGGTCCTTTAGTTTATTGGCCTCTTGAAACTTCTCCTGCCAAGCCTTAGCATCTTTTCTCCGGGCCTTTTCTATCTTCTTTTTATCATTGAGACTCTTCTTAAGCTTTTCAACCTTCTTCTCCAACTTGTCCACCTTCTCTCTGACCAAATCATTTTTCACATAGAAGGTATCTAAGTGAGCCTTGGCTATGATCAATTCATCTTCCTCAGGGAGTTTTTCAATATCTTCTATGACCTCCTCCACTCGATAATCTTGAATAGTCATCTCAGTCTTAGGTTTGCTTACTAGTGGAGTCATAGATCTTGATATTCTCTATCTAGAAATAGGATCAACATACACACTTCTTCTCTTGACCACCATCCTGTTGGAAGGCCTAGCAAGCCTTTCTACCCAATAATCATTTATACTCTGAGTGGTTGTCTGCTCCTTTGGTACAGTAATAGGTCCTAAAAGACCAACAACTAGGGGAGATGATGATACTAGAAATGAAAGGGTGGACTGAACTATTGCTGATGGGGGTGAAGATATAGTTACAGCAGCCTCTGTGACAATAGTGGACTCTATAACTACTGTTGTTGTTACTGGTAGACTCATAGAAATTGATGCAAGACTAACAATTGGATGGGTGGATATACTTGGAACGTAGTGTCCCATTGATGGTGATGATGAAAAATATGGAAGTGAAATGGTGGTAGATGGGGGAGTAGGAACCTCAGATGCTGGAGATGGGATTTGAGGTGGCTGTGAGGAAATAGGAGTAACTTGCACCTCAGTGGCTACTGATGACTCATGAGGTGGACTGCGAGAGGGAGGAGGTGCACTTGTCATGATTTCTTGATTAGAAAGGGAGGGATATTTCTTTGGGGAATCAGGAGGATGAAGAGGAGAAGAGGGATTAGAAGCCATACCTTCGCCTACTGATGTAGGGTGCTCTTGTTCTATCTCTGTATCTTGTTGCTGCTCTTGATCAATCAATTTTCTCGTAGCAAAATCAGCTACTTCTTTAGCAATCTCCTCCATATCCAATTTTTGTTTCTTTGAAATTTATTTTTCCTCTCTTTCTGGAATCCTCTTAGTCCTTCTATGAACCAATTGAAAAGTAGTCATCTCATTCTCAGAATCCTCTTCCAACTCATCTTCTTGCACTACTCCAGAAAGTAATGTTTGCTCATAAATAGGTCGTAATTCAACTGATACTGCAGGGGTAAAAGAAAGGGGTCTGTACTTAAATATTTCATCCTTTTCTTTCTAGTTGATATCTGTATCTAGAGGTCATGCTCCCAAAGCTAAATTTTTAGGCCTAGATGTTGTTTCGATAACTGGAGTACTGACAACTTTTTCCTTAGAATATTGCATCTTGCTCATCAGCTTAGCTCCCTTAGGAAATGTTTCCACCTGCTCAGTAGTAGGCTGAAAGGTCTTCAGTACTTCAGCCATTGTCAAGGGAGTTCCTGGTTCTTCTAGATGAGCCTCATGATCTGTAGGTGGAGGGAGGGATTCAAAACCAGATTGAGGCTTCTCAACAGTTAATACTATGTTTCTGACATCCTTTTGTTTCCAGGTTCCAATGTTTTTATTATATCTTCTTGAAAACTCCTTATCTATCTTCATTCCAAATTTAGACTTAGGCTTTCCAATTTCAATCCTCATCCTCCACCAATATATTATTTTGGCTACATTCCATGGTCCCTTTTCCTCCTCTTCTTCTTCTACAATTTCATCTTCAGGTGGAGGAGCCTTCTTCTTTGTAGACTTGGCCTTGGGCGGAGGGTCCTTTTTCTTTGTAGACTTAGCCTCAGGTGGAGGATCTTTTTTCTTTGTTGATTCAGCCTCAATTTTTTCAATTGTAGCCTCTGTAATCCGATGACTTGGCTTATGGTCAGGGTCAAAATCAACAATCTGCTCATAAAAATCCAACCATGGGGGTAACTGACCCATATTTGAGACATTCCACTCTAAAAGAGTGGTCTCATCATTATTCCTACCCTTTTCAAAATGAGCCCTGGGCCTCTTTTCAAATTTATAGGCCTTATCTCCATTTAGGGTTTTATTTCTGGCAGTAAAAATGCCATCAGGGTCATAGCTCCATCTTTGGGGAATATAAAATAGACCTAACCTATCGAGGTATTGGTCGATTTGTTGGCTCTGCCCCTTCTTGGTGATGGTGATGTCATCCAAAGTGTGGTGGGTAAGTAAAGACTTCCTCTTCCTTCCAGAGCCATAGTTTGCATCAATGTACTCTGCCTGCCTCAGATATTCTAGGGCAAAAAGCCTCTCTATGATGAAATGGGGCAGGAGGAAGGGTTTACCCATGAAACCATACAATCTGATCACAGTGCCCTCAGTCAAAAAATACCAGTCTCCCTCTTCTGCACTCTTTGTTCTCAGAATCTGCTTAGTTAATGGTGGCAACCTAGGGCACTTACCATACATTATTTTTAAAGCAGGTCCCAGAAATTCCAAATTGAATCTATAACAGGACTCACTGCTCCTCAAATGGCTTGTCCAATAATAAACCGGTAAGGGTTCTCCATTATTGGTTTTATCCTTGACCAGAATCCATGACATTCTATCTTTGGTGGTGGCATAGAACATCCACACTAAACTTGAGCAATGCCTAAAACTAGGAGCACCGACGCCCCTTTTCATGCTTACTAGTTGTTCATGTATTCTCTGAGCGAGAAAAGCTGGCCAATCAAAGAAAATCACTCTAGTCCCTTTCTTTCCCGCATCCTTCTCATACATTCTCTCATTAGAAATATAGTATGCTGCAATAATTTTCCAGCCATGTACCATTCTATCAGAATCTAAACCCTCCATGCAAGCCAACATAGAAAATAGGATGGGGTTTGCAAATTTATCAATAGAGATAGGGACCTCAGGCAATGTCTCCTAGGGCTTAATATTAAGCTATTTATAAATCCAATTTTTAAATGACACCATTGTCTATAGCTCTTTTCTTTACTTTTGAAGCCATCATTGCATCATAAGCCCTAGCTAATTCTACTATGTCAAATGGTCTAGGTTTTGAGGGTGGCCCCACTCTAGGTGCGAACAATTCATGGCATAATTCTTTTGTAATTGTGAATAGTGCATGCCCTTAGAGGTTTTAACTACTTTAGCCAATGGGTCATAAAATTTCACTATGGCAGCTATCAACTCAGGGGGAATGAACAGAATCATAAATATAGAAAGAGAGATAAGAAATATTTTATAGCTATAGTACCTTATCAACACATTGGCTCTCCTTGTATCTATCGTTCACATTCCTCCTTAGGTGGGTCCTCGGTACTCTTGTCATCATGGTATCTACGACTCATTCGATTAGACGTACATGAGCCTGTAACCTTGCTCTTGTCTCTAGTACCTCAGTGGGTAATTTTTTAGAGGCCATTTCGATAATAGCAAGACTTCGTTCTCCTTGCGGCTTGCGGTAAGTTCTTCAAAAATTTGCTCTGCCCTTCACCACTCTAAGGATGCAAATCGATGCCAAATGAGCATCACGTAAGTTTTCTACCACTTTTTATTCTTCTGGAACATGCATACCTTCCACCATTAATGCAGCTACTACGTGACTTCACCACTGGCACACTTTCCAATTTTTTAATTATTCCCTTCGATGGCTCAATGGTGGCACTCTATCTTTTCATTGGTTGAAATTTCAAATTGCACTACCACCTCACTGCACCCCTTCGGCTACTCTTCGGTTATGGCACGAGTTCGTTAGCATTGATTGTAGGATCATGCTCTGGTCTCCATGTGTCACGGTCAGAATCACTGCCTGGTTCCGCTTCATCTTTGAAACCGATGGCTTAAGAAGCTTTTGGATCCACGGACACTTAGTACTTTTTAGGCATGACTTTCCATCCTGATTCCGCTCTAGTAGCATTGACTTCAAAAGGTTCCCAGATTGGGAACGCCCTTCACTTTCTTTTGACCAATGGCTCACCATTTTGGAAGAATCTTAGCGGATTTACAATGCGGATTTGAGAGCGCACGTCATTCCGAAAGATTTCTCATAGTGCGGAATGAAACCATGTTGTGCACTTAGTTCATTTTTTGTTAACTTTTTTCCCTCTTTTTTTCTTTTCAAGATTTTTTCAAGAGAACTGATTACAAAGTGCAGAAAGAAATTAAAGAATTTAAAGTGTAGAAAGGAGGAAAATAATTATACAATGTATATACATATGTTACAGCAAAATCACTCCTTACACATAGTAGAGCTTGAGATGAAAACCATTCACCGGAATTGGTTGTATGTTTCCCTCCGGATATTTCAGCTGGAATACATTGGACTCCTTAGCATCTACTATTCTGAAAGGACCATCCCAAAAAGAATCAAACTTTTCATGCTTTCCTGGCTTTGCTTTATCAACATTCCATCTGAGAACTGAATCTCCAACCTGGAATTTCCTGAATCTGGCCTTCTTATCAAACCATGTTTTAATGTCTGATGAATGCTTTTGAAAACTGTTATATGCCTGAGTTCTACTCTCTTCTAATTTCAGCAAATGTGTCAATCTAGTTTTCATAGGATCTTCTTCTGACTCTTCTTCTGAATTGACAAGCTTGAGTGTTGGGATCTCCAAATGGATTGGTAACACTACCTCCTTGCCATACACTAGTGCATAAGGGGAAGTATTGATGGACTTTTTAATAGTAATCTTGTCTACCCATAGAGCTTGGTCCAATAATAGGTGCCAACTTCTTTTATTACCTTCCAGTGACTTCCTCAAAATCCTTAATAGGTTTTTGTTGGTAGATTCTGCAAGTCCATTACCTTGTGGATAATAATTGGAAGTATTTTTAAGAGTAATGCCATACTTATTGGAAAACTCGATATATTTGGCTCCTATGAAAGCTGGGCCATTGTCACTCACCAAAGCTTCTGGGACTCCAAACCTTGAAATCAAATTTTCCATAAAATTGATCACAACATCTTGATCTGATTTCTTGGTAGGAATAGCTTCTACCCATCTGGTGAGATAATCTATAGCAGTTAAGATAAAATTATGTTCTACTGAGGAGTTAGGGTTGATAACCCCTATGAAATCTAGCCCCCATTGTTGAAAAGGCTCTTCCACTTGAATGGGCTTGAGGGGAGATGAAGCATTCCTTGTTCTCCCAACATATCTCTGACATTTGTCACAAGCCCTGGTGACTTTAAAAGCATCAATGAAAATAATGGGCCAATAATAGCCAACCCTTATGATTTTTAAAGTTGTCACTCTGCCTGAGCCATGGCCACCAGCTGTTCCTCCATGGAACTCTTCTATGACCCTTTTTGTTGATCATCCTTTAAGCATTTTAGAAGAATTCCATCCAAGTTTCTTTTGTATAAGCCCTCTGGTAGTAATACATATTTCAAAGCATGAAGCCTGTATCTCCTCCTTTGGGATGCACTTAGATTAGGAGGGCATATTCTAGTTTGGAAATATCTGATCATCTGGTCAATCCAATCAGAGTCTACAGTTTGTATTACTTTCACCTGATCCTCTTTTGTTGTTTGACAAGTTGCTACTTCTGTCAAAGTTACGACTTCTGTTAACCCTTGGCACAAGGCTCTACCTCTTACTAGCTTGGTGGGATGTATTTCTACATCATATTCTTGGATATTAGTAATCCATCCATCTCTTTTATCTCCTAGATCACCCTATAGGATAAAACTTCTTACATCTGGGTGAACCACATATACCAGGGTCTTACTTTGTACCAAATACTGCCTGAACTTCTTTAGTGACTTCATCACAACAAACACTTGTCTTTCAATAAAATTGTATTTGACCTAATAATCATGAAGTGTCTGACTCCAAAAGAATACTGGATGTTCTTCCCCTTGATCATATTTTTGAGTGAGCACCAAGGCATAACTTTCTTCAGCTCCATATGCATAAAGAATAAAATATTTGCTAAAATATGGGTTTACCAATACTGGAGTTATTGCAATGGATTTCTTAATGATCTCAAAATCTTGTTTCCTGACCTCAGTCCACTTGAACTCGACATTTTTCTTGAGCAACTCAGATATAGGCCTCACCTTCTATGCAAAATCAGAGATGAACTTTCTGACAAAATTGATTTGGCCCAGAAAATATTGTAAGGTCTTCTTATTTGTAGGCAAGGGGAGAGCAAGTATTGCTTTTATCCTATCTAGGTCTATGGCCATGCCTTCTTTTGAGACCACATGTCCTAGTAGTTTTCCTTCATGGACTGCAAAGAATGATTTCTTAGGATTGAGTGAGATGCCAAATTCTCTACACTTTTGAAAAACTTGCTCCAAGTGTGAGAGATGATCCCCTTTATCATGGGAAAACATAGTCATGTCATCTAGGTAAATCAGAATAACTTTGTTGATCAGTGCTCCAAAGGCATAGTCCATGGCTCTCTAAAATGTAGCTCCTGCATTGGACAATCCAAAAGGTATTCTCTGGTAGGCAAATGTACCCCATTTTGTGGTGAATGTCGTCTTATACTGGTCTTCATATTTCACCCAAATCTGGTTGTATCCAGAGTAACCATCCAGTAATGAAAACCTCTCAGCCCCTGCCACTACTTGCAATATCTGATCAATCTGAGGGAGAGGGTAGTGATCCTTAAGGGATGCTTGATTCAGATTTCTAAAGTCCACACACAAGCGTATATCCCCATTCTTTTTCCTTATGGGTACCAAGTTGGCTACCCAAGTAGAATGCTTGATGGGGTATATGATCTTAGCCTTTAACAATTTCAAGAGCTCCTCTCTCATAATGGCCTCGATCCTTGGATTAATCGGCCTCTACTTCTGCCTAAAAGGCTTGGCATCAGGCTCTAACTCAATGGTATGTTGGATGACCTTTTTATCATACACCTTAAGGTCTTCATATGACCAAGCCACAATATCTGGGTATTTTAAACACAAGGCTTTGATATCTTCTACTTCCTCAGGCGAACATCGGATTCCAACATTGAGTTTCTTTTCTATACCGACTTCAATTTCTTTATAGATTTTCTCGTTGACCTTCATGGCTCTGACCTTCTTTCTATCTTCATTATCGAACAAGCTCTCAAGGGTGACCAACCCTCTTGGGATATGATTGTTTCTTAGTTGAATCATGTCTTGCTGATCAATTTCTTCTGAATATTCCCCTTGGATAGTAGAGAGACATGCCTCTCTCACCAAAAAATCAACTATTTGTTCATCACTTTCAAAAACCTACCAAAAAATCTGCTTGTCTGGTACTGCAGGTCTAAAAATCATTTTAATTCCCTTAGCCTTCTTGATTCCAAAGTCTACATAAGGGTTGAAGTTAGCTCCCTTTGTTTCTAAGGAATCAGCCAGAGTATTCTTTTCTCTAGGAATAAAATTTAAATTCAGGGCATCAAAATATTCCATTAAATCCCACACCTTATTTCTGTAAGCTTTTAGGTAGTGGTGCTTACTGCTGCACCTGTTTCTTACCTGATGGACTATTAGCTCAGAATCACCATATATGTTCAAAATTTTAATGCCCATACTTTCTGCTTGTATCAATCCGAGGCACAGGGCCTCATATTCTGCAGCATTGTTAGTACATGACCAAGTCAGTCTGTAAGCAAAATTCTTTGTACCTTCTGACTGGGATTGTAGGACCACACCAGCCCCTGCACCATTTCTGCATTTAGCACCATCAAAGTGCATGACCCATGTTTCTTTCTCTCTCAGAGCCTGGTTGGATATGGTAGGGATTTTCCTCTCTGATTCAGTTGAGATGCTATATGTTCCCATACCAGTGCCAAACTGACTGTAATATTCTCTGAAAGGCAACTCATCCTCAATGTCCAAATCTTCAATATTTTCCACTAGCTCAAATTCTTCTATGGGGTTAAGATTGCACATATCCTCTTCAATATTTTCAATATGATAGGCTACTGGTTTCTCAGGTGTTATCCTTATCCTCTTTCCTTTGAAAGGGATTACCATGCTAGAATAATCCATGTACATACATCCCCCTAGCTTTGTAGTAAACTCTCTCGAAAGACATAATCCAAAATAGGGTTCTAAATCAACCACAACTATTTCTTGCACTATTGTCACCTCAGGGGCTCTGTGCAACCTCATCAATACATCTTTAATGACTCCAACTATCTTGACAGGTGTTCCATCTAGTTGTAATACTCCAGGACAAGATCGGGTATACTCCATACCCATATCTTCATAGACTACTTTAGGCATAACTATAGTTGATGCTCCTGAGTCAATCATACAATTTTTGACTACCCAACCTTCCATTCTTAGGGATATATAGAAAGGAGGAGTCTTATTCTTTAGCACCACATGTGTCATTTCTTTATTTTCTGGTGGCATACTAAGGATTGTGGTGGCCAACCTATTCTATGGATTTTTACTGAGGGAAGCTTTAAGCAGGTCAATCTGACTAGGAATGAATAGAGTGTCATACAGGCTAGCTTTTGATGGGATCCTTTTCATCTCTTCAACAATGTTGTACTCAGATCTAGTCAAGGAGAGTTTTTCCAGTCCTCTTTCTAGCTCACCATATCTTCTTTTATATTTTTGGGTGGCCTCTAACCTTTGTCTTTTAGTAATAGAGGGAAACCTAAGTCTCTCTTGATATTCATCTTTATATCTCATTCGGTCTCCTCCAGTTTCCTTTTTTTGGTCTCTTAGGAAGACTATCAGTCTTTTATTTTTCCTTAGCTTGAGGAATGGGGAAAGTACTACTGCTTTGAGAAGGGGGATCAACTTTCTTTTGAGAAGGGACTTGGAATTGTCCCATTTTTTGGGGATCCACTTGTAAAGATTTCTTCCCAGATCTTGTCATAACAACAATAGGGCTCTCTTCATCCAGCTCTTTCCCAACCATGATTTGATTAGGGTGCCACAACATATTAACTCTTCCCTTTTGGTTTCTTTCATCTTGATCCATAGCTTGTTGAACATGGTGTTGATACATCACACAAGACTATGAGTCATGGGGGTCATTGCATACCAAACACCAGACATTTGCAAGAGTAGTATCTGAAGAACATTCTGGCTCCTCATATGTTGCATTCACTCTAACCCCAGTACTATTACTTGGACCAGGTCTCTGATATTTGTTTACATATGGGAATCTCCTCTGTTGTGACCTTTCTTGGTCTCTCTTTTCCATTGAATTTATTCTATTACTCAGGGTTTTTAGGGTATTTTGTATATCAAGGATAGCAGACAACTCCTGAGATGGTTGAGAAGGAAGGGGAGGAAAAGGAGCTGTAGAGGGAACCGACTTTGGTTGAGGGATCACATTCATTTGAGGAGATGGAGATGATAAAGAAAGTGGGTCCATGAAAGATGGTTTGGATGCTAGATTTTGAATATTGGTGGTTTCTGAGTTGTAAGGCAACACAGTTTTGGGGGGAAGCCTTCCTACATTGATTAGAATATTTTTAGCATGAACTGCTATGTTATAAACTTGGGGGAAGGTCTCTACTCCTGATTGTTGTGTCTGCAGCCCAAGATCTGATCCAAGAGCTCAGATATAATACATATAGGCTAAACATGTAGCTGGCCTAGCTATGGGAGGGATCCTCTTCCATGTTCTGCTAAATCTCAAATTAAAATCTGAGATAGTTTCTTGCTGAGTTTTCTGCATAGATGTAAACTGGTTAAGTAGAGAAAAGGGATCAATAGATTCATTGAACTCTTCCACAAAAGGCTCTGCTAAAGCTTGCCAAGAAGTGATGGTATTATCTTCTAGAGTTCTAAACCAATGCAATATCTTCCCTCTAAAGGATAGGGCTAGAATCCTTACAATAATATCTTCTTCTTTTATGTTGTGGATTGCTTCCAGGTTCAAGATATCCTGACAGTGCTCATAAGCTATTTTCCCAGATCCATCATAAGTGGGAATAGCTTTAGATATAGCTTGGGGAATGGCATTCATTTGGGCTAATCTCAGAGGGCCAGTTGTATTCCAGCTGGGATACTTCTGTAATGGTTGATTAGGTGTTGCATTCTATGCCATACTTCCTATTGTAGGTCTTATTGGGGGAACTATTGGATTTTCTTCTAGAGGCTCTTCCTCTTCGAGGAAATCTTGATCTAAACTTCTGGCAACAACAACCCCTCTGTAAGGTAACTCATAGTAAAATTAGGAATTAGGGTTATTCCTTTTGAAAGACCTGGTATACATGAATAGGCACTGGTCTACAGGAATAATTCCTTTTCTGGGTTGAAATACCAGGGAGTCGCCAGGTGAACTTGCTCTTCTCCGCTTATAAGGTCAAGATAATTCACCAAATCTTGATTCCTTCGGGTTGAGATAACAATAACTCTTTTAATGGGATTCATGTTCCTTGTGAACTGGTCCCATCGAGCATGCCAAAAACTATTGGGCATTGAATTGCACCAAGTTTTCACTCGATACTATGGTTGTCTATCTTCCTATTTTCTATCCAGGACTTGCACTCGATAGCTACAGCTCAACACTCAACATTGGATGGACCAAAATAGAGTTTTCGATCCAACCTCCAGAGTAGGTTGGTTCCTTGTCAACTTAAGTAGGGTGTTGACACAATTATGCTCACTTAGGGTTTGAAGGTTAGGGTAAGAAAAGGTTAGGGTTAGAGAAATATGAACAATGATGGATGGATAGGTTAACAACATTGCACCACAATAGAAAGCTCCCAAAAACCAAACCAAAGATACATAACTCAGACCAACATTATCTCAAATTAGATTATTCCTCATTCATTAATGCACACCAGAGAAATATTGCAGCAAGTAATTTCAATATCTAGATAATGATAATCCAAATAACAAAATTCACCAATACCTAGATTTCATAGAAATGCACTCTCTAACAATATAGAACAAACTCAGAAGTAGATTTCAATTACTTTAATAGCTAGTAATCCATTAATTAGGCACAAACTAACCATTTAAGCATTTACAAAAATATAGCTAAAGAATCCGAACCTCTGATATCAAGCATGAGAACATAGATTTGAGGTGAAGATCAATGTAATGCTCCTTCCATTAGCTTTCAAGAATATTTATAGTAGCACAGGAAAACACACTAGAGCCGACCCTTAAAAATGAGGGTTCGACCTCTATTTATAGTTTTTGCAGAAATTAAAATTACAAGGAACATTACAAAGATTTCATTTTGACAGCACAATAGAGAGATCTAGCTGGCATTTGCTTACTGGTTCATCCTCTAGGAAATCCATTGAAAATGGTCCGCCATGGCAGCTCGAGGCCTCTGCAACTTGTTGGTCACTCAACAAAACTGGAGTTCAGGCCATTGGAAATCATGCATTACCATCGATTTTTCTTGGAGGCTATCTGCCATCGTCGATCTATAACCACCTCTAGTTCGATCTTTCTGGAAACCCTCGATGCTTCATCTTCCTCTTCCAACTGATTGTTCCAATCTCGGTGAAGAAATGTTCTTAAATACCTAAGATTTGTCAACACAACCTCCACCGTTGATCTCCCTCATTGTATGGTTTAGATTCAATCTGATACAAGCTTATTAAAAATGGCAGGGAGAACACAACGCCATTCCACTTTAAAATATTGGTGACGTCATCCTTCTGTCTTCAAAAATAGCAGAGTGCCAATCCGGCTTCCAAATGACTCTAAATTTAAAAGGAATCGAATCCGCTCCTTATCATTCATGTTTCTTTACAACTCGTCAAACATTCACCAATCCGCACAAAAATATCGATGACGTCATACCTTCCTTGAAAATTTTGCGGATTCTATTTCGGGCTGAGCAAGTATATTGGTGTATGATCTTCAATCTGGATCCATCATGATGCAAAGTGACCCTTTCTCCATTCCACTCATTTTCTTATTAAAAACATTCCTTGTCGCTAATCCAGAAAGAAGTTGGTGGAAATTACCTTTAGTCATGAATCCACACATACTTCATTAACAACAATCCACCTCATCACCAATCCGGGTGCAAATACTCTATATGTCTTCCAAAATTGGGTGTTTCAACCCTTAGCTATTCGTGAAGAATGCAAAATATTGAATCAGTCACCAATCCACACTTCTTTGCTGCTGACATCATCTTTTCTTGAAGACTTTTACGGATTCTAGGACGACGCTAATCCGGAGCCAAAATCAAAAGAAGACTCCTGGAATCACTCATCCCAACACTTAGCCATTTGCAAAGATGTCAATCCACACTTTCTAATCATTGACGTCACCACTTTCTTAAAACTTTTGTGGATTCAAGAACATCACCAATCCGGAACCAGAAACAAGTCTCCCAAAATCGCTTCAAGCATGAAAAATTACTAAGTGTTGAGCGGGCTCATACCTTCTATTGTGGATCCGCTCCAAAGTGCACTGCAAGGTGTGCGGAATGAGGACTTTATCCCTTAGGCAAAATTTTACAAAATTTTACTAAGTATGTGGCTATTTTGGGCCTACAGGCAATATTCGTAGTGCAGAGTCATGGAGATAAACATAGAAATAGGAGCATTTTTGAGGTATAAAATTTTAGGGTTTTATATTCTAAGGTTTTATTTTTGATAATAGGAGTAATAAGGTTTTATAATTTATTTATGGAGTGATAAGTAATATTAATAAGTGTTATTAATTTTATTTAAGTTCATTTGGAGTGATAAGGCTTGTTTAGGATTATTTAATTTTTAGTAGTTTGATTTATTTTTTAAGTTGGAGTAATAAGTTGCTTAAGTTAAATATTTATTTATTGAAGCATTTTATTTAAGAGTGGAGTGATAAGGTATAGAAATTAGTTTATTTGAAGTCTTTGAAATATATTTTTGGTTTACTTTTTTTTTTTTAATATTGAAAAAATAAATATTTGCAAATTTAGCTATTTGGGAGTCAAATATATTCAACATAAAACCTAGGAAAAACTTAAATTTACAAAACTTATTTTCTTAGTTTCTAAACATTAGGGAGAAATGAGGATTACTACTTAATAGGATTTTCAAATTTAGAAATTTGAACTATTTAAACCTATAAACTTTGAATTATTTAAACCTAAGAGTTATAAGGTAGTCTACATCAAAGGTTTCATGAGTACTATGTCTAATAACAAGTTTTTCCTTTCTGAATCTCAACTTCTGAAAGGACCAAATTATGCTTCATGGAAAAATAAAGTGAAATCAATTTTAATAGTGGAAAAACTTTGGGATATAGTTAGTGGAGCAAAAACAAAACCTACTAAATATGTTAGATAAATTCAAAGATATGAATATGGTGAAGCCAAAGCACTTATGATAATAACATTTGTAATAACTAATGAAATACAACCTTATATAAGTACAGTAGAAACTTCTACAAAAGCTTGGAATACTTTAGCTAAAATATTTGAAGGGAAAAACAAAGCTACTATCTTCAATCTTCAATCTCAGTTATATTCCTTAAAATTTAATAGTGGTGAAAGTATTGAACTATTTCTTAGAAAGGTAGCAAATATAAAAGCAAAACTATTAACTCTAGGAGAAAAAGTAGAAGACAAACTTCTTGTTCAAGTGATATTGAGAGCTCTTCCAGAAAATTATAAGCATCTAGTCACTTCATTGCAAGTTTTAAGCAAAGATACTATATTTGATGAGTTAGTCAACATTCTACAAGAGTATGAAGTAGAAAATTTTACCAAAGATGAACGAATAACAATGCCTTAGTCTCAAAAGATAATTCACAAGGTAATATTGCTTCAACACCAAGAGATAGATCAAAATAGAATAATAGATATTTTTGAATATGTAAGAAAAGGAATCATAGTACAAATTGTTGTAGATACAATCCAAGGAATATTCTCAAGGGAATCATATGAACCAAAATGGTCAAAATAATTTATTACAACAAAGACAATATCAAACTCAATACAATCCACAATGACAACAACAATTTCAATGTTAGTATCCTCCTTAGTATCAATATAGTCAAACTTAGTTATAGTATAGAGAGGGAAATCAATAAAGACATGTAGCTCAAGAAATTCATGAAATTCAAGAGTTAGAAGAAACTATTTAAGAAAATGAATTCAAAGCCATCTCAACAAAATTTATAATCAATGAAGATGAATTTCTCTCACAGAGTTTTAAATATACTAATCCTTCATTTGATAATGATACAAGAAGGTAGCATGCTATGAACCAATCAAAAAATAATTGACTAAAGAAGAAGAAAAATAATATAAGAAAAATTTAGAAGAAAGTGAAAAGAGAACAAAGCAAGGACAGGTTCCAGGATCACTTGGAGAACAAAGACTATGATTGAAGAATAAATTCTTACATAACCAAATAATGTAATACATGGGGTGTTGGAGTAATTATTTGGTACATGCTAATGTACCCCCATGGTACCTTCATGGTAAATCTTGTAAATATTATATTAGGAGTGAGTCTTAGTTTAGAGTGTAAGTAATATTTTATGTAATGTTGTAATATGCAGGAAATGCACAAGTGTTATGTAAGTGTGTATGTGTAGGAAATGCACAAGTGTCATGTGAATAAGTGTGCAAGTGTAATGTGAGTATGTGCACAAGTGTCTTATATTTAAGTGTGCACAAGTATCCTTAGATTAGAGTGTGCTAAGTGAAAAGTCATATCTAGGTGTGCATACAAGATAGAGTCATGTGTATGCAAGTGTCAAGTAGGGAAGCCAAGAGTCATGAGACTTGGAATATGGAAAGGAATAGTCAAGTATACAAAGATTCATTCTACTATGGCTATATAATACTCCATAGAGTCATATATAGGTGTGCATAAAATATAGAGTCATATTATGCAAGTGTTAATAAGGGAAGCCAAGAGTCATGAGACTTGGAATATGGAAAGGAATAGTCAAGTATACAAAGAGTCATTATACTATGGCTATATAATACTCCATAGAGTCATATCTAGGTGTGCATACAAGATAGAGTCATGTTATGCAAGTGTCAATTAGGGAAGCCAAGAGTCATGAGACTTGGAATATGGAAAGGAATAGTCAAGTATACAAAGATTTATTCTACTATAGCTATATAATACTCCATAGAGAAGCATAGAATATCATCAAGCATTCTATATACAATCATCAAGTGCAAAGATTCAAGTGCTATATATGTAAGAGAAAGAGGATTAATAAATTCTGCATACACTTGATCAACTAATATTGTAATTTTTACTACATGATTTATACATGTATGATTTATGCTATTTACATTCATATATTTCTGCTTATTAATGAATTTTAGTTGATATATTATCATCCTTGATATACATTTTTTTTTATTGGTTGAAAGAAGGGTTTTTGAAAGGTTCCCCAAACCTTTTACAATAAAAACAAAGTAAAAGAAACTATCTCTTGGAGATAAATAAATAATAGTTAAATCTAGGATTTAATCTCCACAAGACCAACTACAAATAGGACCAAAGAAATTTTGAAAAGGGATTCCTACCTAAACAAGGAAATCCATCTCCCCTCAAAATTTGGAAAATTTGAAATCAAGGGAATCTTTGTAGAATGAATAAAATAGATATTCTTGCACCAAAAATAAAATAAAAACAAATTTTCCCACCTAGGAAACATATCAAACTCAGATTTGAAACTGACTTAGGATAAATCTACTTGGAGCATAGTCAAGCCAAATGAAACAACTAAAACAACAATCGAAAAGTTGATTTACAAAACCAAAAAATTGAAAAGAGGTTTCCCACTTGAGAAACCTTCACCATCAAGCTAAATCAGATAAACTACACTAGTGGTTCAAATATTTGAAAAGAGGTTTCCCACCCAGGGAAACCTTCACCAGCAAGCTAAACCATGGAAACTACACCAGCATTTCAAAATTTTGAAAAGAGATTTTCCACCTAGTGAAACGTTCATTGACAAGCTGAATCAAAATGAAATAAATAAAACAAATGGAATGGCTATAAAGGATGTCCTAAAAATATGTGAACCACCAACACACCTCCACCACCTTTTGTGGCCCCTATAAACACCTAACTAGGAAGCCAAAACCATAACCCCTCCTCTATAGCCATCATGGAAGCACCAAGTCCCCCTCAAGACCACAAAAATTTGTAGAGAATAGAGTTCAAAGGAATAGAGTCCTCATCAAAAAAAATAGAGACTCCCAAATCCCAAAGGGTATGCCCAAGGATCCAACACTAAAATCCCTCAGCTACAACCATTGTGAAATCACAAGGTCTCTCCCTTGATGAGATAAAAAATCTATAGAGAAAATCTCACTGAAGCTCCCTCAATATATAGGCAAAGGACCAAGGATATCTTACCAAGAGGTGATATTTGGAACCCATCCTCTATGGGCATCATGAAATCCCATGGTCTCTCTCCCAAGACCATATAAAACCATAGATAAAAGGGTCCATCAAAACACCTCTCAAACATACTACACAGGGTCGCACAACCCCTTTCCACCGCTACCTAACCAGGGGCCTTGATATACATATTATTTTGCTCATATTATTCAAATTACATCATCATATTGATCTTATTGTATTGTGGCTATATTATATTTGATCTTGTGGAATTTATCCTATGATTTTTATGTTAGTATTAAGGCTTAAAAAACCATCAGCTTGGTCAAGAGAAATCTTGGGACCCAATATGGTGTTTCATGTCAAGTTCACCAAAATGAGGGATGGGAAATCACAAAGGGCCTTTTAAAATGTTGTCAATGAAATTTTACACTCTTCTCCTCGCCTCAAAGATAGGTATAGTTTGTGATCTTAATGTCTAGGTTTATAGTGGATTAGTTAGAAAATACCTACATTTCTCCTAAGATTTTCTTGATAAATCTTAACCTTAATTTAGTCCTAGTTAGCTAAAATTTCATCATGCAATACAACAAACAAGAGCTAATAGCTAAGATGCCTTTTGATTTTAATGATAAATAAAATATGATTTCTTTTTTTTCAAGAGCAAGGGTTCAAGGATAGAGTAACAAACAAGCCTAATGCAATTTTTCTTTCAAGGATAATAATATTAAATATGCCCCCCTAATGATTAATGGTAACTATTTTTCTTTCTTTCCATTTTATCCTTAGTGGCTAAACAGAAATCCAAAAACAAAAATAGGATGGATAAAGATAGCAAACAAATCCTCGGATCTAAATATTAAAATAGAAATATTGGATTAGAAAAAATATTTTATTACCATAAATGCATAAGTGCTACAATTATACAAAGGAGTACTACTCCCATGGAAGCACCATCGGTGCTACCATATGCTAATGGTGCTTTTGTTCACCTACAAAATAGATATAAATCGGATAAATTGGTGGAAAAGGGTCTTCCTAAGCTAGAGGATAGTATGTGGCTTCCTTGACCAATATTACACTACTATTTATAAATGTGATAGAAAGCTATGAACAAATGAAAACATGGACTATATGCTCAATGACAAAAGTGCCACTAGGTGAGCAATAGCATTGGTGTTACTTTTGTTGACTAACAACACTTTTACACTATGACTATGACTAAAACAAAGAGCAATCACACCATCAAACCTGTAATTTGAAAACACTTTTGCCTATGTATGCAATAGAATGTTACTTAGACAAAATATTTATGATTGTTGTATTTTATGTAAGGAGGGTCCCTAACTAAGAGGTACAAGGGACCTGAGAGATGTAGTAAAACAAAAGGATTGATTTTACAATATGAAATCTAGATGCTCCAATATATAAGATTATGACTAGATTCAAGTATGATGATCAAGGAAAAGTTAACATAAAATAAAATAAAAAATTAGAGAACTGTAAGGCAAAGACAATGACAAAAGTTGATAAGGAGAAAGAGCACAACCCAAACAAACTTGTAGCTTGAAGAGACTAAGGTTGATCTCCTCTTATATTGAGGAAACTTTATGAGCTTGAATGTTGCTTGAAGATTATTAAAATTTTGAGATCTTGAGTACTTTTACAAGACCATGACATGATTTTGGCATAATCTTGTCATGCTTGAAGATGAATTGCTATGAATTTTGATAGTCTTTTAGCACACTGGATGTTTTTTTTTAATTTAGCTCCCAAATTGTTGATTTTAAAGGAATCCATGGCTCCTATGGGTTGTAGGAGCCCAGGAGGGTGGGCATAGTGGGTAAGGGAAAGGTCCTCCCGACAAGGGGGTTTCTTTAGGTGGCACAACCCTGAAAGGTTCCTATGCTCATGCGATGAGGATAGGAACCCCAGATAGTCACCTCAACCAGGAGATAATCCCTTCAGGTGAAGACCTTGTCATCCCTGAATACCTCATGGAGAGTTTCCTGGAGCTCAAAAATTTTACTCTAATTGGTAAGTTTCTAGGAGGGTGACCATACATGGAGACCATCCAAAAATGGGCCTTTGGCAAATGGAGAACCAACGGTAACATGGAGATTACGACGCTCTCTTGGGGGTTTTTTACCATCCGACTAAGCACTCAAGAGGATTTCTGCAACATTTTGGCTAGGGGACCCTAGTTTCTAGGGCACATAAGTCTTTTTCTCTAGATATGGTGAGAGTATTTCAACTCAGAGATCCAAAGCATAAATATAGCTCTAATATGGGTAAGAATTTTGAACCTTCATTTCTAGTGTTGGCATGAGAATGTCATTAAAGGGATAGCTCACTCCATTGGGGAGCGGGTCGCCATTGACCCGTCCACCAAAGTTCATTCTAGGATGGTCCAAGCTAGGTTCTGTGTATCCACCAAATTGGATACCGAGCTCCCTACTGCCATTAATTTGTACAGAGGATCAACACTCATAATGAGGCAAGTTATTGAGTATGAGAAAAATTCGATGTTCTGTACTCATTACCACACTCAGGGACATCTCCAGACCCAATGTCTAGCCTTGAGGGCTCTAAATCAAAGAGTGGAAGGGTGGAATAAAGGACTACAGTGGAACCAATGGAAACCTCTGCTCAACAAGCAACCATCGACAGGTCCCAAGTACACCATGTGAAACCCTACCCTTCAGGCAGCCCAAGTTGAGGGCCTAGAAGGACCTTCAAATTATCTTGAGTATGAGTATGAAGAAGAAGGAGTTATTTCATTGATACAGAAGTAGCAAGAGGTTCCCTCAAAATCCTCACCTCAAAACGATTCTCGTGTAGAGGACCCTGTTACTCAGGTTCACACCTTCCCTAATTTTGGTGCCTCAAACTCCGTCTTGGAGGAATATCTTACAGGCAATAGGAAATCCCCACCCCGTGTGGAGAGGGGTGAGCCATCCTTATCTCTAGTATCTAAAAAAGGAGGTCCTTCTGGGTGACTAATCCCTAGGAACACCAGTAGCAAAAAGCAAGTGATCGACTTTGGTAGTGAACGGAAAAATGGAATACTCTCTGGTAATGATCAGAGAAACAATGAAGTGGTAGAGAATATTGCCAACTAAACTCATCTAACACTATTTTTTGATGAATTCGACACTCAGAAGGATGAAAAACAAGGATCCAAACCCCCATTCCAGATAGTGAAGGGAGGCAAGAAAAACCCTAAACTTTTGAGATGAAAGTCCTCTCATGGAATGTGAGAGGACTGAATGGAGTAGCCAAATAGAGGGTGGTTGCTAACCTCAAGAAAAGGACAAATCCCTCCATTTTTGTCATTCAATAAACCAAAAGTGACGAGTTCTCCTCCAAGAAGGTAGCTAAGGCCATTTGGGCCAAAGGGGAGGCTCTCTTCAGTCCTGCTCAAGGTACATCAGGTGAGCTCATGTGCCTTTGGGATCCTACCCTGGTTGAAGGAATATTATTGTCTTTCTCAAATAGAATCCTTAAAATTTTATTCCACTCCAAGACTACAATCACTCATGGATCCTCTCCAACAGCTACACTCCAAACTCTCTTGTAGAGCGAGCTGAGATGTGGGAAACTGTAACTCAAATGAGGAGCAATTTTAAAACCATTTCATGGATTATCAATGGGGATTTCAACTATCCTCTGCACCCATCTAAAAATAAAGGAGGACTAGATATGTGCATAGAAGCATGGATGACTTTAGGAATTTTTTTAACACCAACGAGCTCATGGACATCAAGCTCAAAGGGTCCTTTTTCACTTGGATTAACAGGAGGATTGGCAATGGGATCATTCAGGTGAAGCTAGATATATTTTTCATTTCTCAAGAAGCTATTCCTTTTTTGGAGATGCAACACTATCATCCTTGCCCAGGATTGGTTCGGATCACAACCCCATCATCCTTGAATCATATAAGGCTCCCTCTTTGAAAACTCCCTTCAGGTTTGAATCCATGTGGATCCTCCACAAGGATTTCAAAGGTCAAGTCACTTCCTAGTGGTATCAACAAAAGGGTGGGGGATCAGCATCACTACACCTTACACAAAATCTCAATATAGTAAAATAAAAATTGAAAGTCTGGAACAAAGAAGTCTTCGAGAACATATTTGAATCAAAAAAATCCATCTCGAAATGTCTTCAAGATATAGAAAAAATAATCGAAGTTGGAGATCACTTTGGCCACTAGATAAGAATAGAGGAACATCCTAGCAGAGTATCATAACATCATTACAAGGGAAGAAACCCTTTGGGGGTAGAAGTCTAGGGATATTTGGATCAAGGAAGGTGACTCTAACACTAAATTCTTCTATGCCTCCACCATGCGACATAGAGGATCCAACAAAATCAGAGAGATTGACTGCAATAATGGATCCACCACAAAGGACATTATAGAGATAAGGTTTGAGGTGGTGACTTTCTTCCAATATTTACTAGGAAACCCTCTCGAGAGTGATCAGCTTGCCCAATATGAGCTCTTGGCCAACATTCCAAGCAGTGTCTCTCAAGAGGCTAATACCAAACTCATGGAACCTTTCTCCTTTCAGGAGATTAATGAAGCCCTCTTTTCCATGCAACCTAACAAAGCCCTAGGGTCGGATGGTTTTCCACCTCATTTTTACCAAACCATGTGGGATGTAGTAGGTGAGTACGTGTGTAAATATATCAAAGAGATTCAATCTACTAGAGCTATCCATCACAATTTCAATTCCACCTTTCTAGCTCTCATTTCAAAATCCTTTGTTTGTAGAACCTTTTCTTACTATAGACCCATAAGCCTCTATAATGTTTTCTATAAAATTTTGACCAATGCCATGGCTAATAGGTTTAAGCCCATCCTCCCTCTTCTCATTGATACGTGCCAAGGCAGTTTGATGAAAGGTAGTAACATGAGACCCTTCACTCGGCCTCCATGGCTAAAAAGGTTGCTTTGTTCCTCAAGCTCGATATGAATAAAGCCTTTGATAGAGTGGATAGAGAGTTCCTTTGTGCAATTATCCTAAAGTTTGGTTTTCACCCTCTCTGGGTTGACCTCATCCATATCTACATATCCACCCCCTATTTCTCCATCTTGGTTAATGGATTACCAGCTGGATATTTCCAAAGTGACAGGGGCCTTCATCAAGGAGACCCCTTGTCCCCTACTATTTTCATCATTTTGGTAGAGGCCCTATGGAGATCTCTCAAGGATGTGCTTCAATGGCGAAAGGTAACTGGCATCCTCCCTGCTTTGGGGATTGAAGCAATTACCCACCAAAAGTTCATGGATGATATTGTCTTGTTCACCAGTGCTTCAGCATCTCAAACTAGATACATCAAGAGGATCCTCTCCCTCTAAAAATGAGCGACCAGTCAGAAGGTGAACTACATTAAAAGTAAGCTTTTCTTTATCAACACCCCAGTGAGACATCAAGTTTGTATAGCTAGGATCCTGGGTTGCTCTATCGATTATCTTCCTACAACCTATCTCGGCCTCCCCCTATTTTGTGGTAGGATCGAGGAGGGTATGTGGAACATTGTGATGGAATGCATCCATAAAAAATTATCCATCTAGAAAGGTAAGTTTTTGTCCCAAGTTGGTAAGGTTACCCTTACCAAGGCTTGCCTCCAAGGAATCCTGACCTATTTTATGTATGTTTTTAGGCTGCCAGCCTTGGTCCACCATAAGATTGAGTAGATTCAAAGGATGTTTCTATAGTCAAGAAACCACGACAAGTTCAGAATCCCCATGGTGGCCTGGGAAACAGTGTGCAAAAGCAAAGAACAAGGTGGTCTTGGCCTAAGAAGGATGGGGATGATGAACCTCACGTTGGTTTCTAAGCATGCTTGGAGGATCATGACTAATGACATGGTGGATTGGATCAAAATTGTCAACAAGAAATACTTGACCAACTTTTCTCTCCTCGATCATGGTATTCCAATGGGAGGGTCGACTTTATGGAAGGTCGTGATCCAAATGCGGCTACTGATTATAAACCATGGTAGGTGTATCATTGGATATGGTCAGAGTATAAATTTCTAGAAGGACATATGGATCTCGAAGGACCCTCTCATCCAGCAGGTAGATCTGGGTCATCTTAGAGAACAGATGGATCCCAACTATGAGCAGAAGATGGTTGACTACATTGTTTGGAGGAATGGATCCCCATAGTGGAGGAACATTGATGTGGATGGGCATATTGATGAGGTCACTGCTCTCTCCTCTCTCCTCCAAATGACTATTATCCCTTCCAATGGAGGACCTAACTATATGATTTAGAGAGGAACGGATAGTGGAGCTTTCTCGGTCAAGTCAGCTTATGACTTCCTGCATACTGATCCTAAGGCAAATTTCCCTTGCAAGCTGGTCTAGAGAAAATATTTGATCCCCAAGGTAATTTTTTTCTCATGGATCACTTTCCAAAATAAAACCCTCACTATTGATAACCTTCATAAGAGGGGCTTCGCCATCCCAAATAGGTGTCACATGTGTAAGTCATCCTGTGAGTCTTCTGACCAACTTTTCCTGCATTGCTCCTTCACCAGTTTTTTCATTGGCATCATTCTTTCCACCTTCCAGATTTAATGGATTCCTCTCAAGTCTATTAAGGAGGTATTTTTCCAATGGACCGATGCCTTTCAAAACCTGAAGCTTCATTTCCTATGGATTGCTTATTTTCACCATTTCATATGGCAAATTTTGTAGGAGCGTAATGGTCGGGTGTTTGGAAGTCCCCTTAGGGATCCTCCATCCATTTCCCATAGAGCCATGGCCTTTGCTATTGAAAATTCCAAGCTTATCCCTAGTTTGAATCCTAATGGTGGTCTTGAGGTATATATCTTCAAGACTTTCAAGCTTGATGGGGATCCTGATCCCCAGGAGGATCCGGCTTCATCCAGGAAGGATGTTAGATGGGTTCAGCCTCCTAGAGGGTGGTTAAAGCTAAATTTTGATGGAGCCACCAGAGGTAATCTAGGACCAGCAGGAGTAGGTAGTGTTGTAAGATATCATAGTGGGAGACTAATCCTTGCCTATTACAAAGCCTTGGGGACCCAAACCAATCATTTTACGAAAGCTAGGGGGATCCTTCGGGGTCTTGAGCTCATCTCAAAGGACCCTCATCCTCTGGTAATTGAATGGGACTCGATGAATATTATCAATTACATGCTTAACTTCAAAAGTTTGTCCTATAAGGTTGAATCGATGTGAGAAGAGTGCCATCTTAGCCTTTTCCTCTGCCATATTTCTATTTTTATTACCACCTTGGAAAATTATGGGCTGCTCTACATGCCATCACATGTATCCTTGTCGAGCATCCAATGCTTGGGTCCTTTTAATTGCCTTTGTCATCGAGTCTTTTTTTGCTGCTGGTGTCTATTTTCTCAATCCTTGTTCTCTGATGCATCATCCCTTCCTTCCACCAGGGGCTCTGCCTAACCTTTATGTTACCATGGACACTCCCTTCAATGAACCAGCCGAGCTCTCCTTGTGTAATGAAGCATTGACCTTTATGAAAGCCAAGGGTCTGGTTCCTTTTCTTGAGAAATTCCAAGGATCCAAGGAAGATATTACCCATGGCTTTATTGATACCTGGAATAAAGGTGAAGTCATTTTTTGGGGATTACACTTTCGAATATCTATCGAACAACTCTATGAGGTTACGGTTCTGATGGCCATTGGTCGCATCATTTGGTGTGACAACCATAACTAGGCTGAGGAATTGGACCAATTCCTAGACAAAGAGCATAATTTGGGTTGGGATAAGTCTGCCCTATTTCAATCAAACCTTTCGAAGCCTTGGAACCTCACCATGATTCCTGTATTATAGTATATTACTTGTGAGGATCCCAAAAAACCTCTCTGAAGTTTCCATATCAGCTTTGTAAACCGCCTCAAAGATTTCAAGCAAGTTTGTATCCTTGATTACCTGGCGTATTCCCTAGGTTTTTCTATAGAAAATAGTAGGAATATGTCTTGCATACCCATTCACTAGGGTTTGATGGCTATGATTTACCATCATGTCTTTACCAACCGTCCTCCCCCCATGTGGTGTAGCCTCTGATAGGCCAAACCCTAGCTAACCCTTCATTTGGGCATGAGGATCGGGTTTCCAACCCATCCCAAAACTCTTCTCTAGGAGATGACAAGAAATCTCCATTCAAATGGCCCTCTCATAGCTGGCCAACCAAGCGTGGGGCGACTAGGGATATTCCTACTCCTACTCGGGCCTCTCAATGCTTGAAGAAGGTCAAGATCGAGAAAGAGAACCTGTCGTAGCATATCAATCTGAATACGGAGAGTGAAGCAGAAGGTTTGTCTTCTCATCTCCTTTTGGATATGATAGCTAACATCTTGGCGGCCACAAATGTGATGGTGAGGATCCTGAAATGCTACAAGGGGCGGCAGGCCTAGGAGGACCAGGAGGAACCTGAAGCGTGATGGAGGATCCTCGAAAGTGTATCTTTTTTTAGTTTAGTATGTTCGTGTTAGGCCTGAATTTGATTTTTCTATTATTTTTTTGTTATAGCATGTACCATTCCACCTATGGTATGGACTCCCCTGTAGCCCACGATGCCTTCTTTGATATTTTGGTAAGTATTATGAAATTTTTTGTTGTAACAGCCCAGGAGGCTCATTCTGGTGTTAAAGGTCACGACCTATATTGTTACAAGGTTTTGGGATCCTCTTAAAAAACCCACTTATAATTATAAAAACCAACTTACCAAAAAAAAATATTTTGAATTCAAATCAAGATGCAACTAATGGATTAAAGACTAAAAATGGAAAATCTTAGGTTTTGGTTTTTTGGTGGGTGGATTGGGGTTGAAAACTATAAAACTTTATCTTTTTGTCATGTAATAGTTAGTAGTGTTGGAGTGTGATGGCACTACTGATGCTAATACTCTAGCACTTTTACCAAGAGTACAATTACCAATTAAATTGGACAAGAAAATATCAAAAATCAAATTTGTGCAAAAGCACTGCCAGGAAGGAAAAGCATTTGCCAACACTTTTGCTTATGTCTTGGTGCTTTTGCTTCTACAAAAATAAATTCTCATAATTTAGAGTTGAATATGGTTTATTTAATTTGGGTGCTTGATTGACTATTTGATGAATATATTGGTAAGTCTAGAGATTGACAATGCACTCAAAACTTGATGTGTACAACATCATAGAGAGATCTTTTTGAAATGGGTTACAAGACAAACATATCATTCATTAGATAACATACATAGTGACATTTATGGACCTATGGGTACACTATATCTCTTAATAAATTGGTACTTCATTTTTCTTATCTCTAGATATGAGTGGTTATTCATCATTCGTAGTAAGGATGAGATTTTTGAGAGGTTTAAGACCTCTAAGACTCTTGTTGAAAATAAACTAGATAGAAGAATCGAATATCCAAGGATAGATGAGATCATGAATATGTTATCTATAGTATTCATGATTTTTTGGCTTCTCATGGGATTGTATAACAAAGTATTGTTCACTATAATCCTAAACAAAATGGTGTGGCTGAGAGGAAAATAGACTAATCATGGATATGGCACAATGTGTGATTCGTGCCAAGGAATTGGATCTTAATTTTTGGGGTAAAGTTATCACTTATGCAACATACATCATAAAAAAAATTCCTACAAGGATAGTGTAGGTCATGACACCTCTTGAGAGATATACAGGGGATAAGTTAGATGTGTACTGATTCTATATATTTGGATCTTAAATATGGCCTCACATACCCAAGGATATTTGGAAGGATGAGGCACCAAAGACTCATAAGTATATCTTTGTGGGGTATTTTAATACCTCAAAGGCATATCATATTTATTATCCTCAAAGGCATGAGGGTTTAATTTGGAGAGATGTCATCTTTCATGAGGTTCTTCTAGGTACTTCTTCCATCCCTCCACTAGAGATTTTGGCTACTGATTTTTTTGACTATTTACCTATTCTAGATTTAATTGGTTATTCTAAGATTTTGGCTACTAATTCTTCTAACTATTTTTCTATTCTATATTTAATTGGTTCTTCTAAGATTTTGGTTGGTTGTATTCCTATTAAAGCTACTTCTTCTTCATATTCCTTGGGTGGTTTTTCTTTTTGCCTATCGATTTGACCCTTTCATAAGCAACATTTTAGGAAATTTGCTCTTCTCTAGGAACAGGGAAGTAGGAGTAGGACACATTAGTTTATTATTATTTATTATTACATGATAAGGTGAGTGATGATAAGTTGGCTTCTTTAGTTTCAATTACTAATATTGAAATAGCATAGGATACACATGATTCTTTAGTTTTTCTAACACCCAAGTGGGTGAGGATACTTCTTAATTATAATCAACCCATTTTATCTCTTGAGTGATATTTGAAGGCTCCTAGAGCATTTCTTTTAAATATATCCTATTCATAATATCCTCTCATATATTCTTAGGCTAAGGGAAAGCTGGAATGGGAAAATACTTTGGTGGTAGAGTATGAGGTACTGATGAAGAGTAGAACTTGGGAGTTGGTCCCTCTTCTAGAAGGAAATAATATTTTTGGATGTAAATGGATATATAAGACCAAATATACATTATGTGGTTAGGTAGAGAAGCACAAGGTATGCCTTTTTGTTAAGTGATTATTCCAACAAGAGGGATTGAACTCTTTTAATACTTTTGCACCTATGGCCAATATGAACCAAGGTACATCTTGTTGCTAAGGGATCCATCCAATATAAGGGAGTGGATTATTCTAATACTTCTATACTTTTGGCAAGGATGGACTCAATCAAGATGATTATATCCATTATTGCCTCCTATGGATGTAAAGTACATTAGATGGATGTGAAGAATTCCTTCCTACATGGGGATATTTAGGAGGAAATTTCCATGCAATAGTCACCCAATTTTGATCTTGAGGGACCCACTCCATGGGATTATTGTCTATCTAGGTCCTTATATGGACTTAATTAGGCTTCTCATACATGGTATGAGAAGATCCATTCCTTTTTTATTCATTGTGGGTTTCAGCATTGTGAGGCTAAACATGATGTTTATATTAAACATCAGGATGGGGAAACTTTGACGATTGTGTTGTATGTTGATGATATTCTTAGCACTAAAAACTCTAATCTCATTAAGAATATGAAGTCGTGACTTTGTTCCACCTTTTAGATGATAGATTTATAACTTTTGCATTATTTATTAGGGTTTAAAATTAATCAAATAGATATTAAAATCATCATTTCTTAGCCCAATTATATTTTGGATCCTCTTTAGTGGTTTAGGATGGAGTAATGTAAGCCTGATTGGACTCCTTTTGCCTTAGGACTAAAAATTTAGGTTGATTGCACCACACCTTTGGTGGATGCTATATTGTATTATTCTCTTATGGGAGGACTTCTCTATCTTACACTAGACCAGATATAGCCTTTGTTATTAGCTATTTCTTCATATACATGTAGGCATCCCAAGAGATTCATTGGATAGTAGCTAAGAGGATTCTCAAATACATATAAGGGACTTATCATATGGGCATTCACTATTCCATTGGATTCCCTTTGATTTTGACAAGTTTTTTAGATGCTAATTAGGTAGGTGACTTGGATGAGCAACAATCCACCATAGGCTTTGAGGGTCCAACTTGATTTTATTGTGTTCCAAATGCTAATCCACAATTTCATAGTCCTTAAAAAAGGCTAAATATTATGTTGCTAATAAGGTGACTAAGCATATTATATGGATGGTCATGATTTTGGAGGAGATTGGCATTCCTCAAAGCTTTCTAGTCATCCCTTGATGTGATAATTAGAACACTATCTAGCTTGTCCACAATCTAGTGTTCCATCAACAAATAAAACATATAGAGACATGGATGCATTTTGTGATATGGATTCATGCTTGTGTGATGCTATATCTAATATTTGTTCCTTCATCAAAGTAGGTATCAAATATATTAATCAATTTCATGCCCAATGTCACTTTTGTTTGCATGTAGGAGCTACTTGGAGTTGGAGATGTCCCTTAAAGGGGGATGTAAAATAAGAGTCTCTTTATTTTTGTTGTTCATATTAAGGAGAGATGTTGGAATATGTGGTGGTTAAGCTTCTCTTGAGGCTATGCCCAACTATTTGTACTTGTATTTTTTATATTCTTCCTTTGGTCCCATGTAAACCTTTAAAAAGGTATTTTTTGTTAGATTTTATTCCTTAGGGCCCATCTCACAACCTTGACTTAAACACATCATGTATTTAGTTATAATTATCCCTTCATACTAATATTTTTATTATTAGTTGGAGTTTAATTTTATTTCCTTTTAGTGAATATTATTTGATTTCAATGGACACCCCCTCATATTTTGTGTTCTTTTTCATTTTGTGTATTAATTTTATCAAGCAATACTGGGTAATGTTTGATTCCATCCATTTATAGAAACTACTATAAAATAACAGTCTTTCCTCAACTACATTATCAAATTGGAGGTCTTGTTCCAAGCTTTGGGTGAACAATGATAATTGATATTCTTGTACCTATTGTCATTAGAGCACTATCATTTACATTAATTTTTTTAGTGATAATCCTGAACATCACAAATGAGAGTCCTTTATTCAAGATATTTATAAATTTGCTTTAGGAAGAGGAAGCAATGCATAGATATAGTAGGGAAAAACATGCTTTGGTTTTGTACCAAAAAGTTAAGAAGTTTCTAAAGCCTCAAAAGATAGGTGGATCCCTAAGCAATAGCAACAACTGATGAGTATCAAAATGTTACAGTATATGTATCTGATTTACCTATATATTCCTTTGCAAATGAATGAATATGAATGATTTTTATTATTGTTTCACTTTAATATTGTCATTTATGCATCAATATGATTAATGGTTATAAAAGTTATTTATGTATATATTTTACACAAATTTTGTGTAAGTTATTGTGTTGTTAGGCAAATGTGTATGAAGCTGGATAAAGTTCGTGGTTGTTGAACTAGAAGGTAGGCATACATAGACTGGCTGGACGTATGGCACACTTCCAGGCACTATGGATGAAGTTCTATAGAAAGGCGCTACTGAAAGCATCTACCAAAAGGAGTGCTACAGAAGATCTGAGTCAAAGTTCACCAAACCTTGGTACCATGTTACATCCAGCATGGAGCATATCATACACAGCCAGTCATTTGACTGACAACATGGGCAAAAGAATATTTGGCATCTTTTATTATTATTAATAAAAGTAAAATATTTATTAAAGTTGGAAGGATCAAATTTGTTGATTTATTCTACCAACTAATATTATTTTTCCTTGAGTATAGGCAAAAATACTATTCTTGTTATTCCTTAAATTTAGAAGTTGTTAAAGTGGTTGCCACTTAGGTTTATGTTGATTAGTCCAAGTTTTATTTGTTATAAAGTTATATTTGTTTATAATAAGTCATTTAGCACTTGGGATCGCATTGATTAGTCTAAGATCCATCTTGTTATGAAATTATTTTTTGTTTACAAAAATTTTTAGTATGAAGGTTAGAATTTATATTTGTTAGTTGGAAAGAGACAGTGAATGTTATGGAAGACATCATTAAACATTATTGTATAAATTACAATAATGAGGCTTTTGAAAATGTCCTCACTTCTCTCCTCCGATAATTGCATTTTGTAATATAAGTTGAAGAAAGTCGCTCCTTGAAAAAGTCTCTGTAATTTTCATTTCCAGAAATGTACATGATCAAATCTCAGCAATAAAATAGTATTATTTTTTCCATATCTCTCACAATGTTATTCTGTATTTTGCAATGATTTATTTCCTTCTATAAAATATTTTTTTTTCCTGCATCATTGAATAATTAATATTTAGAATAGGTTAAATAAAATATTAGTAGTACTGAGGTAAAATAGTGTAGAGGGGAAGAGAAATATACTAACCTTTTTGAAGGCAGGGCCCACTTCTAGAAGACCAGTCCCTATTCTCCCGCTCCTGTAATAGAATAGGATTAGATTAGTATAAAATAGAATTAGTATAAATTAATCTACATCATTTATTTCAAAAGTAAAATAGTTAAAACATTATTAGTTGCACATGGATCCACACACATTCATTCATTAGGTCCATTTCACATTTATTAAGTCAATTTCATATTAAAAAATAATCGCATTTCAAATATTCTATCTTTTCAGTTTCCTGATCTTAAGGAATTGAATCAAGTAAACTAGTTAATTTTATTGAATAGTCTATATGGGATTGTCTGTTCTTTACATCGTTTTGACTTGGATTGATAATTAAATGACTAGCTATTTAAGCTAGAAATTTTTGGTACTGTTATCGAGGAGAGCCATGCCATTACATTTATCTGTAAGTTTTTGTACCACGTAAGGAAGGAAGCTTACCTATACGTGGAGGGTGGTGCAAGTAGTGATCAACGCATATATAGAGTTACATGTGGATGGTGGTGCAAGAAGTGATCAATGCACACGCACACCAAGCATCCTCCACCTTAGGTGGACCAGGTTACAATTTTTTTAAAATCAGTTTTTATTGCCTTTCTAGAATTTAGTCATTTATTTTCCAATCATTTATTTTCCAGCATTTACTTTTCAGTAATTTTTATTCCAGTAATTTATTTCCCTCCACAGTGTGGTTGTTGCTAGTTTAAATCTAAGACTCTTTGGCCTATAGAAACCCAATGTAGTACAAGAATTAGGTGTGACTGAGTGACACAACCATAGTGAAAACATCCCTTAGAAGCAAAACAATAACAACATTTTTCCTTATTATACTGAGATCACCTAGTCAATCCATTTGATTTCAGTTATAGTAAGATTTATTTTCTTTATTATCTTGAGATCATTTGGCTAATCCATTTGATTTCAGCCATAGTAAGATTTTCTCTAGAATAGTTTTACCTTTCCTTATTATACTGAGATCACTTGGCCAATCTATTTGATTTCATTATAATAATATTTGCTTTATTTTCCCTTATTAATCTGAGATCACCTGGCCAATCCATTTTATTTTAGTCAGTAAGACCTAATTTAAGGCAATTTTACTCATTATGCTAAAATTATCTAGCCAATCCATTTAGTTTCAGTATAGTAGGAACTATTTTAGAAAATAAAAAAACAAACCAAAAACAAAACAAAAGAATATATATCTATATATAGAAGTAAAAATTGCTAGATGGTGGAAAATAGCAAACAGCCTACGTTCATTGACCTTAGAAAATTACTGATAGAGCAAGAAGTAAACCTTCTATTGTAAAATAAAACCAAACATCTGGGGAAGAGTGGGAACACCTATACAAACATCTTGATACCATAAAAGATAGATTAGAAGAATTGAGTCAAGTCCAGAAGATAAACATAACTCAAATTATAGGGCCAGATTATTACTCACCCTACCTTGAACCTATTAGGAGTTGTGAACAGTGGTTAGGGAATAGGAGAGAAATAATAAACTCGGTAACCTACCCATGGGATCAATATTTTGAAGATTCCCTTACCATCCATAATTTCCTAGTAAAAATAGAGGATAGATAAGTAAACCTAGAATATAGCCAAATATATCATAGGGCACCAAGAGTAGTACTCTTTAGATAACTGTGTCAAGACTTGCGTTACAAATTGCAGTTCAAGAACCCTAATCCAATTGTAAAACAATATTTTGTTGTCCAATTGATTACTCTGGTAACAAAAGACTTTGGATTTATGAAGAGCATTATATGATTCCTAAATAACTTGAACCTATCAACAATATTCATAGGTTGTTCTAGGAAGACTAAAATTTGTTTCAAAATTTCATGCACAGACCTAGAGACTCAAAGGGTGGATTTATTAAAATCAGTAAACCAGAAGCAGATCGCCAAGAAAACCATAGTAAAAAATCTAAAACTTCTAAGTCAAAAGAAACTAAAACTGCATCTTTAGATTCTACATCAACCAAGCAAATTGAAATTCTAGAACAAGATCCCAAAACATATTTGCTACCCAAACCAGATTTTGACGATCATATCAATCCCTTGTCTATATTTACCAACCCTATACCTGGTCCAATTCTTGAAATTCTATATTCAATCATGGTTGATCAAGGTAGTGAACAAGGGAAAGTAAATAGAAACCAAAGGCAAAGAACAACAGATCAAGAGAAGTAGAAAACCAAAGGGGGGGATAGAGAAATACTTTTGCCTTTCCAATTCCTTATCTCGAAGATAGGCTAACAAGAGAACTGAAACCAGTCTCTATTGTTGTTTTGCCTACTTTCCATGGAAAACCACTTGAATATCTCGATGCTTCCCTTTTTGAATTTAAAGTGGTATGCCAGGCTTACTTTTACACCATGAATGAGAAAAAACTAAGACTATTCCCTTATACACTTAAGGATGGATCCTTAATATGGTTCATGGGTCAAGGAGAAAATATTTACAACCGATGGGATGGAGAACAAGGATTAAAATACATATTCCTTGAAATATACCAAGACTATTGCAAGGTTAGAGATAAGAAAGTAGAGTTGTTTTGTATGAATCAAAAATATGATGAATCCCTTGAGGACTACCTCAAGAGATTCTATTTTTTGCGATCAAGAGTAAACATTGAGTTGGATGAGAAAGTTCAAAAAGAAATTTTTCTAAAAGGGATTAAGGAATATGTCTTAGACATACTAAACCTTATGGAAAATGGGGATATCCATCAGATGGTATTAAGAGAGATCATAAATCTTTGTAAAAATTACTCAAGAAATAAACCATTAAGAAGTAATAAATACCCATCATCAGGAGGAGTAACATGAGCTGAAATAGATAATATGCTAGAAAATATCAAAACTGATTTATTAAGCACATTAACATCATCCATCAACCTCATGGATAAGAAACCAAAGGATAAAAATATTGAAGAGATATATTATCATAGATGTAGAAAGAAACATAATCTAAGGGAATGCCCTTTGAATATTACGAATATTTCCAACATTTCTTCCTATTGCAAAATCTATGACAAAAACTATAATACTTAAAACTGCAAATATATCTCAGCTATCAAAACTGCTATAAAATAGCCTGAGATCGAAGAGGTAGAATATATCTACTTTATATCTCAAAGAATTAATGGTCCACCCAATTATTCAAACCAATAGAGACCCAATTATTGGTCAAATCCTCCAAATTGTCAAGTTGGAATCAATATAATCAAGATTGGAACATGCCTCCTTGGATAGAATTCATGCTCAATTCATATGGAAACTCACCTCCATGGATGGCAGGCCAAAATCAAAATACATCTAGTTGTAATATGAATGGCCAATACAATCATATAGTGATGCGTAGTCGTTATACCATCATTAATTCTCAATGAATCTATCAATCCAGGGCAATGTACAAGGCTATCTACGAAAGAAGAAGTGAAACAGCTATAACTTAGGTCAATCTAGAGCAACAAGTCTTATTGGTGGAACCGGTTGTGTGGGGGGTTTTGGAACATTCCTATCTCTAAATTGCATGAATTAAATCTTAATCTAAGTTGCAGAATTGGAAACTAATCATTAACTACAGAAATGAAGTCCTAATTACAATTGCATAATAAGACCTAATTATATTGCAGAAATAATAGTTGCAGAATTGAAAGTCTGATCCTAATTGTAGAAAGGAAATCTAATTACTTTTGCAGTAATGAAAGTCTAGATCTAATGTGGAAATAAAAACTGTCAAAGTTCTATAACAAAAGGTTGTCAATCTTCTATGCAGGATTTTGACAGCAAAACATAAAATGCAGGAAATTGCTGAAAAAATAGTAAATTCTAGAAATAACAATTTAAATAAAGTGGAAGCTTTGCTGAAAGTAAGATTGCAACTAAAAAATTAAGCACAAGGTTAATTTAAGCATAAATAAACTAAGACTGCAAATATTGTCAACTCGTTTACAAGCAATTGAAATAACAAGTTCTACAACTCATTTTCGTCGCAGCAAAATCGTAATAAAAACCTGCTTGTTAGTCCTCCTCCTAGGTCTGGAAGTGGCCAGCCTCTTTGTCCAGAAGAAGGTGTAAGTCTCTCTCTCTTTCTAAATCTTAATCACACTCATTTACAAGCAATATGAAATAGAACTGGTGCACTTTATTGATTAGAAGACATGATTACAATAATTCTGCTAAAAAACTGTTACAGGACTGTAACAGTCAATTTCTACCTATACTCTGTATTTTTTGCTAGCTTCCTTACACTATTTTCTACCTCCTTTACTATCTACTTCCTCCTACTAGGCTCAACCTGAATGGGAGCAATATTTATAGCTATCCTATAATCTGATTACAAACAAAGAATATCTCAAAAGATCTAATCCTACAATGCTGCAACAAATTCTGGTGTTATCCTAGAAGAGGACTAAAACTTGATCTTTCCCTTAATGATGGCTTTGGTCGGCAATGACGGCAAAGACAGATGGAAGATCTTTCCCTTTACCTTTTCCAACCTTTATTTCCCTTTTTTCGGCTTCAAAAATCGGTCAACAGGTCAAAAAGCGTACTCTGTTCTTCATTCCGAAGATAAGTGGCTTCATTTCGAAGACAATGCAATTCTCATTTCGAAGATCGCTCATTTCGAAGATACTGCATTCTCATTCTGAAGATCGCTCATTCCGAAGATACTGCATGCTTCATTCCGAAGATCCGCTCATTTCGAAGATACTGCATTCTTCATTTCGAAGATCCGCTCATTCCGAAGACGCTGTGATCTTTCATTTCGAAGATATCTGTTCATTCCGAAGATACTTCGAAATGAACAAATGTATGCTTTTCCAGTGATCTCTTCTGCATCTCTCAGGTGGGTTATCTCTTAAGATCAAATTCCAATGGTCTTCATCCCTTTCCTCATGTGAATTCCATGCCTTGCTATTTATGGACAACTGGCTGGAATTTACATGGGAAAGACCAGTTTTTGCTGCACAACGAATAGTTTGCTTGCACTGTTGCAGATTTAGGTGAAGTAAATGCTTGAGATGAATCAAAACATGATTAGTGAAATGCTGCTATTATTCTAAGCATATCCCATTTTAGCAAATCATAGCAAAAAGAACACAAAACTATGCAAAAAGCTGTAAAATCAGCATATAATATTTCAAATACATTGATCATGCAAAATGGTTAATATACAAGCATATTGAATCAACTTAACTAACATATCAGATAAAACATAAGAGTTTATAGGCATTTTTAGTGTTCAAAACATGTTATGATTGAGGCATTTCCAGGCCTCATCATTTTCCCCCCAACTTATATTAATGCATGCCCTCATGCATTCTGTTGGGCTATGGAATCACATATGTCCATGTTTAGATTCCATGACCCGTAGAATAATTTCTTGCCTATGTAATACCCCCTATTTTCTTGAATGTTTCTGAGCCAATCTTCAAATTGTTCATCAGCTGGGCATCTTCCTCAAAGTAGAATGGAACTGGAGTAATGATGGTTGGAGGCCTGAACCTGAGACCTATCCAGTTATGTTGCATGATCTGAATCACCTGGACTACACCTTCTGCTCTTCTTCTGGACCATTCTAAGTTGATGGGGGAGATAGGTTCTCTTTTCCTCAAAGACATGGAAAGTTCATTCCATCTGTCTCTGCATATTGACAATGCTGGGAAGAAATTGTGATCACAAAAATTGTTAAATCTGGCCACACAAATCCCTCAAATTGTTCAAGTACATTCTCTTTATATCACCCCTGTTCATCATTGAGAAGTGCTGCTGGGTGATAACTAGGTGATTTGGCTGGATTGCTCCGACTAACAACTCAGCCCTTGTTTCAATCACTTTATTCTGCTTTTTCTCTTGATCCCAAGAAAGCTGATTCTGCAAAGTAGACATAAATGCTCTCAACTGAACATCTCCAATGTAGATTTGAGGATGAGAGTCAACTTCCTCTGGAATGAAGAAACTATGTAAAAATAGTTCACACAGGAGATTTTTCTGCTCAAAAGGACTGTCAAAATATGCCTCCAGAAAATCTTCAATAGTGTCCAATTTATATGGGAGGTTTGAAGTAATCCTCATGACCTGCCATCTGAGGTATTTTTCCTTCAAAATAAGGCTATAAAATCTGGCTGGTCGTCTAAATTGGACTAAAAATTCAGCAATTTGGCATAAGTCAGACACCTTTTCTTTCAATGCCTGAATTTTTGTGTCCTTGGCTTCTAGCTGTTTTGCTTCCAATTTGAACTTTTTAGTTTTAGTGGCAAGCTGCTCATATCTAATCATCCAGCTAGCTATGTCTGCATTGTACTGCTCTAGAGACACAGTATTAGGTGGTCTTACTACAGGGGGATCCTAGGCAACAAATTTATCTGAACTCCTTTTTCTACCACTTCCACTGGCTGTTCATCTGTTAATAACTCTACTTGCACCCCCTTATTTGCTATTTCTATGGGGTTGTCATCAGATAGTATTTCTACTTGTACCCCCTTATCTGTTGTTTCTACTGGAAGTGTAACAAGTTGAAATGCAGGGACCTCAATAGGAGTACTTACTTGAACATTTTCTTACTATTGGGACTATTCTCGTGTTGGTGGCTCATCTTCAACATCCTCTCCTATGCTCTTCACCATTTTTGAAGCATCTTCAAACAAGAAGGCAATGCTTCAGAATAAGATGGTGCTGCTTCAGAATGAATAGGCACTTCTTTAGAATGAAGGAGTGTTATTTTAGGATGAACTCCTATGTCTGCTTCAATAGAGTCATCTGTCCTTGATAGACCTAGAAGCAATTGAGCCAAATTGTCTTCATCATTGGATATAGCTGGCTGTTTTTCAAATTGTGACAATAGTTTTCTCAATTCTGCCACTTCTTGCTGAAGCTCTGCAATTTTTCTTTCTTGCATCTCAATGATGCTTTCTTTCTCTGAAATCCATCTGGTCTATGTTTTGACAACACTCCTTGCTGCCCTCACTGCTTCTGTGATGTCTTCCACTTCTGTTTCTCTTCAGAGTTGATGCAGATAAATCAGTTGCAGTTGGCTGCTCAACCAATATTTCCTCTTCTTCTACAATAATTTGTTCTTGTTCAGGAGGCTCTGTGAGACTGGCTATAAGGGTATCCACCATATCTGTAGCCTGTTGAACTGTAGCTTCCTCCAAACCATCCTACTCAGTTTCTGCCTCAGCTATCTGTTCAGGGAATTCTAGAAAGTTTTCAGATGCTGGTTGTATCTCTGTGACATCTGGGCTACTTGGTCTATCTTCTTCTTCCATGACCTGTTCTGCAGTTTCTTTCAAATGGATTCTTGTAGACCTCCTAGTTCTAGATGCAAACTTCTTCTTTTTGCTCTATTTTTTGGTGACAATAGGGGTCATGGGGTCGTTTAGATGCCTCTTTTCCCTTGTTGTTTCTGCCTCTATTTGGTTAAGTGCTTCACTTCTCTGTTCTGACAAATCAGTTGCAGCTTCAGCAAAATGAACCTTCTTTTGTTTTTCTGCTTTGCTACCAGTTCCAGATCCTCTTCTCTTTTGTTTCTTAGCTCTTGAAGTTGAGGGTTCAGGAGCAAGGTTTTTTGTTGCTATGGGGTGTAGTTCTATAACAGCTTCAGGGGCACCTTCTGTAGTTTCTTCTGTAGCATCTTCTGCAACATTTTTTGCAGTAGTTGTTTCCTCTTCTATAGCAACATCAGCAGCATTTGGTTCTTCTTCTTCCTCACTTTCATCCCCAAAAATGACATCATTTAGGGTAGAGTAAAACCTATCAAAACTCCTAGGGTTTCCTCTAAAATGGTGCTGGCAGACTAATTTGATGAGGCCATGATGGCGAAGGCTTCCTTTACCCTCCTGATATCTCTTTGCCATGTTCTTTAATTCTTGATACAGATACAGGGGAAGATTTACCCTAACTTCTGGTTGTTGCCCACCATGTCTGAGATGGTTCAAAATTCGTAGATGATGCCCTGATAACAACACATACTGCCCTTCACAGGTTAGAAATTTAATTACCTAGGTGGCTACTTCATCCCAGGGTTCCCGCAGTCCGGCCCTTTTTAACCCTTTGCATGTGTTGTTATGGGTTAAGTACTCTAGTTCTCTATCATTTTCTTCTACAAACTGATTAACTACATTTGCCAATGTGTTCTTGCCATATCTAGAAATTGAAATCCCTTCTAATGGTAGCTCTGTAATCTGACTTAAAATTTTAGGGCTTACCTCAATAGTCATGCCGTTAACATGTGCTCGGTTGTTTCTGAACGTATGGGCGAACATGCCAGCCAAATCTTCAGAAGACCCATTGAATTTATCCAAAAATGGCATAAACCCTCCATCTTCAAAAATCTGCACAACTGTCGAATTTTCTCGGAGGTAAGTGGTATCTGCAGGCTCTGTTCTGATCTTTCGCCCCATCTTTTCTGTTTAAAAACCGTACACTACGACTGTTGTTCTTCTGCTGGATCTCTGGCTATTTTCTGTTGCAAATTTGCAGAGTTTTAGTTTGAAACCTTCGTTGCCCTGTTTCTCGTCTGCTTCTTCGGAATGAACCGTAACCTGTGCACTGTACTTCGCAAACACGTCTTCGAAAAGAAAGGTGGCACACATTTCTACTTTTGCACTATACACCTGTTCGTTGATAATTGCATGGATGTCCTTGCCATCAGATCCACCTCATTAGTTTTGTAGATTCTCACGTGCATGTTTATTGGCATTAAAAATTGGTGGCATATGGTTGGTCACGTCCTCCGTATTTCCAATGAGTGCAAAAACAAACCATGTGCTGACTGACACGTGTTCCTTCCTCGCATGCAACTAAAAGAGTTTGATTTTGTCGTACCTTGTCTTCTTGGATGCCACGTGGAAATGCTCTTTTCAAAGATTATAACTTATTGCAGACAAAATTTCATTCCAAATATTATGACCTCATTCCAAAGACGAGTCTTCATTCCGAAGACAAATCTTCAAGATTAAATGACATTCAAGATTAAGTCCTCATTCCGAAAGATCAATCCTCTTCAAAATTATAAGAGTAAATCCTCATTAAGATCCTCATTCGAAGATAAAATCCTCATTTCGAAGATAGATCCTCATTCGAAGATAGATCTTCATTTCGAAGATAGATCTCATTAAGAAAATCTTCATTCCAAAGACAGATCTTCATTTCGAAGATGATGCAGCAAGTCGTCATTTCGAAGACCAAGTTTCATTCTGAAGACAAATTGTCATTCCGAAGACAAAGTTTCTTTCTAAAGACAAAGTGCAACATTCATTTTGCTATCATTCTAAAGACAATTTCAATCCGAAGATAATACAACAAGCACTATTTTTGGCATTCTTGTTTCGAAGATTAGGCAGAAATCAATATTTTCATTTTCAAAACATGTCTTAAGTATGCCAACTCTTATGAATACCTTTTATGCTAATGGTTAATTGTCATATACTATATACCAATCATTTTACAATGAAGAAATGTAAGAAATATATACCTGATAAAAATAGTTAATGCCAGTTTTGAAGAATGACTGCCTTTGTTGATATTCTGCTGAGATTTTCTGCAACATTTCAAAACAAGTGCACTTGGTGAATTTGTACAATGATGGTTCAGAAATTTCTCAAGGTTATGCATGCCATAAAACTGGTTTTCATGCACACCAACTCAGTAGTGCCTTAAGAAAAGGTTTTCACTGCTGAGTTATTCATTTTTCTCTCTTTTTTTTCTTGATTTTCCCTTTTTTTTTTTTTTTTTACCTCTCCTTTTCTCTCTTTTTTTTTTTTTTTTCTTGATCCTGACTATGCCCATGAAGGAATTTCATGATTTCCCCTGAAACCATGCCCATGAAGGAATTCATACTCATAATTTATTCATCTTTTTGTTTTCTATTTTTTTTAATTTTTTTGTATTTTCTACTTTTTCTTGAAATCCACTGATCATGTTGATTGTTTTGAAGTGGAAGAGGGAATCTCTTCCACCTGCTGTGTATCCAAACTATCAAGTTGCTGCAAGAATTCTTCTTTAGTCAGAGGTGTATGGTATACCCTGAGGCGATGTCCATTCACTACCAACTTTCTTCGTGACCCATCAATAGGGGATAGACGAGCTGCTCCATTGTTAAATACCTCCTCAATCCAGTAAGGTCCCAACCATCTAGTTCTCAGTTTTCCAGGGAAGTCTTCATATTGAGAATCAAATAGTAAAGCCCAATCTCCTTGTTGAAGTTTCCTCTGCTGAATGTGACTGTCATGCCATAGCTTCCTCTGCTCCTGAATTACCTCAATTTGGTGTAGAGCATCCAATCTAAGTTCATCCAATGCATTCAGCTGTAGAATCCTGTCTGTTTGTGCCTACGATAATTCAATTCCAATTTCTAGTGTTGTGCGCAATGTTAGTAGCTCAAATTCAATAGGTAAGAGAGGCTTTTTACCAAAGACTAGTTCATAAGGTGTGAATCCAGTAGTGGACTTCCAAGTAGTATTGTAGGCCCAAACTGCTTCATGTAATTTATCTAGCCAATTTCTCCTATGAAAAGCTACTATTTTTGTCAAGATGCGTTCTAGTTCCCTGTTTGTTACTTCAACCTGGCCATTTGCTTGTGGGTGGTAAGGTGATGATTTCCTATGTTTGATTTCATACAATTCTGTAAATGCTTTTATGACTTTGGATGCAAATTGGGGTCCTTGGTCTGTGGTGATAGACCGTGGAGCTCCAAATCTCTAAAAATTTTGAGTATACAAGAAATCAGCGACCTTCTCTTCACGAGCATGTTTAAAAGCACGCACCTCTACCCACTTTGTCAGGTAATCAGTGCATACTAGAATATGCACCTTTCCTTGAGAAGGTGGATCAATAGGTCCTACAAAATCAAGCTCCCCACTTCTCAAATGGTTCTAAAACCATTTGAGGCTGCAAGTGGCATCTCATTTGTATGAGTGGGTTTCCCCATTCTTTGGCATGCATCACAATGCTCGATGTACTTTTTCACATCCTTGTGAAGAGATGGCCAATAATATCCTGTCCCTAAGATTTTCCTAACCATGCTTTTTACAGAATAGTGTCCACCCGAGGGTTCATCATGACAAGCTCTAAGGATATCATACACTTCATCCTTTCGGATGCACCTACGTAACACATGGTCAGGACCGCACTTAAAAAGCATACCCTTAATCCATTCAAAAGAAGAACTCTGTTTGATCAATTGTTTTTTCTGTTTTGAAGTGAAATGTGGAGGAACTTTCCCTGTGACCAAATAATTGGCTATATTCGCAAACCAAGGTGATTGGACTGATATAGCAAATAGTTTTTCATCAGGAAAAGTGTCATCAACTAATTCCCTTCATCCGTGTTCTCGCAACCCGGACAAGAAATCTGCCACAACATTAGCTTTTCCCCGGTTTGTTGATTATAGTGATATCAAATTCTTGCAAGCAATAGCAACCAACGAATAATTCTTGCACTTACCATAGGTTTATTCATCAAATACTTAATGGCTGTATGATCTGTGTGAATAAATATTTGATAACCTGTGATATAATGCCTGAATTTGTTGATGGCATAAATTACTGCTAGGAATTCCTTCTCGCTTGTTGTATAATTTTTCTCGGCTCTTGTCAAGTTCTTGCTAATGTTGTAGATGGTATAATGTTCACCATTATCAATTTGTCCTAATGCTGCTCCAATTGTTGTATTGGAGGCATCATCTGTATGTGAAATGGTAATGTCCAATTAGGTCCTCCGAGCACAGGTGGAGTTATCAATTTCTCTTTCGGAGCTTCAAATGCTTCCCCGACACTTTGCAGTCCAGGAGAATTCAGAATCTTTAGTCAATAGGGCAAACATAGGACTGGCTATTGTACTAAAGTTGGGAATAAACCTACGGTAAAAACCAATGTGTCCTAGGAAGCTTCTGACATTAGTCTGAGTTTTAGGAGGAAGGAGATTCTTGATAATTTCAACCTTCTTTGGATCAACTTGGATCCCTTCAGGAGAGATGTGATGACCAAGAACTATCCCTTCCTTCATCATCATGAAGCATTTATCCTGGATTTAAGGATAAGTGGTATGTTTCACAACGAGTTAAGACTTTATCAAGATTTTCCAATGTAAAATCAAAAGTTTGTCCACATACCGTGAAATCATCCATGTAAATTTCAACACTTTTGGTGGTCGATCAGCAAAAATTGCTAGGACTCGCTCACTGAAAAGTTGTCGGGGCATTACACAAACCAAAAGGTAAAACCCTATAGGCAAATGTTCCCCATGGACATGTAAAAGTTGTCTTTTCTTGATCTTCAGTGCAATATGAATTTGATTATATCCACTAAATCCATCAAGAAAACAAAAGTATCTTTTTCCAAAAAGAGTATCTAACACTTGATCTATGAAAGGTAATGGAAAATGGTCTTTGTATGTCACCTTATTCAACTCTCTATAGTCTACACATACTCTCATTTTTCCATTTTTCTTAGGAACTATTACCAATGGAGAAACCCATTGGCTATCTTAAATTGGGTAAATGAATCCTACTTCCAGGAGTTTTTCAATTTCTTCTTTCACAATATCTCTTAAGGCAGGATTCAATCTTCTTTGAGGTTGTCTCGACTCGGCTTGACTTCTTCAAGATAGATTCTATGGGTACATATATCGGGATGAACTCCCGACATATCTTTGTAGTTCCAAGCAAAAGCATGAACATGCTTCTGCAAGACAACTATCAGTTTTTCTTCCTCTTCCCTAGTAAGTCGGTCGTAGATGTTCAAAAATTTGCCTGGCCGGACTTCTATTTGTTTTGTATTTAGAAGGACTGAATTCACTCCTTCATACCTGGTGATTAAGGGATTAAGAGGACATTGCTGAGATGGGAGAAAAGAAGCAGTTTCTATTTTATTGCTGCTTGAGGGAAGCATATCTTGTATGGAATAGTGAGAAGGAAAAATCAGATGATGGTGCCATCCATGTGGTAGTGAAACAGAGTTTCCCTGTGATAGCACAGATGGTTCATCTTCAGATTTTTGATTCTCCTCATTACTTATCAACTGTTGGATATTTGTTGTTTCCCCTTCTAAACCTTGTTCATGCAGAACATTCATCAGGATTGTTTCATTTTCTAAGTTTTCTGTGTCACTGAGGTCTTCTATGTGTTCTCTTACTACTAAGGTAGCTAGTGTAGAAATGACCTCTTCTGGTTCTTCCTCTGAGTTAGAAAACCATAATTGACCTAAAAATTTGCTAGATGGTTTTACAGGAGGATATAGAGAAATCTGTTTCAGATCAATACCATTTGAAATAGTCATATTTCCAGATCTATAGTCTATGAAGGTCGCTGTAGTTGCAAGCTAAGGTCTTCCCAAAATAATGGGATATCCATGTGCTAAATTTCTTGGCCGTAACACCAAAAAATCTACAGGGAATTCCCAAGAAGAAACTTCTATAGGGACATCTTCAATGATTCCTTCAGGTTTTGCAACTGACCTATCAGCCATTTCTAAAATCGTAAATGTGGGGCTGAGATGTTTGAGCTGTAATTGTTCCATTGTATCCTTGGTCATGACATTTATTGCAGCTCCTAGATCCACTAAAACATTTGATATTGGTACCGAACCTATGGTGACTGTGATAATCGGGCTTCCCGGATCACTATACTTTGGAGGTACTAGTTTTCCGGATAAGAGATCAGCTATCTTTCCTTCAACCTGCACAGTTTTGGGAAATGCTTTCTTCTTTCTTCCTGCTCTTTTAATGCACAAATTTTGGACAATACTGTTAATCTCTGGTATTTCCTTAATAGCTTGCAATAAGGGCAATGATATAGTCAACTTTTTGAGTTCTTTGACCAATTCTGACTCAAAATTTTTTGGTATTGCATTAAGTCTTTCAGGATATGGAATTATCCTTGGTAATTGTTCTGCTTGTGTCTCTTTCTCTATTGTTTGTTGGATTCTTTCTGGTTCCAATTTTTCTTTTGTTGGTTGGATTCTCTCTGGTTCTGATGATTCTTGCTCTTCATTTTCTTTGATTTCAATTGAAACTGGTTTAGGTACAACTTTCCCTGAATGAAGTTGGATGTCACTACAATCAAGAACATTAATTTCAACATTTTCTTCACTTCACCACATAGACAGGAGGTGTCTGTCTCACACTCGTTTGGATTAGTGACTGGTTGAGCTGGCAATTGAGGTTGTTTCACTTGCTGTGTTTGCTGTTGTTTTTCTTGAAAATTTTGATTAGGTGCAGGCAACAAATGCTGAGTTTGACCTTGATTCCTTTGCTGCCTTGGATAGGACTGGTATTGCTGATTCCACTATGGTTGGTTTTGCATCCAATGTGGATTAGTCTGATTTTGATTCCAAGCTGGATTGTTTTGATTCCAAGATGGGTTGTTTTGATTCCATGAGGGGTTGTTTTGATTCTGATTCCAGGCCAGGTTACTCCAATTTGATTGTGGCCATTCTTGGGAATTTGTCCATTGAGGATAATTCCAAGGACGTTGGGGTGGTTCTGATTGTCCCCAAGGCATAGTACCAGGATTATGCCCCCAATTTGTAGGAAAATGAGGGGGATTTTGATATTGAGAGAAATTTCCCCTTGTTTTGGTCCAATATAGTTGAGTTCCTCAGTCTGGTTTTCTAACACAGCTTTGAGTTGTGGTAGCAGTGGCATTGATCGCTTGAATGCCTTTTTGAACAGATACTACAAATGGCTGAGATAGATGTTTTATTCAAAGGACATTCTCGCAAAGCATGTTTATTTCTACATCTTGGGCAATAAATTGCCAAAGGTTCTATGTTTTTTGCTTTTGCAGACATTTCCCCTAAAGTAGTGTTTAAGTGCACTAGAATATCAGTTTTGAAATTTGCAAGTTCCTCTATCAGGTCCTTTACATCAGTGCCATTTGTGCGGCTTTTTCTTCTTCTCTACTTAGTGCGAGAGTAATTCCTGTAGAGATCCATAATTTCCTCATTACTGAGAGTGGTTACATCCCCTTTTCCCATCAAATCCAGAACTTCTCTGGATTCATCTTGCAATCCTCTCAAAAATATGGTTTTACATAATTCTGGTTCTACAAGTCCACATCTCCTTTGAACAAAGGAGAACCTATCAAGATAATCTTCCAATGTCTCATCATCTTCCTGCTTGATTCTGAATAACTCATCTTTTCTATTCCTTACACGACAATATTCTTGATATTTGTCTAAAAAGATAGTCTCCATTTGATCCCAGGTTCTTATGGAATTTGGCTCTAAGCTCATGAACCAGCGCAATGCTGAATCCTTGAGAGTTGAGGGAAAAACCTTAAGTTTCTGATTGTCATTTATATAATCATAGGTCTGACACACTACCTTGAATTCAAACAAAAACTGGTCAAGATCTTCGGATACAACACCTCGAAAGGTTGGAAGTATTGAAGGTGAAATGGTCTTCATGGGAGAGTTTTGTGTTGGATTCAGACCTAATAGGATATTCAAATGTTCTGGACGGTTGGAGTATATCCCGATCATCTCCTTCATTATGAACATAGCCATGTTGGCCATCTATATTGCCTCCTTCCGCCATAGTTTCCTGTTTGTTGGGAGAAGTTAAAGCTTCCCAAATTGTTCTCTCAAGAGGTCCAAGCCTCTCTGTTGATGATGAGTCTGATGAATTGTCTTTCTTAGGATATTCTGATGATGATAAAATTGGTGATTTTCCTATCTCATAATGTTCTAGTGATGGTGAGACTGGTGATTTTTCTATCAATATTTCTGGTAATTCAAACACAGGTGATTCACCCCTTAGGCGTGAAGATCTCCTTAATGGAACAAGCCAGGGATCCTTTGGGGTAGTTCTACCTTTTTCATCCCTAGACTTATTCATTCATGTTTACTCTTAAATGACATAAATTAAGTCAATAGTTGTTATCTTCCTCAACTGTTGTATTCAGATTTTAACCTGAATTCTCACAGCTTAGTCTGATTACAGCTATTGGACTGTTTGTTTTCTTCTGACAACACTATTCCTCGACAACGATGCCAAAATGATGCGTAGTCGTTATACCATCATTAATTCTCAATGAATCTATCAATCCAGGGCAGTGTACAAGGCTATCTACGAAAGAAGAAGTGAAACAACTATAACTTAGGTCAATCTAGAGCAACATGTCTTATTGGTGGAACCGGTTGTGTGGGGGTTTTGGAACATTCCTATCTCTAAATTGCATGAATTAAATCTTAATCTAAGTTGCAGAATTGGAAACTAATCATTAACTGTAGAAATGAAGTCCTAATTACAATTGCATAATAAGACCTAATTATATTGCAGAAATAACAGTTGTAGAATTGAAAGTCTGATCCTAATTGCAGAAAGGAAATCTAATTACTTTTGTAGTAATGAAAGTCTAGATCTAATGTGGAAATAAAAACTATCAAAGTTCTGTAATAGAAGGTTGTCAATCTTCTATGCAGGATTTGACAGCAAAACATAAAATGCAGGAAATTGCTAAAAAATAGTAAATTCTAGAAATAACAGTCTAAAATAAAGTGGAAGCTTTGCTGAAAGTAAGATTGCAACTAAAACATTAAGCACAAGGTTAATCTAAGCATAAATAAACTAAGACTACAAATATTGTCAACTGTTTACAAGCAATTGAAATAACAAGTTCTACAACTCATTCTGATCGCAAAGAAAATCAGAATAAAACCTCCTTGTTAGTCCTCCTCCTAGGTCTCGAAGTGGCCACCTCTTTGTCCGTAAGAAGGTGTAAGTCTCTCTCTCTTTCTAAATCTTAATCACACTCATTTACAAGCAATATGAAATAGAACTGGTGCACTTTATTGATTAGAAGACATGATTACAATAATTCTGTTAAAAACTATTATAGGATCGTAACAATCAATTTCTACCTATACTCGTATTTTTTGCTAGCTTCCTTACACTATTTTCTACCTCCTTTACTATCTACTTCCTACTAGGCTCAACCTGAATGGGAGCAATATTTATAGCTATCCTATAATCTGATTACAAACAAAGAATATCTCAAAAGATCTAATCCTACAATGTTGCAACAAATTCTGGTTTTATCCTAGAAGAGGACTAAAACTTGATCTTTCCCTTAATGATGGCTTTGGTCAGCAATGACGGCAAATACAGATGGAAGATCTTTCCCTTTACCTTTTCCAACCTTTATTTCCCTTTTTTCGGCTTCAAAAATCGGTCAACAGGTCAAAGAAACACATTCTGTTCTTCATTCCGAAGATAAGTGGCTTCATTCCGAAGACAATGCAATTCTCATTCCGAAGATCGCTCATTCCCGAAGATACCGCATTCTCATTCTGAAGATCGCTCATTCCGAAGATACCGCATGCTTCATTCCGAAGATCCGCTCATTCCGAAGATACTGCATTCTTCATTCCGAAGATCCGCTCATTTCGAAGACGCTGTGTTCTTTCATTTCGAAGATATCTGTTCATTCCGAAGATACTTCGAAATGAACAAATGTATGCTTTTCCAGTGATCTCTTCTGCATCTCTCAGGTGGGTTATCTCTTAAGATCAAATTCCAATGGTCTTCATCCCTTTCCTCATGTGAATTCCATGCCTTGCTATTTATGGACAACTGGCTGGAATTTACATGGGAAAGACCAGTTTTTTGCTGCACAACAATAGTTTGCTTGCACTGCTTGCGTATTTAGGTGAAGTAAATGCTTGAGACGAATCAAAACATGATTAGTGAAATGCTGCTATTATTCTAAGCATATCCCATTTTAGCAAATCATAGCAAAAAGAACACAAAACTATGCAAAAAGCCGTAAAATCAGCATATAATATTTCAAATACATTGATCATGCAAAATGGTTAATATACAACATATTGAATCAACTTAACTAACATATCAGATAAAACATAAGAGTTTATAGGCATTTTTAGTGTTCAAAACATGTTATGATTGAGGCATTTCCAGGCCTCATCATATAGGACCTAGCTGGTCTCAAGGGCAGCCCCAACAACAAAATTTTCAAAATCAATCTAGGGGGCAAGTACCTCAAAATAGACTCCTTCCACCTCTAAACAACAATCCTCCTAAATAACCACATTTACCAGCTCAACATGTGCCTAATCCCAATAATAATAAAAACACTTAATAGATCTATAAAAAAAATGAGGTATGTTCAATATCTATAATGCCTTATCAACAAATTCAATTAAAATCTAGAAAAGTATTGGAATATCATAGAGCAACCCTCACAGGACTTGAAAAACCTACCAAAAACTTGAGCAAAGAAAAAGGACAAGATGATAAATGTGAGGAAGGAATAGAAATCTCCCCAGAATAATTGTTGGATAAATAGAAAGAGGTTTAAATTTCTCAAAAATAAATAAGAGCTCTATTCCCTGAAATACTAGCTATACCTAAGGAACCATCTAAACCAGCTTTCGATTTTCTTCAAGAATTGGAAAATGTCTCTATTAGAATTCATATTTTACAAGCTATTAAATATATTCCCATCTACTCCAAATTGGTAAAGAGTATACAAAATTCACAAAGGATAAAGAGGAATGAACCTAGGACTATTCAAGTTATAGGGCAACTATCTGAAATCATGACTGGTGAGAAATTTTTACGAAAATATATAGACCCTGGAGTACCTATACTCACATTTCACATTGGTAGGACAACCTTGCATAATGTCTTAGTAGACTTAGGTGATACCATAAACATCATAACAAATGAAACAACATAATCTTTAGGGGTACTGATGAGGATTGATGTTAGATCTTTCATATGACCCCTCTAGTAGTTCCTAGCTTAGGTTTGCATAGTTTATTTCTAGCAAATTCATATTGTAAGTGAGTCTCCTTCTCACATGCACTTGTGGGCACTAGTTGTCTTCTAGTTGTCTTTTAGAGTGTTAGTTAGCAAGTGTGAACTCAAAGTAGGAAGTGTGTACTTCAAGTTAGCTAAAATGGATCTTCTAGTTAGCAATCTTAACTTAGAAGTTTACGTGCATTCTCCTTTGCACCTTTGTAGCTTTTGGTTGAGCGTATTGAATCAAATCCATGATTTCATGGGTTGGTTATGTATTTTGGGCCATTAGTGCCTATATAATGATTTGTAAATAATAGAACACTTAGTTGGATTTTCAATCCTTTTCATTGGTATCAAAGCCTAGTTCATGTTTGCACTAGGGCTTGTGAGGTGAGAGGATAGGAGATAGAAATATTATGAGAAACGTTTTCTCATTGAGGACTCGGTTTAAGCCCAAAGGGAGCTTGAAAACCATTCGGAGAAGGAAGTTCCTTCGCCGACAAACCCCTCGATCCAACTTTTTGCTTATGCTTAAGAGGTATAGGAAAATTTTGCCCCAGAGTTCTTCATATACCGATCCTTGGAAGGGATTGGATCGTAGCTACGGTCCAATTAGGATTAGGGAGCCATTTGACCCCCTTGCCCCCCCCATTTTCGAGTACTGAAGAGCTCCAGGAGGACTTCCAAAGCTAGGTCGTGTGTCGACTTAGATCTGGGTGCCTTTCAAACGCTGGTCGTGTGTCGACCGGATCTTGAAAGGAGAGCTACTGGTGGGAGCTGGTTGCTCACATTTTCATAATTTAAAGCTTTTCAAATTTTGGATTAACCCCCCTGGTTAATTTATAAATTTTTTTCATATTGTGTTAAAAGGCTTTGGAATTTTGTTAATATATTATTTTAATAATATATTATTGTAGATCTGCTGCATTTATATATATTGTAAAAAAAAAAAAAAGCAATTTTTATTTTATAATTTTGCAGCAGATTCGGCTACGTTCGGCCTCTTCGGCAGCGTACGGTAGCCTTCGGCACTGTTGCCGGGCTTTCCGTCGCTTGCCGGTCGACGGCCGTCGGGCAACAACCGCGGTAATCGTTGTCCACAGGACAGCGATCACGACTGGGGCTGCGCGGTCGCCTGACTGCTGTCAGGCTTGACAGCAACTTGCTGCCAGGCTGACAGCGCCAGGTGCTATAGTAGCATTTATCGCTGCTCGACGCCGACGTAGCACCCGGAGTGAGCCAGCGGCAGCTGAACTGCCTGTCGGCCTGACAGCCTGACGGTCTGTCAGGCGTCGGCTCCGGTGTCGCGGGCTAGCCGCCGTAGCGCCTGACATCTCTGTCAGGCGTCTGCAGGCTTGCGGCCTACGACGCAGCGCCTGACAGCCAGTCAAGCGGGCCGTCGTGTCTGCGCCCGCAGAGCCCTCGGGGCGGCGTCTGACGATCTGTCGTATGGTCGTCGGGCTCGCGGCCGGTAGCACTAGTGGCCAAAACCAACCATGCCAGGGGCGGCTGCGTGCTTGGACCCCCCCTTGTGCACGAAATTTTGTGCACAATAATTTGTGCAGCTCGGGATCCGTGCAAGGAATTGATAAAAAAATTTGAACATTGTAATTTTTATTTTTTCTGCACATCTGCCTTGGGAATTATGCCAGGCAAGACTGGTGTTTCTGCACTTCGGGATCCGTGCAACTGGAGGTTGCCAAATTTTCATGCACAGTTAAAGTCCAGTTGCAACAGCAGATTCAAGGGTAAATTTATTGTAAAATTTTAAATTTTTACTATTTTAAAGTTGCATGTTAAAAATTTCATTTTATTAATTTAATTTTTAATAACTTAATTAAATTCATTAATCTTTGATTAATTGAAATTTAATTTTTAATTAAGTTATTTTTAAATTAATAAATGTTAATTTTGCACTTTATATTAGTTTAAAAATTTCAAAATTGATAGCCTTAGGAGTAAATTTTCCATTTTTAAGCAACACTCCATTGTAACAAGGAAATTTGCATTGTACTTCCTTGATTTAGTGCTTTCTTATCTTTACTTCTGGCTTATACCCGAGAACACATGGCTTCTGACTTGGCTGCCCAAGTGGCATAATTGGCCCATGTTGTAAACACTTTGGCAGATAAGGCTAATGACACTACCATGGCAGAAGTCCTTGGCAATCTTGCCATGAAGGTAAATGACATTTCTTTGCATAATGCCTCAACTTCTACTCATGATTCTCGTTTGAGAGTTCGTTGTGAAGTTCCATTGTATGATGGATCCAGGAACCCTGATGTCTTGAATAGTTGGATTCTTGACATGAGTTCTTGGTTTGCTTTCTCTCAACTTTCAGAAGATGATGTAGTGCCTTATGCTAAGCTTAAACTTTCTGGCTTAGCCAAAGTACTTGTGGAACGAAAACGAGGACAAGAACTCACTACATGGGATGAGCTTGTACAATGTCTTAAGACCAATTTCTATCCTTCAAATTATTCTAGGGAATTGGTTATTAAATGGTTTCGTTTTCGCCAAGGTACTAATATGTCTCGTACAAGAATATATTTTCCAATTTAATAGTGTTCGTAATACTTGTGAATGTGGAGGATGATGTTCCAGTGTTTGATTCTCAAGTTTCAAAGTGGCTTGTTGGAGCATTTGTACATGGAACTAATGTTTGTTTCTATGGAAACATTGGATCAAGTTTTCAACCAGGCGCAGCTTGTGGAGGACAAGTTCAAGGCGCAATCGCAGGCATTCCGCACACCTGTTACTCAAGTGGTTGCAAACTCATCAAAAGGGAATAATTCTTTCTCACAAAAGAAGAATTTTGCTCAAAAGAAGAATGTGTCTTCTCCATCTCCTTCTTCTCCTTCCCCTTCCACTTCTACTCCTTCTTCTTCTTCTTCTAAATCTTCATCTTCTTCTTCTAAGAAATTCTGCAATTATTGTAAGAAGAAAGGGCATGAGAAAGCTGATTGCTTTAAGCTCAAAAAGAAGAGTTTAGTGATTACTACTCAAGAGGAGGATGCTTCCAAGGGTCCCCTTGAGTCTGTAGGAGAGAGTAGAGTATATACGGAATTACGAGGTAAGCTTAATGAAGTTACCTTAGTAAATGTAAGTTCTTCAGATGGGGCTCGTGATGCTTTGTTCATCACTCGAGCCCACTTACTTCACAACTTTGCAACTGATTGTATAGTGGATAATGGCTCGCAGAAAAATCTAATTGCGAGGTCCATTGTCGAGCGTTTGAAGTTACCTATGGAGCCTCATCCTCAACCTTATTCTTTGGGTTGGAAGGATAGTGGAAGAGGCTCATAAATCACTCACACTTGCACTTTAAAATTTGCACTTGGCCCACAGTTCATAGATCAAGTCACTTGTGATGTGACTCCTATGGATTGTTGTGGGATTTTGCTTGGACAACCTTTTCAATATGATAGGAGAGCTGTTTATGATGCTTTTAAAAGAACCTACACACTTCAAAAATATGGTAAGGTCTTTCTCATTAAAAGCACCAACACTCCTAATATCATTCTAAGTTCCAAGCAAACGAAAAGAGTAATTAAGAAAGGTGGTGATGTTGCTCTAATTTTCATTCGCTCTCAAAACACTTCTACATCTACATCCATTACAAAGCAACACTCTTCAATGGATAAAATATTGCAAAGTTATTCACACATATTTCAGGAGCCAAAGTCTCTTCCTCCAATTCGCACAATTAATCACAACGATTGAAATAATTCCAGGTTCTTCTCTTCCTAATGCTCCCATGTATAGACAATCTATTTTGCAAAATGAAGAAATAAAAAAGCAAATAGAAGATTTGTTGTCTAAGGGTTTCATTAAGGAAAGTACTTCTGCTTGTGCCTCACCTATTTTGTTAGTTCTTAAGAAAGATGGCACTTGGAGATTATGCATTGATTTTCGTGCTTTGAATAGAATTTCTGTGAAGAATAGATATCCCTTACCCCGCATTGATGATTTATTAGATCAGCTTCAAGGAGCTAAGTTCTTTTCAAAAATAGATCTCAAAAGTGGATATCATCAAGTGCGTATCCAAGCTGAGGATACATGGAAGACAACTTTCAAGACGAAGATGGGCCTCTTTGAATGGTTGGTCATGCCCTTCGGTCTTACTAATGCTCCCGCAACCTTCATGAGGTTGATGAATGATGTATTTCGTGAAGTCCTTGACAAATTTGTCATTATATATCTTGATGATATATTGATTTTCTCAAAAACTTGGGAGGAACACCTTAGGCATATCCAGGAAACCCTTGATCTTCTTGCGAAGAATCAATTATATGCCAATTCTTCCAAGTGTTCTTTTGGCAATACTTCAGCTTTCTTACCTTGGCTATGTGATTAGTGAGAGTGGAATTCAGGTAGATCCCCTAAAAGTTGATGTTTTGCTTAAGTGGTCCCCTCCTACAACTCTCACTGAGTTAAGGAGTTTCCTAGGACTTGCGAATTTTTATCGCAAGTTCATTCCTCAATATTCCACCCTTGCAACTCCATTGCATTATCTCACTAAGTCCAAAACTCCATTTCATTGGGAGAAAAGCCAAGAAGTTGCCTTTGAGAAACTCAAAAAGAAATTGTGTACAAGACCCGTGTTAACTTTACCCGACCTTTCTCAACCTTTTGAGATTGAAACAGATGCCTCTAAAGTTGCCTTAGGAGCCGTGCTCAAACAGAATGGTCATCCAGCTTGCTTATCATTCGTAAACTTTTTCTCGCTGCTAAGTTGAACTATTCTACATATGACAAGGAGTTGTATGCTTTAGTTCAAGCCATTAAGTATTGGAGACACTATCTTTTGGGAAAAGATACAGTAGTACACACTGATCATATGCCTCTCAAGTTTTTACAATCTCAAAGTAAAATTGAAGAATCAAGACATATGAAGTGGGCCTCTTACCTCCAACAATTTCACTTGGTGATCAAGTACAAAAAGGGGAAGAGTAATACTGTTGCCGATTGTTTGAGTAGGCCTCCAACCGCTCTTGCCTTAATAGTTATGTCCACTTCGCACTTGGGATTTCAGACTTGGCCTAATCAGTATTCTCAGGATCCCGATTTTGGAAAAATATTTGAGCAAGTGAGTAAGCCTTCTTCTTCCAATTTGCGTCCTTTCCAAGATTTCTACATCAAAGAAGGACTTCTTTACAAATTGGACAAGGTTTGTGTTCCTTGTGAGCCTAGAGTGTCACTTCTTAAGGAAGCTCATTCTACACTTTATGGTGGTCACTTTGGGAAGCATAAAACACTTCATCATTTGCAACGATTTTTCTATTGGCCAAAAATGCAGAGGGATGTGTTGAGATTTCTCAAGCAGTGTGCAGTTTGTTGTCGCTCAAAACCAGCTAATAGGAAGTTTGGCTTAGGCATGCCTTTGCCCATTCCTTCCCGTCCTTGGGAAAGCATTTCCATGGACTTGGTTAGTGGTTTTCCTATGACAGTGCGCCAACATGATTGTGTGTTCATGGTGGTTGACAGATTCAACAAAATGGCTAAGTTTATTCCATGCCGCAAGACAAGTTCTCGCATCGGACTTAGCTCAATTTTTCTTTGACAAGCATTTGGCGTTCCTTTGGTCTACCTACAAGCATTATCTTGGATCATGATTCACGCTTTGTGGGTCACTTTTGGCATTCTTTGTGGAAGATTTTGGGAGTTTCCCTTAACTTTTCTATCGCCTATCATCCGCAGTCCGATGGGCAGACCGAAGTGGTAAACCGTACACTTGTGCAAAGTTTGCGAATCTATCATCACGCTTCACCAAAAAAGTGGGACTTGAGTCTCACGCATATTGAACATGCCTATAATAGGGCCCTACACTCTTCTACAGGTCATTCACCCTTTGAAGTTTGTATGGGATTTCAGCCCTTGGCACCTTATGAGTTACCTTTGTCTTTGCCTTCTCCTGTCACTTCACATCTTCATAAGGAGCAAGACAAGGCACACTCATTTGTTCAACACTTGCACAATCTTCAATCAAAGGTGGTTGAGATTTTGCAAAAGACACAAGCAGAGCAGTAAAAAGGCCATGGATCGACATCGAATTCCTCATCCTTTTCAGAGTTGGTGATAAAGTTTGGTTGCATCTTGACAAGCGGCGTTTCACTGATAAGACTCATAGCAAAATCAAACCAATTCGCTATGGGCCTTATACTATTCTTCAACAGGTGTCCGAGAATGCTTTCCGCCTTGATCTTCCCGCACACTTGGGAATTCATGACGTCGTCAATGTAGATCTCTTGAAGTTGTACTTTGACTCTACATTGGAGACTCGCACCAGCTATCAATCATCCCGTGGACGTGGTTCCCGAGCTACGCTTACCATTGGATGCAGATCAGATCTATGACGTGAAGACTCAACAGACTCGCCAGTGGGTCTACCACCTCATATCTTGTGGCTCGACGAGGACAACTGCCGCATCAGGCTCGTTGGATTTCTTTTCATCAAATGTCCCGTGACTTTCCTATTCTTTTGAAAGCATTGGAGTCCAATGCTTCTATTGTGGGGAGGCATGATGAGGATTGATGTTAGATCTTTCATATGACCCCTCTAGTAGTTCCTAGCTTAGGTTTGCATAGTTTATTTCTAGCAAATTCATATTGTAAGTGAGTCTCCTTCTCACATGCACTTGTGGGCACTAGTTGTCTTCTAGTTGTCTTTTAGAGTGTTAGTTAGCAAGTGTGAACTCAAAGTAGGAAGTGTGTACTTCAAGTTAGCTAAAATGGATCTTCTAGTTAGCAATCTTAACTTAGAAGTTTACGTGCATTCTCCTTTGCACCTTTGTAGCTTTTGGTTGAGCGTATTGAATCAAATCCATGATTTCATGGGTTGGTTATGTATTTTGGGCCATTAGTGCCTATATAATGATTTGTAAATAATAGAACACTTAGTTGGATTTTCAATCCTTTTCAGGTACACATGATTCAACCAACCTCTATAGTGCTTCAACTTGCAGATAGATCTACCATTAAACCAGAAGAGAAACTAGAAGGTATTATAGTTTTCATAAGTTCATAGGAATGCCCTGTAGACTTTATAGTCTTAAAACCAAATAAAAAGTTAGGGAGACACCCCTTGATATTGGTAAGACCATGGCTTGCAATATATGATTCTTATATTAGCTATAGATCTGGGAATATGACTATTTCAAATAGAAAGTATACTAGAAATTTTAGCTTGTTTCCTGAATCAATGAAAGACAATGATTTTTCAAATCAGTTTTGGTATGATTCTCTTGAAAAACTGGATGATCTTCAAAATTTATCAATCAATATGTTATAAGAGTGTGTTCAACAAGAAATTGAAGGGCCTTTAATTTCACTTATTAATGAGGAACAAGGTGCTAATGAGGTTACCATGATTAATAGTGAAGTAAGCACAAGTTACCCTCATCAGATGGTCCCTTACAATTATCAAATAAACACTCTTAAAAATGAAATAATGAGTATAGATAATAATTATAAACAAATGGATATTACATCTTGAAAAAATTTAAATATAAGCAATGAGCTTATAAACATTCAGGAATCACAATTGATAGAAGTTTTAAAGAAGCATTGGACAGCATTTGCATGGAATTATGAGGACATTAAAGGGATACATCCGAGTGTTTGTACCCATCGTATTTTAATTCAAGAAGGTTGTCACCCATTAAGACAACCTCAAATATGATTAAATCTATATATGAAAGATATAGTTCAGGAAGAAATTATTAAGCTCTTAAATGCAGTATTTATATACCCTATATTTGATAGTCAATGGGTTTCACCATAGGTGATAGTTCCTAAAAAGAACAGTATATGGAGAATTTGTGTAGACTACAAAGAACTAAATAAAGTGACAAAGAAGGACTATTTTCCATTGCCTTTCATTGATCAAGTCCTTGACACTCTAGCTGGTAAGAAATACTTTTGTTTCTTGGATGGATTTAGTGGATATAACCAAGTCTTAATAGTTGAAGAAGATCAAGAGAAGATCACTTTTACATGTCTCGTAGGAACTTATGCTTATAAAGTATTACCTTTTGGTCTATGCAATGCACCTGCTACATTCAAAAGATTTGTTCTCACTATTTTTTCTGATATGATTAATGAATGCATAGAATTTTATATGGATGACTTTACAGTCTACGATGACACCTTTGAAGAAACTCTAGCAAGTTTACAAAAAGTCCTAGCTAGATGCATAGAGCAAAACCTTTCTCTAAGTCATGAAAAGTGTTTCATGATGATGAGGAGGGGTATTGTTTTAGGACATTACATATTTGAAGAAGGTGTTAAGGTAGATCCTACAAAAATACAAGTTATTCAGTCTCTTCAACCTCCAAAAACTCAAACAAAGGTAAGAAGCTTTTTAGGACATGCAGGATACTACCAAATATTTATTAAGGATTTCAGAAAAAACTACTTCTCCTATGCTTAAACTCTTAACTAAAGATAGCGAATTTGAATGGAATCAAGCATGTCAAGAAGCTTTTGAAATCATAAAATAAAAATTGATTATTGTTCCAATATTAAGGGGGCCAAGCTGGAATTTACTCTTTCATATCTATTGTGATGCCTCGGCATATGCAATAGGAGTAGTACTACAACAAATAGAATATAAAATACCTTATGTTATCTATTATGTAAGTAAGAATTTACATGGGCCTAAAATAAAATATACAGTTACTGAGAAGGAATTCTTGGTCGTAGTTCATGCCATTAATAAATTTAAAAATTACATAACAAGGTATGAAGTATTTGTTCATACTAATCACTCTGCCATTAAGTATTTAATGAACAAAGCCATAGTAGAAGGTAGGATGGTTATATGGCTTCTTTTGCTTCAAGAATTTAATGTTACAATCATAGATAAAGCAGACAAATATATTGATATTGTAGATCATTTATCTCGTATGCAAATACTTGATGATGATGATTTAGTTCCTGATAGTTTTCCAAATGAACATTTGTTTGCTCTTTCTATTTTCACTCCACGATATGCTGATATAGTAAATTATCTACTTATAGGAAATATACCTCAAAATTTTAGACCTTATGAGCAAAGAAAGTTAATACATCAGAGTGGTCCTTACATGTGGATTAATGGGATTTTATTCAAGTATTTCCCAAACCATGTAGTTAGGAGATGTGTCCATGAAGAAGATATATATGATATCATTAGAGCAACACATAAAGAATCTTGTGGAGGTCATTATGCAACCCAAGGAATAGTTAGTAAAATATTCCAAATCGTGGGGGATGACGATGGGCGGGAAGTCCTCTACGGGAGAGCACGGGAGCGGAAGCGGTTCGAACCATGGGCACAGCGGAGCAGGTGGAGGGCACCCGGGGTCCGGAGATACGAAGGCATCCTTGCCAAATGAAGAAGAACGGATTGACGACGATGTCAGTCGGGGTAAGGACCCACCAGACAAATGGGAGGGTGGGCCACAGAAGTCATACGCCCAGGCAACGGCTTCAAAAACCCTAAGCAATTTTTTTACCAAGGAGTTGTTCCCGGTTGGGGATGAGCTGGACATCCCGGCGGAAGTACTCTCAAGCTTCATGGAGTATGAGAAGTATACCCTCATAGGTAAGTTCATTGGTGGTCATCCCGACATGGAGACCATTCGCAAGTGGGCGGAAAGCAAATGGAGGACCTCTGGACACATGGAGTTGGTGGCCCTATCTCGGGGTTTTTTCGCTATTAGACTGAACAACAAAGAGGACTACTATAAAATCTTGGCTGGTGGGCCATGGTTTCTAGGCCGTAGAAGTCTGTTCCTTAGGAAGTGGGGCATGGACTTCAATCCTGATACCCAGAACATCAACATTGCCCCAATATGGGTTAGGCTCCCAAGTCTTCCCCTCTTCGGATGGCATGAAAATGTAATAAGAGGTATTGCTCGCTCCATAGGGGAGTTGGTCACCATTGACCCTCCCACCCGAGCTCGAACAAGGTTCGTCCAAGCCCATTTTTGCGTGTTGATGGATTTGGAGGTGGAGCTCCCATCCTCCATCACTCTTCGATCTGGAGGCACCGTTCTTCACAAACAAGCTATTGTCTATGAGAATAGGCCAGCTTTCTGCCCCCAGTGCTGGTCTCAAGGGCACCTCCAGCCCAACTGTCCTCTTCAAAAATTGGGTAAGCAGAAGCACGAAACCTGTAACCCCCTGGAACATGGCGAAGGATAGGCGAAATAGTCAAATCTTCCAAATGCGATGAGCCATGAATCTCCAGGCCCCTCCAGGGACTACGGTGATTTCTCCCAGCCTGTTGAGAATTTCACCCACCAAACGGACCCTGTGCAGTTTGGAGCAAAAACCCAGCTAGGAGCAGACTCCCATCTGGAAAGCCATTCGCAGGAGGAGAAGGATTGGACTCCCTCCCAAAATATCACTCAATCTGATTCACCCAAGCTCCAGGACCAGGGCCACCCCGATTTCAATTCACAAACATTGCTAGAAGACTACCTCCTAGGTAGGAGGGGAGAACAATCTGGTCACATTAGCCCTCGAAATACGAGGAGCCAAAAACAAAGTGTAGATTTTGGTAGTGAGAGGAAGCAGGGCCGTCCTCCTAACAAAGACAGGCGAGACAAAGAGACAGTGACAGATGTTGCTAATGGAACCCAACGTCTGTTGGTTCTGGATGACTCCGATACCCAGACGGACGAAGCGCATGTACCAAAACCTCCCCCCCAACAAGGGAGGGGAGGCAAGAAGAACCTCAAACTATCCAGATGAAAGTTCTCTCATGGAATGTGAGAGGACTGAACGGAACAGCCAAACGAAGGTTAGTGGCTGATCTCCGAAAGAGGACTAACCCTTCCATCCTAATTTTGCAAGAGACCAAGACCGATGCTATCTCCTCTGATAGAGTTGCTAAGGCCATTTGGGCCAAGGCAAAATTTTTGTACAGCCCTACAGTGGGAATAGCGGGAGGGCTCATGGTTCTATGGGATCCAGTGAGTGTTGAGGGCAACCTGCTGTCAATCTCCAATAGGATTATCAATGTGTTGTTCCATTCCAAAACCACCAATTTCTCCTGGATTCTGTCCAATGTTTATGCTTCGAATTCTGCCACGGAGAGAGCAAAAATGTGGAAGGCTATTTCCCAGATGAGGGAGAATTTTAGTAATTTTCCTTGGGTCTTAGGGGGAGACTTCAACTGTCCCCTTCACCCATCAAAAAAAAAGGAGGGTCTGACCATTCAAGCCGCAGCTTGGAGGACTTTAGAGATTTTGTCTCTACTAACAGCCTGCTTGACATCGAGCTCAAAGGGGCATCCTTCACGTGGAGCAACAGAAGGATTGGGAGCAGCCTGATTCAAGTCAAGCTCGATAGATTTTTCATTTCCCAAGAAGCTATTCCCATCCTTGGCGGTGCAACTCTCTCGACCCTACCAAGGATTGGGTCTGATCACAACCCTATTTTTTTGGAGGTGAACGACGGGCCCATTTTTAAGACCCCCTTCAGATTTGAATCCATGTGGATCTCTCACAAAGACTTCAAAGGTTTGGTTTCAACGTGGTGGCAACAGGAGGTGAGAGGAAACGCCCCTAAGAGAGTGGCTTTAAAACTCAAAATGGTCAAAGAGAGGCTGAAAATATGGAATAAAGAGGTTTTTGGCAACATTTTTGAGTCCAAAAAGTCCATCTTGGACAACCTAAAAGTTTTGGAGGAGAGGATGGAGCTCGAAGGTTACACCGAGGGTCTCAGGGAGGAAGAGCGGAGTCTTTTGGTGGATTACCATTCTACTCTTGCTAGGGAGGAAACCTTCTGGCGCCAGAAATCTAGAGACCTTTGGTTGAAGAATGGAGACTCCAACACGAGGTTTTTCCATGCGTCTACCATGAGGCACAGGGGGGCCAATAAGATCAGAGAAGTGTCTTGCAAGGATGGGCGTGTAACCAGGGAAATAGAGGAAATCAGGAGCGAAGCGGTTGATTTTTTTAGGACTTGCTTGGCACTCCTCCCGAAAGCAACATTCAGGTTCAAAAATTGTTGCTTGCCAACTTTTCGACTAAAGTCCCCCACGAGGTAAGCATCAAGCTTCTGGAACCTTTTTCCTCATCTGAGATTAAAGAAGCTTTGTTCTCCATGCAACCAAACAAGGCCCCTGGTCCCGATGGTTTTCCCCCCCATTTTTTTCAAGTCATGTGGGATGTTGTGGGTTCGGATGTGTGCGAAGCTATTCGTGATATTCAAGCTTCCAGATCCATTCACCCGAAACTCAATTCCACCTTTCTTGCTCTCATTCCTAAGTCTCCAGCCTGCAAGAGTTTCTCTGACTACCGGCCCATCAGCCTGTGCAATGTTTTTTACAAGATCCTCACCAAGTCTATAGCCAATAGATTGAAACCCGTTCTCCCTCTCCTGGTTGATCCTTGTCAGGGAAGCACTGTTAAAGGCAGGAACATTCTTGATGGTGTCATCACTGTCCATGAAACTCTTCACTCTGCTTACCGCTCCAAGAATGTTGCTCTTTTTCTTAAGCTAGACATGAACAAAGCCTTCGATCGGGTTGATAGAAGGTTCTTGTGTGCTGTCCTCCTCAAGTTCGGCTTTCATCCCCACTGGATTGACCTTGTTTGCAGTTGTATATCCACCCCCTTTTTTTCTGTCCTGATCAACGGGTCCCCAGCCGGGTATTTCCAAAGTGCTAGAGGCCTCAGACAAGGCGACCCTTTGTCTCCCATCCTCTTCATCCTTTTGGTGGAGGTTCTGAGCTGGTCTTTGAAAGAGGCTCTTCGTCAGAACAAGATTTTCGGCATTCTGCCGACTTCTAGAGTTGAACCTGTCACTCATCAGCAATTTGTGGATGACACCCTCATCTCCACTGGGGCATCTATTGCCCAGGCCAAATCCCTCAAGCGGATCCTTTCCCGTTACGAGCAAGCTGTCGGACAAAAGGTTAATTACATCAAAAGCAAAATTTATTTTATTAACACTCCCCTACGTAGGCAACTCCGGATTGCCAAAATTTTAGATTGCACCATTGACTCCCTGCCTACGTCTTATCTGGGGTTACCTCTGTCTTGCAATGGCCGTGCCAGTGGAGGTATGTGGAATATGATCTTGGAACGCCTTCACAAGAAACTTGGCACTTGGAAGGGCAAACTCCTGTCGCAAGCCGAGAAAGCCACCCTTACCAAAGCTTGTCTTCAGGGGATCCCAACCTACTTTATGTCGGTGTTCATGCTTCCAATTTTTGTTCACTCCAAGATCGAGAAGATTCAGAGGACCTTTCTGTGGTCTAGCAATGAAGAAAAATCCAGAATTCCTCTTGTTGCCTGGGACAAGGTTTGTTCGCGAAAAGACCAAGGCGACTTGGGGATGAGAAGATCAAGACTTATGAACTCAGCTCTGATCGTGAAGCATGCTTGGAGGATCCTAACTAGTGACCCGGTGGAGTGGGTTAAGCTGGTTAAAAGGAAGTATCTTGGCTCCAACTCTCTTTTTGATGCTGAGATCCCTCCTGAAGCGTCGACATTTTGGAAATCTGTGCTCCAAACCCGTCATTTGATCAGCTTGGGAGCCCACTGGATTTTAGGTGATGGCAACCTCATCCTCTTTTGGAAGGACAGGTGGGCGACTAAAGAAGCCCTTGGCTTGAGGGCGGACCTTACTGGGCTGAGAGAACAAATCGACCCAAACTCCCAACTCAAGGTGGTGGATTTCATAGACCGGAGCTCCCGTCTCCCTCGGTGGAAACTTCCAGTTGCGGAAGGGTTTAATAATGAGGTTACCTTTCTGACAAACATCCTCCAATCGGTTTTAATTCCATCTGTTAGGAGGACTGACAGAATCATCTAGAGTGGTACGGAGGATGGTCTTTTCTCTATTAGATCAGCCTATGAGTTTCTTACCAGTGAGACTGCCCTGGATTATCGATGGAAAGTTGTCTGGAGGAAAGGGGTCATCCCTAAAGTGAACTTCTTTGCATGGATTGCTTTTCACAACAAAGCCTTAACCATTGACAACCTTCACAAGAGGGGTTTTGCCTTCCCCAATAGGTGTTACATGTGTTTAGCAGAGTGCGAGACGAGGGATCATTTATTCCTGCACTGCCCCTTTTCCCACTCGGTCCTCAGCATTGTCCTATCCTCCTTCCAAATCCTCTGGTGCTCTCCCCGATCCCTCAGAGATGCTTTCCATCAATGGCCTAATCCTTTCAAGAATCCTAAACTTCGCTTCCTCCTTGAGGCCTCCTTCCACCACTCCATTTGGAAAATTTGGTTAGAGAGGAATGCCAGAGTCTTTGGCAGAGCCCCAAAAGTGCCTCCTTGTGTCGCTCAAAGAGCCTTATCCTATGCCATTGAGAACTCTAATGTTGTTCCCAGTCCCCGCCCCCTCCTTCCGAGTGAAGAAGCGATTTTCAAAAGGATGAATCTCTGCCCATTTCTGGAAGCTATTACAGGTCCTTGTCGAAGAAGTGTTAGATGGACCAAACCCCCCGTGGGGTGGATTAAATTAAATTTTGACGGAGCGGCAAAGGGTAATCCTGGGCCCGCTGGTTCAGGGGGTGTTGTTAGAAATCATGATGGGAATATTGTGGTGGCCTACTATGAAGAGTTGGGCTCTCAGACGAATCACTATGCCAAAGCCCGAGGCGCTCTGAAAGGAATCCAGATCCTCTCTGAGGACCCTCGACCTCTTATTATTGAAGGAGATTCGCTCAACATTGTGAACTACCTCCTAGGCACCAAAAACCCGTCCTGGAGGGTCTTCAACATCGTTCTTGAGGCAAGGACGCTTCTTTCCCAACGTGGCAGGTGGAAAGCAAGTCATATCCTTAGAGAAGGCAATCGCATGGCTGACCACATGGCCAACAAAGGGCTCGCGACTACGTGTCCGGTCGTGTGGCGGTCTCGCTTCCCATCCGAGGTCGAAAGAATTGCCAGAGCGAATATCCCTTCATGAGGAGTTTCGTCGGACACTGAGAGTGATAGGGAGATTCCTCCTGGTAAATCCCTTCTGGAACTGGCTTCAACTATTCTCACTACCATCAATTCCATGATTAAAATTTTGAAGCAGGACCAGAAGCGTCAGAATTCGGAGGATCAGGAGGACCAGGATTAGCTATTTTTGGTGTTTGGCTGTTGTGCTTCCGATCTCCATGTTCCAGTTTCTTCGGCTTTTTCTTGTTGTTTTCCCAGTTTTTTTTGTTCTGTTATATGGTTAATCAGGCGTAAATGCCCTTTTTGTAGCCTCATGGCAATTAGTCTAGGGTCTGCTTTTCTTGCAATTCGGCTTATATTTCCAGCCAGGAGGCATGATACATCATTAGAAGTATGGCTAATTTTGTACATAAGGTTTTGGGATCCTCTATAAAAACCCACTGTTAATCTATTAAAATAATTACCAAAAAAAAAATATTCCAAACTAGATACTTTTTGCCTACTATAAATAAGGATGTTCACCAATTTTTTGATAGATGTGATGCATGCCAAAGGGCTAGTAAACCAACCCCTAAAATGGAGATGCCCTTGGTACCCCAAATTATGTTTGAACCATTTGAGAAGTGGGGAATTGATTTTGTTGGACCTATAGATCCTTCGAGTGCAAATAATAAACATATACTTGTGTGCACAAATTATGTTACAAAATGGGTAGAGGTAGAAGCTATGCCATGAGCACAAGTTGAACCTGTCACTGATTTTCTTTATTCACACATTATGTTGTGCTTTGGAGCACCTAGAGAACTAGTTTTGGATCAAGGAACTCAATTTCTCTCTAAAGTAATAGAACATTTCACCATAATCTATCAAATAAAACACATAAAAACTTCACCATATCATCCTCAAGCCAATGGACAAGTGGAAGTAACCAATCGAGAGCTTGAAAAGATAATAACTAAAATTGTGGCCACTAGTAGAGTAGATTGGGCAAAAATATTGAAAGAAGTTGTATGGGCTTATAACACAACTTGGAAGACTACCATTGGTTTAACACCTTATGAGATGACTTATGGTAAGTAAGCCATCATGCCCATCGAGTTTTAAATTGAGACTCTTCGCACAACAGTACAACTCGGTATGAACTTAGACCAAGCATAAAGGGCTAGGTTAGAGAAATTAAATATTCTTGATGAAAGGAGACTTGAAGCACTTCATAGAACTAAATTAATACAACAACAAAGAAAGAAATGGCATGATAAACACATTGTACCTAGAATGTTTCAACCAGGAGATTGGGCCTTGCTATTTGACTCCTGCTTCTACGATTTTTAGGGGAAGCTAAGGACAAGATGGCTTGGACCCTATGAAATTGAAGAGATATTCAGAAACGGTACAGTAAAACTCAAGCCTATTGATGACTCAACCAAAAAATTGCTAGTTAATGGACATAGGCTTAAATTATATAAAAAGCCACAATCTAAAGAAGAATTCATGCACCATCTTAAGCAACGAACTGATTTGCAGTGTATATCTAAACTGCAAATCACTACTATTGAATAAATACTTCTCTTTAACAAGCAATAAATATACTACCTATTAAATAAGTTGTTGCTTTATATCTAAATATACATATATATAAAATATATACATATACATAAAAAATAAATAAGGATTATGCTTCTTTTTGTTTCATAGTGGAGTTCCAATATTTGCAATACTTTCACCTCATTCTTCATCAATTCTTCAGTCTCAATATTGTTTCAAAAAGATCCTAAAAAGACATTTCTTTATTTTTATCAGCTTGTGAGTTTGTAGGAAAATTACTACCACATCTTGCATAATACCTTTGTTTGCTAAATCAAAATCTAGGTGTTTTCAATTATTCAGCCACCACTAGTGTTTTGAGCAAATCTTCATTGAAAATCAAACAATATTTGGATGTTATAAGTTGCTCCTAGTCAATCAAGTTTCCTCTTGGACTACGCACATTATAACAAATAAAACATTATGAAGTTTGGAAAGACTAACCCATGAGTTACTATTGCCATAGAGTGAATGGTTTCCCCTGCTTATCCAATTATGTGTGTGGTCTAGAAAGCTAATGAATTGGCAAAAGGACAAGCTCCCCCTTCATCCTTGAAAAAAAAAATCCCTTGCTCTCTCTAAACAAGCAAGTATCCCAAAAATTATCTCCTTGCTCCACCTTAAAATGAGCAAGAATCCCAAAAAGCAATAAAATCCTTGCTCCCTCTCAAAATGAGCAAGTATCCCAAATAAAATTCAAATAAAATAAGGGTGAAGAGCTTGAATCCCTGGAATTCTTAGTATTTCAAAAACCATGGGGTGATCCTCATTACAATAATGGGTTGAATGAAACCTACCTAGAAATAAGGTATCCTTACGTAGTAGCGCTAAGTCTGGATAAGACCTATGGATGCTCATAGATAAGCTAGCTTGTTGGCATAAGTGACCATTGGTTTACTCAATCCTTACTCATGATGAGAAATGAACATTCACTACACACACAGTTGGTCCTTGAGAGGCTTGAAAATATTAGGACACCCTTAGCATCATATTGATCTGTGAGATGAATAGATGAACTTGTTCAAAGTCACTAGGATGTTTGAGTCTTTGTAAAACAACTCTAGAATGTTGTAAGCAAGCAAAAGTCATGAGCAAATTTCTATTCCATATGTAGGTACTATAGTTTATCTCATCCTACAAAAATGTGGTTTGTATTTCCCAAGAACCTCGATATTTACTTATAGGGACAAAGCAATAAGGATAGGGTTACAATTCCCATCAGGACTTTGATAGAGTGGTTGGGAATCCAATTCCCCAAAGCTTTGCACCCTATAAGAGCAGCAAAAATAGGTATACTCCCAAAAGAAAGAAAAGCCATCAAAATGACATCAAGACAACTATCCTATTTTCCTATTGCTATTATCCAAGTCTATGGTAAAAGATCCACTTTATATATTGATGACTGATATTCGATTTGCATCCACATGGAACTCCTTATGAAATTAAAAGAAGAAAATCTTCCATAAAAATAATAATAAATAAAATAAAATAAATTATATATAATAATAATAAAAAAATAATTAATTAAAATAAAATAATATATATATAGATAGATATATATATATATATATATATATATATATATATATATATATATATATATATATATATTTACCCCCATACCATTAAATAAATAAAATAAAATAAATAAATATCAACATCTTTTTCCTCTATTTTTGTTTTGGCTATATAGCCAAAATTACAGTTTGGGGGGAGGTATAAGGCTAATATATTAAGTCCATAATACAGTTTGGGGGAGGAGAAAAATTTTGCAATAAAATGAAACTCTCTTAATAATTTTTTCATAGTAGAATTTTCCGTAGCAAAGTTTCAGTAGCAAGCTTTCCGTAGACTTGCATTGAAAAAAAAAACCTAAGTGTTTTGGCGAGAAAATTAAATTTGAAGGAAGCATCATTTTGGCGAGAAAATCTAAGAGCTAAGCGTTGGACTCCAAAATTTTTTATTTACCGGACTCCAAATAATTTTTAAACTTACCTTAATGACGTGAGCTATACATTGGACTTCAAATAACTCTTAAATCCATCGTATTTATAAAACCCATTCGTCGGACTTCAAAGGATGGTTTAAATTCACTTTGTTGGCAGAAGTTTAAAGAATAAAAAAATAACTATTTTAATCAAAAAAGGCAAAAAGGGGTGAGACGACATTTTTCGTGGCACAATTAACATTATTTAATTTTTACCATAAAGTCTTGTCTATCGTGCAAGGATGACGTTAAGATCCAATAAGAATCCACCTTGAAATATTGAAGCTGACCTTGGAATTGACGTGATTGGGCAGAATGCAAGCATAGGTTTGTTTTGATTGGCCAATGCAATAAGGATAGTTTTTATACCACCATGAAAGCACCAAGTGAAGAATGCAAGGTGCACCTCACCACCATAAAGAAGCCACGTGAGCATTGGAAGCCATGTTGGGTTAAAGTAGCCACGTATTAATTCAAACCTTGACCATGGAAATTAATAAAGTCCATAGGTAAGTGACGCAAAGGTGGAAAACGATGAATGACATGGCGAAAAGTTAAACCTAGGAAATGATTTGGAGACGTTCTATTGGTTAGCACATCCAGCAAAGGCACGATGGCATGGGAAATACGAAAGACAACTCAGCGTCTCGTGGCCATAAAATCCAATCATCGATGAGTTGGCCAAAGACGCGATTAAACCATCGCTAAGGTGGCAAGGAATGTCGCATGTGAAGGCATCGCCATTTGTACCCATACAACCAATGAAAGAAAATGATGCGGATAAAATTTCTGAGCCATTGATTAAAATTAATCAAGGGTTATAATCTACCACCAAGAATTATTGTGAGTGGACGATGCAACCGCCACGTGTGGGAATGACAAGCCACATAAAAATTTCAACTGTCGCTTCCCACCATCGATTAAAGGAAATCGACGATGGAGGTTTAATCATGAATTAAAAACCTAAAAGGGTAAAAACCCTAGGATGCCATGTCAAGGTCAAAAAGCAATGTAGTGAGGGAAAAATGATGCCACATCAAGGTTAAGTTAGCAACATAGCATGGAGAAAACACAATGACATGGTGAGAAAATTAATCTTGGGCGACAACATGTGGACCCTCCATTCATCAAAGCAATGACAAATAAACCTGCATGGAATATACCATGGTATGGTGAAAAGGGAGGCACCTCAATCAATGTCCTCATACCCATGTGTCCTATATTAGGTAGAGTCACAAATCAACAACTTTAACTATTAATTAGCGAATAAATCTAGGGCTAGAAACTCGACAAGTTTCGACAATGCTACATACACAAAAAGGTCAACCCAGCATAAGATCTCCTCCATTAGATTGGAAATAATCCAACGACAAGGATTTAATGGAAAATTAGAAAGTAGATTAGGGTAAAAATCCCTAATCTACCACCTTACACTCAGTATTTGCTCACAAACGATGTACATAGTTGAGAAATATGTGCAACTGCAAAAGGATGAAGAAGTTCGAGTTGTAGGTGATGCCGAAAGTAGAAGTCGAGATAAAACAAGAAACGACATCAATTGCAAGGTAAATTCTACTAAAAATTTTAGGGATTTTGCTCAAGAAAACATTTTGGGTTTACGAAATTGTCCTTGTAGGAATTGCATGAAGAAATTTAGGGAAATTTCTTTAATTGTCTGAAAATGTGTTTAGAAGCCATTATGGAAGGAGGGAATTTAAAACCCTTCCTCTTAAAATTCTACAGGCAACCTTTTTCTTGAGAGAATTTTAGAAACCCTCTAGAAATTCTGTGAAACTATGTTGTGAAAAATGAAATTAAAAGCAAATCTATTGTTTTATGTAAAAAATCCTATAGATAAATTATTGAATTAAGTAGAAGGATGGAATTTCGAAGGCTTCTCTATTTTCACTCAGAAATTTGTGGAATTTTTCCCTAAATTTTCTAAAAATAGAATATTATGTTTCGAAAAGAAATTGAAAGAAGAATTTGTTTTTGTTCCGAGCTCTCCTTAAAATTTCTGACGAATTTTGAAGTTTTTCTATTTTTCTCCTGCAAATATTCTTGAAGGGTTTTCAAAGTTCTATAAAAATTCCTAAAACATTTCGAAGTTCTCCTGTTTTTCTCCTGCAAATATTAAAAAGGAATTTACGTATATCATTCTATGGAAATTTTGAATGTTTCATGATCTTTTCCAAAAATATATATATCTATAAAATCGAAAAAAAATCTCTATTTTTTTTTTAGGAAAATAAAACTACAAAATTTAAGATAATTTCATGATTTCCTTTTGAAAAAAAAAAGAATAAATTGAAATTTTTTACGTTTTCATGCAATGCATTCATTCTATTTTTCATGATGTAGGGTTCCTTCTAATTGTGTCCTACTGCTAAACCTTACTTTCCTTAAAACTACCATCATGCCTAGGGCTACGTTCCATAAGAAAAGTGAACCCTCATCAATTGAAACCCAAAACCTAAGTGATGCAGTAAAGAAATTGTTTCAAGGAGCCCGATGGTGGGATGCCTTGACGAAATACCAAGGCCATGATCTAGGTGTCGCAAAACAGTTCATTCTGAACTGTAATCACGCTTCCATGAAAACTCATGTCAGGAGAGTCAAAATAGAAATTTCCTCTAGTTTAATTGTAGAAGTCCTGAGCCTATCAGAAATTGGCCAGAGATACTTTAAATCTACCTACAAGGGGGTGAATAAGATGGTCAAAAAATTTGGGGAGAGATGTTCAGTTACCAAGGATAGGAATGGGTGGATAAAGGGAGTAGCCACCTCCTCTCTGCCAATAAAATGGTAGGAGGTAGTTACAATTATGATGAAATTCTTTACCCTTGAGGGCAGGTTGTCTAGCTGTGGTGGATACCATTTAAATATGCTCTTAAATCTAAAATTTCTCGAGAGGGAAGACTGCATAATTAACTTACCTTACTTTCTATTCCATTCTTTGAAAGCTACCATCCTCCATGTGTAGTCATTAAATAATTATGAAGCCCTAAACTACATCTTATCTCTTATCATGGTTTAATTAAGTTATTGGTCTTACACCAAGCTACTAAGGTAAAAATTGCATGGAGTACCTTGGTCAATGGGGCTAATGCTTCTCCTATGTCTGAACCCAATGAGTCCGAACTAGTTTAGGAGTATGAGTTTGATGAAGTAAGTTCAGAATATCTTCCTGTTCAAAAATGACCCACCACCTCCAAATCAGCCACAACCTCTAAATCTACTAGAAAATCAAAATATGAGAAATTTGTTCCAAGTAATCCTATCAGGGAATCATCTCCTATAGCAAAATCATCTCAGGAAACACCTCTTAGAGAAGAAATACCTTTACAAGAGGAAACACCTAGACCTACTTTACACTCACCTATTGTAGGGCCATCCGATGCTATTGAATTCCTTAAGATGCAGTAAACTTTATTGCACATCAAAATTGATGAGCTCACAACACTGGTTGAAAAACATGTTGCAATGGTGACCAAATCCCTTACCATCCAGAGTGAAATCCTTAGGAAATTGATAGAGAGAAAGGTGGCAAAACTAGCTGATTCAATCATTGCACTATGATTGTCAGTCCATCTCCTCAGAAGAGTGCTACAGTTGGTAGGAAACCATGGAAATTAGTCAACTTTGCCAAGATTATTGACTTCTCCAAAGTGTTAGAGGAAGACAGCTCAGCACCACAATCTGAACTGCCTCAACCAAGTCAACCGTCAAATTCAGAACCGTCCAAGGATATAGGGATATGGCCAGATAACTTAGCGCTTAAGGTAGGTATGCCCATCAATATTGATGAAATTATCAACCGTGCTACAGAGATAGCAGGTCCACCTCCAAATACACAAGAAACATAGAGTGAGTCTCATAGTAGTGGATCCAGGGATGTAGAGCATATCAAAACCATAACTATAGATATCCCAATAGATCCAACATTAAGAAGGGCACAGGTACAAAAGGTAAAGGAAGAGAGAAATCTCCCAACCAGGCCACCACCTACACGGGTTTCATCTCGTCTAAGGGCTAAAACTAGTCTGGACATCAACAGGATTATAGGAAGATGATAGGGATAGAAAAACAAGTTTATTCTTTTATCTGGTTACAAACGTTACTATTATTATTATTTTAATGACTTTCATAATATTTGAACGTATATGCATGTATGTATGTGTGAGTTCTTTCAGATATTTCAGTTGCAGGCATGATTTATTATATATATATCCTGATTATTGCATGAATTTTCATTTTTCTGAGATGAGAATGGTGAAACAGATAACACAGTTCTACAGTATTCTGATTTTATAGAAATTATTTTATTTTAAAATTAGATACTGATCATTGCAATGCGTTTTTAGGATGCATATGATGGAAAATATTTGCACAAATGTTGTAATTCCTTAACAGTATGCTGGTTTTGCAAATACTATTTTATCACATGAATTTTGTAGATAGCATTATTTCGTATGAAATGTAATCATTTCTAAAAGAGACTGTAGTATTGTTATTATTTATTTTTCACAGCAATTGTTCTAAATTACAACACTACAATATTTTTAGGAACAGGTAATTGTGTGCACAATTGTTTATAGTTGCAGATATTATTATCTATAGAATTGTCTTTGTTATCAGTCACAACATTCAAAAAGATAAAATTATTTTGTGTATTCAGTTATTCTTGAAAATTATGTCTGAAAATTATTTTATATATTATCCATTCAATTGAACTGTTATAGTTTTAGAATGATTGATGTTTGTAAACATTGAGTAAATCAAGAAATGACATATAAGATTTTTGTGAATCCATGAACTTATATGCATGAGGACATGCATCACCTTCAGTTTGGGGGAATGATGAGTGTCAAAGTGTTACAATATATGTATCTGATTTACCTATATATTCCTTTGTAAATGAATGAATATGAATTATTTTTATTACTGTTTCACTTTAATATTATTATTTATGCATCAATATGATTAATGGTTATAAAAGTTATTTATGCATATATTTTACACGAATTTTGTGTAAGTTATTGTGTTGTTAGGAAAATGTGTATGAAGCTAGATAAATTTTGTGGTTGTTGAACCAGAAGGTAGGTGTACATAGATTGGTTGGATGTATGGCACACTTACAGGCACTATGGATGAAGTGCTATAGAAAGGCGCTACTGAAAGCATCTACCAAAAGGAGTGCTATAGAAGAGCTGAGTCAAAGTTGACCAAACCTTGTTGCCATGTTACATCCAACACGAGCATATTATACACAATCAGCCATTTGATTGACAACATGGGAAAAATAATATTTGGCATCTTTGATTATTATTAATAAAAGTTGTAAAGTCTTTATTAAAATTTGGAAGGATCAAAGTTGTTGATTTATTCCACCAACTTATATTCTCTTTCCTTGAGAATAGGGCAAAATATTATTCTTGTTATTCCTTAAATTTAGAAGTTGTTAAAGTGGTTGCCACTTGGGCTTACGTTGATTAGTCCAAGTTTTATTTGTTATAAAGTTGTATTTGTTTAGAATAAGTCGTTTAGCACTTGGGCTCGCATTGATTAGTCCAAGATCCGTCTTGTTATGAAATTATATTTGTTTAGGAAAATTATCAATATGAAGGTTAGGATTTAGTAAAATTGATCATGAAAATTGGACAGAACACATCAAATGCTATTTTAAAGAAACCCATTTGATCAGATTTGCAAAAGATGACCGTTGGAGACCTACATGAGACCCTGCAAAACACTAAAATTGTAATATCTTGGTCAATATAGCTCAAAATGACCTAAAATTTGAACTGCAGCATAATATGAACATGTGGAAAATAACTAATTAAAAATAGTAAAAAAATTATGCACATATTTCTATTCATAATAGGGTGGAACGAATAAGACTATCACAAATTGGGGGGCACCCAGGGGTGGGACACCCACCGTTTCCACCTAAAATTTACCACCAATTCCACTGAGGATTGATGAAAAACATTATGGGGGTATTCTCATCAAATTTGGTGAGGGAATTCACTCAGATGGTTTGGTTATGTGACAAATTATGCCTCCTAGTTCACTTGTGAACCTCCTTCGCTAGGTAGATATTTTGAGGGAAAAATGGACCCAAAGGGTGAGAGAAAATCTTAGCAGCACTCCATTGCATAAATCTAAGACTCATCTATATCTTGTGTGGAAATTGCATCCACTTTATAGCCATAGGAGGCTTCATAAATCAAAGGGCATGCAAGGGCATGCAGGGTAAGAGGTGTCACTTGGCCATTGGGGCGACATGCTTTGGAGGGGGAAGAGAATATTCCAAATTAGCCTCATTTATTGAGCATGTCACAAGATCTATTGCATGCCCTGACTTGTGGGCAATAATAGCTAGGAATCTGACTGTTAATAGGTGCCATTAGTCCATATTTGACTTTTTGCTAGTCAAACCTACTATTCACCCCACCTTGGGATGAATGTTGCTATTCACTCTAGGGTGGGATGAATAGAATCTATATTCATCCTAGGGTGGGACAAATAGAAATAGGGTGTTCAAAAGGTCCCAAAAGTGGCCTAAAACCTTCCAAAACCTTGCACTGGGTGGGTAGGACCACTGTATACCTACTGAGGGCTGCCCTAGGGGTCTTGGTGTGTCATTTAATCGTTGTTCATGGTAGCTTAATCAGATTTACCAAATTTTAGTGTCTACAGAAAGAGATAGAGAATATATGATGAGATGCCTTCACTCACTATGCAAATAAAATGATGTTTATTCGAGTTGTTTGGATCAAAAGCAACCTCAAACCCCATTTGGATCTAATGGTCAACAAGTGATTGGTCTATTAGATCAAGTGCACATCTATATCTATAGCACCATGGAGCCCAACTTTAACAGGTTAAGGTATTTTTAACTTTTTAATAATAAACATACATAAATATAGGTGTATTGTTTATAGGAAAAGGATTAGTCCTTTTGCTTATTAAAAGAGTTTAAAGCTCCTGTGAAGAATTCCTTTGATCTTCACATACATGTACTCTATTTAGATCAAGAGGTGCACACCAGTAATAAATTTATGGTTTTCCTAAAGCAAAAATATATTTAATAATAATTTACAACTACCTATGTCCCTCAATAGAAAGGTATTGCAAAGAGGTGTAACCATGTTATTAGGGAATGGTATATTGTATATTGATAGATTCTTATTTAGAGCTATTTTAGGAAAAATTTATTCATACAACTTATAAAATATACCATAGATCCATTGTAGTTTTTAATGGTGATACTTTGAAAGAAGCATGGACAATGCTTAAGCCCTTAATTTTATATCTATTTGTTTTTGTATTCACACAATTCATGCATATTCTAAAAGTAGAAGAGGATGAACTTGGACAAAAAGTGATTAAAATGTATATTTTTGGTATACATGATGATTTAAAATTCCATAAACTCATTGATCCTAGGATAAAAATATTGTACATCAATAAATATTGTGTTTAGTGAAAATAGTGAGTCCAAATCACCTTCCCCTAAGTCACCTATTTCAAAGAAAGCTCCTATAATATTTCCTATTGATGATGATGAGGATAGGATCTCAAATAATAAGGTTGGTAATAATGGTGGTGATAATCATGATGAACTTGATCCATTATAGCCAACACCTCTAAATACCATGTAGTGGCCCAAGTGGTATCTTAGAATTGTACATATGTGCAATTCTATGGATTCTTGGACATACCAACTTTAGGGTCAATGATGTAAAGCAAGGTTCATAATGAGGCAAGCATGTCTTTTATGAGAATTGTCATGCAAATTTTAATATTCAATTGATCAACAAGCTATTATACCAAAAACATAGAAGTGTGTTATGGATTTGTAATGTCAAGCACCAAAGAAGAAAAATACATGATAACTTGTTGATCTTCCACCTTGAAATAAAACCTTTAGTTGCAAGTGGATTTTCAAAATCAAATACAAGACTAGATTTATAACAAAGGGCTATGTATAGGAGGAAGGAATTATGTAACAACCCAATTCTAACCAACCCGAGAGAAAGGCATTTTTCTCTTTAGGGATTCACAAGAAGGTTCACACAAAAGATATTCGCATTCTCTTTTTTTTTTTTGGCATAGTTAAGGCATAACCACATTTGAGTCTATATCGCAACCAACGACACTCAAGTAGATAGGACATGCCATCGTCTTGTAGCTACTTTTGGAGTATGTCTTCAGTGGTTTCCCCACATTCCTTATACTCTCTACAAGTAAAGGCAACTTAACCACAGTTTAAGGATTATCCCTTTTAGTCCATCAAAAGGGGATGTGATTTCCCTTACCTTACATAAGTTAATCTATGTAGGTGAATGACATAATGTCTTATAGTGTAGATATCTCATCTCTGTGATGAGACATTCGATACTTGGTGCTTAATGACTATACCTCCATGGTGGGCTCACTAAAGGAATTACCACTCCACGTGATAATTCTCATGGTCACCTGAACCATCTTGATTCAAGTGCCATCATTTCCCAAGTTGCAATTGATTTATTAACCTCCACGATAGAAAATGTGGTTCAAGCTCCATGCTTAAGAACCACCCTCAAAATCTCCATACTTTTGGGAGTACTTTTAAGTTACACCACTCAAGATGTACCTACTGCAACCGATTCAATAGTTGCCTCCTTGTGACTAACCAAATCTCAAGATTTTTATTTGCAAGGATACTAACCAAGTTTCTATAAGCATTCCCTCCCATAATACCCTTCAAGATCCCCAAAAACATAACATAATATAAACCCAACATCATATATCTCTCTTTTTCTCTCACAAGTAAATCATTCTTGCTATACTTATTTTAAGAAAATAATAACCATACCTTTATTGCATAACTTCAAAAGCATTGAATATCTTACATTAAATATATTTAAATTTCCATCTATTTACAATTCATAGAAAACATCTCCTTTTTCTCTAATAAGAACTAAAAACTTATACTTTTTGTACCGATCTAAAAAGCATACACCTAACTAGTGCATCAATTAAAATCAAGTATTAAAGCATCAGAATATGAACAACAAGAAATTAAGGTTTCTTTTATTAAATCTTTGCAAAATCCTGATTACAAGTACGTCCCTCTTAGGGATAACAAATCCTTGATACTATTAATACAATATTTTGAGGCCCCTAAACGGGGATTGGTGTAATTCGCAGACTCTTTAGAATGGACACGAATTGCTCAAGGAAAAAAATAGCCTTCTTCTCACGTGATTGGAGGAATATGTTGCGAAGAATGCATTGAAATGCTCATATCCTATAAACCTACGTTCAAGAAACAACATAAAAGGGGTTAATAGAAAATGAGGCATCTCTTGATGAGGCACTTGATGGAGAATTACATAAATGATGTAAAATATAATAAGCAAGCATGTAAACTAATAAATATATGCATGAAATCTCTAAATTACTGTAAAGCTCATAAAGAAAGCAGGAAATCTAGCAATTAGGTAGCCTAATTAGCCATTAAAACTTGACATGCATCAAATTCAATGAAACTAGTCTCTATTAAAAATTACAAGGAAAATGGAAGCAAACCTACCTCTAATTCCTAAATTTAACCTTACAAATGCATGAAAGAGAACTAATCTAAGTCAAATATACCTAAATACATGTTTAAAATGGAAATCTATGGCTCAAACAAAATAAATCATAGATCAAACCCTTACCATGGATCTAAGGTGTAGTTGGTACTGTTAGTTGTGGCTGACAGCCACAACTGAGGAGAAAATCCTCTTGCTCTTGTAATCAGGATTTGGATCCTCGATTTCCTCTATAGAATTTATGATCAAGGGTCACCTGTGTGTTCTTGCATGGATTCGCAATGTGAATTCTCTGAATTGGCTGTGGAAGAGGCTCAATTGGAATGATTGATCTCCTTAGACTCTTTAATCTTCCATAGCTTTGAATGCAATCATAGTTTCTAAATTGGCAACAAGTAAGCACTCCTCAAGGGTTTGCAAATGACTCCACAGTTCAGCAGAGCTTCGCTATTTTCAATTCAAAACTCTTCCATACTTTTCCCCAATTTTGAGGGGGGTCTTATAGCCTTCTCAAGTCCTTGGTCTAGCTTCATGGAGAAGCCAAGATCAAGAAACAGAAGGTTAGGACAGTTGGGAGGAAGGTTTTGGATGCTTCCTCGCCTAAAACCGCTTGAAAAAACATCACCATGGCCATTGTAACGACATTTAGCTTGGCTTAGAAATTCAAAATAGTTTCAGGGTTAGCCACGGCTCTGAGGCGTACCTAGCTTTGTTAGCTGCAGGAGTCAGCCACGGTTAAGGCTAAGTATACCAACTCTACCCAAATTGAGTGGTTAGAACCATTGCTTTATCTTGGAATGGTCCAAGATCATTCATATGGTCTGTTAGGATGCCCATATGAGTAGTCCCCTACACATGATGTGTTTTAGGTGTCTAAACTTTCAAAAGGAATTGTAAACAATAATAGCAATACAATAATCATCAATAAATAAATCCTTTCATGATGAAGAGACTTAATAACAAAGCCTTCCTTAATAGAATAATTTGATATCAACCCATGTTTAATCAATAATACATTTCTTTCTTGAGTCACCATTTACATCATAAACATAATCAATATAATTCTTTGATAGAAGCATGATAGAATCCTTTCTATCCATATCCTTGTCTATTGGATTCCTTGAGCTCCATTGAGAGGTAGTTGGATTAAGGGATTAGGACAACTCCATCATATGATATGCAATTCCAATTGCTCTTTCATATTCAATGCATCCATCAAACAATATATAGAAATACATGGTTACATTCCTATATTTATTTTAAACCAATCATATGAAGGAACCCCATAAATTCCTTCACTCAAGAGGACTTTGTGCCTAATTAATCATTATCCATAAAGAAACCCCATAATTTCCTTATTAAAAGTGGACTCCATGACACTTTTAAAAATTATTACGTGAGAAGCCCATAACATTATCACTATAATGGACTCCACATCCATTATTTTAGATCTTAATGTAAACACCCATAAATTCAAATCTTAATTTAAAAACCTTATCATAGCAACAAGCAAATTCATACAAAGAGGGAATCTCGTACTTCTTTTAGTATTGGTTTTCTTATCTACTTAAGCCTTAGAAAAAATCCAATATTATAGTCATTTACACAAATGCAACCATTAACACAAGAGCAACATTTAGACAAATACAACCCTTAACACAAGTGCAACCATGCAACCAATAATACAAGTGCAACAACCATTAATACAAGTGCAGCATTAACACACAAAAGCAGTCCTTAAACCAATTGTAGCCCTTAACACAAGTGCAACCATGCAACCATTAATACAAAGGCAACATTAAAACTCAAATGCATTCCTTAAAATGATTTTAGCCCTTAAGACAAGTGCAGCCATGCAACCATTAATACAAGTACAACATTAACACACAAATACAATCCTTAAAACAATTGTAGTCCTTAACACAAGTGCAACCTTTAGCACAAGTGCAGCCATGCAATAGAAAGTAATCAACAACCTTTTTTTTACTCTATATTTCTCAAAGAAAATTGCATCAACAACCCAAGGTATTCAATAGATTTTTTACCAAAGAAAAACGTAGCCACTACCCAAGTTATCCACAATGTTCTTACCAAATAATATGCAACAGCAATTGAGAGTAATCAACAACCTTTTTACTCTATATTTCTCAAAGAAAATTGCAGCAACAACCTAGGGTATTCAATAGCCTTTTACCAAAGAAAATGCAGCCACTACCCAAGGTAATCCACAGTCTTTTACCAAATAAAATGCAGCAGCAATCGAGAGTAAACAACAACATTTTTACTCTATATTTCTTAAATAAAATTGCAGCAACAACCTAGGGTATTCAATAGCCTTTTATCAAAGAAAAATGCAACAGCAATCAAGAGTAAACAACAACATTTTTACTCTATATTTCTCAAATAAAATTACAGTAACAACCTAGGGTATTCAAAGTCTTTTTACCAAAGAAATGTAGCAGCAATCGAGAGTAAACAACAACCTTTTTACCCTGTATTTCTCAAATAAAATTACAACAACAACCTAGGGAATTCAATGGCATTTTTACCAAAGAAAATGCAGCAGCAATCGAGAGTAAACAACCTTTTTAATATATAATTCTCAAATAAAATTGTAGCAATAACCTAGGGTATTCAATATCCTTTTTACCAAATAAAAATGCAACCACTACCCAAGGTAATCCATAGCCTTTTACCAAATAAAATGTAGTAGCAATCAAGAGTAAACAACAACCTTTTTACTCTATATTTCTCAAAAAAAATTGTAGCAACAACCTAGGGTATTCAATAGCCTTTTAACCAAATAAAATGCAGCAGTAATAGAGAGTATACAACCTTTTTACTCTATATTTCTCAAAGAAAATTGTAGCAACAACCTAGGTTATTCAATAGCCTTTTTACCAAATAAAATGTAGTAGCAATCAAGAATAAACAACCTTTTTACTCTATATTTCTCAAAGAAAATTGCAACAACAACCTAGGGTATTCAATAGCCTTTTTACCAAAGAAAATGTAGCAGCGATCGAGAGTAAACAACTTTTTTTCTCTATATTTCTCAAATAAAATTGTAGCAACAACCTAGTGTATTCAATAGCCTTTTACCAAAGAAAATTGTAGCAACAACCTAGGGTATTCAATAGTATTTTTACCAAATAAAATGCAGTAGCAATTGAGAGTAAAAAACAACATTTTTACTCTATATTTCTCAAAGAAAATTTTAGCAACAACCTAGGGTATTCAATAGCCTTTTTACCAAAGAAAATGTAGTAGCAATAAATAGTAAACAACAACCTTTTTACTCTATATTTCTCAAAGAAAATTACAACAACAACCTAGGGTATTCAATAGCCTTTTTACCAAAGAAAATGCAACAACAATCGAGAGTAAACAACAACCTTTTTCTATATATTTCTCAAATAAAATTGTAGAAACAACCTAGTGTATTCAATAGCCTTTTACCAAATAAAAATGCATCCACTACCCAAGGTAATCCATAGCCTTTTACCAAATAAAAATGCAAAGGCGATCAAGAGTAAACAACAACCTTTTTACTCTATATTTCTCAAATAAAATTGTAGCAACAACCTAGGGTATTCAATAGCCTTTTTACCAAAGAAAATGCAGCAGCAATCGAGAGTAATCAACAACCTTTTTACTCTATATTTCTCAAAGAAAATTGCAGCAACAACCTAGGGTATTTAATAGCCTTTTTACCAAAGAAAATGCAACAACAATTGAGAGTAAACAACAACCTCTATATTTCTCAATAAAAAATTTAGCAACAACCTAGGGTATTTAGTAGCCTTTCAACCAAATAAAATGCAATAGCAATTGAGAGTAAACAACCTTTTTACTATATATTTATCAAAGAAAATTGTAGCAACAACCTAGGGTATTCAATAGTCTTTTTACCAAAGAAAATGCAGTAGCAATTGGGAGTAAACAACAACCTTTTTTATCTATATTTCTCAAATATAATTGTAGCAACAACTAAGGGTATTCAATAGCCTTTTTACCAAAAAAAATTCAACATCAATCGAGAGTAAAAAACAACCTTTTTACTCTATATTTCTCAAATAAAATTGCCGGAACCTAGGGTATTCAATAGCCTTTTACCAAATAAAAATGCAGCCACTACCCAAGGTAATCTACAATTTTTTTACCAAATCATTTTTCTAAATCTATCCAAGGAAAGGAAGAATAACCTAGAGATCTTCAGAAGATAACCCAATCAATATTCCACAGCTCCTCTGCTTCATCTACTTTAGTAAACCATTAGTGCTACCATGGCCATCAATAGAAAGCAATCTCCATAGAAACCTCAATCATCCTCAAAAAAAACCTCCAAATACATTTCTCAAGAACATGTAAAACCAACTCTTCAAAACCTTCTTTTTCCTTCTTTTATTTATTAAACAAATAAGGCCACCTTGTTCCACATTTGTAGTAAACTTAACATTATCAAATATATTGTTGAGGTGCACCAATAACTCTTAATATCTAAATTATCCATAATGGCCATAAACATTAGTGCCATCAACATATAATTTCTACCATTTTGACAATGGTTTGAAGGAGGAGGGAGCCACTTAGCAGGAAGGTGAAGTTAGATTATTTTTTGGTTTTAGATGAGGTATTTGTGAAATGGAATATAAAATTTCAGATTTTTGAGGGTCTAGTTTTAGATCACTTTCCCATTTTGTTGGAAGGGGGGATCAAGATAGTGCAGCATCACAAACCATTCAAATTTGAAAAAAATTGGTTACAAAAAGAGGAACTTCGAAAGAAAATTCCATAGTGGTGGGAAGAGGGTCACCCAACATATGGGACAACAATGTTTAGATTCCACAAGCAGCTTCATTATGTCAAGGATCAACTAAAATAATGGAGGTAAGCTAACAAGATAGACTTCCAGGTCCAAAGAGCTCCATTGGTGGCCATATGGGATGAGGTTCAAAAATACTTAAGGGAAGGAACAATTACAAAGCAACTCAAAGAAGAGGATGATGCATTGCGTAAAGCGATTGAGGACATTGACAACCAAGAGGAGATCTATTGGAAACAGAGAGCAAGAACCACTTGGTTATTAGAAGGTGATAAAAATACCAAATTTTTCCATTGGGATGCCTGTGCTAGGAGACAGACGAACAACATGGAAGCTCTTCAAGATGAGAATGGACACTCCTTTGATACAATTCTAGGTATGCATTTCCATTCAATGGATTATTTTTCTAAACTATTTAAGGAAAGTATGGTGCAAGATGAAGAGGCTCAAAAATAAGTTCTTGTTGTCATACCCTCTATTATCTCTGAAGAAGAAAATCAGGCCCTACTTAAACCCATTGATAGAGAGGAACTGAAGAAAGTAGTCTTTGGAATGAGCACCGAAAAAACTCCAAGTCCAGATGGCTTTCCAATTGAGTTTTTTCAGGCCTTCTGGGACAACTTGGAGGAGGATGTAATGGTTGTTATAGAGGATTCCAAAGGTAGTAAAATAATGCTTAAAGCATTAAATCATACTTTCATTGCCTTAATTCCAAAAGGGGAGGAGGGGGTGCATATTTCAGATTATAGACCTATTGCCTTATGTAATGTCATATATAAAATAATCACAAAGGTAATGGTTGAGTGGCTAAAACCTCTTCTACATAGCATTATCTCCTCAGAGCAAGGGGGTTTTGTAGAGGGTAGGCAGATCTTGGATGGTGTGGTTCTAGCTCAGGAGGCAATCCATTCAATGTAAAAATTTGGTAATAGGGGAATGTTCATAAAATTGGATATGTCAAAGGCTTATGATAGGGTGGAGTGGAGCTTCTTGTCAAATATGATGGCAGCCTTTGGTTTCTCTCAGGATTGGATAGAATGGGTCATGAGTTGTGTTTCTACTCTGACATACTCAATGTTAATCAAAGGCCTTCCCTCGCAACCGTTTGGAGCTACTCGAGGCCTTCATCAAGGAGATCCTTGTTCCCCTTATATTTTTCTCATATTGGCTGAAGGTTTGGGTAGACTCATCTTGAGGAGAAGACAACAAGGTTTGCTAATAGGTATCAAGGTGGGTGAGGAAGTTTTGACTCACCTACAGTTTGTGGATGACATAGGATTGGTGGGAGTGGCCAACTTCAGGGAAGCAAGAATGATTAGAGATACACTTAATGTCTACCTTAGGGCCACAAACCAAGTCATCAATGATAAAAAATCCAAAGTGGTATTTTTCAATCTTGATCAAAGGCTTCAGGATAGAATTTTAGAGATCTTGGGATTCACGAGGACTTCTCTCCCAGTGGTATACTTGGGGGTCCCTTTGCATTTTAAAAAACTAAAAATAGATATCTGGAGGAATATTTTGGATTGTATCAAGGAAAGAATTAATCATTGGTCTCACAAATGGTTAAGCTATGGGGGTAGATTAACCTTTTTGTAGTCAATCATTCAAGGCATGCCAATTTATAAATTTTCTATCCTTGCTGCCCCACATACCATATGGAAAGAGTTGGACAAGATGGCTAGAAAATTTTTATGGGGAGGAGTAAAAGGAGAGAGGAAATGGGCCTTAGTAGGTTGGGATAAAGTAAGCCAACCCAAGGTAAAAGGAGGTTTGGGACTGAGGAGATCAAAGTTAAATAATAAAGCTTTGGTTGGAAAGCTTTATTGGAGGTGGATTTCCCAACCAACTTCTTTATTCAGTAGAGTTTTAACTAGTAAATATTTGGGACAGGTAAACCCAAATGAGGTGGGTCATTTCCCTTTGGATGGTAATGGGTCCTTAGTGTGGCAGGCTCTAAAGTTAGGATCTCAGGTAGTGAAATATGGATTATTTTGGAAAGTGGGGAGAGAGGAGAGAAGGCACATGATTTTGGATAGATTCATGGGATCAATACCCACCTATCATTGTTGAATTCCTAGAACTACAACCAATAAAAACAACCATGGAAACTAGGGGTTGGGTCCAAATTGAAAGTTATTTCAACACTAGTCAGCTGGGGATTATAAGTTTAAGCAGTTTAAGAAGTTGGATGAGTGGCCAATTTCAATCCCTCTGGAATTGACACCCATCATGACTAAAATCTTGGTAGAAATATTTCTCACAGGTAGAGATGAGGAGGATGAATTAGCTTGGGGCTATGGGAGCCTTGGTGTCTACACAATGAAGGATGGATATGATAAGATCCTTCCAGAGCCTCCTCCTCATGCATATCAGGTTGAGGATTGGAGAAATATTTGGTAGTCCAAGGGTTGGCCGAAAGTAAACATTTTTGCTTGGTAGTTCATGCATAATGGAATTCTTACTTTTGATAATCTCAGACGTAGGGGAATCATTGGTCCATATCAATGTGTTTTATGCTACAAGAGTGAGGAAACATCTGACCACTTGATGTTTGAGTGCCCATTCACATGCCAGATCTAGGGAGAGATGGTTTTTATCTTATAAAATTTGAGTTAATGGTGATTTGAACCAGACTAATATTTGGGAAAGATGGAAGAGGGGTAGATTTAAATCTAAAGCTCTTTGTATCGGTTGGGAGCTTGGATTAAACTTCATTTGGTGGCAAGTGTGGTTGGAGAGAAATGGTAGAATTTTTAGAGAAACCTTTTCATCTTTAGATGGAGTTTGGTAGGTCATTTGGAGCAAAGTCACAGAAACTGTGGCAGTGTATGCTAAAGAGGAAACTCAGGCTGTTATAGGGACAATGGAGAAGGAAGTTGAAGTGCAAGAGGGGTAGGACAGAGCTAGTTGGAAACCACCCCCAAAAGGTTGGATTAAAATTAATACTGATGGAGTTGCAAAAGGTAATCCGGGTAGAGCTGGAATTGGAGTGGTTTGCAGGAATCATGTTGGGACAGTGCTCTATTGGGAACTGCAAGGCCTGGGAAGGGCCACGAACAATGAAGCGAAAGCCTTAGCTATCAAATATGCTTCTATTTGGGTAGTAAAACAAGGTTACAGGAGGATAATCCTAGAATCAGATTCTCAAATAATGGTAGGAGCTTTGGATTGCATGAGGAACTTTACTTTGAAGACATGGAGGTTGAGGATTCTTGTCACTCAAATTAAGGAATTGTGGAGGGAATTAGATGATGTGATTCTAGTTTATGTGAGTAGAGATCTAAATAAAGTGGCAGACTTCCTAGCTAAGATGGGTACTAAGAAGGAGGTAGGGGTTCAGTGGCATAGTGACATGGCTATTGAGGATGAGATGATTAGGCAAGTTGGTGAGCAAATCCAATGTTTAGCTAATTTGGACAACCATTGTAGAAATATGGTTTAGGAGATTTGGCTCCAATGTAGATCTTCTTTTACAGTTGTAAACAAGTGAACAACCATTGTAGAGATATGGTTTAGGAGATTTGGCTCCAATGCAAATCTTCTTTTACTATTGTAAACATGTGTTCTCTTTGGCTAAGGCTAGGAGAAGTCTCATCCCAACTTGTAAATGATCTTGTTTTAATATAAGTTTTTCAAATTATTTTTCAAAAAAAAAACAATGGTTTGAAGGATTATAAAGCAATCTAATCAAACTTTTCCATGTTTAGGTTTACCACTAATGGTAAAACAGAATAATCCTTGACACTAAAGTGTTAGGATGTATGATATGTATAACCAAAGCTAACAAAATAAATGTTACATCGAAGAGTATAAGCATATTATTTTGGAATGTTTTACACTCTCACCAAAAAGGTATAAAAGGTATATGGATGATACTAATTTATGTTGTGACATGAAGAGAAAAGGCTATAATATTTTTTGGTACATCTCATCACTAGGTGTAATATCAAATTCATCATTAAGGTGGAACAAGGTGTGTGTCTTCTTTTTCTCCATGTACTATTAATGAAAAAAGCAAATGGGTCCATTTAAAAGGAGGCCTACAAAAATAAAACTTAGAGAGATACATTGACAATGAGTCAACCCACCATTAAGCACATAAACAAGAGATGTTAACAACCTAAACAACTAAATATATGAGGATGGTAAAATCCTTAACCACCTAGACAACTAAAACAATTAGAATATTAAATGAGAAGAATCTAGAATAGGGCTTGAGTCATCATAGTAAGGATTGTAAACTTAGTTGATATAAGAGAAAAATATTTGGATGGATTTTAAAAAAGGTAAAGAGAAAAAATAGACAAAATTTGAAGGAGAAATTCTAAAAGGTTTGTTTACCATATTCAAAAAAAAATCATTAAAGGGAAAGAACTTTAAGTATGCACATTTTTGTTATAGTATTAATTATTTCTAAAAAAAGTTTAAATATGATAACAATGACAAAGGATATAGTGGATTCGAAGGATATAAATGGAGTTCATTTTATTTCTAGTGGGTATGTGACAAGGTTTACATTAGTGAAATAGGAAGGTCAATTCATACAATATCCGAAAAATTATAAGGATTTAAGGCTTAAAAAAACCAATATGTTAGATTTAGAATAGCATCCCAATGTAATATGTCATTGCATGAATATAGAAGAGGTGGAAGTAACTACAAATTGGAATGAATCAACGAACAAAATCCATAAAGTCATGATAGATCTAAAAAATATCAATAGGGATGGTGATATTTTTCTAATTATTGTATGGATACTGCTTCTTAGTTAATAACGCTAAGTACTTCATATAGGTTGTTACTATATTATTATCTAATAAATTGGATGAATAAATTTTTTAATTATTTGATAAGTGATTGGTTTTAGGATTGCATTGGGATTAGGACATCGTCTTGTAATTACGAGTTGTCTCTATAGCAAACTCATGTTTGTAACTTTTTACATCAATTATTTCTATCAATGATAAGATTGAAAGTAGATCTTGAAATCTCAACTCTATTTTAGAAACTTAATTCAATTACAAAAACATTATCCACTATTAAGTGTAAAATAGATTTTGATCTTTAATGATCTTTTAAGGTTTACTTGGATTTACTTCTTAACAACTAAAATTTTGATCTTTGAGTAGTCAATGGGTCGAAGGATTTGTTTGAGGTAAAAAAATGACCATTTCATCATTTGATGATGTTGGTGAAAATGTAAGTATTTCCTTTGAGAAATTTCTAATAAAAATGATACATACTCCTAAATATGATCATATAATAAAAAAATAAAAAAAAAAACTTTGGTTTAGATGACAAAATCTATTACAAGCATGGTTCTAGAGGACAATTTTTAGAAAAAATTATCTTATTCTAACTAAAGTTTTCATAAGGACCCTATTAAGGTCATAGGCGAGGTGACTTTTAAATAGAATGGGAGTTGCAATAATCCTATTTTGAACACTATAATGTCTTTGGGTGCATTAGATGGGTTCACATGTTGGATGAAAAGCAAATTAAATATCTTGAGATCCATTCATTTGTTATGATGGGATATTGAAAAGAATCTTAAGGCAAACCAATTGTATGATCTTAGTGCTAGCACTTGGCGAGAATTGATCTTTGATAATAAAAGTAGCAAATCAAACCTTCCACGTATTACTTCCATTGTCTTTCTTTTCTTAATGGAAGTACTATGTAAAGAAAAATTAGATGATAATCATTATGAGATAATTACTACATAAAGAAAGGATCCTAATAATGATTCCATAGATGGGGATAGTTATGATGATACTTATTTAAATGGAGGAGACTTACATGATATCTTCTTTTAAGAAGGATCCTAGGTAGTTTGCAACAACCTTCAAGTCATTTAAAGTGAATGCAAGTTATGTAAATAAACCTACAAGGATAATTAGTATAAAACTAAGAGGCTCATTTCACATCATGATTGGATTAGAGATACTTATGATCCTCAAGCATATGAAAATACTCAATACAAAGAAGAACAAGAATATTATGACCTAAGAATATAACTTTTTTTAATGAAGAATCTGAATTGGAAAATAGTTCTTTATCAAACAAGAAATAATACTATCTAGTGCATTCACATTAAATGGTGTTGTGATGAGAAAAATCTATGTTGGTAGCTAACGGGTTTTCACAACATAAAAGTATTAACTTAACTAATTTCTTTACTTTAATGGACAAATGAATCTCTGAGTTTATCTCTTATACTACTACCATTAGAAAAAATGCACATTATATCGATGTGCAACATACCTTCCATATATTCATATTAATAAGAAGATATATATGATGCAACCACCAACATTTGTACAAGAAGCTAATTTTTAATTTAAACTAAAATTGTCTTCTTATAACTTAAAAAGTAAGTACATCTCACATGCATGAGAAGATTAATAAGTTATTTATTGACTATGGTTTTAATTTCATTATAGGTGATGATAATTCCTATGCTAGAAATAGATGATGATATCTTCTTGATTATTTTCTATGTCATTTATTACCAGTATTAGGATATATTTGGCTCATGGTTTCAATATTAAGATAACGGGAATTCTAGTATAACTTAGGCTTATTACATTTCTTTCTTGGCATTGAAATTTTGCTAGTGGATGATGTTATTTCAATTTTATAATTTAAGTATGGACATGATTTATTGAAAAATATTTTAACTGGTCTATAAGTCTTCCCCTCAAGATTTGAGCTCTATAAGAACTATAAAATGACCATTGTTGACACTACCTTGTTCAAGCATCTTTTGGATAGTCTTACTTGACTCATGCTCAATTAGGTATTATTGCCTTTGTTGTTAGTCTTGTTTATTGGTTCATAAAGTATAGAAGAAATAGTAAATATAATTGCATGAAATTTTAAATATACTTAATAGTTGGGGATCAAATACTTCAACAACATGGTAATCCATTAAAAGGCTACACACCTAGATAGAGCATATAATATTAATATTCATCTAGTTCAATATATTTATCTACCACTTTGGATTGGATCCAATTATTTGGTTGGGAAATATGTAGAATGTAGTTGTAGTAGTGACTATTAAGGTCAAGCACAAAGGAGGAATAAATGCATCCATAAAGTAACACAAATCTTAAATGTAATGGATGAGCTTTTACATCTATACAAAAGGTTGACTATAATCTATTGTGACAATTAAAGTACTCTACAACTTAGATGTAATTCATTAGCAAATAACATGACCAAACACATTTAAGGACATGATCTCCCTTATTTGCAAGATTGAAAGTTAGGTGTAGATATTTTCACCAAGTTGTTAATAGAGAACAAGTTTATCAAACTCAAGTCTATGTTCAAGCTTTAACAAATTATCAATCATTGGGGTTATAGTTGTAATACCATATTTTGTACCCTTTAAATTTATGTTTTAGGAGGGGTGTCAAATTTAAAGCGTAAACTCAAATTGTTAGACATGTTTAATCTAGGATTTCACCTTATATCTTGTATTTTTATGTTTTATGACGCAATAAATAAGATATTAACTTATAGTATTCTTGGGATTGATGTAATAATACTTGGTGTATAAATACAATATGAAAGCACAACATTAAGTGATCTTATCATGTATTATTGTGATATTCATATCTTTGGGTGTCTGTTGATAACATTCAAATTTAAATGTTTTATTTTACTTGCTTTAGTGTGTATTTGATCCTTATGCAAAATAACACATGGTCTAGTATTGTTCATAAAAGTATTAGAGCATATACATGGTGTGAAGTAACCTCAAATAGAAGACAACCTTCTAATTAAGGAAGGGAGTACGACATCACCATCTCATAATCCATGTGCAAGCTCTACAAAGGATGATTGACATCCTCATAAAACCAAATATTTTAAAGTCCAAGAAAGTAGGAGCACACAATAAAAATGTATGAAGTCAAAGTAGGTGCTTAGTAATCTAAAGAAGATGGCATGAAGAGCACACAATATTCTTCCAATATGGGGAGGAAATATTTTCCATGAAGGTAGTGTTGTAATAATAAAATTAATACAACTTGAGAAACGCATTTAGGCAAAGATGTTGACTCCAAAAGATATTGTAGAAGTGGTCACAAACCTATAGTTTAAAACAATGACATATGAGGTATACAAGAAGTAAGGCAATGAGATAAATTTTAAGGGTTTACTTTAAGCAATAGAGCATCCAAAAGACCATGAAAATGAGGATAATAAAATTTCACATCTAGTAATAATATGCAACACAGACAAGCCAAATGTATATTATAAATAAAGATGACCGATCTCATATGACTTATGCTTTTGAAGTAGATATTCACTTTGGAAGATGAGAGATGATCACACATTTGAGTATCAAGTGTGTTGATCCAAGATGAGGGAAGATAAAGTAAGGTTTTTATATGGGTGTATGTTATGCAACATATAAACCAAACTAGGAAAGTTAGAACTAGATGCATCACTCATTAGGATGCATCATCCAAGCACTTTGGATGGTTTTTTAAGACAAAGTAATATTATGTTACTCCTTTAGATATGTTAGTTTCTTAGTATTTGGAGTGTATTGATTCTGATCACCATGTGACTTGGAAGGAAAGCTTGGCTTATGCTTGAAAGTGTTAGACATTCCTAGAAGAAATCAAATTCATCCATTGAGTAAAAATAAAGTCATTAATTCGATAGTAAACTGCAAACAAGACATGTAAGTCATAGTCATGGATTGTTTTTAAGATAAAGGGATAATCGGATTTACTTGAATAAATGTGGATCATATGAAATATAATAAAGGTGAAAGAGGTAAAATCAAGCTTCAAATTCATCAAAATCATTGGAAGGCTTCAAATGGCACACAAAAATAGAACTAGGGACACACAAACTAGGCAAATCTTGGACAAGAGTGACTCCAAAAGATAAAGTGAGCTTAATGTTTAACCAAAAGGATTCAAATGGGGAGACATATAATAAAAGTCATTCTCAAAGAGAAGACAAATATGAGAAAGGCAAAGGAAAATTCTTTTTGAGAAAGGCGAAAAATAAAATTCTCACTTTACATTGAAAAGAGCTTTTAAGGGACCAACGTATTTCCATTGAGGAGGTGCAATCCAAGACACATAAGTCGATAAAATTAACTCAATTATCAAGGGTCAAAAATAATAATATGATCCAAAAATATGATTTAAAAAGTTGCTCCCCTTTTATGGTAAGCATGTGGACCCTAAAGCAGCACCACAACTTGGGGGACTAACTCGGCCATTGAAGAAGCCAATAAATTACACTTAAATGTGTCCAATTGGACCAAAGCTAAGACAAAAAACATGCATACCTGCTATCATTTAGGAGGGAATATTAACAATATAATGTGATCGCCCAACATTATAGAGAAAATAAGAAAATAAACAAGAAAAAATGTTGCTAAAAGTTTCTTTAGCATTTATTTACATTCCAAAAACAGCAAAATGGAATCTTCACCTACATAAAATTGGAAAAAATATCATCAAAGACAAAAACAATTAAGACGATATTAGTGTATGTATCTTAGTGTCTAGTAGCATTTTTATGATAGCAAAAAGAAACTAAAACCGTTTTTGTGCCAAATCCATATCTTCTCCCTCTTTCTACTTCTTTGATAAGGGGCCTTTTAAGCACATCTTGAATGGTTTGAACAATTTAAGTAAAGAACAATATAGAGAATAAGTTGCACTGCTTCCATGAATGAGCATGCTCAAATATCTATGCTTCAAAGAAAGACATAATTCTTGAATCGATTGTAAGTAAAAGCTTCCATGTGAACAAATATAACTATTTTCCTATAGAATTTTCTTCTCAAGGTTTCTTTATAGGTATGATCTTGTTGCTTTTCTCGATGGAGAAACATGATTCATAAATTAATCATTTCAATTGTTATAAAAACTTTTCTTATGTATATGGACACATTTCCAATAACATTTCTATGTATTAGGAATGGCTTTGTATGCCATGGATTATGTAACAAATTAAAAAAAGCATTGGCATCCATAAAAAAAGTTATTATCAAATATTAATAAGGATAAAAGGGTAAAGTAGTTTTTAAGACAACCTTTGTTTTACCCAATATATGGTTATCTAAAGAAGGGTAAAATGGTAAAGTAGTTTTTAAGACAACCCTTGTTTTACCTAATATATGATTATCCAACCATGCTCCAATTATTGAAGCATGGTGTACAACCCTCCCCCCTCTCCCAAGATTCAAACCTTAAACTTCTATTTAGAGTTCCAAAGTCTTCACCATCATCTTTTATGAATATTTAATTCTATTAACTAAAATATTTAATTTGGTGAATCCATATTAATTGTTCAGTTATGTATTTTCAATATTACTTTGGTAACCTTAGAAATTAGGATCTAATTTAGTTGGTACAACATATTTCACAGTGGTAATCAATATGTACCTCACAATTGTAATCTAAGAGTGACCCCTAATGTTGAATATAAATGAAGGTAGTGCATGATCGTAATGAGCCTTTTTAAATGGATAGAATAGAGATCAGTGAAATTATGAATCGACAGAGCTAGGGCAACTTTTTTAAAAACAATCTTTCAAGAGCCATATCTTTGCATAGAGTTGTTTGATTCAGACGATTCTTATGCTATTTTGTGCGAATTTTGAAAATATTTGAAATGAGTGGTCATTTGAAAGAATCCAAGTAGTATTGAGGGATATATGACCATGTGAGGACAATTGTTAGAAATTAGGGCAGCGTTAGGTCAAAAATAATTTTAAATATCTTGTCTTTCAGGAGTCTTATCTTCGTGAAGGGTTGTCTAGTTCAGTTGATTCTTGGAAAATTTGTGCGAAATTTGAATAGCTTTAAAATGATGGTCATATAAACGAATCCAGGCAATATTGAGGGAGATACGACCTTGTGAAGTCAGCCATCTGGAACAAGGGCAGTAACAATTTTTCAAGTCACAAAAAATAAAATTGTAAATATCTATCAGCGAGGGTTTGGATGATGGGAGGAGCAATGTTTGGATAGAATTTTAGTGAAGCAAGACATTTTGTCTAGGCATATATTTTTCAATTAAGTTTCTTTTTCCCCTTCTTTTTCTTAGAAATTTTGCATGCAAATTATTTTAGGTTTTTTATATATTATAATTTTTATGATATAAGATATATTATAATTGCTATAGGATATTCTAGTAATTTTTAGTAGATTTTGAGTTTTAGTTTCCTTCCCATGGACCAATTTATAACTAAATCCTTAGAATCATCTCTAGTAGTAAAGGTTAGTGAGCGCCTCATAGAAGAGTGATCCTTGTATCTCAAAGATAGGATAGTTTTTAGCAAATTTAATGGGTCTTGGCTAGGGGCTTTAGCCTTGAGATAATGGATTGATAGGAGTTGGAAGTCTTCAAGAGTGATTCTATCCTTTCTTGCCAAAGCTTTCTTCTCAGCCATTTTTTCTTCCAAGGAGGAAAGAGATATAATCCTAAAAAGGGATCCTTGGTTTATGGGAAGAGCAAGACTCTTCCTTACCCATCCTTGGTTTATGGGAAGAGCAAGACTCTTCCTTACCCGTTGGTATGATGGCTTTTGAAGCCTTAATATTAATGTAAAACTCATAGGATCAATTCCACAAAATCAAATATAAGATAGCCACAATACAACAAGATCAAGATAATGATGTAAGTAGAATAATATGAACAAACTAATATGTATATCAAGGCTTATAATATATCAACTAACATTCATTAATAAGCAACAATATGAATGTAAATAGCCTGAATCATACATGTACAAAGCATGTAGCACAACTTACAATATTAGTTGCTCAAAATGTATGCAAACTTTATTACTCCTCTTTCTCTTACAAATATAGCACTTGCCTCTCTACACTTGATGTTCAATGTTCGATTATATTCTATGCTTCTCTATGGAATACTATAGTCATAGTACAATGACTCTTTGTATACTTCTCTACTTGACACTTACATACACGACTCTATCTTATATGCACACCTAGACATGACTCTTCACTTAGCATACTCTAATCTAAAGACACTTATGCACACTTACATATAAGACACTTGTACACAGACTCACATTACATAACACTTGTGCATTTCCTGCACATTATTACATTACATAAAATATTACTCACAATCTAAACTAGGACTCAACCCTAGTCTAATATTTAAATTATGTACCATGAAGGTACCATGGGGGTACATTAGCTTGTACCAAATAATGTAATATACTCCAACATGGTATGAAGGCTTTGTGTCTAAAAATGTAAATCTACCTCTAGTACTAGTTTGGGTTAGGATGTATGGATTGCCCATTGATTTTTGGGAAATAAATACCTTTCAAGCAAAAGGAAACACTTTGGAAGAATTCCTTGAGATTTTAGAAACTACAAAAGACGGATTATTGGCTATTTATGCTTGGATGTTGGTCATGATTGATATAAGTAAACCTTTACTAGAATCATTCTTAAGCATGGGGTTAAGTTGTGGACCCAAACCATAGATTATTAAAACATATCTTTTAGATGTAGAACATGTCATGAGATGAGGCATATTGAAAGATCATGCCCTAAGAAGAATCTAGCATAAACATACATAGAAAACCACAAGAGAAACTTACAAATGGATATGAATGAGGATGGTTTTCAACTTTCAAAAAATAGGTCTAGACAGATGAAAATAAATAAACAGTGGAGACCAATAAGGAAGGATAATGAAAGAAATACCAATCCTTTTGAGGCTTTAGCCTATGAAGAAAAAGCAGATCAGAGCTTAGAAGACAGTACAACAGGTTCAAAATATTAACAAGGAACTGTCTATTTAGTATGATTTTAATTTTAAGAACAAACATTTTCGATGAACCTAAGGAATGTGTCTCATCATATTTTGAAGACTCTCTTGAAGTACCATGCACCATTCAAGAGAAGAAAATTGGTAGAGAAAATGCAGTTTTAAATGCTAATACCTCTACCATTAATAAGGAAGCACTAAAAAATGAGTAGGATAAGTCAAAAGCTTTCTTAGTAGATCCAGGAGAGGATAAGTCTAATGAAAAAGAAAGTTGTAAGAATATTGAGGAATAGAATAATATAACTTACTCCTGATACAGGCAAGGCAAAAAGAGGAAAATTCTCAAATTATCAAGTGAGATCCAAGGAAGCAAGAGCAAATATAGGGAAAGGAACACAAACTAAGTTGGTTAAACTTCTCCTTACCAAACAACAAAATGATATTGGTAATTTGCAAGAGGGGCTAGTAGCCTCTAATGAGACATTATTACCATCTCATGGAATATAAGGGGTGCTAATACCCCCTCAAAGCAAAGGTGTATCAGGGACATTTGTTTAATTAATAAGCCTAATACTCTTTGTATCCAAGAAACTAAAATGAGAAAAGAAGTTTCCAAAACTATGAAAGCAATATGGGCAAGATGTGAATGGAATGCTATGGATTATGAAGGAGCAACAGGGGGAATTCTAATATGTTGGAATCTTATTAGAATCTCCTATGTAACCATTCATAAAACTAGGAATTGGATAGCCTCTTTAGTCACATGTTACTTTGCAGACACGTGTTTCATACTTATCAATGTCTATGGACCTACAACTCAGTCAGGTAGATTAGAAGTATGGAGTGGGATTGAAGCCTTTATGAGAAGTAAAGACCAAGAAACCTGATTTATGATCATAGGAGATTTCAATGCCATAACCAAGCTAGATGAAAATTTTGGAGGAATTATGAAATTAACACAAAGGATGGGAGATTTCTTAATTTTTATTCAAAGTAATAATCTATGGGAGGTTGAGTTTGAAGAAGACAACTAGACATGGACCAACAACGGGAGAGGCCATAACCTAATAGTAGAAAAATTAGACAGATGCGTACTCTTAGATCATTGGCTAAAATTAATACCTTGACAAGGATTGCTTCAAATCACTGGCCAATAAGAGTTAAAATGATGGTAAGTGAATTCAAAAAATATCATATTTTAAATATGACCATATGTGGGAAAACCATCCTCAATTTGTTGATATGATAACAAGAACGTAGAATTCTTCAAGAAATAATGGGTTGTATGCACTTCCTAAACAAATTAAATCAATGACATCTAGATTAAAAGAATGGAACAAGAACACTTTTGGAAAAGATAAACTTTCAAAATTCCAAAACAGTGATCATAATAGTCCAAACTCGGAGGAAAGGAAGTTGCTTAGTGAATATCATAATATTTTGAGTAAGGAAAAGAAATTTTGGAGATTAAAATTGAGATAGACTTGGTTAAAAGGAGATAAAAATACAATTTTTTTTCATAGGATGGCAATAGTATATAGATTAACTTCCAGAATTAGTAGAATTATACCAGCAGAAGGGGTTTAGATTGAAGACTAGAGTGAAATCAGAAAGTAGGCAAGGTTCTTTTACCACAATATTCTAAGATCAAAGGAGTTTGAAGTTCTTAATTATAAAGCATTGCAAGAAGTACCTTCAATTATAACAGATGAAGAGGATAGGAAACTAATGGAGTCCATTACTTCGGAAGAAATTCATTTAGCTATTTTCTCTTTAACAAGGGATAAATCCCCATGTCTAGATGGGCTCTGCAACTTTCTATCAACATAATTGGGATATAGTGAAGGATTCTTTATTGGTGGCAATGGAACAATCTAGGGTAAAACAATACATTTTTTATAAATTTAATGCAACATATCTTACCCTACTTCCAAAAAAGAAGGATGTAGAACTGTTTGATTCATTTAGACCCATAAGCCTTATGTAATACGACATATAAGATTATATCCAAAGTGATAGTGAATCGATTAAGACCTTTGTTAGAAAAAATTATTTCACAGGAGCAAGGAGGATTTGTGAAAGGGAGAGATTCTAGGCGGGATCATAATAACTCATGAAGTTATGCATTCAACAACTTCAAGAAAAAAAGAGCAATGACCTATATGAGTAAAGTGTATGATAGAGTTAAAATAATATTTTCATTTTGTAGTATTATAAAAGTTTAGATTTGGTAATAAATGGGTCGGATGGATTAAAGATTATGTCTCTACAATTTTATATTCAGTGTTGGTCAATGGGTTAGTAACAAAATCATTTAAAGAAAAGAAAGGTCTTAGATAGGGAGATCATCTATCACTATATTTGTTCATTATTATGGATTTTGATAGGAACTTGAAGAAAGCTAATAAAGATGAGCTGATAAGTGGTCTTAAAGCTAGTAATAACATCGACAACATCACCCATCAACAATTTGTAGATGATACAACCCTTTTGGGAGGGCAAGGATAAACAAGGCCAAAGTTTTGAATAATTTATTGAAGGAATACGAAAGAGCGCCAAGACAAGAAGTTAATAAGACAAAATCCAAAATTTACTTCCTAACCACCCTCGCTAGAATCAAAGCAAGGATATGCAGGTTACTTCAAATTGAGGCAAATTTGCCAACTTATCTAGGGATGCCTTTATTTCAAGGGAGTATGAGGATAGAATTATGGAATCCAATTATAAGTAAAGTTCAAAATAAACTACCGCCATAGAAAGGTAGATGGTTATCGCTAGCAAGAAGAGTGCACCTAATTAAACTAGTCTTATAGGTTATTCCAACTTATTATGTGTCCTTGTATAGTATGTCAAAGTCGATAGAAAAAAGTTTAATCTGTATTATCCGGTCTTTTTTGTGGTTAGGTTTACATGATAAAAGAAAATATCCTTTGGGATATAGTGAAGGATTCTTTATTGGTGTCAATAGTACAGTCTAGGGCAAAACAATACATTTCCATGGCGATGGTTTATTTTGAACTTTACTTATAACTAGATTCCATAATTCTATCCTCATTCTCCCTCAATAAAAAAAGTTTCACCCTCACTAAAAATGTTTAGAGTGAATTTAAACTAAAAAGTTTACGAAGGGACAATGCAATGGTTTGGGGTTTGACTCTTCTCAAAAAGGTCCAAGGTTCAAACAGCACCACACGTGTGGGGCTGTGTTAATCTTCTATGGATAACTTTAACTCTTAACCTTACAAAGGATCATGGCTGGAATGGGAATGATCAGCCCTAAGCACCAATCACCTTACAAAGGATCATGGCTGGAATGGGAATGATCAGCCCTAAGCACCAATCGTACGTAAAGGTTTCTCACACTAACCAAATAAAAAAATTGAACTAAAAAGAGATCGGAAGATCTCTTTCAAAACCAGAACAAATCACCTCTATAGCATTATTTAGAGCTTACCATAAAAAACAATTCTTAATAAATTCACACAGCCCAAATTAACAAATAAAAAAATTGAACTAAAAAGAGATCTCCGATCTCTTTCAAAACCAGAACAAATCACCTCTATAACATTATTTAGAGCTTACCATAAAAAAAACAATTCTTAATAAATTCACACAGCCCAAATTAACAAGCAAAAAAGAAATGTATAGCATTCCCATAAACATTGGCAAGAAGTATTAATACAGTTCAAGTTCAATTTCTCACTAGTAGGAGTTAGTGCACAGTAAGAAAAAAGAAGGAAAAACATTAGAGCTTAAGATTAGAAAAGTTATACCAAGATCATTACCTGTAAGAAGGAAAAACATGAGCTAAATATTAAAAAAAGTTGTACCAATCATTACCTTCATAAATAAATAGATGACAAATCCATTGCATTTAATCATCCTCCATTATGAACTAAATTGACAATTTCATCAGCCCAAACATCAGATGAGATTCCACCCCCTAAGAATTCCTAGGGACTTCAATACTTTAGCCCAAAGTCTTGTCTAACCCAGTTCCATTCACACATAAACAAAATTCTTTCAAAGGAATGCAGGACCCAAATTATCCAACATATGCCGATACCAATTTTTCAATATGGAAAAAGGAATTGAAGTTTGTGAAAAAAACCTCTAATTCTAGAACCATTATCTGGACCGAAATATAAGCTGTTTGGAAGAGGAAATAGTTTCCACCATAAACTTGCAAATTTTATTTTTCTGACTTAAAAATCCCTCAGACCTTAAAAAAACATGTTCTCAAAGCCTGAACAACATGCATACTAAGCAAACAAAAAAATCCATGAAAATACATTGTAAGTTTTGGATTTGCTATCGTCTCAATTCCTAGGGTGACGTCTTCCATGACCATGACCATTTCTTCCCCGCCCCTTGCCACCTCCACCTCGTCCACCACCCCAACCACCTCCACCTCGTCCACCACCCCAACCACCTCCACCTCGTCCTTGTTTTGATTGCTTATTGGTCTTCTTATCAAGATTTGAATTTTTTGATACTTTCATGTTCTCTGGCAAAGGGAGTAAGCTGTCAATGCACTTGCGATAGCTGAAATCATCTACAGAACCATCCTTCCTTATCAAGAAATAACATCTGCTGTCAAATATTGGATGGATTCGGATCTGGAATGTTTCAATACCAGGACCGACTTTCTTCTTTGATTCATGGTGACCTTGAATAAGCAATTCACAGAGGCCCATTTGTTCATACTGTAAGAAGAGATTGCAGCACAAACACGTCAGCCAAATCTAGCTCATAATATTATCTACCATAAACAAACAATGCCCTCTTACAGACAAAGACAACAGAAATAACTACGAAAAAACAAAATATATGGGGTCTTTAATAAATGCCAGACATTGTCCTCCCAAAAGTAAACCTTTTCAATAAAATTTTCTATAATTCAGGTCAGGTGTCCTGCAACTTAGCTCCCACTGTATGCTACAATTCTACCCCTTTTTTTAATTACATTGCTATGTATTTCAATCCTTTGTTAGTTAAATAAAAGCTGTTTGAAAAACTACCAGAGCATTGTAACATACTTCAGTTGAACTACGTTAAGGCTAATATCACAAAAAAATCAACTCACTATACCTAAAAGCCATTTTAAAAAACATAGTATTCATTCATGAATAACAAACAAAACAGTATTGACCACGTACATGAAAGCACAAATTGGGAGAACAGTGGAAAATAATAAATTCAAGACTTGAGGTGAGGTCGAGAGCAACTATAATATAGATTTTGAGGAAATTGCCACAAAGGCATTCACTTTAGAAGCTGATTGGGAGGCAAAATAGCAAGTAGTAATATGATTTTAGATGAATTGTCATATTTTACACTTATGGACAGGGAACAATGACTTCACATTTATGAATATTTTAATTTTGAATAATTTTTGTTTACTTTAGATCTCATTCATGTATTCTGTAATAATTTAAATGATTTGTGTAGTTGCATTTATAAGTATGTCATTTTCTTAAAAAAAATCCATGAATAATCTTGTTACTTCCTGACCTTAGTTATGACTGCTTCCAACACTTGGTTTTCCAAAATTTTCAAGTACTCATTTCCAATGATGGTGCAAGATAGGTTGAGGATAAATAAAAGAGGAGATTAAAGAAATCAGAAATGTTTTTATGGGCAACCAGAAACCATTATCTATATTTAAAAGGGCTTTAGTGGAAAGCTTGGTTGGGCAACCCTAAGTATGAAACCTCAATGTAGATTTTGACATAAATAGCTGAGTATCTCACCATTCTAAATATAGAGTAAGTAGATTCATCATTCAATTATGAATTAATTTCACCATATTTAGATTACAAGGAAACTTATAGCCCATTCAGTGTACCAGACAATCACACCTTTAGCACCCTTGTAAGGCATAATAATTTCAAAACCTCTTCTTCAAATCAAAGAAGTCTTAGACGAAGCATGCCAGGAATAACAAAGCGTAGAGTTTTACATTAAATGGTAGCATTAGAAATATGTGTTTACAAAACAGCAAAAAAAACTCCAAAGTGGCAGTGTAATGACGTATGAGATTTTGTAGTCTCATAAATTAAATTACAGAAATTAGTGTTAAATTGTTTTTTTAAATTGGTTAGATGAATTGTCATATTACATTTATGGACAGGGAACAATAACTTCACATTTATGAATATTTTAATTTTGAATATTTTATTGTTTACTTTAGATCTCATTCATGTATTCTATAATAACTGAAATGATTTGTGTATTTGCATTTATAAGCATGTCATTTCCTTTAAAAAATTCATGAATATTCTTGTTGCTTCCTGACCTTAGTTATGACTGCTTCCAACACTTAGTTTTCCAAAATTTTCAAGTACTCATTTCCAATGTTGGTGCAAGATAGGTTTAGGATAAATAAAAGAGGAGGAGATTAAAGAAATCAGAAATGTTTTTATGGGCAACAAGAAACCATTTCCTATATTTAAAAAGGCTTTAGTGGAAAGCTTGGTTGGGCAACCCTAAGTATGAAACCTCAATGTGGATTTGGACATAAATAGCTGAGTATCTCACCATTCTAAATATAGAGTAAGTAGATTCATCATTCAATTATGAATTAATTTCACCATATTTAGATTACAAGGAAACTTATAGCCCATTCAGAGTACCAGACAATCACACCTTTAGCTCCCTTATAAGGCATAATAGTTTCAAAACCTCTTCTTCAAATCAAAGAAGTGTTAGATGAAGCATGCCAGGAATAACAAAGCGTAGAGATTTACATTAAATGGTAGCATTAGAAATATGTGTTTACAAAACAGTAAAAAAAAAACTCCAAAGTGGCAGTGTAATGACGTATGAGATTTTGTAGTCTCATAAATTAAATTACAGAAATTGGTGTTAAATTGTTTTTTTTAATTGGTTATATGGGATTAAAACAGGCACCATCCATATTATGCTTGGCAGGATTTGAACCTGGGTCTCCTCCTTGCAAGTTAAGCAATATAACCGGTTGAGCTAATTGCATTTTATGAAACTAGCATTAAATTGTTAATGAACTATGAAAATCAAAATTATATTTCAAGTGATCATCCCAAAAAGACTTATTCCGTGTCACTTTGCACAAACCAAGTTCAACAAAAAAATTCAAAGGGTGTGAGTGGCTTGCACACTTTTGGACCAAAAGCATGACTATAATGGACCTAGAGGTTGTAGGACGCACTAAGCTTTGCAAGATACATATTTCTCAATACAACAATAAAACAAAGAATTCTGAGGTTGTTGGATTTTGCAAGGCTTTTAAGGTCCATTTTTCAAATGAGATTTCAGTAGCAGACATTGAATTAAAATTTTGTAGCATGGCCAAAGATTGTTAATGTTTGCCTTTAAAAAATCTTTACACTGAGCTGCAATAAACCTATATACCATGCATGATTCTCCAAATTGACAAACATTTGTCATTAAATGATATGATGATGATACCACAAGCAGTATCTTCTACACAAACCTTTCCAAAGAGGTGGTTTTTGATAAGGAAAAAAAAAACCCTCATTGTTGATAAAAATAAGGAAATCACAGAATCTGAGGATATAATAACATGTTACAATTCTTTAATACTGCTGTAAATAATCAAAATCCTAAGGAATATAAATTCTGCCACTCATACATGGGAAAATGAGCCTGAGTTGTTCAACAGTCAACAACTTTTAAGATAGTAAAGAAATTTTCAACACATTATGTGAAAAGAACCACTTCCAACTTTCTTATACAATAGCTATATTCAACAACAGCATGAATATAGAGATGCCAAGTGTAGTACAAGAATTACCCAGCTCAAAAGCTAACATGATTCTAATGGCTGACTATGTGGAAGATTTCTTCAAGAAGAAAATATGTATAGATTGTGGAAATCCACTCTGTAGCATTCCCAAAAGAGAAGAAGCAAATCAGTTTAACACGGTGAATCAGACTGCCTGACTGCTTTCGACCCAACTTCTTGGGCAGTAAAACTAGCTCATTCTCTGCTTGGATCGAGATCTCACTCAGATAAACAAGTCCAACATGCATTGCAACTATAACTATCCCATCAACAAGTGAAATATTCAACTCTTGTTGTTTTGTGCTGGATCCATTCTTTTTACATAATCTAATGGCAGTTGTACATGAATAAAATATTTAATAAGTTGTTGGACAATTCCTTAATTTTGCCAAGTACCTCATATATTTCCATAACTATCTTTACACAAAAGACAGTATGTTTAGTTTACCTCCACTAGTTTTTAAAGATCAAGCATACTGCAAAGAAAATCAACATCCTAAAAACATTATTCCTACAGTCATCAAATATAGAACTATAGCAAGAAGAAACAATCCAATAGAAATCTCATAGTGAAACTTAAAGACTAAACTAGGGAGAAAGTAGTGCAAAGATCCAGTAAATTAGACGTTTGATTCATACATCACTTCCCAGGACACTTTATGAGGCTTTGTACAAGCCTCGTAAAGAAGTTGATTTGACAGGAATTGCATATGTTTAGGGGAAAATTCCTGTATAAAACCCCCGACTCCCTAAAATTGTTCAGCACCTTCAGAAAGCATTCAAGTTATCCTAGGATGCAAGAAGAATCCATTATGTGTTAAGATCTACCTGGAAAAAGACATCTCTACTCATCTTGGAGTCTTCTCATACTGCTTAGCAAATTCAACACTTTCAGCAGGTGATATAGAAATATAACAGGGAGCAAGGCTTGAGTAGTAGACTCGCAACATGTGAGAAGCAACACAAAAAGAAATAAAACTTCAAAGGTGTGTGCCTAAGTAACCCTAATATTCATTCATTAGGACGCACAAATAAGCTCTCAATCATACACACTACTTTTCATAATGAAAGACATATTCATGTCTACAACAAAGAGCCACATGCCCTTATATAGAAACTACAAAATGTTAGATTTGGTAAGTCAATATCGGCAAATCAATTGCAAAGGTGTGGACCAACAAGGAAAGTATACTAACGCTTGGATTAGGTAATAGTCATGTAACCAAGATAAACATAAATTCTAAGAAACTAGTCAAAGTGACCATCGAAGAAGTTCAGAAAGACTAAGGGTAAAATGACAGGACTCTCCTTATACTTGGACATTAGTAAATTGGATTATATCTTGGATTTTGTACTAATGAGCATCAATTGAAATATAACTCTGGACTTATGAGACACTTATCTCACCATGGCCCAGCATGTCTGCAACAGCCATATATACAACGATACCTGTGACCTAGGGCATACCGCACTGTCAAAACCCATCAGTTCCCATTTGCACGCCCTGAAGAAGTGGCAGGCTCTATCTCTATGTGCATCAACTCCTTCGAAAATAGACAGTTTCTAACTTGTGAAACTTCAAATGGATAATAGGAAATATCTGGAGAAAGTATCTTCTTAAAACACATACTTTGCTTAACAATCTTCTTACTAAGAAGGAAAGAAGAGGAATAACCTCAACCATAGGCTGGCTAAGAAATGAATAAGCACATCTGAAATTTATAATCACTTATGCAATAAGAATGTATCTTCTCCAAACAGATACTTTGGTTGACAATCTTCTCACTAACAAGTAAAGAAGAGGAATAACCTCAATTTTTGAGTCCAAATGGTGTGTTTCCAACCAGACATCAGTCAAGCAAATGGAAAAAAAATGTTGTAAACAGCTAATGGGGAAAAAACACAGACCCAAACATAAGAGAGTCGGTAGGAAATAAGTCATTAAAAAATGAGGTAAATGATTCCATGAGTCTATGGCATGCAGATGACTTGTGTAAAAGCAACAGGAATGACATACCAATAATTGAGTCCAGCATGACAAAGCTATGAGTTTTGATGACCAGCTTTACTTATTCTTGATAAGGATTTATATAAGACTCACTCTCAATCTGGATGTTTCTCTTAGGAAATAATAAATCATTTCATATTTATAATAAAAATATCAATATGAAAAACCTTGATGGCTTCATGCCAGGCAATACTTTAGTTTTCGTTCTTGACAGACAAATACATACTTTAACAATGTCAATAAAGGAATCAGAGGGTTCCACTTGCTCACAATGAGGCTTTGAGTTTCAGCTATCATTACAGTTATTATGGCTAGACTGTATCTCAGTTATATAAATGAATGTAAATGAGAAATCACGTACCAACTACATTGGGAAAACAAAATCCTTTAAATTTTTGTTTCAACTTTCATGGGATTTTACTTGCATTAATAATTAGTTATTAGTTCAATGACAATTTCCATGAATAGTCATCTATTGGCAAGCTTTTTGGAAGCATCAGTTCACTTGCAGAAACAGCTAGCTTAAACAGACCAGCCTCAGGACACTCTCCACCAGTTAAGGGATCCCTTTCTCAAATACAATCGAAATCCTTATAAATGCAATCAATCATACGAAAACAAGCACCTATGATCGTTTTTGTTTTGATATCAAAAGTTTGAACCTAAGTGCATTTTTTAAGCATCAACATTTGGGGAAGTTCACACTAAGCATGATGACCCAGGAAATTGTTCTAAAAAAAATCTGTTAGGACAACACCCTGTGTCATGACAAGGTCTGGTTTATGAGATTTTGAAGTCTCACAAACAAACAAATATGCTCACCCTTGCTAGTGTGTTCCACTGGGCCAACCCATCAGACCAAGAGAAGTTTTCTACAAACCTAGATTTTACAAACTTTCCCATCCAATAGATTGCCGGTTTGACAATTGCACTTGCACTTCAGAAATACCACTATCTTCCCTTCATTACTGATGATTGTACACCAGTTTAGTACATTTAACAACTAACAAAAGTCGGTTGACCTCTACAAAACCACCATATGATTCCATCTCTACTCGTACTCTGGCCTAAAACTCAAATGTTTGTTTAACAACTAGCATCCACATTCAAGAATGATCTCATCCACCAAACTCCAATTATCACCCAATTGTATGCTAGGCAGTGTGATTAACCAAATCTAGAATCCAGGTTTCAATACTTGGAGAAGAATACAAAAGCAAACAATGCAGAAAAACATCAAACACCTGTTTTTTTCCTTTTACGCATTTGGGCAAGCGGCATAACCTTATGCATCATTTTGGGCAAACATCTAATAAAATGGGCCTTGCATTCCTTTTACATGTACTGATATACACACAGTACCAGCAAAAGTTACTGCACAATTTTGATGTATAAAAACTGTTTGGCTCATAAATTATGCTTCACAACAAAATAAAAGCAAATGCAATGGATCTGTATATGTTTACACCATAGCATCTATGACAACACCACATATACGTAGGTTGTTATTGAATAGGGTAACAATAATTTGACCAAACATTATTTAATTTATTTTTTAGGGTAAATTGAGGATTGAAATGGGACTTTTGATGTCTTATTGTTGGAGTGTCTAAAAATGTGGGCTGTCTTATACAATTTGGGGATTTGAACCTGAATTAGATTCTCACTATGCATTTAACAAACCTTTTTTTTTGGTAAAAGCAAAAACTAAATATATATTTTGCTAAATGCATGACTATATTAATTTGTGATCATATTTTCAAGGTTAAATTTTCCCTCCTGTTTTTAGTTTTAAGTGAGAGAAAAACAAACTGCGGATATGTGCACTTCAAGGGCAGTAGAAACAGAAAAAACTCTTTATCTTGGCAAAGCTTGTAATGATATTCACAACAGTTATGCATATTAGCGGTGGACTCTCTATTTGAATTGTTTGAGGAAATGAGAATGGAGAAGCTAGAAGAATTTATCAACAAGACCAGTTCTTTAAAACAAGAGAATGATTTCACAACAATAGGTCTGTACATATTTACACCATTGCATCTATGACAACAACACCACATATATAGGTTGTTATCGAGTGGGGTAACAATAATTTGGCTAAACTTTATATAATTTATTTTTTAGGGTAATTGGGCTTGAAATGGGGCTTTTGATGTCTTATCGTTGGAGTGTCTAAAGATGTGGGTTGTCTTATACAATTTGGGGATTTGAACCTGGATTAGATTCTCACTATGCATTTAACAAACTTTTTTTTTTGGTAAAAGCAAAAACTAAATATATATTTTGCTAAATGCATGACTATATTAATTTGTGATCATAATTTCAAGGTTAAATTTTCCCTCCTGTTTTTATTTTTAAGTGATAGAAATACAAACTGCGGATATGAACCTATTGCACTTCAAGGACAGTGGAAACAGAAAAACTCTTTATCTTGGCAAAGCTTATAATGATATTCACAATTGTTATGCACATTAGCAGTGGATTCTCTGCTCGAATTGATTGAATAAATTAGAATGGAGAAGCTAGGAGACTGTATCAACAAGATCAGTAGCAAAAAATCAGTTCTTTAAAACGAGAGAATGATATCACAACCCTGATTTTTTTCATAAACTTGTTTCCTTTTAAACAAGCAAGTAAGATGGCATATTGTGTTTGGTAACAAATCTTTGTTGTCCTGTAGATTGTTTGGGCTCGTAAGCGTTTAAAGCGTTCTATTCTACTCTGTTTGTGGTCATATTTTCAACGTTAAAATTCTCCTCTTGTGTATAGTTTCAAGTTTCCTTATAGGAAGCTTCAATATGTGGTCCAAAAGTCATTTCTAATCCAAATGATCTGTCATATAATTTAATTTTAATTGGTTATATGGGATTGAAAAAGAACCCACCCCCACCCGTATTACATCATCACCACTTAGTGGTATTACAACAGCTTGGATATTAACCATGTATCACTTAGCAAAATTTGAAACTGGGTCTCCTCCTTGAATCTTAAGAATAAGGAATCTAAGATATCGCTATTTGATGATGTGTCATGTAATTTGACCCAAACCATGAGTGGAAAAAATTTATGGACAGTTTTTCATTATGGACTGTGAAACCCTAAGTATATTTTGTTAATTTATTTATCTCATTAATGTAGAGACATTCCAAACAAAATTTAAAGCAAGCATTTCTATAACCATTCCTGGTGACATTCACACCTGGGTAAAAGCCAAACACTCAAAACCATAGTAACCAAGTCCGTGAGATGGACCTCAGATTTAAAATAAAAACAATGAATTGATAAACAATGATAGGTACAGAAAAAACATTAATATAGTTAAAAACTAGTTATCTATATCTATATATCTTGTAATACATTCTCATTACGGAAATATTTCAACCTATAGTACTGTAAATTCGTGATCAACAATCCCTTATATCAAAAGATTTCAAACTAATGCAAATAGTATGAGAATGATATCAGGTTTGATTCAGAAGGAAGGATATATTTGCATTAGTAACAACAAGAGTTTCAATTAATCATGTGAAAACAGATAAATGAAATAGAAAAAAAAAATCAAGATTTCCATCAACTGATGAATGGCATAAAGTTTCAATTTTTATGTTGATTTTTAATTTAAATAATTTTTTATGTTTACTGGCTTTGACTTTTGTGCCACCCATAACCAAGTTCCAAAACTCTAAACTCATAAGTGTAAAAAATACTGATAGATTTTTTTCTATTATAGATTATCTAGATTCTAGATTTAATTTCATTTTTATAACATCCGCTGATTTTTAAACCGTGTAACTATGATGAAAAAAAAAGACAACAAATCATAATGACCAAAACCCTCAAGAATTTGAAGAGATAAAATATCATTGAGTGGAGGATTGGGAGTGATGAAATTAGGGTTTCTTGGGAGGGTGGGGATGACGGTGGGCGAGAAGGCTGTTCTGGGAGAGCACGGGAGCGTCGGCAGGTCGAACCAGGGGCTCGGCAGGGGTGGAGGGAGGGCAAACAGAGTCTGGGGACGCCGAGGAGTCCTTGCCAAGTCGCGGCAAGGATCCGCCAGACAAACGGGGAGATGGACCTCGGAAGTCATATGCTTTGGCAGCAGCCTCTGAAACCCTAAGCGGGCTCTTCTCCAAGGAGTTATTTCCGTCCGGGGACGAGTTAGACATCCCGGCGGAAATTCTCTCAAGCTTTGTGGATTTCGAAAAATTTACCCTCATCGGTAAGTTTATTGGTGGTCGTCCCGACATGGAGACCATTCGCAAGTGGGCGTCTGGCAAATGGCGGACCTCTGGTCACTTAGAGCTGGCTGCCCTAACCCGAGGTTTTTTCGCGATTAGGCTGAGCAACAAGGAGGACTACTGTAAAATCCTGGCTGGAGGGCCTTGGTTCTTGGGCCGTAGGAGTCTCTTTCTAAGGAAGTGGGGTTTGGACTTTAACCCCGATACCCAGAATATCAACATTGCTCCAATATGGGTTAGGCTCCCGAGTCTTCCCCTTTTCTGCCGGCATGAAAATGTAATCAGAGGTATTGCTCGGTCCATCGGGGAGCTGATCACTTTAGACCCTCCCACCAGAGCTCGAACTAGATTTGTCCAAGCCCGGTTCTGTGTTTTGGCGGACTTGGAGACGGACCTCCCATCCTCCATTACTCTGCGGTCTGGGGGTACTTTTCTACACAAGCAAGCTATTGTTTATGAGAACAGGCCAGCTTTCTGCCCTCAGTGTAGTTCTCAAGGGCATCTTCAGTCCAATTGTCCTCTACAAAAGCCGAGGAAGAAGGAGCGGGATCCCTGCAACCCTCTGGAGCACGGTGAAGGTCAGACGAAGCACCCTTTTGCGAAAGGCCATGAATCTCCAGGTCCATCTAGGGACCATCTCGAATCCTCCTTACCAGAAGAGGAAATCACCACCCATCCGGACTCCGAGCAGTGTGGTGGGCGCCCCCAACTAGGACCACAGGAGGAAAAGGAACAGGCCCCCCCCTTATCACCACACAAGCAGATTCACCCAAAATTTATGACCAAAACTCTCCCGAGGCACAAAAGTTATTGGAAGACTACCTGCTGGGAAGAAGAGGTTACCAGACTGGTAATATTAGCCCTCGAATTACGAGGAGTCAAAAGCGAGGGGTGGATTTTGGTAGTGAAAGGAAGCAGGGCCGTCCCCCCAACAAGGAAAAGAGAGACAAAGAAACTGCGGCTGATGTTGCAAATGGAACCCAACGGTTGCTGTTTCAGGATGACTTCGATTCTCTGATGGGTGACGCGCTTATCCCAAAACCTCCCTTCCAGCAGGGAAAGGGAAGTAAGAAGAACCTCAAACCGTACGGATGAAATCCTGGATGTGAGAAGACTAAACAGAGTGGCCATTTGGGCCAGGGCAAAAATTTTCCAGCAGGATTTTCAACGGTTTGTTTCAGTCCAGTCATTTTTCTTGGATCCTATCCAACATGTATGCTTCGAATTCTGCCTCCGGGGAAGCAGAAATGTGGAAAGTTATTTCCCAGGTATGGGAGAATTTTTTGTAGTTTTCTTGGCTGTCTTCTTCTGCTTTCCGATGGTCCAGCTTCTCCGGCTAGTTTTTGTTTTCCCAGTTATAATGGCCATGGTTTCCAGGATAATCAGGCAAAAATGCCTTACTTGTAGCCCTCGGGCAATTAGCAGCTTTTTGTTTTTTTTCTGCATACAGGTTTATTCTTCCAGCCAAGAGGCATGAAGCACTATTTAGCAAGGCTGATTTTGTATATAAGGTTTTGGGATCCTCTATAAAAACCCACTGTTAATCTATTATAATAATTACCAAAAAAAAAGCCCTCAAGAATTTTATGCAAGAAATGTCAGAGTCAACAAAACTAAAAGCGACTTTGCAGGCAAAACACAGGCAAAATTATGAAATGACATGCTGTTAACATGGAGACCTAAAATTAAGTCTGGTCTCTCACACACAGTATATAGTAATACATATTATTAAAAAAATTGTATCAATCTTATATAATTAATTAAAAATATATATACAAATTAATGTGAAAACTTGCAAGGTTTTGTATACATGGATTTAAGTTCAAAAATTGCTAAAGCATATATAAAATTTTAGCTTTTTTGCAAGGCTATGTATAATTTAGCTTTAAATTTTGCAAGGCTATGTATACCAGGACCTAGGTTCAAATGCTGGTAAACCATATATTAAAACTTAGCAAGGCTATGTATACATGGACCTAGGTTCAAATGCTGGTAAACCATATATTAAATAGCAAGGCTATGTATACATTGGACCTAGGTTCAAATGCTGGTAAACCATATATAAAAACTTAGTTTTAAATCTTGTAAGGCTATGTATACATGGACCTAGGTTCAAATGCTACTAAGCCATATATAAAAACTTAGCTTTAAATATTGTAAGGCTCTGTATACATGGACCTAGGTTCAAATGCTACTAAACCATATATAATATGGAATAATACTACACAATCACCCAAAATTAGATAAAACGAATTTTAATTCTATATAATAAAAAAAAACATACACAAAATGGGAGGCATACCTTATTGACATTGAGATTAAGTGGCCAGCTGTGAAGCAACTTGTAGAAATAGTCATACATCTCCAAGGAGGTGTTGAAGACCTTGGGACCAAGTTTTACAGGACCCTTCTTCTCCTCCTCCTCCTCCTTCTCCTTAGCCTTTCCATCATCAGCACCACCTTCATTCTCTTCATCACCCTCCCCTTCCCCTCCCTCCTCCTCCTCCTTGTGAGACCCACCATCATCTTCAGCTTCTTCTTGAGCACCACCACCCATGCCATCCAGCCTGGCCTCCTCCACAGACTTCTCTGCACCATTCTGTTGAGACCCACTGGGCTCCTCCACCCTTGCTTTCTTACATGAGCCATCCCCGTCCCCGTCCCCGTCCCCATCCCCATTGTTATCTTCTTGTGGGTCTTCCTCTCTGCCTCTTTTAGTTGCATTTGAAGGGTTTTCCAGCTCCATGGGGACTTCTTCTGCACTAACTACAGTGTTCTCTTTCTCTTCAACAGGGACACCAGTATTGACACCTTCCTCGGCCATGGAGGCTCTCTTTTACCGATCAAAAAGCTAAAAGCTTTAGATCAAGCAGGGACTCAAATGCCGAAGGTAACTAAAATTTAGTTGGTCTTCTTATTTTATAAATAAGAGAAAAACTCCAAAACCCTACTGGTTTATGTGCAGACCTTCTAAACCCAACGGAGGACACAGATTGACAACCCTCGACTCTTTGGATATTGAAGAAGAGGAGGTTGATAGGAGAGTATTTATAGATTTGTTTTAAGGGCCAATCATTTGTTGAAGGCCTGGGATAAAATTTAAAGAAAGCCCACCTTTGGGAGTAAAGGGTCCTATGTTAAAATAATAGAATTGGTATTTATTTGACAATGTTTTTTAAATTTTAAGTTATTTAACAAGATTATTTTAAAATGTGTATTAAGTATGGCAATAATATTACAATTTGAGAGTGTCTATGGTTGTGTGTTAAATTCTTTATTGTTAGAAAGGCTCATGATTGGAAGAAGGAAACTACTTAACCCTAGTAGAGGTTTATCACACTACCCTTAAGATTATGAGTTCTATTATAACATGATAAAGGGTGCACAAATTTTAATTTAATAATAAAATTATATATGTTTAAATTGGGCGGCACAGAGTTTTTAAGTTAATAATAAAATTATATATATTTAAATTTGGTGGCACACAAGTTTTTAATTTAATAATATACTAATTTATTAGATTAATTAAAAATAAAGTAATTTTTAAGGTGTATAGAACTATAAATTATATAAAGAAATAAAGGCACACAAGTTTTTAATTTAATAATATATATTAATTTATTAGGTTAATTAAAAATAAAGTAATTTTTGAGGTGTATAGAACTATAAGTTATATAAAGAAATAAAGGATGTTATTTATCTTATATTCAACTAAATTTCTTTTAAGTTTTATTAGACTCTAACTTTAAACGAGTGTCTATGGTTGTGTTTTAAATTCTCTATTGATAAGCGTAGCTCTCCACTTTAGAATGGTTGTGTTTTAAATTCTCTATTGATAAGCGTAGCTCTCCACTTTAGAAAGGCTCATGATTGGAAGGAAACTACTTAACCCTAACCATATGCGTAAGTTGTAGAGGTTTATCACACTACCCTTAAGATTATGAGTTCTATTATAACATGATAAGGGGTACACAAATTATATATATATATATATATATATATATATATATATATATAAAAAGCAATGGTTACAATCACTTTTTAGTAACTACTAGCTCAACTGGTAGGGTTCAAACTATCTGCAAAGGCTCCCAGGATTTCCACCGTCTCGGTACATGGTAACCCGGCGTGAGATGGGGATTGCCGGACGCACAGGGGTTGCACCGTCGTCATCGATCTGGCGCACCACTCAGAGGAATTGGATCTGGGCTACTGTCCTGTGCATGAGCAAGCCTGTGGGATTGGAACCTAGGTCTCCTCTCGGTAAGCGCCCCAACTTACCAATCCACCTAGACCCACGGTACACAAATTTTTAATTTAATAATAAAATTATATATGTTTAAATTGGGCGGCACACAAGTTTTTAATTTAATAATATATATTAATTTATTAGGTTAATTAAAAATAAAGTAATTTTTGAGGTGTATAGAACTATAAGTTATATAAAGAAATAAAGGATGTTATTTACCTTATATCCAACTAAATTTTAAGTTTTATTAGACTCTAACTTTAAACTTTTTATTCAAACTTCCAAAATCTTATAATTTTTTTTTTATTGAACATCATTTACAAATATCAGCTTTTTTTCGAGCAACCAATGGATGATAATAACCAGGCAACTGCCAGTACACCAAATGTCGTTGGACTTATAATTAAACTTACTCAAGTTAATATTAGTAATTATTTTAGGTTTTTTAAATCAATAATAAAATTATAAGATTTTATTAAATTGAGTTCATTAATATTAGTTTTTATTTCCAAAGGGTTTGTGAGTGTGGACTGTAACTTTAGATTTTTTATTCAAACTTCGGAAACCTTAGAATTAAACCCACTCAAGTTAGTATTAGTTTTTATTTTAGGTTTTTTAAATCAATAATAAAATTATAAGATTTTATTAAGTTGAGTTCATTAATATTAGTTTTTATTTCCAACGGGGTTTGTGAGTGTGTTTACACCTGAAATAAAAAAATATTAGTTTTTATTTTAGGTTTTTTTGAATCCAAGCATGATTTTTTTAATTGATTACATAATATTGAATTGAGTATTGTTTAAATTATATTATTACTTTGGTTTCACAATGGTATTTAGATGAATTAGATAGTAGTATCTTATTAAAAGGCAAGATTTGAACTTATGGTTTTTATTAAAAAGATAAAATAAAAATAATAATAAAAGAAAGTAGATTTTTTTTCAGTTATACAATCACACTATTTTTAGTAATTGACAAGTGCAGGGTTCAAACCACAGGAGTTGCTTCCATTAAACCTATTTCGCTTCATGATTGTTGACTCAATGTGAAGTGGACCACTTGTCGCTCGGGATTCGTACCATCATCTTTGATCTAACACACACGTAGAAGATTTAGATCAGATTACTACCTTTGCAAACAAGTTGTAGATTTTAACATCCATCACAATGTCATAGACCATAAGAGATAGATATTATTTACTTGATATATCGTTAATCCAACTATACTCTACCTTTGAAAACAAGTTGTAGATTTTAACATCCATCACAATGTCATAGACCATAAGAGATGGATATTATTTACTTGATATATCGTTAATCCAACTATACTCTGACTACCAATATATGGTGTGTAACCCTACTCCTCTCAGGAGTCAAAATCTTGAACCTCTATTCAAAGTTTCAAGATCTCCAACTTTAGGTTACTTAGGCTGAACAACTTAAGATAATATCACTTATTTTTTTAATTGAAGATATTGTATATGAGGACCTAAGACCGTGAGGTTTAAAGCCTTGACCTTCTCACAACAAGTGCCTTGGACTCATCACTCCTCCAAAACCTCGTGATTTAATGTAATTTTATTTTAGTGGATGATTATTTTACTTCAATTGATTATGTATAGGATTTCTTCTCACAACAAGTGCCATGGACTCCATCACTTCTTCAAAACCTTGTGGTTTAATGTAATTTTATTTTAGTGGATGATTATTTTACTTCAATTGATTATGTATGGGATTTATTCTCACAACAAGTGTTCTGGACTCATCACTCCTCTAAAACCTTGTGGTTTAATGTCATTTTATTTTAGTAGATGAATATTTTACTTCAATTGATTATATGGGATTGAAATGAGTCCTACTTATATTATGTCATCATCATCATGTAGTTGTATTATAATAGCTTAGATATTATCTATGTATCGCTTAGCAAGATTTGAATGTGTTATTTTTTTCAATTGGTTGTATAGGATTGAAACAAGGCTCATACTTATTACATTGCGACGATTTGGATATTATCCATGTATAGCTTGGCAAGATTCGAACCTAGGTGTCCTCCTTAAATGTTGAGGAATCTAACTCGAACCTAGGTCTCCTCCTTAAATGTTGAGGAATCTAACTCGAACCTAGGTCTCCTCCTTAAATGTTTAGGAATCTAACTAGTAAACTAATATCATTTAATAAAAAAAATATATCAGTTACTAAAGTGAAGCAAAATTATAAACATACATAATATCTTGCATAAATTAGATTGACGACTTGTACCTCTTAGCCTATTACCCCATTGAAGAAGAATTTGACAAGTGATAAGGCTCACAAACTACTTAAATCCTTCAATTGGATCAATGTGGGACCATGACACACTACACTAAAGACAATTGAGTATTAGAGTGGAGGAAGTTGCTAAATAATCAATATGGATCTCTGAAGAACACAAGCTTATACTGAGAGGGGGGTGAACAGTATAAGACCACTTTTTACTTTTTCTTTCCCAATCAATATTATGCAATATATCAATGGCAATATCAATAGTAGTAATCAAAGCAATGCACAAATCACCACACACAATAGAGACACCAATTTAACGTGGTTCACCCAATGTGGGCTACTCCACGGAGAAAATATTTCACTAAAATTTTCTCAACAAATCTCTTGGGAAACCTTTCCCTATTACAATGTTTATGGACCTCTATCCAAAGGAGACACCAATCCCCTAATCAAGTTCATGGATCTCTATCCATAGAATACACCAATATCCTTAGATGTGGTTCATGGATCTCTATCCATAGGAGAACTCCTTTCTCCTCTGCTCTAGCTGGTGATCTTCTAGAAGAACTACTGCCTCCACTACACTGGCTTATGGATCTCTATCCACTGAAGACTCCTATCCTCACTCAGAAGACCTATCCTCACTACCCTAGCTAATGGACCTCTATCCACTGGAGACTATCATCCTCTATACTCTATCACCTCCAAAGCTTGCTCTCAGCTCTATCTCAAATCTGCACTAAACATGGTCCTTCGATCTAGCACAAATTTGCTCAATCTTTTCCAAATACTCAAATTTAATTAATTTATCTTAAATTTATACTAAACATAGTCTTTGATCTAGCACAAATCTGCTCAATATCTATCCTCAAATATATACTAAACATAATCCTTCGGTCTAGCATAAATTTGCTCAATCTCTATCCTCAAATATGTACTAAACATAATCCTTCGATCTAGCATAAATTTGCTCAATCTCTATCCTCAAGCCTTAACACAAAGCTTGACTCAATCACAAATCAACTCTGCTAGATCTACCCCAAACCTTAACCCAAGGTTTGAATAAATCAATCAATCAACTCTGCTCTCAAGTCTTCTCAAAGACTTATCTCAAATCTGCATTGTAAGCTTCCACAAAATCTCACACTAATCTATCCACAAGTCCTCTCTAGAACTTGTCCAATCTGCTCAACAAGTCTTCACCAAGACTTACCTCAAATCTGCTCAACAAGTCCTCACTAGAACTTGTCCAATCTGCTCAACAAGTCTATCACATAAAACCTCTTCAATCACTTAGACAAGTTTCACACAAAATCTTGTTTAACATCATAAAAACATATAGAGAATTGTTAGAGACTCAATATGCTTCACACTCACAACAATGCTCAATCACTTTCAATCTCTTTCTCAAATCAAATTAGAATATAGAACAATTTGTTTCATAGAACTTGAACTATCACTTCAACACTTCCACTTGACTAGGCTCAATCAACTCCACTCAATAAAACACTCCTTGCTTACAAACCCTAGTCCAAGCATATGAACACTCACTCAATTATTTCCAACAATGCTTATCAAACAATCTCACATAACAATGATACTCATGTTCTTGCACAAACCCTAGTTTCAAGATAGTTCTCAACTTCACATAACAATGATACTCATGATCTTTCACAAACCCTAATCATGCATATGAAGGCTCATTCAATATTTCCAACAATGCTTATCAAACAAGGTTTCTATCATCAACTTTCACTCCAAAAAACACTACCAAACTCAACAATGCTTATCAAACAACCCTTTTCTCTCCAACTTAGCATTCACAACATCCAACAATCACTCACAAGGAAGATGTGCCCATACCTTTTGTTTGATGAAGAATTATCCTTAAACACCTGTTTTAATCATAACCACTCTCTTTGCCAATCACAAGGGTTAGATGTCACAAATACACCTTATCACTCCCTCTAGATCTTAATGCACTTCTAAAAGAAAAATAATCACCACTTCAAAATATCCCAAGGCATTGACAAGTTTTTAGATTTTTAATCAAATTATTTTATCTCCTTTTTATAAAGCAATATTACAATCAAAATAAAATTCCTTTTTCACCTTTTAACTCCACTCTCTAATTTATTTTCTAGGCATCAAAGAATTAAAATAAAATATTTTAATCCTTATATCTCCCTACTTCAAACCACTACCCTCTTAATGATATGTATGCCTTAAAACACCCTTTATTATATCATAGACCTTGCAAAAATTAAATTAATTTTTCATACCTTAGAATTTGCACCAAAATGTTTGCACACCACACAAACTACCTCTATCCATGAATTCGAACCCGAAACCTCACTGCCAACATTGCACCCTAGCGAATGCTAGGCTTGCCACCTGGGCTACGTGCCCAGTTGAAACAAAGGCCTCACGATGTCCCTTTTATCCTTGTCTTTCATGCAAAACATGTCGAATGCAAAAACTCTTTCCTTTCTTCCTTGCAAAACGTGATCGTGCGACTTGAACCCATGACCTAGCCTCCATGAAAGTCTTATCTCTACCTTGCCTACCATCTATGCTACCCAACGCATCATGTAGGATTTTCATGCCCTCTCTTACTTCAACGTCCACTTCTTTGTCCTATCCAAATTGCATGAAAACTCTTCCCTCGAAGTGCACAAAATATTATTTGTCTCCACTTAGGCTTCGAATGCATGATCGACTTTGGGAAAATAAATTTACCCCCTCTTTATATGCAATATGATAAATATGAAGACGTCGGCCCTTATTTCGATTTGCCACCATTTTTCAAAAAGAACTTTGGCACCAAGAATAATTTAAATTAAAATTTTAACCAAAAGGTTAAAATATTTTAATTAAAATTATTTAACCTTTGCCTCCTTTAATATTTTTAAAACTTGCTCACTTGCTCTTTTCAAGGAGAATTCTTTGCACATATAAAACCTTATTTTTCTCATGGGGCCCCAACTTAATATAATATTAAAAAATATTTTAATTTATCTTTTTGACCCATGGCCTCTTTTGTAGAGATCTTCCTTCAAAATAATTTATTACTTCAAACTCATGGTTCTAATTACTTTGGAGAGAACCTTGCCTTGTATTTACTTTTGACATCAATGACAACAAAACTTGCTCATATTTCCAACAATCTCCCCCTTTGTCATTGATGGCAACCCATTTACCTTTTATCATTTCTTTTACCTCTTTCTATTCTGCTCCCCCTAGAAACTACTCCCCTTGATTGAATGCTTTCCTCCTAACTCAAATCTCTCCCCTTACTCAAATATCTCTCCCCTTTGTCATCAATGGCAAAGGGTCACCTTTGGGGCTCGGGGCTAAGAATGAAACTCTTAGCTTAGCCCCTCCCCCACCTCCTCTTGAGGTGGTTAATTCTGGGGTGGGAGTATTTCTACTCCCAACATGCACTGATATTTACCTTTGTCCACTTTCCTCCTCATCTGATCCTTCTGATTCCTCTGACTATTCCTGTTCCTGCTTGTCTCTAGAATTTCTGCTCTACACCACTTTGTTGTATGTCCATCATTATTGCACTTATAACACTTAATGTTATTATTCCTTGGAGGTGAAAATATCTTGGGATTTCTCCTGGTGAAGCCATATCTATTCCTATCATGAATCCTGCAATTCATTGCCTTGTGACCAAACTGATTACAAGAGTAGCAATACCCTTGAAAAAGTTACCTATTTTTGAACTTCCCATATTCTTGTCTTTCATGTGTCCTGCATTATGAAGCTTTGTACCCAAACCTGTGACATGAGAAGCATCATCCATTGAAACTACCTTGCCTTGACCTCATTGGTCTCTTAGTCTCTTTTACCCTATGTTGGTTCCTGTTCCATCTGTTCCTCTTTTGTGCATTGTTCCTTTCCTTGTTGAACTTTCTATTGTCCAACTCATCCTCAGAAGTCTCACTCTCTCTTACACTCTCTTCTTCTGAAGTTTCTTCTTCTTCAGAACTTGAGGTTGACTCCTCTCCTTGTTTCTTTTGTACCTGTTCAAAACCAAGTCCTGTCTTGCTTGATGTAGGTTTTTGTATCTTGATAATCTTATCTAAATTCTTTGAGCTTCTTCCAAACTTGTGTAACCTATCCTTAGACTCTTTTACTTCTTTCCTTAGTAGAGCTACCTCATGCTCTAACCTTTCACATTCTAAAACCTTTGCTTCTAACTTCTCTTTGAATCTCCTTGTCTTAGCCATTGACTTATTTAGATCCTCTATAAGCTTTCCTTTCTCTTCATCACATTCTTGAAACTGAAGCTTAAGTTTGGAGTTTTGCTTTCTTACCTTCTTTAATGCATCAAGGGCATGAATAAGCTCTCCCTCAAGATCAACTTCTCCATTCTCTGATTCTTCCTCTATTTTTTTGCCTTTGAAAATATCTTCATTCTTTTCTGACTCATCTTTTATAGGATCACCTCCTTCTTCTTCTAATGCCATTAGAAGATTCTCTTCTGGTCCTTCAAGTGTATCTTCATATTCATCATCACTAAAACTGAAACCACTTCTTGTACAACTATCTTCAATATGACCAAAATTACCACATCTAAAACACTTGAGAATTATTGGTGACCTTTTCTTAACCACTTCCTTTTCTTTTTCCATAAATAGAACTTCATATTTATCATTATCTGAGGAACTATCATCACTATCACTTGAATACTTACTTGCTTTGTCTACATAGAAACTCTTCTTCTGTCTTTGGAAGAACTTATTTCCTTGCTTGCCTTGTCCATCCCTACTTTTCTTTTGGTACCTGTATTTTTTTGTTTCCTTGTTCTTATGATCTTATTTTTCTTCATCATTGCTATTTCTAGCTTCTTGAAAATCAGATGCATAGTGACCATACTTTCCACAATTGAAACATCTAACAGATTTCATACCTTTAAAATTTCTTGGATCCTTGTTCCTTCTGCCATAATTTGCTTCTTCATCATTGGATGACTCATTGCTTGAATCTGACTTCTTACCCTTAGTCTTCTTAGTAGCTTTGAATGTTGCTTCTTTTTAGGGAATAGGTTCCTCTTTTGTTCTCATCTCAAAAGTTGTGAGAATGCCATGTAATTCATCCCTTGTCAAAATATCACTATCTTTTGATTCCTCTATAGCTAAAATATTTTCACTAAACCTTTTTGGGAGTGACCTTAAAATCTTATCACAAACATTAGATTCTTGAACTTCAAGTCCAAGTCCTTGCATGGAGTTAACAACCTCATCTACACGAAGTAGATAAGCACTAATGTTTTCCTCATCCTTCATTTTTAGATCTTCAAATATTCCCTTGAGATTTCGTAACTTTACCTTTTTGACCTTTTTATCTCCTTCATATATGCCTTGCAACTTATCCCAAATTTCTTTTGTTGATTTGCAGTGCATAACCTTTATAAACTCTGTTCTATGCAAACCTCTCAAAATTGCATTCATTGCTTTTGAATTGTAATGATGTAGAAGCTTACCATATTTATCTGTAGGTGGAGTAGCTGGTGGTGTGTATCCATTTTCAACTGCTTCCCATATTTCATTTCCAAGTGCCATCAGGTGAATCTTCATTCTCATACTCCAAAATACATAATCACTCCCATCAAATACTAGTGCTGAATTATCTAAGGATCCACTCTTAGAATCCATTTGTGTTCTTGTAAGATTTTCCTTCAAGCTATTAAACTCTTTCGAAGGAACCCGCTCTGATACCAATTGAAGAACACAAGCTTATACTGAGAGGGGGTGAACAATATAAGACCACTTTTTACTTTTCTTTCCCAATCAATATTATGCAATATATCAATAGCAATATCAACAATAGTAATCAAAGCAATGCACAAATCACCACACACAATAGAGACACCAATTTAACATGGTTCACCCAATGTGGGCTACTCCACGGAGAAAATATTTCACTAAAATTTTCTCAACAAATCTCTTGGGAAACCTTTCCCTATTACAATGTTTATGGACCTCTATCCAAAGGAGACACCAATCCCCTAATCAAGTTCATGGATCTCTATCCATAGGAGAAATCCTTTCTCCTCTGCTCTAGCTGGTGATCTTCTAGAAGAACTGCTGCCTCCACTACATTGGCTTATGGATCTCTATCCACTGAAGACTCCTGTCCTCACTCAGAAGACCTATCCTCACTACCCTGGCTAATGGACCTCTATCCACTAGAGACTATCATCCTCTATACTCTATCACCTCCAAAGCTTACTCTCATCTCTATCTCAAATCTGCACTAAACATGGTCCTTCGGTCTAGCACAAATCTGCTCATTCTAATAATCTATCCTCAAATATGTACTAAACATAGTCCTTCGGTCTAGCACAAATCTGCTCAATCTCTATCCTCAAATCTGCACTAAACATAGTCCTTGATCTAGCACAAATCTGCTCAATATCTCTCAAGTCTGCCTAACTCTTTTCACAAATTTACTCAATCTATCCTCAAGCCTTAACATAAAGCTTGACTCAATCACAAATCAACTCTGCTAGATCTACCCCAAACCTTAACCCAAGGTTTGAACAAATCAATCAATCAAATCTGCTCTCAAGTCTTCTCAAAGACTTATCTCAAATCTGCATTGTAAGCTTCCATAAAATCTCACACTAATCTATCCACAAGTCCTCTCTAGAACTTGTCCAATATTCTCAACAAGTCTTCACCAAGACTTACCTCAAATCTGCTCAACAAGTCCTCACTAGAACTTGTCCAATCTGCTCAACAAGTCTTCACCAATTCTATATATATATTTAGCCACAAAATTACTCAACTCAACTCAACTTAACAAAAACCTCTTCAATCACTTAGACAAGCTTCACACATAATCTTGTTTAATCTCATAAAAACATATAGAGAATTGTTAGAGACTCAATATGCTTCACACTCACAACAATGCTCAATCACTTTCAATCTCTTTCTCAAATCAAATTAGAATATAGAACAATTTGTTTCACAGAACTTGAACTATCACTTCAACACTTCCACTTGACTAGGCTCAATCAACTCCACTCAATAAAACACTCCTTGCTTACAAACCCTAGTCCAAGTATATGAACACTCACTCACTTATTTCCAACAATGCTTATCAAACAATCTCACATAACAATGATACTCATGTTCTTGCACAAACCCTAGTTTCAAGATAGTTCTCAACTTCACATAACAATGATACTCATGATCTTGCACAAACCCTAATTCATGCATATGAAAGTTCATTCAATGTTTCCAACAATGCTTATCAAACAAGGTTTTTATCATCAAATTTCACTCCAAAAAACAACCAAACTCAACAATGCTTATCAAACAACCCTTTTCTCTCCAACTTAGCATTCACAACATCCAACAATCACTCACAAGGAAGATGTGCCCATACCTTTTGTTTGATGAAGAATTGTCCTTAAACACCTGTTTTAATCATAACCACTCTCTTTGCCAATCACAAGGGTTAGATGTCACAAATACACCTTATCACTCCCTCTAGATCTTAATGCACTTCTAAAAGAAAAAATAATCACCACTTCAAAATATCCCAAGGCATTGACAAGGCTTCATTAGATTTTTAATTAAATTATTTTATCCCCTTTTTATAAAGCAAGATAAAAATAAAATTCCTTTTTCACCTTTTAACTCCACTCTCTAATTTATTTTCTAGGCATCAAAGAATTAAAATAAAATATTTTAATCCTTATATCTCCCTACTTCAAACCACTGCCCTCTTAATAATATGTATGCCTCAAAACACCCTTTATTATAACATAGGTCTTGCAAAAATTAAATTAATTTTTCATACCTTAGAATTTGCACAAAAATGTTTGCGCACCACACAAACTACCTCCACATGAATTCGAACCCGAAACCTCACTGCTAGTGTTGCACCCTAGTGAATGCTAGGCTTGCCACCTGGGCTATACGCCCAGTTGAAACAAAGGCCTCATGATGTCCCTTTTGTCCTTGTCTTTCATGCAAAACACGTCGAACAAAAAACCTTTCCTTTCTTCCTTGCAAAACGCGATCGTGCGACTTGAACCCATGACCTAGCCTCCACGAAAGTCTTATCACTGCCTTGCCTACCGTCTGCGCTACCCAACGCATCGTGTAGGATTTTTGTACCCTCTCTTATTTCAACACCCACTTCTTTGTCCTATCCGAATTGCACGAAAACTCTTCCCTCGAAGTGCACGCACGAAATATTATTTGTCTCCACTTAGGCTTCGAATGCATGATCGACTTTGGGGAAATAAATTTACCCCCTCTTTATATGCAATGTGATGAATATGAAGGCGTCGGCCCTCATTTCGATTTTGCCACCATTTTTCAAAAAGAACTTTGGCGCCAAGAATAGTTTAAATTAAAATTTTAACCAAAAGGTTAAAATATTTTAATTTAAATTATTTAACCTTTGCCTCCTTTAATATTTTTAAAACTTGCTCACTTGCTCTTTTCAAGGAGAATATTTTGCACACATAAAACCTTATTTTTCTCATGGGCCCAATTAATATAATATTAAAAAATATTATAATAATATTTATCTTTTTGACCCATGGCCTCCTTTGCTGAGATCTTCCTTCAAAATAATTTATTACTTCGAACTCATGGTTCTAATTACTTTGGAGAGAACCTTGCCTTGTATTTACTTTTGACATCAATGACAACAAAACTTGCTCATATTTCCAATAATCTCATATCAATATTAAGGATATATATATTATTATTGTTGTTTTTAGTGTGAGAAACCCCTACGATCGACGTTGGGCATCCCCATACCAACCATGACCTTTAATAAGGGTGAGAGCTGAGCTTATCAATCGAGACCAAACACACAACCATACACACACCCACCCCCTCACACACTTGCCCATGCCATAGTTTAAACCTTAAACCTTAGACCTCCTGAAGAAGAGCTTAAGCCCGAATCATTGTGTTGTCCCCTTGGGGACTCCTTTTTTATTATATTAATATCATATTGGGTGAGTCTTTGTGTTGATGTGTAAATATATTAGTTTTAATGCTCTCAAGGAGGACAACACAATTGTTTGGGCTTTGGCTCTTCTTCAAGAGGTCTAAGGATCAAATTGTGGCATGAGTGAGTGTGTGAGGGTGTGTTTGGTCCCTATTGATAAAATCATCTCTCCCCCTTACAAGAATTCATGGTGGGATGGGGATGCCCAAACCTAAGCATCGGGTTTCTTACACTAACCAAATCTTATATATATAAGTTTTAATGTATTATATGTTATTTTTTAAGCTTTGACAATTATGCTTATTAATAAGTTATTTAATTTATATATATATATATATATATATATATATATATATATATATATATATTAAAGTTTTAATGTATTATATGTTGTTTTTAAAGCTTTGACAATTATGCTTATTAATAAGTTATTTAGGGTAACACATGGAGAGTCAAGGGTGACACATTCTATAGAGTAATAATTATATTGGTATTGTTAATAAGGTGAGTGAATTGACATTGCATATCTCTTCATCACATGATAATATTGGTGACCTAGGTGTTGTAGGTGAGTTGGAGAGGAGAGGGCAATCCTCTAAGGGAGGTCCCAGGTTCAAATCTCCACCCTACCAAAAAGCTGAATTGGGTATCTAAAATCCAATTGATAATGTTGGTGCGGGCAGGGTCGAGTGCGACCCTCGAGTGACTTTGACGGTGTAGAACCCCTTGTTCATGGTCTCTCAGACCAAGGCGGCTCCGCAAGGGGTTTTTCGCTTTAAAAAAAAATATGATAATATTGGTGGTTGTAGGGAGTGGACTGAAGAGAACATAGCCCCCTAGAAATGTCTATATATTCTAACTAATGAGATGAGTTATGCAATCCCCACATGGGAATCGATATCGTGTAAGGAGAAAAATAGATAATGAATGAGTTAATGGTGGATGGTGATTCTAGTAAATTTGGGTCTTTGATTTGTCAAAATTCACAATGCTTTCTAGAAATGAACTGAAGTAAATCATACACTCAAATCTTATACAATAAAAATGACAAAAAAATGACAAAAAAGAGAAGGATTTTGTGAGCACCTGTAGGCACCATACATAATAACTATATCCATAAATAGTATTACACAATGTATAAATGAGGAGTGTAAGGGGGTATTTATTGAAGAACATAAGCTTATACTGAGAGGGGGGATGAACAATATAAGACCACTTTTTACTTTTCTTTTCAATCAATATTATGCAATGTATAGATAGCAATATCAACAACAGTAATCAAAGCAATGCACAAATCACCACACACAATAGACACCAATTTTATGTGGTTCATCCAATGTGGGCTACTCCATAGAGAAAATATTTCACTAAAATTTTCTCAATCAATCTCTTGGGAATCCTTTCTCCTAATCAAGTTTGTGGATCTCTATCCACAGGAGAACTCCTTTCTCCTAACTTTGACTGGTAATATTCTAGAAGAACTGTTGCCCTCATTACTCTGGCTAATGGATCTCTATCCACTAAAAACACCTATCCTCACTGCCTTGGCTAATGGATCTCTATCCACTGGAGACTGTCATCCTCTATACTCTATCACCTTCAAAGCTCTATTTCAAATCTGCACTAAACACAGTCCTTCGGTCTAGCACAAATCTGCTCAATATCTGTCTCTGGTCTGGCACAAACCTATCCTCAAATCTGCACCAAACTCTATCCTTAAATTTGCACTAAACACAGTCCTTCGGTCTAGCATAAATTTATCCTCAATCTCTATCCTCAAGCCTTAACACAAAGCTTGAATCAATCTCAAATCAACTCTATTGGATCTACCCCAAATCTTAACTCAAGGTTTGAACAAATCAATCAATCAACTCTTCTCACAAGTCTTCTCAAAGACTTGTCTCAACTCTGCCTTGTAAGCTTCCATAAAAGCTCACACTAATTTTTCCATAAGTCCTCTCTAGAACTTGTCCAAATCTGCTCTACAAGTCCTCACTAGAACTTGTCCAAATTTGCTCTACAAGTCCTCACTAGAACTTGTCCAAATCTACTCAATAAGTCCTCACTAGGACTTATCCAAATTTGCTCTCAATCTGTATTGTAAGATTCCACAAAAGCTCACACAAATCTATCCACAAATCTTCTCAAATGCTTGCCTCAAATCTGCTCAACAAGTCCACACTATAACTTTTCCAATCTCATAGAAACATAAAGAGAATTGTTAGAGACTCAATATGCTTCACATTCACCTCAATACTCAATTACTTTCAATCACTCTTTTAGAAACATATGGAGAATTTTTAGAGACTCAATATGCTTCACATTCACCTCAATACTCAATCACTTTCAATCACTCTTTTGAAACATACAGAGAATTTTTAGAGACTCAATATGCTTCACATTCACCTCAATACTCAATCACTTTCAATCACTCTTTTGAAACATACAAAAAATTGTTAGAGACTCAATATGCTTCACATTCACAAAATCTCAATCACTTCCAATCTCTCTTTTATCACAGAAACATGTAGAGAATTGTTAGAAACTCAATATGTTTCACACTCATCAATACTCAACCTCTTTCTCTTAACAATTCAGAATATAGAATAACTTATTTCACAGAACGTGAACAATCACTTCAACACATTCACTTGACTAGGCTCAACCAACTCTACTCAATTAATCACTCAATGAAATAATCCTTGCTCACAAACCCTAGTCCAATCACATGAAAAATCACTCAAATGTTTCCAACAATGCTTATCAATCAATCTCACATAACAATGATACTCATGTTCTTTCCAAAACCTAGTTCAAGTTCTTCACTCAATTACTCACTTCAACAACAATGCTTATAAAAAAATCTCACATAACAATGATACTCATGTTCTTTCCAAACCCTAGTTCAAGTTCTTCACTCAATTACTTACTTCAACAACAATGCTTATAAAACAAGGTTTTATCAATCACTCTTTTTATTCCAGAAAACCTTGAAGCAATAAATCAAAACACTCTCAACAATTATAACCAAATAATCCTTTTCACTCCAACTTTTCATACACAACTTTCAACAATCACTCACTAGGAAGATATACCCATACCTTTTGTTGGATGTCAAGGTGCCTTTGAAAAACCTATCTCAATCACAATTTCCTTCTTTCTAGTTCCAATGGTTAACACAACAATATAACTTCAAAACTTTCTTAAAATATTCCTTTAGTCACAAAATAATCACAACTCAATTTATGCCTTATTGCTCCCTTTAAAAATAACACTCATCATAACATACATGAAATAATTACTTGGATACACCTTATAAACTCCAACTCAAAATAATGTTTTAACACCATAAAACATCAACCAAACACCTTACTATCCTTTCAACCACTTGAGCAAATAATATTAAAAATATAATTTTGCAAATCCCTTATAACTCCCCTTTCTACCTTAGAAACCAATTATAATATGCAAAAATTAATTTCTAAATGCTCAAACTATATTCCCGAAATTTTTGGCGTCCAATATTAAAGCATACCTCTTTCTTCCCCAAAAAGGGGGTTCGACGAGTGTAGACACCTAAAATGCGTCATGTCGAGGTGACTACTCATATGGGACATGCTAGAAGACCATATGGAAGACCTTTGGATAGATCCAAGGTATAGTAGTGGTTCTTACCACTCAATTGGGCATCTTTGCCTAATCAGTTCTAGCCACGGCTGACAGCCGTGGCCCCCAATCTACCAATTGGGGACCATAGCTGACACCCGCGGTTAGCAGTGCTAGCCGTGGATGACACCCATGGTCAGGACTGAAGTTTAGTTGGCCTTCATCCGACCCCAAAAGTTGGTTGCAATGGCCAATTGGTTGCATATTGGAGCGGTTTGAGCGAGGAAGGATCCAGAACCTTCCATCCAACTGACTCAACTGCCCAATCTTGATCTTGGCTTCATGAGGAAGCCACCCCTAGCCCTTGGCAAGTGCTATAAGATCCCCCTCCGAATTGGGGATAAGTCTAGATGAAGTGTGAACAATTGAGCAGCGAAGCCCTATCGAATTGCATACTCACTTGCATACATTGAGAGGGATAACTTTGCTACCCAATTGGAGATCAAATCGCTATGGAAGCCCTAGGAGCCTAGGAGAGCCAAGAAACGCAAATTCATGCAATCGATGCACAATTCGGATAATTCAACCACCAAACCTATCAAAGGACATAGAGGCGACCCTTGACCATCAATTTGGCAAGGAGGATCGGAGAGGAAGCCCTAATTCTAAGGGCAAATCTACTAAGAGCTCAGCCACGGCTGTCAGCCACGGTCTACAGTGCTGACCACATCTCAGACCCATGGTGAGCAAATGGCTATGGATCCCCTTGTTTTATTTCTTGCAGATTATTTGATTAGATCATATTATGCTTAGTATAGGTTCATTTAACATTTTAGAGACATTTGATCGATGGAATAGGTGATCAATTGAAGTAGATTTCCCTTCATTAAGACAATTTAGCAATTAGTGCAATTGTGGTTTGTTTCATGCTTTCATGTCTTTTATTTGGTAAACTAACCATATGGGCAAATAACTATGCTTTCTATTTACATATTTCCATTAATATTTTTAAGTATTGCATAGGTTTAGCATGTTTATTGCTTTTCTTTATTATACTAGTTTTATGGTATTTTCATGTGCACATCCTTTAAAGGGCCTCATCAAGAGAGGCTACCTTTGCTTTTAACAAGTTGTATGTTGTTTCTTGACTGCAGGAAACAAATTTGAAGGAGATTCAATCATCTAATTCCTTCCTCAATGCGAAGAAGAGGGTCAACTCCACCCTAGAGCAGTTTGTGACTATTTAGAGAGCCTTAGTATTGTGCCTACCCCGTTGGGGGCTTTGGAATTGTATCAATTGTATCAACATTTGGGTGACCCTAAGAGGGGCATGATTGTAACCGAGATTCATTTTCAATATTAATAAAAGAAGCATCCATTTTCTTGTTATTTGCAATCTTGTTTATCATTTTATGCTTTTATGTTGATTTCAATTGATGTATTAGATAGGTGCATGCTTTTTGGATAGGTCAGAAGGCGATCACGATGGAACTCCATAAATATTGCCATGTTTTACTGACTATGGTTTGGTTTTTCATGATAGGTGCTCACCGTGGTTGACAACCATGGTCAAAAAGTTGGCCCATGGTTGACAGTCGTGGTCTACAGTGGCAACCACGCATCAGAGCCGTGGTTAGCATCTGACACAACAGACAATAGGAGTTCAAAGCTAGATCAGATGAGGACCTGAGGTAGGCCCTTCTGACACTCTCTGTCTCTGTATTTTGCCTCTATGTTTTTCCAGAATGCATAAAATGGAATTTAATTAGGACACCTTAAGAAAAAAAGAAAATGAATTAGGTCCTAGGATTTCATTTTATTATGCTTTAGCTAGGCGCTACTAGGAACAACGGACCTCTGAGTGCAGTCCGCCCTAGACTCCAGCATGCTAGAATATTTTATGTGGTGGTTTTGCATGCTTGAGGCCTAATCAGAGGCCATTTATCATCGTAACTTGCATTGTCAAAAGGTCATGTAGGATGTAGCATGCATTTTCTGAATATGAAACGTTCTTTTTATGCATATCATTTAGGAAATGATCATGTGAGTGTTGTATTATGCATCTTTCCTTTTATGCAATCATTAAAATGAACCACACACACCACGTTTCAATTAAATGCTAGTGAGTTGGAAGTGACATCCAACCACTAGTAGGGTTTCAATGATGGTGGAGGTGATTTCCATCCATTGGCCCAACTCCCATGTACCCTATGTTCTAGACCAATATCGGATCCAAGAACCTTTCGTACCCTAGAAAATTTGCATGTATTCTCTTCGGAGGGTATAATGCTGACTAGGGAAAATGGGTGAGGATCTGGGAGGACTTGTGCTCCTTGACCGTGTGTGGGCTTCATTACCACACATTATAGGTTGGATTACATGACTTGGAGTTCATAGCCAAGTTGTCGAGCTATGAGTATATAGGTGAAAGCCAATTAAACTGAGATTATCATCCAACAAGCTTTCAAACATGATAAGAGTTTCTAATACTGATACAACAAATTGAAAACACATCAAACAGTTTAGGGCTCATTTTAAATTGTAAAAGAGATAATCACCATTGTATACCTTGTTTGCATAATAAAAGATAAATCTAGACACTAGGTGCACCATGGTGGAGACACGAGGAGGTCGACAGAGGCTTAATTTTGATGCCAATGACCAAGCCCCACCAAATTCACAACAAAATGTGTCGAACCCTCACCCACATGCACTTCCCGAACATCATTCGATGAGCATCAGAGGAGACAATTCGACACGAGGGGACACCATTGAGCGTACCCCTGATAGAGGAGCTTCTATACACTCTTCTAGATGTAGGATAGAGCATGGAGCCTCTCAACATGAGGGTGCTCCACTCGGAAGCCATTATCGAGATCACAGTGCACGTGCATCCATGGGATCGACCGATGAGTATGTCATACAGGGGCCAAGTTGGTACCCCTACATACTAAGTCTACAGGAGGTTCCATACCTCCAAATTTAGAGTATAGAAGAGATCGAGATCCACCCATTCAGGGGCATGCTGATAGGCCCACTTTCGAGCATAGGTCTGTTCACACTCCCATGCGTAGTGAACCTCGCAAGATCACTATCGACATATCCAAGGTGGGAGCCAATGGTACACCACCGCATGAGCCATGGTGATCTAGATAGTTGGATGGTTTAGGTGGCATCCTCGAGCAGTTAGGCTACAAGCCTTCAGCTCCACCCACTCGTGCTCCGAGTGAGCATAGCGAGAGCATTATTAGGGCTACCAGAGAACATGGGGAGGCTTCCAAGTGCCCTCATGGTTCACATCCACCATCCATGCATGGTGGCACACAACATAGGACTCAACATGATGCCAATGTCATCTTCATGGACAAAGGCAAAGGCATAGGAAATCCGCTAGATGGGTACAGAACCCATAAGGTCACTCACATGGAGCACACATACCAGAGGCCTCTTACGACCGATCACATTGATAGATCACATAGACTGGTATCCGAGCAGAGATGACAACTCCTTCAAGATCAATTGGAGGATGCCCATGCAGAGAGGCAATGTATTGAATATGAGAATATTCAGTCACAAAGGCTCATTAGACAAAGATTATATGAGCAGCGTATGCATGAGGAATGCATCCTTACCCAAAAGGAGCATGTAGAACAAGAGGATAGGCTAGCCAGGGCTGGTTTATACACTCATACTGAGCATGGAGAGCGCATTCATAGGAGGGCTTTTTCACAAGCCGACGTGCATCAGGAGCGCAGAGATGCTCACACTCATGTCAGTGCCCAATAGAGAGAATGACCACCACCATTCGAAGATCAGAGGCAAAGACAATATGAGGAAGAAGAGGGAGATGGAGCTGATCATGGATATCTCGAAAGCTCCCATGTTGAGGAGGAGGAAGAGCAACATCCTCCACCTTGATAGAGGAAGAATGTACCTCCAAGACCACCCTCACATCAGCTTAGGGAGGAGGACTTTCTATCCTCGTAGGCCTATAAGGTCTTAGCAGAGAAAGTGAAAGCAATCGAGAGGTAAGGCATGACTTTTCAAAAGTCGACATTGAGCAAGATTCATAATGAGCCTTTGGACCCCTCGGTGCCTACTCCAGCATATCCTGAGCATTTTGTCATGCCCAGGCTAGATAAATTCAAAGGTGACAAAGATGCGCAAGAGCATGTCACAAGATTTTTGGACGTATGCTTCCAGATTGCAAGCAACAATGCCTTGCTTTTGCGTACATTCATCACAACCCTCTCAGGCCCAGCTCGAGAGTGGTTTAATCAGTTGAAGAAGCATAGTATCACCAGTTTTGAGCAACTAGCTGACACCTTTCTAGAACGCTTTTCTTTTGGCATCAGGAAGCAAGCTAACCTTTCCGATCTGGCTGTGCTAGCTCAACGTGATGATGAGCCAGTCCTAGAATATGAAAAGAGGTGGAGGAGATTAATGGTAAAGTTGCCATTCCCCATTCCTGCTATAGAACTGACCCGGATGTTCATGAAGAGTTGTGCCAAGCACATCTCATTATTGTTGCAACTACAATAGTACCAGATATTCGAGGAAGCTTTGGTGCAAGCCAAAGTAATTGAGGATATCAAGTTGCAAGAGGGCAACTTGAAGCTCAAGAATAGGAAGGAGGGGCACAAGAAGAGCTCCACGAAACATCAGGGCAAGCAGGCCCATGTCAATCAAGTGAGGTTAAACCTCCAAGGAGAGGATAAGGGGCAACAAAAGTAGAATTATCAGGCCCAACCTCCTCCTACGCAATATGAGCAGCGCAAGAATAATTACAAGGGCAAAAATAAAGAACAACGCCCACCTCACCAATTCACACCTTTGATAGAATCATTGACCTCAATATTCCATCAATTATGCGAGGCTAAGGCAATCAGGTTGCCCGAGATTAAGCTAGTCGATCCTAACCAGCCCAAGTCAAAGGGGTATCAGGATGATCTATTTTGCATCTTCCATCGTGCGAAGGGCCACGACATCAAAGTGTGTTGGTCCTTCAAACATATTATGCAAAATATGATCGATAAAGGTGAGCTTATAGTGTCGAATAATCCATTAGCACCCGACAACCAAAACATGGGGATTTATAAAAATCCATTGCCAAACCATGAGGCATCGTGCAACAACGTTGGCCATGTCAATCAAGTGCACGTCGAACCACCTACTCAGGGGTTCGTAGGTATGGTTAATATTGTTACTAGACATGGGAGGTATGAGCAGCCAAATCAACCTCATGCTCCCATCAGGATACAAGCTACACCGAATCAACGACCAATTCAGAATATTCTAGGCCCACCAACTAGACCGGTGGTGACCATACAAAGCAGGTTGGTTCAAAACCTATAGATAACTCCTATGAAGTTGTCTATTTATGAGTTGATACAGCAGTCCCCTAAGCATAGGGAGACTCTCATGGACATTCTGAGGTCCATCGAGGTATAGTCCTAGGATGCTCAAGCATTCACCAATTTTGTGGGACATGTACAATAGTGCTAGGAACCTATGATCCAATTCTATGATCATGAAATCAGGATGGTTCCTACAGATACGGCTGACCCATCGTTACATATCATCACATGTGTTAATCACATGCCATTCAAGAGGGTCTTGATCGACACTGGTTCATCGATCAATATTATAATGACCAAGGCATTGAGTCATTTAAAGCTACCCAAGTCACATATTGTGCCCACCGCATTCACATTGAGAGCGTTTAATGATGTGCTATGCTCGATGGTTGGCACAATCATCCTACCTATTCAGGTGGGCCTAAAGACCATCCCCATGATGTGTCACATGATCGAAGGCACCATGCAATATAACATCCTTCTTGGAAGACCTTGGATTCAAGAAATGCATTGTATTCCCTCCATACTACATCAATGTGTAAAATACATTCATGAGGGACAGGTTCATGTGGTGCCGTCAGATGAGGAGCCCTTCAAATTCGTGAACCTAGCTGATTTGCCAGGGGGTTTCATACTCCCATAAATGCACTTGGACGTCCGACTAGCGTCACTAGTTAAGAATCCAGGAGGTAAAAAAAAGTGTGTGCTCAACCATCGACATCTGTATCACTCAGATCCGAGCACACTACAACAACTTCTTTGAAATCGACTGCATCAACGATGCTTCGGGATGAAAGGAAGTTAAAGGTGAAAATGGGTGAAAAGGAAAAGAAGCATGTGCCCAAACTAGTCGCCAAAGAGGCTCCCACTCCCATGGAAGTGGAAGAAGCCCAGGACAAAGTCAAGGAGGTACCTCAACCTACCTCGCTTGCATCATCAGTAGGGTCATCCGCACCATGGGTGACTGTTCATCTAGCCAACATAGGGTTAGGTGAATATATTGTGTAGAATGTCACCTTTGGACCAATTCTAGAGACTGCACAAGAGATGGGTCGACCACATGCTCATCATTTTTTGGTTGGATCAATAGTGCCATTGGGAGAGCCACCCAATCAAACGAACTTCATCTACGCTGGGCTGGATCAACTTCCTACTCGAATACCCATGGATGAAGATGATGACGAATAGTTCATAGTGAATGTTCATTACCTATCCAACCTTGAATATTCCATGCATATTTTTGAATTATATCATTGGCATGGGTATGGCCTTGGTATTTTTGAGCAAGGACGTAGGACTCCACTTGAGCCACATTATCAGTTGGCAACTGATAGGTTCGGGCTAGGGTTGCAAATATGAGGATAGGATGATTTGCTTATCGTATCTTTAGATCACCTGTACCTTAGTCTAGGGGACAATGTGGATTTCAACCCATATCACCCTAATCCTTCTACGTTCCAGAGGGATAATCGGATGGTGTCTTACATCACCATAGCACCACCCGAGACATATCATGAGAATATCTTGGTGGATAGTGAGTCTTCACCCAACAATCAGTTGGGGGATGAGGCTGAGCTGGTTTATGAGGTAGTATCGTATTTACGGCACTTGTACCCAATTTTACCAGACATCAATGATAGTGATCAGGAGATAGCCTATATGGGGCCACATTTTCTAGAACATCCCATTCTAGTGGGGGTAAATGAGGGATTGTATTATGATAGCGATGAAGAAGATGAGATAGAGAGAGCCTACCTAGGACCTCCCTACTTATGCTATCACAATGCATCGTATATAGCTGAGGACATGCATAGAGAGATCAATCTGAATCCTCACCTTAGGGGAAGACCACCAAACTTCGATGTGATCTATCACATGGTGTTTCCTAAACCACCTATGTACATGGAGCTCATTGAGCCGAATGATCCAATATTGCAATCAGTGCATAGAGAGGACCCATTTATCCATAGCTCGCATAGAGAGGACCCATTTGTGCCCATGTCGATAGAGCTAGATCTCGGGTATGGGAGCTGCATCGATGATGTAGATGTTTGTCCATGTGGTCCTGGAGATCAATTCCATTCCATCAATATGGTCTCCATTGATTTGACCACCCCACTCCACAATCTAGCCGATCCATCCAAACCATTGCATTTAAATGTAGATGCTATCGATTGGGATCACGTTGACTCACCTATTGAGCCTAAAGATTTCTTCCCTAATGAAGAAATGTTGCAACCATTTCATTTTGCACCAGGCTATGCTTATGATGTCTATCATGCTGAGGATGCTTCCAATGCGGAACCTATAAACCCAGTAGATGACATCCATTTGATCCCTATGCCTCATCATCTTGAGGAGGGATCACACATGTCAGTAGAGGAAACCTTCGATGTGGATATCAGTAATGATCCCACCAATCCAAGGAAGGTTAAATTTGGAGAGAGTCTCACTCCCGATGAGCGTGCCACCCTCATCCCTCTACTGAAAGAGAGACCTAATATTTTTGCTTGGACTTACAAAGATATGCCAGGTCTAGACCCAAAATTGGTTACCCATAACCTTTCGCTAGACCTATCAAAGAAGCCAGTCAAGCAGAAGCTTAGAAAGATGCATCCAATAGTAGCCTTAATGGTGAAGGATGAATTGCAAAAGTTGTTGGACGTAGAGTTTGTAATCTCCATCGACTATCCGAAATGGGTATCCAATATGGTGCCTGTAGGAAAACCTGATGGAAGGATCCGTATTTGTACGAATTTTAGAGACCTGAATAAGGCAACACCAAAGGATTCATTTCCATTGTCAAATATTGATGCTCTTGTAGATGCAACTGCAGGTCATGAGATGCTCTCCCTGATGGACGATTTTTTTGGATACAATCAAATTTGGATTAAGCTCGAAGACCAACATAAAACCATGTTTATAATGCCATGGGGGACATTCTGCTATAAAGTTATGCCATTTGGCCTTAAAAATGTTGGTGCCACATATCAACATGCCATGACATATATCTTTCATGATTATATGCATAAAATATTAGAAGATTATATTGATGACTTGTTGGCAAAGTCATTACTACGTTCTGAGCATGCAGAGGTCTTAAGGAAGGTCTTCGATCACCTGATAGAGCACAATGTCAGGTTGAACCCTAAGAAGTGCATTTTTTATGTAACTTCAGGAAAGCTCTTAGGGTTCATCATTTCAAAGTGAGGCATCAAAGTCGACCCAACAAAGGTCAAGGCTATTCTAGAGATGCATCCTCCCTCAAACATCAAAGAATTAAGAAGCCTACAGGGCAAAGTAGCATCCATAAAGTGATTTATCACTCAATTATCAGATAAATGTCGACCCATGAATCGACTTCTACACAAGGGGGTCCCATTCAATTGGGATGAGGACTATCGAGCAACCTTTGCTGAAATAAAGCAATACCTAGTGACACCGCCAGTATTAGCTCCACCAAGGCCAGATGTGCCATTTCTACTATATATATCGACAATCGACTTTGCATTAGGGACCATGTTAGCCCAAAAGAATGTGCAAGGCAAAGAACATGCCATATATTATATTAGTCGAACCTTGGTGAGCTATGAGCTCGGATATGCATATGTGGAAAAGTTGTGTTTAGCAGTAGTGTTCACTACAAAGAAATTGTGACACTATATGCTGAGTCATACGACATATGTTATATCCAAACAAAATCCTTTGCAATATATGATGAGCAAGACATATCATAACACACGTACTACAAAGTGGATCATGCTACTAATAGAATTCGATCTAGAATTCATAAGCCAAAAGTCCATTAAGGGATAAGTCATAGCTGATCATCTGGCTGAGGCACCACTATCAAACAGTAGGCCTCTGACCATTGAGCTTCCGGATGATGCGGTCTTCATCGTATCCGAAGCTCCCAAACCTGAAGAACTAGAAAATAATGTTGATATGACCTTGTTCTTCGATGGTTCAAAGTGCGAGCAAGGGGGTGGTGCAGGAATAGTGTTTGTCATGCCACAAGGAGCTCCAATGCCCTTGTCATTCAAATTAGACTTTCCTTGCACCAACAACAATGCTGAATATGAAGCCCTACTACTGGGCCTCCATACAACCATCACCATGAACATTAAAATATTAAACATCTTTGGTGACTCCTTGCTCATAGTCAACCAAGTTAAGGGGCTCTTTCAATGTCGATGTCCCATGTTAAAAGCTTATAAAGATCTTGTTGTTACATATTTGGCTAAATTGGAATGGTATGACATTGAGGCAATCCCTCGTTCATCAAATAGGTTTATAGACACCATGGCATATTTGGGATCCTTAATCCCTCAAAATCCATCTATCGATTTTACTACCATCCATGTTAAAATGCTCTCGCATCCTACAGTGGAGCGTGAAGCCTTTGATAATAAAGAGTCAATCAACATGATTAGCATGGAGCCAAAAGCTGAATGGTTCTGCAGAGCTGAAGACTTTCTAAAGAAGGCACCCTAGGGGTCATTAACCTCTCAGAGTCCGATGGGGAGTGGTACCACCATTCACCACAAGGTTGTTTCCTAGTATGCATTTGCACATGTAGATACGTAGGGGGAGCAAGTCATCTTGGCAGTCGAAGTTGAGGCTTACCAGAGTTGGATGTCACAAATCCAAGACTTCTTAAAACTTGGTGTGATCCCAGAGGGATTGTCGCGTGTCGCAAAATGCACATTCAAGCAGAAAGTGACTAAATATGTCTTGCTAGGAGATATTTTGTATCGATGAGGCTACGATGGAGTTCTCCTTCATTGTCTAGAGCCCCAAGAGGCATCTTGGGTGATTTCACAAGCTCATGATGGTACGTGCGGTGGCCATTTCAGTGGCATGGCCATCGTCAAGCGCATCCTTCGAATGGGTTACTATTGGCCCACTATGGAGAAGGAGTGCAATGTGTATGTCAAGAAATGCATCAAATGTCAGCATCATGCTAATCTTATGCACTTGCCATCGTAGGCCTTACAACCCATTCAAGCGGCTTGGCCATTTGCTCAGTGGGGATTAGATCTTATCGGTAAGATCTCTCCTCCGTCATCGGGCCGACATACTTTTATTATTATGGCTACTGAGTACTTTACCAAATGGGTGGAAGCAATACCCTTAACAATGATGACTGGAGCTCGCATAGCAGAGTTTATACTCGAGCATATCATATGTCATTTTGGGATTCCATCCAAGATAATTTTGGATAATGGAACATCATTTAAGAACAAAACTATGAGAGCTTTGACGTCTAAGTATAGAATCAAACACAGTTTTGCGACTCCTTATTATCCATAGGCAAACGGGCAAGCTGAGGCCTCAAACAAGATAGTGGTGGCTATCTTGAAAAATACGGTCCAAGAAAACCACAAATATTGGCATATCCAGCTACCCCTTGCATTATGGGCTTACAGGACTAGCATTCGGACACCCACTAGGGCAACGCCATTTTCACTAGTATATGGCATTGAGGCCATTATGCCCTTAGAGTTGGAAATTCCAATGCTGCACATCACATTAAAAGAGTTCATTGATGATGACACCGCATGACAAGCTCGACTAGATCAATTGACGTTGCTTGATGAACGTCACATGAATGCCCTGGAGCATCTCCATGTTTATCAGGAGTGATTAAAATGAGCTTATAATAACAAAGTCCATCAGAGAGACTTTGAAGTTGGGGATCTTGTCTTGAAAGAGAACCAACAGAACTCTAATTTATCGCCTGATATGCGAGACAAATTCATGGCTAATTGGCTAGGACCCTATATCATATCTAAAAATATTGGTCCAGGTACCTATCGCCTAACGTCGCTAGGGGGTGTTGAAGAGCCTGAACCTCTCAACATCATCCATATTAAGGCATTCTATGCTTGAGAGCATAGCAAAAGGCTCCAAGGGTTCCTAAAACTGCTTGGTCATGTCATTTAAAGGCCTCGAGGGTTTGCTTAAAATCGCTCGGTCAATCCCAAAAGGCCTCGAGGGTTTTCTTAAAATTGCTTGGTCATCCCTAAAAGCTCCAAAGGTGCTCATAATCCCTTTGGTCAACCTAAAAGCTCCAAGGATTTTCTAAAAAATTGCTTGGTCAATTTAAAGGCTCCAAAGGTTATCTTTGGTCAATCCAAAAAGGCTCCAAGGGTTCTTAAAATTACTTGGTCAAATCCCAAAGGCTCCAAAGGCATGTACTCACCATTTGGTCAAATATAAAGGCTCAAAATCAATAAAAATTAAAAAATCAATAAAATCCAAAAAAATGGTAAAGCATAAAATCCAAAAACATTTGCATTTGCATTATGCATTTTCATTTACACATGCATTCATTTCATCATTGCATTGCATGTAGGCATTCTGCATCCATTGCATTCCATAGTAGGATGGATTGTGTTTGTCAGTCTTACAAATGATGCCACATTTGTGTTTCAATCATGCATCTCTGCATTTATCATAATCCATCATTCATGTGAGTAATTGTGTTTTTCAACACAACCCATAATGTTGCTATGAAGAATATACTAGGGTTTTCTGGTTATTCAACCATACCTAGAGGTCTTCTCAAGAGTTGATAGAAAGCTTGCTTTGCTTTTGTAGTTGAGGTCTAGTTAGTATAGCCCTTAGCATATCATAATCCTATCACTAATCAACAAATTAAATAATCCTAATAAGGACTAGGGGAAGATGAAAGCCATGAAGCAGGACCAGGTATCCTGAGGTGAAAAGAGTTATTCTTGCTTATCCCCCTATGCGAACGGTATGGGAAATGTTGGTAATTGGCAAAAGGACAAGTTCATTCCCTACCCAGAATCCCTTGCTTATGATAAAATGAGCAATATCCTAGAGTGATATCCCACATCAATCCTCAATATTGATACCCTAGATCGATATCATAGATCGACTTCCCAGATTGATATCCCATATTGATATCATAAGATCGATATCCTCAATCGATATCCCAGAAATAGTTCTCCAAAGTAAAATCCCCAAAGGGAAGTTTCTGAAGAAAATTATCAAATGTAAATTCCAAAAAGTGAAGATCAAATGAAGATCAAGAAATCAAAGTTCAAATGAAGATCAAATGAATATCAAATGAAGATCCAAAGAAAGTTCAAAGTCAAAGTGGAATCAAATCCCTTGCACAACTTATATGAGCAAGTATCCCAAAAAATTGAAGAAAATAAGGGAGTGAACTTGAATCCATGGAATTGCCAGCACTACTATACCTTACGCATGATGATATGTCTGATGCATTAGCACCTCGCTTATGTACAGACCAATGTTTGAATGTGGAAGAGCTAGCTTCAGGTGTCCTGTATCGCCTAGTGGTCTAGTCCAACTAAAATCTAAACCTAGGATTGGATAAACATTTGCGGACCCCCTATCTTAGCAATGGGCTGAAAGAATCCCGCCTGACATCGGGGTATGCTTATGCTTTATCTTAATATATTCATTTGCACACACAAGGATAATGAATAGTTAGGGCCTATCCTAGCAAAAGCCTTACATTTCAGAAGTCTAGTTTGGTCAGTATACAACTTTTGATCAGTCAACTAGGGTGTTTGAGTCTCATGGTAAACCTCAAAAATTCCCAAATAGCAACAATCAAATTTTCAAATGCAATCATCAAACATCAACTTCTTTTTATAAGAGTTTGTTTATTAGAATTATTTGTATTATATGATTAGATACCGGATGGATGTCAGAAATGATATTTAGATGACCACTGATTATATCATACATATTATTTTAATTTACAAAAGCTTATGAATAGAAAACATACATCATTACATTTCACATATGGGTGTATTATCTTTCACAAAGAGATAAAGCAATTACAATCCATGATTGTTATACATTCTGTGGTGTCATCCATTAGATTGTTAAACACATATCACATTCATTCCTTATGTTTTAAGTGATTAAAGCATACAAGTTCATTTACATTAGATTACCATCATGTAAATAATGCATTACATACATTGCACCAACATATCATGACATCATCATAAATTAAATGCATACAATAAAGAAAAATTAAATATACATTTAAAAGTAAACATCACATCCATATGCATCCATCATAAATAGCACATCTAAGCATCTAGATCATTGCATATCATCATCATCATAAATTAAATAGCTATCTAGTGCATGTCATCCATACATCACATCATATAAGCATAGCATCAATATGAACATCTGCATCCATGTGCATAACATAAACATAAAATATAAAATATATGACAAGTACACATAATGAGCCAAAATGATCAATATCATATATATAAATGTGTGTCAATAGAGTACATAGAGGTACATCAAAATGCCCGTAGGCTACAACTATGTAGGTCCTCGACCTTACACTCAAAAATAGTACAATAAAGTATATCTAAAATCTGTACTAAGGGCCTACACCCCAACTTGTGAGTCACCACCATCACCCCTACCATCCCTATGGCTCCTCTGCAAGCTAGCTCCATGAGTGCTAGAGGACCTGTGTGTCCTCTCGGTCCTATGAGTCCTATGGCTCGAACTCGTAGAGGACTGCCCTATCGCCCTAGTCCTGGATCGGCTCTATTGAGTACCAGAAGCATGTGGATCCTCTGGGACCTACCCACCAATCAACTTGATGTAGCCCTCCAACTGAGAGATGCGAGCTGCATGACCTGTATCTCACTCATTTCCCTCCTCCATGAGGGAATGGAGCCTCCTGATCTCGGCCATAGGGTCACGACCTACTGGCAGTAGAGAAGATGGTGCTATCGAAGGTGGCATCATAGCCTATGTAGCAGAGGGGCCCTCCATCACTATCCTCAATAGGTCCCTCTTAGTAGTAATAGCACTCAATTATGCCTATGCCACATCTCGCTCACCTGTGAGCTGTGTGATCCTCGTATCTATTGAGTCTACCTATGCCTGGAGAGCTGTCCTCTCCTCCTGAGCCTATTGTAGCTACCTCTCACTATGAGATAGCTTCACCTCTAAAGTGGTGATAGATGTATCCTGATGCAAAATTTGGGTATGCAGCCTACCCACCTGACTCTGCAAGTCAGCTACCTACACTCGTAGCTATCCAATCTCATTATCTAGTGTTGCCTCACCCTCCTTGAGACCCTCCTCCTCTGCATCCACCTGAGGGGCCTCCCCTACTGTACCCTAGTCACCCTCTATCCTCTATCAAGTGCGGCGCCCATGGGGATCCACCTCTGCACCATCAACACCCTCTACAGCAAATCCACCAGTTGGACGATCGAGAGGTCCCCTCCCATGCCACTGAATGTCAGCCCACCATCCATCATAATCAGGAGTAGTACCTGCATCCCTCTAGCCTGACTCCTAGAAATCATCATCCTCCTCTCCTAGAGGAGTAACTTGAGGCCAGGTGAGGTCCCTCTCTAGGACCAAGCGTCTATAGATAGTAGGCATGTCCAGGACATCCTATCGAATCTTGAACTATCGTAGGATGTGAGAAAAGTAGTGGTACTCATGCCACTCGACCTTGCGACCAATGATCCATCTATCCCTACATGCCCGATGCAGGTATCTAGCTACCTCAGTCCATGCTGGGCAGTCCATGTAGGGGCGCCACTCAATGTCATTAGGACGAAGCTAGGTGAACCGATCAATGTAGTGAGTCAAGTCTCCTACATGAGACCTGCTCCTAAACCCCTCCTACTCCCAAGGCTAGCAGGCGATATAGCATTGACGAGCATCTACAATAGTAGTGATCTCTAGGGGTAGCTCTATAGGATGCTCTATTTGGATGTGCTACCAGCCCCATATCTACAATAGGAGGCTACAACCAATGCCCACTCTGCTCCGATGGGTGATCTGATATAACTCATGATACAACTGTGCCAGTAGAGCGCTCCCCCAGGATAGGATAACAGGCTCCTCCGTCGAGCTGGCCAGGACAGGTCGAATGCAAGCTAAGAGGTTCCAAGGGAACCTCACACCTAAAGAATTGGGTAGGGCTATCCGAATAACCAGATGCATGAATACAACCTCCCACTCTGAGAAGATGTCGGCCTCATACCACTCATCGACATGGACGCCACCATGGTCGATGCGGCCCTGTGCCTCCACGCTCCGATCTCCAAAGACAACATCAAAGACAACTCTCCTCACTGTAAATGGGGAGGCGGTGATAGGCTCACCATCAATGGGTAGCCAAAATATGTGGTACACATCCTCTAGTGTGACCATCATTTCACCCATAGGTAGGTGAAACGTGTTGGTCCATGCATCCCAACGATGGGCCAAAGCAGTCAGATAGGCCTGGTCTACTCGGATGGGAGGGAGATCCAGGATGCGTCCAAAGCCAATAACGACAAACCACTCCCACTCTGCATCAGTCAGTAGGGGGCGTAGAGTGCAAAGGAGATCGGTCTCCCTCACCCTATTAGTCAAAGACTAAATAAAAGAAATAAAAAAGAAAGCGAAAAAACAATTAAAATCACTCTAAAATCGACAAAAAAATTATAAAATCTCTTAAAAATGCAAAAATATGCACACATATGAGCAAAATTTTCAATGAATATCAAAAGAATGCTTCAAAGCAACAAAAAGTGGCATTAATTGCCCATAAAAACTCAAAAAATGCAAAAAAATTGGAAATTTTTTCTAAGTTTGGGCATCACGGGTCATAGCCATGATCGGCCCAACGGTAAAAAATTTGACCGTTGGGATTTAAACCCCATCACGGCTGACAGTCACGACCCCCAATCTGACAATTAGGGACTACGGCTACCACCCACGGCTAGCGAGCGAAACCCTAAATGGGTTCACTCCTACCCTAAAGCACCCCAAAACCCAAAATTAAACCCCCCAACTAACTAACCTAAGCTAAATCCTAATCTAAGGTGAGGTTCATTGCCTACGGTTTAATGTGGTTCAATTACCGATTAATTAATGAGGTTAATTTTTAAACCCGATAATCACAAGCGAGGTCTCGGTTTACGAGTTACCTTTGAGCCCCCGACTCTCCCGCTCGTCGATGCCTCTCCTGGGTCGGCCATAGGTGTGAAGTCTAGATGATCTGGTTCGGTTTTAGCAGCGTTTCGGGTTAATTTTTATGTTTTTACCTCCAGAGCTCTCAGGTTAGCTATTGAAGTCAGGTGAAAATGATAAATTTTTTACAAAGAGCAGGCCCTTTTTATAATTTTTTCTATTTAGGTCGGGCCATGGCTGACACCCGCGGTCCCCAAGTTAGGGTTTTGCGACCACATGTCCTAGCCACGATGAGCAAAAATACCCGTAGTTCAGAGCCATGGTCAGCAAATTGCATAGGATTACCTTAATTTACCTTGAGGAAAGCTGTTAAATGATAATTTAAACACTCCAAATAAGTGAACATGGCTCAATGACACCAAAAAATGTCATCATAAGGTAAAAATAAAATAATCGACTGAGATTATAAAGTACATTCAACCGAGGTCGTCGCCATGGAAATCCTTCCTTAGAGCGCCACACCTCCCAGCCAATAAAACATGCCAATTCAAAATTCATCAAAATAAACAAAAAAATTAAATAAATCAAAAGCCAAATGCACCTCGTATTTAGTTATTTACCCTCGTATTCTTGCAATTGTATTTTTGGTTTTTGGTGTCTGTTTTCTTGATTGTAGGTTTTTGATGAATTCGCCTGACGAATTCGTCAGGTCGCTAATGATATTGGGTGATCTCGAATGATCTCCTATGATTTGGGATGATTCTGTACAATTACAGATGATCCTGTCATATCCAGGATGATCTGGACTCCTACAAGCTTCAGAATCTTCATCAGACATCAAAAATCAGGTGTACTCTTCTCCATTTTATATATTCTCTATATTCAATCACATTAGGATTCATTTATGTCTGCTGTCTTCATATAAATCAGAATCTTCATATAGAATAGCTTAGCTTCATTTTGGCCAACCTAGGAATCTAAATGATTGAACATAAAATGAACAAATCAAACCCATTCTCAACCTAGGCGTGGAAACTACCACTCAAATTTTCCTGGTGAACCCCACCATCCATCAAAAATTCACCTTTATACCCCTCCCCCGAGAGGTGCGACCTTCAAAGGGCCTCTCCGTCCGAGGTATTGTTCCATCCTTTTCTCACCCCCCTTCTGGGTATGGATCCTTTAGCCTGAAGGTAAGGGTGCAAAAAATTTGGGCGATACATTTTGGTGAACCCGACGTGAAACTAAAAACACCTTTTGAAAACAATCCAAAAAAAAAAAAAACACATTATTAAGAACATCTAGAATCATTAGAAAACTGTTAAATTTGCATATCATACTTAGATGGTAGATTATAATAGAAGACGAGTTGTCTCCATAAATGTTGAAAATCAATTAACGGCCATAGAGATTACTTCTATGCTTAGAGTACCTCAAACATATAGAGCCCAACCTTTGTGGGACAAACTTGATAGGAGATTGGGTATTATTGAATCTAGATCTATAGAACTTAGGCAAATTAAGAGGTTTGTCCTAGATAGAATCTTGGATCTTGATCAGGTGACTTTGTATCATGAACTTCAGAGAGCTTGCCATAGGTGGTTAGCCGATAAAAGAGCACTTGTGTCTTCTGAATTATACACCTTTGAGGAATACCTTGAGAACGCAGTTGTAGTACATAAATTTCTATCTCGTGTAGAGGATCAAGAAGTCATTCTTATGGATAGAAAGAGATGGAATAGAGTTCCTAGAGCTGTGTTGTATCGAGAGTATTGCCATGAACTTTATTTTTACATGTCAGAGTCTGAAATAGATCATATTACCATAGCACACTTTGTCAAGTTCTTGAAAAACAACTTCCAATTTGAAGAGGAGCATTTCATGACTCCCGATGAACTTGACCCTATCAATGATATCCATAAACTATTCATAGAAAGCTAAGTGATTCTTTCTACTATTGTTTCTTACAACTAGCATGTTGTTTGTTATTTTTATTCTCGCAAAATAATAATATAATAAAATCACACAAAAAAAAACAAAAATAACAAAACATTTCCTTTTAAAGTATTATAGTAGGTATATATTTTTTTTTTATTATATATATGTATATATATATATATATATATATATATATATATATATATATATATATATATATATATATATATATATAGATATATATATTTGCTAAAACCTAAGTTTAGCACAATGCCTAGACTTAGGAATGGAAAACAAACCGAAGAAGATGAAGATTGGTTAGGAAGACCATTAATCGACCAAAATGTCCCTCCTGAGGACCAAGTTCAGGAAGAAGAAACCCTAGACCAACAAGAAGAAGAGCTTGCTGTAGGAAATGAACAAGAAGAAACTATTAGAGAGGAAGGATCCTCATCCCCTAAAATGTCTCCGGGAGGAGCTATCACTTTTGAGAACATGGAACAATTTTGGAAGTTCATTAACACTAATATTGGTGTTTTTAATAGAGCAGCCCATATGGACAAGGATCGAATTAGTGACACTCAAGCAACTCTAGAAGAAGTATTTCAAACACGCACTAATCCCTTGTCCTTTATTGAACAAGAGAGTGATCAAGCTGGACCATCCAATTTGGATATAGTAGCTCGCGATCCAGAGCATGCAACAACAACAGGTTACCCAACAATCTAAAGTGCTTGTTAACAAGCCTAGGGTCATTCCCGCACAAAATAAACCATCATTTATTGCTCTATTTCACCAAGCTCTTGATCAACATACCTCAAATCAACAAAAACCCAAAACAAAACCGAACACCAATTACCAACAATCTAAGGTACAACATAATACTATTACAAATCCCCTTCATAATACTCTTCCTACCAACACTTTGCATAATAGCAATATAACATCTAATCCTTATGTCACACCATCATACACTCATAGATCCCATACCTATGTGCCACCAAACCAATATGGTGGACAAACTAGCAATCTTGAAGCCGTGGTGAAACAGTTAGTTTCCCGCATGGACCAGATAGATCCCTACCGTCCCTCGTACAATTATCGAGAGATGTGTAGTCAGCCTTTAGATCCTATAGTCGTAGCACAACCGTATCCTAAACATTTTCCTATGCCTGTTCTTCCCATATATAAAGGAACCGAAGATCCCATAGAGCATCTTCGTATGTTTAGGATAGCATGTCATGATATATCACATGATGACTTGTTATTACTAAAAATGTTCCTAAAAATCTTGGGAGGAATGGCATTAGAGTGGTATTATCAATTACCCACTAATTCTTTGAGGAATTTCAAAGAAACTACCGAGTCTTTTGTTCATCAATTTAGTGCCTACATCGAAAGATATGTGACCATTAAAGATTTGTATAACTTAAAACAGGGCAAAGATGAATGCTTTGCTGATTTCCTAGCTAGGTGGAGATAGTTGATAGGAAAATTGCACTTTGTGTTACCTTATAGGGAGATGTTGGACATATTTATTAATAATTTGCAAGAGCAACTATCTTACAAATTATCAACTACTACCTTGACCACCTTCGATCAGGCTATAGACTTAGCCCGAAGAGTGGAAGATGCTCTCATTAGGAGAGGCCAACTTAAAAAGAGAGACGATGAGAAAACATCCAAAAATAAATATAAGAATAAACAAGTTGTGGGTGATGGAGTCACCGATAGCAGAAATACTGCTAATGTTAATGTTGCGAAGACAACGGAGAAGTTTGTACTAAAACCTCTTGATAGACCTCCTCGAGAATTTACTAGGTTAAATCAACCTTTATCAACTATTCTACCACAATTATTAGAATGAGGTTTGATTCAATTACCAAATATTCGGGAACCTGATCCAACTATACCCGGATACATAGCAGATTTACACTATGACTTCCATAGAGGACCTGGACACACTACCAACTCTTGTAAAATATTAAAACATAAAATACAGGACTTGATTGATAAAAATGAGATGGAGGTGCAAGCCTTTCAACCTAAGCAAAATCCTCCTAATAATGTTCAAAAGAACACCCCACAAAACCAGAATCAGAATGCCAATCAGTCATTGGACATATTTCAACATCCCTTACCAAAACATGGTAAGGAGGTGGCTAATCAAGTTGAACATCATAATGTCCCTCCTCCTGCCCGATATGTAGGAACTATTAGTGGGCATTTACCTATTCATGATCTAGAAATATTTGACACAACTTTATCCATGGTTACAACTAGGCCTCTATATAATATTTAGATACCTAATCTTAGTGATACAGAATACGAGACTAAGAGTGATATGGAAATCACATCAAATCAATCGAATAGTTCTAAAGATGAATCAGATCCTATTCACCCTATCACAAGTTATATGGTTCCAGAAGAGCCATTTCCAAGAAGAGTCACTACTAGACCATCATCTCACCGATTAATTTCTAATGAGCTAGCTATAAACGCTAGACCAAGACCCATTCATCATCCGTAGAATAATATTGTGGGTACCATCGGAGCTGTTACTAGACAACAGGCTCAAAATTCTCAACAAGATCAAATTCAGAATGGTGGATCAACTCCATTTGTTTTGAAGGTTCCTAATAAAGGGAATCATTCACCTAATGTTCAACCTAAACCTCCTTATAATATTAATGAACAATTATCAAATATTACAACTAGAATTTCTCTCTTGGACCTTTTAAGATCTTCTCCTACACATAGAGATGAATTAATGCTCACATTAAGTCAGATGATGGTACCATAAGACATTCAACCTAAGCCATGGTCGATACTATAATAACTCGTGAAGTTGATTGTATTGACTTTCGAGATAGAGACATACCACAACATAGTTTACATAAAGATAACCCCTTGTATATTATCGCCTTAATTGGAGATGTAGTAGTCAAACGAGTTTTGATTGATAATGGTTCATCTTTAAATATCTGCACTTTTGACTTCTACCAAAGATTTGGGTTTAGAAGTGATGAAATGAAAAGAACTGATATGATCATAAAAGCTTTCAATGACGAAACACAAGAAACGTGTGGAGTTATTACCATTCCATTGCAAGTTGGTCCAAGAACCTTGGATACAATTGTGTTTATTGTACATTGCCCTACATCGTACAATATAATCTTGGGTCATCCTTGGATCAACGCGATGCGAGATGTTCCCTCAACTTTACATCAATGTGTTAAGTTCAAATTTAAGAATCAGTTGGTTACCATTCATGGTGATCCAAGACCCTTTGATATGTGTGCTTTGGCAGAACCTATTGGAGTTCAATTTTACCTCGCTCTGTCATCCACACATCCTAATTCTCATTATCCATCTAAACATGTGAAACTCACACCCACAACATCATCTACTTCTTCTCCATCAGTTGCACCTCCACATATAGCTCAACCATCTTCTGAACAAACCGCATTAGGACCTAAGAAAGATCCTAATCCCACAACCAATGTCTCTTGTTCTACTCCTATAACTTCCATACCTGTAATAGACCCATCTATCGACACCTCTACACCGTCTACATCCACCAAATTCATATTTTATGCATCGAAAGACGTAGGGAATGTTCCTTCTACCTCTTATGCTCTTACTGATGAGCTCTTACCCGATCTATCTAAAATTATTATATCAGAAGAAATGAATGCTTCTATGCAAGATTCCCTTATTTTAAATAATTTGCCACCATCTCCTCATACCTTGGGCCTCCCACAACCTATGGGAAGTATTTACCAAGTTGAGAGCTATGCCTTTATTTATAAGGGATATGACTGGGGTAGAATACCCAGAAACATCAGAACTCATTATGATGGATATGCTCGATGTTATTTTACTAATGAGTATATTAAAGCCAAACCTATAATGCTTAAATTGGGATATAAAGGGAAATGTTTGGGACCTTTCCAGAATGGTATGAAAGAACCTTTTGAGGTAGAAGTGTGGCCCGCCCGATGTGGTGTGGGCCTATTTTCTAGTAAGGGTCAGCCATTCCCATTTGAGGATGATGATCATCTTATATGTTACCAAGATTATTTAGATGAACGCGATGCTTTGCGTTTAACGAATAAGACATTCACATGTAATATGCTATCTATAGCTTATCTTGAGATGATCACTGAATCCGACGATGAGTTGGAGGGAGATATCTTTCACGATGTCTCCATTGAGGAATTATTACATAATGGATTTTATTTTGATGGCTCTATACCTACTATAGCCTAGCTTGAGGCCATGACTCCTCAAGACGAATTATCCAAGCTAACCTTGGAAGAATTACAAGAATTGGGCATTTCACCCTGTAGCACCCTAAAATTGGCACGGTTAAAAACATTAGTACAAGATAAAAGATAAAAATTTAAATTTTAACCCCAAAATCGCTCCAAAATCGCCTGCTACCCGTTTCCTTGTTTTTCATGCCATTTTTAGGATTTGTTTTGACCGTTGGACGATATCGTCGCAAATTAGACGAGATCGTCCTAGATCTGACGAAATCGTCATGGACAGAACATCCAGATGATTTTGTCCCAAAATCGAATTTTCATAATTAGCTTCTGTTTCAACAGCCTCTCCAACTTGGGCAGAAGCACATCTGCGTAGTTGGAGATTTCCCTGTTGGAGATCTCCCAGATTGGGATGATCCCCAACCTCTTAAACCTCTTCCTAAGCCTATATAAACTAGGATTTTCTAGTTTACCCCCCTGAATCCCCTTGATTCTAATTTCCTTGAACCCCTTAGCTAACAGATTTAACTCCTTATTCCCTCGTACTACTGTCTGTGTTCTATATTTCGCATTTTCTTGCAGGAACTCTACTATTTTTTAGTCAAATATAGCTCAGATCATTGCAAACGATCTCGGACGATTACAGATGATCTTGTCGAGGAGCGCAGATGATATTGTACGATTGGATGCGATCCTAACTGTAGTCTAGATTGGGGGCAATCCGAGTCCAGAGTTTGCATTTCCTTAACTTTCTCTGCATTTTTCATATTGTATTTCTGCACTGTCTTGAATTATTATGTTTATGCATCTTGGAGTTCACCTCATTTAGCATAATTGCATGGTAAAGTTAAAATCAATCATTAAATCTACTGCATTTCCTTATTTGTTATTGGAATCCATTATTTAGGCATGTTTGCTGTTATTTCTACCATTGTCCTTTGCTTCTGCACTTGCATATTTGATATTTTGCGTTTGTTTTTGTGATTGCAGGTTTCTAACGAATTCGTCTGACGAATTTTTCAGATTTTAGATGATTCTGTCTAATTTCAGACGACCTCCCGTGATTTGGGATGATCCTGTGAAATATCAAATGATTACGTATGAATTGAGGCGATTTGAACTGCTACAAGCCTCAAAATATTCATTAAACATCCAGAATCAGGTATGATACATTCTAATTAGCATATTCTCTGTTATTAGCACTCATTCCTATTTTCTATATCCATTTAAATTATTATTGGTAGATAGAATAGTTTAGATTCATCTTGGCCAAACTTAGGAGTTGAATGATTGAGTATAAAAATGAACACATCAAACCCACTATCAACCTAGGCATGGAAACTGCCACTCAAAAGTTTCTTGGTGAACCCACCATCCGTCGAAAATTCACCCTTATACTCCTCCCCCAAGAGGTGGGACCTTCAAAGGGCCTCTCAGTCCGAGGTATTTTCCCATCCTTCTCGCATCCCCCTTTCGGGCGTGGATCCTATAGCCTGAGGGTAAGGATGCAGAAAATTTGGAGCGATACACACCCACCCCACCTAACTTTGAGAGAGATCTACACATGGAAGTAGAAAATGTCATAAAAATTAACATTGGAACCGACGATAACCCTCACATAATCAACATTGGATCAGAATTGAGTCAAGAAAAATAGGATAAATACATTGCATTTCTTAAAGAATATGAAGATGTTTTTGCTTGGACATATGAAGATATGCCAGGTTTAGACCCTTCTGTAGTTATGCATCACCTAGTAGTGCATCCGGATGCTAAACCTATTAAGCAGAAGCTTAGAAAAATGCATCCTAAAGTGGCCTTACTAGTCAAAGGGGAGTTAGAAAAACTCCTGAATGTTATTTTTATACAAGCCATTGATTATGTCTGAATGGATCTCGAATGTAGTTCCAGTAACTAAGAAAGAAGCTACTAAGATTAGGGTTTGTACAGACTTTAGAGATATTAATGTTGCATGCCCTAAAGATGATTTTCCCCTTCCCAATATGGATCAGATCATTGATTTTACCGTTGGGAGTGGAATGATATCCTTAATGGATGGATTTTTTGGTTATAATCGGATCAGGATAGCTCCTGAAGATCAGGCTAAAACAACCTTTATTACCCCTTGGGGGACTTTCTGTTGGAAAGTGATGCCATTCGGTTTGAAGAATGCAGGTGCAACCTATCAACGAGCCATGACTTATATCTTTCATGATATGATGCATGATATACTACATGATTATGTAGATGACATTATAGCTCGTTCTACTGAAGAAGATGACCATTTAGATGACTTGAGAAAAGTATTTGATCGGTTAAGGGAATATCTTATCCGATTGAATCCAGCCAAATGTATATTCGGAGTTAAGTCAGGTAAATTATTGGGGGTTATAGTTTCTTTACGTGGCATCAAAATTGACCCTCTCAAGATTACGGCTATCACTGATATGCCCGCACCTACAAATATATCTGAATTACGGAGTCTACAAGGTAAGCTTCAAGCTATCCGTCGCTTCATCGATAAGTTGGCGGATAAAACTGGACCCTTTCTTAAGCTTCTTAAGAAGGATGTCTCTTTCCATTGGGATGACGAATGTAAGGAAGCATTTGAACTCCTCAAACAATATCTTCTTAACCCACCTATACTTTCGCCACCTAAACCTGATCGCCCATTTATCTTGTATATTTTTGCTTCAGATTTTGCTTTAGGAGCTATGTTAGCTCAACTTGATGATGAGAAAAGAGAGCGTGCTAATTATTACATTAGCAGAACATTAATTAGTTATGAAACCCGCTACACAACATTAGAGAAGTTATGTCTAGCAATCGTATTTTCTACACAAAAACTATGCCATTATATGCTCAGTCAAAAAACATACGTTATTGCTAAATCCGATCCCTTGCGGTATCTCATGAGTCGACCTTATTTATCTGGTCACACAACGAAGTGGGTTCTTGCTCTAAGCGAGTTTGAACTCACGTTTATAGGACAGAAGTCTGTTAAGGGTCAAATCATAGCAGATCAATTAGCTGTTGCACCCTTAGAGTCCACCCATCCCCTCGTCATTGAGTTTCCTGACGAATGCCTTAACCTAGAGGCGGATCATTCAGAGCAATGGTCCCTATACTTTGATGGAGCCCGATGCATGAGTGGGGCTGGTGCAGGTATTATTTTGATATCTCCATAGAAACATCTCATACCTCTATCCTTTAAATTAATGTTTGCCTATACTAATAACACTACTGAATATGAGGCTCTAATCCTTGGATTACGAGCTGCCCTGGCACTAAAAATTAAAAATCTATTAGTTTTCGATGATTCTCAACTTGTTATAAATCAAATTAACGATGTTTATCAGACCAGAGATGATAAATTGTGCCCATATAAAGCATATGTATTACAATTAATATCTTTATTTGATCAAGTTACCTTGGAAGCTATTCCTAGAACTAGCAATCGTGCGGCTGACGCTATGGCCGCAACTGCATCTCTTTTACCCTTGGAGTTAGATGACGAATATGCTACCATCATTATTCATCGACTCCAGGAACCCGCTTCAACTAAATCATGCTTGGAACCTTTGGACGTGTTTCTAATCAACGAAACTATTCCTAAACTTTGGTACACTGACATCCTCAATTTTCTTCAAAATGGGACCTTCCCTGAAGGTTTTAATAGAAACCAACATCGGTTATTACGTAGACGAGCAAGTCGCTTCGTAATAATTGGCAATACGTTATATAGGAGATCTTTTGAAGGTATCCTATTGAGATGTTTGAATCTAGAAGAGTCTAGATCAGCTTTGAGTGAAGCCCACGATGGATCTTGTGGGGGACACTTTAGTGGTAGCGCCATTGCTAAGAAGCTCCTTAGGATAGGATATTTTTGGCCTACCATGGAGAATGATGCACATGATTACGTGCGCCATTGCGACAAGTTCCAGAAACACGCTGACCTTGTCCATGCGCCTGCACAAGAACTACGAGGCTATTTCATCTCCTTGGCCCTTTTCAAAATGGGGCTTAGACATCATCAAAAAAATCAATCCTGTGTCATCCGATGGACACAAATTCATCATAACCACCACCGAGTATTTTATGAAGTGGGTCGAAGCTATGCCCTTAGCTTCTTGCACTGGAACGCAAGTTTCCAAGTTTATTCTTAATCAAATTATTTGTAGGTTCGAAATTCTTGCAAATCTCATCTCGGATAATGGAACTTGTTTCAAAAACAAAGATGTAAAGAAACTATGTCAAAAATATAAAATTCAACATCGTTGGTCCACTCCCTATTATCCTCAGGGTAATGGCCAAGCAGAAGCATCTAATAAAACATTAATTAAAATCCTCAAGAGATTGGTCAATAAATCTGGCCGTGATTGGCACATTCAATTATATCCTGCTTTGTGGGCTTATCGAACTAGCATTCGTACTCCCACGGGCACTTCACCTTTTGTTTTGGTTTATGGCGCTGAAGCTGTTTTTCCCTTTGAACTAGAAGTTCCTTCTTTGGCTCTGCTACTTCAAGATACTGAAGTAGGAGATGAATATCATGTCGGCAGATTTAGTCAGCTGGAACTCCTAGATGAGAAGCGCATTAATGCTTTGGAGCATCTTCGTGCCTACCAGAACAAGCTCAAACGAGCATATCTCAAGAAAGTTCATAATCGATCCTTTGAGATCGATGACCTCGTCTTAAAAGAAAATAAAAAAAATACTAATGCAACTAAAGACCTTAAAGGCAAATTCGAGCCTAACTGGCTTGGGCCATATATTATCACTGCTAAATTTGGATCGGGAGCATACAGATTAGCTACCTTAGATGGTAAAGATCTTAAAGAACCTATGAACATTATGCATCTTAAGCGCTATTATGCATAAATCTGGTAATTTCATCACTGTATATATTATACATATTGTCTCATATTAGTAATTCATATAAAAATTTCAAAAACAATAATATTATGTATTCTCTCAATTCATAAATTAAAATCAAAATATAAAAAAATCAAAATCATCAAAATCCTCAAAAACATCTTCTATTTTGCACCTGTCAATTCTTGAAGTATTGCAGTTATATTTTCAGTTATTTTGGATAAATTAGCATTTATCCGGAATCCCTCACTTTCACACTCACATGAATAAATATCTTGATCTTATTTGGTATGATTATTAATCTCTCTTATATCGAAGTCCACAGTTGAATTAAATAAAGTTTTGAGCATAGAGAACTGATCTTGTTATTTACTTGAACCAAGTACACCTTTTCACATTAAAATGATTTCATTGCAAATTCAAAACGATGCTACACAGTAGAAGTGGTCTCTTGAGCGAAAAGTTTCCCTTGCTATCCTATCATGCACATGGTCTAGAATCTTTGAGAATTGACAAAAGGACAAGCTCACCCCTGCCCAGAATAAAAATCCCTTGCTCTACAGCCAATCCGAGCAAGTATCCCTAGTATAGGAAGAAAAAGAAAAAGAAAAAGAAAATCAAGAAAAATCATGAGAAAAAGAGAAATTATTCAGAAGCATTATTTCAGTATCATTTTGTACCATCTCAACAATATTTCAGCATTATCTCAGTGTCAAGCAAAAAAAAAAAAAATAGAAAAAGAAAAGAAAAGAAAAAGCAAAAAGCAATAAATCCTTCCCCCCTTTGAAAGAAGGAAGTGTGAAGCTTGAATCCCTGGAATTCTCAATTATTCGAAAACTGTGAGGTAAACCCCATAACAGGTGATTTGTGCCCAACTTGCTTGACATTGGGTAACTCCTAGCGTGGTGATATGTCTGTCACATTAGCGACCTTCTTTTGTACAGACCTATGTCCGCTTATGGATCAGCTAGCTCTTGATGACCCGACTTACATAGTAGTCTGGTACGGTTACATGCATATAAATCATGGTCAACGAACACTCATTTGGTTAATTCAAATTACTTGTATCAAATTATCTTGCTCAAAATCGGTAAATGAACATTACAATTGCACACACATTTGTGTTTGAGAGATTTTGTATCATTATGATAGATCAAGATCGGCAATGAACTCACGTATGCACACGGGGTTCCTTATAAATCTAAATTTTGTCTTTGAGATAATTTAAAATATTTATTCAAATCTTCTGGAATAATTTGACTTTCTTACTTGAGAATATCCGCTTAGCGTAAAATCAATTAAATACATTTTTTTCAAAAATCCAAAATTTTCTTGCAAAACATGTTCAAAAATCTAGCAATAAAGTCACATTTATATATTTTTGACTTTCGCGATGATGGTATAGTTCCTAAACCTAAATTGGAATTTTATGCCTAGTGCAAGTCCTCATTTTTATATTTTCTGTTTATCTCAAAATCAAAAATCAACTATGCAATAAAACTATTATATCAATTTCTTCTTTGGATTTCGCGATGATGGTATAAGTCTATACCTAAAATTCTATGCCTAGCGCAAACCATCGTTCTAATTTTATTTCCCATTTATTTAATCCATAAAAGCATATGGCTTAAATCATTATGTTACACAATTGTGCTTTAAAAAGAATGAAAACTTTCCTATTTCATTTCATTATGTCAACATTCATTTTTTTTGCGACGATGGTATAATTCCTAGGGAATTGTTCAAATTTCTATCATACTTAGGAATTTTATGCCTAGCAAAAATCATATTTTTAATATTTCATGCATAATATTTTCATGGAAATCTGAAAACAAATCATCACTATCATCATTTTTCATCATCACAACACAAAGTCTTAAGAAAGTCTCTTAAGCACCCTTTTACTTTTAGCAATATTTCTCTCATACCGGGATTAGCTTGATGACCTAGCGAGCGGCGACTCCATGAAATGGTCATGTAACAATGACAATGTCCTTTGAAATTATTGTTAGAAGTCACTTTATTTTCATCAAAACACACCACAACAACCAGTTTGTTTACATCAGATTATTTCATTTAATTTTATAGCATGACATAAAATTATAATATTTTCAACGACATAATTACATGAATAGTCAATCAACAATTAAAATATTAAAGCATCATAAAACATATGCACAAGTCATATCACAAAAAGAACATCATATATATATCAAGAAGTATATACATCATATCAAAATGGATTGGTATGCCACAATCTATACCCTGGCATACTCAATCATCTCAAAAATAGTCTATGTACAATGTGCATCTAGTCTCGAGAAGACCTCGAGCTCTCAACCTCATCTCCTCTCCCGCCCTGAGGTGGAGGAGGTGGTCCCATCGAAGCCCATACTGTATCGTGGGTCCTCGATGTCGATCGTGATGATGTCCTCGATGACCCCATCTTGATCGGCTCCACAATGCCGACTGGCAACTGTATCCTCTGGCCCTCTGGAACCAGCTGGTAGTACACTCCTTGATAGAACGTGGTCTAAGCAACCGACCATGCCAGCTCTAGAATGCTCACCCCTCCGCTCCGAGCCCTGAGCCATGTAGCCTCATCCTACAGAGTCTACACCTGAGCTCGTAGGTGGGCATTCTCCACCCAGAGAGCTACCATCTCGCTGCTCTCCCCCACCTCGACACCCTTGCCCCTATCGGGTGATGGTGGCCTATCCCTCTACTAAGGAGGGAGTCTTTCTCTCCTCTCCTCTCTCCTCTCCTCCCTCCTCTCTGGCTACTGTTGTCTCTCTAGAGCCTATGGTACTCTCTGATGTCTCTCTTGAGGAGGCCATCATTGATCCCTCCCTCCGTGACCCCTCACTGCATCGATGGCAGCCTGGTATCGCCTCTCCATCCATTGCACTACAACATGCATCGGACCCTATGCCCTCATCATCCGAGGAGGGTGGATGCCTGCATACCAGGCATCATATCCATCTGCTATCCCCGCATCATCCCCATCCACTGGCTGAATGGGGGCATCATCAACATCCTGACTCTAGAACCATTGCATGTCTGGAGCCCCGCTCAGTGTGGTACTATCCCACATAGTCTAGGAGTACTCATAATCCCTAAGAGTAGGGATCCCCTGTTGTAGACCGAACTACCTCAAAACTCGGTCGTAGCGATGGAGCTCTACCTCTCCCCACTCTGTCCTCAACCATATGACTCGCCTGATGCGAGCCAACTCTTGTCCATCCTCTACCCACCCTGGATGCTCTCTCCATGGTCTCTAGGTGATCCGATCTGGGGTGAGGTCATCCAACAACCTTCGGGACATCGATAGATCTATCCACCACTGTGACCCTCTCTGGAGCCACCAATAGAAAACCTGAGGTCTCTCCCGATCAACTCCTATCAGTGGAAGCCCTACCGGCCTCCGCACCACAATGTGCTCCCAACACCAAACCTATAGAAGCGATGTCAGCACTAGACATCGACCCCCCTTGTATACGACCCCATAAAGGATCCTATACAAGCGACACAATACAAAGCTACCCCAAGCAAACCTGTATCCGTGGTCTCTCATGTCATAGACCACATCTGAAAGTAGCCATGGTAATCTGCATCCACTCTGGTGGCATAGAAGAAGGCCACCCACCACCCCTACCAAAACTCGGGTCAACCGAGATGCCCTAGGCATCCACCTCAAAGCCTCGATGTTCACTCCGCCCTTCTCCAGGATGAAGCTCGGGTCCTCGCACAATCTCATCATAGCATGGCCCTGATTGGCCGAAGGGGTCATGAATCGACCATGTATGGGGATCCTCAAGATCCTCCATACATCCTCTAGAGTGGGAGTCATCTCCCCTATCGATAGCCGAAAGCAGGATGACTCCGGATACCATCTCTCTGCTAGGGCTGTCAGTAGCCCCATGTCTATAGGAATTTGTGGCATCTCTGCCACATGCTGCAGTCCTACCTCTGCCAATCTATCTCGCTCGGCCTGATCGAGCATGGCCAAATCATCTCTTAGACCTCTGTATTTCCACTCCCGACTCTTTAGCAATCCCCTCTGCAAAATAAGCAATAAAACAACAAAAATCATTAGTACATAATCATTAAAAAAAAATCAATTAAAATCAAATCATCCCATAAAAGTTGATATCGCCCATTATTGGATGATATCATACCAAATTTAGATAAAATCATCCTTAATAGGATGAAATCGTCTCCGTTCTTCAATTTGGGGATCGCCCCTTATTGGACGGGATCGCCCCTATTTCTTCGATTTCGTCCCTAGACGAAATCGACAATATAGAGACGATTTCGTCGACGGCCTAAAAACGGCCATGACGCCCAAAAACACTTAAAATTCAAGTCAAAAATCAAGTAAATCAAGTTAAAAACATAGTAAACTAGGTTTAGATCCTTACCCGCAACCCGCGTCGGATCTCTGTCGATCTGTGCGCCGTTTCCACCATTTCTCCTGCAGAGCTCTGAAATAGCGAAAGTGAACAGTAAAAATGAATTAGGGTTTTACCCTATTTTTCTTATTTTTATTCAAAATGACATTTTTTTAATTTTTGCTTTTCTGCGCTTTTACCTCAAACGTTCGATTTGGGTAAAAACTCGGAGGGGGCACCATAGCAAACAGTCGTACGATTCGACCTAGAATCATCATCTAAAAAATGGAATAAATTTTTGCTTTCTCGTAAAGCGTGAAGAACTCGTCTTTAACGCATTTTTTTGGAAAATTCGCTAAAGAGGGGGCAAAATGTAGCACCCTAAAATTGGCACAGTTAAACCATCAATAAAAAGTAGAAATTTGAATTTTAACCCCGAAACCGCCCGTTAACCGCTTACCTCATTTTTTATGCCATTTTTAGAGGTTGTTGTGACCGTTGGACGATATCGTCATCGATCTAACGATATCGTCCCAAATCGAACGAATTCGTCTGGAACAGAACGTCCAGACGATTTCATCCCAAAACCAAATTTTCGCAATTAGCTTCTATTCCAACGACCTCTCCAACTTGGGCAGAAGCGTGTCTGCACGGTTGGAGATTCCCACGTTGGGGATCTCCCAGATTGGGATGATCCCCAACCTCCTAACCTCCCCCTAATCCTATATAAACTGGGATTTTCCCAGTTTATCCCCTTGACTCCCTACCTGGCTGCCTGGCTGATTATTTCCCTACAATTTTAGTTTTTGCTATGATCTCCCATCATTTGCACTTGTGTTTTCAAGTTTTGTTGCAGGATTTCACTGTGTTTCAATCGGAGGTAGCTCGGATCATCGCAGGCGATTCAACTACAATTTTAGATGATCCTGTCAAGATCGATGATGATCTTGTACGATTATAGATGATCTTGTCTGCAATTCAGCTTGGGGGCAATCAGAGCCCTGAGTTTGCATTCTCTATCTCATTTTCCTTATTTATTGGTGCATTAGATTAATTTACTTCTGTTTTGCATCTTGGAGTTCACCTCATTTAGCATAATTGCATGATAAAATTCAAAATAAGTTTCCAAAATAGTGCATCTCATTTAATTTGATATCTGGATTTATCATTCAAACATCTATACTCTTATTTCTATCATTTTGCATCATTCTTGCAATTGTATTTTTGGTTTTTGGTGTCTATTTTCTTGATTGCAGGTTTCTGACAAATTCGCCTGACGAATTCGTCAGGTCGCTGACGATCTTGGGTGATCTCGGATGATCTCCTATGATTTGGGATGATTCTGTACAATTACAGATGATCCTGTCATATCCGGGATGATCTGGACTCCTACAAGCTTCAGAATCTTCATCAGACATCAGAAATCAGGTGTACTCTTCTCCATTTTATATATTCTCTGTATTCAATCACATTAGGATTCATTTATGTCTGTTGTCTTCATATAAATCAGAATCTTCATATAGAATAGCTTAGCTTCATTTTGGCCAACCTAGGAATCTGAATGATTGAACATAAAACGAACAAATCAAACCCATTCTCAACCTAGGCGTGGAAACTGCCACTCAAAGTTTCCTGGTGAACCCCACCATCCGTCAAAAATTCACCTTTATACCCCTCCCCCGAGAGGCGCGACCTTCAAAGGGCCTCTCCGTCCGAGGTATTGTTCCATCCTTTTCTCACCCCCTTCCGGGTATGGATCCTTTAGCCTGAAGGTAAGGGTGCAAAAAATTTGGGAGATACAATTCTATAACTAGAGCTAATTTAATTTTCTTTTTGGAGGAGGTTGTAGTAGTGAGGTATAACGCTTTCCCCATTTTATTCTTATATTATTTTACAGGGGTCTTTGCCTCAACGAATCTACATTCATGTCTTCTCCTCCTTGGAGTATCTTCTATTGCACCTATTTATTTTGCAATATTTTTTTTTGTTGTAAAAGATTAGCAGATGGTGGAGTTCCTACTTTCTAGCTGCTTTAGCCTTCTTGCTTTTCATTTTACCTTTTTTGACCTCACTTGTTTCTAATTTTTCTAAAACTAATGCTAGGTTTTCTTTTTCTTGGCCTTCCAAGTTGCAATGTGTTCATCGTACCTCTTTGCAAACTATTCATCAAATTTAGGATTGGGATACTTGACTTTCATTACATTTCTTTCGATCCTCATCTTCCACCATTCCAGAATTTTGGCTTGGGACCGTTGGTAAGTTTCTTCTATTTCTTTCCTTCTAGCATCACCAAGCTGATGAGAACTCTTTGTTGGGTTGTAGTCATTCGTAAGCAATTAGAAATATATCCAGGGTGGAAGTGGTTCCATGGTGTTCACATTATATTGGAGGGGGGACTCCTCTCTATTGTTTCTATGTTTCTCCATGTGTGTGCACCTGGATTTTACCAATTTAGTTGCTTTCTCTCCATGCAACTCCTTGATTATTTTCATGAAAAGATCATTTGGATCATACCCCCACCTCTGTGAAATCTGGATGAGACCTAATTTCTCCAAGGTCATCATGATTTGCTCATATTGCCATTTCTTCCATATGATGATATCGCCTTCCTTGAAAGCATAACAACTATTGCCTTCATTTTATTCCCAGAACCAAACCTATAGTTTATGTAGTCCATCTGCCTACAATATTCTAGTGTGAATATGCAGTGGGTGACGTAATGGGACAACAAAAATGGTTTCTCAATGAAACCATACAGTTTGATGACCGTACCCTATGTTAAGAGATACCAATCTCCTTCTTCCACCCCATTGACTCTTATTTTCTCCTTAATTTTTTGGGCTAGCATAGGGCATCTATCGTACATAACTCGTAAGGCTAGTCCAAGAAATTAAAAATTGAAAGTATAATATGAATCTATTTTGCTTAGAACCCTAGTCCAATAATATACTAACAATATATGTCCATATGCATATTTATCAACTACTGATATCCATGGATAATCATCCTTAGTAGCATTGAAGAACATCCAAACTAAATTGGAACAATGTCTGAATGTTGAATTCTCCTCATTCTCCTTCATGTCCACCAGCTGCTCATGCATTTTATTGGCAAGGAATGTAGGCTATTTGAAGTAAATTTGGGCATTGTTGTTATCTATCGACTTCATTGTATACATATTAGTATTGGAGATGCAATACAAAGTGGCCAATTTCTAGTATTTTACATCCAAGTTTGACTTTAGGCTAGCTACTAAGGACAACATGGAGTACATCTTCGGGTATGCAAATTCAGTAGTGGGAATGGGAGTTGTGGGTAGGGCTTCTCTAGATTTAATATTCTTAAATTGGTTATAGTTTTTTCCTTGAAATTCTCTCTCAAGGGATCCTTTAATTCCTGAAGCTAATGATCGCGATTCTTCTAAAATTCTAGCATTTTTGGAAATCACTAATTTAGGAAACTTTGGAGTGGGCATAGGTTAAACCTCTCATCATGGATTTCTTCTTCCTGTGGCTCATGGGAATTTTGCTCTAATAAATCTACCTCTTTCATCTCTAAGTCTATTCATACATCCTATTTTTGAAATATCCTATTCTAGTGTCCCAATGTCTTAAATGCAATTCTAGGCAATGCAACTATCTTCATGCAAAGTTTTTTTTTTAAATATTAACTATATTATAAATTTTAATCTACACAACTTTACAATAAAAAATAAATATTGAATGATTTATTTGTTCTCTAACAGTGCCAATGCATTCCCTGACAATAATGATAAAAAGTGACGGGTATCGTTAATGCTCTCACTTTAATTATTTTGTCAATCCAAGGTGGCATCCTAAGGTTGTATGTGATAGAAGTTTTAGAATTTCATCTTGGATATCAAGGTTTTAGACTAACCTAAAAATCATAATTTCTTTGAAGCATTCATAAAGTAAACTATACTAAATTCTAAACATTGAACTGAAAGAAATCCAATTTAAATGCAAAAATAAATCAACTAATAAATCATACTTCAATTGAAAATAACTAAGCTAATTCAAACTAAAATGAAACACAATTCATTTCTGAAAGAAAAAAAATGTAATGCTAGAATGAAACTAAATTTAATATAAATCATAGTGGTAAGTCCTTGGGTTTTTATTTAAGAGACCCAAGCTCAAACCGTAGTAAGAGGGGATTGGGACCCCTCATAAAAACCCATATAAACTTACATTCTCAACTTGGATAGATGATACAAGTTTTTTTAAGTAATACAAGCTATATTTTATTCAAAGCAAAAAATAAATTTGCAAAGTGTGAAGGATTAGGTTTTTTTCCTAAAAAACATCCAATCTTTTAGGAGCCATATCTTTGCAAAGAGTTATTCGATTCAACTGATTCTTGGACCAACTTGTGCAGATTTGAATAGCTTTAAAATGAGTGCTCATATGCAAATCTGAGCAATATTGAGGGAGATACGACCTTGTGAATTCAACATTCAAAACAAGGGCAGTGATGATTTTTCAAGTCATGAAAAACAAATTTGCAAAGTGCGAAGGATTAGGGTTTTTTTCCTAAAAAATGTCTTATATTTTAGGAGCCATATATTTCCGAAGAGTTATCCAATTCAGATGATTCTTAGACCAACATGTGTAGAATTTGAATAGTTTTAAAATGAGTGGTCATATACAAAATCTAAGCAATATTGAGGGAGATACGACCCTATGAAGTCAACCATTCGAAACAAGGGCAATGATAATTTTTCAAGTCATGAAAAATGAAATTGTAAATATTTTCCAACTAGGGTTTGAACGATGGGAAGAGCAATGAAGGGCTAGGACTTCAGTGAGGCAAGATATTCTATCTGGACAAAGAATATTTTAGCTAAGTTCTTTTTCCCTTTCTTTATCTTAGAAATTATGCATGAAAACTTTATAAAGTTTTTATCAAATATTATATTTGCTATAGGACTTTTAGATAAATTTCATTAGATTTTGAGTTTCCTTTCCATGAATTGTTTTATAGTTAAATCCTTAGAATCATCCCTAGTGGTAGAGGTTAGTGAGTGCACCTCTAAGAGATCCTCATTTCTCCAATATAGGGCAGTTTTTGGTGGTAGAGGTTAGTGAGTGCTTCAACCTTGAGAAAATGGATTGATAGGAGTTGGAAGTCTCCAAGAGCGATTCTATCATTTCTTCCCAAAGGTTTCTTCCTAGCCATTTTTTGTTCTAGGGAATAAAGAGAAAGAATCTTAAAATGGGGTCCTTGGTTTATGGGAAGAGCAGGGCTCTTCCTTACTCACTGGTATGAAGGATTTTCACCTATAAATGTTAATCTATCCCTAGTACTAATCTGGGTTAGGATGTTTGGGTTACCCATTGAATTTTAGGAAATAGATACCTTCAAGCCAATAGAAAACACTCTAGGAGAATTCCTTGAGATTTTAGATACAATAAAAGATGGAATTTTGGCTATTTATGCTCGAATACTGATAATGATTGATATAAGTAAAGCTCTACCAGAATCATTCTTAAGTATGCGGATAAGATGTGGACCCAAACTATAGATTATCAAAACATATATTTTAGATGTAGAAGATGTCATAAGGTGGGGCATATTGAGATATCATGCCCTAAGAAGATCCCAACATAATCATTTGTAGAAAATCATAAGAGAAATTTATAAATGGTAATGGATAAAGAAGGTTTTAAACTTCCAAAATAGATCTAGAAAAATAAAAGAAAATGAACAATGGAGACCAATAAGGAAGGATACTGGAAGAAATTCCAATTTGTTTGAGGCTTTTTTTTTTTATAATTTAAAGTATATTTACATTACGGGTTTTGAAAGGAACCCAAAACCTTATTATAGTAGAGGTCGATAAGCCAGACGTAGAAACAAAAAATTACAAGGAGGTGCTAGGGACCTCTGAGAACCAAAAAGGAAACCGTGACAAAAAACCCTCTAAGAACCAGAAAGAAAACTATGACCAGACCAAAAATTAGTATGAGCAAGCCCCAAACAAACATAGATACATGACCGAAAGAAACCTGTATAGGCTTCGGACGTATTAACTAAACTTAACTGGATAAAAAGGATCAAGCTAAACCAGGCAAAATAGACAAAAAGAAAGGGCTTCCTGGGGTGCTAGAGGGCCCAAACGGAGGGATCCATACCATTCACTTCTTGATGTCATCCACCTTCCTTGATGTGGATCCTACAACATTCTGAGTGTAGCAAGATAGAATCATGGATGCTTCCTCCAAATACTTGATGGCATCATTCATAGTCATGATCATGAGATCCAACAACATCTAGGAATAGGGGTCTTCTTTATCACTCTCAAACTTAGATATGACATGATTTGAGGAAGATGAATGCTCCATATTTAGCTTTTTTAGCCTAGTAGAGGATCTGGGCATCGGAGGAGTTCTCACTATAGTCGCACACTTCCTCTGGTCACTCCATCAAGCATTTTTGAGGGGAGAAGACTTCATGCAACCACTACCTAAACCAGGGATAACAAGGGAGTCATCAGGGATGGGGCCATGATAGGAGGAATGGGGAGGGGGTCATCAAGAGGATTGAAGGTCATGGGTTTAACATTGTGGATGGAGGAGCAGGTGGTTATGGTATGCTTGAGGATGATGGTCATGAGGCCTTGGTGAAGGGGCTTGCCATTAGACTTTTGATATTTCACAATGGACATAGTAAGAGAGTAAAGGAGGTAATCAAGGACATAGAAAACTTTACCATCCAAAGGTGATTAACAAAAGCAAGGTGAAATCTCCTCGAGGATTTTTCAATATCATCACAAGTGACGTATTGCATAATAGGAATGATAGCGATGTTCTAGGGAGCCGAGAGGGAAGATTAGTGGAGAGTAGACTTATCCCAATCCAAAATTTTTCCTTTGTTAGGGAACTGGTCAGTTTATTCCTCCTAGTTGTGCTTGTCACGGTGAATGAAGTAGTCCGTGAGTAGAAGACCAATAATCTCTACCAACATCTCAATGGTCACTTTAAAGTGGACACCTTGAACTTTGACCTCGCCCTGATTCCATGTATCAATAAAATCCTTAGTAATCTAGTCCTCAGCCTTAGAAAAATTCTATAGTAAGGGAGTGAAACCTTTTGCATCCATGAAAATTTGGGTAGTGGGGTTCAGGTTAAGCTGGACTGACTCGATGTAAGCCATGTCCTGGGTTAGGGAACAGGGGATTCAAGTAGAGTCCAAGACCAGGAGAGGGTAGAGATTGGGGATGGAGTTCACCACAGTCGAACCAGGATTGACATTAGAAAGGGCATGAGCTAAAGAAGTAGTAGATTTGTTGATAAAAAAAGATTAGAGTGGGCTAAAAATATCGAAAGCAATGGAGGCCGACTGAGTAATGGTGCATTGGAACAAGGTAATGATTAGAGATCATGAATGCTTGGGAAGGTAAGGGACATCGCCCTAATGCTTGAAATGATAGCCAAGATGCCTGAGATTGAAATTATTGGAGTACAAGCATATTATTTTGAATGAGGTTGAAATAAGAATTGCATGGAATATCGAGGGATGTTGGGAGGAGCAATTAGCAACTTGGGAAGGCCGATTATGGCAAAAAACCTCAGCTTGATTAGCAAAACAAAGATAAATATGTTTTCCTGACTCCCTATGCTTGGATATGTTGCTAAGGGTGCGGCATAGATGACTCTACTCATGTGGAACATGGAAGCTTTGCTAACACACATGCCATTGGTCTTGTAGTTAAGACACCACCAAAAATTGAGCATGTGGTGAAAAATAGGAGCTTCCCATGCATTGGCATCTACTAACTTAGAACTGATGATAGTATGATTATGCATTACAATAGTCAACCCTTGAGGAGAGAGACCCACATTTGAGGAAGAGATTTTGGAAACTCTAGAACTATTATAGAAGATATCTTTGGGGAGATTAGCTTCAAATCCTCTGTCACTAAGACTTGTCACCCTGAGCATTAAGATTTTTGTGGTTTGTAACATTTGTGATGTTATGGGCGAAGTTACCTCGCCAAAATTTATGACTAGTGGAGGAGACTACCATACTGGCCATAAGGTTAGTAACTTGATTGACTTCCTTGTAGTTATGGTGGATGGTTATTTGTGGGTGATCCTGTAAAAGCTTTCTGGATTCTTGGATAGTGCTAAAGACTCTCCATGATGAGATATTACCATTCTTCATATAGTTGATGATGTTCAAAGAGTTTCCCTCTATGATTGCTCTTTTGGGATACTCTTTGAGGAGGAAAAGACCCCTCAAAAGAGCCTTAAATTCCATAAAGTGATTGGTTTGAGAACCAAGGCATTCAAAAAATGCAAGGATCAAGTCACCTTTGTGATCTTTGATGACCCCTCCTGCACCAGCAGTGCCAGGATTTCCTTTGGAGGCCCCATCAAAGTTGAGCTTGATCCAAACCTTTGGAACGCTTCCATTTGATATTAGATCTATGATTAGAGCATATTTGAGCTCTAGGATCCTATTTGGGGAGGGACAAAGAGTTGAAGAGGAAACATTTTAGAGCTAGGGTTGGGGCCAAGGAGCATGAAATAAGCCAAATATTTTCAATATCATAGGCAATAGATTTAGAAGCCACAAACAAGGGATCCTTGGATAATATAGAGAAGACCCTATTGTTACGCTCAAACAAATTTACCAAATATAGTTATGGAGGCAGAAGGACCAAAGGGAGTGAAGGCTGGGGTTGCTAAAAGGATTGCACCATTGAGAGAAAAAATCAATAATGGTTTTGGGCCAAACCCACTAGCTATGAAAGGAATTGAGCAAGTGGCCAAGGACAGTGGATGAGAACACACAATTAATGAAAATGTGGTTCATAGATTCCCAATAAAATAAACAAAGGTAGCAGCGGTTGGAAATCATGAAACATTTTTTTGCTAAATTATCAATAGTAAGTATTTTATTTTGAATAGCAATCTAGGAGAAAAATCTTATTTTGGGTATGGGTTTCTTCTTCCACACCAAGTTGAACAAAATAATGGAAGTCTAGGAATTATCTTGGAGGATATAGGATGATTTGATAGAGAAAGAGGGGCCTGTCATAAGTTTCCCCAAAAGTAATGGTGACTGAATTGAGCATTATGGATAAGGTAGCGGCTTGATTGGGGAAACTGGTAACATTGATGGGCTTCCATCCAGGGTCTCCATTGTAACGGTTGATGAAGTCAACAACCTTTCTCCCCAAGAGGGTATCAGTGGAGGGCTTGAGAACAACTAGGGCTCTATTTTCAATCAGAGGTTCATCTTGGAGCCACCTACCAATTCTTTTGAGGCTTTAGCCGATGAAGAAAATGTAGATCAAAACTTAGAGGACATAGTACAACAATTTTAACATATTATCAAGGAATCATCTACTCAATATGATCCTAATTTAAAGAAGAATATTCTTGATGAATCTAAGGAATGTGTCTCATCAAATTTTTAAGACTCTCTTGAAGTACCATGCACCATTCAGGAGAATATAATTGGTAAAGAAAATGTAATTTTATGAGTTAATACCTCTGCCATTAATAAAGAAATACCAGAAAATGAGCAGGACAAGTCAAAAGCTTCTATAATAAATCCAAGAGAAGATAAATATGTTCAAAAATAAAATTGTGAAAGAATAATAAGACCTACTCCTAACATAGGTAAGGCAAAAAGAGGAAAACTCTCAAATTATCAAGCAAGATCCAGGGAAGCAAGAGATAACATAGAGAAAGGAACACAAACTAAGTTGGTTGAAATTATATTTACCAAACAACAAAATGATATTGGTAATACGTAAGAGGGGCCAAAAGCCCCTAATGAGACATGATTATCATCTCATGGAATATAATGGGTGCTAATACCCCCTCAAAGCATAGGTGTATTAGGGACCTATGTTTAAGTAATAAACCTGATATTCTCTATATCCAAAAAACTAAAATGACAAAAGAAGTTTTAAAAACTATGAAAGCAATTTGGGCAAGATGTGAATGAGATGCAATGGATTCAAAAGGAGGAGCAGGGATAATTTTAACTTGTTGGAATCCTTCTAGAACCTCTTGTGAAACCATTCATAAAACTAGGCATTGGATAATCTCTTTAGTCACTTGCTACTTTGCATATATTCACTTCATCCTTATCAATGTGTATGGACCTACAACTCAGTCGGGTAGATTAGAAGTTTGGAGTGGGATTGAAGCCCTTATGAGAAGTAAATACCAAGTAACCTAATTTATGATCATTGGATATTTTAATGCCATAACCAAGTTGAACAAAAAAATTAGGGAATTAGGAAATTGACCCAAAGTATGAAAGATTTCTCAAGCTTTTATTCAAAACAACAATCTATGGGAAGTTGATTTTGAAGAAGACAACTATACTTGGACCAACAATAGGATAGGCCATAACCTAATAGCAAAAAAAATAGATAGATGCATTCTCTCAGATCATTGGCTTGATGAAGGAACTTGTGCTAAAATTAATACCTTAACAAGGATTGGTTCAGATCATTGGCCAATAAGAGTTAAAATAGTGGTAAGTTAATTAAAAAAAGATCATATTTTAAATATGAGTGGATGTGGGAAGACCATCCTCAATTTGTTGATATGATAGCTCAAACATGGAATTCTTTAGGTAATGGTGGGTTGTATTCTCTTCCAATCCAAATTAAAGCTATGATATTTAGATTAAAATAATGGAACAAGAACACCTTTGGAAATATTTTTAAGAAGAAAGAAGAACTAAAAGATAAACTTTCAAAATTCCAAAAAGGTGATGAACATAATACAAGCTCAGAGGAAAGGGAGTTGCTTATCATAATTTTTTGAGTAAGGAAGAGAAATTTTGGAGATTAAAATCAAGATAGACTTGGTTAAAAGGAGATAAGAATACAAAGTATTTTCATAGGATGGCTATATTATAGAGATCATCTTCTAGAATTAATAGAATTAAATTAATAGAAGGGGTTTGGATTGAAGATCAGAGTGAAATTAGAAAAGAGGAAAAGTAATTTTATCAAAATATTCTAGGTTCAAAGGAGACCGAAGTTATTAATGATAAACTTCTTCAAGATGTTCCTTCAGTTATAACAAATGAAGAAAATAGGAAACTGATGGAGCCTATTACTATAGAAGAAGTTCATTTAGCTATTTTATCTTTTAATAAGGATAAATCCCTAGGTCCAGATGGGCTCTTTGTAGATTTTTACCAACATAATTGGGATATAGTGAAGGATTATTTATTGGTGGTTGTGGAACAGTCTAGGGTAAAACAATACATTCCTTATAAAATAAATGTAACTTATCTTACCCTAATTCCAAAAAAGAAAGATGCTGAATTGTTTGATTCTTTTAGACCCATAAGTCTATGTAATATGACATATAAAATTATTCCAAAGTGATGGCAAATAGATTAAGGCCATTGTTAGACAAAATAATTTTAGAAGAGCAAGGATAATTTGTGAAAGGGAGACAAATTCTAGATGGGATCATAGTAGCTCATGAAGTTATGCATTCAACAGCTTCAAGAAAAGAGAAAACTATGATCTTAAAACTTGATATGAGTAAAGCCTATGATAGGATTAAATGGAATTTTCTTTCTGCAGTTTTAGATAAGTTTGGTTTTGGTAAGAAATGGGTTATATAGATTAAAGCTTGTGTCTCTGCATTTTATTATTCAATGTTGGTCAATGGGTTAGTGATAGAAACTTTTAAAGCCAAGATAGGCCTTAGACAAGGAAATACTCTATCTCCTTATTTGTTCATTATAATGGCAGAAGTTTTGAGTAGGAACTTAAATAAGTCTTACAAATATGGGTTTATTAATGGACTTAAGGTTAGTAATAACATCATTGACATCACCTATCAATATTTTTTAGATGATACAACCCTTTTTGGAAGGGCAAGGATAAATGAGGCCAAAGCTTTGAATAAATTTTTAAAAGAGTATGAAAGAGCTTCAGGGTACCCAAGTGTTGTAGGTGAGTTGTAAAGGAGAGGGAAATCCTCCAAGAGAGGTCCCAGGTTCAAATCTCCACCCTACCAAAAAGTTGAATTGGGTATCCAAAATCCAATTGATAATGTTGGTGCGAGCAGGGGTCGGGTGCGACTCCCGGGTGACTTTGACGGTGTAGAACCCCTTGTTCGTGGTCTCTCAGACCAAGGTGGCCCCACAAGGGGTTTTTCGCTTAAAAAAAGAAAAAAAGAAAGAAAGAGCTTCAAGGCAAAAAATTAATAGGACTAAGTCCAAAATTTACTTCCTTAACACTCCTACTAATATCAAAGCAAAAATTTATAGGTTGCTTCAAATGGAGGAGGCAAATTTACCAACAACTTATCTAGGGATGCCTTTATTTGAGGGGAGAATGAGGATAGATTTATAAAATCTAATTATTAGTAAAGTTCAAAATAAACTTTAGCTTGGAAAGGTAGATGGTTATCGTTAGCAGGAAGAGTGTAGTTAATTAAGTCAGTCTTACAAGCCTTCCCAGCATATTATATGTCATTGTTTGCTATGCTAAAATAAATTGAAAACAAGTTTAATATTTATTATGCAATCCTTTTTATGGTTAGGTTTACATGATAAAAGGAAATTTCCTTTGGTGAAATGGAGCAAGTTGTGTGATGATAAAACTAGGGGAGGCCTTGCTTTAAGAGCTCTTACAGATGCAAACTTAGCTCTTAGGGGAATATTTATCTGGAGATTATACAAAGAGAGTCAAAGGCAATGGGCAAGAATTATTCTAAGTAAGTTTATCCCAATGACCCAAGTTTAATATTTACTGCATTCTCTCTTCGAGATGGTTCTGCTCTTTGGAATGGTTTAAAAAAATCTATTGATCTTATGATTAAAGGTTTAAGATGGATGGTGGGAACTGGAGAAAAAAATTCTATTTGGATGGATACTTTGTGTGATAAAAAACCACTCAATTTAGATCCAGTTTTGAAACCTTGGATGAGATTGCTTCAAGATAAATACGGTGATAGCGTATCAAAATTTTTGTAGTGGGTTAAATTGGAAACCACCGGTTATGGAGTGGGTTAGCATCTAAAGGAAATATAGGAGCAATAGGAGGAGGAGGAATAATTAGAAATAATAAAGGAGATATTTTGTCTCATTATGCTTTCAATAGTAGATTTAAGACAAATAATGAAGTCGAAGCTTGGTCGACTTTATAAGGGTTAAAAATATGTAAACAAATGAAATGGAATAAAGTTTGGATGGAAGGCATTTCTCTCATAGAAATAAATGCAATTTTGAGGAAAGAAAAGGCTTCATGGAACATACAAGAGATAATTGTGGAAATTCAAGATCTTGTTAAAGAGTTTGAAGAAATCAGGTTTACACATATATTAAGGGAAGGAAACAAATGTGCAAATAAGCTAGCCAATAGAGGGGTTTTAATTAAGGATCGTGAAGTTAAATTCTCCTTTCTATGGTTAGAGGAAGTAAAAAGTTTAGTTGAAGCTGACAAAAAATGTTGATTGCCTAAATCAATTAATGATTAAGTTTTACGTTAATGTTTTCCATTGGTAATTTTTGTTTTATTTTGTAACAACAATGTGTTTTCATTTAGACTATTTATTATTATTTTTGTGGTTGCACTTGTGTTTAAGGAAGGAAACTAGCAATCCAAATTTGGTAAAGCAAACTATGATAGTACGATATTTTGGAAATGTTACTCTACTAAGATGCAAGGCATAGATAGTAGAGGTGAAGTTTTAGAATTGTGAATGTTGCTATAGGAAAATAGCAAGAATGCTGCTAAATTATGGAGTAATTGTATTCAAATAAAATTTGAAAATATCCAGAAAATAAAAAATCTAGAATTCAAACATTTTATGTAAAATGATGTAGGTTTCTAGCTATAGCATCTCAATTGAGATGATAAGTGTATATATTTGTAAACTCTCAAGCTCTAAATAAGAGAGATATAATTTTTCAAGGGTTGGGGACCCGAGTACAAACCCTTATTATCAAGAAAAAAAAAATATACTACATAATTTGAATGGAAATAACAAGCTTAAATGAAACTAGAATTAACAAAAATCATATTGCAAATTTTAAATGGAAATAACAACACACACTTGTAATAAAGTAAAGCAAATTACACTATGTCGGAAATAGAAATTAACTATAGGAAATTGAAAATAAAAGCAATCAACTTTAACTATGTTATTTAATTATTGAAAAAAATGAAAAAAATGAAATAAATTATAAAAACCTGTAACTAATGTTAATGGTCCTTCCACTATTCCAGAGAGTGGGCCCTTGCTTCAAGGTTCAGTACGAGGAAGAAAGTTTTAGCAAAAAACTAGTCTAAATAAGTTAAAATCTCATAGGATAGAGAGTTGAACAATTCACACTTATGACAATGTGTGGAAGGTTAAATCATTTCAATTCATTCATCGACAATGTGTGGATGGTTAAATCATTTCAATTCATTCATTTATTCATTACCCTGCCTAATGGGAAGATAGTATTATTTATAACTTAATTTCTAATTGTTTAGTCTATGAACATGGTGAATGAGGTTTATTTAGGGAATAACCTATCTCTTAATTGAATATATAAGCTTTCATGTTAAATATAGAACAACAAGTTAAATTGGATAAGTCTTTTCTAATTTTACAATTCTATTGATGGTTGACTAGCTTGGAATAAGCCTAGAACAAATCTAAATCTCTTAATGTGTACTCCAACTCTACTGTATGTGTTTCAGGTGCCTTGTCACCAAGTTGTTGTAGCTTATTATAGCACGGTACAATATGAATAACTCTAGAATGGTCGATTGGTCAACACCTCAAATTCGTGTGCATGATTGTAGATTTGTGCCTATGCTTTGGTTAACAACTTTAAATGAGTGACTTGTCACTTTGAACAATGCCTATAGGGTGAGTTGATAATTTCATTTGTCTTTTCTTTCCATGCATGATGTTCTAGAGTGGTTCATGTCCTATTATTTTGATATAGTACCCATAACATGTTATTTTGGTGTTTATGTTAATCTTGTGCACAACTGGCACACGAGTATTTTTGGTGCACAGTTGGTGCTAGATCAATGCTTAGGCATGGAGATATTAAAAAAGTACTCTAAAAATATGGTCCACCAAATATTTTAGGTTCATAAACTTGTTCAAAAGAATTTGAAAAATCATTAACTTATTCTGCCTTTCAATAGGAATAAACCATATAATTAGTCCTTAAAACACATAAAAATAGTTAAAAAAAAATAAGAGAATTTTTTTCTTTAATTTTCTATGTTAAAATCTAATATCAACATAAATTATGATTAGTAATTGGTAGGTGCTATAGTATTTTAATAAAAAATGGACAAAAAGAGCTAAATTATTTGAAAAATAAGACACTTTTATAGTCTCATCAACTTGGAGGGAATATGTGTGGAAGCCCAATGGTCATTTGATGTTTGCTCATGTATCTAAAGGAATCATAGCTAAGATGCTCAAGCCTATAATGACACTTCTAACTTTAATTATTTGCATGTACAACCATAGTAACAATTTTTTTATTTTTAGGAGGAACAAAAGAGGTAAGTATTTCTCCCAACTTATACATGTGGTCAGTCTCATCATAATAACTAAAAGTAGCAATTTTGAGTTCATTGTCTGTATCCTTGATTACCCATATTTTAGGTTAAAAATATGCCTTCTTATTTGTATGATCAACAAGATTAATAGATAAAATATTAGGCCCAACATTATAAACATGAAGTACCTCAACAAATAATAAAGATCCAATGTTGATGTCTACACACCCTACAACGTGCAATGAAGAGTCATATCCAACTACAACATGTTCCCTTACATGTACTTTGTTGTAGCTATATAGGAGATGTTCATGCTTTATCACATGCCTATTATCCCATGAATCTACTATCCACTCATCTAAAGATGTATATGTCCAATATATGGAATGAACTACTACATGAGCTTGTGAGTTTTCACCATCAAAATTGTCCTCACCCTGTGTATAGAAGAGACTAGAATTAACACCCCCTTACTACTTCCTTTAGTTTCTTGATCCAAATCCTACAAAATTTTGGCTTGTGCTCTTCCTTTTTTAAAAACTCACAAGTAGGATTTTTAAAAGACTTCTTGGGCTTATTTTCATTTTGTTTGGATTTTTATCATTCTAAATTTTGGTAACAAGTTATTTTGATGAGCCTATTTAAAAAAAATCCTTACACTTATTTCTCCTATCCTAATGGTGCAAAATATACTTAAGTAGCTGATCAATGGGTAGTGCAAGAGAATCTAGAAAGTACACACAAAGCATATCAAAGATAACAATAACTATTTCATACATTTAGGACATATTATTAAAGATAATAATGAGTAATTAAATGTTCCTTTCCTTTTCCAATGCTTCTTGTCCTTCTCTTCTCTCCTTGGGTAGTCCTACTCCTCTTACAATTTGGATATCCTCTTATAGTTTATTAAAATGACTAATATACTCATAAATAGTATCAAATGAGTCCATAGATAAGGTTGTCAAATCAACCTCTAATGTACTAATTTACATGGAATCAATTAGATCACATAGCCCTTAAATTTCTCAAGTAGCACTTTAGGATCCATGGTGCTGCTAACATGAGTGTCATATACATTGTCAATATGAATATTTGTGGCACCATGAGAATCATACTTCTTATCCCTATAGAGCTACTTAATTTTCCTCAAAATTAGTATCATGAGGCTCTTCATTCACATACTTGAGTAGCTCCTTTATTTGAAGCAAAGCTTCAATCTTGATATTCTAGGTAGCATAGTTAGGACCACTCAATAAGGGCACATGGTGATCCATAACTATTCTACAAAAATACAAAAATTTATGTGGATTTATGACCAAAAACAAAAACACCAATGTAGAGATGTCAAAAAAATTATGATTTAAAAAATGGCTCAAAATGCTTATATATGCAAAAGTTATGGCCCTTAGAAGTTTTGTCCTAAAATCATAAAAATACTTCCAATTGAAATATTTTTAGTCCTATAGTGAATGGTATGGCACCATGTATCATTGTATAAATTGTTGATGAGTTTCTAAGCATGAACCGATTGTATAGTATACCAAAAAATCATGTGATACCACTTGTCATGATCTAATTTGTTGTTTGATCTATGAACCACACTATGACACTTGTCACATCTTAATTTATTTTTAAATTCATGCATAACAAAGTCTATTGCTAACTATTTGTTACCACATTAGATACATTATAATGGGCTCCACCTTACCTTTTATTTTTTCCTTATGTATCATTTTACAAATTTTATTTTATGTTTCATTACTTTTAAAATAAAAACCCGAGGTAATTTTGAAATTTTTGTAAAATTCTATCCTTGTATGCATGAAGGTAGAACATTAAGAATTATTCATGCAATTGACTTAAATCTTAATTCATCCATTTTTTGTTCTTGTAGAGACATAAAGAGTTGAGACTTCCATCCAAATAGACCCTTATCTATTCCCACTTTTACCTCATGAATGTATAGAAAGTTGTAATAGATCTAAGTCATCCATTTGGATACCATAACAATGTGTCACTCATCTATCTTAATTTCTTTTAGTAACTACTTTGCTTTGCATTCAATATCCATGTCACAAAAAAGTGTGAAGATTATGCGATTTCTTATTGTGGCTAACTCATTTTTTAATAAATTAAACTTATTTTAAACTGTGAAAATTTAAATTTGACATGACCATACATTTAATTTGCATACCCCAAAAGCTTTATATGTTGGATTGGTGTTTTTATTTTTCAAATTAGCTAAGTGATCAAGTTCATGTCTGGTGTCCTATGATATGAATAGTTTCATTTTCCACATTCACTAGAAATAGAAAAGAGTCAAACTGTCATTAGCACACCCATTAACAATGACATAACTATAATAGATTTGAAATAGGATGTGAAAGACTTCTCTAAAATTTATCAAAAGTGCAAGAATGTCATTAAAAATAGAAGTAACTACAAGGATGACTTTAAATACATGAAATTATAACATCATGCAATCTATTTTCTCAAAGGTTGGTGCTTGATCTAATGTAACACCCCTACTTGGTAGAAATTTTATGAACAATGAACCATATGAAGTTATGTTTGATAAATGTCATGGATTCTTTGTTGATGTCTATATTATGAAATATTTTTTATGTTTGCATGTATATAATGTGGTACTATTGATGCATTTGTGGATGCAGGATTAGGTACCTCTCTCTAGTGGAAATGTAGGATAAGCCACCCATATTGAGAGTTACTTTGGGGAAGTGATGATGATGACTCGTTCATCAACAGCTCTTGGTAAACATGAAAAAATTACCTTCATGTAGATGCATATCATTTTGAGTCTCCATATTCACACCATTGGGCCATGAAGTTGCTTGCAATGAGCCTCCCTAATAAGGTCGGTGATAGCTTGTACTATCATAAAAAGGGCCACCTATTTGGGGATAAAATAGTGGTGTAGAATATTGAGGATGTTGTGCCATGTTTGTATTATTTACTTATGGCTAGAGAAGATGTTTTTGATTAGCTTATTATACCCTTGTTTTTCTTGAATGGAAACTTTAACCTGATCAGTTAATCAAGCTTTGCATAAATTTTATTCTTGATTTAATTAAAATATTAATCAAAGCACCAAGCATTAAGTACCATTGTTTGAGGTATTATGGTAAGTTATAGTAAGCAACATTAGAAAGACAAGGGTTGGATTCAATTTTCCTTGGAATTTTGGGCAGTAAAACCACCCTCATGCATGACAAGAGAGAGTGTAACACTCTTCAATTATGGGAAGAATGTTCATCCAATGAAGGTAATGCTCATCCTTAAAGAAAAAAGGAAGGTGGGCATAAAGAGGAAATCAATGTCTAAGGAAGCGAGGAAGCGAAGGCAAAAGATAGTGACCAACCAGTGACATTATGAAGCAAGCTGAAGGAGCTATTAGGACCTATAATTTAGGTGTTCATCCATATTTTGGATACACTTCATATTGTGTTGCTTTATATTTGTTTGGTTATATTTTATGCTTTGTTATTTTCTTTTGTTGGTGCACTCTCATTGATTTATGTTGTTTGACATTAGTCTTCCTTGCCTTTTTGATGTGTTTTGAGTTACCCTTGGTTTTATTGATGATGCCTTTTACACCCTTCATAAACATTTATTGCCTATGAAAACCATGTTGTGTTTCATGCTTGATTTATTCACCTATTGTGCATTGTGGTCTACATTATTGCCTGGTTGTTGAGTGCCCCTACATCTTGCGCTAGACCACATGATGGAGGTGTGCTAATCTAGTTTATTTCCTCTTTTGTAGGATGGTGGGTTGTGTTTGGTGTGGTATTTGTTTGTAGTTGTTTTTAGAATAAATATTTATTCTCTTAAGTTCTACTAGGATAGACTTACTTGAGTTACCACTCTTCCATGAGTCAGGTGAACTCTCAATTTAGACTAGTTCAGATTTGTTGAGTTGTTGTAATCCAATGACTCTCAATGATCAACTTTGCTATTTATACAAAGTTGATCCATGGAATAAATCAATCAGTTCTTGAGCTTTTCAGTAATGCTTTGCATGTCTAGTTTCCTAGTTTCAATATTGCTTCTCAATATTTCTAACATGGTACTAGAGAAGGGCTAGTTTTTTCTTGCAAGCATTCAACTCTTTTCATTGATCTGGTTCAACTTGTCCTTCCTTTTTTGGATAAGTCTTCTCTATTTATTTCAGATTATTTGGAAGTTGTTAAATAGTCTTATTTTTTTGATCTATACTCCAATATAGTGTTTATCCACTAAATGTTTCAATAGATCATTACTATAATTTTAAGTGTAAAGTGTTATAAGATATTTGATAATAGGCAACCACTGTATTTGTTGCCTCACCTTTTTGTGTATGGTGTTATCTAAATATTTGCTTCACATTGCCCTCTCTCAAGAAATTTTTATTGTCCCTTTAAAGCAATTATTTTTTTAACTAATACCTTTTTTGGATACGTTGGCTTCCTTATCATTGCGTTGTACAATTTTTTTTTAGTGTTGCCTCTTCCACAACTCTCTCATAGAACATCTTCAACTGACGTCCCCATTTTAGAAGTAAGGAAAGTGTTGTGGTTTCAAACACAACAGTAACCAATGAGGAGACTACTACGAGGAACATGTTTTAGATTTGTGCCCAAGGGAGAATCCAATCATCACAATCTTGGCATCATCGTATCTCAGAGGTTCATGCCAAACAGTGAAGCCACCATCACTTACTTGCACTAGCATCTAGGTCTGGTATTTCTGATCATGTCTTTATTCTACTGCAAAGCAACGAATACTCCTTTCATTGGCACTGAGGAGATGAATTTTGGTTCATTCATCTCATTCCTGGTCCTCCTTTCCTTGGTGCTAAGGAGTCGAATATGGTTTATCTGGTTCATATGGTCTTCTTCAAAGGAACATCATCCTTTCTTCCCTCCAATAAAATGGGTCTTCCCTCATTGGAGCTCAAGACACCCGTGTTCTCTTCAATTTCTGCATGCTGGAGCCTTGTACTTCCTGTGAGTAAAGACACATGTCTCCCTCGTTAGTACCTTTTTCTCATCCAAGCGATAGGCTCTTATGTTAGCTTAAGTTGGTGCTCAAAATATAAATTAAGAATATCTTCCTTAGTTCGTACTTATACGACAATATCATGTAAATTGTCATATCTTTAGTTCACTCCACAAAAGAAGCCACGTCCTTCTTCTCAGCGCTGTCCATCAACGACTATCCATCTGTGAAATGCTATAAAAAACAACCAAAACTCTCTCAAATTCCATCCTTTGCTCGAGTTTTTGGTTCATTTTTTTTAGGAGTTGCTGCATTCTTTGAAGATCGATAAGAGGGCGATTTGGCTTCACCAGGAGTAACACTCTTCATATTTTCAATTCTTCCAAGTGATATTAAGTTTTTTTGGCACTGTCCTACTAAATCTTGCAGGTCTCTCATCGATTCATCATGGACTCTCTCTTACATTTTCCAAGGCTCCCCTCGAATCGATGTCGATGCTCTCTTCTCAAAGCGAAGTTGGTGTGGTGAGCATGGAAGAAAATGGAGGGTGCAATCCAAAGCAAACGGAGGGACCAATACATCATTGAGGGAGTGTTGCGTCTACTTTTCGTGAATAGTGTTCGATCTCAAAAGAGAGCCTCAGGAGCAACATCACAAAGTTGCATTATGTGCCATTTTCCAGTGACTCCTCTACGATCTACGTAGCTTCATTCTAATTGCTCTTTGAGAGCCTTTGAAGGAAATTTTACCTTTAAAAGTTTTTTTAAAAAACTTATGTTTTTATAAAAACAAAGGGACTCATCCTCCTTTTTTCAGCTCTTTCCCTTCCATCTATTTCTCTTCATGAAAGATACTTTGTAATCTTATATTTCTTTTTTTGTCTCAACATTATTCTCAACGCCTATTTCAAAAAGGTTGTCAAGAGAGAAGACAAATTGTAATCTCAAGTAATACAATTTTTTTTTTGGAGGGGGGTTATGGTGCTGATTCTTGCACCTATTGTTTTGCTAGATTCTTTAAGGGGGGAAGTTGTCTTCTTGTGTCCATAAGATTGGAAGTCACTGGTGGACTCTTTTTTGTGTGTAGCACCTTCTTGGCCACTTCATGCTTGTTGCTTCATTCTCATTCTTTGATCTTATTCTGCATTTTAAGCCAACAATTGCATAAAGGAGTTTCTAAAAAAAAAATCAAAGCAAGCACTCACAATCTATTGAGCACTTTCACAAACTTTTTCAAAAGCCAAAAATTATTCTTATAAATAATTGCCTATGTTCCATGTATCAATATCCTCACAAAACTTATAGTTTCCCTCACGTAAGGGCAGGTTTTTTGAGATAATTGGTATACAGGTCTGGCAAGTTATTTTTGGTTTCAATAGCCTAGGTTCCACATATCAATATCTTAAAAAATTATAGTTTCCCTCACGTAAGGGTGGGTTTTTGAGAGGCTTGGTATAAAGGTATGGTTTTTTGCTACCATTCATAAAATAGGTTTCTGGTTGTACTGCCTATTGCTTCAAAACACTTGCAGTTAAGGGGGGGAATATTGGTTCACTGTAGTTTTTTTTGGCAAAATGAATACAATTGATCCACTCACCCCTCATAACTATCACACATGGAAACCAAAAATATTAAATCTCATTTCTCAAAAAGGGCTCACACACTTGCTAGAAGAGAAGCAACCTGAATTTGAAAAAGAATATGAAATATTTGTTCATAAAGGGAAGATGTATGAAACAATGGGTATTATAAGCACAAATGTAAATGAAAGCTTATGGTTTCATATTTAGAATGTAAAACTCCATTTGAGAGTGAAAAACTAAAGAACTTGTTTGGGAAAGTAGATCAAATAAGGTCAATGCACTAGAGGTAGAATTAACAACATTATCTCCTGAAGACTTCAACAATATTGTTGACTTTCTCACCAAATTTAAAGAAGTCCTTACTCAATTCAAAGGTAGTGGCAAGAATAAAATAGAAGAAGAATGCATCTATCTAATTATTTCTAAATTAAATGGTGTATTTCAAATTTTTGCAACCACTTTTTGTCTACAAAAGATGCTCTTGGTGCAAGTTTTAAAATGCCCTCTTTAGAGGAATTCTGTGATAGGCTAACTAGAGAGGAAACAAAACTTGCAAAGTATGAGATCTCTCCCTCTTCCTCAAAAGCCTTAGTAGCATCCACCTCTACTAAAGAAAAATTCACAAAGAAAGAAAGAAGTCCCATAACTTGTACACACTACAAAAATAATGGTCATTCTGTGAACAAATGTTGGAAAAGACTACAACAACTAGAGGTAGCAATGAAGGATCACAAGATAGACACTAAGAAATAGATAGGAAAAGCCTTAAATGTTCAAGGCAGAGCTACAAAAACTTCATCAAAATATTGGGTTCTAGATTCAGGAGCAACTCATCACATGACTTCCTCAGATGAGTCATTCACTTCAATCTCCTCAAGTTCAACATGTAGCATAGAAGTTGGTGACTCATCCTTTATCCCGATCAAAGGAAAAGGTGACATATCCATTGATGGTGGTTATATCAATAATGTTCAAAAAAAAAGTTAATGGAGAGAGGAAAAAATACTAGCTCTATGTTGATGATCTACTACTCACTGGTAGTGATATTTATCACATCTAGACTATCAAAGACTCCCTTTCTGAGAAATTTGAGATGGTTGATCTGGGTTTAGCTCATTACTTCCTTGGTATTCAAATAAATCAAACATATGTAGGAATTTCATTGTGTCAATAGAAATACACTCTAGACCTTCTTCAATGGTTTAAGATGACTGATTGTAAGCCTTATTCTACACCTTTTCAGTATGGAGTGACTCTAAGTACTTCCTGCAAATCCCCTCTATGTGATGCTACTCTCTATAGACAACTTGTAGGAAGTATATTATACCTCACTCATACTCACCCAGATATTTCATATGTTGTTGGCTTGATATATAGATTCTCACATCAACCTCATTTCAGCCATTGGCAAGCAACAAAGAGAATCCTCCACTACTTGCAAGGAACTACTCACTTTGGGCTCTTATATGAGGGTGGATCCATGGATATCAATGGTTACATAGATTCTGATTGGGCAGGTTCAGTTGAAGATAGATGTTCCACCTCTGGCTATGTTTTTTGTCTTGGTTCTTCACCTATTGCTTGGTCATGCAAAAAACAATAGGTAGTAGCTTTATCATCCATAGAGGTTGAATACAGGGCAACAGTTTTAGCCAGTCAAGAAGCTCTTTGGCTTCATCAGATACTAAGGGAATTTGGTTTTTTCCATAACCAACCTATTACCCTTTGGTGTGACAATCAGAGCACAATTGATATTTCCCCCAATCCAGTAGAACATTAGTGCACCAAGCACATTGAGATTCACATGCACTTCATTCGGTAACATATTCAGCAAGGGGATCTAAACTTGGAGTACATTCCTACAGAAAATAAAATTGCAGACATCTTCACCAAATCCTTTCCTTCTCCGTGTTACATTTAGTTGTGAGAGAAACTTGGAGTAAAGTAGATGCATTAGAAGGGTGCACAGAGGTTTTCACCTCTACTTTCTTCTTATTGTTCTTTTTGGAAGATGGTTTTTCCCATGTGGTTTTTTTTCACCATCTCTCCTATATGTAATAACATTGTACATGAGTACCTCATCAGGCCCAGTTTTTGGGACTCATTTATTTTTTGTTCAATGAGGACAATCTTCGCCATTCGAAGACATGCCTCTTCTTTTTATTTTCTAAAAGATGGTTTTTCCCATGTGGTTTTTTTACCATCTCTTCAATAAGATTCATTGTACATGAGTACCTCATCAGGCCCTGTTGTCGGGAATCATTTGTTACATTCACCCCTAGTATCACTTAAGGGGGGTGTTAGAATAAATATTTATTCTCTTAAGTTCTACTAGGATAGACTTACTTGAGTTACCACTCTTCCATGAGTCAGGTGAACTCTCAGTTTAGACTAGTTTAGATTTGTTGAGTTGTTGTAATCCAACGACTCTCAATGATCAACTTTGCTATTTATACAAAGTTGATCCATGGAATAAATCAATCAGTTCTTGAGCTTTTTAGTAATGCTTTGCATGTCTAGTTTCCTAGTTTCAATATTTCTTCTCAATATTTCTATCAGTTGTTCTATGTGCTTTCATCACCTTTCGAGATGAGCATCTTCCTATTGTCTGCCCATGTGCTAGAGTTGTTTGTAGTAGTCTTGAGTGGCAATTTGTACCTTAGGATTTTTGTCATTGTGTTTTGATGAGTCCCTTTTTATCATGATAGCTTGGTGTGTTTTTGAGGATTATTACCTCAGTCTTCCTCCAGTATTGTTTTAGGTTTTGTTAGAATTTGCCTTAGTTAGAGCATCACTTGATCTTTAGAAGATTTATGTTAGATTAATGTTAAATATTTTACCTAAGCTTTATGTTAGATTAAAGATAAATCTATTTGTCACAACCCAATATTTCAGTACAAACAAATTTCATTTAAAGTTTACAATACCATGCTTGTAAACCCATTATGATGTTAGTAGGCATACTAAGTTCACACTTCAAGAATGTCCACCACTGCAGCTGGTGTATTAAGTGCTTGGAATTGGCCACATCCCACTGTTCGCCATATAGGATTCAAATTTTCCCCGATGAGTCTAACTGGAATTCGATGAAGGGTTATCCATTCAGGGCCCATATCACCTGAACGGGGTATGCTATCTCCCTTGTCCAAAGATAGAAGAATTCTCAATCCTTTGGGTGCTCAACACATTTCTTTGGATCCAACATCTGTATGCCAGTGCTAGCCATTGACCCTCTACTAAGGTTTAACTAGAGTCCAACCTCACCAGGATTAAGGACTAGATACTCATGACCTTTCTCAAACTGTCAACAATGCTGCCCATAACCATCTATCGTTGGATCTTCCAACAACATGTACAACTCTCTAATCATGCTATATGTTGGCACCTCCCCAGTCCAAGTGGAATGATGAATATCACCACCACTAACTGATTGACCACCTAGAGTGACATCCCATACCACCGCTCGTTACACTCGATGACTTGGACCTCTATCCCAGAGTAGCTAGAGTATAGTAGTTCAGTCACACGTATGTCACCTCGTGACATAACATGGTTGGGTAGAGTCAGTCCTTACTCGACAAACTCTTTCAAGCATTTTAACCAGGTTTTTATTTGAGTTCTTATGGTTCTCCTTGTCTGAAGGTTTATGGTTTATCAGTTATGAAGGCAACTCCTATTATAAATAGGCATATAATATGACATAGTACCTTCTATATTTGTTTTTCCTAAAGAAATATTTAAATTATAAACTATCAATTAAAGCGAGTCATTATTTCAACTTATAAAATTACCGAACTAATTTATCCATGATATAGAATAACTTTCAACTATATAAAGTAATCTGAATATTTTTGATAAAATGCTATTAACTTTAAAAGAATAACTTTTCCAACTACTTTCATAAATTCATAACAAACACAATAGCTACTTTTTTTAACAAATATCAGAAACCAGTCTTATCCCTCGACAACCATTCAATAAAAGTACCCACCATTTATACGATTTAAAAAAAAACTACCCTATGACGAATAAAAGACTACTTAATTCTTAAGCATATATAAGGAAATATTCACTCTATATTAAAACATTTCTTTTTTGATTTCGAAGTACAACCATGCTATATAAAAACCCTAAATAAAATTTGATTCACATTGAATACTCTTAGGCTTCCCATTTCCAATAAAACTTATATGTCCAGGTTACATACATTTTCTAATAGCCAAAGTCAGGGTAAGAAAACTACATTATTTTACAAGTTAAACCAAATTGTACAAACAATAAAAAATGGCCACACTTTAAGATTAACCTCCACAGCTTCTATTGAATTTTTTTCTTTAAATTACTTACAACAACATATAATCGAATCCAAAGATACAAAGCAGAGTATGCACTTGTTATATATTTCTTTATAAAATTAAAATATTAAATCTCTTTAGCAGATTCTGACTGATGTTCTTTTTCTAACTCTTTCCATATAAAATAATTATAATTCTAATGCTGGCTTTAATACACCACCCATAATCCTATTTTCTTTCAAAACCTGACAGTTTCAAGGATGTCGTCTGTCCAAAACAGATTCCAGAACACGCCCTCGGTAGCTCCCAACGCCATTCACCTCGAAAGATTTTTAGCACAACACTCCATGAAGATGTTTGGCAACATTTGAGAGAAACTTTCCCATGATAACCATGGCAAGAATGGAATTATAGTTTGGATTAGCTTGGCCCATCCCTAAATGACGTGCTCACATAGACATGCAGCAAAGCGTACTCACACAAACATGCAGCAAGCAAGAACAACATACTGAATGTAACTTCACCAATAACTTCAAATATTCATTAGCATTTCGGACTCACGCAGACATGCAGAGAGCTAGTACAACATACATAATGCATTTTCACCAATAACTTCAAAACTCATTAACATTTAAATTTCGCTGAATCACGACTATCCACAGTCACACCAAACAATTTTTTTTTTTACTTCTTACCTTCAATTTATCATTATATCATACTTAAATTCCAAGACCATATTCAGAATTATGTGTAAATCTTCATTAAAGAAATACTGGCAACATTTAGAAAATCTCACAATTCAAGATGTTTCAGGACAATTTCATACACAATTTAGTCTAAGTACATAATTTCCTTCGGCAAGAGCATAAATGACTCCAAAAGAAGTATTTTAGTTTTTTTTATAAAGGATGTTACACATTCGTTACTCGATAACTATTAACAAACGTAAACATCTCTAAACTATTATCTTTCAGTTGATAAACATTTACTATTAAGACGCTTTCAATGTTTTTAAGAAACAAACAAACTTCCAAGCATAATGTATGTAAACAGAGTAACCTAACCTTCTCAAAACGACATTGGAAAATTTTCCAACATATCCGTCTGCTATTGCCCAACCAGAAAGCGACTAATATGAATTATTCTTTTTTTTTTTCTTCTCCCTAAAGCAACCAACCTTCCTTTCTTAAAAATATGAGGCATATGGGGAAAGATTGACACCTCAAGACGATCCGCTAGGTAAGGCAACATAGAAGTATCCAGGTGTCCTACAATTTATTTAACCATTTGGATTTTTCAAAATATCCATAATTAATCTATAACCCTTCGAATCCCCTCTTGATTATTATTAAGGTACTTAGGGTAAAATATTTTTAACTTATATTCATGTATAGCTTAGGCCTTTCCTTTATTAAAAGTTTTAGGTATAGACTCTAGCGATGAGACTATATAATGCCTTATAGTACACACACATATTTTTATATGATGTACACATATTTTATGATTATTTTATTATTGTTATTTTATCATTCTTTTATTTAATTTACTTTTGTTTTATTTATTATTATTTAGTTTTATAATAATTCCATAGTTATTTTTATATGAATGATTTCTTAATCATCATTTATTTATATATATATATATATATATATATATATATATATATATATATATATATATATATATTTTTTTTAAATTAATATATTTTTAAATAACATCAAGCCACAGATACTAAACTGAAGAAAGCAAGCAACATTCAGTCAACCATGATAGGCAATATGCAAATGAAGATGTAAACTCTACGGTGGGCTTCCATGTACCCATGGACCAAAGTGCTCGAGGCACGACATCATATCCGCTTACCTGACCTTCCAAACTGCTGCCTTGGTCTAGGGTGAGTGCTCTCCTCTATCATCGAACCGGAGACCTACACCTGCACCACAAATACTAAAGGCAGAATCATATTCTTCTAAAAAGAAATACTAATAAACAGTGGGGATGTGACACTATTGCTAAGATTTATGTTAGATTAAAGTTAAATCTTTTGCTAAGATTTATGCTAGATTAAAGTTAAATCTATCTCCTATCTTTATGTTAGATTAAAGTTAAATCTACTTGCTAAGATTTATGTTAGATTTAAGTGGAATCTATTTGCTAAGTATTATGTTAGTTTAAAGTTGAATATTTTTGCTTGCTTTTAGAAGCTTTATGTTTATTTGATCTTTAAGATTTGCTTACAAGGAAATATTTCTTCTTTTTATCTTAGAATGATAAGCTTTGAAAATAAAGGTAGTATAAATTTAGTTGTCTTGTATAATAACTCTCAAGACCCTTGTGGGTTAGAGGATTATTATACGAAGAAGTATGGGCTTCTCTATTTGATGCATTGTTGGTATCTAGTTTTAGAAAAGAGACTTGCATAATAGCTCTCAAGGACCTTGTGGGTTAGAGGATTATTATACTAAGAAGTATGGGCTTATCTATTTGTTTTATTGTTGTTTTATGGTTTTGAAGAAAAACTATTTTAATGAATTCCTGAGACCTGTGTGGATTAAGGAGTCATTAAAAAATAGAAGTATGGGCTTCTCTTGTATTATTTTGGAAGGTTGTGAATTATTTGGTTTTATGCATGGTTGTGGCATAATAGAGAATGACATGAGTAGAAATGCATTGCATGAAGAGTTGTTCTGATCCCCAAGTATACCTCTTAACACTTTGGATGGTACTATTATTTCAAAGAGATATGTTGGTTTGTGGTTGGTTCGAGGTATTGTGGGAATGAATTTCTAGTTATTTGAATTATTAGTTGATGTGGAAGAAAGACTTTGTAAAGATTGAATTTCTTATTAAGTTTTGTAAAAGTTTTTATTGTACAAACTAAAATTTTATGATTCATTAAAGTGTTTTTTTAGAAATCCTTATTGGGGTTAATTTAGTTTGGATGTTATCAATTATAAGCTTTGAAATTGTGATTAAAGTAAATTTTTGGCACTTACTTTTAAAGAAGGTAAACTTTATTATGGAATGCTTGGTTGATTTTGTTCCAAAATTATGTTTTATGAGCACTTGAACTAATGTCAAGTTTGGATTAACCTAATGTGGCTTTTGGTTATGAGGAGATTTTGGTTTACATTTCTAACATTTCATATGTGTTGGTATGACATGCTTATTATTATTGTTATCTTTGATTTAAATGTTGCAATAGCTTTTCTAACCTTGGGATGGGTAGAATTCTTCCTCTAGTATTTTTAAAGCCCAATCCTAGGAGGAGTTGCATGAATGCAATAACTAGGTAGATATGAGTCCTAGAAGGAGTTGTGAGGTGCAATAGCTAGGAAATCATAAAATTAGGAGTTGTATGAATACAATATCTAGGTTACCCGTGAATCATCACACCTTGAACATGTAGAATTAGGTGTATCCCATATAAGAGATGGGAAGACCATTCACCAAGAAATAATAGTGATATATCGATCATGTAGGGTCAATGGGTCATGTTAGTTATCATCAAAGTGACAATGACCTTAGTTATCCCATAAAGGTGTGGTAACTAAGCACCAAGGCTCTACACTTGGATAACCTACCTAAAGGAGATGGACTTAGAGTAAGGTTAGGGAATGAGCATCCCCCTTTAAGTGTTATGGGCCTTAAAGGTTAATTCTTGTGTCATGGTTAAATGATCCCTAGATAATTAAGGTATGGTAAAGGTAGGAAAACCACTTATGGTTTCCTAAAATGTGCAGGTTTTAGTAAGGTAAACTCCAGAATATTGTAGGAGTTGGCCACTCCTATCCACTGAGTGTCATCTACAGTGATTTAGTGTAGACACAAAAATATGACACCTTCTAAATCACATTTACCACCCCACCATCAAATCCCGCATGATAAAAAGATATGCCTAAGTTCTAACTTAGGGGTATAAAATCCTACACATTATCCTATTTTCCCAATTTACTTAATTTGGAAAATCACCCTAGGATACCCTGTCTACCCATTGGACATGTGTCCTGGACACTTCACCCAACATCTTTGCCACATCTTACCCATTCTTGTCCCCCGATCTTTGCACATGGGACAGATTCCCAACACCCATGCCACATCTCCTCCACCTTGTCTCCTTTGTCCCTTCACATAGGATAGGATCCCACGTTTCACTCCACTTGCAGCCACATCACCTCAGTTAAGTGAGGCACACTGAATGACTCACTGTAACTGCCCCTTCCACCTGGCAGTTCAGATTTGCCACTTGGCAAGTCAGGCTTGCCACCTCTCATTTCCCTCCAGAACCCCAAGAGGCCTATAAAGGCACCATCATTCCACCAAGAAAAGGGAGCTGAATTTGCATACCGATAGGCTACCAAAATACATCTGGACCCAACGAGAAATAACGAGTGAGCTCAATTCTGATCGTTGGCTCGAATCCCGAGGCAACCTATTTTTAGCCCAAACCACCCATCCGTGGTTTCATAGTCAAAAATGTGCATCCATGATTTCACAACCGTAGGTCCACGGTTTCTAGTTCACCACCACGCATCCGCGGTTCCACAGTCCCGAGAGAAAACATCAAACAGAGATCAATAAGTTATTCATTTGATTAGCAAGGCATTTTTAATTACTATTTCTATGTTTTCTGCAAGTATTTCTTTCAAGGGTTTTTATCTGTATTGATTTCTAATCATGTATACAGGTGCTACTAACCCTTGTTCGAATTTCATGTGTGTAGGAGGCAGGTATTTGGAGAGCAATTGAAGCTGGAGTGGTCCCCTCATTGGATACCAAAGCCCACTCACCACTTGGATTGGAGCGAAAGAAGACTGAAGACACCACCGTTCATTGATGCACCAAAGAGGCCTCACTTCTTTGGTCCTATTTATTATTTCATGAAGCGAGCAAGCATTGTAATCTGACCCCTCATACTTTGGGGCAAAATCATTGTAACAGAAAAGGAGGCCAAGGCTCCTGTGTATTTCAAATACAAATCTAATACAAAAGATCATTTCGTTGCAATTGCTTGTTTTCATTATTCTACTTGCAAGGTGTTGTCTTATTTTACATACAAAATGGCGATCACGGTGGGACCCCCTAAGGGTTCCATTTTGTTTAGCCTTGCATTTTGAAAATTTTATTGATTTCTATTTTGTTACACAGGTTTCGGGAGTCCGAGGCGCGCGTGGGATCAATCCCGAATTACAGACTGAAGAAACCCTGCATTCGAAATAGACACTGTGAAACCATAGGTGCGCGGTTTCTGTTCGGAGAAAATAGACACGGGTGGTTCCTTCTGAAGAAATGCAGATGCATGGTTGTAGACACGGGAACATTTAGTTTAGACGCAAAAGCGTGGTTGCTTCTGAAAACGTGAGTTGACTTGACTCTGGAGGGAGCGGTGAAGGATCACAGGTCTGTACCTATCACTTATCGCTCTTTTCTCTGCATTTCTTTTTTTTTGCTTGCTGTTATTAACTAGATGCATTTAGGGTAAGATAGATAGTCCAGTCCTATTTGCCCTTGTCTACATATAGGTCTTAGGATAGGATCAATTAGCTTAAGTCTTGCATCCATTAATACATAAACAAAAAAAAAGAACTGCATCTACATAGTAGGTAAAAAAAAAAAACCATATTGCACGTGTCGGGTTAGGAATAACCCAGACACTATATTTTTAGGTTCAGGTCTGTCTTGGCCCTATCCTACTAATAGAAAGGACCCGTGCATCCGCGGTTGGGGTTTCCCAAATGCAAACGCACAGTTGGCAAACCGCGCATTCGCGGTTTACCAGAACCAACCGCCCACCCGCGGTTGGCCCTGTTAAGTAGGATTTGGACTAAAGTTTACTTGAAGGTGGCATTTTACCCCTGACCTGCTGTCTGTTGTGTTTCTGCTTTCTATTTTTCTACATTTAGGCATTGAAACAAAATTGCATAATAGTTTTGCATACCACAATAATTAAACAAACCATCACACACTTGCACTTAAACGTTGGAAAACGGTTGGATTTCATCACCGCTGGGTTTGGATTTCATCATCGAACCACCAACATTATACCCTGATTTTTGCCAAGGCCGGTTCCAAGATCCATCATAGCTCGTGGGTTATAGCACACATTTCTCTTCGGAGAAGTGTATCACAGACTACGGGTGAACTGGGTGAGGAACTAGTAGGACCTGTGCTCCCTGGCCGTGTGTGGACTTCATTACCACACATTATAGGTGGGATTACGTGACCTAGAGTTCATAGCCAGGTTGTCGAGCTACGAGTATACAGGTGAAATCCTAGATTCATATAGGGCAAAACATTGAGCACACATCTTTTCATTTTTAAAACAATTTAAAAAAAAAACTAACAAAAATCTAGCACCAAAAACTTTGTGTGTTTGTTTGCTTTGCATGTTGTATTGCATCGTACTGTCATTTTATTTACATAGATAGTCGCACTTGGCATTGTACCACATAGTAGCGTATGGTAGTGACTCGTAGTCAAGCTAAGAAACTAGTGTCAAACCAAAGTCAGTGGTCTTCCCCCATGGCCTCTCAGTCTGGCAACGTCCCTCACACTTCGGTGGTAGGACAAGTAGGCATGCCCTCTTCTATGTCCCAAAGTCTTAATGTAGGGCCTTCTAGTAATGCCCCTAATACGGACATAGACATTATGCATAGGGCTACTCACACAGCCATACTTGAGACACCTAGGAGTGAACCTCCTGCAGTGGTAGATAGTCATGTCACCATGTTCGACATGGATACTGTTAGAATGTACTTGAATGCATCTGGAATGGTCTTCCCATCATTACCACCACTCTCCATCCCATCCCGTGTTGTACCACCATTACAACAAGAGCCCACATATACTTACCCACAATAGTCGAAACAAGTTTTTACAAATCCTCTTTTTGAGTTGGTTGTTGTAGCACTGGCTAACCAACCATCATCATCCAACCAACCACCCCACACATTACCTCAACAACTCACCATTTCCACTAATCCCTTGTATGAAACAATTCTTGTTGTTTCACAAACCCTAACATCCACTCAACCCACTACCATCATAGGTTCTACATCTCATATCATACCATAGTCAATGGCAATACCCTTTGCTACTTACCCCCACTCACTTCCACTACCATGGTTGTTCCACAACCAACCCAACCTACCACATCACAGGTGGTGGTCCCTACTTCAAATGCAATTGCTATGCAACAAGATTTCTTATAGCTACAACAAATGATTTTAGATAACGCTAACCGTAGCGTAAATCCTGACCCCAACTAGCATTTGCAAGGGATTGAGCACAACTTCCCACCTACATCTCACCAAACAAATACCTTCATCCAAGATCCATCTTGGGTAATGCACCCTCCATCCACCACTATGGTTCATAGTCAACCTCCACATCCATATGCTAATACAGTAGGTCAGCATACCATCATACCTCCATCACCCCATCCATATCATAACATCCATCAACATCCTTACCATAACACATTTCAGCCAACCATACCTTATCACCCGCAACCTACATACAATCCACCACATTACCAACAACATCAAGTACATTCGAGTGTCAGTCCTATGGATGACCCTAGATACCAGTTCTTACAGAGTCATATTGATAGTCTTGCCATGCAAACTCCAGGTTTGCAATACCAAAAGCTAACTTTAAGGTAACTACTCAATCATCCTATTCATGCTTCGATGCCTGAGCCACCATATCCAACGGATTTTCAAATACCCAAGCTTGAATTTAAGGGGGAAGAGGACCCTCGTGAACATATAACTAGATTTGTAAATGCATGCTTCAGAATCAAGAGCAATGATGCACTATTGTTACATACCTTTCCTCAGACATTAGGGGGAGAAGCCCAAGACTGGTACAACCACCTACCACATCAAAGTGTTTTTACATTTGAACAACTAGTGGACCAGTTCTTGGAAAGATTCACCCTAAATGTCAGAAAACAAACCACATTGACTGATTTGATTTATCTAAAACAATATGACGATGAATCGGTCTATGACTTTGGCAATCGATGGAGGTCAGTCATGATCAAGTTACCATTTTCCCTCCCTATGTCAGAGATAATACGAATGTTCATGAAGAGTTGTGCTAGGCCCATATCTTCGTTACTACAACTACAACAGTATAGAACATTCGATGAGGCACTCGCCCAAGCGAAGCTAATAGAAGAGATCAAAATTCATGAAGGTGAGATAAAGCCTAAGAAGAAAGAGTGGCACAATAAGAATCAAAATGGGAATAACCACGGTCAGTCCAAGATCACGTAGGTTAACTAGATAGTTTTGGGCCAACCACAGTTAAATCAACCAGCCCAAGCACAAATCCAACAACCCCAACAACAACAACAACCGCAACAATTGAATCATCAAGTGGTTCCACCCCCACAACAGGCACAAAATCAGACACAACCTGCAGAAAGGCAACAATGTCATTTTAAGCCAAAAATAAATTACACACCAGTACAAGAGCCATATTCATTAGTCTTCCAAAATTTGTATGCGGTAAAACTCTTTACATTACCAGAAATGAAACCTGAAGATCCTAACAAACCAAAGACAAAAGGTTATAAAGAACACCTCTTTTGCATATATCATAGACAAAGAGGACATGATATTGAAGGTTGTCATGGTTTCAAAGGAATTGTGCAAGATTTATTAGAAGCGGGTACAATCAAAGTTGACAACCCACTAGCCCAAAATAACCAAAACCTTGGCATTTATCAGACACCTTTGCCACATCGTGAGGCAAATCAACCAATGGGAGCATCAACTTCTATAGTTCCTCCCAATCAGGTTAATTATGTGTCTCAACTACCACAAGGTTTTGTAGGGGCTATCAGTATAGTTACCCATGGATAGAGGTAAGCTAATCGCACAACACAGGCTCCAGCAACACAACCAACAAATGTGCCCATACAACTTGGACCAAGCATTCCACCACCACCTTTCCATAATCACCCAGTTGTCACCTTAAATAGTCGGTTAACGCAAAGTTTAAAAATGGCTTCAGCAAAACTATCAATTTATGAGCTAATACAACAATCAACACCCCACAGGGAAGCATTGATGGAAATATTAAAGTCTATACAAGTACAATCAGAAGACCCCAATGCATTCAATTCCTTTGTGGGGAGTGTGCAAAAGTGCATGGAACCCTCAATAGTATTTTATGACTTCGAGGAAAAGCAAATTTTGACAGATTCACCTGATCCACCATTGCACATAGTAGCTCACATTGACAGGAAGCCATTCAAGAGAGTGCTTATTGATACCGGTTCCTCCATCAATCTCATCACCACACCTGCAATGAAAAAGCTCAACATCCCATCATCACATATCACAACTTCCACCTTCACCCTTAGGGCTTTTAATGATGCTTTATGCTCAACTATGGGGAATGTTGTTCTCCCCGTCACCGTGGGGGTAAAAAAATACATGTTCTCTTCCACATCTTGGAAGGAGAAATGCAATATAATATACTTCTTGGACGCCCTTGGATTAGGGAAATGAAGTGTGTGCCTTCAACATTGCATCAATGCTTAAAATATGTACATGAAGGAAAAGTACATTGTATACCAGCTGACATAGAACCTTTCAAGTACTGCAACTTAATTTCAAACCCGTATGAGCCCTTGCTTCCATCAACACACCTAACTATCCAGCCACTCACCATTAGGACCATTCCACCTAGTAACACTTCATCAAAAGCACCCATTCAAGAGGAATTGCCTATAGTTGACCCAACTTTTGCATCCAAAAGCGTCAGCTCAATTCAGCCTTCGAACACTGCATATCACTTTCCAATCACACCAAACCATTCTACCAACCAACAACCAACTCCATCTAGAGCACTTCCAGATCCACAACAACCATTCATATTCACAACACAACCCACTCCATCCATCAATAAACCACAATCATCACAACCCGTAGTCTCGCAAATAGGGCCACCTATTAGAGATAATCCACCACCACCATTAGAGCCGCAACCAAGCTCAGAAGAACCCTCTTCATCCACCGAGCCATCAACCTCCCAACCTTCCCGAGTTGCAGTACATCTTGCCAATCCAGGTATTGGCGAGTATATTATTGAAAGTGTCACAATTACACCACCTATTGAGTCAGTCAAAGATTATGGTCACCCTCGCGACCCACCTTTAGCCATAGGTGAGATATACAAAATGGGTTCACCATAAAATGCAATAAATTTCATATATGGGGGAGTCGATTCTTCATCTGGTCCATCTCCTCCGGAGGAGGACCATGTAAAAGAGTTTAATGAGAACATTGATTTTTTATCTAACCCATCATTTCTAGTGAGATATTTTCAGAGGGTTAATTGGCAAGGATATGGACTTGGACGACATGAACAAGGTCCTCACCGCATTATTGAGCCAAAATATAGAGAGCCAAATGACCGCTCAGGTCTAGGTTACAAACCTTCCATCGCAAGCTCTTCGCTAAGTCAAACATTCCAAGAACTGGATATTGAGTGCGAAGAAGGAGAAGGAGAAAGTGACAAAGAGGATGAACCTAATGATGAAGATGATGATATAAATGGTGAATACCTAATCTACAATTTTTACCCTCATGTGTTTGGAACTTTCTCAGAACAAGCCTTACAACAAGAACTAGGATACGAAGATCCACCAAAAATGGCCGACCTTAGGCCAGATTACACACAACTTGTTTTGGGACCTCATACAAATGCTAACGGCTTCTGGATAAGCGATGACGATTATGAAGATGAGACATAAATGATATTTCTGAATCATGAGCATGAAATGCAAGCTAGAAGAATACTACAAGCAGAGGCGCATCACGAACAACATAATCAAGAGGCAGAAGAACCTAGAGAAGAGTTAGTACATGCAGAATCTATTCGAAGAAATGATTGGTACCAAAAGAAGTTCCCAATAAATCAAACTCTCTTTTAGCTAAGCAAAAAGCATGAAAGTCCTGAACCAGAACCTCCTCCACCACCTTGGCCACTCTTGCAACACCGCCAATCACACACATTAGGTCAGTTGCAACCTAGGGAGGATGAGTCATCGCCTCTCGAATCACAGCCACACCATCTCCATCAAGTCAACATGATTTATGTTGATTTGCTCACCCCACTCCATAATCCATATGATGAGACCAAGCCAATCCATATCGACAACAACCTCATTGCCATGGACAGGATCTCATCCCCGCCATCAATTGCCGAATTTATCCTATCCGAAGAATTATTGCGTGTTTCAAATGCATATATTTCACAGCAACCTTCATCTTCAAACCATTTAGTTTTTCAAACTGAAATAGAGGGGGAAGCCCCTGAAACATTTGAAAATGTGGCGGATGACATCCATCTCATCCCAACTCCACATCAACTAGAAGAAGGTTCTCACATGCTCATTGAAGAGTCTATAGACGTGAACCTTAGTCAAGACGCGGATAGTCCCCAAATTGTCAAAATCACAAAATATTTATCCATAGAAGAGAAAGAACGCATAATAAGCATGCTAATGAAAAATAAAGAAGTGTTCGCATGGTCATATAAAGACATGCCTGGTTTAGATCTAGACCTGGTAGTCCACAACCTTACACTGGCACATGATGCAAAGCCATTCAAGCAAAAGCTTAGGAAAGTCCATCCAACAGTCGCATTAATTGTAAAAGAAGAGCTACAAAAGTTATTGGATGTACACTTCATAGTACCAATTGATTATCCAGAATGGCTCTCAAATATGGTACCCGTTCGCAAACCGAACGGGGGATACACGTATGCACTGATTTTTGAGACTTAAACAAAGCGTGTCCCAAAGATGATTTTCCTTTGCCTAATATCGATCAACTAGTAGATTCCTATGTTGGTCATGAAATGCTTTCCTTAATGGACGGTTTCTCGAGATACAACCAAATTTGAATTAATCCCGAAGATCAACACAAGACAACATTTACAACACCCTGGGGGACATTCTGTTACAGAGTGATGCCTTTTGGACTCAAAAATGCAGGAGCTACATACCAACGAGCTATGACGTACATATTTCATGATTATATGCATAATATCATCGAGGATTATGTAGATGACTTGATTACTAAATCTAAAACACATCTTGAGCACATCGATGTGCTAGAAAAAGTGTTCGATCGATTGATAGAACACAAAGTAAGGTTAAATCCTAAGAAGTGTGTATTCGGAGTCACATCAGGAAAACTTCTAGGATTCATTGTCTCCAAGCGAGGCATTAAAGTGGATCCAAGTAAGGTAAAAGCCATATTAGAAATGCCACCTCCCAAAACATTGAAAGAGTTGCATAGTTTACAAGGAAAGATCCAATCTATCCGACGATTCATCGCACAACTCTCAGATAAATGCAGGCCTTTCAATCGCCTGTTACAAAAGGGGGTGACATTTTCATGGACAACTAAATGTCAAGAGGTATTTGATGACATAAAGAAGTATATGGCATCACCACCAGTTCTTACACCACCTCGAACATAAGTCCCTTTTTACCTATACATATCTGCAACAGATTTTGCACTAGGTACAATGCTTGCACAAAAGAATGAAAATCATAAAGAGCAAGCAATTTACTATATTAGCCAAACATTGGTAAGTTACGAAACAAGATATGCTTATGTCAAAAAGTTATGCTTAGCAATGGTTTTTGCCACTAAGAAACTTAGACATTATATGTTAAGCAATACTACCTATGTCATAGCTAGAGAAAATTCTTTGCGATACATGATGACTCGCACATACAACAACACCCCATACTGCTAAATGGATAATGCTTTTAACCGAATTCGATCTCGAATTCATAAGTCAAAAATCCATAAAAGGTCAGGTGATAGCTGATCAACTAGTTGAAGCTCCACTAAATAATGACAAACCACTAATCATTGAGCTTCCAGATGATTCAGTATTCTCTGTCACAGAACAAGAAGAGTTGGTTTCTTCTGAGGATGAAGCAGATATGACAATGTTCTTTGATGGATCTAAATGCGACAAAGGACAAGGTGCTGGAGTAGTGTTTTATACACTTGAAGGAATGCCAATTCCTTTATCGTTCAAACTCGACTTCACATGCACTAATAATAATGCAGAGTATGAAGCCTTAATCTTAGGTCTTCAATCAACTATAGCAATGGGCATAAAGAGACTAAGCATTTTTGGTGATTCTCAACTAGTTGTCTACCAAGTAAAAGGAGAATACCAATGTAAAGAGCCAGTCCTAAAGCAATACCATGAAGTAGCAACAAAGTTGCTAGAAAAGTTTGACTGGTACAAAATCAGTAACTTACCCCATTCGACAAACAGATTTGTGGATGCAATGGCTTCTTTGGGATCTCTCATCCCTAAGAATGAACATGGAGAAGTACAACCGCTAATCATAACAACAGTGTCAAAACCATCAATTCGAAAAGCAAAACTTACAAGTGAGAAGAACGTTTGTCTGATACATGTCAAACCTTACAACTCTTACCTTGATGAGATAAGAAACTTTCTCAAGTCTGGAATACTCCCAATAGAAATGACAAGAACTACAAAAATAACGTTCAAACAAAAAGTAAGTCATTTTACTCTACTAGGGGATGTGTTATATAAACGTGGTTATGATGGAATATTATTATGATGTTTAGATCCGGTTGAAGCAGAACGAGCCATAACACAAGCCCATGATGGAACTTGTGGTGGCCACTTCAGTGGAATGGCTATTGCAAAGAGAATACTGCGCATGGGATACTATTGGCCGACAATGGAAAATGACTATTGCAAATATGTCAAAAAGTGCCAAAAGTGCCAACATCATGCAAATTTGACTCATGTACCATCACACGCTTTACAACCCATTCAAAGTCTTTGGCCATTTTCACAATGGGGCCTCGATTTGATTGGAAAAATATCACCTGCTTCATCAGGACAACATAAATTCATCATAACCGCTACAAAATACTTCACAAAATGGGTGGAAGCAATTCCAATGACCACTACGACTGGACCTCGAATAACGGAGTTCATACTTCAACATATTATCTATCATTTTGGAATACCCTCAAAAATAATTTTTGATAATGGGAAGTCATTTAAGAATAAGGATGTTAGAGCATTGTGCAACAAATTCAAAATTCAACATAGTTTCTCAACACCTTATTACCCACAAGCAAACGGGCAAGCTGAAGCAACCAACAAAATAATGGTATCCATTCTAAAGAAACTGGTCAAAGAAAATCATCGAGATTGGCATACTCAACTTCCTTTGGCACTATGGGCTTACAGAACAAGCATCAGAATGCCAACAGGAGCAACACCATTTTCATTGGTTTATGGTGTTGAAGCTATATTACCTTTCGAGCTTGAGATACCCTCCTTGAGAATTGCATTACAAGAATTCATGGATGATGACACTGAAAGACAAGCACGTCTTGAAAAATTGACACTTATTGATGAAAAACGCATCAACGCTCTAGAGCATTTGCGAGTATATCAAGACAAAATCAAACGTGCTTACAACGCAAAAGTCCATCCTCACGAATTTCAAGTAGGGGACCTAGTGCTCAAATAAAATCAACAAAATACCAATGCATTGCCACACTTGAGAGATAAATTCATGGCTAATTGGTTAGGCCCATATATTGTAAAGCAAATATTGGGACCAGGAACGTATAGACTTGCCGACTTAGAGGGAAAGTTGGAGCCAGAGCCACTAAACATAATGCACCTAAAGGTATTTTATGCATAAGTCGACCTGCAATATATGTATATATATGTACATGGCTAAAAAAATAAATAAAAGATTTTATATTTCTACATTGCATACATTTTACATTGTACATAGAAATGTCTTTACTAACATTTCACATATTGCATTGAAAATATTACATAAAAATATTCAATATCACAAAAAAAAAAATTCAATTTTTTTTCATTACATAAGTATATCATAAGCATGTAGCAGCATTACAAAAAAAAAAATATATACAATATAATTGCATCCATCCCATCCCATGTTTAGTAATATTTTGTAGTGGTGATGATACGACCAAATAAAACAAAGTTCCAAGAATTGGGGGTGCCCACCTAAGACTTTTTGCAATTCAACAAAAGTTATACCCGACATGTTTTGCTTACATATACAACCAAATTTTCAGTCACTCAATCATGTCTAGTGAAAAACCAAATTTCAATAATATGTCCAATTTTCTTTAGGACCAAAGCACTTTAGTCACATTACGAAATTCTTGAGTATGGTAGATTGACCCCAAAACAATCTTGAACCAAATACACTTTTACAAATCTTAAAAGCATTTTGAGTAAGACAAGGACAATGCCAACTTGGGTACACCTTGAAGCGAAAAAGTAAAATTCCTCGCTTACCCTATCACGCAACATAGTCCAAAATAAAAAATAGTGGTTTTCACCACTATCACAATAATGCTCCAAATTTAAGCAAATTTAGAGTAGTAAGGATAGGATCACATTCTCATCACACTTCGGTTGAGAATCCGATTCCCCAAAACTCTATAAATAAATTAATTCAAAACACACACCACAGATCCCTAAGGTTGAAAGGATCATACTACATTCCCCTCAGAAAGTTATGTAGTCATCCCCAAAATCTTAAAGATCATATCATTGGACTATGGAGCGAACCTCCATCGGGGCTATAGACGCTTGACTGGCAGTGGAGTAAACTCATGCAGGGCGACATGTCTCTCCCCTAAAAGGGAGACCTCTAACCACACATACGGGTAAGCTAGCTAATAGGTAAACCCATAACAGGTACCATCCAATTTACTCATGATGGGTCAATTAACTTCACAATCACATGCACTGGTTCTTGATTGCTTAGGGTCATCGCCAACTCAAAGATTTAGTAAATAAACTCCACTTGCACACACCTTGGTCCTAAAGAAAGTTAGACAACGGTCAAGAAAATGGTCTACATTACTAGAGTGTTTGAGTATTTGAAAATCCTCCACTGTTAAATATCAAAAACCATACCATCTTCCATATCACCATCAACATATTTATCCATTATCACATACATATCCACCATACATCACCCACAAAAAGTCACCAAGATTGGATACCCCAAATTGCAACAATGAACAAGTAATGGTCAACTACTCTAAGCTATAAAATATTACATGAACATCATGCATGCCATAATATAGTTACATGAACAAATAATTAAACTGCATATTACATATTAGTGTGCATTCATATCATTAAAAACATAAAAATATTTAGATTGCATCATATAAGCAATAACAAAGCATTAACAAGAAGCATGCATATAAAAATTAACACATGACATAACCAAAATAAAATGCCATGTATATATATATATGGAGGTCACAAAGTACAAAATTCTTGAAGGTTGTATACATTAGAGCACCAAGGCTCATAGCAAAAATGGATATACCACAAAAAACAAAAAGAGATATAAAAATTGCTACAACTAACTAGCACTGCCAAGGTCCCTCCGAGGACCCTGTGCAGTAGAAGCCCCATGAGAGCTCGATGACCGATGAGTCCTGCGACTTGTCTTAGTACCTCGGGTAGCAGTAGCAACTGATGATGAAGGAGGAACAGGTAGAGGAATCTGTCGCTCATGTAAAATATTCTCCAACATCTCAATATAAACAACCTACTTGCATAGGCTCCTCAAATTAGAACCATATTGGGCTACACGCTGAGAAATATCTGATCAAAGAGCAGTAATAGTAGTTGCAGTGTCACCTCCACCTGACCCTGACTATAACTAGGTGAGCTCACCCTCTAATCGAGTCACCTCACCTCCAAGCCTAGTAATCTTAACATCCTTGGCGTCAAGGGCATCGTTGCTAGGTCCACCCCATAACTTTCAACCTCAACCTGAAGGTGAGTCACCTCACCTTGATACCAGGACAACTCGCCCTTTAGGCGAGTCACCTCTAAATCCAAGCTATCACGCTTCCCTGTAGAAAATCCCAATCCTCCTCAGTCCATCGAGGAGGGCCATCCCCTTCTCCATCCCCCTCACCGCTAGCATCCTTCGACTGCTATGCATCAAAAACCACCTTTGCTCTCGAAGTGCTACCTCATCGGTGCTTCATCGACCAAGGCACCCATCCTCCCACCTCTACCTCATCATCACTCCCCTCATCATCAACAATGGCACTCGACATCCAAAGAGGTTGAGTAGCTAACCATGCATCATACTCGGGAGTGGTACCCACATCATCCAAATCAGCAACCTCTAGGTAAAAGTCATCAGCTAGGTCATCAACTTGCCAAAATTCAAGAGCAACAGGCAACCCCAGCTCGTCACCCCATCGCCTATAGGTCACAGGTGCATCAGGCACACCCTGTACCAAACCAAACTGATGCTACACCCGAGAAAATTGAATATACTCCATCTCCCTAAGATGGGCACCAACAACCCATCAACCTCATCTGATGCGATGAAGCTCTGCCACATATGTCACCCAATCCAGGCCCCTCCAAGGCCACCAACTCATGAAATATCTAGTAAGAAAGCTTAGGATATCTCTGTACTATAATGCCCCCACCAATGAATAACTGAGCTCCTCACTAAGTAGCCATCTATAAGCCCGAGGAGAAGTGGCATCATAAGAACAAGGAAGACCAACATGTCGTATGACAATGATATGCTCCCAAGACCACACTTGGAGCACCAAACTGTAATTGATCCCCTTTCACCCTCACCTCTTCACCTCGTACAACTCACTGTAAATATGGAAAAGAAGAGCGGGAGCCCACACCAACCGTCGAGGATCAGATATAAGATCAAGAACAATAGGAACCTAGTTCCATGGGATCCTCGATCCCATGGAATTGGGCAACAACATGTTGCTCAATATGTACATCAAAAATACCGGAACAACTCCCAAAATGCCAGTAGTAAAGAGATCAAGGTAGGCAATACCACCCCTACTACAATCTACATCCCAAAGCTTGCCAAAGATAGGGAACAAAGCCTCCTTTTTGTCGAGGCCAACGCGGACAACAGGACCCTCGATAGGAACACGAAGAATATGGTAAATATCCTCCAAGGTAATAGTTAGTTCCCCCGTAGAAAGCTGAAAAGTACCCCTGTCAGGATCCCAGTGCTCAACAAGCATCGACAGAAGATCCTTGTCAGCTCGGATGGTGCCAAGCCGCCTGCAACCATCAAGACCAATGGTCTCAAAGAAAGTCTAGCAATTATTAGTAAGAGCCTTGCGCACTTTGCGAATAGTGCGAGGCCACCTATGTCGGGCATCAAGAAGCTTAACCTGAAAAGAAGAAAACATGAAAAATATTAGAACAATCAAAATAAAACTTAACAACAAATATAAAATAAATAAATAAACCAAAAAAATTGAAAAAAAATTTCACCTACCCCTAGGTGAACGAAAATAAACAGACAAAAACAAAAACAAAAACAAAAACAAAAAAAAAACAAAATAAAACAACAAAAAAATTTTCACCTACCCTTATGTGAACGAAAATAAACAGACAAAAACAAAAACATACATAAAAACAAAATAAAACAACAATTTTTTTTTCACCTACCCCTATGTGAACGAAAATAAACAAACAAAAACAAAAACAAAAAAAAAAACAAAAACATACAAATATAAAATAAAATAAAACAACAAAAAAATTTTCACCTACCCCTAGGTGAACGAAAATAAACAGACAAAAACAAAAACATACAAAAAAAATAATTTTTTTTTCACCTACCCCTAGGTGAACGAAAATAAATAGACAAAAACAAAAACATACAAAAAATAAAATAAAACAAAAAAAAAAATTTCACCTACCCCTAGGTGAATGAAAATAAATAGAAAAAAACAAAAAATACAAAAACAAAAAAACAAAAAAAATTTCACCTACCCCTAGGTGAACAAAAATAAATAGAAAAAAACAAAAACATACAAAAAAAATAAAACAACAAAAAAATTTTCACCTACCCCTAGGTGAACGAAAATAAATAGACAAAAACAAAAAAATACAAAAAACAAAATAAAACAACAAAAAAATTTCACCTACCCTAGGTGATCAAAAATAAATAGACAACAAAAAAAAAACAAAAAAAAAACAAAACACAAATGAAAAAAAAGAAAGAAAAAGATTCATTACCAACCCCACTTAATTAAAAACAAAACAAGCAAAAACAAAAACAAAAACAAACAACTAAACAAGAAGAAAAAGAAAAAGAAAATCTAAAGGGCAAGACCACCTACCTCGGCATAACGGATGCTAGCTTTCGCTCCAGCCGAGCCACCAACACCAACATCAAAACCGCCATTGCTTCCCTCACCAACCTCCATCTCACTCATTTCTCTAAATTTGCAAAATCATAAATGGAAGAATGGCAATGAAAGCGACATCAAGCCTTTAAATAACCACTTTTAGCGATGAAAAATGCGCACATGCATTTTTCACGACGCGTGTAAACGCAGATCCGCGATTTGCGGTGGAAAAACCGCACACCCGTGGTTTGTGGCATAAAAAATGAAAACCCGTGGGTAGTGCCCTAAACCGCAACTCAACGGTTCCTAAAAATGTAAACCGCAAATAATGCGGTTTAAAAAAAAAAAAAAAAAAAAAAAAAAACATCTCTTTGAAAGAGCAAATGAAGGCCTTACAGCTAAAAATGATAATAGCCAAACAAAACGACCCAAGGTTAAAATTGATGCCCACTCCGTGAGGTTACAAAACATGGTAATGACAAATCAATTTGCACTAAGGAATTGCTAATAATCATTGGGACAAGCACCCGGGATGATTGGTTCCTTCAAATCACAAACATGCATGTCAATCAAATCAAACGGTACTTTTGAATGAATAAAGTAAAACCAAAGCTTGGGGCAGCTCATTTGCATAAACAATAATAAACAATCATAAAATACCTTTCATCAATTGGTTCTTGGGCTTCACTATTTACCCATTTACCAATTGAGGGGGTAAAGAAAAAAAAAAAAAAGAGAAGAAATGAGTCCATCCATCCAATAAATTTAGATGTCATTAGTTTTTGCACCGCATTTTGTTGTACACAATGCAGTACAAAAAGGGGCAACTGTAGACACCAAAATGTGATACCTTCTAAATCACATTTACCACCCCACCATCAAATCATGCATGATAAAAAGATATGCCTAAGTTCTAACTTAGGGATATAAAATCCTACACATTATCCTATTTTCCTAATTTACTTAATTTGGAAAATCACCCTAGGATACCCTGTCTACCCATTGGACATGTGTCCTGGACACTTCACCCAACATCTTTGCCACATCTTACCCATTCTTGTCCCCTGGTCTTTTGGATATATTCCCAACACCCATGTCACATCTCCTCCACCTTGTCTCCTTTGTCCCTTCACATAGGACAGGATCCCACATTTCACTCCACTTGCAGCCACATCACCTCAGTTAAGTGAGGCACACTAAATGACTCATTGTAACTACCCCTTCCACCTGGTAGTTCAGATTTACCACTTGGCAAGTCAGGCTTGCCACCTCTCATTTCCCTCCAGAACCCCAAGAGGCCTATAAAGGCACCATCATTCCACTAAGAAAAGGGAGCTGAATTTGCATACCGACAGGCTACCGAAATCATTCTAGAACCAACGAGAAATTACAAGCGTGAGCTCAATTATAACCGTTGGCTCAAATCCCGAGGCAACCTATTTTCAGTCCAAACCACCCGTTCATGGTTTCACAGTAAAAAATACGCATTCGTGGTTTCACAACCGCAGGTCTATAGTTTCCAATTCACCACCACGCGTCCGCGGTTCCACAGTCCCGAGAGTAAACATCAAACATAGATCAGTAAGTTATTCATTTGATTAGCAAGGCAGTTATTCATTTGATTAGCAAGGCATTTTTAATTACTATTTCTATGTTTTCTGCAAGTATTTCTTCAAGGGTTTTTATCTGTACTTGTTTCTAATCATGTATACAGGTGCTACTAACCCTTGTTCGAATTTCATGTGTGCAGGAGACAAGTATTTGGAGAGCAATTGAAGCTGGAGTGGTCCCCTCATTGGATACCAAAGCCCACTCACCACTTGGATTGGAGCAAAAGAAGATCGAAGACACCACCATTCATTGATGCACCAAAGAGGCCTCACTTATTTGGTCCTGTTTATTATTTCACAAAGCGAGCAAGCATTGTAATATGACCCCTCATACTTTGGGGCAAAATCATTGTAACAGAAAAGGAGGCCAAGGCTCCTGTGTATTTCAAATACAAATCTAATACAAAAGATCATTTCTTTGCAATTGCTTGTTTTCATTATTCTACTTTCAAGGTGTTGTCTTATTTTGCATACACTTAGAACTCAAATATGGTGAAGCCTTGCATGCTAAAAAGACAAAAAGGAAGGTTCCTTCCTTGTGAGCCTTTGTAGTAAGTGCTCCTTTTAAAAAAAAACTGGGTTGGTAGATTTTGGGATGTTACACCTAAATTGCTAATGTGTGAACATGTTGAAAAATAGATGATCTAGAGGGTGAAATTAAAAAAAGAGAAATAAAATATTTAAATAATAGTTCATTTGTTCATTATGATAATAAGTCCTTATAAGCTATCTACAAATACTCTCTTAAAAACTCAGTTGTCTATGACAATTAGTATGGTCAGTCATTCATGAAAAGATATGAGAGCATTGGGGAAATTTTGAGGTTTTCGAGAGTAAATAAGAATAAGACCCTTTGATTAAAAAATGAAAGGTATGTTGTTTCAAATTTTAGACTTGAAATAAGATATACTATGACCTATATTTCTAGACTTATGGGTGAGTTGGACACATCCCATTTTTCTATACATAATATGTTGGCAATAATTTATGTTGTCCGGGTTAAATTTGATTAGGCCTCTTTTCTTGTAGACATTCTAGTTAGGAAAATTATAGAGTTTAGAAACACAAAGGCCCCAAATATATCTAAGTTTAACATGACTATCTCTCTAATTGACATTATATGCATAGTCACACCACTCAAAATCAAAGAAGTTTCTTTTTTTAACTATGCAAAGAGAAAACATGTACATATATTTTTTAGGAATATTTAGAAAGAGAATACAAAGAGAGAATTTTTTATTTTTGTCATTTTTTCTTGTATATATTCTTTATTAAATAATTCTTCATGTCCCTATTCCACTAAGGAAGCTAGAAGAGCTTTATATTTATATTATGGTTTAATTATCCAATCCCATTGAGCATGCATTAGATTGTCTAGTTTTAAATGGAAGACCCATCTATTACCCAAATTTCTACCTAATAAGATTATCTAGTTTTAAATGGAAGACCCATATAATTTTAAAAGAGGTAGCTTATCAATTGATATGTAGTTTGAATGGGCACATCAAATAAATTCATTGGCCTACATCCATATGTTTTCCACCAATTCCTTTTTCTATTAGGGATTTCACCATAGGAAATTTGGGATATTGTGCATAGTTGGCTTCTCACTTTGATAAAATTTCAACTAGAATATGTATATATTCAACTATATGATCATGGAGAAAATATTGAATGGAAATTGATATCTATCCAAAAGACCTAGTCCTTTGAATGCATATATGGAAAATGTGATGAAGACCTTTCAAAGAAAGAACATTCTTGGGAAGAGGTGATTGAAAGGGAGAGAAATAAGAATACTCTGAGGCATGAACTAGACAATTTAGATCAATATCCATCCCATCCAAGTACTTTGTCTTATTTTGAAAGGAGAAATATTAAATGGAGATAAAAAATTGAAGTCCCTATGAAGTTTGTTGTGGTAGAAGATAGTCCTATATAGGCAAGAGAAAATACTCTAGAAAATGAATATGAGGACTTTAAAAAGTTGTTAAGTATTGATAGTGAGAATCTTATAGAGAGAAATGTTTACCAAAACTTGGGCCCTCAATTGAATGGATTTTTTCTTTTAAAATAAATAAATATTACACACAAAGGGGGTCCTAAGGGTAAGGCACCATATTCAAAGGGAAAACCTTTGTTAGAAGATACTCTTCCAATGGGAGTAAACCTACTAGCATAGAAAACATCTATTACGGATAAGGATGCCCAAGTAGATCTCAAGGAAGGGGACATAAAAAATTGGAGATCAAATTGATGGAAAATTTAGAGGTTATGCTAGATATTGATGCAAAAAAAAAGTAAACAATGAAGGAAGCAATTGATGATATAGCAGAAGCAAAGATTGAACTTATAAATATTACTAAGTAGATTAGAGCAAGCAAAATACAATAGACTGAAGACATTGGCTGGTCCACTGACTTATACATGTGAAGACTATTTAAGACCTTGAAATTGAAGATATTTCCATAAATTATTTTTATGATGAAAAATCTAAATCATTAAAAGAAAAATATTCTAGGAAAAGGAAGAGGCCTAAGGATGATCTAGTTGAAAGAATACATGAAATGATCATCATTTTAGCAAATAAAATTTGGGAAGAGGAAATTAGTTAGATACATATTGAAGTGGCTAAATTAAAATAGGATGAATTTAGAGATCTAGAGAAGAGATTCATAGATCAATTATAGCAAATTAAATCCCTATAATTTGAAAAGACCTTTGAGAGGGCTCATGTTGGCATACTTAAGGAGAGAGTTTTATAGTTAATTTTTTTTTATAACAGATAAAGAAGGATAAAAAGGATAAAGTAGTTTTAATATTCTTAAGGCAATAGGCCATATGAAATAACCCTCATAGAGGATGTTATTTATCCAATATATGGTTATCCAACCATACTTTGGTTACCAAAGCTTGGTGTACAACTCTACATCCTACATAATTTGAACCTTGGACCTCTATTCAAAGTTCCAAGGTCTCCACCATTAGGCCACTCAATTTTTACATGTTATCTCTCTATGGGTCAATACATCACTTCTCAAATTTATGCCTTGAAAGAATAGGCCTCCATTGGAAACACCACTATACATTTTAAGGAGATTATCATAATAATAGCCACAAAAGCTATGAAATTAAAATCTAACTTAAATATTGATTTTTTTCTAAAATTATGCTTTTGTAGGGATAATAAGAGGAATATTGGCTAAGAACAAGAAAAATTGGATATGTTACAAGAACTATCTTGTGCATTCAAAATTATCGAATGAAGATTAAGCAACAAAATATAGAGCCTAAAATTGGTTCATCCATGCTTGTTGCTAAAATCCATAGATGATTTGCTTGGATTGAATCTTCTCAAGAAAAAATTAGCTATTCTTATGCAATGCTAATTTATCTTGAGTCTATCATCAAAAAGGATATTGGAGAAATGAACAATATGGCAAAGAAAATCAAAATAGAAGAAATATATGAGTGATGGATTTTTAATTGGTAAAGAATGGTACAAGGCAAAAATCTAGAGTGCTTTAGACAAGATGATAGATATAATTAAATCTATAGAGAAGTTCTCTCTAGAGGATTTTAAGAAATGGATCGTAGTACCAAAATTCAACAATGATAAAATGCATGGCTATCTTGGTAGCTTTGTCTTCATTGAGTCATTACTTGAAGAAAAGTTCATAACCTTCACTTTCGATTTCCAATTCATTTCAACTTATGACAATGATTTGATTCAAAATTCCTCCCAATATATGGAGGTAGTTTTCATCTTAAATAAATAGTTATCTAACTATTTTATAGTCTCTATTTTAGGGAGAAAGATATGGTGGTTTAAAAGATTCAAAATTATTTAATTTTCATTAAAAATTTAAACCAAAGAATTGAATTTTATTAGATTTTTTTGCATGCTTATAGTTATAATTCTAATTCAAGCTCATCCAAGATTATTTTAGCTTTTCATGTGAGAAAAAAATTCTTTTGTTTCATTAATGTTTTCTAAAATATGAAATAAACATTCATTAATTGGGTTATAATGCTTTCTAGTTTAAAATGTATTCATTGATAAGATTTATATATTCAAGTGTTGGATGAATGAACTAGGTGTGGATTTATAATTGTTGTTTGGTACAATTACCTAATTTTGAATGAGTATGTTTACTAGATTGATAAATGAACTAGGGTATGTGGATTTCTAATTGTTGTTGGTCCAAATACCTACTTTTTAAGTGAGTAATTTTGCTAGATGAAATAATTATAGCCAGTGGTAAGTTATAGAAAAAAAATATTTTATTGTTACAAAGAGAAAAGGAGCAACCAATGCTTTGAACTAAAGGGTTGTAAAACCCCTTGGATATTGCTTACATAAAAACCAGTCAATAGTTTTTTGGTGACTCTATTAGGAAACAAATAGTTCTACCTAAACAAGTTGCTATTGAACAAGTGGACCTGCCTAACCCTTGGTCACTATAGATAGAAATTATCAAATAATTAAGGATAGATGTTTGGTAGAATTTATTATGAGAATCAAATCATCATTTTCCATAAATTTTCATGATTAAATCATGTTGTGTAGCAAAAAGTGAGTACGAGCATGAGCTAGAGTAAGTGCAACAATGAGTGAGATCGCGAGCTAGGAGTAAGTGTGCAAGCCAAGAGTGAATGAGATTAGAGAGGGAGTGTGAACCAAGAGGGAGTAAAATCTAAGATTCAATCATGGCAAAAGAGTGACGGGTTCATCCAGAGTACATAAATGATTCAAACCCTTACCATGAATGCATAGAACATTATTTCCAATTTTTTTTTGAAGCCAAGGAACTCCAAAAAAAGAAGAGACAAGGGTAATTATGAGTCAAAAGGGAGTGCAATATGGGAGTGAGTGTGAGGTAAGAGAGAGTGCAATCCAAGAGTGAGTGTGAGCCAAAATAAAGTGTAAACTAAGAGGGAGTGTGAGTCAGGATTTAGTCATGGTAAAAGAGTGGCAGGTTCATTCAAAGTGCATCAATGCTTCAAACCCTTACCACAAATGCATGGGTTTCAAAAAAAATTTGAAGTGAAGGAACATCAAGAAAAATAAGAGACACAAGCAATTGTGATCCAGGAGGGAGTGTAAGTCAAGAGTGCAAGCTAGGAGCAAAGAACGAGTGTGAGTAGAGAGGGAGTGTGAACCAAGAGGGAATGTAAGCCAAGAGCGAGCTCAATTAGCTATTGTGGAAGGAAAACCATATTTGAAATCCCTAATGGGAAGTCAATATACCCTAGCTAGAAATTAAAATGCCCTAGTTAGAAGTATGGAGGTCCAAGTGAAGAGCGAATACATGACAAGTTCGATCCAATTAGTAGATGTTACACCAGAAGTAAGTATCAAGGATGAGATAATTGAGCATGATATAATGGAGGGTTAATATGTAAGTTCCATAGATCATGACAAAGGTTTTTGAATATCCAAAATTAGATCAAGTGGAAGTGGGGATTGAATTTAAATTATTTTGTGACTTTTCTTCCTAAAGATTTTTCCTCATCATCTTTTCTAGTTAAAAAATTAGAGATAAAATAATGGTGCTGCCAACCATTATTTTACCCTAGAAACCCTAGGGGAAGAGATGCACTTTATTTGAGACCATGGAATGAAATTTTTTCTATTGAGACAAATTTTTTTAAGAAGCTTCCAGTATGGGTTAGGCTTTTTGGACTTCCATATAAATAAGGATGTTTTGAAGAATATTGGAAATGCCCTAGGGGAATTCATCAAGGAAGGAAAAACAACTAAGAAGCAAAATCATACTATATATACTTGAATATGTGTTGTTATGGGTATTTCAAAACCTTTTCCACAATCCATTAAGATTAAATATGAATCAAGAGAATGAGATCAACAAGTAGATTATGAAAATATTGCATTTCATTGCCACAATTATTTTGAGATTGGACATATGGCAAGAGTTTGCAAAGTAAAAACTATGAAGAAAGAGAAAAAAACTTCTAGCCATGAGATAAACTTCAAGATAAAGCAAGGAAATTATATAATAATAGAAGCTAGATCAGATCAATGATATTCCACTCCAAAATAGGATGTAAATAAAGCCTATCTAAAATATCATTTTGCAAGTTCAAGAATTAAATATGCAAAAGAAGATATGGAGATAAAACCCAAAACAAAGACAAAAAATTAGGTCAAGTATATTCTAGGTAAATCTTCTTCAGGTAATTAAAATTGAAAGTGGTGAAGATGTTATCCCTTGCACTTTAAGGTTTCAAGAGTAGAATAATATAGAAATGAGGTTGGAGGAAATCCATAACAATTTAGGGTTTTTAGGGTAGAATAAGAACGGAAGAGCATCCTTGCATGTTAGGGTTTCTAGGGAAACATAAAGAAGATTGTGAATTTGAGGTTATTTCTTGCACTTTAGATCCTTCATAATAAGGTAAACCTAAATATGACAAGTCTTACAATGAGAAGTGTGAGAAGATTGAAGATATTGATGAGGAGGAAAGTATTTCTGGGAATGAAAAAAGAGAGGAAGACCTAAGAAATAAAAACAAAGAGAAAAAGAAACACAAAGGGATATTGATATGGAAAAACAAAAGCAAATATCACAAGTGTTAAAAATAAGTGGGGCTAAACCCACAAATAAAATAAAAAAATAACAATGAAAATAATATCTTGGAATATTAGGGGAATGAATAAGAACCCTAAAAAAAGTATTAAGAAATTGTGAGGTTGTTATACACAAGATATTTTTGGATATAGAAGCTGATCAGTAAATATTTTACCCATTTGTAGTGTTTAATTTCATCTTGACAAAATTTAAAATTTTTAAGGCATTTGATATAAAAGGAGTTGATTGTGGAAACTTAGCAGTTCGAGGAAAATGAAGAATATCTTTGATAGAAGGAAAAATGAAGAATATCTTTGATAGAAGGAAAAAGTTGGATATGCTTTAATTAAATTGTTAGAAATGTAATGAGAGCAAAGTAATATTTTGTTTTCATAATGGGAGTAGCCCCAATAGAGGCCATGCGTAACTTATTAAAAACAAATCAATAGAATACACAGATTTAAATTTGTAGACACTTTAAACATGAAATTTTGAGGAGACTACCTAAATGGACTCCTTTTAGACCATATAATCCACCTTGGGTAGCCTCATGGCTAAAATAGTGGTTTTCACCACTTAAATGGGCACAATTCCCCATAAAACTGTGGCCATATCGACCCAAGATGACCTCTAAACCATGGCCATATCAACCCGAGACGATCGCCAAAAACCAAGTTTAAAAATAAAAAGGCACCTAACAGGAAGCCGAAATTACCAGTTAACCCCATGCATGATCTCACACCAACATTAAGCACCATGCCTGGGCTAAATTAGATAAAACTCATGCAAAGATCAATTACATGGAATTCCAAAGATAAGCATCCACTTTTCTAAATGCAGGTTGCCTCTCTACTTTTTCATGTAGGGTGTTTGTGCCATTAATAGCTTCTACCTGAGAAGTTTATAAATTGGCACTCACCCCTCAGTGGAAACAATTATAGAGTTCAAGCTTTCAAATCATGAAGTGCTACCATTTTTGATCCTCCAAGCCCTCTCCCTGTTGAGACCATGCTACCAGTCTGCTACAAAGGATTGAAAGTTGTGCTCTCATCTTATGTGTGATCAAATTTCTAATATTTAGTGATCGATCTGATCCGTCAAGTTGCTCTCCCAGTGCAACAATCCATCGAAAACACTCCCAAGGTATCTTATATACTGCCTAGAACTAGTTATAGAAGTATACAATACCACGATAGTGGTCATCTTGACCCAAGATAGACTCGGCCAGAGACTTGGTTTCCTAATTTTTCTGATTAGCATAGCTTAGAATAATATTTTTATTGTTTTTGCATCAAATATATCCTAGTTTATATATGAATATGATTATCATTCATTGCATTTATTGCATTCACATTGATCAATATGGGCCCAATTTTGGTGGCTCTTCAAATACTTTTCATACATTTTTAGTTTCTTTGTGTGCAGACTCCAGGACCGCAAGGATAAAGGAGTGCAAGATTCACATCATACTCATCACAATGATCACTGAAAACCCACCCCAAGATGAAATATGAATGCAAGAGAACCCTTCCAGAGTGTACCGAGATGATTTAGAGGCGAATACAACCCTCCATATTGATTGTATTGCACTTATGAACTCTCTCGATGGGATGTGATTGTAATATGTTTTGATAAAGATAAGTTATCATTAATAAAAAGGACCTAGGTCATTATTATTGTTTTTATCATCGTATTTTGATTACATGCATATGTTCCTTATTGCTTTTATATCATTATTGATTTATTGGTACATGATTTTTGAGCTTTCATATGACAATCACGATGGGACACAATCCCATTTTTAGCTTTATGATTGATTACTAATAAATTTTGCTTTTATAGGTACATAATCATAACCATCTTAGGTCAAGATGACCATTGAAATGCAATCATCTCTGGTCGAGACAACCCCTATACTTCAGTCGTCTCAGGTAGATATGGCCTTGAAGTAGGAGCAAAACAGTAACAAAATGATAAATCTTTAGTAAATGTAGGATTTCGCAGTACGTTATGCTATCTTTATATTTTCTATTTCTGAAAAGGTAAGTAGAAAATAGATTTAAAGAATTTGCAAAGATTTATTTTAATTTTAAATAGTCAGACAACAACCATCTCAGGTCAAGAAAGTCTTTGTCTATGACCGTCTTAGGTCGATATAGTCTCTGTCTGCAGCCATATCAAGTCAAGAAGGTCTCTGTTTGTATTCATATTAGTATGACATGGTCCCTATTTGTATTTGTCTAGTTTGCCTACCTTGTTGCTTGCTCAAAGGCTTAATACCATATAGGATTTTCTAAATATTAAACGTACATTTTTGCATTTAGTGAAAGATCATTTGTATGCTCTCAGTTTCCTTTTTGCAAAAAGTTTAAAATAAACCCACAATCACGAGGCAATATAACTTTAGTTAGTTATACTTCATCACAAATGATTGACAACAATCATGTGACGTGGGCATTCATCTCCCACCATGGATTGGCCTCAAGCATCCCCTATGAGTGGTTTTTCGAACTTGATCACAAAAAATTCCCCTAATCTTGGGTGCATCCCAAGGTAGGTTAGGACTAGACACCCCTCAACCATAGGGCTTAATAATAAGTGGAACATAGCTGTTATTATTATCCAAGAACACCTAAGTGTGAAGCAAAATCTCAACTAGGCAAGTAGTAGGACTCAAACAACACAACCTATTTCGAGAGGTAAGTTTATTTCCTTAGGATACCCAACAACCATAACCAACATCCTAGGAAGCCACTTTTTACCGTTTGTGTTGCATTATTTGACAGGGGATGTGCACAAGATACCTTTCATAGTTTTCATTTCATTTACCTATTAGATTTCATAGGAATAGGATCTTAAAACCAAAACACAAAAAAAATAAAAAACAAAATAAAAAATCATCAAAAAATAAAAAATTCAAAAACAAAAAAAATTCCTTTTTTGCTTGTTTGTTTTTTACTATTTGCATATTTTAGACAATGGTGACAACACACAATTAAGCACAATCAATATCCAGTGTTGCTGAATACCCATAAGGAGAAATGGAACATCTCCAATTTATTAGAGAATATTCCATTATTTGTTCAAGAGTCATCTAAGGAAGATCAAAATTCATTTGAGGAAGACCAAGGGTCTTTTGTAAATCTATATCATGGACTCTCAATTCCATATTGTACATCATTTTTTACATCAATAAAGATTATTGTATTTGGTTCATGAATATCTTTTCTTTTGATTAAGTAGTTAGTTCTTAGTTAGATAGTATAGTCCAAATTTTAATAGTGGTATCAGAGCCACAAGGGATTGTTTTATAGAAGTTATATTATAGATTTGAGTGAGTTATAGGATTAGGAGAAGAAGTTTAGAGAAAACCTTATTGTAGAAGCTGAAGTAGTGACCATTGGAGGAGGTTCAAAGTAGAGTTTTTGTTAGAATATTTTAATTAGAAGAAGCACATGACCAAAAGATATTGGGTCAATTTTTACCATATGAAAACAAACCCAAAAGGAAAAAGGATTTGGCAAGAAGTTTACCAAAATTTGAGAAGATTTTAGAGATCTCAATACACTTAGATTCTTGAGAAAGAATACAATGAACAAGGTTATATTTGAAGCTAGAATTTGACAAGGATTTTGAAGAAAGCAAGAATATTGTAGAGGTCATAGTTTTGAGAAATTTGAGGACAATCACAAAGGTTTTTTAGGCTGATTTGTAAAAGCAAAAGTTGCTAATTTTTGAAGGATAAGTCGAAAGGTCACAAGATAGAAAATATAAAACTATAATTTGGAAAATATTTGGAGAGCTTTTGGAGCAGCCTTGGACAACCAACCAAGAGAAGGCTTGAAAAAAAAGGAGAGTAAAATATTTGAATATTCATGGACATAAATGGATCAGATTTTATAAGTAGCAATTAGAGGGTTTGAGCTACAAATTTGGACAGCATTGAAAGAGTAAAGCAAATTGCATTTTGGAGGAATTTTAGGATAGTTTTGGAATAGCTTTGGATAAAAAAATGGTAGCAACTACAACTGCAATATAAATAGTCTACAAGCAGTAAACGAAGAGGAGTATTACTACAAATTCAAGATAACAAACTATCAAGTAGAAGAGCTACACAAGAATTCATAAAATGTGTGTTAAATTGATGCTATATAAAGTATTATTTTAGAAGCTTTGAAAGTTCTTATTGAAAGTTTTGAAAGCATCCATTTTTAGAGCTATTAAGAGCTATAAAAATAGTTTTTTTTAGTAAAGTGTCTCTCAGCAAAGAAAGAGACACCATTATTGTTGCATTACACACCATTATTGTAAAAATTTGAAAGTTTTAACAACATTAATTTAAGATTGTAAAGCATCTAAAAGGATTCATAAGTGGATTAGTATATGCTAGTTTTACAATAAGAAAAGAGTAGATTTATTCTACGTATTTGTGAGACTAAAGAGTCCTCAAAATGAAGTTAGGTTTAAGGTGTTTAAACACACCAATAACGAGCCTGCAGATTACATTGGTGAAAGCAATCACAAAAGAAGGTGGTAAATATACCATTGAAACCATGACAAAATAGCATAAGATTAGCACCATAGAAATATGCAAATGTGATAATGAATTATAGGGGGCAAGCACCATAATATCATTTAGACAAATAGCCATTGAGCATTCAACATCGAAGAAGGCACTGAAAGGAGCACCAGGGCCAAAGAGAGTCATGATTAATGAAAATAATGCCCAAGCCAAGAAGTGTAGCCACCGTAGAAGCACCTAAAGTTTCCATTGATACAGCTGAAGTGCCACCTATAATTGTGGAAACATAAATAATGAAGAGAAGGTTACATTTTGATATTGAAGACATTTTTTCAAGATTTAAGTTTGTATAGCTAGCATGAAGGAAAGCATACGTAATGTTAGAGATAAGACATGCACAACCAAGTGTGCAAAAGAAGAAAATAATGTAGTCAGAGAGTGTAACAGATTTAAGCACCTCAAATTTTACGTTACCATTTCCTCCATAAGGAGTGAAGTGCCTTGACCAAGTTCAAATAAGAGTTGAACAATGGAGATAGAGCAACCAACATTTTGAGCAAGTTCAAGTCAAGCATTAAGGAGGGAGTGCCTGGAGTAGTAAAGGTAACATTTACTACATTTTTGATATTAAAGTTTATGTTAGTAGGAGTTATAAGGAATAAAGTGGAATATTATCTAAGGTTAAAGTTTAGAGATATTTTTGGAGTGATAAGCATTATTTAAAACCTTAGAAAATCTGAATATTGCATTTAGAAGTCTTTTATCAAAATTTGAATATTATTTTGGAGATTTGAAACATTAATATTGAAGTTTTGTAAAATGACACATTTAAGTTTACAAAGCTAATTAAATATTTTCAATTTGATAACTTTGGAGAAATAAGGTATTCCACATCAAATTAGGAACTAAAACTTTGGAAATATTTTTTCTATAGTTGGAGTTATAAGCACTTCTACATCAAATTAGGTCATGTAAAATTTAGAATCTATAAAATTAGGAAAAGAACTATGGATTATTGGTACATAGACTTAGGAGCAAGTAGAAATATGACTGAAAAAAAAAAATTATCCAAGACTCTACGAGCAGAACAGGAGAAACTAATTACAATAGCAGATAGTAAGACCTATAAATTAAAAGGAATAGGAGATATCATAGTCAATATAATATATGGAAAATGAATAATTAATAATGTTTTATATGTTCCTGTATTGACTACCAATCTTCTCTCAGTTTCACAAATCATGGATAAAGATATGACAGTAGAATTCAAAATAATCAAGGGAAGAAAACAATGTCATATTGTCAAACATGGATACATGATAGCTATAGGGTCTTATAAGGAGAATCTATATATTCTAGACACTACCACTGATCTAGCTTTATCAGCCAAAAATTCTAGGGAAAGAGAATTGTGGCATAAAAATCTGGGGCATACCAATGTATCATACTTAAATAAAGTGGTCAAATATCATATGGTTGAAGGGATACCAAATATTTCTTGGGAATCTATAATTTGTCTAGAATGTTTAGCAGGAAAACAACATAGAATACCTTTTGAAATTCATCAATATAGATCTCAACAACCACTAGAATTGATATACACAAATCTATGTGGTCCAATGAATACTACAAGTATTGGAGGTCATAAGTATTTCCAACTATTTGTTGATGATCATACTAGAAAAATGTGAGTAAACTTTATGAAATATAATTAGAAGCTTTCGATTGTTTCAAACATTTCAAATTCCAAGTAGAAAAATAATTAAGGAAGACTATCAGAATTTTTAGATCAGTCAAAGGAGAATTTACCTTGAATGAGTTTAATATATTTCTAAAATAAAATGAAATAAAGAGACAACTTACTACAAAATATTCTCCACAACAAAATGGTATTGCAAAAATAAGGAATAGATCTATTATGGAAATGATAAGATGCATGCTAAAAGAAGCTCATCTGGATAATCAATACTGGGCTGAAGTAGTTCAAACAATAGTATATTTGCAGAATATATTACCTACGAGGATACTCAAGAATATTACTCTCAAAGAAAAATGATTAGTACAAAAACCAAGTGTTGCAAAACTAAGGATTCTTGGATGCAAAGCCTATATGCATACTCCAAATCAGAAATGAATAAAATTAGATGAGAAAATTATGGTAGGTATATTTGTTGGTTATGATGATGAATCAATAGGATACCAAATAATGGATTCACGTACAAATAAAGTGTATATAAGCAGGGATGTAATGTTTGATAAAGGATTTAAACATCACACTAAAGAAGAGGAAAATAGTGATTCAAAAATTCTATTAGATTTCAAAAAGAAAACAAAGTCAGTATCTCAAGAAGAAATAGAGATAGAAACTCTAGAAGGAATAAAATCAGAGTCAGAATATACAAAAACTATTACAATTCCCCCAAGAAAAGAACCAATATGGATCAAGGATACTCTTAGAGAATCAAATTTGGAACATATGCTAGATATCACTACTATGAGGTCCCAAAATCGTAGTCAAACTAGAATGAATAGAGGATTACTAAGTATTACAAAAGAACCAACAACTACACTTCAGGCACTAAATCACTCAAAGTGGAAAACAGTTATGGAATCAGAATACTCATCACTACAAATGAATAAAACATGGAATCATGCTGAGTTACCTCTTGAAAAGAAAGTAGCAGGTTGCAAATGGGTTTATAAGATTAAGTATAAAGCAGATGGAACTCTTGATAAATACAAAGCTCAACTAGTGGCAAAAGGATACACTCAAACAAAAGGAATTGACTATGAAGAGACATTTGCACCAACAACCAAAATGACTACTATTAGAGTAGTATGTGCCTTAGCAGCTCATCATGGTTGGTGACTACATCAAATGGATGTCAAGAGTGCTTTTCTTAATGGTGATCTAGAAGAGGAAGTTTTTATGTCTCAACTAGAAGGATTTATTATCAAAGATCAATAACACATGGTTTGTAAATTAAACAAGTCCTTATATGGTCTGAAGCAAGCTCCTAGAGCATGGAACATAAATATCAATAATCATCTACTACAACACAACTTCAAGTGAAGTACATCAAATCCAAGTTTGTATACAAAAAAGGTTGGAAATGATATATTAATTCTCATAGTATATGTTGATGATATAGTACTTACAGGAAGCTCTGAAAAACTAATAATCAAGATAAAGAGGGATCTTGAGAAGGCATTTGAGATGATGGATTTAGGACTTATGAATTATTATCTTGATTTAGAGATTAATTAGAATGAATATCATATTACAATTACATAAACACAGTATACAAAAGCTCTACTGGAAAATTATAAAATGGATAGTTGTAAACCTAAATATACACATATGGAATAAGGATTTAAATTATCCAAAATTGATGGTACACCTTTAGTTTCAACTACAAAGTATCATAAATTGAATGGAGTTCTATTATATTTAACAAAAACTCGACTTGATTTAGTCTTTGTTGTAAATTATCTTACAAGATTCATGCAAGATCCCAGAGAGAGTTATTGGAAATCTATAAAAAGAATACTGTAGTATTCAAGAACACTACAGATTATGGACTAGTTTATATGAAACATGATAAAATTTTTTATCTACAAGGATACTCAGATTCAGACTATGTAGGATCTATTGATGATAAAAAGTCTACTTCTAGAAATATTTTCTATCTTAGATCAGGACCAATATCATGGCACAGTAAGAAATAACATTTAGTGGCACAATCATCCACAAAAATAGAATATTGTGTAGCCACAAATATAGTGTGTGAAGCCTTATGGTTATAATATATTTTATCTGATAAAGGAATTAAAAGAAATACAACTCTAATTCATTGTGACAATCAAGGGGTACTTAATATGATTGAAAACCCAATCATACATGAAAGAACAAAATATATTGAGGTTCAATATCATTTCATCAGAGATCATTTCTAAAATTGACATATCAATTTAAAATATGTACCTACAGAAGAACATATGGCAAATGTATTCACAAAAGCACTAGATCGAAACAAGTTCCAAATATTTAGAGATCAGTTGTGCAACTCGAGAAATGATCATCTCAAATAATGTAATATAGGGTATGTTAGAATATATTCCATTATTTGTTCAAGAGTCATCTAAGGAAGATCAAAAGTCATTTGAGGAAGACCAAGGGTCTTTTGTAAATCTATATCATGGACTCTTAATTCCATATTGTGAGATATCATTTCTTACATCAATAAAGATTATTTTATTTGGTTCATGAATATATTTTATTTTGATTAAGTAGTTAGTTATTAGTTAGATAGTATAGTCCAAATTCCAACACAATTTAGCCTATAGAACCTTGCCATTCCTAACTGGCACCCTGGCACATGTTGTAACTTGAATCTCTAAAATAGAGAATTTGACCTTCAGGGTATCCCTATTCGGGAAGCACCAACAAGTCCTAAGTATGATGAGAAAGAAGACCGTATTGATCTAGATACTTTTCTTATTTTATATAAAAAGAATCATCCACCCACTAAGGGTCCTAGTAGGGCAGTACAATGCATTTACATCTTAGTTCATCCTAGAGATCCATTAGAATCAGCATGAGAGTACACCTTGTAACAAGATGATTGCTACCAAGATTCTCCAATTGAGCATCTATCTATAAATCAAGAATATGATCGAGAGGATACACATGTTAAGTACCATTCTCACAAATAACCAATGTTGTCTCTCACATTCATTATAGATGAGGGTTACCCAAATCACCCCAATATGTTTTAAGAGAGACCATTCATTCAAGAACGCTACACCTTTTCACCGTCTAATTACATCGAGCTCATTTTCAAATCGAAATACAATGTTAATGCAACCTTTAGGGATCATGAAAAATAGGTTGTAGATCCTACTAGAAATGAGAGACAAGACAAGCCCATTCATATTATAGATATAAGGGTAAATAGATCCCATAAATATAAGCAAATAAACTACACTTATCAAGCATCGAAGCCAAACATTAACCGACAATGACAATTGGATCAACTACGATTAGACCACCAATAATTAAATCAGCAATGGGTGGACCAACAATAGTCACACCTACAAAGGTTGCATCAACAAAGGGTACAAAAAGAGTAGTTACAAAAGGCATTGCATGAAATGGTACCTACACCTAGTATCCATAGGCTACAACAATGCATAAGGCACCCTGTGCAATATCAAAACCTTCCATCATGACCAAACCAAAATTGTTCACCTCGTGCATGATCAAATAAACCACCCATACATCCTAAAAGACACCAATTACCTAAAAAAAATAGACCATACACTTATACAGAGGAGTATGACCCCTATGAATAACCATAGTCAGAGTACTAGGAATAGATTGAGATATATCTTGATGGTGCTATACATATTGACAATATTCAACCACCACCGCACCCACATCAAAACCCATCACATACACATCAAAACCCACCACTTCCACCTCCTTAAGAACAAAGAGAGCACATAAAATAATTTCACAAAAAGAATATAAGTTGCTAATAGGTCACATTAATTCCTTGGAGAAACAATAATCAAGCTTAGATTACCAAAAACCTACTTTGCACCAACTTCAAAACCAACCATTGCACCCATCTATTCCATCACCTCCATACCACAAACACTTTAAAATACCAAAATTAGATAAATTAAAAGGAGAGGAAGACACTCAAGAACATGTCACTCATTTTATAATGTATTCTTTCATATTCAGGATGATGATTCCCTCATGCTAAGAACATTCCTAATAACTCTTGCAGGGACTGCTTTAGAATGGTATAATCATATACCATGATATATCATCCATTCCATTGAACAACTTGCAAATGTATTCTTAGAATGCTTTTCATTTAGCATCAAGAAAAAGACAACATTGACTAATTTGTATAATATTAGACAATTCAAATATGAATCAATCATGGACTACGATAATCGATGGAGAGTAATAATAACAAATCTACCTTTCACCATGCCTATAACGAATCTTACTAGACTATTCAATAGGAGTTGTTCAAAGTAAATCTCACTTCTGCTACAACTCCAATAGTATCAAACCTTCAAGGAGGTCCTAGCACAGGCTAAGGTTATTAAGTATATTAAGGTTCAGGAAGGTGATATTAAGCTCCGCAAAAAGGAATGGACAAACAAGAATGATAAAGGAGGCAACACACAATAAAAGGTATCCCCAATAAATCAAGTTGTTTTGAGTATCCTTGGATTATCAAACCAAGATGCACCCCCACAACCATCAACTTAGCCTAATTACCATGCTCAACCTCCACCAACCCAATATCATCCACAATAGAATCAAAATCAAGGCCAACAACATCGACCACCATGGAAATATACTCCTTTGTTGAAAATATTAGCATCAATTTTCAATTGATTATGTGAGGCGCACACAATAAATCTCCCTGAGATCTATGCAATAGACCTATTGGAGCCAAATTTGACTCAAAATTTGAAACCCCCAAATTTAAATTTTTAGTTTCAATCAAAATGCTTAATAATGCTGGTCGCTTCTTTAGTCGGTGTGAGTAATTTGATTTTTTTTCCATGGTCTAATGAGATGAGTTTAACCTTGGTTGTTAAGAATGTGTGCCCCTTTTTAATAATGCTCAATAGGGGGTATGACCAGGTTTTATCAATCAAATTTTTAATTAAGCCTAACTCCGACCTTCCTAAAAATAAAGTCACCCTTGGGCCTAAATCAAATGATAAACCTATAAGTCTTAAGGTATTCAAAAGAAAGGGGAGAAATTAATTAAACACCTTGGTCTAAAGCCCAAAAAGCATAATTAATGTTAAAGAATTTAATTAAATCTTGAGGGTATGTACCACATTAATTAAATATTGAGCACCTTAGGTTAAATCCAAAGGCCGTGCTCGAATCTGGTTTAATCGGACGACGACGCTCTGATAAGTCGATTAAAGGTTAAGTCAAACAAGTCAAAAATCTAAATGATTATAACCTAAGATCAAAAGCCATTAAAGCTTAATAAAATTAAATCCATGCAACTTTACCAATCTGGATGGATGTGCTTGAGTTAAGCCTGATACGATAGACGCATACTCTCCAAAAAGTCAAATCATTAATGAGTCAACAAAGGTCAAAATTTCGATTAAATATCAGACAATTTTTCCAGATCGGATGATAGCTCTCAAATGAACTCAAATATTGATTGTAGTGCTTGATTTGATTAAACCACACATTAAAATACTATGGTAAAAAAATTATTAAGGGTATGCACCCCTTTTAAAATAACCATCGAGCTAATTGGACGAATCAGACGGTAGCGCTCGATCTAGATCCAATCCAACGATGGCGCTCCCATAAAAGGTGCATCAAAAAAGTGCAAGGTCCCCATGAGATTAATTAAACCTATTAAATAGAATTAGCAAGGGTATAATACATTGGCTAATCACCCCCATTTTAGCTTAAACCAGGATTAATCTAATGTAATGACGCACCAATTTTGGCTAACAAGTATGCAGCTTGCAGGAGATCTGACGACAATGCTAGACTATGCTTGAAGATCAATGGCGGTGAAAGAATCAAAGCCAAGCAAAGGGATTAAATAACATGAAGATCTAATGATAGCACTCATCCCCGCTCAAATCCAATGGTGCACACGGTTAAAAGTGATCGAAGGTTAGTCCAAAAAGGTTTCATTCGTCAAATGATTAATTAAAGTTGCATTATATAGGCTAAATAAATCACTTAATCAGGTTCTATAATGATTTAATCCATAATAATATTCTCCCTTCTTTTGCTAAACCTTGTGTATGTGTGAGAGATCCAACGACCGTGCCCTATCATGATATGATCTAACGATGGATGCATAGGGAGATGATCCGATTATACAAATACCTATGTTAGAGCAACATTATTAAGGTTTTAATTACTAGATTATTTAGGATAAGAGGATTACATTATCTTTAACACATTGTATTATCTTTGGGTCTAATCATCACTAACCAAGGGTTTTCAACCATTATAAACATGATTAGTCTAAATAACCAGGGATGGGTTTATATAAACTAGTAGACTAAAAAACATGTAGGTTCCTGAATATCGACGACTGTGCTAACCCTACTTAGGAGATCTGATGGCAGCGCACAAACCAAATATTTAAGTGATGAATCAACTAACAAGAATCATATAGTAGTGCTTTGTTGAGATTAAAGGAATCTAACAGCGGCGAGTAAGTCAAAGTCAACACAATAGAATACATGGCTAATCCAAAAAGCATCTTCTGATGAATCCAACGGATGCACTCCATCTCGAGATTATCTAATGGTGGTGCACATTCGAAAGGTAAGCTAAAAGGTAAGCCTAAATTAGAATCAGATTAATCAAATTTTAATCACACTTAACAAGGGCTTTAGCACATTATAAATTACCACCTTAATGTTGATTAATTGATATTAAACAAGGAATTTTCAAAGCATGTATCTCTCGGCTATCTAACCTACAAATTATAAAAATATCCAAGGTTACGATGAAACATAGGTAGATCCAATAGTTGCGCTCAATCATGGTTGACTCGGGAAAATCTAAAAGATACCCGAGATGATAACAGGCACTCACATCAAGAACCAAATCTTACAGAGATCCCTAGGATGATTACTACCTAATTAAAAGGGTAATCGATCTCGAAGATTTAGTTATCGTTCAAGTCCAAGGTGGCACGAGATTCAAAATGGAAGCCACCCCTATCACACATCATAATTCCATGACAAATGAAAAGAGGTTCCAATGACTAATAGCAGAATTGTCAATGATTATAGCTACATAAACCAAAGCACCCAGAGGGCACGTAGGATGAAAGACCTTACCCACCATGACGGCCCAAATCTGGGAAAAGATGTGTTGGAAAAATTTCTTTGGACAATTTTAAAAGGCGGTTAGTGGCATCGTATTAATGAAAAACGTGCGAATTATCGAGCCCATTTCACCAAACAATATATGAGATCATGAAAATAGTCGAGTTTACCACCCTAGTGAGCTAAGAGTAGAGAATGGTATGCAAGAAATACAAAGGAGAGGATAGTATTGGGTTTGCTTATTTGAAGATAAATATATCCACTACCTTGAGCAAAATGGCATCATGGGGAGATGTTTTTGTACTGGAAGACACCAGTGAAGCAGTAAAATTCATCACACACCGGTCACCATACACTGAAATATCTTGACCGCCTATACCCAATAGCACAATGTACGATTTTGCTCAAAAATGTAGAGTTGATAAGAAACCTACTCCAGCACAACAATATGAGATTGATAATGCATGTATAAAGAGTTTTGCTCATGTGATGAAGAGCGATAGCAAGACCCCATGGATAATGGCTAATTTATTTCATAAAGCTTGGAGGTTACAATACAAGGGTTTTACCAGAAGCAATAGATGGGACAATAACCTAAGGAAGCTGATATGTCCAAAGGTCCATTTCTCCTCAGATTTAATGGTGTGGCTGGCAGTGGCATATTATGAAAGAATGAGGACATTTTGAGATAATAAGGATCGACCGGTATTTAGCATCAAAGTCGAACACATCAAGAAAGTATTCAATTTGACAGAGTATACCACCTTTTTGGTGACAAAGGTAATTGAACACCAATCTTGAATGTTCACAAAAATGGAAGTTTTTAAATATTTATTTGATACTCATGAGAAAATAGATGATAAATATCCAACTAGGAAGACTGCTTTTAAACCATGGGTCCAAGATTTTTGTGATATGATAAACATAGTCTTAGGGGTACAAGATCTTAGTAGAATGACCAAAAAGATTTTGTATTTAGATGCATAATGTAATCAGGCGCATAATACCCTAATTTATGCCTGGGAATTAGAATTAAGTACCCAAATGCATGAAGAAATGGTAGAATTAAAAAAGGTAGTTTTTGAACAAAGAAAAAAGATGCCCCATTTTTCTCAATCCTCAATTTTTATCCACATGATAGTGGGTCAATTGGGAGAAGAATCCTGGAAAAGAGTAAAATCCATTGACAACCACTATGTCCAAAGTAGTTTCTGGAGAATACATGAAGGACAAACTCACTTTGGCTAGTTCTGTGATCATTTCATTGTAGAAATCCATTGGATTTTAACTGGCATGGTTCCTGAGAGGCTAGGGCTAGGAGTAAGGGATTTTATCAAAGAGAAAGAGATTGGGGATTTCTTATTCACAAAAGTTTACACCTATATCATGCTATATGGGACTAAAATTCCTCCAAAGTTGTTACCTATGTATTGCCCATTATCCCTAGCAACTTTGGAATTATGCAGGCAGGTGGTCGAAGAAGCTAAGATGAGGTTGTTAAAGAAACATGGTAAAGTCCCCTAGCTCAGTGTTCCTTGTCACTTTGGAGATTATATATTTGTTGGCTACCCTACCCTGCTCAAGGGAATGTTTGAATTGGACAACATGGGATTCGATGAGATAACTTGGAGATTTTATGACCCTAAAGGAACATAAAACAAAATTATGGAAAAAATAGAATATGCTCAAATACGACATTGTACATACGCTTTTGAAGAAAGCTTATTAGAAGCTATGGAAAAGGGATTAGATTTACAAAGGGTATGGGATAATATCCCTCCTAAAATTAGGGATAGCACATAGGTTCATGGAGCCTATGATTACCCTACATAATTAAGAAGGCTTCAAGAAATTTTAGTAGAATCTGTAGCACCTATTTTTCTAGGAGCAGCTCTAGAAATCAAAGAAGATCCCCTATTAGAGTTGATATAAGAATAGGGTATTGACCAAATGGAGGTCACTATAAATACTATAGAAATAGTAGAGAAACAAGTTGGGCCTTCTGAAGGTGCTCATATCAGAATAGAGATGGTACCAAGCACTTCCCAAGAAGCTTTCAAAAACCCAAGTACAGATAAAAGGAAGGAGGTTGTAACAACACATGCTTAGAAAGTTTCTCTCCCAGAGATAGAGTACTAGTTGTAACTAGTGTGAAGAAATTGGTACCCATGGCCATCCTTGCATCTCTGAAAATAAAAGGGTAGGAGATTAAAATTCCATCAGTAGTACAAATGAATATGAGAAGAACTGCTAGATTTGGGGATCTTTTTCGAAGTCACCAGGTCAAAAATCAAATAGAGATAACCACTGTAGAGAAGAAGAGGCCAAAATTATCTTTGACCTCTTCTAAGGTTGTGTTGGAAAGGATAGATGAGCAGGATACTTTCACTACTGCAAATGAATAAGAATTATAGTTAGTAGCAGGTATGGGAAATATAGGAGAACAATTTATAGAAGAATCACAATTAGAAGCATTTGTATCAGATATAGCAGAGATAAAAATTCCTGCTCTGCAAGACCCACTTTTCTTTAGAACTGATCAAGATACGGGAGACTCATCAGTGCTAGGAAAATAAGGTTATATGGTCAAATTTATTAAAGCAATGTAAAATCAAACCATGGACCAAATGGTAGAGAAAATTACAAAATTAAGGAGTCAATTGAAAAAGGAAGAAAAATAAAAAGTTGAAATGAAAGCACTAATAAATAAATAGCAGGAGGAATTGGGACGTAAGGATACTTCAAATGCACAACCCCCTTTAGTGGTGAATATTCAAGATCATGCATATTATCTAAATACAATGAAGAAGAAAATATCAATGAAAATACAAGCTCATGCTAGAGGGTTCATTGAAATGTTTAGATAGATAGGGGTGATCCAAGTAACTGTTCGAGAAATTATGACATTAATACAATAGAGAGAAGAAGAATTTGAATTCATTCATCCTACCCTCAATTTCATAGGAGATAATTTTGAAGAATTGTAGGGTCAGGAGATAACCACAGATAATGGCAATAAAATCTAGCTCAATTTTGAGTTTTTGAAAGTAGCCCTGTTCGGGGTAAACCGAGAAATGTGGATCAATGTTGTGAATGAAATGGATAATCTGATAGAAGAAGCAACAGGAAAAATGGTAGACATCGGTCTATCCTTAGACCAATGCTTGGAAGCCTCCGATGTAGAAGAGCTACTCAAGCATACCATAGAAATATTTGAGTGTGAATCAGATGATAAAGCAAAATTGACTAAACAAACTACTTTTTTGGTGAATACTGTGGAGATGTTGCTCTTCCAATATGAAATAAATAGGTCCATTATTACCACACAAAAAAATAGGATTTTGCAAGAGATGAACATGCTAAGGTTTGCTGCCTCCTTTGACATAGAATTTTGGAGATTAATCAGTGAACAAATAAAGTGGCTACAACAAGGTCAAAAATGGAAAAGGGTTGAGACTTGCGATCAACAACAAAAAATAAGTTCAACACAACAAATAACTGCACCAATAGAAAAAGTCTCCGAAATAATAAAGGAGGTAGTTAAAAAGAAGGCAACTCGAAGAGAAACAATTGAAAGGAAAATAATTATAGAAGTAGTAGAAGAAGAAATAGGTTCACCCAACACCACCATCACTGGTTAAATTGAATTATTGTTTGAAAAAGTCAAAGAGGAGGCTACAACCAGAACAACAAGGGTAGTGGAAGCCAATTGCACCAATTTTTGAAATTCATTCAAATGCAAACAAGTGTAAGATCAAAAATAAAACAAAAATAACAGAATCAAGAACTAGCAGCTATAAAAGGAAGCAGACAGGTTCAAATTATGCATCAAGAAATTAGAGAATAACATTTTTTATAAGAGGTATACTTGAGTGCCCTATTAATTATGTTGTTGTATTCCATTTTGTGTCTATTTTTATCTCTCATTTCTTATTCTTCCCTTTGTTGTGCAGGATTTTGATAAGAAAGTGCTCAAGAAGTTGAGATTATTTTCTGCCCTATTGAGCCTAGGATTCAAAGACTCTACTGTTACCAGATTAGAACAAGGAGAGTAGAAGAGACCTGTTACATTATTTGAATAGAGTCCTATTCATTGTATTGATGTATTTATTTGAGAAAAATAGAGTTAAAATGCATCTTGCCCACTCTACATGTAATATTTTATGAAATCAATACAATTCTGAGTTTTATTCTTGTTATATCTTTGTCTCAGTACTGTGTGTCACTGTGTAATGGATTACATTATTTGAATACATTACATACATTTATTTTGTTGGTTAAATTTTAGTTTTATTACGATATTTGAAGAAATCTAAGAACGCCAATTTTATTTTCCCCTTTCTCTCTGTTCATGTTAAAATTGTTGTTAAATTGCTATAATAGCCCAATGAATCTAGGCACTAGTCTACATAAGGCATAACAATTGGTTATTTTTCTTGCTTGGTCATTTTAATATGTATAGTTTTACATTAATCTGGAGCATGTAATGAATGTTTTATCATAGAATTAATGTTGGGATCTCCTTACCCATTATGTAGTTTTCCTTTAGCAATAACTGTGTTTATCATAATGAAGAGGCAGGTTGACTAGAGCCTGTAATAACTCATTGGTTTCAAACAGATTTTTGCAGCGTGATACTCGAATCCTATGGATGCAATAATAGGTTCCAACAGCTTTTTGGCACCGTTGCTGAGGAATGGACTTATATGTTAAATACATATATTTTTAGTTTATTTCCCAATGACATTTTTTGTTCTTTAACCTGTCAAACTAATGCCAAAAGTTTTTTGGTGCCATTTTTAGGGAGGACTTCATAGAAAGATTTAATTATTAAAAGTTTTTATTTGAAAGACATTATTTTTAATCAACGAGTGGCCAGTTAGAATAAAGAACTTTCATTTTAGATTTTTACATTTTCTACGTTCTTTATTTTACCTGTGTTTTTCAAATTTTAATTTTCTTTACGTTTCTTGATCTTCTTGAAAATTTTGGTTTCTTGATTTTCTTGAATTTTCCCAAGAACAGACTCTTGTGAGGATGAGTGATAATATCAAGCATTCTTGATAAAGTATATGCTATTATTTTTGCACCCCGGTGCTGGTGACTCTGTCTGTGAACCCATAAGATAAAAATAAAAAAAGAGAGAGCAAAATGTGCTGGAAAAAACCAGGAGAAGCGATAAGGAGCTATTTACAAAACTCGAGAATCTAGAGGTATTTATACATTCTCAAAAAACTCCACTTTTCAAGAGTACTGCTTATAATAGTAGATCAAATTCTAGCGGTAAAAAGTACATAAATAAAAATCAGAATACTATCACTGTAGATGAGAGTTTGAATTCTGTTATAGAAGATACATGTGATTATTTTTATCGTCCAATAATTAATACTGAGGTAGATAATCCATTAGATTACATTCAGGCTACCCAAAACCATATTCTTGTAGGTACTTCCACTGTAAATTTAAATTCTATAGTAACCATGGCCCAGTCTAATGTTCATTTATGGAAGACTAATAGATATAGGCCTTTTGTGTTACCCATAAATTTAAATGCCTTACCCAGTAAAGCTCACAAATACCTCCCTAAATTCTTTGAAAATAGTGTAGTGACTAGAGAAGATCATATCAAAAGTTTCTTGTATGAAATGGATAGTCTAGAAGTTGAACATGAAGATGTAGTATTGAGACTATTTTTACAAAATTTAGAAAAATATGCTAGAGAGTAGTTCAATTCCCTTACAAACATTGATATCCCAAACTTCACCAAAATGGAAACTATGTTTTTAAAGAAATATGGTGAAAGGAAAAATGAACAATCTCTGTTAACTGAATTAGCCACCATGAAGAAAAAAGAGAATGAGGTTGTTAGTGATTTCAACATAATATTTTCAAATACTAGGAATAAAATCCCTGCCAACCTTATGCCTAGTGATATTCAGTCTATTTGTTTTTATAAGAATGCCTTTCAAGGAGAGTTTAACTATGAGCTGAGGTAAAAAAAATCCACTTCTATTGATGGTTGTATGGCAAAAGCATTGGATATAGAAAGAAATATGCTTGACAGTGGTAAAATTAAACCTTACTATTTAGAAGTCAACTTACCTGAGAGAAAACCTAAAAGAGTGGCATTTGATATTCAAAGAAGAACTGAAATTGACCCAATGAAAAAGTTGACTAGTCAAATTACTGAGATGTTCAATAGCATGAACAACAGGTTAGCAAGAATTGAAAGAAATGGAAATAATGGTGAATATTCACAGACAGAGTGACCTCATGTTGACAACCATCCTCCTTTCAAGAAAACTTTCAATAGGAATTTAATAAACAATAATGGTTATGAAGAAAGAAATAGGAGTAGAAGTAATGGAAACAATAACTGGAAAAATTGAGAATATGATAGAGTTTAGAATAGTATTCCTAATCCCATATCATCTGCCAATATAGTAGAAGGCCTTCCCTGATTTTTCTCTACTTACGATGCACCTCATAACCTTTATGCATGTGGAATTCACCTAAGTGACCAACACAATGTAGATTTACATGCTGAATCATAAGAGGATATAAGAATAAATGCTTGTTGGTCTGTGGAAGATGAGTCCAAGGAAAGGATGTTTGAATAAGATATGGATAAGTATGCTTCAAATAATCATCCTTAAATTTTAGTAGTTGAAGGAACTAAAATCTTGCAGAAATCACATGAGTCGAGATATGACAAGATGAAGAAAAGGAAATTAATCCCTACTTCTCAAGAATTTGAAGAATTAGAAGCTACCCATGTCTTGAATCTAACGAATAGAACAGTCCCTAAAAGGACAGAGAAATACTCTACAAGTGAAACCAAAAAATAAACTTTCACCAATAAAAATATTAGTAAAGAATCAGAGGAAGATATTCCCACTCCTAGTTCGAAGCATATTATATTATACTAGTTCGAAGCATATTATATTATGCCAAATCCTAGTTCGAAGCAGGTGCATGTGTTAATTTGACTAATATTAAAGGAAATTACCTTGGTATTCCTTACAGACTAGAATTTCCTTGCACAAACAATGTAGTTGAGTATGAAGCTCTATTGCTAGGATTAAGGAAAGCAAAAGAATTAGGTATTAATTACCTAACTGTAACAGGGGATGCAGAGCTTATTATACTACAAATCAAAGGTAAATATCAGACTAAGCACCCTAGGCTTAAGCAATATAAAAATGCAGTGTTGGAAGAAATTGATAAATTCTTAGCTTTCAATATCTCTTATATTCCAAGGGAACAAAATCATGTTGCAGACCTTTTAGTTGTAAATGCCTTAGGCCTAGATCACCCAGAGATAACTATAGAATATATGGATAGATTCCCAACTATTTTAGTCTATAAACCTTCTGTGCCAGATAACATAGTCTATCTATAGGTCTTTCAAGATGACATAGATATTAAAGATTTTATGACTCTGCAAAATCAGTATGTAGATGTAATCTGTGATGAAAAGGATGAAGAAAAGCTAAAAGACCAAATAGGAGAGCTAGTAGAAGTAATCCAGTTGAAAATAAATAAAATACCCAAAGGATTAGTTTCTTTAGAGAGCCTATTTGATGATTTTGACAAAGCTTATAAGCCTTTACGTAGAGATGTAATATCTGAAGATGTTAACATTGGTTCAATGAAAGAACCTAGAATAGTGAAAGTAGACATGGCTTTACCTACTAAAGAAAAGGTTGGATATATCAGTTTCTTGAAAAAGAACAAAGAACATTTTTCTTGGACTTATGAAGATCTGAAAACATTCAAAATAGATGTAATGACACACATAATACCCTTGAAGGAAGATTCCAAACCATTTAGACAGAAACAAAGGAAGTACAACCCAACTCTGCACCCAATAATGCAAAAAGAGGTACAAAAATTATTGGATTCCAAAATAATCAAAAAGGTAAGATTTTCTTCATGGATATCCAATTTAGTACCAGTCAAAAAAATAATGGGGATATTAGACTCTGTGTAGATTTTAGAAATTTAAACAAGAGTTCATTAAAAGACAATTACCCCTTACCCAACATGGAACAATTATTGCAAGTAGTGGTTGGCTCAACTAGATTGTCTCTGTTAGATGGATTTTTAGGGTACAATCAAATTTAGATAAATCCAGAAGATAGACATAAGGCAACATTCACTACACCTTGGGGCACATTTGAATATTTAAGAATACCTTTTGGACTGATGAATGCAGGTGCTACTTTTTAGAGGGCAATGGATTTTGCCTTCAAAGGATTAATGTTCAAAATTGTAGTTGTATACCTGGATGATATCACAGTATTTTCTAAAAATCTAGAAGATCATCTAGAACATTTGACTACAGTTTTTGCTCGGTGCAAGGAATTTGGAATTTCTTTAAATCCCAAGAAATGCATATTTGGGACTACACAAGGAAAGTTATTAGGACACATAGTTTCAAAAAAGGAATAAGCATTGATCCAGAAAGAATTGAAGCCATTTCCAAAATTCCTCCTCCCAAAAATTTGAAAGGTGTCAGGTCATTCTTTGGCAAGATAAACTTTATTAGAATATTTGTCCCAAATTTTGTAGAGATGACCAAACCCATAAATGATATGGTTAAAAAAACTGGAGAAATAAAATGGACAGTTGAAAATATGGAAGCATTTAACAAGATCAAAGAAGCCATATCAACCACTCCAGCCCTAAGCTACCCTGATTATGCAAAAGATTTTAATATCTATTCTTATGCATCTGAACATTCTATTACTGCAGTTCTTTCACAAAAATATGATGAAAATAATGAAAGGCCAATAGCCTTCATGAGTTCAGGTCTAAAAGGAGCACATCTTAAATACACCTTACTAGAAAAATATGCTTATGCAGTCATCCAATATTTAGAACATTTCAAAGGTATATTTGGGTCAAATAAAGTTTATTGTTGTATCCCTTTTATAGCAATAAAAGATATTTTTTCTCAATCAGAGCCATTAGGAAGACCAACAAGATGGATGGTAAAGCTTCTACAATATGATGTTGAATTCAAAATAGTTAAAACTGTCAAAGGATAGGGTTTGGCTAAACTGTTGGCTAACAAAGAAGAAGGATTTGAAAATGTTCTCACAATAGATGAGGCATATGATGTTAGAAGAATCAATAATACTGAATGCAAATGGTATGAGGAAATTTTATCATACTTACAAACCCTATCATTCCCTAAAGATATGTCAACAAACAGAATGAGGTCAGTCAAGCTTCAAGCTCAGAAATATTATATACAAGATGGTGTGCTATACTGGAAACACCCTGATGGAGTATTATTAGTCTATTTATATGAAAGTGAAGTCCCAAAAATAATCAATGAATTTCATGATGGTTTTTGTGGAGGACATTTTGCTCCAAGAGCTACAACTAATAAAATTATGAGAGCAGGATATTATTGGCCTTCCATTTTTAAAGATGTATATAAACATGTTAGGAACTATCATAACTACCAGGTTTTTGTAGGAAAGAAGCATTTGGCCACCATGCCCCTCAAGCCAGTAATCATTGAAGCACCATTCACACAATGGGGTATTGACCTAATTGGAGAGATCAAGCCTAATTCATCTGGCCAACACAAGTGGATCATAACTACAACATATTACTTTACAAAGTGGGTAGAAGCTGCACCCCTGAGAACATCCACTACTGCCACTGTCATCAAGTTCTTGGAAGAAAACATTCTAACCAGGTTTGGAGTTCCTCAAAAACTGGTTATAGATAATGCACAATATTTTGTTTCATATGAAATGGTAGAATTTTGTGCTGAATATGGAATTGAATTATCCCATTCTGCTAATTATTACCCCCAAGGAAATGGTCTTGTTGAGTCATCAAATAAAAATATAATAACCAGAATAAAAAGGTCATTGGGTAAGAACAAGAGAGGGTGGGACAATGAACTTAAATTTGCTTTGTGGGCTGATAGGTTGTCTGTCAAAAGAAACACAGGAAGAACCCCCTATGAGATGGTTTATGGAGAGAAAGCCTTATTACCTTCAAATATAGAGAAATTGGCACTTTCCCTCCTACTGCAAGACCATGAAGACCCCAATCCCATACAGAGAAGGCTTGACCAAATTGTCCTATTAGAAGAGCAAAGAAGAGAGACCCTTAATAGAATGATGGAACAAACCCAAAAAACCATGAAATTGTTTAATAAGAAAGCCAAGGGTACTCCTTTTTCTCAAGGAGATATAGTCATCTATTGGGATCCTAAAAATGATAAGCATGGTGAAAAAGGTAAATTTGAACCTAAATGGATTGGCCCATACCAAATAGCCCATGTTATCAGCTAGAATACATACAAGTTGCAGACCTTGCAGGGTGAAATGATGGCTATCCCTATTAATGGCCAACACCTCAAAATGTACAATCCCTATTGAAAGTGAATAAAATAAAATAAAATAAAATAAAAAAGTGGAAAAAACAAAAAACCCAAAAAAAGAGTGTTTTACTTTTTAGCTTTTATTTTCTTGTTTAGTTTAATTATGAGTTTACTATACACATGATATTCTTAGCTTGATGAGTATATATATTACTGATAATTCCACCAAAAACAATAAGAAAAAAGGAGATTTATTTTAGATTCTGATGAGGTTTACAATTTTCAAAATATGAGTGTTTATGCAATAGTTGTTTGATATGAGATAAAACAGAAGGAAAACAAAGTTGATTGAAACATCATGTCAAAGCCTCACATTACAAATAATACTTAAGGTGACTTCAAAGGTCCAAAGAACCGAGTTATCTTTGAGAGGGTGGTTGAGCCAAGAATCATTACACTCATATTTTATAGCCAGAAACTAATCCTCAACTCAGGCATACTCATTGCACAATTTGCTTATATATCCAAGTACTTCTCTCACAAGAAAGAAAAATAAAAAATAAAGTTAAATTGAGTCACTGCCTGAGATATCTTGGAAAACCTCTACCAGGGCTATAGACGCTTGACTGGAAGTAGGGTAAAACCAGGTGGGATTAGAAGCAACTCCATCGGGGCTATAGACGCTTGACTGGCAGTGGAGCCCTGCAGAATGGTGAAAATTTTTAAAGAGTGAAATCACATATTAAGGCTTAACTATTTTGCTCAGATATGGCAAAGTTCTGAAAGACTTAGAAATCAAAATAAATGCACAAACACACACATGGGCATGAACATGATGAAGTAAATGGCTTTGACAAATATTTGTGTAATCATATCTTATGACTTAGCCAAAACAAGCATTACAATATATCAAAATAAAACTCATATGTTTCTAAAAATCTGATCCTAGTTTCAAAATTGAATAAAAGGGATTACAGTTTTCAAATACTCTATAGCTTTGATGTCATGTTGTTCATACAATTTTTTAGTATATATAAAAAAATAAATTGTTTTTCTTTTATGTTTCTCAAGCTTTACTTAACAGTCAATTTTTTTTTATTTTTGTTCATTTTATGCAAATAAAACCAGGAGATTCTGTGGTTCTCAAGTGCCTCATATTTTCAACACATTGTCCCAGTCAGAGCCTATGTTGGAGCCAAATTTGACTCAAACTTTGAAACCCCCAAATTTAAATTTTTGGTTTCAATCAAAATGCTTAATAATGCTGGTCACTTCTTCAGTCGGTGTGAGTAATTTGATTTTTCCATGGTCTAATGAGATGAGTTTAACCTTGGTTGTTAATAATGTGTGCCCCTTTTTAATAATGCTCAATAGGGGGTATGGCAAGATTTTATCAATCAGATTTTTAATAAAGCCTAACTCCGACCTTCCTAAAAATAAAGTCACCCTTGGGCCTAAATCAAATGATAAACCTATAAGTCTTAAGGTATTCAAAAGTAATGGAGAAATTTAATTAAATACCTTGGTCTAAAGCCCAAAAAGCATAAGTAATGTCAAAGAATTTAATTAAAATCTTGAGGGTATGCACCCCATTAATTAAATATTGAGCACCTTAGGTTAAATCCAAAGGCCACGCTCGAATCTGGTTTAATCGGATGACGGCGCTTTAATAAATCGATTAAAGGTTAAGTCAAACAAGTCAAAAATATAAATGATTATAACCTAAGATCAAAAGCCATTAAAGCTTAATAAATTAAATTCATGCAACTTTACCAATCTGGATGGATGCACTTGAGCTAAGCCTAATCCAATGGATGCACTCTCCAAAAAGTCAAATCATTAACGAGTCAACAAAGGTCAAAATTTTGATTAAATATCAGACAAGTCTGCCAGATCGGATGATAGCACTCAAATGAACTCAAAGATCGATGGTAGCACTTGATTTAATTAAACCACACATTAAAATACTATGGTCAAAAAAGTATTAAGGGTATGCACCCCCTTTAAAATAACCATCAAGCTAATTGGATAGATCGGATGGTAGCGCTCGATCTAGATCCAATCCAATGGTGGCGCTCCCATAAAAGGTGCATCAAAAAAGTGCAAGGTCCCCATGAGATTAATTAAACCTATTAAATAGAATTAACAAGGGTATAATACATCTCTAATCACCCCCCTTTTGGCTTAAACTAGGATTAATCTAATGTAATGAGCACCCTCTTCGGCTAACAAGTATGCAGCTCGTAGGAGATCTAACGACAGTTCTAGAATCCACTTGAAGATAAATGGTAGCGAAAGAATCAAATTCAAACAAAGGGATTAAATAACATGAAGATCTAATGACAATGCTCATCTCCACTCAGATCCAATGGTGCACATGGTTAAAAGTGATCGGAGGTTAGTCTAAAAAGGTTTCCTTCGTCAGATGATTAATTAAAGTTGCATTATCTAGGCTAAAGAAAGCACTTAATCAAGTTATATAATGATTTAATGGTAATATTCCCCCTTATTTTGCTAAACCTTGTGTATGTGCGAGAGATCCAACGGTCACGCCCTATCATGATATGATCTAACGATGGATGCATAGGGAGATGATCCGATTATACAAATACCTATGTTTAGAGCAATGTTATTAAGGTTTTAATTACTAGATTAATCAGGATAAGAGGATTACATTATCTTTAACACATTGTATTATCTTTGGGTCTAATCATCACTAACCAAGGGTTTTCAACCATTATAAACATGATTAATCCGAACTAACCAGGGATATGTTTATATAAATTAGTAGATTAACAAACATGCAGGTCCCTAGACATCGACAGCTACGCTAACCCTACTTAGGAGATCCGATAGAACCCAAATATTTAAGTGATGAATCAACTAACGAGAATCTGATGGTAGCACTTCATTGAGATTAAAGGAATCTAATGGTAGTGAGCAAGTCAAAGTCAAATACAAGCATGGCTAATCCAACAAGCATCTTCTGATGAATCCAATGGATGCACTCCATCTCGAGATGATCTAATGGTGGCACACGTTTCAAAGGTAAATCAATGGTAAGCTAAATCAAATTAATTAAATTTAAATAAAATTTTAAATTATTAATGTTGATTAAAATTAAAAAGATTTTCAAAGCATGTATCTCTTGGCTATCTAACCTATAGGTTCTAAAAATATCCAAGGTTGTGATGAAACATAGGTAGATCCAATGGTTGCGCTCGATCACGGTTGACTCAGGGAAAGCTAAAAGATACCCGAGATGATAACAGGCACTCACATCAAGAACCGAATCTTATGGAGATCCCTAGGATGATTGCTACCTAATTAAAAGGGTAATCGATCCCGAATATTTAGTTATCATTCGAGGCCAAGGTGGCACGAGATTCAAAATGGAAGCCACCCCTATCACACATCACAGTTCCACATCAGATGAAAAGAGGTTCCAGCGACCAATAGCAGAACTATCAATGATTACAACTACACAAACCAAAGCGCCCAGAGGGCACGTAGGATGAAAGACCTTACCCACCATGACGGCCCAACTCTAGGAAATATGTGTTGGAAAAATTTCTTTGGACAATTTTAAAAGGTAGTTAGTGGCATCGTATTAATGACAAACATGTGAATTATCGAACCCATTTCACCACCCAGTATATGAGCTCACGAAAACAGTCGAGTTTACCACCCTGGTGAGCTAAGAGCAGAGACTGGTACGCAAGAAATACAGAGAAGAGGAGAGTGTTGGGTTTGCCTATTTGAAGAGAAATATACCCACTACCTTGAGCAAAATGGCATCATGGGGAGACATTTTTGTACCAGAAGACACTAGGGAAGCAGTAAAATTCATCACAGATCGGTCACCATACACTGAAATCTCTGGACCGCCTGTACCCGATAGCACAATGTACGATTTTGCTCAAAAATGTGGAGCTGATAAGAAACCTACTCCAACACAATAGTATGAGATCGATAATGCATGTATCAAGAGTTTTGCTCATGTGATGGAGAGTGATAGCAAGACCCCATGGATAATGGCTGATTTATTTCATAAAGCCCAGAGGTTACAATACAAGGGTTTTCCCAGAAGCAATAGATGGGATAGTAACCTCGGGAACCTGATATGTCCGAAGGTCCATTTCTCCTCGGATTTAATGGCGTGGCTGGTAGTGGCGTATGACGAAAGAACGAGGACATTTCGAGACAATAAGGATCGATCGGTATTCAACATCAAAGTCGAACACATCCAGAAAGTATTCAATTTGATAGAGTATACCACCTTTTTGGTGACAAAGGTAATCGAACACCAATCTCGAATGTTCACAAAAATGGAAGTTTTTAAGTCTTTATTTGATACTCATGAGAAAATAGATGATAAATTTCCAATTAGGAAGACTGCTTTTAAACCATGGGTCCAAGATTTCTGTGATATGATAAACATAGTCTTAGGGGTACAGGATCTCAGTAGAGTGACCAAAAGGGTTTTGTATTTAGCTGCACAATGCAATCGGGCGCATAATACCCCAATTTACGCCTGGGAATTAGAATTAAGTACCCAAATGCATGAAGAAATGGTAGAATTAAAAAAGGTAGTTTTTGAACAAAGGCAAGAGATGCCCCGTTTTTCTCAATACTCAATTTTTATCCACCTGATAGCGGGTCAATTGGGAGAAGAAGCCCAGAAAAGAGTAAAAGCCATTGACAACCACTATGTCCAAAGTAGTTTCTGGAGAATACATGAAGGACGAACTCACTTTGGTTGGTTCTATGATCATTTCATGGTAGAAATCCATTGGATTTTAACTGGCATGGTTCCTGAGAGGCTAGGGCCAGGAGTAAGGGCTTTTATCAAAGAGAAAGAGATTGGGGATTTCTTCTTCACAGAAGGTTACACCTATATCAGGCTATATGGGGCTAAAATTCCTCCAAAGCTATTACCAATGTATTGCCCATTATCCCTAGCAGCTTTGGAATTATGCAGGCAGGTGGTCGAAGAAGCTAAGATGAGGTTGGTAAAGAAACATGGTAAAGTCCCCTGGCTCAGTGTTCCCTGTCACTTTGGAGATTATATATTTGTTGGCTACCCTACCCTGCTAAAGGGAATGTTTGAATTGGACAACCTGGGATTCGATGAGATAACTTGGAGATTTTATGACCCTAAAGGAACATACAACAAAATGATGGAAAAAAGAGAATATGCTCGAATACTGCATCGTACAGACGCTTTTGAAGAAAGCTTATTAGAAGCTATGGAAAAGGGATTAGATTTGCAAAGGGTATGGGATGATTTCCCTCCTGAAAGTAGGGGCAACACACAGGTTCATGGAGCCTATGATTACCCTACAAAATTAAGAAGGCTTCAAGAAATTTTAGTAGAATTTGTAGCACCTATTTTTCTAGGAGCAGCTCTAGCAATCAAAGAAGACCCCCTATTAGAGTTGATAGAAGAATAGGGTATTGACCAAATGGAGGTCACTGTAAATACTATAGACATAGTAGAGCAACATGTTAGGCCTTCCAAAGGTGCTCATATCAGAATAGAGGCAACACCAAGCACTTCCCAAGAAGCTTCCAAAAACCCGAGTACAGATAAAGGGAAGGAGATTGTAACAACACCTACTCAGAAATTTTCTCCTAGAACAGGTTGTAATTCCCATCTCAGATAGAGTACTAGCTATAACTAGTGTGAAGAAATTGGCACCCATGGCCATCCCTACCTCTCTAACAATAAAAGGGTAGGAGATTAAAATTCCATCAGTAGTACAAATGAATATGAGAAGAACTACTGGATTTGGGGGTCTTTTTCGAAGTCACCAGGTGAAAAATCAAACAGAGATAACCACCTTAGAGAAGAAGAGGCCCAAATTGTCTTTGCCCTCTACTAAGGTTGTGTTGGAAAGGACAGATGAGCAGGCTACTTTCACTACTGCAAATGAACAAGAATTACAGTTAGTAGCAGGGATGGGAAATATAGGAGAACAGTTTATAGAAGAATCACAATTAGAAGCACCTATATCAGATATAGCAGAGATAAATCTTCCTACTCTACAAGACCCACTTGTCTTTAGAACCGATCAAGATACGGGAGACTCATCAGTGCTAGGAAAATAAGGTGATATGGTCAAAGTTATTAAAGCAATGTCAAATCAAACCATGGACCAACTGGTAGAGAAAATTGCAGAATTAAGGAGTCAATTGAAAAAGGAAGAAAAGGAAAAAGCTGAAATGAAAGCACTAATAAATAAACAGCAGGAGGAATTGGCACGTAAGGATACTTCAAATGCACAACCCCCTTCAGTGGTGAAGATTCAAGATCATGCCTATTATCTAAATACAATGAAGAAGAAAATGTCAATGAAAATACAAGCTCATGCTAGAGGGTTCACTGAAATGTTTAGACAGAAAGGGGTGATCCAAGTAACTGTTCAAGAAATTCTGACATTAATACAAGAGAGAGCAAAATACTTTGAAGTCATTCATCCTACCCTTGATTTCATAGGAGATAATTTTGAAGAGTTGCAGGGTCAGGAGATAACCACAGATAATGGCAATAAAATCCAGCTCAATTTTGAGTTTTTGAAAGCAGCCTTGTTCGGGGTAAACCGGGAAAGGTGGATCAATGTTGTGAATGAAATGGATAATATGATAGAAGAAGCAACAGGAAAAATGGTAGACATCGGTCTATCCTTAGACCAATGCTTGGAAGCCTCCGATGTAGAAGAGCTACTCAAGCATACCATAGAAATATTTGAGTGTGAATCAGATGATGAAGCAAAAATGACTAAACAAACTACTTCTCTGGTGAATACTGTGGAGATGTTGCTCTTCCAATATGAAAGAAACAGGTCCATTATTACCACACAAAAAAATAGGATTTTGCAGGAGATGAACATGCTAAGGTTTGCTGCCACCTTTGACATAGAAGTTTGGAGATTAATCAGTGAACAAATAAAGTGGCTGCAACAAGGTCAAAAAGGGAAAAGGGTTGAGACTTACGGTCAACAACAGAAAATAAGTTCAACACAACAAAGACCTGCACCAATAGAAAAAGTCTCCAAAATAGTAAAGGAGGTAGTTCAAGAGAAGGCAGCTCGAAGAGAAACAGTTGAAAGGAAAACAATTATAGAAGTAGTAGAAGAAGAAATAGGTTCACCCAACACCACCATCACTGGTTAAATTGAATTACTATTTGAAAAAGTCAAAGAGGAGGCTACAACCAAAAAAACAAGGGTAGTGGAAGCCAGTTGTACCAATTTTTGAAGTTCAATCAGATGTTGACAAGTGTAAGGTCAGAAATAAAACAAAAATAACAGAATCAAGAACCAGCAGCTATAAAAGGAAGCAGACAGGTTCAGATTCTGCATCAAGCAATTAGAGAATAGCATTTTTGCTAAGAGGTATACTTGAGTGCCCTATTAGTTGTGTTGTTGTATCCCCTTCTGTGTCTATTTTTCTCTCTCATTTCTTATTCTTCCCTTTGTTGTGCAGGATTTTGATAGGAAAGTGCTCAAGAAGCTGAGATTATTTCCTGTCCTATTGAGCCTAGGATTCAGAGACTCTACTATTACCATATTGGAACAAGGAGAGTAGAAGAGACCTGTTACATTATTTGAACATAGTCCTCTTCATTGTATTGATGTATTTCTTTGAGAAAAATAGAGTTAAAAGGCATCTTGCCCACTCTGCATGTAATATTTTATGAAATCAATACAATTCTGAGTTTTATTCCTGTTATATCTTTGTCTCAGTACTGTGTGTCACTGTGTAATGGATTACATTATTTGAATACATTACATACATTTATTTCATTGGTTAAATTTTAGTTTTATTATGATATTCGAATAAATCTAAGAACGCCAATTTTCTTTTCCCCATTCTCTCTGTTCATGTTAAAATTGTTGTTAAATTGCTATAACAACCCAATGAATCTAGGCACCGGTCTACATAAGGCATAACAATTGGTTATTTTTCTTGCTTGGTCATTTTAATATGTATAGTTTTACATTAATCTGGAGCGTGTAATCAACGTTTTATCATAGAATTACCGTTGGGGTTTCCTTACCCGTTCTGTAGTTTTCCTTTAGCAATATTCGTGTTTATCAGAATGAAGAGGCAGGTTGACCAGAGCCTGTAATAGCTCGTTGGTTTCAAATGGATTTTTGTAGCATGACAATCGAATCCTATGGATGCAAGAATCGGTTCCAACAATTTTTTGGTGTCGTTGTTGGGAATGGACTTATATGTTAAATACATATCTTTTTAGTTTATTTCCCAATGACATTTTTTGTGCTTTAACCCATCAAATTGACGCCAATAGTTTTTTTGTGCCGTTACTAGGGAGGAGTTTATAGAAAGATTTAATTCATAAAAGTTTTTCTCTAAATGACATATTTTTAATCAATGGGTGGCTAGTTAGAATAAAGAACTTTTGTTTTAGATTTTTATATTTTCTACGTTCTTTATTTTACCCGTGTTTTTCAATTTTTGATTTTCTTTACGTTTCTTGATCTTCTTGAAAATTTTGGTTTCTTGATTTTCTTGAATTTTCTCAAGAACCAAATCCTATGAGGATGAGTGATAATATCAAGCATTCTTGATAAAGTATATGTTGTTCTTTCTGCACCCTGATGCTGGCGACTCTGTCTACGAACCCAAAAGATAAAAATAAAAAAGAGAGAGCAGAACATGTTGGTGAACACTAGGAGAAGCGGTAAGGAGCTATTTATAGAACTCAAGAATCTAGAGGTATTTATACATACTCAGAAAACTCCACTTTTCAAGAGTATTGCTTATAATAGTAGATCAAATTCTAGCGATAAAAAGTACATAAAGAAAAATCAGAATACTATCACTGTAGATGAACGTTTGAATTCTGTTATAGAAGATACATGTGATTATTTTTATCATCCAATAATTAATACTAAGGTAGATAATCCATTAGATTACATTCAGGCTACCCAAAACCATATTCCTGTAGGTACTACCACTGTGAATTTAAATTCTACAGTAAACATGGCCCAGGCTAATGTTCATTTATGGAGGACTAATAGATATAGGCATTTTGTGTTACCCGTAAATTTAAATACCTTACCCAGTAAATCTCACAAATACCTCCCTAAATTCTCATGAAATAGTGTAGTGACTGGAGAAGATCATATCAAAAGTTTCTTGTATGCAATGGATAGTCTAGAAGTTGAACATGAAGAAGTAGTATTGAGACCATTTTTACAGAATTTAGAAAAATATGCTAGAGAGTGGTTCAATTCCCTTCCAAAAAATGATATCCCAAACTTCACCAAAATGGAAACTATGTTTTTAAAGAAATATGGTGAAAGGAAAAATGAACAATCTCTGTTAACTGAATTAGCCACCATGAAGAAAAAAGAGAATGAGGTTGTTAGTGATTTTAACATAAGATTTTCAAATACTAGGAATAAAATCCCTACCAACCTTAGGCCTAGTGATATTCAGTCTATTTGTTTTTATAAGAATACCTTTCAAGGAGAGTTTAACTATGAGCTGAGGCAAGAAAAAGCCACTACCATTGATGGTTGTATGGAAAAAGCATTGGATATAGAAATAAATATGCTTGATAGTGGTAAAATGAAACCTTACTCTTTAGAAGTCAACTTACCTGAGAGAAAACCTAAAAGAGTGGCATTTGATATACAAAGAAGAACTGAAATTGACCCAATGGAAAAGTATGACTGAGATGTTCAATAACGTGAACAACAGGTTAGCAAGAATTGAAAGAAATGGAAATAATGGTGAATATTCATAGATAGAGCGACCTCATGTTGACAACCATCCTCCCTTCAAGAAAAAATTCAATAGGAATTGGGGAAACAACAATGGTTCTGAAGAAGGATAAATGAGTAGAAGTAATGGGAAAAATAACTGGAAAAACCGAGAATCTGATAGAGATCAGAACAGTATTCCTAACCCCATATCATATGCCAATATAGCAGAAGGATTTATCTATTTTTTCTCTACTTGCAATGCACCTCACAACCCTGATGATGTGGAATTCACCTAAGTGACCAATGCAATGTAGATTTACATGCTGAATCAGAAGAGGATATAAAAATAAATGCTTGTTGGTCTATGGAAGATGAGTCCAGATAAAGGATGTTTGAAGAAGATATGGAAAAGTATGCTTCAAATCATCATCCTCAATTTTAGTAGCTGAAGGAACTAAAATCTTGCAGAAATCACATGAGTCAAGATATGACAATATGAAGCAAGGGAAATTAATCCCTACTACTCAAGAAGTTGAAGAATTAGAAGATATCCATGTTATGAATCTAAGGAATAGAACAGTCCCTGAAAGGATAGAGAAAGCCTCTACAAGTGAAACAAGGAAATAAACTTTCACCAATAAAAATATCAATAAAGAGAAAACTGATAGAATCCTCAAAAAGATTACTCCTGAAGTAATAGAATCAGAGGAAGAGATTCCCAAAGAGGAAAGTAATAAACCACTAGATATAAAAAATATAGAACTTGATGTTGGGTCAGAACTCAATAAAAAAAATATTAATATCACATTTTGAGAACTTATGAAAGTTCAACAATATAGAGAACAAGTCTGTAGAGCATTTGGATTAGTGGAACAAAAAGAAGACCCAACTTGCCATACTACTAGACAAAATCAACATGATGCAAGATCACCATCCTCTGTCAGACCCTTTTATGTATCATTAATATACAACTCACATGAAGGAGAAAGATATGTCATCCATAACTGCAGTTAGATAGTGGAGGTTCACACAATATCATGCCCAAATTAATAGCTGATCAAATGGGATTAATCTGTACTAGATATTTTGCCCCTATTTTTGTAATGGACAATAGACAAATTCCTTGTGTAGGGGTGATAACTGGATTGTTAGTTTTCTTAGATCAACATCCCAAAAAGGGCATTGTCATGGATGTTGCAATAGTTGATGTTGACCCATTCTTCTCACTGTTATTTAGTAGCCATTGGGTAGAACAACTAGGAGGTTCAATTCAACTAGACTGGTCCTATGCAATAATCCCAATATCAGATAAGGATAACATAATTTTGAGAAGAGAACCATTCAACAAACACTCTATAGAGTTAATTCAAACTGATGAAACCATGATAAACTTATTAAATTATATGGAAGAAAAAGGAATGGGAGTTTATTCAATATGGCATAACCCATTCCTGGTGGAAATATGACACCTCCCCACCCCAATCCAATTACACCTATCCCACCTCGAATGGTGCTCACAATAAGAAATAGACTTACCCAAAGTATAAGAATGACATCTACTAGGCTCTCCATATACAAGTTGATACAACAATCAAAGCCACATTGAGAAGCTCTAATGGAGATCTTAAAATTGATCAAATTATAATCGTAAGACCCTAATGCTTTTTCTAATTTTGTGAAGCAAATACAACATTGCAATGAGCCTACAATAATTTTTCATGACCATGAGATCAAGATTATACTTGTTGATATACCAGATCCTCCACTCCATATCATCTCTAGTATAGATCGGATCCCTTATAAGCATGTCTTGATCGACATAGGCTCCTCAATCAATATTATCACCACATTCATACTTCAATACTTCAACCTTCCACCATCCCACATCACAAAATCTATATTCACCCTTTGGGCATTCAATGATGCATTGTGTTCTACCATTGGGATAGTAGTTCTTCCTATTTAGGTTGGATTGAAAACAATTCACACACTCTTCCATGTTCTAAAAGGGTCATGTAATATAACTTGCTACTTAGTTGATCCTGGATCTGAGACATGAGGTGTGTACCTTCAAGATTACATTAATGCATTAAATACATGCATGAAGGTCAAGTGCATTGTATCCCTGCAGACTCAGAACCATTTAAATTTTGTAATCTAGTTTTGCATCCTCATGAGTTTAATTTACCATAAATGCATCTGGAGGCCTGACCTAATCCACCCAATAATCATAAAAATACTCCACCAAGATCCTCTATGTATTCATCAAAGTAAACATCATCATCAAAAGATATAGAAACCCCTTATCATGCATCAAATATTTCCATCGATCCTAATAAGGCACCCATATCATCACCTCCATTATCACCAACCCATGCATCCATGTCCCAATCATCGAAGCCATATCCTGGACCATTGATCTCAACCATTTCCACAATTCCCATTCACATCTCCCATACAAGGGAAGAACCTTCACCCTCAACATATACCCCATCACAACCCACATCCCCCTCATCATCACCCAACCCTTCACAAGTCACAATACATATGTCTAGCCTAGGATTCGAGGAGTACATAGTATATAATGTCACGTTCATTCCCCTTATCGAGATAGTTCAAGAAATAGGCTAACCTCATCTCACATCATTACCCATTGGCATGATAGTTCCCCTAGGGCATCCATAAAATCAAACAAATTTTGTCTATGAGGGATTTGATGTTCCCTTAAATACACCCCATAGGATGGAAGAGGATGAAGAACCCTTTCAAGCCAACATCAAATACATGTCAAATTTATCCTTTATGCTATAGTATTTTCATCATCATCATTGATGAGGAAATGGCTTAGGTTGGTATGAGCATGATCTTCAGACCCCTTTGGAGCCCCAATATCAGCTACCTAGGGATAAGTTTGGACTAGGCTAGTCCATACATATACCCAATGAACTCCTTGTTGATTCTCTCTAATGCCTAAATCTAGGCTGTGGAAGGGATATTGATCCTAATGAATATGCTGATTTGTATTATAATCATTTACTCAGCACCCATGTCCAAATCGCTATGATAATAACAGAGCCTACAAATATTTTTGATGAAGAGTCTAAATGAAATTGGGAGCCTAAAAATTATTGGATAGAGTCTAAAAAATACTGGGATGAAGAAGATGATGAATCTCACCAAGAGTACAATGCAATTTCTATTGCTTCAGCTAGCTCAGAGGATGAATTAATTGCCATCAAGCCCCTAAATGATCTAGATGAATTTTATCTTAATTTTTTTCCATGATTATCACCTTACCTTATGTGTTAGCTTCTCCCACTTGGGGAATTTGCTACTCACACTATCATAGGCCACTTCCTATCATTCCACCACCACTAAAACCACCCTAGGTACATCTAAATCCACCTATACTCGATAAACTTTTTCCACCAGAGAATGGAGATTATTCGCCAACCATAAATATGATCTCCATTGACCTTAGTATGCCACTTCACTACCAAGACAACCAATCAAAACATTTGCACCTTTATCTTGAGGCTATTGATTTTGATCGCACCACTTCCCCACCATTTCCTGAAGGGTTACTACCTTGTGAGGAAATATTACAACCATTTCACTTTTCCTTAGGTCCATTTGAAGAAATTTTTCAAGCTGATATCGAGTATAATGATGTGTTTGATTATTCTAATCTAGTTGACAAAATCCATTTGATTCCTACTCTTCATCAATTGGAGAAGGGATCCCATATATCAATTAAAGAAACAAATGATGTTGATATCAACACCGATCCTAAGAATCCTCAGATAGTCAAATTGGGGCAAATCCTCTCAACCATGAAATATGCTGATTTCATTGCTTTCTTAATAGAATATAAGAGATATTTTTCTTGGTCCTACAAGGACATGTTGGATCTTGACCCCAAATTAGTTGTTCATAATTTTACACTTAATCCAACTATCAAGCTGATCAAGCAGAAACTTAGAAAGATGCATCCAACAATAGCATTGGTGGTTAAAGATGAACTACAAAAATTGTTGGATGCAAGATTCATCCAACCCATTGGTTATATAGAATGGGTGTCCAACATGTTACCTATTAATAATACAAATAGGAGGATTCACATATGTACAAAATTTAGATATCTCAATAAAGCAAATCCTAAGGATAAATTTTGCCTTCCTAACATCGATGCACTAGTAGATACGACTACTTGTAATGAAATTCTTTCCCTTATGGATGGTTTCTTTGGTTATAATAAAATTCATGTTAACCCCAAGGATCAACCTAAGCTAACCTTTATAACACCATGGGGAAATTTTTGTTATAAGGTCATGTCCTTTGGACTCAAAATGCTGGTGCTACCTATCAGTGGACTATGACATTTATCTTTCATGACTATATAAATAAGATTCTAGAAGACTATGTTGATGATTTTTTGGTTAAATATTTGTAGCGTATTGAGAATTTGGATTATAGACACCTAAATCATGTCATGCTTAGGGGAGCTGCTCACCTAGACACATTCATAAGACCATAAGACATAATCTTGGACTTTCCAAGCATCAACAATGGTTCTCACCACTCATTTGGGGCCTTTTCAAGCCATCCAAGCCTAGCCGCTCAAGCCAAGAGTGGCCAGATCCTAGCTACTCAAGCCTAGAGTGGCCAGACCTTAGCCACTACAGATGACAATGACCAAATATTAGTCACTGCAGATGATAGCGGCTAAACCCTAGAAGTAATTTTATCGACAAACAGGCCTAATCATGGGTGGAAGTGGTAGTCTACCTACAATAAAGGTGAGTGTGAGTAACTTTACATTCCTTTTCATGACCAGTTCACATAGGAGACTTGAGTTTGCATTTAAAATTTAGTTAACTGACCTCCAAGCATAGAAAAGACAAAAAGCTTCTCATGCTAACTCACACTATGCATGAGAAATTCGTTCCTAGGGCTTGGACATAAACCTAGGATTTCACACTATAAAATGTGGAAAGCCTAAGAGCACTAGAGATAATGGATCTTTTATCCATCAATCTTAGTCATTAAGGAGAGCTTTTGAGACTCAGATATTTCCCTTGGATATCACGAGTACGATGAAGCCCTGACGGATTGAAGAGCATAGCAACCATTATTTCAACATCAGATACAAGCTTTGGTCCATAGATTTGGAGCAAAGAGGACGAGGTTTACCTTAGTGGTTGCTATCTTGGACAGTGGCCCGTAGGCTTAGATTAGGGTTTTAGACATTAGATTCATTATTTTGTTTAGCATATCATTAGCATAGCATCATTTCATTCGTTCGCATTCATAGCATTAGACTAATTTACATTTGCTTTCATTTGTTATATTCAGTACTAACAACCTCATGGGGAGGCATTCTCGGACATCTAAGTGTGTGTTGTTGTTTCATTGCTTACAAGGCCATAGGTTCATCGGACAAAATCTACAACATACGAGAGCAAAAGGGATCCCTCTAGGAATCATACCTAGAGAAGGAGGCATCTGTAAGCCCTCATACATTTCCATGTGTAGAAATGGGAAGCCTTTATAAGCGCATCGCCTCTTCGTGAAAGGGGCACTCTTTGCCTATTTGTAACCTTATTGTATCGAAATGGGTATCCCTAAGAGGTATCGACATGTAACCAAGTTTCAATACGAATAAAGAGATCCATATTTGTTATTTCCATGTTATATGCTTTTTCCTTGTCTTCCATTTCATATTGGGTTTTAATAACATTGCAAGTAGAGTAAAAGAGCGATGTGTGCTTCCCGGGGTCGCTACATGGATATCTTATGTAAGGTCTTCAATCACCTCTTAGAGCACAACGTATGATTAAATCCTAAAAAGTGTATTTTTGGAGTAACTTCTAGGAAAATTTTAGGTTACATCGTGTCTAAACAAGGCATCAAAGTAGAACCAAACAAGGCTAAAGCAATAATAGAAATGCCTCCCCCAACCAACCTTAAGCATATCCATAGCTTACAAGGGAATATTCAATTAATTTAACACTTAATGGTGCAACTCTCAGATAAATTCCAACCACTAAATCATCTCTTGCAAAAGAGGGTCACCTTTGATTGGAATGAAGAATGCCAGATGGTATTCGAGGACATTAAAAAATACTTCGCCTCTTTGCTAGTATTAGCTCCTCCTAGACTAGGTGTACCATTTTTATTATACATTTCATCCACTAACTTTGCCTTAGGGATCGTGTTGGCCCAAAAGAATGAGGTAAATAAGGAACATGTTGTTTACTACATTAGCCACACCTTGGTCAGTTATGATATTAAGTATGATTACGTTGAGAAGCTATGCTTATCAATGGTATTTTCCACCAAGAAATTACATCATTACATGATCAACCAAACCATGTATGTCATATCTAAAGAAAATCCTTTGCAATATATGATGAGTCGCACTTATCATAATAGTCGTACTACAAAGTGGATCATGCTTTTGATGAAGTTTGACTTGGAATTCATAAGTTAAAAACCTATTAAATAATAGGTCATTGTAGATTAATTAGTAGAGGCATATCTTACCGATGATAAGCCTCTAACCATTGAGTTACCTGATGATGCAGTTTTTATATTATTAGACTTAGGAGAACCAGAGAGAAAAGCTGATCTAAAATTATTCTTTGATGGTTCCAAATGCAAGTAAGGGGTGGTATAGGAATTATATTTTTCACATTGTAAGGGGCTCCTATACCAATTTAATTTAAGCTTGACTTTCCTTGCACCAACAACAATACCAAATATGAGGTCCTCCTATTGGATCTTCAAAAAAACCTCACCATGAATGTCAAAAAGCTTAATATCTTTGGTGACTCCTTGCTCATTGTAAACCAAGTTAAGGGAATTTATCAATGCAAGTGTCCAATATTTAAATCCTACAAAGATCTTGTGGATAAATTACTAATTAAATTTGAATGGTATAATATCGAGGTTGTACCTCGTTCATCCAATCACTTTGTGAGTATAATGGTTTCCTTGGGGTCTCTAATTTTGTAGAACCCATCAGATGATGTCACAAATATTCAGGTCAAGAAGCTTTCTCAAGCCATGGTCTCAAAATATATTTCTAAATATGAGCGAGATTTTCACATGATACATGTTGAACCCTACCAACATGGGTTCTTCCCAATTCAATACTTTTTGAACTATGCTTCTTGGGGTCCTTGGTCTCACAAACTGCTTGTGATAATAACATGACCATCTACCTTAAGGTTTTCTTCCACTCAACATTTGTGTGAGGTGTATCTAGAGAGAAATAGACAGTTCATCTGGTTCAAGTTGACTCGTATCAAGATTGGTTTTCTCAACTCAAATATTTCTTAAAACTGGGTACCATTTCTTTGGGATTGTCACATGCTACCAAATGAACATTCAAACAAAAAGAAATAAAGTATGTATTGGTAGGATATATAATCTACCGTTGAAGCTACGATGGTCTTCTCCTTCATTGCTTAGAACCCCAAGAATCTACTTGGGCTATTTTCCAAGCTCATGATGGTACTTGCGGTGGCCATTTTAGTGGCATGGCTATCACTAAGTGCATCCTCTAAATGGGTTATTATTGGACCACTATGGAGTGAAACTATTGTGCTTATGTTAAAATATGCGTTAAATGTCAGCATCATGCTAATTTTTTGTACTTACCTTCACAGGCCTTACAACCGATTCATTTTTCGTGGCCTTTCTCACAATGGGGACTTGACTTAATTAGTAAAATCTCTTCCCCTTCATTCAGCTATCACACGTTCATTCTTACAGCTAAAAAATACTTTGCAAAGTGGGTTGAAGCTATTCCTCTTACCACTACGATAGGTTCATGCATCACAAATTTATATTACATAACATCATATATTGTTTTGGTATTCCATCCAAAATAATTTTAAATAATGGGCTGCCATTCAAAAAAAGGATATGATAGCTTTATGCACTATATATAATATTCAACATAGATTTTCAATGCCTTATTATCAACAAAGTAATGGGCAAGGATAGGCATCAAATAAAATAGTCATTGCCATTTAAAAAAAAAAAGTAAACGATAATCATAAATATTGGCATCTTCAAATGCCTTTAACACTATGGTATTATTGAACTCGCATTCAAATGCCAACTAGAGCGAATATATTTTCATTAGTATACGATGCTAAGGCCATCATGCCCTTGGCATTGGAAATTCTCTCGTTGCACATTATATTACAAGAGTTCATTGATGATGACACTGCATGACAAGCTCATCTAGATCAACTCATGCTTCTTGATGAATGACACATCAATGCTCTTGAGTATCTTTGCATTTATCAATATCATATTAACTGAGCATATGACACAAAATTCCATCTTAGGGATTTTGAATTTGGTGATCTTGTGCTTAAAGAAAACCAATAGAATTCCAACTTGCCACCCCATTTGCGGGATAAATTTATGGCTAACTAGTTAGGCCCATTCATCGTGACATAAAAAGTAGGACCAAGAACTTATCATCTAGCTTCCCTTGAGGGTGTTGAGGAACCTAAACCTCTTAACATTCTCCACTTGTGGGTATTTCATGCATAATACACAATGCATCAAGAAAAAAATCAAGGCAAACCTAAAGATGATAAGTCTTACTATGAGCAATGTGAGAAGATTGAAGAGATTGATGAAGAGGAAAGTATTATTGGGAATAAAAAAAGAGAGGAAGACCCGAGAAGAAAAAAAAAAGAGAAAAAGAAACACAAGGGGAATTTGATATGGGAAAACAAAAGTAAATATCACAAGTGTTAACAAGAAGTGGGGCTAAACCCACAAATAAAATAAAAAAATAACAATGAAAATAATATCTTGGAATTTTAAGGGAATGAATAAGAACCCTAAAAAAAGTATTAAGAAATTGTGAGGTTGTTATACATAAGATATTTTTGGATATAGAAGCTGATCAACAAATATTTTAGCCATTTGTAGTGTTGAATTTCATCTTGACAAAATTTAAAATTTTTTAAGGCGTTAGAAACTTAGCAGTTTGAGGAAGATGAAGAATATCTTTGATAGAAGGATAAATGAAGAATATCTTTGATAGAAGGATAAATGAAGAATATATTTGATATAAAGATAAAGTTGGATATGCTTTCATTAAATTGTTAGAAATGTAATGAGAGCAATGTAATTTTTTGTTTTTATAATGGGAGTGGCCCCCAATATAAGCCACACATAGTTTATTAAAAAAAAAGTAAAATACAAGGATTTAAATTTTTTCCACCATTCTCTAATATATAATATTCTCCAAAAAAATTTTGTACCCCTATAAGTTTATGCCTCAACAAAAAGATAATGCAAACTAGGGTTTTATAAAAATATATCTCCCTAATAATTTGAAGCTTAACTTCCAATATTTTTTCAAACACAATAACAAATGATTTTCTTATCTCAACTGAAAGATATATTTAAATTTCCTTTTTAAAAAACAATAATGTGAAAAAATGTTAATGCTCTATTCTAGACCGTTAACTTCATAGGATATTATATCCATCATACGACCACTTGATTTGAAGCTCTTCAAATCTTAAACAAAATGGTGCAAGAATAATTTGAATAAGACAACTTTACACAAATATATAAATATAAAAAAATGAGACATTTTCTAGAAAAAAATGTCAAAAATTTGTAATCCACAAAACAATTTCCACTTTGCCAGAATATTTTCTTTGATATCACTTGTTATGAATATTTGTTTCTCATAAATATAAAGGCATCCAAAATAATCTAAATAAATCAAGCATAGTAATTGATCCACAAAAGACAATATATGGTAATACCTTTTAGGTAGGGCAACACCAATGCTATTCCTTAAGGAAGGAACCACTCCACAATAACTCCAAAATTAAGATCCGCTCCATGAGCTAGGAGTACTACAAGAGGATAATATGATTGATAATGATTATAGTGACAATATCTCTTCTTTATATACCCATATTATAATGTTACTTTAGGAAGCTGACTCATAAACCCTTATCCCACTCATTTTTATAATATAATCAATCTTGAGTTATGTGTGGTCCATGTCGACTATCCATAATTTCCTTATACAATATAATATGTTATCGTTATTTTCCTATCTCTAGGTATCATAACATTTTCAAAGGTTCATAATAGATGTCCACCCATATTCAAAAACTCAACTTCAATATTTTTTAAATTCAATAAGTATTTCTTTATTGGATGTCTTTCCCTCTTACAATATCTGCAAATGGTCTTTGACTTCTTTGAAGACCTAGCCTAGCCCTAGGGCCCTTAGGTATTAGCCTACTTAGGTTTGAATTCCTTTGCATGAGCCTATATTTATGAGTACAAAAATAATTACTCATTGCCACCTAAAAATAAACCAAGAGAGATAAAATTTGATCAAGAGTAAGATTTTTTTGAGATTCCAAGAACATAGAAATTATATGAACCATGAAGTTTAGCATGTATAAAGAAATTGAGAGATTAACAAGGACAAACTTCATACATTCTATATCATATTTCTTTTTGCCTCCATAAGATGCAATATTTACATTTAATACTTTAAATATCATAATATAGTCATCAACATTTTTAGAATCAACCAATTTGAGAGAAGAAAGCTCTAATTCTAAGCAACTTTAGTTGTATTTACTTTCCCAAATAACTCATGCAATTTTGACCATACCTTAATAGGTTTACTTTCTTCTTTGATATGGGAAAATAATTTTGGTTAAATCAACAAGGAGAGTAGGCTTATATCTTCTTCTTTATTTTGTTGGTAAGTTTCTTCATGAAGGAATTCTATTTAATCTTCTTGAAAGATGCACCACAATTTCTTACTTCGCAATAGGCCAATCATTTGGGTTAACCAAATAGTGTAATTTTACCCATTGAGACAAGTAATTAGATCTTGATAATTCATATTAGACAATATGACCACTAACATTTGATTAGTTCATTGAACTAGGGAGAGCTACCTTCAAACAATTTATTTAACATTTAATGAATGAAGAAATCCCTTTATTCAGCTCTTGTTTTTGAAGAGAGAGAGACGAATCAAGAAATCCCTTTATTCAGCTCTTGTTTTTAAAGAGAGAGAGCTTCTGGTTTTTTTAAAGAGCATCTCTTTATCGCCCTCTATTTTTAAGGGGACCTATTTCTATGAGGGTCTTAGACCTATTATGATAGTTTATACTTGAACCAATATATAGAACTCAAAAATTTCTATGATTTGAAAAAATGGGACCAGAATGATTTTGTTTGCAAAAATTATGGCTCTTAGAATATTTTACCTAATGGACTTCAAAAATACAAAATATAAATACCCAAATCATAAGAAATAAGAATCAAATTTCAAACTACCACCTATTGGTCTCTGATTTGGTAATGCACTCCACTTATTTCTTGCTAGTCCAACTGCTCTGAAGATATTTATGTATTAAGTGAAGAGGTAGAAAATAAAGATACGTGTTGGTCTCCAAAGTACCAAGGGTCACTTGATAAACCAAGAGATATATGTATGTATATATTTGTAAATGCAAATGCTCTAATAGAATTTGATATTCTACCTTTATCTTGCTTGATCCACCATTGATATCAAAGAATTCAACATGAAGCTTGGGAATGGGTGGCTTACACAAATTTTATTTAACTAATAAGAGACTAAGTTTTACATTAGCTAGGTGCCCATCATGATGAATTATCCTAAGGTTAATATTTCATGTCTTTCTCACCCCACCAAGATAGATATTTTATTTAAATCTTTCCTTAGCCTGCTACTAGCTAAAACATACCATTTTTTCTTTGGTTTTTGCTTAATTTTTTCTTATGGGATTTGTTCCCATATACTTGAATTTTTTTATTCTTTGTAAGTGCTTTTATTTGTGAATAAATAGATAAATTCAAATAAATAAATTTGATATTCATCTAAAGAATGAACATGATGTGAAGACTTCCCATCCACTTGAACAAAATGCTGAAGGAGTTGGTCGTTCTTATGCTGGTGATATAATATCTTCTTTAGGTCAAGAGATTGAAAAATATTTGTAAGCTCGCACTTGATGGAATATTAAGTATTATTTTTTATTTAGAAACTTCTAGAGATATGTAATTTTCTACTCTATTAAAGCCATGTGGAGGTGTCAATAGAGCTAATGCTAAAGTAGTATAAAATATGTAGTTAGGAAAACATCCTCCATTTGTTCAACAAGAAAATATAGCTTGGGGAGGAGGGAGAACAACTCCAAGGTGATGCACGCCATTTTAGGATGCTTATTAGAGCATTGGAATCTAAATAGTTGCTAATACATCACCATGAAATATCAAGAACATATACCCATCAAGTCCTATTAGAAGGGGCTATTGAGAAGATTACTGTTCTTGAGGAATTTTAAGCTAACGACCAAGAAGAGCATTGGAGTGAATATTTGATGGGTGGAAAGCATGGTGTTGAAGAAAATTTAGCCTATGAGGTGAAATTATTTTGAAGTCTTGCTTACCTTTATTTTTTTAAGGGATAAAATCATTCTTAAAAAAAAAACAAGAGAGAAAATAAAAGAAAAAAAAGAGGAGAAAAGAAAAGAAAAAGTAAAAAAAAGAAGAAAACAAGGAAAAGTAGTAAAAGTTTACTATAGTTTCTTTATTTTTCCAAATTCCTCTAGCTATAATTATGGGCAAAAATTTCAAATTATTAACTATAGTGAATATTTTTTAAAAGTAAAAGTGGGGAAGCAATTTATTTTGGTAAAAAGGTGCATTTTTTAGCAGTGATTGATGCCTTCAAATTTTATTTTTTAAAAATCCATTTTCTTACAATTTTGCATATTTTGTATACAAATTATAAATGTACTAAAGCACACACACAATTAGGTATAAATGACAAGCTACAAGCATACTGTAGTGGTAAGGCCTTTGGCCTCTCTTTATGAGGTCCAAGGTTCAAACCCCATTCAGTATGAGGGGACTAAGACCCCTCATAAAACCAGTGTAAACTCATTGATTTATTTTGGTATAAATTTCATCTCTAACTTGAAGTTATGAGATTTGGGATAGATTAAAAAATTAAATTCTCATTTATTAACACATATCATACACGATCTCATTCAAAGACACAAATTATAATATATACTCAAGAAACAATGCAAATCACAACACACTATATTCATATTGACGATCCTATATTTTTTTGACACATCTCTCATAATATTGCTAGTCATATACATAACTTTTACATGGATTCTCTTCAAATATAGGAGACTCTTCAATCCTTGACATTTCAATTTCAATTATCTCTTCACCTTCTCTTAATCTCATGAGAGATGTGCTTATTCAATTTTCTCATGGGGAAAATATATTCTTAACTTCCCAATAATTACAAATATTAAATTATTATAAAATATAAAATAATTACAAGATGCCAAATAATGTAATATTCTCTAGCACCCCCTAAAAAAATTATTTGGTGTAAATATTATTCTTTGACTCTGGCTTTGGATCTTGATTTCTAGTTCCATCTTAAAATTTACCTTTGTGTCACCTTATAGATTTTTTTGATTAGGTTGAAGAAGATATTTTGAAAGGCTCCCTAAAAATTTTACAAACCAAAAGGAGAGAAAGGCTTATAAGCTCATATGACTATTAGAAAAGGATTGGCTAGAAACCATCAACTAAAAGGGATCCTACAGAAGGAACAATACAAAGCAATAAAGAAGATAATAGAAGAAGACACCAAGAAGAGGAGAAGTAGAGATCCACACAACCCTTCCTAAGCATCCTCCTCTTTAAGGATATCCAAGACATCATCCAAATCTATCTTTTTTTGAAGATCTCCCAAAAGAAGAGTAACCTCTTCAGCATAAGTAGTAGTCATCTTGATGGTCCTCCACATGGAGTTGATGTGATATTTAAAGCTTATTAAGGTGTTTATGAGGCTCAATTGAGAATTAGGACTCAAAAGGATATTTCTTCCTCACTGAATGCTTCACAATATTCAAATGTGACAAGCGATATTTCTCTTTCTTTGACAAAGATGGGGTGAAATCTCCAGAATCCTCTTAATTCAAGACTAGAATGATATGGGGAGGTATATTTTCCTCTTTTTTGCTATTTATTTTAGGAATTTAGAATACCTCTGGGTCTCTTATTTACCTCTAGAACCTACAATCAGTTCAACCCCCAAACCAGGTTACTTTTTTACCGTCATATCACCTTCTTCAGATTAGTGCAACCATGTTTCGTTCCTCTTTCCATAGAGGGGGTTCAATTAGAGTAATATTTAGAAGGCATATATTCCTCCTCATTTCTAGTTTCCTTCAAGGATTTGGACTTCTTATATTTATATGGACTCCCATAGTCAAGGCCTTGGCTTACCACCCTTACATTATCACTTTTTTTAGCTGCATGTAAAAACAACATATTGAGCAAACCTTGATGCAAAGGGATAGACAAATCCCATTTATGGACATGCTTCATGGTCCTTTCCACTAATTTAAAACAAGAATTCTAGGATGTTCATACTCTTTTTATGATGAAGGTGATTCAGGAAAGCTATATGAAATATTATTACAACAAAAAAATGGTAATCCAATGTAAATAATTACATGATGGTGATGACTATCCTATTCCAAGTATTTGGGAGGGATTCTCATAGAATGCCATTCTAGAACTTGTCAGGATTTTACTCTTTTTCTTTGAAATATTTTAGCTCTTTATCCAAGGAATGCTTCTCCTTGTTGATACATTCTCCAAAAGTAGTTAGGCTTTAAACCTCATATATGAGAGGGATGCTGATGGTGAATTCTATACATTTAGCTCTTACTTTTCCATATTTCCATGAGTAAGCCATATCCATAGATAGCTATTTGTCATGGCAATTAAATTTTTTTGAGAACATCAGGAAGACCCCTTTTTCAAAAATATCCCACACATCCTTGCCAAGGGTTAAAGTAGCTAGTTCAATACTTTTTTCTTTGTCACTCGTTTTATACTTCCATGCTTTACTACAACTATAACAATTCCTAAAATATGTAGTAGAGAGGAGAGGTTACATGATTAAATGAAATTAGAGGATAAAAAAAGATAATATACACATAAGAACACCTACCCTCAAGCATGCCATACAATATTTCCCTTATTAAAATATTTCAAGCTAGATTTTTGAGTGTGGAAGGGAACATATCCCAATCCATCATGTAGTGCTAAAATTTCCTCTAAATCTACCTTAGAGGTAACACCAATCTATAGCAAAAATAAAAGTACAAATAAAGGCTTCCATAGGTGTTATTGATAGGTAGGAGAACATATTTCAAAACAAATAAAATATGATTACAAAGGGATGGGTCCAGAAGGAGCCAACATGATAGGGGGAGCAAGTTACAAAATCATAAAATATTAATACCTTTGGAAAAATATCATTGACTATATCATTCAATTATTTCCACATATATTAAGCTACAAGCTTACTATAGTGGTAAGGGCTTTGGCCTCTCGTTCAAACCTCACTCAATATGAGGGGATTGGGACCTCTCATAAAAACCTATGTAAACTCATGAAAAAAAAATTCTTTCCACATATATTTTTATTTTTTGTAGGTTCTATTACTACAAGGTCATCATATTTTTGATACAATAAACTATTTTATAAAAATAACTTAATCGTACCTTTTTTTTCTCCCATTATTTCAAACTTACCATCCATAATTTATAAGTATTTGATATTTTTCTTTTGACAATATCTTTGAAAATGAATATTTCTTTCACAAAGTTCACAAAAATGAAGGTCCCAATATTTTCTAACACATCAATATCTTCCACAATGACTACAACTAGTACTTGTCACAAATTTCTTGTTACATGCTTATCACAAAACTATTATTAGTGATCCTTGTCATAAATTCACTGTCACTTGCCTATCCTATATATCCAAGGCCTTCACATTTTGGCCTTATTTTTGGTACAATGAGATCTTTCATAACTTTCCTATATTTTCCTAATCCTATATCACTATATATTATTTTTCTTGATAATTTTGAACTAATCCCTTTTGTATACCTTTTAAAAATAACCAAATTCATCATCATCTTGATTTCTATTACTATTGCTAACCATAGCTGAATCTCATAAACTATCACAATCATTTTTCTTAAGACTATTACTATCCCTATTATATAAAAAATTATGACAATATGGCCTTTATTTTGGCCAACATAAGTACTCTCTATACTGTCAAAACAAATAATTTTTGCACAAACATTCTCATGAACAATTTTTGAATACCTAATGTTACTTGATATATATGTTGTTTGTACAAGATCATTAGTACCACAACTTAATTTGTCCTCTGAAATAGGTCACATGTATCACAACTCACATCTTTCCACATGGGCTTATTATTTAATTTCTCTATTATTTCACATTGTTTTTGTAAATAATAAAGAGTAGATAGGGCCATAGATATTTCCACGCCCTCTTTGGATTATCCTTCACAATTTATTTTTAGATTTGATTGTAAACAAGATATTAATTTTGTAAACTCTCCATCACTTTTTTATGACTCACAACTTTGATTTATTTTATCTTTAACTTGTCTACAAACTTTAACCATAAGTACCTTGTGTGTTGGTTCATATTATTTCTCATAAATGAATTCTAATTCTTTTTGAACAACATACCCTTGATGATTTTATTTTCTTTGATATTGCTCTTGTGATTGACTTGATTGATGTTGTTTCATTTCAAAAGATGATATGATATTTGGGGAAAATAAACCAGATTTTAAGGATCCAGTAGCCTCAAGCTTTCTTTATTTTCTAATGAAATATTTTTTATTTCCATAGACAACTCTGAATTCAACTAACCTTTCCCTTTTCCAATAATTGCGATATTAATAGCAAGTTATTGGTTAATCCAGACACATAAAGAATATTTTCAAGTGTAAATTCAAAAAACCTTTGGCTAAGCAAAACACTACCTACTCTCTTGACCTGGTAAATTTTATCATCTGCAGTTTTGATAGATATACTCTATTTTGCTTGAAGAAAATCAAACCAATACAAATTACAAGTCGTGTTATTACTTGATTCTAAATCACTATACCAATAACCCTTGATTTTTTATAACATATGTTATTTTAGAATCTGATTCCCCACATTTTTTTTTGAGAGAATTTGATGGTTTGATCCATTTGAGGTAATACATTATTTCTACAAAAAATTGTAAGATGTCCTTCTTTGTGACATAGTTTCCATTGTTTTTGAGTTTCTCTTCTAACAAAATTTAGATATTTGGTCAAATGTGGTTTTGTGAAAGGAATTTTTGACATTTAAAAAAAATGAATATGAATCCTCTAGCCTTCAACAATTATAAAATATATAACTTAAAATAAAATTACCTACATTTACTAAATATATTATGATTCCCCAAATAAAAATTCCCTTTTTTTAATGCACAATTATCTTAAATAAATTTATTTCCCCTTTATCAATTTTGAAAATATTACCCATTAAAAAATCCTTTTGACTCCCTAATTATTCTCCCATTAAAAATACATTTTTTTTCTCTCTCTTTATAATAAGCTCCCTTTTAATATTCCTTCATATAGAAATTAAATCCTTTATTCCCTCAAGCTTTTAACCTTTTTTTACAAAAAAAAAATTCATAATTTAATTTCAAGAATGAAAGAAAATTACACTTCTCAGGTGCTTTGGCATAAACAAAAACCTAGATAAAAGAAGATTATTGGGAGTCAAAATATAATTATAGTCAGGCATATCAGGGAGGAATAAACCCCTCTTCAATATAGCATGGGGATAATAAAGATAAATATACTTATATATCAATACTTAAATATAATTATAATCATCCAAATAATCTCCATGTCCAAAACCTGGATAGAAATCAATGAAAAAGAAACCAACAAAAAGAAAAAAATAGTTAAAATCTTCCATAAAGCTCTAATCAAATGAACAGGCCCACAGTAAAAACCTAAAGCTAGCATAGAAACTAGGGGTATGATAAGTGGTTGAAAGAAGAAACTCCGTCCTTGTTCTCTTTAATTTGCAAGAAACCTTTTGGAACCTATTTACCTTCTTTTGATAGCCTATCTACTTCTTGATTTAATTCCCTATAAATATAAGTAAAAGAGATATTTTCAAAAAGAGAAATTTCCTCCAACAATTCATCTTCCACTGGTCTAAGCAGATTATTTTTTAATTGAGTAGATCTATTCATCCAGTTGATGACTAGAGTAGAATCTCCAAAAAATTGTAATTTTTTCACATTTCTCTCTGTAGCACACTTCATTAGCAATCTCAATGCTTGAAACTCAGCAAAATTATTGGAACCTATCCCAAGACTTACTTTAAATTTTATATAGTGGCTATCAAATAAGTACAAAATGCCTCCTGCACTACTAAACACCAACTGTCTATGATTGGTCCCATAAAAAAAATGCCCTTCCTTTTATATCTAAGCTAGATATTATTTCAACAAAAACTTGAGTTTAGGAACTTAAAATTACCATTTGCACGTCTTTGTGGAAATGATAACAAAGTCTCCATGGCTATTCAAGAAAAATAAAGCAACGAAAGCACATTGTGAGACTGATTTCTGCAATAATCTTGTTGTCCCTTCATTAAAACCAACTAAATAAATATTACGCCTTTTAATGGCAATGGAAATTTTGTGAGGCAATTTTTTTTCCTACTTTAAAAATATCCAAAAAATGATTTTCTAAAATTAGTTTCAACCTTTTAACCTATCCTTTTAAAATTTTAATTTTCCTTTTAAACACCAAGTCTCCACTAGATTCTTTGATGAATAAAATTGGAAGCAAGAGATTTAAATGTACCTTATAGTGTACTTTCATTATTTGACTTCTTCTTTCCCCCAAAATTAAGCTTCAACCATGTCACATTTTTTGAAACTTAGGTATTTATCACTTGACAATATTGTATTATGTTGGACACATATTTAAGCATTGCAATATCTCTTTTCAATTTGGGGTTGTCTCATATTATTTCTTCTTCCAAGATTGGTCTAATTTGGGTGTTAAGCTTTTCTTCTTTCAATATGGGTCTGCATTGAACTTTCTCTAGCTATCCTTTTTTCGATGCGACAAAGAATACTCTAATTCTCCAAGATGTAGGTAGTATTTTCTCCTCCTCTCTAATATATCCCCGCACTTATATTTTTTTAGTGACTTATGCACTTTAGGAAATGAGGACTTGGATGCACTAATGAATAACTAGGATACTTTTAGACTATTTCAAGATATTTTTAGAATGCATAATAACAACTATTTCAATTTTCTACAACATACTTGCGTAGGTTGAACTAAATACATAATAATAGTAGCTATTTTATCTTGCTATAACATACTTTGGGTGCTATTCTAGACACTATATATGACTTTCCCTTCTTATTTGAACAATACTTCAAGGTAACAACAAGTTAGATGGTATACATGACACTATTTAGTCAAAGAGAATCTAGACTTAATGTACTTTAAATAACATTAATAGAGAATGTCTAAGTTTGGAGAAAATGAGAAACATGGATGTCACAAATAATTTTTTAAACACTATGCTATGGACTTATTTGAATAAACAAAATGAAGAACTATTGTTTATGAATTATGGGAGGAAACAAAGAAAGTGCATATAATGATAATATATTAACAATACCTTAGACACTCCAAGGCCATACTATCATATGGAAATGATTTTCCCTTCTCTTAACCATTCTTCTCCTCAAGGATGCAAAACCATGCTCTAATACCAAATTTTAGATTTGGGATAGATTAAAAAATAAAATTCTCATGCAATAACATAAATCATACACAATATACTCATTCAAGGACACAAATCATAATATATACTCAAGAAATGATGCAAATCACAACACACTATATTCATATTGATGATCCTATTTTTATATATATATATATATATATCTCATAATATTGCTATCATATATATATATATATATATATATATATATTTTACATGGAGTCTCTTGATATTTGAGAAACTCTTCAATCCTTTATATTTCAACTTCAACTGTCTCTTCACCTCCTCTCAATATTAGAAGAGATGTGTCTATTCGATTTTCTCATGGGGGAATATTATATTAACCTCCTAGTAATTATAAATATTAAATAATCACAAAATATAGACACCAAAATCTAGCCACTTGTTGTCCATCCAGGTCTTCCCACCATTTTTACCCATTATTTACATATATTTATGTATATTTTTTTAATATATATTTAAATATTAATATTTTATATTATATTATATATATTTAATAAATGTATATATATGTGTGTGTGTGTAAATTAATCTCAACCATCCATCTTGGTCTAATCTTAGCCATTCATCCACCTTAATCCATGCCACCTACCTAGATTTAATCTCCACCCTTCGTCACATTTTAATCTTGACCACACAAATTGTGTCTTTGAAACCCTAATATGCCCTAGGGAAGATTATAAATATGAGTCATTTTGATGACTCAACCCCAGAATTGAAAGCAATCTAAGCAATTCATGACCTAAGCTTTTAGAGATTCCCTTTTACATCCCTCACCTTCATCTTCACATCCACCATCATAGCCATCGCCCGAAGTAGATCTGCTTCTGCAGACCTTGCATCAATCCCTGAACGCCTTCCTGCTACCATCAAACGTCCCTTTGCTACTCCTAAATGCCTTTGGGTGCTTTCCACCATCCTTGAGCACCTACACGCATTTCCTTCTACCACCAAGCACCCATGGATGTTTCCTGCTATCGTCGAGAACCCACAGGTGTTTCAAACCTTATATCTGCAAACCAACGAACCCTCAGGTGTTGCTAGGGCATCTGCATACCTATTTTCGTGCAATGACGACAACGACGAATCAAAAAGTGACAAGTTTAAAAGGTAGATCTTCTATTATTGTATGGATTTCATTATTTCTATAATTTCTCACAAAATTGTTATTTGATAGCTAGTGTTTTTATTGATTTTTGAGGGTCTCACATAGTGGAGACCTAACAGTTGCTATTAACCCTCTTTTATCATTTTTCATGTGTAGATTTGGAGATATACAGAATTTTGGTAGTTGCTTAAGCTGGAGTGGTCTGGTCAATGAATATCTGAAGCCCACTCACTTCTGTTGGGAGCAAAAACAAGCTTTGAAAATACCACAAGCATTGTTGGCTAGGATTTCATAGAACCCTAGTATATTGTATTAATTGTATCAAAATAAATAGTGTAAACCCCTATTTGGGGCACATTTTATTGTATTGAGATCCACCGACATTAATAATATAAGATCTATTTTATTGTACAATATCTTGTATCACTATTTGTTTATTTTTTGTTATCTATATTTGGTGTTTCATTTTTTTCTTCACAAATGGCTATCACGGTGGGACCCCCTAAGAGTTTCTTACTTTGATTTATCTTTTGATCTAACTTGTTTTCTATTTTATCTTGCAGGTTTTTAGAAGCACAAATTGTGCAATTTTTGTAGAATCTAGATTTTTGGAACAACGCAGAAGTTGTAGAAGGTGCGCAGATGCCCTGTGGCACTCATGGAATATTCAAGAAATGCCTATGGTCATTTTTGAAGCACAGAGTGGTGTTTTCAAAGATAAGAAAAAATATGCAGGCTTCTTTGTAAGCTTGCCTTGAGACCCTAATATTTGTTTTACGTAATTTTATTTTTTGAGTAAAAGGTAAAAATTTTATTCAAAGAAATTGATCAGCTTAAACAAATACATTTTGATTTCCTACCTTTCTTGGCAAGGCTCAAAATGCAGTTTTTCTATTTTCTTTTATCTACCCAGGATATCTGAATCCCCTATTCTTTAAAATTTACCTCCTTCTTAATTGTATATGTCCTCTTCCAACAAATATTACTGAAGTCCTCTTTGTTATTTTTTCTATTCCTGATATCTTTCATGTTGCATTTGATTCCATAGTTGTGCCCAAATGTCTTCTTTTACCCATATCACCATATATTATTCCTATACTTTGATCTACACTATTTCTAATAACTTCCTTAACATAATCCCCCAGGCCCTCTCTTCTAAACCAAATTCCTCTTTATTATGTTGTTTTGTTCCAACCATATTTTCCAACAGATGAAGCCAATCCCTAAATTCCAAGACGTGCTTAGTATTTTGGATTTGAAGGTGTTATGTGACCAATAGTCCCAAAAATTACTACCATTAGGAGGATACCATTCTATTTGACTAAATATGGAGTACCACAAATTCTAGATTGTGTAAGCATAGGAGCAATAAAAAAGGAGGTTATTTATAGTTTCTACCTCTTGGAAGAACATTACACATCTACTGGGTCCAATGAACCTATTTCTCCTCATATTATCATGAGTCATAATGCTTTTGTGAGCAACCAGCCATATAAAACCATTAACCTTTGGTCAACCTTTTGATTGCCATATTTCTTTCCAGGGATGTTTTTTTTGGTGTTGGTTCCCGCTACTTTGGTGAGCCTTACGATAGCCTACTTTCACTATGTAAGTGCCTTGTTTCCCATATCCCCATGCTAGTTGGTCAGGTCCATATTTACATAGCCATGTTCTTTTTCTAGGATTTCTTTCTAATCACGTTTTTTAGCTTCCCATTCTTCACCTAGCCACTGGTCCAAATTTTGCCATCTTCCTAAAGCTGCTAGTTGTTGGCTTGGGGGATGAGATACTGAGATATAAGAGTTTGTCCATGATTATGAAGAGTCTCTCTAATACCACTAAGATGAGGGTATTGTTTGATAATTGAGGGAGAAATTACCAAGAATCATCCCATAAACTGACTTTTCTCCCATCACCTACTTTCCAATGTAAGTCTTCCTTAATCAGTGAGGCCCCTCTTTTGAGTGTTTTCCATATCTCTGATCCCACACTTGTAACTAGAAACCATGGGACATCCTCCATTTTGTGTGTAGGGTAATATTTAGCTTTTAGAACTTGACTCCATAACTGATTTGGGTTTGTGATCCACTGCCATTATAACTTCCCTATTAGTGCTAGGTTATTTTTTGTGGCAACTCTGATTCCAAGACCTCCCTCTTCCTTTGGTTGATAGAATTTCTCCCAGCTTACCAAAGCATTTTTTTTTTATTTTCTTGTGTTCCTGACCATAAGAATTTTCTCATCTATTTTTTCAAATCTTTGAGTATGCTCTTTGGGGCTGCTAAAATGGAAAATTTGTAAACTGGAATTACTTGTAACACTGACTTCAAAAGTGTGACTCTGCCTCCAAAGCTTAACCATCTATGAAACCAGTGTGACAACTTTGAGAACATTTTATCTTTTATAGATTTCCAATATTTATTTTTTAGGATTTTTTCTGTTAAGGGAATTCCCAAATAATTTAATGGACATGAGGCCATTGGGAACCTAATAATGTTTGCTATTTGATCTCTGATTCTCTTATGTATATTATAGAAGACAAATTTGAATTTTTCTTCATTTAGAAGTTAGCCAGTGGTTGCACTGTAGCTGTCTAATATTTCTCTAATACTGGTTGCTTCTTTTATTGTTGCTTCCCCCCATAATCATGTATCATATATTAATTTTAGATGAGTGATAGCTATATATTTGTTTATTTAAATTACTATAATGTTGTTCTCTGCTTTTTTCTTCTATATGAGTCTTCTAAATCCTTCTACAAAAATAATGAATAAATATGAAGAGAGAGGATATCCTTGTCTAATTCCTCTATTGGCCTTGAATAGTGGGAAGGGGGTTCCATTAATGAGCACTGAAAATGAGACTATGGAGATGCATTCAAGTATCTATTTGATCCATTTTTTGGAATCCAAATATTTACAAAATTTGATCTAGAAATTCCCAACTCACTCTGCCATAGGACTTGGATAGATATAACTTCAAGAACATTCATTTGTTCTTTCTTTGGCCCATCTGATGTATATTTTCTTGTGCTATTACAATCCCATATAATATTTTTTTGCCCTACATAAAACCCCCTTGTTTAGGAGATATGATATTTGGTAATATAAATTTTAGTCTGTTGGCTACTACCTTGGTGATGATCTTGTAGATCACATTGCAAAAGGCTATTGGTATGTAATTGGTTAGATTCTCCATAGCTCCTCCCTTTGGAATCAAAGCTAAAAAAGTATGGTTAAGATATTTGAGAATCCTACCACTGGGTTTGGCTTCTTCTACTGCTCTAGCTATATCCCAAAAAGCTTTGTAGAATTATATTGGTAATCCATAAGGACCTGGGGTCTTTCCTAATTGCATGGAGAATATTGTTTCTTTCACCTCTTCTTCTTTGTTCTCTTTCATAAGCTCCTCATTCTGCTCTTGAGAGACTAGTCTGGGGATACTTCCTAATATTTTTGCCTGGGATTGTTTTGAAAAATATGGATCTGTAGTAAACAAAGTGGAGAAATACTCATTAGCTAATTTTTGCATACCTAAAGTGGTGGTTTCTAGGAGTCCTTCTACATTTGTTAAAGCATCAATCTGGTTATAGTGTTTTCTAGTTGTGGCTAACTGGTGAAAGAACTTTGTATTCCTATCTCCTTCTTGAAACCAAGTAATTCTAGATATCTGCTTCCAATAGGTTTTGTTCTTTCTTATATAGCTCCTCTTCCTCCTACATTAATATATTTTCATGGGAGAGTAATTCCTCTGAAAGGGGTTTTGAACAAATTCTTTCTGCAACTCCTTACACTCTCTCGACTAGATCTACTCTTTGTTGCTACAAATAAAATCTTTGGAATTTGCTCTAGTTTTTCCATTTATATTTGATATATTTTGATTTGGAGTGTAGCTAAAATTGTGCCTTTACAAATGCTGGTTTCCCTTATTGCCACCATTTTTTAACTAACTCTGGTAATTCCTAGTTTAGAAGCCAAAAGTTCTCAAATATGAAGGGACAGTTTTTGGATTGGGGCATTCTATTTATGATATTTAAACACACCGAGAAATGGTCAAAAGATATTAGATTTATTATTTTTGAATGATAGCTCCATAACTGGTGAATTTCTTCCTTTATTAATATCCTATCTAATCCTAATTTTATTGCTTGGTCTCCTTTCATTTTATTGGTCCAAGTAGTACCACATATTGGAGGTGGAATGCCAATCAAATTTAAATTATTAGCTTGGAAAATTAGGAGTTTGTCCTTCTCACTAAGATGATTTAGAACTCCCTCTTGGTCATTCACTAACATGTTAGTATTGAAGTCTCTACCCACCAAGAACCTATCTACTGGGTAAGCTTCTCTAATAGCCTAGACTGTTTTATGCAATTTTACATTTTACATTTTTTTTGTTTTCTTTTAGATATTGGATTAAAAAGAACATAATAATATATCTATTAGAAATAATCATTCTAGTGTGCATTTAGGCATCAAAGTATTTGTTTCATATAGTTGCATTTACACATAACACATTTCCATATAAAAAGAACTCATGCTTTCTAGTATGCTACATATTTTTTCTGCATATGAAATATTAAAAGCATAAAGTAGTGTGCATCCTAGGGTTAGAAATTTTTGTTTTTATTAATCTAAGTAGGAACAACATTTAAAATAAAAAAAGTACCCCCACATTTGGTGATTCAAGGCAGAGGAGTAGACAAAACCCCCACTGTTCAGAGAGGGATTTAAGTGGTGTACTCTACTTCCTTTGGGAAAATTAATATTTTGATGTTGGATTCTGATTTATATTGATGAAAGTAGTCATTTTATAACATTGTATGAGAACAGTAGAAAAACTGAAATTTTTAAAAGGAATCACACACTCACGTTGCACTTTTAACAGTAATGGTTGGATTTCATCACCAATCATTTCTTGAGATCTGGTGATGGTGGGCTTCATCTCCATCCACCAATATCTACCCCTAGACACCATAGGTTACCCCCGAGCAAACTTGTTGGATTTCATCATTAGTAAGAATCTCATTGCCCATTCCTAGACATAGTATTCACCCATTGTAATTTTATATTAGTGCATTCAAACACAAAAAAAATGAAAAAATATGAAAAGGGGATAATTAATGAATGAGGTAAGACACAGTTGTTATATAAACATAACATTGATTATATTCACTTGATTTCTATGAATTTCCATTTCTTCATTTTATTTACAACACTTTTTACATTTGGTTTAGTAGCTTATGGTCTTAACAAGAAATTATAATAAAAAATTTAAACCAAAACAATACATCTATGAACTATTCATATTCATTTCCTACCACTTCTATGATAAATCCCATCAGTGTGGTTCAAAAATATTGCATAGGTATGTCTACAGACCCATCACATGCTATGTAGGCAATTTATGTCTTACATAGATACACCTCCACATATCTTCCACAAATCAAATCATTATCACCCACAATTGACCACACCATCATCCACATAGACATGGCCAAAGTAGAGGCTTTCTACAAATCGACTAATTATGTCTTGTAGCCCATCCATAATGTAGTGGATCAAGATCCTTCTTTACAATAGGAACTTGTTCCTTCCCAACCATACAGTTTCATCCAGGTGTACACTAACCCTTTTTTTAGGTATTAGTTGCACCTTCATCCCATGTCTCTATTCCCCAACCATCATGTGCTCCTAGCACTTCATATGTATCCACCTATACCAATCCCGTGTATGAAGCACAAGTTAATGCTACTTCACAAGTGCCCATTTCATCCAGTAAAGTTACAATTCCCATTATCTCTTGTCCCCTATCCACATCATCTATTCCATATTTATCCATTCCTTCCAAATATGATATGGAAATTCATGAAGCATGGGAAATTTGAACAAATTTCTTAAGAAGTAGCAGAACACTCGACAACAATTTCAAGTGAACCCTAGGCCTCAACCAATTTCCACTCAACCCACCACACAAATTCCATTATGGGTACCAAAATATTCGGTGGTTTCCAACCTATTGAGAAGCAACACACCCCCACTGAAAATGAAATTCCATCCTTTGAAAATATTTAAGTTTTCATTTTACCACAGGGAACCTCTTGATGTTTTTCAGGTTTAAATTCTAATTTTTGCTTGCCTCCTTCTTCAAGTTTTGCCTATATCAAAGTATCCAAGTAGGCTTGCATATGGATTTGATTTCAATTTAGAATTCATGTTTTAAATGTTAGAATCATTCTGAGTAAAGAAGATCTTTCACTAATATGTAAAATGCAGAATACAGATGAATGAATTCATTGGAGTCAACCTACAATTTTTGAAAAATTTGCTAAGTGATGAAAACATCGTGATTTCGTGACATTTTCCATTTTTGGAAACATCGCGATTTCACGACATTTTTGTTTTTTGGAAACGTCACGATATCGTGACATTTCCGTTTTTGGAAGAGTCGCGATATCGTGAGATTTCTATTTTTGGAAACGTCACGATTTCGTGACATATTTTGGTAGAAAGCGCCAAGTGAGGGAGACGTCGCGATTTCACGACAGGTTTGAGTCAGAAGCCAAACTTGATGAAAATGTCGTGATTTCACGACATTTTTTGGAAAAAGAATGCAAGTGATAAAAAGGTCACGATTTCGTGACATTTCCATTTTTGGAAACATCATGATTTTGTGACATTTCCATTTTTGGAAACATCGTGATATCGTGACATATTTTGGTTGAAAGCGAAGCTTGTAGAAAACATCGCGATATCGCGACATATTTGGACTAAAAGAACCAAGTGATGAGAACATCGCGATATCACGATAGGTTTGGACCAAAAGGAAAGCTTGTAGAGAACGTCGCGATATCGTGACCTATTTGGAAAGAAAGTGCCAAGTATGGAAAATGTCACAATTTCACGACATGTCACGAAATCGTGACATGTCGCGGTTTCACGACAGAGAAACCAAAGATGGAAGCAAGTCAGGAGAACGTCGTGATTTTGCGACATGTCACGAAATCATGACATGTCGCGGTTTCATGATAGAGAAAATGAAAATGGAAGCTAAGTAAGGACCGTCACGATTTTGTGACAGAGAAAGAGAAGCGAAACAAAAGCAAAGGGGGACATCGCGATTTCGTGACATGTCATGAAATCACGACATGTTGTGGTTTCATGACGGAGAAAGAAAAGCGAAACAAAAGCAAAGGGGGACGTCACGATTTCGTGACATGTCACAGTTTTGTGACGAAGAAAGAGAAGCAGAACAAAAGCAAAGGGGGACGTATCAATTTCGTGACATGTCACGATTTCACGACAGAAGAGCCGGAAGACGCAAAGAAAATGGGGGAGTCACGATTTCGCGACATGTCGCAAAATCATGACATGTCACGGTTTCGCGATAGAAGAGTCAAAAGATGCAGAGCAAAGGGGGACGTCGTGATTTCGCGACATGTCATGAAATCGTGACATGTCACGGTTTCACGGCAGAAGAGCCAGAAGACGCAGAGCAAAGGGGGACGTCGCAATTTCATGGCAGAAGAGCCGGAAGACGCAGAGCAAAGGGGGACGTCACGATTTCGTGACATGTCATGGTTTTGCGGAAGAAGAGCAAGGAAGTTGAGACAGAGGCAAGGTGAAGGAAGACGCCTGATTTCGTGACACGTTTCAAAATAAATAAAGTCGACATATAATGAACATTAGGGTTTTAAATTAATAATATTAAAATACTAATCCTTTTTTGTCTTTTGCAGAAAGCCATCTGGCAGTTGCATACTAGCGGAAGTAATGGCGAAAAAGACAAAAATAAGCGCGGATCAAGCAAATGCCGTCAGATGGAAATATGAGATGCCAAAAATTTTTGGTCCATCTAGATTTTATAGATCTGGCCGCAAAGAGACTTTACGATGACTAAGCAGCTGCCTCATTTAATGGAATATGTCAAAAATTAACCAAAAAATGAAAATATCTACATAGTTATCGAAATTTTCCGATGGACGCATTTAATAGGAGAATTTATGGTGAAAGTAATGACGTGTAGAGAATTTCAACTTAGAGGTGGCTTTGCGAAGATAAAATGTCAGAGAAACCAGTGACTCATCCGAATTTCTCTGAGGAATTAATGAGACATTCCCGGCAGAAAACAAAGATATTTACTTGCAGTTACAGATGGATGAGAATAATATCAGATCATGCCTTCTCCATTTATGGCAAGTAACTGCACTAAGATTTGTAGAATGGTTAGGGTTTATCAAAACTCTATTTTTAAAGGGCCTTATATTGTAAAACCTAGGCAGTAAGATTTTAAGGGATAAGATTTAGGGTTTTGGAAGAAGATATTTATAAAAAGATCAGGGTTTGTCCTGAGTCTATATATACTTCTTTCGGATGTAAGATCGAGAGGCAGAAAACTTAGAAATAAAAAGCTATTGGAGAAATTTCTTGCAAATCTTGTTTGAATGCTTTGTTCTGGACCTGGAGTTGGTGTAGTTTCATTTTCTGTGATAGCATGGCCAGGAGCCTAATCTCTTTCAGACTGCGATAAGTTCTTCTTTTGTTTCCGTTTCATTAAGGTTTATTTAATTTATGCTGTAGATCTATGTTATCAAAGATTGGGTATGCTACTAGGCTTCATTCTTTTATTGTATGCTAGGGAAAATTATAGATTTAAGGTTCAGGCCTGTTCTAATTGCTCTGTCCTCACTGTGCGAGCTAAGCTGCTAGTGAGAGATACCAATTTCAACTGACTTTCCTTCTGTTTGTGATTTTCTTTTAGATCTGTTTTGTCTCTATCTTATGCTCTTAGTGGAAGGTGATCTTAGAAAGCTGGACACTTTTCTCTTTGATTTGTTCTATTGTGAAGCTAACAGATATAACTAAAATTGGTAGTTTTGGTTTTACAGCTAAGTTAGATAAACTTCTCTTTCTGCCTTACCCTTCTCTCTCTGTTCCACCGATTGAATGACCCATTTTTATTTTCTTTAGAATTTGTATTTTATTTAAAACTGCTAAAACATAAAGAGCTAGATCAAAGAACTGATTGTAAATCTGAGTGCCCACAAAGATAACCAATTCCAAAAATGTTACTAAAAAAGTCCAGAGCCCGTTGTAAGGTAATAGACAGTCCACTTGAAACTATTCCAGAAGTAGAAAAGAGTGAATAGACATTCGACCCAACTCTATAACTCACACCTTGGATATCTAGCAAGATCCTAAAGTGAGTGGGATTTATCCCTTATAAGTGTTATCGGGTTTTCATGCTCATTCTTCATAGGGTGTGTATAAAAGTTGAACCAACATTTAAAATTGGCGCTAGAAGGAGGGCCAAGTCCTTGTCTGAAATAATTTTATCACCACTTGTAGTTACTCTAACTACAACTAAAAATATCAGTCAATCAAGTAGTAATGGCAAGCTGGTTGGGTTCCACTGCCTTAAATATCCCTGGTGCAGCCCATGATCTGCCCAAAAATCCTGAGAGATATCTTCCTAGATACAAGCATGATGGAACTAAAACAGCAGAAGAACACCTGATGGCATATAAGAATGCTCTAAAATTGTTAAATATACAACATGAAGATGTGGCTTGTAGATTGTTCCCGTTCACTCTCTAGGAGGGAGCATACGACTGGTTTTTGAATCTCACTAATGATTCTATTACTAGTTGGAATGACCTAGAGAAAGTTTTTATATCACAATTTGGGGAAGTGATAGACCCTAGTGTGTTATACCAATAGTTTTCCAGCATTAAGAGAGAGTCGGGAGAAGCTGTCAGGTCATTCAATATGAGGTTCCAAAGAGCTTATGGTAGAATGAATGGTCATTACATCCCAAATGCAAATCTAGCCTTAGAAATCTATAAGAATGCATTGGATTCGGTGACCTCTATTTTTCTCAAGAGACATCAATATCACAACCCTGGCAGGAGCTTATAAAGAAGCTTTAATTCTTGAAAGATAGTTAGGACCTCAAATTTTGAGTAGTCCTTTGATATCCTATGTTACACAGAACATGCCTATTTTGAATCCTATTCCACATCATGAGTTAGTGCCAACATGTCACGCTCTACCCAAGGAAGCTCCGTTAACCATGACATCCATTCAGCATGTGCAAAATATAGAGAAAGATTCTGACAAGTTCAAGGTAGAAGTGCCTGAAGTAAACATTTGTGACCTAGTATTACCCAACTTTGAAGATTTTCCTGGTGAGTTAAATTTTCCTAAAAATTAGAGAAATATTGATAGTTCTAGTTCATCCAAAAATAGTACGACTATGGTTTCAAATTCATTCACTTTTCCCGAAGAGTCAAAAAATGTTGTAGAAATTCCTATGGATGAAATGCAAGATTTTCAACAGTTCAAAAGGGACAGTTATAATTTGAGATGTGAGGATCCAGAACCTACTCCTAATAATGATCCTCCCTCACCAAAGGGTGATGAAAATAAGATTCAATATCACCATACAGAAGTAACTGGGAAGGAGTATAATATCATTGAGGGTATGAAGGAAATTAAAGCTAACATCACCCTCCATGAACTGGCTCAGATTGTTGAACAAAAGGATAACTTGATTGAAACTTACTCTGGACCACCTATTGAATTTCAAGAAAAGGAGAAAAAGGTAGTAAATGTGAATGTGGTCAACCAACTCGGAATAGATAAAGAGTCTCAGTATAAGCATGTGATCACTGAACATAATATTAAGAAAGAGGTTGTAAACCGTGTTGATACAGATATTGGAGATTATAATTTGAAAACTGAGAAGGTGAGACCAGTTACAACTCTAACCAATCACAACAATGATATTTGGACATTACACATTGATGGGGTTAAATCTAAGCAAGGCTCAGGTAAAAAAGCAAATTATGAAAATTCTGCTAGAGGGATAAAAATTGAAGTCTTGGATATTGAAGTAGTAGAGCAACCACAAAATGTTCGAGCTATTAAGAACCATGACATACGAATAAAATATGATCTCTTTGAGTTGTTACATAAATCTGAAGATGTGATGATCTGGGTCTATGAAGGCTTTAAGGTATTTGATCCTGGGGGGTTTTTACATTCCGTCCCTTTGAAAGAATTCTGCAAACCCTTCAAGTAGAAGCATAAACATGTTATTATATGATTTGATTAATTTGGAGGGTGAAAGAGTTGTAGATTTGGTGTTTCTGTGGGACAAGGTCCATATAAAAAAAAAAAAAAGAGGGAAGATGGTAAACACAAGTCTTTCCCAGGTAGAAATTTTTTTTTGGAAGCATAGTCTGGAGTGCATTTCGTCAACAGGACCTGAAAGGTAATTTTTTTTAAATTTACCTGCAAATGGTCAAATTTTTTTTAAGGCATTATTTCTCTGCTTTTCCATCTGCTACATTTTTTGAGTGATTGAAGGGACTTTGTGCATATGTATATATTGTAAATGAAGTTTGAAGTAGTGTGTTGTTATTTGGTTTTTTTTAAAGGTCTGAAGTTCTGTATTTTGTCTTTTGAGGTCTGTACAAATTTCTTTTAGCTTTTAAAGCTTTGTTTTTTTTAAGGTTTTGCCTGGGCAGAAAAGAAAGAATCAACCTTTAAAAATTGTTTTTATTCTGAGTTCAAAATCCCGTGTTCATTTTGTTTTATTCTAATTAAGAGATAGTCTGCTTAAACTGAATAGTGGAACTATTTTGTTTTTCAAAACAACAGTAGAAAGATAATTGGATTTTGTGTCTTGCTTGCCACAATTATTGTAATTATAAAGAAACTGCTATATTGTTTGGCTTGAGAAACTCCCAGGGAATCTAAGAAAAGTTGGTCGTAAGAGGGGACTCTGATTTGTGAAATTATTTAAGTGTCCAAAGAGGCTATCGATACCCAAGATTTCCAGATCGATGAAATATAAAAAAAAAAAATTTTTTTAGCAAGGCTTTCCAGATTTCGGTATATTTCAAAAGAGAGAGAGAGAGAGAGAAGGTGAAAGTTGAGCAAGGCAACATAAAACTGGCACTCTTTTATTTCCCACAAAAAAAAAAAAAAAGAGAGAGAAAAAGGAAGAAGTTATTGTAATGAAAGAGATAGCCAAGGCTCCAGAAGATGTTTTCTTTTACCAAGTTGTAGATACCACCTCATAGTTGTGGATCAGGGTCGTGAAAATCTAAAGAGTAACTCTATCGGGGCTGTAAAAGGCTAAACTAGTAAACAGAGCCCTACTCGATTTCCCCTTTCACAATCTAGAAAATCTACTGATCAATCCAGAGTACAACATTCGAAGGCCCAGTCATTCTTGAAGAAAGTTTTATACGCTTATAATTGCACATCAGAAATCTTCCTTAAGTGATTCAACCTAGTATTTCTTTGGAAAATTTTAACAACTATCAGGTAGTAGTTAAATTATTTTGAAGAATATTTGTGGCAAGGCATGGTACATAGTCTATATTGTTTTGAAACTAGAGTCCTAGATTCTAAAATAGTGCTACTATTTTCCCCACAGATATCGCCATTTGTTGAGAAGCAACACACCCCCACTAAAAATGAAATTCCATCCTTTGAAAATATTTAAGTTTTCATTTTACCGCAGGGACCCTCTTGATGTTTTTCAGGTTTAAATTCCAAATTTTGCTTGCCTCCTTCTTCTTCAAGTTTTGCCTATATCAAAGTATCCAAGTAGGCTTGCATATGGCTTTGATTTCAATTTAGAATTCATGTTTTAAATGTTAGAATCATTCTGAGTAAAGAAGATCTTTCACTAACATGTAAAATGCAGAATACAGATGAATGAATTCATTGGAGTCAACCTACAATTTCTAAAAAATTTGCTAAGTGATGAAAACGTCACGATTTCGTGACATTTTCCATTTTTGGAAACATCACGATTTCACGACATTTCTATTTTTGGAAACGTCGCGATATCGCGACATTTCCATTTTTGGAAATATCGCGATATCGCGACATTTTTGTTTTTGGAAACATCATGATTTCGCAAAAATATTTTGGTAGAAATCGCCAAGCGAGGGAGACGTCACGATTTCGTGATAGGTTTGAGTCAGAAGCCAAACTTGATGAAAATATCACGATTTTGTGACGTGTTTTGGAAAAATAATGCAAGTGATAAAAAGGTCGCGATTTCGTGACATTTCCATTTTTGGAAACATCATGATTTTGTGACATTTTCATTTTTGGAAACGTCACGATATCGTGACATATTTTGGTTGAAAGCGAAGCTTGTAGAAAACATCGCGATATCGCGACATATTTGGACTAAAAGAACCAAGTGATGAGAACATCACGATATCACGACAGGTTTGGACCAAAAGGAAAGCTTGTAGAAAACGTCGCGATATCGCGACCTATTTGGAAAGAAAGTGCCAAGTATGGAAAACATCACGATTTCGCGACATGTCATGAAATCATGACATGTCGCGGTTTCACGACAGAGAAACCAAAGATGGAAGCAAGTCAAGAGAACGTCGTGATTTTGTGACATGTCAAGAAATCATGACATGTCGCGGTTTTGCGACAGAGAAAACGAAAATGGAAGCTAAGTAAGGACTGTCATGATTTTGTGACATGTCACGAAATCGTGACATGTTGTGGTTTCACGACGGAGAAAGAGAAGCAAAACAAAAGAAAAGGGGGACGTCGCAATTTCGTGACATGTCATGAAATCATGACATGTCGCGGTTTCATGACAAAGAAAGAGAAACGAAACAAAAGGAAAGGGGAACATCGTGATTTCGTGACATGTCGTAAAATCGTGACATGTCACGGTTTCACGATGGAGAAAGAGAAGTGGAACAAAAGCAAAGGGGACGTCATGATTTCGTGACATGTCATGAAATCACGACATGTTGCGGTTTCACGGTAGAAGAGCCGGAAGACGTAGAGCAAAGGGGGGCATCGTGATTTCGTGACATGTCATGGTTTCACGAGCCCCACGATTTCGTGACATGTCATGGTTTCGCAAAAGAAGAGCCGAAAGACGTAGAGCAAAGGGGGACGTCGCAATTTCGTGACATGTCATGGTTTCACGACAGAAGAGCCAGAAGACGTAGAGCAAAGGGGGACGTCACGATTTCGTGACATGTCATGGTTTCACGACAGAAGAGCCAGAAGACGTAGAGCAAAGGGGGACGTCACAATTTTGTGACATGTGGTTTCATGGCAGAAGAGCTGAAAGATGCAAAGCAAAGGGGGATGTCGCGATTTTGTGACATGTCACGAAATCATGACATGTCACGGTTTCGTGGCAGAAGAGCAAGGAAGTTGAGACAGAGGCAAGGTGAAGGAAAGCATCGTGATTTCGTGACACGTGTCAAAATAAATAAAGCCGACATATAATGAACATTAGGGTTTTAAATTGATAATATTAAAATACTAATCCTTTTTTGTCTTTCGCAGAAAGCCATCTGGCAGTTGCATACTAGCGAAAGTAATGGCGGAAAAGACAAAAATAATCACAAATCAAGCAAAGGCCATCAGATGGAAATATGAGATGCCAAAAATTTTTGGTCCATCCAGATTTTACAGATCTGGCCGCAAAGAGACTTTATGGTGACTAAGCAGCTGCCTCATTTAATGGAATATGTCGAAAATTAATCAAAAAATGAAAATATCTACACACAGTTACCAGAATTTTCTCGATGGACGCATTTAATAGGAGAATTTATGGTGAAAGTAATGGTGTGCAGAGAATTTCAACTCAGAGGCGGCTTTGCGAAGATAAAATGTCAGAGAAACCAGTGACTCATCCGAATTTCTCTGAGGAATTAATGAGACGTTCCCGACAGAAAACGAAGATATTTACTTATAGTTACAGATGGATGAGAATAATATTAGATCATGCCTTCTCCATTTATGGCAAGTAACTGCACTAAGATTTGCAGAATGGTTAGGGTTTATCAAAACTCTATTTTTAAAGGGCCTTATGCTGTAAAACCTAGGCAATAAGATTTTAAGGGATAAGATTTAGGGTTTTGGAAGAAGATATTTATGAAAATATCAGGGTTTGTCCTGAGTCTATATATATACTTCTTCCGGATGTAAGATCGAGAGGCAAAAAACTTAGAAATAAAAGCTATTGGAGCAATTTCCTACAAATCTTGTTTGAATGCTTTGTTCTGGACCTAGAGTTGGTGTAGTTTTGTTTTCTGTGATAGCATGGCCAGGAGCCTAATCTCTTTCAGACTGTGATAAGTTCATCTTCTTTTGTTTCCGTTTCATTAAGGTTTATTTAATTTATGTTGTAGATCTATGTTATCAAATATTGGGTATGCTACTAGGCTTCATTCTTTTATTGTATGCTAGGGAAAATTATAGATTTAAGTTTCAGGCCTATTCTAATTGCTTTGTCCTCACTATGCGAGCTAAGCTGCTGGTGAGAGCTACCAATTTCAACTGACTTTCCTTCCGTTTGTGATTTTCTTTCAGATCTGTTTTGTCTCTGTCTTATGCTCTTAGTGGAAGGTGATCTTAGAAAGCTGGACACTTTCCTCTTTGATTTGTTCTATTGTGAAGCTAACCGGTATAACTAAAATTGGTAGTTTTGGTTTTGCAGCTAAGTTAGATAAAATTCTCTTTTTGCCCTACCCTACTCTCTCTGTTCCACTGATTGAATGACCCATTTTTATTTTCTTTAGAATTTGTCTTTTATTTAAAACTGCTAAAACATAAAGAGCTAGATCAAAGAACTGATTGTAAATCTGAGCGCCCACAAAGATAACCAATTCCAAAAACATTACTGAACAAGTCCAGATCCCGTTGTAAGGTAACAGATAGTCCACTTGAAACTATTCCAGAAGCGAAAAAGAGTGAATAGACATTTGACCCAACTCTGTAACTCACACCTTGGATATCCAACAAGATCCTAAAGTGAGTGGTATTTATCCCTTATAAGTGTTATCGGGTTTTCATGCTCATTCTTCATAGGGTGTGTATAAAAGTCGAACCAACACATCCCTACACCTCCATCCACCCATACCCATTCCATTCCCATAGGCCAACCCAACCACAGTCCTCATGCATTGTCCCCTTTTCAATAATCACCATCATTTCTCAATCAATCTCATCATCATCAATTCCAATCCACTCCACCTATCCATCATCATCTTGTCACTCCACAACATCTTTCCACCCCTTCACAAACTCATCAAGTGATTCAAGGCTTTCACATTCCTAGGGAAGACCCTAGAATCAAGGCTATGCAACAATAGATTGATAATTTGATACAACATACTCCTGGTTACAATAACCAGAAGCCAACCTTACATCAATTAATCAATCAACCAATTCACCCTTTGGTACCATCACCACCATATCCGATAGACTTCATGGTACCAAGGTTTGACAAGTTCAAAGGGACTGAGGACCCTAAAGAGCACGTGAGCACATTCGTGCACTCATGCTTCAGAATTCAAAATGATAATGCTCTCATGCTCCACACATTTCCTCAGACATTGGGAGGAGATGCCATAGAGTGGTATAACCAATTGCCCAATCATAGTATTTATACTTTCGAACAATTGGTTGACCAATTATTTGAACGATTTGCCCTTAATGTAAGAAATAAAATCTCATTGTTCGATATCTATGGTTTAAGACAACATGATGATGAGTCTATCTATGATTTTGGCAACCGTTGGAGGGCCATCATAACCAAAATGCCATTCACCCTACCAATGGAAGAGCTAATTAAGCTATTCACTAAGAGCTACCTAAAACCTATTTCTTGGATGCTTCAATTGCAAACATATCACTCATTTGAGGAAGCTCTTGCCCAAGCTAGTGTCATCGAGGAGATAAAAATCCAAGAAGGCATACTTAAGCCAAGAAATAAGGAATGGCAAAACAAGGGCCAATACAAAAGCAATTATTCTGGCCAAACCAAATCAACATAGGCCAATCCAACCAATCAAGCCAATCATATCAATCAAGTGGTCATGAGCCAACTAGTAATGGCTCAACAACAACCAATGCAACAACCACCATAACAAATTGCCTATCATGCGGTGCCCTCAGTAACCCAATCTATGCAAAACATAGTGCCAACTATGGAGAATCACCAACATCGATAATCTATTCGACAAAATCATCAATACACCCCTCTATCTGAATCTTATGCTTCCATATTTCGAAGGTTGTATGACACCAATAGACTTGCTTTGCTTGAGGTCAAACCAGATGATCCCACCAAAGTGGTAAAAACTATAGGGAACATTTGTTTTACCCTTATCATAGACAAAATGGGCATGACATAAATAACTACCATGTATTTAAGGATATAGTACAAGACCTCATTGACTTGGGGGCCATCAAGCTTGACAACCCCCTAGCTCAACAAAACCAAAATCTTGGTATCTTCCAAACACCACTTCCTCATCATGAGGAGGTGCAATCCACAATGGGAGGGTCTAACATCAAGACCCCTCCCAATCAAGTTAACCATGTTCAACAGTACCAAGGTTTTGTAGGTGCCATTCATGTGGTAACCCGAGGTCAACAATGACAAAACAATCAACAAGATGCACGACAACAACCCATTCAATAACCCATGAACTCACAAGCAAGGGAGTCTCAACCTGTTCCATCACCACCCATCCAAATTTCCCCAAATCCTTCTCCACCAATCCACATTCCCAACCATTCTAATCCATCAAGTCATCCCATCAACCCCCCCAAAGGCCAATCATTTCTCTGAGTAGCTGGTTAACCACGAGTTTAAAAATGGCTTCATCAAAACTATCTATTTATGACCTAATTCAACAATCTCCCCAACATCGTGAGGCATTAATGGATATTCTAAAATCCATCGAACTCCAATCTCAAGATTCCAATGCCTTTAATAACTTTGTAGGGAGTATTCAAACATGCATGGAGCCTTCCATCATGTTTTATGACTTTGAGATTAAACCAATCTCATCAGAATTGGTGGACCCTCCATTGCATATAATGGCTAAAATTGATAGGAAGCCATTCAAAAGAGTCTTAATTGATATCGGCTCCTCCATTAACATCATCACCACATCTGCCCTCCATCATCTCAATCTTCCTCCATCTCACATAACCAAATCCACCTTCACATTGAAAGCATTTAATGATGCTCTCTGCTCTACAGTTGGCACTATTGTTTTACCCATCGAAGTAGGGGTAAAAATATTGCATACCTTGTTCCACATCTTAGAAGGATCCATGGCATACAATGTACTCCTTGGAAGACCTTGGATGAGGGAAATGAGATGTGTCCCTTCCATATTACATCAATGTCTAAAATACGTACATGAAGGGCAAGTACATTGCATACCAATGGATGTTGAGCCATTTAAGTATTGCAACTTCATCTCGAATCCTTATGAATCCATGCTTCCTTCTACCCACCTTTTCCTCACATCATCCACCACATCATCAATCACTCCATCCAATCCTTCATCAAAAGCTCCCATTCCTGAGGAGCTTCCCATCACCAATTCCAACCAAGCATCCACTTCTACACCTTCATTATCATCATCATTGACTACATGTACATGTGGTCAAACCCAATCCATGCCATCCACATCATCATCCCCTTCATTGGTCACAACAATTCCTTCACAACCAAATCCATCTCCATCAGCCAATGTTTCACAAGTCGAATTATCAAACTGTGAGATGCCCACATCTTCCCCATCATCCGAGCCATTAGCCAACCATGAGCCTCCCATGTCCACTTCATCCTCATCATCCCAAGTTGAGGTCCACCTCACCAACCCTGGTATTGGTGAATATGTGGTCCAAGACATCACAATCACACCACTCAATATCTCAACTACCAAGGATTTTGATCACCCATGTGACCCACCTTTATCTATAGGAGTGGTATACAATATGGGTTCGGTGCCTAATAGCATAAATTTTGTGTATGGGGGGATAAAATATTTGTCTAATCCTACTCCCCTAGAAGAACCCAAACAACCACCACCTACCAATATCCAACAAATGATGGGTTTTCCATCCCACTATTTTCATAGACATAATTGGCAAAGACATGGCTTAGGCCGATATGAATAGGGAGTGCCTCAACTTATTGATGTCCCATATCAAGAAGTGCATGACCATTCAGGTCTAGGTTATCACCCACTTCCCACCATATCTTCTTTTGAACAAGCCTTCCAAAGGCTTAATCTAAATTTAGAAGAAGAAGCCCTCCACCTCGATGACTCTGATGAGGAAATGTATGAAGAATTCGACCTCATGTCGATAGCTTCTGATGAATCTGATGAGGAATCGGAGCCCATCATTCCCCACACCGAACAAGATGAGTTTTATCTCAGAATGTTCCCCATCCATGAGCCCATATTTCACTTGCTTCTTCCACAAGAGTGAGTCGAACCTACCGGTGAACCACCACCTCCATCTCATTAATCCATCTCATCAACCAAAATTGTAACATATGTATATAATGCAAAAAAAGAGAAAAACATAAAACAAACAAAAATATTTTCTTTTTTGCATTTCATGTATATAGCATTTAGTTAAGTGCATTTATTTGTGTTGCTTGTTGCTGTCCAGGTTTACCAAGGTCCTAGCATCGGTTCTTAGGCTCTATCCATCCCATCCATTTCACCTCCTCCATTTTCCCTTAAGTCAACATGAATCCTACTGACTTATTCACCCCACTCCGTAATCCATATGATTTGGCAAAGCCAATTCCTATTGACATGAGCCTTATTGATATGGATCAGATTTCCTCACCACCATCCTTTTCTGAATTTGTCCTATCTAAGGAATTGTTAAGGGCTTCAGCCAACTACATTCCTCCATCCCCTCCACCTTCACCTTCACCTTTGAATCCTAAGGTTTTCCAGGTAGACGTAGATGAGGATAAGTCAGAAGAGTTTGATGACATCTTAGATGACATTCATCTAATCCCAACTCCCCATCAACTTGAGGAAGGTTCTCACATGTCTATTGAAGATACTATCGATGTGAACCTTAGTTCAGACACAGACAATCCCCAAATTGTCAAGCTTGGCAAAATCTTATCCAAATATGAACAAGAGCAATTAATTGCTCTCCTCAAGAGGAAGAAGGGAATTTTTGCATGGTCCTACAAAGACATGCCTGGTCTTGACCCTAAGTTGGTTGTCCATAATCTCACCTTACATCCTGATGCTAAGTCGATCAAACAAAAACTTAGAAGGATGCATCCTACCATTGCCCTCTTGGTCAAAGAAGAGCTTCAAAAGCTATTAGATGTGGGTTTCATTGTACCCATTGATTATCCTGAGTGGCTCTCAAACATGGTACCCATTCGTAAGCCTAATGGGGTGATACACATTTGCACTGATTTTTGAGATCTTAACAAAGCATGTCCTAAGGATGACTTTCCTCTTCCAAACATTGATACTCTTGTCGACACTTGCGCTGGCCATGAAATGCTTTCTCTCATGGATGGTTTTTTAGGATACAACCAAATTCGAATAAATCCTGATGACCAACACAAAACAACATTCACTACACCTTGGGGAACTTTTTGTTACAAGGTGATGCCCTTTGGCCTTAAAAATGTAGGTGCCACTTATCAACATGCCATGACATACATTTTCCATGACTATATGCATAAGATTATCGAAGATTATGTGGATGATCTCTTGGAAAAATCCAAAACTCGACAAGAGCACATTGGTGTATTGGAAAAAGTTTTTGACCGACTTCTAGAGCATAATGTAAGGTTGAACCCCAAAAAGTGTGTCTTTGGTGTTACCTCTGGCAAACTACTAGGGTTCATTGTCTCCAAAAGAGGCATTGAGGTGGACCCAAACAAGGTCAAGGCTATCATGGAGATGCCTCCCCCAACAAATTTAAAGGAATTGCATAGTTTACAAGGAAAGATCCAATCGATCCATCATTTCATTGCACAACTTTCTGATAAATGCAGGCCATTCAATCACCTTCTACAAAAGGGGGTGCCATTTTCTTGGATAGATGAGTGCCAAAAAGCCTTTGATGACATTAAGCAATACTTAGCTTCTCCACCAGTCTTAGCTCCTCCTCATCTGAGGGTCCCCTTCTATCTTTATGTTTTAACAATGGACTTTGCATTAGGGACAATGCTTGCACAAAAGAATGAAGAAAATTGAGAGCAAGTTATCTATTACATTAGTCGAACATTGGTAAGCTATGAAACCAGATATGCTTATGTAGAAAAATTGTGCTTAGCAGTGGTTTTTACCACTAAGAAACTTTGATATTACATGCTTAGTCACACAACATATGTCATAGCTAGAGAAAATCCTCTGCGTTATATGATGTCTCACACTTACAATAACACCCACACCGCTAAATGGATAATGCTTCTTACTGAATTTGACCTTGAGTTCATTAGCCAAAAATCCATTAAAGGTCAGGTCATAGCCGATCAACTTGTGGAAGCTCCACTACCTAGTGATCATCCCTTGATTATTGAGCTCCTAGATGATTCGGTATTCACTATCACTGAACAAGAAGAAGATGTCATTCCAGAGGAAGACATCGATATCACACTATTCTTTGATGGTTCTAAGTGCGAGAAAGGTCAAGGTGTTGGAGTCATGTTTCATACACCCTAAGGGGTACCTATCCCCTTATCATTCAAACTTGACTTCCAATGCACAAACAACACTATAGAGTATGAAGCCTTAATATTAGGCCTTCAATCAGCTATAGCTATGGGCATAAAGTGTATCAAGATATTTGGTGATTCTCAACTTGTTTTCAAGCAAATCAATAGAGAATACCAATGTAAAGAACCTACCATTAAACTTTATCATGAAGTAGCAATGAAATTGCTCTCTACATTTGAATGGTATGAAATCGATAATTTGCCACGTTTGACTAATAGATTTGTAGATGTGATGGCCTCTCTTGGATCATTGATTCCAAAAGACTCCTTAGGAGAGGTACAACCTCTAATTATCACAACAATCTCTAAATCTACAATTGTCCATGCTGAATCTAAGGATGAAAAGGATGTTTGCTTTATCCAGTCGGATCCATATGAGCCTTGGTCAAGCCAAATAGTAGCCTTTCTCAAGTTTGGAACACTCCCATATGACATGTCTCGAACTACTAAATGCACTTTCAAGCAAAAAGTAGCTCATTTTGTTCTCTTGGGGGATGTGTTGTATAAACATGGTTATGATGGAATCCTCCTTCGATGTCTCGAGGTTGTTGAGGCACAAAGAGCCATAGTTGAAGCTCATGATGGTACTTGTGGTGGTCATTTTAGTGGGATGGCCATCACAAAGTGTATTCTATGCATGGGTTATTATTGGCCCACCATGGAATGAGATTGTTGCACTTATGTCAAACATTGTAAGCAATGTCAAGAGCATGCTAATTTAACTCATGTACCATCACAAGCATTACAACCTATTCAAAGCCTTTGGCCCTTTTCACAATGGGGTCTTGATTTAATTGGAAAAATCTCACCTCCTTCCTCGGGACAACATACATTCATCATCACAACCACTGAATACTTCACAAAGTGGGTTGAGGCAATTCCTTTAACCAGTATGATAGGACCTAGAATTATGGAGTTTTTACTTCATCATATCATTTGTCATTTTGGTATTCCCTCAAAAATCATCTTCGACAATGACAAGTCTTTCAAGAACAAGGATGTTCAAGCACTTTGCGAGAAATATAACATCCAACATAGTTTCTCGACTCCTTATTACCCATAAGCAAATGGATAAGCTGAGGCTACCAACAAGACCTTAATTGCTATTCTCAAGAAACTGGTTAACAAAAATCATAGAGATTGGCATACTAAAATTCCCTTGGCATTATGGGCTTATCGAACAAGCATCCACATGCCTACTAGGGCAACACCATTTTCATTGGTCTATGGAGCCAAAGCAATCATGCCTCTTGAGCTTGAGATCCCCTCCTTGCAAATTTCTTTGCAAGAATTCATAGATGATGACACTGCTAGACAAGCACATCTTGACCAACTCACACTTCTTGATGAGAGGTGAGTCAATGCTTTAGAGCATTTACGAGTTTATCAAGACCACCTAAAGCATGCTTACAATACCAAAGTTCATCTACATGAATTCCAAGTAGGAGATCTTGTCCTTAAAGAGAATCAACAAAACACCAATGCATTACCGCATCTTCATGATAAATTCATGGCTAATTGGTTGGGTCCATACATTATCACTCAAAAAGTGGGTAAAGGTACTTATAGGCTTGCCAGTCTAGAGGGAGAGGAAGAACCTGAACCACTTAATGTTATACACTTGAGAGCATTCTATGCTTAATGAGATTTATATATATGTATATATACATGGCTAATACACAAAAATATTGCATTTCATTTGCACACATTTCATTTAAAAAATTGCATTCACACATTTCATTTCATATTCATTTCATAAAATTTCATTTCATATATTCATCCACATTTCACATTTCATATTAGGGATCATTTATTCAGTTCAAGGTATTAATTGGTCCAATAAAGTCATGTTGCCTTAATCAGGGGCACCTTCACAACATCATCCACACCATTCCACCAAGTCAAATTATCATTTGCCTCCATATATCCATAATTCCTAGGTGTTTTCGATCACTCAACCACTCCTAGTGTTTTAAGCAAACCACAAATACATGTCAAGTTTTTTTTAGGACCATTACACAATCTTCACTAAGAAAATCTTGAGTTCTAGGAATTGACTCCAAAACATTCTTGAACCAAACACAATTTCACATCTTAAAAACATCTTGTGTCAAAGAGGGATAACACCATACTTGGTTTGAACCTCGAAGTGAAAAGGGTATTCCTTGATTGTCCCATCATGCAACATAGTCCACAAAAATAGTGGTTTTCACCACTATCACAATTTCAAAATAAAAGAAAGAGTAGGGAAAAATTCCTAAAAACTCTAAATATTTTACACATCACACACCATTGATCATTGGGTTGTAAGGATCGTACTACATTTCTAGTCATATGGTTAGGTAGTCATCCCCAAAACTTAAGAGATCAAAATTCTTGGACTATGGAGCTAGTCTCCATCGAAGCTATAGATGCTTGACTAGTAGTGGAGTACACTCATGCATGGTGACACATCTCTTTTAAAGAGACCTCTGATCACACATACAGATAAGCTAGCTTCTTGGTCTCATCCATAATAGGTCACACCCAATTTACTCAATATGAGTTAATGAACTCACTTGCACACACATTGGTTCTTGATTGCCTCGAGTCATTACCATGCTCTTGATTCGGTAAATGAATTCATTGCACACACATTTGGTCCTAGAGGAATTAGGTAGTTTTAGTGAGTTTGTTTGATGCCACTAGTATGTCTAAGTCTCTAAAAAATAGTTATTTTTCCATATCAACATCCATATCTTCTTCCATGTCAACATCCATGTCATTTCATGAGTCTTCTCATCTCACCTACCACCAAGTTTGGTGCCCCTGATTAAACAACAATGCTAAACATGGCCAAGCAAAATCTAAACTATGAATGATCATTAGAACATTTGCATTTTATAAATTATAATACTAATACAAATATCATCACACAAAAACATATACACAAAAGCATTCACACAAAATATAACACAAAAGTAAAAGCCATGTATATATATAAATATCACATATACAATGAGTGCCCAAAGGCTACATACAATGGAGCACCAAGGCTCATATACAAAAAGTGCATCTAAGCACTAGCTAAGCCCTCCAAGAGGACCCCTATGACCTAGAAGGAGCCCTAGACCTAGAGCTATGCCTAGACTCACTATGCCTAGCAGACTCGAATATAGATAAGGAAGGTGGATCTAGAAGTGAAATATGATGCTCCATCAACCTATCCTCCAATGACTCGATATACCTCTATCGAGATCGAAGGTATGCTATGTCAAGATTATGATGATGCTCCCTCTCTAGTAGCTCTACTTGGAGCCTCATGATCCTCTCCTCTTGAGCTATCACCATCACATCTCACTCTACCACCAGCTGCTCCAACCTCACCCAATCCTCCTCACTCTGACCTAGAGGTCCATCTAAAGTCTCCTCCACATCATCCCCATATCTACCATCTCCTCCACTCCCTAGAGCCTACCTCATCACACCCTTAGCCCTCCTCCTTTGACTATCATATCGAAGGCACCTCCATCACTTAGGAGCCTCATCGATCTCCTTGAACCTCATCCCCATATCCACCAGCTACTACTAGAGTCGGTGCCCATGGTGGTTGTGTAGTGAACCATGCATCATACTCTGTAGTAGTCCCTACATCATCCACATCATGGAGATCTATCTCCTCATCATCCTCATAAGTCTCCCTCCATGCCTCAACACATGGTAACCCTATCTCATCTCGATACCTCCTATAGAGCACTAGCTCATCAGGAACCCCTTACCTCAAGCTAAACTGATAGAGCACCCATGAGAACTGAATATACTCAACCTCACTCTGATACCTCCCAACCACCCACCTAGCCTACCTAACCCATCATAGCTACTCTCCATATCCTATCCACCTGGCACCCCACCATGGCCTCCATATCACTTGGGTAGATGTCAATCCAACCCATAAATCCCTGTACCACTAACTCATCCATAGGATGACTCAATTGTACCTCCTCCACCACTACCCATCTCCTAGCATAGGGCTGATCCCTATCCCAACCTACAACTGGTAGACCCTTCGATCGAGCCATACTAAAATGCTCCCATCCCTAACACTATAGTAACAAACTACATCCCAATCCCTTCCTCCCCTACCTCCTCACCTCATAAATCTCCTGGTACATCTACACCAATAAGGTAGGAGCCCATGCATACACCTATGGTGTAGTGATCATATCACTCACCAACCCTATGAGGTTCCAAGGGAACCTACAATTGGTATTATTTGAGACCATGATGTTGGCCAACATGAACATTACCAAAGTTGGTAGGGCATCTAATTTCTTGTCCACATACATGGACAAGTATGAAATACCCCCACATGTCACCACCACACTCTACTAGCTATCACCAAACATCTTCCTCATATCTGTTCCCTGATCATGTCCAACCTCGACATGAATCCCCTCCATCGATAGCTTGAGGATGCGATATACATCCTCAAGTGTGAGGGTAATCTCTCTAGTGGGGAGCTGAAAGGTCCCCCTATCTGGATCCCACCTCTCTACCAAGGTAGAGAGGTACCCCTCATCCACCCTCACCACATCTATCCGGGCTACCTCTACTAGCCCCACAACCTCCAACCAATCCCAATCCTCACCTTGCAATGCCTTTCTCATCCTAGGGATGAGAGGTGAGAACCGATGTTGAGCCTCCAAAATCCTAAGTTGCAACACAACACAAAATATTTGTTGTTAATACATGTTCATAATTAAAAAAAAAAAAAAAAAATTTGCACAAAATTAAAAAGAGCTTCAAAGAGGGACTTACCTTGGCAAATCGTACTTCCACTTTAGCCGCACCTTCCACCACCATAGCTTCCACCCACCTCTCCACCTCACTTCACTCCACTCCACTCCACCCAATTCTCCTAGATGCAGCTTCACAAATTCACAAATACAACAATGAGCTCCATTTTCACCCTACAGGCTATTTATAGCTACTTCAGGCACCTTGAAATGCCCATGGGCATTTCTTGGTGCATTGAAGTGCACCATGGTGTTTGGGGAGCACCCAAACACTGGTGGGCATTTGCGCATGCAGTAAGCGCCAACCGACGTTTGGCATCAAAACTGACAAAAAGATAAAATCAATGCAAAATAGTGGCTTACCCCCACCAAATCACTCCAAATTGCATCCATGCATCCATTTCATCATATTATCAGGTTTTGTGAAGGTCCAAACCGATTTGGATGCATAATTTTAGTTTACGCCCAAAAGGCACAAAATCACTTATCAAATTCCAAAGCACTCCAAAATGGTCCAAATTTTCACAAAATGACCATAATCATCATTCTCATCATCAATGCTTCATTTTCACATCATTTCCAATCATCAATCATAACATTTGCACATTTTCCAAGTTCAAACAAAAATTCAAGTGAACCTCGTATCTAGTGGTTTATTCTATCTACTTGGTGATTGCAGTGATTGGTATCCATGCAATTCGGTAAGATGAATAAATCACCATAAGGACACTTGGTCATTTTCATCATCCCATATCTCCTTGTTCAAAATCACAATAACCTTTGGTACTTCACATTTTGAGTGAAACCATGCCAAGAACAATTTGCACAAAAGTTATCATTGATGGCCTAGTTCGTGGGGCTTGAAACATGGACAAAATCACATTTCATCATTTCCCATTTCCTTGATAGTCATCATGGTGACTAGCCTTAGCTAGGGTGATTGGTTCCGACCATAGGAATTACCTGATAGTCACTAGCTGGCCCTCTGAAGTTGACTCTTTTTATTTGCATCTTCATCTTTGCATATCAATGATGCTAGAAGGCACATTCTTCAATAACATCGAATCACCCCAAATTTTGGGTAACCACATTTGGTTTTGACTTTCCCACAATGGGATACATCTTACATGATCATGGCATCTACACTTGGAAAAAACCTCTTTCACCATTGGGGCAAAAACATAATCATTTTACATCATTCATATCATCCACAATTACACCATTCATCCATACAATCATTTGCACTCATTTTTCAATTGGCTCATGAGATTCATCCACAAACTCATTCACCAATTGAGGGGGTAAGCTACGCAATCAAAATTCTTTTATCTCCAAGCTCATGTCCACATCTCAACAAAGTTGCTTCACCATCAAGCCAAAATAGGTGTCTCATATTTTTGCACCGCATTGTGTTTCATGCAATGCGGTACAAAAAGGGGCATCTGTAGACACCAAAATCTAGCCACTTGTCATCCATCCAGGTCTTCCCACCATTTTTACCCATTATTTACATATATTTATGTATATTTGTTTAATATATATTTAAATATTAATATTTTATATTATATTATATATATTTAATAAATGTATATATATGTGTAAATTAATCTCAGCCATCCATCTTGGTCTAATCCTAGCCATTCATCCACCTTAATCCATGCCACCTACCTAGATTTAATCTCCACCCTCCATCATGTTTTAATCTTGATCACACAAATTGTGTCATTGAAACCCTAATGTGCCCTAGGGAAGATTATAAATAGGAGTCATTTTGATGGCTCAACCCCTGGAATCCCTAAGCAATCTAAGCAGAGCTTTTAGAAGTCCCCTTTCGCATCCCTCACCTTCATCTCCACATCCACCACCGTAGCCCTCACCCAAAGTAGATCTACTTCTGCAGACCTTGCCTCAACCCCTGAACACCTTGCTGCTACCCTCGAGCACCCCTCTACTACTCTTGAGTGCCTCTGGGTGCTTTCCACCATCCTCGAGCACCTACGTGCATTTCCTACTATCGTTGAGCACTCGTGGGTATTTCAAACCTTAGATCTACAGACCAACGAACCCTCGGGTGTCGCTAGGGCATCTGCATACCTATTTTCCTGCAACGATGACAACGATAGATCAAAAAGCGATAAGTTTACAAGGTAAATCTTCCATTATTGTATTGATTTCATTATTTCTATATTTGCTCATAGAATTGTTATTTGATAGCTAGGGTTTTTATTGATTTTTGAGGGTCTCACATAGTGGAGCCCTCACAGTTGCTATTAACCCTCTTTTGTCATTTTTTGTGTGCAGATCTAGAGATATACAGGTATTTGGTAGCTTCTTAAGCTGGAGTGGTCCGGTCAATGGATAGTTGAAGCCCACTCACCTCGTTGGGAGCAAAAATGAGCTTTGAAGACACCACAAGCATTGTTGGCTAGGGTTTCAGAGAACCCTAGCATATTGTATTAATTGTATCAAAATAAATAGTGTAAACCCCTATTTGGGGCACATTTGATTGTATTGAGATCCACCGACATTAATAATATAAGATCTATTTTATTGTGCAATCTCTTGTATCATTGTTTGTTCATTTTCTGTTATCTATATTTGGTGTTTCATTTTTGTCTTCACACAAAATATCAAATAATCACAAGATGCCAAATAATGTAATATTATTTAATAACATTTATAGGTAAAGCTATCATGTTAAGCTATTGTTTCTATAGCCTAAAAAAGTTTCCATAAAAATATTTGGACATTGACCCTATAAATTGTTAGGAAGAAATAAGGACATTATGTTTTGGTGAGTCTTTCACTCCATTTTCTATCCTATTCATCACTATCACTAGACATAAATCTTAAAATTAAGGAATTCTAGGTGTATAGGGAAGTTACATCCACATACAAGGATTTCTCTTAAGTAGATGTCATTGATAGGATGAATTCCTTTCTATACTACCATGGTACCTTGTACAATTATCTTTCATATACCTTAAGGTCTCTCTCATGTACAACCACATATATTGAGAGGACTAGCTTCTTCCAGTAACTAATGGATATGTAATAAGGGTGAGTATATAGAAAGGTTTGGTATATCAGAATAGTGGTATATTAAAAGGGGACCATATGGGAGATATAAGGAACCCTCACTATGACAACACTAAAATATTTTCTTATAGAATCATAGTTACTCAAAGGCATTAATTTTTTTCATTGGAAGACCAAGATGAGGACCACCCTAGTGGTTGTGAAACTCTAAAACATTGTCATAGGGAAAGTCACTTGACCTAAAGAGGATAAAGAGGCTCAATAGTAATTTTATGAGGTAGATGCCAAGGCACTAATGATCATAACCCTTTCCATAATAGATGTTGTTTAGCCATACATTTATGAAGTATAGACATCTAAGGAGGCATGTTATACAATTTCTACCATATTTGAAGGGAAAAGTGAATCAACAATTCTTCAACTTCAGTAACAACTCCATGCATTGAGAGTTCAATATGGAGAAATCATTGAAGAATTTATTTACAGTTTGAATACCATGGGAGATATAGTAGAAGATAGCATCTTAGGACCCATTATACTTATAGCCCTACAAGATTATTTTTGAGTACTGATTATGTTAGGACCACATCCTAACACTATGATGTAGTAACCCATGCTTAACATGGAGGACATATACGATAATGTTTTATAGTATTTTGTAATAGTTTGTGGAATTAGAAACACCTATACAAGTGGTACCATTATATGTATTTGTTATCAAGAATATAACTATTTTGTTGGTAGAATATTTTAGTTTGGGTGGAATTTTACATGTAATCCAACCTTGAGCATTAGGTAGAGAGATGAAGTCTATAAAACTGTGAGGGGTAGGAATGAATGTATATTTTTGCAAAATTGAATGAAAGCATTTAAGGAGGTTGCCCCCTTAAAGTGGCCTATGATTTTGTATTACTTTGTGAGATTATTTTATTTTTACACTTATATTTCGTATTGTAATATCTTGTGTTCCATGCATTTATGTTTTATTGCAATATTTTTGTAAATGTGCTAATTTTAACAAGAAGGTTCCTAAAAAATGGTATCAACGCACTTTCTAGGGTCGTGTTCTACTGTGAATGAGATAGTTTCTGCCATTTTGACTGTTAGGTATAAGATTTCATGTTTTTGTTTTTTTCTAGTTTTATTATTTAAAAAAAAAAATATAGCCTTTGTTTTCTACATTAGTTTCTTAGGTTAGAAACCTTGTGCTGAGGATTTTATAATATCATGGAGGAGCTATCATTATTGGCTAAGCTAGATTATCCATAAAGCATCTAATGAAGTGAGGGGTAATCAGGCTCCAATACATAGGCCTCAAATAACATCCATCTATAGAATTGGGCTCCCACATATCTTTGGATATATCAAGAGACCCCTTAGGATTAGGAGAAACCTTTATCCCTTAGGAATATTTTTATCCTTGTATTATCCATAGCACATTGGATACAACATTCGAAAATATCACCCTTTCATTTTGATAGAGAGGTAGGTAGTTTTATCAAGGGTATGTATGGAATCCTCCTTTAGTAATGGCCTAAAATATTGGTCTAAGAACTATTATTCATCACTGCAGTATAATAGAGGGCTTATGTGCAATACATACACCTTGGATTAGATTACCCTATTGTGTTGAATATAAAGCCTGCAACAAAATATTGTTCTATGAATGTTTTACTTATAACCATAACCCTACCATATAAATTGCGTATACAAAGAATACATCCCTATTCTAGAATTACTACATGAAAATAAATAAAAAAAATTATAGAGAAACATAACAGACAAGCCAAAAAATATTAGAGTAAAAAATAGTAGAAACATGGTGGTTAGTTTTAGTAACAATCAAGAATATTTAATCATAGTCATAGTTAGTAGCAGTCAGTAGTTGTTATTGCCAGTAATAGCTGCCTATGACAATAAGAATTTATAACAAATAGGGACTAGCCCATGATAGAGTTAGTTAGATAATTGACAAAATAGTGTCAAGATTGGTTGAACAATGTTAGTAGTCAGAATAGAGTCAAACCAAAATAGTATCAATAGTCAGAATAGAAATTACAAAGGATATTTTGGAACCGATTCTTGCATCCGTAGGATTTCGATTGTCACGCTACAAGAATCCATTTGAAACCAACGAGCTATTACAGGCTCTGGTCAACCTGCCTCATTGTTCTGTTAAACACAAATATTGCTAAAGAAAACTACAGAACGGGTAAGGAAACCCCAACGGTAATTCTATGACTAAAACTCTAATTACACGCTCCAGATTAATATTATACTATATGTATTAAAATGACCAAGCAAGAAAATAACCATTTATTATGCCTTATGTAGACCGGTGCCTAGATTCATTGGGCTGTTATAGCAATTTAACAACAATTCTATCATGAAACAGAAAGAAGGGGAGGAGAAAAATTGGCGTTCTTAATCTTATTCGAATATCGCAATAAAACCAAGAGTTAACCAACGAAAGAAACGTATATAATGCGTTCAAATAATGTAACCCATTACACAGTGACACACAATGCTAAGACAAAAGATATAATAGAAAAGAGACTCAGAATTGTATTGATTTCATAAAGTTTACATGCAGAGTGGGCAGAATGCCTTTTAACTCTATTTTTCTCAAAGAAAATATATCAATACAATGAAAATATCCTGTTCAAATAATGTAACAGGTCTCTCCTACTCTCCTTGTTCCAATATGGTAACAATAGAGTCTCTAAATCTCAAGCTCAAAAAGGTAGGAAATAATCTCAGCTTCTTGAACACTTTCCTATCACAATCCTGCAAAGCAAAGGGAAGAATAAGAAATGAGAGAGAAAAATAGACACATAAGGGGATACAACAACACAACTAACAGGGCACTCAAGTATACCTCTTAGCAAAAATGCTATTCTCTAATTGCTTGATGTAGAACTTGACCGCAACTGCTTCCTTTTATAGCTGTTGGTTCTTGATTCTATTATTTCTGGTTCATCTCTGACCTTACACTTGTCAGCATCTGATTGAACTTCAAAACTGGTACAACTGGCTTCCACTACTCTTGCTGTTTTGGTTGTACTCTCTTCTTTGAATTTTTCAACAACAATTCAATCTAACCAGTGATGGAGGGGTTAGGAGAACCTTTTTCTTTTTCTACTACTTCTTCATGTATTGTTTCTCTGTCAACTACTGCCGGGACTTTTTCTGTTGGCTCAGACTTCTATTGTGATGAACTTGCTTCCAGCTGTTGATCATGAGTTTTAACTCCTTTCCCTTTTTGGGCTTTTTGTAGCTTTTTTATTTGCTCAGTTATTAATCTCCATACTTCTGTATCAAATGTTGCTGCAATCCTCAGCATATTCATCTCTTGCAAAATTCTATTTTTTTGTGTGGCAATAGTGAGCCTGTTCATTTCATATTGAAAGAGTAACATTTCCACAGTATTCACCACAAGAGTAGTTTGTCTAATCATTTCGGCCTCATCACCTGATTCACATTCAAATATTTCTATGGTACACTTGAATACTTCTTCTATATCAGAGGCCTCTAAGCATTGATCTAAGGAGAGACCAATATCTTCCAGTATTTCTATTGCATCTTTGATCAGATTATCCATTTCATTTACAACATCTATCCACTTCTTTCGGTTTGCTCCAAACAGAGCTGCTTTGAAAAACTCAAAACTGAGCTGAATTTTGTGGCCATCATCTGTTATTATCTCTTGTCCTTGCAGTTCTTCAAAATGGTCTCCTATAAAATCTAGGGTAGGGTGGATGACTTCAAAATCTTCTTCTCTTTCTTGTAATAATGTCAGAATTTCTTGAGCAGTTACTTGGATCACCCTCATCTGTCTAAACATCTCAGAAAACCCACTGGCATGAGCTTTTATTTTCATTAACATGTCTTTCTTCATTGCATTCAGATAATAGACATGATCTTGAATCTTCACCACTGAAGGGGGCTGTGCACTTGAAGTATCTCTTCTGGCCAATTCTTCCTGTTGTTTACTTATTAATGCTTTCAATTCTACCTTTTCCTTCTCCTCTTTTTCCAATTGTTTTCGTAGCTCTACAATTTTCCCAATGAATTGGTCTATGGCTTGATTTTGCATTGCCTTGACAACTTTGGCCACTTCACCTTCTTTCCCTAGTACTGATGAGCCCCTTGTTTCCTCATTGACTCTGAAGACTAGTGGGTCTTGCAGAGCAGGAAGATTTATCTCTGCTATATCTGATACAGGTGCTTCTAATTGTGACTCTTCTGTAAACTGTTCTCCTATATTTCCCATCCTTGCTATTAACTGTAATTCTTGTTCATCTGCAGTAGTGAAGGTAGTCTGCTCATCTGTTCTTTCCAAAACAACCTTTGTAGAGGGTAAGGATAATCTGGGCTTTTTATTTTCTACAGGAGTTATCTCTGTTTGCTTTCTTACTAGGTGACTTCGGAATAGATCACCAAATCCACCAGTTCTTCTACTATTCATTTGTATTACCGATGGAATTTTAATCTCCTGTCCCTTTATGCTCAAAGAGGCAGGGATGGCCATGGGTGCCAATTTCTTCACACTAGTTACAACTAATACTCTATCAGAAATGGGAACTACAACTTGCTCCATGGGTGAAGCTTTCTGAGCAGATGTGATTACAAGTTCTTTCCCCTTACTTGCACTGGGTTCTTGGGAAACTTCTTGAGGAGTGCTTGGTGCCGATTCTATTATGAGATGAGCACTTCCAGGAGGCCTGACTTGTTGCTCTACTATATCTATAGTTTTAACAGTGACCTCCATTAGATCGATGCCCTGTTCTTCTATCAACTCCAACAAGGGGTCTTCTCTGATTGCTTGGCCTGCCCCTAGCAAAATAGGAGCTACAACATCTACTGAACCTTCCCGAAGCCTCCTTAATTCTATGGGGTAATCATAGGCCTCACAAACCTGTGTGTTGCCCCTCTTTTTGGGAGGGAATTTATCCCATACTCCCTGCAAATCCAATCCTTTTTCCATAGCTTCTAATAAGCTTTCCTCAAAAGTGTCTTCACGATGCAGAATTCGGGCGTATTCCCTTTTTACCATCATTTTGTTGTATGTCCCTTTTGGGTCATAAAATCTCCAAGTTATTTCATCGAATCCCCTGTTATCCAATTCAAACATTCCCTTGAGCAGGGAAGGGTAGCCAACAAATATAAAATCTCCAAAATGATAGGGAACATCAAGCCAGGGGACTTTACCATGTTTCTTCACCAACCTCATCTTAGCCTCTTCGGCCACTTGCCTGCATAATTCCAAAGCTGCTAGGGATAATGGGCAATACTTTGGTAACAACTTAGGGGGAATTTTAGCCCCATATAGTCTGATATATGTAAAACCTTCTGTGAAAAATAAATCCCCAATCTCCTTTTCTTTGATTAAAGCCCTTACTCCTGGCCCTAATCTCTCAGGAACCATGCCAGTTAAAACCCAATGGATTTCCACCATGAAGTGGTCACAGAACCAGCCAAAGTGAGTTCGTCCTTCGTGTATTCTCCAAAAACTATTTTGGACATAGGGGCTGTCAATGGCTTTCACTCTTTTCCTGGCTTCTTCTCCCAATTGACCAGCTATCAGATGGATAAAAATTGAATATTGAGAAAAATGGGGCATCTCTTGCCTTTGTTCGAAAACTGCTTTTCTTAATTCTACCATTTATTTATGCATCTGGGTACTTAACTCTAATTCCCAGGCGTATATTGGGGTGTTATATGCCCTATTGCATTGTGCAGCTAAATATAAAACCCTTTTAGTTATTCTACTGAGATCCTGTACTCCCAAAACTATGTTTATCATATCACAAAAATCTTGGACCCATGGCCTAAAAGCATTTTTCCTAATTGGGAATTCCTTTTCTATTTTCTCATGTGTATCAAACAAGGTTTTAAAAACTTCCATATCTGTAAACATTCGAGATTGATGTTCGATTACCTTGTCTACCAGAAAGGTGGTATACTCTGTCAACTTGAAAACCTTCTGGATGTGTTCGACTTTAATACTGAACACGGGCCGATCCTTATTGTCTCGAAATGTCCTCGTTCTTTCATCATACGCCACCACCAGCCAAGCCATCAAATCTGAGGAGAAGTGAACTTTCGGACATACCAGCTTTCCAAGGTTACTATTCCATCTATTATTTATGGGGAAACCTTTATACTGTAACCTCTGTGCTTTGTGAAACAAATCGGCCATTATCCATGGGGTCCGGTCATCGTTCTCCATCACACGAGCAAAACTCTTGATACATGCATTGTCGATCTCGTACTGTTGTGTTGGGGTAGGTATTTTATCAGCTCCACATTTCTGAGAAAATTCATACATTGTGCTACCGAGAATAGGTGGTCCAGAGATCACAGAGTATGGTGACCTATCTGTGATGAATTTTATGGCTTCCCTAGTGTCTTCTGGTATGAAAACGTCTCCCCATGATGCCATTGATCTCAATGTAGCAGGTCGGGTCCTTCTGTGATAGTGAAGCTTGAAAATCCTCTTCTCTCTATACTTCTTGTGTATTAATCTCTGCTCTTAACTTGCTAGGGTGGTAATCTTGACTGATTTTTGTGAGCTCATATATAGGGTGGCGAAATGGGTTTGATAATTTCGCACGTTTTGTCATCAATACGATGCCACCAACTACTATTTTAAATTGGCCAAAGAAATTTTGCCAACGCGTCCCTTTCTGGAGTTGAGCGTTAATGATGGGTAATGTTCTTCATCCTACGTGTCTCGGGGCCTTTTGGTTTGTGTGCCTATAATCATTAAAACTTTTACTATTTGCCATTGGAACCCTTTTTATCTAACGTGGAACTAGGATGTGTAATGGGGATGACTTCCATTTTGAATCTCGTGCCACCTCAGCCCCGAACGATAACTAAATCTTGGGGATTGATTATATTTTACTTAGGCAACAATCACCCTCGGGATCTTCACAAGATTCGATTCTTGGTGTGAGTGTCTACCATTATTATCTCAAATACCCTTAGCTTCCCTGAGTCAACCATGATCAAGCGCAACCATCGGATGTGCTTCTATTCTATCACAACCTTGGATATTTTTAAAACTTGTAGGTTAGTTATTTCAAAAGAAAACATGCTTTAAACCTTTTTAATTTTGACCAATAAGGATGGTAATTAATGACGGGTTTAAAGCCTTGTTGACTATGTTTTAGGATTTAATTAATCAAGTGTTAATTTAAGCTTACCTTTTGGTTTACCTTTAGAGTGTGCGCTACCGTTGGATTGATTCGAGATGAAGCGCATCCGTTGGATCCATCGAAAGATACCCTATGGATTAGTTTCATTTGTATTCCATGATGTTGACTTTGACTTGCTCGATGTCATTGGATCTTTTTAACCTTGATGGAGCGCTACCATTGGATTATTGGTATTGCTTTAATACTTTGGTCTTTGATTCATGTGCTACCATCAGATCCTGGAAAGGATTAGCGCAACCGTTGATGTCCCGGGACCATTGGATCAAACGTCGATGAAGCGCTATTTTTAGCCTTGATCATGCAATTTAATTAATCATTCGATGAAGGGAACCTTTAAGACTAATCTTCTATTACTTTTTTACAACGCGCACGTTGGATCAAACGTCGATGAAGCGCTACCGTTGGATCTCTTGTCGATATTTGTTGGGTTGTTTTATCATGTTTAAGCGCTTCCATCCGATCTCATTTTAAATAGCAGTTAGATCTCCTGTAACTGCATACTTAATAACCAAAAGGATGCATCATTAGATTTGATTAATCTTGATTAAGCTGAAAGGGGGAATGATTATCCAATGTGTTATACCCTCACTAATTACGTAATTAATTTTTTAACTTTACCTTTGCTTTTCTCGATACATTACCATTCACCTTTTCGGATTTATATTTTAGCATGACCGTCAGATCTCGATTGGTGTCGGTGTGACCATTGATTTTCTTCAACCTGCGGGGTTAGTTACCTCGGGGCATATAATGTTTAAACCTTGATTAAGCTAAAAAGGGGAGTGATTAGCAATGCATTTAAACCCTTGTTAACCTTGTTTAGTAATTTTAATTAATCACATGGGGTTTTTACCTCTTTTAATGCACCTTTGTAAGAGTGCCACCATCGGATCATATTATGATCGAGCGCTATCGTCCGATCTACTGGATTAGCTTATTGTTTAACTTGAAGCTTTGACCCATGTTGACTTGTTTAAAGTTTTGACTCTTTGGGGAGTGCACAGCCATCGGATTAGGCTTGGCTCAAGCGCATCCGTCCAGATCGACGGAGTTGCATAGAATTTATTAATTTTAATCATCTTTGACCTTAGGTTATAATATTTTTAAATTTTTGATTTATTCGACCTAACCTTTAGTTAATTTATTGGAGTGCAACCGTCCGATTAAACCTGAATCGAGTGTGACCCTCGGATTAGATCTAAGGTGCTCGAATTTTATTTATATGGGGTGCATGCCCTCAAGATTTTAATTAAAAGACCTTAATGCTAACTTAATATTTTTGGACTTTAGACCAAGATATTTAATTAGTATTTCCCCTTACTTTAGAATACCTTAGGGTTTTGAATTTTTATCATTTGACTTAGACCCAAGGGAAACTTATTTTAGGAGGTTCGAAGTTTGGCTTTAAGAATCTGATTAATAAAATTTTGCCCTATCCACTTTTGAGATACTTGAGTAATAAAAAGAGGCACACATTATTAACAACCAAGGTTAGACTTCATCAAACCAACCAATGAAAACTCAAGTAACTCACACCAACTGAAGAAGTGACCAGCATTATGAACATTTTGATTGAAACCAAAAATTTAAATTTGGGGGTTTCAAAGTTGAGTCAAATTTGGCTCCAACATAGGCTCTGACTGGGACAAAGTGTTGAAAACATGAGGCACTTGAGAACCACAGAATATCCTGGTTTTATTTGCAGAAAATGAACAAAAATAAAAAACTTCAAGGCTGATAAACAAAACTTAAAAACAACAAAACATTACAATTTTAAAATCTGAAAAACTATACTAGTGACCGGACATCAGGGTCAGAGAGTATTGAAAAACTGTAATTTCCTTTCATTCACTTTCTAGAAAAGTAGGGCCAAAATTTTAGAAACAGATGAGCTTTTGAGATTATTGTAATGCTTGTTCTAGCTAAGTTATAAGATATGATTACACAAAATTTATCAAAACCTTTTGCTTCATCATGTTTAAGCCCATGTGTGTGTTTGTGTATTCATTTTGATTTCTATGTCTTTCAGAACTTTGCCATATCTGAGCAAAAAAATTAAGCCTAATATGTGATTTCACTCTTAAAAATTTTCACCATTCTGTAGGGCTCCACTGCCAGTCAAGCATCTATAGCCCCGATGGAGTTGCTTCTAATCCCATCTGGTTTTACCCTACTGCCAATCAAGCGTCTATAGCCCCGATAGAGGTTTTCCAAGATATCTCAGGTAGTGACTCAATTTAACTTTGTTTTTTATTTTTCTTTCTCGTGAGAGAAGTACTTGGATATATAAGCAAATTGTGCAACGAGTATGCCTGAGTTGAGGATTAGTTTCTGGCTAAAAGGATGAGTGTAATGATTTTTAGCTTAACCACCCTCTCAAAGATAACTTGGTTCTTTGGACCTTTGAAGTCACTTTAAGTATCATTTGTAATGTGAGGCTTTGACATGATGTTTCAATCAGCTTTGTTTTCCTTCTATTTTATCTCATATCAAACAACTATTGCATAAACACTCATATTTTGAAAATTGTAAAACTCATAAAAATCTAAAATAAATCTCTTTTTTCCTTATCATTTTTGGTGGAATCAACAGTAATGTATACTCATCAAACTAAGAATATCATGTGTATAGTAAACTCAAAATTAAACTAAACAAGAAAAGAAAAGCTAAAAAGTAAAGCACTCTATTTTTGGGGTTTTATGTTCTTTTCATTTTTTTTTTCTTTTATTTTATTCACCTTCAACAGGGATTGTACATTTTGAGGTGTTGGCCATTAATAGGAATAGCCATCATTTCACCTTGCAAGGTCTGCAACTTGTATGTATTCGGTCGATAACATGGGCTATTTGGTATGGACCAATCCATTTGGGTTCAAATTTACCTTTTTCACCATGTTTATCATTTTTAGGATCCCAATAGATGACTATATCTCCTTGAGAAAAAGGAGTACCCTTGGATTTATTATTAAACAATTTCATGGTTTTCTGAGTTTGTTCCATCATTCTATTAAGGGTCTCTCTTCTTTGTTCTTCCAATAGGACAATTTGGTCAAGCCTTCTCTGTATGGGGTTGGGGTTTTCATGGTCTTGCAATAAGAGGGAAAGTGCCAATTTTTCTATTCTTGAAGGTAATAGGGCTTTCTCTCCATAAACCATCTCATAGGGGGTTCTTCCTGTGTTTCTTTTAATAGACAACCTATCAGCCCACAAAGCAAATTTAAGTTCACTGTCCCACCCTCTCTTGTTCTTACCCAATGATATTTTTATTCTGGTTATTACATTTTTATTTGATGACTCAACAAGACCATTTCCTTGGGGGTAATAATTAGCAGAATGGGATAATTCAATTCCATATTCAACACAAAATTCTACCATTTCATAAGAAACAAAATACTGTGCATTATCTATAACCAGTTTTTGAGGAACCCCAAACCTGGTCAGAATATTTTCTTCCAAGAATTTGATGATAGTGGTAGTATTGGATGTTCTCAATGGTGCAACTTCTACCCACTTGGTGAAGTAATTTGTTGCAGTTATGATCCACTTGTGCTGGCCAGATGAATTAGGCTTGATCTCTCCAATTAGGTCAATACCCCATTGTGTGAATGGTGCTTCAATGATTACTGGCTTGAGGGGCATGGCAACCAAATGCTTCTTTCCTACAAAAACCTAGTAGTTATGACAGTTCCTAACATGTTTATATACATATTTAAAAATGGAAGGCCAATAATATCCTGCTCTCATAATTTTATTAGTTGTAGCTCTTGGAGCAAAATTTCCTCCATAGAAACCATCATGAAATTCATTGATTATTTTTGGGACTTCACTTTCATATAAACAGACTAATAATATTCCATCAGGGTGTTTCCAATATAGCACACCATCCTGTATGTAATATTTTTGAGCTTGAAGCTTGACTGACCTCATTCTGTTTGTTGACATATCTTTAGGGAATGACATATTTTGTAAGTATGACAATATTTCTTCATACCATTTGCATTCAGTATTATTTATTCTTCTGACATCATATGCCTCATCTATTGTGAGAACATTTTCAAATCCTTCTTCTTCTTTTTTGGCCAACAATTTAGCTAAACCCTACCCTTTGATAGTTTTAACTATTTTGAATTCAGCATCATATTGCAGAAGCTTTACCATCCACCTTGTTGGTCTTCCTAATGGCTTTGATTGGGAAAAAATATCCTTTATTGCTATAAAAGGAATACAAAAGTAAACCTTATTTGAGCCAAATATACCTTTGAAGTGTTCTAAATATTGGATGACTGCATAAGCATGTTTTTCTAGCAAGGTGTATTTAATATGTGCTCCTTTTAGCCCTGAGCTCATGAAGGCTATTGGCATTTCATTATTTTCATCATCTTTCTGTGAAAGAACTACAGCTATAGAATGTTCAGATGCATAAGAATAGATATTAAAATATTTGGCATAATCCGGGCAACTTAGGGCTGGAGTGGTTGATATGGCTTCTTTAATCTTGTTAAATGCTTCCATATTTTCCACTGTCCATTTTATTTCTCCAATTTTCTTAACCATGTCATTTATGGGTTTGGTCATCTCTGCAAAATTTGGGACAAATATTCTGATGAAATTTATCTTGCCAAAGAATGACCTGACTCCTTTTAAATTTCTAGGAGGGGGAATTTTGGAAATGGCTTCAATTCTATCTGGATCAATGCTTATTCCTTTTTCTGAAACTATATGTCCTAAAAAAATTCCTTGTGTAGTCCCAAATATGCATTTCTTGGGATTCAAAGAAATTCCAAATTCCTTGCACCGAGCAAAAACTGTAGTTAAGTGTTCTAGATGATCCTCTGGATTTTTTGAAAATACAGTGATATCATCTAGGTATACAACTACAATTTTGAACATTAATCCTTTAAAGGTAAAGTCCATTGCTCTTTGAAAAGTAGCACCTGCATTCATTAGTCCAAAAGGTATCCTTAAATATTCAAATGTGCCCCAGGGTGTAGTGAATGTTGCCTTATGTCTATCTTCTGGATTTATCTGAATTTGATTGTACCCTAAAAATCCATCTAACAAAGATAATCTTGTTGAGCCAACTACTGCTTGCAATAATTGTTCCATGTTGGGTAATGGGTAATTATATTTTAATGAACTCTTGTTTAAATTTCTAAAATCTACACAGAGTCTAATATCCCCATTCTTTTTTTTGACTGGTACTAAATTGGATATCCATGAAGAAAATCTTACCTTTCTAATTATTTTGGAATCCAGTAATTTTTGTACCTCCTTTTGCATTATTGGGTGTAGAGTTGGATTGTACTTCCTCTACTTCTGTCTGAATGGTTTGGAATCTTCTTTCGGGGGTATTATGTGTGTCATTACATCTATTTTGAATTTTTTTAGATCTTCATAAGTCCAGGAAAAATGTTCTTTGTTCTTTTTCAAGAAACTGATATATCAAGCTTTTTCTTTAGTAGGTAAGGCCATGTCTACTTTCACTATTATGGGTTCTTTCATTGAGCCAATATTAATATCTTTAGATATCACTTCTCTGTGTAAAGGTTTATAGGCTTTGTCAAAATCATCAAATAGAATTTCTAGAGAAACCAATCCTTTGGGTATTCTATTAGTTTTCAACTGGATTACTTCTACTGGCTCTCCTATTTGTTCTTTTAGCTTTTCTTCATATTTTTCATCATAGATTACATCTGCATACTGATTTTGCAGAGTCATAAAATATTTAATATCTATGTCATCCTGAAAGACCTGTAGATATACTATGTTATCTGGCATAGAAGGTTTATAAACTAAAATAGTTGGTGTAGACACCAAAACAACACCAATCCGATTATGTGATTACAAGCACTGATCGCACCAACACACACAGCCCCTAGGGCAGCCCTCAGAGGTTAAACAGTGGTTCTAACCACTCACACAACAATTTTGCAAGTCGAAAACCAATTTGGCACCTTTTAGACACTTTATTGCTTATTCGTCCCACCCAGGGACGAGTGAAAATTTTACTCGTCCTACCCAGGAACGAGTGCTGATCGATACTCGTCTCACCCAGGGACGATTATAAGCGCTCGCTTCGGGGTGGGACGATTGTCGTGTTTGACCGGCAAAAAGTCAAATCTTGGCATATAAACAACTCGTAACCGCCACTTAGCTCTTCCCGCATGACATAGGAGTGCGAGTGAGTTCTTTTGACAACTCATATCCGCCAATTGACTTTCCCTTCACTACATGGGAATGAGAGTAAGCTTTTTAAGACAACTCAGATTTGCCACTTAGCTATCCCTTCATTGCATGGGAGTGCAAGTGAGCTTTTCTAAAACACACAAAGACATGCACAGAGGCAGCTAAGAAGCCCTTGATCAAGAAGAAGTCTTCTCTTCACAAAAAAAGCATTCATGCAAAGAAACACTTTTGCATGTTAATTCAAAGAGACCCCTTGGTCTATAAAATGGTGAGTTTCCTCACCCAAAGGAGATACCGAGCAAGAGCATTCTGAGCAACGAAGTGCTATTAATTCACTTACTTGCGATTTGCGCCCAAACCCCAATCTTTTGACCACAATATTCTATCAATTTGACGACAACACATCACATCAGGTTTCGGACCCATCTCAAGCGGATTGGTGTCGAAGCAAGGTTTTATCCGTGGGTGGTTTGCCTTCGGGCACCTCCCCGCTTTACTTCATTTATAGTATTTTAGCTAGTTTCATGTTTATGCATTTATCAAGTTTTTAGTGCATTTAGATTCATTTCAGCTATAGTTAGATTTATCTTTTATTTTTCATACACAAAGTGCTACCGATTCTTTGTTTGTTTCTTTGAACACAGATTTCAGGTCTATTGAAGGAGCAGAGAGGAATCGACCTTTGTCAATGCAAGCGGCGACAACGTTTTGGTTCGCCCATTTTATATGTGGGCACGCGGAAGAAGGAATTCTGAGACAAGTTGTAGAGAACAATATCTAACGCTCCTATCCCCTAAAAAGGAAGGAGACGTATTGTAACACGAATTGAAAAGAATATCAATAAAAAAAGGGCTACATTTCATATTGTTCTTATATCTTGTGTTCATTCATTTGTGTTCCTTCCTTTTAATACGATTTCGTTTAGTCTTTCCTTTTTGTTTCCGGAATCTCGTGTTTTCAATGGCGATCACTGTGGGACGACTGTCCTCTATTTTTTTTAGGTTAATTTACTGATCTAAAATTGCTTGTTTTTACAGGTACCTATTTTTTTAACCTCGGACTGTTATTCGTCTCTGCACGTGACGATTATAGAATTGGTACTCGTCTCACCCCGGGACGAATAAACTATTCGTTCCACCCTGGGACGATTACGGTCTGTTATTCGCTCCACCCAGGGACGATTATAATTTTGTGCAATTTTCAGAGCAAATCAGAGACATCCTGTTAGGCAGAGAAGAGGTAGGGGTTTTTACAGCTTCTGTCAAATTTCTGTTTTTCTGTTTTCTGGTTTTCAGTTTGTATGGCTTAGGGAAAGATTTCTTTTCGTTTGCCTGTTTCAATTTTGCACAATTAAAATGAACCCCACACATCACGAGGCATTTTAAACCAAGGCGTTGGTCGTAAAACCCCAACCCTTGAACAAGACCAAAGGTGGATTCCATTATCACTTTGGCTTGATATATTGCATCCATTACCTCGATCGCGATCGTTGCTAGACGTAAATCCCGACGAAAGCCGACCGAGTGTAGCTTGGGGTGATTCCCAAGCACGCGAGGATAAGTCTTCTATGGTAGGTGTCATAAACAGAGCGATTCCCCTTCCGTACCGCCTATGTTCCACGTATCATCTCGCTCTCACGTACCTATAGTCTCCCTCACGTAAGGGCGGGTATATAGAGAGGTTGGTATATCGGTCCGACAATGGTATATTGAAGGGGCGACCATATTGGGAGTCATAAGAGCCTTCATACTTGCATTTAAACGTTTCACAAAAATCTTCAAAAACAAAACAAACAACAAAAACACACTAAACCAGATTTAGGGCACACTATTAATCTTTAAAAGAGATAATCATTGCTTGTGAGTGTGTATGCTATTTTCTCGTTTAGACCAAAAACATCATAAAAAGAAAATCACAAAAAGAACTTTTGCATTTTTTAGGTTAGCATTATCATGGTGAATACTCGTAGCCAAGCCCAATCACGGGCAGAAGCTGCAGAACATGCACCAAGAGAGACAACTCGTCTCCGATATAGCATTGAAGACTTAGCCATTCCGCCTCACCGACGGGGTACAACAGCTTAGTTCACATCATGCATAACATGGCTCTAGAGCCCCATCATTGAGGGGTACTCCAACCCATACAATCATAGAACAAGGTTCTAGAGGTGCCTCAAGGAGTGGCTCTCCAAATCAGGCCTTCAACAGACGAGACTTTAGAACCCCTTCTATAAGGGGAACTCCTAAGCAACAAGAATCTTTTCAAGACAATAACTTATATATACCACCTGGTCAAAGCACGAAGCCTCCTTTTGAAGCTCATTATGGATGGCCTAGTGATGAAGCACTGTATAATGCTATGGAACAACAAAGGGTTCAAAAGGAAGGACCACATGATTTTGTGGTTCCTAATTTACCCCCAATTAATGTCGAAAACAGTAGACCATATCCGGAACGACAAGTCCTCCCAACAGGACAAGACAATTCTGCCCGCACTTTTTATGCATATCACAGAGAGAGAGAGGAGGATCACTACATTCCTCCAAGTCAGTTTCCAATGCCAAAACGATGCACGTCTGCACCTGCATTATATCCAGATCCCTTATTGAGACCAGAGTTTCAAGTCAATGCGGCCAACCTCGACAGAGGGAAGCAACATATAGGAGTCTCAGAGTATTATGATCAAAATAGATATGTAGGAGAAGCATCTAGGCCTATCAAACAAGAGACAACAGAACAAAGTAACTTGGCATTTACACAACTAGCCGCCCGCCAAGCACAAATCATGCGGCTTCAACAAGAACAACAGGAATTAGAACATTTGTGTCGCCTTGATCAAGAGCGCATTCAGCGTCAGACTGCTGAAAGGTTTTACAACTATGTGACTGAGAAAGCCCCAGTCCCTCGCGCACAGCAATCTGAGATGTATGTGAGGCATAATCCCTTAGCGCGAGACAGGTCTCCGCGACGTCAGCAAACATTGCCTCTTAGACCTCCTAGAACTGAGCGGGAGGCCATTCCTCGTGACCATGACGGGCATCCTCCGCGGGCACCCATCCATGTTTATAGGCCTAGGCCAAACACTCCTCAAGAAGATTATGAGGATTATTACCAAGAAGAAGAGCGGGCTGAAACGCCTTATCTAGGCGTAAGGGATGCTAACCATTTAGTCATTCAAAGGCCTCAAGTTCCCCACAACCCGCAATGAGAACAAAATAAGGAGGAGGAAATTATATCCTCCGATGCCTACAAAGTGTTATTAGAACGCTTAGAGAATATGGAACTTAAGACTGGTGGGCCTCAAAAGCCTACCTTACGCCAACTTCGTAGTCATCCGATACATCCATCCGTGCCAACACCTCCATACCCCGAACATTTCAAGCTGCCCCAGTTGGCACTCTTTAAAGGGGATGAAGATGCTCAAGAACATGTGACTCGATTTTTGAGTCGTTGCTTTGGTATACAAGACAATGATGCATTATTATTGAGAACATTCATAACCACATTCGCAGGATCTGCCTCGGATTGGTTTACCCATCTCCCGAAGCACAACATCTACAACTTAGATCAACTAGTTGACACGTTCCTAGAACGTTTTGCTTTCAATACAAAGAAAAAGACGTCACTCAGTGATCTAGCTAGCCTCAAACAGTATGAGGAGGAGTCTATGGTCGCATATGGGAATCGGTGGAGGACAAGTGCTTTCAAAGTTGTCTTACCTCCCTCCTATGTCCGATTTAACTCAAATGTTCGCAAAGAGCTGTTTGCGATCGATCTCTGTGCTATTGCAGCTGCAGCAATACACCACTTTGGAAGAAGCTCTGGCGCAAGCTAGACGTATCGAAGAAATCAAGATACAGGATGGCGAAATTGCCAAGCCTAAGAAAAAAGAGTGGAACAAGAATACCAAAATAGGGAATACGCAACAGAAACCCGCCGCGGTCAATCAAGTTGCTATTAATGCCCCTACGCCTGCCCAAGAAACACAGCCTTCAAAAGCTAACTATCAGGCGGTGCCTCACAATAATTATGAGAAAGATAACAAGAAGCAAGATCAAAATCAGCAGCGTCGCCCAAAGCGACAGTTTACACCATACACTGAGTCTAGAGATTCCTTGTTTGACCGTTTGTCAGCGGCAAACTTGATTAATCTGCGTATATTCCAACAATTGATCCTAATGCGCCAAAGCCTAAGGGCTACAGAGAGGATCTTTTCTGTAGATTCCATAGAAGGAAAGGGCATGACCTTAATTTCTGTTGGGCGTTTAAAGGTTTAGTGCAAGATCTCATTGACAATCACACATTGGTAGTGGATAATCCCATCGCACCCAACAACCAACATATGGGTGTTTTCAAAGATCCTTTACCCACACATGATGCACAAACAAAACCTCTACATGTCAATGAAGTGCAACAGAGTTACCCCATGGAAGGGTATGTTGGAATGATAAGTATTGTGACAAGAAACAAAAGACACCCAGGAGTTGTCCCCGCGATAGCCACTAGGGAAGCCTCATCCACGTCACAACACCAACCAAATCCTACACAGTTGCCCCCACCTAGACCAGTGGTCACGATTCGATCTAGACTTACTCAAAGTCTAAGGACCACATCGGCTAGGCTCTCCATTTATGAGCTTATTCAACAATCAGCGCCCCATCGGGAAGCTCTTATGGAGATATTAAAGGCGATTGAATTGCAACCCCATGAAGCGGATTCGTTCAACAATTTTGTGGGGCATGTCAAATAGTGTACTCGAACCGACTCATTACCTTCGGAGAAGATGAGCTAAAAATGGTGACTCGGCGATGTAACGGATCCACCCCCGCACGTTATTGCGCGGGTCAACGGGACTCCATACAAACGGGTGTTGATAGACACTGGTTCGTCCAAAGAACCTTATTACAACCGCCGCACCGAAACATTTGAAACTACCAACCTCTCACATTGCACCTTCTACTTATACCCTTCGAGCATTTAATGATACGATATGCTCGATAGCTTGGCACAATTGTCTTGCCCATACAAGTGGGACAAAAGACCATTCATACGTTGTGCCACATTTTAGAAGGTGAGATGGCTTATAATATCTTACTTGGGCGGCCTTGGATCCGAGATATGAAATGTGTCCCTTCAATTGCTCATCAATGTTTGAAATATACATTTGAAGGACAAGTGCACGTGGTCCCCGCAGATTTGGAACCTTTTAAGTATTGCAACTCAGTGCAAATCATGCCGCAGTCAACCCTTCCTTCAACGCACGTGGATTTCCAGTTAAATCCATCTAAACGGGGTTCGACTAAGCAAGAATCTTCATTGCCAACTCAATTACATTCCCAGGTGGGTTCATCTTCTTCATCCTGTCCTCCCACAACGACGCCACCTACGGTGGCCACACCAACGGACAAAGGAAAGAAGCCCCTAGAAGCAGAACCACCTCTCGTTTCCAACATCTCTACAGAAAAGACGCCTAATAGAATGGAAGCTGAGACACCTAGTTCACCCCACATGGAGTGGACTCAAGGAGAACTCCCATTTGACCCCTCTCAATCGCCAACGATTACTGTTGAGATGTCTAACACAGGCATGGGGGAGTATATAGTGCGCAATGTTGTTGCAACGCCCACACTTCAGTCTATGCAAGACATGGGAAGACCTCGACTCCCCATAGGCTCCGTGGGTTCCTTTAGGCTACCCACCTAATCGGACAAACTTCATTTTTGGGGGCCCGGATCATGGCGTTGAACCTTCCCGACAAGAAGAGGAAGATGAAGATCCCTTTGTGGAAGATGTCAACTATCTGGCTAACCCGCACTTCGCATTAAGATATCTTAGCCAATGCAATTGGCATGGATACGGGTTAGGTCGGTATGAACAAGGAATGCGTGTTTTGTGTCAACCAAGATACCAAATGCCCTATGATAAGTCGGAGTAGGGTTTAATCACCCTTTGCCCCTCGACATCTTGGTCGAAAACATGCAAGGCCTAGGGATAGGCAACAAGGATGGGTTGGCATCGATCCATATGCTAATCCAAATACAACTTATACATTAGGGGATTATTTCCCATTGCAAACAAATAACCTTGTTGACCTCAACAACCCTTTCCCTACGGCCGAACAAGGAGAAACCTCATGGACTCACCCACAAGGGGAAGATGGACAAGACCAGGAAGGGTCTTCTCGAAGATGAGTCTGAGGACGATCATTCGCATGACTATCAAATGAATGACGATCGGAAAGCTTCCCGAGGATGTTCCCATTGAACGATCCTAGTGAGCATAGATTACAAGATCCTTTGGACATAGATGACAAGTTGGAACACTTACACATAGATCCGCGACCTAGGAGGCACTTCAACCTGGCGCAGTTATAGCAATTACTGCATCTGCCACCCCAGGAATACAACGAACATCTTCTGCCTGGAGACCCTATCAACTCATCAGTGTCTAGGGCGGACCCTCGTTTGCAGGACCGCATATAGGGCTGATCCCTTTGTGCCAAGTGCCCACAGAGCCGCATCCAAAGTTCCAAGAACATCCGTAATATCGTAGTTGTCACATTTGCGGTAATGGAGATTACAATCATTTCATTAACATGGTCTCCATTGATTTGACCGCCCCCATCCATGATCCAGCCAATCCAACACGATTATTGCATCTAGACATAGAAGCTATTGATTGGGATCGCGCTGACACACCACCATCTCCATCAGAGTATTGGCCTTGCGGTGGGATGTTTCATTTCACTCCAGGACAAACTCAGGATGTCTTCCATGCTGAAGAGGAACTTGAGGTTCCTAATGACGATCTTAATTCAGCAAACGATATCCATCTGATCCCAATTCCACACCAGTTGGAAGACGGATCCCATATGTCAGCTTGAAGCAACGACTGATGTAGACATCGACATGCATCCAATGAATCCACGGATTCTCAAGTCGGGGGTAAGTCTTTCCCCTGAAGAGCGAGCCGATTATGTTGCCCTTCTTAAGGAAAAGAAGGAAGTTTTTGCATGGTCATACAAGGATATGCCGGGACTAGACCCACAGCTAGTCACGCACAATTTAACGCTTGATCCGACAATCAAGCCAGTAAAGCAAAAACTACGCAAGATGCATCCAACAAGTGGCCTTAATGGTAAAATATGAGTTGCAAAAGTTGTTGGATGCCCAGCTTTGTCATCTCGTGTGGATTATCCGCCATGGTTATCTAACATGGTTCCCGTCAAGAAGCCCGACGGGAGGATTCGCATATGCACCGATTTTTGAGATCTTAACAAAGCGAGTCCTAAGGATGATTTTCCCTTGCCAAGCATCGACGCGTTGGTAGACGCTACAGCGGGCCACGAAATGCTTTCCCTTATGGATGGTTTCTCAAGATACAATCAGATTCGTATTAATCCTGAGGACCAACTAAAAACGGCATTCACAACGCCTTGGGGGACATTTTGCTATAAGGTCATGCCTTTTGGCCTTAAAAATGCCGGAGCTACATACCAACGTGCCATGACATACATCTTTCACGATTACATGCACAAAACTTTGGAAGATTACATGGATGATTTGTTGACCAAATCTCTTTTGCGCACAGATCATATCGATGACTTGAGCAAGGTCCTTGATCGCCTCATTGAGCATAAAGTCCGATTAAACCCCAAGAAGTGCGTCTTTGGCGTCACCTCCGGAAAACTCTTGGGTTTCATAGTCTCCAAACGAGGAATTGAAGTTGATCCAAACAAAGTCAAGGCAATCCTTGAAATGCATCCCCCAACCACCATCAAGTAGCTCCAGAGTCTGCAGGGAAAGGTTGCGTTGATCAAGCGCTTAATAGCGCAGCTTATCCGACAAATGCCGACCCATGAATAAATTATTGCATAAAGGGGTCACATTTCATTGGGATGACGAGTGCCGATCAGCCTTTGACGACATTAAATAATACTTGGCTTCGCCGCCGTATTGGCACCACCTGCACCAGGAGTGCCGTTCTATTTATATATCTCACCCATCGAGGTGGCACTGGGCGCCATGCTGTCCCGTAAAAATGAACTTCACCGAGAACAAGCTACATACTATCTTAGCCGCACCCTGGTCAGTTATGAACTTAACTATGCATATGTTGAAAAACTCTGCTTGGCAGTGGTGTTTGCTACCAAAAAGCTACGCCACTACATGCTTAGTAATAAGACGTATGTTGTGTCTAAGGAGAATCCATTGCGATACATGATGAGTCGTACTTATCATAGTAGCCGCACGGCGAAATGGATCATGTTGTTGACGGAGTTTGACATAGAGTTCATTGGACAAAAATCTATAAAAGGTCAAGTCATCGCCGATCAACTAGCCGAGGCTCCTCTTGAAGACGATCAGCCTCCGACTTTTGAACTACCTGATGATGGGGTCTTCCATGTTTCGTAGTCGCCAGATTCTCGATGAGCCCGAGTCACAAGCTGACATAACCCTATTCTTCGATGGTTCTAAATGTGAGCAAGGGGGTGGTGCGGGAATTGTATTCTTCACTCCGCAAGGCGCTCCAATGCCCTTGTCTTTTAAATTAGACTTCCCGCTAACCAATAACAATGCAGAATACGAAGCCTTGCTCATAGGTCTTCAGACAGCAATCACCATGAACATTAAACGATTGAACATCTTTGGTGATTCGCCGTTAATTGTCAACCAAGTAAAAGGGATATACCAATGTAAATGTCCAGTTTTGAAGTCTTATAAAGCCCTTGTGGATAAATTCTTGGCACAATTTGAATGGTATGACATCGAGGCACTCCCTCGATCATCAAATCGTTTTGCGGATACTATGGCCTCCTTGGGGTCACTTATTCCGCAAGACCCTTCTGGTGAAATGACAACCATTCAGGTTAAAACATTATCGCAATCTGCGATGGAGCGTGCAAGCTCTGATTCGACGCCAAAAATCCACATGATCCAGATTGAACCATCTCCGGATAAGTTCTCTCGAATTCGAGATTGTTTGATTAAAGCCAACTCGGGGTCCTTGTTCTCCCCGGCCCCTCTTGCTAGCAACACCACGTTGTTTTTACAAGTTCTTTCCTGTTCAGCTTTTGTTCGGGATAAACTTCAAAAGGGATTGGCCGTTCATACTATCGAGGTTTCTGATCAGCAAGATCGGTATACACCCATTCGGGATTACCTCAAGCTAGGTACTCTCCCACTTGGATTGACACAAGCCGCGAAAAGATCATTCAAACAGAAAGCGGCAAAGCATGTCTTGTTAGGAGACATTTTGTATCGTCAAAATTATGAAGGAATCCTCCTTCGTTGTTTGGACCAGAAAGAGTCCGCTTGGGCGATCACCCAAGCTCATGATGGTACATGTGGTGGCCACTTCAGCGGTATGGCCATCGCAAAGCGCATTCTTCGCATGGGTTATTATTGGCCATCTTTAGAGCGAGATTGTTGCGCATATGTGAAGAAGTGCGTGAAGTGTCAGCACCATGCTAATTTGACACACGTACCTTCTCAGGCCTTACAACCGATTCAATCGGTTTGGCCTTTTTCGTAGTGGGGCCTTGATCTAATTGGAAAGATCTCCCCTGCATCGTCTGGTCGTCACACGTTCATTTTAACGGCCACAGAGTACTTTACCAAATGGGTGGAAGCAATTCCGCTGACCACTACGACTGGAGCCCGCATTGCGGAGTTTATTTTGCATAACATCATATGTCGTTTTGGTATTCCATCCAAAATTGTCTCTGATAATGGGACACCATTCAAGAATAAATATGTGCGTGCTTTGATCACAAAGTACAAGATTAAACATAGATTTTCCACACCCTATTATCCGCAGGAAAATGGGCAAGCAGAGGCGTCAAACAAAATGCTAGTCGCCATTCTCAAAAAGATAGTTGCAGACAATCATAAAGACCGGCACATTCAGATCCCGCTTGCCCTATGGGCTTATCGCACCAAAGATTCGGACGCCCACCGGGGCAACTCCATTTTCGCCGGTGTATGGCTCCGAGGCAGCTCATGCCTTTTGAGTTGGAGATTCCTTCCCTACGCATTTCAATGCAAGAGTTCATCGATGATGACACCGCACGGCAGGCCCTGCTAGATCAACTGACGTTGCTTGACGAACGACGCGTCAATGCTCTCGAGCATTTGCGTATCTATCAAGAGCGACTTAAGAAAGCATACAACATGAAAGTCCATTTCAGGGAATTTCAGGTTGGTGACTTGGTCTTAAAAGAGAACCAGAATTCTAATTTGTCGTCCCATCTACGGGACAAGTTTGCAGCAAACTGGTTAGGTCCTTACATCATTGACAGTAGAATAGGACCCGAAACATACCGGCTTGCCTCTCTTGAAGGAATCAAGGAAGCAGAACCCTTGAACATCATTCATTTGAGGCCATTTCACAGCTAGAGAGCCATAGTCCAACCAAAAGCTCCAAGGATTCCCACAATCGCTTGGTCAACCCAAAAGCTCCAAGGATTCCCACAATCGCTTGGTCAACCCAAAAGCTCCAAGGATTCCCACAATCGCTTGGTCAACCCAAAAGCTCCAAGGATTCCCATAATCGCTTGGTCAACCCAAAAGCTCCAAGCGTTACCACAACTGCTTGGTCAACATAAAAATCAAAAATCACAAAAACAACTGCATTTCAATTCCATGCATCCTCATCAATACAAATCAAACTCACAAAACTAATTGCATTTCAACTCCATGCATCCCCATAAAAATCAATCAAAATTACAAAAACAATTGCATTTTAATTCCATACATTCTCATAAAAATCAAAATACAAAAATATAGGTTCCATTAAGCATTGCATCCATACATTGCATACTTCGCTAGGTCATACAAGTCAAAAGCACCATAGACCGTCATTATTTGGCAACTCCATCATTTCCACCTCCGATCCATTTTCATAAACACTTACATCTCACATATCATCCTTTTATTTTAGCATCGTCCGTGTCGCCTAATGTATATAGGGTTTTCGTCATTCATATGTCTTTAAATTTCTAGCCAAAAACTCGTACACGCTAAGCAGATTTTACATGGGAAAGTTTTACTTGGATCCCACCTTGGTACGTAGCATCCCAACACAAATTAACACACATAAAATAATTCCTAAGTTGTGTGGACGAAAGATGAAACCTGCACCGTAATCCCGGCTACCATAAGCGAAACGGCTATCTTGCTTATCCCCTCGTGCAATTGACCCTAGAAATGCTGAGAGTTGGCAAAAGGACAAGCTTCCTCCCTACCCAATTCCCCATGAATCCCAAGTTCTCAAAAGTTGCAAAAACATCAAACATTTGCAAAACGTCAAAACACTAAAATTTGACATCCTACAGGGCACACATCAAAAGGCACAAACAATAGTGATTCTCGTCACTCCATATTTCAATCCCTTGCTCCAAAAAAAAAAAAAAAAAAAAAATCAATAAAACAAAAATAAACAGTGATCTTATCACTATAATGAGCAAGTATCCCCATACCCTTGAAGAAAAGAAGGGAGTCGACCTTGAATCCCTGGAATTTTCAGCATTTCGACAGGTCATGAGGCAAGCTTCAGTACCGGTTTGGTTGATAGCCTATCAGTCACTGGCAGTAAACCTCCCGCATGACGATATATCTGTCACATTAACTTGTGTGCAGATCAATGTTTGCATGTGGATGAGCTAGCTTATGGTATCCTAGATAACATCGCAGACAAATCTGACTAAATACAATACAAGAGTTAGTGGAGCTAATTAGGTGATCCTCAGTACAGGTTCGGTTGAAAGCCCATCTGGCACTGGCGGTATCCTGATGAATAACACATAAACGAACTCAATTGCACACACAGGGATGTGAAATAACTTGGTTAAATTCAAGTCGATTTAGACCTTGTTCCAAAGTCCTCGCGAGATAAATGTATAGTCTTGGCTAGTTAGTTAAAAATATCTCGCATCTCGTAAAAGCTTAACTACATTTTCCAACAACCGATACATTTCATTCCATACCTCACCATCAAAAAATAGACAAAATACAAAAACAAAGTTTTCATATGCACAAGCATTCCACAAAGTTATCTTATTACTATAGCAAATCACTCCAATTTTGTACAATATATGGTGCATCGACAAATCATCCACAATTCATTTCATTCATTCTATATGCATACATCATACAAATTAGAATCATCACATTCATAATCGCATATGCATACATCAATGTAAAAACATGTACATAAAAATAAATCATGCAAAATAGATAAACACCAAAAAGAATCATCTGTATATATATCACAACAAAATTGCCCGCAGGCTACAAAACTGGTCCTCAGACCTCCCTCCCATCATCCAAAATCCCAAAATCCCCAGCCTAGGGCGTCGGCCACCATGATCACGCAGGATCGGTGCGACGAGAGCTACCCCCTACGGTATCCGTCCTCTGAGATCTCTCAGGGCGACTGCTCGCCCCTGCATCCCGCCCACTCGCGCCTCCCTCATCTCGCCGCCGACGACGGGATGATGCCGACTGCTCCGTCCCGCTGTCTCTCGTCCTGTACGACGAGCCACTGGCCGGAGGCTCTGGTATTCGCCCACCCAGGCGGATAATCTCACCCTCCATCTCCGACCGATGCCGCCCCCACGCGGCCTCTCGTCGCCCCCAATCTGCCTCCCGTCGCCTCCAATCCTCTTCCCGTAGCCTCGACTCCGCCTCCCGCCTACGGTAATACGCGATGGCATCGTCGCGCTGTGCTAGCCGCACCCGTAGGAGATCTCTCTCCCGTGCAGCATCTGTATCTCCCGCCTGCTGGTGAGACGCAGCCACTGCGATCCCCCCGCCTCGCCAACCGTGTCCGCAGGAGATCCCTCTCCCCGCGTCATCTCTCGCCGCCTCTCCATCCCGCCTCCGCAACAATCCCGTCAAACGCGCTACCTCGGCGCGCAACCCCGCCTCTCGTCTCCCCGAGCCAGCCGGCTCCGACGCCTCCCCGCATCTCCGGCCGCTCCTCCTCCCCAAAGTCATCTCCCACCTCTCGCCACCTCCACCATCTCTACATCCGCAGGTGCTCCCCAACCCTCTCCCCGGTGCCTCTCGCACCCTCTCCGCCTCCCGCTGCCTCCTCTCCTCCCAAGGGCCCCTCCCCTCGCCACTGCCGTAGCGTCCACCACTCCTGATATTCGGCTGTCACGCCGACGTCATCAACATCCGGAATGTCCAACACAACATCTGACTCCTCCCCTAGTGGCTCGAGGATCGGCGCCGCTAGGGTCCTCTCATCACTCCGACGCCGGTAGGCTACGGGCTCCCCAGGCAACCCCTGAGGTACCCCAAACTGTCGCGTCACTCGGAGGTAATGGAAGTACTCCTGCTCCGTCCCATGTCGCCCAATCACCCATCTTCCCCTTCGAACCCGTCGAAGCCAATCCTCCGCCTCCGGCCATGCGGGACAATCCCGATATGGCCTCCATACCACATCCCCTGGAGTCAGTCGTGCAAAGGCATCTCTGTAATGGTCGACGTCTCCCACGAACCGTCGACTGTGCCCTCGCTCCTCAGACCGATACCATAGCGCACCATACCCAATGTCCCTATCCACCATCTCCGCTCGGGTAGTCCAGGGCAACCCTCGTGGTCGCTCTATGGCTATGTGCTGCCAGGCCCAACACTGCAATAAAAAATTGCACCCCAACCCCTTTCGCCTCCGACAGCGGACCTCGTACAACTCATCATATAACTGCGCTAGTAGCGTCTGGCCCCACCTCATAATAACCGGCTCTGTCACCGGGCAATCCACCAACCGCCATACTACCTCCACTAGGTTCCATGGGAACCTCGCTCCTGATGAATCTGGCAGGAGCATGTTGGAAATGAGGCTCATGAGTACTGCATGCCTCACTCCCAACACTCTCCTCGCGTACCACCACCGTACCAGTATCCCCCCAATCTGACAATCCAGCTCCGCCCTCTCCAACGAGGTCATCCCATCCCCCTCCCCTCCGTGTCCAAAGTACCGTGTCACATCGCCGTCCTCTGGCCCCGTGGAGTCGTCCGAATGGGAACCCCGTCTATCGGAATCCGCAAGATCCGATACACGTCCTCCAAGGTGACAGTCATCTCCCCTGTCGAAAGATGGAAGGTGTTCGTCCGAGCATCCCACAGGCCAATCAATGCTGTAATGTACGCCCGATCTACCACAACTGCATCCAACCGAGCCACATGCTTGAGCCCTAAGGCATCAAGCCACTCCCAGTCATCATCAGTCAACGCCTCGCGGGCATTAGAAAAAATGGTCGGCACTCGATGTCGACTCTTCACCACCTGCACATCACAAAAAAAAAAAAAACAACAAACATCAAAAACATGCATCACATCACCATCACATGTACAAAAATGCATAACTATACCGTACTATTTTTCATTCACATGTACATCCAAAACTTCAAAAAAAAAAAAAAATCATTTATTTTGCATCTTTAATTTCATCCAAAACAATAAAAATTTGACATGGTTTCCCTACGGTTTTACCTAAGTTTACCATTTCAACCAAAAAAATTCATCTTTAATTTCATCCAAAACAATAAAAATTTGACATGGTTTCCTACGGTTTTACCTAAGTTTACCATTTCAACCAAAAAAAATTCATCTTTAATTTCATAAAAAACAAAAAAAAAAATTGACATGGTTTACTACGGTTTTACCTAAGTTTACCATTTCAACCAAAAAAATTCATCTTTAATTTCATCCAAACCAATATAAATTTGACATGGTTTACCTAAGTTTACCATTTCAACCAAAAAATTCATCTTTAATTTCATCCAAAACAATAAAAATTTGACATGGTTTCCTACGGTTTTACCTAAGTTTACCATTTCAACCAAAAAATTCATCTTTAATTTCATCCAAAACAATAAAAATTTGACATGGTTTCCCTACGGTTTTACCTAAGTTTACCATTTCAACCAAAAAAATTCATCTTTAATTTCATCCAAACCAATGAAAATTTTTGACATGGTTTACTTACGGTTTTACCTACGTTTACCATTTCAACCAAAAAAAAAAAAAAATTCATTCATTTTCCATTTTTAATTCCATAAACATAACATAAAAATATGAGTGTGGTTTACCTACGGTTTCGCCCTAAGTTTTACCATTCACATAGAAAAACATTTTAACCATGGTTACCCTAGGTTGTTACTCTAAGTTTCATTTTGGGTTTATCATCCGGTTTGTCGTCTAAGTCTCATTTTGGGTTTCTCATCCGGTTTTTCATCTAAGTTTCCATAGGTTTGCATCCATGTTTCCTTTGGTTTCATTCATTTACCTTTAATTTAATTAAGTAGGGTTTCGTGTTTTCATAAACGTAAAACAATAAAAACACATTTGCATTTTTTTTGAAATTCACAATCGAGGAGATAGTGCACTTATCGGTCTCGCCTCGGCTCCTCCGCTCGACGACCCGGTCTGTGTACTCATGGTGGCTAGATAATCCGGTAGCGCTTCGCGTCAGAAATCTACCTCCTCCTCCCAGAGCTCCAAATCGCAATCGATGAACAGTGCAAATGAACCAAATCCGTCATTTTCGCATATTTATAGTTTTTGTTTGCTGGTAATCGTCCTTTACCGGGACGAGCGCTTTTCAGCGTGCTCGTCCCACCCCGGGACGAGTATCCTCCGAGGCATGCTCGTCCCACCCCAGGACGAGTAACATCACGACAATCGTCCCACCCCGGGACGAATAAAAAAAAAAAAATTAATTAAATTAAAAACAACCACAACATAAAAATGACCAATGCTAACAAAACCAAAAATAGGTCAACACAGTCGGAGAACTGCTCGAGCATGCTTAGCGGTAAACCATCTAAAGGCACCCTTGCACACGTCATCTTGGGTCAAGCGACTCGACGCTTTTCTCATGTCAGTCATTCCCTCATCGATTCGTCGCTTGAGGGGGTAGTCACACTTAGTTGCCAATCAACAACATTATACCTAGTCTTGGAAAAGACACGCATTCAAAGGATCATTGCAAAAGACAATCGCGCCCTTGCTTGGGGCAGCAAACAAGCAATCATCACAAACCGATCATATACTTAGCATTTGTGAATCATGAACTCAAGGTTCCCACAACAAAATGTTGCGCCCTTTGCCTATTCATGACCGATCAATGCCTAAGTTCAAGTAATACCTCATCGAACCAGGTTAATGCTTGATTTAAGTTCCTTAGCTCGTCAGAAGCAATGTTTCAAGAATGCATGCCCTTTCCATACTTGGGGCATCAAGAGTTGGTTAGGTTACCGAAAACCTTAATCATTAGTGCTTTGGTTATATTTTTGCTCGACGCTGCGCCTTGCACAACGCTTCCCAAAAAGGGGCATCTGTAGACACCAAAACAAGCACCAATCCGATTATGTGATTACAAGCACTGATCGCACCAACACACACAGCCCCTAGGGCAGCCCTCAGAGGTTAAACAGTGGTTCTAACCACTCACACAGCAATTTTGCAAGTCAAAAACCAATTTGGCACCTTTTAGACACTTTATTGCTTATTCGTCCCACCCAGGGACGAGTGCAAATTTTACTCGTCCTACCCAGGAACGAGTGCTGACTGATACTCGTCTCACCCAGGGACGATTATAAGCGCTCGCTTCGGGGTGGGACGATTGTCAGGTTTGACCGGCAAAAAGTCAAATCTTGGCATATAAACAACTCAGAACTGCCACTTAGCTCTTCCTGCATGACATAGGAGTGCGAGTGAGTTCTTTTGACAACTCATATCCGCCAATTGACTTTCCCTTCACTGCATGGGAATGAGAGTAAGCTTTTTAAGACAAATCGGATTTGCCACTTAGTTATCCCTTCATTGCATGGGAGTGCAAGTGAGCTTTTCTAAAACACACAAAGACATGCACAGAGGCAGTTAAGAAGCCCTTGATCAAGAAGAAGTCTTCTCTTCACAAACAAAAGCATTCATGCAAAGAAACACTTTTGCATGTTAATTCAAAGAGACCCCTTGGGTCTATAAAATGGTGAGTTTCCTCACCCAAAGGAGATACCGAGCAGGAGCATTCTGAGCAACGAAGTGCTGTTAATTCACTTACTTGCGATTTGCGCCCAAACCCCAATCTTTTGACCACAATATTCTATCAATTTGACGACAACACATCACATCAGGTTTCGGACCCATCTCAAGCGGATTGGTGTCGAAGCAAGGTTTTATCCGCGGGTGGTTTGCCTTCGGGCACCTCCCCGCTTTACTTCATTTATAGTATTTTAGCTAGTTTCATGTTTATGCATTTATCAAGTTTTTAGTGCATTTAGATTCATTTCAGCTATAGTTAGATTTATCTTTTATTTTTCATACACAAGTGCTACCGATTCTTTGTTTGTTTCTTTGAACACAGATTTCAGGTCTATTGAAGGAGCAACGAGGAATCGACCTTTGTCAATGCAAGCGGCGACAACGTTTTGGTTCGCCCATTTTATATGTGGGCACGCGGAAGAAGGAATTCAGAGACAAGTTGTAGAGAACAATATCTAACGCTCCTATCCCCTAAAAAGGAAGGAGACGTATTGTAACACGAATTGAAAAGAATATCAATAAAAAAAGGGCTACATTTCATATTGTTCTTATATCTTGTGTTCATTCATTTGTGTTCCTTCCTTTTAATACGATTTCGTTTAGTCTTTCCTTTTTGTTTCCGGAATCTCGTGTTTTCAGTTGGGAATCTATCCATATATTCTATAGTTATCTCTGGGTGATCTAGACCTGAGGTATTTACAGCTAAAAGATCTGTAACATGATTTTGTTCTCTAGGAATATATGAGATATTGAAATATAAGAATTTATCAATTTCTTCCAACACTACATTTCTATATTGCTTAATCATAGGATGTTTAGTTTGATATTTACCTTTGATCTATAGTATAATAAGCTCTGCATCCCCTATTACAGTCAAGTAGTTAATGCCTAGCTCTTTTGCTTTCCTTAGCCCTAGTAGTAAAGCTTTGTACTTAGCTACATTGTTTGTGCAAGGAAATTGCAATCTATAAGTAATACCAATATAGTTTCCTTTTATATCAGTTAGATTAATGCCTGCACTTGCTCCAGATTGGAATTTAGATCCATCAAAAGACATGGTCCACATTTATTGAGTCAAAACTTTATCTGATTCAACATCTACTATTTTTATATCTTCTGGATCCATGTTCTTTGCTTTTGGTACCTCCACCAGGAATGGGTTGTACCATATTGAATAAACTCCCATCCCTTTTTCTTCCATAGAGTTAACTAATTTAATCATGGTTTCATCTATTTTAATTAACTCTACGAAGTGTTTGTTGATCGATTTCCTTCTCAAAATTATATTCTCCTTATCTAATATTGGGATTGTAGCATAGGACCAGTCCAATTTAATTGATCCTCCTAGTTGTTATGCCTAATGTCTACTAAGTAATAATGAGAAAAATGGGTCAACATAAACTACTACAACATCCATGAAAATGCCCTTTTTGGGGTGTTGATATAGGAAAAATAATAATCCAATTATCACCCCTACACAAGGAATTTGCCTACTATCCATTATAAAAATAGGGACAGAATCTCTAGTACAGATTAATCCCATTTGGTCAGCTATTAGCTTAGGCATGATATTATGTGAAGCTCCACTATCTAACATGCAATTATGAATCACATATATTTACCCTTCATCTGAATTATATCTTAATGACATATAGAAGGGTATGACAGAGGATGGTGATATTGTATCATGTTGATTTTGTCTAGCAGCATGGCAAGCTAGGTCTTCTTTTTGTTCTACTAATCCAAATGCTCTGTAGAATTGTTCTCTATACTGTTGAAATTTCATAAGTTCTCAAAATGTGATATTAAAATTTTGCTTACTGAGTTCTCACCCAACATCAAATTCTATCTTCTTTATATCCAGTGGTTTATTAATTTCTTCTTTGGGAATATCTTCCTCTGATTCTATTACTTCAGGAGTAATATTTTTAAGGTTCCTATCAATTTTCTCTTTATTGATATTTTTGTTGGTGAAATTTTGTTTTCTTGTTTCACTTACAGTGGCTTTCTCTATCCTTTTAGGGATTTTTCTATTCCTTAAATTCATAACACGGTTTGCCTCTAATTCTTCAACCTCTTGAGCAGTGGGGATTAATTTCCCTTGCTTCATCTTATCATATCTTGACTCATGTGATTTTTACAAGGTTTTAGTTCCTTCAGTTACTAAAATTTAAGGATGATGATTTGAAGTGTACTTGTCCATGTCTTATTCAAACAACCTTTCTCTGGATTCATCTTCAACAGACCAACAAGCATTGATTCTTATATCCTCTTCTGATTCTGCATGCATGTCTACATTACGCTGATCACTTAGGTGAATTTTGCATGCATCAAAGTTATGGGGTGCATCACAAGTAGAGAAAAAATAGGGAAACCTTTATGCTACATTAGCAGATGGTATAGGGTTAGGAATATTGTTCTAATCCTTGTTAGAATCTCTATTTTTCTAGTTATTGTTCCCATTACCTCTATTCCTATTTTCTTCTTAAAAACCATTGTTATTTCCCCAATTATTATTGTAATTTTTCTTAAAGGGAGGATGGTTGTCAATATGAGATCACTCTATTTGTGAAGATTCACCATTATTTCTATTTATTTTAATTCTTGCTAACCTATTGTTCACTTTATTGAACATCTCAGTCATTTGACTGGTCAATTTCTCCATTGGATCAATTTTGGTTCTTCTTTGTATATCAAATGCCACCCTTTTGGGTTTTATCTCAGGTAGGTTGAATTCTAGAGAATAGGGCTTCATCTTACCACTGTCAAGCATATTTATTTCTATATCCATTGATTTTTCCATACAACCATCAATGGTAGTGGCTTGTTCTTGCCTTAACTCATAGTTAAACTCTCCTTGAAAATAATTCTTATAAAAAAAAATAGATTGAATATCACTAGGTCTAAGGTTGGTAGGGATTTTGTTCCTAGTCTTTGAAAATATTATGTTGAAATCACTAATAGCCTCATTTTCTTTTTTCTTCATAGTGGCTAGCTCAGTTAACAATGATTGTTCATTTTTCCTTTCTCTATATTTCTTTAGAAACACAGCTTCCATTTTGGTGAAATTTGGGATATCATTGTTAGGAAGGGAATTAAACCATTCTCTAGCATATTTTTCTAAATTTTATAAAAACAGTCTTAATACTACATCTTCATGCTTAACTTCTAGACTATCCATTGCATACAAGAAAATTTTGATATGATCTTCTCTAGTTATTGCATTGTTTCCTAAAAATTTAGGGAGGTATTTGTGAGCTTTACTAGGTAAGACATTTAAATTGATGGGTAATACAAAAGGCCTATATCTGTTAGTCCTCCATAAATGAACATTAACCTGGGCCATTGCTATTGTAGGATTCAAATTCACAATAGTATCACTTACAAGAATGTGAGGTTGAGTAATATGGATATGATCTAATGGATTATTTATCTTAGTATTACTATTATAAGAATAATAACATATATCCTCTATAACAAAATTTAAACGTTCATCTACAGTAACAATATTCTGATTTTTATTTATGTAATTTTTACTGCTAGAATTTGATCTACTATTATAAAAAGTACTCTTAAAAAGTGGAGTTTTTTGGGTATGTATAAATACCTCTGGATTCTCGAGTTCTGGAAATAGCTCCTTTTTTATTCTCTTGGTGTTCACCAACATGTTCTATTCTCTCCTTTTAAATTTTTCTTTCTGGGTTCATCTAGTAGAGTCGCCAGCATCGGGGTGTAGAAAGAACAACGTATGCTTTTATCAAGAATGCTTGATATTACCACTCATCCTTACAGGAGTCAGTTCTTGGGATAACTCAAGAAAATAAAGAAACCAAATTATCAAGAAGATCAAGAAAAAGAATTTTCAAGAAGATCAAGAAACGTAAGGAAAATCAAATTGAAAAACATGGGTAAAATAAAGAACGTAGAAAGTGTAAAAATTAAAACAAACGTTCTTTATTCTAACTAGCCACTTGTTGATTAAAAAATAATATTGTAAAATTTAGGCTTAGAATGTAAAAATTCTCCCTAGCAACGGTGCCAAAAAACTGTTGGAACTGATTCTTACATCCGTAGGATTTTTATTGTCACACTACAAGAATCCGTTTGAAACCAACGAGCTATTACAGGATCTGGTCAACCTGCCTCATTGTTCTGTTAAACACAAATATTGCTAAAGAAAACTACAAAATGGGTAAGGAAACCCCATCGGTAATTCTATGAATAAAAATACAATTACATGCTCTAGATTAATATAATACTATATGTATTGAAATGACCAAGCAAGAAAATAATTATTCATTATGCCTATGTAGACAGGTGCATAGATTCATTGGGCTGTTATAACAATTTAACAATAATTCTATCATGAATGGAAAGAAGGGGAGGAGGAAAAATTAGCATTTTTAATCTTATTCGAGTATCACAATAAAAAATAAGAGTTAACCAATGAAAGAAACATATATAATGTGTTCAAATAATGTAACCCATTACACAGTGATACACACTCAAAAAAAGATATAATAGAAAAGAAACTCAGAATTGTATTGATTTCATAAATTTTAAATGTAGAGTGGGCAAAATGCCTTTTAACTCTATTTTTATCAAAGAAAATATATCAATACAATGAAAATATCATGTTCAAATAATGTAACAGGACTCTCCTACTCTCCTTGTTCCAATCTGGTAACAACAGAGTCTCTGAATCTTGGGCTCAAAAAGGTTTGAAATAATCTTAGCTTCTTGAACACTTTCCTATCATAATATTGCACAGCAAAGAGAAGAATAATAAATGAGAGAGAAAATAGACACATAAGGGGATACAAAAACATAACTAATAGGGCACTCAAGTATACCTCTTAGCAAAAATGCTATTTTCTAATTGTTTGATGTAGAACTTGACCGCAACTGCTTCCTTTTATAGTTGTTGGTTCTTGATTCTATTATTTCTGGTTCATCTCTGACCTTACACTTGTCAACATTTAATTGAACTTCAAAACTAGTACATTTGGCTTCCACTACTCTTGCTATTTTGGTTGTACTCTCTTCTTTGAATTTTTCAACAACAATTCAATCTAACTAGTGATCGAGGGGTTAGGAGAACTTTTTTCTATTTCTACTACTTCTTCATGTATTGTTTCTCTATCAATATTGGGAATTTTTTTGTTGGCTTAGACTTCTGTTGTGATGAACTTGCTTCCAGATGTTGATCATGAGTTTTAAATCCTTTCCCTTTTTGGGATTTTTGTAGCTTTTTTATTTGCTTAGTTATTAATCTCCACACTTTTGTATAAATGTTATTGCAATCCTCAACATATTCATCTCTTGCAAAATTTTGTTTTTCTATGTGGCAACAGTGAGCCTGTTCATTTCATATTGAAAGAGTAACATTTCCACAGTATTCACCACAAGAGTAGCTTGTCTAATCATTTTGGCCTCATCACCTGATTCACATTCAAATATTTCTATGGTACACTTGAATACTTCTTCTATATTAGAGGCCTCTAAGCATTGATCTAAGGAGAGACCAATATCTGCCAGTCTTTCTATTGCATATTTGATCAGATTATCCATTTCATTTACAACATATATCCACTTCTTTTGGTTTGCTCCAAATAGAGCTGCTTTGAAAAACTAAAAAATGAGTTAAATTTTGTGGCCATCATCTATTATTATCTCTTGTTCTTGTAGTTCTTCAAAATGGTCTCCTATAAAATCTAGGGTAGGGTGGATGACTTCAAAATCTTCTTCTCTTTCTTGTAATAATTTCATAATTTCTCGAGTAGTTACTCGGATCACCCTCATCTGTCTAAACATCTCAGAAAACCCACTGGCGTGAGCTTTTATTTTAATTAACATGTCTTTATTCATTGCATTCAAATAATAGATATGATCCTAAATCTTCACCACTAAAGGGGGTTGTGCACTTGAAGTATCTCTTCTAGCCAATTATTCCTATTGTTTACTTATCAATGCTTTCAATTTTACCTTTTACTTCTCCTCTTTTTCCAATTGTTTCCGTAGCTTTGCATTTTTCCCAATGAGTTGGTCTATGGCTTCATTTTGTATTGCCTTGACAAATTTGACCACTTCACCTTCTTTCCTTAGTACTAATGAGCCCCCTATTTCCTCATTGAATCTAAAGACTAGTGGGTCTTCAAAATTAGAAAGATTTATCTCTGCTATATTTGATAGAAGGTGCTTCTAATTGTGAATCTTCTATAAACTATTCTCCTATATTTCCCATCCCTACTATTAACTGTAATTCTTGTTCATCTGCAACAGTGAAGGTAGTCTGCTCATCTGTTCTTTCCAAAACAACCTTTGTAGAGGGTAAGGATAATCTAGGATTTTTATTTTCTATAGGAGTTATCTTTGTTTGCTTTCTTACTAGGTGACTTCAGAACAGATCACCAAATCCACCAGTTCTTCTACTATTCATTTGTATTACTGATGGAATTTTAATCTCTTGTCCCTTTGTGCTCAAAGAGGAAGGGAAGGCCATGGGTGCAAATTTCTTCACACTAGTTACAACTAATACTCTATAAAAATGAGAACTACAACTTGCTTTGTGGGTGAATCTTTCTGAGTAGATGTGATTACAAGTTCTTTCCTCTTACCTGCATTGGGTTCTAGGGAAACTTCTTGAGGAGTGCTTGGTGTTGATTCTATTTTGAGATGAGCACTTCCATGAGGCCTGACTTGTTTCTCTACTATATCTATAGTTTTAATAGTGACCTCCATTAGATCGATGCCATGTTCTTCTATCAACTCCAACAAGGGGTCTTCTCTGATTGCTTGGCCTGCTCTTGGAAAAATAGGAGCTACAAAATCTACTGAACCTTATTGAAGCCTCCTTAATTCTATGGGGTAATCATAGGCCTCACAAACCTATGTGTTGCCCCTCTTTTCAAGAGGGAATTTATCACATACTACCTATAAATCCAATCCTTTTTCCATAGCTTCTAATACGCTTTCCTCAAAAATGTCTTCACGATACAAAATTCGGGCTTATTCCCTTTTTACCATCATTTTTCTGTATGTCCATTTTGGGTCATAAAATCTCCAAGTTATTTCATCGAATCCCCTGTTATCCAATTCAAACATTCCCTTGAGTAGGGAAGGGTATCCAACAAATATAAAATCTCCAAAATGATAGGGAACATCAATCCAAAGGACTTTACCATGTTTCTTCACCAACCTCATCTTAGCCTCTTCGGCCACTTACCTGCATAATCCAAAGCTGCTAGGGATAATGGGCAATACTTTGGTAATAGCTTAGGGGGAATTTTAGCCCCATATAGTCTGATATATGTAAAAAATTCTATGAAAAAGAAATCCCCAATATAATTTTTTTTTATTAAAGCTCTTACTTCTGGCCCTAATCTCCCAGGAAACATGCCAGTTAAAACCCAATGGATTTCCACTTGGAAGTCGTCATAGAACTAGCCAAAGTGAGTTCATCCTTCGTGTATCCTCCAAAAACTATTTTGGACATAGGGGATGTCAATGGATTTCACTCTTTTCCTGGCTTCTTCTCCCAATTGACTAGCTATTAGATGGATAAAAATTGAATATTGAGAAAAATGGGGCATCTCTTGCCTTTGTTCAAAAACTGCTTTTCTTAATTCTACCATTTCTTTATGCATCTAGGCACTTAACTCTAATTCCCAGGCATATATTGAGGTGTTATATGCCCTATTGCATTGTGAAGCTAAATATAAAACCCTTTTAGTTATTCTATTGAGATCCTGTCCTCCCAAAACTATGTTTATCATATCACATAAATCTTGGACCCATGGTCTAAAAGCATTTTTACTAATTGGGAATTCCTTTTCTATTTTCTCATGTGTTTCAAACAAGGTTTTAAAAACTTCCATATCCGTAAATATTCGAGGTTGATGTTTGATTACCTTGTCTACCAGAAAGGTGGTATACTCTGTCAACTTGAAAACCTTCTAGATCTGTTCATATTTAATACTAAACATGGGTCGATCCTTATTGTCTCAAAATGTCCCCGTTCTTTCATCATACGCCACTGCCAGCCAAGCCATAAAATCTGAGGAGAAGTGAACTTTCGAACATACCAAATTTCCAAGGTTATTATTCCATCTATTATTTCTGGGGAAACATTTATACTATAACCTCTATTCTTTGTGAAACAAATCGGCCATTATCCATGGGGTTCAATCATCGTTCTCCATCACACAAGCAAAAATATTAATACATGCATTGTCGATCTCGTACTGCTATACTGGGGTAAGTCTTTTATCAGCTTCACATTTATGAGCAAATTCATACATTTTGCTACCAGTAATAGGCATCCTAGAGGTCACAGAGTATGGTGACCTATCTATGATGAATTTTATGGCTTCTCTAGTGTCTTCGTGTATGAAAATGTCTCCCCATGATGTCATTGATCTCAATGTAGCAGGTCGGGTCCTTTTGTAATAGTGAAGCTCAAAAATCATCTTCTCTATGTACTCTTGTGTATTAATATCTGCTCTTAACTTGCCAGGGTGGTAATATTGACTGATTTTTGTGAGCTCATATACAGGGTGGCAAAATGGGTTTGATAATTTCGCATGTTTTGTCATCAATATGATGCCACCAACTGCTATTTTAAATTGGCCAAAGAAATTTTTCCAACACGTCCCTTTCTAGAGTTGAGCATTAATGACGGGTAATGTTCTTCATCCTACGTGTCCCGGGGCCTTTTGGTTTGTGTGCCTGTAATAATTAAAACTTCTGCTATTTGCCACTAGAACCCTTTTTATCTAACATGGAACTGGGATGTGTAATGGGGATGCCATCCATTTTGAATCTTGTGCCACCTTAGTCTCAAATGATAACTAAATCTTGGGGATTGATTATATTTTACTTAGGCAACAATCACCCTCAGGATCTTCACAAGATTAGATTCTTGGTGTGAGTTCCTGCCGTTATTATCTCGAATACCCTTAACTTACCTAAGTAAACTATGATCAAGCACAACCATCGGATGTGTTTCTATTCTATCACAACCTTGGATATTTTTAAAATCTACAGGTTAGTTATTTTGAAAGAAAACATGCTCTGAAATTTTTAATTTTGACCAATAAGTATGGTAATTAATTACGGGTTTAAGCCTTGTTGATTGTGTTTTAGGATTTAATTAATCAAGTGTTAATTTAAGCTTACCTTTTGGTTTACCTTTAGAGCACACGCTGCCATTGGATTGATTCAATATGAAGTGCATCCATTGGATCCATCAAAAGATACCCTATGGATTAGTTTCATTTGTATTCCATGATGTTGAATTTGACTTGCTCGATGACGTTGGATCTTTTTAACCTTCACGGAGCGCTACCGTAGGATTACTAGTATTGCTTTAATACTTTGGTCTTTGATTCATGCGCTACTGTCAGATCTTGTAAAGGATTAGCACAACCGTTGATGTCCCAGGAGCATTGGATCAAACATCGATGAAGCGCTATTTTTAGCCTTGATCATGCAATTTAATTAATCATTCGATGGAGGAAACCTTTAAGACTAATTTTCGATCACTTTTTTACAATGCGCACCGTTGGATCAAACGTCGATGAAGCGCTACCATTGGATCTCTTGTTGATCTTTGTCAGGTTGTTTTATCATGTTTAAGTGCTTTTGTCTGATATCATTTTAAAAAGAGCACAGCCGTCAGATCTCCTATAACTACATAATTAATAACCGAAAGGATGCATCATTAGATTTGATTAATCTTGATTAAGCTGAAAGGGGGAATGATTATCCAATGTGTTATACCCTCGCTAATTACGTAATTAATTTTTTAACTTTGCCTTTACTTTTCCTGATACATTACCATTCACCTTTTCAAATTTAGATTTTAGCACGACTGTCAGATCTCGATTGGTGTCGACGTGACCGTTGATTTTCTTCAACTTGCGAGGTTAGTTACTTTGGGGTATATAATGTTTAAACCTTGATTAATCCAAAAAGGGGAGTGATTAACAACGTGTTTAAACCCTTGTTAACATTTTTTTGTAATTTTAATTAATCACATGGTGTTTTTACCTCTTTTTATGCACCTTTGTAAGAGTGCCACTGTCGGATAAGATTATGATCGAGCGCTTCCGTTTGATCTAATGGATTAGCTTACTATTTAACTTGAAGCTTTGAAACATGCTAACTTGTTTAAAATTTTGACTCTTTGGGGAGAGCGCAGACATTGGATTAGGCTTGGCTCAAGCGCATCCGTCTAGATCAATAGAGTTGCATAGAATTTATTAATTTTAATAATCTTTGACCTTATGTTATAACCTTTTTAAATTTTTGATTTATTCGACCTAACCTTCAGTTAACTTATCAGAGTGCAACTGTCTGATTAAACCTGAACTGAGCATGGCCCTCAGATTGGATCTAAGGTGCTCAACTTTTATTTTGATGGGGTGCATGCCCTCAAGATTTTAATTAAAATACCTTAATGCTAACTTAATATTTTTGGACTTTAGACCAAGGTATTTAATTTGTATTTCTCCTTACTCTAGAATACCTTAGGGTTTTGAATTTTTATCTTTTGACTTGACCCAAGGGAAACTTATTTTAGGAGGTTTAGAGTTTGGCTTTAAGAATATGATTAATAAAATTTTTCCCTATCCACTTTTGAGATACTTGAGTAATAAAAAGAGGCACACATTATTAACAACCAAGGTTAGACTTCATCAAACCAACCAATGAAAACTCAAGTAACTCACACGAACTGAAGAAGTGACTAGTATTATGAACATTTTGATTGAAACCAAAAATTTAAATTTGGGGGTTTCAAAGTTGAGTCAAATTTGGCTCCAACAGGATCATAAGAGGTTGGCCAACAAGAAACCATTTTTTTTAGAAAACCAAGCCTCCAAGAGGAAAACCAACAACACTCAAAGACAACACCCCCTAAAAAAAAATTAGGGTGTCCAAAACTAGTGTTGTGGTATACACCTCATTGCAACCATCTTGTCAAGTTGATCAATTGGGTCTATAGCCTCCATGCACTTTTTATGGATGCCAAAAATTGTCATCATGGGACTTAGCCCATTATAATCATATTTTTGAGCTAATCATTTTGATATATAGCACCCACACCATTTTTTGGTCTCATTACTAAAAATAGTAACCCTTGAAATCAAATTTGTATTTTTAGTAAGTATTACCAATGAGTCATAACTCTTAGAACATGGCTTGAGGTAATAAGGAACAACAAAAGCAACAATAATTAGAGGCAGTTATACACATGGATTATCTAGGAAAATAGTTAGGGGTCCAATTAGGTGAAATCTTAAACCAGTTAAAGACAACTCAAGCATTTCTAGGAGTCTATGAATTTTATCACCAGGATACAGAGGGAAATGAAGGTAGAATTAAAAGATAAACTTGGAGAATTGAATAGTTGTGTCTCTATTGATCCTCTCTCATATGATATATTGGGTCATTATGATCAACAATATGAAGGCACAAGTCACCATAAATGGAACATACCAAATAACAATGGATTTAAGTTTCCCAAATTAGACTTCTCAAAATTTGATTGAAAAGATATTGAGGGATAGATTTATAAGGTAGAATAATATTCTAGTCTTCATAATATCCCACACTACATGCATTTGATAATTTCCATTTTTAATTTTGAATCAGATATACTACATTGGTTTCAATGGCTTAAGAAGGCCCACCCTAATCTTTCTTGGCATAAATTTTAGCCACACCTACTTTCTCGCTTTGGTCCTAGTGAGTTTGAATATTTTATAGGAGCCCTTTATAAACTTAGAAAAAATTCAATCATTTGAGAGTATCAATCTCAATTTGAAAAATTGGTCAATCATACCACTAGTTTAAATGCTGACTTATTTCAAAGTTATTTTATGAGTGGTTTGAAGGATGATATTAAGTTTGAGGTTAAAATGTTGAGACCCCAAACATTACAACATATAATAAGTTTGGTTAGATTTGTAGAAGATAAATTCAAGGCTTAAGGATGCACCTCTAGATTTCCTCAATCTCAGCCACCTTTTTCATCCAAGCCTACACCAAATCCTACCACTAAATCTCCAACCATAAAAAATTGACTTGCAAAGAGATGGAGACCAAAAGGGCCCAAGGACTATGCTATAATTGTGATGAAAAGTATTCACCAAGGCACAAGTGTTTTCAAGAAAAAATATATTTGCTTGATATGGATGAGGCACTAACCAAAAAATATTTAGAGGAAGAAGAGGATCCTCAAGAGGTAGAAACTGTAGAATAGACAAAATTTCTAGAGGAATCCCAACTAGAAATCTCAGTGCATGCTTTAGTAGGAGTATAAACTTCCCAAATGATGAAAGTAATTAGATACTTCAAAGAACAAAGGATCATCATTCTTATTGAATCTGGTAGTACATATAAATTTATTAATCCATGTATGACCAAACAATAAAACTATTACATTATTATGTGTAATTCTTTTGAAGTCATGATTGCTAATGGAGGCACCCTACCCTGCAAAGGAAAATGTCATAATGTCAAACTCCAAATTGGGGAATATAATCTCAATATAGACATGTTTGCCCTACCATTAGGCAATTGTGATATAGTTTTGGGAGCACAATGGTTGTGGATGTTAGGTATAATTTCATGGGATTTTTGAGTTATGGATGAAGTTAAGTCAAGAGGGAACCAAATATACTTTACATGATATGAAAGCTGGTGCGATTCAGTTTATTTCCACCCATAATATGGAATATTTATTAAAAAATTCCTCTAATGGAGTGGTGGCACGTATTTTTGCTATTGATGTTTCTAAGGAAGGGGAAAGGGATCATCCAGTGCAATTGCAAGGTTTATTGAACAAATATGCTCAAATGTTTGAGAAACTCAAGAGACTACCTCATCATCACTCTCATGACCATGCCATTCAACTTTTTACTAGTATTCTTCCCCCAAATGTCTATCCCTACAGGTATCCTTATGCTCAAAAATATAAAATTAAAAAAATAGTTCAAGAGCTTCATGTTGCTAGGGTTATTCACCCCAGTGTTAGTCCCTATTCTTCTCCAGTGTTATTAGTAGAGAAAAATAATGGATATTGAAGCTTATGTGTGGATTATTGGGACCTCAATAAAATCACTATTAAATATAAATTCCCTATTCCAATGATTGATGAATTACTTGATGAGTTGCATGGGGATCAATAATTTTCCAAGATGGATATGTGGTTAGGGTATCATCAAATTCAAATAAAGGATGAGGACATTCCCAAAATGGCTTTTAGAACTCATAAAGGGCATTATGCATTCTTGATTATGCCATTTGGATTAACCAATGTACCTTCCACTTTCTAGAGTTTGATGTACTCAATTTTTTGACCTTTCCTTTGCAAATTTAGTTGAGTATTTTTTGATGATATATTGATTTATAGTTATTCATGGGAAGAGCATCTCCAACACTTGGATCAAGCACTCCAAATTTTGTCTACTAATTAGCTCTATGAAAATATGTCCAAATGTTATTTTGGACAATAAGAGGTTGAATACTTGGATTATATTTTCACTAAGGATGAAGTTTATGTTGATCCCAAGAATATTTAGGCTATTCAAGACTAGCCTAAGCCTCATACCATAAAGGGACTTCGAGGATATTTAGGGTTCATTGGATATTACTGGAAATTTATGAATAATTATGGAAAGATAGCAACTCCCTTGAAAACTATGCTGATGAAGAATTCCTTTATGTGGATAGAACCTACAAAGAAGACTTTTGTAGAGTTGAAGTATGCCATGAACATTACCCCTATGTTAGCAATACCTGATTTCTATAAATATTCTATAATTAAGAGTGATGCATCTAGAAATGACATTGGGATGATTTTAATGCAAGAAGGTAGACCTTTGACCTTCACTAGTTGAGCACTCTTTGGCAAGAATTTGGGTAAGCCTATGTATGAGAAGGAAATGCTTTCCATTTTACATGATGTAAATAATCAGTGATTGTATCTCTTTGGGAGATATTTTTCCATAAATACTGATCATCAAAGTCTCAAATACTTCTTAGAAAAAAGGGTGGCCACCCTAGAACAACAAAAACGGATTTCTAAATTGTTGGGTTGTGACTATTACATCACTTATAAGACGGGTAAGGAGAACATGGTGGAAAATTCTTTGTACCACCTCCATGAAGAATAGGAAATGCTATATGCTATATCCACACCTCTTCTACAATGGATTTGTCATCTCAAGAAAGAACTAATCAAGGAATCCTCTTTGCAAATTTTAGATAATATAATCCAAGTTGATCCTCATTCATTCCATGGCCATACTTGGGATGGTCAAGAATTATAGTACCATGATTGTCTTGTTGTGTCCAAAAATTCACAAATAAAGGACCTCATCCTACAAGATATGCATACTTATCCAACAACTAACCATTCAAGGTTTCTAAAAACATATAGAAAGGCCAAGTGTACCTTATTTTGGAAGGAAATGAAAAATAATATTTATAATTTTGTGTCTAAATGTGATCGCTAACAAAGTATGAAAAGTGAAAATGTGTGTTCCCCTAGAACCCTTCAAACATTATCAATTCTTAAAAAATTCTGGACAAATATCTCTATGGATTTTATTGAAGGATTACCTACGTATTCTAGAAGAAAATTAGTTATTCTTGTGGTAGTGGATTGTATTACAAAGTATGCTCATTTCTATTTTGTATTCCACCCTTACATCACTTTTGTTTTTGATCAAATATTCATAGACTCCATATTTCATCTCCATGGAATACCTAAATCCATTGTCTCTGATAGGTATCCTACCTTCTCCAATAATTTTTACCAAGAATTATTCAAGTTATAGGGAACCCAAATCAATATGAGTTTGGCCTATCATACTCAAATTGATGGTCAAACTAAAATTGTGAATAAATACTTGGAAACATACCTTTGTTGTTTCACCTCTAAACATTATACACAATATGCCAAGTGGTTTCCTTTGGTCGAATGGTGGTATAACACAACATATCACACTACTACTAAGGTGAGCCTATTTGAAGTAGTCTATGGTCATCCTCCACTAACACCATATTCTTACATTCTAATTAGTTCCAAGGTTCAAGCTATGGATTCCACTCTCTACCAAAATGATTCCATTATTTGCCAATTCAAGGCCAATTTGGACCTGGATCATAACTATATGAAACAATAAGCTAATCAAAACCACATTGTATGTAGCTTTGAAGTCAAGGATATGGTTTTTCTTCACTTACAACCATACAAAAAATTCTCTCTTCAACTTCATTGTTGTCAAAAAATTACTACAAAATATTATGGTCCATATTAGGTATTACAAAGGATCAGGTCGATAACCTTAAAACTAGCCCTTTTGGCTACTTCTAAAATTCATCCAATGTTTCATGTTTCTTCACTCAAGAAAGTTATCAAGAACAAGGTCTAGGTGCAGTCCATACTATCAGAGTTGGATGATGAAGGCTCCATTATTCTTGAACCTTAATGCATTCTAGATCATAGATCATGTACCCTTAATCGATGTGTCATTGTTGATGTTCTTATCTAATGTCATAGCTTACAACCTAAAGATACTAATGTGGGAACCCCTTCAAAAATAATTTCCTCATATTCAGCTTTGAGGACAATGCTTTTTGAAGGGGAAGGATATGTTAGGACCCCATACTAACATTATGATGTAATAATACTTACTTAGCATGGGGGGCATCCATGATAATATTTTATGATATTTTGTAATAGTTTGTGGTATTAGAAGTACCTAGACAAGTGGCATCATTATATGTATCTATTATCAAGAATGTAGCTATTTTAGTAGAATATTCTAGCTTGGGTGGCATTTTGCATGTAAGCCAACCTTGAGTGTTAGGTAGAGAGATGAAGTTTTTAAAACTATGAGGGGTAGGAATGAATGTATATTTTTGCATAATTGAATGAAAGTATTGAAGGAGGTTGACCCCTCAAAGTGGCCTATGATTCTATGTTACTTTGTGAGATTGTTTCATTTCTGCACTTATATTTTATATTACAATATATTGTGTTTCATGCATTTATGTTATATTGCAATATTTTTGTGAATGTGCTGATTTTATTTTGAATTTGCATGGTATAATCGGTAGCCACCATAAATCCAGGCAGACTGTCTAACTTTTATGGCTGCCACAATATTCTACACTTTCTGCCCTAGAAGCCACCACACAGTTCTTCACATAGTCCATCCCTATAACCACCATGCCACAATCATTTTAAACCTTTTACATCACTGAAAGAACCAGGAAAGGGACAAGTGATAAATATGGTTAGGCTCGAGATTTGAACCTTGGACCTCCACCCCCTTACGGGGTTTGGTTGAACCAATTGGTCTACACATCGAACCTTGAATGTGCTGATTTTAATGAGAAGGTTCCTAATAGATTACTTCTTTATAAGTATCAAATAGGAAAGTGTCCTTTGATTAGTTGGTGAACATGATTCAATATGAAGAAGCAACCAATTAGTTGAGGGACCAATTGATGAAAAATTCACTCATTTCCATAAAGAATCCATAGAAGGGTCCTTCCTCTTCTTCATCATCATAGAAACAACCTCAAAAATAAAAAATAAATTATTATATCTATGAAAGAGAAGGATATAATACAAATTATTATCGATATAAATACATGAATCAAGGAGGGACCAATTGATGAACAATGCACTCTTTTCCACAAAGAATTCATAGAAGGGTTCTTCCTTTTCTTCATCATCATTGAAACAACCTCAAAAATAAAGGAGGTATTGTCATATTTGTGAAATATAAGGATATGATACAAAGTATTATCGATATAAATCCATGAATTGAGGAGTTCAATCCCATAAACCTCCTCAAAAAAGAGAATAAAAAACAATAGGGGCATGTTGCACATGAAGAATCATTATTTTATTTTAAAAAATAATTTGAGTTGGCACACAAGATACTAATTTTTAAGGGAGTGAAAAAACCAAAGGATGAAATTTGGTATATTGATTTAGGTTCTAGTAAAAACATGACTAGAAACAAGGTATGGTTTGAATCTTTATAAGAAAAATATGGGAAACCAGTTACCATTGTCCATGACATGGCATATCATGTTAAAGGAATAGGAAATATTCCTCTTAATATAATCAATGGTAAATGCATGATTAAATATGTACTATATATACAAGATTAGCAAACAACTTGCTTTTTATATCATAAATTCTATATTGAGATATGGTAGTTGAATTTTGGATTGTTGATGGCAAAAAGAGGTGTTTTATCATAAAATATGGAAATTTTATAACAACTAGTTCCTATAAGAATAGTTTCTTTGCCTTTGATGTTATATCATCTTCTAATATTGCACTTTCAACTACTATGACATATGCTACCTCCATTTGGAATATGAGATATATAATTTAAGTTCTAAATACTTACTCTAAGTAAGCACCATATGGTGATGGGTATACCCAACATATCACTCATACTACCAGTATGTTTTGGCTATTTAGTATGAAAGAAACACTAAGTACCTGTTGATATCAAAAATCATAGAGTAAGAGGACTGTTGGATGCCATACACATTGATCTGTATAGACCCATGCCAACAATTATGGTGGACATAGGTATTTTAGCTATTTTTTATGACTACTCATAGAATATGAGGGTATATTTTTTGTCATTCAAGTTAAATGTCCTCATAATTTTCCAATGATTCAAGAAGCCTTTTGAAATAGAAATTGTGCATCATATTTGAGTCATCCACTTAGATCAAGGGGTAATATACATCCTAAAAATTTTCAATGTTTCTTGTACAAAACAAGACTAGGTGATATCTTACTACCACCTACACTCCATAATAGAATAATATTACTAAGAGAAGAAATCATTCCATCATAGAAATGATTCATTGCATGCTCACAGGAGTTGATATAGAGTAGTAGTATTGGGTTGAAGCTCTCCACTATAGAATATCTTAAAAACAATTAAAAACAAATGAAATTCAAGGTATTGCACGTAAAGAAGATTGGTATAGGAGGAAGTCATCAATTACACATTTGAGAGTCTTCAAAAATAAGGTATACATTACATGTGCCAAAACAAGAGAGGATCAAGTTGGATGTAAAAAATCTTACATATTTCTTGGGTATGATGAGGCATCAAAATCTTATCAATTGATTGATCCAATAACCAAGAATATACATATAAGTAGGGATATAGTGTTTGACAAAGAATTTGAATATAAGACAAATGTTGAATATCCTAAGGATTTTAATGTTGTTACATCTCTTGTTGGGAGCATTGACTCAAATGAGAAAGTTTACAAAGAAGTTCTAGAAGATGAGTCAAATTTAAAAGTACATAATGATTTGGTAGTAATTTCTCCTTTACAATAAATACTCCAAAATGGCTCACTAATACCATTAAATATGCCCAACTTGATGTACCACCTGGACACAATTCCACATGACCATATACTCATAATAGTACATGGAAATAAGTAAATCTAGGCTTGAGGACTTTAGTAATGGAAGGTTTAAAATAAGCATCAATAATTGATGGTAGGTGGACTAAGTTAAATATTGCATCGTTGGTTGCCACCCACACCTAACCTGGTCACTTTGTGGTTTCTCAAGATGAAGTACTTACTTATAATGGTGATTTAGCATTTCTAAAAACTATTCCTTGTCCATATTAGTAGGTATATCCCTATCCTCCATTTGGGTGTGTTTTAATATATCCAACATATCTACCAAAATTTAAAATTTTCTAAGGATTATATAATCGATATGCAAAAAATTAATTTTCACAAGTACTAGACCAACAAAAACTATGTATCTGCATGCATAAAGTATGGTTGGATACCCTACCTCACCCAGATATACTATTCAAGGACGAGGTTTAATATAGTAGTCTTTGATTGATGACCACAATAACTATATCACCATAATATGTAGATGGATCATTTTTCCTTAATGCTGATAAAGCTTCATAAGTAGCTCCCAAGAGCCATAGCTAGATCCAAATCCAAGATCCATAGCTAGAACTAATATCCAGATCCAATCTAGTGGACACATGGATACCGAGCATTCTTAGAAAACCAAATAATGTAATAAGGGGGATGTTAGACAATTATTACATTATTTGTGTAATATTTACGTAATATGTGAAGAGGTAGAATACAAAGAGATATGTTGGTATCTAAAGCACCAAGAGTATCTTGAGAAACCAAGAGATATATGAATGTATATTTTTATAAAATCAGATGCTTTGATGGAATGTGAGATTCTACTTTTTTGTTGTTCAATCCATCAATTTTGACCATACCATGATAGGTTCACTTTATTATTTGATATGGGAAAGCAATTTTGGTTCAATAAATAAGGAGAATAGGCTAAGATCTTATTATTCCTTTTGTTGAAAAGTTTCTTCATCAAGGAATTTTATTTTATCTTCTTGAAATATGTACCACAGGTTCTTACTACATAACATGCCAATCATTTGGATTGACCAAATAATACTATTTTTCCTAGCGAGACAAGTAATTAGGGCTTGATGATCCATATTACATAATCTAACCACTAACATTAAATCAGATCCTTGAACTAATGCACCAATATGTAGAGCTCAAAATTACATCATCTAATACACCAAGTAATTAGAGCTTGATGATCCATATTACATAATCTAACCACTAACATTACATCAGGTCCTTGAACTAATGTACCAATGTGTAGAGCTCAAAATTACATCGTCTAATGCACCAAGTAATTATATATTTATGATCCATATTAGATAATCTAGCCACTAACATTACGTCAGGTCCTTTAACTAATTCACCAATGTGTAGAGCTCAAAAAATTGTACGATTAAAAAAAAAATGCTCAAAAAAATTTTGTATGCAAAAGTTATGGCTCCTAGAAAATTTACCCTAATGAACCTCAAAAATGCAAAAGCTAAATACCCAAACTATAAGAAAGAAGAAGCAAATCCTAAACTTCCACCTACTAGTCTCTAATATACTAATGTGCTCCACTTATTGTTGGACATTTTGAGTAGATGAAGTTGTCATTGATGTCAAGGATGAATTGTCATTGATGTCAAAAGGTCAAAAGGAGTAATGCAAAAGGTTGGTGGCAAAAGAGCTTCATAATGTTTATTTTTAAATATTATGTGAAGCACAAAATAAAAGGTTTTATTAAAACCATGGTTGGGCAAAATAAAAGGTTTTTATTAAAACCATGGTTGGGAAAATCAAAAAGGTTTTCTAAAACCTAAGGAGGCTTTTATTTTAAAAAGCCCAAAGAAGATTTAAATATTTAATTTATAATATTTAAATTCTTTTGAATTTAAATAATTATAAATAAATATATTTCGAAGGTAAAGTTGGAAGCATCAACGACAACATTGTTTCCCCGATGAATTTCCTCTCCATCGACGTGTGTGACAAGGGAAGGCATATGGTATAAATACCATAACCATTCCTAAGGTTTGGTATCCTTTTCATTGCATCCACCTTAAGTGAAAAAGCTCATGCAAATTTTGAAACGTGTGCCTCCCGAATAGCATAGTGTGTGGTTCCATCGACATTGAAGGAAGAGCCAAGGGCTCTTAAGGGTTTGAAGGAGTCAAAGTGCACATTGTGCTTTGAGGCTCCAAGTGGAGCACGTGGCTCACATGACGTGGAAGTCATGGCCAAGGCATTGTGGGAGTATTGTGCAAATTTTGAGCCCCATGGATTGTGAAAAGTGGTAATAATTTTTGGAAATTATTTTAATTTGTTTTGCTAAGGTTTAGGAGAGATAAGGTGGAAGTTAAGTTGTGTGTTGAGGAAATATTTTTATATGAAGGGTTAATTGTTGCTAAAGTAAAAGCTAGGGTAATTTTTTTTACCTTAGAAAAGTGAGAGATTGACTTATTGCATTATTTTATAAAGTGATTTATTTAATTAATGCAATATTAAGTAGGGAGTCATAAGTAGAGTTTGGATTATTTTTGAGATATCTTTCTGAAAAGGGTTATGATGAAATTGAATTGTTAAGATGTTCTTTTGATGAGTTAGAGTTTTGGAAGAAGTGTTTTGATTAAATATTTGTGGTGTTGGATATTATTTTAAGATGGAGTAATAAGGTGTAATTAAGTTTGATTAATTTTTGTAATTGAGAATTATTTTGTGAAGAGGTTAGTGTGATATTTTATCATCTAACTATTGAAATTGGCAAAAGAGAAAATTGTGATTGAGACAGGTTTTCTAAGGTCACTTCTACATCAAATAAAAGGTATGGGCATATTCTTCTTTGGTTGAAGTGATTGATTGAGGTTTTATGAAAATAATATTGGAGTGAAAAGGACTTTGTTAAGTTTTCCTTGTTGAGTGTGTTTTGAATTAATGCTTCAAGGTTTTCTGGAATAGAGGTTAAGGAAAGTAACCTTGTTTGATAAGCATTGTTGTTGAAGTGATTGGTTGAGTGAAGAACTTGAACTAGGGTTTGCAAAGATCATGAGTATCATTGTTATGTGAAAATGATAGGTTTGCAAAGATCATGAGTATCATTGTTATGTGAGATTGGTTGATAAGCATTGTTGGAACATTTGAGTGAAAGTTCATAAGTTTGGACTAGGGTTTGTGAGCAAGGATTATTTCATTGAGTGAGTGATTGAGTAGAGTTGGTTGAGCCTAGTCAAGTGGATGTGTTGATGTGATAGTTCAAGTTCTATGAAACAAATTGTTCTATATTCTAAATTGATTTGAGAAAGAGGTTAAGTGTTGATGAATGTGAAACATATTGAGTCTCTAACAATTCTCTATATGTTTTGTGATAAAAGAGAGATTGAAAGTGATTGAGATTTTGTGAGTGTGAAGCATATTGAGTCTCTAAAGTTTTTGAAAAGTGAAGATTGAGCATTGTGGTGAATGTGAAGCATATTGAGTCTCTAACAATTCTCTTTATGTTTCTATGAGATTGGAAAAGTTCTAGTGAGGACTTGTTGAGAATATTTGAGGTAAGTCTTTGAGAAGACTTGTGGATAGATTTGTGTGAGATTTTGTGGAAGCTTACAATACAGAGTTTGAGGATAGATATTGTTGAGTATATTGGACAAGTTCTAGTGAGGACTTGTTGAGTAGATTGGACAAGTTCTAGAGAGGACTTGTGGATAGATTAGTGTGAGATTTTGTGGAAGCTTACAAGGCAGATTTGAGATAAGTATTTGAGAAGACTTGAGAGTAGAGTTGATTGATTGATTTGTTCAAACCTTGAGTTAAGGTTTGGGGTAGATCTAGTAGTGTTGATTTGTGATTGGATCAAGCTTTGTGTTAAGGCTTGAGGATAGATATTGAGGATAGATTTGTGCTAGAGAAAAGGACTATGTTTAGTGTAGATTAGAGGATAAATATTGAGGATAGATTTGTGCTAGATCGAAGGACTATGTTTAGTGTATATTTGAGGATAAAGTTTGGTGTAGATTTGAGGATAGGTTTGTGCTAGACAGAGATAGATATTGATTAGATTTGTGCTAGATCGAAGGACTATGTTTAGTGCAGATTTGAGATAGAGTTGAGAGTAAGATTTGGAGGTGATAGAGTATAGAGGATGATAGTCTCTAGTGGATAGAGATCCATTAGCTAGGGTAGTGAGGATAGGTGTCTTTAGTGGATAGAGATCCATTAGCTAGAGTAGTGGGGGTAACAGTTCTTCTAGAAGATCACCATCCAAAGCTAAGGAGAAAGGAGTTCTCCTATGGATAGAGATCCATGAACTTGATTAGGGGATTGGTGTCTCCTTTGGATAGAGGTCCATAAACATTGTAATAGGGAAAGGATTCCCAAGAGATTGATTGAGAAAATTTTAGTGAAATATTTTCTCCGTGGAGTAGCCCACATTGGGTGAACCATGTTAAATTGGTGTCTCTATTGTGTGTGGTGATTTGTGCATTTCTTTGATTACTACTATTGATATTGCTATCTATACATTGCATAATATTGATTGGGAAAGAAAAGTAAAAAGTGGTCTTATATTGTTCACCCCCCTCTCAGTATAAGCTTGTGTTCTTCAATTGGTATCAGAGTGGGTTCCTTCGAAAGAGTTTAACAACTTGAAGGAAAAGCTTTCAAGAACACAATGGATTCTAAGAATGGGTCCTCAGATAATTCAACACCAGTATTTTATGGAAGTGATTATATATTTTGGAGTATGAGAATGAAGATTCACCTGATGGCACTTGGCAATGAAATTTGGGAAGTAGTTGAAAATGGATACATACCACCAGTTGATCCACCTATAGATAAGGAAGGTAAGCTTCTACAACATTACAATTCAAAAGCAATGAATGCAATTTTGAGAGGTTTGCATAGAATAAAATTCATAAAAGTTATGCATTGTAAAGATGCAAAAGGAATTTGGGATAAGTTGCAAAGCATATATGAAGGAGATAAAAGTGTCAAGAAGGTAAAGATACGAAATCTCAAGGGACAATTTGAAGATTTAAAAATGAAGGATGAGGAAAATATTAGTACTTATCTACTTTGGGTAGATGAGGTTGTTAATGCCATGCAAGGACTTGGACTTGAGATTGAAGAATCTGATATTTGTGATAAGATCTTAAGATCTCTTCCAAAAAGGTTTAGTGAAAATATCTCTGCTATAGAGGAATCAAAATATGGTGATATTTTGACAAGAGATATGTTACTTGGTATTCTTACAACTTTTGAGTTAAGAACAAAAGAGGAACCTAATATCTGGAAGGAAGCAACCTTCAAAGCTACTAAGAAGACAAAGGGCAAGAAGTCAGATTCAAGCAATGAGTCATCCAGTGATGAAGAAGCTAATTATGGTAGAAGGAATAAGGATTCAAGAAGATTTAAAGATGCAAAATCTGTTAGATGTTTCAATTGTGGAAAGTATGGTCACTATGCAACTGATTTTCAAGAAGCCAAAAATAGCAATGATGAAGAAAAATAGGATCATAAGAACAGGGAATCAGAAAAATATAGGTACCAAAAGAAAGGTAAGGATGGACAAGGCAGACAAGGGAAGAAGTTCTTTCAAAGACAAAAGAGGAGCTACTATGCAGACAAAGCAAGTAAGTACTCAAGTGATAGTGATAATAGTTTCTCAGATAATGATAAATATGAAGTCCTATTTTTGATAGAAGAAAAAGAAGAAGTTAAGAAAAGGTCACCAATAATTCTCAAGTGTTTTAGATGTGGTAATTTTGGACATCTTGAAGATAGTTGTACAAAGAATGGTTTCAGTTTAAGTGATGATGAATATGAGGATACACTTGAAGGACCAGAAGAGAATATTCTAATGGCACTAGAAGAAGAAGGAGGTGATCCTATAGAAGACAAGTCAGAAAAGAATGAAGATGTTCTCAAAGGCAAACAAATAGAGGAAGAATCAGAAAAAGGAGAAGTTGATCTTGAGGGAGAGCTTATTTATGCTCTTAAAACTTTAAAGAAGGTAAGAAAGCAAAACTCCCAACTTGAGCTTCAGTTTCAAGAATGTGATGAAGAGAGAGGAAATCTTATAGAGGATCTAAACAAGTCAATGGCTAAGACAAAGAAGTTCAAGGATAAGTTAGAAGCAAAGGTCTTAGAATGTGAAAAGTTAGAACAAGAAGTAGCCCTACTAAGGGAAGAAGTAGAGAAGTCTAAGGACAAGCTACACAAGTTTGGAAGAAGTTCAAAGAATTTGGATAAGATTATCAAGTCACAAAAGCCTACATCAAGCAAAACAGGTCTTGGTTTTGAACAGGCTCAAAAGAAACAAGAAGAAAAGTCAACCTCAAGTTTTGAAGAAGAAGAAACTTCAGAAGAAGACAGTGTAAGAGAAAGTGAGACTTCTGAGGATGAGTTGGACAACAAAAATTTCAACAAGGAAAGAAACAATGCACAAAGGAGAAATAGATGGAACAAGAACCAACATAGGGTAAGAGAGACTAAGAGACCAATGAGGTCAAGACAAGGAAACTTCAATGGATGATGTTTCTCATGTCATAGATTTGGGCACAAGGCTTCAGAATGCAGGACACATGAAAGATAGGAATATGGGAATTTCAGAAGTAGGTAACTTTTTCATGGGTATTGCTACTCATGTAATCAATTTGGTCACAAGGCAATGAATTGCAGGGTCCATGACAGGAATAGATATGGCTTCACTAGAAGAAATCCCAAGATATTTGCACCTACAAGGAATAATAACATTAAGTGTTATAAGTGCAATAATGATGGACATACAACAAAGTGGTGTAGAGCAGACATTCTAGAATCAAGCATGAATAGGAATAGGAACATGAATATGGACATGAACAAAAATAGGAATACGATAGGAACAAGAACATGGATATGAACAGGAATAGTCAAAGGAATCAGAAGGATCAGATGAGAAGGAAAGAGGACAAAGGTAAAGACCAATGCTTTTTGGGAGTAGAAATACTCCCACCCTAGAATTAACCACCTCAAGAGGAGGTGGGGGAGGGGCTAAGCTAAGAGACTCATTCTTAGCCCCGAGCCCCAAAGGTGACCCTTTGCCATTGATGTCAAAGGGGGAGAGATTTAAGTAAGGGGAGAGATTTGATTTAAGAAGAGAGCATTGAGTTAGGGGGAGCAATTTCCCAGGGGGAGCAGGACAAAAATAGGTTAAGAAAATTTGAAAAGATAATTGGGTTACCATCAATGACAAAGGGGGAGATTGTTGGACATTTTGAGTAGATGAAGTTGTCATTGATGTCAAGGATGAATTGTCATTGATGTCAAAATGTTAAATGGAGTAATGCAAAAGGTTGGTGGCAAAAGAGCTTCATAATGTTTATTTTTAAATATTATGTGAAGCACAAAATAAAAGGTTTTTATTAAAACCATGGTTGGGAAAATAAAAGGTTTTTATTAAAACCATGGTTGGGAAAATCAAAAAGGTTTTCTAAAACCTAAGGAGGCTTTTATTTTAAAAACCCAAAGAAGATTTAAATATTTAATTTATAATATTTAAATTCCTTTGAATTTAAATAATTATAAATAAATATATTTTGAAGGTAAAGTTGGAAGCGTCGACGACAATATTGTTTCCCTGACGAATTTCCTCTCCGTCGATGTGTGTGACAAGGGAAGGCATATGGTATAAATACCATAGCCATTCCTAAGGTTTGGCATCCTTTTCATTGCATCCACCTTAAGTGAAAAAGCTCATGCAAATTTTGAAACGTGTGCCTCCCGAATAGCGCAGTGTGTGGTTCCATCGACGTCGAAGGAAGAGCCAAGGGCTCTTAAGGGTTTGAAGGAGTCAAAGCGCACATTGTGCTTTGAGGCTCCAAGTGGAGCACGTGGCTCACATGGCATGGAAGCCACGGCCAAGGCATTGTGGGAGTATTGTGCAAAGTTTTGAGCCCCGTGGATTGCGAAAAGTGGTAATAATTTTTGGAAATTATTTTAATTTGTTTTGCTAAGGTTTAGGAGAGATAAGGTGGAAGTTAAGTTGTGTGTTGAGGAAATATTTTTTGATATATGAAGGGTTAATTGTTGCTAAAGTAAAAGCTAGGGTAATTTTGTTTTACCTTAGAAAAGTGAGAGATTGACTTATTGCATTATTTTATAAAGTGATTTATTTAATTAATGCAATATTAAGTAGGGAGTCATAAGTAGAGTTTGGATTATTTTTGAGATATCTTTCTGAAAAGGGTTATGATGAAATTGAATTGTTAAGATGTTCTTTTGATGAGTTAGAGTTTTGGAAGAAGTGTTTTGATTAAATATTTGTGGTGTTGGATATTATTTTAAGAAGGAGAAATAAGGTGTAATTAAGTTTGATTAATTTTTGTAATTGAGAATTATTTTGTGAAGAGGTTAGTGTGATATTTTATCATCTAACTATTGAAATTGGCAAAAGAGAAAATTGTGATTGAGATAGGTTTTCTAAGGTCACTTCTACATCAAATAAAAGGTATGGGCATATTCTTCTTTGGTTGAAGTGATTGATTGAGGTTTTCTGAAAACAAGATTGGAGTGAAAAGGACTTTGTTAAGTTTTCCTTGTTGAGTGTGTTTTGAATTAATGCTTCAAGGTTTTCTGGAATAGAGGTTAAGGAAAGTAACCTTGTTTGATAAGCATTGTTGTTGAAGTGATTGGTTGAGTGAAGAACTTGAACTAGGGTTTGCAAATATCATGAGTATCATTGTTATGTGAGATTGTTTGATAAGCATTGTTGTTGAAGTGATTGGTTGAGTGAAGAACTTGAACTAGGGTTTGCAAAGATCATGAGTATCATTGTTATGTGAGATTGGTTGATAAGCATTGTTGGAACATTTGTTGGCAATTTGAGTTATTTTATGTTGTCATTGATGTCACATGGATCATTGATGTCACATGGATCACATTGAGTTTTGGTGGCCAAAGCATTTCATAAATAAGCATTTATGATATTTTGGAGAGCATGGATATATACAGGGTTTTTGTGAAAACCAAGGCAGGCAAAATAAAAGGTTTTATTTAAAACCATGGATGGCAGATTTGAAATGGGTTTTTCTTAAAACCCAGATTGGCTTTTCGTTTCATCGAAAAAGGTGCCCTGGTGATGGAGATATTTAATTTTAAATATTTAGTTTAAATTTTAAATTATTTAAAATTTAAATTTAAATTTTAAAATTAAATATATTAATTTTAGCGTCGACTAAATAAAGGAGGAAAGGCTATATTAATTTATAGTACCGACGTCTAAAGAAAGAGGAAAGGCATATATATGCCAACAAAATCTTAGACTTCATGACCCCAACGCTTATTTTTTGAATGCCTTCGATTGGGGAACGAATTGCGAAAAGAGAGAGAAGTGTGACTTTGGTCTATTGAAAAATCATTCGTGGAGTTTAATAAGATGCATAGGCATATTTGGCCTAGCGGTTCATGTGTTGTGTGTTACGTAGGAGGTCCTATGATCGAGTCCCACCGTGGTTATTTGCTTTGTTGAAGCGCTCGAAGCGTTGTTAAGTTTTTCGAAGGGTGCAGAAGTTTATGATATAAGTTTTTGTTCGTGTCCCTTTGGACACGTGAGGGCGTGTGGCCCAATGATAGGTTGGCTGTGGTTAAAGCGCTGAGCAAGGAGACGTCACGAGATCGAATCCCATCAGGGACAGAGGCAAGTTAATAATTTTTTAATATATTTTATTTTTCTAAAGTTGCCCTAGGAGGAATAAGGGTTGTGATGCATGTTTAGAAAAAGAGAGATTTCTGGTGTTTCTCCTTTTGAAAGTATATCATATTATATATCGTTGGAAAGCTTATTTCGAGGGCTATTTGATTAACTTGCTTAGAGGGAGAAATAAGGTGTATGTAAAGAGATATTTCTATTTTTGTAAAGGGTTTCAAAAGTGAAGGTTGTTTTGTTCTTTTTCAAAGGTGATTAATTCTTTCATGAGGGGACATGTTGTATCTTATTGAGTAGGAGTGATAAGGTGTTATTTGGATATTATTGTTGTGATATTAATCATGATCTCTAACCCTTGTTGAAAGTTGAAAAAGAAGTTTGTTGAGTGTGGCAGATTTAGTGGACATCCAATAAGGCATCAAAAGGTATGAGCAATATTCTCCATTGACTTTGTTTATGGTGGTTGATTTCTGAAATATCATTGGAGAGAAAAGGATTGATTGTGGTTTCCTTTTCGAAAGTGGTTGGTTGAATGCTTCAAGGTTTTCTGGTTTGAGAGTTGTGTTTAAACCTTGTTTTATAAGCATAGTTGTTGAAGCCCATTGGTTATGCAAAGAACTTGAGTTAGAAAAGAACATGAGTATCATTGTTATGTGAGATTTGTGGTTGAGCATTGTTGGAAACATTTGAGTTGGTTGATACATGCTTGGACTAGGGTTTTGTGAGAAAGAGTTGTCCCTTGTGGTGATTGGTTGAGTTGAGTTGATTGAGCCTAGTCAAGTGATTGTGTGAGGTGATTGTTCAAGTCCCATGAAACAAACAATTCTATAATTCTGATTTGGGTTGAGATTGAGCTTTGAGATTAGAACATATTGAGTCTCTAACAATTCTCTTTATGCTTCTATAATATTTGAGTTGAGTTAAGATTGACTTGAGTTGAGTTGAGATTGATTTGAGTTGAGATCATTGTGGATCATTGTTGTCATCCATTGTAGAGTGCATTGCCATTCATTGTTGAATTCATCATTGAGCCTTGCCTTCATAGATTTGTGGATGAGATTTGAGTGCTACTTGAGCATGATTGGTTGAGCCTTTGAGAAGGCTTTTGGGATAGATTTTTGGACAGATTTGTGGTAGTTTTTGTGTATGATTGATTGAGCCTTTGAGAAGGCTTTTGGGATAGATTTGTGGATAGATTTGGGACAACATTTGAGCAAGTTCTTGGTGAGCTTGTTGAGCAGATTTTGAGCAAGTTCTTAGTGAGCTTGTTGAGTAGATTTTGAGCAAGTTCTTAGTGAGCTTGTTGAGCATATTTTGAGCAAGTTCTTGGTGAGCTTGTTGAGCAGATTTTGAGCAAGTTCTTAGTGAGCTTGTTGAGCATATTTTGAGCAAGTTCTTGGTGAGCTTGTTGAGCATATTTTGAGCAAGTTCTTGGTGAGCTTGTTGAGCAGATTTTGGGCAAGTTCTTAGTGAGCTTGCTAGAGTAGATTTTGGGCAAGTTCTTGGTGAGCTTGTTGAAGTAGTTTTGGGCAAGTTCTTAGTGAGCTTGCTAGAGCAGATTTTGGGCAAGTTCTTAGTGAGCTTGCTAGAGCAGATTTTGGGCAAGTTCTTGGTGAGCTTGCTGAAGCAGATTAGTGGATTGCCTAGCTGAGAAGATCAGTGGATTGCCTACCTAAGTAGATCAGTGTATTGCCTAGCTTTGAGCAGATCAAAGTAATCATTTGTATTGGGATAAGGATCCTTATTTCTATGTGAAATATTATAAGGAGATTATCTTGTGGAGTACCCCACATTGGGGGAACCATGTTAAATCTTGTGTCTCAATTGTGTGTGGTGATTTGTGCACTTGTTTACTATTGCTATCTATGTCATTAATGCACACTGCTATATTTGGTTATTGCAATTAAGGACACTAATTGATATTGGTTTGGAAAGAAAGTAAAAAGTGGGTGCTATATTGTTCACCCCCCTCTCAGTATAAGCTTGTGTTCTTCAATTGGTATCAGAGCGGGTTCCTTCGGAAAGGCTAATAACTTGAGGGTAGATTCTACAAGAACATAGATGGCTTCATAGAATGGATTATCTACAAATAAGGCTCCACTATTTGATGGTAACAATTATGCTTTCTAGAGCATGAGAATGAAGAACTACTTGATATCACAAGGATATGAGGTATGGCAGATGGTTGAAAAAGAGTATAAGGTTGAAGGTGATCCCGAGGTAGATAAGACTATCAGGAAATTGGTTGAGATCAATGCAAGGGCAATGAATTATATTTTGAGTGGGCTACGTGAAATAGATTTTGCAAAGGTCATGGTATGTAATTCAGCTAATGAAATGTGGACCAAGTTGCGGAATACTTATGAAGGAGATTCAAAGGTAAAGTTGGCAAAACTACAAACTCATAGAAAAATATTTGAGGAATTGAAAATGGAAGATTCTGAAGATATTGCAAAGTTTTTACTTCGAGTTGATGAGATTACTAACACCATGAGAGGCCTAGGATTTGAGATGAAAGAATCAAAAGTTACTCAAAAGGTTTTGAGATCACTTCCCATGAAGTATGATGCAAAGGTTTCAGCAATAGAAGAAACAATGGATATCAACAAGCTAACAATGGAAGAACTACAAGGAACTCTCACAACTTATGAGATGAGGGTGAGTAAGCATCAGGTTCCAATAAAAGAGATTGCATTCAAGGCTTCAGAGAAAAATAAAGGGAAAGTTCCAGAGATAGATAGAGATTCAGATAATGATGAGGAAGCTAACTTCATCAAAAGGAAAAAGGACTTAAGAAATTATAGGGATATGAAGAAAGTCAAATGCTACAAGTGTGGTGATTTTGGTCACTATGCACACAAGTGTCCACATGAAGAAAATAGTGATGATGAAAAATAGGGTCATAGAAGAAAAGAATATGGAAAGTATAAGCATGACAAAGATAACAAGTACAAGCAAAGCAAGTATGAGAAGAAGAAAATTTTTGTAAGACAAAGAAAACTTTCTACATTGTAGAAGCAAGTGATAGCTCAGATCATAGTGATAGAGACAAGTCAGATGATGAAAAGGAAGAACATCTATTCCTAGGAATAGAAGGTGAAAGAGAATAATGCTTTGTGTGTGGTCAAAGAGATCATAGATCAGGATATTGCAATGGTTTTAGTGATAGTGAAGATGAGATGACACATCAAGGAAATAGGCATGGTCAAAGAAATCATGAAAGTTTGTTTGCTATAGAAGATTATAATGATCTTAGTGATAGTGAATATGAAGAAGGGTTTTTCTATGGGATAAAAGAAGTAGAAGAAGAACATTCACTCCAAATAGAAGAAGTTAAGCAAGAGAACATTGTAAGAAATATAGATGTCTCAGTTGATCTAAAGGAAGACTTCAATGATATCCATGAGCAACTACAAGAGGTTAAGGAGAATCTAAAAGAATTGAGATGTTCCATACTTGAGAAGTTTGATCCATCACATGACTCAAAAGGTCAAGATATTTTCACTAAGAAGGAAACATGTATTTTAGAGACAATAAATATGGATGCCAATTTGCTATTTGACACAAATGAAGAGAAAGAAGAGGAAGGTCCCAAAGCACCAAAGGTCTCATATTTCAGGTTTGGGGAATCACACTCAAAAGGAAAGGAAGTTCTAAAAGATGAAAGCAAGGAAGCACCTAAGTTTTATGAAGAAAGTTCCAAAGTTCCTATGGCTCCTAATATTTAGTTTGGATCTTGTTTTGAGATAGGTGAATCAAGTTCAAAAGGAAAAGAAATTCTTGAAGAGGAAAGCAAGGAAGAAACTAAGGAAGAGGATTTAGATACTACAAAGAAGGTTCAAGGATGCAATGCACAAGTTGAAAATGATCATAAGGATAATGGTCAAGAAAGGTATGAGGAACCAAGGCATGAACAAAGGGCTTTTCAAGGACATTGTTTTTCTTGTAATGGATTTGGACACAGGGCTATACACTACAGGATCCATGGATCAAAGAAGTTTGATTTTTCTAGAAGAAACTTCAAAGGAAGAAGGTATGGTTTTTAGGGACATTGCTTCTTATGCAATAGGATTGGTCATAGAGCTTCTCAGTGCAAATAAAATGAGCAACATGGTTTTGGTTTTAGAGCTACACAAATCAGAAGTCATGGTCATAATGGTCATGAAAATAAAACTTCACAATACAGGGTTCAGGAAAGGAATGGATATGGAAATTATTTCAAGAAAGAATTCAGGATATGGGCACCATCCAAAGGCTACAATATCAAGTGTTTTAATTGCAATAACTTTGGACATATTGCAAAATGGTGTAGGACTCAATTCCAAATAGGTTCAAGACAAGAAGGTCAAAAGTTCAAGAAAAGAAGGTCAAACAGGTTCAAGACAAGAAGATCAAGTAATTCATCAAGAGAAGGATATCAAAAAAATATGGAAGGAAGTTGATAGAGGAAAGAAACAATGTAATATGGGAGTAAAAGTACTCCCACCCCAAAATTAATCACCTCAAGAGAGAAGGTGGTGAGGGGGCTAAGCTTAAGAGTCATATCTTTTAGCCCCATAGGTGTCCCTTTTGCCATTGATGTCAAAGGGGAGAGATTTGAGTAAGGGGGAGAGCATTGAGTTAGGGGGAGCAGCCTCCAAAGAGAGCATTGAGTTAGGGGGAGCAGCCTCCATAGAGAGTATTGAGTCGGGGGAGCAACTTTGATTCTCAGAGATGGTTTTTGAGTGATTGTGGTTTTTGCATTAGAGGTGTTGCCATCAATGACAAAGGGGGATATTGTTGGAAATTTGAGTTATTTTATGTTGTCATTGATGTCACATGGATCACATTGAGTTTTGGTGGCTAAAGCATTTCATAAATAAGCATTTATGATATTTTGGAGAGCATGGATATATACAGGGTTTTTGTGAAAACCAAGGTAGGCAAAATAAAAGGTTTTATTTAAAACCATGGATGGCATATTTGAAATGGGTTTTTCTTAAAACCTATATTGGATTTTTGTTTCATCGAAAAATGTGCCCCGGTGATGGAGATATTTATTTTTAAATATTTAGTTTAAATTTTAAATTATTTAAAATTTAAATTTAAATTTAAAATTAAATATATTAATTTTAGTGCCGACTAAAGAAAGGAGGAAAGGCTATATTAATTTATAGTGTTGATGTCTAAAGAAAGAGGAAAGGCATATATATATGCCAACAAAAGCTTAGACTTCATGACTCCAACGCTTATTTTTTGAATGCCTTCGATTGGGGAATGAATTGCGAAAAGAGAGAGAAGTGTGACTTTGGTCTATTGAAAAATCATTCATGGAGTTTAATAAGATGCATAGGCATATTTGGCCTAGCGGTTCATGCATTGTGTGTTATGCAGGAGGTCCTACGATCGAGTCCCATCGTGGTTATTTGCTTTGTTGAAGCGCTCGAAGCGTTGTTAAGTTTTTCGAAGGGTGCAAAAGTTTATGATATAAGTTTTTGTTCGTGTCCCTTTGGACACGTGAGGGCATGTGGCCCAATGATAGGTTGGCTGTGGTTAAAGCGCTGAGCAAGGAGATGTCACGAGATCGAATCCCATCAGGGACAGAGGCAAGTTAATAATTTTTTAATATATTTTATTTTTCTAAAGTTGCCCTAGGAGGAATAAGGGTTGTGATGCATGTTTAGAAAAAGAGAGATTTCTGGTGTTTCTCCTTTTGAAAGTATATCATATTATATATCGTTGGAAAGCTTATTTCGAGGGCTATTTGATTAACTTTCTTAGAGGGAGAAATAAGGTGTATGTAAAGAGATATTTCTATTTTTGTAAAGGGTTTCAAAAGTGAAGGTTGTTTTGTTCTTTTTCAAAGGTGATTAATTCTTTCATGAGGGGACATGTTGTATCTTATTGAGTAGGAGTGATAAGGTGTTATTTGGATATTATTGTTGTGATATTAATCATGATCTCTAACCCTTGTTGAAAGTTGAAAAAGAAGTTTGTTGAGTGTGGCAGATTTAGTGGACATCCAATAAGGCATCAAAAGGTATGAGCAATATTCTCCATTGACTTTGTTTATGGTGGTTGATTTCTGAAATATCATTGGAGAGAAAAGGATTGATTGTGGTTTCCTTTTCGAAAGTGGTTGGTTGAATGCTTCAAGGTTTTCTGGTTTGAGAGTTGTGTTTAAACCTTGTTTTATAAGCATAGTTGTTGAAGCCCATTGGTTATGCAAAGAACTTGAGTTAGAAAAGAACATGAGTATCATTGTTATGTGAGATTTGTGGTTGAGCATTGTTGGAAACATTTGAGTTGGTTGATACATGCTTGGACTAGGGTTTTGTGAGAAAGAGTTGTCCCTTGTGGTGATTGGTTGAGTTGAGTTGATTGAGCCTAGTCAAGTGATTGTGTGAGGTGATTGTTCAAGTCCCATGAAACAAACAATTCTATAATTCTGATTTGGGTTGAGATTGAGCTTTGAGATTAGAACATATTGAGTCTCTAACAATTCTCTTTATGCTTCTATAAGATTTGAGTTGAGTTGACTTGAGTTGAGTTGAGATTGATTTGAGTTGAGATCATTGTGGATCATTGTTGTCATCCATTGTAGAGTGCATTGCCATTCATTGTTGAATTCATCATTGAGCCTTGCCTTCATAGATTTGTGGATGAGATTTGAGTGCTACTTGAGCATGATTGGTTGAGCCTTTGAGAAGGCTTTTGGGATAGATTTGTGGATATATTTGTGGTAGTTTTTGTGTATGATTGATTGAGCCTTTGAGAAGGCTTTTGGGATAGATTTGTGGATAGATTTGGGACAACATTTGAGCAAGTTCTTGGTGAGCTTGTTGAGCAGATTTTGAGCAAGTTCTTAGTGAGCTTGTTGAGCAGATTTTGAGCAAGTTCTTGGTGAGCTTGTTGAGCATATTTTGAGCAAGTTCTTGGTGAGCTTGTTGAGCAGATTTTGAGCAAGTTCTTGGTGAGCTTGTTGAGCATATTTTGAGCAAGTTCTTGGTGAGCTTGTTAGAGCATATTTTGGGCAAGTTCTTAGTGAGCTTGCTAGAGCAGATTTTGGGCAAGTTCTTGGTGAGCTTGTTGAAGTAGTTTTGGGCAAGTTCTTAGTGAGCTTGCTAGAGCATATTTTGGGCAAGTTCTTAGTGAGCTTGCTAGAGCAGTTTTGGGCAAGTTCTTGGTGAGCTTGCTGAAGTAGATTTGGATTGCCTAGATGTTGTAAGCAGATCAGTGGATTGCCTACCTAAGCAGATCAGTGTATTGCCTAGCTTTGAGCAGATCAAAGTAATCATTTGTATTGGGATAAGGATCCTTATTTCTATGTGAAATATTATAAGGAGATTATCTTGTGGAGTACCCCACATTGGGGGAACCACGTTAAATCTTGTGTCTCAATTGTGTGTGGTGATTTGTGCACTTGTTTACTATTGCTATCTATGTCATTAATGCACACTGCTATATTTGGTTATTGCAATTAAGGACACTAATTGATATTGGTTTGGAAAGAAAGTAAAAAGTGGGCGCTATACTGTTCACCCCCCTCTCAGTATAAGCTTGTGTTCTTAAAAATTTGAGTGAAAGTTCATAAGTTTGGACTAGGGTTTGTGAGCAAGGATTAATTCATTGAGTGAGTGATTGAGTATATTTGGTTGAGCCTAGTTAAGTGGATATGTTGATGTGATAGTTCAAGTTCTGTGAAACAAATTGTTCTATATTTTCAATTGATTTGAGAAAGAGGTTAAATGTTGATGAATGTGAAACATATTGAGTCTCTAACAATTATCTATATGTTTTTGTGATAAAATAGAGATTGAAAGTGATTGAGAGTTTGTGAGTGTGAAGCATATTGAGTCTCTAAAAATTCTCTATATGTTTCTATGGTAAAAGAGAAATTGAAAGTAATTAAGCATTATGGTGAATGTGAAGCATATTGAGTCTCTAACAATTCTCTATATTTTTCTATTGTAAAAAGAGAAATTGAAAGTAATTGAGCATTGTGGTGAATGGGAAGCATATTGAGTCTCTAAAAATTCTCTTTATGTTTATATGATATTGGACAAGTTCTAGTGAGGACTTGTTGAGCAGATTTGAGGTAAGTATTTGAGAAGACTTGTGGATAGATTTGTGTGAGATTTTGTGGAATCTTACAATATAAAGTTTAAGGATAGAGATTATTGAGAATATTGAACAAGTTCTAGTGAGGAATTTTTGAGTAGATTGGACAAGTTCTAGAGAGGACTTGTGGACAGATTAGTGTGAGCTTTTATGGAAGCTTACAAGGGAGATTTGAGATAAGTCTTTGAGAAGACTTGAGAGCAGAGTTGATTGATTGATTTGTTCAAACCTTGAGTTAAGGTTTGGGGTAGATCTAGTAGTGTTGATTTGTGATTGGATCAAGCTTTGTGTTAAGGCTTGAGGACAAATATTGAGGATAGATTTGTACTAGACCGAAGGACTATGTTTAGTGCAGATAAAAGGATAGATTTATACTAGACTGAAGGACTGTGTTTAGTGTAGATCAAAGGATAGATATTGAGGAAAAAATTATGCTAGATCAAAGGACTATTTTTAGTGCAGATCAAAAGATAAAGTTTGGTGGATATTTAAGGATAGGTTTGTGCCAGACCAGATACAAAGATTGAGCAAATTTGTGCTATACCGAAGGACTATGTTTAGTGTAAATTTGAGACAGATCTGAGAGTAAGCTTTGGAGGTGATAGAATATAGAGGATGACAATATCCGATGGATAAAGATCCATTAGCTAGGGTAGTGATAACATGTGTCTTTAGTGGATAGAGATCCATTAGCCAGAGTAGTGGGGGCAATAATTCTTCTAGAAGATAACTAGCCAGAGATAAGGAGAAAGGAGTTCTCCTGTGGATAGAGATCCATGAAATTGATTAGGGGATTGGTGTCTCATTTGAACAGAGGTCCATAAAAATTGTAATAGGGAAAGGATTCCCAAGATATTGATTGAGAAAATTTTAATGAAATATTTTCTTCGTGGAGTAGCCCACATTGGGTGAACCACGTTAAATTGGTATCTCTATTGTGTGTGGTTATTTGTGCATTTATTTGATTACTAATATTGTTATTACTATCTATACATTGCATAATATTGATTGGGAAAGAAAAGTAAAAAGTGGTCTTATACTGTTCACCCCCCATTAGTATAAGCTTGTGTTCTTCACTTATTGTTTGCTACTTCAATTGCTTTGAACCACTTTGTTATTGACACTTGTTCTTTCCTAATTGGAGGAGGGCTTATCAATATTTTTAAAATGCTTGGATGGAATTTTTAAAACTATCAACTTCCAAGTAGGCCTAATTTGTAGATTATTTTGAGTAATCCAAAATAGTGTTCAATGAACGTTGAACTTAAGTGTCCTCTTTACTAAGAGCCTTGGTGTAATTAAGGTGGAAAAGACCCTTTTGGAGCATGGGGAGCAAGACACTGATGAATACTCTAATTCCCTATTTTCTTCAACAAAAAAATACTTGCATAATGACTTGAACCTATGACCAAAAGGTTTCAAATGCACTAGAGAGAAATGCATTACCACTAGACCATGATCAACTATGGTGAGTAGTCCCTTGATGAATGTGTATATGACACCTAATGGATTATTATCTTTGAGTCAAAAATATTCTATGGAGGCTCAAACCTAGAACCTCACTCCTTCCACTTCTTCATAACTTCCCTACTGACCACTATCCTACACATCTAATTAGTAACACAAACCTTCAAAAAAATATTTGAAACCACTTTTATCCTTGAGCATGGATAAAAATGCATTGCATAGGGATTTAAACCACTAGATCTCCAAAGCCCATACAAGCCTTTGACATAACCAAGGAATTACTTATTTGATGCTATTTAGAGTGACATGGCCCTCCTTGAAGAACCTACAAGTGAAAATAAAAAAATGAGCATAGACTATGAAGTGCATAAACCCATGAGCATGCATGAGTTATGAAGAGTGCCAAAGCAATTCAAATTTAAATTTAATTGGTGTCTTTCCACTCCCTAGAATACACCTTAGCCTTGAGAGTGAGGAAAGGTGCAAAACATAGAATCCAACCTAAAAATTTAAAAGAAGAGCCAAAACAATACGGTAAACAAAGTAGGAAGAAAATTTATTAAAATAATTTTAGAATTTACAGAAAAATTGGAAGCATATTCAAGAGGAGAAATTTGCCCTAGAATTTGAAAGAAGGATCAAAGACTTCAATTTTTGTTTTGGTGCAACCAAGAAATTTTTGCTTCATTCCCACATGTTCAAATTCATAATATTTTCCAAAAACAAACAAAATAAATACATCCACTTAAATATTATATTAAAAGTGTAAAAGGAAGAAAGAAAGGAAAATATACAAAAAAATTGGTGGGTGCTTGTAGGCACTATAAATAGTCAATATATTATCTAGGGATATGAAATACTACACTCCAATCATTGTTGACAGAGTGGTGGGGGTATTTACACAAATAAAAAACCCCAATTACATAAATGAACTTAATCTAAGCTAACATAAAAAGAGGGATTTAAGGTTAATTACACATTTATAAGGTGTGTTTAACCATAACAAGGTTAATTTCAGCCCATAGGGCTTACATAATAAAATATTAGAATAAATTAAATACATTGTACAATAAATTCCCTTAAGACTATGCAAGATTACATAATACAATGTCATCCTTGACCATGAGTCATATTACACTTTCAACAACCTTATGATTTGTTTTCTTCAACTTTAGTTTTGTCTCATGACTAGCTCTTTTCCTCTTTCTTGAGTATGTTTAATTTATAATGTGTCTAGCCTCATGGCATATGAGACATTGAAATGCAATATTTTTATAATCTATTTGTTGAACACATTATCTTGATTTAAATTTAGTAATAATACATTTTGAAAAAGGTTTTGAAATATCCATGGTATACAAAACTAGCTTTTGTTCCTTGGAAGTCAGTTCCTCTTGAATGAATACCCCTAGAGTATAACCAATACTTTTCAAAAAATCCTGATTGATAAGCTAATATGGAAGTCTAAAGAGACTTACCCATATTGGAATCCTTTTAAGAGTTTTGATCTATGGAAAATAATTCACTTTATGGTATTAAATAAAAATCATCCCTTCCTATAAACCATGGACCACCATTCTTCATATTGTTCTTATATTTTGAACTAAGATAAGCTAATGAGAAAATAAAATTCTTTTGGAAGGAATATGAATTCAATGCTCATTACCTTTCAATACAATTTTTAATAATAAAAAAAATTAGCTAATATCCATTGAATTTTTATATTTAAAAAGAAGTTATATATTGATATTCAAATTTGCAAAGAACAATTATCTAACAAGTAGCTTGGAGGCCACAATATTTTTGTCCAAAAGGAGGAACATGCAACAAAGAAAATTAAAGAACTCCAAAAAGTGCAATAGCATACCAAGGGTACCAAAGATGCAAAGGGTACCATAATCATAAAGAAAAATGAAACACCAAAATATCCATAATCATGCAATGTTCTAGGGTTGTCCAGAGGCATAAAAATTTCCAAGATGCCAAAATCTTCAAAGGGTCCAAAATTACCATATGCTTCCTATCATCTATACCACTCATGATGGCTGCTTTTGTTTGTTCTAATTACTTTGAGATGTAAATAGGCTATGTTTATGGCCTCATTTTCAAGGTGATCAACCACCATATTATACCTCCTGCCAATGTAGATGTATTGTATATATTCAAAATTTTACTCCAATTCTCTTAGTCTCTAAAATATTTGTAGTTAGACTAATAAAGATTTGTTCCCCTTAGATAGGGCAAATATCACAAGTTTTGAATCACCACACACATGGAGTTGTTTAATACCTTGTTATTGAGACAAATTTTGTCCCATTTTATAGCTTATCAATTCTACAACATTATTGGTTGTTTTATCCAATTTGATTTTGAATTGAATTATTTCATAGTGTGGTGCCACTGGTATCACACCACTAACTGCTACATGGCCTGGGTTTTATTTAGAGACTTATTCAAAGAAAAGTGCAAGGAAATTTATCTTAAGAGGTTTGATTGTTCTAACCTGTGTCCCATAATTTAGGAGATTTTGGAGATCCATTTGGTGTAATAATTTTATCTCCTTTTTTCTTAATCTCCTAATTTCTTGTTGTTTATGATATATGACTTTTTTGTTCAAGACTATCTCCCTTAACACTCTATTGGTTAACACTAAAAAATTGGTTCTTTTCTCATAAAAAATTATCCTATTCTTGTCCTTCCGTATGTGCCAAATGATGAATATATGCACTGAATTCCACATCTACCTAATAAGTTACTTGTCCTTCAATTACCATTTGTACATTTAGCCCCAATTGATTAGGTACTTTTCTAAGTTGAAGGTTCCTGATAGTGCTGATCCTAGTTGCTGGGTTATTTCAATCTAGATTTAAAATGCTTCTATAAACTGAAAGAATAGATGTGATATTGTTTCATTGATCTTAATACACCTATGGAAAATATGAGACTCCATGATATTCCCCTTAATGAGGTTATCTCCAGTAAGATTATTATTTTGGAGCACCAACCAAAGAAAGGGTTGAATTTTAGGGGGAACCTTATAATTCCATACCTTAGCTATGGTTGAGTTATTTTCACCATGTTGTTATAATAACACCCCTTGGTTGACAGTGTAAAAATCTAACTCACTAATAGAGCCCCATATAAGCTAATCTAGAATTTGGAAAGAAATTTTAATCCCTTCAGTTTGGATGTGTAGTTGTCTCCATGAGTCTTGGTCAAGATGTGGCAAGGGTTGAATCTATATATTTACACTAAGCTTCTAATAATTATTATATCATGATTAATCATCTAATTTTTGAAAACCATTTATAGTGAATCATCTACTACTAGGATAAGGATTACTATGATTTGTTCTTCCTTTTTTCTTGATTGGTAGAAAATCACTTCCACCAACTAAAGCATCCTTACTTTCAACTAAGGTTTCATTGACGTCAACTTATTTCTATCTAGCTTTCATTATGAGAAACATTTATTCCTTGTATTTTTCCAAAGATCTAGAAAAATAATTCTAAAGGTGATACTTGTTTCTTTTTTAGACTCATACCTCATTTCCACTCTTGTAGTTGATCCTGGATTACACTTTTCTTATAAGTATTTTAAAACACATGTACAAACAATAAATTAATAATAATTACATCTATTACTTTTTCTTTGTTGAAAAGAATTGTAATATTAATAAAAAATGTAACTATTACAATGAAAATGTGTCAGCTATTTGTTGGAAATATGAGCAAGTTTTGTTGTCATTGATGTCAAAAGGAAATACAAGGCAAGGTTCTCTCCAAAGAAATTAGAACCATGAGTTCGAAGTAATAAATTACTTTGAAGAAGATCTCCGCAAAAGAGGCCATGGGTCAAAAAGATAAATATTATTATAATATTTTTTTAATATTATATTAAGTGGGCCCATGAGGAAAAATAAGGTTTTATATGTGCAAAGCATTCTCCTTGAAAAGAGCAAGTGAGCAAGTTTCAATAATATTAAAGGAGGCAAAGGTTAAATAATTTTAATTAAAATATTTTAACCTTTTGGTTAAAATTTTAATTCAAATTATTCTTGGCACCAAAGTTCTTTTTGAAAAATGGTGGCAAATCAAAATAAGGGTCGACGTCTTCACATTTATCATATTGCATATAAAGAGGGGGTAAATTATTTCCCCAAATTTGATTATGCATTCCAAGGTTAAGTTGAGCAAAGTAATATTTTGTGCATGCACTTCGAGGGAGGAATCTTCGTGCAATTCAGAAAGGATAGAGGTGTGTGTGTTGAAATCAGTGAGGGCATGAAGATCCTACATGATGCGTTGGGTAGCACAAACGGTAGGCAAGGTAGAGATAAGATATTTGTTGAGGCTAGGTCATGGGTTCAAGTCGCACGATCGCGTTTTGCAAGGAAGAAAGGAAAGGTTTTCATTCGACGTATTTTGCATAGAAAACAAGGACAAAAGGAACATCATGTGCTCTTTGTTTCAAGTGGGCGTGTAGCCCATGAGGCAAGCCTAGCATTCTCTAGGGCGCAGCGTTGGCAGTGAGGTTTCAGGTTCGAATTCATGCAGAGGCAGTTTGTGTGGTGCGCAAACATTTTGGTGCAAAATCTAAGGTATGGAAAATTAATTTAATTTTTGCAAGGCCTATGTTATAATAAAGGGTGTTTTGAGGCATACATATTATTAAGAGGGCAGTGTTTGAAGTAGGGAGGTATAAGGATTAAAATAGTTTATTTTAATTCTTTGATGCCTTGGAAATAAATTAGAGAGTGGAGTTAAAAGGTGAAAAAGGAATTTTATTGTGATCTTGCTTTATAAAAAGGAGATAAAATAATTTTTCAATGCCTTGGGATATTTTGAAGTGGTGATTAATTTTCTTTTAATGCATTAAGATCTAGAGGGAGTGATAAGGTGTATTTGTGACATCTAACCCTTGTGATTGGCAAAGAGAGTGGTTATGATTAAAACAGGTGTTTAAGGACAATTCTTCATCAAACAAAAGGTATGGGCACATCTTCCTTGTGAGTGATTGTTGGATGTTGTGAATGCTAAGTTGGAGAGAAAAGGGTTGTTTGGTAAGCATTGTTGAGTTTGGTTTTCTAGAATGAAATTTGATACTAGATACCTTGTTTGATAAGTATTGTTGGAAATATTGAGTAAGCTTTCATATGCTTGAACTAGGGTTTGTGAAAGAACATGAGTATCATTGTTATGTGAAGTTGTGAACTATCTTGAACTAGGGTTTGTGCAATATCATGAGTATCATTGTTATGTGAGATTGTTTGAACTATCCTTGAACTAGGGTTTGTGCAAGATCATGAGTATCATTGTTATGTGAGATTGTTTGATAAGCATTGTTGGAAATAGTGAGTGAGTGTTCATATACTTGGACTAGGGTTTGTAAGCAAGGAGTGTTTTATTGAGTGGAGTTGATTGAGCCTAGTCAAGTGGAAGTGTTGAAGTGATAGTTCAAGTTCTGTGAAACAAATTATTCTATATTCTAATTTGATTTGAGAAAGAGATTGAAAGTGATTGAGCATTGTTGTGAGTGTGAAGCATATTGAGTCTCTAATAATTCTCTATATGTTTCTATGAGTTAAACAAGATTCTGTGTGAAACTTGTTTATGTGATTGAAGAGGTTTTCTGTGATAGAGTTGAGCATATTGGACAAGTTCTAGTGAGGACTTGTTGAGCATATTTAAGGTAAGTCTTGGTGAAGACTTTTGAGTAGATTGACAGTTAAGGCTTTTGGGATTTGAGGTAATTCTTTGTGAAGACTTGTTGAGCAAATTGGACAAGTTCTAGAGAGGAATTGTGGATAGATTAGTGTGAGCTTTTGTGGAAGCTTAAAATGCAAATTTGAGATAATTCTTTGAGAAGACTTGAGAGTAGAGTTGATTGATTGATTTGTTCAAACCTTGGGTTAAGGTTTGGGGTAGATCTAGCAGAGTTTATTTGTGATTGAGTCAAGCTTTGTGTTAAGGCTTGAGGACAGAGATTGAGCAGATTTGTGCTAGACCAAAGGACTATGTTTAGTGCATATTTGAGGATAGAGATTGAGCAGATTTGTGCTAGACCAAAGGACTATGTTTAGTGTAGATTTGAGGACAGAGTTTGGTGCATATTTGAGGATAGGTTTGTGTCAAACTAGAGATAGATATTGAGAAGATTTGTGCTAGACCGAAGGACCATGTTTAGTATAGATTTGAGACAGAGCTAAGAGCAATATTTGGAGGTGATAGAGTATAGAGGATGACAGTCTCCAGTGGATAGAGGTCCATTAGCCAAGGTAGTGAGGATAGGTCTTCTAAGTGAGGATAAGAGTCTTTAGTGGATAGATATCCATTAGCCAGTGCAGTGGAGGTAGTAGTTCTTCTAGAAGATCACCAGCCAGAGTAGAGGAGAAAGGAGTTCTCCTATGGATAGAGATCCATGAACCAACTAAGGATATTGGTGTCTCATGTGGATAGAGATCCATGAACTTAATTAGGGTATTGGTGTCTCCTTTGGATAGAGGTCCATAAACATTGTAATAGGGAAAGGTTTCCCAAGAGATTTGTTGAGAAAATTTTAGTGAAATATTTTCTCTGTGGAGTAGCCCACATTGGGTGAACCACGTTAAATTGGTGTCTCTATTGTGTGTGGTGATTTGTGCATTGCTTTGATTATTTTTGTTGATATTGCTATTGATACATTGCATAATATTGATTGGGAAAGAAAAAGTAAAAAGTGGTCTTATATTGTTCACCCCCCTCTCAGTATAAGCTTGTGTTCTTCAATTGGTATCAGAGAGGGTTCCTTCAGAAGAGTTTAACAGCTTGAAGGAAAAGTTTACAAGAACACAAATGGATTCTAAGAGTGGATCCTTAGATAACTCAACACTAGTATTTTATGGGAGCGATTATGTATTCTGGAGTATGAGAATGAAGATTCATCTAATGGCACTTGGAAATGAAATATGGGAGGTAGTTGAAAATGGATACATACCACCAGCTACTCCACCTACAGATAAATATGGTAAGCTTCTACATCATTACAATTCAAAAGCAATGAATACAATTTTGAAAGGTTTGCATAGAAAAGAGTTCATAAAGGTTATGCATTGCAAATCAGCAAAATAAATTTGGGATAAGTTGCAAAGCATATATGAAGGAGATAAAAAGGTCAAAAAGGTAAAGTTGCAAAATCTCAAGGGACAATTTGAAGATCTAAAAATGAAGGATGAGGAAAATATTAGTGCTTATCTACTTCGTGTAGATGAGGTTGTTAACTCCATGCAAGGACTTGGACTTGAAGTTCAAGAGTCTGATGTTTGTGATAAGATTTTAAGGTCACTCCCAAAAAGGTTTAGTGAAAATATTTCAGCTATAGAGGAATCAAAATATAGTGATATTTTGACAAGGGATGAATTACATGGCATTCTCATAGCTTTTGAGATGAGAACAAAAGAGGAACCTATTCTCCAAAAAGAAGCAGCATTCAAAGCTACTAAGAATACTAAGGGTAAGAAGTCAAATTCAAGCAATGAGTCATCCAGTGATGAAGAAGCAAATTATGGTAGAAGGAACAATGATCCAAGAAATTTTAAAGGTACAAAATATGTTAGATGTTTCAATTATGGAAAGTATGGTCACTATGCATCTGATTTTCAAGAAGCTAGAAATAGCAATGATGAAGAAAAATAGGATCATAAGAATAGGGAAACAGAAAAATACAAGTACCAAAAGAAAAGTAGGGATGGACAAGGCAAGCAAGGAAAGAAGTTCTTCCAAAGGCAAAAGAAGAGTTTCTATGTAGATAAGGCAAGTAAGTACTCAAGTGATAGTGATGATAGTTCCTAAGATAATGATAAATATGAAGTTCTATTTCTAGAAAAAGAAAAATAAATGGTTAGGAAAAGGTCACCAATAATCCTCAAGTGTTTTAGATGTGGTAAATTTGGTCATCTCGAAGATAGTTGTACAAGAAGTGGTTTCAGTTTCAGTGATGATGAATATGAAGATACACTTGAAGGACTAGAAGAGAATCTTCTAATGGCATTAGAAGAAGAAGGAGGTGATCCTATAAAAGATGAGTCGAAAAGAATGAATATGTTTTCAAAGGTAAACAAATAGAGGAAGAATCAGAGAATGGAGAAGTTGATCTTGAGGGAGATCTTATTCATGCCCTTGATACATTAAAGAAGGTAAGAAAGCAAAACTCCCAACTTAAGCTTCAGTTTCAAGAATGTGATGAAGAGAAAGGAAAACTTATAGAGGATCTAAATAAGTCAATGGCTAAGACAAGGAGATTCAAAGAGAAGTTAGAAGAAAAGGTTTTAGAATGTGAAAAGTTAGAGCATGAGGTGGCTCTACTAAGGGAAGAAGTAAAAGAGTCTAAGGATAGGTTACACAGGTTTGGAAGAAGCTCAAAGAATTTGGATAAGATTATCAAGACACAAAAACCTACATCAAGCAAGACAGGTCTTGGTTTTGAACAGGTACAAAAGAAATAAGGAGAGGAGTCAACCTCAAGTTTTGAAGAAGAAGAAACTTCAGAATAAGAGAGTGTAAGAGAGAGTGAGACTTTTGAGGATGAGTTGGACAATAGAAAATTCAACAAGGAAAGGAACAATGCACAAAAGAGGAATAGATGGAACATGAACCAACACAGGGTAAAAGAGACTAAGAGACCAATGAGGTCAAGGCAAGGTAGTTTCAATGGATGATGCTTCTCATGTCACAGGTTTGGGCACAAGGCTACATAGTGTAGGACACATGAAATATAGGAATATGGGAAATTCAAAAACAGGTAAATTTTTCAAGGGTATTGTTACTCTTGTAATCAGTTTGGTCACAAGGTAATGAATTGCAGGGTTCATGACAGGAATAGATATGGCTTCACCAAGAGAAATCCTAAGATATTTGCACCTCCAAGAAATAATAACATTAAGTTTTATAAGTGCAATAATGATGGACATACAACAAAGTGGTGTAGAGTAGAAATTCCAGAAACAAATAGGAATAGGAATAGTCAGAGGAATCAAAAGGATCAAATGAGGAGGAAAGTGGAAAAAGGTAAAGATCAGTGCATGCTGGGAGTAGAAATACTCCCACCCTAGAATTAACCACCTCAAGAGGAGGTGGGGGAGGGGCTAAGCTAAGAGTTTCATTCTTAGCCCCAAGCCCTAAAGGTGACCCTTTGCCATTGATGACAAAGGGGAAGAGATTTGAGTAAGGGGGAGAGATTTGAGTTAGGAAGAAAGCATTCAGTCAGGGGGAGCAGTTTCTTAGGGGGAGAAAAATAGAAAAAAGGTTAAAGAAATTGTAAAAGGTAATTGGGATGCCAACAATGACAAAGGGGGGATATTTTTGGAAATATGAGTAGGTTTTGTTGTCATTGATGTCAAAAGGAAATACAAGGTAAGGTTATCTCAAAATAAATTAGAACCATGAGTTCAAAGTAATAAATTACTTTGAAAAGGTCCAAGGTGTAAACAAATTGGTTCATCCAAACCCCATAAGGGGGGGAGGTCCAAGGTTCAAATCTCGGGCCTCATCAGACTGAACGCTTGTCCCTTTCCTGGTGCTTTCAGCGACGTAAAAGGTTTAAAATGATTGTGGATGGTGGTTATAGGGGCAGACTGCGCGAAGATCGTGGGTGGGGGGGGCGTAAAAATAAAAATAATAAATAGTTTGAAGAAGATCTCCGCAAAAGAGGCCATGGGTCAAAAATATAAATATTATTATAATTTTTTTTAATATTATATTAAGTGGGCCCATGAGCAAAAATAAGGTTTTATATGTGCAAAGCATTCTCCTTGAAAATAGCAAGTGAGCAAGTTTCAATAATATTAAATGAGGCAAAGGTTAAATAATTTTAATTAAAATATTTTAACCTTTTGGTTAAAATTTTAATTCAAATTATTCTTGGCGCCAAAGTTATTTTTTAAAAATGGTGGCAAATCGAAATAAGGGCCAACGTATTCACATTTATCATATTGCATATAAATAGGGGGTAAATTATTTCCCCAAAGTCGATTATGCATTCCAATGTTAAGTTGAGCAAAGTAATATTTCATGTGTGCACTTCGAGGGAGGAATCTTCGTGTGATTCAGAAAGGACAGAGGTGTGTGTGTTGAAATCAGTGAGGATGCAAAGATCCTACATGACGCACTAGGTAGAACAGATTGTAGGTAAGGCAAATATAAGATATTTTTTGAGGCTAGGTCATGGGTTCAAGTCACACGATCACATTTTGCAAGGAAGAAAGGAAAGGTTTTCGTTTGACGTGTTTTATGCATAAAAAAAGGATAAAACAAATATCGTGTACTCTTTGTTTCAAGTGGGTACATAGCCCACATGGTAAGCCTAGCTTTCGCTAGGGCACAATGCTGGCAGTGAGGTTTTGGGTTTAAATTCGTGTAGAGGCAGTTTATGTGGTGCACACAAATTTTGGTGCAAAATCTAAGGTATGAAAAATTAATTTAATTTTTGCAAGGCCTATGTTATAATAAAGGGTGTTTTGAGGTATACATATTATTAAGAGGGAGGTGTTTGAAGTAGGGAGGTATAAGGATTAAATAGTTTATTTTAATTCTTTTATGCCTTGGAAATAAATTAGAGAGTGAAGTTAATAGGTGAAAAAGGAATTTTATTGTGATCTTGCTTTATAAAAAGGAGATAAAATAATTTGTCAATGCCTTGGGATATTTTGAAGTGGTGATTAATTTTTTTTTAATGCATTAAGATCTAGAGGGAGTGATAAGGTGTATTTGTGACATCTAACCCCTGTGATGGGCAAAGAGAGTGGTTATGATTAAAACAGGTGTTTAAGGATAATTATTCATCAAACAAAAGGTATGGACACATATTCCTTGTGAGTGATTGTTGGATTTTGTGAATGCTAAGTTGGAGAGAAAAGGGTTGTTTGATAAGCATTGTTGAGTTTGATTTTATGGAATGAAATTTGATCCTATATACCTTGTTTGATAAGCATTGTTGGAAATATTGAGTAAGCTTTCATATTCTTGAACTAGGGTTTGTGAAAGAACATGAGTATCATTGTTATGTGAAGTTGTGAGCTATCTTGAACTAGGGTTTGTGAAAGAACATGCGTATAATTGTTATGTGAATTTGTGAACTATCCTTAACTAGGGTTTGTGCAAGATCATGAGTATCATTGTTATGTGAGATTGTTTGATAAGCATTGTTGGCAATAGTGAGTGAGTGTTCATATACTTGGACTAGGGTTTTTAAGCAAGGAGTGTTTTATTGAGTGGAGTTGATTGAGCCTAGTCAAGTAGAAGTGTTGAAGTGATAGTTCAAGTTTTGTGAAACAAATTGTTCTATATTTTAATTTGATTTGAGAAAGAGATTGAAAGTGATTGAGCATTGTTGTGAGTGTGAAGCATATTGAGTCTCTAACAATTATATATATATTTTTGTGAGTTAAACAAGATTCTATGTGAAAATTTTTAATGTGATTGAAGGGCTTTTCTATGATAGAGTTGAGAATATTGAACAAGTTCGAGTGAGCACTTGTTGATTAGATTTGAGGTAAGTCTTTGTGAAGACTTGTTGAGCATATTGGACAAGTTCGAGAGAGGGCTTGTTGAGAAGATTTGAGGTAAGTCTTTGTGAAGACTTGTTGAGGATATTGGACAAGTTCTAGAGAGGACTTGTGGACATATTAGTGTGAGCTTTTTTGGAAGCTTACAATGCAAATTTAAGACAAGTATTTGAGAAGACTTGAGAGCAGAGTTGGTTGATTGATTTATTCAAACCTTGGGTTAAGGTTTGAGGAAGATATATCAGAGTTGATTTGTAATTGAGTTAAGATTTGTGTTAATGCTTGAGGATATATATTGTGCAGATTTGTGTTGGACCGAAGGATTGTGTTTAGTGCAGATTTGAAGATAGAGATTGAGAAAATTTGTGCTAGATCGAAGGATTTTTTTAATGTATATTTGAGGATAGAGATTGAGCAGATTTATGCTAGACCAATGGATTGTGTTTAGTACAAATTTGAGGATAGATTTTGGTGAAGATTTGAGAATAGATTTATGCCAGACCAAAGACAAATATTGAGCAGATTTGTGCTAGATCGAAGGATCATGTTTAGTAAAAATTTGAGACAGAGCTGAGAGTAAGCTTTGGAGGTGACAGAGTATAGAGGATGATAGTCTCTAGTGGATAGAGGTCCATTAGCTAGGGCAGTGAGGATAGGTATTCTGAATGAGGATAAGAGTCTTCAGTAGATAGAGATCCATTAACTAGTTTAGTGGATGTAGTAGTTCTTCTAGAAGATCACCATCCAGAGCAGAGGAGAAAAGAGTTCTCCTATAGATAGAGATCCATGAACTTAATTAGGAGATTGGTGTATCCTTTGGACAGAGGTCCATAAACATTGTAATTGGGAAATGTTTTCCAAGAGATTTGTTGAGAAAGTTTTAGTAAAATATTTTATCCACGGAGTAGCCCATATTGGGTGAATCACGTTAAATTGGTGTCTCTATTGTGTGTGGTGATTTGTGCATTGATTTTATTACTACTATTGATATTGCTATTGATATATTGCATAATATTAATTGGGAAATAAAAAGTAAAAAGTGGTCTTATACTGTTCACCCCTCTCTCAGTGTAAGCTTGTGTTCTTCACTATTGGAATCAGATGGCTAACCCAAAGGACGATCAACTCATAGACCAAAAAACCAAAAATTATGCCCAGACACATGAAAATTCTAACAACATGCCAAAGAAAATAAATTTTACATGATAAAAAAACATCATAAAATATAACTTTAAAAAGCAATAAACACAATATAGTGTAAACAACTATCAAAACACTAACATTCCTAGAAGTGATAAATATAAGACAATTTAAACAACCAATGTTGGGCCATATTTGCAACCCTAAAAAGCTATAAACATAAGACAATTTAAATAGTTAGTAAAACCCTAATTACAAGCACTAAAAATTGTTTGTCTACATGCCCCTAGATGGAGGAAGGACTAGGATCACTAGGAGTAATCTAACCATGACCTAAATTTACCTATGGATGCTTTTGCTATTGCTCCTATTTTCTTGTCATCTATTACTTTTTATCAAACACACAAAACTAAACTAAATTCTTTTGAAAAGATAAAATAAAAATAAAAATATTAGAAACACAAAATATTTTATTTTATTCATGCAAAAATAAAATTTATTTTAACTTAATTTTTATAAGTTATAATAATTGATAATTTATACAAACAATTGTAAGTTAATAAATTTTTCTATTTCATGAATTTATTCCATATTATACCTTATTACAAGTGTTTTATTTTTATTTTATTAGTATTTATATCTAACCAATAGATGATACATTAAGAAAATCATAATTTTTAAATTTCATATTATTATATTTCAATTGAAAAATAGGTTGAGTAAAGCATGCATACATATTAATAAAAACATGTGATGTTCTATAGAAAATATTTGATTCTCAACAAGCTATTTGTATTTGGTCTAATATAAAGAGTTGATATGAGCTAAAAATATGAGTTTTATAGTTATTGCTAAGATGAAAAATATTTTAAAATGCTAATTTTCACCATACAATTGATTTCATTTTGATTTGTAGATGTTGAACTCAGAAATGTCCTACTATGTGTCCCAATTCTAGCTTCAAAAAAGTTGGAAGGGAGTGCCAATGGCTTCCAACCTTTGGATTGAGTTTGACTCCCCACTATCCCTATGGAATAATTCTACCCTAACCTACACTAATTTGTATGAAAATTAAGATGTGTAAAATATAGCATGTATAAAATATTAAGGGTATGAGAGGTTCAAATAAATATGGTAATAATTGTATAGAGGAAGTGTAAATGATCAATCAACACATGAGAATTCAAATAACATCAGTGTTTTTCCATTCATTAAATATGAAATTTATAGGAAAATGATAATATGAGAAAAATGGCTATGCCTCAATAACCATGCACTTATCAAACTAGGAGGGTGGTGCCACTGATGGAAAGCATAGGGCCTTAACAATTTTCCAATAAAAACATGAGATATAAAGAATAATGTAGGTTCCACAAAGTGTAGCTATGAATACTTGTGGATAAAAATGTTTACAATGGAGTCTATGGTTGTTATTTATTGTAGGAGTTTACCTTTAAGTTTCCTAGAGTGAGAAACTATTTTTTTTAAAAGGAAAATATTTATTTACTTAACAAAAAGGTACAAAACTCTCTAATCAGAGAGATCAAAGTGAACAGAGCATTCTAAAAAATAGAACATGAAGACAAAAAAGGACCTCATTATTGGAGTCCTCGTCATCCTCGCATACCACCCCTACCCTTCTGCTTCTTGATGATTTGGTGGCAATAACCAGGGGCTATATTTATTGCCTGATTCGCTAGTGTGTCGACCTCTTTGTTGAATTCTCGCCTTACGTGTTGATAGGATATTTTGCCAATTATCCTACCTAGTTGTCTAATCCTGTCTTGAATAATCTTCAATTGTAAAGATCTAAAATATTTATTTTTGGCAAGAGTTGTTATTATCAGTTTAGAATCCCCGTAAACTGTGACTTGAGTGATTCCTTGCTTTGCCACCAATTTTAAGCCGATTTCACATCCAATAGCCTCTACCACATTGTTAGATGTTGTTCCCAAGCTGATCATGTATTTGAGCAGGATCTCATGGGGTCCTGTAAGAATCAATCCCCCTATCGCTGCTTGATCGGGGTTGGACTTGGAGGCACCATCAAAGAAGAGCATCAAAAAACATATGTCAGGCAAAGAATTGTTTGCTCTGCATCCTCCCTGTGTCAGGAAAGCTTGGAGATTAAGTTGGTAGATCATTCTTCTTTCTATGGGTGATAGATCTTCTTCATACTATTATTGATAGAAACTAGATTTGACATTTAAGACTAATTCTTCTTTTATCCTTCGTATTAGAGTTTTATTGTCCTTACCTTTTCCTTCAAAAATCCTCTAGTTTCTATCCAACTAGATGTGCTAGATGATAAAATATGGTATAGAGCTCCATATATATTTTAGGAGGGGCTTACCTACTAGTTTACCTTTATATTCTTTGTTCCACTTGGTAAAACATGTGTCTATGGTTAACCTTCTAGAGTAGGAAGTGCCAAGAATTTTGGTTATTCCTAACCAAATTGAAATTGCCTTTGGGCATTCAAACAAAATATGGAAAATTATTTCACTATTTTGCCTACACCTAAAACAAACATGAGGCCCTACTATACTCCTCTTTTGTATATTATCACCTGTTAATATTTTATTTTGAGAGACTATCTAATTGAATACTTGTAGTTTAGGTGGTGCTCTATTTTTCCACACTATCGATAGTTTTTTGTTGGTAGGCCCAATCTATTGATGTTGGACTCCTAGATGCATTGAGTATTCCCCATTACTATTGATGCTACCCCAAATAAGTTTGTTTAGCATCATGGGATGAAGAGGTCTAATGCTCACCATGTGGGACTTAAAATAATCCCAATCTCCTTGAAGTTGATATGGAATGGGAGGGGAGATCCAGTTCAAAGTTTTTGAGGTCCAATAAAACAAGTCACCTAATTTGAGTATTCTTTGGCTTTCCAAGTGATTCTGCAATTCGATTGGAGTTCTCTCTCTTAATGGTGGATTTCCTAGGATCGGGTCCTCCCATAGATTAATTGACTTACCATCTCCTGATAGCCAAGAAATTATATCCTCTATTATGCTCTTTGCAGCCACTATATGTTTCCAAACCAACGAGGCTCTAGGAAGTTTGTCTATGTGTTTGAGCATTTGAATACCTATTTGATTATTTACATACTTGTTGACTAGTATGCGTTGCCATGCTCGATTGTGTTTAAGCATGTTCTAGAGAAGTTTTGCTCCCAGTGCTTTTGAAACTATCTCCATTTTTTTATTCCTAATCCTCCTTGAATTTTACTTTTGGTGACCATCTCCCAATTGACCAAGTGGAACTTTTTTCTTTTTGATTGCCTACCTCCTTGCCATAGGAAGTTGTGTATGATTCCATCTACCTTTTGTAAAATAAACTTGGGAGCATGATATACTAATAGTTGGTAGACTGGAAGAGAAGCTAACATTGATTTGATCAATACTACCCTTCCTACAAGATTGAGCCAACTATTACTGTAACTTTGTATCCTCCTAACCATCTTGTCCAATGTTGGGGTCCAATAATCTGAGGCTTTGAGGTGGAAGCTCATGGGCACTCCTAGATATCTAAAGTATTTTTCTATGCTAGACCAAAATCCTAGGATAGTGCAAAAGAGTTTGACTCTTATTGTTGCAATATTTTGTGTATAGAACTGACTCTTTTGAGTGTTTATATGAGCCCTAGTAGCTTGTGTGAACCAATCTAGGCATTGCTTGAATTGTCTAACATTTTGCTTGGTGGCTTCACCTAGAAGAATGATATCATCTACAAATTGGGCATGTGTTACAACTTTGCATCTTGTTGTAGCCTCTATCCCTATTATTTTTCTTTCTCTTTGAATATGGTTAATTAATCTTCCAAGAGTCTCAACTAAAATGATGTAAAGGTATGGTGATAGTGGACACCCTTGTCTAATTCCCCTTGTAGCCTGAAATAAATTTGTTGGTTCTCCATTTATTAAGGGGCTATCCATGGGTTTTTTATGCATGCTCTAATCCACTTGATGACCTGATGTGGGAATCCAAACTTTTGTAGGACCTATTCTACAAATTGTATATTAACTCGATCAAAGGTGTTTGCCATATCAAGTTTTATAATAATTTGTTTCTTTTTTATTTTCTACTATTATGGAGGGCTTCATGCACTATTATGATATTATCATATATTTGTTTTCTAGGCATGAACCCCCTTGCTCTTCTGATATTAGTTTGTCAAGTTTCTTCTTTATTCTATTGGCCAATAGTTTGGTAATAATTTTATAGGAAGAGTTACATAGAGAAATTGGTCTGAATCTAGAGAAAGTAGTGGCATTTTTTCTTTAGGAATCAATGCTAGAAAGGTGGAGTTGATGGCTCCAAGAAGCTTACCTTTCACCCTAACATACTCAATCATGCGTAGCAAATCTTCTTCGATGATGTGTAAGTATTGTTGGTAAAAGTTGTTTGTGAATCCATCAGGTCTAGGAGCTTTGTCCTTTGGTAGAGTTGTTATAATCTCCTTAAGTTCCTCCATAGTGATTGGCTGATTGAGATCCTGTTTGTCTTCCAAACTTAATATTGTCGGTATATGCTACAGTAGTATTCCCTGGGAATGTGGGTTACCATTTTCTCTGGAGAGCAGAGCTGAGTAATGTTGATTGGCAAGTTCCTTAATTTTCTCCCTATCTGTATAAGTGGTTCCTTCATGCTCTATCTCCTTGATTGTGTTCCTTTGGTAGCGTTGCATGGTTTTTAGATGAAAATATTTGGTGTTTCTATCCCCCTTGCTTAGCCAAACCATTCGGGATCTAAGCCTCCAATGTGTTTCTTCTTCAGTGCTTAATTTATTGAGCTTCTGAATCAGGTCATTTCTTGCATCTTCTTGCCATGGTTGAGGAGGATGATCCCCAATTTCTGTTTCTAGCTGCTCTAGTTGTTGCATCAACTACTTCTTGTCTGGTTTGACTCTCACTTTTTCTACCAACCATTTTTTATCATGTGCTTCAATTTTTGAATTTTGCTTTTCCACTTTTCTTGGGGGTTGGTGGATTGGACTTGTTGGTTCCAAGTGCTTTCCACAAGTTCATTGAAATATTCTTCTGTTACCCATTCAGAGTTGTATTTAAAAGGAATTTTTTGGGGTTGTAGGCTTTGGCCGCTATCCAAGAGAATTGGCTTATGATCTGAGATAGAGTTTTGAATGATGTGATTAGAAGTGAGGGGAAAGTGTGTTAGGATATTTTCATTGATAAAAAATCTATCCAATATTTCTGCAATATAGTTTGCCCTTGCTCTTCTATTGCTCCAAGTGTACTTTCCTTTGGTCGATCGAATGTCTTGTAAGCTTTCATCTACCATAATTTGATTGAGCAGATCTCTATTTGGATCCCTTGCTAAACTTCCCCCAACCTTCTCCTAGTGGTAGAGAATCATGTTGAGATCTCCTCCTAGTATTATGTTGTCAAACTTCTCATTGTCTAGCCATTGTGCTAAGTTTTGCCATGCTTCTCTTTTTTGGATAGGATGATTTGGACCATAAAAATTTATTACTGCTACACTAGTTCCATCTAGTAAGATAAATTTTGTACCTATCTAGTTATTATGCTTATGTTGTAAGCTACAAACTAATTGTTGTGGGTCCCAAGCCAAAGCTAGTCCCCTTGAAGCTCCCATAGAATCAATAATTATCAATTCTGATTGTGCCCATATCTTCTACCATTCTGTAGTCAGTGTTGCCTCTACTATTTTTGTTTCTTGAATACAAACTATTGTTGGCTTTTGCTCCTGTATTAGAACTTTGAGATAGTTTTTTTAGAGGACTTCCTAGTCCCCTATAGTTCCATGACATAATCTTCATTTTTTGGATTGCTTCTTATTTTTTATGAAGCTCTCCTCAATTCTGACCTACGTTTTGGATTGCAAGTCTTTCTGTGCTTGCTCATTTTTGAGTTGTTGGTTTGATTTTCTTCCCTTAGCTATAGATCATGTGGTTGGCAAGCCCTCAGGAATCACTATTTCCTCCACTTGTGTTTCTTCTACCTCTTCCTCTGAGTTCCCATCAGTTTCTTCTCTAGTTATTGTGTTCTCTGGTGTATCTCCTAAGATCTCTGGTGAGTTGTCAACTTCAATTGTAGGTATCTTCTCTTTATCTTTAGGAGCCATCACATCTAGAGAGGTGATTTCCTTTTCTCCTTCATTAAGACTTACAAATTTATTTTTGTGTTGGAAGCTTTTTTGATCCTGTGGTTGAGGTTGTCGATTCTTGCTTCTTGATCTGCATGGTCTCCTTTTGACTTCTTGGAATCCTAGTTCTTCCTTTTTTGTTTCTTGTGCTTGTTTAATTGGGTAGTTTTGAGAGAAATGCCCATGCTCATGGTATGTTATACACTTGAATGGTATATGCTCATAGTCTAGGGGTTGGTTATGTATCCAATCAAACACCTTTATTCCAATATGCTCAAGCAAACCCTTTTTTAGATTGACTTGCACATAGATGCATGCACATATAGCATTATTGGCCTTTGGAGGAGCCTAGTCAATGAACGTTCCAATAGCATTCCCTATTAATTCCATCGAAGGTTTGTTCCATAGGTGTAGTGGTAGAAATGGTAACCTCACCCAGATATAAACTTCTTCAGGCTCCTCCTCTTGAGGATCAAATGTTGTGCTCCACGGGGTCATGTAGAGTGGGTTGGATCCCAGAAACCAAGGACCTCCATGAAAGATAGTGCTCTTGTCCTCCATAGAGGTAAATGTAATGACAAAGTATCCCCTACCTATCATCATGAATTCATAAGAGGAGACTTTACCCCCCAATGTGTGTTAATCCATTTCTGGATTGTGATTGGACTAGGCCATATTCCCACAAATTTACATGCAAGGGCTTGGGTGGAAAGCATGAGCAAAGGCTGTTGGATGTAGGCTGGAGGCACCTCAATCATAGGAGACTCATCTAACTTGGGCACAAAGGTACCATTGTTAGAGCGAGCAGGTGGTTTTGGATGGGGTGCTTTCCTCGCTTTAAGCACTTGACGCATATGATCCAGCTTCTCCTCATCAAAGGGAAACTATTGTGAAAACATGGAGAAGGCCTCATTGCCTGCTTGTTTGAAAAGTGAGGCTGCAGTCATCATTGCAACCAATAGACTACCATAAATCACTTCCCAAAGAAGAGGTCCCTATTTTTAAAGCCCTAGCCAATGAAATATTTTCAAAGCTAAAGCCAAAGAAGTACCATACCTGAACTGATACTCACGATCTCTCCTGGAAAAATCGATCGATGCTAGGGTTTTTTGTCTTCCCCCAAATTCGTTCCTCCTCCAACAAATAAAATATTTTTCCAAAAAATAAATTATTGTCACTTGTGTTTTTTTTTCTTTGTGCTTCACTTTGCAAACCCTAGCTTTGTTGCGTGCACTCCATGATTCTAGCCAAACAAACTTCTTCAAACTGTTGTTCACATGCACAAAAAAATTGTAGATGGATCTTCAGCTGTCACCATGGCTGCTCCCTTCCATGAGAGACTATTACTCTTAGTAAAATGGTATATTTGGGGGTATCTATTAACAAAATGATATACCTCCAAATATTACATACCTCTAGATATACATCTAATAGGATTAGATGGCTTACAAAAGGAGTTAGTGCATCACTAAAAGATAAAAGTTACTTTCTAAGGATTCTCCTCTAGATCACACTTCTTTTTACCCCTCTATAGGCCTACAAGTGATTCACTCTAGAAAGTGAGTGAATTGCTAATCTTTACTAGTGATTCACTATAATTTGTAGCCAAATAACTCTTGCAATCCAATTGGTCCACTTTGAAAACAATTTTTTTTGATCCAATAAACACTTATGAGTGAATCAACATTAGATCAAATTTATACTTGAGCAATCAACTACTACTACTTTTTATCAATTTTGTAAGCTTGTGTTGTTTTACAATGTTGTTCTTGGGTTTGTAAAATCCATTTTTCTATGGATAATTCTTTGGAATTATAAGGTATTAGCCCAACCACTACATTTATGGAGACTTCTTGGGAAACCAAGATTGATTGGCAAGAGATACTATATATTTACTTTATTACTGGGTATGAAGTCTTCAAACTTTGGAATCCTTGCTACAAAATTATAAAATTATGGGCCACCTTTGTTTAACTCTAGGGTCATGGGTTAAAACCTATCTTACAATTTTCATGATAGGGCACATCTTGAGCATCTACATTTTGGAATTCAACACCAAATTATCAAGGTAATCCTATAAAAGGCTATTCCTTTGATCCTTAACTTCTTCAATTGGATTTCTAGTTTAGTTATCTATTTTGAAGAACTCAATAATATTATCTATCAACACATCCAATTGATAGATGAGTACCTTAGATAATCCCTCATTTAGTAATTCATGCATCTCCTTTATAAATTCATCAACTATCATTTCAAGAGCATCATAGGTCGCTTACACATTGAAATTTACCTTACCTATAAGATATTTTCTTCAAATATGTATTTAAAATCTTCTTATCTAACTTACCCATCTACTTCACCTATTTGTTAGAAAATGATTTTTTCAAAGTGTTTTGCCTAGGATGTTATTTCCTTTTCCACCTGCCTGATTGCATTTAAAGAGCAAGATCTCACACTTAAGATATGTGGGGTGTGCCTTAGAAAAATGGACTTGACCTGATAAGTGGATGCACCTTAGCACATAGTCCCAAAGGGACTTGATTTGTCATAATATTGAGATATTGAATTCCATATTCTATATTGAAAGTACCTAAAGGACAATGGTTTTCCTCTTGATTTCATTGGCTAAGACTTATGGATCATAATTGTAGCAAATATTGACATTGTTTCTATTGGTATTTTCTTGATCAACGTTCCTTCTTGCCTCTTGCATGGTAACTAAAATTTACTATATTTTCTCTTAGAATATCCTTTTCACCAAGTGATATCATGACTAATAGATATAAAGAGTTAGTACTCCTTCATAGTGTGGATTAACTTAGATATATTTGATGCTATTAGAGGGAAGGATATAATTATATGTGTAGTGTTCAATGGACTAATGAAGATGAGAATATCGGTTTGACATAATAATATGGATGATGATGTGGAATAGGTGATAATGGATGAAGAGAGATATTGAGGTGAGGATATGTGGAGTGACATAATGACACTTATGATATAGGCATACCCAAATGATAGTTGTAGGGGGATGGAAAGTGATAGTGGAATGAATGGTGATAGGGAAAACTAGAGTGGATAAGGTCTATGGGATGACCCTTCATCATGAAGATAAACCTAATTGTGACCCTAAGACTAGGGTTATGCTTATTTAATATGGGATGAATGAAGTAAAATAATTTAGAGGGATTAGATAAATAAGAGTAGGATAAATAAGAAGTAAAGAAAAAATAGAGATAGAGGTAGAAGAAATAGGGGAAAAAGTGTGAATATGTTTGTGGGAAATATGGTGGAATAAATTTATTCTTCTAGACTAGCCACTTTCTTTCTTGCCACTTTTCTTGTTATTTATAAACCGTCTCTTTAAGGTTATCTATCATTTCTCTCTATTATTTTATCCTTCATTTTGTTAAGTCATTAAAGGTATCATAGAATGAGTCATTTGTACTAAATTTTGTTTTGAGAGTCATTTTGTGACTCCATTGTTAGAAAGGCCTATCTTAGAATCTACATTTTTCATTGGTTATTGAGTTAGAAGGAAGAAAACTTCTACCTACCCTAAAATAATATGAATCTTAGGTATTGCCTTATTATCATATTATTCCTAGGTTGATATCTCATCTTATCAACTTTAAAAAAGAAATTGTTGATATAAAAACATTTTAAACTAATTTTGAAATAAAAGGGATGGAAAGAAGTGGGTACCCAAGTGTCTCTTATGACATTTTTGCTTAGGTGATATGGGGATTTCTCTCTTTTTTTCTTTTTTTCTCCACTTTTATTTTTATTTATTTTTTGAAACAAAAGAAACTAAATAAGGGAAAATGAGAAGGGAATTCACAAAAATGATTAACTATATTTTGAAGTGTAAGACAATCCCATCCATAGACTTAGAAAATTAGCTTACCACCCTTTTGATGTTGATGTTCTAGCCCAATATTCCAACACCTATGTAAACATAGTAAGTTAGATATCATAAATAGTGCATATAGAGGGAATTTTTTAGTGGGTATCTCCAAGTTAGAGCTTCATAGATGCATTATAGAAAATAATATGTTTCTTCTTCAAAATAATTAGAACCCTAAGTGGGTTTCATTGTCTAGGAAGTTAGAATAAATTTTTCTCCTACCATTCCCTCCTAATCTGCCTTTTGATGCCAATTGTATTAGCACTAATAAATCCTTTTAACTCTAAAGTGGTGGGAAGTATAGGTGGGTAATGAGACTTATACAACTATGATAGCCTCTTCACTTTTCACCTTATTTCATGATGGATGTTTATGGTAATTATTGGTTTCAGAAACCGCCTAAATGTAACCAGGAAACACAACATCACTCAATAATAATGACTATTTTTTTCTTGTCCCTAGACCAACTCAATGTCATACTTAAAAGCATAAAACTATTGTAATATAAGTTTTACCCTAGATGTACTCCCAAATATTGTAGGAAAATACCCTATTTATAAGATCATGGCTTCTCTGTTACTTATGTAGCACAATTATCTAGAATCACTTGAATAATCTCAAGAGTCACAGGTGAATCTTTATCCATTTGTTTTATAGTATTTTCTTCTAGTATTTCATCCTCAAATAAGAATACTTATTCACTAAAGCCCCCCCATGAGATTTTTCTAAACCATACAAGCCTATATTTCTTCAATACAAAATTGTATATTTTATATTTTGGCTTAGTTTCTTCCTCTATTTTGCTCTCATCCTCTAGTATCCATACCATTTGATAAAATAGCTCATATTCTAATTGTAGGCTATTATCCACTTCTTCTATAGGATCCTCTTCCTCTAAAGATAAATCAAATACCTCATATTATGGAAGAGAAATATTTTACCATTTTTTGATAATTTATGAGAATTACATATGGCAACATCTTGGATAGGAAGATGATATTCAACAACCTAAAGTGTTGCAATGAATTAAGCCTCACATGGAATCTTAGCAACTTGATAATTTTCTTCTAAAATTTATTCATCAAGAAAGAAAAATTCCTCCATGAAATGGGATTCACATATAATTTTTTTTAGACTTTGTAGTGTTTCCTTCTCCTTCATATCCTAGCCAAACTCCTTTTTTTGTTGTTCTTCTATACTCCAATTATTCATTTGAAAGAGGCACCTATGCTTGATGGTTTTATTGTATATTTTATTTTGTTATCCCCACAAGTAGGACATCCTCAAAGAGTAACCCAAGTCCATATATTTTGACTCACTTTTTACTCCCATATTAGAGCTTCTCCTTCTAGGGGAAAAGTAAACACCTCACATTCTTCTATAGAATTTGATTTTGTATCTAATAAATAATAATTTGATTCAAAATATTCTTCATATTTTATTTTTTTCCTTCAAAATATTTGTTTGTAATTTCAAGGGCTTCTTCAAATCATAGGAGGGATTCCCCTTAATGAAAGGTTGGGGGTTTAAAATAAGAATTGTTGACCTATTGTTACCATAAGATTCCATTGTTATCTTAGGTTTCTTTTTTATTTTAAGGGGGTATGCTTCATGGGGAGTATATTGAGGACACTTTGGATAATTTTTTACCATTGCACTTTGAGTAGGGAAGCAATAACCACTAATTTTAGGTGCTCTATGCATTACATAGGCTTGTGTCACAATGAATTAGGGTGCAATTATTTAATTTACCATATACTAGCTCATCATTGGTTGGATAACCATTGTTGGATTGGTGGCAATAGGCTAGTTTGCTACTGTAGGCTAGCTTAACACTTGTTGATTTATTACTTAAGCATGGTGGATTGTTATAGATCAACCTACCATATTATGGGGTGTTTTATATATAAGGCACTAGAAATTTCCTTGTTGAGAGTTCTAACTCAAAGGGATTTGTTATAAGATAAAATTTCCACATGAGTGGGGGACAATAGGTCTTACTATTAAGTCATTAACCACTGATATTCTTGCATATTTTCTTGTTCCATTATCCAATTCACCTCTCCAAACTCATATTTTCATTATTTCATCCATTTAATGACTGAGCATATCCTTGAGCTGGTACAAAAAATCTTACTTATTTTGTTATTCCTAGGGGACTTTTTGATACTATGGAGACACATGTTATTGATTGTTTTAGGACAAATAATTTAGATGGTTTTGTTACATGGGAAACATTAGATTTTGTTGTTAAATAAATTGTGGTTGTTGACGTGCTTGTCCATACTAAATCTTCCTACATGACATTTGGTATGTGGGTTGATTTATTGGAGTATATGCTAGTTGTTGTTAAGGATATTGGATCCATTATTGGTAAATTGATTCAACCTCATGTTTTTGGATGAACTATTGTATTGGTTGATCAAGCTACATATTTGGATATGATTTCTATAGAAACTATCACTAACCTTAGGGAATTTATATGTATTGAGATAGTTGAGGATTTTGAGCCCATGGTATATTTTGTACCATATGAGGATTCCCCCAAAGAAACCATAAAATCGCCCAAAGCCCATATTTATTGTATTTGTCATCTTTGAAGTGAATCACTCACTTAATATTGCTAAATTTTATAACAATCACCATCTTGAAAAGCATCATTCTAGATACTCTAATGGATACACTTGTGTAAACAGAGTTTTGGGACTAAAATTTATAAAATCTTAAAAATAGGCTTGTAGAGTTATTTGCTTGCAAACTAGAGATATTGACTTGCAAAATAAGATAATTTGCTTACAATTCTAGGTTCTTTTCTAGTAGGAGTAAACTTGACAAGAATTTACCTATGAAGCAATTTTACTTTGAAATGGAGTGATTCACAAGTAATTTTCTTGCAATTTTAGGTGATTCACTAGCAAGATTTGAACTTTGAAATTTTTAAATTTTAGAGGGTCCAAGAAAAGCACTTCAAAACTAGATAAAATTGTTCTCCTAGGAAGGAGTTAGAAATAATATTGTCTTTCCTAGTGAATTATTTTACATGTTTTGAGAAAATCACTCTTCAAATTTGACATGATGAGAAACCACTATTTTATAGTGAATCACTTGCTAAAATGAATAAATCATTTACTAATTTGATCCTTGGAAAATTTCTTTCAAATTGTTTCTTAAATAATTTTTGTTATGGAAGATACAAAACTAAGGTTAGATCCAAGGTTTGATATAGTTTTGATGTTGTTTGCGTTGCTCGCTTGGATCTTTTTAAAATTCTGCAACTCATGTTGGTGTTACCATTCATAAAACATGTGCAAAAATCAAAGCATAAATAATGAAAATGATGTGAATTCTAATATAAATTTGATATTGGGCTTGGTAATCATTACTTTGCCTTATAAAATTGCTCTAGATTCAATCTATTAAAATATAGTAATTTCAAAGTGAATTTCTTGCAAACATGGGCTTAGTTGATGTTTAGGCAATTGGCTCAAAATGAAGCAAATCACTCTAAAATTAGAGAGGATTGCTACCTATATAAGGATTTGGAAAAAATTCTCTTTAGTTTTAAGAAAATTGCTTCATCCATGATGATTGTAGATTTGGTACAAAAATAAATGATTTTAAGTGATGGATAATGAGAGTTTGTGTCCCACTGAGTGTTCTAGAAACTATGTTGAGCTGAGGAATTATATTGAATTCTAAATTCATGATGTACCCAAATTCATTCTAACTTCAAAAAATTTGGAAGGGAGTGCCAAGGGCTCCTACCAACCTCTATATTGATATTTGCTCCACACTATCACTAAATAATACTCCTATACTATCCTATATTTATTTGCATAAAAAGTAAAATGTGAAAAATAAAATATGCATAAATTATTAAGGGTATAAGGGATTCAAATTATACGATATTAACCATAATTAGGAAGTGTGCATGATCAATAAACACATGAAAATTTGAATATTTTCTCCCATTAATTAGGTATGAAATTTCTAAGGACAAGATGGACAAAAGGGCTATACCTCAATCAACACACACTTACCATACTAGGAGGGCAGTGCCACTAATGGAATTCATAAGTACTTATCAATTTATCAACAATATCATTATATATAAAGCATAATATGGATTTCATAAAGTGTAACTCTGAATTCTCATGGTCAAAAGATGTTTACAATGGAGCCCATGACTTCTATCTATAGTAGGAATTTACTTCTAAATTATCTATATGAGAGATTATTACTCCTAGTTAAAGTAAATATTTGGGGGAATTTTTAACAAAATTATGCACCTCCAAATGTTAAATTTCTCTAAATATGCTTCTCATAGGATTATATGGATTCAAAAATGAGTGAGTGTACCACTGAAATATAAAAAGTTGCTTTCTAGAAATCCTCTTCAGGATTTGTGATTTTATTTTTACCCCTTCATAGTCCTACAAGTGATTCACTCCAGAAGTGAGTAAATAACTAGTTTAATACAATCAATCCACTTTACAAGTAGATCACTTTGGATCCAAGTGACACATTTGATTAAATCGACACTTGAGCAAATTGACACTTGAGAAAACTGACACTCGAGGAAATTGGCACTTGAGAAAATTGGCACTTGAGAAAATTGACACTTGAGAAAATTGACACTCGAGAAAATTGGCACTTGAGCAAATTGAAACTTGAGAAAATAAACATTTGAGCAAATCAATGCTTGAGAAAATCAGCCTACCTTGGAGACTTAGACAAGTTTTTTCAATTTCATAATTTTTTTTTCAAATTTGTTTATGGGTTTTCAAAATTCAGTTGTCTATGGATAATTCCTTGGAATTAGAAGGTCGTATTCTAGTTCCTATATTAGAGTAAAACAAATACTAAATATAATAGATATTGTTATAAATTTTATATAATTCATTTTTTTGTCAACTTATATGCACTTACTAAATTATTTAAAAGAAACCCGTGCCTTTCAACTATGTTGATATTAATCTTACAATGATAGAGGACACTACGTGTTATTAACAATACTATTGTATTTCAAATCATAAAACTATGTTAATTTTTTTATGCAACTAAACAACACCTTAGTATTTCTATAAGGGATGGGGATGAGTCATCTAAAAATGGTCCTATATATTAGAATCTCTAGCTTGACCATTAAATTAATGATATCTTCTCTTCCTTTCATTTTTCCTTGTCCCTAGTGTGTGATGTGTCACTTTGAACTATATTATTGATGGATCACCATTTATGATATATCAATATGGAGAATATCACATATTATGGAGGATAAGATAAGAAGAGATAATGTGAAAACAAAGAGGAAAAACAAATTAAGAAATAATTCAAAAAAATTATTTGTATAAAATTTATACAATATCCTTGAACAAATATGATATATATGGTCCATAATTCTTCTACAAAGTTGCCAAATTTTGCTATTGAAATAGAAGAGAAAATTATTACAACCATTATGAAGAGCTCAAAAAATCATATAATGTTAAAAAGAGGCTTAAAATGCTTTCATATACAAAATGTATGACCTCTGGAAGTTTTCCTGATGAATCAAAGCACACCATGTCTCATAGAATAAAAATACAACTGTCCTCTATAATTACTATTGTTGACCAGACCAATGACCGAGCAAACAAACTATTTTATTCCTTTGCTGACTAGGCATGCATGACAAGAAAAATAGATAAGTGTCAATGAATTATTCATTGAAATATGGGTATACCAAAAATCTATCAAGAGTAGTCCTCTATATGCCAACTTGACCACCACCTCAATAATAAAATTATGTCAATATCAAAAGTTAGGCTATGTATAAATGAATCTCTAAACATATATCCAAGAGTACCTTATGTACCATAATGCAACTAACATGTCATTGGTAAAATTGTAAATATAACATGGCCTCCTTTTATTATGATGATATTTCTACCTACAAATCTAATGACTATGTCACAAAATAGGAAGAGCTTTAATTCAAACTGAAATAATTTAATAAATGGCATTCATCTTACCAATGTTCCATGGCTTATGTGATAGAACAATAATAACTATCCCCACAATGCATTCAAGATCATTGGTGTACCTAAGACACCAATCCTACAATACCCAAGAACACTCATTGCCATAATATCGTTGGCTATAAAAGATCTTCTATGAGCTTTGACACCATGTCTTCTACTATTTTAAGTCCTCATAAAAATCCAACTTGTCATCTATCATGTGCATACACTTCCATACCCCATCACATAAAAATATAGATAAGGTCAAACCATTCACTTTTTTAAAGAAGAATCCAAATGTTGTCATATTAACTGCCTACATAGAAATTTGTGATGCAAAAATTCTCTTTACAATTTTTGAACTAGGGGAATTTTTTTGAAGGGGAGGATGTCTTGTCTATATGCCATAACTAATAGGTAGGACTCAATAGTCATATTAATTATCTCAAGGTTCTAAAACAATGTTCATCTAAAAAGGTTAATAAAGGATGTTGTTGTGTGTTGAACTAAAGATGTCTAGATGATTGGTACTCAACACAAAAAATCTCATACAATAATGAAGTTGAAAATTCCCACACAAATTATATCCCTATGAAGGTGTGAAATACTTGTGTCCATCTCTAAAATTACTCAACAACCACACCTTGATGCATACATCCCAAGCATCAAAAGGACCTATTAAAAAATTAAAGGAAGTAAGTTTATACTATAAGTAATCATTATCTCCTTTTGTAGATAAATAGGCCATCATTTTCCATCAAGTAAAAGGAATAACACCATGTTGTTGGTGAACCTCAAACTTACAACCAACAAATTGTGAATAGGTTATCTTACCACTATACCATTATGGTTCACTAAAAAATAATCATACCCAAAAAGGAAATGCTTTGCTCCACTCACCATTTAAAAATGTGATTTTCAAGTTTCAAACATAGGATGTTATTTATGTGAAGCCTCTTTCTTTTTATTATACCAAGGCAGTCAAGTGGAAACAAAACTACCTTATGAATATTAAAATGCATTCCCAAGGCACCAAATTATGCATTCTTGCAAAAAAATCATTGTCCTTTTTCTTTCTCATCATCAGGAATATTTGGTGGAATATTTCATCTTTAAAAATTCAAATTTGAATTTTTGAAGGAAAATTTTCAAACATTGAAACTAGTGTCAAAATATTCAAAAGTGTTAAATTGAGAACCCTTGAAATTTTACAAGGAATCCAAAAATGTTGAAGGTTCATCTATATATTCCATGGATTTCCCTATATAAGCCTTTTATAAAATATAATATATCAAGAAATTGTCTCCCACCAAAGTGGCATAAAATATTGTTGGACCATTCAAACAATCTGTTAAGTGGCTTAAATATCTTTGTCATGCATTAAAGTATACCCAAGGCTTATCTAGAAATTGGGATGATCTATCAATGTTTTAAAATCTTATTCTCAACTTAAAAAACCATGTAGATTTCCATCTCATCTATATTGCATCAGTGCCAAAAAAACTAGAGAAGAAAATTGATTTTCATAAATTATATAAAAGACAACTAGGGTTTACAAAAGCCCTCAAATTTTGATCCATCAAGTTTAGAAAAAACTACTTCTTCAGAGTATTGTTGGAATCATTCATAAAAAGTAATTAGTCAACAAAATAGTTTAAATTTCTAAAGAGAGAAATATGGAAAACTTATCAGTAAATATTTCTCTTGATCTAATCAACCATTGATATAGAAAAGATCATCACAATCCAAGTTCCCACTAGGATTTTTACGGAAAATAGTTCTAAATATGGAAAAAACACCTTTCTAAAAATTAATTCAGTAACAATATCTCTATGAAACTAAGGGAAGTCACTCCTTCCATACTCTATACCATGTTGGGTTTCATAATATTTTATAGTAATCACATGAAGCATAAAATTCACCACAAGCCATATCCAAGATAATAGAGAAGTAAAATAAAAATATCAATTAGATAAAAATATGATGGGTGGATTTCCAAGGACGGCACCCCAAATAATAGCTCACATAAGAATATCATAATACATATTGATATAATGGATCAATGGTTAGGGGGTATTTATAATAGATAACTAATCCCCAAATTACAAGCATAATTACATTAACCAAGGCCAACATAAGGCTCAAGATTAAGTCAAGTTTATTAAACTTGAATTAAGGTTTAGTTAAGGTTAACCATCCAGGTGGTTTAACTGATCCCATAAAGGATGAATACAATAATATTTGTCATAGGCTTACACAATACCATTGTAGGCTTATGTCACTAATACCCATAAGCCTACAAATGATTTTCTATAGGCTTACATTATCATCCATCAAACTTGGCCATTAAAATTATATTACCATATCTTCCAACATGATGACATGCTTAGGTGATGATATAACATTACCTATCATAAATGGGCTATTTATTAACTATGTAATTGAACAATTTATTATGACAAGCAATTAGAAGTCCATGATGAATACAATTAAAGGTAAAGGTAGGTTTTTATTTCACATCCAAGACAACACATATTTTGGATGTATTGTACCTTTGTGTAAGCAAGAATTTTTATTTTATCTTAGATTATTAGTTCACTAATGTACCTTTATGGATTTCAAGCCTTTGATCAAAGTCATGATAAATCATGAGTAAGAACTATATCAAACATATATTCTAAAGTATCTACAACTATCTCAAAGGGTTATCAAAAGTCCTAATAAAAGTATTAGAGTTGAACAAAGTATCAATACAATTTATTTAATGTATTTTATTTTATTTTTTATCAATATGGATTTTTTTTGCATCCTCTATGGTCATCTTGATAATGTCTAGGCAAGATGAGATAAACACAATATAAACCCATGATAAAACTTAGTAAAATATGAAAATATGAATTTTTGTAAAGATATACGGGATAAACCAAATTTGAATCAACTTAATATTTTTTGGTTCAATTAAACACCATATATCCATGAGAGAGCCTAGGTACTGTAACACCCCAAAAATTGACCCATTTGCATAAAAAGACAAAAATATTCAAAAAGTGATCAAAAGTGATAACTGTTGCATTTATTACCTCGATTTTTGTGCTTTGCTGATGAAATCGAATTAGGCTGATGAGATCGTAGTACGATCCCCAAAATCGTAATACGATTTTGTGTATGATCTCTACGATCGTAATACAATTTTGTGTACGATATCTATGATCGTAATATGATCTTGCTCAAAAACCAAAAAATAAATTTAGATAAACGACAAACCAGTTACAACGTTCTTTGTCTTTACCTGTGCAACCATGTGGTAGTTACGGGATCGGATCCACCGATCAGCCCAGCTTGGAAGGAGTTGCAACCAAGTTTGTTTGTAGCCTATTTTCATCAGTTTGATCAACCTATTTAATCAGGCACCCCTCCCCTTAAATTCCTCCTGGAATTCCTAACACATCGATATAATTTCACATTTTAGTTCTGGTTATTTTTCTGTCACCTACAGGATCGGAGGATACAATCGGCTATCGTATTGATAAAATATTGCGATCGTAATACGATCTTGCTTAGTCTGCATACGATCTTGCCCTGGGTGATATGATTTTTCTTGCAGGTCACTTGGGGGCAACCCCAAGCTCTGGTTTGTATTTCTTAGCACCTCATTTGCATATTTATCATTTAATTTATCATTTTCCATTGCATATAAAGTTAGATTTAATCATTTGCATCCTTGGAGTTCACCAATTTGCATTTAATTGCATACTTCACATAGTTCAAAGCATATACATGTTAATTATTGTTAGTACTACATTCAATAAGTCTTATATGAGCTAATATCTATTCAATAAAGTCTGTAGCACATTCTATTTTCTATTTTCTGCACTCTACCCATGAAACTGCAGGTTTCTATCAAAATCAGAATTGTCAGTCTCTGATCGGTAGGATACGATCTTGCGATCGTAATACGATTTTGCAAATTGTAATATGATATCGACCCTGTTGCGTATGATCTTACCTACAACAAAAATTAGAATCTTCATCAAACTTCTGGATACAGGTTAGAGTTTTAAATCACTTTTTAGGCATTGCATTGTTCATTTAAGCTCTATTTTCTATTGTTTGTTGTTTTCATACAAACCAAAATTGCATATAGATTAGCATAGTTGCATATTGGCCAAACACTAGGTTATTGTGATATTTGCTAAAAGGAACACATCAAAACAAAATCCCAAAACCTAGGCATGGAAACTACCATAAAATATTTCCTGGTGAACCCTAAACAATTCATCAAAAAATCACCAAAGAAGACACGAACTCAAGTGTCTCTCTTCGAGGTGTAGACCTATCATTCCCACATTCCCCTTTGAGGCATGGATCCATTAGCCTGAAGGAAAGGAGTGCGTGAATTTTAGACCTACATTCTTTGGTGAACCCGACGTGAAAAACATAGGCATATTTCTGATTTATAAAACACAAAAAAACATAAAAATTACAAAACATAAAAACAAAACAAAAACCAAAAATCAAACAAAGTCATTAGTTAGATTTGCACATTTTAGTAAATTTCATAGATGGTAGATTACAACAGTAGAAGAGTTGTACTCATAAATGTTAGGGTATTGTTGTCAACACAAGAAATTTCTTCAATAATTGGAAACTCTAGTTTACCATCCCAGGAACAGTGGACTGAACTCTGGAGAAGATTAGAAATCATAAAAACCAAAGAGCCTATGCTTAGAAAAATTATAAGATTTGACTTATCTAAAATCCTGGATCCCGATAACACCTCTCACTACTTTGACATTCAAAGGGCATGTGATAGGTGGCTAGCGGATAAGAGAGCCAATATCCCCTCAGGTATTTATACCTTTGAGGATTACCTTGAAAATACTGTGACAGTGCACAAGTTTCTAGCACACGTAGAAGATCAAGAAATTATTCTAGAAAATAGGAGAATATTTCATAAAGCTCCTAGGGCTATTCATTACCGTGAATATTGTCATGAGTTATACTTTTGTATGCCAGATTATGAAGTTGATTGCATCACCATAGCCCACTTTGTTAAATTTTTGAAAGCCAATTTTCAGTTTGAGGAAGAACACTATATGACCCCAGAGGAACTTGAACCCATTAATGACATCTATAGACTCTTTCAAGAAGACTAAGATATAATATTTAGGATATTATAATTTTTTATTTTGCTTTGCTTTAAAAACATAAAAAACCAAAAAACATAATATATATTTACATATTTGCATACTTAGTTATTTAGGTATATATATAACATATATACCCCAAAATTTTAAGCATATATATATATAACATATATATTTGCAAGATAAAAATCCTAAAATCAAAATGCCTAAAGTTTTAAGGAATGGTAAACAAATAGAGACTGATGAACAAGACCAAGAAAACATTGATGATAGAATACTCATTGAAGATTATATACCTTCAGAAGATGAAGAAGATAATAAAGAAGATGAAATGGATGATCCAACTAGACCTTATACAGATGAGGAAGGTAATCTCACTTTTAAGTCTACCCTGCATTTCATTGGGTTCTTAAAAGACAACATAGATGTCATTAATCATGTAATACAGATAGAAGGTCAACTTCCTATGGGATATTATTCAACGGAGGCTGCTATAGAAGTTGCTCTCCGATTAAATGGAAATCCAATGACATATATGAACAAAACAAATCAAGATCAAGCTGGTACATCCCAAAATGTGAATCAAAATCCAAATCAAAACATAGCAAAACCACCACCAGCAACAAATCCAAATCCTAAACAAAAACAAAATTCTTCTACTTCTCAAGCTCCTAATCAACAAATAGCTACATCACAAAAAACTAAGAAAACTCAAAATGCCAATTATTATCAATAGAAAGTTCAACAAAACACAATCCCTCCTAAACTCCATAATATTGTTCCCACACAGACTTTACACAATAGTGTTTCAGTTGGAAATCCATACACAACAACATCAACTTATCAAAGATACAACAACATGGTGCAACAAAATCAGTTTGGTGGACAATCACAGGGCCTTGAAGACTTAGTTAAACAATTAGCTTCAAGACTAGATCAAATAGATCCCTACCATCCCTCATATAGTTATAGAGAGATGTGTAGCCAACCCTTAGATCCTATTGTGGTTTCCCAACCATACCCAAAATATTTCCCTATGCATGTCCTCTCGATATATAAAGGAACCAAAGATCCTATTGAGCATCTTCGCATGTTTAGGACAACATGTCATGATATTTCTCATGATGATTTGTTGTTGCTAAAAATGTTCCCTAAAAGTCTCGGAGGCATGGCTCTAGAATGGTACTATCAACTACCTACAAACTCTTTAAGGAACTTTGAAGAGACAACAGAGATGTTTGTCCACCAATTTAGTGCTTACATAGAGAGGCATGTAACCATTAAAGATTTATACAATCTAAAACAAGGTAAATATGAGAGTTTTGCTGAATTCTTGACTAAGTGGAGACAACTCTTAGGTAAACTACATTTTGCATTACCTCATCGTGAAATGTTGGACATATTTATTGGTAATTTGCAAGAACAACTATCTTATGAACTTTCTACTACTATAGTAACCACCTTTGATCAAGCCATTGATCTAGCTAGGAGGGTAGAAGATGCCCTCATTAGAAGAGGATAATTTAAGAAGAAATATGAGGATAAAAATCCTAAGAACCAATATAAGAATAAGCAAGTAGTGGGTGATGGAGTTACTGATAGCAGAAACACTTCAATGGTCAACACTGCATAAGCCTTAAAGAAATTTGTATTGAAAATCCCTGATAAGCCACCAAGAGAATTTACAAGATTAAATCAACCCTTAACTATGATTTTACCTCAATTATTGGAACAAGGCTTGATACGGTTACCTGAGGTAAGACAACCAGATACTACTATAGTTGGATATAGGGCTGATTTACATTGTAATTTCCACCAAGTAGATGGACATTCTACAAATTCTTGTAAAATGTTAAAGCATATGATACAAGACTTGATTGACAAAGGTAAAATGGAAGTTCAACAATTTCCTGCAAACAATAATACCCAAAGTAATACTCAAAAACAAACAAATCAAAATGCAAATCAAAACCTAGATATTTTTCAACATCCCTTACCTAAGCATGGTAAAGAAGCAGTAAACCAAGTAGATCATCACAATGTTCCTCATCCAACTCGGTATGTGGGAACCATTAGTAGATTTTTACCACAACAATATTTGCAAACTTCCTATGTACCTACTTTATCTGTGGTCACAACTAGACCAATACAATATTTTCAATCCTCATCTTCGAAAGATACTAAAAGTGACACAGAAAGTGAAACAGGAAGTGAACTAGAGATTGCCTCAAATAGTTTTGAGTATGAATCAGATCGAGTTACTCCTATTATAGATTTATCCATTCTAGAAGAACCATTCCCTAGGAGAATGATTGTTTGACCATCATCTCAACAAATGCTTACAAATGAACAAGCAGAAAATGCTAGACCTCATTTTGGTTATATGAGAAATAATAATGTTGTGGGTACTATTGGAGCCATTACTAGACAACAAATCCAAAATCAAAATTCCCAACCACAAACTCAAACTCAAAATGAGAAAACAACTCCATTTGTATTAAAGGCACCAACAAAAGGGAATAATATATCAAGTTCACAACATAAACCTCCATATGATATTAATGAACAACTAGCAAATATCACAGCAAGAATCTCTCTCTTGGATCTTTTGAGGACTTCATCTATCCATAGAGAAGAACTAATGAGTACCTTAAGTAAGATGATGGTACCACAAAATATAGAACTCGATGTTGTGGTTAATGTCATAAGCTCTAATGGAACAAATTACATAGATTTCTTAGATAAGGATATTCCTCCTCAAAGCATGTATAGAGATAATCCTCTATACATCACAACATTAATTGGGGATGTAGGTGTAAAAAGAGTTCTAATTGATAATGGATCATCATTAAATATATGCACATATGACTTTTTCCAAATATTTGGATTTAGGAATGAAGATCTAAAAAGGACTGAAATGATTATAAAAGCATTTAATGATGAGACTCAAGAAACATGTGGAGTGTTATCGATTCCATTGCAAGTTGGTCCAAGGATTTTGGATACGACCGTATTTGTTGTACATTGCCCTGCATCGTATAACATACTTTTGGGTCGACCTTGGATCAATGCAATGTGAGCGGTACCCTCTACATTACATCAATGTGTTAAGTTTGAATTTAAAAATCAACTAGTTACTATACATGGTGATCCTAGACCGTTTGATATGTGTGCCATGGTAGAACCAATAGGAGTTCCTTTTTGTCCTGCTATGTCATCAACATATCCTAGCCCACCTCCATCATCAACACCTTCACCATCCCCACCTTCATCATCAACACCTTCATCATCTAAAACTACACCATCTAAATCTATAACTAAAGAAGATAGTCCCTCTACTTCATATCCTACTTCAGATGAAATGTTGCTGGATTTATCTTCGATACTCACAACTTTAGGATAAAGTAATAATTTTGCCACTCAAGATTCCCTAATGCTAGCTAAGTTACCACCCTCTCCCCGAACGATGGGCTTGCCATGAAAGTTGGGAAGTATTTATCATGTTGGGAGTTGTGCCTTTGTCTATGTAGGATATGATTATGGCAAAATTAATGTTGTGAGTATCACAATTGACCAAAATGGTTTTGCTAAATGTTACTTTTCTAATGGATATATAAAATCAAAACAAATGATGTGTGATATGGGTTACAGAGGTAAAGGTTTAGGACCTCTTGAAAATGGAATACAAGAACCTTTAGAAGTTGGGGAATGGCCTACCCGATGTGGTATTGGCTACATTCCTACAAAAACCCAACCATTCCCATATAAGGATGATGATCACCTTATAACATATGAAGAATATTTAGCACAAAAGGAATTGCTTAAATCAATAAGAAGGATATCTTCTTGTAATATGTTATCAATAGCATACCCAGACATGATTGCTGAACCAAATGAATATTTGGAGGGAGATATTTTTCATGATATATCTGTTGATGAAGTTTTAAAGAATAAATTTGTGAAGAAAAAATACGACACTAAAAAAAATATAAAAGTAAAACAATTTCAATGAACAAGAGATTGCACAAAATATGATTTTATTCAATAAACGGAAGGGGAGCTAAGACAATCCTTTGTTACAATTGATCCATTCAAAGGAATTATTTTGATATAATAAATATAGATGCTAGGGTTATCCAAAACCCTAGCTACACAACAAGTAGTGTCTCCAATGTATCTTGCTTCCAACAGGGTGAGTGGGCTTCTAGTTATCCATAATCGGGCCACTCTAGCTTCAGCAGCTACTCAAAAATCCTTGGTTGATGCTACCTGGTCTTGCACATACAATAAACATAAAGCTATTAGTAAAAAAATGAGGGTTACATAGTGTGAACCCTCACAAATGCTAACTAAAACTCTAGATCTGAATAAACAAACATGTAGAATCCAAATAACAACAAATGAATGCATAAAAATAATTACTTTATTGTTTTGTTGCTACATTACAGATTTATGGTAGGATACCCTGATGAAACTTGGTGATATTATGCAAAAAAATTTGGTGTGTGGTTGTGGGAATAATAGGCACTGTGTTATGCTTGTAGAATGTGGTAGGTGTTGTAGACACCAAAACAACACCAATCCGATTATGTGACTACAAGCACTGACCGAATTGGCATACATACCCCCTAGGGCAGCCTCCAGAGGTTAAACAGTGGTCCTAACCACTCCCAAATCAGTTTTGGAAGGTCAGAGGTCAGTTTTGCACCTTTTAAGCACTTTGCTCCCTATTCGTCCCACCCTGGGATGATTAGAATCCTATTCGTCCCACCCCGGGATGATTAGCAACAATCGCTCCAGGGTGGGACGATTAGCAGGTTTGACTGGAAAAAGTCAAACCTTGACAAATGGCAGCCCAAATCTGCCACCTAACTCCACCTTCAAGGCATGGGATTGCGAGGGAACGTTTCAAATCATGGAGGCCTCAATCAAGGAGGCCCTAATCAGGGAGGAATCTTCTCTCCCCAAAAAGGCATAATGAGCCAAGTGGCGCCCTCGCATGCGCATTCAAAGGAGACCCTTAGGTCTATAAAAAGGTGAGCCTCCTCACCCCAAAAAAAGAACAGAGTTGGAGCATTTGGAGCAATGAAGTGCTGCCAAACTATACCCCCATTCCTCTTTGTGCTTCCTACATCCCTAATCTCTCTTTTGGAAGAGAGGTTATCGAGTGAACACTAGGAACGCAATCCAGATCCAAAAACCCAAGAAATCAGCCACAATCCCACCCCAAACTCATTGACACAACCCCCTAGGAGGTTTTGGACCCATCCCACTTGGATTGGTGTCAAAACTAGGCCCTAAACGGTGGGCGTCCCACCCTCGGCGCCCCCAAACTGTTGTAGTCCTAATCGCCCCACCCCGGAGTGATTAGAAATCTATGCATGGTTTTGTTACTATTATTTTTGCATTCTTTTATATCTAATGTACTTATGCTGTTGTCCAAATTTCATTGCTTTCTGACATGATTTGACCTGTTTTGTCATTTTATGCGTCTACTAACCTACAGGGAGCACCTTCGGATACAGGATAAACTGGGCAGAATATGCCAAATATGACCTTTTGGGTCATCTCAAAATGTCTTTTTTAGTCTAACCACAAGTTTGTAGGAGTTTTGGAGGCCTTTGGGTAGGACATTTGCAAGGTCACTTTTTGCAGGTTTTGTGATAGTCCCAGTCCCACCCCGGAGTGATTAGAAATATGTGCATGATTTCCTTACTATTATTTTTGCAATATGTCCCAGATGATATCCTAATGCCTCTGTTAAATTTTGAACTCATTCTGACATGATTTGACTATCGTTTTATTATTTTATGTATTAACTAGCTCGTAGGGTGGCCCTGTCACATACAGGAGAATATGGGTAGGATATGCAAATTATGAGCATCTGGGTAGTCTTAGAATTACATATAATGCCTAACCCATGAGTTTTAGGTGATTTGGATAAGCATAGGTGGGACATTGGAGCGCTCACTTTGGAGAGGCCCCGATAGGCAAACGAGCATAACGGGGCCGTACCTTCGATGCAAAATTAGGTGATACCAATTCTATAAGTTGTCCTTTACATTTATATATCATTATGTAATTGATTTATCAATCTTATCATTGATATACCACAAGCACCTGCTGGAGGCCTTGGGGATTGCATGTTTTTCTAGATACGCATATGCTATTAATGATTTGTTGTCTTTCTATGTGTAGGATCTCACCACAAGGAATACTAGAGGGGTAGCAAGGAATGATGAACACATGGACACAAGTAGCGACAACTTTTAGCCCGCCCACTTCGAATGTGGGCATGCGAAAGACGTTGGAAGCGTACCGTCCGATCTTGTTCTTTTGGGCATCCATTGATGTAACAAATTGTATCAAATGTTCTGAGCCCTAGAGGGGGATGTATTGTAATCATATTAAAAGCAATATCAATAAAGGAGGCCCCGCTTTGTTTGCTCACATCTCGTTTCTGCGTCATTTCCTTCATGCATTGCTCATCGCATTCGTAGGACTTAGCATCTATATCTATTTTTGTTTGCATCATATCGGTACACCATTTTTCTCATGCTTTCAGTGGTGATCATGGTGGGACCCTGTCCCCTACTGTTAGGATCAAGTTTTTGATCCAAATTTTATGGTTTTTCTTTGCAGGTGTTACTCATTCGGGCACTGGACTGCTACTCGTGCCACCCCGGGATGAATACGTATTCGTCCCACCCTATGATGAATGCAGACCTGCTATTCATCCCACCCCGGGATGATTAGAGCTCTGTGCATTTTTTGAGCAGAAACTCAGAGGCATCTGGTTTAGACAGAGAAGAGGTAGGCCTTCTGAACATCCTCTGTGTTTTTCTACTTTTTGTTTCTGCAATTTTTTGTTTTCTTTGCTTTATTTTCAGACACTTGCATAGAAAGGTTAAGTAGTTTGTTTTCCTTTCTTGCAATAAAAAAAAAAAAAAATAAAAACATAGAGTAAATTAAATGGAAGGAACTTGATTAGGAATGCATTTTTCTCTGGTTTGCTTGCATGATACTTGCACAAATGGCAAGTCCTCATTATAGGTTTCAGTTCTAGTTAGGTTTTGTGATTTCCTTTTTGCTACTAATTGTCTCTGAAAGATAAAACGTACTTTAAAGCATTGCATTAGTGAAAATCATCTTTTGTTGTATGTTTTCTTTCTTTACACAATTAAAAGGAACCACACACACCACCTAATAAAATTAACATCAAGGAGTTGGTCTTAATACCCCAACACTTGATCAAGACCAACGGTGGGTTTCATCACCACCTTGGCTTGGATTTTGCATACATATACCCTGATCATGACTATTGCTAGACGTAAATCCTGACGAAAGCTGACCAAGTGTAGCGGGGGTGATTCCCCGTGCATGAGGATAAGTCTTCTAAGGTAGGTGTCAAAAATAGAGTGATCCCCCTTCCGTACCGCCTATGTTCCACTTACTGTTCTGCTCTCGCGTACCAATAGTTTCCCTCACGTAAGGGCGGGTATATTGAGAGGTTCGGTATAACGGCCTGGCAATGGTATATTGAAGGGGCGACCATTTTGGAGATACAAGAGCCCTCATTATGCATGTATAACAAAGTTTTCTTTACAAGATTTACATAACAAAAATCAAACACACTGAACCGGATCTAGGACACACATTTAATCTGTAAACAAGATAATCATTTCTTTGTTTGTGTGGTCCCCTTTTGTTTGGTATAGCATAAAAATTGTAAAGGAGATAAAAATATACATATCTTTTTAGAAAAACCACCACCATGGTGTATACCCGTAGCCAAGCCCAATCACGGGCAGAAGCTATGGAAAGTATGCAAGGAGGCACAAGTCACCTCCGTTATAGCCCCAAGGACTTGGTTATACCACCTTGGCAGCCTGACCCACAACATAGTCCACACTATACCACTACAGAACAGGACTATAGAGGCACCCCTTTGAGGGGCACTCCCATTCAACATAGACCCTCTCAGGAGGAGTACACACATGGGAAGGCCCCCTTAGACACTCATTATGAGTGGCCACTACGCGATGAAGCGCTAGAGCAGCATAGGGTTCATAAGGAGGGCCCACATGATTATATCATTCCTCCTCCACCCCTCATTACTGTTAGAACTAATAGGCCAAATCTAGAGCGCAAGGCTCTTCAGATAGGGCGAGCCAACTCTGCCCGTCCCTTTCACATGTACGAAAGGGAGCACGAGGAAAACTAGTATATTCCTCAAGAGCAATACATCACGTGGGAGCAATGCACCTCCGCACCTGCTGATTATCAAGATCACCTATTGAGGCCAGAGCCTCGGGTGAATGTTGCTAACCTCGATAGAGGAAAGCGACCCATAGAGATCTCGGATCACCATGACCGAGATAGATATGTAGGGGAGGCATCTAGGCCTCCTAGACCTAGGACGATGGAACAAATTGACTTGGCATTTGCCAAACATGCCACCCACCAAGCGCAAATCACGCAGCTTAGGCAAGATCAACAGCAGTTAGAACAACTGTATCATCTTAACAAAGAGCGCATTCAGCGCCAGATAGATGAGTTGCTCCAGAACACTATGCATGAGAGGATTCCAACCCCTCGCATGCATAGGACAAAAATTTATGAGAGGCACAACCCCTTAGTACGAGACAGGTCTCCACGACCTTATCAAGCGTTGCCTCCAAGACCTCCTAGACCTGAGCGGGAGGCCACTCCTAGAACCAATGATGGGCACCTTCCTCGGGCACCCATCCATGTTTATAGGTCACGCCCAGAAACTCCTCAAGAGGCCTATGAGGAATTTGAGCGAGAAGAAGAGCGGGCTGAAATGCCCTACCAAGGTAGAGGGGGCGCTATCCGGCTACCCCTCCATAGGCCTCAAGTTCCTCGCAATTCACAATGGGAACAAACCAAAGAAGAGGAAATCAAATCCTCTGATGCATACAAAGCACTGCTAGAGCGCTTAGAGTCTATGGAGACTAAGACTTTAGGGCCCCAAAAGCCCACCTTACGCCAACTCTGCAGTCACCCTGTGCATCCTTCAGTTTGGCACCCCCATACCCCGACCACTTCAAAGTGCCTCAATTGGCAATTTTTAGAGGGGATGAGGATGCCCAAGAGCACGTAACAAGGTTCCTGAGTCAATGCTTTGGCATTCAGGACAATGATGCATTGCTTCTAAGAACGTTTATAACCACGTTCGTAGGCCCTACCTCGGATTGGTTTACCCAATTGTCGAAGCATAGCATCAATAATCTAGACCAGCTAGTGGACGCGTTCCTTGAACGTTTTGCCTTCAACACCAAGAAGAAGGCATCCTTAAGTGACCTAGCTGGCCTTAAGCAGTATGATGATGAGACCATGGCTGCTTATGGGAATCGATGGAGGACATTGCTTTCAAAGCTACCTTACCTCCCTCCCATGGCCGACATGACTCAAATGTTTTCAAAGAGTTGCTTAAGGTCGATCTCCATGCTATTGCAGCTGCAGTAATATGCCACCCTCGAAGAAGCCCTGGTGCAAGCCAGGATAATTGAGGAGATCAAAATACAAGACGACGAGATTGCCAAGCCACGCAAGAAAGAGTGGCCCAAAAATGCTAAAATTGGGCCCACGCAACCGAAACCCATCGTGGTCAATCAGGTTGCCATAACTATACCAAAGCCTACACAAATGACACAGCCCCCAAAGGCTAATTATCAAGCAGTTCCTCTTGATAACTATGAAAAGGAAAATCATAAACAAGAGCAAAATCAGCAGCGTCGCCCTAGGCGACAATTCACACAATTCACGAAGTCTAGAGACTCCTTGTTTGACCGCTTGTTCATGGCAAACCTGATAAACTTGTCGAAAAGTCGACCCATAGACCCCAACATGCCAAAACCCAAGGGCTATAGGGAAGACTTATATTGTAGATTTCATCGACAGAAAGGACACGAAATCTCCACTTGTTGGAAATTCAAACACTTAGTGCAGGACTTGATAGACAACAAAACGCTCATGGTAGATAGTCCCGTAGCATTGAGCAACCAACAGATGGAGGTCTTCAAAGACCCCCTACCTGCCCATGATGCGCAGGCAAAGACTTTACAAGTGAACGAGGTAACACAAAACTGCCCCATGCAAGGATACGTAGGGATGATAAGCATCGTGACACGGAACAAAAGATACCCAAACATGGCTGCACCCACTATGGCTACAGGAGATGTTCCATCAACGTCACAACCTCCACAACACCCTACGCAACCTCCCCCACCTAGACCAGTGGCCATGATTCGGACTAAACTTACTCAAAGTTTAAGGACCACGTCGGCTAGGCTCTCCATTTATGAGCTCATCCAACAATCACCGCCCCATCGGGAGGCTCTGATGGAGATACTCAAAGCCATTGAGCTACAACCCCACGAAGCCAATTCTTTCAACAATTTCGTGGGACATGTGAGACAATGCATAGAACCAGTCATAACCTTCAGGGAAGACGAACTAAAATTGGTGATTGGTGATATGGTGGATCCACCCCTACACGTCATTGCATGGGTCAACGAGATTCCATTCAAGAGGGTGTTGTTGGACACTGGCTCGTCCAACAACATAATCATGATAGCGGCATTAAAACACCTTAAGCTGCCAGCATCCCACATTGTGGCATCCACTTACACTCTTCGAGCATTCAACGACGCGTTATGCTCGACGGTTGGCACAATTGTCCTGCCCATCCAAGTAGGACAAAAGACCATTCCTACGTTGTGTCACATCCTTGAGGGTGAGATGGCCTACAATATCTTGCTAGGCCGGCCTTGGATCAGGGACATGAAGTGTGTCCCTTCGATAGCCCATCAATGCCTCAAATACACATACGAAGGGCAAGTACATGTAGTCCCAATGGACTTAGAGCCCTTTAAGTTTTGCAATGCGGTGCAGCTGATGCCACAATCGACCCTCCCATCGACACATTTGGACTTTCAATTGAATCCATCCACACAGGGTCCGATTTCGCCTACATCCTCGTTGTTGAGTCCCTCAACTCACCAACCTGGCCCATCTTCATCGTCTGTTCCTTCACCAATGATGCCACCTATGGTGGCCACATCGAAGGACAATGGGAAGAAGCCCCTAGAGGAGGTACCACCATTAGTCTCAACCATCTCTATCGAAGAGGTGCCCAACCGAATGGAAGTCGAGACACCTGGTTCACCCAACATGGAGTGGACTCAGGGAGAACTCCCATTCCCTCCCCCTCAACCATCGATGATTACCATTGAGATGGCCAATACGGGCCTGGGGAGTACCTAGTGTGGAACATTGTGGCAACACCCATGCTCGAATCCATGCAAGACATGGGGAGACCTCGCCTCCCCATCGACACTATCGTCCCTTTAGGCTACCCGCCAAATCAGACCAATTTTGTATATGGGGGCCTCGAGAACGGCATTGAACCCTACCTACAAGAGGAAGAGGACGAAGAGCCATTTGTTGAGAATGTTGACTATCTGTCCAACCCGGACTTCGCCTTGAAATACCTAGACCAATGTAATTGGCATGGATATGGATTGGGCAGATACGAACAAGGAATGCACATTCTTTGTCAACCGAGATACCAGATGCCATATGATAAATCAGGAGTAGGGTTCAACCACCCTTTGCCCCTCGACATCTTGGTAGAAACCATGCAAGGCCTAGGTCTAGGCAACAGGGATGGGTTGGCACAAGATCCATATGCCAATCCCAACACAACATACACATTGGGGGATTATCTCCCATTGTTAACAACAAACCTTGTTGACCTCAACAACCCCTCCCCTTTGATCGAGGAAGGGGAAAGTTCAAGAAGTAACCTCTAAGAGGGATATGAACAAGATCAAGGGGGTCTTCTAAAGATGAGTCAGATTATGAGGTAGCACCTTGGGACCCTTTTGAGTCCGATAGCAATCACTCGCAGGTGACACCCATTGACGACTATCAGGAGAACTTCGTGGCAATGTTCCCCTTTAATGTTCCGATCGGGCAATTGCTACCTCTAGAGAATCCAGCCCTCCCGTAGAGAGCGAAACAACCCAGAAGGGACCAAATCAACTTGCTCGAACAAAATGAGCCTCCCATGCCGGCCATAAGGCCAAGTGATCCACCGAAGGAAGAAGATCCAAATATCTTCTTCAACATCGACTACCTCGTGCAGATTTTTTTCGTAGAGAGTGAGGATAGTGATCAAGAAATGCCTAGTGGGAGGCTATACCAGCCAGAGGGGCACATAGTTGTCGGAGCCAATGAAGGCCTATGGATCTCCGATAGCGACTATGAGGATGAGACTGAGATGGCATATCTCAACCATATGAGGCAACAGGAATACCCCATAGACATCGATGATATGTTTGAACATCTAAATATGGGACCAAGGCATAGGTGGCATTTAAACCAAGTACAGTTAAACCAAGTGCTTCATCCACCACTTCGGGCATACAGGGAGCACCTCCCACCTAGAGACCCTATAGGGCCATCAGTGCCAAGGGTAGACCCTATCCTTCTATCCGCACATAGGGCCGATCCTTTTGTGCCAGTACCCATAGAGCTAGATCTGGTACAAGGATCACCAAGGATGTCTGAATCAACACCCACGTGACAATGGAGACCAAATTCATTCCATCAACATGATCTCCATTGATTTAACCACCCCCATCCGCAATCCAGCCGATCCAACATGACCATTGTATCTAGACCTAGATGCCATAGACTGGGATCATGCTGACTCACCACCATCCCCATCAGAGTACTGGCCTTGCGGTGAGATGTTTCATTTCACCCCAGGACAGACTCAGGATATCTTCCATGTTGAAGAGGAACCCGACGTTCCCAACGTAGATCTAAATTCAGCAAATGATATCCACCTGATCCCAACTCCACACCAGTTGGAGGATGGATCCCACATGTCAATCGAAGAGACGATTGACGTAGACATCGGTTCTGATCCAATGAATCCACAAATCATCAAGCTAGGGGTAAGTTTATCCCCCAAAGAGCAAGCCGATTACATTGCCCTTCTCAAAGAGAAGAAGGAGGTTTTTGCATGGTCCTACAAAGACATGTCGGGGCTAGACCCGTAGCTAGTCACGCATAATCTAACACTTGATCCGACAGTCAAGCCAGTCAAGCAAAAGCTACGTAAGATGCACCCAACAGTGGCCTTAATGGTCAAATACGAGCTACAAAAGCTGTTGGATGCACAGTTTGTCATCTACGTAGATTACCCACCATGGTTGTCCAACATGGTACCCATCAAAAAGCCTGACGGGAGGATTCGCATATGCACCAATTTTTGAGATTTAAACAAAGCGAGTCCCAAGGATGATTTCCCCTTGCCTAGCATCGACGCATTGGTAGACGCTACAGTAGGCCACGAAATGCTTTCCCTCATGGATGGTTTCTCGGGATACAACCAGATTCGTATCAATCTCGATGATCAACTAAAAATGGCGTTCACGATGCCTTGGGGGACATTTTGTTATAAGGTCATGCCCTTTGGCCTTAAAAATGTTGGCGCCACCTACCAACGTGCTATGACATACATCTTCCATGATCACATGCATAAAAATTTGGAAGATTATATGGATGATTTGTTGGCCAAATCTCTTTTGTGCCAAAATCATCTCGATGACTTACGCAAGATCCTTGATCGCCTCATCGAACACAAGGTTAGGCTAAACCCCAAGAAGTGCGTATTTGGCGTCACATCTGGAAAACTCTTGGGTTTCATAGTCTCAAAATGAGGCATCGAGGTAGATCCAAATAAAGTCAAGGCAATCCTTGAAATGCTTCCCCCAACCACCATCAGGCAGCTCAGAAGCTTGCAGGGTAAGGTCGCGTCGATCAAGCGCTTCATAGCGTAGTTATCTGACAAGTGCCGACCCATGAATAAATTATTACACAAGGGGGTAGCATTTCATTGGGATGACGAGTGCCAGTCAGCCTTCGATGACATCAAACAATACTTGGCTTCGCTGCCAGTATTGGCACCACCTAGACCAGGAGTGTCATTCTATTTATACATCTCAGCTACTGAGGTGGCACTGGGCGCCATGCTAGCCCAGAAAAATGAATTACATAAAGAACAGGCTAATTATTATCTTAGCCGCACCCTGGTCAGTTATGAACTTAACTATGCATACGTTGAGAAGCTATGCTTGGCGGTGGTATTTGCCACCAAAAAGCTATGCCATTACATGCTGAGCAATACGACGTATGTTGTGTCTAAGGAGAATCCATTGCGGTACATGATGAGTCATACTTATCATAGTAGTCACACGGCGAAATGGATCATGTTGTTGATGGAGTTTGACATCGAATTCATTGGACAAAAGTCCATCAAAGGTCAAGTCATCATCGATCAACTAGCAGAGGCTCCTCTCGAAGACGATCAGCCTCCGACCGTAGAGCTACCCGATGATGGGGTCTTCCATGTCTCAGAATCGCCAGATTCTGATGAGCCTGAGTCACAAGCCGACATAACCTTATTTTTTGATGGTTCTAAATGTGAGCAAGGGGGTGGCACGGGAATCATGTTTTTCACACCGCAAGGGGCTCCAATGCCTTTATCATTTAAACTTGATTTCCCGTGCACCAATAACAATGTTGAATACGAAGCCTTGCTCATAGGTCTTCAGACAACCATCACCATGAACATCAAATGCTTGAATATCTTTGGTGATTCGCTGTTAATTGTCAACCAAGTGAAAGGGGTATTCCAATGCAAATGCCCAGTTCTGCAGGCCTACAAAGCCCTTGTGGATAAATTCTTAGCAAATCTTGAATGGTACGACATCGAGGCACTCCCTCGATCATCGAATCATTTTGCGGACACTATGGCCTCCTTGGGGTCACTAATCCCGCAAGACATTTCTGGTGAGATGACAACCATTCAAGTCAAAATGTTATCGCAATCCATGATGGAGCGTGCAAGCTCTAACATAACGCCAGGAATCCACCTGATCCAGATTGAACCATCTCAGGATAGGTTCTCTCGAATCCATGATAGTCTGAATCATGCCAACTAGGGGTCTTTGTTCTCTCCAACCCCTCTTAATAGCAACACAACGCTATTTTTACAAGTTCTTTCCCGCTCAGCTTTTGCTAGGGATGAACTTCAAGAGGGATCGATCGTTCATACCATCGAGGTTTCTGATCAGCAGGATTGGTACACACCCATAAGAGACTATCTCAAGTTAGGTAGCCTCCCACTTGGATTGTTGCACGCCGTGAAAAGATCATTCAAATAGAAAGCGGCAAAACATGTCTTGCTAGGAGACATTTTATACCGTCGAAGCTACGAAGGAATCCTCCTCCGTTGCTTGGACCAACAGGAGTCCACTTGGGCGATCACCCAAGCGCACGATGGTACATGCGGTGGCCACTTCAGCGGTATGGCCATCGCAAAGCGCATTCTTCGCATGGGCTATTATTGGCCATCTTTAGAGCGAGATTGTTGCGCATATGTGCGAAAGTGCATGAAGTGTCAACACCATGCTAACTTGACACACGTACCTTCTTAGGCCTTGCAGCCGATCCAATCGGCTTGGCCATTTTCATAGTGGGGCTTAGATCTCATCGAAAATATCTCCCCTACGTCGTCAGGTCATCACACGTTTATCATAACGGCCACAGAGTACTTCACTAAGTGGGTGGAAGCAATTTCGCTTACCTCTACGATTGGGCCCCGCATTACGGAGTTCATTTTACATAACATCATATGTCATTTTGGTATTCCATCCAAGATCATCTCGGATAATGGGACGTCATTTAAGAACAAATATGTGCGTGCTTTGACAACAAAGTACAAAATTTAGCACAGTTTTTTGACACCTTATTATCCGTAGGCAAATGGGCAAGCAGAGGCGTCAAACAAAATGCTAGTTGCCATCCTTAAAAATATGGTCATAGATAGTCATAAGGATTGGCACATCCAAATACCACTTGCCCTATGGGCTTATCGCACTAGCATTCGGACGCCCACTGGGGCAACTCCATTTTTGCTAGTGTATGGCTCCGAGGCAGTCATGCCTCTCGAGTTGGAAATACCCTCCCTGTGCATATCAATGCAAGAGTTCATCGATGATGACACTGCATGGCAGGCCTGGTTAGACCAGCTTACGTTACTCGATGAACGATGCATCAATGCTCTCGAGCATTTACGTATCTATCAAGAGCGACTTAAGAAAGCATACAACATGAAAGTTCACCTGAGGGACTTTCAGGTCGGTGACCTGGTCTTAAAAGAGAACCAACAAAATTCTAACTTGCCGCCCCATTTAAGGGACAAGTTCATGGCAAATTGGTTAGGTCCTTATGTAATCGATAGTAAAATAGGACCTGGAACATACCGGCTCACCTCTCTTGAAGGAATCAAGGAACTAGAACCCTTGAACATCAGTCATTTGAGGCCATTCAACATTTAGAGAGCCATGGCCCACTCCAAAAGCTCCAAGGGTTCTCGCAATCGCTTGGTCAACCAAAATGCCCCAAAGGTATCCATAATCCCTTTGGTCAAACCAAAAGCTCCAAGGGTTCCCACAATCGCTTGGTCAACCAAATTCCCCAAAGGTATCTATAATCCCTTTGGTCAAACCAAAAGCTCCAAGGGTTCTCACAATCGCTTGGTCAACCAAAATGCCCCAAAGGTATCTATAATCCCTTTGGTCAAACCAAAAGCTCCAAGGGTTCCCACAATCGCTTGGTCAACCTAAAATGCCCCAAAGGTATCTATAATCCCTTTGGTCAAACCAAAAGCTCCAAGGGTTCTCGCCATCGCTTGGTCACCCAAAATGCCCCAAAGGTATCTATAATCCCTTTGGTCAAACCAAAAGCTCCAAGGGTTCTCGCCATCGCTTGGTCACCCAAAATGCCCCAAAGGTATCTATAATCCCTTTGGTCAAAACCTCCAAGGATCCGTAAGAATCACTTGGTCCACACCCATTCGGGTTAAACCACCATAACGAATATTCAAAAACAATAGATAATCAAAAATAACAAAAAAATTGCATCTCACTTTCATGCATAATCTTAAAAATCAAAACACAAAAAAAGCTGCATTAGGCATCGCATACATACATTGCATATTTGTTGGTCATACATGTCAAACGCACCATAGACTGTAATTACTCGGCAATTCCATCATTTTCCACATTTGTCCATTTTGTAAATGATCCATCAAGAATAACGCCATTCACATTTTTGCCATATCATAGTCAGTTGTCTTCTAATATCTTTAGGGTTTTCATCATTCAGCTGTCTTTAGATTTCTAGTCAAATGTTGTACAAAGTCAGACCAATTTTTACAAGGTAGAGTTTTACTTGGATCATGCCTTGTTACATAGCATCCCAACACAAGCTTAAAACACATAAAAATTCCCAAGTTGTGTGAACGAAAGATGAAACCTACAAAGTGGTCTAGGGTACCTTAAGTAAAATTTTATCCTGCTCATCCCCCTATGCGAATGGTTCAAGAATGTTGAGAATTGACAAAAGGACAAGCTCTTCCCCATCCAATTCCCCAAAATAAATAGTGGTTTTCACCACTATCAAAAATCCCAAACACCCTTGATCCCTAAATTTATAAGGATTTCATTAACGCCTGAGAAGGATGGGTAGTCATCCCCAAGGCCTAAAAGGATCAATACCATTCCAAGCAAAATCCCAAAAGTTCACCATCAAAAATCCCAAACACCTTTGATCCCCAAATTTGTAAGGATTTGTACTACCCTTGAGAAGGATGGGTAGTCATCCCCAAGGCCTAAAGGATCAATACCATTCCAAAGAAAAATCCCAAAAGTTCACCATCAAAATTCCCAAACACCTTTGATCCCCAAAGTCATAAGGATTCGTACTACATGCCCGAGAAGGATGGGTAGTCATCCCCAAGGCCTAAAGGATCAATGCCATTCACAAGCCAAAAATCCCACAAGCTCAACTTTGAAATCAAAATTCAAAATCTAAATCCTCAAAAAGCAACAATAAAAAATAATAGTGGTTATCACCACTACTCAAACCCCTTGCTCAAGAGAAAAAAAAAGAAAAATAAATAGTGATTTTCATCACTATATGTGAGAGCAAGTATCCCAACAAATTGAACAACCGAAAGACGTCTGAGCTTGAATCCCTAGAATTCTCAGCATTTGAAAAACCATTTAGGTGATCCTCATTACGGGTTTGGTGGATAGCCTACCTGGCAATGGCGGTATCCTAAATGCATGATGATATGTCTATCACATTAGCTTTGCGTGTGTGTAGACCAATGTTTGCATGTGGATGAGCTAGCTTATGGTATCCTAGATTGCACCGTAGATTAATCCTACTAAATACAACAAAGGAGTTAGTGGAGCTAATTAGGTGATCCTCAGTACAGGTTTGGTGGACAGCCTACCTGGCACTGGCGGTATCCTTATGAATACCACATAAACGAACTCAATCGCACACATAGGGATGTGAAATAACTTGGTCAAACTCAAGTCTGATTCGTACCTTGTTCGAAAGTCTTGTAAGATAATGTACAGTCTTGACTAGTTAGTTAAAGCATCTGAGTCTCAGAAAAACCTTAACTACATTCTAAAACAATTGTTGTACATTTCATTACTTACATCACCATCAAAAAATACAAAACAAAAATTACAAATGCAAAGTTATTCCATAAAGCAATCACATAGTACATAAAGCCAATAAATCTTGTACAGTCTATGGTGCCACCACCTGTATACCAACAAATCATTCCATCCATTCCATATGCATACATCTATATCATATAGTTAAAATCATCCGTAGTCATAATAGCATATGCATACATCAACATAAATAAATGTGCATAAAGAACAATAAACCATGACAAGTATATAATCAAACCAAAAAGAGTCATGTATATATATCAAGTCAAAATGCCCTCAAGCTACAATAAGAAGGTCCTCTGACCTCACAAAAACCAAAAACTCAAAATCCCCAAAGCCTAGGGAGTCGGCCACCATGATCACGCAGGATCGGTGCGACTGGAACTACCCCTAGTAGTATGGGTCCTATGGGACCTCTCAGGGAGCTACTGCCAGCCCTCGCACCCTACCCACCAACACTACCCTCACCTAGCCACCTACGATGAGATGATGCAGACTGCTCAGTCTCACTACCTCTCGTACGATGTGACGAACCACCTCCATCAAGCACAGGCAACTGTCCACCGAGGCGGACAACCTCTGTCTCTAACTCTACCCGGTACCGACCCCACTCCATATCTCATTGGCGATACACAGCCAATGCACTATCCCGCTGTGCCAACTGAGTCCGTAGGAGATCCCTCTCCTGCGTTACCTCCACCAAAGCATCTCTATGCTCCTCCTCCCATCTCCATAGGAGACCCTCCAATCATGCTATCTCAGCATGAAGCCCAACCTCCACATCCCCTAAGATAGCCTGAGGCATGGGCACCTCCGGGATGGCCTGTTGCTCTGGCACCCACTACTCCGGGACATCCTGTACATTCGACTGCTCCGGAACCCCCAAATCATCTCCATCATCGGTGAAGTCATCGACCTCCACCATGTCAACATCATCAAGCGGAGCCCCCAACCCTCCATCGGTGCCTCTGCACCCCCACCTCCTGTAGCTACAGTATCCATGCCTCCTAGAGGCCCCTCACTCTACCATCGTCGCATAATCCACCATCGGTCATACTCTACAGTCACCCCGACATCGTCCATGTCGGGTACATCAATAACTATATCGGACCCCTCACCCAGTGGCTCAATGGTAGGCCAGACTAGAGTCCTCTCGTCACCGTGACGTCGATAGATCAAGGGATCACCAGGAAATCCCTGGTGCACCCCAAACTACATCACCCGGACATATGGGAAGTACTCCTACTCTGTCCTATGCCACCCAATCAACCATCTACCCATGCACACACACCGGAGCCACTCTCTAGCTTAGGTAGCATATCTTGGTCATCACATACCACTATAAAAATAAAGTAAATCATCGTAACATAATCTCCTCTTGTAATTGTCCCAATTATGCTCAAATATCGATCCCCCACCACGCTCCATCACATCTTGATCCCAAGGGAATCAAGCCACTCCCAATCAACAACTTGAGCATCCGGCATCAGAAAATATTGGCGGTACCAACTCTTCAAAACTTAAAAATAAAACAAAAAAGATATTAAGTACATACTTAATATAAATAAAAACATTAAAATAAAATTGTACAAAAGAAAAAATGAAAATAATTACAATCAACAAAAAAAAAAAAATCATATTAGGGTTTCAACCTTAATGTGAAAACAAAATAAAATAAAAATATGAAAAACAAAAAAAAAAAAACATATTAGGGTTTCAACTATAATATGAACAAAAAAACAAAATAAAGAAAAACTATGGGTTATATAAAACACGCACGAATAACAGAGAGAGAAGGAACATCATACCGGTCTCACCTCGGCTCCTCCACTCGAAGATCCGGTTCTCGCACTCATGATGTCCATGAAATTTCAGTAGCGCTCCGCTACGCACACTCGCACTCCTCCTCCTCACTGCTCCAAATCGCCAAGAAAAAAATATTGCAAATGAGCCCAAAACCTAGTTTTGGTCCTTATATAGGTTGTTAGGCCTATAATCGTTCCACCCTGGGACGAGCGCTCTAGTTAGCGCTCGTCCCACCCTGGGATGATTACAAAATTGGTATTCGTCCCACCCTGGGACGATTACAGAGCAAGAAATAAAGCAACAAAAACTGCATCCAAAAAATGCACCAAAACAACAATAAATCTACCGAACAAAGGTGCCTTTGCACCTAACATTCATGGCATGAAAAACCATCGTCGGGGTCACAAATACTCACTATCCTACTCCCTAAGAAGGCTAGCATAGCCGGACCACTCCACGGGAAGGAGGATTTTCGATAATTTCTACCCCAATAGGCATCAAAAAAAAGGTCAAAACCCACCAAAAATAGGTCCGATGGTTGGAAAACTGCAATAAGCGTTCAACGAAAACAACTGAAGGCACCCTTACAAACGTCATCTTGGGTCAAGCGACTCATCGCTTTTCTCATTTTTGGTCATTCCCTCATCGATTCGTCGCTTGAGGGGGTAGTCACACTTAGTCACCAATCAACAAATACACACCCAATCAAGGAAATGGCATGCATTCAAAGAATCATTGACAAAGACAATCACGCTCCTGCTTGGGGCAGCAAACAAGCAATAATCACAGGCTAAACAAACACTTGGCATTCTGGAAGCATGAAGAAAAGGTTCCTCGGACAAAAGGTTGTGCCCTTTGCCTATTCATGATTGAACAATGTCCAAGATCAAGTACACCTCATTGAAAAAGGTTACACTTGAGTTAAGCTCCTTAGCTCGTCAGAAGCAAGGATTCAAGAATGCGTGCCCTTTCCATACTTGGGGCATCAAAATTTGGTTAGGTTACTGAGAAACCCTAATCATTAAGTGCTTTGGTCATCTATTTTTTCTCAGCACTGTGCCACACACAACGCATCCCAAAAAGGGGCATCTATAGACACCAAAATAGCACCAATCCGATTATGTGACTACAAGCACTGACCGAATTGGCATACATACCCCCTAGGGCAGCCTCCAGAGGTTAAAAAGTGGTCCTAACCACTCCCAAATCAGTTTTGGAAGGTCAGAGGTCAGTTTTGCACCTTTTAAGCACTTTGCTCCCTATTCGTCCCACCCTGGGACGATTAGAATCCTATTCGTCCCACCCCGGGACGATTAGCAGCAATCGCTCCAGGGTGGGACGATTAGCAGGTTTGATCGGAAAAAGTCAAACCTTGACAAATGGCAGCCCAAATCCGCCACCTAACTTCGCCTTCAAGGCATGCAGGATTGCGAGGGAAGGTTTCAAATCAGAGAGGCCTCAATCAAGGAGGCCCTAATCAGGGAGGAATCTTCTCTCCCCCAAAAAGGCATAATGAGCCAAGTGGCGCCCTCGCATGCGCATTCAAAGGAGACCCTTAGGTCTATAAAAATGTGAGCCTCCTCACCCCAAAAAAGAATAGAGTTGGAGCATTTGGAGCAATGAAGTGCTGCCAAACTATACCCCCATTCCTCTTTGTGCTTCCTACATCCCTAATCTCTCTCTTGGAAGAGAGGTTATCGGGTGAACACTAGGAACGCAATCCAGATCCAAAACCCAAGAAATCGGCCACAATCCCACCCCAAACTCATCGACACAACCCCCTAGGAAGTTTTGGACCCATCCCACTTGGATTGGTGTCAAAACTAGGCCCCAAACGGTGGGCGTCCCACCCCCGGGCGCCCCCAAACTGCTGCAGTCCTAATCGCCCCACCCCGGAGCGATTAGAAATCTGTGCATGGTTTTTCTACTATTATTTTTGCATTCTTTTATATCTAATGTACTTATGTTGTTGTCCAAATTTCATTGCTTTCTGACATGATTTGACCTGGTTTTTGTCATTTTATGCGTCTACTAACCTATAGGGAGCGCCTTCGGATACAGGATAACCTGGGCAGAATCTGCCAAATCTGACCTTCTGGGTCATCTCAAAATGCCATTTTTAGTCTAACCCCAAGTTTGCAGGAGTTTTGGAGGCCTCTGGACAGGACATTTGCAAGGTCACTTTTTGCAAGTTTTGCGACAGTCCCCAACGTCCCACCCCGGAGCGATTAGAAATATGTGCATGATTTCCTTACTATTATTTTTGCAATATGTCCCAGATGATATCCTAATGCCTCTGTTAAAGTTTGAACTCATTCTGACATGATTTGATGATCGTTTTATTATTTTATGTATTAACTAGCTCGTAGGGCGCCCCTATCACATACAGGAGAATCTGGGCAGGATATGCAAATTCCGAGCATCTGGGTAGTCTTAGAATTACATATAATGCCTAACCCATGAGTTTTAGGTGATTTGGATAAGCATAGGTGGGACATTGGAGCGCTCGCTTTGGAGAGGCCCCCGACGGGCAAACGAGCATAACGGGGCCGTCCGATGCCGCTTCGATGCAAAATCAGGTGATACCAATTCTAGATGTTGTCCTTTACATTTATATATCATTCTATAATCTATTTATCAATCTTATCACTGATATCCCACAAGCGCCCGCTGGAGGCCTTGGGGATTGCATGTTTTTCTAGATACGCATATGCTATTAACGATTTGTTGTCTTTCTATGCATAGGATCTCACCACCAGGAATACTAGAGGGGCAGCAAGGAATGACAAACACATGGACACAAGCAACGACAACTTTTAGCCCGCCCACTTCGAATGTGGGCACGCGAAAGATGTTGGAAGCGTACCGTCCGATATTGGAAGCGCGGCTTCTTTTGGGCATCCATTGATGTAACAAATTGTATCAAATGTTCTGAGCCCTAGAGGGGGGATGTATTGTAATCAGATTAAAAGCAATATCAATAAAGGAGGCCCCGCTTTGTTTGCTCACATCTCATTTCTGCGTCATTTCCTTCATGCATTGCTCATCGCATTCGTAGGACTTAGCATCTATATCTATTTTTGTTTGCATCATATTGGTACGCCATTTTTTTGCATGCTTTCAGTTGCACGACTGCGCCTATGGATTAGGGCTAAATCTATAGGAGCATATTGAGGGAATGCGAAGTGCTCGGTGGATGAACGACAATGGCGGTGGTGGAAATGGGATGTGAAGGTGGTTGGAATTCAAAAATACTAGGGCAAGCTAGGATTTTGGGGAAGGATAAGCTAGGGTAAAATCTACTCATAAGAAAAAATCTCTCAACAAGGTTAGACCTCACAAGTAAATTAGAGCTCCAACGTTCAAGTCTTCCAAGATTCAGGATCTTAGGATTCAGGGGTTGAGCATTGAGAATGCTCCTATTTATTATCAAGCCTAGGGTTTTCTTAGGGTTTTAGCTTAACAATTTTGATCATGTGGCTAATATTAAAGCAGATCCAAAGGCTAATATTAAACTCTAAGGTGTGACACAGATTAAGAAATATGGACAACTGAGATTAGATGAGATCAGATGGTTGAGGTTAATTTGACTTATAAATATATATTTTATAATAAATATATTAAAATATAATATAAAATATTATATTTAAATATAAATAATATAAAATAAATATAAATAATTCAAATAGGGGTCAAAAAATGGTGAGAAATGGCTAAAGTAAGCCATTGGATGGCGGGGAAGGCATGGAATGGCTAATTGAGTGGCGAGAAAGGGATATGGTGGATAAATGGCTAGGATTTGGTGTCTACAGATGCCCCTTTTGTATCATATTGTGTGAAACACAATATGGTGCAAAAATATGAGACACTTGGTTGGGCTTTGGGTGCAGAAGCAACTTCTCTCTCTTGTTGGATTTTTGGAGCAATAACATTGAAGACAAAAGAATAAAGAATTTTAAAATTTGCATAGCTTACCCCCTCAATTGGTGAATGAGATTATGGATGAATCTCACAAGCCAATTGAAAAAATTGTGCAAATGATGAATGTTATGATACTGTTTTTACCCCAATGGTGCAAAGGGGGTTGTGTAAAATGTGATATGATGTGGATGATATGAATGATGTAAAATGTGATATGATGTGGATGATATGAATGATGTAAAATGTGATACCATTTTTACCCCAACGGTGGGAAGGGGTTTGTGTCAAATATAGATGTCATGATCATGTAAGGTGTATCCCATTGTGGGAAAATCATAATCAAATTTTGGTTGCCCCAAATTTGGGGTGATTCGATGCTATTGGAACATTTTGCCTTTTCGATGTCATTGATATGCAAAATGATGATGCAAAGGAAAAAGGAATCAACCTTGGATGTACTGCTAGTGATTGTTTGAATAATTCCCACAATTGGAACCAATCATCCTAGCTAGTGCCTATCTCAAAGGTGTTAAGGAGATTTTTGAATAATAAAATTTGAGTTGTATCCATGTTTTAAGCCCCACAAACTAGGCCATCAATGAAAATGGTTGTGCAAATTGCTCTTGGTAATGTTTCACTCTAAAGATGAGGAAATACCAAATATGATTGTGATTTCGAGCAAGGAGACAAGTGAATATGATGATGAGCAAGTGTTCTTATGGTAATTCATTCATCTTACCAAATTGCATGGATGCAAATCGTTGCAATCACCAAGTATATAGAATAGACCACTATACTTTTGACACGTGTTGGAAGAAATGATGGTAGATTATGAGATTGGTAGAATGTTGATGGAATAATGTGATGATGTCACCAAATTTGGAGTCAATTTGTAAATGTGAGAGCTTTTAGTTGTTGATTTTACACTTTTTGGATGAAGACAATTGATTTGATGGTCAAATCAACTCCAATTATCACAAAAATTTATGAAATGATGAAGAATATGGAGTAGAGGAGATGAGTATCAGTTTTGTAAAAATTTAAAATAATTTGATGTGTTTTGTAACTTGATTTGTGTATTTTACAAATGTGCATTGTATTCAAAAAATATGTGCGCAAAATGATTCCTGTTTTCACAAAATGTGATTTTATGATGTGTACAATGTATGGGTGAAATTTGGTGATATTTTGAGGGGGCAAGCTACTATTTTGGTTTCTTTTGCCTTTATTTCATTTTGGTGTCAGGTGCTCGGCTACACTTGTGGTATTCTATAGGCACTCGGCTATGCTTGGGTGTGTCTACAGGTACCCATGCACACCTGTGGACTGCAGGCACTAAACTATACCTGAGTGCACTAACTACAACTATAAATAGCTTGCAGTGCAGATTTGTGAGGCTCATTCATGCGTTTGAGAGTTTTTGAATATATTCCTGAGGAGTGGAGTGCATTGGTGAGGTGTTGTGGCTGCTCCACAACGTACTCCAAAATTGGGGACCCACATTTTTGCATATTTTCCAAGAAGACCGAAGTGGCCCATATGCTAAAGATAAAAGAAAAAGAAAAACATTGCAAGGAGAAAAAGTGTCGCGATATCGCAACATGTTACATTTTTGTGGTTCAAAGCAAAGAGAACAAGAAAGGAGGAAAAAGTGTTGTGATATCGCGACATGTTGCATTGTCGCGGCTAAAAGAGAAAAAGTGTCGTGATATCGTAACATGTTGCATTGTCGCGGCCAAAAGAGAAAAGTGTCGTGATATCGCGACATGTTGCATGGTCATGGCCAAAAGAGAAAAAGTTTCGTGATATCATGACATGTTGCATTGTCACGCCCAAAAGAGAAAAAGTGTCGCGATATCGCAACATGTTGCATTGTCGCGGCCAAAAGAGAAAAAGTGTCGCGATATCGCGACATGTTGCATTGTCACGGCCAAAAGAGAAAAAGTGTCACGATATCACAACATGTTGCATTGTCACGGCCAAAAGAGAAAAATTTTCGCGATATCATGACATGTTGCATTGTCGCGGCCAAAAGAGAAAAAAGTGTTGCGATATCACGACATGTTGCATTTTCGTGACCAAAAGAGAAGAGAAAGAACAAGAAAGAAAAAGTGTCGCGATATCACGACATGTTGCATTTTTGCGAATCAAAAGGAGCAGGCAGGCAGAGAAACAAAAGTGTCATGATATCGCGACATGTTGCATTTTCGTGACTCAAAAGGAGCAAGCAGGCAGAGAAACAAAAGTGTCGCAATATCGCGACATGTTTCATTTTTGTGACTCAAAAAGGGCAGGCAGACAAAGAAACAAAAGTGTCGTGATATCGTGACATGTTACATTCTCACGGCTAAAAGCAACAAAAGAGAGCAAGGAGGCAAAAGTGTCACGATATCGTGACATGTTGCATTTTCATGACTCAAAAAGGGTAGGCAGGACAGTGAAACTGAAGACTGCATAGTGACATGGACATAAGGACAAAATCCAATGAATAAGACAAAATGTTACATAAGGAATCTTTAATGATTTGAAATCATTTAAGATGGTCGTTACACACGAAAGGAAATGGACACAAGCCCATGTGGAGAAAATGAAACGAAGGGCCACAAAATAGAAATGAAAAGCATTTTTGGAAACCAAAACACATGCATGCACAAGGGAAGGTGAAACAAACAACCATTGGAAAATGAAACGAACAACCATTGGAAAATGAAACGAAAAGCTTCCTGAAAATTTTAAATACGCCAGGCAAGGATGTTTTGAGGGGTTGGAAACTGCTGCAAGTAGAGTTGCAAGTTTGAAGGCAAGAGGGCCATTCTGGACCTGTTTGGGCTGTTTTTCTTCCATGGACTGGTTTGGGAAAACCAAAAATTTATGTTATTGTAAAATGACAAATTTTTAATACATAAAATTTCAGAAAGTTGCATCTTATGGACAAGAAAGAAGGAGTCATTTTCTGCATGCAAGATTAAATGTCTATTTTTCCCCTTTTCAGATTTTAGTCTTGTAAATGGAGTTTATGCAAGTTTTCTTGGTTGCTTCATGCGAATGTTTAAATCTGAAAACCTCATTTTAAACCCTAGGAGCCAACACTTAGCTTATCCGGATTGTGCTTATTTTGCAAGTCCAATAGGTTAGGTTGCATGCATGAAAACCTCACATCTTCGATTTTATCGAAATAGGATAGCATCAAATTGAATGTATCTTGTGTTCCATTTTCTGCATTTCATTTTCATTTTTTGCATTTTATTTTCCAGAAATTTTAACTTTATTTTAATTTTCAGGCATTAAAAAAAAACATTTAAAAAATGTCAAAATCCAAAAATAATTTCACCATTGCGTAGGTTATACTATAGACTTCCAATACGCAGTTTAAAATTTCATTTTCGGAGTTGTTTAGTATTTTTAAAAATTCATCGAAGTTGTTTTATTACAGATTTTAAAAAAATCCGAAAATAGAAAATTTCCATTTTGGGCCGGAATTTCATTTTTTTTTCAGTTTCATGTTTCATTCATGAGCCTATGATGACATTCCCTTCATGAAAATTCCAATTTCATTGAAGGAGTTATGTTTTATGGCATTTCACAAATTTCCATTTTTTGAGCCTAAAATTACCCTCTTCATAAAAATTCTAATTTTATGAAAGAGGGGTAATTTGAGCATCACATTGAAGGTCATATGAGGGCCAACTCACATTTTCTTTATTTTGGTTCAATGAACAATCACTAAAGTTTCATGGTAAAATAAACCAACATTGCCCCTTGTTTACAGTTACTTGCAATCACTAAGGTGTTCCAAGCATTTAAATTGAATATCTGTATTTGAGATTACTAATACACATGCAAATGCTAATACAACAGAGACCTTGGAGAAGTTGTTTGTTTAACTTCTTTGCAAAAGGGGATTTGGAACCCAAATTCTAAGAGTGTACTTTCACAATTGGGTGAAAATACCACTCAACATTTGCTTTATTTTGGTTCAATGAACAATCACTGAAGTTTCATGATAAAATAAACCAACATTGCCCCTTGTTTAGAGTTACTTGCAATCACTAAGGTGTTCCAAGCATTTAAATTGAATATCTTTATTTGATATTACTAATACACATATGCAAATGCTAATACAACGGAGACCTTGGAGAAGTTGTTTGTTTAACTTCTTTGCAAGAGGGGATTTAGAACCCAAATCCTAAAGGAGAGTGTACTTTCACAACCGTGTGAAAATACCACTCAACATGAGGGAAGTGAGGTTGGTGGAAATTTGCGTGGGAGCTATGGCGGTGGAGGGAGCGAATGCTGTTGGTGGAGCTGAGGCACGATTTTCCCTGGTAATGTTGAAAAACACTTTTTCTTTTGTGCAAAAATTTTGAAGTTTTTTTTTTTTAAAATAATACTAATGTAAAATATTTTTTGTTGCTATAGTTGAGGGAGATAGAGCCTCGACATCGGTTCTCTCCTCTCATTCCTGGGATGAGGAAGAAGCTTATGGAGGGTGATTGGGATATTTTGAGGGAGGTGGGCTTGGAGGGAGTGGCTCGGTTGGATGTGGTGAGGGCGGATGATGGGTATCTCTCATCATTGATAGAGAGATGGGACTCGGATAGGGGGACATTCTAGCTACCGACTAGGGAGGCTACTATCACCCTTGAGGATGTATACCACATCCTCAAGGTGCCAGTGGAGGGGGAGAAGGTGATAGTAGGACACGATAAGAAGGTGGATATGGAGAAGATGTTCGGTGAGCGATGGTAGGAGGTGAGGATGGGAGATGGAGGTATATGCTACTTGAGCATGTACAAGGCTAAGGAGTTGGATGCACTCCCAACCTTGATCATGTTCGTGTTAGCGAACATAGTGCTCCCTAATAGCATAGGGTGTAGGTTCCCTTGGAACCTATTGGGATTGGTGAGTGACCTACTCACCGATCCAAGGGCGTATGCATGGGCTCCTACGTTATTGGCATAGTTATACCGGGAGCTATATGAGGTTACATGGAGAGGGAGGAAGGGGATTGGATGCAACTTCCTTCTTCAGTGTTGGGCTTGGGAGCACTTTAGGGTAGCTCAACCAGAGGGGTTACCTTGCTAGGCATGGCAGATGGGTGAGCCCTATGCTAGGAGATGGGTAGTGGCTAAGGAGGTGCAACCAAGTCAGGAGGTGCATACCAGCCAGTGGTATAGGGATATGTGGGTAGGGTTGACTCTAGCTCAGGTGATATGGAGGCCATGGCGAGGAGCCATGTGGGAGGGTGATGAGGAGCAGCTATGGTGGGTGAGGTAGGCATGATGGTTGGTTGGGAGGAGAGATGAGGAGGTGGAGTACTTTCAGTACTCATGGGTGTTGAGGTAGTTTGGCTTACCTCAGGATGTGTCGGATGAGCCAGTGTTGTACCGGCATCGATGGGATGAGGTGGGGCTTCCATGTGTAGAGCCATGGAGAGTTCAGATAGAGGATGATGAGTAGTTGGAGGTCCTAGATGTAGATGATGTCGGGGTGACTCTGGAGTATGCAGCATGGTTTGGTACCCAACCAGTATGGGTGCCAAAGGTGGTGATGGGTGGGGATGCGATAGCTATGGGGTCGAGGATGACTCCAAAGAGGATGAGGCCTCAATGATCGATGAGTCGGAGGTGGTCGAGGGGAGCAGCACAATAGACTCTCGAGGTGGAGGTAGTGGAGGATGAGGGGGAGGATGATGAGGATATGGGGGAGATCTCTGAGGTGGCTAGGCTATGGGCTGAGGTGGAGCAGCTCTACGAGGAGTGAGAGACTATGCTAGAGGCTCATAGGGAGTCTCTAGTAGGATGAGATGGGGTCATAGCTGGGTTGTGGGCTACTATAGCTTGGATGGAGGTAGAGCGGTTGGTAGATGGGGCTGGTGATCAGGAGATGGTCACGAGGCTTCGGGCAGAGATTTTGGTGAGAGAGCATCGACATCAGATTGACTTGCGGTGACTACATGCTAGTGAGACATATGCACACTCCTTGGAGGATTTGTGCATGGCTAATCATATTCCTTTGCCGGATCCTCCATCATCCTCTAGGACTGAGTCATCGAGGCACATGACATCTAGGCAGAGTTCTAGGTCTAGGGCTCCTACTAGGTCTCAGGGGTCCTCTCATGGACATTAGCTTAGTGCTTAGATGCACTTTTGTATATGAGCCTTGGTGCTCCATTGTAGCCTTTTTGGCACTCATTGTACATATGATATTTATATATATATACATGGATTTTATATTTGTGTTATATTTTGTGTGAATGTTTTTATGTGTATGCAATGCATGTTTTATGAAGATGTTTTATGGATGATTAATGCAAGCTAATCATGATGTGTAGTGCTTATATGGATGATTAATGCAAGTGCAATGGCATGTATATGAATAATGAATTTAGACTATATGAGAGGAATGCATGATGTTCTAATGATCATTTATAGTTCAGAATTTTGTTGGCCATTTTTGTTCATTGTTTTGCAATCGGGGGCACCAAACTTGGTGGCTTTATGCGGGTTGATCCATGATGAAGACATGGATGCTGACATGGAAGAAGATATGGATGTTGATATGGAAGAAGATATGGATGTTGATATGGAATACTGAGGGATTTTTAGAGACTCAAACAGACTAGTGCTATCAACCAAACTCACTAAAGGTTGTCTAACTTTCTTTAGGACCAATGTGTGTGCAAGTGAAGTTCATGTACCAAATCTTGAGCATGACAATGACCCTAGGCAATCAAGAACCAATGTGTGTGCATGTGAAGTTCATTAACCCATTATGAGTAAATTAGGCATGACCTATTATGGAGAGGACCAAGAAGCTAGCTTGTCCGTATGTGTGGTCAGAGGTCTCCCTTTTTGGAAGAGAGACATGTCACCTCGCATGAGCTTACTCCACTACCATTCAAGCATCTATAGCCCCGGTGGAGACTCACTCCATAGTCCAATGATCTGATCTTTAGGCCTTGGGGATGACTACATAACTTTTTGAGGGAAATGTAGTATGATCCTTACAGCTTTAGGGATCTATGGTGTGTGCATAGAAATTGTTAATTTTGGATAGAGCTTTGGGGAATCAGATTCTCAATCGAAGTGTGATGAGAATGTGACCCTATCCTTACTACTCTATATTTTGTGTTTATATTTGGAGAGCAACTGTGATAGTGGTGAAAACCACTATTTTTTATTTTGGACTATGTTGCATGATAGGACAAGTGAGGAATACCCTTTTCACTTCAAGGTGCCACCCAAGTATGGTGTTATCCCTCTTTGACTCAAAATGTTTTTAAGATGTGAAGAAGTGTGGTTGGTGCAAGATTATTTTTGGAATCAATTGATAAGACTCAAGATTTTCTTAATGTGAAAAAGTGTTTTTGGTCCTAAAGAAAATTGGACATCTTTTTGGAGGTTGCTAGACACACTAGTAGTGGTTGAGTGATTGAAAATTTGGGGTTTATGATTTTTGAAAAATGGGATTGTTGGCTTATGATATTGGGGAAAATTGCATAAATGCCAAAAATAGGTACCCCCAATTGTGGAAACTTGACTTTTTTATTTGGCCATATCATCACTACTATAAAATATCATTGAACATGGGATGGGATGAATGCAATATGAATGAATGTAATGGAATGCATGTATAATGAATGCAAATGGAATATGTGCAAGCTATGTATGAATGCAATGTGAGAAATGCATGTGGAATGAATGCAAATGGAATATGAATGCAATGTGAAAAATGCATGTAAATATACCTATATGTAAATGCAATATGTATGCAATGGGAACATGCCTATGTGAATGATTTATTTTTGTTTGTTTTTGTTTTTTTTTAGCCATGTATATATAATAATAAAATCATGCATAGAAGAGGACCCCCAACAAGGAAGAGCTAAGATCTCAAAAATCAATGCAAATGTGTATCACCCCATTAAGCTTGTGAATGGGTACTAGGCTTGAGAGCCAGTTGGGATAGTCTATGATGTCATCTAATTCTTCCTGCTTATCATCATCTAACTCTTCCTGAAAGACCTTGGGATTCTTGGTAGAATATGGAGGTGAAGGTGGAGGGGAAGGAGGAATGTAGTTGGTAGAAGCCCTTAACAATTCCTCGGATAGGATGAACTCTGAAAAGGAGGGTGGGGAAGAAATCTGGTCCATGTCAACAAGGCTTATGTCAATTGGAATTGGCTTAGCCGGATTGTATGGATTGTGGAGTGGGGTGAATAAGTCAGTAGGATTCATACTGACTTAGTAGGAGAGTATGGATTGGAAGAATGGATGGGAACCGATGTTGAATCTTGTTAACCCTGGATAGTAGCAACAAAACATGAAATTAAATGCTATGTACATGCAAAGAAAAATTTTGTTTTTGTTTTTGAATGTTTTGATTTTTTTTTTTTTTATATACATATGTTACAAATTTTGGCTTGGTTGAATGGCTCAATGGAACTCATGTGGGGGTGGTTCACCAGGTGGGTCAACTTGTTCTTGTGGAAGAAGCAAGCGAAATATGGGCTGATGGATGGGAAATAGTCTGAGGTAAAACTCATCCTGTTGGGTAAGGGGAACAATGGGCTGAAATTCCTCTTCAGAATCATCAGAAGCATTGGACATAAGTTCATACTCTTCATAACTTTCATCATCAAAATCTAGAAGTGGGTAGGAAAAATTTAGGGGATCTTCTTCTTCATTGAAGCTAAGCTCTTGAAGAGCTTGTTCAAGAGAAGTGGTTGAGGAATATGGAAAGGGGGCTTTGTCTTCTTCATTGAGGCTAAGCCTTTGGAAGGCTTGCTCAAGGAAAGTGGTTGAGGAAAGTGGGGTATATCCTAAGCCTGAATGATCATGTGCTCCTCGATATGGGAAATCAATTATGTCATGTATCCCTTGTTCATGGGAACCTAGACCTTGACCTTACCAATTGACTATGTGGAAGTAACGAGATGGAAATCCCGTCATATTTTGTATGTTGGCACGTCTTGGCTCTTTTGGTTCTTTGGGTGGATTTGCCTCAATTGAGGAATCAATCCCTCCATAAATAAAGTTAATACTATTAGGAGTGGAGCTCATATCATAGACAACACCTATGGTTAAAGGAGGGTCACGTGGGTGACCAAAATCCTTGGCTGTAGGGATGGCAAGAGGGGTAATGGTAACATCTTGGACCACGTATTCACCAATACCAGGACTAGTGATGTGGACCTCGACTTGGGATGAGGTGGTGGATGATGTGGAAATGGATGGCTCAGGATTGGAGGGGGCTATGGAAGGTGGTGGGGAGTTGAATATTTCACACTCCAAAAGTTTGACTTGTGAAACATCGGCTGATGGAGAAAGATTGGGTGATGGCTTGGAATTAGAAGAAGGTGGATGAGGCAATGATGATGAAGAAGAAATGGTTGTAGAAGAAGGAGTGGTTGAGGTGGATGATGTGGCGAAAGTGGATTGACCTTGACCACATGTACAAGAAGAAATGGATGATTGAGAGGGTTTGGTGATGGGTAACTCCTCAAGAATAGGAGCTTTGGAAGAAGATGTAGATGGATTAGAAGATGAAGTGGATGGATTCAAAGATGATGGGGATAAGAATAGGTGGGTGGAAGGTAACATGGATTCATAGGGATTTGAAATGAAATTGCAATACTTGAAAGGTTCTACATCCATGGGGATGCAATGGACTTGACCATCATGAACGTATTTCAAGCATTGGTGGAGAATTGATGGAACACATTTCATTTCCCTCATCCAAGGTCTACCAAGGAGTACATTGTACGCCATGGCCCCTTCCAAGATGTGGAACATAGTGTGCAACATTTTAACCCCTACTTCAATGGGCAAAACAATAGTGCCAACTATGGTACACAAAGCATCGTTAAATGCTTTGAGGGTGAATGATGACTTGGAAATATGGGAAGGTGGAAGTTTGAGGTTGCTAAGGGCAGCGGTAGTGATAATGTTGATGGATGAGCCGGTATCAATTAGGACTCTCTTAAATGGCTTCTTGTCTATCAGGGCCATGATATGCAATGGAGGATCTATGGATTTCGAGGTCATTGACTTTATTTCAAAGTCATAGAAAGTGATGGATGGCTCCATGCATGTTCTAATGCTCCCTACAAAATTGTTGAAGGCATTGGAGTCTTGAGCTTCTAATTCAATAGATTTTAGAATTTCCATTAGGGCTTCTCTATGCCTAGGGGATTGTTGGATGAGCTCATATAGGGACAATTTGGTTGAAGCCATCTTCAAACTTGTAGTCAACCGACTGCTTAAGGATACTATTGGCCTTAGAGGATGATGGATGGGCTGATTGGGTGGACTAGAAAGATGGATTGGTGGGGATGGATTTGGAGAGGTTTGAATGGGTGGTGGATTTGAAGGTTGTGCATTTGGTTGTTGGGCATTTTGTTGATTTTGCCTTTGACCTCTTGTGACCACATGGACTGCTCCTACAAATTTTTGATATTGTTGGACATGGTTAACTTGGTTAGGAGGTGTATGATGATTATTACCTCCTACATTAGTTTGGGCCTCTTCATGGTTGGGAAGAGGTGTTTGAAAAATTCCCAAGTTCTGATTTTGTGGAGCTAGGGGATTGTCTGCCTTCATGGCCCCCAAGTCTATGAGGTCTTGAACAATATTCTTAAAAATGTTGCAAGTGTTGATATCATGACCATTTTGCCTATGGTATGGGCAAAATAGATGTTCCTTGTAACCTCTGCTACGTTTGGTAGGGTCATCGAGCTTGATTTATGGTAAAGCCAACTTGTTTGTTTCATACAACCTTTGGAATATGGAAGAATACGACTCCGTTAAAGGAGTGTATTGGTGTTGGGGTCGAGCGTATTGTCGATGGGAGGGGTTTTCCATAGTTGGCACTGTGTTTTGTATTGTGAGTGCTTGAGTTACTGAGGGGACCGCATGATAAGTAATTTGTTATGGTTGTTGCACTGGTTGTTGAGCCATTATGGGCTGGCTCATCACCACTTGATTTACTTGATTAGATGGACTAGCCGAAGAGGCTTGTGATGACTTATTTTGGCCTGATTGATTGCTTTTAAATTGGCCCTTGTTTTTCCATTCTTTATTTTTAGGCTTAATTACGCCCTCTTGGATTTTTATCTCCTCAATGATGCTAGCTTGTGCTAAAGCTTCTTCAAATGAATGATAGGTATGAAGTTGAAGCATCCAAGAGATGGGTTTTAAGCAACTCTTGGTAAATAATTTGATGATTTCATCCATTGGGAGGGAGAATGGCAATTTGGTAATGATTGCCCTCCAACGGTTTCCAAAGTTATAGATAGTTTCATCATCCCATTGTCTTAATTCATATACATCTGATAATGAAACCTTATTTTTGATGTTTAGGACAAAATGCTCAAGGAATAGGTCAATCAGTTGAGAAAAAGTATAAATACTATGAGTTGGTAACTGATTGAACCACTCTATGGCATCTCCTCCTAATGTTTGAGGAAATATTCAGAGCATGAGAGCATTGTCGGTTTGAATCTAAAAGCATGCATGAAAAAATGAGCTAACATGCTCCTTAGGGTCCTCGGTTCCCCTAAACTTGTCAAACTTCGGTAATGTAAAGTCTATCGGATATGGCGGTGATGGTACCAAAGGATGGATTGGTTGATGGATCAGTTGGCTTAGAGTTGGTTTTTGGCTTGACATGCCAGGAGTGTTTTGCATCAACTGATCTATTTGTTTTTGCATGGCCTGAATCCTAAGATCTTCCCCAGGAATGTGGAAGCCTTGGATAACTTGATGATTTGGAGATGGACTAGAAGAAAAATGTTGGGGAGTGATTAGATGGTTTTGATGGAATTGATTGGTTTGAAATTGATGGGGGGAAGATTGATGATTGAAAGAAGGAGAAGATTGATGAAGAAGAAGATTTTGGAGGAATTGGTTGGGTTGACCGAAAGAAATAGTGATTGGAGGGGTTGGATTTTGAATTGGAGGTGGCTTGGGGATGGACACCACCGATGATTGGGGTACCCAGGTGGAATTTTGGTTGGCTATGGTTGGTTGGGCTGGAGCTACAGGAAGTGTAGGATCTACTTGAACTTGTTGTCTAGCATTTTGATGCTCTAGAAGCAATTTGTTCATGAGACCCGATATATCCTGAAGATCTTGATCAGACATAGAAGAAATTGACAAGGCTATGGATGGATTAGAATATGAAGGTATGGATGTGGATGGATTGGAGGAAATGGGCATGGTGCAAGTTGCACTTGATGTGGCAACTTGGGAGGTTGGTACCTATGAGGCAACATTGACATACTCCTCATACAAAGGATTGGAATAGATTTGGGTATAGCCATATGGAGGATAAGTGTTAAAAACACTTGGGTTTTGTTGGGTTGGACTAGGAGAAGAGGGCATACCATATTCATAAGCAGAATTAGGATATCCTCGGGTGGGGTTGGATGGACAGGATGTAGCCAATTCTGGTTGTTCAACATAGTCTTGGCTAATGGGTTCTAGGACATAGTTAGAAGACCTGTAGATGGCCTCTACCTTGTCCATGTCAATTTGGATGGATGGTTGCTCAATGTTTTGAGGAATGGATCCCTCTTGTGGGAGAGATGGGTAAATGGGCCTAGATGGACTAGGTTGGATAGGATTGGAAGGGTTGGCTACTGAAGTAGCGGGTGTGTTTGTTATATTTTCCATTAAATTATTTTGATTTAATATTTTTGTTTGATTTCGAGTTAAAACCATAAAATAATTAAATCAAAATACAATTTTAGGATAATTAAATTTCAAAACTGAAAATAGAGCTAAAGAATTTAGAAACAAAGAAAACAATCAATCCTAAGTTTCACCTTGTGTGGCTTACCTTATTCATTGATTATCTCTTTTTAGTGTAAATTCCTTTTAGATATGATAGTTTTGTGTGTTTGGTGTATCCTAATCTTGTTTAATGAAAAATAAAGGTAAAAGACTATGGTTGGATGGGGCAATGAGATTCTTGTTGGTGATGAAATCCAACAAGTTTGCTCGGGGGTAGTCCTAAGGTGTCTAGGGGTAGATATTGGTGGATGGAAATGACTGCCACCATCACCAAATCTCAAGCAGCAACTGGTGATGAAATCCAGTTACTACTATTTAAAGTGCAACGTGTTGTGTGTGATTTATTTTAAATTTTTCTATTCTCTATTGTGGACAAACAATGTTAAAGATAACAAATTTCACAAATCTAAATTAGAATCCAACACATAAATACAAATTTCTTCTAAAGAGTGTGAAGTACACCACTTAAAACCCCCTACCTAGATAGCAACCAGAGGGTTCGTCCACCTCTCTACCAAAGGTGCCACCCAAGGGTAGGAATAATTTTTGCATTTAAGTATTGTTCCTACTTAGATAAGTAAAATAAGCAACCCTTAACTCCTAAGATGCAAATTCTAATTAATGCTTTTCACTTTCAAATGCAAATAGAAAGATGCAAGAATTATTTGAATTTGCAATTCTTTTCAAAATAGAAAACTCAAAATATGTGATGAATGAATGCACAGATGCCCTAGATGCAATCTAAAATGAATTTATTTCTATATTACTTAATGTATGTTCATTTTAATCTTGAAATATGAAAATAAACAATGAAATGATGAAATACGTAAAAAAAGGAATTTGAACAGAATGGCTACAGGGCTTACCTGAAAGCCTAAGCTCTACTCCAAATTACTACCAAGCATAGTTGGGCGCCTATGTAGGTACAATAGAGTGCCTGTATAGGTGTAGCTGGATGCTTGTGGGGATCAATAGGTGTCGTAGAGCGCCTACGCACCTATCTGCAAACTATCACAGGACCTTCCAAAAACCCTAACCGATGATTTCGGCTAGTTTTTCACTCTAGAAAACCTTATAAAATGGAACAACAGAATGAAATTAGTACAACAAAGTAAATCATAAAGTAGAACCCTTGTGGGGTCCCACCGTGATCACCATTTGTGAAGCAAAAATATGACACTAAAGCAAATATAAAAGTAAAATAATTTCAATGAACAAGAGATTGCACAAAATATGATTTTATTCAATAAATGGGGGGAGCTAAGAAACTCCTTTGTTACAATTGATCCATTCAAAGGAATTATTTTGATACAATAATTATAGATGCTAGGGTTCTCTAAAACCCTAGCTACAAAATAAGTAGTGTCTCCAATGTATCTTGCTTCCAATAGGGTGAGTGGGCTTCTGGTTATCCATAATCGGGCCACTCTAGCTTCAATAACTACTCAACAATCCTTGATGAATGCTACCTGATCCTACACACACATCAAACATAAAGTTGTTAGTAAAAAAATGAGGGTTCCATAGTGTGAACCCTTAGAAATGCAAACTAAAACCCTAGATCTGAATAAATAAACATGCAGAATCTAAATAACATCAAATAATAAAATGCATAAAATACTTACTTTGTTGTTCTGTTGCTCCATTGCAGATTGATGGCAGGGTGCCTTGATGACACTTGATGATCTTATGTGGTAGATTCTGGTGTGTGGTTATGGGAATAATAGGTGTTGTGTTGTACCTGTAGAATGTGGTAGGTGCATGGTTGCACCTATGGGATGAGGTAGGTGCTCGATTATGCCTATGGATTAGGGCTAAATCTATAGAAGTAGATCGAGGGAATGCGAAGGGCTCGATGGATGAATGATAATGGCGATGATGGAAATGGGATGCGAAGATGGTTGGAATCCAAAAATCCTAGGGCAAGCTAGGGTTTTGGGGAAGGATAAGCTAGGGCACAATCTACTCACAAGAAACAATCTCTCAACAAGGTTAGACCTCACAAGTAAATTAGAGCTCCAACATTCAAGTCTTCCAAGATTCAAGATTTCAGGGGTTGAGCATTGAGAATGCTCCTATTTATTATCAAGCCTAGGGTTTTCTTAGGGTTTTAGCTTAACACTTTTGATCGTGTGGCTAATATTAAAGTGGATCCAAAGGTTGATATTAAACTTTAGGTGTGACACGGATTAAGGAATATGGATGGCTGAGATTAGATCGGATCGGATGGTTGAGGTTAATTTGGCTTATAAATATATATTTTATAATAAATATATTAAAATATAATATAAAATATTATATTTAAATATAAATAATATAAAATAAATATAAATAAGTCAAATAGGGGTCAAAAAATGGTGGGAAAGGGCTAAAGTGGGCCATTGGATGGCGGGAAAGGCATGGAATGGCCAATTGAATGGTGGGAAAGGGGGATGGTGGACAAGTGGCTAGGATTTGGTGTCTAAAAATTCTATTTTATGGGTCTATCCCATGTATAGCTCATGTAGAAGCAACTACTCCTCAGGAAGAGTTAGCAAAATTAACCCTAGAGGAATTACAAGAAATGGGGGTGTCACCAGCACCACCCAACTTTGAAAGAGAATCAAATATTGTGATAGAAAATGTTTTACAAGTAAACATTGAGATGGAGGAAAACCCTTGCATGGTCAAAATTGGAGTAGAATTAAGCGAACAAATACAAAAAGAATATATAGCATTTCTCATAGAATATGTTGATGTCTTTGCTTGGACATATGCAAATATGCTAGGCCTAGATTCTTCTGTGGTAATGCACCATCTAGTAGTGCGCCCTGATGCAAAAATTGTAAAGCAAAAAATTAGGAAAATGCATCCCAAAGTAGCACTACTAGTTAAAAGTGAGTTAGAAAAACTTTTGAATGTAGTCTTTATCCAAGCTATTGACTATGCTGAGTGGATATCAAATGTTGTCCTAGTAGCCAAAAAGGAAGCCACTAAAGTTAGGGTTTGTACTAATTTTAGGGACATTAATGATGCATGCCCTAAGGATGACTTCCCTCTCCCTAATATGGATCAAATTATATATTTCACAGCTGGGAGTGGGATGTTATCCCTCATGGATAGTTTTTTAGGATACAAAAAAATTAGAATAGCTCATGAAGATCAGTCCAAAACAACCTTTATTACACCTAAGGGTACCTTTTGTTGGAAAGTAATACATTTTGGCTTAAATAATGTAGGAGCAATATATAAAAGAGCTATGACATACATCTTTCATGATATGATGTATGATATTCTACAATATTATGTAGATGACATTATAGCTTGTTCAGCTAAAGAGGAAGAGCATATCAATGATTTAAGAAAGGTATTTAACAAATTAAGAGAATATTTGATCAGATTAAATCCTGATAAATGTGTATTTGGAGTTAAATCAGGAAAATTATTGGGGGTTATTATTTCTATACATGGTATAGAAGTAAATCCTATCAAAATTAAAGCTATCCTTGATATTCCACCACCTAAACACATATCAGAGTTAATAAGTTTACAAGGTAAATTACAGTCTATCCGTCATTTCATTGATAAATTAGCGGATAAAACATGACCTTTTCTTAAATTACTTAAGAAAAATATCCCATTTCAATGGGATGATGAATGTCAAGAAGCTTTTGAGAGTCTTAAATAGTATCTTCTTACTCCTCCAGTGCTTGTTCCTCCTAGACCAGATCATCCATTTATTTTATATATTTTTGCCTTAGAACTTGCACTTGGAGCTATGTTGGCTCAAATTGATGATGAAAAGAAATAACGAGCCACATATTATATAAGAAAAACACTAATAAGCTATGAAAATCACTATACTCCATTAGAAAAACTTTGTTTGGCGGTTGTGTTTTCTATGCAAAAGTTGCGTCATTATATGCTTAGTTAGAAAACATTTATCATAGCTAAATCAGATCCATTAAGGTACTTGATGAGTAGACCTTACTTTTCAGGGCACAAAACTAAGTGGGTTCTTGCTCTAAGTGAGTTTGACCTTACATTCATTGACCAAAAATCTATTAAAGGCCAAGTTATAGCTGATCAGTTCATTTTTGCACCTTTAGAGTCTACTCACACTATAACTATAGAATTTCTTGATGAGTGCCTTAATTTAGAAGATCTATCTGAGTCATGGTATTTGTATTTTTATGGAGCTAAATACATGAGCGGTGTAGGTGTTGGTATTATCTTAATATCTAAAAAAAAAGCATCTTATCCCTTTGTCTTTCAAATTACAATTTACTTGTACTAATAATACTACAGAGTATGAGGCTCTAATCCTGGGGTTACGAGTCGCTTTAGCCTTAAGAATTAAAATATTATTAGTCTTCAGATATTCTCAACTTGTTATAAATCAAATCAATGAAGTTTACCAAATGCGAGATGAGAAGCTCCACCCTTACAAGGAGTATGTTCTTAAACCTAATTGGCTTGGACCATTTGTTATTGTAGCTAAATTTGGATTATGTGCATATCGCTTGGCCACCTTAGAAGGAAAATAACTTAAGGATCCAATGAACATTATGCACCTAAAAAAGTATTATGCGTAAAACAAAAGTTATATTTTTGTAAATACTTGTAAATAACTTCTTCATCATTTAATTTGCAATCCTCATAGTGTCAAAATACCAAAACAATCAAGAAAACATAAAAATTTCCAAAGATATTTCAAATTGTTAGTTTTTACATCAGTGTGTGCTATTTTTCCAAAAATCAAGTTATATTTTATTTTATTTCAGATAAATTCAAAATTTATATTGAACCATGCACTTAATTTACATCTTATATAATTTTGATTTTATCACTTTGATTATAAATATCTCTTGTATTGAAAAAACTATTACTTCATTAAATAAATTTTGAGTTTTGGAAAATGATCTCGCTACTTCTTGAACCAAGAACACATTATCACATCTTAAAAATGATTTGTTGCAAAATTTGAAAATGATACTACATAGTAGTATTAGTTAGATAAGTTAAAATTTTCCCTTGCTATCCTATCATGTGCATGGTCTAGAATACTAAGAATTGGCAAAATGACAAGGTCCCCCTACCTGAATAAAATTCCTTGCCCTACGTCTAATATGGGCAAGTATCCCCAAAAAAAAAAATGAAAAGTAAATAAAAGAAGAAGAAAAACAAAAGCAATAAAATCCCCTTGTTCAAAAATGGATAAGAATCCCTATTCCAAAAACCAGAAGAGAAGAAGGGGGTAGTGAGCTTGAATCCTTGGAATTCCCTAGTTATTCGAAAGCTGTGAGGTAAGCCCCATAACAGATGGTTTGTGCCCAACCCGCTTGACCTTGGGTAATCCCTTTCGCATGATGACATGTATGTCATATTAGCAACCTTTTATATATACCAATGTTCGCTTGTGGATTAACTAGCTTTTGGTAACTTGACTTACATAGTAGTTCGGTAAAATGGCATGCATAAAATTGTGGTTAATGAACATTTCACTTGCACACACATTGGTTCATAAAAGTTTTCTTGTATTACTACCTTACTCAAAATTGGTAAATTAATTTCACAAAGCACACACATTTGATCCTTGAGATATTTTGTATCATTATGTCAAATCAAGATGGATAATGAACTCACTTATCACACACTAGTTCTTGATAAATTTAATTTTGTCTTAGAAATAAGTTAAAATATTTCTTTGAAATTTGCTAGACAACATTTTATCATTATTCATTCATTACATAAATTTTTTTATTCAAAATATCCAAAAATAGTTCACTCCAAAATAACTTGTAGTCCAAAATTATTTATCATACATTGCATTTTTGACTTTGCGATGATGGTATAATTCCTAGTAATTATTTTTTCAAATTTCACACTAGGAATTCTATGCCTAGCACAAGTCATCTTTCTCAATTTTTAGGTCTAAAACATTCCATATTTATTAATCTTCTTAAATATGTGATACAAATGATTTGTTTCATATCAAATTATGTCTTAAAAATAAAAAATTTCATATTATCATGCATTGCATTTTGACTTCGCGATGATGGTATAATTCCTAGGAATTATTCTTCACAAATTTCACACTAGGAATTCTATGCCTAGCGCAAGTCATCATTCCCAAATTTTCATGCTTAAATCACAACCAATAAACCTCATAAAAATATTTCTTAAAAATCAATTTGTTCTCAAAAACAAAATTAAACATCTTCTTTTATCACCATAAGCCTCAAGATTATACTTGAGCACCACAAAACATTTCTATTATTAGCAAAACAAAATTCTTCACAATAGGATTTGCTTCATGACCTAGTGAGCAATGATCTCCACCAACGGTCATATAACAACACAACATCCTTCAAGGAACATTGCTAATCCATTTTAATCATTTTACCAAAACATATTTTCAAAAACATATTTTTCAAGAAACACATTTTCACCTGAGTCACCTGAGCCCATGCTTGTGCGAGCTCTATCTCTAGAGTCTAAATCCTACTCCTCAGATCCACATCCTATGCCTCCAAAGACTCAATATTAGTCTTTTGGGAGGTGTTCTCCTCTATCATCCTAGTAACCTCTACCCATAGAGAAGCCATCTCACTGCTCTCTCCCTCCTCCATAATCCTCTTGCTCTTATCAGGCATCTCAGGTACATCATCCCACTTAGGAGATGCTACATGCTCCTCCTCTACCCTATCATCTACCACCCGAGGAGAAGAGGCCCTCCTCTCCTCCTTGACCCTCTCTCACCTCAATCGATACCAGTGTCCACGTCTAGTATGAGGACCCTATCGCCTAAGGGGTATCTATGTCCTTGACTGCTAACTAGCTACACACCATTGTCTAACTCGATCAGTTGCATACTCTATGGCACTCCTCACTAGTGTCAGTATAGCAAGATGAATCCTCATATACCACTGACGATACCTGTCAGTCACCCCTACATCGTCACCATCTGCCATCTATACTGGATCATTGTTAGGCTAAGGATCCAAAAACTAATCTAGATTGGGAGTCCCACTAATAATGGTGGGATCTCGAGTAGATCTAGTAAATGTGATATTCTTGTGCTAAGGAATATCCTGTTGTAGCCCAAACTATCATTGCACCTGATCAAAGTAGTACAACTCCACCTCTCCCTGGTCCATTCATAGATAGATGGTCCACCTAATGCAGTCCAGCTTGAATGCATCCTCCCCCCACCCCGGTATCTCTCTACAGGACCTCCATGTAATATACTCTACCAGGAGATCATCCATGAGTCACCTCGTAGCATCAAGGCCAACCCATCTCCAGCGTCCTCCTTATACAGGCCAATAAAATATCTTGGGTCTATCATCCTCTACGCTGGGTTGACCATATGCTAATAAAACTAGAGGAAGTCCCATAGGATGTTGGATAGCTATGTGCTCCCAACACTACACCTGTAGAAAAGATGTCAAAACCAAGCCCTTCCCTTATTTGTAAACCACCCTATGTAAAAATTTGTACAACCTGTAGAGAAGGAATAGAACCCAAGAAAATTGCACACTCTGATATCTCATGTCACATACCACCTCTAATAAGGTCCATGACAGGTGGTATCCATTGAGATGGCATAATACCAGACTTCCTACAATACCACTCAGTAAAATTGTCAAATGAGAGACTCCCTTTGTCTCCCCAAGCCTGTCAATACTAACCCCACCCTTTTTTAGTATGAAGCTAGGGTCTTCGGTCAACCTCCTCATTGCTTGGCCTTGGTTGCCAGATGTAGCTATATGTACCCCCCTCAATGGTAACCTCAAGATCCTCTAGACGTCCTCTAGAGTAGGAGTCATCTCCCCTATCGGTAACCAAAAACATGATGACTCTAGATACCACCTCTCTGCCAAAGCCGTCAGTAACCTCATATCCACTGGGATATGTGGCATCTCCACCACATGTCTCAACCCCACTACCTCTAAGCATGTTATCTCAATAACTAAGAGAGCATCCAAGTCTTCCTGGAGAGTGGCATATCTCCACTTTCGGTTCTTCAGTTCAGCCATCTGTCAAAAATAGTAAAATTATAGTTAGATAATCAATAAAAGGATAGCAAAATCGTATCAAATTATTCAAAATCGTATTAAAATGTGAGATCATATCGATCGGGTGATATCATATCGATTCCATGATATTATATCGATTTTGTGATATCGTATCGATTTTACGATATTGTACATTACAATATCGCTAAAATCGGCCTATTATCGATCTCAATCAGACCAATTTTACGATATTGTACGATATGATATCATGAAATCGGGTCGATTTCATCGATACAATATCACAAAATCACTATGATTTTGTGAAATCATTACGATTTTGTAATTAGGGCTGCATGATGGTAGTCGTGCCCTAAAAATAAAAAAATAAAAAAAAAATAAAAATGAAAACATGAAACATTTAAGTTACATGAGTTTAAAATGCTTACCCTGAGTGCTTCGTCTCTAGCTCGGACCAAATCGGTGCGATGGGAAGCTCTTGCCATGTTTTCTCCAGAGCTCCAGAGTAACAAAAGACAAAGTGACAAATGAATTGAGTTTTAACTTTATTTTCTATTTTTATGTTACCCTTAATGCATAATGTTTTTGATTTTTTCTTCAAATGAAGGATTTGACGTAAAAATCGAAGGGAGTATCACAAATAATGCAGTTCACAAGAAAATTTCAAAACTTAAATTTTTTTACAATAATTTTTTGCTTTCTTGTAAAGTGTGTCAGTCTTTTCTTTAACGTATTTTTTTCAAAAATACTCTAAAAAGGGGCCAAAATGTAACACCCTAAAATTAATCAATCTACATAAAAATACAAAAATATTCAAAAAGTTATCAAAAGTGATAACTATTGCATTTATTACCTCGATTTTCATGTTTTACTAACGAAATCGGATTAGGCTAATGAGATCATAGTACGATCTTCGAGATCGTAATACAATTTTGTGTACGATCGCTAAGATCGTAATACGATTTTGTGTACAATATCTACAATCGTAATACGATATTGATCAAAAACCAAAAAATAAATTTAGATAAACAACAAACTAGTTACAACGTTCTTTGTTTTCACTTGTGAAACCGTGCGGCAGTTACGGGATCGGATCCACCGATCAGCCCAACTTGGAAGGAGTTGCAACCAAGTTTGTTTGCAGCCTATTTTCATTAGTTTGATCAGCCTATTTAATCAGGCATCCCTCCCCTTGAATTCCTCCTGGCATTCCTAATGTATTGATATAATTTTACATTTTAGTTTTGGTTATTTTTTTGTCGCCTGCAGGATCGAAAGATACGATCAGGTATCGGATTGATACGATCTTGTGATTGTAGTACGATCTTGCGATCATAGTACGATCTTGCTCAGTCTGCATACAATCTTGCCTTGGGTGATATGATCTTGCTTGCAGGTCACTTAGGGGCAACCCCGAGCTCTAGTTTGCATTTCCTAGCACCTCATTAACATATTTATCATTTTCCATTGCATATAAAGTCAGATTTAATAATTTGCATCCTTGAAGTTCACCAATTTGCATTTAATTGCATAATTCACATAGTTCAAAGCATATACATGTTAATTCTTGTTAGTACTACATTCAATAAGTCTTATATGAGCTAATATCTATTCAATAAAGTTTGTAGCACATTCTATTTTTTGTTTTTTACACTCTACCCATGAAACTATAGGTTTATGTCAAAATAGGAACTATCGATCTCTGATCGATAGGATATAATCTTGCGTTTGTAATACGATTTTGCAAATCATAATACGATATCAACCCTGTTGCATATGATATTACTTGTAACAAAAATTAAAATCTTCATCAGACTTCTAGATACAAGTTAGAGTTTTAAATCACTTTTTAGGCATTGCATTGTTAATTTAAGCTCTATTTTCTATTGTTTTTTGTTTTCATACAAACCAAAATTACATATAGATTAGAATAGTTGCATATTGACCAAACACTAGGTTATTGTGATATTTGCTAAAAGAAACACATCAAAACAAAATCCCAAAACCTAGGTGTGGAAACTACCATAAAATATTTCTTGGTGAACCCTAAACAATTCATCGAAAAATCACCAAAAAAGACACGAACTCAAGTGTCTCTCTTCGATGTGTAGATGTATCATTCCCAAATTCCCCTTTGAGATGCAGATCTATTAGCCTGAAGGAAAGGAGTGCGTGAATTTTAGGCCTATAGGTACTATATTTTTCTCAATCCAAATGAACACTTCTCAAAGTTGTATGAAAATTGCTTTATAATAGGGAATCCAATAACTTTTAAAAAAGCTCTAAATGTTCTTCATATATTATATTGAATATGAATATATTATCCATGTATATAATTATGAAGGAATTTTTGAATGACTGTAAACATCATTCATCATCCTTATTTGTATTTTTGGTGTATTTATTAGGCCAAATGGTGGGATCAAAAACTAAAATAATCCTTAATATTTTAAGGTTGTACTTCAAAAATCAACTAGATATACCAACACATAATGGTATTTTGACTTAATATTTTACTTATATTAAGTAAGTTGACCTAATAGATCATCGAATTAGGGAATTGAGTGCTTATTATTCATAGTATTATTTCTTGTTCCATATCATCAATATGAAGTTACCTCATTTTATGAAAACATAATCATGTTTTTTCAAGGTGAAGTACTTCAATGTGTATGACTATTTTAGATCAGTTATTAAATATATTGTTTCATATTGTCATCCTCTAAGATAGATCTCAACATACTAGTATATTTGATAGGGTAACTCTTGGGATTATATTGATTAACTTATCCATTTAAGAATGTAGTGGCATATGCATGGCTATTTTAAATACATATATTTTTATCCAACTATCATTGTTTTCTATTTGAAGTTCTATAAAATTTTGAGAGATTTTTATGATTTTCTTTCTTGATAGGGCTTAATTATTAGTACCATGAATTTTCCAAATTGATTAATCACTCTTCAATAGTACTTTCACTAAAATAAGTTCTTGGATAGCAAGGGCTATTTGACTATCCCATTGTGTTGTCATTTCAATGGAATAATGATAATTTGAGGCCTTAACTCATAAACTTCATGGTACTTCATATGTATAGTTATCAAAGAAAAAAATCACACACATAATATATCCAAAAGGTGTTCAAGGAGGCTAATCTTTAACGATCTATATTATTTTTATGGTTGACATAAAATCCATTCTTATCAATGATGAAGCACAAAATATAAACATGTTTGGCATAAAATGAATACTTTTTTTGGTTGGTATGAATATCGTACTAGCATATCATACCCAATACTTGGGTTATATAATCCAAGTATTCTTACCATGACTTCTTGAGTATAAGAGTATCATTGATGTATGTGACTACAAAATAATTTGGAATGGTTATAGCATATCATTCATTGATTTTTAAATGATAAGTATTTTTGACTTATCATCCTGAAGTTAGCTAAGGAGGTTGTCAATTTAAGGAATGAAATATTTATTCTTAACTATGATCTTGTTGAGGAATTTTTAGTCAATGTAGAGCTTCCATGTACACTGATAGATTAAGATTTAACATATGAATTGTTGGTCCAAATACAATTATTTATATTAGCATATATATATTTGATGCCTAATTTCATTTTTCTATAGGTGGATCATTAATAGACTAGCACATTGGGTAGAGGAACTCCTAAAATGACGTTGATGGTATACTTGACTTGACAATGGACTAGAATGCTTGAATATGATAAAAATATTTATTGTTATATTGAGACCACTTGGTGTTTTTTCCCTTATTGAGCATATTTGATGGATTGAGTAGCTATATTTTACATGTCCAAGATACTACCTCTGTTAGTAAATGATGGAAATCTAAAATAATAGTATCATTGATTCAATCTCAACATACTTTATTTTGACAATATTAGTAATAATATACACATGCCTCTCAATTAATATCATCTTTTCTCCATGTTATATTTATCTCTATAAGAAGTGCCCTAGACTTTGCATACCTATTTGTTGAGGTTCTATATAATTTTGAGTAGGTGAGGAGAATTTTGTCTTTATTGTTAGATTTTGATGTAATGAGCACTGGGAGATAACAATCACAAGATGCAAAATATTATGAAAGCAAGTAAATATGCTAGATGACTAAAATATGCTGCAAATAGAAATATTATAAAAGAATACAATGTAGCTATGTGGAAATGAACACTCCATTAATAAATCTGCTGAACTACATTGCACCCATCACCAAAGGATGGTGAAGTACACAAAACTATACAATACCCTAAGCTACACTATTTAACTATGTTCTTCGACTCTATATCTATCTAACATTGAGGCCTTTATTATATAGGAACACAGGTTCCTTGGCCAACACTCTACCTAGTTATGCAAAGGATAACTTGCACATTGACACTTGTGCATTTATTACATTACATAAAGTAACTAGATAACTTGCTCCTGAAGTAATCTAAGTTTATACCTTGGAAGATACATTTACATAACCCAAATGATGGAATAGACTCTATTTCTAACACCCCCTGTATTACATTATTTGGCTATTGAAGAATTTTAGTCTTCAATATGGATCTTCTTCTTCTTCATCATCTTGAACTTTGTACTCTTCCTCTGCATTCTTTATAACATGTTCAAGCAAATAGTTAGTGTCTCTATAATATGTTACATTTGCTGATAGAGCTTTCACTTCATAGTCCTATGTGGGTTCTTCTAGTTCTTCAATTTCTTCTATCCTCTGAACTAGGTGACCTTTATGATTTTTCTTCTGATATTCTAGTTGAGGATAATTGGTTGGTTGCTGAAATTGCTGCTGACAAAGGTTCCTTTGGTATTGTCAAGGCTAAAAATGATTCCCATGATTCATCTAATTTTCTTGGTTTTGGTTTTTGGGATTGTATCTACAATAGCTGGTACTATGACCTTTATTTCTACATATCTGACAATACCATATTTTCTATCCTCTTGCTGATGAAGCAATATTTCCTTGTGGATTATATTTTGATGCCAATGCAATGTTAGTCATCTCATATTTCACAGTATTTTCTACTTCATATTCTTGAAGTATATTGACTAAGTCATAAAAAGAAGTATCTTTACTTAAGATCTATAAATATGTTACCAAATGTGTATAGCTATATGGAAGTGCTCTCATGGTTACTTGAGTAAGAAGTTCATATTTAACTATTTTTTCTAAGATCAACAATTTCCCTTTAATATCTGCTACCTTCCTTAGGAACAGTTCTATGCTTTCTCCACTATTCATTTTTAATGAGTGAAGTTGAAGATGAAGAACATTTACCTTATTCTTTCCTTCAAATATTTTCTCTAGGCTTGTCCATGCATCTAAATATTTTTTGGCTAAACTGATATATGGCTAAATCTCATTAGTGATAGCAAAAGTTATTATCATTAAATACTTTGAATCATTTTCTTCAAACTTTAAGATTTTAGTTTCACCTGTGGTAGGTCTCAGTGTTTTCCCTTTGACAACATCCCAAATTTTTTCATATACTAATATTGTTTTCACTTTATTTTTCTAAGAGAATTAATTAGGGCCCTTGAGTAGTTGAGATTCTTATAGGAATAATTTGTTTGATGTCATTTTAAATCTTCCTAATATCAATATTAGATTTGTAGGCTTCCTTATGTCTCCCTAATGATGAGAGTATGATATAGTTATTTTGTAAAAATATAGTTCAATTTTGGTTTATTTTGTACAAATTTTGTAAAGATCAAAAATCAACTTCTTAACACCTTATTACTCCTAATTAAACTAAGCACTTTTCAATTGAAGAGGTTTTAATGTTGGATTTCTTTTATCCCTTTTTAGAAGATTTTGAGACAAGAAAATTATAATTATCCAACCTTAGTAAAATTAATAATAACCTCTTTTTATATTCCTTGGATTATTTCTAATTTATAATAAATTAATTTGATGTAGTAACCCTTGTGGCTCCTAAATTTGGAAAATTAGAAAATCAATAATATTTGCAAAATGTTAAATAATTTAATCCAAGTACAATTCCTTATTTCTCCTAGGTTAAATTATAAATATTAATTCAATTAGATAAGTTATCCATTTTAGCTTTTGCTTTCAAACTCTAAGTTTTAACCTTAATTTATAATCCTTATATTCCCAAATATGAAAGCAATAATAAAATGGGATTTAAACCTCACATTTTGGATGCTAAATCTCATCACTGTTCGGTGCTTTCTTTGACTGGATATAACAACAATATAAATGTCACCTTTGATGCTATAATCAATGGAGATACCTTGTAGATGATTGTATTCAATAATGGTATGTAGGCACTACAAAAATAGGAAGGTTTGACATTCAATACCAAGAGTATTTAATGATCCTTCTTCCTTCCTTCCACGCTACACTTCAGATGGCTTTGGTCATGCTTCATGTGTGACCCTGGGAAGTGCACACCACTTATACTACTTGCAATATTGTATCAAATTAAATAATAGAAAGCAATATGCATAACACAAAAATGACAAAATAAAAAAGATCTCTTATTATTAATTTCTTTGCAAATCTTGATTATGTATCGATCCCTCTAAGGGATACCCAGTTCGATACAATAAGATACAAGCATAATAATGATGCAGAAGAATGATGTCCCATCACAAAATGGGATGGTGCACTTCTGTAGGTCTCTCTATATCACACACAAACTTGTATGAGAGCTTATAGATACCTCCTTCTCCTTCTCTCATCTAGGAGGGATCTTACGCTCTGAATGCCTTGAATCGGTCTTGTAAACCTATAACCTGCATGCATAGAATAAAAAAAACACTATCAGTAGCACAGGTAGCCTCTCTGAAAGAGGCTCTTATTAGAATATCTGATAAACATGATATATGAGCATGATAATATTAAAATACAAGCACAAACTAAGCAATAAATACATAGAAAACTCAAAAATATGATGTAAATGCATTAATGAAATCGTATTTAAGACAAAACTAATTATTAAATCAAAGCAATAATATGATCTAAGTTAGAACTAGGAAACTAATATCTAAAAACCCTAGGCTATGTCTGTGGGTAACTATCAATGACAGTGGCCATGAAATGAAGCTCTTCTCCTCACAAACCAGGGGCTGTAGCACTACATTCCTTGCTCTAATTGATGTTCAAGGGTCGCCTGTTGTGTCTGGTACATTGATGGATGCTGAAGAATAAATGGATCTAAAATTAGGTACGTAGATGTAGCTCAATAAGATAGTGCTTCTTTGCTCCTCAAAGGGGGCATGGATTCACTCTCCAAATACCAGGGCTTCACTGCACAAAAATCTAACATTCACTGATATTTTGCTTTGCTTGGGAGAGTCCATATGTAGACCTCCCTATTTAAGATCTAGATCTAGATCTTGGCTTCATATAGAAGCCAAGATTCAAATTTACATACAACTGACCATATGGGGGGAAAGCATCAGTCACAAATTTGCATTAAAGGGGTAGTTAGAAGGAACTCTGGGAGTTCCTCATCAAAATATGCCCGTAAGCAATGCAAGGTGCAGTCAGACTATTTGATTTGGACTTGTATTCATGACTAGACTGTGCATGGTGCTAGCCACTATTCAAATTAGCGGCTAGGTGTGGTTACTCACAACTTCAGTGGCCAGGTGTGGCGATCACTCTGCTTGAGAGCGGCTAAGCCTGGATGGGCTAGAACTACCCTTTTTGAGTGGTTAGGACCACTACTAGCTTTTGGAAAGGTCCAAGATCATTCATATGGTCTGTAGGTGTGTCCATATGAATAGTCTCCTAAACTTAACATATTTTAGGTGTCTATAGATGCTCCTTTTGGGATGCATTGTGGGAAAACACTGTGTGAAGGAAAAAAATAGACCACCTAGGGCCATAATATAGGTTGTGTGATGATCATTGATCTGATAAACTTTGGATGCCCCAATCATGAGAAAGGGCATGCATCAATAATTGCTTCTAATAGGATGGAAGGCTTAAATTTATGAAAGCGTGCACACGTCCATCAGGAAATTGGGTAGCTTAAGTGCTACTATAGGTCTCGAAAGGAGGAGAGCTACAAACTTAACTATCATGTTTGTTTTTTGCCCCAACAAAGGGTAAACTTATGATAGTTGTTGGTAATGATTCATAAAATGAATGAAGTTTGACATGATCGAGTGATATTTTGTTGACTTTGATTATGATTGTTGATGTTATGACTACCCCCTTAAATGATGAGTCGATCAGGGAATGACAATGAATAAAGCGATGAGTTGCTTGACCAAGATGAATGATTTGGACCCTTTTAGATATTTCTTTGATGATGGGTAGGTCCTCTTATAGGCATGATCTCAACTATTAATAGTAATTGTATATCCTTATCCCAAGGAGTAGTCCAGTCATAATTGGCCTTCTTAGAAAATCAAGATGATAGCAATTCCATTTAGGCTTGTGTTGAATCACTATGTTTGATGATTTATTTAAAGTTTCATAGAGGAAATGAGATGAATCCTTCTTTCCATGGGGCAGTTCGGTCGTCATGTCCTTCTTTGGTATTGAAATGAAGCATCTCAATTCAAGTAATGACTAATTTACCCCAAATAGCCTCATGCTAATTTACTCATCTTGCTAGATTGCATGGAGTGCAACTCGCTACAACCACCAAGTATACAGGGTAGATAACTGAATACGAGACTCATTTTACATTATGTTAATTTGAAATTTTACATTATTTTTTATTTCAATTTATGTGATTTTTTTGGTATTTATGCAATTTTTTGATTGTTGATTGATAGGTATGCTTAATGGCCCATTTTTAGGTGCCTCATGGTGAGAAATTTATTGAATTTCTCTTTGAATCCTGGCCACTAGCAGGTTTAGTGACCCCTAATTGCCACCCCATGGAGGTCCATACCCCAATTGAGAGAGTTGATTCATGTCACTCTTCCTAAGCAAGCTAATTACATTGTTGTGGACAACATGCAGACTGAGGGTATTAAAGGTAATGTACCTTACCCATCATCCACATCAAGTTCAATGAGGAAAATTGAGGATTATAAAGTTATCATGCCTTCCTCACTTTCATTGAGTGGCACACACACGGAGGATACCTAAGGTATCATACTTTCCCTTGTAAAAATAATAAACTTAAAAATTGTAAAAAAATCAATTAAAATCCTTTAAAGTTCAAAAAAATATAAAAATCAACCTAAGATTGCATAGTCGCTCATGTCAGGAGCGACCACACAGTGATCGCTGAAGCCAATAGTAGCCAGCTACCAACGATAAAAAAATTGACCGTTAGAATTCAAGCCGGTTGTTGACGGTGACAACAACCCCTCTTTGGCCATTTAGGGCCCACCCTGAGCGTCAGTGGCCACAAAGTGGCATGCCAAAAACATACACCCTCAGCCAAAAACATAAAAAAATTAACAAAAATATAAAACTAAGCTAGATCCACTAAAATTAATCCTAACCTACACCCATTGACCGATTCAATTCTTTGCCAACATGTTTAGTTTAGTTCATTTACTAGTTAATTAGTGAAGTTAATTTTACCCAATAAAAAAAATAGAGAGCTAGGGTTTGAGAGACACCCATGAGTCATCGACTCCTCTTCTTGTCAAAGCCTCACCCTAATCAGCCATGGTGTCTGAATTGGAAGCATCCCAGATCAAAATAAGTCACTCAACTTAGATCTCAAAAGTGCAAATGTCCAGCTGGAAAATAATGAAAAGTCAAACCCTAAAAGTTTCTTTTGTATTTTCAATTTATGTCTCGACCACTACTGGTGTCAGTGGCTCACACTTTTTGGCTACTAGACCTAACATTTAGACTACCCCATGGAAACAAGGATTCATATAATTTCTTCTATAACAATTTTCAATAAATCATCGAATATAGTGATTCAACAAAAGATTAAATGGAATTGCTATCATCTTTATTCCCTAAGAATACCATTGCAGTCGGACCACTCTATGAGATAGATATGTACAATTACTAAAAATGGTTGAAATCACACTTGAGATGGAACCTACCCTATAACAACAAAGAAAACCTCTAAAAGGATCCAAATCATTCATCTTGGTCAAGCGACTCATCACTTTATTCATTGTCCTTCCCTCATCAACTCGTCATTTGAGGGGGTAGTCATAATATCAACAATCATAATCAAAGTCAATAAAATATCACTCGATCATGCCAAATTGCGTTCATCTTACAAATCATTGCCAACAACTATCATAGGCTTACCCTTTTCTGGGGTAAAAATAAAGCATGACAGTTAAGTTTGTAGCTCTCCTCATTTTGGATCTATAGTAGCATTGAAGCCTATAGTAGCACTGAAGCTACCCATTTGTTTAATGAATGAGTGCAAGCTTTTGCAAATTTAAGTCTACCATTCTGTTGGAAGCAATGATTCTAGGATGCATACCCTTTATCATGACTGGGATATCCAATGTTGATCAAATAAATGATCATCACACACCCTACAATGTGGCCCTAGGTGGTCTATTTTTGCTCTGTGATGTATTTTCCCACAACGCATCCCAAAAAGGGGCATCTGTAGAAACCTAAAATGTATCATGTTTAGGAGACTACTCATATTGGCACATCCATAGACCATATGACCAATCTTGGACCTTTCTAAGAGTAATAAATGGTCCTAACCACTCAAAAGGGGTAGTTCTAGCCCATTCAGGCCTTGTTGCTATCTATTAGAGCAATCACTAATCTTGGTCGCTCAAACTAGGAGTGACCACAACTAGTCAATGTTAATGACAATGGCTAGCACTAAAACATAGATTACCATCAAGGAGAGCTAAAATAATGGGTAGAGATAACATTTTGCATGGTTTGTAAAGGGATTTTAGCGAGGAAATCCTAGAGTTCCTCCTAACTATCCATTCAATGCTAGTTTGTGATTGAAAGTTCTTCTTTGATGGTCAGTTCACATGCAGATCTAGATCTGGACCTGAATAAAAAGAGACTACATATGCAGACTTCCAAAAAAACAAAAAAAAAGATCTGATAGAGAGCTTTGTGTAATAGAGCCCTATCAGATTAGAGAGCAAATCTATACCCATTTTAGGAGCATCAAAGTGCCATACGGTTGAGCTACGTCTATGCACCTGCATTCAGATCCATCATTCCTAACTACCAACCAGTGTACCAGACACAATAGGTGACCCTTGAACATCAATTTGAGCAAGGGATCGATAATCACAACCCTTAAAACCTGAGGTAAACCTTTTAGTTTAGTTTTCATTATCTTTGATAGTGACCCATAGTCATGGCCGCTCTAAGCAATAGTGGGTCTAAGATGTTGTTTCCTTTTTTTTAGCTTAGATCCATACTTTCTTTTTATTTTATTATCTATTTTTAGCATATATGATTCTTGCAATTCATTTACATTAATATTTCTGAGTTTTACATACGTACATTGCTTAGATCTACTACATTTTAAATCATATTATGCTTATTTATCATGTTTATCAAATTTACTAATAAAAGCCTCATTAGGAGAGGCTTCCCGTGCTACTAATAGTGTTCTATTATTTCTATGCACGTACGTTATAGGTTCACAAGTTCGATTCAAGGTATTCAGAGCATAAGATCCCTCCAAGATGAGAGAAGGATAAGGAGGCATCTATAAGCCCTCATACAAGTTCATGTATGAGATCAGGAGGCCTATGAAAGTGTACCACCCTCTTGCGAGGGGACATATTCACCATTATTCTACCTGTATTTCATTGTATCAAACTGGGTATCCCTTAAAGGGACCGATATGTAATCAATATTTTCAATAATTAATAAAATATCTTTCTTTGTTTGTCATTTGTAACCGAGATTTGCAAAAATTAATAAAATATCTTTCTTTGTTTGTCATTTTTGTGTTATCTATACTTCATGGTCTTTCATTTTGATATAATATTGCAAGCAAAACAGTGGTGCATGCTTCTCGGGTTTGCATAGATGGCGATCACTATGATTATCATCTGTGCGACCTTAGGAAGCATGCACTACTTACGCTACTTGTGATATTATATCAAATGAAATACCACAAAGTAATAGATAACATAAAAATGACAAAAATAAAGAAAGATATTTTATTAATTTCTTTGTAAATTTGGGTCACATATCGGTCCCTCTAAGGGACCCAATTCGATACAGTAAGATACAAGTAAAATAACGATAAAGAACATATCCCATCACAAAAGGGTCAGTGCACTTCTGTAGGCCTCCCAATATCACACACAAACTTGTATAAGGGCTTATAGATACATCCTTCTCCTTCTCTCATCCAAGAGGGATCTTATGCTCTAAATGCCTTGAATCGGTCTTGTAAACCTGTAACCTGCGTCCCTAGAAACAACAGAACACTATCAGTATCACGGGAAGCCTCTTTGTAAGAGGATCTTATTAGAAGATTTGATAAACATGATATATGAGCATGATAATATTAAAATGCAAGCACAAACTAAGTGATAAATGCATAGAAAACTCAAAAATATGGTGTAAATACGTTAATGAAATTAGATCTAAGCCAAAACTAATTAATAAATCAAAGCAATAATCAAATCTAAGCTAGAACTAGGAAACTAATATCTAAAAACCCTAGGCTATGCCTACGGGCCACTGTCAATGATAGTGGCCACGAAATGAAGCTCTTCTCCTCACAAACCAGGGGCTGTAGCACTATATTCCTTGCTCCAATTAATTTTCAAGGGTTACCTGTTGTGTCTGGTACATTGATGGATAGTGAAGAATAAACGGATCTAAAAGTAGGTGCATAGACATAGCTCAATCAGATAGTGCTTCGCTACTCAAAGGGGGTGTGGATCCACTCTAAAAACTACCAGGGCTTCACTACACAAAATTTTGATATTCATCGATCTTTTCCTTTACTTGGGAGAGTCCATATGTAGACCTCCCTATTTTAGATCTAGATTTGGATCTTGGCTTCCTGGAGAATTCAAGATTCAAATTTGTATGCAACTGACCATCTCAAGGGGAAAAAATCAGTCACAAATTTGCATTGAAGGGGCAGTTAGGAGGAAATCTAGGAGTTCCTTACCAAAATCCACCTGCAAGCAATATAAGGTGTAGTTAGACTGCATGATATGGGCTCGTATTCATGACCAGACTATGCATGGTGCTAGCCACTGTTCAGAATAGTGGCTAGGTGTGACCGCTCACAACTTCAAAGTGGTACTAGGCATCCTTGAAGGAAAAGAATAAGGTCCATCTTAAAAGTTCATCTTAAAAATTTCCCCCGTGTAATTGAGATTGAAGGAAAAGAATAAGGTCCATCTTAAGAGTTCATCTTAAAAATTTTGTCAGGATTTATGCCTTTGGAGCCTTTTGTGAGTTTACCAAAGGGTTTTAAGATGCCTTTGGAGCCTTTTGTGATTTGACCAAAGGTATCAATGTGCCTTTGGAGCCTTTTTGTGAACTAACCAAAGGTATTATGATGCCTTTGGAGCATTTTGGGTTGACCAAAGGGTTTATGGATACCTTTAGAATATTTTGGGTTGACCAAAGAGTTTATGGATACCTTTGGAGCATTTTGGATTGACCAAAAGGTTTATGGATACCTTTCGAACATTTTAGATTGATCAAAGGGTTTATGGATTCCTTTGGAGCATTTTGGGTTGACCAAAGGGTTTAAGGATTCCTTTGGGGCCTTTTGGATTGACCAAAGGGTTTGTGAATACCTTTGGGGCCTTTTGGGTTGACCAAGGGATTTATGGATACCTTTGGGGCTTTTTGGATCAACCAAAGGGTTTATGGATACCTTTGGGACCTTTTGGGTTTACCAAAGGATTCATGAATACCTTTGGGGCCTTTTGGGTCAACCAAAGGGTTTATGGATACCTTTGGGGCCTTTTTGGTTGACCAAAAGGTTTATGGATACCTTTGGAGAATTTTGGATTAACCAAATGGTTTATGGATACCTTTGGAACATTTTGGGTTGACCAAAGGGTTTATGGATACCTTTGGGACCTTTTGAGTTGACCAAAGGGTTTATGAATACCTTTGGAACATTTTGGGTTGACCAAAGGGTTTATGGATACCTTTCAAACAAATTGGATTAACCAAAGGGTTTATGCATACCTTTGGAGCATTTTGGGTTGACCAAAGAGTTTATGGATACCTTTGGAGCATTTTGGGATGACCAAAGGGTTTATGGATACCTTTGGAACATTTTGGGTTGACCAAAGGGTTTATGGAAACCTTTGGGGCCTTTTGGATTGACCAAAGGGTTTATGGAAACCTTTGGGGCCTTTTGGGTTGACCAAAGAGTTTATGGAAACCTTTGGGGACTTTTTGGGTTGATTGCTGATTAGGGAAGGTATAATACCAATAATGCCCTAGTTGATGTTTAGCAAATATTTTTGTTTTGATTTTATGTTATGGATGCAAATATGGATGCTATACCTAGATAATGATTTGATTTTTCTATTTGTATGCAATGTACTGGTGACTTGAACTAGCTAGATGAAAGATGTATGCTTAGATACTATGATCTATATATATGGATGCATTATGATGATGGATGCATATATGAATGCAATGCTTACATGATTTGATTTTTTCTATGTGATGTGATGTATTGACATGCACTAGCTAGATGATGGATGTATGATTAGATGTTGTGACTTAGATGTAGATGGACTACTTATGATGTATGCATTTATGGATGCAATGCTTATTGTTAAATGCATGTTTAATTTTGATTTAATTGTATGCATTCAATTTATGTTGTTATGATATGATGAATGCAATGTGTGCAATGCATTATTTACATGATGATGATCTAATGTAAATGAACATGTATGCTTTAATCATTTAAAACATAAGGAATGAAAATGATATGAGTTTAACAATCTAATGGGCAACACCACAGAATGTATAACAATCATGAATGTAAATAATAAATCTTAGCATAATAATTAATTATTTAAGCATCCAAATGTGAGATGAGGTGACGTGATATGTATGTTCTTTCTTTATAAGCTCCTATAAATTAAAATAACTACACAAAATAGTCAGTAGTAATCTAAATACATTACTAATATTTATCCGGTATCTGTCCTATTCATGCACATTGTTTAATGAACAAAACCTCCTAAAGAAATCAGATGATTTGATTGATGACATGTTTTGTTACTATGAGGGGATTTTTGGGGTTTTACATGAGACTCAAACACCCTAGTTACTCCATAAAAAGTTGTATATTGACCACACATGACTTCTAAAAGATAAATTTCTTGTTATGAAGACCTAGATACTCATCATCCCTGTGTGTGCAAATGAATATATTAGATAAAAAATAAGCACACCCTAGTGCCAGGCAGGATTCATGAAGCCCATTTTTGTATTGGGGATCCTCAAATGTTCATCCATATCCTAGGTTGTACTTAGTGTGATTAAACCACTAGGCGATATAGGACACCTAAAACTAGCACTTTTTGCAAATTAATTTGAGCTTACCCTAATGCCAGACGGGATTCATGCAACCCATTGCTGTATTAGGGATCACTAATTTGGTTTATGGAGACTAACCATTCCAAGGATTCAATGTCTTCACCCCCTTCTTTTCTTCACATTTATTTGGGATACTTGCTCATGTTTTAGTGATGAAAATCACTGTTTATTTTGAATTTTTTTTTAGCAAGGGATTTATGTAGTGATGATAATCATTGTTTATTTTGCTTTTGAATTTTTCTTTTTTTTCAGGCTTTTTTTTGCTTTTTTTGATGAAAGCAAGGGATTTTTTTGGTTAATGGGGATCTTGTCCTTTTTCCAATGATCAAAATACTAGACCATGCGCATCACAAGATGAGCAAGTAGAAACCTTTCATTGAGGATGCCTAGTACCACTTTGCAACTAGGACCATTTGAAATTGATATGGATGATGGGGAAGGTACATTACCTTTAAGACCCCTAGTGTACATGTTGTCCATAAAATGTAATCAGCTTGCTTAGGAAGAGTGACAAAAATAAACTCTTCCAATTAGGGCATGGACCCCCGTGGGGTGCCCATGTCTTGGTGGGTAGAAATGAGTGAACCGTATGCATGAAGCTCATTTCGTTCTAATAGGTCTTGGACCACCTTATATAATGATTAGCAGTTGCAAATGTCATGCCCATGTATATGATGATACATGCAAAAGAGGCTTTCATCAGTGGATCCATGCTTGGGCTCTCTTTGCTTGACATCGGGAATACAAATGCCTTTGACTCGTACAACTTTAAAAATAAAGTTGCAGTAGTCATCTCAAATGTGACTACTCAATGAGGTGGCTTGTTAGGTCTATGAGTCTATGATTGACCTTGGGATCTCTACTGGGATGATGTAGTCTCTACTTTGGTAGGCTGAGGTGCTGTGGATGAACCATCTATGGGAAAATACCCACTATCTATGAGATCTTGAACCATATTCCTGAATCCATAACAATTACGGATGTCATGGCCCTCTATTCAATGATAGATACAATAATGGTCCTCTCTATAACCCTTAGGTTTAGCTCTATTTGGGTCTAAAGGGCTGATTTTTGGTAAGGTGATGACCTTATATTCTTTTAGCTTTAGAAATATGTCTGACATGGGCTCATTTAAAGGAGTCCAAATTTGTTGCTGGTGTTTTGAGCATTCCACATGCATTGGCTTAGTTTGATGATCAAGTTGAGACCTAGGTATGTCCATTACTAGCTTAGGGGGCTCCTCTTGATTTTTGGGTGTAAGGGATGGATTACTGACTATGGTCACCTATTGGTTGAGAATCTGAAGCTGCTTCTTTTCAAGCATGTTGTATACTATGGTTCTGAAACCTTGACATGATTGAATATCATGACCATTTTTCTATGATATAGACAATGTGATTCTTCCTCATATCCTTGTGGTATTGGATGATCTGGATTCAACTAGAAAACCTTAAGTAATCTGATAGCATTTGCGGCACATAACTACTTTAAAACTGATACTGCAGGCTTAGGCCATGAGGTATATTTGCTAGGTTGCTGAGGTGACTGGGTTACAACTTGCTTTGGTTGAGGCTTTTACTATGGCTAGAAAGAAAGTGGATTGACCTCAAATGAGGGTTGCTTTTGTATTTCCTAGATTTTAATTTGGTTTATGATATATTGCAATGCCTCATTTTGTTGCTCCATCTGGTATTCCATTCCATCTAGATGACTCAAAATGGATTGCAAGATTGATAAGAATCTCATGTGTACCTCTAGTGAAGATATTGGGATATCATCATAGAATAACATGGATGAAAGAGTGGATGTTAAAGATTCACAAGCTAAATTTAAAGCATCCCTTTATTTCATTTGAGCTGATCTGGATGCTTCATGACGATCTACTTTATTAGTGGCATCCACATGCTCATGCTTGCGAGATTGAGTATCCCCAATTTGATGCAGGGAAAATATATGTTCTCACTCTTGAAGAGGCACAGTGAGAAATGAATCAGGGGTGACTAACGCCAATGGTTTTGACCCCTTCGATGTGGAATCATCAAGTTGCACCATATCTTGTTTTATCTATTTTAGAGTCACTTGGTCCTCTGACTTAATGTTAACCATTCCCACAAACTCATGCGAGGGCATTTCATCATTCAGATGATTTGTGGGTGACTCCTCAACTTTTTGGAGTTGTTCTGATTCAATTGTAGCAACTTGTCTTTCCTCATGTTCAGGTGAAGAATCAAGTATGGGATCAACAGGTAGTGACTCGATAGGCGATTGACCTAAATCATCAATGGACTCAATGATAGGTGTAAACATAGTGTTTGCATCTATATACTCTTTGCATTCAATTTAATCCACACGGAATGTGACTTGCGATGTGGTGTATGAATATGGTATGATCTAACTTGATTTATCCATAATCATAATATGTTCTTCCCCTTTGATAGGAGTAAGAGAGTCCTCTAATGACATGTTTGAGATAGCTGTGAGCATATTTGTGGTTGCCTTCATCGATTTCTCATTGCTTGGAGAGACCGAATATGGAGGTGTAATGGGTGAAACCATAGGTGATGGCAGTGGTGAAGGCAACTTCACAACAAGCCACAGGGTTGCATCCGAACTCTAGATAGCATCATTATATTTAATGTTCAGATGCATGGATGACATAATATGCTCCTAAAGATGGTTTGCTGGTTTATAATACTTAAAGGGATCTGTGTTAGCCTCAACCACATGGACCTTATTTGCATGAATGTACTTAATGCACTGATGCATTATGGATGGTATGCACTCCATGGCTCTTATCCAAGGCCTTCCTAGTAGTATGTTGTATTGTCTTGGACCCTCTAAGATGTAGCACAAAATAGGAATAGTCTTTTATCCCACCTCAATGGGGAGGACTATTGTGCCTACTGTAGGAGATTTTACATCATTAAAGGCTTGTAGAATTAATGTAGACGCCCTAATGTGGAAAGGAATAATGTGGAGATGCTTCAATGCAGTGGTAGTGATGATATTGATGGATGAATCAGTGTCCACCAAAACTTGCTTGTATGCAATCTGATTAATGCAAGTTATAATGTGCAATGGCAGATCAGGTTCACCATTAGGGATTTGTCTAATTTCCTATTTATGGAATGTAATCACAGGGTCCTCACATGATGTAATGGAATTCAATTGTTGTGAGGATTGTGATGTATGATTGGTGTTCATTTGGTTTAGCAATGGTGTAGGCTGGTTAGGGGATTCCTCACTCCCTGTTGTGACATTGACCATGCTGATAATATTCTCATTAGGTGAGGCTATGCACACCTCATTCATCTATTGTATTTGATCCTCCTTGGCCTCAATACTGGGTAAGGGGTCTTCAAATATATCATTTTGTTGATGATTGATAGCAGGTGTTTTTTTTGTCTATTTAGGAGGCAACTCTTGATGATGCATAGTGCATTTTGCATTGAGTTGTTGCCTATGTGTTCCAGGTGTGGATACCTCTTCAAGAATTACCCCATGTGCTTGTTCTTTGCATTCCCTTTGTTCCAAGGTATGTTGTTCCTTTAGGTACTATTCATAATAGCATCGACATCGCCTCTCTTTTATTGCTTGTTTGAGGGTGTCTAGGTGCTCTTGCTCTATGAGCAACTCTTCTTCTAACCCATGCACGCAGTCAGATTGTTCTAAAATAGATGGTATTTGACTATGAGTTACTGTGCCAGGGATCCTTATGGCAGGGATCTTGGTAGAATCCCCCACTATATTTGTGCCTTTATCTATAAAGACGACATCATCAGTGTGCAAAGATCTATGCTCTGTACTTCCATGCATGGAAGTAGTATAACTATTGTAAGAACGTTATGAAATTTTTTCCACATCGTGTAAGCCTCCCAATTGAGCTTGGATTAATTGTTCTTTTAGGCTATTGGTAGGCCTAGGTAACCAATCTGGGTTATCCTTTACATTAGGCCGATGTCTTTCCATGTTGCTATAGGGGGTTTCAACTATGTCAAATCCTACCATGTATGTGGCAATCCTATCACTTTGGTGAGTAGATAACCCATGCAAGGAAGTGACTTCATGATGACTATCAGGGCATCATGTAGGAATTATGTGATCCTCATATGGATGAGCTTCGCGATGACTATCAAGGTATTATGCGGGAATTATACGATCCTCATATGGGTGAGCTTCATGATGACTATCAGGACATCATACGGGAATGGTGTGATCCTCATGTGGATATTAGAGGTATTCAGGACCTCTCCATACTTTTTTTTTCTTCACCAGCTCATGCTTGAGCTTGGCTAGTTGACATGATGTGCTAACTAGGCAAACCCTAAAGGAAACCCACACTGAAGAAATTTTGACTTTTGAAAAGGGTTGTGGGTACTATATACCAAAATGATCAACACATTGAGCTGATCACAATGGGCTATGACTCCAAAAAGTGACTTCTGGGTCAAAATTTTTTATTTTTGAAATAATTGGCCAACTGGGGCTCATGGAGAAATGCCCACTTTTAGGAATTTTTGGGAAATTTTGAACCATGAAGAGTTAGGACTCAAAATTTTTGGGAGAGGTACCCAAGGGGTTAACTAAGACAACAAAATAAATTTAGAAATTTTTGGATTTATCTAGATCATTTTATGACTATTTTAGTGCAATTTTTCCCTATTTTTGGCCTAAAAAATAGAGTAATCATAAAACCAAAATAATTTTTTTGTTATAGTTCTGATTTTCATAATTTTTGATTCATTGGATGTAAAATCAAAAAGTAGCATTTTTTTTCAATAAATTTCTTTGAAAAATTAGGGTTAGGATTTGGTCCCAGATCAAGGATCTTAGGTGAATTACCTAAACAAAGAAGCACACAAAGTAGACAATATGATTCTCCTTTAAAGATTAGATGTGTGTCCTAAACTAGTTTCAATGTGTTTTAGATGTGTTGTTTTTAAAGAAGACCTTGTGTCACATGTTTTGCTCTTATTGGATGGTATTCTTAGATTGTTAAAGGGATTTCACCTATATACTCACACAAGCCGAATATGGTAGTGAAGTCCATACTCAACGAGGTAGCATAGGTACTACCAACCCTCACCCAGCACATTGTGCATAGTGATACACCCTTTTGAAGATGAGTGCATACTATTTTGCACATATAGGATAGTTCTTGGGTTGGCCTTGGCCACGAAAAGGTCCCAATGATACAATGTCAAGTGAGTCAACCAAGTGGTAATGACCTCCACTGTTGGTCTCGATCAGAGGTTTGGATGTGAGAGCCCAAAACTGTTGATGTTAAAGTGATATGTGATGTGTGGGATTATTTTTATATTAAAGGAAAACTATGCATCAAAGAGCACTCATGATATTTCCCTATATGCCTAAAAAGAACGTTTGATTTCAGAAAAAGCAAACTCTAATTGATTTAAATGACTTTCATACAATGCAATTTCTACTTTGTGATGTAACGGCCTCTAGCTAGGCCACATGCAAGCAAGATTAAATACACAAGATCCTAGACCACTGGAGACTAGGGTAGACCTTGAAAATAGAGGTCTGCTATTCTTAGCAGCAAGTATAGGAAAGCTAAAAGAAAAATCTAAGAAGCTTAAAATGTATTTTTCTTCCATATTTTATTATGTTTCCTTAATAGAAAGAATGCAATTTTACTTGTTGTTTTCTAAAAATAAATTATGGACAAAGAAATAAAATTAGGGAATAACACCAACCTAAGATCCTCATCTGATGATGAAAGGGCTGCCCTCTGCTGCACTTTTTCTACTAGCTATTTTCGACTAGAGCGGTTGCTTCTAGCCATTGACTACACAAGCGATCAGGCTCTACTGGCCACTGTCAACTAGAGTGGCTAAACCCGCACACAAAAAATGCATGAAAAAATTAGTAAATTAATAAAAAATAAAAACTTTGTGGGGGTCCCATCGTGATCACCATCTGTGTGACCTCGGGAAGCGTGCACCACTTATGCTACTTGCATTATTGTATCAAATGAAAGAACAAAAAGCAATATGCATAGCACAAAAATGAGAAAATAAAGAAATATATTTTATTATTAATTTCTTTGCAAATATCAGTTACATATCAGTCCCTCTGAGGGATACCTAGTTTGATATAATAAGATACAAGCAAAATAAAAGTGCAGAAGAATGATGTCCCCTTGCAAAGGGGTGGTGCACTTTTGTAGGCCTCCCGATCTCACACATGAACTTGTATGAGGGCTTATAGACGTCTCCTTCTCCTTATTTCATCCAAGAGAGATCTTATGCTCTGAATGCCTTGAATCGGTCCTGTAAACCTATAACATACATGCATAGAAACAACAGAACACTATCAATAGCATGAGAAGTCTCTTTAGAAGAGGCTCTTATTAGTGAATCTGATAAACATGATATATAAGCATGATAATATTAAAATGCAAGCACAAACTAAGAGATAAATGCATAGAAAACTTAGAAATACGATGTAAATGCATTAATAAAATCAGATCTAAGCTAAAACTAATTAATAAGCTCTTCTTCTCATGAACCAAGGGCTATAGCACTAGATTCCTTGATCCAATTGATGTTCAAGGGTCACCTGTTGTGTCTAGTAAACTAATGGGTGATGAAGAATAAATGGATCTGAAAGTAGGTGCATAGATGTAGCTCAGTCAGATAGTGCTTTGCTACTCCTCAAAGGGGGTATGGATTCACTCTCCAAACTGCTAGGGCTTCACTACACAAAATTTTGATATTCACCGATATTTTTCTTTGCTTGGGATAGTCCATATATAGACCTCCCTATTTTAGATCTAGAACTGGATCATGGCTTCCTAGAGAAGCCAAGTTTTAAATTTACATGCAACTGACCATACCGGGGGGAAAGCATTAGTCACAAATTTGCATTGAAGGGGCAGTTAAGAGGAACTTTGGGAGTTCCTCACCAAAATATACTCACAAGTAATGCAAGGTGTAGTCATACTATGTGATCTCAACTTGTATTCATGGCCAGACTGTGTATGGTGCTAGCTATTGTTTAGAGTAGCGGCTAGGTTTGGCCACTCACAACTTCAGTGACCAGGTTTGGCGGCTACTCTACTTGAGATCGGCTAAGCCTGGATGGGCTATAACTATCCTTTTTAATGGTTAGGACCACTGCTAGCTTTTGGAAAGGTCCAAGATCATTCATATGGTCTGCGGATGTGTCCATATGAGTAGTCTCCTAAATATGATGTATTTTAGGTGTCTACACTTTGCTCTCTATTGAACTTTATATTTTGGATGCCTTGTTTGGATGAATAATCATAGGTTTTGTGACATGTGTCACACCCATTACAAATGAGCACTCCTCTTCTTCTATAACATCCCAATTTCTTGTTCAACGCTCTTTGATCAAACTGTAACATATGGGCACTCGTGTGGGCACTTGTGTGAATCTTGTGGAGGATAACAAGTGTCACCACTTTGTTATAAATCCTATGTGAGGTTTCTTGAGCATTGAAAGAAATGATGTCTTAGAAATATAATGCCAAGTGGCATTCAAACTCTTTGCATGAAGTCCTTCCCTGTAATGTCTTCCATGATAGAGATTATAACTCCTCAAGTCTTTTTGTATGCCATTCCTTTACTTTGCTACATTTCTTGGGTAGCAAGAAATCTATTTATCTACATGTGGATTGACGATGTGCTATGGAGCTTTGAACATTGATTGAGTGCTTCCTTTGGTGGATGGTATTCTCCAAGTTAAAATACCTTGAATGTAACACCTTTGCTCCTCTTCTATACCTCCAATCGTGTTGATTCATGTGTAGATTTTTATGTTTTTTTTTATTAGATATGCACTCTTTTGTCTACATAAATGTAGCTTGATTATATCCTGATATGGGCTTTGATTCTGTAGGTTTTTATGTCCAATATGAGCTCTTTGAGTGGCTCCTTTTTCTTGGGAAGAAGAGTGTTGATGTTCAACCTTCCTTGGATGATTTACCCTGTAGTTAATGTGGCTTTTGTGACACTTTTAAATCTGATCTTTTGTTGTAAAAACCAGATTAGAGTAGTGCAATAAAATATATTATAAATTGTACATAAGGCTTCTTTAATGTACCTTCTTTTGCACTCTATTTCCAGATCTAAAATTCTAGTTTTGTGGCAGATTTTTCCTACAAGGGTTTTGAGGTTGTATTTTATGAGTAAAAATACACTTCCCTTTTTTCTTGGACACTTTGATAACAAATCCAAGCTTAGATAACAATAGATATAAGCTTTTTGATTGATGAAATTTTATGCACTTTCTTTCCTTGCATCCAACCTTGTAATGCTTTGGATTTGAGACTCACCAAGTCTCAATCTTTGAAGCTTCTATTTATGTTTTTGGTTAGTTGTGTTCTTATCTAAATTTTGAAGTATTCTAACCTTTTAGGTGGCTTCAATTGGCCACTATGTATTGCAAATTTTTGTGCTTTAATAATGTCTTTAGACACTTGATACAGATCAAATATTGTGCCTTTCAAAAACACAAATCTAAATTCTTTTGAGAGTAGTATAATAGTGCAAATAAATTTAATAGAAATTATTTTTAATGCACTAACAATTTTAACCTTATCACTCCAATAAAATCTTAAGATAATGCAATTAATAAAATTTACTACAACTAATCAAGAATAATATGAAATGAACCTTCAGTAATTATTCTATAATTTCACTACAATTTAGTATTGTAGGACTTAGTCTTATTTTTATTTTTTCAAAGTAGATGATAGGTAGTTGATAGATGCAATTCTAAATTCTAATAAACTCCTAATTACTGTGCAAATAAATCCTTAAAAATAACATTTTTCCTTTTGCACTTTTGATGATTGTAATCTAATTTTCTTCTTGCAACTTTAATCCAAATACAAGTGCTCTAACAAATCTGATAAGTAATCCAATTAATGAATCTACTTACACCAAAATTTACTTACCTTTTGTTGTATTTATTTTCCTAATTTTGTAGAGGATGTAGATCTTGGTGTCTATGATCACCAAGTTACTACTTCGAGTAGGATCGTGCAAATTTTTGTAGACTATTTTGAACATCTCCTTCTTCACCAAATGATGGTCTCGAAATTTCTTTCATGAGCCTAGGATTTGGTGGCTTGTTCTCCTCTTGTGTTATCCTACTTCTAATGTATATTTGAAGAAGTCTTTGTCTCAGAATCAATGCCTTGTTGTGAGAGGTAATCTTCAAATCTCCAAGATTTGGTGAGCTTCTTCTGTCTTCAAGTCTTCTTGTCGAATTATGACTTCAAGCAGGATCTTCTTCTGGGATTTGACACTCCTTACCAATTTCTTCTTCACGAATTTGGAACTCCTTGACAAATTATTCTTCATGTATTTGGCACTCCTTTCCAAATTCTTCTTCACATATTTGGCACTTCTTGCCAAATTCTTCTTCATAGATTTGGCACTCCTTTCCAAATTCTTTTTCACAAATTTGGCACTTCTTGCCAAATTCTTCTTCATGGATTTATTTCTCCTTGAAAAATTCTTCTTCTTGGGCTTATTGTCAGATGGTGACAATTGTCCCAAGTACTTCATTATCAGGTACTTCACCTTGATAGTGGATTTCTCCAATGAGTTCTCCTAAGAACTCATTTGATGATATTTAGCAAGGCTCTATAGGCCTTTTTCTGGATTCTTCTTGAGATATTTTCTAGGTCTTTAATTTGCATTCCTTGAGACCTTCTCTTCAACCTTCTACTACTAGAACTTGTTGATAAGCAACACACCCCCACTGAAAAATGAGATTCCATCCTTAGAAAATTATGAACTTCCATTTTTGCAGCAGGGACCCTCTTGGTCATTTTCAGTTTTAAATCCATATTTTGCTTGCCTCCTTTTTAAAGTTGTGCTTTTTCTTGCATTCTAGTTGTGTTATCCAAGAATTCACTTTTTACATGCTAGAATCATTCATGCACAAGCAAAATCTTGCACCGTTACCGAGAAAAATCCAGAAAACAGTTGCATAATTCACTGAAAAATCAAACTTTCCATTTTTGGTAGTGTCGCGATATCGCGACACTTCCATTTCGGAAATGTCGCGATATCGCGACAGGTAAGTCAAAATGCGGCTAAGTGCCAGAAGGTCGCGATTTCGCGACATGTCGCGAAATCGCGACGATTTTTGGGAGAGAGAAGCAAGCTGTACGGAGGGCGCGATTTTGCGACATGTCGCGAAATCGCGACATGTCGCATTTTCGCGGCGGGAGAGAGAAAGTGGGGCTGCAGGATGAAAAATCGGCTAAGTCGGAAACATGTTCCAAAATCGCGGTCAACGCGGTCAACGCATGCGGGTAAGGGAGCGTCGCGATATCGCGACGTGTTCTAAAATCGCGGCTGAAAATCAAGAAGCGTACGGAGGCCAGGAAGGGTCGCGATTTCGCGACATGTCGCGAAATCGCGACATGTCGCGTTTTCGCGACCGACGAGGGAGGAAGTTGCCGATGCTCCAGCGAGGTCGCGATTTCGCGACATGTCGCGAAATCGCGACATGTCGCGAATCGCGGTAGGAGAGAGAAAGTCATAGTTGACACGAAAGTGCATTCCGGCGGGAAACGGAAGGCTTCTGGGGTAGCGACACGTGTCAAAGCGTGAATGGGACAAACCGAAGCCGACATGCAAGCTTATTTTGCGGATTTAATCTGTTTTTAATGTTTTAAGCTTCGATTTAATTAAAATGCTAATCTAATGCATCTTTTTGTCTTTCATGCGGGATTCCACGGCACTTACGGGACAACCGGGAAAGACCATAAAGGCGAAGATAAAGTGCGGATTTAGTCAAGGACCGCCATGCTAGGAGAGAAGGCTGCCGGTGAGAGCATTCAACAACAAATTTATTGCAGACTTGATAGCATGAAGACCATTTCAACTCGGGATGGATTTGCGGAGATCGAATTGATGGAGAAGTGGTGACTCATCCGGCTCACCGGCGAGAATTAATGAAAGCATTTATTTGCAGTTGCGAATGAATGCAAGTTGCATTTTATTTTATCTTCTCCATTTATGGCGGTGATCTGCATGATTTGCCGAAGGGTTAAGTTCTATTCGGACTTTGATTTTTAAATGGATTTTTATTGTAAAACCCGGGTCCTAGGGTTTAAGTGCGATAAGATTTAGGGTTTGAGCAAGATATTTTGGAAAAGATCGGAGTCCGTCCACGAGTCTATAAATACAAATTCTAAATGTAATCGCGAGGAGGCGGAGACTTAGAAATAAAGGCTTATAAGCAATTTCTTGCAAATTTTGTGAAATCCTTTGTTTTCGGACTTGGAGTTGATGTGCTTTAGCTTTTACGTGATAGCATGGCCGGGGAGCCTAATCTTTTGCGAGTGTGATAAGTGTATTTTCTTTTGTTATCCGTTCCATTTAAAGTTTGTTAGATATATCTTTGTAAATCTGCCATTGTCAAGATTAAATATCTTTGTTAGGCTTCGGTTGTTCTATTGTCTGCTAGGGGAAATTACAGATTTGAGGTGTAAGTTTGTTCTAATTGCTCTGTCTTCATTGTGCGAGCTAGGTGCTAGGTGAAAGATACCGATTTTAACCAGTTGCCCTTGGATTTATGATTTTTTGCTAGATCCGTTTCACTCTGCCTTGTGCTCTTAGTTGAAAGTGATCTTAGGTAGTTGGACACTTTCTTCAGGATTTGTTACGTTGTGAAGGTGATAGCATAGATAAGATTGATAGTTTAGAGTTTTACAATTTAAAGTCTGATAAACTTCTCTTTTCTGCCTTACCCTACCCTCTCTTTGCTTTACCGTGAATGATCCATTTTTATTTTCTTTGTTTGCCTTTTATTTAAATCTGCTGACCCATGAGAGCTAGATCAAAGAATTCAAGTCAAATCTGATTGTCAACAACTTTTGCAACTCTCGAACAAGTTCGGGAACCCCCTGTAAGGTAACGAGAGCGATCCATATCGAAATCTATTCCGGAAGTGGAAAAGAGTGAATTGCCATTCGACCCAACTCCGTAACTCGCACCTTGGATAACCGACTAGATCCTAAAGATGAGTGGGATCAGTCCCGTGGGTGTCTCCGGAGCTTTCCTTGCCTTCATCCTTTTTTCCGGGGTGTGCATGAAAGCCGGACCAACACCTAATTGGCGCTAGAAGGAGGGCCGAACATCTGTTCTTAGTGCACTTGAGTTGAGAAATCCGACTGTATGTGGAGCTGTAAAGCGTATTTTATCCAAAGTCTGGTAGCCAATTTTCCCCTCCTCCTCAGCCAACACCTAATTGGCGCTAGAAGGAGGGCATGAACTCGGTTCAAGTATTGTAAGGGCATAACGACAACATTTGAAGGACCCACAGTGAACTCCGGACAGTTTTATAAATTGTCAGTGCAGTTTTTAAATTGTCGGTGAGGTTTTAAATTGTCGGTGCTGTTTTAAATTTCCAAATGCGAAACTGTTAAGAGCTGTAAAGTTGTATGTCTTTATTTTATCCAGTCGGCATTTTAACATTTAAAAGTGGCTCGGTTTCATAAATTGTCGTTTAAAGTTTCGACGTTTTTAAATTGTCTCGGTTTTAAATTGTCGGTGCGGTTTTGAAATTGTCGGTGCGGTTTTGAAAGTTGTCGGTGCGTTTTTGAAATTGCCAGAGAAGGCCTTAAGTTCAGTGGTTTGTTAAGAACAGTTCTATCATCACTTGCAGTTATCCAATTACAAATCAGAACATCACTGTCAGCCAAGTAATAATGGCAAATTGGTTGGGCCCCACCGCTTTGAACATTCCGGGTATAGCCCATGACTTGCCCAGAAGTCCAGAAAGGTATCTCCCCAGGTACAAACATGATGGGACAAGAACTGCAGAAGAACATCTGCTAGCTTTTAAAAATGCTTTAAAATTGTTAAATATACAGCATGAAGATGTTGCCTGCAGATTGTTCCCGTTCACTCTCCAGGAGGGAGCTTATGACTGGTTTTTAAACCTCACCAGCAATTCCATTACTAGCTGGGATGATCTAGAGAAAGCTTTTATATCACGGTTCGGTGAAGTGATAGATCCCGACATTTTATATCGGCAATTTTCCAGCATCAAGAGAGAGTCGGGAGAAACTGTCAGGTCTTTCAATATGAGGTTCCAAAGAGCTTACGGTAGAATTACTGGCCATTACATCCCAAATGCAAATCTGGCCTTAGAAATCTACAAGAATGCATTGGATTCGGTGACCTCTATTTTCCTCAAGAGAGATATTAATATCACAACCCTGGCAGAGGCTTATAAAGAAGCCTTAATTCTTGAAAGGCAGGTTAGGGCCTCAAATTTTGAGCAGTCCTTTGATATCCTATGTTACACAAAACATGCCTGTTCCAAACCCCATTCCACATCATGAGTTAGTGCCAACATGTCATGCTCTACCCAAGGAGACTCCGTTAACTGTGACATCCACTCAGCATGTGCAAAATACAGAGAAAAGTTTTGACAAATTCAAAGTGCAGGTGCTTGAAGTGAGCGAGTTGTGATACGGCACCACCCAAATCCGAAGTTTTTCCTGGTGAGTTAAATTTTCCTGGAGATCAAAGAAATATTGATCTTTCTAGTTCACCCAAAAATAGTACAACCGGGGTTTCGGATTCTGTCACTTTTCCCGAAGAGACGAGAAAGTCTTGTCCGGACTTACGTGGATGAAATGCAAGATTTTCAACGAGTTCAAAATGGACGAGTTATGACTTGAAATGTGAGAGTCCAGAACTTAACAATGATCCTTCCTCATCAGAGGATGATGAAAGTGAGATTCAATCTCACTATGCAGAAGTAACTGAGGAGGATAGCATCATTGAGGATATGAGGGAACTTAAAGCTGACATCACCCTCTATGAACTGCCTCAGATTGTTGGACAAAACATTAACTTGATTGAGGCTTACTTTGGACCACCTGTTGAATTTCAAGAAAAGGAGGAAAAGATGGTAAATATGAATGTGGTCAGCCAACTTGGAATTGATGAACTGTCTCAACATAAGCCTGCAACTTCTGAACATAATATCAAAGATAAGGCTATAAACTGTGTTGATGCAGATATTGGAGTTTATGATTTGGTAAGCGAAAAGGTGAGAACGATTATAGCCCTAATCAATAACAACAATGATGTTTGGACATTGCACATTGATGAGGTTAAGTCTAAGCAAGGCTCAGGTGAAAAGGAAAATTGTAAGCATTATGCTAGAGGGATAAAAATTGAAGTCCTGGATATTGAAGTAGTGCAGCAACCACAAAATGTTCAAGTTGTTAAGAACCAGGGCATACGAGATAAAACATGATTTCTTTCGGTTGTCACATCATTTTGAAAATGTGGTGGTGCAGGTCCGTCAAGGTTTTAAAGTATTTGATCCTGGGGGTTTTTTACATTCAGTCCTTTTGAAAGAACTCTGCAAACCCTTTAATTAGAAGCATAAACATGTTATCATATGATTTGTTATTATATGATTTGTTTAATTTGAAGGAGTTGCGGATTTGTTTTTCAAATGGGACGGGGAAGACGATAAACCCAAGTCTTTCCCGGATAGCAAATTTTTGAAGCACAGTCTGGAGTGCATTTCGTCACTCGAAAGGTAATTTTTTTTAAATTACTTGCATGGTCAAAAATTTTTAAAGCACCATTTCTCTGCTTTCCCAACTGCTGCATTTTTTGAGTATGAAGGGAAGTTGTAACATATGTATGCATTGTAAATAAGCTTTGAAGTTTTTCAGTTTTATTTCTTTGTCAGTGCAGTTTTTATCTGTTTCAGTTTAATTTTAATGCTCTGCAGTTTTAATTTATTTGTTTTTCGGTTTATTTCTTTGTCGGTGCGGTTTTATTTTTAAATGTACGTACGGTTGCGATTTTCAGTTTTCTTTAGTTGTTTTTCAGTTTTAGCTTGTGCAGTTTATTTCTTTTGTCAGTGCTTTTTATTTCCTTTCTTTGTCTTTTTATTTTAGCTTGCTTTTATTTTAGTCTGTACAGTCTTTTCTTTATTGCATTTCTTTTTCTTTGCTATCTGTACAGTTGCAGTTGCAGTTGCAGTTTATTTTATTTCAGTTGCAGTTTAGCTGTCTGTACAGTTGCAGTTTATTTTATTTCAGTTGCAGTTTTTATTTTTATTTTTGCTTCAGTTCTTTTAGTTTATTTCTTTTATTGCCTGTACAGTTTTTATTTTCTTCCCTGCTTTTTCCTTTTCTTTGTCAATACCTTGCGGTTTGTTTGTTTTTCCTTTGTACTGTACGGTTTCGGTGTTTAGTTTACTTTTTGCATGCAGTTTTATTCTGTTTTGCTTTGAAGCCTGTGCCTGTCCTTGGAAGCCTGTGCAAAGTCCTTTGGCTTCTAAAATTTTCTGTCCTTAACCTCTGCCTGAGCAATCAATGAAAAGTCAGCCTGCTAAAAAATTGTTTTATTCCTAGCTGATAAATCCTCAATCCAGTGCCTCCCCATTCTGCTCATTATTCTAATTGAGATAGTCTGCTTGCACTAAACTGTGGAACTATTTTGTTATCCAGGATGAAGGTAGAGAGATGATTGGATCTTGTGTCTTACTTGCCACAGTTGTTTTAATGATAGAAAAACTGTTATCTTTGTTTAGTTGGAGGAACTCCGGGGAATCCAAGAAAAGTCTGGTTATAAGAGGGGACTATGGTTCATACAATTATTTGGGTGTCACCGAGAGGCTATCAATGCCTAGGCTGAAGCAGTTCCAGTTGATCAAATATTAAAAGAAAATTGTAATTTCTCTAAGGTCTTCCGAGATAGTGATATATTTCAAAAGAAGAGAGATAAAAAAAAAAGAGATAAGAAAAAAAAGAAAAAAAGAAAAAAAAGAGTTATATGATCAAAAGAGGCAGCCAATATTAGATTACGCCCTACAGTTGTAAATTGGGTCGTGTAAATCTAAAGGGTAACTCTGTCTAGGCTGTAAAAAGCTAAACTAGTAAACAAGCTCTACTCGGTTTCCCCTTTTACAATCTAGAAAAGTTGATTAATCCAAGTTTATCATTCAATTTAGTCATCCTTGAAGAAAGTTTTATACCCTTTGTAATTGCACATCAGAAATCTTCCTTGAAGTAATCCAGCCCAGTATGTCCTTGGGAAATTTTAACAATTGGCAGTTAGTAGTCAATTTATTGTGAAGAATGCCTGTGGCAAGGCATGATGCATGGTCTTTTTGTTTTGAAACCAGAGTCTTGGGTTCTAAAATAGTGCTACTATTTTACCCGCAGATATCGCCATTCAATTAGGTGTTGGTCCGGCTTTCATGCACACCCCGGGAAAAAGGATGAAGGCAAGGAAAGCTCCGGAGACACCCACGGGACTGATCCCACTCATCTTTAGGATCTAGCTGGTTATCCAAGGTGCGAGTTACCGAGTTGGGTCGAATGGCAATTCACTCTTTTCCACTTACGGAATAGATTTCGATATGGGTGCTCTGTTACCTTACGGGGGTTCTGAACTTGTTCGGTAGTTGCAAAAGTTGTTGACAATCAGATTTGACTTGAATTCTTTGATCTAGCTCTCATGGGTCGTGATTTAAATAAAAGGCAAACAAAGAAAATAAAAATGGATCATTCACGGAAAGCAAAGAGAGGGTAGGGTAAGGCAGAAAAGAGAAGTTTATCAGACTTTAAATTGTAAAACTCTAAACTATCAATCTTATCTATGCTATCAGCTTCACAACGAGAACAAATCCCGAGAAGAAAGTGTCCGATCGGTCTAAGATCACTTTCAACTAAGAGCACAAGGCGAGTGAAACGGATCTAGCGAGAAAATTATAAATCCAAGGGCAGCTGGTTAAAGCGGTATCTTTCACCGGCGGCCTAGCTCGCACAGATGAAGACAGAGCAATTAGAACAAACTTAACCTCAAATCTGTAATTTCCCCTAGCGAGACAATAGAACAAGCTGAAGCCCTAACGACATATTTAATCTTGACAATGGCGATTTACTGACATATATCTAACAAACTTTAAATGGAACGGATAACAAAAGAAAATACACTTATCACACTCTGCAAAAGATTAGGCTCCTGGCCATGCTATCACAGAAAAGCTAAAGCACATCAACTCCAAGTCCAGAAACAAAGGATTTCACAAAATTTGCAAGAAATTGCTTATAAGCCTTTATTTCTAAGTCTCCGCCTCCTGCGATTACATTTAGAATTTGTATTTATAGACTCAGGACGAGACCACGATCTTTTCCAAAATATCTTGCTCAAACCCTAAATCTTATCGCACTTAAACCCTAGGACCGGGTTTTACAATAAAAATCCATTTAAAAATCAAAGTCCGAATAGAACTTAACCCTTCGGCAAATACAGTGCGATCAGCTGCCATAAATGGAGAAGATAAAATCAAATGCAATTTTCATTCATCCGCATCTGCAAATAAATGCTTTCATTAATTCTGCTGGTGAGCCGGATGAGTCACCACTTCTCCATCAATTCGATCTCCGCAAATCCATCTCGAAGTTGAAATGGTCTTCATGCTATCAAGTCTGCAATAAATTTGTTGTTGAATGCTCTCACCGGCAGCTTCTCTCCTAGCATGGCGGTCCTTGACTAAATCCGCACTTTATCTTCGCCTTTATGGTCTTTCCCGGTTGTCCCGTAAGTGCCAGGTGGAATCCTGCATGAAAGACAAAAAGATGCATTAGATTAGCATTTTAATTAAATCAGAAGCTTAAAACATTAAAAACAGATTAAATCCGCAAAATAAGCTTGCATGTCGACTCTGTTTGTCTCATTCACGCTTTGACACGTGTCGCTACCCCGGGAAGCCTTACGTTTCCCGCCGGAATGCACTTTCAGGTCAACTATGACTTTCTCTCTCCTACGCGATTCTGCGACATGTCGCGATTTCGCGACATGTCGCGAAATCGCGACCACTGACGCATCGGCAACTTCCTCCCTCGTCGGCCGCGAAAACGCGACATGTCGCGATTTCGCGACATGTCGCGAAATCGCGACCCTTCACGGCCTCCGTACGCTTCTTGATTTTCAGCCGCGATTTTAGAACACGTCGCGATATCGCGACAGTTCCCACACGCATGCGTTGACCGCGTTGACCGCGATTTTGGAACATGTTTCTGACTTAGCCGATTTTTCATCCTGCAGCCCACTTTCTCTCTCCTGCCGCGAAAATACGACATGTCGCGATTTCGCGACATGTCGCAAAATCGCGACCTCCGTACAGCTTGCTTCTCTCTCCCAAAAACTGTCGCGATTTCGCGACATGTCGCGAAATCGCGACCTTTCTGGCACTTAGCTGCATTTTGACTTACTGTCGCGATATCGCGACATTTCCGAAAAATGGAAGTGTCGCGATATCGCGACACTACCAAAAATGGAAAGTTTGATTTTTCGGTGAATTATGCAAGCTGTTTTATGGATTTTTCTCGGTACCGGTGCAAGATTTTGCTTGTGCATGAATGATTCTAGCATGTAAAAAGTGAATTCTTGGATAACACGGCTAGAATGCAAGAAAAAGCACAACTTTAAAAAGGAGGCAAGCAAAATATGGATTTAAAACTGAAAATGACCAAGAGGGTCCCTGCTGCAAAAATGGAAGTTCATAATTTTCTAAGGATGGAATCTCATTTTTCAGTGGGGGTGTGTTGCTTATCAACAGAACTATTGGTGGTGAGATCTTCTTATGTATCTTCTAATTCTATTGATTCTAGCTTCAAGCAGGACTCTCCTAGTCATTCTTCTTCTTCTTCTTCTTCCAAGACTGGAAGTTCTTCAATGAGATCTTCTTCTGATCTCTTCACTTTTGCTTTAGGTGTTGAGTTGATTTTGAAGAAGATACTCTTCCTAAATTTCTTGTAGGAAGTTTCCCAACTCATTGAATCTTCTTTCCCTGCAACAAATATATTAGTACTAAAATCTTAATCTGCTCTAAATTAGATATTCTTTTTGAATTCTTCTTCAGGATTAAGGCTTTTATGGACCTTTTTTAGTATCAAGGTTTCTATGGCATTTTTTTCAGTACCAAGGCTTCTATGGCCTTTTCCAGTATCAAGGCTTCTATGGTATTTTCAATATCAAGGCTTCTATGGCCTTTTTAGTATCAAGGCTTCTATGGAATTTTCAATATCAAGATTTTTTTGGCTTCTTATTCAATAGTATTCAACTATGAAGTTCTTCAATCTAGCAATGGAGATCTTCAGTTTCCTAACTTCATCACGATTATTCACTAGAAATATTCTTTTACAGTGTTCTTCTCTTGCACAAGAAACTAATATCTACACTATGAGGGCATGCTTATCTTTGAGCAACGAAGTTGGAGTCTCCTAGCTTTCTGTTGCATGAGGAGTCCCAATCCTCTAAGAATTAATTTTCTACAACAAAAGAAACTTTAGGCAACAATTAGCAAATTCCAGATAACCTAGATGATCTTCACTAGATGATTTGTCAATCTAGTGGATTGAATGTTGATTCCTAGTCTTCACAAGTTTTCCTTGTAACTCTATGGAAAAGACTCTAGACAAATAAAATATCAGTATATTTTGAAACTAAGATTTATTTTAGTCCTAACTTTGTGACTCTCTGTAATTCTACCACCTATATTTTTTTGATATCTTTTGATAGTGGCTAGTCCAGCAATGCATTAGTTTGATAAAATACTCAGGCTCAATGATAATGGTGGTTTCCCTAGCGACCTACACAGACTAGATCTACCATAGCTTTGGTATCACTATTAGATTTTTATGTAATGAACACTGGAAGATAACAATCACAAGATGTAGAATAATATGAAAGAAAGTAAATATGCTAAATGACTGAAATATTCTATAAATATAAATCATGTAAAAGAATACAATGTAGCTATGGAGGAAATAAAAACTCCATTAATAAATCTATTGAACTACATTGCATCCATCACCAATGGATGGTGAAGTACATAGAACTGTACTATCCCCTAAGCTACACTATATGACTATGTCCCTTGACTCTATATCTATCTAACAATGAGGCCTTTCTTATATAGGAAAATAGGTTCCTTGGCCAACACTCTACCTAGCTATGCAAGGGACAACTTGCACATATACAACTTACACATTGACACTTGTGAATTTATTACATTACATGAAGTAACTAGATAACTTGCCCCTAAAGTAATCTAAGTATGTACCTTGGAAGATACATTTATATAACCCAAATTATGGAATAGACTCTATTTCTAATATTTATTATCCAGGAAATTCACTACTTCCACTAAATTTTCTAAGGTTTCCTTTATAATCACAATAAAAAATAAGTTTTATGAACTCAACTTATGGATATTTCCATTTTACCATGAGTCAATATAGATCTTTTGCATTAAATTCATTGCCACTGATCACCCTTGTATGTATATTCAAATTCTATAACCAAGTATCTAAAACATATATTTCACACCTAAGACTTCCCATGATGAGCACCATTCGTGTTAAATCCATTACCCCCTTTAATTTATACTCCATACAAATATAATAAGAGATGGTATTAAAAAACCACTCAAGTAATATGCATATACACAAATAAAATATTATTTCTTATGAAATATATTAATGTTATAATTTTAGTTGCACTAATGTTTTATACACTTTCATATTGATGCATTTCTTTTTGTCTAGTCGTTTACTTCTTTTTCATACTCCAAATAGTTTTTCCAAATTTTTATTTTTATTTTAATAATTGTGCCATTGGAGTTATAGACAAGCTACCCCTCTCTATTTTAAACAACCCCTCTTTTAAAATATGTGAGAGGTTCTCTAGGAAATTTCTAGTATTTACTTATTAGTTTCATTATAATATTATATATTAGTTTTCAATATTAAACCTTGAAGTTACCGTTTAAAGGATAAGTTGAACTATTCCTCCTACTTCAAGATTGAAGAGTGAAAATTAAAACTTGAATTTTTATATGAAATACATTTTTAATTTTGCCCTAATCTAAATGGTAAAATAACATTTGAAGAGTTGTGATGGTTGCAATTTTTATTCCTACTTTGGAGAAACCACAATTCATTAGCCTCCCAACAAGTTCTTTTAGAACAAGGTGTTGTCACCTAGTATCCTCATTAAGGCATGTCATTCTTTTGGCTACTCATTAAGGTAAATTATTAACATGTGACAGTTTGTAAATCAATATTTATCACAAACCTATTGTGTATTTTTTGTGAAGAAGATTTAATAAACATTGGGTCATCTACTTCTTTATTGTCCTTTTGCTTTCACTATTTAGAGGCTTTTTGTTAAGAAAATGAGAATATACTAGGTCATTCCATTGATATTGAAAGAATTGATGAAGTATTGGATCATTTATTTCAAAGAAAAGACATTAGGTATCTTTTGGAGGATTGGTCATGGTATTATTTACTAGAATACGTGTATTAAAAGGAATAACAAATATTAAAAAAAAAACTTACAATTATATTCAAGTTTGGATTCATATTATTGCTTCTCATTTAGAGTGTTTATAAATGTGGTGTCCATATTGGAAAGTTTTAGGTTTGGAAAAAAATTATATTGGCCTCTTGGTTGATGGATTTTGAAGCCTTAATATTAATATAAACTCACAAGATCAAATATAAGATAGCCACAAAATAGTAAGATCAAGATAATGATGTAAGCAAAATAATATGAGCAAACTAATATGTATATCAAGGCTTATAATATATCAACTAACATTCATTAATAAGCAACAATTATGAATGTAAATAGCCTGAATCATACATGTACAAAGCATGTAGCACAACTTACAATATTAGTTGCTCAAATGTATGTAAACTTTATTACTCCTCTTTCTCTTACAATATAGCACTTGCTTTTCTACACTTGATGAATGATGATTGATGTTGGATAGATCGATAATAGATGCTTCTCTATGGAGTACTATATAGCTATAGTAGAATGACTCTTTGTATACCTAACTATTCCTTTCCATATTCCAAGTCTCATGACTCTTGGCTTCTCTACTTGACACTTGCATACACATGACTATATCTTGTATGCACACCTAGACATGACTCTTCACTTAGAATACTCTAATCTAAGGATACTTGTGCACACTTACATATAAGAAACTTGTGCACATAGACTCACATTACACTTGCACACTTACTCACATGACACTTGTGCATTTCTTACACAATATTATATTACATAAAATATTACTCACCTTGGAGGTAAGCCTTTTTGGGGCAAAGGTAGTAGTCTAACTTGATTGCACTAAGTGTGCACCAGCTTGATGATGATGGTACCAACCCCAAGCCATTAGGGGTCTCCCTCACTTCGGTCACATTTACTGAGGTGAGGTAGGTGTTATTAAGGCAACTCTAATGATTTAACCTGTGCTTAGAAGAAACTTCCCCAGGGATAATGACTAACCTTATGCCCAATAGTTAAATATAAAAGGTATGTTATCTATTCCCTTATATATATTACTCACACTCTAAACTAAGACTCAACCCTAGTCTAATATTTACAAGATGTACCATGAAGGTACCATGGGGGTACATTAGCATATACCAAATAATGTAATATACTCCAACACCCCCCTGTATTACATTATTTGGTTATTGAAGACTTTAGTCTTCAATCATAGTCTTCGTACTTCAAGTGACTTTGTAATGGATTTGATCTTTACCTTGATCTTCATCTTGTTTTTCTTCTTGCTTGAATTTATCTTTGAATTCAGCTTCATGTATTTCAGTCTTTGTAGCTTCAATATTATGTCTCTTGAAATTTCTCATTGTCATAAGATTCATGCATAAGAATATTTTCTTTGTCTTTGTCCTTAGAATAATATGACCCCTTTTCCTGTATAGAGACTTGAGCATTCGATTAAAGCATCACAATAGGTTCCTAAGTTAGATGAACTTGGAATATAAATATTGCATGAAGAATGAAATATTTTCCTAGAAATGATTCATCTACTTTTGCTTTCTTCTTGAGGGATTCAATTAACTCTTTTTGTTTTACATTTTATTCTTTATAAAACTTGAGTATAAGTAGTTCCATATACATTATGCTACCAATGTCTACAGGTATCATAATACTATTCTTTTCATCATCAATTGCTTCAATAATTCTTACATGTAAATAATACTCAAATGTTTCATCTATAGCTTCACTATAGATTAAATTTGAGACTAGATCTATCTTTCCTTCAGATTTTTCATTCAAATTCTTGATACCAAATTTTATGACATTTGCTTTTTTCTTTTCATATCATGAACTCCATATTGTTATCCATTGAATTCCTATATTTTGATTCTTTTGAAGTAGACATCCTTATATCTCCCTAAGTTTAAATAAATCAAAGTTTCTAAATTAAAAAACCTATGAAGTAGAAATCCTTATATCTCCCTAATTGTTAGAAACTAAGAAAATAAGAATTTTGCAAATTTAATTTTCTTAAGTTTGATGTTGAACTCCTTTTGACTCCCAAATTAATTAATTTGCAAAAATTCAATAATCTATTATTTCAAAAATTAATAAAGCAAATCAAATTCAAATTTATCTAACTATTAAAAATATTAAAATTCTTATAACTCCAATATTAAATTATCATCCTACTTATCACTCCATATCAAAAAATATTAAATTAAACCTTATCACTCAATTAACTTTTACCTTTTAAAAAAACTCAATTAAAAAATATTTAATCCTATCTTATCACTCATTTAAAAGACTTTGAAAACCCTAAAATAAAAAAATTACCTTCTAAATTTTGCATAGCCCGCCCTATCACCTTTGAATGCTTTGAGTGCTTTGAATTACATTTCCACACTCATGTGGATTGATTTTATTTAACTCGCTCAAATGCTACGTGCCTACGGATGGACGTGTCACTTTAGGTATGTAAAAAATGAAACGTTAGGATTTCTTAAATTTCCATTGCATTGAGAATGTTACATCTCCAAGTTATGCAAGGATCATTTCTTGTTTGTGCTGCTATCTCCCTGAGTAGTCTGTGAGTGTTGCACTTCCTTCTCTACCAATGATGTGTCTTTACCGATTAAACTATCCTTACTAACATTCACTTTGTTCGTTCACTCTCCTTTTGACATTATGTAGAAGGGGTTTACTCGACCCTTGGATTTTCTTCTTTCTTATTTGTATCTTGGTGCTTCCTCTTATTGCATTGGATCAACTATATATTCCTCTTCCAACAATGGCTCTTGGAGATTGACTAAGATATTTTCTCTTCTTGAGTTGGGTCGACTATGGTTTTTCCTCTTCCAACAATGGATCGACTCATGGAGACTATGTCACTACTCTCTTCTTACTATGTTTCTTCTTCTCTTTTTTGATTGACACACTATATCTCATTTGTATATTGTTGCTTCTACTTATTTTTAATATGTTTCTCCTTTTTGTAGGTCAAACAACGCTCATGGTCATGTTGGCTCTTTATTTGGCAGTGGATGCTCTATGTTCTCTTTGCTAAATAACTTGAAACTATTATGCTAGCTCTTTAACATTAATGTATGCAAAATAATGTTGCCCTAAAACTCTATCCTTGGGCATCCAAAAACTTTATCCTTTATACCTTGAGCATATTTTCCAAGCTAGTACCTTGAGCTTCTACTCTTTCTTCTAATGGCCACTTGCTAATTGTTGTTGTACTTACTGCAATCTAGAGCCTCTTCTTGATCAAACTTCTTTTCTTAATATTTTTTTAGGTCTTATTTCTTTAATAGGACTTCTATTTGATGGTTGCTCTTATCAAGCCACTATGTCAAGGTCTATAACCTATAAATTTTCTATGTCAAGGTCTGTCTTCAAGGCCTGAATCTTTTCTTTATGTCAAGGTCTCACTTCAAGACTTGAAACTTCTCATAGATCACCTCTATTCTGAACAATTTTTTAGAATAGATAACCTCGACCTATTGTTGTTCTATATTTGTCAAGGTCTCTCTTCAATACCTGAATATTTTTGCAACTTTTAATTAACCTCAGCTTGATGAAATTTGACTATAAGATAGATATATCAGTCCTTGATATATCCTTTTTCTTTTCTACTTTATCTTACAATTGAATATGAAAGTATTCTCTATCTATTATAGGAAGATTCTCACACTTTTGATGATCAATATTTGTTGCATAAATATCTTAGGTCACACCTAAGAACCCAAATAATGTCAAGGTGACTTAGATTTCCCTAATGCCTCAATAAAAATCAGAATGACTTGATTGTACCAAATCCTTCAACTTCCTCCTAAGTTGATAGAAATTAGTGTCAAGGATTATCTATGTCCTTGAAATTATTTTTATGTCAAGGGTTGGCTATTTCCTTGTAATGATCAACTATATTAAAGTTGATTCACCCTCCAATAGTTGAGTCCTTGTCTTCACTAGTTATAATTGTGGAAAGACCCTATAGATGAGTCCTAGTATTCACTAGTTATTTTTCAACCATGGAAAGACTCTATAGCTAAGTCTTAGTCTTCACTAGTTATTTTGCAACGATGGAAAAACTCTATAACTAAGTCCTAGTCTTCACTAGTTATTTTACAATTGTGGAAAGACTCTATAGCTAAGTCTTAGTCTTCACTAGTTATTTTGCAACCGTGGAAAGACTCTATAACTAAGTCCTAGTATTCACTAGTTATTTTACAACCATGGAGAGACTCTATAACTAAGTCCTAGTCTTCACTAGTTGTTCCTACAACTTTGGAATTACTGTAGCCTCTTTTCTTACTTTGATATTACAATAGAGTCTAGGTTTATTTCCCTTTAAAGTAGACAACCTCTAAACCAATTCTATCAAACTGGACAAAATTGATTTTGTATGCAGCTAAATAAATTCAACCTATGCAAGAAATTACTCATAGTGACTTTGATACCACTGATGGATTTTGAAGCCTTAATATTAATATAAACTTAGGATAATTTTCACAGGATCAAATATAAGATAGTCACAAAACAATAAGATCAAGTTAATGATGTAGGTAAAATAATATGAGCAAACTAATATGTATATCAAGGCTTATAATATATCAACTAACATTCATTAATAAACAATAATTATGAATGTAAATAGCCTGAATCATACATGTACAAAGCATGTAGCACAACTTACAATATTAGTTGCTCAAATGTATGCAAACTTTATTACTCCTATTTCTCTTACAATATAGCACTTGCTTTTCTACACTTGATGAATGATGATTGATATTGGATAGATGGATAATAGATGCTTCTCTATGGAGTACTATATAGCCATAGTAGAATGACTCTTTGTATACTTGATTATTCCTTTTCATATGCCAAGTCTCATGACTCTTGACTTCTCTACTTGACACTTGCATACACATGAATCTATCTTGTATGCACACCTAGACATGACTCTTCACTTAGCATACTCTAATCTAAGGACACTTGTGCACATAGACTCACATTACACTTGCACACTTACTCACATGACACTTGTGCATTTCCTGTACATTATTACATTACATAAAATATTACTCAACCATAATCTAATATTTACAAGATGTACCATGACGGTACCATGGGGGTACATTATCATGTACCAAATAATGTAATATACTCCAATATTGGTTAAAGGATTTGAATATACATTAGATAATTTCTAATAATGGATTTAGTGTAAGGATATACATTGATTAATGGTAAAAAATATTAAAAATTTGGATTGATCAAACTTAACTATGGTACTTCAAAAGAAACTTTGGGAAAACTATTGGAGATGGTGTGCAAAATTCTCATCATCTACTTAGAATAATATCAAGGTTGTCATAAAAAATGAATGAAAATATTAGTTAATTGGAAGAGATTTGGATTAATGATTGATGGAAGTAGTTTCTTAAAAATTTTAGCATATCTATAAAGCAAAAAATGTGTGACAAATAATTTAACTAATCTTAGCATTGATCCTTGACTTTGGTAAAATTCAATTTATAGAAGGATCAAGAGAAATTATCCCTATTTAAAAAAAAAAAAGAACCTCCTTTAAAGTAGGAAGATATTACATTACATAAAATATAACTCACTCTAAACTAAGACTCAACCCTAATCTAATATTTACAAGATGTACCATGAAGGTACCATGGGGGTACATTAGTATGTATCAAATAATGTTATAAACTTCAACATTGGTTAAAGGATTTGAATATACATTAGATTATTTCTAATAATGGGGTTAGTGTAAGGATATACATTGATTAATGGTAAAAAAATATTAAAAATTTGGATCGATCAAGCTTAACTATGGTACTTCAAAAGAAAATTTAGAAAAACTATTGGAGATGATGTGCGAAATTCTATCATCTACTTAGAATAATATCAAGGTTGTCATAAAAATGAATAAAAATATTAGTTAATTGAGAGATATTTGGATCAACAATAATATTACTGATGATTGATGGAAGTAATTTCTTATAAGGTTTAGCATATCTATAAAGCAAAAAAATGTGTGACAAATAATTAACTAATCATAGCATTGATCCTTGACTTGGTAAAATTCAATTTATAGAAGGATCAAGAGAAATTCTCCCTAATAGGAAAAAAAAAGGCATCCTTTAAAATAGGAAGATATCAAATGACATTAGTGGTCGAGGAAATATAATACCACTCTATAGTCATTGATATAATATTGTTAAGATTGTTTCAATCCCATACATCTTTAAAAATATTGATTTGTGAAAAATTTACTGACAAATATAATATTCTAATATCTTAATGAAAATCATATATATTCTTTACATATATTTACTAATGAAGATCATCATTCATTTTTTATTTATTTTAAATTTAATTTTATATTAAATACGAGTTTAGATGTTGAGATCAATAAAAACTATTACACACATTGAAAAAATTATATTTAATAATATATACCATTGTTATTTAATTTTATAAATAGATAGATAGAGGAGAGTTAGTTACAACCATTTTTAGTAACTGACCAGCGTAGGGTTCAAACCATAGGAACTGCTCCCAACAAACCTATTCGTCTCGTTCTTGTTGACCTGGTGTGAGATTGTAGGGTTCAAACCATAAAAACTAACCATAAGAACTGCTCCTAAAAAAACCTATTTATCTCGTTCTTGTTGACTTGGCGTGAAACCAATCACTTTAGGTTCATACCCTTGGTGTATATATATATATATTAATACCACTTTATAGTCATTGATATAATATTTTTAAGATTGTTTCAATCCCATACAACTTAAAAAATATTGATTTGTGAAAAATTTACTAACAAATATAATATTATAATATCTTAATGAAAATCATATATTCTTATACATATATTTACTAATGAAGATCATCATTCATTTTCTACATATTTTTAAATTTAAGTTTATATTACATACGAGTTTAGATGTTGAGATCAATAAAAACTATTACACACATTGAAAAGATTAAATTTAATAATATATACCATTGTTATTTAATTTTATAGATAGATAGATAAAGGAGAGTTAGTTACAACCATTTTTAGTAACTGGTCAACGTAGGGTTCAAACCACAGGAACTGCTCCCAACAAACCTATTCGTCTCGTTCTTGTTGACCTGGTGTGAGGTCATAGGATTCAAACCACAGGAACTGCTCCTAACAAACCTATTTGTCTCATTCTTGTTGACTTGGCATGATATGGGGACCACTGATCGCTTTAGGTTCATACCATTGTCGTCGTGAGACGCGTACTCAAAGGATTCAAAATAGACTACTACCTTTGCAAAGGGTTGGCTTCCCCCAAGATTTGAACCTAGGTCTCTTCTTGGTAAGTGCCCAACCACACATGCATTTACCAATCCACCTAACGCTTAGGGGTTATATATATATATATATATATATATATATATATATATATATATATATATATATATTGGGTAATATTAAGATATTGGGGTTTTGATAAGGAATCCCCCAACCTGTTACAACAACTCCACTAGGGAGACACACACCCACCCCCTCACACACTCACCCACGCCAAGGTTTGAACCTTGGACCTCCTGAAGAAGAGCCAAAGCCCAAACCGTGCACCCCCGGGTACGTTTTAATTTTATATATTACATTAAATGTAATATTTTTATAAAATATTTTTTATTTTTATTATATATATATATATATATATATATATATTTATTTATTTATTTATTAACTGCATAATACTACACTACAATAATATATAATAAAAATAAAAGTTACACTATTTCAATTCTATATAATTAATTAAAAATAAACAAATTTATTTATTTTTCAAGATAGCCCGAAATACAACTTCAGATTCAGATTCCATGATTCCTTTTTTTTAAATTGTTAGAAAGAAAGCACACAGAGGCAACCAAACATTACTTGTCGCTGCAAAAGATCAGTTGAACTGCAGGGAGGAGGGAAAAATAAAAAAAAATAGACTCTGAATATGACAGGATTAAAATCTGACAACCCAAAAATAAAAAATAAAAATGTTGAGTTTACCGTGCAATAATGCAAGGACGGCTGCCATATTTCGCCCGCCTCTTAGCACAGTCTTACATGCAATTATGCATACAAAAATTACAATTACATACCATACAAGCTCAAAATACAGTCGAGATTACTCACCTCAGAATTTAATCCAACAACATAAACTTTGAAAAGCTGACGTAATCTGGCATGCATGCATTCAGGAGTACATGTTACAATTACATACCATACAAGCTTAACATACGGTTGAGATTACTCATCTCAGATTAAATCTAACAAACCAAACTTTGAAAAGCTGACGTGATCTGGAATGCATGCATTCAGTACATGATGAAATTTGTCATCTTGAATCTACACAAAGAATTTCTAGCCCTAAAAACTTAGGGAGTCAAGAAGGGTTCCAATGTCTTTGGTACTTTTGACAGTAATATGTTTGGTTAACATTTCTTTGACACTGAACCTTTGAGTCCCTTTGACAATTAACAATACCCCTGATGTTTGCTTGAGGAACATCAGAAAAGGAAAAAAGAACCAGAAGTCATGTGTGTATATATCCTAATCGAGCCCCACAAGTTGAATGAATTTCGGGTACTGTATATCTTCTGTATGCATATGTGGCATTGTGGACTAGAAGTAATTGATGACATAAACAGCTCTAATGAATGATGATATTATTGTACTAATAGATGGTGCAGCTGATTAGGGCATGTATAGTTTGTTGCCACATTTGCATCTCCATGCCTCTGGGTAGTACTCTGCTGTGATGGGTGTCTCTGGTGGCACAGGTACATGAACAGGTTTGCACGGGGTGCACTTCCCACACTTGGAGACACACTTTGGTGGGGAGGATCCTGGTCCACTCAGAAACCTTCTCCCTCTTATTCCAACTCCTCTATTTCTGCAATTATTATCTGTTGAACCTCTTATATGATGTAGCAGAAAATTTATTGTTTTCTGCTCCTGCAAACACACAAGCCCCCCTCAACAAAAAAAAAATAGGCAAACATACTTTATAGCAAACCAGAAAGAAATATGCAGAATGCAAACACAACATAAAAAACAAAAAATCATTCATAGGAAACCAAAAAGAAATATGCAGGATTTTTTGTGAGGGTAACAAGTTACCTGAAATTCCTTGAAGGGCTCTATGTTGTGTAGTTTGTTATCTGAAAGTGGGAGTTCTGTGAGCAAAACCATAATATTACTTTTGTTAGAAACCATGTCTTTTGCATGCCAAACATGATATTACCATTCACAGTGACAAAATCGATTGGTTGTGGAGCTCTTGAATTGGAAGAGCTGTGAGATAAGTTTTAAGGAAGATTGCAGTGAAGTTGGCAGACAAAGATTAGTGTTCCACAGTTTAAAAAAAAAAAATTAGTAGTAGTGATAATAATGAGATTGGGCGCAACGAAACGAATATAAACCTCACAAAAAAGCAACATGAGAATCCAAACAGAAAAAAACAAAGAAATCAGCAAACTCTGTGAGTAATTTTTAGTATGTGGAGCTTTTTTGGGAACTGAAAAAACACCCTACAGAGACGGGACAGTCTCAAATTGTCATCCAGGAACAGAATACTCTTCAGACCAATCTACTAAAAATGCATGGAAAAAAACGCTAGAGAGAGAGAAAGAAAAGAGAAGTCCAAATTTGCTAAGATAAAAGGCAACATTAAACTACTAAGAACTTATTCTATGCCCCCCTTTTTAAAATAAATTCTTGGTTTTACCAGACACAAGTGTTGATAATATGATATAATTGTGTGAAGTTGGGATACAGATTGTTTGGAGGTGTTCCTGTTGCTTCACTCTTTTTGTTCATGAATTTAGTTTATGATCATGGCAACAAAAGAAATGAATGGGAGTCTCAAGATTCAATGTAGTGAAGTTAATTAATTCTGCTAATCGGTCGTTAAACTCACCAATGAAGGAAGAGGATCCACCATAACCAGAAGCTGCCAGGAGCAACAATGTGGAGAAGACCAACACAGCAATGCAGTACAAATCTGTGAGACATCTCATCATTTGCCTCCTCCTCCTCCTCCTCCTCATTCTTGGGTGCAGGATGGAATCCATACTCTTCCACAACTTTATACTTTCTACCTATGGTTTTCCCTTGCCACTTTCCTGTAATCAATATAGAGCACCGAAAACAGAAGAAATAAGAACAAGAAGAACGGCCAAGTTCCTTACCTGGGTTTGCACCCTCCCATAAACTATCTACACTTAAGTTTCATTCAGATCTCCTCCACCTTCTCCCCACAATCACCATCTTTTGGGTTTTGTCAGACAAATTTGAAACACCATTGTCTTCAAATCCAAATTCTCCCTCATCCATAAATTTATGTTTTCCATCTAATTCTCATTGTTTTTCTAGCCCTCGGACAATGGTACTTTCTTTCATTTTTTCTTTTCCTCCCTTCAATAATGATTCACATGACATCACATGAACAGGCACTCAAAACAACTCGGTAATCAGCTCCAAAGCTTGTATTCTGCACGGACAATGAGGACCTAAAAGGGGAGAGGAAACACAAGAAAAACCTAAACTCTGCAATATCTAGGCTATACACATCGATGAATGAATGATTATGATAGAGAAGTAACATCGGTGCATGAAATCTTTATGTTTTTACAAGTCGTGTAGTTCACGAGCATGAGAAGCCTTGGATGAAGTGAGGGGAGAAGAGAAGAGAACAGGAGGCATTCTTTTCAAGGGATTTGTCGGGGTGAAACAGACAGTGTTCTCAGATTCTTTCTCCATTAAAACACTCCTCTTTGCCAGACTTTTCTGTCCTTTGACAGTATTTCTATTTGTCTTTCCTTCGACATCCACATTCACCTATCATTTCTCCTTTGTTTCACTTTAGAAAAAAAAGGAGAGGAGGCTTTGTACACTGTCCCCAATTTGCTCACACTAGGTCATGATTGTGTGGTAGAGGTGGAGCTGCCATGCAAGGAAGGACACATCCTTTACGTACCAACAACAATTTTGTCTGCATTCCTCATCCAGTTTATAGTCAAAATTTTATTCTACTAATCAATGTGATATGTGAATAATGTATCAAGATATTTTTGTGTCTGCACTTTCGTGGAGTTGTATTTGGCCCCTATACCTTTTAATGATATATATGTTAAGCCTATCTTTTATTTTTCCCTATTTCATTGTGTCCCTAAATTATGGTAAATAAAATATACTTTGTGTAGATTCGTGAAGACATGATGTACTGCATGTTGGCATACATCCATATACTTTGTGTAGGTTCGTGAAGACATGGTGTACTGCATGTTGGTATACATCTGCCAAGTTACATGTACATGTACATGTCCACGGAAGTTAGATGCTTTTAGTTTTGAACACAGTTTGAATTTTAACTACATTATCCTATGGCCTTCTTTGATCGTGCTTGAGCGGTATTTAAGATTCCAGACAACAAGATGGTGTTATTTGGATCATATGAGTGGCTAGATATGGCCTTCTTTGGATTATGCTTGAACAGTAATTAACAACAATCAAAGAAGATGGTGTCCTTTATATCATATAAGTGGCTATTAAGATTACTTATAGCAATAGACATGAGCTTTGAATTCAAAGTTGTGATGTCATATATTAATGTGAGAGTCATAGAGGTTTATGTCCGACTTGAAAATATCATAATTTGTTGGTAATTATTATTTTTATATTGATAAAAATAAAGGAAAGTAATTTAATAATATTGGTTAATATTATAACATGGTCATAATGTGATATAAGTAAAGTCATATTAATTTCATATAATTAATTAGGAAAAAAATAAAAAATATATTCTACATTATCATGTAACTAAGAATATATATATATATTACATAATATTGTCTTACTTTAGTTTTAGAGGTTTGTAAATGTAAGCATACAAAATAATTTTAGGTGAACCATTTCTCTATTTGAACTATTTATTAAAGACACATAATTATCTTTTTAAAAACAAATATTATTACAATCATATACATTCTTGAAATTGAAAGGTATGTTTTATTTTTTATTAAGAAAGATAAAAATAGAAAATACAATTTCATCAAATACATGATCAAAATGCGGGTTTAAATAGTCATACCTTTGATTATACTCATAGATTTCATTATGTATGTAATGCATCATTTTACATATACAATATAATAACACTCATTCTTTATATAACTTATGTCTAACATATGACACTCATTGCTTGTTATTGACACTCAACTTATCAAGGGATCTTCTACATTCTTCTAGTTTAGTAATGTTGGCCCTTAGCTTCTCAAGCCCAAAGCATGATTCACATCTTCTCTAGGCATTCCTTCCATTGTTTATTATGTCATTTCTATCACACATCCCTAAGAAGATCCATCATAAAAATTGTTTGAAGCAGTTACATAAGAACCATTTGCCTTGACACACTATCTTGACTTTACGTTAACACAATTTCTAGAGGTAGAAGAATGTAGATAATTTAGACAATGTAGACAATTCTATCTTAACTTGACCATGCCCATAAAATCATACTCAATTTTTTTTCCTCAAGAGGTAGAAGAATGTGGATAATTTTATGCAGTTTCTTATAGAACCCAAGGGTTCCTTAACACTTGCCCTTATCATTTTTATGCCCACTTCAAATTTCTTTTTCCTAAGTTTCCTTCCCCTACTAATAATTGTTGCATTTGACTTCATACTATTATCTACAATAATTTGTGCTAGATGCATCATCAACACTTTTAAATATTATAACTTATTCAAAGACTTTGTAATCTTGAAAAATTCCTTCCAACTACCTCCTTCCTGTTAGGCTTTGTAGCTAACTATGTCCAATCCCAAATAGAATTTGTATTTATTTTTGGATTCTCATATAATTCCCACTTCTATATAAATCCCATTGATGGTTCACCTTAATCCATATAACAAAATTATATAAATAATATTGTGGCATTCTTATTGCTCACTTCACCTTCTACTACAACCATATTGACTAAAAAATCCAACTCTCCAACTTGCTTTCCTCGTTTCCCCTTGCTATACAACCTAAAAAAGTGTTTATTTTCATATAAAGCATGAAAAGTATCACTTCCTCCTTGCCTCAAAAGCACATCCTCCATAGCTATCATGTGGATCTTAAATCCTTAAAGAGAAAATGACTCAAACATATTATCATTACACTAATTGTGCTTATTGAAAGTGTTTTAAATAAGGTACTAATGAAACCTCCACTTGGGGTATTCTTACACTTATTGACGAATTAATCATTTTTTGGTGGCTCATAATCAATCACCTCATTTTGTGCCACGTTAATATCCTCAATAATGTAATAAATTGAGGAAGATCACCTCCTTACATAACAACCAAGTCCATTGTTCCAATCAATATTCCATTTTTAACATGAATTTCTATGACATACATGTGGTATCCATTTTTTATCTATCTTTAATACTTCCACCTCATTATTCAATTTCCATTCCTATCATAGAGGTGTATTAAAGTTTCTATATAACACATAAATCAATGCATTATTACAAAGAGCTTCATTGACAACATTTTTCATAATGATATTGTTCCTAAACCCCTCTTTACATGTTAGACGTTTCATCCTTTCCATCTACCAAATCCAAAGTTTAATGCCCTTCTCATCACTTTTCTCTTAATTTTCAATCATAGGTTGCTCATTATTACCAATGTCATTCTTGTTCATATTGGCATGTATTAATTTAGTCGTTTTCTTGTATTTATAATTCATTCTTTCCATGCCATCACTCCATCAAAAACTTTCATATTACAATCTAAGTAATGATTAAGATCACTAATAATAATAATAGACATGGGATTGAGCTTAAAGTGTTCATATAATATATTTATATCAAACTTTAAAATAAATTTATACTTGAAAATTACTTTAACTACAAACATGATTCTTAATATATATATTTTTTAATAAGTTTAAACATGTTTTTATGAGAGGTCTTGGTCCCCTCATTCCGAGTGGGATCTATAGGATCTGAACCTTAGACCTCTTAAAAAGATGCCAAAACCCTTACCACAAGCTTACACCTTCTTAATATTAAAATGTTAATATCTTATATATTTAAATTTTATTAGCCTAAAATTAATTACATCTTATAAAGAACAATGATTAATATTAGCTTAAACAAAATATTAAAAAGTTTACCTTAAAAATTTAAAAAATTAACATACTTTCTTTATCTAAAACTACTAAGCAATTCAAAATTTAAATTAAGGTTAAACTTCAAATTGATTGGCTTGCAGAAGTGTCTCATTCCCAGAAGTGTCTCCGTCAAATATCTTACTATATTTTAACATCCATTGCTATATATTGCATTGTTGACATAAACAGTAACATATCACCATCACGTCATGCATCATGGTTAATTTCCAGGACATTGAGTGAGTTGTGATTGAGTCAAAACAAAACATTTATAGATTCCCTTATGTACAGATGAAATGATGAAGTACAAAACTGCCATGATGAATATCTGACTTTAAATGTGAAATAATAATGGTACTATGAACATACAGCTATCTTTATGTTCTTTTTTACCTTGGTAGTCTTTTGTTTTTTTGGTTGCTATGATAGCAACGTGTGTTACTTGAACAGGTTTAGGTAGGGTTGTGTTTGGTGATTCTCATGATGGGCTTTGATTTTTTTTCCCTTCAATTGTTTCATATAGAAAATCAGTTAATAGTTGATTAAAAAATTAAATCAAATAGCAGGAGAGTAAATAGGAAAAAATAATATTTTAATATAAAGGTTTAAGTTTAAATGTTGATAAATGATGAACTATGTTGAAATATTATAGTAGTATTGTTCCAATGTAATAAAGGCTTATTGTTCTTGTTTCTATTGTGTCTCTCATTGTATAAGGTTAGGAGTTCTTTCAAAATTCAATGTTTTTTTTACGTCGAGGGTTAGGTGGATTGGTAAGACTTTGGACACTTACCAAGGAAAGACCTTAGGTTCAAACTTCCAAGGCATGCCCAAATTGGGCAAAGGTAGTAGTTTGACCTTAGTTCGTTGAGTGTGCCCCAACTTGATGACGGTGGTACCAACCTCGAGCCACTGGGGTCTCCTTCACTTCGGGTTGTGTTTACCAAGGTGAGATAGGGGTTAAAGTGGTAGCATCATGATTTGAGGCTATTATAGGAGGCAATACGATTTAACCTTGTGACCAGTTGTTTAAAAAGGAAAGGTAATTGTAGATTCCTCTATGTATAAAAAAAATAAATAAAAAATAAAGGTGTGATTTGACCTTGTGACCAGGTGTTCAAAAATAAAAGGTAGTTGTAGATTCCTCTATTTAATGGATTTGGATTCAAGTTCCATTCATATGATTGTAAAAAAAACTTGGATCACCTTTATTTATATATTTATATATATAAATAATTGCATCTCATATATATTTTGTAATAAGTTATATGTGGCTTCATGATTTGAGGCTACTATAGGAGGCAATGCGATTTGCATCTCATATATATTTTGTAATAAGTTATTTTGTTTTGAGAGTATTATAAGAGGCAATGTGATTTGACCTTGTGACCAGTTGTTCAAAAAGGAAGCGTAATCGTGGATTCCTCTATGTATCAAAAAAATAAAAAATAAATAAATAATAAATGTGCGATTTGACCTTGGTCTTCAAAAAGGAAAGGTAGTTGTAGATTCCTTTATGTATAAAAAAATAAATAAAAAATAAAGGTGGACTCCATTGTCATTGTAAAAAAAATTGGATCACCTTTATATTTATATTTATATATAAATAAATAATTGCATCTCATATATATTTTTTGTAATAAGTTATATGTGGCTTATATTAGGGATTGTTCTTATCAAAGTATGCATGGCTTCTATTTGGGGTTGTTTTTATCAAAATATTACATTTGTTATTAGGTCCATTAAACAATATTCAACTTGTCTTTGTATTATAGATATTTTTCTCTTTTTTTTTTTTGCTTGAGAAAAAGGGATTGTACTTGGGTCCCTCATCCTTGATAAATAAAAATCTCTCCTTTAGAGCTTGAGAGTTTACAAAAATATTCAATTCTCATGGCGGTTGAGTTGCTATAGCTAGATATGTACATCTTTTTTCATAAAAAGTTTGAATTCTTGATTTTCATTTTTAAATCTTCTTCAATTTCTAGAATTCAACATCCTTCTTTTTGACATTTTTCTACATCCACCTAAATTATCTATAAATTTTCTTAGTAGAGTAATATTTCCAAAACTTTGGACTATTAGTTTTCTTCCTTGAGCATAAGTGCAACCACAATAAATGTAATAAATAGTTTAGAAGTCTCATAAAATTAAAAGTTCAGAATTAAATCTTATCAAGGAATATATGTATAATAATTGAACTATGGGTCATTATATAATACAAGTGGAATTCATTTTAATCCCAAATAACCAATTAAAAAACATTTTATTATTTTAATGAGTTATGAAATGAATCTCATTCATATTATAATGACATTTTAACAAATCATAATGGTATTATTTTAATAAATAGTTTAGTAATTTCAAAAGTTGAAAGTTCCAATCCATACTCTATCCCATAATCCAACCAATAACCAACAACTAAAATAATCCATTCAACCATGAAGTCCATATGATATCATCTTCTTTTACTTTAGTATACAAAACTTTTACTCACTTCACGAAATCATAGTCTGCTTTACCAAATTTGGACTATTAGTTTCCTCCAATGCATTGATCTATAAATGGATCCCCTAAAACATTTTGTAATCCTCTAGAACATTATTTTGAATTTTCTCCTTTCAAATTTTTCTTGTCAGCTTTAGCTAAACTTACTACTTCCTCTAACCATTGAAAAGAGAATTTAACTTCATGATCCTCTATTAAAACCCCTCTATTGGATAGCCTATCTACACATTTGTTCTCTTCCCTTAACATATTTGTAAACCTGGTTTCTTCAAACTCTTTAGCAATATCTTGTATTTTCACAATGATCTCTTGTATGTTCCATGGAGCCTTTGCTTTCCTCAAAATTACATTTATTACTATTAGTGAATCACATTCCATCCATACTATGTTCCATTTCATTTTTCCATTTTATTTTTCTGCATATTTTTAATCCTTCCAAAGTCATCCAAGCTTCAACTTCATTATTTGTCTTAAATCCACTATTAAAAGTGTAATGTGACAAAATCTCACCCCTATTATTTTTTATTATTCCTCCTCTTGTTGGTCTTGGATTTCCTTTAAAATCTCCATAAAAATTCAATTTGACCAACTTTGCTTTTAGTGGTTTCCACTTTATATTTTTTCCTTTTTTTTTTCTCTTGTATCCACCATCATAATTCTAATTGATGACTTGACTCCATCTATCAAGGCTCTCTACTTCAATATTAGGGATTGGTTGAGTTGATAGGGTTGGTTTAGACTCCACTATGACTATACAAATCTTACTTTTCATTACCTCTAAACTGCTTTCATTTTCTTTAAATATTCTTTTATTCCTTTCTAGCCATATAGTCCAAAGTATTGTATCTTTTGATGTATCCTAAATTGTCTATAATACCTCACTTTTAAAAGTGCTCTACCATTCTTTAACAATTATTCAATTTTACCATTCATCACCATGAATTTACCAAATATATTAAGAATCCATTACCATAGTTTCCATACTATTGAGTAGTGTCCCAAGAGATGGTCTATACTATCCTCCTCCTTTTTACATAGAATACATTGTGAGGGGCCATAAAAACCCCTTTTCATTAGGTTATCCTAGGATAAAATTTTCCTATGACCTACTAGCCATACAAATATTTTAACTTTTGGAATGCTTGGGCTATCCCAAATATCTCTCTATATTCTTGTGATATTCCTATTTTGTTGGTGTTTTACATTATATCCGCTTCTTACTATGTATTCTCTTGAGCTATTCAACTCCTAAATCAACTTATCCTTGGCTCCCCTCAGAATAATCATTGTTGTTATCTTTTTTCTCAACTATCTCCTAGCAACAATGTCCAGTATAATTGTAAAAAAATATTCTTTCCATTTGTATCTTCCTTCTTGATCCTTGTACATAATGTTTGAAACCCTATCACCATATTTATCTTGAAGTAATCTCATCCATGGTTTCAAAATTAGATCTATATTGAGTGGTCTTTTATCACACCAAGTATCCATCCAAATATATTTTTTTCTCAATTCCCACCACCCATCTTAGACCTTTAATCATTAGATCAATTGATTTTTTTAAATTTTTCCATAGTGTAGAACCATCTGGTAGTGAGAATGTAGTAAATATTAAGTTTGGGTCTTTAGTCTCAATGGACTTAGAATAATTCTTACCCATTGTTGTTGACTCTCTTTGCACAATCTTCAAATTACTTATCCCCTTAGAACTAGGTTTGCATTCATAAGAACTCTTAAAGTAAGACCTCCTCTAGTTTTATTATCACACACCTTGCTCCATTTCACCAAAGGAAAATTTCTTTTATCATGTAATCCTGACCACAAAGAATGATCACATAATATAGATTAAACTTTTTTCTATCGATTTTGGCATAATATACTAGGACACATAACCTATTGGAGTGACCAATAAGACTAATTTAATTAGTTGCACTCTTTCTACTAAAAATAAACATCTACCTTTCCATGCTGGTAGTTTATTTTGAACTATACTTATAACTAGATTTCATAATTATATCCTCATTCTCCCCTCAAATAAGAGCATCCCTAGATATGTTGCTAGTAAATTTAGCTCCATTTGAAGTAACCTACATATCCTTTCTCTAATTCTAGATGGAGTGTTTAGGAAATAAATTTTGGATTTTGTCCTATTAAATTTTTGCCCAAATGCATTGTGATATCCCTTTAATAAGTTATTCAAAGATCTAGTCTTATTTTTCCCTACCCTCCCTAAAAAGGCTATATCCTCTACAAAATATTGATATGTGATGTTGTCGATGTTATTACTAGTACTAAGTCCACCTATTATCCCATATTTATATGTCTTATTCAAGTTCCTTTCAAATACCTTTGTCATAATAATGAATAGATATGGTGATAGAGGATATCCCTATGTAAGATCCCTCTTGGATTTAAATGATTTTGTTTCTAACCCATTTACCAACAATGAATATTATACTATAGAGACACAAGCTTTAATCCATATGACCTATTTCTTCCCAAATCCAAACTTTTTTAATACCACAAAAATAAAATCTCATTTAAATTTATCATAGGATTTATTCATATCAAGTTTGAAGATCATTGCTCTCTTTTCTAGAAGTTGTTTAATTGATTACTTCATGAACTACTATGATCCCATCCAAAATTTGTCTCCTTTTCACAAATCCTTCTTGATATTTTGAAATAATTTTATCTAATATAGGTCTTAACCACTTTACCATTATTTTGGAGATTATATTATATGCCATATTACATAGGCTTATAGGCTTGAATTAATAAAACAATTTTGCATCCTTCTGTTTTTGCATCAGGGTAAGATATGTTGCATTTATTTTATAAGGTATGTATTGTTTTACCCTAGATTTTTCCATTGCCACCAATAAATAATCTTTCACTATTTCTAAGTTGTGTTGATAGAATGTTGTAGAGAGTCCATCTAAAATTGGGTATTTATCCTTATCAAAAAATAAAAGAGCTAAATGAACTCCTTCTAGAGTAATAGGCTCCATAAATTTTATATTATCTTCTTCTATTATAACCTAAGGTACTTCTTCGAGTAGCTTATAATTAAAAACTTAAATCTCCTCCAATACTAGAATATTCTGGTAAAAAGCCTTGTCTCCTTTTTTACTTCATTTCGGTCTTCAATCCAAACCCTTTCTACTAATTCTGGATGTTGATCTTTTTGCTATTTCCATCCCACGAAAAAATTTTATGTTTTATCTCCTTTTAACCAAGTCTATCTTGATTTTAATTTTCAATTTTTCTTTTCCTTACTCAAAATATGATGATATTCACTAAGCAACTTCATTTCCTTTGATATTGGATTATTATGGTTATATTTTTGTAATTTTGAAAGTTTCTCTTTTAGTTCATTCCTCTAAAAAATGTTATAAAAAAATTCTTGTTCCATTCTTTTAATCTAGATGTCATTGATTTAGTGTATACTCTTGATCTATTGATCTACCTAGGTATGGAATGCACACCTTAGACTAGAGTCAAGATTGGATGATCTAAAATTGCTTCTAGATAAACCTATAAAGAAGGCTGACTCCTTGCAAATGCTTGAAAGCTAAAAAAGAAAAATAAAAATAGGAGAGATAGGGGTGGAAACAGGATTAAAGGTAGACAAAATTTAATTATCAACAAGAATGCAGACCATATGGATGTAGATGAACTATTACAATCAAATTCCAAACATAATTTCCTCCATCAAAGCTCATATAAAAATATAATACAAGAATTATAGTGTCTAATATTACGAACATCTCACTAAAATGATCCAAACAAGTATTTCACCTAACATAATTCACCCTAACTAAAACTAACAAAAATACCAAAAGTATGAAAAGGACGAAGGTGCACCTGCTATAAATCCTAAGAAGATGATTGTCAAGTCTGAGGACACCCCTGCTAAAGATAATGGCACTGAGTTAGCTAAAGATAATGGCACTGAGTTAGATGTTTTTTCTGGGAGCATCCACGATCTTTGTGCTAAGCCCGCTTCTGAGACCTGAGTGTTCTTTGGGGGCTCTTACCATTTGGTTTTGTGGTGCTTCTATGCCCTTTATGGCTGCTAATACTTTGAATTTGTTCCTCTTGTCTTCCTGTTGGTTGAGGGCAGCCCTGTTTTTGGTAATTTTGTACTTTTGTTTGTAGTATGAGGACTGCCTTAGTTGTATTTTGTAATTTGGATCTATTTCTTTTTTGTTGCTCTTTTTCCCTTTTGGCATTTGATGCCATTTTGTATTCAGGTTTTGGGATCCTATCAAAACCCGTCTGATATATGCTAATATCTTTAACCGATAAAAAAAAAATACCAAAATTACAATTATTACAACATTCAACACATCAAACACCCTAATTTAAATGATCCAAAAAAATTTAGTCCTAACGATATTTACTTCAACCCTTGTTCAAATAAGGAAAAAAATATTGAGCCTAATAGAATTTACTACCATTAAAAATTACACAAAATGTTAAAAGTGCAATGTATTATTGTAGATATCGCATAAAATTTGATAGGGAGAAGCCAACCAACCCTTTTATTGCTTTAGAACAATTTAGAACATCAAATTACAAGAAGGAAAACACTGAATATCTGAATCTTACAAATGAGGAGCATTGCCCCTTTTAGAATTTTTTGCTAGGCTACAGAAAACTAACTAATACATACAATTCTTGGTCAAAATAGTCATGCAATATTGGGTTGAGCTGGTGCCACTTGGCATATTCTTGTTAGGCCTCAATCAGTTATGATCACTAGATTTTCAATTATGCTTCATGAAGGTGGTTATCACTTTTCAACTTTGACATGTCTAACTACTCCTTACTAGGGTTCCATGTATCCTTTTATGTTGAGACCCTTGAGTCTGGAACACTGTTGGTAGTTTTACTATCTTTTGGGTTGTTGTTCTTGAATACTATAATTATGCTAGATATATTTTGGAAGTTGATCTGAATTATTATGTTGAATATTTATAGTCTAAGTTGTTGCTTTTGCTTTATTTTGCTTTTTGATCTTCCTTTGTGTCTTTTATCTTTACTTTATTATGTCAGAACTTGGGAGCTTGGATGATATCATTTATAAAAAAATATGGCATAACTTCTTATTGAAATGGTACCACTTGTTCTACACACTTTATACCATATCTAAGGTTTGCATTGCTCTTGCTAACTTAAAGGATAAAAAACTACTTTGACATACTTCTTTGCTCAATTTTGGACTTGTATAGGTGGAATATTATTGATTGTCTCTCAACTTTAACTTCTTATTTGATCAAACTTTTGGAAAGCTATGTTAATGTCATAACAAGATGAATTTTGACTTGCTATATTTCAATGCATCTAGCCTGAAATGTTCTTTGTATTATGTGTCTTTTACTTTTCCAAAGATCTGGAAGTGCCTGCTTGTATTAGCAGAAAGGATATTTTGACTTGCTAACTTCTATAGGCCCAACTCTAAAGAATAATTGTTGGTCAAATATTTAAACTTGGAAGTACTCCTATAGGCTCTAACATGAAAGTTCTCAAAACCTTATCAGTCCAAAAATGTAGGATTGCAAGAATGATGAGTCTAGATTGTTCCTAAAGCTTTGGGATCAAGGAATTTGACAAGTCCAACCCACTTTGGGGACTTGCAAATGTATAAAAATTTGATTACATTATTTGTGCCTCTAGGGAAATTTTGCTTGACAAAATTTGGAACCCCAACAACCTCATTTTTGGGCTATAGAGTCTTGCTATGGTAATCCAAAATATTCTTTTTCTATTGTAGGATTCTATTGTTTTCTTCTGTAATTTGCTATTCTTCTTCCATGCCCATTGCAGCACCTTGACCTTGTATATCTAGGAGTTTTTTGAGTACATCTAGTCCTCCTAGGTTGAAATCTAAAATTTCTTAACCATTTCTTGAATAGATGTTAGGTTATAGAATTTTTTTTATGAAATGGTTTGATAGTACTTTTCCAACCTTATTACCTTATTGTGCAATACAACTAGGTTGCTTGAAAATTAGAAAAATTTCTTCATCAAAATTTTTTGACCACTTTAAAATTTAGTTGTGCCTTCAGCTATTTCATCATAGATGCTCTTTAACTAATTGAAAGATAAATTATGATAATCCTCTACCCAAAAGGGTGGAATTCCATTTTACACATTCATTTATCTTGTTTAGATACTTACTTTTGGTATTGATGAGTGAATTTAGTGCATGACATCCTTTTTTAAGTGCTTACTCGCACTCTATGACTTTTGTCACCATTAGGAACATTGATGCTCTATTCTGAGTTGAAGATATATGTTGGCTAGAAATATCATTTAGTATATTAATGAATACAATAGATTATTCACTCTTTCCATCCATAGAATTTTGTATAGAAATGGAGTCATTTCTTGCCTTTACATCAGATGTCCAAAAATTGTGAATAAATTCAATTATTAGAGATAGGCTCTTGATAGATTCAAATATTTAGCCCTATATTTTCTTCTTTATCCTCTGATATGCATCCATGGATATCTAGGAAGCTTGGGCTTGCTATTTTGTAATAAAAATATATTGCTAGAAATATTGCACCTATTTCTATAATGTCATATTTTTACAATCCTTTGTTTGTATATTGTACTACAACTATTGAACTTGATTTCTTAATACTTTTTTCTTTGTCTCCTCTTGATCAAGATATTTTAAAAACTACTCCACCCTTTCCTTTTATTTATGGTATTTGACCATGATATGAACTCTATCAGTGTACAACACATCAATCGTTGGATAAATCAACTAAGCTTTATCTTTAATCATAACCTTGTCCATGTTTATTGTATGAGTGATGATTTGATAATCAACTTTGGTCAATTGAGAAGTTGGTTTAGACACATTGGGGATCATGGTTATCAACATATACTACCTCTACTTAGGATCTACAATATTTATCACTCTTGTTGGGATCATTTCTAACTCAGACTTCTGCTTATTTCTAGTAAGCCAATCTTGAACACTGACTTGTACTTGCTAAAATTGGCTTTGTATTGTGGATATTGGAAAGTGTGTGAAAGAAGAGTATAAAATAAGTTGAGGGGATGTATAAGGTATGGTGGAAGTACGAGATAAGCTTTGAAGGGTTTCAATGGATGAGGGATTTTAAGAAGTATTTGGAGCTTACAAAGTGATTGGAGGAGAAGGAGCAATGACTTTAAGAGGTAATCCAAGAGGCGCCTTTGGTGGTAGAAGTGAGTGTAGAGGAGAAGCAGGTTTTATAGGAGAACATGATCAATAAAATTTAATATGAGAGTGAGGAGGAGGAGGTTGGTATGGAGATGACAAACCTACTATGTAAGCCTTGGGGACATCATCATTTTAATTCTTTTTATATTTAGTTCCTTCTCTTTCTAAGAGAATCCTAACCTCTCTATCTCATTTCTTGATTTAGATTTATTCATAGAAAAATAGGGCTTTTGGAACTAGGCATTTCATAGGAAAAGGCTTAAGTACATCCATATTTAATATTTTTAAGCCTCTGTCAAACAATATTTAAGGAATTAGTGGTCTGACTACCCTTGGTCCTAGACCACCACTAGTATAATCCATCTTCTTTATCATATTCACACGCACAAAAAAATATTTTCTCAAGTTGTTACTTAGGTGGAGGTGATGGTGGAGCTTGCTTCCAATCTAAATTTGTTACTTTTGACTCCTACTCTATACCCATAATAGTCTCGTCTAGAGCTTATTGCTTTGTTATAGTTACAACCTCCAATGTTTTCTCTTCTTGTTTTGAGAAGTTGGTTTTTTCTTGATAGTATTCTCCTAATACGTAAGGGCCCTCAAATTCATCCCTTTATTTTTTGAATCAATCCTTCATCTATTATAATTTTGTCAAACTCTTTATTCTTTATTGTACCAAAACCAACTTTATTCTTACCAACCTCACAATGATACATCCAACATTCCATATTTTTCTATTAGTCCATTTCTTGGCTATCAACCTATTTCTCTTGTTGTCCTTAAGCACATGCTTTGTATTATGCTTAGGGTCATATTTACATACCTTCTTACAAATTTATCTCTAGCAAGGATGATTGTATCCCTATTTTACTATCTTTATTTCCTCCTAAGTTGTTTATTCTTCTATTGGATTTATAAGTTTTTCCATATTGAGCCTCAAAATACGCTAAAATATAGGAGGTTTTTTATTCTTATCAAGACAAGCCTTTAAAATTCCTTCTGGGTTGTAGCTCCACCTACCCAACACTATTTCAAGCTTCATTTTTAGTATCCTTTGCTTCAATACTTTAGTTAATTTTGGACCCTTGAGAGTTATATGTTTGTATTCCAAAGGTAAATAATATAAAGCATGTTTATTTATTCCTCACCCAATATTTGCATCAACATGTTCGAACTAGCAATAATACTTTTAAAGAAACGACCAATCTATGACAAAATAGGGTAATAAAATTAGTTCTACACCAAAGCTATATATCCTTATTAATATACCTTTTGATAAAAAATACCAGTCCCCAATTTACATTCCAGACATGTGTAGGTGATTTTTAGCTCCTTTATTCAATCTAGGAATATGACAATGTAGGACCGAGAAAAATCCTATTAAAATCATAAAGTGAATTAGATGACCGAAGGGTTGGAATCCAAAGTACTATAGACATAGACAATACATCTTCAACAACCATTTTTATTTGAAATTTTGGGAATATGTCATCCTTGAAATAGATAAAAATCCAAGCCAAATAAGATGGGTAACAAAAAAATCCCCCTTTATTGAACCCTACTAGTTATTTATGGATTGGGTCATTGAGAAATTTGACCTAGTCAAAATGAATGCATTAAGATCTTGTAATGGCATAATCCATAGCATAATTATAATTATGTACCATTTATTCTAACTTTAAACAAAAAGTGATAGCTAACATGGCAAAAATTTATTATAGGTAAGGCTAAAAATTACCTATTGGGCTAGAATTTTAGGAATTTTACTTATATTGTTAGCTAGTTGTTTGCTCAGCCAAGATTCTATTTTCTAATCATAAAAAGAGGCTTGATATTCCTTAGTAAATGTTTTAGGTATGTACGGGATAAGGCTCCAAAAAAATCTTTTGTAATACTTATGGATAAGATAGAGAAAAGTACTTGGTCTTGCATATCCCTTATAGCCCTTGATTCTACATGATAATGCTCAACTACTACCTAGACTAGATATTGATAGGGATGTACTCATATGGACATATATTATCCCAAGTAAGTATGCCAGGCTATTGAGTTCTTAATATTTTCTTAAAACAATGCAACCTTTTTCTTTGTTGCATCTCTAAGGTATTTTTCCTTGATAGTCAGTACCATATCAAATACATTCCACAAGTTGTCTATAAGCTTATCATATTCCATTATTTCTCTCATAGGGTTTTCTTAATTAGAAATAACTCATGCTTCTTCTTGACTTGTGCCCAAAAATTGTTAAGGGCTAAAATGATTATTGTACATAATATAAAGTGGGCCAATGCTTCTATAGATGTTTACCAACAGTTAGCACCCCAAGCACATTAATTAAAACATATGTTATACTTTAATTGAAATTATTTTCCCATGATTATGGTTGAAATAAGCATCCAAGTTTGCTTCTTGCCAAATTTCATCACCTAAATTGACTAATAGCATTTTTCTAGCCTTTAACTTTATTCAAACATGAATATAAATTTTGAATGTTATGATACTATTTACAATATTTACATATCTTGGCACACATCCCTATACTAGATGTTTCAAATAATTCCCATTCATTAGAATTGGCAATTTGTGACCTCTAGCTATAGTCAACTCAAAAGAGTTAAACTCCCTAGCTCTAGTGATTTGATATGGACCAGACCAAAGTGATTTAAATTTATGGTGTTTTTTGGGCTTAACTCTATCCTCATCCCATTTAAGCACAAAATATCTAACCTTGAAGTCTTGAGGGAAGGTTTTCCTATAAAAAAAAATCTTAATTATTTATTTATATTTCCAGAAATTATTGTAGAAATTTTGTCTTTGTTCTTCTAAGAGTAACAATTTAATCATTATTTCTTCCAAGGGTTATATATCTTGGAAATAACTCAAGAGCCTATATCAAAAGCTCTATATGCAATGGAAGCATTACCTTATTTTTGCACACCATATAATATGTATAAGTCTTCAATGTCCCTTTTGGAGAGATCTAGTCTACCCAAAGTGCTTGATAGAGCATTAAATTCAAACTTTTTTATTCTCCCCAATAATTTTCTTTTTAATTTGTAGCATGTTTTTATTTGTTGATTCTGCCATACCATTACCTTGTGGATAGTATCTGGAAGAAGCTTTCAAGTATATGCCATATTTAGAAGTAAAATTAATAAGTTTGGTCCCTAGAAATGTAGATCCATTATTTGTTGTGATTGTCTCTAGAACCCCCAAACCTGGTGATTAATTTCTCTACAAATTTAATCACAACCTCATGATATGCTTTTGTTGTAGCTACTACTTCAGTCCATCTTGTAAAATAATCTATTATAGTTGTTATAATAATATATCATATCCTAATTTTTTACTATGATAAATTTGAATGACTGAGATTAGCTCAGTTAGTTATGATCCAATGGATCAGATTGTATGCCTTTTCTATTTAAGCAAGGCTCCTTTTAATGAATAATATCAAGTATTTAATTATTCCAACATGGTATCAGAGCAGGCCTTCCCTGCCTTGTGAGCCTGAGGAGCTTTTCCTCATGGGGGGATTTCCCTCATGGAAATCCCCCTCTATTTTTTTCCCTATTTTTTTTATCGAGGGAGTATGCTCTCCATATTTTGATGGATCAAAAACCAGATGGTTAAAATTTTAGTTTGAGAGTTTTTTAATGTTTTTTTAGTTTTTTTTAGTGTTTGTAGTTTTTTGTCGAGATGGCTACATATGCTTCATTTGGTGCTCTATTCTAGATCTGTTTGCATAGCATTTTCTAGGCTTTGTGGTTGGATCCTGTGGCATTGTTTATATCGGTGTCATACATTTTTTGCCTAGATGTTTTTTTGATAGTTAGAAAGAAGCGAAGCATCGACGTCACAACCATCACAACGAAGGAGGATGAATTCACCTATTTTCAGGGTTTTTCAATGTCGAATTTTTCTATTTTTTAGCCCGTGTGGCTTTTGCCATCGTCAAAACTCTTTATGTCAAATCCTAGCTTCTATGGTGGTAATCAGGCAGGACGTGTTTTTTTAGATAATCCATGGGGGTCAATGACTACTACCACCTGGTGGTAGGTTGCAAGGCAAACAAAGATATGGTACTTGCCTTCGATGGAGTCACAACAGAGAATCCTAAGGAAGCTATCATTTTTTTTTAGAGTTGCTGAAATCACACGCTTCTCCTAGCAGTGACAATGGAGAGTCATGGCGTATCATATTTTCTCAATTTGTTGAATAGATGCTTAATGTAGCCATATGTACGTTATCTCGATGACATCAGATGCATGACATTCATCTTGTTTTAGCCAACGCTTGCCTCCTTGGAGGGATTTCTCTACTTTGAAATGTGATTGCATAATTCTGACGTAGATCCTCCTATGCTTCAAAAGGCATAAATCTTGGTATACAAACGCAATGGTGGGAGTTCACATGGAGGAAGAAGCTATGGGTTTGGGCCACGATCACATGAAGCTCGATTTTGGCCCTTCTACATTTCCCTAGCATGAACGCCTACTAAACACCGGTGATGCAACCAAGCAGGCCCTCTGTAGGACCCACCGCAAGCTCAGGTTTATTGGTAAAGTAATTTTATTAAGAAAAAATTATAACATATGGTATGGTCACTTTATTTAAATGGGAAGGCAATAATTCGAGGGCTAGGGACATATGAAAGGCACTTGGCATTCAAGTACTTTAATATGGAAAGATTTTGTCTTCTAGTAAAGCATTTTTTTTTAAATTTGTTTTTTCAGAGGTCAAATAAATTTGGAAGCATTTTTTGAAAATATTAAGGCCAAATGGTCCATGTACTTTATTTTGAAGGAGAAATCTAAAAATGGAGAAATTTTTTAAATCCATGCTGTATTTCGAGAAATTTCGAAATATTCCTTGTGAGGACATTTTTTATTCTAAATTTTCGCAAGATTCCTTTGTAAAGGAAAGGAGAATATTGTTGTTTTTCTGAAAAATCAAGGCCAATTTTTCACCCGTATATAGGGGTATTTATAGTCATCGAAAAGTTTTTGCTGAGACAGACAAGATGGTGCAATTTTTTTTAGTTTTTAAACTATTTTCCACACTTTTTTGTGGATCATATTGGTGTATCATGGAGTGCATTCTCGATTGAACCTGACACTATCAGACATTTGTTATAATTATCCTAGTATCTAGTCAACTCCTCTATATCACCTAGTAGTTGCAGTGGTTGGTTACCCATACATTCCGATAGGATGATGAAGTCACCATAAGGACGCATTCAAAAAATACATTCATGCGCTTTTATTTCTATATTCCCTTGAAATAAGCTATTTTTCCATAATTTTTGGACCTTGTTATCAGCCCATAGTGTTCATATAGGTGGAAACCACTACTTATTCTCGTGGAGTCCATTTGGAAATCCCTTGAGATTCTTGTGGTTCTTTCCACACTATCTTCATACTCTTCCTTTTATGATACACTTTGGTTTCAAGGGGTTTTCTTTAGAGACATTTTTTTCATGGTTCACAACCTTGATCTGTGTCACAAGCACCAGTTTGGGAGTATGGTTTCATTCAGTTTGGTGACAAGGCTTCTCTACTTTTTTAAGACATCTCATGGATCCTTTGCCGGGTTCTTTATGGAAGTTGTCCTAAGGGGGGTTGAAGAGGGCATCTTCCTTCCTCTCCATCCACATTGCACATCTTCCTCCTCCTCCTTCTTCTATTATGGTAGGTGGTTTTCTCCCTTGTGGTTTATCATCATCTTTTAGCAGAGTTTTCTTATGCACATATTGTACATGAGTACCTTATCAGGCCTTGTTTCCGAGACTCATACTTATGGATATGCCACTTGTTTTTTGTTTTTTTGTTTTTCACTACCTCCTAGTATCACTTAAGGAGGGGTGTTAGTATATCCTAGTACCACTTAAGGGGGGTGTTAGAATAATATATCATATCCTAAGTTGTTACTAGGATAAATTTGAATGACTGAGATTAGCTCAGTTAGTTATGATCCAATGGATCAGATTGTATGCATTTGCTATTTAAGCAAGGCTCCTTTAAATGAATAATATCAAGTATTTCATTATTCCAACAATAGTAAGGATGAATTTATGCTCGACAAAGAAATTTGGATTGATGACCCCAATAAAATCAAGACCCCATTATTGAAAGGGTTCATCTATTACAACACGTTAGAGGGGTAGTGCAATGTTTCTTCTCATATACACAAACCTTTTATCAACTTCATAGGCTTTTGTAGCTTTAAAACCATCTTGAAAAGGATTAGGCCAATAATATTTGTCTTGGAGGATTTTTGTTATTGTTGTTTAGCTAGAATAATGCCCTCTCAAAAAACCTAAATGAAATTCATTTAGCATTTCTCTTTCTTTTTTGGGGTGGATGCAATGAAGGAGAATTATGTTAAATATTTTTCAATACAAACTTCCATCAATCATAACAAAATTTAGATCCTTAAACCTATATCTTATTATTTACAAAGCAATAATATTTTCAAGACATTTACTTGTTTAAAATTATTTGATCAAGTTCAAGATCGATTCATCCTTTTCTCCCAACTCATCTTCTAAATTTGGCTACTGGAATTCTTCTAGAAGTAGGTTCTTTTTAGATGTTATAGAATTGGCAAGTTGTTCACATAAATCTATTCCTATAATTAACTTAGTTGGCTTAATCGCTATATAATACTATTGAATCTTATTAATCCAACCCACTTTCTTTTCACCAAGCTTCCTTTGCAAAACAAAATTTTGGACATCTAGATGCACAACATATACAATGGTCTTGCTCTATGAGATATAAGGTCTTAATTTTTTTAAGAATTTCATGTAAGTAAATACCTATTCTCGAATGAATTTATATTTCTCCACATAGTTGTACAATTTTTGGTTGAATAAAGGAATGGGAAACTTATTTTGTTCTTTATATTTTTGTTTCAACATCGCAACTATATTTTCTTCAACACAATATACATATAGAATGAAGTCTTTTTTATAGTCTAAATTAGCTAATATTGGAGCTTTACCTATATATTGTTTGATTTTTTTGAAAGCTTCTCTCCTTTCTTCTATGCATATGAAAGACACCTCCCATTTTAGTAGCATAATCATAGTCTTCACAATTTAAGCAAAGTCTAATATGAAATTTTGGATAATTTTGATTTACCCAAATAAATATTGAAGACCCTTTTTATTAATTGGGAGGGGTAATGACAAGATTAATTTTATCCGATATGGATCAATAAATAGTCCTTGTTTAGAGACCACATATCCTAGTAATTTTCCTTCCTAGACTACAAAGACTTATTTTTTAGGATTTAGGGAGATTCCAAATTCTTGACACTTTTTGAAAACCAACTTCAAATGTTTAAATGCTAATTTTTATCATAGGAGAATATTTTCATTTCATCTAGGTAAATGAGAATTATCTTATTCACCAATTATACAAAAGCAAGGTCCATAGCTCTCTGAAAGGTAGCTTTAACTTTCGATAGACCAATCAACAACCTTTGATAAGCAAATGTTCCCCATTTTGTAGTGAACATTTTTTTATGTTGGTCTTCATATTTGAACTAGGTTTGATTAAAACCTAAAAAATACATCCAAAATAGAGAATATTTTAGATCTAAATACTATTTGCAATATCTAATCTATTTGAGGTAGGGTTAGTGATATTTCAATGAAGCTCTATTCAGGTTTCTAAAATAGATACATAGTCAGATATCATCATTCTTATTATAGACTAGGACTAGGTTAGCTACACAAGTTGAATGTTTAATGGGATATTATCTTAGCCTCTAGAAATTTTAATAACTCTTGCTTCGTCAAAGGTTTGATCCTAGGATTTACAACTCTTTGCTTCTGATGGAAATGATTGGTGTTTGAAAGTAGCTCAATTGTGTGTTGTATAATAGTCTTATAATAAGCTTTTAGATATTTTTAACCCCATGCTATCACATCTAGTATAATGTCCTTGCAAAGAGTAATTAGGTCATCTATTTATTTTTTAGTACAATTTATGTCAACCTTTATTATTTTTACTTGCTCCATTTGAACCTCAAATTCCTTTTCATTAACCCAAATCCTTTATCTCTTCAACATATCATTGTTGTCAAAGATATTCTCTAAGGTTATTAGGCCTTTTAGAATGTGATTATTTTTTAATTGGATGATGTCCTCTTCATCAACATGATTCAACACTTCTTCTTATTGATTCTTAGCATATAAATCTTCTTCAACAAGGAACATTATTATTTATTCATCGCTATCAAATGCGTACCAAAAACCATCATTGTCTAGAATGAATGGCCTAAAATACATTTTGACTTCCCCTTTTATTTCTTATATCTAGAAATATGATTGAATTATACTTCTTATGAGGCTAGGTAATCTACTAGTATATTCTCATTTCTAGGAATAGCTTTTATATTTATAGTATCAAACCTCTCTAATAAATTGCAGATTATATTCCTATAGGATTTCATATAATGATGTTTATTACTACATTTCTTAGTAACTTGGTTGAATATTAATTCAAAATCACCATAGATTAATATACATTTTATTCTCATTTTTTGCCTTCATTAAACCTAAGCATAATGTTTCATATTCTATAGCATTGTTTGAGCAAATCTAGGTCAACCTATATGAGAACTTTTCATTTGTTTAGAAGGGTATTGGAGGACTATTCCTACTTTGGCTCCATTTTTGTGTCTAGCCCCATCAAAGAATAACTTTCACATTTCTAATTTTTGGAGATCCTAATTTATGATGGTCAAAGGATGATCATTGTTTGATTCTCTCATGTAGTAAGTTCTCATTCTAGTTTTAGTTATTGCATTAAAATCCGTCAAGGAGAATTTATCTTCTACCTATAATTCTTCTACCATTTCTTCAAGGATTTTTGAAGCATCTTCAACCAAATTGGTACTTTCTTCTTGGATTTTTTCTATATGATAGGGGCTTGGATTTTCAACATAGATCCTTACCTTCTTTCCTTTATAGGGTATTACCATGTGTATATAATCCAAGGATAGTTATCCTCCAAGCTTAGCTATGGATTCCCTTGATAAGCATAGTCCAAAAGAATGGGTCAAGTCAACCACTACCACTTATTAAATTATAATCACTTGTGGGATATTGTGCAATATTATGGGTATATCATTGACTATTCCCACCATCCAAACTAGAGATACATCTAGTTGAAGCACATAAAAATTGATCTAGATATACTCCATGCATATGACATCACAAAAAACCTTTGGCATAACTATTTTTGCTACTCTAGAGTCCATCATATGATTATGTAATATCCATCCTTCCACACAAAAGGATATGCAAAATGGAGAAGGATTATTTTTTTCCAATCCCAAGAGTGTGCTAATCTTGGGCCAATTTTATTCTAGACTGCTAGACCTATTTTCAAAAGAAGTTTTTAATGCTACTCTAAGTAACTCAATCTATCCAAGAGTCATTAAAGCATCGCACATGCTAACCTTTGAAGGTGTTCTTTTAATTTTTTCAACATTGTTATATCCAACACCTTCTAAAAGATTTTATTCCTTTTAGATTGTCTCCCAAAACTATTTATGATATTTTTGAATGACTTTTATCCTTTGCTTCCTAGTGATAGAAGGGTACCACAAATTTCTCTTGACCTACTCTTTGGATTCTTCATCATTAGCCTTAGTTTTTTTTGGATTAAATTATTCCTTGGGTAGATCATATTGCTTATCCTCTTGATGAGGAGAAGACTCTAGAGCATAAATTTTTTTGAGGTTTTGATATAAGAGGTCCTTTTTCATATACGATCAAATATGAACAATATCAAAATATGAAACCTCTTTAGTCAACATGTCTTGATCCAAATTTGTGATCATACCAATTACCCTTTTTAGTTGTCTTTGTTGGAATATATTACATTATTTGATACATTCTAATGTACCACCATGGGTACATTTTTATATTGGGATAGAGTCTCAGATTAAGGTTTGAGTATTTACTTTATGTAATGTAGTAAATGCACAAGTATTGTTAGAATGTGCAATGATGTAAATATGCATGTTATCCACATGTACATAAGTCCTTAAGAATAGGAAGATGAAGAGTCATAGGAATATGGAAGGCCAAGTATCATGTCTCATTATATATAGGCATTTGTATAGGAGTAATAGAGAGAATGTAGAGAGCATTTAGTAGAGTAGTAGTAGATACAATGTAGAGCATGTATGAAATATGGAGTATTTAAAACCTCCATTTTTATCAATTTAATATTTTTTGAGTTTTCATTAATGGTTGTTTTATGAGTAGTTACAAAATTTTATCATGAATATTACATGCTTAGCATATTTCCATTATCATATATTTAATATTACATGTTTATTTTATATCTTGTAGTTCATTTTATATTAAGTATCTAGCATCAAAATTTAACAGTGGTATTAGAGCACAAGGTAGATTAATAGGACATAGGAAAAGCCACAAGAGAGATTGAGAGGAGATAGGGAGATCTCATTTTTAGAATTTCTAAAATTGCATTTTGGCACGATTATTTCCATAGAGTTGTAGAAAAAACTTGTGAATACTAGGACTCAACATTGATTCCACTAGTTTGACAAATCAACTAGTGAATTTCATTATTTTTAGATTTGAAGAATTTGCATTTTTATCTTCTAATAATTTACCGTAGAGAAGAGTTGATTCAAATAAAATTGAGAAGCTTCCTAAAAATAATATAGGAAGAATATATTATTTGGAATTAATCTAATACTTGCAGTAAGAAGTTAAAGATTGAATAATTTGGAGGTCTAAGAAAAAATGTCCCATTGTAGAATTTGTAGAATAGAAGATTTCAGATTGAATATTGAGTAAAGATAAAGAGGTCAAAGGATCCCTATTAAATATTTAAGAGATAGGAGACTCAAGAAATAAGTCCCCATAGAATATTGAAGATTAAAAATTATAGATTAAAGGAAAAAGAAAGCAGATCTAGAAGGAAGAGACCCAATAAATAGGTCTCATTGAAGAAATTCTAGATTTGGGAGATAGAAGATTTAAAGTTGAAGATAGAGAAAGACTAGGAAAATTCCTATTGAATATTTGAGAAGTTGTAGATTATGAATACCCAAGAGAAGAGATCTCAAGAAAACTTGGAAGGAGAAATAAGAAGAAGGCTAAAGAAGCCCTATTTCAAAGTTGAAGAAGTGGCCATTGGAGGAGATTTAAAGATAACTCAAGGTAGATTATTGCAAGAAAGAGTAGCTTCTAAAAAGAAGAAATTGGGACAATTATTGCCATCTGACAACAAGCCCAAAAGGAAGAAGGATTTGGCAAGAAGTTTGCAAAATTTTGAAAGGTTTTTTGAAGATCTCAAGACATTCAGATTATTGAGAAAGAGGCCAACTAAATAGGCCAAGTTTGAGGTCAGAAATTGACAAGAGATAAGGAGGAGAAATAAGGTAGAAGAGGCTACCAATTTGAGAAATTTGAAGACTGTCATTAAAAGTTTAAAGGTTGATTTGTAGAAGAGAAGATTGTTGATATTGTAGCAAAAATTGAAGAGTCACAGGCCAACAAATTGAAGGTGATATGTAGCTACAATTTGAAGAAGATTTGGGCAGATTTTCAAGTGTCCTTGAACATCAAATTGAAGGAGGAGTTGACAGCAAAAGAAGGCAGCAATTTAGAAGAATTGAATGTTGTTTTTGGACAACAAATATGAGGAGAAATCAGAGTTTTTGAGAGCAGAAAATCAATATATTTGGATTGTAATATTAGGTAGCATTTGAAGGGAAAAAGATAGCTACATTTTGGAGAATTTCAAGGAAATTTTACAAGGAGCATTGGACAGTATTTTGTCAAATAAAGGTGATGTAAATTTTAGAAGTTGAAGGTAGAACATTGGAAAATATTATAGCTACAAAATATACACCCTTGGACAACACAGTTGAAGGAGAAATAGGCAAAAATCAAAGTTGCAATATTTACAAGTTTAGAGAAGCAAAGAAAAAGGAATTGAAGCTAAAATTTTGATAAGTTTGAGGCAACAATTGAGTAGAAAGGAGAGCTGCAAATTTTACAAATTTGGGGCAGCAAATAGGTGAACCAAATCACCAAGAAGACTAGCTACAAAGGAGGCCAAAAGGTATTCCACATTGGTGCTATAAAAGTTCATTATTTAAGCATTATTATAAAGTTTTTTGAGAGCACCATATTAGAGTTATTTAAGGATAAAAATCTAGTTTGATTTGAAGTATCTCCAAGATAATGAAGGAGACATCATTTTCATCATTGAACCTACCAAATATAAATAGCAAACGATAGAGTTAAAAGGAGAAATAACGAGGAAGAAATATTAAAAAGAATATTGTTTTTTGATTCCTACGTAATAAAACAAGAGAAGGATAAATAAGTTTAAGGGAGCAAGACTTTTTAAAAGTGTCTAAAGACACCAAAATTTGCATAGTAAAAGGAGAGAAGTGCCACCATATTCAGATAAGTTAAGCCACCATTGAGAGGTGGAACCACCAAGCCAACATAGAGAAGCCACTATAAGGAAGAAAGAGCATTGTTTCAGCAACCATTAGAGAGGAAAGCAAGTGCCATTAGAATAAAACCAAACAACCATTGAACAAGAATACAAGCATTAGGTTTGAGCACCATTGGAGAGAAGTTGAAAATATGTTGACAAGCAACTTGAGCATCAAGGAAAGGTGAAGCATCACTTTGAAGGTAAATGACTAAAGTTACGTGCATTCAGGATTTTTTGATGCACGTAATAGTCAAGAAAATAAAAAGGGTGCAATAGATATTTGGAGCATTAGGGTAAAGAGGAATTTTAATTTGAATTATAACCACTAGGTAACATCATCCTGAGATAGTGAAGAAAATATTTACCACTTGTCATATCATAGGATGAGGAGAGTCAAATATGGTTGAAAAAACTCATCATCAAGCATTACATAGCAAGGAATAGCACTGGTAAATCAATGTACCTATATGTTTGGTAAATTGAAGGAGTAAAGTTATTACTTGCCACTTGGAACATCAAAAATAGAGAGCCAATAACCAGAATATAGTCTGAACATAAGGTAAGTCTAACCACCGCTATAGAGGAGACAAATGAGTACAACAAGGAAGAATATAGAATGTTAACCAAAGGAACATTATAGTTCATAAGCAAAGGTGTATACATGGATGAATCAAGAGCAAATTGGAGCTCATACATAGAGGAATTTAAGTACCAAGACCACCTGCAAGAGCTACTGAAGAGGCATTGAAAATGAATATTAAAGAGCTACATTGGAGAAGAGAAAGATTTATGCCAAAATATTCAAGCACCCTAGAAGAAGCATCAATTTGAATTCCAAATGTCCAAGTGAAGAGAAGAGCCAACCACCATGTCAGTAATGCCTTCTTACATACAATAAAGGCATGAGTCAGAGCGAGGCATGTCAAGATATTGCACAAGCACTACAAGTAGAGGAGAACGAGACATATTGAAGAGTCAAAATACTAAGCACAAAGAAGCATTAAATATAGAGAGATTGTATTTAGAATGTAGGTTGCACAATCAAAGAGAAACAAGTTGAAGATTTAAGCACAATATTGAAAAATGTAAGAAATATTGGAAATTTTGAGTATATTGTGTTGTCATTGATGTCAAAGGTTGATGACATTGATTTTCATTGATGCCAAAGATAGTTTGGTATGGAAAATAAGATAAGGTTTATAAGATGCAAGGCAAGGTTCATTCCAATGCAAGGAAATTGATAAAAAGAAAAGGTTATAATATTTACTTTAAATATTATAAGCCAAAGAGGTTTGGGACAAAGTTCTAAGTGTTTGGTTAAAATGTTGAAGGTCCGAGTTTAAGACCATGGTTCAAAAGAAAGCAAGTGACTAAGGCTTAAAAGATATGATAGTATAATATTTTAATATGATAATATTTAGTCCAAAAGGACTTATTAAAAATAGGATTGAAAGTGCATTGGACAAAGGTCTCAAAAAGAAATTAATTTGACAAAAGACTACAAGCAAAAATATTATTTAACACCAAGGTTAAATACTATAATAAATAATATTTAACACCAAGGTTAAATATTAGAGTAAAAATTAAATAAATTTTAATTTTAAAAAGGCGCCAAGAATTTAAATTTAAAAAATGTGGTAATAAAAGGTTGTGTCGATATCATAACAAAAATCGAATGCGTATTTAAGGAGGAGAATAAATCATTTTTCCAATGTAAGAGAGACATGCACTATTCACATCCATTTCGTTGAGCATAGAGAGTAAGGAGGATACAAGGCCATTTGTCGAGGGAAGAGGGAGAAGGAAAGTCAACGCACATGTTTCAAGCAAGGATAGTGAATCATAGGGAAGAGCACACGACTTGGTTCCAATAGGGTTATTAGCCTAAGTGGTAGGCAGGTCCTGCATAAGGCATGGCAGTGGATAGATCTTGAGTTTGAATCACCACAATAGTATTTTTACAATTTCCGTTTGGGAAAAAAGGAATCAATAAAAGCATTTTGTGCATATTTAGTTCCATCTAGTGGGCTAGCCTAGCTGGCACTCTAACTCATGCTAGAGTGTGGTCTCTGTGAGGTTTAGTGTTCAAATCTTGGAGGTAACAGTGACAGACACAGTAAGGGCATAATTTTTTTTTAGAATCAGTTTTATTGGGACCAGGAGAAGTGGTAGAATAAATAAATTGAAACAAGAGTTGAATTATTAGTCAGAGCAATTCAACCAAATCACCTAATTATCACCAGAAAACACTTAACCATGATGAACAAGGATGATGTAAAGAGGATGTACTTGAAAAACTTGAGGGACTGTGTGACCAGATTCCAAAATTTTTGTAATGACAATTTTGTGCCAGCATTATCAGTCTGTAGAAATAGATGGGCTGAACTTTCCATGTCTTTACGGAAAAGAGAACCCATCTCCCCCATCAACTTAGAATGATCCAGAAGAATGGGTATAAGGAGTGATACAGTTGATTTAAATCATGCAACATCATTGGATAGGTCTCAGATTTAGGCCTCCAACCATCATCACTCCAGTTCCATTCTACTTTAAAGAAGATGTCCAACCTGATGAACAGTTTGAAGAATGGCTTAGGAACCTTCAGGAGAATAGGGGATATTATATAGGCAAGAAGTTTTTCTACAGGTCATGGAATTTGAACATGGACATATGTGATTCCATAGCCCAACAGAATGCATGAGGACATGCATTAATATAAGTTGGGGGGAAAATGATGAGACTCGGAAATGCCTCAATCATAACATGTTTTGAACACCGAAATTGCTCGCAAACTCTTATGTTTAATATGATATGCTAGTTAAGTTGATTCAATATGTTGTGTATTAACTATTTGCATGATAAATGTATCTGAAATACTATATTCTAATTTTTATAGATTTTTGCATAAGTTTTATGTTATTTTGTTATGACTTGCTAAATGAGATATGCTTAGGTTGATAGCAGCATTTCACTAATCATGTTTTGATATGTCTCAAACATTTATTTTACCTAAATCTGAAACAAGTGCAAGAAAAGCGTTACTTGTACAGAAAAACTGGTTTTTCCCATGTAAATTCCAGCCAGCTGCCAATGAATGGCAAGGCATGGAATTCACATATGGAAAAAGATGAAGACCATTGAAATTTGATCCTGAGAGATAACCCACATGAGAAATGCAGAGAAAATTATTTAAAGAGAACACATTTGTTCATTCCGAAGTCTCTTCGGAATGAACAGATGTCTTCGAAATGAGAAAACACAGTGTCTTCGGAATGAGCGGATCTTCGAAATGAGAATTGCAGTCTCTTCAGAATGAGCCACTTATCTTCAAAATGAAAATAGAATGTGCTTTTTGACTTTTTGACAGATTTTTAATGCAGGAAAAAGGGAAATAAAGATTGAAAAGGGTAAGGGAAAATATCTCCCATATGACTTTGTCATCCTTGCCGACCAAAGCCACCATTTATGGAAAGATCAAGTTTGATCTTCTTTTAGGATAAAACCAGGAATTGTTGCAACATAATAGGATTAGATCTTTTGAGATATTCTCAGTTTGTCAATAGATCTTAGGACATCTATAAATATGGCTCCCATTCAGGTTGATTTAGTAGAAGATAGATAAGATAGAGAAAGAAGAGAGAGTAGAGAAGTATAGGAGAAAATAGGCAATAATCAGAAAAGTGACTGTTACAATCCTGTAACAAGTTTTCAGCAGAATTATTGTAATCATGTTCTTGAATCAATAAAGTGTAATATTTCTATTTCATATTGCTTGTAAATGAGTGTGAGTAAGATCTAGAGATAGAGAGACTCATAACTTCTTCTGGACAAGGAGGATGGCCACTTCCAGACCTAGGAGGAGGACTAATAGCAGGTTTTTATTCTAATTTTGCTGCAACAGAATGAGCTGTAGAACTTGTCATTTCATTTCTTTGTAAACAACTAATAGTATTTGCAATATTAGCTTATTTTATGTTTTGTGATTAATGGTTTGGTTGTAATATCCACTTTCAGCAAAGCTTTCAATTTACTGCAGACCGTCATTTCTAGAATTTACTATTTTTTGTAATTTCCTACATTTTGTGTGTTGTTGTCAACCCCTACATAGAATATTGACAAACTTATGTTACAGAGCCTTGACAGGGTTTCATTTCCATGATATAATTAGGTTTCCATTGCTGCAAAAGTAAATAGATTTCCTTTCTGCAATTATAATCAGACTTCTAATTCTCGCAATCGTTATTTCTACAACATAATTAGGTCTCATTCTGCAATTGTAATTAGAATTTCATTTCTACAGTTAATGATTAGTTTCCATTTTTGCAACTAGATTAAGGTTTAATTTATGCAATTTAGAGATAAGAATGTCCTAAATCCCCCACACAATCAGTTTCACCAATAAGACCTGTTGCTCCAGATTGACTTAAGTTATAACCCTATTCACCCCTTTTTCTGCAGATAGCCTTGTACACTGCCCTGGATTGACAAATTCATTGAGAATTAATGATGTGTATAACGACTACGCATCAATCTAAAGCTCCTATCCCTAAGGAGCTTCCCATCACCACATCACATCAAGCTTCCATTTTTATGCTCCTATATTCATCACCTTTGACTACATGTACATGTCAAACTCAATCTACATCATTTTCATCATCATCATCATCATCATCATCCATTTCTTCCACATCATTGCCAATTCAAAAATCATCTTAGTCGAATCCATCGCCATCCTCATTATCCAATGTCTCACAAATAAAATTAAAATATTATGAGACACCATCTCAGTTCATACCCCAAGCCAATCATGAGTCATCCATTTTCACAACTGCATCCATGTCATCCCAAGTTGAGGTCCACCTCACTAATATTGATATTGGTGAATACTTGGTCCAAGACATTACAGTCGCACTGCTCAACATCTAAATTTCCAAGAATTACGGTCACCCACGTGATCCACCCTTATCTATAGGAGCAATGTATAATATGGGTTCCATGTTAAATTGCATAAATTTTGTGTATGGGGGAATTAATTCATTGTCCAATCCTTCTCCTCCAGATGAACCCAAACAACCAAAAACTACCAAAATATAGCAAATATTAGGTTTTTCATCTTGTTATTTTCATTGATATAATTGGAAAATAAATGGCTTAGGTTGATATGAATAGGGAGTGCACGAGCTAATTGATACTCCATATCGAGAAGCACATGACCGTTTAGGTCTAGGATACCATACATTTTCTTCCATATCTTCTTTTGAACAAGCTTTTCAAAGACTTAATTTAAATTCAGAAGAAGACAACCATCACCTTGATGACTCTGAAGAGGAAATTTATGAATAATTTGACCTTATATCAATAATTTCTAATGAAACTAAAGATGAATCATATCCCATCATCCCACACACCGAATGGGGTGAGTTTTACCTTAGAATGCTCCCCATCCATCAGCCCATCATTTGCTTTCTTCTTCCATAAGAGCAAACTGACCCAACTGGTGAACCTCCACCTCCATTCCATTGATCCCCATCATCGATCATTTCACTTGTAACATATGTACATAACTCAAATTTAAAATAAAAAATAAAAAAATAAAAACATAGAAAAAATCAAAAACAATTTTCAAAATTAAAAAAAACATTTTGCATTACATGTACATTGCAGTTATTCATGTTTCTTGTTGTTGTTTAGGTTTACCAGATTTCTAATATCGGTTCTAGCAAACAGGATCCACCCTTCCATTCACCTTCACCAACCATCCATTTTTTCCCTTAAGTCAACATGAATCATGTTGACTTATTCACCCCACTCCATAATCCATACAATTTGGCAAAACTAATTCCAATTGACATAAGCCTTATTGATATGGACCAAATTTCCTCACCATCATCCTTTTCCGAGTTTTTCCTTATCAAGTAATTGTTAAGAGCTTTAGCCAATTACATTCCTCCATCACCCCCACCTTCACCTTCACCTTCACCTTCAAATCTTGAGGTTTTCGAGGCAAACATAGATAAAGTTGAGTCAAAAGAGTTTGATAATGTCATAGATGACATTCATCTGATCCCAATGTCCCATAAACTTGAGGAAGGTTCTCACATGTATATTGAAGATACCATCGATGTGAACCTTAGTTCAGACGCAAAAAATTCCTAAATTGTCAAACTTGGTAAAATTGTATCCATACATGAACAAGAGCAATTAATTGCTCTCTTCAAGAAGAATAAGGGAATTTTTGCATGGTCCTATAAATACATGCTTGGCCTAGACCCTAGCTTGGTTGTCCACAATCTCACCTTGCATCATGATGCTAAGCTGATCAAACAAAAATCAAGAAGTATGCATCCTACCATGGCCCTCATAGTCAAAGAAGAGCTTCAAAAGCTTTTATATGTGAACTTCATTGTCCCCATTGACTATCCTAAGTGGCTTTCAATGATGGTACCCGTTCGTAAGCCTAACAAGGCAATATGCATTTGCACTGACTTTTGAGATCTTAACAAAGCATGTCCTAAGGATGATTTTTCTCTTCCAAATATTAATACTCGTATTGAAACTTGTGCTAGCTATGAAATGTTTTCCTTAATGGATGGTTTTTTAGGATACAACCAAATTAAAATCAATCCTGATTACCATCACAAAACAACATTCACTACACCTTGGGGGATATTTTGTTACAAGGTGATACCCTTTGGCATCAAAAATGTAGGTGCCACTTATCAACGAGCCATAACATACATCTTCCATGATTACATGCATAATATCATCGAATATTATGTGGATGATCTCTTGGGAAAAATCTAAAACTCGATAAGAGCACATTGGTGTACTGGAAAAAGTCTTTGATCGACTTTTAGAGAATAATGTAAGGTTGAACCCTAAGAAATGTGTCTTTGGTGTTACCTTGAGAAAAATTATAGGGTTCATTGTCTGTAAAAGAGGAATTGAGGTGGATCCAAAAAAATCAAGCCCATCATGGAGATGCCTCCTCCAATAAACTTGAAGGAATTGCATAGTTTACAAGGAAATATTTAATCAAATTATCATTTCATTGCGTAACTTTTTGACAAATGCAGACCATTCAATTACTTGCTACAAAAGGGGGTGAAATTTTCATGGATGGATGAATATTAGACAGCCTTTGATGATATCAAGTAATAACAAGCTTCTCCACCAGTCTTAACTCCTCATTCGAGGATCCTCTTCCATATTTATGTTTCAGTAATGGGCTTTGCATTAGGGACAATGCTTGCACAAAAGAATGAGAAAAATTGAGAGCAATCTATCTATTATATTAGTTGAAAATTGGTAAGTGAAGTAGGGAAAAATGGTGCACCAAATGAAGATAAACAATGTGCGTATCTATGCCCTATCGCTAATGAGCGCCAAACGGAAGCATGCAAGTAAAATGGAAAGATGACGAATAACAAGAAGTAAAGCAAAACAAATAGATCTCTTATTAATAAAAATGATCAATATTCTAGGTTACAATGCATCCCCTTGAGGGCTCAAAATGGGTGATACAAATGTTTACAACTCGGGTGCCCAAGGGTCAAAATCCTTCAAGAAATTTGGGTGCACATCCAATGTCTTTCCTCATACCCACAATCGAAGTGGGTGGGCCAAGGTTGCCGCCACTTGTGTATTTGATCTATGATGTCTTAGGCTGCCTCCCAATGCACTGTAATGACCTGCACCTACACACAAGGAAACCAGAATCATCAAATAGCGAGTGCGTATGATAAAAAGCATGCAATCCCCATAGGGGCAAAATGGCTAATAATGAGAAAACATATCAAATCAACTCCAAATAGCACAAAATTGTAGAGGGATGTAAAAAGGAAGGTTTTGGGAAGATATCACCAGAAATTGCATCAAAATTGCATCCGATGGGGCTTCAAAACTTGAATGACCGTTCGCAACCTACAAAACCCAAAGCAAGCAAATTCTGACCCTACGCATATCCAAAATGCATGAAAATTGGAAAGAATATATGAAATACTATTATAAGAAAACCCATTTGATTATATTTGTGAGATCAATCACAGTTTGGGTGTTCTCTCAGATGACCGTCGGATACCTGCAAGAGACCCTACAAAACACTAAAAATGCAATATCTCGGCCAATATAGCTCAGAATGACATGAAATTTGAACTGCAACATCATATAAGCATGTGTAAAATATATAATTAAAAATAGTCAAGAAATCATGCATAGATATCTATTCATCATAGGGTGGGACGAATAGGACTATCATAGATTGGGGGGCGCCCGGGGTGGGACGCCCACAGAATCTGCCTAAATTTTACCACCAATTCCACTTGGGAATGATGCAAAACCCTATGGGATGTGTTGTCATCAAATTTGGTGAGGGAATTCACTCAATTGGTTCAGTTTTGTAATAGATTACGCCTCCTAACTCACTCGCAAACCTCCTTCGCTAGGAAGAGATTTCGAGGGAAAAATGGGCACAAAAGGGTGGAAGGAAATCTTGGCAGCACTCCATTGCTTTGTCCTCAAAATATCCTCTCCATTTGTGTGGAAAATATATCCACTTTATAGCCCAAGGAGGCTTCATGGGTCAAAAGGCATGCGAGGGCATGCAAGGCAAGAGGCGCCACTTGGCCATCAGGGTGACATGCGCTGGAGGGAGAAGAGAATCTCCCAATTTGGCCTCCCTCATGGGCTGGAGCATTAAGATGTTGCGTGCACTAACTTTCTAGCTATTAGGAACTAGAAAAGTAACCATTGGCAGTCACCATTTGTCCAGATTTGACTTTTTTCCAATCAAACTTGCTATTCGCTCCACCTTGGAATGAATGCTGCTATTCATCCCAGGGTGGGATGAATAGGTTCTGTATTCATCCTAGGGTGGAATGAATAGTAGCAAGGTGTCCAAAAGGTGCCAAAAGTGGCCTAGAACCTTTCAAAACCCTGTGCCAAGTGGTTAGAACCACTGTATGCCTCCTGAGGGCTGCCCTAGGGGCTCTGGTGTGTCGTGAAGCCACTATTTATGGTAGCACAATCAGATTGACCAGATTTTAGTGTCTACAGATGCCCCTTTTTGGGATGCATTATGTGCAACACAATGTCGAGCAAAAATAGATGACTAAAATATTCAATGATTAGGGTTACTCAATAACCTAACCAACTTTAGATGCCCCAATCCTGGAAAGAGCATGCATTCTTGAATCCTTGCTTTTGATGAGCTAAGGAACTTGCTTTAGCTTAGACATTGTCTATCATGGAGAGGTGAGGCCTATAGTTCCATGATGCCAGCAATGCTGAGCATTTTAACTTGATACTTTGTGCTTGTTTGCTGCCCCAAGCAGGAGCATGATTGTCTTTGTCAAAGATTCATTGAACGAACACAAATTGCATGATTGAGTGTGTGCTTGTTGATTTGACTTGAGTATGACTACCCCCTCAAGCGATGAGTCGATGAGGGAATGACTCATGAGAAAAGTGATGAGTCACTTGACCCAGATGACTTTTGTTAAGGTTGCCTTCAGTTGTACTCATTGAATAATGGCATAGTTTTGAAAGGATTTGAATGATGCTATGGAGGTTTCTTGGAAGCACGAAGTTGAAAACGTCATTCCCGTGGGGCGGTCCAGCCACAATGGCCTTCTTAGGGAGTAAAGTAGTAACTTTTCCATGCATCCAAGAGAAATTTGTGTTCCATATTGACCTTGAATGAATTCCATCATATTTGACTTGTTTTTGGTGGGTTTGGAACCCTTTTCTTTGCTGCTTCCTGGAGGAAAAGAATGAAAAAACTCGTTCCCGTGGGGTGGTCTGACCATAGTGGCCTTCTTAGGGATTGAAGTAAGGTTATTTCTAGGCATCCAGGAGTGTTATTATTTGCCTCTGGACTAAGACAAAATTTTGGACCAAAATAGAGCTATTTTTGGGGGTTTTTGGACCCTTTTGGTGCATTTTGAAGTTGTTTTGGCCTATGAAGCCTGTATTCATCCCAAGGTGGAACGAATACAAATTTGGTATTCATCCTAGGGTGGAACGAATGGCCAAAAGTGCGTTCATCCCACCCTAGGATGAATAGGATTGTTGTAGGCCTATATAAACTCCAAAAACTAGTTTTGGGCTCATTATTGCATGTTTTGTTTTGTGGTTTGAGAGGTGAGGAGTAGGAGAGTGATTCTGCGTAGCGAAGCACTATCAAAATCATCCCACTATCATCATGAGTCAGTAGGTGGAGGCATCCAATGAAGGGCGATGCGAGGATGGTAAAATGCTAACTCAAAATGACCTCATTTATTACAAGTGTAATACCTATTTTATTTTTTTTGTTTTTGTTGTTAATTTGTATTTTTGATGTTTTTATTTTTTTTATGTTTTTATTAGGTGGTGAAGAGTCGGTATCACAAGTTAAAGCTCTTCGGGACCACATGGGATGCATTGACTGAGGAGGACTGGGAGTGGCTTGATGCCCTGGGGCTCAAGCAAGTCACTCGATTGGAGCCTATGGTCGACGATCGAGCTTATTTGACAACATTGATTAGCCTATGGGACCCATGCACCAACACCTTCCATATATCGATGGGAGAGATGATGGTGATGTTAGAGGACATCTATCAGATTCTGAGGATTTTGATAGAGGGGTGACCTATCCGATCATCACACCGTGACCTGAGGGATGCAGTGTTGAGGAGGTACTTCGAGGAGGATGCGGATGTGATGGAGTTGGACTATCGGACTGGAGGTATACTGGTGGGGTATTGGTATGAGGAGGGGGTGTTGGGGGTGAGGCATGCACTATTGATGACCCTCATCTCCAATATGCTCCTCCTAGACTCATCAGGAGCTAGGTTCCCTTGGAACCTGTTAGAGTTGGTGTATGCCCTAGCGGGGTGCACCAAGGAGGAGCCATTGGTGATGGCATGGGGGACTACCCTACTGGCACAACTCTATGATGAGTTGTATGAGATCCACTATCAAAAGTAGAAGGGTTTGGGATGTAGTTTTCTATTGTAGTGTTGGGGGTGGCAGCACATAGTTGTGGGGTGACCATAGGGTTTACCCTGGTCGACCCGGTGTAGCTAGTGGATCGAGAGATAGGATATGGTATCCTATGGTAGATGGCATAGGAGAGAGGGTAGAGTCAATGGTTCATGGGTGATGTAGATCACTATGCCGATCTCTTCTCTCACTTAGCACTAGGGTAGGTGCTATGGTGATCGTACAAGGATTGTTCATCTAGGTGGATGTTGGAGAGCAGCTTTAGTGGGTGAGGTGAGGTAGATGGGTGATTGCTCGACATGGGACCGAGTGGGAGTACTTCCCATTTGGTCATGTCATGTGGTAGTTTGGGCTATGATAGGGGTTTCTCGGGGAGCTAGTGGTGTACCGACATCATGGGGATGAGAGGACACTAGTATGGCCTATGGTGGAGGAGGTGGGTGATGAGTCAGATCCTGTGGTAGATGTTTTAGATGTGGATGATGCTCCGGGACTATAGAGGAGTATGACTCATGGTGGGTGATGCACCAGTGGTGAGGTGTAGGGGCCTTAGGGGGTGAGGTGGCTAGGGCGGCCAATGAGGTGATGTCGGATGCTCTAGAGGAGGACCGGGTAGAGGGCGATGAGTAGGGAGATCTCTTGGACTTGGGAGATCAGGGGGACTACATGGATGTAGAGGATCCTAGGGCATAGGTACCATAGGGTACATAGGGTGGCCATTATGTAGAGTTGTAGGCTGAGTTGGCTAGGGTTAGGTAGGAGAGGGATCTCCTATAGGTGCAGACATGGGAGGATCAGGTCGAGATAGCCTCCCTATGGGCATAGTTGAGAGCTCAGGGTTTGAGGTAGGAGGGATCCAACATTAGGGAGATGGAGAGGCTATGGGCTGAGGTGTTGCAGCTATAGTCAGTGGTGGAGACCTATCAGGTGTGGGGATAGTAGAGATAGGAATATGTGGGTCGACTAGAGATGGAGGTAGTGCACCTTGGGGGTGACTATCGGATGATGGGGAGAGCAGTCGATCACACCGATCTCGATGGAGCGAGATGGTACAATCCTCTACTCGGTAGAGGGAGGACAGGGCTGGTGGTAGTAGGCATGGGGGGTCTCAATGGACCCGGGCTACTAGGAGTAGTGTGAGTCGTAGCATCGATCCTATGTGATCATGGTGATGGAGACTCGTGGGACTATTTTTGGGTTTTTGGGTGGTGAGGTCTGAGGACCCACTTTATTGTAGCCTATGGGCATTTTGGAAACTATGATGTACTTTTTTTCCCCATATATATATATGAGATTTTGTTATGATCATCATGTGTTTCGTTTATTGCTTTATTGTATGAATGCAATGTGTATACTGATTTATGCTTATATGTTAAATGCTTAGTATGTATGCATATGGATGCAATGAGATGGTGATAGATAGATATCATGTATGCATGTGTATTTTGATTTGATTTGATGCTATCTATATGTATGGATGCATAGTTGAGATGTGATATTTGATTGATTGATAAAAATGAATTGTGGCTAATGATTTGACATACTATGTGAGCACTATAGATTGTACAAAATACATTAACGCTCTTTTTTGTTTTTTTTTTTTGTAATGGAAATGTGGAGATGTATTATTGCAATGTGGTAAAAATGGAGTGATTGACATGATATGTTAGAGAATGTAGATGAGGTTTTAATGAGACTCAAACACTCTAGCTGATTTGATCAAAGGTTGTATACTGACTATGCAAGACTTTTTGACAAGGTATGAATCTGCTAGGATGACCAAGGTACTTCATATCCCTGTGTGTGCAAGTGAGTTCATTCCTGTGAGATGCATAAAGATACCACCATTGCCAAATAGGCTATCCACCAAACCTGGAATGAGGATCACCCTATGAATGTCACGATCCTAGGTTTTGTACTTAGTAGGACTAGACCACTAGGCAATCTAGGTTACCAAAAGCTATCTCATCCACATGCAAACATTGGTCTACACACATGCAAAAGCTAATGTGATAGACATATCATCATGCGTGAGGCTACCACCATTGACAAGTAGGCTATCCACCAAACCTGTAATGAGGATCACCTGATGGTTTTCCAAATGCTGAGAGTTCCAGGGATTCAAGTTCGACTCCCTTATTTTCTTCAATTTTATTGGGATACTTGCTCATATGTAGTGATGAAAATCACTATTTATTTTGTATATTTTGTTTTCTTTGAGCAAGGGATTTGGGAGTTAGTGGTGAAAACCATTGTTATTTTGCTTTTGATTTTTGCTTTTTGAACTTTTGATTTCTTTGATTTTTGGATTTTGATGTTGAGATTTGGGATTTGTGGGAATTGGGATTTTTGATAGTGGTGAAAACCACTATTTATTTTGGGGAATTGGGTAGGGAAGATGCTTGTCCTTTTTCCAACTCTCAACATTCTTGAACCATTCGCATAGGGGGATGAGCAGGATGACCTTTTCGCTTAAGGTAACCTAGACCACTTCATGGATTTCATCTTTCTTTGTGCAAAACTTGGATTTATTAATGTTTAAATGTGTTTGGGATCTGATGTACACAAGGCATAATCTAAGCAAGACTCTACCTCCTAAAAATCAAGATAGCTTTCTACAAAACCTGAAGAGAAGCTAGAAATGGTTGAGTGACCAAAAACCCTAATGACATTCTAGAACAAATGACTAGGTGAAGGGGTGGACACAAATTTTGAAAAATGGAAAATGTGGGTGAAAATGATAATTGCAACATTGAACTATGCTTATCATTTCTCAACTTTGATTTTGGGGATAAGTATTGTATCATCATGGTGCTAGACATGCATGAGCAACTCTAAAATGTAAAGTGCTAAATGATGAGTATGCCTAAATGCAAGCGATGATAGAATGCAATGGGATGCAATGTGATGTGATGCTATATTTTTGTATTTTTGATATTTTGATGATGTTTTTGAAATGCAATGTGATGCAATGTTTTTGTATTTTTGATTGATATATATGTATGTACATGTGACCAACGGGCTTATTGGGGGCCATTGGGGCATTTGGGGTGACCAAAGGGCTTATGGATGCCTTTGGGGCCTTTTTGGGGGTGACCTAGATAGTCACCTAGGAGCATTTTAGGTTGACCAAGCGAGATGTAGGCACCCTTGGAGCATTTTGGGGTGACCTAGATGGTTCTAGACCACCTAGGAGCATTTTAGGTTGACCAAGTGGGATGTAGGCACCCTTGGAGAATTTTGGGGTGACCTAGATGGTTCTAGACCACCTAGGAGCATTTTAGGTTGACCAAGTAGGATGTAGGCACCCTTGGAGCATTTTGGGGTGATAGGTTAAGGAGCATTTTAGGTTGACCATCATGCCTTAGGCATGGAATGGCCACAAATGAAGTATGTTCAAGGGTTCAGGATCCTCGACACCTTCAAGGGAGGCTAGGCGATACGTTTTGGGTCCTATCTGACTAGTAATGACATAGGGACCTAACTAGTTTACCATGAACTTGTCCCTCAGATGGGGCGACAAATTAGAATTTTGTTGGTTCTCCTTCAGAATGAGGTCACCAACCTGAAAGTCTCTTAGGTGGACTTTCATATTATAGGCTCTCTTAAGTCACTCTTGATAGACATGCAGGTGCTCGAGAGCATTAATACGATGTTCATCAAGTAGCGTAAGCTGATCTAGGTGAGCCTATCATGCGGTGTCATCATCGATGAACTCTTGCATGGATATGCATAGCGATGGGATTTCGAGCTCTAGAGGCATGACCGCCTCGGTGCCATACACTAGTGAAAATGGAGTAGCCCTAGTGGGCGTCCGAATACTAGTGTGATAGGCCCATAGAGCAAGAGGTATTTGCGTATGCCAATCTGTGTGACTCTCTCTAACAGTTTTCTTGAGAATGGCAATCAATGTTTTGTTAGAAGCCTCTGCTTGCCCATTTGCTTGTGGATAGTAGGGTGTCAAAAAATTATGTTAGATATTATACTTTGTTATCAAAGCATGCACATATTTGTTTTTAAATGATGTCCCATTATCCAAAATGATCTTGGATGGAATACCAAAATGACAAATGATATTATGCAATAGGAACTCCGCTATGCGGGGTCCTGTCATAGTGGTAAGGGGAATTGCTTCCACCCATTTAGTGAAATACTCGGTAGCCATTATGATAAATGTGTGATGGCCCGAGGATGCGGGGGAGATTTTCCCGATTAAATCCAACCCCCATTGTGAAAATGGCCACACCGATTGGATCGGTTGCAAGGCCTGAGAAGGTACATGTGTCAAGTTAGCATGGTGTTGACACTTCATGCACTTCCTCACATATGCACAACAATCTCGCTCTAAAGTTGGCCAATAATAGCCCATGCAAAGAATGCATTTGGCGATGGCCATGCCACTAAAATGGCCACCACATGTACCATCATGTGCTTGGGCGATTGCCCAAGTCGACTCTTGATGCTCTAAGCAGTGAAGGAGGATCCCTTCGTAGCTTCGATGATACATAATGTCTCCTAGCAAGACATATTTTGTCACCTTCCATCTGAATGTTCTTTTAGCGGTGTGCGATAGTCCAGGAGGGAGGTTACCAAGCTTTAGGTATTCCCTGATTTGTGTTGACCAGTCCTATTGTGAAGAAGCCTCGAGCGCATGAACGACCTGTCCCTCTCGAAGTTCATCCCTAGCAAAAGCTGATTGGGAAAGAACTTGTAAGAATAGCATTGTACTACTATCAAAAGGGGCTTGAGGGAACAAAGTCCCCCAATCGGCCTGGTTCAAGCATTCATGAATGTGCGAGAATCTCTCTTGATGAGGTTCAATTTGAATCAAGTGGACTTCCGGCATGACTTGATTGTTCTCACGCTCAACCACAGATTGCGAGAGCATTTTGACCTGGATGGTAGTCATCTGATCCATAGGGTCTTGCGGGATCAAGGACCCCAGAGAGGCCATTGTATCCACAAAATGATTAGATGATCGAGGGAGTGCCTCGATGTTATACCATTCAAATTTTTCTAGGAATTTATCCACAAGGGCTTTGTAGGCTTGCAGAACTAGGCATTTACACTGGTAGATCCCCTTGACTTGGTTAACAATGAGCAAGGAGTCACCAAAAATGTTGAGCTTTGTTATTTTCATGGTGATAATCATCTGAAGGCCTATGAGTAGGGCCTCGTACTCGAAATTATTGTTGGTGCATGGGAAATCGAGTTTAAATGATAGGGGTATGGGAGCCCCATGCGGTGTGAAAAACATGATTCCTATGCCACCCCCTTGCTCGCATTTGGAGCCATCAAAAAATAGGGTCATATCTGCCTGCGTCTCAGGCTCGTCAAAATCTGGTGATTCTGATATTTGGAAGACCCCATCATCGGGAAGCTCCATGCTAAGAGGTTGATCATCCTGGAGAGGAGCCTCTACGAGTTGATCGATGATGACCTGACCCTTAATTGATTTTTTTCCAACAAACTCAAGGTCGAACTCCATCAACAACATGATCCATTTTATCATGCGACTACTATGATAAGTGTGACTCATCATGTAGTGCAATGGATTCTCTTTAGATACAACATACGTGGTATTGCTAAGCATGTAATGTCATAGCTTCTTGGTGGTGAAAACCATCGCTAGGCATAATTTCTCAATGTATGCGTACTTGATCTCATAACTAACCAGGGTGCGGCTAAGATAGTAAGTAGCCTGTTCCTTATGAAATTCATTGTTCTGGGCTAACATGGCACCCAATGCAATCTCAGTGGCTGAGATGTATAAGCGGAATGACACTCCTGGTCTAGGTGGTGCCAACACTGGTGGTGAAGCCAAGTACTATTTTATTGCATCAAAGGCCTCCTGACACTCATCATCCCAATGGAATGTGACCCCCTTGTGCAACAACTTGTTCATGGGGTGACACTTGTCCGACAATTGCGCTATGAAGCGTTTGATGGACATGATCTTGCCCTGCAGACTTTGGAGCTACTTGATCATGGTTGGGGGAGGCATCTCGAGGATGGCCTTGACCTTATTAGGGTCCACTTCAATGCCTCACTTAGAGATGATAAATCCCAAGAGCTTTCCAGATGTGATGCCGAAGACGCACTTCTTGGGGTTCAGTCTCACGTTATGTTCAATGAGGCGGTCTAATACTTTGCTCAAGACCTCAAGATGCTCATGGCATAATAATGATTTAGCTAGTAAGTCATCCATGTAATCTTCCAAAATTTTATGCATGTAGTCATGGAAGATGTATGTCATTGCACGTTGGTAGGTGGCACCAACATTTTTAAGGCCAAAAGGCATGACCTTATAGCAAAATGTCCCCCAGGGCATTGTGAACGCCATTTTGAGTTGGTCCTCTAGGTTGATACGAATCTGATTGTACCCAGAGAAACCATCCATAAGGGATAACATTTTATGGCCCATTATGGCATCTACCAGGGCATCGATGCTTGGCAAAGGGAAATCATCCTTAGGACTCACTTTGTTTAGGTCTCAAAAATTGGTGCAAATGTGAATCCTCCCATCTGGCTTCTTGATGGGAACCATGTTGGACAACCATGGTGGATAGTCTATAGAAATGACAAACTGGGCATCCAACAACTTTTGTAGCTCATCTTTGACCATCAAGGCCATTTTTGGATGCATCTTTCTTAGCTTTTGCTTGATAGGCTTGGCCTTCGGGTCAAGCATCAGATTGTGGGTGACTAGATTTGGATCTAGCCCCGACATGTCTTTATAGGACCATGCAAAAGCTTCCTTCTTCTTGGTGAGAAGGGCTATGTAATCGGCTTGCTCTTTGGGGGATAGACTTTCCCCTAGCTTGATATACTATGGATTCTCTGGATCTGAGTCGATATCTATGTCAATCGTAGGCTCGATTGACATATGCGACCCCTCCTCCAGCTGGTGGGGGGTAGGGATCAAATGGATGTCATCCACTGGATTTAGATCATCAATGGGAACCTCGGGTTCCTCCTCAGCATGGAAGACATCATGAGCTAGCCCTGAAGAGAAGTGAAATAGCTGTAGCATCTCATCGCAAGGCCAATACTCGAGAGGGCGATGGGGGTGAATCTCCTCGATCAAATTCAATTACCCCCAAGTCGAGGTGCAATGGCTTTGATGGGTTATTCAGATCTCGCAATGGCTCAAACAAATCTATGGAAATCATATTGATGGATGGATGATTTCCCCTAGGTGGCTGGTGGTGACCATGGACCTCTGGATGCAGCACGACCTAAGGAGGTGGCTACGAGGTGGTGGAATGATAGGCGGTGGTCGATGTGGCTATAGGTGAACTTGCTCTTCATGAGGTAGAAGCTATCACCAAATGGGATCTTGTAATGGGAATATGCATAGATAGTATTCATCATCCTCATCCCAAGGGATGATCTACGCGTATTCTCCATCAGAACTATCAGATTCAATCGGTGCGACCCCATAGTCTGACTCATCATCTGACGTCCACTCATAAGGGGACCTTGGATCTTCTTCCTCACCATCATGGGGAAGAGTGCATGAACCTTCACCTCTCTCGTAGGATTGGATACCATCTCGAGGTGGTTCATCATCTCCCAAGGGCATAGGGAAATAGTCCCCCAATGAGTAGATGCGATTAGGGTTGGCAAAGGGATCTCGGGCCAACTCATCTCTATAATTGAGGCATAGGCGCTCCATGCCATCAACGAGAATATCCAAGGGTAAGGGGTTATTATGTCCCAATCCTGATTTATCATATGGCATCTAGTACTGGGGTTGAAATGGAACCCGCATGCCTTGCTCATACAAGCCTAACCCATAACCATGCCAATTGCATAGGTCAAGATACTTCAGGGTGAAGTTAGGGTTAGACAAGTAGTGGATGTCTTCTCCAAAGGGCTCTTCATCCTCCTCCTCCTGTTGGTAGGGTTCGATGTCATAGTCTAGTCCCCCATAGATGAAATTAATTTGATTAGGGGGATGCCTAGGGGCACGATAGTGCCTATGGGAAGATGGGGTCGACCCATGTCTTGCACCGACTCTATAGCAGGGGTAGTTGTGACCTCCCTAACCATGTATTCTCCTAATCTAGTGGAAGCCAAGTGCACTATCACCTGAGGCTATGGATAGAAGAGTGATGAGAGTGAGATCTGATCTAATTCATCATCTATCACTTGTGGTAGCTCTTCATCATCTGGGCTAGGTATCTCCTCTATGGAGATGGTGGATATGGTCGATTGTACCTCATCAATGGGCTTCTTCCCTAGGTTCCTCAACAATGGTTCCATCGGCCTGGTGGGCATCGAAGGAGGTGTCGATGATGAGGAAGGTATGTCATGCGATGATGAGGGGGTCAAACCTTGGCTGGATTTATTCGGTTGGAAATCTAGATGTGTCGATGGTAAGGTTGACTCAGGGATCTGTTGCACCATGTTATAGTACTTGTAGGGCTCTAGGTCCATAGGGATGACATGAACTTGCCCTTCATGAGTGTACTTGAGGCACTGGTGAGCAATGGAAGGGACACACTTCATGTCCCTAATCCATGGTCTACCTAATAAGATATTGTATGCCATCTCACCCTCTAGTATGTGGCATAGCATCGAGATGGTCTTCTCTCCTACCTGAATAGGTAGGACAATCATACCAACTATCGAGCATATGGCATCATTAAAGGCTCGGAGGGTGTATGTAGATGGGACAATATGGGATATCGAGAGCTTCAAGTGCTTGAGAGCTATTGTAGTGATGATATTTCTAGAAGACCCTATGTCTATCAACACTCTCTTGTATGGTGTCCCATTTATGCATGCGACGATGTGCAAGGGAGGGTCCACCATATCATTTGGGACCAGTTTAAGCTCATCTTCTCGAAAGGCGATCACCGGTTCAGTGCACTGTCTGACATGCCCCACAAAATTGTTGAAGGAGTTGGACTCCTGGGGCTGAAGCTCTATGGCCTTAAGGATCTCCATCAAAGCCTCTCTGTGAGGTTGCGATTGTTGAATCAGCTCATAGATGGAGAGCTAGGCAGACGTTGTTCTCAAGCTCTGAGTGAGCTTACTCTTGAGGGTGGCCACAGGCCTAGGTGGAAGGCTTGGTAGAGGAGGTGGTGGTTGTTGTGATGTCGAAGGGACATCACTCTGAGCCATAGGTGGTGCGGCTGGACTTGGGTACCACCTATTCCTCATGATAATGCTAATCATGCTGACATACCCCTACTGAGGAGGGGCATGATGAACCTCATTCACCTGGGGCACTGGCTTGGCCTGCTCCACATGGGTAGGCAAGGGATCTTTAAAGATCTCCATCTATTGGTTGTTTGGCATGATAGGGTTGTCTACCTGAAGGTCCTTCCTATCGATCATGTCTTGTACCAAGTTTTTAAACTTGTAGCACATGTTCACATCATGCCCATTTTGCCTATGAAATTTGCAATATAGGTCTTCTCTGTACCCTTTGGGCTTGGGTGCATTCGGGTCGATAGGTCGACTCTCAGGTAGATTGATCAAATTTACCGCTAAGAGGTGCTCAAACAATGAGTCCATAGACTCTGCAAGGGGTGTAAACTATCACTTGGGACGGCGTTATTGATTCTGCCCTTGACTATTCTGATTGTCCTTAGTATAGTCTCGATGTGTGGCCTGATAATTAGGCTTTTGAGGTGGCAGCTTGCGCTACCCTCGAGACACTAATGGCAACCTGATTCACTATTGCTAGCTTAGACTATGCTGGGGTGCTCTTAGTATTCTTGCTCCACTCCTTGTGAGGCTTCACAATCTCCCCCTCTTGAATCTTGATTTCTTCGATGGTCCTAGCTTGTGCTAGGGCATCTTCAAGAGTGGGATATTGTTGCAGCTGCAACAACAAGGAGATGGGCTTCAGGTAGCTCTTGGAGAACATCTGAGTCAGCTTCGACATGGGGAGGAGATAAGGTAGTTTGGCGAGCAAGGCCCACCACCTATTGCCATAATTTGTTATTGACTCATCATCATATTACTTCAACCCAACTACATCGACCAATGTCACCTTCCTCTTGGTATTGAAGGTGAAGCATTCTAGGAATGCATCTGCAAGTTGATCCAAAGTATGGATGCTATGCTTAGGGAGCTGGTAAAACCACTCCAAGGTGGGGCCCAAAAGGGTAGTCACAAATATCCACAAAAGCAAAGCATCATCATCATGAATGCCAAAGCACTGACCTAGAAATCTGGTGACATGCTCCTACGCATCCTCTTCTCCCTTAAACATAGCCAATTATGGCAACTTATACTGCTCTGGATAGGGAGGCATAGGTACTGAAGGATGGATTGGCTGACTATGCAACTAGTGCATAGTGGGCTTCTAAGATCCAGACCTAGAGGTCTTGTTCTCTACCGACTCTAGGCGCTCTAGCAACTCTTTGTATGGATCCGAGGACTTGATCTCCTCATTCTTGCTCACATCCTGAGGTGGAGGTCTAGGATCCTCCAACCTATTGTGGGGTGGTGGCCTGTCACCCCCTACCTTGATAAGGCATCTCCAAATACTCTACTTCTAGCTCATGCTCATTGTAGGCCCCATAGGGCATCTCTCGAGCCGGTCTATAAATAGGGGTATCTGCCTCTATGGGCGCCCTATATCTGGCCTATGAGGTAAGTCTCGCTCTGGCCTAGGAGGCCATGGAGGTAATGTTGGATAAGGTCTAGGAGACCTATCTCGAATGAGTATGGGTTGCCTTGGGGGACTTCCTACCTATGGGTCTTAGGGGTAGGGACCCTCTCTCGTAGAGTCTGTTGGAACAACTCATTGGTCTGTCACTCAATCCTCTCTTTCTCAAGCTGATGCAAGTGGTCTAGTTGCTCTTTGTCATATCGAAGCTGCTTGAACTGAGCTTGGCATTCCATATATTTTGCAATTACTTGCTTGATTTGTTCTATCGTGTGAGGCCTAGGGGGTCTAGGGGCCTCACCTTGGGGCCGACCTCATTCAAGATAATCTATGATATCTATCGGGTGCTTGCCTCTTTCGAGGTTCACCACATTGACTTGAGGTTCGAGCTGGAACATCTGCTCATTATACTCAGCATAGGCACATCGGGCATGCATAGAATACTACTCCTAAGGAAAATCTAGGATTTCCTCATGCCTTCCTTCCTGGACGAGGAAGGGTAGGGCAGAATTGGCCCACCTAGAGCGATGAGTGTCATTCCCATCGGGTTGCATGAGCTGTTGTATCCTATCAAGGTGACATGGAGGTAAAGTCGTATCGACTTGCTCCGGCTAGTGTGTGAAGTCATGCTCTTGCCTATGAATAGGCATGTCAGCCCTGATGGGTACATGGATGCATGGCACCACTCTATCTATTAGCACCTCAGTATGTTGTTGCCTTTCATCAAAGAAGGCATGTGATGTATCTACATATCGGGAACACTCTCCCAAGTAATGCTCATCATCCCTCGGGGTGTCCCGTAGAGGGTCCCTTCGGATATGAGGCTCGTGCCCTACTTTCTTGGGGCTAGGTGGAGTAGAAGCTCACCAGGGAGGTATGACCAAGTCCCTAGGGCTATAGCGGAGATGATTCATGTCTCCTAATCCACTCTCCATAGCTTCCACCCATGTTTGGGCTTGGCTGCGGGTGCGCACCATTGCGCTCCTCTATCAAAACCCCAAGTGATTATCTTCTTTACAAATTTTTAATGAAACAACAAACAAGAAAGGAAACACTCAATAAGATAGATGATTATCTCGTTTAAGTTTTAGATGTGAATCCCTAAACTATTTTGTGTGTTTCAGATGTGTTGTTTGTAAAGAATGACCTTGTGTCACGTATTTGAAATATTGTTGGATGATGTACTCAAATGTTTAAAGGATTTCACCTATATACTCACACAAGCTGAATATGGTGATGAAATCCATATCCAACGAGGTAGCATAGGTACTACCAACCCTCACCCAACACCCCGTGCATAGCGATACACCCCTCCGAAGAGGAATGCATGCTATTTTGCATGGTTAGGATAGATCTTGGGTCGGCCTTGGCCATGGATGGGTCCCGATGATACTCTTTCACATGAGCCAATCAAGTGGTAATGACATCCACTATTGGTCTCGATCGACGGGTTGGATGTGAGAGCCCAACGCCATCGATGTTAAGATAAAACGTGATGTGTGGGGTTCCTTTTAACTTTAAAGAAAGCAAGCAAAGAAGCATTCAATGATCATTCACTAAATGCATGCGTAAGGTGCATTTTACTTTCAGAAAGGTTAGTATATAAAGGAACTCACAAATGTATCTAGAAATGCAAAGCCCTAAATGTTAGCCTACCCATTGGGTAGGCTACAAGCATGCAAACCATAGAGATGCATTCCTACTCTGAATTTGTTTTGATTTTTTTGCTTTTATGTGTTTTTGTTATTTTGCATTTAAGAAAATGAAACTAACTTTTAACCTTTCTAAGCAAACAAATATGCGAGAAAAACCAAATAATCTGAAAAATAAATAGTTTCTGTAAATGCAAAATAGAGATGAAAGATTCAGGGACCTACCTCATCACTGCCAAAACTTGCTATTTCTGGAATTCTGCTCCAAAAGCTCTCTATTTTCTATTCACTCTAGGGTGTGATGAATAGCAGGTCTGTATTCATTCTAGGGTGGGATGAATTCACATTCATCCCAGGGTGGCACGAATAGCAGGTCAGGGTTCGTTTTAGGCCAGAATGAATAGCACCTACAACATAAAAATATGAAAAATGAGATCCAAATTTCACCTAAAGCAAAAGGGACTAGGTCCCACCATGATCACCACTGAATTAGGGAAAAATGGTGCACCAAATGAAATATAAACAATGTATGTATCTATGCCCTATCGCTAATGAGCGCCAAATGGAAGCATGCAAGTAAAGATGGAAAGATAACGAATAACAAGAAGTAAAGCAAAACAAGTATATCTCTTATTAATAAAAATGATCCAAAATTATAGGTTACAATGCATCCCCTTGAGGGCTCAAAATGGGTGATACAAATTTTTACAACTCGGGTGCCCAAGGGTCAAAATCCTTCAAGAAATTTGGGTGCACATCCACTGTCTTTCCTCGTACCCACAATCGAAGTGGGCGGGCCAAGGTTACCGCCACTTGTGTATTTGATCTATGATGTCTTAGGCTGCCTCCCAATGCACTGTAATGACCTACACCTACACACAAGGAAACCATAATCATCAAATAGCGAGTGCGTATGATAAAAAGCATGCAATCCCCATAGGGGCAAAATGGCTAATAATGAGAAAATATATCAAATCAACTCCAAATAGACAAAATATGTATAGGGATGTAAAAAGGAAGGTTTTGGGAAGATATCACTAGAAATTGCACCAAAATTGCATCCGATGGGGCTTCGAAACTTGAATGACCGTTCGTAACCTACAAAACCCAAAGCAAGCAAATTCTGACCCTACGCATATCCAAAATGCATGAAAATTGGATATAATATATGAAATAATATTATAAGAAAACCCATTTTATTATATTTTTGAGATCGATCATATTTTGGGTGTTCTCTCAGATGACCGTCGGATACCTACAAGAGACCCTACAAAACACTAAAAATGCAATATCTCGGCCAATATAGCTCAGAATGACATGAAATTTGAACTGCAACATCATATAAGCATGTGTAAAATATATAATTAAAAATATTCAAGAAATAATGCACATATATCTATTCATCATAGGGTGGGACGAATAGGACTATCACAGATTGGGGGGCACCCGGGGGTGGGACGCCCATAGAATCTGCCTAAATTTTACCACCAATTCCACTTGGGAATGATGCAAAACCCTATGGGATGTGTTTTCATCAAATTTTGTGATGGAATTCACTCATTTGGTTTGGTTTTGTAACAGATTACGCCTCCTAACTCACTCGCAAACCTCCTTCGCTAGGAAGAGATTTCGAGGGAACAATTGGCGCCAAAAGGGTGGAAGGAAATCTTGGTAGCACTCCATTGCTTTGTCCTCAAAATATCCTCTCCTTTTGTGTGGAAAATATATCCACTTTATAGCCTAAGGAGGCTTCATGGGTCAAAAGGCATGCGAGGGCATGCGAGGCATGAGGTGCCACTTGGCCATCAGGGTGACATGCATTGGAGGGAGAAGAGAATCTCCCAATTTGGCCTCCCTCATGGGCTGGAGCATTAAGATGCTGTGTGCCCTACCTTTCTAGCTATTATGGACCAGAAATGTAACCGTTGGTAGGCACCATTTGTCCAGATTTGACTTTTTTCCAGTCAAACCTGCTATTCACTCCACCTCAGAGTGAATGCTGCTATTCATCCCGGGGTGGGATGAATAGGTTCTGTATTCATCCTAGGGTGGAATGAATAGTAGCAGGGTGTCCAAAAGGTGCCAAAAGTGGCCTAGAACCTTTCAAAACCTTGCATTAAGTGGTTAGAACCACTGTATACCTCTTGAGGGCTGCCCTAGGGGCTCTGGTGTGTCGCGAAGCCACTACTTATGGTAGCACAATCGGATTGACCAGATTTTAGTGTCTATAGTAATATATGAATCCAGATACACTTACATGGAAAAATTATGCTTAGTAGTGGTTTTTGCCACTAAGAAACTCATACATTACATGCTTACTCACACAAAATATGTCATAGCTAGAGAAAACACTCTATGTTATATGATGTCTCACACTGAAAATAACACTCACATCGCTAAATGGATAATGCTTCTCACTGAATTTGATCTTGATTTCATTACCCAAAAATCTATTAAATTTCAGGTCATAATCGATCAACTTGCAAAAGCTCCACTACCTAGTGATCAACCCTTGATTATTGAGCTCCCATATGATTCGGTATTCATTGTCATTGAACGAGAAGAAGATTTCATTCCAGAGGAAGATGTTGATGTCACTTTATTCTTTGATGGTTCTAAGTGCAAAAAAGGTCAAGGTTCTGGACTCATGTTTCATACTCCCCAAGAGGTGTCTATCCCCTTATCATTCAAACTAGACTTCCAATGCACAAACAACAATGCAGAGTATGAAGACTTAATCTTAGATCTTCAAGTAGCTATAGCTATGGGTATAAGCATATCATTATATTTGGTGATTCTCAACTTGTTGTTAGAAAAATCAATAAAGAATACTAATGCAAAGAACCTACCATAAAAATTTACTATGAGGTAGCAATGAAATTGCTCTCTAAGTTTGATTGGTATGAAATCGATAGTTTACCATGTTTGACTAATAGATTTGTAGATGTGATGGCCTCTTTTGGATCATTGATTCCAAAGGACTCCTTAGGAGAGGTACAAACACTCATTATTACAATGATATCTAAATTTACATTATCCATTTTGAATCTAAGGATGAAAAGGATGTTTGCTTTATCCATTTGGAACCATATAAGCCTTGGTCAAACCAAATAATAGCCTTTCTCAAGTTTGGAACACTCCCATCAGATATGTCATAGACTACTAAACGTACTTTCAAGAAAAAGGTAGTATGTTTTACTCTCTTAGGGGATGTGTTGTATAGATGTGGTTATGATGGAATCCTCCTTCGTTGTCTTGAGTCTACTGAGGCACAAAGATCCATAGCTAAAGCTCATAATGGTACTTGTGATGGTCATTTTAGTGGAATGGTCATTACAAAGTGTATTTTACACATGGGTTATTATTGGCCCACCATGGAACGTGACTGTTGCACATATGTAAAACATTGTAAGCAATTTTAAGAGCATGCTAATTTAACCCATGTGTTGTCACATGAATTATAGCCTATTCAAATCCTTTGGACCTTTTCACAATGGGGTCTTGATTTAATTGAAAAAATCTTACCTTCTTCCTTGGTATAACATACATTCATCATCATAGTCACTGAATACTTCACAAAGTGGGTTGCGGTAATTCCTCTAACAATTATGTTTATACTCCAACACATCATTTGTCATTTTTGTATTCCCTCAAAAATCATCTCTAACAATGGCAAGTCTTTCAAGAACAAGTATGTTCGAGCACTTTACAAGAAATATAATATCCAACACAACTTCTCAACTTCTTATTACCCACAAGTAATGGACAAGCTGAGGCCACCAATAAGACCTTAATTACTATTCTTAAGAAACTTGTTAAATATAATCATAGAGATTGGTATAAACAAATTCCTTTGGCATTATAGGCTTATCAAACAAGCATCTACATGCCTACTAGGGCAACACCATTTTCATTGGTCTATGGAGCTGAAGCAATCAAGCCTCTTGAGCTTGAGATACCCTCATTGCAAATTTCATTACAGGAATTCATAGATGATGATATTTCTAGAAAAGCACATCTTGACCAACTCACACTCCTTGATGAGAGGTGAGTCAATGCTTTAGAGCATTTACAAGTATATCAAGACCGTCTAAAGTATGCTTACAACACCAAAGTTCATCTACGTTAATTCCAAGTAGGAGATCTTGTTCTTAAATAAAGTCAAAAAAATACCAATGCTTCATCACATCTTGGTGATAATTTTTTGGGTAATTGGTTAGGTCCATACATTGTTACTCAAAAAGTGGGTAAAGGAACTTATAGGCTTGCCAGTATAGAGGGAGTTAAAGAGTCCAAACCACTTAATGTTATACACTTGAGAGTATTATATGCATAATGTGATTTATATTTAGGTATATATACATGGCTATTACACAAAAACATCATTGCATTGCACACATTTTATTTTACACATTACATTTCATACATGGCATTTTACACCTTATATTTCACACATTTGCATATAATTCATTTCATTTCATAAAATTGCATTTCACACATTTTTTCACAAATTACATTTCATACATTGCATTCACAACCACATTTCACATTTCATATTAGGGATCATTTATTCAGTTTAGATAACAATTGGTCCAATAAAGTCATGTTGCCTTAATCAGGGGCACCTTCAAATCATCATCCATTTCATTGCACCATGCCAACATTATCATTTACAAAACCACATAACCATAAGGCATTTTTGGTCACTCAGCCACTCCTAGTGTTTTAAGCAAACTCCAAATACATGTCGAGTTTTCCTTAGGACCAAGACACATTTTCACTAATAAAATCTTGAGTTCTTGGAATTGACTTTAAACATTCTTGAACCAAACACAATTTCAAATCTTAAAAATATCTTGCATCAAAGAGGTATGACACCCTCCTTGGATTGTAGCTTAAAGTGAAAAGGGCATTACTTGCTTGTTCCATCATGCAACATAGTCCACACAAAATAGTGGTTGTCACCACTATCACAAATTTCAAAATAAAAGAAAGAGTAGGGTAAAACCCTTAAAAAACTCTAAAACTTTATACATCACACATAATAGATCCTCAAGTTGTAAGGATAGTCATCCCCAAAACTTAGATATCAAATTCTTGGACTATGGAGATAATCTCCATCGGGGCTACAGATGTCTGATTGGCAGTGGAGTACACTCACACTTGGTGATACATCTCTTTTAAAGAGATCTCTAATCACACATAAGGACAAGCTAACTTCTTGGTTTTCTCCATAATATATTTCATCTCAATTTTCTCAAGATGAGTTAATTAACTCATATGCACACACATTGGTTCTTGATTGCCTCGAGTTATTACTATGCTCATGATTTATTAAAATTCATTGCACACACATTTGGTCGTAGAGAAATTAGGCAGTATTTAGTGAGTTTTTTTTATGCCACTAGTACATTTGAGTCTCTATAAAATAGTTAGTTTTCCATATCAACATCCATGTCTTCTTCCATCCATCACATTACATGATTTTTCCATTTTCACATACCACCACTTTGGTGCCCTTGATTAAACAACAATGCTAAAAATGGTCAAGCAAAATCTAAACTATGAATGATCATTAGAACATTTGCATTCATCCACATTATCACTTGCATTAATCATCCATATACATTTGCATTCATACACATTATCACTTGCATTAATCATCCATATACATTTGTATTTATAACACATTATCATTGCATTAAGCATCCACACAAAAGCATTCACAAAAAAGCATAACACAAAAGTAAAATCCATGTATATATATAAATATCGCATGTACAATGAATACCCAAAGGCCATATACAATGGATCACCAAGGCTCATATACAAAAAGTGCATCTAAGAACTAACTAATACCTATAAGAGGACCCTTGTGACCCTGACAGAGCCCTAGATATAGAGATATACCTAGAGTCACTAGGACTAACAAAATTGGACATGGATGAGGAGGGTGGATTTGGAAGCCCAATATCATGCTCCATCAATCGATCCTCCAACAACCAAATATATCCATCTTGAGCCTGAAGGTGGTGTACATCATGTATCTACTGATGACTCTTCTCTAGTAGCTCTACCTAGAGCCTCATGGTCCTATTCTCACCTCCACTTGTAGTCTACCATACCTCTAGATCTTCCCATAACCAATATATCTTTACCTCTTGAGCCATCACCTCCACATTCCACAACCAAGCTATCTCTACATCCTAAACCGCTACCATAGCATCCTAATATTCCACCAACTACTCTATCCTGGCCCAATCCTCCTTAATCCAACCAAGAGGATTATCTAAAATCTCCTCCCCATCATCCATGCAACCTCCATCACCTCCAATCTTAGGTGTCTTCTTAGGTGTACCCCTATATTACCTCCTTTGACTTCTAGATCAAAGGTGTCTCCAAAATGTAGGAGCCTCATTAACCTCCTTGACCTCTACCTCATCCCCATCCTCATTCCTCCATCTAATGTCAGAATCAGTACCCATGATAGCTATGTAGCAAACCATGCATTGTACTCTACATTAGTCTGTACATCATCCACATCAGGTAGATGAAACTCCTTGTCATCCTCCAGCATAAGGTAGATCCATCTCATCTCGATGATGCTTGTAGAGCACTAGTGCCTCAAGAACTTCCTACCTCAGTCCAAATTTCTATAGCACCTGTGAGAACTAGATTAGCTCCACCTCACTATGGTGCCTCCAAAACACCCACCTAGCCTATTGAATCCTCTACATCTACTCCACATCACCTCGCATGACACCTCACCATTGCCTCTATACCATCTGAGTTGATGTTAATACATCCCATAGATCCTTTTGCCACTGACTCATATGAATAATATGACTTGGCTATACCTCCTCTTCCACTAGCCACCTCATATCATATGGATGCTCCCTATCCCCTACCATAGTAGGCAAGCCCACAAGTTGAGCCACATTTAAATGCTACCATATTTAACACTATAGTAGCACAATACATCCTAGACCCTTTTGCCTCCTCCTCCTCATATCATACAATCATTAGTACAATTGCACCAATAATGCAAGAGCCCACACATATACCTGAGGTGTATCGATCATATCACAAACTAACATGATAAGGTTTTATAGGAACCGACAACCAGTGTTGTTTGGGGCCACTATTTTAGCAAATACGAACATAACCAAAGTAGGAAGGACATCCAACTTCTTGTTTGTATACATGGAAAATTATTTTATCCCTCCACCCATCATCTCCACATACCACCAATCATATCTAAATAGCCATATTAGCTCATGTCCCTTATCATGTCCAACCTCAACATGTAAGTCCTCCACTAGCAACTTGAGAATGTTATACACATCCTCAAGTGTCACAGTTATCTCTCTAGTAGGGATCTAAAAATTCCCCTCTCTGGATTCCATATCTCTACCAAGGTAGAGAGATACCCCTTATACACCCTCACCACATCTATCCAAGCTACCCCAGCCAGCCCCACAACCTCCAGCCACTCCAACTGGTCCTCCCACATCACCTTCCTCATCCTCAAGATGAGAGGTGAGAACCGATGTCGAGGCTCCAAAATCCTCAAATGTAGTACAATACATAAAGGTAAAACATTAATGTCATAAAAAAATTACATAAGTAATCAAAGAGCTTTAAAGGCATTTACCTTCACAAAATACACATCTGCTCTTGCTCCCACATTTGTACTCTCCATCACCATAGCTTCTGCAACACTTCACCCACCCACTCCACTCCCTCAGGCACAGCTTCAAAAAATTGCAAATGCAATAATGAACTTGTTTTCCCTTTTGCAAGATATTTATAGCTATTTTAGGCACATTGAAATGTCTTCCTGTGTTTGGAGAACAACAAACTTTGGCAGGCGTTTACACATGTAGTAAGAGCCCATTGAACTTTGCCAAAAAAGTTGAAAAAAATAAAAAATAATTTAAATAAGTAGCTTACCTCCACAAAATCATTTCATATTGCATTCATGCATCAATTTCATCATAATATCATGTTTTGTGAAAACCAAAATCGATTTGGATTCATAATTTTTGCTTGCTACCAAAAGTCATAAAATCACATTACAAGTTACAAAATGCTTCAAAACAATCCAAATTTTCACAAAATGACCATTTTCATAATTCTCATCAACCATCCCATCATTGCAATCATTTTTGTGATAATATAAATTTATTTGGATGACTAACGTTTATTTGCATCCACAAGGTGCAAAATTGTCCAAAATTGCTTCAAAATGCTCCAAATCAATACAAAATTTCACAAAGTCATTCAATTCAATCATCAATGCATTTCTCATAATAACACCTTCATTCCAACATAATTTTCATCCATAAATCATTGTATTTTCACATTTTATAAATTCATACACAACTTCAAGTGAACCTCATATCTAGTGGTCTATTCTATCTCCTTGGCGATTGCAGCGATTTGCATACATGCAATTTGGTAATATGGATAAATCACTATAAGTACACTTTGTCATATTCATAATCAAATATCTCATTATTCAAAAGCAAAATAATTTTTGGTCCCTCATTTTTTGAGTGAGACTATTTCGTGACCAATTTGCTGAACAATTGTCATTGATGGCCTTGTTCGTGGGGCTTAAAACATAGATAAAATCATAACTCATCATTCCTTTTGTGTGACCTTGGGAAGTTGTGCACCCTAGTCTACTTGCAACATTATATCAAAATAAAAGACCATGAAAGCATAAATAACATGGAAGTGACAAATGCAAAAATATATCTTTTATTTATTTATTTGAAACTCTTGTTACATATCGGTCCCTCTTAGGGATACCCAGTTTGATACAATGAAATACAAGTAGAAGTAATGGTGTCCCCCACAAGGGGATGGTGCACTCCATAGGCCTCCTGGTATCGCACACGAACTTGTATGAGGGCTTATAGATGCCTCCTTCTCCTTCTTGTCTGGAGGGATCTATCATTTTAAACACTTTGGCTTGGTCCTGTAACCTGTATCCTACGTACAAGAAACAACAATAGGATATCAGTAGCATGGGCAGCCTCTCGTGATGAGGCTTTATTAGAAAATATATGAAGCATGATATATAAGCATAATAAGATCAAAATGCAGCAAAACTAAATGATAAATGCATGGATAACTCAGGAAATAATAGTGCAAATGCATTAAAGAAACCAGATCTATGCTAAAACTAATTAATAAAGCAAAAAGCAATAACAAATCTAAGCTAAAACTTGGAAAATAATGTCTAAAACCCTAGGCTATGCCTGTAGGCCACTATCAAGGATAGCGACCATGAAATGAAACCTTTCTCCTCATGAACCAGGGGTTGTAGCACTAGATTCCTCATCTAAATTGATGTCCAAGGGTCACCTCTTGTGTCCGTACACTGATTGGTGATGAAGAACATTCGATCTGAATGGTTGTATGGCTGGAAATCATTGCTAAATTGGGTAGAGCTCCACTACTCCTCCAAGGGGTATGGAATCTCTCTCCAATCTGCTAGAGCTTCACTGCACAAAATTTTGATATTCATGGATCATTTGCTTTGCTTGGGAGAGTCCATATGTAGACCTCCCAGATTCAGATCTAGATCTAGATCTTGGCTTCCTAGAGAAGCCAAAATCCAGATCTGCATGCAACTGACCATCCCAAGGGGAAGGATCAGTCACAAATTTGCATTGAAGGGGTAGTCAGGAGGAGCTCTGGGAGTTCCACGCCAAAAACTACCCGTAAGCAATGCAAGTGTAGTCAGACTACGTGATCTGGGCCCGTATTCATGGCCAGACTATGTTTTGGTGCTAGTCACTATCCAGAGCAGTGGCTAGGTGTGGCCGCTCTCAGCTTCAGTGGCCAGTGTTGGTGGCCACTCTGATTGATAGTGGCTAAGCTTGAATGGGCTAGAACTACCCTTTTTGAGTGGTTAGGACCACTGCTAGCTCTTGGAAAGGTCCAAGATCATTCATATGGTCTTTGGATGTGTCCATATGAGTAGTCTCCTAAACATGACGTATTTTAGGTGTCTATAGATACCCCTTTTTGGGATGCATTGTGGGAAAACACAGCACGGAGCAAAAATAGACCACCTAGGGCCACATTGTAGGGTGTGTGATGATCATTGATCTGATCAACATTGGATGCCCCAGTCATGAGAAAGGGTGCACATCCTAGAATCATTGCTTCCAATAGGATGGAAGGCTTAAATTTGTGAAAGCTTGTCCACGTCCATCAGGTGATCGGGTAGCTTCAGTGCTACTATAGGTCCGAAAGGAGGAGAGCTACAAGCTTAACTATCATATTTGCTTTTTTCCCAACAAAGGGTAAGCTTATGATAGTTGTTGGCAATGATTCGTAAGATGAATGCAATTTGACATGATCGAGTGATCCTTTGTTGATTTTGATTATGATTGTTGATATTATGACTACCCCCTCAAATGATGAGTCGATGAGGGAAGGACAATGAATAAAGCGATGAGTCGCTTGACCAAGATGAATGATTTGGACCCTTTTAGAGGTTTGCTTTGTTGTTATAGGGTAGGTCCCATCTTAGGTGTGATTTCAACCATTTTTAGTAATTGTACATCTCTATCCCATGGAGCGGTCTAGCTGCAATGGCCTTCTTAGGGAATCAAGATGATATCAATTCCATTCAAGCTTGTGTTGAATCACTACATTCGATGATTTGCTAAAAATGTTATAGAAGAATTGAGATGAATACCTCATTCTCATGGGGTAATCAGCCATCATGGCCTTCTTCGGGATTGAAGTGCAACATTTCAATTCAACAATGACTAATTTACCCCAAATGGCCTTATGGTAATTTACTCATCTTGTCGGATTGCATGGATTGCAAGTCACTACAACCACCAAGTGTATAGAGTAAATAATTGAATACGAGGCTCAATTGAGATTTTGTTGTTATTTGATTTTTTTGTTAAATTTTATCATTTTTATTGATTATGGATCGATATAGTGCTTATTTGTCCATTTTGAGGCTCCTTGTGGTGAGATATTTAGTGCATTTATTTTTTCTAGTTGATATAGCAATACTGACCAAATGTGACCATTGGTATTAGTGCCATGAGAAAGTGGTCATGGATGCCATCAGTACGAAAAATAGAAAATATAAAATTTAGGGTTTTGACTTTTCATTATTTTCTAGTTGAAATTTGCACTTTTGAGCTCTGAGGTGAGAGAGAGTGATTGTGATCTGAGACACTATCGAATTTAGACACCATGGTAGAGCAGGGTGAGGCATCGACAAGTGGAGGAGCTGATGACTCATGGGTATCTCTCAAACCCTAGCTTATTATTTGTTTTATTGGGTAAAATGAACCTCACTAATTAATCGGTAAATGAACCAAATTAAACTAGTTGGCAATGAACCAAACTAGTCAATAGGTCTAGGTTTAGCTTAATTGTAGTGGGTTTAGCTTAGTTTTTAGATTTTTCAATTTTTTGATGTTTTTGGATGAGGGCGAACACGTTGGCATGTCACCTCATGGATCGATGGCCCCTAATTGGCAAATAGGGGCCGCTACTATTGTTAGTGGCTAACTTGAATTCCAATAGTTAAATTTTTGACCATTGGTGGTTGGTCGCTATCTGCTTCAGTGACTATTGCGTGGCCACTCCTGGCATGAGCGGTCGAGCAACCTTAGGTAAATTTTTTATTTTTTATTTGAATTTAATTGATTTTTTTGTATTTTTGAAGTGTAGATTTTGATTTTTTGAATGTTTTGGTGCATTTAGCCATTATGCTTGTAGCCTTAGGCTATCTTAGATTAATTTTGCACCATTTTGATTTTATTGCTCCTTTTAGCTTTTAAGTGCATTTAATTTAGGTATTTACTTTGCACTCTTAGCTTTTATCTATGGGCTCGGGACCCTACTTTGCTTGTGCGACTACTACCCTAGATGGATGATATAGATTGGGCTTGGCTTGATGCCCATGGACTCCAGTATGTCATGAGGCTACCGATGATCATGTCGGACTAGGCCTACCTCACTGCCTTGGCACATAGGTGGGATTCTAGGACTAACACCTTCCATATCCCTACTGGTGAGATGACCATCACATCGAAGGATGTATACAGGATCTTTTAGATCCCTTTTGATGGAGTCCCTATTGTGTCCTCTCCTACTGATGCTAGAGATGTTATCTTTGTAAGGGTTTTTGGAGATCATGCAGCTATAACATTTGGTGACTATCATCATGGTAGGATCTTTGTGGATCGGTGGTATCGAGAGGATGTCTTCCCATGGTAGGCCATTTTGATGCATGTTATATGTAACATGCTTTTACCTGATTACTTTAGAGTGAGGTTCCCATGGAACCTCCTAGCTATGGTCCAGGATTTGATGGATAGTGAGGAGCCCATCATCATGGCTTGGGGAGTGCACTTCTGGCTCAATGTTATGATGAGCTTTATAGGATTCAATGGCTGGATGAGCTAGTGTCACTTGTAGCCTGCTCCTCTAGATCTGGGGATGGGAGCACATTAGGGTGGACCACCTAGGAGGATTTCCTATCAATATTACTACCATTGTAGATGTGGCTTAGTGTTACAGAGGTAGGTGGCCTCGAGAGCATGAGGAGCACAAGATTTGATGCCATGTAGGGGATCTTTCTCACTATACAATGACTTTGATTGGCCTACAGGCCAAGGATATTATCTGGAGGCCCTATCATGAGTGCCCCACCTGGGTAGAGGTAGATAGATTCATGGCTCAGACTAGGCATGATCGATGGGTTATCGATCACAAGGGTGGTATCAAGGAGTTCTTTCATTATTCTGGGTGCTTTGATAGTTTGGCCTATAATAGGATGTACCTCTAGAGCCCATTTTGTATAGGTGGATCATTATAGAGAGGGATCTTCCACTACCTTAAGTTATAGTAGTTATAGAGGATGATGACCCTCTAGTAGTGGATGTTGGTATAGTAGATGTTGGGGTGACTAAGGCATATACCTAGTGGTGGGTTACATGACTATGGTAGGGTGGTGGTAGCTTAGGTTAGGATTAGGATGAGGTAGCTATAGAGGATCTTGATGGGTATCGAGTGTGGGCTTAAATAGAGGACTAGGGATAGGAAGAATAGTAGAGGAGAGTTGCTCTTGAGGAGGAGGAGTTAGCTCTAGATGAGTAGGAGTCTCCTCTCTGGGCTCAGTTGCACCATATAGAGGTTGAGCTTTAGGTAGCTCAAATTTAGATCTTGTAGTGGGACTCTACTATTTTGGGCTTTAGACATAGGTTAGGAGATTTGAGGGGAGAGGACCACCCTCTAGACATAGATTGACTCGATGTAGCTCAGGATAGAGTAGCTCACTTCTGAGAGGGATGCTGCATGAGGATAGGTTGTGCCAGCTACTACATTGTATAGGGGTTGATAGGTTTGGATCTAGGTGTAGAGGTCAGGTACCTATGGGGTCTCTTGGAGGAGTGTGATGCTCAGATTATAGGAGATGTTGTGTACATTGCATCTCTACAGATGTAGATTTGGATGCTAGGTGCCACTCCTCGAGAGAGACCTATAGTAGGGGGGTCATAGTGGAGCATGTGGAGCACATCAGGGTAGTCTTCAGTTTGACCTAGCTAGAGGACCAGGACCCAAATAGAGTGGACTATAGGGACTAGCTCTCACCATACTCATAGGGATGGAGTTGAGGGTGGAGGTGAGCTAGGGGTGTAGGCGCAGGCTGATGGCTTTAATGGTTCTAGCTTTATTTTTGAGTGTAAGGTTAGATGACCTACATAGTTGTAGCCTATGGGTAATTTTGTACCCTTATGTACTTATTTGACACATATATATATGATATCAATATTTTGAGACTCATTATGTGTATTTATATGTTTTTGCTTTTATGTTTATGTGATGCAGTATTATGATCTTATGCTATATGATGTGATGTATTGATTTACATGCTCTAGCTAGGTGATGGATGTATGATTTAGATGATGTGATCTAGATGTGTAGATGGACTACTTGTGATGTATGCATATATGGATGCAATGTTATTGTTAAATGCATGTTTAATTTTTGATCTAATTGTATGCATCTAACTTATGTTGTTATGATATGAAATTTACATAGTATAACTAATGATGATGATCTAATGTAAATGAACTTGTATGCTTTAATCACTTAAAACATAAGGAATGCATGTGATATGAGTTCAACAATCTAATGGGTGACACCACAGAATGTATAATCATGATGAATGTAAATAATAACTCTTAGCATAAGAATTAATCATTTAAGCATTCAAATGTGAGATGAGATGATGTGATATGTATGTGCTTTCTTTATAAGCTTCTGTAAATTAAAAGAACTGTACAAAATAGTCAGTGGCCATCTAAATACATTACTGATATTTATCCGGTATCTATCCTATTCATGCACACCATTTAATGAACAAAACCTCCTAAAGAAAGTTGATGATTTGATTGATGACATGATTTGTTGCTATTAGGGGATTTTTGAGGTTTTCCATGAGACTCAAACACCCTAGTTACTTCATCAAAAGTTGTATACTGACCATACAGGACTCCTGAAAGATAAGGTTTTTGTTATGAAGACCTAGATACTCATTATCCCTGTGTGTGCAAATGAATATATTAGATAAAACATAAGCATACCCTAGTGCTAGGCGGGATTCATGCAACCCATTGTTGTATTGGGGATCCTCAAATGTTCATCCTGATCCTAAGTTGGACTCAGTTGGATTAGACCACTAGGCGATACAGGACACCTAAAGCTAGCCCTTTTTGCAAATTGCTTAGAGCTTACCCTAATGCTAGGCGGGATTCATGCAACCCATTGTTGTATTAGGGATCACTCAATGGTTTGTGGAGATCGACCATTCCAGGGATTCAAGCTCTTCACCCCCTTCTTTTCTTCACATTTATTTGGGATACTTGCTCATGCTTTAGTGATGAAAATCATTGTTTATTTTGAATTTTTGTTTTCTTTTGAGCAAGGGATTTTTGTAGTGATGATAATCACTATTTATTTTGCTTTTGAATTTTGCTTTGTTTTAGGATTTTTGCTTATTTTGATGAAAGCAAGGGATTTCTTTGGGTAGGGGGGAGCTTGTCCTTTTTCCAATGATCAAAATCCTAGACCATGCGCATCACAAGGTGAGCAAGTAAAAACCTTTCACTTAGGATGCCTAGTACCACTTTGTAGCATTCATATTTCCCTTGTTCCAACTAGGATTTTAGTGTTTTGATTAGTGATAGGATTCTGAAATATACTAGGTACTATCAAAACTAGACCTCATCTTCTGCTAGTGAAGATAGCTTTCTATAAAATTTGATAAAATCACTAGGTATGGTTGAGTGACCGAAAAACCCTAGTATATTCCTTATAGCAATAGGAGGGGTTGTGTTGAAAAACATAGTTACTCACATGGGTTATGGATGATGATGGATTTTGAAGATGCATGATTGAGGTACAAACGTGGTGTCATTTGTAAGATTGTGAACACAACCTATCTAATGCAAATGCAATGGATGCAATATGCCTAATGCAATTTTTTTTTAAAAGGTTTAAGATGCCTTTGGAGTTTTGTGAGTGACCAAAGGGCTTTAAGATGCCTTTGGAGCTTTTGTGATTTGACCAAAGGGCTTTAAGATGCCTTTGGAGCTTTTGTGATTTGACCAAAGGGCTTTAAGATGCCTTTGGGGCTTTTTGTGATGTGACCAAAGGGCTTTAAGATGCCTTTGGAGCCTTTTGTGATGTGACCAAAGGGCTTTAAGATGCCTTTGGAGCCTTTTGTGATTTGACCAAAGGGCTTTAAGATGCCTTTGGAGCCTTTTGTGATTTGACCAAAGGGCTTTAAGATGCCTTTGGAGCCTTTTGTTTTTGAAGTTTTCTATTGTTTTTGTAATTTTGAAAATTTTGAATGTTTTTGATATTTTTGACATTTATTTGAATGTTTTTGTGTTTTGTTGTGCTTATGTGTAAAATACCCTTAGATGAATAATTTTGAGAGGCTCTGGCTCCTCAACACCTTCTAGTGATGTTAGGTGATATGCCCCAGGTCCAATCTTCTCAGAGATGATATAAGGACCTATCCAATTGGCCATAAATTTGTCTCATAGATGCGATGGTAGATTTGAGTTCTATTGGTTCTCTTTAAGCACAAGATCCCCAACCTTAAAGTCTCTCAGGTGGACTTTATTGTTATAAGCTCATGTTAGATGATCTTGGTAAATGTGAAGATGCTCAAGAGCATTGATGCGATGTTCATCCAGAAGGGTCAACTGATCCAAGTGAGCTTGTCATGCAGTGTCATCATTGATGAACTCTTTCAATGCGATGCGCAATGTTGGAATTTCCAACTCTAAGGGCATAATGGCCTCAATGCCATATACAAGCAAAAATGGTGTTGCCCCAGTGGGCATCCGCATGCTAGTCCTGTAAGCCCATAATGCAAGGGGTAATTGCAGATGCCAATCCTTATGATTTTCTTTCACCATCTTCTTTAAGATGGCTACTATTGTCTTGTTTGAGGCCTCTGCTTGCCCATTTGCCTATGGATAATATGGTGTCACAAAACTATGTTGAATGTTGTATTTGGATGTTAAAGCCCACACATTTTTGTTTTTGAATGATGGACCATTATCCGAGATTATCTTGAAGGGGACCCCAAAGTGATAGATGATGTTGTGAAGTATGAACTCCATAATTCGTGGTCCAATTATCGATGTTAAGGGGACCACTTCCACCCATTTGGTGAAGTACTCAGTGGTCATTAAGATAAATGTGTGTCAGCCCAATGATGGGGGAGAAATATTTCCGATTAGATCGAAACCCCACTGAGAAAATGGCCAAGCCGCCTGAATGGGTTGTAAGGCTTGAGATGGCAAGTGCATCAGATTTGCATGATGTTGACATTTAACACATTTCCTGACATACTCATAGCAATCCTTCTCCATGGTGGGCTAGTAATAACCCATTCGAAGGATGCACTTGATGATGGCCATGCCATTGAAGTGGCCACCACATGTACCATCGTGAGCTTGTAAAATCACCCAAGCTGATTCTTGGGGCTCTAAGCAATGAAGGAGGACTCCATCATAGCTTCGATGATACAATATACCTCCTAGCAAGACATATCTTATCACTTTTTATTTGAATGCTCATTTTTTAGTATGCGATAGTCTATGTGGGACAATTCCAAGTTTCAGGAAATCTTGTAATTGGGATAGCCAATCCTGATAAGCTACAACCTCAATAGATAAGATGACTTGTTTCTCCTATGATTCGATGTGCACAAATGCAGATTGAGAAATAACCTTGTGGTGAATGATGGTACCATTCTCCATAGGACCCTATGAGATCAAGGACCCCCAAGGCACCTTCTTTAAAAAGTCTTTGGCTTTATAGAACCAGTCATGGTCTGGTTCTATATGAATCATGTTGATTGATTCTTTGTTATCAAAAGCCTCATGCTGCATCACTGAGTGCGAGAGCATTTTCACATGAATGGTAGTGAAATCAGCAGATGGATTCTGAGGGATCAAGGATCCCAAAGATGCCATAGTGTCTACAAATCTGTTTGATGTACGAGGGATTGCCTCGATGTCGTACCATTCTAGTTGGGCTAGATAGGTGTCAACAAGCTCCTTGTAAGCTTTCAGGATTGGATCCCTACATTGAAATAGTCCCTTGACTTGGTTGACTATGAGGAGGGAGTCATCGAAGATATTTAGCCTTTTGATCTTCATAGCGATGGCTATTTGGAGACCCAAGATTAGGGCCTCGTATTTGGTGTTGTTATTAATGCAAGGGAAGTCTAGCTTAAATGACAAGGGCATTGGAGCACCTTGTGGCATGAAAAATACAATCCCTGCACCACCTCCTTGCTCACACTTCGAACCATCAAAGAACAAAGTCATGTCAGCTTTGCTTTTAGGTTCTTCGGGTTTGGGTGCTTCTAATAATGCAAATACTGCATCATCATGAAGTTCTATGGTGAGGGGCCTACTATTCTGAAGAGGTACCTCTACCAGTTGATCAGCTATGACTTGTCCCTTGATGGAATTTTGGCTTATGAATTCCAAGTCAAATTCTATCAATAGCATGATCCACTTTGTAGTACGTGTATTATGATATGTCTTGCTCATCATATACTACAAAGGATTTTGTTTGGATATTACATACGTTGTATGGCTCAACATGTAGTGGCACAATTTCTTGGTTGCAAAGACCACTGCTAAGCACAACTTTTCTATGTATGCGTATCCTATCTCATAGCTCACCAAGGTGCAGTTGATGTAATATATCACTTGTTATTTATCTTGCATGTTCTTTTGAGCCAACATGGTGCCCAAAGCAAAATTGGTAGTGGATATATATAGCAGGAATGGCACATCTGGCCTTGGTGGAGCTAGGACTAGTGGTGTTGCTAGGTACTTCTTGATTTCAGCAAAGGCTTGTTGACATTCTTCATCCCACTGGAATGGGACCCCCTTGTGTAGCAGTCGATTCATGGGTCGACATTTATTCGATAGTTGTGTGATGAATCACTTTATGGATGCTACTTTGCCCTATAAGCTTCTCAACTCTTTGATGTTAGTGGGTGGGGCCATTTCTAGGATAGCCTTTACCTTTGTTGGGTCTACTTCGATGCCTCATTTAGAAATGATGAATCCCAAGAGTTTTCTAGAAGTTACGCCAAAGATGCATTTCTTGGGATTCAACCTGACATTGTGCTCAATCAGGTGATCGAAGACCTTCTTGAGGATCTCGGCATGCTCTTCACATAGCAATGACTTGGCCAGTAAGTCATCGATATAGTCTTCTAAGATCTTGTGCATGTAGTCATGGAAAATGTATGTCATAGCCCATTGATATGTGGCACCAACATTTTTAAGACCAAATGGCATTACTTTGTAGCAAAATGTCCCCCATGGAGTAGTGAATATGGTTTTATGTTGGTCTTCAGGTTTAATCTAAATCTGATTGTAACCAAAAAAATCATCCATTAGGGAGAGCATCTCATGACCTATAGTTGCATCTACAAGAGCATCTATGTTGGGCAATGAGAATGAATCCTTTGGTGTTGCCTTATTGAGATCCCTAAAATCCATGCAAATATGGATTCTTCCATCAGGTTTTCCTATGAGCACCATGTTTGATACCCATTTTGGATAGTCGATGGGAATAATAAAGACTACATCCAATAGTTTTTGCAACTCATTCTTTACCATCAAAGTGATAGTTGGATGCATATTTCTGAGATTTTGCTTGATTGGTTTCTTTGTGGGGTCTAGTGAAAGGTTGTGGACAACCAATTTTGGATCTAGTCTCGACATATCTTTGTAGGTCCAAGCAAAGAGACTTGGTCTCTCTTTCAATAGAGGAATAATGATGGCCTGTTCTTCTGGAGATAAGCTTTCTTTGAACTTGACTTTCTTTGGATGAGAAGGATCATCACTGATGTCCACTTTGAAAGTCTCCTCTATTGCCATATGTGACCCCTCCTCAAGCTGGTGAGGAGTGGGGATTAAGTGGATGTCATCTGCTGGGTTTAAAGGTTCCACTAAATCATGGTCAAAACTAGTGTGATAGACATCATGTGCACAGCCTGGTGCAAAATGGAATGGTTGTAGCATCTCTTCATTAGGGAAGAAATATTCAGGCTCTAGGGGTGAATCAGTGTGATCCCAATCAATAGCATCTAAGTTAAGACACAATGGTTTCGCAGGATCTACTGGGTTATGGAGTGGAGTGGTCAAATCAATGGAGATCATGTTGATGGATGGGATGAAATCTCTAGGACCACGTGGGTGAAACTCTGCATTGGTGATTTGCCTTCCATACCCAAGATGTGGCTCTAGGGGTATGGGGATCTCAGGATCTGGTCTATGGATAGATGAGATGATGGGATCGTTAGGCTGCAGCAGCTCTCTAAATGTAGGTGGATCTGGGTTGACCATGCGATGAATGACATCTAGATTTACTGGTCTTCCTATGAAGTGAAGGTCAGGATATATGGTGTGGAGTATCACCTCTCTTTCAACAAGTAGATTGACTTGACGTAAGTGACGAGGCCCAAGATAAGCCATCTCAGTCTCGTCCTCATAGTCATTGTCATCTATGAAGAACCCCTCATTCCTGCCCACTGGAATTGGGTGGTGACTTGAATGTTGATGCCTAAGATAGGCCATTTCAGTCTCATCTTCATAGTCACTATCATCTATGAAGAATCTATTGTCTATTTCCACTGGCCCTATGATGTGGCGTGCATGTCTAGGCCCAAGGTAGGCCATCTCAGTTGAGTCCTCTGACTCATAGCCACTCTCATCCGAGATGTATCCACTCTCTGTGTTACCTACCCAAGCAAGGTGTTGAATATACCGAGGCCCATGGTAGGCCAATCCGGCTTCATCCTTAGATTCACTAGTGACATACTCATTTTCCTCTCGCTCATAACCATGGATTGGCTCGTCCTCCCATAGGATGATTCCTGATGGGCATGCTTCGAGAGAGGAATTTGGATGATACTCATCGGGTGGTCCGATATTGACCATAGCCACCCATCTATCACTCAAGTAGCTTCTGTTTGGGGGTTGATAGGGATTCCAGTCAATGTCTTCCTCGAACCCCAAGCTCAGCCTATCTAGGGCTACTACCAATGAATCATCGTGGCTCTGTATTTGATACCCTAGACCAAACCTATCAGTAGGCAGCTGGTATTGCGGTTGGAATGGAAGTCGACACCCTTGCTCGTATAGACCTAAGCCATAGCCATGCCAATGGCATCACTCAAAGTACCTTAGAGAAAACTCAGGATTTGATAAGTAATGAACATTCATGGTGAATGGTTCATCCTCATCCTCTTCAATATCAGAAGCATTATGGGCATAATCTAAACCAGCATAGATGAAGTTGGTTTGGTTAGGGGAATCCCTAATGGAACCACTATCCCTATTGGTAAATTTGGGACTCTTGGCCATCCCATGTCTTGCATAGACTCGATAATAGGCATGAAAGTCATGTTCTACACAAGATATTCACCTAACCCTATGTTGGCTAAGTGAACTATCACCTACGGTGCAGATGATATCATTGATGAAGTAGGTAAGGTAGGTTGAGGTACCTCCTCGGCTATGTCCTGGGAATCTTCCTCCTCCATGGGATTCAAAATTTCCATAGCTGCTATAGTTGGAAGTTCTTTAGGTCCTTCCTCCACTAGGGGTGCTTTTAGCTTCTGAGAGTCCTTTGCCTTGGATATTGTGGGTTTCTTAGAGTCACCAGTAGCTTTAGATGTAGGTTCAAGAATTTGCATCTCAGGTAGCCTAAGTCTTTGTGCCTCACTTAGCTGGTTGAATATCGATTACATTAACTTTGATAAAGGCATAAATAAGTGAGATGATTGATGTTCCTTATTTCTACCTTGGTTGTTCTTTGGGTTGTAATTGTCCAGTGGAGGGTGAGCCTGATAGTTCTATGGTTGTTTGCTATTGCTTCCCTTTGGTGTGCTTAACACAACTTGGTTGACTTGAGCAGGCTTAGCCTATTTTCATTGATTATTTTTATGGTTGGCATTATTATAGTCCTTTTTGTTTTGAAGCGTAAGGTTTCCTTCATAAACCTTGATGTCTTCTATTAGCTATGCTTGATTCAAAGCTTTCTTGAATGTCTCATACTATTTCAATTATAGTAGCAATGAGATGTACTTTGTGCAACTCTTGGTAAACATTCGGGTGAGCTCTGTAGTGGGAACAGTAAATGGTAATTTTACCATTATTTTCCTCCATCTATTCTCGTAGTCCATAACTAGTTCATCATCGTATTGCTTTAGGTTTACCATATTATACAATTTTACCTTATTCTTGATTCCAAAAAAAAAGCATTCAAGAAATGCATTCACTAGTTGCTCAAAGTGAAGAACACAAGCTTATACTGAGAGGGGGGGTGAACAGTATAAGACCACTTTTTACTTTTCTTTCTCAAACAATATTATACAATATATCAATGGCAATATCAATATTAGTAATTAAAGCAATGAATAAATCACCACACACAATAGAGACACCAATTTAATGTGGTTCACCCAATGTGGGCTACTCCACGGAGAAAATATTTCACTAAAATTTTCTCAACAAATCTCTTGGAAATCCTTTATCTATTACAATTTTTATGGACCTCTATCCAAAGGAGACACCAATCCCCTAATCAAGTTCATGGATATCTATCCATAGGAGACACCAATCCCCTTATTTGGTTTGTGGATATTTATCCATAGGAGAACTCCTTCTCCTCTACTTTGGCTAGTGATCCTCTAGAAGACTACTGCCTCCACTGCACTAGCTTATGGATCTCTCTCCACTAAAGACTCTATCCTCACTCATAATATCTCTATCCTCACTACCCTAGCTAATGGATCTCTATCCACTGGAGACTATTGTCCTCTGCTTTGTCACCTCCAAAGCTTGCTCTCAACTCTATCTCAAATTTACACTAAACATAGTCCTTCGGTCTAGCACAAATTTGCTCAATCTCTGTCTCTAATCTTCACTAAACATAGTCCTTAGGTATAGCACAAATATACTCAATATCTATCTCCAATATACACTAAACACAGTCCTTCAATCTAGCATAAATCTGCTCAATCTCTGTCCTCTAATATGCACTAAACATAGTCCTTTAGTCTAGCACAAATTTGCTCAATATCTATCCTCAAATCTGCACTAAACATAGTCCTTCGGTCTAGCATAAATCTACTCAATCTCTATCTTTGGTCTGGCACAAACCTATCCTCAAATCTGCACCAAACTCTATCCTCAAATCTATCCTCAAGCCTTAACACAAAGCTTGACTCAATCACAAATCAACTCTTCTAGATCTATCCCAAACCTTAACTCAAGGTTTGAACAAATCAATCAATAAACTCTACTCTCAAGTCTTCTCTAAGACTTACCTCAAATCTTCTCAACAAGTCCTCACTAGAACTTGTCCAATCTGCTCAACAAGTCTTCACCAAGACTTACCTCAAATCTGCTCAACAAGTCCTCACTAGAACTTGTCCAATCTACTCAACAAGTCTTCATCAAGACTTGCCTCAAATCTTCTTTGTAAGCTTCCATAAAAGCTTACTCAACTCAGTCCTTAAGTCCACTCTAGGACTTACTCAAATCTGTCCACTAGCTTTCACAAAATCTTTATACAACTCAACTCAATCTATCACAGAAAACCTCTTCAATCACACAAACAAGCTTCACACATAATCTTGTTTAATCTCACAGAAACATATAGAGAATGGTTAGAGACTCAATATGCTTCACACTCACAATAATGCTCAATCACTTTCAATATCTCTTACTTTACCATAAAAACATATGGAGAATGGTTAGAGACTCAATATGTTTCACACTCACAACAATGCTCAATATCTTTCAATATTTCTCAAATTAGTAAGGAACAATTTGTTTCACAAAACTTGAACTATCACTCCAACACTTCCAATCAACTAATCCCAATCAACTCCACTCAACCAATCACTCAATGAAATCTTAGTCAACAATGCTTATCAAATAAACCTCACATAACAATGATACTCATGATCTTTCACAAACCCTAGTTCAAGATAGTTCTCAACTTCACATAACAATGATACTCATGATCTTTCACAAACCCTAGTTCAAGGTTCTCAACTTCACATAACAATGATACTCATGATCTTTCACAAACCCTAGTTCAAGCATATGAAAGCTTACTTCAATATTTCCAACAATGCTTATCAAACAAGGTTTCTAGTATCAACTTTCATTCCAAAAAACCAAACTCAAAAATGCTTATCAAACAATCCTTTTCACTCCAACTTAGCATTCACAACATCCAACAATATTTCACTCACAAGGAAGATATGCCCATACCTTTTGTTTGATGAATTTTTGACCTCAAAACCTGTCTCAATCACAATCACTCTCTTTTCCAATCTCAAGGGTTAGATAACAAAAATTTGTCCTTAATATTTCCTTTCAAAAATATTTCACCAAGTCAAAATATCAAAAATAAAATATGCCTTATCTCTCCTTTCAAAACAATTTTTATAATATAACTTTATTTCAAAAAATATATCTAACACCCTTGACACACCTTATTTCTCCTCTTATTAACTTTAACCACTCAAAAATCAAACACAAAAAATAAAACTTTGCATACCCTTTTATCTCCCTTGTATAACTCTTTAATCCTTTTTAAATATGCAATTTCCAATTAACAAAACTTTAAGAAATTAAAAATTAATTTCCACCTTTGTAATTTTTGGATGCAACAATTAAACCTTAGCAATGTGAGTGCATACCTTAGTCCAACCACCAAAAATGCCTCGACGGGTTTTGAACATGCAAACCCTTCCTCCCAAGTGCCTTTGCACAGTGCACACCCACCAAGTGGGCTACGTGCCTCCATGCAAAGGGAAAGGCATGTGCCTTCCCTTTGTTCCTTCTTCGACGACGTAGACCAAAACTTTCTTCGCTTGCCAAAAATGAAGACCATAAGAATCGAACCCCTAACCTTGCACCTACAAACATCTTAGCGTAGCCCCTAGCTGCCAACCGCACTACCCAACACCTTGCAATGTGAAGTGGGCTCCCCACTTACTTGTCCTTTGTTATGCTTCTTTAAACCTTTCAAAACACATGTGATTCTTTCTCTTTACTTTGCACATGATTTTCTATCTCATTCGATGGATCGCATGGATGATTATTTGAAATGAAACTTACCCCTTCTTATATGCAATATACCATGTGCTCAAAACGTCGATGACCTTTTTAAATTCAATTTTAATTTGAATTAAAACTTTGTGCCCTTATAACCCTAACCTTTAGGGTTATTTAAATTAAATCATAAACTAATTTATAATTAACTTATAATTAATTTAATAACTCTTAGAGTTAATCAAATTAAATTATAAATTAATTTATAATGAAATTATTATAATTAATTTATAATTAATTTAATCTTTAGGTCTTAACCTTAGACCTTTAATATTATAATAAAATATTATAATATTATTTTTCTTGGGCCTTCCTATTGCTCTTTAGACCTCATCTGACCACCTTGAATATTATAATAAGAGATATTATAATATTATTTTCCTTAGGTCTAGAAGCAATATTTCTCTTGCACTTCTTACTAAAACTGACTCTTGACATCCTTCCTTTTGTCTTGCTCACTGAAACTGACTCTTGACATCAATGACAACAAAACCTGCTCATATTTCCAATAAAAGTTGATGATGATGTGCTTAGGTAATTGGTTGAACCATTCGATTTATGCGCTCAATAACATCATGATGAACATTCTCAACATTAGGGCATCATTATGATCAATTTGGAAGCACGTATTCATAAAATTCATGACATGTTCTTGCGTGTCTTCCTCCCATTTGAACTTGTCTAACCTACGCATCTCAAAGTGCCTAGAATATGTAGGAATCGATACTGAAGGGCACAACGGTTGGTTGTGTATTTTACTCAGGGTTGGCTTCTACCCAACTGTGTCCTATTTCTCAAGATATTTAACTCTCTCAGTGAGTATCTTGTACGCCTTTGAATAAATGATCTCTTGTTCTCGAAGGCTTACTCACAATGGTCGGGGAGGTAATCCATTGTCTACCTAATTAGGGCATATGTATTCATCCTCCATGACCACAGATGGAGGTTCAAGATATGTCTTCTCCTAATATTCCATCCCCACCTGTTCCTCATTTAGTTGTGTATATTATAGATCCAAGTGTTTTTGATGTTGTGAGGTATGGTGAATGTGTTCATCTCTTTGTCTAGTGCATCTCTCATGCTGATAATTAGCATGTCTATCATGTTGGTATTGCTCACCACCTATTTGTAAGTCATATCGAGCCATCCTGTGGGCTTGCTCTTCATGCTCTATCTACTCCTCTCTCGAGCGCTATTCATAAAGGTGCAAATGCCACAATTTTTACATTTCTTCTTGTTCGAGGTCTTCTAAATGCTTGTGCAATGCTTCCTCCTTATCTTGGAGTAGCTTCTTCTAATATTCCGTATCCTCATATTGCCTACACACATGGTTATATTGATTTACCATTGAAGTTTTGTGGCTTTGTAACTCTGTGCAAGGAGTCTTAATGGATAGACCTCTTAGAGAGGCTCCCACCATGTTCTTGCCCTTGTTTATTAGATTGACCTGCTCTGTGTAGAGTGATCTATGTTCTATACCCCCATGGTCAGAGGTAGTGCACATGTTGTGGGGATACTTTGAACCTTCCCTTGGCTCATTCGTGTACCTTGTAGTTATGCTATATGAACTTCCTAAAATATAATTTATAGTAGCAATGCTTCTTTAAACTGGTCTCGAGAGAACTCGATCCAACTCATCAAGTTGTCTGGTCTTCCATGACCAATCCCATGGAGTTCCATTAGCCCCAATGATATTATGGTCTAGGGGTATCCTCCCATCCTTAGGGAGGCTAGGAGGTGCCCTGGGTCTATGACTAGGTGTAGCCCTTGTGTTCTACCCCTTAGTGGGCTGATATAACCTATGTGTGTCATGTGAATATTTGAGTCTTGCAACCCCTTCATGTTTATGTGAGGACTAGGGCCTTGAAGCCTCCTCACACCTATGTGAATATTGGGGCCTAGATGCTCCCTCATGCCTATGATATGATTGAGGTCTTGAGGTCTCCTCATGCCTATGTGAATATTGGGGTCTTGAAGCCCCCTCATGTTTGTGTGATGAGGGAGGTCTTAAGGCCTCCTCATTTTTGTGTGATGAAGGAGGCCTTGAGGCCTCCTCATATCAATGTGATGAGGGAGGCCTTGAGGCCTCCTCATGTCTGTGTGATTATTGGAGCCTTGATATCCCTTCATGCCTACCATGAGAGGAACCATGATATGGCTCTCTCACTGGGTTTCTTGAGGATTTTTCCCAAGGGTTGAGTTGTTACCCCTAATATGTATTGAAATTTTTCCAGTGACACTATGGGTGGGTGTCCCAACGTTATTGTGACTGTGACTATGGTTATGTGGAGCATCATTTTTTGCCTTGGTGTTGGAGCGAGGGTGGTTGCTCCGTGTGTATACCATGATGACAGTGAATTATCTTCTTAAGTAAATTTTAAAGCACACAAGCAAAGAAAACAAGTGTTTATCTTATTTAAGGATTAATGTGTGTTCCCTAAGCTATTTTATGTGTTTTGATGTATTTTTTGTAAATAAGACCTTGTGTCACGTGTTTTGCTCTTGTTGGATGGTATTCTTGTGTTTAAATGGATTTCACCTATATACTCATAGCTCGACAACCTGGTGATGAAGTCTAGGTCATGTAATCCAACCTATAATATGTGGTAATGAAGTCCACACATGGTCAGGGATCATAGGTCCTCCCGGTCCTCACCCAATTCACTCATAGTCAGTTATATACCTCTCTGAAGAGAGATACATGCTATTTCTCATGGTTTATTATAGATCTTGGAGTCAATATTAGCCAATAATAATAGGTATGCAAGATTTGAAACAATGGGTGGAGATGAAAGCCACCTCACTAAAATCTACTAGTGGTTGGTCATGACTTCCAACTCACTAGCTTTTAAGTGATTTGTGGTGTGTGGGTGTTCCTTTTTTATATTTTTATGTAATGGAAAACTATGCATCAAAGAGCACTCATGATATTTCCCTATATGCCTAAAAGGAATGTTTTTTCTTTCAAAAAATGCATATCTAAATATTTCAATGATTTTTAGAGAATGCAAATTTCTACTTCATGAATTAATGGCCATTGGATGGGCTGCATGCAAGCAAACTTAACAAACAAAAACCCAGACCACTGAAGACTAGGGCAGACCTTGAAAATAGAGGTCCACTATTCCTAGCAGCAACTGGAATAAGACTAAGAAAACTAGAAAGCTTCAATGCATTTTTCTTTTAGTATTTTCTATGGATTCTTAAATTAAAATGTTATTTTACTTGTTTTCTGAAAATAAATTACAAACAGAGAAAGATAAAAAATTAGAGAGTGCAACCAACCTAAAATTCATATTTTATGAAGCACAAGCTGACCTCTATGGCACTTTTTCTACTGGTTGCTATCAACCAGAGTGGCTTCTGCTGGCCGCTGACTTCAACAAAGGTTTCTACATGTTAGTCATTGTCGATCAGAGTGGCTAAACTTGCACACAAAAAAAGCATAAAAACATCAGCAAAATAGCTAAAAATAGAAAACCAGGTGGGAGTCCCATTGTGATTGCCATCTATGCAACCCCGAGAAGTTGTGCACCCTAGTCTACTTGCAACATCATATCAAAATAAAAGACCATAAAGCATAAATAACAAAGAAGTGACAAATGCCAAAAGATATATTTTATTGATTTATCTAAAACTCCTGTTACATAATGGTCCCTCTTAGGGATACCCTTATTTGATACAATAAAATACAAGCAGACATAATGGTTTCCCCTACAAGGGGATGGTACACTTCGTAGGCCTCCTGGTATCACACATAAACTTGTATAAGGGTTTATATATGCCTTCTCCTTCTTGTCTAGAGGTATCTGTCATTTTAAACACTTTGGCTTAGTCCTATAACTTGTATCCTACGTACAAAAAAACAATAATAGGAGATCAGTAGCACGGGTAACCTCTCATTATGAGGATTTATTATCAAATCTGTGGAGCATGATATGTGAGCATAATAAGATCAAAATTCAGAAAACTAAATGAGAAATGCACAAAAAACTTAGGAATAATGGTGCAAATGCATTAAAGTAACCATACCTATGCTAAAACTAATTAATAAATCAAAAAGCAATAACAGATCTAAGCTAAAACTTGGAAAATAATTTCTAAAACCCTAGGTTGTGCCTACAAGCCACTATCAAGGACAACAACCATGAAATGAAACCTTACTTCTGGTAGACCAGGGGTTGTAGAACTATATTCCTCATCTGAATTGATATCCAAAGGTCACCTTTTGTGTTTGTACACTAATTTAAAATGAAGAACATTCGATTTGAATGATTGTATGACTGGAAATCATCGCTAAATTGGATAGAGCTCCGCTACTCCTCCAAGGGGTATGGAATATTTCTCCAATATTCTAGAGCTTTGTTTCATAAAATTTTGATATTCATCGATAATTTGCTTTGCTTGGAAGAGTCCATATGTAGACCTCCCAGATTTAGATCTAGATCTAGATCTTGGCTTCCAGTAGAAGTCAAAATCCATATCTACATGCAACTAACCATACCAAGGGGAAGGATCAATCACAAATTTTTATTGAAAGGGCAGTCAGAAGGAGCTCTAGGATTTCCATGCCAAAAAATACCTGCAAGAAATGGAAGTGCAGTCAGACTACAGGATCTAGGCTTGTATTCATGACCAGATTGTGTTTTGATGCTAGTCATTGTCCATAGTAGTGACTAGGTGTGGTCACTATCAGCTTTAGTGGCTATTGTTGGTGGTTTCTCTAATTGATAGTGACTAAGCCTGAATGGGCTAGAACTACCCTTTTTGAGTGGTTAGGACCATTGCTAGCTCTTGGAAAGGTTCAAGATCATTTATATGCTCTTTGAATGTATCCATATGTGTAGTCTCCTAAACATGATATGTTTTAGGTGTCTACACCTTTTAAATTGATAGTCATCATGAATATAGGCTCTAGCTAGGGTGATTGGTTCCACTTGTGGGAATTATCCAATAGTCATTAGCAGGCCCTCAAAATTTGACTCTTTTTATTTTGTTGAATTTTTCATCAATTTGCATTTCAATGATGCCAAAAGGTATTTTATTCAATATCATGGAATCACCCCAAACTTGGGACAACCAAAAATTGATTTTGAATTCTCACAATGGGATACATCTTACATTATCATGACATCTACACTTGGCAAAAACTCCTTTCTCTATTAGGGCAAAAATAGACTCAATAATTTGCATTTTACAACAATCCCCTTCCACCATTGGGTCAAAAATGACATCACATTTTACATCATTCATATCATCCATATTTATACCCTATATTTGCACTTGCACAATTCCATTACATTATTCACCCCACAATTTTGTCAATTGGCTCGTGAGACTCATTTTTCACTCATTCATCAATTGAGGGGGTAAGCTACACATTCCAAATTATTTTGCCTTCCAAGATCATTTTTGCATCCTAGTGAAAGAAAGTTACGTCTTCATCCGGCCAAACCAGGTGTCTCGTATTTTTGCACCACATTGTGTTTCATGCAACATAGTACAAAAAGGGGTATCTATAGACACCAAAATCTAGCCAATTGTCCTCCATCCATAGCTTCCTGTCACACATACCCATTATTTAAATATATTTATATATATTTGTTTAATATATATTTAAATGATAATATTTTATATATTATATCTATATATATTTAATAAATGTATATATTTATATGAATTAATCCCAGCCATCCGTCATGTTTTAATCTTAGCCATCCATCCATCTTAATCCATGCCACTTACCTCAATTTAATCTCCACCCTTCCTCATGTTCTAATATTAGCCACAAATTTCATGTCGTTGAAACCCTAACATGTCTAAGAGAAGAATATAAAGAGGAATCATTTTGATGACTCAACACCTAAGTTTCCTAGGTATTTTGTCTAAGTTTTTTGAATTTACTAAGTCCCTTGAGTGCCCAAGTTCCTTTAATATATTTTTGGAGTTCAAACCCTAGTTCCATCACACCCATCCTTACATCCCCTCTCTGTCGTTCACATCCACTGCCCCCCACCTTGCGTGAACTAGATCTGGTTTTGCAAATTTCTCCTCAACCACCGAATACCCTCTAGAGCTTCCTGAGCACCCTCTAGAGTCTACAGAGTGCCTCTGGGTATTTTTTGTCAACACCAAGTACATGCAAGTATTTCCCTTTTAAATCTATAGCCCTCAAGCCCTCAGGTGACCGTTAGGGCTTTTATATAATCATTCCCTGCATCAGCGACAAAGATAGAAACATCATTATTCAATAAGGTAATATCTCATTATTCTTATTTCACATTCTCATATTTATTTATAGATTTATTTATGCAACTAGGATTTAGTGATTTCATTTTTTTAGGGTCTCACATAGTGGAGCCCTCACAGATATTATTGACTCTTATCATTTTTTGTGTGCAGGTATAAGAATAATATTCATTGGTAGATGTTGAAGCTTGAGTGGCCCTACATAGGATACCAAAGACCACTCACCACTCTATTGGAATAGAATCAAGCGAGAAGATACCAACATTATTTCTAACTAGAGTTTCAGAGAATAGTACATTGTAATAATTATATCAAAATAATAAGCATTATAAACCCCCTTTTTGGGGTCCACTTGATTGTAACACAGAAGATCCACCGAAAATAATAATAAACTTCATTTCTTTGTGTAATCATTTGTGTTATTCTACTTATCTATTTATTTCATAGTTTATGTTTGGTGTTGCTTGATTTTTGTATTCACATTATCCAATATCATTTGGTAAGATTTGAACCTGGATCTCCTTCTTGAAGTGTTGAGTAATCTAACCGATTGAGCTAATACCACTTGATAAATTTAAGTTTACACTGGTTTTTATTATGGATCCTAGTCCCCTCTTACTGAGGTTTTAAATTTGATCTCCAAATAAAAATCCAAGTATGTACCAATACAGTATCCCTCATGGGTCAATATTAATGTTTATATTAATTAATTAACAATATCAATTAAATTAGTTATTCACTTCGTAGAACTAATTTAATTAATATCGAATGTTAATATTAACCATTAACTTTAATATTTAATATTTTAAGCATTAACAATATAATATTATTATTAATACCTTATTGATAAACCATTAAATTATTAACCAAAAAAATTCCATACTTTAATATATATACAACAACACAAGGGCTCTTGCTAAGAGCTATCCTTGATCAAACTAAATTGCAACCAACAATATGCACAACCAATAATTTTCCATAAGCATGAGGTATTACAATAACTACAATGTTATCACCCACCTACAAGGGATCCTCTAAGTATAGGGTAAGGGCTCTTTTGCTCTTATAGCAACCTCCTTGCTTGATGATGCATTTTTAAGTCAAACATATGGAAATGCATCTACATAAGGGTTTTACCCTTATGATTGTTGATGATAATTCATCCATCATAATCCTTTACTCTCAACTCTGATAGTTGTTCCATACCAATCCACCCATGATATTACTTGGTCCTACAGCCAAAAAAATCATCAATAGTGCCAGATTCTAAAAATAGCATAATCCAACTTTGCAAAGCATAAAAGTACAACTATCAACTCATCTTGATAGAATAAAATAGGATAATGCATTAAATATCAATAAATCAATACATCAATCAAACATCAAGGAAAATTCCTACCAGGGTGGGTCATTACACTCTCCCCCCGTGACTAAACATCCCTTATGTTTTTTAAAAATAAAATATTTCTATTGAAACAAAAATAGAAAATATTTTCTTATTTTATCAATTTTTTTCCAAGTAACACAGTTTTTAGAATAATGATCCCATTGGACATTACACTAATTTAGGGTACACTTTCTAAAAAATTTAGAATGAAAACCCTAGAATATTGATAGGTCACACCTCAATGGTCATGGGATCTACCATCTACAATTTTGACACATTCCAAACATGAGAAGGATCAAAAACATACTTTCTAAGCAAGGATATATGGAAAGTATCATGGATATTTAATAGGTTGGATGGTAGGGTGAGCCTATAGGTTAGTGGACTAATCTTATCAATGATTTTAAAAGGCCCAAAAAAATGAGGATCCAATTTAGTTGACATGATGGCACTTTTCTTGGGTCTCACCCTCAAAAAAACTCTGTCTTCCATAAATAATTCTCTTGGTGCTCTTTTTAGATTAGCATACCTCTTCTAAAGATCAGTTTCTTCCTTGAGCTTTTGTTTGGTCACCTTGAGCTTCTCCTCCATATTCTTAACATATTTCAGTCTAATCACTACCCAATATTTTGGATTGTCCCAAGATAGATATGTTCTACAACTTCTCCCATATAAGGCCTCAAATAGATCCATTCCCAAGGATGCATGGTATCCATTATTAAATGCAAACTCTACCATATGAAAATAGTCTTTCCACTTAGAATTTTGATCCATGTAATACATGCAAAGTATATCTTCAAGGACTTGGTTAACCCTATTTGTTTTCTCATCTATTTTTTGATGGACAAACATATTTTCCACAATCGATACATCATCCGTAATGTTCCTTGATATAAAATGTGCAACCTTTATCAACTTGTCTACCACCACAAGTATTGCATCATGTTAGTACCTTGTTTTAGGTAAACCTACAATAAAATCCATGGCTATGACTTACCACTTTGAGTAGGTATATCATATGGGTAAAGCTTCCCTGCTAGATGTTAATATTTTGCATTTACTTTCTGATATTCTATATATCTAGCAATGAAATCATTAACATTTGGTTTCATTCCAAGCCAATTAAAGGCATTTTTCATATTTTTTTCTTATCTTTGCACCTCTCGATAAGTAAAATATGGAGGACAATTTAACTCTTGCATAATTATTCTCCTTAAATTACCAATTCTGGGTATAACAACCCTATATTTGAAGAACAAAATCCCATATTTCATGTTGAAATCCCCATTTTCCTCAATTTTAGCCAAATTTAATGAATACTAATCCCATACCTACATTTCCTCAACTTTTTCAAGCAAGGCTACATAACTCCAAGTTAATTTTGTTATATGCCTCCTTTTAATCAAGGCATCATCCACCTTATTTTCTTTTCCTTTTATATATTTTATACCAAAGTTGTACTCGACTAGGAACTATATCCATATTCTTTGACTTGTATTTAACAATGGTTGTGTAAATATGTACCTCAAGATTTGGTGACATGTCCATAGCTTGAAATGTTTCCCCAATAAATAGTACCTCCAAAAATTAAGAGCATGGATAACTTTTGCTAACTCTAGTTCATGTGTGGCATAGTTTAGATCATGTTTCTTAAGTTTTCTAGATTCATAGGCTATTGTAGCTCTATTTTGGGATAACACTCCCTTTAATCCTTCTAAGAAAACATTTATGCATACTATAAAATTACCCAAAGGATCACATATTTTGAGAATTGGTATAGTAGTTAACTTATTCTTTAGAATTTCAAAGGTAGCTTCACATTTCTCCATCCATTTGAACTCCTTTCCTTTTCTTTGAATGCTAGTAATAGGGTATGTAAATCTTGAGAAATATTTCATGAATATCCTATAATAACCAACTATTCCCATGAAACTTGAAACTTTGGACACATTAGTAGGTGTAGTCCAATTTAGTATGGCTTCAATTTTCTTTGGATCAACAACAATCCCTCTCACGGATATAATATGCCCCAAAAATTGTACTTGTAAAACATAAAATTCACACTTTGATAATTTTCTATAAAGTTGATTCTTTCTTAACACCTCTAAAACTAATCTCAAATGTTGATCATGCTCTTATCAAGTGCAATAATATATTAAGATATCATCTAGAAATATCAAAACAAAATTATCTAGGTAGTTTCTAAACATGTTCATTAAGTTCATAAAATTTTTCAGTGCATTTGTCAGGCCAAAAGATAGAACCATGAATTCATAGTATCCATATCTCATTCCAAAAGTTGTTTTGTGTCTTCCTCATGACTTCTCAATTGATGGTATACTGATCTCAGGTCAATTTTTTAGGAAATAATGGCATCCTTTATGTTAGGACCCTATCCTAACATTATTTTTGTAATTCTTAATTGATTATGTAATGACCCCAACATGAGGAACCCCTTATAATATTATTTTATAATAATTTTGTAATGGTATGTGGCAAGTAAGGTACCTATACAAGTGGGATCATTTCATGTAACCATTATCAAAAATGTAAGCGATGTTTGGTAAAATATTCTAGCTTGAGTTACATTTTGCATGTAAGCCAACTCTTGAGCTAAGGGTTAGGGTTGCATGAAATTTTTTTAAAATGCATGGAGCTATGAAAAACATATATTTTTGTAAGTTAGTGAGATATTGAAGGAGGTTACCCCTTCGAAGAGGCCCACAATACTAAGTTATTTGTGAGATTGTTTCAATTCTGCAATTACTTTCTACATAGTGTTATGCTATTATTTGATGAATCTATGTTTATATACAATATTTTGTGTGAGTGAGTTTATTTTTAATAGTAGGTTCCTAACAAGTGGTATCAGAGCACTTTATAAGGTCGAGTTTTTTTGTGGCTACAACAATTCTTACCCATCCATTTTGATTGTTAGGTATAATTTTTGTGTTTTCTATTTTCAAAATTTTCCTTATTTAAAAATAGCAAAAAATACAATCCTTTATTTTCATACAATAGTTGAGTAGGTTAGAAACCCTATGTTGAGGGTTTTAATATATCACTAAGAAGTTGTTATTGGCTAATATATATGACCCATATAGTATCTAATGAAGTGAGAGATGATCAGGATCTAATACCCAGGACTTAGACAACACCTGCACATGAAATTGAACTCTCATGTATATTTGGGTATTTAGGGAGACCATCTAGGTTTAAACAAAATTTTATCCATTAGAAAGATTTTTGGACTTGTATTATCCATAGTACATTGGACACATAATCCTGAAATATTACCCTCCCATACTATTAGAGAGGTAGATAGTTTTCTCAAGGGTATGTGTGGATCCTCCTTGGATAGTGGGCTAAAATATTGGTGTGAGCACTATTTTTCATCATTGCGGTAGAACAGAAGGCCTATGGATATTACATAATCTTGATAACATAAGTTGTTCTTGATAGATGTAGCGAAACTCATAAGCAGTGAGCACAATGATGACAAAATATAAAAATAGAAGAACAAACTCAAAATGAAGAGGAAGTACATGAAGAACCCTAGGCAAAAAAAATTATCCACTCTCTTGCAAGGATTGCTAATCCATGAATAATTAAAGTTATGGGTTTTTTCAAAGGCCAATGTCTTACAATACTTATTGATTTAGATAGCACACAACTTTATTGATCCTTGAATTTCCAAATAGGCCAATTGTTACATACACACATGCAATTCCTTTGAGGTTATGGTGGAAAATGGAGGGACCTTACCTTGAAAAGGTAAATATCGTAATGTTAAATTGAAAATAGGGGATTATGAGCTCAAACCAGATATGTTTTCTCTTTAAGTAGATGGGTGTGATATTGTATTAGGAGCTCAGTGGTTGGGTACTTTGGGCACCATCGCATGGAATTTTGTAGAATTATGGATGTATTTTTTAGAGAATGGATAATCTTACACTCTTTGGGGTTAAAAAGTAGGGCCTCCTCAATTGCCATAGTTTGTAGACTATTGAGAAATGTTCTAAGAGATGATATATGATGTCCTTATTTTTACAAAAAATACATTGAAAGGGGCCATGAAAACCCCTTTTCATAAGGTTAGCCCAAGATAAAATTCTTCAATGACCTACTAGCAAAACAAACATTTTGACTTTAGGAATGTTTAGGCTATCCCAAATATCTCTCCATATTCTAGTGATATTACTATCATGTTGGTGCTTTACATTATATCCACTTCTCGTTGTGTATTATCCTAAGTTATTCAACTCCCAAATCAATTTATCCTTGGCTCCCCTCGGATAATCATAGTTGTTATCTTTCTACTCAATTGCCTCCTAGCATAGATGTCTTATATACTTGTAAAAAAAACTTATTTCCAATTGTATCTTCCTTCCTAGTCCTTGTAAAAAATATCTGAAATTTTATCACCATATTTTCCTTGAAGCAATCTCATCCAAGGTTTCAAAATTGGGTCTAAATTGAGTGTTTTTTTATCACACCAAGTATCTATCCAAATAGAATTTTTTTCTCCAATCCCCACCACCCATCTTAAACCTTTGATAATTAGATCAATAGATTTTTTTTAACCATTCCAAAGAGCAAAACCATTTTGTAGAGAGAATGCAGTAAATATTAAACTTGGGTCATTTGCCTCAACATACTTACTAAGAAGAATTCTCCCATTTTATTTGACTCTATTTGTACAATATTCATATTACCTTTCCCCTAAGAGCTAAGTTTGCATATATAAGAACTCTTAAACCAATATCTACCCTAGTTTTATCATCACACGCCTTGCTCCTTTTCACCAAATAAAATTCCCTTTTATCATGTAAACTTAACCATAAAAAGGATCATCTAATATAGTTAAACTTATTTCAACTATTTTTGGCATAGTATACAATGACATATAATATGTTGGAATGGCATAAAAGACTAACTTAATTAACTACACTCGTCTTGCTAACAATAATAATCTACCTTTCCCAGTTGGTAGTTTATTCTAAACTTTACTAATAATTGGATTCCATAATTATATCCTCATTATCCCCTCAAATAATGGCATCCCTAGATAAGTTGCTAGTAAATTTACCTCCTCCATTTAAAGTAACCTCTAAATTCTTGCTTTGATATTAGTTGGAGTGTTAAGGAAGTAAATTTTGGATTTTATCCTATTAACTTTTTTCCCTGATGCTCTTTTGTATTCCTTTAAAATTTTATTCAAAGCTCTGGCCTCATTAGTCCTTGCCCTTCCAAAAAGGATTTTATCATCTATAAAATATTTATGGGTGATGTTTTCGATGTTATTACTAAATTTAAATCCACTTATAATCTCATATTTTTAAGCCATATTTAAGTTCCTACTCAAAAAACCTATCCCATAATAATGAGCAAATAAGGATATAAATAATCTCATTGTCTAAGGCCTCTCTTGTATTTACAATATTATGTTACTAACCCATTGACCAACACTAAATAAGAAACTATAGAGACAAAAGCTTTAATCCATCTAAACCATTTCTTCTAAAATCCAAACTTTTCTAAAACAATAAAAAGAAAATCTCATAGGCTTTACTCATATCAAGTTTTAAGATCATTGCTTTCTCTTTTCTTGAAGTTGTTGAATGTATAACTTCATGAGCTACTATGATCCCATATACAATTTGTCTCCCTTTCACAAATCCTCCTTGCTCTTCTAAAATTATTTTTACTAACAATGGCCTTAATTGATTTTCCATCACTTTGGAGATAATCTTATATGCCATATTACATAGGCTTATGGGTCTAAAAGAATCAAATAATTCAACATCCTTATTTTTTGGAATTAGGGTAAGATATGTTACATTTATTTTATAAGGTATGTATTGTTTATTCTAGACAATTCCACTACCACCAATAAAGAATCCTTCACTATATGCCAATTATGTTGGTAAAAAACTACAGAGATCCCATCTGGACTTGGGGATTTATCCTTATTAAAAGAGAAAAAAGCTAAATTAACTTCTTCTAAAGTAATAGGCTCCATAAATTTCCTATTGTCCTCACTAGTTATAATTGGAGGCACATCTTGAAGAATTTTATCATTAAGAACTTTAGTCTCCTCTAATCCTAGAATATTTTGATAAAAAGACTTTGCTTCTTTTCTAATTTCACTATGATATTCAATCCAAAACCCTTCTATTGATTTAATTATACTAATTTTGGATGTTGATCTTTGTACTATAGCCATCCTATGAATAACTTTGTATTTTAACTCCTTTTGACCAAGTCTATCTTGATTTTAATCTCCAACATTTCTCTTCCTTACTCAAAATTTATGATTTTTACTAAGCAACTCCCTTTCCTCTAAGCTTGGAGTATTATGATCACCTTTTTGTAATTTTGAATGTTTATATTTTAGTTTTTTCTTCTCAAAAATGTTTCCAAAAGTGTTCTTCTTCCATTATTTTAATCTAGATGTCATAAATTTAATTTGATTTGGAAGAGAATACAACCCACCATTACCTAAAAAAATTCACATTTGAGCTATCATATCAACAAATTGAGGATGGTCTTCCCACATCTACTCATATTTAAAATATGATATTATTTTTAATTCACTTACCACCATTTTAACTTTTATTGGCCACTGATTTGAACCAATCCTTGTTAAGATATTAATTTAACACAAGTTCCTTCATCTAGCCAATGATATGAGAGAATGCATCTATCTAATTTTCTTGCTATTAGGTTCTGGCCTTTCCTATTGTTGGTCCATGTATAGTTATATTCTTCAAACTCAAACTCCCATAGATTATTGTTTTGAATAAAAAACTGAAAAATCTCTCATGATTTGGGTTAATTTCCTATTTTCCCAAAAATTTTCATCCAACTTGGTTATGGCATTAAAATCTCCTATGATTATGAATCAGATTTTTTTGTCTTTACTTCTCATAAAGGCTTCAATCCCACTCTAAACTTCTAATCTACCTGACTAATTTGTAGGTCCATATACATTTATAAGAACAAAATAAATATCTACAAAGTAGCAAGTGACTAAAGAGGATATCCAGTGCCTAGTTTTATGAATGGTTACACAATAGGTTCTAGAAGAATTCCAATAAGTTATAATTCCCCTACCGCTCCTTAATAATCCATAGTATCCCATTCACATCTTGCCCATACTTATTTCATAGTTTTTGAAACTTCTTATTTTGTCATTTTAGTTTCTTGGATACAAAGAATATCATGCTTATTACTTAAACATAGGTCCTTGATACACCTCTACTTTGAGGGGGCATTAGAACCCCTTATATTCTATAATAATATAACCATGTCTCATTAGGGGCTACTGGGCCCACCTGCATATTACCAATATTATTTTGTTTTTTGGTAAAGAGAAGTTCAGCCAACTTAGTTTGTGTTTCTTTCTCAATGTTTGCTCTTGCTTCCCTGGATATTGCTTGATATTTTTATGGTTTTCCTCTTTTTTCCTTACTTATATCAAGATTAGGTCTTATTTTTCTATTCCTCAATATTCATTCACAATTTTATTTTCTATCATATTTATCCTCTCTTGGATATACTACAAAAGCTTTTAACTTGTCTTGTTCATTTTCTAGTATTTCCTTATTAATGGCAAAGGTATTAACTTTTAAAACTGCATTTTATTTACCTTTTTTTCTCCTAAATGGTGCATGGTACTTCATTATAGTCTTCAAAATTTAATGACACATTCCTCAGGTTCATCGAGAATATTCTTCCCCAACTCATGATCATATTGAATATATGGTTCCTTGTTAATATGTTGAACATGTTGTACTATGTCCTCTAATTTTTTATCTACTTTTTCTTCATAGGATAAAGCCTCAAAATATTTGGTATTTATTCCAATATCCTTCCTTACTAGTATCCACTATTTATTTATTTTCATTTTTCTAGATCTATTTTTTAGAAGTTGAAAACCATCTTCATCCATATTTATTTGTAAGTTTCTCTTATGGTTTTCTACATATGATTCTGTTAGGATCTTCTTAGGGTATGATATCTGAATATGCCCCACTTCATGACATTTTATACATATAAAATATATATTTTTATAATATATGTCTTGTTTCCACATCTTATCCCCATACTTAATAATGATTTATTCTGGTAAAGTTTTACTTATATCAATCATGACCAATATTCGAGCATAAATAGCCAAGAATCCATCTTTTGTAGTATCTAAAATCTCAAGGAATTCTCCTAGAATGTTGCCTATTATCTTGAAGGTATCTATTTTCCAGAATTTAATGGGTAACCCAAACATCCTAACCCATACTAGTACTAGGGATAGATTTAGATTTTTAGGTGAAAAGCCTTCATACCAACGGATAAGGAAGAGTCCTACTCTTCCCATAAACCAAGTAACCCCTTTTAGGATTTTTTCTCTTTCTTCCCTAGAACAAAAAATTGTTAGGAAGAAACCTTTGGGAAGAAATGATAGAATCACTCCTAGAGACTTTTAACTCCTATCAATCCATTTTCTCAAGGTTAAATCCCCTGCCCAATACCCATTAAATTTATCAAAAATTATCCTATCTTTGAGCAACACTGATCTCTCTGAGGTGCGCTCACTAATATCTACCACTAGAGATAATTCTAAGGATTTAACTATAAATTGGTTCATGGAAATGAAACTAAAACTTAAAATCTATTAAAATTTATTAGAATTTCCTACAGCAAATATAATATTTGATAAAACAATTATAATTATTTAAGATAAAGAAGGAAAAAAACTTAGCTAAAAAATTATATGTCCAAATAGAATATCTTGCCTCACTAAATTCCTAGCCCTTCATTGCTCTTCCCATCATCCAAACCTTAGCTGACAAATATTTACAATTTTTTTTCGAGACTTGATAAATCATCATTACCCTTGTTTCGGATGATTGATTTCACAAAGTTGTATCTCCCTCAATATTACTTGGATTCCTTTATATGACCACTTATTTTAAATTTATTCAAATTTTACACAAGTTGGTCTATGAACCAGTTGAATCTAATAACCCTTCGTGAAGATATGGATCCTACAAGATGAAACATTAAAAAAAATGACCTAATCATTTGCTTCCATAACACTATAATGAAAATTTTTTTAAAAAATGCCCTAATAATTTGCATGCAAATTTTCTAAGATAAAGAAGGAAAAAAGACTTGGCTAAAAAATTCTATGTCTAGATAGAATGTCTTTCCTCACTACAGTCCTATCCCTTCATTGCTCTTCCCGTCATCCAAACCCTAGCTAACAAATATTTGCAATTTTATATTTCAAGACTTGATAAATTGTAATTATCCTTGTTTCGAATGGTTGATTTCATAGAGTCGTATCTCTTTTAATATTTCTTGGATTCCTTCATATGACCACTCATTTAAAATTTATTCAAAATTTGCACAAGTAGATCCAATAATCAACTAAATCTAATAATCCTTCGTGAATATATGGCTCCTAAAAGATGAAATATTTTTAAAAAAATGCCCTAATCATTCGCTTCCATAACACTATATATATATAGCTTTTAAACTACATCATACTAAAATATTACATACATTTTTTTTGACCAAAAGTCAAAATATTAGATATTATCATTGATAATAATTTAGAGATGAAATTGGTATTGGAAGTAATTACAAAGCCCCTTTGATTTTAAGGTTTTTATGGTAATATTAGATGCATGTTTTCTTAATAGGTTATATTGGATTGAAACAGGTCCCACTCGTATTACATCATCTCCACATAGTGGTATTACAACAAAGCTTAGATATTATCCATGTATCATTTAGCAAGATTTGAATTTGTCTCCTCCTTGAAATGTTGAGGAATCTAACCGGTTGAGCTAATACCACTTGATAATATTATATGCATGTTGATTTCATAAGTTAGTTTCTAATTTGTGTATATGACTTAAAATCATCATTATTGTTATAATAAAATCATTAGCCATAAATATTTATAAATAAATATTTTTTTAAGTTTATGAAATATATTTTTTAAAATTATTATATTTTAATATAATTTTTACTATTATAAGTAAAAATTTAATATTATTAATTTATGCAATTAAAGTTTGAGTGATCAAGTGGCATTAGCTCAATAGATTAGATTCCTCAATATTTAAAGAGGACACTAAGGTTCAAATCTTGCCAAGCAATACATAGATAATATCCAAACTTTGTTGTAATACCACTACGTGGTGATGATGTAATACGGATGGGGCCATTTCAATCCCATATAACCAATTGAAAAACAATAAATTAAAGTTTGAGTGTTAAGAAATTTACTTAAAAGGAGTCTAATGGATCTTACTTGTATGGGTAACATTATGAGATATGAATATCATACACTTTGAATATTGAGAATTTTTGGCTTAAAAGGAGTCTAATAAGTTTTATTTATGTGGGTGACATGGTGAGATATAAATATCATAAAATTTAAGTTGAAAATTTTAGGCCCTAATAAATTTTATTTGTTTGGGTATTATAATGAAATATTAATATCATAAATACTGGAAAAAAATGATCTAATGACTTTTATTTGTTAGATGACATGATAAGAAATGTGTATCATAGGTATAGAGTAATATTTTACTTAAAAGAGTCTAATAATTTTATTTGCATGGTTGTTATAATGACATATAAATATTATGATGTAATATTTTGATATAATATTTATTTTAATTTCATATAATTGATTAAAAATAGTTTTAAAAGAGGGAGTGTGAGTTAGGAGTGAGCTAGGAGCAAGCCCCACTAGGTAACATGGAAGGAAAATCATATTTGAAAGCCTTAATGGGAAGTTAGGATGTTCTACCTAGAAGTATGGATGTTCGTGTTGGAGATAGGAAGAGGAGCAAATATATGTCAAGTTTTATCTAGGGAAAAAATGTTACACCATGAGATGATTGAGTATGATATAATGGTTTTTAAAAATAGAGGTTTAATATGTAAGTTCCATAGATACTAGTCAGGATTTTTGGAGATTTAAAATTGGATCAAGTAGAAGTGGGGATTGTATTCACATTACGCTCTAAATTTTCTTCCTAATGGTTTTTTTTTCTTATCAATTTTTCCAAATTTAGAAATTAAAGATAAAATAATGGGTGATGGACCATGGTTTAGGGGGATATATTCTCTTTATTCAAGACCATTGAGTGAGAATTTTTTTGCCAAGATAAAACCTATTAAAAAGCTTCTAGTGTGGGTTAGGATTTTCAAACTTCCATATCAGTTTATCAATAAGGATTTTTTAAAGAATATTGGAAATACCCTTATGAGTGTTGAAATGTGCATATATTATGGAACCTTTTATATCTCTTTTATCTAAAAATGCGTGAAAATGAATGTATTTTGATGGTTGATTGTATCTTATTTGCATGATTTATCAGTAACTTTGAAGTATGATGTTAAAATGATAAATGCTTGTATTTTACACAAATTGTACGAAGTTTTGTATGTTTTTGGCAGTAGAACGATCGCAGGTAATATTGTAGCAAAATACAGGTCAGATATTGAAGGAAGGATGAACCAGTCTCATGCAAATATACTAAGGAGACATGTGGAAGTGCACTACGAAAATATGCTACGAAAACCTAGAAAATATCTACGAAAAACTTGTTCGTATAATAAACATGCCACATATGCTACAACTTGGTCAAATGCCACATGGATGGTAGGAGAATAAAACATGGACGAGTTCAAATGCCACATGGGATGACTCATCATTATTTATTTGGGCATATAAAGTTATTATGAGATTTGTTATAAAGCTACATGTATGCTTATAATAAATATGTCATTTCCTAAATAAAAGGATAAAGTTATTAGGAATAAGTCTAAATTAGTGGTTGTGTTATATTAAGTCTAAGTTAGTACTTATGTTTTTACGTAGTTGTTGAAATAAGTCCAAATTTATGATTATGTTGTTACGTATTTTTAGAAGTTCAAAAGTAGTTTTAGGATTTCTTAATATTATATTATATTGTTATGTAATTTTAGGATTTAGTTTGAGTCCGTTCAATATGCAACCAAAAAGAAGTTGAAGACTTCTATTGGGAGAGCATAATGTAAACTATAAATTAAACAAAGCTCTCCATGTTATAGAGGTTGATGAACATAGGAAAGAATGGAAGAATGATTATGCATCCATTTTACATTGTACAAGTTTTAAAACTTGGAATAAAGTGATATTTTAGCAGTAATATTTCTAAATATGGTAATTGTATCTCATAATTTCTTTATGTTTTGCTTGCTTTGGTAAATTCCCTTTTTTTTATTTTCCAGCAACCATGAAATAATTAGCATTAGATTAATTAAATGAAAATAGATTATTGAAGTTAAAATAGAGTAGAAAAGGGGGAAGGGATTAATACTAACCTTCCAAAGGTAGGGCCCACTCCGAAAGGTTAGTCCCTAAATCTCTTCCCCAACAAACACGATAGATAGAATTAGAACATAGAGTAAAATTAGAACATAAAATTTATTAAAATTGCATATCATAAAACTATAGAATACATTAGATAAATAATGAATTATTAAAAAATTACGTGGATCCACATAAACTTAGATTAAATATTAAATTGCATTTATTTACATTAAAGCAAAATTTCATTTCATTTCTTTTCATTTTCTTGTAAACTTTTATTTCTTACATATGAGACTAGGGAAAATGAATAAAGTCAGATGATTAAGTATTATGGAATAATCTATACGGGTTTGTTTGTTCTTTAAATCTAACCTGGATTAACCCATATTGATAAATTTAAATGTAAGCATCTACAACTAGACATTTTAGCACCGTTGTCGAGGAGAGTAAAGTCATAATTTTTACTCAAATATTGTTGGTTACACAAGAAGAGAGGCTTACTTGTATGTGGGAAGAGGTATGAGTCCTTGGTGTGCATACGAGTCAGAGTGGCACAAGAAGTCCCAACAAGCCCCTTTGTTCGACATTGCCAGGTTCTTTTTTTCTTAGGATCATTTTATTGCTTTCATAGTTAATATTTGATTTCAGCAATTTTTATTTCAACAAATTTCCAAGCATTGGGTGGTTGTTGTTGCTTGCTTTGGTCTAGGTTCTCTGACCTATGGAAACAAGAAGTAGGTATGATTGAGTGACACAATCATAGTAAAATATTCCTAAATAATCAAAGAAGTAACAATTATTTAACCTTTTATTTCAACAATTTTTATTTCAAACAATTTCCAAGCATTGGGTGGTTATTGATTGTTTGCTTTGGTTTGGGTTCTCTAACCTGTGGAAACTGGAAGTAGGTATGATTGAGTGACATAATCATAGTGAAATACTCCTAAATAATCAAAGTAACAATAATTTAACCTTTTATTTTAGCAATTTTATTTCTAGCAAAATTTACTTTTCAAGCAATATTTCATTTTATCTTGTTGTGCTAAGATTAGTTGTTCAGATTCACTGTCTGTGAATCACACATAATTAAATAAAACAAATTATAATTATATAATAAGTAAATTCCTCGTATCCTTAATTAAATAAATTATTATTATATAATATAATTAAATAAAACAAATTATAATTATCTAATTTTTGCCATAATATAATTTTTTACCAAATAAAATCCTCTCTATCTTGTTTTGGCTATATAACCAAAAATACAGTTTGGGGGAGGTAAGTAAAGACTCATTCATAATTTATGATACAGTTTGGGGGGAGAAAAAGTTAAAAAATAAAAAAATAAAAAACAAATAGATAAATAAATAAATATTAAAAAAATAAAAATTAAAAATTAAAAAAAATTTGAGAAATCAGGTAAAGTATTCCTTCGACTAAGTTTTTGTAGGTATATTTCATAAGCATATTATGTAGGTATATTCTATAATTATTTTCTATAGACATTTTATGTAGACACTTTTGTAGCACATTTCTATAACACGCGCTTCATAAAAATTTTCAAAGTGTTAATGATCTCAGATTTGCACCTGATTTATGACATGTGTCCAAAATGAATCATACAAGGTAATTATCACAATTATTTATGTTAGGTATGAAAAGAGGTAAATTTACATGAATATTTAAAAATTACTGCAAGCATCATGGCGTAGACGTTTTCAAGCCTGTAAAGTACGACATGAAAATTAATATACAAAAACTCTTTTAAATATAAATAATTTCATAATCACACACAGTATAGGATGTGCATCAAGGCAGAATCAAGTGATGCAAGGTAATTATTAATAATTTTAATTTACAAAGGCCTTGATATGAAACTAATGCAACCTTTTAAAAAAATAACGCAAAAACTATGGAGCAAATATTTAAATCTGAAACCGTGAGCTATGGTGCAAAAAGTAAAAATATGAATTCAACTTTAGAAATTGAGTGTAGAAGAGTTTGAATGATCGATTCAAATTTGTAAATCACATGCAAAGGATTCGAATGATCGAAGGGCACAAATGACAAGGTAATGGGAAATCTAAACCACGCATCAAAAGAACAACTTGGAGCTGAGGTGGAAGCCATCAAAGGTATAACCAAAGCATGGGAAAATGATGTTGACACTTGAGGATAGTAGAAGTGCATAAAAGTTCCCAAAAAATGCCACCTCTGGACAACATGAGTATTTGGAAAGAAATGAATGATTATCAATGGATTACATAAATATGGTTTTGAAGTCTGATGGAAACATTGAATGAAACATGACTTTGGAAATCGTATGCACAAGGTCCAATTTAACACGATGGACACTCTAACCTTTTACACGAAGACATTAAAAGTTACACTTAGAGCGTAACGTGATGACGTGAATAGTTATGATTAGTTGAAGGAAGGGCATCATGAGCACATTTCAATAAATCGTCTATGGAAGGAAGGTAAGAACATGGATAAAATACCACTAATGGAAATAATTACATGGGCATCGACCAAATGGTAGATATAAGGTATCGTATGGAGTTATAAAAGTTTAAAAATTCAAAATATGATGACGAGGTCAACCATACACATGGAAGGCATGGCAACAAATGAGAGGATCATGTGATTAGCCATGACAATGAGACGTCAATAAAGAGGGTATGCATACAAGAGCCCAAAGGGAAGTTGGGATTAAAATTTTTTAAATTTTATTATTTAAAAAAACAATCCCCTTCGGCAATAAAACTCATAACAAAAGTATTAAAAATATTTTTAATTTTACCCTATGCAAGGGCGTGGGAAGGCGTCGCGTGAAGCATAAGATAATTCGACCACCTCACGATACAAGCATTCAATCATCGACACTTGGCCATATGGACCAATGAGGGAATATGCCATGGATCATGATTTTAAATTGTTGATTAAAATAAAACGGAGGGCTAAGATCTTAGTCCGATGGAAACCGCATGACTTGGTGAAAAAATTCCTTGAAAGCTAGCAATCAACCACTGAGCATGAGGGAATGGTGATTATTGACACTTGGTTGCATAAAAAAAATGAGAATGAGAGAAATTGTGAGCCGATGATGTAGGAGGAATGAAGGGCTAGGATTTATGTTGGAAGTTAAATGGTAAAAAATTTGTCAACTTTTGTTTTGACCTTACCTTTTTGCCCCCATTGGACGACATCCTAGTCAACATGATTGGGCGGCAGATAGATTGGTGGACGGCAGGAGCATTAGACTTCTAATTCCTTTTTTCTATTCCTCCCTATTTCTTCTCTTCCTAATATCTCTCCAACTACATTGTAAACACTATATAATGTTTGTAACTCGAATTATTTATCTAATTTGAATATTGAAGATTTGACTTTCAATATCTGGTATCAGAGCGTAGGAGTGTCTAGGTTTTCAAGGCCAAGCACGATTCTTGAGGAGGCCCGAGGAGGCCCACAGGAGCGTAGGAGGAGCACCGAGGCTAGGCATGATTTTTGAGGAGTCCCACAGGGTGCGGATCCCGAAGCCAAGCGAGCAGGCCAACATGAAACCCGAGGACACACGAAGGCATGATTCTCGAGGTGGACTACTGAAGGCGAGGTGAGGCCCGCAGACTAGTAGCAGTAGACCGAACACGTGGCAGTCAGTAGGGCTGACGTGGCAGAGTGGACCGAGGCTGACCGAATGGTGATGTGGCATAGCTGACGCAGATGACACGTGGATCGAGGAATGCTGACTAGGCGGTGATGTGGCAAAATGCTGACTAGGCGGTGATGTGGTGGACACACAGCAAGGAGAGCTGACGTGGCGAGCATACAAGGAAATACTGACATGGCGAGCGGACAAGCAAGGAGAAGGTGACATGGCGAAAGGCGATTCGCCCAAAGGGAGCAAAAGGGCAAGGTCCGATTGCCCGAAGGCAATCGAACTATCTACTGCACCCATTGTTTTAAACACCCTCTGCACCGAAATCCCAATGCATGTGGGATAATAGGTTTTAATTTTTTTTTAATTAAATCGCGTCGCCCTCGTGTTTAAATAAATGCGAAGGAGTTTACAACCAAAAGCGGCTTGTAGCACGAGTGGTAAAGGGTCGATTGTTGCATGGGGGAGGTCACGGGTTCGAAACCCAGCGACATAAATTTTTTTTATTATTGGCATATGGTAAAGGTCTTCGAAGGTCGCATAAGAAATTGGCATTAAAATAAAAAAAAAAAGGTTTTTATTTTTTATAATTTTTTAAAGTTTTATAATAAAGTTTATTAATAATATTAAATTATATTGTTTTTTTTTAAGTTTTTTAAAGAAAACCAATATTTTTTATTATTATTTAACTTATTATTATAATAACTTTTAAAATTATAATAGAAAGAAAACTATATAATTTTTTTTGGAAAAACATTGCCTAAGAGGCAATTTATTGTAAAAGAAGGAGCTTTACACCTGATTCGAGGAATCAAAAATTGTAGTGGAAAAATATGTTGTGATAGCCTAGAAGGCTATAAAAACTGATTTTTTTTTTCCTTTTTTCGTAACAAGCTCGAGAGGCTTAGTATTTTTTCCTTGTAAGAGAGACAAAAGACCAAACTGAAATTTGTAAAGAGGCATTGATGATAAGACCAAGTGGTTGTTATCATGCCCTATGTGCACTTTTGGTGAGAGAAAACACCAAAATTTTTGATGAAAAAGTGAGATCTTATGGGCTACATACTATGTTTAGTCAGTTGCAGAACGCAATAATAGCACACCGGAGGCATCCAGACTCAGGGTACGAGGCAGACTCTGAAGATAACTCTTTTGGGAGTAGATTTGAGCAATCCGAATCCGTAGAAGTTGCACCACAAGAATCAAAATATACTCATTACAGTAATTCAGTGGAAATTCTAGAACCAGAATCACCTGAGATAATATTGATCAGTGACGATGAAGAACAAGTAGCAGACAATTTCGTGAATCAAGAAATAGCAATGCCACAACAAGAGGAACAAGCAATCAATGAAAGAGTGAATCAAGTCAGATTTGACTTAAATTTGTAATCTCTTCTTTCTTCTTCTTTCTTCCTTCTAAAAGCAGAGTGCTTTATTGTAACCGAGAAATAAAGAGAGTGTTTTAGTTTATAGCAACTATGGCCTCACATAACAATCTACCAATTCCAGAATTCAATGGATATGACTACGAGTATTGGTCTATCAAAATGAAGACCTTACTCATAGGGAAAGGTTTGTGGGACATAGTAGAAGAGGGTTACACAAAACCCTCATATTGGGCAACATTAAGTGTCGCAGATAAGAAAACAAGAAAATAAGGACAAAAGAGCAACTCTTCTGCTCTTTATCATCTCCAAGCAGCATTGGAGAAGAGTATATTCCCTAGAATCATCGCTTGTACAACTGCACAAGCTGCATGGAAAGCTTTGAAATATGGATTCTAGGGAAGTGATCAAGTGAAGCAAGTGAGGCTTCAAACTATGAAACGAGATTTTGAAAATCTCAAAATGAAAGAAGACAAAAAAATAGGTGACTACTGTGTCAGAGTCAAGGCAGTTGTAGATAAAATGGTTACTCTTGGCGAGGAAATTAAGCCTGAAATAATTGTAACGAAAGTGTTGCGAACACTTCCACAAATATGGAATCACATAGCCATAATTATAGAAGAGTCAAAAGATATTTCCACTTTAACATTTGATGCATTAATCGGGTCGTTAATGTCTCATGAAGAGAGATTACAGGAATCTCCTTCAACCAGCTATGGAGGTGATGATAAAGCCTTCACATCCAATGAAAATACTGGAAGAGGACGTGGAAGAGGTCAAGGCAGAGGCCAGAGAAGAGGTAGAGGCAGAGGCAACTACAGAGGAGGCAATCAGAACAGAGGAGGCAACTCCAACAGAGGAGGCAATCAGAACAGAGGTGGAAACCAAAATCGAGGAGGAAATCTAGGATGAAGTGGAAATCAAGGATGAGGAAGTGACAAATCCAAAACAACTTGTTTTAACTGTGGCAAGCCAGGTCACTTTGCTCGCGACTGCTGGTCAAAATATTCTCAAGGCAACAGCAGTCAATATGGAAATTATGGTGAAGAAGATGATACCTCTAATATTTTTCTTTCATATGGACAATCAGAACAAAATCTAAATGACACATGGATTTTGGATACTTGGTTGCTCAAACCATATGAGTGGCAAAGAAAATCTATTTGCTACTCTAGATTCCACTTATAAATCCCACATCAAGTTAGGGGATGATAAAGCTTTGCAATTCAAAGGCATTGGAGCCATGGAGGTTCCAATGAAAGAAGGACTAAAGAAAGTGAATGACATCTACTACACTCCAAAGCTCCAACACAATCTGCTAAGCATTGGGTAAATGATGGAGAATAATTACAAACTTGTTTTTGATGAAGGAAAATGTATCATTCTTGATAAAAACAATTGTAATCGTGTCATCACATAGGTCCCAATGACCAAGAATCGGTTATTCCCTCTCAAATTTGGTGAGCCAGGGGGAGCTCAACTTGCAAATGTAGCTATAGCAAATCCAAGTGTGCTTTGGCACTTGCGATATGGTCACCTTAATTCCGCTAGCTTGAAACTACTAACTTCTCAAGCTATGGTGACAGGACTTCCCAAAATCAATGAACAGAAGGAGGTCTATGAAGGATGTGCTTTGGGAAAGCACTCAAGGTCGAAGTTTCCAAAAGGACAAGCATGGAGAGCCAACTATCCACTTTAGTTAGTGCATTCGGACATCTGTGGTCCAATGCAGACAAAGAGTATCGAAAACAATTCCTATTTTCTCACTTTCATAGATGATTTCTCTAGAATGTGTTGGATTTATTTCTTGAAACATAAATATGAAGCTTTTGATTGCTTCATAGATTTTAGAAACAATGTAGAGAAACAAAGTGAGTGTTATGTAAAGTGTCTTAGGACAGATCGAGGAGGTGAGTACTCCTCAAAAGAATTTTTAAAATATTGTAAAGCAAGTGGGATCAAAAGGCAATTCACCACTGCCTATACCCCACAACAGAATGGTGTGGTAGAGAGAAAGAACCGCACCATAGTTGAGATGGCGAGAACGATGCTTCAGACTAAGCATCTAACTAATATGTATTGGGTTGATGTTGTAAGAACTAGTGTATACATTCTAAATAGAAGTCCAACTTCTAGTTTAGATGGTATCACTCCTTATGAGGGGTGGTATGGAAAGAAACCAAATGTAAAGCACTTCAAAGTTTTTGGTTCTTTAGCATATGCGCACATTCCTGATGAGAAGAGGAAGAAGCTTGATCCCAAAAGTCAAGCCTGTATATTTGTAGGGTATTGTGAGTCTACCAAAGCATATAGACTCTACAATCCCAAGACTCATAAAATTGTACTTTCCAGGGATGTAATTTTTGATGAAGGGGGAGAATGGGGTCATCAAAGAATTTTTGTTGATGATGAGTCCCAAGATGTAAGTTCTTCACAGGTACAACAGGTGTCTCCCAAGAAAAGCAAAGGCACACCACCCCCTCCAAGCCCAAGCAGGAGTACTACATCAAGTACTTCAACCGCCACTCCAAGTCCTTCTCCACAGAGATCGGTAAGTTCTTCACCGATGGACATTGATAGTGACTCTCCATCAAGAGGCAAAAGAACATTACAACATCATCCATATTTTCAAATGTTGGATCAAAATTTCTAGAAAAGATACACTAGAAGCCAAGCTAGTGAAATGAATACAGTTTTGCAACAACTTGAAAATTTGCAATTGTATGGGGATGATGACTCCCATGATCCTAAGGGAGATGTAGTCAATTATGCTTTATTGGCTAGTGCACAGCTAGAACCAACTAGCTATGAGAAGGCTTGTACTCAAAATATATGGCAAGAAGCCATGGAAGAGGAAATAACCTCTATAAAAAATAATGATACATGGGAGCTAGTAAAGCTACCCAAAGGAAAAAAATGTGTTGGATGTAAATGGGTCTACAAGACCAAATACAATGCTGATGGAAGCATTGAGAGGCACAAGGTGAGATTAGTAGCAAAAGGTTTTACTCAAAAATTTGGCATTGACTATGAGGAAACCTTTGCTCCTGTTGCACGACAAGAGACAATCAGATCGGTTCTTTCCTTAGCTGCCCATAAAGGATGGAACATTCAACACATGGATGTGAAAAGTGCTTTTTTGAATGGATACTTGACTGAGGAGGTTTATGTTCAACAACCTCAAGGCTTTCAAGAACAAGGAAAGGAGAACCTTGTTTATAAATTGAAAAAAGCACTATATGGCCTCAAGCAAGCACCAAGAGCTTGGTACTCATGCATTGATGGCTATTTCAGCGAGTATGGATTCACTAGAAGCAAAAGTGAACCAAATATTTACTACCTAAAGCATGGTGTAGACATTCTCATAGTTTGTTTGTATGTGGATGATCTAATATTTATGGGTAGTAACACTAAAATGAATATGGAGTTCAAAAACTCCATGATGAAGCAGTTTGAGATGAAATATCTCGGTTTAATGCGATACTTCCTAGGCATGGAAGTGCATCAATCAAATAGGGGGATCTTCATATGTCAACACAAGTATGCTCGAGACATGATCAAGAAATTTGCCATGGAGCAGTGCAAATCAGTTGCAACTCCAACTGGACATGGAATCCAATTGAGCAAGGATGACGGAGCACCAAAGGTTGACATGACCACTTACAGGAGCATGGTTGGGAGTTTGATGTTTCTCACCAACACAAGGCCCGATATTCAATATGTTGTTTCTCTAGTTTCAAGGTTTATGGCAAGTCCATATGAGCTGCATCTACAAGCAACTAAAAGAATCTTAAGATATGTAAAAGGTACATTGGATTTTGGAATCCATTACCACAAATGTAATTCTATGAAATTAGTTGGCTTCAGTGACAGTGATTGGGGCAGCAATATAGATGATAGGAAATCTACATCAGGGAACTATTTTAGTCTAGGGTCAGGACTAATTACATGGAGTTCCAAGAAGTAGACTGTTGTAGCATTGTCATCTACTGAGGCTGAGTATATAGCTATCACACATGCTAGTACTCAAGCCCTATGGTTGAGAAAAGTCCTTGAAGAGATTGGAGAAAGTCAAAGTGGTCCAACTCGACTGTATTGTGATAACATGAGTGCCATTCAGTTGGCATACAATCCAATCCACCATAGCAGATCAAAGCATTTTGATATGAAGTATCACTTCATCCGAGACATGGTGGAGCAGTAGATAGTTGAGCTTAAATATTGCAGCACTTTGGACAACATTGCAGATATCTTCACCAAAGGCATGGCTAAAGCTCAATATATAAAGTTGAGAGACTGTATAGTCAATCCTCTCAACTTTAAGGGGGAGAATGTTGGAAGTTAAATGGTAAAAAATTTGTCAACTTTTGTTTTGACCTTACCTTTTTGCCCCCATTGGATGACATCCTAGTCAACATGATTGGGCGGCAGATAGATTGGTGGATGGCAGGAGCATTAGACTTCTAATTCCTTTTTTCTATTCCTCCCTATTTCTTCTCTTCCTAATATCTCTCCAACTACATTGTAAACACTATATAATGTTTGTAACTCGAATTATTTATCTAATTTGAATATTGAAGATTTGACTTTCAATAATTTACCCATGTTTTGCACAACATGATAAAACCTAAAAAAACACAAAATCTACCCTAATATTTCTATAGCATAGTGAATCAGCTTTGCAAAATCGTAGGTAGCTATGTGGAAGATGAAGATAACAATAAAGGTTTTGGATAACCAGATAATCATAGTAAGACATAAAAGAAGGAATAATAAGGTGGATTCCTAGGATTGGTTTACAATAGAGGAACATCAAAGCATTGCTTGAAATATAGATGAAACACGGATATTTATAACCATTGAGTATGAGAAATAACAAAGATTTTGATTTTATCAAAAAGACACCATGTAATTGGTAAATTGGATTCATCACTTGGGAGGAAGACAAATATTGATATATGAAGACTATTTTCATGCACAAATAAATAATAACTACGATTGATGCAGAGGTGAACGATTTGGGTGTTTACGTGTGATCACTGTTGAGCAAATTCTTTGCATCAATAATTTTCTCAGAGCTATTTTGAATGCAAATTCAAGATACATCACACATGATTCAAAATCTAAGAGCCAAAATCATGAAAGTTGAATATAAAAGCATGAATTTGTGCCCTATCATTCGATCTCTAGTAGAGGACCAAAAACATAACATAGATTGAATTACAAGAGGAAAAGAAAAACTGAATATATAGAGAGGAAAAAAGAAAATTCACCTCAATCATCATACATGGCTGAATTTGGCAGAAGGTCCAATGGCAGAAACTATGAAACCTAAAAAAAAAATTAGATAATGATTCCACCTACATTCTATTTTAATCTAAATCCAATATCAAAGTACCATGTGCTTTTTCATTTATTTGGAAATACAAGTTTACTGCAAAAATACAATACGTCAACCATCAGTTTTAGAAGGCTCTTCAACTTAGAAAATTTGTTACCACATATCATGGATAGGTCGAAGGATGATAGTATTTATTGGGTGGAAGCAAATAAATTTGAGTAAGTATATTTTATTTTCTACTTCTATTTATAGATTGTTAAGGCTTTCACCTAGTCAACGTATTTATTTTGAATGAAGTGAAAGTACCGATGCAAAATGGGTTGCAACAAGTATTGAAAATATAGCTACAAGGATAGAGCTAAATTCATGTTGTATTGCAAACCATATAACCAAAGAACCAACAAAATTCATCAGCATTTGAAGAATAAGAGATATTTCTCCGATTATAGTTTTTTATATTTTCTCCATTCGAGGACAAATGCATTGAGCTTTAAGGGCTACCATTCTCATCTTTATTAAAACCAAGCAATTTCATTACGTAAAATTACTACAAAATGCAACATGATAATTAGCCTGTGATCAAGGAAATAAGTCTTTGATTAATTTATACCATCTGATTAGTAAACAAATATGACAATTGCAATTAGAATGTGTTTCAATGCTATAAATGTAATAAAATTAGTTTACATGCAATATGGACTTGTTTGTGTGAGCTACCATCTTGAACAGTAGAAATATCTAGATAGAACCCTTGAGTGGTTCATTTTCATAGTATAAATCTAGATTTTTCATTTTGTCATGTGCATCCACGCTCGATTCCTGATCATGATCTCCATTGCCAAGGCCCACACAATGGAATAAGTAGAGCTTCTTATGATTGAGGAGTTTAGAACAATAGTGATATCTATCAACTCTATATTTATACCTTGAAGGAGTGATGCTTGGTACTGTCTGATTTATTTTGTTATTGAAGTGACTGACTTCTTGCAAATCCATCATATTATAGCATACCATGGTAACAAGTGAAGGCCTTTCCAAGGGAGAAATGACCACCTTGCATGAGATATGGAATCATCACATGACATGGGAAACATAGGAGGTGAAACAGAGGAAGTAGCATACCTAAAATTCATATTCATAGAGAAACCACCAAGTCCTAATAAACCCAGAGCACAAATCCATAAAATCAAGTGAGAAAAATTAAGAGTGTATGAACACCTTGTTCCAACCCGAGCTTCATACTGGATCAAGGCTAAAAACATTTGATTTTTAATATATATTATAAAAAAAAATTGCATAGTTATGTTTATCTTATTTATGTATGATTTGTCTTTCTAGTTTTTGGCAGTGCTATTTTTGTGTGCATGAGGACATGCACTTCCTTCAGTTTGGGGGAATGATGAGTGTTGAAATGTGCATGTATTATGGAACCTTTTATATGTCTTTTATCTGAAAATGCATAAAAATGAATGTATTATGATGGTTGATTGTATCTTATTTGCATGATTTATCAGTAAATTTGATTTATGATGTTAAAATGATAAATGTTCGTATTTTACACAAATTGTGAGAAGTTTTGTATGTTTTTGGCAGTAGAATGATCGTAGGCAATGTTGCAAAAAAATACAGGTTAGATGTTGAAGGAAATATGAACCAGTCTTGTGCAAATATACTAAGGAGATACGTGGAAGTGCACTACAGAAAGATGCTACGAAAACTAGGAAAATATCTACAAAAAACCTGTTTGTATAATAAACATGCCACATATGCTACAACTTGGTCAAATTCCACATGGGCAGTGGGAGAATCAAACATGGACAAGTTCAAATGCCACATGGAATGACTCATCATTATTTATTTGGGCATATAAATTTGTTATAAAGCTACGTGTATGCTTATAATAAATATGTCATTTCCTAAAGAAAAGGATAAAGTTGTTAGGAATAAGTCTAAATTAGTGGTAATATTGTATTAAGTCTAAGTTAGTAGTTATGTTGTTACATAGTTTTTGGAATAATTCTAAATTTACGATTGTGTTGTTACATATTTTTATAAGTCCAAATTTATTTTTAGGATTTCTTAATATTAGATTATATTGTTATGTAATTTTAGGATTTAGTTTGAGTTCGTTCAATATGCAACCAAAAATAAGTTGAAGACTTCTATTGGGAGAGCATAATGTAAACTATAAATTAAAAAAATCTCTCCATGTTACGGAGGTTGATGAACATAGGAAAGAATGGAAGAATGATTATGCATCCATTTTACATTGTACGAGTTATGAAGCTTGGAATAAAGTGATATTTTAGCAACAATATTTTCTTCTAAATATGGTAATTGTATCTCATAATTTCTTTATGCTTTTCTTGCTTTGGTAACTTCCCTTTCTTTTATTTTCCTACAACCATGAAATAATTAGCATTAGATTAATTAAATGAAAATAGATTACTGAAGTTAAAATAGAGTAGAAAAATGGGAAGAGGTTAATACTAACCTTCCGGAGGTAGGGCCCACTCCGAAAGGTTAGTCCCTAAATCTCTTCCCCCACAAACACGGTAGATAGAATTAGAACATAGAGTAAAATTAGAACATAAACTTTATTAAAATTGCATATCATAAAACTATAGAATACATTAGATAAATAATGCATTATTAAATCATTACGTGGATCCACATAAACTTAGAATAAATCATAAATTGCATTTCTTTACATTAAAGCACAATTTAATTTCATTTCATTTTCTTGCAAACTTTTATTTCCTGCAAATGAGACTAGGGAAAAGGAATAAAGTCAGATGATTAATGATTGCAAAATAATCTATACGGGATTGTTTGTTCTTTAAATCTAACCTGGATTAACCCATATTGACAAATTTAAATGTAAGCATCTACAACTAGACATACCCTAGGGAAATTCATCAAGGAGGGGCCAACTACTAAGGAGCAAAATCATGCTATATATATTTGGATATGTGTTTCTATGAATATTTTAAATCCTTTGCCATAACCATTAAGATCAAATATGAATGAAGAGAATAGGATCAAGTGGATTATAAAAATATTAAATTTTGATGTCGAATTGCTATGAGATTGAACATAAGACAAGAGATTGCAAAGTGAAAATAATGAAGAGAGACAAAAAATTCTATTAATGAGATAAAATTCAAGATAAAGCAAGAAAATCATATTGTAGTAGAAGCTAGACTAGATCAAGGAGATTCCACTCCAAATAAATAGGGAAAGAAAGTACAATGTGCAAGTTCAACTTTAGAAGGATTTAAAGGTGCAAAGGAATATATGGAGGAAAATTTTAAAGTAAATATGATAGAAGAGGTCAAGTTTATTCTAGGTAAATTGTCTTAATATTCATCAAGTAGTATAGATTGTTGACAATTAATCCTTAAATATCATAGGTAAATTTCTCCAAGATCAAAATAATCACATATAAAATCACCTTTCACAATTAACACAAATATTACTCACAATACAATACTAATTTCATTACATTCTAAAAATATTTGATTGATTACATAACATGGAGCTTTGTCTCCAATATATAACTATACATGACTTTTGCTCTTCTCTAACTCATGGGAGATACAACCTTTCACTTACCTCACATTATGACAAGACTCTCATGATTACATAACCTCTCACTTTACATATTGACACATCTCATATGACTCTTCACTTTCATACTTGACACATATCATCTATGACTCTTCACTTGCACTCTTGATACCTATAACCTATGACTCTTCATTTGCATACTTAACACCTTGCACACTTGCAAAATTTATTACATAACACATAATACTCTCCACACTTTGATACATACATTAGATATAAGCACTTTCTAATATAATATTTACAATAGTACTCAAAGGTACTTTAATATACCAAATAATGTAATATCTCCAACATCCCCTTGTATTACATTATTTGGTGTGAAGACTTTTAGTCTTCAATCCTCTATCTTCTTGTATTTATCTTCATTCTTTATTTTTGCTGATGTAGACTTTGGACATTGAATCAGTAAGTCATCACAATAATAGATTTCATAAATACCTGAATTTGATGACTTTTTATTATCAATATTGTTGTTGTATGTTGAGGGTATCAACATCTCATTCTATTCATCATTGTTCTTACATTATTTATCTAAATTCAAATGTATTTCTTGAATAATATCATTTGCTATCATATGAAATTAGTCATTTGTATCATAACTGATATATTTTATCATTGGTTTATCCCTTAGGATTTTAATCAACTCTTCTTGCCTTTGGTTCTTGTCTTTATGAATTTCAAGAGTCAATAATGTCATATACATTATCATACCTATATCTATAGGTAATATAATAGCATCTATAGAATTTTCATGTGCTTCAATAAGTTTTGAACTTAGATAATTGCCAAATATTTCAAAGTTTTCATCTTTGGCTTCTCTGTAGATTGAGTATAAATGCTTCTTTAATTTCATTGATATGTCCTTTTGTTCATCAATATTTTCCATCAAATGTTGTGTGCAAAGTTTTAGAACTTTCAATATTTCCTTACTTTCTTCTACCAATGCATTCTAATTACTTTCTTCCATAATGATTTTCAATAAGTCAATTCTTCTTTCAACAATTTTAATTCAATGTCTCTCCAATCTTCAATTTTAAATATTTAATCTTTAATTAAAGAATTAGTTTCAATTCATTTTTTCTCTTCCTATAACTCTCAAAATTTAACTTCAAATTCTTCCATGTTCTTTAATTACTCAAATTTTCAAAATTAATTAATCAATATTCAAATCATTCATCAAATTTCAAATTCAATTTTTCCTTTTATCTCCTAAATTCAAACTTGAATTTCATAGATTCCTTCTTTCAATATCAAACAATATTTAAATCAAATTTCAAATCACTTAATTTCACTTCATTCATTCAATTCTTTAATTTTCCAAATTCAATTCTCTTTCACAATTTCACAATTAAATTTTGATTTCACCCAAATTCCAATTAATTCAATCTTCAAATCAAACTTCAAATGTTTTATTTCCTTATATCTTCCATTCATTAATTCATTATTTAATAATTTCTTTTTTTTGGCTGAATAATAAGGGGTTGTACTTGGGTCCCCCACCCTTGACATATTACAACTCTCTTCTTTAGAGCTTGATAATTTACAAATAGATACACTTCTCTTCTCAATTGAGATGCTATAGATAGAAACCTACACCATTTTACATAAAATGTTTGAATTCTTGATTTTTATTTTCTAGATATTTAATTCAACATCCTTATTGACATTTTCTATAGAAACCTTCACAATACCAAAACTTCACCTCTACTACTTATGCATTGTGTCTTAGTAGAGTAATATCTCCAAAATATCACACTATCATTGTCTGCTTTAAAAAATCTAGATTGCTAGTTTCATTTCTAAATCACAAGTGCAACCACAAAAATTATAATAATTAGTTTATATGAAAACGCATTATTGTTATAAAATAAAGTAGATATTACCAATGGAAAACATTAAATTGAATCTTAATTATTATTTGGTTTAGGCAATCAACATTTTTTTGTCAGCTTCAACTAAACTTACTACTTCCTTTAACCATGGAAAGGATAATTTAACTTCATGATCCTCAATCAAAACCCCTCTATTGGCTAGCCTATCTACATATTTGTTACCTTCCCTTAAAGTATGTGTAAACCTGATTTCTTCAAACTCTTTAGCAAGGTTTTGAATTTCCATAATTATCTCTTATATGTTCCATGGAGCCTTTGCTTTCCTCAGAATTGTATTTATTACTATAAGAGAATCACCTTCTATCCATAATCTATTCTTTTTTATTTGTTTGCATATTTTTAACCCTTCTAAAGCTTCCCAAGCTTTAGCTTCATTATTTGTCTTAAATACACTATTGAAAGTGTAATGAGATAAAATATCTCCTCTATTATTTTTAATTATTCCTCCTCATCCTAATGGTCCTATATTTCCTTTAGATACTCCATCAAAATTAAATTTAACCCACTCCACATCTGGTGGTTTCCACTTTATATTATTTACCTTATTTTTTCTTCTCTTGTACCCAACATCATAATTCCATTTAATGACTTGACTCCATCTATCAAGGCTCTCTACTTCTAGATTAAGGACTAGGTGAGTTGATATGGTTGGTTAGAATCCTATATGGGAAAACAGATATTCCTTTTCATTACCTCTAAACTTCTTTCTTTTCATTTAAATATTCTTCTATTTCTTTCTAGACATACAGTCTAAAGTATTGTATCTTTTGATATATCCCCATATTGTATATAAAGTCTCACTTTTATAAGTTTTATGCCATTTCTTTAATCAATCTTCAATTTTTCTATTCATCACCAGGCATTTACCAAACATGTTAAGAATCCATTACCATAGTTTCTATACTATTGAGCAATGTCCCAAGATATGGTCTATACTCTCCTCCTCCTTTTTACAAAGAACACATTGAGAGGGGCCATGAAAACCCATTTTCATAAGGTTATCCCAAGATAAAATTCTTCTATGAACTACTAGCCAAACAAACATTTTAAATTTAGGAATTCTTGGGCTATCCCAAATATCTCTCCATATTCTAGTGATATTACTATTATGTTGGTGTTGTATATTATATCCACTTTGTGTTGTGTATTCTCTTGAGTTATTCAACTCCTAAATCAATTTACACTTGGCTCCCCTAATAATAATCACAGTTGTTATATTTCTACTCAATTACCTCCTAGCATCAATGTCTTGTATACTTGTAAAATAATCTTCTTTCCATTTGTATCTTCCTTCCTAATCCTTGTACAAAATGTTTGAAACCCTATCACCATATTTGTCTTGAAGCAATATCATCCCAGGTTTCAAAAATAGATCTAAACTGGGTGGTTTTTAATCATACCAAGTATCCATCCAAATAGAATTTTCTTCTCCAATTTCCACCACCCATATTAAACCTTTAATCATTAGATCAATAGATTTTTTAAAACCATTTGGTAGAGAGAATGCAGTAAATATAAAACTTGGGTCATCGGGCTCAACATACTTAGAAGAATTCTTTTCCATTGTCTTTAGATCTCTTTGTACAATATCCATATTACTTTTTCCCTAAGAGCTAAGTTTGCATCTCTAAGAACTCTTAAACCAAGACCTCTGCTAGTTTTATCATTACACACCTTACTCCATTTCACCAAAGGAAATTTCCTTTTATAATGTAAACCAAACCATAAAAATGATCACATAGTATAGATTAATTTTTTTTCAACTGATTTTGGCAGAGAATACAATGATATATAATATGTAGGAATGGCCTGTAAGACTAACTTAATTAACTTCACTCTTCCTGGTAACGATAATCATCTACCTTTCCAAGCTAGAAGTTTATTCTAAAATTTACTAATAACTAGATTTCATAATTCTATCCTCATTCTCCTCTCAAATAAAGGCATCCCTAGATAATTTTTTGGTAAATTTGCCTCCTCCATTTGAAGTAACCTATAAATTATTGCTTTGATATTAGCTAGAGTGTTAAGGAAGAAAATTTTGGATTTTGTCCATTAAATTTTTGCCTCAATGCTCTTTTGTATTCCTTTAAAAATTTATTCAAATATCTGGACTTATTTATCCTTTCCCTTCCAAAAATGGTTGTATCATATACAAACTATTGATAGGTGATGTTGTCAATATTATTACTAACATTAAGTCCACTTATGAGCCCATATTTATAAGCCTTATTTAAGTTCCTACTCAAAACCTTTGCCATAATAATGGAAAAATAAGGACATAGAGGATCACCTTGTCTAAGGCCTCTCTTGGATTTAAAATATTCTATTACTAACCTATTGACCAACATTAAACAAGAAATTGTAGAGACACAAAATTTAATCCATCTAGCCTATTTCTTCTCAAATCCAAACTTTTCTAAAACTACAAAAATAAAATCTCATTTAACCCTATCATAGGCTTTACTCATCAAGTTTTAAGATCATTGCTTTCTATTTTCTTGAAGTTGTTGAATGTATAACTTCATGAGCTACTATGATCCCATCCATAATTTGATCCCCTTTCACAAATCCTCCTTGCTCTTCTAAAATAATTTTGTTCAACAATGATCTTAATCGATTTGCCATTACTTTGGAGATAATCTTATATGCCATATTAAATAGGCTTATGGGTATAAAAGAATAAAAAAAATCACCATCTTTCTTTTTTGGAATTAGGGTAAGATATGTTGCATTAATTTTATAAGGCATATATACCCAGGTGTTGTAGGTGAGTTGAAGAGGAGAGGACAATCCTCCAAGGGAGGTCCTAGGTTTGAATCTCCACCCTACCAAAAAGTTGAATTGGGTACCCAAAATCCAATTGATAATGTTGATGCGGGCAGGGTCGGGTGCAACTCCCGGGTGACTTTGATGGTGTAGAACCCCCTGTTCATGGTCTCTTGAGACCAAGGTGACCTCGCAAGGGGTTTTTTTCTTGAACTAAAATTTATAGGGCATATATTGTTTTAACCTAGACTCTTCCACTACCACCAATAAATAATCCTTTACTATATCCCAATTTTATTAGTAAAATTCTATAGAGATCCCATCTAGACCTAGGGATTTATCCTTATTAAACAAGAAAAGGGCTAAATGAACTTCTTATAGAGTAATAGGATCCATAAATTTCCTATTGTCTTCACTCATTATCACTAAAGGAACATCTTGAAGAAGTTTATCATTAAGAACTTCAGTCTCCTTTGATATTAGAATATTCTAATAAAAATACTTTACCTCTTTTATAATTTCACTATGATCTTCTATCCAGACCCCTTATATTGATTTAATTCTACTAATTCTGGATGGTGATCTTTGTACTACAGCCATCCTATGAAAAAAATTTATATTTTTATCTCCTTTTAACCAAGTTTGTCTTGGTTTTAATCTTCAAAATATCTTCCTTACTCAAAATATTATGATATTCACTAAGAAACTCCCTTTCCTCCGAGCTTGAATTATTATGATCATCTTTTGGAATTTTGAAAGTTTATATTTTAGTTCTTCTTTCTTCTCAAAAATATTTCCTAAAGTGTTCTTGTTCCATTCTTTTAATCTAGATGTCATAGATTAAATTTGAGTTGGAAGAGTATACAACCCACCATTACTTAAATAATTCCATGTTTGAGCTATCATATCAAAAATTGAGGATGGTCTTACCACATCTGCTCGTATTTAAAATATTATCTTTTTTAATTCACTTACCCCCATTTTAACTTATATTTGCCAGTGATTTGAACCAATCCATGTCAAGATATTAATTTTAGCACAAGTTCCTTCATCTAGCCAATGATTTTATATTATGCATCTATCTATTTTTTTTTCTATTAGGTCATAGCCTCTCCTATTGTTGGTTCATATATAATTATCTACTTCAAACTCAACCTCCCATAGATTATTATTTTTAATAAAATTTGAGAAATCTCTCATACTTTGGGTTAATTTCCTAATTCCCCCAAATTTTTCATCCAACTTGGTTATGGAATTAAAATCTCCTATGATCATGAATCGATTTTCTTGGTCTTTACTTCTCATAAAGGCTTCAATCCCACTCCAAAATTTTGATCTACCTGATTGAGTTGTACATCCATAGCTATTGATAATGATGAATGAATTTGCAAAGTAGCAAGTGACAAAAGAGGCTATCCAATGCCTAATTTTATGAATGGTTACACAAAATATTCTAAAAGGATTCCAACAAGTTATAATTCTCCCTACCACTCCTTTACGATCCATAGCATCCCATTCACATCTTGCCCATACTATTATATTTTTTGAAACTTCTTCTTTTGTCATTCTAGTTTTTTGGATACAAAGAATATCGAGCTTATTACTTTAACATATGTCCTTGATACATATATGCTTTGAGGGGTATTAGAACCCCTTATATTGCATGATATTATAATCATGTCTCATTAGGGGCTATTGGCCCTGCTCGCATATTACCAATATCATTTTGTTGTTTGGTAAAGAGAAGTTCAACCAACTTAGTTTGTATTTCTTTCTCTATGTTTGCTCTTACTTCCCTAGATCTTGCTTGATAATTTGAGGGTTTTCCTCTTTTTGCCTTACCTAAATCAAGAGTAGGTCTTATTAATCTATTCCTCAATATTCTTTCACAATTTTATTTTTTATCATATTTATTATGTCTTGGCTCTACTACAGAAGCTTTTGACTTGTCTTGATCATTTTCTAGTATTTCATTATTAATGGCAGAGGTATTAACTTTGAAATTGTATTTTCTTTATCATTTTTTCTTTTGAATGGTGCATAGTACTTCAATAGTGTCTTCAAAATCTGATGAGATGCATTCCTTAGGTTCATCGATAATATTCTCCCTTAAATTAGGGTCATATTGAATAGACGATTCATTAGAGCCCCTTTGAGGGTTATTAGAACCCCTTATATTGCATGATATTATAATCATGTCTCATTAGGGGCTATTGGCCCTACCCGCATATTACCAATATCATTTTGTTGTTTGGTAAAAAGAAGTTCAGCCAACTTAGTTTGTATTTCTTTCTCTATGTTTGCTCTTACTTCCCTAGATCTTGCTTGATAATTTGAGGTTTTTCCTCTTTTTGCCTTACCTAAATCAAGAGTAGGTCTTATTAATCTATTCCTCAATATTCTTTCACAATTTTATTTTTTATCATATTTATTATGTCTTGGCTCTACTACAGAATTTTGACTTGTCTTGATCATTTTCTAGTATTTCATTATTAATGGCAGAGGTATTAACTTTGAAATTGCATTTTCTTTACCATTTTTTCTTTTGAATGGTGCATAGTACTTCAATAGTGTCTTCAAAATCTGATGAGATGCATTCCTTATGTTCATCGATAATATTCTCCCTTAAATTAGGGTCATATTGAATAGACGATTCCTTGTTAATATGTTGAAACTTTTGTATTGTGTCCTCTAAGTTTTGATCTACTTTTTATTCATAGGTTAAAGCCTCAAAATATTTGGTATTTGTTCCAATATACTTCCTTACTAGTCTCCACTATTTATTTTCTTTCATTTTTCTAGATCTATTTTTTGGAAGTTGAAAATTATCTTCATCCATAACCATTTGTAAGTTTCTCTTGCGTTTTTGTACATATGATTCTCTTGGGATCTTCTTAGGGCATGATATCTTAATATATCCCACTTCATGACATCTTCTACATATAAAATATAAGTTTTCATAATATATTGTTTGGATCCACATCTTATCCCCATACTTAAGAATGAGTGATTATGGTAAAGTTCTACTTATATCAATCATGACCAATATTTGAGCATAAATAGCCAAGAATCTATATTTAATAGTATCTAAAATATCAAGGAATTATCCTAGAGTGTTACCTAATTCCTTGAATGTATCTATTTCCCAAAATTCAATGGGCAACCTAAATATCCTAACCCAGAATGGTACTAGAGATAGATTTATATTTTTAGGTGAAAAGCCTTCATACTAGCAGGTAAGGAAGAGTCATGCTCTTCCCATAAACCAAGGACTCCCTTTTAGGATTTTTTCTCTTTCTTCCCTAGAACAAAAAATGGCTAGGAATAAACCTTTGGGAAGAAAGGATATAATTACTCTTGGAGATTTACAACTCCTATCAATTCATTTTCTCAAGGTTGAATCCCCTAGCCAATACCTGTTAAATTTACCAAAAACCACCCTATCTTGGAGCAATGAGGATCTCTCTGAGGTTTATTCACTAAACTCTACCACTAGAGATGATTCTAGAGATTTATAACAATGCAGATCTAACTCATTGATTATAACAACCCAGTCTAGCTCATTGGTTCAACAAGGTAAAATTTTTTGTTGATTTAATTGTTTAGATTGGATTCAACGTAAAAAATTTAAGTTCATAAACTTTAATTATCATCCAATGTTTAATCGGTATGAGTTATAGATAACCACTTTTGAGTTATGGTCACTGTAGATGACCCCCAAGTGGACAAGATTGTTCAAATCCTGTAAATGGTACCTTTAGTGGTTTCTCCATTATCACCATCTAGCTTGGTATGAGGCAGTAAAACCATGACTTGGGGTTATCCTCTAAGGTCTATGATACTTAGAGGGGGATTCTCTCTTCCCTTATCTTATCTTGATGTCCATATTTAGAGATAAAGTAAGATTTATTTAGAATATATACCTCGTACTTAGTTGATATCCACTACTCTGGAGTCAACTAAGGCCATGTCATTCACCTGGATCTGGTCCTGGTCTCACTTACCAAGTTATGAATAATGATGAGTTATCCCATTCCAACTATTATGGATTTATCTAGCTCAATTCTATGCTAGTTTTCTTCCTATTCATAAGTTTCTCAAGGAACCATCACCATACCAATCTCTCAATGGCCTAAAGGGACGTTCCATACCATTACTTCTTACCTACTCATCTTGAAATGTCTCATTTTTAGAGAATATATTATATTATTAGGTACATATCAATGTACCACCTTTGGTACATTACTAGAGTAGGGGTTTACTTTAGAGTAAAGTTAAGTAGTTACTTCAGCATGTAATAAATGCACAAGTGTTAGAATGTGCAATGATGTAAATGTGCATGTAGTCCACATGTACATAAGTCATAGGATAGAATCAAAGGTAGAGTAAGGGCCAAGGAACCTATCTTCCTATATAAAGGCCTTATAGTGAGTGAAATGAGAGAGGAGAGAATATAGAGTGTGGTTAGTATAGATTAGTAGTGTGGTACAATGTAGTCCTTTCATATCAATTTATGGAGTGTTCATGTCCTCCATTATACTGCATTGTACTATTTTCATGAGCTTTCATTAATGGCATATTTTTGAGTTATTACAAAAGTTTCTCTCATTATTTTTCTACATATTATAGTGCCATTATCATATAGATATTATAGCTTGCTTATCTTGCATCTTGTGGTTGCATTTCCTATATTATATACTCATCAAAAGCTAACAGTGGTATCAGAGCACATGATAGATCGATAGGAAATAGGAAGAGCCACAAGTGAGATTGAGAGAAATCTAGAAATCTCATTTACATAATTTTTGAGATTGCATTTGGCTAGAGTCTTTCCATAGGGTTGTAGAAAAACTCATGAAGACTAGGACTAAGCAAGGATTCCACTAGATTGACAAATCAACTAGTGAAGATTCATCATCTCTAGATTTAGAATTTCTTCCATTACAATCCTAACACTTTGTTGTAGGAAAAAGAGATTCAAAGAAAGTGGTGAAGCTTCCTATAAAAGATCTAGGAATAATATCTTCTTTAGAATCAATCCAACACTAGAAGCAATAATAAGAAGAACAAATATTTGGAGGCCTAAAGAAAAGGTCCCATTGCTAGATATTGCAGACCTATAGAGTGTAGAAGAAGAAAAGGCCATAGGAGCCTTGTTGCAGATTTAAGGAAGAGACTCCAGAGAAGAGTCTAAGAGAAGATTGGAGGTTGGTGATCTCCATTGAAGACTACAAACAACATATTGAAGAGACTCTAGAGAAGAGTCCTGGTGAAGATAGGAGATTTGTGATCTCCATTGAATATTGAAGACTTCACCCTAAAGGAGAAGAAGAAATCAGCCTGAGAAGCTGAAGAGACCTACAAGAGATCTCAAGGAGAAACAAGGAGAAGGCTTGGTGAGCCTCATTAAAGGAGATTCGAAGAAGGCCATTAAAGGAGTTCCTAGGAGAACTCATTGGAGAAATTTACCACCAAGGAGAAGTTCCTGATAAAGGAAGATTTTGGGACAATTTCACCATCCAACAACAAGCCCAAAGGAGAAAGATTTGGCAAGAAGTTTGCCAAATTTTGGAGGAGATTGGTGAAGACCTCAAGACTTTTATATTCTTGAGAAGAAGGCCTTGATTGAAGTCAGAATTTGATAAGGAGGTTGAAGGAGAAAGGAGCCAAACATTACTACCAAACCTGAGAGGTTTGAATATTGCCTTTGAAGGCTAGAAGGCTCATTCGGAGATAGGGGTTTGCTGAATCTTCAGCAAATACTGAAGGGTTCTTGAAGTAAAAACTTAGCTATGATTTGGGGGAATTCCCTACCAAATTTTTGAGATTCAAGGACAACATTTTAGTGGAGAAATTGACTACGAAAGGGAAACAATTAGGACAACATTACTAGCTGCAGAACTTTAGATTTACAGAGAGCATCTTGAAGGAGAATTGAAGTCACCTACTATAGTTATAGGGAAACAAGTTAGAGGGTTTTCAGAGCTACAAATAGGTGAGTTAGAGAGCTATTTTGGACAGCCAAGAAGAGTTGCAAGTTCATCCAGTTAAGGGTAACAATTTGGTGAATCGAATCACCAAGACATCCACCATCTTCAGAGATCTTAAAGGTAAGCAACTTGGGTGCAAAAGGTTCATTATTTGAACTTTAGTATTCGGTTCATTATTAGATTCCTTAAGCACCATATTAGTTTAAAATTTGTAAGGAGTGGGTTCATTTTAAAGTATTCAAGGGAGTGTAGAAGAGAGTTTCTTTTAAGGTTTATACCTACACATTAAAATAGGAGTTAGATATATTTTGAAAGAAAGAAAAATATCATCTTCCTATTATCTAGTTACAACAAAGAAGACTACATTAAGTTACAAATATTATAGTGCATTTAGGAGAAATTACTAGTGCATGATTTAAGGTTCATTTGAAGGAGTAATAAGGTGAGATCAATATTGCACTATACTAGTCATTCTTAAAGAGTTTTAAGGTGCACTAAGTATTTTAAGTTGCAGTGAAAATTAAGTGCATATTTCAAATTACTTTGAGGGTTCATTTACAGGAGCAATAAGGTGAAATTATTATTATCCTTAAGTGCATTGAGTTAGAGATATTACTAGTACATTAAGGATTGATTGCACTATTCTAGTTATTCATTAAACTAGTTACTCTCAAAGGATTATTATGTGCATTGGTTGTTAAGATAGAGTGGAAAACCAAAGTGCACAAATCAACATATATCAAAGTGTCTAGAGACACTATTCGGTGCACAAAACCAGCAACTTATTGTGGCCTAGAGAAGCCACCTTACAGGGTTATATTCCTCCAAGGTGTGGAGAAGAAATCCACCATCAAAACCAGTGAAGAGAGCTACAAAATGAGACTAGGAGAGTCTCAGATTTTAGGTGCAACTAAGGAGCATATTATAGGGATATACAAGCACCAAACTTGTCTCTATTATTACATCAAAGGGAGACAAAATTTAAGTGTCTTAAAGACACTCTATGTAGCCTATCATCCTAACTACAAGCGACCACCATTGGTATAGGAAGCACAATCAAAGTGCTCATAGAGGAGTCATCCTAAGGTAATCAACATCCATTGTTACAAAGGGAAGCACGACTCAAGGTGCTTGAGTGAAGAGCCATCCATAGGGCTCAGTATTCACCTCATCAAGGTGTTAGAAGACACCATAGCTTGGTGCAACTAGCTACATGAGAGCAACGCCATTGCAAAGGACCACTGCCATGTCAAAAACCTACAACATCAAAGGATACATAGCACTCATTATTAGGTGAACAACACTAAAGAGAGTGAAGTACAAGCTATATTAAAACAAAAGGTAGACAAGGAATACATTACTCAACCGATTACTTGGACAAACTACCTAGCTAAAGCTATCAAAAGCTACCATCGATTGGAGATGAATCACCAGCTAGGAAGAGAGTGATCGAAGCTATCAAGAGTGACCACTGATTGAAGACATATCATCAACCAAAAGGGTAGTGTTGGAGCCATAGTTGGAGCCAACCTTGAAGAAGATATCATCATTGATTCACTAGAAAATGCACAACTTGCACTCATTGGCAAGAAGGAGAAGATCATTAAAGCCAAGATTGAACAACTTGCACCCACTAGGGAAGAAATATTGAAGGATAAGGAGACATTGAGGATGTCCTCTCATGCAAGTGCCATTTGGCATAATGAAAGGAAGCATTACATAACTTGACTAATGCTTGCGTAGGGAGAAATCATTTAGAATAGATATAACGCTCATCTTGGGAGCATTGAAGGCATCTTTCAAAGGTTGAAAGGTGTAGTAATCATTTCATCCAAAGAGAGAGTGTTGAAGACTCATCAACCAACACTTGAAAATACTATAACATATATCTACCACCTACTTGTTCGAGCAACATATGCACCAAGTGTCAAGAGCATCAAGAAGGTAGAAGGTTTAGTAACACATGAAGTAAAGGAGGCTACACTATTAATAGCCCAGGTTGAAAGATGCATATAGATCAAAGTGAGAATACCAAAGCAAAAATATCAAAGTCACATAGTGAAGGAAGTGCATCCGATGCGAGCATTGAATGCAAATAAATTAAGGTGCACTTGAGAGCATATTCAAGGTGCAAGGCACGAAATCAAGAAGTCAAGGGAGCATTAAACACACTGCCACTATCATACATCCACCATATCTCAAGGAAATACAACATTATAAGGTAAGGTAAGGTTTCACCTTGATTAACATTGCTTTCATTAAAGGAGTAATAAGGGGTATATTTTAAGGTTGAGTTTATTACATTTATATTGGAGAAACAATCAACCTTAATACATTTGAAAGCAAATCAAAGGAGTTTATCCTTAAGAGTATTTCAAATCACATTAGTTGAAATACAATTATATTTACAATTAAATATCATAGGAGATATAAGGGTTTCTACTTAGTAAATCAAATTATTATTATTGCAAATATTATCAATTTCTAAAAATTCCAAAATTAGGGAGTTATAAGGTATACTACATCAAACATAGATTATTGGAATTTAGAAATATTAAACTATTGGATATTAAGGGGTATAAAAATAAGTTCATTATTTACTTAAAGGAGTTGGAATTATTTACTTACACTTGTCTCATACTCATACTAAAGGGACAAAAGAAATCCAACCATAGAGAACTTCAAATTGATAAGTGCATAGTTCATTAGGAGAGATAAGGTGAAATAGGAGTTGATTATTATCATTTACAAAATATTACAAAATCAACTCAAAAGGTGAACTATTACCAAGATTAGAACATATTCTAATCACTAGGGAGACATAAGGATCCTACAAAACCTAAGTCTTAGAAAGGTTTTATCAAAGTAGTTCATACTCTAAACTAGGGAGTTATAAGGTAGCCTACAAGGACCATCATGACAACAAATAAATTCTTCCTTACAGAATCCCAACTACTTAAAGGTCCAAATTACTCCTCATGGAAAAATAAAGTGAGGGCAATTTTGATAGTTGAAAAGCTTTGGGAAATTGTCAAAGGAATAACTACTAAACCTAATTCAGGTGATACAGAGATTCAAAAGTTTGAAGAGAGTGATGCAAAAGCATTAATGATAATAACTTTTGCCATCACAGATGAAATACAACCTTACATTAGTTCAACAAGAACATCTACAAAAGCTTGGAAAACCTTATCCAAAATATTTGAAGGGAAGAATAAAGCCACTATCCTAAATCTTCAAACTCAATTACATTCCTTGAAAATGAATAGTGGTGAAAGTATAGAACTATTCCTAAGGAAGGTAGCAGATATAAATGGAAAATTATTAACCTTAGGAGAAAAGGTTGAAGATAAGTTTCTTGTTCAAGTAACCATGAGAGCTCTTCCAGACAGCTACAAGCATCTAGTTACATCTTTACAAGTTCTAAGTAAAGATACATCATTTGATGAGCTAGTCAATATTCTTCAAGAATATGAGGTGGAAAATACAATGAAGGATGAAATGACTAACAATGCATTGGTTTCAAAAGATAATCCACAGGGAAATGTTGCCTCATCCTCAAAAGGATGAAGACCATGGAATAACAAATATTGTCATGTATGTAGGAGAAAAGGACATAGCACTAATTATTGCAGATTCAATCCTAGAAACTAGAATCAGGGAAATCAGACAAACTATGGAAGCCAACCAAATAGGGCATTCCAACCAAGGCAATATCAAACTCAAAATAATCCTCGTCAGTAATAGTTTCAGCATCCATACAATTACCCTCAATTGGAATATCGAGAAGGGAATTAGAAAGGACATCTAGCTCAAAGGATTCAAGAAATTAAAGAACTGGAAGAACCAAAAGATGAACATGAAGTTAAAGCTCTCACAGCAAAGATAGCATTTTATGAAGACACTAACTACTTGCTTGAACAAGATACAAAAAGTAGAGAAGGAGAACACAAACTCTAGAACCAGATCAAAGATCCATATTGAAGACTAAAGTCTTCAATACCCAAATAATGTAATACAAGGGGTGTTAGAGAATATATTACATTATTGGGTACATATCAATGTACCACCTTTGGTACATTACTAGAGTAGGGGTTTACCTTAGAGTAAAGTTAAGTAGTTACTTCAGCATGTAATAAATGCACAAGTGTTAGAATGTGCAATGATGTAAATGTGCATGTAGTCCACATGTACATAAGTCATAGGATAGAGTCAAAGGTAGAGTAAGGGCCAAGGAACCTATCTTCCTATATAAAGGTCTTATAGTGAGTGAAATAGAGGGAGAGAATATAGAGTGTGGATAGTATAGATTAGTAGTGTGGTACAATGTAGTCCTTTCATATCAGTTTATGGAGTGTTCATGTCCTCCATTATACTGCATTGTACTATTTTTGTAAGCTTTCATTAATGGCATATTTTTGAGTTATTGTAGAAGTTTCTCTCATTATTTTCCTGCATATTATAGTGCCATTATCATATAGATATTATAGCTTGCTTATCTTGCATCTTGTGGTTGCATTTCCTATATCATATACTCATCAAAAGCTAACACTCGTCAAGAGCGGTCATTCTTGATTCATAGTTGCTTATCATCACATAAACAACTGGTATTGGGTATCTTGTTTCCTTTAGTTGATCACTTTCCCCGTAATCCAACCATAGTTAGATAAGTTTAGCTTCAAGGTAAAGAAAAGACATCTCTAACTGGAGTTGGAAATATTATTTTCAAGGATCTCAACCTTGCATAAAACACAAGTATTCCACTTTAATTCAATGTTTTTCTACCTTATTTCTTCTTTTAAGAGGTTAAGAGCAACTTATAGCCATAATCTACTAGATAAAGTCTAACTAGTTCAATACTTTTAAAAATGAATAGAAGCTATGTTTATCAAGTTAAAAACTCTTATATTACTATTATACAAATTATAGTATTTAAAATTTTAAATAAGATAATTAACTTTCGAAGCAAGGTATTATATAAAATTTTATTTCTTTTTAATGAATAACTTACAAAATAATTTGAGTATTTTACAATGATTCTAAGCTAACTTTCTTTCCCCTGAAATAAAATCATACAAAGAATATTTTCTTTCAGGAGAATATTTTGTGGAAATAACAAATTTATCTTTCAAAAGTATGGTTCATTTGACTATCTACTCTAAAAGCTATCATATCGTAAGCTTATAAAAGAACAACATTTTTTTAATATTACATCTATATAATTAAATAGTGTCTTCGTGCTTTCTCTTATTTCTCAAAAAGTCTTTCACGATAATTGACTTTATTTGTTTTTAGGGTTTACTCCAAGGGAAAGTGATAACATTTAAAACTCTACTTTTAAAGACTTTAATTTATGGTTTATTTTTGCTTACTTAATATGAATAAATTTATATCTAAAAGAAGTGTAAGGATACATAAACGTGCCTTAATATCTAATATTTTTAAAGGATCAAGACTGTAAATTGATTTCCATTTAATTTAACATTAAAACAATGATTATGTGTAATAAACTAACAATTATTTCCTTTAAAACTTCACCTCACAACATTAAAGAAATATTATATTATTTATTTTTCTATAGAACAAGTCAAAATTTTAAAGTAATTAAATAAAGAAGTGTGTGTATAAGTAATTAAATATACACAATTTGGTATCCGTTAAACTTTCTCATCATGTTCAACATGGATATAATCAAAATAAATTCCTCAGTATAAATACGTATAAATTTATATAATTGACCAAAAAAATATTAGAGCTCATTAAACAAATGTTATCGCTTTTAAACTCAAGGCAATAAAGAGAATTTGTGTATATTATGTTTTTTTTACCCCAGAAGAATTGATTTATAAGAACAACACATTGTTGAAAGTAAATAATAAAATAATTCTTTAGAATAATAGATCTCCTTGAGACCGCCTCTTCTCCGAGTTATAAAATGGTTGAATGTATTTGACTCCACTGCGTAGGTCAGGCATGTAATGAATGCAATTACGATGTCAATTTCAGTAAAAATATTTGAATTTTAACTTCAACATTAAAGGTAATATTTCAGTCTAAAATATTTTATTCTTAAATACTCTTACCACATTTTCATGCCTTTATCTGAATTATAAACTTGGTAACCTTAAAAGAAGATTTATTAAATAAAATCGTGCAACAGATGAATTTGAGCGCACATAAAGACTCCTAAAATTATCTCCTCGAATAACACAGGATTTGCATTTTGGATGATTTTAGTCTTATAAAGGCACACAACTTAGGAAATAAAAGCTACTATCCTAGTTCATCAAAGGCTTTCCCAAGCAATTGACCGGTAAGAAAGGACATAACTCAGCAATAACGTAATCTTTAATGCGGTAAAATCACCTGGTGAAAATCACCTGGTGAAGGTATGTTTACACGCTCTCACTGTCCTCTTAATAAAACATTTTAGGAAAGCTTTGAGCAAGTGGCCCAGCATGCATAGGGCCACTTACCTCTTCTCTTAAATGTCAGGTGGTCCACTATCTTTCTTACCAAAATTATGATTTGTTTCTAGTTAAATTAATTATTTAAATTTGTTTATTTATTTACTTAAAATTTTATTTAATCATTCATTTATTTTAAAAAAAAATTAATTATTTATTTTATTTAATGAATTCTCTAAATAATTTTAATTCAATGAAAGACTTTTTAACAATAATACAAATAGATCTAAATGCATCTACTGAGAGCTTTCATTTTTCTCCTCCTTGGGCCATTGGTGATTATGTCACTTGCCAGGGTTATGTTTGCCCATGGACTTCTGGTGAACATTTCACCATTATTATTTCTTCTTTTATCTTTTAAGGGCCTATACCTACAATACTAAATCCATTAGTAATACCATGTCCAAAACATAACATAATAATTAATCAAAGCATTTACAATAGTAATCAAAAGATTCATTCTCGGGAGGATCGTGATAGGATTTATTAACAATAAATCCATGGAAAGGAAACTAAAACATAAAATCTGTTGAAATTTATCAAAATATCCTATAGAAAATATAAAAACTTAGCTAAAAAATTATGTCTAGATAGAATGTCTTGCCTCAATGAAGTCCCTACCCATTCATTGTTGTTCCCATTATTCAAACCCTAGGTGACAAATATTTCATGACTTGAAGAATAGTTACTGTCCTTGTTCTGGATAGAATGTCTTACCTCGCTAAAGTCACAAAATTATTTTTTAGGACTTGAAAATTTGTCACTGTCCTTGTTCTGGATTATTGACTTCATAGGATCGTATCTCCCTCAATATTGTTCAACATATTTCATATGACCGCTCATGTTGAAGCTGTTCAAATTTTGCACAAGGTAGTCCAAGAAGCAGTTGAATTGAATAATCCTTCATGAAGATATGGCTCCAAGATGAGATGTTTTTTAGAAAAAAAAACCATAATCCTTCTTAAAGCGATTGTGTGTTGAGGAAGATATTCCAACCCTAAACCTTAAATAATTTCTTTTAATTCCAAAGTTTAGTCTTATAATAATCAATTTTTTTTATTTATTCTCCAAACCTTATAACTCCAAACTTAATCAAGTTAATAAATGAGGAACCCAAAAATAATGTATAACCAAATATTAAATATTTACCTTGATTTTTGCCATGTTATTTGAATAAACGATGTTATGCACTCTGTCTACTTGTTAGTAGGTGTTACCCAACTGATGCACTCTATTGTCAAATATTTTTAATGAGGTATCACCTTCCTCAAATTTACTCTACCCTCTAGTCATGACTTCTCATAATGCCTCTATCACTTTCTCATAGGCTCTTCTAGCACTCTTCTCACAGGCTCTTCTCCTCTAGTAGGTTATAGCTTCTCATAGTGGCTCTACTTCAATGGTTTCATTTCATCAAATCACCAGTCTATGTTATTTGTCCTCATAGGCTCAATGTCCCTTCACAGGTTGTTTTCTTCACTCTTCATAGACTCAATGTCTCCTCACAGGTTGCATTATTCACTCTTGATTAAATCAATGTTTCCACACAGGTCACATTCTTTTCTTCATCATAGAAAATATTTAGATGATTTTTCTCTATACGCATCCAAAAAATAACTCTTTCATGTTCCTCTCTCTTCCATTAAATTGTCTAATGTTCTTCTCCAATGTATTCTTTGCCTCCACTCTTTTCTTCACATTCCATTCCTATAGTCCTTCATAATCCAACTCTTCTCAAAATAGTCTCTTCAATCTCCTTCAACAACTTCTCTTTCTTCTTTCTCATAATATCCTCCACTCTCTTCATCAACTTCAAAAATTTATACAACCTTGTTATGATATTATTGGAAATTAATCCTTAAAATATCATAGGTAAATTTCTCCAAGATAAAAATAATCATATATAAAATCACCTCCACAAATAACACAACTATTACTCACAATGCAATACTAATTTTATTACATTCTAAAAATATTTGATTGATTACATAACATGGAGCTTTGTCTCCAATATATAACTATACATGACTTTTTCTCTCCTCTTACTCATGGTAGATGCAACCTTTCACTTGCCTTACATTATGACAAAACTCTCATGATTGCATAACCTCTCACTTTACATCTTGATACATCTCATATGACTCTTCACTTTCATACTTGACACCTATCATCTATGACTCTTCACTTGCACTCTTGATACCTATCACCTATGACTCTTCACTTGCATACTTGACACTTTGCACACTTGCAAACTTTATTACATAACACATAATACTCTCCACACTTTGATACATACATTAGACACAAACACTTCCTAATCTAATATTTACAATAGTACTCAAAGGTACTTTAATATACCAAATAATGTAATATCTCCAATACCCCCAAGGGGTAGGTGGATTGGTAAGTGCACATGTGGTTGGGCACTTACTAAGAAGAGACCTAGGTTCAAACCTTGGGGGGAAGCCAACCCTTTGCAAAGGTAGTAGTCTGCTTTGAATCCTCTGAGTGCATGCCATACCAACGACAACGGTAGAACCCCGAGCAACCGGTGGTCCCCATATCATGCTAGGTCAATAAGAATGAGATGGATATATTTTTTGGGAGTAGTCCATGTGGTTTGAATCCTGTGTTGGCCAGTTACTAAAAATAGTGGTTGTAACCAACTCTCCTATGTAATAAAAAATGTAATATCTCCAATACCCCTTGTATTACATTATTTGGTGTGAAGACTTTTAGTCTTCAATCCTCTATCTTCTTGTATTTATCTTCATTCTTTGTTTTTGTAATGTAGACTTTGGACATTGAATCAATAAGTCATCACAATAATAGATTTCATAAATACCTGAATTTGATGACTTTTTATTATCAATCTTGTTGTCATATGTTGAGGGTATCAATATCTCATTATGTTCATCATTTTTTTTACATTCTTCGTCTGCATTCAAATGTATTTCTTGAAGAATATCATTTGTTATCATATGACATTAGTCATTTGTATCATAACTAATATCTTTTGTCATTGGTTTATCCCTTAGAATTTTAATCAACTCTTCTTGCCTTTGGTTCTTGTATTTATGAGTTTCAAGAGTCAATAATGCCATATCCATTATCATACCTATATCTATAGGTAATAAAATAGCATCTCCAAAATTTTCATATGCTTCAATCAGTTCTGAACTTAGATAATTGCCAAATATTTTAAAGTTTTCATCTTTCGCTTCTTTGTATATTGAGTATAAATGCTTCTTTAATTTCATTAATATATCCCTTTGTTCATCAATATTTTCCATCAAATTTTGTGTGTGAAGTTTCAGGACTTTCAATATTTCCTTACTTTCTTCTACCAATGCATTTTGATTACTTTATTCCATAATTGTTTTCAACAAGTCAATTCTTTTTTTTACAATTTTAATTCAATGTCTCTCCAATCTTCAATTTTAAATCTTTAATATCCAACCAAACAATTAATTTCAATTTATTTTTTCTCTTCTTACAACTTCTCAAATTTAAATTCAAATTCTTCCCTCTTTTTTAATTACTCAATTTCAAAATTGATTAATCAATATTCAAATCATTCATAAATATTCATCAAATTTCAAATTCAATTTTTCCTTTTATCTCCCAAATTCAAATTTTAATTTCACACATTTCTTTCAATATCAAACAATCTTTAAATCAAATTTCAAATCACTTAATTTCATTTCATCTTCATTTCATTCAATTCTTTAATTTCCCAAATTCAATTCTCTTTCACAATTTCACAATTAAATTTCAACTTCATCCAAATTCCAATTAATTCAATCTTCAAATCAAACTTCAAATGTTTTATTTCCTTATATCTCCCATTCATTAATTCATTATTTTATTATTTCTTTTAACTCCACAATTTAACCTTATAACAATCAAATTTCAAATTTATTCTCAAACCTTATAACTCCAAACTTAAGCAAGTTAATAAATGAGGCACCCAAAGTAACTTATAACCAAATATTAAATCTTTACCTTGATTTTTGCCATGTTGTTCAAATGAATGACATTATGCACTTGTCTACTTATTAGTAGACATTATTTGAATGATGTGCTTTGTTTGTTTCTGAATATTTTCAATGAGTTTACCTTCCTCAAATTTACTTTACCCTTTGGTCATGGCTTATCACAGTGCCTCTGTCACCTTCTCATTAGCTCTTCCAAAACTCTTCTCACAGGCTCTTCTCCTCTAGTATTTCATAGCTTCTCACAGTGTCTCTACTTCAATGGCTTCATTTAATCAAATCATTAGTCTACGTTTTTTGTCCTCACAGGCTCAATGTTCCTTCACATGTTGTGCTCTTCACTCTTCATAGGCTCAACGCCTCCTCATAGGCTACATTTTTCACTTTTCATAATATAGATATTTCCACACATGTCACATTCTTTTCTTCATTGTAGCAAATGTTTAGACTTATTTTCTCTGTAGACATTTAAAAACTAATTCCTTCATGTTCCTATTTCTTACATAAAATCACCCACTATTCTTCTCCAATGTATTCCTTACCTCCACTCTTTTCTACATTCTAATTGTACAATCCTTCATAATCCAGCAACTCTTCTTGAAACAGTCTCTTCAATATTCTTCTTTAACAATTTCTCTTTCTTCTTCCTCACAATATCCTCCTTCACTCTCTTCTTCAACTTAAAATCTTTAGCCAACCTTTCTTTGATACCACTATTGATAATTAATCCTTAAAATATCATAGGTAAATTTATCCAGGATCAAAATAATCACATATAAAATCACCTCCACAAATAACATAAATATCACTCACACTACAATACTAATTTCATTACATTCCAAAATGATTTGATTGATTATATTATATGGAAATTTATCTCCAAAATATAACTCTACATAACTTTTTCTCTCCTCTAACTCCCAAGAGATGCAACCTTTCACTTGCCTCATATTATGACAAAACACTCATGATTATATAACCTCTCACTTTACATCTTGACACATCTCATATGACTCTTCACTTTTATACTTGATACCTATCATCTATGACTCTTCACTTGCACTCTTGATACCTATCATCTATGAATATTCACTTGCATACTTGACACCTTGCATACTAACATTTGCACACTTTATTACATAACACAATACTCTTCACACTTTGATGCATACATTAGATACACACACTTCCTAATCTAAAATTTACAATAATACTCAAAGGTACCTTATTATACCAAATAATGTAATATCTCCAACATAGATTCCTCTATTCTTAGTAGAAATGAAAGTAGTGTAGAGGTTATCCCTTGAACTTTTAGGGTTTCAAGAGCAACATAATAATGAAACAAGGATGGAGAAAACCCATAGCAATTTAATTATTTTAGGGCAGCACAAGAAGGTAATTATGATAAAGGAGTGTCTTTGCACTTTAGGGTTTCTATAGAAACATAAATAATAAAGTGCTTTCAAGGTTATTTTATGCACGTTAAATCCTTCAAAGCAAGATAAACCCATAGATGATAATTCTCACTATGAGTTGTGTATAGAAATTGAAGAGATTGATGAAGATGAAAGTGTTGGTGCGAATAGAAAAAATACAAGAAGATCAAAGAAACAAAAACAAAGAGAAAATAAAACTCAAAGGGGTATTGATATAGAAAAACAAAAGTAAATATCATAAGTGCTAGTAATAACTGGGGTCAAAACCACAAATAAAATGTGATGATAAACAAAATATATTAGAACATTAGGGACATAAATAATATTAAAAATAAATTATTAGGTAATTGACATGTTATCATGGACAACATATTTATAGAAATAGAAACCTAGATATAAATATTTTAGCCATTTGTATTGTTGATATACATCTTGGCAAAATTTAAATTTTAGAAAGCAATTGGATGAGTGGTATTTTATCTCTTAATATCAAGGAGTTGATTGTGGAAACATAATAGTTTGAGGAAGGTGAAAAATATCTTTGATAGAAAGGCAATATACAATCCTTTATGAGCTAAACTTATCATCTTCAATCCGTCGAAGGTGTACATCCATTTGCATATCATATACAATTATTTTGTATAGATATGCTACACGTACTACAAGTTAAGCTATCCATCTCATCTACACGATGAGCTATCTTAACTCAGTAGTTTTTCCACAACTTAGTTATTCATCTCCCTAAGGGGATATCAATTCTCGTAGGTCACCTATGTTCACCCTAAGGGGATCTTAATTCCCTTAGGTCACCTCTAAGTTCACCCTAGAACTTCCTTAAATCTTAGATACTAAATCTAACAAAAGGAGCATAATTCATAAGCAGGCAAAAGGTACTAGAAAAGAAGTAACATTTAACAAGGTAATGTTGGATGAGAAGAGAAGTTAAATACAACTTATAAACAATTCATAACAGTAAAGTAAAGGCACATCTTCTAGATAATTAATCCATTATTACATAAAGTGAGTATGGTAAATCCTCCATACTCCTAAAATAATAATACATTACATAAGTTTCATCAAGGAAAATCTCCCCACAATTCATATCTATTAAACATAAGTAAATCATTAAATATAGGAGAAAACAAACACATTGGTTCCAACTGCCTCTTTGGTCCTTGTTTGCACTCAAGACTTTGCCAACATTGAATGATTAAGTTTAAAACAAAGATTACTCGGCTCAATCTCCAGAGAGGGTTGGTTCCTTGCTTGGTTGTAAAAAAATGGAAAAGAGTAGAGTGCATAAAGAAAGGGAAAAAAGGTATTTCTAGAAATGTCAAAGGGGTATATGTTAGACAACAACAAGGAAATACATACAGTTTTTGCAGATAAGCATTCTTTAAACCATCAATCCAATATATCAGCATGAGTATTCTTTTCTCTAGGGGTTGCTTTAAGGTTTAGAGATTTGAAAGCTTCAAGAAGATCCTAAAATTTATTGCTATAAACCTTGAGGTAGTTTTGGTTACTTACACATTTCTCTATGACTTGGTTTACTATCAGTTTTGAATCTCCATAAATGTATAGTTTTCTGATCCCCACCTCTCAACTTTATTAAGGCCTAGATAAATTACCTCATATTCAGTTGCATTGTTGGTACAACTCTAAGTTAATCAATAGGAGAAAAAAATTTCCTCACCTATTGGATATATTAAGAATATATTTGCTTTAGCTCCATTCTTGCATCTGATGCCATCAAAGAAAAGTTTCCATATTTTTTTGGTAGATGGGTCTACTTCATGTGAAGGGGTGATATTACTTTTTTTAGGTTTTATGATTGAATAACTTCCAAGTCCTATTTCAATCATAGCATTGAAATATTTGAGGGAGACTTGGTCTTCTATTTGTAACACATCTAGAGCTTCTTCCATAAAGTTCAAATATTCTATCTCCTTAGTCGTTATGTTTAATGTAGTGGCTTTCCTTCCTTCTATTTCAATATTTTTGATATGGAAGGTAGATGGTTTTTCATTGAATATTTTCACTCTTTTACCTTTGAATGGGATTTCTAAGTGTGATTAATCCATGGATAGGTATCCTCCTATTTTAGCTATGAATTCTATGGATAGACACATACCAAAATAAGGTTTCAAATCCACTACAACAACCTCTTGTATAACTATAAGTTGAGGTATTCTATGTAGAACTATAGGAATATCTTTTATCACTCCCACGATGTTAATTGGGATTCCATCTAACTACAAAACACCTGGGATGCTTCTAGTGTATTCCATCCCCATGATGTCACACACATATTTTGGTATTATAGTATTCACATCTCCTGAGTCTATCATATAGTTATGAACCACCCATACTTCCATATGGAGAGACAAATAGAAATGAGAGAGTCTATTTTTTCCTGTAGCAGATGTCAAATTATCCTGAGCCAAATTCAACTAAGCTGAAGTCTTAATTTTATTTTTCATGGACCTCAAGGATTCTTGTAACAAGTCGATTTGCCCTGGAAATTGCAATGCATCGTACATACTTGCTTTAGAAGGAGTCTTCTTCATTTATTCCACTATATTGAAAGGTAGTGGATCAATGTTTTTCTCCATTTCTTTTACAAAGGTGTCATACTTATTCCTATATCCCTAAGTACCATCTATTATTTGACGCTTGGTCAAAGAGGGATATCTCAATTTATCTCTTTCCTGCTCCTGGATTTCAACTTCCTTTTGTAAGGGAGCTTCCTTGCACATCTCCATTTCTTTCTAACCTAGGATTTGGAGTACCTTTTCATGAGATACTCTTTTATCAACCTATTTTCTCATAGTTGAAGGTACTTTTAGGGGATTAAGCTCTTAGGGATCTACCTAAAGATGTTTCTTCCCTAACCTGGTTAGAACGACTACTTACTCTATCAAAGGCATCATTAGATTGTGGTTTTCTTTCCTAATCATGTTTACTTTCCCTTTATGAGTCTTTTCTACTCTTTCAATAGCTATCTTCTAGAAATAATGTTTATGAATCATACATGAATTTTTATAGTGGGATCATTACATGTAGAACATTAGAAGTTTGATTCTATCTAAGGTTTGGCAGGTTCACTATCATCATTAGTGTAAACCACATTTGATCTCTCATGATTTATATCGCTTGTGGAAGCTTGATATTTCATTACCTATGGAAATATCCTTGGTTGGAAACTTCTCTCTACTTATATTCTTTCCATTAAAGTCATATTATTGGTTAAATTTTTTAGAGCCAGTTGCAGGTCCAATAAGGTTGCAAGCTAAAGATCGGGAGTGGGCAAAACTTATGATACAAGAATTGCAGGAATGGTGGGTAATGTTAGGGGAGAAAGGGATGCTTGTATCATTGGGATAGTAGGCCACCCATTCCATTTGGAAATATCTATATTAGAAGTAGAAGCTAGACTTTGGATAGTAGTATTAGATTCTTGTGAAATATCTGGGAAGATAGGCATTATCATATTTGGAGGAAACCTTTTGACAATAATGAGATATTTCTCTACTTTTTGAGCTTCTTGGAAAAATTTTGGGAAGGTAAACACTTGAGATTATCTGATAACCATGATTATATCTAAATTAAATTCTCTTAGGTAATAATACATTGCTTTCTCGTGTGTCGATATCAATCCATCAGGCACTATCTTCCAAGTACGATTGAATCTGATATTGAAATTGACTATTTCTTCTTGAGGATGCTTCTAAATAATAGTGACCTGATTGAGCAAAGAAAAGGGATCGGCATATTCATTGAAATCTTCGACCAATTTACCAGTGAGCTAGGCGCAGGTGGCTATAGTCTACTTAGGAAGTACCCTATACCAGTAGAGCATCTTTCCCTTTAGAGAAATGACTAACAATCTTATCATGACATGTTCCTCTATAATATTGTGTGTTGGTTCTAATGAGGTTACATCTTGGTAGTGCTCATAAGCCATTTTTCCTGTGCCATCCTACTGGGACAATGCTTTTAAAGTCACTACAGGAATCTGATGTTAGGCTACCATATTCAAGGGACTTGAATGATTCCATGTAGGGTAGCATAGATTTGGTTGATTTATAACCATTATAGCTACAGTACCGATTGATATTGTAGTAGTATGGGTAGTTGTGTTTAACAATACACAAGTAGCAGTACTAGGAAGAGTTGATGGGAAAGGATTTATTGATCTTGTAGTAATAGTAGAAGAAGAGATTGATCGAGAAACAAGCATAGGATTAGCTCTGAGGCTACCGAGGTGTAATGCAAAGAACTCAATGGGTTCTTCAAAAAAAAATCTTTATATTTGGTTTTCATAAAACTTAATATTTAACTAGCAAAATGGATAAAGGATTTTCTTAGGTTTGAACCTTTTGAACGAAGTCACTAGGTGATTGATAAAAAAACATAGGAGAAATACAACCACCATTACTTTGGTATGTATCGATAGTGGTATTAGGTCCCACTGGGTGTGCCAAAAATGTTTGGTGCAAAATCTACCTTTGGTTATGTTTGTGCCCAAGACTTTGCCAACATTGAATGATCGAGTTTAAAATAGATATTACCTGGCTTAATATTCAAAGAAGGTTGGTTCCTTACTTGGTTGTATAAAAATGGGAAAGAGGAGAGTGCATAAAGAAAGGGAAAAAAGTTATTGCTAGAAACGTCAAATGGGTACAACTTAGACAAAAATAAGGAAACACATATATTTTTTGCAATAAGCATTCTTTAAACCATCATTTAATAACAACTAGTTCTCTGGTGTAGATTAAAACAACTTTAAACCTACTAGAATTGTTAATTTCAGAACTAGTGGAACTCAAAGTGTAGAAATCTAGAGATAAAATTAAAATGATTTGCATTCAACGTAGCTTATATAGAATTTAACATTCATACATACATGATTAAACACCAATGATACAGAAGCTAAAATGAGGAGTATTTTATTGCTTTCAGAAGTCTATATACATTACCTTGTAAATTTTAAAGATTCAACCCTTGATTAGAGTCGCTCATCCTATATATATACATCTTCTCATAACAGAAAAACTAAAGTTTATTACAATAAGAAGAATGGAGTAGTGGAGTCTTTAACAGTAAGAAGTTAAGTTTTATATGTTGTTGCATACCCACATCGATCTTCTTGGAGGTGTCATGGACCAGTTGTCTTTCATTTCTTCATCTCATGCTAACAACCCATGAAAATTGGATCGATCACAAAATTGCGACTATCTTCTCACCTTCTGCTCTTTATGAATCTTGGCCCCGGTCATGAAATCGTGACTATCTTCTCACCTTTTGCTCTTTCTAGATCTTGAACCATAAAAACTAGACCGGTCATGACATCTCAACTATTTTCTTGCCTTCTACTCCTAACTCTCAGCCTGTGAAAACTAGACCGGTCGCAAAATCATGACTATCTTCTACCTTCTGCTCTTTCTGGCTCTCAATCCTCAAAAACTAGATTGATCACGAAATCATGACTATCTTCTCGCCTTCTGCTCCTTTTGTCTCTTAATCCATGAAAATTGGACCAGTTGCAAATTTGTGACTATCTTCTCACCTTCTGCTCTTTATGGTTATCAACCTACAAAAATTGGACCAATCACAAAATCACAACTATCTTCTCGCCTTTTGCTCTTTTTGGATCTCGATCCACAAAAACTAGACCGATCATGAAATCGTGACTATATTATATACTTAGAAAATTTTTGATAAGTCCCTTCACTGCCCTTAGTGTAGTCATTTTAACCTACATTATTGACGCCTCCTAGGGAATTTTGTTGATAGAATATTAGAATTCAAAGACTTTATCCATTGGGAATCAAAGTAAAATGAACAAAAAGAAAGAAAGGGAAAGTATATAGAGAAAATTTGTATTTCCTATCCAATGTAGTTATTCTTTTAGGGTGTCTTCTTCAACCTATTTCCCCACTTCTATTTCTACCTGGCTACTCATTGAAGCTTTTTTAGTCTTCTTTTATTTTTCTAGCTTTTGGACATCCTCATCGTAAGCAATATAGTCCTGTTTCTAAGTCTCTTCAATCTCCATGAAGATTCAATATAAGTATTCCAATTCTTCAACCTTATTGTAGGATAAAAAATTTCATCTTATAAACAATTCATGCAAGAAAGAGTTTATTTGGGTTAGATCTTGAGCCATTCTGAATATCTTATCTTCTTGAACAGGCTCCTACCAACTATCCACTTTAGATTCATATTCAATAAAAGTTTTCCAATTCTCATCCAAAATGTTCGATTCTTCATCCCAAAAAATCAGGAGACCACAATTCTCTGCTATACTCAAGTGTTTCAAGATTCCCTTAGCTTTTGCTTTGAGTTCCTAAATTATCTTAGCACTTTATGTCACCAGCTTGTATCTTCTAGAGAAAATTTTAGCGACTATTTTATCTTGGGACTGTTTTTCATATTGGGCTTTGCTCGAAACCCTTTCCTATGTGCTTTTGGCTAGAACTTGTATCTTCGTCACTATAGATAAACTTACCTATAAGAAAGTGGTAGATGCAATGAAATCATCCTCCACCTGACTCAGTGTTTCCTTAACCTTGGCCAAGTATAGTAATGTAGGCCATTTTTTCAAGCCTATTTTTTGTATATCATTGAACATCTCCTTTTTGACCGTTCTAGCTTTTTCTTTGGACAAACCACCAGTTTTTCCCACGTCTTCTTGGATTTGTCTCTGACGATCTTCTACTTGTTTAATCAAAACCTAAATTTGTTCAGTAGCCTTTTTTTCTTCTTATTTATACTTGGTTGCTTCATTAAAATATTCTTCCCATTTATTAGCTTCATTCTTTAGAGACTTTTTAATAGTCTTTTGCTCTATTAGGGCTACCTCCAAATCTTCTCACCTATTCAGCTCTGAGGTATTTATCTTTGTAATACTCTGCATTTAAGTATATGATCCCCAAGTGGGCCTAGATCATCCCCCATTCATATTGCATGGGTATTTGAGTGATGTCTTCAGTGACTATCTCAGCTTGGTAATCTTCTAGAGTCATTTTCCTTTCAGGTTTTTGTACCAATTGTGTCATATTCATTATTGAGAACTGCATACTAAGGGGATCCAGTATTGCTATCTCTTGGGTACGAGCTATATTCTTAGAGGCTTGAGCGCAGTGATATTTCCACCAATCTGAGGTATTTTGGTTGGCTTTCTTCATCTTATTGAGTTTGGATATGGTGGGGTGACTTTCAAAAGAGGAAGTAGGTATGGATTGACTAAGGTGGCATCTATATTTAATGGTCCTACGAGGGGAGTTGTGGGAATAGTTGAGGATGCTTTGGGATTGGATTGGGTTGATATGGATGATGACATCGAAGGTGGAGGTTTTTGGTTGGAAGGAGAGGAAGCATCATCTTCATGAGTAGAATGGGAAGGAGGTTCTCTTTGGGGCTAAGAAGAAGATGAAGTAGAGGGAATAGAAATCATACCTAGAAATTCTAATAACTTTTGTAGATTTGTGCCTTCAATACTTGGTGGCTCTTTAGCAGGGACTGATCCCTCGGTCGAAACTGATCCTTTGACTAATTTGTTTGGCTTCGGAGCATTAACATCATGATGTTCATGGGGCTATTCTAAATTTCCTTCTATATTTTCTTCTATATTTTTGTGTACGTCCCTTATTTCATAATCTACATTTATATCTTCTTACCTACCTTTCTTATGCTTCTATGTTGCTACTGAATCTGATTTCATTTTTTTGATAATGAGAGGTCGATCATCATCAGACTCTATGTTATATGAGGAATGGGAGATGAATCTAGGATTTGCTTTATTAGGGGCCTCTCATTGCTTAGTAGCAATATATTTTTATTTATCATGGCTCACTTTTTCCTTTCCAATGGTAGGCAGGTTCTCCTTTATAGGGCCATTGTCACCCGGTGGAATCTTGTCTATAATATTTTTTGACCACATGCTTGGTGCTTGTCATATCAGGTGAAAAACTCATTATCAATTTTTATTCCCCACTTGGAAGTTCTCATATTTATTTTTACTCTCATAATTCATCAGGCCAGAATTTTTTTTGGCATCCACTATGGTCCCTTCTTTGACATTATTTTCATATCCTTTTATTTTAACACATGTTTTGGATTATCCTTGGGGTTATAATTTATCACATATTCATAGAAGTCATGATATGGTGGCAATGACTGCATCTGATCCACATGTCATTCCAGTGCTTCAGTATCTTCATTATTATTGCCCTATTTGTTGATCTCTTTAGATGAAATTGTTTGAAGGAAGTTTTGTTCAAGGAAGCTTATCTTTCTACAAATATATTGAGGGGATCGTATTTCCATATTTGTGGTAATTACACTAACTTCAGGCTCTTAAGAGCTCGGGTGATCTTCTCATGATGCCATTTCTTCAACACAACTACACCTTCAAACTGGAAAGGCATAGGGCATGTGCTAGATTTGTCAATCCTTATTCCAAACTTGCAATTGATGTATTTTGTTTGCCTTACGTACTCTAAGGTAAACATATGATCAATAACATAGTGCAAGAGTAGGAAAGGTTTTCCTATAAATCCATATAGTATGATGACCACCCCCTATGTCAAGATGAACCAGTCACCTTCTTCTACATGGGGGTGTTGCAAAACATCTTGTACCTTTTGGGGAAGTTTGTGTACTTCTTCGTACATAATTTTCAAAGCAGAGCCCAAAAATTCTATGTTGAAATGGTAGTATGATTCTAATTTTGAGATCATGGTCATCCATTTATACACCGATAGCCTTTTTCCCTTTTCATCTATGCTAACTGTAGAAATGCAAGGATTTTCCTTAGACCAAAAAAAGAAAAAAATCCATACCAAATATGACGAGTATTGGAAGGATGCCTAGAAGACTTTATATATTTTGGATAATCCTTCATGTATCTGTTGGGATATGAATGATGGCCAATCAAAAAATATTGATACTATATTCCTATATATGATAGAGATGTCATAGAATTTAGGATTTGAGAGGCACTGAGCTACCACAATATTCCACCCATACACTTTGGCATCTGATTCTAGGCCTGCCACCATAGCTAACATAGAAAATAGCTCTTTGTTCTTGAATTTTGATAGGGGAATATGTGTTTTTGGTAGAGTTCCATCGATAGGAGGTTCCAACAATTGGGATTGTAGAAACAACTTAATATTATGGATGGGGGTATAGTACTTAGCCTACCCAACTAGGTCAAGCGATATGCATTTCATAGTAGGCTTAATGTTTGTACTGAAAGCACACATGATTATGTTGATATCTAGAGTAAAAATAACCTCCCCTTTGTAATTTCTAACTATTCTCTGCTTGGAATCATAAAACTTCACCATGGCTCTAATTATCTTAGGGCAAGGGTGAACAGGAGTGGATACATACCAAGATAGTAAAGCATGAAAATTAAAGGTGTTTAGGGAAGATGGAGTCACACCTCTAGTGAATCTGGCTTCCACACCCTTCTAGATATTTTCTGAATTTTTCCAAGTGATGATCATATCTGTTATTATAGCATCTGGATCTATAAACTTAACCTTTTTTTCTTTTACCTATTGAGTTTTTGCAATAGTTGAAGATGATCCTACCATGGTCATTTGCTTTTTGCTGTGAAAATTCTCTGGAAGCATTCGCTTGAAGCTAAAGTTTTGAGTGAAATTGGGGATACATTTTGTAGAGGAATCATTCAAAATAGCAAAGGTGCAAGAAAAGTATTTCCATGACGTAAATAAAGAGTGCATGCATGGGTTAGGGCACCATGTAGTAATTTTGGTTGGTGGTGCATGTTCTGTGAATAATTTTGAATGTTATTTAAGGTCTTATTCCATGTGTCACCTTCTTGAAACCAACTGATATGCATCACCATTTTCTTTGGACCAATAACTTCGCATAACCTTTTCTTTGGACCAATAACTTCATGTCACCTTCTGTCATATAAATAACTTTTCATGGTGGTACTTTGAATAGATTACGTTTAAAATTTAAAAAAAATGACTTTCCTACCAAAGCAAAAAGCATTGCTATTTAACTTTAACCGAGGGAGTCATTACATCATGAAATCATGACCATTTTGCTTGAAGTGGCCTCTGAATGTCAAAATGTCACAAAATCATGAAAATTTTGCTTGAAGTGGCCTATGAACATAAAAATGTCGTAATATCATGACCATTTTGCTTGAAGTGGCCTCTGAATACCAAAGTGTTACAAAATCATGACTATTTTTCTTGAAGTGGCCTCTGAATGCCAAAGTGTCATGAAATCATGACCATTTTGCCTAAAGTGACCTCTGAACACCAAAGTGTCATGAAATTGTGATTATTTTGCTTAAAGTGACCTCTGAGTGCCAAAATGTCATGAAATCACGACCATTTTGCTTGAAGTGGCTTTTGAGTGAAAAATATCACAAAACGTGACCATTTTGTGTAGACACCTAAAACATGTCATGTTTAGGAGAACTACTTACATAGGCACATTCATAGGCCATATGACTAAACCTTGGACTTTCCAAGTATCAAAAGTGGTCCTCACCACTCATCTGGGGCATTCTAGGCCCATTCAAGCTTAGCCACTATAAACCAGGGTGGTTGGACCTTGGCCGCTCAAGCTCAGAGTGGCCAGACCTTAGCCACTGCAGATGACAACGACCAAATCTTAGTCACTGCAGATGACAGCGGCTAAGCCATAAAAAGCATTTTATCGACAAACAGGCCTAATCAGGGGTGGAAGTGGCAGTCTGCATGCAATAAAGGTGAGCGGGAGTAACTTTGCATTCCCCTTCATGACTAGTTCACATGGAGGACTTGAGTCTGAATTTAGACTTCAGTTAACTGGTCTTTAAACATAGAAAATACAAAATCTTCTCATGCTAACATCCACTACGCATGAGGAATTCAATCCTAGGGTTTTGAACATAGACCTAGGGTTTCACACTTTATAAGGAGCAAACCTAAAAGCACTAGGGGACTTTTTTGATCAATTAAGGGACTTTATGAGACCTTATTTCAATCAGAGAGAGAGGGAACATCATACATCAGAACTTTGAACAGGTTGGATCATTGAGGAGAGCTTCTAGAGACTTGGAGAGCTTCCCTTGGAGATCGATTCTTGTAGCGGAGCCTCTATGATTGGAGGGAAAATCTGAACCCATAAGGTAATCATTTTAACATTAGTAGCATACTTGAGCCCATAGCCATTGGATCAATAGAGAGATATTTCACCTTAGCAGCCGTTGTCTTAGACAGTGGCCCGCAACCTAGTCTAGGGTTTTAGGTGCTAGTTTCTTTTATTCTTTCTCTTTCATTTCATTAGCATAAGATTTATTTCATTTATTCGCTTGCATAGTATTAGTTTCATTGCATTTATTGAGCTTATTCATTGCTAACAACCTCATCTAGGGAGGCAATCTCGGACATCTAAGCGTGTGTTGTTGTTTCATTGCTTACAGGGCCACAGGTGCATCTACAACATACGAAGCAAGAGGATCCCTCTAGGAAATAGACCTAGAGAAGGAGGCATCTGTAAGCCCTCATACATTTTTGTGTGCATCACCGGGAAGCCTTTTATAAGCATGCCACCCCTGTGCGAGGGGGATATTTTATACATCTACTGCCCTCCTTGTGTAAAATCATGTATCAAATGAAGGGTATCCCTTAGAGGGATTTATATGTAATCGGACCATGGAAATATCAATACAAGAGCATTCATTCATTTATTTCTTTGCATTCTGGTTGTGTCTTCTTTTACACCTTTCATTTAATATGCATGCTTAAAACATTAATAGATTCAATTAAATCGCAAGTAGGAAAGGTCAACGGGGCCGATGCGTCGCTTCCCCGGGGTCGCTACAGATGGCGATCACGGTGGGACTTCCACTAATTTTTCATTCTCGGCCTGAATACTAACTTAGTTTTGTGTGCAGGTTTAGCCACTCTGATCTACAATGGCTAGCAATCAGTTGCTCTAGTCTACAATGGCCAGGAGTCAGCCGCTCTATTCTACAATGGCTAGAAATCAGTCGCTCTGGTCGACAACGGCCAGAACTGGAGTGCAGCAGAGGTCAAAATATTGATTCTCTGAGCTGGATTAAAGGTTGGTACAACTTTTCTGACACTTTATGGTTTTCTGTTTGTTTCTATTTTCTTAAAAATAGTGATAATTAAGACATATTTCAATTTGGAAAACTGAAAGAATGAAAGAAGAATGAACTTGCATCTTGCACATCTTAGGTTTCTTTTAGATTTTTCACTAGGCATTGCTAGGAACAATGGCTTTTATCTATAAAGTTCACCCTAGAATCCAATGTGCTAGACATTGTGTGTTGTTTGCTTGCTTTGGGGCCTTTCTAAAGGCCATACTTGCACCTAATAGAGTGCATTCATTAATCTCATAGTAGCTATGCACCTTTCTAAAATTGAAATGCATTTTGCATTAGGCATATAGGAAAGGGTCATTGTTGTTGTATGATGCATTCTTATTCATGCAAACTTAAAATGAACACCACACACACACGCATCATTTAAACATTGGGGAGTTGGATTTCATCACCAACCCTCAATTCAGTCCGGTGACGTTGGCATTCATCTCCTTCCACCGGTTTACCCCCTAGAGCTTCCTAGAAATGGATTGAGGAACTTGCTTATAGTGGCACTAAGTTATTTGTGTTCAAACTGTCTCCCACTATTGGAATCATTGGTTCAGAGTGGAAGAGCTAGGTGAACCCCCCACTGGGATTTAAGCGGTGTACCCTAGTCTCTTTTGAGAAATCATGTTTGGCATAAGTGTGCTTGATTATCACTATGGATGAGTCTCCTCATTCTCAATCCAAAGCAAAACAAGAAATCAAAGAAACAACAAATCATCAAGATACAACAAACAGTTTAGGGCACACTTAAATTGATAATCAAGATAAACATTTGCTTGATATTGTTTGGTTATATTTAAGTGCAACACAAAACTAAAGTCCTAAAATGAAATGGTCAAAACAAGAAGTAAACACCCTCGGTCTGATACCGAAGGGGAATCTGAAGCAACTCACACCCTTAGGCAAAGTCATAGTAACATTGAAAGACCTACCCGTAAGACCGTGAGACATAGTTCTACGAGTCTAAGGGGTGATAACTCAACCCTTGGGGGATCTCCTCAAGAAACCCCAAATAGGGAGCAACATCATAGAACTACATCACATAAGGACAAAGAGGCTTCATGGCCATCCTCATCAAGGAGGCATGAGGAGACCTCAAAGGCCTCCTCTAAACACACAGAAACCTCTCAAAGACATGAGGAGGCCTCAAGAGCTTCCTCCCCACATGGACATAAGAGAGGGTCTAAAACCCATTCTTCACACAGGGATGATGAGGATTCCATACCTCCATATTCTTGGAGAAAGAAGGTGACCACAAAGCCTTCATCATCAAAAGGACATGCAGGGGTTACAACATCCCAACATTCACATGAAACACTTAGAATAGATCAGCCCACTAAGGGGTAGGAAACTAGAGATACATCCAGTCATAGACATCAAACAGATGATATCCTTCACACAAGAGGAAGGATTCCAATAGACTATGACCTCATTGGGATAAATGGCACCCCATGGGATCAGCCATGGAAAACAAGATAGTTAGATGAGTTGGATCAAATTTATTCGAGGCCACCTCCCAAAACCATAGCTACAAAAAATTCTGCATCTAGAAGCTCATGAACCATGACTTCTAAGCCCACTTCTCAGACTAGGGGTGCCTCAGGGTGATCCCATAGTAAGCATACAGAGTCTAATCATGGAGACACTCAACAATACACTGAACAAGTTACACTAGCTAGAAAGAGCAACGACACAGTGAAAACCTCTTCGAGGAATCTACGAGTCAAGACCACAAGAATAGGGTCAGACAAGCATGAGTCTTCCATGACAATGCAAATTAACCACATGCGATGGTTAGAGAATGCCTTGCACAAAGAGTGAGAGCTTGTAGAAGCTCTCGAGCATGATAAACAAAGAGAATGGTTGTTGCACCAACATGAGCAATGGTTAAGAGAGCAAGCTGAGCAGCTAGCTCATGATAACCAACAAGTAAATGGTAATGATCATCAAAGAGATCAATGCATTGACTCACCAAGAGAGGGGCGCACTAGGCAAGAAGGAAACCTACAACAAAACCACCCACCAAATCATGAGCAAAATCCAACTGGTGGGGAAAGGGTAAACCTAATAGATCAGGATCAGACACATCCTGAATCCCCTCGTAGGAGGGACGAAAATAGAGCAAATCAAGTGGATAGAGGGCTACCTCCATTGCCACCATGAGGGGGCCTACAAGAAGAGGAACTCCTCACCTCAAAGGCATTCCAGGCACTTGCTAAAAATATGAAGTCCTTTGAGAAACAAGAGACGGTTGGGAACCAACCAACATTGAGCAAAATACACAACCAACCATTGTGCCCATCAGTTCCTAGCCCTGCCTATCCTAAGCACTTTGAGATGCCTAGGCTAGAGAAGTTTAAGGGTGAAGAGGATGCACAAGAGCATGTTACCAACTTTATCAATGCATGTTTTCATCTCGAAGACAATGATGCTCTTATGCTAAGGACATTCATAATGACATTTTTGGGTGCAACCACTCAATGGTTCAACCAACTGCCCAAGCATAGCATATCCAACTTTGAACAACTAGTGAACGCTTTCTTGAAGCATTTCTCTTTTGGTACTAAGAGAAAGGTGAACCTTTCGGACCTGGCCAATTTGAGACATTATGATGATGAGCCAGTAATGGACTATGGGAATAGATGGAGAAAAGTCATGGCAAAATTATCATTCTCCGTTCCCATAGAAGAGATCATCCGGATGTTCACCAAGAGTTGTTCCAAACACATTTCCCTCTTACTACAACTACAACAATACCCCTCATTTGAGGAAGCTTTGGCACAATCCAAACTCATTGAGGACATAAAATTAGATGAGGGAACCATAAAACTCTGAACCAAGAAGGAGTGGAACAAAAATGACAAAAATGGCAAAAATAAGTAGAAGCAGGCAAACCCTACCCTAGTTAATCAAGTGGTATTGGTTGCACCTAAGGATGGGGCTGCACAACAACCCCATAATTATCAAGCACATCCCCCACCAGCCAATTATGATCAAAAGAATAATCAGGGAGAAATAGAGAGCGCAAACCCCCTCGCTATTTTACACCATTAACAGAATCAATGCAATCAATCTTCAACCAATTGAGCGAGGTGGGAAAGATCAGATTCCTTGATATACCTCTTATAGATCCCAACCATCCTAAGCCAAAAGGATATAGGGAAGATCAATTTTACCCTTATCATAGGATACCGGGGCATAATATTGAGGTTTGCATTGGTTTTAAGCATCAAGTGCAAAACATGATTGAGGCGGGAGAGCTCAAAGTTGACAACCCATTAGCTCCCAACAATAGAGATATGGGCATTTACAAAAACCTACTGCCAAATCATGAGGCCCCTAGAGGGCAAGGGGCCCAAGTCAATCAGGTCCGAGTGGATATACCTACCCATGGGTGTGTTGGGATGGTCGAGATTGTCAATATAGCAACCAGGAGTAGATGGTATGGTCAACCACAACCTCCTACAGCTCCCATTAATGTCCCAACTACACCTAGGTAGAGGTAGGGATAAAACAACCTTCCAGGTCCACCAACCCGACCTGTGGTGACTATTCGGAGTAGACTTGAGCAAAACTTACAAATGACTCCGGCTAAGCTATCCATCTATGAGCTCATACAATAGTCCCCAAAGCACAGGGAGACCTTGATGGAGATTTTAAGGTCGATTGAGCTCCAACCACAAGATCCAAATGCATTCACCCATTTTGTGGGACAAGTACAAGAATGCCAAGAACCTGTAATCTGATTCTATGATTACGAGATTAAGACAGTGCCCACTGCCTTACCAGACCCTCCACTGCACATTATGGCATCAGTCAATGATTTACCTTTCAAATGGGTCTTGATCGATACAGGTTCATCAATCAACATCATCACAACAACAACAATAGAGCACCTTAAGATCCCCAAGTCTCATATCATTTTGGGAGCCTACACATTGAGGGCTTTCAATGATGCCTTATGCAATACTATGGGAATGATAGTCTTACCTATCAAGGTGGGGCATAAGACCATCCCCATGATGTGTCATGTCTTGGAAGGGGCCATGCAATACAACATCCTCTTAGGGCGACCTTGGATAAGGGACATGAAGTGTGTTCCTTCGATCTTACATCAATGTGTTAAGTATGTGCATGATAACAAAGTCTACATGGTGTTGGCTGATGAGGAGCCATTCAAATATGTCCATCAGGTGGATTGTCTAGGAGAATTTGTGATTCCCTCTACCCACTTGTACGTTGGACCTTCATCTCCAGCTATGCAACTAAATGACAAAGACAAAGGGGTGCAAAAAGACCCATCTACATCAACACCTCATTTAGCACCCAACATGACTAATGCTTCTAAGAAACCATCAATGTCTAAGCCAAAATACAATCAGAAGCTAAAAGCACCCATGGGGGAGGAAAGGAAGCTCAAGGAAGTGCTAACCATAGCCATTGAGAAAGGTCCAAGTCCCATGGAAGAAGAAGATCTCCAAGATCAAGTCGAAGATGATGACTACCACCCCACTTCGCTAGTGTCATCCATGGGGTCATCCACCTCGCATGCAACTATACACTTGGAAAGTACAGGGATAGGAGAATACCTTGTGCAGAACATAGCATTCATGCCCATCATAGAGTCTGCACAAGACATGGGATGACCAAAATACTTAAGACCACCAGTGGGGATAGTGGTTCCGCTTGGAATCCCTCCCAACTAGATAAACTTTGTCTATGCTGGACTAGATTGTGCCCATAAGTCTACGAATGTAGAAGAGGACAATGATGAATTATTCACTATTAATGTTCGTTACCTCTCTAATCTTGAGTTTTCTCTAAGCTACTTTGAACGTTGCCATTGGCATGGTTACGGTCTTGGTATATATGAGTAGGGGTGAAGGCGGCCATACGAGCCATAATACTAGCTTCCCACTGATAGGTTTGGGTTAGGCTATCACATCAGAGGTCGAGATGACTCTCTAGCAGTAGCCTTGGATAGATTGAGCTTGGGGTTAGGAGAAGACATCAATTTTATTCCTTATCACCCACTAAGTGCAAGACTTATGAGCAATAGGTAAGTGGTCATGGTAAGCATACCACCACCCAAAATTTATCATCCAAGACCCATAATTGATGCCACCCCAATGGGTTACAACTCATGGGATGATGAGCAAGAAGAAAATAGATATGTGGCAAGTGATGATGAAGCACAAGAGGGCTTGGCCTATCATGGGCCTCACTATTTACACAGCTTTACTTGGTCCATCCACAATGAGAGTGGATACATATCGGATGAGAGTGGCTATGAGTTAGAAGACTCGATAGAGAGAGCCTATCTAGGATCAAGGTATTGGCCCCAAAGCTTGGGGTAAGAGACTAATGCAAATGGCTTCTTCATAAGTGATGAAGAATATGAAGATGAGATAGAGATGGCCTACTTAGGGCCAAGACATGAGCCTCTTGTCTTGGGACCGCATACCAATGCTAATGGTTTTTGGATAAGTGATGATGACTTTGAGGATGAAACCGAGATGGCCTATCTTGGGCCTCACCATTTGTAGCAAGTCAATGCATTAGTCGAGAGAGAGGTGGCACTTCATGCCATAGACCCTCATTTGTGGTTTTTAGGGAGACCTATTGACTTAGCTGCCATTCATCAGATGGTCAATCCCCCTCCACCTACATTCAGAGAGCGGTTAGAGCCCAATGATCCTATTATCCGGCCTACTCATAGGTCGGATCTAGAGATTCCTTTTCCTCCAGAGCCTCATCATGAGTATGGAAGGGAAACCTCTGAGGCAAGATTCCACCCATGTGGTCCTGGAGATTTCATTCCATCCATCAATACAATCTCCATTGATTTGACCACTCCACTTCATAACCCAATCGATCCCACAAAACCATTGTGTATTGATACGGAGGCTATTGATTGGGATCATGTTGATTCACCCATAGAGCCTGAGGATATTTTCTCTAATGAAGAGATGTTACAACCATTCCATTTTGTAGCAGGTTGTGCATATGATGTGTTCCATGCTAGTTTGGATCCTGAGTCAGTAGGACCTGTAAATCCCATCGATGACATTCACTTGATACCCATGCCCCACCAGTTGGAGGATGGGTCACATATGGCTATAGAAATGACTTTCGAGGTGGACATCAGTGATGATCCTACTCAACCAAAGAAAGTCAAGTTCGGAGAAAGTCTATCTCCAGAGGAACAAGCCATCATAATCCCTCTCCTTAAAGAGAGGCCAAATATCTTTGCTTGGACTTACAAAGACATGCCAGGAATTGATCCAAAGTTAGTGGTCCACAACCTCTCATTGGATCCCCTAAAGAAGCCAATCAAGCAAAAGTTGAGAAAAATGCATCCAACCATCGCTTTGATGGTGAAGAACGAATTGCAAAAACTATTGGAGGTGATTTTCATAGTTCCCATCGACTATCTTGAATGGGTCTCAAACATGGTGCCCATGGGAAAACCCGATGGAAGAGTGCACATTTGCATAGATTTTAGAGACTTGAATAGGGCAACTCCAAAGGATTCATTCTCATTGCCAAACATAGATGCTCTTGTTGATGCCACCGCAGGTCATGAGATGCTCTCCTTAATGGATGGTTTTTCTGGATACAATCAAATCCAGATTAAACCTGAAGACCAACATAAGACTGCTTTCATTACTCCATGGGGAAATTTCTATTACAAAGTGATGCCATTTGGTCTTAAGAATATTGGTGCCACATACCAATGGGCCATGACATACATATTCCATGATTACATGCACACAATCTTGGAAGACTACATGGATGACTTGCTAGCCAAATATTTATTATGACAAGAACATGCTCAAGTCCTTACAAAGGTCTTCGATCACCTCATAGAACACAATGTCAGATTGAATCCTAAGAAGTGCATGTTTGGCGTAACTTCTGGTAAGCTCTTAGGATTCATCATTTCAAAGAGAGGCATCAAATTCGATCCTACAAAAGTAAAGGCTATACTAGAAATGGCCACCCCTACCAACATTAGGGAGTTGAGAAGCCTACAAGGCAAGGTAGCATCAATCAAATGGTTCATCACTCAATTATCAGACAAGTGTCGACCCATGAACCAATTGCTATGCAAGGATGTCCCATTTCATTGGGATGAAGAGTGCCAACAAGCCTTTGCAGAGATCAAAACATACCTGGCAACACCGCCAGTATTGGCTCCACCAAGGCCAGACATACCATTCTTGCTATACATATCGGCTACTAATTTTGCTTTGGGCACCATGTTAGCCCAAAAGAACATGCAAAACAAAGAGCAAGCCATATATTACATTAGTCACACCTTGGTGAGTTACGAGCTGGGATATGCGTACGTAGAAAAGTTATGCTTAGCAGTGGTCTTTGCAACCAAAAAGTTGTGACACTACATGTTGAGCCATACGACCTACGTTATATCCAAACAAAATCCTTTGCAGTACATGATGAACAAGACATATCACAATACGCGTACGACAAAGTGGATCATGCTATTGATAGAATTTGATCTAGAGTTCATAAGCCAAAAGTCCATCAAGGGACAAGTCATAGCAGATCAATTAGCAGAGGCACCTCTCCAGGAGAGCAAGCCTCTCACCATAGAGCTTCTTGATGATGCAGTCTTCGCATTATCAGACCCACCAAAACTCGAAGAACCTGAGAAAGAAAGAGACATGGCATTGTTCTTTGATGGTTCAAAATGCGAGCAAGGGGGCGGAGCAGGGATAGTATTTATCACACCACAGGGTGCTCCATTGCCCTTATCATTCAAACTAGACTTCCCTTGCACAAACAACAACACAGAGTATGAGGCCTTGATCTTGGGACTTCAGACAGCCATAGCAATGGGCATTAAAATATTGAACATCTTTGGTGACTCCTTGCTCATAGTAAACCAAGTCAAAGGCCTATTCCAATGCAGGTGCCCACTCTTGAAATCTTATAAGGAACTTGTTGACACTTATCTAGCCTGACTAGAATGGTATGACATCGAGGCAATCCCTCGTACATCAAATAGATTTGTAGACACCATGGCATATTTGGGATCCTTAATCCCTCAAAATCTATCTACTGATTTCACAACCATTCATGTGAAAGTGCTCATATTTTCAGCAATACAACGTGAGGTTATTGACAACCTAGAGTCAGTCAACATGATCCAAACTGAACCAAATCAGGATTGGTCCTTCAAAGTTAGAGCTTTCTTGCAAATGGCCCCTTGGGAATATTTGATATCTCAAGGTCCTACAGAGTGTGGAACAACCATTCATCACAGGATTGTTTCTCAATCTATGTTCACAAATGTTGGATCACAAGAAGAACATGTCATTTTATCCATAGAAGTTGTGGCTTATCAGGATTGGCTATCCCAATTGCGGGACTTCCTGAAGCTTGGAATGGTACCGCAAGGCTTGTCGCATGTCGAAAGATGAACATTTAAATAGAATGTGACAAGGTACATTTTTCTAGGAGAGATCCTTTATAGACGAGGCTATGATGGAGTGCTCCTTCATTGTCTTGAGCCCCAGGAAGCATCTTGGGAAATTTTGCAAGCTCATGATGGTACGTGTGGTGGCCACTTCAGTGGCATGGCCATCGTTAAGTGCATCTTGAGAATGGGTTACTATTGGCCCACTATGGAAAAATATTGTTGTGAGTATGTCAAGAGATGTGTCAAGTGTCAACATCATGCAAATCTCACCCACTTGCCATCACAAGCCTTGCAACCCATCCAGGCAGCATGGCCCTTCTCGTAGTGGGGACTAGACTTGATTGGGAAAATCTCTCCCCCATATTCAGGCCGACACACATTCATCATAATGGCCACATAGTATTTCACCAAATGGGTCGAAGCGATCCCCTTAACATCAACAACTGGACCAAGGATTGCGGAGTTTATACTCCACAATATCATAAGTCATTTTGGGGTCCCTTCGAAGATAATATCGGATAATGGACCATATTTCAAGAACAAAAATGTGCATGCTTTAATGAACAAATACCATATTCAACACAGTTTTTCAACACCATATTATCCACAAGCAAATGGGCAAGCAGAAGCCTCAAACAAGACCATTGTCTCCATCTTGAGGAAGACGGTGAAGGATAATCATAAGGATTGGCACTTGCAATTACCTCTCGCATTATGGGCATACAGGACTAGTGTGCGGACGCCCACTAGGGCAACACCATTTTCACTTGTATATGGCACTGAGGCCATCATGCCCTTAGAATTGGAAATTCCAACATTGAGAGTAGCCTTGAAATATTTCATAGATGATGACACCGCACGACAAGGCCACCTTGATCAGCTAACGCTTCTTGATGAACGTCGAGTCAATGCCTTGGAGCATCTCTACGTTTATCAGAACCACCTTGCACGAGCATACAATAGTAAAGTCCATCTGAGGGAATTCAAATTTGGAGATCTTGTGCTCAAAGAAAACCAATAGAACTCAAACCTACCACCACACTTGCGAGACAAATTTATGATAAACTGGATAGGCCCCTACATAATTTTAGAAAGGGTTGGACCTAGAGCATATCACCTTACATCATTGGATGGGGTTGAAGAGCCTGAACCTCTCAACATCATTCATTTGAAGGCATTTCACACATAAAATCAAAAACATTCAAATATTCATAAAATAAAAAACATTCAAATATTCATAAAATAAAAAACATGGTCACTTAAATCATAAAAAGCTCCAAAGGCATCTTTAAGCCCTTTGGTCAAATCATAAAAAGCTCCAAAGGCATCTTTAAGCCCTTTGGTCAAATCAATAAAAGGCTCCAAAGGCATCTTTAAGCCCTTTGGTCAAATCATAAAAGGCTCCAAAGGCATCTTTAAGCCCTTTGGTCAAATAACAAAATACAAAAACAATGCAAAAATAAAAATACAAAAACATTTGCATCTTACATCCACATTCACATAGTTGCATTTCATTATAACATACATATCCATTGCATTTTGCATATGTTATGATCACATTCTTACAAATGATGCCATAGTTTGTATCTCAATCACAATAATCAAATCCACCTTCATCCATGCATCCATGTGAGTAATTGTGTTTCTCAACACAACCATTTCATGTTGCTATAAGAAACATACTGAGGTTTCCTAGTCATTCAACCATATCTAGTGGTCTTATCAACTTTTGTAGAAAGCCACCTTGATCAGTAGAGAGTAAGGTCTAATTGTGGTAAAACCTTGGATATTCAGGATCCCATCACTAATTGAAACACTAAAATCCTAGTTGGTACAAGGGAAAGATGAAAACTACAAAAGTGGTCTAGGTTACCTTAAGCAAAAAGGATCTTCCTTGCTTATCCCCCTGTGCAACCGGTTTAAAGGTGCTGAGAATTGGCAAAAGGACAAGTTCTACCCTACCCAAAAATGAGTGATTATCATCACTACATAAATCCCTTGCTTTCATTAACACAAGCAAAAATCCTGAAACAAAGCACAAATTCAAAACCCCAATTTTCAAATTCATAGTTCAAAGAGTGCAAAAACAAAGCAAATAGTGATTATCATCACTACATAAGTCCCTTGCTAAAAAAAAAATCAATCAAAATAAATAGTGATTCTCATCACTACACATGAGCAAGTACCCCAAATGAAATGAAGAAAAGAAGGGAATGGAGCTTGAATCCCTGGAATTCTCAGCATCATACAAAACTGGAAGGAGAAATCCTTATGCATGATGATATGTCTATTACATAAGCTTCTGGCATTTGTGTAGACCAATGTTTGAATGTGGATGAGCTAGCTTAGGTAACCCAATACTGCCTAGTGGTATAGTCCAACTAAGTCCAACATAAGGATAAGATGAACTCTCGAGGATCCCCGATCTTAGCAATGGGCTGAAAGAATCCCACTTGACATCGGAGGAAATGCCTGAGCTCTATCTAAATATATTCATGTGCACACATAGAGAGAATGAATATCCAGGTACATGGTGAAAAGCCTTGTTTTTCAAAAGTCTTGTATGGTCAGTACACAGCTATTGATAGGGTAACTAGAGTGTTTGAAGTCTCAGGAGAGAAACCTCAAAAATTCCTACATAGCAACAAAACATATCATAAATCACATCATCAAACTTTCTTTATAAGCTTCTATAAATTAGGGGGTATTAATAAAATAAACTAAAAATCGATCATATGTCAGAAATGATATTTAGACGACCATTGATTATTTTATATCTTTTAAATTACAGAAGCTTATCCAGAAAATACATTCATCCCACATCACTACATTGCACATATGGATGGTTTAAAATAATTAATTCTTATGATTAGAATGATTATTAAACATTCATGGTTGTTATACTTTCTATGGTATCACCCATTAGATTGTCAAAATCATAGCATATGCATTCCTTGTGTTTTAAGTGATTAAAACATACAAGTTCATTCACATTAGATTACACATTGCATACATCACATACATAACGCATTACGTATTACATGCACCATATCATCGCATAAGTTAGATGCACACAATGAAATCAAAATCAAACATGCATTTAACAATAGACATTGCATCCATAAATACATAAATCATAACTCATCCATTCACATCTAAAAATCACATCATAATCTGCATATCCGAAAATCATAAAATCCATCATTAGATCACTACATGATACATCACATCATATCACAATAGTTAGATCATATCTCATCTACATAAACACCCATCTAAACATCCACATCATCATAAATATCATCTATCATCTATCATATACATCAAATCATCATAATGCCATCATCACATCTCATCATAAAATAAATAACAACAAAAACATGAGCAATAAATGATACACATAATGAGTCAGAACATAAAGAGGTCATATAAATATGTGTGTCAAAAGTATGGATGTACAAAATCGCCCATAGGCTACAGTCATATAGGTCAGGTAGACCTCAAAAATGATAAATCAAAGTGCATCATCAGTCAAACATAGGGCCTGTACCCCCAACATCACCTCCCCCTATGGTCATGTCATGCGTAGAGTGATGTGACCCTACTGGTCTCTCTATGTGAGTCTGAGTCCTCTAGCTAGGATGGATGGAAGACTACCCTAAGGTGGAGCGCCCATTGACCTATGAACCACCTACACCTAGTGCCTCCCTAGGGACAATTCCATACCTCCTGAGCTACATCTGGAGAGAGGTGATGTGACCAACCTATCCCTGGATCTACCCCTCGTACTCATCTAGCAATGCCTACAAGCGTAGAACCTCTACCCCTAAGCTTGTCCTTGGATCTGCCCTAGTATCACCCTATGGAGTAGAAGGAGGAACAACAAACTGCATCCTAGCAGCACCACCCTCGATAGTAGCCTACAAAGCCTAGATCTATAGTATGAGCTACTCTATGGTGGCATCCCATTGTGCTATGGTAGCATCTCACTATTGTACCTAGATCTTGGTCGATTGGAGCTCAGCCTCGACCTCATGCAATTATGCTCTCAGAGGAGAATCTCTCTCCTTGGGCTCCAACTCCTCCTCATCCTCCTTAGGAGCCTCCTGCTCCTCCGCTACCACCTGCTCTATTGGCTGGCCCCATGCCTCAGTCCTAGCTCAGACTCTCACCCTACGGATCTGCACCATCACCTCATCCCTAAGACACCATCACCATGCCACATCCGATCCCCCCACCACTAAGAAAATACCTCTGTAACTCCCCCAACAACTCCTAGGGCAACCATTGGGGCATCCTCCTCATCTGACAGCTCTATGATCCATGGTGGAGGAAGATCTCCCTCTACTATGAGGTGCCTATATACAAATGGAACAAGAGGAACATCCTACTGCAACTCATACTGATGAAGAACTCGAGAGTAGAAGAAATGCTCCCGGATGCCAACCTTATGGTCGATGAGCCACCGCTCACACCACATCCTAGTTGTAAAACTAGCAGGATCATCCCAAGTCGGGCACTCATGATATGGCCACCACATGACATCATCGACCTTCAGCTCAGTAAAAGTAGTAGTGTAGTGGGAAAGCTCCCCTGCATGAGGATGGCTCTTGCACCCCTCATGCCATCAAGCCCATCTAGCAGTATAGCACTACATCCACTCCTCTATGACTATAATCTCGGTTGGAAGCCCTCTGGGGTGATCTACCTTGATGTGCTCCCATCCCCAAACCTATAAGAGCAAGCTGCAAGCAATGCCAATGCGACCTCATCGATGGATATGGTACAACTCATCATAGCACTAGGCCAATAGGGACCTCCCCCATGCATAGATGATGGGTGCCTCATTGTCCATCAGGTCCTGAACCATCACAAGGAGGTTCCACGGGAACCTCAAGCCTGAGCAGTCTGGGATCAAGATGTTGTTGATAACCATCAACAACACTACATGCCTCTCAGAGAAGACCTTCTCCTCATACCACTGTGAGATAGACACTCCTCTAGACTTGGTGTCCCTGAAGGCCTCCGTAGAGTGCCCTCCAAACACTCAAAGAAAGACAACATCACGATCATTAGTGGCCGAAGAGACAATGGCCACTCCATCAAAAGGAAGCCAAAAAATCCTATACACATCCTCCGACGTAATAGTCATCTCATTGGTAGGAAGGTGGAAGGTGTTGGTCCGAGGGTCCCACCGATGGACCAAAGCCGTAAGGTAGGCCTGATCTGACATGATGTGAGGTAGCCTAGTGACATACTGGAGCCCACGGGCCTTGAGCCAGGCCCAGTCCATGTCATCCAAGAGGGGTAGAAGGTCATTCATGAGCTTTGGGTCCCGAGCCCGAGCAGTGAGAATCTAATAGCAAAGGAAAAACAAAGCATAACTACAATGCATCTAAGGCATAAATCATAATAAAACATGAAAATAATGCAAATAATGATAGGCTAGTCTGAAAGGCTAAGCAAAAGAGCAATAAAGGCACCTAACCATGCAGAAAAATTCAAAAGCAAGTCAAAAATTCAAAAAAATCAGTTAATCATGCATAGAAAATTAAAAATTTTCCTGAAGAGTTCTTGGCCACTGTCGCCTACAGCGGCCAAAAATTGGCCGTTGAAGCTGAGAGCGGCCAAGCCCCAATGATCAAATTTCTAACCGTTGGAATTCAAATCTAGCCACTAGTGACAATAGCGGCCAGGTGCAGGCCATTTTGGCCTGCTCTAATCACAACTGACCAACGGGCGATGCAACAAAGCGTCTACCCTAGGCCAAAAACACCAAAAAATATAAAAACAAAAAAAATGGGGACAAGCCCACCACATTAAATTCTAAGCTAAGCCTAACTACGGGTTTAATTCATTACCAGTGAGCTTAATGAGGTTCATTTGTCGATTACTTAATGCGGTTCATTTTTACCCAAACAAAAACAAGCAAGGTTAAGGTTTAGGAGAGTACCCGAGAAGCTCCGGCTCCTTCGCTCGACGATGCCTCACCCTCGATCAGCCATGATTCTCCAAGTCGTAGAAGCACTCCAAGTTGCAAAGGTCACTTTCACTCCAAAAGCTCTGAAAAGCAAAACTGACAGCTGACGAAAGTGAAAAGTCAAAACCCTAGGTCATTTTTATATTACCCTAATTTTGCCTTGGCCACTGTTGTCATCAGTGGCCCGCATTTCTTGGCCGCTCAAGATGAGAGCGGCCACGACCAGGCATTTGGGGGTCACTGGACCTGACAACGGCCAAGATCCTAGGCAAAAACAAGCAGAGTTCTCTCCATGGGAAGCAACAAAAACATCAAATAAGCACATTTTGATGGCTCATGGTCATCATAATGATCAAAATAACAAAAAAATTCACATAAAAGCAAATTCTCGAGTAAGCCTCGTATTCAGTTACTTACTCTATCGACTCAACGATTGCAGCGACTTGCACTCCATGCAATTCGATGAGATGAGTAAGTTACCATAAGATTACTCAGGGTAAAACATTCATTTAGGAATTACGATGGGCCTCCTTCAATCCCAAAGAAGACCAAGATGGTCGGACTGCTCCATGGGTGCGATAGAATCATCCTAATTCCCTTATGACATCAAAAACACTGAGCCAAAGTGATACAATATGAGCATAAATAGAATCACTCCTCCTAACTCCCTAAGAAGGCTATTGATAGCCGGACCGCTCCCCGGGATAGGGATGGATGATTGTCATAAACAATTGGAATCACACTTGGATGGGGGTCTCACCCATTAAAAGAAAAAATGCTAGAAAGGGACCAAATTAGTCATATTGGTCAAGCGACTTGTCGCTTTATTCATTGTCATTTCCTCACCAATTCATTGTGTGAGGAGGTAGTTCAAATATTCAAAATAATCATAGTCAAAATCAACAAAAGATCACTTGATCATATCAAAATCATGTTCATCCTATGAATCATTGCATACAACAATTACAAAGTTCCCCTTTGTTTGTTGGGGTCATAAGAAAACTATGACATTATCAATTTGTAGCTCTCCTACCGATCGAAACTGATTGTAGCAGTTGAAGCTACCCGATTGAGTCTGAGGAATGAGTGCAATCAAACATGTGCAAGCCACTGAGCTAAGTTAAGCCTTCCAAACATTGAAGCAATGATTCAAAGGATGCGCGCCATCTTGCGTGATTGGGCCATCCAGCATTGATCAGACTACTGATCATCATACACCCTACAAATAGATCAGTCTACATTTTTTCTCAGCGTTGTGTTTTCCACATAGCGCATCATAAAAAGGGGCATCTATAGACACCTAAAACATGTCATGTTTAGGAGAACTACTTACATAGGCACATTCATAGGCCATGTGACTAAACCTTGGACTTTCCAAGTATCAAAAGTGGTCCTCACCACTCATCTGGGGCATTCTAGGCCCATTCAAGCTTAGCCGTTGTAAACCAGGGTGGCTGGACCTTGGCCGCTCAAGCTCAGAGTGGCCAGACCTTAGCCGCTATAGACGACAATGACCAAATCTTAGTCATTGCAGATGACAACGACTAAGCCATAAAAAGCATTTTGTCGACAAACAGGCCTAATCAGGGGTGGAAGTGGCAGTCTGCATGCAATAAAGGTGAGCGGGAGTAACTTTGCATTCCCCTTCATGACCAGTTCACATGGAAGACTTGAGTCTAAATTTAGACTTCAGTTAACTGGTCTTTAAACATAGAAAAGACAAAATCTTCTCATGCTAACATTCACTACGCATGAGGAATTCAATCCTAGGGTTTTGAACATAGACCTAGGGTTTCACACTTTATAAGGAGCAAACCTAAAAGCACTAGGGGACCTTCTTTAATTTTTAGGACCTTTTGATCAATTAAGGGGACTTTCTGAGACCTTATTTCAATCAGAGAGAGAGGGAACATCATACATCGAAACTTTGAATAGGTTGGATCATTGAGGAGAGCTTCTAGAGACTTGGAGAGCTTCCCTTGGAGATCGATTCTTGTAGCGGAGCCCTATCGGATTGGAGGGAAAATCTGAACCCATAAGGTAATCATTTTAACATTAGTAGCATACTTGAGCCCATAGCCGTTGGATCAATAGAGAGAGATTTCACCTTAGCGGTCGCTATCTTAGATAGTGGCCCGCAACCTAGTCTCTCACAAAATGTCTAACCCCTCCTCTTTTACAATGAAATTTACCTAGTATTTATAGAGGTTTTTGCCTCTTTCATTTAATACATTATGGGGGAAGAATTTCTGGGAATCAAAGATAAAATCAGCAAAATCCTCCTTGAATTCTTGGAAAATCCATTCACCAGGGGAACAAATTCTTGAAAATCCCAAACTTCGAATGGAGGTGCGCCTATTAGGAGAAAATATTAAATTCTTTGGATCACATCTGATACATTGGAAATCATGAAGGCTCATTTCCCTTCGCCTTCCTCTTCATGATCCACAAAATGGAATAACTGAGATTGCCCTTCATTTAATTCCAAATTCAACACCTTGACTAAAGTCCCATTCGTTCGATTTATCTTCGCCCAACATTAGTTTCACCCCTTTAGACGTGTGCGATCTTGATACGAACAGGTTCACCCAATTCAAGGGTGAATGACGCATTCGCCCCTAAGGGAAGGCGAACATGATTTTCCATCATCGCTAGGTGGTTCACCCATATGAGAGGTGAACAGTGTGTTCGCCCCTCGAATGGGGCGAACATAATTTCATTCAAGCGTACGCACCAGGTGGTTCACCCATAGGGGAGGCGAACGATGTGTTCGCCCCTCGACTAAGGTGAACGTAATTTCATTCGAGTGCGACTCTTCGAAGCAATGGCAAGGCATGTTCACCCCAAGAAAGGGCGAATGACACGTTCACCCCAAAGAAAGGGTGAATGCAATTTGTCACTTTTTAATTTTTGCCATTCTGCTTTCCAAAAGTGATTCACCTCTAGGAAGGGCGAAAGGGATGTTCGCCCCTAAGGAAGAGTGAATGTCAATACATAATATTTTCTATCGATTTCATTCAAGTTTTTTATGAAACTCTTTCTCTTCATTTCTTTTAGACCTTGAAGGACATATCTCCATTAATACATTCAAATGCATTGGATTTCCAAAAATTATTACAACATTTTACAACTATCCCAAAAAAAAGGAGATAAATATATTATCGCTTTATACAAAATTTCTAATGAATACAAAATGGCCAACACCTAGATGGTCGTATTTTAGGGTGACCTAGACAATCGTAGACTATTTAGAAGCGTTTTGGGTTGACCTAGACAGTCTTAGACTACCTAGGAGAATTTTTTTTTGACCAAGCAGTTTGTAGATACCCTTGGAGCATTTTGGATTGACCTAGACAATTGTATACAACCTAGGAGCATTTTGGATTGACATGGATAGTCGTAGACTGCCTAGGAGCATTTTGGGTTGACCGAGATAGTCGTAGACTACCTAGGAGCATTTTGGGTTGACATAGATAGTCATAGACTACTTAGGAGCATTTTAGATTGACCAAGCAATTTATAAACACCCTTGAAGCATTTCGGGTTGACCTAGATAGTTTTAGATTACCTAGGAGCATTTTGGGTTGACCTATATAGGCGTAGACTATCTAGGAGTTTTTTGGGTTGACCTAGACAATCGTAGATTTTTGTCGTAGATTTCCTAGGAGCATTTTGGGTTGACCTAGATAGTCGTAAACTAACTAGGAGCATTTTGGGTTGACCTAAACAATCATAGACTACCTAGGAGTATTTTGGGTTGACCAAGCGATTTGTAGATACCCTTGGAGCATTTTGGGTTGACCTAGATAGTTGTAGACTACCTAGGAGCATTTTGGGTTGACCTAGATAGTTGTAGACTACCTAGGAGCATTTTGGGTTGACCAAGAAGTTTGTAGATACCCTTGGAGCATTTTGGGTTGACCTAGATAGTCGTAGACTACCTAGGAGTATTTTGGGTTGACCTAGATAGTCATAGACTACCTAGGAGTATTTTAGGTTGACCTATATAGTCGTAGACTACCTAGGAGTGTTTTGGATTGACCTAGATAATTATAGACTATCTAGGAGCATTTTGGGTTGACCTAGACAGTCGTAGACTACCTAGGAGCATTTTGGGTTGACCAAGTGGTTTGTAGATACCCTTGGAGCATTTTGGGTTGACCTAGATAGTCGTAGACTACCTAGGAGTATTTTAGGGGATCACGGTGCTCTTAAGCATATAAAGTCTATAGATGAAGGATGTTCAAGGGTTCAGGATCCTCGAGTCCTTCAAGGATGGTGAGGTAGTAAGTCCCAGGTCTTATCTGACTAGTTATGATAAAAGGACCTAACCAGTTTGCCACAACTTATCCCTTAGGTGGGATGGCAAGTTGGAGTTTTGTTGGTTCTCTTTCAGAATGAGATCACCAACCTAAAATTATCTAGGATGGACTTTCATGTTAGAGGCTCTCTTAAGTCACTCTTGATAAATGCATGGGTGCTCGAGAGCATTGATGCATCATTCATCAAGCAACATAAGATGGTCTATGCGAGCCTGCTGCATAGTGTTATCATCGATGAACTCTTGCATGGATATGTGCAATGATGGGATTTCCATATCTAGAGGTATGACTACCTCGATGCCATACACTAGTGAAAATATAATTACCCTAGTGGGCATCTGGATACTGGTGCGGTAGGCCCATAGAGCAAGGGATAATTGTATGTGCCAATCTTTGTGATTCTCTTTAATAGTTTTCTTCAGGATGGCAATCATCATTTTATTTTATGCCTCACCTTACCCATTTTCTTGCAGATAATAGGGCATCAAAAAGTTGTACTAAATATTGTACTTTGTTGTTAAAGTGTGCACATATTTATTCTTGAAAGGTGTACCATTATTGAAAATTATCTTAGATGGAATACCAAAATGATAAATGATATTATGCAATATGAACTCCACGATGCGAGATCCTATCGTAGTGGTAAAGGGAATTGCTTCCACCCATTTTGTAAAATACTTGATGGTCGTGTTGGAGCCAAATTTGACTCAACTTTGAAACCCCCAAATTTAAATTTTTGGTTTCAATCAAACTGCTAATATTGTTGGTCATTGCTTAAGTTGTTGTGAGTAATTCAATTTTTCATTGGTTGGTTTGATAAAGTCTAACCTTAGCCTTTTTAATAATGTGGGCTTCATGGTATAAATCAAAGTACCTCAAATGGTTAGGGAAGAAATTTTCAAATTAAAAATCTAAAGCCAAAGTCCGACCTTCATAAATATTTCCTTGGGCCTAAAAATCGATTAATAAAGTCCTTAAATCATAAGTCGGTTAAGTCATTCCACCATGGTCTCAAGATCCGAAAGGTCTAAGGTTAAAGCAAATATTAATTAATTAAAACCTAAGGGTATGCACCCTGCTAAGCTAACAATCGAGCACCTCAGATTTAATCCAAGGGTCGCACTCGATCCAGAAAAAATCGGACGACAACGCATTAATAAAATTGACCAAGGGATAAATCAAAAGTCAAAGCCATGGTAAGAGTTAAAGAGTTTGCATCTTAAAATTAATCGAACGAATGGATTCTCATAAAAATTGATGGATAAACAAATAGGCATATTCCAAAAGAACCCGTATAATAAGACAAAGGGTCTAAAATATTCTAACCCAAGGTTTTTAAACGAGCAAGTTGTCTTCGATCTAACAACAGCGCTTCATCGAGGAGTAAATCCAACGGACGTGCACTCGCTAAGATTTCGAAGGTTAAGTCATAGACTAATAACAAACATGATTAAAGTCCTTGCACCTTTAACAAGATCAACGGACGTGCTGACCCCAAGATCAAATCGATGGCTACACGTTGTTCGAAGAGTCAAAAATTTAAATGCAAGACTTGATGGTCAAAGGTTCCGATTAAACAGTGAGTAAGTCCGATAGATCGGACGATCATGCCAAACAAAGTATAGATCGACGGTTGTGATTGCTTCAATTAAAGCGAACTTTAAAAGTCAATATTAAAAAGGATGCGCCCCATTTGATTAATCATCGGGCTAGTTACCAAGATCGAACGATCGCGCTCGATCGATTTTTAATCTAACGGTGGCGCACTAATTGAAGATGCATTAAAGAGTGTTAAGGTTCAGAAAATTAATTAATGTTAATCATGTAATTAAAAAGGGTTTAATACATCGACTAATTTTCCCCCTTTCACCTTAATCACGATTAATATTATACGTACTTGATTAAACTAACTTGCAGGTTGACTAGATCCAATGGCTACGCTTGTCTCCACTCGAAATTCGATGGTCGCGTCGAAACCATGAATGGTAAAAGAAAGGCAAAGGTAAAAACAAAATTAATCATGTTTAGTAAGGGTTTAATACGTTGACTAATCCCCCCCTTTTTTGCCTTAATCATGATTAATGGAAAATCAAAAGTTTTTACATTGACTATATGGTGGGCATCTTATTGACAATCTAACGATGGCGCCCAAACTAATCCAAAAATCGATGGTCGCGAAGGCTTGTAGTGGTGGCAAAAGATCCAAAGCTAAATAAAGATGCTTTAAGGATACACAAATTGGACGACAACGCTCATTGATCACCCAGATCCAACGGTGCGCATACGAAAAATCAACCGAAGGTTAATCTAAGCATTATTATTTCAAAAGGTTGATTAATTAAACCAAGGTACATATAAATGTTTCCCATTTATTAAAAACCATGTGCATATATACAATCCAATGGTCACGCCTCACCATAGTAAGATCTAACGGTGATCACAAAAGAAAAATGCACGTATCATATGATTACCATCAATTAAATAACGAGTTGTTAAGGTTTAAAATTATGAAGATTAACATTGGATAATCATGAGTAAATGAGGATTGAAAAACACGTTATGTCAAGTGCTTATATGAGAGTAGGTACAGTAACTATCATACAGGTTTCAGAACAACAACGGATGCGCTTCACCCCAGATCAATCCAACGGTAGCGCACGATTCAAAGGTAAAACCAAATGTAAGTCTAAAATAGACGCTGCGATTAATCAAATATTTAAACATTCTTAACAAGGGCATTAGCACATTATTAATAAATCTTCATCTTGATTAAACAAATGAAAAGGTTCAAAGCATGCGTCTCTTTTGGCTATCTAACTTATAAGTTTTAAATATTTAATAAAGTGGTACAATAAAGGTTGGTCGAGCGACCAAACGTGGTCAAAACTCTAAACCAATAGATACGAAGATATCAATAAAAATAAAATCACCATTGACTAACGTCTTCAAAGCTTTAGAAACTAATACTCTTGCAGGTTTAAAAGTACCAGAAACCGCCATGACGGAACCTGTGAAGATCGTGAACCAAAAAAATTGGTAAAATCACCCGTAAGAAAGATTCAAAGGACCAAGCCTCCAAAGAAAGGTGATTACTTCACAGAAATACCTACAACATTATCAAGGTAGAAATCAAATAAGTGACTCATTCACAACAAGGTACACTGAAAGACATTATGAAAATCAATAGCCAAGATGGAGTCAAAATAGTACGCACAGAAGCTATGAATCCAGAAGAATACTCATGGGAGGAAAGATTCGAAGAAATCGGAGAAAATCCCGTGTACAGTACCTTGTTAAGAACAAAGTAAACCAAATAAAAGACAAATCCTCGATGCTCAAGCATGCCACCCAGATCATGTATATCTCACAGGAATAATGGCGTACCACAAGATAAGACTACAAAGCATAGTCACTGGCTTATAAATAAGAGACAGTAGGGAAGAGCTAAGAGCATCAGTAAAGAGAAACAATGGAATACAAGGAATACAAATGTATTAAATTTTTGTTCTACAAATACTTAAGGCGAAGGATGCACGTGAAGAAAAAGCATGGTTTCAATTTTAGAAAACCATTCAATCCATCGCCTTCGATGAAATATAGTTACCAGGGGAGCACTTCGACGGAGTATAGTTATGGAAGCAAATTATAGATGTTTCCAGATCTTGTTGTCCATTCCCATCTTCTTCCTACTTACCACTACCCTCCTCCTCCTGGGTATTCCTCCTTGACCATCCTGACATTTTTCCTAGTATGTCACCCTCGCCCACTACCGCTTCTTACCATTTACCCCCCATCATTCCATCCATCAGACCCTCACCATCCTTACTTCTTCACTCTATCTCGTGATCAGTGCAACTCCATTTGTTTGCCACTGGCACGCCACCCCTTGTCTTCACCATTACGTCGAGTCCCCCTCCGTTCCTCATCTAGAATTCATGATGACAGCCTAGCCGATCCCTAACAACCAAGCATAGTGGCCAGGACAAGCAGAACAAAAGAAAAAATATAATGTTGAATCCTTAGTTTCTAGGGCCAACCAAAGAGAGCAAAAAGGCCAAATTAAAATAACAAAGAGCTTCCTTCAATCCAGAGAAGAACCTTAACAGTCAGTTCAGAGCCACGCCATCTGGACAACACGCAGAATGGATTCAATCAGATGATGCCAAGTGTACAACTAGAATTCAACCAGAAATAACAGAATCAAGAACCAGCAGCTATAAAAGGAAGCAAGCAGGTCTGGATTCTGCATCAAGCAATTAGAGAATAGCATTTTTGCTAAGAGGTATACTTGAGTGCCCTGTTAGTTGTGTTGTTGTATTTCTTTGTGTCTATTTTCTTTTATTCATTCTTTCTTCCTCCCCTTGCTATGCAGGATTGTATGATAGGAAAGCGTTCAAGAAGCTGAGAATATTTCCAGCCTTATTGAGCCTAGGATTCAGAGATTCTTCTGTTACCAGATTGGAACAAGGAGAGTAGGAGAGACCTGTTACATTATTTGAACAGAGTCCTCTCCATTGTATTGATGTATTTTTTTGAGAAAAATAGAGTTAAAAGGCATCCCGCCCACTCTGCATGTAATATTTTATGAAATCAATACAATTCTGGATTTTATTCCTGTCATTTCTTTGTCTCAGTATTGTGTGTATCTGTATAATGGGTTACATTATTTGAATGCATTATATACGTTTCTTTCGTTGGTTAACTCTTGATTTTATTACGATATTCGAATGAGATTAAGAACGCCAATTTCCTTCTCCCCTTCTCTCTGTTTCATATTAAAATTGTTGTTAAATTGCTATAACAGCCCAATGAATCTAGGCACCGGTCTACATAAGGCATAACAGTTGGTTATTTTCATGCTTGGTCATTTTAATAAAAATACTTATAGTTTAATATAAATATGGAGCATGCAAATTAGAAGTTTAATTAAAGAATTGTCGTTGGGGTTTCCTTACCCGTTCTGCCATCTTCTTTAGCAATATTCGGGTTTAGCAGAACATGAGGCAGGTCGACCAGAGCCTGTAATAGCTCGTTGGTTTCAAATGGATTCTTGTAGCGTGACAATTGATTTCCTACGGATGCAAGAATCGGTTCCAACAATTTTTGGCACGTTGTCAGGGAGGACTTCTTAGAAATATTCAAGATCATATCTTCTTAAAAGTTTTCTTCAACGATTATTTTTAATCAACGGATGACCAGTTAAAGTAAAGAACCAGCGTTTTAATTTTCACTTAGTTAGAAGTTCTTTATTTTTCATTATGTTCGTAGTTTATGCCTTGAAGTAAGTTCTTTATGTTCTTGATGTTCTTGAAAATTCTCGTTTCTTGATTTTCTTGAAATTTTGGTTTCTTGATTTTCTTGATTTTCCCCAAGAACCCACTCCTATGAGGATGAGAGATAATATCAAGTATTCTTGATAAGAGTATACGTTATTCTTTCTGCACCCTAGTGTTGGCGACTCTGTTGGATGAACCCAGAAGAAAAATATAAAAAAGGAGAGAACATAATGTACTGGCGAACACCAGGAGAAGTGGTAAGGAGCTATTTCTAGAACTCGAGAATCCAGAGGTATTTATACATACCCAAAAAACTCCACTTTTTAAGAATATTATTTATAATAGTAGATTAAATTCTAGTGGTAAAAGGTACGTGAAGAAAATCCAGAATACTATTACTACTGATATTACTGTAGATGAACGTTTAAAATCAGTAGTAGAAGATATATGTGATTATTCTCATTTAAAGGTAGATAATTCATCAATCTACGTTCAAACTGCCCAGACCCATACCACCGTAGGTACTACATCTATGAAATTAAATTCAATAGTAGCTATGGCTCAGGGTAATGTTCATTTGTGGAGAACTAACAGATATAGGCCTTTTGTATTACCAATAAATTTAAATGCCTTACCCAGTAAAGCTCACAAATACCTCCCTAAGTTTTTAGGAAATAGTGCAGTAACTGGAGAGGATCATATCAAAAGTTTCTTATATGCAATGGACAGTCTGGAAGTTGAACATGAAGATGTAGTATTAAGACTATTTCTGCAGACTTTAGAAAAAGATGCTAGAGAATGGTTTAATTCCCTTCCTAACAATGATATCCCAGACTTCACCAAAATGGAAGAGGTGTTCCTAAAGAAGTATGGTGAAAGGAAAAATGAACAATCATTGTTAACTGAGCTAGCCACTATGAAGAAGAAAGAAAATGAGGTTGTTAGTGATTTTAACAGAATATTTTCAAAAACAAGAAACAAAATCCCTGCCAACCTCAGGCCTAGTGATATTCAATCTATTTGTTTTTATAAGAATGCTTTTCAAGGAGAGTTTAACTATGAATTAAGGCAAGAACAAGCCACTACCATTGATGGTTGTATGGAAAAAGCAATGGATATAGAAAGAAATATGCTTGACAGTGGTAAGATGAAGCCTTATTCTTTAGAGGTTAACATGCCCGAGAGAAAACCTAAGAGAGTGGCTTTTGATATACAAAGAAGAACTGAAATTGATCCTGTGGAGAAGTTGACCAGTCAAATGATAGAAATGTTCAACAACATGAGTAACAGGTTAGCAAGAATTGAAAGAAATGGAAATAATGGTGAATCTTCATAGATAGAGCGACCACATGTTGACAATCGTCCCCCATTTAAGAAAAATTACAACAAGAATTGGGGAAACAACAATGGTTTTGAAGAAGGGAATAGGAATAGGGGTAATGGGAATAACAACTAGAAAAATAGAGATTCTGATAGGGATCAGAACAATGTCCCTAACCCAATGCCATCTGCCAATGTAGCTGAAGGTTTTCCTTATTTTTGCTCTACTTGTGATGCACCCCATAACCCTGATGCATGTGGAATACACCTGAGTGATCAACGTAATGTAGATATGCATGCAGAATCAAAGGAAGATATAAGAATCAATGCATGTTGGTCCATTGAAGATGAATCCAGAGAAAGGTTGTTTGAAGAAGACATGGATAAATATGCTTCAAATCATCATCCTCAGATCTTAGTAACTGAAGGAACTAAAATCTTGCAGAAGTCACATGATTCAAGATATGATAAGATGAAGCAAGGGAAATTGATTCCCACTGCTCAAGAGGTTGAAGAATTAGAGGCAACCCATGTTTTAAATTTGAGGAATAGAACAGTCCTTGAAAGAATAGAGAAATTATCTACAAATGAAACAAGAAGATAAACTTTCACCAATAAAAATATCGAGTAAAGAGAAAACTGATAGGAACCCTAACAAAATTACTCCTGAGGTAATAGAATCAACAGAAGAAGTTCCCAAAGAAGAAAGTAATAAACCATTGGATATAAAGAAGATAGAATTTGATGTTGGGTCAGAACTCAGTAAGCAAAAAGTTAATATCACATTTGGTGAACTTATGAAAGTTCAAACATACAGAGAACAAGTATGCAGAGCTTTTGGATTAGTAGAGCAGAAAGAAGACCCTACTTGTCATGTTGCTAGACAAAATCAACATGATACAAGATCACCATCTTCTGTCAGACCCTTCTACATGTCATTAAGATATAATTCAGATGAAGGGGAAAGATATGTGATTCATAATTGCATGCTTGATAGTGGAGCTTCACATAATATCATGCCTAAGTTAATAGTTGACCAAATGGGATTAATCTGTACTAGAGATTCTGCCCCTATTTCTGTAATGGACAGTAGACAAATTCCCTGTGTAGGGGTGATAACTGGATTATTAGTTTTCCTAGACCAACACCCCAAAAAGGGCATTGTCATGGATGTAGCAGTAGTTGATGTTGACCCATTCTTCTCACTATTACTCAGTAGGCATTGGGCAGAACAACTAGGGGGATCAATACAACTAGACTGGTCTTATGCTACCATCCCCATATCAGATAAGGAGAATATAATTTTGAGAAGGGAACCATTCAACAAACACTCCGTAGAGTTAATTCAAATAGATGAAACCATGATTAACTTAGTTAACTCTATGGAAGAAAAAGGGATGGGAGTCTATTCAATATGGCACAACCCATTCCTGATGGAAGTACTAGATGCAAAGAACATGGATCCAGAGGATATGAGAATAATTGATGCTGAATCAAATCGAGTATTAACCCAAGAAATGTGGACCATGTCATTTGATGGGGCTAAATCCCAATCTGGAGCAGGTGCAGGTGTAAATTTGACTGATATTAAAGGAAATTACCTTGGTATCCCTTACAGATTGCAATTTCCTTGCACAAACAATGTAGCTGAGTACGAAGCTTTACTATTAGGGCTAAGGAAAGCAAAAGAGTTAGGTATTAACTACTTAACTATAATAGGAGATGCAAAACTTATTATACTACAAATAAAAGGTAAATATCAGACCAAGCATCCTAGACTTAAGCAATATAGAAATGCAGTACTGGAAGAAATTGATAAATTTTTGGCTTTCAATATTTCATATATTCCTAGAGAACAAAATCATGTTGCAGATCTCTTAGCTGTGAATGCCTCAGGTCTAGATCACCCAGAGATAACTACAGAATATATGGATAGATTTCCAACTATCTCAGTCTATAAACCTTCTGTGCCAGATAACATAGTCTATCTTCAGGTCTTTCAAGATGATATAGATATTAAGGATTTTATGACTTTGCAAAATCAGTATGCGAGATGTCATCTGTGATGAAAAATATGAAGAAAAGCTAAAAGATCAAATAGGAGAACCAGTAGAAGTAATCCAGTTGAAAACTAATAGAATACCCAAAGGATTGGTGTCTCTTGAAAGCCTATTTGATGATTTTGACAAAGCCTATAAACCTATACGTAGAGAAGTGATATCTGAGGATATTAATATTGGCTCAATGAAAGAACCCAGAATAGTGAAAGTAGACATGGCACTACCTGCTAAAGAAAAAGTTGGATATATCAATTTCCTAAAAAAGAACAAAGAACATTTTGCTTGGACCTATGAAGATCTCAAAACTTTCAAAATAGATGTGATGACACATATAATACCCTTGAAAGAAGAGGCCAAGCCATTTAGACAAAAATAGAGAAAGTACAATCCAACTCTGCACCCAGTAATGCAAAAAGAAGTTCAAAAATTGTTGGACTCCAAGATAATAAGAAAAGTCAGATTTTCCTCCTGGATATCCAACTTAGTACCAGTTAGGAAAAAGAATGGGGACATTAGACTATGCGTGGATTTTAGAAATTTAAACAAGAGCTCACTAAAAGACAATTACCCATTGCCTAACATGGAACAACTGCTGCAAGCAGTAGTAGGTTCAACTAGATTGTCCCTGTTAGATGGATTTTTAGGGTACAATCAAATTCTGATAAATCCAGAAGATAGACACAAGGCAACATTCACCACACCCTAGGGCACATTTGAATATTTAAGAATACCTTTTGGATTGATGAATGCAGGTGCTACTTTCCAAAGAGCGATGGACTTTGCTTTCAAAGGACTAATGTTCAAAATTGTAGTAGTGTACTTAGATGATATCACAGTTTTTTCTAAAAATCTAGAAGATCATCTAGAACATTTGACTGTAGTTTTTGCCCGATGCAAGGAATTTGGAATCTCTCTAAATCCAAAAAAATGCATATTTGGAACTACACAAGGAAAATTGCTAGGTCATATAGTTTCAGAAAAGGGAATAAGCATTGATCCAGAAAGGATAGAAGCCATTTCTAAAATTCCCCCACCCAAGAATCTAAAAGGGGTAAGGTCATTCTTTGGAAAAATAAATTTTATCAGAATATTTGTCCCAAATTTTGCAGAAATGACCAAACCCATAAATGATATGGTGAAGAAAACTGGAGAAATAAAATGGACATTAGAAAATATGGAAGCATTTAACAAAATCAAAGAAGCCATATCAACCACACCAACCCTAAGTTGCCCTGATTATACAAAGGATTTTAATATCTACTCCTATGCATCTGAACATTCTATTGCAGCAGTTCTTTCACAGAAATATGAAGAAAATAATGAAAGGCCAATAGCCTTTATGAGCTCAGGACTAAAAGGAGCAAATCTTAAATACACCCTGCTGGAAAAACATGCCTATGCAGTCATCCAATATTTGGAACACTTTAAAGGTATATTTGGCTCAAACAAAGTTTATTGTTGTATTCCCTTTATAGCAATAAAAGATATCTTTTCTCAATCAGAGCCATTGGGAAGACCAACAAGATGGATGGTAAAACTTTTGCAATATGATGTTGAATTCAAAATAGTTAAAACAGTCAAAGGGCAGGGTTTAGCTAAATTGTTGGCTAACAAAGAAGAAGCAGGATCTGAAAATATTCTTACCATAGATCAGACATATGATGACAGAAGAATAAAAAATGAAGAATGTAAATGGTATGAAGAAATATTGTCATACCTACAAACGTTGTCTTTTCCCAAAGATATGACAATAAACAGAATGAGGTCAGTCAAACTTCAAGCTCAAAAGTATTATATACAAAATGGAGTATTATATTGGAAACATCCTGATGGAGTATTATTAGTCTGCTTATATGAAAGAGAAGTCCCAGAAATAATTAATGAATTTCATAATGGTTTCTGTGGGGGACATTTTGCTCCAAGAGCTACAACTAATAAAATCATGAGAGCAGGATATTATTGGCCATCCCTTTTAAGGATGTATATAAATATGTTAGGAATTGTCATAACTACCAAGTTTTTATAGGGAAAAAGCATCTACCGACCATGCCCCTCAAGCCAGTAATCATTGAAGCACCTTTTGCTCAATGGGGTATTGACCTGATTGGAGAGATCAAGCCTAATTCATCTAGCCAGCATAAGTGGATCATAACTACAACAGATTACTTCACAAAGTGGGTGGAAGCTGCACCTTTGAGAACATCTACATCTGCTACAGTCATCAGATTCATAGAGGAAAATATCTTGACCAGGTATGGAGTTCCTAAAAATCTTGTAACTGATAATGCTCAATATTTTGTGTCATATGAAATGGTAGAATTTTATGCTGAATATGGAATTGAATTATCTCATTCTGCTAATTATTATCCCCAAGGAAATGGTCTAGCTGAGTCATCAAATAAAAATGTAATAACAAGAATAAAAAGGTCATTAGGCAAAAACAAAAGGGGATGGGACAGTGAACTTAAATTTGCTTTATGGGCTGATAGGTTGTCTGTTAAAAGAAATACAGGAAGAACCCCCTATGAGATGGTTTATGGAGAAAAAGCCCTACTACCCCCAAAAATGGAAAAAATGGCACTTTCCCTTTTATTGCAAGATCATGAAAACCCTGATCCCATTCAGATAAGGCTTGACCAAATTGTCTTGTTAGAAGAACAAAGAAGAGAGACCCTCAATAGAATGATGGAACAAACCCATAAAACTATAAATTTGTTTAATAAGAAAGCCAAGGGTACTCCTTTTTCTCAAGGAGATATAGTCATCTATTGGGATCCTAAAAATGATAAGCATGGTGAAAAGGGTAAGTTTGAACCTAAATGGATTGGCCCATACCAAATTGCCCATGTTATCAGTTAGAATACTTACAAGCTACAGACTTTGCAGGGAGAAATAATGGCTATCCCTATTAATGGCCAACACCTCAAAATGTACAATCCCTGTTGAAGGTGTACTTTAAAAAAAAAGCATTACAAAAAAAATAGAAAAACAAAAATCCAAAAATAGAGTGGTGTATTTTGTTTATTAGTTAAGCTTCCCTTTTGTTCTTGAATAATTTTGAGTTTATTGTACACATGATATCTTAGTTTGATGAGTATATCTAACTGTTGATTCCACCAAAAACAATAAAAATAAAAAAGGGAATTTATTTTAGATGTTGATGAGCTTTACAATTATGTCAAAAATGAGTGTTTATGCAATAGTTGTTTGATATGAGATAAAACAGATAGAAAACAAAGCTGATTGAAACATCATGTCAAGCCTCACATTACAAATGATACTTAAAGTGACTTCAAAGGTCCAAAGAACTGAGTTATCTTTGAGAGGGTAGTTGAGCCAAAAATTATTACACTCATATTTTATAGCCAGAAACTAATCCTCAACTCAGGCATACTTATTGCACAATTTGCTTATATATCCAAACACTTCTCTCACGAGAAAGAAAAATAAAAAATAAAGTAAAATTGAGTCACTTCTTGAGATATCTTGGAAAACCTCTACCGGGGCTATAGACGCTTGACTGGCAGTAGGGTAAAACCAATATGGGATTAGAAGCAACTCCACCGAGGCTATAGACGCCTGACTGGCAGTGGAGCCTTGTAGAATGGTGAAAATTTTTAAAGAGTGAAATCACATATTAGGCTTGGCTATTTTGCTCAGATATGGTAAAGTTCTGAAAGATTTAGAAATCCAAAAAAGAATGCACAAACACACACATGGGCAAAAATATGATGAGACAAATGGTTGTGACAAAATCTGTGTAATCATATCTTATGACTTAGCTAAAACAAGCATTACAATATTTCAAAATAAAACTCATTGATTTCTAAAATTTCTAACCTTTGTTTCCAAATTGAATGAAAAGGGATCTACAGTTTTTCATACTCTACTTGCTTTGATATCATGTTATTCATACAGTTTTTCAGTATATATATAAAAAAAATGATGAAGAAAAGAAAGAAAAAGAGGAAGGAAGTTTTTTCTGTTATGCATTTCAAGTTTTGCTTAGCAATCAAAATTTTGTTGTTTTTTGTTAAATTTTTGCAAAATAAAACCAGGAGATTCTGTGGTTCTCAAGTGCTTCATGTTTTCAACACATTGTCCCAATCAGAGCCTATGTTGGAGCCAAATTTGACTCAACTTTGAAACCCCCAAATTTAAATTTTTGGTTTCAATCAAACTGCTAATACTGTTGGTCATTGCTTAAGTTGTTGTGAGTAATTCAATTTTTCATTGGTTGGTTTGATAAAGTCTAACCTTAGCCTTTTTAATAATGTGGGCTTCATGGTATAAATCAAAGTACCTCAAATGGTTAGGGAAGAAATTTTCAAATTAAAAACCTAAAGCCAAAGTCCGACCTTCATAAATCTTTCCTTGGGCCTAAAAATCGATTAATAAAGTCCTTAAATCATAAGTCGGTTAAGTCATTCACCATGGTCTCAAGATCTGAAAGGTCTAAGGTTAAAGCAAATATTAATTAATTAAAACCTAAGGGTATGCACCCCGCTAAGCTAACAATCGAGCACCTTAGAATTAATCCAAAGGCCATGCTCGATCCAGACAAAATCGGACGATAACGCATTAATAAAATCGACCAAGGGATAAATCAAAAGTCAAAGTCATGGTAAGAGTTAAAGAGTTTGCATCTTAAAATTAATCAAATGACTATGCATTCATCATAAAAAATCTAATGGATGCGCATTCCAAAAGAACCCGTATAATAAGACAAAGGGTCTAAAATATTCTAACCCAAGGTTTTTAAACGAGCAAGTTGTCTTCGATCTAACGATAGCGCTTCATCGAGGAGTAAATCCAATGGACGCACTCGCTAAGATTTCAAAGGTTAAGTCATAGACTAATAACAAACATGATTAAAGTCCTTGCACCTTTAACAATATCAATGGATGCATTGACCCCAAGATCAAATCGATGGTTGTGCATTGTTCAAAGAGTCAAAAATTTTAAATGCAAGACTTGATGGTCAAAGGTTCCGATTAAATAGTAAGTCTAATAGATCGAATGATCATGCCAAACAAAGTATAGATCGACGGTTGCGATTGCTTCGATTAAAGCAAACTTTAAAAGTCAATATTAAAAAGGATGCATCCCATTTGATTAATCATCAGGCTAGTTACCAAGATCAAACGGTTGCGCTCGATCGATTTTTAATCTAACGGTGGTGCACTAATTGAAGATGCATTAAAGAGTGTTAAGGTTCAAAAAATTAATTAATGTTAATCATGTAATTAAAAAGGGTTTAATACATCGGCTAATTTTCCCCCTTTCACCTTAATCATGATTAATATTATACGTGCTTGATTAAACTAACTTGCAGGTTGACTAGATCCAATGGTTGCGCTTGTCTCCACTCGAAATCCGACGATCGCACTGAAACCATGAATGGTAAAAGAAAGGCTAAGGTAAAGACAAATATTAATTATGTTTAGTGAGGGTTTAATACATTGACTAATCCCCCCTTTCGCCTTAATCATGATTAATAGAAAATCAAAAGTTTTTACATTGATTATATGGTGGGCATCTTATTGACAATCTAATGATAGCGCCCAAACTAATCTAAAAATCGATGGTCATGAAGGCTTGTAGTGGCGGCAAAAGATCCAAAGCTAAATAAAGATGCTTTAAGGATACACAAATCGGACGATGGCGCTCATTGATCACCCAGATCCAATGGTGCACATACGAAAAGATAATCGAAGGTTAATCTAAGCATTATTATTTCAAAAGGTTGATTAATTAAACCAAGGTATGTATAAATGTTTCCCATTTATTAAAAACCATGTGCATATATACAATCCAACGGTCACGCCTCACCACAGTATGATCTAACGGTGATCACAAAAGAAAAATGCACGTATCATATGATTGCCATCAATTAAATAACGAGTTGTTAAGGTTTAAAATTATAAGGATTAAACATTGGATAATCATGATTAATTGAAGATCGATAAAACATGATTATTTCAAGTGCTTATATGAGAGCAGGTATAATAACTATCATACAGGTTTCAGAACAACAACGGATGCGCTACACCCAGATCAATCCAACGGTAGCGCACGATTCAAAGGTAAAACCAAATGTAAGTCTAAAATAGAAAATAAAAAAAGGGATTAAATAAAAAGATAAAAAAAAAAAAAAATAAAAATAGATATGAAGATATAATAAAAATAAAATCATTGACTAACGTCTTCAAAGATTTAGAAACTAACACTCTTAGTTTAAAAGTACCAAAAACCGCCATGACGGAACCTATGAAGATCGTGAACCAAAAAAATTGGTAAAATCACCCGTAAGAAAGATTCAAAGGACCAAGCCTCCAAAGAAAGGTGATTACTTCACAGAAATGCCTTCAACATTATCAAGGTAGAAATCAAAGAAGTGACTCATTCACAACAAGGTACACTGAAAGACATTATGAAAATCAATAGCCAAGACGGAGTCAAAATAGTACGCATAGAAGCTATGAATCCAGAAGAATACTCATGGGAGGAAAGATTCGAAGAAATCGGAGAAAATCTCATGTATAGTACCTTGTTAAGAACAAAGTAAACCAAATAAAAGATAAATCCTGATGCTCAAGCATGCCACCAGATCATGTATATCTCATAGGAATAATGGCGTACCACAAGATAAGACTACAAAGCATAGTCACTGGCTTATAAATAAGAGACAGTAGGGAAGAGCTAAGAGCATCAATAAAGAGAAACAATGGAATACAAGGAATACAAATGTATTCATTTTTTGTTCTGCAAATACTTAAGGCGAAGGATGCGCATGAAGAAAAAGCATGGTTTCGATTTTTAGAAAACCATTCAATCCGCACTTCGATGGAATATAGTTACCAGGGGAGCACTTCGACGGAGTATAGTTATGGAAGCAAATTATAGATGCTTCTAGATCTTGTTGTCCATTCCCATATTCTTCCTACTTACCACTGCCCTCCTCCTCTTGGGTATTCCTCCTTGACCATCCTGACATTTTTCCTAGTATGTCACCCTCGCCCACTACCGCTTCTTACCATTTACCCCCGTCATTCCATCCATCAGACCCTCACCATCCTTACTTCTTCACTCTATCTCGTGATCAGTGCAACTCCATTTGTTTGCCACTGGCATGCCACCCCTTGTCTTCACCATTACGTCGAGTCCCCCTCCGTTCCTCATCTAGAATTCATGATGACAGCCTGGTCGGTCCCTAACAACCAAGCATAGTGGCCAGGACAAGCAAAACAAAAAGAAAAAATATAATGTTGAATCCTTAGTTTCTAGGGCCAACCAAAGAGAGCAAAAATGCCAAATTAAAATAACAAAGAGCTCCCTTCAGTCCAGAGAAGAACCTTAATAATCAGTTCAGAGCCACGCCAGCTGGACAACACATAGAATGGATTCAATCAGATGCTGCCAAGTGTACAACCAGAATTCAACCAAAATAACAGAATCAAGAACCAGCAACTATAAAAGGAAGCAAGCAGGTCTGGATTCTGCATCAAGCAATTAGAGAATAGCATTTTTGCTAAGAGGTATACTTGAGTGCCCTATTAGTTGTGTTGTATTTCTTTGTGTCTATTTTCTTTTATTCATTCTTTCTTCCTCCCCTTGTTGTGTAGGATTGTATGATAGGAAAGCGTTCAAGAAGTTGAGAATATTTCCTACCTTATTGAGCCTAGGATTCAGAGATTCTTCTATTACCAGATTGGAACAAGGAGAGTAGGAGAGACCTGTTACATTATTTGAACAGAGTCCTCTCCATTGTATTGATGTATTCTTTTAAGAAAAATAGAGTTAAAAGGCATTCTGCCCACTCTACATGTAATATTTTATGAAATCAATACAATTTTGGGTTTTATTCCTGTCATTTCTTTGTCTCAGTATTGTGTGTATCTGTATAATGGGTTACATTATTTGAATGCATTATATACATTTCTTTCATTGGTTAACTCTTGATTTTATTACGATATTCGAATGAGATTAAGAACGCCAATTTTCTTCTCCCCTTCTCTCTGTTTCATATTAAAATTGTTGTTAAATTGCTATAACAGCCCAATGAATCTAGGCACCGGTCTACATAAGGCATAACAGTTGGTTATTTTCATGCTTGGTCATTTTAATAAGAATACTTATAGTTTAATATAAATCTGGAGCGTGCAAATTAGAAGTTTAATTAAAGAATTGTCGTTGGGGTTTCCTTACCCATTCTGTCGTCTTCTTTAGCAATATTCGGGTTTAGCAGAACATGAGGCAGGTCGACCAGAGCCTGTAATAGCTCGTTGGTTTCAAATGGATTCTTGTAGCATGACAATTGATTTCCTACGGATGCAAGAATCGGTTCAACAGGTCATAATGATGAATGTGTGATGGCCCAAGGATGCAGGTGAGATTTTCTTGATTAAATCAAATCCCCATTACGAGAATGGCAAAACCGATTGAATCAGTTATAAGGCCTGAGAAGGTATGTGTGTCAGGATAGCATGGTGTTGATACTTTACGCACTTCTTAACATAAGCATAAAAATCTCGCTCTAAGGTTGGCAAATAATATCCCATACGAAGAATGCACTTTGTGATGGCCATGTCGCTGAAGTGGCCACCACATGTACCATCGTGTTCTTAGGAAATTGCCCAAATTGACTCTTGATGCTCTAAGCAATGAAGTAGTATACCTTCGTAGCTTCAATGATACAAAATATCTCCTAGTAAGACATACTTTACCACTTTTTTGCTTAAATGTTCATTTGGCAGCATGCGACAACCTAGAAGGGATATTATCAAGCTTAAGGTAATATTTGATTTGAGTAGACCAGTATTGATGTGAGGAAGCCTCGATTGGTGAATTTCCTAACCCTTTTGAAGTTCATCCTGAGTGAATGTTGATTGGGAGAGAACTTGTAAGAATAGCATCGTACTGCTATCAAAAGGATTTTGAGAGAACAGAGTCCCCCAAGCAGCATGATTCAAGCAATCATGAATTTGTGAGAAACTTTCTTGATGAGGTTCAATCTAAATCATGTGGACTTCTAGTGTGGATTGAGTGATCTCACGCTCGATCGTAGATTGTGATAGTATTTTTACTTGAATGGTTTTCATGTCATCAGCAGGATTCTATGGAATTAAATACCCTAAGGAGGCCATTGTATCTGTAAAATGATTTGATGAGCAAGGGAGTGCCTTGATAGCATACCCTTCAAAATTTGTCAAAATTTTATCCACAAGGACTTTGTAGGCTTTCATAACTGGGAACTTGCATTGGTAAATCCCTTTGACCTAGTTTACAATGAGCAAGGAGTCATCAAAAATGTTGACCTTGGTTATTTTCATGGTGATAGTTGTTTTAAGACCTATGAGCAAGGCTTCATACACGACATTGTTGTTGGTGCATGGGAAATCAAGTTTGAACGATAGGGGTATTCGAGCCCCTTGAGATGTGAAAAACACAATTCCCATGCCACCCCCTTGATCGCACTTGGATCCATCAAAGAATAGAGTCATATCAGCCTATGACTCAGGCTCATCAGAATCAGGTGATTCTAATATTTGGAAGACTCCATCATTGAGAATCTCCATGCTAAGAGGTTGATCATCCTAGAGAGAAGCCTCTACAAGTTGACCGGAAATGAACTGACCTTTAATTGATTTTTTTCCAATAAATTTGAGGTCAAACTTTATCAAAAACATGATGCGACTATGGTGATAAGTATGACTCATCATATATCATAATGGATTCTCTTTTGATACAACATATGTGGTATGACTAAGCATGTAATGGCATAACTTCTTGGTGATGAATACCATCGCTAGGCATAAATTTTCAATGTATGTATACTTAATTTTATAACTAACCAAGGTGCGGCTAAGGTAGTAAGTAGCCTGTTCCTTATGCAATTCATTATTTTGGGTTAAAATGATGCCCAATGCAATCTTAGTGGCTGAGATGTATAAATAGAATGGCACTCCTGGTTGAGGTGGAGCCAATACTGGTGGTGAATCCAAGTATTGTTTAATCGCATCAAAGGTATCTTGACACTCGTCATCCCAATGGAATATGACCCCCTTGTACAATAGTTTGTTCATGGGCCATAATTTATCAGATAACTACACTACGATGCGCTTGATAGACATGACCTTACCTTATAGGCTTCACAATTTCTTGATGGTAGTTGGGGGAGGCATCTCAAGTATTACCTTGACTTTGTTTGGGTCTACTTTGATGCCTATTTTAGAGATGATGAATCCCAAGATTTTTCTAGATGTGGCATTGAAGATGTACTTATTGGGATTCAGTCTTACGTTGTGCTCAAAAAAGATATCGAGGACTTTGCTCAAGACATCGAGATGCTCATGGTGTAATAACGATTTAGCCAATTAGTCATCCATGTAATCTTCCAAAATTTTGTGCAAATAGTCATGGAAGATGTATGTCATGGCACGCTGGTAGGTAGCACCGACATTTTTAAGGCCAAAATGTATGACCTTACAACAAAATGTTCCCCAAGAAATTATGAATGCCATATTGAGTTGGTATTATGGATTAATACAAATCTGGTTGTATCTAGAGAAACCATCCATGAGGGATAACATTTCATGTCCCGCTATGGTATCTACTAGGGTGTCAATGTTCGGCAATGGAAACTCGTCCTTAGGACTTGCTTTGTTCAGGTCTCAAAATTCGATGCAAATATGAATCCTTACATTGGGCTTCTTGATGGGAATCATGTTGGAAATCCATGGTGGATAGTCCACTGATATTATGAACTTGGCATCCAATAACTTTTGTAGCTCATCTTTTACCATTAAGGCTACTGTCGGATGTATTTTTCTCAACTTTTGCTTAACTAGCTTGGCCTTTGGATCAAGCGTCAGATTATGCATGCTAGATTCGGGTCCAGTTCTGGCATGTCTTTGTAGGACCATGCAAAAGCTTCCTTCTTCTTGGTGAGAAGGGCTATGTAATAAACTTACTCGGTGGGGGACAAGCTTTCCCCTAACTTGATACATTGAGGATTCACGGGATCTGAGCCGATATCCTTATCAATCATTGGTTTGATTGACATATGCGACCCCTCCTCCAACTTATGGGGAGTAGGGATCATATGAATGTCATCCACTGGGTTTAGATCATCAATTGGAACTTTAGGTTCAACCTCAACTTGGAAGACATATTGAGTAGGCCTTGGAGAGAAATGAAATGACTATAACATCTCATCGCAAGGCCAGTACTCGGAAGGCGATGGGGGAGAATATCTTCAATCAAATTCAATTGCCCCCAATTCAAGGTGTAGTAGCTGCGATGGGTTATTTGGATCTTGCATGGGTGTAAAAAGGTCTATGGAAATCATGTTAATGGACGGATGATTTCCCCTAGGTGGTTGGTGGTGTTTATTGACATTAGGATATCGTAAGACTTGTGGAGGTGGTTGCGATGGAAGCAGGATGAATGGAGGTGGTCAATGTGGCTGTGGGTAAACTTGTCCTTCTGGAAGGAGAAACTCTCACTAGAAAAGGTCATGTAAGAAGAACATACACAAATAACCCTCATGCTCATCATCCAACGAGATAATGCATGTGTATTCGACATACAAACTAGAAGAATTGATGGATGCCACTTCATAATCTGACTCAACAATATATGTCCACTCATAGGGAGACCCTTGATCTTCTTCCTCACTATCATGTGGAAGAGTATGCAAACTTTCACCTCTATCGTAAGATTGGTTGATTTTGTGAGATGTGTCTTGATCTCTCATGGGTGCAAGGAAGTAGTCTCCCAGTGAATAGACCCAATCAAGGTTGGTGTAGGGATCATGCACAAGCTCATCCCTATATTTTAGGATCAAGCACTACAAACTATCAGTGAGGACCTCAAGGGGTATAGGCTTGTGTCCCAACCCAGACTTATCATAAGGTATTTTATACTGTGGCTGATAAGGAATGTAGGTACCTTTCTCATAGAAGCCCAAATTGTATCCATGCCAATTGCAGAGGTGAATATACCTCATGGCAAATTTTGGATTGGACATGTAGTTAATATCCTCATAAAATGGCTTTTCATCCTCTTCCTACTGTTGATAGGGCTCTAAGCCATAGTCGAGACCCCCATAGATGAAATTTTTTTGATTCGAGGGTAGACTGAGATGCACGATAGTTCCCATAAGAAGACGAGGTTGACCCATATCTTACATCGACTCAATATCAGGGGTGGCTATGATGTTCTTAACCAGGTATTCTCCTAGATCGGTGGTGGCTAAATGCACTGTGACTTGTGGTGGTGGAGAAGGAGGGGACGGGAGTGAAGCTTGAGTTGATTCAATGTTGATCTCATTGGGTGTCTCCTTGTCCACTAGACTATGAATATTGTCTATGGATTTAAGGACACCACTCGGAGGAACCAGTATAATGCAAGAAATAAGATAAATGAATCGCTATTTTATAAGGAATTGCAGTTGGATTTGTATGGAGAACCAAAACAATTTATTAAATATATATTCTTTGATGCTTTTTAATACAATTATAATGCCCTATATATACTACTAATGGGTTGTCCATTTGAAGGGACACACCCCTTCCTTATGATTATAACAATAAATGGATCCTAACATGCCACCCTCCTTAAAAAGAGCTTTGTCCTCAAAGCTCAAAGGGAGGAGCTTCATCCTTTGTTTTCCAAGACGCATTTGCTCATGTTCTTGCACAAATTTAATGTCTTTTTTTCGTAAGCAAGGATATCGGAAAGGGGGAATCGTTAGTGGTGGATTGCCAAGAGAAATAGGAGAATCTTCCTTAGGATAATTGTGATGACAATGGGAAGAAAACCTGTGGAGTCCTTAAACACTTAAAAATGATGCCTTTAAAGTGGTGGTATTACTTTTGTATCTTCCTGTTGTTTCCTGGAAGAATCAACAAAAAATGAGCATGTAGTGACCTTTTTTCTTTGTTTTTGGATAGGTTTTACCATTTGGTGAGAACTCACTATCTGTGAGGAACTTGAGGGTAGTCTTTTTAGAGTGTATTTCTGACCTTCATTGTTCACTGTGTGGATGTTTACCTCAACCTTGCTTGGTCCACTGATCACTTCTTGCACATCGACCTCATTATATTCATTGTGGTGAGTAGGTGCACTGGCCGCTTTGGACATAATTACCGCATCTGCTTGCTCTATGGAGAGACAGGGATCAACTTCCTTCAATAAATACAATGTTAGTCTAGCACATTTATGGTGGGATCCAAATTGCTCATCACAATTATCGCAAAGGCCTTTCGATCGTCGTTCCTTCATCTCCTCAAAGTTGAGACGTTTAATTGGTAAAATTTGATTAGGTTTGGGGGTGGTGTAAGTGGTTTGTGCCTTCCCAATAAGTGTTTTTCCTAGTCTATGTTGATAATTGAATTTGTCTTCGACTAATTTGGCCAATCCATAGGTCTACATCGTGGTATAGGGATTGAACCTGGTCACCTCCATTCGAATTTCCTATTTAAATCCACTAATGAAGCCATTGATGAGAATTGATTCATCCAACCTTCTGTTGTGTTTGATGATATCCTCAAACCGCATTTGATACTCACGCATTGAAGTGATTTGACAAAGGTTGGTGATATTAATCGATGAAAGCAGATTGGGGTCACGAGATCTTCCATCGTCGGCCATTTGCGTAGTCATTGTTTGGAAGTTGTCACTAATTTGCTAAAAAATCGTCACAAAACCATCACGAGAAATCATCGACACAAGTTGCTAAAAGTCATCGTCAAAATTGCACAACAAAAATTGTCAAAAACTTGTCGTCAGATTTTTGCAGCAAAAAATCATCGTCAAATTTTGTTGCATAAATTGTCACAATTTGAAAAAGTTGTAATTTTTCATCGCAAAAATTGTTGTCAATTGTTTATAGAAAAAATTGTCGTCTATTTTTGTCAAAATTGTTAGCAAAATTTTAAAAATTGTGTTGCTTTAATATTTTTGGTTGACTTTGATGCTAAAAAAATTGTTTTCAACTTTATAGAGGAGCGAAACGGGGCTCGGCAGAGCAGCTCAGTGGCTGAGGCGAAGGGACTAAGCGATGCAGTGAGCGGAGGCAGGGGCGGTGGTGGTAGGTGGAGTGGCGGTTGAGCGTAAGGTATGAGGGACCGAGGGTGAAAAATAGTGGGGGTGGCAGTGGATATGGGTCTGAGCGGGGCAGAGGCTAGAGAAGGAGAGGTGGGGCGATGGCCAAGTAGAGGAGGAGACGAACGGTGGTCATGGGTGGCGGTCAAAGGGCAGTCAAAGGAGAATTTTGAGATGCAAGTGCCTCCAACCTGCACTGCCGCATGCAGGCGTATATGCCTAGCATGCTAGGCAACTAACTCTGGGCACCTTAGGGATTATAAAGCCCTATTTTTTGTTTCCTGCAGTGATGTGGGAAAAAACCTTAAAGGTTTTCCCCGCGTCGCTATCTCCAACGTCGAAGACTTATTTTCCAGCGTCGGAAAAACTTTTAATTTTTTGTTAAAAACCTTAGCTTGCAAATTTTTACTATCCCCAAAAAAAAACCTGTCATCGCCAAAATTTACCAAGCGTTATCGAAGTTAATTTAGATCACAAACTTGATGCTTGTTTTTGTGATTTGCTTCCTCCTGTTCTCTATTCGACCGTGAATTCTTGTGGATGGCAAATTCAAGGTTGGGATCCGATGTTGCTACGGCATCACTGGTGCATTGGCGAGGTACATCAGTGATCGTAATATATGCAGGAGTAAACCGATCTTCTCTGAGTGCATCCTAGATCACTGCGACTGTGATTGATGTTTTCTTTGTCGGAGTTCACTTATGGAAGTCGTTTAATGCCTATACACTGATTGAACCAATGTCATGTATTTTTCTTACTATTAGGACGGATTTCTATTATGCTTTGCTCATGTTTTCTCCTCAGGTTCAAGATTTTTATATTATAATTTTTAAAAAACCTTCACACACTATGCTTTTCTATACCTAAAAAATTAATCAATGATCGAGATTTTAATTTTTTTTTATTAGTTTCTTGTAAGGAAGAGGAGATGGGGTTTTTGGGCTTTGGAGATAATATAACCGAGGAAGAAGAACAAGATCTAGTTCGGATCTTTTTCGTCATCGAAAATGGATGCCAGATATAAATCGCCTGAAAAAATGTGTCAGAAAATTTATTTAAAGGTTTTTATAAGGTGTAGGTTTTAATTTACTTTAATTTTTCTCGTCGAAATTATATTTTATTGTCGAAAACTTATTCGCACGACGTTAATGGATTTTTATGCTGCTGAATTTGAATCCTTTGTCGCCACCAATCGCTGGGTAAGGTAAAATGATGTTTGTGTTTGCACTTAGATGGATTCGATCATCGGTTTAAGCTTTGTCGATTTTTCTAAGCGTTCACCGGAGTTTGACGTTCTCTGCCTGAGGATGTTCCTGCGTCTATTTTTTTTTTTTTGTTGGGTGCGTTCTGCATTCTATGTACCCTGGTTACGAGGATGCATTCAACGGAGTATGGAGGCAACAGAGGGTGAGGGCTCTGTTACGTCGTTTTGTAAGCAGCAGAAGGTGAGGACACCGTAAACATCGTTTAGAGGCAACAGAGGGTGAATATCGATCTCAATTGGCTCAGGTTGGGAAAAAAAATTGAAAGTGGAGGCGGATGTGATGGCTCTGATCCAGATATAAGGACACCGCTCGGAGGAACCAGTATAATGCAAGAAATAAGATAAATGAATCGTTGTTTTATAAGGAATCGCGGTTGGATTTGTATGGAGAACCAAAACAATTTATTAAATATATATTCTTCGATGCTTTTTAATACAATTATAATACCCTATATATACTACTAATGGGTTGTCCATTTGAAGGGACACACCCCTTCCTTATGATTATAACAATAAATTAATAATAAATGGATCCTAAAAATGGATATGGTGGATATGGTTGGAGGGATCTCATCAATAGGTATTTTCTCCATGTTTCTCAGTGGAGTATTCAATGCTGTAAAGACATATATGGGGGTGTTGATGATGAGGATGGTATAGCAAAAGATGATGATGGATTTATTGAAGGTGATGGTGAAGGAGTCAAACCTTAGCTGGATGCATCGATAGAAAATCCATATGGGTTGACAGTAAGGTTGACTCAAGGATTTGTTGCACCAAATTGTAGTACTTGAAGGGCTCAAGGTCTACAAAGATGATATGGACATACCCTTCATAGGTGTACTTTAGACACTGGTGAGTGATAAAGGGTACACACTTCATGCCCCTGATCCAAGGTTAACCCAGCAAGATATTGTATGCCATCTCACCCTCCAAGATGTGGCATAGTGTTGGTATAGTATTTTGTCCCACCTAAATAGGTAGGACTATCGTACCAACTATTGAGCATATGGCATCATTAAATGCTCAAATGGTATAGGTAGACATGAAAATATGAGATGTTAGGAACCCAAGATGTTTGAGAGCTATTGTAGTGATGATGTTGCTAGCCGAACTAGTGTTGATCAAAACTCTCTTGTAGGGTGTTCTGTTTACACATGTGATGATGTGCAAGGGGGATCCACCATATCATTTGGAATCGGCTTGAGCTCATCCTCTCGAAAGGTGATCACTAGTTTCGTACATTGTCGAACATACCCCATGAAATTGTTAAAGGAGTTAGACTCCTAGGGTTATAGCTCAATTGCCTTAAGGATCTCCATTAGAGCTTCTCGATGAGGTGGAGATTGCTAAATGAGATCATATATGGAGATTTAGGTGGATGTTGTTCTCAGGATCAGAGTAATCTTGCTATTTATCGTGACCACCAGTCGGGTGGGAGGTTTGGCATTGAAGGTGGCAAAGGCTACAACATTGAAGGAACATCGCTTGAAGCCATAGGTAGCACGAATGGGCTTGGGTACTGCTTATTCCTCATCATAATGTTGATCATGCTGATGAACCCTTGCTTAGGGTATGCCTGATGAGCCTTATTCACTTGTGGTACCAGCTTGGCCTATTTCACATGGTTAGGCAATAGGTTTTTAAAGACACCCATTTGTTGATTTTTTGGTGTGATAGGGTTATCAATCTGAAGGTCATTCCTATCGATCATATCTTGTACTAGATATTTAAAATTATAGCATATCTACACATCATGACCATTTTGCCTATGAAACTTACAGTATAGGTCTTTACGATATCCTTTGGGCTTTGGTGCATTGGGATCGATAGGTCGACACTCAGGAATATTAATTGCCTTAGCTGCATAGAGGTGCTCAAACAAAGAGTCCATGGACGTAAAATATCTTATGTTCTCAAACAAAGAGTCCCACCGTGATCGCCACTGAAGTATGGGAAAAACAGTGCACCTAACAAAGTTAAACGAGATGCATCTACCGCTAGTATTGATTAAGCATTACAAAAGGACATCAAAGTAAGCATGATAAGCCAAATAAGTGCAAGACAGGAATTTTTTATTTATTATTTTATAAATTCAATCACGGTTACATAAATATCCCCTTGAGGGCTCTAGATTGATACACTCATTACAAAATGGTTCCCAAGTATCAAATCCTTTCAATAACTCTAGTGCACTGCCAATGTTTTTCCTCGTACCCACGATTGAAGTGGGTAGGCCTACGATGCCACCACTTTATTCCTTGATATTATGATCCCATGCTCCTTCCTCATGCATTGTAGAACCTACACCTACACACAATAAAACCATATTTCATCAATAGCAAGTGTGGATTGTGAAACATGCAAAAGCAATACATGCAATAATAGACTAGAAAGTGGAAATATGCAATGCGACCATCCAAAACAATTCCAAATGATTCCAAAATTTAGAAATATGTATAAAAAGTTATTTTGGACTGATATAATTAAAAATAGTAAGGAAATTGTAGTTGTATTCATGCGATTATGTGGTGTTCCGATTAAGCCAGCAAAACCCAAAATGGATAATTTATTTTCCTAAACATCTCCAAATCATACCAAATATGGACAACATATATAAAATAAAATTTGAAGAGGACCCATGTAAAAATATTAGCAGAATTGATCACATATCTATGTGCATCTTTGGGTGATGCAAGTGAACCTATAAAATATTAAAAATGTGATAACTCATTCAATATAGCTCCAAATTGCACAAAATTTGAATAGTATATTTCTGATCTATCCTAGAATAAGCCTATTTTAAAAAAATAGGAAAATATGCTTTACTCTATGACCATCCCTGATAGGGATGGTGGTGACTATCATAGGTTGGGGGTCATCTTGGGGTCGGACGAACACCAGACCTGCTAGTTTTCTACCACCAATTCCACTAGGAATTGGTCAGAAACTCTCTCAAATGTGTTGTTATAAAATTTGGGGGTGAAATTCACTAAATTGGTCAGGTTTTGTAAACAAATTGAGCCTCTTGAATCACTCGAGAACCTCCTTTGCCAGGTAGATATTTCGAGGGAAAAAGCACAAAAGGTTGAGGGGAAATCTTGGCAGCACTTCATTGCAATATCACAAAACTCCTCTCTATGATTTGGGTGGAAAAGGGATCCACTTTATAGATAAAGGAAGCCTATGGCTAAATGGGCATGCAAGGACATGCAGGTCAAGAGGCACCATTTATCCAAAACTTGGCATGCATTGGAAGGGGAAGGGAATCTCTCTTTTTGGCCTCCATTCTGTAGCATGTCATAAGTATTTTGCGTCCTTAGGTTTGCATGCTTGAATATGTGGGATAAATGGTATTTCAATCCATATTTTGACTTTTTAGGAGTCAAATACCATGGCCATCCCACCCAGGGATGGCCACTTACGATCATCCCTAGGTGGGACGGTCATGAACTGTGACCATCCCAAGGTGGGACGATCATGCCTATGTCGCCCAAAACCTCCCAAAAGTGGGGTAGAGCCTTACAAGAGTGTTTAGGACCATTGTTTAACCTCTAAGGGTTGCCCAATGGGGACATATGATGTCAACTTAGCCAATGCTTTTAGTCACCTAATAGGATTGACATGATTTTAGTGTCTATAAAAGTAAGGTTCCAAATCCACTACAAAAACCTCTTGTATAACTATAAGTTGAGGTATTCTATGTAGAACTATAGGAATATCTTTTATCACTCCCACAGTTTTAATCGAGGTTCCATCTAACTGCAAAACATATGGGCTGCTTCTGGTGTATTCCATCCATATGATGTCACACATAAAATTTGGTATTACAGTAGTGACAGCTCCTGAGTCTATCATACAATTATGAACCACCCATCCTTTCATCTGGAGAGAAATAGAAAGGAGGGGATCTATTTTTCCTATAGCATATGTCAAACTGGCTTGAGCTGAATTCAACTGAGCTGGAGCCTTACTTTTGTTTTTCATGGACCTCAAATATTCTTGTAACGAGTCGATTTGCCTTGGAAATTGTAATGCATCGTACATACTCACTTTAGAAGGAGTCTTATTCATTTCTTCTACTATATTGAAAGGCAGTGGATCGATGTTTTTCTCATTTTCTTTGCAAAAGTATCATACTTGTTCCTATATCCTTGAGTGGCATCTATCCTTTGACGCTTGGTCAAAGAGGGATATCTCAATTTTTCTCTTGCCTGCTCATAGGTTTCAATTTCCTTTTCTAAGGGGCCTTCCTTGCGCATCTTCGTTTCTTTTTGACCTGGGCTTTGGGGTACCTTTTCATGAGAGGCTCTTTTCTCAACCTGGTTTCTCATAAGTGAAGGTACTTTTAGGGGATTAAGCTCTTGGGGATCTACCTGGAGGGGTTTCTTCCCTGACCTATTCAGAACAACTACTTGCTCTACCAAATGCATCATTAGATTATGGTTTTCTTCCCTAATCATTTTTACTTGCCCTTTATGAGTCTTTTATGATCTTTCAATAGCTATCTTTTGGATATAATGTAGATGGATCATACATAATTTATCACTATGGGGATCATTACATGTAGAACACTAGAAGTCTGATTTTGTCAAAGGTTTGGTAGGTTCACTATCATCATTAGTGTAAACCATATTTTATCTCTTTGATTTCTATTGCTTATGGAAGCTTGATCTCTTGTTACCTATGAAAATATAATTGGCTAGAAACTTCTCTCTACTTCTCTTCTTTCCATTGAATTCATCTTATTGGTTAGAGTTTTCAGAGCTGATTGCAGGTCCAACAAGGCTGCAAGTTTAGTATTATAAGTTGACAAAACTGATACAAGAAATTTTGAAACGACGGGTAATATTGGGGGAGCGAGGGGTTCTTGTATCATTGGGATAGTAGGCTTCCTAGTCCATTTGGGAAGATATGTATTAGAAGTAGAAGCAGGACTTGAAAAATTAATATTAGATGCTTGTGAAATATCTAGGAAGATATGCATTATCATATTTTGAGGGAACCTTCTGATGGTAATGAGATCTTTCTCTGCTTTCTAAGCTTCTTGGAAATTTTTTGGGAAGGTAAACACTCGATATTGTCTGATAACCATGCTTATATATAAATTAAAAGCTCTTAGATAATAATACATTGCTTACTCATGTATAGATATCAACCCATTAGGTACTCTCTTCCAAGTATGACTGAATCTGATATTGAAATTGACTATTTTCTTCCTAAGGATGCTTCTAAGTAATAGTGAACTAATTGATAATATAAAAGGGATCAGCTTGTTAGGAAGTGCTCTATACCAGTAGAGCATCTTTCCCTTCAAGAGAAATGACTAACAGTATTATCATTACGTCTTCCTCTATAATGTTGTGTATTGGTGCTAATGAGGCTACATCTTGGCAGTGCTCATAAGTCATTTTCCTTATGCCATCATACTGGGGCAATGCTTTTAAATCCGTTGTAGGGATCTGATGTTAGGCTGATAAATTTAGGGGACCTGAATGATTCCATGTAGAGTAGGACAAATTTGGTTGATTTAAAACCATTATAGCTACAGTTTTGGTTGATATTGTAGTAGTATGGATAGTTGTGTTTAACAGTCCACTAGTAGCAGTACTAGGGAGAGTTGATGGGGAAGGATTTAATAATACTGTATTAATGGTAGAAGAAGAGGTTGATCAAGCAACAAGTACATGATTAGCTCTGATTCTACCGAGTTGTAATTCAAAGAACTCAATGGGCTCTTCAAAAAAAATTGCTTTAGATTTGTTTTTCATAAACCTTAATATTTAACTAGCAAAATGGATAAAGGATTTTCTTAGATTTTAACATTTCAAATGGATTTACCAGCTGATTGATAAAAAATAAAAAGGAAAAATACAACCATCATAACTTTGGTCTATATAGATAGTGGAATTAGGTCCCATAGGGCATGCCAAAAATTGTTGGTGCAAAATCTGCCTTTGGTTACATTTGCACCCAAGACTTTTCTAACATTGAATGATTGGGTTTAAAATAGATATTACCCTACTCAATCTCCAAAGAAGGTTGGTTCCTTGCTTGGTCTTAGAAAAAGGGGAAAGAGTAGAGTGTATAAAGAAATTGTTGGCAATTTTGGGTACTTTGGGTACATTGCCTTTGCTCAAGTATATAAGTTGTCATTGATGTCAAGAAGCTTTTGAAGGAATTTGATTTGATGTCAAATAATTTGTTTTGATGAAGGTTACGGCATGACAGTTTCAAAGGTCTTTTGCAAACCCCAAGCTGACAGGTTCGAGAGAAAGAGCTCGCAGTGAAAAAGTGTCGCGATATCGTGACATGTCGGGTTTTCGCGACCCGAAGAACAGAAAAGAGCTAAGGAGGAAAAGTGTCGCGATATCACGACATGTCGCATTTTCGTGACTTCAGCAAGAGAGAGAAAGCAATTTAGAAAAGTGTCGCGATATCGCGACATGTCACATTTTCGCGACTTAAGCAGGAGAGAGAAAGCAAGTTAGAAAAGTGTCGTGATATTGCGACATGTCACAATTTCGTGACTCAAAGAGCAAAGAAAATGTACAGAAGCTGAAAGCGTCGTGATTTTGCGACAGGTTGCAAAGAAAACGTACAGAAAGTTGATAGCGTCGCGATTTTGCGATGGGTTACAAGGAAAGCGTACGGAAGCTGAAAGCGTTGTGATTTCATGATGGGTTGCAAAGAATGCGTACAGATGCAGAAAGTGTCACGATTTCGTGACAGGCAGAAAAGAAAGTAGACGAAAGCAGAAGTGTCGCGATTTCACGACAAAAATTGAAAGCAGGTCTTCTATAGAAGTGTCACGATTTCACGACAAAAGTAGAGAGGAAGGTCATGAAGACATAAGTGTCGCGATATCGCGACAGAAGTGAAAATGAAGTCTGTAGAGGTAGAAGTGTTGCGATTTCATGACAAAAGCAGAAAGGAGGTCGACGAAGGGAGAAGTATCGTGATATCGCGACAAAAGCAAAGTTGATGCTAACAAAGATAGAAGTGTCGCGATATCACGACAAGAGCTTAGTTGAAGTCGAAAAATGCTGAAGTGTCGCAATATCGCGACAAAAGCCAAAATAAAGTATACGGTTGCAAAGGTGTCACGATATCGCGACATGTTGTAGTTTCGCGGCAAAAGCTATAGAAGAGTTACAGAGGCGGTTGAAGCCAACAAAGTTAAATGTGAGCCGAAGAATATTAGGGTTTGCAGTCGACGAAGATTAGGGTTGTGCAGCTGACTAAAGATCAGGGTTACAACCGACTAAGATTAAGATTTTGATCTTGAAAGTGTTATTATAAAATGCAGGCTATTTTGAAGAGTTGGTATGGTTGTTGGTTGTGACATTCGCAGATAGAGCATAGAATGAGAAGTTCGATCGTCGAGAGCAGAGTGCAAAATTTTATTGAAGAATGCAGAGTGAGCGAAGAGTCATGGTGAATTGTTCTAAGTGTCGCTGTGATTGCGCAGACAGTGTAAAGGTTGAAGTTCGACCAAGTGCGACTGTGAGTGCATAGAAAGAGCAGAGGGCGTAGAGAGCACAAAGGGCAAAGACGAACGCATAGTGTTGTTGTATGAGAACAGAGGTGCACTGGTTCTTTGATAAGAACCTAAGGATAGATTTGGTAAGTCTTTGAGAAGGCTTGTGTGCAGAGGATTGATTTGTTCAAGTGTTAGACTGATCTGACATATAGAGGAAGACTTGTACTAGACCGACTAACTGTGTTTGGTATAGGTTGCTGAGCTGCTATGGACGTGATCATAGAAGGCAGAGGTCTCTTAGGCTAAGCATTGAGGACAGGAGGTCTTCGATGGAAAGGAGTTCCACATGCTAGCAAGAGGTAGAGGCAGTTGATCTTCTGAGGGATCATTTCCAGACCAGAGGGGAAGGTATCTCCTTTAAGTAGAGGCTCATAAATCCAGAGCAGAGGCAAAGGTATATCCTTTGAGCAGAGGCTCATAAATTCTGTTTGGGGGAAGGTATCTCCTTTGGGCCGAGGCTCATAAACATTGTAATTGGGAAGGATTCCCAAAGAACTTTGAGATAACTTTTAGAGAAAAGTTTTGTGGACGTAGCTCGACCATTCGGGTGAACCACGTTAAAATTGGTGTCACTTTGTGGATGATATTGTGCATTGCTTTGATATTGCTTTGGGTATATTGCTTTACTATTTTGAAGTATAAAGGAAAAATTAAAAAGAGGTCTTATACTGTTCACCCCCCCCTCTCAGTATAAGCTTGTGTTCTTCAGAAATGGAAAAAAACTACTACTAGAAACGTTAAATGGGTATGGTTAGACAACAACAAGGAAACATATACAGTTTTTGCAAATAAGCATTCTTTAAACCATCAAATAAGAACAACCAATTCTATGGGGTAGATTAAAATAACTATAAACCTGCTAGAATCGTTAACTTCATAACTAATGGAACTCAAAGCATAGAAATTTAGAGATAGAATTAAAATGATTTGCATTCAACGTAGCTTATATAGAATTTAACATATATTCATACATGATTAAACACCAATGATCCAAAATCTAGAATGAAGAATATTTTATTGCTTTCATAAGTCTATATACATTGCCTTGTAAATTTCCAAGATTCGACCCTTGATTAGAGTTGCTCATCCTATATATATACATCTTCTCATAATAGAAAAACTAAAGTTTATTATAACAAGAAGAATAGAGTAGTAGATTCTTCAATAGTAGGCAGTTAAGTTTTTTATGTCACTGCATGCCCATGTCGATATTCTCAGAGGCGTTATGACCCAACTATCTTCCATTTCTTTATATCAAGCTAACAACCCACAAAAATTGGATCGATTGCAAAATTACGACTATCTTCTCATATTTTGCTCTTTCTAGCTCTCGATCTATGAAAACTAGACCGATTGTGAAATCACAACTATCTTTTACCTTTTTCTCGATCTTGACCCTTGAAAACTAGATCAGTTGTAAAAAATTGACTATCTTCTCACCTTCTGCTCCTTCTGGCTCTTGGCCCACAAAAATTGGACTGGTCATGAAATTGTGACTATCTTTTTGCCTTCTGCTCTTTCTAACTCTCGACCCACAAAAACTAGATTGGTTGTGAAATTACGACTATCTTCTCATCTTCTACTCCTTCTGGCTCTTGGTCTGTGAAAATTGGATCGATCGTGAAATCATGACTATCTTCTCACCTTCTACTCTTTCTAGTTATCGACCTACAAAAATTGGATCGATCATGAAATCGTGAATATCTTCTTACCTTTTTCTCTTTTAGGCTGTCGATCCACGAAAACTGAACCGATCGTAAAATCGTAACTATCTTCTATATTTAGCAAAATTTTGAGAAGTCTCCTCACTCCCCTTAGTGTAGTCATTTTCACCTACAATAGTTCTCATCTTCCATCTATCATTTGAGGATATTAGGGGATCAGGGCACTCATGGTTCCAAGATAGACATGCTTCTAAATGCATTTACTTATTTCATTGCAAAATTGTAAATATACAAATTAAATCAAGTATCTATATATCTAATGCATAGTATTTTTTTTTTACATGGTGGAATCGGTAGTCGCCATGAATTCGAGCAGGTTTTCTAGCTTTTATGGCCGCCACAGTATTCTACGCTATCCGCCCTGGAAGCCGCCACATAGATCTTCACGCAATCCGCCCCTATAACCGCCATGCCACAATAATTTTAAACCTTTTACGCCATTGAAAGCACTAATAAAGGGATAAGCATTTAGTCCGACGAGGCCCGAGATTTGAACCTTGGACCTCCGCCCCACCTTATGGGGTTTGGATGAACCAATTGGTGTACACCTCGAACCTTGGACAGTAATATCTAATGCATAGTTGGTATCATAAAAATCATCATTTTTATCTTCACCTCTCATCAATCATAGAGAGTCTTCCAACACATGCAACTAGACCATAGGTTTTACTTTAATTAACTCATTCAACCCTTATTTGAAAATTAAAGTCCCATACCTTCAATCATCAAACAATCTAGGTTTCTTTAATCAAGAAGTAGCCATCCTTCCATTGCTTATAAATTAAAGTCCCATACCCTTAATTTACAAATATCTCATATTTATGAAGTAGGGAAAAATGGTGCACTTAAATATGGGTAAAAATTTACATTTATTCCCTATGTCTAATGAGCATCAAATCGAAAGCATGCAAGTAAGATGGAAAAGATAGCGAGTAACAAGAAATGAAGCAAAGCAAATTGATTTCTTATTAATTGGGTGGATAAAATCTAGGTTACATAGATTTCCCCTTGAGGGCTCAAATTATTGATACAACTGTTACAAATTTTGGGTGCCCGAGGATCAAAATCCTTCAAGAGAATCTAGTGCACATCCAATGTCTTTCCACATACCCACACTCAAAGTGGACGGGAAAAAGGTTACCGCCACTTGTATTGCTAATATTTATGTCTTATAATGCTTCCCCAATGCATTGTATGACCTGCACATACACACAAGGAAACAAGAAATGTCAAATAGCAAGTGTGTATGATCTAAAACATATAATCCCTATAGGCAAGAAAGGAGCATATGTAGCACGCCTATACCAAATCAACCTCAAATGCTATGAAATTATAGGGGTAAGTAAAATAAGATGTCTTGGGACAATATCATCATAAATTGAACCAAAATTACACCTTTAGGCATGACATAATCGCAGTGCACTTCTCCGATTTGCAAAACCCAATACAAGCAATTTGTTCCCCCCAAACATATCCAAAACATATGAAACTTGGACCAAATGCATAAAAAATATTTTAAGATGACCCATATGGTTAGATTATAGAAATTGGTCTCGGATCCTGATACATGCTCCAGTGGGTCCCGCAAGCCTACAAAAACTTCAAATCATAATATCTCGGCTAATATAACTCGGAAAAGCATGAAATTTAAACTACAACATAATATGATAATATAGAAAATGCCTATTTAAAAATATTCAAGAAATGTTAACATATTTGTATTCGTTCCAGGGTGGGACGAATAGGACTATCACAAATTGGGGGGCACCCGGGGGTAGGACGCCCATCGAATCTGCCTAAATTTTACCACCAATTCCACTGGGTAATGGTCCAAAACACTATGAGAGGTATTTTCATCAAATTTGGGGTGGAAATTCACTCGATTGATAGGTTTTTGTAAACAAATTGCGTCTCCTTGAGTCACTCGATAACCTCCTTCGCTAAGAAGAGATCTCAAGAGAAAGAAGGCACAAGCAGGTGAGGGAAAATCTCAGCAGTGCTCTATTGCATAAATCTTAAACTCATCTCTCTTTTTTTTATGTGTAAAATACATCCACTTTATAGCCATAGGGGGCTCATGTGCAAAAGGGCATGCAAGGGCATGCATGGCAAGAGGTGCCACTTGGCCACTGGGGTGGCATGCATTGGAGGGGGAAGAGAATCTCCTAAATTGGTCTCCCTTATGAAGCATGGCATAAAGATATTGCGTTCTCTAACTTGTAGGCATGGTTAGGCAAGATAAATGACCTTTACTAGGTGCCATTTGTCCAGATTTGACTTTTTGTCAATCAAACCTGCTATTCACCCCACCCTAGGACGAATGCTACTATTCTCTCTAGGGTGGGACGAATAGGATCTGTATTTATCCCAGGGTGGGACGAAAAGGAACAGGGGGCCAAAATATCCCAAAAATAGCCTAGAACCTTCCAAAACCTTGCACAAAGTGGCTAGAACCATTGTATACCTTCTAAGGGCTGCCCTAGGGGCCTTGGTGCGTCAACTTAGTCGTTGCTTTCGGTAGCATAATCGTATTGACCATATTTTAGTGTCTACAGATGCCTCTTTTTGGTATGCATTATGTGCAGCATAGTGTTGAGCAAAAATAGATGACTAAAATGTTCAATTATTAAGGTTGCTCAGTAACCTAACCAACTTTAGATGCCCCAATCCTGGAAAGAGCATGTGTTCTTGAATTCTTGCTTTTGATGAGCTAAGGAACTTGCTTAGTCTTGGCTATTGTTCAGTCATGAATTAGGAGGTCCAATTTTTCATGCTTACAGAATGCCAAGCATTTTGATTTGATATTTTGTGCTTTTTTTTTATCCCAAGCAGGAGCATGATTGTCTTTGTCAATGATTCTTTGAACGAACGTAATTCACCCGATTGAGTGTGTGCTTGTTGATTTGGAACTGAGTATGACTACCCCCTCAAGTGAAAAGTCGATGATGGAAAGACCAGTGAGAAAAGTGATGAGTCACTTGAACTAGATGACTTTTGTTAAGGTTCCCTTCAATTGGACTCATTGAAAAATGGAGCAGTTTTGGAAGGAATTTGACGATGTTATTGATGCTTCATGGAATAGAAGAGTTGTAAAACCTCATTATCATGGGGCATTCCAACCATCATGGCCTTATTAGGGATTAAATTAGTAACTCTTTCGTGTATCCATGGTGACTTTGGGTTCCATATTGATCTTGAATGAATTCCATCAAATTTGACTTGTTTTTGGTGGGTTTTGGACCCTTTTGTTGTTGGCACATTTTGGGGAGGAAAGGAAGGAAATACCTCATTCCCATGGAGTAGTCCAGCTATACTAGCCTTCTTAGGGAGTGAAGTGATGTCCTTTCTAGGCCTTGAAGACGGTTTTTTTTGCTTGTATTATGTGAAAAATTGATCAAAATTAAGCTATTTTTGTGGGTTTTTGGACCCGTTTTGGTGCATTTTAAGCTACTTTGATTTAAAAATTATGTGTTCATCCCAGGGTGGGATGAATGCAAATTTGGTATTCATCCTAGGGTGGGATGAACAGCCAAAAGTGCATCTTCCCCACACTAGGACAAACACGACCGCGACAAGCCTATATAAACCTCAAATGCGAGTTTTGGGCTCATTATTGCATGTTCTCTTTTGGGATTTGAGAGGTGAGGAGGAGGGGAACAATTTTATATAGCGAAGTTCTATCGAACTCATCCCACAATCACCATGAGTCAGCAAACTAAGGCATCCAATGGAGGATTCGGTGCTAGGCGGGTATGTACTGACTCTATTACTACGTTATTCTTGATTTTAAAAGTGTAGTGTTTTTTTTAGGCATATCGCATTATATAATAGGTAAGTAAACCTAATTTTGATGGAATATACCATATTTTGTTTTTTTATGTTTTTGTGTAATTAGATTGCTTTTTTAGATTATTTTTGCATTGTTTTTGGGCATTTTGAAGGCTATTTTTAAGCATGGTGAATGCCTGCTTATTGCTTTGCTTATCTTTACCAGGTGGTGAAGAGTCAGTACCAAAAATCAAAGCTCTTCAAGACCACTCGAGATGCCTTGATAGAGGCTGATTGGGAATAGGTTGATGCCATGGGTCTCAAGCAAGTTACACGATTAAAGCCTATGATAGGTGACCGTGCCTACTTGACCGCCCTTATTAGCTTATGGGACCCACACACCAACACCTTCCACATACCGATGGGGAATATGACAATGACACTAGAAGATTTCTACCAGATTTTACGGATTTTGATAGAGGGGTGACCGATCCACTCTACGCATCATGACCTAAGAGGTGTAGTGCTAACAAGGTACTTTGGCGAGGATGCGGATGCGCCAAAGGTATACTACTAGAATGGAGAGATATTGGTGGGGTTTTGGTATGAGGAGGGGGTATTGGAGGTGAGGCATGCACTACTGATGACCCTCATCTCCAATATGCTTCTCACTAATTCCTCAGGAGCCAGGTTCCCATGGAACCTATTGGAGCTGGTATACGCATTGGTGGGGTGCACTACATAGGAGCCACTGGTGATGGCTTGGGGACTACACTGCTAGCACAACTCTACAATGAGTTGTACGAGATCTGCTACCATCGATAGAAGGGCTTGGGGTGTAGCTTTTTTTTGCAGTGCTAGGGATGGCAGCACATAGCTATGGGGCGACCATATGAACTACCATTAATTACCCATGCGTAGCTAGTATACAGGGAGATAGGATATGGTATCCTATGGCAGAGGGCTCAGGAGAGAGGGAAAAGTCATCATTTTGCAAGCGATGTGGATCACTATGCTGATGATTGTTTATGACTCTCACAAAGGCAAGTGATATGACGACCCTATAGGGACTTTCTGGATTGGTTTGATGCTGGAGATCAGTTTCACTAGGTGAGGCAAGGTAGATGGTTGATTACGAGGCATGGCACTGAGTGGGAGTACTTCCATTTTACTCAGGTTATGCAATAGTTTAGGCTATGTCAGGGATTTCTCGGGGAGCCAGTGGTGTATCAACACCACGAGGATGAGAGGAAATTGAGCTAGCCTATAGTGGAGGAGGTGGGAGAGGAGGCAGATCCTGTAGTAGATGTCCCTGATGTGGAGGATGTCAGGACTATAGAGGAGTATGACTCATGGTGGATGATGCACCAGTGGCAAGGCCTGGGGGCCCTTGGGAGTGAGGCATCTAACACAACATATGAGGCTATGTAGGATACCCCTAAGGAGGACCAGGCAGAGGTGGGCGAGCCCCATGGATATCATCGTTAGACATATGAGAAGGTAGACCTCCTAGACTTAGGAGATCAGGATGATTATGGGGATGTAGATGATCATGGTGCATAGGCACAGCGGGGTATGCAGGATGACCAATATATGAAGCTATAGGCAGAGCTAACCAGGACCAGGAAGGAGAGAGATCTCCTTTGAGTATAGGCACAAGAGGATCAGACTGAGATAGCATTGCTATGGGCACAACTGAGATCACAGGATCCTAGGTAGGAGGGATTTGGTAGTGAGGATGTGGAGAGGCTACGGGTGAAGGTGTTATGATTACAGTCAATGGTGGAGACTTACCAGGTACAAGGACAACAGAGGCAAGCCTACACTGATTAGATAGATATAGAGGTAGTGTGCCTTTGAGGGCATCTTCCTGATGATGGAGAGACTAGTGGATCTCATCGTACTCGACAGAGTGAGACAATGCAGTCTTCCTCTAGGATGGAGGCACCGGGGTCTAGGCAAATGACTGACAGGGCTGGTGGTAGTAGGCATGGGGGATCATAGCAAACTCGAACTACAGGTGGTAGTGTGATTCGTAGCATCAGTCCTACATGACCATGATGATGGAGACTCTTGGAAATATTTTTAGCTTTTGGCTTTTTGATATTGGTGAGGTCTGAGGACCCACTTTATTGTAGCCTATGGGTAAATTTGGAAACTATGATGTATATTTATTTTTACCATATATATATATATATGAGATTTTTTTGTGGTCATCATGTGTCTCCTTTATTGCTTTATGAGATGGATGCAATGTATGTATTTGCTTTCTGATGATATGTTAGATGCTTATCATGTATGCTTATGTTGTGATAATTTGATTTGATACTATCTATATGTGTGGATGCACAATGAGATGGATGAATTGAGTGATTTGATATGATGAACTGTGACTAATGATTTGACACACTATGTTAGCACCATAGACTATATAAAATGCATTAATTACTTTTTTTGTTTTTGTGTAATGGATATATGGAAATGTACTATTGCAATGTGATAGAATGGAATAGATGAAATGAGATGTTAGAGAATGTAGATGAGGTTTTCATGAGACTCAAACACTCTAGATAACTTGATCAAAGGTTGTATACTGACTATGCAAGATTTTTTGACAAGGTATGAATCTTCTAGGATGACTAAGATACTTCATATCCCTGTGTTTGCAAGTGAGTTCATTCTTGTGATATGCATAAGGAAACTACCATTTCCAGATAGGCTATCCACCAAACCTGTAATGAGTATCACCCTATGAATGTCACGATCCTATATTTTGTACTTAGTAGGATTAGACCACTAGGTAGTATAAGTTACCAAAAGCTAGCTCATCCACATGTAAACATTGGTATGAACACATGCAAAAGCTAATGTGACAGACATATCATAATGCATAAGGATACATCCATTGCCAGGTAAGCTCTCCACCAAACTTGTAATGAGGATCACCTTATGGCTTGTCAAATGCTGAGAATTCTAGGGATTCAAGCTCCATGTCCTTCTTTTCTTTAATTTTACTGGGATACTTGCTCATATGTAGTGATGAAAATCACTATTTATTTTGTATTTTATTTTCTTTGAGAAATGGATTTTGGAAGTGGTGATAACCACTGTTTATTTTTCTTTTGAAGTTTTGCTTTTTGTGGTATTTTGATTTTGAATTTGTTTTTTGGGATTTTGCTTTTTATAGTGGTGAAAACCACTATTTATTTTGGGGAATTGGGTAGGGAAGAGCTTGTCCTTTTGCCAACTCTCAGCATTCTCGAACCATTCGCACGAGGGGATAAGTAGGATAACCTTTTTGCTTAAAGAAAGCTAGACCACTTCGTAGGTTTCATCTTTCCTTGCAAAAAACTTGGATTTATTAGTGTGAAAATGTGTTGGGATTTGATGTATACAAGGTACAATCTAAGCAAGACTCTACCTCCTAAAAATCATGATAGCTTTCTACAAAATATGAAAATAAAACTAGATATGGGTAAGTGATTGAAAACCCTAATGACATTCTAGAACAGATGGCTAGGTGAAGGGAACAGACACAAATATGCAAACAAAATGGGGAGTGTAAGTGGAAATGATAAGTGGAACATTGAACTATATGAATGATTACTTTAACAACATTGATTTTGAATGATGACTAGTGTACAGTCATAGTTCTAGACATGTATGAGCAACTCTAAAATGCTAACTGCAATTATGAGTATGCCTAATGCAAGCGATGACAAAATGCAATGGGATGAAATGTGATGCAATGGGATGAAATGTGATGCAATGTGATGCAATGTGGTGCAATGCTGTATTTTTGTATTTTTGATATTTTGATGATGTTTTTGGATTTTTGATTGATATATATATATATATATATATATATATATATATATATATATATTGTACATACATGTGAACAACGGATTTATTTGGGGCCATTGGGGTTGTTTAGGTGACCAAAGGGTTTACATATACCTTTGGGGAATTTTGGGTTGACCAAGCGGGTTATAGACATGCTTGGAGCCTTTTGGGGTGACCTAGACGGTCATGGATCACCTAGGGGTATTTTAGGTTGACCAAGAGCATTTTGGGGTGACCTAGAGGGTCATGGACCACCTAGGAGCATTTTATGTTGACCAAGCAGGTTGTAAGCACCCTTGGGGTTTTTTGGGTGACCTAGATGGTCATGGACCGCCTAGGAGAATTTTAGATTGACCAAGCAGGTTGTAGGTACCCTTGGAGCATTTTGGAGGTGGACCACAACACTCTAGGCATGGAAAGGCCACAAATTAAGGATGTTCAAGGTTTCAGGATCCTCAATTCCTTCAAGGGAGGCTAGGTGATAAGTCTCGGGTCTGATATGACTAGTGATGATAAAAGGACCTGACTAGTTTGCTACAAACTTGTCCCTCAAATGGGGTGACAAATTAGAATTATGTTGGTTTTCTTTCATAACAATGTCACCAACCTAAAAGTCTCTACGATGGACTTTCATATTGTAGGATCTCTTAAGTCACTCTTGATAAATGCATAGGTGCTCAAGAGCATTAACATGATGTTCATCAAGCAACGTAAGCTGATATAGGCAAGTTTGTCGTGCGATGTCATCATCGATGAAATCCTGCATGGATATGCGCAACTATGGGATTTCCAGCTCTAGAGGTATGACTACCTCGGTGCCATACACTAGTGAAAATGGAGTAGCTCTAGTGGGTGTCCGAATGCTAGTGTGATAGGCCCATAGATAAAGGGGCATCTATGTGTGCCAATCAATGTGATTCTCTTTGATAGTTTTCTTGAGAATGGTAATCAATGTTTTGTTGGAAGCCTCTACTTGCCCATTTGCTTGTGGATAGTAGGGTGTCGAAAAGCTATGTTGAATATTATACTTTGTTGTTAAAGCATGCACATATTTACTCTTAAGTGATGTCCCATTATCCAAAATGACCTTGGATGGAATACCAAATGACAAATAATATTGTGCAATATGAACTCCATGATGCAGAGTCCTGTTGTAGTGGTAAGGGGGATTTCTTCCACCCACTTTATAAAATACTCGATAGTCGTAATGATAAATGTGTGAAGGCCTAAGGATGCGGGGGAGATTTTCTTGATTAAATCCAATCCCCATTGTGAGAATGGCCAAGCCGATTGAATCGGTTGCAAGGCCTGAGAAGGTACGTGTGTCAAGTTAGCATGGTGCTAACACTTTACGCACTTCTTAATATATGTGCAACAATATCACTCTAATGTTGGCTAATAATAGTCCATGTGAAGAATACGCTTTGTGATGGCCATGCTGTTGAAATGGCCACCACAAGTATCGTCGTGTATTTGTGCGATTGTCCAAATCGACTCTTGATGCTCTAAGCAACGAAGGAGGATCCCTTCATAGCTCTGACCATATAGAATGTCTCCTGGTAAGACATATATTTTTGCCTTCCATTTAAAATTCCTCTTGGCGATGTGCGACAATCCAAGAGGGAGATTACTGTATCGCTCCAAATTTTTTGCATCCTTACCTTCAGGCTATAGGATCCGCGCCCGAAATGGGGATGCGAGAAGGATGGGACAATACCTCAGACTGAGAGGCCCTTTTAAGGTCCCACCTCTCGGGGGAGGGGTATAAAGGTGAATTTTTGATGGATGGTGGGTTCACCAGGAAACTTTTGAATGGTCGTTTCCACGCCTAGGTTGATAATAGGTTTGATGTGTTCATTTTATGTTCAATCATTCAATTCCCAGGTTTGGCCAAGATGAATCTAAGCTAATCTATATGTCGATGCTGATTTTATGAATACAAAAAACATGAATAAATGCTAAACACAGAGAATATGCTAAATAGGATAGAACATACCTGATTTTTGGATGTCTGATGAATATTCTGAGTCTTGTAGCAGTCCAAATCGTCTCAAATCGTATGTAACCATCTAGAATTGCATAGAATCGTCTCAGATATCAGTCGGTCGTCTGAGATCAGATAGGATCGTCGACGATCTGAAGAATTTGTTAGACGAATTCGTCAGAAACCTGCAATCACAAAAATAGATACAAAATATCAAAAATGCAACTGCAAAAGCAAGGGGAAATGATAAAAATAATAGTAAATTTGCCTAAATGATAGATCCAGATAGAAATTAAAAGGAAATGCATTAATTTAACAATTTATTTTGACTTTATCATGCATTTATATTAAATGAGGTGAACGCTAGGATGCATAAATATAATAGCCCAAGATAATGCACAAAGAAATGCAAAAAAACAATAAGGAAATGCAAACTCTGGATTCTGATTGCCCCCAATCTGGACTACAGTCGAGATCACCTCCAATCGTACAAGATCGTTGTCGATCTACGACAGGATCGTCCGAAATCATCTGTAATCGCCTGCGACAATCCAAGCTTGTTCTGGCTGAAGAACAGTAAGATTCCTGCAAGAAAACTTGAAATATGCAATGCAAACGATGGTGCGGGGATGCTCAATGTATAAGGAACTAAATATACAAGGAAATTCGTCAGCTAGGGGGTTTAGGGGGATAAACTAAGAAAGTCCCAATTTATATAGGATTAGGGAGAGGTTAGGAGGTTGGAGATCATCCCAATTTGGGAGATCTCCAACGGGGGAGACTCTAACTGCGTAGACACGCTTTCGCCCGAGTTAGAGAAGGTTCGTTAAAACATAAGCTAATTATGAAAATTTAGTTTTAGGACGAAATCGTCTGGACATTCTGTTCCAGATGAATTTGTCAGATCTGGAACGATTTCATCTGATCGTCGACGATATCGTCCAACGGTCAAAACAAATCCTAAAAATGGTGCAAAAAACAAGGAAAGTAGGTAATTGGCAGTTAACTGGCGGTTTGGGGTTAAAATTTAAATTTTTATCTTTTTATTAAGGTTTAACTGTGCCAATTTTGGGGTGCTACAATTACCAAGCTTTAGGTACTCCTTGATTTGCATGGACCAGTCTTGTTGTGAGGAAGCCTCCATTGCGTGAATCACCTATCCCTCTTGAAGTTCTCCCAAGCGAATGTTGATTGGGAAAAAACTTGTAAGAATAGCATTGTACTACTATCAAAAGGGTTTTGAGGGAATAAAGTCCCCTAGGCAGCATGATTCAAGTGCTCATGAATGTGCGAGAATCTCTCTTGGTGAGGTTCAGTTTGAATCAAGTGGACCTATGGCATGGCTTGAGTGCTCCCACACTCAACTGTAAATTGTGATATTGTTTTAACCTGAATTGTTGGCATCTCATCAATAGGGTTCTATGATATCAAGGACCCTAGGGAAACCATTGTATCCATAAAATAATTAGATGATCAAGGGAGTGTCTCAATGTCATACCATTCAAACTTTACCAAGAATTGATCCATGAGGTCTTTGTAGGCTTGCAAATCTTGGCACTTGCATTGGTAGACCCCTTTGACCTGGTTGACAATGAACAAGGAATCACCAAAAATGTTAAGCTTGGTTATTTTCATGGCGATAGCCGTTTGAAGACGTATGAGCAAGGCTTCGTACTCGGTATTTTTGTTGGTGCATAGTAAATTGAGTTTAAATGATAGGGGTATTAAAGCCCCATGTAGTATGAATAACATGATCCCTGCGCCACCCCCTTGCTCACATTTAAAACCATCGAAGAACAGAGTCATATCGGCCTACGGTTCAGGCTTGTCAGAATCGGGTAATTCTGAAATTTGGAAGACTCCATCATCGAGTAGCTCCATGCCAAGAGGTTGATCATCCTGAAGAAGAGCCTCTACTAGTTGATCGATGATGACCTGACCCTTGATTTATTTTTATTCGATAAATTCTAGGTCGAACTCCATCAACAACATGATCTATTTTTTCGTGCGACTATTATGATAAGTATGACTCATCATGTATCACAATGGATTCTCTTTAGATACAACATACGTGGTATGGCTAAGCATGTAATGTCGTAGCTTCTTGGTGGTGAAAACCATCGCTAGGCATAACTTCTCAACATATACGTACTTGATCTCATAGCTAACCAGGGTGCAGCTGAGATAGTAAGTAGCCTATTCCTTATGCAGTTCATTGTTCTGGGCTAACATGGTGCCCAATGCAATCTCAATGGCTGAGATGTATAAGCGGAATGACACTCCTGGTCTAGGCGGAGCCAATACTGGTGGTGAAATAAAATACTATTTAATTGCATCAAAGGCATCCTGACACTCATCATCCCAATATAATGCAACCCCCTTGTGTAGTAATTTGTTCATGGGTCGACACTTGTCTGATAATTATGCTATGAAGCATTTGATTGACGTGATATTACCCTACAGACTTCGAAGTTGCTTGATGGTAGTTGGGGGAGCCATCTCTAGGATTACCTTGACCTTGTTGGGCTCCACTTAGATGCCTCATTTAGTAACTATAAATCCCAAGAGTTTTCCATATGTGATGCCAAAGACACACTTCTTGGGGTTCAGCCTCATGTTATGCTCAATAAGGCGATCGAGGACTTTGCACAGGACATCGAGATGCTCATGGTGTAATCTTCCAAAATCTTATGCATGTAGTCATGGAAGATGTATGTCATGGCACGCTGGTAGGTAGCACCAGTGTTCTTAAGGCTAAAGGGAATGACCTATAGCAAAATGTTCCCCAAGGCATTATGAATGTCGTTTTGAGCCGGTCCTCTCGATTGATACAAATTTGATTGTACCCCAAGAAACCATCCATGAGGGATAACATTTCGTGGCCTGTTGTAGCATCTACCAGGGCATCAATGCTCAGAAAAGTAAAATCATCCTTAGGACTCACTTTGTTTAGGTATCAAAAATTAGTGCAAATGCAAATCCTCCCATACAACTTGTTGATGGGAACCATGTTGGAAAACCATAGCGGATAGTCTATAGAAATGAAAAATGGCATCCAACAGCTTTTGTAGCTCATATTTGACCATTAGGGCTACTGTGGGATGCATCTTTATTAGATTTTTCTTGACAAGCTTGGCCTTGGGATCAAGCATCAGATTGTGGATGACTAGATTTGGATCCAGTCCCGACTTGTCTTTGTAGGACCAAGCAAAAGTTTCCTTCTTCTTTGTGAGAAGGGTTATGTAATCGACTTGCTCTTTGAGGGATAGACTTTCCCCCAACTTGATATACTATGGATTCTTGGGATATGAATCGATATCTTTGTCAATCATATATTTGATTGACATATGTGACCCCTCCTCCAACTGGTGAGAAGTAGGGATCAAGTGGATATCGTCAGCTAGATTTAGATCTTTAATGGGAACCTCAAGTTCCTCTTCAACATGGAATACATTGTGAGTTGGCCCTAGATAGAAATGAAATGGTTGTAGCATCTCATTGCAAGGCTAGTACTCAGAGGATGATGGGGGTGAATCTCCCTGATCAAATTTTATTTCCCCCAAGTCGAGGTTAAACAGCTTTGATGGATTATTCAAATCTTGCAAGGGCTCAAAAAAATCTATGGAAATAATATTTATGGATGGATGATTTCCCCTATGTGGTTCGTGGTGTTCATGGACATCAGGATATTGCAAGATTTTTGGAGGTGGCTACGAAGGTGGCAAAATTACTAGAGGTGGTCGATGTGGCTGTAGGTGAGCTTTCTCCTCTAAAGGTAGAATTTGTCGCCATATGGGATGGTGTAATGGGAACATGTGCAAAAAAAACTCATCCTCATAATTCATAAGGATGACTCATGGGCCTTAACCATCTGAACTATCAGATTCAATAGGTGCTACTCCATAATCTAACTCATCGTCATATGTCCACTCATAAGGAGACCCCTAATCTTCTTCCTCATAGTCGTGGGGGAGAGTGTACAATCCTTCACCTCTCTCATAGGATCATATATCATCGAGAGGTGGTTCATCATCTCCTAAGGGCATAGGGAAGTAGTCCCATAGTGACTAGATATGATTGGGGTTGGTGAAAGTATCTCGCACAATATTATCTCTAAAGTCTATAGTCATGCACTCTAAGCTATCTGTGAGGACGTCTAAGGGCATAGGCTTGTTGTGTTCCAAACTAGACTTGTCATAAGACATTTGATACTATGGTTGGTAAGGAACTCTGGTGCCTTGCTCATACATGTCTAACCCATAACCATGCCAATTACAGAGGTGAAGGTACTTCATGGCAAATTCAAGGTTGGACATGTAGTTGATGTCCTCATAAAATGGTTCTTCATCCTCCTCCTATTGTTGGTAAGGCTTGATGCCATAGTCAAGGACCCCATAGATAAAATTTTATTGATAGGGGGGAGACTGAGAGGTATGATAGTGCCTATGGGAATATGAGGTCGACCCATGTCCTACACCAAACCTATATTAGGGGTAGTTGTAACATTCCTAACCATGTACTCCCCTAATATGGTAGTATCTAGGTGTACTGTGACCTAAGGCTATAGATAGAAAAGGGATGAGAGCGAGATCTGATCTGATTCATCATTTGCCTCATGTGGTAGCTCCTTGTCTACTTGGCTAGGAATCTCCTCTATGGAGATGGTGGAGATAGTTGGTTGGACCTCATCAATAGGCTGCTTTCCTAGGTTCCTAGGAAAAGGATCCAGGGGTGCAATGGGCATCTGGGGGGGTTGATGATGAGGACGGTATGGTGTGAGACGACAATGGATTTCTTGAAGGAAATGGTGACATATTCAAATATTGGTTGGATTGATTCAGTTGAAAATCCATATGGGTTGATGGTAAGGTTTACTTAGGGAGCTACTGCACCATATTGTAATACTTGAAAGGCTCTAGGTTAGCAGAGACAACATGGACTTGCCCTTAATGAGTGTACTTGAGGCATTGGTGAGCGATGGAAGGGACACACTTCATGTCCCTGATACATGGTCTGCCTAATAGGATATTGTACGCCATCTCACCCTCTAGGATGGCACAATGTTGGTATGGTCTTTTCCCCTACCTGGATAGGCAGGACGATCGTACCAAACATCGAGCATATGGTGTCATTGAATTCTCAGAGGGTGTAACTATATGTGACAATATGGGATGTTGGGAGCTTCAGATGCTTGAGAGTTGTTGTAGTGATGATGTTTCTAGAAGATACAATGTCTATCAACACTCTCTTGCGTCCTATTTACACATGTGATGATGTGCAATGGAGGATATACCATATCATTGGGAATCGGTTTAAGTTCATCTTCTCGAAAGGTAATCATCGGTTATATGCATTTCTGCACATGCCCCACAAAATTATTGAAGGAGTTGGACTCCTAGGGCTGAAGCTCTATTTCCTAAAGGATCTCCATAAAGGCTTCTCTATGAGGTGGCGATTGTTGAATAAGCTCATAGATGGAGATTCAGGTGGACGTTATTCTTAAACTCTAAGTGAGCTTGCTCTTAATTATGACCATAGGCCTAGGTGGGATGCTCGACACAAGAGGCGATAAAGGCTATGATGTTGAAGGAACATCACTCTGAGTCCTAGATGATGCGACTGGACTTGGGTACCACTTATTTTTTGTGTCGATGTTGATCATGCCGAAATACCCTTGCTTCAGGGGGCATGGCGTACCTCATTCACCTAGGGCACTAGCTTGGCCTGCTCTGCATGGGTAGGCAAAGGGTCTTTAAAGACCTCCATCTATTGGTCATTTGGCGCGATAGGGTTGTCCACCTAAAGGGCATTCCTATAGATCATGTCTTGCACCACATTCTTGAACTTATAGCATATTTGCACATCATGCTTGTTTTGCATATGAAACTTGCAATATAGGTCTTCTCTGTATCCTTTGGGCTTCGATGCATTTGGGTCAATAGGTCGACTCTCAAGTAGATTGATTGCATTGGCTACTAAGAGGTGTTCAAACAATAATTCCATAGACTCTACAATGGGTGTGAATTGTCGCTTGGAGCGACGTTGTTGATTTTTCCCTTAATAATTCTTGTTTTCCTTGGCATAGTTCCCAGGAGTGGCTTGATAATTAGGCTTTTGAGGTGGCGTTGCTTGTGCTGGCCCTGGGACACTAATGGTAACCTGATTTACTATTGTTAGCTTAGGCTGCACTAGGGTATTCTTAGCATTCTTGTTCCACTCCTTCTTGCAAGGCTTCATAATATCTCCCTCTTGAATCTTAATGTCTTCAATGATCCTAGCCTATGCTAGGGCATCTTCAAGAGTCAAATATTGTTGTAGCTACAACAACAAGGAGATCAGCTTCAGGCAGCTCTTGGCAAAAACCTGAGTCAACTTCGACATGGGGAGTAGATAAGGTAGCTTGGTGAGCAATGCTCACCACCTATTACCATAATTTGCTATTGACTCATCGTCATACTATTTTAACCCAGCAAGATCAACCAGCATCACCTTCCTCTTGGTGTTGAAGGCGAAGCATTCTAGGAACGCGTCTACAAGTTGATCCAAATTGTGGATGCTATACTTTAGAAGTTGGGTAAACCACTCTGAGGCTGGGCCAGAGAGGGTAGTCATAAATTTCCATAAAAGCAAAGTATCGTTATCCTAAATGCCAAAGAGTTAACTCAGGAATTTAGTGACATGTTCCTATGCATCCTCCTCTTCCTTAAAGGTAGCCAACTGAAGTAGCTTGAATTGCTCTAGATAGGGAGGGGCAAGAATTGAAGCATGAAGGGGTTGACTATGAAATTGGTGCAAAGTGAGATTTTGAGATCCAGACCCAGAGATATTGTTCTCTACTGACTCTAGGTGCTCTAGTAATTCCCAATATGCATTCGAGGATTTAATCTCCTCATCCTTGCTCTTATCTTGCAGTGGAGGTCGAGGATCCTCCAACTTGTTACAATGTGGTGGAATGTCACCCCCATACCTTGGTAAGGTGTCTCCAAGTACTATACCTCTGGATCATGCTCAGTGTAGGCCCCATAGGGCGTCTCTCGAGCTAGTATATAAAGAGGAGTATATGCTCGTTGTGGGCGCCCTATGTTTGTCCTGGGAGGCAAATCTTGATTTGGCCTAGGAGGTCACATAGGCAACATTGGATAAGGCCTAGGAGGTAAGTACCATCGTGATCACCATTGAAATAGAGACAAATAGTGCACCTAAATATGGGTAATAAATTGCATCTATTCCCTATGTCTAATGAGCATCAAATCGGAAGCATGCAAGTAAGATGGAAAAGATAGCGAGTAACAAGAAATGAAGCAAAGAAAATCAATTTCTTATTAATTGGGTGGACCAAATCTAAGTTACATAGATGTCCCCTTAGGGGATCAAATTATTGATACAACTATTACAAATTTTGGGTGCCCGAGGATCAAAATCCTTCAAGAGAATCTAGTGCACATCCAATGTCTTTCCACGTACCCACACTCGAAGTGGGCAGGCCAAAGGTTTCTTCTACTTGTATTTCTGATCTTTATGTCTTATGCTACTTCCCCAATGTGATGTATGATATGCACCTACACACAAGGAAACAAGAAACGTCAAATAACAAGTGTGTATGATCTAAAACATGTAATCCCCATAGGAAAGAAAGGAGCATATGTAGTGTGCCTATACCAAATCAACCTCAAATGATATTAAATAATAGGGGTAAGTAAAATAAGAGGTTTTGGGAATATATCACCAAAAATTGCATGAAAATTGCACCTGTAGGTGTGACGTAATCGTAGTGCGCTTCTCCAATCTGCAAAACCTAATCTAAGCAATTTTTTCTCCCTACACATATCCAAAACATATGAAACTTGGAAATAATTCATAAAACAACATTTTAAGATGACCCATATGGTCATATTATATAAATTGGGCTCGGATCCCGATGCATGCTCCAGTGGGTCCCGCAAGCCTACAAAAACTTCAAATCACAATATCTCGGCCAATATAACTCAGAAAAGAATGAAATTTAAACTAAAGCATCATATGATAATATATAAATTACCTATTTTAAAATAGTAAAAAAAATTAACATATTTGTATTCATTCTAGGATGGGACGAATAGGACTGTCACAAATTGGGGGGCGCCCATGGGTGGGATGCCCATCAAATCTGCCTAAATTTTACCACCAATTCCACTAGGGAATGGTCCAAAACACTAGGAGAGGTATTTTCATCAATTTTAGGATGTAAATTCACTTTATTGATAGGTTTTTGTAAACAAATTGTGTCTCCTTGAGTCACTCGGTAACCTCCTTCGCTAACAAGAGATCTCAAGAGAAATAGGGCACAATCAGGTGAGGGTAAATCTTAGCAGTGCTTTGTTGCATAAATATTAAACTCCTCTCTCTTTTTTTTATGTGTAAAATACATCCACTTTATAGCCATAGGGGGCTCATGTGCAAAAGGGCATGTAAGGGCATGCATGGCAAGAGGTGCCACTTGGCCACCGGGGTGGCATGCATTGGAGGGGGAAGAGAATCTCTTGATTTGACCTTCCTTCATTCTATAAATTAAAGGCACATACCCTTAATTTTTAAAACAAACCATATTTATTCAATAAATCAAAGCCACTTACTTTAATCTACTACATAAACCCATTTTTCTTAATTTTATAAATTAAAGTCCCATACCCTTAATTTACAAAACAAACCATATTTATTCAATAAATCAAAGCCACTTACTTTAATATACTAAATAAACCCATTTTCCTTCATTTTATAAATTAAAGTCCCATACCCTTAATTTACAAAACAAACCATATTTATTCAATAAATCAAAGCCACTTACTTTAATCTACTAAATAAACCCATTTTCCTTCATTTTATAAATTAAAGTCCCATACCCTTAATTTACAAAACAAACCATATTTATTCAATAAATCAAAGCCACTTACTTTAATCTACTAAATAAACCTATTTTCCTTCATTTTATAAATTAAAGTCCCATACCCTTAATTTACAAAACAAACCATATTTATTCAATAAATCAAAGCCACTTTCTTTAATCTACTAAGTAGACTCATTTTCCTTCATTTTATAAATTAAAATCCCATACCCTTAATTTACAAAACAAACCATATTTATTCAATAAATCAAAGCCACTTACTTTAATCTACTAAATAAACCCATTTTCTATTATCTAATTAAATAATCATTTAAAAGTTATTTTCCTATGATTGATTAAACATCAACCAAGTTCAATACAATCTAAATATTAAATAAAATAAACCCTCAACCCAACCCAACTATCCAAACACAACACGACAGAGCTTACAAAGCTTAACAAGACCTCGTACGATATGCTCCATCTCTAGTGATCCCAAAATATCTGATGAAGATGGCAACTATACGAGAGTTTTACCATATAGATGAATTTGGAGAGGTGTTGTTGTCGATATAGTGCTACACAGGTGACAGGGGATTTTACTGCCACCGATGTGGTATTTGTGGAACTCCACACACGTTTGACGATTCTAGGAGGGAGCAATTCTCATAAAGCATAGAGTACACGAGTCACAAATATGCACTGGTTTAAACTACTTGGATGAAACTAGATGACAAGCAAGCATAGAGGTGATGCTAAGGTTTAGTATTAAAGGATGGTGCTCATCCTTACAGAATAGCCTATCACTGTTGAGTCCCTACACTAGCAACAAGTCACTCAGCTTCTCGGTAAGGGCCACACACACATGCAAACAGCTAGTTACACAACACTGGTTCCTAAGCTACCAAACAACAATAAAGACCACTATAATCACCCATTATCTATCCCTTCAACATAGGGGGAAAGAATAGCAGTGCACCCAATCAACTAGCAATGCCTTAACGAACCAAGAATGAGTGGTTGAACCCGACTACAAAGTAAAATATGACATGAAAATACAAGCGACGCCTAGCAAAACATTTAAAGGTATTCAAATCTATGTTACCAACCTTATTTACTCTTAAACATCACAAAGGATGTGATTCTATGTTCCTAGTTTGCTCCTAAAGTCGTTGGTTTTCCATAGTGCAATCCTTCCTTCTTCGTGCGTAGGTGCGAAATGACTCTTCCTTGCTTTCCCCATTTTCCAACCCTTATTTTGCCCCTACTCACTCCTCATAAGGAGTCAAATCCACTTGCCTCCATCTACCACCATCCCTTCACCATTACTCCCCTTATCTCCTTGATGAATGGGCAAGCTCAAATCCGATCTACAATCTTTTAGAAACTTCGCCATTAAGGTGTCCCTTCCCATGGTAGATTGAGGACTTTCATAATTCTTTAAAATAGATTTACATCATCAATAATAATTTTCATTATTATTTTCTTTGGATAAACCTCTTGTAAATCATTTATAAAAAGAGAACTTATTATTATCATAATACATTCATTGTTTATGAAAGAAGTTCTATTATTATCTATAATTTTTATTTATAAATGAAACTCTTTTGTCATTTAAAACAATAAAAACTATTACTTATAAATGAAACTCTTTTATCATTTAAAAACAATAAAACCTATTATTTATAAATGAAACTCTTTTATCATTTAAAAATAATAAAACCTATTATTTATAAATGAAACTCTTTTATCATTTAAAAACAATTAAAACCTATTATTTATATACATATATACATCAAGCATAGAATAGAAGGTTTTCTTACCAATTACTAACGTCATGCTATTCTTTTTACAAAAGGTTTAAGCAAAACAAGGAGCTTCTTTTAAAACAACCAAATGCATGTTTTCCAAACCATTGATGCAGATAGTGATGAAGTAGAATATTATCAAACATATGCAATAGATAAAGAGGGAATGTTTTTATCAACCTAGTCACCTATCTCAGCATCAAGAATTTACGATAGCTATTAGGCTATCTATCTGTGGCTCAATGTGTCTAGCTGTTGACGATTATCCCTAATCGAATGTATGCCTAAATGAAGGTATCCATCAAAGTTACCCCCGATTTGCATTAGTCATCACTTCCCCAATCTCAAGTACCCCCGATTCTGGAGGATGACTCTGCTCCTTCCACCTACAAGTGTACCCGATCCTACACATCTCGGCAATATATCAGTAGTATTTTTCAAATCAACTAAACATCACATAGTTGGTTCAATTGCCCAAGTTAGGTATTAAAGTATCATAGATTAATACATTGTTTCTTTGTGTTAAAAAGTATTCTAGGGAGGGTCATGACACACACATAACTTAATAATAATAATAATTTGTAAAATATATGAATATCATAAGTAATATAAAAAGGAGTCTATAGTAAGTAGAGGGAGCGAGTGCAAGCTAGGAGGAAGGAGTAAGTATTAGAAAGAAGTAGGAAACAAAAGTAGTAAGTAGGAAGCAAAGTATTATCAAGTAGCAAGTGCAACTTCTTGTTCCAAATCTTAGAAGAAATTCAAAAATTAAAGGATTCATATGAAGAAAATCTAGATAACCTGGAAAGAAAGTCATTTTTGAAAGTCCCTACTAAAATTAAGGATGCCCTAGTTGGAAGTAAGGATGATTTAGGTGGAAGTATGATGCCTTAGGTGGAAGTATGGATGCCCTAGTTAGTGATAAGAAGAAGAGCAAGTCTATGACAAAATCCTATCCAAGTAGTAGATACTACATTAGAGGTGATTATCAGGGATGAGATGATTAAGCATGATATAATGGTTCTTAAAACTAGAGGGTTAATATGTAAGTTCCATGGATACTGGCCAAGTTTTTTTTGAGATTTAAAATTGGATCAAGTGAAAGTGGGGATTGAATTCAAATTACTCCATGACTTTTCTTTCAAAAGTATTTTTCCTCATTATCTTCTCTAGTTCAAAAATAAGGGATAAAATAATTGATGGAGACCCTTGGTTTAGGGGTAAAGATGCATTATATTTAAGATCATGGAGTGAGAATTTTTCTATGGAGATAAAGACTATTAAAAGGCTTTTGGTGTGGATTAGGCTTTTTGGACTTCTTTATCAACTCATCAATAAGGAGGTTTTGAAGAATATTGTTAATACTCTAAGTGAGTTCATCCAAGAGGGACCAACTACTAAGGAGATAAGGCATGTTGGATACACTTGAATATGTGTTGCCATGGATATTTCAAAACCTTTACCACAATACATTAGGATTAAATCTAAATCAAGAGAAGGATTATAAAAACATTGCATTTTGATGTCACAAATGTCATAAAATCGAACACATGGCAAGAGATTAGAAAATAAAAATGATGGAGAAAGAGATGGAAAATTTTGGGCTTGATGTAAACTTTAATGTGAAACAAGGAGCTCATATCATAGGAGAAGTGGGATCAAAGCAAGGATTTTCCACTCCTAAGAAAGTGGCAAGAAAAACCCCTATGTGTCATCAAATGGCAAAGGTTATTATAGTTCACTCAAATCAACCATTAGAAGAAAAAATGACCCAAGGGATGAGGAAGTACAATGTGCAAGTTTAAATATAAAAGGAGTCAAAGGTGTGAAGGAATATGGAAAGGAAAATTTTAAAGCAAAGGAATATGGAGAGACAAATTTTAAAGCAAATAAGGTCAATGAGGTCAAGGTTAATATAGGGTTTCAAGAGCAACACAATAAAGAAAAGCATATGTAGGACATCCAAGGAAATTTAGGGTTTCCAATGAAGCATAAGAAAGTAATGACTATGGAGGATCATCCATTCACTTTTAAGGTTTTTAGGACAACATAAAGAAGAAAGTGTTTATGAGGCTATTCCTTGCATTTCACATTCTTTAGGGCAACATAAATATTTAGAAGATAAATCTCATAATGGAAAATATGAAAAATAGAAGAGATTGATGAAGATGAGAGTGTTAGTGGGAATAGGAAAAGGAGAGGAATGCCATAAAATAATGAAAAAAGAGAAAAAGAAACTTAAAGGGATATTGATTTGGGAAGTCAAAAAAATATCATAGGTGTTAACAAGAAGTGGGGCTAAGCCCACTAAAATAAAAAGTGATGATGATGAAAATGATACCATTGGATATTAGGGATATGAATAAGACCCCTAAAAATATGTTATTAAGGAATTAATAGGTTGTTATAGTCATAAGCTTATTTTAATAAAATAAATAAAATTAAGTAGTGAGAAATATAAAGATGCTTTTAAAAAGATTTGGAATATGAGTGATTATCTAGTAGTTTCTTCTATAGGAGCTTCAGATAGTATTGCAAAAATATGGGATAAATACAAATGGGATGGGAAATTGTTAGAAGCAAAAAGTAATTGGGTTGCTAGACTATTTTGTAGGAAAGAGGAAAACATCAAAGTTAGGGTTATAAATGTATATGCTCCAACTATAGTTACTTGTAAAAAATGTTAGAAGGACCTTAGCATACTTTTGTGAAACATAGTGAATGATTCATTGTAATCTATGGATTCTTGGGGGTGATTTCAACACTATTCTATCTCCTTTGGAAAAGAAGGGTGGTATTCCAAGATGGTCTAAATCAATATAAAATTTTGCTTCATTTGTCAATTCAAATGGACTTTGGGATGTTAGTCCTTCAAGTTTTCAATATACATGGGATAATAAATGCATTGGACAAACTCATATAGTATAAATATTGGATAGATTCTTGTTATCGAACAAATGGTTGCAAATAAATTATACAATTTGTTTTTAGATATTTTATTGCAAGCAAAATCAGATCACAAACCCTTTCTTTTGACTTGTGATTTATCCAATAATGGTCATCACAAACCATTTTCTTTCTAGTCTATGTGGCTCCAAGACCCCAATTTCTTCTAGATGGTCATGTTATAGTAGGATGATGTAAATTTTGAAGGATCATGTGTACAAGTTTGTTAAAAGATGAAATATTTAGAGCAAATGAAGATTTGGAATGCCAAATTTTTTGGAAATATTTTTAAAGAAAAAAGAAATTGAATCCAAGCTCAAAAATTTACAAGAGATATTATAAACTAATGGAATAGATTAGGATTCTTATGTGAGAGGAAAACAATTACTTTTTTATTATCATAATGCATTGAAAAAGGAGTCATATTGGTTCTAAAAATATAGGGAGAAATGGCTCAAGGAAGGAGATAGAAATACAAAAATAAATCATGCTACAACAAAAATAAATTTTTCTTTTCATCACATCAAAAATATTTTAACTCTAGATGGATGAAATATTGAGGAAGAAGAAGATATAAGAAAGGAAGCAATTAATTATTTCAAAAATATTTTGTTAGATACTAGGCAAGATAAGGATGCAAAGGATAAGCTTTTGCAAAATATTACATCAATTATCACATAAGGACAAAATAAAATTTTGATGAAGATATCTATGGATGAGCCACTTGAAGTGGTTTTCTCTATCCATCCTAACAAGGCACTTGGCCCTAATGGATTTCCTACAATTTTCTTTCAAAATTTTGAATTTATTGAAGGGTGATATGTTGCAGTTGAAGAGGCTTGGAAAAGGAAGGCTATAATAAATGATATGTCACTATTATTACATTGGTTCCCAAGAAAGGCAAGACAAAATATTTTGATAATTTTCATACAATAAGCCTTTATAATATGATTTATAAGACCATTTCAAAAATGATGGCAAATAGGTTGAAAGGCATTCCAGATTATGTTATCTTAGAGGAACAATGTGGTTTTGTTCATGGTAAACAAATTCTTGATGGTATAATTATTGCATAGGAGGCCATACATTCTCTTTATTCCATGAAAAAATCAAGTATGCTTATGAAATTAGATATGAACAAAGCACATGATAGAGTTTCCTAAAGTTTTCTACATGATATTTTAAAAAAGTTTGGTTTTGATTATAGTTGGTATGAATAGATTAAATATTGTTATAGCATTGCAAAATATTCTATTTTGATCAATGGTTCTCCTCTTGGTTACTTCAAGTCATCTTGTGGACTTTGCCAAGGTGATCCACTATCTCCTTGTCTATTCATTATTCTTGTGGAGGCATTAAGGAGAGCTTTCTCCAAGGCAAAAATAGAAGGAAAAATCAAAGGTATTCAAGTTGCAAAAAATGGTTTCTTTGAATCTCATCTCCAATTAATTGATGAAACTTTTCTTTTGGGCCATCCCTCAATCGTTGAGGCCATGGAGTTTAAATAAATATTATCATTCTATGAGAAGGTCATTGGATAGTTGGTTAGTAGTATAAAATCCAAGATTTTTTTCATGAAAACTACCCTATATTTACAATGAATTATTGCAAATATTTTAGGGTTTAAAATTGAAAAAATTTCATCAACCTACTTGGGTATTCCTTTGTCTCATAAAGGAAATAAAAATGAGCTTTGGGTCTCTTGTTTGGATAGAATGAAAGCTTGTTTGGTAGGTTGGAAAGGTAAGTTCTTAAACATGGTAGGAAGGCTACAACTCATAAAATTGATATTTTTATAAGAATGACACCCAATAGAAGTCACAAATAACTTATTAAAAATAAAAAAGTCTATAGAGTTTTATATGTTTAGGTGTCATAATAAGATAAGTCTTGCGGGACAATACAATGGTTCAGACTTTGGCTCTTCTTTGGGAGGTCCAAGGTTCAAACCACAATGCATTTTTTTGTGTAATGGGGATGAAGGTATTAGATCAACTGGTTTTCGTTGAGTGTTTTCCAGCTTGAGGTCGACGATTCTAATCTCGAGCCCCTAACCAAGTGAAAAATAATAATAATATAAGATAATCATAAGTAGAAGATTCTTTTAAAAGGATTTTAATAATGTTGTTTACATGGTTGTTATGATGAGATATAATATTATAATATAGTATAATATTTATTTTACTTTACTTTTATTTTATTGATTTAAAACTAATAAATTTAAAAAATATACATGTATGTTTATAATATCATGTGAAGAGAGCTCAAGTGATCCATTTATCAAACTTTTTAATCACCTACTGATAATGCAACCTATTTGATATAGGAGGTATAAGAATTAAATTAGATTGGGAGAGTAAGTTGTGCACAATATTTTAGAGTTTAGAAAAATACATATGTAAAATCATTTATAACCTGAGTGGGCCTAACAGAAGAGACATTGAAAATCTTAAAGATATCCCATGTTAGAATCATCTCAAATAAGGTTCCATTAGGATTGAATGATGAATATATGTATTATTTTAGAAGATTCAAATCTGGACCTCCTTTTTTAAAATCTAAAAATTTAACAGGTTAAATAATACTATTTAATTAAAACTATTTTTTAATAAAAAAATTGAAGAATAATTTGAAAAACTTATATTAAAACAAGATCATTTACAAGTTGGGATGAGACTTCTCCCAACCTTAGCCAAAGAGAACACATGTTTACAATAGTAAAAGAAGATTCACATTGGAGCCAAATATCATATACTATATTTCTACAATGGTTGTTCACTTTTTTACAATTGTAAAAGAAGATCTACATTGGAGCCAATTTTCCTAAACCATATTTCTACAATGGTTGTCCAAATTAGCTAAAAACTGGATTTGCTCACCAACCTGCCTAATCATATCATCCTCAATAGTCATATCACTATGCCACTGAACCCCTACCTCCTTCTCATTACCCATCTTAACCAAAAATTCTACCACTTTATTTAGATCTCTATTGACATAAACTGTAATCACAACATCTAATTCCCTCCAAGATTTCTTAATTTGAGTGCCAAGAATCCTAAACCTCCATGTCTTCAAAGAAAATTTCCTTATGCAATCCAAATATCCTACCATTATTTGAGAAATTGATTCTAGGATTATCCTCTTGTAATCTTGTTTTACTACCCAAATAGAAGTAGATTTGATAGCTAAGGCTTTCGCTTCATTGTTCATGGCCCTTTCCAAGCCTTGTAGTTCCCAATAGAGCACTTGTCCCAACATGATTCCTACAAACCACTCCAATTCCAACTCTACCTGGATTGCCTTTTGCAACTTCATCAATATTAATTTTAATCCAAACTTCTAGGGATGGTTTCCAACTAGATCTGTCCTACCCCTCTTGCACTTCAACTTCCTTCTCCATTATCCCTATAACAGCCTGATTTTCCTCTTTAGCATGCACTGCCATAGTTTTTGTGACTTTGCTCCAAATGACCTGCCAAACTCCATCTAAAGAAGAAAATGTTTCTCCAAAAAATTGGCCATTTATCTCGAACCACACTTGCCACCAAATGAATTTTAATATAATCTCCCAATCGATACAAAGATCTTTAGATTTAAATATATCCCTCTTCCATATTTTCCAAATAATAGTCTAATTCAAATCACCATTAACTCAAATTTTATAAGATAAAATCCATCTCTCCTAGATCTAGTGCATAAATTGACACTTAAACATCAAGTGGTCAAATGTTTCCTCACTATTGTAGCATAAAACACATTGATATGGACCAATGATTCCCCTACATATGAGATTATCAAAATTAAGAATTCCATTATGCATGAACTGCCAGACAAAAAGTTTACTTTTGGTCAACCCTTGGACTGCCAAATATTTCTCCAATCCTAAACTTGATATGCATGAGGAGGAGGCTCTGGAAAGATCTTATCATATCCATCCTTCACTATGTAGACACCAAGGTTCCCATAGCCCCAAGTTAATTCATCCTCCTCATCTCTACCTGTGAGAAATCTTTCTGCCAAGATTCTAGTCATGATGGGTGTCAATTTCAGAGGGATTGAAATTGGCCACTCATCCAACTTCTTAAATTGCTTAAAATTATAATCCCCCAGTTGACTAGTGTTGAAATAACTTTTAATTTGGACCCAACCCCTAGTTTCCATGGTTTTTTTTATTGGTTACAGTTCTAGGAATTCAATAATGATAGGTGGGTATTGATCCCATGAATCTATCCAAAATCATGTCTTCTCCCCTCTCCCCACTTTCTAAAATAATCCATATTTCACTACCTAAGATCTTAACTTTAAATCTTGCCACACTAAGGACCCATTACCATCCAAAGAGAAATGAACCACCTCATTTGTAATTACATGTCCCAAATATTTACTAGTTAAAACTCTACTAAATAAAGAAGTTGGTTGGGAAGTCCACCTCGAATAAAGCTTTCCACCCAAAGCTTTATTATTTAACTTTGATATCCTCAGTCCCAAACCTATTTTTACCTTGGATTGGCTTACTTTCTCCCAACCTACTAAGGCCCATTTCCTCTCTCCTTTTACTCCTCCCCATAAAAATTTTCTATCCATCTTGTCTAAGTCTTTCCATATGGTATATGGGGCAACAAGGATAGAAAACTTATAAATTGGCATGGCATGAATGACTAACTATAAAAATGTTAATCTACCCCCATAGCTTAACCATTTTTGATACCAATGATTAATTATTTCCTTGATACAATCCAAAATATTCCTCCATATATCTATTTTTAGTTTTTTAAAATGCAAAGAGACCCCCAAGTATACCACTGGGAGAGAAGTCCTCATGAATCCCAAGATTTCTAAACTTTTATCCTGAAGCCTTTGATCAAGATTGAAAAATACCACTTTGAATTTTTTATCATATATGAATTGGTTTGTGGCCATGAGATAGATATTAAGTTTATCTCTAATCATTCTTGCTTCCCTAAAGTTGGCCATTCCCACCAATCTTGTGTCATACACAAACTGTAGGTGAATCAAAACTTTCTCCTCCACCTTGATACCTGTTAGCAAACCTTGTTATCTTATCCTCAAGATGAGTCTATCCAAACCTTTAGCCAATATGAGAAAAATATAGGGGGAAAAAAGATCTCCTTGATGAAGGCCTCGAGTAGCTCCAAAAAATTGTGAGGAAAGGCCCTTGATTAACACTGAGTATGTCAGAGTAGAAACATATCTCATGATCCATTCTACCCAATCCTAAGAGAAAACAAAGGCTACCATCATCTTTGAAAATAATTTCCACTCCACCCTATCATAAGCCTTTGACATATCCAATTTTATGAACATTCCCCTATTACCAAAATTTTGCATTGAATGGATTGCCTCCTGAGCTAGAACCACATCATCCAAGATCTGCCTGCCCTCTACAAAACCCCCTTGCTCTAAGGAGATAATGCTATGTAGAAGAGGTATTAGTCTCTCAACCATTACCTTTGTGATTATTTTATATATAACATTTCATAATGCAATAGGTCTATAATATGAAATATGCACCTCCTCCTCCCATTTTAGAATCAAGGCAATGAAAGTATGATTTAACGTTTTAAGAATTCTTTTACTACCTTTGGAATCCTCTATAACAACCATTGCATCCTCCTCCAAGTTGTCCTAGAAGGCCTAAAAAAACTCAATTGGAAAGCCATCTAGACCTAGTGCTTTTTGGTGCTCATTCCAAAGACTACTTTCTTCAGTTCCTCTCTATCAATGGGTTTAAGTAGGTGTAGAGGGGGAAATTTCCCTATAGCATACAATTCCCAAAAATGCTAGATCCACAAGAGATAAAGTCTTTGGGGTGAACCACAGGGGTTGTATTGTTCTCTACACTTGGTGCTAGGTGGAAAGGTTCCACCAAGAATGGATTTAAGGACTCGATCCAAGTCCACAAGAATTTTAGGAATGTTTGATGTATTCAGTTTCCAGATAAACACCTGGATTTGACCTTTCTAGATGTATGCTATAAAAATATAAATAACAATGCAAAAGTACAAGATGCAAGAATACAAGAGCTAACCCTAGAATGATTCTTTTCTTTGAATGCTTTTCTAACCTAGGGTTTTGAATAGATAACCTTTTAAGCAAGGGTTTAAGAAGGAATGCACAAATAGAATTATCCCTAAGTGCATCCTATATGCTTTTTGTCTTTCAAATGGCTAGAATTAATTGAATATACTTAATAAAATCAGATCTAGGGTTTACAAAAAAATATAAAGCACCCAACAATCAATCTAGAAGACTAATCAGAATACTTAGCTTATCCAGTGTTTTATCCTTTCTTTTATCTCTTTGTTCAATGTTATCAATAATACATGTTCCTGCAATATAACTCAACAAACACTTGAAAATAGAATTAGTGTTAGGGGGCCTGCTTAGGTCATTGTACAACATTTCTTGGAGGTGCAATAGTCAAGCCCACTAGGTCCTTTTAGCTAACCTTTGATAATTAAAAATGGAAATTAACCTTTGGAGCAAAATAAACATTAATGCAATATAGCAGAACATAATGCAGAAATCATAAAATAGAATATGCCACTATGCTCTAGATGTAAATTAGAATGCAATGGAGAAAATATGGACAACATATTACCTCTAGTTTTATCTTAGGTAAAATCATGCCCCATTAATGGGCGATCGTGATAACGCCAAGCGAAGTTGCACCCCGTCAAGGATCGGGTTCGATTTTACATAAACTATGCAAAAAATGAAATATGAATGCAGAGACTCAATTACGTCACTTAGAAGAGCAAAAAATGAAATATGAATTTGCTCTTCTAAATGTACATTTAGAAGAGCAAATTCACCTAGAAAATAGTATAGAAGCAAAACAAAAGGGTTTTAGATCTCCCAGATGGTCAATCTCTCCTTAGGGCTCCAACAACAATTCACTAAGAGCAAGGAAGAACAATGCAGCAAACAATCAAACTCCAAACTTCAAAGTTTCTTGCAATAGAGAAGAAGAAGAATAAGGATGCAAACCAAATAAAAATACTTTATAAAAAGTCAAAATGTGAGCAATAAAATTATTAAGTGTTGAATAAAATGAGCGTGTTAACTTGTGTATTATTGTGTGTGAAAAGTGAATTCAAACCCTCCTTATATAATAGATTTGAAGGTGAAAAGAGTGAGAAAACCAAGGAGGGCCGACATAAAACACACCAACCTCAAAAAATTAGGGTTTTAATGCATAAAATCCTAAAAAGGTGAAATCATGCCCCTATCTAGGCTGACCTCGATATCGCAATGCGAAGTCACACCTTGTCAAGGACCAAGCGCGATTTCGCATAAATATGGAAAACAAGAAAAACATAGGGGGGAAAGCCTTACCCTTGCCTTAGGCTATTCTAAGGGGTCCCCTAGAGGGCTTAGGAAATATTTCCCACTAAAGTGGGTCAATTTTTCGTGTCTACATTTTACCCCCTCTTTGACGCATTTATGGCCTAATAAATGTGTCAAAGAAGAGATGTAAACATCCACAAACAAAAAAATGACAAGCATAAATGGGGTGGTTGGTTTAGAAGAAAGTGATGGCACAAAAATGGTGTTATTATAAATACTTTAAAGTTTTGCACACAAATCGAGGTATTAGGGACATTAATGTCTTTAAGGCCAAGGTGCCCCCTCGCATTTTATGAGGGAAAAAGAGAAAAAGGAAAATAAAAAAAGAAAAAAAGGAAAATGGAAAGAAGAAAAGGGGAAAATATGCAAGCAAACAACTTTAAAGATGTAGAATTTTATTGTGCTATGGATTTAGATTGATTTTAAATTAATTAATTAATTTTAATGTATTAAATTTTTTAATTAAACTTATTAATGGAAAAAATTATTTTGTTGTTATTGTAGCTTATGGTACTTGAGAGTCGCGCATGGAGAGCAGGCTTCCTAAAGGTGGAGCTAGAGGTACTCAGGTAGGCATAGAGGGATACTTTAGCAATGGTGGGGCTACCTGGTCAAACTGCCTCGAGTGGAGGTAGATAGGGCTCTGCTGACAACACTAGCAAAGAGGTGGTACCCAAAGTTGTCTACCTTTCAGCTACCCACGGGAGATATGACTATCACACTGGAGAATGTGTGGTGCATATTACGCATCCCAATAAGAGGAAGATAAATTTATAGAGCACGAGGAAGGCCAGTTACCTTGTAATGATTTTCAGAATGTTGGATCCATGAGGTGCAATAAAGAACCATAATCATGGATGACCTGGTGGGGTGGTATGGGGCAGACCCATTGACGACCATGCTCTACGGGGTGGTTGTAGGTATGTTAATGTGTCATATGAGTAGGCGATATCTACCATGGGCTATGGTGGGTATAGTAGCATACATGCAAGACCAGAGGGCTAGATCCGTATGGGTTCCATATGTGCTAGCCCATTTGTACAGGATGTTGTACAACATCATGTACAAGCGGTATACAGGGATAGTGTGTATGAAATTGCTCTAGGTGTGGAGCTAGGAGCACATAGCAGTGCAGAGACCAAATGCATTGTAAGGACCATTACCCAATCCAGATCAATCAACATCATACAGGTGGTCTAGATCCCTAGAGCAGGCCACGAGGACCTATGTTGGACATCTACCACTAGCAAGGTAGATAGTAGACAAGTTGAGGGAGGCCAAGATAGTATGGTGACCCTGGCATCTACACCTAGGATAGGCTGAGGATAGGATGAAGCTAGTGAGGATTAGGAGGATCAGGTGGCTCACTACAGAGAAGGGAGAGCCAGAGGTCTTTATATTTGATTGAATCCTAAGGCAGTTTAGGATCTTGTAGGGCATCTTGGACCTAGGGTACTACTGGTACTGGAGAGTCTACTGGGACTCAGTAGGGGTAGGAGGTAATTCAAACCTGACTAGGTGGGTCAAGGAGGATCTAGATGATCCTCATTATGTGGATATCAGGGTGGACAACATGGGAGTGGTCTTCAACTACTAGCAGTGGTACAGAGGAGTCATGCCCCGTAGGGTATCCCCACCAGTTTTGATATAAAGGCATCAAGTGATGGGCTTGGAACAGTGAGCATTTCAAGAGGTAGCTCATAAAGCCATAGAGAGATCTTAGTAGGCACCAAAAACCTCGATATAGAGGCATGCTTAGGTCAGGATTGGGTTGGTGTTAGAGGACACTAGTGCTATCAGGACCAAGGAGGTAGGGACATCGAAAGTTGCCATCATAGAGGTCAAGGTACTACCAGGTGGAGGATCAAAAGATGCCTCCATATTAGTAGCAGCTAGCCAAGGTCAAGATCCAAAAAGAGGGGATCCGAGGGAGGAGGTAGAGGCACTATGGGCTTAGGTGGTGACTCTATAGAGGCAGGTGGGCCTGCTCGAATAGGACAGGTCCAAGAGGATTGAGGGATTGCAAGGCTCATTGAGCACTTCATAGAGGGAGAGGGATGCAAATCGAGCAAAGGTGAATTGTCTCTAAGGAAAGGTGAGCCAACTGGACACAGAGTGCTAGAGAGCTCGGGTAGAGGGGATGGTTGTTATTGGGAGCAACCAGGATATGACAAAGTTTGCATACTATAGGTATAACTACATAGGTAAAGGCATAGGTTGGAGGTGGCCATTCAGTGGGTTATTTTTTATGAGATATTTTACTGCCAAGAAGTAAAAATAGATCAAAGAGTGACACTCCCTTCGTCCATCTAGTTAGCTAGCAGGTCACGACCTCGATCACGAATATTCTCAGTATCTCCGTTCATGGGTATGCGGTTGCCTAGACCACCTCCTCCTACAAGTGAAGCATAGGAGATAGGCTCCTATATCTATGCTAGGGATTGGGATGACATGCTAATTTTTATTATGGTATGCACCCCTAGAGATTGGTTGAGTGTACCAGGACTAGTTTGCGGTATGCCAACCAGACATGACTGTATCTCTCTCTTTTCATCGAGTAATACATAGGTACTTTCTCTTTATATTTTGTGAATGTGTGCATGTGATTAATTGTTATCTTAGATTTTAATTTGATGTTTTATGAATTCAATCTATCTTAAAATGCAAGGCTATATGAAATGCATGGATGAAAAATAGATGGAAGAAAGAAAGAAAAACACGAGATAAAAACAAGAAAGAAGACCAACACAGAGAAGAAGAAGAGGAAATAAGAAGAAGAAGATCCAAAGGTCAACCATATAAAATAGAGAAGGATGGGTGAAACATAGTATTGACATCAGCGTAGGTCACAAGGGACCAATGTGATTAGATACTATGAATTGTACCAAAAAAAGAGGACCTAAACCCGCTATGGGTGTATTTCTCACTGAGAGGGATGAGATGTTGGAGTCTAACCCACTATGGGTGGTTGCTCACTTATTTACTGTTATGGGGTGATTACCCACTAGGATGTATGTCAAGGCCTGCTAAAAATGGCCAAGGAGCTTATCCTGTAATGGGGTGTTGAGCCCGTTGAGTCAAAAGGGAGTATAACCCTATAGAAGATCATATCTGATAAGATACTAGCTAGGATGTATAGCTATCCCATGTGGGGTGTAATATAAGGATAAAATATATATTAGGTGAGCGCTACCCCCGATAGGGGTTTAGAGCAGAAAACAAGCTAGCGTGTGCATTTGTGCCAAAAGATGACTTTGAAAAGATAGAAATAAAGCATATGTATTTCCTTGTTAAAATCAAAGGAAGGCAAAGAAAAATAAGGCAACGAAAAAGTGACAAGGAAATATTAACGAGCTACCATCATTGATCTAAGAGATACTCTCACTATTTCCTAGATTAAGGAAGATAAAACTTGAAGAAGAAAAAAAAGCAAGAAAGAAGATTGAAGAAGAAAGCCATAGGTGGGGATCCTACTAGGCATCAGAATCCTAGAGAGAGTGTAATGCGTGTGAGCTATGACATAAATAGGTATGATCACATGCCATTGTTGCAAGATCCCTAAAAATCTATATGATCAAGCAGTCATGAACAAGCAATCATGCAAAATATGATATTCAAGCATGCAGGTTGGATTAAATGTTAGACAAGCAATGCAAAAGGATTATAAACAACAATGCAATATGAGAATGCATATGGATGCAATGAAAATACAAATGCATAGCTAAATGATGATTAATTAATTTGATGCAAAAAAAATTATATTTTATTATTAAGTAATTTAAAACATCTTAATTTAAGCAAGCAGGACGAAAGTCAACACAACATCTAAGTGTGCCTCCTTTATTAACAAAGATAACATGTATGCCATGGATTGTTTTGTCAAATAAATATCTAAAAGGTAAGTTGTCTTGATAATTAGAATTATGGAGAGGCTCCTTCATAGCTCTTTCTTTGGTAGCCATAGCACGATAACACGATAATCAATGCACTCATAAACATAACCATTTTTTTAACATAATAAGGAGCAATTTCTAACTTCGCAAGATCACTATAGGACAACGAAGTAGGATCCTTTACAAAAAAATAAGGTTTACTTTTAGACCACACAAAATCAATCATATTGCAAAACAAGATACTACAAGAATAAGGGGGACCATCATCCTCATCATCCACTTCTGACTTTTGATAATCCATATATTCATCATAAGTCATAAGATGATCATCATTGTCAAAAGGTAAAGGTTCGTATTTACTAGGTATAAAACCTATGCCACATCTCCCAAGCCATACTTCAACATCCAAAGGCTCTTGAATGCCCTGTTGTTGTGGTCCCAAGCCTTAACCTACATATCCCATACTAAATATGATTTGTTTAGGAAGTGGGTAATCATTGGAAAGGTAACAATAAGCAAAAGAGAGCTCAATGGGAGAGGGGTTGCTACCACGTATCTTATCATTGAAGGCAGTTCCTACGAAGAAAAAGGTACATGTGTCAAAGTATACAATATCACCTTTCTTATGGGATAATATCATGGTTCTTGGTGATGGTGGTAGCTTAGCTAGATCAAAAAGAGGTTCTTGAAGAAACTGATTATCATGATCCTAACATGAAGAATTTAAGATATGTTCCTCACTCATTTTTAAATTTTGAAATTGCTTTGATATCTGATATGAGGAACATGGAGAAACCATTGAAGAGATTGAGGGACATAGATTGAACTTAAATCGAGCTCACTCTATATTTGAATAAAATTTAAATGGTCGAGGGTTTCTTGGAATGGTGATAACTTGATTCTTAAACTCAAATTTGAGACACTAATGAAGAGTAGAAGGTATGACCTTCATTGCATGGATCCAAGGTCGTCCAAGAAGAAGGTTAAAAGATGTAGGACATTGTACCACATAAAACAAAGTATCCAATATTTTAGGCCCAAATTTGAGAAAAATAGATATGACACCATAGGCTTCTTGGAACTCATTGTTGAAAGCTTTTATAATGATATCGGATTTTGTTACATCTTCCTCTTTTAATCCAAATTTTTGAAAGAATTGATATGTACACAAATTGATAGACGAACCATTATCAATAAAAATTCGTTTGATAAAAGTATCCCCAATAAGTGCAATGATGTAAAGTGAAGAATATTCTTGCAAGTTTGAGGAAGGTTTATCATTATCCGAGAATGAGATATGATGTATCCCAAGAGATCCTACAACATCAACTATAGCATTGGATGAAATATCTAAAGGAACTAACTTTTGCTTTAAAATTTCCATCAAAACATCTCTATGGCTAGGAGAATCTTGAAGGATCTCTAAAACTATTGTTACCTTAGGTTGTGGTCTCAATACAATAGGTGGAGTCCCTGTATTTGAAACTTTTTCTTGATTATTCTTCAATACTGAACTGGGCTGTAATACAAAATTATGTCCTTGTTGAGGATGCTGAGTCTGATATTGTCTTCTTGTAGTTACCCCAACCATGCCAACCATATTACCATAGTGAGGAGGCTCATTCTTATGAGCCACCTGATTTGCTCCTTATTTATTATGTTTTGGCAATGGATATTTAAATATTCCCATATATTGATTAGTAGTTACATTTTTTTGGATAGGTACTTGATTATTTATTGCCCGAGAATTACCTAAATAAATGCATCCTGCATCAATCAAATCCTAAACCACATGTTTCAACCTCTTGCAAAATTTCATCCAATATCCTTCCACTCTATGATATGCACAATGTTGACCTACCTTATACCAATGAGTTGTAGTATCTGGTTGTCTAATAGGAGGCAACTCAATTGCCTTAGCTTCTAAAAGTTTTTTCAAAACTACTTCCATAGACATATTAAGCCTTGTAAAATTCCTTTGTGGAGGTTTCTGAAGTACTATCTTTTGTAGGTTGTTAGTAACATTATTAACAGACCTACTATCCATTTAATTATCACCTCCTATATGTCTATTTTTATGCTAAGACTTAGTAGGCTTCTCTTCCTTAACTTTGAGTTGACATCTCCTAATGAGAGCCTGTTCTAATTTTCTCGCTAAGTCAATTGCTTGATCAAAATATGTGATAGTAGTAGTCTCTAATGCATAAGATAATTGTTCTTGTAAATTACTAATAAATATCTCAAGCATATCTTTAGGAGGTAAAGTATATCTCAAGCATCCAACTAAATTTCTCCAACGAGCCAAAAATTCTATAAAAATTTCTTCTTTAATTTGTTTTAAGTTATACACATCTTTCATTGTTACTTCTTTCTCAATGTAAGCACCAAATTGCTGAACAAATAATTTTGTTTTTTCTTCAAAATTCTTTAAGGAATAATTAGGGAATCGATAATACCACTCTAATACCATGCTACCAAGGCTTTTAGGAAATGTTTTAAGCAACAACATATCATCATAGATGAGATCATGGCGAGTTGTTCTAAATATTCTTAAATACTCTATTGGATCTTATGTACCCTTATAGATAGGTAATACTGGCATAGGAAAATGCTTAGGATAAGGCCTAGCAGCAACAATACGATCCAATGGTTGATTACACATTTCCTTATAATAGTAAGTAAAGCTTGGAAGTTGAATTATCTCAACTTTTGAAACCAATTGCTTCACCAGATTTGCCGAATTCTATACTTTTGGATTACTATTATGTATTGTTCTTAAATTTCCATGTGTGTTTAGGCACCAATACTTGATTCAGGTTGGAAGTATGGAAATTATTGTTATATGTGGCACATTGTCAAAGTGGACAACTAACATTGGGAAGAATAGAAGCAAAGGTGTTGATATTAGAATATTGAGGAATAAGCTGAGAATACTTTTGAGTGACACAACTAATTGGAGGAGATTGAATATTCCTTCCAATGTTGGTGGTAGTAGTAGTATCAATAACTGAGTTCAACTTATCAAGATGTACTAATTTAGGCAAGGGGTTTTCTTGATTAAGCATAGGGGAACTTATTGGAGGAGGTGGAGGAGTCTCATATCTTTCGAGGTGAGCTTATCGCTCCATGCCTCCCAATATCCTATCCCTATTAGATTTCATAAATTCCCAAATACGCTCAAATGATGAAATGATAAAGCTACCATTAGGTCCCTCATACGGATAAAACTCATCTCAATATCCATGTTGTCTTGTTCTTATGGATCTATGGTAGGATCCTCTCTATCAATATGATCATATTTCAAAGGAATACAATCAGATTCAAGATGCTTTCGCTAACTTCTAAGGACATGAGCCATTATAAGAGTGAAAGGATAGAAGAGAAAACTAACAACTGGAAGACAATTTTAAAGATATTATTAAGATTATTCAACCACACAAACACATTTAATGATCTTGCTTAAAGTTTTTTAAAAGAAAATTAGGTGTTCACATCGGGTTCACCAAAGATTGTCGAGGGGGAAAACTGCCCTACCGCATACAATTCCCAAAAAGGTTGGATCTGCAAGAGAGAAAGCCTTTGGGGTGAACTGTGGGGGCTGCATTATTCTCTACGTTCAGTGCTAGGGGGAAAGGGTTCACTAGGAATTACTTTAAGGACTCACTCCAATTCCATAGAAATTTTAGGAATGTTTGATGTATTCAATTTCCAGACAAACACCTAGATTTGGTCTTTCTAGATCTATGCTATAAAAATATAAAGAATAATGCAAAAGTATAGGATGTAAGAATACAATATATAACCCTAGAATGATTCTTTTATTTGAATGCTTTTCTAACCTAGGGTTATGAACAAATAACCTTTTAAGTAAGGGCTCAAGAAGGAATGCACAAACAAAATTATCCCTAAGTGCACCCTATATGCTTTTTGTCTTTCAAATGCCTAGAATTAATTGAATATACTTAATAAAATCATATCTAGGGTTTACAACAGAAATATAAAGCACCCAAAAATTAGTCTAGAAGACTAATCAGAATACTTATCTTATCTGATGTTTTATCCTTGCTTTTATCTCTTTGTCCAATGCTATCAATAATACCTATTCCTGCAAGATAACTCAGCAAACACTTGAAAATGGAATTAACATTAGGGGGGCTACTTAGACCATTATACAACAATGCTTGGAGGCACAAAATTCAAGCCTCCTAGGTTCTTTTAGCTGACCTTTGATAATTAAAAATGGAAATTTACCTTTGGAGAAAACAAACACTAATGCAATACAACAAAACAAAATGCAAAAATCATAATACAAAATATGCCACAATGGTCTAGATGCAAATTAGAATGTAATGGAGAAAACAGGAACATCATATCATCCCCAGTTTGATCTTAGGAAAAATCATACCCCATTAATGGGTGACCGTGATGATGTCAGGTGAAATCGCACCCCATCAAGGACCAGGTGCGATTTCACAAAAACTATGCAAAAAACAAAATGTGAATGCAAAGACTCGATTACGTCACTCAAAAAACCTAAATGTACATGCAAAAGAGTGAATTCACCTGGAAGAGAGTGCAAAAGTAAAACAGAAGGGTTTTAGATCTCCTAGATGGTTAATCTCTTCTTAGGGATTCAAAAATAATCCACCAAGAGCAAGAAATAACAATGCAATAGATAATCAAACTCCAAACTTCAAAGTTGCTTATGAGAGAGAGAAGAAGAAGGATGCATACTGAACAAAAACACTTTATGAGAAATCAAAATGCGAGCAATAAAATCATTAAGTTCGAATAAAATGAGCATGTGTTAACTTGTGTGTTATCGTGTGTGAAAAGTGAATTCAAACCCTCCTTATATAGCGGATTTGAAGGTAAAAATAGCAAAAAACCAAGGAGGGCCAACATAAAACACACCAACCTCAAAAATTAGGGTTTTAATTCATTAAACCCTAAAAAGGTAAAATTGCGCCCCTGTCTGGTCGATCGCGATATCGTAATGCGAAGTCGCGCCCCATCTAGGATAGGTCGTGATTTCGCATAAAGAGAGAAAATAGATAAAACAAAGGGGGGAAAGCCTTGCCCTTGCCTTAGGTAAGTCTAAGGGGTCCCCTAAAGGTCTTAGGGAAGATTACCCACTAAAATGGATCAATTTTTCATGTATACAGTAGAGCCTAATTTTCTTCTTCAGAGATAACAGAGGGTATGACAATAAGAACTTCTTTTTGAGCCTTTTCATCTTGCATCATACTTTCCTTAAATAGTTTAAAAAAATAATCCATTAAATGGAAATGCATACCTATAATTGTATCAAAGGAGTGTTTGTTATCATCTTGAAGAGCTTCGATTTTGTTCGTCTATCTCCTAGCACAAGCAGCCCAATGGAAAAATTTGGTATTTTTGTCACCTTCTAATAACCAAGTGGTTCTTGCTCTCTATTTCCAGTAGATCTCCTCTTGGTTGTCAATGTCTTTAATCGTTTTACGTAATGCATCATCCTCTTCTTTGAGTTGCTCTCTAATTGTTCCTTCCCTGAAGTATTTTTTAACCTCATCTCATCTGACCACCAATGGAGCTCTTTGGACCTGGAAGTCTATCTTGTTAGCTCACCTCCATTGTTTCAGTTGATCCTTGACATAATGAAGCTACTTTTGGAATCTAAACATTGTTGTCCCATATGTTGGGTGACCCTCTTCCCACAACTGTGGAATTTTCTTTCAAATTTCCTCTTTTTATAACCATAAGTTTTAAAATTTGAATGGTTTGTGATGTTGCATTGTCTTGATCCCCCCTTCCAACAAAATGGAAAAGTGATATGAAATTGGACCCTCCAAAATATGAAATTTTATATTCCATTTCACAAATGCCTCCTCTAAAACCAAAAGATGATTTAACTTCACCTTCCTGCTATGCGGCTCCCTCATCTTATTAGTCCAAGTATAGTTGGTTACAGGGAATTTAATACCACCAAGTGTAATGCATGGACTTGGGAAATCATAAGTCGATCCCCTAGGTCTAAAATTGAGGTTCCCTCTTCTTGATCTCTAGATGATAATTTAGCATTAAAATCCTCGACAACAATCCAGTCTAACTACTCCCTTGAGACTCTATGTTATACACTGCTTTCCATTGATGCATATGACCATCTAGGTTTTGAGCCCCATAAAAATTTAATGATTAAAACCTGCTCAACTATCACATTGTTCCTAAAATACAATGTGAGGACACCCCTCCAAGCTATATGTTCTATTTTCATCCATTCAAGAGAGTTCTAAAAAGTAACTATCCCCCCTAAAGCCCCTTGGGCAGCCACTTCCATATGACCAAAACCCATCCAAAGTCTATTTACTATTTTACACATAAGATCCAATGATATTTTTATCTCTTGGATAAGCAAAAAATATGTTTTACATTTTTGTAAGAGTCTTTGAACAGTAGATTGATGTATTCTACTGTTTAAACCCCTAACATTCCATGATTGTATAATCATTGGTTACTTTAAGAGTAGTAAAAATCTATTGGTATCACTGATCCTCTATTGATCAGTTTGTCTCCTTGAACTGCTATCAATTCCTTATTTGATTTTCTACCCACTCCTTGAAAGCTAATATTTTTTTATCTCTTTTCCAACTGAGTTATACCTAGAGTTGGCTTTTCTTTTTTCTTTTCTACTATATCCATGATGACATCCTTAATTATCGATTTCTCTTGGGTATGCACTATCAATGCCACTGCAATCTCTGATTTCGGTAACTCACTGTACTCAATTACTTGCTCTAGGATGGGAGGAGGTGAAAGAGGGGCTTGAACATGATTGTTATTGTTTTTATTATTCCCATCCACTCCTTATATGAATTGTTCTTCTTCTTGGTCTACTAGTGTCTTGAAGATCTCATACCTATTGGAGGTCTTGAGTTGGGTTTGCTCTTTACCATATTTTTATTTTACCTTCTCCTTCTTTTGGGATGTTCAAAACCATCTCCCTGTGCTTCTTTAACCTGAGAAATATTGGTTGTTTCTTTATTGATTGTTGAATTACCCTCCTTAAGAAGATTTGACATTCCCAGAGGAGCCTCCATTTTTATGTTCATATTGTTTGGGCAAGAACAGGCCAAATGCTCATATTTATAGCAAACTTTGCACTTGAAGGGCAATGTATCATAATCCAGTTGTTGAATCCAAGACAGTCATGCAATCTCAAGTTCAACCTCTATTGACAAAAGCTGGCTAAGATATATTTCCATGCATAATCTAACATAAACTATTGTGTTTCTTTCTGAAGAACACAAGCTTATACTGAGAGGGGGATGAATAGTATAAGACCACTTTTTACTTTTATTTTCCAAATAGTATTATCCAATATAATCAATGGAAATATCAATAGCAATAACCAAAGTAATGCATAAATCATCACACACAATAGAGATACCAATTTAACGTGGTTAACCCAATGTGGGTTACTCCACGAAGAAAATATTTCACTAAAATTTTCTCAATCGATATCTTGAGAATCTTTTCCCTATTACAATGTTTATGGACCATTGTCCAAAGGAGATACCAATCCCCTATATCAATTTCATAGATCTTTATCCATAGGAGACACCAATCTCCTAATATCTGCTCTGGTTGGTGATCCTCTAGAAGACCTCTACCTCCACTACCCTTAGCAAATGGAACTCTATCCATAGAAGACACATGTCTTCCCTACTCTAGCTGGAGATATTTATCCTCAACTCTGTCACCTCCAAAGCTCTGTCTCAAATCTACACTAAATATAGTCCTTCGATCTAGCACAAATCTATCCTCAATCTCTATCTCTAATTTGGTACAAATCTATCTTCAAATCTGCACCAAACTCTGTCTTCGAATTTGCACTAAACATAGTCCTTCGATCTAGCACAAATCTATCCTCAATCTCTATCCTCAAGCCTTAACTCAAAGCTTGACTCAATCTCAAATCAACTTAGCTAGATCTGTCCCAAACCCTAACTCAAGGTTTGAACAAATCAATCAATCAACTCTGCTCACAAGCCTTCACAAAGACTTGTCTCAAATCTGCCTTGTAATATTCTACAAAAGCTCACACTAATATGTCCTCAAGTCCTCTCTAGAACTTGTTCAATATGCTCAATAAGTCCTCACAAGAACTTATCCAAATCTGCTCTCAATCTGTATTGTAAGCTTCCACAAAAGCTTACCCAAATTTGTCCACAAGTCTTCTCAAATACTTACCTCAAATCTGCTCAACAAGTTCACACAAGAACTTGTCCAATCTCATAGAAACATAAAGAGAATTATTAGAGACTCAATATGATCTATACTCAACACAATGCTCAATCACTTTTAATCACTCTTTTAGAAACATATAGAGAATTGTTAGAGACTCAATATGCTTCACATTCACCTCAATACTCAATCCCTTTCAATCACTCTTTGATAAACATAAGGAGAATTATTAGAGACTCAATATGCTTCACATTCACCTCAATTACTTTCTCAAATCAATTCAGAATATAGAATAGTTTGTTTTATAGAACTTGAACAATCACTTCACACATCCACTTGACTAGGCTCAACCAACTCTACTCAATCAATCACTCAATGAAATAATCCTTGCTTACAAACCCTAGTCCAAGCATATGAACACTCACTCAAAATATTTCCAACAATACTTATCAACCAATCTCACATAACAATGATACTCATGTTCTTTCCAAACCCTAGTTCAAGTTCTTTACTCAAAAACTCGCTTCAACAACAATGCTTATAAAACAACTCTCACATAACAATGATACTCATGTTCTTTTCAAACCCGAGTTCAAGTTTTTTACTCAAAAACTCATTTCAACAACAATGCTTATAAAACAACTCTTACATAACAATGATACTCATGTTATTTTCAAATCCTAGTTCAAGTTCTTCACACAATCAATGGCTTCAACAACAATGCTTATAAAACAAGGTTTTAACAACAACTCTTTATTCCAAAAACCTTGAAGCATTAACTCAACACACTCAATAAGGAAACCCTAATCAATTCATTTTCACTCCAAACTTATTTTCAGAAAACCAATCAATCAACTCAATTATGGAAGAATGTGCTCATACCTTTTTCTTGATGATGAAGGAACCTCAAATATCTACCACAACCACACACACTTCTTTGCCAAGCTCAAGGAGTTAGAAGATACTAAACTCTCTCAAAGATACAATTCAAAATATCAAAACACACATACACCTTATCACTCCCTCTTAAAGAAAGCATCCATCAACATATACAAAAATGATTGACCAAATACACCTTGTGATATCCTAATTAAAACAATATTCAATATCAAAAATATTGTCAATACAATCTCCTTTTCAAACTAACTCAATGGCAAAAAGTCCTCTTAAGTTTAATCACTCTTCAATTCACTTTTTGATAAATCAAAAACATCACAATAACTTTATTTAAAATAATAAAGTTCAACACCTTATTCCTTCATTTAATCAAAAACTAACAATTAAAATAAGCACCTTTCAAAAACCCCTTATAACTCCCTAAACCTTATGTTTACACCTTAGGCAATTAAAAACAATGCAAAATTTATTACCTCCACCTAGGTTAGAATCGAACCCTCGACACAGCTTCTCCCAACGTCCTAGCCGCGACTCCAATCGCCGCACGAGCTAGGTGCTCATTGAGGAACAAAGAGCACAACGTGCACTATGTTCTTCCCCAATGCATCGAAACCAAAAAGGTCAATGCGTCTCTTCCTTCGACATCAAAGCACAACACGCCAAAATGCTCTCACCGAGAATCGAACGCGAACCACTCTGCACCCTCATGACTTAACTCGTGATCGCTTACCACTAGGCCACGTACCTTGGTGGATATGAGGGTTTAGCCCTCAATAGTCTTTAACACTTTTGTTGGCATCTTAAGACAAAGATTTGTCTTCTTCTCTGCACAAGTATTCACCACAACACATTCCACTATTATTTATTTCGAACGAAGGGTAAGTGTTATGCCATTTAGGCATATAGTTTTTATACATATTATCTCCAATAATTTCGAACGTCGACGCCTTCGAAATTTGAATAATTAATTTATAAATTATTTAAATTATTTAGAATTTAAATTTTATAAATTAATTTTTAAATCCTTTTTTGATTATTAAAGCCCTCTTTGATTTTACCTCTTTGCATAGATAATATTTATTTATAAATTTTAAATTCAAATTGAATTCAAATATTTTATAAAATAAATATTAAAACCTCCTTTAACTTTTTAAAATGCTTCCTTGGGTTTTAATGAAAAATCTTTTATTTTGCTTGTCCATCAAAAAGCTTCCTTGGGTTTTTACGAAAAATCTTTTATTTTGCTCATCCATGGTTTTAATAAAAACCCACCTTCATATGCTTCCACATAATATTAAAACTATTATGAAGCTCTTTTGCCATTAACCTTTGCATTGTTCCTTGACATATTCCTTGACATCAATGACAACTTCGTTCCTTGACATCAATGACAACTTTGACTCAAAATGTCCAACACCTTCCATTGTGTCTTTGGAAACACCCAAATATCTTCCAATAGAATTATCGATAATTTCCAATACCTGCTCACTTCAAAACTCCTTTGGAAGTGCATACAAACGAATCCAAACCGGGATAACAATGGGTTCAATTCGAGGATCAAATCCCACTCTCTAGGGCTAAAAAAATAATCCTGCTGGACTATGATTCCTCTTTTCTGATTCGAAAGTCCTATTTCTATTAGCAAGTGAAGAAAAACTAACAATAAAATATCCATTGCTAATAAACCACACAAAATACTCACCAAGAGGCTCCCAGTTTTGTCAGACCCATGAATGCAAAAAATTTAGGGTAGGGCAAGTATCAATGAATTTATAGATCAAATCATGATTGGCTCTATATAAAAATGTTTCTTCTACCATCCTTTGCTCAATGACAATCTTTGGCCTTGTTTCTGACTATGGCAAGAATCCATTAACTCGTTGAGATGTTGATCTATTTCCAAAAACTGTAAAGAGCATTTTTAATGCAGTTTTTTTGCCTCTTCAATCTCTACTAGAGATTTATCCTTTAATAAATTTGTAAAAAAATTGTCTCTCTAAAAGAGGATCCCAAGGTGTCCCCATTGGGCCCTCCTAGAGCAAGAATCTTATCTTCAATTCCACAGCAACCAGAAATCTCTTCGGCTACTTAACTCTTTGGTCATTCGATCAACAGATTCGAACCATGCATGCAGGGATAATATGACTGAAAATATTTTATCATCGATTTAGCTATCTCCTCAAAATACATGGTTGTTACGATAAGATATAATATTATAATATAATATTATAATATAATATTATATTTATTTTACTTTACTCTACTTTTATTTTATTAATTTAAAATGAATAAATTTAAAAAATATATATGTATGTTTATAATTTCATATGAAGAGAGTTCAAATGATCAATTTTCTCAAACTTTTTAATAGCCTAATGATAAGACAACCTAATTTGAAATAAGAGTTATAATATTTAAATTAGATTGAAAGACTAAGTTGTGCAAAATATTTTAGAGTTTAGAAAAATACAAATCCTTTATAATTTGAAACTCTTAAAGAGCTCCCATGTTAGAATCATTTCAAATAAGGTTGCATTAGGAGGTTGCATTAGGATTGAATGATGAATATATTACAAGATTCGAATCTGGAACTATTTTTTAAAATCTAAAAATTTAATAAGTTAAATAATGTTATTTAATTAAAATTATTTTATTTAATAATTTTTTTAATAACTTATATAAAATTGAATCAATATTTTACGATTCAAACTATGCTTATGGGATAATATGACTGAGACTTTGTTGATTCAACTATCTCCTCAAAATAGATGTTTTTTTTTTATTACATAGGAGAGTGGGTTACAACCATTATTTTTAGTAATTGGTAAGTGCAGGGGATTGCTCTCAACAAACCTATCCGTCTTGTTCTTGTTGACTCATTATGAGATGGGTTCAAACCATAGGGATTGCTCTCAACAATACAAACCACATGGATTGCTCCCAATAAACTTATTAGTCTCATTCTTGTTGACTCGATGTGAGATGTGTTCAAACTACATGGACTGTTCCCAACAAACCTATCCATCTCGTTCTTGTTGATCCGATGTGAGATGGGGACCACCGGTATCTCAGGGTTCGTATCGTTGTCGATTTGGAACGCACTCAAAGGATTCAGAGCAGACTACTACCTTTGCAAAGGATTGGCTTCCCCCAAGGTTTGAACCTAGGTCTCTTCTTGATAAGTGCCTAACCACACTTGCATTTACCAATCCATCTAACCCTTGAGAGTAAAATACATGGTTGTTATGATGAAACATAATATTATAATATAATATTTATTTTGCTTTACTTTTATTATATTTATTTAAAATTAATAAATTAAAAAAATATATATTTATGTTTATAATTTCATATGAAGAGAGCTAAAGTGATCAATTCCTAATTTGAAATAGGAGGTATAAGATCTAAATTAGATTAGGAGAGTAAGTTGTGCACAATATTTTAGAGTTTAGAAAAATATATATAATAAAATCCTTTAATACTTGGGTGGGTCTAATCAAAGAGACTTTTTGAAACTTTTAAAGAAGTTTTATGTTAGAATCATCCTAAATAAGGTTGTATTAGGATTGATTGAAGAATATTGTACTTTTTTAGAAGATTCAAATTTAGTTTTTTTTTTTTTTGAATTTGAGCGATAGTCGCCACGAATCCAGTTAGGTTATCTTGGTTTTTATAACAGTTGCAGTATTTTGCGTTGTTCGCTTCGAAAGTTGCTACACAGTTTTTAGCATAGTCTGGTCCTATAATTACTATGTCACAATAATTTTAAAAGGGTCATAATTACCATGTCACAATCATTTAAAACCTTTTACATCATTGAAAGCATTAGAAAAGGTACAAGCATCCAGTTCAACGAGACCCAAGATTTGAACCTTGGACTGTCATCTCCTTTATGGGGTTTGAGATTTTTTTTTAAATCTAAAAATTTAATAAATTAAATAATACCATTTAATTAAAAAACTATTTTATTTAATAACTGTTTTTGTTATGTACATTCAAACACACACCCAACCACCCCCTCACACACTCTTGCTTGAACCTTTTAATAATTTTTTTAATAAATTATATAAAGTTATTTGAACCTGGCTGGCGTGATAATATAACTTATAACTGAGACTTTTATTGATTTATATATATTGGATAAACACCCAAAATTTTAGGGTTAACTTATCAATTGGGATCAAACACATAGCCATATACACACAAGACTCCCTCACACACGTCCCACTCTCTCACACACTTGTCCCACTTCGTAGTTTAAACCTTGGACCTTCTAAAAAAAACCAAAACCCAAAACATTGAGTTGTCCCCTTAAAACTTATAATATACCTAGTATATGAGTTGTTCACCTATATGAATTTATGATATGAATGTGATTGGACTCTTCACCTATATATGGATATGGATAATATACCTAGTATATAGTATATAAGAGTTGCTCACCTATATGAATGTATGATATGGATGTGATTGAACTCTTCACCTATATATGGATATGATTGAACTGTTCATTAATTTTTTTATATATATAAATACTTCTTATACACATTCACCACCATAAAAATTGAACTCAGATCATATACTCATAAGACTGTTGATAACCTTTCTTACATGTTAAAATTTCTTTCCTTGAGAAAGAACACCTGAGAACATTAGGTTTTTTTCGCTCATTCTTTCTTGTATATAAAATAAAATTATGGATTTGTACTTAAGCCTTTTTTTTCGACATTTTAAAATATGATTTCGTTCTTATAGTCATCTGTATTAGACTTTTTTAACATTTGAGTGACATTCGGCATCAACTTTAGGGAACCCTCCTTTCAACTTCTTTGATAGATGAAATAATTATTCATCTATTCCGTACTAAATCCTAGAAATGACTCCTTGGTCTCATTCAGTTCCTTTAAGAAAGGGCTCGAGGTCAAGTCATGAACGTCATTTTATCCTTAGCCATAGCCATATACTCAGTAAGAATGGCCATCTTGGAGTATCTCCGGTGTTCCGTGCTCCGCGGTATCTCCGGCCAGCTTGGTGTAGATATTTTTATCCAGCAAGAAGTTCATTTCCAATTTCGACAATAAATTAATCAATTCTAACGGTTCTCGAATGTTCCTTCCAACGGCCAAATTACCCTTAAATAAAATAGTACATTCGCTACCTCGAACGATCCCGGACGATCCATTACAGAACGATTCCGCTCGGCGCTCATCGATTACGAAACCGAACGTAGGATTTCGAATGAGAAATTGCCGGGCAAGGGGAGATGCGCAGCGGCAGGTTTTCACAGATGGGGCATACGCCAGGGGGACGTGGTCTGCATCGTTTCTCCCCAATCCATTAACTTTGCCGTCATCTTTCTGGCCGTGCTGTTGATCGGAGCCGTCGTCACCACTACGAATCCCATCAACACTCTGTTAGAAATCAGTAAGCAGGTAAGGAAAATTTTCACTGGTTTTCTAGCTTTCTTTTAAAGATTAAACCTGATTCTCCTTGACCAATGCGTGTAACATATACACAATATATATATATATTTTTAAAACCCTAATCGGAGGTATATATACGTGAATGAGAACATATTTGTAGCCCTTTCTTTTGTTCATCCGATTTTGCATTTGTGCTTTTCTGGCATATCAGACGATCGATCCTTCCTCAAATGGCTACCAACGCTAATCAGAACCGCAATTTCTCCCTCTTTTTCCTACCAAATTTCTCGGAGGATCGACCGTTCCAACTTGAATTCATGCAAATCGATCTTTTGACGGAGCAGAAAACAAATATCACCTTCACAAACCCTTGTGTTATGGAAAACATCTTTCTGGAAAGCCAGTCCTGCATTTGCCATGTATCCACACTGCTAACATGGACTCGCGGGCCAAACATGACGGGTAAGAGAAGCGGGTTTGCACGGGCGAAACCGCCTTTACATTGCAGGCGGTTATGGCGGTTATGGAGGGAGTGGCGTCGGTAACGTCAGGCTAACGGACGTTTACGATTTTATAACCGGCGAACTGCGGCAGGCGGCGCCGATGCCATTCTTCGTGACGGTGAACGCCTTCTTTAAGCTCTGTACATCATGGAAATCTGAAAGTTTGCTTCAAAATATCCTTCTTTTTGTTCCAAGAGACATGAATGGATGGAGGAGGAATCATGGCTGCCACAGGTTCTCAAGGATTTTGGGGCCCGTGCCGTGGTTTCCAATAAATTTATGGTTGCCGGAGATAATGAGCATTACATGCTGGAAGCATCTGACCAGCATCTGACCATACATTTTTATTGGTCAATATAATCCAAGGTGGTGAACGCCATCCGTGGCTCATGGAGAACCCATGGAACCAGGTATTATCATCTTACAACTTTCTTCAACGTTTTTAAGAAGCCCATCACTATATTGGTTGGCCTAAAATATAGGATTTAATGCTATCTGAAATAATACTTCCTCTTTAGGTTTAATTTTTTTAAATGCCATGAAATGATCAATAAATATTTAGAAATAAGGGTACGGTGAAATTTGAGGTCATGAAAGATAAAGTATTGCTCACTCATTATATATCTATGCAGGAATGTGCATTTGAGGTTCACATAATATAAAATAAAATATTACTTCCAAAAAAAATATATTAACATTTATTTAATTAATAAAATTTTATGTTTCTAAAAACTTATAACATTAATTATTATTTTATTAATTATTTTAACTATCAATTTTTTTAAAACTTTTAAATTATTTTTTATTTTAATTACTATTTTTTAAAAAAGTGAACTCAAATCATCTTTACCATAAACCCCACTCATTGATTTCAACGTTTTCCAAACTTTACTTTCCTCTTTCTTGATTGTTCAATTAAATTATCATAAAAAACACTTAAATAAAATTAAAAATAAAACGAAAACACATTACAAAAAATTTAGTGATTTTACTTTTGTCCCCTACATTTTTAATAATTGAACTAATTTCATTTTATAATCTAGGTTACTTTGTGGACAGCACATAAGCTCTCCATTGCAAGTCAATTGCACCACAACAACAAGACACAATATATATGTGGGGATGTGCATTTGATCATTAATACTCCACAATAAAATAAGAAGGCATTATATTTATGTTATATGTTTTGCAAGTGGTTAATATTATATATTTGATCCACCACCATGTTGTTGTAGAGTGAGATAGATTTGATTAAAGTTTGGCCTCTATTATTTATTTTTAAAATGAATTTTGTAATTTGAATGTTTTATTTATTTATAAAATGGAAATAAGAGTGTAGTATAATCATATTATTATAATTTGTTGAATTCTAATGTATTTTTAAGAGAAAATCTCCTTTGAAGAGATGATATCCAATTTAATAAGTATTTTAAATAAAGAATTTTCAATTTTAATTCATTATATATATATATATATATATATATATTTTTTTTTTATTTTTATAATTATAATAATTATAATATATATTTTAGTTAAAGAGTTTTAATCTTATAAAAATAATTTGTTTTATTTTTTGTTTGTAGGATTTCGTGTAAGTTCCAACCGCTGAACTGGTGAAGTACTTAGGCTAATATCTGCTCTAAAACTCATTGTGAGGAGTACCCCAGGAAATTTTTTATTTATTTTTAATGTTATTATTAAATTATTAACAATGATAAATTTTATAGTGGTTAATATTATTATTTATTATATTGATATTAGTATTTTTTAAATTTGTTATGTGGAAGTACCCAATTGTATTATCTTATAACCACATAGTAATAATACAACTTGATTATTATACATATATCTGTTAGAATCTCCATCCTAATATCATAGTTATTTGTAATGATGTCATACGTAGATGTTAATAGTAAATACTAATCAAGGTATGATTACATAATGTACTACCTTCTCAAATCGAAGGTATCTTGAATCTTAAATTAGAGTTTTCCTTTTATCAAAGTGGTTCGTGATATTGTAAGTTCTTTTGACTTAATAAAAATTGTGTTTTCTCTATTATTTGCATATTGTCCTCTTTATTGCTTGCATATTCTAGTATTATTGTCTAATTACATTTGGGTTCTTAACATTTGGTATCAAAGCCCCTTCTAGGTCCATATTCATCATTGTATGCTCTAACCTCCTCCTTATAGGATCTTGGTGATAAAAAAGTGGTGAACCATTTAGGGTATCAAAATAAAATAAAATAAATTCCTCTCATTTTATTTTACAAGATTCTATTTTTGGTGCTTAATAAGTACTTGCATTAGGCTAATAACCTCTTGCAGGATCAGATGCAACTTTTGACCATTGAACTGAGAGTACTTAGACTAACATTTGCCCTAAAACTAATTGTGAGGAGTACCTCAAGAACCCCAAAGTAATTGGTTCAAGTGTGTTGCCAGTGAAAAAGGGTCAACAATTCCACACTCTATTTACTAGTGTTTTTTCTATGAGTGTATATAAGAGCTATCATTTGGAGGTAAACTCATGGTTAATTTTTTAGCATTATTTATTGCTGAGAATATTGTTGGTAATTAGAAAGTGATCCTCACTTAGATAATCTTTGTGGCTGGTGAGATTTAACTTAAGTCTTAGGAAGTTGAGTCTTCTATTATTAGTAAGTGGGGTAGGTGCTTCTCAATCAGCTTTCCTCCTTTCTTAGTGAGGTGGGGTGAGGTGAGAGGTAGTGGAGCTTATATAAAAGGAGAGCTTTTAAAATTAAAGTTGTACCCTCTTTCTCTATTATTAAAGGGAAGGGGGTCTTACTCCTTCTAAAAGGAACGAAACCTAAAGGTGTGAGGAGGGGCAAAGATCGATTATTGAACTATGAACAAATTGATTTTTGATTCCCTACTAACGTGAATGAAACCACAAAGATTATTGAATGAAGTAAAGAAGCTCAAAGTTTTAAAGGTTCACCCAAAAGAAGATTAAGCATCTCTATTATATACGTGATAGGATAATTGAGTGGTTAACTTATCTCTACTCTGTAATAAGAGAGGAATGCAATGTTCTTATCTCATGAATGAACGCTCTCCTCTTTATTAAAAGGGGTGAGTGACCTCTTAAATTAAAGCCCTCAAAGCTAGTTGGTTAGTTGGAAAGCCTTTAGAGCTAGTCCATCTGGAATTTGTTGTTCATTGGTCATTTATATTAAAGTGCCCCCTCTTTTAAAAGGCTTACCCCTAACAGATCGAATGGATTATCGATTTCTTCATTCTTAGTACCCAAAGGTGGGCTGATTAGCTACACTTGGGCCCCTCCCTCTCCTTATCCAACTAATTCTGGTGTTGCATTTAAAATAGAGAGCAGTTTTTTCTAAAGAGCCTTCCCCTTTTAAAATAGAGAGGATTTAAGTCACCAAGCCAAGTCTTGAGAAAATATTCTTCTATCTAGTGACCAATTTATTTAAAATCCTAGCACACCCTCTAAAAATCAAATCAAGTACTCTCATTATCCAATATATAGTTCCACCCTTTTAAACAGGTCCACCTCACTCACATTTTCTGGGTAAGAGATCTTTAAAAGGGAGAGCCGGATAAATTCCTTCAGAAAGTAGCTTATCCCCACACTGCATGGGGTATTATAAAGATGAGGTAAATAAAAAACCCAACCTAAGTGAAATGCATACTATATGGTGACCTTAGATGAAAAGGTGATTGTTAGGCAATTCATTCAAAGGTGCCCTAGACAAGAACTCGCTACTCTATCAACCTTCTATCGAAAGTGGCAGATTCAGATCAACAAACAAGTGCATTAGAGGGGATAGTACACTAGGAACATAGTTGAGTCAGGTTTTTGTACAACCTCTCCACTCGTCCAAGGGGGAAGTTTTATCTTTTTATTCTTTAGAAAACAACAACCATGGTATTGGTGTTCAACAGGTTCAATCCCTATTATACCAAAAAGTGGGAGATCGCTTAAAGTTCTAAAGGTGGGAGGGAGCGCCCCCCATGTTTTAAAAAGGACAACATTAGAAGTGATTTTTTAAGATTTGGAGCCTTTTTTAAGCGACTTCATATTAAAGGGAGAGGCAAGGTAATTTAAAAGCCTAGGAGTGATATTCTAGGGGTGATAAAGAGCACACCCACCTACTTTCCCACTGAATCAGTTGAAATGAATCTTTCATCTCATCCCACCCATCCTAGGCTTTTAAATAAATTAGGGATAGTCAACTTCATGATACACAACAATTGAAGATGAAATGAAAGTGCACTTTTTTATTTGAAGGTTGGTGCTAGAAATATCCATATCCAATCACTCCAAGATGAGAACTAGGGAATTGAAAGGGTGTAGAAGCTATGTCGTAGTTGGCAATGAGATCAACATATCTCTTATCGATGTTGTAGTTGGTAATGACATGGATATATATGGGAATAGCTATAGGCATAGTTGGAGTCGTATGCCCATTCATGTTCTTTTTTTACCTCTTAAAATATAAAAGAGCTAGAGAATATATTTTCTTCTTGGGCCTCCCACTTCCTTGCTATATCGTGGAATAAAAGCAGCCCTCCCTATTTAAGAAAGGAGAGTTTTGGTTATGGATGCCCTTTTCAAACATGGGGTCCCTCCCCCACCCCCACCATTTAAAAGGTAAAGCAAAAGGGAAAAGCTCTTTCTAATTAAAAAATAAGTGCATTAAAGCCCCATTACTCTGTTGAAATAAGGTAGAGTGATCTGAATTCCATATTATATATGCTACGCTGGACACACAAGGTTTACTCCCTTTTCTGACTAAATGAGTCAATATGCCAAACACAACTCTGAGACATCGTGCCCAGCACAAAAAAAACCAAGAACTAATTCGAGTTGAGCTAACTTAGCCACCTCTCTTTATTTTAAAAGGGGTGACCAGTCCGAGCTCTTAAAAGATCTACTACAAGCCCCTTGTCAATCATAAACAATCTTTAAAAGCTTTAGATCAAAATTTTAAAGCATTGCTAGCTAATTCAACAACAATTATCCTTCCATTTTTATCTGATTCTATCGCTCTCTATCCTCATGCAAGGTAGAGCCCTCGCACCCATAAGCAAGTGGTGGTATTGAGTGAGTTGAGCTATTATTTAAGCCTAGCCTTTACCTTTAAAAGCCAAGGGGAGGGTGGTTTGCTCTCTATCCCTATCTAAAGCTTTGGAAGGAAGCTAATAAATCCCTTACTTACATGATAGTTTCCCCATGCCTTAGAACTTAAAGCATTGGATATTACGAATTTGAAATTAACCTCTCCTCTCCCCTATATTTTAATAGGCTCATCTTATTGAAGATAAAAGCCTACAATGACATCTTTCTTTGAAACATAAGCTCTTTAAAAATTTGGTGATCTAATTATTTGATTGATGGAAGTCCTGCTCTCTCCTTCTAAAGGTAAGGTTTATTGATGGAGGCTCTTTAAATTTTTTGCTTATCCAAAAGTGTTCTTCAATCTGATTTCCCCACTTCCAAGAAGTAGTGAGCTACATAGCCTTATGACCCGGGAATAAGAGCGACCCTTTTAAAATAGAGAGCTGGGCCAGTCCAATATTTGGCATATTCTACAACTCAAGCACTTAATAGAGAAAAGAGGTAGGTTCTGGTATCATATCTTATTCCTTCTCCCTAAACTATCATTCCATTCACCTCTTAAGCCATGCAAACTATAGGACCAAGGGATGATGCCATGGGGACTATAGGACTAAGGGAATGGACTCTTAAAGGCATGACTTTGGTTGGTGGATCGTGGAGAATATTACTCTTAACTAACCTTAAAAGTCCTTTATCGATTCAACTAGTTATCCATTTTTGGGGGGTTATTAAAGAAAGCAACTCTTGCCTCTCTTTATTTTAAAAGGGCAACAGATCTTGGGGCTTCACCTTGCCTTTGGAATATGGAAGGGTGAGCGGGCCTCTATGATAACACAACACTTGGGTGAGTGCTCTCTATCTATTTTCCAACTCCTCCTCTATGCCATGATGGAAGATCTCATGACTAAATCTTGGGATTGATCGTATAGGTTGAGTCCTGCTATTCGATGCTTTCTCCTCCCTCACGAATTAGCAGTTCACCCAACCACCACAGAAAGAAGCCTACCTTGTCTATCATAGAGAGAGATTGAAGCTATGATGACCTATTGCCCTGCCTCGCTACTACATAGCGAGTGAGAATATAGAGAGCCTCAGGGTCGATCTATCTTATCTTGCCAGTTGTTACAAGTTGACCAACTCTAAAAATGGGGGGATTACCCTCATTAATTATAGTGTCTCCACTGTCCTATGTCATAAACGACCTTAAAGAGGAACAGGTTTTGTTCAATGAATTAAAAAAATCTTGTCCACTCTAATATAATATATACTTGGGAGACCACTAAAGAGATCAATGGATCCCACCTTGTATTCTCCCTTGGATGCAGCTCGTATTCTAAAGGTAGTTGTTGGTGCCAGGTAGATGTTTATGTTCTTTCATCATTTCATAAAAGCTTGAAACTTTAAGCATAATAAGGCCATTTTTTTTGCTCTTTATCAATGGGGTAGCCCTCTCTATTTTAAAAGCGAGTGCTCTCTCCCCCTTTTGAAAAGCTGGTGAGGTAAGCAAAAATTTGGGGATGCAAAATTCTACTCTATCAATGAGGCTTGAAGAAGCATTATTAAAGAGGATCGCTTTTCATGAAAAGCTTTTTAAAAGCCCCCATCTAAGAAATCTTTCTTAAGAGGGAAGTTCTACCTTATAAGAGAGGTTTTCTGCTTTAGAAACCTTTTAAACCCTTATTTTCAAATAAAGAGAGGTTTGTACTCTCCTCTCTATTATTAAAGGTAAGGTTCGCTCTTCACTTTTAATTTTAAGGAGGTCATTCATTAAGGGGGGGAGTACTTCTAAGAGCTATCTAAAAGGTTTGCTCTCTATTTTAAAAGGGTAGTAGTATTATGAATGAATTGATTAGTTTCCCATTGAATGGATGCTCAACTAGAGCAAGCTTGGATACACCAATCAAGAATGCATGGATCTAGTAAGCCCACCCATCATTTTCACCTCTCAATGATTATAAATCAAAATCATCCCTCCTAATCATTTTGATTCTATGCGCTTCTTGGGTTTTTAAAGGCCTTGTTCATCATTATTACTCAAGTAATATGACTTCAAAGATGTTGTATCATAGATGCTACCAAAGATACCAAATCAAGGATGCCTATAGAGATATCACCAAAGATATCTTTTTAGAGATGCCTGCTAGCCCAACCTAAAATAGAGGAGATTCCTGCTACTTATTAGAAGCTACTCTAAGACCTTAAAAATCATAATGATGGATCTCTAAGGATATTCTTAGCTTAGATTAGGCTTGACACAGATCATAAAGAAGTTAATGAGGATAGAACACCCTCTCTATCCCTGGTAGGCTAGCCCGACTAATAATGGCTATTTGAAAGGCAAAGGCAAGGTAAGGTAATGAAATTTTGGCCATAACCCTAGGGTAGATCGATTGGATGGATATGTTAGAAACAATGACAACTTCCTCTTCCACCTAATGAACAATTTATATATAGAAGAACAAAGTACCCAATATGATGTTATTACTCTATTCATCTTTAACTTCAAGGCATGGAAAACAACAACAAACATATGAGTGAACAAACCCAATCATATAGAGAGCACACCTCTCTATTTTAAAGGGGGTGGAGGGGCAGGTGTACCCATCTTCTATGCACTCAACCTTTTAAAAGAGGGGAAAGGGTGCTCACACACAACTATAGACAAGATAACCTTTTGAAGTATCCTTCTTATAGAGGTTCGCTATCGTTGATTATGGATAGAGAGCCTCTCCCCTCTCCTTGCTCCTTTTATAAATGGGAAGAGAGGTCCCAATTGAGTTAGTTCACTTACGCTCACTCTCCTCTCTCTCCTTATCGATCAATAGGTCGAATGCCTTAAAAATGAGCCCCCCTCTTGGCCCTTTCTCTAAAATAATAGAGAAGATATTTTTTGAATAGAGACCCTTTAAAAACCCTTTTAAAATAGAGGGTCCCTTTAAAAAACCCAAGGAGAGCAAACCTCTTTAAAACTTTAAATAGTTGAGCGCTTATCCTTACCTTATGAAAGTGGGGGTGGGGACCCTCGCTCCTATCCATGAAGAAGTCTAATAGGCCACATTCATAAGTTGGTTGGTCTTAAGCCCCTTTAATTTAAAGGCTATTCCAATTCTATGGAGCTAGCTTTTAAAATTGAGTTATTCTTTCTTTGAAGGATGTCAAATTCCAAGCCCACCTCTTAGTTGTCATCACTCACTTCCACTTCCAACCTTGTTCAATAGCCTCTAGTGTGTAAGCTTGTGAAAAGAGATGCCTAGTCATTCTAGGGCTTATTCTCTTCCAAAAGTGAGTCCCATCATGATTATGCCATATATGAAAGAGCTCCAATGCCCTTCTTCAACCAAGCTCTCTTTGATGAGAAAATATTCCTCCCCTTTTTTTCAAATAGAAAGCTCTCCCCTCTATTTTAAAGGCAAAAGACAATCTAAACTGAACTATTCTATGCCATGGCCTTCTCGGATTGTCATTTTAGCTCATGGGGGCCCAACCCATAAGAACCATCTAGACTTGACGTCATTCCCAACTTTGCACACCTCTATGAGCTCAATATTTGAAGGGGAAGCATCCAATCCTTGGCCTAAAGGAGCTCTTCGACCAGATCTTCCAAGTTAACAAAGAGATAGGATGGCCCTCTCCCCCACCCCCACCCCACATTTCAAAGGCAAAGGCCCTTTTAAGCATGAGGGAGGGCCATTTAAAAAGAGAGGAGGGGCTCCTTTTTTATAACAGAGAGGGGATCAATTGGATTATAGAATTCATCTACACGGGTTGAGTGACACCTCTAACAATGACACAATAATTTCCCTTAAGAATTAAAAGATTTTTGGTGTGTTTTTACGAATTTCATGTCACACCTTAATTAAAAGGGGAGAGCGCTCTTAAGATAGGGAGAGGGGGAGATCATCGAAGCTTTTAAAAAGCTATTCTTTCTGTTCCTCCTCGACAAACGCCTCCACTCCAGAAGTTGGACCTGGATTATTACAAGGGGAATCAGGTTGTTCTGATAAAGACTTTTCGGCCCTAAATCTATGGGTGGATATAGGAACGACCACCCGGTGGAATATCATTTTTACCGGCTCTAGTCAGATGAGACCCGAAACCCGGAACCGGTGCATAAGTAGCATATCCATCTCCAGCTAGCTCCAGAACGGAACCTCTTATCCTAAAGGGTAGAAGTTCTGACGAGGCCTTTTCAACCTCACCTTTGCCTTTCTTTAATAATCCCCGGCTCGCTGACGAAACAGCTATAGCAGTAGCCCTTTAAAATACCACTCGGACTTGTACGAATTAGTTGTAAGGACGAACCAAGCCCTCCCTCTGAAATAGAGCATCGAACCTCTCTATATTATATGCGATCGATCTTCTGTTGTTCCGATCAGAATGGGTAGAGCTTACCTTAAAATAGAGGGGAGAGCATTCCTCTTCCCGTTGATCTAGTGCTTGTACTTCCCACTCTATTATTCCGAATCCTGAGACACGGTTCCAATTCCCATTTGTACTAAAAGAAAAGAGTACTCTTAACCCCATCAGTAGCATTTCTTATTCCGTTAGAGATCTGATTAATGCAGCTTAAAGTCCCTCTTTAAAACCTGGGCTATGCTACCGGAATTCCGGTGTAGTTGACAACCAGATCTGAGTTATTTGAGAGGCTGGGGTTGCTGAACCATTTTAAGAGCCTCCGCCGCGGGGAGCCTCCCAGCAATAGAAGATGCTTAGCCTCACATAAAAAGGATTAGCACGCTTTCAGAATGGATCGCTCTCTATTTCGAGGGGGGAGAAGCCGCGGCCAATCCACATATCGAGGAAAATGAATACCTTTAAAGGGCCACCCCGGCTCTCATATAAGGTACGGAATATTGAATGGTTCCCAGGCGCAGGCTCGAACCTTTAGAGAGGGAGAGCTTTGCCAAGGAATGAAAGGTATAGTATCTCATGCATGTACTCCTGTGGGTGTTGAAAAAGAGGATCCTTAGGTACTCGTCCTACCTCCGGACTCCGGCAGCGGCGCTTCGAAAATAACTTGAAAAGGGATGATGGATCCAGCCTTAGGTGTTGCTACGGACTCCCATCTCTGGCGTTAGAGAGTGCCCATATTACATAGCTCCTGTTTCCCGATACTATGAAGGGTCTCCGGCGCCACAGAGACAGAGATGGACCAGTGATCAAAAGAGCCCTCTCCTTTTGAGATAAAGAGGGCCTCTTTTACCCTTACGGAAGAGGGCGCTTTCGTCCCGATCGATCCTTTTATAGAGAGGGGGAATCACATTCTCTCCTATCTTTAGTTAATTGGTTTCGGAAATAACTTACCCTATCAGTATACGAAAAAGTGGACTTTATCCAGTCAGTGATACCTCGACCTTTTTCCATCTAATGGATGAGGAAGAGATGAATTACTTCACAAAATATCATGTGATTAGTGCCTGCTTTTACCCAGGCGCAGGAGGAGAAAGATCCACAATACATATCCCGATCATGTCCTTCTTTAGGAGATATCGTTTCTTTTTCCAAGTAATTTGCGCTTATATAACTGGAGACACCTTGGAAATGGAAACGAATTGTGTCAGAGAAGGGGCCCCTCTCCAGGTTGTTGCCTCCATAAAGAAAAAGATTTGATTTCGTTGTTTAAGTCGAACGAACTGAACCTTTTAAAATGGAGGGGATGAGGCGAGGGGTTTTATATAAAAGATAATAATCCTTCAACACCAAGAAATGGGAAACTGTTGTGGGATGAATAGCAGGCAACTGGGCTTGATAAGCCTTATATTGAGATTTCACTCTTTTAAGGGTAGAAGACGTTGCATGGGATGCAGATTGAGTTAGTTCTCTCCCATAGAACCAAAGTGATAAAGGAAAAACCTTGAGAGCGAGCAATTTATTATAATTCCTTCTATTCTCAGTCAATAGGTTGAGAGATTCCGTACAAGATGGACCGATCGACTATGGTTCGTGTACATGCTCCTTTTTTCCCTTTCAAAATATAGAAGAGGGACAAAGAGAAGGCTTTTTTGAATAGTTCTGAATAGCCCTCCCATTGTGTGTGTCTGCCTAAATGAACTTCATCTAGTGACCCATGTCACCTGAACGTAGCTAAGGTGGAGCTGCAGGTAGAGCTTGAAGATACTTTTTCATTCCGCTAGTATTAATTGTTGCTCCATTCTAGTTGGATCGATGTCAGATTATGGAGAGCATTCGATTCTCTCTTTTTAATCGGAACAGAGTATACCAGTGGTGTAATGCCAACTGATTGGAGTGATAATGATACCCAAATATTTCTTTGATACCCCTTCAATTTACGATCAATGGGAATGGGTATAGGGTCGAAGTGAGGTTAAATTTTTTTTGAGAACTATTCCCCTTATAATAATCCTGATTGAGATGGTTATTAAATGGAAACAACCTATAATGAACTTTCTTCCTTTCACTTATTATTCTTTTGAAAAACAATGGAGTTGTTGGAGAAGGAATCCAACAATAAAATATCTAATTAGTTTAATGTGTAAGGCAAGGTTCTACTCTCCTATTTGGGCCTAGGGCAAGGCCCCACCCGAAGGAATAAACAAATATAGATAGATGGATGGATAGATAAATAGACACAGATGGACATAGATTCGAAATGATAACTGGATAGGTTAGGTAGGCTCTTTAAAAAAACCATGAGCTGTCTATCCTTAAAGAGCTTGTTATAGATAGTTTTGCTTGCCCTTCCTTTAAATTTGAGGGGAGAGAGGATCTCTTTATCTATAATCACGAGAAGTAATATATCTTATTGTATCTAATCTTACCTTTTATTTTAAAGAGGTCGAGAGGATTTTTTGGAGAGCTAGAGCGTGCACCCCAAATTACTACATGTGAATGAGGTAGGCACTCTTTTAAAGGGTTGGGGTGGTAGTCAGAGCTGATCAATTCTAGGAAACCACATGCCTATTGCTCCCTCGATCCGAAATTCGGAGGAGTATGGAGACCCTGAACTTCTTCATTTGCTTAGAGACCGGGATATGAAAGGGGTGAAGGAAGTAGCTACACTCATTCCCATGTGTTTTTTCTTTATCCTTGGCCCAATCAAATCCTTTTAATATGGAGAGCGGACGACTTTCTCTGCCTTTAAAATCCGAGGAGAGAGGAGGGCTCTCTATCTATAGTACCCCTTTCAAAATAGAGATAGAGAGTGTTTTCCCCTCTATATAAAGGTGTTGCAATCCCTATATAAGAGAGATGAAATGGTAGATCTGGAAAATAGGAAAGAGAATTAGCCTTTTGCTTTGGACTGAGGTGTTTCTCTCCCTTCTCGCTATCAGAAACAATGGGTATCCCTCCCTTTATTATATTAATGGAAGCTTGGCTTATTAAAGGATATTTTTGAAGCTCTCCAAGGAGCTTGGGGGCAAGAGAAGGCTTGGAGGCTCTCGAAGGATTGTAAGATTTTAAATTCAAGAGGTTCAAAGTCTTCTAAAGTGGAATCATGAGCTTTGGATGAATGGAGGAATACATTTTTAGGATTGAGTTGTTATCTCCGAGATCAATCATATTCTCCTTGGCTTACTCGATCTATCACGTACGTGATTCTTTGTTGTTTTCTTCTAAAGCAGAACCTCCTTTTATAATAGAGAGCAAAATAAGTGTGAGCTCTTCAAAAGCTCTCTTAAAACAAACTTGGGGAGAGCCCCTCTTTTTTAAAAAGGGTAAGCCTTTTAAATAGAGAGGAGAGGAGAGTTGGGTTATTATATTAAAGGGTGAGGATAAAGAGAGGATAGAGAGCATTCCTTTTCCCTTCGTGTGGGGTCGTCTCCCCTCTCAACTTTATTTGGGTGTAGCTTTTTCTGATAAGGAATGCTCTCTATCCTCATTCCTACGCATTCACCCTTTTAGATTAGAGGGCGCTTCAGAGGTCTCCTTCCCCTGTTGTCTGGTAAAGGGTAGGGTCCCCATAAACAAATTTGTTATGCACCTTTAAATAAACCTTAAATAGGGGGTATTAAATAGCCATATCCATGAGCCTTTTCAAAGGAGGAGCCATAGCCTGCCTTTTAAAATCCGAGGGGGGGCATTAAAAACCCCAAGCCTTTTCCTTTTTGAAACAAGGTAGAGAGAAACCTCTTTAAAATAAAAAAGGAATGGGCTCTTTAAGGCAATGAATTAAACTATAATCCCTATTATTTGTTCTTTCAGAGTGATAGAGGAGAGGGTACACTCAATTTTCCTCATGTAGAAGGCCTCCCATTTAAATTAAATTAAATTAAAATGTTCCTCTATCCCAAGCAAGATACTTCTTATCCACAAAATTCCGGGATTTCGGGAGAATCCCATCGATCAACCGAGTCGTTTTATATACGTATTAACAACTTATCCGACCTATACGATAGGTCTGCTCTCCCCTCTATATAAAGCCCGCACTCGACTTATTAATTAATAAAAGTCCGCTCTCTATCCTTATCTAAAGCTTTAGAACCTTAAGCCCGGCACTCGCTTATTCGCTACTCGAAAGCTCGACCTTTTAGAGTGAAATAAAACGCGAGGCGAGTATTATATTGAAAGAGAGGATCAATGCCAAAGTATCGGCTCTCCCCCTCCATTGCCCTATTCTAATGGAGGGGGGGGCTCTTTAAGGAGGGGGGCAATGGAGTTGTTGTTAATACGTATATAAAACGACTCGGTTAAGGCTCTTTGTATCATTACCCCTAGTAATAACGAACTAACCCCACTCGACCGCTTTCAATTCTAACCAGCACTCGACCTATTGAATTGATAGGTCGAGGTCCCCTTTTATAATATAAGCGCCGCCATTTTAAACTTTAACCGGTCGAGTGACTCTTAAGATAGGGAGAGGGAGTGCCCATTTCTCCAGTATAGCGACAGCGAACTAACGAACTCCTTCTTAGACGCTTGAAGGTTTAGAGACGGAAAACCCAGGATTGATTCCAGCCAATTCCTCTGCACCGAGATCTAATGATTCGAGTCGTGCTATACTTTATTGTCCAGGCAGACTTCAGCTCCGGTTCGGGAATCAGGTGGAGCCTTTAGTATCTCAAAATGAAGAGTGTGTGCCCAACCCTCGCTCGAACTGGACAGAGCTCCGTCGCCATCCTCTTGACCGCGAATTGAAAGGCAGGGGCCTGAGCTATTCCTTCGAAATGAAACCTTAGAATAGAGAGGTTGAAAAGGATAAAGTTTTTTAAAAGGTTCAAGCCTTGTTATAGTAGAGCCCGATTGGCCGGGTATGGAGATTGACCCACATAAATGGAGGGCGAGAAAGCTGCACTTTAGGTTAGGTTAGGTTAGGTATCGCCCTGCTCTGTGAGAATGAGACGGGATCTTTTTCTTATGCTCCATGGGGAGTACGCCAATATGATCTCCCCCCAGGTCACTCACTTCACTATAGATTAGATCTACCCAATCTATAAAGGCTAGCTGATGCGGTTGAGTAAAAAGCGGCATCATCGATCGGGAAAACCACTCCCGCCCCTCTCTGACTTCCAATGGTTGGATGCCCGGTCATTGAGAAGGAAGGACGCTGGACCATGGCATGGGAGGAATGAGTAAGCCGGGTCGTTCGACCGGGGAAGCATGGGCTCTCCCCCACCGTTTAAAAGGGCAAAAGGGGTTATGATGCCGCAATAGAGATGAGGAAGACGGGTTCTAGAAAGGGGAGTGAAAATTGATACATATAGGTTTGCTCCGCCTTACGGCCTGACTGGGAGAGGGCGGGGCACCATAGATTCGCCACTCTTCTCCGTGTACCCGAGGAATGGTTCGGCCCTCTCCTCCCTGTTTTAGAAAGGGGGCACCAAAAAAAGAACTTTCGTCTACCTCTTCGAATGATGAATGAGGCAGGCGTGCCATTCCTTAGGGACCGATTCACGATTATAGATAGAGAGACCGGACTGGCCTCGACCTTATGACCTTCAAGGCATGTCCACTTCCCCGCCTCGACTGCTGGAACGAGGGGCTACTTCTTTCTCGAGTCCCGTCTCTCACCGAAAAAGCGCTCTCCTCCCCCCTCCCCTACCCCACCTGCCTATATTCCAAAGGGCTTTTTGAGGGCTCTTGATGGGCCCTATATATCCCTGCAAAGCAGAGCAGAGCTCCTCATTCTAATGTCCTTCTTAACCCACCTACCTCTATCTATCATGATCGGGTTTTGTTATTAAATAGTGAATCAGCAAGCATCTATTCTAAGCAGGATTGATCGGGGCCTCCAACCTCTGATCCGGAAGTCTTATTACATTAAAGATGGACTTCGCTTCCCTTTCAAAAGCCGAGGGGGGACCCGCCGAGGGGAGAGCACTTGAATTTAAAAGCGTTCATCTCCCCCGGCTTTTCAAATAGAGAGGGGTCGGAGTTGTATCTATAATGCAGCGCCGGGAAGCTACCGGTCGAATCGAATCAAGTTGTTCTGGATTAGATACTGGATCGGCGTCACCTAATTACTTAAGAGATAAGATTGGCCCCCCCACCCCATTTTAGAGAGGATAGAGCGCTCTCTTATTTTAAGCTTTCATATCCTTTAAAGCTGCTTTTAAATTAATATGTCAACGCCTTTTTAGAATAGAGGGGAAAGTGAGGGGCTTTTTAAAATGGAGAGGGACCCAGCTACCCGTACCCTTCTCCCGAACTTTCCCCCCTCGGACATAATGATGGGAGCACGCCGCTCACTGACCGGGAAAGCGTGACGACCTTAAAAAGATGCTTCCTATACGCATCCACATTTCATTTCAATGACTCCCGGGCGACGACTTTGATTGTTGAATTGGACCTGATCCTTCAGATAAGGCTCATTTCGAATGTGTAACCGATAAAATCATTCCTCCCTCTCGCTTTTAAAATAGAGAGTCTCCGTGATCTTATATAGGGGCCGATAACAGCTGAAGCCGGCAGCGGCTTTTCACCCTTACTATTCTATCAGCAGGCCGCTTTCGATTAAAAATCTCCGAATCCAGGAAACAACAGAGAACCAATACACGTTCATATGCCCAGATCGAGTACTGGTAGAAAGAAGCTTTTAAAATCCCGCCATAGATCCGTGTTGTTTTTGTTCCCGAATCCAGGGCTTAGAATTTGAAGGTGCGTAGGAGAACGGAGATTCTATCAACTTAATGTTCCTGCAGCTTGGATATTTCACCATTGGGAGGAACCAATGTAATGGCCCCATCCTAGTCAGTATCAAGGGAGAGTGTGAACTTACCTACTCCAGGGTTCTCGGAGGCAGGAATTAGTGGGTTGGGAGCCCAGTTGATGTCAGTATGATGTTCCAGTATGTGCAGATGTTTCGAGTTTCCTTTCCAGGCCATTCTGGACAGTTTTGGAAGGGACTTACTATTTTTAGTAAGTCGATGAATATGGGGTTTCATGGAAGTGGACAGTGGGATGTTGATCTACGACAAAAAGGGTATCCGTTTCTATGTTCAGTTTGCCAGGATGACAGGTGGAAGGCCAAAATTTTAGTATGAACAATTTAATTATGTTATATTAAATTAATATTACATAGTTAATGTTATAATTTAATATTATATGCATAAAGTGGTCTTATAACCACTTGATGGAAAGATAATTTCATAAATTAATGTTTAACGGGCCTAGAAAAGGTGGTCGATCCCTTGGAGGATGCAAATTTAAAGATTAAAAGTAAAAGGTGAGAATTTAATGTTTATTTCCTCTATAGAAGCATCTAGAAACTCAACGTTGGCTTGGAGGAAAGAATAAATAGAGGTTTGGGGGTCATTCTTGAGGATATTTTGGCATATGTTTTTGGTGAGAATTCTGGAGAGCACTTGCAAATAGCACTTGCAGGGTTTTTGAAGCTTGTTGGTGACGAAAACCACCCTCGAGAACACCATTTTCGGAGTTGAGAGATACTCTCATAATGGTTTTGGGCATTCTTGCTTCAGAGGATGCGTTGATATTGCATTGGTGATAGTTTCAGAGGTTTGGAAGGGATTGGACTACAGTTGGTGGTATTTTATGAGAGTTATAGTTGTTGTGTCTGATTTTGTGAAGTTCGAACTATTCCAACACATTATTGCAGCGATTTCAATCTATATTGACACAAGGGTTTGAGTGATAGTGGGACATTATGCAGTTTAGGGGGTTTGAAGATCAGAACGGAGCCATTGTTGGTAGGATTTGAAGAGTTGACAAGCATTTACTGAGGCCGTACCTCTCTCCCAGGATTGTCGTACATACTCCATGCTAGCGTGAGCTTTGGTATTTATTTCTCTTGCTTTTTGGTGCCACTCTTGCATTTTATAATGGCACCCAGGTCTGAGTGACCCCTCCATGAGATCCATTTGGTGGAGAAACCCTTACATTGGAAGTTGCAAACAAAAACGTGAGGCATTGTACCACCTGTACCACCTGTACCAGCAGCCTAGAGTTATGATTTCAGAAATTTATTGTAGTCTGGTGCTTTGTTCTTTCATTATTTCCTTGAAAGGGTTTGAAGATGAATATAAATACTATCTAGTTTCCAAATTTCAAGTGATTTCGATTAGTATTGTGAAAGTTATGATTTGTTCAAGTTGTCCGTTTGTTTAGTTTTTTGTACTTGCAATTTTCTTTCCATATTTAAAAAAAAAAAAACTGCAAAGAAAAAAAAAATCAGAAGTACCTCATACCAGATATGTCCCCTTTCTGAGTAGTCAGTCAGTTGTGGTAATTTAGCCTATTCCTGGGTTCCCATAGGCTAAACTGAGGTGATTGGGAACCCTATTTGAGTTGTTCCCTGGTGATCAGTGCTTCACCAGCTTCCTTCTGCTTCTTTTTGGAGGCGTTTTGGAGCTTTCTTCCACCACTTACTATTTTTAGAAACTTACTATTTTTAGTAAGTCGGAGCTGAGATGTTCAGTGGTATCAGAGCGCAGTCATTTCTTGCCAGCGTGTGGTTAAGTTTGAACTCATGATGGCATCTTCGTTGATTATAAGTTTTGGGGTGAAGTTCAGCATGATATGCAAAAGATCTTTGACATTATGAAGGATTCAGACTTCAAAAGGTATTTGTTTCCGAAGTTTGCAAGGGAAGAGTCTAAAAGGTTGAACGTAGTATCAGGACACCATGATAATGAAGCTGAAAAAACAAAGGTATTTGCAAAAGAAAATATCAGATCAAAAATATGTGATGAAGTTGCGCATGATGAAGACATTAAAATAGCAACAGTGGATGTGACTGTGAAACAAGTTATTGAAGACCCTAAGATTGACAGTTGCTTTGATGAGACTAGTGGTATTGATGAATCAACTATTGATACAGTTGTTGATTCCGAGGATGAGCACGAATCTGTCATAACTTTAGAGTATGAGGTTGGTGAGTGCAGTGTTGTGAGAGAGGTTGAGCCCAATCAAGGTGCATTGGAGAGTGCTTTTGAGGGTTTATTGTGTGATGTCGATGCCGACTCATTGGAGAACCAGTTTTGTTTAGTTTTTTTAGTTTTATGGTGGTATTTTAGGTTTAAGTCATATCTGTTGCCGCTCATTTAGGTCCTTCTGATTCATGAAGTACCTCAAATTGTTGTGCTCTGATACCCCTGTAATGATCTGCCTTGTTTGAAATTTGTGGTTCTTGCAAGTGTTTTTGATTTTTTGATATATTCTGATTTTTTTGTAGTTTTTTCAAAATATGGAAAGAAAATTGCAACTACAGAAAACTAAACAAACGACCAACTTGAAAAAATCATAACTTTCACAATACTAATCGAAATCACTTGAAATTCGGAAACTAGATAATATTTATATTCATATTCAAACCCTTTTAAGGAAATAATGAAAGAACAAAGTACCAGGCTACAATAAATTTCTGAAATCAGAACTATGGGCTGCTGGTACAGGTGGTATAGATGGTACAATGCCTCACGTTTTTGTTTGCAACTTCCAATGTAAGGGTTTCTCCACCAAATGGATCTCATAGAGGGGTCACTCAGACCTGGGCGTCCTCATAAAATGCAAGAGTGGCACCAAAAAGCAAGAGAAATAAATACCAAAGCTCACGCTAGCATGGAGTATGTACGATAGTCCTGGGAGAGAGGTACGACCTCAGTAAATGCTTGTCAACTCTTCAAATCCTACCAACAATGGCTCCGTTCTGATCTTCAAACCCCCAAAACTGCATAACGTCCCACTATCACTCAAACCCTTGTGTCAATATGTATTGAAACCGCTGCAATAATGTGCTGGAATAGTTCGAACTTCACAAAATCAGGCACAACAACTATAACTCTCATAAAAAACCACCAACTGTAGTCCCAATCCCTTCGAAACCTCTGAAATCTATCACCAATGCAATATCAACGCATCCTCTGAAGCAAGAATGCCCAAAACCATTATGAGAGTATCTCTCAACTCCGAAAATGGTGTTCTTGAGGGTGGTTTTCGTCACCAACAAGCTTCAGAAACCCTGCAAGTGTTATTTGCAAGTGCTCTCCAGATTTCTCCCCAAAAACATATGCCAAAAGATCCTCAAGAATGACCCCCAAACCTCTATTTATTCTTTCCTCCAAGCCAACGTTGAGTTTCTAGATGCTTCTATAGAGGAAATAAACATTAAATTCTCACCTTTTACTTTTAATCTTTAAATTTGCATCCTCCAAGGGATCGACCACCTTTTCTAGGCCCGTTCAACATTACTTTATGAAATTATCATTCCATCAAGTGGTTATAAGACCACTTTATGCATATAATATTAAATTATAACATTAACTATGTAATATTAATTTAATATCACATAATTAAATTGTTCATATTAAAATTTTGGCCTTCCACCTATCATCCCGACAAACTGAACATAGAAACGGATACCCTTTTTTCGTAGATCAACATCCCACTGTCCGCTTCCATGAAACCCCATCTTCACCGACTTACTAAAAATAGTAAGTCCCTTCCAAAACTGTCCAGAATGGCCCGGAAAGGAAACTCGAAACATCTGCACATACTTGGAACATCATACCGACATCAACCGGGCTCCCAACCCACTGATTCCTGCCTACGGGAACCCTGGAGTAGGCAAGTTCACACTCTCCCTCGATACTCGACTAGGATGGGGCCATTACAGTCCTCCCTCCCCAAGATTGCTTGTCCTCAAGCAATCGGAGTGTTGGATGTTGTAGAATCTGTTCCTCCTCCCAAGTAACATCCTCAACCGGCAAATCCTTCCACTTAATCAAATACTCCCTAATCGTTCGTCTCCTGAGAGTACGCTCCCTGCTGTCAATTATAGCCTCTGGTATTAGAATCAACTTACCCTCATCATCCAATGGTGGTAGTACTGTAGAAGGAGTAACATTATGTCCTAATGCCTTTTTAAGGCGTGACACATGGAACACATTGTGAACCCTGCTATCTGTCGGTAAGTCAAGCTCATAAGCCACTGCTCCCACTCTCCGAGTGATCCTGAATGGTCCATAAAATCTCGGCTTGAGCTTTTCAGCTCCACTTTTCTTGAGTGAAGACTGCCTGTAGGGCTGCAGTCTTAAGTAAACTAAGTCTCCCACCTCAAAACTGCGCTTTGTACGCTGCTGATCTGCATATAATTTCTGCTGATTTTGTGCCTGCTGGATGTTTTCCTTCAATGCCCTCAGTATATCCTGACTATCCTGCAACATCTCCTTTGCCTTAGGCACCCTGCAATCCTGAACCAACAAATCAACAAACCCGGAAGACTCATATCCATAAAGAGCCATGAACGGTGACATCTTGATGGACATATGATAAGTGGTATTATAGCAATACTCACTTACGTGCAACCAGCGGATCCAGGCTCTCTGCTGTCCTGCCACATAATTTGTGAGATAACCCTCCACCCATTTGTTCACTATCTCCGTCTGTCCATCCGTCTGTGGGTGGTAGCTAGTACTGGGAGTGAGCTCGGTCCCACTCAATCGAAATAGCTCCTGCCAAAAATGGCTCATGAATCTGCTATCTCTGTCACTGACTATGTTCCGTGGCAGCCCATGCAATCTGAAAACCTCACGGAAAAACAAATCAGCAACCTGTACAGCTGAGTAAGTAGCTGAGATGGCAAAGAAATGTGCGTATTTTGTCAATCTGTCAACCACCACATAGATGCAATCTTTCCCTTGCACCTTCAGCAACCCTGTGATGAAATCCATAGATATACTCTCTCATTTGCTCTCTGGTATAGGCAGGGGTTGCAATAAGCCAACTAGAAGTGTATGTTCATATTTGTTTTGCTGGCAGGTAGTACACTCCCTAACATGTTTAAGGACTTCATCCTTAAGCCCTTTCCAAGTGAATCTCTCTCACCTGCTTGTAGGTCTTATAGAACCCTGGGTGACCAGCCAATGGTGAGTCATGTAAAGCTCTCAGTACAGTATGCTTAAACTGAGAGTTGGGTACCAGAAATATCCTGTCCTTGTAGACGATCATCCCATTAACTATTGCATACCTGTCATCTCTCTTGATACCATCAATAATACTGGAGGCCCAATCATATTTTGCATACTCAGCTAGAATGTGTTCCTTCCAATCATCTGAAACAACTCCTACTGCACACAAATGGGATCTCATGGATAAAGCATCGGCAACAATACTCTTTTTGCCCTTAACATATACAATGTCAAAATCGTAAGCCTATAATTTGCTCACCCATATCTGTTGCCGCTCATTTAGGTCCTTCTGATTCATGAAGTACCTCAAACTGTTGTGGTCGGTCTTAACAATGATGTACCTTTTGGCTGGAAAGAATATTGCAAATACAGAAAACTAAACAAACAGCCAACTTGAACAAATCATAACTTTCACATTACTAATCGAAATCACTTGAAATTTGGAAACTAGATAGTATTTATATTCATCTTCAAACCCTTCGGATTTTGATTAGTATTGTGAAATTTATGATTTGTTGAAGTTGGCCGTTTGTTTAGTTTTTGTACTTGCAATTTTCTTTCCATATTTAAAAAAAAAAAAACTACAAAGAAAAAAAAATCAGAATATATCAAAAACCCAAAAACACTTGCAAGAACTACAAATTTCAAACAAGGCGGATCATTACAGTGGTATCAGAGCGCAGCTCTTCCTGCCATCCTGTGGTTTATGACTCCAGAAGATAGGCAGTATATTACATACAGGCGGAGAAAACACCATTCAGTTCTCTCTGAATCAGAAGAGTTTGAGGGTTTTAAGGTAATGGTAGCAGATGGTAACACACTTTCTTGCACTCGCAGAATACCTAAGTTATGTATGAGGTTGGGAGAGTATGATTTGGTGGATGATTTTTATGTTGTTAATATTGGGGGCACCGATGCAATACTTGGCATACATTGGATGAGCACATTGGGTGAGTTTACTATGAACTTGAACAGTATGGAGATGAAGTTCGAAAAAGGGGGCAAAAAAATAGTACTCCGAGGTATAGCTGATGGTGGGCCTAGAGTGTGTCACTTAAAAGGATGGAGAGGTTATTTCGACATGATCAAGTTGGCTGGGCAGCAGAATGCCTCATTATGCCTACAATAGTTGAGCCTCAGGAGAAGACTTATCATCTTGATATACAGGTATTGATGAGTAAACACAGCAAGGTATTTGATAGCATACCTCCTAGGAGACCTCCTGAGAGGGGATTTGAGCATGTGATAGAGTTGGAGGAGGGAGCCAAACCAGTTATCACCACTCCCTACTGTCATCCTAAGAGGTTCAAGGATGAAATTGAAAAACAATTAAGGAGCTTTTGAAGATGGGACACATCAGGCCTAGCAAAAGTCCCTTTGCATCTTCAGTGGTCCTAGTGAAAAAGAAAGATGGGACAATGCGGATGTGTGTGGATTACCGGGCTCTAAATAAAAAGACAATTAAAAACAAATACCCCATACCCAGGATCGATGAGTTGATTGATGAATTGCATGGGGCACGGTATTTTTCCAAGATAGACCTGAGGTCAGGCTATCACCAGATTCGCATGAGGGAGAGTGACATAGAAAAAACAGCATTCAGATGTCACTATGGGCATTTCGAGTTGCTAGTGATGCCTTTTGGCTTGACTAACGCTCCAACTACTTTTCAGTCATGCATGAACTAGGTGTTCGAGAGGGCAGCTCGGGAAATTTGTGTTAATATTCTTTGATGACATCTTGGTTTATAGCAGGACATGGGAGGACCATCTGCAGCATTTGGATGAGGTTCTTGGTATTCTTGAGCAGGAGTCACTATACGCCAAGGAATCCAAGTGTGATTTTGGATTGACGGAGCTTCTCTATCTGGGTCATATCATCAGTGCAGAGGGAGTTAAAATGGATCCAGAGAAGGTTAAAGCAATCATGGATTGGCCACCTCCTACCAATATTACACAATTGAAAGGTTTCTTTGGTCTTTGTGGGTTCTATAGGAGGTTCGTCAAGGATTTTTCGCAGATAGCAGCAACACTGACTGACTTGATGAAAAAGGGAGCCTTCAGTTGGACAGATGCAGCACGGGGATGTTTTGACAGATTCAAACAGGTGATGTGTACTTGTCCAGTTCTTGCTATCCCCGATTTTACGAGACCGTTTGAGCTAGAGTGTGATGCCTCAGGAGAGGGCATCGGTGCAGTCTTGATGCAGGATAAGCATCCTATCGCATTTGAAAGCAAAAATTTAAGAGATGCAGAGAGATCTTATTCTGTGTACGATAAGGAGATGTTGGCCATAATGCATGCATTGGCAAAATTCAGACAGTATCTTGTGGGAGGCAGATTCATTGTTAAGACCGACCACAACAGTTTGAGGTACTTCATGAATCAGAAGGACCTAAATGAGCGGCAACAAAAATGGGTGAGCAAATTACAAGCTTAGGATTTTGATATTGTATATGTTAAGGGCAAAAAGAATATTGTTGCCGATGCTTTATCCAGGAGACCCCATTTGTGTGCAGTAGGAGTTGTTTCAGATGATTGGAAGGAGCACATTCTAGCTGAGTATGCAAAATATGATTGGGCCTCCAGTATTATTGATGGTACCAGGAGAGATGACAGGTATACAATAGTTAATGGGTTGATCTTCTACAAGGACAGGATATTTCTGGTACCCAACTCTCAGTTTAAGCATACTGTACTGAGAGCTTTACATGACTCACCATTGGCTGGTCACCCAGGGTTCTATAAGACCTACAAGCAGGTGAGAGAGAGATTCACTTGGAAAGGGCTTAAGGATGAAGTCCTTAAACATGTTAGGGAGTGTACTACCTGCCAGCAGAAAAAAGATGAACATACACTTCTAGTTGGCTTATTGCAGCCCCTGCCTATACCAGAGAGCAAATGAGAGAGTATATCTATGGATTTCATCACAGGGTTGCCGAAGGTGCAAGGGAAAGATTGCATCTATGTGGTGGTTGACAGATTGACAAAATACGCACATTTCTTTGCCATCTCAGCTACTTACTCAGCTGTACAGGTTGCTGATTTGTTTTTCCGTGAGGTTTTCAGATTGCATGGGCTGCCACGGAACATAGTCAGTGACAGAGATAGTAGATTCATGAGCCATTTTTGGCAGGAGCTATTTCGATTGAGTGGGACCGAGCTCACTCCCAGTACCAGCTACCACCCACAGACGGATGGACAGACGGAGATAGTGAACAAATTGGTGGAGGGTTATCTCAGAAATTATGTGGCAGGATAGTAGAGAGCCTGGATCCGCTGGTTGCATCTAAGTGAGTTTTTCTATAATACCACTTATAATATGTCCATCAAGATGTCACCGTTCATGGCTCTTTACGGATATGAGTCTTTTGGGTTTGTTGATTTGTTGGTTCAGGATTGCAGGGTGCCTAAGGTAAAGGAGATGTTGCAGGATAGTCAGGATATACTGAGGGCATTGAAGGAAAACATCCAATAGGCACAAAATCAGCAGAAATTATATGCATATCAGCAGCGTACAGAGCGCAGTTTTGAGGTGGGAGACTTAGTTTACTTAAGACTGCAGCCCTACAGGCAGTCTTCACTCAAGAAAAGTGGAGCTGAAAAGCTCAAGCCGAGATTTTATGGACCATTCAGGGTCACTCGGAGAGTGGGAGTAGTGGCTTATGAGCTTGACTTACCGATAGATAGCAGGGTTCACAATGTGTTCCATGTGTCACGCCTTAAAAATGCATTAGGACATAATGTTACTCCTTCTACAGTACTACCACCTTTGGATGATGAGGGTAAGTTGATTCTAACACCAGAGGCTATAATTGACAGTTGGGAGCGTACTCTCAAGAGACGAACGATTAGGGAGTATTTGATTAAGTGGAAGGATTTACCGGTTGAGGATGTTACTTGGGAGGACGAGCAGATTCTATAGCATCCAACACTCCGATTGCTTGATGACAAGCAATCTTGGGGAGGGAGGACTGTAATGGCCCCATCCTAGTCAGTATCGAGGGAGAGTGTGAACTTGCCTATTCCAGGGTTCCCGTAGGCAAGAATCAGTGGGTTGGGAGCCCAGTTGATGTCGGTATGATGTTACGGTATGTGCGGATATTTCGAGTTTCCTTTCCAGGCCATTCTGGACGGTTTTGGAAGGGACTTACTATTTTTAGTAAGTCGGTGAATATGGGGTTTCATGGAAGCGGACAGTGGGATGTTGATCTACGGCAAAAAGGGTATCCGTTTCTATGTTCAGTTTGCCGGGATGATAGGTGGAAGGCCAAAATTTAATATGAACAGTTTAATTATGTGATATTAAATTAATATTACATAGTTAATGTTATAATTTAATATTATATGCATAAAGTGGTCTCATAACCACTTTATGGAAAGATAATTTCATAAAGTAATGTTTAACGGGCCTAGAAAAGGTGGTCGATCCCTTGGAGGATGCAAATTTAAAGATAAAAAGTAAAAGGTGAGAATTTAATGTTTATTTCCTCTATAGAAGCATCTAGAAACTCAACGTTGGCTTGGAGGAAAGAATAAATAGAGGTTTGGGGGTCATTCTTGAGGATCTTTTGGCATATGTTTTTGGTGAGAATTTTGGAGAGCACTTGCAAATAGCACTTGCAGGGTTTTTGAAGCTTGTTGGTGACGAAAACCACCCTCAAGAACACCATTTTCGGAGTTGAGAGACACTCTCAGAATGGTTTTGGGTATTCTTGCTTCAGAGGATGCGTTGATATTGCATTGGTGATAGTTCCAGAGGTTTTGAAGGGATTGGGACTACAGTTGGTGGTATTTCATGAGAGTTATAGTTGTTGTGCCTGATTTTGTGAAGTTCGAACTATTCCAGCACATTATTGCAGCGATTTCAATCCATATTGACACAAGGGTTTGAGTGATACTGGGACGTTATGTAGTTTAAGGGGTTTGAAGATCAGAACGGAGCCATTGTTGGTATGATTTGAAGAGTTGACAAACATTTACTGAGGCCGTACCTCTCTCCTAGGACTGTCGTACATAATCCATGCTAGCGTGAGGTTTGGTATTTATTTCTCTCGCTTTTTGGTGCCACTCTTGCATTTTATAATGGTGCCCAGGTCTGAGTGACCCCTCCATGAGATCCATTTGGTGGAGAAACCCTTACATTGGAAGTTGCAAACAAAAACGTGAGGCATTGTACCACCTGTACCAGCAGCCTACAGTTCTGATTTCAGAAATTTATTGTAGCCTGGTACATTGTTCTTTCATTATTTCCTTGAAATAGTTTGAAGATGAATATAAATACTATTTAGTTTCCGAATTTCAAGTGATTTCGATTAGTATTGTGAAAGTTATGATTTTTTCAAGTTGGCCGTTTGTTTAGTTTCTGTACTTGCAATTTTCTTTCCATATTTAAAAAAAAAAAAAAAAAAAAAAAACTACAAAGAAAAAAATCAGAATATATCAAAAACCCAAAAACACTTGCAAGAACTACAAATTTCAAACAAGGCGGATAATTAAAACCAATCTATAGGATTATCGCCTTCCCCACCCACGCAATAGGGATCAAGTTTCCTTTTAATATAATAGCCCGATCTCCCTTTTCCAGTTTCCCATGCTCTTTAAAAAATCGCCGGCCAACCTATTCACACGATACCCTCGCGAGCCTCCTCTACTTTCTGGAGGCATTCGTTCCGTAGCATTCTTTCACCTTTCCCTCACGGTACTTGTACGCTAGTGGTTTCTATCCCTAGCACTGAATCCGACACTTTTGATTTGATTTGATTTGATTTGAAAAGGGTGGGGTCGCTTTAATATAATAAGGGGGAATTGAGGCACATTATTTATTAGATAATAGCGACTTTCCCCTTTAAGGTCTACTCCCTCATTCCTTCTATTTCCGAGGGGTTATGAGCGTATCTATCCACCATGACTGGTTGGCGTCATGCTCCTCTTCATTCATAATGAGGGGACCGGACGCTTTTAATCCTAAGGTTATCCCCATATCCGATAGGAATTTGATTATCTATGGCGGGCAACCATAGATATGGCATCATATTAATGCGAGAAAGCCCTCCCCGAGAGCCCCCATGTTTTAAAAAGGTAAAATGAAATCCTTTTGTTTTTAAAGTTGGCTTTTTTAACAAGGGCTCACCCCTCCTCTATTAAAAAAGGGGGAGCTCGACCCGATCTCAAGAGCCCTTACCCTTAGCCCTATCTCCTCTTATAATTTTATAAAAGGTCGAGTGCTTACTTAAGCTATCGATAGGGTTAGAGATCTCCGGACCCTCAACACAAGAGCCTTATTACTACTGCCCCTTTAAAACAAAACAGAGAGCAAACTAACTCTTGTAAAAATGGTACCTCTCTGTTTTAAAAATTCAGTCAATACCCTTCTCTAAGAGGTCTCATTATTCACCGAATAAGGCCCTTAAGATCCAATCCTTCATAAAATTGAATCATATTTATTGGCCACACACAGAACACGGGTACATAATTTGAATGGGTTCTGGGGCCCTCTTAAGATATAAAGGCTGATCTGGGCTTCACCTTTGAAGAGCCGATGAATGAAGAGGAATGCATCCTTAAAAGATGAGAGCCTCGCGCTCTCTAAATAATTACTCAATAATCGACTTTAAATTAAAGTGTTTGTCTTTTAAAATAAAATAAAATAAAATCATGAGCCTCTCTATTTTGAAATGTCAAGGGATTATTGAGAGCCTTTAAAATAAAACAATGGTTGAGAGGCGAGTGCTCCCCTCTCCTTTTAAGAGCTCATCCTATCAGAAATCTTAAAGTTCCCCCTCTATTTTAAAAAGGTAAGCTCTCCCGAGTCCAAGATAGAGAGAATATTTTAAGCTTGGGATTTTTATTAATTAATGAGTCGAGGGCTCCCCCTATCTCAAGAGGGAATCCTAAGGGTGAGTGCCCTTTTAAAATAGAGAGCTCTTTAAATATAAGCCCCTTTTTAAAATGGTCTAGTTCGCTCTTTGGTTTTGTTTTAAAAGGGTGGGCAGTAGTAATAAAACTGTCATGCTTTATATAGAGAGGAGAGGAACTCGACTTACTGATCTAATCGATCGAGGAACTTTTGAGATGGGGAAAGGAACACCCGAAGCATAGGAATAGGACCAAGAACGGGGGGGTTCTCATTTCCTTCTACCTTGGGTCAAAACAAGTCTTTTTCATCTATAGATAGGATATTTGAGAATAAATCATCAGGCACTGGCGCCGCTCTCAAGACATGATCAAGATCTTTAATATAATAGTTGTGGTAAGTTATGTTTCCCCCAAGTTGATGGATATAATTGGCTTTCTTTGAGGAATTGAGGAGGTACTACTTGTGATTCGTACTCTTTTATTTTGAGAATAGGAAAAAAACCTAGAAAAAAGAAAAATAAATGGCTCTCTAGAAAGCTCTAAAAGAGAATAATGTTTTTCCTTAGGGCCTTGATCCTTCCAGTAACGCTCTCTATCCCCTATGAGGCCCATTATAGATAGAGAGCTTGTCCCCTGCCTTGAAATTATAACGAAGCTCTCCTCTATTTTCAAATAAAAGGAGGCAGTAAAATTTTAATATAAGAGATCATTTTGTAAGGGCTTTTATGTTCACGTTCCTCTTTCTCATCCTAGCGGGAGTTGAGCCTCTCTAAACTTAAGGTTCTGAAGTCGGATCTTCTCCTGAGAGCTTAGGTACCATTGATTATATTTTGATCCTTCACCCAAAATATAATATGCATCATTCTCATGATGCCTTTTCTCATTTTAAATAGGAGTGAGAGCTTTATTTAAGGCCCCAAGTCCCTTTTAAAATAGAGAAGGTAAAGCGAAAAAAGAATTAAAGTGCTTCCCATTTATATATAAGAACATTTTCAAAGTGCATTCCTTAAATCTTGGGGAAAAAGGAAAAAGAGAAAGTAGGCGTCTTTTTTTTTTTTTTTTTAAAAGCGAAAAACCCCTTGCGGGGCCGCCTTGGTCTGAGAGACCACGAACAGGGGTTCTACACCGTCAAAGTCACCCGGGAGTCGCACCCGACCCTGCCCGCACCAACATTATCAATTGGATTTTGGATACCCAATTTAGCTTTTTGGTAGGGTGGAGATTTGAACCTGGGACCTCCCTTGGAGGATTGCCCTCTCCTCTCCAACTCACCTACAACACCTGGGTGAGAAAGTAGGCCTCTTAAAAGAAACTAAAAGCTCTTTAAAAGTATGAAGGGGACTTCGAGCTTAGTAAACAAGAAAGATCTCTAGGCCTTTTTTAGAGCTTTACCCTACTTTTATAAGGGTTTTGAGGCCTCCTTTTAAAGTGACGCAAGAACCCTCTCTATTTTAAAGGGCATTGCATTAGCATACAAGGCCGAACTAGAGAGAGATGAAGTGGAATTGACTATTGTCCTCTCTCCATTGGATCATAAGTGGTTTCAAAATATATGTTGATCGATATCAATTACTTGAAGTGTTGCCCGGAGGAAGATAAGGATAAAAGTACTTCTCCCTCATCTCTTCTACCACCTCTCCCCAGTTCTTCAGTTTCTTCCTTGCAGGTTTTCACGTTTCCTATGAGTTATTCCTCAAGAACTATTTTATCCTCAAGCTTGGGGGAAAGGAAAAAGCTAGGAATTGGAGAGAATTCTGAAAATTAGACTGCCAAGGGACTGGCGAGCAGGGCCTAGCGGTCGGGATATTAGAGGATCAAGAATCTGTGAGTCTATGTCGTTCATGTTTAGTGTACTTAGAAGACCCCACTCCATTCTTATCAACCCCCACTCCATGCTCATCAAACCCCACTCCATGCTCATCAAACCCCACTCCAACCCCATTCCCAACAATTTCAAAAAATATAATAAAAGATACTCAGGTGGAAAGACAAATAGCATAACACGAAGATTCGATACCGTTGGGGAATAACTCCTAATATTCTATCGTAGAACCGTTGAGCCATGATATAGAAAAGAACTTGTCCATCCTAGAGTTTATCCTAAAATGTTGCTTTGGAAGTATCTACCAAACCCATTTTAAAGAATATTATAAAGCCTATGGAACAACAAGCTACTATCGTTTCTTCATTACAGATTGAGATCCCCTTCGAACTTAATACACACATAGATAGAATAGCAGCATATGTCGATGTTATCTTGAATCATGATTCTTTCGCTCCAATCACCCCAACTTCAAATCTTAAGGGGAACGGTAGAATCAGAACAGTAGAACCATTAGATAGTTTGGAATTTTCACATTTACGTTTGTAAGTACATTATCTCCTATGCATGGGGAGTTGCTGAACCATCACAATGCACTGCCCAATTTATAGTAGGCTAGGGGAATGCCACACGATAAAATGCCCAACACTGTACATACAATGCATATGCAGTCATATATGCAATACACCTTAGGCACAACACCAATAGACACACCAGTCCAGCCACTCCAAAATACGACTCCTTATAGACATGACACTCCACATAAATCGCTTAAACCCAAACAAACAATGTAGAGAGGGAACAAAATGACCTTTCCTCTTAACGGTAATGACACACCCACCCTCGGGCAACTTGGGAGGGTAGGCCCCTACCTTTAATAGTGGGCCTTCTATTGTTGGGTAGATCCGACAGATACTTTGAAAGGAGTAAATTATAGTAGTTGTGTCACTTTGTGGTCAACAAGCAGGGTTATGCAGAGTGGGGAAGAAGCTACCGACCAAACGGAGACAAAGAAACCACCTAACCTTCCCAGAGACCCCTACCTATATAACTGGATAGAAATGGGACATAGATTGAAACTAACCTTACAACCTTAGGCCCTACTCTCTATAGGCGTTAGATCCAAAGATACAATCTAACCTTACAACCTTAGACCCTACTCTCTATAGGTGTTAGAGACAGAGACTTCACCTTATCTTACACCCTCAAAGAGATAAGGATAGAGCGACAGAGAGAGATAACCATTATATATGTGATACCAACCGACACTCGTATCACGTATATAATGGTGGAGCGATCCACCTACCTAGAAAGCCCATCGACCCTACCCCTAACCTAGATCTACACCTACCTCCAGACGCAAAGGCAACAATTAAAAGAGGGGGCCTTCCCAACACAGAGAGACAGAGATAGAAGCTGCCCCTACTATCTATAGAGCCCAATAAATAGATAGGGCCCACCTCCTACCTTTATAGTAGAGGTAGGGCCTAGAGACAAAGGCTGCAAACCCACCCTTTATCATAGTGAGCAAAGGATATATAGGAGCCAAGGCACCAATAACACCCACCCACCACTATAAAGGTAGGGCTTTATACCGACCTCACTATTCTAAAGGTAGGGGCCAACACACAAGATATAGAGAGGGGGCCCACTATAAAGGTAGGGCCACCCTATAGATAGTAAGGAAGAACCTACCCCTATCCCTAAATATATTAGAGCGAGGGCACCCACCTACCAACCCTTGCCTATATAAGACTGGTAGGGCTATAATCGATAAACACCCCTAGACCCAACCCTTACCTAAAACCTAACACCCTTACTACTATTAGCTATCAAAATATCAGATGATATAGACTGTACGGTTAGGGCCTCAACCATAGGAGGGACAACAAACACCAACACTCATCACCAAGGGAACATTGCTACTCAGCCAAAACAAAACAGTCCCATATAGGAACACAACCACAACCACTCCACTCTTGATTAGGGACGACAAACCTACCCTAACTAGCAACAACTATAGTTGTACCCACCCGGACCTGGGACATTACTACCAAGAAAACACGATACTAACACTAACACTAACATTGCCAATGATGCGGGCCAACGCAACAATCAAAACTCAAATCCAACAATGCAATGATCCACTCCACCACTGAGGTAGCCCTAATTATCTATAGGGAGGGCCCCTCCTTTCTATAGTTGCAGGAATGAACTATAGTTATCCACTCACAAATAAAGGAAAAAACTTACAGAAGGGAGAGAGGAGACCAATCCACTAAACCTGAACACCCAAATGCAGGGAGGATAGCTATTTTTTTATCATATTTTCTCTCATTCAGCCCATTCAGACGCTCATTTGGAGCTCAAAATTAGCTTATCACTCGAAGGTCTATCTATAGTAGGGCAATCTCATAGCTCTAGCTCTCTCTCTCTCTCTCTCTCAAGATTTTAAATTCGTTGACTTCAACTTCAGATAGTGTCGATGTCGACGGTTAATCACTCCGAGCGATAAAGGCATACTCCCGATCGAGAACGTTGTTGGTTTGAGATATATTCCTGCCTCATTGAGTTCGTTCTTCCGGAGCTACTTGCTATTTATTTATAAAAATCTGATTGAAATGAATGAGTTAGGGTCGAGGGTAGGACATAAGTTATTTTGATTTCATAAAAATGCCCGAGGTGATGATTTGATAAGGTAGTAACCTTAGCAATCGCAAGTTGGCCTCCGTATGAGTTTCTTTGGTTTCTCCATAAACAAGTTGGTTTTGAACCCCTAAACTAAAACTAACAAAAATTTCCCCTCGCCTATCTATAGTAGAGGTCTTAAGTGGGCAGATGTAATCGATCCGAGGATTTGCTACCCAATTCATCCACACGTATCCTGGACGGGATGACTTAGATAGAATAGTGATACTTTACAGCGTAGCCCCTACTCTCTATAGGGCCCTTCCCGCTTATGACGGTTCAAGCCTTCCTTTCTATTGGGATACACCTTCCTTCCTAATTCTTTAGGAATTCCATGAACCATCAACCAATCAACCATTTGACCAAAAGTAGAACTATATTTATTACACAAACAATGGATTTATTTCGAAGCACAGTATTTGAGAACAGTTAGCTTATTAGTCGTAAAAAATCTATACCAAACAAAAAATGAAGGTAGAGATAACTAAACTTCTGGTAGAACAGTAGTCTTCAAAACCATACGTTCGGGCTTCTATATCCCAGGTTAGGCTTTTCCTGCTATCCCCTTGGGATTAGCTAGCTAGCAATTGGGTAAATACAGCAAAAGTGTTAGACTCGATCTACTTAAAATGGGTGGGTGGACTAAGTAGGTGCAAGCAGGCTTGTCGTTAGGGAGTATGGATGATGAGTAAGATAAATCTTACTCCGAGAACGGATAATACCAAGGTCCAGTCATCCACCTCTTACTTTGTGGGGTAGGGGTTTTAACCTTTGAACGAATCCAAGGCAAGGAAGTTTTTTATCCGGAGTTACAAATATTGATTGGATTAAGGAATCCCTCTCACAAGTCCATTTAGTGGAAAGGATCCCTATAGATAGTAGGGCCATCTAGTAGTCATGAAGGAAGGATTTCCACAAACAACAAGAGTTAGGATATGAAAGGAGTTACAAGTAGTTGATTCTATCAATCTAGATACAATGTTGCCTGCTTAGTCCTTAGTTAGCTGCTTAAGTCAAAGGAAGGAGTCAGAGCAGGAAAGGACCCCAAGAAACACAACAGGGTAAGGTATGGGAAAAAGAATAAATTCTATTTGTAGTAGTACATCCTTTGTCTCCCTCCTATCAATCCACTCTAATCTAAGACTCTAATCTAAGCATTGAGTGGGATCTATTTGTTTATGCTTGTAGTTAAACCTACCTCTCCCATGAAATGAAATAATGAAGGCTACATTCCGCCCACTAACACCTTTCATCCTTTCCTCGTGCTTCGTCTTCATTATATGGTCTAGAGCAAATGTAAGATCGACAAGAACCTGCTAACATTCATATATAGACTGCTAATGATCATCTATTGGGTAGGATGAAAAGAAATATCGAATAACGAATAACTTTATCCTAGCCTAGACATCTAACTAGAATGGGTTGGGTAACTATGTTGGATAACTTTAGTTGGTAACTAAGGTTGGCTAATTTGGGCAATAAGGAAGTTATTCAAGAAATATATTTAACGTATATAATACATCTATTTAAGCCTATTCTAAGGCAGTAGACCGAATGAAAGGGAGACCTACCCATCCTTCTAAATATGTATATAATCGACTTAAGGCAAGGAGGAAGAGAAGTATTTATTTAAACTTTACCTTTGGATATAGTGAATGGGTTACAATTGTTTCTTTAAAGAAAGAGAAGTTCGGCTATTGGGGCACACTTGGATTTCATTTCAAGGATTTTTATCTATTTCTTTTTAGGGAGTTTATTCGATCTAGTTATTTCTTTCTGAAGTTGCCCTTCCCCAATCCCTTGAGGGGGAAGGTATTCTCAGATTTGCCATCTAGGAAAGCATAGATAATCAGAAGGAAATTCTAGCTAGATTTAAGACCATCATTAACAAATTTGATTCTCATTTAGCTAGAAAATAATTTTGGCTCAATGCCACTACGAGACCAAATGGACTGCGAACAACTTTTACACTAGAGACAATGGAGGAAGGGCTTGCCTTAACAGATGAAAAAGAAAAACTACTTGAGTTCACTATCACGAGTTTGGAGTTCTTGCAATGCCAATGGGAAGAAAGTTTACTTTGATATAATCCCACTCAGTGGCGTGGCCATTACCATTACCATTAAAAGGTATTCGTAGCAAGGAGATGTTGGTTCTATCTTTTATGAAAAGTTTGTATATTCATGGCTCAAGTTTTCACTCGATTTACCAGAAACTTTCGGAGAGAGCTTTGAAGTCAGTTTCTTATAGCTCAAAACTCCCTACCTGCCCCCTCTATTTTGCTCTCTATCTCCTCTTTGGAGATGGGGAGGGCAGAAAGCTCCCATAGAATTGATAGTTATATGATCGTTGACCCCACAAGAGAATAAAGTCTATTTAGAATCAAGTCCCCTCCGGAATTTCCCCTGCGTTCCAAAACAACAAAACTTAAATGGATCTTGTCAAATATTCAACATTTCCTATGATCATTTCTCTCTTAGGTATTCGGGGAATCTTCCCAAATAGACGAAATATTACCATTATGTTAATGTCAATCGAATCAATGTTACTAGCTGTCAATTCGAACTTTTCGGTATTTCCCGTTTATCCGGATGATATGATGGGTCAATTATTTGCTTTATCGGTGTTAACGGTGGCAGCTGCGGAATCTGCTATTGGGTTGGCCATTCCGGTTATTACTTTCCGAATTCGAGGGACCATTGCAGTAGAATCCATCAATCGCATGAAGGGTCGAGCGAGCTATTTTATAATATAATGAGGCCAGCTCTTTAAGATTATGAGGAGGAAGAACACAAATACGAAGAAGTATTACTTTAAGAGCGAGCTCACTGAACGCCTTGAGTTTAAAGAGCCGCATTGAATCTAAAGGTTCTCGGGTGGCTCACTCACTGATAAATGGGAGGCGTACCTCTCTATCTATAAGCCCCAAAAAAGGATGGAGAATAAGTAGGAAATCCCATCCCTCTACCTCCTCTCTATTATAATCGTGTTGGGACTAAAACATATTCTGTTCCCAGTCAATCTATCCATCGCTTGCTAGCTCGGGACCTTTATAATAGGGTTATAAAGCAATAGAAGAAAAGCCTTGCTCCAGTTCGGGTTGCTTCTACCTGACCTTACCCTACCCCACCCTACCTTACCTTATAATAGATAGGAGGGCAGAGGAGGGGAGAGGAGATCCATCATGGATCAGAAACGATAGCTCCTCTCATAGCCCTTCTTTCGCGCAGGGAGTCAGTAACAACGCACAGTGAAGGATCCCAAGAGCCCTGAAAAAGTATGATATCCATTCCTTTGGAAAAGATTTCGGAAGTCATAAACACCTTCTTTAAAGCGCTCACTGGATTATCTCTCCCCTACCCTACCCTATATTTCTTAAAAGGGCCCTATATATCCCGCAAAGGGCCCTATATATCCCGGGAGAGGGTTCCATTAAAGAGGAGAGGTTGCTATTCTTCTCAGTCAGATAGAAAGATGGGAATGAATCTTGAGACGCTCTTTAAATTAAAAGGTTGCTGGTGTGAATTTATCGCAATATATTCAATACGTAATGAGGTCTACTCCTATTCATGCACCGGTTGATCTATTCCATACTATGATCTCGACATGTCATTTCGTCTATTTCATTCTGCGGGTTGGGGGAATAAGACAACGAAGCATGCGGAGCGCTTTTAAAATAGAGGGCTGACTAAACACCTCATCAAATTTAATTTAATTTAATTTAATTTGATGAGGCGGATGCTATCCGAGGATCAGAAACCAGCACCTTTTAATGAATTGGATAGCACCAGTGTTCCACGGGGACGTGTCCCCCACCCTGAGGGACACGTCCCCCCGTCCCCCACGTCCCCCAGCACGGGGGGACGACATTGGGGACGTTTCTCCCCGTCCCCCTTTTGGGGGACGGCTAGGAAACGTCCCCGGGGATGCCTGAGGTCTACGGCCTCCCGTCCCCAGGACGTACCCTAATTTGGGGCATCTCCGGGGACGACCAACTGTCCCCGAGGACGGCTGGGTCCCTTTGGGGACGCTCAGGCCGTCCCCGGGGACGCCCAGCCGTCCCCCATGGTTGGGCATCCTCAGCCAAAAGAAAAACTAAAAAAAAAATTAAAAATGAAAATTTAATCTATTCTTTAGTACATTGTAAGACATTTGTGTTCTTCAATCTGTTCTTTAGTACATTGTTGAAAATTATGACTTTCCACAAATGAAGATTAAAGCAAAATTTACAGTATTCTAAAGCAAGTCCTCAGCCAATCTGTTCTATGAAGATTAAATCAAAAGTTACAGTATTCTAAAATTACAAGTGAGGGATAAAGATTGATGATATAATAAGCGGAGATCACTGAATAACATAAAGAGTAACAAAGAGAGACCCTACTCATACTAGTGAAAATTACTTAGAAAGAAAGGAAGTTTCTTAATGTCTGCAGATGATCAAAGCAGGTATTTGGACTCAAATACTACATTGTGTAACAACAATCTGGAGAGAGCTGGAAATAGTGTTCCAAAGAAAAACCAAGAATACAAAATTAATAAGCATAAATTTACAAAATCCTTTAAATAAGGTTAATAAAAATCTTTTGATAAGAAAGCTGACAAGGAAAAAAATAATTAAATTGTAGGATGTTAAAAAGTGAAACAAGCAAGTTTTACAGGACTCTGAACAGCGTGCCTCTTGACTGCATTTTTGAAAATATTTTTAGATCATGGCTTTGCATGTCTTAATTCAGGTTCATAATTCAGAAAATCATGTAAGGTAAAAACATGATGAAGTTGTTGGCTAGTAAAAGTGGCATGATAACTCTTACTGGAATGGCACTTTATTTGGTGGGGAAAAGACCCTGGTCCAAAATGCTTCTATTGCTGATTTATCTAATGTTAAAGAATGAAGATTTTGTAAAACAGATAGCATCCAATTAGATTCATGTTCACTATTTTGCTTTTATGTGTGTTCCTTTGTTGCTATAAAGATTTGCTGCAAAGTGGCCTAAATTGTTTGCTTTGCATACACTTCCATTGAGAAAATACAGATGAGGAATGTTTGGCATCAACTTGTCTTATTCTTACAAAGAGACAAATCCCATTGAGTTTAGGACATTGACTTCAATGAGAAAATTGTAACTTTTGCTTTAGGACATTGACTTCAATGACAAATCCGCTTATTTTAGAATACTGTAACTTTTGCTTTAATCTGTTCTTTATGTTCTTTAGTACATTGTTGAAAATGATGACTTGTAAAAGCTGAATAATGTGGCATTCATTACTTGAGCAATAGCAACTAATTTGGTTAACTATTAGAGATTGGCAGATTGCACTTGATATCCTTGGCTGAACCTTCAAGTTATATTTGTTGAAACAATTAAATGGCTGCACTTAGTAACTAATATCAATATGAATATCCTAATATCATTTTTGTTGTGTGTAGAATGTTGAATATGTAGATTATTCTAAATTTCTAAAAAATATCAATTTTCATAGTATTATACCAGTCGTCCCCCCAGCCGTCCCCGAGCCGTTCCCTAAAATTGGCCTACCGTCCCCCCGTCCCCCAGGCTCGTGGAACCTTGGATATCACTTTGATTTGATTTAACCCTCCTCTCTATTTTTAAAGGGGTAGAGTAGTTTGCTGGAATGCTGATTGGAGTGCTATGATTAGGCCGTCCACTCTCTCCGTCCCTGGACCAAACTCTCTCTGTTCGCGGTTTTAAAGAGGATAGTATCAGTGATGGAAGGGAGGCATGGCGGCCCACCTTTCTCTCCAGTCCCCTTCTTCCGCTCTTGGAAGGACTTACCTCTTAAGATAAGAGGTCGCTTGTGCTTTGAGCCACCCCAGCTCTCCTTGCTGCTAGTTCGCTGTTGCTGCAGTTCGCTGTCGCCTATGTAGGTATTACAGAATATCAATCGCCATTCAACCTTTTCATTACAACGTTCGAATCCTACAGAGCGTATAGAATATATAGAACAATAGCTTCGCTCACTCCACCCAACCTTGCCTTATGTTTCACTTCCCAATTAAATAAAAGTGTTGCCCTTTACTTGAAAAACCCGGGCCTCTCCCCACTGTTTAAAAGGGCAAATGGGGGTGATGTCGAGCCATTTTCCAAACCTTTTATTTTATTTTAAAGGTGCACCTCTTCGAAAGGAAGAGCAGGATGAAGCCTCTCTATTCTAAAGGGCATATCCCCTAAAAAACACCGCCGCGTCTGGATACGGATTTGATCTCGTGTATGTTAGTGAGGGGCCTCCTCATTTTAAGCGGTGGGACAAGGAAAGCTATTGAAGGAAAAGGCCCGATCCAGTCGAGTAAGCTGTGTCCGAACTGAACCTTTCTTTCTTTTCTAGTGAGGTGAGGTGAGGTGCCCCTTATATAAGAGAGGGGTTGAGTCAATGAAGAGTACTTCTTTCAGCTCTGCACTCATATTGAATGTTGTGCTGTAAGGCCCACCCGATCCCCTTTTAAAATAGAGAGGATGGCGATTCCTTGGATTTGATATTCTTTACTAACGTTAAGTAAGTGCTCCCTCTATTTTCAAAGAGGAAAAAGGTTTTATTTTACTTTATTTTAAAAGGTCTATCTATCGATGGTCTCTCTACTGAATATGTCCGATCAGAGATCCATGGATCACTTTAGGTATATCCCCATTCAATCCAAAGGTCGCCTTTTGAGATACCCTTTCGAAGCGTCCCGCCCGGCCGTCCGATACACATTCCAGAGGAAGAGGCGAGGAACCCTTGGAGAATGAAGTCCATCAGGCCCTGAATACGATGGTAAACAATGGAAAGGGTGCTCTCCCGGTTGATGCTTATTAAGGTACTTCTTTGGCACCTTAATAAGAAGTCGCCCCGTGGATAAATGGCTCTACTTCACTTACTTACTATGGGTCATGAGGAACAAGAGGACTAGAAGGGATAGGCGGCGTACAGCTAACGAATCAGGTGGAGCATTCGAACGATCCCGATTTTTAGAGCCCACCGCCCGATCCCTTCACTCCGGACCGTTCCATTCTCTAATTTGTCTCCTCTCCCTGGAGTGCTTATCCTTATAAAAGTGGGGGCTCTCTCCCTATCTCAAGAGGGTCCTTTGGCGATTTCCCAAACAAAAACCTCCCTTCAGTAAGCGGTTGAGTGCTTATAACAGCCTGTAGTTTGAAAAGGTAAAGTGCATTCGGACCCTCTCTCTCTCCCTGTCGGTCGAGGGAAGCTTTAATTAAAAGGTCGAGTCCAGAAATGTATCCCCCAACTGAGCATGAATCACCGGAGCGGTTTTTTTAAAGGACGAAGCGGCCTCTCTATCTATAATCCTCACCCATCACCCTTGAAATGGCAAAGCGGGACGAACGGAATAGAGAGGGGATGAATCAATCTTCATTTGATTGAGCCCGGCTTTTAAAATATTTTATTCGAGAGTGGAGAAAGAGGACAACTGAGGCCTGCTTCGGCTTTTCAGAAAAAAGAGGGTTTCCCCCTCTCATAGCTTGAACCAGAAAGGCGCCCCTCTCCCCTCCCTATTATAAGGTAAGGTATGGATCCTTTCATTTCATTTAGAGAGGCACAAGCTTGATCATGCTAACAAGCACCTTTTAAAAACCTTAAAAAGTTTATCCCGCGTATAGTATAAGAGAAGAACCTTACCGTCATGAATAGAGAGGCTTTTCTTCATGAGTGAAAAGTCAGCTCCTCTTTTTTGAGGTGGGGTGGGGTGAGTGAGTTGTGGAACAATCACATGTGCAAGGATGGAGAAGTGGATTCGTCCTATAGTGAGTGGTTTTGGTTAGGATAACCTACCTCAAGGATAGAGGTTTCCAAGAGCTTTTAAAAGAAGAGAGAAGACAACACATTTTAAGGATTAATGGTCCCTCTTCGAAAAGGCACATGTCTCCCTATTAAAAGCGCATGGCTATTTAATCGGGCGGAATATCATAAAGTATACTAGGGGTTCTAGAACGAAGTTGTATCGCCATGACAGACCTTGCTTGGCCCGGGGTCAATCCGGCCCATTGAGTGCTCTCACTCGACCATAATGGGATGGGAGGACCCGCCGATCGGGTGGGATCTATTTTTCCGACATATCCGCCACAGTGTATCCATCCTTGCAACAGTGTATCTATCTATTGGGTGGTATGGTGGGATCTATCTATCCCTTTTTCTCATCGTTTTGTTCTTCACAGAACCAGCGTACTAAATCAACACACGAGACCGTGTTTTTGGTAAAAGAAGGACGGACGCCGCTTCCGCCGTTTTTTTGTAGAGAGGAAAAGGGTCAATTTGCTGCTCCGCATTCCCCTCTCATGCTCTTTTCATCCCCCATAATATAATATAATACAATATAATATAATACAACGATGATCGTATGCAGTATCGAGTGATCGTATCAGGTGAACGTGGAGGGGAAGGGGACATCTCTAGCGGGAACAAGAGAGAAAGAAGCTTTTGCAAGCATTTGAGGAAAGGACCCGGGCTCCGTCGAAGAACAACCCTCACACGGAGAACCGCTCAGATCTGGACCACCCATCTCTCTGGGAGCCGCCTCGCATGAGCAGCTGGGAATCTTTGAGCCCGGTCGAACTTCAGGACAGGGATCTTCACTACACACGCCCTCCCCCATTCTCAGTGAGAAAGGAGATGGTACACACACGATCGAGGATCTATCGGTGTTTACCACTTCCACTGCATTGGACTTTAAATGGCGGTGACTATTTAATTTAATTTAATGGGGATGACTATTTAGTTCAATTTAATGGTGATGACTATTTAATTCAATGTGCCATGGCCCCCTCTTTTAAAAGTTTCATGGTCGTGCATGGTATGGCTAATTAATGACGGTTATTTAAAGAGCACCTAAAGAGCTATTGATAAGTGGATTGCTAGAGCAATCTCTTATTTTCGTTACGAATGAATCAATGTATGCACTTGTCTCCTTGATTGCATACAATTCGATGAGCCCAACCTACCCTTTTTAATAGAGACCGCCACTTGTTGAATACATCCATTGAATCGGTTTTATTCACTATCTCTCCACCATTCCATTAGGGTAGAGATATCACTTTTTTAAGGGCAGGTGTCGAATAAATAAATAAATAAAGAGGTTTTGTTGGTTTCGTAGCGCACCCTCCCTTATTGATGGGTAAAAGACGTTTCATCTATTCATTTACCCATTTATTCAAGGGTTATTTCTTTTTTCATGCACTCGCTTAAATCTCTTTCTTCAAAAAACATGATAAAGAGTCGTGTGATTAAAACAACAGTAAGGTGAGGGAGAAGGCTTTTCTTAATGAGTTTAGGAGGGAGGCATTAATGACGGGAAAGGGAGCTTGAAGCTACTCAATTTACATGTAGTATGCTTTATCTCAAGAGAAGATCCCCAAGATACGAAAGAAAAAAGCCTTGTCTCTCTTCCTAAACTATGTGTGTACTCCAACATGCATCATTACTATGTACATCATATTGATCGATACTAAAAAGGGAAGGAGACTGAGGGAGAGGGAAATTGCCCCTCCAGACCCCCTCTCTATTTTAAAAATGAGCCTTCTCTTTAAAGAAAATCGAGTGTCCCTTGCCCCTTTATTAGTAAGGTAAGCATATGCTCTCTCCCGAGTCTTAAGTAACTCGAAAAGGGTGAGGTCAACATATATCCATTTCTTGAAGATAGGTCGATGGGACACTCGACCTCTTATCAACCCTTTAAAAAAACTATGAGCACTCGCTTTGAAATAAAAGGGTTTCAACAAGTTGCCAACTTGAAAGGCTGCTTTTGAGCACTCGCTCTTTAATCGTTTAGGTCTCCGTTCGTTTAGAAGTAATGGTTGCTAATACGTATATAATTGAATGAAAAAGCTCCCCTCCCCGACTCGATCTTTATCCTGGAAGAGACGCAGGTTCACTTCTGCTTGAATTTATTAAAAGCACTCGACCTCCTCTTTTCCGGATATGGCCGGATAGAGAGGTTAAAAAACCCTATATCTTAAGAGTTTGGAAAAAAGCTCTCTCTATTTATATCACGCTCAAGCTCAAGATTTAAGGTTGTCGGTTTGAGTACTTTTAGAGGGAGAGGTGGCAACTCCTACTCATGCTTTGTCTCTGCAGTTCCCAAAAAAGCCGACTTAGTTGGGGTAGCGGAGGCCATGGCCGCTCCGACCGTCCCGTAAAGCATTTTTTTAAGAGGCCCAGATTTTTTAAGCTTTAAGTTTTATTCCATAGAATTGGGCTTCAGAAGCACCTCTATATGTGGTTTCCATTTCGCTAGAGAAGCCTCTCTTATATAAGGTCGTCATTTTCCATCTGGGATGGGGAGAACCGGAGTGGCCGCTGAATCTCCTCTAATCCCTCTCTATACAATTAGTTACTATAATCAGTTCCATGACGAACTGCATTCTACCTTTGAAAGAAAAAAGGAGCGAGGGGTTCATTCTTCCCGTTCACCGGGGCGGGTCAGGAAGGGGAGCGAGAAAGGCGGTTTCAAATGGCGGATTTACAGAGAGTTGTTTCAACGGTCAATAGCTCTTTAAAAGGTTGGTGGAGGGGCACCCGATGATCGTCGGGTCGAGCCCTACTAAGCCTACTCCCCCTCTCCGGTCCGGGGGGGGTTTATCCCCAGCACAGAGGAAATGATCATTGCATTCGTTCTGTGCCGCTCTGAGGATAGAGAGCGTTCCCTTCCCCATGCATGGAGTATAGCCTTTTAAAGGAAAGGAAAGGCGTTGATTTTGGTACCAGCATGTGTGCATGCTTCAGGTCTCCTTCTACTCCAGTCGAGTCCCGCTATAGATCTCGGAGGGTTTCCCTCGTCTCAAACGATTTTCCTTTTCCCTGGACAAAGAACGGAGTAGAGAAATGCCGAAGCCCTCCTCTTTTTAAAGGTTGACTTCTCCTTCTTCTTCAACAAACCTTGAAATCGAAAGCGATCCGGGCCCACCCTGCTCTCTATCTAGAATCCTCTCTATTTTAAAAGGCGACAGCGAACCGGAAGGGACCGGTGCACTCACTATGATATCGGCTGTTGGAAAGAAGCGGGGCTCTTTAAATTAAATTAAATAGTTGGCCGACTCACCAGAGCCAACAGCAGGACGGAGAATGGTACCTTTAGATATTTATTATCCGAACAAGCCTATTATTCAAGCCCATCTGGGTTTGTTAGAGCTCTCTTCAACCTACCCATAGAGCGATCCGTTTCGAAAGCCTTGGGTTTTTTAACCCCTCCCCTTTAGAATTTTTATATCATGAGGTGTCAAATCTGCTAAAAGCTGTAGAGAATCAATCCCTTAGTCTTAGCCGAAATGAAGAGGTCCCTTCCGAATCGATAGGAGAAGCAGCGCCTAACTCCCCAATCGGAGCTGCCTTCCCTTGTGCGCCGGGTCTCACTGACCGGTAATGTCTGATGTCACAGTATGCTTCGAGAGGGCCATAAGAGCAGGAATAGAATGACCCGTTGTCAAATAAGTCAAATACGTTTTTTTTTAGGAGAGCTCTTTCTGAGAGGAGGAATAGTAATAATAGCAACTATTTTATTTATATTTAAGGCTGGCATATTTAGTGAGCTCTCTCTGCCGAACTTTTTAAACTATTGATCGGGGGACCCAGCCAACCTTAACTCCGCCGGGAGTGCGAAGTCTGTTCTTTTTCCCGCTACCTTATTTCGAAAAGGGTAGGGACCCGGAGTCAATGAACGGAGCCTTGAATATGTTCTCACTGCAACAGAGATAGCAAGCAAGGCGAGCTTCTCACGATCTACTGGAATGTAAGCCGCTTAAGGTTTTAGAGAGCGGGGAATGAGCTCTCTATTTTAAAGGGTTCCTATGGTCCCTCTCTATATAAGGTTTCGAAGTATCTTTCTTCTTTATTTCGGAGTGGGATACGACAACAGCCGGTCACAGGAGCTAATTCTATAACAAAGGGGTCTCAACCTTACTGAACCATTCTCTCGGTACGGCTCTTAATGGTGGGCCTAGAAAAGACTTGGGGTAAGGCGGGGAAAACTGGAGTGAAATGCGACCTCTTAAGATATAATTGCTTTCCGTATTAAGATATAGAGCGCTGCCCTCTCCGACCTTAAGCCGAGAGCGTTGTAATAACAAGGGCGGCCCTTTCCCTTTTAATTCTAGGGCTAAAGCAGGCTCTCCGCTCTCTCTTCAAAAGGGGAAGAGAGAGAGGTTTTTGAAGAGAGAGAGGCCCCTTTTTAGAGGTTATTGTATTAAAGGGCAAGGATAGAGAGCACCTTTAAGGATAGAGAGAGGACCGATAGGATCAAAAGACCGAGAGGATCAAAAGACCGATAGGGATATGAACCGAACCATAGAGAGTTAGTTCGCCGAGTCGTTTTATATACGCCCGTTGAGATTATAACAGGGCTCTTGAAATAGCCGCTTAAAATGAAATAGAGCGCAGCGTTCGACCCCTCTAGCTCTGGTGAATAAGCTAGCTCCCCATTACTAATGCGAAAAAAACACTTCCATTTCCGAAAAGCCAGCCCGGATCATTTATTGAGAGAGGTACCAGGGAGTGGCTAGAAACTGCCGAATCCTGCCCTCAAAAAGATCCCCCTTTTTCCACTTTCAAATTAAAAGCGAGAATCCTCTCTATTTTAAAAAAGGAATCCATCTCATTTGAGTGACATAAAAAACTCACAATGAGCGCTTTAAAAGAATTCATGTCGCCCTTTCCTTTGCCTTTGCCTTTGAAATGTGGGGTGGGGGTCAGATCAACCTAGTTCTTGTACATTTTCACATAAACCCTAAACACCTTGTGAGCAGCATTGTGAGAGTTTTGATCCATTATCCCACATGTATATCACAACGACCCTCATGGTGGTATATAAATCACAACAAACACCTAGAGCTTTGCAAATTAATAAGTAGGCTTTTGGGTGAAATGAACCATGATCCAAACCCTCAAATGGGTGAATTATGGCCCAACCATATGCTCCATCCTCTTCTATCGGAGCATCACTCGATGGTGGTGAGTGTGAAGTTGTCCCCATGTGTGGTTTTATTAGGAACCTTCTAATTAAAAGAAGCACATCCACATAAATATTGCAATAAAAGCAATAATTCATGAAAGAACAAAATATTGCACTACAAACTAGAAATGCAAAATTCTATACTAATTTTGAACTGGAATAGAAGTCTATGCAAAGAGAAGACAACAATGTAAATAAACCACAACCATGAAATCATAAAAATAATATGTATCATTATATATGGTTCGACAATTGTTGGGAATAGGTGTCATATACCTTTCAACATTAATTGTCTCCTATATTATGTTAAGAGTGTGTATAAGGAAGAAAAAATGGTGAACTATACCATGGTTTTACTGTAGGACAGCTGCAATATTGCAGGTCTATTTCCAGCACTATGCAATATAGGACAGCTGCAATACTACAGGTCTATTTCCAACATGGTGCATTGTAGGACTACAGGTCTATTTCCAACACTGTGCATTGTAGGACTACATGTCAATTTCCAGAACTACGCACTACAGGACTACTACAATATTGCAGGTCTATTTTTAGCACTGTGCACTACAAGACTGCTACAATAATGCAGATCTATTTCTAGCACTATGCACTACAGGACAACTGCAATATTGCAGGTCTATTTCCAGCATCGTGTTGTGTGCACTGTAGGACAACTATGTTACAACAGGTCTATTTCTAGCTGTGTTACTGCAGGTCTATTTCTAGCTTTGTTGATAAACATGACTGAAGAAGTGGATACTTGATGTGGAAATTGTAGTGTAAAAAGCAAATTGTTGATTACCGAATTGTTGGGTTTTTTCCAAAAGTGTCTCCTACATTAGCTCTTGTTGATGAAACCCCTATTGGGGTTTGGACGGGAAAAAAACCCTCATTGAGACACCTTAGAGTGTTTGGCTGCGAGGCATATGTGCATGTGCCTAAGGTAAAAAGATTAAAACTTGATTACAAAGCGAAGAAACGTATCCTCATTGGGTACAATGATGGGATAAAAGAATACAAGGTTTGGAACCCAATCACAGAGAAGGTTTTTTGGAGCTGAGATGTGATCTTTAGGAAGATCAAGGATTTTTTAAAAGAGCAACAAAGTAAAACATCAGAATAAGTTGTGCAATTTGAACCAGAAACAAGCAAAGAAATTACACATAGAGATGATGATGATGATGAGCATGATGATCATGATGGGCCTAATGAGGAGTACCTTTTAGATAGTCATGACGAGTCCGATAAGGATTAGGAGCCTCAACCTCACCCCATTGGGTTAGGAGGTCCACAAGACCAAGAAAGCAACCAAATAGGTATAGCCCACCTAGTTGTATTTTTGCTTTATCTACTAATATTGATGAGCCTGCAACTGTGAAGGAGGCAATGGAGATGAATGATAGTGAGTCGTGGAAGATGGCCATGGATGAGGAGTGGCATCTTTAAAGAAGAATGGCACATGGGATCTAGTTCAGTTTCCTAAGGGAAGGAAACTTGTTGGCTGCAAATGGGTTTTCAAGAAGAAAGTCAGTTCTAAGGGTAAGGTAGATAAGTATAAAGTAAGGTTGGTTGCTAAGGGATATTCCCAAGTGGAGGGAATATGCTTTAATGAGATCTTTTCTCCAATTGCAAAGCTTACATCCATTATATTCCTTTTATTTGTTGTTTTTGCATTTAATCTTAAGGTTGAGCAAATGGATGTAAAGACAAGTTTCTTGCATGGAGACTTGGAGGAAGAGATCTACATGAAACAACCATAACACTATGTGGAAAAGGGTAAGGAAAACTTAATTTGCAAGTTAAAGAAATATCTTTATGATCTTAAAAAGTCTTCTAGAATGTGGTATAAGAAATTTGATTCTTATGTTTTAAGGTTGGGATTTGTTATATCAAAATCGGATCATTGTGTTTATTATAAGGAGGGTGGTCATTTTACTGTTATCACTTTGTATGTGGATGACATACTGCTAATTGGTAACAATAAGGATATCGTTAAGGTCTTGAAATCTCAACTTTCACTACAGTTTGAAAAGAAGGATTTAGGAGTTGCTAAGTTTATCCTAGGGATGGAGATTAGAAGAGATAGAGCCAACATAAAACTTTGGTTAAGTTAGAGAAAGTATGTTGACTATGTTTTGCAGTGTCTCAACAGGAAGAATTGCAAACCAATGAGTGTCTCTATTTTTATAGGAATAAAAAATTCTGTTGAGTAAGTCCTTTTACACCTAGAGAAATGGAGGACATGAGTTGTGTACCTTATGCTAGTGCGATTGGGAGCCTCATGTATGCTATGGTCAGCACTAGACTGGACATTGCCCAAGCAATGGGAGTCTTGAGCCGATTTATGGCAAATCTTGGAAAGGATCACTAGGCAACAATGAAGAGGGTTTTTAGATATCTTCAAGGTACTTCTGATTACTCTATTTGTTATCAGGGATCCTTGACAACCAAGAAATTTCACAACAAGCAACTAGACATACAAGGATTTGTGGACTTAGATTAGGCAGGAGATGTTAACAACAGGAGGTCAACCGGTGGCTATGTATTTAGCCTGTTTGGTGGTGCAATTAGTTGGATGAGCAAGCGACAGGCTGTAGTCACTTTATCCACTACAAAGGTAGAGTATATGGCAGCTACTCATGCCAGTAAGGAGGCAATCTAGCTTTGGAAATTATGTTCGGATGTTGGGTTGAGTCAAGGAGCAGTAAAAATTAACTGTGACAATCAAAGTGCTATCTCCTTGGCAAAGAACTCTACATTTTACTTGTGGACAAAGCACATTGACGTGTAGTATCATTTGTTCATGACATGGTGGAGGATAGAAAGGTTATGCTTGAGAACATGGATACTTTAGTAAATGTTGCAGTCTTTTGACAAATCCTGTGAGCATTGAGAAGTTCAGATGGTGCTGCAAGGATATGGGCATTTCTACCCTTACCAATTAGCTCACTCTTTTGTTGGTGTTTCTCTTTTGCTCTTGTAAGGTATATGACAAGTGAGAGAATGTTGGGAATAGGTGTCATAAACCTTTCAAACATTAATTGTCTCATGTCTTATGTTAAGAGTATATATAAGGAAGAAAACTTGGTGAACTATACCATGGTTTTACTGCAAGATAATTGCATATCTCTTTCCAGCACTGTGTGTTACAGGACATATACAATACTGCAGGTCTATTTCCAGCACTGCGCATTGCAAGAATGCAGGTCTATTTCCAGCACTATGCACTGCAAGACTACAGGTCTATTGCCAGCACCATGCACTGTAGGACTGCTGCAATACTGCAGGTCTATTTCCAGCACTGTGCATTGCAAGACAACATGTCTATTTCCAGAACTATGCATTGCAGGACTGCTGCACTACTACAGGTCTATTTCTAGCACTGTGCACTGCAGGACTGCTGCAATACTGCAGGTCTATTTCCAGCACTGTGCACTGTAGGACTGTTGCAATGTTGCAGGTCTATTTTCAGCATTGTGCACTGCAGGATAGCTACATTACAACAGGTCTATTTCCAGCAGTGTTACTGTAGGTCTATTTCCAGCTTTGTTGATAAATAGGACTAAAGAAGTGGATACTTGAGGGAATTGTATTGTAAAAAGCAAATTGTGGATTAACAAATAATACAATTTTTGAGTGCTCCTTGATTGCTGGGTTTTTCCTGAAAGGGTTTCCCAAGGTATATGTTGCTTCCTGTGTGAGTGTTGCATTCATTCTTATCTTGTGAATATCTCATTGCAAAGTTCTCTAAGAGAGGGCCTTGCAGAAATTGAGTTTTATGTGATTTTTCTTGTTGAATTAAAATTCTAGGCCTGTTTTTGCACTACTTTCCTCTAAATATTAAGTAGGAAGTTGTTCCACATTTGTCTAACTTCCTTTCAACAATACATCAGTAGTCAACCTCCTAGAACATATTGACTTTAAAAACCACCCACAACAACAACACATATCATGGAGAATCACATGAACAACAACAATCCAAACAACACCCTCACATCAACCAAGATAAATGAAATGAGAAATGCTAGGCAGTTGACAACTACCATACCTGCTCAACTAGAATCTAAATGCCCAATACTATATCCATGAAACAGTAAGACATACCCCATAACATTTGACATACTATTGTATTACATCACACATGAACATGAACATCTGCACAAATATCGGAACTTTATGTACATGGAGTCATAATTGAGGTGGACTACAATCAATATGACTGCCTACATTTTCCGCCTCCTCTAAACTTGTTGATATTCCCTCCACCTGATCAAAGCAAGTATTCGTTGGGATAGTGGAAACATTAGGAGCAGAAGGTTGAACAAAAGTCTTGGCCTGCATAGCTTTGACCTACCAAATCCATTAGCAAGCCTTGGCATATTGCTGGTGCATACTCTCACCATACAAAATGATCCTGGAACCTATCAAGCTCTACCATGTATTGCTTTGCCTATGTCTAAGCCATGTCAATGAAAAGTCAAAGGTCCTTCTTGAAACATTGAACTCAATACCTCATGGTGTTGGCTAGCTCTTGCAAACAATGACTCTCCTTTATTTGTAGCTACTAGCTAGCAAGGAATCACTCGTGCTAATAAGCTAGACAATAGAGCTTCCTGAGGAGCTGTAGACAGCAGTTCTAAGCAAGACAAATCCTAGAACTGGCTGGAATAATGTTGTCCACCAATTTTGATTGTACATAGCAATTTTGGAATGTATATGTTGCATTTGATTTTGTAAAATCAGCCAATGAAAAGGAAGGCTTGATTGTAAACGTACAGGACACTAGATGACAAAACTAGCCGTCATTTGCTAATGGGCTAACTAGTGTGTTAGACGTCTAGTTAGACGTCCATGGTTAGACGTCTAGTTGTTAGACGTCCAGGATTAGTTAGCGTCTAAAATATGTTAAGGCAAGACGGTTGGGGTAGTTGAGAGCGAAGTAGTTGCAGTAACTACTTCGCCTCCCTATTTATACCCCCTCTTCAAACATTGTATATATCATCATGATCACATTTTGCTACGAATGCCAATGCTCTTGTACGGAAGTTCTGTTCTGTGTATGGTGATGTTGTGAGTTTATGAGATTGCAGGTTGTATTGCACTGACTTGTGAGTTGCAGGTTTCCATCTTGATAAGCATTGCAGGTTGATTGTTGCAGCAAGGACGAGATCGAGTGAGGTTTATTGCAGGTACAAGGAGTAGATAAAGGAAAACTGTAGACGTCTAGCCCTTGACGTCTGGGCAGCCGTCAGACGGCTAGCCGTCTAAACTAGACGTCGACTTGTGACGCCTAGTCCACCCTGTGACGTCTAGCTACCTGTGTGACGTCTAACCACTCTGTGACGTCAAGCCTCCGTGACGTCTAGCTGGCCTGTGACGTCAAGCACTTGTGACGTCTGGTTGCTTGTGACGTCAAGCCTCTGTGACGTCTAGTCTTAGACGTCTATCTACTACATCTAGACACTTGATCCTTGACGTCCATAACCAGTCTATAGGTGTATAAGCTTGGAACCTGACTGTCTTGATTGTCATCATCCCTATCTCGGGAATGTACTCACCCCTGTCTACATTTGGCGTCGTTGCCTAATTGAACTCAGAGTCTAGAGACGCAAGTGATAGGTGTAAGAGGTGAATGACTGATTCCAGGTCACAAAGCAAAAATCAAATACCGGTAAGAAGTGCACGACTGGCGAACTTAAGGACACAAGAGGCAACAAAAGTCTCTCACCCGAAAGTGGAGAGAGTCTGGAACCTAGAAGACGAGGATAATCCAAGCATTGAAACATTGTTGGTGACTGCAGAAAACGAGGAAGAACAAATAGCTGAGGAAGAGCCCATCATTGAGAACTGGACGGTAACACCAGAACCAGCGAGGGAGAGTTGGCCAGAGGATACTGAAGGAGAGAACCTTGTATCAGGACAACTACGCGGAGGTTCGTGGGGAGGAAGACCGGAGCCACGTTTGGTGTATTCGCGGAGGAGGTCGCGAAGTAGAGACCAATTGGAGTCGGGTAGAAGGCTATTTGAGTATAATTTTGCACCACCAATAACAGACAGACAACCAAATCGAACTCCACAACCACCAACACCAGGAAGTCCGAACAACAGAACAAATACTATGGCAAATCCCGCCAATAGAACAATACAACAAAAATGCCCACCTTTTTCAGGTGAAGGAAAGGAGGACCCATCTCGGCATGTGGGAACTTGCATTACCATTTGGGGAGCAAATGGGGTCACACAAGACACACAATGGTTGCAACTATTCCCAGCCACATTGCGAGGCATGGCGATAGACTGGTACTTGAAAAGACAAAGTACGCAAGCATTTACACAATGGGAGGATTTGAAGACTGCATTCATAGAAGAATTCCGACCACTGAGGGATGACACTGACATCATCACAGAAATATGTGTCACTAAGCAAAAACCGGATGAGGATGTCAAAAGTTACAATAGAAGATTGAAACAATTGACAGATAAAATGGAGATGACACCTGCCGATGGTATGATAAAGCGGTGGTTTTTGGATGGGCTACTACCAAAATTCAAGAAGAAGATGAAGGCAGTACCATCCTCAACATATGCGGAAGCACTGGAGAAGGCTAAAAACTTTGAAAGTGAAGGCAAACAAACAACCGCAGGTATCGGAGGTTACTTAAAGCATAATGAAGATTCAGACAGTGAAGCGGAAGATAAAGTTCAGAGCACAATTCACACCTTTCGGAGAGAATTTGACAAAATTCTAAAGGAAGCGAAAGGAGAAGGCCGCAAGGATCGGAAAGAGATTTGGTGCTCAGACTGCAAGACAGAAGGACATTCAAATGTAAACTGTCCAAAGAACGCATACTGTAACATATGTGAGATAGCGGGACATCCTGTAGCCGATTGTCCATTCAACCTGAAAAGCAAGAGGCATCAGACATTGGCTATACAACAGGAGGAGCAGCCAAATACGCCAAGGAATGGACAAGGAGCCACTAGTGGAGGATATAGGAATAGTCGCCGAGGAGGAAGACAAGGAGGCCAGAGTCGACTACAATACGACTCTGATGGTCGACCGATTATTCAATGTCGGAATTGTCAGGAATGGGGCCATTTTGCGAAGAATTGTTCCAAACCCCAGAATGCAGGTAACAATAGTGGTAATAATACCACTCAAATGTGTAAATGGTGTGGTCCAAGAAACCACAAAGAAGCCAATTGTCCGAACAAGGCAAGTACCAGTGGAACTCAGAATATCAACCTCATTGGCATTGGAGAGGTGACAGAGGTAGATAATGAAGTCTTGGCTGTAACAAGAGCATAGACCAAGAAGATGGAATAGTACCCAAACCCTGCCAAGGAGAAAGAACGATGGCAGGAAGCCCAAGAATTAATCAAAACAGAACTAGCAAAGGAGAAGCAGGGACAACTAGTTCTGGAGAAAGTATTGAAGAGACCGGAGATCACCAAGAAGGCATCAGTAGAAGGCTTGGTAACAGAGGTACTAAATACGAAGGTGGAAATGAAGGTAGCCAACCTGTTTAGTATAGTACCTGAGTTGTATGCTACGATCGGGGAAGCCATCAAGAGGAAGGATGAAACTCGACAGGTAGCAACTATCAAGCAAGGACAATTCATCGATCCGACAATCCTGATGATTGAAGCCGGGAGGAGGCCAGCTATAGTCCAGATGGAAGTTTTGGACCATAGACTGAATCAGGTGATTGTAGATGGAGGGTCTAGTGTGAATGTGATGCCGGAGAAGACATGGCGGATTATTGGGCAACCCGCCTTACGATCTCCAAATTTCAAACTATATGGCGCTGATCAATATGGCATTGAAACAATAGGCGTTTTGATGAATCAGAAGGTACGCATAGCAGAGCAGGACTTCATCTTGGATTTTGTTGTCATTGCTATGCAGAAACCTGCATATGATGCATTGCTAGGATGAGGATGGTTGAGAACAGCAAAAGTCAACCATAATTGGGAGAAAGAACGTCTATCCTTCAAGCAGGGACAGCACAAGTATATAATCAATCTGAAGAATCAAACTGTGAGTCAAGACATAGCCACTTCAGATGATTCGGGATCCTCTTCATCAAATGGTGAGACAGGGTATGAACCAGATGAGGAAGGAGTGTTGCACCTTGAAGACTGCACGGAAGATGAGTATGACCAGGACAAAGGTCTACTACATTGGCAGTTGGAAGACTACGAGATATTCTCTCCCCAATGTTTTTGCATCGATGCGGAGAAGGAGATTCAAAAGGATGAGATACAAGAACCTGAAAAGGGAACTAGCAATAGAAGACAAACAACAAGAGAGAAGGACAAGGAAAGGGAGAAGTGGACATTTCCCAAGAATTTTGCAGAATTCACGATGGGGGAGGCAGTTATTGAAGATAAACCAGCCCACCCCATCGCTGCACTAAAGGCAGCAAATGACCCTGAATCCATCAAATATGAAGGTCCTAAAATGATTCAGGTAAACTTGGGAGAAAATGGCGAGGAGAAGATGATCAAATGTGGAGATGATTGGGATCCAGTCCTGAAAGCAGCAACATTCAAGATTTTTCTGGACTATAAGGATGTTTTTGCTTGGACATATAAGGACTTGAAGGGAGTACCACCAGAACTCTGCGTACACAAGATTCCTCTGATTGAAGGTGCGCAACCTGTAAGAAGGCGACCTTACAGAATGAATCCCAAATACGCAGCAAGGGTGAATGCCGAAATTGAGAAAATGTTGGATGCAGGCATTATCTTCAAAGTTACGACAAGTGAATGGGTTTCACCGATTGTGATTACTCTAAAAAGAGAAGTAGATAAAATCCGAATCTGTGTGGATTTTAGAAGTTTGAATGTCGTAACCATAAAGGATCCCTTCCCGATCCCTTTCACAGACTCCATACTTGAAGAAGTAGCCGGCCATGAGATATATTCATTTTTGGATGGATTCTCGGGCTACAACCAGATTAGCATAGCGGAGGAAGATAAGTTGAAGACCACTTTTGTTGTGGAAAATGGGATATACGCATATAACCGCATGCCATTTGGATTATGCAATGCACCAGCTACTTTCCAAAGGATCATCTTGTACATTTTTGATAAGATGTCCACAGGGAACTTCAAAGCTTTCCTAGATGATTGGTCACTGTATGGCAGGACACAAGAACATTTAAAGGCCTTAGAAGAATGTATGGGATTGTGCAGGAAAGCACGAATATCATTGAATCCAAATAAATGTGTCTTATTGGTGCCATACGGAAAGTTGTTGGGGCATATAGTATGCCAAGAGGGTTTGAAACCCGACCCAGATAAGATACGGGTAATATTGCTAATGGAGGAGCCACATGATGTGAGCTCGGTCAAAACCTTTTTAGGGACAGTCGGATATTACAGGAGGTTTATCCGGAACTATGCACTGACATCTCATCCACTAGACGCACTTACACGTAAGGGTGTTCCATTCAAATGGACAGAGGAGCACCAGGGAGCATTTGAGGGATTGAAAGGGCACTTGGTGAAAGCACCTATCCTAGTTTACCCAGACTGGGAGAAGGAATTCCATGTGCATGTGGATGCCTCAAACTTCGCCATTGGATGTGCATTGGCACAAGAAGGCCAATTCGGGTTAGATCAGCCCATATACTTTGCAAGTCGGCTATTGTCCAGAGCCGAGAAGAATTACAACACAATAGAGCGAGAAGCACTGGGAATGGTGTATGCGGTGCAGAAATATAGACACTATTTACTAGCTAACCCCTTTGCTTTCTATGTGGATCATCAGGCCCTGTTGTACTTGATCAATAAACCAACAATCTATGGATGAGTGAGTCGATGGCTCATCACCCTGCAGGAATTTGTGTTTAGAGTGGTAGTAAGACCAGGGAAGAAACACGTAATAGCGGACCAATTGTCAAGGATTCGCTCCGGAGAACCTGCAGAGGGAGGAATACCAGATGAATTCCCCGATGCCCAGTTGTTTATGATTAATGCAATACCAGGATGGTACAAGCATATAGGGGAATATTTGTCGACAGGAGAGCTGCCAAAGGAGCTAACGGCAGCCGAACGGAGAAAGGTGATTACGAAATCAGCACCCTTCACCTTGATTGCAGGATTGCTCTACAAGATGGGGGAGGACCACATATTGCGAAGATGCATAATGGAGGATGAAGTACAACAAACCTTGAAAGAGACACATGAGGGATTGGCAGGAGGACACATGGGACCAGATGCGACAACCAGGAAAGTATTGTTGGCAGGTCTATGGTGGCCCACCCTCTTTCACGATGCAAAGAATTTTGTGACAGCATGTGATACGTGTCAAAGAACAGGGAAACCATTGAAAAGAGACTTCATGCCATTACATCCATCCCAGCCTCAGGAACTCTTTGAGAGATGGGGACTGGATTTTGTAGATCCTTTAAAAACAAGTCGAAGAAGGAAATGCCGATATATCGTAGTTGCTACGGAGTACCTCACAAAATGGGTAGAAGCAAGAGCTTTATCGGACAACTCGGCAAAAAGTACGGCTCACTTTTTGTACGAACAAGTGATTACAAGGTTCGGGATACCTCTACAATTGACAAGTGACAGAGGAGGCCATTTTGTGAATGCAATTATCCAGAACTTGATGGAAGAATTCAGAATTTTTCACTCCTTGTCAAGTCCGTATTACCCCAGAGCAAATGGGCAGGTGGAAGCGACAAATAAAATTCTGGTTTCAATCATGTATAAGACATGCGGAGTAGAAGGAGCCGACTGGGAGGAACGGTTACCAGTAGTGTTATGGGCATACAGAACCACTTTCAAGCCCACTACGAATCACACACCCTTTCAACTGATGTACGGACAGGAGGCAGTAGTACCAGTTGAATTCCTTGTACCAAGTTTAAGGGTAGCAGTCGACAATCGGTTGAATGACGAGGAAAGCATGCAAGAGCGACTGACAACATTGGTACAGTTGGATGAAAAGAGGGTAATGGCACAATGGGCAACGGAGATCGCACAGAAAAGAAGGAAATTTTGGCATGATAAGCATCTCCGGAAGATGGATCTCAAAGCTGGTGAACTAGTTCTCAAATACAATGGTAAGAGAGAACTCAAGCCAGGAAAATTAAAAACCCTGTGGCTTGGACCCTTCCAGGTAGAAGAAGTACTAGAGAATGGGGCAGTGAAACTAAGAAAATTGGATGGAACACTATGCCCTGAGGTAATTAATGGTTCTAAGTTGAAGGTATATAAGCCACATGCTCAGGTAAATATGATCAACTTGGAGCAATCAGGAACTTCCGAAACAAGGACAGGAGAAGTAGATCCAGGAATACAATCCCCTGAAAATGACGAGCAGAGTAATGTTGTTCGAGAGGAGGAAACTCATAACCTGGATTGGTTATTTGGGACTGAAGGAGGACCAGCAATTGAACGAAGGGAAGGAGAGCAGCAAAGGTTGCAGTTACATGTTCAATTTCCAAATGACAATGAGGAAGACCGACTCCAAGCTCTGACGGAGGTCGCTCTACAAGAAGTTTCGGAAGAAGAAGAAGAAGAAGATGAAGAAGAGGGAGCTAGACTTCTGCAATGAATGCGATTGGAGACACAAAGGTTGCAAGAAGAATATGAAACGCTAAGACAATACAATAATCAGCTGCGGGAATAGGTGATTCAGGAGTTGGACACAACCATGCAACGAGTGAATGAAAGACATGAAGCACGTCAAGCGGAATGGGTAGAATTAGAACAAGGGGAACTAAGAGGAAGTGCAACAGGCAACTCTTCAGAAAGCAGTTTATTTTCCTTGGAGGAAGAATAGGAAGATACTGTAAGCCCAGTTGAAAATAGAAGAGGAAAAGCAATAGCAACAGATGCACGTTCTAGGAGTTCTTCACCCACATTAAAAATCGTGCTTAATTCGGAAGAGTCCTCAAGCTCGAAGTCAGTGAACCATCAAGAGATGAGAGAATCTCCAGAAAGACCTAGGGTATGGGAAGTAGGACAAAGCTCGACTGCCAAACATCAGATAAGCAGGGAGGAAATGGCAGCCATCATATGGAAGGATATCGAGACGGTACCAGAAAAACCAAAAACTGGAAGTTGGTGGGAGGAGTCAAGTAGCGACGAAAACCTACCACAGATTCCTGATATACCATATGCCAGTCCTAACCCAGATCGTAGGAGACAAAGAGATGAAGATCGCAGTCGACAAGCAGGTGTCAGATTTATAGAAACTGCACACATAATCGAAGATGATGCTTCACTGAGCCCACAAGACGAGTACAACGGAGGATTGAATGAGGACATGATGCCAGAAGTACCACCACCTCGTGCATGGAGAACACCATATGTTGGAGCCATGAGACGTCCAACTGAACGGGAAGAGGTAGCCAGGTATCGGATGGCTGCACTTGACTTACGACAACATAGAAGGGAAGTAAGAAGATTGCAGCAACGGGTTCAAGAAACCTCAGAATGGCCAATGAACACGGCAGGAGAAGGGAATGACTCCAGCACTGATTCAGTCTTTTCAGAAGAGTATCAGGAAAACTTAACTCATTGTGCCATGCAACGACACTTTGAGGAAAGTAGATGGAGACGAAGACTGATAAGGGCCGATAGGAGACTGAGGATCTTGCACCAACTAACACCTGCGCATTTACACCATCCACCAGAAACAAGAGCACAACTGATAAACGAAGCCCGTAGTAGAGATAACTTAGGTACTCTCGGAAGACCGTCAGGAATTCCGAGAGCACCTGACCAAGGGAGGAGCGTGGTTGACCTCCATCCCGGTAGCTCGAGAGGAAGAAATTCCCCTCCGGCTACCCATAGGTCGACTGGTTCTCAGTTTGGACCGCAAGGGCCATCTGAGAACTTAGTCCAAGCCAACCCATTACTACGTGCTCCTGAGAATAGACCAATAGGTCCGTCTCAGCGAGCTCGTAGGAACCGAAGACGTCGTCAGGAATGACTGAGGGACCGATCGAATCTCGGGCAGCTGGGAGTTCGGCAGCCCAACACTAGGGAGATTCGATCGGAAGGAGGCCGAGGACGCGGTAACCAAGTCCGCGGAAGAGGAAATTGGGACAGAAATCTCAATTTAGAACAAAGGGATCAAGAGAGGGCAGTTGCAGGAAATGATAGAGGTCGAGGAAGAGGTCTAAGAGCTAGACGACCCCACCAAAATAGGGGACACCAAAGACAGCAACAACCCATTCAAAATGAACTTGATCAACAAGCACAAGAAGGGGAGAGGTTTCACTACTTGGATGATTGCATAATAATCCGACGAATTGATGGAAGTACGGAACGAATTCCACTGGTGCCCGCCCATCCAGGAAATGACATTACACGCCCAAATCTGACCAGTAGACACCTGGAGGATGTAGCAGAACACCTGGATAACAATAATGCTAACCCGAAAGAAGGAGAAATCCGCATGGTAGAAGAATGGATGGAACAAACACGTCTGGCAGCGGAAAGAAATCAGCAAGCCACTAATAATGTCATAGACGGGCCAGTACCTACCAGTCCCGTGAGCCAAAAACACGACATCAGTCGGAAGAAGCAGAACAGCCAGATTGGCGTATTGTACCAAGAAATATGAGAAGACGTCAGCAACAGCCACGACCGAAAACTCCCCAAGATGAAATAATCGTCGGAGACGTCAGTCGACGGAGGAAATAAATAGTGCCAACGATGATGACTTCAGCAGTTTCGGAGAAAATAGTCATCATCATCGAAGTGAGACGTCAGATGCATGGGAACTGCGTATTGGCTTGGCCATACGGTTCACCCGTCGACGTTGAGAGAAGACGTCACATGCAGTTTTGAAAAATAAGAAAAATAAAATAAAAAGAAGAAAAAGTCAAAAAGAAAATAGAAAAGTCAAAAATAAAAGAAAAAGACAAAAAGAGAATAAGACAAAAGAGGAAAAAGACAAAAAGCTAACCTAGACGTCTAGACAAGCCGACGTGGTGCGCATGCAAGAAAGTAGTTGCGATGTGGCGGTTGCATAACGGTTTTAGGGTTGGCAAAGCAACTATAAAAGGAGGAGATGCCATCCATTTGGCACATCACTCTCATGTGCAGGAAAGAAGAGGAGAAAGGTGAAGCAAGAGGAGCGAGACGTCAAACAAGAGGAGAACGTCTAGCAAGAGGTTGATGGCTAGGACAAAGACGTCAAGCAAGGAGCGGATGACGGAGTCTAGGACAACAGACGTCAAAGGGGAGGAGTCTAGACGGCAGAGTTGACGTCTAGAACAAGACGTCAAGCAAGCAGAAGACGTCTAGGCAAGGACGGGAGACGTCTAGGGTAGAAGCCGTCAGGTCAGAAGAGGGAAGACGTCATCCGGAACAGACGTCAAGCAGAGGAGGAAGACGTTGGGAAGAGAGTGGAAAAGAGTAGGTTGATTCGACGTGAAAGGATTGGACGAGTGTAGAACTAGGAGGGAAATTGACAAAGATGGCACACCAGAAATCCGGAAAAACTTCAGTCCGAACTGAGCCCGAACCTGAATCAGTGGTAGCCAAAAGATTACGGCACCAACAGGAAGTTGAAATGCGGGGACAAATCAAAAGTCCAGAAGGAGGACAGGTTCGGAGCCGAAGAGAAGCAACAGAGGTGGCTACCCGCAAAAATAAGGAAATCCATCAAAGCGGCAAAGCGCCCATACCACTGGAGGAAATCACCTGGTTGTGCCCAACAGGAGACTATTGTCGTCAATGGTGGGCAGAGGCACCAACCAACCACCCAGTACGGGCAAAGCTCAAAGAGGCAGGAGTGCACTTCATCTTACAGGCTCCTAATTTCGAGAAAGAGTTCTTCAAAGAATATCTGCTGCAGATGGTGGAGACGTACGATGAAGGGAGGCACAACAGTTTTGTAGAAATAGGGGATACTACACTAGTGATTGATTTCTCTCCCGAAGTTTTTCAGCGTACATTTGGACTTCCACGAAAGGGCAAGCCGGTGATGAATGAGAGAGTGGATCCGAAAAAGACACCTGAAGTAATCATGAGCGTCACCAACCTGAAGAGAGAAGAGGTGGACGCTATGTTAAGTGTTCATGGTGGAAGAGGAATAAAACAGGCACAACTGCGAAATGACGGACTGGAGGTAATTATGAATGTCATCATGGCGAGGTTGTCAGGAGAACAACGCAGTACAGACTTGCCCATATGGCTGATTCCATACCTACAGGGGATAGCACAGGGTGTACAATATGATTGGGCAACGCATTTGTCAATGCGTATACAAACTTTTCTGATGAGGACTACAAAGAATTTTTCTATGGCTTTCCATGCCATTGGGTTGCTCTTGGATGCAGCAGGAAGAGCAGGAGTCCCGATCCCGGACTTTGATCCCCCCAGACAGCTACCAGATCTAGCACCATCTATCTGCAGGTGGATGGATGCCCAACCAGCAAAGAAGACGACGTCGGTGAAGAAGATTCGAGTCAAGCAGATTTCACACAAACCGCGTCAGGAGAAGCTGGTGGCTGCGCTAGAAGGGGAGGATAGCGTAGTGGCACAAGTTAGGGAGGAAAAATCACAAAAACAGAAGGATGCCCAATCTCCAGAAGAGCCCAAACGAAAGAAGAAGAAAGGGCGATTCGATGTGCCACCCCCAGCTTTCTCCCAGGAAGCACTGCAGAAGATAGCTGAGAATTTGGAGGCAGCTCGCACTCGGGAGCAACAACAGTCAACACAGGAGGAAGTGGATTTTGCCATACCTCCAGCTCTTCATGATCAGGCAGCCGAAACCAGTTCGGCTGAACAATTTGGACCTAATGAGTACCTGGCGGAGGCTGAATTTATGGCCCGCGCAGGTTCACCAGAACTGACTGAGGTATCTTTGGCGAGGCCGACTTCACTAGCGGCTACTTTGAGTACATTTTCAATAGATGACATGTTTGCCGCAGCAGCTAGGGAATCAGCCGCCACAGGTATTTTAGAAACAAGCAGTAACCCTGGGGTAGAGGAGGGCCTACCACCACCGGTTACAGGACAGTTGACACCTGAGGCAGAAAAGCCTATTTTGGAGAAAATAACGGTGTCTAAAGAGATGGAGATCCCTACGAGTGAAGGGAAACAACCCCCACAAATAATAGATTTGGAAAAGATGGAGGAACAGGAAGGGCAGAACAGCCAGATTCCAGTACAGTCTGGAGCAATAGACAGACCACCTGTTCACCAAGCGGAGAAAGGGAAAGAAATTGCACAGGAGGAAGAACAGACGGACACTTGGTCCCAGGATTTCCTTGTCCGAGTGCCCAATCTCATGGACCCCTCGGATAAGATGGATGAGCAAGCGGCAACATGCTTTGAAAAGTTGGGAAAGATCATGGACAGTTTTCGCTTGCAGTTCAATATTGCATGTATGGGTCAATGGAAAAAGTGGCAAGGTATGATAGAGGAGGAACTAGACCAATTGGTTAAGTGGGCGGCACAGGGTCCGTGGCGGAAGGACATCTCAAGCATTTATGCGAGACAACCATGGTCACTACCCACTGCCCATTTGCAAACGATGGAAGGCATTGAGAAGTTGCCAGATAAGACACCAAGCCTCTATCTGGAGACAACGCAGGTATATATCTGCGGCCACGGTAATAACCCTCCTCAGCATCCCGTGGAACACGGCACACAAGTGGAAGTGGTGCCAGAATTACTGCCAATATACACGCAGTTAAATTTCCTCGCACACTTGTTGACCTGGTTAGGAGAAGGGATCAAGCATTTGCACTCAGCAAAGCAGGCGGTTGAAAAAGAAGCCAAGGAAGCCTTGGAAAGGAAGGATCGCCTCTTAGAAGAAGGAATGGAACGAATGGATGAAGTTAAAAAGGAACTTCAGGAGCTCGGACAGACTATGGAGGACCTGAAAACCCAACTGGAGAAAAAGGACCAGCAGCTGTCCGAATCAGAAGCGGAAGTCTCACAACTGAAAAGTGCGAAGGAACTACTGATCAAGCAGGCAGAATCATTTGCAGCTAACAGGAGCCAACAAGAGCGTGCTTGGACTCAGGAAAGAGAAAATTGGCAAAAAGAACAGGCAGCCTTGAAAGAAGAACTGCGGTTGGCGAAACAACAGTTGGCACAGAAAGCTACAACCGCTCCATCAATATCAGAACAACGTTTGAAGGACATGTTTCGAAGTAGGGAAACAGAGTTGTTATCCAGTCTCAAGCAGACTGAAGATCGGGCCAATGCCTTGGGAGTAGAATGGACCTGTTGTCACATTTTGCACGGGGTGCAATGTTTTCAATTTTTTGTAAGAGAGCTGCTCTTCCTTCTTCCCCCTTTTTCTCTCTTCCCTACATTCTCATTCTTCTCAAAATTGACAGCACTTGCCCTGAAAAATGGCTAAGTGTCAGGGGTATGCTGAGGTGTTCGGGTTTTTGCGGGCCATAAACAGGGGCGATAAAATGGACAAAATGAGCCCTGGATATTTTATTATTGCAGATCTTCTCGCAAGCTTTCCAACGATATATTATAATAGGCGATCGGGTCAGCGGATCAAAAGTTATGGCCCCGGGAAGCTGAACCAGGAAACCCAGTTTTTGTGCGAAGTGCGCACTTCGCCCAGTTTTGGTGCGAAGTTCGCACTTCGCCCAGTTTTGGTGCGAAGTGCGCACTTCGCCCAGCTTTGGTGCGAAGTTCGCACTTCGCCCCTATTTCTCGACGCACCTTGTAATCGGTCGGGTCAGCGGTCGACAAAGAAGAATGATAACTCGCCGGAGCAGGTCCGTACGACGAGGCACACCAGTGTTCACCTGTGCGCAGCCCGACTTTTCAGCCGAGCCGGAATGCGCCCTTGACAGATGTACAGTAGGGGAACAAACCCGGAATTTGACCAAGGCGTGAAGGCCTTCCCAACTGCACTGTTTTTTGCCCACGCATCCCAAGGAGCTCCGATCCCAAGTGAAGATAGATAGATCGCCCTTCAAGGCGAGCATGTGTCACACAAAGATAATTTATCATCCGACAAGTGTCCAGCTCGGATTTGAACCAAGACCGCCGACCAAAAGGGATAAGTATGGGCTGCACCGCTCGTGTCGCAGCCTCATTCAAAGCTGATCCGAGTTTCCACCGCCTCGCCTACCCACATTTCGTCAATATAAAGTTCTACCCAACGCGCTGCCACGTGGCTGTTCAACCTTCAGGGAGACCATGCCGAGGGTACAGTCCAGCCTGACAGAGGTCAGCATCAGCAGTTCCGCGGCTGCTTTTGTCAGCTAATGTTTGACTGGGACGTTGTGCCCATTAATGTAACGGGGGGAACTTTGGGCTATAAATAGCCACCACGTTTTCATTGTAAAGTGGTGGAAGGGGAATGTTTGTTAGGGAACTACTGTGCTTATTGTAACCGTGCTTCTGCTTATGAATACAATCTGTATGCCTGGTTCTGTTCTACTGTCTTTATTCTTTTATTCTGTCTTTCATTATATGCCTTAGGCCCACCCGTGTCGCTGCTCGTTGATTCACTTTGGCATTTGGCGATCAGGTTCCTCTAGCATTGCTTGCTTAAAGCACCTTCTGTACTTCATTATTTAAAGCATTCATTATAAATTTGGTAGCAGTTCCATCAGTTATGTGTGACGTTGCTGGCTCGTATCTGGTGATTGATGCGATCCCCTGCTGTTAGTTCCTTGTAGGGAATGTTTGCTAGGGAGCCATTGAAGTCGTATGGTTAAACTCTCTACCTAACACATATACCGGCTCGACATCTCTAGGTTTACTTTCTACCCCTGTCGGTGTACGTATCCGGTGATTGATACGATCCCCCGCTCGTTAGTTCCTTGTAGGGAATGTTTGCTAGGGAGCTATTGAAGCCGTGCATACGCTCGCTGGTGTATCGGAAGTAAGCCTAGGTTTTGCAGCTCCTTGTCATGCTCTGTGTTTGTATGCAGTAAGTAGCGGTGATTGGTGTGTTCCCGTACTGTTAGTTCCCCCCCACCAACCTTTGGACATATTTGTATCTCTTTCTGTACATTTGTCTCTTTCCGTTCATTTATTTCTTTCCTGTTCCCTTTAGCTTAAATCAAGCCCCCCAAAAGGAGCCGGCCTTCTCCGGAGATTGGCTCGGAAGGCATCTCTTCCTTCCGGCCTTTCAATGTTGGTTCGCGGGTCCAGGGCGCAATAGCAGCAAATCCTTTCCTCGTGGCGGATTCGTGACCAACAGGACCAAGTACTTCAACTATTCTAAGAGGCTCAAGGACGAACGAGACATCTTGCGGACACAACTCCAGGAGTACACGAAGGTATTCCAGATTGCCAATCCACAGAGTTCAACACCCACGGATGCTGGATCCCCTTCAGCAGAACGGAGAAAGTCGCTAAGGACATCTACTTCTTCAAAGGGGAGGATAGATATAGACAACAGTTCTAAGCAAGACAAATCCTAGAACTGGCTGGAATAATGTTGTCCACCAATTTTGATTGTACATAGCAATTTTGGAATGTATATGTTGCATTTGATTTTGTAAAATCAGCCAATGAAAAGGAAGGCTTGATTGTAAACGTATAGGACACTAGATGACAAAACTAGCCGTCATTGTTAATGAGCTAACTAGTGTGTTAGATGTCTAGTTAGATGTCCATGGTTAGACGTCTAGTTGTTAGATATCTATGATTAGTTAGCGTCTAATTATGTTAAGGCAAGATGGTTGGGGTAGTTGAGAGCGAAGTAGTTGCAGTAACTACTTCGCCTCCCTATTTATACCCCCCTCTTCAAACATTGTATAGCATATCATCATGATCACATTTTGCTATGAATGCCAATGCTCTTGTACGGAAGTTTTGTTCTATGTATGGTGATGTTGTGAGTTTATGAGATTGCAGGTTGTATTGCACTGACTAGTGATTGCAGGTTTTCATCTTGATAAGCATTGCAGGTTGATGGTTGTAGCAAGGACACGGTTGGGCGAGGTTTATTGCAGGTACAAGGTGAATAAGAAAACCGTAGACGTCTAGCCTTTGACGTCTGGGCAGCCGTCAGACGGCTAGCCGTCCAAACTAGCTGACTTGTGACGTCTATCCACCCTGTGACGTCTAGCTACTTGTGTGACGTCTAACCACCTTGTGATGTCAAGCCTCCGTGACGTCTGGTTGCTGGTGACGTCAAGCCTCTGTGACGTCTGGTCTTAGACATCTATCTACTGCCTCTAGACACTTGATCCTTTGACGTCCATAACCAGTCTATAGGTGTATAAGTTGGAACCTGACTGTCCTGATTGTCATCACCCCTATCCCGGGAATGTACTCACCCCTGTCTACAGGAACAACTACAATTGCTCTTGGATCAATGTACGTTTGGTAACTGAGTCTAAAAACCATGGAGCCTATCTTCGAACATGATACACTATCAATAGTTGACGATACAACACAAGTGTATCAATAGGTAAGATATCTAAGTTCAATAGCTAACAAGTCTATTGCGTCCATTATGACCTATTTGTGACTTGCTCCAAGCTAGCATGTTGAAATCAGCTTGACTAGTCATAAAATGTTAACCTTAGATGCTAGAAGGATAGCCCACATCTTCCACAATTGCATATTAATTGTGAGAAAATCATGATGAGTGTGACCTATAAAATGTCTCAATTAATCGAAAAATGTTGCAACCTATGCATCCTCCATTCCTAAATGATTGTCTTGATTACTCGAACCTACAACAATGATAAATTGTTCCCATCCTTCTAGAACATATGATCCTATGCTTTGTGATGTTGGTACCTCCTAGAAAAAAGGAACATCCTCACCCTCACCATCAAGGGAAGCAACTCCTTGACTAGGATTGGGCTGATTCTTCTCATGAACTACTTGCTTCTGTTTGCTTAGTCTATTGATGTGGATCACCTACGCTTGCATGCTGCAATATCAATGAGAGAATCACTTAGGTATAAGTCCCTCCTTAGTGTCCATACCTTCTAAGGCATGCTTCAATGGCATGCTTATACTTTTGACACTATCCATATTTATCCCATCATCTCCATCAAGCTGCACATGATGACCATTTGTGCCCTCTTGACAATCACCAAATTGAAGAGCATGTAACCCCTTGACCATGCTTTTGGGATGAAGACTCAATCAAATGGGGGTGGTCACCTACTAAAAGAAACAATGGATGATTGATAAACACTAGACTCATGAGGCTGACCTAACTGTCTATCGGGTGTATAGGTGCAAACAAATCAACAAAAACAATGAGAACATCATCACTAGAATGTGAAGGGGGTTAGGTCATTCCCTTGAAGAGTTAGAAGATCCTCTCAAGGGGTACCTATTACTCCATTGTCTCTACAAGGGTTGCTCAACATTGCTTCGCTCCTCGCTAATACAAAAAACTGCTTTTGAATTTTAAGTTGACCCCTTCTTTAGTGAGTCCTCTCAATGTGGCTTCTTTACTTTGCGATATGCGCCACTCGCCATACCACTAGCATTGAGTTTGTCATCTACTTAAGGCTTGACATGGAACTGCGGATGTAGCTCCCACACAACTAAACAATATAGGCCTTTTGTCAATAATGGTATTGGTCTATCACTTGAAAGTCATGCATACAAATTGCATCTAGCATGAATGCTATTGCATGCATGGTCATTGAGGAAAACCTTGTGTCATGTAGTAAAAACATATGGATGCACTTTGACAAATAGGAAATTTAGTCATAACGGACTCCATTCATAACTTGTTGCATGTGCAAAAGTAGCCAAGTAGGCACGTCTAAAACATAAGACTCTCCTACTATTGGTGTGGTCAAGTACACACTCACACTCATTATTTTGAAGCAACTGAAACTTTACACCTTGGTTCCCATGCATAAATAGCTTATTGTATTTTACCTTTAGCTAGAACTAGTGTTACATTATTGTTGGAAGTAGTCTTCGTACTTCTTTTGCCTAAACATTTTTTCACTTTGGATGACTGTGTGCTCAAAAACTCACATGAATTCTACTATTGTCAAATATGTGCAAGTATCACGTGTCTGCTATGAACTTGCTCTATCGAGTCTATGGGTTATAATGAACACAACATCTCTATAAGAAAGTTCTGAAATGGCCGTTAATAGAATATGGACGCTTGGAGCATATGGTACATCGATATGCTTCTTAGTTCATGCCTTAACTCATGTCCTTCATTTTGTGTCTTCTACCATGCATGACATCACTTGCCTAAAGGTGTCCTCCATGTCACTTCTTCTAGCTTTACCTTTTAGTTTTCACTAGGTCCTCCTTGCTTGCCCTTTTCCCTTCCCCATGTTAGTAGTTGGTGATGGTGATAGTGATGATGATAATGTTCCACTTGGTCGGGTTTGGTGTTGAGCCATGGACAAACTTTTTTCACCCATTGCTGGATACATCCCTTGCTTTCCATAAACGCTTTTCACAAATCATGAATCCCTCTTTCTTCTTCTACCTCACAAATAATGGTTGCATTGCACATGTAAGCAGTCGTGTTACATATGTGGATGGCATAGGTGATACACGTTACAACCATGGTCACGGTGAATTTCACTTGTTGCATGGCCTCTACAAATCTTGAGTCACACATTGTTGTCAATGCACCAAAACCTCCTTGAGTTTGGTATCTTGCAAACCCTAGGAGTAGTTGTCAAAAGTTCGATAGTTACTTGCCCTCTGTGAGACATGGGCAATTGTTGAATGCAAGGTTAGAGTGTGCATATGAGTTACATTGTAGTCAATTATTTAGCAACTACTTTTGGCACCACCCTTGTTGGTACTTGTAGTAGTCAACAAACCCAAAATTTTAGCTCTCTCTAGCATTGCCTCGACTTGCTCCAAGGAACTTGAATGACTCCTTCACTCCCTATTGTAATTCACTCCTCTATCTAGATGCTAGTGGAAACAACTGACCACCTTACATACGCAACACAACCCACTAGGCTATCATCTGTGTCTAATCTCTTGAACATGGTGACAAGTATCTAGGCCATAGTAGGAATGCCCTCTTCATACACCAAGTGTACTATAGATTCTATGTTGGGTATGGTGGCCCCTTGGTGAAACACTTTGATAAGTGAATGGTCATCAATTTCTAGGTGGGGCACGACACACTTGGGGATGACATGATAGGGTGCACTCTATATTGGACAGCAAAAATGGAGGGGACAATAGTCTCGAAGGCTTGGACAACCTGCTCCAAGCCAAAAACCCTCATTGTAGCCTTTGGGAAGTGTGTGACAACCAATAAACTAGTATTTTTGGTGCTGGCCATTTGGGCTTGGACGACAACCTAGGGCCCCTTGACTTCTAACTTCATGCATTTGGTTGCGAATTCTAACCATAAAAAAACCATGGGCAGCATTGCAATATGTGCTGCCAAATTGGTCTCCTCACTTGATGCATCTTCACTTCCATGTGTACAAAGTGGATACTTCTATATGCTGAATGAACACTATATATATTACTTTGTTAAAGTATTTATCAATCATAAGCTGTCTATGAGATACATTGTGGGTCCCTTCATTTGCAAAGTAAGGTTGTCGACTTGTTGGGAGTTGTTGCCTAGATTTTAAGTGTCCTTGAGTGACGTTTTTCTTATCTATGATATCTAGAGTCTCCAAAGCACATGTGGGACCCATTAATATCAAAATTATTATTATCTATTACTTTGCCTCATTGAGGAAAAACCTTCACATGCAATTGAAGTAAACATCGCCTTATGAGTTTCTTTAGTTCATTCACATTCCAACACTTGGGTTTTGGGTCAACAATTGCTAGTTTGCTTTCTTTAGGTTTTCCATCTTGTGTAACTTCTTTCAAACTAGTCTCCCACTCTGATTGGTTAGCTAGTGCAGTTATTACTCATAGAACACACACGCCCTCGTGCTTAGTCCAACTTCTTTGTTCAAAACCGACAAAACACTAGCTAGCAACACCTTCCTCACTGTTATATTAGGTCTCTAGCTTTTGCCTGCTAGCCCTTCTTGCGCTTCTTTTAGCACCGCTTTGCATCTTTTCTTCCACCATGCACCTACCTAGTACATACTCAAGCCTCATATTCTAAAACAATCTTTCAATGAGCTGGAAGGGCATTGACTTTAACACAACTATCTTGTGCTTGATTGCTAACATTTTCCTTGGTAATGATCTAGTGGATAGGTAAGTCCCTATATGTTCACACCAAGATGGTAGTATTGCAATGTGAAATGGGTGTGCATATAGGAATTCATCCTACACAACACCATTAGTAGGCTTCCTCAAGTGGAATCTAGATAATTAGTTGGCAATCACATGGCTCTTCCCTAGCCAAACCATTATCTGAAATACAAACACTTGCAAGGTCATGAGCCACTTGTTGGATCACCCATGAATTATTGGCTTGTTTATCAAGTACAAAAGCACCTAAACATACATAAAAGGTGAATACTTTTGCAAGTGGAGAGTGTTTGAACTTATGCATGGCTTACACCATTCCCAAAGCCTCTCGCTTAGGCAAGTTGCTCCTTTGTCCACACGAACGGAGAACCTTTCTACATCAAAACATCAAGGGAGTGGGATCGCTCACCAAAGTTCTTAAAGAACCTCCTGTAATATCCCAAATGTCTTAAGGACTTCAACGAATTGACATGGTATGGTTCTTGCATGCAAACCATTACTAGATCTGCCGTTAGCCTGGTGTTACAAACAACATGACCCACTAGTTCCCATGAGGGAACAACTACTTACACTTCTTATGATTAAGCGGAAGGTGGGCATTCATGCACACCTGCATGCACTTATCCTTGCCATTAAATGTTCTCCATTTTTCCCATAACAGGACCAATCATCAAGGAAAACATTGCATTTAGTTGTGGACCTATGTTCAAAGATATAGAGAATAATCTGTTGGAATGTAGGGGTGTGTTGCAGAATACAAACGACCTCTGGTTGTACATGTATATCTCATTCTCTATGGAAAACATTGTCTTCAACTTATCTTTCTCACCTATGCTTATATGGTTGTATCTGGAGAATCCATCTAGGCACAAATAAATCTCATGCCCTAGTATTCCTCTAGAATAGAACCTGTGAATGGAATAGGAAAGGGTTCCTTTATTGTCAGCACATTTAGGCTCCAGAAGTCCATACAGATCCAAATCTGAGTGGTTTCCTTCTTCAGGTTGATTACAATTGGCAAGACCTAGTTGCTCACTGTTACCTTGAACATGATGCTTTCAGTTAGCATCTTATTGATCTTTGCTTTCACTGGCTTTGTATACTTGAGATTCATGTTGTATGACCTCCTCACAGATTGTGCTCCCTGAATTAATGGTACTCAATGAACACAAAGTTTGGGTGGTATTTCCTTGAGGTCCTTGTACATGCATGCAAAGACTTGTGTATATTGTATAAATATGTTGAATGCAGTTTCCCTCGCCACGGGATTCTAGTCATCTCCAATGCTGATGATCTTCTCTTCGTTCATGGTTCCAAGGTTGACCTGAGCTATCCCTGGTCCTTTCTATCGAATTGTCTCGAGTGCCTCAACAACTTTATGCATACCAAACTAATGCACCGGTGTCAAATCCAATTGTGTATCACCACTAGTGTTGTTGTAGCCATGAACATACCTATACAATTAGAGGATTTCTCTGTCCAACTTAAGGTTGGTGTTGGTTACCAAAAAGAATGAAAAAATTCACAATAATGCAAAATTCAAGCAACTTAAACAAGCAAATTTTGAAGTGTTGGTTGAAAAAGCAACTCCTTAAATTGAACTTAAACCAAAATGCAGTGTGTATATTTATAAAGTACTAAGCACAGTTCAATTAAAAAACAATTCAAGAAGTGAAACTTAAACCAATAGATTTTGAAGTTAATGAAAATTAAAACAAAAACATCCCAAATGCAAATTATAACATGCAGTCAAATGCACAGTTATTTACAGGCTATCACATTTTTAAAAGATGACAGTAATGAGGCATATTCCAGAATCTATGCATCATCTTTTTTACCAATTTAAAATATACAAAATAAATAGTCATGTGAAGAAATCTGAACTGTATTAAGGGAGTTATGACCTAGTGGAGTCAACTATCTAGGACAGCTGCAATCACATTTCTTTTCAAATCCCAATTTTCTAGAGAAAGGGGAAAAAATCACTATCTTTCAATCTGGATAAGCAAATCACATGCCAGTTATGTTTTGAAAGATACTTTTAGATCTACTAGTATATATGATTTATTCTTTTGATTTGTGACAAGCAAAAGAGATCCTTCTTTCTTTCTAAATATAATTCTATTTTGTAGGTCCATGGATTCATTTAGGAGAGTCCATCATTTCCATAAACCCTAGCAATAGGTATAATTTCATCAATATTGACTTGGCTAAGATATTGCAGGTTTGAGCAAAGAATATCAAGGACAAATAGGTTGTGGGTAAGGATACTCAGGCTTTTAAGGATTTGAAGCTTATTCTGGATAAATATGTTTTGCATTCAATTTTTGTTGCTAAAACTATAGGTGACTTGGACATTGTTCTTGTGTATTCTTGGTTGGATTCATTGGATACTATTAGTGTTAATTTCCAAAAGAAGTTTCCAAACTTTGGTATAGAAAAAGAAGATAACATTGCAGGATATATCTGAGCATAAAAAGCAAGGATTAAAGGAGAAGCAAGAATAATTGCTTGTAGAGAAACAAAAAGAAAACTAGGAGAATCAGAATGGAAGAATTGAAAGAAGAGCAAAAAGAAGAATCTGAAATAAGGCATAAAAGGAAAGGCTTTGAGGAAGATTTAAGGAGTAGCCAAAAGAAAATAAATTAGAGCAGAAAAAGGTTATAGATAAGATAATTTTATTAATGTCCATGGATGGCCAAAGTAGGCCAATGGGACTTGTCAAAAAGAGTTGTTACAATGCACTATAGTAACCAAAAATTACTATGAAAATAAGCTAAACTAGAGTAAAGAATCTAGTTTAAACTATACTAAAGTGGAACAACTGTATGGCATAAAATTACAGCCTTGAGGGTTACCCGCAATGGATAAACCCTACCATGCTAAAAGTAATGATTAAGAGAGAGCCAACAGTCATGGTAAAAGAGAGAGACAGGAAAGAGCTCCAGTGGATCCAAGTGGCAACACTAATCTATAGTGGGATGTAAAGTAGAAGCAAAAACGTTGTCATCACCAACTATATCAAAAGGGCCAACATAGGATTTAATGATGCTCCCAGGAGAATGGCTAGGACTAAGGAGCATGGTTGGATAATCCTAAGAGGATATGGGGTTCAACCCCTCAAGACTCTTCTAGCATCCATGGTCATGGAACCAATAGAAGAAGATAGGAAATTGGTAAGCTGCATCTGTCTGCAACTTATTGGAACGTGAGGGGTGGCCAAAACTTGATGTTGAAGAACTGCAGTCCTATCTCACACAAAAGAAAAGGAACAAGTGACCAAGGTTGCAGTATATTGACACCCACATCAACATGAGAGGTAACAAGCATGGAGTCATGGTTTGGAGCATTAGAAGAGCCACAACTGTAGCCATAATGAGGACCATAGGAGCAGCTACTATGGACCACCTTTAAACTAGAAGAGCAGCTACTCTGGACCTACATGGCATAGCAGCTTCTATGGACATACATGTAACCAGAGAAGCAGCAAATATAGAGGTATGTGGAACAAAAGGAGGAAAAACTATGGATATCAGAATGGTGCAACGAAAGCAAGGCACCATAGAAGATTATCACCAATGGAGATTTCATATGGCTGGATAGCTGATCAAGCTTGGCAGTGGTTGTCTACAATGCTTAGAAGACCATATTGTTGGTTTTCATCTAATGTTTCGAGGATGAAATATGTTAAAGGGATGTGGCATGATATATGGTATTATATTGTATATTGGGGTTATGGAGTAGATTGCATGGGCCATGCATAACCCAAGGTTCATTATATTGATAGATTTTCTTGGTAATATTTAGTCAGATAAGGGTTTTATCCTCTCATGGTATTATTAAGTCCCATAGTATATTATAGGAATGGATATTGTTGTATTGTAAACAGTGAGTTAGAGATATCAAGTATTGGCATTGCCATTTTCTTTGGAGGTTGTCCTCTGTCAAAGTGGCAGTCTCATATTGGGACATCTAGAGATCTTGTGGTGATTACTTCTTTAAGGAGTGTTATTGGCATTGCCCTAAGTTATATTCATCTATTACTTCGATCTAAAGAATGGTGACTACTATTTGGTTATTTTTTTCACTTTGGCGCATGATTTATGTTGTTGGACACTGATTTTCATAACAAATTTGACTTTTGTAAAGTGGATGGGTTGTAGGATCTGTGCTTAAAAACTTGTCTTTGAGAAGCCCTAATTTGAGATTCAACTTTAGGTAACTGGTTGGGCTACTTTACATCATTCATGTGCCTTTGGAAGGGAAGGCTAGCTCATAAGCTTAACTAACACTTGAGATAAATTACATTATGCTTAGTTTATAGGATTTTCACCTATCTAAGTAGAAATGTTGGTTTCGTAGGACTTGCCTGCAGCTTGAGCATTGGTGGATCTTCAATCTGTCCTGCAAGTTCCAGAAGACACTCTTCAACAACATTCTAGAAAGAAATGTTTCCATTGGCCTCCAGTGGACTCGTTGCCTTGTTTGTGGGATAGATAAGTTTACATAGGTGTTTGGATCGATCAAGTGATTGCACTTAAGCAACTGTTAGAATCATTGCCATTTTCATCTAAGGTTGGTGTACAACATTCTTGTTGTCCAAGTGTCTAACAAGGAAGATCGGAAGAAAGTGTACCATTTCCTGTACTCTCCGTTATTTTCTATGCCTGAAAATATTTCCAGTCTGATATATTTTGTTTCTTCAGAAAATCCCAAACATTTATGGTGAGATGGTAGACATGTCAGTATGCTTTATTTCCTGTGATGGCTTTAGACAGAAAGCTTTAAGTTTTAATGCTTAAACCCCTGGAACTCTTTATTCACACTAATTGGGCGGTTGTAGTTTTGTCTGAGTGCAAGAGATGCCTTTAGAGCAATCCCTTGGAATTCCTCTGAGAAGGATCCTTGGACATCGATATTGTCAATTGGATGGTGGAGGTTCTTTCTTTGGTTATCAAAACATTCCCAATGTCATGTCAGGTAAATCTCTCAAGAGAATATTGTGATTGTTGATGAATAGATTATCCTACTGCTGAAGTTGGTCCCTGGGACTCACTTTCCTTCTCTTGATTCAAGGCATGGGCTGAGGTTGAATGCTTTCACTCATTTGGTGCTCATTGCATTGAGACATAATTTAGGCCGTTGATTCGATGAATGAATAAAGCCCATTCTTGGAAAATGTCAAGATAATATCAGGTGACAAACTCTTTCTCACAGTATTGCCTCTATGCAGTAAGCAATGACCTTGCCAGAATTGAGGTTTTTGTCATGCTTGACAAGCCCATACATTTGTGGACATCATGCTGGTGTCATTTTGATGTTAGGTGTCAATTGGTTAAAATCCCTGTATGATTTTCCATTGCGGTTTGCATTTGTATTTTGAGGTTTCACTATTATCATGGAACGTTTAGTTGGTCTAATGAGTTTGACAATTGTTTTTAGAGGTTTGGAATCTGGATAGATCACCTGATCCATTTAGATCACACCTGAATAGAAATGCTTTTAGTCTTGTAAAGCTCATTGAGAAGTGAGATGAGGGTAGACTACCCTCATCTTGTCCTTGTAACACCAGCTTACTTTGCTCAAAGTCCACTCCTTGGGACATATCAACCAACACTCCTGATTTCTGCTACATATATGGTTGACCTTCTTTTGCATTATTGTGTCTTCTTGCATCTCTTCTTGACCACTCACTGCCAAGACCAAATGTGATGGAAGTACTTGTTTTTCTTCCTCATCCAACATGGAAGATTCTAAATGTTTTGGGTTTACTACATTCACAATTGAAGTCCTATTCTTGTATAAAGGTACCTTTTATTTTAATGCATTCCAACTTGCTTGCATGATCTGAAAGGGACCATGTGTTCCTTGTGATCAAGAAGAACCAAACCATGTCTCCAACTTGAAATTTTTGATCCCTTCTATGATGGTCATGTCTAGCTTTGTACTTAGGTGAAGACTCCTTGAGTCTCTCTTGGATACTTAAATGAAATTCTTATCATCTAAACAAACCTGCTTGCTTCTTCATTGGCTTCATTTGATATAGAAATCTATAGCATGCTTAAAAAAAACATGAATAGTAATATTGGAAGCATTTGGATGAATGCCAAGCTTTCATCCCAAGGCTTCAGGTTTTTCCTATTGTAACCTCTCAATAAATATGCTTTGTAGCATGTGGATGTATGCCAAGGTCAACGTAAATTGTGGCTTCCAATTTGTTGAAGCCCAAGGTATTATCAGTGCCACATAAATACAAGAATAATACCAAATAGGCTTTAACCCAAGTCATCCTCATCGAATTACATCCCTCTCCTCTAAACCATGACCTGTTAGGTATAGTATGTGAGCCTTTCTAATATTTTTATGATGAATTCCTTTCATATTGTTGAGGCTCTAAGGGCCATAATTATTAACTCTAAGGTCTAATTTCTTGAGTGCTCCCAATATTTTAAGACTTTTCCATTTTTACCATACTCTTGACTTGTTTGGCCTAAAGGTAATCTATCATAGCAGGCAATTAAATATGACATCAAAATTGGATCAAAAGCCTTTCAAAACCTCTAAGATGCTCTTTCTTGATTTACCATCAAACCACCCATGAAGTAAATTGCTAGTTCTTGTGCTCCATCTTTCCTTCAACTCTTTTCATGAACAATGAAACTAAATGTTAGGTTCATATGTGGAAATCTAACAACTAATGAGAACATACAAGAGATGCAAAATAAAAGTTTATTCATTATTTAAATGAAGTGTAATGGGTTAAGGCAAAAGGAAGAGGAATAACAATGATATTAAATACTAACAATGCATGATGGCAAAAATAAAGACAAGTATGCTTGGAACTTTAATCGCAACTAGACGTTCATCACCAAGGCATTACTCATTTGGGATTCCAACTCCATGTTCTTCATATGGTCAAAAACAAACATAAACATCTAATTGTTATATCAATTCCACAATAAGTTGGTAATATTCAATGCCAGTCTAGTCCATCTTGGAAAAGGGATTTTCAGTACAAATCGTAGTTCCATCTTAGATAAGGAATATGCAATGAGCCCTAGATCCATTTGGATACAAGAAGGCCCATCTTGGACAAGGAATTCTTAATACTTGAGCTAAGTACATTATGGATAAGAAACACATAACTAGCTGCAGTCCAATCTTTGGACAAATTGGTCCATCCCAAACAAGGAAATGTAAGGAGGTCTGGCCCTCCTCTTGAGACACAGAATAGTACTGTTGGTAGGCACCCTGTGGGGAAGTGGAAAATACACAATATGGTTTTGAACTTTTTTGTTTGTGAAGCACACAAGGCATATTGGAAGCAGAAATGCATTTGTTTTCTATGTATTATTAAACATATTTCCATATGTTGGCCAGATTATAGGTCTGTTCATGTTGAGTTTCTGTTGCATACATTGCTTTGGTTGAAGACCCGAGAAAAATTTGGATTGAGGGAATATCCAAAATTTTTAGAAATAAGGATTGAAATCAAACATAAACTTCTCTTAGACATGCAAAATATGTGAGTTTGAACTATTGCAAACATCTCTTTTTAGGTAGAATATGTTTATCAAGATTAATTGATTAACAAACAATGCTTTCAAAGTTTATTTATTATTTAAAATAAGTGTAATGGGTTAAGGCAAAAGGAAGAGAAAGAACAATGCTATAAAATACTAACAATGCATGTTGGCAAAATTAAAGACAAGTATGCTTGGGACTTTAATCGCAACTAGATGTTCATCACCAAGGCATTACTCATTTGGGACTGCAACTCCATGTTCTTCATCTGGTCAAAAACAAACATAAACATCTAATTGTTATATCAGCCTAGTCCATCTTGGAAAAGGAATTTTCAGTACAACACGTAGTTCCATCTTAGATAAGGAATATGCAACGAGCCCTAGACCCATTTGGAGACAAGAAGGCCCATCTTGGACAAGGAATTCTTAAAACTTGAGCTGAGTCCATTTTCGATAAGAAACACATAACTAGCTGCAGTCCAATCTTTGGACAAATTGGTCCATCCCCAACAAGGAAATGTAAGGAGGTCTGGCCCTTCTCTTGAGACACAGAATAGTACTGTTGGTAGGCACCCTGTGGGGAAGTGGAAAATACACAATATGGTTTTGAATTTATTTGTTGTGAAGCACACAAGGCATATTGGAAGCAGAAATGCATTTGTTTTCTATCTTGTATTAAACATATTTCCATATGTCGGCCAGATTATAGGTCTGTCCATGTTGAGTTTCTGTTTGCATACATTACTCTGGCTAAAGACCCGAGAAAAATTTGGATTGAGGGAACATCCAAAATGTTTAGAAATAAAGATAGATATCAAACATAAACTTCTCTTAGACATGCAAAATATGTGAATTTGAACTATTGCAAATATCTCTTTTTAGGTAGAATGTGTTTATCAAGATTGATTGATTAACAAACAATGCTTTAAAAGTTTATTTATTATTTAAAATAAGTGTAATGGGTTAAGGCAAAAGGAAGAGAAAGAACAATGCTATAAAATACTAACAATGCATGTTGGCAAAATTAAAGACAAGTATGCTTGGGACTTTAATCGCAACTAGATGTTCATCACCAAGGCATTACTCATTTGGGACTGCAACTCCATGTTCTTCATCTGGTCAAAAACAAACATAAACATCTAATTGTTATATCAGCCTAGTCCATCTTGGAAAAGGAATTTTCAGTACAACACGTAGTTCCATCTTAGATAAGGAATATGCAACGAGCCCTAGACCCATTTGGAGACAAGAAGGCCCATCTTGGACAAGGAATTCTTAAAACTTGAGCTGAGTCCATTTTCGATAAGAAACACATAACTAGCTGCAGTCCAATCTTTGGACAAATTGGTCCATCCCCAACAAGGAAATGTAAGGAGGTCTGGCCCTTCTCTTGAGACACAGAATAGTACTGTTGGTAGGCACCCTGTGGGGAAGTGGAAAATACACAATATGGTTTTGAATTTATTTGTTGTGAAGCACACAAGGCATATTGGAAGCAGAAATGCATTTGTTTTCTATCTTGTATTAAACATATTTCCATATGTCGGCCAGATTATAGGTCTGTCCATGTTGAGTTTCTGTTTGCATACATTACTCTGGCTAAAGACCCGAGAAAAATTTGGATTGAGGGAACATCCAAAATATTTAGAAATAAAGATAGATATCAAACATAAACTTCTCTTAGACATGCAAAATATGTGAGTTTGAACTATTGAAAATATCTCTTTTTAGGTAGAATGTGTTTATCAAGATTGATTGATTAACAAACAATGCTTTAAAAGTTTATTTATTATTTAAAATAAGTGTAATGGGTTAAGGCAAAAGGAAGAGAAAGAACAATGCTATAAAATACTAACAATGCATGTTGGCAAAATTAAAGACAAGTATGCTTGGGACTTTAATCGCAACTAGATGTTCATCACCAAGGCATTACTCATTTGGGACTGCAACTCCATGTTCTTCATCTGGTCAAAAACAAACATAAACATCTAATTGTTATATCAGCCTAGTCCATCTTGGAAAAGGAATTTTCAGTACAACACGTAGTTCCATCTTAGATAAGGAATATGCAACGAGCCCTAGACCCATTTGGAGACAAGAAGTCCCATCTTGGACAAGGAATTCTTAAAACTTGAGCTGAGTCCATTTTCGATAAGAAACACATAACTAGCTGCAGTCCAATCTTTGGACAAATTGGTCCATCCCCAACAAGGAAATGTAAGGAGGTCTGGCCCTTCTCTTGAGACACAGAATAGTACTGTTGGTAGGCACCCTGTGGGGAAGTGGAAAATACACAATATGGTTTTGAATTTATTTGTTGTGAAGCACACAAGGCATATTGGAAGCAGAAATGCATTTGTTTTCTATCTTGTATTAAACATATTTCCATATGTCGGCCAGATTATAGGTCTGTCCATGTTGAGTTTCTGTTTGCATACATTACTCTGGCTAAAGACCCGAGAAAAAATTGGATTGAGGGAACATCCAAAATATTTAGAAATAAAGATAGATATCAAACATAAACTTCTCTTAGACATGCAAAATATGTGAATTTGAACTATTGCAAATATCTCTTTTTAGGTAGAATGTGTTTATCAAGATTGATTGATTAACAAACAATGCTTTAAAAGTTTATTTATTATTTAAAATAAGTGTAATGGGTTAAGGCAAAAGGAAGAGAAAGAACAATGCTATAAAATACTAACAATGCATGTTGGCAAAATTAAAGACAAGTATGCTTGGGACTTTAATCGCAACTAGATGTTCACCAAGGCATTACTCATTTGGGACTGCAACTCCATGTTCTTCATCTGGTCAAAAACAAACATAAACATCTAATTGTTATATCAGCCTAGTCCATCTTGGAAAAGGAATTTTCAGTACAACACGTAGTTCCATCTTAGATAAGGAATATGCAACGAGCCCTAGACCCATTTGGAGACAAGAAGGCCCATCTTGGACAAGGAATTCTTAAAACTTGAGCTGAGTCCATTTTCGATAAGAAACACATAACTAGCTGCAGTCCAATCTTTGGACAAATTGGTCCATCCCAAACAAGGAAATGTAAGGAGGTCTGGCCCTCCTCTTGAGACACAGAATAGTACTGTTGGTAGGCACCCTGTGGGGAAGTGGAAAATACACAATATGGTTTTGAATTTATTTGTTGTGAAGCACACAAGGCATATTGGAAGCAGAAATGCATTTGTTTTCTATCTTGTATTAAACATATTTCCATATGTCGGCCAGATTATAGGTCTGTCCATGTTGAGTTTCTGTTTGCATACATTACTCTGGCTAAAGACCCGAGAAAAAATTGGATTGAGGGAACATCCAAAATATTTAGAAATAAAGATAGATATCAAACATAAACTTCTCTTAGACATGCAAAATATGTGAATTTGAACTATTGCAAATATCTCTTTTTAGGTAGAATGTGTTTATCAATATTGATTGATTAACAAACAATGCTTTCAAAGATACAAGTACTTTTTTCTTTTAAAAAAATTATAATTTACTTTGATAGAGAGCAGTAGCAGTGGAAACCTTTGATTTGCTTGATGTATGGCAACTGTCTGCAGAGGTGTTTTACATTTTTTTTAAAGGCTATACATTCAAGTGTCCTTTTTTGTCTTATCAGTGCTTTAGGAATGGATTTCTTTATGTTAGAAAAACTAATGAGCAACTTTTGGCACCTATTCTTGGGATTAATGTATTTTACTTCAATCATCACAATATATTCACAAAGAATTTACAATATTTATGAAAGACCATACATTGGAGTTGACTTTTCATGTCTATTGTCTTCAACCCAAGATTACTGTCAGACAGATTGAAAGTTTCAGTTTGTTTTGATTAGGACAATTATGTACAATTTATATTTCTGTTGTTGTTTCCTTATGTTGCCATTATATGCTGAATGCTGTGAAATTTGGGATGGTCTTTTGCCAGATGTTGATGAATATAGGGAAAAACATAGGATCTTCCTAAATGCCTTGAGAGATGTCGAGTCCAGCTTTATGATGCCTGCTCCTATTGAAGATGGAGGTTTAAGTATTGGCCCCTTACAAATAAGGTAATCAATCTGGTGAGAATTTGGTTTCTTATTTAACGCCATTAGATTTAAGATTAGCTCACAATTGTTACCAGCTCACAGGATAGATTGTCCATCTGTGGATGCTGTCAATTGTCTTTACACTCTAGAAATCATGTTTTCTTTTATTTTCCTTCAACAATTGTGTGCATGCATCAGCTGTTTATCTAGTATTTGAACTGCATGAAATTGTTTTTCATTTTGGCGTATGGTGAGTAGTGCAAAGGCTTTTTGTTTCCTCCATTTTTTCAGCAAGCAACTTAAAATGAATTTTGTAGTTTATACATTTAAGGCTTTCTATGGACAAGGTAAAATATTGAAGCAATAAGACTGAAATGTTTGAACAGGAATCCATCATATATTCAGTTTTTAGAAAGGTGGAATCAGATTCATATTTCAAACTCCATAATTTCTTGCAATGCTGATCAACTCTTTTTATTTTTTCCAAATGCAGCCATGATTATCATACAGATGCCTGGTGGTTGGAAAGTCATGGTGTGAACTATGAATCCTGTGACAATGTGGACTATTCAGAAAGGACTGTTATTAACTATTGGCTTCGCTATTGTCCATGGGCTCTTGAGTTATGTGACTATGAAACACTGGCAAGGACCCATAATGGAGGTCCCCAGTTTTGGCTCTATCTATCAACAACCCGCTACTGGTACGGTCTTGCCACGTAGGATGCTTTATATAACTGTGCAAAAAACATCTGCTATGAGATTTGTACCTTCTTTAACTTTTTGCTAGCTGTATATTCTTTTCATACTTTTTACATTTTAAATATACTAGTATTTCTCAATGACTGCAATGAGGTAAGGATTGCTTGCTTTTACTAGTGTTAAAGGTCTTATCATCACCTTATCTTTTAGCAAATATACACCTTCTGCAGTTATGAGTTTTGCAGGAGTTAAGTTGTATTCACTTAAATATAATAAACAGTTTTTGCATCAGTTATGCCCTAATTCTTCCAAGACAGGACTTTAAGTCGAGATTTTAGAAGTGTTAAGGTTGGACCTATATTCTAAAAGCTTATCTGAAAAGGTGACCTACATCTCCGATTTGGTGAAAATGTAGCTTTTTTAAACGAGGTGAAATAATTTGCTATTTTGGTATTCCCTGCAGTATCCAGTGTGTTATAGCTCATCAATGACAATGGCCAATATGTAAAATATAATAAAAATAATTTACACATCTGGAATAGTTTTTATCTTCCTCTTGGTGACAAAGTTGTGATTCTTGACAAAATTTTAGAAGTAAAACACAGGCAATATTCTTCCTCTGTTTTCCTCTCTCAAGAAGCTTCCATAATGTTACAAAAGTTCACAGAAACATATCTTGACTCAAACAAGCTGGGTGAAAGAACTATTTTTGTAGTCTTCAACTTCTGCACTCTTCCAAATAATCTACGGTAACAAATCTTCTGATATTAGAGCACAAGGAGCAGTAGTTGTAGGTGATTGTATAGTACAAGCAGTGTAAGATAAGGCTTCTTAGCACATATTGTTCTCCCATGGAATTTGGACTGCTCACATTGGTGGAATTGACAGTCTCTTTCAACTTTATGATATAATTGGGCTTTTTAACTTATCGTGTTAGAACAGATTAAAAGAATTTGGGGATATTTGCATTGCCTGGCACTTTGTCTCTGAGTATCTGTTGGTTACGAATCTGCCACTAGGAAAGGTTTTAGGTCTTTGCGCCCTAGATTCGCCCAACAGATTGAAAGGCCGGAAGGAAGGGATGCCTTCCGTGCCAATCTCCGGAGAAGGCCGGCTTCCTATATTTTTTCAATTTGGGGTTTTAGTTTAAAGTGCAGGAAAGAGATATAAAAGGAACAAGAAGAAACATAAGCATGATTTGTTTCGGGTGGGGGAAGGTAAGCAGCACAGTTACTAACCTATCACTTTACCAACAACAATCAAAACAATGTATGCAACAGAAACCATTAGCATTATTCTATCCTATGTATCCTCCCTATATTATTCCAGATATACTTAATCGCCAATGCTGAGATCCAGATATGCAGAATGACAGCAATCAGAAAAATAAGCAACATGAAACAGAAATAATTGAGGAAGGCAGCATAAAAGACAGATGCAACTATTGGAGCCAAATATACTCTGAATTAAAAGCAAGTGCACAGATATAGAAGTTTCTTAGCAATATACCCCCCTTCCACCCTTTTACAATGAAATGCCTTTGCTATTTATAGCAGATTTTCCCTCCCGATTACATTTTGAGCACAGATCCCCAAACCTGCCAAAAGCTGTAAAAGCTGCAAAAAGCGGCCAGATTTGATCCTTGTCGGCCATCCTTGTACTTGCAGTATGCTTCTCCTGAACTTCGTACAATTTCTGACAAATTTGGTAGTTGGAAAGGGAATTATCAGTTAATTTTGGTAGGTGAGGTACATTTTATCCTTCAATATCCACCTACCCTTTCTTTGAAGTACAATTTCATTCTTTGTGAAGCTGGCCCGAATCCCGAAACTTGCTCTGAAAATGGAGGGAAGAATCATCTTTTAAACACCCCACTGACTGCCGCCGGAGATCGCTGAAATGGAGAAGAAACGCCCAAGGTCGCTGAAAAGCGATGGCGATCTTCGGAATTGGGGCTCAGGACGACCTTCGGATCAAGCTGGGAAGCGCTCAAAAATTGAGCGACTTTGGGAAATTATGCTCGGCGACGGCGATCTTGGGAGTGTTCTGCAAATCGCTGCGATCCTGTAGCGCTGCTGGAAAAGGTGAGTTGCGACAGCGATCGCGGGAGTGGGGGAGGAGTTAGCCAATTTTCTGCCTTTTGCCTTTTGCTTCCCTTCTGGATGTCGCTGAAAAAACAAGCGATTTCGGGCATTTTGGAATCGCGACAGCGATCTTGAGCATGAGCGCTCCTTTCTTTTCCTCGTGCGCTCGAAAGCGCTGCAGCGACGAGCGTCGTCGGTCAGCGACGGCGATCGCTGGCTCGGCGACACTTAGAAAATTTTCAAGTTTTAAACGCCGCTCTCTTAATCGCTGAAAAACACTGCGACACCAGGCGTCGCCAAAAAACGACGGCGATCGCGAGCTCCACAACACTTAGGCAAAATTTTACAATTTTATGCGCTGCCCGCGGTCGCTCAAACAACATGCTTTTGCCAGAAATCGCAAGGCAGCGACGGCGATCTCGGGAAGAGACAAACACTTAGCAAAATTTTACAATTTTTCCATGCAAGTGCTGGCATTCAAATCTGAGAAAAGCTGGGAACTGAAATCTGAACAAACTGAAGATGAACCAAGAAAACTAAAACAGCAATGAGGAAAGAACAATGAGGAAGGAGGGTGGCAACAACCTGATGAAATTTGAAATTTTATACCCCTAGCAAAATGTGGCAACATTCTTGGCGGCTCGCGGGGTATCGAGCTCGCCTCGATGCAAGAATCCACGCCTTTATCCTTTGGGCCCGGAGTCACCCCCGGACTCTGCTTCCTTTTCCTGTAGGCCCTGGTCCTGCTGCTCTGAATCTTGTTGCTCCTCCTTCGTGGGATCTTCTTCCTCAGACTCATTTCCATTGTCCTCCTCTTCGGACCCCTCTTCTGATGGCTCTTCCCCCTCCTCTGGATCTTCGTCCGGGTTGAACTCCCCGGAGGCAAGGCGAGCCTTGATGCGCTCATATGTTTCTTGAACTTGAGCCCAGGCATTCTCCGAGAAGGGCTCCATACTGCGAATGTCGCTGGTTAGGTGCCTGAAGGTTTCCATCTGAACTAAACCAATCTGCTCGACCTTCTGGCTCAAATCCAGCAAGCAGGAACGAATCAGGCAGAATCTTGAAGTGAGCTCTGTCACTTGCTCTTGCTGGATCGGATCTTCCCATGCATCAATATCCGAAGTGTCATTAGCGAAGGCGTCCCATGACTGACGCAGAGTCTCTTTTGGCAAGCAATTGCCTTCACTGTCTGTGAAACTTGGGAATCCGTATGAAGAGAGAGTCAGGAAGAGGGATGTGCATATATCCTTTTCTTGGTCCAACAAATCTAGCAATGCCCTGGCTCTCTGAATTTTCTGGAATCTTTCAAAGAAAGAATGCAAGGTGGCCCTTGCAGCTGCCCAATCAAAGGCAATAGAATCGGTGGAAGGAACTTGGAGGTTCTGGCGCTCAAGGTTCCCTGCCTTGACGGCCAGATCGAGCCAGCGATCTGCTTCACGCTCTGCCTCCTCCAGCACAGGCTTACCCTGCGCGGATGCTTCTTTGACCTGAGTGAGAAATGCGAACACTTTGAGGGACTTAGAAGCCCGTGGCCTGAAGTTCTTCAATAGTCTGGCTCGGATCCTCTTAACGTTGTCCCTGGAGAATGTCTCCACAACTCTGTCCTCCAGCTGCTGCTTCGCTTGCTGAAGCTGATCCTGCAGCTCTTCTATCTGACGCTCAGCAACTTCTTTCTGTTCCGAGGCCTCCTTCTGTAGGTCTGCCAGTTGCTCCTTCAGCTGCAGGCATTCTTTTTCAGAGTTTTCCAACTGAGCCTGCATCTTGGCCATGCCTTCTTCTAATTTCATTTTCTCATTTTCCATCTCGTAATAATGCTCCTGCAACTGGAGGTGCTTTAGGCGCAGTGTATCAGTCCCATCATGAAGGGCTAGCGCCTCGTTTTCGAAGCTGACCTCATTCAAATCTTTGGTCACGCTTTTGTATTCATAATCTTCAGGAGCCATGTCTTTTATAGGCTTCTTTACTTTTGAGATCTTCTTCTCCTTATACAACAACATATTCTCAGAGTCGAACCTGGTGCGCTTCTCGACCGTGGCGATCTCCTCACCTCTTCGCTTCATCACATTTTGCAACCATCTGTTAGAGGAGCGCTTTGGCCGAGTTGCCACGGGCTGGCTTTCCATTATCTGGATCAAATCTGTATTTCCAAAGAGAGACCTGGCCAGGGGCAAACTTTGCTGCGACATACTTTCCTCCTTGAACAGGCGTGGAGAATCTGCAGCCTGATGCTCTTCTACTCTGGGGGATGGTTCAGCCTGGGTGGGTGCGACAGACAGGTCTTCGGGATGCTCGGGTGAAATGCGAGGAGAATGAGGTGGACCTAGGACAGAAGCGCCTGACTGGGTTTTAGTTAGGGCTTGAAGGGTGTCAGGCTCTGTGGAAGATAGGCCAGGTTGGGACTGTTCAGAGATGAAGGGTGGAACTTCCTTAACGACGGTGTGGGGTTCGGCGAGAGAGAGGGTGGCCGCTGCACTGCAGTCTAATGGAATGGCGGCGGGAATGGATGCGGCAGCAGGAGACAAGGACGCCGCAGACACTAACTCAGCGGTTTGTGAGAGGAAAGAATGCGTACCTGCGGGCTCCGCCCGAGCCGGTGAGTCGAAGACTTGGTCTATCCACAGATTCCCCGCGAATGTGGATATATCTTCCTTTTCTGCAGCAGCCTCCAAGATTTTACCCCTTTTTTGTGGCGGCGTTATATCAGATTGTGGCGAGGCCTCTTTCCCAGGTGCAGGCCCTTGCTCCTTAGACCTCTCTGTTCTTTTCCTCTTAAGAGGGGCAAGCTCCTCCTCTTGGGTGATAGGCGTTAAGCTAATGGAGCTCTTCGAGGCTTTGAGGGGCTTTACTGTTACTTTGACCGCCTTTTTCTTTTGGAGCGCAGGGGACGCTATTGCCAAGGAAGTCTGCTTCGCTTGAGTCACGTGTGTGGATATCTCCTTCTCGGGTGACGCGGCCTTAGCTTGCTGCTTTTCAGCTGACTGCTGCATTCTGGGCTCCACAATTTGCTCTGCTTGCGTTTCCTTGTTGGAGCCCTCACCACTTGCTTGCAACTGCTTGGGTGGGTCCTGCCCCTTTTGTAGGCGAGAGCCTGGGGGTACGATGTGACGAAACACAACAGGCTGCCACGTGGCGTGATGCTTGTCATAGAGGTCGGAAAACGTGTCATCATTAGCTATGTCCTTTAGAGATTTGCCCTTTTTGGTTCTGACACGCATTATCCACCATTCTGATATTTTCTCAAGTCTCCAACCTCTCTTCTGCAATCTAGCCTCCAACCTCCTGTATACATCTGTACTCGGCCTGTGTTCTTTCTTTCGGGCAGGATCAAATTCAACCTCTACACAGTAGAAGTCATGCCATGGTGGAAAAGACTGCATATCTTCAATGTACCACTCCAGATCTCTGTCCTGGTTATTGCGCTCGTCCATAATTCCCTCGTGGGGACAGGCATGGAACTCCTGTACTGATGTGAAATCCTTTATTATGTCGAGAGGGTCATACTTCCATTTTTGCGGCAGCTCCACTAAACCGAAGCTCGAGAGCGTGGCGTGTAGGTATTGATGCTGCCCATTTATACCAACTTCAATTCCGGCCCAGGTGATGGGGTACTCAAACAGATGGCCCTTTTTCTTCCCTGACCATACTTCTCATCCGTATAGTCCATCTGTCGTGCCGCCTCTAAGGCGAACTGGTATTCCGGGGTATAATAGGGCAGTAAGAAAGGCTTGCCTGTAAACCCGAAAATCCTTATCACAAACCCCTGCGTTAGGCGAAAAGTATCGCCGAAATTCTGGTCGCTGACTTGATTCCTCATCGCGCGCGGGACGCGTGGGCACGAACCATGAAGAAGGGCTAGAGCTGGGCCCAAGAAGGATATATTAAATTTGTAGTAGGACTCCTCCTTCAACAACACTCTGGTCCATTCGTAGACTGGGAGAGGCGCCCCTTTGCTATCCTTGCGTTGCACCGGAAGCGACCGTATGTGGCTATGCATGTGAAACAAGAACAACCATGCCAAGGCCGAACAGTACCTGAAACTTTCTCTTGCGCCGCTTTTCAATTCCCGCAGCTGCTGGTGAATTCCCCGAGTTACGCAATCCGCCCAATCAAAGAAGACCGGCTTGGTCTTATCAGTCATTTCCTTGGGGTCATAAAATTCTCCCCTCAGAATGCACTCGGCGAGGGTGATTTGGTAGGGAAGGACTGTCGCGTCCGAGCCAAGGCCCAAGACCCAAGCCAACATAGTGTATATGCTAGTGCTCTTAAAATCGCTCAAAGGTCTTCCTTGCTTTGGCCATTGCCGTGGCGGAAGGGGTTCATGGAGTTGAGAGTCCACAAAATTCCGCATTCTCTGGTTGTCTGAATACCTGTTTGCCTGTTCCCCCAGATTGACGCTTTTGACAATATAATCTTCGTCGTTCAACTTTACGCCTGGCGCAAAGGCCGCTCCCACGGTTTCGGAGTAGATTGAGAATAAAACATTGCCCTTGTGGTCACAGACCTGCCTGGTGTTCGGCTTATAGTATTCAACAATTGCTGCCACTAGCTCAGGGCAATGATGCACATGCGGGCACAAAAACCAATAAAGGTTGGACAGGTATGCCGCGGCGTAAGGGTTCGAAGGAGAAAATTTCTCTCGCCAGTTCTCAATTGTTTGCCGCAGTTGACTAGTGCCTTGCGAGTAAATTCCATCCCTTAGCTTAATCCAGTAGTCAATGGGAGGAGGGGGAACTGGCTTCGGTTGCGCGACTCGGGGCTTCTTCTCTTTTTCTGCTTCAGATACCTTTTCCTTGTCCTTTTTCTCCTTCTTCTGCCCACTTACAGGTGCACTTGAAGCCGCTTGACCCTGCGCTGCGCTCTTCTGCTTGCCTTCTTTCTTTCCCATGGCGAAGGAAGATTTCAGTCTAGTTGCAGCTCGAAGTGCGCTGGAATTCACTTGGTAAAGCGCTTTCGAGAGGATGTTCTTTTATAACAGAGAATTGAGGAAGGGTCTTTAATGGAGGGCGCAACAGGGTACTTGAATTTAATGCGAGGCGCATGAAGTTGGTGGACGTCGATCTTGCTCTAGGGTGGCCATGCATGAAATCTTTCTTGGGAGCGCAAATGTTTAAACCTTTGTCCCTTTAGAGCGCATCCCTTTATATAATCACTTGTGGAACACGTGCAAACTCTTCTTTTTCTTTTGGCACGCTCCTTGAAAGACGGGCCCAAGACATCCTTTGGCACACTTTTCTACGCCGTTAGCTGGAAAGGAAGGGGGGTCCCACTTTTAATTTCATGCTTTTCCTCGAAATCGCTCAAAACTTGAGCGCTTTTGGGCGCGGGCCTGTTTTGCGAGCGACGGAGGGATTTTCCTCCTCGAAGCAATCACTTACTTTTCTTTTATACTCTTTGTCGCTGAACTGGGGGCGCGCTCGGGAGAAGGAGCGTTAGGCGAGCGAAGGCGAGCGAACTCACACTTAGAAAAATTTTAAACTTTTAAAACATCCCCCTTACTTGGCAGCGCTTGCCTTTAACTTAACCACCGCCGTCGCTAAAAAATAGGAGCGACAATTGTCTCTTTCGGAAAAGCGAGCGACGGGGAGATTTTGCACTCGGAACACTTGAGGCATTTTTCCTCGAGTTCGCTCAAAACTTGTGAGCGCTCCCGGGATCGCTCAAAAATTGGGCGATCTCGGGCATTTTTGCCAAATGCGAGCGGCGGAAAGATTTGCATTTTAGAACGCCTCGCTTCTGCTGTCCCCGCCGTCGCCGAAAACATGGTGCGCCTTTGAGAATTTGTGCATCTAGCGAGCGACAGAGGGATTTTCCACACTTAGAAGAATTTTGGACTTCTTTTACTTGCACTTCCTCCTCACCCTCTTGGCTGTTGTCGCCGAAAATATTGGGCGATTCCTGGAATCGTTCAGAATTTGAGCGCTTTAGGGATTCCTCGGATACTCAAAACAATCAAGGCGTCCTTCTTCTTGCTCGGAATCGCTCAAAACTTGGCAGCGCTCTCGGGATCGCTCAAAAATTGGGCGATCTCGGGCATTTTCCCTTAGCAAGCATCCTTTTGTTCTCTTTGACTCGGCCGTTGCTTGGAATGAATTCTCGCTATCGCCCAAAAAGCGAAGCGATCTCAGGACTTGACAATTTAGCGAGCGAAGGCGGGCAAACTTTTGCCTTTATCCCGACTATTTTCATAACTTCTTTTTGCAAAGGGGATTGCTTCTGCATCACTTAGAATCAAAAGCTTTACAGACCCAAGGATCTGGCGAACAATTTGGCTCAACAACCTAAAAATAAAAACAACTGAAAAGCATATTTACAAGCAGATAAATTGAAAGAGCAGAAAAGAAAATATATACAAGGGGGAACCTCTTGACGGAGCTTTTCAGTGGCGATAGGCTTTCAGATGAAAGTCGTTGACGGGAATTGGGAGGATATGACCCTCCATGTCTCTCAGGACAAATGAATTGAATTGATTGACCCTGGCAATCTGGAAGGGGCCTTCCCAGAAGGCATCAAATTTATCGTGATTGCCCGGTTTTGCCTTCAATGCATCCCATTTAAGCACTAGGTCACCGATTTTGAAGACTCTGGCTGTAGTTCCTTTCGAGAACCAATTTCGTGTGGTGTCAACGTGCTTCATGAAAGCTTCGTGAGCTTTCTCTCTCTGCTCCTCAAGCTGCAACAACTGAGCTAACCTGGAATCAAGGGGATCCAGGTTGTCCTTTTCATCGTCCAGCAGCCAAAGTGCGGGCATCTCAATGTGAGTAGGCAAAACTGCCTCTTTCCCATAGACTAACGCGTATGGCGATGTTCTGATGGATTTCTTTATGGATATGCGGTCTGCCCACAGAGCTCGGTCCAGGTGCAAGTGCCATGATCTCTTATTCCTCTCCAGAGTCTTCTTTATAATATTCATCAGATTTTTATTTGTAGACTCTGCGAGGCCATTTCCCTGCGGGTAGTAATTGGAGGAAGCTTTGTGATAAATGCCATACTTGCAAGTGAATTCTGTTAGTTGAGCCCCTTTGAACCCTGGACCATTGTCTGTTACAATCGCCTCTGGAATTCCGAAGCGAGTTATCAAACTTTCCAGGAAGGCAACGACTGTTTCCTGGTCAGCATGCTTCGTGGGTATAGCTTCGGCCCAGCGAGTGAAGTAGTCTGTGGCAGTCAAAATGAATTTGTGCCCTGCTGAGGATTCTGGGGAGATTTTGCCCACAAAGTCCAAGCCCCACTGCTGGAAGGGGAACTCTACCTGAATTGGCTGTAAAGGCATTGGAGCATTTTTGTTCCGACCAGCAAACCTCTGACACTTCTCGCACTTCTGGCAAACCTTCTGGGTGTCTGTGAAGATGGCGGGCCAATAATAGCCAGCTTTTATTATTTTTAAGGCCGTAGGCCTTCCCGAAAGATGTCCTCCCGACATTCCAGAATGGAATTCGTCGAGGATTTTCTGCTTTTCCGCTTCCTTGACGCAACGTAGGAGAATACCATCAATATTTTTATAAAATAGCCCCTCCGGGCGCAGAACGTACTTTAGGGCATTGAGCCGAAACCTCCTTCTTTGCGAGGCAGTGAGCTGGTCTGGACACCTCCCTGTACTGAAATACCACACTATGTCGTCGGTCCAGTCGCTCTCCTCTGATAAGGAGTTGGCAAGGTTAACTTCCATCACCGGGTCTTCCCACTGACAAGCGGACACCTCAGCGACGACGCTTTTGGCTAGTTCCTGGCATAGTGCCCGACCTCGGATCAGCTTGGTGGGTCGCACCTCTATGTCGAACTCCTGGATTTTAGCAATCCATCCTGCCCTCTTGTGACCTGGTTCACCCTGAATGATAAAATTTCTAACGTCTGGGTGTATCACAAAGACTGTGATCCGGCTCTGGGAGACAAAGTGTTTAAACTTCCTCAAAGATCTCATGACCGCATGCACTTGTCGCTCGATGAAATTATACCTTTCCTCATGCGGTTGTATCACTTGGCTTAAGAAAGCTATTGGTCGCTCTTCGCCGTCGTCTCCCTTCTGGGTTAGAACCGCAACATAGCTCTCGGGTTCCCCGACTGCATACAGAATAAAATCTTTTGAATAGTCTGGGTTTACCAGCACAGGTGCCTGAGAGATTCTAGCTTTGATCTCATCAAATGCTTTTTTCCTTTCCTCGGTCCAGAGAAAATCAACATCTTTCTTCAATAGTTCGGCCATAGGTTTGATAACTTGAGCGAAATCAGGCACGAACTTCCTTACAAAGTTGATTTGGCCGAAAAAGGATTGGAGCCCCTTCTTGTCGACTGGGAGAGGAAGTTTCAGAAGAGCTTCCGCTCTATCGGGATCAACTGCTAGGCCTTTTTCAGAAATGACATGGCCTAACAATTTCCCTTCTTTGACTGCAAAGACAGACTTCTTGGGGTTGATGGATATGCCGAATTCCCGGCATCTTTCGAACACTTGCTCCAGGTGAGAGGTGTGCTCTTCCCGTTTGTGGGAAAACACAGTCATGTCATCTAAATAAATGACAATAATCTTATTTAGCAGCTCCCGAAAAGCAAGGTCCATGGCCCTCTGAAATGTGGCCCCAGCATTGGATAGGCCGAAAGGCATGCGTTGATAGGCAAACGTTCCCCATTTGGTGGTGAACGTTGTCTTGTGTTGATCCTCGTCTTTCACCCAGACCTGGTTATAGCCAGAAAATCCGTCTAGGAGAGAAAATCGCTGAGCTCCTGCGACCACATGGAGAATTTGGTCAATCTGCGGGAGCGGGTAGTGATCTTTGAGGGAGGCCTTGTTCAGATTGCGAAAGTCAACGCAGAGGCGGATATCCCCGTTCTTCTTTCTAACTGGGACCAAATTGGCGACCCAGGAAGAATGCTTGATAGGGTATATGATCTTGGCTTCCAGCATCTTCAATAGTTCTGCTTTCATCATAGCTTCGATCTTTGGGTTGACCGCTCTCTGCTTTTGTCTAAAGGGCTTAACCCCTTCCTCCAACTCTATGGTATGTTGTATTATTTCTCTGTCATACCCCTTGAGATCTTGATAACACCAAGCTACGATGTCTGGATACTTCTTGCACAAGGCCCGAATCTGTTCCAGCTCTTCTGGAGTACAGTCCGTTCCTACTTTGATTGTCTTCCCTGGTTCCAGTTCCAACTCTCTATACTGCTTGGCGTCGACCTTGATTCTGTGAGATATAGCTCTGTCATTTTGGTCAAACAGGCTCTCAAGGGTTATCAGTCCTTTTGGGACGTGATTATTCTTTAACTGTATCAACCCCTCATATTGCTCGTCATCGGGGTCTCTACCTTCGATTGAACTAGCTTCATGTATCATAAAGGTGACGATATCCTCATCACAATCAAACACTTGCCAGTGGGTGTCCTTATCAGGCACAGAAGGCCTATAAATGGTACGAACCGGCTTCGGCTTCTGCATAGTGTCATCAGTCGGGACGTATCTGGCTCCAACAGATGCCAGAATGTCAGCATGTTTGTTCTTTTCTCTGGAGATGGCTTTGACATTCAAGGAGTCAAATGATTCCATCAGGTCCCAGACACGATTGCGGTACGCCTTGAGGTAATGTTTTTTGGAGGCGCACTTGTTAGTGATCTGATTGCACACCAACTCTGAGTCTCCGAAGATCTGCAGTTGTTTGATCCCGAGCCTTTCTGCTTTCTTCAAACCTAAGCATAGGGCTTCATATTCTGCTGCATTGTTGGTGCAACTCCAGGCCAGTCTGTAGCAGTAGTCCTTTTGTATGCCGGATGGTGAGACTAGGAGAACCCCTGCTCCGGCGCCATTCTTGCATCTGGCGCCATCAAAATACAGCTTCCATAGCTCATTGGGGGCAGGGCCTATGTCTTCTTTCATCGTCTCCTTCGGCTTCTCGGGCTGGGTAACAGAATAGCAGCCTATGTCAGTCTCGATCATGGCGTTGAAATCCAACAGGGAGAATTCATCTTCGGCTTGCAGTTGTTCTATGGCTTCTTCTACTAGGTCCACTTCTTCAAGCTCCTCGGTCATCAGATGAACCATTTCACTCTGAAGCTCTTCTTCGGGAATACTCCCGACTAGGAAAGTAGAAGGTTTTTCATTGTATATTTTGACTTTCCTCCCTTTGAAGGGGACTTCCATGTGCGAGTAATCCAATGAGAGATACCCCCCGAGCTTGGCAGTAAACTCCCTTGAGAGGCACATGCCAAAGTAGGGCTCCAAGTCGACAACTACAACCTCCTGGATCACCGTGATATCTGGCGCCTTATGTAACTGAATGGGAATGTCCTTGATGACACCTACCGTCTTCACAGGAGTGTCGTCTAATTGCAAGACGCCCTGACTACTTCGGGTGTATTCCATGCCAATTTCTTCGCAAACTGCTCTCGGCATGACAGTGGTTGATGCGCCGGAGTCAACCATGCAGTTGTGCACCACATGCCCTTCCATTCGTAAAGACAAATAGAAAGGAGGCGGTCTGTTCTTTCCAATGATTGATGTTGTCAGGGGTTGAGCTAGCACAGGCTGTGGCAGTTTTCCTCCTTTCACAGTCTTTAGAGATTCTTGCAGCAGGTCCACTTGTCCTGGGAGCTGAAGGGCATCGTACATGCTAATCTTCGTCGGGGTCCTCTTGAGCTCATCGACAATATTATACCCGGAAGTGGACGGTCCCTCGACCTCCTTCGTTGACTCGTACTTAGTGCGGTACTGTTGCGTCGCCTCGACCCTTTGCCGCTTCGTCAGCGACGGGTACCTAAGCTTTTCTCGGGCTTGCTCTTTGGTTTCGGCTGGCGGCTGAATCACTGGAGCCTTAGTGAGGGGTAGTTTTTCCTTAGTTGGCGGCGGCGGAGGTGCTTTGTTGGGAGCATTTGCAGTAGCATCTGCAGCAGGTTGTGTCCTTTCCCTTCGGGTGTATACCTTTAATGGCTTCATTTGGGCTGTATCAACCTCAATAGGCCTTTTACCCTCTTTGGTTAAAATAGAAACGGGATCTTCCTCGGACACAGCAAAGTTGCGTTCCTCTTCTCGGATCATATTTACTTGATCTTCTTCCATGCTGCTACCGGCAAGAGTCTGGACGTAATGCTGATGCAGCATGCAACTTTCTTCCCCGTGAGGATCATTGCAGGTAGAGCACCAGTTCACTCGATCTGAAGTGCTTGGTCCAGCATTGGTGGCTGCATTTCTTGCCGGAGGCCTCTGGTTTTGGGCAGCTTGCTCTCTCGTCAGCGCTGGAGGAGGGTATGGCCTCCTAGGAACGAATTCCTGCTGGGCCTGCTTCTTCTTCATCACGGCCATGTCGTTAGACAGTGTCTGACAAACGGTAGTCACTGACTCCATTTGCTGCAGGATTTTAGACTGTACATCCACGGCTTGTACCGGCTGAGCCGGCGTGGGTAATGGAGCTAATGGCGGTGCTGGGGGTAGCGCTGGGTATTGTGGAGGAGCATGAAGTGGAGAATATGGCGGCTGAGATGAGAGCGGAGGAACAGACTGAGCGGGGAAATGCACCTGAGGAGGGTATTGAGTGACCACTGGTGCAGGATTCCATGATGAATCGGGATATGGAGATGATGAGGCGGACGTCGGCGGATACTGTGATTGCGGAAAGTCTGGGTAGATGGGCGGTTGCATCTTGTGCGAGAGTCTACCAATGCTTATCATATCCAGTTCTGCTCTCTGAGCTGCCTCATACAAATCAGGGAAAGTGTTTACACGGGCCAACTTGATGACCAGACTGATATCTGGGCCAAATGCTCTGACATAGTAATGAGCAGCTTGTCCATCAGAAGGACGAAGTTCAGGAGGAACTCTTTTCCATGACCGCGCGAATCTCACATTAAAATCTGAGATTTCCTCCTGTGGATGTCGTTGGATAGTTTGAAATTGGTGCAGCAGCGAGGACGGGTCTGCGGACTCATTGAATCCTTTACATAGCCGACCGGCGAGCGAGGCCCATCCAGTGATGACACCTTCGGGCAGGGATCTGTACCAGTACAACAACTTGCCCCGCAAAGAGAGCGCCAAAAGGCGAGTCTTGACACTTTCATTAGTAATGGAATGAAGCGCAGTCAAGGCCAGAATGTCTTGAATGTGCTCATACGCCGTCTTCCGGGTCCCGTCATAGGTAGGTGTTGCCACATTTTGCTAGGGGTATAAAATTTCAAATTTCATCAGGTTGTTGCCACCCTCCTTCCACGTTGTTCTTTCCTCATTGCTGTTTTAGTTTTCTTGGTTCATCTTCAAGTTGTTCAGATTTCAGTTCCCAGCTTTTCCCAGATTGAATGCCAGCACTTGCATGAAAAAATTGTAAAAATCTGCTAAGTATTTGTCTCTTCCCGAGATCGCCGTCGCTGCCTTGCGATTTCTGGCAAAAACGTGTAGTTTGAGCGACCGAGGGCAGCGCATAAAATTGTAGAATTTTGCCTAAGTGTTGAGAAGCTCGCGATCGCCGTCACTTTTTGGCAATGCCCGTTGTCGCAGTGTTTTTCAGCGACTAAGGGAGCGGCGTTTAAAACTTGCAAAATCTCTAAGTGTCGCCAAGCCAGCGATCGCCGTCGTTGACCGAAATCGCTCGTCGCTGCAGCGCTTTCGAGCGCGCGAGGAAAGGAAAGGAGCGCTTGTGCTCAAGATCGCTGTCGCGATTCCAAAATGCCCGAAATCGCTCGATTTTTCAGCGACATCCAGCAAAAAGGCAAAAGGGCAGGAAATTGGCTAACTCTTCCCCCACTCCCGCGATCGCTGTCGCAACTCACCTTTCTCAGTAGCGCTTCAAGATCTCAGCGATTTGCAGAACATTCCCAAGATCGCCGTCGCCGAGCGTAATTTCTCAAAGTCGCTCAAGTTTTGAGCGCTTTCCAGCTTGATCCGAAGGTCGTCCTGAGCTCCCATTCCGAAGATCGCCATCGCTTTTCAGCGACTTTGGGCGTTTCTTCTCCATTTCAGCGATCTCCGACGGCAGTCAATGGGGTGTTTAAAAGATGATTCTTCCCTCCATTTTCAAAGCAAGTTTCGGGATTCGAGCCAGCTTCACGAAGGATAAAATGTACTTCACCTACCAAAATTAACTGATAATTCCCTTTCCAACTACCAAATTTGTCAAAAGTTGTACGAAGTTCAGGAGAAGCATACTGCAAGTACAAGGATGGCCGACAAGGATCAAATCTGGCCGCTTTTTGCAGCTTTTACAGCTTTTGGCAGGTTTGGGGATCTGTGCTCAAAATGTAATCGGGAGGGAAAATCTGCTATAAATAGCAAAGGCATTTCATTGTAAAAGGGTGGAAGGGGGGTATATTGCTAGGAAACTTCTGTATCTCTGCACTTGCTTTTAATTCAGAGTATATTTGGCTCCAATAGTTGCATCTGTCTTTTATGCTGCCTTCCTCAATTATTTCTGTTTCATGTTGCTTATTTTTCTGATTGTTGTCATTCTGCATATCTGGATCTCAGCATTGGCGATTAAGTATATCTGGAATAATATAGGGAGGATACATAGGATAGAATAATGCTAATGGTTTCTGTTGCATACATTGTTTTGATTGTTGTTGGTAAAGTGATATGTTAGTAACTGTGCTGCTTACCTTCCCCCACCCGAAACAAATCATGCTTATGTTTCTTCTTGTTCCTTTTATATCTCTTTCCTGCACTTTAAACTAAAACCCCCAAACTAAAAAATATAGGAAGCCGGCCTCCTCCGGAGATTGGCACGGAAGGCATCCCTTCCTTCCGGCCTTTCAATCTGTTGGGCGAATCTAGGGCGCAAAGACCTAAAACCTTTCCTAGTGGCAGATTCGTAACCAACAGTTTCTCTGGCACGCCCGGTGGGACCCGAGTGTTCCACCCCAAAACAGAATCGAAGTGTCGGTGTTCGCTTCATTGCTGTCAAATCTGAACACTTGGCGACTCTGCTAAACCCGAATATTCTCTGAGTCCAGTAGACCGGTCCAAAATCAAATTCCTTCATGCAGACGAGGAGATGGAGAGCTAGAAACGCGGGACGAGAGCCTGATTTTTACGAGCTCGACATCAACGCTGCTGGAGAACGCCCGAGGTTGGTTGATTACCAAGCTGACCAAGACGAAGTGCTCGATACGGAAACTGAACAAGATACCACTTCGGAAAGCACTGAAGATTACCAAGACGCAGACATGGCAGCTCAGAATCAGCAAAATGCCGCTGAGTTGTTCCCGGTCGTTGACTCCACCGGACCTCTCAATCTAGCGGGGCAAGAAGTTGTTCCTCCTGCCGCCCTGAAGGCTATTCCTACCTATGACGGGACCCGGAAGACGGCGTATGAGCACATTCAAGACATTCTGGCCTTGGTTGCGCTTCATTCCATTACTAATGAAAGTGTCAAGACTCGCCTTTTGGCGCTCTCTTTGCGGGGCAAGTTGTTGTACTGGTACAGATCCCTGCCCGAAGGTGTCATCACTGGATGGGCCTCGCTCGCCGGTCGGCTATGTAAAGGATTCAATGAGTCCGCAGACCCGTCCTCGCTGCTGCACCAATTTCAAACTATCCAACGACATCCACAGGAGGAAATCTCAGATTTTAATGTGAGATTCGCGCGGTCATGGAAAAGAGTTCCTCCTGAACTTCGTCCTTCTGATGGACAAGCTGCTCATTACTATGTCAGAGCATTTGGCCCAGATATCAGTCTGGTCATCAAGTTGGCCCGTGTAAACACTTTCCCTGATTTGTATGAGGCAGCTCAGAGAGCAGAACTGGATATGATAAGCATTGGTAGACTCCCGCACAAGATGCAACCGCCCATTTACCCAGACTTTCCGCAATCACAGTATCCGCCGACGTCCGCCTCATCATCTCCATATCCCGATTCATCATGGAATCCTGCACCAGTGGTCACTCAATACCCTCCTCAGGTGCATTTCCCCGCTCAGTCTGTTCCTCCGCTCTCATCTCAGCCGCCATATTCTCCACTTCATGCTCCTCCACAATACCCAGCGCTACCCCCAACACCGCCATTAGCTCCGTTACCCACGCCAGCTCAGCCGGTACAAGCCGTGGATGTACAGTCTAAAATCCTGCAGCAAATGGAGTCATTGACTACCGTTTGTCAGACACTGTCTAACGACATGGCCGTGATGAAGAAGAAGCAGGCCCAGCAGGAATTCGTTCCTAGGAGGCCATACCCTCCTCCAGCGCTGACGAGAGAGCAAGCTGCCCAAAACCAGAGGGCTCCGGCAAGAAATGCAGCCACCAATGCTGGACCAAGCACTTCAGATCGAGTGAACTGGTGCTCTACCTGCAATGATCCTCACGGGGAAGAAAGTTGCATGCTGCATCAGCATTACGTCCAGACTCTTGCCGGTAGCAGCATGGAGGAAGATCAAGTAAATATGATCCGAGAAGAGGAACGCAACTTCGTTGTGTCCGAGGAAGATCCCGTTTCCATTTTAACCAAAGAGGGTAAAAGGCCTATTGAGGTTGATACAGCCCAAATGAAGCCATTAAAGGTATACACCCGAAGGGAAAGGACACAGCCTGCTGCAGATGCTACTGCAAATGCTCCCAACAAAGCACCTCCGCCGCCGCCAGCTAAGGAAAGACTACCCCTCGCTAAGGCTCCAGTGACTCAGTCGCCAGCCGAAACCAAAGAGCAAGCCCGAGAAAAGCTTAGGTACCCGTCGCTGACGAAGCGGCAAAGGGTCGAGGCGACGCAACAGTACCGCACTAAGTACGAGTCAACGAAGGAGGTTGAGGGACCGTCCACTTCCGGGTATAATATTGTCGACGAGTTGAAGAGGACCCCGACGAAGATTAGCATGTACGATGCCCTTCAGCTCCCAGGACAAGTGGACTTGCTGCAAGAATCTCTAAAGACTGTGAAAGGAGGAAAACTGCCACAGCCTGTGCTAGCTCAACCCCTGACAACATCAATCACTGGAAAGAACAGACCGCCTCCTTTCTATTTGTCTTTACGAATGGAAGGGCACGTGGTGCACAACTGCATGGTTGACTCCGACGCATCAACCACTGTCATGCCGAGAGCAGTTTGCGAAGAAATTGGCATGGAATACACCCGAAGTAGTCAGGGCGTCTTGCAATTAGACGACACTCCTGTGAAGACGGTAGGTGTCATCAAGGACATTCCCATTCAGTTACATAAGGCGCCAGATATCACGGTGATCCAGGAGGTTGTAGTTGTCGACTTGGAGCCCTACTTTGGCATGTGCCTCTCAAGGGAGTTTACTGCCAAGCTCGGGGGGTATCTCTCATTGGATTACTCGCACATGGAAGTCCCCTTCAAAGGGAGGAAAGTCAAAATATACAATGAAAAACCTTCTACTTTCCTAGTCGGGAGTATTCCCGAAGAAGAGCTTCAGAGTGAAATGGTTCATCTGATGACCGAGGAGCTTGAAGAAGTGGACCTAGTAGAAGAAGCCATAGAGCAACTGCAAGCCGAAGATGAATTCTCCCTGATGGATTTCAATGCCATGATCGAGACTGACATAGGCTGCTATTCTGTTACCCAGCCCGAGAAGCCGAAGGAGACGATGAAAGAAGACGTAGGCCCTGCCCCCAATGAGCTATGGAAGCTGTATTTTGATGGCGCCAGATGCAAGAATGGCGCCGGAGCAGGGGTTCTCCTAGTCTCACCATCCGGCATACAAAAGGACTACTGCTACAGACTGGCCTGGAGTTGCACCAACAATGCAGCAGAATATGAAGCCCTATGCTTAGGTTTGAAGAAAGCAGAAAGGCTCGGGATCAAACAGCTGCAGATCTTCGGAGACTCAGAGCTGGTGTGCAATCAGATCACTAACAAGTGCGCCTCCAAAAAACATTACCTCAAGGCGTACCGCAATCGTGTTTGGGACCTGATGGAATCATTTGACTCCTTGAATGTCAAAGCCATCTCCAGAGAAAAGAACAAACATGCTGACATTCTGGCATCTGTTGGAGCCAGATACGTCCCGACTGATGACACTATGCAGAAGCCGAAGCCGGTTCGTACCATTTACAGGCCTTCTGTGCCTGATAAGGACACCCACTGGCAGGTGTTCGATTGTGACGAGGATATCGTCACCTTTATGATACATGAAGCTAGTTCAATCGAAGGTAGAGACCCTGATGACGAGCAGTATGAGGGGTTGATACAGTTAAAGAATAATCACGTCCCAAAAGGACTGATAACCCTTGAGAGCCTGTTTGACCAAAATGACAGAGCTATATCTCACAGAATCAAGGTCGATGCCAAGAAGTATAGAGAGTTGGAACTGGAACCGGGGAAGACAATCAAAGTAGGAACGGACTGTACTCCAGAAGAGCTGGAACAGATTCGGGCCTTGTGCAAGAAGTATCCAGACATCGTAGCTTGGTGTTATCAAGATCTCAAGGGGTATGACAGAGAAATAATACAACATACCATAGAGTTGGAGGAAGGGGTTAAGCCCTTTAGACAGAAGCAGAGAGCGGTCAACCCAAAGATCGAAGCTATGATGAAAGCAGAACTATTGAAGATGTTGGAAGCCAAGATCATATACCCTATCAAGCATTCTTCCTGGGTCGCCAATTTGGTCCCAATTAGAAAGAAGAACGGGGATATCCGCCTCTGCGTTGACTTCCGCAATCTGAACAAGGCCTCTCTCAAAGATCATTACCCGCTCCCGCAGATTGACCAGATTCTCCATGTGGTCACAGGAGCTCAGCGATTTTCTCTCCTAGACGGATTTTCTGGCTATAACCAGGTCTGGGTGAAAGACGAGGATCAACACAAGACAACGTTCACCACCAAATGGGGAACGTTTGCATATCAACGCATGCCTTTCGGCCTATCCAATGCTGGGGCCACATTTCAGAGGGCCATGGACCTTGCTTTTCGGGAGCTGCTAAATAAGATTATTGTCATTTATTTAGATGACATGACTGTGTTTTCCCACAAACGGGAAGAGCACACCTCTCACCTGGAGCAAGTGTTCGAAAGATGCCGGGAATTCGGCATATCCATCAACCCCAAGAAGTCTGTCTTTGCAGTCAAAGAAGGGAAATTGTTAGGCCATGTCATTTCTGAAAAAGGCCTAGCAGTTGATCCTGATAGAGCGGAAGCTCTCCTGAAACTTCCTCTCCCGGTCGACAAGAAAGGGCTCCAATCCTTTTTCGGTCAAATCAACTTTGTAAGGAAGTTCGTGCCTGATTTCGCTCAAGTTATCAAACCTATGGCCGAACTATTGAAGAAGGATGTTGATTTTCTCTGGACTGAGGAAAGGAAAAAAGCATTTGATGAGATCAAAGCTAGAATCTCTCAGGCACCTGTGCTGGTAAACCCAGACTATTCAAAAGGTTTTATTCTGTATGCAATCGGGGAACCCGAGAGCTATGCTGCGGTTCTAACCCAAAAGGGAGACGACGGCGAAGAGCGACCAATAGCTTTCTTAAGCCAAGTGATACAACCGCATGAGGAAAGGTATAATTTCATCGAGCGACAAGTGCATGCGGTCATGAGATCTTTGAGGAAGTTTAAACACTTTGTCTCCCAGAGCCGGATCACAGTCTTTGTGATACACCCAGACGTCAGAAATTTTATCATTCAGGGTGAACCAGGTCACAAGAGGGCAGGATGGATTGCTAAAATTCAGGAGTTCGACATAGAGGTGCGACCCACCAAGCTGATCCGAGGTCGGGCACTATGCCAGGAACTAGCCAAAAGCGCCGCCGCTGAGGTGTCCGCTTGTCAGTGGGAAGACCCGGTGATGGAAGTTAACCTTGCCAACTCCTTATCAGAGGAGAGCGACTGGACCGATGACATAGTGTGGTATTTCAGTACAGGAAGGTGTCCAGACCAGCTCACTGCCTCGCAAAGAAGGAGGTTTCGGCTCAATGCCCTAAAGTACGTTCTGCGCCCTGAGGGGCTATTTTATAAAAATATTGATGGTATTCTCCTACGTTGCGTCAAGGAAGCGGAAAAGCAGAAAATCCTCGACGAATTCCATTCTGGAATGTCGGGAGGACATCTTTCGGGAAGGCCTACGGCCTTAAAGATAATAAAAGCGGGCTATTATTGGCCCACCATATTCACAGACACACAAAAGGTTTGCCAGAAGTGCGAGAAGTGTCAGAGGTTTGCTGGTCGGAACAAAAATGCTCCAATGCCTTTACAGCCAATTCAGGTAGAGTTCCCCTTCCAGCAGTGGGGCTTGGACTTTGTCGGCAAAATCTCCCCAGAATCCTCAGCAGGGCACAAATTCATTTTGACTGCCACAGACTACTTCACTCGCTGGGCCGAAGCTATACCCACGAAGCATGCTGACCAGGAAACAGTCGTTGCCTTCCTGGAAAGGTTGATAACTCGCTTCGGAATTCCAGAGGCGATTGTAACAGACAATGGTCCAGGGTTCAAAGGGGCTCAACTAACAGAATTCACTTGCAAGTATGGCATTTATCACAAAGCTTCCTCCAATTACTACCCGCAGGGAAATGGCCTCGCAGAGTCTACAAATAAAAATCTGATGAATATTATAAAGAAGACTCTGGAGAGGAATAAGAGATCATGGCACTTGCACCTGGACCGAGCCTTGTGGGCAGACCGCATATCCATAAAGAAATCCATCAGAACATCGCCATACGCGCTAGTCTATGGGAAAGAGGCGGTTTTGCCTACTCACATTGAGATGCCTGCACTTTGGCTGCTGGACGATGAAAAGGACAACTTGGATCCCCTTGATTCCAGGTTAGCTCAGTTATTGCAGCTTGAGGAGCAGAGAGAGAAAGCTCACGAAGCTTTCATGAAGCACTCTGACACCACACGAAATTGGTTCTCGAAAGGAACTACAGCCAGAGTCTTCAAAATCGGTGATCTAGTGCTTAAATGGGATGCATTGAAGGCAAAACCAGGCAATCACGATAAATTTGATGCCTTCTGGGAAGGCCCCTTCCAGATTGCCAGGGTCAATCAATTCAATTCATTTGTCCTGAGAGACATGGAGGGTCATATCCTCCCAATTCCCGTCAACGACTTTCATCTGAAAGCCTATCGCCACTGAAAAGCTCCGTCAAGAGGTTCCCCCTGTATATATTTTCTTTTCTGCTCTTTCAATTTATTTGCTTGTAAATATGCTTTTCAGTTGTTTTTATTTTTAGGCTGTTGAGCCAAATTGTTCGCCAGATCCTTGGGTCTGTAAAGTTTTTGATTCTAAGTGATGCAGAAGCAATCCCCTTTGAAAGAAGAAGTTATGGAGATAGCCGAGAGAAAAACAAAAGTTTGCCCGCCTTCGCTCGCTAAATTGCCAAGTCCTGAGATCGCTTCGCTTTTTGAGCGATAGCGAGAGTCCATTCCGAGCAACGACCGAGTCAAAGAGAACAAAAGGATGCTTGCTAAGGGAAAATGCCCGAGATCGCCCAATTTTTGAGCGATCCCGAGAGCGCTGCCAAGTTTTGAGCGATTCCAAGCAAGAAGAAGGACGCCTTGATCGTTTGAAGTATCCGAGGAATCCCTAAAGCGCTCAAATTCTGAACGATTCCAGTAATCGCCCAATATTTTCGGCGAACAACAGCCAAAAGAGTGAGGAGGAAGCGCGAGTAAAAGAAGTCCAAAATTCTTCTAAGTGTGGAAAATCCCTCTGTCGCTCGCTAGATGCACAAATTCTCAAAGGCGCACCATGTTTTCAGCGACGGCGGGAACAGCAGAGGCAAGGCGTTCTAAGATGCAAATCTCTCCGTCGCTCGCATTTGGCAAAAATGCCCGAGATCGCCCAATTTTTGAGCGATCCCGGGAGCGCTCACAAGTTTTGGGCGAACTCGAGAAAAAATGCCTCAAGAGTTTCGAGTGCAAAATCTCCCCGTCGCTCGCTTTTCCGAAAAAGACAATTGTCGCTCCTATTTTTTAGCGACGACGGTGGTTAAGTTAAAGGCAAGCGCTGCCAAGTAAGGGGGATGTTTTAAAAGTTTAAAATTTTTATAAGTGTGAGTTCGCTCGCCTTCGCTCGCCTAACGCTCCTTCTCCCGAGCGCGCCCCCCCAGTTTAGCGACAAAGAGCATAAAGGAGAAGTAAGTGATTGCTTCAAAGAGCAAAATTCCCTCCGTCGCTCGCAAAACAGGCCCGCGCCCAAAAGCGCTCAAGTTTTGAGCGATTTCGAGGAAAAACATGAAATTAAAGGTGGGACCCCCCTTTTCCTTTCCAGCTAACGGCGTAGAAAAGTGTGCCAAAGGATGTCTTGGGCCCGTCTTTCAAGGAGCGTGACAACAGAAAAAGGAGAGTTTGCACGTGTTCCACAAGTGATTATACAAAGGAATGTGCTCTAAAGGGACAAAGGTTTAAACATTTGCGCTCCCAAGAAAGATTTCATGCATGGCCACCCTAGAGCAAGATCGACGTCCACCAACTTCATGCGCCTCGCATTAAATTCAAGTACCCTGCTGCGCCCTCCATTAAAGACCCTTCCTCAATTCTCTGTTATAAAAGAACATCCTCTCGAAAGCGCTTTACCAAGTGAATTCCAGCGCACTTCGAGCTGCAACTAGACTGAAATCTTCCTTCGCCATGGGAAAGAAAGAAGGCAAGCAGAAGAGCGCAACGCAGGGTCAAGCGGCTTCAAGTGCACCAGTAAGTGGGCAGAAGAAGGAGAAGAAAGACAAGGGAAAGGCATCCGAAGCAGAAAAAGAGAAGAAGCCCCGAGTCGTGCAACCGAAGCCGGTTCCCTCTCCTCCCATCGACTACTGGATTAAGCTAAGGGATGGAATTTACTCGCAGGGCACTAGTCAGCTGCGGCAAACAATTCAGAACTGGCGAGAGAAGTTTTCTCCTTCGAATCCTTACGCCTCGGCTTATCTGTCCAACCTTTACTGGTTTCTATGCCCGCAGGTGCATCATTGCCCTGAGCTAGTGGCAGCGATTGTTGAATACTATAAGCCGAACACCAGGCAGGTCTGTGACCACAAGGGCAATGTTTTATTCTCAATCTACTCCGAAACCGTGGGAGCGGCCTTTGCGCCAGGCGTAAAGTTGAACGACGAAGATTATATTGTCAAAAACGTCAATCTGGGGGAACAGGCAAACAGGTATTCGGACAACCAGAGAATGCGGAATTTTGTGGACTCTCAACTCCATGAACCCCTTCCGCCACGGCAATGGCCAAAGCAAGGAAGACCTTTAAGCGATTTTAAGAGCACTAGCATATACACTATGTTGGCTTGGGTCTTGGGCCTTGGCACAGACGCGACAGTCCTTCCCTACCAAATCACCCTCGCCGAGTGCATCATGAGGGGAGAATTTTATGACCCCAAGGAAATGACTGATAAGACCAAGCCGGTCTTCTTTGATTGGGCGGACTGCGTAACTCGGGGAATTCATCAGCAACTGCGAGAATTGAAAAGCGGCGCAAGAGAGAGTTTCAGGTACTGTTCGGCCTTGGCATGGTTGTTCTTGTTTCACATGCATAGCCACATACGGTCGCTTCCAGTGCAATGCAAGGATAGCAAAGGGGCGCCTCTCCCAATCTATGAATGGACCAGAGTGTTGTTGAGGGAGGAGTCCTACTACAAATTTAATATATCCTTCTTGGGCCCAGCTCTAGCCCTTCTTCATGGTTCGTGCCCACGCGTCCCGCGCGCGATGAGGAATCAAGTCAGCGACCAAACATTCGGCGATACTTTTCGCCTAACGTAGGGGTTTGTGATAAGGATTTTCGGGTTTACAGGCAAGCCTTTCTTACTGCCCTATTATACCCCGGAATACCAGTTCGCCTTAGAGGCGGCACGACAGATGGACTATACGGATGAGAAGTATGGTCAGGGAAGAAAAAAGGGCCATCTGTTTGAGTACCCCATCACCTGGGCCGGAATTGAAGTTGGTATAAATGGGCAGCATCAATACCTACACGCCACGCTCTCGAGCTTCGGTTTAGTGGAGCTGCCGCAAAAATGGAAGTATGACCCCCTCGACATAATAAAGGATTTCACATCATTCCAAGAGTTCCATGCCTGTCCCCACGAGGGAATTATGGACGAGCGCAATAACCAGGACAGAGATCTGGAGTGGTACATTGAAGATATGCAGTCTTTTCCACCATGGCATGACCTCTATTGTGTAGAGGTTGAATTTGATCCTGCCCGAAAGAAAGAACACAAGCCGAGCACAGATGTATACAGGAGGTTGGAGGCTAGATTGCAGAAAAAAGGTTGGAGACTTGAGAAAATATCAGAGTGGTGGATAATGCGTGTCAGAACCAGAAAGGACAAATCTCTAAAGGACATAGCTAATGATGACACGTTTTCCGACCTCTATGACAAGCATCACGCCACGTGGCAGCCTGTTGTGTTTCGTCACATCGTACCCCCAGGCTCTCGCCTACAAAAGGGGCAGGACCCACCCAAGCAGTTGCAAGCAAGTGGTGAGGGCTCCAGCAAGGAAATGCAAGCAGGGCAAATTGTGGAGCCCAGGATGCAGCAGTCAGCTGAAAAGCAGCAAGCTAAGGCCGCGTCACCCGAGAAGGAGATATCCACACACGTGACTCAAGCGAAGCAGACTTCCTCGGCAATAGCGTCCCCTGCGCTCCAAAAGAAAAAGGCGGTCAAAGTAACAGTAAAGCCCCTCAAAGCCTCGAAGAGCTCCATTAGCTTGACGCCTATCACCCAAGAGGAGGAGCTTGCCCCTCTTAAGAGGAAAAGAACAGAGAGGTCTAAGGAGCAAGGGCCTGCACCTGAGAAGGGAGCCGCGCCACAATCTGATATAACGCCGCCACAAAAAAGGGGTAAAATCTTGGAGGCTGCTGCAGAAAAGGAAGATATATCCGCATTCGCGGGGAATCTGTGGATAGACCAAGTCTTCGACTCACCGGCTCGGGCGGAGCCCGCAGGTACGCACCCTTTCCTCTCACAAACCGTTGAGTTAGTGTCTGCGGCGTCCTTGTCTCCTGCTGCCGCATCCATTCCCGCCGCCATTCCATTAGACTGCAGTGCAACGACCACCCTCTCCCTCGCCGAACCCCACACCGTCGTTGAGGAAGTTCCACCCTTCATCTCTGAACAGTCCCAACTTGGCCTATCTCCCACAGAGCCTGACACCCTTCAAGCCCTAACTAAAGCCCAATCAGGCGCCGCTGTCCTAGGTCCACCTCATTCTCCTCGCATTTCACCCGAGCATTCCGAAAACCCGCCTGTCGCTCCCACCCAGGCTGAACCGTCCCCCAGAGTAGAAGGGCATCAAACTGTGGATTCTACACGCCTGTTCAAGGAGGAAAGTATGTCGCAGCAAAGTTTGCCCCTGGCCAGGTCTCTCTTTGGAAATACAGATTTGATCCAGGTAATGGAAAGCCAGCCCGTGGCAACTCGGCCAAAGCGCTCCTCTAACAGATGGTTGAAAAATGTGATGAAGCGAAGAGGTGAGGAGATCGCCACGGTCGAGAAGCGCACCAGGTTCGATTCTGAGAACATGTTGCTGTATAAGGAGAAGAAGATCCCAAAAGTAAAGAAGCCTATAAGAGATATGGCTCCTGAAGATTATGAATACAGAAGCGTGACCAAAGATTTGAATGAGGTCAGCTTCGAAAACGAGGCGCTAGCCCTTCATGATGGGACTGATACACTGCGCCTAAAGCACCTCCAGTTGCAGGAGCAATATTACGAGATGGAAAATGAAAAAATGAAATTAGAAGAAGGCATGGCCAAGATGCAGGCTCAGTTGGAAAACTCTGAAAAAGAATGCCTGCAGCTGAAGGAGCAACTGGCAGACCTACAGAAGGAGGCCTCGGAACAGAAAGAAGCTGTTGAGCGTCAGATAGAAGAGCTGCAGGATCAGCTTCAGCAAGCGAAGCAGCAGCTGGAGGACAGAGTTGTGGAGACATTCTCCAGGGACAACGTTAAGAGGATCCGAGCCAGACTATTGAAGAACTTCAGGCCACGGGCTTCTAAGTCCCTCAAAGTGTTCGCATTTCTCACTCGGGTCAAAGAAGCATCCGCGCAGGGTAAGCCTGTGTTGGAGGAGGCAGAGCGTGAAGCAGATCGCTGGCTCGATCTGGCCGTCAAGGCAGGGAACCTTGAGCGCCAGAACCTCCAAGTTCCTTCCACCGATTCTATTGCCTTTGATTGGGCAGCTGCAAGGGCCACCTTGCATTCTTTCTTTGAGAGATTCCAGAAAATTCAGAGAGCCAAGGCATTGCTAGATTTGCTGGACCAAGAAAAGGAAATATGCACATCCCTCTTCCTGTCTCTCTCTTCATACAGATTCCCAAGTTTCACAGACAGTGAAGGCAATTGCTTGCCAAAAGAGACTCTGCGTCAGTCATGGGACGCCTTCGCTGATGACACTTCGGATATTGATGCATGGGAAGATCCGATCCACCAAAAGCAAGTGACAGAGCTCACTTCAAGATTCTGCCTGATTCGTTCCTGCTTGCTGGATTTGAGCCAGAAGGCTGAGCAGATTGGTTTAGTTCAGATGGAAACCTTCAGGCACCTAACCAGCGACATTCGCAGTATGGAGCCCTTCTCGGAGAATGCCTGGGCTCAAGTTCAAGAAACATATGAGCGCATCAAGGCTCGCCTTGCCTCCGGGGAGTTCAACCCGGACGAAGATCCAGAGGAGGGGGAAGAGCCATCAGAAGAAGGGTCCGAAGAGGAAGACAATGGAAATGAGTCTGAGGAAGAAGATCCCACGAAGGAGGAGCAACAAGATTCAGAGCAGCAAGACCAGGGCCTACAGGAAAAGGAAGCAGAGTCCGGGGGTGACTCCGGGCCCAAAGGATAAAGGCGTGGATTCTTGCATCGAGGCGAGCTCGATACCCCGCGAGCCGCCAAGAATGTTGCCACATTTTGCTAGGGGTATAAGATTTCAAATTTCATCAGGTTGTTGCCACCCTCCTTCCTCGTTCTTCTGTTCTCATTGTTGTTTTAGTTTTCTTGGTTCATCTTCAAGTTGTTCAGATTTCAGTTCCCAGCTTTTCCCAGATTTGATGCCAGCACTTGCATGAAAAAATTGTAAAATTTTGCTAAGTATTTGTCTCTTCCCGAGATCGCCGTCGCTGCCTTGCGATTTCCGGCAAAAGCATGTAGTTTGAGCGACTGCGGGCAGCGCATAAAATGGTAGAATTTTGCCTAAGTGTTGAGAAGCTCGCGATCGCCGTCACTTTTTGGCGATGCCCGTTGTCGCAGTGTTTTTCAGCGACTAAGGGAGCGGCGTTTAAAACTTGAAAATTCTCTAAGTGCCGTCGAGCCAGCGATCGCCGTCGTTGACCGAAATCGCTCATCGCTGCAGCGCTTTCAAGCGCGCGAGGGAAGGAAAGGAGCGCTTGTGCTCAAGATCGCTATCGCGATTCCAAAATGCCCGAAATCGCTCGATTTTTCAGCGACATCCAGCAAAAAGGCAAAAGGGCAGGAAATTGGCTAACTCTTCCCCCACTCCCGCGATCGTTGTCGCAACTCACCTTTCTCAGTAGCGCTTCAAGATCTCAGCGATTTGCAGAACATTCCCAAGATCGCCGTCGCCGAGCGTAATTTCTCAAAGTCGCTCAAGTTTTGAGCGCTTTCCAGCTTGGCCCGAAGGTCGTCCTGAGCTCCCATTCCGAAGATCGCCATCGCTTTTCAGCGACTTTGGGCGTTTCTTCTCCATTTCAGCGATCTCCGGCGGCAGTCAGTGGGGTGTTTGAAGATGATTCTTCGCGCCATTTTCAAAGCAAGTTTCGGGATTCGAGCCAGCTTCGCGAAGGATAAAATGTACTTCACCTACCAGAATTAACTGATAATTCCCTTTCCAACTACCAAATTTGTCAGAAGTTGTACGAAGTTCAGGAGAAGCATACTGCAAGTACAAGGATGGCCGACAAGGATCAAATCTGGCCGCTTTTTGCAGCTTTTACAGCTTTTGGCAGGTTTGGGGATCTGTGCTCAAAATGTAATCGGGAGGGAAAATCTGCTATAAATAGCAAAGGCATTTCATTGTAAAAGGGTGGAAGGGGGGTATATTGCTAGGAAACTTCTGTATCTCTGCACTTGCTTTTAATTCAGAGTATATTTGGCTCCAATAGTTGCATCTGTCTTTTATGCTGCCTTCCTCAATTATTTCTGTTTCATGTTGCTTATTTTTCTGATTGCTGTCATTCTACATATCTGGATTGTAATGTCCCCACCTTAGCCAACACATTGGGTGCAGTGTGACTTGCCTATCCATGCGGTTCCGTAGGCATAGTCAGCAGGTTAGGAACCATCTGGTGACTTGGAGGAGTGGATTTACTATTTTTAGTAAATTCAGTTATTGAATTATGGCCGAGCGGACAATGGTATCATGATCTTTGCCGATTTGGGTGTCCAGTGATATGCTTAGTTTTGAGTTTGGGGTCCATTTGGCTCTTTAAGTGGGGGACTTACTATTTTTAGTAAGTCGGCATGTTGGTGATATGGGAAACGGAAGCTATAGTTAATTAGTTTGGCGAAATGGGTATCCGTTTCTATATTTTATTTGAGGTCTTGATCTTGGGAAGGCAATTATTTTTGATACCCGCAAGCTAAATATGTTATATTTAAATGTTATTTAAGTTTAATGTTTAAATATATATATATATATATATATATATATATATATATATATATAAGAGGGGTCATTTAATGAAATAGGGGGGTATAAGGTGTGATGGAAAAAAAAAATAAATAAATACAAGAAAGGTTTTTTTAATTTAATAAAGTACTTCTTTCCCACTAGAAGGGGGTCGATCATCTCATGAGAGGGAAAAGTAAGTTGTGGTTTGTTATTAATCCCACATTGAGCAAGAATTGGGACATGGGAGTTGTGAGCTAGTTTATATTGCTCATTTGAGAGTTGCTGGGGGGGAGATGAGCATTTACTATTTTTTCTCGTATGAGAGTTCTTGCTGTGAGCAGGAGTTCGAAGCTTCAGCTTGTTGGTGACGTAGCCCACCCTCAAGGACAATGTTGTTGTGGTTGAAAGACACCATCACAATGCTTGGATTTTCAGTTTACAGGTGAAGAAGACATTGAAGGCAGTTTTCTAATAAATGTGTGAAGTTATCTCAGATCATATGCAGAGTTATTATCAAGTTTCCAGCTTCAATCTCTATTGGGCATTTTCCCCAACTGGCCGAACAATTTTGGAAGGGTTTTGGTGAGTTCGAGCTGCATATCACAAGAAAGACATTGGCATTGCTTACCAGAAGTTTTGCAGACTGTAATGAGGGTTCTAAGTCAGTTTTGAGAAGCATTTTAAGAGCAGCAAATAACCTACAGGGCAGCCGTGCCTCTGCAACATTGGGTCGTACATTTGCAGCCCCACGTGGGTGTTTGGGTCCATTTCTCATCGATTGCACTGGAGATACTTAGTGGAATTTGTTAAGCAGCAAAAAGGGGTATTTGTAACTATTTTCCAATCAATGGAGAAGTCAGTATTTTATAAGTTATGAGCAAAACATGTTTTTCTGTAGCTGATGCAAATTTCCAGTTTAATATCAGACCAGAGATTTTTATGGGTAAATTTATCTTTCTACATTTTCCTTCATTGGGTTTATGTATTATGATAAAAAGAAGTTTGTGTCAAAATTTCATTGTATTTGGTTAAGTAGTTTGAAAGTTACGATAGTATTCATTTCCAGCTGTGTGTTATCATTCTCAAAAGAAAAAAAATATATATATATTGAAAAAACTACAAAAAAAAATTACAAAATACCAAGCATTACCAAAAACAAAGCAGAGTATCAGTTCTCTCAGATTGGGCTTAGTCACTACATGGATCTCAGCATTGGCGATTAAGTATATCTGGAATAATATAGGGAGGATACATAGGATAGAATAATGCTAATGGTTTCTGTTGCATACATTGTTTTGATTGTTGTTGGTAAAGTGATATGTTAGTAGCTGTGCTGCTTACCTTCCCCACCCGAAACAAATCATGTTTATGTTTCTTCTTGTTCCTTTTATATCTCTTTCCTGCACTTTAAACTAAACCCCCAAACTAAAAAATATAGGAAGCCGGCCTCCTCCGGAGATTGGCACGAAAGGCATCCCTTCCTTCCGGCCTTTCAATTTGCTGGGCGAATCTAGGGCGCAATAAGATTAAAATCCTATCTTAGTGGCAGATTCGTAACCAACAGTAGGAATAGCCTTCAGGGCGGCAGGAGGAACATCTTCTTGCCCCGCTAGATTGAGAGGTCCGGTGGAGTCAACAGCCGGGAACAACTGAGTGACATTTTGTTGATTCTGAGCTGCCATGTCTGCGTCTTGGTAATCTTCAGTGCTTTCCGAAGTGGTATCTTGTTCAGTTTCTGTATCGAGCACTTTTTCCTTGTCAGCTTGGTAATCAACCAACCTCAGGTGTTCTCCAGCAGCGTTGATGTCGAGCTTGTAAAAATCAGGCTCTCGTCTCGCGTTTCTAGCTCTCCATCTCCTTGTCTGCATGAAGGAATTTGATTTTGGACCGGTCTACTGGACTCAGAGAATATTCGGGTTTAGTAGAGTCGCCAGGTGTTCAGATTTGACAGCAATGAAGCGAACACCGACACTTCGATTCTGTTTTGGGGTGGAACACTCGGGTCCCACCGGGCGTGCTAGAGAAACTGTTGGTTACAAATCTGCCACTATGAAAGGTTTTAGGTCTTTGCGCCCTAGATTCGCCCAACAGATTGAAAGGCCTTCCGTGCCAATCTCCGGAGGAGGCCGGCTTCCTATATTTTTTAGTTTGGGGGTTTTAGTTTAAAGTGCAGGAAAGAGATATAAAAGGAACAAGAAGAAACATAAGCATGATTTGTTTCGGGTGGGGAAGGTAAGCAACACAACTACTAACATATCACTTTACCAACAACAATCAAAACAATGTATGCAACAGAAACCATTAGCATTATTCTATCCTATGTATCCTCCCTATATTATTCCGGATATACTTAATCGCCAATGTTGAGATCCAGATATGCAAAATGACAGACAATCGGAAAAATAAGAAACATGAAACAAGAAATAATTGAGGAAGGCAACATAAAAGACAGATGCAACTATTGGAGCCAAATATACTCTGAATTAAAAGCAAGTGCAGAGATACAAAAGTTTCCTAGCAATATACCCCCCTTCCACCCTTTTACAATGAAATGCATTTGCTATTTATAGCAGATTTTTCCTCCCGATTACATTTTGAGCACAGATCCCCAAACCTGCCAAAAGCTGTAAAAGCTGCAAAAAACGGCCATATTTGATCCTTGTCGGCCATCCTTGTACTTGCAGTATACTTCTCTTGAACTTCGTACAACTTCTGACAAATTTGGTAGTTGGAAAGGGAATTATCAGTTAATTCTGGTAGGTGAAGTACATTTTATCCTTCGTGAAGCTGGCTCGAATCCCGAAACTTGCTTTGAAAATGGAGGGAAGAATCGCTTTTAAACACCCCACTGACTGCTGACGGAGATCGCTGAAATGGAGAAGAAACGCCCAAGGTCGCTGAAAAGCGATGGCGATCTTCGAAATTGGGGCTCAGGACGACCTTCGGACCAAGCTGGAAAGCGCTCAAAACTTGAGCGACTTTGGGAAATTATGCTCGACGACGGCGATCTTGGGAATGTTCTGCAAATCGCTGCGATCCTGTTGCGCTTGCTGGAAAAGGTGAGTTGCGACAGCGATCGCGGGAGTGGGGGAAGAGTTAGCCAATTTCTTGCCTTTTGCTTTTTTGCTGGATGTTGCTGAAAAATCGAGCGATTTCGGGCATTTTGGAATCGTGACAGCGATCTTGAGCACAAGCGCTCCTTTTCTTTCCTCACGTGCGCTCGAAAGCGCTGCAGCGACGAGCGTCATCGGTCAGGGACGGCGATCGCTGGCTTGGCGACAGAGAATTTTCAAGTTTTAAACGTCGCTCCCTTAGTCGCTGAAAAACACTACGACAACGGGCATCGCTGAAAAGCGACGGCGATCGCGAGATTCTCAACACTTAGGCAAAATTCTACAATTTTATGTGCTGCCCGCAGTCGCTCAAACTACACGCTTTTGCCAGAAATCGCAAGGCAACGACTACGATCTCGGGAAGAGACAAATACTTAGCAAAATTTTACAATTTTTTCCATGCAAGTGCTGGCATCAAATCTGAGAAAAGCTGGGAACTGAAATCTGAACAAACTGAAGATGAACCAAGAAAACTAACACAATAATAAAGAAGGAGGGTGACAACAACCTGATGAAATTTGAAATTTTATACCCCTAGCAAAATGTGGCAACAATATCTTCATTGGCATTATAAGAGATCAAAAGATGCTTGGGACCTAATGTCATGACCTATATGGATGTTCCTTTTAGTGTGGTCAACATGGCTTCTTACCTTCATTTGCAGGTAAAGGGTTGGCCAGAAAAAGGGTTGTTTTGTTGTGGAGATCTTTAAAATACTAGTTGCAGTATTGACACACTTGGAGCAATTTAAGTTGCTATAGGTATGTAGGGATATGATTTTTTCCTGTATACTAGGGTCATAGAGTAGCTGGCATGAGTCACTGATTAAACCAAAGCTTCATCATATTGATGCATTGTATTGGTCAAGTAATCAAAGGTTAATTAGTCTGTGAAGGGTTTTACCCTCTCTTAGGACTATTAGGTGAGATTATAATAGGCATGGATATCATTGTGTTGTAATAATAAGTTGTGAGCTATTGAGTATTGGCATTGTAACTGTCTTGGACATAGTAACCCTCAAAATGACACTGTCACACTACGAGTTCTTGTGGAGTGATTCCTTAAATAGTAGCATGGGTGTTGGCCTACTTTAAGGGTAATTTCAATATTCATCTCTTGTGCAGATTTATTTTATGGTGTATTGTTATTTGTTATTTTTTGCATGTTTGAGCAAATATTTATGTTATTGGCTCTTAAGTTTCATAATAAATTTGAGTCCAAGAGCATGACGGATAAGCCAGCCTCTAGAATTTGACAAAATTCTTACTGAAAGGTCACTCTTCAAATTGCAACCACAAGGATCATGTGTTTATTGGAGGGATTGGAAGTGGAGCAATTGGGAAAACATTTTGTATCTATGTGACAGAAGACTGCTTTTTGTTTCTTGCTTAAACAAGCAATGTGCTGTCACTGATTTTGAAGTGCGATGGCAAAGGTGTTGCCAGTTTATATGGAAAGCAAAGGCCTCCTTTAAACACGCATTTTTTGGGTCAAATCAAGACTGCACATATTTGGCATTTAAAGTTCTTGGACTCTATGTGGGAGGGAGGAGTTCATCATGTCTTCTGGAGATGCTTTATAGCAAGGTCCTTTAGGACATGGCTACAACCTAAATTCAACTTGCTATCTTTTAGGTCTCTTGGATGATTAGGGATAGTTGCAAAATTTGATGGTGTACAATACAATTGTCTGCCATTAACTTCTTATGGAAAATGAAATGCAAGACAAACTTTCTGAAGGGCACTTCCCCACTTGAATTAAGAAATTTGATGCTTTTGAATCAGGATTAAGCTTTGCTTGTCAAAATCAACTTTGCATGGTTCCATATTAACGTTGACAACATGGCTATTGAGGCTCAAGATCAGGTACTTGATTTCCTTTTATACAAAAATAGTTTACTTGGAACTGTAGTCATTAGTGAAGTAAGATTTGTGTTCTTTTATGTAATATGAGGTATATTTCTTTAAAAAATATATGCATGTATTGTGTAATAATCAGATAAAAGAAACAGACAAGATATTTATGATAGGGAAAATAAAAAACATGTACATGTAGGATTATAAATTTTTATGATGGGAAAATCTATCCAAAGCTACAGATTTATTTTTTGGAAAAATAAACAGAAAAACGAAAAATCATGCACAAATATAGATATATGTGGGTTTACTCTCCAAATTGCATGCATTATTTATATTTTTCCTGGAGTATGTGGACATTGAAGGTCAAATAGAAATTTAAAATTGGCTGTATGGTCTTCTTGCAAAGAAGTCTTCATCTTTTATTGAGCTAGACTAATTTCTGTCCTTGTTCTTCATAGCCAACCTTGTCCATGCCAATTAAAGAACAACTATCAATTTAAATATATCTTTAAATCACTGACTAGGATTCAGATTACCATGTTTGTTGCTCTAGTATTTTTATGATTGGTAAACCATGAGGTTTAACAATTATGTGAACCTTCTAACATGCTTTAAGCAAGTTGTTAGTGGTTTAGATTATGGTCAAATTCTTGATGAAAACCTTGCATTATAATGGCTTGTTTTCTTGCTTTAATGGAATTCTAGGCTTATAATCTGCAAGAATTTGTTTAGTGCAAGTTTTGGCCTGCTATGAAAGGTTTGAGAATCAAAATGTAATCAAACTATGCTATAGAATGCACAACAAATGGAAAAATTTACAATTACCATTAGCATGAAAGTTCTTTAATAATCATCAAATGGCATTAACTCAACTGGTTAGATTCCTCGACTTTTAAGGAGGAGTACCAAGGTTCGAATCTTGCCAAACGATACATGCACAATTGCCAAGCTGCTGTAGTACCACTATATGGTCATGATGTAACATGGATAGGGCCAGTTTCAATCCCATGTAACCCATTAAAAAGAAGAAAAAAAAGGTGCTTTAATAATCTGCAACCACATCAGGGGTTTAATTGAAGAATTACAAAAAGGCCAGCATGTCCAATAGTCCAGGAGGATAAATTTCCAATGAAAACTCTGAGATAATGATTGCAATTCAACTGTGAATTAAATTGATTTTATGACACATGTAAATCTTGGCAAGCAGATTATCATTTTATTCCGTACTTGCTTTCCTGAGAAAATATGAAGTCATGTGGTATTAAGCCTGCCTTAACTACACATCAATTGCAATTATATCATACAAGTTCCAACTACTGACAATTCTCAGCTAGTTGGCTAATCACCAAGTAGGCAAATTGTTTTAGAGTCAATAATATCTATTCAAGTCAAATCTTAAATCTAAATGAATAAGATGAATTCTTATTTCTGATCATAATACACATTTTAGTGGAAAATTCAACAATATAACAATGATGACACTTTTTAACATCCTTTAGGCCAAATTAGCCTGTAGGACCTATTTACGTTTGTTTAGTTAAAGGATAGTTTCTGCTAATGTTAAGCTCCATGATGAATTTTTCAAGTCTAGTTTGGTTTGATTGATTCAAGATTTCATGTATAGAATTATGATTGCAAATTTCTAGTGGTAAACTCTGATATCATTAATATTCATCTTCTATTTCATTCAAGTTACAGTAGCGGCTCAGCATATTCAATTAATTTCCTTACTGGAATCTTTTTGGTATTCATTGCGCTCCAATCATGATGTTGTTGTAGATATTCTTATTTAGCATGTCTTTGTGCCTTTTTCATATCTAAATGGATCACATGACTATAGTCCTCAGTATAGTAAATTTGCAGGAGCAGAGTCCGAAGGGCAATGAAGAGATTTGGATATCATGAACGCTTTCCTGCTTTCACTGCAACTATTGGGAATTCTCAGACTACTCATTTTTTGAGTTCACACATTCCTTTTCCAATTCCTTTACTTGATAGTAAAGTTTCTACTGCTGCTATAATGGTTGGAACTTCCATTGTAATTGGCTCTGCTGCTTATACGAACAGATCATAAGCTGCCTGAATAGATCTGTCTTCATTGCTTGTAAAATATCCTTGAAATAGTATAGCTCATGATCTCCTTGTGTCTGAAAGAATAGCATGTAGATTAAATATTTTATAATGTTTAAATTCTTGCAAAATTAGCATATAATGAATCCAGCTCGTCAGGATATGCTATTTGAAAATTTTATTTTCTGGTGCAAGAGTGCATCATGAGATGCTTACTTTCAGATTTCCCACTAGAAATTGTCAATACTTGTGTTATGTAAGACTATGATTTTTAGTTCTTACAGCTGCAGTTATTATTTTACTGAAACATTTTTATAGAACATTTGGCTACTTGCACAAGGATGCCAAAGTTGTTTGAATAAACCTTGAAAGAGTTTTGCTGTTGGTTGCAAAAACAAAATTAAAAGTTGCATTTGCACTTTCCTTGAAATGCTGGCTATTAGATTAAATATGGACAGCTCCATGGTGTCAAAAGGACTATGTGAAGAGCAGCCATCCAAATTAGAAAACTGGAATGTTTGAGACCTACAAGTCACACTAAATAGAGATAGATGTATTTATAGTAGAATTAAGATGGTCATGAGCACATGCATGGCAACAGATGATCTCATCTTATCAAATGGCATGAGCTCAACCGGTTATATACCTTGTCTTTCAAGGAGGAGACCTAGATTCAAATCATTTCAGACTATACATACATAATTGCCAAAAATGCAGTTGTAATATCACTGTGTGGTCATGATGTAATATGGGTGGGGCCTGTTTCAATCACAAATAGCCAATTGATAAAAACAAATGATCTCATCTTTGAATTCTCCTATTGTGAAAGGTTGCTAGATATGATGTTGGACTTGAATCTTCTAATGTTTGTGTACATCAAGGCACCAAGCTACCTCCTTGTTATGCTTTTGGTAAGTTTTGAAAAATTAATAATGTTGGTCAAAACTTTGTAGTTTCACAAAGCTTTGGCTTTGCTTTGAAAGGAGATAAACCTTTAAATTTTCTACTATATAGAAATTTGGCATTAGCTAAGAAAAGAAGTCCTACTAGATTTACTAGATTAACACAAAGGCTCATACCAAAAAGATAATGACATAAACAAGTTCTTTATATGGAGAACTGTGAAATCAAGTTGTCATTTGAATGGTGGCAAAGACTAATCAAAGGTCATACCTGAGGCTGTCTTGAAGCTGTAGCATGCTCTGCTCCAAACTCCTGAACATGTTTCAAAAATTCTGGTTAATGCCTTATAGCTTGTATTTTACGAATTTGCTGAAATTGTCTTCTACAACAACAATCTTTCAAATTACAACTTTTATTTAAAGCAGTAAAACTGTGCCTCATTCTGCTTTCTGTTTTAAGACAAGCACGACATCTTTAAGTGCAAATGAAATGCCTATAGGTATTAGATCTACATGTAGAGAATGTGGCACAAATATACTTGGCAGCCTAGGTCTTTCTGATTTACTTTGACATATGAGTTCCATCTCCATATTTTTCAATTGCACATTTGTGTATGAGTCATCCATGAGTCTCTCTCCATCTCTCTCAATTTCACCTCCATGTAGATGTGTTTTACCTCCATATCTCTTAGTTTTACATCTGTACCTCTCAGTTTACCTTGATGGGCTGCGATGATCATGTATGTCATCAATGAAACGGATATGTAGACAAAATTCATTGCCCCCACCGCCCTCCCCTAAGATCTCAATCCCAAAAGCTGAACAGTACATTATACCTATCAGCATAACTAGACATACTCTATAAAATTTGATTTGAGAATTGATAAATTGTAATTGGTGATTCCATCTTTGCAGAATAATCAAAAGAGATGTGCAGTAGTCTAGATTTGAGGAGTAATCTAGGTTACAACACATTGAATCATTGATGATGTCCTATAATGTAAACAATTTCATGAAAAATGGAGAGAGTATCAAATAGAAAGAAAGGTATTCCTGTTGAACAAGAAAATCATCAGATGATATTTGTGCCTATAACCACAATTCAAAAAATAAAAGGGAAGGGGTTCCTCTTCCCGACCTTCATATTCAAGTCGGTTCCCTGCTAACCTAAGTGATACAACAAAATAATCTAAACTAAGCAAACAAATCAAATCTGATCTACACTTGTTGAGGTAAAGGGTTCGAGAAAATAAACGATTGAATTGTGGTCAGATCAACATTGGTCTAGTGATGATCCCAAGTGTTGGATGCATAATTTTAGCGAATCGGCCTTAGAATACCTACAATAAATGAGAAAGGGGACTAGAAGAATGTGGAAGAGTGGAGCCACTAACGCCACACACTAATGAATAAAGAGGTTGTTGTTGGCAATTTTGCCACATTAAAATTTTGGCTTAAGTATGGAGCTTTCAAGCGGCAAAGAGCATGCTGAGGTGTTCGGGTTTTCGCGGGCCATAAACAGGGGCGATAAAATGGACAAAATGAGCTCTGGATATTTTATCATTGTAGATCTTCTCACTAGCTTTCCGACCATATATCATAATAGGCGATCGGGTCAGCGGATCAAAAGTTATGGCCCCGGGAAGCTGAACCAGGAAACCCAGTTTTGGTGAGAAGTCCGACTTCGCCCAGTTTTTGTGCGAAGTTCGTACTTCTCCCAGTTTTGGTGTGAAGTTCGTACTTCTCCCAGTTTTGGTGCGAAGTTCGTACTTCTCCCAGTTTTGGTGCGAAGTCCGACTTCTCCCAACTTTCTGAGCGCACCTTGTAGCAGGCTGGCAGGCTGGCAGGAAAATGACTAAGTGCTGGGGCGAAGTCCGACTTCGCAGCGAAGTCGGACTGCTCCCCCTTTCCAGGGCGAAGTCCGTACGGCGGCAGACATCAGCTTTCACCTGTGCGCAACCCGACTTCGCAGCGAAGTCGGAGTGCGCCCTTTGACAGGTGCGCAGTAGGGAAACAAACTCAGAATTTGCCCAAGGCATGAAGGCCTTCCCAATTGCGTTGTTTTCTGCCTGCGCAACCCGATGGCGCTCATATCCTGGGAGAAGTTGGATAAACTGCCTTTCAAGGCAGACACATGTCAAACAGCATCATCCGACAAGTGTCCAGCTTTGGGATCCGAGCCAAGACGTGCCGAGCAAAAGGACAAGCATGGGCCGCACTACTTATGCCAGCCGCCTCATTTAATGCTGATGTGAGTTTCCACCTACCTCAGCTACCCGCATTCTCGTCAATATAAAGTTCTACCCAACGCGCCGCCACGTGGCTGTTCAACCTTCAGGGAGACCATGCCGAGAGTACAGTCCAGCCCGACAAGTCAGCACCAGCAGTTTCGCGGCTGCTTTTGTCAGCTAATGTTTGACTGGGACTTTGTGCCCATTAATGTAACGGGGGGAACTTTGGGCTATAAATAGCCACCACGTTTTCATTGTAAGGTGGTGGAAGGGGAATGTTTGTTAGGGAACCATTGTAACCGTGCTTCTGCTTATAAATAAAAAGTATATGCCTGGCTCTGTTCTACTGCTTTTATTTTTTATGCTGCCTCTACTTTACATGTCTGCTTTACGTTTTCCTGTGTCACGGCTCGTTGATTCGTTTCAGCATTTGGTGGTCAGGAATACCTGAGGCATTGCTTGTGTCATGGCTTGTTGATTCACTTCGGCATTTGGTGGCCAAGCACTCTTGAACTTAATAGATTAGAGGATACATAGAATAAATGTGGTAGCAGTTCCTTCAGTTGTGTGTGTTGTCCGTAGTGGTGATTGATGCGTTGTCGTGCTGTTAGTTCTCCTTGTAGGGAGAATGTTTGCTAGGGGACCATTGTAGCTGTGCGTATAAATTCTCTGCATAACACATATACTTGGATCTGACATCTCTTAGTTGCTTTTTGTTTGAGTTACCGTACGTAGTGGTGATTTGTTTGAGTTACCGTACGTAGTGGTGATTTATGCATTGCCGTGCTGTTAGTTCTCCTTGTAGGGAGAATGTTTGCTTGGGGACCATTGTAGCTGTGCGTACACTGCTTTATACAAAAAGTATACTAGACTTTGCAGTTTCTGGCTATGCTTTGTATTTATGATGCAGTAAGTAGTGGTGATTGATGTGTTGCTGTACTGTTAGTTCCCCCCACCCAACTCCAATCTCATTTGTAAATTCTTTCCGCATTTTTATCTCTTTCCTGCACTCTCATCTTATCTTACTAACCCCCACAAGGAGCCGGCCTTCTCCGGAGATTGGCCCGGAAGGCATTCCTTCCTTTCGGCCTTTCAATGTTGGTTTGCGGGTCCAGGGCGCAATAACGACAAATCCTTTCCTCATGGCGGATTCGTGACCAACAGTTCCTACGTTTTTGGCACGCCCGGTGGGACTCTTTGTCTCGCATTTGGAAGATCTCAAGCTCGTCCTCACTCGGGCTGACAGTTTCTTTCCGAATACTCGGTGGGACAAGGAAGTTTCTCACCCCCAAACAGAATCGAAGCACTGGTGCTCGCTTCATTGTTGTTCAAAATCAAAGCACCTGGCGACTCTGCACGTTCATATTCTCTGAGTCCGAAAGACTGGTCCTAACGCCTTCATTCAAACGAGAAGGTGGGTGTTTGGGTCGTACATTTGCTAGATATGATGTTGGACTTGAATCTTCTAATGTTTGTGTACATCAAGGCACCAAGCTACCTCCTTGTTATGCTTTTGGTAAGTTTTGAAAAATTAATAATGTTGGTCAAAACTTTGTAGTTTCACAAAGCTTTGGCTTTGCTTTGAAAGGAGATAAACCTTTAAATTTTCTACTATATAGAAATTTGGCATTAGCTAAGAAAAGAAGTCCTACTAGATTTACTAGATTAACACAAAGGCTCATACCAAAAAGATAATGACATAAACAAGTTCTTTATATGGAGAACTGTGAAATCAAGTTGTCATTTGAATGGTGGCAAAGACTAATCAAAGGTCATACCTGAGGCTGTCTTGAAGCTGTAGCATGCTCTGCTCCAAACTCCTGAACATGTTTCAAAAATTCTGGTTAATGCCTTATAGCTTGTATTTTACGAATTTGCTGAAATTGTCTTCTACAACAACAATCTTTCAAATTACAACTTTTATTTAAAGCAGTAAAACTGTGCCTCATTCTGCTTTCTGTTTTAAGACAAGCACGACATCTTTAAGTGCAAATGAAATGCCTATAGGTATTAGATCTACATGTAGAGAATGTGGCACAAATATACTTGGCAGCCTAGGTCTTTCTGATTTACTTTGACATATGAGTTCCATCTCCATATTTTTCAATTGCACATTTGTGTATGAGTCATCCATGAGTCTCTCTCCTCTCTCAATTTCACCTCCATGTAGATGTGTTTTACCTCCATATCTCTTAGTTTTACATCTGTACCTCTCAGTTTACCTTGATGGGCTGCGATGATCATGTATGTCATCAATGAAACGGATATGTAGACAAAATTCATTGCCACCACCGCCCTCCCCTAAGATCTCAATCCCAAAAGCTGAACAGTACATTATACCTATCAGCATAACTAGACATACTCTATAAAATTTGATTTGAGAATTGATAAATTGTAATTGGTGATTCCATCTTTGCAGAATAATCAAAAGAGATGTGCAGTAGTCTAGATTTGAGGAGTAATCTAGGTTACAACACATTGAATCATTGATGATGTCCTATAATGTAAACAATTTCATGAAAAATGGAGAGAGTATCAAATAGAAAGAAAGGTATTCCTGTTGAACAAGAAAATCATCAGATGATATTTGTGCCTATAACCACAATTCAAAAAATAAAAGGGAAGGGGTTCCTCTTCCCGACCTTCATATTCAAGTCGGTTCCCTGCTAACCTAAGTGATACAACAAAATAATCTAAACTAAGCAAACAAATCAAATCTGATCTACACTTGTTGAGGTAAAGGGTTCGAGAAAATAAACGATTGAATTGTGGTCAGATCAACATTGGTCTAGTGATGATCCCAAGTGTTGGATGCATAATTTTAGCGAATCGGCCTTAGAATACCTACAATAAACGAGAAAAGGGACTAGAAGAAGGTGGAAGAGTGGAGCCACTAACACCACACACTAATGAATAAAGAGGTTGTTGTTGGCAATTTTGCCACATTAAAACTTTTGATAAATTTTGGCTTAAGTATGGAGCTTTCAAGCGGCAAAGAGCATGCTGAGGTGTTCGGGTTTTCGCGGGCCATAAACAGGGGCGATAAAATGGACAAAATGAGCTCTGGATATTTTATTATTGCAGATCTTCTCGCCAGCTTTCCGACGATATATTATAATAGGCGATCGGGTCAGCGGATCAAAAGTTATGGCCCCGGGAAGCAGAACCAGGAAACCCCAGTTTTGGTGCGAAGTCCGACTTCGCCCATTTTTGTGCGAAGTTCGTACTTCTCCCAGTTTTGGTGCGAAGTTCGTACTTCTCCCAGTTTTGGTGCGAAGTTCGTACTTCTCCCAGTTTTGGTGCGAAGTCCGACTTCTCCCAACTTTCTGAGCGCACCTTGTAGCAGGCTGGCAGGCTGGCAGGAAAATGACTAAGTGCTGGGGCGAAGTCCGACTTCGCAGCGAAGTCGGACTGCTCCCCCTTTCCAGGGCGAAGTCCGTACGGCGGCGAGAATCAGCTTTCACCGTGCGCAACCCGACTTCGCGGCGAAGTCGGAGTGCGCCCTTTGACGAGTGCGCGATAGGGAAATAAACTCGAGAATTTGCCCAAGGCATGAAGGCCTTCCCGACTGCGTTGTTTTCTGCCTGCGCAACCCGATGGCGCTCATATCCCGGGAGAAGTTGGATAAACTGCCTTTCAAGGCAGACACGTGTCAAACAGCATCATCCGACAAGTGTCCAGCTTTGGGATCTGAGCCAAGACATGCCGAGCAAAAGGACAAGCATGGGCCGCACTACTTATGCCAGCTGCCTCATTTAATGCTGATGTGAGTTTCCACCTACCTCAGCTACCCGCATTCCTGTCAATATAAAGTTCTACCCAACGCGCTGCCACGTGGTCTGTTCAACCTTCGGGGAGACCATGCCGAGAGTACGATCCGGCCCGACGAAGTCGGCATCGGCGGTTCCGCGGCTGCTTTTGTCGGCTAATGTTTGCTGGGACTTTGTGCCCATTAATGTAACGGGGGGACTTTGGGCTATAAATACCCACCACGTTTTCATTGTAAGGTGGTGGAAGGGGAATGTTTGTTAGGGAACCATTGTAACCGTGCTTCTGCTTATAAATATAAAGTATATGCCTGGCTCTGTTCTACTGCTTTTATTTTTTATGCTGCCTCTCCTTTACATGTCTGCTTTACGTTTTCCTGTGTCACGGCTCGTTGATTCGTTTCAGCATTTGGTGGTCAGGTATACCTGAGGCATTGCTTGTGTCATGGCTTGTTGATTCACTTCGGCATTTGGTGGCCAAGCACTCTTGAACTTAATAGATTAGAGGATACATAGAATAAATGTGGTAGCAGTTCCTTCAGTTGTGTGTTACGTTGTTGTCCGTAGTGGTGATTGATGCGTTGCCGTGCTGTTAGTTCTCCTTGTAGGGAGAATGTTTGCTAGGGGACCATTGTAGCTGTGCGTATAAATTCTCTGCATAACACATATACTTGGATCTGACATCTCTTGGTTGCTTTCTGTTTGAGTTACCGTACGTAGTGGTGATTGATGCATTGCCGTGCTGTTAGTTCTCCTTGTAGGGAGAATGTTTGCTAGGGGACCATTGTAGCTGTGCGTACACTGCTTTATACAGAAAGTATACTTAGATTTTGCAGTTTCGGGTTATGCTTTGTATTTATGATGCAGTAAGTAGTGGTGATTGATGTGTTGCTGTACTGTTAGTTCCCCCCACCCAACTCCAATCTCATTTGTAAATTCTTTCCGCATTTTTATCTCTTTCCTGCACTCTCATCTTATCTTACTAACCCCCACAAGGAGCCGGCCTTCTCCGGAGATTGGCCCGGAAGGCATCCCTTCCTTCCGGCCTTTCAATGTTGGTTTGCGGGTCCGGGCGCAATAACGACAAATCCTTTCCTCATGGCGGATTCGTGACCAACGGTTTTGGCACGCCCGGTGGGACTCTTTGTCTCGCATTTGGAAGATCTCAAGCTCGTCCTCACTCGGGCTGACAGTTTCTTTCCGAATACTCGGTGGGACAAGGAAGTTTCTCACCCCCAACAGAATCGAAGCACTGGTGCTCGCTTCATTGATGTTCAAAATTAGAGCACCTGGCGACTCTGCACGTTCATATTCTCTGAGTCCGAAAGACCGGTCCTAACGCCTTCGTTCAAGCGAGAAGGTGGCGAGCGAGGAACCCGGGAAACCAGCCTGACTTTACGAAATTAATACCAACGCTCCAGGCGAGCGCGTTAGGCTGGCTGATTACCAAGCTCGCATAGACGAATCCGTGAGGTGAGACGATCAGTCTCCATATTTTAAGGAAGCCCGAGTTGGTGAATCTTTGGCTTGCCTTCATCGGCAAAATCACTGGCGACTCCGACTGAGCTGAAGATCCAGATTTCTTGATCGCAGGCGCCCTTTTTTTAAGCTAATAGAAGACACCCCGGAGGAATCAAGGTTTGGTGAGCGGCCTTGACCTCACAAGCGGAGAAATGAATGTTCACCTACAGTCTCCACCGTGGTGGTATTGGCTCCAACCATCACCGCAACCGGTACCCGAAGAGGGCTCCCGTCTGAAAAATCTCCTTGCCACATCGTTCATCAATTGTACGGGTACCGGCATGAATGACAATCTGCCACGTTGCACCATGTTCGCGACCTGGCAAACTTTGGGAGGCCAGCCGGACTTCAAAGATCATCTGAAGTACAATCAGATCTGGTCCGGAAACTGCAGGTTCACCGGATAGGCAACCAAAGTTAGATTTGTGTTGGCGGCATGCCAATAATGCCGCAAAATTTTGTATAAATAATCCGGCTAGTATTCAAAGTTTTAGTTGTTTCCTTAATTCAGTCTGTGCAGTGTTTTCTTTTTAAGTTTTCCGTCAGAAGCAGAGTGCCGTGGGTGCCAAGGGTTTCAGAAAGAGGTTGCTGCTGGCAGTGAGTATCAAGAGGACAGCGAGGGTGACTCCGTTGCCCAATGGATAAAGGCCTGGGTCCTCACATCGAGGCGAGCTCAATGCCCCGCAAGCCGCCAGGAATGTTGGCAATTTTGCCACATTAAAACTTTTGATAAATTTTGGCCTAAGTATGGAGCTTTCAAGCGGCAAAGAGCATTTTGAGGTGTTCGGGTTTTCGCGGGCCATAAACGGGGGCGATAAAATGGACAAAATGAGCTCCGGATATTTTATCATTGCGAGATCTTCTCGCCTGACTTTCCGACGATATATTATAATAGGCGATCGGGTCGGCGGATCAAAAGTTATGGCCCGGGAAGCGAACCGGGAAACCCGGTTTGGTGCGAAGTCGCGACTTCGCCCAGTTTTGGTGCGAAGTTCGTACTTCTCCCAGTTTTGGTGCGAAGTCGTACTTCCCCCAGTTTTTGGTGCGAAGTCCGACTTCGCCCTTCTTTTCGAGCGCACCTTGTAGCGAGTGGCGGGCGGGAAAATGACTAAGTGTTGGGGCGAAGTCCGACTTCGCGGCGAAGTCGGACCGCTCCCCCATTCCAGGGCGAAGTCCGTACGGCGGCGAGAATCAGCTTTCACTGTGCGCAACCCGACTTCGCAGCGAAGTCGGAGTGCGCCCTTTGACAGGTGCGCGATAGGGAAATAAACTCGAGAATTTGCCCAAGGCATGAAGGCCTTCCCAGCTGCTGTTTTCTACTGCGCAACCCGATGGCGCTCATATCCGGGAGAAGTTGGATAAACTGCCTTTCAAGGCAAGACACGTGTCAAACAACATCATCCGACAAGTGTCCAGCTTTGGGATCTGAGCCAAGACGTGCCGAGCAAAAGGACAAGCATGGGCCGCACTACTTATGCCAGTTGCCTCATTTAATGCTGATGTGAGTTTCCACCTACCTCAGCTACCCGCATTCTGTCAATATAAAGTTCTACCCAACGCGCTGCCACGTGGCTGTTCAACCTTCAGGGAGACCATGCCGAGAGTACAGTCCAGCCCGACAGAAGTCAGCATCAGCAGTTCCGCGGCTGCTTTTGTCAGCTAATGTTTGACTGGGACTTTGTGCCCATTAATGTAACGGGGGGAACTTTGGGCTATAAATACCCACCACGTTTTCATTGTAAGGTGGTGGAAGGGGAATGTTTGTTAGGGAACCATTGTAACCGTGCTTCTGCTTATAAATATAAAGTATATGCCTGGCTCTGTTCTACTGCTTTTATTTTTTATGCTGCCTCTCCTTTACATGTATGTTTTACGTTTCCCTGTGTCACTGCTCGTTGATTCGTTTCAGCATTTGGTGGTCAGGAATACCCGAGGCATTGCTTGTGTCATGGCTTGTTGATTCACTTCGGCATTTGGTGGCCAAGCACTCTTGAACTTAATAGATTAGAGGATACATAGAATAAATGTGGTAGCAGTTCCTTCAGTTGTGTGTTACGTTGTTGTCCGTAGTGGTGATTGATGCGTTGCCGTCTCTGTTAGTTCTCCTTGTAGGGAGAATGTTTGCTAGGGGACCATTGTAGCTGTGCGTATAAATTCTCTGCATAACACATATACTTGGATCTGACATCTCTTGGTTGCTTTCTGTTTGAGTTACCGTACGTAGTGGTGATTGATGCATTGTCGTGCTGTTAGTTCTCCTTGTAGGGAGAATGTTTGCTAGGGGACCATTGTAGTTGTGCGTACACTGCTTTATACAGAAAGTATACTTAGGTTTTGCAGTTTCTGGTTATGCTTTGTATTTATGATGCAGTAAGTAGCGGTGATTGATGTGTTGCTGTACTGTTAGTTCCCCCCACCCAACTCCAATATCATTTGTAAATTCTTTCCGCATTTTTATCTCTTTCCTGCACTCTCATCTTATCTTACTAACCCCCACAAGGAGCCGGCCTTCTCCGGAGATTGGCCCGGAAGGCATCCCTTCCTTCCGGCCTTTCAATGTTGGTTTGCGGGTCCAGGGCGCAATAACGACAAATCCTTTCCTCATGGCGGATTCCTGACCAATAGTTGTGTAACAGAGTTGACCCATGAACACCGTGTTCGATTTCTCATTGATTGCAAAAATAAGACGTTTAGTTTCTCATTGATTGTAAAAATGGAGTACAAATCACAGTTGGTCACAAAGAGTAGCTCTAGCTCTCTGGAAATTACTGGAGGACCCTTTACAAATGAGTCCATGGCTCTTATTTATAATTGAATTCTAGCACTAAAGCACAAAAAATGCCATTATGATAATTGAGGCACATTTATGGTGAATAGGGCATACTATTTTTGAATGGGATGCATTTGCATTTAGTAGCATGTACCATTTCCAAATGGCGTGCACTTGCACCAAACGAGGCACAATAGATTGAATCAAGACACATTTCTAGCAAACAAGGCACACTAGATTGAATCAGGACACATTTCTAGCAAACAAGGCACACTGTTTTCAAACCAGGTGCACTTGCACCATAGGAGGTGCAATGTTTCTAAACTTAGAAAATTTAGTGAAAACCTCTTAGAAGGTATCGGGGCACATTGCTTCGGAAGCAAACCCATTGGACTAGACTGGGGCACATTTCTAGCGAACGAGGCACACTATTTCCAAACGGGGTGCACTTTCATCAAACAAGTTACACTTACATGGATCAAGGTGCATTGAATGGGGTGCATTGCTTGCAAACGGGGTGCATTTGCATCGAACAATGCACACTATTTTTTAACTTAGAAAATTAAGCAAAAAGGGCTAAGAATATATCATGTGAATTGATTCCGTAAGAGGCACACTATTGTTGAATGTGGCACACTATTTATACTTAACCAATTATTGCCTATTTATTCACTAATTTGTCTTTTTCCTCAACTTGTGTGATGGATTTTTGTTTAGAGTGTGATGGTAATAGCAGGCTACTTTAATTTTGGAGGCTCATGGGGACGTCAATTTTGATTTATGGAAGATCCTAGATTATGCCTTATTCTTGGGCAGAGTCAAAATTGAGGCCATCTTACAACAAAACTACAAAATCTCAGGTCACCTTTGTTTAGCTCCAAGACAACAAATTTGAAAGTACCTATCAATTTGCATCAAAAAATAGATTTGAAGTACAGATTGTCTTGGACACCTAATGCTATTGGAGGGAAGAGTATCATTGTACTCGTAGCGATCTATGGATCGATGAGGGTGAGGATACTAGTTTGATGTGATGACATAGATGATGGTGCAAACAAAGTGATTGTGGGTGATGAGAAGGATTGAGATAAGGACACATGAAGTCTCACAACAATGCTTGCAGTATGGGGGACAAAAGGAAGCATGGATGGTGGTGGAATGGTGACATCAATGATAATTTGACAAACAAAGATGAGATGTAAGTTGGTAATGGTGAATCATATGTGACATCAATGATAATTTGACAAACAAAGATGAGATGTAAGTTGGTAATGGTGAATCATATGGCCCTAAAACTAGAGCAAGCGAGTCTGATGGTGACCTTTGGACTAAGGTTGCCCTTACTGGAGTTGATATGGGCACACTAGAAGAAGTGATGGGGATTTGAAAAGAAGGAACAAAAAAGTAAGAGGAGAAGATGGAATAGTGATGAAAGACAAACCAAAGGGGGTGGAGGTGAAGTGATTGTGGGGCAGATGTGGAAATAATTTGTTCTAAACTAATGACTTTCGTCTTTGTTGCTCATTTTCTAGAAGATGATCCTTCTTTTCTTCTATAACCCTTCTCTTCAAATGATCCATTATCTATATCTCCTTATTATCCTCTTCCCTGAGTTGTTAACATTTTCCTTTTAATTTACACCATGGTATCTAGGAATGAGTCTTATTCACCAACTCTTATGTTGTCTATTGTTTTTATGACTTTTTGTCATCATTTTTCTAGGTAGACACATCATATTATCATTCTCAGGAAAGAACTCTTTGATTTCAGAGAGATCTTCATTCAATCTTGGAAAGAAAGGATGAGAAGAAGTGGGAACATTAGTGTCTCTTGCTAGATTTTTGCTCAAGGGAGAGTATTTTTTATTTTAAGTTAGTCCAAAAATAGACTATAAGAGAAAACATATAAATAGAAAGAGAGAAAATGAAAAAACCCAAACATCCCCATAGGGATTTTCCTTTGGTCAAACAAGGATAAAATCTTCTAAATTCAAGGACTGCTTGTATGTTTGGTTCATTTGTTAGAAGGATGGAATGTTGGTGATTCATGTATATTGGGTATAATTTGTACATTGAGTTCATATGAATGTTGGGAGGATGGAATGTTGGTGATTCATGTACGTCGAGTATATTCTTTATTTTGAATTTATTTGAATATAGGATGGAATGTTGAATGTTTTATGTATATTGGGATATTGAAGGTTGGGAGTGACCTTGTAGATGAAGGATTTGATGAAGGAGGAAGTGTTACGGGGAGAAATACAAATATGAGATTGGTTGCCCATAGGGGATTGCTTAACCTTTATGATTTGTCTTTGTAATATGGTGTTGGATGATTTTAGTTTATGTTTGCTTTTGCTACTATATTTATTTGTTCTTGGTATTGGAATCCCCCCCTTTTTTGCAAACTATCTAGAACAGAATGATGAGAAAGATGCTAAAACAAATTGAAAGAAGTGGAAAGTCAAACATCTTGGTTGATATTTTCTTTAAATCGGATGCTCTCTCTCTCTCTCTCTCTCTCTCTCTCTCTCTTTTGGCTCTTCAAGTTGAATGGGGCATATGCTAGGCTTAGGCGGGGCACACCTAACAGGGAGGGGTGCATTCCATGCTTAGCAATTTTTTTTTTTTTTTTTTTTTTTGGGGGGGGAGAGGGAAGGGGGGTGCAAAGTATGTACATCATGAATCACTTTTTGTGGGTTCTTTGACAACTATCACATTGAGGGGGTTGATATTATTGATAGACTCAAAAAACTAGTTGCCTTAATGTCGATGCTCCAACTCAGGATCTTCCAACACCAATCCAAACATAAGTCAAATAATATTAATGGTGCATATAGAGGGTCCTTGCTAAGGGGTCTTTCCCATTCCAAAGCTTCATAGATACATTTTAGAAGGTAATACGTTTCTTCATCAAAAGCATAAGGGCTATGGGTGAATGTCGAGAGTTTGAGTGATTGGAAGAAATTTTTTCATCATTATTCCTTTTTGATATGAATCTTGATGAAAACCACCTTGGGAAAGAAAGTGGATGAGAGTATGGATGGGTGTTAGGATTTTTATAGTTGTGATAGTTTCCTCACCTTTTATCTCATCCCATGGTGAACTTTGATATTGACAACTCATTCGGACTCCTATACTCATGTGATTGAATGATAGGTCATTATTTGGTAGTGATGATTCCTCTTACTATTGCTCCTCGACAAACCTGCTATCATCCTCCATAGCGCCAAATAGTTTGAATGTAAGCCCGACCTCAACTTTACCCCCAAAAATTATAGGAAACCACATCATTTTTAGAATAATGATCTCTCTAATGCTTATTGTGGTCCCTTCATCTAAAATCAATTGAACAACTTTAGGATTTGTAGGTGAATAATTCCCCTTAGTGGATGATGTCTACTTCAAATATTGCCTCTTCAGGGAGGTAGAACCCTTCAATAAGAGGTCCTTCCATTGTTAATTCTTCAAAACTTGTGGATTCTTTTCCCTTTTGGATAAAACTGAATGTTTCATATTTTGGGTGTAAATTTGGCTCGTCACTCCTATAGGGTCTTTTTCCTCTAGAAGAAACATGAATGTTATTTTTTTTGCTTTGGCATCTAAATATTCATCCTACAAATATTTGCTTTCCACTTTAGGTTCACATTCAGTTTCACAAGGTGTTTTACAAATTTGATAGTCTTCTTCTAGAATTTCTTCTTCGAGGAAGTGAATCACATCCACAGATGGGGGTTTTTTTGATAACTCTTCCAGTCTTGCAGAATTTCTTTTCTCCTATATTATTTCCATGAGACCTAGTATAAATGCCTCATGCCTTGACCATGGAGTTATCTTTATCCCCTTAATAGGTTCTTCTCACCTATTTAGAAAAAATAAATACCTCACACTCCTCTGTGTTCCAACCCTTCATCTTTGAAATCTTCATTTACTCTTAAGTTCTATCACTAATTGAGCAAAATTTGACTCTTGGTGAGGGAATGGGAGATTCTTTGGAAGAATGATCAACCTATTACAAAGAATATTGTATATGGCAACACCTTAAGAAGTTGAACAAATTCCATCCATTGAGGGTTTTTTAGGCATTGCATGAACTTGCATTATATTGACTTGAGATATACTCACTGACTCATCGTTGGTTGGTTCATCATGAGTTGATCAATTATTGGTTGATGGACTATAGTGGGTTTAATCACCATATAGCTATATGCCTGATCAGTCATCTAAAACTTTTTGTACTAGGGCACCAACAAGGTCCCCTCATCAAGTTCATACTCATGTATAAAATGACTAAAGTATTGAAACCATCTACTTGAGTTCGTCCAATTGCATCTAGATGTCTTGATGGTTTTGAGGAACTTGTTGACACCATGGAGCTTGGAGAAATTATGGATATTGAGGCATTTATTATGGGGAAGGGTGTTGGAATTATGAGATGGGCATTTGGGTTGTATGGGCAAGGTATTCTTACTGAGTAAATGATAGAAGGTTTTGTTTGTGAATGAACTGTATGGGTTGGCTATACTACCCTTGCTCATGTGATATTTGGTATACAATTAATTTTATAGGGGTATAAGCTGGTTGTTGGAGGATTTGGTGATTCGGTACCTAAGGCACTGGCATCCTAGTGGGGTTGTCATATTGCTAACAAAATCCTCCCTTAGAGCGGGGTGCATTGTTTGTCAAAGGGGGCCCACTCTTGCCTACAAATTTTCAATGGCTTGTTTGGTGGAACAAGGCACACTTTTGGCTAATGAGGCACACTTCAACACTTAGACAGTAAATAGATCATTCTTTAGATGGATGGGGGGAACGATTGTAGGAAGGGGTGCATTGAACTCTTAGTTTTTTGCTACAAAGCCTCAATCTCGATCAATCCTAAAAACACAAATTTCAAACACAAAACAGATTTGTCGAACAAATATTTCAATCTTCAAATCAAGTTAGGCAAAATTTTGGGTTAGCTTGAAAAAATGGAATCACGATTGCATGGATATTACGAATTGAAAATTATTTGAAGGAAAGAAAACTCACAATTCGTAAGGTTTCAATACAAATTGATTAGATCCAGAGCTAAACGGATAAATTTGATTAATTGGTTTGTGGGTTTTATGTGTTTTGATGTGATAAAAAAACCCCTTTACACATTTGAAAAAATTCTAAGTATATTTTTGGATCTCAAACTTTGGATATGAGTGGGGTAAGATCGATTGCATATAGAAATTGTACTTGAGTCCAACGAAGCATGATAGAAATGTTGTACATACATAATGACTATTTCTCTTAAGGCCACGACTAACTATTTGTGCTTGTATTTGTTATATTTTCCATTTGGATCCATGTAAACCTTATAAAAGGTATTTATAATTTTTATATTATTTTATTCTTGAGGGTTGATCTTGTCCTAAAGGCATCATGTACTTGGGTATAAATACCCTTTCTCACTATTCATCTTGTCATTGGTTGGAGTGTAATTTCATTTCCTTTAGTGAAGATCATTTGGTGTCTATGGACACCCCACTATACTTTGTGTTCTTTTTCATGTTATGTTTTTCTTTTGTTAAGCAATACTAGCTAATGTTGGATTCCATTCGTTTATGGTAACTACTATGAAATTTGACATGGTATCAGAGCATGTGTAAATTGTCATTATTTGATTGCTTTGACGGGCAAGAATTTCTTCTTCCAGCTTCTTTGAGGATAATTTTTGTAGGGGCTAGCAAAGAAGATTTTTTGAAGGCCAATGACATAATCTAAAGAAGGATTTCTAATCAAAATCCCAAGTGGATTTGGATCATGAGGATCTCATCAAGAATCGATAGATTTGCTTCAAAGGAAATATTCACCAACAGGTTCAGGTTCATCTATCCTTCCATGGACACTCAATTTTGTTTTTAATATTTTTTATCAAATGGATGAAACCTCATTTATCTTTTATAGATTTATTAAAAGAATATATTTCCTTTTCTCTTTCGGATTTTTTTGTCCAATAACAACACTGTTGAGAGGGTAGATTGCTTGGTCACCATGAAAGAAGAAAAGAAGATGTTGACTTTTTTTAGATAGATCCCTATTGCCAGAGAAGTCATGAACCTGTTTTCATCCTTAGCAAAGCCCTCTGAGCCACTTGACAAAGTTGCAAAAATGGTATGGTAACTTTTTTGTTGCATAGGCATGAGAGGAGGACTTAATTGAATGTGCTTGAAAAAATTGTTGTGTAGGGAAAATCATAATAAATATTAGATGAACCGTGTAGGGATATTTTTTTACATTTTCATCATTTTGTCTCCAAGTGCTCCCAAATTGTGGTTGAAAATTCCTTGTCTTCCCCTCCAAATTTTCAAATTTTTAATTTCCAAAAATGAACATGTTCATGAATATTCTACAAAAAGAGGGAAATGTATGCATGAATTTGCTTGTGTCATCTTGATGTAGACTTGCACCAACAATGTACAAGGGGAAAAAATGTGGTGATTCGGTTAGCTTTAAGTGGATTATCTCCCAAGCCTAACGTTTGGTGAGACGACTAGCAAGAGGGACTTATGACCCTTGCTTGTGGGAGGTCTCAGGTTCAAATCCCTTCCCCTCTACTTTTTTGATAATTATATTAGCATGCAAATAGCATAGAAAAATAATGACACCATCACCCTTGATGATGTGGCACTTTTGGTGATATGGTACATGATGGCGTGACATTCCCTTTGCATAGGCATGATGATGTGGTAGGTTCGTATGGATGCCACATGACAATCCATATAGTTGAGGTGGCACTAGGTGCATGAATCTTGAGGTAACATGTGGAAACCCATATAGTTGAAGTGGTAGTCCATAAAAGAGATATGGCAATAGGCACACCAAATCCTAAGGTGACACATGGTAGTTGATGTGGCAATCCAAATAGGTGATGCAAGGTGACACTTGGTAGATGGTAAGGGTGCTAACATAGTATATATATTGAGGTGAAGCATGGTAGAGGTTGAAATGGTGTCTAATGTGGCACACTTTAGTTGGGTCAACATGGTAGATCATATGCAACTTGGCATATATGAATATAGGTTTGGCCAATCACATTTTGCCAACTCATCAAATTTGACAAGCAACTCGCACAACCAATAGTGGAATTTGGCGATGCATATATTTCAAAGTGAATCAAATAAGTTGTGCAACATAGTTCATAGATAAGACAACAAACGGGATTATGATAGGTATCGTCACATGATTCGTTGGTATGATACATAGTCAATGCACAAAAAGCACCCCCTCAACCACTCACACAATGACATGTGGTAGCCTCCCATTCATTGCAGGTAATGAAAAGTATTTAAAAAAATTCAAAGGATTTGAAGGTAAGTTTTGCAGTTTTAGGGTTAAACTTTTGGGGGTCATAACTTTTGCATTCAGAAGTACTTTATCAATTTTATAAAAAATTAGCAAATAGTCCCCCACCTCAGCTATATGTGGTCCCACCTCAAGGCCAAATGCAATGTCTACAATAGATGTAATACAAATAGGTTTCCTAATATTACCAAGCACCTACACAATAAGGCCCCAAAACCAACTTCTTGACTCGACATACCAAGCGCCCTTAGACCTAATGGTCTATTCTTCCATTCGTGATATTACCATGAAGTCATTACCTACCTTTGATGGGGAATGTGAGTAGAACAAGTTTGGATTATTGAAATCAATGAGTAGATATCATGCTATGCTTACTTATATATTCATTAAGATATAAAACAACTTAATGGCATAAAATTTTGTTTGATAATTCTATGATTAATTAAGCCTTCGTTACGAAACCATTGATGAAGAGATTTTGTATTTTAGACAAAGCATATTTAGTTCTTTTCTAATTAAATGCTATTGAGACCTACGATTATGATGCTAGATTCATGAGAATATTATATCTAATTCCAACATATATTCACCCTAATGATGAGCAAGCTTTGCCATATTACATAAAGGGGTTACATTTTTGCAATACTAATCAAGTTACATTAGCTATAATATTTGAAGAAGCAACCCATGTAGAGGATGTACTTATTAGAGTTGGAAAACTACTCCTTGTCCTACTTGTGGCTTATGTAGCTCATGTAGGCCAAACTCAAAATTGATAAATACAAGGACCTCCTACAACCATAATGCTAATCCCAAACGCTTAAACAATTGAATCACTCCTTAGCACACCCACTTATTCACAAATAAATTCTCTCTTTATGGTAACCTTCCCTGCACAAATAACCTCTTCTTCTACATATTTCGATCCTTAATTTCTTGCTCTTCCAACTCCATCATAGAATGACACTACTACTGCTCCATCCTAGAATCAAAACAATGAACTAAAAGACCAAGTGAATAAAATAGTGAAAATGATGAAAATCCTAGTAAATCATACCAACATGATGAAGAGGTAGAACAATGGTTGGCATCCTAACAATGTATGAAAACAACCAAATTGGCAACAATGAAAGACTCCATACCTAATGAAGGATTAGGTACCTTGACAAAATCTCAATCAACTAGGACGTTAGCTAAAAAACAACATGGCCAACATGAACTTAAAAATTAACACCATGTGGTGCTTTGCTTGGAATGCTAGACTTGATCTTACTGAATACACTATGGTTATGAGGAATACTAATACAAATATGTGCAATCAATAATGCCAAGCACAATGAGCTACAACATTGGGACAAAAAAATTTAAATTCAAATCAACCATTTGTGGTGAATCATTTGATGTACCAACCACCTAGTTCAATTCAACAAACAATTTTTATGCTGACTAACTAAAATAACATAGTGCTTGCTAAGTTTGGTATCTCATAAGAAGATGATGACTTCCCTTTTGAAGATCATATGGAATGCATTAATAAAAAACAAGGGGTTGGAACTAGGATCAAAATAAAAGTAGTCACTAAACAATCCATAACCCCATAAGAAATATCCAAAAAGTAATCTAAACCAAATGCTAACACTATAGTGTTGAGAAGAGATGACCACCCTTGCATATAAGATACAAAGGGTCCATTACATCCAGATAAGCTAGTACACAAAGAGAGACCTCAAAAAGTATGTCAACCATAACTTCACCAACCAATGTTTCATAAGAAAAAGGAGCCTAAGCTTAGAAGGATGTGGGAGTAACTAATAAGCAAAACAAAAAGGAAAAGTTACAAAAGAAGGAATAGGATCATTTGAAATATCCATCCTTGGCTAGTGAAGGATGTGCAATCATGATGCAACAATATAGGAAATTTACATGACATAGTGAAAGTAGTTCTACTGAATTTAGATTCAATATTGCCAAAGGAAGAAGATGCAAATGTTAGCATGTTGGAAGCTCTTGTTGGAGAATATTACATTATTTGGTATATGTTAATGTACCCCCATGGTACCTATGGTACAATGTAAATATTAGAATAGGGTTTGAGTCTATAGTTTAGGAGAGTGATTTATATTTTCCCTTTATGTAAGTGTCTATGTGCAAGATATGCACAAGTGTCATGTAAGTAAGAGTGCAAGTATGTAATGATAGAAAGTGCACAAGTGTCATGTAATTAAAAGTGTAAATATGTAATGTGAGGATCTACACAAGTGTCATGTATTAGGTGTGCATGTAGAAGTGTAAGTGTCATGTAAAAGAGTGCAAGTATCATAGAGCTAAGTATGCATGTAAGTAGAGAGTCAAGAGTCATGTATACAAGTGGCAAGATGAGAAGCCAAAGGACATGTGAGAGTTGTCTTATGCATGGAATAGGAAAATATGTATCTCTTGAATATGTGAGGAGAACAATAGTCAAGTACATGAAGAGTCATATTTGTATGGCTATATTATGGAGGCAAAGCTCCATGTATTGTATCAAAGAGTATCTAAGAAGATCACATTTAAGCATTAATAATATTGAAGCTTATATGCATATTTTAAGCAATACCACTATAAGTTTCTTCATGTTATTGTATGAATGATTTTGGCCATTTTATATTCATATTTGATATTTTCTTGAGTGTTATTATAATTTATTTGGCCAACTTATATATTGATTTCTCATATATTTAAGAATATTCAAGATCTAGAATATTTGGCCTAATATAATATGGCTTAAAATCCAACAACTCTAGCCTTCCCAAGATAGAGTGATTTACTCCAAGAAGCTCTTAAGGATCAAGATAGGAGTTATTCCAAAGCAAAGGTGGTAGTATACAAATAAACATTAAAACTAGATCAATGAATGATGTTAAAGTAATTATTGACGTTCAAGTGGATTAGAGGAGCTAAAGTAGCAAAAAGTGATTGGATCACACCAATGAATCAATTTTTTTCAAGTGGTAGGGAATTATTGGTGCTTGTAACCCTAAGGTTAGAACCTTTAAGGATCCATTAGAGAAATACTTTTGGAGGCCATAACTTTTACATACATAAGAGTTTTAAGCCCCTCTTTTCCAATTTGCATAATTTTTCAAGATCTATGATTGGTGGCATCAACTTATGGAATTTTCGTGGTGTTAGGGGTTGTATTATGTAAGATGGATTATAAATATCTTGTTGCTTTCCTTAATGGGTGAAACTATAACATTTGGTAAACTTAAATGATTGGCCTACTATGATGAACCTATGGTGCATCTTCCATGAGGAAAAAATAATTATTCTTAATGATGAAACATGACATCAAAAAGAATGAGAGGCTCTAGGTTTGCTTTTCTTGTTGATTGAAATAGAGTTGCTTTTCCATATCAAAGAGGATATTTACCTTATGGCTCAACTAGTTAAATTTATCAACATTTCAAGGAGGAGACCCAAGTTTGAATCTTTCCAAATGATACATGGATAGTATCCAAGCTTTGTTGTAACAACACTATGTGGTGATGATGTAATATGGACGGGATCCATTTTAATCCCATTTAACCCATTGAAAAAAAATAAGAGAGTTACCCTAAAAAGGTATAGTCAAAATTACATTAACCTTTTGGAAAGGTTAATACTATTAAAGTGAATCACTTGAAATTAGAGATTTATTCTCTTAAGCTAGTTGAGTTTGATAATTATGAGAGCTATATTGTGAGATTCAAGGCTTTGAGGGCCAATATTGTAACTTCTAGAGGTAAAACAAAGATGATGTAAAATGCATTAATATTGTCCTTGCTAATATCTCCCCCTCCTTTTAGAAGTTGAACCTAATGGTTCATATGATTCTTGTATTTCTAAAATATTGGTATATCTTACTCATGAAATGATATTTTCTCTCTAGATCATTTTTAGGTAGCAATGCATAATTTAGGTTAAAGTCAATGTTGTAATTGGGGTTTTGGTATTGCTATAAATACCTCCTCACACTCCCTATTTCTTATTGGAGTATTGTGTAATATTATCTATGAATAGTGATTATTTATGGTGACTACAAGTGCCTAAAATCTCTTTTGTCCCTCTTTTACTTTTTATATAAGGTTTGAGTAAATGTTTTGCTTTTGTTTTATTTTTGAAAAATATTGCAAATTCCAATAGATGGAGTTCACAAGATGAATTAAAGTAACCAGTAGGAGAATTATTGATAAAAATAGAATAATTCACATTGCTATAACATTTAATCCATTCACATCAACTATAATCAAAACAATATTTTTTTAGAATATCATGTAGAAAACTCCAAAAAACCCTATTATATGTATAGAAGATTAAGGGATATTCTCCCTTATAATATTATCTAAATTTAAATTGAGGATATCTATTAATGAAGTATGCATAAGGCTATTTATACAAATTCTATACATATAGTGAGGGGAAGTGACGCATGCCCCATTGCTTTGATAATTCTTGAGCATAATTACCTTATGATCTAAACTAAATCTTCTTGAAGAACTAGAAATTAATGAGAAATATTGAATGAGGCTAAAGCCATGCTATGGATGGTCAATATGGAGTCCAATTAATCTCTTTTATGTGATTTTACCCAACAGAAGAGAGCATATACTTATCTATCCTCTTTATAGCATTATAATTTACATCTATCAACTTTTATCGAGAGATGAAACTTAGATTTAAGGGAATTACGATATAATATTTTTTGATTGAAATAAGGACTTCATATTGAGGACACCCTATCTTTTAATATTAGGATTATCAAAAGGTATATCTATCATGTAGTGCAAATTTGCAAAGGATATTAGCTTTTCCATGTTGTTGGCCAATCATGACTTGATGGATTCCAATTGCTCATGATCTTATCTCTCATTTATTAAACATATTAGAAAAGGATGTGTTGAGCAAGGTGCAGCAAAAGAATTGCAAAAGTATTGTCATTGTTGTCAACACAGTCAGATTGATGCAGTTGATGCAGTTCAGAGGTCAGTCAGATCAAGTGCAGAAAGTTTCAAGGAAAACAGAGGTGACCCAGATTCGAAACCGGCAAAAAGAGACAAGGAAGAAAACTGTCGCGATATCGCGACATGTTTTCTGTCGCGATTTCGCGACATGGTCGAGGAGAGAGAAGATGCGACCGAAAATGTCGCGATTTCGCGACATGTCGAGTTTTCGTTGAGGAGAGAGAAAATGTGTCGCGATTTCGCGACAAAAAGTAGGAGAGAGAAAATGCACGCCAAATTGTCGCGATTTCGCGACATGTCCGAGGAGAGAGAAGATGCGAGCAAAACTGTCGCGATATCGCGACATGGCAGAGGAGAGAGAAAGTGAAAGGTAAACTGTCGCGATTTCGCGACATGCTGGCAGAGAGGGAAGCAAGGTGAAAAGATGTCACGATTTCATGACATAAATGGAGAAAAGGAGCTAGCAAAGAAAAGTGTCGCGATATCGCGACACGTCGGGTTTTCACGACCCGAAGAGGAGAGAGAATGCTCGCAACAAAGGTGTAGCGATATCGCTACATGTTGAAATGAATGGAAACAAAGGTGTAGCGATATCGCTGCATGATGAAAATACATGGCACAAAGGTGTAGCGATTTCGCTACAATTAGGAAGTGCAGAAAACAAAGATGTAGCGATTTCGCTACAAGTAAAAAATTCACAAGAAGAAGGTGTAGCGATATCGCTACATGTTGAAACAAAGAGAAACTAAGGTGTAGCGATTTCGCTACATGTTGAAACGAAGAGAAACTAAGATGTAGCGATGGCGCTACATGTTGAAACAAAGGGAAACTAAGGTGTAGCGATTTCGCTACTAGTCAAAAGTGTAGAACGAAAGAGTATGAAGGGCAGGCGGCGAGTAGATTTAGCATGGAGAAGGGAGCGTCGCGATTTGTGACAAGAAGGATGATGACGTCGAAGAAGCGAAAGCGTCGCGATTTCGCGACATGTTCCATTTTCACGGATGTTGGCAAGGAGAGTTGTATGGAAGAGCAAAGTGTCACGATTTCGTGACATGTTCCATTTTCATTGGGTTTGGCAAGGAGAGTTGTACGGAAGAGCAAAGTGTCACGATTTCGTGACATGTTCCTTTTTCGCTGCTGCTGGCAAAGAAGAGTGTACGGAAGCCGAAAGTGTCACGATTTCGTGACAAGCAGGATGATGACGTCAGCAAAGTTGAAAAGTGTCACGATTTCATGACAGGATGAAAGGAAAGCTGCTGGAAGCCGGAAGCGTCGCGATTTCACGACAGCATTGATGATGACGTCAGCAAAGTTGAAAAGTGTCACGATTTCACGACAGGATGAAAGGAAAGCTGTTGGAAGCCGAAAGCGTCACGATTTCACGACAGCATTGATGATGACGTCAGCAAAAGTTCAAAGTGTCGCGATATCGCGACAAGATGCAGGGAAAGCTTTCAAGAGCCAAAACGGTCATGATTTCGTGACATGCTTAAGGATGACGTCAGCAAAAGTTCTAAGTGTCACGATATCGCGACATGAGCGGGGGAAAAGCTTTCAAGGCCAAAATGGTCACGATTTCGTGACAACCTTCAGGGTGACGTCAGCATAAGTTAAAAGTGTCACGATATCGCGACAGGTAACAGTCTGGCAGGTAAAACCCGTAGGAGCATGCAAGGTGACACGTGTCGAAAAAAGCAGATAGTTAAACGTTGACAGGTGTTGGACATGCAATGCAACAACCAAACATGCATAATTGAAACGCATTCGAAAAGCCGAATATGAAGGATAATAAAAGCATTCGAAAGGTCGTATTTGCAGGCATTCTAACAGACGTATTTGAAGCATACAAAAAAGCCGAACATGATGAATCGAAAAGCTTTCGAAGAATTGCATATGGAGAAAAGAAAAGGCACTCGAACAGTCGTATGTTTCTGCATTCGAACAGTCACATTATGGACAGGAGTAATGAATTCGAACAGTTGGAGAAGGTCATTCGACTGCATGCCAGATTGAAAGGTTATAAAAGAATAATCGTACAGAGAAGATATTGCTGTTGTATGAGAGAAATTGCTGTAAAAGGAGGGTTAGAAAAGAATCAAGAGAAAAATAAGCAGAGTCGTGAGAGTGTGTAGAGTTGGGTTAATTGCAGACCAGTCAGGGTCGTGCATGAAGTGAAGACATTTTTATGTCATTCTAAATTGATCAGAATTGCAGTCCAAGTTGGTGCTTGGTACTAGGAGTTGGTGCTCCATCTGTTGCAGCAGAAAATTATGAGGGTTGGTGCTCCTTCCAGTTGGTGCTTGGTAAAGTGTTTGTAAAATTGATTTTGCAAAGACTGGATTTGGATTGGAGTCCAAGCGAGTCATTTTTGAGGAGTAGCCAAATTGGTGAACCTCGGTATATTGAGTGTTGTGGTGTGCTCTCTTGTTCAAGTTGTTTTTCAGTTGTCAAGTTCTCTTTATTTCATATTAAATGTTGTAGATATAAAAATTAATAGCTACACTGATTCACCCCCCCTCTCAGTGTCATTGTGTAATCATCAATTGGTATCAGAGCAAGGTTCCTTGTACAAGCTTAATCAGCTAAGGAGATCTTGGAAGAAACAATGGCAGGTGGTGAAGGATTTTCATCCAACAAAGCTCCCTTATTTGATGGAACAAATTACACCTTCTGGAAACTCAGAATGCAAACATATCTGAGTGCATTGGGATACGATATTTGGGATTCTGTAGATAGTGGATACACAGCACCCACTACCCCTCCAACAGATACTGCTGAGAAAAAGAAATTTGAAAACAACTCCAAAGCTAAGAATGCCATAATGTGTGGGCTTGTTGACAGTGAACTGATAAGAGTCATGAGTTGTAAATCAGCAAAGGACATGTGGGATAAACTGAAGAGCATCCATGAAGGAGACAGTAAGATTAAGGAAGCAAAACTGCAAACTCATCGAGCACGGTTCGAAGCACTCGCAAATGAAGGAAGATGAAAACATAGAAATTTATATGCTTGAGAGTCAACGGAATTATTAATGCAATCAGAGGACTTGGTGAAGAAATTGATGATGCAGTTGTTGTGAAAAAGGTTCTCAGAACACTTCACAAAAGATTTAACTCCAAAGTCTCTGCAATAGAAGAGGCAAAAGATCTAAACAACTTCAGACATGGATGAGTTGCATGGTTCCCTGACAGCATATGAAATGAGAATAGGACAAACCAAGTCTACAGACAGAGAAGCAGATTTTAAAGCACACAAGAATGTAAAAGCTGAACATGAATCTGAGGATGAAGGAACACTGGATGAAACAGAAGCCAATTTTGTTCGAAAACTCACAAAAGGAAAAGGAAAATATAGAGGGAAGCTACCTTTTAAATGCTTCAATTGTGGAGGAGTCGGTCATTTTGCAGCCAAATGTCCAATGCAGGAGAGAACCAAAAATGGTGAAGGTTCACACCAAGAAAAAGGTGACTGGAAGAAGAAACAAAATTTCAGAAAGAACAACTTCAAGAAGAAAAGCTTCATAACCAAGAATGTCAGCAGTTCTGAAGAAAGCACAGATGAGGAGTCTGAAGAAGAAGAAGGTGAAGCTCTGTTCATGGCACTTGAAGAAGAAAGAACAGAGGAAAATCAGGAAGGTGATGAAAATTCCAAGGATGAAGCTGAAGTGTATTTGGAAGGAGAATTGGTTGCTGCACTTGAAGAGTTGAGTGCAGAAAGGAAGAAGAATAAAAATTTTTCAAAGAAATTAGAGAATGCCACAGACATAATAAACAATTTGAAAATACAGACAGAGGAATTCAAGAAAATGTCTGAAGTTCTTGATGAACAATTAACTGTAAAGACAGTTGAATGCAGCAAGCTAGAGGAAGACATTGTTAAGTTAAGGATGCAGTTAGAAGAGATGAATAGAAAATTGAACTGTTTTCATAAGTTTGAAGAAAGTACTGTAAAGCTGGATAAAATGTTAAATAACCAAAGGCCTTCTGGCATCAAATTTGGTTTAGGCTTTGATGAAGGAGAATCTTCAAAGGATTCAAAGAACTTGAATATAGAACCCATAAAGAAAGAAGAAAAGATCAGGGTTGAACCAGAAAAACAAAATCATGCAAAAGAAAACAATAATGCCAGATTCAATAAGAATACTGACAAAGATGGATTCACAAAAGTCACACATCCGAAGAGGAGAAGAGTCATGGCGCCTACTTCAAACTGGCAAAGACCGGCACCCAGGTTTAATCATGCATTTTCTGGTTATTGTTTTAAATGCAATGCTTATGGCCATAAGATTTCAGATTGCAAGCATAATGTATCTCAAAGGAATTTTACCAGCAGAAATGTTTTTTCTCCTTTAATGAATTATGCAGTTGAATGTTATAATTGTCATAATTTTGGACATATTGCTAGAAACTGCAAAGCACTTTTGCATCAAATAATTATCAGGGTAGAAAATCTCAGCCAAGTGGGTTGAAACAAAACCAAAAATTTCTTGAAAAACAGGCACATGCTAATGAAAGGACAAAGGCAAAACAAGTAGCAAAATCTGCTATCAAAACAGAATGGAAAGAAAAGGAATCTTTGATTGTCCAGACTGCTTTTAAAGCTCAGAACAAATCAGCACCTTGGATACTTGACAGTGGTTGTTCCAGTCACATGACAAGTGACAAGCAAAAGTTTGAGAATTTACAGAATTATGAAGGTGGTTCTGTGAAATTTGGAAATAATGATGGAGCAAAGATTGTTGGAAAGGGATCAGTCAAGATCAGTGATGGCAATATAAAATCAAAAGAAGTCTTGTTTGTAATTGGCCTGAAGCATAACTTGCTAAGTGTAAGTCAAATATGTGACAGAGGTCATGATGTAATCTTCAAGAAGGAGGGCTGTGAAGTAAGAAAGACAAATAATGGAAAGTTAATAGCCACTGGACTGAGAACTTCAGGAAATCTGTATACACTTTCAAAAACTGCAGAAGGAACATGCTTGATGGGACAGGAAGATGAAAACTGGCTATGGCACAAGAGGCTTGGGCATATTAGTTTTGACAATCTGGCAAAAATCAGTTCAAAAAGAGCAGTTAGAGATATACCAAACATTGGCAAACCTGTAAATAGCATCTGTGAGTCATGCCAAAAGGGAAAACAAACCAGAGCCACTTTCAAAGCAAAAGAATACTTCACTAGCAAGCCATTAGAACTAATTCACACCGATCTATGTGGACCCATGAGAACTGAAAGCATAAATGGACACAAATATTTTATGCTATGTATAGATGACTACTCAAGAATGACATGGGTACTATTTCTGAAACTCAAGTCAGAAGCCTTTGAAATGTTTAAAACCTTCAAAAATCTTGTTGAAAATCAATCAGGAAAAATAATTAAATGCCTAAGATCAGACAGGGGAGGAGAGTTTATCTCCGAAGAATTTGCAGAATACTGTCAAAAACATGGGATAAGAAGACAGTTTTCAGCAGCTAGGACACCTCAGCAGAATGGTGTTGTAGAAAGGAAGAATAGAACAGTGCAGGAAATGGCAAGGACAATGTCGGTAGAAAACAAAATAGCTGACAGATTTTGGAAAGAGGCAGTTCATACTGCAGTTTACATTCAAAACAGGTGCATGCTGAGACCACATGAAAGCAAAACAACTTATGAGTTGTGGTTTGGCAAAAAGGCAACAACAAGACATTTCAAAGTATTTGGCAGCAAGTGCTACATAAAACGGACTGAAGATAACCTCGGTAAATTTGAAGATAGAGTTGATGAAGGTATCTTTCTCGGTTACTCAACAAAAAGCAAGGCATACACATGTTACAACAAGAAGTTGAAGAAAATTGTTGAAAGTGCTGATGTAAAAGTTGATGAAGGTAGAGAACAAGAAACTACTTATCAAGAAAACTACCCTATGTATGAAGAAGTCATTGAAGGTGATGATGAAAAAGAAACAGAGAAGAATCAGAAAATTGATCCAGATAGTGTAAAAACTGAATCTGAAGAAGAAGAAAACAGGAAATTTAAAACAGGCAATTGGCAGAAAAATCATCCAAGTGAACAGATTATTGGGGATCCCACAGATGGTATTCAAACAAGAAGAACAACAGTGAGGAACTATTCTCTGTTATCTAGTATTGAACCTAAAAATGTTGCTGAAGCAAGCATCGATGAAAGTTGGATGAAGGCAATCAATGAAGAACTAGATCAGATAGAGAAAAACAATACCTGGGAATTAGTACCTAGACCAACAAATAAAAACATAATTGGTACTAAATGGGTTTTTAGAAATAAATTGAATGAAGATGGGCAGGTTGTCAGAAATAAGGCAAGATTGGTATGTAAAGGCTATGCTCAGGTTGAAGGCATTGATTTTGAAGAAACTTTTGCACCGGTAGCCAGACTAGAGGCAATCAGAATGTTTCTAGCATTAGCAGTTCATAAAAACTTCAAAGTATATCAAATGGATGTAAAATCAGCATTTTTGAATGGAAAACTGGAAGAAGAGGTTTACATTGAACAACCCGATGGCTTCCAACTTGGTGAAAATCCAGATTTTGTTTGCTTAAAGAAATCTTTATATGGATTAAAACAGGCACCCAGAGCATGGTATGCAAGGCCGGATAATTATCTAATTAAACAAGGGTTTAAGAAAGGTTTGGTGGATAGCAACTTATATGTCAAAACAGAGAAGGGTCATCTTATTGTTCTTGTTGTTTATGTAGATGACATAATATTTGGCAAGTAGCATGGATGAATACTCGCAAAGACATATCAATTAAAATGAAAAAAGAATTTGAGATGTCAATGATTGGTGAACTTTCTTATTTCTTAGGTCTGCAGGTCAATCAAAATGAAAAAGGCATTTTTATTTCTCAAGTTAAATATGTAAAAGAAATGCTGAAAAAGTTCACAATGGAAGACAGTAAACCGGTCAGCACTCCCATGACAACGAGTCGCAAGTTGAGCAAGGATGATAAATCCCCAGATGTAGATCAAACAATGTACAGGTCTATGATTGGAAGCCTGCTGTATTTAACAGCCACTAGACCAGATATATTACAAGCAGTATGTATGGTTGCAAGATTTCAGGCCAGTCCCAAAGAAACTCATGTAACAGCTGTAAAGAGGATTTTCAGATATCTCAAGGGCACTATGGATTATGGGTTGTGGTACCCAAAAGGTAAAGATTTCACTTTGATTGCATATTCTGATGCAGATTGGGCAGGATGTATTGATGACAGAAAGAGCACAAGTGGAGGAGCATTTTATCTTGGTGACAGACTGGTAGCATGGCACAGACAAGAAACAAGAATCGAGTATCTCTATCCACTGCAGAGGCAGAATACATTGCAACAACAACATGTCGTACTCAGATATTATGGATGAGACAAACGTTGAAAGATCTTGGTATTCATTTCAATGAACCAATTTCAATTAAATGTGATAACACTAGTGCTATCAACATATCCAAGAATCCAGTAATGCATTCAAGAACCAAACATATTGCAATCCGATATCATTTCTTGAAGGATAAAGTTGCAGAAGGAGAGGTTAAATTGGATTTTGTTCCAACTACAGAGCAAGTAGCTGATATATTCACAAAACCTTTGCCAAAGGAAGTATTTGAATACCTTCGGAAGAAGTTGGGAGTAGTCACACCACCCAAGCACCGACTAGCTATGGGAAACACATTCTCGTGGGGAGCATTCAAACTTTTTAAGTCCGAGAATGTTGTGCATAGACTCGGGGGAGTCTACGACTAGCCCTTTGGTATTATTGGCAAAGGGGGAGAAGAAATTAAGCAAGGTTGCAGTGTGTTGCCAACAATTCCAAAGGGGGAGATTGTTGAGCAAGGTGCAGCAAAAGAATTGCAAAAGTATTGTCATTGTTGTCAACACGATCAGATTGATGCAGTTGATGCAGTTCGAAGGTCGATCGGATCAAGTGCGAAAGTTTCAAGGAAAACAGAGGTGACCCGATTCAAAACCGGCAAAAAGAGACAAGGAAGAAAACCGTCGCGATATCGCGACATGTTTTCTGTCGCGATTTCGCGACATGGTCGAGGAGAGAGAAGGCGACGAAAATGTCACGATTTCGCGACATGTCGAGTTTTCATTGAGGAGAGAGAAAATGTGTCGCGATTTCGCGACAAAAAGTAGGAGAGAGAAAATGCACGCCAAATTGTCGCGATTTCGCGACATGTCCGAGGAGAGAGAAGATGCGAGCAAAACTGTCGCGATATCGCGACATGGCAGAGGAGAGAGAAAGTGAAAGGTAAACTGTCACGATTTCGCGACATGCTGGCAGAGAGGGAAGCAAGGTGAAAAGATGTCACGATTTCACGACATAAATGGAGAAAAGGAGCTAGCAAAGAAAAGTGTCGCGATATCGCGACACGTCGGGTTTTCGCGACCCGAAGAGGAGAGAGAATGCTCAGCAACAAAGGTGTAGCGATATCGCTACATGTTGAAATGAATGGAAACAAAGGTGTAGCGATATCGCTGCATGATGAAAATACATGGCACAAAGGTGTAGCGATTTCGCTACAATTAGGAAGTGCAGAAAACAAAGATGTAGCGATTTCGCTACAAGTAAAAATTCACAAGAAGAAGGTGTAGCGATTTCGCTACATGTTGAAACAAAGAGAAACTAAGGTGTAGCGATTTCGCTACATGTTGAAACAAAGAGAAACTAAGATGTAGCGATGGCGCTACATGTTGAAACAAAGGGAAACTAAGGTGTAGCGATTTCGCTACTAGTCAAAAGTGTAGAAAACAGAAGATGTATGGTAGATTTTAAGTCATGGAGAGAGGAAGCGTCGCGATTTCGCGACAAGAAGGATGATGATGTAAGCAAGAGCAGAAGCGTCACGATTTCGTGACATGTTCCATTTTCATTGGGTTTGGCAAGGAGAGTTGTACGGAAGAGCAAAGTGTCACGATTTCGTGACATGTTCCATTTTCGCTGGGTTTGGCAAGGAGAGTTGTACGAAAGAGCAAAGTGTCACGATTTCACGACATGTTCCTTTTTCGCTGCTGCTGGCAAAGAAGAGTGTACGGAAGCCGAAAGTGTCACGATTTCACGACAAGCAGGATGATGACGTCAGCAAAGTTGAAAAGTGTCACGATTTCACGACAGGATGAAAGGAAAGTTGTTGGAAGCCGAAAGCGTCGCGATTTCACGACAGCATTGATGATGACGTCAACAAAGTTGAAAAGTGTCACGATTTCGCGACAGGATGAAAGGAAAGTCGCTGGAACCGAAGCGTCGCGATTTCGCGACAGCATTGATGATGACGTCAGCAAAAGTTCAAAGTGTCGCGATATCGCGACAAGATGCAGGGAAAGCTTTCAAGAGCCAAAACGGTCGCGATTTCGCGACATGCTTAAGGATGACGTCAGCAAAAATTCTAAGTGTCGCGATATCGCGACATGAGCGGGGGAAAAGCTTTCAAGGCCAAAATGGTCACGATTTCGCGACAACCTTCAGGGTGACGTCAGCATTAGTTAAAAGTGTCGCGATATCGCGACAGGTAACAGTCTGGCAGGTAAAACCCGCAGGAGCATGCAAGGTGACACGTGTCAGAAAAAGCAGACAGTTAAACGTTGACAGGTGTTGGACATGCAATGCAACAGCCAAACATGCATAATTGAAACGCATTCGAAAAGCCGAATATGAAGGATAATAAGAGCATTCGAAAGGTCGTATTTGCATGCATTCTAACAGACGTATTTGAAGCATACAGAAAAGCCGAACATGATGAATCGAAAAGCTTTCGAAGAATTGCATATGGAGAAAAGAAAAGGCACTCGAACAGCCGTATGTTTCTGCATTCGAACAGTCACATTATGGACAGGAGTAATGAATTCGAACAGTTGGAGAAGGTCATTCGACTGCATGCCAGATTGAAAGGTTATAAAAGAATAATCGTACAGAGAAGATATTGCTGCTGTATGTGAGAAATTGCTGCAAAAGGAGGGTTAGAGAAGAATCAAGAGAAAAACAAGCAGAGCCGTGAGAGTGTGTAGAGTTGGGTTAATTGCAGACCAGTCAGGGTCGTGCATGAAGTGAAGACATTTTATGTCATTCTAAATTGATCCGAATTGCAGTCCAAGTTGGTGCTTGGTACTAGGAGTTGGTGCTCCATCTCGTTGCAGCAGAAAATTACAGGGGTTGGTGCTCCTTCCAGCTTGGTGCTTGGTAAAGTGTTTGTAAAATTGATTTTGCAAAGACTGGATTTGGATTGGAGTCCAAGCGAGTCATTTTTGAGGAGTAGCCAAATTGGTGAACCTCGGTATATTGAGTGTTGTGGTGTGCTCTCTTGTTCAAGTTGTTTTTCAGTTGTCAAGTTCTCTTTATTTCATATTAAATGCTGTAGATATAAAAATTAATAGCTACACTGATTCACCCCCCCCTCTCAGTGTCATTGTGTAATCATCAGGATGTATCATAATTTCTTGGCCTTTGTTAAAGCTTACTTTAACTTAGGATTTGCATTCAAACTCCTACTATTCTTATACAAAATTGATTTGTTGATATTTTGGTATAACTTGATTGGTACACTATATCTTTAATGTTTAAAAGTTAAAATTTTTAGGGAGTTGCTAGTTAAAAGAAAAGAAATATTCATATTTTTAATGTTGTTTTGTTCCATAATTACAATTGAGAGGTAGATACATCAATTTAGACTTTTGGTAATTATCCATCAAATATCACATTCCCTTAGAAAAAGAAAATATACCTTATTGAAGAGTTCCAAACCAGTTCGAGTCTTCTCTTTGATAATATTCATGTATAACATGGTCTATTTAGTATACTATGAAGATTATGATTGTATTTTTTCAATTTTAATTTTCTTTTGCATAGAACACTTTATCCCCTCTCTGTTAGTGGTCATGAAATCTAGTTATGGGAGTAACTTCAAGGCATTTGCTACCCAAAGTATAAATCTAAAAGCTTAATAATATCCATAAGAGCTAGGCAACACCATTTTTTCCATGTTGGCTTATGGCAATAATTAACTTACAACACTTTCCTTAGGTATTCATTAAGGGTGATTGATAGTGTAACTTTAGCACCTAGTTTGTAATCAAATTGCATCTCATAAAATAATAGTTTGGATAGGATGCAATTTTACAAGAACTTTAGTATTTGTCATTTACCTATATCTGAAAATTATAACTTAATTATTATCTAGGTGGGTAGATTCAGAATAATTTTCCTCCCTATAAAAATTCTAACTGGTACCAAAGCCTAAGAATAGTTACTACATCTACTTTACTGACATATAAGCATAGGTGAGAACAAGTCTAGGAAATAATTATGTAGTAATCAATCCAATTGCAATACTGGGCAGGCCTTGGAACACTATTTTCTCTTAATTGTTTTAAGGAAAGAACTTTTTAATTACTTCATATTTGACATTTAATAGGTCAATCTGTCATAGTAACACCGAATTTGAATAATTCATTGCTCATCCAATGTTTTGATGTTTTGCACTAACCATATCAATCAACACATCCATTGGTTATTGTTTGACAACTTCTACAAGCACTTTCTTTTAAAATGACATATGGGGTATAGTGAGTATGCTTTTACATGACCAATTTGATAAGCTCATGATATTCATATTTAGGTATTGTGCTTGAATCACTTTAATTACCCCATAGATATTTATTAAATTTAGTCCAACACTACATGAAATTTTTTTAATAGTTTATTAAGAAATCCATCATATTTTAAGTATTCCTCATCAAATTAAATAACGTATTTCTTATTTTTTTAATTTTATACAACTTTCACAAGCCCTATTATCAAGAAAGTAGGTTTTGCTATGTTCCATGGGAATGCATCGTGGGCAATGGAAGCCATCTCAGAGACATGACTTCTCATTCTAGAAATCCATTCAACCATCTCGTAAACATGTCCTACTATCCTAGAAATCCATCTTATTATCTTGCACTCTCCATATTGGAAACTTCATGGAATATAAGGGTTTCAACACAACAATTTTACAATAATCTATTCTATGGACTCTTTTAGGGATGTTGATATCTTTTCCAAAGAACTATCTTATATTATGTCAAAAAGAAGTCATTACATTCCATGAAAAATAGGGTATTAAAGGATTTCTCTTCCTAACCAAGGAAGAAGGTTAAGCATTTATGATTGGGTCCCTTAATCTAATTCTATGTTATAGTTTTATAATCAAGATGAGGTTACCACACAGTTGATTAGGCATGCCATCCAAACTTCTATAAAATTCCATGCTATAAAATATTTTTTCTAGAACTTTCATAAATTACATTATATCTCAAGTTCTAGAGGAAACAAACAACAATCAAGCACATACAATTATAATCAAGCAGGTTTATGTTCATGGAAAAATATGACTTGATTCCACTCGATAGGCCTACCAAAGATTTCCTAGAACCAGTAACAAATATTGAGTTAAAAATTATTGGGAAACTTACAATCCCAGGAGATCCATTTTAGATTCTCTTGTCTACCATGATGTATGAACGAGTCATTTGAGAAATATAAAAACAAGATACTCTCCACATGAATAGCTTGAAATGTTATCATAGACATTCATTTTCAAACATTATCCATTCTTTTAATATTTTATCATCATCATGAAACTAGAAATATATTTTTAGGTTCACCTTCTTTAGTTTTATCAGCTATTTTTTCTTGCACAAGTTTGATTACGATGACTTGAAAAATACCATCAATAAATAGAGCTTCCTAAGGCTTTAATATGGCCTATAATGGATAATTATTGTCTATCTCCACAAATTTCCTTTTAAGTCATATATTCTCCATGAAGAGAATGTGTTGTTGAGATGAAATCACTTAAGATTCAGATCACCTTCTCTTTGCTAGGATTGAAGTTCAAACGGTAGTCACTTATGAAAATCTGAATATTTAATGATTGAAGGTGATATGATGAAGAATGAAAAGGAATAGTCACTGCTAAACATGGCAAAGTGGATCCCGTACCAAGAGTCATAAGGAGTCTTATTATGCAATACAAGTGTGGTAAATTCATTATGGACATAAATTGTTGTAGAGATTACCTCAACCCAAAAAGAATTTGATAACCCACTATTTCTAGGCATGCATCTTGTGCTCTCAATAAAAGTCTAGTTCTACCTCTTTGCTACACCATTCTATTGTAAGAAGGTATAGTATACTCCAACATGATCTCTTATTTTGCACACATACTCTTTATAGCATTAGAAGCATATTCACCCTCTTGTTCCTATGTGCAATAGAGTCTGTATTGGCCCCTATATGTCTAAATATAGTAGCTCTATTTGTTTCTTTGCTCTTGTTGCCCCATTTGAGTATGGTAGTTTGTGATGCTTACCTAGATTATAACCCTTCCACATTCCCAATGTGACAAGGACTGAAGATCCAAATCTTCTATAAGCTACTCTCAAATCATAAATTCTAGCAACTATGCATTTACATGTCTATGTTGCCAAAGAATATAATTAAATTTTTGGTCATCACTTGTTGCCACCATTACTTCTTCTAGAGTTGTTGCATATAACTTGTACAATATTCCTTATTGGATATAATTTGTAATGACCTTTCCTTGTGAGCGTTGTCAGCAAATTGTGTTAATATTATTGCATCAATAATTTTATTAACTACTAGAATATTCTTAGCTAGTGCTAGAACATGCCATTTATTATGGACTTCCACTCACCATCAGGAATTTTTTTTGAAATATTTCCTACTCCAATCATGTCAATGCCTATTACTATCATTGAGAATAACATACTTACACTTGGGAAATCCATAGTATATTCTAGATCAACTTTGCTTGTGTATCATATGTTGAGTTACCTCCAAGTCCAAGTACCAACATTCTATAGATCATAAGCTTATGGGTGCAGTGACTACAAATAAATATTCTTGCTCACTATATGAAGTTAAATTAGATTTTGCATCCTACTTCTTTTTACCTCTTCAACCCATGTTAAAAATTTATTGCATTGATTTTTAAATTATCCTTGAGCATCACAATAAAAACATTTTTTTAGGCTTATTTTCCTCCTATTTTATGTCTTGACTATTCTTAGAGGCACTTTGAAACTTATTTTCTATCTTCTTTTTCCTCTTACCCTTGTATCTTGCTAAAACTATTGTAGAATTCTTGATATTCAAGCTTACATATCCCTTCTTACTTCTTCCTAGTGTAGTTATTCTATTATATTTTACAAATTTAAATTGAATTGAGTACTAAGAGCTATTACCAATCCTAAATGCAATTTTGGCAAGCTCTCAAGAAGTGTCATCATTGTGTCTTCTTCTAAAATTGATGACCCACATGCTACCAATAGATTTCTAAGAGACTTTAACTAATTTACATGGTTTGTGTTACTTTGTGATTTCAAGTTTTTAATTTAAAAACCTTCCTTCAAAGACGTAATCAAGTATTGATATTTTTCAAGTCATATATTTGAGTCAATAGATCACATGTTTATTTATTATTTTTTACTCATTATCATATAAAATTAAATTATCACTCAAGTTAAAGAGCATCCAAGAAAAAGCTATACCATCTCTTATCTCCCACTTGTTGATAGCATCTATATCTCACATAGGCATGAACTATTTTTAATAAATTAACCCAAATAAATCCTTGTTTTACAAGCAAATTTTCATTTTTTAGTTCTAGAGCTTAAATCCTTCACCATCAAACCACCATCTATTACCATATCTTGTCCTCATAACTTCAAAATATAATAATAAATGAGACCTTTGGTACATTTTAGATATTTAAAACCTTTGGCTCTAATACCATGTATAATTTCTTATTAAATAACATATATTATATACAAAGTGGATGAGTTGTTACTTTAACTAATAATAGTAATATTTACTAGAATTAACTCTAACAACCCATATTACTCATCAACATTCATCTAGCTTATAGAATTATGGATTACATATTGGATAATCATTGTATGAACTACATATTATTTCTATCCTTTTCTTTACAAAAAATAGTTAAATTCATCTTATATTCATCGTATGCTTTCCTTAAAACAACCAATTACATCTTCTCTCTATCTTATCTTTGTTGAAATTAACCAAAGATACTTGGCTATCCTTTATTTTTGACAATGGAAACTTGTAATAGTTAACATAATTTTTTCATCATAACCACATCTTAGAAATGTTAGTGCTAAGTTTGGGGTACTATCAAAACTTGAAAATTCTCCACCTATCATATAATGCTCTTAGTATAAGTATTATGTATGAAGTTATCAATATCTCTAATATAGAATAGTTTTATCACAACCTAAAATTCCAACCCACTTGTCATCACTTGTCATTTTTTTTGTTAGGGAGATTGTCTAAAACCTACTCAACAAGGATCCACATCTAGGGATTGACTTATGTCCGTAGAGACCCTTAGCTAAGTTGTTTGTCCCATCTATACAATGAGTCAACTTATCTTCCTAGAACCAACAAAGGAAACACCCATCTCTACACCTTACATATGTTTGTCTATGTAAGAGTACTAGGTGTAGTATATGGTGAGCTATCTATCTCAATATCATGTTGAGCTAGCTTATCCCTTTTTGTTCATAAAAATAGAAGTGCTAACATCTATACCTATATAAGTCCATATATGTAAGTACACTAGGCGCATTGGGTTTAGGCCATCCATCTTATCTCCACGATGAGCTAGCTATTTCGTCAATAAGTCTTACTCTAAGACTTAATCCGTGGGTAACTTATTAAATCTCTTCCATTTGCATTATTAAGGTACATCATGCAAGGCTTACAATCATCCCATGAAATTATTGATAAGTAATTAAAACACAATCTATGAAAGTATGAAACCATATGAAGTACCCATTGCTTAAAGTGCATAGAAATTTTATTAGCAATTCAAAATAAGCAAACTCATAGACAAAGGAACTCCCCACATAATCATGAAACATCTCATATATCTTGGGAACCCTTGTGGGGAATAAACCTAGCCTTAAATCATTTCCTTGTTTTATTTCATAAAGTGATTGGTTCATACATTGAATCAAAGGCACCCAATAATACCTTTGTTCCCAACATAAGAATTTCATAATTATTATGATAATACAATATGAATTAGTCCTTCAATCCATAAACACAAATTGGGGAAGGGCTCTCTAGATCCTTCTAATAAAATTCCACATCACACCCCCTATAGTTTTACCTATTCCCTTACTAGGATGAGAGTATAAATGAAAGAATAACTTCTAGTCAATGAGTTATATCTTTCTATTTTAATTAACATATAACTAGGATATCCTAAAAATGGCCCCATATTCCATGGTAAATGCTGCAACATAAGGCAGATTTTTCTATACCTTGGCAACATTAATCAATCATGGAAATTTAACACAAATTGTATCTAAGTGAATTGGATTTCCCATCAACTATTCAATCATTCATATTTCAGCATCACCTTTCAATAGACACCTACAACATTGCTCATTTATAGCACTAAATAACCATGCACAACCTCTAATAATCTCCAATAATATTCAATATTAACCACATGGTGAATATTCATAGCATCCATCAACTTCACACTAGTTAATATCATCCATATTGTAATTCACATTAACTAGAAAAGAGCATCTAGTCAACTTTAACATAATTATGTGCTAACTGTGATGTTACCTCTATTAATTCAACATAATCAAGTATTATTGCATCTTATTAAATTTATCATAATCTAATAATACCTACCATATTACAATATTATATTTGCATAATCAAATTACAACACAGCCAACAATACCTCGACTAAGATGCCACATTAATTAGATTTGCAATATCTAACATCATCCTAAGCAATACTAATAAGTTTCAACATATTCATATTTCTAAACTTCATATAATCAACAGTGGCACAATAATAATTTATAGCTTACGAGCATTTCAATATTATTAAATTTTTATAATCAACAACATACATTACTAATCCTCAACATGCGACCAAACCCCAAAAGAATTTTCCATCTGAAAGGGCGTGCGACAATAGTCGGCCTACAACTACACAAGTTTACAATTAAAATGACACATGGCAAAAAGGGGTAAACAACCATCACAATCGATCACAATCAACATGGTACCAACAACTAGCACATAGGAGACCGCTAGGGGGTGAGCCTTCCCAACCATCATAAGATGGTTGTTCTAACATAGGGATAGGGCACTTTATAAGGTACCCCTTGGGATCTCTTCTATACCATTTAGGATAATAGATATGAGGGCCCAAGCGTCCCCTAGTTCAACCATACTCTTAAAGCACATAGGCACGAAAACCAAACTTTGGTGCCTAAATAGACGTAGGCTAGAATTAAATTAAATTAAACAAGGCGGTGAAGGAGGTAACTAGGAATGGAAGAGAAAGCAAGTACACAGGAAGGTGGTATACTTTGGTTACAAAGTCTAACCGATGCGTCTCTCGCACAGCCACAATGAAGGTATATCAAACTGGATACAATGATAAAATCCATACACACCTAAGACAAACTTGGAGGAGAGAACCATAGTAAATAAAGAATGGCCCTATTTCATTTGAAGGGAAGAGAGCACATAGAATCACACTTCATGAATATATATATCATGTGGACCAGAGCGCCTCTCTTATTCCAAATGAAAGCACAACTTCATGAATATATATAACACTATTTTTGACCAACGAAATCATAGTCTCACATGAGCTTTACAATGAAGGCACAAACAACTGGTATAGTATTTTATCTTAGATGAAGATACAATCTCATGCATATATTCATTTTACTTAAACTAAAACACATCAATAATTCACTATTTTACAACCAATGAAGCAACTTTCTTTTAATAAATTTAAAACATCATTATGTTTTAAAGAAGGGCATAGTTTCATAAACTTAAGAACTATTGTTTCAGTCAGAAGGGAACCCAGTGTTCAAACATAATATAGATGCCATAATATTTGAACGAAAGAACAATAAAAAATTATTATTTCTAGCTAAAATTGAGCATGATTTCAAGCATATTTCCAACACATATACCCAAAAAATGAAGGAAAAGAGAAACCTTACCTTCTCTTCCCATTTTAGTTTCTTCTTTGCAAATCCTCCTATTTTTTTTTTTACCTTATCCTCTTTGGCCCCCCTATCTTTCCCAGGCTAGCTGAGTGTCACACCTTCCCCACTCCGTCCTCCACTTCCTTTTTAATTGACCTCCATGATTGTTGTTTCTTCCACTTTGTTTCACTTGGATTCCTTTTTGAATTTGCCAAACTTATATATATTTAAAATACATAGTTCATATTTATAAAGGAGGGCTATGCCCATGCTAATTATTAACAATGATTCTTCTTCCATTGTTAGAATAAGAGGTTGATATAATACTTCAAGTAAAGGGTCAAATGCTAAACTCCTTTCATTAATGGATTTTCCTCCTAATTCATTGATTTGTTGCAATATATACACATTCCAGATAATGAGCACAATAAACCAAAGAATCAATCTGTTTAAGATTAAATTGAGCTATGCATGGAATGATAGCAAATATTCTTACATTTAAAATTCCATTTTAAGTATCCTACAAAACTCAAATAAAGACAAAATACCATTTCCATATAGCATAACCTTAATTACAAGCATATTGCACATCCACCATATAAACTATGCTAGGCATTGTTAATAATAACACACACACAATAATTTTTAAAGGGTCCTACTAAGGTAGGGTGTTTCATCCTCCCCACCTTAGATTAAACATAGTCTGTTGTGTTCACCCTAGTCTTACTTTCATTCAAACAAGAAAATAAAATATTTTCTCATAACATCCACTTTCTCCTAAGTGGTACTCCTCTTTGAATACTGGTCCCACTAGATGTTGCATTGCTCTAGAGTCCCCTTACTCAAAGTATTGGAACAAACTCAAGAATATTCATCAATCGCACCTCAATGGCTTTTGGACCCGCCATCTACAAATTGGAAATATCCTACACATGATCAAGATTAGCAATATATTTCCTAAGCAAAGATATATGGAAAGTGTAGTGGATATTCAATAGATTGGTTGGCAAGGCAAGTTTATAAGCCATGACACTAATCCTTTCTATGATATCAAAAGGTCCAATGAAGCGAGGGTCTAGTTTTATGGACTTTATAGCACTCTTCTTGGGTCTAACCCTTAGGAATAGTCTATCTCCTACCAAGAATTCTCTTGGTGTCCTCTTTAGATCAACATAGCTTTTCTGATGATCTACGACTTTCTTAAGCCTTTGTCTGATCATCTTTAACCGTTACTCCATTTCCCTAACCATGTTCAACCCAAGTACAACCCGGTCCTCTAGATCATCCCAAGATAAAGGTGTTCTACACCTCCTAACATACAAGGCTTCAAATGGGGCCATGCCTAATAATGAATGGTGGCCATTATTGTAAGCAAATTCTACCAGGTGTAAGTCCCATCGAGACTTATGATCCATGCAATACATGCATAGCATATATTTTAAAACTTGGTTCACCCTTTCATTCTACCCATTAGTTTTTGGATGATATGCAGAGCTAATATTTAGTCTAGTACCTATAGCATGATGTAAATATTTCCAAAACTCAGATGTAAACTTGGAGTCCCTATCAAAAATAATCACCTCAAGAAACCCATGAAGCCTAAATATTCCTTGGGAAATCTGTTAGCCACAATCAAGGCATCATATTTGGTATTTCCTAGTACAAAATGTGCAACCTTAGTCAATCTATCGACTACAAAAAGGATTGCATCATGTTGGTACCTGGTTTTTGACAAACCTACAATGAAATCCATTGAAATAACCTACCATTTTTGCATGGGTATGTCATGAGGGTACAATAGTCCTATAGGATGTCTATGTTCTACCTTCACTTTATAGCATTCAAGGCACTGAGCAAAACAATTAATGATGTCTTTCTTCATCCCTGACCAGTAAAAGGTTATTTTCATATTCTCATCTTTGCTCCCCCTGGATGAGTAGAGTAAGGATATCTATGCACCTATTGCATGATCATTCTCCTTAGATCACCAATTTTTAGGATTACTGCATGGTCCTTAAATCATAGAAGACTGTCCTTGATGCCAAAATCCTTGTTTTCTTCAGGATATTTCACCATCTTGGACTAAATTTGATTGCAATAATCATCTTGATTTTGTATTTTTTGACTTGATCCATCAAGTCCACATGGCTACGAGTTAAGGTAGCAATGTGCCTTCTCCTACTCAAGGCATTCATGACCTTGTTCTCCTTTCCCTTTATGTATTCAATCCCAAATTCATACTTAGCAAGAAATTCCATCCACCTCCTTTTTCTTGCATTGAGCAAAGGTTGGGTAAATATATATTTTAGACTTTGATGGTTGGTCCTCAACTTGAAGGGTCTTCTTGTCACAACCCTTCCTTGGCAGGTCCCATTGATGATGAATATGATCATATTTTGTAGAGGTAAATATGATCAGAGGTTAATTAAAATTGATGTTGAATATGGTATTACTAATGATTTGATAATTGCAGGTTTTTTCAATATGGCAAGGAAAGCAATCACCATAATCAAATTGCTTAAAAGGGATAAATCTTGCAAAAGATTCATCAAACATGGCGAATGTCAATATTAATGGATAAAATTAATAATTGACATTTAATTTCCCTAATTATTTTTAATACCTAGATGGTATTTATTTTATCATTTTGTTGTTATAAAAATAAAATAAAAAGAAATTAGGAAAAAAAAACTTCTAGAAGAGGTAGAAAGTTGGGATAATTTCTAGGAGTAGAAAATTGATCCATGTTCTAGAAAGGAAGAAAATGGAGCCAAAATTAGGGGTTGATTTCTAGAAAAATAAAACCATGGGTGTTTTAGTCTTCTTATGGTTGAATTTACCCCACTTTAGATCCTTCCTTTTACCTTCCACCTAACTTGACTTTTGAATGGTGTTGTGACTATCACACAACCATCCCCAAATTTGGGGACCCACCTTAAATTTTGGTTTTGGGAAGTTTTGGTTGTTTTTGAGTGATTAATTGATAGGTTCCCACCTATGGTCTTGCAATGTAGGTTTCAAGGTTCATGGGTGTTGGCTAATGTCTCCTTGTTTTTGTTAGTATTTTGGTTAGACTAATAGATTTAGTTGCTTGTTTTGATTTTTGAAGTTAGCTTTAAAAGTTTTACTTTTATTTTGAATTTCAATGATTAAAACTTTTAAAGTTAATTGATTCACATTTTGAAATAAAGTAAAACAAATAAAACAAATATAAAATATAAAAAAATAAAATAATAAATTAAAATAAAATTTTGTTTTTCATTTTGTCTATTATTTTCATTACATGCTCGTGATCCTTTTATTATTTTCTTATTGTTCTCTTATTATATCATACACTTTATAAGCTTACATAATTTATAATTTAGTTTCTTATGATTTCCCTTACTACAATTTTTTTTTGTGTGTGCAGGTATTAGCAAGGAGACGTACGTGGAAATATAAAATCCTAAACGTGGCACGATGAATGATGTGGACTAGGGATGACTAGGATGGCAGCGACCACATGTGGCGATGATAGACTTGGATAGTGGATGAGTACAGTGAACACACTAGTAGGAACCATGTAGGAATATCGTGGATTGGTGATGATGCAAATGATGTGGATCGATGAGCGGACTGACATGGATGATGAAGATACGAATTATGATGGCTGACTAGGATGAATGAACTGCATGACATGGACGTAGACCCAACTAGATAGTGATAATATGGATGTGAGAACACATGGACAACTAGACCTACATGGATGTGGATTTTTGAATGCAGATGCCAAAGAGGGAAATCACTTAAGATAAACAAATTTTAAATAAGTTGTTTCATCTGATCACTCAGACTGACAAAGATGCGAAAGTAGTATGAATAAGTAAACTAACAGCTTAGGTGATCTACAGGGTGGATTACATAGTAGAAAATATAGTGGTTGCATGGGGAAAGCACGAAGTAGGCGGTGTGATTAGATATTGTTGTGTGGATTTCTTGCTTACCTCCTTAAGCTTTGTCATGTCACAGGAATCTTGAAGATCACAACGAGTATTGTAGACTCTGGTGGATCTACCACTTTGACCTAGGAATAGATTATCAGAATGACTCTAGATAGACTGGGTCGGGTAAGGAAACCCCAAACAGTGGGTTCATATATTTTTCATTTTAATGCAATCATCCATGTATTACTAGATTAAATAATATTGTATTATTTTGATTATTTGTGACCAAACCAGGTGTTGTTAGAACACATTAAGACTAGAATAATGCCATGTCCATTGGGTAGTCATAGTAGATTTATATTTAATGACTCAGAAAAGAAAAGGAAAGGAGAACTAGTTCATTTTCATTCATTCAAATAATGTAATCAATAAAAATGATTTAACTAGCAACGAAAGGTGTCATTTACATATTCATATTGTTGTAATACGCAAATGAACAAAACACATAACCATAAACACATAGAATTCTAGAAGTAGAGTTGGAGCTTATATTCATATAAAGAGATTTTACATATGAAAAGACCAAAAAAATGCTCGGATCTTATATGGTAATAATTACAACAAAACCCCAGTTTGAGTTGTAAATAGGCACATTGAGATATCCTTATTTGCTAAATCAGTTTTGGTATTGTAAATGTATGCAAAGTATTTGATGAAATACGCATGCATATATATTTAATAATGTTGTAAAGTGCAATTTAATATTGTACGTAAAGAATAAAGTCATGTAAAGTCATATTAAGTCATTTATGTCAGCTAAATAAGCTATTTCGTCCTGTAGTGCAAATGACATGTAAATGCAAAGCAAATACAAATAAAATGTAATTTGAGGGCAGTGACAAGGTAGTTAGGGCATAACCACATTGTGGGTGTATAAATAAGCCCTCCCTCATTCATTCAATTTGTTCGTTCACCCATAGGATATTGTAGATAGTAAGGAGATAATGTAGGGTGATTGATGCAGCCATGGAGATTAATCAGCCTAGGGTTTGCAGGCTGTATTGTAATTCTAAAACTGTAATGTTGTATCATACATGCCATTGCTAATATAAAATTATTGTATTTTATGTATCTGCCATTGCTATTGTATTTCTATCATTGATGTTGTTGTTATTGCTATTATAGATTTTTGTGTATTATTATTGCTATACTACCATAACTGTAGACCTATAAATTATCTAAGTGGAAATGGAACTATAGTGAGCATGTGAAAATTATTTTCTACATCTGGAACCGTTGCTATTGCAAATTTGGGTCCAATAATTGGTGACATGAAGTTCTGAAACCTGAAACTCTTAGAGGTGAGAAGCACACAATAAATAGGCACAGTAGTTAGGCATAACAATTGATGGCTAGAAGGTGTGACAACTAGCAGCAGTTGATGTTGGATCAGCAAAAGTAGACAACTAGAAGACATGATGGCTAGTAGTACCCGATGGCTAGCACAACCTGATGTCTAGTAGAACCTGATAGCTAGCAGGATCGACAACTAGTAGACCCGATGGATAGCAGGACTCGACGACTAGTAGGACCCGATGACTAGTAGACCCGATGGCTAGTAGACCTGATGACTAGCAGGATCTGATGACTAATAGGATCCAACAGCTAGCAGACCCAATGGCTAGCAGACCTAATGGCTAGTAGACCTGATGACTAGTAGACCTGACAACTAGCAAGACCTGATGGCTAGTAGACCTGACAACTAGCAGACCTGATGGCTAGTAGACCTGACAACTAGCAGACCTGATGGCTAGTAGACCTGACAGCTAGCAAACCTGATGGCTAGGAGACCTGATGGTTAGTAGACGTTATGGCTAGCAAGACCTGACAGCTAGGAGACCTGATGGTTAGTAGACGTTATGGCTAGCAAGACCTGACAGCTAGGAGACCTGATGGCTAGCACACCTAATGGCTAGGCATACCTGATGACTAGCAAGACCTAATGGCTAGCAATGCTTGATGTCTAACCTGCCTAATGTGTAGCCTAGTTTACCTGATGTCTAGTCCAGTCCATCTAATGTCTACTTGTCTAATGTCTACAAAAGCAGAATACATAGATCAATCAGAGTAGAGTCCAAGAGAAGATCAAGAAGGAGGTGATCAACACATTACTAATAGGAATGAAAGAATGGGTACAAGGACCACTAGGAGTTGAGGAAAACATTGATGTAAGGAAGACATTGAGATGTTGTGTGGATGGTAATACCTGAACATGTGGTAGGAAGGTTGCAAAGGAGTGCATAGAATGGGAGGCAGGCACCAGATCAATAGCACATGAGGTCTCAAGAAGGAATACCAAGGCCACAATCAACATCCCAGCGAAGGAAGTCATGAAGTAAGGATGCACATGAAGTCAAGAGAAGACTATTTGGTGAGAGTAAAGGTACCTAGAATAAAAACACCCAACGAATAGTAGCATAGTAGGAACCCCACCAATGGACAATGTAGACACCCAAGCATTGGAGACTTTACCACTTTTCATAAGAGAAGGTAAGGAAGACCTGATTAGGCATTGGAAAATTTCACGTATGGTGTGGAACGTAATTGAGCAGAATAATGAAGCAGATTGGAGGAGGTGGTTTCCTACAATGTATTGAGAGTCTGCAATGGACTGGTACATATACTTACCATAAGATAAGTACAATATAGGGAAGAGTTGCGTGATGCATTTGTGGAAGAATTTCTAGAATATGAGACTGATGAAAATTTTAACATACAATGAGAGAAGGAGCCTATTCATTCTTACAATTGAAGGTTGAGTAGGTTGTTTGACTATGTGGAGAAATGCCACTCAAAGGAATCAAAGATTACGTGGTTCATATATGGACTTCTCCTTGTGTATGAAAAGAATATGAAGACATTTCATCCAATATCATACCAAGAGGCTTTGGATTATGCCTTGACTTGGAAAAGAGATGCAAAAACCTCACTTATGAAGGAGACTCAAAAAACTAGAGAATGCAGTCAGATGGCGACAAAGGAGACATCTGAGGTGCATACGTCTGAGCAAGAGCCATTTGATGTGGAGATGCCTAAGGTGCAAATGTTTGAGCAAAAACTGTCTGAGGTAGAAAAGTATGAAGTGCATTTGTCGGATGAAGATCCATATGAGGTGGAGACATATGAGGTGGAGACGTATGAAGTGCATCTACCAGAGGAATATCTATCTGAGGTACAACTATCTGAAAAGGAGCCTTCTGAAGGATACACATCTAAAATATGCCCATTTGCCAGTTACCCATTTTAGGAACCTACATGTTTGACGTCTAACCATTCGAGATGTCTACTTGTTTGTACTAGATATCTACAACTTAGACATCTACCCTATCCTAAACATCTACCCTGTCCTAGACATCTACCCCCTATGTCAGGAATCTACCCTATCCTAGACGTCTACCCCCCTGGATCAGGAGTCTAATCTATTGTACTAGACGTCTAGTGTTAAGACATCTACAATCAAAGCAATCACCAACAAAAGTAAAATTCAAAAGGGAAATGTCTATCAAAGGTTGATAAGAAGCCAGTTGGATCAAGAAAGTAGTGAATTAGAGCTAAGAGGAAGCAATTTCAATGAGTTGAGTGAAATCTTCCAAATGGTTAATGAGAATAAAAATTTATTTTGGACAGTGATGCTTTCGATGGTTTCTACAAGGGACATTGTCCCTTGACCTGCAAGGGGGCTCTCGCCCCCTTGATACCCGACACAAATAGAAGAAGGTATTACTGATAATGTTCATGATGCTGATGGCATTGCTCATGCTGATAATATGGCTAACTATTCAAAGAAAAGTGCCTATTCAAAGAATGTTGATCATGCTGATGATATGGCTTATTGCAAAAAGGGAAGTACCTATTCAGAGAATGTTGATCATGTTGATGTTACACATGCTTGTAGTAAGGGGAGTGCATAATCAAAGAAGCAGATGTTGCGAGTAGTCTCAAGTGAAGGTTATTGCCAAAGATGTATGGAATATGAGAAAGAGGAAGGAACGTGATAAGAGATCCTATTACATTATTTAGTACTTCTATTCCCAGTATTTAGCTCTTGTCATTGAGGACAATGACTAGTTTAGAGGAGGGGATAGATGTAGACAGACACATTGAGATATCCTTATTTACTGAATCAATTTTGGTATTGTAAATGTAGGTAAAGTATTTGACGAAATACACATGCATATATATTTAATAATTTTTTAAAGTGTAATTTAATATTGTACATAAAGAATAAAGTCATGTAAAGTCATATTAAGTCATTTATGTCGGCTAAATAAGCTATTTCGTCCTGTAGTGCAAATGACATGTAAATGCAAAGCAAATGCAAATGAAATGTAATTTGAGGGTAGTTACAAGGTAGTTGGGACATAACCACTTTGTGGGTGTATAAATAAGCCCCCCCTCATTCATTCAAGTTGTTCGTTCACCCATAGAAGATGTGCAGACAGTAAGGAGATAATGCAGGGTGATTGATGCAACCATGGAGATTAATCAACCTAGGGTTTCCATGTAGTATTATAGTGTTGAAACTGTAATGTTGTATCATACATGCCATTGCTAATATAAAACTGTTGTATTTTTTGTATCTACCATTATTGTTGTATTTTTGTCATTGTTGTTGTTGCTATTGCTATTGTAGTTTTCTGTGTATTATTATTGCTATACTACCATAACTGCAGACCTGTAAATTATTTAAGTAGAAATGGAACTATTGTGAGCATGTGAAAATTTATTTCTACATGAACATCATAACATGAGGTTGTTTCTCTTCATCCCAATTGTAGTGATGTAAGAGTATTCAACTCTAGCTCATTCGTAGGAAATGATATTGGTAGACAAAGCCTCCTAGACAGTCTCTGGATAAATGGAAGAAGAACAAATGGTGTAAGGGACAAAAGGGATTAACACAGAACAGGAAAAACAACTAACACATAAAAAACAACAATACCTGGACTTAAGTTTTCTCTCTCATAGGTTTGATAAAAAAAAATTTTGCTGTAGTGGTCTCCCTTATATAGCATTGGTTGCTCAAGCGGGGCTATAACCATTTTCTCCAATTGACTTTCTCCAATTGGCCTTATATCGCTTTCTCCAAAAATAGTACGTAATAAAAAATGGGCATGTAGCCCATGTATTTATATCTAAGCATATGGCATCTGAGGCTGTGTACCATCTCTCCCACTATCCTAGGTAGGCGGCTATGCAACACTCAGCTCATGTGCTCTCACTTGTGAGCTGGGCCCCACATCTCCCTTTATGAGGTCCTGTAGACTTTGGTCAATGTAGCCCCATGATTCATAGTGGGAGGTTAAGGTGAATATTAATAGATTGAGATCCTGTGTGACTTTGTTCACCCTTTCTTTGGACCACTCCATGGTATTTTCGATGAAGACACATAAGCGGTCGACCATTTGCACCAAATTCGTAAACTATTTTGATAATTTTCCATCTAGACCAAAGTCAAAGTTTTATATTTTATTGAGCACAAACTCCTTGATGTTAGGAGTTTGGATGAATTCATTTAGTGTGAACCCACAATCATTTAGTTCATCCTCAACCTCCTACTCTGTGTTGACAACTTCCTGATTCCAGAGGAGCCAATTGGATCTATTCTGTAGATACACAAAAACTTTAGAGTATTCCTCTGCAAAGAAACATATAGTTCCATCTCCCAATGTAACTGCTCCTCCACTAATTTCCACGTAGCTTTACCTAAAATTTTTGTATACAAGAAATATTGCATTTACTCTCTGATCTACTTGTTGCAATCATTCACGCAGGAGGCCAATAGTGTGCCTGGTGGCATAAATGTTATAAAATATGGAGGTAATATCCTCCATATTCTCCAGTATCTTCTCCTTCATCTCATGTTTAAACTCATCAATAGACCTGAAGCGGTCATTAGCTTGTGCAACAATGGCCTAGGAGGGAGCTGGCATCTACTTTAATTGTTCAACTTTGGTCTGAAGCTGCTGCACTTTAAGTTGTAGTTGTCCCACTTCTATAGCCTTGGTATTTAAAATTGCCACCTCTTTCTCCATCGTTGCTACCACCTGAACTTGGGAGGCCACGTGGGACTTCATCATGTCTATCAAGCCAACTTTTGCCCTTATTAAACCCTTACCGATATCAATAATAGCTTCTTTTAGGCTCAGTGGTAGAGGAATGTCAAACATAGTGGTAGACACATTGTATATTTCTTGCCTAGCTATCCCTCAAGGCCTGCGTACTCCTTTACTGGGAGATATTTACTCCTTTATATATTGTATTTGATCCTCTTCATCCATGGTGAATTGGAGCCTGTCCCTTACTCTTTCTAGCATGAGATTTTAGTGTCCATGGCAGAAGACTCAGTCTTGGATTTCTTCCTGGTGGGGGACTAAGAGGGACTTCCTTCTTGGACTTCATACTTCCTAAGTATGCTGGATAACCCCCCCGCTTCTTGTATTTTATTCAAATCCTTGGGGGGCATGGGATGTTTCTCTTGGTTAATCACCAAGGTGGCAATGAACAACGAGGACTGGCCCACTGCCACATCAATTTGCTCAAATGGACACATCAACATTTGAATTGATGAAGTGAAACTTTCTAATTGTTGTGGGGAGTAAGTGACCAACTCCTTACCCTTAGTATTGGTAATGATAGAACTAGAGGAAGAGGGAATTTTTGCCTGCTCTTGTTGTGCCTCAACCACTATCCTCATCATGATATCAAATAGGTCAATATCCTAGTGAAAAATCTAGAAAGTGGGGTCCTGGAACTCTTTTAGGGGAGCATCTGGGACTAGTGCCACCACCTTGTCCACCAATAATTTCCTATGTGATCACAGCTCAAAGAAATAATCTCCAACTACTTCTAGCTTTCTATAAGGCCTCCTACCCATTCTCCACACCAATTCTAATGATCGATTTTCCTTGATGGCCTTATGCATATCATCTTCAAATTCATCCTCCCTATGAGTGACTTGCAAGAGAGCAAGTATGTATTCATGTTCCATATGGCCCGTAACATTGAAAAATGGCCTAGGTATGTATAGGGGCCCATCGAGCAAGGAATGGGCAGCCATGGCACACTCTCCTTCTTCCTAAGAAATCTAATTTTTACCTCCTTGGAGATCTATTGGGTTATCTCTAGAATAGCTATGGAGGTCGGGCAGTGCTTTGGTAATGCCTTTGGAGGTAATTTAGAACCATATATTATGATATAAGATAATTCCTTTGTATAGAAGAAATCTCATGCCCTAGCCTTGTGCAAAAAATCCTCACCATGACTCCAAATCTGTCAGGTTCTTTATTGCACAAATGGGTGTGTACCACTTGGAGGACATTCTCAAAGAAGGTTGAGTAGCTCAAAAACCCTTCTTGTATACACAGTAGTGCATCCTAAATAGCAGTGACAATTACTCCTCCCATTGAGCCACTAACGATTTGTCAAACTGTGCTATAACCAAATGAATCAAAAAAGAGTAATAGGAGAATGGGGGAAGTTCTTCCTTATCAGACAATATAGCTTTCTAAAAATTCACCAATTCCCCATCCATGTTGTCACTTATGACATCCTCCCACCGATAGAGAGGTGTCTTATCTATCCTATTGCATTGGATAATCAGGAACATGACCTCCTTCGTAATATGTTCCATGTCCTTAGTACCCAGCACCAGGTTAATCATATCTGTATAATATTGCACCAAGGGTCAAAGATGGAACTTACGAACCAGGAAACCAGAAGGCCTATGCTTACCCCTCTTCAAAAGCATCTTTGGAAATGTAGTATTCAACATAAAATTGGTTTGGAGGGCCAATGTGTGGAAATCCAGAACCCTCGAGGTTGTGGCAAGTCTGAACACCCGCCTAATTCTATCGACCATCAACCTTACCATAACATGATTTGTGTGATTGCATATGGTTCTACTCTTGGATTCGTAGACCACTGCCAACCATGCTAGGAGGCCTGAGGAGTGGTAGCCCTTTGGGAAAGTTAACTGACCCAATTTGGTGTTCCATTTGTTACAAACTAGGCTCGGTTCAATGCTATCCCGTTGTGCTCTCATGAATAGACTCCTCAATAATGTAGGGTGGCATTGTTTATCCTCCTCGATGGGATTAAAACTATAAATTGTCATACCTTCTACCTCCCACTGCTTGTCCATTGTAATATCCCTACCTGAATCTGGTAGGTTACTAAGCACCTTTGGCTCCTGGGATCTCCTTGCCCTTTTGGTGATTGGCCATGCCCCTGTAATTCTCCTAATGCAGGTCTTGACATCAGATACTCCTACTGCAGCCGCACTGGTGGAAGCCATTGAAGCACATATTCATGGATAGAAATGGGATTTGAAGAACTATGCTCGATCTTATTGATAATGCACTCTGCATACGCATTTACGCTAATGTCACGAGGGAGGTCCATCATATTTTATTTAAAGAGCCCATATTAATTTGATTAGGTGGGGTGCATGCTTTCTCATTCATTAGGACATTATGACTGGTCGTACCACAGAGCTGAGTGCACCATGTCACTCTCCTCATAAGTTGTGGATTGGTTTCTTTTTACACCCACCAGGTTGAGTTACGATGCGATGGGATCTCTAGCCACATGGTAGCTTCTAATTGGCTCGGGTGGGGCACACTTGAATGAGGCATGTGGATTTTTGGAAGCGGTGCATGAAATATGCACATCATTAACTCCTTCACATGCCTTGATAGAACTAGGTGGATGAATGCAAAAACTTTGTGTGCTCCATTAGGTAGTGGAGCGCACAAAATTCTATTTGGGCATATGACCTTGTGTGCTCACAAAATTTTCACTCACTCCAATGAAGTGGAGTGCACAGATGGAAATGGGGCATACAGGCTCATGCACTTGGTATACCCACTTGGACCCTTACACGCTCCATGGGAGTGGAACGCGTAAACACGACTCAGGATGCACAGACTCGTGTGCCCTTAGATACTTTATGTGCTCCACTTGGAGTGGAGCGTGCGGACCGAGATCTAGGTGCATGACCTTGTATGCCCGAAACACTCTCACGTACCCCATTGGAGTGCAACATGCAGGTGGGGTTGGGGTGCATGAAATAAAATGCCCCCAAGACCTTCGTGCGCTCCATTGGAGTGGAGCGCATAGACTCTAAGACGGGTGCACAACCTTGTGCATCCGTAATAAATTTCACATGTTCCATGGACGTGAAGTGTGTGGAACCAAACCAGGGTGCATGGAGTCATGCACATGACTTTGTGTGCCCAAAGAAACTTTTTTACACTCAAATTTTGGAGCGTGCGGACCTGACTTGGGGTGCACAGGCTCATGCGCCCTTGGAATTTTCATGTGCTCCACTGGAGAGTGGAGCGCATGGGCTTAGATTTAGCCACACCACCTTGTGCACCCTAAGAAAAAGGAAGGGGAAAACCAAAAACAAAAAATAAAAATAAGTTGCCTTCCAGGGCTAACAAATACGAAGCAGGTGATGGGCTGATATTTATGATGAACAACACTGATTCATCAGTGTTTCACTACATCACCAATACTATTGGATTGTCATTTTGTGGCTACAGGTTTTAGTCATTCTATTCAAAGGAATCCAATGGTTGAAATTGTGAATGGTGGTATTTTCTTTTATAAAGTTCTTTACATTGCATAAGGGTCATCTGCAATGTACACTATGGGCCTCACAAATTTCACACAATACACGATGTAGACAATGATGGCATTATTCATACATGCACTGGAATATGGAGTAATAAAAGTTATGTAATTTACTTGGGAAAAGTGAGTTTAGTTTCTCAGGATATTTACTTTGCAGGAGCTACATTTGGGCAATTGTATAAGGTTGAAAGTCATCCCATGATGGAATGTGATTGGGAATATTGGTATTGCACACACATATTCCACATCATTGGAAAATGGTACAATATTTGGGAGCTCATTCACCCTCTACCATCAATATTGAAGATGTGTGAAGGCAGACATGCTAGATAAACATGGAATGTGCCATTGATAGTGTAGATGGATGGGCCGATATAGCATATGCAGGTAGTTTGGCAGAGGTGGACGACTACACTAAAAGTGAAATTACCTCTTCTATTTGTAAACCATATTAATTATGCTCGAAAAGCAAAAAATGTTTGTTGACAAAAATACACCATGCAATTGATGAAAAGGATAAGCATACAACATGAAAGGAGACTATGTGTAAGCGGATGAACAATGAGAAACACTGCATGGGTAGACACGCAGGAGTGGGACTCATTTGGAGGAGTAAATATGAGGATGCTGGCTCTACAAAGGCTCGATATCCTTGTCACCTTGTGCTTCATCAACCCCTATTGAAAAATCAAACTTATTCGGTGTGATAGATTCAGAGCATATACACGTAGGATATGGTTTCACCTATTTAAATATTCATGAAAGAAAATTTGAGACACATACACGCGAAGTCCTATGCTAATGACAATAAAGCACAAATAAATCCAGTGAGGAGTCCATAGTAGGTGTCTATAGCACCACAACTCTTGAGTAGACTGGGGAAGGTCGGGGTATCAGTAGCAATGAACAAAGGCAATCTCCATCGTGGAGGTTATGATTTCCTGTTGATGCGACAATGTGTGGATTATTTTATTTTATTAGAGGAAGTCAAAAAATTGAGTATTTTGTGGCTGCCATAAGTGTTATATAATCTACTGTAAGATATAGACCATAGTATACCATAAAGGTATTCGTTTACTAGAACTGAATGTTTTAAAATATACTCAAGGGCATGAGTGGTTCTCTAAAATAGTTATGTTATATTTATAACAAATGCACCAAATTGGATATTCTAGAGAGTAGTTACGTAATAAATTAAGAATATGAAGAAAGAGTGTTATAAAGTAAGGCATTTCGAAACCAAGCAAAGGGGGAAAATGAAAAACCTTATTAAATTTTTTTAGAAGCCCATGAAAGTGTAGGCACGAGGGATTGGATGTTTTGGAACAGGAATCAGATGGAGGAAGATTGGAAGGCTCTCAAGTTGCTGCCAACATTTTGGTTTTATATTTGTATGTAGAAAGGGAGGTTTTTTAACTTAATAAAGGTTTTATTACATATATTGTTTTGCTTGTGTTGGATATATTTAATGATGTTTTATGCATGGATATTGGTAGCATCTTTAAATGTTTTTTATTCATGTATTATTTCTTAGAATCTCGCCATAACCAGATTTTGGATTGTGTAGATGCAGGTCTAACCTGGTTGTGTTTTGTGTTCAGGAACTACCCTTTTTTGCAGCATAGGTCAGATTTGTTTGCAGTAGTTTTTCTTTGGTCATTTCCATATTATAGAATTTTAAATTTTATTTTTATTTTTATCTAACCCTATCCTTTTTTATTTTTTAAACTTTTGTAAATAAAATAAAAAAAGTAAAACTCCAAAAATAGATGCACTGGTCGAAGAATAAGCTTTAAAGTTTCATTTAGAGCAGTTTCAATTTTATTTTGAAGCAAATTCAAAATTCCAAAATTATATAAAGTTTACATTTTAAAAGGAATTTCGTAATTTCAAGTTTAGCATGATTTCATATTTTAGAGGAGATTCAAATATCAGGTTTTGCACTTTTATTTTTCAAGCAATAAATTAACCTCTCCTTATGAAAATTACAATTTCATTAAAGAGAGTAATTTATATGATATTTCAAAGGCTATATTTTTCAAATCTAGTCATTTAGATGATTTTATTTCATTCTCAAAGCAACATAAAATCCATTCACTAAGCAAGATAAAATGAATCTACTCATCATTTCAGATTCACATTTTAGAGATAGATTTTAATATTTTGTTTCATGCTCAAAATAAGGTTTAAAGAAGATAATTTTTTTTTAAAATATGCATAACAAAGGAAGATAAAATCTACCTAAAACACTTCAAGATAAAAAAAATTAAATCAATTTTCATCATGGTCATATGAGGGCCAATCACATCACATTTTATTTTCTTTTAAGTTTCATGAATAATCAATAGCATAGCATAATAAAGTAATACCAACATAGGTCCCTTGTTAACAGTTGCTTGCAAATCACTAAGGTATTCTAGCACTTATTTGACACATTTTTACAAACATACAAGCACACATTAAGTAAAAGGAACCTTGGAGAAATTTCTATTTCTTTGCAAGAGAGGGTTTTCTAATCAAAATCCTAACCGTGAGTGTGGTTTTGCAATTGGATAAAATTATCACTCAATAAATGGAAAGCTTGAATGGGAAGCTTACCAAAAGTCTATATATATCTATGTTTATCTAAGGAAGGGTACATATCACAAGGGCTATTGGAGGATAAGGGAAAGAATAGAGGAGATTCAAAGGTTGGATGTTTCCAGGTTGACTCTATCATGCATTTACTATGCTTTTGTTTACCTATGCTTTTGTAATTATTTTAGACCAATGCTCGTATAATTGCTTTAGGTCCTTTATTGGTGATAATACTGTTACCTGAAAGCACAATTTATATTTGGATTAATATATTGAGTAATTTTAGATTGACCTTATCTTATAATTTCATGATTGATATGTGCTTTTAAATTTGGGTTAGTATATTTATATTTGGATTGATGATTAGACTATATAATTTTATTAGGTCTGATATAATTTCATATCGATGATGACCTTATCTTATAATTTCATGACTGATATGTGCTTTATATATTTGAGAATTAATATGAGGCTGATCACAATATTTTAGATGATGGCCATGGCAAACCCTAACTTTGATTTTGGTTAGATATGATTAGTTGAAGATTCCTAATTTCATTTGATCCTTATCAACATGCAAAATGGGGGTATGAATAATTTAATCTCTAGATTGTCATTACCACAAATTTGTCATTGCCACCACCACCAATGGGGTCTTTGTGACCATCGTTTGGTGGTTACCTCTCTACTAGAGCAAAAGTGCCTTTATCATGCCCATTTTCCACAATACGCTAAATGTGGGATATATCCTTCTTACATTTTGTGATGGTGTAGTGCATGTGTGCTTTCTAAAGAGAATGTCGATGTTTTACCAATCAATCATAGGTCACTATTTTGTTATCGATTGAATCAAGGTTTTAATCCTTGTAGTTCATTTGACCATGCTCGAATTAAGGGAGTATTTGACCAACATAAACTTAACTTAATTCATCACCTACTTGCACTGTGCAAGTTTATCATCTATAAGCACCTTCCTGTGAATACCCAAAGCCATTTATTAAAGTTACCTTCTAATCTAAGTTGCATACCCTCTGATCCATATTCACGACTAGTCATGTCTAGGAAACATCTCCATTTTCTGTAAATGATATTACAGGGAATACTCTCTTCAACACACGCTATTAATACTCTGCTAAGAATCACAAACTGTGGGTTCACATTTGTGTTTAACCTTATCCTCCAAGGCATTTGAAAACCATAGATTCACCCTCAAAAATTCCTTATAGGTCCCATAATGTCTTTTATTACAAAATAAAAGTATTAAGGAGGATGTATGGCCTCTGTGTAGTTCTTGAAGGCATCAAGGCTTTGGTAACACACCTGGTCAAGGTAGAGTAGGTACTCAATTGATTAGTGTATCGGTATTTTGTCTTACATGTAGTATGATGTGGGATAAAGACACTTTAAATGTTGATGGGCACAATAGAACTTATAGCCAAGCACCTAGGTGCTTGGCTAAGCCCCACCTAAACCTTCTACCTTTCATTGACCGTTCACAACCAGAATATTGACACATGGATTCATGATTTGTATAAGTGCAATGACATGTGAATTTGTGTTATGGTTTAAGGTAACTTTCGTTCGATGTTTATTGATGGATATTGATAAAAGTAAAACCATTTTGAATATTTCTCTAGTTTAATATCCCACATGCTCCTTGTGGGAGCATGTGGAAGCCTTGATAATTGGGAAAGTCTTCCTATTGTATTAACCACATGGTGGTGGTCAAGCTAGCCGAGGAGGCTACGACACCAAATATTGGATGAATTAATGAATATTTGATCGAAAGGGATTCAGATTTGTGTAGTTGACTTGTTCCTTGGCATAATATGGAAGTTTGAATAATTGGAATGAAGTATGGTTTTGATCGAATTTCTAAACCATATTTTGGGTAAAATTAAATTATAATCATTTTGAATTTTTAGATACCCTTTTTATTTGAAACAAATACCTTTGCATATATTTTGCTAACAAGCTACTTGAAGTTCTCTAAAGACATCCAATATTAAGGAGTAATTGGTTACAATCCTAGATCTACTTTTAGGGGAAAATTATTAGTAAAGTACGAGTTCTCTTGTGGATAATTAGTTCATTATGGAATCAAATTTTGGAAGAAAATTTGATAGCATTTGATGAATATGAAAATTGTGGAAATTTGTAGAAGACTATAGTAGGGATATTATGGAAAATTTATAGCAAACCATAACAAAAGGTTGTGAAAACTTGTAAATATCTTTGTTTAAATGCTATTTCTGAGTGAATAGGAATCAACGAAAGTTGAATTATGAAAAGACCTTCTATATACATTGGGAAGAATGGATAGGGAATCTATTCTTGAGGAAATTATGGGATTTCCTCTTGATAATATATAGTTTTTTAAAAATGCATTAGATGATGAAATACATTAGAGATATTATTTTGTAGGAAAATGAAAGTATTGGAAAAAATGGATGTGGAATCTGTTCTTGGAGGGATTATGTGGTCTCTTCTATATTTAGACGACTTTTATCTTATAAATTTCACACCATGATGGATTAAATGGATTAATTATATCTAGGTTTGAGGAATGAATGCAAGATTCATTCTTGAGGAAATCATGAGGTTTTTTCATTTCTCAATTTATATGTATCTAATGAATATTTCATTTATGAGCTTCAATTGTAATGATGACCTGAAAATAGGAATGTGTGGAATTCTCCTATATCCATGTATTTAATGATGGTTCAAAAAAGGATCTTGGGATTATTTGTATCATTGTAAATTGAGACAAAAAGGATTAATGAAATATGAGGATGCATATTTTGAGGTTGGGTTGTTTCCCTTTGGGGTTTTTCCTAGGATAAACAATGTGTTATGGATATTTATTTTGTGGATTGGCACCTCTTGATTGATAGCTTATAATATGGATGATGCATTTATATTTCCATGAGATGATTACTAAAGTGATGCTTTGATTTTTGTTAACAAGCAATGTTCAATTTGTATAAGCATTATGCTACAATGGAAAGAATTATATTTACACTTGATGATAAATAAATATAATCATAGATGTTGCATGCAATGGTTTATGCTTGATTCAAGTAATAGTCTTGAAATAAATGAAGTAATATTTATGCTTTGGCTAAGAATATATGTATTCCACTACAATAGAAATAATTTCTTATTAATTAGAGGGATCAAATTGAATTAAATCATGATAGACTTAAAATTCATAATTAAAAAAGAGAGGAAAGAAAACAAGTAATGGAGTTAATAAACGGTTGTCCTGTGTGGCATTTGATTGTGAACTTTACATTGATCATATGTCATGATATAAAAAAAATTACTCTCTAGAGTTGGGTTGGAAATTTGGGTTGTTACAGTTGGTATTAGATCCTAGGTTTAGCTAATGGATTCTAATGTTAGGTCTAGGCTAACAAAAGTTTTGGGTATTGTTAAAATTCTATATGGTAAGACTTAAACTATCTTAAATAAAAATTAAAAATAATACAAGTTTGGTAAGGAAATAGTAAGGTTTTGGAGGTCATTGATGTGCAAGTCTCATTCTTCCATGTTTGATTGGAATAATTAAGGGAACCCTCCATATCTTGTAGATATTAAGTGGAATATCCTAGTATTGTACTTGGCATATATGAATCTAAGCTAGAATCCTCCCTTAAGCATTGTATGATGAACAAAAAGAGTTATTAGAATAATATATGAACACACTCTAGGAATAGGGTTATAAGCATACCTAAATATGGATCTCTAGTGTAACTTTGAGTTGAGAAAATTTAAGAATGATCAAGTGGGAAAAACTTAGATCCTATCTCTTATCATGGAGTTTAATGATGAATTGAGCAAGTAAGGTATATGATAGACACAAGGTGTCTATGTGGATCTATTTGATGATCACCTTAACTACCCATTGTGCACATGGCTCTAGTTAAGCATTGCATTTGATTGGTATTCTATCCTCATAGAAGAATGCTTAATATTCAAGGCATATGCCTACTCCTTGGCCAATTGGACCTATGGAGCTAGCATAATGTTTGATTTAAGTTAGGAATGAAATAATGGCATTCCTGATATTAACGGGGTTAAGATAGGAGAATTCCCAACTATGTGGTAAATAGGATTTACCACTGGTCTTAATGTAGGAGGGTTGGCCACTTCTATGCCACAAGATAGATGTTGACCACATTGATTCTGTGAAGTGCAAGCCTTGGACTTACTTGAAAATTTATATTAAGAGAACCACATGGAGATTTTTCTACAGTAACCTCTTGATCATAAACATAATTATGCGAGTCATAAAATTTTCTAAGAGTATTTGATATTGAATGATATCTATGGAAGTTAATCCATAAGGTTAGTTTTGGAAAGTAGGAAGTAAATCCCATTTGGAATTACAATTATGATAATACCTTGCGATGAGGCAAGTGTGTGGATATGATCATGGGATCATAAAAATAATATTTTATTTTATTTATATTCTTGATCAATGTTACAATACACTCATGGCCTTTGTCTAGAAGTTGTAGTGAAGAAATGATGAACCATTAGAAACTCAACACATTTAAATATGGAAGCCATCCTTCTCCCAAAAATCCTTGATATATATCCCAACTATGGCGAAGGAAGGCAAGGACATAGAAATTCTACATTTGAAAACATGGTCAACACCCAAATGTCACATCACCAACCTCCTCAAGTATCTCGACTCCACTAAATAGTATACCACCCAACCACCTGGATGGTGGTCAAGTTTAATAAGGTGTTATACACTATTTAAATATGGGATTACCCCACTACACATTGCATGTGGTATTATTATCCACACAGGACAACCTGGGGTATAAACCATCAACAATTGGTTTAAACAAAAATATCCCTTTGTATTATATCAAAAGGGAAAAGAGTTCCAATTTAAGAGGTTTGAGGTAGTAAAGAATGGCTACAAGAAATGTTGGAACTAGTCAGGATGGACTTATAAAACTAGCAGAAGTGTAGTCCTTGGAGATTATGTGACCACAAGAAAACCTCCTGGAGGATAAGAGTTAATCTAGAATTTAAGTAACTCTTAGGACATCTTGCATGGAGCAAGCATACCTCTAGAATAAGTAAATTATCCAATTAATGATAGTGGATTAAACATACTTAGATATAGCTTCTTGCATGGAGCAAGAATAACTATAACCAGTGCCAAGTGATTGATAATGAGATAAGCTAGTAACTAAAATCAACTTTGTATCAAATAAGTGATAATATGTAAGGTTTTGTGATGGTATCTTGCGTATAAGTAAACATGACCTAGATAGTTGTCAACAAAATAATAATGGTCATAATTGAAAATGGCTCCTAAGAGTAAGATACATAAATAAATGCATACAAAATTGATTTATGGAGTCATCGAAAGGGCAATGATAAGACATCATGAGGCCATATTAATGGGACACACATGAAGAAAATATACGATTTAAGCATGTTGGAAAGAAAAATTATTACCTCAAGAACTGAAGAGGAGTAATATGCCCTAAATAATTAAGATAGGATCATCGATGTAGGACATACGTGTTGATTGAGACATGATCTACGATGGATGTTGAATGAAATCTAAATAATCAAGGTATGATTGATTAGATTTCTGATCAAAATCAATGTACCATGAACTAGTAGCTAGCTGGATACTTGGTGAGAACCGAAGAAGCTATATTTTGTAAGCATTGAGAAAATGAGAGTTCTACCCATGGAGTGCAATATGGTAGCACTTATATTAGGGTTGTCATTGCTACTTATGAGCATAATGGGAGCAAGCCCCATAGTAATTCTTGTGATCATACTACTACTGCTTGCCGACTTGTTGATACATACACTTTGAGAAGGAGATATGGCTTCTAGTGGTGTCGGATCAAGTCAAGGAGGTAATGCGGTAGTAGAAAAATATGTGATTATAATGAAATTTGGTAGAACAACTGAAGGAACAATAGAGGTTTTTTCTAAAGAGGAGCTTCCTAGGCAACATGTACAAAGGGAGCAAGCCAAAGAAGATATATGGGCACAAGATAGGATGAGGCTAGAGATTGAGAGAGATGCAGCCATAGCAAAGTGAGATAGGCTCGGGCTAGTAATAGCATAAAGAAATAACTGGATATCATTAGCATTAACAACCTTACAAATAGAGAATGCACAACTATACCAAGCAAGGGAAGAATACATAGTTGCTTTCTTGACTGCTTATTTTGATGCATTGGTAGGACATGGTTTGCTCATTATATCTTATCCAAATGAAGGATTTCATCTTGGGCATGGAAGAACAACTCGAGCAACTTGAGCAACTACATGAGGTAGAGCAACCTCTAGGGTAGTTTCTCCGATAACCTCTCAAATAGGAGGATTAAGTCCAACACAAAGTAGTGATAGGACCGAGAGGCAGTAGCCTTGAGGATTATATGGATGGTTGAAAGTCACCATTTGTATATTATAAGGATGCTAGTTGTAACCCAAGGGGTTTTTCTTATGTAAATATGTATCCTTGTTATACAATATAATAAAAATGTTTAGACAATGTCTGATTTAGATTATTGTAGCATTAATAATCTATATAAACATGAATACATTTTTGTGGAAAAATGTTATCATACTAAGAATAATACTCTTGATTAGATCTCATTAAGAATTGAACCAGATGATCCCAATGCTTGTATCTTCTTACTTTATTATGATATTTTGGGTGGGACTCAGAAGATTCCATATAGCAGGTTCAATGCTTGTATCTCCTTGCTTTATTATGATATTCTGTGTGGGACTCAGAATATTCCATATAGCATATTAGATTTTGGAAGGTCCTAAGTAGGAAAGCTTGGACTAATTATCTTATACAAGGAGGTAAAATTCTGAACCTTGAAGGATCTAGCAGAAAACTTTTGCAAGTAGAGAATACCTTGGAATGAAAGAAGAAGAAAATTGGGATGCATCTAGGTGTGAGTCTAACAAACTTAAAGAGAGTTGGAAATTTTATTCTTAGTTGAAAATAATCTTAATGAGTAGGAATAGAGAGGTAAATTCTATTCTTAGCTAAGATTTGAAAAAATTTAACCTTAATGGAAAATATTAGACATGGAAAGTCTACTCTTAGTTAATGTAGGAACATTATCTAAAAAAAGAATAGATAGGGAATCTATTCTTGAGAGGAGTATGGGATCCTCTCTTGAAATTTTCTAAACTTTTTGAATGGCACCTTACGGGTAGTAAGTGTGACCATTGTTATCAGTGGATGATAACACTTTTGGAATGACACCTTATAGGTAGTAAGTGTGACCATTATTATCAGTGGATGATAATATGCTTGGAATAACACCTTATAGGGAGTAAGTATGATGGATGACACCTTACATGAAGTAAGAGTAGTCATAGATATTATCAGTGAATGATAATATGCTTAAGTGTAGTTATAAATAATGTCAATAGATGTTAATATGGCATCTTATGCATATTAAGTATGATCATTGCTATTTCTAGTAGAATTTGCAGATACTCAGAGACTACATATATTCAAGTTCTTTTCCTCCCACTATTGAGCCACTGGTGAATCAAGGTGGAAGAGCTAAGCAAACCCTCCAAATTTTGTGGGTCTTAAGTGATGTACCGTAGGCTCTTTTGAGGATTGCATTTGATATTTAAATCTCTTGAAGTATGAATTTAGTGTGATAGTCAATAGTTTGACAAAAAATTTAAACCAAGGGACATCAGGGATGATGCACTAGTGATGACAAATAGTTTTGCCAAGGAGGATTTCAAGATATATAGGTATCTTGAAATAATAATTATGAAACTATGTTTTTGTCTTTGATGACACCTATTTTATATAAAGGTAATTCATAGAAAGTACTATCAAGTCATTGATTGAAACTCTAGTGTGAAAGTTTTTGATAAATCTACTTGCATTTAGACTTATTTTGTCTAACTTATTATACACGATTTCATATATTCTCCTATGAAAGCATAACATGATGACAAATATATGTTTTTTTATCACTGTGTGGTGTAGATGATGAAATAAAACAAGATCTAGAGGAACCCCTCTATTTTAGCAAGTACCACTTGGGGAAAGTGGAGGCTATGTAAAATTGTGTTTTACTCATGCTTACTTGTTTTGCAAGAAACACAAAGGACTGTGTTTACTCCAAGAGGGGGAGTATGTCACAACCCTCCCTTGGCATGTCCCATTGATGATGAATATCGTATTTCATAGAGGCAAATATGATTAGAGGTTAATTAACATTGATGTTGAATATGTTATTACTAATTATTTGATGATTGTAGGTATTTCCAAGATGGCAAGGATAGCAATCACCATCATCAAATTGCTTGAAAGGGATAAATATTGCAAAAGATTCATCAAACATGGTGAATGTCAATATTAATGGATAAAATTAATAATTGATATTAAATTGCCCTAATTATTTTTAATATCTAGATGGTTTTTATTTTATCATTTTGTTACAAAAATGAAATAAAAAGAAATTAGGAAAAAAAAACTTCTAGAAGAGATAGAAATTTGGGCTAATTTCTAGGAGTAGAAAATTGAGCCAAGTTCTAGAAAGGAAGAAAATAGAGCCAAATATAGGGGCTGATTTCTAGAAAAAGAAAACCGTGGGTGTTTCAGTCTTCTTATGGTTGAATTAACCCCACTTTAGATCCTTCCTTCTACCTTCCTCCTAGCTTGACTTTTGAATGGAAAGGTTGAATGGGAATCTTACCAAAATTCTATATATCTATGTTTATCTAAGGAAGGGGAAATCTCACAAGGTCTATTAAAGGATAAGGAAAAATAAAAGAGGATATTCAAAAGCTAGATGTTTCCATATTGGCTCTATCATGCATTTACTATGCTCTTATTTGCCTATGCTTCCATAATTATTTTAGACCTATGCTAGTATAATTTCTTTAGGTCCTTTTATTGGTGATAAGATTGCTATCTGAAAGCATAGTTTAGATTTTGATTAGTATATTTAGCAATTTCATATCAACCTTATCTTATAATTTCATGATTGATATGTGCTTTTAGATTTGGGTTAGTATAATTATATTTGGATTGATGATCGACCTATATAATTTTTTTAGGTTTGATGTAATTTCATATTGATTATTACATTATATTATAATTTCATGACTGATATGTGCTTCATATATTTGGGAGTGACGACGAGGCTAAAAACAATATTTTAGATGATGGCCATGGAAAACTCTAACTTTGATTTTGGTTGGATTCGATTAGCTGGAGATTCCTCATTTCAATTGATGCTTATCAATATGCAAAATGGGGGTATGAATAATTTAATCTCTAGACTACCACTACCACAAAGTTATCACCGCCACCACCACCAACAGGGTCTCTATGACCACCATTTGGTGGTTACCTCTCTACTAGCATGAAAGTGCCTTTATCGTGCGCATTTTACATAATACATTGAATGTAGGATATATCCTTCTTATGTTTTGCAATAGTGCAATGCATGTGTGCTTTCTAAAGAGAATGTCAATGTTGAAGAACACAAGCTTATACTGAGAGGGGGGTGAACAGTATAAGACCACTTTTTACTTTTCTTTCCCAATCAATATTATGCAATGTATAGATAGCAATATCAACAATAGTAATCAAAGCAATGCACAAATCACCACACACAATAGAGACACCAATTTTACGTGGTTCACCCAATGTGGGCTACTCCACGGAGAAAATATTTCACTAAAATTTTCTCAATCAATCTCTTGGGAATCCTTTCCCTATTACAATGTTTATGGACCTCAGTCCAAAGGAGACACCAATCCCCTAATCAAGTTCATGGATCTCTATCCATAGGAGAACTCCTTTCTCCTTAGCTCTGACTGGTGATCTTCTAGAAGAACTACTACCCCCACTACTCTGGCTAATGGATCTCTATCCACTGAAGACACCTATCCTCACTACCCTGGCTAATGGATCTCTATCCACTGGAGACTGTCATCCTCTATACTCTATCACCTTCAAAGCTCTATCTCAAATCTATACTAAACACAGTCCTTCGGTCTAGCACAAATCTGCTCAATCTCTATCTCTAGTCTGGCACAAACCTATCCTCAAATCTACACCAAAATCTATCCTCAAATCTTTACTAAACATAGTCCTTCGGTCTAGCACAAATCTATCCTCAATATCTATCCTCTGATCTACACTAAACATAGTCCTTCGGTCTAGCACAAATCTATCCTCAATCTCTGTCCTCAAGCCTTAACACAAAGCTTGACTTAATCTCAAATCAACTCTGCTAGATCTGCCCCAAACCTTAACTCAAGGTTTGAACAAATCAATCAATCAACTCTGCTCTCAAGTCTTCTCAAAGACTTATCTCAAATATACCTTGTAAGCTTCCACAAAAGCTCACACTAATCTATCCACAAGTCCTCTCTAGAACTTGCCTAATCTGCTCTCAAGTCTTCACTAAGACTTACCTCAAATCTGCTCAACAAGTCCTCACTAGAACTTGTCCAAATCTGCTCAATAAGTCCTCACTAGAACTTATCCAAACTCATAGAAACATAAAGATAATTGTTAGAGACTCAATATGCTTCACACTTATCACAATGCTCAATTAATTTCAATCACTCTTTTAGAAACATATAGAGAATTGTTAGAGACTCAATATGCTTCACACTCACAAAATCTCAATCACTTTCAATCTCTCTTTTAGAAACATATAGAGAATTTTTAGAGACTCAATATGTTTCACACTCATCCACACTCAACCTCTTTCTCAAATCAATTCATAATATAGAACAATTTGTTTCATAGAACTTGAACTATCACATCAACACATCCACTTGACTAGGCTCAACCAACTCTACTCAACCAATCACTCAATGAAATAATCCTTGCTCACAAACCCTAGTCCAAGCATATGAACACTCACTCAAATATTTCCAACAATGCTTATCAATCAATCTCACATAACAATGATACTCATGATCTTTGCAAACCCTAGTTCAAGTTCTTCACTCAATTAATCACTTCAACAACAATGCTTATAAAACAAGGTTTTATCAACAACTCTTTATTCCAGAAAACCTTGAAGCATTAATTCAAAACACACTCAACAATGCTAACCAAACAATCCTTTTCACTCCAAATTTGCATTCACAACTTTCAACAATCACTCACTAGGAAGATGTGCCCATACCTTTTGTTTGATGTAGAAGTGCCCTTAGAAAAACCTGTCTCAATCACAATTTTCTCCTTTGCCAATTTCAATAGTTAGATGACAAATATCACATTAACTCTCTTTCAAAATATTTCTCAAACACAAAAATAATCAATCCCAAATACACCTTATTACTCCTTGAAATTAGCAATCATCAAATTACACATAAAAATAATCACTCAAAATGCTCCTTATAATCTCCAATTTAATAAATCAAACTTTCAAAAATAACCCTTCAGAAATAATAATTGCCTACCCTTTTATCTCCCTCAAAACACTTAATAACCAAATTTAATTTAGGCAAAAATTAAATCTTACAAACCCTCAAAAATTATTTTTCAACCTTAGGCACATAAAAATATTTTCTATTTTCTTTCAACCTTAGCACATTCCAAATTAAGTGACAAACCCAACAATCATCAGTGCATACCTTTGTCTCAACCACTAAAAGGCCTCGATGGGTTTTGACCCTAAAACCTCTCTGTCGAGCGCCTTACCAAGGTGCTAGCCCACCACGTGGGCTAGGCGCTCCCATGAGGAGGGGAAGGTGCTTGCCCCCTTTATCTCCTCGTTGGCACCACTTCCAAAAATGATGACCTTCCTTCCTTGCAAAATGTGAACCCCATGGGATTCGAACCTGTGTCCTCCTTGCCACAAACATCTTAACACCTTCTGTCATCGCCAGCTACGCTACGCGGTGCTGTGCAAGGTGAGAGGAGCCTAGCTCCTATTTGTCCCTTCTCTTCCATCGAACACTTTTTAAACATGAAAATTGCTGCTCTCTTTCTGCGCATAAATCAGAACATTGGCATTCGAATAATATTTGTGGGGAGTCTTAAGGCAAAGGTTTTGCCTTATATATATGTAGTGCCTTGATGTTATACACGTCGATGCTCAAATCAAATTTAAAAATTTGATTTATAAACTTTGCTTTATAACCCTTTTAGGGTTTATTTAAATTAATAAAAATTAATTTATAATTAAATTAAAATTAACTTATAATTAACTTAAGTAACATGAAAGTTAATTAAATTAATTAATAAATTAATTTATAATAAAATTATATTAATTAATTTATAATTAATTTAAATTTCCTTTTTAATATTATAATAAACTATTATAATATTATTTTCCTGGGCCTCTTCTTTGCCCTTTAGACCTCATCTGATTTCCTGGAATCGGGTCTTGATCAACTGAAGGTGGACTATCCTTTTGCACTTATTGGAGAACCTGAAATTGATGCTGCCCACTGAAACTACCATTGATTGGTGCTGAAAGCTTGACATCAATGACCACTCACTCTTGACATCAATGACAACTCATCTACTCAAAATGTCCAACAATCTCCCCCTTTGTCATTGATGGCAACCCAAATTATTTTTACCAAAACTTGACCTTTTTCTTGTTCTGCTCCCCCTGGAAATTGCTCCCCCTGACTCAATGCTCTCTCCTTAAACCAAATCTCTCCCCTTACTCAAATCTCTCCCCCTTTGACATCAATGGCAAAGGGTCACCTTTGGGGCTCGGGGCTAAGAATGAGTCTCTTAGCTTAGCCCCTCCCCCACCTCCTCTTGAGGTGGTTAATTCTAGGGTGGGAGTATTTCTACTCCCAGTAAGCATTGGTCTTTACCTTTGTCCTCTTTCCTTCTCATCTGATCCTTCTGATTCCTTTGATTGTTCCTGTTCATGTCCATGTTCTTTCTTCCATATTCTTTCTTTTCTATTCTTTTTCTTGTTCTTCTATTCCTATTCCTGTTCTTGTTCCTATTCTCATGCTTGATTCTAGAATGTCTGCTCTACACCACTTTGTTGTATGTCCATCATTATTGCACTTATAACACTTAATGTTATTATTCCTTGGAGGTGCAAATATCTTGGGATTTCTCCTAGTGAAGCCATCTCTATTCTTGTCATGTACCCTGCAATTCATTGCCTTGTGACCAAACTGATTACATGAGTAGCAATACCCATGGAAAAGTTACTTGTTCTTGAAGTTCCCATATTCTTGTCTTTCATGTGTCCTACACTGTGAAGCCATGTGCCCAAATCTGTGACATGAGAAACATCATCCATTGAAATTTCCTTGCCTTGACCTCATTGGTCTCTTAGTCTCTTTTTCTCTATGTTGGTTCATGTTCCATCTGTTTCTTCTTTGTGCATTGTTCCTTTCCTTGTTGAACTTTCTATTGTCCAACTCATCCTCAGAAGTCTCACTTTCTCTTACACTGTCTTCTTCTAAAGTTTCTTCTTCTTCAAAACTTGAGGTTGACTCTGTTTCTTGTTTCCTTTGAGCCTATTCAAAACCAAGACCTATTTTGTTTGTTGACCTTCTTTGTACCTTGATCATCTTATCTACAATATTTGAACTCTTTCCAAACTTGTGTAGCTTATCCTTGGACTTTTCTAAATCTTCCCTTAGTAGAGCTACTTCTTGTTCTAACTTTTCACATTCTAAGACCTTTGCTTCTAGCTTATCCTTGAACTTCTTTGTCTTAGCCATTGACTTGTTTAGATCCTCTATAAGCTTTCCTCTCTCTTCATCACATTCTTGAAACTGAATCTCAAGTTGGGAGTTTTGCTTTCTTACCTTCTTTAAAGTTTTAAGAGCATAAATAAGCTCTCCCTCAAGATCAACTCCTCCTTTTTCTGATTCTTCCTCTATTTGTTTGCCTTTGACAACATCTTCATTTTTTTTTGACTTGTCTTCTATAGGATCACCTCCTTCTTCTTCTAGTGCCATTAGAATATTCTCTTCTGGTCCTTCAAGTGTATCCTCATATTCATCATCACTGAAACTAAAACCATTCCTTGTACAACTATCTTCAAGATGTCCAAAATTACCACATCTAAAACACTTGAGAATTATTGGTGACCTTTTCTTAACTTCTTCTTTTTCTTCAATCAGAAATAAGACTTCATATTTATCATTATCTGAAAAACTATTATCACTATCACTTGAGTACTTACTTGCCTTGTCTGCATAGTAGCTCCTCTTTTGTCTTTGAAAGAACTTCTTTCCTTGTTTGCCTTGTCCATCCTTGCCTTTCTTTTGGTACCTGTATCTTTCTGATTCCCTGTTCTTGTGATCCTATTTTTCTTCATCATTGTTATTTTTAGCTTCTTGACAATCAGTTGCATAGTGACCATACTTTCCACAATTGAAACATCTAACAGATTTTGCATCTTTAAATCTTCTTGAATCCTTATTCCTTCTGCCATAATTAGCTTCTTCATCACTGGATGACTCATTGCTTGAATCTAACTTTTTGCCCTTTGTCTTCTTAGTAGCTTTGAATGCTGCTTCCTTCTAGGAATTAGGTTCCTCTTTTGTTCTTAACTCAAAAGTTATAAGAATACCAAGTAACATATCTCTTGTCAAAGAATCACCATCTTTTGATTCTTCTATAGCAGAAATATTTTCACTAAATATTTTTGGAAGAGATCTTAAGACCTTATCACAAACATCTGATTCTTCAACATTAAGTCCAAGTCCTTGCATGGCATTAACAACCTCATCTACCCAAAGTAGATAAGTACTAATGTTTTCCTCATCCTTCATTCTTAACTCTTCAAATTGCCCTTTGAGATTTCGTATCTTTGCCTTTTTGACACTTTTATCTCCTTCATATATGCTTTGCAACTTATCCCAAATTCCTTTTGCATCTCTACAATGCATAACTTTTATTGATTTTGTTCTATGCAAACCTCTCAAAATTGCATTCATTGCTTTTGAATTGTAATGTTGTAGAAGCTTACCTTCCTTATCTGTAGGTGGATCAACTGGTGGTATGTATCCATTTTCAACTACTTCCCAAATTTCATTGCCAAGTGCCATCAGGTGAATCTTCATTCTCATACTCCAAAATATATAATCACTTCCATCAAATATTGGTGTTGAATTATCTGAGGACACATTCTTAGAATCCATTGTGTTCTTGAAAGATTTTCCTTCAAGTTGTTAAACTCTTTCGAAGGAACCCACTCTGATACCAATTGAAGAACACAAGCTTATACTGAGAGGGGGTGAACAGTATAAGACCACTTTTTACTTTTCTTTCCCAATAAATATTATGCAATGTATAGATAGCAATATCAATAATAGTAATCAAATCAATGCACAAATCACCACACACAATAGAGACACCAATTTTATATGGTTCACCCAATGTGGGCTACTCCATGGAGAAAATATTTCACTAAAATTTTCTCAATCAATCTCTTGGGAATCCTTTCCCTATTACAATGTTTATGGACCTCTGTCCAAAGGAGACACCAATCCCCTAATCAAGTTCATGGATCTCTATCCATAGGAGAACTCCTTTCTCCTTAGCTTTGATTAGTGATCTTCTAGAAGAATTACTGCCCCCACTACTCTGGCTAATGGATCTCTATCCACTGAAGACACCTATCCTCACTACCCTAGCTAATGGATCTCTATCCACTAGAGACTATCATCCTCTATACTCTATCACCTTCAAATATCTATCTCAAATATATACTAAACATAGTCCTTCGATCTAGCACAAATCTACTCAATCTCTATCTCTAGTCTGGCATAAACCTATCCTCAAATCTGCACCAAAATCTATCCTCAAATCTATACTAAACATAGTCCTTCGATCTAGCACAAATCTATCTCAATATCTATCCTTGATATCACTAAACATAGTCCTTGATCTAGCACAAATTTATCCTCAATCTTCTGTCCTCAAGCCTTAACACAAAGCTTGACTTAATCTCAAATCAACTCTGCTAGATCTACCCCAAACCTTAACTCAAGGTTTGAACAAATCAATCAATCAACTCTGCTCTCAAGTCTTCTCAAATACTTATCTCAAATATACCTTGTAAGCTTCCACAAAATCTCACACTAATCTATCCACAAGTCCTCTCTAGAACTTGCCTAATCTGCTCTCAAGTCTTCACTAAGACTTACCTCAAATCTGCTCAACAAGTCCTCACTAGAACTTGTCCAAATATGCTCAATAAGTCCTCACTAGAACTTATCCAAACTCATAGAAACATAAAGAGAATTGTTAGAGACTCAATATGCTTCAATACTTAAATAAAGCTCAATTACTTTCAATCACTCTTTTAGAAACATATAGAGAATTGTTAGAGACTCAATATGCTTCACACTCACAAACTCTCAATCACTTTCAATCATAGAAACATATAGAGAATTGTTAGAGACTCAATATGTTTCACACTCATCCACACTCAACCTCTTTCTCAAATCAATTCAGAATATAGAACAATTTGTTTCATAGAACTTGAACTATCACTTCAACACATCCACTTGACTAGGCTCAACCAACTCTACTCAACCAATCACTCAATGAAATAATCCTTGCTCACAAACCCTAGTCCAAGCATATGAACACTCACTCAAATATTTCCAACAATGCTTATCAATCAATCTCACATAACAATGATACTCATGATCTTTGCAAACCCTAGTTCAAGTTCTTCACTCAATTAATCACTTCAACAACAATGCTTATAAAACAAGGTTTTATCAACAACTCTTTATTCCAGAAAACCTTGAAGCATTAATTCAAAACACACTCAACAATGCTAACCAAACAATCCTTTTCACTCCAACTTTGCATTCACAACTTTCAACAATCACTCACTAGGAAGATGTGCCCATACCTTTTGTTTGATGTAGAAGTGCCCTTAGAAAAACCTGTCTCAATCACAATTTTCTCCTTTGCCAATTTCAATAGTTAGATGACAAAATATCACATTAACTCTCTTTCAAAATATTTCTCAAACACAAAAATAATCAATCCCAAATACACCTTATTACTCCTTGAAATTAGCAATCATCAAATTACACATAAAAATAATCACTCAAAATGCTCCTTATAATCTCCAATTTAATAAATCAAACTTTCAAAAATAACCCTTCATAAATAATAATTGCCTACCCTTTTATCTCCCTCAAAACACTTAATAACCAATTTTAATTTAGGCAAAAATTAAATCTTACAAACCCTCAAAAATTATTTTTCAACCTTAGGCACATAAAAATATTTTCTATTTTCCTTCAACCTTAGCACATTCCAAATTAAGCGACAAACCCAACAATCATCAGCGCATACCTTTGTCTCAACCACTAAAAGGCCTCGGTGGGTTTTGACCCCAAAACCTCTCTGTCGAGCGCCTTACCAAGGTGCTAGCCCACCACGTGGGCTAGGCGCTCCCACGAGGAGGGGAAGGCGCTTGCCCCCCTTTATCTCCTCGTTGGCACCGCTTCAAAGAAAACGATGACCTTCCTTCCTTGCAAAACGTGAACCCCATGGGATTCGAACCTGCGTCCTCCTTGCCACAAATGTCTTAACACCTTCCACCGTCACCAACTGCGCTACGTGGTGCTTGTGCAAGGTGAGAGGAGCCTAGCTCCTATTTGTCCCTTCTCTTCCACCGAACACTTTTTAAACACGAAAATCGTTGCTCTCTTTCTACGCATAAATCAGAACATTGGCATTCGAATAAGATATGGTGGGGAGTCTTAAGGCAAAGGTTTTGCCTTTATATATATGTAGTGCCTTGATGTTATACACGTCGGCGCTCAAATCGAATTTAAAAATTTGATTTATAAACTTTGCTTTATAACCCTTTTAGGGTTTATTTAAATTAATAAAAATTAATTTATAATTAAATTAAAATTAACTTAAGTAACATGAAAGTTAATTAAACATGAAATTTAATTGTCTCAATCACTATCTTTGGCAGGTGTGGTTAGAAAGGAACCATAGAGTCTTTAATGAGTCTATCCATGATCATAAAACTATCATTGCCAAAATCCTATCCTTTGCCAACGAGAATGTGAACTTTATCCCTTTTGATAGTTGTAAACCTCATCTGTAGGAGACCATGATTGCTCAATATTTAAGCTTAACCTTGTTAGATGAGTTTGTGCCTAGGGTAGTCAACCCTAGAGCCAATTTTAAGTGGTACCCACCTCCTACGGGTTGGTTTAAGCTTAATTTTGATGGAGTGGCTAAGGACAATCTTGGCAGAGCAGGCATTGGCGACATTGTGCGAGATCATAATGAGAATATGATGCTTGCATTTTCTGAATATTTGGGAACAAGGATGAACAATGAAGCTTAAGCTAGAGCTATGTGGAGAGGCCTTCAAATGACTCAAGACTTAGAAAGCAATTTGATCGTAGAAGGAGACTCTATGCATGTTATAAATCTCCTCAATAATTGGAAAACACCTCCTTGGAGGATTAAAACAATTGTTTAAGAGGCTAGGATCCTTTTCTAGGGAAGACAGGACATAAAATCCCAACATGTCTTTTTGGAAGCTAACAAAGTTGCTGATAAGCTGGCAAATTTGGGTGTCGATGGTGACAAAATTTTCAAATGGGAACACGGTGTCCCGAGTGAAGTAGAGGAGCTTATTAAAAAAGAATGCCAATAATGATAGTCGAATTTACCAACAGGGAAGGCACTGTAAGTTCAAAGGCTATGAGTATTCCCGTCTCTTTTTTGAAATGGACTCACAATAAAAATTATTTGAGCTGTCAGTCTTGGTGGATGCTGCTTGGAAATACCACAAATACTAATGGGGATAGTCACATGTCAGATAACATAGCTCCTAGTCATCTTAGTAATTTGAGGCTGGTTGATATTCACAGGGCAAGAAATAAATGTCAATATAAGACTTCGAACCAGAGCCACGTGGACCACCAGATAGCCAACGCCATAAATCTAGCCAGTAGGTTCACTTATCCAAGGCTGATTTGCCAATACGGGATGTGGTCCCAAAGCATGTCATATACGGAAGAAAGCAATTACCAAATAATTATTAAGAGTAACTGTCAATACAGAGATTGTGGGAGTTTTTTTCAGTACTCTGCTATGTGTGTCTGTAGCTTTTTGTTTCTCCACTATTTCAAGGAAGGGATCTGTGTCTATTTATTTTTTGTAATTATGATGCAGGTGTGTTTTCTCGAGGTATACCCAAAATATTGTATGGGAAGTTTCTTTTTGATAATAGGCTATGTGCCTTACTGGATGTAATGGCTTTGGCGGCATGTAGATTTTACATATATAGGATCCTTAGTAAGGACATGTTCATCAACAACCTTGGGCTGATTTTTGTAAAAGGTTTTGGGTCAACCTGTAAAACCCGATATTAATGCTATAGTATCTTATCTACCAAAAAAACATGAAATTTAATTAAATTAAGTAATAAATTAATTTATAATAAAATTATATTAATTAATTTATAATTAATTTAAATTTTCTTTTTAATATTATAATAAACTATTATAATATTATTTTCCTGGGCCTCTTATTTGCCCTTAAGACCTCATTTGATTTCTTGGAACTAGGTCTTGATCAACTGAAGGTGGACTATCCTTTTGCACATATTGGAGAACCTGAAATTGATGCTGCCCATTGAAACTACCACTGACTGGTGTTGAAGGCTTGCCATCAATAACCATTCACTCTTGACATCAATGACAACTCATCTACTCAAAATGTCCAACAAATATTTTACCAATCAATAAAAGGTCACTATTTTTTTATGGATCTAATTGGGTTTGAATCCTTGTATTTCACTTGACCATGCTCAGATTAAGGGAGTATTTGACCAGCATAAAATTAACTTAATTGATCACCTGGTTGTAGAGTGCAGGTTTGTCATCTCTAAGCACCTTCCTATGAATACCCAAAGCCATTTATTATAGTTACCTTATAATCTGAGTTGTGTACCCTCTGATCCATATTCATGTCTAGTCATGTCTAGGAAACATCTCCCTTTTCTGTAAATGACATTACAAGGAATAATATCTTCAACACGCACCATCAATACTCTTATAAGAATCACAAATTGTGGGTTTGCATCTATGTTTAACCTTGTACTTCGATGCATTTGGAAACCTTAGAGTCACCCTCCAAAACTCCTTATAGGTACCATAATGTCTGCTATTGTGAAATAAAAGTATTAAGGAGGATGGATGGCCTCTATATAGTTCTTGAAGGCATCAAGGCATTGGTAACACACCTAGTAAAGGTGGAGTAGGCACTCAATTGATTAGTGTATCGATATTTTGTTCTACATGTAGTATGATGTGGGACAAAGACACTTTAAATATTTATAGGCACAATAGAACTTATAGCCAAGTGCCTAGGCACTTGTCTAAGCCCCACCTAAACCTTTTGCCTTCTGTTGACCGTTCACAACCAGAAGATCAACACATGGATTCATAATTCAGATAAGTGCAATGACATGTGAAATTGTGTAATGGTTTAAGGTAACTATCATTCGATGGTCATCAATGAATATTGATAAAAGTAAAACCATTTTAAATAATGCTCTAGTTTAATATACCACATGCTCCCCATGGGAGCATGTGGAAGCCTTGATAATTGGAAAATTCTTCCTATTGTAATAACCACATGGTGGTGGTCAGGCTAGCTGAGGAGGCTAGGGCACCAAGTGCTGGATGAATTAATGAATATTTGATTGAAAGGGATTCAGATTTGTGTAGTTGACTTGTTCCTTGGAAGAATCTAGAAGTTTGAATAATTGGAATTTCTAAACCACATTTTGGGAAAAACTAAATTATAATCATTTTGACGTTTTAGATACCCTTTTTATTTGAAACAAATACCTTTGCATATATTTTTCTAACAAGCTAATTGAAGTTCTCTAAAGACTTCCAATATTAAGGAGTAAGTGAATACAACCCTAGATCTACTTGTAGGGAAAAATTATTAGCAAAATACGAGTCCTTTTGTGGATAATTAGTTCATTTTGGAATCAAATTTTTGAATAAAATTTGATAGCATTTTATGAATAAATTGGATATAATCTTGGATCAAATTTTGGGAGGAAATTTTTGATAGCATTTGATATAAACTAGGGTCAAATGTTGGGAGGAAAATTTGATAGAAATATTACTAAAGGACTATAATTGCAAATTGTGATAAATTTGTAGAAGACTATAGTAGGGATCTTGTGGAAATTTTTTAGCAAACCCTAACAAAAGGTTGTGAAAACTTGAAAAGATCTTTGTTTAAATGCTATTTCTGAGTGAATAGGAATCAACAAAAAATGAATTATGAAAACACCTTCTATATACATTGATAAGAATGGATAGGGAATCCATTCTTGAGGAAATTATGGGGTTTCCTATTGATAATATATAGTTGATTAAAAATGCATTAGATGATGAAATGCATTAGAGATATTATTTTTTAGAAAAATTAAAGTATTGGAAAGAATGGATGTGGAATCTATTCTTGGAGGGATTATGGGGTCTCTTCTAGATTTAGATGAATTTTATATTATAACTTTCACTCCATGATGGGTTGAATGATATAATGATAAATAGTTTGAAGAATGAATGAGAGATTCATTCTTAAGGGAACTATGAGGTTCTCTCTATTCTCAATGTATATCCAGTGAACATTTCATTCATGTGTTTCAATTGTAATGATGACCTAAAGATAGGATAAATAGTTTGAAGAATTGAATGATATGTATCTAGTGAACATTTCATTCATGTGTTTCAATTGTAATGATGACATAAAAATAGGAATGTGTGGTATTTACCTATGTCAATGTATTTAATGATGGTTTGAAAAGAATATTTAGGATTCTTTGTATCATTGTAAATGGAGAGAAAATAAATAATGAAATATGAGGATGCATATTTTGAGGTCGGGTTGTTTCCCTTTGAGGATTTCCCCAGGATAAAATATTGTGTTATGAATCTTTATTGTATGGATTGGCACTTCTTATTTGTTAGTTGTTAATATGGTTGATGCATTTATATTTTGTGAGATGATTAGTAAAGATTTATATGATGCTTTTATTTTTGTTAATAAGCAATGATCAATTTATATAAGCATTATTTTTTTTAAGTTAAAAATTTTTCATTGAAGAGGGCATTTGAAAGACACCCTAATGCCTTAATAAATCAGAAGATAAAAAGGATACAAAGACCACAAAAAAAGTGAGCATCCTTGAGAACCAAGTAATAGAAAGGAAAGCAAAAATGACCCAAACAGAAACAGAGAAAACCCCAAAATGAACAGAAACCATAAAACAGACGCCTATCAAGCAATTACAAATTCATTAATATCCTCCTTCTTGGCATCCTTAGTCTCATCCTTAGGGATGTACTTGAATATTTCCTTAGCTATATCTAGAACCTCGTCATCCTTAGTTTTATTTTTAGTTTCAATTGTAGATTTAGTAGGAGTATCCTCTGCAAAATTGTCACAAAAAAATAGAATATTAAGAGAATTATCGTGCTCTTTAATTTGTGAAATTGCTCCTCCAATCATAGACATGGTTCTCTCCAGGTGAGCAATCATGATCGAAGTGGTCTTAATAACATATTTCTGGAGAAATTCCTCCATAGGATCATTCTGGTCATCCTTAATAGCGTCCTTTGGCTTCCATGGACTCTGAAGTTCCTTGTTTTTGAGCCGTTGAAATCTCCTTGTGGGAGTCACCTCAGCCTTGTTCCTCTTTTTTTCCAGCTCTAGGACCTGATGCCTTTCCTCCACCTTCTTCCTTTTAGACCCACAAACCTTAGAGCCAGGAGTAGATGAATTATTATCCTCTGTGTTATCTGCCTATTGTTCCTACGTAAAAACATTTCCCTTAGGAAATTTGTCCAAGAGAAAGGTATACAACACTTTAAAAAGCCCTTGATGAGAGGGCCACGCTTCCTCCTTCTTCGAGCATGTTGAAGTGATAGAATAATCCATAGATAGAAAAAGAAATTCAAGAATATTGAGTTGCTTAACCTCCCTAAAGTGGTTCACAAAGGAGATGTGGAAGCTTCTGAGCTATGAATTGGGATCATCCACCGTTATATACTCCATAATGTGCTTTATCACTTCATTCCAAGGGGTAGGTAGATCTCCACGAAACATACCTAGCTTGATGATCCTCCTCATGGGTAATTTTAGCTCAAATTGACTTAGCTTGGCATCTCAGTTGTGCTTCTACACACAATTCATCCTACTAGTGGTTGCCCTGTAATTTCATCTAGAATGCTAACATCCACTTGAAACTCAATGTCATTAATGATTACAATACCATTTTCACATGTGGATGCAAAGACCATGTTGATGTCTCAATCTATTCAAAAAAAAATCTTGAAGCATGACATGAAACCTTTGTCTCTAAGGATGGCTTTCGTGATAGGTTCAATAGAAAGTGAGTCTAGCTCAATGAAGCACATCCTGTCAGGAAGCCAATGCAAGAAAATGAAACAAACAAAAATATCATGGGGATGATGTAAAAAGAAAAGGACAATGTAGAAATATTCCACCATAAAGCTTTTGTAACCCACTGATATGTTTGGAAATTTTTGGAATCCCTCCACCTTTCTCCTCACAAAATACCAAGACCTAGGGAAAAGTACATGTAAGAAAAGGTGAACAAAAGGGTGGTAATCCTTGATCAACTTGAGTTCCCAACAGAGATAATTTTCCATGAGAATAGAAAGGCATGCCCAGCCTTGGAGGGTTTGGCCTATCAAAACTAAGAATTAACTCCATCGGTGAACTCACAGACAAAAACCAAAGCAAAAGGTTTTAAGAAATGACAAGGAACAAGAATGGACATGAGCATAGGAAACAAGCGATGAGAGTGAAGCACTAGGTATGGCAGTGAGCGATGAAGAAGGGACCACATGTGGATGGGAGACTAGTAGCTAAAGAAGATTGGGAAGGATTAGCCCTAGAAAATATAGGAAAAATGGCCAAAATTGGAATAATTGGGCAAAAGGCGGTGACATGGGTAAGTGGCACAAGGAATAAGAACGACACAAGGGGAATGTACAAAAAAACCCAATCGACTATGCAGATCCAATTTAATAAGTGCCTTGAGAAGATAAATGCCATCATGAAAAAGATCAGTTTGAAAAAGGTGATCGTGAGAAGATACAACTCACGTGATATATTAAGGTCTAAAGAACACCACATTTTTTATCTTATGAACCTGCAATAATGAAAATTATGCATTTTTATGATTTTGGACTTTATAATGCTGCAATGGAAAGAATGATATTTGCACTTGATGATTAATAAAGCTAGTAATATATGTTGCAATGGAATGGAAAGAATGATATTTGCACTTGATAATTTATATAAGCATTATGCTGCAATGGAAAGAATGATATTTGCACTTGATGATTAATAAAGCTAGTAATAGATGTTGCATTTACTATTCCATGGAATGGATGTCTAAATATGATGCAATGGTTTATGCTTGATTCAAGTAATAGTATTGAAATGAATGAAGCAATATTTATGCTTTGATCAATAATGTATGTATGGTTTCCACTACAATAGATATGATTGCTTATTCAATTAGGAAGGAAGTTCATAATTGAATTACAATAAATTGATAAGTAATTAAAATTCCTAATTAAAAAAGAGAGAGAAACAATTAGATGATGGAATTAATAAACATCATGAAGGTACATAAGGTTAGATGGGATTTGGTCACTCCTATCACAAGAGTTGACATTGACCATATCATAAATCTCTTGGCTACTTACTATCTTGATTGATGTCAGTTTAGGCATACTTGATTATGAATGTTACATTTATGATATGTCATGATATATATATATATATATATATATATATTATTCTCTCTTGATTTGGATTGGAAATTTGGGTTGTTACACTTCCCACCAGGTAATGCTACCAAATATTAAGGGCGTATACAACTATTGCTAGCTCTAGATCATGCATAGCATAATTGACCTCATGCTTCTTGAGCTTCCTCGATCCATAAGCTATGATTGCCCCTTCTTGTGAAAGCACTCCATCCAAACCTTCCAAATATGTATTTGTGCAAACCAATAAATTACCTTGAGGGTCTAGAATCTTTAATATGGGTGTTGTGGTGAGTTTCTATTTGAGTAATTCAAAATCTACCTCACACTTATCTATCCATTTTAACTCTTTCCCATTTCTTTAAAGGTTAGTTATCACATAGGCTATCTTGGAATAATCTTTCACATAACACCTATAATAACCAGTCATACCCATGAAGCTTCTCACTTCAGTCACATTTGTGGGAGCTAACCAATTTAATATGGCCTCTATTTTCTTTGGATCTACTACAATTTATTTTGCTGATATTATGTGCCCTAAGTATTGTACTTCTAACACATAAAAAATCACTCTTGGATAGATTCCCTTAAAGTTTGTTCCTCCTTAACAATTCCATTATGGTTCTAAGGTACCTATCATGCTCCTTCCTATTTCAGGAATAAATCATAATATTATCCAAAAATATAAGGAAAATTAGTCTATGTGCTTTTTGAATACACTATTCATTAGGTTCACAAATGCTATTGGAGCATTTGTTAGTCCAAAGAGTAGGACTATAAATTCAGTGTATATATCAGGTTTTGAATATTATCTTATGGGTATCCTCTTCATATATTCTTAGTTGGTGATATCCATATTTCAAATCAATATTAGAAAAGATGGTGGCATCCTTCAATTGGACAAATAGATCCTGAATATTGGGTAAGGGATATCTATTTTTAATGGTTACCTTGTTGAGAATCCTGTAATCTATGCACAATCGTAAGGAACCATCCTTCTTCTTAACAAATAACATGGATGCACCCCTTGGTGACACACTTAGATTAATCAATTCCTTCTCCAACAACCCTTGTAGTTGTATCTTTAGCTCCTTCTCTCAATGGGATTCATATTGTAAGAAGCTCTATGAATAGGCTCTATTTTGGGTTTCAGCTCAATAGTGAAATTGAATTCTCATTTTGAAGGTAGCCCAAGTAAATCCTTGGGAAACACATCCCTGAATTCCTATAGAATTGAGTGTTTTACAAACACTTATTCCTTATTCTTTTCTTCGATTTCATTGAGCTTTACAACAAAAAATGTTCCTCCCTTCTTGATGGTCTTCTTTTATTGCATTGAAAAAGAATTTGGGGTTGGAATATTCCTTGTTCGCTTTGGAATCTTAGTCTTTTCTTGCCATATTTTGAATAATCAATCCACATTTCATATAAATTGATCATAGCCATAAAGGCTTCTAGCTAATCCATCCCTAAGACTACATCAAAATCATATAATGGTGCTACATAAAGATATCTAATCGTCGTACCTATAGGTAAGGTAATTGCAATCATAGGATAAAATTGATCCACATAGTAGGTTTTTCATGAACCATACTCGAATTTCCACCCATGTGCCAAGATCCCTAGAATTTTTGGTATATCCTTGATCAAACTAGTTGAAACAAAGCTATTAGTAGCTCTACTATCTATTATAATTTTTACATATTTACCAAATATCTTACTATTTATAAGAAGTAGCTTGTCGTTCCATATTTTGATTTCCTATCACTGCATAGATCTTATGAGCAGGTTCCTTGTGTGCAGGTTCCTTTCCCTTCGAACTCAATGCTACTTTATATAGGCAACAATTGAAATAATATGGATCTCCATAATCATAGTAGCCACCCTTGGGTCCTGGGTGTATTCCTTGATTTTGTCCCTCTTATTTCATAACTAGTGGAAGGTTGGGCATCCCCTATGGTGGTAGCTTGTAATTATGGTTGTTTTCATTTTTATTCTTTCCCTAAAAATTCCTCTTGAACTTTCCTTGTTTCCTATCATTTCTTTTATCATGCTTTGGGATACTTTTGTTTGTTTGTTCTCTCTCCCATTTCATGAAACCTACACTATTTCTTTTCATGAGTGCCTATCTATCTTTATCATATGCTTCTTAATAATCAAAGTAGGGATTTAGATAAGTCTTTGCTTTCCTAACTAGGTCATAAACATTTTATAGTATTTTAGGCTCACACATATTTACTTTATGCCCAATCCTAGGATCTATTCCTAAGATGAATTTTTGGATCTTCATATTCTCATCATAGGTGGGTATATACTTCAACAACTTAACAAAAATTTTATAGTAGGCTTCCACTATTTTGATTTCTTGTAAAATATTGGTGAGATCATTAAATTTCTTGGAGTAGAAGTGTTCTGTGAGGAACCTCTCCTTAATGGTGATAACAAAATCCTTTCATTTCAATTCAAGAACCTCAAATTTTATTTCTCTACTCAAAGTCTCCCACCAATCCAATATAACAGAATTCAAGTATAGAGTGGCATAATATGTTTGGGTTCCTATGGAGTAATTATTCATAGTGAAGAAAGTTTCCAATTCCTTCAACTATGCTTCAACTGCATCACCTCCCTCTTATCCATTAAACTTGGAGGAGCGTACATGCTTCCAATCGTTAGCTATTTTTACCTCCAACAAAACCCTAGCCTCTTGTGCTTCTGTAGTAGGGATATTAGCTTATCTAGTTTCAGAGTCCCTAGTCTGTGGATCCTGATTTACTAAGGCTTCCAACATTTATCTCTACTAATACATTTGTTCTTGCATCAGAGAAAATATTGTAGTGAGGTACTCCTCTCCAAAATAATTACCTAGAACTTCATTCGATGTTCTAGCCTCATTGTTACCCTATCGGGTCTACTTATTTGATGAGGCAATACTTTATTTCCTCGTTCTTGGTACCATTATCCCTTGGTTACACAAAGAGAGTGATTTTAAATTAGGTCATAATTCCTTCCACAAATTGCATTACTAACTAACTAATTAAGTCATCCACTACTAAGTCTAAATATGAGTACCAACTATTACCCTTACTCCTTGTAGGTTATAGTCTTATTAGAGGGTGTATACCTTCTACCTCTTCATCACCTAGTATTTTTATGTCTTATCTAGGGAAGCTTATAGTCCTACGACCATGAGATCTGATACCAGATGTCACAACCCAAAATTCGAACCCACTTGTCATTACTTGTCATTTTTTTGTTAAGGATATTGTCTCAAACCTACTCAATAAGGACCCACTTCTAGGGATTGACTTATGTCCTTAGTGGCCCTTAGCTAAGTTTTCTATCCCATCTATACAATGAGTCAACTTATCTTCCTAGAACCAACAAAGATTACACTCATCTCTACACATTATATATGTCTATCTATGTAAGAGCACTAGGTGTAGTATATGGTAAGCTATCTATCTCAATGTCATGTTGATCTAGCTTATGCATTTTTTTCTATGAAAATGGAAGTGCTAACCTCTACACCTACATAAATCTATCTATATAAGTGCACTAGGCACATTGGATTTAGGCCATCCATCTCATATCCATGATGAGCTAGATATTCAATAAATAAGTATAACTCCAAGTCTTAATCCTTGGATAACTTATTAAGTCTCTTCCATTTGCATTATTAAGGTACATCATGCAAGGCTTACAATCATCCCATGAAATTATTGATAAGTAATTAAAACACAATCTATGAAAGTATGAAACCATATGAAGTACCCATTGCTTAAAGTGCATAGAAATTTAATTAGCAATTCCAAATAAGCAAACTCATAGACAAAGGAACTCCACACATAATCATGAAACATCTCATATATCCTAGGAACCCTCATGGGGAATAAACCCAACCTTAAATAATTTCCTTGTTTTATTTCATAAAGTGATTGGTTCATACATTGAATCAAAGGCACCCAATAATACCTTTGTTCCCAACATAAGAATTTCATAATTCTTATGATATTACAATATGAATTATTCCTCCAATCCATAAACACAAATTGGGGAAGGGCTCTCTAGATCCTTCCAATAAAATTCCACATCACACCCCCTGTAGTTTTACCTTTTCCCTTACTAGGACGGGAGTATAAATCAAAGAATAACTTCTGTTCAATGAGTTATATCTTTCTAATTTAATTAACATATAACTAGGCTACCCTAAAAAGGGTCCCATGTTCCATGGTAAATTCTACAACGTAATGCATATTTTTCTATACCTTGGAAACATTAATCAATCATGGAAATTCAACACAAATTGTATCTAAGAGAATTGAATTTCCCATCAACTATTCAATCATTCATATTTTAGCATCACCTTTCAATAGATACCTACAATATTACTCATTTCCAACACTAAATAACCATGCACAACCTATAATAATCTTCAATGAAATTCAATATTAAACACATGGTGAATATTCACAACATCCATCAACTTCACACTAGTTAATATCATTTATATTGTAATTCATATTAACTAAAAAAATGCATCTAGTTAACTTTAACATAATCATGTGCTAACCGTGATGTTGCCTCTATTAATTCAACATAATCAAATATTGTTACATCTGATTAAATTCATCAAAATTTTATATTGCCTAACATATTACGATATTATATTTATGTAATAAAATTACAACACAGTCAACAATGCCCTGGCTTAGATGCCACATTAATTAGATTTACAATATCGAAAACCATCCTAAGCAATACTAATAAATTTCAACATATTCATCTTTCTAAACTTCATATAATCAATAGTGGCACATCAATAATTTATAGCTTATGAGAATTTCAATATTATTAAATTTTGATAATCAACAACATGCATTACTAATCCTCAACATGCGATCAAACCCCAAAATAATTTTCCATTTGTAAGGGTGCACGATGACAGCTGACCCACAACTACACAAGTCTACAATTACAATGAAACATGGTGAAAAGGGGTAAACAACCATCACAGTCGATCACAGTCAATATGGAACCAACAACTAGTGCACAGGAGGCCACTAGGGAGTGATCCTTTCCAACCATCATAAGGTGGTTGTTCCAACATAGGGATAGAGAACTTTATAAGGTGCCCCTCAGGATATCTCCTATCCCATGTGGGATAATAGAGATGAGGGCCTGATCAGCCCCTAGTCTGACCATGCCCTCAAAGTGCATAGGCACCAAAACCAAACTTTTATACCTAAATAGACCTTAGGATAGCTTAAATTAAATTAAATTAAACAAGACAATGAAGGAGGTAACTGGGAATGGTAGATAACATAGGTACACAAGAAGGTGGTATACTTTGGTTATAAATTCTAACTGATGCATCTCTCGCATAGGCACAATTAAGGTATATCAAACTAGATACATTGATAAACAAAGCCATATGTGCCTTATAAAAACTTGGAGAAGAGAACCATAGTAAATAAAGAAAGATTGTTTTTAGACAAAGACACAGTCTCACACATATCTCCATTTTACTTAAACTAAAACAACTGGTACAATATTGTTTTTAGACAAAGACACAATCTCATGCATATCTCCATTTTACTTAAACTAAAACACATCCATAATTCATTATTTTACAACCAATGAATCACCTTTCTTTTAATAAATTTAAAACAAAATTATGTTTTAAAGAATGGCATAGTTTCATAAATAAGAACTATTGTTTCAGTTAGATGAGAACCCGATGTTCAAACATAATCTAGTGCCATAATATTTGAACAAAAGCACAATTAAAAACTATTGTTTCCATCCAAACCTGAGCATGGTTTCAAGTATATTTCTAATACATATACCCAAAAAATGAAGGATAAGATAAGCCTTACCTTCTCTTCCCATTTCAGTATCTTCTTTGCAAATCCTCCTTCTGTTCTTTTTTTTTACCTTGTCCTCTTCAACCTTCCTATCCTTCCTAGGTTGGATGAGTGTCACACCTTCCTCACTCTATCTGCCACTTACTTTCTAACTGACCTCTATGATTGTTTTTCCTTTCACTTCATTTCTCTTGGATTTTTTTTGAATTTTTTGGACTTATATAGTTCATATTTATAAATGAGGGCTACGCCCCTACTAATTATTAACAATGATTCTTCTTCTATTGTTATAATAAGATGTTGATATAATACTTCAAGTAAAGGAATACAATAAATCTCAAATGCTAAACTCCTTCCATTAATGGATTTACCTCCTAATTAATTGATTTGTTGCAAGATATTCACATTCCACATAATGAGCATAATAAACCAAAGCATCATTTAATTTAAAACCAAATTGAGGCATGCATGGAATGATAGCAACGATTATTATGTTTAATAAAAGTCCATTTTAAGTATCTTGCAAAAACCAAATAAATACAAAATACCATTTCCATATAGCATAACCTTAATTACAAGCATATTGCACATCCACCATATAAACTATGCTAGGCATTGTTAATAATAATACACACACATACAATCATTTTAAAAGGTCTTGCTACGGTGAGGTGTTACAAGTTTGAATTTACCATAATATTTTTCTACAAATCCCCTTGTATGGAGAGATAGGTAACATGTTAATTTCTCAAGCTATAAATTTTTTCACTAACTTGGTGAATGATTTCATTCTAGTTACACTTGGAAAGTGTGTGTCATTACAAATATTGAACTTGTCAACAAATAAATTGCACGGTAAGATTTCAAATTCATTGGGTAATTTATACAATATAATGTTTCTAGACTTATCCCAAAATAACCTAGAATGTGAAATACTAGACTCACTTAGAAAATTGAGCATTCTAATGTACTCCATCCTCATCAAAAATCATGAAGTACAAATATGTGCCAAAGAAGACAATCCAAGTACACAGTTTTTTGAGATAACAAATACAAAAACAGACATGGTAGATTATGAGGAGATGATTTTTAAAGATGGATAATTAGAGAGGAGATACAAAATATTTAGTAATTTTAACATCATTAAAGTTTTTATCTATGAAGACAACTTTATTTTTCCTGAGTTTGTACTACAATATTTTAAAAGCATAGATCAAAATAAGATGTAGTTCATTTTATCCCACCTTATTGGTGATGATGTATGCTCCATAGTTAAGAGGTTTGATATTCCTATGGAATACTACAACTTTATCATTCTAAAAACATAACGATACCTTATCTCCAACCTTGAATTAATATGGTACCTAATGCTAGTCATGTCATTGCTTGTATTTTTTATTTATCTTTTCCAAGAGGTCATGGAATTGTTGGATGTGCTAAATATATTTCACAAACCATATTGCCTCTACTATTTTTTGCTCATGATATGAGTACTCCATGGGTTGCAAAAAAATAGCTACATCAATGGGTTCATGTTGTTTTAAAAATTTATCTTAAAATGGGTTTTGCACCTTAATATTTTGGCCAAGAATGGAAGACCATGAAGAAGTGAAGCTTTTTGCACATCAACCTCCAAATTAGGTCAGTTCCTCTAGATCCTAACTAGCTATTTATGAAAAAGGGGGTTTGAAAAGGGGCCAAAAGGAAACAAAAGATAAAATGCTAGAATTTGAATGACACAAATTCAACAACATCAATAACCACAATTCATAAAGGATTGTACCAATTAGTCATAAATAGACCATCTAACAAACCAATTTGTCACTGTTTCTTGCAGAATGATTTATCTACTAAAAAATAAACCAATCGCTATTCATTCCATAACTAACGAATAAACTTCCAATAAAAAACCCAAGAGTAGAATTACTATTGTGTTCATTCAAATTGCTTAAAATAAAAATTATTAACATTTCATACATCTTCAAAAAGATCCTCGAGACACAAAGGTTAAACATCAATCTAGTTTTTATTCCTCAAAACATAGAGTGTTCTCATACATTGATGAAAATTGTAAAAGCTAAAGAGCCAACTTCTAGAACCTATTACATTCTAGTATATAACTTTACAATAAAATTTATTACTTGGGTATAATTTATTTGAGAATGAATTGTTGTTATGTTAGAGAGCCTACCAGAATACATGTGTGTACAATAGCCTAATATATTACAACTAATTAGGCATGACTATGTTGATGTGGCTAAATCAAGTTTCATCTGTAGAAGTAGAGACTATGTTGTCCACCTTAAATCACTTGGATCCTCAGAAAGGTGTAGTTGGTCTTCCCATAATAGTCTAGATGCATGAATGTCAATGAGTGGTATGGTTGTTGAGGTTATCTAATAGTATATCTAAACCACTTGATGTGCTATGAGAGTGATAATATTATACTTCAAACTAAACCAGGATTCTTTCTAAACTTTTATTGTGTGCCAATTTTTTATTTTGCTTTGTTGTTATCAAGTGCCTAAAAGATAATCAATATTCTCACATATAACAAATTTTGGCTTCCTTGCTAGTTGTTGGGTGTCAAATTTTTGGTATCCTTCTTATTATCTTGTTGGTACAAAAATTTTGATAGCTTCCATACTTAGCCGATTTCACCTTAGCTTGTTGCTATTGAGCGATGGGATTTTGGTACCCGTCTTACTATCTTGTTGGTATAAAAAGTTCGACAACCTCCATACTTAGAAAATTTTTGGCTCTTCTTGCTTCCTACTAGGTGATGGAGTTTTGGTACTTGTATGCTTTTTTTGAGGTACAAAATGTCTGGCAGCTTTCATACTTAACCAATTTTACCATAGCTTGTTGTTGTTGGGTGATGGGGTTCTAGTATCCATCTTACTATCTTGTTGGTACAAAAAGTCCAACAACCTCCATACTTAGTCAATTTTTGGCTCTACTTACTTCCTACTAGGCAAAAAGGTTTTGGTATTCATCCGCTATTATTAGAGGTACAAAAAATCAAGCAACTTTCATATTTAGCCAATTTCACCTTATCTTGTTGTTTTTGGGTGATGATGTTTTAGTACTTGTTTGTTTTCATTGGAGGTACAAAATTTTTGATAGATTCCATACTTAGTTTATTTCACCTTAGATTTTTGCTATTGATTGATGAGGTTTTGGTACTCGTCTTACTATCGTGTTGGTACAAAAATTCTGACAACCTCTATACTTAGCCCATTTTTGGGTTTTCTTGCTTCCTATCAAGTGACAGGGCTTTGGTACCCATCCGTTAGCTTATTATTTTTAGGGAACCGGGTTTTGGTACCTATCTTACTATCTTTTTGGTATAAAATGCTCGACGCTCTCCATATATAGTAATTTTTTCCACTTTGCTATCTCCATAGAAGATACATATGGGGGTTATAAAAACTACCCACATTCTTGGTGACTCACAGGAGATTTTCACTTATGATTCAATCTCCTTTTAAAATACCTCTCCTACCAATTGAAACATCTTCAATGCTCCAATGTGGTGATTTGATTCTGCAATCAAACATTTCACTTCTCCTATGCTAGAAATGTTAGTTGTATTCAACATTCAATATGGCATTTGTCTCTTTGGACTTTGCTCAACCAAATGGTATTTTGGATGCTCAAAAACTAGGTCATCTTCTAGAATGAAGTTTTGATGTTTACCTTTTGAATGACACTCTAATTTTTTTCTTCAACTTCCTTGTTACATCTCTTCCTAGCACTTGGATTTCTTGTTGTTGATGACTAGATGCTCTCACTTGGTGTTCTAGCTCTTTTTTGGATGCTTGACACTTTGACTTATTTTTGGATAGCACTCTCTTGGCTCTCAAACTTCCTTGCTTAAATTTCTTCCTATGATGCTTAGTTAGCTTTGGTATTACATTATTGGTTGTTCAAATCTCATCCCTAGAACTTGGACACGTAGCTGAGTTGATTTTAGAGCTCCCTTTATCTTACGTCATTCAAATTTATTTCTAATAATCTATTTTTTCTAAAACTTGGTGCAGGTTTAATGGTGATGAGACTGCCTTAGATTCCAACCTAAAATTAAAAAATTCTCAATACTTTACTTCACTACCTCCTTTATGCTTTACACTAATGCTCCTTGAATTTGGTGCTATTCTTGCTTACTATGAATGGAACTTCCTTATATTTGGTGCTTACTATGGCTCACTTGAACTTGTTATAGATATTGTCCTACAATCCTTAGTCCTTTAAACTTTGACAAGATAATTTTTAAAAACTTTCTTGTTGTATGTTCTTGGATGAAATTTATAGCCTTATTTATTTTTCCACAATATATAATCTTCCCTTTAATTTTTTCCAATGATGGCCTTCATCTCTAAATTTAAACTCACTATCTTTATGCTCAAACTTTTGCAAGATACTTGCCTTCCATATGCTCTCACCGAAACCTCTTTCAAATGGTTTTCACAATATATTATGGGCTTGTCATCATATGGTGATTCTTGTTCCAAACTTGATGTGAATACATTTTTCTAGAGATCTTATTTCTTCATCTTCATTCCTCTTAAAAAATTGATCAATAGTAACTCGTCAATCTTCAATGATAAATGAAATTTGTTTCTTGAAACTCCTTTATCTCTTTCTCTGTCTTCAATGTTGTTCTTCTAGATTTAAATATTTTTCTTGACTGGATATGTTGCCTTCTATAATTTCAATTCTTCTTGTTATGATGTTATTGTGATGCTTCACTTGCTTATGGCATTACTATAAATATTTCCTTGCTTTCCCTAATCTTGATGTTATTTTTCTTTAACTTTATCCTTGTGGCCTTTAAATGCAAACTTTCTATTTTGCTACTTTGAATCTTCTAACTTTGATATCCAATATGGACTACCAGTATGCTTCCTTTGATGTGCTATATGTTGTGATTTAAATAGGACTATCCTAAAGACTTTTTGTTGTCTTGAAGTCTATTGAAGTCTTTTTCTAACTTCAAGTTTTCTTTCTCTATCAATTTTTCAATAGCACGTCTTTATTAGGTCTCTTAATTTGCATTTAATGGGGTTTTTCCAAGTCTCCTTTTTCTACTTCTATGGGACCTCTTTTCTCTTGGGTATCCTTAATATTGTCAATGTCAAGGTCTATCTTCAAGACCTGAAACTATGTTGTAGATTTCCTTCTATTTCAAATTTATTCTTGGAATAGTTAAACTCAATCTATTTAAAACTTTCCAATATTATCTCTTTAATATTCACTAGTTATCCTTCAACCTAGTGGTATTAATTCTTGCCTTTACTAGTTTTTCTTCAACTTGGTAGAAATACTTGTCTTGACTGGTTTTTCTTCAACTTAGTGTAAATACTTATCTTCATTGGTTTTTATTATCTAGTGGTAATTTTCTTCAGTTTCATTGGTCTTTCCTTAGCCAGTGGAAATGTCCTTAGACTGTTTGCAACTTTAACAACCTATGTAAGTAAACTTCTTGTGGCTTTGATACCACTATTATTTTTTGAGGCCTAACACTTAATGTAAATCTAACATGAAAGTAATTACATGATCTAAATAAAGTTGCAATATAAATAAATCAATAATGAACATAATAACTCAAAAATACTCATAGAATAATCACATAAAAATGCTCATGAAGATACTAAAAATGATATGTGCTATGCACTTCGATACTAATTACAATGCTTTATCAAAAATATATAATAGTATTTTACTTTTCATATGAAGTACTCTTGACCTTCACTCTTCTTTGAAACTCTTCACTTTTCTAATCTAAGGACACATGTGCACTCTTACGTAATGGACACTTGTGCACATCCACACTCACAAAACTTGCACACTTAATTACATGACACGTGCATTTTATTTATCATTATTACATTATATGAAATATAATGTCACACTCTAATCTAAGACACACACCTAATCTAATATTGTACCAAGATGGTATATTGGAATGTACCAAATAATGTAATATTCTCCAACACCCCATTGTATTACATTATTTGGTTGTTGAAGACTCTTGTCTTTCAATACAGACTTTATAATTCAATTTACTTTGCATTGTATGCCTCCTTTATATTAATCAAATTCCTTTTCTTCTTGCTTGTCTTCATCTTTAGTTTCAGCTTCATGTTCTTTAGTTTTTATGTTTTCTTGAACTATCTTCTTATCATTGAATTATTCTAAAAGAATTGTCTTTTTGCATTTGTTATTTATATCATATGTCTTCTTTGGTATAGTGTATTCAGAACATTCACTTAAAGCATCATGATAAGATATTGAATTAGATGAATTTTATATATCAATATTGCATGAAGAATGAAATATCTTTTCTAAAAAGGATTCAACTATTTTTTATTTTCTCTTAAGAGATTCAATCATCTTTCTTTGTTTCATGCTTTCTTCTTTGTAATATTTGAGTATAAACAATGCCATATATAGAATGCTACCAATATCTAAAGGAATATCATCTTTTCCATTATCAATTGTTTCAATGATCCTAGCATGTGTATAATATTCCAAAGTTTCAAATATTTCTCCTATTGCTTCACTATAAATCAATTTTGTAGCTAGATCCATGCTTCCTTCAGTTTGCTACCCTTCTATATTTTGATCAAATGAATGATTAGTGTACCATAGTATTAGTGGCTTCAATATTACAAGTCTCTTGAACTCTTTCATAGTCATTAGATTCTTGCATAAGTATATTTTTTTTCCTTTGTCCTTGAAATCAAATGACCCTTTCTTTTTTTGTATGGAGACTTCTCCTCTGATTTCTTGTTGGCAGTTTTGTCACTTTGCCACATTGAAATTTTGTTGAAGATTTCATTGTAAAAATTGCAAGTATAATAAATAATGCAGTGAATTTTGACTAACTCTATTTTGTTGTAATTATTTTTTGTTTCGCCCCTCTCTTTTTTATTTCCTTAATTCTATACCAAGAAATAATGGGTTGTAAAATAAAATCAATGTCGTGGGCAAAATGAAATGGGGAAATGAAGCATAAATGTTTTCAAGGAGAAAAGGTGTTGGCACAAATTGGTTTAAGTTAAAAGCACATGCAAGTAAAGAAAGAGAAATTGATTTTGCCCCAAGAGAGGGGCAAACATATTTTTTACCCCCTAAGGAGCGAAATGCAATGGAAAAAATGGATTCACCGTAGGAAGAAATAAAGTCACCTGCAAAACATCTATAGCAAAGGAAGAGCACAAGAAGAGTATTTTTGCTCGAAATTGGCATAAAAGGCGGCTTCGCCCCAAGTGAGGGGTAAAATTCCTTTACCTCTCCTTAAGTTGAAACATCAGTTTCAAAGCGATTGGAGCAAGTTAAGGCATGAAAGCAAGTCAAAGAAAAGTTCAAAGGTGGTTTCACCCCAAAAGAGGGACTAAAATCCCTTTCACCCCTCTTTGGGGTGAATGTAATTATTTTAGTACAAAGTAGGCCACGTCAGTGGAAAAGGTTGAAAATTCAAAAGGCTTTTCACCCCAAGTGAGGGGTGAAACTCCTTTTTTCCCCTCGTTAGGGTGAAACAATATTAAAGACGTTTTCCAGAAGGAATGGATTGACACCATGGGCCCCATTCGATAATTACACCTACGTTTCGGGTAAAGTATAAATAAAAGTTTAATGAGGGGATGTGGTCAAAGTCAAGGTCGCCCCTGTCCAGGGGTGAAATACCTTTGCATCCCTGATGTAGGTGAATTACCATTTGAAAGTATAATTAAGGTAAGAATATTTAAAGGCATGCCCATCAAGAACAACCAAAGTTAATTTCACCTCCTAAGGAGGCGAAACTCTTTTTTGCCCTCCTTCGGGGGGTAAAATCAATTAGTTTCATCCTGATTCAAATTTAAAGTGTATTTATGCTCTTTCAATGGTGAAATTAAAATATGGGCATGCTCTATATGTAAGAAAGGATGAGAGAGATACTCTAGCAAAAGAAAGACAAGATGTCTTAAGCATTGTATCGCTCCAAATTTTTTGCACCCTTACCTTCAGGCTATAGGATCCGTGCCCGGAAGGAGGATGTGAAAAGTATGGGACAATACCTCAGACTGAGAGGCCCTTTGAAGGTCCCGCCTCTCGGGGGAGGTGTATAAGGGTGAATTTTTGACGGATGGTGGGTTCACCAGGAAACTTTTGAATGGCAGTTTCCACGCCTAGGTTGGGAATGTGTTTGATGTGTTCATTTTTATGCTTAATCATTCAAGTCCTAGGTTTGGCCAAATGAATCTAAACTATTCTATATGAAATGCAGATTTAAATGAATACAAAAAATAGAATTAAACAGAGAATACAGGAAATATACTAGATTAGAAAAAAGTCATACCTGATCCGGATGTCTGATGGAGGTTCTAATTTTTGAAGCAGTCAAGATCGCCTCTGATCTGACAGGATCATCTGCAATCAGACAGGATCGTCTGAGATCTGACGAATTCGTCAAGAATTATAGAGACCTGCAATCGAGAGAAATAGACACGAGAACACAGAAAATGCAGCAATACTAACAGAGGAAAATGATGTAAAATGACAATATAGATACTAAAATGATAATTACGAATAGAAATTCAAGTAAATTATAGTATTCTAATGACAAATTATGATCTTATCATGCACTTAAGCTATATGGGTGAACTCCAAGATGCAAAATAGCAGAAAATAACAATAAACTGATCTAAATGCAGAATGAAATAGCAGACAAAAGAGAAAAGTGCAAACTATGGGCACTAATTGCCCCCAATGTTGATTGCAATCGAAATCATCTCGAATTGGGGCGTGATCATCCGAGATTGTACAAGATCATCTGCGACGATCTGAGCTTGCTCTGGCTGAAGAATAACAGAGTTCCTGCAAGAAAACTCGAAAAGGGACAAAGGCAAACAGTAGTCGAAGACATTCTAATGCATGTAAAACTCGAAGTGCGGTAAAATTCAGCCAGGGGAATGTCAAGGGGAGGGCCTAAGATTAAATAGGCATAGGAAGGAGGTTGGGAGGTTGGAGATCATCCTAATTTGGAAGATCTCCAATGGGGGAGGTCTCTAACGACGTAGACACGCTTTTGCCCAGGTTAGAGACGTCGTTGAAACAGAAGCTAATTATGAAAAATCAGTTTTGGGACGAAATCGTCTGGACGTTCTGCTCCAGACGAATTCGTCCGATCTGAGGCGATATCGTCTGATCGGCGACGATATCGTCCAACGGTCACAACAAATCCTAAAAATGGCACGAAAAATAAGGAAAGCGGTTTAACAGGCGGTTCGGGGTTAAAATTTGAATTTGAATTATTACTAAGGTAATTTTAATTATTTGCTAAGGTTTTGCGCCAATTTTAGGGTGCTACATTTTGCCCCCTCTTTAGCGAATTTTCCAAAGAAAATGCGTTAAAGATGAGTTCTTCTCGATCTACGAGAAAGCAAAAATTTATTCCCATTTTTAGGCGACGATTCTAGGTCGAATCGTACGACGACTTACTATGGTGCCCCCTCTGTGTTTTTACCCAAATCGAACGTTTGAGGTAAAAATGCGAAAAAGCAAAATTAAAATGTTTTTAATTGTTTTTGAATAAAATTAAGAAAAATAGGGAGAAACCCTAATTCATTTTTACTATTCATTTTCCTGGTTTCTAGAGCTCTACAGACAAGATGGTCGAGACAGCGCACGGATCGACGGAGGTCCGACGCGGGCTACGGGTAAGGGTCCAAACTTAATTTAGAATGCTTTAATTTTGAATTTCATGCTTTTTAGATTAATTTTGAATGATTTTTGAGCATCGCGGCCATTTTTGGGCCGTCGACGTCGTCGGGACGAAATCGTCTCAATTTCGTCGAAATCGTCTCGATATCGCCGATTTCGTCCAAGGGCGAAATCGACGATATGGGGACGATTTCGTACAATAAGGGACGATTCCCTCTTACGAAATCGAAGACGAATTTGCTCAAATTTTGGACGATATCGTCCAATAGTGGACGATATCATCATTTGTATGAAATTGAACTTGTTTTACTTGCATTTTTAATCATTGTTTTATTAATGATTTTTATTGTTTTGTTGTTTATGTTGCAGAGAGGATTACTAAAGAGCCGAGAATGGAAATACGATGGGCTGAGGGATGACTTGGCCGCTCTATCTCAAGCAGAGCGAGATCAGTTGGCTCAAGTCGGCTTGCAGCATGTGGCAGGAATATGCCACAGGTTTCTATAGATATGGGGCTATTGACAGCCCTAGCAGAGAGGTGGTATCCGGGTTCTTCTTGTTTTCGGTTATCGACAGGGAGATGACTCCCACATTGGAGGATGTATGGAGGATTTTGAGGATCCCCATACAAGGACGGCTAATAACTCCCATGGCCAATCAGGGCCACACGATGATGCGGCTGTGCGGAGATCCGAGCTTCGCCCTGGAGAAGGGCGAAGTGAACATCGAGTCGCTACGCCGGATGCAGGGCATCTAGACTGACATGAGGTTTTGGTTGGGGTGGTAGGTGGTCTCTTGCTATGCCATCAGAGTGGATGCAAACTACCATGGCTACTAACAGATGTGGTCTATGACATGAGAGACCACGGGTATAGGTTTTGCTTGGGGGAGCTTTGTACTATGCCGATTGTATAGGATCCTGCATGGGGTCGTATACAAGGGCGGCCGATGTCTGGTCATGACATCACTACTATAGGTTTGGTGTTAGGAGCACATCATGGTGCGAAGGCCGGTAGGGCTCCCACTAATAGGGATTGATGGGGAGAGGCCCTGAGTTTTCTATTGGTGGCTCCGAAGAGGGTCACAACGGCGGATAGATCTGCCACTGTCCCGGAGACTACTTGACGACCTTGTCTCCGACCAGATCACCTGGAGGCCTTGGAGAGATCATCCAGGGTGGGCCGAGGATGGACAGGAGCTGGCTCACGTTAGGCGAACCTGTGGTTGAGGATGGAGAGGAGAGAGGTGGAGCTCCATCGCTATGACCGAGTTTTGAGGCGGTTCGGTCTACGACAGGGGATCCCATCTCTCGGGGACTACGAGTTTTCTCGGACCGTCCGGGATAACACTACGGTCAGTGGGGCTCCGGATATGCGGTGCTTCTAGAGTGAGGACGTGGATGATGCCCCCATTCGGCCGGTGGATGGGGACGACACGAGGGTTGTTGACGGCTACGATGCAGTACACGAGGCATCCGCCCTCATCGGATGATGAGGGCTCGGGGTCCGATTCATGCAGTTGTGCGTCGGATGGGGAGGCGATGCCAAGGGGCCATTGAGGTGGCACGGGGTCACGGCGGGAGAGAGCGAGAGGAGGCCACGAGGCTCGGCAGAGGCCACGACGGTGGGAGAGGAGGGAGGAGAGACCCCCTTCTCCATGGAGAGAGAGGCCACCATCGCCCGATAAGGGCAAGGGTGTCGAGGTAGGAGAGAGTAGCGAGATGGCTACTCTCTAGGCGAGACTGTCCGTCTCCAGGCTCAGGTGCGGTCCTTGCGGGATGAGGCTGCACGACATCGAGAGGAGGCCACACGGCTCAGAGATGAGGTCGCACGCCTCAGAGCATGGAGCGGAGGGGTGAGCACTCGGGACCCTAGCATGGGCTATTGCCCGGATCACATTCTATCGGATGCTATACCACCATATGGTGCCGGAGGAGCGAGAGGTTACCACTGTCGGCCCCCATTGCGGAGCCTTGTCGTGATGAGGTCATCGAGGACATCATCACGATCAGAGTCCAGGACTCATAGCACCACACGGACTACGATGGGGCCACCTCGTCCACCTCGGGGTGGGGGAGGAGATGAGGTTGAGAGCTCGAGGGGTTCTCGAGGCTAGCTGCTATAGACTGCACTGCATAGATTGATACATAGTGTTTATTATTTTTGATAGAGGATTGAGTATGCCGAGGTACAGATTGTGGCATACCGATCCAGTTTTGAGATGATGTATATATTGTTGATATATATATAGATGAGATATTTTTGATCATATGACTTGTCTTATGTGTTTGTATGATGCTTTAATGTTTTGATGTGATTGATTTGATGATTCATGTAATTATGTCGTTTGGAAATATTATGGTTTGAATGTCATGCTTTTAAAATTTAAATGAAATAATCTGATGTAAACAAATTGGTTGTTTGTGGGATAATTTGATAAAAATAAAAGGGACTTTTAACAATAATTTCAAAGGACATTGTCGCTATTTATGACCATTTCATGGAGTCGCCGCTCGCTAGGTCGTCAAGCTAATCCTGGTATAGAAATATTGCTAAAAGTAAAAGAGTGCTTAAGAGACTTGTCTTAAGACTTTGTTGTGATGATGCAAATGATGATGATGATGGTGATTTGTTTTCAGATTTCCATGAAAATATTATGCATGAAATATATAAAAAAATGATTTTTGCTAGGCATAAATTCCTAAGTGTGATAAATTTTTTGAATAATTCCCTAGGAATTATACCATCATTGCAAAATTGAAGTTTGACATAATGACATGAAATAGTAACAATGTGCGTTGTTTTAAAGCATAATTGTGTAACATAATGATTTAAGTCATATGTTTTTATGATTTTAAATAAATGGGAAATAAAATTAGTACAATGGTTTGCGCTAGGCATAGAATATTTAGGTATAAACTTATACCATCATCGCGAAATCCAAAGAAGAAAATAATAGTTTTATTGCATGGTTGATTTTTAATTTTTGAAAATAAACAGAAAATATAAAGATGAGGACTTGCGCTAGGCATAAAATTCCAATTTTGGTTTTGGAACTATACCATCGTCGCGAAAGTCAAAAAGTTATATATAAATGTAACTTTATTGCATGTTTTTTGAAAATGATTTTGATTTTTTTGATAATGCATGTAGTTGTCTTTATACTAAACAACTGTTCTCGAGATAAGAAAATGAAATTATTCCGAGACAATTTGCAAAAATATTTCAAAGTATCTTAAAGACAAAAGTTAGATTTATAAGGAATCCCATGTGCGTATGTGAGTTCATTTCCGATCTTGATTTATCATAATGATACACAAAATCTCTCAAATACAAATGTGTGTGCAATTGCTTTGTGCATTTATGAGTTTTGAGCAAGATAATTTGATACAAGTGATTTGAATTAACCAAATAAGTGTTCATTAACCATGATTTAGATGCATATAACCGTACCAGACTACTATGTAAGTCGGGTTATCAAGAGCTAGCTAATCCATAAGCGAGACATAGGTCTATACAAAAGAAGGTCGCTAATGTGACGGACATATCACCACGCTAGGAGTTACCCAAGGCCAAGCGGGTTGGGCACAAACCACTTGTTATGGGGCTTACCTCATAGTTTTCGAATAATTGAGAATTCCGAGGATTCAAGCTCATCAACCCTTCTTTTCTTTTCAATGGGTAGGGAAAGGGATTTTATTGCTTTTGCTTTTGCTTGTTTTGCTTTCTTTTTCTTTCTTTTTTTTTTTTGTATTTTTCTTTTTCGTATCTTTTGCTTTGATATTTGAGATAATGCTGAAATAGTGCTAAGAGAGTACAAAATGATTCTGAAATAATGCTTCTTTTTCTCATGATTTTGCTTGATTTTTCTTTTTCTTTTGCTTCCTATTCTAGGGATACTTGCTCGGATTAGGTGTAGAGCAAGGGATTTTTATTCTAGGTAGGGGTGAGCTTGTCCTTTTGTCAATTCTCAAAGATTCTAGACCATGTGCATGATAGGATAGCAGGGGAAACTTTTCGCTCAAGAAACCACTTCTACTATGTAGCATAGCATGGACATTACAAATATAATCATTTTATTGTGAAAGGATATGCTTGGTTTAAGTAAATAACAAGATCAATTCTCTGTGCTCAAACTTTATTTAATTGAATTTTGTGGACTTTGATATAAGAGAGATTAGTAATCATGCCAGATAAAATCAAGATATTTATTTTTGTGTTTGCAAAAGTGAGAGATTCCAAATAAATGCTAATTTATCCAAAATAATTTGAAAATATAACCGCAATACTTTAAGAAGAAATATATACAACAAATATTTTTGAGGAGTTTGATAATTTTGACTCTCTCTTTCTTCTCTATTTTTTTTTGGTTTCGAAAGAGTCAATAATATTGTTGTTTGTTTTTGTTTAAACAGTTTTATACATTTTTAAAATGAGACAACATGCAAAATATATACAAATGATGAAATGACCAAATTTTATGCGTAATATCGCTTAAGATGCATAATATTCATAGGTTCTTTTAAATCTTTACCATCTAAGGTAGCTAATTTGTATGCTCCCGATTCAAATTTAGCAGTGATAATATATGGTCCAAGCCAGTTGGGTTCAAATTTACCTTTAAGGTCTTTAGTTGCATTAGTATTTTTTTATTTTCTTTTAAAACAAGGTCGTCGACCTCAAAGGATCGATGACGAACTTTCTTAGCATATGATCTTTTAAGCTTGTTTTGGTAGGCACGAAGATGCTCCAAAGCATTGATGCGCTTCTTGATATTCATCTCCTACTTCGGTATCTTGAAGTAGTAGAGCCAAAGAAGGAACTTCTAATTCAAAGGGAAAAATAGCTTCAGCGCCATAAACCAAAACAAAAGGTGAAGTACACTGTGGGAGTACGAACACTAGTGCGATATGCCCACAAAGTTGGATATAATTGAATGTGCCAGTCACGACAAGATTTATTGACCAATATTTTAAGGATTTTAATTAATGTTTTATTAGATGCTTACCTTGGCCATTACCCTGAGGATAATAGGGAGTGGACCAGCGATGTTGAATCTTATATTTTTGGCATAATTTCTTAACATCTTTATTTTTGAAACAAGTTCCATTGTCTGAGATGAGATTTGCAGGAATTCCGAACCTACAAATGATTTGATTAAAAATAAATTTAGAGACTTGTGTTCCGGTGCGGGAAGCTAAAGGCATAGCTTCAACCCACTTCGTAAAATACTCGGTGGTGGTTATGATGAATTTGTGTCCATCGGATGACACGGGATTAATTTTGCCAATAATGTCTAAGCCCCATTTTGAAAAGGGCCAAGGAGATGAAATAGCTTGCAGTTCTTGTGCAGGGGCATGGATAAGGTCGGCATGTTTACGGCACTTGTCGCAATGGCGCACATAATCATGTGCATCGGTTTCCATGGTAGGCCAAAAGTAGCCTATCCTAAGGAGCTTTTTAGCAATGACACTACCACTGAAGTGTCCTCCACAAGATCCATCGTGGGCTTCACTCAAAGCTGATTTGGATTCTTCTAGATTCAAACATCTCAATAGGATACCTTCAAAAGATCTCCTATATAAAGTATTGCCAATTATTACAAATCGACTTGCTCGTCTACGTAATAACCGACGTTGGTTCCTATTAGAGCGGCTAGGGAAAGTCCCATTGTGAAGAAAATCAAATATATCCGTATACCAAGGTTCAGGAGTAGTTTCATTGATTAGAAACACATCCAAAGGTTCTAAGCATGACTTATTTGAAGCGGGTTCTTGGAGTCGATGAATAATGATGGTGGCATATTCGTCATCTAACTCCAAGGGCAGAAGAGATGCAGTTGCGGCCATAGCGTCAGCCGCACGGTTGCTAGTTCGAGGAATAGCTTCCAAGGTAACTTGATCAAATAGAGATATTAATTGTAAAACATATGCTTTATATGGGCGTAATTTATCATCTCTGGTTTGATAAACATCATTGATTTGATTTATGACAAGTTGTGAGTCATCGAAAACCAATAAACTTTTGATTTTCAATGCCAAAGCAGCTCGTAATCCAAGGATAAGAGCTTCATATTCGACAGTGTTATTGGTGCAAGCAAATGTTAATTTGAAGGACAGAGGTATAAGATGTTTTTGCGGAGATATTAAAATAATACCCGCACCAGCCCCACTCATGCATCGGGCTCCGTCAAAGTATAAGGACCATTGCTCTGAATGGTCTGCCTCTAGTTTAAGGCATTCATCAGGAAACTCAATGAGGAGGGGATGAGTAGATTCTAAGGGTGCAGCAGCTAATTGATCAGCTATGATTTGACCTTTAACAGACTTTTGTCCTATGAAGGTGAGTTCAAATTCGCTTAGCGCAAGAACCCACTTAGTTGTGCGACCAGATAAATACGGTCGACTCATGAGATATCGCAAAGGGTCGAATTTGGCAATAACATAGGTTTTCTACTGAGCATATAATGTCATAGTTTTTGTGTAGAAAATATGATTGCTAGACATAATTTCTCTAATATGGTATAACGAGTTTCATAACTGATTAAGGTTCTGCTAATGTAATAATTAGCACGTTCTTTCTTCTCATCATCCAGCTGAGCTAACATAGCTCCTAAGGCGAGAATCAGAAGCAAAAATGTACAAGATAAAAGGACGATCAGATCTAGGCGGTGAAAGCACAGGTGGGTTAAGGAGGTATTGTTTGAGAAGTTCAAAAGCTTCCTTACATTCGTCGTCCCAATTAAAAGGGACATCCTTCTTAAGAAGCTTAAGAAAGGGACTGGTTTTGTCCGCCGACTTATCGATGAAGCGACGGATAGCTTGAAGCTTACCTTGTAAACTTCGTAACTCAGATATATTGGTAGGTGCGGGCATATCAGTGATAGCCACAATCTTGAGAGGGTCGATTTTGATACCACGTAAAGAAACTAAAACCCCTAATAATTTACCGGACTTGACTCCGAATATACATTTGGTTGGATTTAATCGAATAAGATATTCTCTTAACCGATTAAATACTTTTCTCAAATCATCTAAATGATCATCTTCATTAATAGAGCGAGCTATAATATCATCTACATAATCATGTAGGATATCATGCATCATATCATGAAAGATATAAGTCATGGCTCGTTGATATGTTGCTTCTGCATTCTTTAAACCAAATGGCATCACTTTCCAACAAAAGGTACCCCAAGGGGTAATAAAGGTTGTTTTAGCCTGATCTTCAGGAGCTATCCTGATCTGATTATAACCAGAAAATCCATCCATTAGGGACATCATTCCACTCCCCGTAGTAAAATCAATGATTTGATCCATGTTGGGAAGAGGAAAATCATCTTTAGGGCATGCAACGTTAATATCTCTAAAGTCTGTGCAAACCCTAACTTTGGTAGCTTCTTTCTTGGTGACTGGAACTACATTCGAGATCCATTCGGCATAATCAATAGCTTGTATAAAAACAACATTCAGGAGTTTTCTAACTCCCCTTTGACTAGCAAGGCCACTTTGGGATGCATTTTTCTAAGTTTCTGTTTAACAAGTTTAGCATCCGGATGGACTACTAGGTGATGCATGACTACGAGAAGGGTCTAAACCTGGCATATCTTCATATGTCCAAGCGAAGACATCTTCATATTCTTTAAGGAATGCAATGTATTGCTCTTGTTTTTCTTGACTTAATTCTGATTAAATGCTGATGATGTGAGGATTATCCTCAGTTCCAATGTTAACCTTAATGACGTTTTCTACTTCCATGTGTAGATCTCTTTCAAAATTAGGTGGGGCGGGTGAAACGCCCAATTCTTGTAATTCCTTTAAGGTTAACTTGGATAATTCATCTTGAGGAGTCGTGGCCTCAAGCTGGGCTATAGTAGGTATAGAACCATCAAAATAAAAACCATTGTGTAACATCTCTTCCACGGAGACATCATGGAAAATATCTCCTTCCAACTCATCGTCGGATTCAGCAATCATTTCGGGATAGGCTATGGATAGCATATTGCGGGTAGAAGAATTATTCTTGGGATACAAAGAATCTTGTTTATCTAGATAATCTTGATAACATATGAGTTGATCATCATCTTCAAAAGGGAAGGGTTGACCCTTACTAGGAAATAGGCCCACACCACATCGGGCGGGCCATGGTTCTACCTCAAAGGGTTCTTTCATACCATCTTGGAGAGGTCCCAAGCCTTTCCCTTTATATCCCAATTTAAGCATTATGGGTTTAGCTTTAATATATTCATTAGCAAAATAGCATCGAGCATATCCATCACAATGCGTCTTGATGTTTCGGGGTATTCTTCCCCAATCATATCCTTTATAAATAAAAGCACAACTCCCGACTTGGTAGATACTTCCCATAGGTTGTGGGAGGCCCAAGGTACGAGGAGAAGGCGGCAAATTACTTAAGATAATGGAATCTTGCATAGAAGCATTTGTTTTTTTGATATAAGAATTTTAGATAAATCAGGTAAGAGTTCATCAGAAAGAGCATAAGAGGTAGAAGGATCATTCCCTATATCTTTAGATGTGGAAGGTATGATAGATGTAGATAATGTGGAGGTGTTAATAAATGGGTCTATAGGTTTTGAAATTATAGGGATGGAACATGAAGGATTGGTTGTGGATTTAAGATCTTTTTGAGGTTCTAGTGTGGTTTGTTTAGAAGATTGTTGAGCTATATATGAGGGTGAAATTAATGGAGGAGAAATAGATGAAGTTATGGGTGTGTGTTTCACACGTTTAGATGAAAAATAAGAATTAGGATGTGTGGATGACAGAGCGAGGGCAAAATTGAACTCCAACGAGGTTCTGCCAAAGCACACATATCAAAGGGTCTAGGATCACCATGGATAGTGACCAACTGATTTTTAAATTTGAATTTAACACATTGGTGTAAAGTTGATGGGACAGCCCGCATTGCATTGATCCAAGGATGACCCAAGAGTATATTGTATGATGCGGGGCAATGTACAATAAACACGGTCGTGTCTAAGGTTCTCGGACCAACTTGCAATGGGATGGTGATAACTCCACACGTTTCTTGTGTTTCGTCATTGAAAGCTTTTATGATCATGTCGGTTTTCTTCATTTCATCACTTCTAAACCCAAATCTTTGGTAGAAGTCAAAAGTGCAAATGTTTAGAGATGAACCATTATCAATCAAGACCCTTTTGACTGCTACATCTCCTATTAGGGCAGTAATATATAAGGGGTTATCCTTATGTAAACTATGTTGTGGGATATCTTTATCTCGAAAGTCAATACAATCGACTTCTCGAGTGATGATAGTATTGGACATGGCTTCGAGGTTGAATATTTTGAGGTACCATCATTTGGCTTAATGTGAGCATTAATTCATCCCTATGGGTAGGAGAAGATCTTAACAAGTCCAAAGGGAAATTCTGGCTGTAGTATTGGATAATTGTTCATTAATATTGTAAAGAGGCTTAGGTTGAACATTAGACATATGATTCCCTTTATTGGGATTTTTCAAAATAAATGGAGCTGATCCATCGTTCCGAGTTTGATCCTGTTGAGAATTGTGAGCACTTTTGTGCAGTAACAACTTCGATGGTACCTACAATGTTATATTGAAGACGTTGAATTGGTCTCGGTCTAGCGTTTATGGCTTGTTCATTAGGAAGGAACTGATTAGAAGAGGGTCGAGTAGTAACTCTTCTAGGAAATGGTTCTTTCGGAACCATAGAATCTGTGATAGGTTGAATAGGATCTGATTCATCTTCAGAACTATTCGATTGATTTGAGGTGATGTCTATTTCACTTTCGGTATCCGATTCTACATCACTAGGATCCGGTGTTTGAGTATTATATAGGGGTCTGGACGTAACCATGGATAAAGTTGTGTCAAATTTTTGTAAATCATGATTAGGTAAATGTCCGCTAATAGTTCCTACATATCGGGTAGGAGGAGGGACATTATGATGCTCAATTTGATTGGCCACCTCTTTACCATGTTTTGGTAAAGGATGTTGAAATATATCTAATGATTGATTAGCATTTTGATTCTGATTTTGGGGAATGTTCTTTTGAGTATTATTAGGAGGATTTTGTTTAGGTTGAAAGGCTTGCACCTCCATTTCATTATTATCAATCAAGTCTTGTATTTTATGTTTTAATATTTTGCAAGAGTTTGTAGCATGTCCAGGTCCTCTATGAAAATCACAATGTAAATCAGCTATGTATCCGGGTATAGTTGGATCAGGTTCCCGGATAGCTGGTAATTGAATCAAACCTCTTTCGAGTAATTGGGGTAGAATAGTTGATAATGGTTGATTCAATCTAGTAAACTCTCGAGGTGGTTTATCAGGAGGTTTTAATATAAACTTCTCCATTGTTTTCATAGTATTAACATTAGCAATGTTTCTACTATCAGTGACTCCATCACCTACAACTTGTTTGTTTTTATACTGATTTCTGGATGTTTTCTCATCATCTTTCTTTTTGAGCTGACCTCTTCTAATGAGAGCATCTTCCACCCTTCGAGCTAAGTCTATAGCTTGATCGAAGGTGGTTAAGGTAGCAATTGATAATTCATAGGATATTTGTTCTTGCAAATTATTAATAAAAATGTCCAACATTTCCCTATAAGGTAGCACAAAGTGCGGTTTTCCTGTCAACTGCCTCCATCTAGCTAAGAAATCAGCAAAACATTCATCTTTGTCTTGTTTTAAGTTGTATAAATCTTTAATGGTCACGTGTCTCTCGATGTAGGCACTAAATTGATGGACAAAAGATTCAGCTGTTTCTTCAAAATTCCTCAAAGAATGAGTGGGCAATTGATAGTACCACTCTAATGCCATTCCTCCTAAACTTTTTGGGAACATTTTTAGTAATAGCAAGTCATCATGTGATATATCATGACATGCTATCCTAAACATGCGAAGATGCTCTATGGGATCTTCGGTTCCTTTATATATAGGTGGGACGGGTATGGGAAAGTGCTTAGGGTATGGTTGTGCTACAACTATGGGATCCAAAGGCTGACTACACATCTCTCGATAATTATACGAGGGATGGTAGGGATCTATCTGGTCCATGCGGGAAGCAAGCTGTTTCACCATGGCTTCCAGATTACTTGGTTTGCCCACCATATTGGTTCGGTAGGGTATTAATATGGGATTTGTGAGCATATGATGGAGGGACATGAAGATTAGATGCTATATTGCTATTGTGTAAATTGTTGGTAGGAAGGGTGTTATGAAGAAGTTTTGAAGTTGTATTATGTTGTATCCCAGATTGTTGAAAATTGGTGTTTGGCTTCATTTTAGGTTTTTGTCGATTTGAAGCATATTGATCAATAGTTTGGCGAAATAAAGCGGTGAATGAAGGTCTCTTTTGTGTGGGAATGATTTTAGGCTCAATAAGAGGTTCCTTAGGGGGTTGGGTAACTTTGTTGTTTTTGCATGTTCTGAATCATAGTGACCATATCTATATTGGATGGTCCAGCTTTATCACTTTCTTGATCGATAAAAGACAAAGGATTAGTGTGCATGTTAAACATATGTTCCATGGCTGCTTGAGTGTCACTAATTTGTCCTCTATCAATACGAACTGCCATATTAAGAGCACCAATGTTATTACTTGAGAAATTTCCAGAAATGATCTATATTATCAAAAGCAACGGTTCCATCCGGAGCCATTCTAGGGGATGAGGATCCTTCCTCTTTAACATTTTCTTCTTGTTCATCTACAACAAGCTCATCTTACGGCTGTTCTAGAGTTCCTCCTTCGGAATTGAATCCTCGGGAAGGACATTTGGGTTTTTTGTTTTGTTTCCTAGCCAATCTTCTTCTTCTTCTTCTTCAGTTTGTTTACCATTCCTAAGTCTAGGCATTGTGCTTAAGTTTAGATTTCAGCAAATATATATATACTTATATATATATGCAACAAGCTTAAGAGGTATATATTTTAATTATATACCTACTATAGTATTTAAAATAAAATGTTTTGGTTTTGTTATGTTTTTGGTTTTTCTTGTTTTTTTTTTTTTTTTATAACAATATTATAAAGATAACAAACAACACACTAAATGCAAGAAATAATAATAATGAAAGCAATGATCTAGTTTTCTATAAACAATTTATAAATATCATTAACGGGCTCAAGTTCTTCGGGAGTCATGAAATGTTCTTCTTCAAATTGAAAATTTTCTTTCAAGAATTTGACAAAAAGTGCTATAGTGATATTATCTGTTTCGGACTGCTGGTTTGGTAGAAATAAAGTTCGTGGCAATACTCTCGATATAACACAGCTCTAGGAACTCTCCTCCACCTTTCCCTATCCGTAAGAATGACCTCTTGGTCTTCTACATGACCTAGGAATTGGTGTATAACGGTTGCGTTCTCGAGGTATTCCTCGAAGGTGAACAATTATGAAGACACAAGAGCTCTCCTATAAGCTAACCACCTATGGCAAGCTCTCTGAAGTTCATGATAAAAAATGAGTTGATGAGGATCCGGGATTCTATCTAGGGCAAACCTCTTAATTTGCCTAAGTTCGGTTGATCTAGATGAAATAATACCCAATCTCCTATTAAGTTCGTCCCACAAAGGTGGAACTCTATATGTTTGAGATAGTCTAAGCAAAGAATTAAACTCTATGGCTATTATTTGATTTTCAACATTTATAGTGACAGCTAGTCTTTTCTTAGGAGCTACCATCTAAACATGATATGCAACTTAGGTTTTCTAATGATTTTAAATGCATCTATGTTTTTTTGTTTTCAAAAGGTTTTAGTTTCACGTCGGGTTCACCAAAATGTATCGCTCCAAATTTTTTGCACCCTTACCTTCAGGCTATAGGATCCGTGCCCGGAAGGGGATGTGAAAAGGATGGGACAATACCTCGGACTGAGAGGCCCTTTGAAGGTCCCGCCTCTCGGGGGAGGTGTATAAGGGTGAATTTTTGACGGATGGTGGGTTCACCAGGAAACTTTTGAATGGCAGTTTCCACGCCTAGGTTGGGAATGTGTTTGATGTGTTCATTTTTATGCTTGATCATTCAAGTCCTAGGTTTGGCCAAATGAATCTAAACTATTCTATATGAAATGCAGGTTTAAATGAATACAAAAATAGAATTAAACAGAGAATACAAGAAATATACTAGATTGGAAAAAGGTCATACCTGATCCGGATGTCTGATGGAGGTTCTGATTTTTGAAGCAGTCAAGATCGCCTCGATTCGAGGGGATCGTCTACAATCAGAGAGGATCGTGAGATAGATGAGAATTCGTAGGAGACACTGCAATCGGGAGAGAATAGACACGAGAATACAGAAAATGCAGCTATACTAATAAAGGGAAATGGTGTAAAATGGTGATAAAGATGTTAAGACGATAATTGCAAATAGAAATGCAAGTAAATTATAGTATTCTAATGACAAATTATGATCTTATCATGCACTTAAGCTATATGGGTGAACTCCAAGATGCAGAATAACAAAAAATAATAATAAAACTAACTAGATGCGAGAATGAAATATGAGACGAAATAGAGAAAAGTGCAAACTCTGGGCACTAATTGCCCCCAATGTTGACTAGATCGAAATCTTTAGAGTGCGAAATCATCTCGAATTGGGGCGTGATCGTCGAGATTGTACAAGATCATCTGCGATGATCTGAGCTTGCTCTGACTGAAAAATAATGAAGTTCCTGCAAGAAAACTTTGAAAGGGACAAAGGCAAATGGTAGTCTAAGACATTCTAATGCATGTAAAACTCGAAGTGCAGTAAAATTCAGCCAGGGGAATGTCAAGGGGAGGGCCTAAGATTAAATAGGCATAGGAAGGAGGTTGGGAGGTTGGAGATCATCCTAATCTGGAAGATCTCCAATGGGGGAGGTCTCTAACGGCGCAGACACGCTTCTGCCCAACTTAGAGACGTCGTTGAAACAGAAGCTAATTATGAAAAATTAGTTTTGGGATGAAATCGTCTGGACGTTCTTCTCTAGACGAATTCGTCCGATCTGAGGCGATATCGTCTGATCGGCGACGATATCGTCCAACGGTCACAACAAATCCTAAAAATGGCATGAAAAATAAGGAAAGCGGTTTAACAGGCGGTTCGGGGTTAAAATTTGAATTTGAATTATTACTAAAGTAATTTTAATTATTTGCTAAGGGTTTACTGCGCCAATTTTAGGGTGCTACAAGCATAAAGAAAATAATGGAGGTACAATATTTTGTGTGAACCATCAAAATGTCAACAACAAACATGAAGATATTCTCTTGGGAAGAACCTAGGAATGACATCATTTAATTTTTGAAGCAAAGCAAGCTGCGATTCTAGGATTTCTGCTAAAAAATTGTAGGATTAAAATATCGAAGGGTGACTTTGGTCATTTTCAAGGCACCGTCCACTGACTTCACCAATATTTGGTGGACTTTCTTTGCAAGGGTGAGATTCCGAGGTGGGATGGTAACCTGAGGTCAACGACCAGGTTCTAGATTTTTATCCAGTTTTGATGTGTCCCAATGCACCGATGCTTGAGGCAAATTTCCAAGGTACAATCTTGTCGATTTCCTAGGCATCTCTCCACCAAATCCGGATCGTTGCTCCCAAAGGAAGGTTTTTCGAGGAGGAAATTACTCTCACTAGTTTCTGATCTATCAACATTTTGTTTTTATATGTATTAAATGAAAGAGGTGCAATCCTCTATAAATACTAAGCATTTTGATGTAATGAAAGGAGGATAGACATTCTGCAAAAAAATACTTTAAGTTTTTTGCATCAATAGAAAGATATTCGACTTCTGGTTCCTTGAGTAGTCTTGTGGTTGATCACTTTCTGCTTGTCATTTCTGCTTACGTTTATGTCCATTATTAGCTGCTTTTAAATTTTGCACCTGAGTTTAATTATTTCTGGTAAGGGAATGAACATTGAAATACATTTTGGATGTTATCTCTACAAACTATGAGTGGTTCCTATGCTTACCTTTCTATTTCATGCTAATTAGCACTTAATGTGATTTCTTGTTGTTAGTTTATCCCCACTACACTTTTTGGATTATAGCCATATTTCCCATCTCTTTCTATCATTTCCCATTTCTTTCCTATTACCCTAAGCTTTAAACTAGATTAGATTAGTAAGGGAGCCAACCCTCTCTGGAGATTGGCCCGAAGGATATTTCTCAGTCCTTCGACCTTTCAATGTTGGCTGGGTCTAGGGCACATAAATAATATTTTGTACTTAGGCATATTCGTGACCAACAATTTTTGGCATGCCTGGTGGGACTCTCAAAAAGTTCCACTTTCAATAGTATTGAGGTTTGATGTTCACCTTTGTACTGTATGATTAGAACATCTGGTGACTCAGCTCTACCTAGAAGCCTCCGAACGTGAAGTGAGTGAAAGATTTCTTCATGATCACAAGATCGAAGGCCAAAAATCTAGAAGACCCCATTGAGTTTTATGAACTTGACACTCGAGTGCTAGGAGAACACCCTAGGTTAATCACTCTAGCTATCCCATCAAGTGTAACATCTTCATAGTTAGTTGGTGTGTTCTCTGTTCCTTCGAGTCCTGCTAGCACAACCACTAGTTTTCCACCTCCCCAACCACACACACCAGTCCACATGGCTCAAAATCCACCACCACAACCACCAAGGTAGTTTCCAACATGGAACCACTCTGGACCTCTAAATCTGCAAGCTCAGAACCCGATCCCACAAGCGATGATGAAGGCTTTGCCTACCTATGATGGTATGGGAAATATGGCTTATGAGCATGTTCAAGATGTAGCTGCCTTGGTGATGATCCACAACATCACATATGAGGATATAATGGTAAGATTGCTTGTTCTCTCTCTTAGAGGTAAATTGCTTTACTGGTATCGATCATTACAACCTGCCACCATCACCACCTGGGACTAGTTGGTTAAATTGCTAATCAAAGGATTCAATGAACAAGTGGATCCATTCTCCTTGTTGCATCAGTTCACTACCATTCAGAGGCATCCATAGGAGGAAATCATGGACTTCAATGTCAAGTTCACTCAAACTTGGCATAGAGTTCTTGATGGTCTTCGATCGACTCTCGAACAAGTAACCTTTTACTACCTCTGAGCTTTCAACTCTGATATCAGTATGGCCATCCAATAGTCTAATGTCAATACATTCCCTGATCTGTATTCTGCTACACAAAAGGTTGAAGTTGATCTGATTGCTATCGGTAAGCTTCCACCAAAAATGGCCATGCCCATTTTCCCCGACCTTCCATAGTATTTGTATGCTAATGCATCTTCTCAGCCTTTGCCAATGTCACCCATGTATCCAATCCCTTCATGGAATTCGAGTACATCACAGACCATGATGACAATTTCTATCCCTCAACTCCCTGCTCCAACCATTTTGTAGTTACCAGCTCTAGTTCCATTCCCAACACTACCATCTCTGCCTGTCCCATTACCATTACCAACTTCCCCAACACCCTCAAACCCTGATCCACAAGACAAGGTGTTGAAGGAGTTGTAGTCCATGAACTCGGCCATAAGAGTGATGGGTAACGAAATCACGGTAATCAAAAGGAAGTAGGCTAAAAAGTATTTCCAGCCTAGGATATTTCAACCATCGTCAATCACTAGGGAGCAAGGAGCTTCGACCAACAAAGTACCTGAGAGAAATCCAATGGTGCTGACAAATGAAGAAGCTGGCACATCAGACAAAGCATACTGGTGCTCTACGTGCAATGATCCACATGGTGAGGAAACTTGCATGGTTCATCTGAACTACGTGCAAACATTGGTAGAAAGTGCTTCCATTGGTCAAGTCAACATGATCACAGAAGTAGATCATAATTTCATGGTCCCTTCTAAAGAGCAAGTTTCAGTTCTCATGAGAGTTGGAAGGAAGCTTGTTACTATGGACCCAGCTGAGTTGGAGCCCCTGAAGGTACCTACTGACTCAAAGGTGCAAAATGAGAAGAAATAAGCGCAAGCAAAGGTACTTGTTCCAACACCCAAGCTAGATGCACCCATCCTACTGAAATATATTTTACCTCAATGAGCAAGAGAGAAAGTGCAAGAAAAGGCTTCGACTTTGCAAGCGAAAGCTAAAATGGAGGAGCAAGCCAGAGAAAAGCTTAAATACCCATATTTGATGAAACGTCAGAGGGTGGAGGCCACACAACAATATCGAAGTAGATATGAAACTGCTAATGAAGCCAAGGGGTCCTGTGCATTCACATACAACATCGTTGAGGAATTGAAGAGAATCCCAACCAAGGTGAGTCTCTATGATGCACTACAATTACCTGGACAAGTGGACTTGTTGCAAGAATCACTAAAATTTGTGAAAGACAAGGGGAAGAATCCGACTCAGATAGTGTTAGCTCAAACGCTGACAACTTCTACCACTAGAAAGAATAGACCTCCCCTTTCTACCTATCCCTCAGGATGGAAGGTTGGATTGTGCACAATTGCATGATTGACTCAGGTGCTGCAACGATTGTCATGCCAAAGGCAGTATGCGATGTTATGGGTATGGAATATACAAGAAGTAGCCCTAGCATTTTGTAGTTAGATGGAACCCCCATAAGGATAGTGGGGGTCATCAAGGATATCCCCATTGTATTGCACAAAATACCTCAAATAACTATGATCCAAGAAGTGGTCGTGGTCGATCTGGAGCCTTACTTCAGCATGTGCCTATCACGGGAGTTTACTACTAAGTTGGGAGGCTACCTTTCTCTTGACTATTCTCATTTGGAAATTCCTATCAAGGGGAGGAGAATCCAAATTTATAATGAGAAGCCCTCAACTTATCACATAGAAAATATTGAAGAAGAAGACACACCCATGAGTTCTATCAACTTGATGACTGAAGAATTGGAAGAATTGGACCTGATGGAGGAGACTTTGGATGAGCTTCGAATAGAAGATGAATTTTCAATGCTCGATTTTAACGCCATGATGGAAACCAAAATCGACTACTACACTATCACTAAACCTAAAAAAGTTGAAGCAAAAGTGACTGATGATGAAGGTCCTACTCTGGATCAATTATGGAAGTTGTACTTTGATGGTGCAAGGTGTAAGAATGGTGCAGGAGCTAGAATTATCCTCATTTCTCCTTCTGGCATATAGAAAATGTACTCTTATCGGTTGACTTGGAGCTGCACGAACAATACCATCGAATATGAAGCACTCTATTTGGGTCTAAAAAAGGTAGAAAATCTTAGGATCAAGCAACTACAGATCTTTGGAGATTCTGAGCTAATCGTCAACCAGGTAACTAGTAAGTGTGTTTCCAAGCAACATTACTTGAAGGTATACCAAAATAAGGTATGGGACCTTTTTGAAGCTTACACAACATTGAACATCCAAGCAATCTCATGGGAGCAAAATAAGCATGCCGATCTCCTAGCATCCCTTGGCACTAATTTTTCCCCAGTGGAGCATGTGGTGAGAAAGCCCAAGACTATGAGGCTGATATACAGACCTTCAGTCCCTGACAAAAATATCTTCTGGCAAGTGTTTGACAATGATGAACAGATTATGAATTTTTTGGTAAGAGAAGCTAGTACGGTGGAAGGGAGAACGCTTGATGAGGAGGAGGTCGAAGGGTTAATCCAACTGAGGAATAATCATATCCCAAAAGGATTGATTATGCTTGAGAACCTCTTTGATCAGAATGATAGAGCAAAAAAGCATAGGATCAAAGTAGACGATAAAGAGTATATTGAGTTGCAGTTGGAACCTGACAAGATAATCAAAGTTGGAATAGATTGTACTCCAGATGAGCTCGAGCAAATTAAGAAATTATGTTATGAGTTCCTAGATATTGTTGCCTGGAGCTATCATGATCTGAAAGGCTACAACAAAGATGTGATCCAACATACCATTGAGTTGCAGGAAGGAGTAAAACCCTTTAGATAGAAATAATGACCTGTTAATCCAAAGATTGAGGTACTAATGAAGGTGAAGTTACTAAAGATGTTGGAGGTAAAAATCATATATCCTATCAAACATTCAACTTGGGTGGCGAATCTGGTCCCAGTGTGAAAGAAGAATGAAGACATTCACTTGTGCATGGATTTTCATAATTTGAATCAGGCGTCACTGAAAGACCATTATCCCTTGCCATAGATCAACCAGATTCTTCATGTAGTCATCAGAGCACAAATATTCTCACTGCTAGATGGTTTCTTCGGCTACAACCAAATCTGGGTGAAGGATGAAGACCAACACAAAATGACGTTCACCACCAAGTGGGGCACTTTCGCCTACCAACGAATGCCTTTTAGTCTATCAAATACTGGTGCTACCTTCCAGAGAGCAATGGATGTAGTCTTTGGTGAGTTGTTGAATCATATTATTGTGATATATTTGGATGACATGACTATTTTTTCTCATGATAGGAAAGAGCATGGTTCTCACCTAAGATAGGTTTTCGAGAAATATCAGGAGTTTGGAATTTCTATCAACCCCAAGAAATCAATTTTTGCTGTTAAAGAGGGGAAACTCCTGGGTCATGTGATTTCAAAGGAAGGGTTAGCCATTGATCCTGCTAGAGCTGATGCTCTTTTGAAGCTGCCACTACCGACCAATAAGAAAGAACTACAATCATTTTTTGGATAAATCAATTTTATCCGAAAGTTCATTGCAGACTTCGCTCAAGTCGTGAAGCCGATGATCGAGCTCCTTAAGAAGAACGTAGATTTTAAGTGGATAGAGTAGAGGAAGAAGGCCTTCCAGGAGATCAAGGAGAGAATTGTCCAAGCACCTATTTTGATCAATCTAGACTACTCAAAGGATTTTATCCTTTACATCATGGGTGAGCAGGAAAGCTATGTTGTCGTGCTCACGTAGAAAAGAGATGATGGAGATGAACAATCGATTGCTTTTCTAAGCCAGGTTATTCAGCCACATGAGGAAAAATATAATTTCATTGAGAAACAGGTCTATGCAGTTATGAAATCCTTGAAAAAGTTTTGACATTTTATCTCACAGAGTAAGACTATAGTCTACGTCATTCATCCAGATGTTAGGAGTTTCATTATTCAAGGGGAACTGGGTGACAAGAGAGTAGGTTGGGTTTCAAAGATCTAGGAGTACGATGTTGAGATTCGATCGACCAAATTAGTCTATGGTCGGGCACTTTGTCAGGAGCTGGCTAAAAGCGTTGCTTCTCAGTCGATGGTACCACTACACGATGAAGTTATCAACGAGAGCAATCTTGCAAATCAAGCGATAGGTGACCACGACTGGATAGAGGACCTTGTCAAATTCTTTACATCGGGAAGGTGTCCACCACATCTAAACTCCTCGTAGAGAAGAAGATTCAGGTTACAGGCCCTCAGATACGTCTTATTACCAAGTGGTTTATTTCATAAAAACATAGATGGAGTACTCCTCAGATGCATCAAGGAATCCAAAAAGTAGAATATTCTGGAGGAGTTCCACTCTGGCTTATCAGGCGACCACTATGCAGGGAGGCCTATGGCATTGAAGATCATCAAAGCTGGTTACTTTTGGCCTACTCTTTTTGTAGATGCACATAAAGTTAGTCAAAGTTATGATAATTGTCAGTGGTATGTCGATAGAAGTAAGAAGGCATCTTTACCTCTCCACCCAATCCAAGTGGAAGCTTCATTTCAACAGTGGGGCTTAGAATTTATCAGGGTCATTGATCCCCATTCTTCTATCGAGCACAAATACATCTTGATGGCAACTGACTATTTTACTCGATGGGTAGAGGCCATTCCAACCAAGAAGTTAGATCAAGCAATGATTATCTCTTTCCTCGAGGGATTGATCACCCATTTTGGTGTACCAGATGCAATCATGATAGATAATGGGACTCCCTTCATCGGGGTGAAGATCACCGAATTCACGGGTAGGTATGGGATCTATCTAAAAACTTCATCTAATTATTACCTATAGGGAAATGGTCTGGTCGAGTCCACAAACAAGAACTTGCTCAAAATTTTGAAAAGAACCCTTGGAAGCAACAAGAGAAGTTGGCATCTGCTTTTGAATCAAGCCTTGTGGGTAGATCGCATATCGATTAAGAAATCGATCAAAGCTTCTCCCTACTCCCTGGTGTATGGCAAGGAAGCAGTCCTGCCCATCCATATCGAGCTCCTGGTTCTCCGAACCTTGCAAATGCTCAATGACAAAAATGATGAATCTGATCCTATGAGCACAAGGTTAGCCCAACTTCTGCAACTTGAAGAAGAAAGAGAGAAAGCATACAATGCTTTCATGGAACATGCCAAGATGACACAGAAGTGGTTCAAAAAAGGACAACTGAGCAAAAATTCAAAGTTGATGATTTGGTGCTCAAATGGAATGAGAATAAAGCAAAGCCCAAAAAGCACCATAAGTTCGAGGTAATTTGGGAAGGTCCATTCCAGGTTTTAGGGGTAAATTTAGTTAATGCCTATCATCTCCAGGATATGGATGGTCGAGAGTTGTCGATTTCGGTAAACGATCTTCATTTGAAGGCCTATTTTCAGTAAGGAAATCAGAAAACAAGTATGTATATATGTACAGATGTTTTAATGTTATTTTATTTTATTTTTCAAAAGTATTTTATTGCTTATATATAATATATATAAAAAAAAGAAAAAGAAAAGAGAGAAAATTTGACTTCATCTAGGAGAATTCCATTCTACCCCAAAGAAGTGTTTTCACTCTGAAAACATAGCCTCATTATCCGGAGATCAATTTCACCCCGAAAATGTTTTTAAAGATTGTATTATTAATTTTAGGGCGAAATTCATCTAAATTAAATTTTTTAGCAGGTGGTTTCGGACAAGAGGGTAAATTGATTTATTTTTAAAAAGTCAAAGGGGAAAGAAAGAAAAGCATTAAAATTAATTTCGCCCCAATTATTCATTGCTGAAAAAATAAAAGAAGAGAAATCAGAGGGATATGAGGAGATATAAAAAAAAAAAAGAAAAAAATAAGAGAAAAGAAGTTTTTAATTAATTTCGCCATGAAATTTTTATTTTAAGGGCGAAATTAAATTACATGGTGAAACTCAAAGAAGAAAGGGCAAAAATAATTTAAAAATTGCATGCTTTTTGGAAAACTCCAAGTTATCAAGGTTATTTCCGAAAAAGGAGGGCGAAATCAAATTTTAATTGCTTTTTCAATAAAGCATTATCATTTTTTTCCAATTTGGGGCGAAATCAGAGAAAGGAAATTATTTTAAAAGGAGGATTTCCAAGAAAAAACATGCAGGTAGGGGAAGAAAATATTTTTTGAGAGCACAAGTGAAAAGAAGAAGTGCATTGCCAAATCAAATTTTCCCATTAAAATATTTTTGCCAATAAAAGTCGAGTTGGAGCGCTTGATTGATGTCATTGTGAGTTTTGGAGCGCCGAAGCAAATTTATTTCACCCATTTTCACCTTTGTTGATGTTTTGATGTCCTCAAGAAGCGGAATTCAATGTTTTCATCTTGAAAAATGTCCATTGCTCACATGTGGCGAATTAATTTCCTAAAATTAGTCGTTGGATATCTATATTGTGCCATTTCAAGTTAAAGATGCCTGGGCACAAGGTTCAAAGAGGATTTCGAGTGAAAGGAGGTTATTGACAGTTAAGGGGCAGTTTGAAAAATTATTAAAAAATGTGCTGGGTGCAAGAACCAAGATGCATGTTCGGTCGAATCCCTCAGGCACACCACCTGCAGTAAATTCAGTAGTTGAGGGTAAAATATATAAGAAAGGCAAAGTAGAAGCTTGCAGAGCAAGAAAATTTTGTTGTGAGCATTGTAAGGTTGTCATTCAAAGCACTGTCTTATTATAGGTTTTTCCAGTGGGAGCTATGGTACGAATATGGGGAAGAAGACAGCTGATCCGAAGAAAGTTGCAGAGCCAAAAAAAGCACAAGGTGGTAAAAAAGCTAAAAAAGTTAGGCAGCATGAATATACCGAGCTCGATCCATATTCAGATACACTGGCCAATATTGGAGATTGTTCAATCTCGAACAAAGGCGTAGAAAAATTGTGCTTGGACATGGAGAATGCAGTTAGGCAAGGATTGACATCGGAAAGCCCATTAATAGTTTCTTACCATGCGTAGCTTTCCTGGTATTTGTGTACACCAGTGCATCCTTACCCTAAGCTGATTATGGCAATTGTAAATTTTTATCAACCTACAATAAGGGCTATCCGCAATGCAAAGGGAGATAAATTGTTCACTATTTTGTCCAACATAATCAAATAGGTGTTTGCTTACGGGTTGAAGCCTTCCTCGGATGTCATGTTCAAGAAGATGAATCTCAAGGAGCAAGAGGAAAGGTACCAATCAACTGTGATATTGCACCAATTCATGGAGAACCAGTTGATAAAGGTGCCCCAGTTCAGAGAGTTTCCAGCTCTGTCAAAACCCTTGATAGATTTTAAAAGCTCGGATATGTATTCTATGTTAGCTTGGGTGTCTGGTCTTCCTACCGATACCACAATGTACAAATGGCAAGCAACGATGGTGTAGTGCATTTCGTAGGTAGAATTTTATGCCCCTACAACTTTGCAAGCAAGCACAAATCCCATATTCTTCAACTGGGTAGATTATGTGGCCCGAGCAATGCACACCCAGTTGGAGAGAATATAGAGTGAAGAAGCAGTTTTGTTCAGGCACACTTCATTTTTGGCCTAGTATTTCTTCTTTTACATGCACCAACATTTCTCTTTTATTGCGGTAAAATAGACTAATGAGGCAGATAATAAGTTGCCAGTATATTCATGGACTCCAAGCTTATCAAGGGGAGAGTCATTCTATAATTTTAACCGCATGTTCTTGGGTCCCACCCTCAAACTTATTTACTACACAAGTGAGAGAGTGCCAAGGGCAATGAGGGAAGAAATTGTCACTAAGGAGAAAGGAGATATCTTCTTGTTGATGCAAGGCATCGTGGTGCAAATTTTTGGCTTCACTGGCAAGCCATTTCTCCTTCCTTATTTTACTATCGAGCGCCTCTTTGCAATGGAAGTCATCCGATAGACCGACTTCATCAACGAAATCTATGAGGCAGGATGAGGCAAGAAGACTATGTGCACCATGCCATTTCACTTTGGTGGCATCGAAGTTGACCAAGTCGGCCAAAATAAATTGCTTAATGAAGCACTCTCGAATATGGGCATGGTGGAGTTACCTCAGCGGTGGAAGTATGACCCTTTGGGTTGGTTTGTAGATTTTATTAATGCCAAAAAATTTCATTGTTGTCCCAGACCTGATATTCAATGACACAAAAATAATCCAGAAGGGCATGATCTCGAATGACATGTTGACCAAATGATGCCGCTTCCACCATGGCATGATTTTTATGAGATGGAGGTTCAATACAACCTGGTAGTTTACAAGCACCAAATTTATCCTCTGGGTTTGTTTGGTGGAATGAAATAATGATTGCCAAAATGGATCGAGGAGAAAATTACCAACTGGTGGGTTATGAGGGCCCATAGAGGGAAAACTGGGTCAACTTATGGTCTGGTAATGGATGAGGTATTTTTGAACATCTATGATGAGTACTATGATGGCTATCAGCCAATATCTTTCACCAATATTGTACCTCGAAATTTTCAAATATCTGACAGTGAAGAGATCGTGGCTGAACATGAGCAACATGTGGTTGAAGAAGCACCACTTGTAGAGGAAGAAAGATAGCCATCACCAGAAGTACAACTCTAGTGGAAGAAGAAGAATAAGCGAGAGGTGCTCCCTTTCTTGAAAATATCCAAAAAGCCTAGAACAAGCATAGTTCCTTCATCTAGGGTAAACCCTCCTCCTACAGATGAAGCCACATAGGCTAACATTTTGAAAGAGCCTCCTTTGGTTTAGGCAGAACAGTTTATCCAGCACATGGAAGTCATAGATCTAGAGAAGGAGGCATAGGGGGAGAAAAACAAGGGTGAGCCAACATCACAGTCACCCTCATCACTGGCTCAGAAGGTGTTCGAGCTCGAAGGTACATTTTCTATACCTTCTTCCCTTTCTCTTGAGCATTTGGTGACTGTTGCACCCATTTTTGTAGTTGTTGCTTCTGTATCCCCTCCATTTGGTATACCTACCACCTCCATTTCACTTCCTGTTTCCCAATCCCTAGTCACCGATGCTCCCTCTTCTTCTATTCCCACTTCTACTGTTTCCCTTTCTTTTAGTTCTTTCGCATCTGGTCCCAACCCATTTTTTCTTCCTTCATCCTCCATTCCAATAGTTTCCACCATGACTATAAGTACGCAAGCTCCTCCTCGAGTGAGCATAACTATAGTTGAAACCCTCACTTCCATCCCCTTAACCACTTCTATTCCACCAACTGTTCCCATTTCCACTTCCCTTCCCAAGCCAAAACCTCAACAGGCTCACTTTCCTCCTGCTCCTTTTCTTGAGTTGCAGGTGCTACCGAAGCCGGAGATAGAGATTGTACCAGAGCATCCTATTGCGATGAAGATGAGTCGAGCCCGATTAAGTGCATCACAATGGTTGAAGATCCATAAGAGAAAAGAAGCTCAGGCTCCAGCAAAGGCATTGAAGAAGGTCACTTTTGATCCTGAAACTATGGAGTCTCATACAGTAAAAATGATTCCCCAGGTCCAAAAACCTCAAGGAGAGATGACTCCAAGTGATTATACTTGTGAAGTTATTACGGAGGACCTAATGAATATTGACACCATGGAGAAGCTAGGGAATATGTAGGTGGATATGAGCTCTCTTTACCTACATGACGAACATTACAAGAAGAGCTACTTCAAGGCTAAGGTGAAGATCATTGAGTTGAATAATGCTCTAGCTAAAAGTAGATATCAGCTGGAAACAACAAAATTAGAGGCAGAGCATTGGAAGAAAAAGGTAGAGGAATGGGAGAAAGAATCCAAGGGCTATCAGAAAGCTTGGGTAGGAGCGGAAAAGAGAGTACAAGCATTAAAAACCCAACTTGAGACTATGCAAAAATAACTGGTCGAGAAAGCCACGCAATTAGCAGGCTTCTCCAAGGAAAAAATCAAAGAGACTCGCCATCATTTGTTGAAAGATTGTGTGACTTTGGTGATGGATGCACTCAAGGTCCTATTGTACATTCATGAGGTTCGAATAGTGATTTTTATTGGAGAGCAAACTTTGGAATATGCTAAGGAGAGGCTAGAACCCAAACTGGAAATGGCGCTAAAGATTCAAGCATTGGCGAACTCTGATTTCTAGGTTAAGCCAATGAGCGGGATGGATCATAGTTGGTCCAAGGCTAGAATGACATTGCATGGCTATTTTTCTCGGTTGGAGCTAGCAAGAGAAGCTCGTAAGTTGATAACCATGTTTGAACAAGAGCATTGTGTTTTGCTCGTATATTTTGAGGTTCTAGCCGATGTTGGGTTTTTGAGCTTCATTGATGAGCAGGATGAGTTGTTGCCAACAAAAGAATTGAAGATGACCTGGCAAGATTTCATAGAAGATACTTCAGAAATTGATGGTTGGGAGGAACCAATAATGGAGGAACAAGCACTCCCTTGCATGGAGAGGCTCACCCACATCGAATCTTCCTTACTGGAACTTTAGCAGAGAGCTAACCGTATCAGCATGGATCAAGTTGAGATGCTACGCTTTGTCATAGATTCACTGAGCACATTCTCATAATTTATAGATGAAGCCTAGGTTGAGGTAGTTGTCATGTATGAAGCTACAAATGAGAGCCTCACCAAGCACGAAGCCCAAGCACGGGTGGAAGCAGAGCAACAAGCAACAAAAGGGTAGGAGAAGCAGATGTAGGAGGAAAGAGAGAAGAAGGAGGCTGCAGGATCAAACACACCATCTAATACAACTGATAGATCTGATGCAGCTAGTGGCACTGATAGTTGAGCCCAATGGATGAAGGCCTGGGGTCGATTGCATCCATACGAGTTGGATACCCCGAGAGCCACCAGAAATGTTGGCAGTTTTGTCACTTTGCCACATTGAAATTTTGTTGAAGCTTTCATTGTAAAAATTGCAAGTATAATAAACGATGCAGTGAATTTTGGTCGACTCTATTTTGTTGTAATTATTTTTATTGTTTCGCCCCTCTCTTTTTTATTTCCTTAATGTTGTACCAGGAAATAATGGGTTGTAAAATAAAATCAATGTCCTGGGCAAAATGAAATGGAGGGATGAAGCATAAATATTTTCAAGGAGCAAAGGTGTTGGCACAAATTGGTTTAAGTTAAAAGCGTTAGCAAGTAAAGAAAGAGAAATTTATTTTCGGGGGGGGGGTAATTATTTTTTGCCCCCTGAGGAGTGAAATGCAATGGAAAAAGTGGATTTGCCCCAGGAAGAACTGAAGTCGCCTGCAAAACGTCTATGGCAAAAGAAGAGCACAAGAAGAGTATTTTCGCCCGAGATTGGCATAAAAGGTGGTTTCACCCCAAGTGAGGGGTGAAATTCCTTTTCGCCCCTCCTTGAGGCGAAACGTCAGTTTCAAAGCACTTGGAGCAAGTTAAGGCATGAAATTAAGTCAAAGAAAAGGTCAAAGGTGGTTTCACCCCAAAAGAGGGGCAAAAATCCCTTTCGCCCCTCTTTGGGGTGAATGTAATTATTTTAATACAAAGTAGGCCACGTCACTGGAAAAAGGTTGAAAAGTCAAAAGGCTTTTCACCCCAAGTGAGGGGTGAAACTCCTTTTCACCCCTCCTTGGGGTGAAACAATATTAAAGATGTTTTCCAGAAGGAGTGGATTGGCACCGTGGGCCCCATTCGACAATTGCGCCTACGTTTTGGGTAAAGTAGAAAGAAAGATTTAATGAGGGGACGTGGTCAAATTCAAGGTCACCCTCGTCCAGGGGTGAAATGCCTTTGCACCCCTCATGTAGGTGAATTAGCATTTTCAAGTAGAATTAAGGTGAGATTGTTTTAAGGCGCACCCATCAAGAAAAATCAAAGTCAATTTTACCTCCTGAGGAGGTGAAACTCTTTTTTACCCTCCTTCGGGGGTGAAATTAATTAGTTTCACCCTGATTAAAATTTAAAGTTTATTTCTGCTCTTCTAACGGTGAAATTAAAATATGGGTGTGCTCCATATGTAAGCAAGGATGAGAGAGATGCTCCATCAAAAGAAAGACAAGATGTTTTGGGCATAAAGAAAATAATGGAGGGACAATATTTTGGGCGAACCATAAAAACATCAACAACAAACATGAAGAGATTCTCTTGGGAAAGACCTAGGAACGATGTCATTTAATTTTTGAAGCAAAGCAAGCTATGATTCCAGGATTTCTGCTAAAAAATTACAGGATTAAAATATCGAAGGGTGACTTTGGTCATTTTCAAGGCATCGTCCACCGACTTCACCAATATTTGGTGGACTTTCTTTGCAAGGGTGAGATTCTGAGGTAGGATGGTAACCTAAGGTCAACGACCAGGTTCTATATTTTTATCCAATTTTTATGTGTCCCAATGCACCGACGCCTGAGGAAAATTTCCAAGGTACAATATTACCGATTTCCTAGGCATCTCTCCACCAAAGTCGGATCGTTGCTCCCAAAGGAAGGTTTCTCGAGGAGGAGATTACTCTCACTAGTTTTTGATCTATCAGCATTTTGTTTTTATATGTATTAAATGAAAGAGGTGAAATCCTCTATAAATACTAAGCATTTTGATGTAATGAAAGGAGGATAGACATTCTACAAAAAAATACTTTAAGTTTTCTACATCAATAGAAATATATTCGACTTCTGGTTCCTTGAGTAGTCTTGTGGTTGATCACTTTCTGCTCATCATTTCTACTTACGTTTATGTCCATTATTAGCTGCTTTTAAATTTTGCACCTAAGTTTAATTACTATTGGTAAGGGAATGAACACTAAAATACGTTTTGGATGTTGTCTCTGCAAACTATGAGTGGTTCCTGTGCTTACCTTTCTGTTTCATGCTAATTAGCACTTAATGTGATTTCTTACTTTTAGTTTATCCCCACTACACTTTTTTGGCTTATAGCCATATTTCCCATATCTTTCTATCATTTCCCATTTCTTTCCTATTACCCTAAGCTTTAAACTGGATTAGATTAGTAAGGGAGCCAACCCTCTCTAGAGATTGGCCCGAAGGATATTTCTCAGTCCTTCGACCTTTCAATGGTTTCTGGGTCTAGGGCGCACAAACAAATATTTTGTACTTAGGCAGATTCATGACCAACAGTTCTTCATCATCTCCATTCTTTGGATATTTATTATTTGGTTCACAAAGTACTTGAAATTCTTCTTTGATTTCTAGCTCATGATTACTTTGGAAGATAGATTTGGATCACAATTGATCCATTATTCTTTTCCTTGTTTTTCAAACATTTTATTATAAAATGGTTTCTCTTCCTATATTTAGAAATTGAACACTATCATTTTTTTTTTGAATTTACATGGTGGAATCGACAACCACCATGAATCTGGGTAGACTATCCGAATTTTATAGCCGCCATAGTATTCTGCGTTGTCTACCCCAAAAGCCGCCACACAATTATTCGTATAGTATGCTCCTATAACCACCATGCCACAATGATTTTAAATCTTTTACGCCACTGAAAGCACTAGGAAAGGGATAAGCATTCAGTCTTATGAGGCCCAAGATTTGAACCTTGGACCTCTGCCCCCCTTATGGGATTTGGTTGAACCAATTGGTCTACACTTCGGACCTCACTTTACTCTATCATTAGAAGATGCTATTATAGAATTCATTCTTGAGTTCTCAAATGTATATTTAACCCATTTTGTTTTTTTTTCTATTTTAAATTTTGAGAATCAAAATTGTAACTTGTTCTCAAATATATCTCTAAGCCATTTTGGTTTCTTAAGACCATGAAATAATTTTTCACTATTTTCTTTGTATGTCTTATAAATAATTTTATCAATTTTAATCAATTTCCTTTAATTGTGGACTACCTTATGTCTCCATAGGTTTTGAATAACAATGTCTAAGTTTCTAAAATATTTAGAAACCTATGATGTTGAATTCCTTATGGCTCCCTAATTAATTAGAAACTAGAAAATAATAATTTTGCAAATATATGTTTTCTAAGTTTGATGTAGACTACCTTGTCTCTCCACACTTAAATAATTTGTAAACTCCTATGTATCTTGAAAATAAAATAATAAAATTAAAATTAAAATTAATATTTACTTATCTTCAAATCTCGGGCCTCGCCGGACTGAACGCTTGTCCCTTTCCTAGTGCTTTTAGCGGCATAAAAATATTTAAAATGATTGTGGCATGGTGGTTATAGGGACGGACTACATGAATATCTGTGTGGCGGATTTTGGGGTAGACAACACAGAATACTATGGCGGTCATAAAAGAAAGACAACCTACCCGGATTCATGGCGGCTACTGATTCCACCATGTAAATTAAAATAATAATAATAATAATAATAAAAATAAAATAGAATAAAATAAAATATATACTTATCACTCCACAATTTCTAAATTGCAATTAATCATCAACTAAGGTATTAATTTATAATTAAATTCTTTATCTCTCCTTTAACTTAATTAACTCTTACTATAACAAGAAATTAATCTTTAAACCTTAGATTAATTAAAATACTAAACCTTATTACTCCTTAAAATTCAAATCAAATATTTATACCTCAATTTTGGTGTGTTCAAAATACTTTTGCCAAATTCAACCTTTCTTCTGCACATTCAACTCACTTCTTTGATGCATTCAACTTCCTCTCTATCCAATGACTTGGACATTTTACTTCCTTCAAATGTGTGTGCAACTTCATGCAATAACTCCTTTTAAAATACCTCTCCCACCAATTGAAACATATTCAATGCTCCAACGTGGTGATTTGATTCTGCACTCAAATATTTCACTTCTCCTTTGCTTGAAATGTTAGTTGTATTCAACATTTGAGATGACACTTGGATCTTTATATTTTTCTCAAACAAAAGATATTTTGGATGCTCAAAAATTAGGTCATCTTCCAAAATAGAGTTTTGATGTTCACCTTTTGAATGGCACTCTAATTTTTGCTTCACCTTCCTTGTTATGTCTCTTCTTTGTACTTGGTTTTCTTGCTATCAATGAACATACACTCTCCCTTGGTGTTCTAGATCTTTGTTGGATTCTTAGTACTTCAACTTATTTTTAGATAGCACTCTCTCTTGGCTCTCAAGCTTCCTTGCTTGATTTTCTTCCTATGATGCTTGGTTAGCTTTGGTATTATGTCAACATTTGGTATTACATTTCTGGTTGTTCAACTCTTATCCCTAGCACTTGGATTTTATTCAACACTTAGTTGAGTTGCTCTTAGAGCTCTCTTTATATTACGTAGTTCAACTTTATTTCTAATAATCTAATTTTTCTACAACTTGGTGCAGGTTTAATGGTGATGAAACTACCTTGGGTTCCAACCTAAAACTAAAATATTCTCAATGCTTTAATTCACTACCTCATTAATGCTTTATGCTAATGATCCTCGACTTTGGATATGGTTCTATTCTTGCTTACTATTAATGGCACTTACTATGGCTCACTTTAAATTGCTATGGATATTGTCTTGCAACCTTAAATTCTTTAAACTTTAATAAGATGCTTTAAAAAACTTTCTTGCTAACCGTTCTTGGTTGAAATGTGTAGCCTTCTTTATTTTTCCACAAAATGTAAGTTACCCTTTAATTTTATCCAATGGTGGCATTCAACTCTGACTTTAAACTCATTATCATTATGGTCAAACTTTGGCAAGATACTTGCCTTCCATATGATTTCACTAAAACCTCCTTAAAATAGTTTTCACAATACCTTATGGGTTTGTTGTCGAATGGTGATGATTATCCTAAACTTGATGAGAATACCTTTTTCTAGAGATATCCTTTGTCTATCTTCAATCATCTTCAAAATCTGATTAATGACAACTCTTCAATATTCAATGATAAATGGGATTTCTTTCTTGAAACTCCTTTATCTCTTTCTTTGTCTTCAATGTTGTTCTTCTAGATTTTAGTCTTTTTCTTGACTGAATATGTTGCCTTCTCTAGCTTCAATTCTTCTTGTTGTGATGTTATTGTGATGCTTCACTTGCTTATGGTATTACTATGAATATTTTCTTGTTTTCCCTAAGCTTGTTGTTCCTTTTATTTAACTCTACCCTTGTGGCCTTCAAATGCAACCTTTCTCTTTTGCTACTCTGAATATTCTTACTTTGCTATCCAATGTGGACTACCAGTATGCTTCCTTTTATGTGCTATGTGTTGTCCTTTAACTAGGACTATCCTCAAGATTTTTTGTTGTCTTGAAGTATCTTGAAGTCTTCTTCTACCTTTAAATTTGCTTTCTCTATCATTTTTTCAATAGGACCTCTTTCTTGGGTCTCTTAATCTACCTTCAATGAGACTTTTTCCAAGTCTCCTTTTTCTACTTCTATGGGACCTCTTTTCTCTTGGGTCTCCTTAATCTTGTCAATGTCAAGGTCTATCTTCAAGACCTGAAACTATGTTGTAGATTGCCTTCTATTATGAATTTATTCTTGGAATAGGTAAACTCAATCTATTTGAAACTTTCCAATATTGAATCTTTAATATTCACTGGTTTTCCTTCAACCTAGTGGTATTAATTCTTGCCTTCACTGGTTTTTCTTCAACTTAGTGGAAATACTTGTCTTCATTGGTTTTTCTTCAACTCAGTGGAAATAATTGTTTTCATTAGTTTTTCTTCTCAAGTGGTAATGTTCTTTAGCTGCATTGGTCTTTCCTTATGTTAAATTATTCTAATGTGTATCATTTCTTTTATTTGCACTTGACATGTGTTGTTTTCAACATGACACATATCATTTGTATGGTGACATGTGTTACTTGCCTTTAGCCTTCTCTTTGCTATAAAGGCTTTTGTAATCATGAGATTCATAGAGGTTTGCAGTTTATCTTTTTAGACTATTATCTATCCTTGCCTTCATGTTTGTGAGCTGAGTCTAGTTTTACCTCCATATAATCTATTTTTTGTGTTGTCATATTAGGACCTAACATAGGTACAATATTTGGTATCAGAGCATAGATTCTCTCCCGCCCTATCTAAACCCTTTTTTTAAGGGATTACCTCTTTCCCTAGGCCATGTTTGGTTTAGAAGGAAAAAGAAAAATCTTCCACTTGTGGCTTCCTATTTTTTTAATAAGACTATATTTTTGTAGTTCCTGTGTGTGGTTGTAGGTGTTCAAAGATAGATGTTGTAGGTGTGGAATGGAAATTTGCGACAGCCATATGTAAATTTCTTTGGTTCCAAATATAAAAATATTTATTGCCTCCATTTTAACCACATACAAGAAGCCAGAGTGCTCACTACAACAACGTGCTCAATGCAATAGGTGATAGATAGAGGAGATGAGATAATGTAGCAAAAGGAGCTACTATTTATGCAGTGTAATCATACCATCATGAATAGAAGGAACTACATGGTTATTGTAACATACAATCAAATTTTGATGATTTGAACCCACAACTAGTCGGGAAAGTAGTTTCATATCATCGAAAGGAATCTGATTATGATAGTTATCATGCTCCCCAAAGTTTGCAAGTTGAAAAACTTGTTCGGCATGCTTATTTCTACTTACCACTTGATCTCTTACATCCATTAGGACCTTTAGTAAATCATTTATTAGACCAGGCCTCATAGGCATCAAGTTTTCTTATTGGAGTAGTGTCACACTGAATAATTCACCACCACTAGGATATTGGGCTTCCCTATTGTATCCCTTCCCTTTCATCTGGATCTTGAATGCCTTGATGACAACCCAAACCTTTGTTGATCTATATTTGAGTAAGTGTTGTGAACCATAGTGCAAATGAATGGGACATTTATCTACCATTGTAGATGATTTCTTTGACAGTCTCATTGCATTTTTGACAAACTTTGACGTCAATAAAGTTTCAACCAGTTCAAGTTTATGAATATAAGAGTGGTGGATAAATTCATGCTTGATTTTTTTAGTTACCAGTGTAACGGTGAGCATGGACCCCTAAACCTATCAAAAATTATACCGAGAAACCTTTGTCTTGAGCCCTCACTGGATTCAGTGTTGTAGCAGTGAAAATTTTGAAGATGTTACATCTAGTGCATGATTGACAAACAACTAGTTGTTATAGTCTAGGTGCCAAAGTGGACACATGGAGACACTACCCTTTTCCACTCTCAAATCATAAATCACCAAAGTCTACGTGTGACTGCCAATGCGGTCTCCATTTACCTTAACCACCTTTTTTGTATTTTTTTGTAGGAATAACCTTGACTGTAGTGCATGAGCAGATGGATGTTTATAATTAATGGTTTTTTTATTAAATTTGGTAACAACCACTATTTTTTTAATAATTGATTCAAATCACATGGACTACTTACAAAAAATCAATGGACTGCTCCCAAAAAACCTATCTGTCTCCTATCTGTTTCATTCTTGTTGACCCAACGTGAGATAGGGACCACCGATCGCTCGGTATTCATATCGTCATCATCAGTTTGAAATGCACTCACAAGATTTGGCAAGAAAATAGTTGGCTTCCCTAAGGTTTGAACCTAGATATTTTCTTTATAAGTGACCAACCACACCTACACTTACCAATCCACTAGCCCTTAAGGGACCAAACCTAGTGATTTTTTCTCCTGAGCAAATATTCTACAAATTGAGTGGTTGATATCAATCCACAATTGGCAGGTTGGTCAACACAAGATATCACCAATTGAATCATGTTGAGCTTATCAACTTACTCATTTGAGCTATGTCATTGATGTTTTGCACATAGGGATAGGACATGCCCATCGGTGAGGGTACCAAAGCCAATAATTCAAGGAGGTTATTTCTTTTTTGAAATATTCATGTTACTTTAAAAAAAAGGGAGCAAATTGTTTCATATTTTTTTCACAAAAATTATGAAATTTTAAAGAAAATTCTACGTGCTTTCCAAGTGTAACAATGCTAACGACAACACTTGTTTTTAAATGAATAAAAAATGAGGAATGCCAATTTAAATTTGGGGTAATTTAAATTTGAAAATTTAGGGGAAATTTTTGTAAGGGGAATCATTTTTTTAAAGGGCAAGAGAATTTATGTAAAAATGTTGGCCACCCAAATAATATTCCACAAAATATTCTTATTTTAAATTATAAACCCTTTATTTTTCAACATCCCTTTACACCTTTTTCAGTATAACTTTTTTTCGAGAATCAGATTTTCATTCTGCAAGTTGTGTTGGGAAGCTGGTTCAAATATCTTTCCAAAAAGTGAATACAAGGCATATTTTAGGTGTATATTTAAGGAGATATTAATATTTTAAGTGAACTAGATATATTTTGCAAAACTTTGTTTCATTTTAAAACAAATCATTGTAAGGCTTTTTTGAAGCCAGTTTTTCAATTGTACTTGCAAAAATTACTCTACAATTTTTTTGGGAGCTTGTATTTGGTCTAGAAATTTTGGAAGAATTATTAAGCCAAAACTTCTTAGAGTATTTATCTTGGAATTGGAAGCATTCGAAATTGTAACTCTTGTAGGCTTACTTGAGGCTATTTTTTAGCCATCTTCTCAATAGAAATCATCATCACAAGGGGTCTTTTAGGACCCCTTGCTTCTTTCTTGTGGAGTACATTTGTTATGTCATTGTCTTAGACATATTGTGCTTCCATTTCACTTATTATTACCTTTTTTTTTTATTCTATGCTTGCTAATATTGTAATCAAGTGTTATCTTCATTTGCATATACACACTTGAAGTTTGGCACATAAAATTTTGCAATCACTTTCTTAAGCAAGCAAGCACTCATTATAATAAGAAAAAATTCCTCCCACTTCTTATCTTCCAAGTTGTAATAGGTCATATGTACTCAAATATTCCTCCCACTATTGGAAACACTTGTTGATTTAGAGTGAAAGAGCTAAGTGAACCCTCCACAAATTGTGGATCTTAATCGGTGAACCTTAGACATTTTTTTAGGGTCTCTTTCTTGACACTTATCTTCATAATTACCTCATTGGTTGAGATCCCACTACTTTCTCATCATGACAACAACAAATATCCTTAATGGCCTCACACAAAATATTGAAGTAGTTGACTCATTTGTAAACTAGAAATTTGAAATGGAAGCAATCTTAATGATGAATTTTATGTGGGATTATATGAGGGATAGACAAAAAAATAAACCACCATTGACTCCACCAACATATGTTGCAACTAGAGACTTATTTGAAAAGAACTCCAATGTTACATTAATATTAATCAAGCTATCTACCAAAATCCCACGTAGAGAAACGATAATCTTGGGATGCACTTAAGAGATTTTTTGATAGGCCTAGTCAAGATAAAATCTTGTACTTAAAACATAAGTTGCATAATATTTCTATGAAAGGCTCACTTACCAATTACCTCATGGAAGTGAAGTCTATTAGAAATTATTTTTTAGTTGTTGGTTCAACTCTTCTTGATAGTGAGTTGGTTCCTATCATGCTATGTGGCCTCCCTTCCATGTTCCATGCATATTCTACCATGTTAAACTTAAATGGTAAAATATTGAGTGCTCCATTTGAGGATATTGAAGTTCTCCTTAAGAAACATGAGAAAACACTCATAAAAGATGAAGAAATTGATTCTACAACAATAGCCTTTGCCACCAAGGCAAATTTTTAGCATAAACCCAATAGGGATCCAAATAAAAAAAAATTAGAGAGATAGAAAAATATATTATCCATATCAACAACATCAATAGCCACATTAGTAGCATCATCAGCTACAATAGTACAATTGATAGCAACCACAACAACACAATCAACAACCATAACAACAACAAAAATGAAAATAAAAAATCACCAAGCAGATCATCAAAATATAAGACCTTAAAGTTATAGACCTCAACAACAATAAAATCAACCCAAAAACCAACAATAGTATGATTATTGTGGAAAATGGGGTCATTATGCAAATTATTGCTATAAAAGAATAAGACATGAAAATCAAAGGGATCAACAATATCATAATATTAATACAATGTATGTAATAAATCAAGTCAATGTTCAAGATAAAAATTGTTGGTATATAGACTCAAGGGCAACTAAACACATAATAGGAAGGTAGGATAGGAAGATAAACCAGTTCATTACTTTTGGAGATGAATGTGCTCTTCCCATTAAAGGTGTAGGATAAACACCACTTTCTTTGCATAATGTGAATAATATCCATGCCATAGATGTGTTGTATGTACCTGGCCTCAAAAGGAGTCTTCTTTCTATTGGGTAACTTACAAATAAGAGTTATACTATATTTTTTTATAAATACAAGTGCTACATTCAATAACCAGATGGCTCTATCAAATCCATGGGATCCAAAAAGGATGGTGTCTATTACCTCCTTATCCAATATGTAACTCAACAATATTTGCATACAAGTACTACTTTCTCTTTGGAGTATATGTGGCATGAAATAATGCATCACTTAAACTTTCATAATATTCAAATTATGGCAAGAATAGGGTTGGTCAAAGGAATTCCTCACTTGAAGGAGTCTATATGGTTTTGTAAACCATGTACTATTGCCAAACACGAAGACAACCTTTTGGATCAGAAAAGGCTTGGAAAACTAATAGGCCACAACAAGTGCATTCATATATTTATGGGCCAATATTTGTTCCTTCTCACACTGGGTCTAGATACTACATCACCTTCATTCATGATTACAGTAGAATAATTTGGATCTATCTTATTCAGTTTAAATGACAAGCCCTTGATACATTCAAGGAATTCATGGCACTTATTGAAAGAGAAAGTGGCTATAAAATCTCCACATTGAGGATAAATAATGGTGGAGAATACATCTCCAAATATTTTTTTAGTCTTTGTAGGAATTATGGGATAAGGAGGTAGTTCATAAATCCTTATACTCCTCAACAAAATGGAATTGCTAAGGATGAATCAAATGATCACAAACAAGGCCAAATCTATTCTAGTTGCAGCTGAATTATCAAACAATTTTTTGGGGGAAGTTGTCCTTACTACTGCATACTTGACCAATAGGTCCTATACTAAGGATTTGCATGATATAACACTAGAGGAAGCATGGAGTGGAAATACATCCTATGTGGTCCATTTCAGAGTCTTTGGATGTGATGCTTATGCCCACATACCTCATCAAAAAAGAAAAAAAATGATGATAGGAGCCAAAATTCATCTTTGTAGGCTATAGTGAAAGTGCCAAAGCATATAAGTCATATGATCCTCTTTACAATAGGATTTTTCTCTCTAGAGATGTTATTTTCAATGGTTATTCCCCACCAAATCCTTCTCCTATGGCCCTTTCATTTCAATCAAATCAATAAATAGTTGCTCCCTTAACATCCACTCCCTCACCTAATACTTCCTCTTCATTCACAAGTCAAAGCCTTCCTCAACATGAGGATCTCCCCATTCATGATCCATGTCCTTATCCTCCTACTTTACGTTCATCTAATGATATTGCCACATCATCAAATACTTTACCTAAGTGGGTTTAATCTACCATATATGCAACCCAAAGCCACTTGCCCACTTCTAAAAGTAAAAGACCTTCTTCCCTAAGACACCAAATGAATTATAATCTCATGGCCAAATTCCTTAGCCAACCAGAACCTTCTAATGTGAAATAATCACTTGGTGATCCTAATTGGACTCTTGCCATGGAACAAGAGTTATATTCCATTGAACAAAATCACACATGAGAGTTAGTTGATTTACCCCCATGTAAGTCTACTATTGGTACAAAATGGGTGTACAAGGCAAAGTATAATTCATATGGCTTATTAGATAACTACAATAATGGATTGATTATGAGGAGATATTTTCTCCTATGGAAAAAATGACTATATTCTGTACAATTATTGCTTTAGTCACTCAAAAATATTGGCCTATATATCAGATGGATGTAAAAAGTGCCTTCCTCAATGGTACATTGAAAGAAGTATATGTTGATCAACCACTAGGGTACACAATAAAAGGCCAAGAAAACAAAGTTCTTATATTAAAAAAAGCTCTATATGGTTTTAAGTAGACACCAAGAGCTTGGTATGCCAAAATTGATTCTTATTTCATAAACCTTGATTTCACTAGATCTACAACAAAATTTACTCTCTATGCGAAACACTAGAAGAACCACATCATTTTGATGACATTGTATGTGGATGATATTCTTATTACAGGTGATGACACATATGGAATAAGGTTTCTAAAAGAGGACTTATGTTTTAATATTTTAAATGATTGATTTGGGCCTCCTTCACTACTGCTTAGGCATAGAAGTGTGGCAATAGCCTGGCAAGATATTAATCTCCTAGTCCAAGAATATTTAGTCTCTATTGGAGATTTTTCACATGTAGGAGTGTAAACCATCCCCAAATCCCATGGAAACCCAATTGAAATTGATTAATAGTGATGATGAAGAAAGGGTTGATGACACCCTTTATAGGCAACTAGTTGGAAGTTTGATCTACTTGACTTCAACTAGACTAGATATCACCTATTTAGTGGGTCTTATTTCTAGGTTCATGCATGATCCCAAGAAGAGTCATTGGATAGTAGCTAAGAGTATTTTGAGATTCCTCAAGGGGACCCCTCATCAAAGTCTTATGTACACAACATGTGATGACATTTCATTAATTGGATACACAGATTCAAATTGGGCTAGTTATCCTGAAACTAGAAGATCAACTACTAGTTATGGATTTCAATTGGATAAAGATACCATATCATGAAGCACCAAGAAATAGCTCACAATTTTATTATCTTCAGTAGAAGTAGAGTATAAGGCAAAAATTGAGGTAACTAAGGAAGCAATTTGGTTAAGGTAGCTACTTTAGGATATTGGCCTATCCATACATGGTCCAACACATATATATTAAGACAATCAAAGCACCATTAAGATGATCAAGAATATAGTCTTCCATACCAAAATAAATTACATTGAAATCCATCATCACTTCATCAAATAAATGGTCCAAGAGAACATAATACAGTTAGAGCATGTACCTAGTCAAGATCAAGTGGTCAACATCTTCACCAAATCACTTGGACTTAACAAATTCTCCAAGTTTAGAAAAATTTTCTATGTATGTTTTAATGGAAGTCAACATTAAGGGGGAATGTATCTAATGCTGACTTATTTTTTAGGAAAGTACACATTATGTTGATGTATCTAATGTATTTTTTAGGAATGTTAAATTATTCTAATGTGTACCTTTCCTTTTATTTGCACTTGACAAGTGTTGTTTTCAACATGATACATGTCATTTTTATGGTGACATGTGTCACCTGCCTTTAGCCTTCTCTTTGCTATAAAGGCTTTTGTAATCATGAGATTCATAGAGGTTTGTAGTTTATCTTTTTAGGCTATTGCCTATCCTTACCTCCATGTTTGTGAGTTGAGTCTAGGTTTACCTCCATATAATCTAATTTTTGTGTTGTCATATTAGGACCTAACATAGGTCCAACACCTTAGCCAATGGAAATTTCCTTAGACTATTTGCAACTTTAACAACCTGTGCAAGTAAACTTGTCATGGCTCTAATACCACTGTTAGCTTTTGAGGCCTAACACTTAATGTAAATCTAACATGAAAGTGATTGCAAGATCTAAATAAAGTTGCAATATAAAGAACTCAATAATGAATAGAATAACTCAAAAAATAACTCATAAATACTCAAAATAATCACATAAAAATGCTCACAAAAATACTAAAAATGATATAGAATAAAGGTCTACTAATGCATGCTATGTGTTGTGCACTTTAGATACCAATTACAATGCTTTGTCACAAATATATAATAGTTTTTGACTTCATATCAAGTACTCTTGACCTTCACTCTTCTTTGAAAATATTCACTTTCCTATTCTAAGGACACGTGCACTCTTACATAATGGACACTTGTGCACATCCACACTCACAACACTTGCACACTTAATTACATGACACTTGTGCATTTCCTACACATTATTACATTACATGAAATATAATTTCACACTCTAATATAAGACACACACCTAATATAATATTGTACCAAGGTGGTACATTGGCATGTACCAAATAATGTAATATTCTCCAACGAGTTCTTACAAAAATATAAATTTATAATTAACTAAGGTATTAACTAATATTAACAATTAATTAAATAATTACAATTATTAGTTTATTAATATTAACTATTATTAATATTAATAATTTATATCAAAATTAAATATTAATATTAATTGAAAATATTACTACATTTATTAATTGCAATTTAGAAAGTTGTGGAGTGAAATAAATATTAATTTAAATTTTATTTTATTATTTTATTTACAATATACATAGGAGTTTTCAAATTATTTAAGTGTGGAGAGACAAGGTAGTCTACATTAACCTTAGAAAACATTTGTAAAATTATTATTTTCTAGTTTCTAATTAATTAGGGAGCCATAAGGAATTCAACATCATAGGTTTTTAAAAATTGAGAAACTTAGAATTTGTTATTCAAAACCTAGGGAGACATAAGGTAGTCCACAATCAAATGAAATTGATTAAAATGGATGAAATTATTAATAATACATACAAATAAAATAGCAAATAATTATTTCATGGTCTTAAGAAATAAAAATGGCTTAGAGATATATTTGAGAACAACTTGAAATTTGATTCTCAAAATTTAATATAGAAAAAAAAAACAAAATGATTTAAAGATAAATCTGAGAACTCAAGAATGAATTCTATAACAACATCTTCTAAAAATAGATTAAAATGTTCAATTTATAAAATACAGGAAGGGAAAACATTTTATAATAATTTTTTTGAAAAAAAATGAAACAAAAAATGGATCCATTGTGATCCAAATTAAGAAAAACTATTGTGGAACAAATTGGTCTTTGGGGACATCCAAATTAAGAAAAAGGATCTCAAATCCTAGTCATAAGCTATTTAATATTTATTGGAAGTGGATGTCCTCTCATAAAATAATATATTAGAGGAGAGAAGAATCTTGGCTGAGCTTCATAAAGTCCTAAGCAGTGAGGAGTTTTAGCGATAAAAGTCTAGAGCTCTTTGGCTCAAAGAAGGAGATAGAAATACAAAAAAAATTATTCCTCAACTCTTATCTATAGAAGTCATAAATAGATCAGGGAGATTCATAAAGTAGATGGTTCTAAAACATGGGATATCTAGGAAATTAGAGTGGAGGTTGTCTCCTTCTTCGAATATCTCCTCTGCAAGATGAGTGCAAGAAGTGCTTTTGTAGAAGAAAATGATAAAATTACTTAATGATGATAAAATTAAGAAAGCACTCTTTTCCATGGAAGGACTAAATACCCCTAGCTTGGATGGTTTTTCCCTAGTCTTTTTCTAGAGGTTTTGACATATATTTGGCAGGGATATAGATGAAGCTCTGTGTGAAGTTCAATCCACTAGAGTTTTCCTTAGGTCTTTAAACACCACTTTATTGACTCTAATTATAAAATTAGTAGGTGCCATTTTTTTTTAAGCGAAAAACCCCTTGCGGATCCGCCTTGGTCTAAGAGACCATGAATAGGGGGTTCTACACCATCAATGTCACTCGGGGTCGCACCCGACCCTGCCCGCACCAACATTATCAATTGGATTTTGGATACCCAATTCAGCTTTTTGGTAGGGTGGAGATTTGAACCTGGGACCTCCCTTGGAGGATTGCCCTCTCCTCTCCAACTCACCTACAATACCTGGGTTATTCCAAAAATGACGCGGATCGAGGGGACCTTCGCTTGGGTGCCATTGAGTTCATATACTTCTAACCCATTAGCCTCTACAATACTATCTTCAAATTTTTCACTAAAGCTTTGGCTAGCAGGGTTAAACTTCTCTTATCTCGTCTAATTCATTATGCTCAAAGTGGCTTCATTTTAGGTCATTAGATCCTGGATGGAGTTATTTTAATTCATGAACTCATATATTTAGTGGATATAAGTGACCAATCAAGATCTTTTATAAAACTAGACATGATCAAGTCCTACGATAGGGTCTCATGGTACTTTCTCCTTATGGTCCTCCAAACATTTAGCTTTGACAAGATAAGGATTGTTATTATCAAAACCTGCATTTTATTGGCTAGATTTTTAGTGCTTGTCAATGGCTCTCCTATTGGTTACTTTCGTAGTTTTCATGGTATTCATCAAGGAGATCCGCTTTCCCTTTATCTATTTATTCTCATGGTAGAAGTATTGGGTAGTCCCCTTAAGGCATCCTACTTTGTGGTTGGTATCAAACCATCCCTGAGCATGGAATTGATATCCCATTATCAATTTGAATATGATACTCTTCTCTCATTCCTTGCCTCAATTCCTCATGCCCTAGCAACCAAAGAAATCCTTGTTTGGTATAAAGAAGCAATGGGATAGAAGGTTAAATTTCTAAAGAGTAGAATCTTCTTGAATTCCTCAATTCTTAGGCAAAGAAGAATAGCAACAGAGTTGGGCTGTGATATAGTGGAGTTTCCATCGACTTACTTTGGTATTCCTCTTTTTAAAGGGAGATGCAAGGAATATTTATTATATCTTAGAAATGGTACAATGTAAACTTACCAGCTAGAAAGGAGCTCTATTAAGCCAAGTAGATAATGCTATTTTGGTTAAATATACACTTTAGAGTATACTGATTTACTTTATGTCCTTTTTCAAGATGCCAAGTAAAATAGTGCAAAATATTAAGCAAGTTCAAAAGTCCTTTCTTTGGTCTGGTTTGAAGGAGAAGAAGAGATTCCACTTAGTAGCATGGGATTAGATCTACAATAGTAAGGAGTTTGGAGGCCTAGTCTTGAGAAGGATGGACCAAATGAATAATGCCCTAGTTGCTAAACAAGGTTAGTGCCTAACCCAGAATGAACATGTTGATTGGGTTAATATTATAAAAGCAAAATATCTAAATAATGGGGAGGACTTTCTGTCAAATGATGTCCCAAAGTCTAGGTCGGCCTTTTGGCTTAGTCTACATAATTCCATGAGCAACATTAGAAAGGGAATAATATGGAATGTGGGTAATGGATATCTAATTGATATTTGGTCAATTACCTAGCTAATGGACTAACCGTTGGTTGTGCTCCTAGAATTGGTAGTGGTTGAAGACTTCCGTAGATGTAACTTTGGTTCTAAGGTTGAAGATTATATTAAAACTATAAATCATATGAAGAGAGAGAGTTTTATTTAGTCCTAACTTATCTCTAGCTGATAAAATAGCCCTAAAGAAGATATCAAACCTCATGAAGTTCCAAGTCATTAAATTTACTAATGAGGGTAATAATATTTTTTGGAAGGTAGAAATTTTAGGAGTATTTTCAATGAAATCGAAATATTTCCTCCTGGAGGACCATGGCACCCCTTATTTCTCGAGCAAACTAGTTTGGCAGAAGGGATTAACACCTAAGGTAAATATTTTTCTATGGCTTGCTATACAATCTTGACCATAGATAATATGCAATCCTAAGGTAAGATTATTTCAAATTGGTGTTATCTTTGTAGCTTGGATGTTGAGTCGGTACAACATGTCTTTATTTTATGCCCATTCTATAAGGATGTTTTCTCCTCATTTCTTAATTTGGTTGGTGTCTGCTAGGTATACCCCTTTCAAATGTCTAATATTTTATATGAATGGGACCCTCCCTTCTTTTCTCCCTAATTTCATTTGTTGTGGATATTTAGCTTGGCTTACATCATGTGGTGTATTTGGAAGGAAAGGAATTTAAGGGCTTTTAAAAATGAAGCCAATCCATCCCTCTCTATTTGTGTTAAGAGCATTGCAGCAATAGTGGATAATATCTCTACCATATCTTTAGACTTAGGTTCCTCTACTAGGGAATTAGATCTAGAGCATGCGCTAGAGTTTAAATTTTTTTGAGGTCTACTACCCATTTGGATTTGAGTGTGAGAAGATATATCTCCAGGGAACCACCCCCTGCAATCTGAATTAAACTTAATTTTGATGAGGTATCCAAGGGTAACCCAAGAGAGGTAGATATGGATGGTTTAATTTAGAAAAGTAGCTGTGAACTCCTTCTCACCTTTACTAATAAGTTGGGACCTCAATCGAGTCATTTTGTTGAAGCTCATGCTCTCTTCCAAGGGATTTCTCTATTGAGTGGCTTTGAGAAGAGTAAGATCATCATCGAGGGTGATTCCTTTGATATCATAAATCTAGTGAAAGGTTCTCAAAATCCTAGTACTTCTATAGCTAATATGATTTTTGAGGCAAAAGGAATCCTTCAGGCCTTTAAGGATGTGGTTGTCAAGCATGCATACAGGGAAGGTAATAAATCGACTAATTTCTAGGTAATTTTTGGGTTGAGATAGGATGGTCTAACTATTTGGAGAGGTGATTTTACATCAGGTATTAATTATTTAGATACTAGAGGTATATTTTTTGACCTGGGAATAGGTGAGTCATATTTTAGAGGGCCCCAACAAGGATAACCCATGCATAAAAGCAAACAGTAATGTTTGGGGACCTATTTTTTATGGGTCTTTCTAAGTTTTTTTTTTTCTTAATTGTTATCTATGCATGGGTGCCTCTTCATGGGTTTATATGTATGGGTTATGAGAGTTGGTTGTAGGCCATATGGTATTCCTTTTGTCTATCTATTTTTTTTGTCTACCTTGGTGGTGGCTATGTTGGTTTTCCCCAATGGGTTTTGGATGTTGGTCTCTATTTAGATTGCTAACATCCCTTTCACTATTAGGGTGTTAGTTGTTTCTTTTGTAATAAGGTTCAAGTATCATTTCAAAACCCCTTATTTCAACTAATCAAAAAATAAATTATGATCCAAATTTATCTTCCAAAGTAATCATGAGCCAAAAATCAAATAAGAAGCTCAAGAGTTTCATGAACCAAAGAATGGAGATGATGAACTCATAGAAGTCTCCATACAAAAAATAAAAGGTCGTATGATTCTAAGGACAAAGGAAAGATAAATATACTTATGCAAGAATCTAGTGACTATGAAAGAGTTTCAAAGACTTGTAATATTGAAGCCATTAAGACTATGGTATACTAATTATTCATTTGATCAAAATACAGAAGGGTAGCAAACTGAAGGAAGCATAGATCTAGCTACAAAATTGATCTATAGTGAAGCAATAGGAGAAATATTTGAAAATTTGTAATATTATCTATATGCTAGGATCATTGAAATAACTGATATTTGAAAAGATGTTATTCTTTTAGATATTGGTAGCATTCTATATATGGCATCGATGATACTCATATATTACAAAGAAGAAAGCATGAAACAAAGATAGTTGATTGAATCTCTTAAGAGGAAAGCAAAAATAGATGAATCCTTTTTAGAAAATATATTTCATTCTTCATGAAATATTGATACATCAAGTTCATCTAATTCAAGATCTTATCATGATGTTTTAAGTGAATTTTCAGAAGGCACTATACCAAAGAAGACATATGATATAAAGAACAAAGACAAAAAGACAATTCTTTTAGAAGAATTCAATGATAAGAATATAGTTCAAGAAAACATAGAAATTGAAGAACATGGTATACATGAGGCATACAATGCAAAGTAAATTGAAATATAAAGTTTGTATTGAAATATAAACGAGGCATATAATTGAAATTAAATTGAAAATAAAGTCTATATTAAAGAAAAGGAATTTGATCAAGAAGAAAAGGAATTTGATCAAGATAAAGGAGGTATACAATGCAAAGTAAATTGAAAGATAAAGTTTGTATTGAAGATAGGAGTCTTCAATAACCAAATAATATAATATAGGGGGTGTTGGATGATAGTTTTGTATCATTCAATCTAATTAAGAAACACAATTACTAAATTCTATATATTAAATAAAGTGATAAAACACATGAACTATGAGAACAAATGCACATAGCTTGATATTACTTGTATAAACTTGTACAATGAAATATGGAACTAAGAGCCCATAATATATATTTTACAAATGACCTTTGGTCTGCCTCAAGTGACTCTTGACTTACATAACAAATAATGTAATATATTCTAACATCCCCCTGTATTACATTATTTGGGATGAACTTCTCTTGGTCTACATAAATGATCTTTGAATGTTTGAAACTTGTTTCGACCTAAAGCTTTTGTAAATATGTCTACCAATTATTCTTCTATAGGAATATGCTTCAAGCAATATGATGATTCTAAAAATGATCTCTAATGAAATTATATTATGCTTCAATATGCTTAGTTTGTTCGTGTACAATTGGATCTTTGATCAAATTGAGTACTTCTTGATTATCACAATTTATTAGGGTTGGATTTCATTTGACTCCCATGTTAGATAGTATATATTACAACCAAAAAGCTTCACAAGTTGTACCTTTGGTTGCTCGATATTCTACTTCAATAGATGATTGTGCTATTATATGTTGTTTCTTATTGTTCCAATATATTGGTCTTGACCCAAGATAAAAAATATACCCTAAAGTAGATTTTCTGTAATCAATAGAACAAGCATAGTTAGAATCTGAATAACATTGTAGACAAAAAAAAATTAACATTCTTCATATAATTTAGTCCATAATATACAATTTTCTTAACATATTATATTATTATTTTTGTAGATTTCCAATGAATTTCTCTTGGCTCCTGCATGAATCTTGAAATATAATTTACAATAAAAACTATATTAGGTCTAGTATTTGTTAAGTACAAAATATTTCCAATTAATTGGTGGTACCTTGTAGCTAAAACTAAAGGTGTTCCCTTGTTTCATTGGTGTATCCTTAGGCTTACAATCATTTATTTTATATTTCTCAAATAGAACCTTTGCATATTTTGACTATGTAATTACAATATTATTTTCATTTTGATGAATTTCTAGACCAAGACAATAGTTCATCAATATTATATTTGTCATTTCAAATGCCTTCTCAAGATTAATTTTTATCTCATTTAGTTTTCCAGAGCTTCCATTAATCACTATATCATCAACATACACTATAAGAATTAATATATCATTTCAAATTTTATTTGTATATAGAATTGGATTAGATGCACTTCATTTGAAACTATGTTATAGCAAATGATTATTAATTTTTATGTTCCATGCTCTAGGGCTTTCTTCAGATCATATAGAGATTTTTTTAATTTAAAAACCTTATATCCTTACCCTTTAACAACAAATCCTTCTAGTTGTGACATATAGACTTCCTCTTCTAATTCACCATTAAGAAATGCACTTTTTACATCCATTTGATGAAGTTTCAAACCCTGATGAGCTGCTAAAGCACATATTGTTCTAATAGTAGTCATTCTAGTTGTTGGTGCAAACATTTATTCATATTAAATTCCTTATATTTGAGTATATACTTTGGCCACTAATTGATATTTGTATTTTTCAAGTGTCCTATGTGCTTTATACTTAATCTTGTAAACCCATTTGTAATCCACTATTTTTTTATTAGCTTCTAATGATATATATTAAATGAAATGCAACCACAAGATGTAAAATGAACAAGAAATGATAACTATATGATAATGGCACTATAATATGCAAGAAAAATATATAAGAAAATTTTGCAATAACTAAAAAATATGCCACTAATGAAAGCTCACAAAAATAATATAATGTAATATAATGGAGGACATGAACACTTCAAAAATATATGAAGGATCTACATTGTACTCACTATACTGACTAGATACTAATGTTACTTCATTCAACTACACTCAACACTCTCAAAGACATATATATAGGGAGATAAGTCCCTTGGCCTTTCATCTACCCATGACTCTTCATCTACCTAACCTATGACTCATGTACATGTGGACTACATGCACATTTACATCATTGCACATTATAACACTTGTGCAATTATTACATTGCATGAAGTAACTACTCAAACCTTACTCTAAGGTAAACTCCTACTATAGCTATAAACCCAATGTGGTACATTATAATGTACCAAATAATGTAATATACTCCAAAACCTCCCTGTATTACATTATTTGGGTATTGAAGACTTTAGTATTTAATATTATCTTTGTCATGGTTCTGGAATTTGATCTCCTCTTAATTTTGTTTCCCATCTATGTCTTGATCAAGTAAATAGTTAGTATCTTAATAAAATACTATATTTTCTAAGAGATATTTAATTTTATGTTCATTTGTAGGTTCTTTAGTTCCTAAATTTCTTGAATATCTTGAACCAGGTGACCTTTCTATTTCCCTTCTTTATATTGCAATTGAGGATAATTGTATTGGTTCTAAGAAGTATATGGATGCTGAAATTATTACTAATTTGGACTATACTAATTCTGATATTGTCTTGGTTGGAATGGCCTATTTTATTGGCTTATATAATTTGTTTAATTTCTTTGATATTGGTTTCTAGGATTGAATTTGTAGTAATTAGTACTATGTCCTTTCTTCCTAAATCCTTGACAATATCTATTATTCCATGGTCTTCGTCCTTTTGTGGATGAGGCAACATTTCCCTGTGGATTATCTTTTAAAACAAATGCATTGTTAGTCATTTCATAGTTAACTATATTTTCCACCTCATATCCTTGAAGAATATTGACTAACTCATCAAAATATGTATCTTTACTTAGGATTTGTAAAGATGTAAGTAAATTCTTGTAGCTATTGTTGGAGTATATTACATTATTTGGTACATGCTAATGTACCACCTTGGGTACATAACTAGAGTAGGAGTTTACCTTAGAGTAAGGTTTGAGTAGTTACTTCATGCAATGTAATAAATGCACAAGTGTTAGAATGTGCAATGATGTAAATGTGCATGTAGTCCACATGTACATGAGTCATAGGTTAGGTAGATGAAAGGCCAAGGGACTTATCTCCCTATATATATGCCTTTGAGGTAGCATAGAAAGAGAGAGAGAGTGACAGAAGATAGAATAGTGACTAGTTGCATTAGTAGTAATAGTGAGTACAATGTAGATCCTTCATGTATTTATGGAGTGTTCATGTCCTCCATTATATTACATTGTACTATTTTTATGAGATTTCATTAATGGCATATTTTTTAGTTATTGCAGAAGTTTCTCTTATAATTTTCCTACATATTATAGTGCCATTATCATATAGTTATCATTGCTTGCTCATTTTACATCTTGTGGTTGCATTTCCTTTAATATATATCATCAAAAGATAATAGTGGTATCATAGCATACGGTAGATCGATAGGAAATAGGGAGAGCCACAAGAGAGATTGAGAGGAGATAGGAAATATCATTTTTAAAATTTTTGAAAATTATATTTGGCTAGAGTATTTCCACAGAGTTGTAGAAAAACTCATGAAGACTAGGACTCAACATTGATTCCACTAGATTGATAAATCAACTAGTGAAGATTCATTATCTCAAGATTTAGAGTTTTTCCATTACAGTTTCTCTAATACTTTGTTGCAGAAAAAGGAGATTCAAAGAAAGTTGGGAAGCTTCCTACAAGAGATCTAGGAAGAATATCTTCTTTAGAATCAATCCAGTACCTAAAGCAACAAGTTGGAGATTGAATATTTGGAGGCCTAAGGAAAAATGTCCCATTGCAAGAGTTGTAGACTTGTAGATTGCAGATTGAATATTGAGAGAAAGGAGGAGGCCAAAGAAGCCACATTGAAGACTACAGATCAAGAAGGAGGTCCAAGAAAGAAGACCCCATTGAAGGAAGAAGAGACTCAAGGAAAATAGTCCTAGAGAATATTGGAGATTGGAGATCTCCATTGAAGATTGAAGACTACATATTATAGAGTGAGAGGAGAAAATAGCTCAAGAATCTGAAGAGACCCACAGAAGGTCCCATTGAAGAACTTCTAGATTTGGAAGATTGGAGATTGAGAAGGACTAGAAAAGGTCCTATTACAAATTTTAAAAGTAGTAGATTTTAGAGATCCAAGAAAGAGATCTCATTGTAAAACTTCCATAGTTGAAGATTGAAGAGATCAAGGGAAGGTCTCATTGAAGTTTTGAGAAGACTAGAGAAGCTATAGGATTTAGAGGCTCAAGGAGAAGACCTCAAGCTAACTTGAAAGGAGAAATAAAGAGAATATTTGAAGAAGTCCATTGAAGAATACTTGAGGAGAACTCAAGGGAGAAGAGTGCTAGCAAAGAGAAGCACCTAAGAAAGAAGAATTTGGGACAATTATCGCCATCCGACAACAAGCCCAAAAGGAGAATAATTTGGCAAGGAGCTAGCCAAATTTTGGAGGAGAATACTAAAGACCTCAAGACATTCAGATTCTTGAGAAGAAGGCCACTAGATAGGCCAAGGTCGAAGTCAAAATTCAATAAGGAGGTTGAAGGAAAAAGGAGTTAGAAGAAGCCACCAAATATGAGATATTTGGAGATTGCCATTGAAGGCTATTTCAAAGAAAGGAGGTTTGCTGATTTTATAGTAGAAAATTGAAGGTTTCTTGAAGGAAAATCTTAGTTGCAATTTGGAGGAGTTTCCTACCAAATTTGGAGATTCGAGAATAACATTTTAGAGGAGAAATTAGCTGTGTTAGAATCTAAAAATTTTAGAGTTACGAGCAACAATTTGGGCAGCATTACTAGCTGCTAATTTTTAGAGTTCAAGAGAGGAACTTGAAGGAGAGTTAAAGCCACCAAACTACATTTTTAGGCAGCAAGTTAGAGGAGTTTTAAAGCTACAAATTGGTGAGTTAAAAAGCTATTTTGGACAACAAATAAAGAGCTGCAATTTCATCTAACACAGGGCAGCAATTAGGTGATCAAAATCACCAAGAAATCCATCATCAAATAGAGGTCATAAAGGTAAGCAACTTTGGTGCAAAAGGTTCATTATTTGAACATTCATTAATTGGTTTATTATTAAGTTTCTTTAAGCACCAAATTAGAGTTTTAAAGTTGCAAAAGGAAGGCTTCAAGTTTAAAGTCTTCAAGGGTGCAGAAGATAGTTTTTTATAAGGGATTAAAACCTACACAAAAGAAAGAGAAGTTAGATATATTACAAAGGAAAGAAAATATCTACTTCCTACTATCTACTTGAAAGCAAAGGTGATAGTTAAAAGTATAGGGGGCAAGCATTTGAAAGGCACAAGCTTGTGTCTCCAGAAGCTATGAAGAGCAGCAAGTCTCAGTGAAGAGAAACCACCAAGAGAAAGAGCAAAAGCCAGTTGATATAGACTAGAAGGCTAGTTACAAAAGGAGATTAAATAGGTCTCAAAATTTTGGTGCTATAAAGGTACTTTACCTTAGTCTATAACAGATTTATTTCCAACTTATAAAGCACCATATTAGTCTTTCTAAAGTAGAAAAAATAAAGACAAGAATTGAAGTGTCTTAAGATATTAAAGAGGCACAAAAATTATAGTCGTTGGTGTTAGATTTATCAAGTCTAAAATAAGAAGCCACAGAGTAAAGGAAAAAGGGCTCAAGGCTATCATATTCAAGGTGTCTAAAGACACCAAATAGGGCATCTAAAATCCAAGAACACAATGCCCACATTAGACCAAAACCTATAGCAAGAGAAAGGTTACAAACTATAAAGTGAGTACAACAAGGTTAAAGGTGCAAACAATGAAGAAAATAATGCAAACAACAAGGCATTACCCAAGAAAAATAGGCTTGGATATCGAGCAGAATAGCCACCAAGGAAAGGAGCATTAAATCACCACTATAGGAGGAGCCACCATCACTGAAGAGGAGCATCCATTGAAGGAGAGGAGCCACCACCATACGTTGAAGATCAAGATGCATGCATCAGTTGCAAAAGGAAAACAAACAACTTGCAAAGAGTTGGCAAGTGCATTATAGAAAAATAAGGGAACATTGAGCATAGGTTACATGCATGAGAAGAAGTCACCACTTGGTACAAAAGAAGAGCATCAATAGTTCTGAGTAACATCTCAAATGAGCATTGAATGAGCAAGTAGGGAATATAGCACTCATAAACCTACACACATCCAAAGTAACACTTGCAAAGATAGAGCAATGTTCAAGGTAACGCCTGCACACCTAATAGAGAAGAGAATCATTCGAAGGTTGAAGTAACGCATACATGGGAGTAAGAAACACCTATGCCACCTAACAGAGAAGAACAATGTCCAAGGGCTATGCTAAATGCCATGTGGCATGCAAGGTAGAGAAGGTAGTCAAGTATTAATAACCCATACCTGAAGAAGAGCACTGGATACAAAGCAACGAAGGTCAGAGATCATTGAAGGAGATAAGGAGAATAGTCAAAGGGAAGTAGAGCACCTACGTATCCTCATTGAAGTAATGCTTGCACAAAGGATAAAGAGTGCCCAGGTTGGAGTAACGCTCCATTCAAAGCCAAGAAGGAATAACAATTATTAGTGCAACGTAAAGCACCAAGTGTCATGTGTTTCAAAGGAAGAGAAGCATATTAATAGCCCAGTCTAAAGAGACCATGAATATCCAGCATAGAGAGGTCAAAGTGCATTGAAGGAGGAGAAGACTATCATAAGGTACCCATTGAATGTAGAGCATTCAATGCTCACTATCATATGTTGAAGACCAACAAATACAACACCCAAAGCTTGGATAGAGGAGTCAAAATAGAAGCCAATCATCTCACAACATACAACATTACAAGGAAGGTATAGTTTTACATGATTTAATATTTGCTTTCTTTAAGTGCAAGGAGTTATAAGGTGCATTATATAAGGTTGAGTTTATTTATTATTGCATTGGAGATATAAGCAAATACCAACCTTAGTGAATTAGAAAGCAAATCAAAACAAGGAGTTTATATCCTTAAGTGATATTTCAAAAGTGCATTAGTTGAAATACAAATATCATAATATTTGCAAATAATTAAAATAGGAGATATAAGGTTTTCTACCTTGGAAAAATTAAAGCATTATTCTTTTGCAAATATTATCATTTTCTAAATTTTCAAATTAGGGAGATATAAGGAGTACTACATCAAACTTTAGATCATTGGAATTTAGAAAATTAAACCATTGAAAATTAAGGATAAAGGAAGCAAAATCATTGATTGCTTTAAAGTTGGAATTTATTGCTTATACTTGTCTCATATACAAATTAAAGGGACAAAAGGAATCCAACTATAGAGTCTTGGAAAATAGAGAACATCATCAAATTGAAAGTGCATTAAAATTATTTCTAGCTTTCACAAATAGGGAGAAATAAGGTGAAAAATAGAAGTTGAACATTAGGGATTCAACTCAAAATAAATCTAAAGAAAGCTAAGCACTTTACCAAAACTATAGTACACACAAAATACTAGGGAGATATAAGGTAGTCTACAAATATCATCATGACATCAAACAAATTCATTCTTACAGAATCCCAACTTCTTAAAGGACCTAATTACTCTTCATGGAAAAACAAAGTGAGGTCAATACTGATAGTTGAAAATATTTGGGATATAGTTAAAGGAGCAAAAATTAAACCTACTACAGGTGATAGTGAGATTCAAAAATTTGAAGAAAATGAAGCAAAAGCACTAATGATAATAAATTTTGCTATTACATATGAAATACAACCTTACATTAGTTCAGCAGAATCATCTACTGAAGCTTGGAAAACCTTAGCCAAAATATTTGAAGGAAAGAATAAAGCCACTATCTTAAATCTTCAAACTCAATTGCATTCTTTGAAAGTGAGTAGTGGTGAAAGTATAGAACTGTTCCTAAGGAAAGTAGCAGATATAAAAGGGAAATTGTTAACCTTAGGAGAAAAGGTAGAAGATAAATTTCTTGTTCAAGTAACCTTGAGAGCACTTCCAGATAGCTACAAGCATTTAGTTACATCTTTACAAATCCTAAGTAAAGATACATATTTTGATGAGTTAGTCAATATTCTTCAAGAATATGAAGCAAAAAATATAGTTAAAGATGAAATGACTAACAATGCATTAGTTTCAAAAGATAATCCATAGGGAAATATTACCTCATCCTCAAAAGGATGAAGACCATGGAATAATAGATATTGTCAAGTATGCAAGAAGAAAGGACATAGCACCAACTACTGCAGATTCAATCCTAGAAACCAGCATCAAGGAAATCAAACAAATCATGGAAGCCAACCAAATAGGCCATTCCAACCAAGACAATATCAGATTCAATATAATCCACATTAGCAACAATTTCAACATCCATACACTTCTTAGAATCAATACAATTATCCTCAATTGCAATATAGAGAAGGAAAACAAAAAGGACACTTAGTCCAAGAGATTCAAGAAATTCAAAAACTGGAAGAACCTACAAATGAACATGAAGTTAAAGCTCTCACAGCAAAGATTGCATTTTATGAAGATACTAACTATTTACTTGATCAGGATACAGACAAGAAGTACAATGAAGGAAGCAAGAAAGAAGAGCTCAAATTCCAGAACCAAAGTGAAGATCATATTGAAGACTAAAGTCTTCAATACCCAAATAATGTAATACAGGAGGGTGTTGGAGTATATTACATTATTTGGTACATGCTAATGTACCACCTTGGGTACATAACTAGAGTAGGAGTTTACCTTAGAGTAAGTTTTGAGTAGTTACTTCATGCAATGTAATAAATGCACAAGTGTTAGAATGTGCAATGATGTAAATGTGCATGTAGTCCACATGTACATGAGTCATAGGTTAGGTAGATGAAAGGCCAAGGGACTTATCTCTCTATATATATACCTTTGAGGTAGAATATAAAGAGAGAGAGAGTGATAGAAGATAGAATAGTGACTAGTTGCATTAGTAGTAATAGTGAGTACAATGTAGATCCTTCATGTATTTATGGAGTGTTCATGTCCTCCATTATATTACATTGTACTATTTTCATGAGCTTTCATTAATGGTATATTTTTGAGTTATTGCAAAAGTTTCTCTTATAATTTTCCTGTATATTATAGTGCCATTATCATATAGTTATCATTGCTTGCTCATTTTACATCTTGTGGTTGCATTTCCTTTAATATATATCATCAAAAGCTAACAACTATCTAAAAGTGCTCTCAGGGTTACTTGAAAAAGAAACTTATCTTCTACCTTTTCTCCTAAGGTTAACAATTTTCCTTTTATATCCACTACTTTCCTTGGGAATAGTTCTATACTTTCACCATTGTTTTCTTTTAGATAATGCACTTGAGTTTGAAGATTTAATATAGTGGCTTTATTCTTCCCCTCAAATATCCTAGTTAAATTTTTCCGAGCTTCTGTATATGTTGCTAAACTAATGTAAGGTTGTATTTCATCTGTAATAGCAAAATATATTATCATTGGTGCTTTTGCTTCATTTTATTCAAACTTTTGAATCCCACTATCACCTAAAGTAGGTTTAATTTGTGTTCCTTTGACAATATCCCAAAGCTTTTCAACTATTAGAATTTTCCTCACTTTGTTTTTCTATGAATAATTTGGACCTTTAAGAAGTTGGTATTCAATAAGAATGATTTTTTTTGTTTTCATGATGGTCCTCGTAGGCTACCTTATATCTCCCTAGTTTAGAATATGTGATCAAACTTGATAAAACCTTATCAAACCTTAGGTTTTGTAGAATCCTTTATATCTTCCAAGTGTTTAGAGTATGCTATGGTTTTGATAAAGTGCTTATCATTTATTAGATTTCCTTTCGAAATGATTCCCTAATGTTTTGAAAATAATGGTAATATAATTATCAACTCCTATTTCACCTTATTTCTCCCTATTGAAATATGCACTTTTCAATTTGATGTTCTCTATTTTCAAAAACTCTATGGTTGGATTCCTTTTGTCCCTTTAATTTGTATATGAGACAAGTATAAGCAATAAGTTCTAACTTTAAAGCAATCAATAATTTTGCTTCCTTTATCCTTATTTTTCAATGGTTTAATTTCTCAATTCTAATTAATTAAAGTTTGATGTAGCACTCCTTATATTTCTCTAGTTTGGAACTTTAGAAAATGATAATATTTGCAAAAGAATAATGTTTTAATTTTTCCAAGGTAGAAAATTGTATATCTCCTATTTTAATTATTTTCAAATATTATGGTATTTGTATTTCAACTAATGCACTTTTGAAATTCACTTAAGGATATAAACTCCTTGTTTAGATTTGCTTTCTAACTCACTAAGGTAGTTATTTGGTTATATCTCTAATGCAATAATAAATAAACTCAACCTTATATAATGCACCTTATATCTCCTTGCATTTAATAGAAGGCAAATATTAAATTCAAGTAATAATATACCTTCATTTTAATGTTGTAGGTTGCTAGATGATTGGTTCCCATTTTGAATCCTCTATTCAATATTTAGGCGTATTTTCTTGTCTTCAACGTATGACAGTGGGTATTTAATGCTCTTACGTTCAATGGGTACCTTATGATGGACTTCTCCTCCTTCAATACACTTTGACCACCATGTAAGATATATGGGCAGGCTCTTCTTTAGATTGGGATATTAATACATCATTCTTCCTTGAAATGCATGATGCATGGCACTCTACATTGCACTATAATCTAGGATCATTTTCTAGGTGGTGTTTGGAGGTTATAACATTTTGAAAGCATTATTTTAGGTGGTGCAGGCCTTTGAGCATTTAATTAATGATTAATACCCCTTCTTGGTTTTGATAGGTGCATTACTCTAAACTAGGGCACTCTTTAGCTTTGTACAAGTATTATTTAAATGGGGTGCTCTTCTTCCTTTGTGCCAAGTGGCATAAGATTCCTTTGATTGGTGTGGCAAGTTGAGGCTCCTTCCCTTGCATGCAACCAACTTTTTCAATATTTCTTATCACTAGTTCTTACTGACTTTTGCTAGTTGTTTCACTCAAAGAGCATTATCCAATGTATGGTGGCTCCTCTCCAACAAATGGTGGCTCCTCTCCAACAAATGGTGGCTCCTCTTCAACAAAGGTGGCTCTACTCCAATGAAGGTGGATCTAAGGTGCTTCAGTGTTGTCTTCTTGGTGGTTGTTCATCCAATATTTTATCCTTATATGCTTGGGTAATGCACCTTGCTACTTGCACCTTGATTTTTTCTACTTATATTATTTCTTTATGCTATTCTCCTTGCAACTTGCACTATTGTTGCATTATACTATCCTTGCTAATGTCATTATGTTTCCCTTACTTGATCTCTTTTAGTTGTAAGTTCTTCTTGCACTATAAGCATTGCTTTCATGAGATCGATGGCACTGAATTTGGTGTCATTAGATACCTTGAATACTATGCTTTTGAGCCTTGTAGGCCCAAAAATACCACATACTTAGAAAACTTTGCAAAATTTTCTAAGTCCTAAAGAGTGCTCCAAACCATAGCAATGACACAACACAACATGTTCTACACCATGGTCAACTCAGTCAAACTTGCACTCAACATTTTTCAAAGCATGGCTCAGAGCACAAGGAAGATGGAGCGGCTTGCAACAATTTTTTACCATGTACAACCAAGAGCATGGTTCTACCCTGTGGTCAGTATAGTCAAACTTAATAAGTTCACCATTCGAATCATAGCTCACAACATGGTTCCATACCATACAAGCTAGTGCACATTCCATACCGCATGGCTCATTGCATTGTTCTACATCATGATCAACATGGTCAAACTTAGAAAGTTGGCATTCCAAAATGTGGCTCACAACATGGTTCCATACCGCACAAGCAAACGCATGTTCCATACCATATGACTTAATGTAGTGTTCTACATCACGGTCAACATTGGTCAAACTTATGAGTTGGCATTCTAAATCATGGGTTAGGACATATTTTTGAAATATGGTTCTACATCATGACCCAAAATAATAAGGAGATTATCTTGAAGATAAGAGAAGTGGGCTAGAACATGGTTCCACACCACATGACCTAGAACATAGTTTCCAATCAATGCAACAAGGCTCCTTTGCTCCAGCCCATGGTCAAAGTAGTCAACATTTTTAAATAAGAGTTTCAAGGAGTAGGCCAGAACATGTTCTACATCACTGAAAGGAGTAAGAAGAAGAGATATCATCATCTCTATACCATGGGGTGTTGTAGACCATGAGTGAGCATGCCAAGCTCTTAATGCTCTAATCTCAACCATTCAACAAGAGATCAATGACCCATATGCCATGTGTTTCAAGCCATGTATAAAAGTAGGTTTTGACTTGGCATAAAGTAGTAGATTGTTGTTCCAAAGACTTTTGAGCTAAAATGAGCAAGAAGATGAAGCGGTAGAGGATCAAGAACCGTGAGTGGATTCAGTTGTAGATCTATGATGAGATAGCCTCGGCAAGAATGATGGATGACCTTGATTCTAGATTGACCTAGTCTAGAGTTGGAAGCCATGAAAGTCGAATGACTTGCAGAAGCCAAGTTGTAGAGGAGTAAAAGATCCCACAACTTTCTTCTTCCTTCAAATCAAACAAGAGGCTACCACTTCAGCACCTTGTTGATCTAGCATTTCAAATTCCTTGTAATGTTCCAATTCTTTCAAATATTTTAAAACATATGTAAAACTATAAATAGAGGTCAAACCCTCATTTTCAAGGGTCATCTCTAGAGTGTTTGCTTGCCCTACTATGTATATTTTTTGTAAATCAATAGAAGGAGCATTACTTGGATGTTTACCTCAAACTTTTGTCTTCTTTACTTTTATGAGGATTCGATCTATGAAGTCATTTCTGCTACTATTGCTATGGTTAGTCTATTCTATTGATATTGGATTGCTAACTTAGAGCACTTTGAAATACTTCATGTTTATGTATGCTTGAAGAAGATTCTATTTTTGTTAGTCTGGGTATTGATCTAATTTTTCTATTTGGATTATTAGTACTCTAGATGTTTGAAATAGTCTTTGAAGTATGTTATGCACTCTAATGATGAAGATTACTAGTTTTGAATGTTGTTAGTCTTAAGTGTGGATTACTGGAAATTGATTTATGGAGGGTTTTCCTGTAGTTGCCTATGTTGTTAGCTCTATCCGACCACTATTCATTCATTATTTTTCTAACCCTTACCCCATTTCTATCCCTATATTTATACATTTAACTGAGCTTAAATGAGTCAACACTCAGATTAGTTGACAAGGTATACCAACCTACTCTAGAGGTTGGGTTAAAGTAATATTTAACTCATCCAATGTCAGGGTTTGAGCTGTGATTAGTGGGTGCTCACCTACCAGATCATAGCAGATGATAGTCATAGTTTCAAGATTACCTTGATGTCAATTCAGACCCCAATAATTTTGGCATGCTCGGTGGGACACTATTTACAAGAACATTCGTTCACCCACAAGATTTCATTTCTACTCTTCTTAGAGGAATCAAGATTTAGTGGATTGTCTTGACCTCATCAAGTGATGGAAGTAAATTCACTTGGTGACTCCCTGAGATCAAGAACCTAAGAAGCCCTTTCAATAGCTCATTCTTTCATGTTTACTAGGTCATCTACTAGAAATAGTCAAGAACCTATTCCATTTTTTGAGCTACCACCAAGAAGATCTAGGTATACAAGAAGTTTATCTTTAGACTCACTCTTTGAAGGGATTCAAATACCATCAAGAAGTCATTTCATCCCTCTTCAAACTCCATTAAAAACCCTAGTAAACATGGTTGCATAGTAGAATGTAAACCCAAATCAAGCTTTATAGAAATACCCTAATTGGGATACCATTGGTCCTTTAAGCCTTACTCAAATGCATGACATTCCCCAAGCTATATCCAAAGCTATACCCACATATGATGGTTCAGGTAAAACTACTTATGAGCATTGCCAGGATATATTAAACTTAGCAGCCATACACAATATTAGAAATGAAGATGTGATTATCAGGATTCTAGCCCTATCCTTTAGAGGAAAATTTTGCATTGGTTTAGAACCTTGGAAGACAACAACATCACTTCATGGGCTACATTAGTTGAGCCTTTTGTAGAAGAATTTAATGAATCTTTTGATCCTTTTTCCCTCCTAAACTAGTTCACATCTATGCAAAAACATCAACAAGAGTTAGTCTCTGATTTTAATCTAAGATTTAGTAGAACATGGAAAAGGATACCACCTAAAGCTAGACCAACTGCCCCCTTGCTTTCATGTACTATATCAGAGCTCTTGGGTCAGACCTTGGGCTACAAACTCAATAGTCAGGGGTATCTACCTTTCCTCAAGTATATAATGTAATCGTATAGGTAAAAAATATCCTTATTAATGTAGGAAGGCTACCTCCAAAGATAGTCATACCCTATTATTCTGATATTCCTCAATTTCAAGCTAAGGTAGCTACATCTTCCTATATGGACCCACCTCCTTTGTCATCACCACTCCCTCAAGTGGCTCCAATTCCATCCCCCAAAGCAACATCTACCTCAATTTCCTTTCCACCACTCCCATCTCAAGTACCTCAAGAATCCACATTGTTGCTTGATATCTAGAGTACCTTGAAAATAATCAATAACAAGGTGAATGCAATGGAGAAAAGAGATATGGAGAGGTCTTAGTAGAGAAGGTTTCCATACATTAATAGATATCAGAAGCTTGGTACTAGTAATAGTGCAGGGACTAGGGTTAACACAAATCAAGAAGATCAAGAATATACCCCTGAGACCAGTCTTGTGAATGTTTGGTGCCTTGTATGTAATGATCCTCATGATTCAGATTCTTGTGTCATGTACCAACACCATGTGCAATAGGCCATGGAGAAAGCTAAGAGGAATCAAAAGGGTAGATTCAACATGTTGTGGCAGCTAGAATAGATCATGGTCGGACAAGATCTCTATGAAGAAGAGTCTATTTCTATCATGACTAGGTCAGGGAAGAAGACATTGCAGGTTGATCCATAGAATATGGGTCAATTTTAGGTTCCCTCTCAGAAAAAGAAAGAATCACCCCTACAAAGTAATGATAAATTCCTTATTCCTCAAGCAACTGAAAAGAGAGATGCAGCTCCTAAGAGCTAGGAAAAGGGGATCAATTTTCCAAAATAGTATGAGAAGGAAAATGATAAAGAACGAATAAGTTCTAAAGATGAAGCACAAGAAAAGCTAAAATTTCCTTCCATCACTAAGAGGCAAAGGATTGAAGCTACACAATAATATAAGAGAAAATATGGAGAACTAGAGAAGAGGTATGAGAAGCTCCCTTTGGAGAAGTCAGAATATAACATTGTGGAGGATATGAAGAGAATTCCCTCCAAAGCAAGTCTCTATGATACCCTCTTTATTCCTGGTCAGATAGATCTTCTCAAGGCTTCTTTAAGTAAGAATTCTCAAGAAAAGTAGACTACCATAATTTTTAGTATACCTTATGGTAAGGAGAAGATGACTCTTGCTACTTTGAAGAACAAACCTCCTCCCTTTTATATTTCCTTGAGAATGGAGGGTTGGATAGTCCACAACTATATGATTGATTCAAGGGCTTCAACCATAGTCATGCCCAAAGTAGTCTATGATGAGATGGGTATGGAGTATACCCATTCCTATCCCAAAGTTTTACAGTTGGATGGTACACTAGTTAAGACCATTGGAGTAGTAAAGGATGTACTAATGAGACTACACAGGGCTCCAAAAGTAACTATTGTACAAGAAATTATGGTGGTAGACCTAGAGCCTTACTTTGGCCTATGTCTTTCTAGAGAGTTCACTGCTAAGCTAGGAGGCTATATGTATTTGGACTACTCTAGCATGATGATTCCATTCAAAGGAAAGAGGATAAGGATAACACCTAAAAATCCTGTGTCCTATCACATTGAAAATATAGAGGAGGATATGTGTAACCTCTCAGCTCTAGATGAAGTTGAACTAGTAGAAAGCTTTGAAGAGTTAGAAGTGGAGGATGAGTTACCATTCAGAGAGGATTACAACCTATTTGGGATAGGTATGGGCACTTACAATATCTCCTCTAAAGTAGAGAAAAATACCCCTACCATATCCAATCAATCCTTGAGGGAGATAAAAATCTGGACTATGCATTTTGATGGTGCAAGGTGCAAAAATGGAGTTGGTGCAGGTGTAATTTTGAAATCCCCTTTAGAAGGTGTGAAAAGTTTTGCTTATAGACTAACATGGTCTTGCACTAACAATGTTGTAGAATATGAGGCTCTATGCTTAGGATTGATGCAAGCAGAGAGTATGGGGATCAAAATGCTAGACATATATGGTGACTTAGAGTTGATAGTTAATCAAGTTAGAGAGAAGTGCAGTAACAAGCACCATTACTTAAAATCATACAGGAATAGGGTATGGGATTTTGATGGAATCTTTTGATGCTCTTAATATCCACTCTATTCCTAGAAAATAGAATATGTTGGTTGATTCTTTGGCCGTTAAGGGTTCTAACTTCAACCCTTCTTCAGATATTGGATCATCAAAGGATAAGAGAGTTAAATTAGTTTTTAGGCCTGTAGTACTAGATAGATATATTTTTTGGTAGGTTTTTGAGAGTGATGATCAGATTATTGACTTTCTAGTAAGAGAAGCTTGCTTATCTAGTGTGTAGGAGGAGTTACCTCATGAGATAGATCAACAAGATGTTATTCAATTGAAGAACAATCATATCCCTAAGGGTTTGATCACCCTAGAAAACCTCTTTGATAATGAGGATGGGAAGAAACCAAGAGCCATGGAAATCAATGAAGAAATCTATAAGGAGATCGAAGTAGAGAAGGATAAAAGGCTCAAAATTGGTATCCGATGTTCTCCAGAAGAAGTAGAGGAAATCAAGGCCCTATGCCTTAAATACCAAGATATCGTAGCCTGGTCATATGAAGATCTAAAGGTATATGATAAAAAAATTATCCAACATACTATTGAGCTAGAAGTTGATGCAAAGCCTTTCAGATAGAAGTAGAGGCCTGTGAACCCTAGGATTGAATCCATAATGAGAGAAGAGTTGCTCAAACTACTGAAAGCTAAAATTATTTACCCAATCAAGCACTCTACATGGGTGGCTAATTTGGTTCCTATCAGAAAGAAGAATGGAGACATCCATTTATGTGTAGATTTTAGGAACCTGAACCAAGCATCACTGAAGGATCACTACCCCCTCCCTCAGATTGATCAAATTTTGTAGATTGTTGTAGGGGCTGAGAGGTTTTCCTTGTTGGATGGTTTCTCAGGATACAACCAGATCTGGGTAAAATATGAGGATCAGTTTAAGATAACCTTTACTACTAAGTGGGGAACCTTCACTTATCAAAGAATACCTTTTGGTTTATCTAATGCAGGGGCTACTTTCTAGAGAGCCATGGACTATGCTTTTGGGGAGTTAATCAATAAATTCATCCTCATCTATCTAGATGATATGATTATGTTCTCTCATAAGAAATAAGCTCACTTGGAACACTTGGAGCAAGTGTTTCAAAAATATAGAGAGTTTGGTATCTCCCTAAACCCAAAGAAGTCATTCTTTGTAGTCCATGAAGGGAAACTATTAGGGCATGTTGTCTCTAAAGAAGGTATGTCTATTGACCCTGATAGAGTGAAGTCAATTCTAGCTCTCCCTCTACCTATGAATAAAAAGGCCTTGCAATCCTTCTTTGGGTAGATCAATTTTGTAAGAAAGTTCATTTCAGATTTTTCCCAAATTGTTAAACCAGTTTTAGAGTTGCTAAAAAAGAATATGGAATTCAAGTGGATTGAAGCAAGAAAGTAAGCTTTTGAAATAATCAAGTAAGCCATTGCTACTACCCTAGTACTAGTGAACCCTGATTTTAACAAGGATTTTATTCTATATGCCTATGGAGCTGAAGAGAGCTATGCAATAGTGCTGACATAGAAGAATGATGTTGGAGAAGAACACCCCATATTTTTCTGGAGCCAAACTCTTCATGAGTACTAGATCAAATATAATTTTATTGAGAGACAAGTATTTGCAGTCATGAAATCATTGAAGAAGTTTAGGTAATACTTGGCTCAAAGTAAAACTCTTGTTTATGTGGTACACCTAGATGTCAGAAGTTTCATCTTACAAGGAGAATTGGGAGATAAAAGAGCTGGTTGGATTACCAAAATCTAGGAATATGATGTGGAGATACATCCTACTAAGTTGGTCAGAGGTAGAGCATTATGTCAGGGAATGATAACAAAAATAGTTTTAGATCAGTTAGCAACTTGTCAACCATCAACATCAGAACAGAGTGAGGATAGTTCTTCAGAAGGTTTATATTGGATTGATCAGATGACAAGTTACTTCCAGATAGGTGTATGTCCTCAGGACCTTAATCCTTCACAAATAAGAAGGTATAGGCTTCAAGCCTTAAAATATGTTCTATTGCCAGAAGGGTTATATAGGAAGAATCTTGATGGAGTTCTGCTAAGATGCTTGAAAGACAACCAAAAGCAAAAGGTCATTGAGGAATTCCATGAAGGGTTGTTAGGAGGACACTTTTTAGGAAAGGTCACTGCTATGAAAATAATAAGGGTAGGATACTATTGGCCCACTATCTTTGTTGATACCTTCAAGGTAACAAGAGCATGTGACAAGTGCCAAAGATATGTAGGGAGGAATAGGAATACTTCATTCCCCCTTAGGCCGGTCCAAGTTGAAGAACCTTTCCAGTAGTGGGGATTAGATTTCATTGGAGTCATAAATCCTAACTCTTCAGTAGGTCATAAATATATTTTTACTACTATAGATTACTTCACAAGATGGGTTGAGGTAATTCCAACCAAGAGATTAGACCAAGAGGTGGTAATTGAATTCATGGAAAGCTTAATCACAAGGTTTGGTCTTCTTAAAGCCATAGTAAGTGATAATGGTCCTACTTTTATAGGTGCAAAGTACATTGAGTTTACAAGAAAATATGGTATAATTTTAAATAATTCCTCTAACTATTACCCTCAAGGGAATGGGTTAGCAGAATCCACTAACAAAAATTTGCTCAGAATTTTGAAAAGAGCACTGGAAAGCAACAAAAGAAGTTGGCACCTTCTCCTAGAGTAGGCTCTGTGGGCTGATAGGATTACTATCAAGAGGTCTACCAAGACATCTCCTTATGCATTAGTGTATGGGAAAGAGGCTATTCTACCTACTCATCTAGAGATACCAACTCTAAGATTGGCCAACCAAGATGATGAATCAGATCAGAATCCAGTAGAAGCTAGATTAATGCATCTCCTACAGTTGGAGGAAACAAGGACCCAAGCATATGAGAATTTCCAAAAGCACTCCATTGGCACCAAGGAATGGTTTGATAGGAAGGCTAGATTCAGAAAATTCAATGTAGGTGATTCAGTCCTAAGGTGGAATGTAGAGAGATCCAAGCCAGGAAACCACCAAAAGTTTGATTCTTTCTGGGATGGTCCATTCGAAGTAGTAGAAGTCAAGGAGAACAATTATTTCTAGCTTCGTGATCAAGAAGGAAGCTTGCAATGATCCTGGTTAATGGATACCATCTAAAGCTTTACTTTGAGTAAAATGTTCTTTTCATGTAACATATGTACATATTTGTATTATATTTTTTTTAGTTTTTGTATAGAGAAAAGAAAAATAAGAGCAACGGGTAATAACACATTCCCAGCCAAAGGTCAAAGGAGTTAAAAGTGAAAAAACATGTTCTGCCCCATTGTGTGTTCTATGCCACACCTAAAAATAATAATATAAGGATGAGTCATGGGCCATGACATGTTCTACACTATGACCAATCAATGAATGATGCATCATTCATAAGTTACCATGCTAGTTTAGTCATTTTTTAATTTTGAAGTGTGCATCGGAGTAGTGGCTCATCTACCACATTAATGGTGGAGAGCATGCATGTAAGATATTTAAAGCTTAAAATTTGACTATTGCTCATTTTACAAATAGTGCTTAGTTCTTAGAGAGTGCTAACAAAGTATTGAGATGAACTTGTAGAGTGATAAAGAAGGGTAATTTTTAGCAATTTTCTTAGAGATGGTATCAAAAGTTACAAAGCAAGTGGTTCAATAGGAAAGTGATGAATTACAGCACTATGTAGATAAAGTAGAAGTAATAGTAGATACAAAAATGACATGGAAGAGGAGGACTAAGCTTAGGAGAGAAATTGATTATAATTTCTTTGAGGGACTACCAATTTCACTCCAAGGTACTTGTGTTGTCAACTCCTTCTTATCATTTTATATTTATGATTCAGTACATCACTACCCAGAATTAATATCTACTATAGCTAAATTCTATGACCCTAAAGTTAAAGTAGTAAAAATAGCTAAAGGTAAAACCCTTTTCAATATAACCACTCAGGCTTATCGAGACCTTTTTGCTATGGGTGTAGACCCTCCTGTGAACCCTAAACCCTTTGACCCACAAGGCCAAGCTAAATATTATTCACTACAAGGTCATTCTCATGATGGTGAGCCTTTTAGAAAATGGGTTTATAATCAGTTTAAAACAATAAAATCTAGGAATACTCTACCTAAAACCCCAATTGCCACCGAGCATTTTTCCTACCCAAAACTCTTTACCATGTTAGCCTACCTAGAAGGTTTAGATTCTGATAAATATGTAAGGGATTGGCAGATAGCCACTATTTATTGCATATCTAATGAGAAAATGTATAAAGCATCGATGGAATATGAAAATATCAGACCAATTTATTTTGATTGGTCGACTTACCTCTCTAAGAGAATGCATGAGCAATTGGTGAGCATGAAGAGAGATTTAGAGACACCCTCTTTCAGACATTGCTCTAACCTAATGTGGATGTTCCTTAGTGTTGTAAGGTAAGAGATGCCTTGGATTCTAGTAATAGATAAAAATGATAATGGGGATCCTATACCAGTCTACCCATGGACTAACCATCTGAGGAATATTGAGTCTTACTATAGATTCAATTTGGAATTTTTGGGGCCAACCTTAAAAATCATGTATGGCCAAAGCCCTAGATTACCTCCTCTAGCTAAATATTTGTTATGGGTGGAGCAAGTAGAGGAAGGATATTGGTATATCCTCATTAAGGGAATAGTCATCAGACTCTATGGCTTCACTAGGAAACCATTTCTACTACCCCACTTTATCACCAGTAGAATGTTGGCCTTAGAATACTTGAGACAAGTTGATTTCATCAATGTGGGAGAAAAGGGACATTGATTTACCCTCACAATGTAGATGATATCACTGTAACCAAAAAGGGTCAATATGAACAAATTGCATAGTATTTGGAAAGGCTTGGTCTTATGTATATTCCACAAATATGGAGATATGATCTAGATAATAAGTTTTTAGAGAGAAATATTGCCCTAAATGGAGAAAGAGCCCTTAAATTTGAAAGAACTTTGAGGCCTCACTTTGAGAAGGGTAGAAATAATAAGGAAAATTCCCCATTAGAGTGGAATGTTAGCAAGATGGAGCAACTCCCTCCTTGGAGAGATTTTTATGAGCAATTAGTCGATTTTGATCCTAAAAAGAACAAAACCCATCAGTTAAAAGAGTCCAAAATCAAAGAGATGGAGGAAAAATATCACTGGGATGAGGGTAATATTTGGGAATGGTGGAATATGAGAGTAGAGATAGGCACTATAAAGGCCAGGTTCGGCCATCAATCAGATACTAATTTTTTTGAGTTATATGACAAACATATTAATACTTGGAAGGCCAAGAATGGTAGAAGCCTAGTGTTGAGCTACAAGAAAATAGGAGTAAAAGGGCAAAAGAAAGACCAAGTACCTTCAAGCTCTCCCTCTCCACCTTCATAGTAAGAGGTAGAGGAAACTACAATGGATACCCCACCAGTAACTGAAGGAGCTCAGACCACTTTTGAACCTTCACAAGAACAATTGCAGCAATACTCAGTGGGTGTTGTAATGATGAAAAAGATGCATTATTCTAGTGGTGGCCTAGGTAAATATGAAATAAGAAATATAGAGAATGTCCAGGTAGGAAAAAGGCCAAAATATCTTGCCTTAGGAGGGAAATCTTCTTTGCAAGATCTAGTGGGAGATAAAATAGAGGATAGCTTTGTGCTTACTCCTATGAAATTCACCATTGCAACCCCTACAAAGTCATCCCCAATTTCAGAAGTTGCATTGCAAGAGGTACAACATCAAGATGACCCCCAAAAGGATAAACCTATAGTGCCTATCATATTCAAGAGGAAGGCAAAGGATTCATTAGGGGAGGCTAAGAAAGAGGTTAGTAAGAAGCAGAATATGGATCAAACACGAGTAGTTGAACAATCTCCAATACCAACTATAGAGCAACCAACCCAACAGACACAACAACAAGGTGTGGATGACATATTTCAATAGTCTACTTTGGTAGGTAAAGGTATGATCTCTATCCCTTCTTCTCCTTCTCCTTCTCCTTCCCCAAAGAAATATCCCTCCCATTCTCAAGAACAAATGGAACAAAAGGTATCATCCCCACCTCATAGTTCACCACCTACCTCACCAGTCATCACAATATCTCAAGTCAATCCATCTCCCCCACATTCACCAAAAATCCTAGTATCATCATCACCTACTCACACTCCTTCACCCCCAAAATCATCACCAATTGTAATAATAGGAGGGAAATCCCTTCCATCATCCCCACCTCATCCCATGATTGTAACATCCACTACTATTTCAACACCAACTACAACCTCTACAATAAGCATAGATTCCACCATCATTACAACCACTTCCTTTCCATCTGTGCTAGGTCCATTTTTCCCTCACTCATAACTACCTCCACTCCTACAAATCATCCTATAATAACCTCTTTGTAGAAGGTGAGGAATGTTTCATAGAAGGTCCAAAGTTTTTGGAGCAAGAAATTGGCTCAACCTTCAAAACATGCTGCTAGATGGAGAAATACCATGATTGTTGATCCGATGGCTAGACAAAGAACAACTATCTCCCTCACCCCTCTTGTCAGCAAACTAGAGGAAGATATGACTATGGAAGATTATCAACTGGAAGAGCATACTGAAGATATCACTCAATTGCCCTTGGAGGATGAATTAGTCATAGCTAAGGCTCATCTTGAGACCATTTATGTCCAGACTGATATTTGCAAAGAGAAATATGAAAAATTGGAGGAAAATATTGAAAAGTTGGAGAAAACAATCAACAACCAGAAGAAGGTGGAGAAGGTTATGAGAAATGAAGCCAAGAGCTGGCAAAACAAATACCAAGAGGCCATCAAATTCAAGGAGCAAGTTGAAGAGCTGAAAATGAAGAATGAGGCCCAGGTCAAAGAAATACAAGCCTTGAAGCAACAACTTCAGGTTGAAAAGGCTAGAGCTATAAGTTTCTCTAAAGATAAGGTCAAATAGATCAGGAAGCAAATATGGTCTGAAATCCTAGAGAAGTGCTCAGAAATCTAGCTTGTGATTGATTACATGGATGAGGCTAGCCATTTATTGTAGGCAACCAAGGAAGATTTGGATAAGTTTAATGAAGAGCTACAACCCATGGTGGTACAAGCAGAGCAAATATATAAGTTGTCTAAAAATAGATTTAGTGAAGCCACCAAACCCATCCCAAATAAGGTATGGAATACTACAATATTGGTGGCCAGGATTGTAATCAAGAAAAATAAGTTGCTCCATAAGGGATGGTTGTTGATAGATAGAATTGAAGGTAAGTTGTAGGAGATTGTGGATGTCAACAAATAAATGATGTAGTATGGTTTTGGAGGATTTTGGAATGAAAATGACATCCTTTTATTATAAGAAGACCTCCAGACTAGCATAGCTTCAATCATGTAGTATGAGTCTAAAATAGATGCCTGGGAAGACCCGATCAATCAGGATCAAGTCTCTCAACTAATCAAAGACTTAACTAGGCTCAAAGATTTAATGGAAGACTTGGTGAATAAGGGACATTCCATGTCCTATGAGGAAACTACCAAACTAGAGTTTACCCATAAGCAACTTAAAGAAATGACCAATCCCTCTAAATCAGCCTAGGACCAAGCATTAGAAATATTGAATTAGATGATTCAATTATTTGGAGTAGAACTAGAACTAAAGGTTGAAGAAGAGGAAGAGGTTGATGAAGAAGAAGAAGTCGAAGAGGAAGAAAAGAATATGAGGAACAAGGAAGAGATGATGAAGAGATACACCAAGAAAAGGGTGGTCAGGAAGAAGAGAATGTAGAATATATTGAGAAGATACAAGAAAAAGAGGTTGAAGAATAGGACCAATAGGAAAAGGTGCATGAGTAAAGAAATTTTGCTAAATAAGCTAAGCATTTTGTATACCATAGCTGGTAGAAGAGTCGTATATGCATGTTTTGTAAGTTGTTTTGATCCTGATAATGTTAGAGGGTAGTCATAAAGCATGAACCTGTGAAAAGACATGTAAGATCTTGATGTCAAGTTGCAAGGAGAGTCATGATTAGATTGAGTTTATAAAAGGGTATATTTTTGTGTAACTAGAGCAAGATTGAACTTATGGAAGGAGTTGTAGATATAAGTTACCCTTTACCTCTTGCATGGTTTCCTTGTGAACAATTATGCTTTAAGCATCTTCAAAAATGTTTGAGAGAGTGATGGTCATATGGAAGTTATTCTATGAAGTATAACTTGTAGATATCTAGAGTCTATCCTTTCCTTCATTTCTCTTCATACATTCATTCCCTTTACTGCATAGTTTTTTCCTCCACTTCACTCATTCATATTTTCTTTGAAAATTCCTTTCATTCATTCATCTCACTTCACTATCATTAACTCATACTATTTTTTACTCTTGATGCCCAATGGATAAGACTCTAAGTTCTTAGGATTTGTGAGAAAATCCCCTAGGAGGTACTAGAATGTAGGCCTAAAATGACCACATACTTAGAAAACTTTACAAAATTTTCTAAGTCCTAAAGAGTGCTCCAAACTATGGTAATGGTGTAGCACAACATGTTCTACATTATGGTCAACTTAGTCAAACTTACGCTTAGTATTTTTCAAAGCGTGGCTCAGAGCACAAGGAATATGGAGTGGTTTGTGATAAATTTTTACCTTGTATGGCCTATAACATAGTTCTATCCCACAGTAAGTGCAATCAAACTTAATAAGTTCACCATTTGAATTGTGGTTCACAACACAGTTCCTTACCATGCAAGCCAATACATATTCCATACCACGCGGCTCAACACATTGTTCTAAATCGTGATCAACACAGTCAAACTCAGCAAGTTGGCATTCCAAAAATATGGCTCATGATATGGATCCATACTTTGCAAGCTAGTGTATGTTCCATACCATGCAGATTAGTGTATTATTCCATGTCGTGGTTAGCTTTGGTTAAAATTTGGAGGTGGCATTCTAAATCATAGGTTAGGATATATTTTTGAAACATAGTTCTATGCTACAGTCCAAAATAATAAGAATATTATTTGGAATATAAGAGGAGTGGGCTAGAACATGGTTCCACATCACATGACCTAGAACACAGTTTCCAACCAAAGCAACAAGACTCCTTTGCTTTAGTCCACGGTCAAAGTAATCAACATTTTTAAATAAGATTTTCAAGTAGGCCAAAACACATTCTAAACTGTTGAAAGGAGTAAGAAGAAGAGATGTCATCATCTCTATACCATGGGGTGTTGTAGATCATGAGTGAGCATGCTAAGCTCTTAATGCTCTAATCTCAATCATTCAACAAGAGATCAATGACCCATATGCCATGTGTTTCAAGCCATGTATAAAAGCAAGTTTTGACTTGGCATAAAGTAGTAGATTATTGTTCAAAAACTTCTAAGCTGAAGTGAGCAAGAAGATGAAGCGGTAGAGAATCAAGAACTATGAGTGGATTCAGTTGTAGATCTACGATGAGATAGCCTTGACAAGAATGATGGATGACCTTGATTCTAGATTGACCTAGTCTAGAGCTGGAAGCCATGAGAGTTGAGTGACTTGTAGAAGCCAAGTTGTAGAGGAGCAAAGGATCCCATAACTTTCTTCTTCCTCCAAATCAAACAAGAGGCTACCACCTCAACACCTTGCTGATCTGGCATATCAAATTCCTTGTAATGTTCCAATTCTTTCAAATATTTTAAACATATGTAAAACTATAAATAGAGGTTGAACCCTCATTTTCAAGGGTCGGCTCTAGAGTGTTTGCTTGCCCTACTACTGTATATTTTCTGTAAATCAATAGAAGGAGCATTACTTGGATGTTTACCTCAAACCTGTGTCTTCTTTACTTTCATGAGGATTCGATCTATGAAGTCATTTTTGCTATTGCTGCTATGGTTAGTCTATTCTGTTGATATTGGATTGCTAACTTAGAGCACTTTGAAATACTTCATGTTTAAATATATGCTTGAAGAGGACTTCTTTTTATGTTAGTCTGGGTATTGATCTAATTCTGCTATTTGGATTATTAGTACTCTAGATGTTTGAAATAGTCTTTGAAGTATGATTATGCGCTCTAATGATGAAGATTACTGGTTTTGAATGTTGTTAGTCTCAAGTGTGGATTACTGGAAATTGATTTGTGGAAGGTTTTCTTGTAGTTGTCTATGTTGTTAGCTCTATCCGACCACTGTTCATTCATTATTTTTCTAACCCTTACCCCATTTCTATCCCTATATTTATACATTTAACTGAGCTTAAATGAGTCAACACTCAGATTAGTTGACAAGGTATACCAACCTACTCTGGAGGTTGGGTTAAAGCAATCTTTAACTCATCCAATGTCAGGGTTTGAGCTATGATTAGCGGGTGCTCACCTACCAGATCATAGCAGATGATAGTCATAGTTTCAATATTACCTTGATGTCAATTCAGACCCCAACAAGCCCTTTAGTTGGCTCTCTTTCATTTTCTTCAAAGTTTGCTCTTCAACCTTGATGATACAGATGCTTGATGGTTGTAATTTACTTGTTGTTTTAATGCCTTAAGACCCTCTAAATTTTTTCCTCCTTTTGCTACATTGGACAAGACAAGTATGGTGCAATTATGTAATGTAAATAAATATGCAATAATTATGATAAAATACCTTAGTTTGCATCGGAATTTTTGAGACTTTTGACTTCTTTTTTAAGCTATATTTCTTCCTTTAGTATGGTGGCTTCTTATCTATCCCTTGATGGTAAATAGTGATTTAATGTTGCCTTCTTGTACTAGTAAACTCTCTCCTCTAACTCCTTTTCTTGGTTAAATTTACAATGATGATTCTGAGCTTTTCAATTATGCAAATAGTATCCCATTTTAGATGGCTTTACTTTGCACTATAGTATATGCACTCTATGCTTTAGAATATAGTCTTTTTGCTTTCAATAGAAAGTAGGATGTTGATAATTTATTTTATTTCAAAATATATCTAACTTCTCTTTCTTATGTGTAGGTTTTAACCCTTGTAGAAACTATATTTTGCACTTCCTTGAAGACTTTAAACTTGAAACTTTCTCCTTTGCAACTTTAAACTCTAATGTGGTGCTTAATGAAACTTAATAATGAACTTAATATAAGTGTTCAAATAATGAACCTTTTTCACCTAATTTGCATACCTTTTAACCTATGTAGATGATGTATTTCTTGGTGATTTGGATCACCTAATTGTTACCCTGTGTTAGATGAAATCGTGGCTCTTTTATTTTCTATCCAAAATAACTCTTTAACTCACCAATTTGCAGCTTTGAAACTCCTCTAACTTGCTGCCCAAAAATGTAGTTTTGTGGCTTTAAATGTCATTTAGAATGTACTCTAAAAATATGAAACTTAGTAGCTATTAATGTTTACCAAATTAATGCCCTTTTGCTATCCTTGAATCTAAAATTTTTAGATTTTAATGCAGTCAATTTCTCCTCCTATACGTTGTCCTTGAATCTCCCAAATTTGGTAGGAAACTCCTCAAAATCACAACTGAGACTTGTAGGAAGAACGAACACATTATGCTTTGTATTGATCAGTTAAATAATATAGTGCAAGCTTCAATTAGCCCAGGAGAAGCGGATCCCAACAATAATCCGCTAAACAATTAGCGAACAGCCTAACAATAAAATAATGAAATAATATCAAATATGCTTAACTTATCAAATATGCTAACATCCCCCCTTATTACATTATTTGGGTAATAGTATAACTACTAGCTATACTAACATCCCCCCTGATTACATCATTTAGCAATACAAAGAGAGCTACGAAACAATTCAAATTTGACACGTGCAAGTGCCTTAGTGAAAATGTCTGCAACTTGAGCATTTGTGGGAATGTATTGAAGCTGAATTCGGTGCCTTGGAACTTCGTCTCGAATGAAGTGACATTGTGTGTCAATGTGCTTGGTTCTTTCATGATGTACTGGATTCTTGACAAGGTTCAGAACACCCTGGTTGTCGCAAAACAAGTGAATTGGAGATTTGGATGGAAGACCCATACTTGTCAAAATGCGATGCAACCATATCACTTCGCACACAGCTTCACGTGCGGTGCGATACTCTGCCTCTATAGATGAGATAGCAACCACCTATTGCTTCTTGTTGTGCCATGAGACAGGACCGGATCCAAGATGAAAAATATATCCTGAAGTTGACTTGCGATCATCAAACGACCCGGCATAGTCGAAGTCCGTGTATCCTTGCAAGAAGAATTTACCATTCCTCTTGTATTCTAGGCCATATTCCATAGTACCACGGACATAGTGAAGAACACGTTTGGCTGCTTTCCAGTGAGTAGTCTTAGGTTCCTGCATGAACCTCGAAAGATAGTTAACAACAAACACGATATCTGGCCTAGTGTTTGTCAGATATATGAGACTCCCAATCAACTGTCGATAGAGAGTACCATCTACCTGAGGTGAATCATCATATCGTGATAACTGAAGCCCTGATTCCATCGGAGTTGCCATTGGCTTGCAATCAGTCATGCGATATTTTTCTAACAATGTCTTGGCATATTTTTTTTGAGACACCTTGATGTAGTGCTCCTTCTGGCTTACTTCCAGACCAAGACAATAATGGAGAAGTCCGAGATCTGTCATCTCAAAATATTTACACAAGTCACTTTTGACAACAGAGATCATAGTTTTTGAACTCCCTGTAATGAGCAGATCATCAACATAGAGTACAAGCAACACTATCTCAGAACCTTTTTTCTTGAAATAGAGGTTTGCATCTGACGGACATCTCTTAAATCCATGTTGCAGGAGGTGATTATCCATTTTTATATACCAAGCTCGAGGAGCTTGTTTCAAACCATACAAGGATTTGACCAACTTGCAAACTTTCTGCTCTTGGCCTTCCACTTCAAATCCTTCAGGTTGAGTCATGTAGACTTCCTCTTGGAGATCACCATTCAGAAAAGCACTCTTGACATCCATTTGGTGAACTTTCCACCCATATTGTGCTGCCATAGCACAAAGAACTCGAATGGTGGTCATCCGAGCAGTAGGTGCAAAAGTTTCCTCATAGTCAATGCCTTCCTTTTGAGCATAGCCCTTTGCAACAAGATGGGCCTTATGCTTATCAATTGTCCCATCTGCCTTGTACTTGACTTTGTACACCCATTTGCAGCCTATGGGCTTCTTTTCGTATGGCATATTGACAAGCTTCCAAGTTTTGTTTTTCATCAGAGATTGATACTCAACATCCATAGTAGCCTTCCATTGTGGCTCACTAAGGGCATCTTGCACCGAAATAGGTTCATGTTCATTCATTGAAGACATAAACACCCTGTCCTCATCTATATCCATATCCTCTGTTGGTCTCTCTGGATCAACAGAAAGTCCCTCAAAATATTGACAAAGATCATCAACCCCAGTAGTCTCTGTTGTTGCTCTCTCCTGTCGAGCCATGCTACGAGTACGAGGCCTATCCAAAGTCAAATCGGGTGGAGTAGATAGCTTGGAGTCTCTGATTGTACTTGTATACCATTTTGGATTCTTCTTCTATGGTGTTGAAGAAGATGAAGAAGGACCTCCAATATTTGGTGATGAAGGGGACTTCTCAACTTTAGATTCCACAAGATCTAGGTATACATCTGATGTGCTTTGTGATGTGAAAGCCTCATCAAAAACAACATCTCTACTGACATGAATCTTCTTGGTCAAGGGATCAATCAAATGATAACCCTTAGAGTGCTCATCATAGCCAAGAAGAATACACTTCAATGTCTTCTCATCTAGCTTCTTCCTTTTCTCTTTTGGTATGTGCATGAAAGCTTTACATCCAAAAATGCGTAGATGAGAAATGGAGGGTTTCCTACCACTCCATGCTTCCTGTGGAGTCATTCCTTGTAGGGCCTTTGTGGGTGCCCTATTCAATAGATATACTACTGTGGTGACAGCTTCTGCCCAATATTGTTGCCCAAGACTAGCTCCTGTGAGCATGCAACGAACCATTTCCATGATGGAACGGTTCCTCCTTTCAGCAACTCCATTTTTCTGAGGAGTATAAGCAGTAGTTAACTGTCTCGTGATCCCATGTGCAGCCAAGAATGCAAAAAATTCTTTAGAGGTAAACTCCCCCCTCGATCTGAGTGGAGAGTCTTTATAGAAGCCCCTGACTCCTTCTCAACAGATGTCTTGAATTGCTGAAAGAAACCAAATGCCTCAGATTTTAGAGTAAGAAAGAACACCCACATTTTTCGTGAGTAATCATCTACAAATAACTAAAAATACCTCTTCCCCCCACAACTGATGGGTGTGAAAGGACCGCACAGATCGGTGTGAATCAACTCCAGAGGTTTCTTTGCTCTTGTAGAGCTTTTCTCAAAAGGTACTCTATGCTGCTTTCCTGCCAAGCAGATCAGAGCACACTGGCAATGTGGTAGAAAGGGAAGGAAGACCCTTTACCATCTCATACTTACTTAGCTCAAGTAAGTAACCGGAACTAAGATGCCCATATCTCTTGTGCCATAGGGAAGTTGCCTCCTTTGTAGAGACTGTCATGGCTACATGTGGAGTAGAGATAGCATCTAAGGCAAATAAGCCATGCTTATATGAAGCGGTTGCAATGTTCTTACCCCTCCTGGTAATAGAACAACACTTCTTGCCTCCCTCAACACTAAAGTTCACAACCATATCTTTGTCCAGAATTTGTGTGACTGACAACAAATTGTTTGCCAATCCTGGAACATAGAGGACTTTTTCAATCTGACACTTGCCATCAAAAAGAGTGACTAAAACAATACCTTCTCCCTGAACCTTGTAGGTTTTATCATCAACAATAGTGACAGGTTTGCCCTCTTTGGCCTCAAAGGACTCAAACCATGATTTGTCGCCAGTCATGTGCTTACTAGCACCAAAATCGACATACCATACAAGATCCGTCTGCTTGGAGGTTGTGGTAGTCATGAGCACCTTGTGTGCCCACTCAAAATCCGAGTCAGATTCTTCAACAACAACATTCACCTTGGGTTGCTTGTTCTTGTTGTGTGGTTTGTTCTGGCCTTTCTGTTTAGGTTGTTTATTCTTATGCCAACATCTGTTTGTATCATGACCCTCTTTGTCATAGATCTTGCAATATATTTTTGGTTGTTGAGGTTGTTTCCCTTTTGAATCCTTTTGAGAACCACCTCCTTTCTGAAAATTACCCTTCTTCTTGTTTGGCCCCTTTCTGTTGGTGTAGAGGGCAGTGTTAGAAGAATCATCTCGCTGTAGTTGGCGTGCCTCCTCTTCTTGAAGCATATTGACCAACTCTACAAAGGTAACTTTCCATTGTGACACCTGAAGGGAAGTGATCAACACCCTATAAGAATCAGGTAAAGCTCTCAATACAATTGAGGTAAGGAGCTTGTCATCAACTGGTTCTCCCAAAGAATTCAACTTTGCTTTCAATTCAGACACTCTGCAAAGAAAGAGTTCAACTGTCTCCCCCTGCTTCATGCTTAGACTGTGTAATTGAGATTGAAGGAATAGAATAGTGGAATCATTCTTTCCCTCATATATAGTGTTAAGGGCATCCCATGCCTCTTTACTATGTTCACAGTCAGCAATATGGGGTTGAACTTCATCAGACACAGCAAGCAAGATGAGCACTTTGGCTTTGCTGTCTTTCTTGTCAAAGTCTTTCTGATCAGCAGATGGAGTTGTAGCTCCAAAAATAGATGAAGGTCTTGTTGTTGCTCCAGATACAACATCCCATAAGTCATCCATTGCTAGGATTGCCTTCATCTTGTTTTTCCATGGTGTGTAGTTAGGACCTTTCAACAACTGATGAGAATCAGTCATTAATTTTGTAGACATTGTGAAGGTTCCTTATAACACCAATTGGTCCCCCTTTCGATATACCTTTTGCTAGGCCATTATACCATACAAAATACCCGCCCTTACGTGAGGGAGACTATAGGTATTTAGAAAGATCAAAAAAATCACCCGCCCTTACGTGAGGGAAACTATAGGTAATTTTTAGAGATCATACGATACGTGGTACTTAAGCAGTACTGAAAGGGAATCGTCTCGTTGATGGCACCTACCATAGAAAGTCGTCAATCCTTATGCGTGGGGCGTAACTTCCCCTAAACACTTCGGATGTCAGAACTTTCATCAGGATTTACGCCTAAACACAAGAACGATTAGGGTAATGGATGGAGTAAAAAAATGCAAAAAATGGCATACTTATTCCTCCCCGATGATTTATAGAGAACAAGCTCAGACGTCGTTTTAGCAGCTATATTAGGTGGCGGATACAGTAGCCCAATCACGACAACATTACCTGTAAGCGTGGGCCAGAGGTATCACAAATACCGAATGTTGCAGTGCAATAAATTGCACAGATGTGTTTATTTATTCCGGGGACTTAGGGAGTGAATTTGATTTTAAACTTTTAATGAAGTAGTGCAAAAAATGGAAAATGCAACATACAACATAAAAGTGCCCACAAAAATAAACCACTAGGTGTCGGGCGCTGCCGAAAATGCACCTATACAATATTGCCAAAAATTGCCTTTTCAAAAAATTACTCTTTTATCCCCCCTTGATTTTTGAGAAAAAAAATACTCCCCCCCTTAACAAAAAATTTCTCCCAAAGTTGGATTAAAGTATTTTAAAAACATATTTTAATAACTAAAGTTAAAAAAAAAAAAAATTATTTTATATAGTAAAAATTTATTTAAAAAAAAACTTTTAAACTATATAAAATAAATATATTTAATTGTTAACTTTAATAAAAAAAATATATTAAAAAAAACTTTAAAACAAAAAAAAAAAAATGTTTTTTTTTGTACCTTGGGGGGAGGGGGGGTCGGCAGGATTGGAACCCACGACCTCAGGGCTCCCGGAGCCCTACCGCTCAGCCCACGACCAAGTGGGCTAGCGGGCTGATCCGTGTGGATCAGGAGACCCCCTCGTATTTGAGGAGTCTCCCCGAGCCTGTCCGCTGCTCGACCGCCACTCCTCCGCTCAACGGCGGCTCCCGTGGTGGCTGCGGCTTGTCTCGGGCGGCGGTTTTGGGTGGCGATGAAGCCCATGGCAGCGAGAGCACTCGGCGTTCGTCTCAGGTGAAAAAAAACAAATAGCATCCAATCAGGCTTCTTCCACTGTGAGAAATCGTCGTGCAGGATGCTGTAAAAAAAAAATTATTGATCTATAGTACCATCTCCCATTGATTGAAATGAGCTGCAATGAAAAAATAGGCAGGATCTCCTGATTGAACTGCGTCGTCCCCGTATTTCACATCCTCGCATCTTGATCCAAAAAAATCATTGGCGTCACACTATTGGAGATGCTTTGACAGATCTGGGCTGCGTGTTGATATACTAGGAAATCAACCTGCAAATCGCTATTCTCTATAGTGTGGCATCATCCACAGACGTCTGCAGGGTGTTTCAGGCATCGAAGTAAATCAACATGGGAAATCAATTTTTTTATTAATAGTCCCACATGGGACGTGTAAAGCACTGATAGTGCTTTATAAGGAAGAGTTCTCCCTTATCTTAGCGACCACTAGTTGGTGGTCATTCGTCCCTTACGCGACCTTTTGTCGGCTGCTACCTCCTTCACCTCATGGTCCCACATCAATCCATGCATCACATTAGGGTCCAAGTTCATCCACGTCAGCATTCGGGCCAGTGTCCAGGTTGCATCCGCGTTGGCCTTCGGGCCAGTGGCTATATGCCACATGTCCGGTCCGAGTCTGGTCAGGTCCAGGTTGCGTCTGTCCTCTAGTCTACCTGTTCAGTGGTTGTCTGCCACTTGTCAAGTCCATCTCAGCCTTTGTGTCGATCGTCACATCCACAGGTCAGTCGGGCTTCATGATTTGTGTTCGAGTCGGATCCACGCCCAGCCTATCCAGCATATGAAGTAGAACCTCGAGAATCATGCCCGGGTCCAGTCAACCTCGCCCTTGAGACAGCTCAAAGCTCTGCTACTATAGGATCATTCGAAAATGAGAGTGGCGGAGGTCAAGCTCTAATACCATGTAGGAAGAATGAACACATTATGCTTTGTATTGATCAGTTAAATAATATAGTGCAAGCTTCAATTAGCCCAGGAGAAGCGGATCCCAACAATAATCCGCTAAACAATTAGCGAACAACCTAACAATAAAATAATGAAATAATATCAAATATGCTAAACTTATCAAATATGCTAACAAGACTTGTCTCCTAGAGAAATTTAATTTTCTTTTGTAAAATCAGAAAAATCATTTCTCCAAATTAGCCTTCAAAAACTTTTAAAGGTAATCTTCAAATATCTCATATTTTGTGGTTTCTTTTAACTCCTTTCTACTTCAACCTCATTTTCCAAATTTGGCTTCAATCTTGGCCTATTTGCTAGCCTTCTTCTCAAGAATTTGAATGTCTTGAGGTTTTCACTATTCTCCTCCAAAATTTGGCAAACTCCTTGCCAAATCCTCCTCCTTTTGCGCTTGTTTTCGGATGGAAACATTTGTCCCAAAAACTCCTTTATCAAAAAAAATTCCTTGCTAGTAAATTTCTCCAATGAGTTCTCCTAAAATTCTCCTTTAATGGCCTTCTCCAAATCTCCTTCAATGGCCTTCTCTGAAATCTACAGTGAGTCTTTCCTAGCCTTATCCTTCTTTCTCCTTTCAATCCTTCCTTAAGACCTTTCTTGATCTCTATAATCTTCAACTATGGAAGTTTTGTAATGAGATCTCCTTCTTTGATCTTTGAAATTTGTAGCTTCTAAAGTATGTAACGGGACCTTTGCTAGTCCTTCTCAATCTCCAATATTCCAAATCTAGAAGTTCTTCAATGGGACCTTTTGTGGGTCTCTTCAACTTATTCAATGTGAATTTTTCAATCTTCAATGGAGATCTCCAATATCCAATCTTCTCCAGGACTCTTTTTCTTGAGTCTCTTCTTCCTTCAATGGGGTCTTCTTTATAGGACCTCCTTGATATGTAGTCTTCAATGTGGCTTCTTTGACCTCCTCCTTTCTTCTCAATATTTAGCTATGGAGTCTTCAATCTACAAATCCTACAATGGGACCTTTTCCTTAGGCCTCCAAATCTTCAATATCCAACTTGTTGCTTCAGGTATTGGATTGATTCCAAAGAAGATATTCTTCCTAGCTCTTATAGGAAGCTTTCCAAAAAAAATTTGAATCTCCTTTTTTTGCAACAAAATATTAGAAACTGTAATGGAAGAAACTTTAAATCTTGAGATAATGAACCTTCACTAGTTGATTTTTCAATCTAGTGGAATCAATGTTGAGTCCTATTCTTCATGATTTTTTTCAAATCTGTGGAAATACTCTAGCCAAATGCAATTTCAAAAATTCTAAAATTGATATTTCTTATCTCCTCTCTATCTCTCTTATGGCTCTCCCTATTTTCTATCGATCTACCATGTGCTTTGATACCATTGTTAAGTTTTGATAATATATATTAAAGGAAATGCAACCACAAGATGTAAAATGAGCAAGCAATGATAACTATATGATAATAGCACTATAATATGTAGGAAAAATATATAAGAAACTTTCACAATAACTCAAAATATGTCATTAATGAAAGCTCATAAAAATAGTACAATGTAATATAATGAAGGACATGAACACTCCAAAAATACATGAAGGATCTACACTATACACACTATACTAACTGTAGACACCTATAACATGTCGTGTTTATGAGAACTACTCATATGGGCATCCATAGACCATGTGACTAAACCTTGGGACCTTCCAAGTGCCAAAAGTGGTTTTCACCACTCATTTGGGGAAGTCTCAGCCCATCTAAGCCCGGCCGCTATGAACCAAAGTGGTTGAATCTTGGCTGTTGAATCTTGGAGTAGCCAATACCTAGCCACTACAGACAACAATGGCTAAGATTTAAAATGCAATTTGCCACCAAAATAGCCTAATCATGGGTGAAAGTGGTAGTTTGCATGCAATAAGGTCAAGCAGAGATAACTTTGCATTCCTCCTCATAACTAGTTTACATGAGAGACTCAATTCTAGGTTTAGACATAAGTTTAACTGGCCTTCAAACATAGAAAAGACAAAACTTCTCATGCTAACCTCTAGTGTGCATGTAGAATTCAGTCCTAGGGTTGGACATTGACCTAGGATTTCAAATACATTATAAGGTGCAAACCTAAGAGAACTAGAGGGATGATTCTAAGAATTTTTGTAGAGATACAATCGAGGAGAGATTTTTGAGATTTGGAGAGCTTTTCTTGTAGCAAAGCCCTATCGGATTGGAGAGAAAATTGTAGCACCTTTTAGGAGCAACAAAGTGTTGGCCGACTGAGGGGTTACCATCTACAAGATATTCAATACATCAGACCAAAAACAATAATCATTTCAACATCAGCAACAAGCCTAGATCCATAGCCTTGGAACAATAGAGATAGATTTTCATCTTAGCGGCCACTATCTCGGACAGTGGCCCGTAGGCCTAGTCTAGGGTTCTTAGCATTAGTTTCTTTTATTTAGCTTATTACTTGTTTTCATGCCATTAGAATAGATCTGATTAATCACATTCATAGCATTAGTTTCTATTATCATTGAGCATCTTCTTGTTTGTCGTTAGGGTTATTGTTAACAACCTCATTCAGGGAGGCAATATCGAACAGCTGAGCGTTTGTTGTTGTTTTCATGCTTGCAGGACTATAGGTTAACTATACAGGTTATCAACATACGAAAGCAAGAGGATCCCTCTAGGAGCCATACCTAGAGAAGGAGGCATCTGTAAGCCCTCATACAGTTCCATGTGCATCACCGATAAGCCTACGAAAGTGCACTATCGCTTGCAAAGGGATATCATACATCTGCTACCCCTATTTGTAAAATCTGTATCAAATGAAAGGAATCCCTTAGAGGGATCTATATGTAACCGAACTTGAGAAAAAATAATAAAAATCATTGTCTATTCATTTCTTCATATTTTGGTTGTATCTTTCATTTAATGCATGATTAAGTAAATATTATTCACAAATAAAGTAGTGGACGATGCACCGCTTCCTCGAGGTCACTATAGATGGTGATCACGGTGGGACCCCCACCAAGTTTTTATTTTCTACCACCTTACTAATCTATATTTTTGTGTGCAGGTTTAGCCACTCTATTCTACAGTGGCCAGAAATTAGTCGCTCTAGTCTACAACATCCAAAATCAGTCGCTCCTACTAACACTGGCTAGAAATCAGCTGCTCTAGTCGATAGAGGCTAGAATTGGAGTGTAGCAGAGGACTAAATATTGGTTCTCTGAGCTAGATTTGAGGTTGGTACAATTTTTTTGATGATTTATGGTTCTCTATCTACTTTTTTTTCCTAAAATAGTGAAATTAAGACACATTTCTATTTGGAAACTAAGGAATAGAAAGGAAAGAACTTGCATCTTACACATTTTAGGGTTTTTCTTAGATTTTCGCTAGGCATTACTATGAACAATGGCTTATAATTGTAAAGTCTACCCTAGAATCCAGCGTGCTAGAAATCGTGTGTTGGTTTGCTTGCTTTTAGGCCCTTCTAGAGGCCATATGTGCACAAAATAGTGTGCATCCATGAATCTCATACTAGATATGCATATTCCTGAAAAGTAAAACATCATTTATATCAGGTATATAGGAAATTTTCATTGCTACTGTATGATGTATTTTACTTTATGTAAATTTAAAATGAACCCCACACATGCACACATGTTTTAAACATTGGGGAGTTGGATTTCATCACCAACCCTCAATTTAGTCCGGTGATGTTGGCATTCATCTCCTTCCACCGGCTTGCCCCCTAGATCTTTCTAGAATGGAATAAGGAACTTATTTATAGTGGTACTAAGTTACTCATGTTCAAACTGTCTCCCACTATTGGAACAATTATTGGTTTAGAGTAGAAGAGCTAGGCGAACCCCCCACTGGGACTTCAGCGGTGTACCCTAGTTTCTTTTGAGAAAATCATGTTTGGCATGGGTGTTCTTGATTCCCACTATGGATGAGTCTCCTCATTCTAAATCCAAAACAAGAGCAAGAAAACAAGAACAACAACACATCAAAATGTAGCAAATAGTTTAGGGCACACATAAATTGGTAATCAAGATAAACACTTGCTTGATATTGTTTGGCTATCTCTAATTGCAACATAAAATACTAATTCAAAAGCACAATGGGAAAAACCAGAAGTAGACATCCTTGGTCCAACATCGAGGTAGAATCTGAAGCAACACATACCCATAGGCAAAGTCATAGTAACATTGAAACACCTACTCATAAGATCGTGGGATGCAATTTCGTGAGCCTAAGGGGTGATAACTCAACCCTCGGGGGTTCTCCTTGAGAAAACCCACCTATAGAGTCACATCATGGAACTAAGTCACAAAAACACAAAGAAGCTTCATGACCATCATCATCAAGAAGACTCGAGGAGGCCTCAAGGCCCTCCTCTCAACACACAGAAACTTCTCAAAGACATGAAGAGGCTTCAAGAGCTTCCTCCCCACATGGACATAAAAGGGGTTCTAGAACCAACTCTTCACATAGGGATGACAAGGTTTCCCCACCTCCGTACTCATGGAGAAAAGGTAGGGCCACAAAGCCTTCATCACCAAAAAGACACACAAGAGTCATAACATATCAAACTTCACATGAGACACTGAGAATAGGTTTGCCCACTAAAGGGAAAGAAACTAGAGCTACATCCAGTCATAGACACCAAATAGAAGATACCCTTCACACAAGAGGAAGGATTCTAATAAATCATGATCTCATTGGAGTAAATGGCACCCCACAGGATCAGCCATGAAAAATAAGACAGTTAAATGAGTTGGATCTATTTCATTCGAGAACAACTCCCATAACTATATCCACAAAAGATTCTACATCTGGAAGTTCACAAAGTATAAATTCTAAACACACCACTCAACCTGGGGATGCTTCAAGGCAACCCCATAGTACACATACAGAGTTTGATCATAGAGGAACTTATCAAAATACTGAACAAGTTACATTAACTAGCAAGAGCAAAGAAACAGTGGAAACTCCTTCGAGGAATTTGCGAGTTAGGACCATAAGAACATAATTAGACAAACATGAATATTCTTTGACGGTGCAATCTGACCACATGTGATGGTTATAAAATGCATTGCACAAAGAGTGAGAGCTAGTGGAATCTCTCGAGCATGATAAAAAAAGAGAAATGCTTGTGTGCCAACATGAGCAATATTTAAGGGAACAAGCTGAGTAGCTAGCTCGTATAAAGCTACAAGAAAATGGTAGTGATAACCCAAGAAATGAACACATTGACACACAACAAGAAGGGCACATTAGGCAAGAAGATAGCCCACAATGAAACCACTGCTCAAATCATGAACAAAATAAAACTTGTGAAGAAAGGGTAAACATGATAAATCAATATCAAACACATCCTAAATCCCCTCGTAGGAGAGAGGAGAATAGAACAAGTCAAGTGGATAACGGGTTACCTCCATTACCACCGTTAGTGGACCTACAAGAAGAATAACTCCTCACCTCAAAGGTATTCTAGGCACTCATGGAGAAAATGAAATCCTTTGAGAAGCAAGATACGACTGGGAATCAACCAACATTGAGTAAAATACACAACCAACCATTGTGCCCATTAGTTCCTAGCCCTGCATATCCTAAGCACTTTGAGATGCCTGGGTTAGAAAAATTCAAGGGTGAAGAGGATGCACAAGAGCATGTCACCAATTTTATCAATGTGTGTTCTCATATTGAAGACAACAATGCTCTTATGCTAAGAACTTTCATTATGACATTTTCGGGTGCTGCTACTCAATGGTTCAACCAACTCCCTAAGCACAACATATCCAATTTTGAACAACTAGTAAACGCTTTCCTAAAAAAAATTTCTTTTGGTGCTAAAAAGAAGGTGAACCTTTCAGACCTATCCAACTTAAAAAATTATGATGATGATCCAGTAATAGAGTATGGGGATAGATGGATAAAAGTCATGGTAAAGTTATCATTCTTCATCTCCACAAACGATATTGTTCGCATGTTTACCAAGAGTTATTCTAAACACATTTTCCTCTTGCTACAAATTCAAAAATATCCTTCATTTGAGTAAGGCTTGACACAGGCCAAACTCATTGACGACATAAAAGTATGATAGAACCATTAAGCTCCGAGACAAGAAGGAGTGGAACAAGAATGGCAAGAATGACAAATACAAGCAGAAGCAGGGAAACCCTACTCTAGTTAATCAAGTTGTATTGGCTGCACCTACGGATGGGGCTATGCAACAACCCTAGAATTATCAAGCACCACCTCCACTAGCCAATTACGATCAAAATAACAATCAAGGGTGAAACAGGGAACGTAAGCCACCTCGCTACTTTACACCTTTATCAGAATCAATGCAATCAATTTTCAACCAGTTGAGCGAGGCTAGGAAGATCAGATTTCTTGATTTACCTCTTTTAGATCCCAACCATCCTAGCCAAAAGGATATAGGGAATATCAATTTTTCCCTTATCATAGAATATCGAGGGATGACATTGAAGTATCCATGGGTTTCAATAACCAAGTACAAAATATGATTGAAGCGGGAGAACTTAAATTTGACAACCCATTGGCTCTTGATAACAGATATATGGGCATATACAAAAACCTATTGCCAGACCATGAGGTCCCTAGAGGGCAAGGTGCCCAGGTAAATCAGGTTTGAATCGATACACCTACCCATGGATGCATTGGAATGGTTGAAATTATCAATATACACATCAGGACTAAACAATATGGTCAACCACAACCTCCTACGACTCTCATTAATGTCCCAGCTGCACCTGGGCAGAGGTAGGGGTAAAACAACCTTCCAATTCTGCCAACCCGACTTGTGGTAACTATCTAGAGTAGACTAGAACAAAACCTACAAATGACTTCGGCCAAGTTATCTATCTATGAGCTCATACAATAGTCCCCAAAGCATAGGAAGACTTTGATGGAGTTTTTGAGATCAATTGAGCTCCAACCACAAGACCCCAATGCATTCACACATTTTGTGGGACAAGTACAACAATGCCAAGAACCTATAATCTAAATTTATGATCATGAGATTAAGACAGAACCTACTGCTATACCAAACCCTCCACTGCACATTGTTGCTTCAATAAATAATTTACCTTTCAAGCGAGTCTTGATCAATATAGGTTCATCAATCAACATCATCACAACAACAGCAATAGGACACCTTAAGATCCCCAAATCCAATGTCGTTCCAGGGGCCTACACGTTGAGAGCTTTCAATGATGTTTTATGATCTACTGTGGTAACTATAGTCCTACCCATTAAGGTGGGGCATAAGACCATCCATGTGATGTGTCATGTTTTTAAATGGGCTATGCAATACAACATCCTCCTAGGGCATCCCTGGATAATAGATAGGAAGTATGTTCCTTCGATTTACACCAAAGTTTCAAGTATGTGCATGATGACAAAGTCTATGTAGTGCTAGCTAATGAAGAGCCATTTAAATATGTCCATCAGGTGGATATTCTAGGAGATTTTGTGATTCCTTCCACTCACCTGTATGTAAGACCTTCATCTCCAACTATGCAACTAGATAACATAAACAAAGGGGTACGAAAAGACCCTTCCACATCAACACCTCCTCTTGCACCCAAAACTACTAATGCTTCTAAGAGACCATAAACATCAAAACCTAAAGATAATCAGAAGCTAAAGTCACCCTTGATCGAGGAAGAAAAGCCTAAGGAATTGCCAACTATAACCATTGTAGAAATTCCAAGTCCCATGGAAGAAGAATATTTCTCAAATCAAGCTGAGGAAATACTAGAACCCGCTTCACCAGTGTCGTCTGTGGGGTCATCCACATCACATGTGACAACACACTTGGCAAGTACAGGGATAGAAGAATACCTTGTGTAGAACATAAAATTCACACCCTTCATTGAGTCTGCACGAGATATGGGACGACCAAAAGACCTGAGATCACCAGTGGGAACAATGGTTCCACTTGGAATCCCTCCCAAGTAGACCAACTTTATCTAGGGTTATGCATAAGGGGTTGGACCCAAAATGTACTTGTAAAACAATGGTGAATCCTATTCAAAATCAAGGTGAATCATGATGAATCCAAAGCAAATCAAATCAATCATCTTCACACCAAAATTTGGGGCATTTGAAGCCCTAAAAAGTAAGGTCATCTTTGGGATAAATTTTGACCTATTAAATCACCTTATAACTTTATAAAAACACCACCATTATATTAGGATCGAAAAGAGATTTCCAACAAGTACAAATATGCCTATGTTTGGATATATATTATGGCAAATTGACCCTAAGAAAAACATTTGTCCTAAAAAAATTATGTGAATGGGCCGACATCGAGGGTCCTCATATTCACCAATTTTCAATTTTGAAAATCCTAATATTTGCCTAATTGGTGAATTTTCACCACTAGGTATAACCCTGACTTTATCTATGTTGGCCTGGACTATACCCATAAGTCTTCAGACGTAGAAGAGAAAAATGATGAACTATTCACCGTCAATGTTCGTTACCTCTCCAATCTCAAGTTTTTGCTAAGCTACTTTGAACATTGCCATTGGCATGGCTACGGTATTGGTATATATGATTAGGGGTGTAGGCATCCATGCAAGCTACAATACCAGCTTCCCACTAACAATTTTGGGTTAGGCTACCATATCGGAGGTCAAGATGACTCTCTAGCACCATCCTTGGATAGATTAAGCTTGGGTTTAGGATAAGACACCAATTTTATTTGTTATCACCCACCAAGTACAAGACATATGATCAACAAACAAGTGGCAATGGTAAACATACCACCACAAAATATTTATCATCCAAACTTATCAATTGACACCACCCCCATAGGTTGCACCTTATGGGACGAAGAGCAAGAAGAAAGTAGATATGGAGCAAGCAATGATTAAGTACAGGAAATCTTAGCCTATCATGGGCCTTGCTATTTACAAATCCTTTCCTGTTCCAACCACAACAAGAGTGGGTACATATCAGACGAAATTGGCTATGAGTCAGAGGACTCAATAGAAAGAGTCTACTTAGGTCCAAGGTAGTGGCCCCATAGCTTGGGGAAAGACACTAATGCAAATGGCATCTTCATAAGTGACGAAGAATATGAGGATGAAATAGAGATGGCCTACTTGGGGATAATACATGCGCCCCTTTTCTTGGGACTACACACCAATGCTAATGGTTTCTGGATAAGTGATGATGACTTTGAATATGAGACTGAGATGGCTTATCTTGGGCCTCACCACTTGTAGCAAGTCAACATGCTGGTAGAAAGAGAAGCGGTATTTCGTGCCATAGACCCTGGCTTGCGGTTTTTGGGGAGACCAATGGACTTAGATTACATTTACCATGCAATCAATCCCCCTCTACATACGTTCAGAGAGCTCTTGAAACCCAACTATCCTATTATTTGTCCTGCTCATGGGACAGACCCAAAAATTCCTTTTCCTCTAGAGCCTCATCACGAGCATGGGGGAGAAGCCTATAAGACAAGATTTCACCCATGTGGTCCTGGAGATTTCATTCCATCCATCAATACAATCTCCATTGATTTGACCACTCCACTTCATAACCCAACAAATCCTACCAAATCATTGTATCTTAGTATAGGTGTTATTGATTGGGATCACGTTGATTCGCCTATAGATCCTAAAGATCTTTTTCCTAGTGAAGATATGTTACAACTATTTCATTTTGCATCAGGCTGTGCATATGATGTATTCCATGCTGGTTTGGATCCTGAGTCAGTAGGACCTATAAATACTGATGACATTCATTTGATATCCACACCTCACCAGCTAGAGGATGGATCACATATGGCTATAGAAGCAACTTTCGAGGTGGACATCAGTGATGATCCTACTCAACCAAAGAAAGTCAAGTTTGTAGAAATTCTATCTCCAGAGGAACAAGCTATCATAATCCCTCTCCTCAAGGAGAGGCCAAACCTTTTCACTTGGACTTACAAAGATATGTCAGGGCTTGATCCAAATTTAGTTGTTCACAACCTTTCATTGGATCCCATGAAGAAGCTAGTCAAGCAAAAGCTAAGGAAAATGCATCCAACCGTCGCTTTGATGATGAAGAATGAGTTACAAAAACTGTTGGATGTGGTTTTTATCATTCCTATTGATTATCCTGAATGGGTCTCAAACATGGTGCCCATGGGGAAACTCGATGGAAGAGTCTGTATTTGCACAAACTTCTGAGACTTGAATAGGACAACTCCAAAGGACTCATTATCGTTGCCTAACATAGATGCTCTTGTTGATGCCACTATAGGTCATGAGATGCTCTCCCTAATAGATGGTTTTTTTAGGTATAATCAAATCAGAATCAAACCTGAAGACCAACACAAAACCACTTTTATTACTCCATGGGGAACATTTTTTTACAAGGTGATACTATTCGGCCTTAAAAATGTTGGTGCCACATATCAGTGGGTCATGACATACATATTTCATGACTATATGCATAAAATATTAGAGGACTACATGGATAACTTACTGGCTAAGTATTTATTGTGGCAAGAGCATGCTAAGATCCTTAAGAAAGTTTTCAATAACCTCATTGAGCACAACGTCATATCGAATCCTAGGAAGTGTGTGTTTGGCATAACTTTTGGTAAACTCTTGGGGTTCATCATCTCTAAGAGAGGCATTGAATTTGATCCTGCAAAGGTAAATGCTATATTGGAAATGGCTGCCCCTACCAACATTAGGAAATTGAGAAGCCTACAAGGCAAGGTAGCATCCATAAAATGATTCATTACACAATTATCATATAAATGTCGACCTATGAATCAGTTGCTATCAAAGGGGTTATCTTTCATTGGGATCAATATTACCAACAAGCCTTTGCAGAGATCAAAACTTACCTGGAAACACCGTCGGTATTGGCTCCACCAAGGCCAGACATACCATTTTTACTATACATATCGATTACTAATTTCACTTTGGGAACCATGTTGGCCCAAAATAATGCACAAGACAAAGAGCAAGTCATATATTACATTGGTCGCACCTTGGTGAGTTATGATCTAGGGTATGTGTATGTAGAAAAGTTGTGTTTAGCAGTGGTCTTTGCAACCAGAAAGTTGCAACACTACATTTTGAGCCATATGACCTACGTTATATCAAAACAAAATCCTTTGCAGTATATGATGAACAAGACCTATCACAATACACGTACTGCAAATTGGATCATGCTATTGACAAATTTTTATCTATATTTCATAAGCCAAAAGTCCATCAAGGGATAAGTTATAGCAGATCAATTAGCAGAGGCACTTCTTTAGGATAGCAAGCCTCTCATCATAGAATTTCTATATGATGTAGTCTTTGCATTATTAGATCCACCAAAACTTGAAGAACCTGAGAAAGAAAGATACATGGCATTTTTCTTTGATGGTTCAAAGTGTGAGCAAGGGGACGAAGCAGGGATTGTCTTTATCACACTGCAGGGTGCGCCATTACCCTTATCATTCAAACTAGACTTCCTTTGCACAAAAAATAACATCGAGTACAAGGCCCTGATCTTGGAACTCCAAGTGGCCATCGCAATGGGTATTAAAAGATTAAATATCTTTGATGACTCCTTGATCATAGTTAATCAAGTCAAGGGTTTTTTCCAATGCAGGTGCCCATTCCTGAAAGCTTACAAGGAGCTTGTTAACACTTACCTAGCCCGACTGGAATGGTATGACATCAAGGCTATCCCTTGTGTGTCAAATATATTTGCAGACACCATGGCATATTTGGGATACTTAATCCCTTAGAATATATCTGTGGGTTTCACAACCGTTCACGTTAAAGTGATCTTGCACTTAGCAATACAGCGTAAGGCTTTTGATAATCAAGAGTCAGTCAACATGATCAATATTGAACCAAATTAGGATTGGTCCTTCGAAGCTAGAGATTTCTTGTGAATGGTACCTTGGGGGTATTTTATCTCTCAAGGTCCTATGGAGTGTGGTACAACCATTCACCACAGGGTTGTTTCTCAATCTATATTCATGAGTTTTAGGAATCAGGAGGAACGGGTCCTATTTTCTATAGAATTTATGGCTTATCAGGATTGTGTTGTAATCACAATGACACTGAGAGGGGGGGTGAATCAGTGTGTTCTTTAAAAACTTCTAAAACAATTATATTATAAAACCAACAATAGTTTAAAGCAGATAAAAGAGATACTAAATGCATCAAGAAAGCATCACACATAACACAACATTTTAATGAGGTTCACCAATGTGGCTACTCCTCAAAAAGACTGCTTGGACTACCATCCAAATCCAGTCAATGCAAAGCTACAACTTTACATAATCCTTTACCAGCACCAATTGGAAGGAGCACCAACCCCTTAACTTTATCTGCTTCAACATAATGGAGCACCAACTCCTATTTTACCAACACCAACTGGACAAATTGTTTACCAGCACCAACTAGAAAGAGGCACCAACCCCTTAATTTGCTAGCACCAACTGGACTTCAATATTGAATAAAAAAAATGTTTGACATAAACCTTTGTTATTGCAAGACTCTAACTGGTCTACATCACCTTTGCAATCTCTGTGCACTCTGCTCTCTCTTGCACAATCACTTCACACAGCTTTGTCTGCATCTGCATGACTGGACTTTGCAATCAACTTTGCCCTTCGCGCTTCTCTGCACACTCTGCTTTCTCTGCGCACACGCTTCGCACACTCTGTGTCGTTTCACATTCTGCTCTCTGCTCAACACGAACTTCACTTTCACAAACACTATGCTCGCATTCACACTTTATCTTTGCACCCAACTTTTCAAACTCGAAGTACCCTTGCTTTTATAGAAGAAGTTTTAGGAACAAACCCTAAAAGAACGTCGGTTGAGAAACCCTAGAATTTGTCAGCTGCCAAACCCTAAAATCCGTCGACCCAGATTTAACTTTGTCGGTATCAAACACTTCTTCCACCTTCATCACTGTCCTATAGCTTATTGCCGCGAAATAGTAACATGTCGGCCCTTTTAATTTAATTTAATATTTTAATTTAAATTTTAAATAAAATAAAATTTAAACTAAATATTTAAAATTAAATATCTTCATCACCGGGGCATATTTTTCAACGAAACGAAGAGCCAACTTGGGTTTTAAGAAAAACCCATTTCAAATCTGTTATATATGGTTTTAAATAAAACTTTTTATTTTGACTGCCTTGGTTTTCACAAAAACCTTTAAAATTTAAACTAAATATTTAAAATTAAATATCTTTATCACCGGGGCATCTTTTTCAATGAAACGAAGAGCCAACTTGGGTTTTAAGAAAAACCCATTTCAAATCTATTATCCATGGTTTTAAATAAAACTTTTTATTCTGACTGCCTTGGTTTTCACAAAAAACCTTTCCGCTTCTTGACATCTCAGGATCTGAAGACTTCTTCTTCTCATTCTGAATTATGTTTTCTATTTCTGTGCATCTATCATTTAAGGACTCATGATCTGACTAACTTCTAAACTTTATCCTCTACATCTGAGTGACTTCTAAACTGCCTGTCCATTGCATCATTAGATCTAACTGACTGTATTGACAACAATGACAATCCTCCTGCAACACCTTGCTCAACACCGAACTCCTATCCATTGTACTTTGGCTGCACCTTGCTGTTCAATAAACTCTTGTCCATTGCATCAATAAATTTGTCTGACTGTGTTGACAACAATGACAATACTATTTGCTGCACTTTGCTCAACAATCTCCCCCTTTGGAATTGTTGGCAACACATGTGCAATTTTCCTATAAATCTTCTCCCCCTTTGACAATAATACCAAAGGGCTACTGCAGACTCCCCCTGAGTCTATGCACAATATTATTAGACACAAATTATTACAATTAGCAAATATTCCAAGCATGAACAAGAAGAAAAACAAGTACACAAATGTTCCCCCTGAGTCCAAGACCACTTCATTTCACTGATTGACAACATCATGATAAGCATAATAGGCATCAATAAAATCATCAATGTGAATAGTAGCAATAACCAGTGAATGACACCATCACCGTCAACTTCACCAATATAACATGTGTAAGAACATGACTGAACCATTGTCTTCTATGCAACTACCCTCTGTTGCTTTGCAAACTCAAACTTGTCCACTGTTAGTGAAGGCATACAATAATCTTATATAGCCAACTTTTTGTTTTGCAATGCCAGCAACATCTACATACAACTTCACCATGCATCTTGGATATATTCTCAACAAGCTTGAACCCAATGACAGCTTGTTTGTCTCTCTCTACAGTGAGAATCCAAAGAGGCTACCTCAATCCACTTTCAACTCTCGTGCAGTACCAAACACCGTACCACAACCACAACCAACATCTTTTCTCAACCAATTAGGGCTTTAGCAACAATGCTTATAGACAAGGTTTAACCAACATCATTCAACTCAAGATTAAATTTGAAGCATTCAACCAATCACTACATGAAAAGGAAACTAGTAGACATCCTTTTCCTTCCAAAGGTATTTGAACAAGACAGCCACCAACATAAATCACCAAGGCAAAGAATAACTTGCTCAAATCAAACTCAATGGAGTAAGCCCAAATCATGTATTAAGAAAAGCATTAACTTGATCAAAACAACCATTATGAAAGCAACTCAACTATTCATCACAAGACTGGAAATCATCTGGCTGCTCATTAAAAAACTTTTTTTTTTTCAATCTTCCCATTCAACATGCTTATTTCACTTTTGTCAACAGAATTGACAAGTGACTCACATCTGTACCAATTTTTGTCCAGCACTGCAATTTTGTTGCCAACTCTTACTTTCAACTATGCATGTCGAAAGAAGACATTTTGTCAAACACTTTATGGCCAACCGTAGTGCACCTTACTCAGCCTCAAGCTTCTTATTCTTGGACTGGCATTAAATAAATAGTTGAAACAAAACTGTCTATGAATTAAATATATTCACCAAGGTGTCATGAAAGATATGGCAATCTTCACATCAAAGAGTAAAAACAAATACATGCTGCTCGAAACACAAATACATAGCTAGGGCAAGCATTCTTTCGTTGAGCAAATTATCTGGACTATTATGATTCGTAATTTTGAACAGTGGTATTAAGAATCATCAACAGTACAACAATGACATATCTCAAAACTACCAATGGTGACAACTCTCAAATTAAACACCACACTTCACGGCATTTCCACAAACCACTATATAAACTGAAAAACACACTTTAACAACTATACAACATTAACTCGACTGCTTACCTTTCATCCTCAGATACCTAGACAAATACATAGGAGCATTAAAATAAAACTTTAATATTGCTCCTCCCGAGGATGTGCCACCCGGAGTTGCTTAGAGCAATGGCGGAGTAGCCTCCTTCGGTCCAAGGAGACATAATTTCCTTTCTTCTGTCTTTCTCCAGACTTTCCTGAACTTGGGCTTGGGTTTTTCAACAACATCCCTATTTTGCTCCTGTTTGTGAACTTGAACATTTCTCTTGTGGGGTTGTCTCTTGTGCATTCTTGATGGATGATTATTTTCTTTTCTTTTATGCACATGATATGTTCCTTGTCGGTGTTGTCCTCTTTGTGTCTGATGAAATCTAGGGTTTTGCCTTAGATTAGATATAGAAGTGCTTGGAAAAAACCTTGCTATGTGCCCTTAACCGTTGCATTTAAAACATTGCACATGTTTTATTCCCTGTCCGTATTGCATTCTATGTGTATGATGAAATCTATGGTATTGCCTTAGATTGGATACAAAAGTGCTTGAACAAAACCTTGCTATGTGCCCATGGCCATTACATTTAAAACATTGCACAAGGTGTTCACTCAAAAAAGCAGAAGTATTTTTATCAGCATAACTCTTTGATCTATTGTTCAATCCATAATAAATTGCCTTGTGACCAAAGTGGTTGCATTTAGAACAATAGCCATAAAAAGCATTATTATTAAAAGAGTGAGAGTGAGAGAACCTCTTTTGCTATGGTTGCTTTGCTGTAGATCTTCTTTGATATTTTCTTCCTTTTGAGGATTCAGCTTTAGACTTTTCTTGTTTCAATCCTTCAACCGAGGACTTCTTCTTCTCCGCATATTTGGAGGATGAAGGTTGTTCAGCTTCATATCCAAGACCAAACTTAGTCGTGGAGCTTCTTTGTTGATTTATCATTGTATCTAGCAACTCTGTGCTCTTCTCAAATTTGAGATTTATATTGGCCTCTTTTAGTTGTTTCTTCAATGAAACAATATCTTCTTCTTGTTGGCAGACATACGTCTCTTTATCATTGATCTCGAGACCTAAGAATATCTTCAATCCTTTTGTTCTGTTCTACTTGCGACTTTAGATCAAAAATAACCTATTTATATTCCTCTTCACTTATGCTGTATACATCATTCTTATTATCCAGCTGTGTCTTCAAGGCTTCTTCTGATTTCTTGGCCTTTTGAACTTGTAGGAAGAGATCTTCAATATCATCCTCATATTCTTATAATTCTTGGATAGTATTTTGTTCTTTTTCTTTTCTATTCTCCACTATTCAAGAGCATATATCAACTCTCCTTCAAAATCTACTTCAGCCTCAAGATTTTCATCACAAACTTCAAGATTCACTTCTTCTACCTTTTTTGGTTCAAATTTCTCTTCTACAGGAACCGAAACTGACTGGGATGCCTTTTTGGATGAGGATCTATTCTTCTTAGCCATTGTGTACTAATCCAAGATCAACCCTGACTGATTTAGCCAAAATTGGGAACTTGGCTCTGATACCAATTATTGTAATCACAATGACACTGAGATGGGGGTGAATCAGTGTGTTCTTTAAAAAATTCTAAAACAATTAGATTATAAAACCAGTAGCAGTTTAAAGTAGATAAAAGAGATACTAAATGCATCAAGAAAGCATCACACATAACACAGAGATTTTAACGAGGTTCACCAATGTGGCTACTCCTCAAAAATACTGCTTGGACTACCATCCAAATCCAGTCAATGCAAAGCTACAACTTTACATAATCCTTTACCAAGCACCAACTGGAAGGAGCACCAACCCCTTAAATTTATCTGCTTCAACATAATGGAGCACCAACTCCTATTTTACCAGCACCAACTGGACAAATTGTTTACCAGCACCAACTGGAAAGAGGCACCAACCCCTTAATTTGCCAGCACCAACTGGACTTCAATATTGAATAAAAAAAATGTTTGACATATACCTTTGTTATTGCAAGACTCTAACTAGTCTACATCACCTTTGCAATCTCTGTGCACTCTGCTCTCTCTTGCACAATCACTTCACACAGTTTGCTGCACTACTACAACTGGACTTTGCAATCAACTTTGCCCTTCGCGCTTCTCTGCACACTTTGCTTTCTCCGCACACGCTTCGCACACTCTGTGTCGTTTCACATTCTGCTCTCTTCTCAACATGAACTTCACTTTCACAAACACTATGCTCGCATTCGCACTTTATATTTGCACCCAACTTTTCAAACTCGAAGTACCCTTGCTTTTATAGAAGAAGTTTTAGGAACAAACCCTAAAAGAACGTCGGTTGAGAAACCCTAGAATTTGTCAGCTGCCAAACCCTAAAATTTGTCGGCCCAGATTTAAATTTTTTGGTCTCAAACACTTCTTCCACCTTCATCACTTTCCTGTAGCTTATTGCCGCGAAATAGTAACATGTCGGCCCTTTTAATTTAATTTAATATTTTAATTTAAATTTTAAATAAAATAAAATTTAAACTAAATATTTAAAATTAAATATCTTCATCACCGGGGCATCTTTTTCAACGAAACGAAGAGCCAACTTGGGTTTTAATAAAAACCCATTTCAAATCTGTTATCCATGGTTTTAAATAAAACTTTTTATTTTTACTGCCTTGGTTTTCACAAAAAACCTTTAAAATTTAAACTAAATATTTAAAATTAAATATCTTTATCATCGGGGCATCTTTTTCAACGAAACGAAGAGCCAACTTGGGTTTTAAGAAAAACACATTTCAAATCTGTTATCCATGGTTTTAAATAAAACTTTTTATTCTCGATCGCATTGGTTTTCAAAAAAACCTTTCCGCTTCTTGACATCTCAGGATCCGAAGACTTCTTCTTCTCATTCTGAATTATGTTTTGTGCTTCTGTGCATCTATCATTTAAGGACTCATGATCTGACTAACTTCTAAACTTTATCCTTTGCATCCGAGTGACTTTTGAACTGCTCGTCCATTGCATCATTAGATCTAACTGAATGTATTGACAACAATGACAATCCTCCTGCAACACCTTGCTCAACACTGAACTCCTATCCATTGTACTTTGGCTGCACCTTGCTATTCAATAAAATCTTGTCCATTGCATCAATAAATCTGTCTGACTATGTTGACAACAATGACAATACTATTTGCTGCACTTTGCTCAATAGATTGGTTTCCCCAAGTGTGGGATTTCCTAAAGCTTGGAATGATACCGCAAGACCTATCGCATGTTGAAACGTGAACATTTAAATATAAGTCAATAAGGCACATATTATTGGGAGATATCCTTTATAGACGAGGTTATGATAGAATGTTCCTTCATTGTCTTGAGCTTCAGGAAGCATCTTGGAAAATTTTGTAGGCTCACTATGGTGCGTGTGGTGGTCACTTCAGTGGCATAGCCATCGTTAAGCGCATCTTGAGAATGGGTTACTATTGTCCCACTATGGAAAAATATTGTTGCGAGTATTTCAATAAATACATTAAGTGCCAGCATCACGCGAACCTCACACATCTACCATCACAAGCCTTGCACCCCATCCAGGAAGCATGGCCCTTCTCGTAGTGGGGACTAGACTTAGTTAGGAAGATCTTACCCCCATCCTTAGGTAGACATATTCTCATCATAATATATACTTAGTATTTCACCAAATGGGTCGAAGTGATCCCCCTGACATCAACAAATGGACCAAGGATTACGAAGTTTATACTCCATAATATCATAAGTCATTTTGGGATCCCTTTGAAAATAATATCGAATAATGGACCATCATTCAAAAACAAAAATGTGCACGCTTTGATGAAAAATACCATATTCAGTACATTATTTCAACACCCTATTATCCACAAGCAAATGGGCAAGCAGAAGTCTCAAACAAAACAATAGTCTCCATCTTAAGCAAGACGGTGAAAGATAATCATAAGGATTGGCATATGCAATTACCCTTGCATTATGGGCATACATGACTAGTGTGCGGACACCCACTGGGGCAACACCGTTTTCACTTGTATATGGCACTGAGGCCATCATGCCCCTAGATTTATAAATTCCAACCCTGCGCATATCATTTAAGGACCTCATAGATGATGACATCACGCGGCAAGGCCACTTGGATCAATTAATGCTTCTTGTTGAATCTCGAGTCAATGCCTTAGAGCATATTTGCGTTTATCAATATTACCTTGCACGGGCCTACAATAGTAAATTCCACTTAAGATAATTCAAGGTTGGAGATCTTGTGCTCAAAGAAAACCAACAAAACTCAAATCTGCCACCACACCTATGAGATAAATTTATGGTAAATTGGATAGGTCCGTACATAATCTCAAAAAATTTTGGGCCTGGAGCATATCGCCTCACATAATTGGATGGTTTTGAAGATCCTAAGCCTCTCAATATCATCCATTTGAAGGAATTCTATACAAAAACATTCAAATATGTCATAAAATTACAAACAAATCATAAAAACATAAAATATTAAAAAATAAATGCTCCAAGAATATCTTCATGTCGCTTGGTCAAAATCAATTAAAAAGCTCCAAGGGTATCTCCACACTGCTTGGTCACCTCAATCAAAAATTCTCCAAGGGTATCTTCCCACCGCTTGGTCAAATTCAATCAAAAAATGCTCCAAGGGTATTTTCATGTCGCTTGGTCATCTCAATCAAAAATTCTCCAAGGGTATCTTCATACCTCTTGGTCACCTCGATCAACAAAATGCTCCAAGGGTATCTTCATGTCGCTTGGTAAAAATCAATTAAAAATCTCCAAGGGCATCTCCATGCAACTTGGTCACCTCAATCAAAAATGATCCAAGGGTATCTTCACGCCGCTTGGTCAAATTAAATCAAAAAATGCTCCAAGGGTATTTTCATGTCGCTTGGTCACCTCAATCAAAAATGCTCCAAGGGTATCTTCATACCGCTTGGTCACCTTGATCAATTAAAATACTCCAAGGGTATTTGCATGCCATTTGGTCAACCCCTAAAAAGCCCCAAAGGCACAATAAGCCCTTTGGTCAAAAAAAAATCAAAAGCACAAAAAAAATGCAAAATAATCAAAAATACAAAAATATTTGCATCTTATATTTGCATCCACATAGCTGCATCACATTCATATCCATTGCATTTTCACATGTTATGATAACAATATCGCAAATGATGTCACAGTTTTATCACAACCACAAATATTCAAATCCATATTCATCCATTCATCCATGTGTGTAACTATGTTTTTCAACACAACCGTTCTTGTTGCTATAAAGAATAGGCTAAGGTTTTTTGGTCATTCAACCATATCTAGTGGTCTTATCAAATTTTGTGGAAATCCATCTTGATTAGTAGAGGGTAAGGTCTAGTCGTGAATGCCTCAGATATTCAGGATCCTATCACTAATTAAAAACACTAAAATCCTAGTTGGTACAAGGGAAAGATAAAAGCTGCAAAAGTGGTCTAGGTTGCCTTAAGCAAAAAGGGTTTTCCTTGCTTATCCCCCTATGTGACCAGTTCAAAGGTGCTGAGAATTGGCAAAAGGACAAGTTCCACCCTACCTAGAAACAAGTTATTATCATCACTAAATCCCTTGCTTTCATTAAAACAAGCAAAAATCCCAAAGTCAAGTAAAATTCAAAGTCAAAACAAACAAGTGATTTTCATCCCTACATAAGTCCCTTGCTCAAATAGAAAAATCAGTCAAAAATAAACAGTGATTTTCATCACTAAGCATGATAAATTATCCTAAATGAAATGAAGAAAAGAAGAGAATGGATCTTAAATCCCTGGAATTCTCAACATTGTACAAAACTAGAAGGAGATCCCCATTACAGGTTTGGTGTACAGCCATGCTTATCAATGGTGATACCCTTACGCATGATGATATGTCTATCACAATAGCATCTTGCATTTGTGTAGACCAATGTTTGCATGTGGATGAGCTAGCTTTGGGTAATTCAATATTGCCTAGTGGTATAGTCCAACTAAGTCCAACATAGGATTAAATGAATAATTGAGGATCCTCGATCTTAGCAATGGGCTGAAATAATCCCGCCTGAGATCGAAGGAAATGTTTGAGTTCTATCTAAATAAATTTATTTGCACACATAGGGATAATGAATCTCTAGGTCCATGATGAAAGCCTTGCTTTTCAAAAGTCTTGTATGGTTAGTACACAGCTATTGATAGGGTAACTAGAGTGTCTGAGTCTCAGGAAAAGCCTCAAAAATTCCTACATGGAAACAAATCATATCATCAATCTAATCATAAATTTTCTTTATGAGGTTTTGTAAAGGTATTAAAAAAGTAGGATAGATACCGGATGGATGTCAGAAATGATGTTTACACGACCACTGACTATTTTGTATCTTTTAAATTACATAAGTTTATCAAGAAACTACACACATTCCATGCCATTACATTTCACATATGGATGTTTAAACAATTAGTTCTTTTAATAAGAATGATTTTTTACATTCACAACTAATATACTTTCTATGGTATCATCCATTAGATCGTTAAAATCATATCATATGCATTCCTTATGTTTTAAGTGATTAAAGCATATAGGTTCATTTACATTAGATCAAAAACCATGTAGATAATGCATTCCACACATTGCATTTGCCACATCATAACATAAGTTGAATGCATACCACTAAAAGCAAATTAAACATGCGTTTAACAAATAAATTTGCATCCATAAATACATAGATCATCAATCATCCATCTATACCTAAGATCAGATCATTGCATCCACATACATTACATCATATAGCCATAATCAAAGCACGTAAATCCATATTAGTATCCATATATGCATACATCATAAACCTACCATTAAGTCAACTCATGATACATCACATCATGTCACAGTAATCAAAAACATCTACATAAGCACCCATCTAAAACATCCGCATTATCATAAATATCACCTATCATCTAACACATACATCATTACATCATAACACCATCATCACATCGCATAAATAAAACAAAAACATAAGCAATAAATGACACATAATGAATCATAATGTAAAAATCTCATATAAATGTGTGTACCAAGCACATGGATGTACAAAAATACCCGTAAGCTACAGTCATATAGGTCAACTAACCTCAAAAATAAGAGTCAAAGTGCATAATAATCAAACTGGGCTTGCACCCCTTGTAGCACCGCCCCCTATGGTGGGATCCTTGGGAGAGTGATGTGAGCTAGATCCTGTTGGTCTATTTGTATGACTTTGGGTCCTCTGCCTAGGCCGGATGAAAGACTACCCTGATGTGGAGTGTTCGCTAACCTATGATCCACCTACACCTGCCCTCTCCCTAGGAGTGGCTCCTAGCCTCCTAATATGCATCGAGAGAGCAAAAATTTAGGCTGCATCATCAAAAATATTTGTCTCATACTCATCTAACAAGGTCTATGTCTACCTAGTCTCTTCCCCTCAATTTTCCTCTGCAAGAACCTGTGGTGTATGAGGATCAACAACAATCTGCATCCTAATAACACCTCCCTTGATAGCAGCTTGCAATTCCTATATATGTGTCGTGAGCTGCTCTATAATGGAATCTCATTGGGCTATAGTAGCATCATGTTGTTGTACTTGGATCTTGGTCGACTAGAGCTCAACCTCCACCTCATGCAAATGTGCTCTCAAAGGAAAATATCTCTCCTTGGGATCCAACTCCTCCTCCTCCTCAGGAGCCTCCTGCTCCTCCATTGCCATCTGCTCTACCAGCTGGCCCCATCCCTCAGTCCTAGCTCGAACTCTATGCCCTATTGGATCTGCACCTCCATCATCGCCATCATCCTAACGGCCCATACTACCATCACCATGCCACATCCGATCACCCCACCACTGTGCAAATGCATTTGTGACTCCCCTAGTGACTCCTGGGTCAACTACTAGGGCATCCTCCTCATCAATAAACTCTATGATCCATGGTGGAGGGAGGTCTCTCTCTGCTCCAATGCACCTATACAAGAATGGGACAAGTGGCACATCCTACTGCAATTCAAACTGATGAAGAACTTGGGAGTAGAATAAATACTCCCTGATACTGGTCTTGTGGCCAATGAGCCACCGCTCATGCCACGTTCTAGCTATAAAATTGGTTGGATCATCCCAAGCTAGGCACTTGTGATATGGGTGCCATATGACATATCCAGCCTGCAACCCAATAAAAGTAGCAATATAGTGGGAAATATCCCCCACGAAAGGGTGGCTCTTGCACTCCTAATGCTCTTGAGCCCATCTAGAAGCGTAGCACTACATCCGATCATCAATAGTTTTAATCCTAGCAAGGAGCCCTCTAGGATGATCTACGTTGATATGCTCCCATCCCCATATCTGAAGGAGCAAGTTGCAAGAAATATTGACACGACCCCATCGGTGGATGTGGTACAACTCGTCATAGCACTGTGCCAACAAGGACCTCCCCCATGCATAGATGATAGGCTTTGTGCTATCCATAAAGTCCTGAACCATCGCAAGGAGGTTCCATGGGAACCTCAAGCCTGAGTAGTCTAGGATAAGAATATTGTTGATGACCATCAACAACACTACATGTCTTGTAGAGAAGACCTTTCCCTATGCCATCACAGAACAAATACATCGCCATATTTGGTGTCCTGGAAAGCAGTAGCAACATGCCTCCCAAGCACCCTAGCAAAGACTACCTCACGGTCATTAGTGGCCGAAGAGACGATGGCCACTCTATCAAAAGGAATCCAAAAAATCCTATATACATCCTTCGGTGTGATAGTCATCTCACCGATAGGAAGGTGGAAGGTATTAGTCCGAGGATCCCATCGGTGAGCCAAGGTCGTGAGGTAGGCCTGATTTGACATAATATGTGGTAGCCTGGTCACATACTGTAGTCCATGAGCCTTAAACTAGGCCCAGTCTGTATCATCCATGAGTGGAAGGAGGTCATTTAGGAGCTTTGGGTCCCAAGCCCGAGTAGTGAGAATCTAAGGGTAAAAATCAAAGACATAACTACAATGCATCTAAGGCATAAATCACAATAAAACATGAAAAATGATGCAAATAATGATAGAATATCCTAATTCTAAGTGAAATAATAGTAAATGCACCTAATCATGCAACAAATTTCAATTAAACAACTCAAAAATCCAAAAAAATCAATTAACTATCACAAAAATGCAAAAAAAATAAAAAATTTGCCTAAGGTTCCTGGCCGCTTTCACCTACAACAACCAAAAATTGGCCTCTGAGGTTGACAGCGACCAAGGCCCAACGGTCAAATTTTTTTGACCATTGGGATTTGAACCAACTGTTGTCATCGACAGCAGCCAAGCTGCGGGCCGAAGTAGCCACTCTAAGCGACAGCGATCGATGGGTGACACGATAAATGCATACACCCTAGGCCAAAAATACCAAAAAAAATTTGAAAAAACATAAAATGGGGACAATCCCACCTAATTAAAACCTAAACTAAGCCTACCTACGGGTTTGGTTTGTTGTCGACGATTTTAATGAGATTCATTTACCAATTGCTTAGTGCGGTTCATTTTTACCAAAAAATGCAAGCAAGGTTAGGGTTTCGAAGCGTACCCGAGAAGCTCTGGCTCCTCCACTCGTTGATGCCTCACCCTGTGCAGCCATAATCCTCGATGCAAAATGCTCCAAGTTGCAAACTATCACTTTCTCTCTAGAGCTCTAAAAAGTGAATCACCAGCTAGAAGAATGAAAAGTCAAAACCCTAGGCTACTTTTATATTTCCTAAGTTATGCCTTCTTTCACTGCCATCATCAGCGGCCTGAAATTCTTGGCTACTTAGGTTGAGAGCGGCTAGAAACAGGCATTTAGGGGTCGCTGGACCTGACAACGGCCAAAAGCACAGACAAAAACAAGAAAATTCCTCCCATGAGGAATAACAAAAAAATCAAATAATCACAATTTGATGGTTCAAAATCATCATAATGCTCAAAATAACAAAAAAATCACATAGAAACAAAATCTCAAGTAAGCCTCGTATCCAGTTACTTACTCTATCAACTCGACAACTACAACGATTTGCATTCCATGCAATTCGGTGAGATGAGTGAGCTACCATAAGGCTACTTGGGGTAAATTAATCATTTTGGAATCATAATGTACCCCTCAATCTCGAAGAAGACCAAGATGGTCGGACTGCTCCATGGGTACGATAAAATCATCCTAATTTCTCTATGATATAAAAACACTGAGCCAAGTGATTCAACAAAAATCCTAAATAGAATCACTCATCCTAATTCCCTAAGGCCATTTATGGTCGGACCACTCCTAGGGATAGGGATGAATGATCATCATAAATATTTGAGATCACACTTGGATGGGGGTTTTCCCATTAAAATAACAAGCACTAGAAAGGAACCAAATTAGTCATATTGGTCAAGCGACTTTTCGCTTCGTTCATTACCCTTCCCTATCAATTTGTTGTGTGAGGAGTTAGTTAACTCTTCAAATAATAATAATCAAAGTCAACCAAATATCACTCAATCATATCAAAATTACGTTTGTCCTATGGATCATTATAGACAACTATTACAAAATTTCCCCCTATTTATTGGGTTCATAAGCAAAATATGACATTTTTAGTTTTAGCTCTCCTCTGGTTGGATCTCATTGTAGTGACATAAGTTACCTGATTGTTTGAGGAATGAGTGCAAGTGAATATGTGCAAGCCTTGTGCTAAATTTAGCCTTCCAGTATGTTGAAGCAATGATTCAGGGGTATGCATCGTCTTGCGTGATTGGGCCATCTAGTGTTGATCAGACCAATGATCATCATACACCCTACAAACATAACGGTCTACATTTTTTGTCAGTGCTATGTTTTTCCCACACAATGCATCCCAAAAATGGGCATTTGTAGACACCTAGAACACATCGTATTTAGGAGAACTACTCATATGGGTATCCATAGACCATGTGACTAAACCTTGGGACCTTCCAAGTACCAAAAGTGGTTTTCACCACTCATTTGGGGCAATCTCAGCCCATCCAAGCCTGGCCACTATGAACCAAAGTGGTTGAATCTTGACCGCTAAAGCTCAGAGCGGTCAATACCTAGCCACTGCAGACGACAACGGCTAAGCTTTAAAATGTAATTTGCCACCAAATCAACCTAATCATGAGTGGAAGTGGTAGTTTACATGCAATAAGACCGAGCGGGGATAACTTTGCATTCCTCCTCATAGCCAGTTTACATGAGAGACTCAAGTCCAGGTTTAGACATCAATTTAACTAGCCTTCAAACATAGAAAAGATAAAACTTCTCATGCTAACCTCTAGTGTGCATGTAAAATTCATTCCTAGGGTTGGACATTGACCTAGGGTTTCAAATATATTATAAGGTTCAAACCTAAGAGCACCAGAGGGAGATTCAAAGACTTTTTGCAAGGATACAACCGAGGAGAGCTTTTCAAGACTTGAAGAACTTTTCTTGTAGTGAAGCCCTGTCGGATCGAAGAGCAAATTGAAGAACCTTTTAGGAGCAAAGAAGTGTTGGCCGACTGAGGGGTTACCATCTACAAGATATTCAATACATCAGACCAAAAATGATAATCATTTCAACATCAACAACAAGCCTAGATCCATAGCCTTGGAACAATAGAGACAAGTTTTCATCTTAGCGGCCATTATCTCGGACAGTGGCCCGTAGGCCTAGTCTATGGTTCTTAGCATTAGTTTATTTTATTTATCTTATTACATGTTTTTATGCCATTAGCATAGATTTGATTTATTGCATTCATAGAATTATTTTCTATTATCGTTGAGCATATTCCTATTTGTCATTAGGTTTATTGCTAACAACCTCATTCGAGGAGGCAATCTCGTACAGTTGAGCGTTTGTTGTTATTTTCATGCTTGCAGGACTACAGGTTGACCAGACATGTTATCAACATACGAAAGCAAGAGGATCCCTCTAGGAGCTAGACCTAGAGAAGGAGGCATCTGTAAGCCCTCATATAGTTTCGTGTGCATCATCGGGAAGCCTACGGAAGTGCACTACCCCTTGCAATGGGATATCATACATCTTCTACCCCTATTTGTAAAATTTATATCAAATGAAGGGAATCCCTCAGAGGGATCTATATGTAAGCGAACTTGAGAAAAAGCAATAAAAAACATTGTCTATTCATTTCTTCATATTTTAGTTGTATCTTTCATTTAATGCATGATTAAGTAAATATTATTCGCAAATAGAGTAGTGGATGGTGCACCACTTTCCCGGGGTCGCTACACTAACTAGCTACTAATGCTACTTCATTCAACTGCACTCAACACTCTCAAAGGCATATATATAGGGAGATAAGTTCCTTGGCCTTTCATCTAACCATTACTCTTCATCTACATAACCTATGACTCATGTACATGTGGTACATGCACATTTACATCATTGCACATTCTAACACTTGTGCATTTATTATATTGCATGAATTAACTACTCAAACCTTACTCTAAGGTAAACTCCTACTCCAAGGTGGTACATTAGCATGTACTAAATAATGTAATATACTCCAACATTTTCCTAGAGGTAATTCAACTAGATTATATATTTTGTTCTTTTATAGTGATGAATATTTAGATTTCATAGCTTCCTTCCAATATGAGTGATTTAGAGATTTAAGTATAGATGTTGGCTCTATTGTAGTGCTTAGTAATCCTTTGTTCATTCTACTTTAACTACGAGTTTGAGGTCTTGTAGTATTAAGATCTAGAATTTATTCCAAATTTGATTTTCTAAGTGTTTATAACCCATATTGGTTCCTTTTTTTGAGGAATTGTGGAAGTTTCTATACATTCACTTTGTTCATATTGGGATTCTAACTCTATCTCTTCATTTGCTTAGTCTTCCTCAGAGAAATTTAAAATAACTTTTGTATCATTACTTTATTTTTTAGTTTCAATCTTGATTTTTCATCAAAAAATATCTCTACTTATGTATGCTTTCTTTGTACTTGGATCAATTATTCTATACCCTATAAATTCATCATCGTAGACAAAAAATATTCTAGCCATAGTTTTTTCATCTAATTTTATCCTTTTTTGTTTTGAAATATGCATATATGATTTGCATCCAAAAACTCTTAACTTTTCAATATTTGGTTTTTGCCCTGACCGCACTTCTTTTGGTGTAACATTATTGAGTATCCTTGTAGGTAATATATTTTTTAAGTATAATTTTATTTTGACTACTTTTTCCCAATACTGATGATCAAGATGGGTCTATTTTATCATACATCTCACCATTTCCATTATAGACCTATTTCTTCTTTCTAAAATTCTATTTTACTATGGTGAATATGTTGTAGTGAGTTGTCTTTTAATTCTATTTTCTTCTAGAAATAGACAAAATTATTTTGACACAAATTAACCTCCTCTATCTACTTGAAGTTTGATAGTCTTTCATGATTCCTTTTCTACTTGAAGTTTGAATTATTTAAAAAAACTAAATGCTTCTGATTTTTACTTCATGAAGTATACCCATATTTTTTGTATGATCATCAACAAATAGCTAAAAATACTTATGTCCTCCAATACTAGTAGTGTTCATTGGACCACACAAATCTGTATATATTAATTCTAATGGCTATTGAGATCTATGCTAACAAAGTTCAAAAGGAATTCCATGTTGTTTTCCTGCTAAAAATTATGGACAAACAATAGGTTACCAAGATAGATCTAGTATCCCTTCAACCATTTTAGATTTGACCATTTTATTTATAGATGATGCACTAGTATGTCCCAAATGCTTATGCCAAGATTCTTTGTTCCTGATGTTTTAATCAAAAGAGCCAAGTTTGTAGTAGTATCCAAAATAAATAAACTATCTTTATAGGAACTTGAAGCTATCATTTTCCCTTGTTTTATAATACAACATTGTTTTCTTCCATTGATAACTTTGAATTCTATTGTCATGTCTTGATCCATGAGTTGAGAAAATAAAAAAAGATTTTTAGTCAATCTAGGAACATATAGCACATTGTTAATTATTCCTTTTTCATCTGTTATATTGACCAAAACATTTTCTATTCTTTTAATTTATAAGTCTTACTATCTACTATAGCAACTAGTTTCTCATTTTTCTCTTGTAGAGAATCAAACCATTGTTTGTTTCCAGTCCTATGTTTACTTGCTCTTGAATCTATGTACCAATAATCCATAGTAAATATTTCAATTTTCAAGTCTTTATGAAGTTGACTACCTTATGACTCCCTAGTTTGAAATTTAGAAAACAAGAATATTTGCAAATTTAATATTCCTAATTTGATGTAGGAATCCTTATCTCTCCAAATTTCAAAAACATTTGCAAATATCAAAAATGCTTTACAAAACTTTATAATTCAATTTCAAAAACTTGAAAAATAATTCCCAAAATTTTCAAAATAATTTTAGGGCTTCTCAAAATTTTCAAAAATAATAATTTAGCTTTCTAAGGTTTCTAATTTCTCTTCTATACCTTATTTCTCCGTCAATTAAATTAATCTTTACATGGTTAGATTAATTTTTAAATAACCTTAGAAAATTAATAATATTCTCCACCTTTAAAACTTCTAACCTTGAGCAAATAATCAAAAAATGGATTAAATGTCCTTAACCTCCAAGGTGGCTACTCAAAATTTGTAGTTAAAGTTGTTTGATCCACTCCTTAAGCTTCACTCCTCCACACATTTCACTTTTTGCAAAACTTATGCACCTACTTCATGAACTGGTATCAATGAGAACTATGCTCCATGTATGTAATGGGACGTTTCAATAGTCTCCCTTGAAATGTGTTCCTCCTTGGAAGTAACTCCTTAACATGGCAACTTGCATTCAAACATTTTGAATTCTCTGTGTACCCAAACATTTTATTTCTTGCATGATCCATAATGGTGATTGCTTCCAAATTTTGAGATGACAAGTGGCACTTCAGCTTCGCCCAATCAAAAAATATTTTAGATGCTCCAAAATTAGTTTTTCTTCAAAATTATTTTGATCTTTCTCCTTCCAAAATGGTGCTCAATGTTCTCTACTCTTTTCCTGCACTCACTATTGCTTGTTGTAAACAACCACAAATGCTTGGCTTTCTCTCTCTTGAATGGCTCTTTATTTTCATTATGAAACCTTACCCTTTATTGTTGCTTAATCTTCCTTTCCATTGCCTCTTCAATATTGCTTGAATAATACTACTTGACGGTACTTATGCTCACCACTGTGACATATCACCTTCTCTAGAATATAAATACTTTGTTGATGCTTAAGCTCCCTTTCTAACGACAATTGCACTTTTCTTGGACATTCTAATCCTCCTTCGATGGCTGTTGGACTTCATCTAAATTTCTCTCTAGCTTCTTCGCAATGGTAGTCCTTTGTTCTCACTCTAGTTCACGATCCTCTTCCTTGCTCGACAAGCTTTCTTTATGTGACCCTTCAACTACCTTTCCTTCTTCTCTCAATATTTAGTTTTGCTCCTTTCTAGACTGCACTTTCCTTCCTTTGAATCTTTATTATTGTGCTCTTCTTCCTAGCATGTATATCAAATTTATACTCCTCCTAACACTCTAGAATTTTCTACAAATTTGTGCAAATTTAATGGTGACAAAGATGCTTCGATTTCAACTCAAAAAAATTAGAACTTTAATGAATCCTTCTTGTTGCCTTCAATATTAGTTTCTTATTTTCTATCCAATTTTATTTAAAAAATTGTAGCTTTACTCCTCCAAATGCTACCCAAAATATGTATTTTCTCCTTTCAATATGCTATCCAAAAATACTAAAATTCACAGCTCTTCTATCTCCTCCAAATGTTGCCTAAACTTGTTGTCCAAAAGTCCTCTCAAATCTATCATAAAATTCTTTGAATCGTGTATTTGTTTTCCTAATGCTACCTAATTTTGTAGCACTAAAGCCTTCAATTCGCTACTCACAAAATTTAACTTCTTCCTCTTATCTTGTTTCCAATAATCTCTACTAACTCCTCCAATTTGTTGCTTTCTTTCACTGTCAAGCCTTCCTTCAATTGGTTGTCCTGTGACTCTTCAAATTATGTCATGAAAATCACTAGTCTTCTTATTTTCAAATCAGCCTTCAAAATCTTTATGGTTATCCTCAAACTTATCAAATTTGTGGCCTCTTCAATTCTTCTTTCTTATCCTATCTCTCGCTAAAATTTAACTTCAAATTTGGCCTCTTTTGCTAGCCTCTTCCTCAAGAATGAATGTCTTGAGGTCTTAAAAAAAACTTTCTCAAATTTGACAAAATTTTTGTCAAAACCTTATTCCTTTTGGGCTTGTTATCGGATGGCAACAATTTTCCCAAAGTCCTCTTTTCAGGAGCTTCTCTTGCTTGTAATCTTCTTCCTCAAAATTTCTTCAAATCTTCTCCAATGGCCACTTCTTCAACTTCTCCAATAGAGCTTTTATAGCCTTCTTCTTTCTTCTCCCAAATTTGCTTGAGACCTCTTCTCTTGGGTCTTCAAATTTAGTAGCTTCTCAATTCATCAATATGACATTTTCTTAGTCCTCCTCTATCTTCAATATGTAATCTTCTATATTCCAAATGTGGAAGTTCTTCAATGGGACCTCTTTCTCTTAGGCCTCCAAAAACTTCAATGTTCAATTTCTTGTTGTAAGTACTAGATCAATTCCAAAGATGATATTCTTCTCTACAACAAAGTATTAGAAGATGATAATACAAATTCCTTCAAATCCAATTATAATCAACTTCACTAGTTAATCTCTTCAAACTAGTGGAACATATGTGAGTCCTAGTCCTCATGAGTTTTCCTTCAACTCTATGAAAAGATTCTAGCCAATTAGAAATCTTCTAAACTTCTGTAATGGAGATATTTCTACCTCCTATCAAATTTCCTTGTGGCTCTGATACCATTGATATTTTTGTATCATTCAATCTAATTAAGAAACATAATTATTGAATTCTATATATTAAAGAAAATGATAAAACACATGAACTATGAGAACAAATGCACATAGCTTGATATTACTTGTATAAACTTGTACAATGAAATATGGAACTAAGAGTCCATAATATAGATTTTACAAATGACCTTTGGTCTACCTCAAGTGACTCTTGACTTACTTGTAGACACCAAAACCTAGGCATCCACAAAATCACATTTGGCACCCCACATCAAATCCTGCATAATAAAATTATATACCTAAGTCTAGACTTAGGTGTATACAATCCTGCACATTATCTTATTTTCTAGATTTATTAAATTTGTAAAATTATCCTAGGATACCCTGCCTAACCACTAGACATATGTCCTAGCCACCTCACCAAAATCCCTTACCACATATCACACACCCTTGTCCCCTTTGTCCCTTCACATGGGACATCCCCTACACCTCACTCCACTTGTAGCCACATCACCCCAGTTAAGTGAGACACCCTGGGTGACTCACTCTAACTACCCCCTCCATTTGGTAGCCCTGGATTACCACTTGGTAATTTTGGCTTGCCACCTCCATTTTCCCTCCAAAATCCTAAGGGGCCTATAAAGGAACCTTCACCCCATAAAACAAAAATAAGTTGAGCACACATACCGTTAGGCTACCAGAATAGGACCCGAGGAAACTCAAGATCTAAAGCCTAGAGCCATATGGAGCATTATGCCACTCAATCGAAACCACCTATTCATGGTTACACAATCGAAATTGCCCTTACACATTTTCTCTACCACACGTGCGCGGTTTACTAGCCTACACCTCGCATCCATGGTTTCTTAGGTTCAAAAAATTATGACAAACACAATAAGTAAGTTTTATTTCAGAAAGGCATTTGGATTACTTTTCTCTGTTTTCTACAACTTTTAATCGAGGGTTACAGGTTCTACTAAACCCTCATTTGCCTTTTCATGTGTGTGCAGAAAACATGTATCTTGGAGAGTTGTTGAAGTTGCAGTGGTCTCCTCATTGGATATCAGAAGCCCACTCACCCCTTTGAAGATGTAGCAAAAGAATGAAATACACCAGTTGATTTGCTTGGAGATCCTGATATTGTTATTTGGACACTTGTATTATACATTGTAACATTACCCCCAACACACTTGGGGTAATTCAAAAATCATTGTAACATTGGGAGATTCAGGATTACCTGTTTTAATACAAAAGAGATATTTATTTTATTGCAAGTGTTCATTTGTGTGTATTTGTTTCGATGTCAATTATTTTGCTACACTTACATAACAAATAATGTAATATATTTTAACATTGGAGAATATTACATTATTTGGTACATGCCAATGTACCACCTTGGTACAATATTAGATTAGGTGTGTGTCTTAGATTAGAGTGTGATATTATATTTCATGTAATATAATAATGTGCAGGAAATGCACAAGTGTCATGTAATTAAGTGTGCAAGTGTTGTGAGTGTGGATGTGCACAAGTGTCCATTATGTAAGAGTGTGCATGTGTCCTTAGAATAGGAAAGTGAAGGGTTTCAAAGAAGAGTGAAGGTCAAGAGTACTTCATATGAAGATTCACATACTATTATATATTTGTAACAAAACATTGTAATTGGTATCGAAAGTGCATAGCACATAGCATGCATTAGTAGACCTTTATTCTATATCATTTTCAGTATTTTCATGAGCATTTTTAAGTGATTATTCTATGAATATTTTTGAGTTATTTTCTAAGTAATTATGTTCATTATTGATTTATTTATATTACAACTTTATTTATATCCTTTAATTACTTTCATGTTAGATTTACATTATGTGTTAGGTCTCAAAAGCTAACGAGAACAAGGTATACCTTGTGCTAGCCATATAAAAGACACTTATAATCCAAAGTTATCATATAGTACTATAATAGGTCCTTTTCTAAAGTCACCAATGCATAGATATCAAAAACCTATGTGATCTAATAAAATAAGCTCAAAGCACTTTTATATGCAAATATTATGGCCTTTGGAAGTTTACCCTGTAAAATATCCCTAGAGTGATATCTTTGAAAAAACATCTATTTTCTTCACATTTCTTCCATTTTTTATTTAAGAATAATGCTAAAAAAATAAATTCCTTCTTCCATTTCTTATTCCAAAAAATACTTATGAAGCTTTAGAAGATGATATAATGGTGTTTGTTCATAAGTCTTATATCATTGAATATGCCTTATGACAAATGAAATATATTCTCTTTTATTAAAATAAGAGGTAGATGCTTCAAAATAATTTCTCTACATGATAATATGACATCACTCCATACCCTTTTTGATACCATATCATGTTTCATAATGCTTTTTAAAAAGAAATAGAAGCATAACATTCACCACAAACCTTATTCAAGAGAATGTAGAAAAGTGAAATACAAAGACCAATAGACAAAAGATAAGAGTGAGGTTACCATGGGAACCTAAATAATAAATCATATGGATACACATAAATACAATGGATTAGTGATTGGGTGTATTTTATAGTATATGCCTAATCATCAATAATAATTACATGTCATGTTAAACCCAAGATGGCATAACATAATGGCTTAAGCTTAAATTACATCTTTTACTATAAAGTTACAAGGTTCAACCAATACTGCTAGAGTTGAATACATATACTCATACAATAGGCTTACATAAAGAATACATTATGCATTCCCTTAGGCTTACATCAATAACACTCATAGGCCTACAAATTACATATGCCTTTAGGCTTACATCAAGAGTGTCTATAGCCTAATATCGTCATTTTCAGCCTTGGCCAATAAGATTAGATTACACATTCCAACATCCCTATTCCCTCAACTTATCCTTATCATATTTATTCATCATCTAGATTTAGTATCCTTATATTTATTATGGTACATCTATACCAATTTGGGATCAATTACCAATCTATTACATGTAAAATATAATAGAGAATACTAAACTGATTGTTCATAATTTATAAAATACAATTTCATTTTTTGGGGATAATTTTCTAATGCCTTATAATTTTCTATATTTTTTCATCCATGCCCTCATATAGAAAAGCTATGAAATAATTATCAACACTAACCATCCTTAAAGTTAGAATAATTGACTCAAATATATTCAAGGTCATTCTAGGACCCTTCTAAATGCACATTCTAAATAATTATTTTTATTTCTTTTATATTTATCTTTAGAAATACCATACTCAAGACATCCACCACTAACAATAAATTTATAGAAATGTTGGTATGTCATCTTTTTTTTTCAAGATATTGATGTTGGAAGCAAGTCTAGTTTCAAATGGAGCAAGAAACTCAAATTTTTCCATATGAACAATGTTAGATCATGGCAAGCATAATGAATTTTGAATATAGATATTTGTTTGACTATTATCAGAACATTTTTAACAATTCTAGATTTTCTAGAGCATCCATAAAGATATCTATGCATATGCTACATATTGTGTCCAAAAAAATGAAGAAATGTGACTATTAATAATTCATTTTTACCTTTGTAATTTATTGTATTATTTATAGGAACTTGAACAAGATGTTGCTCACTAACCTCCAAGATAGTGGATTCAATGCATTTGAAAATACAATAAGAATTTTTGACCTCGTTAACTATATCAACATACTTTATGAATATAGTCTCTTCAAGATATTATGCCAAAATATCTAGGATGGGTATATACTTTGAGTTGGATCAACCATAATTCAAAACTAAATAATACATCTTGATTAAAATGTTTCCATTTATTTTAATTCATGAGATATAGCTAGCACTTCTTCATCAAGAAGACCAATTATAACTATTTATAAGACACACATAATACCTTTTTTTTTTCTAATTCTAATAGCTCTTTAAATGAAACTTTTAAAATGGGGTAAGAGCACTACATTGAAGGGAACAACTTTTGCATGAATAAATGAGGGCTCTTCATATAATATTTTTCTTATGGATTCTACAAGGATTTCAATGGAGCCTTTTTTTCCTTTTTTGCATATTGTATCTATGTCACTTTGATTTCTACACAAAAATAGTATTACTCAACATTCGAAGAAGCCAAATTGTTAGATTGCATGCTAAAAGTTTATCTTTTTGTTGCTAAAATTATTAATGAAATATGTTGGCATTCAATTTAATATTCAATTCATTTTTAAATTCCAAATCTTCAAGATCCATAGAATTTTTTTTGGCAATCTTCTAAAGTTTTACAATCGGTCCTCCTAAGTAGTTTTTATAGACCCTCATCGATGTTTTGTCACATTTTAAGTAGAGAGAATCAATATAAGATGTATCTTTTTATTAAAAATATATATGCTATTATTTCAACCCCAAATTTCTACTTTACATGCTAAAGGTTTAGTGATTCAAACATAGATTAAAAAACTGAAGATCTAAATAAGTTTCAAAATCCCCCTTTGAATATTCTAGATGTTGATGCTACGAGTCTAAAGTCTCTAAATTTTTAAAGGTTTAAGTGCTATAAAATCAATAATAATGCCTTAAAAAGTAATATTGATATCTCTCTACACCTTGTATTTAGAATAGAAACATTTGTTTGTGATACTAAAGATTTAACTTTCACATATAGAGTGAAAAATTGATGACTCAAAACCCTTTTAGAATTTACCTTTGAATATTATGAATGTTGTTGCTACTAGTCTTAGGTTTCTAGAGATTTTAAGGTTTGAATGTTATCACAACACAATTTTTGTACATGTGATCATTAATAAAGAAGTTGAACAAAACAGTAAAATATTTCTTGGTTTGGGCTTGCAAATTTTCTTATAAACATGAAACTCCACTAAGAAATTATACTCATCCATCAAATAAAAATTTAGACTGAATAATTTTATACCAAGGTTGTACATTGTAGAGTACACAAATAATCATCTAGTCTTCATTGATAAATACATATTAGGCTATCTACTTTTTTAGGATCACATGCAAGTAACCTCTTCTTAGACCTCAAGAAGATTCAATGTTCTAGTTACAATTTTCCAATTACCAAAAAATGTATTGTAAAGGTCAATGCTTAGAGGTATATATATAATAGATGTACTAACCCACTTCCTCAGTCATGCAATAATGATGTTTATTTCAAAGTCACTTTTTACCAATTAAAACTAAACATAGAAATAATTTAAAAATGAACAATAAAAATTAGATTACTATAACTCTTCTATCAGAGAACAAACACATGCAAGAAGTTGGAACCTTCAATATGGTAGACCAAGGGAGTTTGATGGAATAAAAATTTGTGTGCATCTTAGGTATGTTGATTAGAAGGTAAATTTATTTATTAGCATGCATGAAAAACACGTATTCACAAATTATAAGTAATACTATCAACAAATTTAATGTCGAGATTAGAAAAATATAACATTGTTGCTAATGTTTATCAAGTATTTTTGGAGGTAGTCTCTTGGAAATATGAGCATATCTATATAGAAAGAAAACTAAATAGAAAATAGTTTAGCCAATCATATTGTTTATATTCATTTTGGTAAAGTTAAAATTTTAAAAGGATGTCAACGAGCTTATTATAAAAATATAGCAATTTGAGGCATATGAAGAATAAAATTGATAGAAAAAAAATGAAGAATGTCTTTGATAAAAAGGCAAGTTGGATACGGTTTAATTGGACTAACAACAACTGAAATATTTTATTATTTTGATGGGTACAATGGAATAGCTTTTTGGGATGGCAAGATGCATTTTAGAATAATGGGATGCATCTTTAATATGGTGGAACACATCTCCAAGATAATCCCAATATAAGTCCCCATTGAACATAATTATTATTGATATCTCTTTCTTTAAATTACTAGAAATTTGATTGTTCTATGTTCATAGAACAATGTAATCAAATATTCTATTAAATAATTAATAATATACATACCTTTTTTTCTAATTTTAATAGCTCTTTATATGAAACTTTTAAAATTGAGTAAGAGAACTATGTTGAAGGGAACAACTTCTACATGAATACAACGAGGACTCTTCCTATCATATTTTTTTATGGATTCCATAAGGATTTCAATGGGGCCTTGAATGTTTTCCTTTTTGCATCATGTTTCTATGTCAATTTGAGTTCTACACAAAAATAATATTACAAAATCTCAATAGCATTCCAAGAAACCAAATTGTGAGATTGCATGCTAAAATTTTATCTTTTCATTGCTAAAATTATTGATGGAATACATTGGCATTCAATTTAGTATTCAATTCATTTATAAATTTCACATATCCAAGATCCATAAAATTTTCTTTGGAAATATTCTAAAGTTTTACAATCGGTCCTCCTAAGTAGTTGTTATAGACCCTCATCAAATTTTTATCACATTTGAAGAAGAGAGAATCAATATTATATGTATCTTTTTATTAAATATCTATATGCCATTATTTCAATCCCAAATGTCTACTTTACATGCTAAAGGTTTAGTGATTCAAACATAGATTTGAAAAACTGAAGATCTAAATAAGTTTCAAAATCCTCCTTTGAATATTCTAGATGTTGATGCTATTAGTCTTAAATATCTAAAGTTTTAAAGGTTTAAGTGCTATGAAATCAATAATATTGCCTTAAAAAGGAATATTGATATCTCTCTATACCATGTTTTTATAATAGAAATATTTGCTTGTGATACTAAAGATTCAACTATTCACATATAGATAAAAAAAATTGATGACTCAAAACCCTTTTAGAATCTACCTTTGAATATTATGAATGTTCTTGCTACTAGTCTTAGTTTTCTAGATATTTTAAGGTTTGAATGTTATCATAACACAATCGTTGTACATATGATCATCAATAAAGAAGTTGAACAAAATAGTGCAAGGTTTCTTGGTTTGGGCTTGCAAATTTTCTTATAAATATGAATCTCCACTAAGAAATTATACTCATCCATTAAATCATATTTTAGATTGAATAATTTTATACCAAGTTTGTACATTGTAAAGTACACAAATAATCATCTAGTCTTCATTGATAAATATATCTTGTTATAGTTACTATGGTAATTCTATTTATTACCTCATTTGGTTTGTTAGGGTAGTTAGTTATCTACCTAAGGTTCGCTTAACCACTTTGTTAAGCGAATATTTCTTATTTATTTGTTAGCACTATTTGGTTAGTGGTTAGCTATTCCTACGTGCTAACTATAGCCTAAGTTGTACTATATAGTCTAGGTTGATTAATTAAATATTGTTCGATGTTTTCACATGGTATCAGAGCCAGCGACTCTTGGTTGAACTTGGCATCACGCATCTCGAGGTTACTGATCGGGCTCACTACATCTAGAGCCGACACGTGGACCGAAGCGGCTCCCAGGCAGCAAGGCCCGCAGGCCCATATCACCAGGCGACCACGAGAGAGGGCGCGTAGGCCCACATCATCGGGCGACCACGGGAGCAGGCCCGCAGGCCCTAACAAATTTGATAGTATTCTGCTGTCTGACCTCTCGAGCCTGACAGCAGGCCAGAGCCCGCAACACAGGGCCCGGATCCCGAGGGCAGGAGGCCCTCTGATTACCGGTAGAAACCCCTAGTGCTACCCCCGTAGGGTCCAGCACATAGTCGGGAGGGCAAGCATGCCCTCCCAAGCAGAGACCGGACCCAACCCGAGGTCAGGAGCACCCTCGGGTCTGACCCCCACTGACAGGGAACATCCTTGTCAAGGGATCTGACCACCACTGATAGGGAAATCCCTGTCAGATCTTCGGCGATCAGGATCTGAGAGGGCAGGCGTGCCCTTCGATCATCGATGACCAGCGGACCCAATTCGGTGATCAGGATCTGCGAGGGCAGGCGCGCCCTCCAATCCTCGATGATCGGATCAGAGACCCTACAACTGTAGACCATCCCGGGCACAAATCCTGATGACAATCATAGTTGGGGCCCATGCGCGCTCGGGCACAGATCTCGAGGCACTGACATGGACCTGTCATCTGGTGACACGTGGTGACCAGACTCAACCTTAGACATAGATATCGAGGTGCTGACATGGCGGACAGCCACTGGAATGGACACATGGCGGACAGCCATGGATGATCGACTGGACTGGACACGTGGCGGACAACCACTAGACTAGACACGTGGTGGACAGCCACTGGACGACGAACTGGACACGTGGTGGCCACGTGGCAGACAGCCACGTCTGCCACCTGACACGTGGACCCCTTCGACCGTGCCACATGGGCGACAGCAAAAGGGGTCCGACTGGACCCTGATTGCCCAGAGGCAATCACGCGTTTAACAACGCGTTAAGGCCTTTAAAGGCCTTATTCATCCCTCGCGGGATGAATGTGGGATTAATCCCACAGAGCCTATTCAAAAGGCTCAGGCAGTTTTAATACTGCCACTGCGGGCTGGCTTTCAAAGCCGCCCCAGCAGAGCAGTGGTCAAGGCCGAAGCCTTGACAGCGGGAGGTTCTGTGTTCGAACCCCCGCATGGACACTTTTATGTGGCCACATGCAACTTTTTTTTCCCGCCAGGAGGCGGGAAAGCCTTCAAATCGAAGGCGCGCCCCCTCTCTTCCCGTCGGGCCAGCTAGCCCGACCGACGGAGGGGCCAGCGCTAAGGCGCTGCCCGACGGGAGGTCGGGAGTTCGACTCCCATCGGGGCAAAATAATTTTTTGCTCAAAGAAAAAAAACCAAAGGTACGATTTTTTTATTTTTTTAATTCTTTTTAGTTAATTTTATTAATAATTTAATTTTTTTTTATATAAAAATCATTTTACATTAGTCTTAAGTGATTTTTTATGAAAATAATTTTATTATTAATTTATATTAGCTAGAATTAATTAGATTAATATATTAAAAATCAATTTTGGGGGCATTTTTTTTGCAACTTTACAAATTTTAGAGTGCTTTTGTTTTCTCACAAACAAGGAGATATAAGACATATAAGAGCCTCATTTTTTTTGTTGCAAATAAGACAACCCTCTACTCTTCTCAACCTTGTTAATTTAGCATACAATAAAGGTTCAAACATGAATTCTTTTTTGCCAAATTGTAACACAAGGAGACCCAATTTTTTTTGTAAAATTCAAAGGCCAAGTGTGCATTTGTTTTCTCCAAGGGGGGATATAAGACATAAAATTGCACATTCTTTTTTTGCAAAATTGAGAAGAAATTGTAACCTTTGGTCCATCAAAAACTAAGTTGTGTGTCGACTAGTTCTGGAAGCCTTCCAAATGCGGGTCGTGTGTCGACTTGTCTTGGAAGGAGTGCTCAAAATTGTTAATTTTGCAAAATTCGGGGAGAAGACAACATTGTACTTCTTTTGCAAAATTGGAAAACAAAGTAGGAGACATAAAAATATCATTTTTTGCACAACACAAAACACATATTTTGTTGCAAAAATTAAAAGGTGCATTTTCGATTTTACTCGACACCTTTATTGGCAAATTAGGTGCATTTTCGGTTGCATCCGACACCTAGGTGATAATATTTTTGTGGGCATTCTTGTTTGATTATTGCATTATTTCTTTTGCAATTATAAGTCATAGAATCAAGAACACACTAAACCCCACAATTTCACAAATTTGTGTAAATCCTTGCACAGATTTAAAGCCAAAATTAATTGATATTCTCTCCTAAATCAACAAAACCCCTAATTCACTCTTATTTGTTTGGCTTAATTTCCTCCAACTTCTCATCCTTCTGAAGGGTGTTAAGGCAGGTGTCATTAAATATCTGTTTGAGTGAATTATATTTTGATACTCTCTTAGGGTAATCAAAAGAAAGAACAAGTTTTTGAAAATAAGGAACCTTCAAAGTAGCAATCCTTTGCACTAAGGGGGGATAATTCCTTTCTTCCTTCAAACATAGATTTTGATAAGAGGGAAATAAAACTTGTAAAGGCAATCAAAAAAGTCCAAGTCATCCACATTAAAACTTTTTTTTTTTTAGACTTCATAATAGCAATCATGCTTGAAGTACTTACAATAAGAAAGGACAAAATGGTGAAATTTTTTTGACCAAATTGCCTAAAAAGCATAGTTTTGCACAAATTGTAAAAATGACACCTAATTAAATAGACTAGGTTGATTAATTAAATATTGTTCAATGTTTTCACATATCTTAGGCTATCTACTTGTTTAGGATCACACACAAGTAACCACTTCTTAGACCTCAAGAAGATTCAATGTTCTAGTCACCATTTTCCAGTTACCAACAAATGTATTGTAAAGATCAATGCTTAGAGGTATTTTTATAATATATGGACTAATCCAATTCCTAAGTCATGCAATAATGATGTTTATTTCCTCTTTATTTTACAAATAAATATCAATATTTACAAATTAAAACTAAACATAGGCCCAAGTGTTGTAGGTGAGTTGTAGAGGAGAGGGCAATCCTCCAAGGGAGGTCCCAGGTTCAAATATCCATCCTACCAAAAATTTGAATTGGGTACCCAAAATCCAATTGATAATTTTGGTGCGGGCAGGGCCGAGCGCGACTCTCGGGTGACTTTGACGGTGTAGAACCCCCTATTCGTGGTCTCTCAGATCAAGGCGGTCTCGCAAGGGGCTTTTCTCTTAAAAAAAAAACTAAACATAGAAATAATTAAAAAATGAACAATAAAATTAGATTACTATAAATCTTCTATCAAATAACAACCATGTGCAAGAAATTGGAACCTTTAGTATGGTATACCAAGGGAATTTGATGGAATAAAAACTTGTGTGCATATTGGGGATGTTGAATATATGGTAAAATCATTTCTTAGCATGCGAGAGGTATGCATATTAAAAAATTATAATAAAATCTCTCAACAAAATGAATGTCGAGATTAGAAAAAGACAACATTGTTGCTAATGTTTATCAACTATTATTGGAGGAAGACTCTTGGAAATATGAGTATATCTATCTAAAAAGAAACTAAATAGCAAATAATTTAGCCAATCATAGTCTTGATATTCATCTTGGTAAAATTCAAATTTTAAAAGGAAACTAGCCAAGTGAGATTTTATCTCTTAATAAAAATGATGTCAAGGAGCTTATTATAAAAATATAGCAATTTGAGGCATATAAAGAATAAAATTGATAGAAAAGAAAATGAAGAATGATTTGGATAAAAAGGCAAGTTGGATATGGTTTAATTGGACTAACAACAAATAAAATGTTTTGTTATTTTTATGGGTACAATTCAATAGATTTTTGGGATGGAAAGATGAATTTTATAATAATGGTATGCCTTTTTAAGATGGTGGAACACGTCTCTAAGATAATCCCAATATAATTACCCATTGAACATAATCATTATTGATATATTTTTATTTAAATTACTAGAAAGATGATAGTTTTATGTTCATAGAACAATATAATCAAATATTTCATTAAATAATTGATAATATACATACCCTTTTTTTCTAATTCTAATAGCTCTTTCTATGAAACTTTTAAAATGGAGTAAGAGCCCTAATTTGAAGGGAACAACTTCTACATGAATAAAACAAGGGCTCTTCTTATCATATTTTTCTTATGGATTCCATAAGGATTTCAATGGAGCCTTGAATTTTTCCTTTTTCCATCTTGTTTCACTTTGAGTTCTACATAAAAATAACATTACAAGATCTCAATAGCATTCCAAGAAACCAAATTGTGAGATTACATGCTAAAATGTTTTCTTTTCATTGCTAAACTTATTGATGGAATACATTGGCATTCAATTTAATATTCAATTCATTTATAAATTCCACATATTCAAGATCCATAGAATTTTCTTTGGCAATCTTCTAAAGTTTTACAATCGGTCCTCCTAAGTAGTTGTTACATACCTCCATCATTTTTTTTATCACATTTGAAGAAGAGAGAATCAATATAAGATGTATCTTTTTATTAAATATCTATATGCCATTATTTCAACCCAAATGTCTAGTTTACATGCTAAAGGTTTAATGATTCAAACATAGATTTGAAAAACTAAATATCTAAATAAGTTTCAAAATCCCCCTTTAAATATTCTAGATGTTGATGCTACTAGTCTTAATCTATAAAATTTTAACGGATTAAGTGCTATGAAGTCAATAATATTGCTTTAAAAAGGAATATTGATATCTCTCTACACCATGTATTTAGAATAGAAATATTTTCTTGTGATACTAAAGATTCAACTATTCACATATAGATTGAAAATTTGATGATTCAAAATCCTTTTAGAATCTACCTTTGAATATTATAAATGTTGTTGCTACTAGTCTTAGGTTTTTAGAGATTTCAAGGTTTGAATGTTATCACAACACAATATGATCATTAATAAAGAATTCGAACAAAACAGTGCAAGGTTTCTTGGTTTGGGCTTGCAAATTTTCTTATAAATATGAAACTCCACTAAGAAATTATACTCATCCATTAAATCATATTTTAGATTGAATAATTTTGTACAAAGACTACACATTATAGAGTGCACAAATAATCATCTAGTCTTCATTGATTTAGGCTATCTACTTGTTTAAGATCACATGCAAGTAACCTCTTCTTAGACCTCAAGAAGATTCAATGTTCTAGTCATGGGCATTGGACCAACGTGCGATGGAAACCCACCTATATGGTGGGTGTAACAAATCAAATATCTTTTATCTATTTTACACCTTGATTCCGGTAAAAATGACGAGTGTACTTAATATTTTAAAAGAAATGAGTAGATATAATTCTAAATACAATTGGTTATTGCAAATAGAGTATTATTATCAATCATTTGTAAAATGGTGTTCAAAAAAGCCCTATATGCTTTGACGGGCAAGAGAGGTAAAATGGTGGCTAAAAGCCTTGTTTTCCTAGAGGGGCAAGAGATGTAAATTAATTGATTGATGTTAAATAATATAAATTTTTTTTACTTTAAAAAAATGTTCATCTTGACATTAAATCTAGAATTTTACCACATTAAATGTATGTCTATTTTGTCAAAAACAAAGAACTTGGTAAAAAACACTGTAATGATTCTTGATTTGTACTCGGAAATATTCTTGTAAATAAAAAATTCCATCCAAAAATTATTGATATAAAACAAATTTTACATGGAAGCTTTTATCCAAAGGTTAAACATTGAAAGTGTACAAATAATCATTCAATATTCATTGTAAGATACGTCTTATGCTACCTCCTCATTGTTTAGGACCATATGTAAGTATTCCTCCTCCTCCTTTTGAGACTTCAACTTTATAAGTGATTGTCCCTAAAGACTAAGTCCAATCAGAAGTTGACCCCTAGATTTTATGGCCCTTGTAGGATAGGTCAAGATTTTATGGCCCTTGTAGGATAGGTCAATGCATTGGAAAAGCAACATATCAGTTTGAACTTCCTTCGACTTCGTACATCCACCTTGTTTTTTATGTTTAATTGTGGTAAAAAATACACTTTTTACCAAAAAAAAAAAAAAATTATAAAAATCATTAAAACTCATCTATATAAATTAATTGCATATTTGTGATACATATACTATTGAAATCTTGATTGAAAAACAAATCCTATAATGTGCATTATTATTATAAGTAACTTCCATTGTTCTTTATAAAGCAAACCTTAAGCATTTCTATTACTAGATTAAGAAAGAAAAGTAACTTTAAAGGATTTTAAAAACAAAACCAAAAATATATGTAATAAATAATTTAAGGCATGCATATCTTGGGACCGGGAGAATGGTGAAAATGCGCATTCTATATTAAGGAAGCGTGTGAAATTGGGAAAAATAGAAAATAATCACAAATTAAAATTAAGAGAAATTTAATGTTTTGGGGATGTAGCTCAGATGCTAAAGCGCTCGCTTGGCATGCAAGAGGTGCGGGGATCGATACCACCCATATCCATACATATACAAGTAGTATTAAATCGTGTTAGACAATGAAATAAAAAATTATCTTTTTTGTTTTTTAATTATTTATTTGAAGGGCTTTATAGGATTAAAAATAAGTAAAGAGTTTTTTTAAATAATCACTGCAGCAGACAGCAAACAAATTAATTAAAAGGGAAAAAGAAAATTGAACCCTACGTGAATCGAACACGCAACCTTTATGGAGCCCGACGCGCTATCATTGCGCCACGCATTCCTGAAAATTATTTTGTTCTCCTTAAAATTTCCTTGTCTGAACAGAGAATTAATTTAGAGATTTTTTTAAAAAATTTATATAAAAATATATTTATCAATTTTTGATTGATTTTTTTTTTTTTTTTAATACATAATGCACACCATCATGTAGGTAGAGTGATTTATCCATGATGTACATGAGAACTAAAGTTCGAACCATTCAAAATTATCCTATTTTCATTCTTATGCCACCTTAAAAATCCCTATTTTCATTCTTATGCCACCTTAAAAATCCTAAAGTGCAAGGAATAACTTTAAGATTACCTTATTTTTATTCAAGGAAGTATTTTTCTATTGTTAGAGAAGATTCCATTGCGCCTCGGATCCTTGAAAAATATTTTGTTCTCTTTAAAGTTTCTTTCTCTTAACATAGAATTAATTTAGAGATTTTTTTAATTTTCTTATATATTCTATGATTGCAATTCCGTCCACGTTAATATTTATTTATTTATATATAAAGATTTTTATCAATTTTATTGATTTTTTATTTATTTTTGTTAATACATACAATGTACACCGTCATGTTGGAAAGAGTGATTATCCATGATGCACATGAGAATTAAAGTTCGAACCATTCAAAATTATCCTATTTTCATTCTTATGCCACCTTAAAAATCCTAAAGTGCAAGGAATAACTTTAAGATTACCTTATTTTTATTCAAGGAAGTATTTTTCTATTGTTAGAGAAGATTTCATTGCGCCACGGATCCTTGAAAAATATTTTGTTCTCTTTAAAGTTTCTTTCTCCGGACATAGAATTAATTTAGAGATTTTTTTAATTTTCTTATATATTCTATGATTGGAATTCATTAATATCTATTTATTTATATATAAAGATTTTTATCAATTTTATTGATTTTTTATTTATTTTTGTTAATACATACAATGCACACCGTCATGTTGGAAAGAGTGATTATTTATGATGTACATGAGAACCAAAGTTCGGACCATAAGAAATTATCCTATTTTCATTTTTATGCCTCCTTAAAAATCTTAAAATTCAAGGGATAACCTTAAGATTACTTTCATTTTTATTTAAGGAGGTATTTTTCTACTGTTAAAGAAGATTCGAGATGATTTATTGGATCAAAATTAACCTCTTCTATGTGTTTGCTTTAAAAATTGGCATTGCATCCTCTTTAAAAAAAATTAATTATTTTTATGTTTAAACTTACATGTCATACTTTCTCATTATGCATATCCTTTTTACTCTATTCAAATTATTGCTTTATATAGACCGTGATGACCTTTGTCATATTATGAGATGAAGATCCTCTATTCATAACTTTTTTGGGATTAGAAAATGCTTGATCTAAGTCATCATATATACTATAATATGATCCCCTTTGTTATATATTTCAGTTTGTCTCATGACCATAATTTTTCATCTCTTTCTGCCCCCAAGGGCTAGGTGGATTGGTAGTTGTTTGTCTGGCCTGGCACTTACTAAGAAGACACTCAGGTTCAAACCTTAGGGGCAGCTTGTTTGCAAAGGTAGTAGTATCATCTAAATCCTCTGAGTGCGCACCAGATTGATGATGACGGTACGAATCCCGAGCGACCAATGGTCCCCCTCACATCGGGTCAACAACAACGAGGTGGAATAGGTTTGGTAGGAGCAACCCTTGTGGTTTGAACCCTGTGCTTGAAAGTTACTAAAAATAGTATGATTGTAACCAACTCTCCTATGAATAAAAAAATATTCTCTTTCTCAATTGTTTTCACTTTGAAATCCCTTTCTATATTTCTAGTTTTTAATATTTGTGATATCTAAATGTGATATTTTTGTAATCCATTTGATGATCTCATTATCTTTATTCAAACTTAATCTTCATATATCTGGAAAAATGTTTTGAAATATCCATGGTCACACATATTTGGGTATACACCACATGATTTTTGTCCTTAATAGTTGATCCCTCCTAAATAAACTCTCTTAAATTTTTACCAAATTCTTTAAACCTTTTTATTAACTAATTTTGTAGTCTAGAAATCCAAACCCATACCAAAAGCCTTTTCATACTCCTTATTTTTACTAAGTATCCTCATTCCATGGCCTTAAATATAAATCATCTCTCCCTCTAAACCATGATTCGTCACTCATTATTTTATATTAATTTCTCAACTCAAGAAGATGATAAGAAAAAAGAAGCCCCTTTTGAAGGAAATCCATTAAATAGCTTGAATTCAATACCCACTTTCGTTTAATCCATTTTGAGCCTCTAAAAAACCTAGCTAGTATCATGAACCTCCATACTAATATTCTACTTTTAAGAACCATTATCTCATATTGGATCATCTCATCCTTGATAATCGTTTCTATTGTATCATGTCACATTCATAGGGATTACTACGGTGTGTTCTCCCTTTTTATTTTGATTGCTAAAATATTACTCTACTCAACAAGGGCCCTTAATTCGAACTATGCCTTCCTTAATGATATTTTATTCTTGTCATTCATCATTTCTCATCAGGATCTATAGCGACCCTGGGGAAGCGGCGCACCGTCCACTACTTTATTTACAAATATTATTTGATCAATTTATATTTAATCATGCATTAAATGAAATATGCGAAAACATATGCAACCGAAGTACAAAGAAATGAATTAATAATGCTCTTTATTGCTTTTCTCAAGTTTGGTTACATATAGATCCCTTTAAGGGATTCCCTCCATTTGATACAGATTTTACAAAATAGGGTAGCAGATGTGTGGTATCCCCTTGAAAGGGGTGATGCGCTCTCGCAGGCTTCCTGGTGATGTACATGGAACTGTATGAGGGCTTACAGATACCTCCTTCTCCAGATCTAGTTCCTAGAGGGATCCTCTTCCTTTCGTATGTTGATAACCTGTCTAGTGAACCTGTAGTCCTGCAAGCATGATAACAACAGCAAACACTCAGTTGTCTGATATTGCCTCCCCGGATGAGGTTGTTAGAAAATACCCTAATAATAAACAATACGATGTTCAATGACAATAGAAACTAATGCTATGAATGCAAGTAAATGTAATAAATAAGATCTATGCTAATGGTGTGAAAATATGTAATAAGCTAAATGAAAGAAACTAATGCTAAGAACCCTAGACTAGGCCTACGGGCCACTGTCCGTGACAGTGGCCGCTAAGCTGAAAACCTATCTCTATTGCTCCAAGGCTATGGATCTAGGATTATTGCTGAAGTTGAAATGGTTGCCGTTTATGCCTGATGTTAAATATCCTTCAGATGGTAACCTCTCAGTCGGCCAGCACTTTGTTGCTCCTAAAAGGTGCTCCAATTTGCTCTCCGATTCGAGAGGACTTCGCTACAAGAAAATCTCTCCAAGCCTCGAAAAGCTCTCCTCGGTTGTATCTCTGCAAAAAGGTCTCTCTTTGGTGCTCTTAGGTTTGCACCTCATAATGTATTGAGGGCTTAGGTTTAGGTCTAAAAAACCCTAGGACTGAATCCTGCATACAAACTATTTGTTAGCATGAGAATTTAAGTCTTTGTTTGCCCTTGAGGGTCAGTTAAGTGATGTCTAAATCCATACTTGAGTCTTTCATGTAGACTGGTTGTGAGGAGGAATATAAAGTTATCCCCGTTCGACCTTATTGCATGTAAACTGCCACTTCCACCCGAGATTAGGCTGGTTTGACAATAAGTCATTATTTAGGGCTTAGTCGCTGTCGTCTGCAGCGGCTAGGGATTGCCCGTCCTGAGATTCAGCGACCAAGATCCAGTTGCTCTGGTTCATAGCGGCCAGGATCCAACCACTCTGGTTCATAGCAGCCAGGCTTGGATGGGCTAAAACTGCCCCAAAATGAGTGGTGAAAATCACTTTTGGCACTTGGAAGGTCCCAAGGTTTAGTCACATGGTCTATGAATGCCCATATGAGTATTTCTCCTAAACATGACATGTTTTAGGTGTCTACAGGATCATTCATTTTTTAATTTCGCATATATATATATATATATATATATATATATATATATATATATATATATATATATATATATATATATATATAACTAGGTTGATTATTTGCAATGGTTAGAGTATGTGGAAGAATTCTAGAAAAATACACATGTATAACATACAATTGGGAAATTTAATTATAATGTTTTAAAGTGATGATCACCTCAATGATCATACAATGAAGGATCAAATGAGTGATTTGACAACCAATTACACAATTTAGAGTTTACAACAATCAATGGAAGCAAAGTATTTCTGGTTGTTTTGGAATCGAAGATGATATTACTGCCCTAGGAGGTCCCAATGGGGATGCCTCTAGATCCTCTCTTAGACAAATTTTGTTTGTAGATTTGTTAAAGGAAAAATCTCTAATAGAGATTGAAGAAGCACAAAAAATTGCACTAAAAATACTCTTTACGGTTGCTGGAAGAATATCAACATCTCAAAGAGTCAATGGATGTTTGTCACAGTCAAAATCAAGGCCAAATATCATCATTGAGTAAAGTATAGTAGAATAAATAGTCTTATATAGAACCAATCATGACCTAATCTATAAATTCATGGGTATTCACCCTACCTTGAATTTTTTGCATTCGTGGGTTCAAAAAAACTAGGAGCCTCTTAGTGAGTATTCGTTGTGGTTTAATAGTAGTGAATATTTTATTGTTACTTTTTCCTCACTTGCCTACAAAAATAGGGCTTTTGAATCAGGAAAGAGGAAGTATGGTCTGATAGGATTATTTGTTCAGTCTTGGAGAGTGAGATTTGATCCCCGAATTAAACCCATAATTATCTCAATTTGGGTTTATTTGTATGCACTCCCAATGGAGTTTTAGAGTGAGCATGTATTGAAAATCATTGATAACTTCATTGGAAGATATTCGGTTGTTTCTAGAGACACAATGAAAGGAAACACAATTGTTTATGTTATATTGTGCATGGAAATGAGTCTCATCCAACCTTTGTTAACAAAGGTAAAACTCGAACTTGTAGGACTATCTTGGATTCAACAACTAGATTATGAGGCACTACCCTTAAAGTATAGAGTTTGCCATAAATATGGGCATTTGGCCTGGTCCTTCCCAAATAATATAGTCATAAAAATTGGGGCTCCTTTGGGAATGTCAATTATTCCTAAAGAGGGTAAGTCTACAATGCAACCAACATTTATCAAGGAGGAGAAGCATATGGAGATGATTTTGAACAACCCAAAAGAAGGAGAAGGCAAAAGAAAAAAAGTATGGTAAAGAGCAAACCCAACCCAAGCCCTTAAATAGGTATGAGATCTTCAAGACATTGGTGGAGTAGGAAGAAGAACAACTCATGGAAGGAAACACAACTGTTTATGCTATATTATGCATGGAAATGGGTCTCATCCAGCCTTTGTCGATAGAGATAAAACTTGAATTTGTAGGACTATCTGGATTCAACAACTAGATTGTGAGGCACTACCCTTCAAGTATAGAGTTTACTACAAATATGGGCATTTGACCTAGTCCTTCCTAAATAATATGGTCATAAAAATGGGGGCTTCTCTAGGAATTCCAAATATTCCTAAAGAAGGTAAGTCTATAATCAATAAAGAAGCAACCAATATTTCTCAAGGAGGAGAAGCATACGAATATGATTTTGAACAACCCAAAAGAAGGAGAAGGTAAAAGAAAAATATGGTAAAGAGCAAACACAACCCAGACCCTTCAATAGGTATGAGATCTTCAAGACATTGGTGGAGTATGAATAAGAATAACTCATGGAAGGAGTGCATGGGAATAATAATAAAAATAACAACCATGTTCAAGCCCCTCTTTTGGCTCCTCCTATCCTAGAGCAGGTAATAGAGTGCAATGAGTTACCACAATCACATATTGCAAGGGTATTCATAGTGCATAACCAAGAGTAGCCAATAATAAAGGATGTCATCATGGGTGTGGTAGAAAAGAACAAATAAATTCTAACTGTAGGGATAAGCCTTATGAAGAAGAGATCAAAGAATATCAACGCTCAAGGAGTGGGTATAAAATCAAATAAGGAATTGATAGTATCTCAAGGAGATAAACTAATCATTACGAGATCAATAATGCCAATTGACTCTTACTGGTCTCAAGGTAACTAATGATTATACAGTCATAAAATATTAGGGTTTTAAACAAAAAAATCCATCAATATTTTGTTTAAAGACTCTTAGAAAAAAGTAAAACAATTTTTTTTCTTATTCAAGAGATAAAAACATTGTTGGATATCATCTATAAAACAAAAAATAGACTTTGGAGGGGTGTTGGTCATATGGAAGTGGTTGCCCAAGGGGCCTCAAGGGGAATAGTTAACTTTTGGAACTCTCTTGAATGGTTGAAAATAGAACATATAGCTTGGAGAGTTGTCCTCATATCACACTTTAGGAAAAATGTGATAGTTGAGCAGGTTTTAATCACAAAATTCTATGGAGCTCAAAACCTAGATGGTTAGATTCATCAATGGAAAGCAATGCATAATATGAGAGTCTTGAGAGAGGATTTATACTAGATTGTTTTTGGGTATTTTAATGCTAAATTATATCCAGATATCAAAAGGGAGAACCTCAATTTTGGACCCAAGGGATTGGCTTATGATTGCCTAGGTCCATGCATTACACTTGGTGGATATTAAATGTCCTGGAATCAACTATACTTAGACTAATAAAAGGAGGAAGCTACATAGTAGGAAGGTGAAGTTAGACCATTTTTTGGTTTCAGAGGAGGCATTTGTGAAATAGAATATGAAGTTTCAAAATTTTGGTTTTGTATCACTTCCCCATTTTTTTGGAAGGGGGGATCAAGATAGGGTAGCACATAAAACCATTTAGATTTAAAAATGACATATTTCTAGCAAATACATGATATGATGAAGAATGTTAAGCATTAGAAAGAAGTTTGAAAGAGTCTAGTAAATAAGAGAAAAACACAAAAATTTGTAAAGTGATAAAACAAAAAAAAAAGGAACATGTGGATGTAAGACATAAAGAAATCATTTATTGAGGAAATATAATCCAAAACAATACCAAAATTAAAAAAAATATATAGAGAATAACATTATATCAAGAAAATTGCTATAATATGCAACCAAGTTATATAAATATCATAAAAAATAAATGCATCTTCCATGATCAACACAATAACAAGATGTTCACATTAAACAAGGTTAAGAAAGGTATTAAGAAGCTAGAAATAGTTAAGGCTTGTGATGTGGAAGGAGTACATGCGTGATAATTTAAATAAACATAAAATACATAGCAATACACATAAACAACATATTCAACTTTTATGTTCAACATGGATTTCCAATGGATTAAATAAAAAATTTAGCTATATCTCTTTTTAATAGTGGTAATGTAAACAATCTTATAAATTATGATACCATTATGGTCAATCCCTTATTTATAAAACTATTTGGAATCATGGTTGGCCATAAAATCAGTAGATGGATAAAGAAGCAAGGAGAAAGAGAAAAAAATGATAAGAAAGTCTTGGACTGAAATACTCAACAATCAATCATTACGTCACATTTAGATAAATCAATATAAACTATAAAATAGATAAAGAAAAGTTGATTGTTTGTTGATTTCAAGAAGGCTTTTAATATGGTTTCTATAAGTAAATTGATCCATGCATGTGTCCTTTTTGGGCATGGATTTATGCCCTAAAACCTTTTTTTTAAATGCAAATCACTTTGTTGGGGCCATAAATTTATGCTCAAGATTTCTTTTTGGCCCATTATATAAACATTGGAAATATTAGAGGAGGGAAAATCAATAATAAACCCAATTATAAATAGCATTGCCAACATTTACATGAAAAACACTTTGAAGGGCCTAAAAAATGCAAACCAATATAATTGCTACAAATAGAATTTTTTTATTTTTATATATTCACAACTAAAATGCATCTCTATCATTGCTGAGATACTAGTAGAGGATAAAATATAAAAGGAAATATTACATATCTGTAATTAATATTTAATATGAACTTTGTAGTTAACCCATTGAAGGTGAACCACCACATTTTCATATGGGTGAAATTCTATATTCAATATGATATATTTGCATCCCATAGATTTTTGTATTAAGAGAGATATATCCATGATTGTAAAATACACAAGTAATAAATGTGATGTGATAGCCTTATGTATCTTTTGAGAGATTTCTTGCATTGTACTCAGTTTTCCGAGCAACAAACTTATTCTATTATTTTTTGCATATATTTTTGTGTTTTGATTTATTGTATTTTATTACTATTGAAAGCACACTAATTTATTGATTTTCCTTACTCCAAAATCTAAGTTTTGAATTATAAACTTTAATGTAGAAGAGAATGATTAGATATACCAAAGATATATAGGATGAAAATTTATAGACTATATAAGCAGTTTGAGACATTAATTAGAACATAAGTCATTCAAAATGTTATAGAAGTGATATGGGAGTTAAACTATTAGGATTTATTACATCATAGATCATATGAGAAGTCAAGTGGTATAACCATTCCTCATAGTGTACATGCATGTGATATAGAACAAGGTATTTGCAAGTTTATTTGAAGGTTTGTTATGCCTAAATTAGGTATCTTGTGTACTTAAATACCCTTCACTACCATAATACAATAATTTGAAGATTAAATTCTAATGTTTGGTATGAGTCAGTAGAAGGAAAGAAGAATTTATTTTGATCCTCCTGTAAGCTTTGACATAGAGAAATACAATGTGCACTCTATTTGAAAAAAGTGAGAAAAGAGGTTTTAAGCGTAAAATGACCCTGTACAAAATTTTGATCGTGAATACAATTTTCACGACACATTCAAGAGGTTTTAGGGTGAAGAACCCATACCAAAGGATAAAGGTATTAAAGTTTTAAAGGTTTTCAATCCTTGTTTAAGATCAAAAGGTCATAAATCCTATAGAAAACAACCAAGCAAATTCAAGCAAGGAAAGAAGTCATTGCTATTAAAAGGTAAGAGAGGAACCTATTTTAAAGCTCCATAAAATAATAATAATAATAATAAAGAATTTTTTTTAAAAGGTATTCTAAAAAATATTGAGGAAGATTTAAAATATAGAAATTTGAAATTATAGCCCATTATAGCCATTGGAAAGGCACTTGAAAATAAGTTTTGAGAAAGATAAAAGGCTCATAAAATTGAATCCATTTTACAAATAATATAAAAATCCCAATAAGAACTTGTTAAGGCATGAATAAGCCTAAGTCTCTTTAAAGAACACAAAATAGAAACAATAAGAAAATATTATTTCAAAGGATGCTTTGACATTTTTGGATAGAGAGAAAAATAAAAGTTTGACATTGGAGTAAATATTCCAACCAAAATGAGGAAGAAGGTTCAAGCCCTAGACTATCACAGTATATGCCCCCTCATTTCAGTCCAAAACATACTAGAAGCACTACCAAGCCTTCAATAGATTATGGAAGTGAAAGAAAGAAAGGGAGAATATCTACAGCAGAGCACTATAGAATGAGAATCAATGAAGAAATTGCAAACGAAAAGCAAAGAACATTGTTATAGCAAGCTATTCCTGGCTAGGATAATAGTAAAATTGACAAACCCCCTTTGGATCAGGGAAGGGGGCGGGGAAAAAATATCAAAAAGTCTAAATGAAGGTTCTCTCATGGAATGTGAGAGGCCTAAACGACCCACCAAAACAAAGGATGGTGAAGTCTATAAGGAAGGATTGGAATCCTACTATCATTTTTCTTCAAGAAACAAAAATAGATGCGGCACAATCAACACTATAGCTAGAAGGATTTGGAAGCAATGGGAAGTGGCCTTTAAACAAGCGAGAGGAGCATCTGGGGGCCTCATGATCTTATGGGATCCTATTAAAATAGAAGGAAGTATTATTCAAGCAAATGAAAGAGTCTTAAGCGTATTATTTCATGATTTTGATACTAATAAGAATTAGATTATGTCAAATTTTTATGCCCCCACCTCTGTCCAAGGGCGGTCTGAACTGTGGGAGTTTTTGGGGCATTTGAGCCAAGATTTTAAATACATTCCTTGGGTTATTGGGGGAGATTTCAATACCCCCCTTTACCCATCCGATAAGAAGGGAGGATCCGGGTTACCCTCAAGGAGCATGGAGGACTTCAATGAATTCATTAACACAAATGAATTGATGGATGTAAGACTAAAAGGAGCCAAATTTACATGGAGTAACAAGAGGATAGGAAGTCAGCTGATTCAAGAAAGGTTGGACAGGTTTTTTTTATCCAAGGAAGCTACAAAAATGTTTGGTGATTCAGTGTTACAAGCCCTTCCTAAATGCGCTTCAGACCATAATCTTATTCTATGGGAGGCATTTCAGGCTAACTCCTTTAAAAAGCCATTCATATTTCTGTCAATGTGGGTTGAATATCCGAACTTCAAGAAACGAATAGAGGAATGGTGGCAGCAGCCTATCCAGGGATGTGCTTCCTTCAAACTATCTCAAAAACTTAATATGGTGAAAAACAACCTTAGAATATGGAATAAAGAAGTCTTTGGAAATATTTTTGAGAATAAGAGAGCAGTGGGGGAAAAATCGAGAATAATAGAAAGCAAAATCCAAAATGGAACCTATGATGAGGCAACAAGGATCGAAGAGAAGGAAACCCTTTGTGAGTTTTATAATATTTTAGCTTGTGAAGAGATGTATTGGAGGCAAAAATCAAGGGCATTATGGCTAAAGGAAGGTGAATCTAATTCAAAAAATTTCCATGTTACCACATTGAGCAATAGAAGAAAAAATAATATTAGAAATTTAACTAAGGTGGATGGATCCTCAACTCAAAACATTCAGGAGATCAGGGACGAGGCTGTTAATTTTTTCAGTTCATTATTGGGTGAAGAACGGGCCTGTAATGCCCAAGAAAAGGACTCTCTCCTTCAATTCATTCCACAACTCATTTATGAAACGATTAACGAGTCTCTTACAACAGCTTTTTTAGACGAAGAGATCAAGGAGGCTTTGTTTAACATGGATCCTGACAAAGCTCCTGGGTCGGATGGGTTTTCATCGTGGTTTTTCCAAGTTTGTTGGGATATTGTTGGAGCAGAAGTTATTGCTGCAATCGAGTTCCAAATTTCAAATCATATTCCAAGGGGTTTCAATTCAACTTTCATTGCTTTTATCCCTAAAGGCCCCAACCCCAAGACTATGGTTGACTTTAGGTCGGTTAGCCTGTGTAATATATCCTATAAAATTCTATCCAAAGTTTTAGCCAACTGTTTAAAGAAATTTCTACCGGTTATCATTTATCCAAGTCAAGGAAGTTCTGTACAAGGAAGATCAATCTTAGATGGAGTTATTATTGTTCATGAGGCTCTTCATACAGCCGCTAAAAACAAAAAAGCAGTCATGGCTTTAAAGTTAGACATGAACAAATCTTATGACAAGATAAATTGGGAATTCCTAGAGGCATTTTTATTAAAATTTGGCTTCAACATGAAATGGGTCAATTTAATAAGAGAGTGTATTTCTAAGCCTTGTTTTTCAGTTTTGGTTAATGGGTCTACTGCAGGTTTTTTTCAAAGCAAATGTGGTCTAAGACAAGGAGATCCCATAAGTCCTATGCTTTTCATCATTGTAGCTAAGGCCTTGGGAAGAACCATTAAGGCAACATCGGTAGCTGGACTCATATCAGGTATCAAGGCCACGTCGCTAACTACCCCGATGACACATCAACAATTTGTTGATGATACATTGCCACTGACTTTGGCTTCTGTGGTTGAGGCAAGAAGGATTAAAAATATTCTCATAATGTATGAAGAAGCGGTTGGACAGAAAGTGAATTTTGATAAGAGCAAACTTTATTTCATCAATACCCCCATTCCTAGACAAAAAAGCATAGCAAGGATCATGGAATGTCAGATTGCATCCCTTCCCACCTCCTATTTAGGTCTTCCCCTGTTTACGAGAAAACCTGAAGGATTAATGTGGAACATAGTTCTGGAGAGGATCCAAAAAAATCTAGCAAGTTGGAAAGGACATCTGTTATCTCAAGTAGGCAAAGCAGTTTTAACTATGGCTTCACTTCAAAGTATACCCGTTTACTTCCTATCAATCTTTAGAGCTCCCAGCAAGGTGTATCACAAAATTGAGCAACTTCAAAAAAAAATTCTCTGGTTAGGGACTGAGGATAAGAAAAGGATCCATTTAGTAGGTTGGAACAAGGTTTGCAAACCTAAAGCTTATGGGAGGTTAGGATTGAGGAGAGTTGCTCATCTCAATACAACTCTGTTAGCCAAACAAGCATGGTGGTTATTGACTAAGGTCGATAATGTATGGACTGCCATAGTTAGGAGGAAATACCTCCAAGGTGTGAACTTCCTTAATGACAACTTAGAAAGCAGGGGGTCTACTTTTTGGAAGGCAATCCTCACAAGCAGGGATCTTATCAAGAAAGGTCTTAGATGGAGTCTAGGAAATGGGCAAACAATAGACTTTTGGAAGGATCGATGGGTGAGAGCTGAGGAGTTATCCCAGAATCCTCATTTGGCTAGGATTCAAGAGCATATGGAGCAGCATATTGGGAAGAAGGTTGCAAATTATATGTGGCAGGATATAAATATCAACAAGTGGAAACACATCAGAGTACAAGGTTTTGAAGCGGAGTTTGAAGAGCTTTATAACATTTTAACTCAACAAATTATTCCTTCTGGAGAGGATGAAGATCACATTGTTTGGGATGAGACTGAAAGTGGTGACTTCACAGTTAAGTCTGCCTATAATTTGCTTCTCAATGTGGAAGGTCAACAATTTCAACCGAGTTTGGTTTGGATCAAAGGATTAATTCCTAAAATATCCTTTTTTCATGGCTGGTGATTCAAGGAAAAATCCTCACTATGGACAATATGTTATCCAAAGGTATGTTTATTGCTAACCGTTGCTACATGTGCAGGGCAAGATGGGAGACAACCCAACACTTGTTTCTGGAGTGTCCGGTAGTGGAGTCCATCCTGGATGAACTTTTCCAAACCTTTAGGATCTTGTGGGTTAAGCTTGCTCTTATATCCAAAGTGTTCCATCAATGGCCTCAACCCTTTGTTAGCCTAAAACTTAAGTACCTATGGAAAATATGTTGGCATCATTTTCTCTGGAAGATTTGGCTAGAAAGGAACCATAGAGCCTTTAAGGATACCATTCACAACCCAAAAACCATCCTCAACAGGATTATTGTCTTTGTGAAAGAAAACCTTAGCACCTTAGTGGATGAGAACCACTCAATTCTTCCCCAAGAAAAACAATTAGCTCGGGCCTTAGGTATTGAGGACAAACCTTCCATTCCTTTACCCAATCCCAAAAATGGGATTTCTTGGGAGCCACCCCCAGGGTTGGTTTAAACTAAATTTTGATGGTGCAGCCAAGGAGAACCCGGGAAGAGCTAGAGCTGGAGGAATAATCAGGGATCATCAAGGAAATCTGGTCAAGGCCTTCGCTGAACCATTGGAAATCGGAACTAATAATGAAGCAGAAGCTAGAGCCCTTTGGAGAGGGTTGCAAGTTGCCCAAGCAACTCAAGGTAACTTGATGATTGAAGGTGATTCTATGAACATCATCAACCTATTAACCAATGGCAAAAAACCTCCATGGAGAATCGAGGGAGTCATCCATGAAGTGAGGATCCTTTTTGTGGCAAGACAGAATAGGAGGGCTCGTCATGTGTACCGTGAGGCCAACAGGTTAGCTGACAAATTAGCCAACATAGGTGTTGATGTTGGTAGTTTGGTGACATGGACACAAGGTGTGCCACGTGAAGTGGAAAATATTATTAGTCATGAAAATAAACCTACCCGTTAAGGAGAAATATGAATGGGTGTTCTTTCCCCATGGAGCTGGTAATAACTATGGGGTTTCCCTCTAAATCATACCAAATTGGAAATGAAGGTAATAGGGTGTAAGCCTTGGAAGATTTCGACAGAGAATAGGAAATGGGCAAGCAACAGGTTTCACAAGTGCAAAGTTCCAAACTTCAATTCCTGTCAATGTAAGTAATGTTTACAATTATGTTTAGGTATGGGTGTGCTTTGTTAGTAAGGTGTTGTAGGGGATTCAACACAATTTTTGGTAAGAAAGTTTCAAGGATGACTAGGATCTACAATCTCAGTAGAAGGCTAGATATTGTAATAGGTTTTGGGTTAACCTGCAAAACTTGGTAATTAATGAAGACTTTTATTTACCAAAAAAAAAAATATTCCAACCAAAATAGTCATTTGAATTTATAGAGAAATGCCTTGGTAGGAAGCTTGTGAAACTCATGGTTAACAACCATAGCAGGAATGTCCAAAAAAAGAAACTTTAACAAAACATTCAAAAGGTTGAAGTCTTGTGAACTATAGCACGTAAAGCCATGTTTGTAAAATAAATAAATTAGACAAAGGATTATTTGGTGCCACCCATCCAATCCAAGTCATCAACAATTATTTGAAATTAGAGATGTCAACATAAAGGGAAAAAGTACTTTGTGAGAAAATTAACTTTCTAAAAAAGCAAGTATCATGTTATTTAACTTCATTGAAAGATATTGAAGCAAGCACTCTAAGAGAAGTAGAAGAGAGAATTAGAGAATATAGAGAAATAGAGAAGTGGTGAAAGAGAAGAAATGAGGGAATCATAATAGAGAAGAAGATAAGCAACAAAAGAGAGAAGTGGTGAAAGAGAATAAAAAAGAAGAGAAGTATAATTTAGAGAAGAAGAGAAGCATTCTAAGAGAGCAATAATAGAAATATTAATATTGTGGGAAAGAAAAAATACTACTACCCTTTTTGCTATGAACATGGTTACATCCTCCAAGCACAATTGGGTCATCACTAACTTGAAGGAAATAAGAAAATTATAATCAAGCCATCGTGGATGAAGTACATCATCCAATTTTTGTAATCACATTGCAACAAACACTGTAAACATAGACATAACGATGATGTGAAAGTAGAAAGTAGACAATAAATCTTAGCACCTAGAGGATAGAGAGTTTGTTAGCTTTTGATGATATATATTTAAGAAATTGCAACCACAAGGACTAAAATAAGCATGCAATATTATATATATGATAATGGAAATATAATAAGCAAGTAAATATCATGAGAAACCTCCGAAATAACTCATAAAATAGCCATTAATGAAAGCTCGTGAAAATAGAAACTTCATACATAATGTGGAGATCTCAAATGCTCCATGCTTCATACAAGTTCTACACTGTATCTACTCTAGTCTATCTTATGCTTCTCTCACTCTCAACAAAGTCTTATATTTGAAGAGATATATATCTTGGCCTTTCACCTACCTATGAATCTTCATATTACTATTCTATGACTCATGGAAATGTGGACTGCATGCACATTTACATCATCAAGTACTTTGCACATTCTAACACTTGTGCATTTATTACATTGCATAAAGTAAATACTTAAATCCTAATATAAGAAAAACTATGAACAACACAAGCTTATATTAAGAGGGGGGTGAACAATATAAGATCACTTTTTACTTTTATTTCCCAAAAAATATTATCCAATACTATCAATGGCAATATCAACAATAGTAACCAAAGAAATGCACAAATCATCACACACAATAGAGACACCAATTTAACGTGGTTCACCCAATGTGGGCTATTCCACGAAGAAAAATTTTCACTAATATTTTCTCAAAAAATATCTTTGGGAATCCTTCCCTATTACAATTTTTATGGACCTATATCCAAAGGAGACACCAATCCCCTAATCAAGTCTGTGGATCTCTATTTACCTCTGGCTAGTGATCTTCTAGAAGAACTACTGCCTCTACTGCAATGGCTTATGGATATCTATCCACTGAATACTCCTACCCTCACTCAAAAGACCTATCTTCACTACCTTGGATAATGGACCTCTATCCACTAGATACTATCATCCTCTATACTTTGTCACCTCCAAATCTTACTCTTAGCTCTATCTCAAATCTACACTAAACATAGTCCTTCGGTCTAGCACAAATATGCTCAAACTCTATCCTCAAATCTGCACTAAACATAGTCCTTCAGTCTAGCACAAATATGCTCAATATCTATCCTCAAGCCTTAACACAAAGCTTGTATCAATCACAAATCAAATCTGCTAGATCTGCCCCAAACCTTAACCCAATATTTGAACAAATCAATCAATCAACTCTGCTCACAAGTCTTCTCAAAGACTTGTCTCAAATCTGCATTGTAAGCTTCCACAAAATCTCACACTGATCTATCCACAAGTTCTCTCAAGGACTTATCCAATCTACTCTCAATATCTATCTTCAATTCCACTCAACAAGTACTTACTATAACTTGTCCAATCTAATCAATAAGTCTTTACCAAGACTTACCTCAAATCTTCTCAACAAGTCCTCACTAGAACTTTTCCAATCTGCTCAACAAGTCCTCACTAGAACTTGTCCAATCTACTCAACAAGTCTTCACCAAGACTTACCTCAAATCTGCTCAATAGGTCCTTAAGTCCACTCTAGGACTTACTCAAATCTATCCACTAGCTTTCACAAAAGCTTTATACAACTCAACTCAATCTATTACAGAAAACCTCTTCAATCACATAAACAAGTTTCACACAGAATCTTGTTTAACTCACAAAAAATATTTTTTTTTGGTAGATTAATAATTTTATTAAAACTAGGGCATTTGAAAGGTGCCCTAATGCCTTGTACATCAGAGGATCAAAAAGGAATAGATGAAAGAAACTTTGAACTGCTAGCTAAAACATAATTACAACCTCAAAATTACATCCTCAGACTAAAAGGAGCCAACAACCTTAGACAAGCAGGCACAGAGAGAAACGCCAGAGCTCAAAAATAAGTGGTCCTCGGCCAAAAAGGAACTCAAAAATATGTGATCCTCCACCGTAGAGGACCCAAAAAATAGAGGAAGAACCATCAACCATCAAGGGGAATATCCAACTGCATGAGGGATGAAGCAACACCTTCCAGACCAACAACTTTCACATCTGTTTTAGAAATATCCTTAGTGCTATCCTTAGGAATAACAGTGCATGCTTCCTTAGTGATATCCATTACATATTCATCGTTGACAACATCTTTGATGTCAGTTTTGGTGTCGAAGGACACCTCAACACCGGCCAGGGCTGAAACATTTTCAAAATTGTCACAGAAAAACAAAAGGCTAAGTGCATGGCGCTGTTATTTGAGGGTTGAAATCACCTTTCCAATGGCCAAGTGAGCAGTTTCAAGATGGTCAATGGTGGAAGAAGTAGCATGCACAACCAGCTTGTGAAGATACCTTTCGACAAGGTCAGGAGAATTAGACTTATCCTTTGGAGTTTTTACAGAGGTGGACGAAGGGGTTTTGGTGACTTCTTTATGTTTCAGCCTCTGGGAACTACGGACAGGGGTCTTTTCAACTTTGGCCTTCTTCCTGGTGGAGAACTCAGAAATATATTTGCCCCCTTTATCTTTTCTTTTGGATTTGGAGGTTTTAGGGCTCGGGGTTGAGGATGAATTCTCCTCATCAAAATCAGGGGCAGGGAGATTACCTGAAGGGAATTGCAGAAGGAGGTACTTGTAAAGGACCTTAAAAAGACCCTGGTGGCAAGGTTTGGCCTCATCATTTTTGGAATGGTTGGTGGTAATGGTATAGTCCATGGAACAGAATAGGGCAGCGAGAATGTTCATCATTTTTGAGTCCCAAAAATGATTTACAAATGCAAGATGAAAACAACATAATTGAGACTCAGGGTTATCACAAGTAAAATATTGCATTATTGGCTTAAGGATTTCTTTCCAGGGTGTTGACAAGTGATGGTGAAACAAACCTTTTTTTACCTTCTTGTGGATGGGTGAATTTTTCTTGAAGAGTGTCAACTCCGCCTCCCAGTTGTGCTTGTTTCTTCTGATGATTTTTCCTTCCAAATATTGCCCTGTCAGGTTCGCCAGCAGCTCAAAGGAAATTTGGAACTGGATGCCATGGATGGAAACCAAACCATTGTCCCAAGTTGTCATGAAAGCCTTAGTAACCTCGTCGTCCACTCCGTAGAACAGATTGAAAAAATTGATGATCCCATGCTTATCCTTAAACATATCAGTAGAAATAGAATCCAGTTCAACAGTTTTAGGCTCAATGAAAATAACTTTCCCTTCCTTCATGGTGGCAAAAGGAATTAAGGAAGGAAGGTAAATGGGAGGAAAAAGACACAGATCGAAAGGAACATAAATGAAATTATATGTTTGCTGAAAAGACCACAGGAGGAATAAATAGAAAGTAATGCTTGACCAAAAAGGACAACCTTGGCAAAAAGGATAATGATGGTTAGAACATTGGGATCGATGCAAAAAAGTGCAATGAAAATGGGTAGGAATAATAGGGCAGATCACCATCCCAAGGAAGATGGATCTTCTGGTGATACTCACGTAACAAGGCCAATGGCAAAAGTAGGCATGAAACCCAAAAGGGATTGGGATGCACATTCCAAAAAGCCTCGGGAGAATGCGAAAGGCAAAGCGTTTAGACAGGGTTCTCAAAAAGGTAAAATTACAAGCATCATTCCACATGAGAATGAAATGATTTAAAATTAGGGTGGACATAGCATCGGGATTCCTCATGGAAATGATTATCAAAAAATAAGGGGCATAAGTAAGAGGCGGCAGAGAACTTGAAATTATCAACATAGAACCCCTTTTCAAAGGAAGATAATGAGAATGATGAATAAAATCTACATTTTGGAATTTTTTGGAACTTTGGACATGGGCCCAATGAATCACGGAAAAAAGGAGGTCTTGGGCAATGTAAAAATCAAGGATTTCGAGATTCATCATGGCAGATGGTATTTTGATCATAATTTGCCAACTCAAAAACTTCATTGGGGAGGACATCCGTCCAAGTCATCAAACCTTGAGCATTAACACCAATGTTGGCTAATTTGTCAGCTACAGAATTGCCCTCCCTAAAAATGTGTTGAACCACAACATTGACTTGCTGACGAAGAATTTGCTTACTTTCTTCAATAAGATTCCTGATCCTCTAGCTACTAGGTTTGGAGGTTTTTAAAAAATTTATGATATTAAGAGAATCTCCTTCAACAATGATTTTTCCTGGAATGTCCTTTAGAAATTGAAGACCTCTCCACACCGCTTTAGCTTTAGCAGAATGATTGGATTGGATTCCTAAAGGTTCAGAAAAGGCAAATATGGAATTGCCACTGTGATCCCGGAGGATTCCTCCAGCCCCAACAATGCCAGGATTGCCTTTTGTAGCATCGTCAAAATTAAGCTTGACCCACCCAAAGGGAGGAGGTTGCCATTTGATGTTGGTCCTAGATGAAGACTGAGTAACAGGCCTTGGGACATCAATACAAATATCACAAGACTTCAGGATGCCCTTCTCAAAAGATGAACAAGGAAAAGGATCAAAAGGAGCAACAAGGGCATTTTCCTTAGCATAAAGGATGATTTTACTAGCAATAATGTTGGCATCCAAATATTTCAAGTCAAATATTCTTTTATTGCGTTCTAACCATATCTTCCAAAGGAAATGATGCAAACAAAACTTCCAAAGTCCTCTGAGTATGGGATTTTTGAAAGGAATTGGCCACTGTTGGAATAAATCAACAATTGAAGGAGGACAGGCCCAGGAAATCTTGAAGGTATGGAAAAGTTTGTTAAGCACCATTCTTGAGTAGGAACAAAATAAGAAAATATGAGAAGTACATTCCCAATCAGAAAGGTAGAGATGGCATCTATTAGGCAAAGGAATACCTCTTTTGATGAGATTCTCCGTGGTAAGGATGCGATCTTGAATACATAACCAGGAAAAGGAGGCAATATTAGGAATCAAATATTTGGTCCAGACAAGCTTGAATGGGATAGGATTATCAATACTATTGAGATAAAGCAAGTAAGCTGATTTGACCGTGAAATCTCCAGAATCAGTAGGTTCCCAAATAGGACAATCAGTCTGGTCATTTAAAGGAATTCTGATAGTAGAAAGTAGATTGTATAAACAGGAAATTTCATTTTCATGATCAAGGATATTAATCCTTCTCCATATTTTATGACCATTGGTACAAGAAATGAAATCTACCGCTAGAGGTCCAACCAATTGAATAGTAGTATTCCTCAACCTTTGAAACATAGGATTTTTATTGAGAGGTCGATCCCCGATCCATTTGTCATCCCAGAAAGAAATAGAAGTGCCATTACCAAATTGCCACCTTAGACCTTTGATCAAGAGGGAACGAGCTTCACAAATAGCCTTCTAGAAAGCAGATCTGGATGAAGGCACCTCCCCATGAGGGAAATGGGATCCCTAAAGATATTTCCTTTTTATGATCTTGACCCAAAGAACATTCTCATTAGAAATCAACCGCCAGGCTTGTTTTGCAAGAAGGGAGAGATTGAGAGGATAAATTCTTCTAAGACCTAATCCTCCACATTCTTTAGGCTTGCACACTTTATCCCAAGCGACCAAATGAAATCTGTGCTTATTTTCAGATCCTATCCAGAGGAAGTGTTTTTGAATTTTTTCCATTTTTTCGTAAACACTTACTGGAGCTTTGAACAAAGAAAGGAAGTAAACAAGAATGCTCTGGAGGTAAGCCATGGTGAGAGTAATTTTCCTCGCTTGAGATAAAATATTGCTTCTCCAAGTAGTGAGTTTTTTTGTAACCTCTCAATGACATTGTCCCATAAGCTATCTTTGACATTCCCAGTGAAGAGAGGTAAACCCAGATAGGTAGAAGGCAAAGAAGCTATGGAACAATTAAGGATGTCAGCAATGATGTTTTGTCTTCTTGGTGGAGTATTGAGGAAGTAAAGTTTACTCTTTTGAAAATTAATCCTTTGACCTGCAACAAGCTCATATAGGAAGAGTATCCTCTTGATAATATTTGCTTCATTGATAGATGCAATTGTGGACAGTAGAGTATCATCAACAAATTGTTGATGTGTGATAGGATCGCATTGGGAAGTTGTATGTATTCCATAGAGGAGACCAACATTTTTTGCTTCAATAATTGCTCTTCCCAGAGCCTCAGTAGCAATTATAAATAAGAGAGGAGATAAAGGATCTCCTTGCCTTAGACCTCGACTATTTTGAAAATATCCTACAGGAGAACCATTGATGAGGATCGAAAACCAAGCAGAGGAGATGCAACCTTTAATTAGAGAAATCCATTCAGGATGGAAGCCAAACTTGTTCATAATAGCAAAAAGGAAATCCCAATTTAGTCTGTCATAAGCCTTGTTCATGTCTAACTTGAGAAGAAAGGCTGCTTTTTTGTTGATTGAGACTGAGTGAATTGCTTCATGCACTGAAATGATGCCATCTAGGATGGATCTACCTTTGATAGAACTACCTTGGCTCTGATTAATAATCAAAGGCATGACTTCCCTCATGTGAATGGTGATGGCTTTTGTTAAAATCTTGTAAATGACATTGCAAAGACTTATTGGCCTGAAATCATTGAAATTACAAGCATTAGGCTTTTTTGGTATAAGTGCAATGAAGGTGGAATTGAAGCCTCTTGGAATAATTTTAGAATGTTGGATCTCTCTTATGGCTTTGCAAACATCCCTATTGACAAGATCCCAAAAGGCTTGATAGAACCTTGGGGAAAAACCATCCGGGCCAGGAGCTTTGTCAGGATCCATGGAGAATAAAGCATCTTTAATTTCCTCATCAGAAAGAGTAGCCATAAGTCTACTATTGATACTATCAAAGATGAGATGAGGAATGAACTGGAGGAAAAAATCTTTTGCCATCTGAGAATTTGGTCTGTTCTCAGCCTGAAGTAGTTGCATGAAATGGGAAATGCCTTCATTCCTAATTTCTTTGATATCATTGATGATTTCTCCTTCCTGAGTGCGGATTTCCTTAATTTTGTTATTGCTTCGGTGTCTCATAGTAGAAGTATGGAAAATTTTGGTATTAGAATCCCCTTTTTGGAGCCATAAGTCACGAGATTTTTGTCTCCAAAAAATTTCTTCACATTGGAGAATATTGTGATACTTGGCTAACAATTCCTTCTCTTCTTTTTTAATCTCAGCAGTGAAATCACCATTCTCCTGATTATTTTTTTCAATCAAGGATAGCCTCAACATTACATCCTACTTATTATGGAAAAGGTTACCAAATATGTCTTTGTTCCATACTTTAATGTTCTCTTTAATGATTTTGAGTTTCTGGGCCAGAATGAAGGAAGGTTTTCCTTGAATGTCGGTTTGCCACCATTGGTTGATTCTTTCCTTAAAATCAGGATGTTGCATCCACATTGCTTCAAACTTGAATGGGGTTTTGTAAATTTTTGGATTATTTGTGTCCAGAAGAATGGGACTGTGATCAGAACCAATTTTAAGGAGTGATTGAAGAGTGGCATCTCCCCAGTTGTCAAAGGCTTCCTGAGAAAACAACACCCTATCTAATTTAACTTGGATTAGATGAGATCCACACCTTCTATTTGACCATGTGAACTGATTGCCTTTCAGATTGACATCAATCAAATTCTGTGCATTAATGAAATCCTAGAAGTCCTCCATACTCTTAGAAAAAGAGCCAACTCCTCCCCTTTTGTCAAAAGGAAACAAAGGGGTGTTGAAGTCACCAATAAGGATCCAAGGTAGATTAGAGAAAGCATTTTTGATTGAGGATAAAGTGTTCCACATATGGAACCTCCCAAAAATGGAATTGGGAGCATAGATATTGGTCAGGACCCAAGAACAATTGTTGTCTTTATCACAAAAATGAATGCTCAAAATCTCATCATTAGAATGGATAAGATTTCCTTTCATGAGAGAAGGATTCCATAAGCATAGGAGACCTCCAAAAGCACCCCTGGCATTGCAAGCACAGAAATCACTATTTTTCCAAATGAAATTGCAAATATTTTTATCAAGAGGTTCACTAATTTTAGATTCTTGAATCACAAAAATAGTCGGTCTGATTTCTTTCCTTAATGATTTAGCTAGCCACTGCTTGGCTATACCATTAAGGCCTCTCACATTCCATGAGAGGATCTTCATTTGGAGGATTTGGAGAGTTTTTTGCCTCCCTTTCCATGTGGTTGGGGAGGTTTGGTGCACTTCATTTCTTCCTTGGAGATATTGATTCTAGTAGAAAAATGAGTTTTTTGAACGCCATTAGCAATATCTTCATGCACATCTTGATTCCTTTGATCAGAATGAGAAGGTCTTCCCCTCTTTTTTTCCATTCCATAATCTATAGGAGACCTCTTTTGGCTCCGAAGAATTTTGGGACTAAAATTGGAAGAGGAGATTCGCTGAATCACAGGACTGACAGGTTCAAGGAAGGATGAAGGAATAGAAGCATCTTCTATCAAGGGTTGGTCTTCTTTTAAAGAGAGGTCCTCAACCAAGGGTTCAGGGTTCTCAGTCAATGGCTCAGAATATGGTTCTTGAATAAGATTCTTCAGATCCAAAGGAGGATTGGGATTGGTATTTGGATCATTGTTTTTATCAAAAAAATCCTTAGAGTTTAAATCTGCAAGAATTTGAAATTGAAAAGGGTGAGAAAAAATACTGACCTCATTAGATGCATTTTCCAAAGAAATATTTTTCCCTTTATCATCAGGAGAGTTGATGAAATGGGCAGAGTTATGTCCTTCTTTGATTCTATATTCTTTGGTAGGCTTGAAACTTATTCCTCTTGACGGAGGACATTTCCTTTTATCCTTCTTTGACGAAGCCTGAAAGGCATTTTCCTTAGCCATAGGATTAGAATCATTTTGTCGCTCAGAAGAGGCCACATGCTTAGTGAGAGAAGGAAAAAATATATAGAGAATGGTTAGAGACTCAATATGTTTCACTCTTGCACAACACTCAATCACTTTCAATCTCTTTTCAAAATCAAATCAGAATATGGAACAATTTGTTTCACATAACTTGAACTATCACTTCAACACTTCCAATCAACTAAGCTCAAACAACTCCACTCAACCAATCACTCAATGAAGCACTCCTTGCTTACAAACCCTAGTCCAAGCATATGAACACTCACTCATTTATTTTCAACAATGCTTATCAAACAATATCACATAACAATGATACTCATGTTATTTTCACAAATCCTAGTTCAAGATAGCTCTCAAGTTCTCACTCGAGCATTCACCAATTCATGCATATAAACAATTATTCAACAATGCTTATCAAACAATCCTTTTCACTCCAACTTAGCATTCAAGGATAATGTGTCCTTACCTCTTGTTTGAAGATGATTTGACCTCAAACACCTGTCTTAATCACAACCACTCTTTTTGCCAATCTCAAGGGTTAGATAGCAAATATTTATCCTTAATATTTTCTCACAAAAATATTTCACCAAGTCAAAATATCAAAGACTTACTCAACCTTATTTCTCTTTTCAATACAATTTTTATTAACTTTGTTTTAACAAAAATATCTAACACCCTTGGCACACCTTATTACTCCTATTATAAATTCAAAGCACTCAAAAATAAAATCACAAAAATAAATTATGCATACCCTTTTATCTCCCTTACTTAACTCACAAAATCCTTTTTAAAATAATGCAATATCCAATCAATAAGACCTTAGGAAATTAAAAATTAATTTCCACCTTAGCAATTTCAACTTCCACCTTAGCAATTTCGGATACAACAATTTAGACCTTACAATAAAAATGCATACCTTATACACTTCACCAAAAGTGCCTCGGTAGGTTTCGAACGCACAACCTCTCCCTGCTAAGTGCATTTGCAAAACGTGCACCCACTGCATGAGCTACGTGCCTCCACGCAAAGGGAAAGGCTAGCGCCTTCCCTTTGTCCTTCACCGTATGTGCAAGCCTCAAAAAAAACCTTCCTCTACTTAGCAAAAATGAATACCACGGGATTCGATCCCTCAACCTTGCACCAACAAACATCCTAGTGCAGCCTCTAGCTGCCAATCATGCTACCCAGCACCTTGCAACATGGAGTGAGCTCCCCTCTTCCTTGTCCTATGTTCTACCTCTCAAAAGCTTTTAAAACACACACGATCTTCTTCCTTACCTTGCGCATGATATTCGCTTATGTCATATGGATCGCATGGATAAATGTTTGCCATAGTGTTTGCCCTCCTTTATATGCAAAGTGCCATAAGCTCCAAGACGTCGGTGAACATTTTAATTCGATTAATTCAAATTATTTAAACTTTGCACCCTTATAACCCTATCTTTTAGGGTTTTAAATTAAATCATAAATTAATTAATAATTAAATTATTATAATTAATTTATATTTAACTTAATAACTCTTAGAGTTAATCAAATTAAATTATAAATTAATTTATAATGAAATTATTATAATTAATTTAAATCTCTAGGTCTTGACCTTAGACCTTTAATATTATAATAAAATATTATAATATTATTTTGCTTGGGCCTTTCTTTTGCCTTTTAAACCTCATATGATCACCTGGAAGAAATCTTTCTTTTACACTAATTATGGAACCTAAAACTGATGTTGCTCACTGATCCTAACTTCTTGACATCAATGAAAACAAAACCTGCTCATATTTCCAACAAACTCCTAATACAAACATGTACCCAATAATGTAATATATTCCAATAGAGTTCTCACCTGGGCAACTAAATGACAAAACCATCTAGGAAAGACAAAAGGACATCAAAATAAAATTTTCAAAAGGAAATTATTATCATATACACAATAATTTTTAAGGTTTTAAAAGGCACCAAGAAGTTATGATGTGTTTTCCAAAGGAAAGAGCACACAAGTAAAAATACCTTTATGCTAGTTAAGAAGACTAAAGGTATAAACTCTTGAAATACCTTATTTGATTAAGAGGAGCATATTACAAATTATAGAAAAAATAGATTATTCTTTTTAAAAAGGTTTTGGAAAATATTATCTTCAAAAGTAAAAATATTAAAAGGGGAATATTCTAAGAAGTATTTTGAAGAGGAAGGAACATTCCCTCTATTTGGAGAAACACAATTTTATCACACTTTTGAAGCATTAACTAAACTTTGAGTACAATATACTCATTAGAAAGAGTTGTTTGAGGTGGGCTTAGTAAAAGAATGAAATTCATATTTTTTAACGGTTTATTATGGCTAGTGGAGCACCAAAGTTCTTGTTACCACAATCCCAATTGTTGAGGGGAAATAATTATGCTGCCTAGAAGACCAAGCTCATGACACAACTTGAGTTTGAGGAAGTTTAATTTGGCATGTAGTATATGGAAGTATTCCTTATCCGACTATAAAAGGAGAAGATCAAAATTTTTTTGATAAAACAGACAAAAATAAAAGACTCATCATCATGTTTAGAGTAGTAGATGATGTCCAAGCATACATTAGAGATACAACCACAACCAAGGATGCATGGGAGAAATTGAAGATAATATTTGAAGCCAAGAATCAAAATTAGATTATATTCCTCCAAATCCAACTCTATTGTCTAAAGATGAAGAATGGAGAAAAGATTAAAATATTCATGATGAGAATAGTAGAATTACGAGCATCATTGCAAGCACTAAAAACTCAGGTACCTGATGAAATATTAGTTACCTATTATTTTAAGATTACTTCCATCCAAGTATATTGTTTTTGTGCTTACACTATATATACTAAGAAAGCACCAAGCTTTGAGAATTTGGTGAACCTACTTCAAAAAGTAGAGGCCACACATACTATAGAATAGGAATAGCATATACTAGTTACAAGTTAAAGAGGGAAGCAACCATTTAGGAGAGGCATGACCTCCATAGAGTTTGCAACAAAGAAATAACTTTTAGAGATTTCAGAATCAAAGAAATGATTCTCAAATAAGTACTTTCAACATGAAAATAATGTGTGAACCTTATGGAGGAAATGAACACACTATAAGAGAAGGGTGGCATATTTTATTCAAGAATAGATCCCCTTCATGAGAGATAAACTGATAAATAAATAGGTCATCTTTAGAACAAAAAAATCAAATATGGAGAAAGGTAAATCAAATTAATATAGATGAGAATCGAGTCAAAGAAGTAAAAAAATAATTTCAAGAAAATGAAGAAGAAGAACATATGTTTGTCACACAAGCATGCTTGATACAACACAGTAATTTTTGGTATAATCCCAAATATATGACAAATTGAGAAACTTGAAAACATCAAAATCATCATACAATAAGAGTTCCACTAGTTGATCACATCAAGCCAAGGAACCAACAAGATGAAATAATGCTTGGATATAAAAGGAACCATTAAAAGCATAAGCTATGGGACACCTCTAATGCCAAGAAGTTGAATGCATCATAGAACAAAGATAGTAAAGTCAAAGTAAATTCATTCTCTACTTGTTTCCCCAAGTACAGAGAAAAAAATCTATAGGATGAATGACCTTTTATGAAGAAAATATTAAAAAGGAATGGGATAGCTTGCAAATTGGATCTAGTTAAAAGAAAATGATCTATATTTGTAAATCAAACAAGATATCCCATCATTATCAAAGCCTAGGATATCATAAGACTATTATCAAGAAGTGTACCAACACTACAAGCTATCAAGATACTAGATGATAAGATGCATTGTGATATCATCAATATTGACAACATAATTCATGATAAAGGTAAATTTGTTAGACAACAACAACAACTATTAGTCTCTAACTAATCAAATCTAAGTAACATAGAGCAATTGTGTAACAACCCACTTGAAACCAAACTGAGAGAGAGACTTTTTTTTTAATTTTAAAAGAACACAAGCAATGTTCTCAAGAGTCCCAATATTTTCTTTTTAGAATTCTCAAGGCTTCACCAAATTTGAGTTCAATGTCACTAAAGATGATACTCAGTGGATAGGAGTGGCCAACATCCTATATTTTCTAGGGTTCACCTTACTAAACCTCATCTTTTAGAAGAATACCAAAGTGACCCCCTAATTTTCCCATACCCTTCTTGACACAGGACAATACAACCACAATGTAGGAATTATCTTTTAAGGCCCATAACACTTAAAGAGGAAAACCTATTTCCTAACCTTATTTTCAGTCCATATAGGTAGTTTAATTAGGTATAAAGCCTTAATGCTTAGTTACCACACCTTCATGGGATAACTAAGGTCATTACCATTCAACTGGTAATGAACATGATCACTTGAACCTACACGCTTGAAATATCACCACTGCTATCTTGTGAATGGTCTCGCAACTCCTATTTGTGGTATACTCGATCCTCAACTTTCAAGGTATATCAGTTCACAATAATTTGGCTATTGCATCAATGCAACTCCTATATTCATGAGTTCCTAGCTATTGCATCCTCACAACTCCTTCCATGACTCATATTTACCTGGCTACTACATCTTCATAACTCCTTACAATATTGGGCTATTTCTTTCACATAAGTTCTAAAAAAGTTCTAGATCCATTCCCCAAGAACTTACAAACCCAAACATAAATTTTATAATATGAAACTACTCTCTCTATAACGAAAGCATCAATTGGAAACATCAAGCTTTACTCTATAACACAATATTGAGCATGGAAATAAAAGGATGACATAACATAACTTGAAATAACATAAGTTAAATATAGCATTTCATCCATTTACAAAAGTTATGATTTATTGATCCATGTGCTATCATAAAGCTATGTAAAGAAACATTATTCTAGGAGTGTGAAAGATAATTACAATGCTATCCATTACAAGATCTATATGCCAGAAGAAGATATAATTTAAATTTTCAATAATAATAGTAAAGGTAAATAAACCAATCCATGAATTTGTACAATGATCAAGATCTCATTGCCCTATACAACTTCACTAATTTGCAAGATTCATATAAATAATTTCTTAAACAATTTCAGTCTACATTAAAGCCATCCATCCAAGAAATATCTACGCCACCTTCTACCATGATCTTCCTCATGAGCAATATTAATCATGAGATTGAGAGTTACTTAGGGTTCATGACAGCTCCATATACAATGCATTAAAACATGCTCTAATACAATGCAAGAAACCATGCATAAAACATTGATAATAAACAAGGATATAATATCCTTATTTCAAGGGAGAATGAGGATAGAATTATGGAATCCATTTATAAGTAAAGTTAAAAATAAACTACCAACATGTAAAGGTAGATGGTTATTGTTAGTAGGAAGAGTGCGCCTAATTAAATCAGTGTTACAGGCCATTAAAAATTATTATATATCCTTGTATACTATGCCAAAATTGATAGAAATTTTTTAATATATATTATGCAATCATTTTTGTGTTCAGATTTACATGTTAAATGGAAATTTCCTTTGGTGAAATGGATCAAGGTGTGTGATGATAAAACTAGAAGAGTTCTCGGTTTAAGAGTTCTTGTGGATGCAAAATTAGCTCTTGAGGGAAAAGTAATTTGAATATTGTACAAAGAGAGTCAAAGACAATGGGTAAGAATTCTTCTAAGTATGTTGAGCTCAATGACCCAAGCTTAATATTTACTACATTCTCACTTCCAAATGGTTTTGCTCTATGGAATGGTTTAAAAAATATATTGATCTAGTGATTAAAGGTCTAAGATGGGTGGTGGAACTAGAGAAAATATTTCTATTTGGATGGATACTTGGTGTGATAAAAACCACTCAATCTAGATCCAATTTTGAAACCATGGATGATATTACTTAAAGATAAATATGGTGATAGGGTTTCAAACATTATGTACAAGGATTGGGAAGGAATATATAAATGGAAAGAAGATTTTTTTACAAGTATACAAGAATTTGATGTTAGGAGGCAGTTGAGCAGAAATATAACAACAATGATTATTCTAAGGGGAGCAAGGATAAGCTAATTTGGGAGTTGAATAGCATAGGAGAGTACACAACAAGAAGTGGATATAATGTAAAGCACTATCAAAATAGAAATATCACAATAATATGGAGATATATTTGGGATAGCCTGAGCATTCCTAAAGTCAAAATATGTTTTTGGCTAGTTGGTCATAGAAGAATTTTATCCTGGGACAACCTTATGAAAAGGGATTTTCATGGCCCCTCACAATGTGTTCTTTGTAAATGGGAGAAGGAGAGTATATACCATATTTAGACACTGCTCACTAGTCTAGAATCTATGGCAATGAATTCCTAATATGTTTGGTAAATGCATGATGATGAATGGAAGAATTGAATAATGATTAAAGCAATGGAAAAACACTTTTAAAAGTGAGCATTTATAGACCATATAGGATATATCAAAAGATACAATACTTTGGACTATATGGCTAGAAAGGAATAGAAGAATATTTAAAGGAAAAGAAATCAATTTAGAGGTAATGAAAATGAAGATTTATTTAGCCATAGAGGAGTCTAAACCAACCCTATCAACTCACTCAATCCCTAATATGTAAGCATAGAGCATTGATAGATGGATTCAAGTCATCAAATGGAATTATGATGTTGGGTACAAGAGAAACAAGAAGGAAAATAATATAAAGTGGAAACCACTAGATGTGGAGTTGGTCAAATTTAATTTGATGGAGCATATAAAGGAAATCTAGGACTGGTAGTAGGAGGAGGAATAATTAGAAATAATAGAGAGATTTTATCTCATTATGCTTTCAATAGTGTATTTAAGACAAATAATGAATTTGAAGCTTGGGCAACTTTAGAAGGGGTAAAAAAATGCAAACACATGAAATGAAATAGAGTATGGATGGAAGGTGATCCACTCATAGTAATAAATGATATTTTGAGGAAAGCAAAGGCTCCATGGAACATACAAGAGATAATTATGGAAATTCAATACCTTTCTATAGAGTTTGAAGAAATCATATTTACACATATATTAAGCCCAATAGAGGGGTTATAATTGAGGATCATGAAGTTAGATTCTCTTTTCAATGGTTAGAGGAAGTAGTAGGTTTAGTTGAAACTGACAAGAAAATGTTGATTGCTTGAATCAAAAAATGATTCAGATTTACTTTATTGTTTTTCAAGGGTAATATTTGCTTTATTTTATAACATTAATATATTTTCATATAAACTATTTATTACAATTTTTGTGGTTGCACTTATGCTTCAAGAAGGAAACTAGCAATCCAAATTTGGTAAAGTGGACTATGATAGTGCAATGTTTTGGAAATATTACTCTACTAAGATGCAATGCATAGATAGTAGAGGTGGATTTTTGGTATTATGAAGGCCGATGTAGGAAAATTTCAATAAGGATGCTGAATTTTGGAATATTTATATTCACACAAAAAATTGAAGAAGATCCAAAAAATGAAAATCAAGAATTCAAACATTTTAGAAAAATGATGTAGGTATCTAGCTATAGCATCTCAATTGAGATGATAATTGAATCTATTTGTAAAATCTCAAGATCTAAAGGAGATAGTTGTGACTTTTCAAGGAGGGGGATCTCGAGTACAATCCCTTGTTCTACAACAAAAAGAAAAAGACATGAATAAAAAAATTATTTGGGATACACAATCCAAAACAATGTCAAAACTAAAAATAAATAGAGAATAACATGATATCAACCTAAAGTTAGAATATGTAAAGTAGTTATATAAAAGTGATTAAAAAATATGATATTTCCATGATTAACACAACAAAAAATTGTTTTTACATTAAATGAGGTTAAGGAACATGTTAAAAAGCTCAAAATAGGAAAGTCTTTTAATGTGGAAGTGACAAAGATGTAGAATAAGAATATTGAAGTGATTCTCTCTCTCATGGAATTTTCATACAAAATGTAAAAGGATAGGTCAAATAATCCTCCTTGCCTAAATAGTCTTATTCTTCTCCTAGATAGGTGGTGTACTTAAACATTATGGTATTATGATCAAGTGACATTTATAAGATATTATATGGAATGCATAATATCTGATATTATGTCATGAATTATCTAACATAATTGAAATAAGACCATAACTAATTTATATAAAAATGTCATTACAGGGAAGGAACCAATATTTTGAAGAATTGTAAAGAAAGTACAATCCTTAATAAAGACAAATAATCATGATCTAAGAAAAAATTTTAGTCTTTAAAGAGGCAACAAATTTTTTTCCAATAGGCATAAAAAAAGAACTAGAGAGAAATAAATTAATGAATATAGCTTAAAATGTGTTAAAAATCCAAATCTAAGAAGAAGAAAAAGGTATATTTCTAGAAAATACATTATATGATGAAGAATGTTAAGCATTAGAAAGAAGTTTGAAATATTCTAGTAAAGAAGATAAAAATATAAAAACATATTAACAAGTGATAGAAAAAAAAGAGGAATATGTAGATGAAAGACATAAAGAAATAATTTATTGAAGAAACATAATCCATAACAATATCAAAATAAAAAATATACAGAGAAAAACATTATATCAAGCCATTTTCTAGAATATGCAACAAAGTTGTATAAATTTAATTAGAACTAAATGCTTCTTCCATGATCAATACAATAACAATATGTTCACATTAAACAAGGCTAAGAAAAGTCTGAATAAATTGGTTGGAATAAAGCAAATAAGAATATTTGTGCTTAGAGAGATAAATTCAAACTATGACAAGGTCAATCACTTTGGGAGGGAAAATTTTCATTTTCTATAAGGCACAACAATGTCATTCCTTTTGTTGTTACAAGTACCTTGTGTAGTGGACTTCTTCTAAATGTCCTTGTTAAGGGTCATGGATTCTACTCCCCATGTTTATTTTAGCTTGAAAATCCCTTAATTTTATTTTCTTTCTTTAGACTAGACAAGGATATCAGGGATGCTTTGACATCCCTTCTCCTCTAGTGCACATGTGCTTTTGGATAGTTGACCATATTGATAATATTTTTAAGTGTTGAAAAACATATGTTAAAGTCTTTTCAATATTATTTTATTGAGTGAAGAAGGTCATGCATTTGTATGGGAACTGGTATTTTTTATCATCCAATAGATAGGCTTTTTTGTGAGAATTATTTTTTCAAAAGCCTTCTAGGTGGGAAGGTCATCGGATCGATTCCCCATATTTATCTACTTTTGTGTGTATGCACTACAAGTTCTTTACTTGAGCAAGGAAATGATAGCTATCAAATAGTCATAGTATGATGGTTCATAGTCTTGCTCATAGTCAAATAATTAAAGCTTTAAATCATAGGGACCATGTTTTTTGCATTATTTTTAGAAGCATTGTATGCACTTACCTATCTCAAGTGTTAGATGCAGGGGCTTTGCTTCCAAGATGGCTGGAAAACTAGTTAGTTTACCTACATAAAGATGTTCCCTCTCTTGACCCGATTTTAAATTTGAGTGTCACCAAGAGATTGGTATTTTTTCATTTCTTAAAGTATTCTTTTTTGGTATGTTCATCAAAACTATGAAGAAGTCTTTGTTTTAAGTGGAGCTCTATAACAAAATTGCAATATTATTGGCTCCAATGTTTGAGATCTTGTGTTTAAGCCACATTGGATATATATTTTTGTGATGGAAATATATGTTTGATGCACTAGAAATGTATATGAGGAGTACCTACTTTTTTAGAGCATATCCATGCTAGTGGTGCAATAGTAAGGTAGTTGCATTGCATGCCAAAGGTCCAAAGTCCAAATACACAACCCAAATTTGGGAAATCATTTATATATATTCTAAGCTAAATATCACAATTTTATTCATTGTTCATTGTCATAGAGGGTGGTCCTTTCAATGAATGATGTCATAAATGATGGCATATAGAGGTGAGAGTGGTAGATTTTGGTTGTTCAATTTTTCTAAGGTATTTCATTGATTTTTTCATATTTTTTAGCTCTTATATGCCAAAAACATCTAGAGGTCATATTTCAAGCATATTTTTAGATTACTTATTTTTTTGAGCTCTATAGGTTGGTGACATCAATTCAAGGATTGTTATTATTTTTATAGCACTTTTTCTATATAAAAGAAATCCAGTTGCCATGCTTATCTTTAAATCTAATGCAATAATTAAGTCCAATAGTCCATTGGCATGAGAGTTGGAAAATTTGTTCGCATTTAGCATGTGTATGGTTTAAAATCTTTCTTTAGGAAGAAGTTCATAGGTTCAAATCTCATTTCCTCTCATTTCTTTTATCACACTACTTAAGGTTTGATTTTCTTATGGAGAATCAAACATCTAAATCCAACTTAGCTTGTTGGTGTAGCAATTGGTCAAATATACTAGAGATATTCCAAATTTATTGTGTTTATACTTCTATTATCTCATAGTGGGTGTTTGATCTAACTCCAATAACCTTTTGGCATGGTAATTGGTAACATTTGAGCTATTAGAGGAGTAGGTTTTGTATGGTTAGTGTAAGGCATGCCTTGTTCCTATGGGCCCTTTCTAACAATTGGAGTTGATTATTTAGAGACCTACCTATTACTTTATGATTTAATTATTTTCTCTTGATATTGGAGGACATATTATGGTCACCATATAATATGTTGAAGATCTTCTCATGAGAAGCTCAAAATTTTAATTCAATAGGTGGAGTTACAACCTCTTGTTCAAGGAGAGGTTGATATGGTTCATGTGACTTTGGCAATAGAATATAGTAGGATGCACTAGCCCACACAATCATTTATTATGGGGGATGTACCATCTCTAATTTCTTCTCTTCTTGGTTGCTCAGTTTAGATTATTGAGGGTTATTGAAATATTTGTAATCTAATATCATTAGCCCAAGGATGATAGCCATGAAGTACCTATGGGTGTTCTTAATATAGCCCATGGATTTGGTATGACTATAATTGCCCCCCAATGACTATTCCATTGCATCAGCTAATGGTATATGATACTATGGGAGTTCCTACTAGAACCCATCCCTTATTACTTTTATATATTCATGTGATTTATATCTTTTTATTTTCATCTAAATGATATTCTTTTTCACTCCTTTATTATTTGCATTTAAATGTGGTGAATGTATGCTTTAGAGGATTTCTAGAGAGTGTTATGAATTCTATTAGGTGTATACATGAAATTTTTATGTAGATGATGTTACTTTGATTCGAAGAACAACATATGGTTTGAAAGAGTATTTAAAATAATTAGAATAATTTTATAAGAAATATGCATATAATTAGATACTAGAAAAATCAAGATCTTAGTTTTCTCCACTCAAAAAAGAAGAAAAAAATGAACTTTTATTTTGAGGGGGTCTTCTAAAAGAAGAAGAAAATAAAAATACATTGGGATAGACTTCAATAACAAGTAGAGTTGGGAATCATGTAAAATTAAGGGAATTTTAAGAGGATAGAAATAATAGTTTGCATTGTAAAATAGATTCAAAGAATCAAAATAATGTGAGTGATAGGCTACACATGTATTATTTACATTATTGGTGGTGTCAGCGGTTTTCTATAGGTGTAAGTATGGGCTGGAAACACATCAAAATAAAAAGAGATAATTAAAATATGTTTGACCATATTTAAATTTAAAACAAAAGCTTTAACTCCATAAGAAATAATTTTGACAAAAATATGTACTTTCTTATAGACATATCTATAATGATTCACCTATTGGTCTATATAAAAATGTTGAAGAGGTAGATAAACAAATGTCCAAAGGTTGTAGTAGAAGAAGATTTGATGAGAAATATGGCAATTGTATTTGTATTGATTTTATGCCATTAAATATTATATATCGTAAGCATTCATAGTATAGAATTATATTTTTCTAATTGGTTATATTGGATTCAAATGGGCCCCGCTCATATTACATCATCACTACATATTAGCATTACAATAACTTGGTTATTATCCATGTACTATTTTAGAATATTTAAATCTAGACCACCTCCTTGAAACTTGAGGAATTCAATTGGTTGAACTAATACCATTTGATTAAACATTAAGGTTCATGCATGATATTTGAATCTTAGTTTAAGATATAAAACTCTTCACTCCCAACCAGTTGGTCTATACCCCGTAAGAATTTTTTTAGTAAGTATTATAGATATATGTTAACGAGGTTTCCTTTACTCATGCAACTTGAAGATACATATCTTCCTATTATGCTTTTCTCAAAGTATGTCACTCTTTAGTTGTCATATTACATATACAAATTAAATTATGTTCATGCCAAGATAAAGTAATAATAGATTCACCAAAGAATTTCCAATCCTTTCATAATGAGGTCACACATATCCACTTGGTTATGACTTAATAATTCACTTTCACTTTTAACTTTTTAATTCAATACTAGTTGAACAAACCTTATGAAATCTATATGTATATAGAGTTCTAATTTAAAATTATTGTTTTTCCTAGGAATGTTGATTAAATTCCAAGTCATCATTATATGTGGCTTTTGCTATGGACCAATCCCATAAAAGTATTACATCTACTCTTATTTTAGTTAGACCATATCCAAACATTTTCATGAATATTTTTTTAGTTTTTCTTTATATCAAATATATGTATTAGATCCCTTGTATTAGGTAATCCTTGCTTTTTCTGAGTTTTTAGGTACCTAGTCAAACCAAATTTCTGAAGCCCGTGCTCTATGGCATGGTCTGGTGTTGGCTAAAGATATTTTTGATAGGATTCTTATTGAGGGAGACTCCCTTACTACCATTAATTACCTAAAAAATTCCAAAATTCCTTCGTGGAAAATAAGGAACTGCATCGAAGAAGCCAGAAATATTAGCATAAATTTCCAGGTTATTATTTTCCAGCACACATTCAGAGAGAACAAAGTTGCTGACACTTTAGAAAATTTTGGAACCTGAATTACTGATTTGATGAGTTGGACTACTGATATTACTCAATTTTTGGCCCAAGTCATTGATCAAGAAAAATTGACTTCTGGCATCATTCCTGCTGACGTGGATCAAGTTGACCATCCTTCTCATGATCCTCATGCCAGCGTGTCTTAATTTTCTAACCAATCATTCCCTTGCATTTTTGGGTTGTGGGCTTCACATGATTTTTAGTCTTGTCAACCTGGGGTGTTGGGTTTACAATTTTCAAAGAAAAGGTTTTGATGTCCTCCTTCATCTCAAAAAGGGATGTTGATTATCCTTCCTCCAAAGCACTGCTTGTGTTATCCTTACTCATTTCAAATGTCACCAATCCATAGTCGTTACCCTTGATCATCCTCCCACATTGTCCTTCCACATAATCTTCCTTTCGCATGGCTCTCATTGTAGTTTGATGTACCTCATTGATATTACCCATTTGGGGGATTTTGACTCAGATACTCACACGATCTCCTACAACAATCAAAATTATAGCATCTATCGTGAAGGATTTGAAGTGTGCAGTTTTTATTTTCAACACCCTAGGCGACACTCATGCCAAGATTATCGTCGATCCGTTTTTGTTCTTACTGTATCGGGTGTTTCCTTTTATATTGTCCAAGTTTTAAACTTCCTTCGTTATTCTATCATTCAATTTTTTATTTGCAAACCTTCTCATATCTATGTGGTCATCATGGCTTTCGTCGAGCCTTCTAAGCCCTGTTTGGATTCCATTGTTGTGTTGTTGTTAAAGGGTTCCTCCTATTCTTCCACAAATTTGAAGGTGAAGACCATGAAGTTACGTTGGTGTTCATGGAGAATTGGGACAATGGTAAGATTACCATCCACGACAAGACCTATATCCTCGATATCAAAATGCTTGTCGAATTGACTAGACAACAACCAAAAGGAAGATCAATTAAGAGAGAGAAGCACAATTGGGATGTTGAATTGAAGGACATCAAGGATAAGGAGCTTTGTAGAAGGGCTCATCTTGGCATGAGGCATGATGAGTTACCTTTTCAATGGGGGAGCATTCTCAAGTCGATCATGGAGTATGTGACTGTGGATGATCTTGACAAGCCTTTATGCAGTTTTCACTTCTCCTTTTACAACCATTTTCATGATGTAAGTGCAATCAATATACCTTAATTTATTCTTAATTCTGTCAATTACACCATAAAACATTGTAGAGATCAAAATGGATCAGAAATACCTACCCACCGTGGCCTTTTCAATGTTCTGTTCAAACATTGGCTAATTCACTATCTTGAGGGTATTGTTGTCACTCATCCCCCCAAACCCAAACAGAGTCCTATGAAGCCTAGTTCATCTTAAACCATACCTCAATCTTCTTGTACTCCAAGGCTATCCGCCAAAAAGCAAAAAATTGTTGAAAATATCCAAGAATTAAGAAAGAGACCAAGAAGTGCTTCACCTGAACCTGAGAGTGAGCCTGAACAAAAACCCTTAAGCTCCTCTGCACGTCTAAAGAACAAAACCATGCAGAAAGAGTCATTGGTCATTGAGTCTGAAGATGAAGACAAGGATAGCCCTGATTGCTACATGCAGACATTCATCATCCAATCTGTAACAAATTATATTATCCATTTGGTTGATTTACGTAACATCCTTAATTTATGGTTTTTTAAGAAATATTTTACTGAAAGCGTGAAGGAAGTCCATATTGAAAAGCCGAAGAAGGTGACTGTTAAAATTGAGGACATCCTTGCCAAGGACAACACTGTTGATATGGAAACCCTTGATGTTGGAATCAAAGATGCTGAGGTCAATCCTGATCTTGAAGGATAAGGGTGCCCACTCTAGTTTGGAGGGTGGTTGTGCAAAGTTTGATGTTTTTTGTTCCATGTATTAGTTTTGCTTGAATTTTTTGTTTTCGGTGTTGGTTGAAGATAGCCTTATTGCTTATTCTACTTTGGGTATCTCCTTTTGTTATTCTCTGTTCTTCTAGTTGTGGATGGCCTTTTATATTCAGGTTTTGGGGTCCTGTCAAAACCCACTTGAAATATAATTTCTAATCTATTTAATTGATAAAAAAAAATACATTTTATCTTCTCTATGCCAATTTTATAAAGATAGAAAATTTCCTTGTGCAAGTTACCTTCTAAAATTATTGAACCATTATGGTCAGTACCTTATTTACAAAAGTATTTGGAGTATGGTTGAGCATACAATTAGTATATGGAAAGAGAAACAAGGAGAAACAAAAAGGACAAGCAAGTTTTAGACCAAAATACTCAACAATAGATTATTGTATTATATTGAGACAAATCAATGTTAATATGGAATAAATAAAAATGAGTTGATTTTTTCTATTGACTTTAATAAGGCTTTTAATATGGTTCCTATAAGTAAATTGATCTAGTCATATGACATTTTTGGGGTATGTAAAGTCATTTTTTCATCCTAACCATCTAGTTGGTGCTATAAATTTGTACTCATGATTTTGTTTTGACCCATTCAAGAACCATTGGAAATTTTAGAGGAAGAACATAAATTTTTAATGGGAAACTCTATCATAGGCACGATTTATTGCATATACATTAAGAAACATTGAAGGGACTCAAAAATGTAAAACTAAATAGTTACTAAAAATAGTATTTTTTCTATTTTTATATATCCATACCTAAAATACATCTCTATCGTTATTGAGACATCAATAGAGGATAAAACACAAAAGGAAAAGTCACATGTTTGTAATTTTTATTTAATATGAACATTGTAACTCATTGAAGGTGAACCACCATATTTCCATGTGGATGAGATTTTATATTCAATATGATGGATTTCCAACCTATCAAATTTATATTAAGAGAGATGTATCCCCTATTGTAAAAGGCATGAGTAATGTATGTAATGCTATATCCTCACATCTCTTCTCAAATATTGCTTGTGTTGTACTTTACTTTTTGAGCAATAATATGATTCTTTTATTTTTTGCATGTGTTTCTACATTTTGATTTGTTGTATTTTACTATTGGTCAAATTGCACTATTTTTTATTTTTCTTAACTCTAAAATCGAAGTTTTCGATTATAAGCTTTAATATATAATAGAATAGTTGGATGTGCCAAAAGAATATAAGATTGCAATTCATAGACTTTATAAGTAGGTCTAAGCCAAAATTAGAATATAAGAAAGTCATTCAAAATGCTTTGAAAAGTGTATGGGAGTTAAATAAGGTTGTCTATTCTCTGTACTTTATTTTGTTTATATAATAACAAACTAGAATGGTTGAACTTGAAATATGGAGATACTTAAACTAGAACAATATAGTGGTTATTTGTACTCATATTTTAGTAGTTGACTCTATGATAAGATAACAAAAATGGGGGAATATACTATCAAAATCAATGACAAAATATAAGTACCTCAAAAACAAAAATAAATTATTTAAACTTCATATTTTTACATAAAATTGTTTCTTTTATAAAAATAAATGTGATATAATATGCATTAATTGATAATATCATATCACATAATCTCATAGGCTACTTTTCTTTGTACATTAAAAGTATTTTATTTTTTTCTATACTATAATCTCCTTTTAAAAAAGAGGGTAACATGGCAATTGCATTTGTATGGCCTTGATGGCATTAAAAGGCTATGTATCTAGTAAGTATTATAATAGATATATTTCAATGAAGTTTCATTTACTTTGCTTTATTTTCACAAGTATAATATGCATATCTTCTTATTATACTTTTTTTGAAGTATGGCAATCTATTATGAAATAGTTGTAATCCATGTCAATCTAGATTAATAGATCCAGATTCTAAGTCTCAGAATAATCTAAGATAATTAGATATGGCAATGACTCTTAGCTAATTAGAGAGATAAAAGTCTCTTATATGCATCATATGTAATATAAATTAAACAAATGAATAATTATCTAACTACATCATAACCTAAAAAGGTGAAAAACCTAACCCTAATGGTCAAGTGCCTACTATCCTAACCTAGGATGCAAGCCAATAAAAAGGATAGCCAACATGGCTATATCAGGGCTATTACATGCCCCCCAAATTTTTTTCTCAAAGTTGAAAATGTCTAGAGAATGTTCATTGATTCCCACATCACATCTTCTTCTAGAATATCCTACCATGTAATGAAAATTTTAGTTGGCAAGACCATATATTTTAGATGGAAGGAACCTAGGGATAGAGATATGGGAATATAATGTTATATTGTGTATGGGTCTTATGTATAGTTGGCATGAGCCACACATAACCCAAGGAGTATTATATTTTAATATTTTATTATAATGAGTGGGACAAGGGTTTAAAAAGAAGAGTATAAAAAGAAGGGAGATTGTCCTTGTAGAAGAGAAGCAATATCAATTATTATTGTAATAGCCTTGGCTTGTGGAGCAAATATTGGAGTGACTTCCTTCCTTATGAATTACTATTGGTCTTGCCCTACCTCAAGGGTGATTTCAATATACATGTCTACTTTTGTGGATTATTTTATGCATAATTAATTTTTGGATGGATGCTTTGAATACTGTTACATGAATATTGAATTAATTTATTTTAATAAGAATTGAGTTTCATAAAAGGTGGCATCAAAGTAGCAATTATGGCAAGGTGGGGTTTGTGTTTTTTGATGGATTGCAAAACTAGTGCAAAATTTTTCCAAAAAATATGTCATTTTGTAGAAGCGTCATTAGGGTAGATTTCTCTAGAAAAAATATCTCATCTTTCAGGAGTCATATCCTTATGAAGGGTTGTCCAATTCAAATGATTCTTGGACCATTCTATGCAAAAATTGAAGATATTTAAAATGAATAGTCATATGAAGGAATCTAAATAATATTGAGGGAGATATGATCCTATGAATCATCCCTCCAAAATAAGGATAGTGATAATTTTTCAAGTCATGGGAAATGAAATTATAGATATCTATCATCCAAGGTAATCAAATCTATTATAGTTTAATTTATCTTTGAGGAAAATTTGTAGCAAGGAATAAAGGAGAATTAAGAAAAAAAATAAAAAACCCTAGCTATTGTGGGATTTTTTGGGGTTGAGCTCTTGGAGTTAGAAAAATTTTCTGAGGAAGAATATAGAGTATTGGAAAATATGAGAGAAATAAACAAATAGATGAGAGTCATGTTACAGTCCAACCAAGTCTATATAGAAAATTATGAAAATATCAAGAAATTAACAAAAGAAAAAATAAAGATAATAATGTGTAAGTGGAAGGAAGAACCAAAGGTTGTGTAGAAAATTTTGAAAATATGAAGAAATTGAAAAAAGAAAAAATAAGGATAATAATATGCAAGCAAAAGGAAGCACAACTTTTGTGTCAGATAATCCAAGCAATGATCACGAAGAATTATTAGAGTAATATATATATATATATATATATATATATATATATATATATATATATATATATATATATATATATATATATATATATATATATATATAATGTTTATAAACCCTTGCGAGCATATATAATTTCATTAATATTGTTTTGACTAAAAGGTTGCAGGTTCAAGCAAAGAAAATCAAAGATATAAAGTTTGAGGGTAAGAATATTTAGAATTTTTAAGATTTGAAAATTATCATGGATAAATATGTTTTACATTTAGATTTTCATGCTATTGAGATGGGTGATGTGGATATTGTTCTTGGATATCCTGGATGAATTTATGGATACTATTAGCATTAAATTATAAAAAAAGTTTATGAATTTTTGGTATAGTAAAAAAAATAATAGTACAAGATATTTTTCAATGTAAGAGGCAAGGATACAAGGAAAGACAAAAATTTGTTATAAGGAAACAAATCAAGGAAGAAGCAACATAACCTACAATAGCATACAAGAAATAATTAATGACAATAATATCCAAGGAAGACATAGAAAAGCATAAGGAAACACCAAGCGAATGGTACATGAGAGAACAACATGCAAAGGAATTTAAAAAAAAAGGAGCAAAATGTTGAGTCAGAGAAAGTAGAAAATCAGGTTAAGGTTGTAGCATATCACCATCCACACCACCAAGAGTGGCAACAATATTGGAGACATGGCCAAGGGCAACAATATTATGGTTCTACATGGAATTAGAAGGACACTAAGTATGGGCGTGTTTGGAAGATAAAGCATAGTGGTTTTGGTTTTTAGAGTGGTGCAATAGCATTAAAGAACAAATGGATGCATAACTTGAATTACCAAAATATAGTAGTAGAAGCATGAAGCCCATAAAATAATTATGGATGTTCCTGCCATAAACACATACTATCACCAACCAAGATTTCACTAGGATGGATGGATGATCAGGATTGGTACCATCTACTAGCATTGCTTAGAAAATCATATTCTTTAGTTTCTTCTAATGTCTCGAGGACAAAACATTTTCTAAGGGAGTGGAATGTAAGGAACCTAGGGATAGTAATATGGAAATATAATATTATATTGTGTATGGGTCTTATGGATAGTTGGCATGGGCCACACATAAACCCAAGGTGGATTATATTTTAATATTTTATTATATTAATGAGTGGGACAAGGGTTTAGAAAGAAGAGTATATAAAGAATCGAGGTTGTCCTTATAGAAGATAAGTGATATCATTTATTCTTGTCATAGTATTGGCTTGTGGATCAAATATTGGAGTGATTTCCTTCCTTAAGAAATATGATTGTTGTTTTCCTACCTAAAGGATAATTTCTATATTGTATCTACTTCTATGGATTGTTTTGTGTGTAATTAATTTGTGGATACATATTTTGAATATTTTTGTATAAATGTTGAATTAATTTCTATTAATAATAATCAAGGTTCATAATATATGGTCTATGACTATAAAAAAATTTTAGACTATAGAGAAAGCCATCCTTCTTCCTCTAACTCTAGGAGGATTTTATGGGATTGCACATTCTAACCACAAACTTGTTTAAGAAAAGGAATTAAAAAAATGAAATGGATTTAGATGTCATAGGAAGCTCCAACTAATATGCCACCTTTCCAATTTGATAAATCACTTTGTAGGGACCATAGTATTTTGGTGTTAGCTTTTTACTAGCTATGGTTTTTAGAGAAAGTTGTTTATATGTATGAAGCCACAAAATATCATATCATCTATCTCAATTTATCATTTCAAGTGGTGTAGATGTTGTTGTTTATTTATATAATTTTGGGTCTAACAATTATTATCTTTGAGGAGGTGGAGGAAAATTTGACATTAGTCATAAAATAATCTACATGATCCACCTAGGAGAAGGACAAAAGATAGTCTACCAAGGGAAGAGACTTCTAAATATAAAATTTTGTAAATAGGGATATGTTGGTGGAAATAAAATAAGAAGTATTCACCACTATTTTTCATGGGCAGAAAATTAACCCATTGATACTACTTTTCTTGGAAAAAACATTGTAGGTATGTATCAAGACATTTACTAACAATTTTTGGTTGGCCATATAATTAAGATTGATAAGAAGAACATATATTGAGTTGTGTACCACTGAGGGTGAATAACTCCTAAAAATTAATATTGAATATAGAATTGAAATCATGGATAACAAACTTGGGTATACCATAAAAATAGAATTGAAGAATACCTTGGATACCTTGCTAGTAGTGAATGTATATTACAAGGCACAAAAATGGACATACTTGGAAAGGCAATCTACCACCATAGAAATTGCTAGTTTACCCTATGACTTGGGAATGCCTTCAATTAGAATTGGTGATCCATGATAAAAATAGGTTGCAATATTTATTTATACTTAATTGTTTCATCCTTATTCCTCTAGCTCACTTCACATTTGATTAGAAACTTCTCAATGTCCACTTTCTTCTTTTGCAAAAAATGAATGATTTAACCACTTATATGTTTTATGAAATCCATAATGTCCTACCAATATTGAACCATGTAATACCTAATGGATACTATGCTTAATATGAAAAGATCAAATGAGATAAGTGTAGTTATTTATCCTAAGAATTATGTCATACCAAATAAAAAAGGGATTGGATTAAATACCAACATCCACATCATGAGTCAAATGATTTTTTTTTGGATATGGATTCTATTAATTTTGAAACTAGGAGAGCCATAAAGGCATGGGGCTAAATATATAATTTACAGTGATAAAACATTCATACTTGTGAAAAGTACATGTACCACCACATTCTTCTCCTCTTTATTATAATAAATTGCAAATTCATATCTCAAAAGCTTAGCCATCCACTTGTTTTATTTTATATATGAGACACTATTTCAAGAAGTGCTTGACACTACAATGATTCATTTTTAGAATGACCTAATAGATAAGGCTTTCAATTTTTCACTATATGCAACATGGCTAACATCTCTTTCTCATAAGTATAATGGCCTAGTTTTCTACCATAGATTTATTTACTTTCAAAATCTAGGGGATGAGCATCCTAGATCAAAGAAATGTTGATACCTATTCCAAAAGCAACACATTCAATGACAAAAGTCTTGTTGAATTCTAGAGTAGCTAGAATAGGATTGGTGCATATAACTTTAATTAAGGCATTAAGGGATCTTGTAGACTTTTTAGAAAATAAATAAACATCCTTATTTGTGATAGCAACAGGAGGAGCTATAATATTCCCATAATTCCTGAAAAATTTCTAATAATATCCTAAAAGGCCTAAAAATACATGAAAATTCTTGAGAGATTCAGGTAGTGGTCAATCTTACATGGCCCTAATATTGTTAGAGTCCATTTTAAAACCATTACAAGACATGATGTTACCCAGATACTCTACTTTAGACACACTAAAATTAGATTTGGATAACCTGGAATATAACTATTTTTTTTGTAGAAGGTGTATCAACCATTCAACATGATGCAAATTGTTAGAGAATATTACATTATTTGGTATAAATATGAATGTACCTAATGGTACATATATAAATATTAGAATAGGGTTTGATTTTATAGTTTAGGAGTATGATTTATATTTACCTTTATATATGTGTCTGTGTATGATGTGCACCAGTGTCATGTAACAATGTGTGCAAGTGTGTATGTAGGAGTGTGCAAGTTTCATAGAGTAAAGTGTACAAGTAAATAGAGAGTCAAGAGTCATGTATACAAGTGGAAATATGTGAAGCCAAGGATATGATAGATTTTTCATATGTATGAAATAGGAAATATTGCATCTCTCGGATATGTGAGGAGTGCAATAGTCAGGTATTGAAGAGTCGCCTCTTTACAGTTATATAATGGATACAAAGCTCCATTTATGGATATGAAAAAATAAATATTGTAATAGAAGACTCATCAAAGAATATTGAAGCTTGTATGCAATATTTTGAGCAATTATATTGTAAGTGTGCTTATGCATATTGTTATTGATATTGGTCATTTTATTCCATATTATTGTTATTTTCATGAATGTTATGTTCATTGATTTTGGTCATTTAATATATTGATTGCTCTAATATTTGAGTCTACTCAAGATCCTAGATATTGAGACCTATGATAATCTGGCTAAAAATCCAACACGAATGGCTTCCCAAGTATTACTATAAGCTAGGATGTAAAACAATAATACAAATATAAAAAGAAATGGAAGAAAAAATCATCAAAATTTGGAAAGTGTAAACAGAAATAGTAATATTGAAGGGTATGTCTAAAAATTATAATGGCCATCATATGTACAAAAAGTAAGTTTGGGAATATCCTCCTCGTTAACTCTAATTTGATGAAATAAAAATGTAAGTCAAGCTTGGTAAAAATATTTCCATAATGTGATTCATCCAATAAATCATCAATAATAGGAATATGAAATTGGAGCTTATTTTTAGCTAAATAGGAAAATATCTCAATATCATGTAGGGCATACAAATCATTTATATATACTTTCCATCGGATATCCTTATTGAGGTTTTGTCAAAATTCAAAAACCACTACTATAGGATCTAGATGATATATATGTAAGGAGGCTTAATAACATGGTGCAATATTCATTCACCATTCATGTTTGTTTTATTTGTATTAAATAGACAATATAAGAGATAGAATAACCCTTACCAAACTTCAATTAGAACATATTCTTAATTTATGGTCAAGAAAGATGATAGCCATAATGTCTTAATTTCCAAAGAAGCCATTAAAAAGCATGAGTACCCAACTTAAAGATGTCCAAAGTTTAGGATCCATTGTGGGCTTTGTTAACCTTGTAGTTTTGAAATCGTGTTGTTCTTCAACCCTCTTTTTTTGTGGCACCATGCTCTTTGGCAAGAGTTTCAAACTCTCATTGAAACCTCCTATCAAAGCCTAAATGGGACTCACTTATTTTTAAATTTCTTTAGGGCTTCCATTCTCAGTGTGCGGTGGCATAGGGGTGAAGGATTTGTTTCTATCTCTATTTCTAGTTAGACAAGATGGGCCAACGTTCCTCCCTAAAATATCTAAAACTATCATTAGAGGTGGATTATGAGGTAAAAAAAATTCTTCGTAAAGGTGGCCTTCTAGCATGTCTTCAATCCTTTCATGGACACCATGGAGGTCTTTCTAGGATTTTGGATCATTCATGGAGAAAGGGTTGGGTTCAAGCTGGTGGGTTAGAGTTCCAAATATTGGTGGTCTTAGTGGGAGAGGTGACTGTTCTACCAGTTGATGATGGATGCCATAATAGAAAGAAGTATTCCCTTGCGAGGAAATTCAGTTTCTTTCTTTATGAAGACAAATAATTGCCAAATTTGTAGAATGGCTATGATGCTAAGGCTCTCAAAGCCCCATGGAATCGAGTCATCACTATAATTATGGTTTTTCTCACTCTCAATTTGAATAGAGAAGTGCTACATGATGTTCTTGAATCAACTGAGAAGGAAACATCTCATGAATATCCTCTCTTTTCTCTATCACTCCTTAGAAAAAGCTCTGACATATGTGAGGGGTGGGAAAGGTTCAAATCCTATCCACCAAGGCTTAATATTTCTTATTTTTGAGCATGTGGCCAAGATTAATGGTGTAGCAATGGAGGAGGTACTTTCAAATATTGAGTTCCAAAAAATCCCTTCGATTTTTGACCCACCATAAATTTCCTCTAGAACCTCTAGTGAATCCTTTGAGTCTAAGTCTGAAGAGCTTGAGATTCCTTTATCTTCTTCCATAAGGAAGGCCAGGATTATGAGTGGTTTTGTGGTGTCACCTAGTGGTATCAGGGGTTGACATGCATATCACTCAAAATATATCTCCTCAAAGTCAATGAAGGTCAAAAACTCCCCTACTTTGGTGGAGTTATTAGATTCTAAAGAGCTTCCTCCTACAAATAAAAACTAAACTTTCAAAGGATTCAGTCAAAGACAAGGATATTTATCCTTCTTCAAGACTTGAATCTCCTAGCATAATGCCTTTCATCAACAAGTTGGACGAGAAGTACCAAGATTTGCTTGGGTCTCTCTAGGTTGTTATATCTTTTATTAAGGAGATTTGAGGTATGACTCATCAGCAACATGATGAATCAGATGCCCCCAATAAGGAAATGGAGACTTAGGAAATTATCCTTCCAATGTGTAATGTCCTTTATTTTTGGGTTCTTTTTCTTGATTTTTCTAGATTATAATCCTATATTTTGCTCCCTTATGGGATTGAGTGACCTAATTTAGCAGTAAGTAGTTTGGTTGGCTATGTAGGTTAATGTTTACTATTTTTAGTTTGGGGTTCTTGTTTGAGTTTCCAGGCTCATACTTGAACTCTCTCAATTCTATTTTGTATTAAGGTTTGGGGTCCCTTTCAAAACCCCTTTCGTAAAAAAATATGTCCAAATTGACCTTTCCAAATTTAGGAACATGGTGCAATCATATGAGATAATCCATCCTTAAGGGTTATTTCACACAAAAGTAAGGATATTAATTCTAGGAATCAAAACATCATGAATCAAACATAAAGTAAAATTCACCTGTAGTAGAATCTAAATCAATAGCAAACTCTAAATAAACCTCATCCATACCAAAAAAAGTTTTGTTGGAGAGTGGGGTATGCATCTAACCATTACAACAACAACTAAGATCTTGCCTAGAAGGTTGATACTAGAAATATCTTGGATTGTGCTTGAATATCATTCATTGGAAATTACCTAGACCTTAACCTTAACGTTCCTTATATCTTGCCCATAGGCAAGCCTTTAGAATACCCTAGATTATAATACTAGAAATTCTTGACAAGTGGAGGATCGTCCATAGGAATCTTAAGTCTTTTTTATTAATCATTGTACTACTCAAGGGATACCTGCTAGAATTCACTTTCTAATTTATGTTATTATTTTTAATTTTCTTGCTCTATTGTTTTCAAAGCTTATTCTATTTTTATCTGATGAGAGCTAGTGACTCAGAACATATTTGTTTATTATCATTTATTATAGTGATTCTGTTATCCACCTTACTTTGTAAAACTAGAATATACTGATAAACCTTAAGTTTAAGGTTGAAGGGATGATCATAGATGGTGTGGTATTCTATGGAATAAGTGGGAAGAAAAATCAAGGGAGCTTATAGTGGAGCAAACAAGAGGGTTAAAGATATTGATGCCTTCTAAGGTATTATAATGTTTACCTTGATTTCTTATCTGATTCTTTTTTATCTCATACAAATATCATTAGGTAGGTATATAATCCACAAATGCATGTGTACTAATTCCCAAATAGAATAAACCAAAGTGTAAAACATACACCACTACCAAATAACTAAGCCTAAATAGTTCATCAACCATCTAAAAGAAGTATTACTAAATATATACCTTTTTTTCATAAGCTTGACAAGAGGAAAATGAGATAGTCTCCCACAAGGGTCCTAACACATATGATACATTTTTCTTAGATTTGGAAAACATGGACAATATTTCCTAATTCATAATATTATAAAGCAACAACCAAAAAAAAAATTAATTTGAACTATAATGATATTAATTATAAATTACAAGCACTTAGTTAAAATAAGATAGAGTTTATAATTTATTTAGTTATGCTTGGTCTAAATTATTGTAGGATTGATGTTTAAAATTGTGACAATCACATTCATTATGTGACTCAAAGAGGGAAAATAAGACAATGATAAATGATCTATAATGCTTGTTATGAGGCCTTAGGCTTAAATCCTAGTTTATCTACAATTTCAACATGGTATTAGATTTAATATAGATGAACCTATCAATTGTTAAGTGATGAAGAGTTAAAAGTTATGTTAATATTACTTGTTTCTCATCTTATAAAATAACTAATACCTCATGATATTTTTTCTTACTAATAACACTTACACATTTTAAATTTTATAAATCTAGTTATAATACTTGTTAAGCAACCTTAGGTTTAAATCCAAGTTTATCTATGATTTCAACATGTATTATATTTTCTCTTATAAAAGAATGAATACCTCATGATATTTTTTCTTACTAATAACACTTACACATTTTAAAGTTTATAACTCTAGTTATAATACTTGTTAAGAGACCTTAGGTTTAAATCCTAGTTTAGCCCAACCTAGGGTACCTCTAGAGGGTTTCTCTACTTATGGGATCCATCCAAGACTAGAGGAAGACTCCTATCTTCCTCAGAATGAATAAAAAATATTTTATTCTATTGCAAAGACACCAAAGTTAGATGGGTCCTCACAAATGTCTACGCTCCAAACACTCCTTCAAGATGAACTTCTGTCTAGAACACTTTGAGTTAGAAGAGGTGCATATTCTCCAGTGAATTTTGGATGCTTGTGGGGGATTTCAACTCTCCTATCTTTTCCTCCAACAAATGAGGAGGAACAACCATCACACCCAAATGCTATGAATAATATGTAAATTATGTGGACAAAAATGAACTAATGGACATCCATATCAGAGGGGCGAAGTTAACCTAGATCAATAGAAGGTTTAGGAATTAGCTCATCCAACTTAGACTTGACAGGGTCCTTCTTTCCAAAGAAGCTATTTATCTCTTTGTAAATTCCACACTTTGTTCCCTTTCCAAAATTAGCTCTAATCACAATCCACTCCTCCTTGAGGGTCTTCAACTAGCTTCATCATTTTAAACACCGTTCATATTTGAGGCTATGTGGTTCCATCATCCTAATATTAGGAATCTCATCTTTGAGTGGTGGAATAGGGCCTTTTTTGGTCTTCTTATCACCCAAGTTGCCAAGAAGCTTCATTTTATAAAATCTAACCTCACGCAATGGAACAAGGAGATGTTTGGTAACATCTTTGCCAAAAAGAAAGACATCCAATGGTAGTTTACAGTCATAGAAGACTCTATCTAGAAAATAAATTCTTCACTAGACCTTAGAAATTCTAAAAAGAAGCTCCTATATGAATTTCACAATATTCTATGCTATGATAAAATCCTATGGAGATAAGTCCAGAGAAACTTGGTTAAAAGAGGGGGATTCCAATACTAAATTCTTCCATACAACTACTCTCAGACACCACAACTACAATTAAGTTAGATAATTATAAAAACTTGATGGCTCTATGATTGAAGACCCATTGGAAATTAGATCTGAAGTTGTTGCTCATTTTGAAAGCCTCCTAAGCTTAGACAATTCCTATGCTTCTTTAGTGGCTGAAAAAACTTCTAATCAACATCCCCCAACTTATTTCTCCTACTCAAAACTCTTTATTATTGTATCCCTTCACTCATGATGAAAGCAAAAATACTATCTTTTATATGGATAGGGACAAGGCCCCATGTCTTGATGGTTTCTCTGTCCTCTTCTTCCAAAACTTCTGAAATATCATTGGCCCTGACATTGTTGCTACCACTCAAGAATTCCAGAAGAACATGATCATCCCTAAATATGTCAATTCCATGATTTTTGCCCTCATTCCTAAGACCCCTGATGCCAAGTTCCTTTCTAACTACAGATCTATCAGTTTTTGTAATGCCATCTATAATATTATTGCCAAGGCCATTGCCCTTAGACTGATAAGGCGTCTTTCCCTTATTATATATCATTTCCAAGGAATCTCTGTTCAAGGATGTCTCATCACATATGGTATCATCACAATCCATGAACTTATCTATTATATTTCTAACAGTAGGATAGTAGGGTTTTTCTTAAAATTCATTATGAATAAAGCCTTTAACAGGGTGTCATGGAAGTTCCTCTTCTCAATCTAATCAAAGTTTGGCTTCCATGTTGATTGGATCAAGCTCATCAGAGAATGCATCTATTCCACTAGTTTCTCTATCATGGTTAATGGATCAGTTGCTAGCTACTTAAATAGTAATAGAGGACTTAGAAAAGAATACCCTTTATCATCTTTTCTTTTCATCATTCTTACTAAAGCTTTGGGAAGAGCTCTTAAGGTGGTCTACCTCCTTGGATCCATATTTGAAATCAAATCAACCTCTTCTATCAACCCCATTTTGCATCAATAATTTATTGATGATACCATCCTTACCACCTTGTCCTATGTCCCCCAAGCTAAGGTCATCAAATCCATTCTTAATCTCTACGAGGAAGCAGTGGGGCAAAAAATCAATTTCCTCAAAAGTAAGCTTTTCCTTCTCAATACCTCTATTGGCATGCGAATTAAGATAGCTCACATTCTTGGATGGACCATTTCTAGCCCCCCCTCCACCTATATTAGTTTGTTTCTCTTTTGTGGTGATTCCTTGGATAGCCTTTGGACCAACATCATTGAGAGACTTCACAAAAAGCTTGTAGGTTGGAAAGGGGCTCTCCTCAGCCTGTGTTTGTTTTGTATGGAGTCATCAAGTGAGAAAAGAGGTACTTAAACAAGCAAAAATAGACCAAGACACTCACTAAGTCTTAGTCCTACTCCTTTTTACAATTATAGGACCAATGATGTGTTATTGGGATCCCATCGAGCATACCATTAAACTGTCGTAGTCTTTGATTGTCTCACTTAGGACAATCACACTTCACAAGGAGTGACACAATAGGGTTGTAGCTTAGAACACGAGGTTTGGCTCAATTAGGGACCTCTAGGAGTTTTTAAAAGACCGACTCCTTGCTAGGATGTAATCATGAAGGTGCACTTATGATCAACAAAGAAAAAGAGGCGTGAGAAAGTAAAAGTAAAAACAAATCAACAAAAGAAAAGGGGGACAATGTGCTAAGAGATAGGTTAAAATTTTCCTACAAAAATAGACTTGAATGCTATGTGCAAATTTTTTTATCTTATTCATAAATTTCTATAATTTTTTAATAGCTTAATGCTAAATAGTAGAAACATGGTATTTTCTATAATTGTTATGGCTATTTTCAAGGGATTTGTGAAATCATCCTAGTATTTTCAAGTTGCTTAGAAAATATTTTAAGGCCTTTGCAATTCCTAAATCCATTAAAAAATACATGAAATTAAATATAAAACATAGGAGTTTTCATATAATAATATGGTTTTAATGCTCTTAGAGGGCTATTATAATAAGTTGATAAATAATAAATGATATCTTCTTTTTTCATCGAAAAAAATCAATAACTTTCATTTCAAAATTTGAAAAAAAGTTACAATGAGATGGGTATTTTATACCCTCATATAGGCCTTACTAAACAACCCCATTAAAATGTCAAAAGAACAAAAAATTATCCTAAAAGATGACTTCTATCAAAAGAAAACAAGTATCAAAAGGAAGCAGACTATGCACAACTCCCACAACCGTTATAGATGGAAGAACATAGTGGTAGAAAAAGCATATATACAACAATGGGTAAAATAAACCCAAAATCAAAATATGACCACAACAATCATAAAAAATACCACAAACACATCCTCATAGGCCATCACTTAAGAAACCAAAATGGAATTTGGTTGCCATATTGCAATGGTAACAACACAACATTGGTTGAAGAGCACAAAAAATCCCTGGGTCACCAAGGAGATCCTTCCTTAGATGTCAACATAAGTCGTCTCCCTAGGTCAAAACTCTACCAAATAAAAATATTGTCAATGAAAGAAAACAAAAAATTGACCCACCATCACTTCTTCCCATTGTTTCCATTGTGAGCTAAAGTATTCTGAGAACCATGATGATGGCCCACACTACTAACCCTAAACCTACACCCAATATGCATAAACCCTAGTGAAGCCACTAGCAAAAAAACAAATAGACAATAGTGGGAAAAACAAACCCACAATCAAAATAGAGCCACAATAATTGCAAAAAATATTTGCAATCATGCCCCCCATAGGCCATCGCTCAAGAAACCAAAATGGAAGTTGGTTTTATACAATAACAATAGCAATGACCCATTAATGCAGCTTCATATACTATTCATCTAACTTGGTTAGACTTTCTGTCTTCACAATCAATGATAGTATTCTATAGGAATTGCATGCATCTAACTTGGTTAGACTTTCTAGATTTAGTTTCTTTGAGTAATAAAATCATTTTGTTATTTTGCTTATATATATATATATATATGTTTTGGTTGGTTTTACTTTGTTATTTTAGCATTGCATTCTTTCATGATCTTCATTAACTAGAAATTCTAAGTGTTGGATCAATCAAAATTTTGAGTTTCGAATCAGATCATCTTTTGAAGTGTGCTCAAATTTATGCCCTATAACATCCCTTCATGGCCAATAAGGTTACCAAGGTGTTCCTCAACTTTGTTCTCAAATATCAGCAAGACATGCATTGCTCATAGCAATAAATTATAGGAGATATGGTCCTTTTGAGACTCCAACTTTATAAGTGGTTGTCCCTAAAGACTAAGTCCAATCAAAAGTTAGCCCCTGGATTTTATGGCCCTTGTAGGGTAGTTCAATGCATTGGGAAAGGAACATATCAATTGGAGCTTCCTTTGACTTCTTGCATCCACCTTGTTTTTTATGTTTTATTGTGGTTAAAATTGCACTTATTAAAAAAAAAAAAAAAATATATATATATATATACTATTGAAGTCTTGATTGGAAAACAAATCCTATCCATCAAATGTGCATTATTACAAGTGACTTCCATTGTTGTTTACAAGGCAAACCTTATGGAGATTAAGAAAGAAAAGTAAAGTAAGTTTAAAGCATTTTAAAAACAAAATAAAAAATATATGTAATAAAGAATTTAAAGCATGCATATCTTGGGAGCCGGAGAATGAAATAAAAACAGAGCGTTCTATATTATGGAAGCGCACAAAAAGAAATAGTTAGCATTAAGACAATTTCGTATGTATTGGAGATCTAGTGTATTAAGACGATTTCGTATGTGTTGGGGATGTAGCTCAGATGGTAGAGCGCTCGCTTAGCATGCGAGAGGTACGGGGATCGATACCCCGCATCTCCATGACCAGTATTCTGTTTTATAATAAATAGCTTTTTTTAATACCCCGCATCTCCATGACCAATATTCTGTTTTATAAAAAAATTATAATAAATAGCTTTTTTTAATAATCACCGCAGCAGACAGAAAACAAAAAATTATAATAAATAGTTTTTTTTAATAATCACCGCAGCAGACAGAAAACAAATTATGTTATTTGTGAGGGAATTGAACCCGACGTGAATCGAACACGCAACCTTCTGATCTGGAGTCAGACGCGCTATCATTGCGCCACGGATCCGTCAAGATTATTTTCTTCTTCTTAAAAATTTAGTTTATGAAATTTAGGATTCTCCACCCTTGGTTAGCAATTTTAAAGGTTAGTTGGATTGGTCAGTGTTAGTTTGGTTGGGCGAAGAGATCCAGGTTCAAGTTTAAACTTTGGGGTAAACCTGTTGCAAAGGCAATAGTCTGATCTAAATTCTTTGAATACTCAGATTGAAACGATGGTATAAATCCCGAGTATTTGGTGGTCCATTTCAATTTCACGTCGGCTTATAAAACAACTAGATAGAATAAGTTTGGTGGATGGAACCCATATGATTTAAACCTTGCGGTTGACAACTAATAAAAATAATGTGATTATAACCAACTCTCTTATCAAACAAAAAATTCCAATAAACTTTAAAATATATTTTTGGTAATTCGCAAAGGCTTGTAAATTGGAGTTCGCCACTATAATTCATATATGGTGTTCTCTCCAAGAAGAATTATAGTTTTTATTTTATTATAATTTAAAAAAAATTCAAGGTAAGGATTATTAAGTTCAATTGTAAATTATTAAAAGAATTTGAATTTGAATTTGTATTAATGTCCATCGGTGACCAAAAGAGGTCAATAGGACTGTAAAGTAAGACATATACAAAGCAACGGGAGTGCCTAATGCAGCTCCAGAGAAAATAAAGTAAGAAAAACAGTAAAAAATGAATGACATATGATATACAAGATCTGTGGATCAAGGATTACTCCCAACATTCAAGGCTGAAGAGAAGTGAGTGATATAAGAGTTGGATGTCGTCGTAGATGTTCTTTGTTGGAGTCGACGACGAGTTGATCTTGTTGTATCTCTGTGATCACCCTGGCGCTTCTTGGTCGTGGCCTCTGGAGGCTGGAAGAATGAAGTGATAAGTCGGGATCCTGTTATCTTCTGCAAACTGTTACTAAGTAGTTCTTTCCTGAGATTGAATAATTCCCGGATGAAAAGGGCAATGCATCTCTGATCTTCATAATTAATCCAAGATTTTAGTGTATGGGTGTCTCTGAATAAGCAATAATATCTACCTCGTATCTCGTAGTAGACAGGACAGGTGAAAATGAAATGCTCCTCGGATTCCACATCAAGACTGCACAATCTGCAAATACGTTGATCTCTGGGGAGGTGATGATCTGTCTCAATACGCAGCTGGTGGGAGCAAACTCGTAGCTGAGCTAGAGGAAACCTGAGGTTGTGTGACATCTGTATCAAGTTATATTTTGGAGTAGTGATCAATCCATTCTCTAGTTGGAGATAAAAGTGAGAGTAATGGAGCAGTTTTGGTGAAAGAGGTTCCTTTGGATCAGTCCAAGTAGTTTTTATATATGTTGAGTAAATCTCATCTCGAATATCCTTATTGGAGTATGGTGCATTGATTGATGCTTTAGTAGGAGGAGGTCTCATGATGTCTAGGCCAAGAGATTGAAGTAGAGTAGTAGTCTGAGCATACCAACAATTCTTGACCCCTTGATTTGCCAACTGTCTTGAGGATTGTAGTGCTAAATATGGATATCTTCTCATGTTCGACATACAATGAAATCTACGCAGTAAAGAGACAACAAGAAATATTGTTGTTGTAAGCAATGGACGAGCACCAAACTCAGCTAGAATGATGGGATGTGGAACAGTTCTTTTGGAATGAATGAACTTGGACAACATTGAGATGAGGACCCTTTCAATACGAGACCAACCCAACTGTCTGAGGCTAGGGCCCCAAACTTCACAGCCATAGAGCAGTGTAGGGGTAACAAGAGTGTGGAAGAGTCTGATCTTCGTACTGATGTCCTAAAACTGGAGCTGAAAGCATTGCTTATCCAGAGAGGCTAAGGCAACATAACCTTTGTTTAACCTTGCTTGAGATGCAGGGATCAAGTTGAAGGTAGGTCCTATGAAAAGAACTCCCAAGTATGTGTACGATGTGACAATCTCAACAACCTTCCCTTTATATGTGATGTGAACAGAAGAGAGATCTTTCTTGGGTAGGTTGAATGTCATGATTTTTGTTTTCTGGAGATTAACTTCTAATCCATGCAAGTTAGAGTATGTGCCAAGTATGTCCAGTTGTTGTTGAAGTCCTCCTGTTGTATGTGACATTAGGATAATGTCATCAACAAATAGCAAAATGGCAATAACACTACCAAAAAGTAAGCAACCTGTACTCTTAGCCAGAGAGTCCATAATGAGCACCTCCAATTCATCAATATACAATCCAAAGAGTGTAGGTGAAAGTGGGCAGCCCTGTTTAACCCCAATAGTACTATGAACATCTTTTGTTCTGAGAGATCCAATTTTAACCTGTCTAGTGACTTTTTCATATAAGGTCATAACCAACAAAGTAACCTCCTCTGGAATTCCTAGATCCTTCAACCTCTGAAGTAGTAACTATCTGGGAACAATATCAAATGCTTTCCTGTAGTCAACAAAACAACAATAGACCCTACGTTTATTGGCTTTGGCTTCTTCAATGATAGCTCTGAGAGTTAGAATGTGATCACAGGTACGATGATTTCTTCTGAAACCTGCCTGCCCCTTTGCACGAAGTTTCTTAGCCTCAACAAAATCAGAGATAAAAACATCAAGAACTGTTGCAAAAAGTTTTGCAAGAGTATGACCAACCATAATAGTTCTGTAATTGTTTGGATTTAGCGGATCTCCGGATTTATGGATGGGATGTATGATATTCGAAGACCAAGAGGGTGGGAACCCATGAGTAACTATATGATTGAAGAGTTTGGCAATATGGACCGCCAAGACTCTAGGGCTATGATTAAGAAATTCTGCCTTCAAATTTTCAATATCAGCTGCTTTACCAGTCTGTAGTTTACGAATAGCATGAAAAATCATTTCATCAGTAAAGAAGTTACAATGTGATGGTCGTGGGTTGGGGATAATTGGGGCATGGTTTGGGATATCATAGAGTGAGCCAGCATAGGTGTACCAAGTGTGAGGGTCAGAAATGGGACATGTTTTCTTTTTGGGTAGAAAAATACGCCAAAAGTTTCTGGGATTAAGTTTGAGCATGACTATAATTTCTTGTCTTTTTCTTGATAAGAATTGATGCTTTTTCTTCCTAAGAAAAGAACGGTAGTGGTTTTGGGCTAGCTTGTAATTCAAGGGATCAAGACGACCTACTGACCGGGTGAGCCTATGTAAAGCTTTACATTCTGTGTCAAACCACGAGTTACGAGGGCAATGGCCACGGGACTGATGAAAAGAGCGGGTGGTATGGGGAAAAGACTCAACAACTGCCAACCATAATGCTTTAGAAAAATAGTTCACTTTCTCAATGGGATCTTGAATTGTGTGAATATGGGTAAGGTAGGTTTTAAGTTTTTCTGTGTACACATCATCATAACTGTGGTTAAAGTGGATTTTGGTAATTATTTTGGGAGGGGGTGGAGGGGCAGGTTCAGGTTTGGGAACAAATGGAAGGTTAAAGGTGAGGAAGGCATGATCTGCTAAAGGAGGTACACTTGAGATGCACAGATCAGATATGGTTAAGGCAAAAGGTGGGTTAGCCATCACATAGTCAACTACACTAGCTCCACCAGCATGTGGAAAACATGTAAAATTATTGGAAAGAGGGAACTGCTTGATGCCATTTAGAATGATTAAATCATGAGACTCGCCAAGGTTAATCAGGTGCTTACCATAGGGTGTGATGGTAGTGTCCGCATCGGTTGAGCAACGAGAAATGCCCAAACTATCATGATCAAGCTCCTTTAGACACAGTGGATCTGAAGAAACATCATATATAGAGCATTGTGCAGTACCTGTACGTGCATTGAAATCACCCACTAGCAAAATATCATCGAGGGAGGAGAATTTAGAAATTTTTGGAAAAATATCTAAATATGGTGAATCTCCATCTGATGTCATTGCATATGAAGAGTAGGTTGGAGGAAAATAGCACACTGATATATAGAGCCGACTGAGTGGTGGATTTCTATCCAGAGAGATCCACATAAATCTGGCATGAGAATCTGAGCATTCCAAATGTATAGAAGAGGCAAGACGATCCTGGAACAAACAAGCAACACCTCCTGAACCCTTAGCACCATGTTGAGTCTTCGGTATTTGTGCGGACAACCATGAGTAGCCTGTATATGAGGGGAGCGACTTTGTGCTAGTCTCATGTGTTTCTATGAAGAATATAATATCTCTGTTCTGAATCACATCATCTGTTGAACCTAGGGAAAAGAAGAGAGAACCACCACAATTCCAAACAACGATTGATAATTCAGTCCGAAGACTCAGAGCCTGACGTCATGTTGAGCGGATTGGCCAAGGCTTGGTCCAGCCTGTGGGAGGGGTATCTCTAATCCAAGCTTTTCCATTTCGGAGAACAACCCATTTACCTTGTTTCCTTGCTTCTATCATTCTGTTTCTATTGTCTTTAAATTCTTCATACTACAATCTGGTCAAATCTTCATCAAGATAAATCTTATCAGTCATATTAAAAAGAGTTTTCTTAGACTTAAGGGCCTCTAGCCTATCCTGCAGGGTGCGAAAGCGCATGATCAGAGAGTTATCCTGTGTATACCATACCCTTTCTGGTAGAATTTCCTTCTGGCTTAAGGTATTGTGCAAAAATTCAGTGGTCATTTTCATTGGGTCCCCTTGATCTTGATCTTTCAAACCTCTCACTCGAAGGTTCAATGATTTAAATTGCCTCTGACGTTCCTCAACAAACTTAGCTTGAATGACTGCATCTACTAGAGGGGGGGTTTGCTGAATTTATTACCTTTTACCATCTGAGCCCATGATTCCGCACCTGTTGTCTCTAGCTTGGTTGCTAGATTTTTTTGGTCTTCTCGATTTGTAGAGAGCTCAGCGCAGAGATTTGCGATATCCTCCATATTAACAGTGTTGAATTTAGAAGCCATGTTTTTTTGATCCTCGTGGCTTGCATTGAGTTCGGTGCGCAGTCCGATAATCTCTTCTCTGATGCCAGGAGAAACGTCCTGAAGCTTAGCTACTATATCTTCTAGCTGGGAAATGCGCTCGGTTTGTGCATGGATAATAATTTTCTGTTCAGAAGCTTGAAGGGAGATCTCTAGAAAATGCTTCTCAAGAAGATCGAGCTTAGACTGAAACCCTTGTTCGAGCAGATCCAACCGTTCCTGTAGGTCAAAATTTTGGATTCCAGTCTTGACCTTCGAACCCATATTGATAATCAGAAAAACCCTAATTTTTTAATCAAAAAACCCTCAGCAGGTGAGGCAATACAACACTGAATTACAATTAAAATCATAGCAACACCACGCGACTGAAGCCCCCCTTTAGAGAATTTATGGTGCCCTTGGATAGGGTTGCAGAACTGGCGGTGGCGACGTGGTGTAGTCGTTGACCGTGTTGTTTGTCTATGGCTGTTGTGGCTGTTGAGGTGGAGCGGAAGATAGTACCAATGTCTCTGTGACGGTGCTGGGTTTTGGGAGGGAGACGAATCAATGTGGAGACCGATTGGGTTAAAATATTGTGGGTCCGTGTTTCGATGACTGTTAGGTTCAACATGATTATTTTTCTTATACATAAATATTTTTATTAATTTTATTGATTTCTATTATTTTATTTTCATTTTTATGTTTTTTTATAAATCTTAAAGTAAGGGATAACCTTAAGACTACTTTCATTTTTATTTAGAGAGGTATTTTTATACTATTAGAGATAAATCAAGATGATTTATTGGATCAAAATTAACCTAATTGACATTGCATCTTCTTTAAAAATTTTAATTCTTTTTATGTTTAAACTTACATGTTGTACTTCCTCATTATGTATATCCTTCTTACTCTATTTAAATGGTTGCTCTATATAGACCATGATGACCTTTACCATATTATGAGATGAAGATCCTATATTCATAACTTTTTTGGGATTAGAAAATGCTTTATCTAAGTCATCATATACTATAATATGACCCCCTTTGTTGTATATTTGAGTTTGTCTTATGACACAATTTTTCATCTCTTTCTCAGTTGTTTTCAATTTGGAACCTCTTTCTATATTTCTAGTTTTTAATATTTGTGACATCTAAATGTGATATTTTCATAATCCACTTGATGATCCCATTATCTTTATTCAAACTTAATATATCTCAAACTTAATCCTCTTGAGCACCACAACGGAGCTACAACGTGAGGTTTGGCTCAATCAGAGGCCTCTGGGAGATTTTACAAGGCCGAATCCTTGTTAGGATGTGTGCTCAACGAAGTAAAAAGGGATGTAAGAAAGTAAAAGTAAAAAAAACTCAAAAAAATAAAAGGGATGCGATCACCAAGAGATGCGCTAAGATCTTCCTACAAAAATAGGCTTGAATGCTACGTGACAGCAATGAACACTTCCTCTTCTTGACATAGCGAAGCACATATGAGAGTTACCAGTTATATGCATGCATAAGAAGATAAGTAATGTTGGAGATCCAAGAATGTGACTCGATACGAAAATAGATGGAGACCCCTCACATACACATACACTTAATAAAACCTAAAATTTAAATAAATAGTCACAAATAAATATATACACACAAAGACGAGTCTGCAGGGGGCCACAAATGACTATACCAAAAAATAGACATAGGCTCCCATGTATATATATGCAAGAAAGATTTTACATAGATTGTATTAGAAGCAAAGGTTCAAGCTTGCCTAAAATCCGCTCACGAGTCCACTATTTTTACAAAAATAAATGAAAGGAAAACCTACAAATTTATACAATTACAAACTCGTTGATCATTGTATAGTCTAAACATACAACTATTTATATCTTACAAAAAAGAAAAATTTCCTCCAAAATCCTCTACAAATAAATTTGATAATCTCATCTACTTTTCCTAGGGAATTTTATTACTGAATGACATACTTATTTAATCACAATGACTAATCAACATGTATCAATACCAAACTTTTTCTTGAATGAGCATCTGAGATAATTACTAAGGTTATCCTCTGGTAGGTGGTCTTCGTATCCTAAGTCGAGGATGAATTAACTCAGCCTATCTACCTTTGTCACTTTTGATTTGACACAGCCATCCATGTTTTTTTGGCTTTCTATCATCCCTCACAGATTGGTCAGGAGTTTCCTTGTTGGTGCTTTATCGTAGATTACAAAATCTTCGATATCGAGACTTATCCCAAAGGACGAGCTCCTTTAGTGCTCCTTTGGTTATCTGTTAGGATTTTTGCTAAATGGATTTTTGCATAAGTCTCGATTGTTGGGAGTTCTTTTAGCCTATTTTTCATGAGCTAGACAAACCTTTGATCATCAGTTATCGAGGTTTTTCCTTAGTCGTAAGCAGGTAGTGGAGAAGCACTACAATAATCTTGCTTACATAATGTAGCGATGATGCATGTGGATCATGAATTTGTTTTAATTTGTATGTGTGTATATGCACAAGTAGCACTTATACAAAAAGAAGTAAATATAAATAATTTCTTTTAATGTTCACCAATGACCTAAATCAGTTAGTGAGATCAAAATATACATTTGATTATAATAATCCATACAAAGCCAAAATTTTGCTTGAAAGATACAAATATTACAAAGCATACAAATAAATACTCTATCCTAATGAATTGGTTGTCTATATCTATGTGGAATGGCATCATGTTGAACATATGCAAATAAAGGTTAGCATAGATATAATACAAGCCTAATACAATCAAAACACAATGGAGGCTCAATCATATGTGCATATTAGGGAGTGGTGAAAGGATATAAGCATAAAATTTAATAATTTATATTTTATTGTCATTCAAATGAATATATATATATATATATATATATATATATATATATATATATATATATATTATATAGAAAAGGAGAAATATTCTTTAAGCACCAATATAAAACTTAATGAGATCTATAAATAACTAATCCAACATGATTATAAAAAATGAAATTGTTGCTATAATGATAACATAATCATGAGTTGGATGTGAATATAAAGCATATTATTATTGTGTAAGACTTATTAGTATGGACATGTTATGGCAGCTAGGAATTGATGTATGGGGATATGATACTATATTTTATAAGGGTTGGTATGGACCACACATAACCCAAGGTTGATTATATTACTATTATATTATAATAATGAGTGGGATGAGGGTTTAGAAGCTAGCTTCTCAAAATACAATTAGAAGATGGGTATATAAAGAAGGGATATTATCATTGTAATCATCATGGAGATCATCATATGAAGTATTACTTGTAATCATATTTGCCCACGAGGTGGCTTATGAAAATTTTCCCTCTCTAAGTATTGCTCTAATCTTGGGAGATCTTATGGAGTTTCCTTCCTTAAGGAGTATTATTGGCGTTGCCCTACCCTAAGGGTATTATCTATCTCTATTTCATTGTGTGGATTATCTTTGTGGAAAATTATTTGTGGATATAAGATTTGATATTTTTGCATAATGGTGAATGATTTTTTGTTACCAAGAAGAATGTTTTATAAAATTTGGTATTAGAGCAACGATTTTGGCAAAGTGAGGATTATATTTTTATGAATTGTAAAATTAGGACCATTTTTTTCAAAAAATGCCTCATCTTTTAGGAGCCATATCTTTGTGAAAGTTTGTCCAATTTAGACGATTCTTGGACCATTTTTTGTGGAATTTAAAGATATTTAAAATGAGTGGTCATATAAAGGAATTTAAGAAATATTTATGGAGATACAACCCTATGAAGTCATCCATTTGGAAAAAGGGTAGCCAAAATTTTTCAAATCATGCTTTTTCCAAAAAAATAAAATTTGATATATATTTCAATCACGGGTAAACAAATAATCTATTGTTGTGTGTGAAGGAGATTTTTTTTTTGGAGGTTTGGATTCAAATCGGTAGGGAGAAATATTTTATGAAATTGTACTTCATAAAACCTAGTTTACATTACCTTTTTGTTGGGGCATGAACTTATAGAGCTACAAAACTTTTCTGGAGAATATGATATTGATGTTAGAGATTGGTGGCTATAATTTAAATTATTGTATTCTACTAGTTATTTATGACACCTTATCCTTATTTTTTTTATCTTGGAGAAGAATCTATCTCTTGGTTTTATAGTTTTTGTAGTGCCCATAATTGTGAATTGGCTTGGGAAAAACTAGAGCAAGCATTCAACGGAACCTAAATAAAAAGATAGTTAGTTTGAAGGATACACTCAAAGGTTATGAAAAAGAAATAAACATGCTTCAGAAAGAAAAAAAGAAATTAAAAATATAGAAAATTTAAAAAAATTAGTAGAAGGTAAAAAATATGTCAATGTGCAAACAAAGGAAACCACATATTTGGTACTAGATAAGTTAAAAAGTGGACAAAGGGATTTGTTTGAATATAAAAAATCTATTTTGTAGGTTCATGGTTACATTAAGAAGAAAATTGTTATAATATCCATTAACCCTATGAGTAGATATAATTTTATCAATAGCTCTTTGGCTAATAGGTTAAATGTTTAGGCAACAAAAGTAAAGGATATATAGCTTGAGGGTAAGAATGTTCAAATTTTTGAAGATTACCATGGATAAATATGTTTTACATTTAGATTTTCATGCTATTACGATGGATGTTATGGATATTGTTCTTGGTTATCATTAGTTGTATTCTTTAGGTACTGTTAATATTAATGTGCAAAACAATTATGAAGTTATGGTACAGGAAAAAGAAGATATCTTTATGGGTTATTTCTCAGTTTATGGAACAAGGATCTAAGGACCAATAGAAGAATCAAAATTTGAATCTATAGTAGTAAAAGCAATAGAGTCCATGGAAGAAGCAACAACAAAGTCCAAGGAAGCTTTGTTAGAAGCACACAAGGATGCACCAAAAGAAGGGAACAAGAGAGAAGATCATGAGAAAGAATTTAAAATAGAGAAAAAAATGTTGAAGAATCAAAGAAAATAGAACATCAAGTTAAGGTTGCAGCATATCACAACCCACACCATCCTAAGCGACAACAATCATGGAGGTATGGCTTAGGGAATCAATATTATTTTGGATCTACACAAAGTCAAAAGGGCACCAAGTATGATAGAGTATGGTAGAGAAAGCATACTGATTCTACTTATTAGAGTTGCGTAGTAGCATGAAGGAAAAAATGGACCCACTATTCGAATTATTAGAGTATATCAACAAAATAATGGACCCAACAACATAGTTATGGATGTTCAAGTGGTATAATGGCAACTTGGCATCATCAAAGGCCACCACCAACCAATATATCACTTGGATGGATGGATAATCAATATTGATACGAGTTGTCATGACCCTACCATGGAGACCTTTTTCATATGATGGGCTTATGAATTTATATATTGTTTTAAATGATAGATTATATGGATTTATGATGATTTGATGATGAATAGGATGCTACTAATGGATTTATATGTTTGCAGGAATAGGCATCTTCACAAGTGGGCAGAAAATTGATGGCTAAAATAGTCAAAATGATCTGACACATGATATATCCATTTTAGACCTAGTTTATGCCTTTGCATTTTGATATGTCATTTTTGCATTTGCATTTTATTTGGTATCATGTTGGCATTACTAATGTGCTTTGTGTTGGACTATGGAAGGAATGTCTAATGTATTTAATAAAAAGACTTATTAATAATAAGGAAAGGAAACTAATGTGCTAAACATTAGAATAAATGAAAATAATGACATTTATTAAATAACCTTGCAATAGCTTCGAATTGAAACCTAACTTAACAAAATGTTATTACGGGTAGTTGTGATTTCGTTTCCTTGAGTGAATTCTCTTCAGGTTTTCTTTAAACCCTTATGGAGAAGAAGGATAAAATGGTTGCTTTTATGTTTTAAAAAGAGATTGTTTCTCTTAAAGATAGTAGATACAGAGAGATTGTGGAGGTTTACATAAGCTCAAGCATTGAAGGATTGCACTGACTTTGAGAACCTGAATCCTCTCTAGACAAGTAATTTTGTAACAAAGAAGGTACTTTGTAAGCATCTTCATCTATATGATATTATGTCTCAATGTTTTAGAAAATGCTTGTCGAAAATCGCATTGCTTGGGTTTTAAAAAGAAACAAATACATTGGATTGTATTACCCAAACTATGTTTAGAATGCATATAGACCTACTTATTGAGACTCTCTATATGTATCCTTTTTATCATCCAATGGTAGTGGTATTGCTTTTTAGAAGGACTATGATATTTGTAACAAGTGTGGTCGAGAGTGTCATTCTCTCAATATCATTTAGGGTTTTACCTGATGGTTTGTACCTTACAAAATTGAAAACAAAAGATATTTAAGGTTTTATTATGGCTTGTCTTGCCTTACGTGGAGGGGCCACGTAGAATCTAGCTAAGTGCCTGAGACCATAAGTCAAACTGTGTGTTGAATGCTACTTTGTGCTAAAGATATAGACACCATTGTCCAATCACTTTGCTATGCAGGATTTTGATTGCCAGACAGAAGCCATACTCAATCTAGATGTGCTTGCTCATTTTCGTAGGAGGAATATTCATCCCCGAGTGTGAAATGTTTGTTTTTCGATGCAATCATCTGTAGGCGTTAAAAGGAAGTAAATTAATTTATTTAACCCAAATTTAAAAGGGCTTTTGATTATTAAAATAATGAAGCCTCAATTCTTGCATGTTTACAAGGATTGAACACCCTCAAAAGAGGCACCACTTCCTTAAAAACAAATTTCCCTACATAGATCATGGAATGATTTATATAATTCGTTCATATTGTGATTAGACCATCAAATTAGGACATAGGGACATAGGGTATTCATTAAGGTTTGATTTAGATTATATTTTGTGGTTCATATGGTAAAACATAATATTTGTGAGGGGATTATTTTAGCTTATGATCCTTTCTCTTGTGATTTATTTTAATGAATGTGATTGATAAGGATGAATTGTGAGTGTCATCATAATATAGGAAGATATTGCAAATGGGTTTGTTTTATTTGTATTTTCCTTCAATAGAAAACTTGCTTATAGCTAGAACTATAGATAAATGATATTAGAGTGACTTCTCTAAAGATAATATGGATTACTAAATGATTATATGCACTAAAATTTTAAACATGATTAAGGGATTATGATTAAATGATTAGAGTTTCCTTTGAAACATTAATAATATGGATGAAGTGTTGTGTAGACTCTATGGAAAACTAAACTATTATTTGAGTTATAAATGGATTAATTGATTTATTGTTTAGTTTGTTTTTGGTAATCAAAATATGACAAGATATATGTATCCTTAGAAGATAAAGAAAGTTATTTTTGTACGGTGATAGAGAAGGATATTAATGTTGTATTTTTAAATATGTATACTTTAGGAAAGTAAGTAAAATATTTATATGGATTATTATTCTTGTGGGAATTCATACAAATACCTTTAAAATATAAGAGATATGTCTTGGAAATAGGGATTGGAACTTTGTTAGGACCCTCCTAACATATTATAATTATATATTTATTAGGGGGTGCATCTTTCCAACCGCACCCCATCCTTCATATTTATGCACATCACCATATTCATTTTAGGACATCAATCATCAAATACATTTCAATTTATTCATATTGTTTGGATTCCAACAATATTCAAAGCAATTCTAAAACAACGATTCTACTTATAGTTGCATTCAATTCACATTTAAATATTTGGTATCTTATCATCTGTTATCAGAGCTTCGTTTCGAGGGATCTATTTATAGCCATTTCTACTCCTCGCCATATTTTATTTTATTTTCACTTGTTCTTCATTAGCATTCATCTTCCATCTCTGGTTGTTTTCCATTGCCAAAAATAGCCTTCATCGAGCCATAAAGCCACCCACTACCATTTTAAACATCACCAGCTAAAAGCGACGTAAACGAAGACACCAAAATCTGGGTGACGAAACAGAGAAAATTGCAGACATCCAATGAGCATTTGACGTGGTAGAGGAATATTCTTTTGAAGCCATAAACATTTCAATTTGCCAATAGCAAAAATCTGCATCAACAGACGATCTCCTAAATATTTCAGGCAGCATAACACCATCTCCGGTGAAAAACCAGGAAAAACCGGTGAGAGAAAATTTAAATAAAAATCGAGATTGGAAAAAATTTATTAAAGTCAATTTTTGACCGCCTGCCGCCGCCGTGCTCGACTTGCCCGCCTGCCGCCACCGCCATGCTTGACTTGCCTGCTTGCTGCCGCCGCAGTGCCGCCGTGTTTCACTTGCCACCTGGCGCCCCATTTAAACTTTTGACAAAAAGTTTAAATATTTGGCAAGATAAAAAAATTATCTAAAAGTCAAAAATTAAAATTCTTAAGTTTTCCGGCGATCGTGGCATTGGAAAATCAATTTAAAAAAATATCGACGTCTTAACGTAAAATAAAATCGTGGGATTACATCCCACATTCATTGGAAAAACAAAAACAAAGGTTTAAATTGAAGACAACCTTCAATCACGTGGTCCTCCGAAACTTCGTGCAAACCCACCCTCGTATGCCACTTGTTCGTCATCAAAGTGTGTGCCCTCAAAACAAATCCCTCCGCCAGCCGCCTTGCATTCGCTCCACCCCGCCTCGTGCTTCATATCGGGCCCTGTTGTGCTGACTCACTCCATAATTCGTGCCGGTTCATAATAAAATCTAAAGGCTACTGTTAATAAACAGTGAGCACCGAATTAAATTTTTTTTTTTTTTGGCAAAAAGTTTCTAACTTTTTGCAAAGTTGCTAAAACAACTTTTTTGACAACTTTTATATACCAAAATTGCACTATTTTTCTCATCTACCAACTGCAATGGCCGACGGACGACGATCATTGGATTCCATCCACGAGAAACACGAAAGGCTCGCTGAAGAAGTTAAACAGGAAAGAGAGGAGAATTCCCGTAACACAAGAGAACTCTTCGAGAAAATATTTGCAATGGATGTTAAACTTGATGCCATCAATCAAAAACAGGCAACAACACAAGCAAACTCAACCAACAACGGGTCATCAAACCGAGCAATGTTAGGAGGTCCACAAACTTCCATTCTACCACGGACGACCAAATTAGACTTCCCAAAATTTGAAGGCGGAGACCCTACAAACTGGATCTACCGAGCAGAGCAATATTTCTCACTAAATCAAATTCCGAAAATACAAAAAGTGCATATCGCCTCCTTCCATTTGGAAAATGACGCCATCCAATGGTACCAATGGTTCGAGAAAACTAATGGCACTCCGACGTGGTCAACCTTTACACAGAACCTATTAGTACGATTTGGCCCTAGCAAGTTTCAAAGCTTCACAGGGGCCCTCACTAAATTATGCCAAACCACTTCATTAAGCGAGTACCAAGCAGAATTTGAAAGGTTAGCTAATCGAACATCCGGATTAGACGCTGCCTTCTTTCAAGAATGTTTCGTTAGCGGATTAAAAGAAGAAATTCGAATTGAGGTACAAATGTACAACCCTACAAACATGTTAGAGACCATCGGCCTAGCGAAATTAGCGGAAGACAAAATCAAGGCACGGAATCGGTTCACGAAACCAACTTGGGGGAAACAATCAAACACTTATACCAACCCCAAACCAATGCAAAATGGACGAACCCAAAACTCCTACACAACCCCCAAAATTAACCCCGCTCTACCAATTAAACGTCTGAGTTTCGAGGAAATGAAGGAAAGACAAGCTAAGGGTCTTTGCTACCATTGCGATGAGAAATTTGATAGAAATCATAAATGTGCCTCACGGAAATTATATATTCTAGATGCCACAGAGGAAGGAAATTCTACTGAAGAGGAACCTGAACTCGAAGTAGAGGTATTATCCAACACACTTGAAAGTGACGAAGAAAATGCACCAAAGGTTTCCTTCAACGCCCTTGCCGGATTTTCTGCCCCTCAAACAATGCGAGTAAAAGGGTATTTTAAGAAACAAAACCTTACCGTGCTCCTAGATTCTGGTAGCACGCACAATTTTATCGATCCAAAGGTGGCTAGACAAGCAAATTGTTTTATATACCCTTGCAATAACTTCGAAGTGATGATTGGAAATGGCGGAAAAATTGCATGCAAAGGAAAATGCAGAAATATAAAACTAACTATGGGGGTTTATACCATGCAAAGCGACATGTACGTTCTACCCCTAGGGGGGTGCGACATTGTACTAGGCGTACAATGGTTAAGAACCTTGGGCGTAGTCCAATGGGAATTTGATGAACTATGGATGAAATTCACAACAAAGAACCAAACCTATATTATCCAAGGCCTGAAATCAGGACCTTCCCAAATCGTCAACTCGCATAGAATGGAGAAAATTATCCGAAAAGGAAACAAAGGAATGGTCGCCCAATTATTTTCAATTCAACCTAGTCACAAAGAAGACGAGACACCCGAGTTACAAAAGATTCTAGACCACCATAAGGCGGTATTCAATGAACCAAAAGGACTACCTCCACAACGAAGTCACGATCACACTATTCCACTATTTCCAGGGCATCAACCTCCTAATATTAGGCCTTATCGTTATCCATACCTCCAAAATACTGAGATAGAGAAATTAGTACAAGAGCTTCTTACGGCAGGAGTCATTAGACCTAGCAGAAGCCCTTACTCCTCTCCAATTATTTTAGTTAGAAAAAAGGATGGTTCGTGGCGTTTATGTGTCGATTTTCGAGCACTTAATAAAATGACTATCAAAGATAAATTTCCTATTCCGGTCATAGACGAGCTATTAGATGAACTCCATGGGGCAGCTTATTTTTCCAAGTTGGACTTACGGTCAGGCTACCACCAAATACGAGTCAATGAAAAGGATATTCCTAAGACGGCCTTTCGCACTCACGAAGGGCACTACGAATTCTTGGTGATGCCATTTGGCCTTACCAATGCTCCTTCTACCTTTCAAAGTCTAATGAATAAGGTATTTCACCCTTTCCTTCGTAAATTTATATTAGTTTTCTTTGATGACATTTTGATTTATAGCAAAACATGGGAAGAACATTTGGACCATGTTAGACAAGCGTTACAAATCTTGAAGGAAAATCAACTTTATGCAAAAAGATCAAAGTGTTCCTTTGGAAAACAAGAAATTGAATACTTAGGGCATGTTGTCTCAAAGAACGGCGTGATGGTAGATCCTTCCAAAATCGAGGAGGTGAAAAATTGGCCTATTCCAAAAACCTTAAAAGCTCTACGTGGGTTTCTTGGACTAACGGGATATTATAGAAAATTTGTCCAAAATTATGGTAAAATCGCTGCTCCTCTAACAGCATTACTTAAGAAAAACGCTTTCAAATGGTCGCCTAAAGCAGACGAGGCCTTTATCACCTTGAAAACTGCAATGTGTACCACCCCTGTTCTAGCCATGCCCAACTTTTCTAAACCGTTCGTCATTGAAAGTGATGCTTCAGGAATAGGAATGGGAGCCGTACTCATGCAGGATGAAAGACCTATAGCTTTTATAAGCAAAGCATTTTCTCCTAAGAATTTAGCTCGCTCTACGTACGAAAAAGAGATGTTGGCAATCGTCCATGCTATTCAACATTGGAGGCCTTACCTTATTGGCCAACATTTCATTATACGCACCGACCATCATAGCTTGAAGTATTTTTTGGAACAAAGGACTAATACCCCGGAACAACAAAAATGGGTTACTAAACTTCTTGGCTATGATTATGAAATTACATATAAAAAGGGCAAGGACAACATGGCAGCCGATGCACTTTCTAGAAAATTTGAAGATATGCCTCAAGTCCATGCTCTTTCCTCCCTTATTCCTAAATGGGTAGATGAGGTGCATGAAGAATGGATAAATGATCCTACTACCCACGCCTTAATTCAACAACTTCAACATAATCCTAGTAGCAAACCTCCATACACTTGGAAGGACAATATATTAAGATACAAAGGGAGGATGGTCCTCATCCCCAATTCAACTTATCGAAAAAAACTTCTTCACGAGTTACATACCTCACCCACCGCAGGCCACTCAGGGTTCTTAAAAACCTATAAAAGAGCCACTACCTCCTTCTATTGGGTAGGGATGAAAAATTACATCAAAAACTTTGTAAAAGAATGTGAAGTTTGCCAAAGACAAAAGGGGGAGACCCTCGCTACTCCAGGATTACTTCAACCTCTTCCTATACCCACCAAAACATGGGCAGATATTTCTATGGACTTTATTGAAGGATTACCAAAATCAGGCGGAAAAACAACCATTTTTGTAGTCGTTGATCGTTTATCTAAATATGCCCATTTTTGTCCAGTGGCTCATCCTTATACCACTAGCACTATAGCCCACCTCTTCCTCGATAACATCTTTAAATTACATGGTATGCCCTCCACAATTATTAGTGACCGTGACCCAACTTTCACTAGCACCTTTTGGAAGGAATTGTTCAAGTTACAAGGTACTCAACTTCGTATGAGCTCCGCTTACCATCCTCAAACCGATGGCCAAACAGAAGTTGTAAATAAATGCTTGGAAACATACCTTCGATGTTTTGTTTCTACTCAACCACTCCATTGGGTAAAGTGGCTTTCACTAGCGGAATGGTGGTATAACACTTCATACCATACGTCCATCAAAATGACTCCTTATGAAGCACTATATGGTCAAACACCACCATCCCTCACTTCCTATATTCCAGGGACTACAAAAGTCCATGCGGTGGAAACAGAACTTGCTACTCGAGATGACATACTACGGATCCTAAAAGAGAACCTACACACCGCCCAGCATCGCATGAAGCAGCAAGCCGATCAACATAGAAGCGAACGTAGTTTCCGCGAGGGGGATATGGTTTTCTTACGTCTCCAACCTTACCGGCAATCCTCTCTTAAACAAAAAGGTTCTCAGAAGTTAGCACCCAAATTTTACGGGCCGTATAAAATTCTCCAACGTATTGGGGCCGTTGCTTACAAACTTGAGCTTCCTCCCTCTTCCAAAATTCACCCCGTATTTCATGTATCTTGCCTTAAGCTCGCAGTCGGAACGCATATCACGACACAAACCACTCTTCCGGAATTCTCCGAGGATGGAGTACTTCTAGTCGAGCCAGAAGCTATCTTGGATCGCCGCTCTCGTCACCTTCGTACTCGCGATATCACGGAAGTTTTAATCCATTGGAAAGGTCTACCTTTAGAAGACGCGACGTGGGAAACTCTTCAAGATATCCAGCAGAAATTTCCAAATTTCCAGCTTTGAGGACAAAGCTCTTTTAAGGAGGGTGGCATGTTAGGACCCTCCTAACATATTATAATTATATATTTATTAGGGGGTGCATCTTTCCAATCGCACCCCATCCTTCATATTTATGCACATCACCATATTCATTTTAGGACATCAATCATCAAATACATTTTCAATTATTCATATTGTTTGGATTCCAACAATATTCAAAAGCGATTCTAAAACAGCGATTCTGCTTTATAGTTTGCATTCAATTCACATTTAAATATTTGGTATCTTATCAAACTTAGTAGATAGATTAGGACTTATGGGGGTCCTTAAGTATCGAAGCTTGGAAGAATGAATGAGGAATTCATTTGAGGGAATTATGGGGTTCCCTTATTGTTTTGTAAGATAAATTAATGTTATGCATGTCTTAGGGACATAAGAATTATGGGGTTCTTATGTAATGGCCTTGATGTGTTGGTAAAAGGAATAAGGGATTCCTTTATATGTAGCTATATCAATGAATTCCAGACTTATGCAATAAAAATGAATATTTCAAGGCTAGGTTTTTCTTGAAAGGGTTTCCTAGGATATATGATGTGTTATATGTGTATCATCTTTGGATATTGTTTTAAAATTATTATATGCATGAAAGTATCTAGCTGATTGTTTGATTTGCTATGAAATGTATATGAAGAGAAAATGGATTTTCTTACTTAATTTTGCCATGCTTATAATCGAAACTTGTGCTTTTATAGAGTAATATAAATGCTAAGTATTTCTTTACACTTGCAATAAAGTAAGGTTTATATAAATGTATTAAAAAAATGAAAGAGAGAGAGTGAGATAAAGAGAAGCTAGTACTTAGTTTACTTTGGGATTGGGAGTTTTTACTTAGGGGGATTATCCATAGGAAACCATCCTAGTTAGACCCTAAAGGATAGTACTAGGACTAAGGGAATTATGGTGTAACAATCCCTTAAGGTTGCAATGGTGCTTCAGTAACAGATCATCAAAGTGAGACCTAATGGTAGGATAAGCCTAGATCCCATTGTAACTAGATTTTGTGATGGAACCCTTGTAGACACCTAAAAATGTCTTAAATAGCCTCTTGCAAAACAATTAACATTAAAAGAGTAAACCAATGCAAAATCAACTCAAAAGGCCAAAGTCAATTCAAAAGCCCTAAGAGAAATACAAAATCAATTCAAAATGTACAAAATCAATTCAAAATCCCTTGATTCAATACAAAATCTATTCAAAATAACAAATCAATGCAAAATCAATTCCAAAAAGAGCAAAATCAATTCCAAAAAAGGTAAAATCAATTCCAAAAGAGGAAACAACATCACAAAAGCAATTCCAAAACCCTAAAGTCAAACAAAAGGGCATTTAAAACCCTAAAATAGGGTAGGTATTCCCCCTCTCCAATGTAGGCACCCCTAACATTCCTCCCACATGCTTTCCTACCCACTTTCCCCCTTCTTCCAAAACTATCCACTTCTCTTACATTGCATTAAAGAAAAAGTGTTAAAAAAGGGGTCCTTCCCCTTTCCTAAGATATGAAATGGGTATGGAGCACCCATACTCAATTAAGGTAATTAGGTGAGAGGTATTTAAAAAGCACATACTCAATTAAGAGTACCTTTCTCCCTCCTCCACATCATCACCCCCTATATTACCTTGAAATCTATAAATACAAGAGCTTATCTATGAATTCAAGGAGGTTGGAATTAGTGTTGTTATGCTACCAAAATATAGAATGACCCATACCAAACACCTTTTAGCACATGAGATCCTTTTTTTACATCCCTTTTTAAGGTTCAAGCTGGTTTAAGGAGCAGAATAGACAACAGTGGGTTCCAACTCAGCACAAAATAGTTCCAAGAAGCTCTAGATAGGGTTTTTCGATAAAAACTAGAAGTAAAACTTAGAACAAACCTCAAGGTGTGACCACTCAAAAAATGCACCTCGAGGTACATTTTCTTGTATCAAGCTATAAAATGGGCCAAAGAGGTAAAACATTGTCCCCCCATCAGTTTTAGATATTTTTACAGTCTTTTTTATGCACTTTTAATTCACTTTTGTGTTGATATGTCTTTCTTATAGGAGGCCTAATTGAGATAGACCTCCAAATGGTCTAACGATATTTTGTAGGTTTACGTAGGACTAGAGATCAAGTGTAGCTTGTAGTGGTATGCATCATAAGCCCACTCTAAATTAAGGAATCGAGAGAAGACATCTACGATGTTGTGAAGAATATTCAATGCTTGGGTCCCTCATTATGAATTCCACTTTTGTAACCCTACGAGGTTTTTTGTAAAAGGATATCACATCCTTATTGTAACACTCATTTTACAATATATATATGAAGCAACATGTTTTTATTTCATTTCACTTACAAAAGTCTCAAGAATTATTATATAAGTTTCTCTTTCAAAACCATTGAACAAGCAATACATCCTATAAAAGAGAATCCCATACTTCTCTTTATAATGATCCCTTAGCCTACCAAAGTCTTTAGGAATCATTATAGTAGTCTCTCTTTCAAAACCAACTATATATAAGACTTAAAGAAAGCTACCTCTTAGCTTTTCCAAAAGCCTAGCATATTAAGTATTAATAAAACAAAGGATAAATCTCTCACTTAAATGCAAGCCTACAATAAAGCTTTTATCTAAGTATAAAAAAAACTTCTACACACTTAACAAAATAAAGCTTTAACTTAAGCATAGAACCATCTACATTCATTAAAGCTTTTACTAGAACATAAAGCCATCTATATTATTTACAAAATAACACTTCAACTTAAACATAAATCCATCTACATTCTTTACAAATTAAAGGCTTAATGTAAGCATGAAGCCATTTGTGTTCTTTACAAAAACCTTTAATTTAAACATTAGCCTTCTATGTTCTTTACACAATGAAGTTTAAATTTAAACATTAAGACATCTACGTTCTTTACAAATAAAGCTTAAATTTAAACATTCAACCATCTATGTTCTTTACAAGATAAAGCTTAAATTTAAACATTCATCCATCTACATTCTGTAGAAGATAAAGCTTTAATTTAAACCATACAGGTGAATTAAAACAATAAAATTAAAGATAGGTGCTTGAGGTCAAAGGAGAAATGAAAGAACACGAAGACCAATCAAGCTAAAGACAATCACAAAAAAGTAAAGGACTCTATAGGATGTCACCCATCAACCTGCAAACAAATAAATACCAAAACGAATAATACTCCTTCCATGTAAACTAGAGCTAAGACATAAGGGTGCTCCACTAAAAAAAACAAGAAAATAAAAACATAAGGTACAAAAAAATGGATTAAACTAAATTATCATAGTTGGACAACCTCACACATGCTTAAAAATAGGAAAACAAAGCACTCAAATGAATAAGCTTAGATTCCTGCAACAAAAACAAAGAATAGGGCACAAATGGGAGGAACAACGACCCTCCTAGGTGATCCAAGAAAATGCGCCATACTAAAAAATAAAGTGAACCATGTAGCACAAGGTAGATTTCAACAAAACAAAAAAAAACAATGAATAAAGCACAACCAACAAATATAGAAAAGGTAACAATGATAAATTTTAAACAACGACATCATAACCAAAAGTAAAAGTAAACACAAATGAGAGCACCTGAATTATAGGTTCCACTTGCCTTCAAAGGATCTATTGAACATCATTGCTCACTTCCAACATTCTCCCTTCTATCTCTATTTCTCCATTACCTATTTAGGTGTTGATTACCCCCCTTTCACCCACCTTCCCTTGGATTCAAGGAAGGAAAATTACACAACATCGATGAATGCGCACCAAATTCCCAAAGAGTGTTACGTGCCACCTTGTCATGCGTGCTTGAGAGGTTTATTTGTCCCAATATTTAATGAAATCAAAGATTACCTTTATCTTCCCAAGTATGGCTTGATTACCATAACTTTCAAAACATAATAAGTTACTTAAAACAAACTCACATTCTATGGTAACTTATTATTTGGTGCTTGGTACTTTTTAAAATATAAATATATATAAAACATATAATACTTGATTTACTAAGGTATTTAAGCTTCCATTAGTAAATACAAAAGTATTAAATTTCTAATCAATACATAACAACCTTTTTTATCAACAAGGCAAACATAGACAATCATGGCATCACATCCACAATATCCTACACCATTGTTTTATCCCCAAGTAGGTGGTATTTTATGATAGTCTAAGCTATCACCAATCTTATTGAGGAGACTCATTATGCAAGCAACATCCTATCCCAATGGTTTGAACGTGGAAACAAACAAAATAATATGCATATACATGAAGGGTAATTTCCATATTACCTTAAGATTACAATGAACAAATCATCATTATCATTTCCTAAACTATCTCTCATTGTAGATGAAATACCCATATATTCCCACCAGAGAGATACCTAATATTGCATCCACAAATGCATCAACAATACCATATTCTATGCTCGAAAAGACTAAAATCATTTTATCATATAGACATCAAGAAAGAAACTATGCCATTAATCATTCACATCAACACATAGTTCATTTTTCATAAAGAGTTCTGCCAAGTAGGGGTGTTACACCATTGTGGTTGAGAATGTGGCAGTGGTAGCAAGTCAAATATTTCCCAAATGACCTTGCTAACGTCTCATGTGTCCATGTGAGGATGACACAATCATTCTATGTGGTGTATCATCTATGCCTGCACATGGCATAAGATGCCATGCTTATCCAATTTGAAGGTGTTTGTGATTACCCATTTGGCTTATCATAGGCTTTCCAGCTGGTGGTTTACGCTCGACCTTGTTTTTGCTACTCTTGACCATTTTTGGTTTGATTGGAAGAACTTTCATTGGAGTCAAACCCTAACTTATTTTAGGGTTTTTTGGTGCTATGTGAGGTTGTGTTTATCCATTTCAACCTTGTTGTGTAGGAGTAAGGTGGTGGTGTTGTGTTGAAATGCACTCCTAGATTTGAAACTTCACTCCTCCACCAATTGCATCTTAGAATTCATTTCTAAAAATATGATAGATCATATTAAAATGAATGGGATCATTTGGTATATCAAATCCATCCCCATGTTCAACCCTACATACCCTAACATCAACCATGTGGTAGTATTAACCAAATTTTATTGTGTGGTTTTGTTGTATGGGCTATGGTGGTGGATCCATATGTTAAGCCTCTATCAAATCCACTTGTAGAAGCCTATGATCATAGGAGTGTCAATCTACCCAAGAATTTTTCCAAATCCTTTTCTCATATAAAAAAATCCTAATGTCAATGTGGAAGGTGTGGTAGTGGTTTTTGATTTGCTCCTGCACTTTTTGGATGGCCTGACTCAGTTCAAGGATCGACTTCTCTGATGATGTTAACAACACTTTTGCATCAATACCTAATATTTTGGTGATGCAGTTCACACCAAATTATCTGATCTATCTACTGGAAGAATTATATTTGGACTAGTTCTAGGGGGTCCTCATCCTCCATAGTACCCAAATCACCATAATATAGGAAACAATTAAAGCAACAAACTATTAGCACCCTCTTGAGGATTCCTAGAACTCCTCCAACATGAAATCTTCATCCTTGGGAAGGGTGGCCAACTCAATATTGACTGCAACACTTACAAAAATAAAAGTTGACACATTATGAATTTAAAAATCACCACATCAACACCTCCCCAAATTATGGTTACAAGCACTAAAGATTTAGGGGCAACCATAATTGCATTTCCCTCTTCTCCATCAACAAGATTTTTTTTAAAACCTAGAATGGTGTAAAAACCACAGGGTTAGAGCATACTAAAATTTTTCTTTGAAGAGGGGAATTTTCCATCTCCAATGTGGTAGGGGAGAATTTCCAAAGAGGCAATTCCCCCTCAAACTTTTAGGCAAGAAGGGGTCCTGCTCTGATACCACTATTGGGATAAAATCCATTTTTATTCCATTAACATATGTATATTTAAATACATCAAGGTTATAAAAATAACCTATTGTGACTATATCACAACACCCCAAATTTGGAGACCCACTTGTAAAATTTTGCAATTTTGTTTGAAAATATTTTGTGATATATTTGTTTACCACTTTGTATAAGTAGTTTGGTGTTAATGTTGGTTTGTGTATTGTTTTATTTAAATCAGTTTCAATTTAGGTTGTTATTAAAGTATATGTTATTTTAAATATTTAAAAGTAAAAAAATAAATTTTAAAATATTTTTAACTTCATATATTTTAAATATTTTAAAATATATGAATAAAGTGATTGTTTTTTATAAAAGGTTTGTTGTAGGTACGAAGCGTATTATTGAGAAGATTTGGGCATGCAATTTGAGGAACATATTTCGAAGCATGCCAAAGTGGCACATCTTATGTGAATGACCCATCATGAAAGAGTACGGGCATTCATAAAGATAAAGAGTCTTCCACATGTTTCATAGTACATGTGGGATTCTGTAGATGTTGTGCTACTCACGACGACGTTGTTGTTAAAGTCTAAAATCTTCATGTTATGATACGAGATTCCAGAGCAGATGGTCATAGCAATAGTCCAATGGTTTCTTTGAGGAGTTGGATGATTTTAGGATACGGATTATTATACTAAATGCGAGAATATGGTGGAAACATTTTTTTTTAGTAAACCTCCCTAGGTAACAGTGACCTCGAAGAGCGCATAAATAAGGTCAAACACTAGGTGTCAAATTTGGTTCATGTAGAGAATGGGAAATTCATGACTAAACCAGCAAAATGATAGGTCAATTCATCATGGGCACATTGGAGCGTAGATGAATTCGAAACAAAATTGATAGATTTCAAGTTTTCATTGAGGTTTCAATGGCGATTTCAATGTCACATAGGGCATCAAATTATTATGTTTGATGATTCTTGATACATGGAGGAATAGGTGGATCTATGCGATGATCGTCATCATTGACAATATTATGAAGATGTTCAGTAACGTCATGAAGCTACACACATATTTAAGGTGGGTCATATTATCAATAGCCGGATGTTTCATCACAAAGTTCATGTTTGCACAGTAATAATGGATGTGGATGATCGTATACCAATGGAATAGGTGACTATTTTAGCATCAAACATTCAATTGATGAAGTCAGATAGATATTGCAAGTTTACAAATTCCATTGATGCATAGAGTGGACCATAATTGGTAATTTTGGTCACACATTGTGATGAGAAATGACATTGGAATGAATCAAATATTATTAAATCGTTTAGTTGGTCAACATAGCACCTAAAGAAAATCAATACTTGTGAGCAGAAGATATGTTCTTGAGCTGGCATTGTGAACAGGATAAACATACCCAGTGATAGATACACTAAATGCATTTAGGATATGGCCCGCAACGGTGTAGTGTTTCATAGCCACATGTTCGAAAGGTATAATCGAATAAATTAAAAATATGATCAATACTAATGCCATTACGAAAGTGGGCTTAACAACATTGATCATGGACATATTAAAATATGGAATATAACAGATATCATAGTGGTTCTCACAGGGAAAAGGTGATGTAGTTTTTTATGATTAAGTTTATCATAAACTTATCATAAACAAAATAAACGATAAGTAAAGAGATGATGTTATTTGTTTAAATACATTGTTGCTTCTATGAAATAAAATTCATTGTAGAATCAATTGAGGAAACATAAAGGAAGCAGAATCAACAAATTTTTAAACTGAAGGATTCAAATTTATAAAAGGGTGATTGATATCCAAGAAGGGTTGGACAGCTGGAGGAGAAAAGCTACACATCGAAGGAAAGAAAGAAGCAAGGAAGCAAATTCAGGTTATATAGAGGGTCGCAAATTCAAGTTATACAGAGGGTCGCAAATTTTGAAAGCACAAATATTTTGGAGTGAAGCATTTATTGTAAGATCAATAAGTTTTATATCAAATTATTTTATTAAAACAAGCATGAATATGGTGTTTTAAATTGAATTTATAATTTGATATATTTCCTTTATATAAAATCCCACAGAAGATAGCACTAGATTTTTATCTAGACTGTGTTAAATTTGGTCGGTTTAAATTTAGTTTTTAATTCCGAAAGTTTTGTTCTATATGTTTCTCTATAGCCGACTTTATGTTATTTCTTTTACCTTAATCCTTTTATATTTATTTCAGATATTAATTTTTTGAGTTAAGACCTTGATATTATAAAGTTTCAACTTTATAACTAGGTTTTATATTTGTTCATCATCCAAATATTATATTAATTAATATTTGGATGAACAAATATTATATTAAAATTATAAAATTGTTCATAAAGTTCACATTCTTAATGAATTTTATAATTTTACAAGTTTTCATTTTCAAGTAATAAATAATCATGCCTTAATGAAAATTAATCTTATTAAAGGTAGTTATTTATATGGTAGTCGAAAAGCCATTATTTTAGTAGCATATAGATTAATTTCCCTTAATAAAATCGATTTCATCAAATGGGAAAATTAATTTATAATTTATTTCAAAGGATACTAAATGTGAAGGTTTAATTATTGGGATTATTTTATTTTATGTTGAAAGCAACCTAAAGATAAATTGATTCATCATTTTATTAAATTTCATGAACAAACATTTGCATGGCATCAAAAAATATTACCAACATAGGCCCCTTGTAAACAGTTACTTGCAAACCACTCAAGTAGTTCTAAGCATTTATTTAATACATTTTCATGATATATAATTACATTAAGTGAAAGGAACCTTGGAGAAACTCACATTTCTTTGCAAGAGAGGGTTTTCTAACCAAAATTCTAACTGTGAGAATAATTTCGTAATTGGACAAAATCATACCTCAACATTACCTTAATTTAGTAGTAGTTACAATTGATGTAACTATGTGAGATACATTTACTAAATAATGTAATAGTAGATATGCTAAATATCCCATTGTCAATATTGCTTACAAGATCATATTATTTAGTTTCTTCTAATATTTCAAGGATAAAATATTTGTACATGTTAGATTTCATATTAGTTTTTAGAAATGAATGGATTCAAACATTACCTAGTATTAGTTTTTAAACAAAATATATAGAATATAAAAAATATAGTATAGGGGTGTTCATAGGCATCAAAATATATTCACTAAAAAATAATCAAAATAACACTCAAACTAATAATAAAATGATCGATGAGGAGGGATATTTATACCTAATTACATGCTGCCTTTAGGTTAATATTAATAGAGTGACCCTTAGGAATAAAATATTTAAAAATTATAAAAATATTATTTTTTAAGGTTTACATGGGCCAAAAGGGGAAACATAATGAAAATTTGGCTATAACCTCAAGAGAAGCTTAACCACCACATATTCCAACATCTTCCTTAAGCTAAATGGAAGACATAAAGAGAGTCCCTTACATTGGATCCCCCCTTAAGGGACACTCTCCCACTCCAAGAATCTCTTGCATGCATACAAAGGTGACCTTGGGCATGATATTGGTCAAAATGTCTACAACCTACTTTGATGAAGGAACAAACACTAGATATAACATCTTGCGAGCATGAATCCATCACATAAAGTGCATCTCACACAAAGTGCATCTATATCTAAGTGTTCTTCATCTACTGATGAAACATAGGATTGTAGACAAGCTAAATAGTACTCATATTATCATAGTGAAGAGGAATTTAAGAGCTTTAAAGAATGCTAATCTCCTTAAAAATTATCAAAAACCACCTAAGATGCTTGTCTAGCTCATTGGAAACACGATATTTTTCCTTTATAAAAGACTAAAAAAATGGTGGATTGGCATCTAGAACACCATGAAATAGGGATAGATATCAAGTAAAACACAAATCCTATGGTGTATCATTGCTCATCTGAATGTCCTACACAATTAACTTCTATTTACCTATAAAATTCGAAGGAGAAACAATAGAGTAGTGAATGTCCATTTGATATGTCCCTCTAATGTATCTAAGAATATACTTGGCTACAATCCACTAACTCTCCCAAGGAGCTTGCACATATTTGGAATAGTAGCTAATAACAAAGGCTATATCTAGTCTAGTATTAGTGAGATAAAGAAGACCTCATACAAGAGATCAATATAGTGTAGTATCAACTAAAGGTATAGTACAATCAACTTGTAACTTTAAACCCGAGGCAAAGGGGATTTGAGTAAGCTTGCACTCCTCCATATTAAATATTTAAAGAATATTGAAAGTATATTTGGGATGAGAAATGGTAATGCTAGAGTCTAACTAATAAATCTGGATTCCTAAAAATAGTGCAAGAGCCCTAAATCTGTCATCTTAAAGGTGGAATAAATTCATGACTTCATATCCTAAATCAAATTAGTGGAGCTACCCATGATATATAATACAATCACCATAGTCTACACATCATGAAGTTTAATGTTAACATCATGCTCGACCTCACATTATTTAAATCCACAACTAAGAAAGAAATAATGGATTTTATCATACCAAGCCTAAGGAGCCTCCTTAAAGGCATATAAAGACTACATAAAATGACATGTCAATGGAGTGGGGACCTTTAAATTGATTTTGGGTGGCTATTACACGTAAATATCCTCCTAAAGTCCTTGTAGAAAAATACTCTTCACATATATTTGATGCACCTTCCATCCATAAGAAATTGCAATAGAAAGAATCATTATGATAAAGTCCATTATGGATATAGGTGCAAACATATCTGAGTAGTCCACTCTATCCTACAAATAGAATATATTGAAAATAAGTTATACCTTGTGCTTTTCAATTTTACCATCCAATGTGTACTTGGTATTGTAGACCCACTTACACCCCACACAATTCTTCCTTATTTAAAGAAGAACCGACTCCCATGTTCTATTTTTTTATCAATACCTAATATACTACTACCATATCATCTTCCCATTTAGGATTCCCCTTAGCCTAGGAGTAGGTGATAGGATCCTATTAATGGGCTATATTCAAATATTGAGAAGGAGCCTTTCTATGTTGCTCAAGGGATAGGGTGGATTGTGTAACCTTCAGAAGCATCTTAATCCACTTGGGGTGGGATATTTGGAAGAAACGTGAGTATCTAGAACTATCTCAATATGAGAAATAGAAATAGAAAAATACAACTCATTACCACTCATATTATCATGAAAAACTAAAGTACTACAATCTAAATCATATTTCTCATCCTATCTTGCTCTAAGGGAGAGGAAATTGCTTAATAAAATATGTATGATGGATTCAAATTGATAAGTTATGAACAACCACTAGAAGAGGAAGATCCTATAATAGGTATGGAACCACCCAAGATATTTAAAGGAACTATTGAATCTAGAAGAGATAGGAAATTATAGGAATCAAAATCTAAAAGATCATGAGATAAAGTAGGAGTTTCTAGAAGAACCTCATCAAATATGACATTGCATTACTCCTTCCAAGTGTAGTGAAAATTCACTACACAAGGCCTATGTCTACTTGAGTAATAGTCATGAGAGTTAAATTGCATGTAATGGTGCTCCTATTGAGAGATGCAATGGTGTCTATTCTGATACCATTGATGGAATGGCCAAGAGGCTAAATAAATTTTATTAATTAGTTAAACTAATTTAAACAATGCCTTGACCAATAATAGACTTAACAAATAGTTTAAATATAAACTATTGTTACAAAAAACTTGACTCTTACCTGCAACTACTTAAAAACCTCTAACAACTTGACTTTTTTTTAACTCATAAGACTCCTATATGAGTGGATTTAACCACTAACTTTATTTTTACATTAAGAATTTTTTCAATGAGCTATTTTTACATTAATATTATTTATAACATTATGATGTAATAAATCCTAATATTGCAAACCCAATAATTTATCCACTATACCTTCAATTAAAAGCATTATCGCCTGGAAAAAAGTGTGAATTTTCTATGATCATAAGGAGTAGAACACAAATCAACCAATTTATCCCTTTGTAGCTATAGATGAAAGTGTCACATCTTGGTAGTACTATTAATAATACCACCAGATCTTTCATTAGCATCAATCTTCTGTAGTTCTTCCATGAGATCCAAGAGTGAAAATTAGTTTGCTCCCCTCTTTGTTTTAAGTATTTTAATTTTAGACTTTAGGTTTATTTTTAGTGAATCTATTTGTCTCAACTATAATCATTTAAAAAAAAGTCTTTTCATCCATGTCATTAAAATAAAATCACACCTAGAATTAGCAACATGTTTATTTGTATCTTATATATTTTGCATTTGTAGCCTAAAATAGAAAATAGTTTCAAATTAAATTTCTTTTTAGATTATTTTTTGAAAATGTTTATCAATCTAGAATCTTTAAAAAACATAGGTATTTATGAAAAAAAGCAAAAAAAAATTACATCCTATAAAATATTCCATATATTTGAAGTGACAATTGGACCTCGTATGATATGTGGATAGAGAAGATAATTGCCTCCCCCTATCTACAAATAAGACCTTCTTCATAACCATATGGGTCTTGTTTAACGTATGTTTGTATTTGTTAATGGTTTTTACACTACACAATGACCATGGAAAAATTAGGGCAATAGAAAAAATATTCTTTAGAGGAAATGATATTTGAGGTTACCTTTTTATACCTTGTTTTCACAATAAAATTTTTTTGTTGGAGTTTTTAAAAATAAAGAGGAGTCTATTGCTCAACAACATTATAAGATTTTTTTATTTTTGTCCTCCAAATGCCAATTTTGGTTTATAAAAAAATTATTTATCATTGTTGATAAGGTTAGTGTCATGACCCTCCCTGTCAGGATTTTTGACATGAAAAACTATATATTGATTAATGATATTTTTATGATTAAATTTGTGCAAATGAACAAGATGTACAATGTTTAGTCTGAATTGTAAAAGAACATGGTACTATTGACATATTGTTAATATGTAGGATTAGGTACACTCGTGGGTGGAAGAGGTAGAATCATCCACCAAAAATGGGGTACTTAAGATCGGGAAGTGATGACTAAGGCAACTTGAGGGTAACATGGATGGATACCCTCATATAGGTATGCATTATCAATTAAGGGATAATCGTCAATTAGCCAGCCACCTTGATCCTTAGTTGATAGTCTGGTAGCTATTATAAATTATTCGATTGAGATAGGTGACTAGGTTTATGGAAAGACTCCATCTTTATCTATTGCATATTATTGGTTGTTTTTTACTTCATCACTTGCTGCATCAATGGTTTGAAAAGCATGCATAAGCTGGTTGTTTTTGAAACTCCTTGTGTGGCTTAAATTTGTTTAGCATGATGTTAGTATTCGATAGAAGAACCCCTGTTTATGTTTTAAGAATATGTATATATAGCAATTTATTAATTTGAATGATAAGGGAATTTCATTTAAATAAGAAATAAATACTTTATTATTTTAAATGATAAAAGGATTTCATTTGAAAATAATAGATGTTTTATTTTAATGATAAGAGAATTTCATTTGAAAATAATAGATGTTCTATTTTAAATGATAAAAAAAATTCATTTGGAAATAATAGATGTTTTATTTTATTTTTTACTTATATTTTTTTATTATAGTAGAGGAATCAGTAACTCGTTACAATTTTCTACGCCTCTACGTGGGTTCAAATCTTGCTCCTTGTCACCACTATAACCTCCAGTTGCATTGGGTAAAATTTATACGTAGCTGGCTATGCTAACGTGATACACCCACCAATACTATGTGGCCTAAGGGATTGGAACCTTGGTCTCTGCGCTCCTAAAAAAGTGTTTTGACCATTGAACCAAGCCCTCAGACCCTATAGATGTTTTATTTTAATGATAAAATAATTTTATTTGAAAATAATAGATGTTATATTTTAATGATAAAAGAATTTCATTTCAAAATAATAGATGTTTTATTGCATTTATTAAAACAATAAAAATTTTCTTTTAATGATGGTAGAACCTCATTCAAAAGAATGGAGACTTTATTAAAGAAGTAATAAAATCTCATTTCAAATATTTTAAAGGTAAGATATATTTTAATTTAATAAAAGAGAGATTTATTTTAAGATAAGACTTCCATTAGAAGCTACCGACTGAATTTCTATTTATGTTGCAGTTTCATTTCGGGTGAAGAATGAAATAAAGAATGGAAACGCCCATTCAATCGCCTGGGGGACTAGTGAGGAGTTATGGTGGGTAGATGAGACATAGAAGAGATATCAAAAAGGTAAGGGGATAGAAGGACGCAAGGGGGATGTGTAGAAAATAAAGAGGTGTGTGGAGATGAAAACAAAAAGAGGAGATTTGGAAATTGAAGCTGGGGAGAGGAAGGATGTTTTGAAAGACCATAGAAGGAAGAAACCAATGTGAGTAAACTAGGTTGGATTTATAACGGTGTCTTTTACCTTAAGCCTGGTTAAATCTATATTTTTATTGGTTCTTTCCATACTAGATTTGCTAGCTTATATTTGTATATACGTATGACATTTTTATAGTAGATAACATACATATTAGCTCCTTTGTTGGACCTTTAGTGAACCATAGTTTAGTATTTTGGAGCATAATGCACATCAATGGATTGAAATACATATTTTGGTAGACCTCCACTGTGTTTAGAATCAATCTGTATGAGGAAGTGGACTGAGATGAATCAAGATTTAATGAGACTAAAACCTGATCCTCTTATAGCTATAGTGTTTGTTTTAAAGAGGTTTGGTTACCTCTGTAGCTTGGTTCTCCTACCATTTTCTTAGTTTAGAGAAGATACCTAGTTCAAACTTACTTCTACCCTTAGATCTTCCACTTTGTCTCCGCCATCAAGTAATGAAGATGTGAGTGCCTAAGTTTGGTTTATTTTCCCTTCTTTCTCACCGTGACTTGGTCTACCCTTGGATTAGACTGAGGGGTAATCTGAGTGAAGTGTAAATCTTTCCATGTCTACTATTAAAATCGTGTTTGAGTGTTTGACCTTGTGCTTGATAGGTGAGGGATATAAGGTTAATCACAAAGTTTATTATTCTTCATGTTGGATTTTATCATCACTTTGGCAAGCCCGAGAGAGGGTGAGCTGACTTGGGCCTCTCCCTCATGCATCCTGCACATGTCATGTGTTGGGAGGGTTGATCGATTCATAAGGGAAAATTCTCCCCTTATAAATCAATCAATTGGTTTGGTCATATGGGCCACCCTTTGGAATGCCCAAGCGTTGGATATAGTGCTCACTTTGGAGCATGTGGAACCTTGGTCACCTATTAAGTAATAGATGACTATGTTGGTTTGGTCACCTCAACTTTTTCTAGCTCATTGACGTGTCACCTTTGTCTGCCACGAAGTGTGGGTCATTTGATGCCCAGTTGGTAGGGCGGGTATTATAAGTTAAAACACCCCATTATTTTGAGCTATTGATATAGAGACTATATTAATATGAGTTAACTTGATATGGAATTAATTTAGTCTTAAAAGTAATTAATATAAATCAGGTTATGTTATAATTTAGGCTATACTGGAAATGAATTATTGATTATGTTTAAAAGAATTAGACATAAATGAAATACTGTTTATGTTGAAAAAGGAAATAGACATAAATGAATTATTGATTATGATTAAAATAATTAGACATAAATGAAATATTGTTTATGTTTAAAAGGAAATAGACATAAATGAATTATTGATTATATTTAAAAGAATTAGACATAAATGAAATATGGAAATTAAAGGAACATAGTTTATTTAAATAATTGAAGGTATGAGACTTTGATTATGTTGAATAAAGGAACATAGTTTATTTAAATAATTGAAGGTATGGGACTTTGATTATGTTGAATAAAGGAACATAGTTTATTTAAATAATTGAAGGTATGGGACTTTGATTATGTTGAATAAAGGAACATAGTTTATTTAAATAATTGAAGGTATGAGACTTTATTATGTTGAATAAAGGAACATAGTTTATTTAAATAATTTAAGGTATGGGACTTTGATTATGTTGAATAAAGGGTTGTAAAATGATTTGATTAAAGTAAGAATTATGATCCAGTTGTATCTATTGAAATGACTCTCTTGCGCAAAGGAGAGGTTAAAATAAAAATGAGGAGATTTTTATGATAACAACTAGATAGTATATGGATGTTTACTTTAGTTAAATTTGTGTAGTTGCAATTTGGTAAAGTAATCAGTAAATGCACTAGTTTCATGTTACTAGTAGATGCATTTAGAAACATGCCTATCTTGGAACCATGAGTTTCCCTGATCCCCTACTACCCTCAAATGAATGATGGAAGGACAAGGAGGACCAAAGAGGCAAATGGAACCTATGCATCGGTTTGTTTTACTATTGCTCAAATAGAATAGAATTGTAGGGAGATATCCCTAGATGATTAGTGTATTACTCTATTATTTTAAAGTATGGATGTTTTACCATACTTGAATATATATAATAAATTGTTGAATGGATATCTTTAATTCATTATTTTGAGTTGTTTATGTATTGTTGTTTATCTTTCTCTTCTATTTAATTCTTACCTTATTTTAATGTTGTTTCCTTTCTAAGTACCTCTTATATGCTTTATAGATTTTGTTCTTGATTGATTAAGTAGATAGAGTTATTCTTGTCTTCTTGTTAAGCAAATAAAGTAACCTAAGAAAATGAAACCTTAGGGTGAACCTAGGAAATGACCTAAGATATTGAGATCTTAGGGTGAACATAGAAAGAACCTAAGGGATTAAGACCCCTTAGGGAGAATGCAAACTAAGTAAACTAATTGATTACATATGAGTTAAGATAGCTCATCATGAAGACAATATGGATAGCTTAACTCGTAGTGCACATAGTATACCTATGTAAATGGACTTGTGTATGGTATGGTGATGGGCGTATACCTCCAGTTGTACTAAAGGTAATAATTTTAGCTCATCAAGAGTGATGATATGGATAAGCTTATTTTCGATAACACATAATATACCTACATAGACGGACTTGTGTTATGGTATGTAGACACATAAAACATGTCACAATGAAAAAATTTCTTAAATGGATACATTTGCAGGCCATATGACCCATATTGGGTCTTTCCAAGACCTAACAGTGGTTTTAACCACTCAAATAGGCAATTTAACCCTTTACATCCTGGGCCGCTATCCCCCTTAGCGGTTTCCTAGCAGTCGCTAGACCTAATGATGGTCCCCAAATTGGGCTGATCCCATCGAGGATGGCCTCACCTGTTACAAACACGTGATCCTGAGTCAAAATAAATTCAATTTAAATGGCCATCCAAGATCAAAGGTAGTTGTGAAAAGTTTCAGGAAGCTTCTCGAATGTTCTATTGCCCTTCTTGATCCTAACCACTTCTTGGCTTCCAAGGAAGCCAAGAATCCCATTGGAGAATTCTATAAAAATACCCCTTGGACTTCATCAATAGGATCAATCATGAATTATCTATGATGAAGTGCTATGAAATTTTCTAATAGAGAGAACAATATCTCATAAGCATCAAGGTGCTACCCACATTTCATAATGAAGCTCGCATTCACATCCATGAAGTGCATTGGAGCTTGAAGAGAAAATATCACCATTATACACCATCAATCCTTTTGATTTCGTGCCTATTTCTACCCTTAAGTCATTCTGTAAGAACGTACCAAGAACGTCAGTCCATTTGACAGTCAAATTGAACATCACCCCATAGTGAGCATGAAGGAAAAGCTCTCTTTTCAGTGAATTTTGTACCCAAGAACGACCCATAGGCGCAACCATCAGCTTTGATGATGGCTAATAGAGCTAACCATTCTGAGCCATGATGGCCTTATGGTGACATTTTATTTTATGTCTTTTCTTAGTTAGATTAGTTTTAGCAACTTTCAATATGATTTCTAACCTAGTTTAGCACATTTTTACTCAGTTTTATATGCATTTCTTTACAATTTTACGCAATTTTATTTACATTTGCATATTATGGAAATGGACCTCATCCTGAGAAGTTCCACATTTGCTTCTAATAGCTTGTAAGTGCTTTTGTGTGTAGATTTTAGGTTTCCATGGGAGCAACTCATCATAAATATTCCTTAATCTTGGCATCATTAAGCAAAGGTCGTAAGGAAAAACCTCCATAATTAGTTTTTGGAAGAGTAAGAACTTTTCGAATTGCACCTTCCCCTTTGGGGTTTCATATTGTAATATTGTATCAATTGGTGAATACCTAAGAGGGAAATTTTGTAACCTCTTGGAAAGACAATTCCAAATTATTAATGAGAAGGACATCATATTTTCTTTAACTTTTTGTCATTATGGTTACTTAATATTTCTCGTCAATTTGATTAATTATTACATAATTAGGTGCATGGTTTTTTTCTACTTTACAGTGACAATCACATGCGGTAATCTTCCCACAATATTCTTATTTATCGCTAACTTATGGTTTTATTATTTTCTTGAATTGCAGGTACAACCATTCTGAGCTAGAACGACTCACAAGCATAGTCGTATTACCCTCTGATGGCCAACAGAGTTATTGCTCTACCCACTAATGGCCTCAAAGCAGAGTAATAAAATCAACTTTGCAATATATTCATAAAATAATGGCTACACCTATGAGTATATATGTACTGGAATTTACTGCTTTTTACATAAAAAAATAGATTTAAAGTTTTTGGTAGAGAAATTTAAGCAATTTTTCAAATTTTAAACTCTTTACCTCTGACCACTACTGGGATTAATGGCCTCTACTGTTAGCCATCCTAGGATATAGTGGCCCCTTTGTCTGACCGTTCCTGTGTTTGAAAGCCTCTACTACAAACCATTTTATATAGTGATAGCCCCTGATTAATTGATGGTTAGGGTATTCTTGCATGCTACCTATAAAAAGGCTGATTTCATTTAGGGTTTGAACTATCAAATTTCTAAAATTAATTTTTTTTTATTTACATATTTAGAAATTTGAAATGTTCTTTCATGCATTAGAAAAAAATCATGGTATGATCTATGTTGCATTTTACTTTTGCATGAAATAAAAGGAATCCACACACACATCACATCTCAAACTAAACATTAGCAAGGTGGAATTCACACCCACCTACTGATCAAGACTAACAATGGTAGACTTCATCACCATCTTGGTGGCCTGTATTGTGGATATTCATACCCCATTTTGGCCAAGGCCAACTCCAAGAACTATCATAGCCATGGAAAATAGCATGCACTCTTCTTCAAAAGGTGTATCGTTGACCACGGTGAACTAGGTGAGGACTGGTAGGACTTATGGTCCCTCACCAGATTTGGAATTCATCACCAAGTCTTGGTGGGTTTCACAGTCTAGACTTCATCACTAGGTTCGTGTGTGAGAGTATACAAGTGAAAACACTTTAACTTGAGTATATGCATCAATAATATCAAAAAAACTTGAACAAGAGAAAGCAAAAAAATGAATCAATATACACAAGCAGTTTTAGAAAACACAAATCAATCTTTAAACAAGATAATCATTTTGTCTACTTTTTTTTTTCTTTTTTGTTTATGTAATCAACATAAAATCCTACCATCCAATATAGGAAAAAACCCTAAAAAACAAATAGGGGAAAATAGCACCCAATAAATCTAAAATCGTGCAAATTGGAGCTATAACGAAGAAATGTTGGTTTTATCATTACTCTATTTTGAGTAATTTTTAAGCAAAAAAATAGGGGAAAATAACACTAAAATCATCATAAAAAGCCCTAGACAACCCAAAAATTCTCAAATTTGTTTTTTTTTGTCTTAGTTAACTCATTCTACATCTCTCACAGAATTTTTGAGGCCTAAATCCACATTTTATCGAAATTCCTCATATTGGTCTTTTTTCCACGAGCCCTGGTTGGCCAAATATTCCAAAAATACAAATTTTGATCTAAAAATACTTTTTTGAGTCTTAAATAATTGCGATCAGCTTGTAGCATTGATCATTTTGATATGTAACACCAACAACCTTTTTGAAGTTAAAATTTTCTTCAGTGTGGGTTTCCGTTAGTGTTTGCTTAATCAACACATTATGACAACTATGCATAGCCGAGATCAATCACGAGCTGACGAAGCAAAAAACTTATGAAGAGGTCCTGAACACCTTTGCTATAGGATTGAGGATCTTATCATTCCTACATGACAGCCTAATAGTCATCGCAAAGCTAATCCTCTTGAGGATCTCACCATTCCTGCATAATACCCTAATAGTCATCACATCTGCTATAGTCCTAAGGATCTCATCATTCCTGCATGATGCCCTGATAGTCATCACGAAGCTAACACCTCACATAGGGTATTATAACAATAAAGTAATTCTACCACTAGAACATAAATGGGTTATTCATGTGATCGACTAGACAATTTTGTCAGTTAATGTCGACCTCGAACTACTACTAGTCATAGCTAGTCTATCGAGAGGTCTAGTAGGGAAGTTCAAATTCCTTCTACATCATGACATTCACCATCCCAAAATTTCATCCAAATCCCACCACTTCAACTGGTGGTTAAAATCAAAAGTGGGCCTACACAAAGTTTGCATATACCATCAGCCAACATGACCATGAGCGAGTTACTACAGCGGTCCCCCAAATATAAGGAAAATCTCATGAATATTTTAGGTTCAATTGAATTGCAACCACATGACCCTGATGCTTTCATAAAATTCATGGTACATATATAAATGTACAAATATCTTGTTATCACTTTTCAAGATCATGAGATCAAACCCGTACCTACAAATATACCAGACCCTCCTTTGCACATCATCACATGCATCGATAGGATACCTTACAAGCGGGTATTGGTTGACATGGGATCCATGATAAACATTATTACCATGACTGTACTGAAGCATCTCAACATCTCACCTTCACACATTGCAACATCCACATTCACCTTGCAAGTTTTTAATGTTGTTGTATGTCCCATGGTTGGCACAACAGTCCTCCCCATCTAGGTGGGAAAAAATACCGTATCTACATTGTGCTATGTTTTGGAGGGGTCTAGACAATATAACATACTACTTGGAAGGCCATGGATGAGATCCATGGAGTGTGTACCATCCTTAGTCCATCAATGTATCAAATATATACATAAGGATAAGGTCCATGTGGTTCATGGTGACCCAAACCCATTTAAGTATTACAAACAAGAGGATCATTCATAGGAACCTACTAGGTAACCCACGCACCTAGACACTAAACTTGATGATTTTTTCTAGAGTCTAGATGCAACCCCATGGTTCGCTATGGAACTAACTCCACCACCACCGTTACCATCAGTTTCTCCTACCATCCTCCTTCATATTTGATTTCTCCAAGCAAGGATAAGTTGAAAAATCCAACCATGGATATGCCCACAATAATCTTGAACATGTTAGTAGAGGACCTAACCACTCCTACCAAAAAGGAAGAAGCAATGGTGGTTACAAATAAATCAAATCATATCATACCATCTTCGTCCACCACATCACAAGTTATAGTTCATGTGACCAAGATTGAAAATTTGCGATGGTAGTTGTAAATCTAATCAAAAAGGAAGAAGCCATGGTGGTTACAAATAAATAAAATCATATCATACCATATTCATTCACCACATCACAAGTCATAGTTCATGCGACCAAGATTGAAAAGCATCCATGGAGCCAAGAACCAAGAACCTGGGTAGTTGTAGATCTACGATGGTGTGAAGTCCTCAAGAAGGATGAATGGTTCAGATCTTGTTTCTAATGGCCTAGAGTCTAACTACCATAGCCAAACCAGCAAGTTGTAGAGCCGAGCTACCATGGCGTGCGACATCGAGCGGATTTCTTGGACCCTACAGGTGAATGAAATGATGCCACCATAGCATTCTACTGATCTGGCATAGTCTAAATCCTTGTAATGTTTCCCCTATTTTTCTTTCATTGTAAAACTATATATAGAGGTCGAACCCTCGATTTTTAGGGTCGGCTCTAGAGTGTTTGCTTGCCCTACTGTGTAATATCTTTTGCAAATTAATGGAAGGAGCATTACTCGGATTTTTGACTCAAGATTTGTCATCTTCGATATCTTTTATTAAGAGGTTCGAGCTATGAATTGCATTTCTATCAATGCTATTATGGTTAGTTCATTCCACCTATATTGGATTACTAGTTGTAAGGCAATTGAAATATGTTCATAGTTAGATCTGTGTTGGCAAGAAGTTTATTTTTGTTAAGTCTAAATACTGATCTATTCTACTAAATTGGATTGTTAGTATCATAGATGTTGAAATTACTTCTTGAAGCACATCTCTGCTTTGCTTTTATTGTATGAAGATTATTCTGTTTTGGGTGTTGCTAATCTTGAGTGTGGGACACTAGAAATAATTTGTTGAAGGTTTTCCCTATGGATGCCTATGTTGTTAGCCCTATCCGGCCACTATTAACTCATAATTTCTTAACCCTAAACCCTTTTCTAACCCTATCTCTCAAAACCATTATTGAGCTTAATTGAGTCAACACTCTGTCAGTTGACAAGGAACCAACCTACTCTGGAGGTTGGGCTGAAGCAATATTTGGTCCATCCAATGTTGAGTTCTGAGCTGTGACTAGTGGGTGCAAGCCTGGTCAGAAATTTGGAAGATAGACAGTTGTAGTATCAAGTTTACTTGATGTCAATTCGGATCCCAATAGTTTTGGCATGCTCGATGGGACCTATTTACAAGAAACACTAGAACCCATATTATTCTTTATTGTTTGTATCTTTTCTCAAAGGAATCAAGATTTGGTGAATTGTCTTGACCTTGCTAAGTGGTGAGCAACAAATTCACCTGGCGACTCCCTGGTCTATGAATCCAAAAAATTATCCCTGTAGCTTGTAGTTCTTTCATGAATACTAGGTCATCCACAAGGAATAACCTAGACTCCTTTTTCTACTATGAGCTACCTTTTAGAGGGTCTACTATCATAAGGGATTTGAATCAAGATTTTCATTCAGATGAAACTCCTCTTGAGGAGCATCCTATAGTACACCCAAGGCCACCTCCAATAGGAGCTACACCTAGGAACATGGCCCAAAATCAAAATCAAAATGCAGTTCCAAATCAGCCCTTGCAAAAGTATCCTAGCTAGAATACAATTGGCCCCCTTAGACTAGCCCATATGCATGATATTCCCCAAGTTGTGTCTAAGGCCATCCCCACCTATGATGGATCTGGTAAAACTGCATATGAGCACTACCAAGATATTCTGAATCTAGCAGCAATCCACAATATAAAAAATGAAGATGTTATTGTCAGAATCCTAGCCCTATCCTTTAGAGGAAATATTTTACATTGGTTCAGGACCTTAGAAGACAATACCATTACCTCATGGGCAGCATTAGCTGAACCCTTTGTGGAAGAATTCAATGAATCTATTGATCCTTTTTCCCTCCTTAATCAATTCACATCCATGCAAAAGCATCAACAAGAAACTATTTTAGACTTCAACTTGAGGTTTAGTAGGACCTAGAAGAGGATCCCCTCTAAAGCTAGACCAACTTCAACCCTCACTTTCATGTATTATATCAGAGCCCTCGGATCAGAGTTAGGTCTACAAACCCAACAATCTAGAGTGGACACCTTTCCATAGGTCTACAATGCAATTGTTCATGCTAAAAATATCCTTATTAATGTGGGAAGATTACCCCCAAAAGTTGTGTTGCCCTACAATTTGGAAACCCCCAATGTCCAAGGTCAGATAACTACATCATCTTATATGGACCCTCCTCCTTTTTCATCCCCATTTTCATATATGACTCCTATTCCTCATTCAAAAGTATCACCTATTGTAGTTCCTTTCCCTCCCCTTCCTTCTCAAATATCCCAAGAATCCTCTATGCTCCTTGATATTCAGAATACCTTGAAAACTCTCAGCAACAAGATGAATTCAATGGAAAAGAGAGATATGGAGAGATCTCAACAAAGGATATTTCCTTATGTTAACAAGGATCAAAGACCTGGTCCTAGCAATAGCACTAGGGTTAGAGTAAATGCAATTCAAGAAGAGCCTGAATGTTCTTCTAAAACAAGTCTGGTGAATGTATGGTGTCTGGTGTGCAATGATCCCCATGATTCACAATCTTGTGTTATGTACCAACACCATGTACAATAGGCTATGGAGAAAGTAGAGAGAAATCAGAAAGGAAGAGTGAACATGCTCTGGAAACTAGATCAGATCATGGTTGGAAAATATCTTGATGAGGATGGACCCATTTTTGTCATGACAAGGTCAGGCAAGAAAACACTGCAGGTTGATCCACAAAATATGGGTCAATTTTAGGTCCCCTCTCAAAAGAAGAAGGATCCACCTTCCCAAAGTAGTGATACATTCCCTATCCCCTAGGCCAATGAAAAAGAGACATGGTCCCTAAAGGCCAAGAAAAGGAGGTCAATTTTCCCAAAATATTTGAGAAAGAAACTAAGGGAGATAGAATGAGATCCAAGAATGAAGCCCAAGAGAGGCTTAGATTCCCCTCCATTACCAAGAGGTAGAGAATTGAGGCCACACAATAGTATAAAAGAAAGTATGGTGAGCTAGAGAGAAGGCCTGAGAGACCCACCTCTACCAAGTCTGAATATAACATTATGGAGGAAATGAAGAAGATACCATCCAAAGCTAGCCTATATGATACTCTCTTCATTCCTGGCCAAATAGACCTACTAAAAGCTTCTCTAAACAAATATCCATAGGAAAAGTAGGCCACCACAATCCTCAGCATCCCCTCTAAAAAGGATAAAATATCCCCTACCACTTTAAAGAACAAACCCCCTCCTTTTTACATTTCTCTAAGGATGGAGGGGTGGATTATCCACAATTATATGATTGACTCAGGGGCTTCCACCATAGTTATGCCTAAAGTAGTTTGCGAGGAGATGGGTATGGAATATACCAGATCCTACCCTAGAGTTCTACAGTTAGATGGGACACTAGTGAAGATAGTGGGAGTGATAAAAGATGTCTTGATGAGGCTACATAGAGCACCTGAGGTAACCATCGTGCAAGAAATAGTGGTGGTGGATCTAGAGCCTTATTTTGGCTTATGCCTTTCAAGAGAATTCACTACAAAGTTGGGAGGATGCATGTATATGGACTATTCTAGCATGGTGATTCCTTTCAAAGGAAAGAGGATAAGAATAACACTTGAGAAGCCTATGTCTTATCACATTGAAAAAATTGAAGAAGACATGTGTAATCTCACTCCTCTAGAGGAATTTGAATTAGTGGATAACTTTGAAGAGTTGGAGATTGAATATGAACTACCTTTCAGAGAGGATTATAGTCAATTTGGGATAGGTATGGGTACATATAATATTTCCATAGAAATAGAGAAAATAATCCTTACTATATCTAATCAGTCCTTGAGAGAAATAGAAACCTGGACCATGCACTTTGATGGTGCAAGATGCAAAAATGGTGTTGGTGTTGGTGTAGTATTACAGTCCCAATCAGAAGGGACAAAGAGTTTTACATATAGGCTAACATGGTCATGCACTAACAATGTTATAGAATATGAGGCTTTATACCTTGGGCTAATGCAAGCTAAAAGCATGGGCATCAAGATCTTGAATATATATGGTGACTCTAAATTGATTGTCAATCAGGTAAGAGAGAGGTGCAATAGTAAGCACCATTACCTGAAGGCATATAGAAATAGGGTATGGGATTTGATGGAATCCTTTGATGCCCTAAATATTAATTTTATTCCTAGAAGATAGAATACCTTGGCTGATTCCTTAGTAGTAAGGGGAGCTAATTTCAACCCTTCTGTAGATATAGGAGTTATGAAAGACAAAGGGATCAAAATGATTTTTAGGCCTACGGTACTAGATAAGCAGATTTTCTGGTAGGTCTTTGAAAGTGATGAACAAATCATTGATTTTTTGGTGAGAGAAGCCTATTTATCTACTATTCAAGAGGAAAATCTAGAAGAGATAAACCAACAGGATGTCATCCAACTCAAGAACAATCATATACCTAGAGGGTTGGTTACTCTAGAAAGCTTGTTTGACAATGAAGATAGGAAAAATATCAAATCCATGGAGATCAATGAGAAGATCTATAAAGAAATTGAAATTGAAAAAGAAAAGAAGCTCAAAGTTGGAGTCCGATGTTCTCCAGAAGAAGAGGAGGATATCAAAGCTTTATGCCTAAAGTACCAAGACATTGTAGCTTGGTCATATGAAGATCTTAAAGTATATGACAAGAAGGTCATCCAACACACAATTGAGCTAGAGCCAAATGCAAAACCTTTCAAGCAGAAATAGAGGCCTATGAATCCTAGGATCGAAGCCATAATGAGAGAAGAACTATTGAAGTTTCTAAAGGCTAAGATCATCTATCCAATCAAGCATTCAACCTGGGTAGCTAACTTGGTACCGATAAGGAAGAAGAATGGTGACATCCGCTTGTGTGTAGATTTTAGAAACCTCAATCAAGCATCACTAAAGGACCACTACCCCCTCCCATAGATTGATCAAATATTGCAGATTATGGTAGGAGCAGAAAGGTTCTCACTATTAGATGACTTCTCTGGCTACAACCAAATTTGGGTGAAGGATGAAGATCAGTTTAAAACAACATTCACCACCAAATGGGGCACTTTTACCTATCATAGAATACCTTTTGGGCTGTCTAATGCAGGAGCCACCTTCCAAAGAGCAATGGATTATGCCTTTGGAGAGCTGATCAACAAGGTCATTCTAATCTACTTAGATGATATGACTATTTTCTCCCATGACAAGCAAGACCACCTGGCACATCTAGAACAAGTATTTCAGAAGTGCAGAGAATTTGGCATCTCTCTTAATCCTAAGAAGTCATTTTTTGTAGTTCATGAGGGAAAGTTGTTAGGCCATGTGGTCTCCAAAGAAGGTATGGCCATTGATCTAGATAGAATCAAATCCATCCTTGCCCTTCCACTACCCATGAATAAGAAAGCCTTGCAGTCCTTCTTTGGTCAGATAAACTTTGTCAAGAAATTCATCTCTGACTTTGCTCAGAAGGTGAAGCCTATATCAGAACTACTGAAGAAGAATGCAGATTTCAAATGGACTAAGGTGAGAAAGCAAGCCTTTGAAATCATCAAGCAATCCATTGCTACAACTCCAGTTCTAGTCAATCTAGACTTCAGTAAAGACTTCATTCTTTATGCTTATGGAGCTGAAGAGAGTTATGCATCAGTGCTCACCCAAAAGAATGATGAAGGAGAAGAACACCCCATATTATTTTGGAGCTAGACTCTTCATGAATATCAGGTCAAGTATAATTTTATTGAGAAACAAGTATTTGTAGTAATGAAATCATTGAAAAATTTAGGTAATACTTGGTTCAAAGCAAAACCCTGGTTTATGTGGTTCATCCGGATGTGAGAAGTTTTATTTTACAAGGTGAACTAGGAGATAAGAGAGCTGGTTGGATTACTAAGATCCAAGAATATGATGTGGAAATCCATCCTACCAAGCTGGTCAGAGGTAGAGCACTATGCCAAGGTTTGATAGAAGCAATGGTTTCAGTAGAAGTGATAACCTATCAATCAACAATAGAAGATCAAACTGAAGATCTACAATTAGGAGAATCAGACTGGGTGGATCAGATGACTAAGTACTTTTAGACTGGGGTATGCCCTCCTAATATTAATCCATCATAGAGAAGAAGATATAGGCTTCAAGCTTTGAAATATGTCTTATTTCCAGAAGGTCTATACAAGAGAAACCTTGATGGAGTCCTCCTAAGATGCTTAAGAGATGATCAAAAAAAAGGTCATAGAGGAGTTCCATGGGGGACTATCTGGAGGACACTTCTCAGGAAGAGTCACAACTTTGAAGATCATTAGGGTAGGCTATTACTGGCCTACCATATTTTTGACACCTTCAAAGTTACAAGAGCCTGTGATGAATGCCAATGGTATGTAGGAAGAACAAGGAATGCATCATTCCCCCTCAAGCCAATTCAAGTTGAAGAACCCTTTCAGCAATGGGGGTTGGACTTCATAGGGGTTATCAATCCAAATTCCTTAACTGGCCACAAGTACATTCTGACTACCATAGACTACCTCACCAGATGGGTAGAAGCCATTCCTACAAAGAAATCAGACCAAGAGGTGGTGATAGATTTCATGGAAAGCTTAATCACAAGGTTTGGTGTTCTAGAAGCTTTAGTGAGTGATAATGGACCAACATTCATAGGAGCTAAATACATTGAGTTTACTAGCAAGTATGGCATCACCATAAAAAATACTTCTAACTACTACCCCCAAGGAAATGGATTAGTAGAATCAACTAACAAGAATCTGCTAAGAATTTTGAGAAGATCATTAGAGGGTAACAAGAGAAGTTGGCACCTACTACTGGAACAAGCTCTATGGGTAGACAGGATCACTATCAAAAAGTCCATCAAGACCACCCCTTATGCCTTAGTATATGGCAAGGAAGTAGTATTACCTATGCACTTGGAAATTCCAGCCCTCAAGTTGGTAAATATAGAGGATGAGTCTGAACAAAATCTAGTTGAAAGCAAGGTTGACACATTTATTGCAGCTAGAGGAGAAAAGGACTCAGGCATATGAGGATTTTCAAAAGCATTCATTTGACATCAAGGCATGGTTTGATAAGAAGGCCAGATTCAGAAAGTTCCAAGTTGGAGATTCTATCCTCAGGTGGAATGTGGAAAGAGCTAAGCTAGGGCACCATCAGAAGTTTGATTCCTTCTGGGATGGTCCTTTCAAAATAGTAGAGGTTAAGGAGACCAATGTTTTCTAGCTTGAAGATCTTGAAGGAAACATACAATCGATCCCGGTCAATGGTTTTCATCTTAAAATCTATTTTGATTGAGATAAAGATTCATTGTAATATATGTACATATTTTTTGTATCATATCCTTTTTTCCCTTTTATTTCAAAGTTTTCATTTTTTGATAAAATGTTATAAAAAAAAGAAGAGAGAAAATTTTGCTTCAAAAAATAAAGTGATAAGTTGTAAAATAAGCTAAGTAGCAGTGGAATACAACATGGTTCCAATCTACTCTCAAATGAACTAATATGGATAGAGAATACCGCATGTGTTCCTCACCACTCTTAAAAGACTAAGGTGGTAGTGGATCATAACATGTGTTCCAATCCATTGGAGTTCATGACTATTTTAGAGCAGAATCCGAACACTCATGCTATGCCACTTTTTGAAGAAAGAAATATTCATAAGTTGCTATGCGAGTTTCCCAAACCATTTGAAGGAAAGAAATATGATGAAAGATATCATAAGCTCAGCAAAGTGCTTCATGCCTTAACCAATCAGTGAGTGATGTAACATCTCCAAGCTACCAAGATGCATGAGTTTGATTTGAAAAGCATGCAAATAGATAGTTCTCATAGTTACATTAATGGTGGAAGGTGTACATGTAGTGGCATTTAAAAGTGCTCAAAAGTGTAGAACTCATTCATTTATTGAAAGTAATGCCTACCTAGTAAAAAGAGTAGGAGAATAGCAAAGCATTGTTTACAAACACCAGAGAAAGAACGCTCTAAGAATTTTATGAAAATGGCCTCCAAAGAGACCCAGAAGTAGAATCCTGAAAATGAAGAGTTGGGCAATTACATTGATAAAGCAGAAGTAGTGGTCGACACCAGACTCGTTCTCAGCAAAGAGAACTAAGCTCAGAAAGAGCATCAATGATAGATATCAAAAGGTGTAGCTTTGACAGTCCAAGGTACTTGTGTTGTTCGCTCTTTTTTGTCTTTTTATATCTGTGATTCGGTTCATCCTTGTCTAGAGTTGATAGTGATCATTGTAAAATTCTATGATCCAAAGGGAAAAGCTGTAAAGATAGCTAGGGGTAAAATCTTGTTTAACATCATTGCCAAGGCTTGTCATGATATTTTTGCTCTAGGGGTAGAACCACCTGTAAGGCCTAAAGAGTTTAACATATCGAGCAAGTTGGGTATTATTCTTTGTAGCAGTGTGCTCATGAGGGGGAACCTTTTAGGAAATGGGTTTATAATCAATTCAAAACCATTAAATCTAGGAGAGGATTTCCCAAAACCCCAATTCCCATTGAGCAGTTTGTCAACCCAGAATTGTATTCCATGCTAGCTTGTTTGGAGGGTTTGGATTCTGACCAATTTGTGAGGGATTGGAAAATAGCCACTACTTACTACATTTTGAATGAGAAAATGTATGAACCTAAAGTAGAGAAGAAGGGTATTAAGGCCATTTACTTTGATTGGCTAACTTTCCTTGCCAAAAGAATGCATGAGCAATTGGTAAGGATGAAAAGGGATTCAGAGACACCCTCTTTCCAGCATTGTTCAAGTTTGGTTTGGATGTTCTATGCTATTGTAAGGTAGATGATGCCCTAGATTCTTGTAAAAGAGAAAAATGATAAGGGAGACCCTATCCCTGTATATTATTGGACTACTCATTTGAGGAGCACAAAGTCTTTTTATAGGTTTAACCTAGAATTTCTAGGGCTAACTTTAAAAATTATGTATGGGAAATACCCTAGATTACCACCTCTAGCCAAAGAATTATTAAGAATAGAAGGTTTCAAAGGAGATTGGTATGTTCTTATAGAAGGCATAATTATTAGACTGTATGGCTTCACTGGTAAGCCTTTTTTGCTACCTCATTTCATCATAAATAGATTGTTAGCTCTAGAATATTTGAGGTAAGCAGATTTTATTAATATGAATTATGGCTCTGGTAAGAAAAGAAGATGTTTGTTGACTTACCATAATGTTGATGATATAACTATTACTAGAAAGGGCTAGGGTGAACAAATCACCCAGTATTTGGATAGGTTGGGCCTATTTTACATCCCATAGAGGTGGAGATATGACCCAGATGACAAATTCTACAAGAGGAACATTGCTCTTAATGGAGAGAAGGCCCACAAGTTTGAGAAGACCTCAAGGCCTCATTTTGAATAGGGGAGGAATAATAAGGAAAATGCCCCATTAGATTGGAATGTTGCCAAAATGGAACAACTTCCCCCATGGCTAGACTTCTATGAGTAGATAGTTGATTTTGATCTAGACAACAATGAAAGCCACCAGTTGAAGGAGTCTAAGATCAGAGAAGTTGAGAATAAAAAGAAATGGGATGAAGGTAAGATCGTAGACTGGTGGAGAATGAGAGTGGAAACCGACATAGAGAAATCCAAACTTGGGCGAGTAATTGATGATGATTTTTCTAAGAGATATGACAAGAACATCAAAACTTGGAAGGTGAAGGACCCTAAGAATCTAGTATTGATTTACAAGAAACCACAACTAGGGATAGATTCTCCTTCCCCACCTTCACAAGAGGAAACTCAAGGAGAAGGGGTTGATACTCAATTAACTACTATTGAAGCTCTTAAAATATTTGAGCCCTCAATAGAACAACTAGAGAATTTCCCTATAGGGGCATAGTTAATGAGTAAAATGCATTATTTTGATGATAGGGTCATAAATATAGAAGTCATTAAGATAGTAAGTAGGCCCAAGCACCTAGCTCTGGGTGGAGAGCCCCCTAAAATAGAAATATATTGGAATAAGAAGGATGAGGACTTCGTGTTTACACTAGTGAGTTTCACCACTGTAGCCATAGTTGAGTTGAACCCTATTTCTGAAGATGTATTATAGGAAGGACCTTTCGAGGAAGATATAAAGAGTGATAAGTTGATAGTATTTCAAGTTTTTAAGAGAAAAGCCAAAAATGCATCGAAAGGAACTCAGAAGGAGGTTTGTAAGAAATAAAAAATGGATAAGGGGAAAATTGTTGAGAAGACCCCTATCTCAGTTGTAGAAGAATTGGTACAACAAATACAACAACAAAGTATAGAGGTGGCTCTAGAACTTCCTACATCTGTAGGTGAAGGTATGATTACTATCCCTTCTTCTCCTTCTCCTCCTCTTTCCCTAAAGAAATCTCCTTCCCCTTCTAAAGAAAAGGTTGAAATAAAAGTGCCCTCTCCCCCTCATAATTCACCACCTATCTCATCAGTAAATATAGAGGGCCAAGCCAATCCATCTCCTCCATATTCATCTAAAATTCTAGTTTCATCATCCCCTGTAATCCCACCTTTGCCATCGCAACCTCCAACATCATCTAAAACACAAGTTGTTTCATCCACACCCACTCACCCTTCTTTGAGTTTTATTTTAGTTCCCATGACTTTCCCCATTGCAACAATAATAATAGTCATAGACTCAACTGTAGTCACTACCACTCCATCATCATCAACTACTGAGTCTACCCTTCCATATCTTATAGCTTCTCCTCCTCCTACAAGTTATCCCACATTGGCTTCTTTGCAAAAGGAGAAGGAAGTTTCATAGAAAATTCAGGATTTTTGGGTAGAGAAGTTGTCCAAGCCTTCAAAGAGGATGGCTACAAAGAGAAGTACCATGTCTGTTGACCTAGTTTCAAGGTAGAGAGCATCCAGGTCTATTATTCCTTTGGTGAGTAAGCCTAAAATAGAAATGACTATGCAAGACTATCATCTGGAAGAGTATACAGAAGATATTGAGCAGCTACCTATTGAATATGAGCTGGTTATAGCAAAATCTCACTTAGAAACTTTCTATGTCAAGATTGATATATACAAGGAGAAAGTTGACAAGTTGGAGCGAATGATAGAAAAACTAGAGAAGATAGTCAACAACTAGAAATAGGTAGAGAAAGCTATCAGGAGTGAAGTAAAAATTTGGCAGAGCAAATTTCAAGAGGCCATTAAGCTCAAAGATCAAGTTGAGGAGCAAAATAAGAAAAATGAAGAATAAGCCAAAGAGATATAAGACTTGAAGCATCAACTTCAAATTGAAAAGGCCAAGTCCTCAGGCTTCTCAAAAGTAGGGCTGAAGAAGGTAAGGAAAGAGTTATTGTCCAAAGTTTTGGAGAAATGCTCTGAACTGTAGCCCATCATAGATTATATGGATGATGCCAGCCATTTGCTTCAGAATACTCAAGAAGATCTGGATAAATTCACTCAAGAGCTGCAACCCATGGTGATTCTAGTAGAGCAAATCTACAAACTGGTAGATAGTAGGCTTAGTGAGACTGCTAAACCTATTCCCAATAAGGAATGGAATACTACTAGATTGGCTACCAAAGTTATAGTAAAGAAGAATAGATTGCTTCAAAAGGCTTGGTTGTTGTATGATAAAGTGGAGAATACAATTTGAGATGTGGTAGACATCAATCAAGAAATGATTCGATATGGATTTAAAGGACTATGGCTTGAGAATAACACTTTGTTATTAGAAGAAGAAATCAAGAAGAGTGTAGCTTCGAGCCTCCAAGATGAATCTGAGATTGATGCTTGGAAGGAGCCAATCGATCAAGAGCAGGTTTCCCAGATGATAATTGATTTAACCAGACTTAGAGATTTGATGGAGGACTTGGTGAATAAGGGAAGCTCTACAAATTATGAAGATACTACTGAGTTGGAGTTCATCCACAAGCAGCTTAAGGAGACTTCCAACCCTTCTGAAGTAGTTTGGAAATAAGCCTTGCAGACTCTTAAGTTGATGGTCCAATTGTTTGGTACTGATGTTGAGAAAAAGGATAAAGAGCAAGATTCACCTGAAGAAGAGGAGGTTGATCAAGACCAGGAAGATAATGGTGTAGAAGAAGCTCAACAAGAGGGTGAAGAACCAGATAGGGTTGCTACAGACCCTCAAGAGGCACAAGCATAAAGTTTTTCCACTTTGAACATTTTTGTAGTCATGTAGAAGTGTTGTATTTTTGTTTTTTTTTACTCTAACACTATCAGAAGACAATAATAAAAGCATGAGGCCAAAGAGCAGAGAATGAAAGTTTTGTGAAGGTATTCATATCATTTTTGATGAAGCATTAAAAGGGAGAGCATAGCTCTATTTTGCTTAACATTTGAGCAGTTTTGAAGGAGCGATGGATATTTTTGTTTCTAGTATGATCTCGATATGAACCGTTATCCTCTGGGTGGCTTCACAAAGTTTTTAGAGGGTAATGATCATATAGAAATTATTCTATGAAGCATTGCTTGAAGACTAGCATTTTTGACTCTTGATGCCCAATGGATAAGACTCTGAGTTCGATGGCTTTGCAAGAAAATCCACCCAGGAGGCGCCAGAATGTAGGCCCAAAATGGCCACATCCTTAGAAAACTTTTGAAAATTTATTCTAAGGCATGAAGATGCTCCAATCCACTGAAGATATAGTGTATTTTAGAGTGGATCAATGCAAGATGCTCCAATCCACTCAACACTTAGTTCTTTTTTCAAAAGCAAAGTGTTCCACACCACTCAATACTTAGTGTATTTTGTAGTGGCCTAGCATGAATGTTCCAATCCATAGTCAAATTAAGTCTAGATGATGTCAACATCTTTCAAAGTGTGGATTAGTGATATTACTTCATCTCATGCACTAAAGTGACTAAGTGTTGAAGATGTCCCATTCCATTGAGTTCCACATTTATTTTAGAGTGGAATGGTGATATGCTCTACTCCATTGGGTAAGAAGGTCAAAATATTTGAGAAGAAGTACAAGGTAGTGGAATAGTGCAAAGATATTTTACATTACTTCTTGAGTGGATTGGTGATATACTCTATTCTATAGTCAACTCAAGTCAAAGCTAGAGGAGTGGATATTGAGGAGCGGATTGCAACTTATGTTCTATGCCACGGATGTGAGAAAGGAAATAAAGTATTTTGAAGACTTAAGTGAGCGGATTGGTGATGAGCTACATTCCACTCAATATTTAGTGTATTTTTCATGAATTCTCCAATCCATTGGTTGAAGCCATCCAAGTTGATGTCAATGTTATTTTTAGAGTGGATTGGTGACTTGTTCTACCTCGCTCATCTATAGAGCATTATTGAAGTTTAATCATAGCCATCCATGAAGTGCATCAATGATGGATATTATGCTGACATTTTTATGAGTATACAAAGGTAGATTCTTGGTGAATGAGAACCAGTCAGTTTGAGCGGGTAGATGAAGCATCCATGGTGCCAAGAACCAAGAACCTGGGTAGTTGTAGATCTACGATAGGATGAAGTCCTCAAGAAGGATGAATGGTTCAGATCTAGTTTCTAATGGCCTGGAGTCTAACTACCATTATCGAACCAGCAAGTTGTAGAGCCGAGCTGCCATGGCGTGCGACATCGAGCAGATTTCTTGGACCCTGTAGGTGAATGAAATGATGCCACCATAGCATTCTACTGATCTAGCATAGTCTAAATCCTTGTAATGTTCCCCCTATTTTCTTTCATTGTAAAACTATATATAGAGGTCGAACCCTCGATTTTTAGGGTCGGCTCTAGAGTGTTTGCTTGCCCTACTGTGTAACATCTTTTGCAAATTAATGGAAGGAGCATTACTCGGATTTTTGACTCAAGAATTGTCATCTTCGATATCTTTTATTAAGAGGTTCGAGCTGTGAATTGCATTTCTATCAATGTTATTATGGTTAGTTCATTCCACCTATATTGGATTACTAGTTGTAAGGCAATTGAAATCTGTTCATAGTTAGATCTGTGTTGTTAAGAAGTTTATTTTTGTTAAGTCTAAATACTGATCTATTCTGCTAAATTGGATTGTTAGTATCATAGATGTTGAAATTACTTCTTGAAGCACATCTCTATTTTGCTTTTATTGTATGAAGATTATTCTATTTTGGGTGCTGCTAATCCTGAGTGTGGGACACTGGAAATAATTTGCTGAAAGGTTTTCCCTATGGATGCCTATGTTGTTAGCCCTATCCGACCACTGTTTACTCATAATTTCTTAACCCTAAACCCTTTTCTAACCCTATCTCTCAAAACCATTATTGAGCTTAATTGAGTCAACACTCTGTCAGTTGACAAGGAACCAACCTACTCTGGAGGTTGGGCTAAAGCAATCTTTGGTCCATCCAATGTTGAGTTCTGAGTTGTGACTAGTGGGTGCAAGCCTGGTCAGAAAGTTGGAAGATAGATAGTTGTAGTATCAAGTTTACTTGATGTCAATTTGGATCCCAACTTGAAAAAATGGCCATATTCTTAGAAAATTTTGAAATTTCATTTATTTTCTAGAAGAAGCTATTTAGTTCTTCCTGCATCAAGGATCTGGTTCTTCACCCTATCTAGTTCTGGTTATGATTAAATCAAATAATATAATATCGTCTTCATCCACCACATTGCAAGTCATAGTTCACTCGACCAATATTGAACTTGAAGAGTACATAGCAGAAAATATTTATGTTTATGCCTATCATTAAGTCCATCAAGGATTTAGGTCAACCTCATGTCAAGTCACCACCCATTGACATCATTCTTGATTCTTCACCTAAACATGGGGAATAATCAGATCACCCTAGACAAGTTGATGAGACATACATGACTTGTCCAAAGGCCAATACACCTTATCATGAGTTTGTGGGAGTGGTAAATGTTACAAAAGGGAATTAGGCTTCTCTAAATCAATCCACAAAACTGGTAGCTCCATTAGACATTGCTTCCACATCAAAAGTACTACCACCATCAAAAATAGTCACACCTAGTTTGTTTCACACAACACCTTCACAATAACAAGAATAGGTGTATCCTTTATGCCAAAATGGGGGTACTCAAGTTGTTATAGTTGAACACTCCAAAGTGGAACAAGAGTAGGAATTAAATAAAAAATAAGAGCATGTGGATGCACCCACTAAATAGGATCATTACAACACATCCATATCACCTCAAATAATGGAGACTTGTTATTCACATATACTGAAGGACCATCTAGCACCCAATATTAATTACCTACATCATCCATCAAATGCCATTTAGATCCATCAACAACTATGCAATCATCATCCCCATTAGTATTACAACACATTTTAGATAACCTAGACAAAGTTGAGACATAAATGGGTTAGCAAAATTATGCTTTGCAACAAATCATGCATCAGCTCACAAACATGAAGCTCCAACAACAAGTCGAATGCAAGGTTAAGTTGCCTCAACAACAAATGCAAAATGAATCCCTACAAAATCAGGTGCAAAAGTAACAACATCGTTTACCTCACATTTACACGCCATTGTCCAAATATTTGGCATCAATTTTTAATTGATTATGCAATACAAAGACCATTACTTTACCTGAGGGTCACCCCTTAGATCCAAACCATCCAAAACCCAAGGGATATAAAGAGGAGTTATACTTTTTATATCATAGATAAAATGGTCATGATATACAAGCATGCTACAACTTAAAGAAAAAATGCAATATATGATCGATCAAAATCAACTTCAAACAAATAATCCTCTTACTATTGAGGATAAAAAAGGAGGCACAATTAATGAGTCATCACCTATGCCAAAAAAATAGGTAGATAAACCTAAGAAAGCAATTGAGACACATACAACCCAACCACATTAGAAAACTCATCAACCTCGTTCGCCTTGTATTTACATGCCATTATCAAAATATTTGGCATTCATCTTTAATTTATTATATGTGACATGAACAATTAATCTTCTCGATATCCATCCATTGAAATATAATAAATGTATATCAAAGGAGCATAGGAAGAATTCATATTGTGCTTATCATCGATAGGAGGACCATGACATCCAGGCATGTTACCCTTTTAACAATTTAGTATAGGATATGATCGAGAGGCAAGAGCTTAAAATTGACAATCCTCTTGTCCCAAGCAACCAACCAATAGAAGTCTATCAAGACCCCTTACCCATGCATGGTATACACACAAATACTACTAGTCAAGAAGATCTAATTAAGTAGGTGACTGAGATACACATAGCCCAACCATCTCATCAAGCGGGTCAACCTCTTTCACCTCCTTTAAAGTGCCAACCTCGTACTTGGACTCTATTATCTTAGCCCATGTAAACCATTTTTCAAAAGCTACAAGAAGCTAAGGCCATCATTTTACTTGACATACACCCATTATACCCAAACAAAACTAAACCTAAGGGTTATAGGGAGGATCACTTTTACCTTTATCATCGAATAGAGGGCCATGACATTCACAATTATTATGGATTTAAAAAAATGGTTCAAGATCTTATTGATAAAGAGGCTTCACCCATAGATGTTTTATTCATCTTAGCTCAACCTATCACAAGTTAGGTCATATCATCCCATCTATGACCCCAATTTCAGTTGCTTCTTCGTAATCCCAACAAGATGCCTCAACAGTATGTTAGATTTGTGATGACTATTTCAGCCCTATTTCAAAAACTATACAAGGCACACACAATTACATTACCATAAGTCAAAATGAAAAAATCTAAACTTGGGTCAAACAATGAAAATTTCTATTATATTTATCATCACCAAAATGAGCATGACATCTGCACTTGTTATTCATTCAAGAATTAGGTCAAAAATATGATAGAATGAAATGAGCTCCACATAGACGATTCGCTTGTTTTACCCCATCAGGTTATTGGTATTGCACAAAAGTTTATGCCACAATGGGGGGGTTGATTTCTACCATTCATTTTAGCCAAGAAAATCACATTGCATCAGATGAAATGCACACTAGGGGTCTTCAAGGTGTCACACCTTCCCCACCATCCACATCACAATTGATGAAGCAAATTTAAGATTTTGAAGGTATCACACCTTCCTCACTTTCATCAATCATCACACACATTGGAGGTGCCTAAGGTATCACACCTTCCCCCTAAAATCATAAAACAATTTAAAATTCCAAATAAATAAAAAATCTTCAAATTTCCAAACAAATCAGAAAATATAAAAATACAAAAACAATTCAAAACATTAAAATACAAAAACATTTGCATTATGCTTTCATGCATTTAATTATATGCACTCATTAGTTGCATTGCATTAGGCATATTAATCCATTAAATTTGCATTGGGATAGGTTGTATTTATATTCTTATGAATGACACCATGTTTGTATGTCAATCACGAATCCACATATCATTATCATTCATACCTTGCTTGTGAGTAACTGTGTAATTCAACACAACTTATCAGTTGCTATAGGGTTTATACTAGGGTTTTCAATCATTAAACCATCCCTAGTTCTCTTTTTAGACTTTGTAGAAAGCTATATTGGCTTTTGGAGGTGAGGTATTGCTTTGATAGTACATTGCATATGTCATAATCCCAACATAATTTTAAAATATTAACGATACGAATCTGAACAAAGAAGGATGACACTACAAACTAGTCCTGGTCACATAAGTGAAAGGTTTACCCTACTCATATTATTATGTGCATGGTCTAGGATGCTGAGAATTGACAAAAGGACAAGCTCCCCCCTACCCAAAAAATTCCCTTGCTCTCACACAAAATGAGAAAATTCCCAAAACAATACAAAATAAATAGTGATTTTCATCACTAAGCAAATCCCTTGCTAAAAAAAACAACAATGATTATCATCACTAAACATGAGAAAGTATCCCAAGAAATAGAAATAAAATAAGGGGGTAATGAGCTTGAATCTTGGAATCCTCAATATTCAAAAGCCATGGAGTGATCTCCATTACAATAATAGGTTGAATTAAACCCGCTTGGCAATGGAGTAGCCTTATGCATGGCGATATGTCTATCACATTAGTGACATTCTCTTGTATATACCAATGTTATCTTATGGATGAGCTAGCTTTAGGTGACTTGTATTGCCTAGTAGTCTATTCTAACTACATCTAAACTTAGGATCATGATGATCATAGGGTGATCCTCATTATAGCAATGGGTTGCATGAAACCCACCTGGAAATGAGGTAGTCTTATGACTCATCTAATATATGCACTTTGCACACATAGGGATGGTGAATATCTGGATCTTCTTAATAGGCTTGTATATTTTAGGAGTCTTGTGTAGTCATTATACAACTTTTGATCAATCAACTGGGGTGTTTGAATCTCATGGAAAACCTCAAAAAAACCCTCATAGGAACAAATCATTTCATAAAAAAATCACAGTTTTTCTTATGAACTTTTATTCATTAAGGGGTCTTCATAAAATGGGATAGATAATGGATGTATATTAGCAATGATATTTAGACAACCAATGACTATTTTATGCACACCTTTTAGTTTACAGAAGCTTATAGGGAAAGCCCCTACATTTCACATCATTTCATATCACATAGGGATGTATACATGATTAATTCTTATAATAAGGATTAACATTTTCATTCATGATTTTTATACATTCTATGGTGTCTGCCATTAGTTTTTTAAACATAAATTAGATTCATTCATTATATTTTAAATACTTAAAGCATATAGGTACAATTTGCATTAGAACATCCATATAAAAATTAATGCATATCACACAAAATCAGATTTTTCATAACAACAACATGAATTCACATTCATAATCAGATAAACAAATCTAAATCATCCATCTAACATTAGATATCACATCTATGCATACATACATATATGCATCCATACATATGTCATCTAGGCATTACATCCATCAATGCATCCATAAATCGTAATACATAACACATTTAATGGTCCAAAATATCACAATTACAAATCACACAAATATTTTTAAGCAGCAAGTAGGGAATTATTAGTATAATACTTCCCCAAATCAATAATTAACAAATTAAGCAACACGAGACAAATCAAGGTACCACACCTTCTTGATCAAAAGTATATTTTAATCCAATAAAAAATCAACCATTTCAGTTGTTAGGTTTCAAAAGGTTGCATCCTTTGCCTCACATTCAATCAATTCATTAATCAATTTTTAGGTTTTAAAAGGTTGCACCCTTTACCTTGCATACACATAATTCATCAAATCAATCACTAGGTTTCTAAAATGTTATGCCCTTTGCCTCACATTCAATCAGTCATAACAAATCAATTGCCAATTTTCAAAGGTTGCACCCTTTGCGTTGCACTCAATCAATTATAACAAATCACAAACAGGTTTAAAATGTTGCACCCTTTGCCTCGCTATATCAATTTCAAACAGCTCCAAAGACACCTAGTTTCCTTTGGTTAAATTTCAAAAGGCTCCAAAGGTACCTAGTTTCCTTTGGTCATATTTCAAAAAGCTCCAAAGATGTCTAGTTTCCTTTGGTCACATTTCAAAAAATCTCCAAATATGCCTAGTTTCCTTTGGTCAATTTCAAAAGGCTCCAAAGATGCCTAGTTTCCTTTGGTCAAATCTCAAAAAGCTCCAAAGGAACCATATATCTTGGTCAAGCGACTCATCGCTTTCATAATTTTACATCTCTTCATTGATGTGTCACTTGAGGGGGTAGTCATAATCATAATTGAAGTCAATAATCAAACACTTAATCATGTTAATTGCATTCGTTCAAGAATCATTGCTAAAAACTATCATAAGATTCCCTATTTGCTGGGGCAAAAAGCAAAAATGATAAACTAAGCCTTTGGCAATATGAACATGTAGTTTTACAACACTACCCAATTATTGTCAAATTCATTAAAGTTTTACACAAATTAAGCCTACCATTTTGTTGGAGGTAATGATTCAAAGATGTATGCTTTTTCATGAGTAGGGCATTTTATATTGACTAAATCAATGATCAACATCAATTTATAATTTGGTTTTAGGTTATATATTTTTGCTCAAGGTTGTGCTTTTACACAATGCATCCCAAAAAGAGGTATCTATAGATACCTAAAACATGTCACTTTGACAAAATTGCTTATATGGACACCTTTGCAGGCTATATGACCCATATTGGGCCTTACCAAGACCTAACAATGGTTTTAACCACTCAAATAAGGCAATTTAACCCTTTACAACCTGGGCATATGTCCCCTTAGTGGTTGTCTAGCACCCATTAGACCCAATGATGGCCCCTAGATTGGGCTGCTCCCCTCGAGGATGGCCTCACCTGTTACAAGTATGGGATATCGAGCCAAACTAAATTTAGTTTCAATGACCATCCAAGATCAAAGGCAGTTGTGAATACTTGTGGGAAGCTTCTCGAATTTTCTATTTCCCTTCTTGATCCTAACCACTTCTTGGATTATCAAGGAAGCCAAGAATCCCATTGGATAATTCTACAAGAATATCCCTTGGCCTTCATCAAGGGTATCAATCATGAATTATCTATAACAAAGTGCTATCAAATTATCTAACAGAAAGAACAATATATCATAAGAATCAAGGTGCTACCCATATTTTATCATGAAGTTCGCATTCGCATCCATGAAGTGCATTGGAGCTTGAAGAGAAAATATCAGCATTATTCACCATCAATCCTTTTGATTTCATGCCAATTTTTATCCTTAAATCATTCTACAAGAACACACCAAGAATGTCAACCATTTGATAGTCAAATTGAATGTTGCCCCACAACGAATATGAAGGAAAAACTCTTTGTTCAATGATCATTGTACCCAATAGTGGCCCGTAGGTGTAGCCATCAGACTTGATGATAGCTAATAGATCCAGTCATTCTGAGCCATGATGGCCTTGTGGTAACTTTTATTTGCTTTGTTTTTTTAGTTAGATCAATTTTAGTAGCTTTCAATTTGATTTCTAACCTAGTTTAGCATATTTTCATTCAGTTTTATATGCATTTCTTTACTATTATACTTAATTTTCTTTATATTTATATATTATGGAAATGGACCTCATCCTAAGATATTCCACATTTGCTTCTAATGTCTTGTAAGTGCTTTTGTGTGTAGATTTCAGGTTTCCACAGGTGCAACTCATCATAAATATTCCTTAATCTTGGCATCATCAAGCAGAGGTCGCAAGGAAAACCCTCCATAATTAGTTTTTGGAAGAGCAAGAACTCTGCGTATTGCACCTTCCCCTTTGGTATTTCATATTGTAATATTATATCAATTGGTGAATCCCTAAGAGGTATATTTTTTAACCTCTTGTAAATACAATTCCAAATTATTAATGAGAAGGACATCATATTTTATTTATCTTTTTGTCATTATGGTTACTTAATATTTCTCGTCAATTTGATTACATATCATATAATTAGATGCATGGTTTTTGCTACTTTAAAGGGTATAGAATGAGATGTAACTCAATAGAAAATTTGGAAACTTAGTAAACTAGAAACAATAGATAAACTAAATATGGGTAGGGGTTTATGAATCCCTCTCCGTAGTTTAAAAAAACTTCTTTTCTTTTTTGTATGTTTCTTGTAGTTAGTTTTAAGGTCATTACATTTGGTATCAGAGCTCTATGTATGAGGGTATATAACTTCTTAATGTGTTTTAGGGATTTGTATTTATTTTTATGAAGGCTTGCTTATATTTTAAGCTAAAGTCAGGAAGACCTAGACTCCCTTGCTTGCTAGAAATATAATGGGGATTAACCTCAAGGGATGAAGGGAATGTTATGACACTTGTTAGATTTTTAAGCTATAAAATAAAAGGAAATGCAGCCATAATGTAGCAAAAAGTAAGGAAATAAGAGTACAACAATATAACTAAGATAATGGCTAACTATTAAGCATGAGAATGATAAGAAAATCTTCAGGAATAACACATGCAATAGTTATTAATGAAGTATCACAAAAATGGAGAGTACAATATATGAGAGCTCTCTATTAGTGAATACATAGAGGATGCCTCCTTCATATACAATGAGCTCTATATGTAACAATATGAGTTTCTTGGGCCTTAATCTACCTAACTGTATGAATGACATATGTGCTTCTGCATGATAGACACTTGTTCTTTTACATCTTGCACATTCTAACACTTGTGCATATATTCCTTCTACCCCAAGTAACTCCTAATATAATAATGTACCTAAGGTGGTACATAGTCATGTACCTAAATAATGTAATAGAATCTAAATCTAACACCCCCCGTATTACATTATTTAGGTATTGAAGACTTTAGTCTTCTTCATTTTGGTTTAATCTTCAATGGAGATATCCAATATCCACTCTTCGTAAGGAATCCTCTCCTAGAGTATTTTTTTGAATCTACAACAAGGATTTTAGGGTCTCTTTCTTTTTCAGCACTTGTAGGTCTATAGTCTCTAGCAATGGGATATCTTATCAGGTCTCCAAATATAGAATCTTCCACTCCTTATATAATGTCTTCTATAAACCAATATCAAAGCAATGAAATTTGCCTACAGAGGGACAATGTAGGCACATCCGGTTGGTAAAAATGTAGCAATGATGTTTGGATCAATTGTAGCAATATTAATTTCTTGTGGCTTGTTCTACCACTTGGATTCTTTTGAGAGTTTTTGTAAGGGGCTTCCATTGCTTCCATAGGTGACTAGCCATATCTGAATCTTCCCTCTTCCTTCAATTTTGCTTCAGGTGCTGGATTAATTCTAAAGAAGATATTCTTCCTAACTTTCTTGTAGGAAGCTTCCCAACTCACTGAATATTCTTTACCTACAATAAAGTATTAGTGCTAAATCTAAATTTGGAACTAATGAATCTTCACTAGTTGATTTTCAAACTAGTGAATGCAATGTTTATTTCTAATCTTCACGAGTTCTTGTAAATCTATGGAAAAACTCTAGCTAATGCTCCAATGTGGTTTACTTGAACATTAGGTCTCTCTTGAAGTCGTCAATCTCTATTAATCTGCAACAAAGAACTAATTTCTACACTATGAAGGCATGCCAACCTTCGGGCAATGCAATTGAAATCTCCTAGCTATTTGTTGTAGTAGGTGTCCTAATCATATGAGAATTAATTATTTGTAATAAAATAATAAGATGATAATATAGATATAAATGTAAAATAGTCTTTATCTTTGAATCTATCATGGTTGGATAAGTAATTTGTCTATCCCTAAAATGCTACCACCGGTATTGCTTCTAGGTCACTGTCTTGGGGTCATTGCATTTAGGTCACTACCTCTGGGTCATTGCCTTTGGATCATTACCACTGGTATCACTATCTCATGATCACTACCTCTGGAACCCTACCTTTGGGTTACCTCTAGATAATCATTATATCTGGGTCATTCACTAGAATACTCATAAGGCTATTGCCTCTATAAGATCATCACTATAAGTGCTTCCACTGCTTTTGCTACTGGTTACCTCCCAAGTTGTGCTTGGATCATGATCATTTATTTCCTATTTTTGCATGATAAGATTAGTAACATTATTTTCATTCAATGTACTTTGATTCTTTATCATGCTTGGTTTTCTTTTGTAGAAACCATACAACATTCTTTTCATCTCATTCCATTCATCTATACTTACCATCCGTAATCCATTTTCAATTTTTGGCTTTCCTTCTCTTTATATAGACAAGTTTTCTAAGAATGATTATGTCCTCCACAAGTCTTACAACTATGTAGATTCCAACATATCTCTATTGTATGTCCATGTCTACCACAATGATTGCATATGAAATTCTTTTTACCATTTTGTCCTTTATTGTAGTTGATTCTATCAAACCCTATCACTGATTTGATGGTACTATTTTCTATCATGAATTTAGTTCCTTGTTCATTGTTGCTAGTCTGACCTATATATCCAATACCTTCATATTTTGGTCTTATTTCTGATACAATTGGTTCTTTTATTCCCTGTTCATTTTTTCCTAAACCTGTATCCTTATATCCCATTTTCTTCATCAATTTTGAACCAATTCCTTTAGTATATTTTTCAAAATGACCAAAAGCATCATTAGACTGAGATCTATCAATATCAATACAACTCTGACCGTCACTATCCTTGTTATCATTTAAATATTTATCATCATCAATGCTAACCAGATAAGCTTTCTCTAACCAATCATGAACTGAACTTAAATCATCTGAGCTAGAATCTGTGAGTTCTTGGTCTTCATTGGATTTCTCATTACCCGCTAACAAACATATATTATTTGCCAAAAGAGTTTTATTTGTAGGTTCTGATTGTGTATCATGCTCTAGTTGATCAATTTTATTTCATTTTTAGGATATTGTTTGTCTTGAATTTTTCTTTTCAATGCATTATACTTGCAAGATTTTGTATTATGACCCTCTTTCTCACAAATATAACAATACTTCTTTTGTTTTTGTTTTTGTTTTTGTGATGAAGTGCACAATCCTTTTTCTAATGCATGAACCTTATTGGATGACTCACTTTTCACCTAATTTTCAAGTTCATATTGTTGAAGAATATTTATCAATTCCTCAAATGACACCTTTTGGTTTGATACTAGAAGAGATGTGACCAATGCTTTGAATGATTTAGGAAGTGCTCTAAGTGTGACTAAAACCAAATGATCATCTTCAACCTTTTCTCCTAGTGTATGCAATTTTGATTTTAATTTTGATATCCTTTGAAGAAATTGTTCTATGTTTTCCCCCTCATGAAGTTTTAGTGTATGCAACTATAATAGCCCTATCTCATAACCAACCAAACATAGGGAGAATTATTTTTATTATTATTTTTTTAATTTTTTATAAGCTTACATAATTATTGCTAGTTCATGTGTGAATTCAAGTATTTTTGTGTGGTTCTCTTATAGATGAATATCTAAGTATAGACACAAAATCCTAGCCACTTATCCTTCATCCTAGTCAGTCTACCAACCACTTGTCCATCATACCCCTTTCCCACCATTCAATTGGCCAGTCCATGCCTTTCTCGCCATCCAATGACCCACTTTAGCCCTTTCACACCATTTTTTGACCCCATTTGACTTATTTTATATTATTTATGTTTAAATATAATATTTTATGTTATATTTTAATATATTTATAAGCCCAATTAACCTCAACCATTATATGTAATCTAATCTCAGCCATCCATCCGCCTTAATCCATGTTAAACTTAAAGTATAACCTCAACCATTAGATATAATCTAATCTCAACCATTCATCTTCCTTAATACGTGTCACACTTAAAGTATAATATTAGCTGTTGGATTTGATTTAATATTAGCCACACGATCAAAAGTGTTAAGCTAAAACTCTAAGAAAACCCTAGGCTTGATTATAAATAGGAGCATTCTCAATGCTCAACCCCTGGAATTTTTCAAGACCTGGATTCCCATCCAGCACTTCGTCCATCCTTTCCACCTCGCCATAATTCTACAATGGAGCAACAAAGAGCAACATCATCAACACAACAAAGTAAGTCTATCTATGTATTTTATTTCATGTTACTTAATTTTTGCATATGCTATTGTTCTAGATCTAGGGTTTTCAATATCATTTTTTGAGGGTTCACACAGTGGAACCCTCATTTTGTTTTACTGATTGCTTTGATTGTTGTATGTGCAGGTTTTTGTGATATCATAAAAGGAGTTGAATAGTTGCTGAAGCTAGAGTGACCTAATTTCCTATAACTAGAAGCCCACTCACCTTGTTGGAAGCAAGACACACCATTTTAAGACACTTCATTATTGTACCTAGGGTTTCAGAGAACCCTAGAATCTTGTACATATTTGTATTAAATACTCATTGAGTATAGATTGTATCAAAATGAGTTTATTACATCCCCCCCATATATTAAATAAAATTATATTTTTGTGCAATATTGTGTTTCTTTGGATTATTTGCTTTCTTTATTGTTTAAGTATCGTGTTTTTGTCTTCACACTAAGTAAGTCCAAGGCTGCACTTCACAGGAATTCAACATGGTCAGTGTCTATCCTATGTATAGGAGTGGCCAATCCATATAATGACCTACAGGTAAGGTTTATTTACCTTGAAATTGAGAATTCTCCTATCTATTTCAATAGTAATTCCCTTTAGACTTCTGGTGTACCGTCTACTACTTGGATCAAACTTTCCATGTATTCACTCTTACACTTATCTCCAACTTGGGCCTTCATACTTACAACAAGGGCATATTGATTTATAGCTAGGGTATACTGACTTCCCATTAGGACTTTCAAAAATTATTTTCCTTCTACAATAGCTAATAGGGATTTCGAGGGACGTTTTTTCATAGGACTGCCCAAACTATCGAACTTGTTTCGGCCATATCTCACTCATCCGGACTCGGATTGAGCTGAAATTTTGAGGGTAGATGCCTGAAAAACCCTAGAACGTCTCCACCAATTTTCATATCATTTGGAGCAACACAGATCCTAGCGCATCCCTATGTGTGAACGAGATTTTTGGCAAGCGACTATGCGAGGGTTTCATCTGGGTTGAGTGCAAGCAGCTCCAGAGGTTGGTTTTTAGGGCCTTCGGGCCCTAGAGGCCAATATTTTTGTGGTTTATGCTCAATATTTTAGCAGGAAATGTTGCAGGGGATCCAATATGGGTTAGAAATTTATCTTTCAATAGATCATACCGTGAACTTGAGTGACAACGGCTTCCAATTTGCTGCACAAAAGAAAAGTGAAAACCATACCTTTCCACGACGTCTAGGGCAAGGATTAAAGAGATCACGAAACAAGTTTCAAGCAGTTGATCAAAAAATGGCTCATATCTCAAGTGAATCTGGTGCTAAGGTGCACCCACAAAATAATTCTACTATGAAAACCCCTATCAAGGGTAAGAATTTTGAAAACTCAGCCCCAAAAATGAATTTTAGGGATGCCCTCCATGGTGGACAACCTCAACCCAATGCTAATATCAATCTTAGGGCTTCCCATAAACCTCTAAGAATGCCTAAGATTGATCCCAGGAAAATGGAGTCAGGATGTCTTAAAGCAACTGATGGAACTCCTATTGTTAAGCTTGATATGGGTAACATTCAGACTGGCATTGAAGATTTGGAAAAAAGAGGACTAATTTGTCGGTTCATGGGTTTTCATCCGAGCCTATCTGCTTTCAAAGTCTGGGCTGCAAAAATCTGGAAAACTAAAGGTGAGTTACAAATCTCTATTTATCCAAATGGTTATTTTCTTGTTTTATTTGCTAATAATGAAGATAGAGAGAAAAATTTTCAAGGGGGTCCTTGGTTTTTTGGAAGGGCGAGGCTTTTCATGAAGCCCTGGCATACTAAATTTAAAGCCGAAGAAGAGATGCCTTCTATAGCTCCCGTGTGGGTTAGACTCTTTGGCCTCCCTATTGAATTTTGGAATCCTACTATTTTTTCTTCAATTGGAAACTCTTTAGGAACTTTTATGATGACTGTTGATTGTACTCAAAATTTTGAACATATTATTTATGCTCGGATTTGTGTTTTAATGGATTTTGACAAACCCCTACCTAAAAATATCACATTACAATTTGGGGAAGACACTTGGGAGCAAGTAGTGGACTATGAGAACATTCCTTTTCGTTGTAGAATTTGCCATGAATATGGTCATTTGGCCGATGCTTGCCCAAATAAAATTCCTGATCAAAAGAAAGAAGATATAAACTCAGTAGGTTTCCAAATGCCTAAGAAGAAGAACACTCAGAAAAACCAGTTATGAAGGATCAATCAAAGTCATCTGCTAATATGTTTGAAATCCTTTCCACAAATGATGTCCCAAGTGAGGAAGAGGAAATAATGGAAACATAAATCTTAGAAACACAATTTAAATATGAAGGGAAGAACTCAGAGACAAACCAACAAATCAAAGGTTTTCAACAAAAAAAAGGGAGAAAATTTACACAAGAAAAACAATCTTTTAAATGTCAAAACTTCAAATAATACAGGTCCCAATATAGACTCCGTTGAACCCTCTAGTAAAATTTTGGCCGTGTACGAGCATTCTTCAAGGTTAGAAGCCATCTCAGATTCAATTGGAATAAGTCAAGAAATAGGGAAAAAAATTGAAGATGGATTCTAATCAAAAAGCAGGTCGCAAGACCAATCAATATCATATGGTAAAAGAAGGTGAAAAGCTTGTAGAGGAAGGTAAGATTAATGCCCTTCCCAAATTTTTTAGCCCTGGTATTAATGAAGATCATCACTTGGAATATTAGAGGACTCAAAGGGAGTCTTTCAAAACAAAATGAAATTAGAAGAATGATTCAGATAAATCATCCACATCTTGTTTTCCTTCAAGAAACAAAGATGTCAATGGAGGATATGGACTCAATTGCCAGTAAAATTTGGCCAGCTGGAAAAGTGGTTTCCCTCAGTTTCCAAGGGACTTCTGGTGGCATTGCTTGTCTTTGGGACCCAAAAGAGGTAGTTATTCACCATATGGTTGGCAGTTGGGGTCTGTTGGCTATAGCTATTCAAAGTAGACATTCCAACCAAATTATGCTCTGCATTATTGTTTATGCTTCGACTGCTTTGGAGGAAAAAAGAAGACAGTGGAAGGATATAACTCATATTATCTCTCATTTTCCTGAAGCTTGGATCTTGATCGGAGGAGATTTCAATACCATCCTCTCTCTGGATGAGAAAAGGGGGGGAAATAGAAATTTGGACAAAAGCACTGACCTCATGAGCGAATATATTGCAAACCTCCATCTTGTGGACATCCAACCAGATAATGGCCTTATGACTTGGTCTAACATAAGGCAAGGCTTAGCTTGTATAATGGAGAGATTGGATAGGTTTTTGCTCTCTAAAAATTTCTTAATCCATGGTCACATTCCTAAAGTGAAGACTCTTAATAATGTTGGTTCGGATCATTGGCCACTCATGGTGGAAATGTGGAAAACCAATGTGAGTTTCTCTCCTTTTCATTTTCAATTAATGTGGCTTAGAGACATTTCCTTTAGACCTCGTGTGCAACAATGGTGGAAGGAAGGTAAACCTAGGCATGGGACTAAGATGTTCTATTTTGCCAAAAGACTGCAATACATTAAATCCAAAATCAAGACTTGGAACTGGAAAGAGTTTGGGGATGTTCATAAAAAAACATGAAGTTATTGCTCATATTGAAAATTTGAATAAGAAAATCCATTTAGATGGCCTCACAGAGAAGAGAAGTGCAGATGAAATTAAACTCACAACTCAGTTAGAGGAATGGGAAAAAAGAGAAGAAATCTTATGGAAGCAAAAATCTAGAATTCAATGGCTCAAAGAAGGAGATCGAAACACAAATTTCTTCCACAAATATCTTCTAGCTCGAAGATCTCACAACTTTATTTCTTCCTTGAAATCAGATTCTGGAGATGTTGTTTATACTTGGGATGGCATGAACTCTATTGTTGTTGATTACTTTTCCAATATTTTTGCTGCTACTCCTCTTGACTCAGCTTCTCAACAAAATGTTCTTCAAGCAATCCCTTCTCTTATCACTTCTAAGGAGAACTCTATTTTGACTGCTCCTGTTACTATCAATGAGCTTCAACAGGTAGTTTTTAAAATGCAAAAAGGGAAAACCCCAGGGTCCCGATGGTTTTCCCATTGAGTTCTACCAAGAGTTCTGGGATATCCTTCATGTTGATTTATTAGAGGTGGTGGAAGAAGCCAGGAAAGCCAAAGAAATTTTGAAGGTTATCAATAAAACTTATATTACTCTTGTTCCAAAAGCTCAAGAGGTTGATCATATCTCAACTTTTAGACCTATTGCTTTATGTAATGTTCTTCTCAAAATCATTACTAAAATCATGGCAGAAAGGTTGAAGCCTCTTTTGCATAAGATTATTTCCCCAGAGCAAGGGGGTTATGTGGAAGGGCATCAAATAGTAGATGAGATAGTTCTTGCTCGAGAAGCCATCCATTCCATGGATATGCAAAAATCTCCTTCCATGTTCATTCGGTTAGACTTATCCAAAGCTTATGACAGAGTGGATTGGCACTTCCTTATCAAAGTTTTGAGGCAATTTGGTTTCTCTAAGGATTGGATGGATTGGATTATGGGATGTATCTCTTCAGTTTCCTACTTAGTTCTTATCAATGGTAGGCCTTCTCAGTCGTTCCCAGCTTCCAGAGGTATTAGGCAAGGTGACCCGCTATCCCCTTATTTATTCATCATTCTTGTTGAATGCTTGGGTAGGACTATAACCAAAAAGAGGGAAAACAAAACCCTTGAGGGAGTTACCATTGCTCATGGAGCTAGACCTATCTCTCATCTTCAATTTGTGGATGACTCTACTCTTTTAGGTAAAGCTACGCTTAAGGAAGCTTCTAATATTAAGCAAATCATTAGCTATTTTTCTAAGGCTATTGGGCAGTTGATCAATGAAGACAAATCTAAAGTTATTTTCTTTCACTGCTCTTCTAGACAGGAATCCATGGTCTTGGATAAATTAAGATATAAGAAGACCTCCCTTCCAATCACTTATTTAGGTATTCCCATAAATATTCAAAGGCAGAAAAATAAATATTGGAATTGGTTGTTGGACAAAGTCAAGAAGAAAATTGGAAAGTGGACCAACAGGTGGCTTTCTTCTGGGGGTAGAATCACCTTGGTAAAATCAGTCCTTCAAGCTATTCCTATTTATGTATCTTCCATGTTGAATATTCCAAAGGTTGTTCTTCGAGAACTGGATCAAATCAGTCATCGTTTCCTTTGGAGTGGTACTAAGGAGAAAAGAAAATGGGCCTTGGTGAAATGGGACACTTTATGTCTTCCTAAGAATAAAGGGGGGTTAGGATTCTGGTCTTCTATTAATAACAACAAAGCTTTAGCTGCTAAATTATATTGGAGGATGTTGCATAACCCCAATGCTCTTTGGGCCAATAATCTCCGTGCTAAATATGCTGAGAACAAAAGTCCCGAAGACCTTGTTCGCTATCAACTTCCTACCAAAGGTTCTCCCATTTTAGCAGTTCTTAAGACTGGTGAGGATTTGATAAAGAAAAATTTATTTTGGATCATTCATAATGGTCAACAGGCAAATTTTTGGATAGATTCTTGGGATGGTCACAAGCCTTTGATAACTCAGTTTCCCGATTGGAGGCCTTGGATGGAGGAGCTTCACCGAGCTAATTGGATAAAGGTGGCTAATTACTATCGGTACCATACTGGTAATTCAAAGGTTGGTAGATATTGGATCCCTATTGAGGACTGGCCTATTCAAATCCTAGAAAGGCAAAGACAAGATATCCAAGGCATCCTTCATATGAGATCTCTCTCTTGGTCCCATGAAAAAGATTGTTTTGGATGGAACAACACTACTAAGGGTGAGTATTCAGTTGCTCAAGGTTATTTGACCTTATGCCATAATAATCCCAACCATTCTTCTGACATATTTTCTCAATTGTGGGCTCAAAAGCTCTCGGCCTAAGGTGAGGTTCTTTAATTGGCTTTTATTGCATCGTAGGGTGCTTACTGGTGAGCAACTTATGAAGCGTGGTTTTCATGGCCCTTTTAGATGTGAGATGTGTGAAGAGAATGTAGAAACTCTCAACCATATTTTTATTGAGTGTACTTTAGCCTCTGAGCTATGGAGGAGAATGGCCACTTTACTTGGCTTACAGTGGTCCAATTTTTTTACTTTTGAACAACTTTGGAGGGATTGGCCTAATCAAGAGGGTGTTGATCATTTTATTAGGCAGTTAGTTTGGATGGGTTCTACCATTCTTCTTTGGAATATTTGGATTGAAAGGAACAACCAAATTTTTAATCAAGATAGGAAGGATATTCACTATATTTGGCAAAAGACCATAGCCAACTTAGTTGAATCAGTCCATCAACTCCTTAATCACCCCCAAAACTCCCACCAAAGATGGGATCAAGTGATGCAAATATTGAAGATTAAATCTTCTAAGGGCAACCAACTTAAAGGGAATGTGAGTATTAGTAAGATGGATAGGACAAGAAATTGGCAACCTCCTCCTAAGGATTTTGGAAAAGTCAATACTGATGGAGCCTCTAGAGGGAACCCTGGAAAAGCCAATGTGGGAGGAATTGGTAGACTTTCAGATGGCTCCCTGGTTTTTACTTTTGCTGAGAATTTGGGTATTCTTTCCAATAACCTTGCTGAGGGGTATGGTATCCTCAGAGGCCTTCAGGAGGCTACTAAGGTTGGATGGGAAAAGGTGTTAGTTGAGTCTCGACTCTCAACTTATGATTAATATTTTGAAGACTCCTTCCAAGAATCATAAGGTTGATTGGAGAATAAAAATAATTATTGAGAAGATTCAATTAATCCAGATGGGATTTTTGAAAGTTGATTACAATCATGTGGTCAGAGATCAAAACAAGAGTGTTGATGCTTTAGCTAATTGGGCTTTGGACAAAGGTGATCTTACTTGTTATGGCCACCCTCCTAGATGGTGGGCTTCACAAATTAGGGAAGCTCTTCTTTCTATCATTTCTTTGGATGGCTCCAGTTCTGAAGGTACCTAGTTTCTTCTTGTTTTTTTTTGCTTCTCTTTGGTTCATTCAGTTTTTTTAGTTCCCTAGCTCACTCTTTTCTTTCTTTTGTTTCCTTTGTTGTTTCTTGCCTTAATAGTCTTCTGGTCTAGATAGGTCATTGTTATGTTCAATTTTTTTTTCTTTTTTTTTTTGTTTAGTTTTTTAAGGTGTGTGTGTTCTTTTGTTTTGTTTTGTTTTTGTGTTCTTTGTGTTGTTTTTTGTTGTTCTTGTGTTTTTGTTGTTTTGTGTTTTTTTATGTTTTTTGTTATTGTTCTTGTGTTTTTGTCGTTCTTGTTCTTGTGTTTCTCTTTGTTTGTGTTAATTCGTGTTTTTTTGTGTGAGTGTTTTCTATGTTTTTTGTTTTTGTTTATTGTCTGTTGTTGGTTGTTTTTTATTTTTATTTTTATTTTATTTTTTTATATTTTAGGTTTTGGTTGTGTTTATTTTTCATGTTTTTTTTGGGTTATGTCTTTGTAGTGTTCTGTTGTTTTTGTCTTGTTTGTGTTTTGTTATGTGGTTCTTGTGTTTTTCTATGTGGTTCGTGTTGTGGTTTCTTTTATCTTATTGTGTGTGTGTTTGGTTGTGCTTTTGTTTTTGACACACTCAAGGAGCATGTTTTTTATTTTATTTTATTATTTTTGTTGTTATTTACTTATTTTTAAATTGGTTTTGTGTGTTTGTTTGCTCCTTGAGTATGTCAAAGGTGGTAGGCCAGGTCCGAGTCCTGGGCATTTTTGGCGGAATGGATACCCCTGCCTCCTTGGGTCTTACCCGAAAGTGGCATCCCTTTTGGGATGTTTTCCACAAATAAAAAAAATAGTAATTCCCTTTTCCCTTACTAGTTTAAATCAAACACTAAACTAGTCCTTATGTTAGGTTTATTTCAACCCATACATTAGGCGTATGCCTTGATGATTAGCTTGTTCTTCCTTAAGGATAGAACAACAATCGCTTCAATGCTTAACTTTACCACATCCACAATAGTAAGTTAAGGGGGTTATCACACAAACCCACATAGACTTGTGAATACCTACCATTAAACATTACTTGAGTTATTCAACCATAATCTCCATGAAACTAGATAACATTTACATTCTCCCTTATGTGCACTTCATATTTTATTCACTAAAGATACATTTTTAAGTGGCATGCATGGTTTCTTCATTCTATTTAATGTTAGGATTACTTTAGGATATTTAGACACCATATTTAACTCTCATTTAAAGATCTAAATCCAAACATTCAATAACTTTATGTCATGATACAACTTTGCATTAATTTCCATGACTATTTACAATTGAGAACTACATTTCTTACAATCCTCTTAATGAGTGATACAAACTAATTACAAATTGATCTCAAAGAGATACTTTACAATAATAAAGATATTTTATTTAAGAGGTCTTGTTAAAATGAATAAAACAATTATAACTGAAGTCAAGTAGATCTAATATTTGTTTGACTCCAATCAAACCACCAGTACTAGATTAAAGGGATTTTTGGGATCAGGACAACCCATAGCATGTATATGAAAATGCATTATAGGAAAGCAATAGCAAGTAATAATTATTTCCAAATAAATGCAACTAAACACAATATATTTCCCATAATGTAGTTGTGTAAAGCATTCAATCATTCAAAGGAATAAAATTCCACACTTTCCTAAGATTGAAAAATCACATTTTTATCTCATATATTTTCCACAAAAATATGCCTTTGAAATGAATATTATTACAATCATATATTGCTAGTCCTTTTCAAAAGAATGTACGGATCCATTCATACTTTCACAAGTAATTCATATTTATTTCCACTAGAAATAGCATTTAAAACAAATCATACTTTCTCAAGTAACTCATATTCCTTTCAACTAGAAATAGCATTTAAACAAATCATACTCTATCAAGTAACTCATATTTCTATCAACTAGAAATAGCATTTAAACAAATCATACTTTCTCAAGTAACTCATATTTCTATCAACTAGAAATAGCATTTAAAAAAATCATTATTTTTCAAGTAATTCATATTTCTATCAAATAGAAATAGCATTTAAAAATATCATTTTAAACAATGGATTCAATTGTATATATTCATATCCTTCCAAGGGTTTAGTCGTAATTTGCTACGATATTCCAAACCGGATTTATTCTACAATCCATCATTATGATTTCAGTATATTTATTTCACAAATATGTTTGCTAGTTTATCTTGAAATCTATAGTTCTTCCACAAATTTGGCTACCAAGTTGACTCAAGATCTACCCATGAGACCATTCTATAGTTCCAAGAGTTTAACTAACATCTCTCTTGCAATCTACCAACAAGATTACTCAAAATTTAGCTACAACTCTACCCGTAATCTATCACACAAAATTACACTATAGATTACAAACTTGGCCCTTAATTTGTGATAGGAAGCATACTATAGGTACACAATACTTTAGTAAGTAAGATTAATAACCAATCTCTTGTCAAGGATAACTAAGGTTTTTAAGAGATATTGTTCCAAAATATAGCTAACTAAAGTTCTCTACCTTTAGTTAATATAGTTTAATTAATCCTCTTAACATAGACATAATTTACTTTCATTTTATAAATCAAAGTCCCATACCTTTGCTTTACAAAACGAACTGTTTTAAATTACTAGATAGTTAAAGTTATTTACCTTTAATTAGTCTAGCTTAATTTTCCTCTTGGTATAAACAATAATTTTCTTTCATTTTATAATTCAAAGTCCCATACCTTTGCTTTACAAAATGAACCATTTATATTTCTCTTTAACAATTACTAAAGTAGTTTCCTTTTACTACATAGAGCTAAGTTTTTACATTACCCTTTTTATCAAAACCTTATATAATACTGTTAGAATTTTTGTAAAAGCCAATGTGGCTAATGCATTTTGGATACCATAAAGGTTTTGTTACCTTTTTAATAGAGCTACCCATTTTAGAGTCTTCGTAAAATCCAATTTGGTTGTTGCATTTTGGATACTATAAAGTTTTTGTTACCTTCTCAACAAAGCTACCCATCCACATCTTAATCCTTCTCAAAATCATGTCGATTTCTTACTAGATAGTGCGCATGCCAAAGGTCATATTAATTGTAACTCGGAGCATCCATAATTGATGCTCTGTCTTAGTCAGTTGATACAACTTTTACCTTTAATATGTTGATTAAACCTACGGTGTAAAGGAATAAATTATATAAAAATTTACCAATGGCGACTCACTGTGCCAACCACCCATTCGTTCATCACCTAGTTACGAGGTCGCCTATTTGCCCAATTGATGTCATACCTAACATGTTACCCCTTTTAATATGTTGTTCTCATCATTCCATGGAAGGAATGTAAAATTATAGACTTGGGACAAGTGTTATAGTGTGCAGAGCAACCTCAAAGCTAGGCATCAACATAAAAAGTATCATGGCAACTGAAGATTGAGGTTTTAACAAATTTCATCTTAGATAGTTAGGTGATAACGAATAGGCTTATCGAGGGTGTAGTGGATCATTCCTATCTTCCAGGTGATGAGATGTCTTATAACGAAGGTTTAGTGATATAAGCGACTGGTAGTCAAAGATGATACCAGGTTTACCTGGTTTGTGACCATGCCACAGATATCACAAAATTTGCATGGGGAGGTAAATGTAAAACCCCTATTAAACCATGTTATACTGATTCAATTGACCAATAGTTGAGAAAGCGAATTCCACCTATCTATTTTTGTACTGATAGTGGGTTATTTAAAACTAGATCAATAGGGAGTACATTTTTTGTTAATTGCCCATTTGGAATGGTGTAGTAGACCTTTGGCGATCTGTAAATGTCACTCAACCAATTGCATTGGAATTTTTTTGTCTCATTACAAATATACACCCATCCATTAAGAGGGTCATAAACTTGCACAAGTCTCACGCCTTAGTTTTTCCAAAACTTGGTAGGGTTCGGACTGCACACAATATCATGGTAAAAAAAGGTGGATTCTTGAATATTCCAAGTTGGTAGTGTTTGAGAAACTAATAATAAAAATACCATGCATATAAACCTAGGTAAATGATCATCGAACGATGGTCTTGGGAATTATTTTTTATTAGTGTTGTACTCAAACTCTAGCCGACAGGGTCTTCATGTCATATACCAAAAATCCATACTAGTTTTAGTTTGATACCAAAGTAATACACAGTTGTACATTAGAATTTAATATCTATTTGATAGATTTAGTAGTTGCACTAATATCCCAACATAGAATCCATGGATTTTTAGTCATTGAAATAAAGTGGGTGTAAAGCATAAGCTTGAAACAAATGAAGTATAAGTCCTATTTAAACATAGATAAATAGGAAGGCTTTTTCGACCTGATAAATTTGCAAAAGCTCCCAACTTTTTTCCCTTGAATTTCAAGTCCAACAATCCTTCCTTCTTGCATTCCTCAATCAATGTCTTGGCCAAATGCCTCTAAAACCTTAAGCTTTTTGGTTTCTGTTTCACCAAAGGGTGAAGAGCATAATCCCTAAGCCCAAGTTTTCCCTATCAATCCTCCCCCTTTTTCTTCTTGAAAGCTCTCAATTTATAGGAAAACATCTTCTCTCATGAGCCACAAGTGGCTTATTATTTTATTAATATGCCACTTATCCATAAGTAGCTAAAGTGGTAATGATATTATAGTTATAGACTTCTATAAGTCTAAAGTTAGAATACACTACCTTAGTGGATTCATTTTAATAATATGCCACTTATCCACAAGTAGCTAAAGTGGTATTATTTTTATACTCTGTCACTAGCCCATAAGTGGCTTATTAGATTATTAATATAAGGTGCACATAGTGGGATGCCCACTCATCTCCTCCGGAGAGAATCTTCTAGATAATAAAAGAAGCATAAGTGTGATGACAAAAAATTACTAAAATCTTTAAATCCTCCAATAAAAAAAGTCATAATGGAGGGTGAATAATAAAATGTTTCTTTTTATTATTCTAAAATGTTAGTGTCCCTCTTGGTCCAATAGGACTTTGACAAATCTTGTGAGCACTTGGTTGAGTTAAATTAGGTTAACTAAACCTAATTAATTTTCATTTTGTAAAAGATACATTTTGTTTACAAAAATCCTATTTAGTTTCTTTTCTAAAGTGTATATATTTCAAAACACCAAATATATCATCATAATTCACAAAACTCTATAAATAACCAATACCCCTTAGAGTTTCATAAAACTAAGCATTAGTCTCATAATCATCAAGCATAAGGATTCGGTCAAGATGGGATGTGACATACTTCCCCCTTAGACTAAACACAGTCCCTTGTGTTATCATGGTTAGTAAGCAATATAACATTAATGCATATCCAAAACATAGTAAAGGAAACAAATATCATAATGCTTTTACCAAATTGCAATCATAGGAAATCATGCAATCTCAGTATTCCACACCATTGTTTTATCCTGAAGATGACTTTTAAGATAGTCTCGCTATCACCATCAAAACCAGGAAGCTAGTCATAGACATCATTGCCCAATGGTGTAGTCATGAGTATACCTATATGCGGGTAATTATCCATGTTACCCATGGGTTGCCTTTATCATCATTTCCTATTTTGGCTAGTTTCTCATTCCTGGTGGTCGAACAACTCCTTCCTATGAGAAGGTCAACTTCTTCCACTCACGAGAGCTCTTGGACCTGTGATGCAATAGAATATCAATAGTACCATATTCTTCAAAAAATAAAGCATCTCTACTTCATAATTACTTTGCATGATAATGTCAAGCATAGAAAACATAAATATCATGAAATATAGATTAATGCATACAAACCATCATAGAGTTTTGCAGTATCTATCAGTGCATAAGTGTCTCAATAAAGCATCAGAGTATCTATCTATGCATCAAACATAGTCAAATTGAAACAATATTACACATTGTTTTCAAATAAATAAGGAAAGTGATTCCTCATGTCCTCCACCTTTTCCTAGGTGGCATTTCTTTCTGAATAAAGATCCCACTGGACCTTGCACTACTCTATGTTTCGCTTCCTCATGGTCTTGGAATGAAACTCGAGGATCTTTATTGGTTTCACCTCAATGTACATTGGGTTCACCATCTGCAACTTTGAGACATCCAAAACATGATTAGGATCATCAATGTATTTCCTAAGAAGGGACACATGGAAAGAATCATGGATCTTTGCCAAATTAGGTGGCAAGTCGAGTCTATAGGCAATAGGACTAATCCTTTCTAGGATGGTGAATGGTCCAACATATCTAGGATCTAGCTTTGTTGACTTGATAGCACTTTTCATAGGCTTTACCCTCAAGAATACTCTATCTCCCATAGAGAATTCTTGAGGAGTTCTCTTCAAGTCAGCATAACTTTTCTGGTGATCCGAAGCTTCCTTAAGCCTTTGTCGGATTACCTTCAATTGTTCCTCCATTTCCTTGAGTGTATCGGGTCCAATGTTGACCCGATCCTCTGGATTATCCCATGATAATGGTGTTCTACATCTTCGACCATATAGAGCTTCAAAAGGAGCCATTTTTAAAGAAGCATGGTATCCATTATTGTAGGCAAATTCCACTAATGGTAAGAAATATTCCCATCGAGACTTCTGATCCATGCAATACATGCGAAGCATATCTTCTAGGACTTGATTAACTCATTCTATTTGTCCATATATCTCTGGGTGATAAGCAGAACTTATATTAAGAGTAGTGCCAATTGCACGATGAAGGGCTCACCAAAAGTCGGATGTGAATCTGGAATCTCGATCAGAGATGATCACTTCAAGAAATCCATGTAACCTGAAGATCTCTTTGGTGAATCTATTAGCTACTACTACCACATCATCTTTAGTGCTTCCAAGAATGAAATGTGCTACCTTGGTTAGTTTATCCACCACAACAAGTATCGAATCATGTTGATACCTAGTCTTAGGTAACCCAACTATGAAATCCATAGATATCACTTGCCACTTTTGCGAGGGTACTTCATGTGGATACAACTTTCCAGTGATATGTTTATGCTCTACTTTTACCTTTTGGTATTCTAGATAGCGAGCAATAAATTTAGTAACATCCTTTTTCATTCCAGGCTAGTAGAAGGTTTTCTTCATGTTTTCTCTCATCTTGGCCCCTCCTGGATGAGCGGAATATGGAGATCTATGAGCTTCACTCATGATCGCCCTTCTCAAATTACTAGATTTGGGGATGACTACCCGATCCTTAAAACACAAAAGTCCCTCCTTGAGACTATAATCTTCAGCTATCTTAGGATCTTGTGTCATTTTGGCTTGTATTTCAATACAAAACTGATCTTGGGATTGAGCTTGTTTAACCTGATCCATGAGATTTATATGACTTCGAGTTAGCGCAGTAATGTGCCTTCTTCTGCTCAAAGCATCAATGACCTTATTTTCCTTACCCTTAATATATTCAATGCCAAAATCATATTCAACCAAGAACTCAATCCACCTTCTCTATCTTGCATTTAGCAAAGGTTGAGTAAAAATATATTTTAAACTCTGGTGATCAGTTCTTAATTCAAAGGGTCTACCCACAAGGTAGTGTCACCATATCTTCAGGGTATGAACAACTGCAGCTAGTTCTAGGTCATGTGTAGCATAGTTAACCTCATGTTTCTTGAGCTTTCTAGACTCATATGCCACTACTACTTTATCTTGGGATAACACACCACCCAATCCTTCCAAGGAAGCATCTGTGCATACTAAAAAATCACCTTGGGGTTCTAGGATTTTTAGTATAGGGGTAGATGTGAGCTTTTGTTTAAGCAACTGGAAGGTGGCTTCACATTTATCTGACCATATGAATACCTTTCCTTTTCTTTGAATATTTTTTATCGGAAAGGCTATCTTAGAATAGTCCTTCACAAATATTTGATAATATCCTGCTAATCCCATGAAGCTTCTTACTTCTGTTACATTAGTTAGAGGTGGCCAATTCAAAATAGCCTCAATTTTCTTGGGATCCACTGCAATCCCATTTGCAGATATTATATGTCCCAAGTATTGTACTTGTGACACATAAAAATCACATTTTGAAATATTTTCGTAGAGTTGATTTCTCTTTAGTAAACCTAGCATGATTTTTAGGTGTCTATCATGCTCTTCTTTGTTGTAGGAATAAATTAGAATATCATCTAAGAATACCAATACAAATCGATCCAACTGATTTCTAAACACATTGTTCATCAAATTCATGAAAGCAATTGGTGCATTGGTCAACCCAAATGGTAGGACAATGAATTCATAATGTCCATACCAAGTCTTAAAAGTAGTTTTATGAGTATCCTCATCCCGGATTCTCAACTGATGATATCCTGATTTCAAATCAATCTTGGAGAAGATGGTCACCCCCTTGAGTTGATCAAAAAGGTCTTCTATCCTTGGTAAAGGATACCTATTTTTAATGGTAGCTTTTTTTAACATCCTATAGTCTATACAAAGCCTCAACGAACCATCCTTCTTCTTTACAAATAGTACCGGTGCACCCCATGGGGATACACTTGGTTTGATTAATCCTTTGTCTAGAAATTCTTGAAGTTGCACCTTCAATTCTTGCATCTCTATGGGATTCATCCTGTAAGGAGCTCTATGGATGGGTTTTGTACTAGGTACTAATTCAATGGTGAAGTCAAACTCACGCTTGGGAGGTATTCTAGGAAGTTTTGAAGTAAATACTTCCCTATATTCTTGCAGAATTGGGAATTTCTCGAATACTTCTTCCTTATTGTCCTCAACTTATTTCAGTTTAACTGCATAGACCATTTCTCTTTTCCTTATAGCCTTCTTTAATTGCATTGTCGATAATAGCATAGGCTCAAATGATCCTTGTTCACTAACCATATTTACCCTTTCCTCCTTATCATTAGTGAACTCAATCCATCGATCTTGGAAATTGATCAAAGCTTTATGGGCTTTTAACCAATCCATGCCCAAGATGATGTCGAAGGCATGTAATGGTGCTACATAAAGGTGCCAAGTGATAGTACTAGTGGGTAGGGATATTTCAACTATGGGGAAACATTGATCCATGGAGTAGGTTTGTCTTGACCCATACTCCACTTTCCATCCTTGTGCCAAAGATCCAGGTCTCTCTAGTATGTCCCTTATTATGCTACTAGAAATAAAGTTATCTGTAGCTCCACTATCTATCAATATTTTAACATCTCTACCAAATATTTTACCTTTTATGAGAAAAGGAGTTGCTTGTCCTTCTAGGTTCTATTTCTCGATAGCTATGTAGATTTTGTGGTCCTTCCCCTTTGCCTTCTTGCTAGATTCTACGTGGAGGGGACAATTCCTTGCATAATGTGGACCTCCACAATCATAGCAACCAGATTTATAGTTTTGATTTGCTCCTTGGACTGACTTATCCTTCTCATTAGTAGAAGCTTGTCCTACCTGATTCAGAGGTTGGGGTCTTTCAACATTGTTGTTACTTTTATTCTTTGGCTGGAACTTCTTCTTAAAGTGTCCTGATTTCCCATTGTTCTTCTTTGCAAACTTGGGGTTTCCACTACCCTTCTGATGTTGCTCAGGTTCCCACTTCCTCTTCGGTTGATGATGATATTCCTTCTTTGACCCATTTGAAGTGTTAACCATTTTCTTGTTAGGATTCAGATTGTACTCTGCCTGACATGCCAGTTCATAAGTTATTTCCAAATCACCAGGTTTGTGCATATTTGTTGAATTCTTGATATGATACTCAGTTCTTGAGAGGAATTTATGTACTTTCAACTTGTTATCCTTCTCATAATATGGAACATATTTAAGAAATCTTATGAATTGCCTATAGTATGCTTCTACGGACTAGGTTCCTTATTGAAGTTGGATGAACTCATCAAGTTTCTTCATATAGAATTGTTCCATGAGGAACCTTTTTCTGAAGGCTTTAACAAAATCCTCCCATTTGAAGTGAATGACATTGATATTTTCTTCCTTACTATAGGTTTCCCACCATTCCAGACTTACTTCCGTGAGAAGTCCTATGGTCTAGACCATCTTAGTTGTTGAGGAGTAGTTTCTCATAGAGAAATAGACCTCTAATTCATTCAACCAAGATTCTACTGAGTCACCCCCTTCTTTTTCAGAGAATTTCCTAACCTTCACATGTTTCAAGTCCTTCTCCAACTCCCCATTAATACGAGATTTTTCCACATGATCCACTTCATCTATGTCATTTTCCTACTCTACCATAGGATTTGCTATTTCAGGACCCCTATTCCTAGATTTCTATATTTCAGCCCTAATGGCCTCCAAAAAATTGCTCTGTTGGACCATTTTCTCTCTATATAAAGTCATATCCCCTTGCATTGTCTGAACAATAGTTGTGAGGTTTTCTACTCTGTTTGAGTTTCCTAAACTCTCTCCTATGGGTCTATCTTCAATACTATCAGTACTAATTGGTCCCTCTTTTTGAGTGACCCTCTTCCTTCCACTTCTCAACTTAGGTGGCATGTTTCCTGAATAGAGAATGGTGTCAATTTTTTAACATACAAATTTATTTTGCTACAATGTTGTACTTTCAAATCAAGTTAAGCAAATTTTTCTTCCCTTATCAATTTATATTTCCTCTAAAATTTTCATGGAAGCTTTGTGCCTAATCAACCTAGGCTCTGATACCAACTGTAATAACCCTATCTCATAACCAACCAAACTTAGGGAGAATTTTTTTTTTATAAGCTCACATCATTATTGCTAGTTCATGTGTGAATTCAAGTATCTTCATGTGGTTCTCTTATAGATGAATATCTAAGTAAGTCCAAGGTTGCACTTCACAGGAATTCAACATGGTCAGTGTCTATCCTATGGATAGGAGTGGCCAACCCCTATAATGACCTGCAGGTAAGGTTTATTTACCTTGCAATTGGGAATTCTCCCATCTATTTCAATAGGAATGCCCTTTTCCCTTACTAGTTTAAATCAAACATTAAACTAGTCCTTATGTTAGGTTTATTTCAACCTATACATTAGGCGTATGCCTTGATGATTAGCTTGTTCTTCCTTAAGGATAGAACAACAATCATTGCAATGCTTAACTTTACCACATCCACAATAGTAAGTTAAGGGGGTTATCACACAAACCCACGTAGACTTGTGAATGCCTACCATTAAACCTTACTTGAGTTATTCAACCATAATCTCCATGAAACTAGATAACATTCACATTCTCCCTTATGTTCACTTCATATTTTATTCACTAAAGATACATATTTAAGTGGCATGCATGGTTTATTCATTCTCTTTAATGTTAGGATTACTTTAGGTCATTTAGACACCATCTTTAACTCTCATTTAAAGATCTAAATCCAAACATACAATATCTTTATGTCATGATACAACTTTGCATTACTTTCCATGACTATTTACAATTGAGAACTACATTGCTTACAATCCTCTTAATGAGTGATACAAACCAATTACAAATTGATCTCAAAGAGATACTTTACAATAATAGAGACCTTTTATTAAAGAGGCCTTGTTACAATACATAAACAATTACAATAGAATTCAAGTAGATCCAATCTTCGTTTGACTCCATTCGAACCACCAGTACTTGATTAAAGGGATTTCGGGATCAGGACAACCCATAGCATGTATATGAAAATGCATTCTAGGCAAGCAATAGCAAGTAATAATTCTTTTCAAATGAATGCAACTAAACACAATACATTTCCCATAATGTAGTTGTCTAAAGCATTCAATCATTCAAAGGAAGGAAATCCCATACTTTCCTAAGACTGAAAATCACATTTTCATCTCATATCTTTTCCACAAAAATATGCCTTTGAAACAAATATTATTACAATCATATATTGCTAGTCCTTTTCAAAAGAATGTACGGATCCATTCGTACTTTCACAAGTAACTCATATTTCTTTCAACTAGAAATAGCATTGAAAACAAATCATACTTTCTCAAGTAACTCATATTTCTTTCAACTAGAAATAGCATTTAAACAAATCATACTTTCTCAAGTAACTCATATTTCTATCAACTAGAAATAGCATTTAAACAAATCATACTTTCTCAAGTAACTCATATTTCTATCAACTAGAAATAACATTTAAACAAATTACTCTTCTCAAGTAACTCATATTTCTATCAACTAGAAATAGCATTTAAACAAATCATACTTTCTCAAGTAACTCATATTTCTATCAACTAGAAATAGCATTTAACAAAACATACTCTCTCGAGTAACTCATATTTCTATCAACTAGAAATAGCATTTAAACAAATCATTTAAAACAATGGATTCAATTGTAGATCTTCAAATCCTTCCAAGGGTTTAGTCATAATCCACTATGATATCCCAAACCGGATTTATTCTACAATCCATCATTATGATTTCACTATAGTTCTTTCACAAATATGTTTGCTAGTTTATCTTGAAATCTATAGTTCTTCCACAAATTTGGCTACCAAGTTGACTCAAGATCTACCCATGAGACCATTCTATAGTTCCAAGAGTTTAGCTAACATCTCTCTTGTAATCTACCAACAAGATTACTCAAAATTTAGCTACAACTCTACCCGTAATCTATCACACAAGATTACACTATAGATTACAAGCTTGGCCCTCAATTTGTTATAGGAAGCATACTATAGGTACACAATACTTTAGCAAATAAGATTAATAACCAATCTCTTGTCAAGGATAACTATGGTTTTTAAGAGATATTGTTCCAAAATATAAATTAATTTACTAGCTAACTAAAGTTCTTTACCTTTAGTTAATCTAGTTTAATTCTTCCTCTTAACATAAACATAATTTTCTTTCATTTTATAAATCAAAGTCCCATACCTTTGATTTACAAAAACGAACCATTTTAATTTACTAGCTAACTAAAGTTATTTACCTTTAATTAGTCTAGCTTAATTTTCCTCTTGGTATTGTTGAGTGGTAATTTTATCCAATTGCAAAACCACACTCACCCTTAGGATTTTGATCAAAAAACCCTCTCTTGCAAATAAATCAAAATCTCTCCAAGGTTCCTTTTATTTAATGTAGACTTCTTTTCTTGTGAAGATGTATCAAAATAAATGCTAGGAATACCTTAGTGACCTGTAAACAACTGTTAACAAGGGGACTGTATCGATTTTACTTTGATTTTGCCATGATGTTATTGTTCATTAATTAAAAGGGCTTGAGTTCCCTTATGTGCATAAATAAAATGATGAATAAATGCCTAAAGTTGATCCTAACTCATTTGAGTTCTGATTTGTTAAAGTGATTTATCCCTGAATCCCTGTTAGCAGATACCTTTTATCTTCAATTAAAATTTTTGTTAGAAGGTGCTATGGTGAACCACTTCATTTTATCTTTGATTTATTGTGAAATTTGGAGTTAGTACTTGTTGTTAGTAGATTAATTTTACTTAAGATTAAAATGTTTTGTGGAAAGCCACTTCATTTTTTATATTTGTGTCAATGTGAAATAGAAATCAGTATGTGCTATTAGCAGATTATTTTTATCTTCAGATTAAAATATTGTTATTAATAAGTGTTAAATATTGCTATTAGTAAGTGTTGTAGAAAATCACTTCATTTTATCTTTGCATTAATGTGATATTGGAGTTAGTAAATCCCTCCATTGAATGCAAATTGATTTTATATTGGATGGTTAAGCTCTATCTAAACAAGTGAATGAAGTGACTGAATCTAAATGTGACATGTGAATCTTGAATGATGCTTCAATTCACTTTATCTGCTTTGAATGGATTTTATATTGCCTTGCTTTGCTTTGAACATGAGAGAAAATAATGTAAATAACTAATATTTGAAAGTATAACATTCTTTGTATGCCACAAAAATTACCCCCTTTTAATGAAATGGTAATTTTCATAAAGGGAGTCAATTTATTGCTTGAAAAACAAAATGCAAAGCCTGAAAATTATATTTTCTTTTAAATTGTGAAATCATGCAAAACTAAAATAAAAATTCCTTTTAAAAGTGTGAACTTCAAATAATTTTGGAATTTTGAATTTAAGTTAAAACAAAAACCTACTTGCTTTAAATGGAACATTAAAGCTTATTCTTTCAACCTATGTAACTCTTTTTGGAATTTTATATTTTTTCAATTTTTTATTTTATTTTGAAAAATAAAAATAAAAATTAAAAAGACATGATTAGAAAATAAAAATAATATAACATTAAATTTTGGAATATGGACCAGAATATGGAGAAGACCAAATAAAACTACTGCAAACAACATTTGCTGCAGAAAAAGGTTAGATTCTGAACACAAAACACAACTGAGTTAGACCTGCATCCACACAATCTGAAATCTAGTTATGGTGAGAGTCTAAGGAGTTAAAAAAAACCTGCAGTAAAAATATTGAAATGGTGCAACCATATCCATGCACAAACACCATTAAATGCAATTAGTGCATGTAATAAAGATATTCAATAAACATAAATTTGTATTCAAAAGTTCATTTTCTGCATACAATGGTGAAAAAACAGCCCCACAGTAGTTTGAATAAGCTTCCAATTTCCTTCCATCGCTTCCTATTCCAAAAAACCAGCCCCTATTTCCTCTGCGTCCATGACCTTTAAAAGCTTTCTAACCCTCAAAAGAACTCTTCATTTCATTTTCCCCCCTTTTTTATTTGGCTTGGTCATGTAACTTATTTTTAAATACAATATCTTCCAAATGAAACGCTTCTTCCATCATGATTTTTACCAAAAATAAATTGGTAAATATCTTCTAAATGAAATTCTTCTTCCATAACGCTTTTTCCCAATAATAAATTGGTAAGTATCTTCTAAATGAAACGCTTCTTCCATAATGCTTTTTGCCAATAATAAATTGGTAAGTATCTTCTAAATGAAAGGCTTCTTCCATGATGCTTTTTGCCAATAATAATTTGGTAAATATATTCCAAATGAAATGCTTCTTCCATAACAATTTTTTGCCAACAATGAATTAAATAATGTTTTTCTTTTATTTAGAAACCTACCAACATCAATATAAAGCATTAATTCCAACTAACTTTAATAAAATCATAAAGTCAACATAGATATTAATACCAAACCAATATGTAAAGAAATATTAGTGTGCCATGAGAAAAAGAAATGCTATTCTTTTGATTTATTTTATTCATTTTATTTTTATATTATATATTTTTTATTCTTATTTGTTTTTGTTTTTTTTTAGTTTTTCTTCTATTTTTTTGTATTTTCTTTCTTTATATAAATTTTACTTACTTTCTCTCCTTTTTAAATTTTAAATTTGATTTAATTAATTTCAAATGTTTGAATTGGTTTATTCAAAACATTAAAACTAACCAAAACAATAAAATAACAAAAATAAGAAATAACCTAACCAACACACTAGACAACTTAAAAGAAACCAAAAGGAGACACTAGTCAACACACCAGCCTATCAAAATTATCATGCAAAGAAACTAAAATTAAACAAAAATTCCAAAATTTAAAGGTGGGTCCCCAAGTTTGGGGCTAGTTGTGGAATGGCCACAATAGGTATAAATAATAACTTTCTTTCATTTTAAAATTCAAATTCCCATACCTTTGATTTACAAAATGAACCATTTATATTTCTCTTTAACAATTACTAAAGTAGTTTCCTTTTACTACATAGAGCTAAGTTTTGACATTACCATTTTTATCAGAACCTTATATAATACTTTTAGAGTTTTTGTAAAAGCCAATGTGGCTAATGCATTTTGGATACCATAAAGGTTTTTTACCTTATTAACAGAGCTACCTAGTTTAGAGTCTTCGTAAAAGCCAATGTGGTTGTTGCATTTTGGATCCTATAAAGGTTTTGTTACCTTCTCAACAAAGCTACCCATCCACATCTTAATCCTTCTAAAAATCATGTCAATTTATTGCTAGATATTATGTATGCCAAAGGTCACATTAATCATAACTCGGAGCATCCATAATCGATGCTCTGTCTTAGTAAGTTGATACATATTTTATCTTTAATATGTTGATTAAACCTATGGTGTAAAGGAACCAATTATATAAACATTGACTCACTGTGCCAACCATCCATTCATTTACCACCTAGTTACGAGACCACCTAATTTCCCAATCAATTTTGTACCTAACATGTTACCCATTTTTATATGTTGTTCCTGTTATTCCATGGAAGGAATGTGAAATTATAGACTCAAGACAAGTGTTCTAGTGCACGGAGCAACCTCAAAGCTAGGCATCGACAAAAAAAAGTATTGTGGCAACCGAAGATTGAGGTTTTAACAAATTTTATCTTAGATAGTTAGGTGATAATGACTAGGCTAATTGAGGGCATAGCGGATCATTCCTATATTTCGGGTGATGAGATGTCTTATAATGAAGATTTAGTGATATTAGTGATTGGTAGACAAAGACGATACCAGGTTTACCTAGTTTGTGACCATGCCACAACTATCATGAAATATGCGAGGGGAGGTAAATGTAAAACCCTAATAAACCCTGTTCTTTCGATTTGCTTGACCAATAGTTGAGAAAGTGAATTCCACCTATCTATTACTATAATGATAGTGGGTTATTTAAAACTAGATCAATATGGAGTACATTTTTCGTTAATCACCCATGTGGAATGGCAAAGCAGACCTTTGACGATCCACAAATATCACTTAGCCAATCACATTAGAATTGTTTCATCTCATTACAACTATATGCCCATCCATTACGAGGGTCATAAACCCACGCGAGGCTCATGCCTTGGTTTTTCCAAAACTTGATAGGGTTCAGATTGCACATAGTGTCGTGGTAAAAAAAGGTGGATTCCTGAATATTCCAAGTTGGTAGTGCTTGGGAAACTAATAAGAAAAATACCATGCATATAAACCTAGGTAAATGATCATAAGACTATGGTCTTGGGTATTATTTTTGGTTAGTTTTGTACTCAAACTCTAGCCGATAGAGTCTTCATATCATAGACTAGAAATATGTACTCGTTTTAGTTTGATACCGAAGCAATACATGACTATACATTAGCCTTTAATCTATATTTGATAGATTTAGTAGTTACACTAATATCCCAACATAGAAGCTATGGATTTTTAATCATTGAAATGAAGTGGGTGTAAATCATAAGCTTGAAATAAATGAAGTATAAATCCTATTTAAACATAGATAAATAGGAAGGTTATTCTGACCTAATAAATTTGCAAAAGCTCCCAACTTTGTTCCCTTGATTTTTGAGTCCAACGATCCTTCCTTCTTGCATTCCTTAATCAATGTCTTGGCCAAATACCTCTAAAACCTTAAGGTTTTTGGTTTCTATTTCACCAAAGGGTGAATAGCATAATCCCTAAGCCCAAGTTTTCTCTATCAATCATCCCTCATTTTCTTCTCAAAAGCTCTCAATTTATAAAAAAACATCTTATCTCATGAGCCAAAAGTGGCTTACTATTTTATTAATATGCCACTTATCCATAAGTATCTAAAGTGTTAATGATATTATAGTTATATATTTCTATAAATCTAAAGTCATAATACACTACCTTAGTGGATTCATTTTAATAATATGCCACTTATCCGCAAGTAGCTAAATTGCTAAAGGTATTATTTTTATACTCTGTCACTAGCCCATAAGTGGCTTATTAGATAATTAATATAAGGTACACATAGTGGGATGCCCACTCATCTCCTCCAAAGAAAATCGTCTAGATAATAAAAGAAGCTCCAAGTTGAGACATGGTGGATGACAAATACATTACTGATATTGTTAGAGACTACATCCCTATAAATCCTTGGATAAGTAAAAGTCATATAGGAGGGTGAATAATAAAATGTTTCTTTTTATTATTCTAAAAATTAGTGTCCCTCTTGGTCCAATAGGATTTTGACAAATCTTGTGAGCACTTGGCTGAGTTAAATTAGGTTAACTAAGCCTAATTCATTATATTTAGTAAAATATACATCTTTGTTTACAAAAATCCTATTTAGTTTATGTTCTAAAGTGTATATTTTCCAAAACATAAAATATATCATCAAAATTCACAAAAATCTATAAATTACCAGTACCCCTTAGAGGCTCATAAAACTAAGCATTAGTCTCATAGTCATCAAGCATAAGGGTGCGGTCAAGACAGGATGTGACATCAACTATAATTATAGATGTAAAATAGTTGTATTATTCTTTCATTCGAATATCATACACAATTTTTTCCATGCTATTTTTGAATTTTCTACTTCACTAATGTGTGCTTGAATTTCATCAGATATGGCAAACAAAATTAGCATCAAGGCTTTAGCATCATAATTTTTGAATTCTTGTAATTGCTATCAAAATTTGTATTTCTCCATTTACTACATCCCAAAGTTTTTCAACAATAAGTACTGACCTCATTTTATTTTTCCATGGAGCAAAATTAGGTCCTTTTAATAATTGGGATTCAAAAAAGAAGATTCTTGAATAAGCCATTTCCTTAGAAGTTGACTACCTTATGACTCCCTAGGTTAAGTAATTAATTAAATTCTAAATTTCACAAGACTATGTTTTGATGTTGAATACCTTATGTCTCCCAAATTATAAATTTAGAAAATAATATTTGCAAATTTAATATTTTTCTAAAGTTTGAGGTAGAAACCCTTTTGGCTCCCAAATGATTAAATTTACAATAATTTAATATTTCTAAATTCCAATATCCTAAGGTTTGATGTAGTAAGCCTTATAACTCCCTAATTTGGAATTTTAGAAATTGATTTATAATTTACAAAATTTAATATTCCAATTTGATGTAGTAGTCCTTATTTCTCCAAAAATAAATTTATTTGCAAATATAAAAAACTTTCTAAAAATGCATTAATAAAGTTTTATAAGCTAATAAGGTAAGATTCCAAAAACTTTATTAAACCCTTATTTCTCCAATTAATAGTTTGTTACTAAGTTTATCCTTTTAACCTTATCTCTCCAAAATAAATAAAAGGATAATTTAATTTACTTTTTATTTCTCCACTAATAACTTTAGAAAGGAGCTTTGGATTTACCTTGGAAGATTACGCTACAATTTTGTAACTAGTTGGAGAACCCTTCTTTGCATGCATAACACATGGCATTGGTGTGATTCATTTTTAATAATACCTCCTTTGGCTATGTTGGCTATGTTGATAATGCCTTGAAACCCTACATAACCACCACATATTCTTGGAATATCAGGTCTCAATGTGCATGGATGGAGCGTTAGAAGCTAGTAAAAGCTACAGTGGTAGCAAGAAACCCTCACGTATAGTAGAAATGAAGGGTGAACATGATATGAGGGTGGTAATCTGTAGCAGATGAGTGTTTGGTATTTAGATCATTTGTAGCATAGGTTTTCAAAATGGCAGGAACATGACCGATGATACAAGATGGTGGAAGGCATCGAATGTAGTAGGTTCTGTGAATAAAACATGGGTACAATAGGTAGAAGGACGAATCACTTCCTCCCACAGTAGGAACAGATCATAGAAGAGGTTTATTGATGGTTCACATCTATTTGGATTAAAAAATAGGTGTTATTTGGGTGCATGACCACAACCACATGATTGGAAGGGCAAGGAACAAGCATGAACGATGGCTCTACAACACAGGTCTGGAAATACAACCAATAACACACTGGCTCTTGATAATGGTAATATGTTATGGACACACACTTCGAGACATGTAACTGCCAACACTATCAATGGTTTCCTCACACATTGTTTGTGCTTAGGCTCTTTTGTCTTTTTTATTTCACTATTGATAATCACCTATGGCTTGCATAACAACTTGATTTCCTTTCACTTGCTACTCCAAAGAATCTTCTAGATCTACCCTAAAAAAATATCCTTATGGCTTTCTATTTTATGGATCTACCATGTGCTCTGATACCATGTTAGCTTTTTAAGCTATAAGCTAAAAGGAAATGCAGCCACAAGTAAGGAAATAAGAGTGCAACAATATAACTAAGATAATGGCTAACTAATAAGCATGAGAATGACAAGAAAATATTTAGGAATAACACATGCAACAACCATTAATGAAGGCTCACGAAAATGGAGAATACAACATATGAGAGCTCTCTATTAGTGCATACATAGAGGATACCTCCTTCATCTACAATGAGCTCTATATATAACAAGATGAGTTGCTTGGGCCTTACTCTACCTAACTGCATGAAGGACATATGTGCTTCTGCATGATAGACACTTATCCTTTTACATCTTGCACATTCTAACACTTGTGAATATATTCCTTCTACCCCAAGTAAATCCTAATCTAATAAAGTACGTAAGGTGGTACATGGTCATGTACCTAAATAATGTAATAGAAACTAACTCTAACAACACCTTACTTATAAGTAAGTATGAACTTTGGTATTGAAGTTACATCATAACATTGGAACACTACCCTAATTATATTATTGATATTTTTAGCAAGAGAAATTTATGTTATGGATTATGTTAGTAGTTCAGTTCAAAGGTGGAACTGTAACCTAACCTTATCTTACGAGTTATCATAGGATAAATGACACCTAAGGCTAGAAGTGAGACCTACACCTTCAAATAGATGGAATATGATAGAATAATGTCAAATAAGGGACTCATGATGAGGATCTTATAAATTCCAACAGAGAGGTAGAATACCTCACTACTATGATTACTATCATGTAGGATCAAATGAAACAAATGTTGGAAATAATTGCAAATAAAAATTTGCAAGCTAGAGGTTCAAAGGTTAGCCAAGACGATAGACTAACCATAGAATAGTTGGAAGCCAAAGATTTTTTGGAAAAAGAACTGGCTAAGGATCTAAATTGTTTTTGTATCAATAAGTTCAATGGAGAAAGGGATGGGGATGCATCTAAATCCTGGTTAAGAGAATTAGAAGTTTAATTTACTATGAAGGGCTATTCCCCAGGAACCTAAACATTTTTTACCACAATATACCTAGAAGGGGCTGCTTTAGATTGGTGGGAAACTCATAATGAGAAGAATAATATTGAACTTGTCAAGATTAAATGGAAGGATTTTGTTGAAATATTCAAAAAGAGGTTCCTTAAAGAACACTTTTATGCATTAAAGTTTGAGGAGTTTTCCAAACTTCGACAAGGAACCAAAATTATGGAGATATATTAAAAAAGGATGGTATGATTGCTAAATTACATACCTACTTATAATATGAATATGAGGGTTCATAAGTTCATTCTCAGGTTAGAATCAAGAATAAGGCATGATGTAAACATGAATTAACCTAGGTCACTACAGAAGGTATATGACATGGCAAAGAAGGTAAAGTCTCAATTACAATTCAACTATTTCATCTTGTCTAAGAAATATTAATAAGCACTTAGGAAGAGGAATAGTCAAGGGTTCTTGAAATGGGAAGAGGAATAGGATCGAAAGATCAAGAACCCTCAAAAGTTCAAGAAGAGAAACAATGGGAAATAAGGTAAGTTTAATCTCCAAAAGAAAACCAACAACAATCCCAACAATACAAAACTTCAGTCTCAAAAACTACAAATTTTAGCCCTAGCAAGTAAGGTAGGAGAATAAAAACTTGAAAAGTGGTAGGAACCCAAGGATGGGTGTTATAATTATAGAGGCCCTCACTATGCTAGTTAGTGTCTGCATCAACTAGGTCCAAGTACATATAGTGCCAAGGGGAAGTAACTCATGCATCAAAGATTTGCTGCAACCAAAAATAAGAAACTACATGGGTAAGTTACCCCATTGCTTGTAAAAGGTAATATTTTTAATAAATAAGTTAAAATTTTAATTGATAGTGGGTCCATAGATAGTTTTATTTTTTCTAGTTTAGAAAGGGATATACCTGAAAGAACAAAATATTTAGCCCATGGATGAAATATCTAATATGTTTTTGGGAAAACCTACTCAATAAACCAATGTTTTCCAATGGCAGAGATTACTCTAACTAGTGGTACCACTAAAGGTTATTTGTATGTGGCTCCACTTCATGCTTTTTATGTGATCCTAGGAATGGATTGGTTATAGGTCCATAAAGCCTTGATCAATTTCCAAGATAGATGGATCAAGTATTTAGAAAAATATAAGGAAAGACTAATAATTCCTAGAGAGCATGGGGCATTCAAACCCTAGATGCTACTAGCTATACAATTGAAGAAAGCCCTCAAGAAGGGAGGGATAGTCTATGTCATGCAAATCAATGAAGTTGGAGAAGACCACAAAAGAAAAGTGTTGGAGAAACATCCAATTTTGTATGACTTTAAGGATGTGTTTCTTGAGGATTTACTTGGAATTCCTATTGTGCAGGAATTTTATTTTACTATTGAACTTATACCAGGTGTAGAACCTATATATAGATCCCCATATAGGATGAATCCTATCGAGATGCAATAATTAAAGGTGCAACTGCAGGGACTATTGTAAAATGGATTGATAAAACCAAGTGTGTCACCTTGGGGTGCACCAATTTTATTTTTAAAAAATAATGATGGTTCATTAAGGTTGTGTATTGATTACAAAATGCTTAATAAGGATACAATCAAGAACTAATACCCTCTACTTAGAATCAAATATTTGTTCAACCAATTGAGAGATGCCATGGTATTCACAAAGATTGATCTAAAATTAGGGTACCATAATTAAGAATGCATGAGGAGGACACTCACAAACAACATTCAAAACTAGGTATGGGTATTATGAGTTTATAGTCATACCCTTTGGATTAACTAATGCTCTAGTTGCATTCATGAATCTAATGAACAGTGTGTTCAGGAGGTACTTGGATCAGTTTATCCTCGTATTTTTAGATGATATCTTGTTATACTATCAAGAAAAGTAGAAGCACGATAAACATATCAAGATCGTGTTAGGGTTGCTAATGTTATATAATGTTGACTTATATTTTTAGGATAGTGCACATTAAGGGGGAATGTTAGAATATTATTATTGTTATAATGTGCACTATGCCTATAATTGACAGGTTGACATTTGTCTTCTACCACTTGTCCCTATCTTCAGTTTGAGTTGGAGTGATGTCTTCTGAAAAATGTTACAGAAAGTGGATCCTTCAAAGTCTATGCGATTAAGAGACCTCAGAAGATGTAGAGTTTCGAGAAATTTGGGACCACCAGTGAACAAGAGGCTATGCCTTTAAATGGATGTATCCGTATATATGTGTTTGGCTGGCTGGATTAAGGATGTCTATGACTAGGCCCTCAGCAGCAACAACACAAAATGACTTTGTTACGATGGTATTGGTAGGAGCAAAAGAATATTTCCATGTGAAGAATATTCATAGCTCTGAAGTTTTGCAGTCACGGGGGAGGAGGTTTAATCAACAAACAATAACAACCTACAGTCAAGAGAGGTAACTGGATACAACACAACTTAGGCTTAAATTCTTATTTTCTCATTCACAGGATCAACTTAGCAAGTGAAGAGGATACTATAGAGAAAATAAATTCAATCCTAAAAAAAAACTTTCAGACCCTAAGGGTCCCCATAGACAGATCTCACCGCTCTAATACCAGATGTTGGGATTGAAAAATAAGGCACACTTTATTTACAAGTTATCTTACAATATATAAGCATCAAGCTTAGGAGGGAGATATGACAAGTGTCATAAGCTCCACTCCAAGTGTCTTTCAGAAGACACCACTCCAACTCAAACTGAAGATAGGGACAAGTGGCAAAAGATAAATGTCAATCTATCAATTATAGGCATAGTGCACATTATAACAATAATAATATTCTAAAGATACTTGGACAATGGCCTTGGCGGGAGTGGTGACGATGGCGACGATGGCGGGAGCAGGTGTTGCAGGAATGTCTTCGGGTCCTACAGGTGTTGCTGGGCCTACCGCAGGCCCACTAGGCGGGAATCTCGGTGAAGACCCAAACGACGTGGTGAAACCGATGGATGGCGATGGGAGCCGCTCTAAAACCGTTAGGGTTTCATCCTCTTCTCCTTCCAAAGCACCTCCTTGGTCTTTATCCTTTGCTGACAAAGTGCGGTCTTCATCTGGTGCATTTTCTTTCCAAACTCCTTTGCCCTTCTCTGTTACGGGCACTGAAGTCTCTTTCCCGAGTGAGGTCATGGAGCCACTAATCTTCCAAGAGTCTCTCTCTCTTATTGGGAAATTTGTCGGTGCTCGGCCTGATATGGAAACTATCCACGAGTGGGCTCTATCCAAATGGCGGCTTTCGGGCAGCTTGGAGTTAGTGGCCTTTCCCAGGGGGTTTTTCATGATAAGGCTAAATAATGCCCTTGACACCCACCGCATCCTTACCGGAGGGCCATGGTTTTTCGGCCGTCGTAGCCTATTTCTATGGAGATGGGGGGAAGACTTTGACCCTGAGACTCAGTCTATCAACATCGCACCGATTTGGGTCAAACTTCATGGGCTCCCCCCATAGTTCTTCTACAACGATGCACTCAAAGGCATCACTCAACCGATTGGAGATTTGGTCGCCATTGACCCTGCTACCCGAGCCGAACCAGAATGACCTATGCTCGAGTTTGTGTCATGGCAAATCTGGACTCGGCTTTGCCTACCTGCATCGGTATCAACTACGGGAGCTACAGGAGACGCCAAGGAGTTGAGTACGAAAACAAGCCCGCTTTTTGCTTGGAGTGCAATACTCAGGGCCATCTGCTTTCTCAATGCCCTTCCCAAAAAAAAGAAATCCCCAGTGATTCGGGATGAAAGTTGGATACTCAGATCCAGACTATCCAGAAAAAGGCTACTGCCCGAGGTCATGGCCGATCTGCAGGCCCTCCTAAGACCTCTACTTCAGATCCAGTCAAACCCAACAAGGTAAGCGCTCTGCCTCCTCGATCTAATCATTTTTCCCCCTTAAATAATCTTCATATTGGAGAGGACATTTCAGATGACCTACCCATAGATCTAACCGTTGCGTCCACACCCACTTTGATCCAGTCCCCTTTGTCCAAAGGAAAGTCTGCAATGACCTTTCCAAACTCACCCACCGATTCTGGTCCCTCACACCTTCCTCTTCCCTTCCCACCCCTCCCCCCATCTCAGAGCCCCCTTCCCCAAACCCCTGAGTCTGCTGCCCTGTGCCAGCCTCCCCGCTCTTCATCCCCCCATCGGCCTACCCCTGGGACTGACTCCACCGACATCCACCAAATCTCCAGCCCGCTGAAATCTCCCAATCCCGCACCCAAAGCAGACGTCAACAAAGAACAGAGGAGGGGACGACCGACAAATGCAAAAAAACTTTCCAAAGCAGCTGAGATCGAAATGGCTGACGACACAGTGCCTACCACCTTGGGCCCCATTTCCGAACACTCCATCACAACCCACCAAGAAGAGGATGAAGTTAGACCCAAACTAACTCCGTCTCAAGGGAGAGGCAGAGGTCGCAAAGCAAACTCCAAATCGTCTCGATGAAGATCGTCTCCTGGAATGTCAGAGGCCTCAATGGAACTGCAAAATAGAGAACTGTTAAAATAGTAAGAAAAAATCTAAAACCAAATATCATGTTCCTTCAAGAATCCAAATTAGATGAGAATAGCTACACTCAAGTCTGCAAGCTAATATGGGAAAACAACAATTTTGCCTTTTGTCCCTCCACAGGGGCATCCAGGGGTCTCCTCTGTTTATGGGACCCGACAACCATTGAAGGGAGAGTTCTTTCAGTCTCAGACAGAACCATCAACATTCTATTTACTAATAAAGACACTCACCTCCAGTGGATCGCCACCAATGTTTATGGACCTAACAGTCCTGTTAACAGAAGATTGTTGTGGGATAACATTTCTGCAATGCGTAACAACTTTGTAGACTTTCCATGGATGCTTTGTGGCGATTTCAATTCTCCCCTCCATTTGTTTGATAAACAAGGAGGCAATCCGATCACCAACAGCTGCATAGAAGACTTCAACGAATTTGTCAACCACAACGAGCTAATGGACATGCCGCTCCAAGGGTCCAACTACACATGGAGCAACAGACGAGTGGGAATCCATCACATCCAAATCTGGCTAGACAGATTTCTCTTATCCAAAGAACTCATTCCTATTTTTGGCGATGCCAGGCTTCATAGCCACCCTAAAATTGGCTCCGACCACAATCCCTTAATTCTGGATTGTTCCCGTCCCCAACAAATCTTCAAAACCCCTTTCAGGTTTGAAAAGATGTGGCTCACTCATCCAGATTTAGGCCGGTGTATTCGCCAATGGTGGCAGCAGGATTTCTGTCCAAACCCTCTCACGAATCTGTTCCTCAAACTGAAAGCGGTCAAACTCAAGCTGAAATGCTGGAACAGGGATGTCTTCGGCAACCTCTTTATCGAGAAAAAGCATCTGATGGATGAGCTAAAAAGGGTGGAAAATCTGATTCAAGGAGGAGATCTGAGGGCCAAAACTTTCCTTGAAGAAAAGAGCCTCCTTTCAAATTTTCACAATGCCTTGGCTAAGGAAGAGACATACTGGAGGCAAAAATCCAGAAACCTCTGGCTCAAAGAAGGAGACACCAACACGAAGTTTTTCCATGCTTCCACCATGCGTCACAGAGGCTCTAATAAAATCTCTGAGCTGACCAAGGCTGATGGATCCATTGTCTCTGACATCCAAGCAATCAGACAGGAAGTTGTTTGCCACTTCCAAGAAATCTTAGGACCAAGCACTGGCTGCCATCCCCGCACCTCAAGTTCTTTGCTACAGAACATCCCAAAGTTGGTGTCTAACAATGATAATGGAAAATTGCTTGAAAGCTTCACTGAAGAGGAGATCAAAGAAGCTCTGTTCGCAATGGAACCTGATAAGGCCCCCGGACCTGATGGCTTCCCACCCCGGTTTTTTCAACATTTCTGGGATATTGTGGGCCAAGATGTCGTTGTTGCGGTTAAATTCTTCCAGAGAGCCAAAAATATGCCGAGAGAAGCCAATTCCACTTTCATTGTTTTAATACCCAAGTCCAACGATCGTGCTTCCCTTTCTGATTTCAGACCGATTAGTCTCTGTAGTGTCATTTACAAACTTATCACCAAAGTTATGGCAAATAGGTTGAAAGACATCCTTCCCTCCATCATCGATCAGTGCCAAGGGAGCTCGGTCAAAGGCAGATTCATTTCGGATGGAGTGATAACCATCCACGAATTGGCCCACTCGGCATCAAAAAATAAAAAACCCAGCATGTTCCTTAAGCTTGACATGAACAAGGCTTTCGATCGGGTTTCCTGGAAATTCCTGTTCGAAGTCCTGGAAAAGTTTGGGTTTCACAAAGAATGGATCAAGATGGTTCACGAATGTATCTCGACTGCTTGGTTCTCGGTTCTTATCAATGGCTCACCCGCAGGTTTCTTCCAAAGTTTCAAAGGCATCCGTCAAGGGGACCCTCTGTCCCCCTTTCTCTTCATCATTTTGGCCGAAACCCTTGGAAGAACCCTTTCAGCTGCCTGCAATAGTGGTCTTGTTTTCGGGATCAAACCAGCCTCAACATCCAAAGCCATATCCCATCAACAGTTTGTTGATGATACTATTCTATCCTCTCATGCTTCCGTTCCCGAAGCAAAAATCATTAAGAACATTCTTGATTCTTATGAAGAGGCGGCTGGTCAAAAAGTCAACTATCGCAAAAGCAAGCTATACTTTCTCAATACTCCCACTCACAGACAAAATAGGATTGCTGAGATCCTTGGGTGCAACATTGGGAGCCTTCCAACTACTTATCTTGGATTACCGCTTTTCCACGGCAGATCAGTCTCGGCTATGTGGAACCCTGTTTTAGATCGCCTCAACAAGAAACTAGCGGGGTGGAAAAGCTCAATGCTCAGCCAGGCAGCCAAAGCCACTCTGGTCCAAGCTTGCCTTCAAAGTATCCCCATTTTTTTCTTATCTATTTTCAAAGCTCCAGCTACCATCTGCCAAAAAATTGAACAAATTCAACGCAGATTCCTTTGGGCTGGAAACGAAAACAAGAATAAATTTTTGCTAGTCGCCTGGGACAGGGTCTGTTCCAAGAAAAAGGATGGAGGACTCGGATTCAGAGACATCAAGCGGATGAACATGGCCCTCATTGCCAAGCAGGCCTGGAGACTTACCATCAATGAAAAAGTCACTTGGATTGATATCATTAAAGCTAAGTACCTCCATCAGCTTTTCCTTTCTTGGAGAGCACAACCTCCCTATCGGATCCCATTTCTGGAATGGCGTAATCAAAACAAGGAAAATCATCATGGAAGGCTTAAGGTGGTGTCTAGGAACTGGAATGACCATCCATTTCTGGGATGACCCGTGGATCCGTGATAAACCTCTCAGCCAAGATCCGCATCTTGCAGTGCTCAAGGCGACTACCGAAGCCACCTTTGGAGATAAGGTGTGCCACTTCATTAACCAAGGTCCTACAAGACCTGAATGGAAACACCTAGCTCTTAACGGGCCCAGGCATATCACCGAGGCTCTCAGGCGGTTACAAAACTTGTTGAGGACTTGCATCATCCCGAGCTCACACAAAGATGATTCCATGGTCTGGAACCTTGAAGAATCTAGAAATTTCACTGTCAAATCAGCCTACTACGGTCAAGAAACTCCCACAGATGGTTGGGACTTATCAAATCAGGTTCGGGTCCCCAAGATCATTCCCAAGGTCAAATTATTTTGTTGGTTGGCCATCCAAAATAGAATCCTCACCATTGACAACTTGATAATCAGAGGGTTACTCATTCCCAATTGGTGTATCCTGTGCAAAAATGCCTGTGAGTCAACTTCGCATGTTTTTTTGGAATGTCCCTTTTCTCTTGCAGTTCTCAACCAGGTCCATAACACCTTTGACATCTCCACAGTCCTCCCACATTCCATTCCCCTCCTTATTAAGCAATGGCCCCGACCTTTCAAGAGCAACCAACTAAAATTCATGTGGCAAGCTTGCCTCCACCTTTACCCGTGGCAGATATGGCTCGAGAGAAATGCCAAAATTTTCAAAAATCAAGCCACTGATAAGAAGATTATCATTGTCAAAATCATGACCCTTGCTACGGAGAATGCCTCTCTTGTTTCGTCTCCAAAACCCCCCCTCCTGGCTTAGAATCGGACCTAACCAAACTTTTCAATCTGTCTAACATCTCTGTCATGCCCCGTATTTCTGTTGATAGGTCCGTCATCAAGTGGGTCTTACCACCTACTGGGTGGCACAAGCTCAATTTCGATGGTGCGGCTAAAGGCAACCCAGGAGCGGCTGGCGGAGGGGGAATTCTCAGAAACCACAGAGGAGAAATAATTTTGGCCTTTGCCCAGAACCTGGGAATTCAATCCAACAATATGGCAGAGGCGCGGGCCCTGTTCCAAAGTTTGATCCTCATGGAAGGGTTGACCATCAATAAACTTATCATCGAAGGAGACTCGTTGCACTGTATCAACTGGCTCAATGGTACCGCTAAGCCTCCCTGGGCCCTTGCTTCGATTTTCCAAGAATGCAAGGCCCTAATTGGCAATTACCCAGAATTAGCCATTAAGCATCAATACCGAGAAGGAAACAAAGCTACGGACTGGCTTGCTAACAAGGGAGTCGACGAATCCGACATTCAAGTGTGGAGAGACTCCTTCCCCATTGGCCTAAGGAACGATCCTACAAGTTTCAATGTTTGCACAATGTGAGATGTTGCCAGGGGATTGGTTTGGTATGCTGATGAAACTTGTCGCGATATCGCGACACCTTTTCCTTCTTCTCCTTCGGCAGCGAAAATGCAACATGTCGCGATATCGCGACACTTTTCACCTTTGGCCACGAAAATGCAACATGTCGCGATATCGCGACATTTCTTTCTCCTTTGGGCGCGACGTTGCAACATGTCGCGATATCGCGACACTTTTTTCTCCTTTGGTCGCGGCGTTACATCATGTCGCGATTTCGCGACACTTTTTCTCTTTCGGCCGTGATGATGCAACATGTCGCGATATCGCGACACTTTTTCTCTTTGGCCACGATAATGCAACATGTCGCGATATCGCGACACTTTTTCTCTTTGGCGTAATGCAACATGTCCGTTCTTTTTCCTTCCTTTTCTCTTTGGCGGATATGCAACATGTCGCGATATCGCACACTTTTTTCCCTTTTCTCTTTGGCCACCGTTGCAACATGTCGCGATATCGCGACATCTTTTCTTTTGGCCGCGATGATGCAACTTGTCGCGATATCGCGACACTTTTTCTCTTTGGTCGCGATGATGCAACATGTCGCGATATCGCGACACCTTTTCCTTCTTTGGCCGCGGCAATGCAACATGTCACGATATCGCGACATTTTTTATCTTTTTGTCGAGACGATGCAACATGTCACGATTTCGCGACACTTTTTCTCCTTTGGCCACGATGCTGCAACATGTCGCGATATCGCGACACTTTTTTCCTCTGGCCGCGATGATGCAACATGTCGCGATATCGCGACACTTTTTCTCTTTGGCCGCGATGATGCAACATGTCGCGATATCGCGACACCTTTTCCTTCTTTGGCCGTGGCAATGCAACATGTCGCGATATCGCGACATTTTTTATCTTTTTGCCGAGACGATGCATCACGTCGCGATATCGCGACATTTTTTCTCCTTAGGCCGCGATGATACAACATGTCGCGATATCGCGACACTTTTTCTCTTCTGGCCGCGACATTGCAACATGTCGCGATATCGCGACACTTTTCCTCCTTTGGCCGCGACAATACAACATGTCGCGATATCGCGACACCTTTTCTCTTATAGCCGCGATGGTGCAACATGTCGCGATATCGCGACACTTTTTCTCCTGTGGCCGCGACAATGCAACATGTCGCGATATCGCGACATATTTTCTTCTTTGGCCTCGATGATACAACTTGTCGCGATATCGCGACACCTTTCCTCCTCTGGCCGCGACGATGCAACTTGTCGCGATATCGCGACACTTCTTCTATTCTGGCAGCGACGTTGCAACATGTCGCGATATCGCGACACTTTCTCTCCTTCGGCCGCGATGCTGCATCTTGTCGCGATATCGCGACATCTTTTCCTCCCTTGGCCGCGACGGTGCAACATGTCACGATATCGCGACACCTTTTCCTCCTTGCTTTTTCTCTATGCTTGGGACCGCGAAAATGCAACATGTCGCGATATCGCGACACCTTTCTTCTTGTGGTGTTTGGCTTTTTCTTTGATCTTTAGCTCTTGGGCCTCTTCGGTCGGTTTGGATAACATGTAAAAAATACTTGTACAAGGTTCAGGGACCTTTCAACACCCTTTCAACCAATCAAAAAATATATATTCTAACAAAAACCACCCCATTAATCATAAAAGGTAATATTTTTGATAAGCAAGTGAATATCCTAGTTGATAGTGGAGCCACTGATAGCTATATTTCTTGTAATTTAGAAAAATATATGCTGAAAAAGCCAAGATATTTAGCTCATGGATGGAAGGTTGTGTATGTTTTTGGATAGACCTACTTCATAAACCAGTATTTTCCTATGATGGAAATTACTTTAGCTAGTGGAACCACAAAAGGTTGATTATATGTAGCTCTACTTCATGCCTTAGATGTGATCCTAGGGATAGATTGGTTATATGACCATAAAGTCGTAGTCAATTTCCAAGATAGATGGATCAAATATTCTAAAGGATTCAAGGAAAGACTATGAATTCATAGTGAGCAGGGGCATTTAAAACCCAAATACTGTCAGCTATACATTTGAAGAAAGCCCTCAAGAAATGAGGGATAGTCTATGTAATTTGTTAGTCTTACAATGACACTGAGAGGGGGGGTGAATCAGTGTAGCTCTTTAAACTTGAATTTACAGCTCTTAAAACCATAGTAATTAAAACTTATTACTAGATATAGCTAGTATAACACAAGAGCATCACACAACACAAGATTTAACGAGGTTCACCAATGTGGCTACTCCTCAAAAATTGATTGCTTGGACTACCATCCAAATCCAACGTTTTCAAAGCACCAACTTTACAATCAATTTACCAGCACCCTACTGGAAGGAGCACCAACCCCTGATGCCAAGCATCAACTTGGAATTAAATTTTGAATCTATAAGTTTGACAGTAAGATACATTTGCTTTTGTAAGACCCTGACTGGTCTTTTTCACCCTTGCGTTCTCTGAGCACTCTGCTTTCTCTACGCAATCACAGCAGCACCTGGTCGAGCTTCAACCTCTTTCACTCTCTGCACACTCTGCACTTCTATGTAATCACTTTGCACACTTTTCTTTGTTACAGTCAAACTTCACAACCGTCTTCTCCCTTCTTCGAACTCTGCTTTCTCTATGAATTTTGCACTTAGCACGATTTGACACAACTTGCTCTCTGTGCACAACGATCGTATTCCGTACACATTCCACATCCACCAATTCTCCATACAACCCTCATTTTATAACAACATTTTCATGATGAAAACCCTAATCTTAGTCGACTGTAAACCCTAATCTTAGTCGGCTTTCATAACAACTGTAAACCCTAATTTTAGTTGGTTGTCATCGGACTTCGTCGACTTCAACTTAATCGTGAAAATGCAACATGTCGCGATATCACGACACTTTTTCTTTCTCTCTTTTTCCTTGCTTTGGCCCCCGAAAATACAACATGTCACGATATCGCGACACTTTTTCTTTCTCTCTCTTTCTCTTTGCATCGGACCATGAAAATGCTACATGTCGCGATATCGTGACACTTTCTCCTTACGCTTTCTCTTTGCTTCGGCCCCCAAAAATACATGTCATGATATCTCAACACTTTTTCTCCTTATGCTTTTTCTTTGCTTCGGCCCTCGAAAATACAACATGTCACAATATCACGACACTTTTTCTTCTTACTTGTTCTCTTTCTTCGAATTTGTCGCAAAATCATGACACTTTTTTCTTGCTCTTCCAACATGTCGCGAAATCGCGACAGTTTTTCCACTTGCCTTTTTCTCTTCCAACATGTCACGAAATCGTGACAGTTTTTCCTGCTCTTTCTCTCTCTTCCAATATGTTGCGAAATCATGACAATTTTTCCACTTGCCTTTTTCTCTTCCAACATGTCACGAAATCACGACAGTTTTTCCTGCTTCTTCTCTCTCTTCCAACATGTCGCGAAATCATGACAGTTTTTCTAGCTTTTTCTCTCTTCCAACATGTCGCGAAATCGTGACAATTTTTCTTGCCTGCTGTATATGTCGTGATATCGTGACACTTTTTTTACTTGTCTTTTTCTTTGATATTTTGCATATGGGCCACTTCGGTCTTCTTGGAAAATCACTGTACATACTCTGAATAACCTTTGAACTCCTGTCTTCTGCATCTGAATAGCTTTTGAACTTCCTATCCACTGCATCAACAGATCTATCTGACTGTGTTGACAACAATGACAATACTGTTGTTGCACCTTGCTCAACATAATTAAGCTAAATGAAGTTGGAAAATACCAAAAGAAAGAGGTGTTTGGAACACACCTAGTTTTATAGGATTTCAAGGATGTATTTCCAAAGGATTTACCTAGGCTTCCTCCTATGTGAGAATTTTATTTCACTATTGATCTTATACAAATAGCGTAACCAATTCATAGATCTCCTTATAGGATAACACCTATTAAGATGCAAGAATTAAAGATACAATTGCAAGGGTTATTAGAAAAGGAATTGAGAAAACCAAACGTGTCACCTTAGGGTGCACCTGTTTTATTTTTGAAAAAGAAATATGGCTCTTTAAGATTGTGTATTGATTATAGGATGTTGAATAAAGCTACAATCAAGAACTAGTATCCCCTACCTAGAATCAAATATTTATTTGATCAACTGAGATATGCCACAGTTTTTACTAAGATAGATATGAGGTCAGGGTATCACCAGTTAAGAATACATGAGGAGGATACTCATAAGATGTCATTTAAGACTAGGTATGGATACTATGAGTTTACAGTCCTACCCTTTGGACTGACTAATTCCCTAGCTAACTTTATGAATTTAATGAACATTGTATTCAGAAGGCACCTATACCAGTTTGTCCTTGTATTTCTATATGATATCCTAATATACTCTCAAAACAAGGAAGAACATGATAAATATATCAATATTAACTCTACAAAAATCTGGCCAAGAATGATTTCTATGTTTTAGAGGCACAATATTTAGGGCATATCATATCAACAAAAGGAATTATTGTGGATCTAGAGAATATAAAGGCCATACTATATTATCCACCCCCTACTAATATTACTAAAGTAAGAAGCTTCATGGGGTTGATATGCTATTATAGATGTTATATAAAGGATTTCTCAAATATTGTTTTAGCAATAAATAATCTTCATAAGAAAGGGAAGGAATTCAAATGGACAAAAAAGTGTGAAACTACCTTTTCTTTGTTAAAGCAGAAGCTCACTACCACACCAATATTGAAGATTCCATATCCCCAAGGAGATTTTTCAGTATGCACTAATGCATCGCTAGAAGGGTTAGGAGGAGTACTCATGCAAGAAGAGTTAGTAGTAGCTTATACTTCAAAGAATATTAAAAGGCATGAAGTAAATTATGCTACTCATGATTTAGAGCTAGCTGTTGTAGTGCATGCCCCAAAGGTCTAGCGCCACTATTTTGTGGGAAGACCTTTTGAGTTAAAATTAGACCACCAAAGTCTAAGGTACATATTTACCCAATAAATACTCAATATGAGATAGATAAGGTGAATAGATTTTGTCATTGAGTCTGAATTTGAAATTAATTACATAAAGGGAAAAGAGAATAAGGTTGCTTATGCCTTAAGCAGAAGGAGACACATAACAACCATAACCAGGAATCACATAAATCTCATGGACCAAGTAAAGCATGAGCAATATTAGGATGGATATTTCTAGTAAATTCAAGCTAGAATATATAGATACCTTAAGGGTAATAAGGAGTTTGGGATGATAGATAACCTTTTGTGCTACAAATATAGAATCATCATACCAAAATTAGATAAACTAAGAAAGCTAATAATGCAAGAAGCCCATATATCTCCTTATTCAGCTCATCCCAAAGGGGTAAATATGAGGGAAAACTTGAAAAGAACCTTTGTCTAGGTAGGAATGAAGAAGGATATCACTAATTTCATTGGTCGATGCCTTGAATGTAAGAAGGTTAACGCATAATGCAAGCATCCCATAGGACATTTGTATCCACATAGTATACCTACACAAAAATGGCATATCATATCTATGTATTTTATAGTAGGTTTACCTAAATACTGAGTACCAACATTATGCAATCATAGTAGTAGTCGAAAAAGTGACTAAGGTTGCACATTTTATACCTGGGAGCACCAAGGATGATGCTCAAGTGGTGGCTAATAGATTTTCCAAGAAAGTGTTCTGATTGCATGGATTTCCTAAGGTAATCATATCAGATAGGTATTTCAAATTCAAATCTGAGTTTTGGAAATCCCTTCATAAAGCAATAGGTACAAATTTGAACATGATTTTAGCATACCACCTTGAGATAGATGGTTAACTAGAGCGGGTAAACCAAGTACTAGAAGACATGCTCCACATGTACTGCATGGATCACAAGTCTCATTGGAAAGACTGCCTACCTTTGGTAGAGTTCACCTACAATAAAGGGTATCATTCATCTCTAGGAATGGCACATTTCTATGCCTTGTATAGACAAAAGTGTAGAACACCACTGTCATGGGATAACCTAGAGGATAGAGTTGTGATTGGACAAAAAATAGTTAGAGATATGGAAGAGCAATTGAAGGAAATTAGGTAAAGACTCAAGGAAGCTATTGATAAGTAGAAGAGTTATGTTGATTTAAAGAGAACTCCAAGGGAGTACTCGATGGGAGACAAAGTGTTCCTAAGGGTTAAACCAATAAAAAGTGTGATTAAATCCATAAAATTGGATCCACAATTTGTAGGACCCTTTGAGATCACTGAAAATATTAGTCTGGTTGCATAGTGATTGGCTTTAACTCCTAATCTATCAAAAATCCATGATATTTTCCACATATATTTTCTTAGAAAATATATTGCTGATCCTGAATATGTGTGGGATGTTTCTAATTTGTAGATGGAAAATCTAGAGGTAATTGAAGTAATGCTAGTAAATATTCTTGAGTTCTGCTCTAAGACTATGTGGAATCAGATTCTTGAGCAATGTAAGGTCTAGTGGGACCATTTCTTTGAAAGGAATGCCACTTGGGAGAAATTGACAGATGTACAAAAACATTTTTCTTTTTTGTTTGATAGTCTTTAATTTGTAATAAAATACTTTTTTATTGTGTAAAATTGATAAACACTGGGATGATGTTTAGTCCTAGTGGGGGAGGATGTCATGACCCTCCCAAATGGACATTTCAACATGAAAAATAATGTCTAATTGATGGTGTTTTAATACTTGATTTTGTGTAATTAAGCAGCTATGTGATGTTAGTAGATATTGAAGAGCATGATACTGCTAATAAATTGCCAATGTGTAGGATTAAATACACTCATAAGTGGAAGAAGTTGAGTCATCCACCGAAGGCAAGGGTACTTGAGGTTGGGGAAGTGATGATAAGGCAACTCGGAGGTAACAAGGATGGATACCTTCATATAGGCATGCATTCAATTAAGGGATAATCATCAATAAATAACCACCTTGAGTCCCAAACTGATAGTCTAGTAGCTATCATAAGTTATAGAAGCTGAGACAAGTGATTAAATTAATGGAACGATTCCCCTATTATCTATTGCACATGCCTGATTGTCTTTTACTTTGACACTATTTGCCTTAATAATTTGGGAAGTATGAATGGATAGGTTGTATTTATAACTCCTTGTGTGCTCTGGTAATTATAATTATAAAGGGATTTCATTTTAAATAAATAGTTGATTTATTTTAAAATGATAAAGAGATTTCATTTTAAATAAATAGTTGATTTATTTTAGAATGATAAAGAGATTTCATTTTAAATAAATAGTTGATTTATTTTAGAATGATAAAGAGATTTCATTTATAAATAAATAATTGATTTATTTCAGAATAATAAAGAATTATCTTTTAAATAAAAAAGATACGGTTGTTTCATATTAAGTAATAAAAGAATCTCCATTATAAACAAATGGCTACTCTATTTGTAATGATAAATGAAATTCATTAAACTTATAGAAAAATATTTTACTGTCTTAATGATAATGAGAATTCACTTAATAAAATGGAAAACTACTATTGGTTTAAAAAATTATGAAACCACCCTTCAAATAATCTGATCGAGCCAACCATGTGAAGATTTCGATTGACATGAAGAGATGGCTTCATTTATGGTAGCATATTGGGAAGGTGAAAGAGAAAATGTCTTCCCTACCACCTGATAGATGTGGATGGGAACTAATGACAGGCAGGTGGTTGGTGAAATATAAGAGGAGAGTGTTGTGAGAGAGGGGAGTTTTGTGGGATTCGCATTATAGGAAAGAGCAAAGCATCATGAGGAAAAAGAGCAAGCATTTCGAGAAGAAAAGAGTGCAATAAACATCTACTAGAGTGACAAAGGAAGACAACCAGTGCTAACTAGGTTGGGTCCATAGAATCATATTTTAACTAGACATGTTTGGTTTACCCTTTCACTAGTTTCTTCTACTTATAGATTTGTTTGCTTTCACTTATATGTCATTCCTTTTGAACAAGCAACTTGTTCCTTTAATGAGTCTTGGTGACGAACTAGTGGAGCAGTTCCTTGGTCATCACCATCATTGTCATTTTTATGGAACTCCATTACATTTATGTCCATATTAGCACTATGTACCATCTTATAAATGCCTTTGCTATCATCTAAAACCATCTATGATTCCCATGCACTTCACCTCTCTATAGTTCACTGCACATCAAATTGCTGCCTCGACCCACATCTTCATCACCTCTTGAGGTTTGACGTACCCTATGGTGCTTCATCCTTCATTCACTGAGATTAACATATGGCTAATTATTGAATGGGAGGAGCGTAGGTTGTTTAGTGGGAGGCCTTTTAACTTAGGTAGTGAAAGATTCCTTATATTGTTTCATTAATCAAAATGGTAGATTTTAGATTAATGAAATACATGTTCCTTATATTGTTTCATTAATTAAAATGGTAGATTTTAGATTAATGAAAGAAAGGTTCCTTATATTGTTTTATTAATTAAAATGGTAGATTTTAGATTAATGGAAGAAAGGTTCCTTATATTGTTTCATTAATTAAAATGATAGAATTTAGATTAATGAAATACAGGTTCCTTATATTATTTCATTAATTAAAATGGTATATTTTAGATTAATGGAAGAAAGGTTCCTTATATTGTTTCATTAATCAAAATGGTAGATTTTAGATTAATGAAATATGTTAGAATATTTTTAATGTGCACTATACCAGTTTAACACTTGTCTTCTGCCACTTGTCGTATGTCTTCAGTTTGAGTTAGAGTTGTATCTTCTGATTGATACTTGGAGTGGAGATTATGACACTTGTCATATCTTCCTCATAGGCTTTATGCCAATATATTGTAAACATACTTGTGAATATAATTAGTACATTTTGTTTAGTCCCAACATTTGGTATAAGAGCGGTGAGCTCTACCCATTGGATGATTAAGGTCTTGAGTTGTGGGCTGAGGGAGTATGCTCTCCACTCATTGAGTGGATCAGAAACCAGAAATCTCCCCCTCTACTCATTCTATTTTTTTTTTTAAAGAGTGTATTGCTAAAACTTTTTGGGTTGTTTCTAATCAAGGATCTATGACTTTTCTTGGAGGTAGAACAACCTATGAATAATCTATGAATACTAATAGAGAAGAGGAAAATCCTCGCCATCCGAGGATATGCCTAGAAGTGTTGTACTATTGCATCTAGAAATTTTTTCTAAATCCGAGCTTAATAAAAAAATAGAAGCCCCATCTACCACTCACTGCCTGGTGGAGATCTAGTGACACCCTTTTCATGTATTTCAAATCTGATAGAGGTTTCATGGTGGAAAATGCATCCATCGTGATGGACTTAGAGGTAGCTCAAAAACTTAGATCTGCAATTTTTTTATGACTATTATCATGAAGTATGGTACCCATTTTTTTGACTCTCATTGTTGTGCTCATTGAAGAAAGTAGTGCAGAATGAAGAAGAAAGAGATCCCAGTCACCGTATTTATTTTCAATGCTCATGCTTGAAAGCTTTGATGGAAAATAGAAGATAGTTGTCATTCCATTGCCACCCATTCTATGTGAACTCATCGTCCAGATCTGTAAGCGGGTTGTTGCTTATTGTGAACCATGTAAGACTGTTCCCCATCCCTATTTTTTCATTGTCGAAAGAAAGGTTCCTTATATTATTTCATTAATTAAATATTTTATACTAATGAAAAGGAAGGGTTTATTTATGAATTAAAGTAGTAGACTTTGATTTAATAAATAAATATGAAATTGGTTTGTTTTGTAAATTAAGGGTATGGGAATTTAATTTATGAAATAAAAAGGAAGGGTTTATTTATGAATTAAAGTAGTTGACTTTGATTTAATAAGTAAATATGAAATTGGTTTGTTTTGTAAATTAAGGGTATGGGACTTTAATTTATGAAATGAAAAGAAAAGGTTTATTTATGAATTAAAGTAGTTGACTTTGATTTAATAAATAAATATGAAATTGGTTTGTTTTGTAAATTAAGGGTATGGGACTTTAATTTATGAAATGAAAAGAAAGGGTTTATTTATGGATTAAAGTAGTTGACTTTAATTTGATAAATAAATATGAACCTATATTATTTGGCAATTAAGGGTATGGGACTTTAATTTTTGAATAAGGGTTGAGTCATTTATTATAATTAAAGCTTGTGATCTAGATGTATTGTTGAAATATTATCATAGGGGGATGAGAGAAAAAATAGAAAGAGTAGTTTCTATGATATTAACTATGCTTTATATAGTTGGATTGCTTGGGTTGTTTGTATAGTTGAAATTTGGCAATGAAATGAGTAAATGCATTTAGAATCATGTCTATCCTAAACTATGAGTGTCCTGATCCCCTACTATCCTCACTTGATCAATGGAAGAGCAGGAGGACCAAAGTTACAGATGGACCAATGCACAAGTTTGCTCTCTACTTTACATCTTGTTTATTTATGTGAATATATTAGATTATGGGGATATTTCCCTGATGAAATTAATGTAATGTATTTTTTAAGGGTATGGAAGTTTTACCATGCACACTTATGTAATAAATTATCAATGTGGCAAATGCACCTTTGTATTCTAATTGATATATTGTGAGTGTATTTAATCCTTTATATGGAATGTTTAATATTTAATTATTTTTCTATGTTTATAGTTATATTTTGCATGTTTAATGAATTATGTTTTGTTATATTTTGTATCTAGATCTATATTTTATTTCCTTATTTGAATAATTTTTTATAAGAATTCAGTAGTAAGTGTAGACACCTAAAACATGTCATGTTTAGGAGACTACCCATATGGGCACATCCACAAACCATATGAACCCTCTTGGATCTCTCCAAGAGCAAGCAGTGGTCCTAACCACTCAAGCAGGGCAGTTCTAGCCCATCCAGGCTTGGCCGCTCTCAAGAAGAGTGGCCAACACACCTGGCCACTGAAGACTACATCGGCCACACCTGGCCGCTAAACCTGATAGCGGCCAGGGTCACACACAGTATGGCCATGAATACGGGCCCAGATCATGTAGTCTGACTACACCTTTGCATGGATAATGGGTAGATTTTGGTGAGGAACTCCCTGAGCTCCTCCTAACTACCCCTTCCATGCTAGTTTGTGACTGATGCTCCTCACCCGGGATGGTCAGTCACATGCAATTTGGACTGAAGCTTCTCTAGGAAGCCAAAGTTCTAGATCTGAGAGGGAAGTCTACATATAGACTCTCCCATGAAAAGAAAAGGATCCATGAAGTTTCATAGTTAAGCAATGAAGCCCTATCAAAATGGAGGACCAATATTCAACACTTTGAGGAGCATTGGAGCACCATTCGATTGAGCTACGCCCATGCATCAGTTGTCAGATTCACCATTCCCAACCACCAATCAGTGTAGGAGACACACTCGATGACCCTTGAACATCAATTTTAGCAAAGAGGATAGTGCACAAATCCCTAAATCACAAGGAGGAGAGCTTCACATCATGACCGCTATCTCGGATAGTGGCCCATAGGCATATCTTAGGGCATAAGCATTATTTCCTCTTGCTTTTAGCTTAGATTTATTATTGCTTGATTTATGGCTTGATCATAGTTTAGATCTAGTTTCATTAATACTTTTATTTCATATTTCTTAGCTTTCTATGCATTTATTATTCTGTTCATGTTCATATTTCATTATTATTATCATGAGTATTCAGATCCGCTAACAAAGGCCTCATCCGGAGAGGTGGCCCATCCTACTAAGCATGCTTTGTTGTTTTCATGAATGCAGGTGCAGATCATCAGGACCAGATTGAAGCAGTAGGAGCATAAAGATCCCTCCAGGACTAGATCTAGAGAAGGAGGCATCTGTAAGCCCTCATACAGTTTCATGTGTGGGACCAGGAGGCCTACGTAGATGCACCATTCCCTTACGGGGAATATATCTGATCACTGCTCTATATTTGTGTAAATATTTGTATCAAAATGATGGGTATCCCTTAGAGGGATGAACTTGTAACCGAGGATTCAAGATATCAATAAATAAAGCATCTTTATTTATTTCTTATTCTTCATGTTGCATGTGCTTTCAGTATTTTCATTTTGTGCAAGTGGTAGCATACATAATAAATCAATATTGCAAGTAGGGTAGTCGAGGTGTGCACTTCTCGAGGTCACACAGATGGTGATCATGGTGGGACCCCCACCAGGTTTTTGTTTTTGGCCATTTTACTAATCATTCAGGCATGTTTCTCTATGTAGGTCTGGCTACTCTTGTCAATAGTGGCTAGAAGATCTTAGCCACTATAGCTTTCAACGGCTAGAATCAACCACTCTGGTCAATAGTGGCTAGTAGAAAATAGAGATAGAGGATAGAATGTTCATCATCAGATGAGGAATTGAGGTTGGTACAAATCTTTATTCTCTGTGATTTTTTATCTGCATTTATTTTCTAGAAACAACAAGCAAAAACATAGTCTAAGTAGGGAAAAGTGAAGAAAATGAAAAGAAAATTGCATTGTACATTTCTTAGATTTCTTTAGTTTCCTCTAGGCACTTCTAGGAATAGTGGGCCTCTACTTGTAAGGTCTGCCCTAGTCTCCAGTGTGCTAGGCTTCTATGTGATCAGTCTGCTTGCATGTGGCCCAATCAGTAGGCCACCCATTCACAAAGTAGGAGGTACATTGCATGAAAATCATCTAGAATAGATTAGATATGCATCTCTCTGAAAGAAAAATATTCTTTTTAGGCATGTAGTGATGTAAAGCATGAATGTTGGTTGATGCATCATTTTATATTTCAAAGTTTAAAAAGAACCCCACACACTTGCACGTTCCACAATAACATTGGTAAGGTTGGATTTCATCACCGACCCCCAATTCAGACCGGTGATATTGGAATTCATCTCCTTCCACCGGCTTGCCCCCTAGATATCCTTAGATAGAATAGAGAGCTCCTTTTTAGTTGGTGCTGGTCACTTGTGTTCAAACTGTCTCCCACTATTTCATAGTGGAAGAGCTAGGCGAACCCCCCACTAGGATTTAAGCGGTGTACCCTAGACTCTTTTGAGAAATCATGTTTGGCACTAGTGTTCCTAGCCTCCACTTTGATTGAGTTCCCTCATTCTAAGTCCATAGTACAAACAAGAAGTCAAGATCAACAACAAATCCAAACACACCAAATAGTTTAGGGAACACACAAAATCCTTAAAAGAGATAAACACTTGCTTGTTTTGTTTGTGTAATTTGGAAACTAATCAAGAAGATAATGCATAATCAGAATGGTGAACACATAGAGCAACCACCCTCGGTCCAACATTAAGGGGGAGACTAATGCTCCTCACATTCACAGTCACACTGGTGTGGAGCCGCCCACCCATAGTGTAGTTGGATGAAGTTCGACAAGTCTTAGGGGTGACAATTCAACCCTTGGGGGAACTCCACGAGAAACCCTAGCAAGAGATACACATCTTGGTTACTCACCTCGTAGACATGAGGAGGCCTCAAGGCCCTCCTCGACACATAGGGATGAGGAGTCTTCATGGTGCCTCTCATCATATAGACAAGAGGGGGCATCATGACCTCCCTCTTCACATCGACATGTAGAGGCATCTCGACCTCCCTCATCTCATAGACATACAGAGGCTGCAAGACCTCTATCATTGCACCGATGTGAGGAGTCATCAAGACCATCCTCATCGCATAGGCATGCAGGGGTTACAAGACCCCAAGCTTCATAGGAAACACATAGGATAGATCCACCCACTAAGGGGTAAGACCATAGGGCTACACCTAGTCATAGACCTTAGACATCCTATAACCTCCTTATAGATGGGAGAGTACCTTTAGACCATGAGCTCATTGGTGCCAATGGGACTCCATGGGAGCAACCATGGAGAACTCGATAACTTGATGAGTTGGATCGAGTTCCCTCGAGACCAGCTCTAAGAAGCATCACTACCACATGTTCTACTTTAGGAAGTTCATGTAGTGTAGCCACTAGATACACCAATGAACCAAGGGAAGCTTTAGAGTGACCCTATAGCACATACACTACTTCAGATCATGAGCGTACTCAACCCTTAATGTAGTACATAGAGCAAGTCACCCTAGCAGATAGGGGTAGGCACACAACAAGAGTCTCCTCAAGAGGCCTCAACATTAGAACTCCTTGTGAAGAGGTAGAAAGACATGAGCCCTCAATAGCAGGTCACTCTGACCACCTACGTAGGTTGGAAGAAGAGCTACGCATTGAGTGGGAATGCATGGAAGATCTTGAGCAAGAAGAGCATAGGAAAAGGTGCCTACGCTTACAAGAGCAACTCTCAAGAGAAGAAAGAGAGGAGCATGAGGAGCTAGCAGAAAGGCTAGCTTGAATAGATGCACACATAGTTGGTGAGAGGTATCAACATGGAAGGCATGTTGATTCTCCATAAGAGAGAGGCACCAGGAAAAGATATGAGCACACCCACCATGCTCCACAATATCAACAACACCTAGACCCCAAGAAAATGCAATGCAATGAGGACTAGACAAGGATGGAGGATCAGGAACAAACCCATCTTGAACCTCCAAACATGGTCATGGGAGATGAGTGTAGATGCCCAATTGGGGCAAACATCGGGCTACCTCCTTTACCACCATGAGCAAACCTTCAGGAACATGAGATCATTTCCTCGAAGGTATACCAAATGCTCATCGAGAGATTCAAGTCTCTCGAGAAGGACACAAGTGGACAAAATCCAACATTAGACAAGATACACAACCAACCTCTGTGCCCATCAGTCCCAAGTCCCGCATATCCTAGGCACTTTGAGATGCCTAGATTGGATAAGTTTAAGGGAGAGGGAGATGCACAAGAACACATGACCAACTTCATGAATGCGTGCTTCCACCTAGACAAATATGATGCCCTAATGTTGAGAACATTCATCATGATGTTCTCGAGTGCGGCAATGCAATGGTTCAACCAGTTGCCCAAGCATAGCATCACCGATTTGAGCAACTAGTGAATGCGTTCCTAGAATGGTTCTCCTTCGGAGCCAAGAAGAAAGTGAACTTGTCTGATCTAGCCAATTTGAAATAATACGATGATGAGCCAGTGATGGACTATGGGGATAGATGGAGAAAAATCATGGCAAAACTATCATTCTCCATCCCCATAGAGGAACTTGTAAGGATGTTCACTAAGAGCTATGCAAAACATATTTCCTGTTATTGTAGCTATAACAATATGAATCATTCGAAGAAGCCTTGGCTCAAGCCAAGCTTATTGAAGACATTAAGGTCGATGAGGGAGACCTTAAGCTCCACAACAAGAAAGAATGGAGCAAGAACAATTAGAACAATAAGAACAAGTAGAAGTAGGCCAAGCCTGCTCAAGTCAATCAAGTTGTATTGGCCACACCAAAGGAGGGGAATGGACAACAACCCTAGAATTATCAAGCTCACCCTCCATCGACCAACTATGATCCTAAGAACAACCAAGGCCAGAACAAAGAGTGGTGGCCACCTCGCTACTACATGCCTCTAAATGAATCAATGCAGTCAGTGTTTAATCAATTGAATGAGGCACAGAGGATAAGGTTTCCTGATATACAACTTCTTGATCCTAACCATCCCAAGCCAAGGGGATATAGGGAAGAGCAATATTACCCATACCATAGGAGACAAGGGCATGACATCAAGAATTGCATCAGATTCAAGAATGTTGTCCAAAATATGATTGAAAAGGGAGAGCTCAAAGTTGACAACCCACTAGCTCCCGATAATAGAGATATGGGTATATATCAGAACCCATTGCCCAATCATGAGGTCCCTAGAGATCAGGGTCCCCAAGTTAACCAAGTCTAGGTCGAGCCACCCATTCAGGGGTGCATTGGAATGGTCGAGTTGGTTAATGTGGCAACTAGGAGTCAGAGATATGGGCAACCATAGCCTCCAATGGCTCCCATCAATATTCTAGCTACACCTCGATAGAGACAAGTGCATGACAACCCTCTAGGTCCACTAGTGAGACCTATGGTGACTGTTTAGAGTAGACTAGAACAAAATCTACAGATGACTCTAGCTAAGTTATCCATTTATGAGCTCATACAATAGTCCCCTAGGCATAAGGAGACTTTAATGGAGATTTTGAGATCAATCGAGCTCCAGCCCTAGAACCTAGATGCATTCACACATTTTGTGGGGCAAGTTCAATAGTGCCAAGAGCCCATGATTCATTTTTATGATCATAAAATTAAAGTAGTCCCTACTACCTCAGTAGACCCACCTCTGCACATTATTGCATCAATCAATGATATTCCATTCAAGTGGGTTCTGATCGATATGGGCTCATCGATCAACATCATCACCACCAAGGCTATAGGGCACTTGAAGATCCCTAAGTCCAACATTGTCCTGACTTCCTACACACTCAGGGCTTTCAATGATGCGTTGTGCTCCACCATGGGTATGATCATTCTATCGATAAAAGTAGGACATAAGACCATCCCTATGATGTGTCATGTGCTAGAAGGGGTGATGCAATATAACATCCTTCTAGGGCATCCCTGGATTAGAGACATGCAGTGTGTACCCTCAATCCTACACCAATGCATCAAGTATGTGCATGAGGGATAAGTTCACATGGTTCCATCCGATGAAGAGCCATTCAAGTACATGCATCAAGTCAATTTTCCAGGGATTTTGTCCTTCCATCAATACACTTGTACATAAGGCCTTCATCCCCAACCATGTAGCTAGGTAGCAAAAGTAGATCAGTGTGAGGTGACCCCTCCATGTCGGCACCACCTCCTACATCCAAAGCTATTGGCACTTCTAAAAAGCCTTCTATAGATAAGGCAAAGGATAAATAGAAGTTGAAGGTACCCCTAGTGGAGGAAGGACCCAAGGAACTTTTGACCATAGCAACTATAGGAATCCCTACTCCCATGGAGGAGGAACACTCCTAAGAAATAGTTGAGGAGGTACCTCAACCTGCCTCACCTACATCATCAACAATATCATCTACATCATAGGTGACAATTCACCTAGCCAACATAACACTAGGTGAATATCTTGTGTAGAATATGACTTTCATGCCAATCATTGAGTCTACACAAGACATGGGATGACCAAGAGTCCCAAGTCTACTAGTAGGGATAGTGGTTCCCTTGGGAATGCCACCCAACTAGACTAACTTCATATATGCTGGGCTAGATTACGCCCACACTACTCCTGATCTAGAAAGGGATGAGGATGAACCTTTCACCATGAATGTTCATTACTTGTCGAATCTTAAGTTCACTCTAAAGTACTTTGAGTAGTGTCACTGGCAAGGCTATGGCCTAGGCCTATATGAGTAAGGGTATCGACTGCCATTCTAGCCATAGTACCAACTACCTACTGATAGGTGTGGTTTGGGCTATCAAATGTAGAGCCATGATGACTCTTTAGAAGTAGCCTTAGATAGGCTAAGCATTGGGTTTGAGGAGGACATCGATTGGAACCCCTATCACCCCCCATATAGAAACCTTTGGGGTGATGAATGGGTGTTGATGGTCAATATCACACCACCTAAGATATATCACCTTGAATCCTCTCTTGAAGTACCCCCATCAGGAGCCATCCTATGGGAGGAGGAGCCAATGCATGGATATGAGTGAGAGGAGTATGATTATGTTCCAAGTGAGGATGAATATGGAACTGGCCTGGCCTACCATGGGCCTCGGTATGTGCAAAATCTTACTTGGATAGGCCATGTAGAAAGTGGTTACATATCAGATGAGAGTGAATACATCTCGGATGAGGGTGGATACATGTCGAATGAGAGTGGCTATGATACAAAAGATTCAACTGAGATGGCCTTCATAAGACATGCATGCCAAATGGTAGGGCCCATAATAAATGCCAATGGGTTCTTCATAAGTGATGATGACTATGAATATGAGACTGAGATGGCCTATCTAGGGCATCAACAAGCCAACCACCAGCTCATCCTAGGACTAGAAACCAATGCCAATGGCTTCTGGATAAGCGATGATGACTTTGAAGATGAGACCGAGATGGCTTATCTTAGGCCTCAATACCTTGAGCTTCACTTCCAACTAGTCAATTTGCTTGTGGAGAGAGAAGCGGCACTCTATACCATCGATCCTAATCTTCACTTCCTAGGGAGACCAATAAACCTAGATGCCATTCATCACATGGTCAACCCGAATCCACCCACCTTTAGAGAGAAGCTACTACCTAATGATCCCATCATCTCGTCTATCCATAGACTAGATCCTGAGATCCCTATGCCCCTAGAGCCTCATCATGAGTATGGAGGGCACACCTAGGATATAGAGTTTCACCCATGTGGTCCTGGAGATTCCATTCCATCCATCAACATGATCTCCATTGATTTGACCACTCCACTCCATAACCCAATAGATCCTGGAAAACCATTGTGTCTTAATTTAGATGCTATTGATTGGGATCACATTGATTCACCCTTAGAGCTTGAAGATTTCTTCCCTAATGAAGAGATGTTACAACCATTCCATTTTGCATCAGGTTGTGCCCATGATGTCTATCATGCTGGTTTCGACCCTGAGTCAGTAGGAACTATAAATCTAGTAGATGACATTCATTTAATCCCCACTCCTCACCAGCTTGAGGATGGGTCCCATATGGCAATAGAGGAGACTTTCGAGGTGGACATCAACAATGATCCTTCTCAACCAAAGAAAGTCAAGTTTAGAGAAAGCCTATCTCTAGAAGAATAGGCCATCATAATTCCTCTACTGAGAGAGAGACCAAATCTCTTTGCTTGGACCTACAAAGACATGTCGGGGCTAGATCCAAAGTTGGTTGTCCACAACCTATCGATAGACCCCATGAAGAAGTCGGTCAAGCAAAATCTTAGAAAGATGCATCCAACCATCGCTTTGATGGTTAAAAATGAGTTGCAAAAATTATTGGATGTAGTCTTTATTGTTCCCATCGACTATCCAGAGTGGGTATCAAACATGGTGCCCATAGGAAAACCTGATGGAAGAGTCCACATTTGCATGGACTTCAAGGATCTCAACAAGGCAACCCCAAAGGATTCATTCTCATTGCCCAACATAGATGCTCTTGTAGATGCAACTACAGGTCATGAGATGCTCTCCCTAATGGATGATTTTTTTGGTTACAATCAGATTCAGATTAAACCCAAAGACCAGCATAAAACCATGTTCACCACTCCATGGGGGACATTCTGCTACAAAGTGATGCCATTTGGCCTTAAAAATGTTGGTGCCACTTATCAATGGGCTATGACATACATTTTCCATGACTACATGCACAAGATCTTGGAAGACTACATTGATGACTTACTAGCCAAGTCATTACTATGTGAAGAGCATGTTGAGACCCTCATAAAGGTCTTCGATCACTTGATTGAGCACAATGTCAGGTTGAACCCCAAGAAATATGTCTTTGGTATGACTTCTGGAAAACTCTTGGGATTCATCATTTCTAAATGAGGCATCGAGGTAGATCCAACAAAGGTAAAGGCTATCCTAGAAATGGCTCCACCCACAAACATCAAAGAACTAAGAAGCTTACAAGGCAAAGTAGCATCCATAAAATGATTTATCACACAACTATCGGATAAATGTCGACCCATGAATCGACTACTACACAAGGGAGTTCCATTCCAATGGGATGAAGAATGTCAGCAAGCCTTTGCTGAGATCAAAGAGTACCTAGCAATGCCACCAGTTCTAGCTCCACCAAGGCTAGACGTGCCATTCTTGTTATATATATCCACTACAAATTTTTCTTTGGGCACCATGTTGGCTCAAAAGAACATGCAAGACAAAGAGCAAGTGATATATTACATTAGCCACACCCTGGTGAGCTACAAAATTGGATACGCATACGTAGAGAAGTTGTGCTTAGCGGTGGTCTTTGCAACCAAGAAATTGTGCCACTACATGTTGAGCCATACGACATATGTAATATCCAAGCAAAATCCTTTGTAGTATATGATGAGCAAGACATATCATAATACACGTACTACAAAGTGGATCATGCTATTGATAGAATTTGATTTGGAATTCATAAGCCAAAAGTCCATCAAAGGACAAGTCATAGCTGATCAGTTGGTTGAGGCACCTCTTCAGAATAGTAGGCCCCTTACCATAGAACTTCTTGATGATGCGGTCTTTGCACTATCAGAAGCACCCAAACTCGAAGAACCAGAAAATGAAGCTGACATGACTCTGTTCTTCGATGGTTCAAAGTGTGAGCAAGGAGGCGGTGTAAGGATTATCTTTTTCATGCCACAAGGAGCTCCAATGCCCTTGTCATTCAAGCTAGACTTCCCTTGCACCAATAATAACACCGAATATGAAGCCCTAATCTTGGGTCTCCAAATAACCATCACCATGAAAATCAAGAGGCTAAATATCTTTGGTGACTCCCTCCTCATAGTCAACTAGGTCAAAGGACTATTTCAATGTCGGGATCCAATCCTGAAAGCTTACAAGGAGCTTGTTGACACATATCTAGCCAAACTAGAGTGGTACAACATCGAGGCAATCCCTCATTCATCAAATATATTTGTAGACACCATGGCATCTTTGGGATCCTTGATCCCTCAGAATCCATCTACCGATTTCACTACCATTCATGTCAAAATGCTCTCACATTCAATGATCCAGTGTGAGGCCTTTGATAACAAGGAATCAGTCAACATGATCCATATAGAGCCAGACCATGACTGGTTCTGTAAAGCCAAAGACTTCTTAAAGAAGGCACCTTGGGGGTCCTTGATCTCTCAAGGTCCTATGGGGAATGGTACCACTATTCACCACAAGGTTGTTTCTCAATCTGCATTTATGCAAATCAAATTGTAGGAGGAACAAGTCATCTTATCTATCGAGGTCGTAGCCTATCAAGATTGGCTATCCCAATTGCAAGATTTCCTTAGGCTGGGAGTTGTCCCATAAGGACTATCGCATGTCGAGAGATGAGCATTCAAGCAGAAGGTGACTAGATATGTCTTGCTAGGAGGCATATTGTATCATCGAAGCTATGATGGAGTTCTCCTACATTGCTTAGAGCCCCAAGAATCAGCTTGGGTGATTTTGCAAGCTCACGATGGTACGTGCGATGGCCACTTTAGCAGCATGGCCATTGTCAAGTGCATTCTTCGAATGGGCTACTACTGGCCCACCATGGAGAAGGATTGTTGTGAGTATGTCAAGAAATGCATTAAATATCAACATCATGCAAACTTGATGCACTTGCCATCTCAAGCCTTATAACCCATTCAGGCGGCTTGGCCATTTTCTCAATGGGGTTTTGATCTGATTGGAAATATTTCTCCCCCATATTTGGGCTGGCACACGTTCATCTTAATGACCATTGAGTACTTCACCAAATGGGTGGAAGCGATCCCCTTAACCTCAATAATTGGTCCTCGGATTATGGAGTTCATACTTCACAATATCATTTATCATTTTGGGGTACCTTTCAAGATAATCTCGGATAATGGTCCATCATTCAAAAACAAAAATGTGTGAGCTCTAATGACCAGATACAACATTCAACATAGTTTTATGACACCATACTATCCATAGGCAAACGGGCAAGTAGAAGCCTCAAACAAGACAATAATAGCCATCTTAAAGAAGATGGTGATAGAAAATCATAGGGATTGGCATCTACAATTACCCTTAGCATTATGGGCTTACAGGACTAGCATATGGATGCCCACTAGGGCAACACCATTTTCACTTGTATATGGCATTGAGGCCATTATGCCCTTAGAGTTGGAAATTCCAACATTGCACATCACATTGAAAGAGTTCATCAATGATGACACTACGTGACAAGCTCACCTGGATCAATTGACCCTCCTGGATGAACGATGCATCAATGCCCTTGAGCACCTTCACGTTTACCAGGATCATCTAACATGAGCTTATAATAATAGAGTCCATCTGAGAGACTTTAAAGTTGGGGATCTTGTGCTGAAAGAAAACCAGCAGAACTCAAATCTATCATCGCATCTATGAGATAAATTTATGGCTAATTGGGTAGGTCCCTATATCATCTCAGAGAAGATTGGGACTGGGGCATATCACCTAACAATTCTAGAAGGTTTTGAGGAGCCAGAGCCTCTCAATATCATTCATCTAAAGGCATTTCACACATAAACCAACAAAATATCAAAAACATTCAAATAATTCCAAAATTCCAAAAATAATAGAAATCATAAAATCCAAACAAATCGGAAAACATTAAAATAAAAAAAAAAAAATCTCCAAAGGCATCTTAAATCCCTTTGGTCAAATCAAAAAAGCTCCAAAGGCATCTTAAAGCCCTTTGGTCAAATCACAAAAAGCTCCAAAGGCATCTTAAAGCCCTTTGGTCAAATCACAAAAAGCTCCAAAGGCATCTTAAAGCCCTTTGGTCAAATCACAAAAAGCTCCAAAGGCATCTTAAAGCCCTTTGGTCAAATCAAAAAAGGCTCCAAAGGCATCTTAAAGCCCTTTGGTCAAATCACAAAAGCTCCAAAGGCATCTTAAGCCCTTTGGTCAAATCAAAAACGAAAAGCACAAAAACAATTTAAAATCAAAATATCAAAAACATTCAAAATAATCAAAATCTCAAAAACAATTGAAAGCATCAAAAATACAAAAATATTTGCATTAGCATTCGCATTTGCATTCATGTAGTTGCATTGCATTAGGCATTTCCATCCATTACATTTGCATTAGATACATTTGTGTTTGCAATCTTACAAATGACACCATATTTGTACCTCAATCATGCATCTTCAAAATCCATCATCATCCATCACCCATGTGTGTAATTATGTTTTTCAACACAACCCCTCCTATTGCTATAAGGAATATACTAGGGTTTTCTGGTCACTCAACCATACCTAGTGGTTTTATCAAACTTTGTAGAAAGTTATCTTTGCTTTTGATAGGTGAGGTTTAGTTTTGATAGCACCTGGTATATTTCAGAATCCTATCACTAATCAAAACACTAAAATCCTAGTTGAAACAAGGGAAATATGAATGCTACGAAGTGGTATTAGGTATCCTAAGGTGAAAAGTTTATCTTGCTCATCCCCCTATGCGATCGGTTTGGAAATGTTGAGAATTGGCAAAAGGACAAGTTCACCCCTACCCAAAGAAATCCCTTGCTTTAATCAAAACAAGCAAAAATCTTGAACAAAGAAAAAAAAAAAGAAAATTCAAAAACAAAGTAAATAGTGATTATCATCACTACATAAATCCCTTGCTCAAAAGAAAAACAAAAATTCAAAATAAATAGTGATTTTCATCACTAAATCATGAGCAAGTATCCCAAATAAATATGAAGAAAAGAAGGGAGTATGAACTTGAATCCTTGGAATTCTCAGCATGAATGAGCCATAAGGTATCCTTACGCACGATGATATGTCTGTCACATTAGCATCTTGCTTTTGAACAGACCAATGTTTGCATGTGGAAGAGCTAGCCTTAGGTGTCCTGTATCGCCTAGTGGTCTAATCCAACTGAGTCCAACTTAGGATCAGGATAAACATTTGAGGATCCCCAATACAACAATGGGCTGAATGAATCCCACTTGGCACTAGGGTATGCTTATGTTCTATCTAATATATTCATTTGCACACACAGGGATAATGAGTATCTAGGTCTGCATAACAAAGCTTTATCCTTCAGAAGCTCTGTATGGTCAGTATACAACTTTTTGATAGAGTAACTAGGGTGTTTGAGTCTCATGGAAAACCTCAAAAATCCCCTCATAGCAACAAATCATTTCATCAACTAAATCATCAACTTTCTTTATGAGGTTTTGTTCATTAAAGGGTGTTCATGAAATAGGATAGATATGGATGAATGTCAGCAATGACATTTAGATGACTAAATATTTTGGGGATATCTTTTAATTTATAGAAACTTATAAAGAAAGTACATACATATCACATCATATCATCTAACATTGGAAGGTGTAAATGATTAATTCTTATTATAAGAGTTATTATTTATTCATGATTGATTTACATTCTGTGGTGTCACCCATTAGATTGTTAAACTCATATCACATGCATACCTTATGTTTTAAGTGATTAAAGCATACAGGTTCATTCCATTAGATCATCAGTATAACATAAAATATTCCATTTTCCATATCATAACAACATAAGGTTAGATGCATACAAACACATCAAAATCAAACATGCATGTAACAATAAGCATTGCATCCATATATGCATCCATCATCATCATCTAGATCATGCTAGCTAAGCATCCACACATCATAAAACATAAGTCATAAGATCCACATAGCATTAGATCATAAAGTAGTCCATCTACACATACACATCATAACATCTAAAGCATCACATCACATCATATCACATAAAATCATATACTGCATCCATAAACATAAAAGCATAATCATAATAGATACACACATGGTGAGTCTCAAAGTCTAGATATCATATAAAAGTGTATCCAAATAAGTACATGTAGGTACAAAAAGTGCCAATAAGGCTACAACTATGTAGGTCAGATGACCTTACACCCAAAAAGAGGTACAAAGTATCTAAGGAGCCATAGTGCTCAGGAGTGGCCTGCACCACTAGTATCACCTTTGTCCTCACCTCCCCCTCTAGGAGGTGGTATAGAATTAGCATCCCTAGTCCACTCTATCTGGGACTTGGTCCTGTGGCTCTACTGAGCTGATGACTATCATGAAGTGCTTCGATCGGTCCTCTATGAACCTCCTACCCTAGGCCTCTCTAGTAGATGGCCTCCCTGAAGCCTAACCTCATGCTCTAATGCTAGGATATAGGAGGCATCTCGGGTGCACTCCTCCAAATCATCTGCTAATAATCCATGCAAGTGATGGATCTCCACACCTGGATCTAGACCACCAGGTCCCTATGGCACTATAGGAGGTGACAATCTAGCTTTGAGCCTCATCTCACTTGATAGTAACCTAGGCAAGTTATCTCTGAAGATCTACAATAGTAGCATCCCTCTACTAAACCTAAATCTGTGATGTCTGTAGCTCAACCTCAACCTGGTGCAGTTGAGCTCAGAGAGGAGACTCCTGCTCCTCAGAGATAACTCCTCCTCCTCCTTAGGGGCAACCTACTCCTCTACAACCTACTCCTCTACTCCCTGCTACCCTACCTACCCCCAATCATCTATCCAAGCGTACACTCGACACCCATCAGGATCCTCTACCTCAGCCTCCTCCAGAGACCACCCTAGGGGCCATCTCCATGCCATAATCATGTACCCCACTAGAGGGTGTATACCTCTGTCACTCCAACATCAGCCACACTAGGATCAACTATAGGAGGGTCATCCTCCTCTAGCACTATTGTAACTCGTGGTGGTGGAAGGTTCTTCTCTATGGTAATCCGATGATAGACAACTAGCTCAAGAGGAACATCCTATTGAATGCTAAACCTTGGAATAGTAGAAGAACTCTCTAATATCATCCTTGTGACTAATCAACCATCGATCATGGTGAGTCCTCACTATGAAGCTAGTAGGATCATCCCAAGTAGGGCACTCATGGTAAGGTCTCCAAATGATATCATCAGCTCTCAAACTAGTCAAGGATGCCATGTAGTGGGAAAGCTCCCCTGCATGATGTTGACTCTTGCGCTCCTCGAGCACTCTGGGCCACCTAGATCCATAACACTAGACATCCTTATCTAGCATAGTGATCTCCACTAGAAGTCCTACTGGGTGGTCAATATTAATGTGCTCCCATCCCTAGATCTAGAGGAGCAAGCTACAGGTAATACTGGCTCATCTATGGTGCTGGATGTGGTATAACTCATCATAGCACTGAGCCAATAGTGCACTCCCCTAGGCATAGAAAATGGGCTCCTCACTATCAATCAAATCTTGCACCATCGCTAAGAGGTTCCATGGGAACCTCAATCTAGAGTAGTCAGGAATGAGGATGTTGTAGATAACCATCAACAACATGATGTGCAGTCGAGAAAAGACATCTACCTCATACCACTAAGAAACTAAAATCCTGCTAGAGCGAGTGTCCTTGAAGGTAGCAGTGGCGTGCCTCCCAAAAGACCCTCATGAATACTACATCTCAAGCATTAGTGGGAGAAGAAACAATGGGCACTCCATCAAATGGGATCCTGAGAATCTTATAGACATCCTTCGATGTGATGGTCATCTCATCGGTAGGAAGGTGGAAGGTGTTGGTCCTGGGATCCCACCGGTGGGCCAGGGCCATCAAGTAAGCCTGATCTGACATGATCATGGGTAGGCCGGTGACATATTGGAGCCCATGAGCCTTAAGCTAGGCCCACTCCATGTCATCCATCTCATGCAAGAGATCACAAAGCAGCTTTGGGTCTCGAGCCCAAGCAGATAAGATCTAAGAGTGCAAAATAAAGCTTAAATCAAATGCACTAACAACTAAATAATAAACAAAAAAGTAAGTGCAAATAAATAAGATACTTAAGGCTAACATGAGCAATAAATAAATGCACCTAATCATAAAAGCATCTCAAAATTTCAAAAAAATCAATTAAAAGATTTAAAATAAAAATCTAAAAAAGTCTAAAGTTGCTTGGCCGCTCCTCCAGGAGCGACCATTAATATCATTGAAGTAGTAGCGATCCCAATGGTAAAAATTTGACCATTGGAGTTTCAAACTGGTCGCTGATAGTAGCACAACATAGAAGCTAGTCATTGAGAGGCAAGGCCAATGGGTGACACGCCAACGTGTTCTCCCTAGCCCAAAAACCACAAAAAAATGTAAAATCATAAATTTAAAAGAAACCCATCTACCTAAACCCTAAATTGAGCCTAACTATAGGTTCGATTCATTGCCAATATGGTTAATGAGGTTCCTTTATCGAAATTATTTAATTTGGTTCATTTTACCATAATAAGAGAGAATGTTAGGGTTTAGAGAGGTACCCATGAAGCTCTGGCTCCTCTGCTTATCGAAGCCTCACCTTGCTCAGCCATGGCATCCAATCGATAGCATTCTAGATCGAGTAGTCTCTTCCACCTCAGAGCTCCAAAAGCAAACTGACAACTGGCAACAATGATAACTCAAAACCCTAATTTTCCTTTTATTTTTCCAAATTTCACCTTGGTCATTGCCAACATCAGTGGCCCACACTTCTTGGCCATTGGACCTAATAACGGCCATGAAGCAGTAATTGGGGGTCGCTGGACTTGACAATGACTAACAAATAAAGAAAAGTTTCATCAAATTTTCACCATAGAGCATTACAAAATGACCCATAAAAAGCACCTATTGGTCAAAGACATCCAAAATCTCAACCAATACCAAAAATTTGCATACATCAAAATCCAAAAATATCATAAAATCAAAAATCAAAAATCAAATAACAATCAAATCCCAAATGAGCCTCGTAGTCAATTATTTGCTCTATACACTTGGTGATTGCAGTGACTAGCACTCCATGCAATTCGACAAGATGAGTAGATTACCATAAGGCCACTTGGGGCAAAATAGTTATAGTAGAATTGAGATGCTTCCCTTCAAACCCGAAGAAGGTCATTTATGGCCGGACCACCCCACGGGAGCGAGGATGCATCTCAATTCTCCTATAGCAAAATAGTGAGTCAACACAAGCTAAATTAGAAGTGCTATCACCTTGATTCCCTAAGAAGGCCATTGCGGCTGGACCACCCCATGGGATAAAGGTGTGCAATTACCAAATAGGGTTGAAGTCACACCTGGATGGGAACTACTCTATAACAATAGAGCAACCCTCTAAAGAGGTCCAAATATTTCATTTTGGTCAAGCGACTCATCGCTTCATTAATTGTCCTTTCCTCATCGACTCGTCGCTTGAGGGGGTAGTCAAAATTTTCAACTATCATAATCAAAGTCAACAAAATATCATCTCGATCATGTCAAGATTGCATTCATCTTACGAATCATTGCCAACAACTATCATAAGCTTACCCTTTTCTGGGGCAAAAAGCAAATATGATAGTTAAGTTTGTAGCTCCCCTCCCTTCGGACCTATAGTAGTACTAAAGCTACCCGATTGCTTGATGAGCGAGTACAAACTTCCATAAATTTAAGCCTTCCATTTTGTTGGAAGCAATGATTCTAGGATTCATACCCTCCCGCATGACTGGGGCATCCTATGTTGATCATATCAATGATCATCATCCAACCTACAATATGGCCCTAGGTGGTCTACTTTTTTGCTCTACGCTGTGTTTTTCTCATAATGCATCCCAAAAAGGGGTATCTATAGACACCTAAAATATATCATGTTTAGGAGACTACCCATATGGACACATCTATAGACCATATGAACCCTCTTGGATCTCTCCAAGAGCAAGCAATGGTCCTAACCACTCAAGCAGGGTAGTTCTAGCCCATCTAGGCTTGGCCGCTCTCAAGAAGAGCGACCAACACACCTAGCCATTGAAGACTACAACGACCACATCTGGTCATTAAACCTGATAGCGACCAGGATCACACACAGTCTGGCCATGAATACGGGCCCAGATCATGCAGTCTGACTACACCTTTGCATGGATAATGGGCAGATTTTGGTGAGGAACTCCCTGAGCTCCTCCTAACTGCCCCTTCCATGCTAGTTTGTGACTGATGCTCCTCACCCAGGATGGTCAGTCGCATGCAATTTGGACTGAAGCTTCTCTAGGAAGCCAAAGTTCTAGATCTGAGAGGGAAGTCTACATATAGACTCTCCCACAAAAAGCAAAGGATCCATGAAGTTTCAGAGTTAAGCAGTGAAGCCCTATCAAAATGGAGGACCAATCTTCAACACTTTGAGGAGCATTGGAGCACCATTCGGCTGAGCTACGCCCATGCATCAGTTGTCAGATTCACCATTCCCCATCACCAATCAGTGTAGGAGACACGCCAGATGACCCTTGAACATCAATTTTGGCAAAGAGGATAGCGCACAAATCCCTGAATCACAAGGAGGAGAGCTTCACATCATGGCCGCTATCTCGGATAGTGGCCCATAGGCATATCTTAGGGCATAAGCGTTATTTCCTCTTGTTGTTAGCTTAGCTTTATTATTGCTTAATTTATGGCTTGATCATAGTTTAGATCTGGTTTCATTAACGCTTCTATTCCATATATTTCTTAGCTTTCTATGCATCTATTATTCTGTTCATGTTCATATTTCATTATTAGTATCATGAGTATTCAGATCCGCTAACAAAGGCCTCATCCGGAGAGGCGGCCCATCCTACTAAGCATGCTTTGTTGTTTTCATGAGTGCAGGTACAGATCCTCAGGACCAGATTGAAGCAACAGGAGCATAAAGATCCCTCCAGGACCAGATCTGGAGAAGGGGGCATCTGTAAGCCCCCATACAGTTTCGTGTGTGGGACCAGGAGGCCTGCGTAGATGCACCGTTCCCTTGCGGGGGAATATATCCGATCGCTGCTCTATATTGTGTAAATATTTGTATCAAAATGATGGGTATCCCTCAGAGGGACGAACTTGTAACCGAGGATTCAAGATATCAATAAATAAAGCATCTTTATTTGTTTTCTTATTTTTTGTGTTGCATGTGCTTTCAGTATTTTCATTTTGTGCAAGTGGTAGCATACATAATAAATCAATATTGCAAGTAGGGTAGCCGGGGTGCGCGCTTCTTGGGGTCACACAATAAGTTCTAGGGTGAACTTAGAGGATAACCTAAGGGCTTGAGACCCCTTTAGGGAGAATGGTAACTAGGTTTATATAATATCGTACCTGAGTTAAGATAGCTTATTAGAGGATAAGATTGATAGCTTAACTCGTAGTACACATAGCATACCTACACATAATGGCTTGCATAGAATATGGAGATGCATGTACACCTTCTAATTTTTTAAGGTGATAAGTCTATATCATCAAGGATTATGAGATGGATGGACTTATGTACATAACATGAGATAGGCCTACATAGAAGGGACTTATGTGAGGGTAATATTGTGAGGTATAGTTCTTGATAAACTTAGGGTATTTGTTAAACATTAAGTCAATCTAAGGTTGGTGAGGGATTTGTGAATCCATATCCTTAAACAAAAACAAAATCTCTCTTACTATGTGTTTCTTCTTTCTTTATTTTAGGATTGTTACAGTTGAAAATTAACCATCAAAGTTTGAGGTATATATTCACCCAACCTATACTCAATGCAAGATAAAGAATATGTGTCAAGTTTCTCGTTAAATACTTTGATATTGAGTATATAAATGGGAAAGAGAATAAGGTTTTTTATGCCTTAAGAAGAAGGAAGAACATAACATCCATAGCCAAAATTCATAGGGATCTAATGGATCATGTAAGGGAAGAGCAATCTCAAGATGAGAATTGCAAGTAAATTTGGTCTAAGTTGAGTAAATACCCTGAGGTTAATAAGGAATTTAGCATGAATGATGACCTTTTGTGCTATAAATGTAGAATCATCATACCAAAAATGGGTGATTTAAGAAAGTTAATAATGCAAGAAGCCCATAGATATCCTTATTATGCTCACCTTGGAGGGGTAAAAATGAGGGAAAACATGAAAATAACCTTCTTCTATATAGGAATGAAGAAGGATATCATCAATTTTATCACTCAATATCTTGAATATCAGAAGGTTAAGGTTGAATGTAGGCATCCTACAAGACAATTATATCCACATGATATACCTACGCAAAAATGGTAGGTTATATCTATGGATTTTATAGTAGGTTTACCCAAAACCAGGTATCAACATAATGCAATCCTCGTAATAGTCAATAAATTGAATAATGTTGCACATTTCATACCATGGAACATCAAGGATGATGCTCAGGTAGTGGCTAACAGATTTTCCAAAGAGATATTTTGATTGCATGGGTTTCCTAAAATAATCATTTCATATAGGGATTCCATATTTACTTTTGAATTTTTGAAAGCCCTACATTATGCAATAGGCACAAAATTAAATATGAGCTCAACATACCATCCTAAGATAAATGGTCAAATAGAAAGGGTAAACCAAATACTTGAGGACATGTTTGGCATGCACATGGATCAAAAGTCTTGTTGATAATACTATCTTCACCTTGTGGAGTTTACCTACAATAATGGACATCACTCCTCTCTAGGAATGGCTTCTTTTGATGCCTTGTATTGATGAAAGTGTAGAACACCGTTATCTTGGGATAACCTAGAAGACTAGGTTGTAATTGGACTAGATATTGTTAGAGAGATGGAGGATTGGTTGAATTTAATTATACTAAGGCTAAAAGAAACCGTTGATTGATAGAAAAGTTATGCTGATCTAAAAATGACTCCAAGAGAATACTTTGTAGGAGATAAAGTGTTATTGAGGTTTACGCTAAAGAAGAGTGCTATAAAATCCACAAAGTTGGGTTCCTAGGTATGTGGGACCCTTTGAGATCACTAAGAAGATTAGCCCGATTACATACCGACTTGATTTACCACCTAACTTGTCAATGCTCCATGATACCTTCCACATATTCCTACTTAGGAAATATGTTACTGACTCTAAGTATGTGTGGGATGTTTCTAAATTATATATGGTAAACCTGAAGGCTATTGAAGTGATGCCAGTAAATATTCTTGAGTTTCATTCTAATTCTATGTGGAATTAGAATCTTGAACAATGTAAGGTCCAATGGTATTGTTTATCTAAAAGAAATGCCACTTGGGAGAAAGTGGAGGACATGCAAAAATATTTTCCTTTTTTTTTTTAAATATAATATAATTTTGTAAAACTAGAAACACCTAGGACAATTTTTAGCCCTAGGGGGTAGGATGTCATGACCCTCCTTGCCAATATTTTTGACATGAAAAAATATGTATTGATTAATGATGTTTTGATGCTTAGTTTTATGCAAAGGAATAGAATGTGTGATGTTTATTCTGAATTGTTAAATAACATGCAAATACTAACATATTGTTAATATGCAAGATCAGGTACACTCATGGGTGGAAGAGGTAGAATCATCCACCAGAAATAGGGTACTTAAGATCATGGAAGTGATGACTAAGGCAACTCGGGGTTAACATGGATGGATACCATCATATAGGCATGCATTATCAGTTAAGGGATAATCATCAATTAACCAGCCACCTTGAGCCTTAGTTGATAGCTTGGTAGCTATCATAAATTCTTTGGATGATACAGGTGACTGGGTTGATGGAAATACTTCCTCTTTATCTGTTTAATATTATTGGTTAATTTAAATCCTTCACTTGCTACATCAATGGTTTGGAAAGCATGCATAAGCTGGTTGTTTTTTATACTCCTTGTGTGGCTTAAATTTGTTTAGGATGATGTTAGTATTTGATAGAAGAACCCCTATTTATGTTTTAATAATATGTATATATATATATATATAGCAATTCATTAATTTGAATGATAAGGGGATTTCATTTAAATTATAAATAAATATTTTATTACTTTAAATGATAACACAATTTCATTTGAAAATAATAAATGTTTTATTTTAATGATAAGATAGTTTCATTTGAAAATAATAGATGTTTTATTTTAAATGATAAAATAATTTCATTTAGAAATAATAGATGTTTTAGTTTAATGATAAAAGAATTTTATTTGAAAATAATAGATGTTTTATTTTAATGATAAAAGAATCTGATTTGAAAATAATAGATGTTTTATTGCATTTATTAAAATAATAAAATTTTTATTTTAATGATGGTAGAATCTCATTCAAAAGATTGAAGACTTTATTAAAGAAGTAATAAAATCTCATGTTAGATATTTTAAATGTAAGATATCTTTTAATTTAATAAAAGAGAGATTTCTTTTAAGATAAGGCTTCCATTAGAAGCTCTCAGTTGACTTCCCATTTATGTTAGAGTTTTATTTTAGGCGAAGAATGAATAAAGAATGGAAACATACTCTCAATCGCTTGGGGGACTAGTGAGGAGTTATGGCAGGAAGATGAGACGTAGAGGAGATGTTAGAAATGGAAGGGGATAGAAGGATGTAAGGGGGATGCGTAAAAAAAAAAAAGATGTGTGGAGATGAAAAAAAAGAGAGGAGATCTAGAAATTGAAGCTAGGGAGAGGATGGATATTTTGAAAGATCGTTGAAGGAAGAAACCAATGTGAGCAAACCAAGTTGGATTTATGATGACGTCTTTTACCTTAAGCTTGGTTAAATCTATATTTTTATTGGTTCTTTTCATACCATATTTTTTGTCTTATCTTTGTATAGGCATATGATATTTTTAAAGTAGATAACATACATCTTAGCTCCTTTTTTGGACCTTTGTTGAACCATAGTTTGGTTTCTTGTAGCATCATGCACATCAATGGATTGAAATACATATTTTGGAAGACCTCCATTATGTTTAGAATCAATCTATGTGAGGAAGAGGACTGAGATGACTAGGGATTTAATGAGACTAAAACTTGGTCCTCTTATAGCTATAATTTTTGCTTTAAAGAGGTTTGGTTTCCTTTGTAGCTTGGTTCTTCTACCAGTACCTTAGTTTGGAGAAGACACTTGGTTTAATCTTACGTCTGCCCTTAGACATTCCATTTCACCTCCACCATCGAGTAGTTAAGGTGTGAGTGCCTAAGTTTGGTTTATTTTCCCTTATTGCTCATCATAACTTGGTCTATTTTTGTATTAGAATGAGGGGTAATATGAGCGAAATGTAAATATTTCCATGCTTGTTATCTCAGTCATGTTTGAGTGTTTGATCTTGTGCTTGATAGGTGAGGAATCTAAGTTTAAGCATACATTCTTTTATTCTCTATGTTGGACGTTGTCATGAATTTGGCAAGCCTGATAGAGGTAGGGTCAACTTGGGCCTCTCCCTCATCCATCCCACACACATTATGTGTTGGGAGGTCAATTGATTTATAAGGGAAAATATTCCCCTTACAAATTGACCAACTGGTTTGGTCATGTGGGCTGCCCTTTGGACTACCCAAGCACTGGTTGTAGCACTTGCTTTGGAGCACGTGGAACCTTAGTTTCTTGTTGAGTAATAGATGACTATGTTGGTTCAGTCGCCTTGGCTTTTTCTAGCTCATTGATGTGTCACCTTTATCTGCTATGGGATGCAGGTCATTTGACTTGATCTTGATTGTGGATGCCCAATTGGTAGGGCGGGTATTACAAGTTAAAAAATTCTCTTCTTTTGAGCTATTGGTATAGAGACTATATTAAAACAAGTTAACTTGATATGGAAATAATTTAGTCTTAAAAGGAACTAATGTAAATTAGGTTAGGTTATAATTTAGGCTATATTGGAGATGAATTATTGATTATGTTTAAAAGAATTAGACATAAATTAAATATTGTTTATGTTTAAAAGGAAATAGACATAAAATAATTATTAATTATGTTTAAAAGAATTAGACATAAATGAAATATAAAAATTAAAGGAACATTGTTTATTTAAATAATTGAAGGTATGGGACTTTGATTATGTTGAATAAAGGAACATAGTTTATTTAAATAATTGAAGGTATGGGATTTTAATTTTGTTGAATAAAGGAACATAGTTATTATAAATTATTTAAGGTATGGGACTTTGATTATTTTGAATAAAGAAACATAGTTTATTTTAATAATTTGAGGTATGGTACTTTGATTATGTTGAATAAAGTAACATAGTTTATTTAAATAACTGAAGGTATGGGAATTTGATTATGTTGAATAAAGGGTTGTAAAATGATTTGATTAAAGTAAGACTTATGATCTAATTGTATCTATTGAAATGACTCTCTTGGGCAAAGGAGAGGTGAAAATAAAAATGAGGAGATTTTTATGATATCAACTAGATAATAGATGGATGTTTACTTTAATTAAATTTGTATAGTTGTAATTTGACAAAGTAATTAGTAAATGCACTAGTTTCATGTTACTAGTAGATGCATTTAGAAGCATGTCTATCATGGAATCACGAGTTGCCCTAATCCCCTAATACCCTCAAACAAATGATGGAAGGACAAGGAGGATAGAATATGGTAGTTGGAACATATGCATCATTTTGTTTTACTTTTGCTCAAATAGAATAGAATTGTAGGGAGATATCCCTAGATGATTAATGTATTGCTTATTTATTTAAAAGTATGGATGTTATTCCATACTTGAATATATGTAATAATTTTTTTGAATGGATGGGAACTGTATCTTTAATTCATTATTTTGAGTTGTTTATGTATTATTGTTTAGCTTTCTCTTCTATTTAATGCTTACCTTATTTTAATTTTGTTTCCTTTCTAAGTACCTATTGTATGTGTTATAGTTTTTTTTCTTGATTGATTAAGTATATAGATTTATTTGTGTCTTCTTGTTAAGCAAATAAAGTAACCTAAGAAAATAAAACCTTAGGGTGAACCTAGAAAATGACCTAAGATATTGAGATATTAGGGTGAACATAGAAGGAACCTAATGTATTAAGACCCCTTAATGAGAATACAAACTAAGTAAACTGATTGATTACATGAGTTAAGATAGTTCATATTGAAGATGATATGGATAGCTTAACTTGTAGTACATGTAGCATACCTACATAGATGGACTTGTGTATGGTATGGTGATGGACGTATACCTTCTACTATACTGAATGTAATAAGTTTATCTCATCAAGAGTGATGATATGGATAAGCCTATTTATGGTAACACAATATGCCTACACAGACAAACTTATCTAGGGTATAGAGTGATATGTAACTCAATAGGAAAATTGGTAAACTTAGTAAACTAGAAACAATAGACAAACTAAATATGAGTTAGGGGTTTATGAATCCCTCTTCGTAGTTTAAAAAAAAAACTTCTTTTATTTTCTATGTGTTTCTTTTAGTTAGTTTTAAGGTCATTACAGTTTGTCTTAATAAGTAATTAAAATATTTGCCTCAGTCTTGATCATTCTAAATAAGCTAATATATGAATTTTGAATCTACTACATCAACTTTGGTATGCTTGACTAGCCCAAAATTATTAAAATAAACATAATCTTAATAATAATAATAAAAAAAAACTCTATTAAGGGACCAAGACCCCTCAAAAACTTGTGTAAACTCATTGAAAAAATTGTATAAAATGCGATGGCGACGGAGCAACCACAAACTACAATGATAACATAGAAACCAAAAACTATTATGGTGGTGGCAATGATGATAAAACAACCATAGGTATTGGTTGTTGGTAATATACTTTCAATAGAAAATTATTCAAATACAAGAGGATGTTTAGGGTTCTATATTCCATGGCTGAACAACCACAAGAGGTAGTAGAGCAACCACAAACTATTATGGTGATGATAGTTATGACAGAGCAACCATAAACTATTATGGTGGTAATGATGGTGTTAGAACAACCACCTTTATCAAAATAAACCCTAGGTGTCTATATGATGGGAGAAGGTGGAAAATATTTTGAAACTAGGGTTCAAGAAAGAACTTCTGCTATAGAGACTCAACAAGGATCTAAAGTAAAAAATGGTAGGGAGATTGCAATTCATACAAGATTGTTTGACCTTGGAGATTCATGGATTTATATTATGAGGGGAAATCAAAAGTATCTAGTAGGCAATTTTATTCTTTCTTGGAAGGAGATAGAATTGTGGTGTTAGATGACCTAGTGTGAATGGTTGCTACCCAAGGAGATCATTGCTTGGTAGGAAAACTCATGGTTTTTCATCCTAATATCGATGCAATCCAAATATGGAAAATGGAAAAATTATGGCCTCCATGACATATGGAAAGAGTAGCAATGCCAAAAAAAAAATTCTTGATCTGGTTGAACTACGAGGAGGACTTGGAAATGATTATCCAATAAGGGCCTTGGTTCTTTAGGTTTCAAGGGCTATTTATCAAGAGGTGGTCCATAGAATTTGATTGTTTCATCATAGCATAAACCAAGCTCTAGAAATTAAGGAAGGTTTAGTAGGGAAATTAATCGGCAAAGCAAGGGACTCTAGTATGGAGAAAATGACCTCATATAATATGGAGGAGAAATAATGGGAGGAAGAATAAATTATAGAAGAACCCCAACAGGTAAGTAACCCCATATTATTCTTCCTATTTCTTCAAATCATTTAGCTATTCACAATCCTTCTGGATACCTCTAAATCATATTAGAAGACCTAATATTAGAATGCTTTAGTTTTTAAAATGAATAAGAGAAAAACACTTGTGAAGTTGAAACCCAAATAAAAAATGATTTCCCTCTTACCCTAGAGGAGAACATTGAGATTTAGGATAGATCACCTAGGGCTCAAGAACCTAGAAAGGAAAAGAGAAACTCTAATCAAGTAACCAAGAGCTCTAGAAAAATTAGGGTAGATGTTGGGAATAAGGCAAAATAAGGAAGACCTTATTAGTCAAAAATTAGGGAAAGAAAACTATAAAATATGTTGTAAATGGAATTTAAATGACCCTCAAATTGGGATTTCAAGATAGGTCACCTAGGGCTAGAAGAAACCTTTGAAAAAAATTTAAAAATGAGAATTATATCCTAAAATGTTAGGGGCCTCAATGTCCCCTCCAAACATTGGTTGGTGTCATAATTAATAATGGACCTGAAGCCTCAAATATTATTATTACAAGAAACCAAGCTACACAGTAAAAATATAGAAAGAATTAGAAGAAGTGTTTGGAAAGAATCCAATTTTGTTTCCTGTGTAGCAAAGGGTGCCACAGGATGGATTTGTGTATGTGGGATAACACTCTCCCAATAGTAGGAGGATAATATTTGCACTGAGCTCCAAAGAAGCAATATAGAGAGTGAAGAAGATGGCTATAAATCATGATTTTCCTTTTTCAACATGACTCTTGGTTATTTGTTCTCTTGTTATGATCTTTGGTTTGATGTTCTAGCTTGCTTATAGTCATTGTTTAAGTTGTATCCTTTGAAGGGTTGCATGTTTTTTTTTGTAAAATCTAAGTATGTCTCTTTGTGTTAGTATTTGTTTGTGGTCTCTTGATATATATTTTTGGATGTAAAAGGTTTGGGGCCCTTTAAAAAACCCCTTCACAAACTAATCAAGATAAAAATAAAAATAAAACTATATCAAATTGCTTAAAGTGTGTAAGTATATTTTTGCATTAGATTAAAAAAATATGTATAGTATGAATTCTAGAATGGTTCTTTATGACGTCATTGATAATAATGTTGCATATATTTAATAAAAACAAAATGATATTTAATATTATTTAATATTTATACAATTGGTTGAAATTTGACATTTGCTTCATATTAGTTTTTTATCTTATTGATTACTTTAAATTGTCTTCTACAATATTTTTAGTTAAAAAGAAAAATGTTACATATATTTACTATAACTGTAGTGATTCCTCACTACCTACTTATGACTAAGGCAAATTCTTGATAACTTATGATCAAAGTTTTGTCTAGCTCATGTAAAATAGGCTAAAAGAAGCCCTGACAATCAAGACTTATGCAAAAATTCATTTTGGCAAAAGTGTTGACTAATATCTAGAGGAGTACTAAAAGAGTTTGTCCTTCAGGATAAGTCTTGATATTAGATATTTTGAAATCTATGATGAAGTGCTAGTAGAGAATTTCTTGACTAGTCTGTGAGAGATGCCAAAAATCCAAGAAAACATGGATGCCTAAGTCAAATCAAAAGCAAAAAAGGTAGATAGACTGAGTTAATGCTTCCTTGAACTAGATGATGAAGACCATCTACCAGAGCATAACCTTAGTAAATGTCTCAAACACTCAAGATGAAGTATATCATTGATATTCCCAATCTAATTAGTCATTATGATAAAAATGTACGTTATTCAGTGATTAGAATCCCTAGGAAAAGTAGATGGGATTGTCAAATCTATTTGTAGATGATTTTGGAGGGAAATTTTCCTTATTGTAAGCTATAAATAGTTGTATTTTAGACTGTAAAAAGGATTGACGAGTTTCAATTGTATACATTTGTAGGATTTCCCTTTATTTATTTTTGTAAAAATAGTCATCTATTGAGTGGTTTATGGGAAATCTCGAACCCCCACTTCTGGAACAATATATATAAAATATTTATCATATTCATATATATATATATATATATACATGGGAGCCTATGTCTATTTTTTGGTATAGCTTGTAGACCCATTTTTGTGTGTATGTATTTGTCTATGACCTTTTGCCTAAATTTTGAATTTTATTAAGTTTATGTGTATGAGGGCTTTACATCTATTTTTTAATTGAATCACTTGGATATCCAATAGGACCCACATTCTTATGCATGCATATAACTAGTAACTCTCATATGTGCCTACTTTTATAGAAATATCTTAGCGAATATCTTGGCGCATCATGCCCCTTTTATTTTATTGAGTTGTTTATTATTTTTAATCTCTCACATTCCCTTTCCCTTTATTGAGCATAAGTGTGCCTTAAATATCACATACTAACAAGGAGTTGGCCTTGTAAAAACCCTTGGAGATCCCCAATTGAGTTGAATACTACACTCTTAGATATGGATCCACTGTGTCACTCTCCATGAGATGTGATTTCCATACCAAGGTTAATCAAATATGATAATATTTTAATGGTATGCTTAGTGGGACCCCAATGACACATCATTGCTTCTAAAATTACAACATGGAGTAAGGCTAATACTTGGTGAGGGTCTTGGTTTGTTCTTGCTTATGAAGCACCTCTTTATGCACCTTGTGACTCTACTCCAGAATGAACACCAAAAGAAGACTCTATTGAACATACCAGGTTGAGGTTTGGATGAAGACCTTAGTCTACCTACTTTTCCAAAGCAAGAATCTATATTCACCTAGTGACTCCATGTCAACAGAAGAAACCCACAGGTATTTAGGTAAACATATGTTGTCAAAGTTTATTGTGGTATCTTAAATGGTTAACCCCTTATTAGATATCCCTTCAGATAAGGTAGGATCAATTTAAATAAGCCCCCAAAATATACCTAATGTATGGAAGAAGCTACTTGGATCTATACTAGTAATTTTACCAGAATATACTGGTAAAGTCTTGATCACTCTACTAGAGCACTTTAGAGAATTGATATTTATATACCAAACACATAATATCATGGAGCAATATGTGGCTTTAATATTATTAGTGGCATCTATCAAGGAAGATGCACTCAAGAAATATGAGTCACTTCCTCCTCATTCAATCATAGAATAAGGTCAATTGGTTTCATTACTCATGAATGACTTTGTGATAAAGGGTGAAGAAAACACAGTTGACGTTAGGAGTGAGCCAACTCAAGAAGAAGAGGTTTTGTTTGACCATAATCCTAAATAAATATACAACTAAGTTCTCCCCAATTAGGGAATAGATAGTAACATTGTACCCCTAGCCAAGAGAGCTTATTTGACTAGTGGGACAAGGAATAAATCACCATCATGCCTCAATTAGTTTATAAAACAAAAAAATAAGGCCTAAGGTAGCATGGGGAAAAATCCCAAGATAAACACAACTAGATATTTCATTGCTCCTACCTTTATGGGAATGTAAGAACACATTACTAAAAAGGGGACCTCAAGGCAGGAATGTTACATAGACTATACTTAACTTAGGTATAAGAAAGGAAAAAATATTGTATGTTGCCTGTGATAATGAAAAGGCATTTAAGTTAGGAAGTTCAAATTTCAATGACCTTAGCACCTATAATAGATAAAAATGTCAATGACTAATCATAATGTGGGACCCAGACCCACATCAATGTGAATTTAGAGGTATGGTCTTATTATGAGCCATGTCTCTTTTATTAAAATATATATATATAGATAGATAGATAGATAGATAGATATATGTACTTTGTTTTGTGTGCAAAAGGGAGCCTACCCATTTGTGATTAAAGGTGATAACAACTATCGTGACAAAAAAAACCATTGTAAAATAAATGCTACTCAATAGATACAGATGTGAGGAGATAAGTGGATAATCATGAGCCAATATTGGAGAAAAAATTGGCCAATTTTAAATCAGGGCATACCAACCAAGGGTTTTTGTCAATCTAGAAAATACCAGGAGCTTAATACCTATAAGAGATACACTTGCAAGTGAGGCTATTTTAGAAATCCATGATCCAAGACATGATATGATAAAACTAGTAGCACCTAATGAATCTAAGAAGAGACAGAAGAATGCAACTACTCTGTACAAACCTATAGAGAAAAGGACATGGCAGACATAGACAATAAAAAATGAGCAACCAAAGATTATTGTAGATGAGGCTAATGGGGTCAATGACCCTAGGCTAGAAAGGGATGGGAGGGTGCTAAAGGAAGAAGCTCAAATAAGACAAGTGGAAACTGAGGAATATTCTTTTGTGACAAGGTTATGCAATAATGACCTTGTCCAATATCTTTTTCCATTGTTTCATCCCTACTATGAATTGGTAGTGACATGTGTGGGACAATCGAACCACACTCTAAAATAAATTGTTATCCTCAAGATAGTGTATTCTAGGTGATTATATATGGGGATGCTATCTAAAAAATGTTTCAAGTACCAAAAGGTCCAAAGATGAACCTAAAAAATCTAAAGACATATTATTTAAGAATAAAATATAAATTAGGTTGTTTGGACTAGGAGCTCATCGATACCTTGAACACCATGCCAAAATTTTCTCTCAAAAAAACTATTTTTGCACAAGAGGCCACAATGTCCTGAGTATGGCTGCTTTTATTTTTGGAGCCCCTAATGATGCAAAAATAATAGAGGAAATGCTATCCATTTTTACATCTTCTAAGAAAAAATGCAAAGAAGAAGCCAATGGTGGTCGATTTCAGTGACTCATATCTTGAGGAATTCATGAAGGGCTAATAAAATTTAGAGAAAATCAAGAATTCAGGTACTACTCATTTTCAATTTACCTTATTATATACTAGAATAGTTAAAATTTTAAACAATTATCTTTAGAAAAAGGAAATGAAAAAGGGGAAAGGAATATTTTAATAGATTGGAAAAATATCCCATACTTTCACTCCTCTTATCCTATATTTTCAAATAAATTCTTAGTTCCCACTATAGCAAAATTTTAAGGAGAAAACCTAAATAAATACTAGAAGAAATGATTAATATTCTAAAAACAACAATAAAAGGAAACTAGTACTTCCTAGAAGAAGGAACTATGATCCATAATTTTGGTTTCAAAGGAGGAATATTCATTATTTTGGCATATGTGACCAACATAGTAGCATTTATGGAGATCTTAAGACAAGTGAATATGATAGATTCCACCCATGCAAGTGGATAGAACAAATTATGATTTTATAAAACCCTATTCTAGTTGGGACCAATAACCCAGGAAAATAGAAAATCCATTAAAGAATTGAAAATAAGGCTAAATAAGCTAGGTTTGGAAATCCTAGAGGATACAAGGAACTATGACCCATATGGAAAATTTGTAGCATGGTTGAAAGGTGCCAACATCTCTAGGAAATTTGAGCATGAATCAAGACTTGATCTAGAAATATACAGAAGTAGGAAGGATCCTTACCCTTACTAAAAAAGGAGTCCTTCTTACAATAGGAGCCCCAAAATAAAATATATGAGAGTTTCTATAAATAGGTAAAATACATTGACCTCATAGTGACAATCGGGGCCTCTATATAAAAAACATTGAGAAAGCTAGGATGGAGTCATAATAATATTAAGGCATGGTGGAAATTTTATCAAGAAATTGACCAAATAAAGACACCTTATGGAGGCCTTGACCTAGATGAAGACCAAGTATTCAACATATCTTAAGACCAAGAACAACAGAGGAGGCCCCAATTGGGTTCAATAAGGATGAAGCTATAAAAACTAGTTAGATTGAAAAGAATGTCATAAGGGATTTAATAGGATAGTTGAATAAAGAAAAAAATTCACAAAGAGTCAGAGGGATCTACACTAAAGAAGAAAAGAATGATAACTCAAAAATAATTGTCATCATATGAAGGAAGATACAAGATCCAAGATAAAAAAATATATGTATCAATCTCAAAATCGATAAGTTGAGCCTAGGACTCAAGCAGAAAAAGAACAAGCATTAAAGGAAGAAAATTCTATGACCACATTAATAACCATATCATATAAAACAACTAACTCAAATAAAATAGAGGGATAAAAGGGGGTAAGACCTCTACAAAATCCCATAATCTCCTTAAAGGAATAGCCTACATCCCAAAAAATAGTTATGACAAAGGAGAACAACCAAAAAGACCCTCCAACAAATAAAACAACAAAAACCAAAAGGCTCCATCTTATCCTAATGGCAATTCCCTTCTCCAAACCACATTCTTTTGTGGTAAATCACATGCTAAAAAATTTTAAGGGATGCAATATTTGTATCAATAGGTAGAACAATTGGATTAGTATAATCAAGCACTATTTTTAAGACTACAGGCTTCTACTCAAATAGATTTTCATTTTGATTCCCATAATGAAGCCTTTAGGATCTCCAAAAAGGATCCTTTGGTATTAAATCCTAAAGATCAAATGACCAAAAAATATTGGTAGATAGTAACAAAAAGCCTTAATATTAAAGAAATGTAGACCAAAAATAGGATACAATTTGGGCAATAAGTGGGAAAAATCATAGAATATAACACTAATAGTTTTAAATTTAAAATAGAAAATGTGGAAGAACCAAGAATGATAAAAAAAGACATTAAAGGGTTCTAAAGCATAAACAAAAGCCCTTAGGTAGTAGGTGGATAGATTAGTCAAACATTTAGAAGAGCATCCTATGGACTCCCTCATATTGAATAAGGAAGAGCAAGTTGAGAAACTATTAAAATAATTGATTGAGTAGGAGGCATATTTTTCTATAAAAAATGAAGTATACAAGAAGAGAAGGATATGGTTGAAAAATATAATATATTGGATCAATGGAAAAAATTGCAAGGCCTAATCAAGAAATTCATTGCCATATACGAGGACCACACTGTTAATATGGGTCATCCTCTTTATCAAATATTTGAATTCATCAAGATAGGGGCTTAATTAGAAGCGTAGGTCAGACAAGATATTGAATCCATCATGGCTGAAATCTCTATTAGATTGGCATAAGACAAAATATGTCAAGAAAAGTTAACTCTACTGACTCAATATAAATTGGAGGCTATGAGGATACTTGCACTAGAATCCCTAATGCAGAAAATAATGGACCTAATATACAAAGAGAAAGCTACACATGCATGTGAAGCACAAGCTCTACTATTGAACAATGTTATGGTGTGGTTTAGAGGTAAATACAATATATTATTACAAAAGGAGTTCCCATCCCCTTACAATGAAAGAAATGAAATGATAGGGGAGCAAGAATATATTTAGCTTCTAAAATAGCAAGTAAATTAGTTTACCTATGGAGATAACACACTATTCAAGCATTCAATTCTACATGAGCATCACCACCAATCCATATCTAAACACAAAGGCGACCCTTGAAAATCAATTCAGATGAAGGATTGAGTGTTACAGCATCTAGTTCATGAGGTATAAGGTTTTATTTCATGGTCGCTATCCTTTATAGTGGCTTGTAGGTATAGCCTAGGGTTTTGAGACACTATTTCCCTAGTTTTTAGCATAGATTTCCCATTGTTTCTATTTTATCAATTAATGTTAGCATAGATTTTTCTTTCTTAATGCATTTTCATGGTGATTTCTAATTTATCAACATACTCTTGCTTAGTTTTTCTTCATTATACTTTTACTATGCTTTTACATCATTCCTTGCAAATTTACTAATAAAGCCTCATCTTGAGAGGTCGCATAAGCTATTGATCATTTGTTGTTGTTTCTTATATGCAGGTTACAGGTTCTAGGACCAATTCAAAGCATTCAAAGCATTAGATTCCTCCAGTCAAGTGAAGGATAATAAGGCATCAGTAATCCCTTGTACAAGTTTGTGTACGAATTCAAGAGGCCTGCAGAGTGCACCACCCCCTTTGTAAGGGGTCCATTTCTGCTTGTAATCATTGTATAAAATAGGGTATCCCTAAGAGGGGCCTATCTATAATCAAAGTTTCAAATGAATTAATAAAATATATCTTGTATTTTTTTGTTAACTCCTTGCTCTTTGTGCATTTATGGCCTTTCGCTTGATATTATGCTACAAGTAGACAAGGTGTTTGCTTCCCAAGGGCATACATATGGCGATCATTGTGGGACTCCCAACTAGTTTTATATTTTCATCTATTTTACAGATGTTTTTATGTGTTTTTTGTGTGTAGTTCTGGTCTCTCTAAGTGATAGTAGCTAGCAGACAAAGGTCGCTTTTTAAGACAACGGCTAGCAACAGCTGCTCTAAGCGATAGCAACTAGTATAAAATTAGCAACAGAGGGCAGCCTGAGCTTCATCAGATGTGGATTTCATGGGACAACTCTCTATTTTTTTCTCTCTTTTTGTGTTAATATGTTAGAATATAGTAGGGAAAATATCATTTAATTAGGAAAATATAAAAAATTATTAAAAGAAAAATGCATAAAGCTTCTTAGTTTTCTTAGTTTTCTTCTAGTCACTACTAGGAACAGCATACCTCTATTTTTAGATCCACCCTAGTATTTAGCAGTCTAAGTTTTGTTTGTAAAGCTTGCTTGCATGGGGCCCAACTAGAGGCCATTATTTTATAAAGTAGAAATGCATTCTTTAAAATTCATGAAATTACTTAGGCATGCATTTCTATGAAAATAAAACATTCTTTTCTTAGGCATGTAGGAGAAAAAGCATGAGTTCTTCTTGATGCATTATTTTCCTTTATGCAAAAATATAAAAATAACATTCACACACCATGATTCACTTAAACACTAGTGAGCTAGAATTCACACCCATCCACTAGTAGAGTTCAAAGAGGTGGCTTTCATATCCACCCATTGTCTCAAATCCTGTGAACCTTTTATATTGGCCAATACTGGTTTCCAAGATCCATCATAACTCATGGGATATATCACGTATCTCTCTTTGAAGAGGTATATTGCTAACTGTGGGTGAATTGGGTGAGGACCGGGAGGACCTATGCTCCCTGACTAGGTGTGAACTTCATCACCACACATTTTGGTTGGATAACATGATCGTGACTTTCATTGTCGATTTTCAAGTTATGAGTGTATAGGTGAAATCCTTTTAACTATTCAAGCATTATATCAACAATGTCAAAACACGATGAGAGTAGTTTAAATATTCAATAAATATGAGACCAGTTTTAGGACACACATTTAATTCGTAAAAGAGATAATCATATTATTTGCTTAGTGTATTTATTTATTGTTTGGGTAATCAACCTAAGATCCTTGATCTAGGACCAAACCTTAACCCTAATTTTTCAAAGAAATTTATTTAAAAAAATATACTTTTTGATTCTGCATCCAATGGATCAATAATCGTGCAAATCAGAGCTATAACAAAAAATTTATTTTTGTTTTATGATTACTCTATTTTTGAAGCCGAAAATAGGGAAAAACTGCACTAAAATAGTCATAAAATGGGCTAGACAACTCCAAAAATTGCCAAACTTGTTTTTTTTTATCTTAGTTAGCCCCTTGTGCACCTCTCACAGAAATTTTGAATCCTAACTCTTCATGCTTCAAAATTTCCTAAAAGTGGGCATTTCCCCACGAGCCCGAGTTGGCCAATTATTTTAAAAATACAAACTTTTGACCCAGAAGTCACTTTTTTTATTCATAGCCTATTGTGATCAACTCATCGTTCTAATAATTTTGGTATATAACACCCACAACCTTTTTCAAAAGAAAAAAATTCCTTCAGTGTGGGTTTCCTGCAGGGTTTGCCTAGTTAGCACATTATGACAACTATGCATAGTCGGGCTCAATCACAAGACAATGAAGCAAAAAAAATATGGGGAGGCCCAAAAAACCTCTGATATTCTCCTGAGGATATCATTATTTTTGCATGGCACCTTGGTAGTCATTGCACCCACTATTCTCCTGAGGATCTCATCATTCTCGCACAAAGCCCTGATTGTCATCGTTAAGCCACTTCCTCACATAGGGGATCTACCCACCAAAGTGATAGGGTTGCCATGTGCATGGTAGGATCTAACATAGTTGAAACCCCCTATAGTGAGAAGGAAATCCATCGGTCTTACACAATGGATCACCCAGATCGGTTGCCTAGGCCTACCATTAACCTGAAAGAGCAATTAATCCAAGCTCAATTGGAGGACTTGCATCATGTGGGAGAAATTTTAGAACATCCCCATAGCATTTATACTACTTCTACTCATGGAAGTATAGAGCACATATCTCTGCACACTGATGATATTGCATGTAAAAATAAAGGCATAAATATGGCAAGGGTTTTTGCCAAGACCCTTTCCAATAGGACCCCTTGTACAGGGACGCAAAATCATGAAACCTCAATGGTATATTAGTCTAACCATGTGTGTAGGCTATATGAGGATGCAAAATATCATAAAAATCTACTCCAATACAAGGAGAAAGCACTGCGTGTAGAGCAAGATCACCTAGACACCCTTGAACAAGAGGAGGCACGACAGAGACGGCGTCGATGCATGTATGAATAGAGCCAAAGGGATCAGTGTACCTTAGAACAAAGAGAACACAAAAAAAATCACATAGGATAATTATTGAAGAGGTATCCATGCCTGGTACACATTAGCAACAAATCAACATGAGGCACCCTGTGCATCAACAAGAGTTGTCTCCTAGGAAGGTAGATAGATATTCTCCTAAATATACAGACAAAACCCTTTCTATCAATAATCAATAAGATGATATATACAAATATCCTTTACCCAGTCTTGAGGTCAAGGAATATTAAATAAAGTAGGTGAATGAGGTATGCATAGCCTCACCTAATGAGGGTATTATTAGCATGGTCAATATCACAACAAGGAAGGAGGAACTTCCTAACCAGTCTGTACCATTGCTGAACCAAATCAACAATAATCATACATCACAATCCTCACAACAATTGAATTCCATTACATCATGCGAGGACCCTATGATTACATTTCACAAATAGAAAATTAAACCAATAACTGTTAGTTAATATAATCTGTCGTTATATATTATAGCTAGCATTAATCAAATTCCATACAAGTGAGTTTTGGTTGATACTGGTTCATCCATCAATATCATCACTACCACTACATTGAGACATCTCAAAATTCCACCTTCCTACATTAGAGCATCTACATTTATTTTACAAGCATTTAATGATGCGAAATCTTCCACAGTAGGCACAATAGTCCTCCCCATTAAAGTGGGATAAAATACCATTCCTATATTGTGCTACATCTTAGAGGGTCCAAGACAGTATAACATATTGCTAGGAAGGCCTTGGATAAGATCCATGGAGTGCGTACCATCTGTAATGCATCAGTGCATTAATTACATTCATGAAAATAATGTCCATGTAGGTGAGGTTGACATAGACCCCTTTAGGTATTATAAACCACTGGACCATCCGTAGGAGCCTATTATGTCACCCACGCATCTGAACATTAAACCTCATGATGTTATCCAGAGTCTAGATACAATATCATGGCTTGCTATGAAGTTGCCTTCACCACTACCATCACTCATGGTTTTTCCCATTACGCCTCCATCCTCAGTTTCTCCAAGCAATAATAAATTGACAAAGACAACCATAAATATGCTCACAGCTATATCAAATATGTCATTAGAGGACTCTCTTACTCCTATAAAATGGGAAGAACCGATTGTGGTTATGGATAAATCAAGTTAGATCATACCAGCTTCATCTACCACATCACAAGCCACATTACATGTGGATTAAATTGAATGTAAAGAGCATATAGAGGCAAACAGTACGTTTACACCTATCATTGAGTACATTGAGGATTTAGGTCGATCGCATGTCAATTCGCTACCTATTGATCCCATTCTTGATTCTTCACCTGAACATGAGGAAATACAAGTTGCCATAATTGAAACAAAACAACTTCAACAAGTTGAGGAGTCACCCACAGCTCATCCAAATGCTGAAGTGCCCTCACATGAATTTGTGGGAATGGTTAACATTAAGTTAGAGGACCAAGTGACTCTAAGGTATATAAAACAAGATATGGTGCAATCAGATATTGCTTCTACATTTAAGGGGTCAAAACCATTGGCATTATTTAGCCCTGACTCACTTCTCATGGTGCCTCTTCAAGAATATGAATAGGTGTTTCCCCCACATCAGACTAGGGGTACCAAAGCTGACACAGTTCAACACCACAAAGTAAAATAAAAACATGAACTGAGTCATAAACATGAGCATGTGGATGCCACTAACAAAGTGGATTAAAAATGATGCATCCACATCAGCTCAAATGAAGTAAATGGGTGATTTACAGTTACCATGTGGATCTTTAGCACCCACTCTTACACCTCCTTCAATCAATAATGATATTCCAAGTACATCAATATAAATACACATGAAATATTTATCAGTCTTGGAGCATATGCAAGATCGCATTTATAATATTGAGGCACATATGAAGCAAAAAAAGGAGGCACTACAATGTATCTTAATCTAGCTTGAGAGCCAAGAAGTACAAAAGCAACCCACATTTGAAGACAAACCACCTCCTATGCAACCATAGGAAAAGCCTCAATCAGAGCAAGTACCAACCTAGCCACCTTAGCAACCTAGAAAATATCCCTTGTTGCTTGAGCCTGCGGTATTTATTTTCAACCGATTATGTGTCACAAATGCCATCGCCTTACCTAAGTTTTGCTAGTTAAATCCAAGTCATCCGAAACCCCAGGGATATGAGTCGGATGAGCATTGTGTATACCATAGACAAAACATATATGACATTCATGCATGTCAAGGTTTTAGAGCCCTAATACACAACATGCTCAATAAAAAGCAACTTCGAATTGTCAACCAAAAAGTGACCATAGTCAAAAATCCATACCTTGCATCCAAAAAGCAAGAAGATCCCCCTAAGCAAGCAATTTATGTACCTAGGGCTCAACCCGGTCATCAAACCAAGATAGTACATGTGGAATGCTCAAAACACCAGTAGTGTATTTGGAATACTTTAAACAAGACCATGTTAGACATATTTCAAAAGCTACAAGAGGCTAAGGTCATCACCTTACCTAACATAAACCCTTTAGACCCAAATAGAGCTAAACCTAAGGGTTTAGGGATGACAATTACTATCTTTATCATCGAATAGAGGGCCATGGCAGTTGCAATTGTTATGGATTCAAGAATGTGGTTCAAAATTTCATATATAGTGGGGATTTTCCCATAGATGGTTCTATAGTACCTCAAATTTCCAAAATAGAGGCCACATCTTCACATGTGCACCTCACAGGTCAGCTGCCACCCCATAGGCCCAACAAGCTAGCTCATCGATTAGTTTCATTTCATATGACTACCACAACCTTATTCCAAAAGCTTTATGAGGCAAATTCATTTGTATTACCTAAAATCAAACAAAGAGAACCCAAACATGAATCCACTTATGAAAGCCTCTATTGTATGTATCACCGTGTACAAGGGTATGACATTTGTAGCTACCATTCATTATGGAAGGTGTTCCAAGACCTATTAGAATCAAATGAGCTCCATGCAAATGGTTCACTCATTTCTACCCACCAAGACATGGGCACCCCATGGAGGTCTATGCCCCAATTGGGAGAGTTGATTTTTGTCACTCTTCCTAAGAAAGTTGATTACATTGTTGTGGAAAACATGCACACTAGGGGTCTTAAAGGTAATGTACCTTCCCCATCATCCACATCAAGTTCAATGAGGCAAAGTGAGGATTCTAAAGGTATCATACTTATCTCACTTTCATTGAGTGGCACACACACGGGGGATACCTACGGTATCATACTTTCCCCCTATCAAAACAATAAAATTCAAAATTACAAAATAATAGAAAACTTCAAAATCAAAAGGCACCAAAGGCATCATAATCTCTTTGGTCAAAGCACAAAAGGCTCCAAAGGCATCTTAAAGCCCTTTGGTCACTTCACAAAAAGACCCAAAGGCATCCTAAAGCCCTTTTGTCACTTTATAAAAATACCCAAAGGCATCTTAAAGCCCTTTGGTCACTTCACAAAAAGATCCACAGGCAGCATAGCACCTTTGGTCAACTCACAAAAGGCCCCAAATGCATCACAAGCTCGTTGGTCAACCCACAAAAGGCTCCAAAGGTATTACAAGCCCTTTGGTCAAACTCACAAAAGTCTCCAAAGGCAACACAAGATCTTTTGTCAACTCACAAAGGCTCCAAAGGCATCACAAGCTCTTTGGTCAACTCACAAAATCTCCAAAGGTAGTATAAGCTCTTTGGTCAACTCACAAAAGGCTCCAAAGGCATCATAAGCCCTTTGGTCAATTCACAAAAGGCTCCAAAGGCATCACAAGCCCTTTGGTCAAACCCACAAAAGGCTCCAAAGGCATCAGAAGCCCTTTGGTCAACTCACAAAAGGCTCCAAAGGCATCATAAGCCCTTTGGTCACCATCACAAAATGCCCCAAAGGCATCATAAGCCCTTTGGTCAAAGTCACAAAAGGCACCAAAGGTGTCACAAGCCCTTTGGTCAAACTCATAAAATTCTCCAAGGCATCGCAAGCCCTTTGGTCAACTCACAAAAATCTCCAAAGGTATCATAAGCCCTTTGGTCAACACAAAATTCCCCAAAGGCATCCCAAGCCCTTTTGTCAACTCACAAAAGGCTCCAAAAGCATCATAAGATCTTTGGTCAACTTACAAAATGTCCCAAAGGTATTATAAGCCCTTTGGTCAACTCACAAAAGGCCCCAAAGGCATCACAAGCCCTTTGGTCAAACTCACAAAAGGCCCCAAAGGCATCACAAGCCCTTTGTTCAACTCACAAAAGGATCCAAAGGCATCATAAGCCCTTTGTTCAAACTCACAAAAGGCCCCAAAGGTATCACAAGCCCTTTGGTCAACTCACAAAAAGCCTCAAAGGCATCTTAAAGCCCTTTGGTCACTTTACGAAAAGCTCCAAAGGAATCTTAAATCCCTTTGGTCACTTCACAAAAATCCCCAAAGGCATATTAAAGCCCTTTGGTCACTTCACAAAAATCCCCAAAGGCATATTAAAGCCCTTTGGTCAAACAAAAATCAAAAGCACAAAAAAAGTTTAAAGTCAAAAATTTCAAAAAACATTCAGAATAATCAAAACTCAAAAAAAATTGAAAACATTAAAAATACAAAAACATTTACATTTGGCATTTGCATCCATTAGTTGCATTGCATTAGGCATGTTGCATCCACTGCATTTGCATTAGATAGATTTTTGTTTACAATATTACAAATGACACCATGTTTTTACCTCAATCATGCATATTCAATATCCATCATCATCCACCACCCAGGTGTGTAACTGTGTTTTTCAACACAAACCCCTTCCTATTGCTATAAAGAGTATACTAGGGTTTTTCGGTCACTTAGCCATACCTAGTGATTTTATCAAACTTTGTAGAAAACCATCTTCACTAGCAGAATATGAGGTCTAGTTTTTATAGTACCTAGCATATATCATAATCCTATCACTAATCAAAACACTAAAATCCTAGTTGGAACAAGGGAAATATGAACACCACCAAGTGGTACTAGGCATCCTAAGCGAAAGGTTTTACTTGCTCATATTGCAATGTGCATGGTCTAGGATTTTGATCATTGGCAAAAGGACAAGTTCCACCATACCTAAGGAAATCCCTTGCTTTCATCAAGACAAGCAAAAATCCTGAACAAAGCAAGATTCAAAAGCAAAATAAATAGTGATTATCATGACTACATAAATCCCTTGCAAAGAAAAATAAAAATTCAAAATAAATAGTGATTTTCATCACTGAGCATGAGCAAGTATCCCAAATAATGTGAATAAAAGAAGGGGGTGAAGAGCTTGAATCCCTGGAATGGTCAATCTCCACAAGCCATTGAGTGATCCCTAATAAAATAATGGACTAAATGAATCCCACCTGGCATTATGGTAGTTCTAATAAATTTGCAAAAAGATCTAGCTTTAGGTGTCCTGTATCGCCTAATGGTCTAATCCAACTGAGTCCAACTTAGGATCAGGATGAGCATTAGAGGATCCCCAATACAACAATGGACTAGATGAATCCCGCCTAACATTGGGGTATGCTTATATCTTATCTAATATATTCATTTGCACACATAAGGATTATGAATATCTTGGTATTCATAAAAAAGGTATCTTTCAGAAGTCCTCTATGGTCATTATACAACTTTTGATTAATCAACTAGGGTGTTTGAGTCTCATGGAAGACCTCAAAGATTCCCAAATAGCAACAAATAATTCCATCAATCAAATCAACTTTATTTATGAGGTTTTTTCATTAAAGGGTGTTCATGGAATAGGATAGATACCAAATAAATATCAGCAATGATATTTAGACAACCACTGACTATTTTGTGCATATCATTTAACTTACAGAAGCTTGTAAAGAAAGCACATACATATCACATCATCTCATCTCACGTCTGTATGTTTAAGTGATTAATTCCTATGATAAGAGTTATTATTTATTCATGATTTTTGTACATTCTGTGGTGTCATCCATTATATTTTTAACTCATATCACATTCATTCCATATATTTTAAGTGATTAAAGCATACAGGTTCATTTACATTAGATTATCCCCATATAACTAATGCATCACATTTTACATACATCATCTACATAGATTAAATACATAAACAATTAAAACAAATTAAACATGCATTTTAACCCAAAGCATTGCATCCATATATGCATAAATCACCATAGTACATACACATATCTAGATCATAGCATCTAAGCATCCATCCATCATCTAGCTAGAGCATGTCATCAATACATCACATCATATAGCATAAGATCATAGACATTGTATCCATATGCATATCATAAACATCATAATAAAACCAATCACATAATACACACAATGAGTCTAAAATAGATAACATCATATACATATGAGTGTATAGTGTATCGAATAAGTACATGGAGGTACAAAAATACCCGCAAGCTACAATAGTGTAGGTCCACCGATCTTACACCCAAAAAATAATACAAGTCATATAATTATCAGATAGGGTCTGCACCCCCAAACTCACCTCCACCCTCTGATCCATCCCTAGGAGTCTATCTAGATCTACATTCTTTGGTCTGCTCTGTCTAAGTCTTGGTCCTATGGCTCAGTCACACCAACGACTACCCCGATACACTCTGCATGCTATGCTGTGAGCCCCTACTGTATCTCACTCTCAAGGAGTGCTACCTAGAAGTTTGATCTGGGGCTATAGGGATACAATATAAGTAGCATTTTATACCATCTGACCCTCATCCTCCTCTATAATCAACTATAGATGCCTAACCTCAGCCTTGGAATCCAAGCCCACTAACACCTGAACAACTAAAGTAGTGGGTATAACCTATCCTCGCACAACATCCCTCTCTATAGTAAGTTTCTCTATATTGAGCTATGTCGAGTCAATATGTGCTTGTAAGGTAGTCCTCTCCTCATCTAAACCCTTGACTCAAGACTGGAACATAGCAATAGTAGAGTCTCACTACAAAATCTGAATACAAGCTGTCTGAAGCTCAACCTCTACATTATGCAACTAAGCCCTAAGAGGAGACTCTTGGTCCTCTAGATCTAAATCCTCCTCCTTTGGAGCTACCTACTTCTCTGCTACCTACTTCGCTCTAGAATACCCCTAGTCCTCTATCTGAGCCTACACTCGGTGCCCCTCTCGATCCTCTACAACTACCTCATCCTTAGTCCATTCTAAGTGGCCACCATCATGCCATAGCTACGTAACCCACCATTGGGTGTATGCCTTTGTAACCCTAGCATTTTCTATGCTAGCATCAACTGTAGGAGGGTCCTCCTCCTGTGAGATTTCTACAACTTGGGATGGTAAAATATCCCTCTCTGCAGTGATCCTCCTATACAACACTGGCTCAAAGGGGACATCCTGTTGGACCTCAAACTATCAGAGCACCCAAGAGTAATGAAAGAACTTTTTGATACCTCTCTTGCGACCAATAATCCATCGGTCATGCCTAATCAAAGCCATGAATCTATCTACCTCTAGCTATGTAGGGCACTCAAAATAAGGCCCCCATATGATATCCCTTGCCTGTAGGCCAGTTAGGGTAGCTGCATATTATTACAAATCCCTTATGTGACATTTGCTCTAACATTCCTCTCACTCTTGAGGCCACCTGCATCCATAAAACTAGGCCACCTTAGCTATGGTGGTAATCTAGATAGGTAATCCTCCTGAGTGATCCAACATGATGTGCTCCTAGTCCTAGATCTGAAAAAGTAGGCTACAAGCAACATTACCTCATCCATACCACTGAATCTTGTAGAGCTTGTCATAGCACTAAGCTAGAAGCATTCCCCCCCAAGCCATAATAATGGTCTCCTTGTTGTCCATCAGGTCCTAAACCATAGCCAAGAGGTTCCATGGGAACCTTACTCCAGAATAATCTAGAAAAAGAATTTTATATATGACATGCATTAGGACGGTCTGTCACTATGTAAAGACATCCTCCCAATACCATTGAGCCATGGAGACTCCACCATGTCGGGTTTCAAAAAATGTTGCAGCTTCCTAATCTCCAAAAACCCTCACGAACACAGTGTATAGCATCAATGGGGGAAGATACGATAGCCACTCCATAGAAAGGGATCCTAAAGATCATGTACACATCATTCAGAGTGATAGTCATCTCACCATTAGGGATATGAAAGGTGTTCATCTGGGAATCCCACCTATGTGCCAAGGCTGTAAGATAAGCCTAGTCCGACATGATCGTCGATAGCCTCATGGTGTACATGAGTCCCCAGGAATCAAACCAATCCCAATCCACATCATCTATCAGAGGGAGAAGCTACACAAGCAAATTAGGGTCTTGATCCCAAGTAGATAATGGCTAAAGTACAAAAATAAAGGCCTAATTAAAAGCACTTAAACTAAAAAAGCATAATAAAATCCAAAATTGGTGCAAACACAATTCAAGATCAAGTAGAATACAAACATTCTAAGCAAATGCACCAAAACACACAAAAAATCAAAATTTACACTTATAAAATTCAAAAAAATCAATTAAATCACTCAGAAAATAAAAAAATTAAATAAATGGCCTAAAGTTGTGAGGCCACTCACTCCAGCAGTGGCTGTGAAGTGGTCGCTGAAGTCGACAGCGGCCAATCACCAACGATCAAAAAAAAAATTGACCATTGGAATTCAAGCTGGTCACTTTCAGTAGTAGCGACCCCTCTTTGAAAATTGGGGACCACTCTAGGCGACAATAACCATGAGGCGCCATGCCGATGGTGTCTGCCCTCACCCCAAAATTCCAAAAAAAAATTAATTAACAAAAATAAAAAATTAAATGAAACCCACTAAAATTAAACCTATTCTAAGCCTATCTACGAATGTGGTTCATTACCAATGGGTTTAATGGGGTTCATTTACCAAATTACTTAATGTGGTTCATTTTACCAGTTAAATAACAAGTTAGGGTTTAGAGAAATACCCGTGAAGCTTCGGCTCCTCCATTGGTAGATGCCTCACCTTGATCTGCCATGGTGTCAAGTCTCATCAGCGTTCCAAGTCACTAGCACTCTCTTTCACTTTAAATCTCAAAAGCAAAATATAGCTAGCAATAAGGAAATTCAAAACCCTAACTTTCTTTTATATTTTTTAGTTTTGCCTCAACTATTGTTGGCACCAGTGGCCCATATTTTATAGTAACTAACACTGATAGCGGCCATGAATTGGTTGTTGATACTGACAACAACTAGCAAGTAGTAATAAATACTCTCAATTTCTCACCATGAGGAATCTCAAAATGGGCAATTAAGCATATTTTTCGTTCTAGAATTAACAAAAATTGCAAAATAAAAAAAAAATCACATAAATTAGAAATCAAGACAATATAAAATTCATAAATAACAAAAAATTCAAATAACAACAAAATATCGAATGCACCTCATATTCAGTTATTTTCTCTACACACTTGGTGGTTGCAGCAATTGGCACTCCATGTAATCCAGAAAGATGAGTAAATTACCATAAGGCCATTTGGGTAAATTAAAACTTGCTCGAATTGAGATGCTTCAGTACAGGACATCATTCTGCATGCACACAGAATGAATGAAAGGATGTCACATGTCATGGTAGAGAACCAACAATTCTCTCTTTAACATCATAATTCCTAGCATTAAAACTTCAATCCCGAAGAAGGCCATGGTGGATGGACTGCCCCACGGGAATGAGGATTTATCTCAATTCTTCTATGATATTTTTAGCAAATCATCAAATGTAGTGATTCAACACAACTTGAATGGAATTGTTGTCATCTTGATTTCCTAAGAAGGCCATTGTGGCTGGACCGCTCCATGGGATAGAGATGTAAAATTACTAAAAATAGGTTAAAATAACATCTACAATGGGATCTACCTATAACAAAGCAAACCTCTAAAAATATCCAAATCATTCATCTTGGTCAAGCGACTCGTCACTTTATTAATTGTCCTTCCCTCATCGACTCATCATTTGAAGGGGTAGTCATAATATCAACAATCATAATCAAAGTCAACAAAGGATCACTCAATCATGCCAAATTGCATTCATCTTATGAATCATTTCCAACAACCATCATAATATTACCCTTTGCTAAGGCAAAAATCAAATATGATAATTAAGCTTGTAGCTCTCATTCTTTCGGACCTATAGTAGCACTGAAGCTACTCGATCGCCTAATGGACGTGGATAAGCTTTTGCAAATTTAAGCCTTCCATCCCATTGGAAGTAATAATTCTAGGATGTGCACCTTTATCATGATTGAGGCATCTAATTTTGATCAGATCAATGATCATCACACACCCTACAATGTGACCCTATGTGGTCTATTTAAACTCAGTGCTATGTTTTTCCACAACGTGTCCCAAAAAGGGGTATCTATAGATACCTAAAACATGTTATTTTTAGGAGACTACTCATATGGACACATCTGAGGACCATATGACTGATCTTGGACCTTTTTGAGAGCTAGCAGTGGTCATAACCACTCAAAGGTGTAATTATAGCCCCTTCAGGCTCAGTCACTATCGATCAGAGTAGCTGCCAACACTAGTCACAAAAGCTAAGAGTGGCCACATCTAGCCGCTGCTCTAGACAACAACTAGCACCGAAACATAGTTTGGCCATGAATACAGGCCCAGATCATGCAGTCTAACTATGCTTACATTATTTGTGAGTTGTTATTGGTGTGGATCTCCTAGAGTTCCTCTTGCTTACCCCTTCAATGCAAATATGTGATTGATCCTTCCCCCTCTGATGGTCAGTTGCATGCATATCTAGATCTTGGCTTCTGGCTGCCAATACTGGTCACAAAAGCTGAGAGTGGCCACATCTAGTCCCTGCTCTAGATAGAAACTAGCACCAAAACATAGTCTGGCCATGAATACAGGCCCAGATCATGCAGTCTAACTACACTTACATTGTTTGTGAGTTGTTATTGATGTGGATCTCCTAGAGCTCCTCTTGCTTACCCCTTCAATGCAAATATGTGACTGATCCTTCCTCCTCTGATGGTCAGTTGCATGCAGATATAGATCTTGGCTTCTCTAGGAAGCCAAGATCTAGATCTAGATCTAAATCTAGTAGGTCTACATATGCATCCTCCCAAGAAAAAGAAAATACTTAAAACATTTGAGTTTTTATGCAGCGAAGCCCTAGCAAATTGGAGAGCAATTTCATATCCCCTTGAGGAATAATGAAGTGTTGTCTAATTGAGAAACAACAACACACTATTCAAGCATTTAGTTCCACATAAGCATCACTTTCAATCCATATTTGAACATGAAGGTGACCCTTGAATATCAATTCAAGTGAAGGATTGAGTATCACAGTCCCTAGTTTATGAGGTAGAAGATTTCATTTCGTAGTCGCTAACCTTGACAGCAGCCTGCAGGTATAGCCTAGGGTTTTGAGACACTATTTCCCAAGTTTTTAGCATAGATTTCCCATTATTTCTATTTTATCAATTAATGTTAGCATATATTTGTCTTTCTTAATGCATTTCCATGGTGATTTCTGAGTTATCAATGTACTCTTGCTTAGTTTTGCTTCATTATGCTTTTACATCATTCCTTGTAGATTTACTAATAAAGCCTCATCTTGAGAGGCCACATATGCTATTGATCATTTGTTATTGTTTCTTATATGCAGGTTATAGGTTCTAGGACCAATTCAAAGTATTCAAAGTGTCAGATCCCTCCAGGCAAGCAAAGGAGAAGAAGGCATCAGTAAGCCCTTGTACAAGTTCATGTATGAATTCAAGAGGCCTACGGAGTGCACCACCCCCTTTTCAAGGGGCCTATTTATGATTGTAATCATTGTATCAAATGTGATATCCCTAAGAGGGACCTATTTGTAACCGAAGTTTCAAATGAATTAATAAAAGAGATCTTATGTTGTTTTGTTAATTCCTTGTTCTTTGTGCATTTATGGTCTTTCGCTTGATATTATGCTACAAGTAGACTAGGTGTTTGCTTCCTTGGGATGTACAAATAGGATTAATTAATGCTTCCTTGAATTAGGAGATGAAGATCACCTACTAGAGCATAACCTCAATAAATATCTAAAACTCTCATTCAAGATGAAGTATGGCACTAATAGTCCTAAGATGATAAATCATTATGATCATAGAAATACATTATTCAGTGATTAGAATTCCTAGGAAAAATATATGGGATTATCAGAGCTATCTACAGATAGTTTTGAAGGAAAATTTTCCCTACTATAAACTATAAATAGTTGTAGTTTAGATTGTAAAAAGAATCGATAAGTTTACAATTGTATACATTTGTAGGCTTTCCATTAATTTCTTTTTATAAAAATTGTTGGATCCTAAGCATCTTGTGGGAAAATCTCAAAACCCTACTTCTTGCACAATCTATGTAAAATATTGGTTGCATATATATATATATATGATATCCTATGTCTATTTTTTGGTATAGCCATCTATGGCCTTCTCTAGATCCATTTTTGTTTGTATGTATTTATTTGTGATATTTTACCTGAAATTTGAATTTTATTAAGTGTATGTATGTGTGAGGGGTTTGTGTCTACTCTCATATTGAGTCACTTTCTTGGCTCTCCATCAAGACCCACCTTCTTATGCATGCATATTGTCACAACCCAAAATCCTCTTTTTTTTTAGCCTAGAATCATGAACCCCTTAAGGACCATCACTGATATTCCACAGATCATCTTCCACACATCTATTTAATGAAACTATTATGTGGATAGTTTGCTTAACAACTTCATCATTTCTATTCTTAGAGTTTTACGGTTTACCACCCCCCCTTACTTTCCTTTGAAAGGGTATCTCTGACAATCCAGATCTCTATGTAGGAGTTTTCCTTTTGTATCATTCAAAAAGGAAGCACCCAACCTATAACTCTACACAAGTATTTTAGTGTGAAAATATACCCTTTTCTATCTATCAATTTTTTTTTGATAAAATCCCTGCAAGCTACATAAGTCAGTTTACATAGTTACACTATGCTCATAATGGCAAGTTTTTCTTTCACCTGTTAAGGGCTGGTCTATTCAGTAACAACTATCTTTTGCAACCTTACACTGGAAATAGGAAAATATTGTCAACCATATGGTCTTTGGATCCTCTATGTTAGCTATATTTTTTTCTTTTAAAATATATCGTTGCGGCTCTTAAGGAGTAGTATACTAAAATCTAAATTTTAGTCTAACGTCCACTACACCACAAGGTATAAACTAGATTTGTAGCCATAGTTCCATACTGCTAATAAGATAATTCATCTCACAAGGAACTCAAAATAAAAACGATTATGATTCCCCCAGTGAGCACCTATAATAAACAAAGTTCTAATCTGGTTAAAGTTGCATCACTGAAAATCTAACTAAACATTTTTTTGAAACCAAAAGCGTTAAGCTTCGAAAAATCTCTAACCTCCCACGCATCCAAATATACTCACATTGAAAGCCTAGAAAAATAATATTACTTCATTTTTCTTTAAATAAATTAACATAATTACTTTAAGGTCGTTGAAGACAACAATTTATCCAAATCCTACTAAGAGTTTATCCCCATGAAATATGATGCACAAAGGAATATATAAAATAAATATATTAAGTTTGCAAATAGCTTCACCATAAACATCACAAATCTATATTACATTTTGATAGGTATTAATATAATCCTCTACACAATATTAGAGATAATAATCTCCACTTTAAGCTTTAATCCCATCTTGCAAATACATTTCTTTATAATAGAACTTTACAATATAAATCTGCCAGCATTGTTGAAAATTATCTGACTATATTGTTTCATTAAGACATTAGCTTTCCTTTAAACGATAACAAAAGACACCCTTCTACGTCTCTAGCTGAAAAACCTAGCTCAATGTATAGTTCTTAATCCTTTATCTCTATCCCTGATAGTCATTCCTGTAGTGATACATCTCCATAAAAAAATATCTCTCGGTCGTTGGAAAGGGAATTTCCATTCATTGGGATCAGATATGGTACCCAAGATGTTCAAAGATTTGCAAAATCTCAAAGAAAAAAAAATCTTTACATGCATCTAACATAAATGTAAGTATATCTCAATTACAAAATCTCTACTTCATTCTAACGAATCATTCAAATATGACAACATAAGAAAACTTCTATTTTCCACAGTCCATAACCAATAGATACACGGATGATGGACAAAATCACTTATCAATTTATTTTTTGATGCAAGTGCAAATTGTTTTCCTTAATCAGAGAGTACAAAAACATTCATTCTTTTATGTGTCTCCATTCATGATACTCTTTCATCAGCATACTTCTAGGAGGGTATAATCATAAACAACAACACACAAATTCTATAATTCAATTTTGACTTCTAAATAAACTTGGTGTAATTATCTTTAACACATCCATCCTATTTTCAAAACAACAATCCAACATACTCTATTTCCCTACAATAGTTGGAAAAAGTTCATATTCACTCTCCATTAGCTCACCGTTCTAAAATCTAAGAAAAACAAACTTGGAAAACAATATATGTTCTCTAAAAACTTAGTATAGCAAAGGTTTACCCAAAACTTCTTTATTCTTTTAAAAACCAAGTTTAAGCTGGAACAGTACACTCACATGGAGAAGAAATATCCAATTACTCAAACAATCTATTCACTAATCTTACACATAGTAACTCTCCTATCTTTCCAATATGCATGACTCTTGGGAAATACATAAATCAACCAACCAGTCATGATATTCAAAATATGCTTTGGGTTTAGCCACCTCAATTCTTGGAATACGATCAAAAGTACAAAACTCCCTACTGCAATTAAATACACATGAGGTACCTATTTCTTTAATCATTTTACAGTTGATGTGCTAAATTCTTTTTCCAAGAAAAATAATGACTGTCAAAAAATATCGAACCCATACAAACAGATTTTTCATAGCATAATATTCAATTTTGTATCTAGAGAATCAACCTGAGTTTACCGTAGGTTTCCCAATATTCTACACGTTGCTTCCTTTTTTTCTATTTTTTTGCCCTAAAAATCACTCTTCTCACTAATTTTTCTTTTTCCTTTGTTCCAAGCCACCCTCACCACTCACCAACCTCCTGCCTTCACTTACCAACCCATCCACCTTCTGTGAGCTTCCTACTTCCTAAATAATTACTCCTCAAGCTTGGCACGATCTTCGGTTCTTTCATCGGTAGCTAATATCATGTTAAGCAAGTTCTTTTTCAACACATAGGGTGGTGGAAAACACACTTCATCATTTTTAATGATTGCACAAACAACAACCAAGAAAAAATATAGCTACGAGCAAAACTATGTTTTCTCCAAAAATTTTGATGTCAAAAACAACTCCAAAATAAATTAATTAAAGTAGCAATTATACGAGGTTCAAGCTCATATAATACTAGAAACAAGAATTCCACATTTATTAATATGATCATCTTCATTCCTTTTCTAGATTTTGCTCTAGTGATGATTTTTTTTTTAATAAAAATATATGCTTCCTTATTCTAAAATATACAATAACAAACAAGCATTTCCATAACCACTAAAATTTCATCCAAAAACAAACTACCATAAGAATAAGCAAATTCCTTAGCTAAATATCAATATGGTTAGTTTCTTTATGCAAATCATGTTATGCATCTTCATGAAAGGGGCACTCATTCATGTTGCTTCTGATTTCTTCGTCAAATAACCCATCACATCATTTTCCTTGGAAATTCCCTTTCTCGGTGACCAATTCTTTCTATCATCAATAGAAAACTCTTTCCTGCAAAAGTAGAGTTCCATTAGTAGCATCTTATTCTTTCATAAAATTTAGGCTTAATAGAAACTTAAACATGAAATTGTCAATCATTTTACTATACAATATTTACCAAAATACATGTTTTGTAAGATAAATTAATAGATAGTCCATCATATTATCAGAAGAAGCAATAGCAAAACATAAAACCATCCAAATAAAAAGTTTGCCAAGGGAGGTTCATGATATACTCCCCCCTTAGGCTTAACACATTTGTGTGACTTCCAAGTTTTAACCAAAACAATAACTACAAATCATTTTCAAACCGATATGAAAAGTGGTTATGCATATATGTTACTTTTTTTCAAGTAGCGTTCCTCTTGAATTGATCCCTTGAACTTTCCGTCCAAATTCCTTTCTGTCGTTTGGTCAAATAAGGTTTGGTCGCCTTATGCTCAGTTTGCTTCATTGTGTTCCCTGTCGTTAACTGTTTTCGCTATTGTGTGTGAATTTGTTTGGGTGTTCTTTAGTTGGTTTTTGCACTTTTTTGCTTTCTAAAATATCCTATATCACCAACTCTCTGGTGTTTTTTTTTTGTCTTCCTCTTAGATATGTCCCTTAACTTTCTGCTCCAAATTCTTTCTCATCGTTTGGATGAAAATCAAGGTTTTGTCGACCTCTATAGCCTCAAGATTTGCTTCGTATTAGATAGTTCCACACATGCTCAAGATTAACATGTTTTTCTAAGATGAACATGAAAGGTGTGTGATCTTAGCTTTGGGTGGAAGGTCGATTGCCTGCGATCTTCCTAAGTTCAAGGTCCGGTCTAGCTTTGGACTTTTTCACTTTTTCTTGCTTTCCCTAAATTCCTATCCCCCAACTCTCATGTGATATCTCATTACTTTTTTTCAAGTAGCGTTCCTCCTAGAATAATGATCCCACTAAACTTTACACTGCTCCAAAATTCCTTTCCTCATTGATTTGGATCGAAACTCAAGGATATTTACTGGTTGAACCTCTATAGCCTCAATATTTGCTATCTGCAAATTAGATAAGTTCTGCACATGCTCAAGATTAACAATGTATTTTCTAAGCAATGAAACATGAAAGGTGTTGTGAATCTTAGACATATTGGGTGGTAAGGCAAGTCGATATGCCATAGGACTGATCTTCTCTAAGATTTCAAAGGGTCTGACGAAGCGAGGATCTAGCTTTGTGGACTTTATTGCACTTTTTCTTGGCTTTACCCTTAAAAATATCCTATCACCCATTGCAAACTCTCATGGTGATATCTTAAGATTGACATAACTCTTTTATCGATTTGTATCTTCTTTCAATAATTCTTTGATTGTTCTTAACTGTTGCTCCATTTATTGGACCATGTTAGGTCCTAGCATAATTTGATTCTCTAGATTATCCCATGATAATGGTGTTCTACATTTTCTTCCATAAAACACTTCAAAAGGTGCCATGCCTAGAATTGAATGATGTCCATTGTTTTAAGTGAATTCCACCAGATGTAATTAATCCTCCCAACGAGTTTTTTGATCCATACAATACATGCGAAGCATATCTTATAACACCTAGTTTACTCTTTCTATTTTCCCATTGGTTTCTAGGTTATAAGTAGAACTAATGTTTAGTTTGGTACCAATGGAGTGATGTAAGGCTTACCAAAACTTAGAGGTAAATCTCGAGTCTCTATCTGATATGATTACTTTTGGAAAACCATGAAGCCAAAATATTTCTTTGGAAAATCTATTGGCCACAACCATGACATCATCCTTGGTGTTTCTAGGTATAAAATGTGCAACCTTGGTCAGTCTATCGACCACTACTAGGATTGCATCATGTTGAAACCTATTTTTAGGCAACCCTACAATGAAGTCCATTGAGATTACCTACCACTTGTACTCAGGCATGCCATGTAGATTCAACAGTCCTGCAAGATATATATATTATGCCTTAACTTTATAACATTCAAGACATTGAGCAACAAATTCATTTATGTCCCTATTCATCCCAGACTAGAAGAAATTCTTTTTCATGTTTTCCCTCATTTTTTCTCCACCAATATTATTAGAATAAGGGGATTTATGAGCCTCATTCATAATCATCTTTCTCAAATTTATATTTTTAGGAATAACCACTCTATTCTTGAAGCATAGGAAACCATCCTTGATGTTGAATGCTTTGTTTTCATCTGGTTTCTCTTCTATTTACTTCCAAATTTACTTGTAATAAGTGTCTTGATTTTGTATTTCCTTAACTCATTCCATCAAGTCAAAATGAATACGAGATAAAACAATAATGTGCCTTCTCCTACTCAAAGTGTCAGCAACCATATTCTTTTTTCCTTTATATACTCAATGCCAAAATTGTACTCCATGAGAAATTCCATCCATGTTCTCTGCCTAGCATTGAGTAAAGGTTGGGTAAATATATATTGCAAACTTTGATGATCTGTTCTTAGCTCAAAGGGTCTACCTACTAAATAGTGTTGCCAAATTTTTAGAGTAAACACTACAAATACCATCTCTAAATCATGGGTTGCATAATTAACCTCATGTATTTTCAATTTCCTAGATCAATAAGCAACTACTGTTCCTTCTTGTGAGAGCACTCCTCCAAATCCTTCCAATGATACATCCGTGCATATACAAAAACTTCCCTAAGGATCGGGTACCTTTAATATAGGAGGTATAGTAAGATTTTATTTAAGCATTTCAAAAGCTTCCTCACATTTTTCAATCCATCTGAACTCCCTTCCTTTCCTCTATAGGTTAGTTATTGGTGTAGTAATTTTAGCATAGTCCTTCACATACCACCTATAATATCTAGTTAATCCCATGAAAATTTGGACTTCTATCACATTAGTAGGTGGTGGCCAATTCAAAATAGCCTCAATTTTCTTAGGATCTACCACGATCCCTTCTACTGACACAATATGTCCCAAATATTGCACTCTTGTCACATAAAATTTGATCTTGGCCAAATTCCCATACAACTAATTTTTCCTTAATAGTTCCAACACAATTCTGAGATGTTTGTCATGTTCTGCTTTATTCTAGGAATATATCAATGTCATCCAAAAATACCAAAAAAAATCAGTTCAAATGCTTCCTAAACACGTTATTCATCAAATTCATGAATGTTTTCAGAGTATTCGTTAGAACAAAAGGTAAAATAATAAATTCATAATACCCATATCAGGTTTTAAAAGTTGTCTTGTGAATATCCTCATCACAGATCCTCAGTTGATGATATCCAAATTACAAATAATTTTTTTAAAATATTGTGCCATCCTTGAGTTGATCGAAGAGATCTTTGATTTTAGATAATGGATATTTGTTTTTAATAGTTTCCTTATTTAAAATTCAATAGTCAATGCATAATCTTAAGGATCCATCCTTCTTTTTAACAAATAGAACTAGTGCACCCCATGGTGACACACTTGGTCTAATTAGTCCTTTCTCCAAAAATCCTTGAAGTTGTACTTTTAGTTCTTGCATTTCTATAGGATTCATTCTATAAGGAGCCCTATGGATAGGCTCTGTTCTGGGTTGAAGTTCGATAGTGAAGTCAAATTCTCTTTTAGGAGGTAGTCCGGGTAAATATTTCGAAAATACATCCCTATATTCCTAAAGAATAGGATGTTTCCCAATCACCTCTTCCTTATCTTCTTCTATCTCATTTATCTTAACAATATATAATGTTCCTCCTTTTTTGATGGCTTTCTTGAGTTGCAAAGCCGAAATAATTTGGTGTTGAAAATCTCCTTGCAGGCTATTCATGCTATGAAAAAACCCATCATCATATGTATACTCAATCCTTCGATCTAGAAAATTAACCACTGCTTTATGTGCTTGCAACCAATCCATTCCTAACACTATGTCAAAGGTATGCAAAGGTGCAACATAAAGACACCCTATGGTCATACCACTAGGTAAGGCAATTTTTTCCATGGGATAACACTGGTTTATAAAGTAGGTTTATCCTGAACCATACTCAACCTTCCACCCATGTGCTAAGATTCCTAGCCTTTATGATATATCTTTAACTAAACTAGTGGAAATAAAGTTATCTGTAGCACCACTATCAAATAAAATTTTAACACACCTACCAAATTTTTTACCTTTTATCACTGGTGATGTTGCCTATCCATCTAGATTTTGGTTTCCTATAGCTACATAAATTCTGTGTGTCGGTTCCTTAGGTGCAGTTTCTTTGTATATTAGTTTCTTTTCTTTTGAACTCATCCCTATTCTATGTGGAAAATTGGTGGTATAATATGGTCCCTTACAAATAAAACATCTTTCTTTTGGTCCTGGATGTTCTTTTCATTTCAACTCCCCTATTGTTCCTTCTTATTTTGGCAGGTTAATTTATCTCTATGGTGATCTATTGCCACTGTTACCATGATTATGGCATCTATGGTTCCTTCCTCGAAATCTCCTTCTAAATTTCTCTTGTTTTCTGTCTTCTTTTCCATCCTATCTAGGGGTGCTCTTATTTGCTTGCTCACGTTCCCACTTCATGAAACCTAAATTGTTTCTCTTCCTTAGTGTCTCTTTGCTTTCCCCTCATAATAAATAGGTTTAAATTATGTTTACTTTCTTGCTAGTTCATAGGCCTTTTACAATGTTCTAGGTTCTTGCATGTCCACTTCCTATCCTATCCTAGGATCTGCTCCAAGTATGAACTTGTGGAACTTCATTTTCTCAGTGTAAGCGGGCACATATTTCACCAACTTAACAAAATTTTGATAGTATTTCTCTACTATTCTAATTTCCTAATGAAGCTTAGTGAATTCATCAAACTTTTGGGAATAAAAATATTCCATGAGAAATATTTCTTTGAAATATTTAACAAACTCTTCCCATTTTAGGTCAACTATAGCTGCTATATTTCATTCTTCACTAAGGGTTTCCCACCAAGCTAAACCATCTCCTTGCAAATGTAGTGTAGCATAGGATGTTTGAGTGCCCAAGGAAAAGTTCTTCATGTTGCAATAGATCTCTATCTCCTTCAACCAAGCCTCGACCTTATCTCCATCTTCCTCTCCATTAAACTTGGAATATTTCAAATGTTTCATTTCCTTGCCCAACTCAACCTCCAGTCGTACGCTAGCTAGTTGTGCCTCTAATAAGAGGTTCATCTACTTGTTCCCTTCTCATATTACCAGATTGTGTGTCACGACTTAGCACAACATCCAAAAACTATTTTTGGGTCTCCACCTGCTCACAAAGTAGAGCCACTATTTCAGTAATATTATCTCTTTCATTAGGATTTATTAAACCAACATCAAGTGTTCTATTCTCTGCATTGGTTCCTCGTGTCTACCTTATCAATGGGGTGACACCTCCTCTTCTCCTTTTTGGTGGTATTGTTCCTTGATCACACACAAAATAGATGGTAGAAGTTAGTTCCAATTCATCTTTGGGTGAATTCTCCTACCATCTATCTCCTAAGCTAATCAGTTATATTTGCCCTAGGTTTTGCTTGTTTTTAAAAAAACAAGGTAAGCTTCTCTCAAGGTTTGCTTGCTACTAAAACACCCCTAGCTAATTTTACATAATGATCCAATTCCCTTTTTGAACCATGCTCTGATACCATATATCACAACCCAAAATTCTCTCTCTCTCTTTTTTTTAGCCTAGAATCATGAACCCCTTAAGGAATATCACTTATCTTCCATAGATCATCTTCCACATATCTGTTTAATGAAATGGTTCTGTGTATAGTTTTCTTATCAATTCCACCATTTATGTTCTCAAAGTTTTATGGTTTTCCACCCCCCTTAATTTCCTTTTAAAGGTTATTTTTGATAATCCAAATCTCTACATATATCCTTCTATGTAGGAGTTTTCTTTTTTTATCCTTTGAAAAGGAAGCACCCAACCCATCACTCTACACAAGTCTTTTAGTGTAGAAGACACCCTTTTCTAATTATAAAAAATATTTTGAGCAAATCCTTGTAAGTTACATAAGTAATTTTACGTATTTGAACTATGTTCATAATAGTAGACTATCCTTTCACCTGTGAAGGACTGGTCTACTCAGCAACAACCATCTTTTACAACCTTATACCAAAAATGGGAAAACATTGTCAACCAGATGGTCTTTGTCTCCTCTATGTCTAAGCTATCTTTTTTCCTTTTAAAATATATCCTTGTGGCTCTTAAGGAGTAGTATACTGAAATTTGAATTTTAGTCTAACATCCACTACACTAAAAGATCTAATTGTAGCTATAGTTCCATACTACCAATAAGAGCATTCAGCTCATGAGTAACTTAAAATAAAAACTATTATGATGCCCTCGATGAGCACCCATAATAAACAAAGTTCTAATATGTTTAAAGCTATGTCACCAAAAATCTAACTAAAAAATATTTTGAAACAAAAAGCGTTAAGCTTCAAAGAAGCTCTAACCTCCCACGCATCCAAACATACTCATGTCAAAAGCCTAGAAAAATAATATTACTTCATTTTTATTTAGAAAAATTAATATAATTATTTTAAGGTTGCTGAAGACAACAAAATATCCAAATACTACTAAGATTTTATCCCCATGAAAGATGATGCACAAAGTAATATCTAAAATAAACATATTAAGCTTGGAAATAGCTTCACCATAAACATAACAAATCTATCTTACATTCTGAGAGGTATTAATATAATCCTCTACACAATATTAGAGACAATCATCTCCACTTAAAGCTTTAATACCATCTTGCAAATACATTTCTTTATAAAAAAAACTTTACAATATAAATATTCCAATGTCATTGAGAAATAGACTAACTCCATTGTTTCATTAAGACTATAGCTTTCCTTTAAATGACAACAAAAGACTCCCTTCTACGTCTCTAGCTAAAAAACCTAGCTCAAGGTACAGTTATTACCTTTACCACTATCCCTAGTGATCATTCCTGTAGTGATACATCTCCATGCAAAATATCTCTCGGTCACTAAAAAAAGAATTTCCATTCATTGGGATCAGAGATGGCACCATAGACGTTCAAATATTTGCAAAATCTAAAAAAAAAATTCTTTACATGCATCTAACATAACTGCAAGTATGTCTCTATTACGAAATCTCTACTTCATTATGATGAAGCATTCAAATATGAAAACATATAAAAACTTATTTTCCATAGTCCATAACCAGTACACACACGGATGATGAACAAAAACACTTATCAATTTATTTTTTGATGCAAGTGCAATTTTTTCCTTAATCAGATAATACAAATATATTCATTCTTTTATGTACCTCCATTCATGATACTCTTTCATCAACATACTTCCAAGAGGATATAATTATAAACAACAACACGTACATTCTATAATTCAATTTTGACTTCTAAAGAAACTTAGTGCAATTCTCTTTAACACATATATACTATTTTCAAAATAACTATCCAACATACTCTATTTCCCTACAATAGTTGTACAAAGTTCATATTCACTCTCCATTAGCTTACAGTTCTAAAATTTGAGCAAAACAAACTTGGAAAACAATACATATTCTCTAAAAACTTAGTATAGCAAAGGTTTAACCAAAACTTATTTATTATTTTAAAAAATAAGTTTAAGCTGGAACAGTACGCTCACATGGAAAATAAATCTCCAATGACTCAAACAATCTGTTCACTAATCTTACACATAGTAACTCTCCTAGATTTCCAATATGCATGACTCTTGGGAAAAATAAAATTCAACCAACCAGTCATGATATTCAAAATATGCTTTGGGTTTAGCCACATCAATTCCTGGAACACATTCAAAAGTACAAAACTCCCTACTGCAATTAAATACACATGGGATACCTATTTCTTTAATCATTTTATAGTTGATGCACTAAATTCCTTTTCCAAGAAAAATGTCGACTATCAAAAATATCGAACCCATACAAACAAATTTTTCATAGCATAATATTCAAGTTTATATCCAGAGAAATCTACCAAATATTCATCATAGGTTTACCAATATTCTACATGGTGCTTCCTTCTTTTCTACTTTACTGCCCTCTGAATCACTCTTCTCACTATTTTTTATTTTTCCTCTATTCCAAGCCACCCTATCCACTCACCAACCTCCTGCCTTCACTCTTCTCACTATTTTTTTCTTTTTCCTCTATTCCAAGCCACCCTCTCCACTCACCAACCTCCTATCTTCGATTACCAGCCCATATTCCTTCTGCGAGCTTCCCACTTCCTAAAGCATTACTCCTCAAGATTGGAACGATCTCCGGTTATTTCATCAGTATCCAAGGTTATGCTAAGCAAGTTCTTTCAACACATAGGATGGTGGAAAATAAACTTCATCATTTTTAATGATTGCACAAACAAAAACCAAGATAAAATATAGCTTATGAGTAAAACTATATTTTCTCCAAAATATTTGACGTCAAAAACAATTCCAAAATAAATTAGTTAAAGTAGCAATTATACGAGGTTCAGGCTCATATAATACTAGGAACAAGAATTCCACATTTATTAATATTATCATCTTCATTCCTTTTCTATATTTTTCTCTAATGATGATGTTTTTTTTAATAAAAACATATGCTTCCTTCGTCTAAAAGATACAATAATAAACAAACATTTCCATAACCACTAAAATTTCATCCAAAAACAAACTACCATAAGAATAAGCAATATTTAATATGGTTAGTTTCTTTATGCAAATCATGTTATGCATCTTCATTAAAGGGGTACTCATTCATGTTTCTCCTGATTTCTTTGTAAAATAACCCATCACATCATTTCCCTTGGATAATTCCCTTTCTCGATGACCAATTATTTCTATCATCAACAGTAACCTCATTCCTGCAAAAGTAGAGTTCCATTAGCAACATCTTATTCTTTCATAAAATTTAGGCTTAATAGAAACTTAAACATGAAATGGTCAATCATTTCACTATACAATATTCACCAAAATACATGTTTTGCAAGATAAATTAATAGATAGTCCATCATATCATCAGAAGAAGCAATAGCAAAACATAAAACCATCCAAATAAAAAGTTTGCCAAGGGAGGGTCATGACACATATAACTAGTAACTCTCATTTTTGCTTCACCGTGTCAAGGAGAGGAAGTGTTCACCATTGGTATATAACATTTATGCCTACTTTTGTAGAAATATCTTAGTGGATCTCTTGGCACATCGCCCCCTTTTATTTTGTTGAGTTTTTTTTACTTTAATCCCTCGTATCCCTTTTCCCTTTATTGAGCACAAATGTATCCTGAATATCACATATTAACAAGGAGTCAATGTTGTACAAACTCCTAGAGGTCCCCAATTGAGCCAAAACCTGTACTCTCGATAATGGCCCCACTATGTCTATCCCCACGAGGCACAATTTCCCTACCAGGTAAAAACCAAGACAACAACAATCACTTTAGAAACAATAATCTTACTAATCCAAATTATAATATTCCCTTATATTTATGTTATTATCAACTTTACTATCAATTGTAAAATTTCATTTTTATGAATGCGTATTCTAGCTATAATTAGACTAAAAAATCCCTTTAGTATCAAACTAAGACTACATTTACTATACCTTGGAGAACCTTTTGCTATGTAAGTGATACTGCTTGGCATAAATAATGCAAGTGCTACTTACCATATATCCATGAATACAAATACTTAATGTTAGATCACATCATTTTTTTTATTAATGGTTTCTCATAGAGGTATAGATGCAAATCAAGATATGTTAGAATATATATATATGTATATATGTGTGTGTGTGTGTGTGTGTGATATTATTGTATTATTTTTTGTAACTTTTTAGGGATAACTTGCTAATATTTGCAGGGATAAGTTGAGATTTTTAGTAATAAAATGTTAGGATTTGTAGGATCTAGTATTATCAACAATAATGATTACCGAATTATAAATAGAGATAAATTGGAGCTCAGAAATGCAAATAGAGTGTCTTTTATTACATTATTTTATGGTATTAGAGCCATATAAAGGAAAAAAATGTTTTTCTCGCATCATTCATTTGATCCAAGTTAATTTATTATCTTAGGTAGTCAATGCCACTATATATTGTTACTCTATAGATTGTCTTGGTGTTGCTACATTATCAACAAAGGTTTTGTGTGTGTGTGTGTGTATGATATTATTGTATTGTTTTTTGTAACTTTTAGGGATAAATTGCTAATATTTGTAGGGATAAGTTGATATTTTTAGTAATAAAATGTTAGGATTTGTAGGATCTAGTATTATCAACACTAATTATTACCAAATTATAAATAGAGATAAATTGGAGCTCATAAATGCAAATAGAGTGTCTTTTATTACATTCTTTTATGGTACTAGAGCCATAGAAAGAAAAAAGAAGTTTTTCTCACATCATTCATTTGAGAAAAGTTAATTTATTATCTTAGGTAGTCAATGCCACTATAGATTGTTACTCTATAGATTGTCTTAGTGTTGCTACATTATCAACAAAGGTTTTCTCCTCTATTGTGTTTATATATATTGGATCTAAAAAATGATATTTGGTGTTTTTATATTTGGCATTCAATGGTTTTCTCCTCACTTGATAAAGTTATCACTTACAATATTTGGTGTTCTATTAGTTTGTATAGTGGAGCTTGGAGTTTGCTCATGTTTCGAACTTGGAAAAACTATTTGCTGGATCTTATCTAGGTTTCTAACTTGGTAAAAATTCTAGTTAGATGTTGCTCACATTTCCAACTTGGACAATGTGTATCTTAGAGTTTGTCCAAGATTGGATGGATTGTATTGTAGTGTTTGGTATTTTTTGCTACGAGTCTAGTGTTCAAGGCATGTTTGGGATTTGATATTTTGTTTTTAGGGTTATTATTATTAAAAGAATGGAAAAAATTTAGACTAATATTTTTATATTCATATATTAAAATAAATTAGAGTGCATTGATCCATAAGATATATATATACAATTTTTGAGTATCGATATTTGTCAAATATGGTTCTCAAGAAAGAAACAAGTGACATAAAGAAGTTTTGTTTCTTCTCAAATTGACTATTGTAGATTATTTAATTCATAAATTTCATAATAACTATAATACTATAACACTATGGATAAAATTTTAGAATAAGTATCAAACATTTGAAACAAGACATGCTTTGTTTTTAAATAATATTAATTGTTCTTCTTCAATGGTAGAAGAAGGGTCTATTTCTAAGTACCTTATGCATATGAAGTACCTAAGATATTAGTTGAATGATATTTAGAAGAGATTTTTTTTTTTAAAGTGAAAAAACCCCTGCGGGGCCACCTTGGTCTAAGAGACCACGAACAAGTCGTTCTACACCGTCAAAGTCACCCAGGGGTCGCACCCGACCCTGCCCGCACCAACATTATCAATTGGATTTTGGGTACCCAATTCAGCTTTTTGGTAGGGTGGAGATTCGGACCTGGGACCTCCCTTGGAGGATTGCCCTCTCCTCTCCAACTCACCTACAACACCTGGGTGATATTTAGAAGATATTTGATGATGAGGATATGTTTGGTATTATTTTGCAAGGTTTTCCTTCATCTTATGAGTCTTTTGTTGAATTTCCAATTTTCTTCCCAAAGAACTAAGATTATAAATTCAATATGGTTGCTTTGTTATTTCCTTCAAATATTTCACATAATTTAGCCCAAGGATTTTTTGAAGTCTCTGATCCACTTATGCATGGTTGTATTTAATCAATTATCCCAAATGTAATCAACATAAGGGATTTTACATCATTTTCTTCAAATTTTTTGCTTGTCGCTTTCATCTTCAATAGGCTTTTTCCTTGTTCCATTCACCATTTCCCAATATTTTTCTATGATGAGAATTGATTTCATTTTGTTTTTCCATAATGCAAAATTAGGTCCTTTCAAAAGTTGTGATTCAAAAAGGAAAATATTGTTATTTGACATAATGGAACTTATTTAAAAATCAAAAATCAAATTCTTCACAAAACTTTAATTCATTTAGAGTAGAATTCCTTATTTCTCCAAAATGTAATTCAAAAAACAATCAAAATTCTCAAACAAATTCTTCAATCTAAAATTTGTAAATTCAATAATCAATAATTAAAATTTTCAACTTAATTTATTTGAAGTAGAAGACCTTATGTATCTTGAATAATCAATTTTAATTTACAAATTCTACAAGAAATAAAATCTATAAATCTTTCAAATTTTAATATAACTTTTGGAGTAGAAATCCTTATCCCTCCAAATTTTAATTAATAAATTTTCAAAAATCAATTTTTTGAAATCAAAATGCAAAATCAATTTGCAAATATCAAATATCAAATTTTTCAATTTTCTATTTTCTATTTCCAAAATCACTTTTTAAATTTCCCTTATAAATCCCAAATATTTTTCCAATGCTCCCAATTAATATGTAAAATATTTAACTCTAGTAAAAAATCAATTTTCAAATTACTAAATTCAAAAGTGTGCATGCTCATAAAATGGAAAGATGATTTTGGTACCTTGGCACATGCAATATCCACATGACAATTATGGTAGAAGACATTATTTCAATGTCAAATGCTACTCCTCAAGCATTTCACCTGATTAATCTCTTCTATGTTCCTCTCTCTTAGGTGTTGCTATGATACATTTATTTAGGAGCTAAAGTTCTTCTCTATATATTGATTTTCTCCTCAATGCTTCAACTCTTGGCTCTCAGGCACTTCTTGATATCAATGGAATATTGGAATCCTTTTACTATACATTAGGATCCTTCTTGCTTCAATTGCATCAATGGGAATCAACTCAGATGACTCCTTTTATGTCTACTTTGGATATTTGCTTTAGGTAGTTATTTTTAATAGTGCTTAATCTGCTAAATAGTTTTTGATATCAATGTTGTCAACAATGCTTTCCCAGATTTCTTCTTATGCTTTTAGGTTCATTTTTGTCCTTCAAGAGGACTTCAATGTAAGCGATTATTATGCCTTCTTTCATTCTTCAATTGGACTACAGTATATATAGCTTCTTTTTGTTGGACATCACCTCTCAAGTGACTTAGACTACTTATGATAGCTTTTTACCTCAACTCTTTAGCCTTTATATTTTTATTATGATAAAGTGAGTGCCTAGGTTCATTAAAACTCTTTTGTTGATGTTATCTCTTGTCTCTTACAGGTAATCATCTTGTTCCTTACAATTGGATTCGTCCACTAATTCATTGCTTGGAAACATATGATTCTGACTAGTCTTTTCCAATGTCCTTATCTCGATCCACATTCTCTTAATGGCTTCAATGAGCATAATATATATTTTTCCTATGAATATCAATAATATCAGGGTAATAGAACACCAAAAATTTGGCCTACATTTCCTTCATGTGGCTTTATTAATTTTCTTCTATTATCAATTTTTAAATTTACACCAAAGTTCTCTTCTCTGATGCAAGCTTCTCTCTTGGAACTTTTTTCAAATAAAATTATTCAAAGATATTCACACCAAAAAAAGTTGGTGCTAGCTTTACAGACCACTCAAATTAGCTATGATACCATTGTTTCTTTTAACTAGATTATCATAAGTCCCAATATCTAGAATCTTTATTAGATTCAAATATAAGAATAATCAATATATTAAATGACCAAAATCAATGAATATAACATTCATGAAAATAACAATAATATGGAATAAAATGGCCAATATCAATAACAATATGAATTAAATAACCTACAATATAATTGCTCAAAAAATTTCATACAAGCTTCAATATTCTTTGATGAGTCTTCTTTAAAATGGACTATATTCAATACAATATTCTATATTTTCCTAATATATTTCATGGAGCTTTATCTCCATAATATAACCTTAAGAAGGTGACTCTTCAATACCTATCTATTGCACTCCTCATATATCTAGGAGATGCATCCTTTCCTATTCTATGTATAACATAAATATCTCATGTCCCTTGGATTTACATCATGCCACTCGTATACACGACTCTTGAATTTCTATTTACTTGCACACTTTATTACTCTACACACTTGCACATATTGTTACAAGACACGTGCACATCCTACACATAGACACATACATAAGAGAAATATAAATTACACTCCTAAAATATAGACTCAAACCCTATTCTAATATTTACATTGAACCATAGGCACCATAGGGGTACACTAGCATGTAACAAATAATGTAATATTCTCTTTCAAAAAGATAAAAATTCAAAACCACATGTGCTCATATGTGTGGAGGATGGTTTGAGCAAAGACCTTCTAGTTAAATTTACTTTAATATAAGGTTTCATCTAGAAATAAAAATTTTGATTATGAAAATATTAGTTTTAGATATAGGCAGTGTGTTATGGAACTTTATTCCTAATAAACATAAATCATTCATCATTATGCAAAAATATCAAGACATCATCCATAAATAATCAGTGATAATAATACTTCACACAATATGAAAAATATAAATAATACGCTTAATGTAGGACAACATCAATAATACTCCTTAATAAAGGAATAACTCCATAAGATCTCCCAAGATGAGAGCACCAATTAAAAAGGAAAAAGTCTCAAAAGACACTTCATGGGAAAAGATGATTACAAGTAATACTTGTTATGATTGATAAATATTACTATTATAATACCCCTTCTTTATACACCCATATTCTAATGCTACATTGGTAAAAGTATAACTCTAACTGTAGCTAACTCATAAACCCTTATTCCACTCATTATTATAATATTTTATTACTAATACAATCAACCTTGGATTATGTGTATCCCATGCCAACTATCAATAATACCCATATGAAAATAACACATCACCATACACCTATTCTTAGGTACCATAGCATTCCATGATTTTTACCATTGAAATATGTGATGGTTAAGCTTCTCTTGAGGCCACAACTAAATTTTTGATATGTTTGTCCTTTGGGCCTATGTAAACCTTGAAAAAAAAAATTGTAATTTCTTAAATATATTTTCTTGAGTGTTGGTCTCATAACTTGACCTTAAGGCAATATTAATTGGTCACAATTACCCCTTATCATTTATCATTTTATTATTAGTTCAAGCATAATTTTGATTTTCTTTGAATGAAGATATTTTTGTGTCTACAAACACCCCATCATATACTGTAATTTTTCATATGTTATTTGTTATAACAAGCAATATTATGTAATTTTTTATTCCATTCATTTCTAGAAAATACTATGAAATATTACATGATATTAGAGTGAGTATGAATCTTCATTATTCATTTTCTTTTGTCGACAACATTTTTCTCTTCCATATTATTTTAGATAAATTTTTATGGGATATTATGAAGAAGATTTTTAAAGCTAACATAATCTAAAGAATTAATTTTAATAGAAAACCTTAGTGGACTTGGATCATGAGGATCTCTCTAGATTCAAAATATTTTCTCTAAGAAAAATATTCAATAACAGGTTCATCTTTCCATATCAAGTGGCATTAGCTCAACCAGTTAGATTCCTCAATATTTAAGGAGGAGACCAAGGTTAAAATCTTGCCAAGTGATACATGGATAATACCCAAGCTTTTTTGTAATACCACTATGGGGTGATGATGTAATATGGATGGGGCCCATTTCAATCCCACATAACCAATTAAGAAAAAGAAAAACAAGGTCATATTTCCCTCTCATTAGCACTAAATCTTGTTTTGTTAATTCTTTTGACTAGATGGTTGCCTTAGTTTCAGGATTGTGATTTTCAAGGTTTATTATAAATATCATTTGTCTTTTACAAATTTTTTTGAAAAATTCCATTTTCTTTTCTCTTCCAACTTTGATGTCCAATAGTAGCATCAATGAGAGGAGATATTTCTTGGTTGTCTAGAAAGAAGAAAAGAAGAAGCCATTTTTTTAAGATAGAACCCTAGCACCAAAGAATTCATGGGCAAGCTTCCATGCTTAGCAAAGACCTCCAAGCCACTTGATAAATTTGAAAAAAAGGTTTGACAACTTTTTTGTTTCATAGGTATGAGAGGAGGTACAAATTGGTTATGTTCAATAAAATGGTTATGTAGGGAAAATTGTAATAGATATGGATGAACCATTAGTATTTTTGTATTCTTTGCAAAAACAAAATTGGGGGATCATAATAAAGAACTTTTTATCATTTCACCTCTAGGTAATCCAAATTTGTACTTAAAATTATGCTTATTTACCTCTATTTTTTTATTTTTTGAATTTAAAACAAGGATTATTTTATAGAATATTCCTTGTGAAAGTTGGAGTAGCATGTACTTTGAGGTAGCGCATGGTGAGTTTTTATGGGGTGATATGGTTTTCCAAATAGTTATCGACATAGTATACAATATGTCATTTGGCACCTATACAAATTTTATTGACCATTCTAATGTTTCCATCTTATCAAACTTGATAAGCAACTCACACAGTTAGAAGAAAAATTGGTGATGCACAAATTTTAGAGTGAATTATGCAGTGATAAGTGGCATAGCATGGTTCACAAAAAATAAAGGAAATCAAATTATTACAAGTAGTATCATGTGATTCATTGGTATGCTATAATCAAAGAAAAGTATGCATCCTCTTAGCCACTAATATAGTGACATGTTATAGCTTTTCATTTGCTACAAGTACTAATTTTGTTTCAAATTCTTCAAATTTTTTGAAGGTATTTTTTGTGATTTGGTCCAAACTTCTAGGGGCCATAAATTTTTCATATGGAAGCATTTTGAGATCTCCTTTTTTATATCACATATTTTTTGAGCTCTCTACATTGTTGTTGTTGTTGTTTTTGGTCACAAAAGTACATAATATTTTTAATTTTGGTAGAACACTTATAGACTATCATGTGCCCTTGTTGAATGGCCATAACTATGTCACTTGGAATCTCACAAAGATTTTAAATTAATCAACTTATGAGCTCTATAGAAAGTAATACAAGGAAATTTTTTATAGAATTGTATCAAGAAATTGAAGGAACTAGCAAGAAAGATACATGTTGATGCTTTACTCTTATATGCACAAGGTAAGGATAGTTTTTGATGAAAAAATTCACAAGTATATGTTGCAATTCATTTTACATATTCAAAATTCACTTCTTCAAATGAGTGTATAGCTAATTTATGGGCTACTAGACACATGATGAAGCACAAGCACCTTAAAATAATGCATGGGAATGTATTGTGATTGGATATGACTCTTCATGACAGGTTGTAGGAAGTGGAGACATCACTATTGGATCATTGTCATTTGATGAGTTACTTCATATTTTGGCCCTAAAATTTTGTTTATTTATCACATTACTATAAAATATAGAATTTTGGCTTGATACATGGGTGATTAAGGACATAGACAATGAATTTAGAACTATTGCTTATACATATTGTGATGAATCTGATTGTATGTATAAGTTGGATAAAATATCCATTTCCTCTTCTAGCAATAAAAATTTTGTTGAAATGATAGCACATGTTGACAATGAGAGTTAAAAGTGACATTATAGTCTTGGATATCTCAATTATAGTTCCTTAAATTACATGAGTCAATGTGATATGGTAATTGGATTTCCATGCATGTCTCTCCAAGTGGTGTTTGTGAGGTATGCATTTTTGAAAACCATCATAGGGAGACATTTCTAAAGGAATTTTACAATAGGGTATCTCACCCTTCTGAAGATCATTCATAGTGATATCTATGGACCTATGGGTATGTCATCTCCTTAATAAAATAGGTACTTATTTTTATTGATGACTTTTCTATATTTGTGTGGGCATATACCATTCATACCAAGTACAAAGTATTTTAAAGATTCAAAAATTTCAAGGCTCTTTTTGAAAACTAGTTATATAGAAAGATAAAGTATCTAAGGATAAATGGGGGGTGAATATGTTAGTCATGTTTTTTATAATTTATTGGCCACTCATGGAATAGCATATAAAAATATTGTTCACTACACTTTTGAGCAAAATTGTGTAGTAGAAATAAAAATAAGGTAATCATGGAGATGAATCACTACATATTCCATTCCAAGAGACTAGATCATAGGTTTGGGTGAGGCAATCACTTGTACAAGGTATATTATCAATAGGGTACCTATTAGGGTTGTTTGAGGGATGACACCTTTGATAAACTGATAAGGGATAAACTAGATGTGTGTATGTTTCAAATCATTGGATCTTTACAATGAGCTCACATACCCAATTATCTAAAAAAAGGAGAAATGTAAGAACCATAAGTGTATATTTGTGGGATATTCTAATATATCAATGGTATATCATATCTATGATTCTTAGAGGTATGAGGTGTTTATTAGAATACTTGGCCAATTTTGAGAAACAAAGATCTTGTTGGAAGAGAGCTATCCACAATCTAAAGATAATTTCATAAGTCTAGTAACTAGACTTTTATATTAGGGCTCACAAGAAGATAAAATCTAAGCCCCGATGAAATCCTAAAGTAGCAATTTGCACAAAATAATTATGACCAAAAGGAAAAAATGACTTGGGAACACCTACCCAATTTAAAAATCCAATAATCATAGGCTAATAGTGATAACCAGGAAACCAAATAGAAATGGATGGAGAGTGAGTTGCAAGAAGCACTAATCAGACCAAAATTACACAAGAGATAAAGAAATTCTAGTCAAAGAATAAATTAGTTGTGCATGAAGTAGCAAACACCTAAACCCTAGTAATTCTTGTGTCACATAGGCTTTAATATTGTAGGAGGTCAAATTTGCTCTAGGAATTTTCACCCCTAAACCCCCACATGGAGTACCATCAACCCCCAATTAGGATCATGGTCCTAGACCCCACACACTATGTCAATATGGTTAGTCTTTTAAGGTGTACAATCTATGAGACTTTATGAGGAAAAATCATGGACTTGACAACATTAAAGGTAAAATATCTTAGTGTCCAATCACTATAGACTTCTAACATGGGCAACAAGATCTCACCCAATAAATCAATATATAGAGACCTCAGGATAGTGCACCATCAATGTGGAAGGACCCTAGGAAGGATTTTTGAAGTGGAAATATTTTAAATTTTAAGAGGGAGAAGTTCCATATTTTTCCTATAAATATTCACTCTTTCTACATAGTTAGGTCGAAGAAGATAGTGCTAGTTTGTTGTTCCTAGTATCTAGACTAATTAGTCCTCTTTTCCTTAATCCCTCCCTTGTATATCAATCTCGACTCGAGCCTTAGATCAGCACATGTACAAGCCATCGAGCCTCTCTCTATTTTGTATGTGTAATATACCTTTAATTTGAATGTAAGGAGCTATGACTATTCCAAATTCTTGTCACATTCTTTAGCATACATATATCTTTCTGAGAAGAGTTGTGACTAGTATCTATCCTAGTTTCCATGGGAGATCATTCATGGTGTAATCATATCTAATGGTGACTATTTGCAAACCTAGTTATCTTGTTGTGACCCTTGTGTTAATTCATACCACTAGTGTCGATGATGGATTTTATAATATTTAGCACATTTCCAGACTTATCTTAGGCTAGTTAGGCTAGTTAGTTTTACTGCTTTTCTTTCTATTCATTTTCCTTGAAAATAACTTGGTAGATTAAATTTGATTAGAGGGTAATGTTGGAGGGGAAGAATCAAATATCACATCCAAACAAGGAGCCAACCTTGGTAAATACCACTATAGGTTGTCCAAAAGAACCATATTCTATGCTCCCCAAACTTCCCAAGACTAGCACTCCACATGAGGCATGGGTATCGAATGCACTTTATAAAGCTACATTGTAAGTGGTTATGGAACTTAGAGCACAGAGATCAAATATAATCCCTAACATTTTAAGCTGATATGTCTGATGGGATGAATCATATTGAAATAACTTAATCCAATATTTCTATGAAGATCTCGGTCTATTGATTTTTGAAACATTAAAAGCATTCACCTAGTGACTTTGCTCAATAAGGAATATATAGAGGAAGTCATTTCTTGAAGAAATTTACGTTGGGATTCCAATGAAGACCCTAGTATAGTAGATTAAATAGCAATTATAGTATTTACCTAGTAACTCCACTCTAGGAAAAAGGTCTAAATAATCATGAAAATCCTACCACCAAATCCTCATTCCTAAACATGGCTACTTACCACCTTGTGAGTTTGTCAACATGGAGCAAAAGGATCCCCTTGAAACCTTTAGTGCTAACAAAAATATAGGATGAAATTCCAACATTAGCATTCCTATAATTTCCATATTATACTAGAGAGGTCTTGAAAACCCCCTTGGAGCACCTACAAGTCATGGTATACCTATACCAATTGCACAACATCACAAGCTAGAACATGGTACTAAGACTACTGGTGGCATTTCTTAGAGGTAAATCTCTTTAGGGGTATAAGTCTCTTTCTCCACACTCAATCATTGAATGAGACTAGCTCACTACCTTGTGCATAGATGGTTTTAAGGAGAATATATGGGTAACCTTGACTGAACAATCTATAATCTCCTCATATCCTCCCACATAGTAATATGTTAATCATCTAAAGGAAAGTCCTCAAACATAGGGTAAATCCCATAGATAATAATTCTATGTGGATGAAAAGGAAGTATATACTTCAATACTTGGATGGTCACAAGTCCAACTTCATGATCAGATAGGCTAGTAAGTGACTAAAATAAAATATCTAGATCCCTTTGGAGTGCTTGAGCAAACAAGCATGAGCACTCAATAAACCTAAAAATAGAGCTCCTTCACCTTCAAAAATATAAAGGAGGTAAAGAATATACGATAGGGTGGGATATGCACTGTAGTAGGATCAAGAGCATAGAAGGATCCAACATTAGTATTGAGTGACCTATACTAGGGAGATCTATCACCCTAGTACAAATTTATATACAACAAGGGAGCTACACAGGAGTCCTAGTCCTTTAAGGGTAGATGTATTCTACCAAAGGAATTGGAAGAAGAGAATGAAACAAGTGAATTAGGTGGCATCAAAGGGGGCATTTCAACTCCATGTCTAATGAATAGGTACCACCCTTGTATATATGTATTATATTTTTGTTTTACTATAGGTAAGTACTGACATTTACAAGAAATCCTAATTTTTGTGAAAATGTGAAGGCATGAGGTTGCAGACTAACCATTGAAATTCCCACCTCCACTTCCCTCCCTAATTCCACCTAAAATTTTGACTATGTGCCCAATAAATAAGGTGGTGATTTCTCTGGGTTCCTCATCTTTATTGAGTTGAAGATCCCCTATGAATCGTTAGAATTATAGTGAATTATCACTAAACTTAGGAGGAGTAATGCCTTCACCAATTTTGAGAAAGAGAAATTTGATTTGAAGAGAGCTACCCAAAGTCCAAAGACAAGTGCATAAGTATGATAACTATAATTTTTAAATTAGATCTAACAAGAAGAGAAAACCTAAGGCCTGGTGAAAGCTCGAAGCAATGATGTGTGCAAAACAATTATGATCAAAAGGTAAAAATGACTTGGGTATACTTGCCCAATTTAAACATCTAGTAATAATAGGCTAATGGTTATAACAAAGACAATGGATAGAATTAGATGGATAGTCAGTCATAAGAAGCACCAATCATACCAAAAGTGCACAAGAACCCAAGAACCAATATTCTAGTCAAAGGATAAAGGAAAATTTATGCACAAATAAGTAGACACCTAGATCTTGGCCGATATAATGCCACCCAAGATCCAATATTTTAGGAGGTCAATTTTTTCTCTAGGGACTCCCTCTTCCAAACCCCCACATGGAGGACCATTGACCCTCCAATTGTGGTCATGACCCTAGACCCCACATACTATGTTAAGGTGGTTAATATTTTGAGGTGTACAACCTTATTTCTACAAAGAAGTACAACATTAAAAGTGTCATCATGAGACTTAATGATGAAATACCATGGACCTAATAAAATTAATGAAAAATATGTTGGCATCCAATCACTACAAAATTTTAGCATGGGTAATAAGATCTCACCCAATGGCTTCAAATCTGGAGGCCTTGGGATTATGAACCATCAATGCAGAAGGACCTTGGGAAATATTTTTGAGGAGAAAATATTTTGAATTTTAAAGGGGACAATTTCCCTATTTTTGCCTATAAATATGTAATAATTCTACATAGTTAAGTATAATAACATAGTGCTAGTTCCTTGTGCCTAGTATTTGGCCTAATTAGTCTTCTTGTTCTTAATCTCTCTCTTTTGTATATTAGTTTGGAATCAAACCTCAAGTATACACATTTCTAGGCCATTGAGCCTCTTTCTATTTTGTATGGTTGTAATATACTTTAAAATGAATGCAAGGAGTCATGACTATTCCAAATTTTTATCTTATTCTTTTCCATATATATCTTTCCATAGGGAGCTATGACTAGTATCTATATGGGATATCATTCATGGTGCAATAATTTATGATGGTGGTTGTGTTCAAACCTAGCTATCTTGTTGTGATCCTCATGTCCATTCATCTCACTAGTATCTAGAATGGAGTCTATAATATTTGGCACATAACCATCCTTAGCTTAGACTAGTTATTTTTATTACTTTTATTTCTATATTTTTTTCTTAGCAAGAAATTAGTAGATTATATTAGCTTAGAGAGTAATACTGGAGGGAAAGCATCAAAATTCACATCCAAACAAGGATTTTTTCTTGGTAAAAAAAACCCTGGAGGTTATCCAAAAGAGTCATGTCCTACACTCCTTGGACTTCTCAGGACTAGCACACCACATGAGGCATGGGCATTGGATGTACTTGATGAAGCCACATTGCAAGTGGTCATGGCACCTAGAGTGTAGAGATCAAATTTAGTCCTCAATACCTTGCATAATCCCTTTCAAATACAATAGAAGTAATGTGAATTTAATTTATTTGTCATGATAACATATTCTATATAATAGTGTTGGATAGAGCAACAATGAAGCATGGATATTTAGGGCCTAGATAATCATGGTTTAAGCATTCTAATCCATTACTCCATGATGCTTTTGTATTTACTCCCATGTTGGAACTTTCCACCAAGTTTTTTTCTTTGATTTCATGTGAATGAAGTTATCTTTCCAAAGTAAAGAGTTTTTTTTTTATGGGTAGCTCTTACAAGTCATTCCTAGTGTAATCTTGTGGTGGTTTAATCATGCACTAGTATCTTATTTATGGTGGGCTTGGAAAATTGCAAGGGATAATGAGTGAATTAATTATGGAAGAAATTAATTATTAGTAGAGGTTGTAATGTTGTAAAAAAAATTATTTTGACATCTAATTTGGTGGAGGTGATAAACATATAAGTTTTAGAAGGTTTTGTATGTCATACTTTCCTAGAAATTTAGTTTTGATGAAATAAAACGTAAATTTTTTGACATTATGGCTCAACAATCATCTTGTCTTTTGTGTCTGCTTATTATTTTGGATATCGTTTCTACAAAAACAACAAGGTTTACAACTACATAAATTAGAAAATTTGCAAATCTACATCCATAGAATCTAGGTATGCTCTTGAAATAGGTTTCTTAGTATCTTCGAAGTAAGAAATGAGATACTAAGGTTGCTATAAACCAAGCTATTAGCTCCATTATGGAAAATATTACACATGTATTCATGAATGAATTTAGAATTGATGTAGAATATGAGTTATTGAAGCTAGGGATTAACTAGAATGTTAAATACCTAATGATATCAAGTTGGGATTCACCACCAAATTCCACAAAACTTCTTTCATTTAGCAGCTTTTATATAAATAAAGTTTTGGAATTTGGAGCTCCATTACTTGCATTGGAAGGACAATAATATGATATTACAATGGATAATAGTAAGAATGATAAGGATTCACATGGGAAAAATGATAATGAACCTTACAAAATCTCAACCTAAATATTTCATTAGCATAAACGATCGTAAATAGCTTGTTTTACATGCAATCAATAAGCCACAAAATATTTACAAGCTTGAAAAATCTTCCACATGCCCATTGGCATGGAAGGCACATGGATGGCCATGAAGGTGGAATATTACATTTCATATTTCAAAGGTGGCCCAATATAGTATATTACATTTTATATTCAAAAAGGTGGGCCATAATATAAAATATTATATTTACATAAAAGGTCACCCATTAAATATATTATATTATATTATATTATTTTGAATCTTGATGTGAATCCCTATTATTCCTTCCCACCATATGAGCACTAGAATCCAATGCATACAAATAGAAAATAATGATCCAACTAGTGGGAGAAACAAACTGGAATCTGGTGTAGAAATAGGAATAATTGGAGCAGTTGGAGGAGTAGCAACAAAAATTGGAGTAGGAGTAGGATCAACCAAATAGAAATAGGAGTCGAGATGGTTGAGGATCTAATGAACCAAGTGTATAAGTACAATAAACTAATAAAATTTTACCCCATGAAATTTGAAGATAAATTGAGCTAAACATACATTGAAACAAACTCCAATAGGAACACCATAGGTTGCTAGAGGGTGAAACAAAACTCCACCAAATGCAAATGACTCTCTCCTCAAGTCTTTAATGGTAGATTGAAATGGAGTACTAGGTGTGATATCATGTGATCACACAAAGGAAACTAAATTCTAGTATTTTCTTCAATAATTAGGAGGACAAGTCAACCCTGAAACTTGCCTCAATACAAGAAATAGAGGATTGTTTTGATAGAATACAAGAGCTCAAATAAAGGAGTGTCGGGTACAGCTAAAAATTCACTCTAAAATACAAATGGAAAATAAAAACTTTAAAACATTAGAGGTTAACCCAACATTATGCAAAGCGGTGAATCATCGTTAATTCATAAATATTAGGATTTTCAAATTTTAAAATTGGCTAATCTCGGGACCTTTCACTAGGGCCCATTCATCCAAAAATTTTGGGGTGCAATTTTTTTTGGGGTCGGCTCACCCGATGGTGATAATAATTTTTTTATTTTTATTTTAATTTTCCAACCACTTTCACCCAAATCCATGGACCTTTCACCTTCAAATTATAAATAATTTTGTTTTTCCCACCAAATTTACCACTTATACTACCTGTATAAATACCTAACACAATATCGATAAACATACATTTAAAACACTTGAACTCCTTGATAATAGATCTGAAGCAGTGAAAACCCTACAACCAACCAAAAAATAAAACATTATCATTTTCTATTGATAGAAATTTGATCGATTGCAAAGGTCTATCAATCAAAATATTTTTTGATCGGTTGAATAGAAATATGACACAGTGCCAATCGATTACAAAGAAGCGTGACATAGTGTTGATCGGTTACATAGGATTGTCTATCAACAAAAAATGATCGATTATAGAATATTATCTATTAAAATATTTATTGATCGATTGGAAATAAGCATGACATAGTGAATATTGGTTATAAAGGACTATCTATCAGTAAAATCAATCGATTACAAATTTGTCGATCATTATAAAATTGTTGATCAGTTATAGATTTGATGATCGATCACAGGTTTACCGATCAATTACAGATTTAATGATCAATTATAGGTTTTTTGATCGGTTATATATTTTATGATTGGTTATATGTTTGTCAATCGGTTACAATTTTGTCAATCGATTATAGATTTATAGATCGATTATCGAATTGTTGATCGGTTACAAATTTGTCAATTAGTTACAAAATTTTTAATCAATTATAGATTTGATGATCGATTACATATTTACCGATTGATTACAGATTTGATAATTGGTTATAGAATTACTGATTGGTTTTAGACTTACCGATTGGTTATAGATTTGATGATCGGTTATAGACTTGTCGATCAATTATAGATTTGTCGATCAATTGCACAAGCTTGTTGCAGAGGTCTACCGATCGGTTGCAGAGTTCTAATGGATAGTTGCAGAAAGTTGTGATGACTATGACAATAGGTAAAGTGAAAGCTTCCAAAAATATTAGTGTGGTTGTTTTGTTTTGGATCATCTCTAGCAATAAATTTGACTTAATGCCTACTTGTTGTTGTAGCCTTGTTACTTGTTTTGTAACCTTTGTTGGTGTAGTACTATAGAGTTTCTTTAGAATTGCTATAGAACTATTCTTTTAGTTTGCAAACTATGGTAGTCACAATGACATGAGATGTCAAGGTTTCCTTAGAATTCAATGAAGGTTAACCCTACTGGAGTGCAAGGTATTCCTTTAGTGTTGGGTTTAGAATGTTATCTTGGATTGTATTCTTCTTCCACTATTTTGTTGTCCAAAGTTTTTTTCTTAGTTTCATAGGCAACGTAGATGCACTATCTACAACTATGAGATCCAAGTATCCATGTCATCTTGTAGTGTGTTAGGAGCATTTCTTGTTGTTAGAGCCTCCTTCTTGTCTGTTAGAGTATGTTTTCTTAGCGTTGCATTATTTTGTTGTTGTTCTCTGAGCATGCAGGTAGAGGTCATTGTAGAGGGCAGCGTAGGTTTATCTCAAGACTCATAGATTCTTTATGGAATTATAGTTTAACCTTGGTTTCTTAGAAATGCACATTATTATTGAGGGAAGTATGTACAATATCACCTACTAGAAATTATGGAAATTATTATTGAGGAAAGTGTAAGATTTTCCTTCAAATTCATATTCATTTCCTAACATCAAAATATTTTTATTTACACGTACAATGTCACCTACTGGTGATGGAAAGAAGGGAGGCCAATATTTTGGTAAAAACCAATCCTAAAATATATTACACATTTATCAAAATGTAATGAGGCATCCACATCTGCGCATGTTGAAGGTACAAACACCTTTTACCAACTAATCAAGTAATTTTTATATTTTGTTATTTTGAAATATAAAGCCTTTCTTCATTAAAAAATAAATGGTTTATTTGTTTATTTACCTCTTTTTAATGCTTTGTAAAAATGTATTCAGTTATTTCTTAAATATAGTACCTTTTAAAATCTAAAAATGATATAGAACACCAAACATTGAATGCAATGAACATTATTGACCCCGATATACCTCCACTTGAAGATATTCCAAGGGATGAGATGGGACCACATGATAATATTCATAATAAAAACATTCAACAACCACTTGACGAAATTCCTCATAGAGAACATCAACCAAAAAAGAAAATGAGAGTACAATTAAAATGTAAACTTTTGGGAAATCTTCTATTCAAAAACATAAATGTAGAAAGTTAACCAGGTGGACTATTGGGAGGACATTTAAGCTTGAATGGTCATCAAAATATCCCTTTATTGAGCTAGTTCATCCAGAGAACAACAATGACACACCAATAAAGTGTAGATGCATTATTTATAGTTGGAAAATAGGAAAGGATCATAACATGCAACTTAAGTTAGACACAATAGAAAAATATTATGGGAAAGTTTATTCGATAGTAAAAGAAAGTGATGGAACAATTACAAAATTAGTTAGGTGGAAGGATTCATTAGAATGTGTGCATATCACATATGCACTGGAATATAAAAAAGAAATGAAACAACAAACTCTTATTGAGAAGGGTGGAATAATCCAGGTCCAATATTAAAGAATTCATAAGATTGTATTAGCCTCAAAAAGTTTGCAGTTTGTTGTTGTATACAATATTATAAAAGGGTAGACCCATATCTAATTTTGTTGATTATAAGCAACTTTTTCAACTAGCTGATGTACAGAACCTCACCAATTCTCACTGGTCAAATCGAAGTGGTTAGAAAATGGTAAAATATCTATCACTGGTTGAAAAAGGAGTACCTGAGAGAGAATGTAAAGCATACCAAATTTATTTCACTTTCAATTTATGAGGTAACAATTGTTGACAACACATCTTGGATTTGCATACATGTTTACACATTCCAAAATCATTTAAGAAAACCTCATTTACTAGCACTACATAAGATGATGGAAAATTGTAATGCGAAAAACATTTACAATGTTGTTTTAACTAGTTTAAAGGATATTGTTGGAATGGATGAAAAATAAATAGCCACAAAGTTAATTTGTGTTGGAGTTGATGGTGCAACTACAATGCAAGGACAAAGGAATGGACTTTGTGTTAGACTTCAGACAATAATTACCCCATATTTGATTCCCATTCATTGCATGGTGCATAGAATGAATCTTGCATACAAAATTGTGAGCACATTTGAAAATGTTGCCAGAGTGGAAGAACTCATCCGTGAAATACACACTTACTTTTCGTGTAGTCCAAGAAGGTTTGCAGAGTTTCAATAGTTTTCTCTAGGTGTTACTAAAGGTAAAAAATTGTTAAAGGATGTGGACACCAGGTGGATTTCATTGTTTCTTCTTGCAAAAAGGTTTTTTAGAATATCAATCCTTAGTGGGGTTTATGTATGCACATCGTAGGGATGTTGACAAGGCAAAATATTTTCTATACCATATGACTGACTTGGAAACACTTCTCACATTATGTGGTATTCTTCCATTGTTGAAAGAAATGAATACTTTGATTAAACTTGCATAGGAAAGAACCATTTATATTGTCGATTTCATCAGGATGAGAAAACACATATGTATGCTTATTGATAAGATATACTTGTTCGAAGAAAATTTTATAGATCCTTTGTTTGATAGTTGGAATACTTTAACTAAGGTCAATGATCCTAACAACTTTTTGAAGTTCAACATCAATGATAATATTTGTATTACTATCCATGGAAATATGATTCCTTTATATCGTTATGAAAAGTGGTCAGATACAGTTATAGAGGATGTTGAACAAGTGCCCATAACACACAATGGATTTGATGTGGTTTTACACAGTACTAAGATTAAATTGATAAAAATTGTAGAATCATTGACAAGGGAAATAAGAGATCATTTTCAAAGAGATGAGTTGCTTGAGGCGATGGTTGTGGTTAACCCCATGTTCTAGAATCCTTGTCTTGACTCCAATAGTAAAAGTGAGTTGTTTGTAAAATATATGGGCACTCTTGCAAAACATTTCACTAAATGTGTGGAAGTGAATGGTATTGAAATCAATGGTATTCTCAACAAAGAACTTTTGAGACAACAATCCATCGATTTTGGAATGACAATGGTTAATCAAATTGTGCATTTGAGTAACCCACATGAGTCTGGTTCCATCACGCATTTGTGGAAAAAATTGTATCCAAGTAGTGTCTTACAAGAAATGATGAGTGAATATTTTATTTTATATGAATTATGTCAGACAATGATTTTGGGATCTGTTGAAGATGAAAGGGTTTTTAGTGCACTATCTTTTGTGAAATCTAAAGTTCATAATAGGTTGGACAAAAATTTGGAAAATTGTTTGAGAATATATGTGTCATCGTATGAGTTGGATACGTATCCCTATGATAGAGCTTTGGCATATTGGAAGTCCCTAGCGGACCGAAGAGGTATCACTAATATTCTTGATAATGAGGATAATGACACTTGCAGTGATCAGATTATGGTGAAGCAGAATTCAGATATGCTTACTAGTTCTTTTGGAGAAGTCGAGAAGTGTTTGTTTCAACTTCCTCCATTGTAAAATTTCAATGATTTAAAAAAATCATATAATTAATGGTATTCAGGATTTGATATCATTTGTCTTCGTTGATAAGACTTTTTTTCATACCATAGCTTTATGTCTATGTTGAAAAATTTATGTTTTATGCTTTGGCTTTGAATTAAATGAAAATTTTAAAACCATGCATGCATGTATCATTAGTAAATGAAAATTTTAAAACCATGTATCATTAGTAATTGAAATTTTTTTGTTTTATGCTTTGGCTTTGAATAAAATGAAAATTTTAAAACCATGCATGCATGTATCATTATTAAATATTTTTTATAGAATGTGTTGTATGTAGTTTAGAAAGCACAATGTAAAAATGTTAAAACCATGCATGCATGTATCATTAGAAAATGAAAATTTTAAAACCATGTATCATTAGTAAATGAAAATTTTTTTTTATGCTTTGGCTTTGAATAAAATGAAAATTTTAAAACCATGCATGCATGTATTAGTAGTAAATATTTTTTTATAGAAAGTGTTGTATGTAGTTTAGAAAGCACAATGCAAATAGCATAATACTCAAGTTATGGAAATAACAAAACAATATAAATGGAAATATCCTACCATGAGAAAGCATTCTAGTATTTAAATCCAATACCATACTCTCTATACATTCATACTCTCTATATAACATTCTATACATTCATACTCCCAATAGGTTGTTTAAGAAATTTTATACATTCACACACTTATTCTATACATTCATACTCTCTATATAACATATAGTTGCATCAACCAAAGATTATACTCTATAAGTTTATCTAGTCTGCCAAAATATAAATGGAAATACCCTACCATGAGAAAGCATTCTAGTATTTAAATCCAATACCATACTCTCTATGTAACATTCTATACATTCATACTCTTATTCTATACATTCAAACTCCCAATAGGTTGTTTAAGAAATTTTATACATTCACATGCTTATTCTATACATTCATACTCTCTATATAACATATAGTTGCATCAGCCAAACATTATATTCTATAAGTTTATATAACACATAGTTGCATCAACCAAGTGTTAAGATTCAAAATTTAACTACCTAAAGAAAGCCTATAATAATATCATGAATAAACTAAAAATTTAAACCCATGCATAGATGTATCCTTCGTAAACTCAAGCACAATTGAAATAGCATAATACTCAAGCTATAGAAATAACACATGAATATAAATGGAAATAACATAATACTCAAGTGATGGAAATAACACAAGAACATACATTGTAATTGTAAAAATGCACAAAAATATACATAGAAATAGCATAATACTAAATTTATGCAAATGTCTTAATTGTTAATACTCAATTCATGAAAATATTTTTTTGAAAATGTCTTGAATGTCTTGACTTTCTCATTCCTTAGATTTGGGGCTAGAGGTAGTTTCAGGTTCTTTTCCCTTTTCTACTGCCTCTACAGTCTATTGTTCAGGGGGTACAATTCCTGCATCTAATATCTCCACTACCTGTACTTTAGGTCCTTCCTCATCAGGCTGCTTATCAGTCTTCTCCTCCATTGCTCCAGATCTGACCAAGACGTTCTCTACTTTTTCTAAGCCTTCGAGCAACTCATTTTCTTCTTTTGCAGCATCTTCGGTTACTAGTGCAAGAACTTCTTTACCTTTCTTCTTAAGAAAAATATCAGGATCAAACCCGTGTAGGATTATGATCCTCCTAAAAGTATTGTTCTCTCGAACTATTTCTTGAGCCCTTTTTTTCATTGACTTAGAAGCCAACAAGTAATCCTTTGCCATTTGTAGATAATCTTGCAGGTTTTGAACCTGCTTCTTCAGATTTTCAAAGTTGACCTACAAAAGAAAAAATAAGAAAGAAGTTAGTAGACAATTACATTTAAAAAAATAACAAATAAAATTTAGAAGACATTAGTCTAACCTCAACAACATTCTTTGCAGCTACAACAACAACTTTTTTCTTGTCAAATACCCATTGATTAAAATAAGCCTGGGCTTCAACATTTATGTTCTCCAATCTGTTCAACATAATACTTAAAATTTCATCATGATAAGAAGTTGTAACCTTCATTGTGCTAGATTTAGCTTGATGTAGTAGAGCATCAAGCTTTTTCAGTTCATTTTCAACAAAAGAAAAAATTTTTCCCTTTTTGAATTTTTTTGAATCGAGCATTTATTTCCTTTATTAAAACTTTGGCCCGATACTCCCATTGTTTCATTTCTTTTACATCTCTAAGCAATGAATCTATGATGGTTGCTTGACAATTGTCAGATACTAAAAGACTTTCAAAAAAATTTACTTTGTCATCCTCAGTTAGAGGATGATGGGTGCCAGTTTCCCTAGGAGGAGATGAGATCTGAGGAGATTCACTTGAATATTCTGCTTCTACTTCTCGAAGCAAATATGTTGCTTGAAACAAATAGGGCATGTTGCCCTGTAAAAAGTAATCCTCATCAAGTGGAGGATTAGGTAACCCCACAACTAAAACTTCCTGTACATTTGTAAAATTACCAAAAGATATATTTTTAAATCCTAAAAATTCCTTGGTTGCTCCTCCCTTGGATGGAAGAAATCATTTTCCACCCATACCTAGTTGACCTCGCATTTGTTGTTGGCATGGTGGAGGAGGGGGCGACATCATTTGTTGTCTTCCTTGAGTATATTGTTGTGAAGCAGCTTAAAAAATCACAATAAAATTTTGTTACAAATTTTGTGAAGGTAGACTATAAAATTTAATGTAAATGTATTAGACTTACTGGTCAAAGATGAGATCTCTTGCATAGATACACCTTGTAATGGAATGTTTGTGCACCGTACATCTGAAAACATATTAAAAAAATTCATTAAAATGATAGATTATAATTTTAAGTAAATGAATACATGAACCCAATCTTGAAATAGAAAGCTTACGTGTAGTGGGTATGGCCTCACTGATATCAACAACACTAGTTGGTAGTTGATGAGTAGGTGGAGGTTGATGAGGATTAGGAGAATTAGAAGACCTTAAGCGTTTTGAAGATCTTCTATGTAGTGGTGTCGATTTCAAAGGTGTTTCAGAATCTCCTATTTCTTCTGGATTATGACCTCTGATAGCAACATATCTTTTTTTTTGGTAAGTTAATAACTTTATTAAAAATAGGGCATTTGAAAGGTGCCCTAACGCCTTGTACAATAGAGGAGCAAAAGAGGAATAGATGAAAGGAACCTCAAAACTATGAGCTAGAACAAAATTACATCCTCAGACTAAAAGGAGCTAAAAGAAACAACCTTTGACAAAAAGGAACAGAGAGACAATAGGCAGAAATATGACAGAGCCCAAAAAGAAACGATCCTCCACTAGAGCCAAAAGAAATAACCTTTGACAAAAAGGAACAGAGAGACAATAGGCAGGAAGATGATAGAGCCCAAAAAGAAACGATCCTCCGCCATAAAGGAACACAAAAAGAGATGATCCTCCACCTCAGAGGAACCCAAAATAGAGGAAGAGCCAGAGCCATCAGCCATCAAGGGGAATGTCCATCTGCATGAGAGATGAAGCAACACCTTCCAGGCCAACATATTTCGCATCTATTTTAGAAATATCTTTAGAACTATCCTTAGGAACAGTAGTGCAAGCATCCTTAGCAATCTCCATAACATCTTCATCATTGACAACATCTTTGACGTCAGTTTTGGTATCAAAGGATACCTCAGCACCGGCTAAGACTGGAACATTATCAAAATTATCATAGAAAAACAAGAGGCTTAGTGCATGGCACTGTTCTTTGAGAGTTGATATCACCTTTCCAATGGCCAAATGAGCAGTTTCAAGATGATCAATGGTGGCTGAAGTAGCATGCACAACCAGCTTGTGAAGATACCTTTCAACTAGGTCAGGAGAATTAGACTTGTCCTTTGGAGTTTTTACAGAGGTGGACGAAGGGGTTTTGGCAATTTCTTTATGTTTCAACCTCTGGGAGCTATGGACAGGGGTCTTTTCAACTTTGACCTTCTTCCTAGTGGAAAAATCAGAAATAGATTTGCCCCCTTTGTCTTTTCTTTTGGATCTGGAGGTTCTGGGGCTCGAGGTTGAGGAAGAATTCTCTTCGTCAAAATCAGGGGTAGGGAGATTACCTGAAGGGAAATGCAGAAGGAGGAACTTGTAAAGGACCTTAAAAAGACCCTGGTGACAAGGTTTGGCCTCATCCTTCTTGGAACGGTTAGTGGTGATGGTATAGTCCATGGACCAGAATAAGGCGACAGGAATGTTCATCATTTTTGAGTCCCGAAAGTGATTTACAAAAGCAAGATGAAAACAACAAAGTTGGGACTCGGGGTTGTCACAAGTAAAATATTACATTATTGGCTTTAGAATTTCTTTCTAGGGTGTTGACAAGTGATGACGAAACAAACCTTTTTTTACCTTCTTGTGGATAGGTGAATTTTTTTGAAGAGTGTCAACTCCGCCTCCCAGTTGTGCTTATTTCTTCTGATAATTTTTTCATCCAAATCTTGCCCCGTCAGGTCCACCAGCAACTCGAAGGAAATCTGGAACTGGACGTCATGGATGGAAACAAGACCATTGTCCCAAGTTGTCATGAAAGCCTTAGTTACCTCGTCGTCCACTCCGTAGAACATGTTGAAGAAATCAATGATTCCTTTTTTATCTTTGAACATATCAGTGGAAATAGAATCTAGTTCAACAGTCTCGGGCTCAATGAAAACAACTTTCCCTTCCTTCATGGTTGCAAAAGGAAATAAGGAAGGAAAGAAATTGGAAGGAAAAAAACATAGACCCAAAGGAACAGAAATGAGAATATGCATCCACTGATAAAACCAGAGCAGGAATAAATAGAAAGTGAAGCTTGGCCAAAAAGGAAAACCCTGACAGAAAGGAGAATAATGGTTAGAGCATTGGGCACGATGCAAAAAAGGGTGATAAAAATGGGTAGGAGTAATAGGGAAAATCACCATCCCAAGGAAGATGGATCTTCTGGTAATACTCACACAATGAAGCCAATGGCAAAAGCAGGCACGAGAACCAGAAAGGATTGGGATGCTCATTCCAGGAGGCCTCGGGAGAATGCGAAAGACAAAGCATTGTGACAGGGTTCTCGAAAAGGCAAAAGTATAAACATCATTCCACATGAGGAAGAGATGATTTAAAATTAGGGTGGACCTAGCATCGGGATTCCTCATGGAAACAATTATCAAAAAATAAGGGGCATAAGTGAGAGGCGGTGGAGAACTTGGAAATATAAACATAGAACCCCTTTTCAAAGAAAGATAATGTGAATGATGAATAATATCTCCGTTTTGGATTTTTTTGGAACTTTGGACATGGACCCAATGAATCACGAAAAAAGGAGGTCTTGGGCAATGTAAAAATCAAGGATTTCGAGATTCATCATGACTGATGGTATTTTGATCGCATTTGACCAACTTGGCAACTTCATTGGGGAGGACATCCATCCAAGTCATTAATCCTTGTGCATTGATGCCAATGTTGGCCAATTTGTCAGCTACAGAATTGCCTTCCCTGAAAGTGTGTTGAACCACAACATTGACTTGCTGACGCAGAATTTGCTTGCTTTCTTCAACAAGATTCCTGATCCTCCAGCTGTTGGGTTTGGAGGTTTTTAAAAAATTGATGATATTAAGAGAATCTCCTTCAACGATGACTTTTCTAGGAATGTCTTTTAAGAACTGAAGACCTCTCCACACCGCTTTAGCTTCAGCAGAATGATTGGACAGGATTCCTAAAGGTTCAGAAAAGGCAAATATGGAATTGCCAAAGTGATCACGGAGTATTCCTCCAGCACCAGCAACGCCAGGATTACCTTTTGCAGCGCCATAAAAATTAAGCTTAACCCACCCAAATGGAGGAGGTTGCCATTTAATGTTGGTCCTAGATGAAGACTGATTAGCAGGCCTTGGGGTATCAATAAAAATATCACAGGACTTCAGGATGACCTTCTCAAAAGATGAACAAGGAAAAGGATCAAAAGGAGCAGCAAGGGCATTTTCCTTAGCATAAAGGATAATTTTACTGGCAATAATGTTGGCATCCAAGGATTTCATGTCAAATATTCTTTTGTTGCGTTCTAGCCATATTTTCCAAAGGAAATGATGCAAACAAAACTTCCAAAGTCCTCTGAGTATAGGATTTTTGAAAGGATTTGGCCATTGTTGGAATAATTCGACAATGGAAGGAGGATAGGCCTAGGCGATCTTGAAGGTGAGGAATAGTTTGTTAAGCACCATTCTTGAGAAGGAACAAAATAAGAAAAGGTGAGAAGTACATTCCCAATCAGAAAGGCATAGATGGCATCTGTTAGGCAAAAGAATACCTCTTTTTATGAGGTTTTCCATGGAAAGGATGTGATCTTGAATGCATAACCAGGAAAAGGAGGTAATCTTAGGGATCAAATATTTGGTCCAAACAAGCTTGAATGGGATAGGATTTTCAATAATGTTGAGAGAGAGCAAATATGCTGACTTGATAGTGAAATCTCTAGAATCAGTAGGTTCCCAAATAGGACAATCAGACTGGTCATTTGAAGGAATTCTGATAGTGGAAAGTTGATTGTACAAACAAGAAATTTCATTATCATGATCAGGGACATCAATCCTTCTCCATATTTTATGACCATCGATACAAGATATGAAATTTACCACAAGAGGTCCAACCAACTGATTAGTGATATTCCTCAGCCTTTGAAACAGAGGATTTTGATTGAGAGGTCGGTCCCCAATCCATTTGTCATCCCAGAAAGAAATAGATGTGCCATTACCAAATTGCCACCTTAGACCTTTGAGCAGGAGGGAACGAGCTTCACAAATAGCCTTCCAGAAAGTAGACCCTGAAGAAGGCACCTCTCCATGAAGGAAATGGGATCCCTGAAGATATTTCCTCTTTATGATCTTGACCCAATGAACATTTTCGTTAGAAATCAAATGCTAGGCTTGTTTGGAAAGAAGGGAGAGATTAAGAGGATAAATTCTTCTGAGCCCTAGTCCTCCCTACTCTTTAGGCTTACACACTTTATCCCAAGCAACCAAATGAAATCTGTGTTTATTTTCAGATCCTGTCCAGAGGAAGTGTTTTTGGATTTTTTCTATTTTTTCGTAAACACTCACAGGAGCTTTGAATAGAGAAAGGAAGTAAATAGGAATACTCTGAAGGTAAGCCATGGTGAGAGTAATTTTCCCTGCTTGAGATAAAATATTGCTCCTCCAAGTGGTGAGTTTTTTTTGAAGCCTCTCAATGACATTGTCCCATAAGTTGTCTTTGACATTCCTAGTGAAGAGCGGTAATCCTAGATAGGTTGAAGGCAAAGGAGCTATGGAACAATTAAGGATGTCAACAATGATGTTCTATCTTCTTGGAGGAGTGTTGAGGAAGTAAAGTTTACTCTTTTGAAAATTTATCCTTTGACCTACAACAAGCTCATATAGGAAAAGTATCCTCTTGATAATATTTGCTTCATTGACAGATGCGATTGTGGACAACAGAGTATCATCAACAAATTGTTGATGTGTGATGGGATCGCATTGAGATGTTGTCTGGATTCCAGAAAGGAGACCAACATTTTTTTTTGCAATTATTGCTCTTCCCAAATCCTCAACAGTGATTATAAATAAGAGAGGAGATAAAGGGTCTCCTTGCCTTAGACCTCGACTATTTTGAAAATATCCTGCAGGAGAACCATTGATGAGGATAGAAAACCAAGCAGAAGAAATGCAACCTTTAATTAGAGAAATCCATTCAGGGTGGAAACCAAACTTGCTCAGGATAGCAAAAAGGAAATCCCAATTTAGTCTGTCATAAGCCTTGTTCATGTCCAATTTGAGAAGGAAGGCAACTTTTTTGTTGATTGAGACTGAGTGGATTGCTTCATGCACTGAAATGATGTCATCCAGGATTGATCTACCTTTGATAGAACTTCCTTGGCTCTGATTAATAATCAAAGGCATGACTTCCCTCATGCGAATGGTGATGGCTTTTGTTAAAATCTTGTAGATGACATTGCAGAGACTAATTGGCCTGAAATCATTGAAATTACATGCATTGGGATTTTTTGGTATAAGTGCGATGAAAGTGGAATTGAAACCCCTTGGAATGATTTTGGAGTGTTGAATCTCTCTTATGGCTTTGCAAACATCCCTGTTGACAAGATCCCAAAAGGCTTGATAGAACCTTGGGGAGAAGCCATCCGGGCCAGGAGCTTTGTCAGGATCCATGGAGAACAAAGCATCTTTAATTTCCTCATCAGAGAGAGAAGCCATGAGTCTGCTATTGATGTTATCAAAAATAATATGAGGAATGAATTGAAGGAAAAATTCCTTAGCCATATGAGAATTTGGTCTATTTTCTACCTGAAGAAGTTGCATGAAATGGGAAACACCTTCATTCCTGATTTCTTTGATATCATTGATGATTTCTCCATCCTGAGTATGGATTTCCTTAATTTTGTTATTGCTTCGGTGTCTCATGGTAGAAGTATGGAAGAATTTGGTGTTAGAATCTCCTTTTTGGAGCCATAAGTCATGGGATTTTTGTCTCCAAAAAATTTCTTCACATTGGAGAATGTTGTGATACTTGGATAACAATTCCTTCTCTTCTTTTTTTATCTCAGTAGTATAATCACCATTCTCCTGGTTATTTTTTTCAATCAAAGATAACCTCAACATTACATCCTGCTTATTATGGAAAAGGTTGCCAAATATATCTCTGTTCCATACTTTGATATTCTCTTTAATTATTTTGAGTTTCTAGGCCAAAATGAAGGAAGGTTTTCCTTGAACATCAGTTTGCCACCATTGATTGATTCTTTCCTTAAAGTCAGGATGTTGCATCCACATTGCTTCAAACCTGAAAGGGGTTTTGTAGATTTTTGGATTATTTGTGTCTAGAAGAATGGGACTGTGATCAGAGCCAATTTTGAGGAGTGATTGAAGAGTGGCATCTCCCCAGTTGTCAAAGGCTTCCTGAGAAAACAACACCCTATCTAATTTAACTTGAATTAGCTATGATCCACACCTTCTATTTGACCATGTGAACTGATTGCCTTTTAGATTAACATCGATCAAATTTTGTGCATTAATGAAATCCTGAAAGTCCTCCATACTCTTAGAAAAAGAGCCAACTCCTCCCCTTTTGTCAGAAGGAAACAAAGGGGTGTTGAAGTCACCAACAAGAATCCAAGGCAGATTGGAAAAAGCATTTCTAATTGAGGATAAAGTATTCCACATATGAAATCTCCCAGAAATGGAATTGGGAGCATAGATGTTAGTCAGAACCCATGAACAATTGTTGTCTTTATCAAAAAAATTTATGCTCAAAATCTCATCGTTAGAATGGATAAGATTTCCTTCCACAAGAGAAGGATTCCATAGACATAAAAGACCTCCAGAAGCACCCCTGGCATTGCAAGCGCAGAAATCACAATTTTTCCAAATAAAATTGTAGATATTTTTATCAAGAGGTTCACTAATCTTGGATTCTTGAATCACAAAAATAGTCGGTCTGATTTCTTTCCTTAATGATTTAGCTAGCTACTTCTTAGCTATGCCATTAAGGCCTCTCACATTCCATGAGAGGATCTTCATTTGGAGGATTTGGAAATTCTTTTGCCTCCCTTCCCTTGTGGTTGGGGAGGTTTGGTACTCTTTATTTCTTCCTTAGAAATATTAATTCCAGTAGAGAACAAGGTTTTTTGTACACCATTAGCAATATCTTCATGTGCATCTTGGTTCCTTTGATCAGAGTGAGAAGGTCTTCCTCTCTTTTTTCCATTCCACAATCTATGGGAGACTTCTTTTGGCTCCGAAGGATTTTGGGACTGAAAGTAGAAGAGGAGATTCTCTGAATCACAGGACTCACAGGTTCAAGGAAGGATGAAGGAATAGAAGCATCTTCAATCATGGGTTGTTTATCCTTTAGAGAGAAGTCCTCGGTCGAGGGTTCAGGGTTCACAAACAAGAGCTCAGAAGATGGTTCTTGAATAAGTTTCTTCGGATCCAAGGGAGGATTGGAATTGGAATTTGGATCATTATTTTTATCAAAAATATCCTCAGAGTTTAAATCCGCAAGAATTTGAAATTGAAAAGGGTGAGCAAAAATACTGACCTCATTAGATGCATTCACCAAAGAAATATTTTTCCCTTTATCATCAGGAGAAATAATGGAAGGGGCAGTGTTATGTCCTTCTTTGATTCTATACTCTTTGGTAGGCTTGAAACTTATTCCTCTGGATGGAGGAAATTTTCTCTTATCCTTCCTTGACGAAGCCTGAAAGGCGTTCTCCTTAGCCATGGGAGTAGAGTCATTCATTCGCTCAGAAGAGGCCACGTGTTTCGTGAGAGAAGGACAATGAGCACGAAGATGACCCTGAGTTCGACATTCAATGCAGAAAGGAGGTTTGTTCTCATACTCAATGGCTTGTTTGAGGAGAGAAGTTCCAAGTTCCAATTCCACAAAGGTAGGAAGTGCAGAATCAAGGTTTTCCATAATGCAAAGGTGGGCAACATGCATCCTTGATCTGGAGAGAGTTACCTTGTCGATGAGAAGTAGATCTCCAATAGTCGAAGCCATGGATTTGAAAATAGATTCCCACCAAAGGTGCCAAGGTAAGTTTGGAAATCTGACCCAGATAGGAGCAAAGTTAATGCTTTGCATTTTTGGGTTGAATTCCGGATTCCATTTCATCAGAAAGACACTCTTTGACCCAAGGAACCAAGGTCCTCCAGATAGAATTTGAGCAACATCTTCTTTAGTATTAAGGCGAACTCCAAAAAAACCCTGGAGAGGCCAACTATTTGCAAGGTCCCTCGAAATTTCCATCTGGAAAAAGCCCAGCGCCTGATAATGTCAAGATTTGGATTACCTCCAACCACTTTCCCGACCAAGGAAAAGGATTCTTCAACAATGAATTTTTTAGCAATGTCAGCAGGAATCTTGACCCTATTCCCAGAAACCTCGAATGGGGGGGGAGAAAAGGTAGAAGTGGAAGGCCCACTTAAAACCTTTGTGAAGGAAATCTTGGGAGAAGAAGGAACATGATCCCCCCATCTATGCTCTACCTTTTCAGAAGCAGTATGAGCCTGATCTCTGATAATCTCAGTGGTTTTGAAAGCTTCCTCCCACCCTGAGGAAAGGAGATGATTTTTGATAGTCTGGCCATCGATAGATCTAGTGGAGCCCACAACCTATTCAGAGGAGGAAGAAATGCCAGCTAGCATAGAAGTGGGACCAACATTGGAAACAACCTCATTTCCTCCAAAAGTTTGATTTCCAACTAGCGCAGAAGTGGGACCAACATTGGAAACAACCTCATTTCCTCCAAAATTTTGAGTGAGCCCATTTCCATTCTCAAGGGGACCAATGGAGCCCACCTCCTGAATGAAGGATAGTGAATTGTCCGCTTCAACAGAGAGGGAGCCATCCTCCCACCTTCCAAAAATTTGAAAAAAATCCTTCCCGCCTTCAGCAGTTTGAAATCCAGAATCACCAACCATATTCAGTAGTTGTAGCTTGAAATTTTTTCAAGCAATAAAAACATATAAACATAGCAACATATCATTTTAAGGAGAAATAGGATGTCCTTTTCTACATTTATGTATAAATTTAAAAAAAAAAAAAAAAAAAAAAACTATAATTGAATATAAAAATTATAAGTTTCATATACAGTAAAATTTACCTGCACCTATTGTACTATCATGGCACTAGAGACTATGTGTGAGTGTAGTGAATGGGTACTTTAGAATTCTACAAATTATGATAATATTCATAAAAAATATATATAATTGCATGTGCTGAGAGTTAAAGCAGTATTGGTTTTAATAGGGTGGAGTTTCATTTTGATCCGATACGAAACATAGATGCATCAATCAATTTTTTGGTGTGCAAGGCAATGAACCAAATTTACCAACACCCAGAATGGAATGTCTATTGTTATTCCTTGCAAAATGAGTTTGGCTTGGAAGAATTGGGTACATCCTTGAAGAAACTTGTTAGAAATAGTTGCTAAAATCAAGCCCCTTCTGGACTTGGTAGCGAAAACTGCAAAAAAATTAGTATTTTTAAAACCCTAAATTTCAACTTCAAATAAATATAAAAATATGCAGAGTTATATTTATCAAATATTTTGAAGGAACATCAAATTTGATCTCTAGGTAGTCTTTGTCTTCATCAAGTAATGGGAAATTCGATGTGATAGCATCACAATTATTGTGAGGCAATGTTGTCAATTTAGAGACGTTTGAGGGTGTGACAAAAAATCTTATGCTCTTGTTGTCAATATTAATATTGACAGTGGTCAAATCCTTTTCGTAAGCTGCAATAATCTTCTACAGTAGTTTGATGTCTATTTTGTACTACGGTATTGACACTAACCCATGAAGAATAGAGTCAATGATCCATGACATGTCATAACCAGGTGTTAAAATATCAAAAATAAGGGGGCAAACAAGGTTTTTGAAATTAATTTTGGATGAAACAGGGATGGAAGGGGATGCCATTGGTTTATTTGATAGGGTAAGGTACGAGGGACTTAAGAGCAGGGCATAGGGTGGAAAGTAATATGTTCATAATTTTTTTGAGATACAGTGAAAAAAGGTTAAAAATTAACTCTAGAGATAAAAATATGAGAAAATTTAAGGAGGTACAGTGAGAAAAGCTTAAAAATAATTTTGGGTGAGAGAAAGGTGAAAAGGATGTGCTCTGCATTATAAAAGGGTAAAAAATGACAGTCTATGCCTTTATATAGACTTTTTACATGCATATATTTAATGCATGGTGGACATATGGAATCTAAGTATTGGACATGTGGCACAATTACAACCCATAAATAATGTTACCATGTTTTGCAATCGATAAGTATTGCAGCTAATTCTTGCAATTGATCGACATTCCTACAACCGATCGACATTCCTGCAACTAATCAATATTCCTACAACCAATAAACATTGTAGCTAATCCCTACAACCGATCAACATTTCCTTATTTACTACAACTTATCGATAATTTACCCTTTTTGTTATAACCTATCGACATATGATCCTTTATTCAACTGCTCAACATTTTTGCAACCTATCGGTATTCCTACAACCAATCAATATTTTTGCAACCTATTGATATTCTTGCAATCAATCATCATTCATGCAACCAATCATCATTCTTGCAAACTATCGACATTGTTTCAACCTATCAGCATTCATACAACCAATCAACATTGGTACAAAATATCGACAACCTATTGGTATTGCTGCAACCTATCAACATTGTTGTAAACTATCAGCATTGTTGCAACCTATCGATATTGCTACAAATTGTTAGCATTACTGCAACCTATCAATTTTGATGTAAACTATTGGTATTATTACAACCTATCAACATTGTTATAATGTATCAACATTCCTACAATCAATTGATATTTTTGCTACCAACATTGCTCTACCAATAGAATATTGCAACTGATCATCATTGCTACAACCTATCGATATTTTTGCAACCTATCAACATTGCGATAACTGATCAACATTGTTACTACCAATCAAAATTATTACAATGTATCAATATTACTGCAACCTATCGATATTGCTACAACCTATTATCATTGTTGCTATCGATCGATATTACTACAACCTATCGCCATTGCTACAACCTATCAATATTGCTGCAACCTATCATCATTCCTACAACCTACCAGTAAAAAAAGTTACAACAATGATGATAGGTTGTAGCAATCATCATTCTTGCAACCTATCATCATTCCAACAATCAATCAACATTACTACAACCTATTGGCAATGTTGCAACCTATCAATATTTTTATAACCTATCGATATTGCTCTACCAATAGTATGATTCAATTGATCGTCATTGATGCAACCTATCGATATTTTTACAATTTATCAACATTGTTGTAACCTATCATCATTCCTACAATTGATTGACATTAATGCAATTGATAGGTACTCCTACAACCAACTATTAACATTGGTGCAACCTATCGATATTGTTGCATACTATCGATATTGCTCTACCAAAAGTATGTTGCATCTGATTGTCATTGTTGCAAATGATCACCATTGTTGCAATTGATCATTATTAACCCTATAAATCCTCTACTGCAATCGATTGTCAATATGCTATCATCAAGCTTAACTATCAATAGTTAGTCTATCAACTAGTTTTATAATTTTTGGTGAAAAATAAAGGTAATTCACCACTGTTTTATATTTTTTGGTGAAAAATAAAGGTAATTCACCATGTCTCCTACATGAATTTGTCTAGGATTCACCTGGATTTCAAAATTGATTCACCTGGATTTCAAAATTTATTCACCTTTTTTTTTATAATTAGATTTTGGGTTCGACCCTTTAAGCATAACCTTGGGTCAAGTAAACCTTTACAAATTAGAATTACAATGTTTCCACTAGATTCGACATGAAATGATATTTCAAACACCTATAAATAAGGCTATATTGGCACACGATGATGCCTTAATTTCAAAGGAAAAACAAAGAAGCTTCCAAACAAGGGTAAGTTACTCTTTTACAATTTTTATATGGAGAATATTCTTTGATGCCTTTTTGGCCTACTCATTTTTACTCATACATCCAAATAAGTCCAAATCTAAAATTAACTATCCTACATACACATCCTGCATGACCACAAATTTTGAACTATTGTGTGACCGTTGGTTGTCAAAATAATACAATATAAAAGCAACAAATTAAAAGGACAAGCAAGATTCTCATTTTATATTCAAAGGTTTTTTGACTTATCAATTCAACTAGTCAACTATTCCAAGTCTAGGTGGGCACATTCAACCAATTTCGTCTAGTTATATTATGTAGTGTCTCAAGCCAAGATATGAAATAAATAAAATAATCCTCACATTCAAAATGTGGAACTATTACAAGCCAAAAAAAGGTCATATTGTGATCAATTTCTATGATAGGTAGAGTGGTGGTCCAAGTATTTTCACATGTAGACACATCAAACTCTTCAAATGCACATGTCCCTTAGCATTACCTAGAAGTGTCTCCTCCATTTTTCTCTATGTGGTATAATGAGGTAAGGCAAGAACATATAAAAATACCAGCTATAGTGGTAGCAACCATAATGGCAAATAGAATATAAAGCTTTGATTTTGATTTAGGAGAGGAGAGCATCTACATGTTGGTCTAGGAGGATTTGGGTGAAGAGGAGCTCCAATTGGAGATTATATGTCGAGCTTCATGCAATTGTCTTCCATAAAAATTGATGAATTGTCCATGTTGGATGGGAAGATGTGCAATGTAGTTGAATCTAACTATGTGAATATAGATTTATTGTAAATATTTTCCATAACTTATGAGAAATCAACAAGCCTTCTTATTAATGCATGATTCAATACTGGATGACTTGTGAGTATGTACATCATAGGTGTATGTTCTTGACATGATATTTTATAATGAAAACAACTCTAGACTTGTTTGAATTTCAATGTGTAAATAACTAAACACCAATCTTGCTGGGATTTTGCATCTTGTGTCAACTACTAAATATAATAGTCGACACAGATACCAAATGTATTATTGTGTGTCCAAGGGATGTGTGTTGGCATAAAAATGTAAAAAATGTGTATATACAAAAACATGATGTGGAGGCTAAAATATGACTCTAATGGAATGGCTATATAGGTGCTCTCAAATAACTTAGAAAAACCTAATTCCAACATTTTTGGTTAATCGATATGGAGATGGCTGATAAGTGGGGGGAGTCGATTGCGCGCGTTCTGGCGATTTGGCAGGAAAACTTCTAAACTGACGTTGGGTGCTGCTCGTGGGCCTCTGGCCCGACAGATCTTCCCAGAGATTTGTTTGATTGTTTTTGCTCTACTTTGAATACTTGTAAGCTGTTCCGGGAGGGCCCGATGGGGTCTCCTCCAGTCTCTTCTGCTGGAAAAAAGAGTTCATACACTGAGATGCTGAAAGAAAACCCCTCACCCTCCACTGGTGAAGCGTAGAGGACTACTTTTCAGACGTTACTCAAGAACGTTGGCAAGGGTGCTTCTACACACCGAGTTAACGGTTGCCTTCCGCAATCAACTTCCAAACCAAAGATTATTATAGAACCGAAACTGGTCGAAGACACAATCTCCTATCGTGCTCATCACGACCTGATTTGCAAATTCATGGGTATCCGTCCCACTCTGAACTTTCTGCACACCTGGGTTAGACAAAATTGGGAGCCACTAGGTGAGTACTCCTTATGGCCTATTAGTAATGGATATTTCATTATTATTTTCTCTTCTTTAGCAGATAGAAACAGAGCATTTGAATCGTGAGAAGAGGAACCATGGCCCGACTGGGTTATTTTTTCAACCTTGGAGAGTGGGTTTTGACCCTCGTATCGAACCCACGGCAGTCCCGGTCTGGATCCGACTGTATGCTCTCCCGATGGAGTTCTGGGGTGAGAAGGTTTTAGAAATGATTGGTAACTCATTAGGCAGATTTATAGGAGTCTCCAGAGACACTATAGAGGGAAACATAGTTGTCTTTGCTAGGATCTGCTTTGAAATGGACATTAGCCAGCCTCTACCAGCCGAGGTGGAACTTGAGTTGACAGGGCTCTCCTGGATACAATAGTTAGATTATGAGGCACTACCTTTTAGATGCAGAGTCTGCCATAAGCACGGCCATCTGGCGAGGTTCTGCCCAAATATTCTGAGCACAAAAGTGGAGGCACCGCTTGGAAATCCAAATCACCCCAGAGAGGGCAAGTTTACCCCTGTCCAAGATCCATCTAGTATTCCTCAGGATTCTGATCTCCAGAAAGATGGTTTTGAACAACCGAAGCGAAGGAGAAATAAAAAGAAAAATTCCAAGGAGTAGGCACAACTTAAACCAACCAATCGGTATGAAATCTTTAAATCCCTAGTAGATCAAGAGGACCAAGTTATGGAAGGAGTGGATGGGAATGTTGAGGATATTAACATTCACTCTCAGGCTTTCCCTTCTTTTACTCCGGTCTTAGAACAGGTAATGGAACCCTCTGGGACAAGGTAGCCAGAGAACTCAGGGACACTGGTAATCCACTCCCCAAAGACAAATCGGTTATTAAGGACGTCAATATGGGAAGCTCTGAAAAGAACAGGGAAAGGCCGGTTCTAGGGATTTCCCAGGTGGAGAAGAGGTCTAAAAATAGTAATTCCCAAGGAGCAGGCAAAAAATCCAATAAGGATCTACTAGCAGTACAAGGAGACAAGTTGATCAATGGAGGATCGGTGAGGCCAATTGAGTCTTATTGCTCACAAGGTCCTCAATGATTATTCAATCCTGGAATGTTAGGGGTTTAAACAGCAGAACCCATCAATCTGTTGTTCAAGGACTTTTAGGAAAATGTAAAACAGACTTTTTTCTCATCCAGGAGACAAAATTGTCTGTAGATCTTATGTGCAAGACTGCTAACAGAATATGGCGGGGTGTTGATTATATGGATGTGGCTGCTCAGGGTGCCTCGGGGGGGATTGTTACTCTCTGGAACCCTCAAGTATGGACAACTTTATAACACATAGCTTGGAGGGGTGTTCTCACTTCTCTGTTTAGAAACAATGCCACAGCTGAACATGTTCTTATTACAAACTTCTATGGGGCTCAATGCTTTGATGGCCAGTGGCTCCAATGGCAAGCTGTACACAACATGAGGTCATCCCGGGAAGTTTTTGACTGGATCATAGCTAGGGATTTTAATGCCAAATTGTCTATTAGGGATCAGGAAGGTGGTGCCCCAGTTTTGGATCCTGGGGACCGGTTCTTGATTTCCCAAATCCAAGCCTTTAATCTGGTTGATATCAAAGGCCCTGGAACCTACTTTACTTGGACAAACAAGAGGAGAGAGCCACACAGCAGGAAGGTTAAGTTAGACCGGTTTTTGGTTTCTGAAGAGGCATTTATTAAATGGAATCTTAAGTTCCAGATTTTGGAAGGTCCAGTCTCAGACCACTATCCCCTTTTGTTGGAGGGAGGGCCGATGACAGGTCAACACCATAAGCCATTCAAATTTGAAAATTTTTGGTTGCAAAAGGAGGATCTCTGAAGGAAAATTCCACAGTGGTGGGAAGAATGTTGCCTACCCTTGGGGACTGCAATGTTCAAATTCCATAAACAACTCCATTTTGTCAAGTGTAAATTGAAATAGTGGAGACAAAACAATAAGTCGGACTTCCAGCTCCAAAGGGCCCCCTTGATGGCTAGATGGGAGGAGGTGCAAAAACACTTCAGGGAAGGTACCATAACTGAGCACCTTAAAGCTGAGGATGATGCTCTACGCAAAGCGGTTGAGGACATTGATAATCAAGAGGAAATTTATTGGAAACAGAGAGCAAGAATCACTTGGTTACTAGAAGGCGATAGAAATACAAAATTTTTCCACCGCTCATCCTGTGCAAGGAGACAAATGCATAACATGGAAGTCTCTCACGATGAGAATGGACACTCCTTTGATACTCTCCCTGGAATGCATTTCCACTCAATGGATTATTTCTCAAACCTTTTTAAGGAAAGTGGGGAACAAGATGTAGAAGCCCAAAATGAAGTTATTAATGTCATACCTTCTATTATCTCTCACGAAGAGAATCAGACTCTCCTTAGACCCATTGACAGTGATGAACTAAATAAAGTGGTCTTTGGGATGAGCACGGGAAAATTGCCAGGTCCAGATGGCTTTCCTATAGAATTCTTTCAAGCCTTCTGGGATACTCTGGAGAAATATGTTTTGGTCGTCGCAGAGGAGTCCAGAACTAATAAAAGAATGCTTAAGGCTCTCAATCACACCTTCATCACTTTAATTCCAAAAGGGGAGGGGGGGGTTCATCTCTCTGATTTCAGACCGATTGCCTTATGCAATGTTATTTATAAAATAATCACGAATATTATGGCTGAATGGCTGAAACCTTTTCTCCATAAAATAATTTTCTCTGAGCAAGGGGGTTTTGTTGAAGGAAGACAGATCTTGGATGAAGTGGTCCTTGCTCAGGAGGCAATCCATACAATGCAAACTTCAGGCAACAAAGGAATGTTCATAAATTTGGATATGTCTAAGGCTTATGACCGGGTGGAGTGGGGCTTCCTGGCAAAGATGATGGTTGCCTTTGGCTTCTCTCAGGACTGGATTGACTGGGTCATGAGCTGTATCTCCACACCTTCTTTCTCTGTTCTAATCAATGGGCTCCCCTAGACTCCTTTTGGAGCCTCTCGGGGTCTTCGTCAAGGGGACCCTTGCTCTCCTTACCTCTTCCTCATCTTAGCGTAAGGATTAGGTAGACTCTTCCCCGAGAAGACGACAGCCTAGGTGTGATAACAAGTATTAAAGTGGGGACAGAAGTTTTGACCCACTTACAGTTTGTGGATGACACAGGATTGGTTGGAGTGGCCAGCCTCAGGGAAGCAAAAGGAATTAGAGATACTTTAAACATCTACCTTTGGGCCTCAAATAAAGTCATTAATGATACAAAATCCAAAGTGGTCTTCTTCAATCTTGACCGAAGGTTACAGGAAAGAGTTACTGAGATCCTGGGATTTACTAGGACTTCTCTACCTGTTGTTTACTTGGGGGTTCCACTGCATTTCAAAAAACTGAAAATTGATATCTGGAAGGATCTTTTTGATGGCATCAAAGAGAAAATGAATCATTGGTCTCATAAATGGTTAAGATATGGAGGCCGACTAACTTACGTTCAATCAGTTATTCAGGAAATTCCAATATATAAATTCTCCATCCTGGCTGCCCCACATTCTATATGGAAAGAGCTTGACAAAATGGCCAGAAGCTTTTTATGGGAGGGTGCAAAAGGGAAGAAGAAATGGGCCTTGGTTGGATGGGATAAGGTCACCCAGCCCAAGGATAAAGGAGGGCTAGGACTGAGAAGCTCCAAGCTTAATAATCAAGCTTTGGCTGGTAAATTGTACTGGAGGTGGATTTCCCAGCCAACATCCCTCTTTAGCAGAATTCTTTCTAGAAAATACCTTGGCCATGCTCACCCCAATGATCTTGGATGTTTCCCTTTGGAGGGTAATGGATCCTTAGTTTGGTAGACTCTCAAGCTGGGAGCTCAAGTTATCAAAGATCAATTATTTTGGAAAGTGGGGAGAGGGGAGAAGGCCCGTTTTTGGACTGACTCCTGGGATCAGCACCCTCCCATCATTGTTGTGTTTCTAGAATTGCAACCCATTAAATCAGCCATAGAAGACAAGGGCTGGATTCATATTGAGAGTTATTTCAATACCAGCCACTTTGGGGAGTACAAGTTCAAAAAGTTCAAGAGGTTGGAAGAATGGCCAATTCCAATCCCACCGGAGCTGGCACCAATCTTAGAAAAAATTTTGAAAGCCAGGTTTCTTATTGGGTGGGATGAAGAGGATGAACTTGCTCGGGGCTTTGGGAACCTTGGGGTTTACACTGTGAAGGAGGGATTTAACCAGATTCTTCCAGAGCCCCCCCCACACTCTTTCTCGGTCCATGTTTGGAAGAAGATATGGCACCCCAAGGGTTGGTCGAAGGTGAATTTTTTTGCCTGGAAACTTATGCACAATGGAATTCTCACCTTTGAAAATCTTAGACACAGAGGCATCATCGGTCCTTCTCAGTGTGTTTTATGCCGCAAGCATGAGGAAACTGCTGATCATTTGATGTTTGAATGCCCCTTCTCACGGCAGATTTGGATGCGCTGGTTTTCCCACTTCAAAATTCAAGCCAACAGTGAGGTGACTCGGACCAATATTTGGAACCGATGGAAGAGAGGCAGATTTAAATCCAAAGCTCTTCGAATTGGCTGGGAGCTGGGTTTTATTTTTATTTGGTGGCAAGTGTGGCTGGAGAGAAATGCCCGCATTTTCCGTGAAACATTCTCTTCACTTGATGGAATATGGTAGGTTATATGGAGCAAAGTGGTGGAAACAGTTGCCATCTACGTTGAGGAGGAACATCAGTCTATTTTTGTGCCACTGCTTGATGGAGTTGTTGCTCTTGAAAGACAGGCTTAGGATAGATGGCACCCTCCCCCAGCAGGCTGGATCAAAATCAATACTGATGGAGCTGCAAAAGGAAATCCGGATAGTGTTGGTACTGGAGTTGTGTGCCGTGATCATGGTGGGTCCGTGCTTTACTGGGAACTGCACGGTCTGGGTCATGCCACAAACAATGAAGCGGAGGCCTTGGCTGTTAAATTTTCTTCTATCTGGGCTGTCAAGCAGGGCCATAAAAAGATAATTCTTGAGTTCGACTCCCAAATTCTAGTGGGCACTCTCGATTGCATGAGGAACTTTGATTTGCAAGCCTGGAGGTTGCGGAGTCTTGTCTCTCAGATAAAGGATCTCTGGAAAGAATTAGATGATGTGGTTCCCATCTATGTGAGTAGGGATTTCAACAAGGCGACCGATTTCCTTGCTAAGATAGGTGCTGAGAAGGAAGTTGGAGTGCAGATGCATAGTGATATGCCTATGGAGGATGCTGGGATTCGGCAAGGCCTTGAATGCTACCTATGATAATGTGCAAATTTTTTGCTGCTAAGGAAGGTTTTTGTTTCGTGACATGTAGCGGCGTCGTGGCCTCTTGTTGGAAGTTGTCGCGATATCACGATAGGTTTTGCCTTCTCAGCCTTAGAAAGGAACATGTCGTGAAATCGTGACATGTCGTGAAATCGCGATGTTTTTGGCACAGGGATGATAAGGAGGATTATCGTCATGATATCGCGACACTTTTGGTAAACTTGAGTAAAGGGCACATTTCATCCCGATATCGCGACATTTTTGTCGATTGGAAGCTGCATGGTAAAATTGTCGCGATATCGCGACAGTTGGGGCACACTGGCGTCAACTGGATTTCTTGTCGCGATATCGCGACAATTTTGAAGACTGGCTGCAATGAGGATTATCATCGTGATATCGTGACTCTTTTGGTGAACTTGAGCAAAGGGCACATTTCATCGCAATTCCGTGACATTTTTGTCGATCGGAACCTGCATGGTAAAATCATCGTGATATCACGACAGTTGGGGCACACTGGCGTCATCTGGATTAATTGTCGCGATATCACGACAATTTTGAAGACAAGTTGCAATGAGGATAACTTGTCGTGATATCGCGACAGTTTTGAAGATTGGGAACTGAAAGGAAAATTCATCGCGATTTCACGACACTTTTGGCACACTCATGACTTTGGTAAAAATTGTCGCGATATCGCGACACTTTTGAGGATTGGGAGTCAAGATGAGAATATGTCGCGATATCACGACACTTTTGCTGGCTGGGCGCTTCGAAGAAATTCCATCATGATTTTGTGACCCTTTTGGAGATTTGATGCTTCCTGGAGTTCTTGTCGTGATTTCGCGACGCCTGGGATGATAGACCGTTGGAGGGAGTTTCTGTCACGATTTCATGACTTTTTTGGCGAGTGGACGCGGAGGGCTTTGTCTGTCGTGATATCGCGACATGTCGCATTTTCATGATCGATGGCGCTGCTGCGGCCGCGACGGGGTTGATTGTCGCGATTTCGCGACATGTCGTAATTTCACGACATGTCGCGTTTTCGTGCCTTGTTGTCTTCTGTGCTCTGTGGGGGTTTGCATTGCCTTTGTGCTCTCCGCTTGTTGTCTAGTTCTCTGCTGCTGGTTGGGATGATTTTTCTCCCTTGTGTAATTGCCTTTTGTATTAATACAAGTTTTTCAATTTTTCAAAAAAAAACATTTTTGGTTAATCAATATATGAGACTTGAGGCTCAAGACTAACTTGATACAACATGATTGAAGTGACACATGCTAGGCCAAAGTGATAAGAAAATTTATGCTTCAATACCAGGAACTACAATGGGAGAATTTTCATTCCCATTATGAACCAAATTGGCCTCAGGGAAGAGGATAATCTCTCCAACCAAAATGAAGGCTCTGATACCAAAATAATAAGGATTCACATGGGCAAAATGGTCTTTAACTTTACAAAATATCAATATAAATATTTCATTAGCATAAATGACCCTAAATAACTTGTTTTACATGTGATCAATAGGCCACATAATATTAACAAGCTTGAAAATCCTCCACATGCCCATTGACATAGAAGGCATATAGATAGCCATGAAGGTGGAATATTACATTTCATATTTCAAAGGTGGTCCAGTATATTATATTACATTTTATATTCAAAAATGTGGGCCATAATATAAGATATTATATTTACATAAAAGGTGGACCATTAAATATTTTATATTATATTATATTATTTTGAGTCCCAATGTGAATCCCTATAAAATAATATAATTGATTAGTTGTCTCGATAGAAATAGCATCTAACCCATGAATTAGGATTATATATGAATCTAACTATGTAAATACAAACATATCATTAATATTTTCCATAAATTATGAGAAATCAACAAGCCTTCTGATTAATTCATGATTTAATACTGGATGGCTCCCGAGTATGTACATCATAGGTGTATGTTCTTGACATGATATTTTATGATGAAAATAACTCCAGAATTATTCTATTTTCAATGTGTAAATAACTAAACACCATGCTTGATAAGATTTTGCATCTTGTGTCAACTACTAAACATAATAGTCTTCCACATAGATACTAAATATATTATTGTGTGTCTAAGGGATGCGTGTTGGCATCAAAATGTAACAAATGAAAAATGTACATACAAAAATATGACATGGAGGCTAAGATATGACTCTAATGGAATGGCTATATAGGTTCTATAAAATAACTTAGACACACCCAATTTTAATATTTTTGGTTAATCAATAGATGAGATTTGAGGCTCAAGACAAACTTGATACAACACGATTGAAGTGATATAGGCTAGACTAGAGTGATAAAAAAAATTTACTTCAATACCAGGAACTACAATGGGAGAATTTTCATTCCCATTTTGAACCAAACTGGCCTCATGAGAGAAGAGGATAATCTCTCCCAACCAAAATGAAGGCTTTGATACCAAACTGATAAGCATTCACATGGGAAAAATGGGACTGAACCTTACAAAATCTCAAATTGAATATTTCATTAGCATAAATGACCTTAAATAACTTGTTTTACATGTGATCAATAGGTCACATAATATTAACAAGCTTGAAAAATCCTCCACATGCCCATTGACATTGAAGGCACATAAATAGCCATGAAGGTGGAATATTAGATTTTATATTTCAAAGGTGGCCCAGTATATTATATTTTATTTTATATTCAAAAGGTGGGCCATAATATAAAATATTGTATTTACATAAAAGGTGGCCCATTAAATAGTTTATATTATATTATATTATTTTGAGTCCCAATGTGAATCCCTATCAAATAATATAATTGAGTATTTGTCTCGATAGAAATAGCATCTAACCCATGAATTAGGATTATATATGAATCTAACTATGTAAATACAAACATGTCATAAATTATTTTCATAACTTATGAGAAATCAACAAGCCTTCTGATTAATGCATGATTTAATACTAGGTGGCTCTCGAGTATGTACATCATAGGTGTATGTTCTTGACATGACATTTTAGAATGAAGACAACTCCAAACTTGCTTTATTTTCAATTGGTAAATAAATTAACACCAATATTGCTAGTATTTTGCATCTTGTGTCAACTACTAAACATAATAGTCCTCCACACGGATACCAAACGTATAATTATGTATCTAAGGAATGTGTGCTGGCATAAAAATGTAACAAATAAAAAAAAATTATACATAAATAGGACATGGAGGCTAAAATATAACTCTAATAGAATGGTTATACATGTACTATCAAATAGCTTAGAAAAACACAATTCCAATATTTTTTGTTAATCGACAAACTAGATTTGAGGCTCAAGACTAATTTGATACAAAAAGATTGAAGTGACATAGGCTAGACTAGAGTGATAAGAAAATTCATGCTTCGATACCAGGAACTACAATGGGAGAATTTTCATTCCCATTTGGAACCAAACTAGCCTTAGGGAAGAATATAATATCTCGTAACCAAAATGAAGGATCTGATACCAAAATGATAAGAATACACATGGTAAAAGTGGGACTAAGCCTTATAAAATCTTATCTTGAATATTCCATTAGCATAAACAACCTTAAATAGATTTTTTAATATGTGATCAATAGGCCATGTAATATTTACAAGCTTGAAAAATCCTCCACATGTCCATTGACATGGAAGGCACACAAATAGCCATGAAGGTGGAATATTACATTTCATATTTCAAAGGTGGCCCAATATATTATATTACATTTTGTATTAAAAAACATGGGCCATAATATAAAATATTATATTTACATAAAAATGTGGCCCCTTAAATAGTTTATATTATATTATATTATTTTGAGTCACAATATGAATCCCTATCAAAGAATATAATTGAGCAGTTGTCTCAATAGAAATAACATCTAACCCATCAATTAGTATTTATATGTATGAACCTTGTATGGATGTTCATGGTGTGATATGAGATAAGAACCTTAGCATGCATAAGATGCTTTCCCATGGAAATGGGATTATATGGGAGAATGAAGATTCCAAGATCATAAAAATTGGAGATGAAAATTCTAAGGAGATTTTATTGTATTGTATATTCCTTTTTAGTCATAATGTTTTCAAATGACCTCAAATAGTGGTGTCATTTGAAGTGGTGGATTTCTTATTCAAAGGGCTTCAAAATGAGTGGTTGTTCAACTATCTATGCACTTATATCATAGAATAAATACTTTATCCAATGATGATATATTACATAGAAAGGATAAATAGTTTTATTTTATTAAAAAATATTGTACTTAGGTCTTGTGTTCTTTGAGTGCATGATCAATGGTGTCGAATACTTGTAAATATTGTGTAAATAAATATTTCACATTGAGAGGGAGAAAATATTAATTTAACCAAATTTCCAATATGCCCATAAGTTTTGTAATCAATATTTTGAATATGATATTTAGTAAACACTAGGCGACTGAAGATTGAAAATGTTCTTAAGGAATAGTAAGTACCATCTAAGTACCCTTTTGATCATATGGGAAGTGAAAGTCCATACCATACTTAAGGTGGATGTTTGAGCTTGTCCCCATCTAGAAGATGATGTAAATCAGTAAGGCCCAATATATTTGATTGTTTTTTATTAGTTGTGGGTGGCCCCATTTATAATTGTTGTGAACATTAGTGTGTGTCCACGTTTGCAACTATGATATTAAATAGATTTTATGCCCCTATCTAATTGTGTTTAATGACCTTGGATATTTGATTATCCCTATCCTTGGTTAAGTGTCTATTGAGGTCATTCCCACTATTGCTTGTTATAGATACTTAAGTATGTCCCTACTCATACTCTAAGTATACTTGATAAACTATTAATTCTATCCTAGTTCATCATATGATTAGTATCCATACCCATTTCTATATCATGAAGTAATAAGAGAGAATGTTGGAATTTATTACATCATAATGTGATAAATCATATTAATGTGAAAACAAAGTGAGTGGTTAAATCCACTCACATAGGAGTCTTGTGAATTGTTAACAAAGTCAATTTGTTAGAGGTTGTTAAGTAGTTGTAGGTAAGAGTCAATTTGTACCAACAATATATATTTAAATAGTTTGTTAAGTCTAATATTAGTCAAATAATTATCAAAAAATATTTATCTAATTAATATAATTTGTTTAGCCTCTTAAAGCTACAATAGTAAATCAGGATCTGATAACACTGTTGTGACTATAGAATGATAGTGATTTTACCTATAAATATAGTGAGATAATTTTCCTTTAGTTTATTAGCTTGTAACAATAATTAGAATGTAGGATCCTAATCCATATAAGTATAGAAATATAGATTAAGCTATAAATATATTAATGAGATATCAAATGAAAGGATAATGGTTATGAAAATAAAAGTCTAATTATGTTAATCTATCAAGACAATATGCAATAGATAAACAAAAATAGAAACTTTATAAAATATTAAAAAAGGTTCAAAGAGAAAATTTGGAAGCTTTGAATAAAAGGTCTACCTTGATGCTCATGCAAATCTAGTCCTAAGATATATCAAAAGGGGAATCTATAATGGAAAAATATTATCAAACTTACATGAACTCTAACGGTATTTATTAAAGCTCCTTTATTAACACTCTTGGAAAGGCTTTGATGAAATTGTGTGCAAATACCAATAGAAATTTTAGTAACAATTCCTTAGCATTCATTTAATAAATACTTTAACAAACTTTGTTAACATTATTTTTGAGATGATTTGTGATTTCCAAAAGGTTATCTTTATAGAAGCCATGGAATTCTAGATGATCTACTCATTTTATAAGGAAGAAAATCTATTTTCAAATGAGGCTACATGGGGTGATCAAGTTGATTAAATATGATTGAGGTTGGAGAACATGCATTGGATTTGGAGGATATGATTGGTTAGTAGATTTGAAATTTTAGGTGGATTAGAATTCATGATTGGTGATGGGCACTAAAGGAAGATTAGATAATGTTGGATAGATAGGTTTCTATTTTTGATGGGTAGTTGATGTTAGCTAGTTGTTTGTCTTATTTTTTTATTTGTGATAGTCAATAGCATTGGAGGTAAAATCACTTGCGGTGCTAATGATATTGATACTAATTCCAAAATACCCATTGGAAGGATGGTTGTATGAAAAAATATCAAATTTGACATTTTGGCAAAAGTGCTTATCCTTATTTAGAACCATCAATAATGTTATTTCCTTGGGTGTGATGCTTTTGATTTAGGGTATTAAATACCCCTTGGATGAGACTTTAGCTTGCTTGTTTGATCAAAATATTTGTCCTATCTAATAATTGGATTTTATTATGTTTATATAACTAATGACATGTTTAAAATTGATTGCCTATATTTACCCCTTTTTTATGTATTCATCAAATGATGAATGTGTCAAAAATGAGCTCATGTATTCCAACTTTAAAATAGATATATTTCATGATGATCTAGATTCAATATTAAATATATCTCATACTTGTTATAATTTGATTGTTTACAATGCAAAATATTATCTTTGTAGTAACAATAAATGTTATCATGCCCCATGTGACCCCTTGTATTTTTGATAAAAAATCAAGTTTCAATAAGGAAACTCGACCTAATTATGATCCACAAAGTTAAATTGATGAGAATTATGTTGAAGGAAGAAATAATATTAGAGGGATAGAGGGTAAAAATAAAATTATTTTTTCTATTATTGACCATGAAAATAGAGCTCTAGATGCACTATTATAGTACAGATTTTGATGGCTCACCAAGCATGACCCACTCACCAAATGATAGAGTACAATAATTAATATTTGGAGGAGTATATTGGCCTTAGGTATGTTATCTAAAACTTATCTATTATTTCATCTATTAAAAATAGAATTTAAAATAGAGGGTATTGTTTTTAAATTTTACTAGTACTACTACTCAATGCTTTTGTGCACTAGTGATGCTTTTACATAGCACTATTATAAATTATAGTACTTTATATCAATAAAAAAATTTATAAAAGTGAGACACTTCCACCGTGATGATTCTTTTGCATTTCTTATATTTAGGATGAATTTTTTTGATTTTAAGATAAAATTTTATTTTTTTAAGATGATTTGATATGTATGTGGTTGACCAAGATTTTTTGCTTATGAAGGTGGGGTTGTATATATTGGATTGAATAAAGTGATAATTTTATGCTCTTGAGGTTATTTAGGCATTTTTTGGTATGGAGGACTATGTTTTTATTGTAGTAGTAAGGATTTATCATGTGGCCCTAATGCCCAAGGTAGATTTTGATAGGATCTTATTTACGACCTTGGTAGTGAGATGGTATTCAAAGAAAAATATCTTTTAGATATCTATCATGATATGATGGTAATACTGGAGAGGTGCCCTTACTTATATTATATAGTCACAAATGTAAATCCTAGAGAGTTATTAGATTTTTTAATTTCAATGCATTTTAACATTGGTATCAATTACACATATGTCAAAGGCTAGATAGATATATAGACAATTCTATTAGCCTATCTTATTTTAGAAATTTTGATACCAAACACTAGTAGGTGGTTCTTCCAATAGGGAATGTGTGAGTATATGGATAACATGATTGAGTATTAGATAATTTTTCCTAGGGGCCAATGATTTTAGCATGATTATACCACATCTTGCATCATGTTGCCTATATATATGATATAAGCAAGAAATGTTATACACTTATTTAATTATGGATATGAGAGTGCTTGTAGCATGGCTTCTAGGGTTTCCTAGTATAATTAATGAGATAAATATGCCATGGACCTATAAATGGGACCATAGTTTTAAAGATCAAGAAAGCCACCCACATTATGGTATTTTGGGTGCAACATGGCATGTGATTGATGATATCAATTTGGATTGTCATGTTGTATCCATATAGGGGTCATTTAGGCTAGGTATAGGATGGTACAAGTTGGTAAGGATGAGGTGATGATGATTTTTTATGGGGTGATGGGGAGAGTGGGATATCTTCCATTTTGAGTGTGTGGTTTGATAGTTTTGATTGATTCAATACATCCATCTTGATTTGGTATGTTATAGGAGGATCACCTAGGAGTAGGGATTCAAGAGAGCATTAGATCTAAATTCATATCCATAGAAAGATATAGATGATTATATCATCCTTGACCCTAGTGTGTATGATCTAAGGATGAATGAATCATAATAGAGATTGTCTCAAACCTTACATCCTTAGTGGGTGACAATGGTAGGGCTACAAAATAGACAAATTATGTGGCCTAGGCAGAGGCCTCAAGAAGTGCAACAAGTAGTCCTTCCACTAGTCTTGTAGTGGTAATAATTCTAGCAATGATGATAATTTGCAACAATAATAGTAGCCACACCATTGGGGTAGGTACCTTGGTGATAGTGGTTATAGAGGATACTAGGATTAGCTAGTCATCACAATCAACACCAAAGTTAAAGTATGATATACTAGCTAGGATGATGACTAGCTTACAAGCTATAATGGTTGGATTGACATAAGATTGGGATGTAGAAATATTTAAGGTGATGACATGAATATAGGAGAGAGATTGCATTGTGCAAAAAACCTATGCAATGTAATCAACTATAATTAGTCTAACTATAGAGAGGGATATGACCATAACAAAGGACATGACTCTAAATATCAATGTCAATTGTTAGACTAGATTGTTGTGATGCAATAATAACACATTGTAGAGCTAGCACGAGGGCAAGAAAAAACAACATAGCTACAAGACAATTTGGAAGTGCAGGTCAAGTTTTTGACTCATTATCATATGACTTATCATGATACAATACTTTTCAACTAATAAATTCTATTATTGAGTAACAAGGATATGCACACACTCATGGATGGTCATTTATCATTTATAGTGCTTGATAATGATGTCATTTCTATAGGGACGAGGAAGAGCAACCGTAGATACCACACCTTAGAGACAACCCTATTTCACTCCTTTAGTATCAAATTTGTTGTATGATAGTGATAAATTGTATTATGATGAGTATGATACTATATGATGATGATGTATATATAGAATTGATTCTTTTTTATCTATGAATCTTATCTAAATTACATGTATAGATTATGATTTTATATATATTTAGGTTAATGTGTTATTTATTTATGATATGATTTCATCATTATGTTATGATGATGATTTTATTATGATGTTAATATTGATGTTATGTGATTTAAGAGATGGTTTCCATGTGATTATGTTATTGTGATTTAGAATAATGATAGTGATACTTAACAACTTTTGATTTAAAAATGTACAAAGATATGTTTATATATACTTTGGATGTGTCACAACAATATATCTATGATACAAACATGCACAAGCATATACATAAGAGATGTGCCCAAAGGAACTTTAGATATGCCATAATGATTTGCTATGATATAATATATTCTATAAAAGTAGATGTGACCAAGGGAACTTTAGATACACCAATGGTGTTTTATAATACAAAATATGATTAAAAAATAGATGTACATAGTGGAACTTTAGATACACCAAATGGTGTTGCTACTATGATCAAATGTAAGATAAAAAAAATTGTGCCCCCTGTAAATATCAAAGAGGTCTTTTTTTACTTGAAATTTTGATATATTTACCTCAAAACAAATATTCTCGAGGGCTTTGTAGATGTTCCAAATGGAAAAATAATTGTCTCTAGATAAATTTCATAGAGGTCTTTTACTATGGTTAATGGTGATAGATTTACCTCTATAAAAATGTCTTAGATGACTTTTATTGTGCCAAACGGTGATAGATTTACCTCTAGAAAAATATCTTAGAGGATTTTTAATTATGCCAAATGGAAATAGATTTTCTTTTAGGCAGATATCTTGGAGGACTTCCTAGATGTTCTAAATGGTGATAGATTTACCTCTAGAAAAATGTCTTAGATGATTTCTTGTTGTGCAAAATGTCAATATATTTACCTCTAGAAAAATGTCTTAGAAGAATTTCTAGATATTCCAAAAAACAATATATTTACCTCTATATAAAAATCTTAGAGGACTTTTAGCTATGAAAATTGACAATAGATTTTACTCTAAGGAAAATTCCTTATAGGACATGATGGTAATTTTGATAATTTGGATAAATGAATAATAAATTATCCCAAATTAATAGGTAGTGAGGGAATTTGTTATGAAATGATTCATAATACATACTACCCCAGTGCCTATATTATTTTGTATAGTTTGGATGACCTTACCTAGATGATTGAAATACTCGTAAATCAATCCAATAATTACTTGGGTACGAAGGCAATATGATTATAGTAAATAGCAATTTAAATGAATATATTGGGTTTCCATTAACACCTATGTGGTGGGATGGGAATTTATAAATATTGGATGAATTAATTGAAATTTTTAGTGAAAATGGGAATTAGTACTACTAAGTTGGAGAGAATCAAATGCCTTTATATCTTGTCATCCTTATGGATTAGGAATTATCAATGGAGCATGTAGATGCTCCTTAAATTTAAGTACAAATATATGATGATGAAATACCATGAGAGGTATAGTGATCAAGTATGGATGAATGATAGTGAATATTAAAGCTTATGTGACCTATTAACCCAAGGATTTGATATAATATTGTAGACACCTAAAATTTGCACATGCTCACCCATAGACACTCGTAGGCCATCGTAGACCATTGTAGACCATTGTAGTCCATCATAGACCATTGTAGGCCATCTTAGGCCATCATAGGCCATCATAGGCCATTGTAGACTAGCATAGTTGTTCATAGGTGTAAAACCCTACAAAACTATACAAAACATATCTAAAATACCTCCTATTCATAGGAAGGCTACCTACAAGCCCCTTAAGGCCACCTACACCCTTTTCTATGCCTAATTAAGGCCCCCATGGGACCATTCCCTACTAAAAATCCTAATTATGCTAATTAGTATACTAAATTGCAAGTGACTTTCACATAAAGTGCACTTTATCATTAAATTGAGTTTAACTAGGGTTAAGAGTCAAATTAGCCCTAAACTTGTCCTCACATGTGTGCACCCCAAATTAGTTAGGATATTTCCTAGGAAAACCTAACTCAACCCTCACCTAACCTAGGGATTAGCTAACTCTTGTTAACCCTAATCCTAGCTCACACATGTGTGAGGATAGGATTTTTCCCTTAGGGCATGTGAGAGGATGACTAAGCTTACCACCTCATAAACCCTAACCTAACCATACTAGGACTTGAATATAGGGTCTATTACACCTAACTAACCCCCATGATATTGGTTTTCCCTATAAATAGCAGACTCATTCTCTCATTTATGTCTCTCTCTCATTTTTAGTTAACATACCCAAACTCTTCCAAAATTGTGTTAGAATCTCTTCTAACCATTCTACATCTGACAAATAGTAACAAACATCACCTGCAACCTGTTTGTATAGTAACTTTGTAGCAACATTCAAAAATAGCTTAGTTCACAGTCCAACCTGCGAACTCAGGATCCAATTTACATGCCACCATGTGAACCAGCCCTACAACAGATTTACAATATTAAATTAGGTATATGTCAGTTTTAAATAGTTTTTATAGCATTTCCATCAATTTTCATCATGTTTTTCTTCATGTTTGAGTTTATTTGTCTTCATAAATTTGTATCTTGACCAATGCAAGCTCCCAAACACACTAACTCCCTTTTTTAGGCCCAAATTAGGTACAAAAGGATAGAATCAAACATCACTACCAATGGCACATGCACATAGAAGCCCACCTTCACTAAGGGCACCGGAAGACACTAGCAAATGTTCTCAAATTCATGTGGAAAAAGGGATAAAAACCTTCTCAAGAGGAATCTCATTTTGTAACCCTAATTTCATATTAATAAAATAGCATTTAGCACAAATTAATGTTTTTTGAGAACATCATTAATAAATTATTAAGGAATTAATAAATTGTTCTAGCCCCGAGTTTATTTTAAGTAGTGAGAAATGTAAGGATGCTTTTAAGAAGATTTAGAATAGTGGAACCCCCACAAAGGTTGTTTTAGAGTAGTCTTCCTAGCTGATCTAACTCAATTTTTATGGTTTTATTTTGCTGTTCTAGGTACTTTGAATGTGAAATAGAGCCCAATAAAGGCCTAAAATACATCTCAGGCCCTCAAATTTAGATTTTAAAGCCTCAAAATTTAGTTCACACCCTGGCATGTGAACCAGCAGTATAGTTTACACTCCGGCCTACAAACTCCACCAAATTATCTCAGGAAAAACTAAAATTCCAAAGGTCTATAGTAGAGGTAGTAAGAATCCCATATGACACCACAGGAGTTAGGTATTTCTCTTGGAGCCTTACTGTTTCATCATTTCTTTGAAAATATATTTTCCTCTCAAATACATCAATTCATTTTGGAATATTTCCTTCTAGAAAGCACATTAAATTAGGGTTTTCAGTCATTTTAAAACCAGTTTAATTAAATCATTTTGAATTTCTTTTTGTTCTTTAGATTAAGGTTACATTAATTTTTCAATTCATTAGGGTATATTGTCATTTATTTCACTTATTTGAAAACACTTTCAAGTTATCCTTTTATGCACTAGATAGGATTCTCAATCCATTTTTGAATCACACTTAGCATAGGACTTCCAAAATTTCTTTTATGTCATTTACATCTCTTTTCAAAAGGTATTTAGCATAGGACTTTCAAATTTTCTTTTGTGTTGTTTGCATCTCTTTTCGAAATGCATTTAACATAGGACTTTCAAATTTTATTTCATGTCATTTTTTTTTTGAAAAAAATTGAAAATCTTGAATTAAATCAAAGAGCAAGTACAAGAGGGAGCAAGAACATCCCAACGAAGAACCCAGAGACACAAGACCTCAGCAGAGAGAGAGGGCAGCACAAACCAACACTAAGCACAAGAGACAAACAAGGCGCGAATCGCGACATGTCGCGAATCGCGACATGTCGCGAAATCGCGACAGACAAGCCGACCGAGGTCACAACCGCACAACTGGCCGCGAAAACGCGACATGTCGCGAAATCGCGACATGTCGCGATGTCGCGACAGACAAGCCGGCCGAGGTCACAACCGCACAACTGGCCGCGAAAACGCGACATGTCGCGAAATCGCGACAGCTAAAGCCAGCAGCCCCCAACCGCAAAAAAATGTCGCGATATCGCGACCGAACCCACACAAAGCGGTCAGTCCACAGAAATGTCGCGATATCGCGACGAATCAACCAAATACCACCAATGCTCCAGAAGTGTCGCGATTTGGCGACATGTCGCGAAATCGCGACATGTCGCAAAATCGCGACAGCCAAAGCCAGCAGCCCCCGATCACGAAAGATGTCGCGAAATCGCGACAGAAACATCACCAAGCTGTCAGACCTCAGAATTGTCGCGATATCGCGACGAATTTTCCAGTTGCCACTTTTGCACCAAAAGTGTCGCGATTTCGCGACATGTCGCAAAATCGCGACATGTCGCAAAATCGCGACATGCCGCAAAATCGCGACCACCAAGTCCAGCTGCTCCCGACCACAAAAGATGTCGCGATATCGCGACGGGAACATCACAAAGCAAATAGTCCTCAAAATTGTCGCGATATCGCTACGCAAGTTCCAAATGCCACCAATGCGCCAAAAGTGTCGCGATATCGCGACAGGAAGTCTCCAAAGGCCGTGGCGACAAAACTCGTCGCGATATCGCGACAAAGTTGCCACCGAGGGTCGCGATAACACAAAGAGGTCGCGAAAACACGACGAAAAACTCCCAAGACAGAAATAATCATTTGCTCAGGAATTTTGCAAGACCTTGTCTAATCACAAGGATTTTCCACAGGCAAGTTACTGTGCAGCTGAACTCCAACCTCCTTTTCCGCACCCAACTTGGCAAGGAAATCGGCCGCCGAATTTGAATCCCGATTCACATGGATAGGGATCACATCCTCAAGTTCCCTCCAAAGGACCTTGATTTGAGAGACTAAGATCTGAATCCTCCACGCTTTCAAAGCAAAATTTCTCATACAATCAAGAGCGCCAACCAGAATTTGAGAATCGGCCTCAAGGATTATCTTTCTGTATCCCCGAGAGACAGCCCGTAAAGAAGCAACTTTGATGGCGAAAGCTTCGGCTTCGTTATTGGTGGCTCTTCCCATACCTTGGAGTTCCCAATAAAGAACAGATCCAAGATGATCACGGCACACAACACCGATTCCAAAGATTGCCCGGATTGCCCTTAGCAGCTCCGTCCGTGTTAATTTTGATCCAGTCAACCGGGGGGTTTCCAACTAACCATGTTTTCTCTAACGTGAGCAGCAACTCTCTCTTCCTGTGGGCCCAGCTCAACCAGAATATCTTCTTCAGAGATGTAAGGCAACCGTCTCGTTGACTTTGCTCCGTATAACCTCGCCAAATTCCATCAAGAGAGGAAAAGGTTTCTCTGAAACTTCGAGCGTTCCTTTCCACCCACACTTGCCACCAGATGAAGAAGAGACCAAGCTCCCACCCCAATCGAAGGGCTTTTGATTTAAATCTAACTTTCTTCCATTTTTGCCAGATATTATTTCGATTCGTAGCACCATTACCCTGGAGATTAAAAAGAGAGAACCATCGATTCCAGATCTGCCCTATGAAGGAACATTCGAACATCAAATGGTCGCTAGCCTCTTCATGCTTACGACACAAAATACACCGAGAAGGACCAATAATTCCTCTCGCTTCCGAGATTATCGTAGGTGAGGATGCCATTATGCATAAACCGCGTACAAAGAAGTTCACTTTCGGCCAGCACTTGGAATGCCAGATTTTCTTCCAGTCATGAACCGGAAATAAATGCGGGGGAGGCTCTGGGAGAAGCTGATCATAACCAGCCTTCACAGTGTAAATTCCAAGATTCCCATGACCCCAAGCTAACTCGTCTTCTTCATCTCTGCCCGTGAGAAATCTTGCAGACAAAATGTTGGTCAGAGTGGTTGCCAGCTCCGGAGGGATAGTGACAAGCCACTCCTCAAGTCGCTTAAATTTCTTGAATTTATACTCACCCAATTGACTAGTGAAGAAATAGTTCTCAATAGTGACCCAGCCCTTGGATTCTATGGCAGCTTTAATTGGAAGCAGCTCAGAAACTCCGCAATGATGGATGGAAACCGGTCCCATGAATCAGCCCGTAAACGTGCTTTCTCCCCCCTTCCCACTTTCCGAACAATTGATTTTTAATTACTTGAGAGCCCAACTTGAGAGCTTGCCAAACTAGGGAACCATTACCATCCGTAGGGAAACGACAAATTTCATGGGGGTGGATGTTACCCAAATATTTGCCGGTCAAGATTCTCGCTGAATAAAGATGAAGGTCGGGAGATCCATCTCCAATACAATTTACTTGCCAGGGCTTTATTGTTGAGAATAGAGCTTCTCAAACCCAGCCTCTCCTTTTTCTTTGGGCCGAGTAACTTTGTCCCACCCAACCAAGGCCCATTTCTTCCCACCTTTTGCTCCTTCCCATAAGAATCGCCTAGCCGCTTTGTCCAGCCTCTTTCCAAATAGAAAGAGGAGCAGCCAAGATAGAAAATTTATAGATAGGCATGGCCTCGAATAACCGATCGTAAGAAAGTTAAACGGCCACCGTAGCTTAACCATTTGTGAGACCAGTGGTTCATTCTATCTTTGATGCCATCCATAAGATCTTTCCAAATGTCATTTTTCAATTTCTTGAAGTGCAAAGGAACCCCCAAATAGAGTAAAGGAAGAGAAGATCTAGAGAAGCCCAAAATCTCTAAGATTTTGTCCTGCATCCGTTGGGCAAGATTGAAAAAGACAACTTTAGATTTGTTGTCATTGATAACTTGATTGGAGGCCCTAAGGTAAACAGAAAGAGAGTCTCTGATTCCCCTAGCTTCCCTGAGACTAGCCACTCCAACCAAGCCAGTGTCATCCACAAATTGTAAATGAGTCAAGACTTCATCCCCAACCTTAATACTTGTTATCAGGCCTTGAAGTCTTCTTCTCAAGAAGAGTCGGCCTAATCCTTCAGCTAAGATAAGGAATAGATAGGGCGAGCAAGGGTCCCCTTGTCTGAGGCCACGAGAGGCTCCAAAGGGAGGCGAGGGAATCCCCTTGATGAGAACCGAAAATGAAGGCGTCGAAACACAACTCATAACCCAGTCAATCCATTCCTGGGAAAAGCCAAAGGCAGCCAACATCCTTGACAGGAAACCCCACTCAACCCGATCGTAAGCCTTAGACATATCCAGCTTTGATGAACATTCCTTTGTTACCGTAGTTTTGCATTGAGTGAATAGCCTCCCGAGCAAGAATCACTCCATCCAAGATCCGTCTACCCTCAACAAATCCCCCCCGCTCGAAGAAATAATGGAATGAAGGAGGGGTTTAAGACGTTCAGCCTATAATTTTTGTGATAATTTTATAAATTACATTACATAAAGCAATAGGTCTGAAGTCATAGATATGAACTCCTTCCTCCCCCTTTGGAATTAACGTGATAAAGGTATGATTTAGAGCCTTGAGCATTCTCTTATTAGATCCGGACTCCTCAATTACAGCCAAAACATCTTCCTCCAAGGTGTCCCAAAAGGCCTAAAAAAACTCAATAGGAAAACCATCTGGACCGGGAGATTTGCCTGTGCTCATTCCAAAGACCACAGTTTTTAGTTCATCACGATCAATAGGTCTGAGGAGAGCCTGATTTTCTGCTGGAGTGATAATAGGGGGAATAACATCAAGAACTTCATTTTGAGCCCCCACATCTTGGTCCCTGTTTTCAGCAAAAAGCTTGGAGAAGTAATCCACAGAGTGGGAGTGCATACCTGGAAGAGTATCAAAGGAATGACCATTCTCATCTTTTAAAACTCGCCATATTATTCATCTCGTCTTCTAGCACATGCCGAACGATGAAAAAATTTTGTATTTCTATCTCCTTCCAAAAGCCAAGAATTTCTAGCCCGCTGCTTCCAAGAAATTTCCTCTTGGTTATCAATGTCCTCAACAGCTTTGCGCAAGGCATCATCTTCAGTTTTAAGTTGTTCAGAAATTAAACCTTCCCTAAATTGTTTCTGCACCTCATCCCGCCGGCCAACAAGGGGGCTCTTTGCAGCTTGAAATCCGACTTATTGGCGTGCTCTCCACCGCTTCAATTTAAATTTGACAAAAAGAAGTTGTTTGTGAAATTTAAACATTGCTGTCCCAAAAGGTGGGCGACCTTCTTCCCACCATTGCGGAATTACCTCATAAAGGTCCTCCTTCTGAAGCCGTAAATTCTCAAATCTAAACGGTTTATGGAACTGCCCTGTCATAGTCCCACCCTTCAAAGATGATGGGAGAGTGATCGAAACAGGACCGTCCAAAATCTGTAATTGCACATTCCACTTAACAAAAGCCTCCTCTCGAGACCGTAAAGCGATCCAACTTTACCTTACAACAAGCTGTGGATCCCTCCGTTTGTTAGTCCAAGTGAAAAAAGTTCCAGGACCTTGGACATCAACTAAGTGAAAAGCTTGAACCCGGGCAATCGTAAGCCGATCCCCCGCATCCAAAACAGGGGAACCACCTTCCCCGATCCCGAACGTATAATTTGGCATTAAAATCTCCAAAGAATGATCCAACTCAAAAGCTTGTCTTGAGGACCTCATGTTGTGAATCGTTTCCATTGAAGCCTCCGGCCATCATGGCTTTGAGCCCCATAAAAATTTGTAATTAAAACTTGCTCCGCCGTGATATTATTCCTAAAAAGAGATGTGAGAACACCCCTCCAAGCTATATGTTCTAAAGCGCACCATTCCAGGGGGTTCCAAAAAGTAACAATTCCTCCCGAGGCCCCTTGAGCCGCCACATCCATATATCCAGCTCCCCTCCATATTTTACCAACTCGTTCTACACATAAGATCTAAAGACATTTTTGTCTCTTGGAGGAGTAAAAAATCTGTTTTACCCTTCTTTATGAGTCTTTGAACAGCAGATTGATGGGTTCTCATTGCTTAAACCCCTAACATTCCAAGATTGAATAATCATTGGAAACCTTGAGAGCAAGAAGAGTCAATTGTTCTCACCGATCCATCAGCTGACCAGCCTTGTCTCCTTGCGATGCTATTAGGTCCTTATTAGACTTCCCGCCCGCACCTTGAGAAATGTTATTCTTGGACCGTTTTTCCACTCGGGTAATCCCTGTGGCCGGCCTTTCTCTATTCTTTTCGGCACTTCCCATGATGACATCCTGAGTAACTAGCTGTGCTGAGGGATGGATAGCCAATGCCCCTGGGTTCTCTGGCTGTAAAAAATCAGTGGGTTTAAGCACCTGCTCGCGGGCAGGAGTTGAAGAGGGAGAAACATGAGAGTGGATGTTAAAATCCTCAATGTTCCCATCCACTCCATCCATAGCTTGGTCTTCCTGATCCACCAGGGATTTAAAGATTTCATACCGGTTGGTTGGCTTGAGTGAAGCTTGGTCCTTGCCATTTCTCTTTTTATTTCTTCTTCGTTTCTCGCTGCTCAAAGCCATCTTTCCGGGGCTTCGTAACCTTGGGGGTGTTTTGTGATTCTTTGACCGGGGTGAACTTACCCTCTCTCGGGTCGATTTGAGATTCCTAGCGGGGCCTCCGCTTTTGTGCTCAAGGTATTCGGACATAACCTAGCCAAATGGCCATGCTTATGGCAGACCCCGCATCTAAAAGGTAGGGCTTCGTAATCTAACCGTCGTATCCAGGATTGTCCCGCTAACTCCGGCCCACCTCACCGGTAGTGGTCGATCGATATCCATTTCAACGCAGATTCTAGCAAAGACAAGAAGTGTTTCCTCTATGGTATCTTTGGAAACTCCCATAAATCTACCTAGAGAGTTACCAATCATCTCAAGAATCTGCTCGCCCCAAAACTCCATCGGGAGAGCGTACGACCGGATCCACACCGGAATGCACCGTGGGCTCAATGCGAGGATCGAAACCCACTCTCCATGGTTGGACAAATAACCCCGCCGGGCCATGGGTCCTCTTCTCGGATTCAAATGCTCTGCTTTCTATCTACCGAAGAAGAGAAACTAATAATGAAATACCCGTTGCTTATAGGCCATAAGGAGTACTCACCGATAGGTTCCCGCCTCGTCTAACCTGTGTGCGTAAAGTGCAAAGTGGGTCGGATTCCCATGAATTTGCAGATCAAGTCATGGTTAGCACGGTAGGTGATCGTATCCTCAACCATCTTTGGTTCTATGACTATCTTAGGTCCTGGAAGCCGATTGCGGGAGGCATCCATTAATTCTCGTTTGCGTAAGAACCCTTGCCAACATTCTTGAGAAGCGCTTGGAAAGCACCCCGCCGGGCTTCATCGAAGAAGACGCAAAATTTTCTTTTAGAATCTCGGCATAAGAGCTCTTCTTCCTGTCAAGAGAACCTGTAGGAGACCCCATAGGGCCCTCCCTGGGTAACGAACGAGCCTTCAGAGGGGAACGAGGACAAACCAACAGAGACCTAGGAAGAAGCCGCGAGCTAGAATCCAAGAGCTTCGGCCTCCGACAGATCAGAAGAATTCCCGCCAAATCGCCAGAGCTCCCCGCCTAAGCATGAATCCCCCCCAACTCCTTTATTTCATGTCATTTACATCTCTTTTTGAAAGGCATTTAGTATAGGACTTTAAATCTTCTTTCATCTCATTTGTATCTCTTTTCAAAAGGATTTTAGTATAGAATTTCCCATTTCTTTTCAAATCCCTTGGGTAAATTGCACTTTCCCTTTTCAAGCATTTAAATTAGGGTTTCAATTTTTTTACATCACTTAGATTTAGAAATTTCTCATTTTTCCAAATACCTTAGGTAAATCGCACTTTCCCTTTCCAAGCATTTAAATTAGGGTTTCAATTTATTTACATCACTTAGATTTAGAAATTTTCCATTTTTTTTCAAATCCCCTTGGTAAATTGCATTTCCCTTTCCAAGCATTTAAATTAGGGTTTCAATTTCTTTACATCACTTAGATTTAGAAAATTCCCATTTCTTTCCAAATTTCTTGGGTAAATCGCACTTTCTTTTTTCAAGCATTTAAACTAATATTTCAGTTTCTTTCTAACACACTTAGATAGATTGTCAAATTTATTTTTCATGCACTTTAGCTTGCTTGTTTCTATGCTTTCTAGAGTAAATTTATTTTTCCAAAAGAGCACTTAGACCTAGTTTCATTTTGAAAATGCATCTAGGGTTAGTTTCACTTTTGAAAAGGCATTTAGTTAGTTGTTTTTGCTTTCACCTTAGTGGTAGCAAATACACCATCACACACCCGCGTGGCATACACAATGGTGAGATTGGACTTCATCCCCAATTCATCGCTCAAGACTGGTGATATTGGAATTCATATCCTTCCACCAGCTCACCCCCTAGACACCATAGTAGCCCCTAGGAGTGGTTTTCTAGACTTCATCATTAGAAAACTCTCTACTATTGAGATTGGTTTTCTAGAATTCATCACGAGAAGGGATATTCATAGTAGGATAGTATTAGATACCTTTGTTCACAAGGCTCACATAATTAGTGAATAGGTAACTATAATTCTTGACTAAGCTCACCCGAGAGTGAAGTGAACACCCGACTAGGCTAGTAGCATGTCTTAGACAGTGCCACATCTTCTCATGAGATGTCAATGGACTCATTAGCACATTTTGAGTTCCCCCATTTTTTTATCATTTTATTGCACCTTTAGATTCAAGTTACCACTTGCTTGTTGAGACATCATTCTATTCTATGCACCCTTGGGTGTTGCAGGAGGTTTTGTGTCGATGATACTCATATTATTTCTAGAGTTTCACTCCACTTCCTGTCATATTTACTAGAAGCAAGAATCAACATCAAAATACATAAAAACAAACAAACATTTATTTTTCTATATTTAGCACTGATTCTAGTTACACTTTGTTTCCATGCTCACAAAACTAGTTTCAGCACATTCACCTATTCATAGCCCATATGTTAGCTATCTACAACCTATCACTTTTAGTTTTTTTTTAGATTAACTATTTGAGTCCAATTCATATAACACCATACAAACTAGATTTCTATAGTCCCAGTTCACATAGCGGCATGTAAAATCTATTCTAGAGCATAAAAACATCTCAAATTTCATAGGATTATCCAAATTTCTACACATAGTACACCCATAACTTTAGATTTTCATTTTTGGATAATTTGATCACCTAGTTGCATTACACAACACCATGCCTGTCACTACCCATAGTTGAGCATGTGAGCAAGCACATCATAAGGAGGAGGCTTCTCATGCCACCTCTAGTTAGTCTACTCCTCCCCCTCCCTTCATAAGGGAAGCTTCCATGCTCACACCTGATCTCCTTACAGGTTATGAGTCTCATCACACATGCACTATATCTCATGGAAAGACTTATATTTCTAGAAACATGATTGTCACCTCATCTAGTGAATATCATCTACTTCTTCCCACTCACCCCCACCTAATCATCCTTCCACATTTTATGACCATGTCATTTACACTACTCTGGGAAACCCACATCCCTTCTTCACTATCGATGAGGAAACTCCACCTACATCACCGACCTTTACGCATCCTTTCTTTCAAGATCTGTCTCACTCCCTTTCTGAGAACAACTCCTTCCTTACTCAATCATCCTCACGTTAATTTTTTAAAATTTTGTAAATACAAAAATCAACTTTTTTTATTCCTTATTTCTCTTATTGAACTAAGCACTTTCTAATTTTATGAGGTTCTAATGGTTGGATTTCTTTTACCCCTTTAATGTAGTTTTGAGACAAGAATACCAATTAATTTCTAACTCTTGATAATTCTTAATGAACTTATTTTTATAGCTTTTGATATTTGATATTTACTATTTCTAAATTCCAATATCCTACTTTGGTGTAGTATTCCTTATAACTCCCTAATTTAAAATATTGAAAAATAATAATAATTGCAATAATGGATTTTTAATTTTCCAGGTAGAAATCCTTATTTCTCCTAAGTTTAATTTGCAAATATTAAACTTTGAATTTCCTTTAATTTTGCTTTCAAATATGGTTGATTTCTTTATAGTTTTCAACCTTATATTATACCCTTATAACTCCTATTAATGAAAAAGCAAATTAGAATAAGGTAAATTCTTACCTTTGTAATGTTGCAAATCTAAAATATTTAGCATTGAATTGGATCATAGATGACAAAACGCTTTATGTCCTTTCTTTGGGTGCTATAGCCAATGGAATGCTTTTATTATTCCTTGGATTCAATGCTTGGATGGTGGAACCTCAATTTTGGAGTCTTTGACCTCCCTTGACTAGAGCCTTTAATGTTCTTTACCTTTCTTTCACGCTGCAACTCAAGCTACTACAACTATGCTATGAATTTGGCTATGAATATTGACCTCCTTGGTCTTTGGTGCCTTTTAATAGAAGAGGAATCTTGAAATGTGTGAAAAATGTCATCGTGGTTATCTTTGAGTGATTGAGGGATGAGAAGATGCTTATTACCACTTGTAAATTTCTACCAGGTAAAGGATGAGCATTACATTATTGGATGAGAACTCATTCTTTTCTATGACATGTATCTTCTTCCTTCTAATACACCAACCTTTTTTCTTGTAACATTTTCTTGGTAAAACTTGTAATGTATGGATGCTCATGTGGGAAATATTAGGATTTCCTTCTGGTGACAAGTTTTACCTTCCCTTTGTGCATGATCTTTCTACATAACACATCTTCAATGTATCTTTGTAATACCCTTATTAACAATGCAACACAGCCAAATATTCCTTTTTTCGATGGTGCTTGGTATGAGTTGGTTCCAACTAGAGTGGAGAGCAATGCCTTTGGAGACTTGAAGCTAGTATTTGAGCAACAATATTGAAGACCTCAAGTAATGCTATGGTGGAGTTTGAAATACTCCAATGATATTCCTTGGATGTACATCTAGTGTAATATTGTGTGCTTTATTTCCCTTATTTTTTATCAACCTATTATGATACTCTTTTGTAGATAATATTACCCTTGAATATAATGCTTCTCCTTTATTTGTATTGTGCTTTGTTTTCTTGTAGGTTTGGTTGTCCAAATCATAGAATATATGAGCCCTTTGAGAGGCTCTTCTACCTTGCTTGGAGAATGCTCTTTACACAATCACTTTCAGATGATTTCCTTTGTGAAGAATGTACCTTTGTGGCACTTAAACTCTACCCTTCTTACTTAATAGGACAAATTTATATGGTGCAAGATAATGTAAATAAACTTTTAAATAGAATACCTTCTTTTTGAACCTCTTTTTACACTATATTATGTTAGTTTTAATTGAGGTTTTCTTGTAATCAAGGGCTGATTTGACGTTGTCTCTTTTGCTATAAAACTCTCTCCCTTGTTTGGTTACTTTGGTAATAAACCCAAGCTAATAACAACTTATATAGAAGCTTTTTGTAGAATTAATTTCTACAATATTTTCTTCTGTAAATAGCCTTTAGTGCATTTTGAATCTAAGACTCACCAAGTCTCAATTTGAAGCTTCTTTTGCTAATTTGATGGTGGTTTTTTTCTCCACTTCCTTGGAGGAATCTGATCTGATTTTTGGTGGATTCTTTGAACCATGAAATGTTGTAGGTTTTGTGCACAAAATAGTTTCTCTAAACACTTTGATAATATACTGGTTTTTGCATTCTTGATCTTTAACAATCAACAAACACAAACTAATCCTTTTGAGAGTAACTAGTTAAATATTATCTAGAGTAGTGCTAATGGATTACTAATGCACTTTAATGGTAAGAATAATCACTCCTTATTGCTCCAATAAACTCTCAAAATAATTTTTAAATGCACTTAGTAATATTTTTAATGTACTTAAGATCTTGGTATTTTGCCTCCCTTAGAATATACTTTTATTTTCATGTTTTCTTTACTTTTGGTCATTGCTTTTTCTCTATCCCTTTTCCTCCAATATAACCTAATAGATTAAGCTATTTTAAGAAGCAATAATCAAAAATAATATCAAAACAAAGAGCTAGACTTGATAAAAACCTTTAAGGTTATCCTTGGACTCACATCTCATGCTCCCTAGACTTTTAGACTATCTGCTCCTAGTGAGGCATAAACACTAGGTGCATCTAGCAATTGCATTGAATGACCATTATGCTATGATTATTGACCAAAAATTTGATTGGCATGCCTAGTAATACCCAAGCACATCAATAGAGCTTGAGTTGAGACTTTGGTAAAGGTATCAATTCACAACTTGTTAAAGCATTGCTAATATTTTATTGATGACTCCATTGGGTGAAGAACTCAAATAGTTTGAAAATTCTAATGGAAATGATCTCATAATAAGCCATATAAGCAATTCATAGATTGGGATCTTAGTGAAACTATCAATCTACCCACTTTTTGAAGCAACACCACCCTTCACTTGGAGACTCTACTTAGAAGTGTTATCTTTTGAGGATATATGTAGTGGGAGAGATCTAACACAAATTTTGATAAGATGCATAAAATATGAAAGAAAGTAATTTTGTAATATGATTGAAATATAATATAAATAGAAATTATGAAAATAAAATGTAGTATGGAGGTAACGGTCACTCCATAAATACAAGCTAAATATCTACATTGTACTCCATACAAGAGTTCTACTACTATCTACTACTCTCTACTAAAATGAACTTGATATATGATATATCTCTATGAGGCCCTTTATATAGGAATATATATTCCTTGGCCAACACTCTACCTAGTTGTACAAGGGGACACCTTGCACATTACAACTTGCATGTTGCCACTTGTGCATTTATTACATTACTTGAAGTAAATAGCTAACTTCCTCCTAAATTAATCTCCTACTCTATGTACCAAAGGTGGTACATTTACATGACCCAAATGATGTAATATACTCTAACTTTAACAAGTACTTAAAACCTTGCAAGTGCAAGATCGATTGCAACTCTTTGAAAGAAAAGAAAGAATACCAAAAACAGAGTATGGTTGTCTATAATAACCTACCAATCAAAAAAAAATTGACATGGAATAATAGAGGTCCTCTTATTTCCCCCATTCCACCTATCATTTAGGATCTAATTTTGACCTTCACTTTAAATTCACTACCCGACTAAATTGGAGAAGGTGCAATCATATCAATGGAACATTTGCACCATATCGTGAGCCTATGCATAGTACACAATATTGATAATAAAAATATGGTATGAAGGTTATTGGTAGTATCTCTTAAATATAAAGTATAGGAATGGTATGTAAATCTCCTTGCACATTTAATTAATAGTTAGGACTAGTTAGCTGACCAGTTGGTGACTAGGTTTAAAGATAAAGTAGATGGAGTGTCTCTACTCGAGAAAATGACGACCATCAAGAGAGATCCCATATATGCAATGGATGATTTCGATACTTATTTTTACAAATTATGTCATATAATTTTGGATTACATCTATCCCCCACAAGTATGGCATTTATATACTAGTCTTTTAACTTAAATATTTCTATGGTAATCAAGGCAAGGAGAAATAGCTCCTTACCAACATCCTACCAGATAGCCATCCAATCATAAAATTACTTCATCTATATAGGAATACTACCTCCCATGCCTCTAATGCCACTATTTCTATGTGTCCATCCCCCACACCAACCACCCTGAGTTATACAACACACCTCCTTCCAATCCACTCTAAAAAAAACTAGTTCTGGTACTAGACCCCAAACCTATTCTTGAGATAGATGAAACAAAATGAAATATCTAGGCACTCTCATAAGAGGTACTAACTCTAAGCAAGAACAAAAATTTCTAGAGGTTTACACAACAAAACTACCCAAGACCTTTATACTAGCAGAATAGTCAAGGCTATAGGCCCCTTCCTAATGGGTACCAACAACCTTAGTTCCTAGACTACAATAATATTAACCTAACCCAAGAGCATAGTTTATAGATAGTGTCTCTTCCTACCCTACTATAGTAGGCCCCTCCAATCCATGTTATAGATATTTCCCCTATGCAAAAACAATTACATGGAGAATCCCATAGCATGGTACTTCCCATATCTACATGCTTACCCTTAACACACCTATCCTAGAGGGGGTTCCTAGCCATTCATAATATTTCTAATAGGGGAGGCACATATCTAGACAATTACACCTTTCCAATGATAGGGACATCAACAAAGAGCCATCCAATCCACTTCCCAACCACATGTAATCTAAATATTGCTCACTTGGATCAAATCGTAGTCACTTGGGAGAAGGGAGAAATGTATGTGATGGTTGACCAAACAATCCTACCATCACTCAATGATCATCAAGCCCAACCAAATTACAAGGCACTAATTAGAATCAATATATTTAAATAACTCTAGGAGAATATACCAATTATACCAAGAAGAGGCATCACCATCATGATCACACCAATATTAGATCTACTAAAATTTATGGTGGTCATTGGAAACAACCCCTAGGACCCCCCATTAATGTTAGATAATATAATAACAATCCCAAGTGATAATCATCATTGACCATCATATAAAACGAATACTTAAAGTAAACCCAAGTAGATCCGGAGCTAGAGAAACCGAAGACAACATGAACTCATATTTTTATGACAAGATGAGTTAGGATAGAACCTTTCCACCTAACTTTGATCTATGTGGATAATTTTGTACATAACTATATAATTGTCTCTAAAGTCAACACCTCAATAATGCCAAGGGAAATGGTAGATGTAGTTAGGATAACTCTTCAATAGGTCGACAAAAAGGTGGTGCAGTTGGATGGGAGCTTGGCCCAAATCCATAGGGTAGCAAGGGGTCTCTAGCTCACACTATATACGTACCCTTGTCTCACTATACCTAAGATATTACAATTATTAACCTCCCAGCATCATTTGGTATTTATATTTCAAGAGACTTCATTGTAAAATTTGGGTGCTACCTATGGGTATATTGGACATGAATGGTCTAGGGACTAAAGTTGGGGTTAGGTTCAATATTTTAGCTGAACTCCTATATGGATATCACATTGAATCGCTTCTCATGAATTATTTGAACACCAAATATATTACAAAGAAAATGTCAAAGGGATTGAGCCAAAGAGATCTCCAGTCAAGGCACATCCAACTGACCAAAAAAAGCTTTGGGTAGTCAAAGTTTAGGACTTTATTCTCATCAAGACCTTTAATCCCACAGGGATGGGATAGCTCCTAGGTGGAAATCAAACCACCAACCCTTCTTGGGAATTTGTACAAACAAATATGTGTGTATGTATGTATGTATATATGTATGTATGTATGTATGTATGTATGTATGTATGTATGTATGTATGTATGTAAATAATATCCTACATATTTATCTTAATTTTATAGGATATTAATTAGTTTAGACTCACAATAAGGGAACAATATTATTAGCACAAATGAATAATATCCTATGCAAGACATGACATAGGCACAAATATCCTTAGGATTATTTTCAAAAACCATCTAATCGTCCAAAATATAGTTTCCATGATGAAGCATGAGATGAAATTAAGGATGATGACATCTTCATTGCCTTGGCACATTGGAAGAAGTCCCATATCACCTCTCCAAAAATGAATATCAACATCATGAAAGATAGGAAGGGGATGAATTTTTATGGCTCTTCAAGTATAAAAGGATTATAAAAGGGGACCCACCCTTAATTTTCTTAAAATTTCAAGTAGGGCTACCCTTTAGAAGCATATCTTCCTCCAATTTTCCAAAGCTACAAAGAGCCCCATTATTTTCCCCCCTTAGATTATGCCCAATAGATAAGTCTCTTCCATTTGGGTTCCTTATCTTCTAATATTAGGAGATCCCCTATGAGTCACCAAAGCTATAGTAAAAATTCACTACACTGGGTAAATCTTATCAAAAATATAATTTTAAGCGAGCCACCATCCAAGGTTGATTGAATAATAGCAAGATGATGGGATTCGAGGTCCCTACAATATATGAATCAACCAATTCTAGAAGACCATCAATATTACTTTAAATGAAGAACCTTTGCCAAAATATGAACCTCAAAATCTCTATGCCATGAGGTCATGTTGCCCAAAAAAATTAAATATCAACACCCCATAAACTTTTTCAATGGTAGCTAAGCCATCCCCACCATTGGAAGGATTTTTAAAGTCCTTTTGATGACAAATAAGTAGGGGCTCTTTGATGCCTTGCTCATACATTCCTTATTTTTTGCCTTGATATCCCATGTTGGAAAGTATTTGCGTAGAAATGAAATATGATTTCAACAAGAAGCGTGAAGTATACTATTGTTCAAGAAAAAAATGATTACTACCATAGATTTTCTAATTTTTATTAGTAATAGCACAAATAAAGGAGCAACTTCTTATTTTTATTGTTTTACCCTTATTGATAGAAGGTAAGCCTAAGGTTTTATAATATAGGGAAGCTTGGCTAGGACTAAGAAAATTTTGTTGTTATTTGAATTATTATCATTATTATAGTGAAGTCTCACTACATGGGGTGAACCCTACCCCATAAGAGGAGTTGTGAGCAAGATCACCAAATAAATCCAAATGAAATGAGAGGTCCTAAAGTTTCCTCCACATGTCAAGTAGTTGATTTGAAGAAGATTCCAACAAGTGAATTTCTATGCCAAAGACAACTAGTATGTTTGAATATCCCCATGCCATGAGAAAAACGTAACCACCCAAACTAGAAAAATAAATATTTATAGTTTTTTCAATGGTGACTAAGTTGCATCCATACATCAATAGGATCCCTTGAGTTATTTTGATGGTAACTAAAAATGTTCCATTAGTGGAAGGATATTTATCGTATCAATGTACCTAGGCCCATTTTCTAATCTAGTGTGTGGATCCCAAAACTAAGCTACCCTCTTTCAGTAATTGGGTTGCAACATGCCATACACTAGAGTGTGGTTGCTCAATGGCATGAGTGACGTACCCACTAATAAAAACCCAAGGACCTTAGAGGAAATGGGGAATGGCGGTATGATGATCCAAGTAAGGATTCAACAAGATTATCTGATTTTGTTAATCCATTTATGGATCCCCTAGATGAATCATGGTGAAAGGTGCAATAAGAGCATGCACAAGCCAAATTGGATCTAAAACATGCCCATAAAATTAAGTTTAGTGAGTCCCCATTTATAGGTATGTTCAACATATCAAAATTCAAAAGGAGTAGAGAAACATCAAATACGACATTGACTAGGCTAGGAGAAAAATAAGGAATAAATAAATGGGATATATCAAAGTAACCAAACTATCAAAAGAAAGGCTCAAAACCAAGTCATTTTTAGAACCTGGTAGGTTAGTTTAAAAGGGTAAAAGTGCATCAAGACATGGCAAAAATAGAGGAGAAACATCAAATACAACATTGACTAGGCTAGGAGAAAAATAAGGAATAAATAAATGGGATATATCAAAGTAACCAAACTATCAAAAGAAAGGCTCAAAACCAAGTCATTTTTAGAACCTGGTAGGTTAGTTTAAAAGGGTAAAAGTGCATCAAGACATGGCAAAATTAGAGGATAAAGTTGTAGCTACTATAGCATAGCTTTATCAACAAGTAAAAAATCCATTACTCAAGCTCAAGTTTCCATGGGAAAAGGGGGTTCCATTAATGAAACCTCTATGAGGATGCTATCCCACCTATAGGAAAATTTATAACAATTAGACCCCTCTAATAACTCTAGATCTTATATAAATAAACATAGCATAATATCCTTGGATCAACAACTAAGAATGATGTAGGTGCTCCCACCCATAGCCGCTTGGGAGGATTTTGAATTTTGATGTAAATATTATAAATAACCAACTTTAGAGGACAAGAAAAGGAGGAAGAATTATTTTTGTGCCTTATATCTAGCCTTAGAGAGTTTTTCTCTCACTTTTCATTTTGTAAATCAGTTTAGACTTGAGACTTGATTTATTACATGTATAGACCACCAGGCCTCTCTCAATTCTATATGATTATAATTTCATTTAAAATATGAATACAAGGAGTTGTGACTACTTCAAATTTTTTCTTGGTCTTGGTGTGCATATATATTTTTTTGGAGGGTTGTGACTAGTATTTGTCCTGGTTTTCATAGGTGATATTTTGACTTGTAGTCATAGCAAGTTGTAATCATGTTCACTTTAATTGTCATGTTTTGATGCATGTGTTCACTAATCCCATTGATATCCAAAATAGAGCTTGTAGTCTTTGGTGCATAGCCATCCTTAGTGTAAGCTAGTTAAGCTAGTTAATTTTAATTACTTTTCTCTCTATCCCTTTTATTTGGAAATAACCCCTAGCTTAGATTAGTATAGGAAGCAAATAAATAATAAAAATGCCAAATATTGCATCTAAATAAGGAGTTTTCCTTGGTAAAAAATATGGAAGGTAATCTAAAGGAGTCGCATCCCATGCTCCTCAAACTTTCCAAATAGGAACTCCACATGAGGCATGAGCATCGGATGCACCTGACAAACCCCATGTGGATTGTTGCAGCACCTAAAGCAAAAATGTTAGATTCTATCCTCAATAGTTATTTGTGGTATGCCTGATTGGACACGAATAGCTATAGTCATCCCTTGATTAGAAGTAATAGTGTAGTTATGGTAAAGGCCTTAGTCTCTTACTTGTTTAATCACCTTAAATATTCACTTAGCAACTCTACTACAAAATAAGACCCTAAACAATTATATTTCAATATGTACATTGAGGTTATGATGGGAACCTCTATATTTTGAGCAAAAGCACTCACCACCTCATAACTCTATTGTTCAAGATAAGAGAGGGCCCAAGAAAAGTAGCAAATTTCTCAAATGAATGCCTATTGTTTAATGAACATAGGACCTATAATTGGATACTAAGAGACACCTCCATCTATTCCTATCCCAACCCCTTCAATATCCCAATCCCTAAAAATAGAGAGATTGCAAAGTTCTCTAAGAGACATAAATTATAAATTATATCCCTCAAGCACTCACAAATTTTCCAAATATTTAGCTATTAAAATTACTAGAAACTTCCTTAGCAAGAGAGTAATCAAGGATATTTACCTCCTCTGAATAGATATAAAAAGTACCCTTCTCAACCCAACAGAGAGTTTAGTCCACCTCAAAAGTCTAGACAATATATAGTGCTTATGCCCATCCCTATGCAATAAGTGCCCCTAGATCCAATGAAATATATGGTCCCTATCCAAAACAACTATATAGGAGATCCTTATGGTTCACCATATTCTTACCTTGATCCATAATTTTTGGATCATGAGAATATCTAGTAGGTTATATATCCTATGCCTCAACCCACATATCAAATACCTATGGTGTAATAACTAAGACCAACCACTCAAAATTTACCCTTGGATATTTCCTCGACCTCAAGAACCTAACCTCTAGAGTAGACATTGGTAAAATGGTATGAAGGAGAAGTTTATAGCATTCCTGGATGAATAAGCATGGAACTAGATAACTGGCCCTACAGTTTAGTATTCTCAAAAGCATAAATATAAGAGAAATTGAAGAGACCTAAGAGTAAAAAAACCCAATGTAGAAATATAGTAGCCCAAAAATCAATCAACCTCAAGGGAAGAACCAATAGGAACCAAGCAACTAGTACTGGAGCATCCCATACCAAAGAAACTTCTACCAAAATTGATCCATACACCCAACCTTTGCATCAAGTGACCTAGACCATAGTGTATTCTAAGAAACATTCTAAAGGCTCAACCACTAGGATATTTCAATATGGTTGAGCACTTGAAGAGGTCCACCGTACCTATGCCACTATATGATGTCCTCACTTTATCAAAGTAGATGAAGTAGGTTGAGGAAGCTTTAGAAAGGAGAAATATCACTATGAAGTAGAAAGAGTAGGTTTTTCTACAAAAATCCAGTCCCAGTCCTAATCAGTCTAAGTCATAACCTTTCTAATTAACACTCATGTTTGAGGATAAGCTCATTCACAATTGTCTAGTTGATTTTAGGGCAAGTACCTTATTTATGCCTAAAATATTGGTTGATGCACTGGAGCTAGCCTATGAACCAATCAAACAAAAGGTAATGTAGTAGGACAAAAATATAATTCTTATTATCAACATCATCAAAGACCTACATCTTTTACTATAAAATTGTCCTGATATGATCTTCACTCAAGAGATAGTAGTGATTGATATACTAGCATAATTTGGTTTATCTCTTTCATGATTTCACTACTAATATCATAGGATACCTCTCCCTATATTGGACTCACATGTTCCTAAGGACATTGTGGCACTAAGACTAAAGTTCCATTTGAAATTTTTGACATGCATCATGTGGATTATATTCTAGCAATCAAGGTTGAAGGAGAATGGGCTTTCTTGGTATTAGAAGAAGATCCAAAGACTAAGATAGTTTAGGATGAAGTACATACCCTAGTACCAGACAACCAAATGGATAAATTGGCAACCAAAACATGGAGAGTAGACCTAGGTGATGATCTTATACTAACTAGAGAATACATATACCCAATATAAGAAGAGAATTTTTCCATGATAAAGGTTATCAAGACCACAGGGACTCATGAATCATTGGAGTCAATAGACTACATGCTCTAGGAGGTGGAAAACCAAAAAAAAAAAATATTGGGTCACTTGTATCTGTACATTATAGATTTTGATAAGGAAGCTCCACATGTGGAAGTTGGCATGTGAAAACATGTCAAACCATGTACCATATTGTAAATATGTGGTCTTTATATAAAACTTGTAAGAATAAGGTATTATATAACCATTGGTTGAGGTAAATGGTGATATGTAGGGAAAGGGAAGAAAGTTAAAGCACCCACATAAAGATATTTTTGTGAATCACACCATCAAGTCACATGTATAAGCAAAGAAAGGTTGCATAGATTAGGCTGACCAATGATCGACTAGAAGGGCTAAATAAAATCCTTCTATGTGCTTCCATAAATGAAAATATAGCTATCATATTGATGAAAATATATTTGTAGAAACTAAACATGAGGTCGCATTATGGATAACCATGTTGTCACCAATTCAACTACATAGGAAATATTGGAAAAGAGGATTAACAGGACAACGACTTCAGTGGCTTACCAACAAAAATTCTATAAAAGGAGTAATTCTCTTGATACATCCCATGAGCTCCCAAGCAAACCCAAAAAATATTCCATCCCTTTTTCAAATACTAGGACCTCCAAGGTTTGCTTAGTAGACTTTGTCCCCAATGGACAAGACACCTTTCTCTAGGTTTTTTAACTCTTGCAAGCAAAAGTCCATTGTAGTGAAGTCTCACTACATGGGTAAAACCCCATCATAAAAGAGTATTTGTAATAAATATCACCACTAGAAGCTAATTGAAATGATATGCCTTGAATTCTCCTCCATATATAAATTAACTAATTTTAAGAATGAGTCATCAAGGGAAGATCTATGCCAAATGTTGTTAGTATGTTCAAAGCTCCACACACCATGAGATAAATTTAACCATACAAAATAGATCAACAGAGGATTATATCCTTTTTGATCATGACTAAGATACATCCCACCATCAATAAGAGTCATGGAACCCTTTTTATGGTAACTAAAATGGCTCTATTGGTGGTAGGACATCAATCAACTTGGTATACCTAGACCCATGTGCTAATACAATGGGTGGGTTTAAAAACCAAATTACCTTCTTTTAGTAATTGGATTGTAGCATACCATACACATAAGTGTGGTTGCTCAATGGCATGAGTGATATACCCACTAAGGAAAACCCAAAGATCTTAGAGGAAAGGGGAAATAGGGATATGACAAGCCAAGTAAGGATTCAATAGGATCATCCGATCTTGTTAATCTAAACCAAACCAAATGAATTGAGGTGAGAGATGCAAGAAGAGCATGTACAAGCTAAACCAAACCTAAAACATGCCCATAAAAAAAAATTCAAGTGAGTCCCCATGTATAGGTACCTTAAACATATTAGCAACCAAAAGTAGTAGGGCAACATTAAATATGGCATCAATCGAACTAGGAGGTGAACAAGGAATATATAAATGGGAGATACTAGACTAATCAAACCACCATAAGTAAGGCTCAAAACCATGTCATTGCCAAAACCATGTAGACCAATTTAAAATGGGGAAAGTTTACCAAGGTAGGGCAAAATTAGAGAAGGACAAAGTCATAGCTACTATAGCAAAGCTTTGTCAATGAGTGGAAAAGCCACCACCCAAGATCAAGTTTCCATGGGAAAATGGGATTCCATTAATGAAACATCTATGAGGACACCATCCCACCTATAGGATCATTTATGATTATTAGACCCCCATAATAACTCCAAATCTTCGAAAACTAAACATAGCACGATACCCTAGGCTCAGTAACCAAGAATGACATAGGTATTCTTGCCCATAGCCACTTGGAAAATTTTGAATTTTGATGTAAATATTATAAATAGCCAACTTTAGAGCACAAGAAAACAAATAAAATTTGTTTTCATGCATAGTATTTAGCCTTATGTAGTTTTTCTCTCACTTTTCACTTTATATATCAGTCTAGACTCAAGCCTTGAGTCATTACACGTACAGGCCACCAAGCCTCTCTCAATTATATATGATTGTAATGGATATTAATACAAAGAGATATGACTACTCCAAATTATATCTTTTTCTTTGTGTGCATATATCTTTCTATGGAGGGTTGTGACTAGTATCTATCCTAGTTTTCATAAGGGATATTTCAATTTGCAGTCAGTGATTTATGATCATGTTCACTTTTAACTGTCATGTTTTGATGCTTGTGTTCACTAATCCCACTGATATCCAAAATGGAGCTTGTAGTATTTGGTGTATCACCACCCTTATTTTAGGCTAGTTAGGCTAGTTAGATTTCACTAATTTCCTCTCTATCCCTTTTTCCTTGGTAAGAACTCCTAGCTTAGATTAGTATAGGAAGTAAGGTAAGAAGAAACACACCAAAGATTGCATCCAAAAAAGGAGTTGTCATTGGTAAAAAACATAAAGGTTTTCCAAATTGGTACTCCATGTGAGGCTCAAGCACTAGATGCACCCGATAAGTCACATGTGAGTGGTTTTGATACCCAAAGCATAAGTATTGGATCTATTTTCCAATAATTAGTGTTGACTAGATTAGATATTCTACCCTTAGACTCATAGTTAGGTGGATTATTTATGGTGAGAGACCTTAATGTATTAGTGATAGGAATATAAAATAAGATGAATATTAAAGAGATAAATTGAGAGAAGAGCAAAGACGGTATTTATAATTCTCATCCTTAATTATATGGTAGTAGTTAAAGGGTTCAAACTTGGTTGGAATATAGTAAGCCTTGATCTTATATTCATATTTAAGGAATTTATGAAGCATTTAAGGGATGATCCATATCTCGTGGATCCATGGTCTCCTAAGAAAAATATTGTAGGTTAAGTCATAAGGCATAACATAGAAGAGAGTGTTGAGATTTTGGGGTCTAACTCTAAGGGATAAGACTATAGTGTCACTAGTATCATGTTTCCCATTGTTGAAAACCCTAATGACAAGATTGGATTATTCTAAATATCGTTTAGTTAGCCCAAAATTATTAATGAATTTCAACTACAAATATTGAGACCAAAACTATTATCGACTAGGATTCACTTGATGAATTTGTCATCAATATGGCCTATAATGTATTATAGGAGATATCTAGCCATAGTATTAAGGTATTTCATCCTCATTAATTATATAGTTGCATTTTTTACCCCAATGGATCCCACTACAAAATTAAGATCATTTGAGTTCAAGTATTTGGGTTCATAAATAGCAAACTCTCTTTGTTTGAAGTACTTGTAACAAAATGGGGGAATTTTCTGGTGTAAAATTTGCCTAGGAGGCAATATTTGTAAAAACCTTAACAAAGCTTCTTGATTTGCATATATTTTACAATTAAGGGGGGATAAACATTTCTTACTTCACAAAAATTTCTTGCTAAAAAGGGAGGACGACCTATAAGGGTGCATTTTTGGCAGCGACGAACACCTTAGTCACACTTATTTCAGATTTTCTATTACAAAATATTTTTCAAACAAGGGGGGAAACTTATAAGGGTGCATTTTCGACAGTGGCCAACACCTTAGCTACCTTATCAAAACTTTTTGAAAAATCATATTGTAACCGAATGAACCTCATATATAGTAATCTACTCTACTACACCTAGTGATTGCAACAGCTAGTTACCCATGCAATTTGGTTGGATGACAAGATTACAATAAGAAAATTCATTGATATGAATACAAAGTGAGGAATGAGCCACTTTTTTCTTATAGCAACCATAGCATTGTGATAAAGCCCAAGAAAAAGCAAGAACCAGTAGATCAACATCTTTTTCACTATATTGGGGTAGTTATATACATTACCTAACTAATGTAATAAGGGGGTAGGTTAGAGTTACTATGTTAGTAACTATGATTATTACCTCATTTGGTAATTTGTAAGATTCACCTAGGTAGATTTAATTTACCGCATGGTAAAAAGTAGCTTGTTACTTTTTACCACTAGTAGTTACCTTTTACTAGTTACCTAGGGTTAGTTAGTTATTCTAGTCATTTTGACTTTGTAACTAGGTTAGTTGTTAGCTGACTTTGGGGGGGCAACCCATAGCGCGTTAGTTAGCTAAGTTAAGGGATAAAATATTTATATTATTCTCTAAAGTTATTTTTAGCTTCATATTCTCCTATTTAAAGCCCATTGATATCAATATTATTTTCCTATGGTTTATGCATATTTTCTTATGATTGTGTTTTCCATCATTGGCATCAGAGCTACAGAGGCTAAGGAAGCAATACGCACAATGGGCAAGGTAGGAGAAACCCTTGTTCCACACTGGGCAATACAGGAGGCATCCTCGTTCCAATTGTGTTGCATAGAATACTGAAGGTTGTGCTAATATTTTTAGTTGATTTTTATTAAATTTCTTAAGTTTTTTTTGTTTTCCTATAAACACTCCCTAGTCTACAGTCCCACGTGGATAGAGCAGGCGGGACCAACGACCGACTCACCAGCGGTCAGGTGCACCCTCTGGTAATCGACCTAGCCAGACCTATACATCAATATCCTCATATCGATGAATGGAGAGGAGCCTCTAATGACCAATCTGAGGTGGTCAACTAGACTCGAGGGTAGGAGCACTCTCTCATCTAGCACCCGACATAGACCTTAGTTAGTGATCGACCCGATCGCTAGCACCTGATGCATACCTTCACTAGAAACCGACATGATCGCTAGCCACTAAGGCTGACTATAACCTAATAGTAGGGACCTTCTATCAAGCTGTCATCCTAGACTTTAAACCTGATAATGGGGATGTCTGTCAGGATCTGAATGTGCATGGGTATGAGTGCCTACACAGAACCAAACATGTGGTATACTAAACCTAAGTCTAAGGTTGAACACATGGCACACTGACCACATTTTGATACCCTCTCACGTGGCTCGATGACCTGGTTGGGTGTAGGAATCAAGGACACATGGTAGGCGCGAGATACGTGTGATCTAGCTGGGCATGGGAATCAAGGACACATGGCAAGCGCAGGATATGTGGGTATTTTCTGACATGGCAGATACATGGTGGAATCACAATTTGGGTTGGCTTGTGTGTTATTCATTGGGTAACAAAAGGCTTACATAGGCGATTGCCTGAAGGCAATCAATAAACAAGGGAATCATCCTTATTTTTATATCCCTCACACTCCCACATCAGGAGTGATGTGGGATAAAAGAAATTAATTTTTTTTTCAAACAATTCATGCTGATTGTGGAGAAAACTCACATCGTGCACCTTCATTCCCAAAGGCTCACCTAGCCCGACCGATTGCTCGGGCTGGGCTAAGGTGCTTGAAACCATGGAGTCTTGGTTTCTACTCCTGTCGGCACCCCATACCAAAGTTTTTTACCTTAAATTTAAATATCGCTAAGGTAAAATTTTCACGCGCACGCTCCATTGTGCGCTAAGGTATTTTATACCTTATAAAACAAAAATTAAAGGTTTTTATTTTTTAATTTTTTTTTTAATTAAAAGTTTTTTTTATTATATATTTTATTTTAATATTTTAAATATAAATTATGCTTATAAAAAATCATTTTTTTATAAATTAATTTTTTAACTCAACATAATTTTATTTTTAGTATTAAATTCAAAATTTATGATTAAAACTTTTGTTTAAATTTTACAAATTTAAAAATTAAAACAAGAGGGGACCTATTTTTTTTGCAAAACGAACACAAGTATGCTTTTGTTTTCTCCTCAAAGGGGGATATAAGACATTTAATAACACTATTTTTTTTTGTAAATTAGAAAGCCCTCAAATATTCTCCAACATTGTTAATTTAGCATACAATAAAGGATCAAACTTGAATTCTTTTTTACCAAATTGTAAAACAAGGAGACACAAAACTTTTGTAAAATTCAAAGGCAATGTGTGCATTTATTTTCTCCAATGGGGGATATAATACATGAAATTGCACATTATATTTTTTGCAAAATTGAGAAGAAATTGATGACCTTGGGTCCATAAAAACCAAGTCGTGTGTCGAATGGTTCTGGAAGCCTTTCAAACACGGGTAGTGTGTCGAATTGACTTGAAAGGGGTGCTATTTTGTTAATTTTGCAAAAAAAAAAAAGGGGGAAGACAAAAAATTGTATTTCTTTTACAAAATTGTAACACAAAAGTGAGGAGCACTTAAAACAGAATCAAAACTTGTTAAATTTACAACACAAAAAAGGAAATGCAATTGTTTTATGCCACATTCTTTACAAATTTGAAAAACAAGAGGAGACATGAAAATATCAATTTTTTTGCACAACATAAATTCAATTTTTTTTGCAAAAGTTGGTAATAAGGTGCATTTTCGATTTTACTCGACACCTTTATTACAAATTGACAAATTAGGTGCATTTTAGGTTGCATCTGACACCTACATGATAAAAATTTTGTGGGCATTCTTTTTTTATTATCGCATTATTTTTTGTAATTATATGTCATAAAATCAAGAACACTCAAAACCCCAAAATTTCACAATAATTTGTGTAATTCATTGCCACAAATATAAGCCATTTGTAAAATTGATATTCTCTCCTAACAAACCCTTAAATTCACTCTTATTTTTTTGGCTCAATATCCTCAAATTGATTATTCCTCTTCAAAAGGATTTTCAGGTAGGTGCCATTAATATCTTTTTAAGTGAACTCTCTTTCACTTCTTATTTGTTTGGCTTAAATATCCTCAAACTGATCATATTTCTTCAAAGAGAGTTTTCAGGTAGGTTCCATTAAATACCACTTAAGAGTGAAAGAAATATCGTCTTATTGTAATTTTAGGACCTTCATCATGGCAACTATCAAAAAATACTTAAATTATACACAATTGCTTAAAGGTCCTAACTATTCAGCATGGAAAACTAATATGAAAGTCATCTTGACTATAGAGGAAATGTGGGATTTAGTATATGGCACTGAATCAATACCCACATCAACATGAACAGATCTAAAAGCATGGGAAAAAAAGAACAATCATCTTCTCATGTTGATCCTCCTAGCTACTACTGATGATATCCAACCTCACATAAGTGAAGCTAAAAATGGTAAAGATGCATGGGATGCACTTTGTACTATTTTTTAAGGCAAGAATAAATTAATTGTTCTAAACCTTCAAACACAACTGCATACACTCCATATGAAGTCAGGAGAATCAGTAGAACTATTCCTCTACAGAGTAGCAGAACTAAAGTCAAAGCTAAATTCTTTAGGATCCAAAGTAGAAGATACTATTCTGACTTCAGTAATATTGAGGGCTCTTCTTAAATCCTACAAGATGTTAATCACATCCCTTAATGTATCTCAAAGATCAGTCACCTTTGTGGAGTTAGTCAATTTGCTTCAAATAGAGGAAGAAAATCAACTCCAAAGTGATGAAGTGTCGAACAATGCACTTTACTCAAACAATCAGGGTGAAAAGAAGAAAGGAAAATTTTAGAAGGGAGGATCATATTCAAAAGGTAAGGGAAATAAATCTCAAAAGAATTTTTGCTCACATTGTAAAAAGGACAACCATGATACCAATCGATGTTGGTTTAAAAACAAGAAAAATAGAAATGGCAAAGGCACATCACAAAAGCAAGACAAAGGCAATATTGCTAGTGAAGTGTCTCATTCCGATTCTGATTATGGTTTAGAAAGAGCACACAAAGTGCTCATGGCTAAAACAATATTGTAAAGGGAAAATAAATTTTTCACCCTAGGCAAGCACTTTTTTCAAAACCTCTTTTTAGGATTCATAAATAGCATAATTTTTTGTTTGAAGTACAAGAAATAAAGGGGTGATTGTACCTCTTTTAGGCTTCATAAATAGCAAACTCTCTTTATTTGAAGTACTTGAAAAAAAATGGGGGAATGTTTTGGTGTAAAATTTGCCTAGGAGGCAATCTTTGTAAAAACCTTCACAAAGCTTCTTGAGTTGCATATCTTTTGCAATTAAGGGGGGATAAACATTTCTTTCTTACTTAATAGAATTATCTTGCTAAAAATGGAGGATGACCTATAAGGGTAATTTTCGATAGCAATCGATACCTTAATCACACTTCTTGCAGAAATTCTATTACAAAATATTTTGCAAACAAGGGGGGAAACTTATAAGGGTGCATTTTCGGCAACGACCGACACCTTAGCTACCTTATCAAAACTTTTTGAAAAATCATATTGTAACCGAATGAATCTCGTATATAGTGATCTACTCTACTACACCTAGCGATTATAGTAGTTGTTTACCCATGCAATTCAGTTGGATGACAAGATTACAATAAGGACATTCATTGATATGAATACAAAGTGAGGAATGATCCAATTTTTGCTTAGAGAAACCAGAGCACTGTGATAGAGCCCAAGAAAAAGTAAGAACCAGCAGATCAATATCTTTTTCACTGTATTGGGGCAGTTATATACATTACCTAAATAATGTAATAAGGGGGGATATTAGAGTTACTAAGTTAGTAAGTATGATTATTACCTCATTTGGTAATTTGTAATATTCACCTAGGTAGATTTAATTTATCGTATGGTAAAAAGTAGCTTGTCACTTTTTACCACTAGTAGTTACATTTTACTAGTTACCTAGGTTTAGTTAGTTATTGTAGTCATTTTGATTATGTAACTAGGTTAGTTGTTAGCTGACTTTGGGGGGGCAACCCATAGTACATTAGTTAGCTAAGTTAAGGGATAATATATTTTTATTTTTCCCTAAAGCTATTTTTAGCTTCATATTATCCTATTTAAACCCCATTGATATCAATATTATTTTCCTATGGTTTATGCACATTTTCTTATGTTTATGTTTGCCATCAATTTATTACATTTTGATTCTAATTATGATTAGGTAATGAATTTTAAAATTTCCAATATCTTAAGTACAATAAGGTTGAGAATCAAAGTTATTGAGGACAAATTAACCTTTTTTAGTTAGGTCTAGGATCATATTTTTTATGCTCATGCATATATCAATCGCATGACTATTGATGCAATGGAAGGAAAATTCTCATTAGGATGAAAATGAGTTTTTTCCATCTATGTTCAAGATTCTTGATAGGTGGAAGCTCTACCATTTTGGATTTTAATAGTTTATAAAAAATGGATAAAAGAGGTTTGTCTAGTCAAGAGTACTTCCTCTTAGGTTTCTATTATTGTGGTTTCCCTAGAAAAACCTTTTGAAGGTTTGCTACAGTGCTAACATTGTTGGCCCGACATGATTCTATGATCCCATCACATAAAATGTTCTTATTTTTGTACTACCCCTTTAGGTTAGAGGAAGACTTATCTTCCTCCTTATGGGATTTGGTTTTAAATTTCCCTCTAGTGACAAGGATGTTCTCTACTCTTTTAGTCATATCAATTGCATCTTTAAAATAAGATACATTGGTTATTTCTAACTAGAAGGCCAATTACTTATTAAGGTTACCTATAAATATGTCCAAAAAGTATCTAGGTGAAGGGATATACTATAGTCTCCCCAACAAGGCTTGCCATATTGCTAAGAAGTTGAAAAATTATCATCTTTAGACTACTTTAGTTGATATAGGTCACTAATCATAACCTTTTCTTAATGTAGACAAAGAATTGCCTGAAAAATGTCTCAACAAGGTCTCTAATAATTTTTAAGGAGTGACTTGGTATTTGGTAGTACTATTCCAATGGGGGCCACTAACGATTTTAGAAAATATCTAAATTGCAATGTTTCATCATAAGAAATATTGTTACAAGCAGTTCTAAATATCCTGAGGTGATTGATAAGATATTTCTTTCCTTTATATATCTAAACCTTAGGAGTTATAAAATTAGGAGGAAAAGGGCAACTAACTACAAAAGGATCTAAGTGTGGTTGCACAAGTCATCATAAGAGTACTTTTGGTTAGAATAATACCCTTGTATGATGGTCATTTATTATTTCAAAAGCTCTAGATGAGAGGTTGAAGTTTAAATATTGGAATAAATAGGATTTAATGTCACAAAAGGTATGTGCTAAGATATGGGAGGAATTTTATAATTGACATAATTGATACACTTGGACATACAATGTTGAAGCTCGCATCATGTGATTTTTTCCAAAGTAATTTGGGATGAAAATATTAGAAGAATAAGGATGAGAGATTGCAAAATTAAGGCTTTGAGTGAATCCCATACCCACACTTATGATATTAGAATAAATATTTTTGACATGAGGATTTGATATTGAGACACTTGATGATATGCCCTGATTAAGAATGTATCTTGTACCCACTTGTTGAGATACAAAACAAATTGATTGCCCTATAATAATTCCTTAAGAGTGGGCAAATATAGGTGATATCCCAAACAATATGGTATGGTTTTCCCCCAAGATATATGGAAGTAGTGATGATAAAAAAAATTGAATCAATTAATTTAGCATTAAGGTTTGCATTTATAGACCCAAAGAGAAGTTCAAGTTCATAAAGAGGCAAAGGAGTTGATTTGGGTTGTTGGGTATGGTCCCTGAGTGATCCTTCCCCTACATATATTCCTAGGGTGTCATGATCTTCCCTAAGAAAGGGTTTCATAATATCCCTATGCTTCTATAGTAAATAATCCATGTGAGTTGTAGATTGAAAAACCACTCTACCTTGGTCATCATGGATAGGGCTTAGAGAAACCAAAAGTGTAGAAGCCCCCTTCTTGCTTGAAGGTAGGGTCCTTAAAGGCAGTTTGGTCATCATAACCTTCCATGAGAGGGTTAGATTTGATGGTAAATTTATGAGCAACGCTATGATTTAGGAAGCATATCTTGACCATAGGTTTGTAGCAAAAGGATTAGGCTAATTAAGTTTTAAAATAGAGTTGATTAAAAAAATATGTTTTAGAAACCTTATATCCCATTCCCTTGATATACTAGTTATGATCTATATACCTAAAGGGCCTCCCTATATACCAAATATTTTCCTATAGCTCTCTCTATCTCTATCTATCTATCTATATATATATATATATATATACCAAAGGTTCTAATATAACCCATTGTAATATACTCTTTACTAGGCATAAGTATGTGCAAAATTCTAAGTGGGTTGTTAGTAGCTCAGGCTCACTATTTATACAATATAGCCTAGTAGCTTGTATGAAAATTACTCAAAGGATCATAAATGTCCTTACTAGGACTAGCAATTGGTTATGTTCTTCTTCTCTATATTTAATATGGTCTAATCTAAACAAACAAAAAAATAGTTTTGATTAAATTTCTATAAATTTTAGCTTAATTATGGTTTAGCTTCATCAAAGAATATATTGGGACATGTAGTGGTGTTCATATTGGCTTCACTAAAATGTGGGAAGGATAAATAGGGAAGGTGTCACAAAGGACCTCTTTACAATATTTTTTGCTCTCCTCCTAACATCAAGGATAGGGTTTGGTTTTTATCTTAGGTATTAGTGTTTGATGGCTTGATTTAAGAACATCTACATTTCTCCTAAGATAAATTTTTGACTAAGTTTAATCTTAATCTAGCCCTAATGCAACATAAAATGCAAAAATACCCAAAACTAAAAATATTTTTTCTTTTGATATTAAAATAAAAGACCATTTTTATTTTGAAGGTAAGGGTGCAAGAAAAATGCAACAAACAAGACCTAAATTTGGCTACATGCAATTTTGATTCAGTGCTAAAAGCTTGAATATTTAATTTGTCCTCTAAATAATTAAAATGATAAATAAATTCCTTATTTTCTTTTTCTTATTTTATAAATAAACAGAAAACAAAAATTGATTTATCACATAGCAATTAGAGTTAAGTCCTAAATGTTGAAATAAAAAGGGTTATGGAGCAAAAAAACTATTTTTGTCACAAAGGCAGAAGCACTACTAGTCTCACAGAAGTGTCATTGTCTCTTTCACCTATTGATGGTACTTTTGACTTCCTTCAAAATAGATAGAAAAATTTGGGATTAGCAATAAAAGGGCATAACTAAGATGGAGAAGAATATCATACTCTCTTGGCTAGCATCAAACCCCTATTTAGATAAGGATTAAAAAATGATAGTATGACAAATGCATGAAATTAATAATTAGTGGAAAATGTGCCACAAGGTCATTAATAGCATTGTCAGCACTTTCACTTCATAGATAGCACGTTTGCTCTTTGTGTATATATAAAACCAAAGATGATAGGACCATTGGACCTAAAATATAGCAACACTTTCACTTCAAACAACAACAAAGCACTATTAAATGTAATTTTAGATCATTTAATGATTCCTTTGATGGTCTCTCACGTAGGAGTACAAATACTATGTTAAACAATAGAAAACAAAATATCAAGCACTTAAAATGTAGACTAATAGTGATGAAATATAAAGTTTCAAGATAAGTACAAATGCAATATGCAAAAAAATTGATCATGCAATAACATTGAAGCTTGGAGTTGTAAAGGAAAGTAAGTGTCAAAAGCAATTAAAAGGAAAGAGCACAACCCAAGAAACTAAGGTTGTTTCCCATTGTGAAAGCTTGTTGGATTCTTGTTTGTTTGCTTATGGACATGTGAGAGCTTGAAATTGAAGGCTTTAAACCTTAGAGACTTTATGCTTGGATGCTCGAAATAGGACTTGAATGTTTGAAGGATGGAATTCTTGAAATAGTTGTAAGATTTTGGCATAATCTTTCCAAGCATGGAGATGGATTCCTATGAATATAAAGAGATTTTGGCAAGATTTTGTTGTAATGCAAGATGATATGAATATATCACCCCAAGTTTTCATTTTACAGGAAGTCAAAGCTCCTTAGGGGAAGGATTGCATTGAAGTTGAGATATGGTAAGAATTTTAAATAGAATCAATATGTCATTAATGGATGAAGATTGAAAATAGAAAAACTTAGATTTGGGATTTCTGTTGGGAGCTATGAATCAGATCTTTGTAATTGGATACATTAATTGTGGGTGGATTGAAATGTACTAGTAGCTAAATGTTTTGGTTTGACACATGATAGTCAAAAGTGTTGTATGTGAAAGCACTAGAGATGCTTCCAAGCTTACACTTTTTCTAGCATAACCCTTGGAGGTCAAATTTGGGCAAGAAAGGTTAAAAGGTCAAATTTGGCAAAAGAATTGTTCGGTATGTAAAGGCACTAGGGACACTTTCTCTCATACCCTAAAACTATTTATTTTGGAGAAATAAATAATCTAAATTTAAGCAAGTGTATGATTCTATTTGGTTGATTTATGAGTTGAATTATGAAAGGATTTGCAAACTTGAATATTAGCCATGTATTAAAAATTAGGTATCTACAATATTTATTCTTACTTCTTGAAGATATTGGACTGGATCCCATAAAGAATACATATCCAAAAGTAGATCTATCATCAATGGATATTTTATAGTATACATCAATTAAACTTATCAAGAAGAATTGATCTTTCTTCTTATGCTCCAAACCATACTTGGTCATACCACCCATATACTTGAGTACTCACTTTGTTTTTTCCAATGGCATACCTTTGGTTCTTACATGAACTATGAAAGATAGCAAATAGCATAGTTGCTATCTAGTTATATGTATGTTAGATTAGTAAGACTCCCAATAAACTAGTGATAGAGAATTTTATTGACCTATATAAATAGATTATTTTGAAATAGTTGCTACCCTATATCCATTGAAGTTATTATGGGCTTGTAATCTATCACCTAAAACTCCTCAAGTAATGTCTTGGCATTTTTAATTTATGATATGAACATATGGTTCTCAATTTTCCATACCTCAAGGCTAAGACATTAATGCATTAGCCCAAGATCAGTCATGTCAAATGACTACCTCAAATGATATCTTGGTCTTTTCAATCAACTTCATTAAACTTCCAATGATTACCAAGTCATTAACATACACAATTATGATCATGACCTATCCTCCTTTACTTTTTTAAGTATATTTTAGATCATAAATACTACGATAGAATCCATATCATAGAATATGCTCATCAATCTTCATATACCAAGCTCTAGAATCTTGCTTCAAACCATAGAGATATTTTATGAGCCTACATACCTTCTTCTTATGTCTTGGTATGATGAATCCCTCTAACTGATTCATGTAAACTTATTCATTGAGTTTACCATTGAGAATGCACTTTTCACATATATTTTATGAAACTTCTATCAAAACTATGCAACCATTACAAAAAACATTTGAATAGACTTCATCTTTGTTGTTGATTCAAAAGTTTCATCATATTCAATTTATTTCTTCTATGCATAGCTCCTTGCAACAAGCCTTGCTTTGTGTTTATTAATGCTCTCATTAGATTCATATTTTATAGTGAATACCCAACAAGTTGCCACATTTCTTTCTTCATCAATGTTTGATATTCGACATTCATAGCATTCTTCCACTTCTTCAATGCAAGAGCTTTGCAAACCATTGAAGGTTCATATATTTACACAATTTCCCTTATTAGGTCTATGTTGGCCTCATTTCAAACTCTACTCTTAGTTCTCAATTAGAATCTAGATGTGTCTAGAACACATCTAAATTTACATTACAAACACTACTAAGATACCACTTCGACCTGTAAGCGGTACTTAAAGTGGATGGTCCTAGATCATAAACTCCGTAATATTTATCTCCACCACCTTAACCAAAATCAACATCTCTTTCAAATGCTTCATCATTATCAGACAAGAAAATAATAAGTGCTTAATAAACAATATGTGGCTTAGAAGAATAGGTACACTAGTTCTCATCAAACACATCTTAATGTATATATAACTTCTTCATGTTAGGATATATGAGATGATATCACTTTGAATCACTGTTGATTGTAATGCAGATACATATTTTAGATTTATCCTCTAACTTTATATGCTTCTACTTTGGAATGTGCATGAATGCAGTCCATAAAAACACATGGATATATGACATGATAGACCTTTTAACCATACATACCTATTTAGGTGTGACACCATTCAATGGAAGTGTGGATGTGTAGTTTAACAAGTAGACTACAATACACAACTTTTATCCAAAATATTGGCTCCAAATTAGCATCAATCAAAACATCTCCTTGATAGTATAATTTTTCCTCTCTACAACTCTATTTTGTTGAGGTATGTAGGTAGTTATCAACTATTGTTTGATGGCATGTTGCTTTGAGATAGGAGAAAATTTATTACTAGTGTACTCCCTCCTCAATTTGAGTGGAGGATATGAATGAGATGACCAATAATATTCTCAACAAAAACTTTGAACTCTGAAATATAGTGGAAAGCTTCATCCCTCATCTTCAAGCAAGGCATCCACATTCATTATGTATGATCATCAATGAATAGTTGAAAATATCTATAGCCACAGAAATTTATGATCATCAATGAACAATTGAAAATATCTATAGCCATTAAAACATAGATCCATGGGTCCACACAAATTGGTATACACTAGGTCAAGTGGACCAGTCGCTCTATATTGCTTGATCCAAATGGGGCTCGATGTTGCTTTTTGGTCAAACAACTTGTACAAAGGTAATGAGGTTTTATTAAATATGGAAGTCCATGCACCACATAATGATGTAGGAGTGAATTCAAATGGTCAAATTTGATATGTCCAATCACCTATGCCTAGCAAGGTAGCTTAATCATCCTTGGTTGTCAAAGCTTGATTATCTCACATTACAACCTCAAGTTGAAATATTATGTCTATGCTAGTAGCACGAGTAATGATTGTTGAAATTCTAGATAGTTCTTGAATAAATAAAAGTTTCTTTGCACACATTTTTGGAAATTCAACGTGCAAATTGTAATAAATTACTTGATTCTTAAAAATTTCTTCATGAGGTCAAGCACATAAAGAAATTGAGTAAACAAAACAAACGTCATCAATACTAGAAATGGTTTATGTAAATTGTCATCAAGAGTAACTTGCCCATGGTAAGATGAATGGTCAAGGCTTGCAAATTGTTCCTTATAGCTTGTCATGAGTTTGAAAGCTCTTGAATTAATGTACCAAACTAGGCTAGATTTCAAAACAATATTAGGATATTGAATGGAACAAATATTCTTGTCCTTTGCAAAAATTAGCATCTTCAACTATATTATCAAGTTGGCATTGAGGTGCATTGTGAAACGGGTAGAAAATGATATTTGATAATTTAACACAAAACACAATGATGCATTAAACAAAGAAATTGTAATTCCATTGATATTAAGAGATACGTGTTACAAGAGGGACATGATGCCCTTTATCCATTTCTTTTCCTAACAATGTTACAATCAATTTGATGTCTTCTTCAATCGTCCCTCAATGTAGGTGGGCTTCTTTGTATGTGGGCCACCGTCGGGTTGTTGTTTGTTTGATGTTGTTCTTCCTCTTCAAATCTGTTAAATAACCTATGAAGAACCTACAAAAGGGGGTTAGTGTGATGGGGGGCTTGCCTTAGTCAGGCCCCATATTTAGGAAGATGAAATTATTGTAAAAACATGATAAAAATTGGAATAAAATATGTAGAAGGTGATAATATGGTGAAATAGAGCTTACCTCCCAAATCTAGGATGATTTGGGGCTTGTAGACCCAATTCACCACCCAAGAGGGAACTGAGGCCGGATTCATGGGGCAAGGGGTGATCTGAGCTATGAGGTCTCTTTTGCAAAATTCCTCCAGTGGATCGATTCCTAGGCAGCTTGGGTACCTTTGTATGCTATCAAAATCTGATTGTGTGCATCGAGAACTGACTGTTCAATGTTCACTTTCCATTTTTGCAGAGTTTCCGTGCTTTGTTGAATTTTGGAGAGAGATATAATTAGGGGTTTAGGACCCACTATTTATAGGAAATGGCAAGGTGCAGGGGGGTTAGATGGACTAAACCTAGGTTGAATTCTGACTAGGGTTAGGTTAGGAAATGCAATGTGGCAACATCACATTCCTTATGAGAAATATCTCATCCTCACACATGTGTGAGGATGGATTAGGGCTAATCTTGATTAGGAGGTCTTTAAGTCAATTTAGGACATGATTAAAGAAATATCCTAACAAACCCTAATTACACACATGTGGGAGGATGTAATTAGTGTTAATCAAGATTAAAGGTTCTTTTAATCAATTTTGCCCTAAAAAGGTGACTTAAGTGAAGTCAACATTAAATTAGATTTTAGGTATTGACTTGTTAATTGTTTTGGTCAACTAATACCCCGTGGGGGCCTCAATTGAGTGCAAATAGGTTGTCGAAGGATATCCCAGTGCATAGGATGTGATTTTGAAGGCTTATGAGGGTTTAGGACCTGAAAGCCGATGGAGTGGTATATGGGAGTCTACACGATGCTATGACAATCTATGGTGATCTATGCATGACTACGACCATCTATGTATGACTACGCATGACTACAACAATCTACGCATGTCTAGGAGGATCTACAATAGTCTACGCTAGTCTATGATAGCCTAGGGGTACCTAGGATGGCCTATGTAAACCTACAAGTGTCCAAAAGGATCTACAAGTACGTAGGTATAGCAATGTGCAACTTTTGGGTGTCTACATTTACCTCTTTTTGTACTATACTATGTGGAACACAGTTTAATACAAAAATGTGAAGGGTTTGTGTAGAAGGAAAAGGGATAGAAGGGGAATGGAATTCAATCAAAGGTATGTAGCCGCTCGAAGCGTGACCATACAACATTAATCGGGGATCCAGGGGAAAGAAGAGAAGAGAATGGAATTCAATCAAAGGTATGTAGCCGCTCGAAGCGTGACCATACAACATTGATCGAATATCCAAGGGAAAGAAGAGAGGAAGGAAAGAAGGAGAAGAGGAAAGAAATAAAAACAATGTTGGTGAATGAAAATGAATGATTATGGATGCAATGATGTGATTTTGTTGAGTTCGTATGACATTTACGATGCCATACTAGTTGCTTGAGAATGGCAACTTTTGACTGCTTTGCTTTTGTGACCAGATCAACGTGGTCCAAAAGTATGAATAGGACAAAAGCCTATCTAAATTTTTGTTGTTGATTGATTGATGAGAACATGGCAACAAGTGTCAAACCACTCGAGTTAGTTGACATTTGGATTATTAAATCGTGACCAGATCAGCGTGGTCGTGAAATCATTTTCCAAGTGTTGCGCTAGGATTATTTCAAATGTATCATCCATTATGTACTCGACGTACATGAATGCTAGATTGACTTCTCCATGGTAATGCATAACTCTCATGATGTAACCCACGTCTTTTTGGGATTGATATTATGATCGTATGATAATCTTCAACAAAAAATTTCGTAGACAAATGTGCTAATCGCACTTTTGGATTTTTGATGTTGTGGTTGCATGCAAAGATGACTTTGGATATGAATACCCCCTCAAACGAGGAATCAACAATGAGGTGAATGGAATGCGGTGATTTGATGATGCAATGATTGATAAAGTACCAATGCATGATGAATATGATTGCAAATGAAGTTAAAAGACAATTTTGGAAGGTTCCTAGGGTTTTAGGGGACATGTGCCTACTTTCCTAGGGTTTTGGGTGCATTTTGGGGTGTTTTGGTTGAGTTTGCCACCCGAGGGGTGATTTTGACCTAAATCACCACCCGAGGGGCGAATTGGGTTTCAGTTCACCCCTCGAGGGGCGAATCGGTGATTAAGGTATATTTAAGCCCTGATTTGCTTGGAATGGGCTCATTTTGATGGCGCACGACATTGGAAAGTGACTTGTGGAGGCATTTGATAGCACGAGAAGAGTGCGGGTGATGACTGTGAGAGCGACGATGATGAGGGGATGCAAGGCGGCTGGCAGCAGGCGTGGGGACCCACCGGTAAGTGATCTTTTGCTTTGTTTTGATTTTGTTTTAATTTTCTCGAGAAATATGAATGAGGGGGGAGGTTTTCATCCCGATTTAAAAATTTTTGTAATTTTTAATTAAAATTTGAATACGTAGTGATAAATGAGCCAAATGGGTACCCAAAAATGTGATCAGTTTTTGAATTGGACTTGTTTTGTCACCAATTTGACCAGGTAATGGGTAGAGTAGGTGTGAAGTTTGACTGTCAGTTTTTGAAGTAACGGTGTACTGACATTGACATGTTATTGTATTTTGTTTGCTAAAGTAGGAAATGGGTATCCCGTTATGTGACTGTTATATTTTTTTGTTTTCGTTTGGTATGATTTCTAAATATGTCGCTTTTAGGTGTAATTTATCAAACCTAGGTTGTTAGATTTGTCATGTTAGAGGTAGAATTTTTGGAAACCGATGAAACTTTCACCGTAGAAGGGCAAAATGGGTGTCCAAAAATGTTGTTTGTTTTGGTGAATGACTTTATTTGGCCTACCTTTGATTTGCGTGCCAAGGTGTAGATGATGTTAAACTAAAAATGAGTTATAGGGAGCCCGATTTAGATTGTATTCAACATCTGTTTGAACTTTCACCGCTAAGTGGGAAAATGGGTATCCAAAAATATGACTATTATTTTTTAATTATGTCTTCTGATGTGTGTTCGGTTTTGGTGTATTTATGATGGAGTTGACTTTTAGATCTGTGTAGATTGGTATGTTGTTTTTGAATTTTATCGATACATTTATCGCTAAGTGGGCAAATGGGTATCCAAAAACAATATTTGTTTTTGTAGATGTTGTTGTTTGGCTTATGTTTGATTTGCATGCCAATTAATAGGTAGTGTTAAATTTGAACTGAGTTGTTGGGAGTTCAAATTATGTTGTTTGTCACGTCAGTTTGAACTTTTGCCATGAAATGACAAAATGGGTATCCAAATGTGTGACTGTTATGTTGATGTGTTTTGTCGTGTATTTTGTGCATTGTTTTGCTTTGGAGTGTGTGTCAGATTAAATAGGTTTAATTTGAAAATTGTGATTGATGCAATTTTATTTGATTGGATTGTTATGTGGATGTCTAACATATGTTTTATTGTATTTTGTTGTGGATGAATAGGTGAAGATGCTCGAGCCCCATCATCGGGTGCGAAAGATGAAGGGTACTATTGACCATGTGATGAGTCAAGAGGATGAGTTGAAGTGGTTAGATGATATATGGTTTCGAGGTGTGTGGGAGTGTACCAGTATACACACCAACAGGGCATATGTATCTGCACTATGTGAGTGGTGGGATGCTAATAGGAACACATTTCATTTTCCTACTAGGGAAATGACTATTACTTTAGAGGATGTTTACCGGATCTATAGGTTGTCGATTGAGGGTGTTCCTGTGAGAGCGGCAGTTGATGAGAGTAAGGAGGTTGTGCTAGAGTGGTTCTTTGGGGTAGAGTGGAGGGCCATAGATATCTCGAAGATGGATTATGAATGGTTGTGGTTGTAGAAGAAGATATTCGATCGATAGTGTGTAGCCATGATGATGATCTCCATGTATGCACTACCTGATAGTTTTGGGGTTCTGTTTACCTGGAATATGTTAGATGTGGTGAGTGATATGGTGGAGCGGAGGGTTGTATTTGCATGGGCACCTGCACTATTGGCCCAAGTTTATCGAGAGTTTTCGAGGTTGTTCACGATAGGAGGACAAGATTGAGCATGATCCCCTTGTTGCAGGTATGGGCATGGGAGCATATAGCGATCGAGAGGCCATATTTATTACCTCACCCTATACATGTGGAGGGCAAAGAGTATTTACCCTATGCTTTGAGATGGAGTATAGTGGCTGAGCAGGGTATCAAGAGGCCGCATGAGGGTGACCCACTATTGTGGAGGGATAAGTTTGGGGGCTTGACTCCTGGTGATATTAGATGGAGGCCCTGGTTGGGTGGGGTGAGTTGGGATGAGGATGATGAGTAGTTGTGAACCATCCGATAGGTTCAATGGATGGTGGGGCGGTACACTCGATAGACTAAGTATTTTTAGTTTGATAGAGTGAGGTGATAGTTTGGGTTATAGTAGGATGTTCTAGGGGCTCCTATAATTTATTATAGGCAATGAGGAGATAGAGGGGATCGACCTATGGTGTTGCCTTGGGTTGGAGAGCGGGACCCTCCTATGGATATTCTAGATGTAGGGGATGCCAGGATGACTCTAAAGTTTGATGCATGGTGGGCATGGCAGAGTTGGGAGCCTAGCAGAGGCATAGTTGATCGATGGGTGGCACCTGCTGTTGGGGCACCTCCACCAGAGGGGAGAGCTAGTAGGGGAACTTGAGCTAGGGTGGAGGGTGTGGCTAGTTATGAGGAGGAGGTTCCTCTATGATGGTCATGACATCACTTGGGTGGTGGAGCAAGCACCCAAGATGTGAGGGTGGAGGAGGTGCATGTAGATGTAGACGTTGGTATGGGATAGGTTGTTGGAGCTGAGGCTGAGGGAGGCGGGGTGGTCGGTATGGGTGGTATTGATGATACCATTGATATTGGTGCATTCATTGGGATGGCATAGCATATTCCTATTGATATTTTAGAGAGGCAAGTTGCAGAGGGGGAGGCACAAGGACTGCGTGATAGAGTTCAGCAGTTGGAGGCTGAGATGGTGGAGATGAGGGCTGCTATGGCTAGGTAGGAGCAGACGATTGACCATTTGACTAGTTAGTTAGCAGTTGAGTCTACCAAGAAGATGATGTGTGAGACTACTCTGTCGATGCATGGGATTCCTCTCCCTGACTATGATCGAGTGGTGTCACAGTCTGGGTCATGGTCATGAGTGCGGGCACCATCACGTCAGAGCTAGCGTAGTGCTGCTACGATGGGATAGATTGGTGCTAGGGCTAAGGTGCAGGATCAGCCTACTATGGATCTAGTTTTGGAGTTCAGGGTGGAGTCGAGCTAGGCTACGGAGATGCGAGCTAGCCATGAGGGCCACGGGGAGACTCCTGGTGGGAGTTAGGATATTCCTATGTTGACTGTAGCCTACGGGTATTTTTATTGCTAGATGATGATGGGCATGGTCCCATATTGTAGCCTTCGGGCATTTTGTATTGACATTATATATATATATATATATATATATATATATATATATATATTTATATATATTTTGGCTATTATATATACATGTGTCATTTTGATGGTTTGAAAGGTGTTCTTGTTTATGTTTGCATAGATTAGCATAGTATAATTTGTAGGTGTGTATGATAAGTAGATATACATGTGTGAATGGTTTAGATCTATTATCATTCTATGGTATGAATTAATTGTAGAATAGTATGATGATTGTATTTTGAATGCAATATGAAGTGATATCATAATGAATGCATGTAGAGTAAATGTAATGTTGTGATTCGATTTTTTGAAATGCATGTAGCATGGATGGAATAATGTAATGCGATTTGTGAGATGCATGTAGTATGAATGCAATGCTATAATGTGTATGAAATGTATATGGCATAGATGCATGGATGCATGTATGAACGTACTAAAATGCACCAAGGAAGCACTTGTATCGTGGCATTTACCTATATGGATGCGATCCATTCCTTGATTTTAGGGATGGTGGATAATGTAAGGCATGTGTAATTGTTTTGACCAACATAGTTGTGACAATCAAATCTCAAACCCTTAGCTATACAAGTATTTGTGGCAACTTATAACATAATCGGGCTGGTTCAAATTCTATCTTGGACTTATGTGTGTGAATGTGTAAGGTTCATTTATCCATTTTGAGGGAGGTAGGATTAACCCATTGTAGATGCTACCGAACTAGCTAGCTCATCCATCTGCAATAGTGATCTATACAAAAGTGAGATGCTAATGTTACAGATGTGTTGCCACCTGTAAGACTATTCCACTGGTAGGCAGGCTCTTGGAGCCTATTTCTAGCGATGGAAATCATCCCATGGTGTTATGTTGAACCTAAGGACCAAAGGCGATAAGCATAACATTGGTGATATCAAGAGGCATTACCTTTTGTTTTTTGCCCCTCATCTAGTGTTGACCTATTTGTGTGGTAGTGCTCTTTTCTTTTCTTTTCTTTTCTTTTTTTTTTTTTGTTTGCTATTCTATGATTTTTTTCGTCTATTCTAAGGGCATTGGCATTTTTTTTCTGCCCTATTCTTACCTTTTGCTTATGCTTGATCCCTTTGTTTATCCCTAGGTCGTATTTTGACCATGCAAGTGATAGGATGAGCAGGGGATACCGTTCGCTAGATGGCGATATCTACTCAAGATGTCCTCTTTCCTAGGCTCAAAATTTTTAATGTGTAACCTATTGTGAGCAGTTCATGAGAGAAGTTGAACCAGCCTAAAGGACCATAAGAAGAATGTACAAGAACTCGTTAGGTAAGGGTGACACTTGATGGCCTAAACTATAGAGTGGTCAAAATAAAACACGACACCTATGTATACCCTGATCCTGAAAAGGGGGAATGGACATCCAGGTGGTGATGCTAACAAGTGCATTTATTACTCCTACTGAGGCGCATTTTTGGGGAGAATGTACAAACATGAATTAAGATTCTAAATATAAAGCATATGAATATGTGCAATGGATGTAAATGTAAACGATGCAAGTGGGGGAATGCAATATCTACAAGAGGAAAGTTATGTTGTGTAGAAGGAGAATTTTAGAAGAACCTATTTACAGATGAGTAAAGTGTGTAATGATGACAAAAAGCATGATGCTATGATCATGGTTGCCCCAACGTGTGGGGTGTGTGTGTGTAGTAGATGTATAAGCTGTGAGTTGTACAGATGTATGTAATAGTCGCCAAGAGAAGGAGGATGTGAGAGTGGAATGTATAGATGGAAGAAGTGAGAAGAAATAGACTTTGGTAACCAACAAGATAAGGGGATTACCAAAATCCAACGAAGATAGGAGAGAAGAAATGAGTCAATGTAGGAAGAAAATAGAAGAAGGGAAACATAATTAAGACTATTGTTGGGCAAAGTGGCATGGATCAGGGTGGGAGTGGGATGGTGAAGTGATGATGCGATTGGTATTGTTACTGCTACTATAATTGGATATGTTATGGATATAATGAGATGGCTATGTCAGAGTGCTATGAGGTGGTAAGGTTCTAGGAGTGAGGCAACGTGGACTCAAAAGTCAGCTAAATAGGAGGGAATTCTCTGGTGATGGGGTACGCTCATCATACAACATGTTGTGCACCAGGGTTTTGAATGATCTGCACTCTTTGATGTCATACCCTAGTTGGCGATGATAGATATTGATTCTCATTGTAGTTGCATGGTTTGGGGTGTGAGGGATCAATGGGTCGAATCTTGGGTAGGTCGATAAGGCCCTAATGTATGAGATGGTAAAACATTTTAGATAGCGGTGTGTGTGGAATAGGCATAGGATAAATGTATGGGTCTGTTGGTGGTGAGCGGGGCCTGGGTGAAGGGTGATCCGGTAATGGAGGCATGGGTCTGGGATCCGGTATGGGTCGAGTCTGAGGTCGGAGGAGGGATCTATGTGGCGATGAGGATGGATGGGTCATGGGAGACTATCGTGGGTGAACATGGAAATGGCAATGGCTCATCTACAGCTCTAGAGCCTCGATGTAGGATAAGAGATGTTGTATCTCATGATGTTGTGGTGATAGTGTTGGTGAAGGTGGTGATCGAGACCTTGATGTGAGTGGTGTGGCCTGATAGGCATGGGATAGTGGATGAGGTCTCGATGATGATGGGGAAGAATGAAAAGGTCTCAGGGATTGGAGAGCTTACCAAAAATACAAGCCTCATAGAGGGGAAGGTGGCGTCTTGAGGACCGATGGCATAGGCGATGGCTCTAAGCGACGATGTGAATGGGAAGGGGGCATGTTTGCATGACCAGCTTGAGCAGTCTTGGGCAGTGCGGGCTTGCAAAGCTTGGGAGTAGGTGGACTCACCATTGGGTAGCGAGGTGGGTAGGCATGATGGATGAGCTGGATGATGGGTGTATCCTCTATTAGGAGGATGATAATATCCTAGGGGGTGAAGGGGATGATTTTTTGGTGAATAGCGACGTTTGAGATCGTCGGATGGATGGGAGGGTGACCCTTGTTCTTGGGGTTGGGTGTATTCCTCTTTTTCATCAAAAGATGAGAGGGTGACCTGGCTGTCTCTAAAGCATGGTGAATAGGATGGACCTCACTAACGAGGGTAATGGTGTCAAGGTGAGGTATGATGGCCTGAATGGGATGAATTTAGAGAGTGCCTAGTGTGAAGGGCAACTGGTGGTCGGGTTAGATCAACCTATGTGATGGGTATATATTGTGGCTACGGATGGTCCTGCATGGTGGTGAGTGAGGATGTTGTAGTACTCTCCTACTGATGATGTGGATCCTACAAAAGGAAAAACAAATACCTATAGCATAAAAATGACATAAATATGAAAATACATGTATAGTGAAATAATAAAGTAAAGTAACAGATCTACACGGTGATGTGCTTAGTGATTTATTACTAGTACTGTGTGGCACTCGTGATGGTGAATGTGCTTGTGCATCATGCATTGAATGCATGAAGGTGTAATATGTTGATGGGTTTAGGGTCGTTAAGGCCTTCAAGATTGGCTAGATGATATGCTCCTGAGCCGTATTTGTGTGTGATAATGAATGGGCCCAACTAGTTTGGGGTGAATTTATCGCACTACTGGCGAGGTTGACTTGTGATTTATTGGAAAAAGGTGATCTTGATAGACTCGTGTGTGCTCGATGACATGGATGCGATGTTCATCGAGAAGCGTTAGTTGATCTAGATGAGCTTGGCGAGTAGTGTCATCGTCAATGAAATCCTTTATAGATATCCATAAGGAAGGTATCTCAAGCTCAAGGGGCATGATAGCTTCTACCCCATATACAAGTGAAAAATGTGTTGCCCTAGTAGGGGTACAAATGTTGGTACGATATGCACACAATGCTAGGGGTATTTTATTATGCCAATCCTAATGAGACTCTGCTACAATTTTATGAAGAATGGAGTAGATGGTTTTGTTCATGGCTTCTGCCTGGCCATTACCCTAAGGGTAATATGGAGTCAAAAATCTATGATGTATATGAAATCTATCACATAGGGCTCGGACAGTCTTGTTTTTAAAGGATTTCCCATTATCAAAAATTATTTGGGAGGGAATTCCAAAGTTGAAGCCGAATAATACAATGTATTGATCTATAAAATACTGAATAATGCAAATGTAAGATAAATCAAATCAAAATAAATCAAATAACCAGATCTGCCTCTTGAGGAGGGCTAAGTCCTTTGCCACTAGGAGGGCTAAGTCCTTGCGAATACGCAAATGAATAATGAGATAATAAGATGATTTTATTTACACTAATCTATCTACCCTAAATAGTGAATTGATGAACAATTGGATAATATAGCCGACTAGCTATATTGTGTTGTAACATGGCTCCCCTGCTCGAAAATCTTTGTCCTCAAAGCTGGAAAATATTGGAGTATACTCTCTGGTTCCCATGTAGCATCTTCTTCTGGTAGGTCATACCACTTAATGAGGAATTCTTGGATTTGGTGAGATCTCAGGGTCCTTGTTCTGCTTTGTAGTACTTCTTTAGGTTGGAGGTGGATACGTCCTTCTTCGTCTAGCACTGGTAACTCTGATTGGGTTTGTACTTTCTAGCTAACCACCTTCTTAAGACATGATACATGGAATACTGGATGGATGTGAGATGTGGAGGGAAGCTCCAATTGATATGCTACTTCACCAATACGACGTATTATTTGGTAGGGACCATAGAATCTGGGAGCCAATTTTTGACTAGTCTTGATCTTCAAGGATAGTTTTTTGTAGGGTTAGAGGTGCAAAAATAGCCAATCACCTGCAATAAATTGGCGTTCTGATCTGTGTGAGTCTTGTTGTTGCTTCATTCAATTTTGGGCTTGGACTAAATTATCTTTGAGAATGCTAAGCATGGATTGTCGATGTTGTAACCAATCGTCAACTTTGTCCACTTTTGAAGAGCCTGGAACATGATCTGCTATTGTGGGAGGCTTCATGCCATAAAGTGCTTCAAATGGAGACATTTTTGTAGAGTAATGGTAGGATGTGTTGTACCACCATTCCGCCAAGGAGAGCCAATGACTCCATTGATGTTGTTTATCCTGTGCGAAACATCTTAAATATGTGCCCAAACATTTGTTAACAATCTTCGTTTGACCATCAGTTTGTGGATGGTAAGCAGAGGACATACTCAATTTTGTGCCACATAAACGAAATAGTTCTTTCCAAAAATTACTTGTAAATATAGGATCACGGTCACTTACTATATTCTTGGGCATACCATGCAATTTAAAAATGGAGTCCATAAATACCTTTGCGACCTTACTTGCCGAAAAGGGATGTTGTAATGCATGGAAATGAGCATATTTGGAGAGGCGATCTACCACCACAAAAATTACCATTTTGCCTTCAGATTTGGGAAGCCCTTCTATGAAGTCCATGGAAATGTGTTCCCATTGGCGTTCCGGAATTGGGAGTGGCTGTAAAAGTCCTGGAGACTTCACAGTTTTGCCTTTGTTGCGCTGGCAAACTTCACATTCGACGACGAAAGTTTTAACTTCATTTTTCAATCCTTTCCAATAGAAGGCTTGTTTCACCCTTAAGTAAGTTTTTAGAAATCCCGAATGTCCTGCTAATGGGGAATCGTGAGATTCTTCGAGAATATTTTGTTTGATCCTAGAGTTATGTGGGATGTAGATACGATCTTTTCTTCGTAGCACCTTGTCTTCATATGAAAATTGCGGATGCTTGGATGATCCTAGCATCAATTCCTGAATAACCTGAGCGGTCTCTGGGCTTGAAATCCACTCTTCCTGGAGTTGGGAGAGCCATTGAGGACATGGACCTGATATGGCATTGATTATGATTTCATCTTCAAATTGTCGAGATAAGGCATCGGCCGCTACATTTTCTTTCCCTTTCTTGTATTCAATAACAAAATCGTACCCAAGTAGTTTAGTTAACCACTTATTTTGTTCTGGATAAGAGAATATTTGTTCCAAAAAATGTTTGAGGCTGCTATGGTCAGTTTTGATAATGAAACGACTACTAATTAAGTAGTGTCTCCATTTCTCCATGGCATGTAGGATAGCTAACATTTCTTTTTCATATGTAGATTTTTCGAGATTCTTTCCAGATAGCTGCTTACTTTCAAATGCCAATGGATGACCATCCTGCATCAATACTGCCCCGATACCTGTTCCTGATGCATCACATTCAATCACAAATGGTTTGTGAAAGTCTGGTGTTGCTAGAACTGGTGTAGTACACATTGCTTTTTTGAGTGCTTCAAATGATTTGGTAGCAACTTCTGACCAGTGGAAAGCGTCTTTCTTGGTAAGTGTCGTAAGTGGGGCTACGATTTTGCCATAGTCACGTACAAACTTACGATAATAACCTGTTAGACCCAAAAATCCATGAAGTTTCTTAATGGATTTAGGGATAGGCCATTCTTGTATAGCTTTGATCTTGTTAGGATCAACCTTAACACCAGCATGGGAGACTATGTGGCCCAAATATTCCACTTCTTTAACTCCAAATGAACACTTGGAACGTTTTACAAAAAGTTGCTCTTTGTGTAGTATGTGAAGGACTTTTCTGACATGCGTCAAGTGATCCTCCCATGTTTTGCTATATATGAGGATATCATCAAAGAAGACGAGAACAAATTTTTGAAGTAGTGGATGGAAGACTTGGTTCATGAGGCTTTGGAAAGTGGAAGGGGCATTAGTTAGGCCAAAAGGCATTACAAGGAATTCATAATGGCCCTCATGAGTGCGGAAGGCTGTTTTAGGGATGTCTTCTTCTTGAACTCGGATTTGATGGAATCCAGACCTTAGATCCAATTTGGTGAAGAATTTGGCACCATGTAATTCGTCTAATAGATCATCAATGACAGGAATAGGAAATTTGTCCTTAATGGTGATTTTGTTAAGAGGACGAAAGTCAGGACACATTCTCCATGAATTGTCCTTACGACGAGCCAATACTACTGGAGAAGAGTAAGGGCTTGTGCTGTGGCGAATGACTCCATGCTCTAAAATATCTTGGACAATGTGCTCGATTTTAGTCTTTTGAGGTTGGGGATATCGATAAGGACGGACGTTAGGAGGAACACTGCCTAGAATCAGGTGTATGGCATGGTCATGGGTTCTTTTGGGTGGTAAGCCTTTTGGTTCTTGGAATACCTCGTCATAATTAGCCACTATTTCTTGTAGATCCTCTGATTGGAATTCCACCACCTCTTGTGTTTGCAACTCAAGGCAATTAATTCTAGCAATGAATCCCGCATGGCCTTTCTTAAGCATTTTTTCCATACTATGAGAACTAATGACCTTAGATGGAGGGGTAGGAAGTCCTTGTAGGCGAATAATCTTCCCGTTTTCCTTTAGTTCCACATAACGTTGTTTGTAGTTATAACTGACTAGGTCTAATTGCTCAAACCATTCAACACCCAATATGACTTTTGAATTTCCCAAATTAATAACAAATAGGGGACCAAACCAACGGTAATTTCCCATTTGTATTGTAATAGGAGTTGTTCTCCCTATGCAAGGAACCTTTCCGCTTGCAACAATAACATGAAACTTATCCTGGTGTGAAGAGTTAATTTGTAAGTTTAACTCTTTGGCTATCTTTGCATCAATGAAGTTATGAGTACTGCCTGAATCAATTAGTACGTTTACCCTTTTTTGTCGAATAAGACCAGGTACTTTAATGGTATGGTGTGATAAAATACCCATAAGAGCATGTACTGATACTACCATAGGATCTTCATCATCAACTATCACTTCCTCATGTCCTTCTAGTTCCTCGTTGATAGGATTATCGAAATCCTCTATTTCCTCTTCATTTGGCATATCATCATATTCTATTTGGAAGCTTTGTTTCAGTGCACATGCCTGCTCTCTAGGATGGTTACTTCGGCATTTATAACAAAAATATCGAGAAGGTTGATCAACCCTATTTTGGTCATTCTAGCGAAAGGAGTTGTTGCGATATTGGGGACGATTGTAGGAGTCATGACGATTATTAGTTCCCAACTGTATTTTTCTTTCAACCAATTTGGCTATATTGATGCAATCGTCCAGAGTTTTGGGATCATGTAGGTCAATTTCTACTCGAACACTTTCCTTCAATCCATTTCGAAAGGCAGCTACTACCATTTTGGGTTGTAATTCATGGACGTAAGGCAGCAAGCTAGTGAATTCTGAAATGTACTCTTTGACTGACCTCGTGTGTTTGAGGGACATTAAACGAACTGCAAAATCAATGGATGGTCCTTCATCAAATCTATTAAGGAAATAATTGCGGAACTCATTCCAAAATAGAGTTTTTGGATGTTGTGAATGTTCTAACCATGCATACCATTGGTAGGCCTCGGTACCTAGTTTGGTAGACGCAAAGGGAACTTTGTCTTCATCCTGAATTCGGTATAGGTTTAGGATACCTTCCATTTTTGCTAACCAACCTCGAGGGTCATGGCCTTCAAAAAGAGGCATATCAATGCGTGGAAAGTTAACTGTATTAGAACCCCTTGGTTGATGGTAAGTGTTATTTCGGCCTTGGTGATTGGTATTCCTTTGTTGATAATTATGGGGTGGAGAAGGTGGGTCATAATCAAAATTACCATCGTCGATTGGTCCTTGATTTGGGAATGGAGGATCTTGATCTTGCTGGTACTGGTGATCTTGTCTTTGGGTGTGATTTGGAGAAGAGTTTCTATTGTGATTACCATTATTTCCTTGTTCAGGAGCATGGTTTTGGGTTTTGATGAATTGGGTGAATAACTGGGTAAGCTCTCTCATTTCCCCTAGTAATTGAGGACCCCAATTTTGTGCTTCTTGATTACCAGTCCTAGTATTTTCTTGGTTAAATTCATCTTGAATGAGGTTCTCATGGGAAGAGGAATAATTGTGGGTCATGGTGTTTAAAGTGGGGTGAGTAGGATTAAAACTACCAATGCCAAAAGGAGAATTATGATGTGTACCTTTGTTTCTTGGAGGTCTCCTTGGAGTGCTTGAAGATCCTACTTGTGGTGACTCCCCTCTTAGTGTTCTTCCACTTGGATCTTCGGTACTTGATAAACATTCATTAGCACCTTTTGTCCACTTGCCGCTCATATACTTTCGCCTCTTCTTGCTTTCTCAAATTGCATTGAATTCTTACAAAATTTAATCCTTTGGAGCAAAAAATTGTTAATTGCCCTCAACTGTTGCTCCAACTGTGACGGGCTTCTTTCAAAATTCAAATTTTAATTTCGAACGGTCAAGTTCCAACGGCTGGATTTCAAATGCTAGTTTTCAATGGCTATGTTGGGTTACAAACTCGTTAGGATATTCCAATGGCTAAAGTTATTCCACACTTAATATTACACAAAGCGCTGAATAATTCTCAACGATAATCTTAGAATAAGGCCAATTATAAACTGACGGTGGACGAAACGACATGAAACACAAGCTGACAACGGATGAACAAGGATGGCGAACAAAATGATATGAAACACAAGACACGGAAAAATACGACACAACTAATGCAATGATGACACCAAGAGACATGTGGAACGCAGATATGAACGGACAAGACGGTTTGCACGAGGCTTGACCTGAGTATTATAATATATATGTGCTCGAGTGTGTTTTGATTGGCTAATAATTTGTAATGTCCTTTGCAGATTACGAATCCATATTGGAAGAGATTCTTTTTTTTTTATTTCTTTAAACAGTGTATGGATATTTTATGTTTTTTTTTCCTCGCACGATGAGTTTCACTTGGTTGTGAGACGTATGTTGCAAATTTTGAAATGTACACTCTGAATATTAACCCTTGATGCATGACGAAACTTTTGTGAAATATCTTCACCTTGCACACGAATGAAAATGTGACCTCGGTATTTTATTTCGTTACTTGTTGGACCAATAGACTTACACCAATAATAATAAGTGAATGTTCTCGAACCAAAAATTCTTTGTTGGGAAAGGGCAAACACAAGTGACGTTACTTGCCTTCTATTCTTGGTGGTACGTTTATGATTTGTTGATGCTTTGAAGTGATTTCCTTGCCCTTTACTGACTATTGTTTTATTATTTTATACCAATAGATTAACTTGCTCCTTCGTGTGGATTGGTGTGAGCCGACGAGATTCCAATTGGACACAAGTTTAAATAACCTGCAAATATTGTTAATAATCTATTTTCTTCAACGGTATCCAAGAATATTCTACCCTAATTCTGCGATAAGAACACTAGGAATAAAATAAAAATCCAAATCACCCAGAACGTCTTAATTTCCTTTGTAAATAATATATTTTCTTATTATTCTTTTGCAACTTGAAACGAAATCTTGCCCTAAGAATGAAGGTATGAGGCGAATGAATGAATCGAATGAGCATGAATTGGAAGTGAGCAAAACGGAGAGAAGTGACGAAGACGGATGAACAAATTTCCAAAAAAAAAAATTCTCCAACTCCTACGCAAATTTTCCCTAGAAACTGCTATGATACCACTTGAAGCCGAATAATGAAATGTATTGATCTAGAAAACACCGAATAGTGCAAATGCAAGATAAATCAAATCCAAATAAAACAAATATCACAGATCTGCCTCTTGAGGAGGGCTAAGTCCCTTTGCCACTAGGAGGTCTAAGTCCTACGAATACGTAAATGAATAATGAAGTAATAAGATGATTTTATTTACACTAATCTATCTACCCTAAATAGTGAATTGATGAACAATTAGATAATATAGCTGACTAGCTATATTGTGTTCTAACAAAAGCAGTATATGATATGCTCTATGATGAATGCTGCAATTTTGAATCTTGTAGTTTGAACTAGTGGGATGGCTTCGACCCACTTGGTAAAATATTATGTTGTTGTGATGAAAATTTATGATTGCTAGAGGAAGCTGGTGTAATCTGTCCAATTAGATCTAGGCCCCATTGGTAAAAGGGCCACATGGACTGGATCGGTTGAAGTGCTTGGGAGGGTAAATGTGTTAAGTTGGCATGTTGTTGGTATTTGATTCAACACTTGACATACTCACAGTAGTCATGCTCCATTTTGGGTCAATAGTAGTCCATACGAAGGATGCGTTTGGTGATCGCCATGCCACTAAAATAGCCACCACAAGTACCATAATGGGTTTCTTGTACAACCCATTACAATTCTTGCGGTTCTAGGCAATAAAATATTATGCCATCATAGTTGTAGCGGTAAAGGATGTCCCCTAGCAAGGTGTAGTGGATCACTCTTTGTTTAAAAGTTTGATGTTGGGCATGGGGCAAATCACATGGTAGGAAACCTAGTTTGATGTACTCTTTGATATGTGAGAACCATGGGTCATGAGGTTCAGTATTTACCACATACACACCACCATCATCTATGGGAGGTGTGGGTGATATAGCAGAATGTGTAAGTGTATGAATGGATACAAATGTTGTGTTAGATGTTGGATTTTATATAATGAGGAACCCTAAGGAGACCATAGTGTCTGCAAAATGGTTTGATGATCACGGAGCGGCTTCGAGGTGATGCCATTCAGATTGGGATAAGATTTTTTGGATGATTTTCTTGTACTGCTTGAGGATTGGGTAGTTGCATAGCCAGAGTTCCTGTACTTGATTTATTATCAAAAGTGAATCACCTATGATGTGGAGGCATTTGATATGCATGTATTGTGCTTGTTTTAGTCCTAGTATTAGGGTTTCATATTCTATGTTGTTTTTGGTACAAGGGAAATCAAGTTTGAATGATAAGGGGAATGGTTCTCCTTTTGGTGTAAATAAGATAATGTCTGCACCCCCAACATGGAGACACCTGGAACCATCAAAGAACATTGTGAGATCAGCCATGAATTTAGGTTTGACATATTCTTCCTCTTTGGTTACATGGAATATGGAATCATCGAGGAGTTGAATGAGTAGGGGTTGATTGTTAGTTAAAGGGGCTTCATCTAGTTGGTCGGTAATGACTTACCCTTTGATGGATTTTTGAGATACAAATTCTAGGTCAAATTCAGTTAGGAGCATGATCCATTTGGTTGTGCATGAATTGTGATAACTTTTGTTCATCATATACCGAAGGGGATTATCTCGTGCAATGACAAAAGTTGTGTGGTTTAACATTTAGAGTCTTAACTTCTGAGTAGCGAATACTACTACTAGGTATAGCTTTTCTATGTATCTGTATCTTTTTTTGTAACTAACTAGTGTATGGCTGACGTAGTAGATAGCCTGCTCTTTTTCGAGAGCATTATTTTTAGCTAGGAGTGTACCTAGTACCAGTTCTATAGCTGAAATGTATAGAGTCGATGGTAATTGTGGGTGTGGTGGTGACATGACCAATGGTGATGTAAGGTAAGTTTCAATAGCATCGAATGTGGATTGACAGTTATCCTCCCATTTGAATATTACTCCTTTCTGGAGGAGATGGTTGAATGGTTGGCATTTATCTGACAATTGCACTATAAATCTATGAATAGAAGTAATCTTGCCCTAGAGGTTGTGCAATTTCTTTAGTGTAGTAGGATGAGGAATCTCGATGATGGCTTTCACCTTAATAGGATCTACCTCAATGCCTCATTGGGATACAATGAACCCTAGTATTTTTCTTGATGTAACACCAAACATGCACTTCTTAGGGTTGATGCGCACATTGTATTCTAACAATCGATCAAAAATCTTACAGAGATCTTCGAGATGATCGGCACATTTCTTGGACTTAGCGATAAGATATTCCACATAGTCCTCAATATTTTTGTGCATTAAATCATGAAATATGTAGTTCATGGCTCGTTGATAGGTTGCCCTAGCATTTTTGAGACCAAATGGCATGCCCTTGTAGCAAAAGGTATCCCAAGGTGTTGTGAAGGACGTTTTGTGTTGATCAGCTAGGTTGATTCTGATTTGATTATATCCTAAAAATTCATCCATGAGGGAAATCATTTCATGACCCGTGATGGAGTCAACGAGGGAGTCAATGTTGGGTAGAGGGAAGTTGTATTTGGGACAAGATTTGTTTAGGTCATGAAAATTTATGCAAATGCAAACATCACTAAATTGCTTGGGTACAGGGACCATGTTGGATACCCACTCAGGATAGTCGATGGGTACTATAAAATCAATGTCTAGGAGCCTTTGGAGCTAAAATTTCACTATCAATGTGACATTTGGATGCATGCATCACAACTTTTGTCTTACTGGTTTGGCATTGAGATCTAGTATAAGATTATGAACCACCACAGCAGGGTCGAGTCCCCACATGTCTTTGTATGACCATGTAAAAACCTTTATGTACTTGCACATGAAATTCATGAAGGCGATGCCATCCTCGAGTGAGAGGCTAGAGGCTAATTTGAGGATGTGTGGATTTTCTAGATCATCACTGATGTCGACGTTGATTTTGTTCTCGATGAGCATGTGATATCCGTCACGCAATTGTTCGGGGATAGGAACGAGATTGAAGTCATCAATGGCCTCGCTGAACTCATACTCATCATCTATGTAAATGCTCATGTGATGGACCTAAGAAATTTGGGATGACATGGATGAGGATGGGGCATTCGCCACCCACAAGACATGAGGAGAAAAAAGGAAGTCTCCAGGTACTAGTATGTGTGAGATATGTGCAAGATAGATAAAGTTTGGGTTTGGGGTATTATCTTGTATTAGCTGGTGACTGTAGCGGAGGGGAGAGTGTAAGTTTACTTTGACCATGTTGACTAATGATGTAGGTAAAGTAGGTGGGGAAGACTCTGGTGAGGGAGGTTCAATGATTTGTGCACGTCTTAAGTGTCTCAAGGGAGGTCGTAGGATAATTGGAGGTGAACGCAAATAAGAGGTTGCTCTCTGGAGTTGCCTATGTGTAGGCAGGAACATGACTATCTATGTTAGTGGTGGATCAGGTGGGATTGGATCAGGCTCTATTGATGGGGCATCCAGGGATAAGGTAGCAATTTTTTTTGCCAATCTCTCAACATCATAGAATAAGGAGGTATTAGTTGTAGGAGATTCTTGGAAGAAGTTGCAGGAGACTATGACGGTTGAAGTGGGTGAAGGTGTGTCTTCTGATATATCCATATCGATGTACTCTTCCAAGGTGTGCATTGTATGTGGAGGAGGATGTAGATATAAACCTTGGATCTCATATTCTAATGTATATATGGTGGTTGGGTGATAACCTAGGTCAATTTTGTTGGTGGGTGATCGAACATGCGGATTTATGGGTGTGCGTAGCCCTTACTTATAATGACCTAGCCCAAACCCGTACCAATGAAAATGTTATAAGTAGTGCAAGTTAAATTGAGGGTTGGCTAGATATATAATTGCATCACTAGAGCTAGATTGTGGTATTGGAGCAGTTGGTGGGGGTATTGAAGAGTCAACTCCTACATACACAAATTTGGTGTGGTTTTCGAGACTTCCTAACTGTATGATGGTACCAATGGTAAGGACTGAAGCTGAAGGACGACCAAAATCATGCGTGGATTGGATTGAAGGGTCACATACGTGGGTGTCACGTACATTATAGTCTCTTGGGCCTAAATTTGTCATGAATATGGATATGCATGGTGTAGTACGCTCTGGTGACTGAGGTGGGGTATCAGAATTTGTTGAGAAAGGAGAAAGTTGAGATTCCCTGATGGTCGCGGCTGAAGGGTGTGGGAGTTTTTCCTCTAAATTTGATGTTTATTGTTCTAGTTTATGATATTTGGTTGTTGTTTCTTGAATAGGTTGTTTTTTCTACATAAGGTATGGCATCGAAACATGTGTTGGGATACGTAGAGACATGAATGTCTTAGGTTTTGGTTAGAAGGGAAGAGGAGGTGTTTGTGGTGTAGGAAGGATAGGGGCTTTCGTATGCAAAGGTGGGGAAGGTACGGTAACAAGTTGTGTAATGGGTGATGATGATGGTTGGGGCACCATGGGTAGAAATTGAAATGTTAGAGGTTGGGATGATTGTGGAGGCCATAAGGATACAAGTGAAAAATGCATGATAGAGGTTTTGGGTCCCCCAAAAGATGCTGCTAATGGTGCAGACATCAAGGTTTGTGCTCTTGATGAACACTGGGACATTAAGGTGGAAGTTGGTAAGGATATTGATGCTCCTACTGACTGGTGAGAAGATACAGGGAATAGTTGGGATGATGAGAATGATGGTGCAAGCAAAAGATCTGCCACATTGCAAAACTTAAATGGATCTCCATCAGTTGGGACACAATGAACTAGTCTATTGTGGATGTACTTAAGGCAATGGTGTGGTGTGGATGGGATACACTGCATATCTCTAATCCAAGGGTGATCGAGGAGAATATTGTATTGTATTTATCCTTGGATGATATGAAATAGGATGGGGATCGTATGGATGCCTACGTGAATAGGTAAAACTATGGATCCTATGGTAGGTCTCATGGAACCATCGAAAGCACGCAAGTCTAGGGAAGGTATAGCAAAATGGACTGGAGAAAGGTGTAGGTGATGCAGGACTATTGTGGATATAATGTTAATGGATGATCCCATGTCAAAGAGTACCCACTTGTAGGTAATATCATTGATATTGGCTTGTATGTGGAGAGGGGGGCCTGCTCCTCCTACAATTTTTGTTATGTCGTGGTCATGGAAACTAATCGAGGGCTGGAGGCAGCGCGGGATATTTCCAATAAAATTGACAAAGGCATTGGTTTCATGCATCTCTAATTCAATGGAATGTAATATATCATTCAACACCTCACGGTGGGGTTGAGATTATTGTACGATATCAAATATGGATAGCCATACAGGGGCATTGCATAACTGATGAGTTAGGCTACCAAAGATGGTAATCACATTTTGAGGTGGTGGTGGTATGGTATTAGGCATTTGTGGTACTTATGGTGATGTGAACTAAGTTGGAGGGGAAATGATAGGTGCGGTCTGGCGATATGGGTATCGTTGGTTCCTCGTAGTAATGTTGATCATGTCTACTATGCCATGTGATGGAGGATCACATTGTACATTTTTCACTTGGCGAGGTGGATCCAAGGGATTGTTTAGGGGTCTAGGAGGATTGGGTCCTCTGTGATCTATTAGGGGGTTTTAGAAAATCCCTAGGTTTTGATCTTGCGAGGCTAAAGGGTTTGCTACCTAAATAGTGCCCCTATCGATTAGGTCTTGAATTTTCCCACATAAGGAGCTATACGAATTGATATTATGGCCATGCTACCTATGGAAAGGATAGAAGAGCTACTCATTATAGTTATGAAGCTTGGGTGAATTTGGATCTAATGGGCAGATCTCAGGTAGAATGAGATGGTTTCCCTCATACAATCTGTGTAACAGGGCTGGTAATATTTTGGATAAGGGTGTGAAGTTGCACGGTGGACCCTATGGGTGCATGCCTCGGTATTGCTGCAATTGATGTGGAGTAGGAGCATTAGCTCAGAATGCTTATAGCTATGTTGTATAGGGTGGAGGAGTCGGTGCTAGTGCTAGGGTAGCAGCTATGACTTGGTTGGCTTGTAGTGGCCGAGGTTAAGGCTTATTTGGTGCGGGTCTATTGAAGCAAAAGTTGGAGTTATAGTTGGATTTGGCTCTCAACTTAATCTTCCCAGATTGAACCTTAATGTCCTCGATCACTTTTACTTGTGATATGGCATCTTCAAAAGTATAACTTTGGTGGAGTTGGACGGATGTGGAAATGTTTTTGTGACAACTCTTGTAAAAGAGTGTCACAAGCTCCAAAGTAGGGAGGCTATGGGCGAGGTCATGGATAATCGCTCTCCATAGGGAAACAAACTCAGTAATGGGTTCATCATATGCCTATCATAAGGCATAGACATCAGAGAATGTGGTCTTCTTCTTGATGTTGATGGAAAAGTGTTCTAGGAAGGAATTGGTCAGCAGCTCAAAGGTATACAAGCTATGGCGTGGGAGCATGTTGTACCAATCCAGTGTTGTCCCAGTGAGGGATAGGGAGAAGATACGCAACATGAGAGGGTTACTACTATGAAGTTGGTAGCAGGAGGAGCGATAATTGCTCACATGTTCTCTAGGGTCTTCCTTACCTCTATACTTGTTGAATTTTGGTATTTCGAAGTGATAGGGATAAGGAGGAATGGGAACTAATGGGTGAACTATCTCGTTGTATAGTTCATCATAACAAGGCTTTTGTGGCCTGTAGCTAGAGGTGCATAGGTTCAACATTTTAACTTCATCTCGTAAGAGTTGAAGTTTGAGCGTCATAACCGTAGGGGATTGAGCTAAGGTAGGCTGACCCTATGGATGTGGCAAATATTGGTATTTTATTCTTCACAATACTATGGGGAATATTTTTGGGCCTGATCATGATAAGGTGGATACTGGGTGACATGTGGTGTCGTGACCACTAGTACACTACGTTGTGGGATAGTTGTCTATTGAGGATAATAGTGTTTTTACTGGGAAACGTGTGGTTGTGGCATGGGTACTTGTTGGTTTAGATCCTTTTGTATTGGTTGGGCTGTGGGTAGTGATGACCAAACTAAAGGAGGTGTAAATAAGCTAGGTGCATCTGGTGGTAGTGTAGGTATCGAAACTATCAATACTATGGGTGGTCGATATGAGGTATAAAAGGATGGAATATGTCTCTACCTTGGAGGATAATAGGTAGGGAAGCTAAACTACATAGAATAGCCTGGCTGAGCGAGTGGGTAAGCTTCCAGTCTTGGTCCATAGGTAGGATGGATATTGGTAGTGGGAGCCTAAAAAGGAGGAGGTGGCAGTATCCTAATGGTCATCGTAGGCAAAGGTGGCTCCAAAGGTTGGGTATCATATAGTTTGGATACCCAAGAGATTGGTAGGAAAGCCACAAAAAATGTGGGATAAGCTACCAAGGTAGGAGCTTGGGTCGAGGGGAAAGTGTATGTATGCACTCCCTCTTGGGTTCACACATATTTCTCCTAAAGGGGTGGTTGGTAGATGCCTTCAGATATGGTGAAGAATGGCTTTTGGGAAGATGATGGCTGGTACTCTTGTGAAGAGTATGGATGTGAGGTTTGAGGGAATGCTTTTGGTTCCTACTGGAAAAGGATCTGTTGTGCAATTTGGAAGGATGGCTAATAGCTTCCTACAATGGAGGAGGATGGGTAGACACCATTCCTACGATAGGGGTGAATGATGCAACCTCAGGATGGGTACAATTTAGGAGGGAGGAATCATTCTCAAAAAGGGATTGAGATAGATTTTGGAAGAAAGGACGTGCAAATGTGGGTGAAGTAGGCATGACCTCCTCGTCTATTGGTAAATAATGGAGGAGGTTTTCTTAGTGTTGTGTAGATTACATGGTCACAGAACATGGTCAGTGTATTAGGTTAGGATGGGGTTGAAAGGAGCGGGTAATACTCTACGAGTGAAGTATCAAGGACTTCACTCAAGATTAACGTCTCATCACGAGGCATCATGTGTGTGAGTTGTACATTGGATTCTATGTGTGAATAAGATGTGTCTATGGTCGTCTGCTTTATGATCCAAGGAGTAATATTGGACTGACTAGAGGAAGGGGGAGGCCATTTCTCCATAGAGCGTGCTTGCTCACACGCTCTACTACGGGTGACCATAAGCATAGTAGCATGTGTAAAAGAGGTTTTTTAGAATAAACCCTGTGATGTAGACTCAATTGTGTCTAATGTAAGTGTAAAGTAAGTGACATGCTGTATGTATCCAAACAATATATAGTGTGACGTGTTGAGACCGTTTTGTGATCATGTAAACAACGATAGACCAAAATCAATTCTAAATGTTGATAAAGTAAAATTGTTTTGTTCGTTTTGTGTTGTGATGTTGATACTCCCTATGTAGGATCAAGGGTAATGGAGTGGATACTCTAGCAAATTTAGAATTTCATCAATATAAAACCTCATGCAACACCCAAATATGCATAGAATAGAATGGTATCGCAACATGCAAACGGTGACCTGTATGGAAAGTATGGTAAAATGATATCCTAAAGTAGGAGAACCCACTATGCTAAAGTGAGTTCACTATATCCTCTCACGAGAAGAAGTGGCACTGTCTATGATGTGCTATGCATGGTTGGCATACCCCATGCTTTCGCTTCACCCTCAAATGGGCTTGGTCAATAACGACAGTTACCGTGTCTACTAATTATATGAGCCTTGTGGACGAAGGTGTCTAATCCTATCCCACTCCACAGGTAACCGCTAGTGATGAAATCCAGGGCCCAATCATAAAAGTGGGGGATTTTTTGGTGATGAAATATATAAAACCACTCCTATGGGGCTACTAGGTTTCTATGGGGGTGAGCTTATGGAGAGTGAAACTCAATCCACACCAGTCTCGAGCAATGGATTAGGGATGAATTCCAATCTCACCACTTTTTTAAATACCACGTGAGTGTGTGTGGGTTTGTTTTTTGCTAACGATGTATGCAAGGTAAGAAACTAACTAGTTGCCTTTTCAAAATAAAACTAATCCTAATACCTTTTCGAAATAAAATGATTAGATAACTTGTATTCTTTGTAAAGAAATGGTCTAGTCCTAAATGCCTTTATAAAGCAAATTAATCTACTTTGTAAAACATGGAAACATGCAATCCATGTCTAAGGTTCTATGATGATCATTAATCAGATCAACATTAGATGCCCCAGGTCCAGCAAAAGGACGCGCATTTTGGAATCATTGCTTACAAATTATGAAAGGCTTACATTTTGACAAGTCTGCCCTCATCATCAGATGTTTGGATAGCATCAATGCCAAGTATGGGTATCTTCTAACCCATAAATTCGAAGGATGAGAGTTACAAACTAATTATCATATTTATTTTTTATCCCAAGCAAAGGGGGAAGCTTATGATAGCTGTTGAAAATGATTCATACGAACGAATGCAATTTTAACAAGATCAGGGGATCTACGATCTCACGTATCTTCTACTAAATTTGATTATGATTATGAAATTATGACTACCCCCTCAAACGACGAGTCGATGAGGGTAATGACAATGTATGAAGCGACGAAATCGCTTGACCATAATGAATGATCCTAAACAAATTAATATTTGAGCCTTTTAATGCCTTGGCTATGCCTAGTTCAGCTTATGATTGCAACTCTTAGTAGTATTGGTACATTTATATCCCATGGAGCAGTCAGGCTACAATAGTCATCTTAAGGAATCAAAATGATACAAATGCAATTAGACTTGTGTTGAATCATATTTGTCGATGATTTGCTGAAATATGTCATAAAAGAAATGATAATTTTACCCCAAATGTCCTTATGGTGATTTACTCATCTTGTCGGATTGCATGGATCGCAACTCGCTGCAACCGCCAAGTGTATAGGATAAATCACTAAATACGAGGCGCATTTGGTTTTTAATTATTTGATTTTTTTTTTTTTTGAATTTTGCATGTATTTGATTGGTCTTGGTGCTTTTAACATCACCAAATTTACAATTTTAATCATTGATTTTGAATTTTTATCCGATGGAAGTCATTAATTTGCTTTTTTAGACCTTTCCATGATGGGTTTTGAGTACATTTAATGCTAGTTGCAGACCGTAGGTACGGTCTGTGGTTTACATTTCCAAATTTTGGGAACTGCGGGTCAGACCTGCGGGAAAAAAACCCTAGTTTCAGAAATGCAGGTGTCAGCTGCGGTTCATCGAGACTAGGAAAACCTATAAAATGAATTCCCATTTGAAAATTTTTATTATTTTCTAGCAAGCATTAGCAATTTGAGAGCTCTAGGAGTGAGAAAACCTTTCCTGATCCAAAATGCTACCACACTCTATCGTTATTACACTCCTATACCTCGATGGTAGATCTTGATCAGCCATCTACTAGTCGAGGCCAAGGTGCGGACAAGGTAACTCGAAATCAAGACTGCGCACTCAATACCAATAAAATGAACCACATTAAGTAATGTGGATAATGAACCTCACTAAATTATTGGTAATAAACCCCACTAGGCTAGGCTAGATTTAAGAATCTAATTTGATGTTTTAATGGTCTAGGAGGGTACCCGAAATAGGTGCCACTCCTAAACTGTAGCTAGTAGTTGTGGTTCCCAATTGGCAAATTGGGGACCGCAGGTTTCAATTGCGGTTCCCAATTTGCAAATTGGGGACCGCAAGTTTCAGCTGTGGTTTGTTGTTGTTGCTTTTTTTTATGTATTTTTTAGCATTTTTTTTAGCTCTAGTTAGCTAGATTTTATCTTAAATTATGCTTTTTATTCCAGAGATTGACTTCTAGATACCGAGATCTGAACATTCTGAAGACTCTCCATGAGGATTTATCTGATGATGATCAGGATTGGTTCTGAGCTGTCAGGTTCGGATACATCATGGATCTGCCCACTATTAGGGTAGATCAATCCTACCTGACTGCATTGGCCCAGTGCTAGAATGCATGGACCAACACATTTCACCTACCTACAGGTGAAATAACTGTTACTTTAGAGGATATTTAGGATCCTCATTGATGGTGAGGCTATCGTCTCCTCTACCTCCAGGGTAAAGGAGACTATTTATTCTATCTTCGATGACTAGAGCGAGGATGCTCAAGATGCGATTAACCACAGAGGGGTGCACATTGGCGATTGATACCACGATGATGTCTTCTCTATACAGGAAGCCCTCTTCATGCACATCATAGTATAGATTGTCCTTCCAGACTCCTTGGGCATGAGGATTCCTCGAAACCTCATGTCCACTGCTTGGAGGGTGTTGTAGAGCTCTATAGAGGTGCCTTTACTTCTAGCTTGGGGGAGCACCCTACTATGTTAGCTCTACAAGGAGTTGTACCATATTATTAAGCATAGCTATAAGGGCCTTAGTTGCAGTATTTTGTTGCAGATCTGGGGGTGGAAACACATTTGGATCGAGCATCCTACAGATCTTCCATTGAGGATCACTGATATTGCTGATGATCGTCATTGTTATACCACTTGCTGGCCTCGTGAGGAGGAGGGTACCCATAGTAGCATCCATGCTGGTGATGTCCAGCATTATATCACTCAGTTCATGGCACTTAGCCTGAACGATGTTCAGTGGTGGCCCTATATGGATTGCCTAGCATGGCCAGAGGAGGGCTAGTGGCTGAGATAGGCACACCATGATAGATGGTTTATTGGTCATAAGTCTGAGATTCGATAGTACTAGTTATACTTTTGGGTCCTACGATAGTTTGGGCTCATGTAGGATATTCCAGATATCCCCCTTAGATACCGACGCTTGGTCATGGAGCACGATCTACAGTGGATCATTCCTGAGCCTTTGGGAAATGTTGTTGATGACTATCAGGATACTAGAGTCAAGATTGTTGAAACCACTCCAGATTATGATGGGTAGTGTTCCATGTTTAGATGGTATGACATAAGACCTCTGGACCGAGAGCTAGATTAGGCAGAGGCAGAGGTGGATCCTGACTGGTGTAGGGTGTTCCAGCAAATAAAGGGTGGTAGGGACGTAGCGGTCACCATCAAGGAGACTCCCAAGGTTGAACCAGATGAGGAGGCTCCATAGGATGGTGAGGTCCCTCCCAATAGTACAAAGGGTTAGCTCTTAGCTTAAGTGTCTGACTTGTAGAGTCAGCTAGGACGATTCCACATATAGCAGCTAGAGCGAGATACTACGATCGCCACTCTGAAGACAAAGGTATATGACAGGGATAGGCACCTGGCTGAGGTGTAAGATCAGATACAAGATCTTACTACATGGGCCATAGATGTAGAGGCCTAGGTTCAAATATTATAGACTACTCTATAGTTAGTGTAGGCACAACAAACTATAGCATATGCGGAGAGGGATCTCCTCTGGGTATCGAGGGGGGCTATGCCACCTCCTCAGGATACTATGGGGCCTTCGATAGAACCAACGATAGCACCATAATATTTATAGGATCTGATGGCTAAGGTAGATCGACTATAAAGTATGGTCATGAGGACCAATGAGATGCAAGTAGCCCGGCTTGTTCACATTGATCAGCTAGTCAGTTATAGTGAGATGCACGGGTTATAGGTTCCTGAGGATCCTTTCTCCTCAAAGTCTCAGCGAACCAGTTCTAGGACCTCAGGATAGTCTATGGTGATCTTGGGTCATAGGACTCATAGGACTGAGAGGATGTATAGGTCCTTTAGCACATATGGGATGACATCGTGTGCCAGGCCTAGAGATACAAGGCAGACTTCAAGGGCCACCAGTCAGGGTACTAGCCTGTTGTAATTACCAGTTTCTTGTATGTTGGATGCCTTAGGATTTGGAGGAAGGCAAGACCCATAGTAGGACCCACCATGGGTGCCAAAGTAGATAGGATAGCAGGCTCTAAAGCATAGTGTTGAGGGAGGCAACGAGAGCTCCGATACAAGGGGAGCATACTAGACCTAGGCTCTGCTAGATGCAAACTATACTTTTGCTATGTTGTATTCATTTTGAGTGTAAGGTCGAGGACCTACACACTTTGTAGCCTATGGGCATTTTGATACTCCTCATATGTACTCTTTTTGCACATATATATATATATATATATATATATATGAATTGGTATTTATGGCTCATTATGTGTATCTGATGTTTAATTTTGATTTTATATTTATTTGATGCACATGGATGCAATGCTTATATGATGCTATGTTTATATGATGCAATGTATGGATGATGCAATGTTTATATGATGCAATTTATAGATGACATGCACTAGATAGCTATCTTATTTATGATGATTTTGATGAGATACAGTGATCTAGATGATTAGATGTGCCATATATAATATATGCATATGGATGCACTATTTATTTTGAATGCATATTTATTTTTTCTTTGTAGGCATGCATTTATTTTTATGAAGTTATGGTATGCTATGCAATGTATGGTAATGCATTATGTACATAATCGTAATCTAATGGGAATGAACCTGTATGATTTAATAATTTAAAACATAAGGAATGAATGTAAATTGTGTATATCATTTTTAAAATACAACACCATAGAATGTATAGCAATCATGCAAAATAATTGATAATTCTCATTACAAGAACTTAATCAATTAATCACCCATATATGAAATGAAGTAAAATGAATTGGTATGATGCTAATGAATGAGTATGTCATTCTGTATATTTTTCTTTGCTGCACTATATAGTCAGTGGCCGTCTAAACATCATTTCTAATATTCATGTGGTATCTATCCTATATGTTTGATTGTGCTTTGTAAAATGCATTCTGATGAATGAATGACTCATATTTTTGATGTCTAATGATATTTGGTATCTTGTTTCTATTAGAGAACATTTTGAGGTTTTCCTTAAGACACAAACACCCTAGTAGACTTCTCCAAAAATCACATATTAACTATATAAGGCTTTTATTGGACAATGTTTTTGTCATGATAGACCCAACTATTCATTATCCATGTGTGTGCATGTGAGTATTTTCAGATAGACCATAAGCATACCCTGTATGTTAGTCGAGACTCTTTCAACCCATATGTGAGATAGGGTTCCTCATATAATCATACCATCCTTGTTTCAGCTTTGATTAGACTTATACAACTAGACAAACCTAGGCACCTAGAGCTAGCTCATATTGCAAATTGATCAGGGCTACCCCTCCAAATGTAGGCGGGACTCTTTCAACCCATTGCTATGTTTGGGGATCACCCAATAGAACTACCCCTCCAATTGCAGGTGAGACTCTTCCAACCCATTGTTGCGATTGGGGATCACTCTATGGCTTTCAAAAGGTGGACAATCCAAGGATTCAAGTTCTCACCCTTCTTACTTGCTCATATGTAGTGATAAAAATAACTATTAGTCCACACATTACCATTTTCTTTGAGAAAGGGATTTTTATAGTGCTTTTGATTCACTATGTCACTTTAAATTTGATTTGAATTTTATACTTTGAAATTTGCACTTTGTAACTTGGGATTTAAACTTTGTAACTTTGGGATTTATAGGGGAAATTCTTGTCCTTTTGCCAAAGTTCACCTTTCTAAATCTACTATTTGCAAGATAAGCAGGTCGTGAAACTCATCTCTCTAGATACCTAAGATAGCTTTTGCAGCTTTCATCATCTCTTGTCTTAGCAGGATTTTATATTGTTTTTCTTAGTGATGGGATTCTGATATGTTGAAGCACTATCCCAACTAATGACCTCATCTATAATAGCAAAGCAAGCTTTCTACAATATCTACAGAACCCACTAGGTATGTTTGAGTGACTGGAAAACTTAATATATATACATATTTCTTCGCAACAGGTATCGTGTATGAATGCAATGAATTATGATAATGCAAGGGTGCATGATTGAAACACAAATGTGCGATCATTTGTAAGATTTTGATAAACATATTACACTATAATATGGAATTTAATGAATGACAAATTCCTAAATGCAATATGATGATATTAATGCATGTATGAAAATGCAAACTGCAAAAGCAAATGTTTTTGGATTTTATGCTTTACCAATTTTTTTTTGGAATTTTATATATTTTTAAATTTTTATGTATTTTTGAGCTTTCATATTTGACCAAACGATGAGTATATATGTCTTTGGAGCTTTTTGGGGTTGACCAAGCAATTTTTAGAAATCCTTGGAGATTTTTGGATTGACCAAAGGTCTTACAGATGCCTTTGGAACCTTTTAGTTGACCAAACTCTCAACAAGAGGGTGTGGAGCCTTTTAGGATGACTAAGAAGCTATAGGAACTCTTAGAGCCTTTGGGTTGACCAAGAAATTTTTATAAATCCTTGGTGCCTTTTTGGGATGACCGAGTGGCTTTAAGCAACCCTCGGAGCCTTTGGGTTGACCAAGCAATTTTTAGAAATCCTTGGTGCCTTTTTGACTGACCAAAGGGCTTACAAATGCCTTTGGAGCTTTTTCTAACATGACCAAATCACTCGAATGAGAGCTTAGATCATTTTGGCATGACCGAGTAATTATAGGAACTCTCAGAGCCTTTGGGTTGACTAAGCGGTTTTTAGAAATCTTTGGTGCCTTTTGATTGACCAAAGGGCTTACAGATGCCTTTGGAGCTTTTTTTGCTACACTCTCTAAGCATAGAATGCCTTAATATGGATTATGTTGAGATGTTCAGGCTCTTCAACACCTCGTAGCGATGTCAAGCGATAGGTACCTGGACTAATATTTTCATATATTATATAGGGTCCTTGCCAATTAGCCGTAAATTTGTCTCGCATATCAGGCGACAAATTCGAGTTCTATTGGTTTTATTTTAGCACAAGATCCCCAACTTCAAATTATTTTTGATGGACTTTGATATTGTAAGCTCATTTCAAACGCTCCTGATAGACGCGAATATGATCCAAGGCATTCACATGACGTTCATCCAGTAGCATCAATTGGTCAATTCGAGCTTATTGTGCGGTGTCATCATTGATGAACTCTTTTAATGCGACGCGCAACATTGGAATTTCCAACTCTAAGGGCATAATGGCCTTAGTGCCATATACTAGTGAAAACAGAGTCACCCCAGTGGGAGTCGAAATGCTAGTCCTATAAGCCCATAATGCAAGGGGTAGTTGTATATGCCAATCCTTGTGGTGTTCCTGCACTGTATTTTTCAAGATGGCTACCACAGTCTTGTTTGAGGCCTCAGCTTGCCCATTTGCCTGCAGATAGTATGGAGTTGCAAAATTGTGTTTGATGCGGTACTTAGAGGTTAAAGCTCACACAGTTTTGTTCTTAAAAGAAGTTCCATTATCAAAAAAAAAATTGGATGGTATCCCGAAATGACTTATGATGTGCTCCATTATGAACTCTACTATGCGAGCTCCAGTGGTCATTATTAAGGGAATGGCTTCGACCCACTTTGTAAAATACTCAGTAGCCATAATGATGAATGTATGTCATCCTGTTGATGGAGGAGATATCTTGCTAATTAGATCAAACCCCCACTGAAAAAATGGCTAAGCCGCTTGGATGGGTTGTAAGGCCTATGATGACAGGTACATAATATTAGCATTATACTGATATTTGATGCATTTGTTGATATATACATTGTAATCCTTCTCCATAGTGGGCCAATAATAACCCATTTAAAGGATGCACTTGATGATGTCCATGCCGCTGAAATGGCCACTGCACGTACCGTCATGAGCTTCTGAAATTGCCCAAGATGACTCTTAGGGCTCAAGACAACGAAGGAGGACTTCATCATAACTTCAGCGATACAAAATGTCTCCTACCAAGACATATTTAGTCTTTTTTTTTTAATGTGCATCTTGCGACACACGACAGTCCCTCCGGGACAAAACCAAGTCTTAGGAAGTCTTGGATCTGTGACATCCAATTTTGATGAGCCTCAGCTTTGATTGCTAAGACAACCTGTACCCCCTGCGTATTTACTTTTGAAAAATCATACTAGGAAACAACCTGGTGGTGAATGGTGGTGCCACTCCCCATAGGACTCTAGGAGGTTAAATACCCCTAGGGTGCTTTCTTGAGAAAGTATTCAGCTTTACAAAACCAATCAGCTTTTGGTTCCACACTAATCATGTTGATTAATTCTTTATTATTAAAATTTGAACGCTTTGTTGTAGGATGTGAGAGCATTTTTACATGGATGGTAGTGAATTCGGAAGATGAATTATAAGAGATAAAGGATTCCAAAGATGCCATGGTTTCTGCGAACCTATTTGATGATCGAGGGACTGCCTTGATGTCGTACCATTCTATTTTAGCCAGACATGTGGCAACAAGATCTTTGTAGGCTTTCAATACCAGACATCGACACTGAAATAATCCCTTCACTTGGTTAATTATGAGCAAGGAATTGCCAAAGATGTTTAGTCTCTTGATATTCATGGCGATGGCTATATGGAGGCCCAAAATTAGGGATTCATATTCAGCATTATTGTTGGTGCATGGGAAGTCTATTTTGAATGACAAGGGCATTGGAGCTCCTTGCAGCATGAAAAACACTATCCCTATGCCAGCTCCTTGCTCACACTTTGAACCATCAAATAACAGAGTCATATCAGCATTGTTCTCTGGTCCTTAGGTTTCGGGAGCTTCGGATACTACAAACACTTCATCATCTAAAATCTCGATTGTTAGAGGCCAACTGTTGGACAGTGGCACCTCAGCTAACTGATCTGCTCCATGAAATCTTCATGTCCAAGCTTCGGTATCTTAATGGTGATGACTGACACCATTGGGTTTTTGCCCCAAAGGCTAGACATGTTAGGATGATATAGATTAAAATCCACATCGTCCCCTAGACTCAGGTACAAATGATCCAATGATGCAACGAGTAAATCATCACGTCCCTGAATCTGCAATCCCAATCCAAACCTATCAGTTGCCAAATGATAACATGGTTCAAGAGGGGTTCTTCGTCCTTGTTCCAAAATACCAAGATCGTATTCATGCCAATGATAGAGCTCAAAAATGTGCATGGCGTACTCTGGTTTGGACAAGTATCAAACATTCACCGTGAACTATCTATCATCATCCACCTCCATGGGTACTTGTGTTGGAACTTGATCCAACCTAGCATAAATGAAATTTGTTTGGTTGGGTGGCTCACCCAACGGCACTACGGATCCAATTGGGTATCTATGGGCTATCGGCCAGTCCATGTCTTGTGCACTCTCTAAAATAGGACCAAAGGTCACATTTTGCACAAGATATTCACCCAAACCTGTACTGGCTAGGTGAATAGTCACCCGCGGTGCGGATGATCCTATTGATGATGCAGGAGAAGCAGGCTGAGGTGCCTCCTTGACTTGATCCTAGGCTTTCTCCACCTCCATGGGAGTGGCAACCTCAGCGATGACTGGTTCGGGCACATTCTTTGCTTCTTTCCTACCCAATTTCACCTTTAATTTCTCGTCGTCCCGATGCATTGCTGATGCACTCGGTCTCAAAGAAGTTACAGTGGTATGTTCAGATCTATTTGATATAGATACCGATGGTTGAACATGCACTACCTATTTACCTCTTGGAACCCTTACCAGCGACATGGGTCGTATGTCCAAGTGTGTTGATGGGAGTATGAAACCCCCTGGAAAATCTGCTAAGTTCACAAACTTGAATGGTTCTTCATTTGATGAAACCACATGAACTTGTCCCTCATGTATATACTTGACACACTGATGCAATATCGAGGGAACACAATGTATTTCTCGAATCCAAGGCCTCCCCAGTAGGATGTTATACTACAAGGTGCCCTCTATCATGTGACACATTACGAGAATGGTCTTTAGTCCCACCTGAATAGGTAGGACAATCATGTCAATCGTAAAGCATAGTGCGTATTTAAACACTCTCAATGTAAAGGTGGTTGGTACGATGAGTGATTTAGGAAATTTCAAATGGTGCAGTGCCTTAGTCATGATTATATTGATTGACAAACCAGTGTCAATCAAGACCCTTTTGAATGGAACATGGTTAACACATGCAATTATATGTAGTGGTAGGTCAGCCATACTTGCAAAAACCATTTTCACTTTATGATTGTAGAATTGGATCATTGGTTCTTGGCATTGTTGTACGTGCCCCACTAAGTTTGTGAACACATTTGTGTCCTGGGACTATACCTCAATGGACCTCAGAATATCCATAAGATTCTCCCTATGCCTGGGGGACTATTGTATAAGCTCATATATTGACAACTTCGTAGGAGTCGTCTGCAGGTTTGGAACCAGCCTGCTCCTAATGGTCACCATCGATCTCATTGGTTGGCCTGGAATATTTTGTGCCTGCAGCATGGCTTGTATTTGAATGGGAGCACAAGGTTTATTCAGTCATTCGTACCTCCCATGTTTGGTAACAACATTGACCATACCGACGAACCCTTGGGTAGGTGGTTCGACTCGCACTTGATTTATGTGGCCAGTGTGGTTACGAGGTGCCTCATGGTTTGGTAACAAATTTTTAAAAATCCCCATGTTTTGGTTGTCTAGAGCCTGGGGATTACCTGGTACTACAAGCTCTCCATATTATATCATATTTTGCACAATATGTTTGAAATACTAGCATACCTCGATGTTGTGGCCTTTCGCTCTATGAAATATGCAAAACAGATCTTCCTGATAATATTTGGGCTTGGGCTGATTAGGATCAACCATCTTGACTTCAGGTAATCTTATTGCCTTGGCCTCGCATAGCTGACAGAAAATAAATGTTAATGATTTCGTCAACGGCGTGAATAGGCAAGGCAGGTTTTGGTCCTTGTTCTTGCCCTTGTAGTTATTCCTGCACTGGTCGTATTGCGCAGGAGGAGGATGGGCTTGATAATTTTGTTTCTTTTGCTTCTTATACTCATTTTGGATATTTAGTCCCACTGTGATCACCATCGGTAACCACCAAAAAGGCTCACACCCGATCTAACTATTGCAATTGAAGAAAGATACACAAATAGGTATGCATAATTTGATAACAAGAAATAACATGAATACAATAAATCCTTTATTAATTTCAATGGATTCAAATTACAGATTTGTCCCTCTTAGGGATACCCATTTGATACATCAATTACAATAGTATATAATCCCTATCAAGGGTAGGTGTGATAAAAATACCCCTCAGGGTGACACGAACTGCTATAGGGTGTCGATGACCCTCTTATTCGTGTTGAGGAAGGAATTGGATGCTTTATCTCCCCTTCAAATCGTGTTCCCTACGATCAAGAAACAACAAGAAGCAATTAGGAACAAAGGAGGCCTCTCTTGATGTTTCTTTTGGAGGAATCTTGCATAAATAATAGCATGAAATCAAGAAAGCATTTAAAACTATCAATCTATGCAAGAAATGAGGAGATTGTAATATAGCATGTAAATAAATCATTAGACAAATAATGCATGGATCAGATAACAAAATAAAAGCATAAAAGTGCATAAAAGATCCAAAAATATCCTAATTAATGCAAAACATAAACTATCTATTCTAAGCTAATTCCTACAGTCATAATTCTTCTAAACTATAATTAAACCTAAGAAATGATTAATATAACCTATTTAATCGGACAAAAATGAAAAGAGTAAGGTGATCTATCACCGGTTGCAAACCGTAGCTTTGGTGAGCGATCTGCACTATGAACGGCAATTGACAGCCGTGGTTTGACCTCTGATAAGTTTACCCTCAAAATTAGGGGTAGTGGGCTCAATATCCTTGTCCAAATTGATGTTCAAGTGTCACCTTCATTGTCCTCAGACTAATTTGGTGGTCAATTCAATGTGAAGAGCCTTCATTTGCCTAGATTTGCGTTTCTTGATCCTCCTATGCACTTAGGGCATCCATAATGCAATTCATAATGAATGGTGGCAAAAGGGTCAAGGATTAAGTGCAATAGCTGTATCTCTTAGTATACTCAGTTTAAGTGTGCAATTAGTCAGGGCTTCACTGCTCAAATCTCCAATGCTTGCTCCTCTTCTCCCCTTTTGGAGGGGATATTTATAGCATGACCCTAGGGCTAGGGGTGGCTTCATGGAGAAGCCAATACCAAGAAGGGTGGTTAGGATAGTTGGGATGGAAACCTCTAGAATATTTCGTCCTTCAACTACCTTCTTCTAGATCTTTTGGCTGATACAACCGATTTGGCTCGAATGGAAGGCCTAACTGAACTTCAGTTAAAATCGTAGGTCACAGTTGTAGTTCAGACTACAGACCGTAGGTGTCAACCACGGTTTATACTAGATATCGTAGGTCTAGCCTACGGTTCAGACTGATTAGGCCAAACTACCTAAATTGAGTGGTTAGAACCACTTCTCTATCTTGGAGTCTGTCCAAGATCCTCCATATGGTCTTGTAGCATGTCCATATGAGTAGTCGCCTCGACATGACGTGTTTTAGGTGTCTACATAAGGTAGGCTTGTACTACATGCAAACAACTAAAGGAAATGTAAATTTATTTGAAAATAAATTTTAAGAACTTGTTGGAAAGTTGCAGGTCTTGAAACTTCAGAGAAATTTAATAATCCTAGTAACTTGAAATGAAAGCAAATCTACACCTAGAAATTGTTATTTGACTAGTGCATACTTTGTGCTTTCAAAATATTATAGAATAGAGGTGTAAAATGAGGTATACCTACATTCTGATGCTATGGGGGGTTTGCTTGGCCTCTAAAAGAGTCACCCCTGTGGATTTAGGGGTTTTTGAGGCTTCTATGCTCAAATCGCCACTGAAGGGGCCAATTCGATTTTGAAGGTTTAGATCTAATATTTGATAGTTTAGAAGGCCTTTGGAGGTTCAAGGAAGGTTTGATAAGTCAATATTGTGAGGTTTTGGGGCTCTTAAGTGCATATCACCACCCAAGGGGTGAATTGGTGACTGGTTCACGAGGCAGGGGCAAATCTAGTTTAGAAGATCCAAATCTGAAATCTGATGGCCTAGGGTGGTTTCTAGGGCTTTGGAGATCTCTGTGAAGAATATATATAGTACCTAAAAATGCAAAAAATAAAGAACAAAGTTAGATTCACTTAAAATAGTTAACCTAGCATTGTCCATTGTGGGGGTCCCACCGGGCGTGCCAGAATAAAATGAGTAGAAAACAACATTTGATGATTTAACACAAAACACAATGATGCATTAAACAGATAAATTATAATTCCATTGATATTAAGAGATACGTGTTACAAGAGGGACATGATGCCCTTTTATCCATTTCTTTTCCTAACAATGTTACAATCAATTTGATGTCTTCTTCAATCGTCCCGCAATGTAGGTGGGCTTCTTTGTATGTGTGCCACCATCGGGTTTCTTTTTGTTTGATGTTGTTCTTCCTCTTTAGATCTATTAAATAACGTGTGAAGAACCTATAAAATGGGTTTAGTGTGATGGGGGGCTTGCCTTAGTTATGCCCCATATTTAGGAAGACAAAATGACTGTAAAAACATGATAAAAACTAGAATAAAATATTTAGAAGGTGATAATAAGGTGAAACAGAGCTTACCTCCCAAATCTAGGATGATTTGGGGCCTGTAGAACCAATTCACCACCTAGGGGGCGAACTGAGGCCAGATTCACGGGACAAGGGGTGATCTGAGCTGTGAGGTCTCTTTTGCAAAATCCCTCTGGTGGATCGATTCCTAGGTAGATTGGGTGCCTCTGTATGCTGTCAAAATCTAATTATGTGCGTCGATAACTGGTTTTTCAATGTTCACTTTCCATTTCTAAATATTTTTGTGCTTTGTTAAATTTTGAAGAGAGATATAATTAGGGGTTTACGACCCACTATTTATAGGAAATGGCAAGGTGTAGGGAGGGTTAGATGGACTAAACCTAGGTTGAATTCTGACTAGGGTTAGGTTAGGAAATGCAATATGGCAACATCACATTCCTTATGAGGAATATCTCATCCTCACACATGTGTGAGGATGGATTAGGGCTAATCCTTATTAGGTCTTTAAGTCAATTTAGGACATGATTAAAAAAATATCCTAACAAACCCTAATTACGCACATGTGGGAGGATGTAATTAGTGTTAATCAATATTAAGGGTTCTTTTAATCAATTTTGCCCTAAAAATGTGACTTAAGTGAAGTCAAAATTAAATTAGATTTTAGGTATTGACTTGTTAATTGTTTTGGTCAACTAATACCCCATGGGGGCCTCAATTGAGTGCAAATAGGATATCGAAGGATATCCGAGTGCATGGGATGTGATTTTGAAGGCTTATGAGGGTTTAGGACCTAAAATTATATGGAGTGGTATATGGGAGTCTACATGACACTATGACAATCTATGGCGATCTACGCATGACTATGCATGACTACGGTTGTCTACATATGACTACGCATGACTACAACAATATACACATGTCTAGGAGGATCTACAATAGTCTACGATGGTCTATTATAGCCTAGGGGTACCTAGGATGACCTATGTAAACCTACAAGTGTCCAAAAGGATCTACAAGTACGTAGGTATAGCAATGTGCAACTTTTGGGTGTCTACACATTGATCTTTTGCTTGTCTCCTAATTAATTATTTAGTTGGTTCTTGAAAGAATTTTTGTCCTCTCTGATTTTCTCAATCAAAATAATCATACCTTGTATGGATTGACATAGTAAGACCTCGATCAAGAGCACAAGGTTTGGATCAATTGAGGGTCTTCATTAGTTTTTACAATGTTGTATCCTTGTTATAATTTTATCTTTATATGCACTTAAACTTAAGGAAAATGGATACAAGAGATGAAAATAGAAACAACTCAACAAAAATAAAACCTAAGCTATTAGAGTGGTGATGTGCAAACAATCCACTAATATCTTCCTACACAACAAGTTCAAATGCTATGTGCCAGTGGTGAACACTTCCTTTACGAAATCTAAATAAACCTAGATGAGAGTTACCAATACATATGTGAATAAAGAGGTGGTTCAGAGCATGGGAACCATAGATGGATACCCAAAAATTAAAGTAGACCTTCCACACACACATGCAAATAAAACCCAATATTTAGGTATAAACTACAAACATATACACTAAAAAATAATTCATCATGAGAGCCATAGATGGCTAGTCAAAAAATTGATATAGGCCTCCAAATATATATGAAAATTATTTCTACAAGGATTGTGCCAAAAGTGAGAGTTTGATTTACCCACAAGCTGCTTAGGATTTGACTGACAAAAAGAAATGAAAGGAAAGATAATAAAATATCACAAATGTAAACTTACCAATCTTTAACAACACTAAACTACTCCTATTTATAGATTAAAAAGAGGAGGGTTTCCCTCCAAAACTCATGTAGATATTTCAAGATGATTGATGCTTACTAACGTCTAGTTATATCTTCATTTAAGTTGGTCTCCTCCAAATCTCTAGATATGAATTCATGAATGCCAAATGGTTCTAATTCCTTGTATGAGCAACTAACATCATTATTTCCATCTACCCATTTTTTGGGAATTCCCATCATTTATGTGTAGAATATTCATTCATTTAATGCTTTAGATCCGCAGGTTGCTTTTGACGTGGCTCCCATTTTTTTGTTCTTTCAAAGATATATGCAAATTATTTTATAAGAAAGGATGACACTACTAGAAGATTGTACACCTTAGAAACTTTAAATTTTGAGCACAGGTGGTTCTCTTTTAAATTTTCCTCAACACTTGACATCAAAACCTCAAAACTTGTTGTCCTCGGGACTTTGACCATGGGACCCCCATATCAAATATTATGCTTCTTAACTCAGGTTGGGACAAAATAAAATTTTGACCTTCAAACATAGCCTTCTTGTATTGCTCTCTAACCTTTGGACCTTTTAATCATAGGTTTTTTTATGTAAGTCTATTTCTTTCAGTTTTTCTTTCTATTATTGAAAGTGAGAAATCACTTCAACTATGGTGACTCACAAGGAATATTTTGCTTGTGAAAAATAAAGAACCTAGAGAAACAAGTGCCTTAGTCCATTAGGCATATATTCAAGAAGATAAACCACCTTTGAAATGGAAACAAAAGTGGAAATCTTAGTATTCAATCTACATATTTACCTCTCTACAATTATTAGATATTTTGCAATCTCTTGAAATTGGGATTACTACATATAGTACATATCTACAAGGATTAGGTGGGTGGCTTATCCATTTGGTATAGAATAAAGAAAAAGGACCCCCAACTTATTGTAAAAGCCTTTTATTGCTTCTTTCTTTTTTTAGTTATGTGGGTGAATTACTTCCACCACTCCAAAGCTTAGATTTCTAATCAACTTCTTTGGCTCAGACATATTGGTACCAAGGATGAAAAATATACCTAGTGCAATAGGAATGGTACCAGTGTTGATTCCTCCTTTGTATTTGATCCAATTTACATGCATCTTCCACCTCTGGTTTAGATCTTTTACCTCTTGTGCTCCTAGAGAGAAAGGGTCTTTCCTTCAGGCTTAGAGAAGTGTATGTGCTTGCTGGCTTGAACACTTCATAAGGAGTGGGCTCCACTACCTCTGCTATCTTTTGACCCCTATGATTGTTGCTCTTTTTTTTGGGCCTAGTAGGAGCTGCTACCTCTACCTCCATAATTTTCTTCCTTTTTCTAAATTGGAATAATCTGGTTGGAAGTAGTAAGTTGTTGAGTGAGAGAGGACTGGGTAGTAGGTTGGATAGCTAGAGTTGGTTTTTTTATCCCCTTGAATTAATTTATGAATAGGATAACAATTTGGTCCCATTCAACTATCGAGTGCAAAATGAGGGAGTAGAACCCCTTACAAGTCTTTCCTTTGAATGAAGATACATTTTTCTTTGTGATGTTATGCAATTGATAAAAGCAAACCATTTATTGCATATTCTCCCATGGGGTTGACAAATCTTATTCATCATAATATGGTATATTTTGAAGTATGGACATCGGATAGTCATCCCAAACATCTAGTGATATTAGAGGTTTCAAGGGACTTCTTTTGCACCATGTTGAAAGTTCATGAGGAAGAAGGCATTCATATTTTGGCATGCAATCTCCAATGGAGTAGATAGATTGAGGACTTCATTGGAACCTCAATATAATGTCTTCAAAAGAGTGGCTTCTTCTATTATTTATTTCAAAATAAAGTTTCCAAGAGAGTGAGAGGTGCTTTGATAAGAAAGAATAATAAAATACCCTCACCAAGTATAGGACTAATTTATTGCAAATTTTGGGACCAATGATTTGTTTTGGGGTTCCACCAGATGTACCATTAAATTGTTGTCTTCTTTAATTATCCCAATCAAAACAATCATGCCTCAACATAGCATGGCCTTGGTCAAGAGCATAGGTTTTGGCTCAATTGAGGTCTCTAGAAGTTTTTACAAGGATAGATCCTTATTATGATGTGATATTTAGGTGCACTAGAACTCAAATGAAAAGGGATGCAAGAGATGAAAGTAAAAACAACTCAAAAAAATGAAAACCTATGCTACCAAGGTGGCAATCTACTAAAGACCTGCTAAGATCTTCTTGCACAACAGGCCTGAACGCTATGTGCCAATGCTTAACACTTTCTCTCCTTGATACATATGAGCCCATATGAGAGTTACTAACACATTTGAGAATAAAGAGACAAGTCAAAGCATGGAAACCATAATTTCTACCCAAAAAATTAACACAAGTCTCCCACACACATGCAAATAAAACTCAATATTCAGGTAAAAACTATAAAGACACAAAAACATATCAGCATGACAACCATAGATGGTTAGTCAAAAAATTGACACAAACCTTTATATATGAAAATAATTTTTACAAGGATTGTGTTAGAATTGGGGGTTTGATTTTCCCATAAGTCGTTCAAGAGTCAAATGTTGTACAAAAAGATATGAAAATATAGCTTACAAAATATCACAAATGAAAACTTTCCAATTCTTTACAATGCTAAAACTACTACTACTTATAGATTATAAAGAGGAGAGTTTCCCTCAAAAAACTCTTGCAAATATTTCAATATGACTAATGCTTTCTGACATTATATCATATTCATTTAAGTTGTCAATATTCTTGAGGTATCTAGATTTAGATTCATGAATGTCAAATCGTGTTGAGTCATTGGATGAGCAGCTACCATCATTATTGCCATCTACCTATTTTTTGGGAATTCCCATAATCTAGGTACAAAATATTTCTTTATTTAATGCTTTAGATATGTAGGTTTATTCTATTATGGATCTCATGTTGTTGCTATCCTTTCAAAGAGATATGCAATATTATTTTGCAAGAAATGATGATACTACCAAAATATGTACACCTTAGAAATTTTGACTTTTAGGCACAAGTGGTTATCTTCAAAAGTTTCCTCACCTTGACATCAAAACTCAAAATTTGTTAACCTCAAGCCTTTGACCATGGGACCCCCATATTGAAGATTTTGCTTCTTATATTCGATTGGGACTAAATAAAATTTTGACCTTTGAACATAGCCTTCTTGTATTGCTCTCTAATATTCAAATATTTTAATCAAAATTTTTGTTGCACTTGCTTGTTGCTTTCACTTATGCTTTCTGCTATCGAAAATAGTATAGTGAGAATCACCACAATTCTAGAGAATCGTAGGAGATATTTTACCTACAAAAGATGATTAACCTAGAGAATTAGGTGCCTTAGTCCATTGGGAATGGAGTCAAGAAGAGAACCTGCCTTTGAAATGGACGTGAAGCTATAAATTCTAGAAATCAATCTACATCTTCACATATCTACAGTTGTTAGATCTTTCACAATCCTTTGAAGTTGGGACTACTACGTATAGTAAATCCATTGGGCATAGAGTCAAAAAAAATCCTCCCTCACTTATTATATGAGCCATTTATTGCTTCTTCCTTTTTTTCTAGTTTTATGGGTGAATTACTTCCACCACCCAAAGCTTGGATTCTTGAGAAACTTATTTGGCTTAGATAGATTGGTACCATGGATGAAAAATCTAACTAGTGCAGTAGGATTGGAACCAATGCTAATTTATCCTTTGTATTTGATACAATTGGCATCCATCTTCTACTTCCAATTCAACTATTTTACCTCTCTTGTGCTCCTATAGGGGAAGGGTCCTTCCTTCAGGATAGAAGAAGTGTTCTTGTTTGTTATCTTGAAAAATTCAAATGGAGTGCACTCCACTACCTCCGCTATTCTATGGCCCCTCTAATTATTGCTCTGGTTTTAGGGTCCACTAGGAGCTACCACCTCTACCTCTATGTACCTTTATTCCTTTTTCTAGATTGGTGTAATTTTGTTATAAGTAGTAATTTTGGAGCATCGATAGTGACCCTCATGTGCTCCCTAGGTACCATGACCTCCCATGGTTGTGGCCTCACCTTGATCGAGCAGGTGCATCTAGTGCTCTATACCTTGTGAAGGGGTGCCAATTTTAAGAAGTTCGAGGAAGCATGGTATGTAGCTCCTGCTAGACAACCACCAAGGTTTTTTACCCAAGGTTGATTCCTTGCTTTTGGGTGTCTTCTTTGGTTCTCATCATTCTTCTCTTGATACACTACTCTACTCCTAGCCTAGACTACTTTAAGAGGAAAAAGAGAAAATAAACATAAAGCAAATTACAAAAAATGGTAAATTACAAAAAAATAAGGAAAGCAATAAATTGCAAGATATATAAAGTTATCTAGCCATGCCTAAGGGGTGGCGATGCACCAAAGATAAATAAAAACTTCCTTGATATATCGATGGGTTTAAATGAACACATGTGTGACGATCAATAGTGCACAAGGAACACAAGACCCTTTTGAGGACATGTAGTAGAAATAGAAATCCCACACCATAGCCAAGATAGGGATAAGTAAATAGTCATAGATTATTTATTAACATAAACTTTGAGTTACATACATGCAGATGGAAGAGGTTCAAAACCTACCATATATGTCGTATAAGGCTTGAACCAAGTCGAGACATAGAGGAGAATGAAGGAAAGCACTCCTTTGGAGGATGAAGGGCCTTAAATAGTTACAAAGAGGAGAAGAATACATATTTGTAGAGAATACATGGGATATTTCCTCTTTTAAATTTAAAATTTCTCCCATCCAAAATTCTCGCGTAGTACTTCTACATTGATGGTGTAAGATCCCAATGTTTCTTGATATTGGAGCGGTTGGAGGTGATATCATGTTGGCCATGAAGTATATTTGTTGTATATATCTCCTACCATTAATATTCTTAGATATGTGGTTACTCCTCTAGAGGCCTAATGATGGTGTCTTAAGTATTATACCTCCTTTTAAGGAAAATACCATTCATCCAAGGAATTTTACATCTTTGCATAGCCTATGGGGTTTGAGGTGATGATAGAAGCCTTGGCTAGGGGAGTATGGGGGGCCAATAGCCCTCCATTAAGGGCTTGATGAGAAAGATACACCAAAGCAAAACTTACCCTCTAAAAATTTCAAAGCATGGCTAGATGTTGTTTAACTGGAAACGATCATTCCTAGGTTCGGTTGGTAGTCCTCCCCTCTCATTTCATTTGGTTGTTTTGTTTTCCTACCATTGTTTGGATATGTCTGGTCACTTGATCTAGTCAAGCATCCTTGGTCCACACTCACTCTCTAATCATAATACATTGTGGAGCCTTGGTATTTTCATCAAAATTTTAGTTGTTCCTTTCATCGAGGGAGGTCCAATCACTAGAGCATCAACATCTATCTTGACTTTCATTCTTATTCCTAGATCTAGATCATATAATTCTACTTGAGCCTTCATCTAATTCTTAGGTTATTTTGTCTCCTATCAAGTCTAACCTTCAAAAAGGAGCCAAATGGCCTTACTTCATCCAAGTGTAGTGAGAATTCACTACTATTTGCTAAGTGATAGAGGATTGAAAAGTAGGTTGGATAGCTAGGATTGATTGCTTTATCCCCTTGAATCCATTTATGAATAGTAGAATCCATCAATTTGGTCCAATTCAACTATCAAGTGTGGGAGGAGCGAGTATAACCGTTTACAAGCCTTTCCTTTGAAAAAAGCCACTAGCAACCTAGCAATGATCTACTTTTTGATGTTATGCAATTGGTAAAAGCAAACCATATCTTACAAATACTCCCATGGGGTTGACATATTTATCATCATAACATGGTATATTTTGAAGTATGGATGCCAAATAGTCATCCCAAACATTGAGTGGCACTAGATATCATAAGTGGCTTCTTTTGCACCATGTTGAAAATTTCATGAGGAAGGAGGCATTCATCTTCTAGCATGCAATATCCATGGTGGAAATTTCATATTAGTTTAGGTCTTTTGGCTTGAATAGAGTTGCCAAGTGAATGCAGCATGTGATCCTAAGAGCAAATATATTGAGGCCTTCACCAAAACCTCAATGTGACGCCTTCAAAATAGAAGCTCTTTCTAATGTTTATTCTAGAGCAGAGTCACCAAGAAAATGAGAGATACTTTGATAAGCGAGAATAGGAAAATACCCTCACCAAACTAGGCCTAATTTATTGTAAATTTTGGGACCAATTATTTTTCACTGATATCCCATTGGGTGTACCATTAAATTATTGTCGTTTCCAATTATCCTGATCAAAACTATCATGCCTCGCATAGAGCAACATAACAGGGTATCGATCAAGAGCATAGAATTCAACTCAATCGAGGGCCTCTAAGATTTTTTACAAGGTTAGATCCTTGTTATGATGTTATATATAGACAGATTTAAACTCAGTGGAAAAGAGATGCAAGAGATCAAAAATATAAACAACTCAAAAAAAAATCTAAGCTATCGGGATGGCAATGTGCAAAAGATCCGCTAAGATCTTCCTACATAACAGGTTTGAATGTTATGTTCTAATGGTGAACACTTCCTCTCCTCAATACAAATAAGCTCATATAAGAGTTACCAACACATATATGAATAAATATATGGATCAGATCATAAACCACAGATGGCTACCCAAAAAATTGATACAAGTCTCCCACGCACACATGTAAATAAAACCTAATATTAGGAAAAAGCTACAAACACATACACATACAGAAATAGGTCAGCATGAGAGCCACAGATGGCTAGTCAAAAAATTAACGCAAGCCTCCATATATATATATATATATATATATATATATATATATATATATATATATATATATATATATATATATAAAAATATGCAAATAATTTTTACAAGGATGGTGCTAGAAGCGATGATTCAATTTTCCCACAAGTCACTGAAGAGCTTACTACTCTACAAAAAGAAATGAAAGGAAATCTTATAAAATATTATAAATGTAAACTTGTCAATCCTTTACAATGCTAAACCACTCCTATTTATAGATTTCAAAAACTTATGTAGATATTTTAAGATGACTGATACTTTCTAACATCCAGTCATATCTTCATTTAAGTAGTTGGTCTCCTCGAGGTCTCTGGATTTGGAGTCATGAATTTCAAATGGTTTTGAGTCCTTTAATGAGTAGTTATCATCATTATTGCTATCTATCCATTTTTTGAAAATTCTCATAATATGCGTGTAAATATTTCTTCATTTAATGCTTCAAATTTACAATTTTCTTCTACTATGACTCCCATATTGTTGTTATACTTTCAAAAATATATACAAAAAAATTATTTTTGGGCATAGGTGGTTCTCTTTGAATGTTTCCACACCACTTGACATTGAAACCTCAAAACTTGTTGACCTCGAACCTTTGACCATAGGACCCCTATGTCAGAGCTTTTGCTTTCTATCTTCAGTCAGGACTAAATAAACCTATGACCTTCAGATACAGTCTTCTTGTATTTCTCTCTGATCTTAAAATAGTTTGATCAAATTTTTCTTTTGTGCTTGTCCATTGCTTTTAATTTTGCTTTCTACTACTAAAACTTTAGTGAGAAATCATGACAAGAACCTTGTGAGTACATATACTTGCACTCCTAAAGTACATGTCTTGATTTTCCATAGATGAAACATGTGATATTGGAATGATAATAGTTCCTTTGTCCTTGATATTTTTTATTTTGGCATTCACCTTTTTACTTGTTATAGTTCCTCCTGCTAAATTAAATTCACAAGTCTCAAAAGAGGGACTCCAATTAGTCACGTTTAAAGTTACCAAAACACTAAATGTAAGTAGAGTGCAGGTAGAACTACTCGAACAAGCACATGATCACTAATAGTTTTACCTAATATTTGTAATAAGATGCACAATTCAGCAATCCATTATAGAAAATCCTCCAAATTCTCACCACTCATAGTCAAGTAACATAATTGGCTTTGTAGGAAAGGAACTATGCTTTATGAAAGAATGTTATCATCTCTTTTTCTTTGAATGATGTCTTATTTTACAGTATACTCCTGATATATATTTTCTCCATGTTTTTGTTGCATCTAAAACACATCCAAGTAATAAATAACAACTATGTATTTGTGTTATTAACAGGGTTTTTTGCACCTTAACTCCATCTCACGATATCAATGTCTCATAGCCTATATTCTTGATGCAAGAGAATCTACACATGAGAACGGTAACTAGTTGCCACCTATTGTAATTGTCTCCTACATGCATAAAAGGAACTCCTTTTACTACCATGAAATAATATGAAGCATTCATGAAAGCAAAAAAAAATAACAAGGGGAATGAAAGCAGAGATGAACAATGGGAATAAAATGAAGTAGAACTATTTTTAAAAAATAGCCAAAAAGAAAGGAATTTGAAGGGAACTGACCTTAAGAGGATGTGAAGAAGAAAAAACAACATAGTAAGAAAAATGACGAAGAATAAAAAGAAAATGGAGAATAGTGGATAAGAAAAGAAAATATTTTGGGAGAGAGGTCTGATTGGCCAATGGAAAAATCCTGAGAGTCTTTAAAGGACGAAGAGAGGAAACTAGAGAAGCCTGGGTAAAGAGAATCCCAACGAGAGAGAAAAAGAGTTCCAAAAACTTTACCTTGTATTCTCAACAAAGAATAAATGAATAATATTTTTTGCTAATAAATCTTTGAGTATTCGTTATTATTGAATGCAATAATATTCAATTTGGAAGAATGTTTGTGTTGTTTAGTTGTGTGTAGGTGGCAAGGAAGAAGGCTAAAGCACAAAACGTAGTTGAAAGTTCTTCATCTATAGAGGAAGTTATTGCAAGCATAGAGTGTCATAATATAGAATTTTTAGGCATAGAGTAGTACCTTAGAAATTTGTAGACTCAAATAAGATATCATACAAGTTGAGGAATGAAGGGCATAGAGTGCCATACAATTATGGTATCCAAAATGAGGAGTTCTATGAGTCAAAGATCAAAGTAATTCACGTTTATCATCATGCAATAGGGATATAAAAATCTAGAGATTTAATTGTCATTCAAAGCATATCAAGTGTTTTGATATTGTCCTATATGCCTTTTTGAACAATAGCCTATCACAAAAGGTCGAAGCCATTCTAGATTATAAAAATTCTCGAAAGGAGCTAATTTCTATTTTAATGAGAGGAAGCTTGCTTAATAATTTCTCCAAGGAAATCTTAGGAATAAAATTAAGAATATATCCATCTAGAGCAATGCAAAGGTCATCATACAAACAAGGTAAAGCCATCATACATTGAATTGCCACACAATTAAATCACCATGTAATCGTACGATCAAAGGATTGAGTCATACAATGATGTCATTATATGATTGGAATGTTGTACAAAAACACCCTAAATTTTATTTTGATTTGTCATACAACCAATTATTGTTCGAAGGTTCAACCATACAAGGGGTTGGATCATACAATTGAATGACAGAAAGAGTTTGTATAAGGAGGCATCACCATTTTGATTGTACAGTTGTATGATTGATAGAGTTGCAAGCTAGGTGTCTTCATCATTTTGGTATTAGAGTTAGTAGATCTCTGAGGTGTAATACATGCCAAAGGAAATATGGCATAATGAGAAAGAAGAATATTATGAGGTCCTCGAGCCATGGATATATTTGAAACGCTAAGAGTAATTATCACCCGACTTGATGCAATAGAAACTACCTAATAGAGGGGCATTAAAATATATTATGTAAGTGACATTGAAGAGGAGAAATTATACCAACCAAAAGCTTGCAATGATAGACAAGAATGAGAACCATAAGAAAGATTAATCCAAGCAATTTCTAACATGGGTAGGAAGCCAAAGTTATAAACTATATCATATAATGGAAGTTTAAACCCTAAGAAACTCATTTATTAGATCATGGATATGGAGAAATATTTTGATTATGAATTGATAGGTGGTCCCAAGAAGATGAAGTTTATCTGTATAAATTTGAAGGGGTATGCATCCTTTCCAAAGTACCTAGGGAAAAAGTGATCATAAAGAGGACGAGGTGGATGTAGTAGAGGAAGAGGACATGGTTTTGTTGGAAAGTGTTATAGGTTCTTGGAAGAGGGACATAAATCATTTGACTGTCCTCAAGCACAATAAACCAACAAACGTGGAAGGGGATCCCATAAAAAAATTGGACAAACGGATGGAGAGAATATTGCTTCACGGAAGCACATGGAAGAACCAAAATAAGGATAAACCCTTATGATAGAAAGGGCATTGTTGAAACTAGCAAAGAGGGTGTATGAGCCTAAGTAGAGGAGTCTATTCTGAATGATTTACAAATTAGGAGGTAAGTATTGCAAGGTAATTGTGGATAGACATATGAATAATCGAGTGTCTAAAGATATGGTAGAAAAGCTTGGATTGAAGAATATTAAACACCCATATCCATAAAAGGTCTCATGGCTTCAAAGGAGACATCAAATTTTGGTAAGGAAACAATGTATGGTAGACTTCCAAATTGGTTCTTACAAGGATGAGATAATATGTGATGTTCTACCAATGGATGTTTGCCATGTCTTATCGGAATGACCATGGAAGTTTGATAGAAAAGTAGTGCATAATGGTAGGGTGAACACCTACACCATTGAGAAATATAGCAAGTAGTATACATTAAGTCCATTAAATGACAAAGGAAAATAAGTGGACAACAATCCTAAGTGTGCATGGGTATGAAAAAATAAACCTTTAAGGGAATATAGAAGGGAGCATGTTTTGCTTTCATTGCTAAACACATAGAAGGGATAGTGGATAAGTTGAATGAAATCCCATATGGTGTGAACGATTTATTGGAAGAATATTTTGAGATTCTTTTAAAATATGGGTTGCCACTAATAAGGAGAATGAGTCATCACATAGATTCCATTCTCGAATCAAGCTTACATTATAAGCTAACACCAATGGAGAATGAGAAAAGGGTAGAGACAAGTAAAAGAATAAGCACGAGGAAGAGGAAGATATCTCAAGTAACCAATAGTAGTGATGATGGAGATTACAATGCAGTGATTCCTAGTGTAGATACAAAGAAGGGGAGAAAAAGAAGAATAAAGAGAGGAGAGGGAGATGAATGTCAAGATGACATTAATTATCGTGTTGGCCATGATAAAGACCATATTGCCAGGGTTGGTAGTGATGATGGCACTTCAAGGTGTGATGGAAATTGTGATCAAAGTGAGGATGAAAATTTTGGGTGCTTTGAAATGCACACCAAAGGTATTGGCTCCAAGTTGATGAGAAGAATGGGGTACAATGGTAGGGATTGGGAAGATATGGGAAAGGTGTGAAAATACCCATAATGTTAGAGATAAGACCAAGGAACAAAGGCCTTGGATATATAGGTCAAGTAGGAAGCGATGAGACTAAATTCATAAGAGAGAACAGTACAAGGAATGAAGGTCCGAATATGGGTTGTTGCAATCAGTGTGAAATATTTGGATACATTGTAACTTGGTGTTGGAACCTACATCCTTGTGAGAGGTTTGGAGGATATGACACAGAGAATGTTGAGTGCATTCTATAAGGGGAGGTTTTAACCTCAAATGAAGGCCAAGACAAGACAATAAATTTGTGAAGATAGCTAAGCTAGAGTAGTAATGGATTGGATGAACTATTCATGTTCATGAGTTGGAGCTCATGGAACATTTCCTCTTACTCGATGAGTATGATATGGGAGCATCTGCACACAAGAACGGTTACAAGTTGTCACATGTTATAATTATCTCTTGTATGCATTAAAGAAATTTGTTCTAATGCCAAGAAAGAATACAGAGTGCACATGAAAAGGGAAAAGAATCGACAAGGGGAATGGAAGTAGATATGAATGATGGGGAGAAATGAGCATAGTGGTTTTTAGTCAAAAAATAAAGGAAGGGAATGAACCTGAAAAGAAGATAAAGAGAAAATGATAGTGGGGGAAACAACAAAGGAGAAAAAACAAAAGAGAAGAGCGGATAAAAACATTTCTGGAAAGAGGTCTAATGGGCCAATGGGAAAAGCGTAAGAAGCTTTAAAGGCTAGAGAGAGAGGAAACTAGAGAAGCCTAAGGAAAGAGAAGTCCAAGGAGAGAGAAAGGGTTTCAAAAACTCTGCCTTGTATTCCCGATGAAGAATAAATGAATAACATTTATTTCCAATAAATTTAAGTTTGTTATTTTTTAATGTGATAATATTTAATCTGAAAGAATGTTTGTGTTTAGTTGTGTGCAGGTGACAGGGAAGAAGGTCAAAGCACAAAAGAACGTAACTAAAATTTGTATCATCTTTGAAGGAAGTTATTGCAAGCATAGAGGGATGCCATAATGCAGAAGTTGCAGGCACAAAGTAGTGTCTTAGAAATTTGTTGACTGAAATAAGAAATTGTACAAGTTGAGGTACAAAGAGCACAGAGAAGTGGCTTACAATTTTACCATCCATAATGAGTCCTTCAAGTTAGAGTTCAAAGACATTCAATATTATCATCATGCAACGACAATATAATAGTCCAAGGATTTAATAATCATTCAAAGCATATCAAGTATCATGATATTGTCCAATCTATCTTACTAGAAAATAGACTATTGCAAAAGGTTGAGTCTCAAACAGTTTTTACAACCTAGTTGCTTGACCTCCCTAAGCCTCATGTTACCCCTAACTCTAGCACACAAACCCATGACAAGTTGTTAGTAGCATTTGTTGGGCCTTTCTATATGAGGCCCAAAATCATGTAAAGGGAGTTACAAAACTCATAAAATATGTGTCGATAGTTACAAAATGCATGTAAACATTCACAAAACTATGCTAGGATTGCTTGCTTTGCTTTCTTACCTTTATGTTATCACTTTTATGTCTCTATTTGGTTCTTGTGTGGTCGCTTGGGGTGGCTTCCTAGCTCTATGTGGCTATCTAGATCAACTAGACCCTATGTGGCCACAATGGGCGGTTGTCTGGCTCTGTGTGGCCACCTAGGGCGGCTAGATATGTGTTGTGGCAAAGGATCCAAAGTTAGATCTGGGGCCTTTTGGAATTGTTATGAACCCCTTGGTGGTGCAAATAATTGGAATTCGGAGCATTAACAATTGATTCATAAGATGGTAAATAAATAATACATGCCTATGGTGGTTCAACGAACAAGTAGTTCATGGAACTACCTCAACTCCCATATAACCAACTTATGTTATGCCCTAATGATTTAATAAAGTGCTCTTAAAGTATGTGCTTACAAATAATGTAATAACCTATGCAATAGAATAATAACAAGTGTGACCTATGCTAACATCCCCCCTTATTACATTATTTGGAAATACAAAGAGTGTTGCGAAACAACTCAAATTTGACACGTGCAAGTGCCTTAGTGAAAATATCTGCAACCTGTTCATTGGTGGGAATGTATTGGAGCTATATGTTGTGCTTTGGAACTTCATCTCGAATGAAATGACATTGAGTGTCAATGTGTTTGGTGCGTTCATGAAATATTGGATTCTTGACAAGCTTCAAAACACCTTGGTTGTCGCAAAACAAGTGAATTGGAAGATTCTTTGGAAGACCCATACTTGAAAGAATGTGACTCAACCATATCACCTCGCAGATTGCTCCACGTGCTGCACGATATTCTGCCTCTGTAGAAGATAAAGCAACCACTTGCTGCTTCTTATTGTGCCAAGAGACAGGTCTAGATCTAAGATGGAAAATGTATCCAAAAGTTGATTTTTGATCATCAATGGATCCGGCATAGTCTGAGTCCGTGTATCCCTGTAAGAAGAAATTGTCATTCTTCTTGTACTTCAGGCCATATTCTGTACTACCATAGACATAATGAAGAACCCATTTTGTTGCTTTCCAATGACTCACCTTAGGTTCTTGCATGAACCTTGAAAGATAACCCATAACAAAACTGATATCTGGCCTGGTGTTTGTCAGATATATGAGACTCCCAATCAGTTGGTGATAGAGAGTACCATCTACCTATGGAGAAGTATCATATCATGATAACTGAAGCCCTGGTTCCATTGGAGTTGCTTTAGGCTTGCAATCAGTCATGCGATATTTTTCAATCAATGTCTTGGTATACTTCTTCTGTGTCACTCTGATATGATTCTTTTTCTAAGCCACTTCTAAACCAAGACAATAGTGAAGAAGTCCTAGATCTATCATCTCAAATGATTGTTTCAAGTCATCTTTCACTGCATCTATCATTTTCTCTGAACTTCTAGTGATGATCAGATCATCAACATAGAGTACTAGAATCACTATGTTAGAACCATTGTTCTTGATATAGAGATTAGCATCTGAAGGACTTATTTTGAATCCATGTTGCAATAGGTGACTATCCATTTTGATGTACCAAGCTCGTGGAGCTTGTTTTAACCCATACAAGGATTTAACCAACTTGCAAACTTTCTGCTCTTGGCCTTCAACTACAAATCCTTCAGGTTGGGTCATATACACTTCTTCTTGCAAGTCACCATTTAAGAAGGCACTTTTGACATCCATCTGATGTAACTTCCACCCGAACTGAGCTGCCATAGCACAAAGTACACGAATGGTAGTCATTCTTGTAGTGGGTGCAAAAGTCTCTTCATAATCAATGCCTTCTTTCTGAGCATAGCCCTTTGCAACAAGATGGGCCTTATGCTTATCAATAGTTCCATCTACCTTATACTTCACTTTGAACACCCATTTGCAGCCAATGGGCTTCTTTCTTGAAGGTAGATCAACTAGCTTCCATGTGTTATTTTTCATGAGAGACATATGTTCTGCATCCATAGTAGCCTTCCACTATGGCTCACTAAGTGCATCTTGAACTATTGTGGGTTCATTCTCATCCAATGCAGACATATAAACCCTTTCATCATCCATATCTACTTCTCTATCTTCCTCTACATCTACAGATAGTTCATCAAACTATTGGTAAAGCTCGTCAACCTCTGAATTTGATGCCTCTGCTCTCATATGTTGAGTCATACTGTGAGTACAAGGTCGATCTAGAGTTAGATCTGGAAGTGAAGTCAACTTTGAATCTCTCAATGTGCTAGTATACCATTTTGGAACCTTTTTCTGTGGGGGTGGAGTCTCTTTCTTAGGCTCCTCTTCATCCAGGTATACAACTGTAGATGTGTCATCTGATGTGAAAGCTTCATCAAATACAACATCTCTACTTAAGTGAGTTTTCTTGGTTTTAGGATCTATCAACCGATATCCCTTTGAATGCTCATCATAACCAAGAAAAATACACGATAGGGATTTCTCATCTAACTTCTTTCTCTTTGCTTTTGGAATATGCATGAATGCCTTACACCCAAAAATCCTTAGATGAGAAATGGAGGGTTTCCTACCACTCCATGCTTCTTGTGGAGTCATTCCCTATAGAGCCTTTGTGGGTGCTCTATTCAGGAGGTACGTTGTTGTATTGACTACTTCTACCCAATACTGCTGCTCAAGATGTGCTCCCTTAAGCATACAGTGAACCATTTCCATGATGGAATGGTTCCTCCTCTCAGCAACTCCATTTTGCTATGGAGTATAGGCTTGTTGTCAGTTGTCTCTTAATCCCATGTGAATTCAAAAATGATGAAAATTCTTTGGAGGTATATTCCCCCTCGATCTGAGCGGAGGGTCTTTATGGAACATCCTGACTCCTCAACACTCTTCTTGAACTGCTGAAAATATAGAAAGGCCTCTGACTTCAATTGTAGAAAGAAAACCCACATCTTCCATGAGTAATCATCAACAAACAATTGAAAATACCTCTTTCCACCATAATTTTTTGGTATAGGACCGCACAGATCGGTGTGTACCAACTCCAAAGGTCTCTTAGCTCATGAAGAGCTCACCTCAAATGGTACTCGGTGTTGCTTCCTTGCTAAGCAATCCGAGAAAATTGGCAAAGTGGATGAAAGGTTGGGAAGACCTTTCACCATCTCATATTTACTCAACTCGAGCAAATATCCTGAACTTATATGCCCATATCTCTTGTGCCAAAGAGAAGTGGCCTCCTTTGTGTTTGCCACCATGGCAACATGAGGCGTAGAAATGGCATCTAAGATAAACAAGCCATGCTTGTATGAACCTGTGGCTACATGCTTTCCCTTTCTGGTGATGAAGCATCACTTCTTGCCATCCTCAACTCTAAAAACAACAGCCATGTTTTTATCCAAGATCTGAGGGACTGACAACAAATTGTTTGCCAATCCAGGAACATAGAGAACTTTCTCAATCTGACATTGTCCATCTGGAAGAGTGATAGAAATATCTCCTTCACCCTAGACTCGGTAGGTCTTATCATCAACGATTGTCACTGGTTTGCCTTCCTTTGCCTCAAATATCTCAAACCATGATCTATCACCAGTCATGTGTTTGTTGGCTCCGAAATCAATATACCACACAGGATCCTTCTACTGAGAAGATGTGTGAGTCATGAGCACCTTGTGTGCCCTCTCATAATCTGAGTCTGATTCCTCATAAGCAACATTTCCCTTGGGTTGCTTATTCTTCTTCTATGGTTTGTATTTCCCCTTTCCCTTTTTCTTTTGATCTTGGTCATGGGGTTGTTTATTCTTAAACCAACACCTGTTGGTGTCATGGTTATCCATATCATATATTTTGCAATACTTCTTTTCTTTCTGTTGAGGTTGTTTCCCTTTTGAACCTTTGGAAGAAGATCCTCCCTTCTGAAAGTTACCCTGTCTTCTGGACCCCTGTTTGGAGTAAAGTGCATTATCTGTCACTTCATCTCTTTGAAGTTGATTTGCCTCCTCAGTTTGAAGCAAATTTACCAACTCCACAAAAGTAACTTGTCTCATGGACACTTGAAGGGATGTGATCAACATCTTGTAGGAATATGGCAAAGCTCTCAAAATGATCGAAGTCAAGAGCGTATCCTCTACTTTTTCTCCCAAAGAATTCAGCTTGGCTTTCAATTCTGCCACTCTGCATAGGAACAGTTCTACTGATTCACCAGACTTCATGCTGAGAGTATGAAGTTGTGATTGAAGGTTAAGAATAGTGGACTGATTCTTCCCTTCATAGATGGTAACTAGTGCATCCCAAGCTTCTTTACCAGTTTTAGCATCACAAATGTGAGGTTGTATCTCATCAGTAGTAGCAAGGATGATAAACATGAGGGATATTTTATCCTTTTTATCATATTCATCCTGATCTGTACCTGGTGTTGTAGGATGTTTTGTAGTGCTAGTCACTACATCCCACAAATCTTCAACTTGAAGAATAGCTCTCATCTTTGTTTTCCATGGTGCAAAATTAGAACCTTTGAGCAACTGTGAATCTGACAGATATTTGTGAACAGTGGCCATTGTGAAGGTTCCTTATATCACCAAATGGTCCCCCTTTCGATATACTACAAAGAGTACGTGAAAGGGAATTCAATCAAATTGATGGCACCTGCCTCAAAACCCTTCCGAAAAAGGATGATGAGTTGGAGGAGTTTAAGCCAAGCAATAAGAATGAATTAGGGTATAAAATGGAGTGAATATCAAAATATAATTGGCTTTCCTTATTTCTCCTCGATGATTTATAGAGAACAATAGCTCAGACGTCATTGTTGCAGCTATGTTAGGCGATAGATACAATAGCCCAAAGCACGACAACATTACCTGTAAGTGTGGGCCAGAGGTATCACATATACCGAACACTGTGGTGCAATAAATTGCACAAATAGGTGTAAAATTTGGGGTCTTTTCTTTGCTTTATTTTTAATTTTAACTTATGATTGAAATGCAAAAAATAGGAAATTAAATGCAATAAACAATCACAAGTGCCCACAAATTTAAACTATAGGTGTCGGTTTCCACCGAAAATGCACCTATTTACAATGCCAAATTTTTTTAAGATGTCGGTTTCCATCGAAAATGCATCTTTTGTTACAATGATTTTTGCAAAATATTTGAGGTTTTGTTTGCAAAAAATGATATTCAAATCCACAATTTCCCCCCTTTGTCTTAGAATTTTGCAAGAAAGAAACAATGCTTTTATCCCCCCTTTTAGTTGCAAAATAAACAAGGGTTGAAAAAATTTGATGTACCCTTTCAAATTTCAAAATAAACTAAGTGCAAATATTTACTTATCCCTCCATGGACAAAAAAATGCACTAACTACTGCCTTCTTTTTAAAAAACAATTTGTGTTCTTGGCAAAGTAAGCAAGGGATTGAAGCAAAATACCTTTTTCTCTTTGTAATTTGGCAAAAAACTCACTCCGCGCGATTTGAACCCGTAATAGTCGCCAAGATTCTTAGATCACATGCCCCGACCAAGCCTTCTACGAGCGCAGACAAGTACTACAATGCACAAGGTAAATAATATAGTACTTGGCAGATAACAAAAGGTTTTAAAAAAATGATGCGGGAATAAATCCCACATGCAGCCGACGGCTGCACGTTCTATGGGATAAAGACAAAGTTGTGTTCTTTGTTAGGTGATTGTCTTCGGGTAACCAAGACTATGCAAGTCCTTTTGCCTCACTTTCAAAAACCCTTTTGCCACATCATCCAGAACAAGTATGCCAATAACTATCTGTCACATCAGTGAAACTGTGCGAGTGCCACATCAGCTTGCACATTGGTATGCCATGTGTCGTGCTCTCATCCTCCGGTTCTATCTTAGTCTACGTGCTTGGGAATTCGTGTTCTACTCTGATTCGAATTTTGGGATGGTGGTCAGAAATGCCAACCATACCTCTCGCCTCAAAATTTGCATGCGTCGAAATGTCCCCTGAGCCCATTTTACCTTGAATTTTGCATGTGTCCTGCTTCTCGAAATCCGCATTAGGTTGACTCTCTGAAGACGTGTGTGCTTGGTTTGCATCCACAGGAGGGATGCATGTGTCAGTTGCATATTTGTCAGGTTATGGAGTGATTGAAGCCTGCGTCGAAGTAGCGTTTGTCAGGTTTGAATCACATTGCCCAAAAATCGTGGAAGCTCTGATACCAAATTGGAATTTGAAGCATTAACAATTGATTCATAAGATGGTAAATAAATAATACATGCCTATGGTGGTTCAACGAACAAATAGTTCGTGGAACGACCTCAAATCCCATATAACCAACTTATGTTATGCCCTAATGATTTAATAAAGCGCTCTTAAAGTATGCACTAACAAATAATGTACTAACCTATGCACCAAAATAATAACATATATGACCTATGCTAACACAAGTATGGTGTTGTTTGGTTGTCTAATATGCGAACAAGAGACTCTATGGTTGATGTCCTTGAGCTCTTCGAAGGAGGTACCTGCACTCATAAGTTTAGAGATCCATAATAGGGACCAATGAAATTTGGACAAATTTTCGATAGTATTTGGATGCTCCCTCAATGAAGGAAAAGGATGGTTTAGTTATAGAATTTATGGGGGGTTGGTGAGTGGGATGACTTGGCAAGCCAAGGCAGCCAAGTGGCAAGAGTGGGTGAGATGGAGAGGTTGATGTGTTTCAATCAAGGGGAGATGTGGTAAGTTAAGTGGTGGAGAGGCTTAGTCAGGATGGTTGTAATTTGGAGAGGTGGAAAGTTAAGTGGTGGATATGTGTGCACGTGTCAAGTGGAGGTGGTAGTTAAGTGGTAACATGTGTCAAGTGGAGGTGGAATCTGAGTGGGGACATGTGTCAAGTGGGAGGGGAGGCTAGAAATTATTTATTATTTAATTTATTTTTATTTATTTTATAAAGTTTAATTGTGCACAAAGGTGGAATTTTATTTATTTATTACTATTACTTAGAATTATTATTTTTGTTTTTTGGGGGAGGGGGGCTTGGGATTTCATGGAGAATGAAATGGGATTTAAGGTGATTATAAAAATGATGCATTTTGGGTGTCTATAGATTCCCCTTTTTGTAGCACATTGTGTATAAACACAATGTGGTACAAAAATAGATGGCACATGTTGTTGGATTGATGATGGATAGTGATGAATGGATGACGATGGTTGGCAAGTGAATGATGAAAGTGGCTTTTGGCTTGAGGAGGGTGACGTAAGACTGCCCCAAATCAAGGATAGTGTAGGATGCCCTAGTTATGGAAGCGACGAATATCTGTGAACCTTATCGTTGATGGATTTTTTAGCGCATTAAAACAACTATACTAATGAGACATGAGTCGTGAGTCATTGTGCTAAACAACTATGCTAATGAGACATGAACCATTATGCTAAGAGTTATGCTATGATTAAGAAAGCAATTTGGGGTAAATGATAGTCTCGAACAAGGTTCTAGGATAGACGTCGATTCCAAAAATGGGTGTTTGATTATTGAACTTGTTTGGGACAAAATTTTATGGATATTGTCTTCCCCCTCAAGCAACGAGTGGGTGGACGAAAAGAAATGACAACCATGAGCCGATTGACAAGTAGATGCAAAATGTGCCAATGAGATACGTATAATGGAGGTGCAAAGTGGTATGTAGGTGGTCGATGCTGAAATATGGAATTGTGGTGGTTGTTGGATGTGTTTTCCTTGTAAAAATAACCTTCCTAATAGCCTAGGGTGGCATCCTACACCTGTGTGACCACCTTGAGCCATTCTAGATTATAATATGTTCTTAGAAAGGAGTTAATTTCCATTTGATCGTGATATTATTTGGATCAAGAGCGGAAGAATAGCAGGTGATGATGGTAGTGGTTCTCCCCGAGTGAACAATCCCTAGAAATCTGAACTAACAAGAGGTGGGAAATCGAGCGAAAAGCCAAGCAGGATTCCAGACGAAGATGTAGATCTCAACAAAAAAAAATTGAACGACCTTGAATAAAGCTCCCTTAATGGTCCAAAAACCTTTTTTTCCTCTTTCATGATGAAACAGTTTTCTTTTTTATCAGTATTTCCCAAGACTCTGCTCCTATCTCAATTTCGGGCAGGGAGGTCACTATTTATCCAGAGTTCATGGCACCTCTAATTTCTCAAGAATCATTGTCCTTGGTGGGAAATTTTGTAGGCTCATGACTAGACATCGAGTCCATTTGCAGATGGGCATTTTCCAAGTGGCACCCCATTGGCAATATGGAGTTGGTAGCTTTTTCTAGGGGCTTTTTTCTCATCCAGTTGAACAACCCACAGGATACCAATCAAATCCTCACTAGTGGTCCCTGGTTTTTCAATCGAATGAGCCTTTTCATCAAAAGGTGAGGGGAGTATTTTGACCCTGAGACCCAAAGCATAAACATGGAACCAATTTGGGTCATATTACCTGGCCTCCAGACTCAGTTTTAGCATGCAAGAATCCTGAAGGGCATAGCTCAAACCATTGGGAACATTGTTGCTCTAGATCCGGCAACCAAAGCAAAATCTTGGATGACTTATACTATTTATACGTCATTGCTAACCTGGATTCAGAGCTCCCTACTTATGTTGATCTCATTTCAGGTTCCTACCGCAAGCGATAGGTAGTTGAGTATGAGAACAAGTTGGCCTTTTGTATCGAGTGCCAAAAAAAAGGGCACCTTTGGGCTCAAATTCCTTTATTGAGAAGAGATTTTAAGAAAGATGGATTTCAGGGCAAGAAAGGTTCAAATAGCAGCAAATCAACTCAGCGGTTTCAAAAAAAAACTAAGGGAAACAACCAATGTCCAACATGCTTGAGAATAACACTGACCAGGTACGTTTCTTCTTTTCCAAACCCAATCCCTTCATTCCGTTAAGTGGTCAAGATAATGATTCTATAATTATTTATGTTGATGGAGCTTCTGAAGCCCCTATCTACAACCTTGTGCCCCATGATTCACAAGCTCATCTCTCAGATGTTGTCGCAAACCCTCTCTCAAATGTTGTAGTAAACCCTCAGTCTCCTGCTAGGTCGAGTCTCTATGACCCTCCCCTTCCCAATTTGGACTGTCCCTAGTACCCCTCCAGGTCAGGACCATTAGGTATCCCTTTCTCCAATGTTTCCCTGAACATCCTCAATGACCCGCCTTCTCAGGAAGAACCCTTTACCTATCCTTCAAGCAACAATTCCCATGTTTTGAAGCAACTTTATAGCCCCATTAAACAGGCAACTAGAAGCCAGAAGAAATTTGTTGTTGATGTTGGTAGTGATTAAAAGAAAGGAAGACCGTATATCCAAGAGATTAGGCATAAAGAGATTGAAAATGATATTGCCAATGACATTCAGTCTACTATCCTATCATAATTGGTAGATCAATCAAACTTAGATCTTTCAAAATATGATGGAAAGTGATCCAAACCACCTCCATCCCAAGGTAGGGGAGGGGAGAAAAAATCTTCAACAAAAAGCCACAAATGAAGATCCTCTCATGGAACGTGAGAGGCCTCAATGGGCTTACTAAGCAAAGGCTAGTCAAGTCCATGAGGAAAGAGCTCAAGCCCAACATCATTTTACTTCAAGAGACCAAGACTGATATGGACAACAATAACAGGATAGCTAAGTCATTGTGGAAAAATAGTGAGTTTGTTTTTAGCCCAACTCAAGGCTCTTCTGGTGGTCTCCTTTGCATGTGGGATCCTGGCAAAATTGAAGGTAGAATAATTTCTTCCTCAGAAATAATTATCAACATTCTACTATTTGATAAAGATTCTAAATTTCAATGGATCCTATCAAATATATATGCGCCTAATAGTCCTTCTAGACGTCTGGCTTTATGGAACATTATAAACCAAATGAGAAGTCATTTTCCGAATGAGGTGTGGATGCTTGTTGGTGACTTCAATACCCCCTTTATCCATCTAAAAAGAAAGGTGGGGTTCCCATTTCTCCAAGATGTTTTGAAGACTTTGTTGAATTTGTTGATGGGAATGAATTGATGGACATTCACCTCAAAGGAGCAAAATTTACTTGGAGCAATAGAAGAGTGGGCAACCAATTGATTCAACTGAGACTTGACAGGTTTCTTCTATCCAAGGAAGCAATTCAGTTTTTTGGTGATGCTACGCTCCATTCCCTTCCAAAAATTGGGTCGGACCATAGCCCTCTGGTCATGGAAAGTCAGAATTTAGTTCTCCCTTTTAAAACACCTTTTAGATTTGAATCTATGTGGCTTCAGCATGAGGATCTTAGAAATTGTGTTGTTGAATGGTGGGACAAAAAATTTTCAGGCTCACCCATAACCCAAATTGCCAAAAAGCTTCGCTTCATTAAGCTCAATCTAAAGGTGTGGAACAAAGAGGTGTTCAAAAATATTTTTGAATGCAAACAGTGAATTGCAGATCAGTTAAAATATTTAGAAAATCAACTCCAAAATGGAGAGTTGGATCTTGAGCTCAGAAGTAGGGAAAAAGAACTTTTAATAGAATATCATAACATCTTGACCAAAGAAGAGGTTTTCTGGAGATAAAATTCTAGAGCACTATGGTTGAAAGAAGGAGATTCTAATACCAAATACTTCCATGCTTCAACTCTCAGGCATAGGAGTGCCAACAAAATTAGAGCACTGATAAGAAATGATGGGACAAGCACAACCAATATTCATGAAATCAGGTATGAAGCAGTTAATCATTTTGAAAATATCCTAGGACCATGCCCACCTTGCACTCCCCAAGCTCACAATGCTCTCATTCAGAACATCCCCTGTCTCATTTCCCAGGAGTTCAATGAGAAGCTTTTAAAAGAATTCACTCATGAAGAGATCAAAGAAGCCATGTTTTCCATGTCTTCTGATAAAGCCCCAGGACCAGACGAGTTTCCTCCTTGGTTCTTTTAGCATTTCTAGGATATTGTTGGCAAAGACATCTATGAAGCAGTGCAAGACATTCAAAGGACCAAGTCGTTGCCTAGAGATATTAATTCCACCTTCATTGCCCTCATTCCCAAATCTCATGACTGTAAATCCATCTCTGACTTCAGACCTATCAGTCTTTGCAATGTTGTTTACAAACTTCTATCCAAAGTCATTGCAAACAGACTCAAGGAAGCCCTTTCATCCATCATAGATCCTTGTCAAGGGAGTTATGTCCGAGGTAGGCTCATAACTGATAAAATTATCACTATCCATGAGCTCCTTCACTCAGTGTATAAAAGCAAAAAAGTTGGTCTTTTCCTAAAACTTGACATGAACAAAGCTTTTGATAGAGTGTCTTGGGACTTTCTCTTCGTTGTGCTTACCAAATTTGGCTTCCATGAGGATTGGATTGCTTTAATCAAGGAATGCATAACCTCTGCTTGGTTCTCGGTTATTGTCAATGGATCTACTACCGGTTATTTCAAAAATTTAGAGGCCTCAGGCAAGGGGATCCCCTATCTCCTTTCCTTTTCATCATCCTTGTTGAATCCCTTGGTAGATCCCTTAAGGTTGCATGCTCCTTAGGTATTCTATTAGGCATTAAACCTTCTTCAGTTTCCAAGCTAGTCTCTCACCAATAGTTTGTTGATGATACCATATTGGCAACTTTATCCTCCATTATTGAAGCCAAAGTTATTAAAACCATTCTCAACTACTACGAATAAGTTGTTGGTCAGAAGGTCAACTTCCAGAAAAGCAAAATTTATTTCCTGAACACTCACATTCACAGACAACTCAAAATAGCTAAAATTTTAGGATGTTCCATCTCCAGCCTCCCATCCAGCTATTTGGGCCTTCCCCTTTTCCATGGAAATCCATGAAAAAATATGTGGAACAATGTTTTGGACAGGATCCTCAAAAAACTTGTTGGCTGGAAAAAGACTATGTTAAGTCAGGTGGCTAAAGCCACTTTGGTTTAGGCGTGCCTCCAGAGCATACCAGTCTTCTTTATGTCTATTTTCAAAGTTCCTACATCCATCTGCAAGAATATTGAACAAATCCAAAAGAAGTTCTTATGGTCCAGAAATGAGAACCGTAATAGGTTCCATTTAGTGGTGTGGGATAGGGTTTGTGCCAAGAAAATTCATGGAGGCCTTGGATTTCAAAAAGTGCATAGAATGAATATGGCTTTAATAGCAAAGCAAGGATGGAGGATAGTCAAAGATGTTCAAGTTTCTTGGGTCAACATCATCAAAGAAAAATATCTTCAGCAAAATGATTTCCTTGATGATCATCCACTTCCTAATGGGTCATGGTTCTGGAACTCTGTTATCCAAACTAGAGATATCATCAGAGAAGGGATAAGATGGAGACTTGGTTGTGGTAGATGCATCAGATTCTAGGAAGATCCATGGCTGAAAGACTACCCTATGATCAATGATCCAAATTTGGTCATTCTTAAACCGATCACTGACCAAATATTTGGCAACAAGGTCTACAATTTCATTTCTCAAAATTCTTAGTGTCGATAGTGGAAAATCATACCTACTCATAATATCAATAATGACCAGAAGTGTGCTATTAGGGATCTAGCCAACCTCCTCAGAGTGTATGTTATTCCTAACAATCATTCCAAAGACACTCCCATTTGGAAGCCCTGCGAAGATGGCCAATTCTCAGTCAGAACTGCCTATCATATCCAGGATTCGTCATCGATGTCTTGGGCCCCGATCAAACTAATCTGGCTGAAAATTTTGATTCCAAAGATTGGGTTTTTTCCTGGCTTGTCGCCCAAAACAAGATCCTAACTATTGACAATCTCATCATTAGGACCTTGCCTATTCCAAACCGGTGTCTCCTCTGCAATTCCAACTGGGATTCTATCTTCCACCTGTTTTTGGAGTGCCATGTCTCCTTGTCTATCATGTATACCTTCTTTGAGCTAGTCAACCTTGCCTGGGTTCTACCATCATCTATTAGTCTTTTGTATGAACCATGGCCCAACCCTTTCCTTAACTCCCGGCTCCATGCCCTTTGGGCTTTTTGCTTACCCCACTACTTCTGGCAAATTTGGCTAGAACGGAACAGCAAGGTGTTTTCCACTGCCTCCAAGGACCCCATTCCATTTTTCTCTGCATCATTATCTGTCTTTGTTAGAGTTAATGTGTACTTTGTCTATGTTATGACATGTGTCCTTGACACTTGTCATGTTCTCATATAGGCCTCATGCCTATATATTGTAATCTCTTGTATCAATATCACATCTCATATTTTTTCCATTCCTAACATTTTGTATCCGAGGACTTTTTCGGATCAACTTCTGAAGACTACAGACATAGACACTTCAGAAGATTCTATTATCTTCTTTGTTCTTCTCCTCCACATTTGGATTCTATAGCTCATTTATTGTAATTTTTGAGTGCATTTTTGGTAGAGACCGACACTCTTAAATGGCTCGTATTTTCTTTTGTATTAAAGTGCATTTTCGACAGATATCGACACCTTCTAGATTGAGTTTCACCATGAGGGTGGATGATATTCATGGTGAACTTAGTTAGTGACCTACGCGAGGCAACATACCTAAAGAACGACCTACATAGGCAATAGACCCAAGAGGCAGACCCTGAGGCACCGAGGATGACCCTGAGGCACTTAGACGGCCGACCTAGAGGCAACATATCCAAGGAAGTGGCTGACTCTGAGGCAACAGACCAAGATATATACATCGTTGATCTAGCATTATTCATAGTTGGAGAGCCAAGCGCAAAGAGCACGAGCCTAGACCAAATTATGTAATAAAGGAGGATGTTAGGGTTCTTTTAGAAAAGTACACATTAAGGGGGAATGTTAGAGTTAATGTGTACTTTGTCTGCCTGTTATGACATGTGTCCTTGTCACTTGTCATGTTCTCATATAGGCCTTATTCCTATATATTGTAATCTCTTGTATCAATATCACATCTCATCTCTTTTCCATTTCCAACATTTTGTATCCGAGGACTTTTTCGGATCAACTTCTGAAGACTACAGACATAGACACTTCAGAAGATTCTATTATCTTCTTTCTTCTTCTCCTCCACATTTGGATTCTATGGCTCATTTATTGTAATTTTTGAGTGCATTTTTGGTAGAGACCGACACTCTTATATGGCTCGTATTTTCTTTTGTATTAAGGTGCATTTTCGGCAGAGATCAACACCTTCTAGATTGAGTTTCACCATGAGGGGGATGATATTCATGGTGAACCTAGTTAGTGACCTACAAGAGGCAACATACCTAAAGGATGACCTACAGAGGCAATAGACCCAAAAGGCAGACCCTGAGGCACTTAGACGGTTGACCCAGAGGCAACATATCCAAGGAAGTGGCTGACCCTGAGGCAACAAACCGAGATGTATACACCGTTGATCTAGCATTATTCATAGTTGGAGAGCCAAGCGCAAAGAGCACGAGCCTAGACCAAATCATGTAATAAATGAGGATGTTAGGGTTCTTTTTTTATAAAAGTACACATTAAGGGGGAATGTTAGAGTTAATGTGTACTTTGTCTGTCAGTTATGACGTGTCCTTGACACTTGTCATGTTCTCATATAGGCCTCATGCCTATATATTGTAATATCTTGTATCAAATTCACATCTCATCTCTTTTCCATTCCCAACAGCCTCTGAAAATGCCCAACTCATTCCTTCTCAATCCACTCTTAGGGTTGGTCTTGAGGTCCGGTTATATGCCCACTTCAATTTTTCCAATAACCCGAGCCTCACACTCCTCAAGTTGACAGATCCACCATTGTTTGGACCCCTCCACCCACTGGATGGGTGAAGTTCAACTTTGATGGCGCAGCAAAAGGCAATCCAGGGAAGGCAGGCAGTGGAGGCATTGTTAGAGATGATCATGGGAAAATCATCTTGGCATTTGCGGAAAACATTGGCATTCAGTCAAACAACACAGCCAAAGCAAGAGGTCTTTATCAAGGTCTGGTCATCTTGGATGGGCTAGGAATTGATCACCTCATTGTCGAAGGTGACTCTCTGAACGTCATCAATTACCTTAAAGGAGTTCACAACCCGACCTAGAACATTTACAATATCATTGGTGAATGTAGAAGGCTCATTGGGAAATACTCAAATATCATCATTCAACATGTGTATAGGGAAGGGAACAAGGATGCAGATTTGCTTGCAAACAGGGGTGTTTCGGAGGAATCTCTTCGAGTGTGGAAAAACAACTTTCCCCAAGAACTCAGAAATCTAAATAGTGATTATGAACGTTGCTTCTTATAATGAGTTTTCAAGTCATTTTTGGTCGACGGAGATTGTTGTTGCTCATCGAATTAAGGTGGTCAAAACAATTAATTCCAACAATGACGAAAATGGTAAAGTTACAAAGACCATTCCTGCAAGTGAGCAAAAAATGTCTGAGTAGCTAGCTTCTATCGGTTTCTACGTTCTTCGAGTGTTGTGCTCGGGGTTTCTTAGGCCCTTACTTTGGCTTGGATCCTTTCTGTTATTGTTCTATCTTGTTCAATTTGGTTTGTTTCTCCCTTTGGAGGTTTTTGGGGTGTTCCTGTTGTTGTTTTATTTGTTTTGATGGTTGTGTACGGGATCTCAGTTAGCTTTGTAAAAGGGTCAGTGTCCCTTTCAAAACCCTTTCCAACAATAAAAAAAAAAATCCATTTGAGCAACAAGAAGCCCGCTTAATAATCTCCAAGGAAAACTTAGGAATGAAATTAAGAGAATATCCGTCTAGAGCAATGTAAAGGTCATCATACAACAAAACGAGATAAAGGCATACATTGAATTGTCACAAATTAAATCACCATGCAATCGTACGATCAAAGGGTTGGGTTGTACAACGACAACGTTGTAAGATTGGAATATCATACAAAAACACCCTAACGCTCATTTTGATTCACCCTACAACCAATTGTTGCTTGAAGGTTCAATCGTACAAGGGGTTGGATCGTACAATTGAACGACAAAAAGAGGTGGTACAAGGTGTCGCAAGTTGGATTGTATAATTGTACGATTGACAGAGTTGCAAGCTAGGCATCTGCATCAATTCTATGGCAACAACATAGCCTTTATCAACAAAACAATTTCATTAGATGACCCTTGTAACATCTCATGCAACTTCAAACTCCATTTACACAGCCCTCGTGCATATAATATGATGGCCCTATATGAACTCTTCAGACAACCCATGCAATAATCCCTTGATGACACGTTCTTAGGGTGATCTGGTTAATGGAAGAATCCAAACAACCCCCTCAACACAAATTTCTCCAAATGACCTTATCTTCAAATGATCGATTAACAAAGAATAATGGCCCTTTTGTACACAGCCCAAAAGAAGCATAACAGCCTTTCTTAGACAACCACATTCATACTTGTTCAAAGCATTAAATGGTTCGTATGTGGTTGGATTGCCCTATTTAAACAAACCGTTGCACTTGAAGATTGAATCTTACTCCACTACAATGCAACTCTAGCATGAACTAATGATACCAAAATATGAGAGAAACCACTTTTAGATTATCTATTCAAATCAATGGACACTTCGTATGTGGCTAGTCTGCCCTATTCTAACGGACCGCTTCACTTGAAGATTGAATCTTGCTCCACTCCAATGTAACTCTAGCATGAACCAATGACACCAAGATACAACAGGATGATTGCTTCAAACCTACAAGAAATAAAATTTTCATTCCAAATCTCAGGTGCACTACTTCAGACAACCTTCATCCTAGCTCTTTGTTGCACAAGTTTAAATGACCATAAATTACGTGATAGTGACTCCCCTTGATCAAATGAAATGCATAAGACAGTCTGATAATATGTCAGACAACTTAGCAACTTCTTGGACTTCTCCGATATTAAAAAAATTGTTTGCAAACTGCAAATAAAAACAAGCAAACAAGAAAAACATCTCCCAATCGATTCAACAAGGTCTTCTCCGCACTTGAACTAAAAACACTTTGTATTTGTAACTCCTGAATTTGCCAGGGCAGCACACAAGCACAAACTTCAAAAGGTGTCTCTTGCTCTATAGCAACTAGATCACCTTCACAACATCGAAGCTCTAATATCAAAATGTTAAGGACGCAAATAAGCTAAGATTAAACTTTGCATTAATGTGATATAAGAATAAGTACATGCATGAGCAAGAATGGAGAGATTGAGAGCTACAACCAACTTCTCAACATCCTATAACCCTTCTAAACATAATATAATACATCATCATGATATAATGTTCACACGAAGTTCAACTAGTTAAATTCTTCAACTTTCTAGTCATGATTTAATACCAATAAAATCATTTCAATCCCCATTTAAAAAAAAGAAAAAGAAAAAAGAAGCACTAGGATCATATAATTCTTAATCTGAAGGGGCTTTTAAGAATGTTAAGAATTTATTAAAAATAATCAATTTAAATTATAATAATAAAACTTAAAATAATGGTAAGTTCCCATATTTTTTTAAATACCCTAACACTATGTTTATATAAATCTAGTTTTCTTGATATGATAAAAATTCAATTATAATTTCACCCTGCTCTACCTTACCCCTCTATCTATATATATGTACATTTCTACCCTTTTTCCTACCTTTTTAAAAGGTGAAGTTATACCATGCTTCAAGAGATGATATATATATATATTTATATATATATCACGTTTTAGGAGAACAATTTGATAAAAAGCTATTAATTTTTGGTGCACATGGAAAGAGACCAAAATCAAAATCAAAATGCTTGCATCAAAACATTTTAAAAATAACTATAATTTTTTTTTTCTTTTGTTAGGTAGATAAGCGAAGTGCCCACAGGTCAACAAATCTTATCGTAATCTATTTACAACTAAAAAAAATTCAATCACCATTACATCCATAATTAAAGCACTAAATGAATTATGATCCAAGCTGCATTTTACAGGCTTGCATTTACATGAAAATAACCATGTAGGATAACAATAATAAAATGAGTCATATCTCAAAAGAAGAGCAGGATTAAATTGTATTTAACGAGGCATCCATATATAGAAGAAGAGGTATTAAAGTGGAACGAAATTTCGACATAGGAATATGCCACTGGAAATCTAAGACTCATCAAACTTTGGTCATGAATGAGGCATCCATATACAATAGGATAAGATACAAAAATATTTAGATTCATCAAACTCTGGTCATGAAAAACCGTAGCCAACTTAATGATTCTTAAATGTAAGCAGCAAATTTTCTATTGCCTTGCAGCCCACTTTCCAAAGTTCCCACAAACTTAAAACCCATATTTTAAGGATTTTGATTTTCTCCGCAAGGATCTTTGGCCAGACTGATTCCTGCTAGCATTACCCTGGAATCATACCGGGATATCCAGAATGGGAAACTTTGACATGTTACTACGAGTTGGCAAGGCCCAATTTACCATGAAATTTGCTAAGGGTCAAAACCTAAAGGAGGTACAAAACTTGAAACAATATATGCATGGTAAAGGAGAAATTTCTTCCCTATCATGATTCACACCTTTACCTTAAATGGAATATTGGGGAGTGAAATGTCTTTTCTTTCTTAACTTCACTATGCAAATTTTGGATCACAAATGAATAAAAAGGAAGAATATATTGAGAGGCACCAAAGTAAAATATGAGACCTTTTTATAAAGGGAAATAACTAAAAATAGACAATGCATTAGAACAAAGCAGAAGATAAATTATAAAAAATGCATTTGAGTCCAAGATTTGCATCAGAACAAAACATGCAGGATTTGATGCATTTCCTCAGTGTTATTTTACAGGTGTTGAAAATATTCAACACAAACACATCATGATATTAAAAAGGCAAAAACAATTTTGTAACCTTAAAATATCCTATCCTATTTTGTTAGTTGCACCATGCTCTGTGAATGTCTGTCTTGGTCAGATACAACAATAGATGACTCTCCTATCCTTATTATCTCTCCCTTGAACAGTGTTTTATCACAACGTACCTAAATGATTTCGTAGAGTATTAATCTTGCCTGGTACCCTTAGCTTTCTCATAGCTGTTAACTCTATTTGTCGGGTCCGCTCTCTGCTGATCTTAAAGGTGTGACCTATCTCATCAAGGGTCCTTATTCTGCCACCATCCAAGCCATGTCGTAATCTTATTACTTCTCTTTCTCTGGGTGTGAGTGTTCGCAAGAGCCTGTCCACATCCTGTTTCAATAGTCGTTTCATAATGGCAGACTCTGGATTTTCATCATCTGTGTTTGCAAGGATTTCCTGTAAAGTGTACAGCCCAGTCAAAATTCACAAAAACAAGGATATAACCCTTTTAAAAGATTAACAATCCCAGAAAAGAAGCATACTCCAAATTTTGTGTCTTGGCCCTTTCCAGCAGGTTGATCAAGTGATTTAGGAGTTTTTGCAGACTTTGTAATCTTTCTCAGCCTTTGCACTGAGATTCCCACAACCTCAGCTAACTCCTCAGCACTCGGATCCCTTCCATGTTCCTGGTACAATAAATTGCTTGCCTCTCTGATTCGAGACAAAACCTCAGCATAATAGACCTACACAAAAACCTTCAGCATGATCACCAAATTGTTACTTAAAGAACTGCAAGAAAGGAAAATCTGCTTCCTAAAATGCATCTGATAGTAACCACTATAGCTATCTTACATTTTGACAATTGGCAAATTGACTTGTCCATAGTCAATGCACTCTTTATTTCACTATGATGTTTAGCTAACAAATGTTTCAGCTAGAGGGTCACTAGTTTTTGGCTGGTAAAAAATTATAAGCAACTGAACTAGTAAATAAATACTTCCATACAGGAAATCGAATGATCTTCGAGCGTTGATACAGATATTTTGTCACAGCCTGTCGTATCCACCAATGTGCATAAGTGGAAAATTTGAAGCCCCTTTTATGATCGAACTTCTCAACTCCTTTTACAAGACCCATGATTCCAGCCTGTCAAAGTTAAAACAGATATGCCCCCACTTACTGATTGCTCTAATAATGTCGAAGCTTTTTCATAAAAAGCAAGCAACAAAATGGAGATATGCAAACAACCACCCAGACCAAACAAATATTTGAAGCTCTAACTTCAAGTAATCTATACATTTACCACCAACATCAAGCCAGAGTGGTTGCAAACTAACCTGAATAAGATCTGGAAGACTCGGGCCACAACCCTGATAATGTTTTGCAACGGAAGTAACCAGTCGGAGATTGCTTTTAATCATCTTATCTTTGCATCTTCGTCCTGTTTTTATACGTGATTTTAAGGAATTCTCATCAATGTCAACAGCTTTTGCCCACTCAATTGATGTTGGCTCTCGGCCAAGCTGTTCTTGCAAGCTAGACTTCACAATTTCTAGATTCAGCAGGTCCTAAGAACACAAGAAAGAAGTAAGTTCCCACTGCATACGCATTGTACCAAGTAAAGCCTATTACAGAACCTATCAAGAAGCTTCTGTAGAAAATTCAAAAAATAATTATAATTTATATGCCAGAGAATCAGAGAGGAAAAGGAGAGTATCAGTGTTGAAGCCATGAAAGATCCCAATAACATGCAACCAAATCTTTAACCAAAGAAACAAAGTAAAAGTTACAGATATGAATGCCAATGAATTGTTCTGAATTCAATTCTTTCAAATACTTTAAGATTGGGATGCTTCTTCCTTCTTAATCTATTTGTTAGTTCACTTTTTCCTGTTTGTTGTTCCCAAAACTTGAGCCTTTACCCCTCCAAAATAATTAAAAATAAGCTCTTCACTCTTAACTTCAGCTCTACAAGACAATTCATTACATGCTTTGTAACATCAAAAGATTCAAAACTGTGAAATTAATAAGCCAAAGATTAAGATGCTTGGAACACACCTGCACCCTTTGTGAAAGTTCTACTTCCTCCTCTGCAGATAAGAGTTTTCCACTATCTGGCTCTTCTAAGACAGAGGGAACAGGGTCTTTAGGGTCAGAACTAGCAATTACAGGCTTCTTCCCTTTTTGATCTACACCGAAAGAAAGAAATCCAGAAGCAGATTCCTTTACTTTTTGTGACACCTTATTCCTCTTAGTTTTTCTTTCCATTCGTCGGTTAGACCTAACATTTACATTCTCCATATTGAGGGGTATACTCATAGAGGTAGCAGACTGGCTATGCTGCAGATCTAACTGTTGGACACTCATAGGAGTAGCTGACTGGCTGTGCTGATCATCCCACTGTGAGAACTTCACTCCAGCTAAATTCATCTCATATAATTGAGAATTTACTAACATGTCCATTTTATTGATGTTATCCTTCTCTGCACTTAATGGATGTGAAGGTTCAGTTGCATAAACAAAGCTCTTCTGATCATTATCCTCTGCATGGGCCTGAGCTTCCACTAACACAGCTACATCCCTTGCAGCTTCAACCGCTGCCTTTGCAAGGGCTACCACATCTGTCACAGAAATGGAAGATGTGATCTCTTGGTTTTCAGATTTTGTTTCCCTGGATATAGTTGGATTTGTGCAAAGAGACAGCTGTCGAGGACTAGTAGATGGGGAAAAACATGCGTGTAACTGTTCTGAAAACGGTGCCAAACTGCAAAGAATGCAAGAACCCGAAGACATGTTAGCATTCATGTTCAATTACACACATAAATAATGAATGGCCTTTGACCCCCAGTGCCAGTAAGTCTGTAGGTTGTATTTGTATGTATCAAATTCATAAAAACAAGACAACTAATTCTCTCTCTCCAGTCTCCTTATTAAACAAAAAGAAATGCGGTGACAACTAAGGAATCTAATAATATAAATGGAAGGACTTTTACCAGGAACCAAAATCTGATTGGTTGTCTGTGTGGTATGTATTAAATTCATATAAATGCTGCCCACTCCCAAGAGGCAGGGCAATCTTCAGTTGTGTATCATTTTCTTCCCTGATTTCCTAAAGAGAACAAAGCAAACTTATTAAGAGATAACTAAGATTTAATAAAAGCAATGGTTCAAAAAAAAACAGAGAGAGGAAAATATGGTCGTTAATTAAGCATGAGTGATTTTTCAGTTGGTTGGTCTTCATGTCATTTCCTTGTCATAATGGTTTATGTCATTTGTATGTATCAGGGAAGATAGCTGTGTTGTTAAGGATTAGATATATTTTTTTAGGTAGCAAGAATTGTTTTGTTAAGTGGGTGGGTGTGATGGTCCAATTCAAACAGACCCCTGAACTATAAGGGTATGATGTAATATTTTAGCTTCTTTTAATGATAATTTACCAATCAAATATAAAAATTAAAATAAGAGTTAAAAAATAAAAGAATCTGTCTAGATTTCATATCTTCCATGTTCAATATCCATCGTTATAAAATCTGCAATTAGAGTATCTAAAAATATATGGAGTCACTTACTATCAGTGAATCTAATTGAAACTGCCAACAGAATGCCACTTAAGCATCTAATCAATAACAGTTTACTTTTCGTGTTTCCCTTCACCCTAGCACCGTGACATGTACTTTCAAGTATGATTGACTAGTTTCAATTATTTCTGGACCCCAATATAATTTCATTTCATTAAGCAAGCTCCAGGAGGAAAGCTAAGGTAACTTTCCATCTTCTTTAATGTTATGGCATTTAATGGGGAATAGCCCTTCCCATTGTAGCATGATTATGGCATTTAATGGGGAATAGCCCTTCCCATTGTAGCATGATTCAAGAAAGGCTTTGGTTTCATAAAAAGTCCCTTCTTCCTAAAAATTGGCCATGACAGCATGTGGGGTGCTATAACAACCAGCAGGTGAACTACAAAAACATAAATTTGTCCCATAGAATCAATTAAAGTTTTGTAAACAGCTGAACCCAAAATCAAATATATTTTACATATTCTTTTCTCTTAGTCCTAATTGTGCATTACTTTACTCCTCCAAGAGTTCCCCTTACCCTAACACTTCTAACTGTGACACATACTTTAAAGCCCCGTTGAGCTACTTTGGTCATTTGTGAACATCAGTGTATATTTTTTTTATTAAGCAAACACCATGATGAGAACTAGGTTAACTTTCCATCCTCCTTCATGTTATGGAATATAATGGGAAGCATCCCTTCCCATTGTAGTAGGATTCAGAAAGAATTTTGGTTTCACAAAGACTCCCTTCTTACTCAAGTTGGTAATGGTAGTACATAGGGTGCTATAACAATCCGCAGGTTGACAGAGACAACCCAGAAAATTTTCCCCCAAAAAGCTGATTTACAGAGTCTTGAAGCACTTATACACAATTTTTTTGAGAATAGAGATAAATGCCTATGTAGGACAGAGAACAAAATCACAGATCCATATGGAGATTGTCCGTATTTTGTGTTGGTGGTCAATTGCGTGTCCCCTGAGTGTGGTGAATGAGAAGCCCTGTAATCTGGATGTGAGAGATGCTGAGAAGTGACAAGTTGTTGAGCATTTGCAGACCTGCATGGTATTACGCTTCTGTAGTCAAATTTTAGCAAGGCAGACATCACTGATCAGAGACTAGTTCTCTGTCTCATCTAGTGTTTGTTGGTGGCTGCAATAAGAAATACATGTCTGGGTTGCCACAATAGAGAGAAATTTGGTCACAAGGATATCAAGACAGTTCTATGCTTGCCATTTCCATATAATATGACAGTTTTCATTGTGCAGAAATAAAGTTCACATTGCACTTGAAGAACGATGGCGATAGCTTTCTGGATGTAATCTTCAGTTGGTTTTCAAGCCTGAATCTTTGAACATCAGAGTGACAATCCCACATTACAAACAGTAATCAAACACTCTCTGCCCCTATGCCCCAAGTGAGGAAATAATCACCTATGTTTTCTGTAGTTTCTCAACCTTCCAGTATCTGTTCTGCCATATGAGGAGGAAAGGGTACAGCTACATTCAGTCTTTTCAAATCAAATTTTGTACTTATTTCATGTTCTAAAATGAAGTCAATTATTCTCCTTTGCAAAAAGAAAAATGTGCAAAGCTCAGGACAACAGAAATGATGATTCAAATCAGTCTTTCCCCAGTAATACAATAAGGTATGTTCTTGCCACAGTTTTAGCAGATATTTGTACATATCAGCTGATATGTGCTCTAGGGATTGTAAATACTTGCATTAAAATAAAATAAAACTAGAAATTGGTTAAATTTTGTTATTGATTTATCCACAAAAAAATACTATCTATTGTTCTATTTCAAGAGCACCTTAAAACAAATGATTATAGCTTACAAAATGAAAATATAAGCTAAACCTAACCTGCCTCCGAGTAGAAACTGTGTCAAAACTTTCTAATACATTTCCAATGATATCCAAAGAACTAGAATTCCCCCTGATATTGTTCAAAACTGTGCTTCCTGAAGACCCAGAAACAGAAGTTGATCTTGAGGTTGAGACAGCAACAGCAACAGCACTTCCACATGTGACCTGTCTGAATAATTACAAAACAAATGTCAATCTCTCATAAACAAATTCCAAAATGGAACCATGAAATACAAACAAAGTAAACAGCAATTTATGCACATGCGTTGATATTAAAGTTTATCTTCTGACTTCATCTGATTTGAGGACATCATTAATCTGACAAACTTCCATGCACCTTCAAACATTATAGTCTACATTAGAATTTTTTAGATTTAAAAAATGAGCAATTCAGAAAATACTAAATCCTAACTGTTATTTTTCTTAAATCTCAGAGGCAGTAGATCTATTGATAGTAATTGTCAGTCAAGTAAACACTTTGGGTTGCAGCAATAGCGTAAACTCAGATTTGCACTTTTACTCTGAAATTTTTTTTTTTCAAATAACATTTATATTTTGTTGCGTATATTTATTTTTCAATAACAAATATATATGATATATATTCTGTATTTTTATTTTTTCAAATAACATATATATTATCTATATTTCTTTTATTACTTATGTGTAGGTGTGTGTATATATGTCAATTTTTAGAACCTTGAATAAACTTCTTATTCTTATGATCTTCATATTGAACCTTGTACTTAATAAAACAGATACTTTTAAGTTTTTTAAATAATCTCTTAATATTATATCCTATTACATAAGCATATAAAATAAATATACATAAATGTTCTAAACCTTAGTTTTCACTAAATTTATGACAAGCTTCCACAAACTAGATGTAAGTTGGACACAAATAGAGTTAGTCTTATATGGTCAGACATGACCCTAAGACAACCAAATGAACCCCGCAACAAAATGAGAATGACCATTGCAAGATGCAAGCTGTGCAGGGGCCCTTGCAACATTCAAATGCAACCTTTACAAGACACAAACAAACTCAATCCTTAGAAAGCCCTAAAGTTATATAAGCTCTTCAATTGCACCCCATCGCCCCCTTTGAATGCACATAGCCCTACAGGAGTCCATATAATTGAATTGCAGGCCTCACACAACCCAAAAATACAAGAAAATACAGACCCTAGACATGAACAGATCCTACATGATTTTTCTAAATGCATTCACAAACAATGCCATGTTGTTGATTGAGGGGACAAATAATAGATTATGTTGTTCTAGAATGCCTATCTTGATAGAGTATCAATATGGCTTTGAGATCACTTGGAATATAAAACTACAAGTATAGTCATCACCAAATGAACTTGTACATATTGAATAAGAAAAGAATAATGCATAGATAAATAAGTAGAGAACAAAGGTTCATATGCATAATAAAAGGGTGTGGCTAAGCACATGTACTTCCATATAATAATTAATAATTAATCAGAGTTTTACAGACTCCCTAGCTTTTCACTTGCATCTAAACTTTCATCTATGTGGCATAGCTGCCACCATGATGGCTTTGTTGTGTCTGTTGCCCCAAGCATTGATGACCTAACCTTATGGTTTACTAATCAGTGAGTCTGAATTTCAATAATTTTATCACCAAGCATTGCCTTATTGAAACTCTGTTTGAAGAACACTGAAATTCTCCTTGTTTTATTTTCATTATAGAGGAAATAACGGGATGTTATTTCTACTCAAATAAAAATGATCACCTATACCAATAGCAGTATTTTCTTCACTCATTCATAAGACTTGAGGCTTGAGGATGCCCTATGTCAAACTTTGAAGACAAAATAGAGAATAGTTGATTTAGCAGATATGAATGATATTCCATATACCCTGCGAGCAATGTAGTTACCACCATTTTACTTCAATAGTTTAATATCCATAGATCATTTCATATAAAGACTTTCCCTACTCAATAAAACAAAGCGGAAATTGTTATAGACCTTAAAATTGTTACTCTCAACATTTTCCAGAATAGGAAATAGAAAGAACAATATTCTATTGATGTCCACAAACCAAAATTGGTCAATTGGACTTTACAAAACCTTTCAGAAGCCAGAAAGAGAGCTTCACAAACAAAATGAAAGGAATAAAAGAAGCATAACTTATAACTAGACTAATATAGAACATAATAACAAAGAAACAAAAGAATCTAACCATGCAATCAAACTCAAAAAGAAATAAACAATAATCATGTCAAGCATAAAAATATTCTGTTGTGTCAGAGTGCAAATAGTACAAATAGTTGTGCAAGATGAGGATTTGCTGAGGGTATGCCGACACCTAGTTTATAACTTGACCTTAAGTGGTAGAAGGACCAGTATCATCATCAATCATCCTAATAATACCAATGAAAGATCTAATGATGTCCACAAGGGAGTGGCCCAGGTTGAGAAACCTCATCTAGCTAATCGTGACAGAGTGTAAAGAGCTACTAGAATGAGCTCTTCCACCACCCATAACCAATGAACTTGTAGAAGAAGACACAAAACTATGTGTGTCTATTTAAACTGTATGAACTTCCCCACCTCACCTCATGTAAGTAGAAGAGATGGGTATAGAAACCCTAATAGCAGCACATAGATGAAGAAATGATCTCATTGATCTATCCTCTCCAACCTGGGTAATTGTAGCATCCAATTGATATCTACTGCCCCCAACAACAAGAAAGTAGGAAAGGAGGTAATTGATCTTTTGGCCCTCAGGCCTCCCGACAGATTTTCATATCTGTGAATGATCTGTTCCTAAAGGTACAGAACCAAGCATGTCTAGTCAAGGTAGAAAAACAATGCAGCTAGTGGCCCTTCTAAAATTGTGTACAAGCAATATATCTCCCATAGAAACTGTAGTAGATAGGACACCAACAAAATAACACTCTTCCATCTTCACCTATTGAAGAGAGCAAATGAATATAGTGATTATGCTCAAACTTCCTAAGGCCACGATTCCATTATCGGAAGATATAATGAGGATAAGTAACAACACTATCCATAACATGCAATGCATGTTCAACATAGAATGTCATTTTAGGGCTAAGAGGTTGGCGTGAAGAGACCCAAGTAACTTGAATGTAATATCAAGAGATATTCTTCCTGATTGCTTTATTAATCAATAATCAACTTCTTAATAAGCAAGAAACAAGGCAAGGCATTCAAAGAGTATTTGAAAGGAGGGCGTCAATCCATAGGTAAGTCAACAGACTGAACCAAGGTAGCCTCTGAGAAGCAAAATGCTAAATTGAGATATATCTCTCAACTCGATGCAAGGTTGCAAATCGACCAAAGTTTGTGGATGGAATATGATCCTAAGGAAGCTCTCAAGGTGAATGGACTTGGCAACTTAGCTTGCACAATGAACTGTTGGGGCCGTTATTTTATAACAGATCATATGCTGGAACAGGAGAAACCAATCATTCGTTATGCACGTGCAATTGATAGGTCTCATGCTCAGGCCCCAATCCTCTAACACATGGAACAGTGGGTTTAATAATGCAGTAAAAGAGGCACATCTTCATACGTATGTCCCAGAAAAGCAGCTAAAAACATTAACATTCTAGAATAAGGAGTGAACATATCCCTTGCAAAGCCACAACTATAGAGCAAGAATAGGACTAAGAGAAGGGCCTATAAGCTAAATCTCCAAGGCAGTGTACATTGTTGTGGAACTTGTGGTCCCTCTTGGTTCACCTTTATAGGAGACTTAGAGAGAGTACTTTTAAAATGGAAACAGCGTTTAAAAACAAAATGGATATTTTTTTTAAATTATAAACAAAATTGAATTTATAAAAATCACAAATGGATGGAAAACACATTAATTTATTAAATCCCATAAAGTACAATGCTTAAAAGGTCAACCTTTATAGATAAGACTATAAAGTTCATTCAAAACTAAGCTAAATGGGACACACTATCAACTTAGCATTTAATCTTCAAAGCCATTAAAATCAACAACAAACTAGAAGAAGACCCAACTCCTATACCTTCAACGAAAGATTTATGAGAAAGATTTTCATCATCCTTAGGATAAGGTGCAACCATTGAAATATCTTAAGTCGAGACTTTTAGGATCCACATCCCAATCTTTTGTTTGCCTTCTTGTGGACTCTTCTTTATTGCAATATACATGACAGATTAAAAAGTACAAAAACTAGATTCCCTTCCTTTTTTGAGCCCAACTTGTTTCTCATAACCAAATGAATGATCCCATATGTGCTTCAAATCTCTTTATTATAGAAGAGCTTGCCACTTGTTTTAGACTATCTAGCTTCATCAATTCCAAAATACCATTTATTTTGTCCCATTTTTCCTCTTCTTACATACCTTTTTATTTTAGTTAATTGATTTATATTGAAGTGGGTCAGGTGGATCCCATATGGACCTCATGCAATTTCCTCACCATCCCCTAAAAAGATGAAATATGGATTAATCTTTTGGTTCAAAATGCCAAGAAACATTGGAAACACCCCTTGGAAATGTTGGACATGTCTCTTAGAAATGCCATGAAATGTGGGAATTCAAGATGACAAGTTTTTGAGGAGTTCAACCTTTTTGAAACGGGGAAATGAGGGCACCCTAAGAGTTTCCTGCAAATAGAGCAAAACCATCCTCCACATAGTTGAGATGAGGAATAAAGTCCTCAACCACATCTATATAGATCCAAAAGAGGGTGGGCAAGAGAGGGCAGCCTTGATCAACCCCAATCATACTCCTGCCACCATTAAAGATCTGTGTGCAATCTGAAACTGGCCAAAAAATAGCTTACAGTTTAACACTAGCAATGATAAGAAGCTGCCAATGTCATGTAATCTTTGTAAACAAGAGGTGCCTAGGAATATTGTCAAAGGCATTTCTAAAATCTATGAAACAATAAAAGACTTGAGAAGACCATTGACAACTCTCCATGACGTGATAGCATTTTGGTATTCCCTCATGAATCTCGCCTACCCTCTTGCTTTGAATTTGCCTTGCTCCAACTGCTCAGTAAACCTGAAGTCTGAAATTATAGCATAGAGTTTGGCAGAGGCATGCCCAAACATGACAGTTCTATAGTTATTTGGGTCCGAGTCCTACCAAAATTTATGAATGGGGTGAATTAGAATATATGACCAAGAAGTAGGTAAACTGGGACAAACAACCTCAGTAAATAAATCTCTAATTGAACAAACAAAAGATTCAATACCATACTTAAGGAGCTCTACTTGAAATCCTTCACAATCAATAGCCTTCCTGGCACATAGCTCTTGAATGCCTACTAGAAAAAAAGAGGTAGAGAGATGATGGGAAGAGGAGACAGGGGTGGTGGGCTGATCCAGGACATGTTAAAGAGAATTAGCTTGTAAGACCCAAGTTTGGGGTCAATCCCCAAAGAGACACCTTCATATAACAATACAACAATACAAGAAGGAATCCTTGAAGGGATAACATTATGAAATACAAAAAGTCAAAGACCATTCACAAGTGAAAGAAGGGTAACTCCCAACTTAGAAGAAGAAATGCAAAAAGAATTGACTAATCCTTCCACTAAATATTAATAAAAATTGACATCCTTACAGAGGTATGATATCTAACAATAACATCTTGATCCTAAAAAAAGTGAATACTAAATTCACGTAGCATTCACGAATAAAATGCCAGTTAATTCAAGGGCTGAAATTACATGGCATATTAACAAAAAGCCATTAAGGAAACTATGATTTATGGTCATAATCATCAGGACCTGCATAATGGATAAAAACAACTTGCATATGGTTTTTTCCCAAATGAATAGAAAAAATATAATAGAGGAATACGATATGTCATAGAAGAATAGTCACTAAATCATTTTACCTGCAAAATTTGTCCAGTCAGCACAAGATTTAAATCAAAAACGAGAAAAAGGACTTCTTGTTGAAAGTGTAAACTGACTTACGACAAAGGCCGACATTGGATGATGTACTTTTGGATAGGCCTATGGGCATTCATTATACGTTGTATTTAATTATTCATTTATGTAAGCCTTATGAGACGCAGTTAACCTTGTTTTGGTTAAATCTATCTTTCATTTTGTAATTAACTAAAGCCCTCTTGTTATGTCAACTTAGGTTAACTTAATTACGTAGCTGAGGTTTTGGTATTGGTATAAATACCCCCCACCACTCCATCCATTGTATCAAAGTGTTGTGATTCCTATCTACAAATAATACAATGATTATTTATGGTGTTGTTGATTCGGGGAATTGGACTGAGTTCTATTTTAGTTGTGTTGTGCCCCCAAATCCAAGTTTCAACAAGGTTAGCAAGGTTTGTCACTGGTTTCCCCCTACCTCCAGATTTAGGCCGGCTCCCTGTTGTCGTCGTTGAACTAACTATTTGCATGAAATGAAATGCACACACCAAGGTAAATGTGGAAAATAAAGTATGGAGAGCAAATGCATAAAGCTTAGAGTGTTACAGATGAAAGCAAATACAGTTGTTGCACCGTAGCGAGGATAGCATGCAATCAATCAAGACATAAGAACTCGAATAACATCAATGTTCACCCATTTTTTTTATTTATGAAATTGATAAGTGAATGACAAGATGGGCTAGAAGGGCGGTGCCTCTAATGGGATGCAAAGGACTTACCAATTTCTTACAACCTCATGAGTACAAAGCACAATATGGGTTTCATAGAGTGTAGCTTTGAATTCTCATGGCCAAAAGATGGTTACAATGAGGGTCGTAAGCCCCTATTTATAATAAGAGTTTACCTTTAAGTTACCTAGGGTGAAAAACAATTATTCCTAATAAAAAAAATATTTGGGGATAACTTTGGTAAAATGTTGCACCTCCAAATGTTACATACCCCTAAATATACCTCTAACAAGCTTAGAAGGCTCGAGACATGATTAATGCACCACAAAATGACAAAAATGTCGCTTTTTGGAATATTTTCCTCGAAATTTGCACAGATTTTCACTTTGGCACCCCAACTAAGCAATTCGCTCTCATTAGCAAGTGGAGCAAATCGACGCCTTTGTTGAGCAAATCGCATCTTCCGAGCCAATTGGCAAGATATTTTGAGCACGTTGCATCTTCTCAAAAAACTCAACAAATTTTGAAATTTTGAAATATTTTATGCTATCTAGTCCCCATATGTTGCTCCTTGCTTCAAAATGCAAAAATTTGCAAAAGGTGGTGTTGAAGTACTACATTTATGGTAACTTCATGGGACACCAAGCTCGATTGGTGTCCCATGAAGTTATTGGTATCTCCATGGTGCTTTTGTCTTCTTAGCCCGTCTTGGGTGCCAACAGGCTCAACAACTTCTGCCACTCAACAACTTGGCAGCTATATTGTTTCGAGCTCTTCGGCTTCCCCTACCAAGTCTTCAAAAGGATTCTCTAACGATTGGCTTTAGTTTTTCCCATAGTTCAGAGGCATTCCCCTCATTGACGTGATCCTTCTTTTCTTCAATCATGGCATGGACAACATCATCATCCAGGACATGTTTCCTATCATCAAAGATGTCTAGCAATCCTGCAGCAATCAACCCCTGGATTTCCTTTTCCATTTCTTGGACTGAGGTTTTGAGAGATGCTAGATTGTCTCTGCAAGTCTGCAAAAATTTCTAAGCATCTCGAAGTTTCCTGATTTTCTTTACAATCTCTTTACGTCTATCCCATGCTACTTTGTTTGTATTCGGGTCATAGATGCAATGAGTTCTAAGACTTCTTGATGTTCACTGTTGGCTTAAGCCTTACTATCTCAAAATATCACAGGTCTAAATGTAAATAAGTCACAATATTAAAGGTCGAAATATTCATATCAAGAGTAAAATTAGATATGTGAGCAATCAAATATATATATCAAGGCCAACATAATAATGAAATAACATTCACTTATAATATCAAATATAAATGTAAAATGGCCAAAATCATTTATGTACATGAATGAAGAAAACTTAAAATATGCAGCTCAAAATCTATATATAAGCTTTATTATCAATGCCTACTCCTTTTCTCTTCTTTCGTGTTACATTGTATGGAGCTTTGTCTCCATAATATAGACATAGTAATGTGAATCTTCAATACTTGTCTATTGCACTTCTCACATATCTAGGAGATGTGACCTTTTCTATTCTTGACCTTTGGCTTCTCATCTTGCCACTTGTATACTAGACTCTTCACTCTCTTCTTACATGCATACTTGACTCTATGACACTTGCACACTTCTACATGACTCTTACTCTCCTACATGCACTCCTAATATAAGACACTTGTGCACATCCTCACTTTACATATTTGCACACTTACATACAAGACACTTGTGCACATTCTCTCAATACACTTGCACTCTTACTTACATGACACTTGTGCATTTCCTGCACATTGACACTTACATGAAAGGGGAAATATAAATCACTCATCTAAACTATAGACTCAACCCTAATCTAATTACATTTGTACCATAGTTGAGAAAATCTGCAAAAAATCCCGATTCGATCCGATTTTTCCCGATTCACAAGCTAGCCGATTTTTTGCCGATTTTTTCCCGAAAAATTCTGATATGCATGAAAAAAGCTTTTTTTCAATGAAAATTTGCATTTTCTTCAGTTTTTTCAATGAAAAAATGCCGATTTTTTGTCGATTTTGTCCCCAATTTTTTGTTGATTCCCGATTTTTCTTGATTCTTTTCCATGCCGATTCCGATTCGATTCTGATTTTCTCAACTATGATTTGTACCATGAAGGTACCATGGGGGTACATTAGCATGTCCCAAAAAATGTAATATTCTCCAACACCCCCTTGTATTACATTATTTGGTTATTGAAGACTTTAGTCTTTAATCTTGGTCTTCGATCTTTGTTCTTCAATCTTCAAGTGACCTTGCATTGTTCATGAACCTCTGCTTCTTTGGAATCTTCTTCATCATCTTGAATCTTGGGTTCATCCATTGTTCATGTTTGTAAGATAATCTTGGACTATGCCTGATCCAATTTCCTGTTTCCTGTCTTTCTGAAAAATCAAGCAGCTTATCATTAATTTGATCTTGAGGTAAATGTTCAATAATTTCTTAAGAGAATCCCATTGTATCTAAGGCAAATATTCCATTCTTGATTGACCTTGTAGCTTCAGTTTTGGTTTGATTCATGATAATGCATTTGCTATGTTCATTTGTATATTTGAATTCCATTGTTCTTCCTTTTTCAACTAATTGAGCAATTGAGATAAGATTAGTTGATAGTCCAAGAACATATAAAACATTTTCTAGCACAAAATCTGAAAATGGCATGCTAGGTATTACTCTACCAGTTCCTTGAACTTGATACATCTTATCATCTACAATTTTTAGTGAGATATTATCCCTGACTTCTAAAAATTCAAACCAATGTAAATTTCCAGTCATATGATGACTAGCGCCTGAATCTATATACCAAACATTTTTTCTCTTTGCATTTGTTGATGAAATTCAAGTGATATTATTTCACATCTTTGATAAGAATTTTGGAAAACTCTTTTATGATTTTGCCCTTTGAACTCAAAAGATTGTTTTTGATACAATTTTTTATTTTGAAATCTTCCTCTCATATAGTATGGTCTTGTACTTTGATAATTTCTCCTATATTGTGATGTTCCTCTTTGCCATTTATCCATCTTGTTTCTTTTGAAGTTGAAATCCTTATATCTCCAAAATTGATAAATTGCAATTTCAAAAACACTTAAATAAGAAATTTGCAAATTTTTAATTTCCTAAAATTTTTATGTAGTAAACCTTTTAACTCCCTATTGAATTTGCAAAATTTCAAATTTCAAAATTTTCTCAAAATTTAAAAAACACTTAAAGAAAAACTTCAAAAACTTGAAAAACAAATCTTTCAATTTAAATTCCTTCAAATCTAAAAACTTTAGAAGATTAAATAAACCTTAAATCCTATTTGAAGTAGAAAACCTTATCACTCCATGCTTTACTATTATAAAACTCAAAAATTTAAATATTTTAAATATAGTAGAAAACCTTATATCTCCAAGAAAACTAGGGTATCCACTGCCTTTCCAAGAACCAGCCCCCACCCAAAAATACTGTTCCACAAACCCAGAATAATATCCCTCCCCCGCAGGTCTCCATTCCTGCCCAACATGGGCCTCAAGGACGTGGGGCTAGGAATCCGAATATCAAAGACCCCGTTCGGCCTAATGTCAGAAAGAGGCAACGTTATAACCCTCCTCCCAGAAATACCTATGCCCCGGAATCCTCTCACAGGGGAGCTGGTCCCTCTGGTGGGAACCCTCAAGTACAACCTCCTCCAAAGGTGATGCAGCAGGCCCCAGAACCAAATCACAAAGGAAAAAACCACATAGATCAATGCCCTGGAGCAAGTAAGTTCGATTGGGTAATACGGAAGACCTATGGAGGCTCGACGAAAGTGGTCCCCTGTACTGCAGAGAAATTTATGGGAAGAAATTCCAAGGAGATCAACATCCCAGTGGAGAACAGTTTTGATGCATTAAATCATCTGAAGGGAGATCAGATGGATAGCCAAGAAGTGGAATCTAAGGTAGAGGAGACCCAAGAGAAGGATTTAGAGGAGCAAATTCAGAGGAAGGAGCAGGAAACTGATAAGACAGGCAAGGATACTCAGGAGGTAGTGGTGAACCACCAAGATCAGTGTACTCCCAAAGCAGGGGAAAAAGAACCTACTAATCAAGAAGCTAAGAGCACGAAATCATCTCCACTATCAGAAAGACCAGTTAACCTGGAGATCCAGGTTGTTACCCCAAATGCCAAGACTAACCCATCCAAGATGGTGACAAGAAGCCAAGTGAAACCCAAAGGAACCCCCGCCTAAAGCGGATGTATGGGGATATGGTTCGGTAGGAAGAGGGAAACCTAGCAATGTTGCCTTAAGGTAGAAAGAAGCAGAGCGAGGAGTGGCTGATGGCACTCAAGCAATATTACACTTTGGGGCGAAGGCTCGGGGATCCAAAGCCCATAAATGAAGATTCTATCATGGAATATACGCGGGAGCAATCCTGCAAAAATGAGAGCTTTGTATGCTCTTAGACAAGAACACAAACCGGATATGATATTACTACAAGAAACTAAAATGGAGGAGAGTAGAGTGATCCCTTTTAATAATAGGACTTGGCGAGAAGTTGAAGTAGTAGCCCGGGAGGCCACTGGAACAGTAGGAGGGTTGTTGGTTATGTGGAACAAGAATGTGATTGATAGTAGAGTGATTCTGATGTCTAGTTGGTTTATTTGTCTCCTATGTTTGGATAAAACCACGCAGGAAGAGTGGATCTTAACGACTGTATATGCTCCAATTAGACAGGGACTGAGAAGGGTTCTCTGGAGTCAGCTAGCTGAACTGAGGGAGACGGTCCCCAACTACCCTTGGATTGTGGTGGGGGATTTCAATTGCTACCTTAATCTTGCAGATAAATTTGGGGGCTCTCAAAGAATAATTGTTGATATCTACGAGTTTAGAGATTTTGTTGATCAACATGAGCTGATGGATGTGGACCTGCGTAGATTCTCCTATACATGGTCTAACAAAATACTGAAGGAAAACCAAATTCAGATCAGATTAGATAGGTTTCTTCTTTCTCAGGAATGCCTAGAGAGGTTTGGGGACTCTTCATTAACGGCACTACCAAGAATCGGGTCTGACCACAACCCAATTCTGTGGGAAACTGGGGAGGACTCTAAGAAAAAATACATCAGACCCTTTCGATTTGAACTTATGTGACTCCAACACCAGGATCTCAAGGATCCGGTTGCCCAATGGTGGGACAAAAAGTATAATGGTTCGAAACTGGCCCAAGTGGCGTGTAAACTGAGGAATGTGAAGCCTAACATTAGAGAGTGGAACAAAACTTCCTTTGGAAATATTTTCGCAAAAAAGGAAGAACTAAAAGACAAGATCAATGAACTGCAGGAGAAGCTAAAGTCAGATCAGCTTACAGAAGATCTGAGAAACTAGGAGAGGGAGTTGTTAGCCGAATACCACACGGTGTTGGGATTTGAAGAAACCTTCTGGAGGCAGAAATCCAAACTGCGTTGGTTGAAGGAGGGTCACAGAAATACAAAGTTCTTCCATGTCTCTACTCTTCGCCACAGGAGTACTAACAAAATTAAGGAGATCAAGATGGCTGATGGGTCTAACACCAAATATATGGAAGACATAAGGAGGGAAGCGGCCGAGTTCTTTAAATTGTTGCTAGAAGATGTAAATCCTACTATTGAAGAAGAGGATTCTCTGTTGGTGGCCATTCCACCCCTTGTCACTGAGAATCTTAATGGATTCTTACTCAGCCCTTTTACAGAGGAGGAAATCAGGAAGGCGGTTTTTGACATGGATGGTAACAGCTCCCCAAGACCGGATGGCTTCCCCATTGCTTTCTTTGAGAAGTTTTGGGATATCCTAGGCAATGATGTAGTGGAAGCTATAATTGAGGCTCAAAAGGACATGGCAATCCCAGAAGGAGTTAATGCTACATTTTTAGTCCTCATCCCTAAACTAGTGGGAGCAATGGAATTTTCCAGTTTCCACCCTATCAGTTTATGTAACACTCTGATGAAGATTCTCACGAAAACAATCGCCAATAGGCCGAAGGTTATCTTGCCATTCATCATTGATATGAACCAAGGAGGTTTTGTGAAAGGGCGGAAAATACTGGATGGTATCATCACAATTCACGAAGTTATTCATCCAATGGTAGCTAGTAAGGAAGCATGTATGTTACTAAAGCTAGACATGAATAAAGCCTACGACCGAGTCTCATGGCGTTTCCTCACCAAGATTTTGGGTAAGTTTGGTTTCTATCCCCAGTGGATTAAGTTGATTTTTAGTTGTATCTCTACCACAAGATTTTTTGTCATGGTGAATGGGTCACCCTCCGGTTACTTTAAGAGTGAAAGGGGTTGCGACAAGGAGATCCTTTGTCTCCATACTTGTTTATTATTTTAGCGGAAGCATTGGGTAGGAACTTTTCAGAAGCTGTGGCAGAAGCTCAATTGGGAGGTTTCAAACCAGTCTCAACAGCAGAGCCCGTGTCTCACCAACAGTTCGTGAATGATACGATCATTGTGTCCAAAGCCTCGATGCCTCAGGCTAGGAAGCTAAAGAGAATTCTAACCAAGTATGAGACGGAAGCAGGACAGTACATAAACTATAAGAAGAGTAGCATCTATTTCTTTAACACGCTCGATGGGAGGGAGGAAAGAATAGCTAACCTCTTTGGATGTGGAAAGGAGCTTTTACCGGCGACTTATCTAGGCATGCCTATGTTCGAAGGAAGAATGAAGGCTACTTTGTGGAACTCAGTCATTGACAGGATCTCCAAAAAGTTAGCAGGGTGGAAGGGCAGCCTTCTCAGCTCCGCAGGGAAAGCCTTACTAGTTCAAACTACTTTAGAGAGCATTCCAATCTACTGCATGTCTCTATTTAGAATGCTTGCAAAGGTCCGAGCTACACTGGAGCAAATTCAGCGCAACTTCTTGTGGTCGGGTTCGGAGGAGAGAAAGAGAATTTCGTTGGTAGCATGGAATCGGGTGTGTGCAAGCAAAGATCAAGGGGGACTGGGGCTGAAGAGAATGAAAGAAATGAACCAAGCTACGATTAGCAAATAGGTCCGGAGATTTGTCAATAATGATCAATTGGGATGGGTAAAACTTCTTAAGGCAAAATATATCGAAATAATCGGGACTTCCTGAAAGCTGATAATCTCCCTAGAGGATCCTATTTCTGGAATTGTTTGCTCGAATGTCGTGAGGTAGTCAAGAAAGGCATCAGATGGAGAATTGGTAATGGAAGACAAGTGGACTTTTGGCAAGATCCATGGTTGGAAGAAGGCCCTCTACAAGATAACTTAGACCTTCGGGTCCTCCAACACAAACTTTCAAAGGAAATGGGAGGAAAAGTAGGGGATTTTCTTGCTGTAGCACAGGAAACTTCCTCTTGGAAGAAAATCACGGTTCAAAATCCTTCAGAGCAAGAGAAGGTGGCCCTGACCAAACTCAATGATGCTTTAATCCCGATCATTCCAGGGGGAGGAAGAGACAAGATGATTTGGGGCAAAACTACAAGTGGGATCTATTCAGTAAAAACTGCCTATAAACTAATCCACTCAGGATTTAATGGTTGGACTCCGACTTCTATTATTTGGTTAAAGAATTTAACCCCAAAAATAGCTTTCTTCTTTTGGCTGGTAGTTCAAAATAAGATTCTCACAACAGATAATCTGCAGAGGAGAGGTTTCCAATTCATCAATCGATGTATCCTATGTGATAAAGCGACAGAATCTGTAAGTCATATCTTTCCAACTTGTGAATTTTCTTGTGCAGTCTTCCAAATGATTCTGTCCAAATTTCATATAGATTGGGTCCGCCCAAATAGCCTGTCTGACTTCTGCATACAGTGGGCTTCCCCCTTCCGGGCGAAACTTTTGTCTTGGCTCTGGAAGCTCAGCTTACCCCATTTTTTATGGGGGATATGGAATGAGAGAAATAAGAGAGTATTTAAAGGACGGAAGAAAGATCCCAGGTTATGTGGTAATAAAATAATCAGAGCTCTAAAAGAAAACTGGAAAACCTTTTACTTCAAAAATGAGACCCTGTCTCCTAGGGAAAGGAGGATTTTGCGAAACTGGGGAGAGGAACCTCCAAACCTAGTCATTACAACCAACCCACGGGATGGTGTCAAGTGGATACCCCCCACACAAAAGTGGGTTAAGTTCAATTTTGACAGGGCAGCCAAAGGAAATCCGGGGGCTGTAGGAGCAGGAGGAGTTCTAATAAATGAGGAAGGAAAAGTGGTCCTTGCCTTTGCGGAGCCTTTGGGAACTCAAACAAATCATTTTGTAGAAGCCCGAGCTTGCATGCAGGCAATGAGAATTGCCAGACTAGAGGGTTATAAGGAAGTAATCTTTGAAGGGGATTCACTTAATATAATCAAGGCAATTAAGGAGGATAAAGACCCCAGTTGGACCATCTCGGAGCTTATCCTAGAAGCAAAGATTCATAAATCCCATTTGGTTAGTGCCCGAATCCAACACACCTTCAGAGAAGGGAACCAGGCGGCGGATCTAATGGCAAATATTGCAGTTTATGTTGGGGAGATGCAAATTTGGAAGGATAACTTCCCTCAAAAATTACTGGTGTTGGCTTCTAAAGAATATCTAAGATCAAACCTGTTAGAGCAACAGGAGATCAGAGTGGTTGATGAGGAGTAATCCGGTCGATGGAATTAGGCAGAGGGGCAAAAGGCAACCCATTTTTTGGAGCCTGGGAAGTGACAAGTGTAGGGTACAGCAGCCTAGTGTTATGTTTAGTAAGTGCTAGGTGTTGTCTGGTTTTTGTTTTATCCTGAATAGTCCAACAGCAAGTTTAGGACTGCGGACTCTAAGTACGGCTTAATGTGGGTCTTGGGAAGATCCATTATTTTGATTATACGGGCTTGGAGCTAGAACCAGCCCATTTTGACTATGTAAAAGGTTTGTGGACCTTATAACCACCTCTACCTAATACCAAAAAAAACTAACTTATATCTCCAATTAATTAATTAAAGTACCTCAATTAATTATAGCTTACCTTTTTTTTATCACCTTGTTGACTTGCCTTTTCAACCTTCCTCGCTTGCTTGGTTATTCAACCTTGCTAGGATGCAATAGCGTCTCTGAAGTTTGTGATCTTAATATTCCACAAGCTTTAAATAGCCTTTTCAAGCATACCTGACTCAACCCTAACTCCACAAGTTAATCTACAAGCTATTCAATAAATTAAACGTTAGTAACGAACATTTCAATTTTTGTTACATGAGAATGCAATGAGTTGAATTTTGATAACGTTGGCTTCTCTTCTACTTTCACAACTATTGAGTACCCGCCTTCTTAGGATACGTTACTTCTGTCGGTCTCGTGTCTTTTCACGTTCCTCTCAACGAAGCAAATAATGCTAGGAACAGCAAGCATTGTTCTTCGGATTTCTTTCTTCATCTTCTTCATTGCTTAGGACTGCGGATGTTACTCTCTTGCTTAGGACAACAAATGAAATTCTCCTACTAAAGACAACGGACGATATTCTCCTGCTCAAGGCAGCGGACGTTGCTCTCCTAGTTTCTTTCTTCACCTTCTTCTCTGTGAAGAAGATTTTGCTTAGGCTGTGAATTCTTAGATCAGCGGACGAACCTATGATCATTGGGTGCTTCTAACTTATATCTTCAATTAATTAAAGTACCTCAACTTAGGTCTTTAATTTGCACTAAGGTAATATAGCTTACCTTTTTTTATCACCTTGTTGACTTGCCTTTTCAACCTTCCTCGCTTGCTTGCTTATTCAACCTTGCTTGGATGCAATAACGTATTTGTGATCTTAATATTCCATATGAGGATTTAAATAGCCTTTTAAAGCGTACCTGACTCAACCCTAACTCCACAAGTTAATCTACAAGCTATTCAATAAATTAAACGTTAGTAACGAACATTTCAATTTTTGTTACATGAGAATGCAATGAGTTGAATTTTGATAACGTTGGCTTCTCTTCTGCTTTCACGACTATTGAGTACTCGCCTTGTTAGGATACGTTACTTATGTTGGTCTCGTGTCTTTTCACGTTCCTCTCAACGAAGCAAACAATGCTAGGAACAGCAAGCATTGTTCTTCGGATTTCTTTCTTCACCTTCTTCATTGCTTAGGACTGCGGATGTTACTCTCTTGCTTAGGACAACAAATGAAATTCTCCTACTAAAGACAGCGGACGTTGCTTTCCTGTGGTTTCTTTCTTCACCTTCTTATCTGTGAAGAAGATTTTGTTTAGGCTGTGAATTATTAGAACCGCGGACGAACCTATGATCACTGGGTACTTCTAACTGCTTTCACTCAAATCAACGTTGAATAGCTCTCGGATTTCAGTTGTGAACAACGCTATAGAGGATGCTCAATTCCACGTAAGGTGAATGGTCCTTATTTTTTGTTTGTCTTCCTCTGCTGGCAGTGCTTAAATGGCACTCAACTTTGTTTGTCTTTCTTTGCTAGGGTTGCTTAGATAGCACTCAACTCATGTTCGTCTTCCTCTGGTGATACTTAGGACAGTGCTATAATATTTGTCCAATCTTCCTCTGGTGGCACTTAGGACGGCATTTGAATACCTGTCCAATCTTCCTCTAATGGTGCTTGAATAGTGCTTTCTAAATCTAGAATTATATTGTGCAATGATGGCTCTTAGCTTCTTAGACGGATAGCACTTCTTTGATAGCTTTCTTGCTTATCTTATTGGCTGTTATACTTCAATGAATCAAAGGCCAAAACTGAAATATATGTATTATTTCTAGTCAGCCTTATTTTTCTAGTCTATATCTCTAAATGACCAAAAGTCTTCTCTATGCCTCTATATACGTTATCTTTGGGGGCCTCTTCTTTGTACTTATTAGTACAACTCTTATCTATCCTCTCGGTACTTCTTAATGTTATTCTTATCTATCCTTTGGAAGCTTATACTGCTTCTCAATCTCTGTACTCAGGAAGCTTTGATGCTTCTTTATCTTAGAAAGTTGTGATGCTTTTCCATCTCCTGGAAGTTATCTCCAATATCTGAAATCTAACTATGATGTCTGAAATCTTTCTCCAATGTCTTAGGTTGCACCTAAGAACAAAATATGATTCTCCTCCTTTATAGAGAATCCAAAATATATATCAAGGTGACTATGAATGTCCCCTCACGTCCAACTATCTTCAAAGTTGGCTTTTAACCAATCTTAGTTGAGTCCTAGTCTTCACTAGTTTTCCTTCAACCAAGTGGAAAGACCCTAGCATCCAAATCAGGGTGACTAATCCTTGTCCTCTCAATCTCTACTCAATCAGACCTTTAAAAATAGAGTCCAAGTCTTCACTACTTTCAAAGTGGACAGACTCTAATATAACTCTATCAAAAATGGATAGAGTTAAGTGGTGGCTCTAATACCATTGTTGGCTTTTAAGCCTTACTATCTCAAAATATCATAGGTCTAAAAGTAAATAAGCCACAATATTAAAGGTCGAAATATTCATATCAAGAGTAGAATTATATATGTGAGCAATCAAATATATATATCAAGGTCAATATAATAATGAAATAACATTCACTTATAATATCAAATATGAATGTAAAATGGCCAAAATCATTCATGTACATGCATGAAGAAAACTTACAATATGAATTGCTCAAAATTTGTATACAAGCTTTATTATCAATGCTTGCTCCTTTTCTCTTGTTCGTGTTACATTGTATGGAGTTTTATCTCCATAATATAGACAGTAATATGACTCTTCAATAGTGCACTCCTCACATATCTAGGAGATGTGACCTTTCCTATTCTTGACCTTTGGCTCCTCATATTGCCACTTGTACACTAGAGACTTCACTCTCTTCTTACATGCATACTTTACTCTGACACTTGCACGCTTCTACATGACTCTTACTCTCCTACATGCACTCCTAATATAAGACACTTGTGCACATCCTCACTTTACATATTTGCACACTTACATACAAGACACTTGTGCATATTCTCTCAATACACACTTGCACTCTTACTTACATGACACTTGTGCATTTCCTGCACATTGACACTTACATGAAAGGGGAAATATAAATCATTCATCTAAACTATAGACTCAACCCTAATCTATTACATTTGTACCATGAAGGTACCGTAGGGGTACATTAGCATGTACCAAATAATGTAATATTCTCCAACATTCACTTCTTGTGGAAAGTTGTTCTTCTATTCACTTTACAATGTTCTCGGCTGTTTTCAAGCTTTCTCCTATAGAGGATGTTATCCTGAAGTACTCAAAGGCGTTATGTGCCTCCTCCTCGATCTGGTCTCATATGTCAGCCATCTGCGTTTCTTGTGCCAATTTAGGGTCTATCTCCTTTTTTGTGTGTTGAGGCTTCCAACTCTCTGATTTGTTGGTCTTTCTTCTCTAGGTCCTCCAACAATATGCCTTGTTCTTTGGTCAATTCTTGCATGAGTTGTTCAGACTTGGAAAGTTGGTTTTTGAGGTCTTCCACTTGCTTCTTCAATTGATCCTTTTTTGCCACCACTTCCTTAAGCCCTTCATTTTCTTGTTGAAATTGGTCTCTCTCAACTTTAACTATAGCCAATTCTTCCTCAAATCTCCTATTTCTAAGCAAATTTGCTTCATCCTCAACTATTAGTCGGTCGTATTTCATAGTTGCACCCAACTAGACCATCTGATAAGGATCTAGTTTGTCTAGGTCCAGTTGGGACACTCTTGCAATTAAGTCAGTAGAGGTTTGTTCTTCTTTGGAAGGATAAGCCTTGTTAGGACCCTTATGTTCTAACTATTTAATTATTGTAATGAGTCATATTACAAGTTGTAGTTAGTGTTGGCTTTTAAGCCTTACTACCATAGAATATCACAGGTCCCAATATAAAGAAGCCACAATATTAAAGGTCAAAATATCAATAATGAAGAGTAGAATTATATATGAGCAATTTAATATGTATATCAAGGCCAATATAATAATGAAATAACATTCACTTATATAATCAAATATGAATGTAAATGGCCTAAATCATTCATGAACTATGCATGAAGAAAACTTACAATATTAATTACTCAAAATCTATATACAAGCTTTATTCACTTTTTTGTATGATTGTATCTTCTTCTTACAATCAGATGATTAGATATTTGATCTTTGATATTTGATTTGGAGCTTTCTCTCCATAATATAGACCTAGAAGATGACTCTTCATGTACTTGACTATTGCTCTCCATATGACAACTCCCATGGGCTTTGGCTAATCATCTTGACACTTGCACACTTCTACATGCACAAACATTTGTGCACATCCTTACATACAAGACACTTGTGCACACACTTGCACTCTAACTTACATGACACTTGTGCATTTCCTACACATTGCACTCTTACATGACACTTGTGCATTTTTTGCACATTGACACTTACATAAAAGGGGAAATATAAATCACACATCTAAACTAAAGACTCAACCCTAATCTATTACATATTTACAATTGTACCATGAAGTAACCATGGGGGTACATTAGTATGTACCAAATAATGTAATATTCCTCAACACCCCCTTGTATTACATTATTAGTCGTCAATCTTGGTCTTCGTCTTCAATCTTCAATCTTCATGTGACCTTGCATTGTTCATGAATCTCTGCTTGAGATTTGTCTTCAGCTTCATCTTGAATCTTGGGTTCTTCAGACTTTGTATCTTCATGATCTGGATCACGAACTATTTGAGCTTCTTCTTTGATCTTTGATATACATGCTTCACTCCTGATTACTCTACAAGACAAATTTGGACCATATTTGATCCATTTTGCTTTTCCTTGTTTTTCATTAATATGATCCTTAAGATTAAATTTTTTTCCTTCAGTTTTGTGTTGTATTTCAGAAATAGAACACTTTGCTCTATTGTTAGAAGTTGCTTCAGAAATAAGTTTTTGAAGAAAGTTGTCTAATCTGAATAATAGCATCCTTTCAAATCTTCCATAATATTTTCTTTTGTACCAACAAAATGCTGGAGAATGAGATTTTCTTCCACAAAATTTACATGGATAAAGATTCCAGCAATTAGCTTTTTCATGCCCAATTCTATTGCAATAACTACACTTTAATTGAATGCAATGTTCTTTCTTTGATTTATGTAATCTTGTTAGTACTTTGTGTTCTTTTGTTTTCTTAAAAAAACAACGTAACCATTGATGCACAACTAAGGCCATTCTTCCTTTATTTTCTTTATAAATGAGTTGCATGTTTTTGCAATCTATGGCACTCTAAGTAGTTATAGATTCTGGTATAGAATCTATTTTTATTAAATTACCAGATTGTGATCTTGTAGTAATAAGATCTAGATTTGAATCCTTAAGTGTATTTTTGAGCCATTCCGGTATCTTCTTCTTTCCATCAAGATCATCTACCAAGTTTTGAGAATCAAATTGTAACTTATTCACTATTTCTTCACTATCTTCACTAAAATGCTTGTGATGTTGTGTTCCCATACAAGCTCTTTATTTCCAGTGGCATATTCCTATGTTGGAATTTCGTTCCACTTTAATACCTCTTCTAATAATTTCTTCCATGGTAATGAGTGATTGAACTCGATGATTTAATTCTTTTGAAGTAGTAAACAAACAAAAGATAGATTGCAGCTAGAACTGGAGTGCATAAAGAAAAGTATAAGGGAAGAACAACGAACCAGTCATTATCCTATTCCTCATCGAGGGAAGCAAAAAGCAACCTCTTGTTGCAATGCCCCGATGTTTGAGAAGTTTGTCCTATTGATAAAATCCTCCATGTAACTCAGTAATCCATTAAGCAAAAAACATGTTTGAATATTTCTGTTTTCATGATTTACATCCAATATTTTGTCCATGAACTGATAGATTCATGTGCAATAACACTTATGTCTAGTTAAAATGATACTTTGATTAATAATATGACGGATGGGAGCATTGACCTTAATAAATTTGGAAGATAAACCCAATTGTCGCAATTCAAGAACAGGGCTATCTCAGAAATCCCTGCTAGAAAAGCAAATGGGTTAAGTCTTCAGAAACCAACTCAGAAAATACAGAAATGTGATCTAGTGTTGTTAAAAGTGAAAGGTAATCATTTTCAGGGCATGCTCAAATATATCCTTTCCTCATATATAAAATTGCTACCAACAAGAGTAACTAAACATATGCAAGGAGGCAGAAGTCAATATAAAAGGAAAAGTGAACATGATTTGTAACTCACTGCTCTTTATCGAGTCAAATACTATATTCTGAAAGCTATACCCCAGAGCTGACACTTTGCAAGTTTGTCATTCTGAGTTCTCGATGTTTATTTTGACCATCATTTCGGTGCAGTATGGAAGGAGAATGTAAAAGATGAAATAGAGTACGGATGACGGATAGAGAGAGTAATGAGATAGTTACAAAGACAGTAAACCCAGCTGCAAACCTGTATGATGCGTACTGGACAAAACTGAAAAGCAGGCTTACATAAAGAATATGGGATTGCAAACTGATCCAGGCATACAAGGAACAAAAGCAAATTCAGATGGGAGAAGGAATGAAAACACCATAATATATAGTATTGTCCCCAAACTAGATAGTCTGGCCTCAGTGTTTTCATTATGGCAGTCAATATAGTGCTTGTAGTCTAATTTCTTTGTCAGTAAGGCATTTACCATCAAGTGTTACAAGCAGAAACCTCATGGAGAGATTGTCGTCCTCCAAGCAGTCATCCTGTGACAGTGCAAGCTCCCTATGATTTACCTCTAGAATACATCCCTCGGCCCATACTAATAACATTGAAATGCTGCATCTTTTCCTCTTGACACCTACGCCCACTTCATTCATTGAAGACTCAAACCCATCCCCCTGATAAAGCAATACCCACTAAATAAATACTCCAATCCTATGTCCTATTTAACACAAATCCACACATTCTCACATTAAATGTCCATTCCTCTAAATTGTTATTTTCTAAACAAACCTCCACATACTGAGTATTCCTTCAGAGCTTCTCCATGAAAGCATAATTAACTTCACATACAAATCATTGCAGTACCTTTCACCATTAACCAATCTAGATTTTTCAAAATACTTCTCTAGATTTTTCAAAATACTTCTCCATCTGACTAAAATCATGATTATATAGTGGTACTACTACATCCGACTTTCATTACCACTATATAGTGGTACTACTACATCTTGGCAATTATCAATGTAACTGGCAAGTTTCAAACCTGGATCTCCTCTAACAAGTCCTCATATATTAACTTTTTTTTATAATTTTAATAGGTTATATGGAATTGAATTAGGTCCCATCCATATTATATATGACCTTATATAGTAGTATTTCATAGCGAGATTCAAACCTATTAGATATTAAGTGAATACTTAAAATGATACCATTTCTGAGATTGTCATCCTCCAACCGGTCATCCTGTGACAGTGCAAGCTCCCTAAGATCCCTAGAATACATCCCTCGGCCTATACTAATAACATTGAAATGCTACATCTTTTCCTCTTGACACCTACGCCCACTTCATTGAAGACTCAAACCCATACCCCTCATAAAGCAATACCCACTAAGTAAATACTACAATCTTATGCCCCTATTTATCACAAATCCACACTTTCTCAAAATTAAATGTCCATTCCTCTAAATTGTTATTTTCCAACCAAACCTCCACATACTGAGTATTCCTTCAGAGCTTCTCCATGAAAGCATAATTAGCTTAAAATAAAATCATTGCAGTACCTTTAACTGTTAACCAATCTAGATTTTTCAAACTACAACGCCACACACACGAACGTGGGTATTTAAAACCATCCATTGGGTATCATTTAAAATTCTGAAATTTTCAAAACGCACCTAATATGAACATGGGCATACAAAGCCATCAATTGGGTGTCATCACTTAGTTTCAATTTCTTTGTAGGTGTCTCAGAGATAACCAAAGTCAAATCTTTAACAAGAATTCATTCAATGTGAGCTTGGAAACAACATACATACGAGGACTCAGGTGGTCCGATGAAGTCTTGGTCGCATATTCGAATCTCCTAAGCCCTAATTTCACCACAGCGGAATCAGAAGGCGACAGAGAAGACAAAGACAACATGGGCGAGAAGCTCCACGCCAATGCCGAGGGCGGTGTCATCCTCAAATCCGCCCCAAACAAAATGAAATCTCTGACATTCAACAAAACGGTGAGAAACTCCTCAGAATTGAGAACTGGGAGAAAAAATTAAATTCCAATGCAGTGGAGAAATGATGTGATCCCCTCCTCCTCCTGTGAACTCTTGAAGCCCCTGTGGTTTGTTTCCATTATTGTGGGCTCATGGCATGTTATATGTGAGTTCACAATGGGTGGATGCGAAACTGCTTATCCACAATTAATAAATTAAAAGTTATTCTGTCTTCGTAAACTCGTAAACCCTAAACCCATTTGCTTTTTTAAAAGATGGTAATGGCAATCCATTAGTCTCTAACGGTGACAATTTCGTTGGCTATTCATTTTTTTTGGTTGGATGGAATTAAAATTCTTAATTATATAGTCATAGCAGAATTAAAATTTTTAATTATATAGTCATAGCAGTTTGGAGGCGGAGGTAGTAGATCAACTGGTTTCATTTGAATGTTTCTCAGCTTGAGGTTGGCAATTCCAATTTTAAGCCCCTCTATATCCCCTCACTTAAGTAAACATTTAAAGAGGTGGGACATTAAATTATTCCCCTGTAAAAAATATACTAGTTTAGATATAAAAGATATATATCTAAAAATGTCGGGAGGTGGGACATTAAATTATTCCCCTGTAAAAAATATACTAGCTTAGATATAAAAGATATATATCTAAAAATGCCGGGAGTTATCAATTTTGAGGCGCCTATTTTGGAGATTGGTTAGTCGGTTGTTTTAGTTTAAATATTTTAAATGTTTGCAACGGTTGGTTAGTCGGTTGTTTTAGTTTAAATATTTTAAATGTTTTTATTAATGTCGACTTTTTTAATAAAAAAAAATTGTTTACGGTGTGACATGTATGACCTCTTTGCCTCCCACTCTGACGTAATTATAATAATTTGATAATATATATAAATAATTCCACAAGATACAAACCTCCATTTACTCCTTAAAATCTAGGTTTATAATTGTTATGTTTTTTTTTTAAACCTTGCATTTGCTTCTTTAAATTTAGGTTTATAATTGTTATGTATTTTTTTTAAACCTTACATTTGCTTCTTGTTTTTTCAAACTTACATTTGCTTTTTTAAATCTAAGTTTATAATTGTTCAGTTTTTTTTTTTTTTTTTTAATGATTGGTTATAGTTGTATTATATTTTGATTATACAGTAGTATTACCCAAACTTGTGGTTATACATATATTCTTGGAGTGAATTAAACATGGGTTTTTATTTGTAAACCTAGGTCTCCTTCATATCTAGTCTATAATATAATGGGTTAATTTGGCTTAAGATTTCATATATATATATATATATATATATATATATATATATAATACTAGGTCAATTTGACAATTGTTCATTAGATGTTTTTTTTAATTGGTTATATGTGATTAAACCCAAACAATACCAATTATTTGTTAATTATTTATATATCATTTGACGAGGTTTAAACTTCAATCTCTTCTTTTATTTGAAATTGAAACTAGTTCACCTCGTATTTTGTCCAACCACGTAGTAGTATCATAATAGGGTCAATATGATCAGTTGGTTGTTTAGCATATGTTGGTTATATGGGATTGAAAGAGGGTCACCCCCTTATTACATCTTAATAGGGTCAATATGGTCAGTTGGTTGTTTAGCATATGTTGGTTATATGGGACTGAAAGAGGGTCACCCCTTATTACATCTTGACTATAACGTGGTATCACAATTGCTTGGTAAGTATGCATACGTTGCTTCTTAAGATTTCAACTTGAGTTTCTTCGAAATCAATCCACACCTTACTATCCTTACTATATGCTATATGTAGATCATATCTATTTTTTTTTTATATGGAATCAAAATTTATCCAACTCTTATTATATTTAACCACATAGTGGTGTCATAACAACCTAGAAATTTATGCATATGTAGTTTGACAATATTTAAATTTAGGTTTCTTCCTTGAATCTTAGGTCTAGTCCTTGTCACTTGATGGATATTTAGTGTATCTTTTTTAATTGGTCATATGAAATTGAGACGGTTTACACCCATATTACTTCATGGACCATATAATTTTTTTTCTTAATTAATTTTATAGAATTGAAGCAAAACTCATCCATATTGCATCATTCACCATCTTAAGTTTTCTCTATAAAAGTCAACAAATTTAACTTGTTAAGTTTATTTAGCTTATATATAGATAGATAGACAGATAGATAGTGATGTGGAATTGAAATGTGTCTCATTGAACATCTAACTATTTTCCTTAATTGATTATATAGAATTGAAACAAATCTCATCCATATTCTATCATTGACCACTTAGGTTTTCTTAGTAAAAGTTGATAAATTTAACTTGTTGAGCTTATGACATTTGATTGTTATTCGGCTTATACTTTTTTAAGTAGTAATACAAGATTATAACTATCCCCACATGCCTAGGTCTCCTCCTTAAAAGATGACAAATCTGATGAGGTGAACTTGTGATATTTGATGGTCACTCAACTTATATTTTTTTGATTTGGTAAACGAAGGGGTTTTGAAAGGGTCCCCAAACCTTTTACAAAGGGGTTTTTAAAGGGTCCCCAAACCTAAACAAAGATATAAAAATATTCAATGAGCACTAGAGAAGAACAGAGCTGATCCAACATCTAACAGAAGAATCCAAAAATTCATATCATGCAGATCCTGCAATCTCATCTAATTTCTAAAAAGAAAATCAAATTTAAAATTGAGCACCCAACAAAGAACTAGTCGGTGGATCCCCAAGGGCACTCGAAGAAAATAAAGAGAATTCAAATCAGGCCTTCCCACCTAATAAAACCAATTAAAAATGAATAAAAATTGGATCCTACAATCCCACGAGTTTAAAATTCAAATTTGAATCTAAGCACCAAAATAGAAGAGAGCGTTGAGTTTCTAGGTGCTCGAGGAGACAGGAAAATTCAAAAATTGGACTTCTTGCCTAATCTTTTAAAATCCAACAATTCTCGCCTAATGGGAAGACCAACAGAGGAGACCATCCTTCCTATGTCCCGCGACCAACCAGCAATAGGCAGTAACCAAGGAACGAGATGAAACAACCAAATACAGAGGATTTGGACCTAACAGACACCAATAGAGGAACTTTCTTGCTCAAGATAGAAGGTAGAGAAATGAGACAGGTGCACAAAGAAAATCCATCTGAAATACCTACCTGAGAGATGAATCCAGACATAGGGTTTTGAAAGGAACCCCGAACCTTAAACAAAACTGGTCCCATTATTTTACATTTTCTATTTTTCTAGTAGGACAACTGGGTTTTGAAAGGAATCCAAAACTGAAAGGAACCCAGAACCTTAAAATAGAGTAGGTCCTTACCTTTTACATTTTCTATTTTTCTAACAGGACCACAGGGTTTTGAAAGGTTCCTAGAACCTTGAGAAGAGCAAGAGCACAAATGATTAAAGATTTAATTTGATGCTCAAAAAGAAGTAACATCCCTGCAAAAGCAAAAACAAAATTATTTGCTCCTCACGAACAACATCCTATCATCCAAAAAACTAATTCGATATTTAGGATCTCCATCTCCCCTTGAATGTTGGAAAGGATAATTAGGACCATGAAGGTCCACCAAAGGAATGGCGTTCATACATCTAATGCAAGGATATGTAGCTCCCGCACCAAATAACGGATCTCCTGTACCGACACTCAACAATCCAGTTGTTTGCCCTAAAGCATCATGTGTTATTGTAGTTCCCTCAACTGATCCATCCTTCCACCCAACCCAAGTACTACAATTCTATCAACTGGACCAATATTCTATCCAAAAAACAAACTAGATCTTCAAAACTTTGGCCAAACCAGTACTCGCCCAACAAACTAGTCTATCATTCAGCAACGGCCAAACCAACAATCTGACTAACAAAACGGGAATCAAGACCAGGTTTTTTATATAATAAAGAAAGAACAAAGTTAATTTTGATCTTGGACTTAAGTTATAGTTAATTTTTTTGTTTGTTTGTTTTTTAATTTACAAAAAATTGAAATGAAATGGATCCTATTTGAATTATATCATTACTAATATGCATTCTTATTATATCATGATCATAGAGATATTATATCAACTTGGCTATTAATCTTATTGTGTAGCACATTTGGTGAATATCTTGGGTGTTGGTAGAGGCCAACCTAAGCTCCATTCCCCCCACCTCCACCTTGCAGATATGTGGTACAATTGGTGAATGTCCTATGTGCTAGTAGAGGCTGACATAGGATCCATTCCATTTTACCTAAAAAAATTAAGCTCCTAAGGGCTAGGTGGTTTGGTAATTGTCTGTCTGGCTAGTTACTTACCCATAAGACACCTAGGTTCAAACATTGGGGGCATGCCTATTTACAAAGGTAGTAGTCTACTCTGAATCCTCTAAGTGCACGCTATATTAATGATGACAGTATGAATCTTAAACAATCAATGGTCCTCTTCACTCCTAGTTATAAAATAAAGAGGTTGTATAGGCTTGTTGGCGGTAGCCCATGTGGTTTGAACCCTGCACTTGTTAGTTACTAAAAATAATGTGGATGTAACCAACTACCCTATGTATCCAAAAAAAAAAAAACATAGCTATTGTGCAAGTATCACTTGGCAAGATTCAAGATTTGAGCCTTTGAGCTAATGTCACTTGATTTTTGTCTTTCAACTTATACTGTAAGGTATATCATAGATTTAATTTATAGTTAAACTAATTTTTGGTTTATCTTTTACAATTTTTTTGGTTAATAGATTTTTAAGGTTAAGTTCAAATAGAAGGCTAAAAATTTAAAAGGATCAGTTTTCTTTTTGAATTATTCAAATTAAAAATAAATGTATGATTAAATATCCTTCAAATATCTATAGGGAGTGAGTGTGAGCACAATGGAGCAAGTGCAAGCGCAACTCAGAGCAAGTGTAAGCGTAGTTTAGAGTGAGTGCGAGCACAACCCAGAGCGAGTGCGAGCATAGTCGGGAGTGAATGCAATTAGAAGAGAGTGCAAACACAATATGGGAGCGAGTGAACGCAATTGAAAGAGAGTGTAAGCACAATTCGAGAGTGAGTGCAACCAGGAGTAAGTATGAGCATGAGCCAAGAGTGAGTGTAGCTAGAAACAAGAGTACAAGTGCAAGTTGGGAGTGATTACAACCAGTAGCGAGTGCAAGCACAAGTCGGGAGTGAGTGCAGCCAAAAATGAGTGTGAGCGTGAGCCGAGAGTGAGTGCAACCAAAAGTGAGTGTGAGTGCAATCTAGGAGTGAGGAGGAAGTGTGAGCAGGAAAGCAAAAAGTAGAAAGCAAAGTGTGATCAAGTAACAAGTGCCACTTCTTGTTCCAGATCTTAGGATAATTTAAAGGATTCATTTGAAAAAATCTAGGTAACATGGAAAGAAAGTCATTTGTGAAAGTCCTTACTAAAAGTATGAATGGCCAAGTTGGAAGTTTGGATGCCCTAGCTAGCAATGAGAGGAAGAGAGAATTTATGGCAAACCCAATCTAGGTAGCAGATTCTACACCAAAGGTGATTATCAAGGATGTGATGATTTGAGCATAAATTTATGATTCTTAAAACCAGAAGGTTAATTTGTAAGTTTCATGGATATTGTCTAAGTTTTTTTGAGATTCAGAATTAGATTAAGCAGAAGTGGATATTGAATTCAAATTACTGCATGACTTTTCTTCCAAAAGGATTTTTCATCATTATTTTCTCTAGTTCAAAAATAAGGGATAAAATAATGGATGGAGGCCCATGGTTTAGGGGCAAAGATGCATTATATTTAAGACCATGGAGTGAGAATTTTTTTGTGGACACAAAAACTATTAAAAGGTTTCCGGTATGGATTAGGCTTTTTGGAATTCCTTATCAACTCATCAATAAGGAGGTTTTGAAGAATATTGGTAATAATCTAGGTGAATTCATCTAGGAGGGACCAACTACTAAGGAGAGAAGGCATGTTGTATACACTTGAATATGTGTTGCCATGGATATTTCTAAACCTTTTTCGTAGTCGATTAGGATTAAATCTAAATCAAGGGAATGAGATCAACAAGTGGATTATGAAAACATTGCATTTTGATGTCGCAAATATCATGAAATTCGGCACATGGTAAGAGACTGCAAAGTGAAAATGGAGGAAGAGATGAAATTTTTTGGGCATGAGGGTAGCTTTAATTTGAAACAAGGAGACTTTATCACATGAGAAACTAGGTCAAATCAAGAATTTTCCACTCCTAAGAAAGTGGTTAGAAAAATTCCTCTACATCATCAGATGGCAAAGGCCATTACAATTCACTCAAATCAACCATTAGAAGAAAAAAATGATATGGGGGATGAGGAAGTACAATATACAATTTCAAATATAGAAGGAGCTAAAGGTGTGAAGGAAGAGGGGAAGGTAAATTTAAATACAAAGAACAATGGGAATATGGATTTTAAAGCAAATGAGGTGAAGGATGTCAAGCTTAATCCAGGTAAATCACCTTTATTATCCTCAAGTAGCTTAAAATATTGTTCTTACAATAAAAATGAAAATAGTACAAAGTGTATTCCTTGCACTTTAGGTTTTCAAGAGTAGTATAGTAAAGAAAATATTTTAGAGGATATCTAAGGAAATTTAGACTTTTCAGGTCAACATAAGAAAGTGATAATTATGGAGGATCATCTATGCAATTTAGAGTTTTCAGGGCAACATAAATAAGAAAATGCTAATGAGGATATTCCTTGCACTTTTGACTCTTTAGGGAAACATAAATATTTAGAAGATAAGTCTCATTTTGAACAATATGAAAAATGGAAGATATTGATGATGAGAGTGTTGGCGGGAATGGAAGAAGGAGAGGAAGGCCATCGAAACAAGAACTAAAAGAAAAAAAATCAAAAGGATATTGATCTTGGAAGCCAAATAAAAATATCATAGATGTTAACAAGAAGTGGGGATAATCTCATTAATAAAAATAAAAAGTGTTGATGATGAAAATCATATCATGGAATATTAGGGGTATGAATAAACCCCCTAAAAAAAAGTTATTAAGGAATTAATATGTTGTTATAGACTTCAGTTTATTTTAATATAAGAAGAATGTAAGGATGCTTTTAAGAAGATTTGGAAGATAGGTGATTGTTTAGCAGTTTATTCTACAAGATCTTCAGGCGGTATTGCAATAATATGGAACAAATGCAAATTAGATGGACAACTATTAGAAGCAAAAAGTAATTGGGTTGTTGGATTATTTTGCAAGAAAGAGTAAAGAATCAAAGTAATTGGGTTGTTGGGGTTATAAATGTATATGCTCCAGCTATAGTTACTCCTCATGAAAGATGTTGGAAGTATCTTAGCATATTTTTGTCAAATACAATAATAATTCATTGTGATCTATGGATTCTTGGGGGTGATTTTAATATTGTTATATCTCCTTTGGAAAAGAAGGGTGGCATTCTAGGATGGTCTAAATCAATGCAATATTTTGCTTCACTTGTCAAATGGTCTTTGGGATGTTAGTCCCTCAAGCTTTCAATACACATGGGATAATAGACGCATTGGGAAAAATCATATAGCAGAAAGACTAGATAGATTCTTGTTATCCAATAAACAGTAGCGAACAAAGTATACAATCTCTTCAAATATTATATTACGAGCAGGATCAGATCACAAACCCATTATTTTGACTTGTGAGTCACCTAATAATGGTCATCCAAAGCCATTTTGCTTCCAATCTATGTGGCTCCAAGACTATGATTTTTTCCAAATGGTTATTTTATGATGGGACGAGTCAAAATTTGAAGGACCATGTATTTACATGTTTGTTCAAAAGTTGAAATATTTAAAGGAGCAAATGAAGATATGGAATGCCAAATATTTTGGTAACATTTTAAAGAAAAAAACAAAAATTGAATCCAAGCTCAAGAATTTACAAGAGATAGTAGAAATTAATGGAATGGACCAGGATTCTTATGTAAGAGAAAAAAAATTACTTTCTTATTATTATAATGAATTGAAAAAGGAGGAGTCATATTGGTTCCAAAAATCTAGAGAGAAATGGCTCAAGGAAGGAGATAGAAATACAAATTTTTCATGTTATAGCAAAAAATATTTTGTTAGATTCTAGGCAAGATAAGGAAGCACAAGAAAAACTTCTACAAAATATTCCATCAATTATCACTTAGGGACAAAATGAAATATTGATGAAGAAGATATATATGGAGGAGCTCCATGAAGTAGTTTTTCTCTTTCCATCCTAACAAGGCACCTGCCCTTGATGGATTTTTTGCAATTTTCTTTCAAAATTTTGGGATTTATTGAAGAGTGATATGCTAGATGCAGTTGAAGAGCCTAAAAAGAGAAGGCTATAATAAGTAAGATTAATGCTACTTTTATTACATTGGTTTCCAAGAAAGACAACAATTTTTTTTGATAATTTTTGTCCATTTAGCCTTTGTAATATGATTTATAAGATCATTTTAAAAATTATGGCAAATAGGTTGAAGGGCATTCTAGGGTACCTTATCTCAGAGGAACAAGGTGGCTTTGTTCACGATAAACAAATTCTTGATGATATAATTATTGCACAAGAGGCCATACATTCTCTTCATTCCATGAAAAAACTAGGTATACTTTTGAAATTAGATATGAACAAAACATATGATAGGGTTTCCTAGAATTTTCTACATGTTATTATTAGAAATTTTGGCTTTGATTATAGTTGGTGTGAGTGGATTAAATGTTGTTATAGCACTGCAAAATTTTCTATTTTGACCAATGGTTCTCCTATTGGGTACTTCAAGTCATTTTGTGGACTTTGTCAAGGTGATCCTCTTTCTCCTTATCTATTCATTATTTTGGCGAAAGCATTAGGGAGAGCATTTTCGAAGGCAAAAATGGAAGGAAAAATAGGGTATTTGTAGACACCTAAAATGTGTCATGTTGAGGAGGCTACTCATGTCAACACCTTTTCAAGCCATGTGACTCACCTTGGACGTTTCCAAGACTCAACAGTGGTTTTAACCACTTAATTAGGGCAAGCTAGTCTTATTTAGCCTTGGCCATTGATGAAATCGACGACAGCCACTGCCACCACTGATATTGAGATGGGCCTTAGGTTGGCCATGCCTGTCAATAGTGGCCATGATCTGAGTCATGAATGTCTAAGGTGACCTAGTTTGTAACAAACTCGGGTTACCCAAGCCAAGCAAAATCAATTACAAGCAATGGTTTCTTGAGCTGTTGCACCTCCAAAGCTTCCAAAAGCGTCGCTCCAACTGCCTTAACCTAACCAATTATTGATCTTGGCTTCTTGAAGAAGCTAGTATTAAGATTTGGAAAGTATATTTAAGGCATCCCAAAACAAACAAAAAAGGGAGTATTCATGAGCAATTAGCATAACAAAGTGTTGTTGAACTGTTTAACAGAGATAAATCTCTCACAAGCATCCAGGTGCTACCAAATTTACATCATAAGCTGCATTCATGGCCATGGATTGCATTATATTTTTAGGGGTCACTTCTAGTGTTGATCAACTATCAATTTATCGCGAAGTCGAACCAATTCCCGTCCTAAGTCGTTCCTCAAGAATGCACCAAGAACGTCAATCAATTTGATAATTAAATTGGATGCTACCCCACATCGAGCACAGATAACATAGCCTCTATTCGGTGGTTGTTGTTTTTAACAGCAACCATCAGGCACCACCACTGACATTGATAATGGCTAATAGAGCTTGCCGACTTGATCATCAACGACCACGGGGTGATATCTGATTTCTTTGTCATTTCTAGATTTATCAGTTTTAGTTGTTTTTCATTGGTTTTCTAAAATAGATTAGTTGTATTACATTCAGTATTTATGCCTTTATCTTAGTATTACATGCATTTCTACATTTCTTTATGCATTTGCTTTCTTTATTGCACCTATGAAGAAACTAGCCTCATCTTGAGAGGTGTCATATGCTATTGACCTTTCTTTCAGTTTCTTGTGTGTAGGTTCTAGGGTTATTCAAGAGCTATACATCACCAAGATTCATTTTCTTGGCATAAAAAGTAGAGGTTCCAAGTAAACCCTCTATAATCAGAATAGTGGAAGAGCAAAGACCTTGTGGAGTGCATCTTTCCCCTTTGGGGCTACATACTTTGTAATCTTGTATCAAATTTGGTATCCCTAAGAGGGACGTATTGTAACCAAGATTCATTTTATTAATAAGAAGAGCACCTCATTTTGTTATCTTGTTATTTCAATGGTTACATAATTTCATATTTCAATTTATTTATAAGATTGCAATAGATTAGATGCATGGTTTTTGTTGCTTTACAAGTGGTGATTACATGCGGGACCTTTCCTATTTGGCTGCTAATTTATTTTGTTGTCTATTTTTTATTACAAATACTGCTGATATGAGCGAGCACGACTAATATTCATCGTCACCCTGATCACTAGTGGCCTCGAAAAAACATAGGAAACCAAAATTGCAGCAACTTCTTTGAACTATGGCTTTGCCTGTAAATTACCTTGATCTATTTTCTATTGTACTTTTCTAAAAATTTATAAAATATCATTAATTAAAGAGCATAGAGAAAGTTAGAAGGTAAAATTTTTAGATTTTTCTTTATTTACTATTCACCACTACTAGGAACATCGACCTCTGCTGCTAGCCGCCCCAGAATCCAACGGACAAAAGTTTGACCGAGACCACTATTGTTGATTATCTTTCACAGAGATGACCTTTGTTAAATTTGAGTGATAGGGTTTGCATGCTTTTAGCCTACTGAAAGGCTATCTCATTTAGCTTTGCACTCATTTTTTTGAAAGTAAAATGTCTTTTACATGCATCATTTCTAAATATTAAACGTTATTTTCATGCATGTAGTGAAGAACACAAGCTTATACTGAGAGGGGGGGGTGAACAGTATAAGACTTAACCAATTAATAATTTTAACTTTAGATAGCAGTGGCATCAACACAACATTAATCAAGACAGAAAGCATCACACATTGAAGACCCATTTTTAACGTGGTTCACCCAAAATGGTTGGGCTACGTCCACAAAAAATTTTCTCTAAAATTTATCTCAAAGTTCTTTGGGAATCCTTCCCAATTACAATGTTTATGAGCCTCGACCCAAAGGAGATACCTTCCCCTCTGCTCTGGAAATGATCCCTCGAAGATCAACTGCCTCTACCTCTTTCCAAGCGTGGAACTCCTTTCCACCGAAGACCTCCTGTCCTCAATGCTTAGCCTAAGAGACCTCTGCCTTCTATGATCACGTCCACAGCAGCTCAGCAACCAAATATGTCCTCAGGTTCTTCACTTAGAACCAATGCACCTCTATCCTCAAGTTCTCTGATAGAACTATCAAACTCAGGTCACAAGTCCTCTGCTAGGACCTGTCCAAATCTGCTCAAGAAACATACACATCTTCTATGCTCTTACAACCGCACTTTGTCTTCTCTCAGTCGTCTCTCTGCACACACTCTGCACTGTCTTCACACACTCTACGCACTTCGATCGAATTTCGCACTCTACTCTCGATGATCAAACTTCTCACTCCCCACTCTATCTGCGAACCTCGCCACTAACAATTCATCCAACTCTTCAAAACAACCTGCATTTTATAATAACACTTTCAAGATCAAAACCTTAATCTTAGTCGACTGTAACCTTGATCTTTAGTCGGCTGCACAACCCTAAACTTCGTCGACTATAAACCCTAATCTTCGTCGGCTCACATTTAACTTTGTCGGCTTCAATTGCCTCTGTAACTCTTCTGTAGCTTTTGCCACGAAACTACAACATGTCGCGATATCGCGACACCTTTGCAACCGTACACTTTCTTTTGGCTTTTGTCACGATATCGCGACACTTCAGCCTTTGTCGACTTCAACTAAGCTCTTGTCGCGATATCGTGACACTTTTGTCTTTGTCAGCATCAACTTTGCTTTTGTCGTGATATCACGACACTTCTCCCTTTGTCGACCTCCTTTCTACTTTTGTCACGAAATCATGACACTTCTGCCTCTCCAGACTTCGTCTTCACTTTTGTCGTGATATCGTGACACTTCTGTCTTCATAGCCTTCCTCTCTGCTTTTGTCGTGAAATCGTGACACTTCTCCTATAGAAGACCCCTTTTGTTTTTCGCGTGAAATCGTGACACTTCGCTTTCGTACGACTTTCTTTGCACCTATCGCGAAATCGTGACACTTTCGCTTCCGTACGTCTTCTTTGCAACTTGTCATGAAATCATGACGCTTTTTCCTTTCTTCTAAATTTGTCGCGAAATCGCGACCTTTTTCCATTAATCGTGACATTTGCCGATTTTCTCTCTCCTCTTTGAGTCGTGAAATTGCGACATGTCACGATATCGTGACACTTTTCTAACTTGCTTTCTCTCTCTTGCTTAAGTCGCGAAAATGTGACATGTCGCGATATCGTGACACTTTTCCTCCTTAGCTCTTTTCTTTTCTTCGGGTCACGAAAACCCGACATGTCGCGATATCGCGACACTTTTTCTCGCTCTCTCTCCTACATTATGTCACGAAATCGCGACAGTTTTTCACTTGCCTTTTTCTCTGTCAACATGGGGTTTGCAAAAGACCTTTGAAACTGTCATGCCGTAACCTTCATCAAAACAAATTATTTGACATCAAATCAAATTCCTTCAAAAGCTTCTTGACATCAATGACAACTTATACACTTGAGCAAAGGCAATGTACCCAAAGTACCCAAAATTGCCAACAATCTCCCCCTTTGTCATTGATGGCAAACCTTTATCGAAAACACTTCTCAAGAGCCAAAACTGAAACCAACTGTGCTAACAACTGACCAACTTCCTTTGAAGTTTTGCTCCCCCTGACTTGAAGCTTTCCTCTTCACTTTGAAGCTCTCCCCCTTACTCATATCTCTCCCCCTTTGTCATCAATGGCAAAGGGTCACCTTTGGGGCTCGGGACTAAGAATGAGCCTCTTAGCTTGGTCCCTCCCCCACCTCCTCGATGAGGTGTTTAATTTCGGGGTGGGAGTACAACTCCCAATTTCTCCCTTAGATACTCAAACATATCTCTTGGAAGAGGTTTGGTGAAGATATCTGCAATCTACTCTTTAGTAGACACATACTCTAGATTGACCTGTTTGTCTTGCACTTTCTCCCTTAGAAAGTGATACTTGATGGAAATATGCTTTGTCCTTGAGTGCATTACCGGATTTTTGGAAATACTTATGGCACTTGTATTATCACAAAGTATGGAGATGGGTTGTTCATGCTTGACTTTGAAATCCTCCAAGGTGGTTTTCATCCATAAAACCTGTGTACACCCAACCACTGTTGCTATGTATTCAGCCTCTGCTATAGATAAGGAAATTGAAGGTTGTTTCTTACTTAGCCAAGAAACCAAACTCTTTCCCGTAAAGAATGCTCCACCACTAGTGCTTTTCCCGTCATCAATACTCGCCCGCCCAATCTGCATCTGTATAAGCTGTGAGGGTGAAATCATCACCTTTGGGATACCAAAGCCCAAAGTCCATAGTGCCCTTCAGATATCCGAATATCCTCTTAACTCGCTATAACATGAGAATATTTTGGAGCTACCTAAAATCTTGCTACTAACCCAACTCGCCGCATGATATCTTGTCTCGGTAGTCGTAACATATAATAAACTGCCAATCATTGATCTGTACAACCTCTGATCTGCCACTGGAGATTCATCATCTTTACTCATCTTGCACCCCGTAATCATTGGAGTACATACTCGGTTTGCTGTCCATCATCCCAAATTTCTTCAACATTTCTTTGATATACTTTCCTTGAGAGAGAAATACACCATCTTTTGATTGAGCAATCTGAAGACCTAAAAAGAATGACAGCTCTCCAATCATAGACATCTCAAATTCCTTCTGCATGGTGTTAGCAAAATCTTTGCACATCTGAGTATTATTTCCCCCAAAAATAATATCATCAACATAGACAACCATAATCAACATATCATCACCTTCATCCTTAATATACAAATTGCTATCTCGCCACGCCTTTCCTGAAGCCTTGCTCATGAAGATACCTGTCAAGTCTTGAGTACCAAGCCCTAGGTGCTTGCTTTAACCCATACAAGGCCTTTTTCAGTTTACACACATAGTCCGACTGTTCCGAGAGAGACACTCCTTCCGGCTGTTCTATGTAGACTTCTTCTACCAACACCCCATTTAGAAAAGCTGACTTTACATCCATTTGATATACCTTGAATGATTTGAAGCTTGAAAGGGCCAAAAACATTCTGATAGCTTCAAGACGAGCAACAGGAGCAAACGTCTCTTCGAAATCAACACCTTCTACTTGAGCATAACCTTTGCAGACTAACCTAGCTTTGTTTCTGACAATCTTTCCATCCTCATTGAGTTTATTTCTGAATATCCATTTTGTGCCAATGACATTCTTGTCCTTAGGTCTTGGAACCAATTCCCAAGTTTCACTTTTCTCTATTTGATTTAGCTCTTCATCCATTGCTTTTACCCAAAACTTATCCGCACATGCTTCACTCGAAATCTTTTGGCTCAATCTGAGATAATAATGAAACATTTGTAGAATCATGTGAAGGAATGACTCTTCTTCTTGTTTGCCTACTGTTTGGATCACCAATGATCAAATATTTGGGATGATGTTTCCGAACATATCGTGAAGGAGTTTTGGGAAGCAGCTTGTTGTCTTTCCTCTTCTTCATCTCGAAACCTCTCTCGAATTCTTCTTGACAAATTTCATCACCGAGTTCCTGGACTGGTTCTCTTATCCCTATATTTTCATCAACTGTTACATTTATGCTCTCTACAACCGTATGAGTTCTTTTGTTGAAGCATCTGTAGGCCTTGCTTCTGCTGGAATATCCAAGAAAGATTCCCTCATCACACCTAGGATCAAACTTACCCAAATTCTGATCTTCCCTTCTGATGAAGCACTTACTCCCAAACACTTTGAAGTATTTTACTCGTAGTCGGTCTTCCTTTCCACAACTCATAAGGAGTTTTATGATGATTGACTCTAAGTTGGGCCCCGGTGATAATGTAGACTGTCGTATCGATCGCCTCTTTCCAAAAACCATCTGAAATTTTTGACTCATTTAACATAGCTCTAGCCATATTTTCAATAGTTCTGTTTTTCCTTTCAACTACTCCATTTTGTTGAGGAGTTCTTGTTGTCGAATATTCTCTTTTGATTCCTTGTTGCTCACAGTATTCCACAAATTCATTTGAAGTGAACTCTCCTCCTCTATCCGATCTTAAGCATTTGATTCTCTTGTCAGTCTCATTTTCAATCATTTCTTTGAAAGCTTTAAATTTTTCAAAAGCTTCAGATTTTTCTTTGAGAAAAGTAACCCAAGTCATTCTAGAATAATCATCTATAAACAACATGAAGTAGCTTTCTCCCCGAATGCTCCGAGTTCGGTAGGGCCACATAAATCAGTATGAATAAGATCCAATGGTTTTGAAGAAGTATACCCTTTTGATTTGAAACTGGTTCTGGTCTGTTTTCCATGTTGACAAGGACCGCAAATGATGTTATGGGGCCTTTTTATTTTGGGCAAGTCTCTAATTGCTTCCTTGTTACTAATATTGACAAGATTATCAAAGCTCAAATGCCCCAATATTTTATGCCATAGCCAACTCTCATCTTCTTGAGTTAGAAAACACTTTTCCCTTTTTATCTCACTTAGCATGTAAAGATTGTTTGGAGTCCTTGTAGCACTCGCAATGAGTTTTCCATTTTTTTCTTTACTTATCTCACATCTATCTCGAAAATAAAGATACTATGTGCCCTTGATCACAAAGTTGACTCACACTTAGAAGATTATGTCTTAGGCCTTCTACATAAAGCACATTTTCTGTTTTGGATTTCCCATCCAAACTAAGAGTCCCTTTACCACAGATTTTAGCCGACCTGTTATCTCCAAAACTGACTGTTCCTCTGTTTGTTTCTTTTAAGACCAAAAACTTTTCCTTTTCACCACTCATATGTTTTGAACAACCACTATCAAGATACCATTTTTCTACTTTGTCTTGAGCATGAAAAGCAGTTTGAACTATCATTGACTTAGATTTGATCTCATTTCTCTTTTTAGTGAACTCAAGGCTAGATCTATCCAAACCGCACATCCTTGCTATATGCCCAAAATTCTTGCACTTGTAACACATGACATTTTTATTCATAAGAGGTGCAAAAGAGTTAACATTTTCCTTACTATGGCTATTCAAAGACTTATTGCAATGCATAGCTTTGTGACCAAATTTCTTGCAGGAAAAACAATAGCCATGGAAAGTATTATGTAACCTGTTTTGATGCCTTGGATGATTGTTCTTCTTGTGACCAACTGGAATCCACCGCTCTTCAGGATGAAGATTGATCTTGCTCGAAGACCCTGTTTCATGAATGGTGATACCATCCTTCTTTTGCTTTTCACACGGAGTATTCTGTCTGAGAGCCAACTGTTCCAACTTCACTCTAAGAGACATAACCTCTTCTTCTAGTTTCTCGCAATCAGCCTTCCTTTCCTTTTAGAGCCTCTCGTCGAACCTGTTCAACCTTCTTCCCTTCTTCACCTAGAATTTTGAAGTCTATAACACTTTGAGACAATTCTGATCTTGCTATCTCTTCTTCTTGAAATTGATGCTTGAGAACAAAATTCTCTTCCTTGAATTTCTCAAGCTTTCTTAAAGCCAAGAAAAATTCACCTTTGAGATCGAACTCAACCTCTTCATCTCTTTCTCGAATCTGTATGTTCCTCTCGATAGATCCTTCTCCAAGCCGTTAGGCTCTTTCCGGAGAGACCCGCTCCGATACCAATTGAAGAACACAAGCTTATACCGAGAGGGGGGTGAACAAGTATAAGACTTAACCAATTAATAATTTTAACTTTAGATAGCAGTGGCATCAACACAACATTAATCAAGACAGAAAGCATCACACATTGAAGACCCATTTTTAATGTGGTTCACCCAAAATGGTTGGGCTACATCCACAAAAACTTTTCTCTAAAAGTTATCTCAAAGTTCTTTGGGAATCCTTCCCAATTACAATGTTTATGAGCCTCGGCCCAAAGGAGATACCTTCCCCTCTGCTCTGGAAATGATCCCTCGAAGATCAACCGCCTCTACCTCTTTCCAAGCACGTGGAACTCCTTTCCACTGAAGACCTCCTGTCCTCAATGCTTAGCCTAAGAGACCTCTGCCTTCTATGATCACGTCCACAGACAACTCAGCAACCAAATCTGTCCTCGGGTTCTTCTCATAGAACCAATGCACCTCTGTCCTCAAGTTCTCTGATAGAACTATCAAACTCATCTCACAAGTCCTCTACTAGGACCTGTCCAAATCTGCTCTAGAAAGATACACATCTTCTGTGCTCTTACAGCCACACTTTGTCTTATCTCAGTCGTCTCTCTACACACACTCTGCATTGTCTTCGCACACTCTGCCCACTTCAATCGAATTTCACACTCTGCTCTCGACGATCGAACTTCTCACTCCCCACTCTATCTGCGAACGTCGCAACTAACAACACATCCAACTCTTCAAAATAGCCTGCCTTTTATAATAACACTTTCAAGATCAAAACCTTAATCTTAGTCGGCTGTAACCCTGATCTTTAGTCGTTCGCACAACCCTAAACTTTATCGGCTACAAACCCTAATCTTCGTCGGCTCACATTTAACTTTGTCGGCTTCAATCGCCTCTATAACTCTTCGTAGCTTTTGCCACGAAACTACAACATGTCGCGATATCACGACACCTTTGCAACCGTACACTTTCTTTTGGCTTTTGTCGCGATATCGTGACACTTCAGCCTTTGTCGACTTCAACTAAGCTCTTGTCGCGATATCGCGACACTTCTCCCTTTGTCAGCATCAACTTTGCTTTTGTCGCGATATCATGACACTTCTCCCTTCGTCGACCTCCTTTCTACTTTTGTCACGAAATCATGACACTTCTGCCTCTGCAGACTTCGTATTCACTTCTGTCGATATCGCGACACTTTTGTCTTCATAGCCTTCCTCTCTACTTTTGTCTGAAATCACGACACTTCTCCTATAGAAGACCTCGCTTTCGTTTCATGAAATCATGACACTTGCTTCGTCATTTTCTTTCTCGTGTTGCGAAATCGCGACGCTTTCAACTTTCGTACGCTTCTTTGCAACTTGTCACGAAATCATGACACTTTATCTTGCTTCCTTTTTGTCTTCTGACATCTTTGTCCGATATCGCGACTTTTCTCCATTCTCTCTCCTCTTTGAGTCGCGAAACTGACATGTCGCGATATCGTGACACTTTTCTAACTTGCTTTCTCTCTCCTGCTTAAGTCGCGAAAATGCGACATGTCGCGATATCGTGACACTTTTCCTCCTTAGCTCTTTTCTGTTCTTCGGGTCGCGAAAACCCGACATGTCGCGATATCGCGACACTTTTTCTATCGGACTCTCTCTCCTGCATTATGTCGCGAAATCGCGACACTTTTTCACTTGCATTTTTCTCTGTCAACATGGGGTTTGCAAAAGACCTTTGAAACTGTCATGTCGTAACCTTCATCAAAACAAATTATTTGACATCAAATCAAATTCCTTCAAAAGATTCTTGACATCAATGACAACTTATACACTTGAGCAAAGGCAATGTACCCAAAGTACCCAAAATTGCCAACATGTAGTTTAAAAATCACGGCGTGGTATTATGCATCTTTTCTTTTGCTTAAAGTAAAATGAACCACACACACATTGTGCTTTAAAGTTTAACATCAGTTGAGTTGGGCTTTGATATCCAACCAATTGATCAAGACCAATTGTGGCCTTTATCACCACCTGTTTGGCTTGGATATTATGATTTTTCAAACTCTACCGTGGCAAATGAACTCTAAGAACCATCAAAGATCGTAGCAAATAGTATGCATTTATCTTCTGAGAGTGTATCACTACCCATGAAATATTGGGTGAGTATCAGTAGGACCTATGCTCCCTCATTGGGTATGAATTTCATCTCCATACCCTAATGGATTTCCTCATCTGGACTTCATCACCAGATGTGCATGTGAGAACATATAGGTGAAAACCTTTAAACAATTGAGAGTTACATCAATTATATTCAAACTTGCATGAGAAAGTGGTACAATATACAACAAATCAAAACACACAAGCCAAATTTTTAGGAAACGCAATCAAACTTTAAAAGAGATAACCATATATATACTTTATTTCTTAAAATCACATACGAGATAATTCAAAAATGAATGGTCACCACATGGGGCCACGCTCAGTTGACAAATGAGATGGTATCCAATACACAAGAGGGTGCAAAATACCCTAGAGTCAGTCCACTTGACCAAGCCATACCTGAATGACGTTCAGGAAGTCTCCGTGGAGACAATTCTACTCATGGGGGATCTCATCGAGAAACCCCAAATAGGAGGACTAATGTAATGACTTATCATAATCAAGACAAGGGTATTTCCAGACCTCAGTCATCACATGATGTTGATAGATAAAATCTACCCAATGAGGGATAAACTAGAGGGGTTGCATCCACTCGCATACCCACCAGAGCTTCAAATCACTCTAAGCGTGGAGTAGATTTCATATCATTCTGTAGCATTGGTGAAAGAAGTACACCTCCTAAAAACCATGGAAAACCCATAAAATTGATTAATTAGATCAATATGGTGGAAGGTCAACCCATAGAGCCACTTCGACTACCCATTATTATTCAAAGAGTGCATGTAGCAAAGGGATGACACGTCATACGTATGCCCAAGGTAAGTGCTCCAAGTGAGCATGTAATACAACCACCCCATCCACACATGAGGGCATTGCACATAGAATTGAACATGGTGTTTATGTGATCTCAATAGATAGAGGTAAGAGGATAGCTATACCTGCATCTAGAACTGACATTGCCAAATCTCCTCACACAGAGCTGCAAAACCAACGACCATACATAGTAGATTGAATAGATCGATTGCCTAGGCTTGATGCAAACCAAAGAGAGAAATTAATCCAATTCCAATTGGAGGATTTGTGCAATGAGCATGAGCACCTAGAACATGAGCATAAAGAAAAATGGAGAGTACACCACCAACGTTTGTATGAACACAAACAACGCGAAGAGAGGATCTTTGAACAAAAGTTACACAAAGAAAAATCATGTAGGGTAATGCATGAAGAGGTACCCACATCTGGAATGCATAGGCAACAAATCAAAGTGAGGTGCCTTGCGCATCATCAAGAGTTACCTCCTAGGAAGGCAGATAACCATTCTCCTAGATAGACATATAAACCCCTTGTTATCAATAATCTACAAATCGACATATTCAAAGATCTTTTACCTAATCATGAGGTCAAGGAAGATCAAGTAGAGCATGTGAGCGAGGTGCATATAGCCCCACCTAATGAGGGTTTTATCAGCATGATCAATATCACAACGAGGAGCAAGAAACTCCCTAACCAGTCTGCATCATTATCGAATGCAATCAACGTCGACATTGATCATAATCCTCACAACAATTGAGTCCCATTCTACCATACGAGGTCCCTATGATTTCTTTTCATAAATAGGATATTAGGCTATCCCCTAATAACGAACCCGATCCACCATTGCATATCATAGCTAGCATGAATCAGAATTCGTATAAGCAAGTTTTGATTGACACTGATTTGTCTATTAATATCATCATTATCACTGCATTAAAATATCTTAACCTTCTACCTTCACACATCATAGAATATGCATTCACATTACGAGCCTTTAACGATGCAACATCCCCTAAAATTAATACAATAGTCCTACCTATTCATGTTGGAATAAATATTATGCCTACATTGTGCCACATTTTAGAGGGTGAAAGACAATACAATATACTATTAGGCAGACCTTGGATGAGAGATATGTAATGGTTCCATACATAGTGCATCAACACCTCAAATTCATACACCAAGGTTAAGTACATGTGGTACACACCGATCCAGATCCTTTCAAGTATTACAAAATGATCAGTGAACCGCATGAACCTCCACCACCATGCAAGTGCTAGGATATCTACTCGGATGAAATCATAAAATATTCGGCTAGAGCATGCATCAAACCATTACCACCCATTGCATATCCACCATCATTAGTGATTCCTCCTTATACCCCTTTTACAACATTAGGATCACTTAAGGGAGAACATTTGAAGGGGCCAATAAAGAAGATTCTTTCACATTTTCCCATCAGCATAACACAAGACGTCATCATACCTAAGGATGAAGAGGAAGCATCAGTTGCAACAACTAAAGTAGAACATTCTAAACCAGTTGATGAGCCATCCACAATCTTCCCAGGTGCCAAAACATCTTCCCATGAGTTTGTAGGAATGGTCAATGTCAAGACAGAAAACAAGATCTCTCTAAATCAATCAACACAACTAGTAGCCCCTTCAAACATTGTTTTTATCTCTCTAAATCAATCAACACAACTAGTAGCCCCTTCAAACATTGTTGTTACATCAAAAGTGCTACCACAATCAAAACTAGTCACACCTAGTTTGTTCCACACAACACCTTAACAAGAGCAAAAATAGGTATGTCCCCTACTCCAAAGTGGAGGTACTCTAGTTGTCACAATTGAACACTCCAAAGTGAAACAAGAACATGACTTGAGCCAAAGACGAGAGCATGTGGACATAATAATTAAGAAATATCATCAAGAGACATCCACATCTTCTCATATTACGAATATTGGTGATCCACAACTACCCAAGGGTCCTCTCCCACCTAATTTAGATTCACCTCCATCATTGGTCAATTGTCATCCAAATCTATCAACAATGATGCAATCCGCATCTTAATTAGTCTTGCAATACATTCTTGATCGTATAGATAAGATAGAGATGCAAATGGGTCAACAAAATAAGGTTTTGCAACAAATCATGCACCAACTCATGAACATTGAGTTGAAGAAGCAAATCACCTCTTAAATCAAACTGCCTCCTGTGCAACCGTAGGAAACACCTCAACAAGAACAAGTGTAGAGTCGGCTACGCTGACCACCTCACATTTATACACCTCTGCTCGAACCTATGGTATCAATTTTCAATTTATTATGTGAAGCAAAGGCCATTACTTTGCTTGATGTTCACCCCTTAGATCCAAACCATCACAAACCCAAAGGATATAGAGAGGATTTGCATTGTCTCTACCATTGCTTAGATGGTCATGATATTTAATCATATTGCAGCTTCAAAAAATAATACAAAACATGCTTGAGAGGAATCAACTTCGAATTGAGAGCCTTACCAATACTGAAACTAACAATTCAACATAGTTAAGGGTACTTTACCTACACTAAGAAAACAGATAGAGTAACCTAGGCAGGTGACTAAGACACATACAACCTAGCCACCATAACAAACTAATCAACCACGTTAACCTCCTTTAGCGCACCAACTGCATACCTAGAATCTGTTATTTGAGCCCATGTTGACTATTTTTCAAAAATTATAGGAAGCTAAGGTCATCGTCTTACCAGATATACACCCTTTAGATGTAAACAAAACTAAACCTAAGGGTTATAGGGAAGATCACTTATACCTTTATCATCGAATAGAGGGCCATGACATTCACAATTGTTATGGGTTTAAAAATATTGTCCAAGACGTTATTGAAAAGGATGTCTCACTCATAGATGGTTCATCCACCTCAGCTCAACCTACCATAGGATATGCCTCATCATCCCATCTGCACCTCCTAGGTCAGCCGCATCCTCATAAGACAAACAAGCCTCCCCGTCGGGTAGTCAAATTTTTGATGACCACTTCGGCCCTATTTCAAAAACTATATGAGGAATATGCAATCAAGTTACTGAAATTTAAATCAAGAACACGTAACCCTGGATCACATAGTGAAAACCTTTATTGTCTTTATCATCGCTAGCATGGGCATGACATTCGCAATTGCTATTCATTCAAGAATGTGGTCAAAGAGATGATAGATCGGAATGAGCTCCATGTAGATGGTTAGCTTGTTTTACCCCATAAAGACATTGGCATTTCACAAATTTCTAAGCCACAACAGGAGGAGTCAATTTTCGTCACTCTTCCTAATCGGACTGATTATATTGGAGTAGAAAAAATGCACATTGGGGGTCTTCAAGGTGTCACATCTTCCTCAACATCCATATCACAAGTGATAAAGCAAACTAGGGATTCTAAAGGTATCGCACCTTCCTCGCTTTCATCAATTATCACATGCACTAGGGGTACATAAGGTATCACACCTTCCCCCTAAAAATAAAAAATCCAAAAAAACAAAAAACATAGTAAAATCCAAAAACAATTCAAAACATCAAAAACACAAAAACATTTACATTTTGCATTTCATCATATGCATCGATTAGTTACATTGCATTAGGCATATTCTTCCATTGCACTTGCATTAGTATATATTGTGTTTACATTCTTGCGAATGAAACCATGTTTGTATGCCAAGCATGAATCCTCAAATCATCCTCATTCATTTTCCTTGTGATTAAATGTGTTTTTCAACACAAATTATGAGTTGCTATCAGGTTTATACTAGGGTTTTTCGGTCATTTAGCCATCCCTAGTTCTCTTTTCATATTTTGTAGAAAGCTATCTTGGCTTTTGAAGGTGAGGTCTAGTTTTGATAATACCTTGCATATATCAAAATCCCATCACAATTTTAAATATTAATAATCCTAGTTTGAACAAGGATGACACTACAAAGTGATCCTAGCCACCTTAAGTGAAAGGTTTTTCCTTGCTCATCTTATCATGTGCATGGTCTAGAATGCTGATCATTGACAAAAGGACAAGCTCCTCCCTACCCAAAAAATCCCTTGCTTTTACACAATATGAGAAAATTCCCAAAGCAAAGCAAAATAAACAATGATTTTCATCACTAAGCAAATCCGTTGCTCCAAAATAAAACAAAATGTAAAATAAACTGTGGTTTTCACCACTAAGCATGAGCAAGTATCCCAAGCAATGAAAAGAAAAGAAGGAGGTAACAAGCTTGAATCCCTAGAATCTTCAGTATTCGATCACCATGGGGTCGATTACAACAATGGGTTGAATGAAACCTGCCTAGCAATGGAGTATCCTTACGCATGGCGATGTGTCTGTCACATTAGAGAATTTCTTTTGTACAAACCAATGTCAACTTATGGATGAGCTAGATTTAGGTGGCTTGTATTTCCTAGTGGTTTAATCCAATTGCATCCAAACTTAGGATCATGATGATCATATGGTGATCCTCATTACAACAATGGGTTGAATGAAACTCGCCTGGCAATGAGGTAACCTTATGCCTCATCTAATATATTCATTTGCACATCGGGATAATGAATATATCAATCTTCTTAACAAGCTTGTATCTTTCAAAAGTCTTGTGTAGTCATTATACAACCTTTGGAGTGATAAACTAGGGTGTTTGAGTCTCATGGAAAACCTCAAAAATCCCCTTATAGCAACAAATCATCTCATCAAAAAATCACAATTTTCCTTATGAATTTTTGTTTATTAAGGGGTGTATATAGAATAGGATAGATACTGGATGGATATCAACAATTATATTTAGACGACCACTGACTATTTTATGCATATATTATTTTAGTTTATATAATATTATAGGGAAAGCCCCTACATATCATATTCATTTCATCTCACATATGGATGTTTAAATTATTAATTCGTATGATAAGAGTTGCCATTTTCATTCATGATTTTCATACATTCTGTGGCGTCTTCCATTAGTTTGTTACACATATTAGATTCATTTCTTATGTTTGAAGTGATTAAAGCATACAGGTTCATTTACATTAGACCATCCACATAAAATTAATGCATTAAATTTACCATATCATATAAACATAAATTAAATAATTATAACATGAAACTCAGAGAAAAATGAAGCATTTTGCAAAACTGGAAAACACAGTAAAAAAGAAGAAATTGCAGTTTTGGAAAGACAAAATGAAGGTCTTCCACTTATTAGAATCATGTGAAATTTATACAGCTTAGAGAACTATATAATTTAAATACACTATCCAAATTTCAGAGCAAAAGGATTTATAAATCAAAAGTTATAGCCTCTCAAAGTAGGTTACTAACCACTTTTTCCAGAAACAGGTCTGCGCATAAATTATCAATACTAGAGCAAAATGTTACAATAAAAGTAGGTTACTTTTGTTTTTTCACACTTCCATTCGACTTCTCCTTTACCCAAAATGTTACAATAATATGTTTTTACCCTATTCTACCCTAATACAAAGATTCTAAAGTTGTTACAAGAAGTGTAACAGTCTATAGTTGTTACAAAACTGAAATCTTCCTACAATGACACATTCTTTTATTCTGTAGTTACAAAATAGGGGGTATATTTGTTTTAATTCATTTTTCCTAACTTGGAAATACCACATGGTCAGCATCATAGTCCAACATTATCCCCCTTGATGTTTAGAGGGCCAACAATCAGGTCTCTCAGCATCAAAAACTGAGTCTTTGCAACTGGTTTTGTGAATATGTCTGCAATTTGATCTTTGGTGTTACAATAGCTAAGTTTGATCATCTTCTTATCCACCACATCCCTGATGAAATGGTACTTTATGTCAAAGTGTTTTGACCGGACATGGTGGACATGATTTTGTGCCAACTTAATGGCACTTGTGTTGTCACAAAAAAGTGTAGTAGGAGTTCCTTGCTTCTCCCCAATCTCTCCAAGAACTTTCCTAAGCCACAAGGCTTGTGCACTTGCTGATATGAGTGAAATGTATTCAACATATGTAGAAGACAATGCAATAGTAGCTTGTTTTTTGGAAATCCAAATAATCAATCCTGAACCAAGGGAGAAACAATTTCCACTAGTGGACTTCTGGTCATCAAGATTACTTCCCCAATCACTATCACTAAAACCAATCAACTTCAAATTCTAAGATGAGGAGTAATGAATGCCAAAACCAATTGTGCCTTGCACATACCTCAGTACTCTCTTGGCTGCCTTCAAATGCAATGTAGAAGGATCAACCATGTACCTTGAACAAAGTGATACTACATAACAAATATCAGGCCTAGTATTGCAAAGAAACATTAAACTCCCAATAATGCTTATATATTCAATTTTATTTGCATGATTAGCCCCATCATCCAAACACAAAAGATTTCCATGTGCAATTGGAGTATCTATAGGCTTGCAATCAATCATACCAAACTTCTTCAACATGTACTTTGCATACTTTGTTTGACAAAGAAAAATTTCATTACTAGTTTGATGTACTTCCACGCCTAGAAAGTAACTCATCAAACCAATATGAGTCATATAAAATTATATTTTCATGTCCTCCTTAAAATCATCATTCATTGAAGGACTACTTCCCATAAACAACAAATCATCAACATACAAGCACACAATGAGAATGTCATTACCTTGTATATTGTAGTACAATGTAGGCTCACTCTTTCTTATTTGAAAGCCACATCTTTGGAAGTATTCATGAATTCTTTGGTACCAAGCTCTTGGAGCTTGCTTCAACCCATACAAAGACTTCTTCAATCTATAGACCTGATATTCTTTTCCATGGACCTGAAAACCTTGAGGTTGTGTCACATACACCTCTTCATCAAGATATCCATTGAGGAAAGCACTTTTTACATCCATGTGGTTCACACTCCAGCCTTTATGAGCAGCCAAAGAGAGCACCATTCTCACTGTCTCTTGCCTTACTACAGGAGCAAAATTCTCCTCATAGTCTATGCCAAAATTTTGTGTAAAACCTTTGGCAACCAATCTAGCCTTGTATCTCTCAATGAAACCATCACTATGTCTTTTGATCTTGTAGACCCATTTGCAGCCAACACATTTTCTATCTTTGGGCAGTTCACACAATTTCCAAGTGTCATTCTTTTCAATAGAATGCATTTCTTCATTCATTGCCTTCATCCACAACTTGTTAGAAGCAACATGTTCATAACAAGAAGGTTCAAAATCATCAACAACTTTTGAAACAAGAGCATAATTAACAATATCACCTTTGGGGTCTCCATTGTCTTCATCTCCATACAAGTGCAAATTCTCAAGCCTTTGCAAGACTTGGTTCATTTCTTTATTTTGGCCTCTTTTCAATCTTCTATTGAAGTTGGTGTTAATGATTTGATATGGTGGATGATCCTTCAACAATCTCTCTCTTCACATTTGCAACTGGTGATGGAGGTGCATAAAATCTTGTAGGAACTTCTTCTTGGCTTGCTCTTGGACTTGAAGATGAACTTGTGGATCCCATGTGAGATGGTGATCCAAAAGAATTGCTTCTATACAAAGAATATTTAGTAGAAATATGGCTGGGCTGAACACTTGCTTGGCTACTTGGAACAATATCTTCAAACACATCATCATCAACACACAATTTTTGAGACTTCCAATTTCCCCCTTCATCAAAAATTGCATCTCTAGATACAATTTTTTTTCTAGAATGAGGATTAAAGAATCTACAGGCCTTATATTTCTCACTATAACCAATGAAAATCATCTTCTCACTCTTAGCATCAAGATTTTTTCTCTTCTCATCATTCACATGCACAAAAGAAACACTCCCAAAAACTCTAAAGTGTTGTACATTTGGCTTCTTTCCAAACCAACATTCATACGGAGTACTACGCTCTAGACTCCTAGTAGGACTTCTATTAAGAATATAATTAGTAGTTCTAGTTGCTTCAACCCAATAAAATGAACTCAAACCTTTAGTTTGCATCATACATCTTGTCATCTCCACCAAAGTCCTATTATTTCTTTCAGCCACCCCATTTTGTTGAGGTGTGTAGGGGCTGGTCTTTTACCTCTTGATGCCAAAATCCCTACAAAACTCTTCAAATTCATTAGAACATAATTCACCTCCTCTATCACTCCTCAAATATTTGATGGTATGCCCACTTTCATTCTCAACAAGTGCTTTAAAATCTTTGAAGAAAACAAAAGCCTCATCTTTATGCTTAAGGAAATAAACCCAACAATATCTTGAAAAATCATCAATGAAAGTGAGAAAATAGGAAGCTTTACCAATACTTTGAGTTGGCATTGGTCCACAAATTTCACTATGAACCATCTGAAGTGGATATTGGGCCCTCCATGCTTCACCTTTGGGAAATAGCCCCCTTGTTTTTTTACCAAGAGTGCACCCCTCATAAATATCCTTGGTGTCTTCTACTTTTGGCAAACCATACACAAGTGGTGAAAGCATCCTCAAACTATGAAAATTTAAATACCCAAATCTCAAATTCCATAACCTCCTTTTATCTTCAATACCCACACAAGCAAGTTCTCCCCCTTGATCAAAAAACCTCAATGGAAACAATTTGTTCTTAGTCATCTGCACTTTTGTGATCAATTTTCTATTCTTATCATAAATTTTGCACATTTTATCCTCAAAAACCAATTTGTAATATTTTTCTACCATTTGTAGGAACATTCATGTCCTCTTTTGCAACCACCTCCAAGCTCTTCTCATATCCAAGATTGATACTTGAATGATAAGAATGGTCAAGAGAAGAAAACAACTCCTTCTTGACAGTCATGTGGTTTGTGCACCCACTATCAAGGATCCATATCTCATTGGTGAAACTTTTTGGTCTATCATAGGAGAGAAATGCTTGCTTCATGGAGTGCTCCATATTCATCTGAGTAGAACAATGTCTCATATTCAAAGAAGTATTCATCTCCATAATTTGTTGACCTATTAGAGTATTGTTTCAGCCTACAGTCCTTCTCAAAATGGCCATATTTGTTACAATGATAACATTGAACATTTCTCATGTCTCTACCTCTACCTCTTCCTCTTGCATTTGATCCTCCTCTTGAAGCATGGGCTTGATGATCACCTTCAAAATTCTGATCTCTGCCTCTTCCTCTACCAAAGGAGCATATTCTTCCTCCTCTTACATTTATGCTTCTTCATCTATAGCTTCTTCCTTGTCCTCTTCCAAGTGCATCATTTTCTTTGATAGAAAATGCTTGTTCTTCACTAGAACTGGCTTGCTTTTTCTTTTCTTCTCTCTTACTAATTCTTTCTTCATGAGATGTAAGAGTACCAATTAATTGGTCAAGGTCCATGGTGGAAAAATCCTTGGATTCTTCAAGCATAAGGGCAACATTATCCCATTTCTCTGTCAAAGTTCTGAGAAATTTCTTAATTACAACTGGTTTCTCCATATTTTCACCAAGAGTGGACATTTTATTTACCACTTCCTTTACTCTCACACAATAGTCTCCTACATCTTCATTATCTTGCTACCAGAGGTTCTCAAATTCTCTTCTCAAGGTCTGAAGCTTGACCTCTTTCACTTTATCATTTACTTGATAATTTTATTTCAAGGCTTTCCAAGCCTCTTTTGCAGAAACACAATTTGCAATCCTTGGAAAAATGCTCTCAGAAAGAGCATATTGCAAATGGTACAAAGCAAGACAATTCTTGCTCTCTTTATCCCTCATATCTTTAGTTTCATATGATGTTAACATAGTCCAATATGATGGTTCTATGTAACCTTCATCAATAATTCTCCACAAGTTTTTTCCTTTTAACAAAGTCCTCATTTTGATGCTCCAATATTCATAGTTTGATCCATCAAACTCTAGAAGTGGAAGTGAGTTTGAGTTGCTTGTCATTACAACAATCTACAACAATGAACTGAAATCTCTAAGAAATTATAAATTAAAACTTCAAGAACAACCTACAGCATTCAAACCCAAAAACTCAATCTACCAAGCTCTGATACCAAATGAAGATTATAACATGAAACTCAGAGAAAAATGAAGCATATTGCAAAACTGGAAAACGCAGTAAAAAAAGAAATTGTAGTTTTGGGAAGACGAAATGAAGGCCTTCCACTTATCAAAATCACGTGAATTTATACAGCTTAGAGAGCTATATAATGTCAATACACTTTCCAAATTTCAGAGTAAAAGGATTTATAAATCAAAATTTATAGCCTCTCAAAGTAGGCTACTAACCACTTTTTCCAGAAACAAGACTGCGCATAAATTATCAATACTAGAGCTGCGTTTTTCGTTTTTCACACTTCCATTCGACTTCTCCTTTACCAAAAATGTTACAATAATATTTTTTTACCCTATTCTACCCTAATACAAAGATTCTAAATCTATTACAAGAAGTGTAACAGTCTATAGTTGTTACAAAACTGAAATCTTCCTACAATGACACATTCTTTTATTCTGCAATTACAAAATAGGGGGCATATTTGTTTTACTTTGTTTTTGTTGACTTGGAAATACCACATAGTCAGCATCATATTACAACATTAAATGCATCATAAATAACACAAATCTAAACATGCATTTAACATTTATCATTGCATCCATATAGACATATATAGTAGAACATCTACACATCTAGATCATAGCATCTAACCATACATCTATCATCTAGCTAGTGCATGTCATCAGTACATCACATACATATAAAAAATAACATAATCATCTAGGCATTGCATCCATAAATGCATCCATGAACATAAAATCAAATACATAAGACACATATTGAGCCATAAAAAAATTATCATATATATATATGTGTGTGTGTGTGTCATGAGTACATACAGGTACAAAAATACTCGTAAGGCTATAACTGTGTAGGTCCTAAGACCTTACACTCAAAAATTATAGAGTCAGCATGACATATCAAATGGGGCCTGCACCCCTTGAGTCACCTCCACCCTCAGTCTCATCTCTGCGAGGTTCCTAGAGCTAGTACCTATCGATCTCTCAGATCGAGGTCCTGACCTATGACTAGGTCACATGGATGACTGCCCAAACTTACTCCATCTATTTCTATGGGATCCTCTTACAATAGACTACACAGGTAGAGTACCACCCAACATAGCAATCCACCCCTCTAGTTGCAGAATATATACTCCATCAGATTGGTACCCATCATCATACCGATTAACCAAACCCTGTAGTCTAGTCACCTGAGCCTGCAACCCTAAAACCTACAACTATAATCCTACCATATCTCTTGTAGCAAGTGTATATACTATGACCTATCATGAGCCCATAGGTCTAGCTGCTACCTGCACCTTGAGAGCATCTTCCTCGACAGTCTTAGCCACAATTTGCATCCGTAGAGTGTCTATCATGGTAGTGGTCAAATCAATTTGAGTCTAGAGAGTAGTCCTCTCCTCTGCATACCCCCACCACTATTGTTGCCCAACACTAAGCTAACTCTGAGATAGTGCAAGAGATGTATCAGGCTCCCACAGCTGTTGCTGTAAACTCTGAACTTGTATCTACAGTTGTGCCACCTCATCATCTAGGGTATCTCCCTCACCCTACTCCTCATCCTGGGGATCATCCATATACCCTACTACCTTCCTAATCAAAGGTATTTTCCAATCCAATCACAAATCAATCAAACAAATTGCTAGATTTCAAAAGGTTGTACCATTTGCCTTGCATATCATCAATCAATTGCTTGGTTTTCAAAAGGTTACACCCTTTGCCTTGCATATCATTACTCAATTGCTAGGTTTAAAAAGGTTGTGCCATTTACCTTGCATATCATCAATCAATTTCTTGGTTTTCAAAAGGTTATGCCCTTTGCCTTGCATATAATCAGTCAACTACTAGGTTTCCAAAAGGTTGCACCCTTTGCCTCGCTATCTCAATCTCAAAAGGATCCAAAGACTCCTAGTCTCCTTTGGTCAAATTTCAAAATGTTCCAAAGACACCCTAGTCCTTTGGTCAATTTCAAAAAGCTCCAAAGAATCCTCTACCTTTGGTCAATTCATCCAAGCCATATTGGTCAAGCAACTCACCGCTTTTATCATTTTACATCTCCTCATCAACGTGTCACTTGAGGGGGTAGTCATAATCATAACAATCATAATAAAAATCAACAATTAAACACCTAATCATGCTAATTGCATTCATCCAAGAATCATTGCTAACAACTATCTTAAAGCTACCCTTTTGATGGGGAAAAAGCAAAAATATTAAACCAAACCTTGGTATGCTTGAATCATGATGTTGTAGACCCCTGTCTGCTTCATGGTTGAAAAGCTTACCAAAATTATTTAAGCCTATACATTCAATTATTCAGAGATGTATGCTCTTTTCATGATTAGGACATCTAAAGTTGACCAGATCAATGAACATTAATCAACCTATAATGTGGCGTTAGGTTGTCTGTTTTTGCTCAATGTTGTGTTTTCCCACAACGCATCCCAAAAAGGGGTATCTATAGACACCTAAAATGTATCATGTTCAGGAGGCTACTCATGTGGACACCTTTTTAGGTCATGTGACTCACCTTGGACCTTTCCAATACCCAATAGTGGTTCTAACCACTTAATCAGGGAAAGCTAGTCTTATTCAACCTTGGCTATTGATGAAATCGATGGTGGCCACCGCTGTCACTGATGTTGAGAGTGACCACAGGCTAGCCACACCTATCGATAGTGACCATGATCAAAGTCATTCCTATCAAAGGTAGCTGAGTCTATAACAAACTTGGGCTACCCAAGCCAAGAAAAATTAGTTACAAGCAATGGTTTCTTGAGCGGTTGCACCTGCAAAGCTTCCAGAAGCATTGCTCCAACTACCCTAGCCTAACCAATTCTTGATATTGGCTTCTTGGAGAATCTAGTATTCAGATTTGGGAAGTCTATTTAAGGCATCCCAAAACAAGAAAAAAAGGAGAATTCATGAGCAATTAGCATACAAAGTGTTGTCGAACTGTTTAACAGAGAGAAATCTCTCACAAGCGTCCAGGTGCTACCAAATTTGCATCATAAGTTGCATTCATGGCCATGGATTGCATTGGAGTTTGAGGAGTCACTTCTATTGTTGATCAACTATTAATTTATCATGAAATCGAACCAATTCCTTCCCTTAGTCATTCCTCAAGAACGCACCAAGAACATCAATTGATTTGACAAGTAAATTGGATGCTACCCCACATCGAGCACAGAGAACAGATCCTCTATTTGGTGACTACTATTTTTAATTGTGGCCCATAGGCACCACTGTCGACGTCGACAATAGCTAACATTGCTCATCGACCTGATCATTAGCAGCCATGAGGTGATATCTAATTTCTTTGTCATTTCTAGCTTTATTAGTTTTAGCTATTTTTCATTGGTTTTCTAACATATATTAGTTGTATTACATTCAATATTTATACCTTTATCTTAATAGTACATGCATTTCTACACTTATTTATGCATTTGCTTTCTTTATTGCACCTACGAAGAAACTAACCTCATCTTGAGAGGCATCATATGCTATTGACCTTTATTTCACTTTCTTGTATGCAGGTTACAGGGTTATTCAAGAGCTATACATCACCAAGATCTTTTTTCTTGGCATCAAAAGCAGAGGTTCCAAGTAAACCCTCTATAATCAGAATATCGGAAGAGCAAAGACCTTGTGGAGTGCATCTTTCCCCTTTGGGGCTACATACTTTATAATCTTATATCAAATCTGGTATCCCTAAGAGGGGCATATTGTAAACGAGATTCATTTTATTTATTTGGGAAGAGCGCCCATTTTGTTATCTTGTTATTTCAATGGTTACATAATTTTATATTTCAATTTTTTTATAAGATTGCAATATATTAGATGCATAATTTTTGCTGCTTTACAATATTCAAGTTGTAAAAAATGGTCCCTTTGAATCTCATCTCCAATTTGTTGATGATACTTTTCTTTTGGGTCATCCCTCAGTCAATGAGACCATGGAGTTTAAATCAATTTTATCATGTTATGAGAAGGCTATTGGATAGTTGGTAAATACTTCAAAATCCAAGATTTTTTTTATTAATACTACCCTAGATTACAAAAAATTATTGTGAATGTTTTAGGGTTTAAATTTGAAAAATTTCCATCAACCTACTTGAAAATTCCTTTGTCTGATAAAGGAAATAAAAAGGAGCTTTGGATCTCTTTTTTGGATAGAATGAAATCTTGTTTGGCAGGTTGGAAAGTTAAGTTCTTAACCATGGCAGGAAGGCTACAACTCATAAAGACTACTTTACAGTCCATTTCTATTTATATGATATCACTTTAAAGACTACCAACAAGTATTGCATTAGAAATTGATAAAATTCAAAGAGACTTTCTATGGAAAGGTTGTGAGGAAAATTTTAGGTTTCCTCTTTGTAAGTAGGATAGGGTTTGAAAAGGAAAGAATATTGGAGGAGGAAGCTTGCAAAATTGTAAACTTATGAAATTTGCATTAGGAGCAAAGGTTGGGTGGAGATTATTCAGAGATCAAGGAAAGAATTGGGTAAAAATATTACTTCAAAAATATATAGGTTCTCTTGATGTAATGAAATTATTTAGGAAAATAACTCCACCCAAAGGATCGTCAACATGGATCTTCACATCAGATAGTTTGCTATTGATAAAATAACATATTAGATTTTCAATCAATGAGGGGAGTTATGTAAATTTTTGGTCTGATGCTTGGTTGAAGCCTTATCCTCTTATCTTTGACTCAAAATGGAAACCATTGGCTCAAGCATACCTAACATGTAAAGGTCCAAAGGTCAAATATTATATTATTATGAGCAAAAACTCCATATCATGGATTTATTTTAGTTACCTTGTTGAAGAAGAGGAACTCAAACAAATTATAAATGAACTTCAAAAGATGTTTAAAGAGTTTTATTTGCCAATTTTTACATGAAAGGATGAGTTGGTTTGGAATTTATCAAAGGATGGTGGATACTCAATAAAGTTGGGATATAAGGATTTAGAACAGTCAAACTTTTCTTCTCCAAAATATTTTCCTTGGAAGAACGTTTGGTCATTAGAGGCTCTCCCTAAGGCCTCAACATTTATTTGGTTAGCAGTTCAAAGTAAGATTCTTACAGGAGAGAATCTACAAAGAAGATGATATTATGGACCCTTCATATGTGCCTTGTGTGAGAAGGATTTAGAAACATTTGACCATTTACTTCTTCATTATATATTTGCTCACACCATTTGGGGTTATTTTAAATATGAAATTATATTGGGTAGCTCCATCAACATTGAAAGAGTTGATAAAATGTTGGATAAATTATTTCAAAGCTAAAGCATTATATATTCTTTGGAGGATTGGCCCTGCCATTATTTGTTGGAATTTATGGCTTGAAAGGAATAATAGAATTTTTAAAAATAAATATCAAAATCATGCCCAAGTTTATAACAATATTATTGCCTCTCTTACAAAATATCTACAAATATGGTGCTCATCATGGGAAGTCTCAATTGCAGAAAAATAGGTGCTAATAATTCAGCTATAAGCTTTGAACATACATGGAAGAAACATTTGTGACAACAAAATTAAAACAAAGGATCTACTTTGATTTATGGTAAAATGGAAATGTCCAAAAATTGGGTTTATCAAAATTAATTTTGATGGTGCTTCTAAAGAAAATCTAGGAAAAGTTGGTGGAGGTGATATTTTTAAAAATAGTGAAGGCAAAATTCTCCTCACTTATTCAGAATCATATGGAACTTCAACTAACAACTATGTAGAGGCTAGGGCACTTCTTACAGGGATTAAAATTGTAGAAGAAAAAGGATGGAAATATATTTCAATTAAGGGAGACTTACAAATTATCATCAATACTATTAACAAAAATGGATGTGGAGACTGGATAAAAAATAATACTATTGTTAGTGTTCATCATCTATTACTAAAGGTAATCTCCAAGCAGTGTGAGCATATTTATAAAGAATAAATCGAGTAGTAGATAAATTAGCGAGTTATGGTGTTGATCTTCATCCCATGAAATTCATTTTTTAGAAGGCAAATGGCCAAATGAGATTTTATATCTTAATAAAAATGATGTCAAAGAGTTGATTGTGGAAACATAGCACTTAGAGGAAGTTGAAGAATATATTTAAGAGAAAATAAATGAAAAAATTGTGATAAAAATGTATGCTACAAAAAATGTAATATTTTGGTATTTTGATGAGAGTATCCCCCAATAGAAGCCACATATAACCTATTAAAACAAAAGAATGAGTTATAAATATGTATAATTTTATGGATTAATATTACTTGATTTAAATTAATAAATTTTGTTATATCTAGTCCATGTTCCAATCTTTTGTATTATTTAGATTGGAACATGGGAAATACAATAATTGTTAAATATAATATTTAAATGGATTATATGGGATTGAAATGGATTCCACTCATATTACATCATCACCACATAGTGGTATTACAACAAAGCTTGTATATTATCCATGTATCGTTTGGCAATATTTGAACCTAGATCTCCTCCTTGAATGTTGAGGAATCTAACCGGTTGAGCTAATATCACTTGATTTAAAGATTTATATTTCACTCATAGTTGTTTATAAAGGTTAAATTCCAACCCTTTTTGATATTTTATTTAAACACTTCTAGACCAAGATGCATCATGTAATTGAAATATTTGATATACACTTACTTTTTTAAGATACATTTATATTTAAATATTTAATTTAGAAAGTAATTAGTTAAAATAAAAGGGTGTTGACAATAAATAAGCAAGTGATTGCAATAAAAATGACTTTGTATTAGAATACAACGGAGCCTTAGTCTCCTTTTTAAAATGATTTACCCCGAGTGTGCAGGGTCCTGATTACAATGCTTTGCTTGCTCTTTAAAAGTACAATAGGCAAAAATAGGGGAAAGCCCCTTTTGCAATTTCAAATAGAAGGTGGTGTCAAATGATCTTCTCTACTACAATTAGTTGATTGGATGGGTTTGAATATCCTTGTGGGCCATCCTTGCTTCAACATCTACTCAAGAACCTATCACTTGCACATATATCCTACCAAGAAGAGAGTTAATAGCATATGAAGGACCTCCACGATGTGAGACCCTTTTTGACATAAAAGGAAGCTATTAAAACCTTGAAAGTAAATACTTGCAGAATATAAAATAATATGCAGAAGACAAAAAACGATGAAATAAAATACCTTGTTGATTTACCTATATGATATGTGTCTGTCGATTGTTGAATCTGCTCCTAATCAAATGCAGGGCTGCGTTTGTGACCCACAAAGGTGCATTTGGGACTGTGTAAACACAAGTTTATGTTTGGGACTAAGTTGTAGGAGGGTTTTGGGGGCCCGAGATGGTGATCCTCGACTTCAATGGCTTGAACTTTGAGAATGTTGGTGTCTTCCTGACATGATTTTGATAGCATAATAGTGTTTATTTAGTCCTCCTTACTTGATGAAATGGTGGAGCCTTTATAGGCTTTTGGGATATGAGAGGGGTGAGGATAGGTGGCAAGCCAGGGCTACCAAGTTATAGGAACGAGATAACCATCTATCTTGGGTAGTTAGAGTGATTCACTTAGAGTGTCTCACTTAACTAAGGAGATGTGGCATATGGGTAGGTGAGAGTGGAGTGAGGTGTGTGAGATGTGGCAAGGGGAGGGGTAGTGGTGGCTAGGACACATGTCAAGTGGGGAGACAAGGTATCCTAGGGGGATTTTCTAGATTTTACAAAATCTAGAAAATAGGATAATGTGCAAGAAAATATACCTAAGTTTAGACTTAGGCATATTATTTTATTATGTAGATTTATGGAATGGATGAGTTTTATGAAGGGTTAGGTTTTGGTATCTACGTATGCCCCTTTTATACTACATTGCATGAAACATAATATAGTGCAAAAACAAGAGACACCTGACTTTATTGAATGGAAATTTTGATTTTGTTGCCCCAACACAAGGATTGAATGACTCTTGAAAATTTTTGCTTTTTGCTTACCCCCTCAAGCGATGAATGGGTGAAAGGTGAGAGCAATGAGACCCAAAAGATGCTTGACTGTGGATGGTGAAATGAGTGTGTTTTGATGGAAGTTTAGAGTGGGCATGCTTTATCAAAACTTTGCTTTTGGCCGAATGATAAGCACTTGCAATGTGGTAAATGGACCAACCAATGTGGGTATGCGTGTGATACTATAATCGTTCGAAGGTGGAAATCAATTCTACACCTCGATTGCAGCCACCACATGTCAAACCCGTTTAGTGGCATGATTCTTACCAATTTGAAAATTGTGAATTTTTTTTGCTTTTAAGACCCTGCAGAGAGAATTTGATGATTACCTTGAGCAAATTTTTTTGAATGTAGTCGCATTCCAAATTTGAGTTACCAAATTGATCTAACTTGGGACAAGATGAAATGGGATGATGTGATGGATGCATGGGTGAGCTTTTGTGAAGTTTTATGGCCTTTTTGGATGTTTTGAAGCTTATTGTGGCCAAATGCATGTTTGCATTTGTTTCTTCACAAAAGTAGGGCTATATTTATGCTATTACAAACATAGGTCTACGTTTGGAGTGCGCATCCAAATGCAAGGCTGCATTTGGATGCGCACTCCAAACATAGAGCTGCATTTGGATGTGCACTCCAAACGCAAAACTACATTTGGATGCACACTCCAAATGCAGAGCTACATTTAGCAATGCTTTTTTAGGCTATAAAAGGGCTTGAGGGGTCATTTTCACTCATTCTTGCATTTGATCATTTTGATTTTGCTTTAAGGGAGAAGAGAGTGAAGTGATTGCGATGGAAGGTGTAGGTGAGACATTTGGAGCAAGAGGGATTGAAGTCATGGCTGGAGCTAGAGGACGCATAGTAGAGGTAAGATTTTTTAACCCTCTTGCAACTTAGATGTTTATTTTTGTTTGTGTTGTTTTAAAATGTTTTGTTTTTATTTTATTTTTGAATGGGAAAGGAGGGCAATTTTTTTTGAAATGGATGAAGGGAATGGTAATATATATATATATATATATATATATATATATATATATATATATATATATATATATATATATATATATATATATATATATATATATTTGAAATGGATTATGTACTGATGTGCTTTTATTTTTGTTTATGATGTAGTTGAATATGTTAGTCATTCGACACTGATTTTCACCCATCATGTCTCACGTTAAGAAGGCTTTAATTGTGGACGACCGGGGATTGTTGGAGAGGTTGGGATTGGCGAGTGTCACACGGATTGAGGTTGTGAGGGTGGATGAGGGGTACCTTTCGTCATTAGTAGAGAGGTGGGATCCAGACAGGGGCACTTTTTAGGTCCCAATAGGGGAGATGATAGTTACACTTAAGGACATTTATTGTATATTTCGTATTCCTATTGAGGGGTTGCTTGTTAGAGTTGGGTATGATAAGGAGGATGAGATGAGGCCTCTATTTAGTGATGGATGGGAGGGTGTGGATGTGAGCAAGGGCGACATCTATTATCTAGATATGTTCCAAAGTGAGGATTTGGAGGTATTACCAACCTATATCATGTTAATTTTGGCTAATATGTTGTTACCAAACAACATAGGAGCCAGGTTCCCATGGAATCAAATTAGGTTAGTGCTCACTATGATCAGTGAGTCTTGTTTTTATGATTGGGCACCTACTTTTTTGGCTCACATCTACATTAACTTGTATGAGATGAAGATGCAGGATAAGAAGGGGTTAGGCTGCAACTTACTCCTACAAATTTAGGGTTGGGAGCATTTTAGTGTGGCTCACCTTGTGGGTTTGCCTTATAGGTGGAATAGTTCCCACCCTTATGCCCTCAGGTGGCTTACCAATGAGGAGTTGCGATCGAGTTGCCCTAGCCACAACAGGTAGGAGTACATAGATATTTGGTCAGTATTAATGACTGTTGATGTGATTTGGTGATCGTGGTGAGGGGGAGTTGGATGGGATGAATATGGAAGCCAACTACAATGAAATAGAAGAGATAGATGAGTGAGCAGATGCCATGACAACGAGAGGGAATTGATCTAGTTCTATCATATTTTGAGATAGTTTGGATTACCATAGGGGGTTCCAAATGTCCCAATGATAAATAGGTGTTGTGGTGACGAGCTAAGCTTATCTTATTCTATGGATTGGCCACTTGAGGATGAGGATGATCAGGTTGTGGATGTCTCATATATGGATGATGGTGGGATGAAAATTGAGTACAATGCTTAGTTTATTGTACAACCTCCTTGGGCACTGAGTCAGGTCTTAGACGATGTTAGCGATGATTATGGGGATGCAACAACAGGGATAGAGGGGACTCCTTGATGATAGAGATATTGACGAGATAGCAATGGAGGGAGGTAGTCAAGGGTTGATGTGGATCAACCTCCTAAGGTTAGAGGTTATGGTGGAGGTGGGTATGTGGATATGGGAGTTATGTGTGAGGTTTTAGAGAGACCTCCAATGTGGGGCGAGTAGGAGTGGTTCATACTATAGATGAAGCATGAAAACTTAGTCGAGGAGCGAGACCAACTCACAGTTAAGCAAGATCGAATAGTAGCTGAGCAAAACTAACTAGTAGCTGAGATCGTGGGGCTATGGAGTAGCCAGGTTGGAGGTGTTGATGCAACCATAGTTGTTGCTGCTCAGGCATAGGTGGTGACACATGAGCAATGACTATAATAGGATCTTGCATATGCACGATCACTAGAGGATAAACTATTTGAGCATGGCATCCCATTACCAGGTCATTCTTCTTTAACGATATCAGGATCTAGTTAGTGTAGCGAGTCGAGGCCTAACAGTTCTCCACTGAGGGTTCCATGGTTCCATGATCCGTCAGCATCATAGGGATCTGGCCATGGTTCCTCCCTTAGACAGCCTAAGGACCATGGTGATGCTAGCTAGTAGCACTTATTGTATCTTTTTGCTTTTTTGTTTTTGATGACGAGCCTCAGAGCTTTGTTGTATACAGCCTATTGGTGAACTATGTACCTTTTGATTTATACATATATACATGACTTTTGTGTGGTATTTTTATTTGTTTTATGTGTTGTTTTTATTGCAAATATATGAATGATGGTATATGCATGTGATGGAATGAATTTGTTATGACTAATATAATAATGGATGTGAATGAACTAATGGTATGGTTTTTTTAATTGTCATTCAAATAAGTTATAAACCATTGTTTACCAGACTTTGTCTTTATTGCTTAATCAGGGGTATCGAAATCTAATATTGCATGATGAAATGGCCTGTAATACTTAGATGATAATGTGGTGATGATATGGAATAGAAGCTCACTTATGACTTTGTTTGCCTTAGGGATAAAGAATCTAAAGTTGTTTTCTAAAGATTCAAACATCCTAGTGATCTCAAACAAACTCATCTATTCATCTCACAAATCTATATGATGCTAAGGGCATCCTAGTGGAGTCAAATCTCTCAAGGACCAACTGTGTGTGCAATGAATGTTCATTTCCCATTATGAGTGAGGGTAGACTAATCAGTTGTAGCTTATGCTAACAATCAAGTTTATCTGAAAGCGTGCATAGGTCTGTACAAAAGAAGGTTGCTAATGTGATAGATATGTCGTCATGCGTAAGACTACTCCACTGCCAAGCCAACATATATAGCCCATTATTGACGATGGGGATTACCCCATGGTTTCAAAAGACTAAGAATTCTAGGGATTCAAGCTTCTTTCCCTTATTTTTATTTTATTTTAGGATTTTAGGATTTTTGGGATTTTATTTTAGGATTTTTGCTCATTTTGTAGAGGAGCAAAGGCAATTTTTATTGCTTTTGGAGCTTGCTCATTTTGGAGAAGAGCAAGGGGATTATTTTTGGAGGGAGGATACTTGCTTGTTTTGTGGAAGAGCAAGGGATTTTTTTGGGGGGATACTTGCTCATTTTGTGGAAGAGAAAGGGAATTTTTTGGAGATAATTGCTCATTTTGTGGAAGAGCAAGGTTTTTTTTTTTAGGGGGAGAAAGGGGAAGCTTGTACTTTTGTAAATTCTTAGCTTTCTAGATCTTGCACATAATTGGATGAGCAAGGGAAATTGTTTGATTTATGGCAAGAGCTACTCATGATTTCGACGTTCCTAAACTCCACAATGTTTTAATGTTTTATGATGTGCATGGTACAAGAGGAAACTTGATTAACCAAGAATAATTTGTAGCACCTAGGGAATGTTTGACATTCAATGGAGGCTACCTGAGACACTAGGCATGGCTGAGTGATTGAAAATACCTAAAGATTCCTGAAACAAGAGACTACCAAAGAAATGAAGTGCTATGGGGTTTTATTGCAATTTTGAGATTTTTTTAGGAGGGGATGGTGTAATGAAGCTAACATTAAACCAAAGGTGCCCCTAATTAAGGTAACAAGATTTAGCGGATGAACAATTATCCAAACTATCAAAATGACAACCAATACAACAAATGACGTGACATGGATATGAAAATGCAATGTGTTGGAAATATGAGCAAGGTTTGTTGTCATTGATGTCAAGAAGATGATGACAAAGTTTCATTGTCATCCATGCATTTATGTCAAAAGGTTGATGTCCAAGTTTTGGTGTTATTAATGTCCTCCAGTGGTTTTTCCAACAAGGCAAAGAAGTAGGTTTAATGGAAATAATAATATTATAATATTTTGAGTTACAGGTTGGTTTGAAGAAAAACGAAGGCCAAGGAGTTATAAATTTTTTATTCCTCCAAAAGACCCATGTGACAGATTTTAAAGTCTTAGGTTTAAATTATTTAAATTTAAATATTTTACCCTAAGGTAAAATTTAAATTTAAATTAATTTAAGCGCCAAAATAAAATTCGAATTAAATTCGAATTAAAGGTTTGTCGACGTGTTTGGAAATATGGTGCATTGCATATAAAAGGGGGTAAGCTTTACCTTAAAATATTATCCATGCGAATATCGAATGACTAAGTGAAATCATGCGTAGTGATTGGAGAAGGAATATATCGCATGTGCTTTAAGGCTTAGGAAGGCAGACAAGGGGATAAAGTCAAGTGGAGCACCATTCATATTTCCAAGCACTGGGTAGCGTGGTTGGCAGCCAGAGGCTGCGCTAGGTCACTCGCAGGTGACAGGTCATGGGTTCGATCCATGCGATCATTGTTTTGCAAGGTGGAGACGAGTTTGATTTGCATCGTCGATTGAAGGACAAAAGGAAGGCGTGCACCTTACCTTTTGTGTGAGGGCACATAGCCCACTTGGTGGGCACATGTTATGTGGAGGCACTTGGAAGAAGGGGATCGGGTGTTCGAATCCCACCAAGGCCTTTTGGTGTGGTTTACAAAGGTATGCACTCACATTTGCTAAGGTTAAAGTTGCATCCAAAAATTGAAAGGTGTGAAAATTAATTTTTAATTTTCCCAAAGTTTTATTAAGTTAAAATTGCATAGTGGGAAAAATTAAAAGGGTTTATGAGCTATAGAGGGAGATAAAAGGGAAAGTAAAGGTTTAATATTGTGTTTAATTTTTTAGTGGTTAAAGTTTATAAAAGGAGTAATAAGGTATGCCAAGGGTGTTATATGTTATATAAAGTCATATTGTGAAAATTGTTTTGAAAGGAGAAATAAGGTATAGTTGAGATTTAATACTTTGGCATGGTGAAATATTTTGAAGGAAAATATTGAGGATAGATTTTTGATATCTAACCATTGAGATTGTCAAAGAGGTTGATTGTGATTGAGACAGGTTTTGAGGTCAAAACTTCTTCAAAAAAAAGGTATGGGCACATCTTCCTTGTGAGTGAAATATTGTTGGATTGGATGTTGTGAATGCTAAGTTGGAGTGAAAAGGTTTGTTTGATAAGCATTGTTGAGTAAGCTTTCATGTGCATGATTGGTAAATGTTTGTGAGAATATTTGAGTGAGAAATTGAGAACTATCTTGAACTAGGGTTTGAGAAAGATCATGAGTATCATTGTTATGTGAGATTGTTTGATAAGCATTGTTGGAAATATTTGAGTAAGCTTTCATGTGCTTGATTAGGGTTTGTGAAAAATACCATGAGTATCATTGTTATGTGAATTTGGAATCATCTTGAGTCAAGGTTGAGTTCCATAGTGTGAGTTGTTGAAAGCATAGTGAAACACCTAGTTAGGGTTTGTAAGCAAGTTGTGTTTCATTGAGTGATTGGTTGAGTGGAGTTGATTGAGCATAGTTGATTGAAAGTGTTGGAGTGATAGTTCAAGTTCTATGAAACAAATTGTTCTTTATTAATTTGAGAAAGAGATTGAAAGTGATTGAGTGTATTTTTTTTTTTATTTTGTTATTTAAGTGATTAAGTGTTTGTGAGTGTGAAACATATTGAGTCTCTAACCATTCTCTATATGTTTCTGAAGTTGAACAAGATTGTGTGAAACTTGTTTGTGTGATTGAAGAGGTTTTTGTGATATTGAGTTGAGTTTTGTATGAATTTTGAATAAGATTTTGTGGAAGCTTAGAATGCAGATTTGAGGTAAGTCTTGGTGAAGACTTGTAGAGATTGAGCAAGTTCTAGTGAGGATTTGTTAAACATATTTGAGGTAAGTCTTGGTGAAGACTTATGGATAGATTGAGTTTGAATTTGAGGTAAGTCTTGGTGAAGACTTGAGAGTATTTTGAGTAAGTTCTAGAGAGGACTTGTGGATATATTTGAGGTAAGTCTTTGAGAAGACTTGTGAGCAGATTTGATTGATTGATTTGTTCAAACCTTGAGTTAAGGTTTGGGGTAGATCTAGCAGAGTTGATTTGTGATTGGATCAAGCTTTGTGTTAAGGCTTGAGGATAGATTTAGATGTATTTGAGGATAGGTTTGTGCAAATTGAGAATTTGTGCTAGAAAGGATATTGTGTTAGTGTAGATTTGAGATAGATATTGAGTAGATTTGTGCTAGATGAAAGGATTGTGTTTAGTGCAGATTTGAGATAGATATTGAGAAGATTTGTGCTAGACCAAAGGACTATGTTTAGTGCATATTTGAGATAGATATTGAGCAGATTTGTGCTAGACCAAAGGATTGTGTTTAGTGTATATTTGAGATAGAGTTGAGATCAAGATTTGGAGGTGATAGAGTAGAGGATAGTAGTCTCTAGTGGATAGAGATCCATTAGCTAGGGTAGTGAGGATAGAGGTCTTCTGAGTGAGGATAGGAGTCTTTAGTGGAGAGAGATCCACAAGCTAGTGTAGTGGAGGTAGTAGTCTTCTAGAGGATCACCAACCAGAGCAGAGGAGAAGGAGTTCTCCTATGGATAGAGATCCATGAACCAGCTGAGGGGATTGGTGTCTCCTGTGGATAGGCATCCATGAACTTGATTAGGGGATTGGTGTCTCCTTTGGATAGAGGTCCATAAACATTGTAATAGGGAAAGGATTCCCAAGAGATTTGTTGAGAAAATTTTAGTGAAATATTTTCTTCATGGAGTAGCCCACATTGGGTGAACCATGTTAAATTGGTGTCTCTATTGTGTGTGGTGATTTGTGCATTGCTTTGATTACTATTGTTGATATTGCCATTGATATATTGGATAATATTGTTTGAGTAAAGAAAAGTAAAAAGTGATCTTATATTATTCATCCCCCTCTTAGTATAAGCTTGTGTTCTTCAATTGGTATCAAAGCGGGTTCCTTCGAAAGAGTTTAACAGCTTGAAGGAAAAGCTCACAAGAACACAGATGGATTCTTAGAATGGATCTTTAGGGAATTCAACACCATTGTTCGATGGGAACAATTATGTACTTTGGAGTATGAGAATGAAGATTCACCTAATGGCACTTGGGAATGAAATATGGGAAGCAGTTGAGAATGGATACATACCACCAACTACTCCACCTATAGATAAAGATGGTAAGCTCCTACAACTGAATAATTCAAAGGTAATGAATGGAATTTTAAAGGGTTTGCATGAAATAAAGTTTATAAAGGTTATGCATTGCACATAAGCAAAGGAAATTTGGGATAAGTTGAAAGGTATATATGAGGGAGACAAAAAGGTCAAAAGGGTAAAGTTGCAAAATTACAAGAGAACATTTGAAGACCTAAAGATGAAGGATGAGGAAAACATTGTTGCATATCTACTTCATGTGGATGAGGTTGTTAACTCCATGCAAGGACTTGGGCTTAAAGTTGAAGAAACAGATGTTTGTGATAAGATTTTAAGGTCACTCCCAAAAAGGTATAGTGAAAATATTTCAGCTATAGAAGAGTCAAAAGATATTGAACTTTTGACAAGGGATGAATTACATGGAATTCTCACAGCTTTTGAGATGAGAATAAAAGAGGAACCTATTCCCAAAAAAGAAGCAACCTTCAAAGCTACTAAGAAGACAAAGGGTAAGAAGTCAGATTCAAGCAATGAGTTATCCAGTGATGAAGAAGCAAATTATGGTAGAAGGAACAAGGACTCAAGAAAGTATAAAGGTACAAAATTAGTTAGATGTTTCAATTATGGAAAATATGGTCACTATGCATCTGATTGTCCAGAGGCTAGAAATAGCAATGATGAAGAAAAATAGGATCATAAGAACAGGGAAACAAGAAAACATAGGTACCAAAAGAAAAGCAGGGATGGACAAGGCAAGCAAGGAAAGAAGTTTTTCCAAAGGCATAAGAAGAGTTTTTATGCAGACAAGGCAGGTAAGAGTTCAAGTGATAGTGATGAAAGTTCCTCAAATAATGATGAAGATGAAATTCTATTTTTGGTAGAAGAAAAATAAGTGGTTAGAAATAGGTCACCAATAATTCTCAAGTGTTTTAGATGTGGTAACTTTGGTCATCTTGAAGATAGTTGTACAAGGAATGGATTTAGTTTTAGTGATGATGAATATGAAGATACACTTGAAGGTCCAAGAAGAAAGTCTTCTTATGGCAATAGAAGAAGAAGGAAGTGCTTCTATTGAAGATAAATTAGAAAGGAATGAAGATGATCCTAAAGGTAAAGAAATAGAGGAAGAATCAGAGAAAGGAGAAGTTGATCTTGAGGGTGAGCTTATTTCTACTCTTGATGCATTAAGGAAGGTAAGAAAGTAGAACTCAAAACTCAAGCTTCAATTTCAAGAATGTGATGAAGAGAAAGGAAAGCTTATAGAAGATCTAACCAACTCAATAGCTAAGACAAGGAGATTTAAAGAGAAGTTAGAGGCTAAGGTTTTAGAATGTGAAAGGTTAGAGCATGAAGTAGCTTTACTAAGGAAGGAAGTAAAAGAGTCTAAAGATAAGCTACACAGGTTTGGGAGAAGCTCAAAGAACTTGGATAAGATTATCAAGGTACAAATATCTTCATCAAACAAGATAGGACTTGGTTTTGAATAGGTACAAAGAGAACAAGGAGAGGAGTCAATCTCAAGCTCCAAGGAAGAAGAAGCTTCAGAAGAAGAGAGTGTAAGAGAAAGTGAGACTTCTGAGGAAGAGTTGGACAATAGAAAGTTCAACAAGGAAAGGAACAATGCACAAATGAGGAACAGATGGAATAGGAAGCAACACAGGGTAAAAGAGACTAAGAGACCAATGGGGTCAAGGCAAGGTAGTTTCAATGGATGATGCTTCTCATGTCACAGGTTTGGGCACAAGGCTACATAGTGCAGGACACATGAAAGATAGGAATATGGGAATTTCAGAAACATACATCTCTTTCAAGGGTATTGCTACTCTTGTAATCAGTTTGGTCACAAGGTAGTAAATTGCAGGGTTCATGATAGGAATGGATATGGCTTCACCAGGAGAAACCCCAAGATATTTGCACCTTTAAGGAATAACAACATTAAGTGTTATAAGTGCAATAATGATGGGCATACAACAAAGTGGTGTAGAGCAAAAATTCTAGAGACAAGCAGGAACATGAATATTCAGAGGAATCAAAAGGATCAGTTGAGGAAGAAAGTGGACAAAGGTAAAGATCAGTGCATGTTGGGAGTAGAGATACTCCCACCCCAGAATTAACCACCTCAAGAGGAGGTGGGGGAGGGGCTAAGCTAAGAGTCTCATTCTTAGCCCCAAGCCCCAAAGGTGACCCTTTGCCATTGATGTCAAAGGGGGAGAGATTTGAGTTAGGGGGAGAGCATTCATTCAGGGGGAGCAGTTTCTCAGGGGAGCAGAACTGAAAAAGGTAAAGGAAATGGTAAAAGGAAAATGGGTTGCCATCAATGACAAAGGGGAGATTGTTGGAAATATGAGCAAGGTTTGTTGTCATTGATGTCAAGAAGATGATGTCTAAGTTTTGATGTTATTAATGTCCTCTAGTGGTTTTTCCAACAAGGCAAAGAAGCAGGTTTAATGGAAATAATAATATTATAATATATAATATTATAATATTTAGTTATAGGTTGGTTTGAAGAAAAATAAAGGCCAAGGAGTTATAAAATTATTATTCCTCCAAAAGACCCATGTGATAGATTTTAAAGTCTTAGGTTTAAATTATTTAAATTTAAATATTTTACCCTAAGGTAAAATTTAAATTTAAATTAATTTAAGCACCAAAATAAAATTTGAATAAATTTGAATTAAAGGTTCATCGACGTGTTTGGAAATATGGCGCATTGCATATAAAAGGGGGTAAGTTTTACCTTAAAATATTATCCATGCGAATAATGAATGACCTAAGTGAAATCGTGCGCAGTGATTGGAGAAGGAATATATCACATGTGCTTTAAGGCTTAGGAAGGTAGACAAGGGGATAAAGTTGAGTGGAGCATCATTCATATTCAAAGCATTGGGTAGCATGGTTGGTAGCTAGGGGCTATGCTAAGTCGCTCGTAGGTGACAGGTCATGGGTTCGATCCATGTGATCGTTGTTTTGCAAGGCAGAAGATTGTTTGATTTGCATCATCGATTGAAGGACAAAAGGAAGGGTGCACCTTACCTTTTGCGTGAGGGCACGTAGCCCACTTGGTGGGCATGCATTGTGCAGAGGCGCTTGGAAGAAGGGGATCGGGTGTTCGAATCCCACCAAGGCCTTTTGGTGTGGTTTACAAAGGTATGCGCTCACATTTGCTAAGGTTAAAGTTGCATCCAAAAATTGAAAGGTGTGAAAATTAATTTTTAATTTTCCCAAAGTTTTATTAAGTTAAAATTGCATAGTGGGAAAAATTAAAAGGGTTTATAAGCTATAGAGGGAGATAAAAGGGGAAGTAAAGTTTTAATATTGTGTTTAATTTTTAGTGGTTAAAGTTTATAAAAGGAGTAATAAGGTATGCCAAGGGTGTTATATGTTATATAAAGTCATATTGTGAAAATTGATTTGAAAGGAGAAATAAGGTATAGTTGAGATTTAATACTTGGCATGGTGAAATATTTTTGAAGGAAAATATTGAGGATAGATTTTTGATATCTAACCATTGAGATTTTCAAAGAGGTTGATTGTGATTGAGACAAGTTTTGAGGTCAAATCTTCTTCAAACAAAAGGTATGGGCACATCTTCCTTGTGAGTGAAATATTGTTGGATTGGATGTTGTGAATGCTAAGTTGGAGTGAAAAGGTTTGTTTGATAAGCATTGTTGAGTAAGATTTCATGTGCATGATTGGTAAATGTTTGTGAGAACATTTGAGTGAGAAATTGAGAACTATCTTGAACTAGGGTTTGAGAAATATCATGAGTATCATTGTTATGTGAGATTGTTTGATAAGCATTGTTGGAAATATTTGAGTAAGCTTTCATGTGCTTGATTAGGGTTTGTGAAAAAATGAGTATCATTGTTATGTGAATTTGGAATCATCTTGAGTCAAGGTTGAGTTCCATAGTGTAGTTGTTGAAAGTATAGTGAAACACTTGGTTAGGGTTTGTAAGCAAGTTGTGTTTCATTGAGTGATTGGTTGAGTGGAGTTGATTGAGCATAGTTGATTGAAAGTGTTGGAGTGATAGTTCAAGTTCTGTGAAATAAATTGTTCTTTATTTTAATTTGAGAAAGAGATTGAAAGTGATTGAGTGTGAAACATATTGAGTCTCTTAAGGTGTTTTGTGAGTATTTGAGTGTGAAACATATTGAGTCTCTAACAATTCTCTATATGCTTTTGTTCAAAACAAGATTATGTGTGAAACTTGTTTGTGTGATTGAAGAGGTTTTTGTGAGAGATTGAGTTGAGTTTTGGTGGGAGTTGAGTAAGCTTTTGTGGAAGCTTAAAATGAGATTTGAGGTAAGTCTTGGTGAAGACTTGTTGGGAAGCGTTGTTAGATTTGAGGAAGTTTGGGAAGATTGAGAGTTTTAGAGTAAGTTCTTGAGAGGACTTGTGGATATATTTGAGGTAAGTCTTTGAGAAGACTTGTGAGTAGAGTTGATTGATTGATTTGTTCAAACCTTGAGTTAAGGTTTGGGGTAGATCTAGCAGAGTTGATTTGTGATTGGATCAAGCTTTGTGTTAAGGCTTGAGGATAGATTTGAGGATAGAGTTTGGTGCATATTTGAGGATAGGTTTGTGCTAGAAAGAGATAGATATTGAGTATATTTGTGCTAGATCGAAGGACTGTGTTTAGTGCAGATTTGAGATAGATATTGAGCAGATTTGTGCTAGATCGAAGGATTGTGTTTAGTGTATATTTGAGATAGATATTGAGTATATTTGTGCTAGACTGAAGGACTGTGTTTAGTGCATATTTGAGATAGATGAGTAAGCTTTGGAGGTGATAGAGTAGAGGATAGTAGTCTCTAGTGGATAGAGATCCATTAGCTAGGTAGTGAGGATAGAGGTCTTGAGTGAGGATAGAGTCTTCAGTGGAGAGAGATCCACAAGCTAGTGTAGTGGAGGTAGTAGTCTTCTAGAGGATCACCATCTAGAGTAGAGGAGAAGGAGTTCTCCTATGGATAGATATCCATGAACTAGTTGAGGGGATTGGTGTCTCCTGTGGATAGGTATCCATAAACTTGATTAGGGATTGGTGTCTCCTTTGGATAGAGGTCCATAAACATTGTAATAGGGAAAGGATTCCCAAGATATTTGTTGAGAAAATTTTAGTGAAATATTTTCTCCGTGGAGTAGCCCACATTGGGTGAACCACGTTAAATTGGTGTCTCTATTGTGTGTGGTGATTTGTGCATTGCTTTGATTACTATTGTTGATATTGCATTGATATATTGGATAATATAGTTTGAGTAAAGAAAAGTAAAAAGTGGTCTTATACTGTTCACCCCCTCTCAGTATAAGCTTGTGTTCTTCAATTGGTATCAGAGCGGGTTCCTTCGAAAGAGTTTAATAGCTTGAAGGAAAAGCTCTCAAGAACATAGATGGATTCTCAGAATGGATCTTCAGGGAATTCAGCACCATTGTTCGATGGGAACAATTATGCACTTTGGAGTATGAGGATGAAGATTCACCTAATGGCACTTGGAAATGAAATATGGGAAGCAGTTGAGAATGGATACATACCACCAACTACTCCACCTATAGATAAATATGGTAAGCTCCTACATCTAAATAATTCAAAGGCAATGAATGGAATTTTAAAGGGTTTGCGTGAAATAGAGTTTATAAAGGTTATGCATTGCACATCAACAAAGGAAATTTGGGATAAGTTGAAAGGTATATATGAGGGAGACAAAAAGGTCAAAAGGGTAAAGTTGCAAAATTACAAGAGAACATTTGAAGACCTAAAGATGAAGGATGAGGAAAACATTGTTGCATATCTACTTCGTGTGGATGAGGTTGTTAACTCCATGCAAGGACTTGGGCTTAAAGTTGAAGAAATAGATGTTTGTGATAAGATTTTAAGGTCACTCCCAAAAAGGTATAGTGAAAATATTTCAGCTATAGAAGAGTCAAAAGATATTGAAACTTTTGACAAGGGATGAATTACATGGAATTCTCACAGCTTTTGAGATGAGAATAAAAGAGGAACCTATTCCCTAGAAAGAAGCAACCTTCAAAGCTACTAAGAAGACAAAGGGTAAGAAGTCAGATTCAAGCAATGAGTCATCCAGTGATGAAGAAGCAAATTATGGTAGAAGGAACAAGGACTCAAGAAAGTATAAAGGTACAAAATCAGTTAGATGTTTCAATTGTGGAAAATATGGTCACTATGCATCTGATTGTCCAGAGGCTAGAAATAGCAATGATGAAGAAAAATAGGATCATAAGAACAGGGAAACAGAAAAACACAGGTACCAAAAGAAAAGCAGGGATGGACAAGGCAAGCAAGGAAAGAAGTTTTTCCAAAGGCATAAGAAGAGTTTTTATGCAGACAAGGTAGGTAAGAGTTCAAGTGATAGTGATGAAAGTTCCTCAAATAATGATGAAGATGAAATTCTATTTCTGGAAGAAGAAAAGAAGTGGTTAGAAAAAGGTCACCAATAATTCTCAAGTGTTTTAGATGTGGTAACTTTGGTCATCTTGAAGATAGTTGTACAAGGAATGGATTCAGTTTCAGTGATGATGAATATGAAGATGCACTTGAAGGTCCAAAGAAGAAAGTCTACTTATGGCAATAGAAGAAGAAGGAAGTGCTCCTATTGAAGATAAATCAGAAAGGAATGAAGATGATCCTAAAGGCAAAGAAATAGAGGAAGAATCAGAGAAAGGAGAAGTTGATCTTGAGGGTGAACTTATTTCTGCCCTTGATGCATTAAGGAAGGTAAGAAAGCAGAACTCAAAACTCAAGCTTCAATTTCAAGAATGTGATGAAGAGAAAGGAAAGCTTATAGAAGATCTAACCAACTCAATAGCTAAGACAAGGAGATTTAAAGAGAAGTTAGAAGCAAAGGTTTTAGAATGTGAAAGGTTAGAGCATGAAGTAGCTTCACTAAGGAAGGAAGTAAAAGAGTCTAAAGATAAGCTACACAGGTTTGGGAGAAGCTCAAAGACCTTGGATAAGATTATCAAGGTACAAAGATCTTCATCAAACAAGATAGGTCTTGGTTTTGAACAAGTACAAAGAGAACAAGGAGAGGAGTCAATCTCAAGCTCCAAGGAAGAAGAAGCTTTAGAAGAAGAGAGTGTAAGAGAAAGTGAGTCTTCTGAGGATGAGTTGGACAATAGAAAGTTCAACAAGGAAAGGAACAATGCACAAATGAGGAACAGATGGAATAGGAAACAACATAGGGTAAAAGAGACTAAGAGACCAATGGGGTCAAGGCAAGGTAGTTTCAATGGATGATGCTTCTCATGTCATAGGTTTGGGCACAAGGCTACATAGTGCAGGACACATGAAAGATAGGAATATGGGAATTTCAGAAATATACATCTCTTTCAAGGGTATTGCTACTCTTGTAATCAGTTTGGTCACAAGGCAGTAAATTGCAGGGTTCATGATAGGAATGGATATGGCTTCACCAGGAGAAACCCCAAGATATTTGCACCTTTAAGGAATAACAACATTAAGTGTTATAAGTGCAATAATGATGGGCATACAACAAAGTGGTGTAGAGCAAAAATTCTAGAGACAAGCAGGAACAAGAATATTCAGAGGAATCAAAAGGATCAGTTGAGGAAGAAAGTGGACAAAGGTAAAGATCAGTGCATGCTGGGAGTAGAGATACTCCCACCCTAAAATTAACCACCTCAAGAGGAGGTGGGGGAGGGGCTAAGCTAAGAGTCTCATTCTTAGCCCCAAGCCCCAAAGGTGACCCTTTGCCATTGATGTCAAAGGGGGAGAGATTTGAGTTAGGGGGAGAGCATTCAGTCAGGGGAGCAGTTTCTCAGGGGAGCAAAACTAAAAAAGGTAAAGGAAATGGTAAAAGGAAAATGGGTTGCCATCAATGACAAAGGGGGAGATTGTTGGAAATATGAGCAAGGTTTGTTGTCATTGATGTCAAGAAGAGAGCAAGGTTTGTTGTCATTGATGTCAAGAATATGATGACCAAGTTTCATTGTCATCCATGCATTTATGTCAAAAGGTTGATGTCCAAGTTTTGGTGTTATTAATGTCCTCCAATGGTTTTTCCAACAAGGCAAAGAAGCAGGTTTAATGGAAATAATAATATTATAATATATAATATTATAATATTTTAGGTTACAGGTTGGTTTGAAGAAAAACGAAGGCCAAGGAGTTATAAAATTATTATTCCTCCAAAAGACCCATGTGATAGATTTTAAAGTCTTAGGTTTAAATTATTTAAATTTAAATATTTTACCCTAAGGTAAAATTTAAATTTAAATTAATTTAAGTGCCAAAATAAAATTTAAATTTGAATTAAAGGTTCATCGACGTGTTTGGAAATATGGTGCATTGCATATAAAAGGGGTAAGATTTATCTTAAAATATTATCCATGCGAATATCGAATGACCAAGTGAAATCGTGCACAGTGATTGGAGAAGGAATATATCGCATGTGCTTTAAGTCTTAGGAAGGTAGACAAGAGGATAAAGTCGAGTGGAGCACCGTTCATATTGCCAAGCATTGGGTAGCACAGTTGGCAGCCAGAGGCTGCGCTAGGTCACTCGCAGGTGATAGGTCATGGGTTCGATCCACGCGATCTTTATTTTGCAAGAGGAGAGAGTTTGATTTGCATCATCGGTTGAAGGACAAAAGGAAGGGGTGCACCTTACCTTTTGCGTGAGGGCACGTAGCCCACTTGGTGGGTGCGCATTGTGTGGAGGCGCTTGGAAGAAGGGGATCGGGTGTTCGAATCCCACCAAGGCCTTTTGGTGTGGTTTACAAAGGTATGCACTCACATTTGCTAAGGTTAAAGTTGCATCCAAAAATTGTGAGGTGTGGAAATTAATTTTTAATTTTCCAAAGTTTTATTAAGTTAAAATTGCATAGTGGGAAAAATTAAAAGGGTTTATGAGCTATAAGAGGGAGATAAAAGGGTGAGTAAAGTTTTAATTTTGTGTTTAAATTTTTGGTTGTTAAAGTTTATAAAAGGAGTAATAAGGTATGCCAAGGGTGTTATATGTTATATGTTGAAATAAAGTCATATTGTGAAAATTGATTTGAAAGGAGAAATAAGGTATAGTTGAGATTTAATACTTTGGCATGGTGAAATATTTTTGAAGGAAAATATTGAGGATAGATTTTTGATATCTAACCATTGAGATTGTCAAAGAGGGTGATTGTGATTAAGACAGGTTTTGAGGTCAAAACTTCTTCAAACAAAAGGTATGGGCACATCTTCCTTGTGAGTGAAATATTGTTGGATTGGATGTTATGAATGCTAAGTTGGAGTGAAAAGGTTTGTTTGATAAGCATTGTTGAGTAAGCTTTCATGTGCATGATTGGTAAATGTTTGTGAGAACATTTGAGTGAGAAATTGAGAACTATCTTGAACTAGGGTTTGAGAAATATCATGAGTATCATTGTTATGTGAGATTGTTTGATAAGCATTGTTGGAAATATTTGAGTAAGCTTTCATGTGCTTGATTAGGGTTTGTGAAAAAGACCATGAGTATCATTGTTATGTGAATTTGGAATCATCTTGAGTCAAGGTTGAGTTCCATAGTGTGAGTTGTTGAAAGCATAGTGAAACACTTGGTTAGGGTTTGTAAGCAAGTTGTGTTTCATTGAGTGATTGGTTGAGTGGAGTTGATTGAGCATAGTTGATTGAAAGTGTTGGAGTGATAGTTCAAGTTCTATGAAACAAATTGTTCTTTATTTAATTTGAGAAAGAATTAAAGTGATTGAGTGTGAAACATATTGAGTCTCTAACAATTCTCTATATGTTTCTATGGTTAAACAATTTTTGAGAGTTTGAGAAGTGATTAAGTTGATTGTTGTGAGTGTGAAACATATTGAGTCTCTAACCATTCTCTATATGTTTCTGTAAGTTAAAACAAGATTTTGTGTGAAACTTGTTTGTGTGATTGAAGAGGTTTTTTGTGAGAGATTGAGTTGAGTTTTGAATGCAAGCTTTGTGATAAGTTTTGGTGGGTTAAGTTTTGTGAAATTTGGTTGAGTATTGGGTTAAGGAGAGTTGAGTAAGCTTTTGTGGAAGCTTACAAGAAGGATTGAGGTAAGTCTTGGTGAAGACTTGTTGATTAGTAGGATTTGAGATTTGAGGTAAGTCTTTGTGAAGACTTGTGGATAGATTAGTGTGAGATTTTGTGGAAGCTTACAATATATTTGAGGTAAGTCTTGGTGAAGACTTGAGAGCAGTTAGAGCAAGTTCTAGAGAGGACTTGTGGATATATTTGAGGTAAGTCTTTGAGAAGACTTGTGAGTAGAGTTGATTGATTGATTTGTTCAAACCTTGAGTTAAGGTTTGGGGTAGATATAGTAGAGTTGATTTGTGATTGGATCAAGCTTTGTGTTAAGGCTTGAGGATATATTTGAGGATAGATTTTGGTGTATATTTGAGGATAGGTTTGTGCTAGATAGAGATAGATATTGAGCATATTTGTGCTAGATCAAAGGACTATGTTTAGTGTATATTTGAGATAGATATTGAGTATATTTGTGCTAGATCGAAGGACTATGTTTAGTGTAGATTTGAGATAGATATTGAGAAGATTTGTGCTAGATCGAAGGACTATGTTTAGTGCAGATTTGAGATAGATATTGAGCAGATTTGTGCTAGATCAAAGGATTGTGTTTAGTGTAGATTTGAGATAGAGCTGAGATCAAGCTTTGGAGGTGATAGAGTAGAGGACAGTAGTCTCCAGTGGATAGAGATCCATTAGCTAGGGTAGTGAGGATAGAGGTCTTCTGAGTGAGGATAGAGTCTTGTGGAGAGAGATCCACAAGCCAGAGCAGTGGAGGTAGTAGTCTTCTAGAGGATCACCAACTAGAGCAGAGGAGAAGGAGTTCTCCTATGGATAGAGATCCATGAACCAGCTAAGGGGATTGGTGTCTCCTGTGGATAGGCATCCATGAACTTGATTAGGGGATTGGTGTCTCCTTTGGATAGAGGTCCATAAACATTGTAATAGGGAAAGGATTCCCAAGAGATTTGTTGAGAAAATTTTAGTGAAATATTTTCTCCGTGGAGTAGCCCACATTGGGTGAACCACGTTAAATTGGTGTCTCTATTGTGTGTGGTGATTTGTGCATTGCTTTGATTACTGCTGTTGATATTGCCATTGATATATTGGATAATATTGTTTGAGTAAAGAAAAGTAAAAAGTGGTCTTATACTGTTCACCCCCCTCTCAGTATAAGCTTGTGTTCTTCACAATGTATGTGAAGATGATGTGGACCATGTATACAAAAATGCAATGGATGCAATATGAATGACTAAGCAAAATTTGTTTATTATATATATATATATAATATCACTTCAGGTGTAGAACACTCTCAAGTGTATAATGTTCAATGGCTCAGGTTCTTCTATTCCCTCGAGACTGGCAAGCTTGTACATTCTAGGACCAACTTCTATTTTATTACAAATGGACCTAACCAATTAGATGTAAATTTGTCATGAAAGTGTGGTAAGACATTGGTGTTTTACTTATTTTTCTTGAGGACGAGATCTCCTACTTGGAATTCACATGGATGAAATTTGGCATTATAAGCACGCTTGATATGATCTTGAAATACTCATAGATGCTCCAAGGTATTGATTAACCTTTTATCGAGTGTGAGTTGGTCAAGACGTGCTTGTCTAGAAGTATTGTCATCCATGAATTCTTGTAATAAAATGCGTAGTGAGGGGATATCGAGATCAAGAGGTATAATTGCTTTGACATCGTAGACCAATGAAAATGGTGTTGCCTTTGTACATGTGTGAATGCTAGTTTGATAAGCCCATAATGCTAAGGGATTTGGCTATGCCAATATCTATGATTATCTTTGACTAGTTTCTTTAGAATGGCTATCAAGGTCTTATTGGTTGCCTCAGCTTATCCATTTCCTTATGGGTATTTAGAAGTCAAAAAACTATGTTGGATATAATATTTTTCATAAAATTTTCGAACATCCTTATTCTTGAAAGACTTTCATTATCAAAAATTATCTTTGAGGGAATGCCAAAACAACATATAATATGTTGGAGTATGAACTCTGCAATTATAGGTCCTCTTGTACTGGTCATTGGAATTGCCTCGAACCACTTTGAATTTATGTTGTCCCAATGAGGGAGGTAAGATTTTACTAATCAGATCGAGACCCCATTGGGAAAAGGGCCAAAGACTTTGAATGGGTTGTAACACTTGCGATGGTACATGAGTTAAGTTTGTATATTATTGATATTTTGACATTTCTTTACATAGTTGCAATAGTCATTTTCCATGGAAGGCTAGTAGTAGCCCATACACAAAATATGCTTTGCAATGGCCATACCACTGAATGGCTACCACAAGTACCATCATGGGCCTTAGATATGGACCATTGTACCTCTATGGGCTTTAGACATCAAAGTAAGATACCATCATAACCATGTTTATACAACACATCCCCTAAAAGAGTGCAATGAGCTAGCTTTTATTTGAATGTGCGTTTGGTAGTTCGTGACAAATATGTAGGGAGAATACCAAACTTGATAAAGTTATTTACTTGATTAAGCCAAGGCTCGTATGGCTCTACATGAATGAAGTGAACATATTTTTCATCTTTAGACTCAACCTATTTAATTGCAAATTTGGACATTATTCTAATAATTAGCGGTTGGACTTCTCCTATGGGATTTTTTAGAATCAATGATCCTAGAGAGGCCATCGTATCTGTAAATCTATTAGTCGAACGAAGTAAGTTATCAATCTCGTACCAGTCAAAATTTGCAAGCAATTTCATTGCTATTTCATTGTAAAGTTTTAATACTGAATCTTTACATTGGAAAGTTCTCTTTACTTGATAAACTACAAGTTGGGAGTCACCAAAGATCCTTATACACTTGATGCCAATAATGATTGTTGCTTGAATATCTAGGATTAAGTCTTCATACTTTGCGTTGTTATTTGTGCATGGGAAGTTGAGTTTGAATGATGAAGGGATGGGCATCCCTTATGATGTATAAAATATGACTCTTGCACCTTGTCCTTTCTCACACTTTGATCCATAAAAGAATAAGGTGTTGTCCATATCGTCTTCAAGGGTGACATGTTCTTCTTGTTCAGATATGTTAGACTGAATAATCTGGCAACTTGATAAACAAATGTTGATCGTTAGGAAGCGAAGATTCTATGAGCTGATCAACTATCACCTGACCCTTGATGGATTTTTGGCTAATAAATTTGATATCGAATTCTATTAAGAGCATAATATATTTTGCAATATGGGTGTTGTTGTATGTGCACATCATCATGTAACACAAAGGGTTTTCTCGAGCTAGGATATAAGTGGTGTGACTTACCATGTAACATATAAGTTTCTTAGTGGCTAAAACCACTACTAAACATAATTTTTCCACATATACGTATCTAGTTTCATAGCTCACCAATGTTCAAATAATATAATAAATTGCTTGGTCTCTTTGATTTTCATTCTTTTGTGCAAGCATTGTCTCCAATGCAAAATCTATGGCTGAGATATAAAGATGAAATGGAACTCCAGGGTGTGGTGATGTTATAATCTATGGAGAGGCTAGATACTATTTCATGTCATTGAAAGCCTATTGACACTCCTTGGTCCTTGTGAAAGTGACCCCCTTTTGTAGAAGGTGATTAAATGGCTTGTATTTATCAAAGAGTTGTGTAATGAAGCAACAAATCACTTGAATCTTTTCTTATAATCTATGCAACTCCTTAAGGTTTGTTGGGAGCAACATTTTTCTAATGTCTTTGACCTTGTTTGGGTCCACTTCGATGCCTCACTTGAAGACAATGAAACTTATAAGTTTAATTTATGTAGCTCCAAAGATCCATTTCTTAGGGTTCAACCTCACCTTATGCTCTAAAAGCCGATCAAAAACTTTACTTAATACATCGATATAATCAAGATGTGTTTTAGATTTTTCTATTAAATCATCCACATAATATTTAATGATTTTATGCATGTAGTCATAAAAGATGTATGTCATAGCACGTTGATACATAGCTCCTACATTTTTAAGGCCAAATGGCATTACTTTTTAACAAAAGGTCTCCCAAGGCATCGTAAATACCATTTTGTGTTGATCATTAGGATCAATTCGAATTTGGTTGTATCTTGAAAAACCCTCCATTAAGGAAAGCATTTTGTGGCCTATAGTAGAGTTTATTAGAGCACCGATGTTGGCTAAGGGAAATTCATCCTTAGGACACACTTTATTTAGATCTCAAAAATACGTACATATGCAAATCCTCCCGTTAGGTTTACGAATGAGTACCATGTTTGAAAGCCACTCAGGATAGTCAATGGGTTGAATGAAATCCATATCTAATAGTTCCTAAAGTTCTTTTTTTTTTGATAGGTAACAGATTATTTACAGCGGGTTTTTTGAATAGGATCCCAAAACCTTAATTACAGTAGTAGCCGAAGCATTGAAAAAGAAAACAGAAAGATCGGCCCAGCCCCGGGGCCCTGAAGACTACAGAAAACAAAAAGCCACAAAAAACCTTCACAAAACCGAGATTCTTCATAGAAACCAGCATCCACAAAAACCAAGAATCTTTGGAACGACAAAGGCCAGATGGGCCTAGCTAACTGGGCCCTGAGCCGTCCTCAGCCCGCTCGGACTGGCGCTGGACCTTGGCAGAGCTTTCCTCCAGCTTGCGACAGAGCTCGGACAAAGCCTTGGCGGCATGAGAAGCAGCTTGGGCAGCAGTGTTGAGGGAACCGATCGCTGTTTCCAGGAGGCCTCTGAGCGCCAGATTCTGCAATTTGTCGTCGGACTCGGAGCTGATCACAGTGGGCTCCGGGATCTCTGATTTAACGTTCTTGGAGCTCCCCGCAGCCCAGCTGGGCCCGGGGGATGCCCTTTTGCGGCCAGAGCTAGGAGGCAGGGCCCCGCCTGGGCCTTTGCTCGAAGCCCTGCAATTGCGGGTTGGCCTGCGACGCTTCAGGGAAGAGGAATCATCGGGAGAGGGGGAGCCCTTGGCGGCAGGGGATCCAGCGGGAGAAATGCCTTCTTCAGGGGGCGGGACAGATGAGAGGGGGGAATGTTGTGCAGCTGGGGTTGGTTGGCCAGGGCATGCCTATAGAGGACAGCCATGAGCCCTTGGTGCATGGGCCGGGAATGGTTCCTGCGAGCACGATCAATGGTCAAACCCAGGGAGTAGAAGAGGAAACGCGGAGTGCTGATGAGGGTTGCTCCTCGAAGATGATTAAAGTAGCTTAAATGAAAGCTATACAGTCGCTGCTCTGGATCGTCACAGGTAATGTATTGCATTACCGGGACGATGGCTTCGTCGAAAGGCATCGGGAGGTGAGAGCGGAGCAGGTTTGCTTTGTCCCACTGATGGTCTGGGAAGCGGGAGAGCTCCTCTTCCCAGTTGTGTTTGTCACGCCTGACAACGCGGCCTTTCTCTTCATGGTGGAGGCCGGTGACCTCCGTGAGGAAATCCTTGGAGACTTTGAAATGGAGGCCCTTGACTGTAACTTCGCCTTCGTTCCACGTATCCAGGAAACCCTGGGTGATCTCGTCCTCATGGCCTACGAATTTACTAAAAAATGGGGTGAATTTTTTAGCATCAGAGAATAAGCGGGCGGGACCGCTCAACTCAAGGGCAGGAGGCTCCAGGAAGACGGTTTTGGAAGCCATGGGGGCCAAGCTGGCAGGGCAGGGACAAAGGGGGCAGAGAGTGCCAGACCAGGGGAGAAGGAGCAGGGGAAGGAGAGCACGACAGAGGGATGGGACAGCGAGGGGAATATAAAGGCCGTGCGGGGGCCTTTGGAGGGGGAGCACCGCCAGCTTTGGAAAGGGGCACACGCGGCTGGAAGCGACACGACGGGGAAGGGGCTGAGGGGGCGCGCCAGACTGCTGACACGCGAGGAAGGGAATGGGCCACTGCCAAAGCGCCAGATGCCTAACTCTGAGCGGGGGAACGCCGGGAGAGAACCGCGCCGGACTGGACCGCGATCGGGTTGGCATGGCACGGGAATCCGTAGTCACAGAGATCGAAGCGGGAAGGACGGGGAGGTCTGGTATGCATAGAGAATTGGGACTGCCAGAGCTGCCAGCTGGCCAACGCGGGTATCTGACAAGGCAAGGGGCACGAGCCGCCACGAGGAGGATCGGGATGATCCCCTCGCGGACAGGGTGGCCAGCCGACGGGTCGACACGGGGGCGAGAAGCCCCGGGCCTCAGAAGCGCACGTCGGGGGGACTTCGCCGCCCTGCCACGGGGAAGCCTAGACACCAGTGTTAACAGCATGGTCGGAATGATCCTGCAGCACAATTTGGACTAGGCCTACAGGGAAGTGCGAGGACCAGGTGGTGAAATCTTCAGCGGTAATGGCTAGATTTGCCATGAAATCAGCAGCCCTGTTACCTTCTCTGAACACGTGCTGAAAGGTGTGATCGGGGAAGCCCTGAAGAATGAAGAGGGCCTCCCGGATGGAATTATGGAATCGCCAGGAGCAGGACTCAGGCTTGCTGGCGGCTCTGATTACGACTTGGGAATCGCCTTCGATGATGATTTTCGGGGGGGAGCCCCTGAGAGCCGAGAGACCACTGAGCAGGCCGGCAGCTTCGGCAAAATTGTTGGTTTGCCTGCCCAGCGGGACCGCGAAGGCAGTGACCAGATTCCCGGAACAGTCTCTGATGACCCCGCCAGCCCCAGAGGGCCCGGGGTTGCCTTTGGAGGCACCGTCGAAATTGAGCTTAAGCCAACCGGGGGGAGTCCACCTGGTTAGGGAGCGCCGGGAGGGGGCGGGAGGGGAGGCAGGGGGGAGAGCTGAATGCCGAGGGAGGAGAGCAGGGAGGCTTCGCTCGAACGTCGGGGGTCCACAGAAAGGGGAATGAAGCGGGAATTCTCGGTGGCAAAGGAGACTGCTTTGGTCGCTAACCACTGGGGGGAGCAGGCCGGGGAGGAAAAGGCTCGCCTGTTACGCTCGAGCCAAATTTTCCAGAGCATATGAGGAAGGCAGGCCTTCCAGAGGAAGCAGAGAAAGGGATGGGCAAAGGGGGTGGGCCACTGAGACAGGAGATCAGAAATGGAATTGGGGGCCGCCCATTGAACGGAGAAATGGGAGAGGATGAGGCCCAGAACTTCGGAGGAGAAAGAGCAGTTTATGAAAAGGTGATTGGTTGACTCCCAGGCGGCACGGCAGAGGAAGCATCTGTTGGGGATCTGGAAGCCTCTCTTGATCAGATTTTTGATCGTGAGGATTCTGTTTTGGACGGCCACCCAAACGAAATGGCTGATTTTGGGGATCAAATTCTTGGCCCAGACCTGCTGGGTCGGGAAGGTGGTCGCTCCCGGGGTTCTCTGAATATGGTAAGCAGACTTGACTAAAAAAATGCCACTGGGAGAGCCATGCCACACGCATCTATCACTGTCTCCAAAAGAAGGGATGACCGTCGCACTGAGGATGCGCTGAAGTCTGGCAGCTTGAAGCGGGAACCTGGGGTTCAGGATGGGTTTCCAGATGGTCCGCCCCTGGAGGCTGGGTCATGTAGTCAGACGCTCTGGGGCCTCGGTCCGCAAGCCCAGGTTTGAGGAGGAGTTCCCTATCCGAGCTCAGGGCCTCGTCGAGAATCCATCTGTCCTCCCAGAAGTCAATCTTGGCACCGTCTCCAAGAATCCATCTGGTCCCTTGCTGAACAATATCTCTGGTGGAAAGCAGGGCCTTCCAGAAGGCAGATCCGTCATGGGGCTGGGTGTCCCCGAGGAAGGGGTGGTTGTGGCAGTACTTCCTACGCACAATGCAAACCCATTCATCGGAGGTATTGGTGTGAACCTTCCAGGCATGTTTGGACAGAAGGGCCTTGTTCATGGGAACCACCCGTCTGAGCCCGATCCCTCCCTCTCCTTTGGGGTGGCAGACCAGGGGCCAGGAGACCGGGGGAATCCTTTTCTTGTCTTCGCAGCCCGACCAGAGAAAGCGTTTCTGAATTTGCTCAATGAGAGTAGCGATGGAGGCCGAAATTCTGAAGACAGACATGAAGTATATCGGAATGCTTTGGAGGACAGACGCCAAGAGGGTGGCTCTGCCGGCCTGCGAGAGAAGGTGGCCTTTCCAGGGGGCGAGTTTCCTTTGGATCCGCTCAATCACCCCATTCCATAGCACCTTGGAAGACGCCCCTGTGAACAGAGGAAGCCCGAGGTAGGAAGAGGGGAGGGAGCCGGGGGAGCATCCCAGGATCCGCCCGATTCTGATTTGCCTAGCCAAGGGGGTGTTGATGAAGTAAATCTTGCTTTTTTGAAGGTTGATTTTCTGCCCAGCCGCCTCCTCATACAGGGTAAGGATGTTCTTGAGGGCCTTGGCTTGAGGGACCGAGGCCGAGGAAGCAAGAATGGTGTCGTCCACAAACTGTTGATGGGACACGGGGGGAGGCCCTACGTCGGCCTGATGCCCGAGATGAGACCGCGAGCCATAGCGTTCGAAATGGTTCATCCCAGGGCCTCGGCCAGGATAATGAAGAGAATCGGGGATAGGGGATCACCTTGGCGGAGACCTCTGGAACTGGGGAAGAACCCGGTCGGGGATCCATTGACAAGGATTGAGAACCAGGGGGAGGACACGCACTTGTTGATGAGTTGGACCCAGGAGGGGTGGAACCCAAATTTGAGGAGGACCTTGGACAGGAAGCTCCAATCGACCCTGTCAAAGGCCTTATTCATATCAAGCTTGAGCAGGAAATGGGCCTTTCTGGATAGGACAGCTGAGTGAATGGCCTCGTGCATGATTATGACCCCGTCTGTAATCAGCCTGCCTTTGACTGAACTTCCCTGACAGGGGGAAATGATCAGGGGAAGGATGTCTTTGAGGCGGGTGGTCATGGCTTTAGTCAGGATTTTATAGAGGACATTGCACAAGCTGATGGGGCGGAAGTCTGACAAGGATCTGGCTGCCTGGGTCTTCGGGATCAGGGCTATGAAGGTGGTGTTGATGCCTCTGGGGATGGATCTGGCAAACTGCAGGTCCCGGATGGCAGCACACACATCATGGCCAACGATGTCCCAGAAATACTGGAAGAAGCGGGGAGGAAACCCGTCCGGGCCCGGGGCCGCCTCAGCCTTCATGGAAAAGGTGGCAGCATGGATTTCGAAATCAGACAGGGCCTGCACCAGCTTTGCATTAGCCATGGCCGGGACGGACGTCGGGATGTGATCCAGAAGGGAATCGGCCACCTCCGAGGACATAGGAGGTCCGTCGCCCAGGAGCTCTTGAAAGAAGTGGACTGCCTCGGCACGGATGTCCTCCTCCTTGTTGATGGTTCTGCCATTGCTGTCAACAAGCTCGACAATTCTGTTAGAACCCCTGTTTCGGAGGGTCGATGCATGAAAGAACTTGGTGTTTGCATCGCCATCTTGGATCCACAGAGCGCGTGACTTCTGCCTCCAAAAGGTTTCTTCCCTGGCCAGGATATTGTGGTACTCGCTGAGGGCAATGCGTTCCTCTTCCCTGAGCCCCGGCTCGTGGGAGCCTGCTTGGAATCTGGACTCAATCTCTTCGAGTTTTTTTTTGATAGCCTCCTTGCTTTCGAAGATGTTACCGAACACTTCTTTGTTCCATGCCTTGAGGTGCTCTTTGAGGCGTCTCAGCTTGTGGAAGACTTGCTCGGCGGGGCGACCAGGGACAGGGGAGCCCACCAGCAGCCGACCTGGGCCGGAGGTCGGGGTGGTGTAGCCACATGGACTCAAACCGAAAGGGTCTCCTAGGGGGGCGATGATCAGTCTCGAGGAGGAGGGGGCTGTGGTCAGACCCGATTTTGGGGAGGGCCAACAGGGAGGCGTCGGCAAAAATGGGGAGGGCTTCCTTAGACAAGAAAACTCTATCCAATCTGACCTGAATGTGGTTGGGTCCCGCTCTCTTGTTGGACCACGTGAACCGGGCTCCCTTCAAGCTGACATCCATGAGCTCGTTGTGGGCGGTAAAGGCCCCAAAGTCATCCATGCTTTTGGTTCTGACCTCCGAGCCCCCGCACTTGTCAGAGGAAAACAGGGGGCTGTTGAAGTCCCCGGACAGGATCCAGGGCAGGGGAGCAAAAGCTTCTCTCATCGAACTGATTTCTTGCCAAAGCCTTGCTTTCTCAATGGGACTGTTGGGAGCGTAAACGTTGGACAGGATCCACGATCGCTTTGAATTGAGGCAGTGGACCAGAATGTTCATAATCTTGGGCGACGAAGAAATGAGCCTTCCCTCGTAAGACCGAGGGTCCCACATGCACATAAGGCCCCCGGCTGAGCCAGCCGCGGGGGTGGAGAGGAACTCGCAGTTGCGCCAGGTAGCATGGGCTATTCTTCGGGCAGCGGCGTCATCTATCTTGGTCTCCTGGAGGAGGATGAAGGACGGGTGGTGGTCCCTGCGGAGTTGACCGAGGATCCTTTTCTTGGGGACCCCATTGAGTCCCCTGATGTTCCAGGAGATGAGCTTCATTTGGCACCCTTGTGGGGTCGCCTGCCCCCCTTTCCTGCCTGAGCGGGGGGTTTGGATCAGGCGTCGTCCGCCTTGCGAAAGCTCGTGCCAACGTCAGAGAGCGTAGTCTGGGAGCCATTAGCAATGTCGTCCTCCGTGATCCTTGACCGTTGTTCGCACAGGGTGGGCCGCCCTCGTTTAAATTTGCTGCCAAAATCTATGGCAAAGGACCTGCTCCGGGTCATTTTGGGGCTGACTTCGTCGGGCTCGGACGGAGAGCTGCCTTCGGTCTCGTCATCAGATCGCTCAGACCCACACATCAAGGGGGTAGGTTCCGGGAAGGATGCCTGGGGGGCCGGGGCCAGAAGGGGGTGGGGGGAGGATCGGGTCCCGGTAGCAGCCGGGGCTTGAGGGGAAGGAGCCAGAACGGGAGGCGGGGGGGAATCTGGGATCGGGTCCCCGGAGGGGTCGTTGAGAATAGGAATCTGGGAAAGGTCGCCCTCCGAACTAGGCTCGACAAGGGGGGCCTGAGGGCCCGAAGGGGATACCTCCTTGTGGGAAGCGCTAGGGTCGGGACGAGGGGGATCCCGGGACGGGGCCCGACCAGAGCTGCGCGGGGGTTTGGGATTAGGGCCTTCAGCCTTCCTGGATGTCGGGCATTGGTGAGGGAGGTGGCCTTGAGAGCTGCAGGAGGTACAGAAAGCAGGTTTGTTTTCGTAGATTAGGGTTTGACGCCAGAAGAAGGACCCAGAAGAGATGGTAACCGAGGAAGGGAGCTCAGATTCGAGATTGGCGTTGGCACAGAACCTGGCATGCACCATGCGAGAGCCAGCCTTGGTCGCGGGATCAAAGGCCACCAAGTCTCCGACCGACTGGGCAATGAGCTTTAGGACGTCTTCACGCCACAGATGAAAGGGAAGGTCCGGGAGGCGAACCCAGATCGGGGCAAAGTTGATGCTTTGGGTGCTGGGGTGAAAATCTGCACCATAACGTCTGAGAAAAAGACTCTTGCGACCCAGGAACCAGGGCCCGCCCGACAGGATCTTCTCAGCGTCCTCGTTGTTGTTGAGTTTGATAATGAAAAAGCCTCTGGACAGGGCAACCAGCTGGATATGCCCGGAGACCTTCCATTTGGTAGCCGCCCATCTGCGGATAGTCTCCATGTCTGGGCGCCCGCCCAGGAACTTCCCAACCAAGGAGGACGAAGATTCAGAAACCAGGGATGAGTAAACCTCCTCCTGGATGGAAATGTGGGTGCCTTGAAGGGAAAGCCCTACGCCCAGGGCCCGAGCAGGGGTCCTGGAGCCCGCCAAAATCTGTTGGTAGGAGGGTTTATGCCCTCCCGGGGCACGCCCTTGCCCAGGATCGGGGGGCTTCTTCCCGAGGCCATCCGTCGCGTCAAGGCCAGGCAGGGGGCGCGGGCCCAGGATCCCGACCCCACCAAACCCACCGTCCAGCTCGAGCGAGTAACCCCCTTTCGACCCCGCCACGGATCCGCCTGGACCAGGCCCGGGCCCGGACGTACCTGATCCTGACCCTGGTTTCGGGCCCGCCCAGGAACCTATGCCCTGCTTTGGATCCGATCCCAGCCCTGCGTCCGCTTCTGCTCCAACCCGTGCTCCTGCTGTCACTCCCACCATCTCCATTTTTTCTCAAGTTTTTATATCTTTGTATCCATTGAACCTCATTCCTAAAGTTCTTTGACCATGAAGGAAATGGTAGGATATAGTTTCCTTAATTTTTGTTTGACCGGATTTGCATCAAGACCCAAGGTGAGATTTTGGAATACCAAGTTAGGGTTAAGGCCAAACATGTATTTATATGACCATGCAAAAATATCTTTCTTCTTTGTTAGCACTGTTATGAGTCGTTCTCTTTCTTCAAATAAACTTTTTCCTAATTCAATAATTTATGGATTATCGTCATTTGTGCTAAGGTTCACATCGAAAGTTTCTTTCATAAGTATGTGTGAACCTTCCTCCAATTGGTGGGGAGTAGGGACTAAGTGAATATCATCGACGACATCCTCAAACATTTTTGATGCTATCTCTTCTAATTTAGTATGATACATGAAAGTGAATGGTTGTAAATATTGCGTAGGGATATAAGTGTTGGAAGCTCTTAGCAATTCTTCAAACAAGATGAATTCGGATATGGATGGCGGCAATGAAATCTAATCCATGTTGATAAGACTTATGTCAATAGGAATTGGTTTTTCCAAATAGTATGGATTACGCTGGGGTGCCAGTAAGTCAACATAAATCATGTTTACTTGATGGATGTGTAGTGGTTGCTATGTGGAGGGTGGGTTTTCTCATTCTCACTCTGGCGGTAGCAGTTGACCTAGGATTGGGGGATTATCATCATATCACTAAGGTGGCCAAGGTGGATCTGGTGGGTCAACTGGTACATCAGGTCACTCAAGCAGAAGGAGAAGATGAAAGATCGATCGATGAATAAGAAACATGCAAAGGTAAAACTCATCTTTATTGGTGAAGAGTGAAATGGGGATCGACTCCTCTACAAATCTATCAAAGGTGATTGAGAGTATGTCATATTCCTCACCAAAGTCTTCCTTAGAGTCATCATCAAAAATAGAGTTTATTATGGCAACATGTGATTGCATTTTTGGAAAATCCTTGTATAAAAGAGGTACAAACTTAGGATCTATTTATTCACCTTCACTATCGTTGCTCTCTTCATATTCCTCACAATCCTCTTTGGGATCTATAATGAGTTGTTGAAATGCTTGCTCAAAAGAGGTGGTGGAGGATAGTGACCAATATCCTAACCCAAAGTGATCATGCACCTCTTGATGGTGAGGTTTAAGGATGTTGTGAATACCTTGTTCATGTTGTCCTAAGCCATATCCCTTCTAGTTAACCCATTGAAAATATCGCATCGAGAAATCTAGATTGGACATATATTCAATATTGGCACAAACTTGTTGCTGGGGTTCATCGGGAGGAGGTAGATCGAATGAAGAATCTACTCCATACACAAAATTAATTCTGTTTGGAGCTGAACCCATGTTATATACCACACCTATAGCTAAAGGTGGGTCACATGGATGATTGTAGTCTTTAACAGTCTTAATACTAGGTGGGGTAATGGCGATGTTTTGAACTATGTATTAACTAATACTTGTATTGGTGAGATGGAATACAAATTGGGTGGGTTCTAACATGGATGATGCAGGTACCGAGGTGGAGGATCCAAGAGAGACCTATGGCTCAAATGGTGGAGGTAGAAAAGGGTTTGACTGAGTGGTGTGGCTAACAAGTTAAGGCTTAGGACAAGGTGGGATAATGATGGATGTTGTACTGATGAGGTGGCATAGGTGTTATGAAGCGTATGAGTGGGTATGGTTATTGTGGGTGGTTGTGACACCTAGGATGGATCTTAGGTGAGGAAGGTGTTTTGGTTGGATTTGGGTGGATGATTAAAATTTACCACCTGTGATTGTTGTTGTGAAGTGGAATGGCCACCTTGATTAGTATTATCCACAAGCAATTGATGTAGATGTTGCAAATCTTACTATATAGAAATCACTTATGTAGACTGCATGGCTAAATGAGGGGCAAAGGTTTGCACATGATGAATGGGAACGACATGGGTTGATGTAGGTGGAGGGTAAGTTGCAAAGTGTATTGCAACCAAATGAGGAATGGTATGTTGGATGGAGTTAACATGTGGTAATGATGTAGGTGGAATTGAGGTTGGAATTTTCAAAGCAACATTGACCTGTGCTTCGTAAATCAGGTTAGAACAAATGATGTTATGTGTGGATGGGATGTAAATGTATTGGTTGGATGATGATGGAGGGTTTTGATTCATGGGTAAGGATGTGACATCAAAAAGAGGGTTGATGATGAATTGGTTGCTATGATGAGGGTGTGAGTAGGTGGGTTCATGTTGGAAGCTAGGGACAAATCAAGGTGGAATGGTGAGCGGTGGTAAGTATGGAAAGACCAGGTTTAGATAGCTTTTGAGGGCATCAAAATATATTTAGGTAATGTAGTTTTCATATGGTGTGGATGACTCGATGAGGGGATATCTGGGATGGAGGTATGGACAACTCTCTGCATCGTGTCCATGCCCAAAGTGCATGTGGTATTGGAAGGCCCAGTGGATATGTCTAGATTTTATAAAATGGTGATTGCATAAAAAGTTGGTACATAGAACATACAAGATTTCCAGAATCAAAGGAATAGAAGATCCCGATCCATTGAGCATTATACACTTGAGAGCGTTCTACACCTAAAGTGATATATTACATATATACATGGCCAATATAATAATAATAATAAAATAAATTTTTCTTAGTCATTCATATTACATCCATTGCATTTTTGTATACATAGTCCAAATCATATTCACATACATTGCATTTTTACATCCATGTCATGTCATTTGTTATATTGGTCATCATTTGGACAGTTTGGATAATATCTCATCCACTAAATCTTGTTGCATTAATCAGGAGCACCTTCAGTTTAATGTTAGCTTCATTAAACAATCCCCCCCAAAAAAACACAAAAGTAAAATAAAACCCCATAACACCTCATTTCTTTGGTAGTCTCAGGAATATCTAGGTATTTTCAACCACACAGCCACACCTAGTGTCTCAGGCAACCTCCATTGAAAGTGAAACAATCATTAGATGCTACATATTATTCCTAGTTAATCAAGTTTCCTCTTGGGACACACACATCATAAAACATTAAAACATTGTGGAGTCTAGGAATGATGAAATCATGAGTAGCAATTGCCATAAAGTGAACAATTTTCCTTGCTCATTTACTTATGCACGTGGTCTAGAAAGCTGAGAATTGAAAAAAGGACAAGCTCTCCCTTTCTCCCCCTCCAAAAAAACATACCTTGCTCTTCCACAAAATGACCAAGTATCCCCCCCCCCCAAAAAAATTCCTTGCTCTTCCACAAAACGAGCAAGTATCCCCCCCAAAAATTCCTTGCTCTTCCACAAAACAAGCAAGTATCCCCCCCAAAAAAATCCCTTGCTCTTCCACAAAACAAGCAAGTATCCCCCCTAAAAAAAATCCCCTTACTCTTCTCAAAAGAAAGCAAGCTCCAAAAGAAATAAAAAACCCCTTTGCTCCTCTACAAAATGAGCAAAAATCCCAAAAATATCAAAATCCAAAAATGAAATAACAAGAAGGGAAAGGAGTTTGAATCCATGGAATTCTTAGTTTTTCAAAACCATGGGGTAATCTCCATCGCTAGCAATGGGTTATAGATGGTGACCTGGAAATGGAGTAGTCTTACGCATGGTGACATGTCTGTCACATTAGCAACCTTCTTTTGTACAGACCTATGCACACTTTCAGATAAGCCAGCTTGTTGGCATAAGCTACAACTGATTAGTCTACCAACACTCATAATGGAAAATAAACATTCATTGCACACATATTTGGTCCTTGAGAGATTTAACTTTGTTAGGAGAACTTTAGCATAATGTGGATTTGCAAGATGAATAGATGAGTTTGTTTGAGATCACTAGGATGTTTGAGTCTTTAGAAAACAACTCTAGATTCTTTATCCCTAAGGCAAACAAAGTCATAAGTGAGCTTCCATTCCATATCATCATCACATTATCATCTAAGTATTACAAGCCATTTCATCATTTAGCATTAGATGTCGGTGCCCTTGATTAAGCAATAAAGACAAAGTCCCATTGTAAAATCTAGAAAATAGGATAATGTCCCATTGTGATCACCATAATGTAAGAAAATAAAGAAAATACCAAGTAAATAACAATAAAGAAGCAAGCGATTGCAATAAAAATGACTTTATATTAGAATACAACGAAGCCTTAGTCTCATTTTTACAATGATTTGCCTTGAGTGTGCAAGGGTTTGATTACAATGCTTTGCTTGCTCTTTAAAAGTACAATAGACAAAAAGAGAAAAACCCCCTTTTACAATTTCAAATGGAAGGTGGTGTCAAATGATCTTCTCTACTACAATAAGTTGATTGGATAGGTTTGAAAATCCTTGTGGGCCATCCTTGCTTTTCTAGCTACTCAAGAACCTGTCACCTACACACATATCCTGCCAAGAAGAGAGTTAATAGCACATGAAGGATCTCCATAGTGTGAGATCCTTTTTGACATAAAAGAAAGCTATTAAAACCTTAAAAATTTAAATGCTTGCAAAATAGAAAATAATATGCAAAAGATAGAAAATAGTAAAATAAAATACCTTGCTGATTTACCTATTTGATCCACGTCTATCGATGGCTGAATATGCTCCTAAGAAAACATATGGTTGTGTTTAGTTAAGTGGGACACTCTAAGTTACTCAATCTAACTACCCAAGATAGGTGACATGTGGGTAGGTGAGAGTGGAGTGAGATGTGGCGAGGGGAGGGGTAGTGGTGGCTAAGACACATGTCAAGTGGGGAGACAGGGTATCCTAGGGAGATTTTCCAAGTTTTACAGAATCTGGAAAATAGGACAATGTACAAGAAAATATACCTAAGTTTAGACTTAGGCATATTATTTTATTATGCAAATTTGTGGAATGAATAGGTTTTGTGAAGGGTTAGGTTTTGGTGTCTACAGGTGTATATATATTCCCTTAAAAAATTATAATTTATTTAAAAGTTTGAAAAAATATTATAATGAGATGGGTAATTTATACCATTATATAGGTCTTACTAAACAAACCCATTAATATGTATTCTAAAATCTCCCAACAATGACTCAAATTTCTTTGAAAAGTCTATTAGACATAATACAATAAAAACTATGAACAACTTGCTATAAGCCTTAAGTCATCTTATAGAGTGTCATTTTGGTACTTTAGCCCTATAGTCATTAGTCATATTATAAATATGATCTTAATTATCAAAAGATATAAAAAAGAACACAAAAAGTATCCTAAAACATGAATTATATCAAAAGGAAGTAGATTGTGGTGGAATCAAAGTCCCACATGATACTCCTTTTAACCAAGTACCAAATGGAATGTCCAATGCAACTTTTGATAGACCATATGCTTCCTCATTTAGTTTTTTGTAGATATGTTTATAAGAGATCTCAAAAAATGATGCTTTTAGCAATTTCACCTACTCATAATAAGACCTAAGTATCAAAATTTGCATCCCCACTAATCCTAAAGCCCAATCCACCACCAATTTTGAATCACTAAAAACTTAATTTTTTGTTACTTCTTGTTCCACTACCATTCTTATCAAATAGAGCAAACCCTTGCACATTGCCACATTATTTATGACTTCATAAATACCCACTTTGAAAGTGAATTTATAATTTTCATCTTGATATAACACTCCTCCTACCCCACATCCACCTAGATTGTCTTGACAAGCTCCATAAAAAAAAGCCCAAGAATTTGTAATATCTATTTTTAAACTACCAACTTGCCTTATAGCCTTTAATTTTTGGGCTTGTTTTATGCCTTCATAAGTATATTTTATATGAGCTTGAACTTATATAGGTGGAATTTCCTTACACTCAAACAACATAGAATTTCTTGCCAACCACAGGTTCCATGCCACTATTAATAGAATGTGCATGTATTCCTTTAAGTATTTGTCTTTAAAACATTATTGCATATTCTCCAATATATTCCTTGATGGTCACTGTTCCTTCCCCTTAGTCATGGGTAGAATAGACCTCCACACTTCTTTCGAGAAATCACAATGAACTAACAAGTGATCCATTATTTATTTTTCTCTTTTCCATAGGTTACATTGACTTGGACCCTACTAGGATCTCTTTTGTAGAATATATCATGTAAATGCCTTCTTAGCTAATGCTAACCATGAAAAAAATTGATTTTCAATGGTGCTTTCACCTTCCAAATCCTACTCCACCATCAAAGGACGTCATCGTTGTTATCTTCAAACATTGTCTTGTATCCTTCCTTAGCTATAAATTATCAACTAGTTAGGTTCTTTGACCATACTAAAGAGTATTCTTCTTGTATTAGTCTTATAAAAGCCCTTTTCAAAACCCTTCTATGATTGCTCCATTGCTCAGTTTCATTTCCTTCCAAAAGTAATACTTCTATTGAAAGTCACCCCTAATTCCACAATCTAGTTTTTTCCATAGAGGTTGCATCTACCAATACCTGAGTCCTTGTCTATATAAATGTTCTATTAAATTATGAGATATCTAGTAATCTCCTCCATGCATTAGCCAGGAGTATTTTCCTAGTTTTACTTTCTTTCCATGTCCTATTCTCTAAACCAAAAAGTTGCCCACTAATAGAAAAACCCTCACTAATGAATTATGAATAGTGGTAGCATTGATCATTGACTTGATAGAAAGTCTAATACACTCTTCAAAGGAAATGGAACCCAAATATTTTTTCTTTATAACATCATATCATAATACTTTACCAGTTATCAATCTTTGAAGACTCTTGGTATCTAGTGCTTTCCCAAAGTTATGTATATTCTTAAACCCCCATCCTCCTACTAATTTAGGTTTGGCAAACTTAATCCATTTAACCAAAGCCATTTTATCCTTCTCTCTTCTTCCTGTCCAAAGGAAAGGTAAGCATATATTCCTTATTTTTTCCACTATTTTAATAGGAATATAAGCCATGGAATGCCAATATACTAGAACGACCTCCAAAACCAATTTCACTAGTGTTAAACGACCTCCCGATGATAGCCATCTATTACACCATGAAGTCACTCTTTTTTCCACTTTATTGTATAACCAAATTCAATCATGGTATCCATAGTCATTTGAATTTAGCCTAAGTCCCAAATATTTTAGCCCTTTGTCAAATTCAATTAGATTGAAGCCAAAAATCCTCATCATTGCTTCTTCTTGTCCTAGTTGCAGTTTGTTAAAAGATAAATCAGTCTTCTAGAGGTTTGTTTCGATTCCTATAGCAACACAATATAGATCTAAGATCTCTTTATATTTCAATGCTTCTCTTAAGGTGCCATTACAAAACAGGAGTGTATCATCTATAGATAGTAAGTGGTTACCAACCATAGAGTTTCCCATTTTAATGTCTTTGATCATGACAAGTCTTTTTTGTTCCTTAATCATTCTGCTTAGACTTTCAACCACAAGCAACAATAATAGGGGTGATAGGGGGCATCCTTGTCTCATCCCTCTAGAAGGATTGAAGAATCTAGAAGCTAGACCATTAATTAAAGGAAGCATAATTAATATGTCCCATTACCTAATTTACAAAGGACACCTTACAACCAATATGAATTAATGTGAGCCTTATGTACAACTAGCTTACCATTTCAAAGCTTCTGCCAAATCAAGCTTAATTATTATTGTTTGTTGCTTTTTTAATTTGACTGAATGCTTCTTTGATTTAATTGAATTAAACACTTCCTAAGCAACACCAATAATCTCATGGATTTATATTTTACTTAAGAAACCAAACTATTCTTCTTAGAAGGTGTCTAAATAACCCTTTTTAACCTCTTAGAAATAATCATAGAGATGATTTTGTAGAGAGTATCACAAATATATAGGCCTATATTCCCCAAAGGATTATGGGTTATCCTTCTTAGAAATCAAAGGTAGGAAAGTTGTAGTGATAAATCTGAGTACCTGGCCATACGTCCTTGATTCCTCAACCATATTTAGAAAGTTTTCTTCTAGCAACTCATAGAAATCCACATAAAATTCAATGGACCAACCATCCCATACCAAAATCTTCCCTTTATGAAAAGATTTAATATTGTTTGTAGCCTGTCCTTAGTAAATTTTATCATCAAATCCTCTTTGACTTCATCACTGGCCATCTAAAGTTCTAGCTTAATGATTTCTTCTATGTTTGCTCAATTGGGTTCTTGATACATTTTCTTAAAGTAGGATACTCCTAATCCAATTATTTCTTGAAACCTCCTCATATTTATTCCATCCTCTCCTTTCATCTTCCATATGGTATTTATCATGTTTCTTTGTTTTGCTTACTTTTAAAAGAATTTGATATTCTCACCCCCCTACTCTAGCCAAAATTCTTTACTTTTCATCCTCCACTTTGCATCTTCCCATTCTAGTAATTCCCTCTTATTTTTCCCAACTCCTTGACCTTCACATTCTCCTTATTTGAAAAAGCCTCATTACCTTCATGAATATACAATTAATTCAATTTAGATTCTATGTAAACTATATTTGCCTCTACTTCCCAATATTTACCTTTGGTCCATGCAATTGTAGCAAATTTGATTCTCCTAAGTTTTTTAGAAAACTAAAACACAACTATCTCTTCTATTGTTGGATCAAAATGTCTCCACTAATATTTTAGTATATTTATAAAGTCCTCATATTACAATTGAATAGCATTGAAATTGAAAGGTCTTGTTGGTTTCTCTTGATCTTTTTTCTAACTGAAATAAAATCGATGAATGATAAAATCCTCCACTTTGATCAGATTTCAATATTTCTACTTCAGCTATAAGGTTTTCAGACACTAAAAATATGTCCAAACTTTTAAAAATACCCTCTCTTCCAGTGCTTTGATTCCTCCAAGTAAGAACTAATTTAATGGAAACTATGTCACACAACACTATATTATAGATTTTTTGTAGGAAAAAATCAACGAGGGAATCCATTATGGCCTCATCTCTCTATATTTTCGCTCTTTTAGTTACAAAATTTAAATCCCCTCCCATCACTAAATTTCCTTTTTTTTTTTAATTTCCTATATAAAGAATTCTTCCTAAAACTTCCTTCTACCACCATAAGGACCATACATATTGACTATAGAAATCAGTTTTCCTAGCTCCATAGAATGTAAGTTTGTAACCACGTTTACCTTAATATATACTTGTTAACTAGTTGGAAGGTGGAATTCCATCATATTACATTCCCCTCTAATATTCCACTTGAGTTTATCCCTACAAAGTTCCAATTTTATAGGAGAGAGGCGAGGATGTCTACTAATTTTTTTGCATCCAACATAGTCTCCTAGATTAAAATTATATCTAACTTATGAAGTTTTTAATGAGTTTACACAATATTTTATGAGGAGTCTCGATCCCCTCATACTGAATGGGATTTGATCCTTGGACCTCTCAAAGAGAGGCCAAAGCCCTTACCACTGTAGTAAGCTTGCAACTCTAACTTATGAATTTTAAGTAAACACTTTAGGGTTATTTTTCTATGAGGGACCCCAAGCCCTTTGACATTTAAAGAGAGGATTATCATTGATTCCCTTTCCACTGGGTCTATCCTTCTCTAATAACCCCAACTATAGATTCTTGTTTACCAAATAAATTTTTCTTCTCAACATTTTTTGTGCAATTTTAAAGTAGAATTTCCTTCCTACTATAAAATTTAGAAATTGACTTGTCTCAATACCCAAGCCCCCTAATAACTAATCATACGTAGTATCTCTTTATATTATTTTAGGGATCTTAGGGCATATATACCAAAATACATGATTTATTAAGGTCATTTGGAGGACTTGGTAGGGAAGAGAACCTATTGGGGTTATTTAATCCCTGCTTGCTTCTTTGGTCTAAAATATCTCTATCTAAAAAGGGTAAGAACTTAGTAAGATTTATACCCTTCTCCTCTACTTGTTCTAAGCCCTTAATAAAAATCGGTTGTAGAGTCCCCCTTGGATTTAAAACCCTTTCCTCTTCCTCCTTCTGACCATAATATTTCTCCTTCTTGCCTTTCCAAAATGAAGGAACAACACCACCCTCTTACAAAGTCCTATCACAACTATGGCTTGATAAGACCTTCATATAGGGGCTCGCTCGACTCAAGATAAGATTATATAGCAAGTTTATTAGAATTCAATCCCCCATGCATAGAAAAGGGTAATATTAAGTTTGAGCTTTGATGGATACCTCATAAAATACCTCCATACGCTTTGTCGATCATAGGTTTGGCCTCCCTTCTCTAATTTAAAACTTCCCTATTATAGTCGCTTGGAGCCAATTCTTTCTCCTTTTTTGGACATTGATGATAGGAAATATTTCTTTAAGCAATTTAAGAGTCTTGACCATGTCCTCCACTATCTATGCTTTGGTCATTGATACCTCTATTTTTTTTATACTAGAAGAATCTCCTTCCTTATATATAGTCCCTTACCCTCTACTCTCTTTTATTTCACAATATGCCTTGATAGTGACATAATGATGACAATTACTACATCAAAATACTCTATGTAGTCAAGCTTATATAAATACATCCAATTTCTTAACACAATCTCCATGTTTTTGGGCAAACCTAAACTGAGATTAAGTTCCACTAAGATAATAGTTGCTATTTTTTGGATAACATTTAAGTTTTCTGTATCTACTCTAAGGAAAACACCTCGGGAGTTCTCAATCTCATGCAATATTCTTTCATTCCATATCAAGGGGAAAAGAGAGTATCTTGACCTATATAGGCTTGGTGTTAGTCCTCTTAGAGCATAAATCAAACCTAGGAGTCAAAAATTTTAGATTTAAAACATTGAGCCCCTAACTCCATCTTCCATTTTTTTTTATTATAATGTATTTTGTCTTTTGGAAGACAAAAATCATCCAACCCTTCATCATCACATGATATGTAGGAGTATATCCCAAAACCTCTAACCAAGTAACCTTGATCCATTCTTGTAGATTTTTTGGTTTCATGAAGTGGCCCATAAATCTACCTACCAAAGCCTTGTATTTTAGTGATAAAACTTGCTCTAGCATCAGATCCTCACCTACAACCATTCAAACTACCTCTTTCCATAATTTTATATAGCTGTAGCACCCTAAAATTGGCGCAGTAAAACTTAGTAAATAATTAAAATTACCTTAGTAATAATTCAAATTCAAATTTCAACCCCAAAACCGCTCCCAAACCACCTGCTACCCGTTTCCTCGTTTTCCATGCCATTTTTAGAGTTTGTTTCGTCCGTTGGACGATATCGTCTCCGATCAGACGATATCGCCTCGGATCGGACGATTTCGTCTGGAGCGAACGTCCGGTCGATTTTGTCCCAAAACTGATTTTTCATAATTAGCTTCTGTTTCAACGACTTCTCTAACTCGGGCAGAGACGCGTCTGCACCGTTAGAGTCTCCCCCCGTTGGAGATCTCCCAAAATGGGATGATCTCCAACCTCCCAACCTCTTTCCTATGCCTATTTAATCTTAGGCCCTCCCCTTGACATTCCCCTGGCTGAATTTTTCTGCACTTCAAGTTTCACATGCATTAGTATATTCTAGACTATTGTTTGCCTTTGTCCCTTCTCGAGTTTTCTTGCAGGAACTTTTGTTATTCTTCGATCGGAGCAAGCTCAGATCGTCTCAGACGATCTTGTCCAATTCGAGACGATTTCGTACCAATCCGAGATGATTTCGACTGCAGTCAACATTGGGGGCAATCAGTGCCCAGAGTTTGCATTTTCTCCACTCTTTTCTGTTGCATTATTCTGCATTTAGTTAATTCTATGGTTATTCCTTATTACTCTGCATTTTGGAGTTCACCCATATAGTCTTAATGCATGATAAAATCATAATTTGTCATTAAATCATTGAAATACACTCATATCTTGTTTATTATTATCATTTTAATATTATTGATATCATTCTACATCATTGCCCTCTGTTTGTATTGTTGCATTTTCTGTATTTTGTATCTGCTTCTCTGATTGCAGGTCTCTGATGAATTCGTCTGACGAATTCGTTAGATCTCAGACGATCATGTCAGATCGGAGACGATCCTGTCAAAATTCTAGACGATCTTGATTGCTTCAAAAATTAGAACCTCCATCAGACATCCGGATCGGGTATGTCTCTTTAATCTAGCTTATTCTCTCTATTTTCTGTTCAAATCTATTTTTTGTATTCATTTAATTTGCATTTTCATATAGAATAACTTAGATTCATCTGGCCAAACCTAGGACTTGGATGTTTAAAGCTAAAATTGAACACATTAAACTCATTCCCAACCTAGGCGTGGAAAGCGCCACTAAACGTTTCTTGGTGAACCCCACCATCCATCGAAAAATCACCTTAATACCCCTCCCCCGAGAGGCGGGACCTTCAAAGGGCCTCTCAGTCCGAGGTACCGTCCCATCCTTTTCCCATCCTCCTTTCGGGCGTGGATCCTTTAGCTTGAAGGTAAGGATGCGAAAAATTTGGAGCGATACATTTTGGTGAACCCGACGTGAAACTAAAACCTTTTGAAAAAAAAAACAAAAATATAGATGCATTTCAAATCATTAGAAAAATACTAAGTTGCATATCATGTCTAGATGGTAGCTCCTAAGAAAAGATTAGCTGTTACTATAAATGTTGCAAACCAATTAGCAGCCATAGAAGTTAATTCTGTGCTTAGTGTGCCTAAAACAGATAGAAACCAACTTTTGTGGAAAGAACTTGATAGGAGGCTAGGTGTCATTTCATCTAGATCAACCGAACTTAGACAAATCAAGAGGTTTGCCCTAGATAGGATCCTGGATCCTCATCAACTCATTGTTTATCATGAACTTCAGAGAGCTTGCCATAGGTGGTTAGCTTATAGGAGAGCTCTTGTGTCTTCAGAATTGTTCACCTTCGAGGAATACCTCGAGAACGTAGTTGTTATACACCAATTCCTAGGTCGTGTAGAAGATCAAGAGGTCGTTCTTACGGATAGGGAAAGATGGAATAGAGTTCCTAGGGTTGTGTTATATCGAGAGTATTGCCACGAACTTTATTTCTACCAACCAGAATCTGAGACAGATAATATCACTATAGCACTTTTTGTCAAATTCTTGAAAGAAAATTTTCAATTTGAAGAAGAACACTTCATGACTCTGAAGAACTTGAGCCCATTAATGATATTTATAAATTGTTTATAGAAAACTAGATCATTGCTTTCATTATTATTATTTCTTGCATTTAGTGTGTTGTTTGTTATCTTTATAATATTGTTACAAAAACAAGAAAAACCAAAACATAACAAAAACCAAAAACATTTTATTTCAAATACTATAGTAGGTATATAATTAAAATATATACCTCTTAAGCTTGTTGCATATATATATATATATATATATATATATATTTTTTTTTTTTTTTTCTGAAATCTAAATTTAAGCACAATGCCTAAACTTAGGAATGGTAAACAAACTGAACAAGAAGAAGAAGATTGGTTAGGAGACAAAACAAAAAACCCAAATGTCCTTCTTGAGGAATCAATTTCGGAAGGAGAAACTCTAGAACAAGAAGATGACCTGGCTGAAGAAAATGAACAACAAGAAAATCTTAAAGAGGAAGGATCCTCATCCCCTAGAATAGCTCTAGATGGAACTATTGCTTTTGATAACTTAGATCATTTCTGGAAATTTTTCAATAATAACATTGGTGCTCTTAATATGGCGGTTCGTATTGATAAAGGACAAATTAGTGACACTCAAGCAGCCATGGAACATATGTTTGACATACACACTAATCCCTTGTCTTTCATTGATCAAGAAAGTGATAAAGCTGGACCATCCAATAGAGATATGGTCACTATGATTCAGAACATGCCAAAACAACAGGTTACCCAACCCCCTAAGGAACATGTTATTGAGCCTAAAATCATTCCCACACAAAAGAAACCTTCCTTCACTGCTTTACTTCGCCAAACTATTGATCAATATGCTTCAAGTAGACAAAAACCTAAAATGAAGCCAAACACCAATTTTCAACAATCGGGCATACAACATAATACAACTTCAAAATTTCTTCATAACACCCTTCCTACCAACAATTTACACAATAGCAATATAGCATCTAATCTCCATGTCCCTCCATCATATGCTCACAAATCCCATATTAATGCCCTACCGAACCAATATGGTGGGCAAACCGATGATCTGGAAGCCATGGTGAAACAGTTAGCTTCGCGCATGGACCAGATAGATCCCTACCGTCCCTCGTACAATTATCGAGAGATATGTAGTCAACCTCTGGATCCCATAGTTGTAGCACAGCCATACCCTAAACACTTCCCCATGCCCGTCCTGCCTATATATAAAGGAACTGAAGATCCCATAGAGCATCTTCGCATGTTTAGGATAGCATGTCATGATATATCACATGATGACTTGCTATTACTAAAAATGTTCCGAAAAGCTTAGGAGGAATGGCATTAGAGTGGTACTATCAATTGCCCACTCATTCTTTGAGAAATTTTGAAGAAGCAGCTGAATCGTTTGTCCATCAATTTAGTGCCTACATCGAGAGGCATGTCACCATTAAAGATTTGTACAACTTAAAACAAGACAAAGATGAATGTTTTGCTGATTTCTTAGCTAGATGGAGGCAATTGACAGGAAAACTGCACTTTGTGCTACCTTATAGGGAAATGTTGGACATTTTTATTAATAATTTACAAGAACAAATATCTTATGAGTTATCAACTGCTACCTTAACCACCTTCGATCAAGCTATAGACTTAGCTCGAAGGGTAGAAGATGCTCTCATTAGAAGAGGTCAGCTCAAAAAGAAAGATGATGAGAAAACATCTAGAAATCAGTATAAAAACAAACAAGTTGTAGGTGACGGAGTCAGCTTGATAGTAGAAACGTTGCTAATATCAATACAACGAAGACAACGAGAAAAATTTATATTAAAACCTCTGATAAACCTCCTCGAGAATTTACTAGATTGAATCAACCTTTATCAACCATTCTTCCTCAATTATTAGCACGAGGCTTGATTCAATTACCAGCTATCCAGGAACCTGATCCAACTATACCCGGATACAAAGCTGATTTACATTGTGACTTTCATAGAGGACCTGGACATGCTACAAACTCTTGCAAAAGATTGAAACATAAAATACAAGATCTGATTGATAATAATGAAATGGAGGTGCAAGCCTTCCAACCTAAACAAAATGCTCCTAATAACGCTCAAAAGACCATTCCCCAAAATCAAAATCAAAATGCTAATCAATCATTAGATATATTTCAACATCCTTTACCAAACCATGGTAAAGAAGTGGCCAATCAAATCGAACATCATAATGTTCCCCCTCCTACCCGATATGTAGGGACTATTAGCGGACAATTATCTGTTCAGGATCCTCAAATATTTGGCACAACCTTATCCATGGTCACGACCAGACCCCTACATAATATTCAAACTCTCGATCCTAGTGATGTAGAATCAGATCATCGAAAGTGAAGTAGACATCACTTCAAACCAATCGAATAGTTCTGAAAATGAATCGGATCCTATTCAACCCATCACGAGATGCTATGGTTCCAGAAGAACCATTTCCTAGAAGAGTTACTACTCGACCCTCTTCTAATCAGTTCCTTCCTAATGAACAAGCCATAAACGCTCAACCAAGACCAGTTCAGCGTCTTCAATATAACATTGTAGGTACCATCGGAGTCATTACCAGACAACAGGCTCAAAAATCTCAACAGGATCAAACTCAAAATGATGGATCGGCTCCATTTATTTTGAAAAATCCCAATAAAGGGAATCATATGTCTAATGTTCAACCAAAACCTCCTTACAATATTAATGAACAATTATCCAATACTACGGCCAGAATTTCCCTTTTGGACTTGTTAAGATCTTCTCCTACCCATAGGGATGAGTTAATGCTTACATTAAGCCAAATGATGGTACCTCAAAATATTCAACCCGAAGCCATGTCCAATACTATCATCACTCGAGAAGTTGATTGTATTGACTTTCGGGATAAAGATATCCCACAACATAGTTTACATAAGGATAACCCCTTATATATTATTGCTCTAATTGGAGATGTAGCTGTTAAAAGAGTCTTGATTGATAATGGTTCATCTCTAAACATTTGCACTTTTGACTTCTACCAAATATTTGGCTTTAGAAGTGATGAAATGAAGAAAACTGACATGATTATCAAAGCTTTCAATGACGAGACACAAGAAACATGTGGAGTCATTACCTTACCCTTGCAAGTTGGTCCTAGAACCCTAGATACAACCGTGTTTATTGTACATTGCCCAGCATCGTACAATATACTTTTGGGTCGCCCTTGGATCAATGCGATGCGAGCGGTTCCCTCCACTTTACATCAGTGTGTTAAATTTGAATTTAAAAATCAGTTGGTCACTATCCATGGTGACCCTAGACCCTTTGATATGTGTGCTTTGGCAGAACCTATTGGAGTGCAATTTTGCCCTGCTCTGTCATCCACACATCCTAATTCTTATTTTTCATCTAAACGTGTGAAAAACACACACATAACATCATCTACTCCATCAACTACACCTATACATTTAACTCAACCATCTTCCGAACAAACCACACTAAAACCTCAAAAAGGTCTTCAATCCACAACCAATCCTTCATGTTCTATCCCTATAATTTCAAAACCTATAGACCCATTTATTGACACCTCCACATTATCAACATCTATCATACCTTCCACATCTAAAGATATAGGGAATGATCCTTCTACATCTTATGCTCTTTACGATGAACTTTTATCGGATTTATCCACAATCTTAATATCAAAAAAAACAAATGCTTTTATGCAAGATTCAATTCTTTTAAACAACTTGCCACCATCTCCTCGTACTTTGGGCCTCCCACAACCTATGGGAAGTACTTACCAAGTCGGGAGTTGTGCTTTTATTTATAAAGGATATGATTGGGGAAGAATCCCCGGGAATATCAAAACTCATCATGAGGGATATGCCCGATGTTATTTTGCTAATGAATATATTAAAGCTAAGCCCATAATGCTTAAAATGGGCTATAAAGGGAAAGGCTTGGGACCTTTCCAAAATGGTATGAAAGAACCTATTGAGGTAGAGCCATGGCCCGCCCGATGTGGTGTGGGCCTATTTCCTAGTAAGGGTCAACCCTTCCCTTTTGAAGATGATGATCAACTCATATGTTATCAAGATTATCTAGATAAACAAGATTCTTTGTGTTCAAAGAATAATCCCTTTACCTGCAATATGCTATCCATAGCTTACCCTGAATTGATTGTTGAATCCGATGAGGAGTTGGAAGGAGATATTTTCCATGATGTCTCCGTTGAAGAGTTGTTACACAATGGTTTTTATTTTGATGGTTCTATACCAACTATAGCCCAACTTGAGGCCACCACTCATCAAGACGAATTATCCAACTTAACCTTAAAAGAACTACAAGAATTGGGCATTTCACCCCCCACCTAATTTTGAAAGAGATCTACACATGGAAGTAGAAAACGTCCTTAAAGTTAACATTGGAGCCGAGGATAATCCTCACATAATCAATATTGGATCAGCATTAAGTCAAGAAAAACAAGATGAATACATTGCATTCCTTAAAGAATATGAAGATGACTTCGCTTGGACATATGAAGATATGCAAGGTCTGGACCCTTACGTAGTCATGCATCATCTAGTAGTCCATCCAGATGCTAAACCTGTTAAACAGAAACTTAGAAAAATGCATCCCAAAGTGGCCCTTGCTAGTCAAAGGAGAGTTAGAAAAACTCTCGAATGTTATTTTCATACAAGCTATTGATTATCCGCTGAATGGATCTCGAATGTAGTTCCAGTCACCAAGAAAGAAGCTACCAAAGTTAGGGTTTGCACGGACTTTAGAGATATTAACGTTGCATGCCCTAAAGATGATTTTCCTCTTCCAAACATGGACCAAATCATTGACTTTACCGTCGGGAGTGGAATGATGTCCCTAATGGATGGATTTTTCGGCTATAATCAGATCAGGATAGCTCCTGAAGATCAGGCTAAAACAACCTTTATTACCCCTTGGGGTACCTTTTGTTGGAAAGTGATGCCATTTGGTTTAAAGAATGCGAGCGCAACATATCAACGAGCTATGACTTATATCTTTCATGATATGATGCATGATATCCTACATGATTACGTAGATGATATTATAGCTCGCTCTATTAAAGAAGATGATCATTTAGATGATTTGAGAAAAGTATTTAATCGGTTAAGAGAATACCTTATTCGATTAAATCCAGCCAAATGCATATTCGGAGTTAAGTCCGGTAAACTATTAGGGGTTTTAGTTTCTTTACGTGGTATCGAAATCGACCCTCTCAAGATTGCGGCTATCACTGATATGCCCGCACCTACCAATATATCTGAGTTACGAAGTTTACAAGGTAAACTTCAAGCCATCCGTCGCTTCATCGATAAGCTGGCGGACAAAACCACTCCCTTTCTTAAGCTCCTTAAGAAGGATGTCCCTTTTAATTGGGACGACGAATGTAAAGAAGCTTTTGAACTTCTCAAACAATACCTCCTTAACCCACCTGTGCTTTCACCGCCTAGACACGATCGCCCATTTCTCCTGTATATTTTAGCTTTAGATTTTGCTTTAGGAGCTATGTTAGCTCAGCTTGATGATGAGAAGAAAGAACGTGCTAATTATTACATTAGCCGAACTTTAATCAGTTATGAAACTCGTTATACCTCATTAGAAAAACTATGTCTAGCAGTCGTATTTTCTACGCAGAAATTATGCCATTATATGCTTAGTCAAAAAACATATGTCATTGCTAAATATGATCCCTTGCGGTATCTCATGAGTCGACCTTATTTATCGGGTCGCACAGCCAAGTGGGTTCTTGCTCTAACCGAGTTTGAACTCACATTCATAGGACAAAAGTCTGTTAAGGGTCAAATCATAGCAGATCAGTTAGCTGTTGCACCCTTAGAGTCTACCCATCCCCTCATCATTGAGTTTCTAATGAATGCCTTCAATTAGAGGGAGACCATATTGAACAATGGTCCTTATACTTTGATGGAGCCCGATGCATGAGTGGGGCTGGTGCGGGTATTATTTTAATATCCCCACAAAAACATCTTATACCTTTGTCCTTTAAATTAACATTTGCTTGCACCAATAATATTGCCGAATATGAGGCTCTAATCCTTGGATTACGAGCTGCCTTGGCATTAAAAATCAAACATCTGCTAGTTTTTGGTGACTCCCAACTTGTCATAAATCAAATTAATGAAGTTTATCAGACCAGAGATGATAAATTGCGCCCATATAAAGCATATGTTTTGCAATTGTTATCCTTGTTTGATAAAGTTACTTTGGAAGCTATTCCGTGAACTAGCAACCGATGCGGTGACGCTATGGCCGTAGTGCATCTCTTACGCCCTTGGAGTTAGATGACGAATATGCCACCATCATTATTCGTCGACTCTAGGAACCCACTTCAAATAAGTCATGTTTAGAACCTTTGGATGTGTTTCTAATCAATGAAACTACTCCTAACCCTTGGTATAAAGATATAGTTGATTTTCTTCAAAATGGGACTTTCCCTGCCAATTCTAATAGAAACCAACGTCGGTTATTACGTAGACGAGCAAGTCGATTTGTAATAATTGGCAATACTTTATATAGGAGATCTTTTGAAGGTATCCTATTGAGATGTTTGAATCTAGAAGAATCCAAATCAGCTTTAAGTGAAGTCCACGATGGATCTTGTGGAGGACACTTCGGTGGTAGTGTCATTGCTAAAAAGCTCCTTAGGATAGGCTACTTTTGGCCTACCATGGAAAATGATGCACATGATTATGTGCGCCATTGCGACAAGTGCCAGAAACATGCTGACCTTGTCCATGCGCCTGCACAAGAGCTGCGAGCTATTTCATCTCCTTGGCCCTTTTCAAAATGGGGCTTAGACATTATTGGCAAGATTAATGATGGACACAAATTCATCATAACCACCACTGAGTATTTCACGAAGTGGGTTGAAGCTATGCCTTTAGCTTCCTGCATTGGAACACAAGTCTCTAAATTTATTTTTAATCAAATCATTTGTAGGTTCGGAATTCTTGCAAATCTCATCTCAGACAATGGAACTTGTTTCAAAAATAAAGATGTCAAGAAATTATGACAGAAATATAAGATTCAACATCGTTGGTCCACTCCCTATTATCCTTAGGGTAATGGCCAAGCAGAAGCATCTAACAAAACCTTAATCAAAATTCTCAAAATATTGGTCAATAAATATGCGCGATTGGCACATTCAATTATATCCGGCTTTGTGGGCCTATCGAACTAGTGTTCGAACTCCCACTGGAACTTCACCTTTTGTCTTGGTTTATGGCGCTGAAGCCATTTTTCCTTTTGAATTAGAAGTTCCTTCTTTGGCTCTACTACTTCAAGATACCGAAGTAGGAGATGAATATCAGTGGAGACTCAGTCAGCTGGAACTCCTAGATGAAAAGCGCATCAATGCTTTGGAGCATCTTCGTGCTTACCAAAACAAGCTTAAAAGATCATATGCCAAGAAAGTTCGTCATCGATCCTTTGAGGTCGGTGACCTTGTTTTAAAAGAAAATAAAAAAAATACTAATGCAACTAAAGACCTTAAAGGTAAATTTGAGCCCAACTGGCTTGGACCATATATTATCATTGCTAAATTTAAATCGGGATCATAAAAATTAGCTACCTTAGATGGTAAAGATTTAAAAGAACCTATGAATATTATGCATCTTAAGCGATATTACGCATAAAATTTGGTCATTTCATCATTTGTACATATTTTGCATGTTGTCTCATTTTAAAAATATATATATAACTGTTTACACAAAAACAAATGAAAAAAATAAAAAGTCAAAACAACAATATTATTGACTCTTTTGAAACCCAAAAAAAATAAAGAAGAAAGAGAGAGTCAAAATTATCAAACTCCTCAAAAATATTTGTTGTATATATTTCTTCTTCAAGTATTGCAGTTATATTTTCAAATTATTTTGGATAAATTAGCATTTATTTGGAATCCCCCACTATCACAAACACAAAAATAAATATCTTGATTTTATATGGCATGATTACTAATCTCTCTTATATCAAAGTCCACAAAATTTAATTAAATAAAGTTTGAGCATAGAGAATTGATCTTGGTATTTACTTAAACCAAGCATATCTTTTCACAATAAAATGATTACATTTGTAATTTCCATGCTATGCTACATAGTAGAAGTGGTTTCCTGAGCGAAAAGTTTCCCCTGCTATCCTATCATGCACATGGTCTAGAATTTTTGAGAATTGGCAAAAGGACAAGTTCACCCCTACCCAGAATAAAAATCCCTTGCTCTACAGCTAATCCGAGCAAGTATCCCTAGCATAGGAAGAAAAGCAAAGTTCAAGAAAAAGAGAAAAAGAAACAAGTTATTTCAGCATTATCTCAAATATCAAGCCAAAATACAAAAATACAAAAAAGAAAAGAAAAAAAGAAACAAGCAAAAGCAAAAGCAATAAAATCCCTTTCCCTACCCATTGAAAAGAAAAGAAGGGTTGATGAGCTTGAATCCCTGGAATTCTCAATTATTCAAAAGCGTGAGGTAAGCCCCATAACAGGTGGTTTGTGCCCAACCCGCTTGGCCTTGGGTAATCCCTAGCGTGGTGATATGTCTGTCACATTAGCGACCTTCTTTTGTACAGACCTATGTCTGCTTATGGATTTGCTAGCTCTTGATAACCCGACCTACATAGTAGTGCGGTATGGTTATATGCATCTAAATCATGGTTAACGAACACTTATTTGGTTCATTCAAATCACTTGTATCAAATTATCTTGCTCAAAACTGGTCAATGAACAATGCAATTGCACACATTTTGTATTTGAGAGATTTTGTGTATCATTATGATAAATCAAGATTGGTAATGAACTCACCTACGCACATGGGATTCCTTATAAATCTAACTTTTGTCTTTAAAATACTTTGAAATATTTTTGCAAATTGTTTGGAATAAATTCATTTTCCTCTTTAAAGAACAGTTGTTTAGTATAAAGACAACTATATGCATTATCAAAAATCAAAATCATTTTCAAAACATGCAATAAAGTTACGTTTATATATAACTTTTGACTTTCGCGATGATGGTATAGTTCCAAAACCAAAATTGGAATTTTATGCCTAGCGCAAGTCCTCATCTTCATATTTTTTGACTATTTCAAAAATTAAAAATCAACCATGCAATAAAACTATTATTTTCTTCTTTGGATTTCGCGATGATGGTATAAGTCTATACCTAAATATTCTATGCCTAGCGCAAACCATTGTACCAATTTTATTTTCCATTTATTCAAAATCATAAAAACATATGACTTAAATCATTATGTTACACAATTATGCTTTAAAACAAAACAAACACTTACTCTATTTTCATGTCATTATGTCAAACTTCAATTTTGCAATGATGGTATAATTCCTAGGGAATTATCCAAAAATTTTATCACACTTAGGAATTTATGCCTAGCAAAAGTCATTTTAAAATATTTCATGCATAATATTTTCATGGAAATCTGAAAACAAATCATCATCATCATCATCATTTGCATCATCACACCAAAGTCTTAAGATAGTCTCTTAAGCACTCTTTTACTTTTAACAATATTTCTATATTGGGATTAGCTTGACGACCGAGTGAGTGGCGACTCCATGAAATGGTCTATAATAGCGACAATGTCCTTTGAAATTATTGTTAGAAGTCCCTTTTTTTTTATCAAATCACATCACAAACAACCAATTTGTTTACATCAGATTATTTCATTTAAATTTTAAAAACATGACATTCAAACCATAATATTTCCAACCGACATAATTACATGAATCATCAAATCAATCACACCACAACAATAAAGCATCATACAAACACATAAGACAAGTCATATGATCAAAAATATCATATATATATATATTCTCAACAATATATGTACATCATATCAAAACTAGATTGGTATGCCACAATCTACATCTTGGCATACTCAATCCTCTCAAATCATATAATCAATCTGTACAGTGTAGTAGCCTAGCCTCGAGAACCCCTCGAGCTCTCAGCCTCATCTCCTCCCCGCCCTGAGGTGGACGAGGTGGCCCCATCGCAGTATGTGTGGTACTACGAGTCCTAGTCGTCGATCGGGATGAAGTCCTCGATGACCCAACCCTGATCGGATCTGCAATGCCGGTGGCAGCTGTACCCTCTGGCCCTCTGGCACCATCTGGAAGTAGATACCCTGATAGAACGTGGTCTGAGCAATCGACCGTGCCGGCTCTGAGTGCTCGCTCCTCCGCTCCGTGCTCGAGGCGTGCAACCTCATCTCTGAGCTGTGTAGCCTCGGCTCGGTGGCGTGCGGCCTCATCCTGTAAAGTCTGCACCTATGCCTAGAGATGGACAGTCTCCGCCCGAGAGTAGCCATCTCACTACTCTCTCCTATGTCCACACCCTTGCCCTTATCGGGCGATGGTGGCCTCTCTCTCCATGGAGAAGGGGGTCTCTCCTCCCTCCTCTCCCATTGCCATGGCCTCTGCTGAGCTTGTGGTCTCCTCTGCTCTCTCCCTCGTGACCCTGTGCCGCCTCAATGGCCGCTGCCGCCTCCCCATCCGATGCACAACTACGTGAATCAGACCCTGAGCCCTCGTCATCCGAGGAGGGCGGATGCCTGTGTACCAGGCATCGTAGCCGTCGGCTACCCCTGCGTCGTCCCCATCCACTGGATGAATGGGGGCATCATCTATGTCTTGACTCCAGAAGCATTGCATATCTGGAGCCCTGCTAACTGTAGTGTTATCCCGGACGGTCCGAGAAAACTCGTAGTCTCTGAGAGATGGGATCCCCTATTGTAGACCGAACTGCCTCAAAACTCGGTCGTAGCGGTGGAGCTCCACCTCTCCCCTCTCCATCCTCGGCCGGCGGTTTGCCTAACGTGAGCCGGCTCCTGTCCATCCTCGGCCCACCCTGGATGATCTCTCCAAGGCCTCCGGGTGATGCGGTCGGAGACAAGGTCGTCAAGTAGTCTCCGGGACATTGGCAGATCTATCCCTTGTGACCCTCTCCGGAGCCACCGGTAGAAAGCTCGGGGCCTCTCTCCGTCAATCCCTATCAGTGGGAGCCCTACCGGCCTCCGCACCATGATGTGCTCCGGCCACCAAACTTAGTAGTGATGTCATGACCGGACATCGGCCGCCCTTGTATACGACCCCATGCGGGATCCTATACAATCGGCATAGTACATAACTCCCCCAAGCAAACCTGTATCCGTGGTCTCTCATGTCGTAGACCACATCTTCAGTAGCCATGGTACTCTGCATCCACTTTGATGGCATAGCAGCAGACCACCTACAACCCCAGCCAAAACCTGTGTCAGTCTAGATGCCCCAGGCATCTGGCGTAGCGACTCGATGTTCACTCTGCCCTTCTCCAGGGCGAAGCTCGGATCTTCGCACAGTCGCATCATCGCGTGGCCCTGATTGGCCATGGGAGTTATCAACCGTCCTTGTATGGGGATCCTCAAAATCCTCCATACATCCTCTAGTGTGGGAGTCATCTCCCCTGTCGGTAACCAAAAATAGGAAGAACCCGGATACCACCTCTCTGCTAGGGCTGTCAATAGCCCCATATCTGTAGAAACCTGTGGCATCTCTGCCACATGTTGCAAGCCGACTTGTGCCAACTGATCTCGCTCTGCCTGAGATAGAGCGGCCAAGTCATCCCTCGGCCCGTCGTATTTCCATTCTCTGCTCTTTAGTAATCCTCTCTGCAACATAAACAACAAAACAATAAAAATCATTAATAAAACAGTGATTAAAAATGCAAGTAAAGCAAGTTCAATTTCATCAATGATGATATCGTCCACTATTGGACGATATCGTCCAAAATTTGAGCAAATTCGTCTCCGATTTTGCAAGCCGAAATCGTCCCTTTTTTGATGAAATCGTCCCCATTTTGCCGATTTCGCCCCTGGACGAAATCGGCGATATCGAGACGATTTCGACGAAATCGAGACGATTTCATCCCGATGACGTCGACGGCCCAAAAACGGCCGCGATGCTCAAAAATCATCAAAATTTAATCTAAAAAGCATAGAAAATCAAAATTCAAGCATTCTAAACTAAGTTTAGACCCTTACCCGTAGCTCGCGTCGGACCTCTGTCGATCTGTATGCTGTCTCGACCATTTTGTTTGCAGAGCTCCACAAACCAGAAAATGAAAATGAACAGTAACAATGAATTAGGGTTTTCCCTATTTTTTAATTTTATTCAAAAACAATTAAAAACATTTTAATTTTTGCTTTTCTGCGTTTTTACCTCAAACGTTCGATTTGGGTAAAAACACGGAGGGGCATCATAGTAAGCTATCGTACGATTCGACCAAGAATCGTCGCCTAAAAATGGGAATAATTTTTGCTTTCTCGTAAATCGAGAAGAACTCATCTTTAACGCATTTTCTTTGGAAAATTCGCTAAAGAGGGGGCAAAATGTAGCACCCTAAAATTGGCGTAGTAAAACTTAGTAAATAATTAAAATTACCTTAGTAATAATTCAAATTCAAATTTCAACCCCAAAACCGCTCCCAAACCGCTTGCTACCCATTTCCTCGTTTTTCGTGCCATTTTTAGAGTTTGTTTCGTCCGTTGGACGATATCGTCTCCGATCAGACGATATCGCCTCGGATCGAACGATTTCGTCGGAGCGAACGTCCAGACGATTTCGTCCCAAAACTAATTTTTCATAATTAGCTTCTGTTTCAACAACTTCTCTAACTCGGGCAGAGACGCGTCTGCACCGTTAGAGTCTCCCCCCGTTGGAGATCTCCCAAAATGGGATGATCTCCAACCTCCCAACCTCTTTCCTATGCCTATTTAATCTTAGGCCCTCCCCTTGACATCCCCCTGGCTGAATTTTTCTGCACTTCAAGTTTCACATGCATTAGGATATCCTAGACTATTGTTTGCCTTTGTCCCTTCTCGAGTTTTCTTGCAGGAACTTTGTTATTCTTCAATCGGAGCAAGCTCAGATCGTCGCAGACGATCCTGTCCAATTCGAGACGATTTCGTACCAATCCGAGACGATTTATATAGTCAACATTGGGGGCAATCAGTGCCCAGAGTTTGCATTTTCTCCACTCTTTTTTTGCATTATTATGCATTTAGTTAATTCTATGGTTATTCCTTATTACTCTGCATTTTGGAGTTCACCCATATAGTTTTAATGCATGATAAAATCATAAATTGTTATTAAATCATTGTAATGCACTCATATTTGCTTGTTTATTATTATCATTTTAATATTATTGATATCATTTTACATCATTGCCCTCTGTTTGTATTGTGCATTTTCTGTATTTTGTATCCGCTTCTCTGATTGCAGGTCTCGAAATTGTACAATTCGTCGGATCTCGGACGATCCTGTCAGATCAGAGACGATCCTGTCAAAATTCCAGGACGATCTGTCTGCTTCAAAAATCAGAACCTCCATCGGACATCCGGATCGGGTATGTCTCTTTAATCTAGCTTATTCTCTCTGTTTTCTGTTCAAATCTATTTTTGTATTCATTTAATTTGCATTTTCATATAGAATAACTTAGATTCATCCGGCCAAACCTAGGACTTGGATGTTTAAAGCTAAAATTGAACACATTAAACTCATTCCCAACCTAGGCGTGGAAAGCTGCCACTAAACGTTTCTGGTGAACCCCACCATCCGTCGAAAAATCACCTTAATACCCCTCCCTCGAGAGGCGGGACCTTCAAAGGGCCTCTCAGTCCGAGGTACCGTCCCATCCTTTTCCCATCCTCCTTTCGGGCATGGATCCTTTAGCCTGAAGGTAAGGATGCAAAAAATTTGGAGCGATACAATAGCATTTTTAGTTTTTTTGCCTTTTCTGCTTAGTTTGTTTATCTCCCAACCTGGCCAAACTATGCTTTAGTGATTCCTCTAGTTCATTTGGTGGTACTTCCCATTCTTTATTGCCCTCCTTGTATACCATAAGGTTAGGGTTTGAAGTTGATTGGGCCTTTGGGCATGGGGTTGAATCAAGTCCTCCATGTAACTTATCCCCTTTATGCCAGGTATAAAAAGGTTCTTCCTTAGAGAAAAAAATTGAGGCCTTTGTATATTACTTGGGATCTTCACTATAGTCCACTACATTCTCTTTATACATTATTGACTCAATCCTCTTATCATTGATAGTGATCACTGGATCAAGTCTACACTGGTTGAGAGTTCTCATCGAATTGCTTTTTAAAATTTTTGTCCTCCCCTCTCTTTTTTGGTCATACTGAATAAAACCTAGCAACGAGAGACTCATTTTATCAAGAGAAAACAATTATTATTTTTTGTTGGATCTCAATGGTTGTCCTTTGTCATGCTTCTATTATGACGATGACTCCATTTTTCTTCTCTTCATTTACACACACATACATGTAATAAGATTATTGTATATTACATAAATATTTATATCTTTATTTTGAATTTACATTGATACAAAAAAAGCAATTTTTTTTTTTCTAAATTGTTAAAAATATACATTCAATCCAATGTATGCAACACATATGTATCAAAAAAATATATGACCACCATTTTTAAAATGGGAAAGTTTCAAAAATTTACTTCTAATAAGAATCTAATAGCTAGTAAATTTGCAATGGTTTTATTTTTTTCTTAATTATAATTATTTATGACTATAAGTCCATGCAAATGGAAGTACTTGAGTATAATGAAGACATATTTTTAGAAACTATTAAAAGAAGATTAAAACCAAACCAAACCAATTCAGTTCAAATTGAATTATGTTCAACCAAACCTAGTAACCATGAAAGTGTCCTTGAAAAATATACAATACAAATGTGACCTCATATTTTAGTTTATACCACAAGAAAAATTACAATCTCCAAAAATATAAGCTACACTAGTCTTGTTGTTGGTTTATCTTTCAACTTATACTACGAGGCATATTATAGTTCTCATAAACTTTACCTATGGTAAGAGGGTGATCTCCCCTTGAATTTAAGCTAGGCCAATCGTATACTAGAATTTCCTTGAATTTTAGTTATCATAAGAAATTGACCTCATATTTTAGCTTATTCAATGAGGTGTATCATAATCTTCTTCAACTTCACTTGTGGTAAGATGATTTTTGTATTAAAGGATTGATTCATCAAGCTTGTTCTACCATACATGTATGTTCTATGCCTTAGCCCAACAAGGTTTAACCTTTTCACAAAATTTTTTATCTTTAAATATTATATTTCAAGGCATATTACAACCCCCTTGAATTTTATCTATGGTAAGAGAGCAACCTTGTCTATTAGATTATACTTCAAGATGTATCATAGTCCCTTAAATATAAGGCACACTAGTTTTGTTGGCTTGAATTTTAAATTACACTACAAGGCATGTCATGGTCCCTTTGAATTTTTATTATAACAAGATAGTGATCTTGCCTTTTAGCTTAAGCATACTATAAGGTCTATTACAATCCCCTTGAACATAGGCCAAACCAGTATTATTGTCTTACCTTGTACCTTATAGTATAAGGTTTACCATACTCCCTTTGAACCTTAGTTATAATAAAACAGTGACCTTACCTTTCAAATTATATTACAAAGTGTATCACAATACCCATGAACTTTACTTTTTTTTTAAACATACAATAATAACCTAAAAATTTAGCCGGGGGTACATAGAGGACCACCCTCCCTGTGAATCAAACTTGGGTATCCACAAAGAGAGTCCAAAACCTTTACCATTGTGATGTCCCAACAAGGACATGACCTTTACTTGATGAAATAACATGTTCACAACAAAAATATTGATTCAATAAACTAGTCCAAACACACATGCACACCTTGGACCTCTTAAAAGACTCAAATGAAACCTTTTTTTGAAAACTTTAATTGATCAATGTAGTTCAACAAACCTTTCCAAGCATACAATTGTTGTTTAAAGCTACTTCTTATAAATCCTTTTTATCATTAACACTAAAATATCATTTTTTAAATGGGTTATATGGGATTGAAACAAGCCCCACCCATATTACATCATGATCACATAGTGGTATTACATACATTACATCATGACAACATAGTGGTATTACAATAATTTGGCAATTAAGCATGTATCATTTGGCAAGATTCAAACTTTGCTCTTCTCCTTGAAAGTTGAGGAATCTAATTGGTTGAGCTAATATCATTTGAATACTCTAAAATATTATTAAAATGATATTTATTGGATACTTTTCTCAATCATTTATTTTCCCATATGTATATAAGTAGAAATTTTGTTGCCTATCTTGTTTTCAACTAGTATTTTATTTGTCACTCTTAGACATTAGTGAAAAGTGATTTTGCAAGACTTGTCAATTGTTGGACATTATTATTCATAATAGCGACATGAAAAATATAATTTTTAACATCTTAAAGTTAAATTGATTTGTTAAATATAGTTGACCATATTTATGTATGTTTAGTCAAGTAATAGTTTGTGATTGTTTTTTTTTTGTTTTTACATGGTGGAATCGAATAGTTTGTGATTTTTGGAGGGAAATTTTTTTCTAAAAAATATCTCATCTTTTACAAGCCATTTATTCATGAAGGGTTGTCCAGTTCAGCTGATTCTTGGACCAATTTGTGAAAAATTTGAAGAGCTTTGAATTGTATGGTCATATGAAGGAATACAAGAAATATTTAGGGAGATATGATCCTGTGAAGTCAACCATCTAGAACAAGGGCAATGATGATTTTTCAAATCACAAAAAAATAGAATTACAAATATTTGTCAACTAGGGTTTGGATGATGGGAGGAGTAATGGAAGGTTAGGGCTTCAGTGAGACAAGAAATTCTATCTAGACATAATTTTTTTAGCTAAGTTTCTTTTTCCCTTCTTTATATTAGAAATTTTGATTGCAAATTATTATTATAATTTTTTATCAAATATTATATTCGCTATAGGATGTTCTAGTAAATTTTAGTGGATTTTGAGTTTTAGTTTCCTTCCCATGGGCTGATTTATAGCTAAATCCTTAGAATCACCTGTAGTAGTAGAGTTTAGGGAGAAAACCACAAAGGATCAATTTTTATTGCTCAAAGATAGAGAAATTTTTGGTAAATTTAACGGGTATTGGTCAAGGGCTTCAACCTTGAGAAAATGTATTGATAGGAGTTGGAAGTCTCCAAGAGTGATTCTATCATTTTTTTCCAAAGGTTTCTTACCATCCATTTTTTCTAGGGAAGAAAGAGATAGAATCTTAAAAGAGGGTCCTTGGTTTATGGGAAGAGTAGGATTCTTCCTTACCCGTTGGTATGAAGGCTTTTCACCTAAAAATTTAAATCTATCCCTAGTACTAGTTTGGGTTAGGATGTATGGGTTACCCATTGAGTTTTAGAAAATGGATACCTTCAAGGCAAAAGGAAACATTCAGGGAGAATTATGTGAGATTTTAGAAACTACACAAGATGGATTCTTGGCTATTTATGCTTAGATATTGGTCATGATTGATACAAGTAAAACTTTACCATAATCAATCATTCTTAAGTATGGGATAAGATGTGGATTTAAACCATAGATTATGAAAACATTTATTTTATATGTAGAAGATGTTGTGAGGTGGGTCATATTGAGAGATCATGCCCTAAGAAGAGTCCAACAAAATCATATGTAGAAAATCGCAAGAGAAACTTACAAATGGATATGAATGAGAATGGTTTTCAACTTCCAAAAAAATTATAGCAAATAAATAGTGGAGACCAAAAATGAAGGATATTGAAAGAAATACCAACTCTTTTGAGGCTTTAGCCTATGAAGAAGAAGTAGATCAAAGCTTAGAGGATATAGTACAATAGGTTCAACATATTAACAAGGAACTGTCTATTCAATATGATCTTGATTTAGAGACAAAAATTCTCGATGAACCTATGGAATGTGTCAAATTAGATTTTGAAGGCTCTCTTGAAGTACCATGCACCATCCAAGAGAAAAAAAATGGCAAAGAAAATAAATTGTTAGAATTAATACATCTACTATTAATAATAAAATTCTAGAAAATGGGCAGGACAAGTCAAAAGCTTCCATAGTAGATCTAAGAGAGGATAAATCTAAGGAAAAAACAAAGTTGTGAAAGAATATTGAGGAATAGAATAATAAGACCTACTCAAGCAAGGCAAAAAGAGGAAAACCATAAAATTATCAAGTGAGATCTATGAAGCAAGAGTGAACATATAGAAAGGAACACAAACTAAGTTGGTTGAACTTCTCTTTATCAAATAACAAAATGATATTGGTAATTTGTAGGCGGGGCCAATAGCCCCTAATGAGACATGATTACCATATCATAGAATATAAGGGGTGCTAATACCTCCTCAAAGCAAAGGTGTATTGAAGAACACAAGCTTATACTGAGAGGGGGGGTGAACAGTATAAGACCACTTTTTAATTTGCTTTAAAATCAACTTTCAAAATAGTATAATGCAGTGAATAGATAGCAGTAATAACAGCAGTAATCAAAGCAAAGCACAACACACCATCCACAAAGTGACACAACAATTTACGTGGTTCACCCAATGTGGGCTACTCCACGGATAAAACTTTTCTCTAAAAGTTATATCACAGTTCTTTGGGAAACCTTCCCAATTACAAAGTTTATGGGCACCAACCCAAAGGAGACACCTTCCCCTAGCTCTGCTCTTAGTGGTGATCCTCTAGAAGACCTCTACCTCCTTCGCCCTTAGCAAGTGGAACTCTATCCATAGAAGACACCTGTCTTCCCTGCTCTGGCTGGAGATCTCTGTCCTCAACTCTATCACTGCAAAGCCGTTCCTCAAATTCGCACCAAACACAGTCCTTCGGTCTAGCACAAATCTGTCCTCTTCCTCTGTTCTTTTCTGTTACAGCCGCACTTGGTCAAAACCAACTTTTCACTGTCTACGCAAACACAGCAGCACTCGATCAACTTATGCACTTCTGCCAAAACACAGTAGCATAGTCTTCGCACATTCAGCGCAAACACAGTAGCACAGTCTTTGCACATTCAACGCACAAACATAGTAGTTGATCAGACTTCCACTTATGCACCTCTACGATCGAGCTTCTCCCCGCACTCTATCTACGCAAATCGCACTTCGAACGCACACTTGATCGATTCGACTCGACTCGCTCTCTTGCGCACAATAGAATTCACTTATGCAAATTTGACACCCACATTCAATGATCAAACTCTTCGAACAACCCTCCTTTTATACTGACAATCTCAAGATTAGATTCTTGATCTTAGTCGGCTGTATATCCCTAAAACAACGTCGGCTGCACAACCCTACACTTCGTCGGCTCAAGGTTAACTCTGTCGGCTTCAACCGCCTCTGCTGTTCTGTAGCTTTTCTCGTGAAACTACAACATGTCATGATATCATGACACTTTTACAACCGTACACCTTCTATAGCCTGCTATCATGAAATCGTGACACCTTGGCCTTTGTCGACTTCCTTTGTGCTTCTGTCATGAAATCGTGACACCTTTGCCTCTTGCTGACGTCATCTCACTTCTGTCATGAAATCGTGACACTTTAGTCTTCATGGCCTTCCTCTCAGCTTTTGTCATGAAATCGTGACACATCTGCTTCTGCTGACGTCATCTGCAACTCTGTCGTGAAATCGTGACCCTTATGACTTCATGGCCTTCTTCTCTGCTTTTGTCATGAAATCATGACACATCTACTTTTGCTAACGTCATCTGCAACTCTGTCATGAAATCGCGATGCTTTCGCTGCCTTAAGCTCTTTTCTGCCATATGCCCATGAAACTGGAACATGTCACGAAATCACGACGCTTTCGCCTTCGAGCTCTTCCTTCTTCAACTCGTCACGAAATCATGACGCTTCTTCTGTTTAAGACTTGCTAACTATTTCTGTCATGAAATCGTGACACCTTCTCCAACTGCAAGCTGCCATCTCAACCTGTCACGAAATCGTGACACTTTCTACATCCGTACAACTTCTTTGTAGCCTATCATGAAATCGTGACGCTTTCAGCTTCCGAAAGCTTTCCTTGCAACCTGTCATGAAATCACGACGCTTCTCCTTTCAGACTCTTCCCTTTTGCTGCATGTCACGAAATCATGACAGTTCTCACTTCGAGCTTTTCAGTATGCCACGAAATCATGACAGTCCTCAACTTGACCTCTGCAGCATGTCACGAAATCGTGACATTTTACATGTAACTTTCTCTCTCTTCGAACTTGTCACGAAATCATGACAGTTCTTTTTGCGAAATCTCTCTTCAACATCATGTCGCGAAATCGTGACACTTTTTCGTCCGTACAACTTACTTTGCAGAATGTCACGAAATCGTGACACTTTTCCTTCTCTGCCTTCCTGCACTTTTCGAGACGCGAAAATGCGACATGTCATGAAATCGCGACACATTCCATCTTGCTCTCCTTCTCTACCAACATGTCACGAAATCGTGATAGTTTTGCCTGCTTCCCGTCCCTCCGCCTTCCAAGCATGTCGCGAAATCGTGACAGTTTTGCCCAAACTTTCTCTCTCCTCAAACATGTCACGAAATCGTGACAGTTTTGCCAACACTTTCTCTCTCCTCAAACATGTCACGAAATCGTGAGTTTTGCCTCTTTTCTCTCTCAAAACATGTCGCGAAATCGCGACAGTTTTTCCAGCCGCCTGCATACTTTTTCTTACTTGTCTTTTTCTTGATCTTTTGCAACTGGGCTACCCCGATCTTCTTGGAAACTCACTGTCCATGCTGAAACCTTCATCAAGACACATTCTTTGACATCAAACCAAATTGCTTCAAGACCTTCTTGACATCAATGACAACATCTACACTTAGAGCAAAGGCAATGTACCCAAGGTACCCAAAATTGCCAACAATCTCCCCCTTTGTCATTGATGGCAACCCTTAACTCGAAAACATAACTCAAGAGCCAAAACTGAACCCTACCGATCCAACAACTGAGAATCTGCAATTGAAGTTTTTGCTCCCCCCGACTTGAAGCTTTCTTCTTCACTTGAAGCTCTCCCCCTTACTCATATCTCTCCCCCTTTGTCATCAATGGCAAAGGGTCACCTTTGGGGCTTGGGACTAAGAATGAGCTTCTTAGCTTAGTCCCTCCCCCACCTCCCGATGAGGTGATTTAAAACAAGGGTGGGAGTGAAACTCCCATTAGGCACTCATCATCATCAGTGTCTACAATTTCTTTGTCGGGCCTTCTCTTGAACTCTTTGTCAGTGTTTCTGTTCTTGTCACTTTTCTTGTTCTTGTTCTCATCTCTTTTCTTGTCCATACCTTGATCCTTGGACCTGTTTATACCACTGTTCCTGTTCCTGTACCTTGGAAGATCAGCTCTGCACTATCTGGGTGTGTGACCTGCATTGTTGCACTTATAGCAAGTAACAATATTATTTCTTTCGGGCATAGTTGTTCTTTGAATCCGCCTGTTCTGACTAACCCAGTTCCTGTTATTTGCCTTGCAAAAAATTGCCTTGTGCCCGAACTGTTGACAAGAGTAGCAATACCCTTGAAAGAAACTAAAACTTCTGAAATTGTTGTTTACCCTTTTTATTTGATCTATGCACTGTGAAGCCGTGTGACCAAACCTGTGACACGAAAAACATCTATCGTAAAATATTCTTTTAATCGACCTTTTGGGTCCCGAAAACTTCTTCTTCGCATTCAGAATTCTGTTTTCTATTTCTGCGCATTTATCACTCACGGACTCTTTCTCTGAGATACTCTCTTCATCAAAACTCTCTTCTTTTTGAAATCTTTTACTAGATTCCCCAACCTGTTCCTTGTGTGGTTTAACAAAACCAAGACCTATTTTATCTGTTGTCTTTCTTTGTCCTTTGATAAGAGATTTAACCTTTTTGGAGCTTTCTTGAAACTTGTACAGTTTATCCTTGTATTCTTTATTTTCCTCTTTCAAGGCAGCCATTTTCTGTTCTAATTCACTATACTCAAGCATCTTAGATTCTAACTCATTCTTGAGTTCTTGTGTCTTAGCCATAGAGATGTCAAGACTTTCTATGAGTTCATCTCTCTCCATACAACATTCATCTAATTTATCCTTGAGTCTAGCATTCTTCTTTCTTTCCTTTTTCAAAACACTAAGAGCATTAGTAAGTTCACATTCAAGATCCTCTATTTTATTGCATTTTGAATCATCAAGGCCTTTTTCAGATTTCTTATCACTAGAGGTGCTACCCTTTTCAAAAACCATACAAGCATCTTCCTTATCATTTTCTGAAGCATCCTCATACATACTAGCAACCAATTCATTATTTGTGCAATCATCCTCAAGGTGCCCAAAATTTCCACATCTAAAACATTTCATGACAATGAATTTATGTTTCGGTTCTTCCTCTTTTTCTGAAATGAACAACATCTCATTTTCATCATCACTAGAAGAACTTTCACTATCACCGCTAGAAAACTTACTTGCTTTGTCTAGGTAGAAGCTCTTATTATTCTTGTGTGAATGCCTCTTTCCTTGATTGCTGTGCTCATCTTTGTTCTTTCTATAATACCTGTGCTTATCAGAATCCTTGCTCTTAACATCCTGTATATCTTCATCACTTTCATTCTTGGAAACAAGATACAATCAGTAGCATAATGACCAAACTTTCCACAGTTGAAACATCTTATGTTTTTCTTGCTTTTGTGTTTTCTAGAGAACTTGCCTTTCTTGCTGTAATATGCCTCTTCATCACTAGAAGACTCATCACTCTCTTGAATCTGTTTGCCCTTTGATTTCTTGGTAGCTTTGAAAGTCGCCTCTTTCTTGACATCAACTTTCACTTGAGTTCTCAGCTCAAATGCCGCAAGAATACTATGGAGCTCATCCTTTTTCAATTTATCTAAATCTTTAGCTTCCTCAATAGCAGAAATATTTTCACTAAATCTATTAGGAAGAGATCTTAAAATCTTATCACACACATCATTTTCAGCAACCTCAAGACCTAGGTCTTTCATGGAGTTAACAACCTCATCCATACGAAGCATGTAGTCACTAATATTTTCATCATCATTCATTTTGAGTTGTTCAAACATACCTTTAAAATGTCTCAATTTGGCCTTTCGGACATTTGCATCACCTGTATGAACCACTTGCAATTGTTTCCACATTTCACTAGCTGTCTTGCAGTGAATAACTTTGGTGAGATCTGCTTTCTGTAAGCCTCTCAGGATTGCATTCATGGCTTTTGAATTGTTGTGAAGCATGAGCCTGTCTTCTTTGGTATAAGGACCATGTTCAGGAATAGTGTATTCATCTTCAATCACTTCCCATACCTCATTACCAAGTGCCATTAGATAAACTCTCATTCTTGCACTCCACAGACCGAAATCTGATCCATCAAGAATAGGTGCTGCATTGCCACCTAAAAAATCCATTGTGTTCTTAACCAGTTCTTCCTTTCGGCTGTTAAACCTTTTCGAAGGAACCTGCTCTGATACCAATTGAAGAACACAAGCTTATACTGAGAGGGGGGGTGAACAGTATAAGACCACTTTTTAATTTGCTTTAAAATCAACTTTCAAAATAGTATAATGCAGTGAATAGACAACAGTAATAACAACAGTAATCAAAGCAAAGCACAACACACCATCCACAAAGTGACACAACAATTTACGTGGTTCACCCAATGTGGGCTACTCCACGGATAAAACTTTTCTCTAAAAGTTATATCACACTTCTTTGGGAAACCTTCCCAATTACAAAGTTTATGGGCACCAACCCAAAGGAGACACCTTCCCCTAGCTCTGCTCTTAGTGGTGATCCTCTAGAAGACCTCTGCCTCTGTAGCCCTTAGCAAGTGGAACTCTATCCACAGAAGACACCTGTCTTCCCTGCTCCGGTTGGAGATCTCTGTCCTCAACTCTATCACTGCAAAGCCGTTCCTCAAATTCGCACCAAACACAGTCCTTCGGTCTAGCACAAATCTGTCCTCTTCCTCTGTTCTTTTCTGTTACAGCCGCACTTGGTCAAAACCAACTTTTCACTGTCTGCGCAAACACAAGCACTCGATCAACTTATGCACTTCTGCCAAAACATAGCGTAGTCTTCGCACATGTGCAAACACAGTTTCGATAAGACTTCCACTTATGCACCTCTACGATCGAACTTCTCCCCGCACTCTATCTACGCAAATCACACTTCGAACGCACACTTGATCGATTCGACTCGACTCGCTCTCTTGAACAGAATTCACTTGTGCAAATTCGACACCCACATTCAATCATCAAACTCTCCGAATAGCCCTCCTTTTATACTGACAATCTCAAGATTAGATTCTTGATCTTAGTCGATTGTATATCCCTAAAACAACGTCGGTTGCACAACCCTACACTTCGTCGACTCAAGGTTAACTCTGTCGGCTTCAACCACCTCTGCTGTTCTATAGCTTTTCTTGTGAAACTACAACATGTCATGATATCGTGACACTTTTACAGCCGTACACCTTCTATAGCCTGCTATCACGAAATCGTGACACCTTGGCCTTTGTCGACTTCCTTTGTGCTTCTATCATGAAATCATGACACCTTTGCCTCTTGTTGACGTCATCTCACTTCTGTCATGAAATCATGACACTTTAGTCTTCATGGCCTTCCTCTCGGCTTTTGTCATGAAATCATGACACATATGCTTTTTGACGTCATCTATCACTGAAATCGTGACCCTTGACTTCATTCTATTGCCATCTCTTCTTCGACGTCATCTCCAACTCTGTCATGAAATCATGACGCTTTCGCTGCCTTAAGCTCTTTTCTGCCATATGCCCGTGAAACTGGAACATGTCACGAAATCGTGACGCTTTCACCTTCGAGCTCTTCCTTCTTCAATTCATCATGAAATCGTGACGCTTCTTCTGTTTAAGACTTGCTAACTATTTCTGTCATGAAATCGTGACACCTTCTCCAACTGCAAGCTGCCATCTCAACCTGTCGTGAAATCATGACACTTTCTGCATCCGTACAACTTCTTTGTAGCCTGTCATGAAATCGTGATGCTTTCAGCTTTCGAAAGCTTTCCTTGCAACCTGTCGTGAAATCGCGATGCTTCTCCTTTCAGACTCTTCCCTTTTGCTGCATGTCGCGAAATCGTGACAGTTCTCACTTCGAGCTTTTTAGTATGCCACGAAATCATGACAGTCCTCAACTTGACCTCTGTAGCATGTCACGAAATCATGACATTTTACATGTAACTTTCTCTCTCTTCGAACTTGTCATGAAATCGTGACAGTTCTTTTTGCGGACTCTCTCTTCAGCATCATGTCATGAAATCATGACACTTTTTCATCCGTACAACTTACTTTGTAGAATGTCATGAAATCATGACACTTTTCCTTCTCTGCCTTCCTGCACTTTTCGAGACGCGAAAATGCGACATGTCATGAAATCGCGACACATTCCATCTTGCTCTCCTTCTCTGCCAACATGTCACGAAATCGTGATAGTTTTGCCTGCTTCGTCTCTGCCTTCCAGCATGTCACGAAATCGTGACAGTTTTGCTCGAACTTTCTCTCTCCTCAAACATGTCACGAAATCGTGACAGTTTTGCCAGCACTTTCTCTCTCCTCAAACATGTCGTGAAATCATGACGTTTGCCAGTGCTTTCTCTCTCCTAAAACATGTCGCGAAATCGCGACAGTTTTTCCAGCTCGCCGCATACTTTTTCTTACTTGTCTTTTTCTTGATCTTTTGCAACTCGGGCTACCCCGATCTTCTTGGAAACTCACTGTCCATGCTGAAACCTTCATCAAGACACATTCTTTGACATCAAACCAAATTGCTTCAAGACCTTCTTGACATCAATGACAACATCTACACTTAGAGCAAAGGCAATGTACCCAAGGTACCCAAAATTGCCAACATGTATCAAGGACCTCTATTTAAGTAATAAGTCTGATATCCTTTGTATCTAGGAAACTAAATTGACAAAAGAAGTTTCCAAAACTATGAAATTAGTATGGGCAACGTGTGAATCAAATGCTATATATTTTGAAGGAATGACTAGGGGAATTATAACTTATTGGAATCCTATTAGAATATCCTATGTAACCATTCATAAAACTAGTCATTGGATAGTTTCTTTAGTCACATGCTCCTTTGAAGATATTCATTTCATCCTGATAAATGTCTATGGAACTACAACTTAGTTAGGAAGACTAGAATTTTGGAGTGGGATTGAAGCCTTTATGATAAGTAAAGACAAAGAAACCCTATTCATGATCATAGGGGATTTTAATACCATAACCAAGCTGAACGAAAAATTTGGGATAATTACAAAACTAAACCAAAGTATGAGATATTTATTAGCTTTTATTCAAAACAATAATCTATGGGAGGTTGAGTTTTAAGAATATGATTATACATGGACAAAAATCAGGAGAGGATAGAACCTAATAACAAAAAAATTAGACAGATGCATTCTCTTAGATTATTGGCTAGATGAAGGAACTTGTGCTAAAATTAATACCTTGACAAGGATTGGTTTAGATCACTAGCCAATGTAAGTTAAAATGGTAGTAAGTGAATTCAAAAAAGATCATATTTAAATATGAGCAAATGTAGGAAGACCATCCTCAATTTATTGATATGATAGAACAAATATGAAATTATTCAGGAAATAGTGGGTTGTATACAAATCCAAAATAAATAAAATAAATGACATCTAGATTAAAATAATGGAACAAGAACACTTTTGGGAACATTTTTTAGAAGAAAGAAGAACTAAAATTTAAACTTTCAAAATTCCAAAAAGGTGATCGTAATAATTCAAGCTCAGAGAAAAGGGAGTTATTTAGTGAATTTCATAATATTTGTTGTAAGGAAGAGAAATTTTGGAGATTAAAATCAAGATAGACATGGTTAAAAGGAGATAAAAACATAAATTTTTTATAGGATGGCAATAGTATAGAGATCGGTATCTAGATTTAGTAGAATTAAATCAGTAGAGGGGGTTTGGATTGAAGACTAGAGTGAAATCAGAAAGGAGGTAAGGTCTTTTTATTAGAATATTATAGGATTAGAGGAGTTTGAAGTTCTTAATGATAAACTTCTACAATATATTCCTTCAATTATATCATATGAAGACAATAGGAAATTGATGGATCCCATTACTCTGTAAGTTCATCTAGCTCTTTTCTCTTTTAATAAGGATAAATCCCTGGGCCTGAATGGGTTCTTTGCAACATTCTATCAACATAATTGGGATATAGTGAAGTATTATTTATTGGTGGTAGTGGAACAGTCTAGGGTAAAATAATACATACCTTATAAAATAAATGCAACATATCTTACCTTGATTCCAAAAAAGAAGGATGCATAATTGTTTGATTCATTTCAACCCATAAGCCTATGTAATATGACATAGAAGATTATTTCTAAAGTGATGGTGAATCGGTTAAGACCATTATTAGAAAAAAATATTTTAGAAGAGTAAGGAGGATTTGTGAAAGGGAGACACATTCTAGATATGATCATAGTAGCTCATGAAGTTATGCATTCAAAAACTTCAAGAAAAGAGAAAGCAATGATCTTAAAACTTGATATGAGTAAGGCCTATGATAGGGTTAAATGGGATTTTCTTTTTGCAGTATTACAAAATTTTGGATTTAGGACGAAATAAGTCAGACCGATTAAAGCTCGTGTCTCTATAGTTTCATATTCAATGTTGATTAATGAGTTAGTAACAAAATCATTTAAAGCCAAGAGAGGCCTTAGAAAAAGAGATACTCTATCACTATATTTGGTCATTATTATGGTAGATATTCTGGGTAGGAACTTGAAGGCTTACAAATATGGGCTTATAAATGGACTTAAGGCTAGTAATATCATCAACAACATCACCCATCAATAGTTTGTATATGATACAACCCTTTTTGGTAGCGTAAGGATAAATGAGTCCAAATATTTGAATAACTTATTAAAGGAATAAGAAAGAGTGTCAAGGCATAAATATAATAGGTCAAAATAAAAAATTTACTTCCTAAACACCCCAAATAAAATCAAAATAGGGATATGTAGTTTACTTCAAATTGAGGAGGAAAATTTACCAACAACTTATCTAAGGATGCTCTTATTTGAGGGGAGAATGAGGATAGAATTATGGAATCCAATTATAAGTGAAGTTTAGAATAAACTACCAACATGGAAAGGTAGATGTTTATCATTAGCAGGAAGAGTGCAACTAATTAAATCAGTCTTACAGGCCATTCCAACATATTATATGCCCTTGTATTTTATGCCAAAATCGATATAAAAAAGTTTAATCTATATTATGTGGTCTTTTTGTGCTCAAGATTACAAGATAAAAGGAAATTTCCTATGGTGAAATGGAGCAAGGTGTGTGATGATAAAATTAGGGTAGGTCTTAGTTTAAGGGTTATTACAAATGCAAACTTATCTCTTAGAGGAAAAGTAATTTAGAGATTGTACAAAGAGATTCAAGGACAATGGGTAAGAATTCTTCTAAATATATTGAGCCTAATGACCCAAGTTTAATATTTACTACATTATCTCTACCAAATATTTTTGCACTATGAAAAGGTTTAAAAAAATCAATTGATCTAGTGATTAAAGGTTTAAGATGGGTGGTGGGAATTGGAGAAAAAAATTCTATTTGGATGGATACTTGGTGTGATAAAAAACCACTCAATATAGATCCAATTTTGAAACCATGGATGAGATTACTTCAATATAAATATGGTGATAGATTTTCAAATATTTTGTACAAGGATCAAGAAGGAAGATACAAATGGAAAAAATAATTTTTTACAAGTATACAAGACATTGATGCTAGGAGGCAATTGAGTAGAAAGATAACAACAATGATTATTCTAAGGGGAGCCAAGGATAAGTTGATTTGGGAGTTGAATAACTTGGGAGAATACACAACAAGAAGTGGATATAATATAAAACACCATAAAAATAGGAATATTACAAGAATATGGAGAGATATCTGAGATAGCCCGAGCATTACTAAAGTCAAAATGTTTGTTTGGCTAGTAGGTCATAGAAGAATTTTATCTTGGGATAACCTTATGAAAAGGGGTTTTTATGGTCCCTGAAATTGTGTTCTTTGTAAAAATGGAGGAGGAGAGTATAGACCATCTCTTTGGACACTACTCAATAGTCTAGAAACTATGGCAATGTATTCTTAATATGTTTGGTAAATGCATGGTGATGAATGGAAAAATTGAAGAATGGTTAAAGTAATGGTAGAGCACTTTTAAAAATGATGCTTTATACATATCTGGGATATATCAAAATATACAATACTTTGGACTATTTGGCTAGAAATGAATAGAAGAATATTTAAAGGAAAGGAAATTAGTTTAGAGGTAATGAAAAGGAATATTTGTTTAGCCATAGAGGAGTCTAAACCAACCCTATCAACTCACCCAATCCCTAGTTTAGAAGCAGAGAACCTTTATAGATGGAGTCAAGTCATAAAATGGAATTATTATGTTGGGGATAGGATAAAAAAAAGAAGGCAAAAAATATAAAGTGAAAACCACCAAATGTGGAGTTGGTCAAATTAAATTTTGATAGAGCATCTAAAGGAAATCCAGGACCAATAGGAGGAGGAGGAGGAATAATTAGAAATAATAGAGGAGAGATTTTGTCTCATTACACTTTCAATAGTGGATTTAAGACAAATAATGAAGTTGAAGCTTGGGAAAATTTGGAAGGGTTAAAAATATGCAAACAAATGAAATGGAATAAAGTATGGATGGAAGGTGATTCACTTAGTAATAAATGAAATTTTGAGGAAAGTAAAGGCTCCATGGAACATACAAGAGATAATTGTGGAAATTCAAGACATTGCTATAGAGTTTGAAGAAATAAAGTTTACACATACATTAAGGGAAGGAAACAAAAGTGCAGATAGGTTAGCCAATAGAGGGGTTTTAATTGAGGATCATGAAGTCAAATTCTCTTTTCCTTGGTTAGAGGAAGTAGTAAGTTTAGTTGAAGTTAACAAGAAAATGTTGATTGCCTGAATCAAATAATGATTAAGATTTCCTTTAATGTTTTCCATTGGTAATATCTGCTTTATTTTATAACACTAACATTCTTTCATATATACTATTTATTATAATTTTTATGGTTACACTTATGCTTTAGGAAGGAAACTAGCAATCTAGATTTGGTAAGCAGGCTATGATAGTGTGATGTTTTGGAAATATTACTCTACTAAGATGCAATGCATAGATAGTAGAGGTGAATTTTTGGTATTGTGAAAGCTTCTTTAGAAAAATATCAATAAGGATGCTGAACTCTGGAATATTTATATTCACACAATAAATTTAAAAGTTATAGAAAATAAAAATCAAGAATTCATACATTTTATGTAAAATGATGTGGGTTTATAGCTATAACAACTCAATTGAGATGAGAATTGAATATGTCTATAAAATCTCATGCTCTAAAGAAGAGATTTGTGATTTGTCAAGGGTGGGGGACCTGAGTACAACGCCTTGTTCTCTAGCAAAATAATAATTATAATGCGTGATTGTTGAGCTTAACAATAAAATTTTCAAGTCTACTTTGATTATCTTATTCGTTTTTTTATGTAAAATTATGCTTGCAAATATTTGTATAGTTATATTTGATATCATTATAAGTTAGATAAAAAAATAAAGGGTATTTTCCTTCAATAAAGTTCTTTCAAGAAAAAGCATTTGTAATTGATAAAAGGTTTCATAAGATTTTCATTACATTAATATTAATCATCACTTTAAATAACTTTGTTTATGATGATTATGAGATATAGTGTTTTTTTATAGCATTCCTAATATAAAAAAATTATCAATCTAAAAGTAACTAAGGTAATAAAATTTCAAATTAATGTTTTAATACTTTTCATAAAATATTTTCTTGTTATAAATAATTTTTTTTCTTAGATTTGGTTAGTGTGAGAAACCCCTATGATTGACCCTCAGGGTTGGGCATCCCCAACCTATCATGATATCTCGTAAGGGGGAGAGTTGAGCTTATCAATAGAGAATGTAACCCATGGCCCCACACACACAAATTTCATGGATTGAACCTTGGACCTCCCAAAGAAGAGCCAAATATTGAACCATTGCATTGTCCCCTCGTAAAAAATAAGTCTCTTTTTTATAGTATACATTAATAACTTATCCCACGTTAGTTATAATTGTGAGATATCTAAACTTATAAATTATTAAATGTAACAAAATCTTAATAAAAAAACATGGCATGAAAGTAACTCAACTTTATGTATTAACATCTTATAAACCTCTTTATACAATGTATATTAATGAATTCTCTTATTAGTAACACCTATGAGCTTAGAATATATTTCATATAGTAAAAGCTTCGTCATTCTAAAAATAAATATTGGGATGAAATTATTTAGATTAAAATTTTAATGTTTTCATTTCCTTAGAGAGGTGGAAATGTGCTATGTAAATATAAAAAATAATTAAAAAAATTTATTAGTTATAATAGTGCTCTTTTAGATACCCATGGAACAAAGTTATCTACGTCATTATGGATTATTTCACTCTTGATTGTAATCGGGATGTGGTGAGAAGTTTTCACCTGGCTATTGATAACCATATTTGTGGGAAAAAGCTCATGAATATTCTAGCATTCATCTTTGAATCTCTAGAAAAGGTGATTCTTCCAGTATTTATCATCGAGGGTTAATGAAATTGATCTTCGATTATGTTGTGAAGAAGAAAAATAAAGTGGATTTGGTGAATCTTGGAGTGTCTCTGGATAAATTGGTGTCTAACAACTCATTGGATGCTAGTTTGGAAGCTCCTATGACCCTGAAAGGTACTAAGACTATTTTCCCTTCTCTTACTATGACTCAGTTGGCTTGTGTAGAGAAGTTTATGTCCCCTATGATGGAAATCGGTGAACCAAGTTAGAAGTTGATGGTTAAGGAACAAACTCATAAATCTCCTAAGGCATAGGATAAAAGTATGAGGCACTCAATCCATCTAAAAGCTAAAGGGACTAAAAAATACAAGTCCATGCTTGTAATTCAAAATTCAAAGGAGTCCTCTTCGGATCAAAGAAGAAGGAAGATGAGATCTTCAGGATTCAGTATGAGTAAAAAAAAAATTATGAAGCCTCTGGATGGTTGTAAGACTCTTGCTAAGAAGGGAAAATTTATAAATGATCTTGTAAAGTCCCTTAGAAGGTCTATTTTTATGTAAATGAGATAGTTTGGAAGCTAAATTTAGATCATAACCATAGTTCGTCTGAGATGAATGAAAACCGTTCAAAATAAGGGAAGGATTATTTGGTTTAAAGGTTGCTTATTTTACCTTTGTGTCTCTAGTGTCTTTGGAGTAGTTTTGCTTGGAGGTTCTTCTTCCCTTTCTCTTTGTATTTTTTTTAGTTTGGTCCTCTAGGATATCTATTGTCCTTGTGCTATTCTAATATTTGGTTTTTTTGTCTAGTCAATCTTACTCTGGTTGTATATTTGTAAAAGGTTTGGGGTCCCTTTCAAAACCCCTTATTCTATATAGTAAACAAATAATAATAATGCAATAAAAATATGTGTAGTTTTTTATTAGGTTGTCATATATTTTGAATCAATAAAAAAAACTAACTATAATAATACAATAAATAAATTGTAGCATTGTAATAGGTTGTCCTAGATTTGAGTTTATAATGAGAACAAATACAAATTATTTCTATAACAACCCTCCTTTGTAGGAATTATTATTGACATTGAACTATCTATTGAACTATGAATGTCTAAATGCATAGTCTTATTTTATGGCAATAAGAATGAGTAGTTGTTCTTTAAGGTTTGATTCTATTCTTGGAATATGGTGCTTCTCATGTATTTGTGGTTGCAGGCCCATGTTCTCTCACTAGTAGATTAATGTAGAATAACCACCTAAGATGAGATAAATTTTAGAAAATGATGGTGATGACTTGTTCATCGACAAATCTAAGGTAAATGTTACATTCATGTAGATGCTTTACATTTGTGCTTGAGTTTTTAAATAAAATGTTGGGTTAGGGGATAACGTTGGTGAAGGAGTCATCTTTAGTATTATGGGGATAACATGTTAGTTATCTTAAAAATCCATCTACTTAGAGATAAAGCAACATTGTACAATTTTGAATTGTAAATCCTTGTCTTGCTTGTGTTGGAGATTTTGGATTGAGTGGTTGGCCAATAAAAAGCATTAATAGGGGTAATATCATTAATGCCTTAATAATAATACCAGTGTCAATAATTCATATGGACATATGGTATTAAGAGCAATACTATCTTGGATTAATTGTTTGTTTTACTTTTATAACCATGCTTGATAAAGAAGAAAGTGATAAAGGATAAATTAATTCAAAGGATCCTAAGGTTGGAAAATCAATAATAAGGGCTAAGGTTGGGTAAGCCTTTTTAATCAATAGAAAACACCTTGCATAGTGGCACTTTAATAAAAAGAAGTGGTAAGATTTACCAATGTTACCTTGAGCGCTCTTACGTTACATTGGACATGCAAAAGGCCGTGCTCCATATGTATTTAAAAACTAGTGGATGAATTTCTCAGGATGTTGGAGGAAAAATGATATCGGTTGGAGAAGAAAGGAGGGAATGCAGTATATTTTTGGAGCAAAGGTCATTGTGTAGCTTGGAAATATGTAGATCTATGAATATAATGCTTTGTATGCTTTTAATCTGGTTTTTATGTTTAATGGCACCTTGGTTTATCAGCTTTGTGCTATAATCTGGTTGATATGTTTGATGGCACCTTGGTTTGTGAGCTTTGTGTTGTACCTGAATATTGTGGGTGACTCTCCTTGTGAGGGATCATTGTAGTGTCATTATAGACATGTGATTTATCTTCTTGCAGTCATTTAAGCCATGTGTCAATCACTTCCATATGCTTGCTTTAGTGTTATATTAATTTCTTCCCTCAATCAATGTTTCACCCAAGCCTGTGCTAGATGTCTAAGTGTTGCAGGTTTAGGCTTATCACCACCCTAGTTTCTTAAGCTTGTAAGGAATTTTTAGTTATATTTATGTTGTTGTATTGCTTATACCAACTTCCTCTTGTTGGGTAACTTGGTCTATCACCTTTGTTTAGCACCTATACGTATATAGCCAAGTGTAGATAGATTGGTTTGACACTTGTTGCAAGTTGTGCTTGGTCATCCCTATGCTTTGTAGTTGGATGATTTATTGGAAGTACATTTGCTTTAGAAATTGAACAAGTTTATTATCTTCTTATATGGTGATAACATAGCTAGATTTTATTATTAGCAAATCATTTAGTTAAGTTTTGAATTACGTTCTTTCTTTAAGTAATAGATATGAGTTATTAATGAATTCATTAGTGAAAGATTAATATTATGTTCTTTTCCACTTAAAAATAATTCTTTAGAGAAAGAACTATGTTATGATCTATGACTCTTTAAAATAAATCTTTAGTGAAAGAGTATGGTCATGTTTTTAAATATTTCTTTAGCAAAGAAGCATTGTTTTGATTTAAAGAGTGCATTAGAGAAAAATATTGTTATATTCAATCTTAAAAGAGTTGTTAGTAGAGGAATATTGTTAAGCTTCCTATTTCTCTTAAAATATTAAGATGAAGCTCTTATAGTCTTATTTTATTAATGTTATGTTTCTTGGATTAAGAAAAGTTTAATCTCTTTTGTTGTTATGAGAGTTAAAGTTTGCACTAGTAACTTCATATTTAATTAGTACTTTGTTTATCTTAAGAGTTAAAACTATGGATGAAGTTTTTGGAAATAAATCCTTGCTTGATAGGATTGGAATATTTATAATGGTTTCCTAAGACTTGAGTAGGTAAGGAAATCATTATAGAGAGAAGTATGGGATTCCCTCCTTGATATATTTAGTGGATGCTTGTGGTGTGTTTAAATTGGGTTTGGAAAGATTATAGTGGACTCCTAAGACTTGTGTAGGTAAAGGGGCCACTATAGAGAGAAGTATGGGATTCTCTTCTTGTTGCTTGTTTTCCAATGATTGAATTGCATAGCTACTTGCATCATACTTAGAGAATATTAATTTGCATTGCATAAAAGAGTTGTCTCGATCCCTTAATGTCCCTCAAGTTCATAGGAGAACTTTATCATGAAGATGATCATGAAAGGAAGATGGTGTAGAAAGCATTTAGGTGGAATGGTCTTGATGTATCTTGGATTGAAAAGTTGTTATGTAAATGAGAAATTGCTTTGTGTTCCTTAGATAACTTTCCAAGTGACTTATCTCTAAAAGAGAGCCAGTATGGCAGTTTTGTAATGTAGATGGATTAAAGCTTAAGCAAGAAATGAGTTGGTTTGTGATCTTGTCTTGTAAAATATTTACTTTTGGAATAGAATAAATGAAACCATGTGATGGAATTATTTATGTAATATTTGGTATTGCAAATGGTTGATTTTTTTTTCTAGAAGAATTCTTCTTTTGCATAGTTTTGCTTTAGCACTTTATCAATTTAAAGATGTTGGTAAAACATTTTTGAATTGCTTTTATATGTAACACATGCTAAATTTGAGATGTAATGTTAAGATTCGATATTGTGCTATAGTTTAGATATGTTGTTTCCACTTGAAGCAATTATATCTAGCGAGAGTTATTTACATTGCTTTATGCCTTGGGTTGGGGAAGAGTTCTTAATTGGATCTAGAATTTCTTTAGAACTTGAGTCAAGAAGAATAGCCCAAATCCTGAGAGAAGTTGTGTTAATGCAATAACCAGGAAGATTTGAGTCCTAGAAGGAGTTGCATGTATACAATAGCTATGAACTCATGGAATTTGGAAGAAGGTACATTGATGCAATAGCCAGATCCATGTGAAGTGATACACCTTGAACATGAAGGATCGGGTGTTATTTAACTAGGAGGTGTTAGAATTATTCATAAGATAATAGTGGTGGTCCCTTGAACGTGTAGGTTTAGGTGATCATGTTCATTGCCAGTTGAGTGGTAATGACCTTAGTTAGCCCACAAAGGTGTGGTAACTAAGCACCAAGGCTTTATTCCTGATTAACCTACCTAGATGAACTTAGGGTAAGGTTAGGGAATATGTGTCCCCATTTAAGTGTTATAGGCCTTAAAGGATAATTCATAAGCTATGGTAATATTTTCCTATGTCGATGAGGGTATAGGAAAGGTTGGGGGACCACTTTGGCATCCTTCTAAATGATGAGGTTTAGTAAGGTGAACCCAAAAAAATATGGGATGTTGACCACTCCTATCCACTGAGTGTCATCTGTAGCGACATTAAAATCAACTGTGGTTAAGACTTGAGAATGTCGAGAATATATTTACATGGGACTTCTTTGTGAACCTTGTTTGAAAAAAATATATCTCTCTTTTGGGTTGGTTTTGTTGGGTTGTTATAGTTGATATTAGAGCTCTAGGTCATAGGACTAGAAGCTTCCATGGAGTGTGCCTAGGATGAGCCTTGAATTGATGTGCCACTTTCAAAAAAATTACTTTTCTAAGGACCATAACGTGATCTGGGATACAATGGGTATTGCATGTCGTTGGGACCAATTAGACCAAGGAGTAAAAATCCCAGAGGGTAAATTTTATTATTGGGAAAGACACCTTGTAGGGAGGCAAGTGTGACCTTGATGATTATCAATTGAGTGATAATGATCTATGTTAGTTCATAAGGAGAATGAAACTAATTGTAAGTACAATTGAGGGAAAATTGTAACTTACCCAACTCTTTTTTATGGATAGGAGATGACACTTGTTTTAAAAGGAAGTTCATCTAAGAAAACTAGAATGGTTGTATAGGAGGAAAATGCAGTGTAAAATTTTGATCGAACTATGGACACTAGCAAGAAAAATGGGAGAACAATGACTTATAGTAAGAGGTCTAAGAGGACAAAAAACCCTGATTGGGATGCTAGGGGAACAATAAGTTCTTATGGGAGAGTAGATCTCTCCTTCGTAGTAAAATTTCTTCTAGAATGGTTGGAGCATCAAAAAAAATAATAGAAACTCCAATCAATAAGGAAGCTAGTACTATAAATATAGAGGGTAGGTAGGAAGAGAGCCCTGTTAGAAGAAGCCAAGAGGGTAAATCCTAGATAGAGGCTGAGTTGGATAAAGAATTTAATAATATTAAAGTAATAAATTTAATGGGAAAGAAGAAGGAGATGCAAACAAGTTGTGGTTGAAAGAGTTAGAAACCTTATTTTCCATGAAATGTTACTCCTCTAAGACTCATACTATGTGGGATACCCTTCATCTTCTAGATGCAGCCCTAGAATTATGGGACACATTTAGTACATGTAAAAATGTGCAATCCAAAAAAATTAAATGGGATGATTTTGTTGGGGCTTTTAAGAAAATATATTTTTTTGATTAATTCTATGTAGAGAAGTTTGAAGAATTATTTATACTTCAATAAGGATCACTATCAATAGAGGTGTATTTTCAGAGATATGTGAAACTTTTGAAGTATGTACTAGAGTATGAAAACAATGAGTGCCTAAAGGTGCATAAGTTAATTTTAGGGGTAGACCCTAAGATAAGGATAGTGATTAATCTTCTCAAACCTAAAACTTTGCAAGAGGCTTATGACTTGGCCAAGCAAGAAGAGACTAATATCCAAACTAAAAAATCTTTCTTCAACTACTCAAGGCTAACAAAGATAGAGAGACAACAACTTAAGAAAATAAAGAGTGCAGGATTTATGAAATGGGATAAGCAACAACACAAGAGAAACAAAGGAACCCCAAAGTTCAGTAGTATGAACAATAGGAATCAAGGATAAAATAAAAAAAAATTAAAAAAAGGATAAGTTCCAATCCTCATTTTCTAAAGCAAAATGATTCAACACAGAAAGAAGAAATAGGGGATAAAATATAGGAGAGATCTCAGGAACCCAGGGCAAGTTTATATATATGTGGGGGTCCTCATTATACCAAAAAGTATCCCCAAATATTAGAGTTGAGTCATAGAGAAGAGCAACAACTACATCGAATATATATAGCCTTCGGGAGTTAGAACCTAGATGGAAAAGCAATAATGATGTTACTAAATGGTAAGTTGTTTAGTAGATATGTTAAATTTTTAATAGATAGTGGGACTACAACTAGATTTATTTCCACAATTATTATTGGGGATATGACAAAAAGATTGAGAATTTTGGCATAAGGGTAGAAATTTGAGTATGGTTTTGGATAGACCTACTTAGTGGATCGGTGTTTACCTACAACTAAGATAACCCTAACCAAATGGATCTACCATATGACACTTATTTTTTGAAAAGAATATTACATTATTTAGGCAGTGTATATCCCATGTTAACAACTACTAAATTAAGGTTATTGTTAACACGTTAATGTATAAATATGTATTAATGTTTAATAAAACTAATCAAGTTTGATCTTCTAACAATGATATTAGAGAAGGATCCCTTCTTGTCTGAAATCTTGAGGGGGACTTGCCTCCTTGGCAATTCTCCCCTCCCCCATTAGTGCAACACCTCATCTCTTCTTCTCACCAGAATCACACTATGCTCTAACCATATAGTTTTATATCGTTCATGGTTATCAAAAAAGATTCTTGCTAATGGAGAAAAAGAGAAGTGATGTAGGTAATTCAATAAGAAAATTTATGGCTGCCTTAAAAGCTTTAATGCTTGACACCATATCTTGGGAAAACCTCCTTTAGTGTTTTTATGAATGTTGCACTCAATATTAAGTTGGTTTCACTTCCCAAGGATGAAAAATTTCATGGTGGAGGATTTCAAAAAATTATAGGTGGGGTGATTACCAATTTTGAACTAGGAATTAAAAAAAAATAAAAAAATGGGTGCAGCATCGAAACTTCTCAGGTGGTCACCCATCCCATTTCTCATCTACCAAAAATACTTAACTACAGAGTTCTAAAGGAACCTGATGCCTCAATAGCAATGACCCATACAATTGCACATAAGAAGAGCCATGCAATTTAAATCGACCCTCAAATGTTACCAAAATTGATGTTTGCGAACACGATGGGACTATCATAGCCTTGACAAATCATAGATTTGAGCAAGAGTAGATCCAAACCCTATATTGTTTCTCCTATTTTATTTTCTCTTAGGTTATGGCTATTAATTGTGATCCTGCCTATGCATATTTATAAATATCATTGAGGTATAGAAAGCCTTCAATCTAGAGGCCACACTCACAGCTCCCATGCCATCGTAGAAGTCCCTATGGTTGCCCATAGTACACATTCTATCTCCTTAAAATATATGGAATGTATCTAACATCTGTCTATTGCTACCACAAATGTGCTGGCTCATCCTGGCCATCTATGAGAAGACTGCTATGCAAAGCTTTTCTTTCGGTAGAAGACTACTCTATGACTCTTTGATGGACGGTTTCCTAACTTGGATGTCCATATGATATTATCTATTTTTATGGGCCTCTATCAGTATATCATTATCAACATCATTATGGCCAAGTATAGAAGCAAATATTATACAAAAAATCTAATCTTCATATTAAATACTACTAAAACTTCTCATACGTATTCAGATAGAAATTGCAATAAACAAAATACCCTATGCAACCTGACAAAGGTTGTGATGCAACATAGGACCTTGTGCGTGTAATTTGGTGCCCCTGTATGCAATTTTAATAACATGAATACACCACTTTGATATGTAGAGCACGCACTAACACAAAATTGAGAGGCTTTGATATAATCAAAATGCTAAGAGGTAGCTCGAAGGTATTTGCCCTAACATTGTTTCCTACACCAACATAATGGCTCGACACTAAGCTTACAAACATGAAATACCATGGGACCTCTCTCCTCAGCACTAAAACCCACGAATACAAGCTCATCCACAACCACAAAAATATCCAATAGAGAAATAACACATGTATTAGTGATCAAAAGATTGAGTCTGTGGTAGATCAAAATACAGGGATTGTCGACCAATTTTGTCAAGTGATGGAGATTTCCATGCAAAGTATAAACCCTAGCTATTGTGAATCACGGTCCTCTTGACCTATGTGCATAACACTATCCCATGCTAGATTGCATCAAAGGGGTGCCTACACATAATTTGGGCAAAAATCTTAGTGTACGGAGGACATTGACGAAATAAACGAGTTTGTCCCCTATGAAATGGTGGTGCCTGTTAGCTTGTAGGGTTGGAATCCCTTCGAGAGTGCACTTCTAGAGGGTTATAGGACCAAGGTTGGCAAGCATGGTTGTGCAACCCAATGCAAAGGATGACGAGGGCCATAGGATGACCTATCTACAATCCATACATTGCCCTCAATGGTGACACACCATCCATCGACAATGGAAGGTTGGAGGAAAAAACCATCCATAGGCTTCGCTCCACATGGCATTTTTTTAAAAATAATAATTAAAAAATATATATTATTATTAAAGTTCTATAGTTAAAAAAAACATATATATATTTTAAAAAACTATAGAACCTTTGACATTAAAAATATTCTTCTAGAGGGAAAATGTTTGAAAAAATTAAAGAAATTAACCTCTTTTGAAATATAGAAATTTTAACAAATACATTCAATATTTCTTTTTAATCCTCAATTTTGGGATTGTACTTAATGGCTTATTTTTTCCATTTTGTTGTATGGAGTGCATTTTTAGTAGAGACCGACACTCCTCAACACTATAAGTGTGCCTCATAAACACACTTGTAATGGCTCAAAAATTCTTGTAAAGGTGCAATTTCGGTATAGACCGACACCAACGTACATGAGATGAGTTTCACCCTAAGGGGGGAACATACTTAACAACAAAATGAACCTTGTATGTAGTGATCTAATCTAGTACAAACGATAAAAATAAGGACACTCAGTTGTTAAAGAAAAGTGAGGCATGACCCATTTTTGCTTAAGTACTCAAGGAGTACTTATTTTTCTTAGACTTAGAGGATGACCCATAGGCGATAGACCTAGAGGTAGATCCAAAGGCAAAACGATCAAGAGGTAGACCTAGAGGAAAAAATACCCAAAGACAGATCCAAAGGTAAAATTACCTAGATATAGACCTAGAGGTGATAGACCCAAAAATAGACCAAAAATAGACCTAGAGGTATTTACCTAAGCAAGAGTAGCCACAACCAAGATCCAGAGCAACTCAACCGAGAACCAAGAGTCAAGAGCCACAAACAAAAGAGTAAGAACCTAGATATTGTACCAAATAATGTAATAAGGGGGGATGTTAGAAAATATTATTACATTATTTAGGTAGTGTATATCCCATGTTAACAACTACTAAATTAAGTAATAATCTTTTCTAACACTTATATGTGGCACCACTCCATGCTTTTGATATTATCCTAGGGATGGATTGATTGAAGGCTCATGGAGCCTTAATCAAATTCTAAGATAGGTGGATGGATTACATCGAAAAGGATAAGAGGAGAGTAAGAGTTCAAAGTAGGTAAGGTTCTTTTCAACCTCACTTATTTTTAGCTATGCAATTAAAGAAAGCCATTAAAAGAGGTTGATATGGCAAGTCCAGTCATAACCCAAAGCGAAGCTGAATTCTTTATTATGCAGTACACATATATATAATAATACATAAACTATAATCAGGTGAGAGCGTTATAACAAAGTGCCCAACATGGACAACTCTCGATCATGATAACATGCACACTATACTATCTGCCAAGGAAATCAAAACTGCCTCCTATCTATGTAAAATAATAAATCGTGAGGTATACTATACCTTCACGTGTACAAAGTGCAAAATATAAAAATAAATATGAATGGAGGACTTAGGCTAAAATGCAGTTCCTAAGTATCCTCAACACTCCTCCCAACCATAGAAGCATTGGACCCCAATGCTCTCAACAAATCTGGAAGGTCACGAGCCATCTGATGGTGAGAGATCCAGCATGCCTGGTGTGGAAGCTGACCCCGGTGGGCGACAAGGTAGGAAGTGGTCAAACCCTGTCAAGTTTGATGAGTCTACATGTCAAAAAATCTATCTGTATCAAGCGAAAGCTGAAATTAAGGTACCACATCTGCTGGATGGTTGATGACAGGTGCAGTCTCCAAAGTCGAGTCCTGATATGGCTTCAAAAGATCCACATTGACAACATCATGGATGCCAAGATGTGAAGGAAGGTCCAAATGAAATACATTCTCAAAGATCTTTTGAATGATGGTGTATGGCCCATAGCGGAGAGGCTTGAGTTTGCTATGTGCCTTCTCTAAAAAACACTGTTTGTCTAAGTGAAGCCAAACTCTGTCACCAACCTAAAAAGGATGAGGAACACAATGCCGATCCATCTCTTTCCTCTATCGTCGCTTGAGTCCTCTATAGGATCTGTGTCACCTTAGCCTGGAGGCTCTACAAATGCTGTATGAAAGAGGTTGCCTTATCTTGCTCCTTCTCCATATGTGCAGTGGTGGGAGAGGGCAAAGCAAGAGGTAACTCATAAGGTGCAAGTGGCTAAAATCCAAGACAAACCTCAAAATGTGAATGTGTTGTGGAGCTGTGAACCACTCTATTATATGCATGCTCAATGTGAGTGAGGCTCAAATCCCACTTAGCCGGTGAGGTGTGGTGGTAGATCCTCAAACTATGTACTAGTGTGTGATTCACAACTTCAGTCTACCCATCTGACTGAGGGTGGAAAGCCATGGAAAAATTAAGGGAAACTCTCAAAATTTTCCACAAGGATCTCCAAAAGTGTCCCACAAAATGTGGATCTCGATCAGAAACAATGCTAGTGGGAAGACCAAAGGATCGCCACACTATCTCAAAGAACAACTGTGCCAAATCAGGTGTTGTACTAGTCTTCCTACATGGAATGAATTTGGCCATCTTATTGAATCGGTCCACAATCACAAAAACACTGTCATGTTGTCTCACAGTCATGGGAAATCCACTCACCAAGTCCATGGATATGCTCTCCCAAGGACGTGAAGGAATGGGCAAAGGAAAACTCAAGCCCAACTTCCTATTTTCTGATTTGGAGCGACAACATACGACACACTGTCTCAAAAATCGTAGGACATCTCTCTGCATGTGAGGCCAGTAGAAGAACCGCTGCAAGTGGTGGAGTGTTTTATGTTTCCCAAAATGACCTCCATAAAGAGTTGAGTGGGCTTCTTTGATGAGAGAAACCCTATGCTCCTGTGGTACACAAAGTTTGTCTAGCTTGTACAAAAGTCCATCCTTCAAGTGATAGTCCTGAAAAGGAGTGAGGTTGGAAGATGAAGGGTGTACAAGATGATGGTGCACCTTGCTGAAATCTGTATCAAGAGCATAAAGAGGTGGCCAAGTCTGAAATCCAATATGGGAGGTAGTCACAATTGTTGTCAAGGTTTGAGCCATGGGTGGACGACTCAAACAATCAGCCATTGTATTAGTTGTTCCTTTCTTGTACTTGATGACCAAGTGGAACTGCTGCAAGTAAGTGGCCCACTTCATGTGTCTAGCCTCTTCAATCTTGGTTTGTGATTGAAGAAACTTGAGTGGCATGTGATCTGTGTGGACAATTGTTTCTTTCCCAAGAAGATAGTGTCTCCAATATTTGATGGCTTGGACCAAAGCATACAACTCTTTGTCATATGTGGAGTAGTTTCTTTTGGCAGCTGAAAAGGTCTCGAAATGATATGCCACAGGGTGTCCATCTTGCTTCAAAACTGCTCCCATCGCAAACTGTGAGGCATCTGTCTCTATCTCAAATGGATGAGAAAGGTTGGGGAGTACAAGAACAGGTGCAATGCACAGTTTGTGTTTCAAGGTCTCAAAGGCTTGATCATGTTCCTTGAGCCAATGAAATCTAACTTTGGCTTTCGTGAGATGATGCAAGGGGTGAGAAATGGTAGAGTAGCCAAAAATGAACTTACGATAGAAATTTGCAAGTCCAAGAAAACTCCTAAGATCAGTGATAGAGGAGGGAGTTGGCCAATTTTGGAGTACTTCTACCTTTGTGGGATCAACATTGATTCCTTGCTGATTTATTATAAAGCCAAGATAGGATATTGAAGTTTGAGCAAATGAACACTTAGGAAGGTTAGAAAAAAGTTGGTTCCTCTCAAGGGTGTGGAGAACCTGATCTAGATGTTGCAAGTGTTCCTTCCAAGTAGTAGAATATACAAGGATATCATCCAATTATATGATCACAAAGTTGTCTAGGCAATCCCTAAACACTTCATTCATCAACCTCATGAAGGTTGCAAGTGCATTTGTAAGACCAAAGGGCATCACCAACCACTCAAAGAGCCCAAATTTAGTCTTAAATGTTGTTTTCCAAGTGTCTTCTACTTGAACCCTTACTTGATGATAACCACTCTTAAGATCAATTTTAGAGAAAAAATTTGCCCCTTGAAGTTGATCCAACAAGTCATCAATGCGAGGGAGAGGATATCTATTTTTTATTGTGATTTTGTTCAATGCACGAAAATCAATACAAAGTCTCCATGAGCCATCTTTCTTAAGCACCAAAAGAATGGGGGAAGCACAAGGGGAAGTGCTAGGCTGAATGAATCCTTTTGCCAACAAGTCCTCAATTTGACGTTTGATTTCATCCATTTGTATTATTGATTGTCTGTACATAGGTGCATTTGGAAGTGAAACTCTTGGAATTATGTCAATGCTATGATTGATATCTCTCTCTAGTGGTAGAGTGGTGGGTTCATTAAACACAACTTGATGTGATTGCAAAATCTTTTGAAGTGAAGCATTCTTTGTGTGGAACTTAGAAGTTTTTGTTTGACCTTCTTTCTGTGTGGGTCTTATGAATATGAGTGCCAACTCTTGTGCTTGATTTACTGCTTTGCGAGCTTGCCTACAACTTAGCACTAGATTAGATGTGTCCTTAGTGCATTCCACCATATATTGTTTGTTATCCATTTCCAATGTGTAGGTGTTCTTTTTAGCATGGTAGATGGCATTCCTATCATATTGATAGGGTTTACCCAACAACATTCCACAACAATCCATGTATGTGACATCACACTTAACCTTATCCACAAATTTGTCACCAAAGGCAAAGGACACAGTGCAAGTGTGTGTGATGTCAGAAGTAGAGTCAACATCCTTCCACCCAAGTGCATAGGGTTGAGGATGTGGTTTGGTGGGGAGCTTCAGCTTCTTTACAATGGATCTCGCAATCAGATTTTTTTGTGAGTCGTTGTCTATGATACAATCAACAGAAATATTATGTGTAAGGTGGGCCTTAGTGACAAACAAATGGTCACGACCCCCATAAGCAGAAATATTTTTCATAAGGGTAACCTTATTGAGTTTACCCTTCAAGGCAGGATATTCTTCCTCTCTCCCTATAGCCATAATGGGGCCATATTGTGTGCCCTCATCTGACTTTACAACAAGGGATTTCTTCTTCATTCTCCCAAGTACAAAACAATTTGCTTTGGTATGACCATTCTTTTTACAATAATTACAAAACAATGAAGAAGAAGAATTTTTAGAGCCAGAAGAGGAAGAATAGGATTTAGATGAATGGGGAGGAGTAGAAGAATTAGGGAAAGAGGAGTTCTTCACCTTTTGTTGATGCTGATTTGAACCCTTGGATGAGCTCTCCTGTGCCTGTCGTGCTTTGTAGGAACCACCAACTTTCTCCTCCGCCAAGCTAGCATGTTTGAATACCGATGACAATGTGACAAATGGAATGAATTTCAACTCCCTCATTATAGGATCATGCAATCCACTTACAAATTTTTCAATAAGCTCTTCGTTAGAAGAAGTGATACCAGAAAGAACTCTAAGCTTATTGAACTAAAAAATGTAATCAGAAACTGGCATATTGAAACCTTGCTTTAACCTATACCATTTGATCCTTAGATCGGCCTGGTAGTTAGGTGGAAAAAAGGTATCCTTCAAAAGTGTGACTAACTCTTTCTAGATTTTTACGTTAGCTTTCTCATCTGAAACGAGCATCTTTGCTAACCCTGTGAGTTTTATCATGGAAAAAGGTACTCTTTCATCTTCAGGAACCTCGGCATACTCAAACCAAGTTTCCATATCTAGGATCCAAGTGGACAATACGTCAGGATTCCTGGATCCATCATAAGGTTTTACATCACACTTTGCTTTGTTGGAGTATTTGTTGTTGTAGATTTTGACATCATTTTTGACAGTAATTTCTTTCACCCTATCCATCAAATCTCCTACTATAGTGGCGATGTTTGCCACTTGTGTTGCAAGGTCATTGGCCATTTGTTTTCTAGTGTATGCCAGTATATGAGGGTTTCCAAAAATAACTCAAACACAATTGTCTTCTTTCCAATTTTGCAATCTAGGGGTGAGTTTTAAGTGCTAAAAGATCAACTCCTTTTTCCAAATTTCCAAAAAAAAAAAAAAAAATTTGCACTCTAAAACTCAAATTTTTAACCCTTATGTGCAAAAAAATGTTCACCTCCAATTGTTGTAGCAAAATTTCAACCCCGACATCAAATAGGCATCACGGGCATCAAACAGACCGTCACTGGTGTCAAACATCCATCACAGGGCATCAAATGCATCACAGGGCGTCAATCCGCATCGCAGGGCATCAACTGCATCACAGGGCATCAAAACGGTGCCTTAAGGCGTCAAACGACACTATAGGGCATCAAATCGATGTCATGAGGCGTCACGGTTTCTTTTTTATTGTTCCACGCGTTTGGTTTGAATTTTTCCAGCGTTCCTCGTCAGAAAGCTTTCTTGCCCCTCAAAAGCTTATATAATTTGAAGCTTTTGTTCTTCGGGCCTTTTAAAATTCTCCACGTGACCCCGATGTCTTTAATAGGAAATAATTAAGGCATTACACCTTAGCATCCCAATATATATATATATATATATATTTTTTTTTTTGCCAAGCATCTTCGTTTCTGGTTGCTGGAAAAACAATGCCGTCATACCAGATTTTGAAGACGAATCACCGTTAATTTTCGGAGGTTACCGATGGTACGAAAATGGGAAAACAATGCCAAAAAAAGAACACCAAAAGGAAAAATTAATTTAAAAACCTTAGGGGTTTGATTTTTCTCGCCATTTGTGCGTCGAAAGTTCGTCGAAATGTTGGTTTTCTTCGTCGACGATTACGGGATTTTTACCGGTAAAATTTTCTTGTCCGTCAGAGTGAAGAGACGTCAAACAGGTGTGTCAGGGATGGTAATTTCCGCTGAAGTAGTTCGTGCTGGGATGCTGTAAAGGTGCTCATTGAATTTTTCATGCCACACACCGGAAGGAGAGGGAGATGATGCGGGGAAGTAAGTAGCATTGCCGCAAACACGGTGATGCCGGTAGGGTTGATGGCGACTAGAAAAGAAATCGTCGATGAGAAGATTTAAATGGGATTTATCGCAACTGGTCAGAAACTCCACTTACGCCGGAATGACTGGGTCCTTTCACCCAACCACTTCACCCAACCACCCAATCACCGCCGCTACAAACGTCAGGCCGTTTGTTGAAAAACTTTTAAGGGCAGAGGTTTTACTTCAAAATGAATTCAACAGTCCTGCGCGCGGATGGTTGATCGAGGCTACGATCTTGGAATTCAATTGCTTTGGAGATCATCGACCTTTGGAGCTCAGATCTCTAGGGAATATACAGTATGCCTGTAACGAGGCGATGAAGGTTACTTGGGTTAACCCTCTGACAGAACGTCAAGAAAATAGGTGTAGGGGAACAATTGCCCTCTACCACCATGAGCTTCACAAGCGATGCGACTGGCTCTGAGGCTAAATTTCATGCAATCCCTAACAGGATCCAATCTCTGTCTCTGAATACCAATGATATGGCAAGTCCAATCATAACCCAAAGCAAAGCTAAATTCTTTATTATGCAGTACACATATATATAATAATACATAAACTGTAATCAGGTGAGAGCGTTATAACAAAGTGCCCAACATGGACAATGCTCGATCACGATAACATGCACACTGTACTATCTGCCAAGGAAATCAAAACTGCCTCCTATCTATGTAAAACAATAAATCATGAGGTATACTATACCTTCACGTGTACAAAGTGCAAAATATAAAAATAAATATGAATGGAGGACTTAGGCTAAGATGCAGTTCCTAAGTATCCTCAACAGAGGTGGTATGTTGTATGTGGTGAAGATCAATGGAAAGACTAGAGAAAAGGGGGATGAAGAAGTATTTAAGAAACATCCAATTCTACATGAATTTTGAGATGTATTCCTTGAGTATCTCCTAGGTCTACCACCTCGATGAGAATTTAAATTCACTATAGAGTTAATACCTGGGGCTAAACCTATTACAAGGATAACTTATAGAATGACCCTAATCGAGTAGTAAAAATTGAAGGTGAAAATTTAAGATTTGTTGGAAAATGGTTTGATCAAACCTAGTGTGTCAACTTGGGGTTCCTAGGTATTATTTGTGAAAAATAAGGATGGATCCTTGAGGTTATGCATAGACTATAGGATGTTGAATAAGGTAACCATTAAAAATAAGTATCCTTTACCAAGGATTGATGACCTCTTCGATCAGCTAAAGGATGCTACTATATTTTCAAAAATAGATCTAATATCAAGGTATCATTAGTTAAGAATTTGAGAAGAGGATACCCATAAGACAACCTTTAAGACTAGATATGGGCACTATGAGTTCATAGTATTGCCATTTGGGTTGACAAATGCACCGACAACTTTTATAAATATGATGAACAATGTGTTCAAAAAATATCTAGATCAATTTGTCTTGGTATTCTTAGATGATATCTTGATATATTCTCACACCAAAGAAGATCATGACTATCATTTAAGGTTAGTGTTGGAGGTGTTGAGGAAAAACTAGCTATATAGAAAGTTATCCAAGTGTGAGTTTTATACCTCACAAGTATAATATTTAGGACACATCATGTCGATAGAAGGAATTATTGCAGATCCAAAGAAAATTGAGGCTATATTATGTTGGCCTACACCAACAAATGTGTCAGAAGTAAGGATTTTCATGGGACTCACTAGTTATTATAGGAATTTTGTGAAAGATTATTCTAATGTTGCCTATTCAATCACCAACCTTTAGAGAAAAGGATAGTATTTCAAATGGACGGATAAGTGTGAGGCCATATTTGAGTCTCTGAAGGCTAAGTTAACTATGGCTCTAATTCTCATGATACCAGATCCTCTTGGGAATTTTACCGTGTGTATAGATGCTTCCTTAGAAGGTTTGGGTGGGGTATTGTCCCATGAAGAGGCTACAATAGCCTACAAATATAGAAAACTCAAGAAGCATGAGATGAATTATGCTATGCATGACCTAGAATTGGCAACAATTATGCATATCCTAAAGGTCTAGAGATATTATATGTTGGGTAAACCATTTGAGCTAAGGAAAAACCATTAAAGTCTAAGGTATATATTTAACCAACCTATATTAAACACAAGACAAAGAATATGGATAGAGTTCTTAGCAGAATATACCTTTGGTATTGAGTGTATAAAAAGGAAGTAAAATAAGGTTACATATGCCTTGAGTAGGAGAAGGCACATAATAACATTGACCCGAAGTCATATAGACTTGATGGATAAAGTTAGAGAAATGTAAATACAAGACCTATATTGCATAGAATCTGGAACAAAATTAAGAAAATTCCTAAAGAGAATAATTATTTTGACATAAAATATGGATTTTTATGCTTTAAGGATAGGGTTGTTATACCCAAAATTGGTGAAATAAGGAAATTAATCATGTAAGAGGCACATGATTCTCCCCATTATGCTCATCCAATAGGGTAAAAAATGAGGGAAAACATGAGAAATACCTTCTATTGGATAGGGATGAAGTAGGATATCACTAGTTTCATTGCAAGATGTTTAGAATGCCAGAAGGTTAAGGAAGAACATCAACACTCAATAGGGAAATTATACCCACATAATATACCTACATAGAAATGACAGGTAATATCTATGGATGTTATTGTGGTTTTACCTAAGACTAGATACCAACATGATGCCATATTGGTAGTGATTGATAAGTTGACCAAGGTTGCACACTTCAAACTAGGGAACATCAAAGATGATACACCAGTGGTGGAAAACAAGTATGCCAAAGAAAATTTAGGTTATATGGGTTTCCTAAGGTGATCATATCGGACAAAGATTTTAGGTTCACATAAAAAGTATGGTAGGTTCTTCACCGTGTAGTGGGCACTAAGTTGAATATCAATTCTACATATCATCTAGGAATATATGGTCAATTAGAGAGGGTAAACCAAGTTTTAGAGGATATGCTTCACATGTACTGCATGGACCAAAATTCTAAGTGGGAAGAATTTTTGCATCTCATTAAATTTGTATATAACAGTGGGTACCATGCATCTTTGAGTAATACCTTGTTTGAAACCTTGTATGATAGAAGATGTAGAATACCTCTATCATATGACAATTTGGACGATCGAGTAATGATAAGATAGGACACTATTTGAGAGATGGAGGAATAGATTAGAGAAATTTGACTTAGGCTTAAGAAAGTGGTTGATCACCAAAAGAGCTATGCTGATTTGAAAATATCAAGAGAATTATCTATGGGGGACATAGTCTTCTTGAGAGTTAGACCTATGAAAAGTGCCATCAATTCAACTATATTGGATTCTCGCTATGTTGGGCCCTTTGAGATCATTGACAAGACTATTTCTGTAGCCTATAGACTCACCTTACCATCCAACCTATCAAATATTCATGATACTTTCCACATATCCCTATTTAGAAAATATGTTGTTGATCCTACTCATGTTTGGAATGTTTCTAAATTGCAGATGTTAGATCCCTCAACCATTGAGGTGAGACCAGTAAAGAATCTAGGATTTTATTCCAAGATATTGAGGAATGAACCCTAGATCAATGTAAGGTCCAATGGGACCAATGTTTTGAAAATTATGCAACATGAGAAGATGCTGAAGAAATGAGAAAGCAATTATGATATTTATTTGAATAAAATAATTATTGACTCACTTGTAGAAAACACAGAGGACTATATTTAGTCCAAGTGGGGGAGTATGTAACAACCCTCCTTGGAAAGACTTATTCTTGACAATAAACTATGTATTGAAATATGGATGTCTAAATGCATAGTCTTATTTTATGGTAATAAGAATGAGTAGTTATTCTTTAAGCTTTGATTCTATTCTTGGAATATGGTGCTATTGATGTATCTATGGTTGTAGGACCAGGTACTCTCATTGATGGATTAATATGGAATAACCACCTGAGATGAGAGAAATTTTGGAAAATGATGATGATGACTTGTTCATCAACAACTCTAAGGTAAATATTACCTTCATGTAGATGCATTGCATTTGTGCTTGAGTTGATAAATACAATATTGGTCAAGAGATCACTTTGGTGGAGTCATATTTAGTATGATGGGGATAACATTTTGGTTATATTAAAAAGCCATCTACTTAGAGATAAAGCAATGTTATACAATTTTGGATTGTAAATCCTTATATTGCATGTGCTAGAGATTTTGGATTGAGTGGTTTTCCAATAAAAAATATTAATAGGGGTAATATCATTAAGGCCTTAATAATAGTATCAATGTTGTTAATTCATATGGATAGATGGTATGAAGAGCAATACTATCTTAGATTAATTGTTGATTTAATTATTTGGTTTGCTTTTATAACCATGCTTAATAATAAAGAAGGGGGTGATAAAGGATAAATTAATTCAAAGGATCCTAAGGTTGGAAAATTCAATAATAAGGGCTAAGGTTGGGTAAGCCTTTTTAATTAATAGGAAATGCCTTGCATAGTGGTGCTTTAATAAAAATAAGTGGTAAGATTTACCAATATTATATTGAGTGCTCTTATGTTACATTGGCCATGCAAGAAGCCACACTCCAAACGTATTTGAAAAATAGTGGATAAGTTTCTCAGGAGGTTGGAGGAGATACAATATTAGTTGGAGAAGAAAGGAGGGATTGTAGTATGTTTCCAGAGTAGAGAACTTTGGGTAGCTTGGCAACAAGTAGATCTATGATTATAATTCTTTGTATAATTTTAATTTGATTGCTATGTTTGATGGTGCATTGTTTTGTGATCTTTGTGATGTAATATGGATGATACGTTTGATGGCACCATGGTTTGTGAGCTTTATGATGTAATCAATTATTGTGGATGACTCTCCTTGTGAGGGATAGTTGTAGTGTCACTACAAACCTATGCTTTATCTTCTTACAATCATTTAAGCAATGCATTGATAACTTCCATGTGCTTTCTTTAGTGTTATATTGATTTTTTCCCCTGGTCAAAGTTTTTCTCAAGCCTATGTTAGGTGTCTAAGTGTTGTAGGTTCAATCTGATCACCATCCTAGCTTCTTAATCTTTTAAGGAAGTTTTGATTGGTTTGATATTGTTATATTGCTTAGACCAAATTCCTCTCCCTAGGTAAATTGGTCTACCATCTTTGTTTAATGCCTAGACATCTATTTTCCAAGGGTTGATAGAATCTGGTTTGACACTTCTTGCAGGTTGTGCTTGGTCATCCCTATGCTTTGTAGTTGGCCAACTTATTAGAAGTACCTTTGCTTTGTAAATCGAGCAAGTTTATTAAGTTATCTTCTTATATGGTGATAAATTATCTAGATTTTACTATTATCAAATCATTTAGTTAAGTTTTATGAGTTATTAATGAATTCATTGTTGGCATAAAAACTCACAAGATATATTATACATGAAAGGAGTACAATATATAGGCATAAGCCTATATGAAAAAATGACAAGTGTCAAGGACACATGTCAAGGAGAAGTACACATTAACTTTAATATTCCCCCTTAATGTGTACTTTCCAAAAAAAAGGGTAAGTGAACATTCGAGACATTCTCCCTTGATGTTGTATTTCACTACATTATTTAGGATAATGTTTAGGCTCTTGCTCTTTGCTCTTAGATCTTCAACTTTGAACAATAATTCTATATTTGTGGTATATATGTCTAGGTTTTTTGCCTTAGGGTCAACCACTTCCTTGGGTCTATTATCTCTAGGTCAGCATCGTCTTAGTGCCTCAAGGTCAACCTCTTCCTTGGGTTTGTTTTCTTTGTAGGTCATGACCTAACTAGGTTCACCATGAATATCATCTCCCCTCATGCTAAATATTTATCTAGAAGGTTTCGGGCTTTGTCAAACTTTGGTTGTACCAAAAATGCACCTAAATACAAAAGAAATGTGAGCCATATATGAGTGTTGGTCTTTGCCAAAAATGCACTCCAAAATTACAATACAATGAGCCATAGACTAGAATCCAAAAAAGAATATTGAAGAGAATATTTTGAAGTGTCTATGTTTGTAGTATTTAGAAGTTGATCCGAAGAGTCTTCATGAAATATTCTTTAGATAGAGTGATAAGTGGCCTTATGGTTATGGTAACCTTCTCATCCTCTCGAAATTCATGGATAAACAGTCATTGTATCCACTAGGTGCTATAGAGAAGGTGACTAGGTACGAGGTTCACTTACAATTGCCTTGGAGTGTCAGGTTTAACCGATAGTGCATTCCATAATAAAAAAATATTTAAGGCCCAAAAAGGCATATAGGACTGCCTCAAAATAAAAATTGGACACCACCAATATGTTCAACTTGAAAAAACCTTTTTGATGAGTATAACACCTCTATGTTTGGGTTTGAAAGGAGTCTTCATCTACGAGAAAACTAATAGCATGTCTTTACAGGTAGCAGAATAGAAGAGGTAATCTTTGTCCCTTTACATCAGGAATATTCACATGGAATAAAGGAATATTCTCCTTGGAATAAACATCACTATTTGGCGGTATTGCTCTCTTGGTGGCAAAAAAACATACACTTTTTAATTTTTCCTCATAGGGAAATTTCCTTCGAAATAACTACATGGCCATATAAGGCCCTTCCACACTCCATGTGGGAAAAATAAATTTTTTTTTTGAGTGTCCCCTTTACTTTTCAAGAAAATATTTAAAAAATTATTTGGGCCATATTGTCGGTCAATAAGTGCATTATGTGGAAAAATGTTTATGTGGTCCCACATTAAATGCGCTAAGAAATAAATGCACGAGCCCCACTATTTTTTAAATTACTATGAAACTTTCATGAGGCTAATTTTTAATATTCTTTGATGCAAAATCCCTAATGCAATAGTTTGTCTGCAACAACAATAATACCCAACTACTCCACAAAATTTTTCCATGTGGCTCAATCTCAACTGTTATGGCATGATCCACGCCATGACACTACATGATGACATCACCAAAAAAAATGCACTCGTGAATGTAAATGAATAGAAGGAAACACAACTCTTGACCTGAGACGATAATTTTGAGGGAAAAAAATTTGCGTTCTATACTCTCCAACATCTATTAAATATCCATGTCAGTTGAGGGAGTAGGCATCTAGGAAGGCAACAAATTTTTTATAGATCGAAGCACCACTTGGCACCATTCCAAGTTTGGCTCTGCACGATAACTGATATTGGGCATTAATCTACAACAATGCCAAAGTCGTGGTAATTCATGAAGTTGGATGTCCATTGTGGTGGTGCAGCCAAAAAACTAAGGGTGGCTACAAATGTGTCTTTGAGATGTCTGTAACATACTTTTATATGAAACAAATTAGCATTTTCCATTTACTTGTCATGGATGAAGTTAAAATCCATTGTAATTAAAATCTCCTCATAGTTTGAATATGGAGATATGGCATCGCAACACTAGAAGGCTGAAGCACATCAAAAATATAGTTGTCGATACATGACGATCCATAACTTATCATATTTCATTTTTTTCCAAACGATGTGTGAGATATAAAAAAATGGAACTTGGCTTTGAATCCCTCATCATTGTGGGACTCCAATACCTACAAGTAGAGGACTTGTTGATGAAATGGTGGAACTGGAACTACAACTTGAAGAAACCTTTGAATACAAACAATTTTGCCCCACTGTTGAAACCGCACCCACTGCAAAAACTCTCGGACTATCAACTGTTCTTGGTATACAATCAATATTTATCTGCAAAACAAATCCCTTGCATCCATATTTTGCAATTCCAACCAACAACCCAAGATCTAGAGTAGGTAATACAGGGTGGTAAAGGAGGTGGCCAACGATAGTTCTATAGCTACATGATCATTTTAGAAGATAACAATCACCTACTGGCTGGTACGCTACATACTTATGGATGCCACAAAAAAATATCTGCATTGGGGAGGGCCATTGGTGGCCACTAGTAGGCAATAAACTCTTTTCCTCTATTTAAAATGTAAATATCCTTTCTAATAACCATATTAGTTGAAATCGGTAAGTTTAGAGCATACTCAAATGCTTTGGATCATAAGGAAAAAAAATAAAAATTGGGGAGGAAAGTCGATTTCCATGAGGGAAATCCCCTTCAAGCCTACAGGGCAGTAAAACTACTTTCATACCAAATGTTGGCACAAAAAATCACAAGATATATTATACATGAAAGGAGTACAATATATAGGCATAATCCTATATGAAAATATGACAAGTGTCAAGGACACATGTCAAGCAAAAATAAGGGGTAAAGTACACATTAACTTTAACATTCATTAGTGAAAGATTAATATTATGTTATTTTCCACTTAAAAAGAATTATTTATAGAAAAAACTATGTTATGATCTATGAATATTTAAAATAAATCTGTAGTGAAAGAGTATGGTCATGTTTTTAAATATTTCATTAGAAAAGAAACAATATTTTGATTTAAAGAGTGCATTAGAGATAAATATTGTTATATTTAATCTTAAAAGAGTTGTTAGTAGAGGAATATTCTTAAGTTTCCTTTTTATCTTAAAATATTATGAAGCTCTTATAGTATTATTTGATTAATGTTATGTTTTGGATTAAGAAAAGTTTAATCTCTTTTGTTGTTATGAGAGTTAAAGTTTGCACTAGTAACTTTATATTTAATTAGTACTTTGTTTATCTTAAGAGTTAAAACTATGGATGATTTTTTTGGGAATAAATCCTTGCTTGATAGGATTGGAATATTTATAATAGTTTGCTGAGGCTTGAGTAGGTAAGGGAACCATTATAGAGAGAAGTATGGGATTCTCTCCTTGATATATTCAGTGGATGCTTGTGGTGTGTTTAAATTGGATTTGGAAAGATTATAGTGGGACTCCTAAGAATTGTGTAGGTAAAGGGGCCACTATAGAGAGAAGTATGAGATTCTCTTCATGTTTCTTGTTTTCCAATGATTGAATTACATAATTTGAATTGCATAAAAGAGTTGTCCTGATCCCTTAATGTCCCTTAAGTTTGCAAAAGAACTTCATCATGAATATGATCATGAAAGGAATACATTTTAGAAAACATTTAGGCAAAATGGTCTTGATGTATCTCAGATTGAAAAGTTGTTATGTAAATGAGAAATTTCTTTGTGTTCCTTAGATAACTTTCCAAGTGACTTATCTCTAAAAGAGAGCTAGTATGGCAGATTTGTAATGTAGATGGATTAACGCTTAAGCAAGAAATGAGTTGGTTTGTGATCTTGTCTTGCAAAATGTTTACTTTTGGAATAGAATAAATGACATCATGTGATGGAATTATTTATGTAATATTTGACATTTCAAATGGTTGATTTTGTTTCTAGGAGAATGCTTCTTTTGCATAGTTTTGCTTTAGCACTTTATCAATTTAAATATGGTGGTAAAACATTGTTGAATTGCTTTTATTGGTAACACATGCTAAATTTGAGATGTAATGTTAAGATTCAATATTGTGCTATAGTTTAGACATGTTGTTTCCAATTGAAGTATTTATATTTAGCGAGATTTTTTTACATTGCTTTATGCCTCATTTTGGGGAAGAGTTCTTATTTGGATCTATAATGTCTTTAGAACCTAAGTCATGAAGAATAGCCCAAATCCTGGGAGAAGTTACATTAATGCAATTACTAGGAATATGTGAGTCCTAGAAGGAGTTGCATGTATACAATATCTAGGAACTCACATAATTTGGAAGGAGTTGTGTTGATGCAATAGCCAAATCCTTGTGAAATGATACACCTTGAACATGGAGGATCGGGTGTTCCTTAACTAGGAAGTGTTATAATTATTCACAAGACAACAATGGTGGTCCCTTGAACATGTAGGTTTGGGTGATCATGTTCATTACCAAATGAGTGGTAATGACCTTAGTTAACCCATGAAGGTGTGGTAACTAAGCACCAAGGCTTTACGTATGATTAACCTACCTAGATGAACTTGGGTTAAGGTTAAGGAATAATTGTCCCCTTGTAATTTTTATGGGCCTTAAAGGATAATCCATACATTGTGGTTAGATTATCCTATGCTAATGAGGGTATAGGAAAGGTGGGGGGACCGCTTTGGCATCCTTCTAAAAAATGAGGTTTAATAAGATGAATCCCATAAAATACGAGATGTTGGCCACTCTTATACACTAAGTATCATTTGTAGTGACATTGAACTCAAATATGGTTAAGCCTTGAGAATGTTGAGAATATATTTACATGGGACTTCTTTATGAACCTTGCTTGAAAAATATCTCTCTTAGGTTGGGTTTGTTGGGTTGTTACAATTTTCGAGGGTAAAATACCAAAAGGGGTTGAATGTACCAATACCCAATATGGAAAAGGATTTAGGGGAGCTACCAAAAAAATGAATTTTAGGGATTCTCTTTATGGGGAGAAATACCAACCAAATGTGATAAATAACTTGAGGGTATCACATAGATCTTTGAGGATGCCAAAGATGGATCCCAGGAAAAATGTGATAGGGTGTTTAAAGGTGGCGAATGGTTCCTTGATAGTGAAGGTAAATATGGAGGATATTTAGAATAAAATAGATTACATAAAGAGGAGAGGGTTGATATGTCAATTTAGGGGGTTTAGACCAACCATTTCAACCTTTAAACTATGGGTTTCTAAACAATGGTGAACAAAAAGTAAGCTCTAAATATATACCCTAATGTGTTAGAGTATATTACATTATTTAGGTACATGTCAATGTACCACCTTGGGTACATTGTTAGACTAGGAGTTTATCTTAGGTTACTTGAGGAAGAAGTAATAAAAGCACAAGTGTCAATGTGCAATGATGTAAATGTACAAGGATTCCACTTGTACATGAGTCATAGGAAAGGTAGTTAGGAAGAGTAAGGGCCAAGCAACCTATCTACTTATATATAGGGCCCATAGTGTGCATACAAAAACAACAAGAGATATATCATATATATCAAATCGTGTGTGTAGTAGAGTGTGATCACTACTATGTAGTGAGTAGGTACAATGTAGTTTCCATTAGAGTTCTGGAGTGTTCATTTCCTCCATTACATTACATTGTACTATTTTTGTAACTTTCCATTAATAGCATATTTCAATCATATTGCAGAGTTCCATTATATTACTTTTCTACATATTTACATCTTGTGATTGCTTTCTCCCATATCATACATCATCAAAAGCTAACAGTGGTATCAGAGCTACGGTAGATCAGATAGGAATAGGGAGAGTCACAAGAGAGATTGAGAGGAGAGAAGCAAATCTCAGTTCCAAATTTTTGAGATTGCATTTGGCTAGAGTCTTTCCACAGAGTTGCAGAAAAACTCGTGAAGACTAGGACTCAACATTCATTCCACTAGATTGAAAAATCAACTAGTGAAGATTCATCACTTAGAATTTCTTCCATTATAGTCCTAATACTTTGTTGTAGGAAAAAGGATATTTGAGAAGCTTCCTATAGAGAGCTAGGAAGAATATCATATTCAAAATCAATCTAGCACCAAAAGCAACAAATGAAAGAAAAGGAGATTCCAGGAACCTGAGGGAAGTCCTATTGCAGACTTGCAGTGCAAAAGAAGAAAAGGCCATAGGATCCTTGTTCTAGATTCAAAGGAGAGACTCTAGAGAAGATTCTAGAAGAAGATAGGAGATTGGTGATCTCCATAAAATACTGTAGACAACAGATTGAAGAAATCAGCTTGAAGAAGCTGAAGAGACCCATAGAAGGTCCCATTAAAGAACTCCTAGTTCTAGAAGATTGGAGGTTGGTGATCTCCATTGAAGCCTACAAATTGTAGAAGTGAAGAAGGACTAGCAAGGTCCTATTCTAGATTCTAGAAGCAATAGATTCTAGAGATCTGAGAGATCTCATAGCCAACACTTCCATAGTAGAAGGTTGAAGAAAAGGTCTCATTGAGAAGACCAGAGAAGCTGCGAGATTGAAGACCTTGGAGAGGTCTCAAGGAGAAACAAGGAGAAGTCTTGGAGAGCCTTATTGCAAAGTTTGAAGAAGCCATTAAAGGAGTTCCCAGAAGAACTCATTGGAGAAATTCACTACCAAGGAGAAGCTCCTGATAGTGAAGAAATTGGGACAATTATCGCCATCCAACAACAAGCCCAAGAGAGAAATATTTGGCAAGTAGTTTGCCAAACTTTAGAGAAGACCAGAGGAGACCTCAAGACTTTAATATTCTTGAGAAGAAGGCCTAGATTGAAGCCAGAATTCAACAAGGAGGTTGAAGGAGAACACAGATAGAAGAAGCCTACCAAATCCAAGAGATTTGGAGATTGCCTTTCATAGCTAAGAAGGCACATTTTGGAGATAGGGGTTTGCTGAATCTACAAAAAAATACTGAAGGATTCTTGGAGGAGAATCCCAACTACAACACTTCAGATTTCTAGGGTACATCTTGAAGGAGAAGTTGAAGCCACCTACTACAGTTTTAAGGCAACAAGTTAGAGGGTTTCAAAAGCTATGATTAGGTGAGTTAGAGAGTTGTTCCAGACAGCCAAGAAGAGTTGCAATTACACCAGATAAAAGGTAGCAACTTGGTGAATCAAAACACCAAGATCTACATCATATTCAAATATCATTAAAGGTATGCAACTTAGGTGCAAAGGGTTCATTAATTGAACACTTATATTTAGTTCATTACTTAGCTTCATTAAGCACCTTATTAAAATATAGAAGTTGCAAGAAGAAGGTTGCATTTTAAAGTCTTCAAAGGAAGTGTAGAAGATAGTTTCTATTAAGGGTTATTACCTGCACATTAAAATAGGAGTTGGATATATTTTGAAAGAAAGAAAAATATCATCTTCCTGTTATCAAGTTACAGAAAAGAAGACTACATTAAGTTGTAGATATTATAGAAGCATTTAATAGTTCTTTAAGAGTTATCATTAGTGCATATTATAAGTTACTTTTAAGGAGTAATAAGGAGATTGCAGTTGCACTATATTAGTATCTCTTAAAGCTTATTAGAAGTGCACTAAGTGAAAGTAAAATTAGTGCAAGATTAAGCCACCTTAAGGGCATATTAGTTACATGATTATTAGCTTGGATTCATTGTTAAGTTAGCCAAGAAAAGGAGAGAGTTGTCCAAGAAGACAACATCGAATCATCCCTTGCCTACAAGGATTAGTACAAAGAAGCCACCATCAAAACCAATAGAAAGAAAGCTTGCAAAAGAGATTTGAAGATCTCAGATAATAGGTGCAAAATCAAGGTATTCTATTCTATCTATTGTAAATCTATTTACATTAGTTGCTTGCACCATAATCTCTTGTCCTAGGTAACAAAAGGGGACAAAGTTTGAGTGTCTCAAGGACATGTCCAATACCAACAAGAACCATCACAAAGTAGCTGATAGAAGGGCACTATCCGAGCAAGGTAAAGAGCCAACAAAAGGGCTCACATTAAGGTGTCTAAAGATACCCTCAATAGCTACGAGATCAAGCATCCACAACAACATACCTATAGTGTCAAAGCCAATGAAAGGAGCTCATTATCTAGCTCATATCCATGTTAGAAGGATAGCATAACAAAGGTCTATGTAAGGGCCAACTATCCATTGCAGATCTAAAGCACAAGCATTCATAAAAAGAGGCTATTATCATTGCATTTCAATAACGTTAGAGGATAGCTCATTACAATGAAAATGAAAGGAGCTATACCAAGTTATATCTTGGAGAGACTACCAGCTAAGGGTAGCACCTACAGTCACCAATGGAGCACCATCATCGAACCAGAGCCAATGCCTTGTAAAGGAGAGCACATTATTTCACCTGAAGGAAGCATTGAGAGCAAGAAAATAACTATGTATTCACTGGAAAAGGAGTTTATAAGGTTTGATAGATATTGAAAGAGACTATACATGCAGGCTACCACTTGTCACATTCAATAGAGCACCCTATATTCCATAATGTTCATAAAATAAACACTTAAGGTAACGTCTAAGTCTCGGATGTTGAAAGGCATCATTATCATAGCTCATCGATTGAAGAAGGAAGGAGCGTTACTCAAGATTGAAGCATTATTTAGTAATACCTCTCAAGTAACACGTGGGTGAAACCCAAAGGAGAACATAAGCTACTTAATCGAAACACAACGATGACCAAGAGGGGCACAACGAAGTCCAAGCAGAGTGTAAGTGAAGTCCAAGGGGAGTGTGAGTGAAGTTTTAGCCAACATTAAAGCAAAGGTGCATTCAGTAGAGAACATATTCAAAGGTGCAATTAAGGAAGTTCATTAAAGCCTATCACAAACTAGCGAGAGATTACAACATGTTTCAGTGATTACAATGCCCATCAATCATTCAGAGGTCAAGGAGTTGAATGCACGGGTTGAAAGGATACAACCAACATCGTCTAGTGAGAGCACCAAATGCTCACCAACATCCTATTTTAGAATACTCATCACCATCCAATCCACTTACGTTGAGGAGGTAAATACGTATATCATTCAATTATTTGCTTTCCTCGAATTAGGAGTTATAAGGTATTAAGCATAAGGTTGGTTACTACTTTATTATCAACCTTAAGAAGCAAGGAAGCAATCTTGACAAACATAGAAGAAATTAGAGAATTGCTTACATTAAGATATTTGCAAATCACCAAGTAGGAGATATAAGGTTGTCAACCTTGGTAAATTCAATATCAATTTGCAAATACTATTATTTTCTAATATTTCCAAAAGTAAGGAGTTATAAGGCATACTACACCAAACTATAGATAATTGGAAATTAGAAAATTAAATTATTGAATAGAGAAGCAAATCTATTGCTTACATATAGAGTTGGAATTAATTGGTAACACTTGTCTCATACTCATACTAAGGAGACAAAAATAAATCCAACTATAAGAACTCCATTAGAGCATACTTCATTAGGAGAGATAAGGTAAAATTGAAAGTTGATTATTATTCTCAAAAATCAACTCAAAAGTGAACTAATCATTGCTAAGCTTATTATCATAGCCTATAGCATATTCTAAATTACTTGGGAGATATAAGGAAGCCTACAAAACCTAAATCCAAGAAAGGTTTTATCAAATTAGTTCATATACCCTTATCTAGGGAGCTATAAGGATGTCTACTAACACTTTTAATGCAATTACAAAAGGAGTAAGAAAAGTACCAACATGGATTAAAAGCATGATAGATAATTCAATGGATAAAAATGTAGATAGGAAAGAAGAATCAATAGGATTTAAAAGGATTTTTGAAACTGGTAGTAATGGAAAAATAGATTCTTCTAAAACATCCTCTAATGAGATAGCAAAAGGAATTGGTGACAACTATACTAATGAAGATACAAAATATCATATTCAAAAAGAAGAAAATAATATTGATAAAAAAGATATCATACAGATGTATGAAAGAAGTAAAGATGAAATAGCCTCAATTGTTCACATATGGTTTAAGTATCTCATCAAGGAGATAGATAAACATGATATTCCTAAAATAGACAACAAAGCAATTGGAATACCTTTACTATGCACTTATTGCAACCAATTTGGTCATGAGAAAGTCAATTACTAGAGTTTCCATCCATGTAAATATTATGGAGGAAAAATCATCATGTCTTTCTTCTGCTACTATAAATATAAGTACTATAAAAGTTATGAAGAAATATTACTACATAGAATAGATTGTTTCTTTCAAGATATTATTTTAGAAACATCCACTAACAATAAGTTCAAGCTTGACATTCATGAAGATCAAAGAAATAGGTCATACAAAGAATCAAAGGAGAGAAAATGGATCAATTCTGATCCACTTGTGACATGCAAAATTATGAGATCACTAGTTCATCAAAGATGCTTGACAACAAAAAATAGTGGGTTGGAAAAGACAAGAAGATATAACATGAATACTGAAGCAGAAGAAGAAGAAGGACCTAATCGAGCTAAAGACTATTCAAAAGAGGAAGATCCATATTGAAGACTAAAGTCTTCAATACCCAAATAATGTAATACAGGGGGGTGTTAGAGTATATTACATTATTTAGGTACATGTCAATGTACCACCTTGGGTACATTGTTAGACTAGGAGTTTATCTTAGGTTACTTGAGGAAGAAGTAATAAAAGCACAAGTGTCAATGTGCAATGATGTAAATGTACAAGGAGTCCACTTGTACATGAGTCATAGGAAAGGTAGTTAGGAAGAGTAAGGGCCAAGCAACCTATCTGCTTATATATAGGGCCCATAGTGTGCATACAACAACAAGAAGAGATATATCAGATCAATGTGTGTAGCAGAGTGTGATCACTACTATGTAGTGAGTAGGTACAATGTAGTTTCCATTAGAGTTCTGGAGTGTTCATTTCCTCCATTACATTGCATTGTACTATTTTCGTAACTTTCCATTAATAGCATATTTTAGTCATATTGCAGAGTTCCATTATATTACTTTTTTGCATATTTACATCTTGTGATTGCTTTCTCCCATATCATACATCATCAAAAGCTAACATAATGGTTAATTTATTCTTATTTTTTATTCTAAGGAAGATAGAGAACAAATATTCCAAGGGGGATATGGTTTATTGGAAGGATAGGACTCTTTATGAAACCTTGGCATACTAAATTCAAAGTAGATAAAGAGATGCCATCCACAACACCAGTCTGGGTGAGGCTTTTTGGCTTGCCAATAGAATTTTGAAATTCGATAGTTTTTTGGCAACTAGGAATACCATAGGAACACTCATGATGGTTTTTGATAGTAAATATAAATTTGAGCAAATTATTTATGCTTGAATATGTGTCCTAATATATTTTAACAAACCCCTCCCAAAAAAGATCACTCTGTATTTTGGGGAGGAAACATGGGAGCAGGAAGTGGATTATGAGAACATACCTTTTAACTATATAATATGCCATGAATATGGCAATTTAGCAAGATATTTCCCACATAAGATCCCAGAGCATGGAAGAGAGGAAAAAAATCCTAAAGGGTTTCAAATGCTAAAAATAATAATATCCAAAATAAACTATTAGTAAGGACTTAGGTAGTGGTGTCAAACAATATGTTTGGAAATATCCCCATTGATGACCTTTTGGATGATGAGGAGGATAAAATGGAGACAAAAATCTTGGAGACATAGTTCCATGGTGGGAGGAAAGAATCTATGCTAGAAGAGGTAAATAGTACCCCTGACACCACCCTAGTTGTGCAGAGTAACAAATAGTAAGTAGTAAACTAGCCAATAGACTACCAAAAAAAAAAAAAGGGGGAACATACAAATAAGAGTAATAATCTATTAAAGGTAGGCACCACAAAAAACCTAGATCCTAGGAAAGACCTCACTATATCTACCAACGATACCCTAGTATTGTACACACATACAACAGGGTTGGACGTTATTCTAGAATTAGGAGGGGTGAGCCAAGAGACAATAAGAAGATGAAAATGAACACCAATAAAAAGGTAGGATGCAAACTAATCAAAATGTGGCAAAAGAAGGAGAAAATATAATAAAAAAAGGTAAGGTTAATGTCCTTACTCATATATTTAGCCCCCAATACTGATGAAGATAATTTCTTGGAAAATTAGAGTACTCAAGAGGAGTCCCTCAAAACAAAATGAAGTTAGAAGAATGATGTAGAAAAATTGATAACAACTTATCTACCTTTAGGATATGAAAGTATCAATGGATACAATTGCAAAGAAAATGTGGCCTACTAGAAGAATGGAATACCTCAAATCCTAAGGGGAATTAGGGGGCATTGCATGCCTTTGCAACTCTAAAGAGGTAGTTATCCACCAAGTGGTGGGTAGTTGGGGTCTCTTGGTGATAGCAACTCAAAGTAGGAAATCAAAGCAAGTTATGCTCTGCATGAATGTTTATGCACCTACTAGCCTGGAGGAGAAACACAGATTGTAGAAGAACATAAACTACATTATTACCTAATTCTCTCAAGCATGGGCCTTTATAGGAGGATATTTTAATACCATAATGTCCTTCGAAGAGAATTTGAGGGGAATGGTATCTCAGACAAGAGCACAAACCTCATAAAGGAATACATCAAAAATATCCATCTTGTGGAGGTCAGGCTAGACAATGATATGATGACTTGGTCTAATACGAGGTAAGGATTTTCCTACATGGAAATATTAGACATATTTTTGCTATCATATAATTTTTTAATTCATGGGCACATTCCTAGGGTGAAGATCCTAAACAATGCAAGCTCAAATTATTGGACAATCATGATAGAATTATGGAAATCCAAGACCAAAACTTGCCATTCAAATTACAACTAATGTGGTTTAGAGATAAATATTTTAGGCCTAGAGTGTAGCAATGGTGGAAGGAAGGCAAACCTCAACATGGAACCAAGATGTATTGCTTTGTGAGGAGGATTTAGTACATTAGATCCAAGATAAGGACCTGGAACTAGGAAGAGATTGGAAATTTCAAGAAGAAAAAGTTGGAAGTGCTAGCCCAACTAAAATATTTGAATGAAAAGATCCGCATGGATAATATCATGGAGGGTTTGAATATGGTAGAGATTAGATTTACATCCCAGCTAGAGGAATGGGAAAAGAGGTAAGAGTTATTATGGAAGCAAAAATCTAGAATCTAATGGCTCTAGGAGGGGGATCCAAACATAGGATTCTTTCACAAATATCTTCTAGCCCATAGATTAAACAATTTCATACCCTCCTTGAGAAAAAAGTAGGATATACTATCCACACATGGGAAGGTATGAGATCTATTGCAGTAAACTATTTTGTGAGTCTATTCACAAAAAAACCTATAGATATGAAAGCTCAACAAGAAGTGTTATAGGAGGTACCTACAATAATAACAAAGGAGGAAAATTTAGTTTTGACTACACCAATAACTACCAAAGAGTTACAATAGGTGGTTTTCAAAATGCAGAAAGGCAACAATCTTGGGCTATATAGATTCCCCATTGAATTCTACCAAGAATTTTGGGATATCCTACATAAGGACCTTCTGTATGTGGTTGAGGAAGCTAGGAATGCTAAAGATGTGCTAAAAGAAATCAAAAAATCATATATAGTATTGATCCCAAAGGCACAAGATGTAGAACATATTATCGAGTTTAGACCAATAGCTTTATGTAATATCTTACTCAAAATAATCACCAAGGTAATGACAAAGAGGCTCAAACCACTTCTGCATAAGATTATCTCACCAGAACAAGGTGGTTTTGTGGAAGGTAGACATATAGTGGATGATATAATTTTGGCTCAAGAGGCTATTCACTCCATGGAAGCACAAAAATCCCCATCCATGTTCATTATATTAGATTTATACAAAGCATATGATATGGTGAACTAGGATTTCTTCCTTAAAGTAATGGGTTAATTTAGCTTCTCATAGGAATGGATAGATTGGATCAAGGGATGTCTTCATCAATGTCCTATTTAGTTTTGATCAATGGTTACCTTTCATAATTGTTCACTACATGTAGAGGTATTAGGTAGGGATATACCCTTTGCCCATATTTATTTATCATTCTAGCTGAATGCCTAGGAAGGATAATGGCCAAATACAGGAAAAACCAAACATTAATAGGAATCACTATTGCAAATGGAGCCATACCAATAACTCATGTCCAGTTTGTTGATGACTTTACTTTGTTAGGGAAGGCAACAATAAAGGAAGCCTCAAGAATTAAACATATTATAAGTTGTTTCTCAAGAGCCATAGGGCAACAAATCAATGAGGAAAAACCCAAAGTCATTTTCTTCCATTACTCACCTAGATAGGAGATCATGGTTCTTGACAAGCTAAGATACTAGAAGACCTTCCTTCATATCTCCTACTTAGGCATTCATATTAAAACATGGAGACAAAAGGAGGATTGGGCCTAGGTAGTGGACAAAGTAGAAAGGAAAATAAAAAATTTGACTAATAGATGGCTATCATCAGGGGAAAGAATAACCCTAGTTAAATCAGTCCTTCAATCTATACCCATTTATGTCTCCATATTTTTTGACATTATAAAGGTAGTGCTAAGAGAGTTGGATCAAATAAATCATCAATTTATCTAGAGAGGCACTAAGGAATAAAGGAAGCGAGTACTAGTGCATTGGAAAACTTTATATCTTCACAAACATGAAGAGGGACTAGGATTCATATCAATAGTCAAGAACAACAAGACAATAGCAACTAATCTGTATTGGAGGATGTTGAACAATCCTAATGCACTATGGACCCAAAATATGAGAGCTAAATATGCTGAAAACAAAATTTTGGTAGTCATTATTTGACACCAACTACCTAGCAGAGGATCCCCCATATTAGCAATTTTGAGGATAGGAGAGGAGATGATAAAGAAGGAGATCTTTTGGATAATTCACAATGGTCAACATGTAAAATTTTGGACAAACTCTTGGGATGGACACCAACCTTTGGTGGCTCAATTTCTAGAGTGGAGACCTTTCATGGAACAACTACATAGAGCAAATTGGATAAAAGTAGCAAAATACTATAGGTACTAGACTGGAAATTCTAAAGTTGGGAGAAACTAGGTCCCCATAGACAAATGACCAATTCAAATCCTAGGGAGGCAGAATATTAATATCGAAAAAAATCTACAAATGAGATAAATTTCTTGGTCTCAAGTGGAGGATTCCCTTGGATGGGGCAACACAACTCAGGGGGAGTATATAGTAGCAAGTGGATATGCAAATCTATGCCAAAGTACTCCTAACCCACTTTGAGACTTATTCAAACAAATATGGGCACATAAGTTATTGCCTAAGGTAATATTATTCATTTGTATTATTCTACATAAAAGGGTACTAACAAGGGAATAAATTATAAAAAGAGGCTACAATGGTCTTTTCAGGTGTGATATGTGTGGGGAGAACCTCAAAACACTCCGCCACTTATTTATTGAATGTTATGTAGCCTCAAAGTTGTGGAAGATGATGGATATCTTACTTGGTATTAAATGGTATGGATTTACCACCCTAGGTCATATGTGGAGGGAATGGACTGTACATGATGGAGTATATCAATATGTTAGGCAAGTAGTATGGGTAGGAAATACTCTCCTAGTTTGGAACATATGGAAGGAAAAGAACAATTACATATTCAAACAAGAGTCTAAGGACATCCACTACATTTGGCAAAAGACCACAACCAGCATAGCAAATACAGTCTAGCATACACTGAAGTCCAGATAGAATCTGACTCACAAGTCATGATAAACCATCTAAAGAATCCAAGGGAGAATATAAAGCTTGACTAGAGACTAAGGAGAATAATAAAGAAGATTCAAATGGTATAGACAAGCTTTCTCTTGTGGAATACAATCACATCCCTAGAGAATAAAATAGAGTTACAGATGTGATGGCCAATTGGGATCTAGACAAAGGCAACCTCACTTGTTACAACTATCCCCCTAGATGGTGGGTGACACAGACTAAGGAAGATCTTATATCTATCCTATATTTTTATGGTAGCAACATTAGATGTATTTAGTGTTGTAATTCACCGTATTAGGGTGTTCCTTTTATACATGGGTTACTATAGTAGATTAGTTTATAGAGAACGTAACATTGCATCTTCTGCTTAATCCTAGATCAAAAGTGTGTGTTCATGGAAAGATAAATGATGTATCTCTTCTATTTGAATTCCGTAATATAAATTCTTTTTTACCAAAAAAAGATTAAATTTCTTAATTTTCAAGGAAGAGATCTAGGTTTAAATCTTGTCAAGTGATAAAAAATAATTTCCAAGTTATTATTACCACTATGTGATCATGATGTAATATAGATAAAGACTATTTCAATCCTATATAACTAATTAAATACAAATATTAATTGTTCATGGCAGAGCAATTGGTGAAGAGTGAGGAGTTTCACATTATAAACTAAAGTTCAAATCTCATGACTAAACCTTAACACTTTAATCAAATAACATGAGTTCAACCGTTTAATAGCTTGATTTTCCAAAAATCTTAGGTCTAAATTTTGCTAAAAGATACATGTAAATTGTCAAGCTAGTTTAATACTACTATTTAGTGATGATATAATACAAGTGAGACCGTTTCAATCCTATATAGTTAATTATAAAATAAAAATAATATATATTAATAAGTATAATATAAACTTTCATATAAATCATTTTTTTCAAAACATGCATATAATCAATTGAAAATTAAAATAACAAATATTAATTAAACATTTTATAAAATTTCATATAAATATATATATTTTTTTCAAAACATACATATAATCAATTAAAAAATAAAAATAACAAATATTAATTAAATATTTTGTAAATTTCATATAAATCATTAATTAAAAAAACACACTCACACATACTGCGTCATGGTTTGAACTTGGGTAAATCATTAAAATTTTGATATTTGTATTTTTTAAGCTATGGGGTTTAATATTTCATTTTGGTGTAATGTTTTTCCTCTCACATGTAAATGCATGATCATTACTTTTTTTCTTTTATAGGGGAATAACCCCTTGCCCCACCTATTTAAATGTTTACTTTGAGTGAAGGGGACCTAATAAAAGAAATCTCAATAAAAACTAATATTTCATTATCTATGTACCTGATGTAGAAACAATAGGTAAAAGATATAAATATGGAAATTCAATTATGAATAATTTTATTCACTATGTTTCAATATAAATAGTACATTATATGAATAGGCCCAATGTTTGGAACTTACATTTAAGCTTTTCATAAAGTTATATTAATTAATAATTAAAAAATTATTTACTAATTAATAATTAATTAAACTTGTTAATTTAATTAATATTTAATGAAATATTAATTAAAGTTTATATTAATTAATATTTAATTGGACATTCCTCCCACAATATACGCATTGGACCCTAATGCATTCAGAATAGGAGCACAAATCTTGAGGAGACGACCATGGGGGAGGCCGATGATGTGGCACTGTGCACGTGAAGTAGGTGACTAGGAATAGTTTTTAGAGCATATTAATGGTACTCTTATCCCAAGAATCTAAATCTTGCATGATAATGGATTGATTTCAATAATAATAGAAGCAAGTGTGCCAATATTGAACTTGGGTTGGACAAGGCTTCAATCTAAGAATATGTGCATCAACTTTGGAGCATGAGAATAGGTTTGCATAGAGTGATCAAGGCCCACTCCTGATATAACTGGCAGATCGAAGAAATTAATCGCATCCTCAATGAGCTCACATTCAAACACATTTGGCAAATTATTGTCAAGCATTGAGTCCTCGAAGACAATAAAGGAAGATACACCTTGAAGAGAAGCAATATCAGGAACATTATATTCCATGATGTATACCAAAGGAGGTGGAGGAGTTGTCTCTTGAGTAGAAAGCACCTCATTAAATAGTTTCAAAGAAAAAGGTTTTCTAGACTTCATTGTTACCTACTATCTATAATCAACTTTAATTATGCCAAATTCATTGTCCACAATGCTAATATTTGGGGTCGATGCGTTAGCTTTATATGGAAGGTAGTACAACCACAAGATGTAGGATAACTAATCTAAGATAACTATAAATCTAATGACACAATAATATGCAGGAAAATAAAGAAATGAACATATGCAAATAACTAAAAATATACCATTAATGGGAATGACAAAAATAGTACAATGCTATATAATGGAGGACATGAACACTCCATGAAAGTATATGAAAGAACTACATTGTACTACCCACACATAATATCTACTATAAACTGTATATTCACTATATCACTCTCCCTCTCTCTCACTACTACACCTATGAGGCTTTTATTTAGAAAGATAGATTGCTTGGCCTGTACTCTACCTAGGATTCATGTACATGTGGACTACATGCACATCAACTTGCACATTGAAAATTTTTCATTTATTATAATACTTGAAGTAACTAAATTTACTCTAAAGTAAACTCCTACTTTAGATATGTACCAAATGTGCTACATTTACATCACCCAAATGATGTAATATACTCTAACACCCCTTATATTACATTATTTGGGTACCGAAGACTTTAGTCTTCAATATGGATCTTATATGGTACTGAATCCTTCTCTACTATCTGGGTCCTATTCAAGCAAGAAATTAGTATCTTCATAAAATATCATCTTGGCTGTCATAGCTTTAATTTCATGTTCCTCCATTTTTTTTTGGTAAGTAACAGTATATTTACAGCGGGTTTTTTGTTGAAGGATCCCAAAACCTTAGTTACATAGGAAGCCGTGGCTACAATTGTGATTAAAAACTAGGGCTGCACCCTTGGGCAACAGTCCGAGGCCCAGGGCCCTGGTGCCTACAAAAAGACAGACTAGCTATGAGACCAACACTACAAAATTTGGTCTGAGGCCACCAAAACATGGAAAAACCACAAAACAACAAACGCCAAAAATGCAAAAACCTGCTCACCGCCGCTCCGGGAGGCCCTGTGGCCGGGCCTGGCCTGGACGGGGCCCGACCTAACAGATCAGCTCCTCTCCCTATCAGGGCCATCACCCAGCCTGCGACGAAGTTCGGCCAGGGCATTGGCCGCTGAGGAAGCCACTTTGGGAGCCAATCGTAATGTCAAGGAGGGCCCTGGACGTCAAATTTTGCATCTTGCTGCCGGAGTCAGAACTGACTTCGGTGGCCTTCGGGGCCTCCACCTTGGCCTTCTTGGAGCTGCCAGCAGCCCTACTGCTACCTGGGGCCGGGCCTTTGCGACTTGAGCTGGCACCAGGAGTCGGGGCCCCGCCTGGGCCCTGGACCGGAGATCTGCATTTTCGGGTGGGCCTTCGCCTTTTCGAGGAAGGGGAGCCTTCGGGGGAGGGGGTCTCCTAGGATTTGGAAGCTACAGGGGAAGCACGAGGCATGACCGTGCATCTTCGGGGCCCCGACGTGGGGCGGGCTAAGCGCCTGGGCCCTCATCGATGTTGGAATTGTCTTGCGATACTATTTGGGCCAGAGCTTCAGGGAAGTTCATGGTCCAGGTGGTGAAATCTTCTGCTGTGGTGGCCTGGTTGGCCATGAAGTCGGCTGCCCTATTGCCTTCTCTGTACACATGCCGAAGGGCATGATCAGGGAGCCCTTGGAGAATGGTGTGGACTTCCCGGATGGAGTTGTGAATGCACCAAGAGCAACTTCCCGGGCTACGGGTAGCTTTGATTATAACTTGGGAATCGCCCTCGATGATGACTTTTGGGGTGAACTCCTTAAGGGCAATCAGCCCGCTGAGGAGAGCTGCTGCTTCGATGAAGTTGTTGGTCTGGATGCCAAGCGGAGCAGCGTACGCCAAGATCAGGGCCCCGTGACTGTCACGGATGACCCCGCCCGCACCCGAGGGCCCAGGATTTCCTTTAGAAGCTCCGTCAAAGTTAAGTTTGACCCATCCGAGAGGGGGGCAGTCCACCTGGTCGTAGAATGATGGGAGGGGGCGGGGGGTAGGGGGGAAGCTGGATTCTAAGGGAGGAAAGAAGGGAGGCCTCGCCCGGCCACCGGGGTGCCTCGATCAGAGGGATGGAGCGAGAATTCTTGAGGGCAAAGGAAACCGCCTTGGTCGCTATCCATAGGGGGAACGGCCCGGGGAGGAGAAGGCTCTACTGTTGTGCTCAAGCCATAGTTGCCAAAGTAAGTGAGGAAGGCAGGAGCCCTAGAGGAAGTGGACGAAGGGGTGGGCGAAGGGTTTGGGCCACTGAGACAGGAGGTCAGAGATGGAATTGGGGGCCACCCACTGAATAGAAAATTGGGAAAGGATGAGGCCCAGGACTTCAAAAGAAAAGGGGCACCTGAGAAAGAGGTGATTAGTGGACTCCCAGGAAGCACAACAAAGGAAGCATCTATTTGGGATCTGGAAGCCCCTCCTGATCAGGTTCTCAATGGTCAGGATCTTGTTTTGGACTGCCGCCCAGATGAAGTGGCTAATTTTGGGGATCAGCTTCTTGGCCCACACCTGAAGGGCTAGGAAAGGGGCCTCGTCAGGGACTCTTTGGAGGTTGTAGGTAGATTTTATAGAAAATACGCCACTGGGAGTGCCATGCCAAATGCATCTGTCGTTCCCCCCGGAGGACGGGATCACTGTCACCTTGAGGAGGCGCTGAAGCCTGGAGGCTTGGAGCGGGTGCCTGGGATTCAGGATGGGCTTCCAAGAAACCCACCCCTAGTTCTGGGAGAGATAGGCCGACACACTAGGCCCTCTGCCCGCCAGGCCCGGTCTAAGGATGAGGAGATCACTATCAGCAGTCAGGGCCTCATCTTGGATCCACCTGTCTTTCCAAAAGTCGATCTTGGTTCCATCCCCGAGGATCCATCTGGTCCCTTTTCGAATGATGTCTTTAGTGGAAATCAGGGATTTCCAGAAGGCTGATCCATCTTTGGGCTGGGATTCGCTAAGGAAGGGGTGGAGGTGATAGTATTTCCTAAGCACGATGCTGACCCACTCATCAGGGGCATTGGTGAACACCTTCCAGGCGTGCTTGGACAATAGGGCCTTGTTCATCAGGGTCACCCGCCTGAGCTCGATCCCTCCCTCGCATTTGGGGCGGCAGACCAAGGGCCAAGAAACCAGGGGAATCCTCTTCTTATCTTCGCTTCCCGACCAGAGAAAGCGTTTCTGGATTTGTTCGATGTGAGCTGCAATGGAGGCCAGGATTCTGAAGACCGACATGAAATATATCGGGATGCTTTGAAGGACCATCACCAAGAGGGTGGCTCTGCCAGCCTGAGAGAGGAGGTGTCCTTTCCAGGGGGCCAGCTTCCTCTGAATTCGCTCTATCATCCCGCCCCACAGGGCCTTGGAGGATGCACCTGTAAATAGGGGAAGCCCAAGGTAAGAGGAGGGAAGGGAACCAGGGGTACAACCCAGAATCCGCCCAATTCTGATTTTCCTAGCCAAGGGAGTATGGATGAAGAAGATCTTGCTTTTTTGGAGATTAATTTTTTGCCCGACCACCTCCTCGTACAGGATCAAGATTTGCTTGAGGGCCTTGGCTTGAGGGATCGAAGCTGAGGTGGCGAGGATGGTGTCATCCATGAACTGCTGATGGGACACAAGGGGTAGGCCTAGCACAGGCTTGATGCCCGAAATGAGTCCGCGAGAAACAACACTCGAGATGGTTCATCCTAGGGCCTCAGCCAGGATAATGAAGAGGATCGGGGATAGGGGGTCGCCTTGTCGAAGGCCTCTAGAACTGGGGAAGAACCCGGTAGGGGATCCGTTGATGAGGATAGAGAACCAGGGGGAGGACACACAGTTGCTGATGAGCCTGACCCAGGAGGGGTGGAACCCAAACTTAAGGAGGACCTTGGAAAGGAAATCCCAGTCGACTCTATCAAAGGCCTTGTTCATATCCAGCTTGAGCAGAAAGGAGGCCTTTTTGGAAAGGAAGGCCGAGTGAATGGCCTCGTGCATGATTATAACTCCATCTGTGATCAGTCTGCCTTTGATCGAGCTTCCCTGGCAGGGGGCAATGATCAGGGGAAGGATATCCTTGAGGCGGGAGGCCATGGATTTGGTCAAGATTTTGTACAGGACATTGCACAAGCTGATGGGGCAAAAATCTGAGAGGGATCTGGCAGCCTGGGACTTGGGGATCAGGGCAATGAAGGTGGAGTTTATACCTCTAGGGATGGAGCTGGCAGTCTGGAGGTCTCGGATGGCAGCACACACTTCTTGCCCAATGATGTCCCAAAAGGATTGGAAGAATCAGGGGGGAAACCCATCCGAGCCCGGGGCCGCCTCAACCTTCATGGAAAAAGTGGCAGCATGGATTTCAGAGTCAGACAAGGGCTGCACAAGCATCTCATTTGCCATGGCTGAGACTGAAGTAGGGATATGTTCCAGAAGGGAGTCTGTCGCTTCTGAGGACATGGGGGGGCTGTCGCCAAGGAGCTCCTAGAAGAAGTTGGTGGCTTCAGACCGAATGTCCTCTTCTTCCTTGATAATTCTGCCATCACTGCCCACCAACTCAACAATTCTGTTAGAGCCCCTATTCCTGAGAGTCGACGTGTGGAAGAACTTCGTGTTGGCATCGCCATCTTGGAGCCACAGGGCTCTCGACTTTTGCCTCCAAAATGTTTCTTCCCTGGAAAGGATGTTATGATACTCACTGAGGGCTAAGCATTCCTCTTCCCTATTCCCCGGGTCTTGGGAGCCTGCCTAAAATCTGAGCTCAAGGTCTTCGAGTTTTTTCTTTACTGCAGCTTTGTTTTCAAAGATGTTATCGAACACCTCTCTATTCCATACCTTGAGTTGCTCTTTGAGGCATCTCAGCTTGTGGTAGACTTGTTCAGCAGGGCACCCAGGGACTGGGGGAGCCCACCAATGGCCTACCTGGGCCCTGAAGTTGGGATGATGCAGCCACATGGACTCGAACCGAAAGGGTCGCTTGGGGGAGGAGCGATGATCGGTTTTGAGGAGGAGGGGGCTATGGTCAGATCCAATTTTGGGGAGGGCCAACAAGGTTGCATCAACAAATAGGGGAAGGGCTTCCTTGGATAGGAACACTCTATCCAACCTGACCTGGATATGACTTGCTCCCACTCTTCTGTTTGACCAGGTGAACCTGGCTCCTTTTAGGCTGACGTCCATGAGCTCGTTGAGGATGGTGAAGGCTCCAAAGTCCTCCATGCTTTTGCCTAGAGCCGTTGAGCCCCCACTTTTATCAGAAGGGAATAGGGGACTATTGAAGTCCCCTACCAGGATCCAGGGGAGGGGGGCAAAGGCTTCTCTCATCGAGCTGATTTCCTTCCATAAGCCCACTTTCTCAACCGGGCTGTTAGGGGCATAGACGTTAGACAGAATCCACGAGCGCCTTGACTTCATGCAATGGACCAGAATGTTGATTATTCTGGGAGAAGATGATATGAGCCTCCCCTCATAATACCGAGGGATCCCACATGCATAGCAGACCCTCGGCTGTGCCAGTCGTAGGGGTAGATAGGGACTCGTAGTTGTGCCAGGTAGCTTGGGCTACTCTTCGGGCAGTAGCATCATCTATTTTGGTCTCCTAGAGAAGGAGGAAGGATGGGCGGTGATCCCTATGGAGTTGGTCGAGGATCCTTTTCTTGGGGGCACCATTGAGCCCCCTGACATTCTAGGTGATGAGCTTCATTTGACACCCTTGTGGGGTCGCTTTCCCCCCTTCCCAGCCTGAACGGGGGGTTTGGGTCGAAGGGCATCCATTTTGGTGAAGCTCGTGGCAACGTCAGAGAGGGTTGCCTGGGAGCCATTGGCTATGTCATCTTTAGTGATCCTTGTTCGCTGGTCACCCAGGGTGGGCCGACCTCTCTTGAGTTTACTACCAAAGTCTGTGGTGAAAGTCCTACTTCGGGTCATCTTGGGGCTGACTTCATCGGGCCTGAATGGAGAACTGCCTTCAACCTCTTCGTCTGACCTCTCGGATCCGCACTCCAAGGGGGGAAGCCCAGCAGAGACCACCGAGAGGGGTGGGAGGGGGTCGAGGGGGGGATAGCGGGGGTGGGGGGGAAGGAGGGAACCCCGACAGAGGAAGATGGGAAGGTGGGAGCCGATGGGGAAGAGAGCCCGGGCGGCTCGCAGGCCTAGGGGGGCGCAAGCGGGGGCCTACGGGGAGGGATTCACATCGAGCGGGGAGGGAGAACCTGGGATCGGGGCCCCGGAAGATGACCCAGGGAAGGGAGCAGTGGAAGGGGAAACCTAGGGAAGACCGTCCTCCAGGCCAGGGCCCACTTGGGAATCCTTTGGGATAGAAGGGGGGGCCTCCTTGGTGGTCCAGGCCTGGGATCTATGGCCGTCGTGAGGGGGCCCTCGGGATGGGACCCGACCTGATCGGGAAGGGAGTTTGGGGAGAGGGCCATCAACCTTTTTGGATATAGGGCATTGGTGGGGGAGGTGACCCTGAGTGTAGCAGAGGGGGCAGAAAGCAGGTTTATTTTTGTAAATCAGAGATTGGCACCAAAAGAAGGACCCAGAAGAGATGGTCACAGAAGAGGGAAGTTCGGATTCAAGATTTGCATTGATGCAAAATCTGGCATGAACCATTCGGGATCCTGCCTTGGTAGCGGGATCGAAGGCCACCAGGTCCTCGATCGACTGAGCAATAAGTCTTAGGACGTCTTCATGCCATAGGTGGAAGGGAAGATCTGGGAGCCGGACCCAGACCGAGGCGAAGTTGATGCTTTGGGTGCTGGGGTGGAAGTCAACTCCATATCACCTGAGGAAGAGGCTTTTGCGTCCCAGAAACCAGGGCCCACCCGACAGGATATTTTTGGCGTCATCGCTGTTATTTAGTTTGATGATGAAGAATCCCTTGGTAAGGGCAACCAGCTGAATATGCCCGAAAACCTTCCATTTGGAAGCCGCCCATCTACGGACGGTTTCCATGTCTGGTCGCCCTCCCAGGAATTTCCCAACCAGGGAGACAGAGGATCCAGTGACAAAGGAGGAGTAGACCTCCTCTTGAATAGAAATGTGGGTGCCCTCGAGGGAAAGCCCTAAACCCAGGGCCCGAGGTTGGGCCCTGGTGCCCACCAAGATCTGTTGATAGGAGGGTTTGGGCCCGCCTGAGGCAGAACCCTGCCCAAGATCTGGAGGCTTTTTCCCTAGGCTTGCGCTCGCATCAAGGCTGGGCTAAGGGCTCGGGCCCAATATGTTGTCCCCACCCTGACCACCATTCTGCTTAGCCTTTGAGCCCTCCTTTGGGCCCTAACGTGCCCGATCCCTATCCTGATCCCGCTCCTGCCCAAGAACCTGCACTAGTCTCTGAACCTGTTCCCAGTCCTGCTCCTGTTCCCGCTCCCGCTCCTACCATTGTAGCCCTACCCTTGCTGATTTAGCTACATGGGAAAATATTATTTTCCAATAAATAATTAATGGAAGGAGGACTGATAGGACAAGGATATTCCTCCATTTTTGTCTTCATGTTGTCTGTGTCCTTTCTTCTATTATGTTTTATTTTCCTTCTTCTTCTTTGTTTATGTGTTGGTACTAGAGGAATATCTGCTTCATGAGTTAGTCTATCATCACAATAATATTGATTGAGATTCATGTTTTGAACAAGTTCAAAACAATTAATGATAGATACATCATTAAACATTCTTTTGGAGTGACTATAACTGATTTTTGTGCATTCCACCAGGTTCTAAAGAAGAATCCATGGAGATAGCTAATTAATACTGCGAATTTACCTTCCTTTGCTTCTTTGAGGAATAATGAAAAATTCTCCTTTTCTTAAGTGGACAGAAGTTTGTATCCTTCAAAGTTATTTATTAGGTTTTGAGAGTAGAATTCTACTACATGAAATAACTCTTCACCATTAAAAGCATTTCTTACTATCTCATCCATTATCTAGAGTTATTCTAGCTCTTTAAGACTTTGATAGATCCTTTTGTAGTAGTCTACCTTATGAATCCCTAGTATATTAAGTTTATGATCAAACTACAAGGTATGAAATGTTGAAATGTAGTGTTATTTTTGCTTCCTTAATATTTAGATTAAGGATTTGTAGAATACTATATATTTCTCAAGTAAATTGAGTATATGATCCAATTTGTTAAAACCTTTCTAGACTTAGGTTTTGTAGAATTCCTTATGTCTCCCTAGTGCTTAGTAAATAATAATTCACTTTTGATATGATTTTGTAATATTTTGTAAATAACAATAATCAACTTCCATTTCACCTTATCTCTCCTAATGAACTATTCCCTTAATTTGAAGTTCTCTATGGTTGGCTATATTTTGTCCCTTTAGTATGAATATGAGACAAGTGTAAGTATATAATTCCAACTCCTTTAAGTAAATGAAGAACTTCCTTTTACAATCCTTAATATCTAATAGTTTAATATTTTTAAATTTCACTAAACTTTTTTGATGTAGTATACCTTATAACTCCCTAATTTGGAAATTTAGAAAATCACAATAATAATAATATTTGATTATCACAAGTAGAAACCCTTATTTCTTCTACTTAAATATTTGCAAATATTAGTATAGTACTCCTTGAACTAAGTTTATGCACTCTTTGATTTAGTTGCTTTCTCTTCTAAGGTTATAAATATCCCAATGTAATATACTTGTAACCTTAGTTACCTTATATCTCCTTCTATACTTTAATGAAAGCAAACGCTAGTGCAACTATACCTTTAATACACATGCTGATTGGTGTTGAATTTGGATGTCTATTTGTAGTCAATAAGCACTATAATTTTGCATCTCTTCTTTACCTGAGCATTCAATGCTCTATCACTGTACTAAATTCTTCTAAGATGTTTCTTACACCTCCTTACTAAACTTCTATTATTGCACTTAGGATTTGCTAAAGACAATCTTCACTACCTCTTTATTTTCTATGCCATATTTTTTCAAAGGCTATTAATAGCCTTACGATATTATAATAGGTTCCAAGTGGCACTCGATGTTGCTCAATACCTTATTTACTTCACTTAGATAACACTGTCACCATCTCTGCAAGCCGTTACTATATGTGGTGATAAATTTGAATGTTGGTCGAGTGTTGAAGATGCTCTCTTCTTGAGCATTGAAACAATGATGAAGAGAGTTACTCCTTTGAGCGCTCGTTGAGGATTCTTGCAAGCATTGGTGAATGTTGCTATCTTTACCTTCTTCTATACCAAGGGGTATTAGATGACTAAATTTTTTTGGCAAGTGGAAGCACTCCTTTACATGCACTTTTTGCTATCAAACACTACCCTTATTATCTTGATACCTTTGCAAGTTGTATCTTGGATTTTCCAGCTTGCATCCAACTTGTTTCCAGTGTAAGGTGATAGCTCCTCCTTGGTGGAAATGGTACTTGATGTGATGATCACTTACTTCTTCCAAGCTCTTCCTATGTAGGATTGGGTAACTTCCAATGGTAAGCTTCCTTCTTACACTTTAATTTTTCATGTATGCAAAGTTTTGTACTCTCTTCTTGCTATCGCTCATTCTAAATTTGCTATCTGACGTAGGCATTCATGAACCAATGCAAGTTTATCCTTGTAAACTATTATAGATGCTAAATTGGATAGGTTAACATTGTATCAGGTATATTTGGATACCTTCGATGGAGAGGTATCAAGCCCTAGAATGGCACTAATCAATGCTACTGGAGCTTATTCACTGAGCTGTATAAAATACCCACTTTTATGGTAGAAATGTGGATAATATTATCTCTCTTTTAGTGCACATCAGGAAAGTCTTGAGGAAAGCCTTGAGGAACACCTTCAGGAAAGCATTCAGGAAGGTAGTGAGGAAAAATGAGCGGAATTTTTTTTGAAAATCCCACCAGGTGGGAAAGGAGAAGGCGGTAGAAGAAAATAGAAAACCCACCTAAAATAAAATTTGAAACTTCCCAAAGGCGGGAAAAGAAAACACACCTAAATTTAAATTTGAAATATCCTAAGGGTGGGAAAAGAAAATAGATGCCAAACCACCCATGGGAAATTAGAAACCATAAAAGATACAATTTCCCACATAGGGGAAAACTAGTCAAAAGCAAAAAAACTACCCTGCACGAAAGGGTGGAGTAAAGGAACTGCTATTACAAAAAATCCCACCTAAAAAAGAAGGTAAAGCAAGCAGGGATGCCATAGGATCACTCAAATAGAGAAAAAAATTAATCCCTTATGAGCCTGAAAGGTGGAACAACCAACAAAGGATTTCCTCAGGCCAAAAAATCCTCAAGCATTGAATCACAGGCCTGGAAAGTGGGTCAGCATACTGAGGAACTCCATAGGCCATGAAGTCCTCATGCAATGAAGAAGGAAGCCTTCAAGGATGCCAACCCAGTAGAGGAAGTAGCAGAATTTGAAAAACACATCGTAGGAAAAGATAGGAAAATTTCCAAGGAACCCAAAAGGAATGAGTCACGAGGAAGCCCAACTGAAGCCCTTTGTAAAGCTCTTATCACTCTTATGACGAGCCAGTTTTCTTCTCCACTCCTTGGAGAAATATAAACTTGTTTGGTGTCTTCTCTAGACCACAAAATATTGCAATTTATATGCACCTAATAGTGTATCTAGACACTTGGATATATGATGCTTTGTGCACTTTGGTTTATATCCTCAAGTCAGTAACCAATGCACATAATGATATTTAAGAGTAAATAAGTTAGACAATCTAGAATAGTGCAATAGTAGACTCACCTTAATGCTCCTTTAATGAACTAATATAAACTCTTAAAGAAATCTCAAATGCACTAATAATTTTTTCAAATATCTTAAGAGTAATTATAAAGAACTCTTAAAAGTAATCTATAATATGCACTGTAATCTATAATTTTTTCAATATTGTAGGATGTAGTCTTCTTAGTTCTTAGATAGACAATAGGTAGATGATATTATTATTTCTGTCAAAATATTATTTAACTCCTATGTAATGTGCAGATAATAACTCTAAAATAAACATCCATTTGCACTCCTTTTGAAGACTATAATGCAACCTTATCTTTTTGCAACTTCTAAAGAAATAAAATGGTGCTTTATGGAACTGGATAATAACCAAAATTAAAGTTCAAATAATGAATGTATTTGCATCCAAGTTGCTTACCATAATAATATCTATAGATGAAGGATTTCTAGGTGATTAGATTCACCTTATTGTTGCCTTTAACTGAATGAACCTATAGCTAATCTTAGCTGTCCTAAAAAACTCCTTAATTAACCAATTCACAACTTAGTAAGTCCTCTATCTTTTTGCCCTTTAATTTTTAGTAGGTGAATTCTATCAGCCTTCAGGATGAACTCTGTAACTCCTAAAGTTTTAAAACTAGTAATGATGTCTTAATTACTTCCATTTTGTGATCAATTTTTGCACGAAAATGCTTTTCTTGAAACTCATAAATCTGGTAGGAAACTTATTCCAAATTGTAGCTAAGATTTTCCTTCAAGAACCCTTTTAGTATTTTGCTATAGATTCAAAAAATCCCTATCTCCAGATGAGCCTTCTAGCCTCCAAAGGTAATATTCAAATCTTTCAGGTTTGGTAGTAAATTTAGGCTCCTTTATCCTTGTTTAATTTTGACTTCAATATTGGTATCCTTCTCAATAATCTAAATGTCTTGAGAACTTCAGTAGTCTCCTTCAGGATTTGGCACTCCTTGCCAAATTCTTCTCCTTTTGGACTTGTTGTTGGATGGTGATAATTGTCCCAAATTTTGCTCTATTAGTAACTTCTCCTTGCTGGTAGATTTCTCCAATGAATTCTCCTAGGAACTCCTTTAATAGTATTTGAATTCTAAAAATAAGGCTCTCCAAGCCTTCTCCTTGAGACCTCACCAAGGTCTTCAATATTACAACTTCTCTGATCTTCCAAATGAGACCTTTCCTTCAAAATTATACTAAATAAGTGTTGGTAACGAGATCTTCTTAAATCTATAAAAACTACTACTACTAGAATCTAGAATAGGACCTTAATTGGTCCTTATTTACTTATGCAATATGCAGGCTTTAACCTCCAATATTCTAAAACTAGAAGTTTTGTAATTGGACCTTCTAAGGGTCTCTTAATATTCTTCTGGTTAATTTATTCAATTTTCTATTTGCAGTTTTTGATGGAGATCACCAACATCCAATATTATTCTTGACTCTTCTCTGAAGTCTCTTGAATCAGTAGTAAGGCTACTATGGCCTTTTATTATTCTGCACTCTTGTATCTCTAGTAATGAGACCTCTCCTTAGGTATCTAAAATATTTAGTCTTCTACTTGTTGCTACAAGTATTGGAGTAATTCTTATAAGGATACTCTTCCTAGCTCTATGTAGGAATATTCCCAACTTTTTTGAATCTCCTTTTCCTACAACAAGATGTTAGAAACTAAAATGGTGGAAAATATAAATCTAGAGATGATGAATCTTTAATAGTTGATTTGTCAATCGATTGGAATCCATGTTGAGTCCTAGTATTCACGAGTTTTCTTATAACCCTATGGAAAGACTCTAGCCAAATGTAATCTCAAAAATTTTGTAAATGAGATTTTTGAATTTCTCTCAATCTCACTTGTGGCTTTCCCTATTTTCTATCTGATCTACCATGTGCTATGATACCACTATTAGATTTTTATGGGAGGTAGTACAACCACAAGATGTAGGATAACTAATCCAATATAACTATAAATCTAATTGTACAATAATATGTAGGAAAATAAAGAAATGAACATATGCAAATAACTCAAAAATATACCATTAATGGGAATGCCAAAAATAGTACAATGCTCTATAATGGAGGACATGAACACTCCATGAAAGTATATGATAGAATGACATTGTACCATACTACACATTATATCTACTACACATTGTATATTCATTATATCACTCTCTCGTTCTCTCACTGCTACACCTATGAGGTCTTTATATAGAAATATAGATTGCTTGGCATTTACTCTACCCAGGACTCATGTACATGTGGACTACATGCACATTGACACTTCTGTATTTATTATAATACTTAAAGTAACTAACTAAATTTACTATGAAGTAAACTCCTACTCTAGGTATGTACCAAAGGTGGTATATTTACATGACCCAAATGATGTAATATACTCTAACATGATGGAGTAGCGCTGAAATCAACTTTAATATTGTGCTTGGAGTTCTTAACACCAAGGGACTCATTCTGGTCTGCATCATTCATATTAGACACGATCTTCACCACTTGGGCACATATCTCTTTGGCCAGTAGGGCCATGTATTTAGCATGTTGTCTGCAAGCTTCATGAAGTCTTGGCTAGGTGACATGATGCTAGCCTCTTCCCTCAAGATATTTTTTCCCCTTGTTTTAATAATATTCCTTATTGATTTGATATATTCTCCCCTTGATGTAATATCTCCCCATTTATTAATCAATTAATTAATTAATAATTTTCATTTAATTAATAGTATAAGTGCAAAATACTTTTTGTGAAAGAAATAAATTCCAATATCAAATGCTATGATATGAGTATTTTGAAGGTGACTGTGTGAAGGTTTTATCTATGGGCCAAGCATAGGTGATGACAAAGGTTGTTTTTTTTGGCCTATGAGCCCTAAAACCCACTTTGTTCTTTTTGTTGGTTTTGCCCAAGATAAGCATTGGATATGTTGTAGGAGACCCACGGTGGGTTAGGAATCTATCATTCAACAAATATTCATGCTATAGACTTGATTGAAAACTGCTTTCAATTTGTTGCTCAAGAAAAAAGTAAAAATCACATATTTCCTCGATGTCCAAGGCATGGATTAAAGAGACCCAGAAACAAGTTTCAAGCTGTAGATCAAATAAGATAAGCCTCCTTAGGAAAAGAAAAAATGGTTCAAAACTCAAGCAATCTCAATGCTAAGGAACACCTCCAAAATAGATCCACTATGAAAACCCCTTTCAAGGGTAAGGATTTTAGGGATTCGGTTCCAAAAATTATTTTTAGGGATGCCATTCATGGTGGATAGTCCCAGAATAATGCTAACATTATATTTAAGGTTTATCGTATGCCTCTAAGAATGCCTAAGATTGAATTAAAACAAATCCGAGTCGATATGTCTAAGAGTAGTTGATGGAACCCCAATTGTTAAGCTAAAAATGGGTGGCATTCAGGATGGCATAAAAGATATGGAGAGAAGAGGACTGATTTGCTATTTTTTGGATTTTCATTGGAGCCTATCTACTTTCAAAGTATGGACTATAAAATACTATAAAAAACAAGGTGAATCACAAATATCTGTTTATACCAATGGTTATTTTCTTGTTATTTTTGCTAATGATGAAGAAAGAGAGAAAATATTTCAAGGGGGTTCTTGGTTATTTGGAAGGATAAGGCTTTTCATGAATCCTTTGCACACTAAATTTAAAGCAAAAGAAGAGATGCCTTCTACAGGACCTGTGTGGGTTAGACTCTTTGACCTCCCAGTTGAATTTTGGAATCCAAATATATTTTCTATAATAAAAAACTCCCTTGGAATTTTCATGGTGACTATTGACTATACACACAAATTTGAACACATTATTTATGCTCAAATTTGTGTCTTAATGGATTTTGAAAAACCCCTTCCACAAAATATCTCTTTACAATTTGGGGAGGACACTTGGGAGTGGGTGGTGGACTATGAAAATATTTATTTCTATTGTAGAATATACCATGAATATGGTCATTTGGCTAGTGTCTATCCAAATAAGATTATAGATCAAAAGAAAGAGAAAATAAACTTAGAAGGTTTCCAAATGCCTAAGAAGAAGAACACACAAAAAAACCAGTTATGAAGGATCAAGAGATGTTGTCAACTAATATGTTTGGAATTATTTCCACAAATAACATCCTAGGTGAGGAAGAGGACATAATGGAAACATTAATCTCTGAAACACAATTTAAAAATGTAGGGAAGGACTCAAAGATAAACCAATAAATCAAAGGTTTTCAATAGAATAATAAGGGAGAAAACATAGACAATAAGAATAATATTTTAAATGCTAAAAATTCAAATAATTTAGATCCCAAGATAGACTTTGTTGAACCTTCCAATAATGCTTTGGTTGTGTATAAACATACTTTAAGGTTTGAATCTATCTCAAATTCAATTGGGGTAAGACAAGAAATAGGAAAAAAATGAAGATGAAAACTAACCAAAAGGCAGATTGCAAGACTAATCAACATCATATGGTAAAATAAGGTAAACAAATTGTAGATTAATTCCCTTACCAACATATTTAATCTCATTACTAATGAATATCATCACTTTGAATATTAAAGAACTCAAAAGGAGTCTTTCAAAAATAAAATGAAATTAGAAGAATGATTCGGACAAACCAACCACATCTAGTTTTCCTTTAGGAAACGAAGATGTCTATAGGGAAAATAGAGTCAATTGCAAGTAAAATTTGGTCAATTGGAAAAGTGGATTCCCTTAGCTCCCATGGGACTTATGGCAGCATTTCTTACCTTTGGGACCCAAAAAAGATCATTATTCACTATACGATTGGTAGCTGATGTCTCTTGGCTATGGTTACACAAAGTAGATAATCTAACCAAATTATACTCTACTTGAATGTTTATGCTCCAATTAATTTGGAGAAAAAGTAGAGACAATGGAAGGATATAAATTATATTATCTCCCATTTTCCTAAATCTTGGGTCTTGATTAGAGGAGACTTTAATACCTTATTCTATTTGAATGAGAAGAGAGGAGAAAATAGGAATCTAAATGAGAGCTCAGTGTTGGAAAATATGGCTATTACATCATTTGGTTATTTCCTAATTTACCCTCATGGGTGCATATTTAGTTTAGGATTCTTTTAGGATTTATTGCTTTATTAATGCAATAGAATAAATGCACAAGGGTTAGAATGTGCAATGATGTAAATATGCATGTAGTCCACATGTACACAAGTCTTAGGGTTGAGTGAGAGGCAAGGAATCTATATTTCTCTATAAAGGCCTCATTGTAAGTGATTGTGAGAGAGTTGAGTGGTGCATAGCTCCATGTTGATATCATGGAGGAGTTGCAAATTTCATGAGAGGAGAATTGTAATTTTTGTGAGATTTCTTATATGAGCATTTGTAAACTGGACCACCCGTAGTGCACTGCTGCGTAAATATCATCACAATTATTTTTTGATAGAAGTAGCTCTAGGTAGAAGAATATAAAATAGAGAATTCCACACGATTTGAATAGATTTTTTCCACAAGGGTTGTAATACTTGTGAAGACTAGAAATCAACATTGTATCCACTAGATTGGCAATCCAACTAGTGAAGATTTTTTTTCATAGAGTCATAGGAATTTTTATTATATCTAATATTTCATTTGCAAGAGAGAAAAAGAAGTTTTCAGGAGAACCATTGGATTACTATCATCTATATTTTTCTTGTTGCAGATAATTGACTCTTAGAATGTAGAATGCTTCCTGTTGTGGAGTTTTTCCGCTTACCCTCAGAATATTTGTCACGTTACAAAAAAATCTGGATTGATAGCTCTAAACTGACCAGGTTGGGTAAGGAAACCCCAAGCAGTGGGTCATTTTACTAATGCTCTATAGTGCACATGCCCACTATGCCAAAAAAAATGTTGTTACCTTGTTGTTTTGATATTTTTAGTGACCGAACCTATTCATATTAAAACCTATAAAACCCAGACCCATGCCTTATCCATTACATAGTTGTAGCAGTTTGATAAATGAATTTAGAAAGATAACAGAAATAAGAACTAGTTTGTTTTACTCCATTCAAATGATGTAATGTAAATAAAACAATTAAACTAGCAAGGGAAAGCATTATTTATGGATTCTGATTGCAGTAATACATAAACAAGCTAAAACGAGACAATCATACAAAAGATGCCAAGGGAAGAGTTGAGATTTTCATTAATATAATATTTGCATAGAATAGATCAGTAGAGTGCTTGATCCTCATATGCCATTTGAGTTTAATAAACCCCTGGTTTGAATGTTTAGAACAAAGGGAATTTCCTCTCTGTCCTGATTGCAGTGACATAAGAGTTCTCAACTCCAATATGTTCCACAGGAAATAATCACAACAAATAGCACACCTTGACAGTCCCTGGTAAATGATAAGATAAGGGCGATAAGAAACACACAGGAGATACAAGGGAAAATATGACTCAAACAATAGATAAAGCTATACTTGACATTTCTCTCTCAGAGGTTCGATAAAAAAAGTGTTGTAGCAGTCTTCTCCTTCTTATAGCATGAGATTATTGATTGTTGTGACCACCCACCCTACTGGAACGATCATGTTGTACCCAAGCCTGGGATGCACTCAAAAAAGGCCACGTAGCCCACGTTCCCTTCACACAGGTGGAGGCTGTGCACTCTTGCTGGTATTGTCTTGCACTGGTGATTGTGGTCCTTCTGGGGCTTGTTTAGTGGCAGCAGTGGGCCCTAATCCTACCTTATGGTTTTGAATGACTTGGTCAATAAATTCTGGAGCCTTATCATGAAATATCAGAGAGAAAAGGAGTAGGTTCAAATCTTGGGTGGCCTCCACTACCTGATATTTAGCCCATAGTACATTGTTATTGTTAAACTCACATAGGTAGTCTACCATTTCCACCAAAGCCATAAAACGTTTAGACGGATTATCACCAGAATCCAAATCAAAATTTTGGATCTTTTGAAAAATAAAATCCTTGATGACTAGTGCTCACCCAAAATCCTTGATGGAGAGGCTACAATCGGCCAGCTCATCATTGGCCTCATATTTAGATTTTGCCACCTCTTGGCCCCACTGGCACCAATTTTTCTCATTCTACAAAAATATGGAGACCTTGATGTATTCTTCTGCAAAGAAGCATAGGGACTCATCTGCTAGAACAACCGATAGCCCAGAAATAGGTACGTAGTCCTCCTAAAATATCCTATAGATTGGCATGATTGCATCTATCCTTTTCCTTCCACATTGTAAGTTGTCTTGGATGAGGCCTATTGCTCGTATCACAATGTAGATATCTATTAGGATGGACTCCAAATATCCCATTTTAACTTGGATTTTTTCCTTCATCTCCTGTTTGAACTCATCCGTTGACCCAAGTTGGATGCTAGCCTATGTAGTGCAAGGAGCTGGCATCTTTAGTTTATCAACTTCGGCCTAAAGTTGCTTGACTTTGAGTTGTAGAGGCTCAAATTTGGTGGCCTTGGCTCTCCATCCTTCCATTTCCTTTTCTAATGCTTCGACCACCTGTTCTTGAGTGGCCACCTATGATTTCATCATTTGGATGGGCGCAAAAGATGCTCAGATGACACCTTTGCTGGTGTCTATGGTGGCCTCCCTCATGCTAAGTGGTAAGGGGATCTCAAAAGAGGCGATAGGTGTATTGGTTGTTTCTTGTCCAACTGCTCCCCCGTGCCCGACTATCCTCTTACTTGGAGATCTTTGTTCTTCTATATCCTGGATCTGATCTTCTTCATCAGTTGTGAACTGGCAAGTGTTAGTGACCCTAGCCATCATAAATTTTTCCATTCTCTGATTCGAGGACTCAGTCCTTACATTTTTATGGGTAGGGGACCGTGTGGGACTTTGCACTTCATAACACCTCAAAATATTTGATAACCCTCCAACTTGCACTATCTTCTTCATCACCCTTGGCTTAATTTGATGCTCCTCTTGATTTATCACTAGGGTGGTAGAATACCACGAGGGTTGAATTTCTGTAAATTGTCCTTGCTCACGTGGACTTATTAAAGCTAACGTTGATGAGGTGGTAGTATTTTTGGAAGAGCCAATGGCCAACTCCTTTCATTTTGAAGTGGCAATGGGGGAAGTGGAAGAGGAGGGAAGCTTGGCTTGTTCATTAATGATTGCCATCATGACTTTGAAGAGGTTAGAATCTTGTTGAGCTATTTGGAGGGTGGGATCTTCAAATTATTCAGGAGGAGCTACTAGAACTAATGGGGCCATCTTGTCCACCAAAAACCCCCGATGCAACTTAAGTTGGGCGTTGTAATCACAAATAACCTCCAATATACTATAAGGACGCTGATCCTTGGGCATCCTCCATATCAAATCTAGCGTTCGGTTATTTTTGAAGGCCTCTTGCATCGCGTCTTCAAAATCGTCACCACTATGTGTGACTACCAGGAGGGCCAGCTTGTCGATAACCTCTCTCCTGTGGTGGCCATTCGGGTCGTAAGCTCTCCAAGCTACCTCAGGGAAGCAGTAAGTATCCATATTCCAGATGGCCTACAATGGAGCAAAGTGGCTGAGATAGGTGTAATACCCCATTGTACAAGGAATGGGAAACCACTTTACTGGCCCTTTCTTACTTAGGTGTCTAATATTCACTTCCTCAACCATTTGTCAAGTAATTTCAAGGATGGCGATGGAAGTCGGGCAATGAAAAGGCAGTGCCTTCGGGGGTAATTTTGACCCGTAAATTCTGATATAGGAGAATTCTTCTACGTAAAAGTAGTCTCTTGATTTTTATAGGCACTGAAATTCCCTGACCCCCGTCCTGATTCTATTAGCCTCTTGTAAACTGGCCATGCTCTGGTAATTATGCTGATTCTCTTCTGGATGAGCGATGCATCAGAGACTAGGGAGCTGGTAGATTCCATTTTGCTTAAACTATTGTGAATTTTACACCCCCACCCTCGACTATGATTTTTCTCTACGCTCTCTTCACTTCGCTTGACCTCGTCGATAGGCGATTCTGCATGCATGGATGGTGCAAAAATGGTCACCACCTTCCTTTATAATAGGCGTATTAAATATGGTAGATGGTGCCTATGCTTTTTCCCCTATCATGAGCTACTGGTATTGGTCGGGCGTGCCACGTCGACCGTCGCCTCTTCGCTTCAATGAACAAATTATGGCTGCCCAAAAAGAGTGGGACTCGTGGTGGTTTTCCATTGGTTGAGGTGGGGCACAGGTAGGTATGCACTCGCTTGAGGCACGTTGGGTTTAATTTTTGCACGTGCACCCCCTTGGGGAGTGGGGTGCATGAATTTTGAGGTGGGTGCACAGGGTTGTGCACCCATGCGACCTTCAAGGAGGTGGAGTGCGCTCGCCTCCATGGGGCACACATGTTGTGCGCCCTCTTTTGACCTTGTGCGCTCTACCACAGTGGAGCGCATAACCCGAAGGTGGGCACAATTTTGCATGCCCATCTTGGACATTAGTGCATGCCCCGAAGGGAGGGGTGCACCAACTCGGGATGGGGCGCACAGCCTTGTGCGCCCCGACTGAGGTAGTGCGCTCCACTCGAGAGTGGAGCACACTCGGCTGGGGTGGAGCGCACAACCTTGTGCACTCCAGCTGAGGTTGTGCGCTCCACTCTAGAGTGGAGCACACTCGGGTGGAGCACACAACCTTGCGGGGGGGGGGTGTGGGGTCATAGCCTTGTGCGCTTCGACTGAAGTTGTGCACTCCATGGTGGGGCACACATCAGACTTCAGGGTGCACGACCTTGTGCGCCCCAAGGGACTATCATGTGCTCTGCCTCCCCATAGAGCGCATGGACCGTTGGTGGGGTGCACTACCTTGTGCACCCCTAAGGGACTATGTGTGCCCCCTCCTTCAATGGGGTGCACGGCTAAAGGTGGGTGCATGGCCTTGTGTGCCCGCCCAGGGGGGTCCACGCTCCATTGGAGTGGAGCATGTCGGTTTGGCTCGGGGTGCACAACTAGTGCACCCGGGTGAATTGGAGTGCACCCCATGGGAATGGAGTGCACAGGGTAAATGTGGACTTGGCTCAAAAAGGTGGCTAACCTTTTTGGGGTCAACATCGACTCTGACTGGGACAAGGTGGCGGATGAAGGATGGCGACTTGAGGACTCTAGACTCTCCGGGTAGACTGACGTAGGACTAACACATGCACACTATTTTTTTTTACATACTAGGACCAAAGTTCTTCAGATGCTACCCATTGACTGGTATAGGCAGCTCCATTCCTTCCATGTCTTCCAACTTGTAAGTATGCTGCCCCACTATTTTTGTAATCTGGTAGGGGCCTAACCACTTGGGCTCAAACTTCTCTTTCTCTCCTGGCTTGTCATTTCTCGGGTCCCAATATAACACCACATCACCCAAGATGAAATTCTACCCTTTAGCTTTCTTATTGAACAGTTCCACTAGTTTGCTCGTTTGGCCGATCATTCGTGTAACAACCTCCCTCCTGTCTTCCTCCAATTTCACCAATTGGTCCATTCTCCTTTGTAGTCCATCAGGTTGTTCATGATCCTGTAGTAGCAAGGAGAGGGCTGCTTTCTCCAGTTGTGGTGGCAACAATGCCTTTTCCCCATATACCAGCTCGTATGGTGACATGTCGGTAGCTCTCTTAACTGACAATCTATCCACCCATAGAGCATATTTGAGTTCACCATCCCATCCTCTCTTATTCTTACCCAAGGACCTCTTAATTATTGTTAGGAGGTTCTTATTTGAGGATTTGACCAGTCCATTACCCTGAGGGTAGTAATTAGCAGAGTGAGCCAGCTCAATGTTGTATTGATTGTAGAAATCCACCATCTCATAGGAAGTGAAATACTTGGCATTATCTATTACCAATTTTTTGGGGACTCCAAATTTGGTCAGTATATTTTCCTCCAAGAAGTTAATGATGGCTGTTGTTGTTGATATTCTGAGGGGGGCTGCCTCTACCCACTTGGTCAGGTAGTCAGTGGTAGTGATAATCCATTTGTGTCCTCTTGATGAATTGGGGTTGATATCCTCGATTAAATCAACCCCCCATTGAGAAAATGGAGTTTCAACAATGACGGGTTATAGGGGCATGGCAGGCAAGTTCTTTTTCCCAGTGAAGACTTGATAGCTATAACAACTTCTGACTTCCTGGTAGACATCTTTGAATAGGGATGGCCAATAATATCCTGCCCTCATGATTTGGTTGGATGTCACTTTTGGAGCAAAGTGACCACCACAGAAACCCCTATGAAACTCCTTGATAATTTTGGGAGCCTCCTCTTGAGTCACACACAGTAGCAGTACCCCACTTGGATGCCGCCAGTACAACTTGCTTCCCTGAAGATGATACTTCTGAGACTGTTGTTTGATGCTTCTTATTCTGCTAGCAATATTTCTAGGAAAGAAGGACAATTATTTTAGATAGAGCAGGATATCTTTGTACCAATCAGAATTCTCATGTTCTAACTATGGTTCCTGTTGCTCTCCTTGGGCCAAGACAACATTGTCTATCCACTATTCTTCTTTGTAGGCCATATATTTTGCCAATCCTTGGCCTTTAATAATTTTTATGGCTTTGAACTCTACGTCATATTGCAGCAATTTAATCATCCATCTTGCTGAACTGCCTGTGGGTTCGGGTTGGGTAAGAATATCCTTGATGGCAATATAGGGCACATAGGCGATCACTTTGGAAGCTCCAAAAATACTTTTGAAATGCTCCAAGGCCTGTATGAGGGCATATGCCTGCTTCTCAATTGGTTTGTATCTCAGCTGCACCCCTTTCATTCCTGAGCTCATGAATGCTATGGGATTTTCATTCGCTTGTTCGTCCTTCTGAGATAATACTGCTGCTATAGTGTGATCTGAGGCAAAAGAGTACAAATTGAAATTCTTGGAATGATTTGGACTGGTCAAGATAGGGGCAGCAATAATAGCATCCTTAATATGTTGGAAGGATTTAAGGTTACCCTCCTCCCATTTGATTTTAACATCCTTCTTGATCATGTCATTAATGGGTTTAGCAATCTCGACAAAATTAGGCATGAATCTCCTAACAAAATTAATTTTTTTGAAGAAGGATCTGATCCCCTTAAGGCTTTTGGGGGGTGGTATTTGTGCAATTGCTCTGGTTCTTTTAGGATCGATGTTGACTCCTTATTTTGAAACTACGTGCCCCAGTAACTTACCGTGAGAGGCTCCAAATAGGCATTTCTTTGGATTCAATGAGATCCCATATTCCTTGCATCTTTGAAATACTTGGGACAGGTGAGAAAAGTGGTCTACAAAATTCTTGGAAAATACAGTAATGTCATCTAAATAAACCACCACTATTTTAAACATTAGCCCCTTGAAGGCGAAATCCATGGCCCTCTGGAAAGTAGCCCCAACATTCATCAACCCGAATGGCATCCTTTGGTATTCGAAGGTACCCCAAGGTGTGGTGAAGGCAGTTTTAAAATGATCCTCAGGATTTACTAGGATCTGGTTATACCCTGAGAAACCATCTAGCAGAGATATCCGTGAAGATCCCACCACTGCTTGCAATAGTTGTTCCATATTGGGGAGAGGATAATTATCCTTGAGGGAACTTTTGTTCAAATTTTAGAAATCTACACACAACCTTATCTCCCCGTTCTTCTTTCGAACTGGGACTAAGTTTGCTATCCATGAGGAGAACCTCACCTTTTTGATGATCTTGGCATCCAATAACTTTTGCACTTCTTTTTGCATTACGGGGTGTAGTGTGGGGTTGAAATTTCTCTACTTCTACCTAAAGGGCTTGGACCCTTCTTTTAAGGGAATAATGTGGGTCATAATTTTAGTGTTGAATGTCCTTAAATCATCATACCCCCAAGCAAAACTATCCCTATTTTTTCTTAGATATTCTATGTACTGCTTCTTTTCATTTGCTGGTAGCGACCTATCAATTCTTACCTTCTTAGGGTCACTAATCATCCCTACATTAACTTCCTCACCTTCTGACTCACTGGGTGCTACTCTATGGGCTTTGTCAAAATCATCGAACAAGGATTCCAAAGCTACTAACCCCCTAGGTATTTTATTAGTCTTTAACTGGATAACCTCGGTGGGAGTGCCTATAATATGCTGTAGCCTTTCCTTGTCTTGTTCATCACATATTACCCCTACAAAATGATTTTGTACTATCATGAAATCTCTTATGTCTGCATCATCCTGAAAAACTTGCAGGTACACTACATTGTCCGGGACTGAGGGGTGATAAACTGAAATGGTGGGGAATCTGTCCATGAATTCAGTGTCAATTTTAGGATCATCTGCTCCAGAGGCATTCACTACCAGTAGGTTAGCCATGTGATTTTTTTCCCTAGGAATATGTGAGATATTGAATGCCATAAATTTTTTTATCTCATCTAGAACAACCTATTTATACTATTTTAATCTAGGATGTTTAGTTTGATATTTCCCCCTTATCTGCTGGATAATTAATTCTGCATCTCCATACACAGTCAGATAGTTGATTCCAAGTTCTTTTGCTTTCCTCAACCCGAGAAGTAGGGCCTCATATTCTGCTACATTATTGGTGCAGGGGAACTCTAATCTGTAAGGTATTCCCAGGTAGTTACCCTTTATGTTAGTTAAATTGATTCCAACCCCAACACCGGTTTGTGATTTTACCCCATCAAATGTTAAAGTCCACATTTCAGTGGTGAGAACCCTATCTGATTCGGCATCTGCCACTGCCTTAAGTATGGGGTCTAACCCTTCAACATTAGGTACCTTTTTAAGAAAAGGGGTGTGCCAAATGGAATAAACCCCTAATTATTTTTCTTCTATAGAGCTTACCAAATTGACCGTGGTGTTATCAGGCTTCATCAGCTCTACTGATATTTTGTTGAAGGGTTCTCTTCTTAATGTGGCTTATTATTTGGAGGAGATGGGAATAGTAGAAAATGACCAATCTAACTGAATCGATCCTCCCAAATGCTCTACCCAATGTCTTGATAACAACAGGGAGAAAAATGGGTCCACGTCTACAACTGCCACGTCCATGACAATCCCCTTCTTTGGATATTGATCTAAGAAAACTAGGAGGCCTATAATTATTCCTACATAAGGAACTTGCCTATTGTCCATGACAGAAATAGGGGGGAATCCTTGGTGCACATCAACCCCAATTGGTCAGCCACTTGCTTCGGCATTACATTGTGAGACGCCCCACTGTCCAACATGCAGTTGTGTATTACATATCTGTCTCCAAAACTAGATGTATACCTGAGAGAGATATAAAATGGCCTAATGGAAGCAGGAGTCCTGTTTGATGGGTTTGAACCTGAGGTGGCCAAAACATGATTGTCCCCTTGATCAGCCAGCCCAAAGGCCTTACATATTTTCTCTCGGTATTTTGGGACGGTCATCAATTCTCCAAAGGTGATATTGATTTTTTGTTTTGCCAGTTCCATCCCTATATCAAATTATGTCCCTCTAGGCCCGATAGTGGTATTAACAGGTTCTATTTTATCATGGGGAGGAGGAGATTTAGCCTCTTGACATCCCTTTATATTCTCAGGTTCTCCCTCATTTTTCTTATCAGCTTTATCAGGGATAGTCCTATTGCGTAACCGGGTGGCATGGACTCTTTCCAAAGTTTCAACTTCCTCAGTTGTGGGTGTCAGTTTACCTCTTCTGATTTGTTCAAATCGGTCATTTGGGGGTCTTCTCAGGATTTTTACATCATCATTGGCAAAGGCAATGGGGCGACTATTGGGATGCGATGACTGATTTGCAGCCTCCGAGATTGGGGGACTGTCTGCAGTTTCTTCCCACTTCCAACAAGCATTTATTCTGATTTCTTCATCGGAGTCCTCTTCCAAGTTAACTTTTGAATGCAGGCTATGGAAGATGCCACAATCGATGGGGTTATGAGGAGCATCACAAGTAGGGCAGAATAATGGGAAATCGAAAGCTATATTGATAGAGGCCATGGGGTTGGGAACAACATCAAGATATTTCTGATTTTCTTTCCTTTTCCAACTGTTACCTGAATTTCTAGCCCCTTCATTACCCCAATTTTTGTTGAAGTTTCTTCTGAAGGGAGGTCTATCACTATCCTAGGGCCGAGAGGGTTCCCCATTGTCATTTTTGTCTCTCTCCATTTTGGACAGTCTGTTATTTATTGACAAAAACATTTCAGTAACTTGGGAAGACAGTTTCTCAATAGGATCGGCTTCTATTTTCTTTAATATACCAAACCCCACCTTCTTGCTTCTCTTATCTGGCTGGCCAGGGCTAGGATCTATGGAGGTAGACTTCATTTTTCCACTGTCGATCATATCTCTTTCTATTATGTTGGCCCATTCCATACAGGCATCGATAGTAAGTGTGGGATGTTGTCTCAGCTCATAGTTGAAATCTCTGAGAAAAGCATTCTTGTAAAAGCAAATAGATTTATGGTCATTGGGTCTAAGGGCAGTAGGGATTCAGTTTCTGAGCTTAGTGAAGTGCCTGTTAAAATCATCAACAGTCTCGTTCTCCTTTTTCTTCATGGTGGCCAGCTCTGTTAATAGGGACTGCTCATTTTTTTCTCCCCATATTTTCTTAGGAAGGCCTCTTCAAGTTCGTGGAAGGTTCCAATGGTATCAACTTGGAGGTTGTTAAACCATTCCCTAGCATATTTTTCTAGGGTCTATAAAAATAATCGGAGGACGAATTCCTCATGTTCTACTTCTAGGCTGCCCATGGCATATAGAAAATCCTTCAAGTGATCCTCCCCCATCACAGTGTTGTCGCCCAAGAATTTAGGTAGATATTTATGAGCCTTAGGGGGCAACGGGTTTAGAACCTGAGGTAAGACAAAAGGCCTATACCTATTTAAATGCCAATTATTCAAAGGTAGGTTGGCCATTGGTGGAACTGGGCCCCTTGGGACAGTAGATATAACAGGGGAAGTACTATTTTAAGGATTTTGAGGAATGTGTGGGAGACTGTTACCACTCTGAAAACTTGAAGGAACAAAAATTAAAGAGTGCTTTTGCTTTTTGTTTGTTCAAAAAAGTACCTGTGGGTCCGGTAGTTTAAGGTAGAGCTCTTCATTGCTTTTTCATGTAGCCACTAGATCAACTTCCTTGTTTTTAGAGTCACCAGCACTAGGTGCAAAGTGGAACACTCTCTGTCTAAGATTGCTCAGCATGAAAACCTCACAGGAAAAATAAAAATAAAAAATATATGTCACAGAGGGGAGTAGTATGATAAAAATAAATTAACAAGGCCCTCCTCGAAAATGATGCCAAAAACTATTGTGGAGTTTTTCTGCTTACCCTCAAAATATTTGTCATGTCACGAAAAACTCTGGAGATCACAACCAACACTGTGGATTCTAGTAGATCCACCTCATTAACCTAGGAATAGATTACTTTGGACAGCTCAAGACAGACTAGGTTGGGTAAGGAAACCCCAGATGGTGGGTTCATCTACTAATTCTATATGGTGCACATACCCACTATGCCAGACAAAATGTTGTTATTTTGTTGTTTTAATATTTTTGGTGATCGAACCTATCAATATTTAAAACCTATAAAACCCAGACCGGTGCCTTATCCATTACAGAGTCGTAGTAGTTTGATAAATGACTTTAGAAAGATAATAGAAAGAAGAACTAGTTCATTTTACTCCATTCAAATGATGTAATGTAAATAAAATAATTAAACTAGTGAGGGAAAGCGTTATTTATGGATTCTGATTGCAGTAATACATAAATAAGCTAACACAAGACAATCACACAAAATATGCCAAGGGAAGAGTTGAGATTTTCATTAATATAAGATGTGCATAGAACATATCATCAGAGTGCTTGATCCTCATATGCCATTTGAGTACAATAAACCCCCGGTTTGAATGTTCAGAACAAGGGGTATCTCCTCTCCATCCTGATTGTAGTGACGTAAGAGTTCTCAACTCCAACGCGTTCCATAGGAAATAATCATAGTGAACAATGCACCTTGATAGTCCCTGGTAAATGACAAGAGAAGGGTGATAAGAAACACACATAGGAGATACAAGGGAAAATATGACTCAAACAATAGACAAAGCTATACCTAGCTTTTCTCTCTCAAAGGTTTGATAAAAAAGTGTTGTAGTAGTCTTCTCCTTCTTATAGCATGAGTTGCTTGATTTTTGTGACCGCCCACCCTGCTGGAATGATCATGTTGTACCCAAGCCTGGGATGCACTCAAAAAAGGCCATGTATCCCACGTTCCCTTCACATAGGTAGAGGTTGTGCACTCCCACTGGTACTACCTTGCGCTGGCGGTTGTGGTCCTTCTAGGGCATGTGTAGTGGCAGCGGTGGGCCCTACTCCTACCCTATGGTTTTGAATGGCTTGGTCAATAAATTCCCAAGCCTCATCGTGAAAGGTCAGAGAGAAGAGGAGCAGGTTCAAATCTTGGGTGGCCTCCACTACCCGATCTTTAGCCCATAGTACATTGTTATTGGTAAACTCACATAGGCGGTCTACCATTTCCACCAAAGCCATAAAATGTTTAGATGGCTTATCACCAGACTCCAAATCAAAATTCTGGATCTTCTAAAAACAAAATCCTTGATGATTGGTGCTCGCCCAAAATCCTCGATGGAGAGGCTGCAATCAGCTAGCTCATCATTGGCCTCATATTCATATTCTGCCACTTCTTGGCCCCACTGGCACCAATTTTGCTCATTCTACAAAAATAGGGAGACCTTGATGTATTCTTCTACAAAGAAGCATAGGGACTCATCTGCTAGAACAGTCGATAGCCCAAAAATAGGTACGTAGTCCTCCTAAAATCTCCTATAGATTGGCATGATTGCATCTATCCTTTGCCTCCCACACTGTAAGTTGTCCTGGATGAGGCCTACTGCTCATCTCACAGCATAGATATCTATTAGGATGGACTCCAGATCTCCCATTTTAACTTGGATTTTTTCCTTCATCTCCTGTTTGAACTCATCCGTCGACCCGAGTTGGATGCTAGCCTGTATAGTGCAAGGAGCTGACATCTTCAGTTTATCAACTTTGGCCTGAAGTTGCTTGAATTTGAGTTGTAGAGGCTCAACTTCGATGGCCTTGGCTCTCCATCCTTCCATTTCCTTTTCTACTACTTCGACCACCTGTGCTTGAGTGGCCACCTATGATTTCATCATTTGGATGGGCGCAACAGATGCTCGGATGACACCTTTGCTGGTATCTATGGTGGCCTCCCTCATGCTAGGTGGCAAGGGGATCTCAAAAGAGGCAACAGGTGTATTGGTGGTTTCTTGTCCAGCTGCTCCCCCATGCCTGACTATCCCCTTACTTGGAGATATTTGTTCTTCTATATCCTGGATCTGATCTTCTTCGTCAGCTATGAACTGGCAAGTGTCAGTGACCCTAGCCATCGTAAAATTTTCCACTCCCTGATCTGAGGATTCAGTCCTTGCCTTTTTATGGGTAGGGGACCACATGGGACTTTGCACTTTGTAACCCCTCAAAATATTTGATAACCCTCCAGCTTGCACTATCTTCTTCATCACCCTTGGCTTAATTTGATGCTCCTCTTGATTTATCACCAGGGTGGCAGAATACCATGAGGGTTGAATTTCTGCCAATTGTCCTTGCTCACGTGGACTTATTAAAGCTAACACTGATGGGGTAGTAGTCTATTTGGAAGAGCCAATGGCCAACTCCTTTCCTTTTGAAGTGGCAATGGGGGAACTAGAAGAGGAGGGAAGCTTGGCCTGCTCGTCAACGATTTTCATCATTACCTCAAAGAGGTCAGAATCTTGTTGAGCTATTTGGAGGGTGGGATCCTCAAATTCTTTAGGAGGAGCTACTGGAACTAATGGGGCCATCTTGTCCACCAAAAACCCCCGATGCAACTTAAGATGGGTGCTGTAATCACCAACAACCTCCAATATACTATAAGGACGCTGATCCTTGGGCATCCTCCATATCAAATCTAGCATCCAATTATTTTTGAAGGCCTCTTGCATCACATCTTCAAAATCATCACCATTATGTGTGACTACCAGGAGGGCCAGCTTGCTGGTAACCTCTCTCCTATGGTGGTCGTCCGGGTCGTAAGCTCTCCAAGCTACCTCGGGGAAGCAGTAAGTATCCATATTCCAGATGGCCCGCAATGGAGCAAAGTGGTCGAGATAGGTGTAATGCCCCATTGTACAGGGAATGGGCAACCACTTTACTGGTCCTTTCTTCCTCAGGTGTCTAATATTCACTTCCTCGACCATCTGTCGAGTAATTTCAAGGATGGCGATGGAAGTCAGGCAGTGAAAAGGTAGTGCCTTCGGGGGCAGTTTTGACCCATAAATTTTGATATAGGAGAATTCTTCTACGTAAAAGTAGTCTCCTACTTTTTCCTGGCACAAAAATTCCCTGACCCCCACCCCGATTCTATCGGGGAAATTCCCACACAACCGAAAGTGTACCATGGGGAGGACCTTCTCAAAGAAGGTTGCATAGCTAGAACACCCCTCCTGGATGCATAGCAGCCTATCCTGTACGGTGGGCGCATTTACCCCCCTATTTGGGCCACCAAGGTCTTGTCCAGCTATGCAATAAATAGATGAATGAAAAAAGAATAGTATGAGAAGGGAGGCATCTCCCTTTTATTGGCCATCACGACCTCCTACAATAGTCGTAATTCCTCATCCATTTTGTCATTGATGACATCCTCCCATCGATAGAGAGGGGTCCTGTCTGTTCGGTTACATTGGAGGATTAAAAACATCACCTCCTTAGTGATAGGCTCCAAATATTTCACTCCCAGGGCTAGATTGATCATGTCAGCGTAATCTTGTGCCCAGGGATGGAGCATGAATTTCCCGATGGGGAAATCTGCTGGTCTTATTTTCCCCCTCTTCAACAAGCTCTGGGGGAATGTCGTATTCATCATGTAATTGGCCTAAAGGGCCAATATTTTGAAATCCACCACCCTGGAAGCGACGACCAAACCAAAAACCTATCGAATCCTATCGGCCGATATCCGAGCTACTGCCTGACCATTGAAGTCATGGATGGTGTGCACTCTAGAGTCGTAGGAAACTATGAGCCATGCCAACATATCGGAGGAGTGGTACACCTTTGGACAAGTCAGTCGACCGAGGTTCGTGTTCCATTTGTTACAGACAGGAGCAGGTCTGTTATTGTCTCGATAAGCCCACGCGTAGAGATCCCTCAAAAGTGTCGGGTGGCGCTGGTTATCCTCCTCCGTGGGATCGAATGAGTAGATGGTGACTCCTTCCACCTCTTTTTGTTGTTCTTCGATGATATCCCTACTGGAGTTGGGAAAATTTTTGAACGCCTTAGGGTTCTATGCCCTCCCTGGCCTCTTGTCAACCGGCCATGCTTCGGTAATTCTACTGATTCTCTTCTGGACGAGCGATGCATCAGAGATCGAGGAGCTGGTAGATGCCATTTTTCTCAAACTATTATGAATTCTTCGCCCCTGCCCTTGACTGCAATTTTTCTCTGCGCTCTCTTCACTTTGCTCGACCTCGTCGATAGGCAGTTCTGCATGCACGGATGGTGCAAAAAATGGTCACCACCTTCCTTTATAATAGGCATATTAAATATGGTAGATGGCGCCTACACTTTTTCCCCTATCGTGAGCTGCTGGTATTGGTCGGGCATGCCACGTCGACCGTCGCCTCTTCGCTTCAATGAACAAATTACGGCTGCCCAAAAAGAGCGGGACACATGGTGGTTTTCCATTGGTTGAGGTGGGGCGCAGGTAGGTATGCGCTCGCTTGAGGTGCGTTGGGTTTAATTTTTGCATGTGCACCCCCTTGGGGAGTGGGGCACATGGATTTTGAGGTGGGCGCACAGGGTTGTGCACCCGTACGACCTTCGAGGAGGCAGAGCACGCTCACCTCCATGGGGCGCACACATTGTGCACCCTCTTTTGACCTTGTGTGCTCCACCATAGTGGAGCACATAACCTAGAGGTGGGTGCATGACTTTGCACACCCATATTGGACATTAGCGCATGCCCCAAAGGGAGGGGCTCATCGACTCAGGATGGGGCGCATAGCCTTGTGCACCTTGACTGAGGTAGTGTGCTCCACTCTAGAGTGGAGCACACTCGGTTGGGGTAGAGTGCACAACCTTGTGCACTCCAACTGAGGTAGTGCGCTCCACTCTAGAGTGGAGTGCACTCAGCTAGGGTGGAGCGCACAACCTTATGCGCTCCAACTGAGGTAGTGTGCTCCACTCTAGAGTGGAGCGCACTTGGTTAGGGTAGAGCACATAGACCTTGTATGCTCTAGCTAGGGTTGTGCGCTCCACTCGAGAGTGGAGTGCACTCGGATGGATGGGGTGCACAACCTTGTGTGCTCCGATTGAAGTTGTGTGCTCCAAGGTAGGGCACACACCGGACTTCGGGGTGCACAACCTTGTGTGCCCCAAGGGACTATCATGCACTCTGCCTCCCCGTGGAGTGCATGGACCATTTATGAGGTGCACTACCTTGTGCACCCCTAAGGGACTATGTGCGCCCCCTCCTTCAATGGGGTGCATGGCTAAATGTGGGTGCATGGCCTTGTGTGCCCGCCCAGGGGGGTCCACGCTCCATTGGAGTGGAGCGCGTCGGTTTGGCTCGGGGCGCACAACTAGTGCGCCTGGGTGAATTGGAGTGCACCCCATGGGAATGGAGCACACAAGGCAAATGTGGACTTGGCTCAAAAATGTGGCTAACCTTTTTAGGGTCAACACTTCCTACAAAAATAGAGAACTTTATCTTCATTTCTTGAAAGTTGAAGTTACTTTCCTCCTGCAGGGATTGATTATTTGTTGCAGTAAAAAGAGGATTAAGAATTTGGAGGCTTAAGGAGAAAGGTCCCATTGAAAAATTTATATATTGAAGACTCCTAGTTGAAATATTGAGGAGAGAGCTAGTGGCCAAGGAAGCCATATTGAATATTGTAAATCTAGAAAGGAGGTTCTAGAAAGAAAACCCAATTGCTCAAGGTTATTTGACCTTATGCCACAATAATCCAACCCAATTCTATGACATAATACAAAACTATGGGATACAAATATCTAGCCTAAGGTGAGGTTTTCTCTTTGGATTTTATTGCATCAAAGGGTGCTCACTAGTGAGCAACCTATGAAACATGGCTTTCATGGCTTGTTTAGATGTGAAATGTGTGGAAAGAATGAGGAAACTATTAAATATATTATTATTGAGTGTCCCTTAGCCTCTAATATTTGGAGGAGAATGACTATCTTACTTGGTTTATAATGGTTTTATTTTTCTACTCTTGAGTAGTTATGGAGGGATTGGCCTAAATAGGAGGCTTTTGATCATTTTTTAGGAAATTAGTTTGGATAGGAAAAACCATCCTACCTTGGAATATCTAGAAGGAAAAAATAATTGGATTTTAAAATAGGAAAGGAAATATATTCACTACATTTGACAAAAGACCATTGCCAACTTAGCTAAATTAGTTCAACAACTCCTTAATAACCCCTAGGACTCCCTCCAATGATGGGATCAAGTTATGCAAAGATAAAATATTCACTCTACTATTGGAAAATGACTTAAGGGAATGTGAGTAACCGAAATATGGATAGAACACAAAATTGATAGCTTTCTCCTAAGGATTTTGGAAAAGTCAATATGGATGGAGCCTCTAGGGGGAACCTTGGAAAAGCCAATGTGAGAGGAATTGGCAGACTTTTAGATGATTCCCTGGTTTTTACTTTTACTAATAATTTGGGTATCCTTTAAAATAACCTTGCTGAGGGGTATGGTATCCTCATAGGCCTTTATGAGGCTGCTAAGGTTGGATGGAAAAAGGTGTTGGTTGAATTTAACTCCCATGTCATGATTAATCTATTAAAGAATCCTTATAAGAATCATAAGGCTGATTGGAGAATAAAAATAATTGTTGAGAAGATTCAATTAATCTAGATGGGCTTTTTAAAAGCTGAATACAATCATGTGGTCAGTGAAAAGAATAGTATTATTGATGCTTTAGCTAATTGGGCATTGGAAAAATGTGATATTACTTGCTATGACCACCCTCCCAGATGGTGGGCTTCATAAAATAGAGATGCTCTTCTATATATCCTTTCTTTGGATGACTCCAGTTTTAAATGTACCAAGTTCCTTTTTACTTCGTATTAGCTTCGCTTTGGTTCAGTCAGGGTACTTTATTTCCCCAGCTTAGAATGATCATTCTTATGTTTCTTGTGTTCATTCTTGGTTAAAAGGCCTACTGGCCTTGAACGGCCGTAGATGTAATCTATTTTTTTCCATCATTTTATTTTTTTATTGTGTGTGTTTTTGTGTTTTTATTTTTATTTTTTTTGTTTATGTTTTTGTTGTTTTTTGTGTTTTGGTATGGTTTGTTGTTTGTGTATTTTTTTTGTGTTTTGTTGTTGTTGTTTGTTGTTTTTGTGTTTTTTTTTTGTAGTTATTTTTTTTGTTTGTGTTGTTTGTATTTTTGTTATTTTAGGCATGCTCCTTGAGTGTGCTAAAGGGGGTAGGCCAGGTTTGATCCCTAAGCGATTTTGGTCGAATAGGTACCCCTACCGCCTTGGGTCTTACCCAAAGTCGCACCCTAAAAAGGGTGTTTTTCACAAACAAAAAAAAATATTTTTTTTGAAAGTAATTATAAGTGGGGGTGCATGTGAACTGCACTTGAACTGCCACGAAGGGGGATGCACACTATAATACGAGCAAAACTATAATGCATGCAATAATATATGCAAATATTATATATTTAATAATATATAATATAAGATATTAATATTTGCATGCAAATTAATATAATATATAATGTGCGTTATAATGTATGAGCATGTTATAATATTTAATAATATTATGTGCAAATATTATATTTTAATTTAATAATATATGCACTTGAACTACACTTTGAATTGTGTAGTATTATGCTAGAAAGAACAAGTTCCATAGGGCCATAGATCAACACTTTGAAAAATGTGCAAAAATATCTTGAAATAGAAGGAAAGGCAGTGAGCATGGTACCCTATAAAATTACTTCAAGAACATCTCAATAGTTCAGATACTTCAGACGACTGTAGTAAAGGATAAGGGCAAAATCTAGGTTATGGAGCTGCCCGATCAACATGATCGGTATGCTTTGATACTAAACGATGTGGAAACAATGGGCAAAAGATATAAATTTGGAAATTCAATACGAATAATTTTATTCACTATGTTTCAATATAAATAGTACATTATATGAATAGGCACAATGTTTGGAACGTGCCTTTACAATTAAGCTTTTCATAAAGTTATATTAATTAATAATTAATTAAACTTGTTAATTTAATTAATATTTAATGAAATATTAATTAAAGTTTAAATTAATTAATATTTAATTGGATGAGGAATCTTATTCCTCATCACCTTACACTTAATTTATTTTTTGAATTATCTTTATGAAAAAAATAGGTTAATTAAGTAACTATAAATATTTATTATCTATATGCATAAAAATGTGTAATCTAACTTGATTGACTAATGCTATCTTTGAATGATGTAACCATGTATAAGCTTATTGGTAGTCATCAAGTATTCATTTATGTAATTAGTTTATAGGTCTATGGTGTAATATTATCTTGGTTAACCTTTACTCACCTTTATGCCTAATGTGTTATGGGCAAGGGCTAAATAACTTGTAATTATTATTATTGAGGATTTTATATTTATGCCCCTAAATCATTTAATCCATTGTATTGGTTATGATCTTATCTTGATTAATTTTGTGAGTTCCTAAGGATATCCATCATATTTTGTGTGTCAATAAATATTTCCTTTTGCTCTATTTTATTTTGTTTTATAATTTAAATTGAAGTGTTGCTTATGTTCATTTTGACAAAGTATTACAAAATTAAACATGGCATTAGAGTAGTTATAAAGCGTAATAACTTGATCATGCAAATAATCCTCTTAGAGCATCCATTTAATTATTTTTATTACAAAATAAAATTATTTCTAATGATTCATGAGTCAAATCTTGCATCAGAAGTAAAATAAATATTTTGATGTGCATGACTATCCATCATCTTGGTTCAGGTTAGTAGGAAAAAAATTCAAACTTTTTTCTCTATTTTTTAAATGATGTTTCCCTCATTTTCATGTTATACCTATTCAGAGCATTAAAGGTATGGATGGTCTTTTGGTCTTGGTTTGTCCCAGGTCACTTGATGTTATCCTTATGGTATATTGGCATATAGAATTAGGTGGAATCACCTTCTCCTTGTATTGTGTGGGTTTGTTTTTAATGTGTTTTAGTTGAGTATTAGTTGGATCATGTGGGATAAGGACTAAATAGTATATTCAAGGAGCACTCATTACCTCCTCCTCATACTTTAATACTGTTTATGCTCCATATAATGCTTTCCATGTTCAATAATGTGAGTTGAGCAAAGCAAGTGCTCAGTCTTATGGAAGATGATGACGTGGCACTTTTAGCTTGTAGGCCTTGGTAAGTATCTCAACTATTTGCCAAATAGGAGAGCACAATCCCTTATCATGGATCCAATCCTACTTGTAGCATCATGATATCTATGATGCCCACCATAGTAAAAATATAGATAAACCTATGGCACCAACTCCACATGTCCTTGTTCATTGTCAAAATGCATAGATGACCTTCTAGTGATAGGTGCTAAACACATATCTACACATGTATAGTCTTGTCATTTGGTATATATTGGACTAGTGCTAGCTATAGAGGAAGCAAAAAAGGTTAGTTCTATAATTATTCCAAAAATAGCTCTTTAATCATGTGGAAGCTAAACCATTTCACCTCCTAGCTACCTTTTAATTGTTGTACATATTGTATGAAGCATATAATAGAATTTTATATTCTTATTATTATGTTCTTTCATTCTCCTTCTATTCCTTGATTTCTTTCTCTAATTTATCACCCTACAAACACATGTTGTTCCTTCATAATCATTTATTCTACTATTTTTAGTGCAATAGATTGGAGTGCCTAACATCTTGAAATGCCAACACCTAATGTACTAAATATTTGTACTATTTTTTTATTCAATATATAATCCTTAATATTCTATAGTGTATTTTTATATTTGCATCATCATCTATAAAAATGTTTACATTCTTCATGAGAAAGTATTTCTATTATGTATTGTTTCTCGTTACACAACTATGAAGCATTAGTTTTAGAAAATTTATAAGCTAGTTTTGGTAGTTATCCTTTGCCTCACGACATCCTAGGCTTCATGGTATATATTAAGTGGTAGTATATCTACTTCTTTCTCATTGACTTATTTCATCTCATATTATCTTCTTTGTAGTCATCATTGTCAAGGACATAACCAAAAATATGTTCCATCATTGGATGCTGCACATACATATTCATGATATAAAAAACAAGGCATCATAATATGTTTCATGTTTTAATATATTGAAGCATGTTACACCACTAAAAAATGTTAGAAATAGTTAAATTAACATTACAACTAAAGACAGAGACACAAGATTCAAGAAGCTCATTTGAGCTGTCTTAGAAGAACAAAGGAATACACTCTTAGAGTAGTTTTGAGATCTCATGATCAATATGGGAGTGTCATCCTCTATTACAAACCTTAAGCCTTTCTAGAGCCACAAGTTTTATGAACATGCAAACTAACATCGAAATTTGAGTATTCTTAGATTAAATCAATGACAAAGAGTTGGATATATTACTTTAGCAACTTAAAGGCTACTATGCTACTAATTAATTCTTGTATTCTAACAAGATTGATTTTGCAATTTTAATGATGTCAAAATATATTTCCTATTGATGGGAAATTATTAGTAGTAGGTATGTATATGAAGTAGACACTCACCACATGGAAAATATTTATCAAGTTGGTACATGAAATATTTCATTCTTTACACCTCTATAAATATAAATAAAAGTGTTTCTAACAAGTGTACCACCATAGAGACTAGTATATATAGCAGTACACAAATAGGTTCAATGAACTTCTCAACCACTTACAAATTCATAGCGATGATAAGCATAAGGTTTTAAAATTTGTTAGCAGGCTATAATATCATCTTTGTTCATAGATGGAGTTCCTTCTAGTGGACTCCTTGGCATAGAAATTATACTCTACATCCAAGCTAGAAGAGAAGTTATAAGCTAAATAGAAGGAACTGATATCAACCCCATATAATATATTGACACCAAGGTTAAAGCCACTAACTAAGACTAGAAATCCTCCAAGAACACAAAATAAGAGTAAATAAACCTAGAAATCCTCCAAGAACACAAAATAAGAGTAAATAAAATATGGTTAGCAAGTTGTGCAACCACCATAAGACACACTCATTGAGATACAGAGAATTGAGTGCAACAAAAAACATTGATAGTTTAAAAAGAGGTGAATGATTGTTTCCCCTATTTAAATGAAGAACAAGAGGTAGATACCCCATGCTTAAGTGCTAAAATTCAACAAGTAGACAACATTTCTATATCATACCCCTTTGAAGAAGGAGAATGTTTTTCACACTTGATGTTTGGTAAAGGGTAAGCTTCTCACATAGTTAAACACCTTGGCTGCGAAGACTATGTTGCATCCACAACCCTACTCTATGGGTGGCTTAATTAGAGAAAGGCACTGGGGTTTAATGCTAATACACCTTTAAGTATCTATTTTCCCTTGATTATATCCTAAAAATCCATCCAATATTGATATTATTTTAGGTATAATCTCTTGTTGCATTAGGTGGTCTATTTTAGGTAGTGTATAGTTATTATTAAGGGATAACTCTTTTATATTTCTAAAATTCATGCACACCATAATGTTATCATTATTTTTCTAAAAATATTCAAATTAGTAACATAGGATGTGTTCCTAATGGGATTGATAATTGATAGTCCATTTTAATTAGATATTTCTCAACAGGTGGATTAAGCATAGGATTTATGGTCCTTTGCTTTTTCCTATGTAGTTTAGCATATAGTTCTAAGGGAATTTTATGCTAAAAGAAACTTCATATGCCTTTACTACAACATAGGACCATACAAACTATTCTCCATACTGTATCAGAAGAGGGAGTATCTTTTCACTTTTTTTAGTACAATACTTTCCTATATTAACATTCCTTGGTGAAGTATTACTTCCTAGGCTTAACATGTCATTGTCTGAATAAACCACAACATTAGGCCCTTTTAAAATAAAATAAAATAAATCAAAATTTAATTCTAGATATGCCAAACTTGAGTAATTGCAATAGTATTTAACTAAGTCACTTCAACTACAAACAAATATTATTTATAATTTATAATTGGTTAATCAAGGTTCTAAACTTTGAATTCCTGATAATATATGAGGAACTCATAAACTTGGTCATAATCATTGAATGCATACCAATGCATGATATTATAGATAGTGTGCCTATAAAATATTTCTATCTAATACAAGCATAGGGAGACATTATGGCATTGCTTATAATAAAGTTGAATTGACTAGGAATATTTATTTCATTTTTCACTCTATAAATATGAGTGATACTACATCCCAAATAATGTTATTATATTGTTTAAACCTTATATTATTTATAGAAATTACCTTATTAAATTAATTTATAATTAGATAATCATCACCAAATATTTCAATGTGTGTAATACATATTGTTTAACCAATTCCAAACCAAACTATAGAGATTTGTATTATGTAAATTTTATCATGTACTAAAATTTTAATATGAAGGATACTAATAAATATTTTCTATTCACATATTCTAATACAAATACATATTAATCCCTCCAAATACATCTAGATATTATTAGGTTGCCCTTCAATGTTTTTTATTTTAGTTTTCTCATATCTCTATTTTGTATACATCCTATAAACAAATTTTATATCATAGTCCTTATGGTATATGCCATTTCATGGATTTTTAGAGTATTCTATTGGTGTAAAACCATTATTTTTTCTGAACAAAATTACAATTTAATTGTTCATTATAATGGTGGTATATGTTAAGTCCATCCAAAAAATCCCACCAATGAGATATTTTCATTTTCTATTCAACACTAAAACCCACTTTGGATGACAATAAACCACCATTGTATCCATGAATATTTGTTTCTTAGGATAGACATACAACTAAAATATAACCTTAGATATCAAAATATATATCTTAACCTCCCTAGAATCCATGGCAAAATAATTACCAAAATATATAGTGATTTTAATATTAACTAATTTATCTAAATACAATTTGAAATCAACCACTTAAACTTTATATATTTTGTTAACCATCATTTCACGTCACCTCTTTGAAATAACCACAAGTATAAAGAAGAATAGTATTTTATAATCATACAAAAATCTAGTCAGTATTTACTTTTAAATGAAACAAAATTATTTAATTAACCATTTTTTAGTTGGCTATATGGGTTTGAAACATGCCCCACTTGTATCACATCATCACTTTGTTATTGTATTTTTTTTTGAAAATTTTGAAAAAACTTGTATTAAAACAAAGATCAATTACAAATTGGGAAGGGAAATTTCCCATCCGAAATCAAAGAGAACACCAGCTTACAAAAGGAAGGAAGATTTGCAATGGGGCCAAATCTCCTAAACCATTAACTAGCAAACAGGGGGGTCAGATTGGTCTGTAGATGCAACTTGTTGCGAAATCGCGACACTCTTGCCCTCTTCTCCTTTGGCCGCGAAAATGCAACATGTCGCGATATCGCGACACTTTTTTCCTTTGGGCACGACAATGCAACATGTCGCGATATCGCGACACTTTTTCCTCTTCTGTCCATGACATTGCAACATGTCGCGATATCGTGACACTTTTTCCTCCTTTGGCCGTGGCAAAGCAACATGTCGCGATATCGCGACACTTTTTCTCCTTGGGCAGTAGCGTTGCAACATGTCATGAAATCGCGACACCTTTTCCTCCTTTTGCCGCGATGAAGCAACATGTCGCGATATCGTGACACTTTTTCTTTCTCGACCGCGACAAAGCAACATGTCGCGATATCGCGACACTTTTTCTTTCTCGGCCGCGATGAAGCAACATGTCATGATATCGTGACACTTTTTCTTTCTCTACCGCGACGAAGCAACATGTCGCGATATCGCGACACTTTTTCTCTTTCGGCCGCGATGAAGCAACATGTCGCGATATCGCGACACTTTTTCTTTCTCGGCCGCGACGAAGCAACATGTCGCGATATCGCGACACTTTTTCTTTCTCGGCCGCGACGAAGCAACATGTCGCGATATCGCGACACTTTTTCTTTCTCGACCGCGATGAAGCAACATGTCGCGATATCGCGACACTTTTTCTTTCTCGGCCGCGACGAAGCAACATGTCGCGATATCGCGACACTTTTTCTTTCTCTGTCGCGACAAAGCAACATGTCACGATATCGCGACACTTTTTCTCTTTCGGTCGTGACGAAGCAACATGTCGCGATATCGTGACACTTTTTCTTTCTCGGCCGCGACCAAGCAACATGTCGCGATATCGCGACACTTTCTCTCTTTCGGCCGTGACCAAGCAACATGTCGCGATATCGTGACATCTTTCCTCCATTGACCGCGACCAAGCAACATGTCGCGATATCGCGACATCTTTCCTCCATTGACCGCGACCAAGCAACATGTCACGAAATCGTGACATCTTTCCTCCCTTGGCCGTGACCAAGCAACATGTCACGATATCGCGACGCCTTTCCTTCCTTGGCCATGACCAAGCAACATGTCATGATATCACGACGCCCTTCCTCCCTTGGCCGCGACCAAGCACCATGTCGCGATATCGTGACACCTTTCCTCCCATGGCCACGACCAAGCAACATGTCATGATATCGCGATAGCTATCCTCCCTTGGCCACGATGAAACAAAATGTCGTGATGTCACGACACCTTTCCTCCAGTGACCGCGACCAAACAACATGTCGCGATATCGTGACAACTATCCTCCCTTGGCCGCGACGAAACAAAATGTCATGATATCGCGACAACTTTCCTCCCTTGGCCGTGACGCAGTAGCATGTCGTGAAATCGTGACACCATTCCACCCTTTGCTTTTTCCTTGATCATTAGCTCAGGGACCTTTCAAGACCCTACCTAATCGCCTCGTCCTCAGTAGCCATGTCACTATGCAACTGAACCCCAACCTCCTTCTCAGCACCAATCTTAGCCAGGAAGTCGACCGCTTTGTTTAAATCTCTACTCACGTAGACTGGAACCACATCATCTAATTGCCTCCATAGTTCCTTAATTTGATTGACAAGAATCCTCAACCTCCAAGCTTTCAAGGCAAAGTTCCTCATGCAATCTAGAGCTCCGACCATTATTTGAGAATCTGATTCGAGTATTATCCTCCTATGGCCTTGTTTAACTGCCCAAATAGAAGCAAATTTGATAGCTATGGCTTCTGCTTCATTGTTTGTAGCTCTTCCCAAGCCTTGCAGTTCCCAATAGAGCACTGCTCCAACATGATTACGACAAACCACTCCAATTCCAGCTCTACCCGGGTTGCCTTTTGCAGCTCCATCAGTATTAATTTTAATCCAACCTATTGGGGGTGGTTTCCAACTAGCTCTGATCTGTTCCTCTTGCATTTCAAGTCCTTCTTCCATTGCCCCGACAGCCACCTGAGTTTCCTCTTTAGCATAGACGGCCACAGTTTCAGTGACTTTGCTCCAAATGACCTGCCAAACTCCATCTAACGAAGAAAAAGTTTCTCTAAATATTCTAGCATTTCTCTCCAACCACACTTGCCACCAAATGAAGTTTAATCCAAGCTCCCAACCAAGACGAAGAGCTTTAGATTTAAATCTACCCCTCTTCCATCTTTCCCAGATATTAATTCGGTTCAAGTCACTATTAACTTGAATTTTAAAACATGAAAACCATCTCTTCCAGATCTGGCACGTGAAAGAGCACTCAAACATCAAGTGGTCAGTTGTTTCCTCGCTCTTGTAGCATAATACACATTGGGAAGGGCCGATGATTCCTTTACATCTGAGATTATCAAAAGTGAGAATTCCATTGTGCATGAACTGCCAGGCAAAAAAGTTAACTTTCAGCCACCCTTTGGAATGCCAAATCTTTCTCCAATCCTCAACCTAAAAAGTATGCGGGGGAGGCTCTGGAAGGATCTTGTCATATCCGTCCTTCACCGTGTAGACACCAAGGCTCCCATAGCCCCAAGCTAGTTCATCCTCCTCGTCTCTACCTATGAGGAATATTTATGTCAAGATTTTAGTCATGATGGGTGCCAAATCCGGAGGGATTGAAATTGGCCACTCATCCAACTTCTTAAACTGCTTAAACTTGTAATCCCCCAGATGACTAGTGGTGAAATAACTTTCAATTTGAACCCATCCCTTGGTTTCAATGGCTGCTTTTAAAGGTTGCAATTCAGGAAATTCGACAATGATAGGTGGGTATTGATCCCAAGAATCTGACCAAAAATGTGCCTTCTCCCCTCTCCCCACTTTCCAAAATAATCGATCTTTTACAACCTGAGATCCTAACTTGAGAGCCTACCACACTAAGGATCCAGTACCTTCCAAAGGGAAATGACCCACCTCATTTGGGTTAACATGTCCCAAATATTTATTGGTTAGGATTCTCTTGAATAAGGAAGTTGGCTAGGAAATCCACCTCCGATAAAGCTTTCCAGCCAAAGCTTTATTATTTATCTTAGATCTTCTCAGACCCAAACCTCCTTTTACCTTGGGCTGGGTCACTTTGTCCCAACCAACTAAGGCCCATTTCCTCTCACCTTTTGCTCCTTCCCATAAAAATTTTCTGGCCATCTTGTCCAACTCTTTCCATATAGTATGTGGGGCAGCCAGGATAGAGAATTTATAAATTGGCATGGCCTGAATGACTGATCGTAGAAAAGTTAATCTACCCCCATAGCTTAACCATTTGTGAGACCAATGATTGATTCTATCCTTGATACAATCCAAAAGATTCCTCCAGATCTCTATTTTTAGTTTTTTGAAGTGCAAAGGGACCCCCAAGTAAACCACTGGGAGAGAAGTCCTTGTGAATCCCAAGATCTCTAAGATTTTGCCTTGAAGCCTCTGATCAAGATTGAAAAAGACCACTTTGGATTTTTTATCATTGATGACTTGGTTTGAAGCCCTAAGGTAGACACTAAGAGTATCTCTGATCATTCTTGCTTCCCTGAAGCTGGCAACTCCCACCAATCCAGTATCATCCACAAACTGTAGGTGAGTCAAAACTTCCTCACCCACCTTGATACCCGTTAGCAAACCTTGTTGTCTTCTTCTCAAGAAAAGTCTACCTAGTCCTTCAGCCAATATGAGAAACAAATAGGGAGAGCAGGGATCCCCTTGACGAAGGCCACGGGTGGCTCCAAATGGTTGCGAGGGGAGACCCTTGATTAACACTGAGTATGTCGGAGTAGAGACACAACTCATGACCCATTCTATCCAATCTCGAGAGAAACCAAAGGCTGCCATCATCTTTGCCAAGAAGCTCCACTCCACCCTATCATAGGCCTTTGACATATCTAATTTTATGAACATTCCTTTATTACCGAAGTTTGCATTGAATGGATTGCCTCCTGAGCTAGAACCACCCCATCCAGGATCTGTCTACCCTCAACAAAACCCCCTTGCTCCGAGGAGATAATGTTATGTAAAAGAGGTTTTAGTCGCTCAGCCATTACCTTTGTGATTATTTTATATATCACATTGCATAAGGCAATAGGTCTATAATCTAAAATATGAACCCCCTTCTCCCCTTTTGGAATTAAGGTGATGAAAGTATGATTTAATGCTTTAAGCATTCTTTTATTACCTCTGGACTCCTCTATAACAGCCATTACATCCTCCTCCAAGTTATCCCAAAAGGCCTGAAAAAACTCAATTGGAAAGCCATCTGGACCTGGAGTTTTTTCGGTGCTCATTCCAAAGACCACATCCTTCAGTTCCTCTCTTTCAATGGGTTTGAGAAGGGACTGATTTTCTTCTTCAGAGATAACATAAGGTATGACATCAAGAACATCGTTTTGAGCCTCTTCATCTTGCACCATACTTTCCTTAAAAAGTTTAGAAAAATAATCCATTGCATGGGACTGCATACCTGGAAGAGTATCAAAGGAGTGTCCATTCTCATCTTGAAGGGCTTCCATGTTATTCATCTGTCTCCTAGCACATGCGATCCGATGGAAAAATTTGGTATTTCTATCACCTTCTAATAACCAAGTGGTTCTTGCTCTCTGTTTCCAGAAGGTCTCCTCTTGGTTGTCAATGTCCTCAACCGCTTTACGCAAGGCATCATCCTCGGCTTTGAGCTACTCAGTAATTGTTCCTTCCCTAAATTGTCTTTGGACCTCATCCCATCTGGCCACCAAAGGAGCTTTTTGGACCTGGAAGTCTGTTTTGTTAGCTCGCCTCCAAAGTTTTAGTTGAGCTTTGACATGATGAAGTTGTTTGTGGAATCTAAACATTGCTGTCCCATAGGCTGGGCGGCCCTCTTCCCACCACTGAGGAATTTTCTTTCGAAGTTCCTCTTTTTGTAACCAAAAATTCTCAAATTTAAATGGTTTGTGATGCTGCCCTGTCTTAGTCCCTCCTTCCAACAAAATGGGAAAGTGATCCGAAACAGGACCCTCCAAAATCTGAAATTTTGTATTCCATTTTACAAATGCCTCCTCTGAAACCAAAAAATGGTCTAACTTTACCTTCTTGCTATGTGGCTCCCTCCTCTTATTAGTCCAAGTATAGTTGGTACCAGGGCCTTTGATATCCACTAAGTGTAAAGCCTGGACTTGAGCAATCATAAGTCGATCCCCTAGGTCCAAAATTGGGGTTCCCCCTTCCTGATCTCTAGAGGATAATTTAGCATTAAAGTCCCCAGAAATAATCCAGTCTAAATCTTCCCTTGAGATTCTCATGTTATGCACAACTTTCCATTGGAGCCGTTGACCATCAAGGTTTTGAGCCCCATAAAAATTTGTGATTAAAACATGTTCAGTTGTGACATTATTCCTAAAATGTGATGTGAGAACACCCCTCCAGGCTAGATGTTCTATTGCAGTCCAATCAAGAGAGTTCCAAAGAGTAACAATCCCCCCTGAGGCCCCTTGGGCAGCCACATCCATATGACCAGACACCCCTCCAAATTATGTTAATCTGTTTTACACATAAGATCTAACGACATTTTTGTCTCCTGAATAAGAAAAAAGTCTGTTTTACGAGTTTTCTAAGAGTCTTCGAACAGCATATTGATGGGTTCTACTTGTTTAAACCCCTAACATTCCATGATTGTATAATCATTAGTTACCTTGAGAGCAATAAGAATCTATTGGCCTCACCGATCCTCCAATGATCAGTTTGTCTCCTTGAGCTGCTAGCAATTCCTTATTTGATTTTCTACCCACTCCTTGAGAGTTGCCATTCTTTGATCTCTTTTCCACCTGAGTTATCCCTAAAGTTGGCCTTTCTCTATTCTTTTTTGCTATTCCCATGCTGACATCCTTGATCATTGGCTGCTCTTGGTTATGAACTATCAATGCCCCAACACTCTCAGACTACGGTAACCCACTGTGGTCAATTACCTGCTCTATGACGGGGGGAGAAGAAAGAGGAGCTTGAACGTGAATGTTATTATTTTCACTATTACCATCCACGCCTTCCATGAATTGTTCCTCTTGGTCCACTAGTGTCTTAAATATTTCATACCTATTGGCGGGTTTGAGGTGGGTTTGCTCCTTGCCATCTTTTTTCTTTTGCCTTCTCCTTCTTTTAGGTTGTTCAAAACCATCTCTCCGAGCTTCATTGCCCTGGGAGGTATTGGCTTGTTCTTTGTTTATTGTTGCCTTACCCTCCTTAGGAAGATTCGACATTCCTAGAGGAGCCTCCATTTTTGTGGTCATATTATTTGGGCAAAATCGGGCCAAATGCCCGTGTTTGTGGCAAACTATGCATCTAAAGGGTAGAGCCTCATAATCCAGCTGTTGAATCCATGATAGTCCTGCAAGTTCAAGTTCCACCTCTGTCGGGAGAGGCTTGCTAAGATCCATTTCCACACATATTCTTGCGTAAACAACTGTGTTCCCTTCTATTGTGTCTTTGGAGACACCCAAATGTCTTCCAAGGGAATTACCGATCATCTCCAAAACCCGCTCACTCCAAAACTCCATTGGAAGTGCATACAGACGGATCCAGACCGGGACAACAGTGGGTTCAATTCGGGGATCGAAACCCACTCTCCAGGGTTGAACAAATAAACTTGCTGGACCATAATTCCTCTTCTCTGATTCAAAAGCCCTATTTCTATCGGCCAGAGAAGAAAAACTAACAATAAAATACCCATTGCTAATAAACCACAAAGAGTACTCACCATGAGGCTCCCAGTTTTGCCAGACCCAGGAGTGCAAAAAATTCAGGGTAGGGCGAATACCCATGAATTTGCAGATCAAATCATGATTGGCTCTGTATAAGACTATTTCTTCGACCATCCTTGGCTCAATGACAATCTTGGGCCGTGAATCGGACTGTGGCAGGCATCCATTGACTCGATGCGTTGTTGATCTATTTCCCGTAGCCGTAAAGAGCATTTTAAAGGCAGATCTTTGAGCTTCGTCCATCTTGGATGGAGATTTATCTTTTAGCATATCTACATAAGAGCTATTCCTCCCTAGGAGAGGATCCGGAGAAGTCCCCATTGGACCCTCCTGGAGCAGCAATCTTGCCTTCAGATCCACAGTAACCAAAAATCTCTTCGAAAACCCAACCGATGCCCTAGATTTTCCTTAGCTTCAGAAACCTTCATCAATCACTTTGTTATTGTCACATCCCCATTGATAGTGATTAATTTTATTGGAAGAATGTGATTCTGTGATTAGTGTTTGTGGTGTAGGTGCAGGATTCAAGATAGATAGTGAATAAGAGCACCCACCCCATTGGTCGAGACAACAAAATGGAAACACTGGGTAAGTTGTTATGATGCCATGCCTTGAGCACCTTGGTCCGTGGGTACATGGAAGCCCATCATAGGTTGCATTGCATTATTCCTATCATGACCGACTGAATGTTGCATGTTAATGCTTGTTTTTGCCAGTTTGATGTTCTTTGATTGCTATCATTTAAAATGATAATTTTAAAAAATGTATATATATATATAAATATAATAATTAAATCATAGTAGATACAAATATATAAAAATAAAATATAAAATAATGAAGTTTACCTTCATTTGGAAAATAAACTGCCCGAGAAAAGGACAAGAGTAAGAAAGGACCTATGACTTTACATAAAAATAATATAAAAATAAAATAAAGCATAAATAAAATAAATCATAATGAAGTATGTCTTCATTGGAAAATAATCATAAGTGGTCTTCGAATAATGAACGCAAAAATTTATAAGCCAAGGTTTAATTAAAAGAATGTAATAATCAAGAAATTTGGGTGGCCATTCGCTAATACGTGGAATTCATCCACAAGTTCTATCATGTAAAACACATAAGGTATCTTCTTTCTGATTATCATATTTCCTTATATAAGTGGACGAGTATCTTGAAGGAAGATAATTCATGGGGGGGAGGGAAAGGTTTTCACTGAGTCAAGCAAGGGCTAGTGCGTCTGCGGAAGGGAGCCATGTGGAAGAGGTTAGAATTCTGGAATATGTTCTATAAATTGATTTTGGATAAGTAAAATTATGTGTAATTTATGGATGTGAATCCTTTTATTTTCTATATCTGTATATATGATTATTCATGCTATTAAACAATATATTGCATTGGTAATCAATTGAGTTTAATAATAAATTAACTAATGGATAGTTGAATGTGAAGCCATGATTAGTATGGGAAGTATATAGGGCTACAAAAAACTAAATCGAGGGAGTCTCGGCTAGCATTAAGTTTCACTTGTTTATTAAACTTCCAGAAAATGAAAGAATTAGTCAGTTAATAAAATCAACCAGATATTGAAGAGAGATCTTAAAATTTTAATAATATTATTTTGGTTTGTATATCAAAACTGTTGAGAATATATAATTTATATTTTACCTAGTTGAAATTGTGGGTTCTTCCCTGGTTAGCACCGTAATATTAGAATCATTTTTATTTCCATTAAATAGGCTATGAAAGTGTTGAATCCTTTCCATTCATAACATATATGAATGCGAGGTGCTACCGCATATGCTGTGCTTAAATGCATGTTTGATGTCTGCATAAGCATGTCATATAGTTGCATATGGGCCAAGTCTGAGCCAACCCTAGCCCTGTTCTCGTTCGGTCATTGAGGGTGGGCACTGGCACACAGAGCTTACTCATAAGCGAGTGCATGAGTATGAAGTACTCCGTGGACGATGTCTTCCTTTACCAGCCAACATCTTGCAGTAAAATTTAAGGAAATATTTGCGAAAGGCTTGAAGCCGTAATCCTTGCTATGGGAAGATTGATGTGGGAATAACCTTTGGTTTAGGTTGATCATTAGGGATTTTATTTTGACTTGAATGCATTACATAAACCAAGGAGGTTAGTATTTGGAACTTGGTATAAACAGTATATCAATTATTAAAAAAAATATAGATGATGTAAATGGTAATTGCAACACATTTAACCCTAAATTCATTTTCAATTCATAGTTCAATTTGACCATTCATTGAACACGTTAAGAAATATTGAGTGGAGTTGTCTTGTTTTACCTTTAAATGTCTTTATTATAATATTTTCATATGTTAATATGTTTTTATTGGAAGCACCAACTTGGAATATGTGTTACAGAATGCGAAATGAAAAAGCCTTGTTTAGAATACTAGTTTATATTTTGAGGAAACCTAACCTAATCTATGGATGCTATAGATAAGAGACATGTGTTTTGGAATGATTTAAAGAAAATAAGTTAGTTGAGGATGTTGATATTTAACTGTGTCACATGCGTCTCTATTAGAATTATAATTATCGTATGTTTACCTGTATTAGGCATATTGTAATTTTTAAATTAGCATATTATAATTTTTAATTTTATAGAAGGAAAAGATACCCTTGTTTGATGATATGGGTTTTGTGTTTTATTATAACTAATTTATTTTTAAACACTTTATGGTGTGGATAAGAATCATTAGAGGAAAACCCATAGAGAAAACATTTAACCATATACCGCCTTCTTCGCAAGGCAGTGTGAATGGGAGTAAAACATCTCCAGGACGGTGTTTTCCCAGCCAACGTCAAATAGTAGAATTTGTGGAAAACCCTTAGAAAAAAAAGCCATTTTCTATGTCGCCGTGAAATTAATATAGACTATGTCAGTGTATAGTGGCTGTAATATATCTGATTAATGGATTTTTTCTACTTTGTGTTGACGTCAAATTATTTTAATATTTTATTGAAAATCTTGTATTAAGAAAACAACACATTTAGATTTATTTCTAAAAGAAAATTGGAAGTAAAATCATTATGTAAATGTTAAGATATAACGTTCAGTCTTAATTTATATTGACAGAGAAAATTTTGGATGTGCTCGTCTGAAAGCTGTCCTTCTCCGCATTTAATTTTGGTGCAATAGAATAATAAAGTCATTTCATTCTTTTTACTAAGGTTCTTGCTCGATGTTTTATAGAATGAATTAGTAAAGTATATTTCAAGCCTTAGGAATGATATATATATAGGTTCTATAAAAAAAATGGTTTGGTGTATATACCTTTGAAGACGCGTCTCGAGAATGCCGCATATTAAAATATTAGAATTTATTTAAAAAAATCTTAAAAGTTGTAAAGATAATATTATGAATAATAGTCAATGTTTTATATGAAATGACTTGAATATGAAAGATAAAAGAAGACTTAGGTTGTATATTTTATAAAAATGTTAGTCACGATCCTTATATTGATGGAGAGGATTATTAGATACTCATAAATATAAGTGTTTGTGTAGATGGTAACATAAATCTATTTCAAAATCCTATAAAACAATAGTAGTCTAAAATTTTCTTACGTCTATGTGTCACGGTTCCTTTAACGTAGATAATTTTTTTGAACCTGTATAAGTTTTCAAAGATAAATAAATAGGCAGTAAGATATTGGCTTTAAGTACCCACGATTTAAACTTACAATTGGGATTTAAAATTTGCTTGGAGGAAATCAAGGGAGGAGGCTGTCTCCACTCATACCATTAAGTCACACGGTGTCTTAAGTGGGAATCAAATTTGCTTGACAAGAAAAATTCAAGGAGACTTTCTCTACCCATGCCACTCAGTCATGCGGTGACTTAGTGGGGACTGCACCATCGTACTCCAGCTCTATAGGATAGGAAGGTCCGAGCTGAGGAGTGTAACGAGTGATGGAATGTGACGTCATTCTAGGTGGTCAATCAGTTAGCATGGTGATATTCATTATTACACTTGAGATAGGGAGGAGCCAACATAAAGCATGACTAGAGAGCTACTCATGCTATTGGAAGATCCAGTGGCAGATGGTTATGGGTAGCATTACCGTTAGCCCAAGGAAGAATATAGATATCTAGTCCCTCAGCCTTGCGAAGGTAGACTCTAGCCAAACCTTAGTAGATGGTCAATGGCTAGCACCGGCATACAAATGTTGGTTCCAAGGCATCGAGTTGAGATCTCTTAAAAGGTTGTGAACCTTACAACCTTGGACAAGGGGCATAGCGTACCCCGTTCAGGTGATATGGGCCCTGAATGGATAACCCTCCATTGGATTCCTAAGAGTCTCATGTGAAGAGCCAAATCTAGTAAGGCGACCCACAAAATCTGGCCAATTTTGAGCACTTAAGACACTAGCTACAAGAGTGAATAATCTTGAAGTGCATTGTATATGTATGCCAAAACTAACATTCACATGGGAAATCAAGCAATGTATGGTTGAGTTAAATAAAATTTTTAGCATCGAAATTTTGGGTCTTGACAGTTGGTATCAGAGCCTAGGTTTGCAAAACCCTGGCTAATATGGCTATTCTGATAAAATTATTTGATGCCAGTTATGGTAGGTACCTCGCGGAGGACTAGTTTAAATCTGTAAGAGGAAATTGTAGAGGTCCCAAGGAAAGGACCAAGATGATTCAAGAAGGAATTGAAGGGTGCAAGCTGCCAATATGCCACAAATAGCTGCAAAAGCTACTCAAAAGGAAGCTATTGTCATTCCATGGAAATAATTTTAAATGGTATTTAAGGACCGTTTCGTCACGCAACAATTTTATGTTGAAAAATATGAGAATAAGCAAAAAAATGATGGTGCCAATGCATGTTTTGTATGTGGAGCTCTAGATAACTTTGCTAGGCAATGCCTAAAAAGAGCCGATCAAGGGAACTCCATTGAAGAACTTCCACAAAAGCTTTGCGGTCCACAGGTAACCCTAACCTTGTTGGACAAACCACTCCATATTTAAATAAAGAAAGAATAAATAAAATTTCCATTCAGAGAATACTAAGGCAAGCCAATAACTCATCCAATCATGCGTAACACATTCCATGTATTCTCCGCATAACTCACTTTGAGCTCAATAGAACCCTTATTCTGGTAAGGATTGCTACTTGGCAAGGTATGGTATTATTAAAATAAAAGTCCAAAAAGTAAGTTATGTTAAGAAGCGGACAATAATAGAATAAGGATAATTGCAACAAAAATAAATCCAAATCCTCATGAGAGAATGGTTCCATAGTTTTGGAAATAATGAGGTAAATTATGAGCCCTAGATCATCAAGAACCAAAGTTGTTCATTTCATTATAAATATCAGATTAACTTACAAACTGATATGTTTTTTTTTAGTTAGGAGAAATGGATGAGCTCGTATCAATAATTAAAACATTCCAAGGACATATGGAGCAGTTGGTGATAGTAATTAAGACATTAACATAGCAAATAGAACAACAAGAAAGGACAATGGAAGCTTTTATGAGAAAACATGAGATATGTATTAAAAGTAAAACCTCAAGTGTAAAACCTCGGGCACCAAATCTAAGATGCTGCACTTGTGGAGAACCTCACCATACATTTGTATGCCCTTTTAAGAAAATCTAAGGGAAAGAAAGTTATCAGGACACCAAAAAGGCATGAAGGTCCTTTTCAATAATTTTCCTACTAAACTCAGGGAAATAGTAATCTGTATATGATACTATACATGAATATTCTTCTTACTTTTGAATTTTTGAGTATGTACGATTTTGTGAGTAAAAGTAATCATAGCAACTATATTATTGCTCGCACTAATAGATTGCTCTGTCTGGGATACTTATAATGATTTATATTTTTAAAATAAGATAGTTGTGAATATACCTCGGCATACCCTGGTTATAAGGTTAAGTCTACTATAAAATTAAAATATGAAGTTGGCCTTCCCAAGATTTGTTTCAGCGAGATGCAAATTTTGCAATTGCGGTTAAGTAAGTTAAAAGTATGAAATTGCATAAATTTTTCCTAGAATAATTATAGGTATTTGAGATTCCTCTATGAATACTAGAAAGCTTTGCACTGAAAATAGGACGCAGGACTTCGCAAAATCTATCATATTGAGATAGATGGATAGGTTAAGAAGGACAATTTGGTATTAGTGAATATGCACTACCAAAGTAAGTAAAATATTATCATTTCTAATGAAAATTTACTGCATTGGGCATGGCCCTTTTGAAACCCTGTATGGGGGCATAGGTGCATGCCACCATTATCTTGAAATATTTGGGTGACCGAAAAGAGATCGATCTTGATGTTGTTAGGAAATCAGAGATTCAATCCAATGGCTTGTGAAGCCACAAACTGTCAGAAAGAGCTATGTTGACCTTAAGCGAATTCGCCTTTGGTGATAATTTTTTTTCTTAGAATCGAACCGACCAAAAGATCCATTAGGTTTATCGGTCCTACAGTCATTGTTGCCAACAATTAACCCTGTTGCCTACAAGCTCGCACTACTACCAAGCTTGTTAAAAATCCATAGTGTTTCTCATAAGTATCCCTACCTTGCAAGTAAGATGCTGATCCATCTCATATCTTGAAATACACTCATTTACAAATTTTAGACCCACAACTCATTGATGGGGTGACCAGTCGAGATTTTGGAATACAAAACTAAGCAACTCCGAAAGAAAATTATGGACCAATTGGGAAGATGTCTCCAATATGAGAAACCAATTTCCTCACTTGTTTGAAACATGATAATATAAAAAAAAACAAAAATGTTATATTTGAAAATGAACTATTTTATGATGTAATTATGCATGTTGATTTGGTTGTTGTACCACTTATGTTGAAACGAAATGATGATGGAAACATTGTGATATTATGTATTTATTTAATCTATGAGATTATGTTTGATACTTTGTAGCTAACACAGATACTATGTTAATTCTAAGAGGGGAAGTATGCCACATCCCCACTGCTAGTGATTAATTTTCTTGGAAGAATGTGATTCTGTGATTAGTGTTTGTGGTGCAGGTGCAAGATTCAAGGTAGATAGTGAAGAAGAGCACCCACCCCATTGTCCAAGACAACAAAACAAAAATTTTGGGTAAGTGGTTATGATGCCATGCCTTGAGAACCTTGGTATGTAGGTACATGGAAGCCAACCGTAGGTTGCATTGCATTCTGCATATCATGATCGACTGAATGTTGCATGTTAATGCTTATTTTCTCCAGTTTGATGTTCTTTGATTGCTATCATTTAAAATGATAATTTTAAAAAATGTATATATATAAATATAATAACTAAATTATAGTAGATACAAATATATAAAAATAAAATATAAAATAATGAAGTTTACCTTCATTTGGAAAATAAACTTCTCGGGAATAGGACAAGAGTAAGAAAGGACCTATGACTTTACATAAAAATAAAATATTAAGTAAATAAAATAAATCAAATTAAAGCATAAATAAAATAAAGCATAATGAAGTATGTCTTCATTGGAAAATAATCATAAGTGGTCTTCAAATAATGAACACAAAAATTTATAAGCCAAGGTTTAATTAAAAGAATATAATAATCAAGGAAATTTAGGTGACCATTTGCTAATACGTGGAAGTCATCCACAAGTTCTATCATGCAAAATGCATAAGGTGTGTTCTTTTCGATTATCATCTTTCCTTATATAAGTCGACGAGTAGTCTGAAGGAAAATAATTCAGGGGGGGAAAGGATTTCACTGAGTCAAGCAAGGGAAAGTACATCTGCGGAAGGGAAACGTGTGGAAGAGGTCAGAATTTTGGAATATATTCTCTAAATTGATTTTGGATTAGTAAAATTGTGTGTAATTTATGGATGTGAATCCTTTTCTTTTTGGTATCTGTATATATGATTATTCATGCTGTTAAACAATATACTACATTGGTAATCAGTTGAGTTTAATAATCAATTAACTAATGGATAGTTGAATGTGAATCCATGATTGGTATGGGCAGTATATAGGGCTACAAAAAACTAAATCGAGGGAGTCTTGGCTAACATTAAGTTTCACTTGTTTGTTAAACTTCTAGAAAATGAAAGAATTAGTCAGTTAATAAAATCAACCAGAGATTGAAGAGAGATATTAAAATTTTAATAATATTATTCTGGTTTGTATATCAACATTGTTGAGAATATATAATTTATATTTTACCTAGTTAAAATTGTGGGGTCTTCCCTGGTTAGCACCGTAATATTGGAATCATTTTTATTTCCTTTAAATAGGCTATGAAAGTGTTGAATCCTTTTCATTCATAACATCTATGAATGTGAGGTGCTACCGCATATATTGTGCTTAAATGCATTTTTGAATTCCTTCCTTTTATATATTTATTTGGCTGCATGATGCCCCTATGTGGAAATGCATGTTTTATGTCTGCATAAGCATGTCATATAGTTGCATATGGACCAAGTATGAGCCAACCCTAGCCCTGTTCTCATCTGGTCATTGAGGGTGGGAGCTAGGGCATGGATCTTCCTCATAAGTGAGTGCATGAGTGTGAAGTACTCCGTGGACAGTGTCTTCCTTTACCAGCTGACATCTTGCAGTAAAATTTAAGGAAATATTTGCGAAAGGCTTGAAGCCATAATCCTTGCTATGGAAAGATTGATGTGGGAATAACCTTTGGTTTAGGTTGATCATTAGGGATTTTATTTTGACTTGAATGCATTACATAAACCAAGGAGGTTAGTATTTGGAACTTGGTATAGACAGTATATCAATGATTAAAAAAATATAGATGATGTAAATGGTAATTGAAACACATTTAACCCTAAATTCATTTTCAATTCGTATTTCTATTTTACCATTCATTGAACATGTTAAGAAATACTGAGTGAAGTTGTCTTGCTTTGTATTTAAAGGTCTTTATTATAATATTTTCATATGTTAATATGTTTTTATTGGAAGCGCCAACTTGGAATATGTGTTACAGAATGCGAAATGAAAAAGCTTTGTTTAGAATATTAGTTTATATTTTGAGGAAACCTAACCTAATCTATGGATGCTATAGATAAGAGACGTGTTTTGGAATGATTTAAAGAAAATAAGTTAGTTGAGGATGTTGATATTTAACTGTGTTACATGCGTCTCTATTAGAATTATAATTATCGTATGTTTACCTGTATTAGGCATATTGTAATTTTTAAATTAGCATATTATAATTTTTATTTTTATATAAGGAAAATATACCCTTGTTTGATGATATGGGTTTTGTGTTTTAATATAACTAATTTATTTTTAAATACTTTATGGTGTGGATAACAATTATTAGAGGTAAACCCTTAGAGAAAACATTTAACCATATACCGCCTTCTCCGCAAGGCAGTGTGAATGGGAGTAAAACATCTACAGGACGGTGTTTTCCCAACCAGCATCAAATAGTAGAATTTGTGGAAAACCCTTAGAAAAAAAAAGCCATTTTCTATGTCATCGTGAAATTAATATATACTATGTCAGTGTATAGTGGCTGTAATATATCTGATTAATGGATTTTTTCTACTTTGTGTTGACGTAATTTTTTTTTAATATTTTATTGAAAATCCTATATTAGGAAAACAACACATTTAGATTTATTTCTAAAAGGAAATTGGAAGTAAAATCATTATGTAAATGTTAAGATATAACATTCAGTCTTAATTTATATTGACAGAGAAAAGTTTGGATGCGCTCGTCTGAAAGCTATCCTCCGCATTTAATTTCGGTGCAATAGAATAATAGTCATTTAGTTCTTTTTACTAAGGTTCTTGCTCGATGTTTTATCGAATGAATTAGAAAAGTATATTTCAAGTATAGGTTTCTAGAAAAAAAATGGTTTGGTGTATATACATTTGAAGACGCATCTCCAGAATGCCGCATATTAAAATATTAGAATTTATTTAAAAAAAACTTAACCAAATCTGAGAAATTTCATTCTTGTGAATCTATGTAAGTATAGGTAAAAATACAACATGTGCACAAGAGATGTTATAAATAAAGCTTATAGTAAACAAGTTAAGCTATATAGGTAAAGTATTGAGGTATGTATGAGCATGTGGGGGTTAATGAAATAATAATTCTGTTGTAATTTTATATATGAAGAAGAAATATCTTGTTTTATTTGATATGAGATTTGTGTTAGGATTTGATTTTATTTATAATGTTTTAATTGTATATAGTGATGAACGATACCTTTTAATTCATACATATATAGAAAGTTATAAAGATAATATTATGAATAATATTCCATGTTTTATATGAAGGGACTGGAATATGGAAGATAAAAGAAGACTTAGGTTGTAGATTTTATGAAATATTAGGCATGATCCTTTTATTGATGGAGGAGATTATTAGATACTCGTAAATATAAGTGTTTGTGTATATGGTAACATAAATCTATTTTGAAATCCTATAAAACAATAGGAGGCTGAAATTTTCTTACGTCTATGTGTCACGGTTCCTTTAACATAGATAATTTGTTTTAACATGTTTAAGTTTTCAAAGACAAATCAATAGGTAGCAAGATATTGGCTTTAAGTACCCACGATTTAAACTTACAATTGGGATTTGAAATTTTCTTTGAGGAAATAAAGGGAGGAGGCTGTCTCCACTCATACCATTAAGTCACACAGTGTCTTAAGTGGGAATCAACTTTGCTTGACAAGAGAAAGTCAAGGAGACTTTCTCTACCCATGCCACTCAGTCACGTGGTGACTTAGTGGGGACTGCACCATCATACTCTAGCCCTATAGGACAGGAAGGTCCAAGCTGAGGAGTGTAATAAGTGATGGAATGGGACGTCATTCTAGGTGTTCAGTCAGTTAGCGTGGTGATATACATTATTCCACTAGAGCTGGGGAGGAGCCAACATAAAGCATGACTAGAGAGCTACTCATGATGTTGGAATATCTAGCGGTAGATGGTTATGGGTAGCATTACTGTCAGCTCGAGGAAGAATATAGATATCTAGTCCCTAAGCCTTGCGAATATGGACTCTAGCCAAATCTTAGTAGATGGTCGATGGCTAGCATCAGTATACAGATGCTGGTTCCAAGGCATCGAGTTGAGATCTCTTTAAAGGTTGTGAACCTTACAACCTTGGAAAAGGGGTATAGTGTACCCCATTCAGGTGATATGGGCCTTGAATGGATAACCCTCCATCGGATTCCTAAGAGCCTCATGTGAAGAGAAGAATCTAGTAAGGTGACCCACATAATTTGGCCAATTTCGAGCACTTAATAAACTAGCTACAGGAATGAATAATCTTGAAGTGCATTGTATATGTATGCCAAAACCAAAATTCACATGGGAAATCAAGCAATGTATGGTTGAGTTAAATAAAATTTTTAGTGTGGAAATTTTGGGTCTTGACAGTTATTATAGTATTTAGAAAAAACACACTAGTATTGTATCACCTAACAAGATTTGAACCTAGATCTCCCTAGTACAAGCCTATATTTTAATTATTTGAGTTAGTTCTATTTGATAAATTAGTTACTTACATGTGGTTGAAATCATAGAGACCCCAATTGTATTATATCTATTTAAATTGGTGTACAACTCTACCCCTTTTGGATTCACACTTTGGATATCTTCTTTGGAGTACTTTGATATTAATTTATAGGCCCAATCAAGTTGTACTTATATAATCCAATTTTACTAATATGCTTGTATGCGTTAAATAATTTATATTCATAAGATAAGCATATTTTTATATTATAAACACTAAGATAGTATTGCTATGGTACCTAGGAACATGATATGAAGATATGATATTATATTGTATAAGGGTATTATGGATAGTTGGTGTGGGTCACACATAACCCAAGGTTGATTATATTATAATAATCAGTGGGATGAGAGTTTCGTAGTTAACTCCCCAAAGTAGAATTAGAAGATGGGTATATAAAGAAGAGATATTGTTATTGTAATGACCATTCATATGGACTTCTCTTGTAATCATCTTTGCCCATGAAGTGGCTTATGAGACCTTATCATCTTTAAGTGGTGCTCTCATCTTGGAAGATCTAGTGGAGTTATTCCTCCCTTAAGGAGCATTTATGAGGTTGCCCAACCATAAGGGTATTATATATGTGTCTCATTGTATGGGTTATATTTGTGGATTTTTATTTATGGATGAATTATTCCATATTTCTACATATTGGTGGATGATTTCTATCAATGAGGTTGAAGTTTCATAACAAGTGATATCATAGCAACGATTCTAGAAAAGTGGAAATTACTTTGTGGATTGCAAAACTTTGGTTTTTTATAAGATGTCTCATTTTTTAGAGTCATATCTTTGTGTAAAACTATTATATTCAAATGGTTGTTGTACTATTTTATTCAAAATTTGAAGAGCTTTAAAATGAATGGTTATAAAAATGAATCTACTTAGAATTGAGGGAGATACTACCCTATGAAGTAAGTCATCCGGAATAAGGCTAGTAATAACTTTTCAAATCATATTTATTTTCTAGAAAATAAAATTTGAGATACCTATCAGTTAGGGTGAGAAAATCATTTGTTGTTTTTTGGGTATAATAATTTATATGGAATTTTAGCTTCAAATATGTGGGGAGGTATATATTTTTGTAAAACCCTTGTTTGCATTGTCTTTACTTATTATGGATATGAACTCATGAAGTTACAATTATTTTTTGGAGAGGATGATATTGATGTTCGATAATGGTGGATGAAGTTTAGATCTCTATATTTTGGTACTTATTTATGGAAATTTCACCTTTGTATAATTTTAAAGAGGAAGCCTATTTTTGGTGGGTAAGTTTTGTTAAGGAAAATAATCATAATTACACTTAGGATGAAATGGGCAAGCATTATAAAGTCATGGTATCCATATAAAAATATATCTAGTTTGAAGGCCATCATCAAAGGACATGTGGAAGAAATAAACAAGCTTCAAAAAACAAAAGGAATTAAAAATAGAACTAGAAAATTTAAAAGAAGTGGTAGAACAAAAAAAATAGGTCAGTGTGCAAACTGAGAGAACTACACCTTTGGTGTTAGATAAACTATAAAGTGGAAAAAGGGATTTGTTTGAATCTAAAAATTATATTTTGCATGTTCATGGTTGTATTCAAAATGCAAAGGTTATTATTTACATTAACCCTAGTAGCATATATAATTTTTTTAATATTGCCTTGGCTAAGAGGTTGTAAGCTCAAGCAACACAAATTAAGGACATAAAAATTGAGAATGAAAATGTTCATATTTTTAAATATTTTAAGATCACCATGGATAAATATGTTTTACATTTATATTTTTATGCTATTGATATGGATGTGGATATAATTCTAGGTTATTCTTGGTTGTATTCTTTTGGTACTATTAACATTAATGTTCAAAATAAGTTTATGAAGTTCTGGTATAGGAAAAAATGATAACATTGCAGGATATTTCTTAGCTTAAGGAGCAAGGATCCAAGGAGAAGCAAGAAGTAGTTATGGTAGGGGAACAAATTGAGGAACCAATAAAATAATAAAAATTCAAATCTATAGTAGCAACAATATTAGATTCCATAAAATAAGTAATAACAAAGTCTATTATAAGCGCAAAAGGATGCACCAAAATAAGAGCACAAGAGAGAAGATCATAAGGAAGAAATTTAAATAGAGGAACAAAATATTGAAAAATTAAAGGAAAAACATTAGGTTATGGTTGCAACATATCACCACCTAAACCACCATGAGAAAAAATAATCTTGGAGGTATGGCTTAGGGTATCAATATTATTATAGATCTATATAGAGTAAAAAATACATCAAGTATGACAACATTTGGTAGAAAAAGCATAGTGATTCTGAATTTTAGATTTGTGCAACAAAATTATAGAACAATAGGATCAATCATTTGAAATATCAAAGTAGAGCAACAAAAGCATGGAGTCAACATAGCAATTATGGATATTCAAATAACACAATGATAGCTTGCCATCATTGAAGACCACCACTGATCCAAATTTCACTTAGATGGATGGATAATATAGATTGGTACCAATTATCAGCATTGCTTAGAATATCATATTATTTAGTTTCTTCTCATATTTTGAGGAAAAAAATTCTAAGGAGGGAGGAATGCTATTGTACCTAGTAATAGGTATATGGGGACATGATATCATATTGTATTAGGGTATTATGGATAGTTATCATGGGCCACACATTACATAAGGTTGATGATATTATTATATTATGTTATAATAGTGAGTGGGATGTGGGTTTAGTATTCAACTTTCCAAAGTAGAATTATAATATCGGTATATAAAGAAGAGATATCGTCATTGTAATGATTGTTCATATGGAATATTCTCTTGTGATCATCTTGTTAGTTGCTTAAAATTTCATGGTCATTTACTGTAGTTGAGATAGGTGTGCTCGACATTCATATCTCACGTAGAGAAAAATAGAAGCAATATCTATGAGCATGGAATTGACTCATAGGGAAACCTCTAGGATTTTACTAAGGCCAAATCCTTATTGGATATGATATTTGACATTTGCATTCCTAATCTATTTACATTTGACAAAATAAAAGGGAGAGAAATACTAAAAATAAAATCCTAATATTACAAAGGCAATGTACCAAAATCAAAAGACCCTTCTATGTATTATTGGAATACAATAAACACATGCATCATCTATTATCAACCAATTAAATGAATACAATTTTAATGGAAGGTAGTTACCAAAGAATGAAAGAAATTGTGGTCAATGTGACTAGAGAGTTGAGCATTGTAATGGAAACAAGTAGAGATTAAAAATAGGGGTGGAAACAACTAGAGAACTCATTAGGGGAGGAAGAGAGGTACTTGGTGGCTATGTACTTGGGGCATCCACCTTCTTCCTCTTCACTACCGAAGGGTCCATTTCTAGGTATATTTTTCTTTTCCCCCTCTCCTTAGGAAATTCACCCCTCCAATATTTTCTTAGATGCTTGCACTCGATTTGGGAGAAGGTTCATGGGTAGGTGACGAGATTGGGGTATCTCTAGATTTTTGTGGGGAGTCTTCCACATGGTAGATTTCTTAGGCTATTGAATCCACCCTTTATAATATATGGATCAACCTAACTACCTATTTCTTCTTCACTACTTTTATCTATGGGTATGATTAACATATAGATGCTCTTGATTATACAACTCACTAAACTTCTTATCCTCATCTAGTTCGCCATAAGCTATTACAGTATCCCCAATTTCATGTCTAAACATCCACCATGCATTGATCTTATCCTCGCTCTAATGCTCCCATCAAAATTTGCTTCCTTTTAGAGCTAATGCAATGACTTGTTAAATTTTATAAAAAATGTCTCATACAACCTTACCTTCTATGGTATCTTGATTATAAATTCCTTTGGATGCATGCCACTATCCTCCACTAGGTTCCTTTTGATGAGTGTCATTATTGTCATCATTTAATTTTCAATATTTGTCAAATCCAGGGTGGTGTCCAAGGCTATCTGCGATAGAAGGCTTTGGCAAGTTACAGTTCAGGCAATTAGTTCACAAGATTTATTTGGTGAAACAAATATTTTTTTGGTTTTTTAAGGTCACATTAATCCTAATTTGCAAAATTGAAACTAATTTAACTTACAAAATTGAAATTGCAGAATTTAACATTTAAGCTACAATTGTAGGAATTGACAATTGTAGAATTGAAAGACCTATTTTACTCTTGCTAATTGAAATGGAAGAAATAGAAAATGCTAAATTGAAATCAACTACATTTAATCATGCTGAAATTCACAATGCTAAAAACTATCAAAACAAAATGTTGCAAAAACTTGTCAAAAAAAGTTGTAAAACTTGTCAAAAAGTTGCTGTAGAAATTAAAGTACAAAAAAATAGGGGTATTAAACACATTCAAAATAGAGGTCATATAGCTGTAAACATTCTACACAAATCATACTTTAAAACATCCAAAAGCACTATGCTAAAATAGGGGTTAGTTTTGTTACACAAATTAAGCAAGAAATTGACAAAATTGCTGCAAAATAGAATTTATCAAAAACCTGCAATATTTGCTCCTTCCTTCCAGTCCTCAGAGTGGGCCCTTGCTCCTTGGTCTAGAAGAAATAATGTTCACTCCAAAACTAAAAACTAATCACTCATATACTCACAAATTCACACATGTAAAGAAAACTACACTTTATTTGAATTTTGCTAATTCAAAACACAACGGTTACAATGACTTTTTTGCTTATGACTTATGGACTTCTATTCGGACTAACTCAACCAATGAGGGAGTGTCCTATTTATATTATTTTCTACACAAATAATTGCAACTACCAAATCAATCTTCTATGTTGTCCATGCGTGATTTGCCTATGTTGTTGCAACAGACTTGGTCTATTTTAGGACAAAATCTACTGCAATAGCTTATCCGTGCATCCTCCAACTGGTGGAAATGAGTCAAAAATAGTTTAGGATTGGTTGTTACACCTGTCTTCACCCTATTCTCCTTCATTCCTCCTGAAATGGATGCAAACTGTACTTTTTAGTTGAAATAATTTGTTTCTGCCCTTCATTCTAGAGAGCTCTAGAATATAAGGCAAAATTGTAGGAATGTATTATTGCCACCAATTTATATCGAGTGTGAGCACTTCCAAATGTGAAATTAGTTCTTTATTTCCCTTTTAGACATGTTCCAACCATTCACACTTGCCACTTTTGACCTGGTCTATGACTTCCTTTAAAGTTGCAAAGGACTGGTTTTTGTATGTTGTTTACAATTGTCCCTACATTTTCTGCTTTATGCCTTGTTGCTCTCATTTGGACCATGTGGGAATGCATCTAAGTGGATCAGAGGTCTTTTTTGGTCTCTGTGAACACATTCCATCCATTTTTACTTGCTCTTTTTGATTGTTTCAATGCTCCCCTTAAATATGATAGCTGGCTGGAATTTGTATGCTGCACAAAATTTGTCAATGCCCTATTTTACAATAGAGACTATTTTGGCACCAAATCAACTTGAAAACTTGGTTTTAATGTGGGATGACATTTAAAAATTCTTGAGTTAATCATAAATCATAACATGCTTATTTGCTCTTATTTTTCTATGCTATTTTACCAACAAAAATCATGCAAAAATAGTCATAAAATGTTGAAAATAGTCAAAATAGGGGTACAATGTTCCTAAACATTAAATCATGCAAACAATAACAAATAATGCATTCTAATCACACATTTGGCATAAAATAATATTATATTTGGTTTTTATGGTAGTATTTTAATGTTCAAAATATAACAAAAATGAGGTATTTCTTGGCCTCATCATTCCCCCCAACTTGACTTGATGCATGCCCTCATGCATTTTGTTGGGCTATAGATGCATTGAGGTCTAACTCCTTGTACTAAGTCCCCAAAATTTTATGTTTCTAGTATAATATCCTCTACACTATTTTAGCTCTGTTAACCAATTCTGAAACTCTTCATCAGGTTGTGGATCATAATCAAAGTAGTATGGTACATGTGTGATAATAGTGGGTGGCCTAAATCTTAAGCCTATCCATTGATGCTTAAATGCTAGAATCATTTTCATTACTACCTCTTCCCTTCTATGTGACCATAATAGGTTAGTTGGTGATATTGGCTCTCTCTTCTGCAAGGATATAGGTAATTCTACCCATCTGACCTTACATGTTGACAAGGAGTTTGTAAAATTACTTGTGCAAAATTGTTGAAAATAAGCCATACTATCCTTAAGATTATTTAAATAAGTGATTTGAATTGCTTCCTTATTCATCAAGGCAAAGTGTTGGCTTGTTAATGCTATAGGATTGGATTGAATATGCCTTAACAATAATCCAACTCCTATCTTAGTTCCTTGTTTTGCTTCTTTTCTTGATCCTAATATATCTAATTTTTCAAAGTGGAGATAAAGGATTAAAGTTGTATATCACCTGTATAGATATGGGGTAGAAATTGTACATCTTCTGCCATGACATATTTGTGCAAGAAAAACTCACACAATAGATTTTTCTGCTCTTTAGGACTTTGCAGATATACTTCTAGAAATTAGGAGTGATTAAATCATAAGTTAAATATCAGAATAGATACGCATTACCTACCATTGAAGGTATTTTTCTCTGAGGAGTAGGTTGTATATCCTAGTAGGCTTCTGCATTGTATTAAATACTCTACAATTTGACATAAACTTTGCACCTTTTCTTACAAATTAGTAATTTTTGTAGCTTGTGTCTCATTTTGCTTTTCCAAGGGTTTTAGTGTTGCAATGCATAATTCCAAGGTTTGGTAGTGTGACATCCACCTTGCAATATCTTCATTATACTTTGCTAGTGGAATCATATCAGGTGGATGCACTATCGATGGATTTTTATGCTCAAACAATAAATTAACTGGATTCCTATTTTTGTTGTTTGCACTTTTGAAATAGAATGATAAAAATTGATTTGGATCTACTTGAGGTGATGTACTTACTTGTAGTGGGGTTTCTTGAGCTTTAGGGACCTCACTTTCTGATGTGCTTTGCCCTTTTTTTGTTTTAGAGTTGTATCTGGGCATTTTGGCATAATTTTTGTACATTTTAGAGCTACTTCAAAATGAGACTATTTTTTTGTTGAATATTCCAGAGTTGCATTCAAAAGTGCTGAAATGGTCTCTTTTTCAAAATTTTGCTATAAATTCTATTGTTGGACCATCTCTAGGGTATGTGAGCCTTCCATGACATCAACAATCCCCTCTCCATCCCTCTGTTTAGATGTTGTTTCTTGTTTTGTATGTTGTTGTGTTGCTACAATAGTAATTAAAATAGGGATAAAAATTTTAGGTGCATGTTCTAAATTATCCTCCTCAAATCTATGAGGTAGTTGTGGGATATCAACTTGCATTTCTCCTTCTGGAACCTGCTCTACTAATTCAAGTAAAATCTCTACCACCTCCCTACTAGAATCTAAAATTATGGGTAGTGCCTCCAATGGTGCTAGTCTTCTTTTCAACTCCTCTATTTCTTGCAATAATTGATCAATGTATTCATATTTCTCCTTAATTGTTGCTTCACCCCTTTCAATCCAAGTTTGTTGAGTCTTGATAATCACCCTAGCAACTTTCACATGGTCATCTGGCTCATATTATTCATATTCTTTAGTTTCTGAAGAATATGTAGGTAAATCCATGGTAGGTGGTGAACTTGGCTCTCCAACATTTGTAAGTGGTCCCTCTTCCTGATTAAGTGATTCTGGAACTAGAGTTTCCTATTCTTGGACTAGAATTTCTTCAGTCACTTCATCTTCATCCTCTTGAAGTATCAATTTTCTCCTTTTCCTATGATTGGATGATGTTGGAGGTGTAGTTTCAATGGTTGTAGTTGTACCTTGTTGTCTCTATCTTAGACTCCTTCTCAGAGGGGGTGAAGGTGGTTGAGTTGGTATTTCAATATCTATTTCTTCAACCAGCTCCTCTACAATAGAATGTCCTTGTAATTTGGAAGACCTTCTTAACTATTGTGTACCTATTTCTCCCTTAGCTTGCTCAGTTCCTATAGATGTTTTTCTTATAGACTTTACTAAAAAATAGAATCCAGTTCATCTTCCTCCAAGGAGTCTACTACTTCAGTCAGTGACCCAATTGTTTTAGGTTTTGACTATGTAGATGTCTGAGTAGAAATTTCTGTAACTTCTTCATAGAAAGTTACTTTCTTGGATTTTAGCTGCTCTGTAGGTCTAGACTCAGCTTTCCTCTTTCTTTGTGCTCTAGTCCTAGAAGTTTGTGGACTTGGAGGGGATGAAGGGGTTCCTTCTGATTTAGGGGTAACCCTCTCATCTACATTTTCTTTAGGGGTATCTGCCCTACCTACAACCTCATCAGTATTGTTGTTAGGGATCTTTACCCTACCTACAACTTCTTCCTCCTCTTCTTGCCTTGGTTCTTCTTCAATCAAAATCTGCTCATTCTAGGGGGTAAAGAATCTATCAAAACTTTAAGGATTTCCCTTGAAATGGTGTTTGTAGATGAGTTTTATGAGACCATGGTGCCTAGGGGATCCCTTGCCCTATTGGTATCTCTTTGCCATATTATGTAGTTCTTGATGCAAGTATAGAGGAATATTTACCCTTACCTCTGGGCATTGGTTACCATACCTCAAATGACTGAGGAGTTTCATATGATGCCCTAATAATACAACATACTGCCCCTCATAGGTTAAAAATTTTATTACCCAAATTGCAACCTCATCCCAAGGTTTCTGTATACTAGCTCTCTTTACCCCTTTACAAATATTGTTATTCATTTGCATAATAGGTTGTACATCCCCTTCTTCTAAAAATGTTCTAACTACTTCGAGAGTGCATTTTTACTAGTTCTTGTGATTACTAGTCCTTGCAAAGGTAATTCAATAATTTGGCTCAAGACCAAGGGGGTTACCTCTATTCTCATGTTGTTGATGGTTGCCCTATTGTTTCGGAGGGTGCGAGTGAATTCTGCTACCAAACTCTTCGAATGTCCATCAAATTTCTCAAGAAATGATATTAATCCTACCTGCTAAAAAATCTACACCATTTTAGGATATTTTTGGAATTCTTCTAGGTTATCTAGCTTGACTTTATTCTTCTACCCCATGTTATCTACAACCCGTGTCAATATCTACTATAAATTTTTAGATTATCGTTACTACACTCAATCGATTTTGTCCTGGAAAATTAGTTTTGTAATACAATGCACTCTTTGGTAATGTTATAACATTTTGATCTGACATCTTCTACAAGTGTCGATGATTATGGAGCTTAGTAATGAGTGGCTTTGGCACACAGGGTTTAGCTCTAGAAGGTGGTGCAAAACACACTAAAACTTGCATGCAATGATCAGACACATGGCGTATGTTGGTTTGTTGGGAGTTTGAATTTTTGATTTTGTGCATGAATAAAGGATGGTGGGTTGATATAACTTTATATTATGATGCATGTGCATAAAACTATTAGTTGATTTGGATGGTCTGATTTAACCAACTCAGATCTACTTCATGAAAAATGTGGATGCCCACCTCCTTGGTTCATGTGATTGCATGTGTCAAAGTGCTCGGATCACATGGGTCCAGATCGGGTGATGAAAACCAGGTATGATCGGATGTTGTAAAACATGTTGGATAATGCCTTATTGGATTGTTGCCATGTATATTTTGGAAGTTCATGCCCAAGTTCATGGAGGATATAAAAGGTGCATCACATGTTTTTTTTTAAAATAAAACTACGCACATGCATGCCAATAATTTTTAAATTTTCACCTCCATGTAATTTTGAATTTTCAAACTTCATTCCGAGCTCTGGGTCATTTGGAGCTTTTTTTTTTCATACATATATCTAGAATGTGTAATTTTATTTTGGAGCTCTGTGTCATTTTGGAGCTCTATGATTTTTCTGCATATATACAACCATAATTGTATTTCATTTTGGAGCTTTATTTCATTCTAGAGCTCTGTATTCTTTCTATTATTTTCTTGCAACTAGACCTAAATTTCTCATTCAACCAAGGGTAGAATAGGGTACTTCTTGAAATTTTGGAGAGAATATCCATTTTTACTTGCCAAGTTTATAAATTATTTATGCCAAATATTGAATTATCATACATTACATGCTAAATGCCTACTATGATAAAATGCAAGAAACACATACCTAGTTGTCCTAAAAATTTATCATACACTTTACAAATTGTTGCTTTTGATGATCGTTAGTTGAGTATCTGAAATAAAAAATAAAACATATGTGCAGTTGGTGAGATTTATACAATGGTGGAACAATGATGGATAGATCAAAAAGACAAACATGTTAAAAACCAGTTTTCATGTAAGTCTTAATTCAATAGCGCCTTCGAAAAGGTTTTCACTATTGAATTATTATTTTTTTTTTTTTTTCATCTTCTTTTTTTATTTTTTATTTTTGTCTTGCTTGTGCCCATGAAGGAATTTCACAATTTTCTCAAAATTGTGCCCATGAAGGAATTTCACAATCAAGATTATTCTCTTTGTTTTTGTTTTCTTGTTTTTTTTTTTTTCAAACTTTTTCTCAAATCATTTTGAATCTGTGTTAGAAGAGGGTGTCTCTTCTAACATATGTAACTCCAACTGTGTAATCTACTTCAAAAAGTCTTCTTTAGTCAATGGTTCATGGTATACCCAAAGGCGATGTCCATTTACCACTAACTTTCTCCTTGAATCATCAATGGGAGAAAGATGAACTACTCCATTGTCAAACACTTCTTCAATCAGGTATGGCCCAAGCCATCTTGTCTGTAACTTCCCAGGAAAATCCTCATAATGAGAATCGAACAATAAAGCCCAATCTCCTTGCTCAAATTTCCTTTGTTGAATATGACTATCATGCCACAACTTTCATTATTGTTGGATCACCTCTTGTTTGGTGCAATGCATCCAATCAAAGTTCATCCAATGCATTAAGTTGTAGAATCCTATCCATATGTACCTGTGATAAGTCAATACCAATTTCCAAAGATGTACAAAGTGTTAGTAACTCAAATTCAATAGGAAGAAGAGGTTTCTTACCATAAACTAGTTTGTAAGGTGTGAAACCCGTGGTGGATTTCCATGTTGTGTTGTATGCCCAAACTGCTTCTGGTAATTTATTTAACCAATTTCTCCTATGTGAGTCTACTATTTTGGTCAAAATTATTTCTAACTCCCTATTGGTTACCTCAACCTGACCATTTTCTTGGGGGTGATAGGGTGATGATTTTCTATGCCTGATTTCATAGAGTTCAGTAAAAGCTTCAATAACTTTTGATGCAAATTGGGGCCCATGATCTATGGTGATAGATCATGGAGCTCCAAATATCTAAAAAATTTGAGTGTAAAGGAAATCAACAACCTTCTCTTCATGAGCATGCTTAAAAGCATGCACCTCAGCCCATTTAGTCACATAGTCAGTGCATACCAAGATATGCACCTTTCCTTGAGATGGTGGGTCAATAGGTCCCACAAAATCTAACCCCCATTTCTCAAATGGTTCTAAAACCACTTGAGGCTGTAGAGGTATTTCATTTGTGTGCATGGGTTTTCCCATTCTCTGATATGCATCACAATGTCGAATATACCTTTTTACATCTTTGTGAAGAGATGGCCAATAATAACCAATGCCTAAAATTTTTTGAACTATGCTTTTTATTGAATAATGTCCTCCTGATGGTTCATCATGACAAGCATGGAGGATATCATACACCTCATCCTTTTGAATGCATCTATGTAAAATATGGTCAAGACCACACTTGAAAAGTAGACCTTTTATCCATTTGAAAGATGAACTTTGTCTTACCAATTGCTTCTTTTGTTTGGAAGTGAAATGGGAAGGAATTTTTCTTGTTACCAAAAAGTTAGTTGTATCTGCAAACCAAGGTGATTGTACTGATATAGAAAATAATTTTTCATCTGGAAAGGTATCCTCAACTAATTCCTCTTCCCCTATGTTATTCAACCTTGATAGGAAATCTGCTACTACATTAGCTTTTCTTGGTTTATTTACTATTGTAATATCAAACTCTTGTAATAGTAATAACCAATGAATGATCCTTGCACTAACCATGGGTTTGTTCATCAAGTATTTGATGGTTGAATGATCAGTATGGATGAATACTTGATAACTAGTGATATAGTGATAGAATTTATTAATGGTATACACTACTGCTAAAAATTCCTTTTCAGTAGTAGTATAATTATTTTCTGCTCTAGTAAGGTTTTTGCTTATGTAGTAGATAGCATAATGTTCCCCATCTTCTATCTATCCTAATGCTGCTCCAATTGTAGTATTGGAGGCATCAGTTTGGATATGAAATGGCAATTCCCAATTAGGACCTCGTAACATAGGTGGAGTGGTTAGTTTCTCCTTTAAAGCATCAAAATATTCTTGGCATTTTTTAGTCCAATTAAATTCAGAATCTTTGGTCAATAATGCAAACATAGGATTTGCTATTGTACTAAAATTTAGAATAAATCTATGATAAAAGCCAATGTGTCCTAAGAAACTCCTGACATCAATTTGGTTTTTGGAGGAGGAAGGTTCTTGATGATTTCAACCTTCTTAGGATCAACCTTGATCCCATTAGAAGAAATGTGATGACCAAGAACAATCCCTTCCTCCATCATCATGAAGCATTTATCAGGATTCAAGGATAGATGGTAAGTTTCATAGTGAGTTAAAACCTTATCAAGATGTTCTAAAGTAAAGTCAAAGGTTTCTCCACAAACTATAAAATCATCCATATAAATTTCTACATTTTTAGTGGTCAAATCAGAAAAAATAGCCAAAATAGCTCGTTGGAAAGTTGTTGGGGCATTACATAGACCAAAGGGTAAAACCCTATAAGCAAAATTTCCCCATGGGCAAGTAAAGGTTGTTTTCTCCTGGTCTTCGGGTGCAACTTGTATCTAGTTATACCCACTGAAACCATCAAGAAAGCAGAAATACTTCTTTCCTACGAGTGTATCTAACACTTGATCTATGAATGGTAATGGAAAATGGTCCTTATGTGTGACTTTGTTTAGTTCTCGATAATCTACACACACTCTCAGTTTTCCATTCTTCTTTGGTATGATAACCAATGGAGAGACCCACCGACTATCAAAAATTGGATATATGAATCCAACCTCTAAGAGTTTTTCTATTTCTTCCTTGACAATATCTCTTAGAGCAGGATTTAATCATCTTTGGGGCTGTCTCATAGGTTTGACATCTTCAGTATATATCCTATGAGTGCATACATCAGGATGAATTCTTGACATATCTTTATAGTCCCAAGCAAAGGCTTTAACATGTTTCAAAATAACAAACAATTTTGCTTCTTGTTAATCAGTCAGCCATCTATTAATGTTCAGGAATTTTCTTGGTTGTACTTGAATTTGTTTTGTCCCTGGGTGGATAGAATTAACTCCCTCATATTTTCTGACTAAAGAGTTCAGTGGACAATGATGTGGTTGAAGAGAATGAAAGACTCTTGTCTCCCTATCAATAGTAATCCCTGATGGAATCAACTCTTGCATAGGATAATGGAAAGATGAAAGAAGGTGATGATGCCATCCATGTGGTAATGTGAAGGGACTTTCCTGCAATGGAATGGATGATAGGTGTTCAGATGTCTGACCTTCATCATTCCACAACAAATGATGAATAATGATTGGTTCATCCTCAAGTCCTTGTTCATGCAGTGTATTCACTAGGATAGTTTCATCTTCAAAAATCTCTCTCTCATGTGAATTTATCTCTTCTATGTGTTCTTTCACTACCACTATGGCTAGTGTGGAAATAGTTTCTTCCTGTTCCTCATCAGAATCAGGATACCATAACTGACCTAAAAATTTTGTTGAAGGTTTTGTAGGTGGATACAAAGAAATATTTTTTAGATCAATGCCATTAGAAATAGTCATCTCCCCTGATCTACAGTCTATGAAAGTGGTTACAGTAGCAAGCCAAGGCCTACCCAAGATAATTGGATAACCATTCATAGAGTTGCGAGGCTGCAATACCAAAAAATCAATAGGGTATTCCCATGAGGAAACTATTATAGGAATATCCTCAATAATCCCTTCTGGTTTGGCAACAGATCTATCAGCCATTTCTAGAATAGTAGATGTAGGATTTAGATTATTTAACTATAATTTTTGCATTGTGTCTTTGGTCATAACATTAATGGCAGCTCCTAAATCAACCAAGACATTAGAAATTTACATTGATCCAATAGTTATGGTGACAACTGGACTTCTTGGGTCACTATACTTTGGTGGGACAAGCTTCCCAGAAAGTAGGTCAGCCAACTTTCCTTCTACTTGCATAGTTTTAGGAAAAGATTTCTTTTTTTGCCTGATATTTTTATGCACAAGTCCTGAATAGTTTTGTTGATTAGAGGTACATCCTTGATTGCTTGCAACAAAGGAAGTGAAATAGTCAAACTTTTGAGTTCTCTTACTAGGTCTGATTCAGGAGTATTTTCAGAACTTTTAAACCTTTCAGGATATGGTATTTTCTCTAAAGAAGGTGAATTTTCTATGTGCATATTTTCTGTTTTTTCTTCTCCTTTATCTAGGGCTGATTTTTATGTTTCTAGACTAAAGGATTCTTGTTTCTCATTTGTTATTTCTTCAATAGTGGGTGGAATAGGCTCAGGTAATGTCTTTCTTGAGTGTAGTTGGATGTTGCTACAATCAATAATATTTACTATAGTATTTTCATCAGATTCAGCTATATAGATAGGGGTTGCCTATCTTGTATTATTAGGATTGGCCATAGGTTGGGCCGAAAGTGGTGGTTGCTTTACCTATTGTTGTTGTTGTTGTTGGGATCTTCCTTGAGGGAAATTTTGAGCAGGACCAGGCAATAAATTTTGGTTTTGTCCTTGATATCTATGTTGTCCTTGGTATGATGGATACTATTATCCCCAACTCTATCCATGAGATTGGGCTTGCATCCAAGGTGGATGGGGTTGATTCCATTGTGGATTTGTCCACCTAGATTGTGACCAATATTGAGGATTTATCCATGGAGGTTGATTCCAAGACTATTGTGGTGGTTCTGAATAACCCCATGGCATAGTCCAATGATTTTATCCCCAATTTGTGGGAAAACATGGGGCATTTTGATATTGTGAAAAGTTGCCTCCCTATATTTTCCCAACAAAGTTGAGTTCTTCTATTTGTGTTTCCAAAATATTTTTGAGTCTTGGAATTAGATGGCATTTGTTAGGATTCCACATCCTAACGTGTCATTATCACTTAATTAATTATATTTTATATTTGGTAATGGACCATCGTGTCTTTTAATAATAACCTTAGATAGATATAAAGTAAGGTAGATGGTGTTGTAGGAAGGCATCAATGAAAAATATTATATTTTTTTATTTAATACATTGGAGGGACCTTCCTACTAGTGAAACTATGATTCTTTTAAAATGTGATCCTAACATACCAACATCTGGTATCAGAGCCAAACACTCAAGATCCATTTTGTGTTTTATTTTCAACATTTCCAAATAACCAGTTCACAACAAAACCATCAACACTTATTTTTGTACACCTAGCATCATCACCTTTAAGATGAGCCCATTTAGTTATCACATGATTTTTTCACCTATATCACTTTTCATAAAACTATCGACACCAACATCACCCAATTATCCAAGCATTTTCACAACACAAGCTACGTATCAAACATCATACCTTCATGCCCCTCTTGTACACCATCACTGCATATTAAGCACACAATATCACTCCAATTTGCATATTAAGACATCAATAAAATTTTAACCAATCACCAAAACCAACAGAGATATCACTTGTTGTCTGGTCATTATCGACGTATGACAAAGATTAAAAATTTACATATAAAATAAAGATTAAAACCTAAGGTTTTTTAACTCAATAAAATCAACCTCCACAAACAACCGGCCTGTAACGAGACCCCTACGCAATTTTTATTCACAACATTAGGATAAAAGACCTCTCAAAACTTGATTGGGACATTTGTAGAAATATTATCATCGTCAATTGTAGTGCGAGCATCATTTTTGGCAAGACAATCAAAATTCGAGAGAAAATTTAAAAAATATTGAAGTCAAAATCTAAGGTTTCAAATTTTCTATCATCATTAAAGTTTTCTACCATCATTGGGAAGTCACGAAATTATTGTCCAAATCATTTTTTCATCAAGGGGGAAGTGGGAATTATCCCACATTATTCCCCATGAAGAGAAGGCAAGGGTATATAATATATTCTCTGCACCATAAATATTGTGACCACCTAGTGGTGGTCACATAGTCGTCCTTCCTTGTGAACACAACCTATGCTGCCCACCTATCCCATGCACCTGCATAGTATCCACGTGCCACTCTCATGCTCTATGTCCACTATGCTCCACTCTCGTACACTTTCACCTCACCTCACTATTCATGCCTCACTATCTCGTGCCTCATGCTCATTCACCTATCATAGTATTTCATGTTGTCCCATGTGTGTCATCACCACCAAGTCAATGTCCAGCCCATTCATGTGTTAGTCCTTATCATAGTATTTCATGTTGTCGTGTGTTTGTCATCACCATCGATTCAGTGTCCAACCCACGCATGTGTCAATCCTTGTCATATTATTTCGCATTATCCTACGTGTAAAACTTACTTCACATATCGTGTCTTGTCTATGCCTAGCTCTCCTACCTATCTATCATAGTCCACCTGCTATCCTCATTAAACTTCACCAAATTTGTATTCTATGTATCCTCGTATTCTACACCAAGTCCTACTACATACCTATCGCAGTCCGTCTACTATCCTCGTTAAAATTCACAAAATTATAAATGAAAAGTTGCTCTAAAAAATCCAAACAAGTTTTGGATGATAACATTATTGCAACAATTATTGGTAGTAAAACAAAATTGTGCAAAATTTGACAACAAATTTTTGATGATAAAAATTCTTGCAACAATTATTGGCAAAAATTTGTGCAAAATTTGACGACAACAAATTCTTGATGATTTTTATTGCAAAAAAAAAACTTTGTTGACAACTTTTAGCTGCAATATTTTGACGATGATTTTTAGCAACTTTTGTCGATGACTTTTCACAACTATTTTTTATGCTGATTTTTAGCAAATCTAGTGACAAATTCCAACAATGTTTATGCAAATGAACGATAGAGGAAGATATCAAGACCTCAACATGCTTTTGCTGATTAATATCACTGACCTTTGTCAAATAACTTTCATGCGTATCTATCAAACTCAGGTAAAGGATCTCATCAATCGCACCATAGGGTTAGATGAATCATTTCTCATAAGTTATTTTGTTAGTGGATTAAAGGAAGAAATTAAGAAGGAGGTGGAAATGTTCAATCCCCACACCATGATGTAGACCTTTGGATTAGCTTTGTTAGCCAAAGATAAATTCAATGTTCAAAGTCGATTAGGAAAACCACCTATGGGGAAATCACAAACCACTTACACCACCCCCACACCTAACCAAACTCTACCAATTAAATATCTTAGCTTTGAGGACATGCAAGAATGGCAGGCGAAAGACCTCTATGATAATTATGATGAGCAAATTGGATCCCACCATAAATGCACTACACTAACATTATATTTATTGAAGGTAGTTAATCCTTGTCAATCCATAAAGGATGAAGATGAGGTAGATGTACAATTGTTGAATATATTTGACCCTTTTCACTCCATAGAAGATGAGGTAGTTGTGTCTGAAGTGACCGATGCACCTACTCACAACAATGAAGATAATGAGATCAATATGCAAGAAGTGATCTATGCACTAGGAGAGGATGATATAGACATACACAATGTGACCAATGATGGCCAGATATACACTCTACAAGAACTACACACAAGTTCCTCACCAACAGTGAGTTCTCACCATATAGGCAAACTGATTTTGAAAGGAGGCAATAGAGTGAGTGCACATTTATTTTCCCTTCATTCTACATAGGAAGAACTGGCTAAAGTGGACACCCATCATCATAATGATTCTACTATTCTTCCTAGAAAACCCCCACTAACGCTTCGACCCTCAAGATATCCCTGCTTCTAAAAATGACATTAAAATTGTACAAGAACTTATGCAAATACTACTTGGAAAGTGCCCTCATATTTTTCAAAAATAATTTTCTTAGTCCTAGCTTAGAGGACAAAGCTTATTTTTGAGAAGGGTGACATGTTAGGATTCCACATCCTAACCTATCATTATCACTTAATTAATTAATTATGTTTTATATTTGCTAATGGACCATTGTGTCTTTTCATAATAGCCTTAGATAGATATAAAGTAAGGTAGATGGTGTTGTAGGAAGGCATCAATGAAAAATAATATATCTGTTTATTAAATACGTTGTAGGGACCTTCCTACTAGTGAAACCATGATTTTTTTAAAACTGTGATTTATTTTATTGAAATTCCAACATCTTCCATTATTTTCATTGTAAATCCACAAGTTAGAATCAAGGATCCTAATAGCATTGGTCAGTGATATGTTCCTTGGAACAAATGCTACAAATAGTAGATATGGATATTTTGTTCAGAGGACAATCTTGAAGAGCATGTTTATTTCCACATCTTGGACTGTAAATAGCTAGGGGTGGTGTAGAGTTGGATTTTACATTCACCTCCCCTAATGTGGTATTAATATGTTAGTTCTTAGATTGGAAAATTCTTCCATTAGCTCTTTTAGATAACTACCATTATGACTCTTATTTCTTCTTTGTTGCCTTGTGCGTGAGTAATTTTTGCATAACTCTAGAATTTCATCAATGTCAAGGGTGCTTACATCTCCCTTGCCCATTAAGTCTAGCACTTCTCTAGAATCATCTTGTAATTCTTGTAAAAATATGGCCTTACATATTTTTGATTCAATAGGCCTACATCTCTTTTGTACAAAAGTAAACCTATCCAAGTAATCCTCTAGAGTTTCATCTTGTTCTTGTTTGATCCTAAAGAGTTAATCCTTCCTATTTTCACTTTATAGTATTCCTAGTATTTATCTAGAAATGCTCTTTCCATTTCTTCCTAGGTTCAAATTGATTCGGGCTCTAGACTCATGAACCAGTGTAAAGTTGAGTCATTGAATGTGGAGGGAAAAACTTTTAGCTTTTGGTTGTCATTTATATAATTGTATGTTTGAAACACAACCTTAAATTAAATCAAGAATTGATCCAGATATTTGAATGCAACCCCTTGAAAGGTAGGTAATATCTAAGGTGAAATAATTTTCTTAGGAGAATTTTGTGTAGGATTTAATTGAATAGGGTATTTGAAAGTTCTTGCAGGGGTAGGATTTTCTATTTGATTATGGACATTGCTACCCCTATCTAGGTTTCCTTGTCCCTTTGCCATGGTTTCCTCCCAAATATTGTTATAAATTTGTTTAAACTATCCTGATGACGAGGATTTGTTAAGAGTAGGTGAGGAGGTGCTAGCAAGTTTCTCCTCTACAATTTCTCTCTCAAGAGACTCAATACTTCCTGATGGTGGAGATGGTGGTTTTATTTCAAATACATCAGGAAGATCAAATGCAAGTAATTCACCACCTTGGCGTGAGTATCACCTACCTGTGGCAAGTAAAGGGGTTTTAAGAAATATTATTTTTTGTCCCTTAACCTATTCATTCATTCTACTTGTTTTTCTAATGTTCTAAATTGCAACTTATCAACCCTACAACTATGTTTCATGCAAGTTGGTCTGTTTCCAAAAGTTTGCTCTATAGGTCACAACTTGGTATAAGCATCAATTATTGGGATGTTTTATCTCCTAACAACACCTATGAGTCTTTGTAAATGGTGCCAAAAATGATGAGTGTTGTTATTGTCATCATTTAATTTTCAATATTTGTCAATCCAGGGCGGTGTCCAAGGCTATCTACAATAGAATATTTTGGCAAGTTACAGTTCAGTCAATTAGTTCACAAGGTTTATTTGTTGAAAAACATATTTATTTGGTTTTTTTTAGGTCATACTAATCCTAATTTGCAAAATTGAAACTAATTTAACTTACAAAATTAAAATTGTAGAATTTTAACACTTAATCTACTGTTACAGGAATTGACAATTACAGAATTGAAAGACCTATTTTACTCTTGCTAATTGAAATGGTAGAAATAGAAAATGCTAAATTGAAATCAACTACATTTAATCATGCTAAAATTCACAATGCTAAAAACTATCAAAACAAAATAATGCAAAAACTTGTCAAAAAATTTGCTATAAAAACTTATCACAAAGTTGATACATAAATTAAAATACAGAAAAATAGGGGTGTTAAACACATTCAAAATATATGTCAACCGGGTGTAAAAATTCTACATAAATCATACTTAAAACATCCAAAAGCACTTATGCTAAAACATGGGTTAGTTTTGTTACACAAATTAAACAAGAAGTTGATAAAATTACTGCAAAACAAAATTGATCAAAAACCTACAATATTCTCCTTCCTTCTAGTCCTCATAGTGGTCCCTTGATCCTTTTTCTAGAAGAAATAATATTCACTCAAAAACTAAAAACTAATCACTCATATACTCACAAATTCACACATTTAAAGAAAAATGCACTTTATTTGAAGTTTGCTAATTCAAAACATAATGATTACAATGGCTTTTTTTGCTTTTGACTTATCGATTTTTATTCAGAATAACTCAAACAATGAGGGAATATCCTATTTATATTTTTTTCTACACAAATAATTACAACTACCAAATCAATATTCTATGTTGTCCATGCGTGATTTGCCTATGTTGTTGCAACAGACTTGGTCTATTTTAGGATAAAATCTGCTGCAATAGCTTATCTCGCATCCTCCAACTAGTGGAAATGAGTCAAAAATAGTTTAGGATCAGTTTTTACACATGTCTTCACCCTATTCTCCTTCATTCCTCTCGAAATGGATGCAACTGTGCTTTTTCAGTTGAAACAGTCTATTTCTACCCTTCATTTCGAAGAGCTCCGAAATATAAGGCAGAATTGTAGGAATGTATTGTTGCTGCCAATTCAGATCGAGTGGGAGCGCTTCCAAATGTGAAATAAATTATTTATTACCCTTTTAGACACATTCCAACCATTCACACTTGCCACTTTTGACCTGGTCTGTGACTTCCTTTAAAATTGCAAAGGACTGGTTTTTGTATGTTGTTTACAACTATCCCTACATTTTCTACTTTATGCCTTGTTGCTCTCATTTAGACCATGTGGGAATGCATCCAAGTGGATCAAAGGTATTCATTGGTATTCATGAACACATTCTATCCATTTTTATTTTCTCTTTTGACTGTTTCAATGTTTCCCTTAAATATGATAGTTGGCTAGAATTTGTATGCTGCACAAAATCTGTCAATGCCCTATTTAATAACAAAGACTGTTTTGGTGCCAAATCAACTTGAAAAATTGGTTTTAAGGAGGGATGAAATTTCAAAAATGCTTGATTTAATCATAAACCATAACATGCTTATTTGCTCTTATTTTTATACGGTATTTTACCAACTAAAATCATGCAAAAATAGTCATAAAATGCTGAAAATAGTCAAAATAGGGGTACAATGTTCCTAAACATTATATCATGCAAAAAAAAACAAATAATGCATTCTAATCACACATTTGGTGTAAAATAATATTATATTTGGTTTTTATGGCAGTGTTTTAATGTTTAAAACATAAAAAATGAGGCATTTCTTGGCCTCATCACCTTTGGGCTTTGATATCTAGCCTAGGCTCATGAACAAAATTTGTTGAGCTTTTAACACTCGTCAACCATGCAGTAAAATAATCCTTGGGGTCATAGTTCCACTCATATTATAACATATATAAGTCTAGGTCCTTCAACTTGTTTCTTAGGATAGGAATAAACTTTTTTTTCATAACTGTTATTCCATCAAGGCTAAGAGGAGGATTATGAAATCCAATATTTATATCAATGATATCCATTTGTCTCATAAAATCTAAAATAAAACCCTCTTGAACACATATTTGGGTAGCTAATAGACAAATTTATTGAATCTATAAAGTCTAAAAATGGTGGAGTCCTCCAAAAAATACCAATCTCCTTAGAATCTCCACAACAACATTTGGAAGTTAGCCACAAAAATACACTCTAGTTTCAATACTATGATAATTGCTAGGGTTGATGCCAAAAATTATTCAAAAAACTATAGGATGAATAGGTCTTACTCAAGAATTTTTTCCAAAAATAAATAGGCCACATATGGTTGGAGTCATCTGCTAGCCTCAGGTATAAACCCAAGTATAATATATGATTTTGATACAAAACTAGATGGGCCAAATATGCTATAAACTTGAAAACATGGGTGCCCTTGAGTTTGGACAATCCTTTATAAATTTGGTCAGTGATAAAATGGCTAAAATAAAAAATCACCTCTCACTTTTGGTGTGTACCTCATTATATGTATTACACCTAGTTGGGCTAGAATTGCATCCTTATCATTCTCCAAGCCAAAAATGAATGCTAGCATGCTAAAAGCATCCTCAATACTTTCATTGAAATATTTGATGTTGAGAGAAAACTTTGGCAATGTGGTGTCTTGGGTGTTGCACTCATTAGTCAAGAACCCTATCTTGTCTTGGATAGCTATGTAATTCCTAGCCACACTCTTCAAATTTACTCTTTGACTCTACCAATAACATCTTGTGGATGAAATTTGCAACAAAAAAAAACTTAAACTCTTATCATGTGATCTAACTTATAGCACATGGGTGTCATCTAGCTTAGTGCATGTAGCCAATAGTTCATAGTGGCTATGGAATTTTATCAAAATGTTTTGGGGAAATAAGATATTTCATATCCTTGATCCAAAGTATTTTAGGGCTTCACATTGAATCTCTAAAAAGCTCCCTCCCTTAGGTTATTTGTATTATTTGATAGTTTGGGGTCCACCACCCTATTGTATGGGTCTCTAATTAGTTCAAGGAGTGTGACTTAGAGAGCTTGAGTTGGTGTCTCTCGAATTGAGATGGTGGGAGGGGTTGTAGTGGATCATAAAGAAGAAATAATAGAAGGGATTGCTTCAAATATTGGTTAATTGATGGTAGTCTTCTTTCTCACTTATAAGGCTACTATTGCCTCCTTTGCACACTTATGCGCTTGCAAATTTTCTTTTCTATGGCTTGAATTTTGCAAATATTATCTTTTGTGCCTCAATGTATCTTGTTCACTTGAATGTTTAAGTCTTAATAAGGGAGAAATAAAGATGAGATTCCATTTACATAGATTTCCTTCCTTAAAAATTAGGGTGCCTACCAACATTTAATTTGCAGTTCATGAATTCATTCTTTCCTTCTACAAAGCTGATGGGAAGTGTCCACCACCTTCATCAACATTAAATTCATGCTATTTGAATTTACTTCCTTTTTCTATAGAGCTGACATGAAGAGACCATGACCTCTTCCAAAGCATTGAATTCATGCCATGTGAATTTATTCTTTATTCATGCAAAGTTGGAGGGATGAGACTGCTACCATTTTAGCGTTAAATTTATTCTATGCTAATTCACATTAGCTCCCATACAAATTTGGTGGAAAAGAATACCAATTTTTAAGTCTTCATTAAGAAAATAATCTATGAGTTTTTCTTATTAGATAATTAGATGGTTGATGCTGTCTCAAGGATCCATTTGTGTTCTCAATTTTGGTAACTAATTCTGCTCATCAATGATTTTATTGGACGACTTGTGCTATCTCAAACTTGAGATTTTATATGGTAACTCCTAGTTGAGCATCTTCCCACCATGTGTCACTATCAATGACATGAAATAAAATCATTGAAAATATTTTCTAAAAGATAAAGAACAAAATTTGGTTGTGCGGAACACATATACAAGAGATACCCCTATGGATCGAACAACCTGTGGACCTTGTTAGTTTGATGATCAGATGGCTATCACTACTTGAAAGAAAATTTTCCACTTGGAATCCCCATAATCATATAGATTGTTGATTTTGATCAACTTGTAGTTTTTTAACAATATGGATCTCCTTTGCAACTTCCTATCTCTACCACTTTTTGGAATCTCCATGATATCATGAACAAAGGAATATCACTAAACAATGGCATGGAATATGCACCTAAAAACAAACCTATTCCAAAACAATAATTAAAATATTATGTTAAGAGCTCTTTTTTGGTAGAGTGATTAGATATAACTATTCAAGTAGATCCCATTGACTGGGATCAGTAGGGTGTAATAGTCAAATATTGCAAGCTTAAACAAATTCTCCATCTTGTAAGTAGTTATGATGTAGGGGCCACTTTAGAGGAAAAAAAATTTAGTGTGGAATTTTGGTTTACTCCTAGCCTCATCCCATTTGAGCACCCAATCACTAATATTAAAGCTTTAAGGGGTTGTATTCTTATTGAACCATTTTTTAACCACCCCTGATGCTTCAACAACTATTCCCTATTTACTTTCCTCTATTGTTTTAGTTTGAATAGCTCACCCATCCTTATGGTCATGGAATCATTTTCTTAAAGTTCTAGTTGATGAAGTAACTAAAAGTACTGATAACTCTATGGAGATAGACAACCTTACTTCTTTTCCATACACCAATGTATAAGTAAACATCTTATAGCCTTATTTGGAGTAATTATATATATCCATACGGCTCTTATAAGATAGAGATTATACTCTCTATTTTTTTGAACTAATACTCTTTAGAATTCTAATCAGGTTCTTATTGGTGGACTCTACTAGACCATTCACTAGAGAATAGTGTCTTGAGGAAGCATTCAGATATATGCCATACTAAAGAGTAAACTGAGTGATTTTGGCCCCAATGAATGCTTTAGCATTATATATGATAATAGTGTTTGTGATACCAAATATAGTTATGATATCCAAGAAATCAATGATTACCTTCTCAGTGGCTTTCTTTAGTGGGTCTACTTTTGTCCATCTGGTAAAATAATCAGTGGCTATGAGAATCCATTTGTAACCCAAACTTGATGGTGGGTTAATAATGTAAATAAAATCCAATCCCCATTGGAAGAATAACTCATATTGTTATGAATTTCAAAGGAATGGGTGCATTCCTCTTCTTCGCTATGAAGAAATTGTATTTGTCACATATCCTTATCCACTGGTGAGCAATTAAAAATATGGTAGGCCAATAATATTTAGCTCTCATAATTTTTGTAGTAGTAGTTCGAGCTATAAAATTACCACACAAGAATACTTGACGGAATTATTGAAGTGGGGAGTGTATTTGATCCATTCTAACACACCTCGAGAGGATGCCATCAAATTTTCTCCATAATAGAATAGCTTTAGTAAGAACATAGTGGAATTTTATAGTTTGAATGCCCTTATTTGGGCCCTGTTTAGGGAAAATGAGTATTGAATTATCTGCATGTACTTAACTCTCTCATAAATCTAGCCCTACAAATTTCCATAAAAATTAGCCAAGCACATATCCTTGTTAGCTCTTGTATCGATAATGTATTTGGCTAGTCCTTGGCAAAAGGATCTTCCACTGATAAATTTTATTGGTTTGATATCTGTGTTATATTATAAGATCTTGGTGATCCATCCTACTTCTTTTCATTTATTTCTCTACCCATTATGTATTCCTTTATTCTTGAGTGGATGACATAAGTAATGATTTTGTTGTTAGAGACCAAGTGTTTGAATTTATTTAAGCCTCTAATTAGGGTATATACTTATTTCTCAATGAAATTATACCTCTTATTGTAGCCCTTCAAAGTTTAATAGAAAAAGGAAATTAGGTGCTCATTTTGGTTATCATATTTCTAAGTGAGTAGTGTTGCAATGCGAGTTTTATCATAGAGGATGAAGTATTTACCGAAATACAAATTCTACAACACTAGAGACTTTATTATAACTTTCTTTATTTATTTAAAATCTTTCTTCCCTTCTTCAATCCACTTGAATGCTTGATCTTTCTTCAACATAAGAGTCATAGTTCTAACAATGCCTACAAATTTGATATAAACCTCTTGAAAATATTTATCTAACCAAAGAAATATCGGAGTTCCTATTCTAGGGTAATGAGAATTTGGTAATGACCTCAAATATATCAAGGCCAATGACAATACCTTATATCAATACAATATGACCCAATAGTTTTCCTTGAGGAACACAAAAAATGCTTTTTTTGGGATTGAGGCAAACACCGAACTCTTGGTAGAATTTGGAAATTATCTTCAAGTGTATAAATTGATCTACCTTTCACTTGGACAAGATGGTAAAGTTATCTAAATAGACCAAAATTATTTCATTGATCAAATCTTTGGAGTTGATGTCCATGGCTCTCTAAAATTTAGTACCAACATTGGAAAATCCAAAGGCATCTTTTGATATGCAAAGGTGACCCATTTGGTCATGAAATTTGCCTTGTGTTGATCCTTGTCCTTCACCCATAATTTATTATAGTCAATGAATCCATCCAATAGAAGAGAACCTTTTAGAACAAATGATAATCCAAAGGATATGGTCCATTGAGGGCAAGGGGTAATGCTATTTTAATGAATCTTTGTTCAGATCCCTAAAGTCAACACAAAGATTGATCTCCCCATTATTATTTCTCATAGGAACCAAATTCAAGATCCATATGGTATGCTTTAGGGGATATATAAATCTTGATTTAAGAAATTTACAACTCTTTTCTTATAAGAAGCTCAATTTTAGGATTAACATGCCTATGCATTTGCCTCAAAGGTTTAGATTTAGGAGATAGATCTATTGTATGTTGGATTACATCCTTGTTGTACTATTTTAGGTCTTCATAATTCCATGTTATCACTCCATCATACTTCTAACAAATATGGACCAAGAATTCCTTTTCCACTTGAGTAGATACTTTACCTATCTTCAAAGTTTACCCTGGGGCAATCTCTAGCTCTTGATAATAATTCTTGTGAGCTATCATCCCTCCCTTTATTTTGAACTAATAATTTGGATTGAATAAGAATTCTAATGTAACTAGCCCCTTGAGAAGCTTGTTAGACTTTAGTTTTATGGTCTGATCCTCATATTCCTATTCAATTTTAGGGCTCAATTATTCTATAAATTGAGCTAACTACTAGATGAAATGAACAATGTGCTCATCACTATCAAACACTTACGAATGTAACTCATTGTTTAGAACTACTAGCCTTATCACTTACCTCGCATATCGATTTTGTATTAGATAATTCATAGGATCAAATTGTAACACTATGACTACCATTTGGTTAACATCCATGTTTTATGCTATTAAAATGACTCTAAAGTTTATTGTATTGAAAGCCTCAATTAAATCCTAGACCCTATGATTATAATATATCATTAATTTATTCTTGGACAAGCATTGAGATCTCATCTACTTGATCACTAGATCTATGTCACAAAAAACTTGTAATAGCTTGACACCTTTCTTCTATATAAATTGGAGGCTATGCACTAGGATTTATACTCTTCAACCTTGTTCGAGAAATTGAATTACAATCGATAAGACTATAATATATTTCCTCCCCTTGGTAAAATAAAATAGACACTAGCACTGAATTATATTTTTATTTTGATACCATCAAAGTATAGATTCTACAAGCCAGTTAGGTCTTCCTTTACTTTCATCATCTCAAGAACAAATGGATTCTCTTGAATCAAGTAAGTGTGCATACCTATTTGCTCAAAAGAATTCATAGGGATTTGAGTCCCAAATTTTAGCTACCCATTGGTCCATATAACCATTAGGAATGGAGGAATGGACTTCATTGACTATGATACATACCACCCTTCTTCTGCCACATAGATCTAGTCAACATCTAGCTTGATTGAAGGCACATTTTCCACATGATGGATATGGAGACATTTTTATGGGATCTTCAGCTTAGTTCCATATTAGGTTCTGAGTAACATGTGTTTCCAATTCAAATATAAATAGCCTCCTATATTACCTGTTAAGGTCCTTGATAGACAAATATTGAAAGTAGCTAGGAGTTCAATTACTACTATATCTTGATAAATTATGAGGTTTGGGTAAGCTTGTAGTATAATAGAGAAGTTTCTTACCATTCAAAATATTTGAACAAGAGTTCCATATAGTTAAACTATCCGTTTATTACTAGGTTTATATATAATACCTAATGCATCTGCCACCCTTCTAGGCATAAATGAAGTGCTTAACCTAGATTCTACCATAGAATTATGAATTAATTTGTCTTATAGACTAAAGTCGGGTAAAATAGCATAGATTTGGCTCAAATTACCATAGGGTCAAATATTTGTAGGAACAAGACATCCTAGAGAGACATGACTATAGTAGACTTCTTCAAATAACTACCACATCAAATGACCAAATAGATTGAATGCTTTAATTAGTGATCGGTACCCATTGAGAGCTAGGCATTTTGACTGTAGGATGGGGAAATCTAGCTAGTTTGGGAATTGGTTATCATTACCTAGAGGTATCAAGAATATCTCTTTTGGTAACCACAAGAATGTTTTAAATTTTTTGATCAAGTGTGTCCATAGGAGAAGCACCTTGTTTGGGATCAATTGACTTATTTTGGGTGTTAAGACCCACTTGATTAGTCTTTCTCTACTCTTCTATTACCTTAAATTTAGCCTTTGTCATTTATTTAGATTAGACTTATGGCCTTCCAGGTGCTAAAGTACTTGCTTTATCTGATACAACATACACTTTATCCTCATCGAAAATTATCAAGGTCTGCTTGAGATGGGTGCAACTTATTCTCAAGAAAATATTTTATGATTGAGCATGAAGGGATTGGTTCTACATTTATGAATCTACCCCTACGTAAGTAGTAGGTTGCTGAGTAGATGATGCTCCATTTTGCACTGGTATGGTTTGTTCAAGATTATATTTAGGGTAAACATTGGGAGTATGGGTGTTTAGGTAGGGGTAGTACCATGCATTAAGATCATCCACATAATTTATTTTTATGGGGATTATATCTGTAACAAGCTTATGGGAGATCTATTGCAATGGAAGCTACATAAGTGCTATCTATTGATTTGATATTTGGGGTTGGCTAACATTCCTATTAGGATAGAAATTGGAACTCTAATATCCTTGGCCATTTGGAGGGGGTCTATATGTAGACACCAAAACAACACCAATCCGATTATGCGACTACAAGCACTGATCGAGTTGGCATACATAGCCCCTAGGGCAGCCCCCAGAGGTTAAACAGTGGTCCTAACCACTCCCAAATCAGTTTTGGAAGGTCAAAGGTCAATTTGGCACCTTTTAAGCACTTTTCTCCCTACTCGTCCCACCCTGGGATGATTAGAATCCTATTAGAATCCTATTCGTCCCACCCTGGGATGATTAGCAGCAATCGTCCCAGGGTGGGACGAGTAGCAGGTTTGACTGGCAAAAATTCAAACCTCGATAGGTCCACCACTTAACTGCGCCTTCAGGGCATGCAATTGTGAGGAACGACTTCAAATCAGAGAGAGGGACTTCATTCAAGCATGCCCTGATCATGGAGGCCTCATGCAAGGAGACTCTAAATCAGGGAGGAATCTTCTCTCCCAAAAAAGGCATGGCAAGCCAAGTGGCGCCCTCGCATGCACATTCAAAGAGAGAGACCCTAGGTCTATAAAAGGGTGAGCATCCTCACCCCAAAAAATAATAGAGCTGGAGCATTTGGAGCAATGGAGTGCTACCAAATTGTACCCACATTCCCCTTTGTGCTTCTTACATCCATAATTTCTCTTTTGGAAGAGAGGTTATCGGGTGAACACTAGGAATGTAATCCTGACCCAAAACCCAAGAAATCAGCCACAATCCCACACCAAATTCATTGACACAACCCCCTAGGAGGTTTTGGACCCATCCCAAGTGGATTGGTGTCAAAACCAGACCCCAAACGGTGGGCGTCCTGCCCCCGTGCCCCCCAAACTATCGTAGTCCTAATTGGCTCACCCCAGAGTGATTAGAAATCCATGAATAATTTCTCTACTATTATTTTTGAATTATGTTCTATTTGGTTTACTTATGCTTCTGTTCAAGTTTCATGTTATTCTGACTTGATTTGACTATGTTTTTATCATTTTATGTGTTTACTAACATACAGGGAGCGCTTTCGGATACAGGACAATATGGGTAGAATATGCCAAATATGACCTTCTGGGTCATCCCAAAATGCCCCTTTTAGCCTAACCCCAAGTTTTTAGGAGTTTTGGAGGCCTCTAGGTAGGACATTTGGAAGGTTGCCTTTGCATGTTTTGTGATAGTCCTAATCGTCTCACCCCGAAGCGATTAGAAATCCATGCATGATTTCCTAATTGTTCTTTTTGCAATGTGTCTCTGATGATGTTTTTATGCTTCTATCAAATTTTGGGTTCATTATGACATGTTTTGATCATCGTTTTGCTATTTTATACATTAACTAGCCGGAGGCCCTAGGGATTGCATGTTTTCCTTCTATCTGCATATGCTATTAACTATTTGCTATTTCTCTAAGTGTAGGATCTCACTACCAGGAACACTAGAGGGGTAGCAAGGAACACATGAACACATGGATGCAAGTGACGATAACGTTTGGCCCACCCATTTCAAATGTGGGCATGCGGAAGACATTGGAAGCGTACCATCCGTTGATGTAACGAACTGTATCAAATGCTCCGAGCCCTAGAGGGGGGGAGATGTATTGTAACTAGATTGAAAGCAACATTAATAAAAAGAGGCCCCACTTTGTTTTGCTTACATCTAGTTTCATTTATGCTTCTTTCCTTCATGCATTGCTTTTCTCGCATTCGTAGGACTTAGCATTTGTGTATCAATTTTTGTTTGCACCATTGGTACGCCGTCACCCCGCATTCAGATTTCAGTGGTGATCATGGTGGGACCCTATCCCCTACTATTGGGATCAAGTTTTTGATCAAAATTTTGTGTTTTTCTTGCAGGTGTTACTCATTCGGGCACTGGACTGCTACTCGTGCCACCCTGTGACGAATACAGACTTGGAATTCATGCCACCCTGGGATGAATACAAATTCATCTCACCCTAGGATGAATATAGACCTGCTATTCATCCCACCCCGGGATGATTAGCTCTCTATACATTTTTTGAGCAGAAACTCAGAGGCATCTGGTTTGGGCAGAGAAGAGGTAGGTTTTCTGAACATCCTCTATGTTTTTCTGTTTCTGTCTCTACAATTTTTCTGTTTTCTTTGCTTGCATAGGGAAGTTTGCTGCATGTTTTCTTTCTTTGCACAAGTAAAAGGAACCACACACACCACGTAATAATATTAACATCAAGGAGTTGGTCTTAAAACCCCAACACTTGATCAAGACCAACGGTGGATTTCATCACCACCTTGGCTTGGATTTTGCATACATAACCCTGATCGCGACTGTTGCTAGACGTAAATCCTGATGAAAGCTGACCAAGTGTAGTGGGGGTGATTCCCAGTGCATGAGGATAAGTCTTCTATGGTAGGTGTCAAAAATAGAGTGATTCCCCTTCCGTACCGCCTATGTTCCACGTACTGTTCTGCTCTCGCGTACCAATAGTTTCCCTCACGTAAGGGCGGGTATATTGAGAGGTTCGGTATAATGGCCTGGCAGTGGTATATTGAAGGGGCGACCATTTTGGAGATATAAGAGCCCTCATCATGCATGAATAACAAAATTTTCTTTACACGGTTTGCACAACAAAAATCAAAACACATTGAACCAGATTTAGGACACACATTTAATCTATAAACGAGATAATCATTTCTTTGTTTGTGTGGTCCCTTTTGTTTGGTGTAGCATAAAAAATCGTAAAGGAGATAAAAACATACATATCTTGTAGAGAACCACCACCATGGTGTATACCCGTAGCCAAGCCCAATCACGGGCAGAAGCTATGAAAAGTGTACAAGGAGGCACCAGTCGCCTCCGTTATAGCCCCAAGGACTTGGTTATACCACCTTGGCAGCTTGACCCACAACGTGGTCCACACTATGCCACTACAGAAAAGGACTATAGAGGCACCCCTTTGGGGGCACTCCCATTCAACATAGACCCTTTCAGGAGGAGTACATACATGGGAAGGCTCCCTTAGATGCTCATTATGAGTGGCCACTACGTGATGAAGTGCTAGAGCAGCATAGGGTTCACAAGGAGGGACCACATGATTATATCATCCCCCTCTACCCCTCATTACTGTTAGAACTAATAGACCAAATCTAGAGTGCAAGGCTCTTCAGATAGGGTGAGCCAACTCCACCCGTCCCTTTCACATGTATGAAAGGGAGCACGAGGAAAACTAGTACATTCCTCAAGAGCAATACACCGCGTGGGAGCAATGCACCTCCGCACCTACTAATTATCAAGATCACCTATTGAGGCCAGAGCCTCAGGTGAATGTCGCTAACCTCGATAGAGGAAAGTGACCCATAGAGATCTCGGATCACCACGACCGAGATAGACATGTAGGGGAGGCATCTAGGCCTCCTAAACATAGGACGATAGAACAAATTGACTTGGCATTTGCCAAACATGCCGCCCGCCAAGCGCAAATCACGCAGCTTAGGCAAGATCAGCAGTAGTTAGAGCAACTGTATCATCTTAACAAAGAGCGCATTCAGTGCCAGATAGATGAATTGCTCTAGAACAATATGCATGAGAGGATTCCAACCCCTCGCATGCATAGGACAAAGATTTATGAGAGGCACAACCCCTTAGTGCGAGACAGGTCTCCATGACCTTATCAAGTGTTGCCTCCAAGACCTCCGAGACCTGAGCGGGAGGCCACCCCTAGAACCAATGATGGGCACCTTCCTCGGGCACCCGTCCATGTTTATAGGTCATGCCCAAAAACTCCTCAAGAAGCCTATGAGGAATTTGAGCAAGAAGAAGAGTGGGCTGAAACACCCTACCAAGGCAGGGGGGCTACCGGCTACCCCTCCATAGGCCTCAAGTTCCTCATAATTCACAATGGGAACAAACCAAAGAAGAGGAAATCAAATCCTCTGATGCATACAAAGCATTGTTAGAGTGCTTAGAGTCTATGGAGACTAAGACTTCAGGGCCCCAAAAGCCCACCTTACGCCAGCTCCGTAGTCACCCTGTGCATCCTTCAGTTTTGGCACCCCCATACCCCGACCACTTCAAAATGCCTCAATTGGCAATTTTTAGAGGGGATGAGGATGCCCAAGAGCACGTAACAAGATTCTTGAGTCAATGCTTTGGCATTTAGGACAATGATGCATTGCTTCTGAGAATGTTTATAACCACGTTCGTAGGCCTTGCCTCGGATTGGTTTACCCAATTGCTGAAGCATAGCATCAACAATCTAGACCAGCTAGTGGACGCGTTCCTTGAATGTTTTGCCTTCAACACCAAGAAGAAGGCATCCTTAAGTGACCTAGCTGGCCTTAAGTAGTATGATGATGAGACCATAGCCGCTTATGGGAATCGATGGAGGACATTGCTTTCAAAGCTACCTTACCTCCCTCCCATGGCCGACATGACTCAGATGTTTTCAAAGAGTTGCATAAGGTCGATCTCCATGCTATTGTAGCTACAACAATATGCCACCCTAGAAGAAGCCCTAGCGCAAGCCAGGATAATTGAGGAGATCAAAATTCAAGATGACGAGATTGCCAAGCCACGCAAGAAAGAGTGGACCAAAAATGCCAAAATTGGGCCCACGCAACCGAAACCCGCCATGGTCAATCAGGTTGCCATAACTGTACCACCGCCTGCACAAATGACATAGCCCCCAAAGGCTAATTATCAGGCAGTTCCTCTTGCTAACTATGAAAAGGAAAACCACAAGCAAGAGCAAAATCAGCAGCGTCACCCTAAGCGACAATTCACACAATTCACAGAGTCTAGAGACTCCTTGTTTGACCGCTTGTTCATGGCAAACCTGATAAACTTGCTAGAAACTCGACCCATAGACCCCAACGTGCCAAAACCCAAGGGCTATAGGGAAGATTTATATTGTAGATTCCATCGGTAGAAAGGACATGACATCTTCAGTTGTTGGAAATTCAAAAACTTGGTGCAAGACTTGATAGACAACAAAATGCTCACGGTGGATAATCTCGTAGCGCTGAGCAACCAACAGATGGACGTCTTCAAAGACCCCTTGCCTGCCCATGATGTGCAGGCAAATACTATACAAGTGAATGAGGTGACACAAAACTACCCCATGCAAGGGTACGTAGGGATGATAAGCATCGTGATATGGAACAAAAGATACCCAAACACGGCCGCACCCACTGCAGCTACAGGAGATGTTCCATCAACGTCACAACCCCCACAACACCCTACACAACCTCCCCCACCTAGACCAGTGGCCATGATTCAGACTAAGCTTACTCAAAGTTTAAGGACCACGTCGGCTAGGCTCTCCATCTATGAGCTCATCCAACAATCATCGCCCCATCGGGAGGCTCTGATGGAGATACTCAAAGCCATTGAGCTACAACCCCAAGAACCCAATTCTTTCAACAACTTTGTGGGACATGTGAGACAATGCACCGAACCGGTCATAACCTTCAGGGAAGATGAACTAAAATTGGTGACTAGTGATATGGTGGATCCACCCCTGCACGTCATCACGTGGGTCAACGGGATTCCATTCAAGAGGGTGTTGGTGGACACTGGCTCATCCAACAATATAATCATGATAGTGGCATTAAAACATCTTAAGTTGCTAGCATCCCACATTGTGGCATCCACCTACACTCTTCGAGCATTCAATGACGCGTTATGCTCGACGGTTGGCACAATTGTCCTACCCATCCAAGTAGGACAAAAGACCATTCCTACATTGTGTCACATCCTTGAGGGTGAGATGGCCTACAATATCTTGCTAGGCCGGCCTTGGATCAGGGACATGAAGTGTGTCCCTTCGATAGCCCATCAATGCCTCAAGTACACATATGAAGGGCAAGTACATGTAGTCCCAGCAGACTTAGAGCCCTTCAAGTTTTGCAATGCGGTGCAGCTGATGCCACAATCGACCCTCCCATCGACACATTTGGACTTTCAATTGAATCCATCCACTCAGGGTCTGATTCTGCCTACATCCCCACTATTGAGTCCCTCAAGTAACCGACCTGGCCCATCTTCATCATCTGTCCCTTCACCAACAATGCCACCTATGGTGGCCACATCGAAGGACAATGGGAAGAAGCCCCTAGAGGAGGTACCACCATTAGTCTCAACCATCTCTAACGAAGAGGTGCCTAGCCGAATGGAAGTCGAGACACCTGATTCACCCCACATGGAGTGGACTCAGGGAGAACTCCCATTCCCTCCCCCTCAATCATCGATGATTACCATTGAAATGGCCAATACGGGCCTGGGGGAGTACCTAGTGTAGAACATAGTGGCAACACCCACACTCGAATCCATGCAAGACATGGGGAGACCTCGCCTCCCCATCGACACTATCTTCCCTTTAGGTTACCCACCAAATCAGACAAACTTTGTATATGGGGGCCTCGAGAATGGCCTGGAACCCTACCTACAAGAGGAAGAGGACGAAGAGCCATTTTTTGAGAATGTTGACTATCTGTCCAACCCGAACTTCGCCTTGAAATACCTTAACCAATGTAATTGGCATGGATATGGATTGGGCAGATATGAACAAGGAATGCACATTCTTTGTCAACCAAGATACCAGATGCCATATGATAAATCAGGAGTAGGGTTCAACCACCCTTTGCCCCTTGACATCTTGGTAGAAACCATGCAAGGCCTAGGTCTAGGCAACAAGGATGGGTTGGCACAAGATCCATATGCCAATCCCAACACAACATATACATTGGGGGACTATCTCCCATTGTTAACAACAAACCTTGTTGACCTCAACAACCCTTCCCCTTTGATCAAGAAAGAGGAAAGTTCAAGGGATAACCTCCAAGAGGGATATAGACAAGATTAAGGGGGATCCTCTGAAGATGAGTCAGAGTATGAGGTAGCACCTTGGGACCCTTTTGAATCTGATAGCAATCACTCGCAAGTGACGCCCATTGATGACTATCAGGAGAACTTCGAGGCAATGTTCCCCTTGAATGCTCCAATCGAGCAATTGCCACCTCAAGAGAATCTAGCCCTCCCATAGAGAGCGAAACAACCTGGATGGGACCAAATCAACTTGCTCAAACAAAATGAGCCTCCCATGCCGACCATAAGGCCAAGTGATCAAGAAATGCCTAGTGGGAGGCTATACCAACAAGAAGAGCACATAGTTGTCGGAGCTAATGAAGGCCTATGGATCTCCGATAGCGATTATGAGGATGAGACTGAGATGGCATATCTCAATCATATGAGGCAACAAGAATACCCCATAGACATTGATGGTATGTTCGAACAGCTAAATATGGGACCAAGGCATAGGTGGCATTTAAATCAAGAACAGTTAAACCAAGTGCTTCATCCACCACTTTAGGCATACAGAGAGCACCTCCCACCTAGAGACCCTATAGGGCCATCAGTGCCAAGGGTAGACCCTATCCTTCTATCCATGCATAGGGCCGATCCTTTTGTGCCAGTACCCACAGAGCCAGATCCGAGGTGCAAGGATCACCAAGGATGTCCGAGTCAACACCCACATGGTAATGGAGACCAAATTCATTCCATCAACATGATCTCCATTGATTTAACCACCCCCATCCATAACCTAGCCGATCCAACATGACCATTGTATCTAGACCTAGATGCCATAGCCTAGGATCATGCTGACTCACCACCATCCCCATCAGAGTACTGGCCTTGCGGTGGGATGTTCCATTTCACCCTAGGACAGACTCAGGATATCTTCCATGTTGAAGAGGAACCCGACGTTCCCAATGCAGATCTAAATTCAGCGAATGATATCCACCTGATCCCAACTCCACACCAGTTGGAGGATGGATCCCACATGTCAGTCGAAGAGACGATTGACGTAGACATCGGTTCTGATCCAATGAATCCACAAGTCATCAAGCTAGGGGTAAGTCTATCCCCCGAAGAGCAAGCCGATTACATTGCCCTTCTCAAAGAGAAGAAGGAGGTTTTTGCATGGTCCTACAAAGACATGTCGGGGCTAGACCCATAGCTAGTCATGCATAATTTAATGCTTGATCCGACAGTCAAGCCAGTCAAGCAAAAGCTACGTAAGATGCACCCAACAGTGGCCTTAATGGTCAAATATGAGCTACAAAAGTTGTTGGATGCACAGTTTGTCATCTGCGTGGATTACCCACCATGGTTGTCCAACATGGTACCCATCAAAAAGCTAGATGGGAGGATTCGCATATGCACCGATTTTTGAGATTTAAACAAAGCGAGTCCCAAGGATGATTTCCCCTTGCCTAGCATCGATGCATTGGTAGACGCTACAATAGGCCACGAAATGCTTTCCCTCATGGATGGTTTCTCGGGATACAACCAGATTCGTATCAATCTCGATGATCAACTAAAAATGGCGTTCACGATGCCTTGGGGGACATTTTGTTATAAGGTCATGCCCTTTGGCCTTAAAAATGCTGGCGCCACCTACCAACGCGCTATGACATACATCTTCCATGATCACATGCATAAAACTTTGGAAGATTATATGGATGATTTGTTGGCCAAATCTCTTTTGCGCCAAAATCATCTCGATGACTTACGCAAGATCCTTGATCGCCTCATCGAACACAAAGTTAGGCTAAACCCCAAGAAGTGCGTATTTGGCATCACATCTAGAAAACTCTTGGGTTTCATAGTCTCAAAATGAGGCATCGAGGTAGATCCAAACAAATTCAAGGCAATCCTTGAGATGCTTCCCCCAACCACCATCAAGCAGCTAAGAAGCTTGCAGGGTAAGGTCACATCAATCAAGCGCTTCATAGCACAGTTATTTGACAAGTGCGACCCATGAATAAATTATTACACAAGGGGGTAGCATTTCATTGGGATGACGAGTGCCAATCACCTTCGATGACATCAAACAATACTTGGCTTCACCACTAGTATTGGCACCACCTAGACCAGGAGTGTCATTCTACTTATACATCTCAGCTACCGAGGTGGCACTGGGCGCCATGCTAGCCCAAAAAAATGAATTACATAAAGAACAAGCTAATTATTATCTTAGCCGCACCTTGGTCAGTTATGAACTTAACTATGCATACATTGAGAAGCTATGCTTGGCAGTGGTATTTGCCACCAAAAAGCTATGCCATTACATGCTGAGCAATACGACGTATGTTGTGTCTAAGGAGAATCCATTATGGTACATGATGAGTCATACTTATCATAGTAGTCGCACGACAAAATGGATCATGTTGTTGATGGAGTTTGACATCGAATTCATTGGACAAAAGTCCATCAAAGGTCAAGTCATCATCGATCAACTAGCAGAGGCTCCTCTCGAAGATGATCAGCCTCTGACCGTAGAGCTACCCGATGATGGGGTCTTCCATGTCTCAGAATCGCCAGATTCTGATGAGCCTGAGTCACAGGCCGACATAACCTTATTTTTTGATGGTTCTAAATGTGAGCAAGGGGGTGGCACGGGAATCATATTTTTCACACCGCAAGGGGCTCCAATGCCTTTATCATTTAAACTTGATTTCCCATGCACCAATAACAATGCTGAATACGAAGCCTTGCTCATAGGTCTTCAGACAACCATCACCATGAACATCAAATGCTTGAATATCTTTGGTGATTCGTTGTTAATTGTCAACCAAGTGAAAGGGGTATTCCAATGCAAATGCCCAGTTCTGCAGGCCTACAAAGCCCTTGTGGATAAATTCTTGGCAAATCTTGAATGGTACGACATCGAGGCACTCCCTCGATCATCGAATCATTTTGCGGACACTATGGCCTCCTTGGGGTCACTAATCCCGCAAGACCCTTCTGGTGAGATGACAACCATTCAAGTCAAAACATTATCACAATCCATGATGGAGCATGCAAGCTCTGACATAACGCCAGGAATCCACCTGATCCAGATTGAACCATCTCAGGATAGGTTCTCTCGAATCCATGATAGTCTGAATCATGCCAACTAGGGGTCTTTGTTCTCCCCGACCCCTCTTAATAGCAACACAATGCTATTTCTACAAGTTCTTTCCCGCTCAGCTTTTGCTAGGGATGAACTTCAAGAGGGATCGGCCATTCATACCATCGAGGTTTCTGATCAGCAGGATTGGTACACACCCATAAGAGACTATCTCAAGTTAGGTAGCCTCCCACTTGGATTGTCGCACGCCATGAAAAGATCATTCAAATAGAAAGCGGCAAAACATGTCTTGCTAGGAGACATTTTGTACCGTCGAAGCTACGAAGGGATCCTCCTCCATTGCTTGGACCAACAGGAGTCCACTTGGGCGATCACCCAAGCGCACGATGGTACATGCGGTGGCCACTTCAACGGTATGGCCATCACAAAGCGCATTCTTTGCATGGGCTATTATTGGCCATCTTTAGAGCGAGATTGTTGTGCATATGTGCGGAAGTGCATGAAGTGTCAACACCATGCTAACTTGACACACGTACCTTCTCAGGCCTTGCAGCCGATCCAATCGGCTTGGCCATTTTTGTAGTGGGGCTTAGATCTCATCGAAAAGATCTCCCCTATGTCGTCAGGTCATCACACGTTCATCATAACGGCCATAGAGTACTTCACCAAGTGGGTGGAAGCAATTTCGCTTACCTCTACGACTAGGCCCCGCATTGCGGAGTTTATTTTACATAACATCATATGTCATTTTGGTATTCCATCCAAGATCATCTCGGATAATGGGACATCATTTAAGAACAAATATGTGCATGCTTTGACAACAAAGTACAAAATTCAGCATAGTTTTTTGACACCCTATTATCCGTAGGCAAATGGGCAAGCAGAGGCATCAAACAAAATGCTAGTCGCCATCCTTAAAAATATGGTCATAGATAATCATAAGGATTGGCACATCCAAATACCACTTGCCCTGTGGGCTTATCGCACTAGCATTCGGATGCCCACTAGGGCCACTCCATTTTTGCTAGTGTATGGCTCCGAGGCAGTCATGCCTCTCGAGTTGGAAATACCTTCCCTGCGCATATCAATGCAAGAGTTCATCGATGATGACACTACATGATAGGCCCGGTTAGACCAGCTTACGTTGCTCGATGAATGATGCATCAATGCTCTCGAGCATTTACGTATCTATCAAGAGCGACTTAAGAAAGCATATAACATGAAAGTTCACCTGAGGGACTTTCAGGTTGGTGACCTGGTCTTAAAAGAGAACCAACAAAATTCTAACTTGTCACCCCATTTAAGGGACAAGTTCATGGCAAATTGGTTAGGTCCTTATGTAATCGATAGTAAAATAGGACCTGGAACATACCGGCTCACCTCTCTTGAAGGAATCAAGGAACTAGAACCCTTGAACATCAGTCATTTGAGGCCATTCCACATTTAGAGAGCCATAGCCCACCCCAAAAGCTCCAAGGATTCCAATAATCGCTTGGTCAACCTAAAATGCTCCAAAGGTATCTATAATCCCTTTGGTCAAACCAAAAGCTCTAAGGATTCCAGCAATCGCTTGGTCAACCTAAAATGCCCCAAAGGTATCTATAATCCCTTTGGTCAAACCAAAACTCAAGGATTCATGGTCACCAAAAGCTCCAAGGATTCCATAATTGCTTGGTCAACCTAAAATGCCCCAAAGGTATCTATAATCCCTTTGGTCAAACCAAAAGCTCCAAGGATTCCCATAATCGCTTGGTCAACCTAAAATGCCCCAAAGGTATCTATAATCCCTTTGGTCAAACCAAAAGCTCCAAGGATTCCCACAATCGCTTGGTCAACCTAAAATGCCCCAAAGGTATCTATAATCCCTTTGGTCAAACCAAAAGCTCCAAGGATTCTCACAATCGCTTGGTCAACCTAAAATGCCCCAAAGGTATCTATAATCCCTTTGGTCAAACCAAAAGCTCCAAGGATTCTCATAATCGCTTGGTCAACCTAAAATGCCCCAAAGGTATCTATAATCCCTTTGGTCAAACCAAAAGCTCCAAGGATTCCCACAATCGCTTGGTCAACCTAAAATGCCCCAAAGGTATCCATAAACCCTTTGGTCAAACCAAAAACTCCAAGGGTTCCCACAATCGCTTGGTCAAAAACAAATATTCAAAAAAAAAAAAACAAAGATAATCAAAAATAACAAAAAAATTGCATCTCACTTTCATGCATATTCTTAAAAATCAAAACACAAAAAAGAAATGAAAACTGCATTAGGCATCGCATACATACATTGCATATTTGTTGGTCATACATGTCAAAAGCACCATAGACTGTAATTACTCGGCAATTCCATCATTTTCCAAATTCAATCCATTTTGTAAAAATATCCATCAAAAATAACACCCTTTGCATTTTTGCCATATCATAGTCAGTTGTCTGCTAATGTCTTTAGGGTTTTTCGTCATTCAGCTGTCTTTAGATTTCTAGTCAAATGTTGTACGAAGTCAGACCGATTTTTACAAGGTAGAGTTTTACTTGGATCACGCCTTGTTACATCACATCCCAACACAAGCTTAAAACACATAAAAATTCCCAAGTTGTGTGAATGCAAGATGAAACCTACAAAGCAGTCTAGGGTACCATATGTGAAAGGTTATCCTGCTCATCCCCCTGTGCGAATGGTTCAAGAATGCTAAGAATTGACAAAAGGACAAGCTCTTCCCCATCCAATTCCCCATAATAAATAGTGGTTTTCACCACTATCAAAAATCCCAAAACACCTTTGGTCCCCAAAGTCATAAGGATTCGTACTACACGTCCCTGAGAAGGATGGGTAGTCATCCCCAAGGCCTAAAAGGATCAATGCCATTCACAAGAAAAATCCCAAAAGTCCACTATCCAAAATTCCAAACACCTTTGATCCCCAAAGTCGTAAGGATTCGTACTACACGCCCCTGAGAAGGATGGGTAGTCATCCCCAAGGCCTAAAAGATCAATGCCATTCCAAAGAAAAATTCCCAACCACCTTTGGTCCCCAAAGTCGTAAGGATTCGTACTACACGTCCTTGAACAGGATGGGTAGTCATCCCCAAGGCCAAAAGGATCAATGCCACTCACAAGCCAAAAACCCACGAGCTCAACTTTGAAATCAAATCATAATAAATCCTCAAAAGGCAACAATAAAAATAATAGTGGTTATCACCACTACTCAAACCCCTTGCTCAAGAAAAAAACAAAAGAGAAAAATAAATAGTGATTTTCATCACTATGTATGAGAGCAAGTATCCCAACAAGTTGAGCAACCGAAAGATGCCTGAGCTTGAATCCTTAGAATTCTCAACATTTGAAGAACCATTTAGGTGATCCTCATTACGGGTTTGGTGGATAGCCTACCTGGCAATGGTGGTATCCTAAATGCATGACGATATGTCTATCACATTAGCTTTGCATGTGTGTAGACCAATGTTTGCATGTGGATGAGCTAGCTTATGGTATTCTAGATTGCACCATAGATTAATCTTACTAAATACAACAAAGGAGTTAGTGGAGCTAATTAGGTGATCCTCAGTACAGGTTTGGTGGACAACCTACCTGCACTAGGCGGTATCCTTACGAATACCACATAAACGAACTCAATCGCACACACAGGGATGTGAAATAACTTGGTCAAACTCAAGTCTGATTCGTACCTTGTTCGAAAGTCTTGTAAGATAATGTACAGTCTTGATTAGTTAGTTAAAGTAGCTGAGTCTCGAAAAACCTTAACTACATTTTAAAACAATTGTCGTACATTTCATTATCACCATCAAAAAATACAAAACAAAAATTTATAAATAATCACATAGTATAGAAAGCCAGTAAATCTTGTATAGTCTATGGTGCCACCACCTGCATACCAAAAAATCATTCCACCCATTCCATATGCATACATCCATATCATGATAGCTAACATCACCAGTCATAATAACATATGCATACATAAACATAAATAAATGTGCATAAAAAGAACAATAAACCATAACAAAGTAAATAATCCAAAAAGAGAGTCATGTATATATTAAGTCAAAAATGCCCTCAGGCTACAATAAAATGGTCCTCTGACCTCACAAAAAAATCAAAAACTCAAAATCCCCAAAGCCTAGGGAGTCGGCCACCATGATCATGTAGGATCGGTGCGATTGGAACTACCCCCAGTGGTGTGGGTCCTATGGGACCTCTCAGGGTGGCTGCTGCCAGCCCTCGCATCATGCCCACTAACGCTACCCTCACCCACCCACTTGTGATGAGAGGATGCAGACTGCTCAGTCTCACTACCTCTCGTACGGTGCGATGATCCACCTCTAGTGAGCTCAAGTAACTGCCCATCGAGGTGGATAATCTCGGCCTCCAACTCCACCCGACATCGACCCCACTCCACATCCCGTCGATGGTACGTAGCCAATGCATCATCTCGCTATGCCAACTGAGCCCGTAGGTGATCCCTCTCGACGTTGTGCTCCTCATCCCATCTCCATAGTAGGTCCTCCAATCATGCTATCTCAGCATGAAACCTAGCCTCCATATCCCCTGGGACTGCCTGAGGCATGGGCATCTCCGGGATGGCATGCTGCTCCGACACCCACTGCTCCGGGATGTCCTATGTATCCGGCTGCTCTGGAACCCCTAAATCATCCCCAGTCAAGTCATCTACCTCCACCATATCCGCATCATCGAGCGGAGCCCCCAACCCTCCATCGGTGCCTCCGCACCCCCATCGCTCTGCCACATCCGGACCTCCTAGAGGCCCCTCACCCCACCATCGCAGCATCGTCCACCACTGGTCATACTCTATAGTCACCTCGACATTGTCCATGTTGGGGACATCAATCATTGCATCAGACTCCTCACCCAATGGCTCAATAATCGACTAGGCTAGAGTCCTCTCATCGCCCCGACGTCGATAGATCAAGGGCTCCCTAGGCAATCCCTGGTGCACCCCAAACTATCGAGTCACCCGGATGTACGGGAAGTACTCTTACTCTGTCCCATGTCGCCCGATCAACCATCTCCCCTTGCACCCATCGGAGCCACTCTCTAGCCTCAGGCTAGGTTGGACAGTCTCGATATGGCTGCAAAAACACCTCCCCTAGAGCAAGACGAGAGAAGGCATCAGTATAGTGCCCTACGACACCTACCCATCGTCGACTCTACCCCTGCTCCTCTGACCTCTACCATAGAGCAGCATACCCAATCTCCCTATCCACCATCTCACCTCGAGTGGTCCAAGGCAACCCCTACGGTCGCTCCATAGCTATGTGCTGCCACCCCAACACTACAAAATATAGTTGCACCCGATCCCCTTCTGCCTCTAGTAGCGGATCTCGTACAACTCATCGTAAAGTTATGCCAATAGTGTCTGACCCCACCTCATAATAAGTGGCACTGCTGTTGGACACTCCACTATTCTGAACACCACCTCAAGCAGGTTCCAAGGGAACCTCACACCTGAGGAGTCGAGAAGCAACATGTTGGAGATGAGGGTCATGAGCAACGCATGCCTCACCCCTAAATGCCCTTCTCCAGCCACCACCGCACTAGAATCCCACCAATCAGGTAGTCCACCTCTGCCCTCTCCATAGCCCTATCCACCCCCATCTTCGTCGCCTACCCAAAGCATCGTGTTGGTGATCATGGGGAGTCATCCGAATGGGCAGTCCATCTATCAAAATCTATAGAATCTGATACACGTCCTCCAAAGTAACCATCATCTCCCCTATTGGGAGATGAAAGGTGTTGGTGCGGGGATCCCACAAATTGATCAAGGCAGTCAGATATGCCCGATCCCCCACCACAGGCTCCAACCGCATCACCTCTTGAGCCCAAGGGCATCAAGCCACTCCCAATCCGCAATGTCAATGCCTCCCGGGCATCAGAGAACATAGTCGGCTGGCGGTGCCGACTCCTAACAACCTGCAAAACACAAACACAATAAAACAAAAAAACAAATTAGGGTTTCAACCTTAATTTAAACAAAAACATTCAAATAAATTGTATAGATGAAAAACAAAGTACAAAAAAACAAAAGTACAAACTGTACAAAAGTATAGATCAATCAAATAAACTGTACAATCAAGAACAAAAAATGCAATAAAAAAATTCATCCTAGGGTTTTAACCTTAAGTGTGAACAAAAAAATCAAATAAAACATAAAACTCATACTAGGGTTTTTTAACCTTAAGTGAAAAAAAAAACAAATAAAAAAATAAAACAAAAAAAATCATACTAGGGTTTTTAACCTTAAGTGTGAACAAAAAAACAAATAAAACATAAAAATTCATCCTAGGGTTTTTAACCTTAAGTGTGAACAAAAAACAAATAAAACAAAAAAATCATCACTAGGGTTTTTAACCTTAAGTGTGAACAAAAAAATCAAATAAAACAAAAAAAATCAACCTAGGGTTTTGACCTTAAGGTGAATAAAAAAAAAAACACAAAATTAATAATACAACACAAAAATTAATACTAGGGTTTCGATCTTAATATTAACACAAAATAAAAAAAAAAAAAAAAGAAATAAAAACAATTATGTGCAAGTTTTTTTAAATTCATATAAAGCAAAAAAAAATAACAAGAAGGAAGGAAGGAGCATCGTACCGGTCTCGCTTCGGCTCCTCCACTCGAAGATCTGGTCCTTGCACTCATGGTGTCCATGAAATTTTGATAGTGCTCCGCTACGCAAACTCGCACTCCTCCTCCCCACAGCTCCAAAACACCAAGAAAAAAATGTTGCAAATGAGCCCAAAAACAAGATTTGGTCTTTTTATAGGTTGTTGGGCCTGTAATCGTCCCACCCTAGGATGAGCACTCTAGTTAGTGCTCGTCCCACCCTGGGATGATTACCAAATTGGTATTCGTCCCACCCTGGGACGATTACAGAGCAAAAAATAAAGCAACAAAAAGAATCCAAAAAATGCACCAAAAATAGCAATAAACTCAAACAAAGGTGCCTTTGCACTGATATTCTTGGCATGAAATACTAATGTCGGGTCACAAATTATCACTATCCTACTCCCTAAGAAGGCTACCATAGCTGGACCGCTCCACGGGAGGATGGATTTTCAAAAATTTCAGCCCCAAGGCGTCACAAAAAAGGGTCAAAACCCACCAAAAAATAGCAATAAATCTGCCAAATAAAGGTGCCTTTGCACCTGATATTCTTGGCATGAAATACCGATGTCGGGGTCACAAATTATCACTATCCTACTCCCTAAGAAGGCTACCATAGCTGGACCGCTCCATGGGAGGATGTATTTTCAAAAATTTCCAGCCCCTAAGGCGTCAAAAAAGGGTCAAAACCCCAAAAATAGCAATAACTAATAAAGGTGCCTTTGCATGACATTCTGGCATGAAAAACTAATGTCGGGTCACAAATAGTAACTATCCTACTCCCTAAGAAGGCTACCATAGTCGGACCGCTCCATGGGAGGATGAATTTTTGATAATTTCAACCCCAATAGGCGTCAACAAAAAGGGTCAAAACCCACCAAAAATAGGTTCGATTGCTAGGAAACTGCACACGTTCAATGGAAAACAACTGAAGGCACCCTTACAAATGTCATCTTGGGTCAAGCGACTCGTCGCTTTTCTCATTTTGGTCATTCCCTCATCGATTCGTCGCTTGAGGGGGTAGTCACACTTAGTCACCAAATCAACAAATACACACCCAATCAAGGAAATGGCATGCATTCAAAGAATCATTGACAAAGACAATCACGCTCCTGCTTGGGGCAGCAAACAAGCAATAATCACAAGCTGATCAAACACTTGGCATTCTGGAATCATGAACTCAAGGTTCCTCAGACAAAAGGTTGCGCCCTTTGCCTATTCATGACTGAACAATGTCCAAGATCAAGTAACACCTCACCAAAAAAGGTTAACACTTGAGTTAAGCTCCTTAGCTCGTCAGAAGCAAGGATTCAAGAATGCATGCCCTTTCCATACTTGGGGCATCAAAATTTGGTTAGGTTACTAAGAAACCCTAATCATTAAGTGCTTTGGTTATCTATTTTTGCTCAGCACTACGCCACGCATAACGCATCCCAAAAAGGGGCATCTATAGACACCAAAATAACACCAATCTGATTATGCGACTACAAGCACTGATCGAGTTGGCATACATAGCCCCTAGGGCAGCCCCTAGAGGTTAAACAGTGGTCCTAACCACTCCCAAATCAGTTTTGGAAGGTCAAAGGTCAATTTGGCACCTTTTAAGCACTTTGCTCCCTACTCGTCCCACCCTGGGATGATTAGAATCCTATTCGTCCCACCCTGGGACGATTAGCAGCAATCGTCCCAGGGTGGGATGAGTAGCAGGTTTGATTGGAAAAAATTCAAACCTCGATAGGTCCACCACTTAACTGTGCCTTCAGGGCATGCAATTGTGAGGAACGACTTCAAATCAGAGAGAGGGACTTCAGTCAAGCATGCCCTGATCATGGAGGCCTCATGCAAGGAGACTCTAAATCAGGGAGGAATCTTCTCTCCCAAAAAAGGCATGGCAAGCCAAGTGGCGCCCTCGCATGCGCATTCAAAGAGAGAGACCCTAGGTCTATAAAAGGGTGAGCATCCTCACCCCAAAAAAGAATAGAGCTGGAGCATTTGGAGCAATGGAGTGCTGCCAAATTGTACCCACATTCCCCTTTGTGCTTCTTACATCCCTAATTTCTCTTTTGGAAGAGAGGTTATCGGGTGAACACTAGGAATGCAATCCCAACCCAAAACCCAAGCAATCAGCCACAATCCCACACCAAATTCATTGACACAACCCCCTAGGAGGTTTTGGACCCATCCCAAGTGGATTGGTGTCAAAACCAGACCCCAAACGACGGGCGTCCTGCCCCCGGGCGCCCCCCAAACTATCGTAGTCCTAATCGGCTCACCCTGGAGTGATTAGAAATCCATGAAGAATTTCTCTACTATTATTTTTGCATTATGTTCTATTTGGTTTACTTATGCTGCTGTTCAAGTTTCATGTTATTCTGACTTGATTTGACTGTGTTTTTATCATTTTATGCGTTTACTAACATACAGGGAGCGCTTTCGGATATAGGAAAATATGGGTAGAATCTGCCAAATATGACCTTCTGGGTCATCCCAAAATGCCCCTTTTAGCCTAACCCCAAGTTTGTAGGAGTTTTGGAGGCCTCTGGGCAGGACATTTGGAAGGTTGCCTTTGCATGTTTTGTGACAGTCCTAATCGTCCCACCCTGGAGCGATTAGAAATCCATGCATGATTTCTTGACTGTTCCTTTTGCAATGTGTCTCTGATGATGTTTTTATGCTTCTATCAAATTTTGGGTTCATTATGACATGTTTTGATCATCGTTTTGCTATTTTATACATTAACTAGCCGGAGGCCCTAGGGATTGCATGTTTTCCTTCCATCCGCATATGCTATTAACTATTTGCTGTTTCTCTGAGCGTAGGATCTCACCACTAGGAACACCGGAGGGGCAGCAAGGAACACATGAACACACGGATGCAAGCGGCGACAACGTTTGGCCCACCCATTTCAAATGTGAGGCATGCGGAAGACACTGGAAGCGTACCATCCGTTGATGTAACGAACTGTATCAAACGCTCCGAGCCCTAGAGGGGGAGACGTATTGTAACCAGATTGAAAGCAACATTAATAAAAAGAGGCCCCACTTTGTTTTGCTTACATCTAGTTTCATTTATGCTTTGTTTCCTGCATGCATTGCTTTCTCGCATTCGTAGGACTTAGCATTTTTTGTATCAATTTCGTTTGCACCATAATCTGGCACGCCGTCACCCCGCATTCGGATTTCACTATAACTTTATTTTACTATAAAGGAGGTCTTGGATTATTTTTATATTGAAACATCTATGTATTTTTCTATCTATTAAGGGCTTTGACTTCATTGGAAATAATTTTAAGTAGTTTCTTCATCTTATTTAGCTTAAGTAAGGACTTGTATAGGGATGTTCTAAAGCATGGAGAGAATTTTGAGCCTTTATAGGGTTTATGGTAGGAGTAGATTATAAAGTTATAGGCTAGATGAATGGATGTGGCTGATAAGGTGGTTGAATGCTTGGAAATATAGGCATAAGGGGTTTGTGAGCTAGTATTCCTCTTTGAATTAAGTAATTTTTAGCTTGGATGGATATCCCATAAGCTACTGGCAGAGAGTTACCTCCATTAGACTTAATCATCATGGTGTTTTCTCAATTAATAGATTTTAAAAAGTAAATATATGCCATAATTGGAAAAGGGCATATATTATCAAGGATCCTATACTATCTCTTGTGAAACCATATATTGAAATAATCCATGGTATCCATGGGTGCTCTCTTAATAGTGGTTAATTGCTCTAGGAGAGACATACTATCTACCTTCTCTTTGAATTTTTCAACCAACAAGTCTACAATTTGGTCCTAGATTTTGATTGAACTCATGGTAATACTTATATACCATTCTAATGCCTTCCATTTGAGATATACCACTAACAACTTGAGAGCCATATTTTACTCCTTGATATTATGTATTATTGTCATGACCCTCCCTTGGTGATATATTCATTAGAAAATAAAAGCAACATGGATGAATGCTCTTTCATGTAACAACATATCATGAAACACATATACAAATTATATTAATAAGTTATGGGTGAGATCTATTGCTGATTGACGACCTCTCCTTGTGGTTTTATTTGATACAATCTTCTTGAAAATGAGAATTCCCTAGTTATGAAAAATAACCCTTGCAAAAGAAAAGTAAATGTTTGATTTTTTTGCTTCTTTGTTACCTTTAAAAAAATATAGAAAGGAATTTATCTTTATTTGGTATCATTGGGTTAGAATAAATAAGGAAATATTAATATTTTGTGTTTAAATTCTACTATAGTGCAGGCATTAATTTAATAATTCTTGTTGCTACTTCCCATGGAAAGGAAGAATTACTCCTCAAAGGAGAGATTTGTTAGTGAAATATTTAGTAACCCAATGTTTGGATATTTATAAAATTATTATGATGCTTGTCATTTCACTATTCCCTTCTTCTTTAAAAAAAAGAGATAGCCTTTTAAATTAACATGGTTGTTTAGACAATGATGTGGAAGGACTAATGGTTGTATCATTTTTGGTTTGAGCTCAACAATGACTAGCTATTCTTAAAATAATTGGTAATGATTTTTGAGCCTTCACTTACCTAAGAAAGGAAGGTATATTAAAATGTTAAACCTACTACTATGATGATGGAGAACAATAGTAATTACCCCATAATACATGGGTTAATAGCTTCCATCATCACCCAAATGGAGGGGAGACATGCACATGTCATGGAGATAGAACATAAATCCCATATTAATTACCCATAATATATTTGTTGATAGCTTCCATCATCACCCAAATGGGGGGATGTGCATGTGTCATGGAGATAGCGCACAACTCATGAAACCACCCAAGAAATTTGGATAGTGGAGGAAGAACCTTACTTCTAGAAAAAAAAGAAAGAGGGAGATGAAGTATTGGGTAGAGAGCAGAGTGGGTGGTACTACTTGAAAAAGTTGGGATTGCAAGCTCAGGGAGTGGAGAAGAGAGGTGAACAAGACCCGTGCGACAAAAGAAAAATGATTGATTCACTGGTTGGAAAATTTGGCAATACGAAGGTAGACCTAAAAATCCTTTTATTTTTTAGCATGGAACTAGTGAAAAGATTTCTCTTATTATTATCAACCTACAATTTAAGTTTCAAGATATTCAAGTTGGGCTAAAAACATCTTTCCTTTAGTAGAGTTTTCGATAGTAAAGGTTTCCTTTCACATGTTGTTGTGTTAGCTACAGAAACAAGTTTTGGGATATGGAATAGAAAAAAAAAGCCCAGTTTCTTTCGTCGGATTTAAGGTATACTAAATCCGGTCTACGTACTATGGTATAAGAAAGGAGATAGGGTGGAGACTATGCTACTTATACCATAGCTACCTAGAAGCTTGGTAAAGCTTTCATTTTTTATATAAAACCATAGATTCATCGAAAATCAGGAAAGAAAAGGAACCCTAATTCTGTTGATGTTTTTAGCACTCCTTAATGCTTATGTGACTGGAAACTAAGTTGTAGAATCGCCCAATTAAGCTATTATCAGTAAGGAGGATGTAAGTGAATTTTTAGACTTCCAAATGTAATTTTTATACAATGAGTTTTGTAGAAGTGAGTCTGAGAGTGCTAGAATTCTGCGTGGAATTAAGACAGACTCAGTCTGAATTAAACAACCAAATTTGGTAGGTGTTAATAAATTCAATACCTTACATAAATACTGATGGATTTCGTGGTTCATGTACGTTGAATTTTTGTTGTTGAATTGTTTTTCAGCACCACGAAAGAAGAGACTTTATGTAAAATTTTGTGTGACATACTTGATAAGAAATTATTTGACTTATGATAAATTTCAGGTGTAAATTTTGTGTGATGTGATTGAATAAAACTTATGAAGGGAATATATGGTTTAAGTTAGAATTTAGATGTAAAACCTATGTGATGTGTTTATTTCCTCAGATTAAGTTGAAATAATTGAGATATATGAAGAATGGGAATTTCTTAGAAGCAAAATTTGGGTGTTGTTTTATACTTCGAGGTAAGAATTCAAATGAATGAGGTAAGTTGAAGTTTCCTTTCGTAAATTTGTTCTTTGATAATAGTGATATTTGATGTTGTAAACCTAACATAAAAATTAGAATGTGCTTATGAAATATGAAAATGAATTTATATTTATTTAGTTGTTTAATTTGAGGCAGTTTTAAAGGATTTAATCTGTAGATTAAATGTAGATCATTTTGGTTTAAAATGAATTTATATTTATTTAGTTGTTTAATTTGAGGCAGTTTTAAAGGATTTAATTTGTAGATTAAATGTAATTCATTTTGGTTTAAAATGAATTTATATTTATTTAGTTGTTTAATTTGAGGCAGATTTAAAGGATTTAATCTGTAGATTAAATGTAATTCATTTTGGGTTTAAAATGAATTTATATTTATTTATTTATTTTATTTGAGACAAATTTAAAGGATTTAATCTGAAGATTAAATGTAATTCATTTTGGGTTTAAAATGAATTTATATTTATTTACTTAAATTGAGGCAGATTTAAAGGATTTAATTTGTAGATTAAATATAATTCATTTTGGGTTTAAAATGAATTTATATTTATTTATTTATTTAATTTGAGGTAGATTTAAAGGATTTAATCTAGATTAAATGTAATTCATTTTGGTTTAAAATGAGGTTATCTTTATTTATCTATTTTAAATCAGAGGTAGATTAAAATATTTAATCGGTAGATTAAGTGTAATTCATTTTGGTTAAAAAATGAATTAATCTTTAGATTAAATGCATTTCATTTTAGTTTAAAATGAAATTGATTTTATTAAGTGTTTAGTCTAAGGGAGACTAGAAAGGAATTAATCTCCAGATTAAATGAAATTCAATTTAAGATCTAAATGAATAGATATTTATTGTGTTTGATCTATTTCTAATTGATAGGAATTGGATAGCTTTTGTGGAAAGGTAGAATACATTCATAGATCAATTTAGGAAAATTGATAGGTTTATATAACATCTTATGGAATCAATTTGCCTTAATGAATTGAAGGACTAATACATTTTGTGTTGATACTGGTGGTAGGAAAGTTTATGTGGAATAGATTGAATGAATAATATATGTATTCTTTTAGGGTAGATTAAAATATTAATTTATGTTTAGGGAGGATAACATAAAATGACTTAATTATGTTTTGAAAAGGATAGATATTATGAGTTGTTATGATTGGAAAAAGGAATAGATTAAGTGATTTGTCTATGTTCGAATGAAGGATAGATTAGAAGAGTTATATTTATTTGATAAAGGTTAGGGTAAATGACTCACTTGTGTTTAAATGAATAAACATTAGTGGTTTGCTTTCCACTTGATTGGATGTTTAAAATATGTTAATGGTTAAGTTAGTGCTTGGAAGAATTCATTAGTAGGAGAATGTATCTCTTGGAACTAGAAATGTATTAGCGGATAATATAGTACATTGTGATTAATTATTGTTGGTAGTATAAATTATGCTAAGAGGTATCGTGAATGATTAGTACTTGCTTAAGAGGGAGAAGGTTCTCTCCTTTATAATATGCTTACATAGGAAATTCATTGGGAGGACTATGGGGTCCTCTCTAATGAGTTATCTTGTGCATTATTATATCAAAGTACAACACTTTAAATTTTAAGAGAAGGTATTTCCTTGAGCTTGGATTGAGGGAAAAATATATTCTTCAAAGGATGAACACAAAGTTCATCCAAGGGATTTATGAGGTTTTCTCAAGACTACGTGACATGGATTAATGGACCTATTCATGTATTTGAGAACATAGGAAAACAGAGGTTCCTATGCTCGTATGATGATGGATGTGTCATAAGGGATTATGGATTCCCTTTATACAATTGTACTTGAGGCAATTAAATATAATGAAAAGAAAATGACACTATTTTAGATTGGGTTTATTCCCCATGAGGGTTCCCAATATATATCTTGTGTCTCATGTGTGATGATTATTGCTCATTCATGTATTTATATCATGGTTTCTAGACTATTTTATGAAAGATGAATATGGTTATAAGTTCATAATGTAAAACATGTGAATGGTTTATATATGTTAATATTTGTGCAATATAATGGCTTTGCTCATGGATCTTGACTAGTGGAAATACTAGAGTGAGAGAGATGGCCTATCTGTAGCACACTTAACCTACGTAGATGGAATTACGTATGGTGAGGATATATGTTTTTCTAATTAATGTAAAAAAATTCTCTCTTGAGTTTGGCTGGAAAATTTTGGGATGTTACAATCATGCATAAGCTAACAATGTGATGTAAGCGCTTAGTAGGCATAGTAGAATATTCAATGGTAAAGCATGGTAGTGATTTCAACACTGAGGCTGGAATTGGGTCCCATGTTGCAAGAGGAATAGGTGGTTGTAGGGGACCTTTGTTATTATAGGTTGGGTATATCCTTGGAGGTTGGTTCTATTGCACAATCATGTTATAATGTTGGTGCCTTCTTATGGACCCTTGGTTTAGGAGTAACACTAGCATTTTTGAATTTACTCTTGAAATGGACCTAGTACTAGGTCTTGTACTCATAAATATTGGGGTCCTTTATTCTTAGTGGGGTCACCAGGTGAATATTTTATCCTTAAATAAGTAAGAATATTAATATATTCATGAGAATATCAAAAAATGTGGACAAATTTATCCCATTGGGTATGCTAGATAAATTATTAATCACTCAAAATATTGTGGCCATCTGGGCAGTAGCTAGGTGCACCCAACACTCACACATCACATTAAGTGAAACAATAGGAAGCTCTACAAGCTTGGGATTAGATCACATGCCAAAATTGAATATTTTATCAATTTGGGATCCTTATTTGATATGATATTTAATGCTTGCCTTCCTAAACTATTTGTATTTGACAAAGAAGAAAGGAGAGAAATACACAAAATAAAATCGTAATATAACAAAGGCAATGCACAATAATCAGAAGACCCTTCGATGTATTAGTAGAATAAAATAAATACATGCACCATTTATTATCAATCGATTAAATGAACATGGTTTTAATCTAAATTTAAACATTTAGATACAAGATGCATATAAGAAATAGGGTAGAGAAAATATAGCAACAATTTCACATATAATATTTCCTTTATAGATATGTTAGATTAAAAGAGGCTTTAAGTCTTTAAAAAAACAACTTAAGGATTGATTCTATATTAATACATATAAGATAAGTGAAAGAAATTTACAAACAAGACTAGATACTAAGCACTACTTTGTAGTTCTCCAATATCCTATAATAAAAATGGAACTATTATTATAAGAAACAACTAGGGTTTCTTCCCTTTAAAATTGTATAAGAAATCCATAATTTCCTCCCTAAACTTGAGCAATGGTTTGATATTCATTCAATGTTCATGGGATTGAGGTATCTAGATCTAGAGCCTTTAATGCTGGTGGGTCGGGGGTCTCTAGATCAGAGCCTCTATAAATTTTGATTTTAAGAGGCTAATTGCTCTTCCTAGAATTTCATGTCTAGGTTGTTCAGGTAGGTGGACTTGAGGCTCTTCCATAGCTACTACATTTATGAGTCCATCTACTCTTTTCTATATTATCATGTTTTGATGTTACCTGTAGTAAAGGCCTTCACCTATCATGGGGTTTTCTACTATGAGTGAGTGAAGGGTTGGTGGAATTTTTTTGAAAGGATGTTGCAACCTCATTTTTAAAATCATATCCCATGGGATCAAACTATTTATCCTTTGATCAAATGATTGATGGAAATCCTCTCAATATTCCATTTTGCTTGCATCCTCCTTCCTAGGTCATCAATCATTAGGATCAGATGGTTGGCATGAATTTTTGATGTTGTACCACCAAAGCATACTTATAACTCTCATGAGCTATTTGATCTACCACCCATCCAAAGGTCAACGATGGTTCTTTAAATTGATTGATAGAGAGGTTTACTGATGGCCATGTGGGTAGTCACTGTGAGATGATAATGATATAAAAATTCATTCATAACCATTATCCTTGTTATATTTCAGCCAATGGTGAGGTTTCTTGGTATATTTGATTTTTTTTTGGATAATGTGGGTCATAAATAATTGAGATTATATGGTCCACCAAAATTTATTACCTGCATGATTTAATATATCCTTTGAACCTCCATGGGCGTCTAGATCTACCACCTATCTATGATCGATAGCAAATCTTCTTTTAATATTGACTTGATGGGATAGCCACTTAACCTTCATAGGCTACTAATGCATTTTCCATGTGTATCAAGTTTCAACTAATTATGAGGATTTACTTTGATAATTTCATCAATGGCCTTCTAAAATGGCATGGGCCATTGGATGAGAAATCAATGGTCTATGGTGCATTGAAGGCCTCTTTTGTTCGCTTCAATTAGAATTGATGTTGATTATTTGATCAAATGAGATCGACGGTCCATATTTATTTGCTATCTCAATATTATTAATATACCCATAAATTAGTGCCTACTATGGATCAATGTGATCAAAAACCTATGTGACATCAAAAATTTAACATTAATCTTCCTCTCCAAATTAGTGCCCTCCATAGATTTATAAAATTGATAGTGCACATCAACCTTCACTTTCTCTTCTTCTTCCAGTCATTGATTTTCTCCTTGCCAAGGCCATCTTATAAAAATGGCCAAGGCATACTCCTCTTGGGTGTAATGAAATTTCACTACATATATTTGGCCACAAAGTGGCTTATGAGACCTTGCTCTCTTTAAGTGACATTCTCATCTTGGGAGATCTTGTAGAGTTATTCCTTAAGGAGTATAGATCTTGTTGCCCTACCATAAGGGTATTATCTATATCTATGCCTCACTATGTGGATTTTCTTTGTGGAATATTATTTGTGGATGAATGATTTGATATTTATATATGTTGGAAATGATTTTTTTTAATGAGAATAAAATTTCATAACAATTATAAGGAATAAAATATTTAAAATAAATGTAATATTTCATCCATTTCACACTTCAAATAACTCAAATTTCCATATAGTATTATTCATGTTAAAAATATAATATAATTTTTATCATAATTTACCTTCATGTCCTTCCAATACATAGGTATTTTAACTTACCTTTTAGGTGGGACTATTGCATTTCCTTTTCACTAGTTAGTGCCCCTTTGATTCTAAATATATTGGTAGGGTGCTTGGCTATATTGGCTATTCCAAGGAACCTATTCCTAAAATATCATGAGTTTATACCTTACCCCCATCCTTTTTTTTCTTTGAATAAGCTATGTGTGGCTTCTATTAGAGACCACTCCCATTACAAAAACAAAACATTACATTGCTTTCATTACATTTCTATCAAATTAATTAAATCATATCCAAATTGCCTTTCTATCAAAAATATTCTTCATATGCCTTTCTTATCAAAGATATTTTCCATCTTCCTCACTGTTAAGTTTTTGCAATGAAATTCTTCTTATCATTTCATACAAATGCCTTCTAAAATTGAAAACTTATCAAGATAAAATTCATCATCATAAATGTCTAAAATATTTTCTACCCAATTTTTATATCTATAATTATAAATATATTATCTATAACAATCTAAGAGTTTCTTAATACTATTTTTTAGGGTTCTTATTCATGCCCCTAATATTCCAACATATTATTTTCATTGTTATTTTTTGCTTTATTTGTGGATTTAACCCTATTTATTATTAACACTTGCGATATTTGCTTTTGTTTTCCCATATAAATATCCCTCTAGGTTTATTTTTCTCTTTGTTTTTTCTCCTAGGGTATTCCTCTTTTTTTTCATTTCCACAAATACTTTCATCTTCATCCATCTCTTCAATCTTCTCACACTTCTCAAAGTAAGACTTATCATCTATAGGTTTATCTTGTTGTAAAATATTTGTGGAACAAGGAATAACCTCAAAAGTACATTCTTGTTTGTATTACTCTGGAAACCCTAAAGTGCAAGGACTCTCTTCCAAAGAAATTATCTTCTTATTCTACCCTAAAAACACTAAATTGTTATATACTTCCTCCATTCTCATTTCTTTATTATGCTACTCTTGAAATCCTCAAGTGCAAGGGATAACCCATATACCACTTTCAATTTTATTACGAGGAGAGGATTTTATACTACTTGAGGAAAATGAAGATGATTTACCTAGAAAGATCTTGATCTCTTCTATCATCTTTGTGTTTGGATTTTCCTCCACATTTACCTTTGCACCTTTAATTCCTTCTAAAATTGAACTTACATATTGTAATTTCTCATCCCTTATATCTTTCTTTGTTTCTTATAACTATTGATCCAAGTGAGTTATGGTGATATTTTTCATAATATGTATATAGGATTTATTTACCCCTTATTTAGGAGTGGAATATACTTGATTTGATCTACCTTTTATTAATGTATGATTTCCTTTCTCCGCATTGAAGTTTTCTTACGACCAAAATTTCTTGTATCTTTCTTCATAGTTTTTCACTTTTCAAACTCTTGCCAAGTGGCCAGTATCATAATAATTGCAACAACTAAATATGATGTTTTCATAATCTACTTGTTGATCTCATTATCTTGATTCAAATTTAATATTAATGGATTGTGGGAAAGGTTTTGAAATATCCATAGCAACACATGTTTTGGTATATATAGCATGCTTCCACTCCTTAATAGTTAGTCCTTCCTTGATGAATTCTCCTAGGGTATTTCAAATATTCTTCAAAACATCCTTATTGATAAGCTAATATGGAAATCCAAAAAGCCTAATCCAAATAGAAAGCTTCTTAATAGTTTTTGTCTCACTAGAATAAATTTCATTCCATGGTCTTAAATGAAGGGTATCTCTCTCTCTAAACCATGGGCCACCACTCAATATGTTATCCTTGGTTTATGAATTAGAAAATATGACAAGGAAAAAGTCTTTAAGAAGAAAACTTATAGAATAATTTGAATTCAATCCCTACTTCCACTTGATCCAATCTTGAATCTCTAAAACCCTTGGCTAGGATCTAAGGGAACTTACATATTAACCCCTTTATTGTCAAAACCATTATATCATGGTCAATCATCTCATCCTTTATGGCCACTTTTGGTGCAACATATGCTACTTGTATCGATATTTCTATATATTTGATGTTCCACTTATATTCAACTTGGACATCCATACTTCTAGCTAGGGCATCCTCATTTCCTATTAGGGCTTTCAAATATGACTTTCATTCCAAACTAACAAGTGGGGTTGGGGCTAGGGATCACTCCTAGCTTGTGCTCCCTCTTGGCTCTCATTCCCTCTCAACTTGCACTTTATACTAGCTCACACTTCCTCCTAGCTTTCACTCCCTCCCATATTGCACACCCTCTTGGTTCACACTCACTCCTATCTCTTATTTCTCCTGATGTTACTTTGCTTTGGTAATTTTTTATAAATAATATATATCACATTCATGGTAAGGATTTGAAGCATTGATACACTCTTAATGATTCAATACTCTTTCACCATATCTAAAGATCTCAATATTAGATCAAAATCCCTCTTAGCTTGCACTTACTCAGCTCATACTTCCTCCTAGCTCACATTCCATCCCATATTGCACTCCCTCCTAGTTCACACTCATTCTTGCCTCTTATTTCTCTCAGTGTTCCTTTAAATTATTTTTTAAAACAATACTCATCACATTATTGGTAAGGGTTTGAAACATTGATACACTTTGAATGAATTTATTACTCTTTTTCCATATCTAAAGATCTCAATATTGGCTTACACTCCCTCTTGGATCACACTCACTCCCAGATTGCACTTCCTATTGCAAAATATATAATATAACCTTACTCCTATCCTTACTACACTCTATAGTAACTTTAATTGTTGAATTGAATTGGTCATCGCTACTAAGTGGGTCCAAATGGATAACATGGCACTTTATCGATGTGGTACTTGAGGTGGTGAAAGAATTTTTTCTATGTAAATATACCTATAACAATTTATATCCATAAATTTACTCAAATATCAAAGTGGTAGTCTATAATTTATTGATGGTATATGTAGCTTGAGCATCCAAATTATGACGAGTGTCCTTGTAATGATGGACTGAAATTCAAAATTTAATTTTTTTGAGTTCTTGTACTATATTTTTATAGGAATCTAATGGATCAAGCACCACCTATCCATATTGAATGGATAAAAATATTCTATTTTCTTAAACCAATCTTCTTAGAATTATCCAAAATAAAGAGAGAATTTTTTTTGGATGAGAAATATCCACTATTTACTAAATTTTTTAAGAAGCAAGATACTAGTAGATAAAAGAACAACTCTTTCATTGTAGTTGGATTAGAATATAAGCTTGCACATTGAAGCATGAAAATATGCCATTCAAATCTAGCATAGGTTTGAATAGATTTTTGAGAATTCAAACACCAAACAAGTAGGTATAATAGAGGTCAACCTTACCAATTTTGATCTATCAGATATTGATGGAGGTAAGAAGTATATCAATCAGTTAAGAGCTATGCCATTGATAATGTAGAAGGAAAACTAAAAGATAGTTCTAATATGTAAAAATTATCCCCAATAACACATATTGAGCATTGGAACTTCTATCACATGATCCACATGCTTTTGAAAGATCATAATGTTCCATAATTTCACAAATTTTTAACTCAAGAATATTTTCTAGCATTATGTAATCTTGAGAAATATTAGAAAACTTACCCAAGGTTAGGAACATCCTCAAAACGCTAAAAGGGTGTCAAAAAAAATAACTTAGATAATCCAAATATAAGTAGGAAAAAGAACTCCAATAAGAACTCAAAATACTAATCTATGGATATCTCAATAAAAAAAGGTCATAAAACCATATTTTTTAGGAGCAATATTCGAAAACATCAAGAATCCATCAAGATTTTCAGATTTGGTGTGACACTTCTTGGGGCCTAATAAGAATGTTTTGAATCTTCCATAGTGATAACATGTCCATGCATTTCAACCTATAAATATTCCTGCCCTTTCAAAAGTGGATTATAGATTCTAGAGCTATTGAGAATATAACTAAGCATTGTCATATCTTTTTTAACTACAAGCAATAACATAGTAGAGAGAATTATCATTGATGATTCTTAAAACTTACAAACCCTTCGATACAGTAATATGGTCCTATTAGATTCCACTTTTGGAGAATTATTCATGTATTGAGAGTTGGAACCAATATCATTTGTATTTAATGCATCACACACACCAATAAGAAGGTGAAATTTTGGCTAGATTGATGGATGTTCAAAAGTATTAATCATAATTTAAGATATTCTGCTTCAGGTTATTATGATGAGTCAAATTGAATGTATAAGCTTTGTGACACATTATATTGTTTTGATTAGAAAGGATTTGTTACTTTGTTGTCTAAGACCAATAATAATAGTAATTGATACCATTAGTATTTAGGATACACTAGTTTGGACCCTTTAGGCACATGAGTTGTATTCCATATATATATATACACTCAATTGGTTATATGGTATTGAAATAGGCCCCACTCATATTACATCATCACCACATAGTGGTATTACAATAGTTTGGCTATTGGCTATTATGCATGTATCATTTGAAAATATTTGAACCTAGGTATCCTCAAAGTCAAGGAATCTAGTCAGTTGTGCTAATATCATTTGCTAAATTAATCTTACAGTTTACCCATGGAATTTTAACCTTGAGTTGTGGTGTGAAACTTTTCACTTTCTACCAATTGTTACAAATCCCATGGAAATATTTCTATTTATGGTTGATGATCTATCATTAATAAATTTTCCCAATGGATTATGTAAGAAGATTATATTTAAGTAACATTAAATTGAGTCCTTTCCCAAGTAACATTCTTGTTATGCCTCTCATCCTTTATATCTTGTTCATAATAATACTTATGGGACTATGGTAGTTTGTTTCTTTGTGATAAATAGATACTCGACCACTATAAGTAATAATTTTACTAGATTATTTTATTATTTACACTATTAGATCTAGGGGAGTGATCCTTTTCAAAATTCAAAGACTTCAAGATGTTAGAAAAAAAATGGAGTGGAAAAATTTAATTAAATTCTTCAAATAAGAATAATAATAAAACTTTTGAGGTTCTTTTTGATTATTATGACATTTATTATTAGAAAACTATTTACTATGCCCTTCACCATGGAAATGATTCACTGTATGTCATATGCAAGGTAGATGGAGCTCAATTTAAAGGATGAGATAATGTATTTTGGAACATATATCATCAAGAAGATACTTAACCATATAGTCAAATGGATAGAACTTTATGGTAAATGGAGATGATAGCGTTCCTTACTTTTTTATTTCTAGATACTTGATTAAGTTAAATGGGCACATATCCACATTTGCAAAAAAAATAGTCTTTAGCATAAGGTATCAAATGCATTTACATTGGGTATAATGATGAGTCAAGATATACCAACTCTATGATCTAGTCAACTAATAATTTATTACTAGAGAGATGTTATTTTTATGAGATTCCATCCAAAGCATATTTGGATTTACTTAGATATTATTGTTGAACCTCCAACACTTTATTTGGATCTTCTTGATATAAATCCTTTACCACATAACCTTATTTTATATTTTAGTTAAGTAGTTGCTCGAAATATCATAGTTGATCCTCTAGATGAGTAAATTTCTCTTGGTTCATTTTCTAATCATTTGGTTGCTTTAAATACTATTGTCAATCCTTCTTATCCTAGATTTGTAGTTGAGTACGTTAATCCTCATTCCTATAGCAATATAACTAGGACTATATATTTTCTCCATATTTTTATGATGTAGATATATCCTTGGTTCTCAATATTACTGCTATTGATGAGTTTCTATCTCTTATAACATTTTCCATTGAAATTCAACCTATGTTAAAATATGCTAGGTCTTACCTTTAGAATTTAGATAGAATATTGGAGTAAGAACATCCTAAAAATACTAACAACCTCATGCATTTTTTAGAAATATGGATGTTTATGGAAATCCAACTATTTGTTGTGAATAATACATCATTGATGATGTAATCCTCCCAACCTCATGTCTTGTTTAGTAATTTGGATATCGATACATATCCTACTATTTATTGTGAATAATACATCATTAATGATGTATCACATTATGGTTATGAGGATTATAGGCATTTGAGAAGGTATTTGTAATTCTCGATCTTGTACATTCATGATTTTCATATATTTATTCTTTTATCACATCAATGCTAATTTTGATTGTAGTGTTTAAATATATTCTATATTTTAAACATTTGGTATAATAGCAAGCTAATATTAGAACAAAGTATTTTACTTGTGAAGGTGATAACATTTTTGAAGGATGAGAGAGACTATCAGGGTTCATGATAACATATTTCCATTTGAAAATAAAAAAAGGAATAAAAACAAAAAAGAATCAAACACAAGTTTTGATAAAGGAAAAGGCCTTGTCGATTAGAGGAGAAGAAAAATTCTTCTTTTTTATTCTTGTTGGTATTTGTAGGTGTTGCAAGTATTTATTTAATATTGAAGGAGTTGCAAAATCATCTAAGAAGTATTTAGTTTATGCCAAAAGAATTTATATCATGAAATTGATTACTGTCATTTGGTGCAAGAAACATGTTGTCTAAAGAAAATAATGATACATTTGGAGCATTCCCCATTAGATAGTTTTGAAAATAATCCTATTCATGTATTGTTGATTTCATTTATGTTGGATATGTGTAGGAGTGGATCGAGACTATTTGTACATGATTTTTTCTAAATATTAGGCCATCACAAAATAGGTCCATTTAAAAAATATTTGCCATCTAGAGTTGTCATCTCAATGAACTATCATCTAGAGATATTGTCTGGAGAAGAGATTCCATTTGGAGATACCATTTGGATAAGAGATTATATCTAAAGAAGAGTTGTTATTTAGAGAATATTAATTTTCTAGAGAAGATCTATTATAGTTGTCATTTGGAGAAAAGCTACCATTTGGAGAAGAGTTGCCATCTACAAAATAGTTGTTTAGAGTTTCTATCACAATATATTGTCATCTAATGTGAATTTTAATATTCTCATAAAAAAAAGGTTATGTTAAGTGAATATCTGGTAATTTTAAGTCTCAAGAGCTCCTTTTCAATTACTTATTAGGATATTGAATAAAAGCGACCCTATTATTCATTAACTAGACCATATAACAACAAGGTCATATAAAGATGCATAAGGATTGGCTATTATGTAGTTGTCATCTAATCAATACATGGGCTATATAAAAGTTAACTTCTAGTGAAGTGTTGTTGGTTGACGGCTTGTGCCATACATTAAAAAACCTATTCCTATAGTTTATAATGAGGAAAGTGCTATGCATGACATGTTGCATGCAAAGAACATGCCATCTAGAAAAGCAAATAAGGCACTAACATATTTAAATATTATAATTAAATAACCACATACTTTATTCCTTTTAAGCCTTTAGAAGCTATTTTTATTTTTATTGTTATTAAATGTAGGTGATAGGATGATGATTTGGCATATTTATAATTACCTAGAATTTTAATAGAATATTATGTAAATATTCAAGTTGGAGGGAAAATGCCTCATCCCTTTGCACCTAATTTTTTTCCTAGTGAGACCTTGTTTTTCATAATTTGAGGCATTGTTAATCATTTGAGTATAGATATATACGTACGCATTGGAAATATTTATTCAATATTATTTGAGTGGAAGTATTTTTGTGTAGTTTTATGAAAATTTCCATGGAAATTAATGCCCCAAATATGTTGTTTCCTGATTCATCATTGATGAGAGGTGATAACTATTCTACATAGAAGATAAAGTTAAAAAAATTCACCTAGAGTTTGAAGACTTATGAGGAGTGGTATATGTAATTGTATAAAGACATATTACTAACCTATATGAATAAAGAAAGTTTGATAAAGTTGATTATAAAGCCATATTGATCATAATGTCTTATGCAAATGATGAGATTCAACTATACATTTGTGATTCTATAACCATGAAGGATGCATGAAGCAAAGTCAATACAATGTTCAAGTCTAAGAATCAAAACAAAATTATACACCTATAGAGATAATTATGTTGCTTGAAGATGAAGAGTAGTGATAATTTGACAGGATTTTTGTGATGGATTGCTCAGTTGCAAGCCTTGTTACAAGCATTACATGAAATTGTTAGTGGTGATGTATTTTTTCCAATAGTGCTATGTGGATTTCTACCAACATTTAACATTTTAGTAACAACTCTAAACATTACAAATTAAAGTTCCACTTTTGAGACTCTTGTGAACTTTATTCAATATGAGGAAGAAATTTGAGAGATTAAGACTTGAAGATGAACATACTTTGCTCATACATAAAAAAGGAAAGAAGTCAATGTAGTTGAAAAAAGGTGGTGGACCATTGGAATGAGCAAAAATTCAAATGGAAAACATAACAACTATAACATCAATGACAAAGAAATAACACATGTTTGATTTATGGGAAACCAAGATACATCCTTCAAGAGTTCTAGTAAAACACATTCTCACAAGGATCATCTAATAATCAATAGAAGAATTCATTAGGAGGTAATTAGAAAAGTTCTCAATAGAAAAGAGAAATTCACCTGAATGCCAACATTGTAATGTAGTTAAGCATGTTAAATCTAATATAGAAGGACAAGACTATGTCTATTCAATTTAATCTTCTTCCAATGTTGTTTCAAAATCAAGCCTAATTTGTTACGTTGATTTATGAGCTATTAGACATATGAAAGGCCAAAAAGAATGGTTCATTATCCTTGATCATTTATCTTACCATAGGTAAGTAACCCTTGGTGACAATTTGGCACACACCATTGCTGAAATTGATGATGTTTGAAATAATTTAGAGAGTATACCTATTGCCTAACTCAAATTCTTTGTGCTTGGCATCACAAAGGAATTGATTTCTATGAATCAATTGCTTAATAATAATTTTTATGTTGACTTTTGAAATTAGGTTCAAACAAAATTATCTCATTTGAGATAAATATAGAGGTTTTATAATGATTTATTTTTCTAATAGCATAGGCAAGATGTTTTATCTTGTATTTGTGATGTGAGATGGCCATGCTTTTGTAGCAAAGGTGAGTGAAGCTTCCTCATTATGACATAGGTAATTTTAGGGCATATAAGCTTCAACCATTTGAAGTCCCTCGTACATCATATTATGACACATGTATTTCCATATTTGATGAAGCCTTGTGTCCTTTATACGATTTCTTTGGTCAAAAAGTAGCATCAAGCTCCATTTGTATCAAGAAGTAATACAAAGGCTTGTCTACTTGAATTGGTGCATAATGATGTATGTAAACCCATGGATATGAGCTTAGTGGCTATAAATATTTTTAATTTTTTGTTGATAATCATATGCAACAAATGTGGATGTATTTTCTAAAGACAAAGGATGAAGCTTACCACTTTTTCCAAGAGTTCAGAGCTTATGTGGAGAACATTGTTGGTTGTCCCATTTGTACACTCCACTTATATCAAGGGAAGTAAACCGATAATTAAATTTTTTTCTTTCCTAAATAAATATGGCATAAAAAGACAACTACCAAATGCCTATATGCATCAACAAGATGGAGTTGTAAAAATACAAAATCATACTATTTGGAAGATGGTGCAATGGTATAATGCATGCTAAGTGATGTCACTTTGGAGCTATCATTTTACATAGAAATTATTTGTATGTGGTCTACTTGTTAAACTATGCTTCCATTAAATGGTGTTATATATGAAGAGATATGTATGAGACACAACACTTTTGTGTCATAGATGCATTGTATTCTAAAAAAAAGTAGATGAAGCTGGAAGAGAAATCCTAAAAATGTACCTTTATTGGATATAAGAATGAATCAAAGGGATATCATCTCCTAGATCTTGATGCCAAGAAGTATATTAGCAAAGATGTTGTATTTGATGATAAGAACGAGTGTACCTCTTCTTCTAAGCCACATGTTGATAAAGGACCTATTATTTTCCTATCTAATGATGACGTTAAATCCTCTAAGAAAGAGGATGCTAATTTTGATAAATATGGATATGTTTCTAGTGGAGCTAATGAAATAGAACCATCCGCTTTGAGTACCACTCATAGACCTAAGTGGTAGCTATATTTTGTGATGTGAACATAGATCCTGTTATGGAGACATCTATTTTTGAACCAAGAACTCAAAGTAGAGTTCAAAATGAGTTTAAATAAGCCTTGATGAACATGGTAGTGCAAATATATGAAACTTTAATGATTTAAAAATATCTTGCATAAAAGGAGGGGAAGAAGATTATGAAAATTTAGTATCAAAAATTGATGAAGAACAAGACATGGAAACTTGTTGATCTTCCACTTGACAAGAAACCCATTGGTTGCAACTAGGTATTCAAGTTCAATAATAAAAGGCTATGCATAGAAGAAAGGAGTTTATTATGATGAAAATTTTGCACCAGTAATGAATATCAATACCATTCAAGCGGTTTTTGCAATGGCTGCACAATTTGCATGGAAGTTGCACCAAATAGAAATGAAGAGTATATTTCTCAATAATGACCTCAATGAAGAAGTATAAGTAATATAGCTAGTGGGATTTTCATGCTTAATAAAAAGAACAAGGTATGTACACTCATAAAATATCTCTATAGGTTGAAGTAAGCACCCAAATAATGGTTTGTAAAGATCCATGAGCATTTGTTGTGACATGGATTTAATTGTAAGCCATATGATTCCACCTATAATTTAAGATAAAAGGAAGAGAGGTCATGGATAACATCATGTATGTCAATGAATATGTCATCACAATGAGTTTAGTGAAGCTAATTAAAGAGAACAAGAAATATCTAAAGCTTTCATTTGATATGAATGATCTTGGGCCAATGCATTATTTTGTTAGCTTGGAGGTGTGGAAATTGAGAACTATGTGTTCATGTCATAAATAAAGTATGCCAGTATATTGCTCAAGAAGTTTTAAATGATATATTGCAAGCCCATAAACACTCCAATGGAAGTAATGTTGTTATTGTCCCACTATGATCCATATTTTTAGATGAATGAAATTCTATATCATAGTTGATTGAGAGTCTCATTTATCTAACATACATTAGACTAGACATCAACTATGATATGAACTATCCTTCATGATTCATACAAGAAATAAAAATGTTTCACTAGAAAGAAACAAAGAGAGTACTTGGTTATATCCATGGTACTACTAATTATGGCCCAAAGTACAAGAATAATGATCAATTATTCTTGATAGGTTCATGAGTGTAGACTATGTAGGATCCATTTATGATAGGAGATACACTTTTGGATAAGTATTCACTCTAGGATATGGTTTGATTTCTCAAAAAAGTAAGAAGTAGCATGTTGTTGCTTGTTCTTCCACTGAGACTAAATACCATATTATAGGAAGAGCTACTTATGAGGCAATATGGTTATGTCATATCTTCTCAAGAATGGGCATCCCACAAAATAAATCAATGATCTTGAGCTATTACAACTAAGTATTTTTGAAGCTTGTTTGTAATTCATTTTTTCTAAGTTCATAAAACACATTGATATTTAGTGCCATTTCATATGCAAACATGTTTAATAATACAAATTACAACTCTAGTTTTTTTCCACAAAGGAGAAACATGTAGAAATTTTAACAAAGTCTCTTGCATATATAAAATTTAAAAAAATAAGAATTTTTCTTATATATACTTTGATTGAGCATTGATGCAATAAGATGGGAATGTTGTAAATAATACAATCATTGATAACATATCATGTTATAGTTACAATTATTATAGGTATTTAAGGAGGTAGTTGTAACTTCCAATCTTATACATTCTTAATTTTCATGTATTTATTCTTCTATCACATAAATTCCAAGTTTGATTGTAGTGTTCAAATGCATTCTACATTTATAATACCATTGATAGTCAAGATAAGGTATGTCTAAATTTTGAGATAATTATGTAAGTGAAGTATGATTCTATCATTAAAATCAAACATGTGCAATGGTTTTCTTACCCAATGATGATAATATTTTTGGCTATAAATGGATATACAAGATCAAGTTTGGTTCTAAATATGAGATTGAGAAGAATACATCTTGTCTTGTTGATATATGGTTTTATAAAAAATATGGACTATATTACACATATACCATTTCATTTATTTCTCACCTACTCTCAATTCACTCACACTTTCCATTTTTCTTCATTAATATGGGAAGTTAATTGGATGTCGAGAGAGCTTTTATTTATATGGGTATCTTCATAAATAAATCTACATGCAACAACCACCTGTATTTATGGAGAAGGGTCCTACACCATTGGTCTATGTGATTAAAAAATCCTTGAGTAGACTTAAATAGGAATATCATGTCCAACATAAGAAGGTTCACACTTTCTTTTTGAGCTATGAATTTTGATTATGTGAGGTTGATCATTATGTTTAAATTAAGCATCATGATAGATACATTACTATTATTGCATACTATTTATTTATGATGTGATCATCATTGGAATTTTGAATTTCTTAATTTAGGCTATGAACCTAAGGATTCAATACTTCTTTAAGATAGAAGTACTTCATTACTTTTAGACATTCAAGTAAATTATTTATTCAAGGATTTATATTTTTTGGACTCAATATGATTTGGATATTCTATAACAATTTGGGATGGAGGAGTGTAATTTATATCCTATCTTATTCTCTTTCTAAGTGGAGCTTCAAGGTGACTATCCCACTCCTTTATTTTATGCTATTGTTTATAGGCCCTTGGTGGGGATTTTTATTTTTCTCATTCACCTTGACCAAATACAACTTTTATTATTAGTATTTGTTATAGGTAAATTTAATTTTATTATGAGAGTCACTAGAAGGCTATCAAGTGATTTTATTTCATATTAGGGATACAATTCACATGGGCATTCATTTATCTATAAGATATCCTTTTTTGTAAATCTATTTATATGTAAATTGGATTGATCCCCTTGATTAGTGGAACTCCACTATGATATACTTATTTGATCTTATATCTATGCATATTTACTTGATTTCCAATAAAGATCACACCCTATCTTTGTATTCTGTAGTAGTATTTTACAATGTGGTTTTGGAGTATCCATCATAATTTAAAGATTTGATCTTGGGTGACACTCATATTATTTCTTCCCATTTTTCATTTCTGCATAATGCCAAGTGAACTATTTATTTTGAATTTAAATATTACATAAAATTTAAATCATATTAATAAAAATAATTTACACATACTAATATTAAATAAAAAACTAAAAAAATATATTAAATATTTGAACTAATACCAGCTCATCATATAAATTTAAATAGATCATGTGCAGAAGCTAATAACCTATCCTATATAAATAATTCCAAATATTTATGTAAGAATTAAAATATGGAGCTTGTGTAGGACCCACCAATACATTTAAATCTCTAAATAAGTAAAAATATAATCCAACCATGGAGTTTCCATGACTAACTATTGATCCAGTTCATAACCAAAGGTCGGTATGGCTATTATCTCCTAACTACTAGTAACACATCATCAAAATTTAAACAAATAACACATAAAAGTGTAGATACTTAACATAAAATCAAGATCATATAACCACTATATAGAACATTAAGTTATTTTTGTTGAAACCACCATGTATTGATTCCTCAAGACCAAGGGTTATTTTGTAATCTAGTCAAACTAAGATGTTGCATTGCTAGGATGCAAGAGAACCTAAACTAGACCCCATAATTTAACTATTGGAATAATTGAAATCCTTTATCATTAAAATTTAGAAACATCCTCAAATTATCATTTGAATCCTCATGGAGTTGTGATAAGTGTCATGGTGTACCTAAATCCTCTTCTTGAAATCTAGTTCTTGAGAAAGACATCCCACATTTTCTCTTTTGCCTACACCAAATTGTAGATATTTTTAACAAGACATATATGTCCTATTTATTGTCTATACTATATATTTCTTACAAATATAGAAGAAGATATTTATTAAACTACCCAGTGATGTCTATATTACTATCACTTGGATAATGTCATGTCACATTTAATAAATCCAAAAGTTTTCATAGACTTAGCAAAGGATTCCTTAGTCCCCATAAAAATAATCTATTTTCTTACTATTGTATTGGCCATCTAAAAAAACTCCATCATCTCTTCTACCATTTGTTAGTTTTAGTTCAAGAATATACCAACATGCCTAACTAGCATATATGTCATCCATAATTAGTCTTTCATTATTTCTAAATAATTCAAAATTTTCTATTTCTTTCCCTCCATGTCCTTGTTACTCCAATAGATTATTGACCTTCTTGGTTTCCTTATTTTCTAGTTAATATTATCTATTAAAAATATCCATATTGAAATCCTTTCAATTGAAAATATTTTAATAATGAGTTTTGACTCTATTTTTCAACTATTTCTTTCATATTTAATAGCAGTGTTAAGAGAATACAATTCTTTTTATAGCTAATTTCAATGATAAAATATTTCTAAGTATTATCCATCATTGTCAAATCTATTTGAATATTGAATCTATTAGAGAAAATTTATACTAAAGTGGAGTTATGTTGAAAGAATTATGAGACATGTGAAACATAAGCATTCCTCTTAGTAGCCTAATGGTGAGACTTTGGAACTCTGAATAGAGGCTCAAGGTTTGAATTTTGAGGGGCATATGGTTGTATACCATGTTTCAATAACTAGAGTACGGTTGGGGATAACCTTATATTGGGTAAAAAATATCCATTTCACATGGTTTATAGCATCATGGATGTTAAAATCTACTTTAGCCTTTACCCTTAATGAAAATGAGATTGAATTCTATGCTTTCACACCAAACTCAAAGATATGGGAGATAAACACTATATGGATGATATTACACACATCATAATTTTGTTAAAATGGGGAGAGCTAATATTTTATAAAGTATTATTCTTTTTTATTTAAAATAGGACCAATATTTGTTGGTCCTCTATAACTCTTTTCTCCTATCCAAGTCATCAATATTTTATGATTGATCATTAATGATAATGACTATCATGTTATATTCAACATTGACGTCAATATTTTTCATCCTATTTATGATTATATTCCCCTTGTGTTAAGCATGAAAATATATCTAGAATTTTATATTATTAGAAAGGATAAGGATGTTTGATATTATATGTAATCACTTATTTAATCATTATATGTTCATTTTTATTGATTAAGTTGAGTCTTATTTAAGAATCCCCTTATGCTTCAAAGTTGTCCTAATGGTTTTTGAAGGTAATCAAGAATTATTAAAATAAATTATGCCAAGTAGCATAATCACTCATCTTGATTCCATACCCATTTAAAGAAGACAAGATAAGTTTCCCATTAGAGACTAAAAAAATTCCACCTTCCCTTGTTGGTTGTAGATTACATTATAATTTTTCATTAAATTTAAGTTTGATCCATCTATATTAGGGTCTCTTCTACTAACTATTGAATGTTCTACGTGATCCACAAAAAAATCTTTACTAAGATGAGAAACATAAAGATAATATTGAAGATACACATTTTACAATAGGAAGTTGAAAGGAATTGTACTTATTAGAATAAAATCTCAAGAGTTCAACCAAGATGATAGTTGAATATTAAATTCCTCTTGAGGATGTATTATAAACTTGATTTGAGACAAGGCCAATAAGCACTAATTATATATTATTTAAAATTAAATACAATTAATAATTTAAGTTTAAATACCAAATTTAAAATGACTGATATAACACCTTATTTAATGGTCATATAAAGCATTTAGAAACCATTCTATGTATCTTAATAATGGTTAAATATCAATCCATAATTTATTTTAACAAATATTTCCACAAAATTACTTTATAAGAATAAAATATACTTGTGTGTTAGTATTTGGGATACATCATGCATTGAGGATTTAAGTTTAATGTTTCAAGACACAATTCATGTCCTATAAAATATTAAAATCATTTAATATTGCTTGGGTAAGGTTTTTTATGATCTATAATTATACTTTCCAAACCTACTAAGATGTAGACAATTACTTGTCAGAGGTTAGTCTTCATTATACTAAGGTCATAGGTTTAAAAGAATACAAATTAAAAACCTAATATCCTAGGTTTGTATAAAATGTATATTTAACTTAAAAACTAAATAAATAAAAGAAAATTAGAATTCAATTTTTTTATAAAAGATCTAATTAGGGTTTTAACAATAACACATAGTTAAAAAGAAAAATATAAAAAATAAGAGAAACCTATTTTGGGTTTCTATAACAAGAAGATTAATTCTACGAGCCCATTTCATGTAGTGGATAAGATATTTCCATGATGAACTCAACTTAAATCCTTCCTATTTATTAAGGTTTAACAATTACCTTTTAATCTCTACTTCCATTCCCATGTTGTGTATGACTTCTCTTGGGAGCCACTCCCATCAAAATAATAAAATATTATATTTATTGTTCAATCAATTAGACCATACCCAAATTGCCATTTTATCAAAGATATTCCTCATTTTATTTTTTTATCAAATATATTCTTCATATTCTTCAATCTACAAAGTTTCTACAATTAGATCCTTGATATCATTTTTATTAAGATGAAATTTCACTTAGCTAGCTTTCTTCTAAAATTTAAATTCACTATGACAAATATCAACCCCATAATTGGTTAAATTTCTACTTATCGACATTCTTCTTTATAACATGCTTATATGTCCAATGATAGTTGATTTTTTTTTTAATTTACATGGTGGAATCGGTAGCCGCCACAAATCCGGGTAGGTTGTCCAACTTTTATGGCCGCCACAAATGCGGTAGGCTGTCCAGCTTTTATGGCCACCACAGTATTTTGTGCTTCCACCCCAGAAGCTACCACATAGATCTTCGTGCAATACGCCCCTATAACCACCATGCCACAATCATTTTAAACCTTTTACGTCGTTGAAAGCACCAAGAAATGGACAAGCGTTCAGTCCAACGAGGCCCAAGATTTGAACCTTGGACCTCTGCCCCCCTTATGGGGTTTGGATGAACAAATTGGTCTACACCTTGAACCTCCAATGATAGTTTATGAACATCAATAATTATGTTATTTTTAATCCAAACCCAACATCTATTTTTGTTAATAGAATTGATAATTTGTGAATTTCCCTTAACTAAAATATATTTACATTATTTTTCAATTGTGATTTTTATTCTTGTAAGAAGCTCTAGCCTCTCCATAGTTGTTAGTTGAAGTTTCATATAATTTTGAGTAGGGGAGGTTAATTTATCCTTCATTATTTTGAAAACACCATCTCCATAAACTTTTCTTGGATTTTCTTTGGAAGCACCATCAAAATAATTTTCTTATATACCTAATTTATGGATATTTCCATTTCACCATAGATTTAAATAAATCCTCTTGCTAATTCCATTATCATAGATAACCTTTAATGTATATTCAGATCTTGTAGCCAAGAGGCTAGCATCTCTTTTACACTTGAGACCTCCATCATGTCTATAAATATTCTATAAGAGAGACAATAATATTGTTCCAAACATGGGCATGATTTTATGACTTATTTCAAAAAAATATTTTATTCCATTCAAGCCATAAACAATAAACAATGGCAAGACCAATCCTCCACAAAATACATAATGCTTTTTATTTCAAATAATTAATCCAACATTTCATCAACTATTTCAGTGGAATGAACTACCCAATGCATTCTCATGTTTTTTAACAAAATAGTCTTAAATGGTATAAGCATAAGGATAATGAAGAAGTAAAGGATATGCTATTTTTAGATCCTTATCACACAAGGCACACCTAAAAGTCCCATGATATTGTCTTCTCTCCTATAAGAGTCTTGCTTTGGACTACTAACCAAAGGTGTATTGAGGTGTTACAAAGGACCTCTATTGAGTAAACACTCTTCCAAAATAAATCATTGAGATTTGAAAATTATGATTGCTTTAAATATTCATATCCTATTTTGACTAAGTATCTACCATATTTTGGTAGATTCCAAGTCAACTCATTTTTCACATAAAAATAGGCAAATAAAACTCATGAAGCATCATTCAAAGCTCATTTACTATTTTTTTGAGTTTCTTTCCTTCAACCAAATTATTAATATAAATTCATGATTTGGAGTTGTTTCTCACATTAATATAATATTTGATATTTAGATGTTTATGATCTGGACATGCTTGAGCCAATGATTTTTATTTTTAATTATAAATTAGAGGATAAGGCTTCAACCAAACATAAAATAATTTTTTTTAGAATTCCCATCATTGACTAACCGTCTAATAAGTTTTTTGACCAATTGTAAACTATCTAATATAAAGTTTCAAGTTGACGATCCTTTAGGTAGGGTTTGTATCATGAATAATTTTATTACATCAAGAGAACCTATATATTCTTAAAGCAACATTTTTCCCAATGCTTTTCTTGATATTTGAATAATCTCCATCTAAATTTTACCAATAAGGCCAAACTAACAAGTTTATAACTTTGCAAGGCTTCTCCTTCAATATTCTTTCCTTTGTAAACCTTATACTATTTATAAAGAGAACACCTAAATTCTTCCTCACATATTTTCCAAATAAAATCTCTTTGTATTTTATCAAATTTGGATGTTATAGCTACTACCAATCTTGAAAATGACATCATATATAGAGGGGTGGATTATAACATAGAATTTCTAAGTTTTATCATTCCAACCATGGTTAAGAATTTACCTTTATAATTAACCATCTATCTATAAGATTTATCATAGCATGATAATAACGATTTAATCTCCATTGCTTCACTGATTAAGGGATGATCTAGAAGAAACGTATCATCAATAAATTAGGTATGATATTTGGAGGGACCATTTTTTACAGTTTGAATATTTGATTTTTCTTTCCATTTATGCCTTTGAGAAATCTCTCTCTAATGGCTCTACAAGGATAATAAATAGATAAGAAGATAGTGGGTTACCATGGTAGATTCCATGGGATGAATCAAAGTATCTAGCAAGAGATTCACTAATCAAAGTATAATCTTTTAGAGTGCTATAACAACATCTAATCGATTCACACCAACCTTGATCAAAACAATTTTTTTGAGAATATCATGTAAATAACTCTAACAAACCCTATCATATGCTTTGTTCATATCTAATTTCGTAAGCATACCTAGATTTTTCATGGAATGAATAAAATTTCTAGACTCTTGTATAATGATTAAACCATCAAGAAATTATTTACCATAAACAAAACCAATTTATTCCTTTAAGAAAAATAATTTAGAATTTCAATTTGTTTTCCTCCATAAATTTTAAAATAATCTTATAGATCCTATTACAAAGGCTTATTGAATGGAGATTATCAAAGTAATTTATCCCACCTTTCTTGGAAACCAATGTAATAAAGATGGCATTTATCTCACATATTTATAGCCTTCATTTTTTGGTCCTCTTGAACCATCTCTAACATACCACTATTCAAAAAATCCCAAAATGTTTAAAAGAAATTTGCAAAACAATTGTTGGGTCCAGTGTCTTGTTAGGATGAAAAGGGAAAACTACCTCATTTAGCTCCTCCATAGAGATATTCTTCATCAACCTTTCATTTTGTCCCTATATGAAAATTGATGGAATATTTTACAAAATCTTACCTTGACCTTTATCATTTTTCCTAACATCTAACAAAATGTCTTTGAAATAATTAATTGCTTTCTTCTTTAGATCTTCTTCCTCAATATTTCTTCCAGTTAGAGTTGAAATATTTTTTATGCAATGAAAATATTATTATTTTTATCTGTAGCATGGAAATAATTTTGACCTTTCTTATCTTGCCCAACATCTAACACAATATCTTTGAAATAATTAATTGCTTTCTTTTTTATATATTCTTCTTCCTCAATATTTCTTCCATTCAAAGTTGAAATATTTTTGATATGATAAAAAGAAAAATTTGTTTTGTCTGTTGTAATGTCCCATATTGGTAGGATTTCCCTTGTTATTTGATTAATGTATTGATGTGTTGATCATTAATGCATAATTCTATTTTGTTTTATCAAGATGAGTTGATAGTTGTATTTCTTGCTTGCTTGAGTTAGATTATGCTATTTTTAGAACATGGTATTGCTAATGAATTTTGTGGTTGCAGGACTAGGTACTATCATGGGTGGATTGGTATGGGACAACCACCAAAGTTGAGAGAAGTATGAAAAGGTAAAATGATGGATTTTTTTTATTTGACAACCCATAAGGGTAAAACAATCGTGTAGAAGTGTTTATGTGTATGTGTGATTAAATGTATCATCAGGAAATGAGGTTGCTATAAAGTCAAAAATAGCCCTTTCTCCTATGTTTAGTTCTCATTGGTAGGTGGTTGATAACCTTGTAGTTTTCATAATACATCTCACTTAGGGAATAGTAATGTTGTGCATATCCTTGATTATTGTTGATTGCATCTTAGTTCGGGCAAGGACAAATTTTAGCAAGAGCCCTTGTGTTGCTTAGGTTCTTAATTTATTATTAGGATGCATTAATACTTGTGTTTCAAAGTATAGAACTTAATTGGTCAATTATTTCCAAGTAAGGTATTAATAATAATGTTATATATATATATATATATAGATAGAATCAAACAAGAAAAATTAGAAATAGTATTATACTATGAAATGAGTAACTAATTTCATTACTAATACCTTTGTTTAAAAAAAAAAAAGTATTAGTTAATATTATTAAGTAATACTTTATTTAAGGTACACATTTAATGATTAATTATTACTAAAAGAAATAAAGTTCATTTTTTTCTAAATATGGTGAGGAGTGTTGGAATTTTTTAATGTATCAAGAAAACAAGAAGCCCCTAACATTTGAACTTCATCCTTTGCTTGGTCTCCCTTCGATCGATATTTGATTCTTGGGGCTATCAAGTTTTTGGGGAAATTTGGGTTGGCTGGAAGGAGTTGGAAGGCATGAAGGATTGAGGAGAAAAGTGGAAGAGGATATTTGGGCTACTGTTGAAGAGATAATATCTTATTTTTTTCATGCATATGCTTACTCTTTCTTCTTAAAATTTTCTTCCCTAAAAACTATTGAGCGATCACCTTTCAACCCGGTTTCAATTAAACTACTATGTTAAGTTTTTATCAAAAATCGATCATATTTAAATAATTTTAGGTATGGATCATAAGTAAATTGTAGCCAATCAGTCATGTTTATATTTCTCTAGTTTATGAAGAGAAACATTAAATACCAAAAAGAAAGAATCTCCATTATTTAGGCTTTATGTAATAGGTAAAAGACTTTGTATTATTATGAGAAGAACCTTGTAGATTAATGTTCTTCTAACAACAATCCAAGCTTACCAAAATGGATGTCCAATTATGTAAAAGCATTGAAAAATATTTGTGATTGAACTGTGTTCCCTGCATATGAATAAGATAGAGGGTTGGGCAATGTTGCTTCATTTTTTGAAGCACGTCACTTTATCATTGATGAGTTTTTTTTGAAGCATGTCACTTTATCATTGATGAGTTTTATCCTTAGTAGCTCTCATAGTTTTATTATAAAAATTTGTTACAAACATGCTCAAAATCCTTAAATAAGATTTTTTATGTTTGAGTAGAATGATTTTCCCTCATCGATGGCATGTGTCACAGAGTGAGTGCTGGATTTCTATCTTGGGTGGCCATAAATTCCCATGCCATGTCGGGTCCTTGGATTCCTAAGTTATATTTTGTTTGTGTTGGGTCCAATATTTTTTAGTCTAAGTGGGGTGTTCGAGGTGACCTCAACCAATTAGTTTGCCCAACTATGGCATTGCTCGAGCTCACTGCCTTTCATGTTGATGTACTGTTTGAAGAGTTCTTGAATCTTTACCAGCTGATGACTTTTATTCAAAAGTTTTAGGGAAATGATCCTATTGTGTCTGATGACTTTATTACCACTTGGGACAAGAGGCATGTTATCGTTAAAGGGTTAAAATTCAAAGTCAGTGTTCATATGATTGCTAAAGTGTTAGAGCTTCCAATCGATGAAGATAATATTCACAAATATAAGCATACCTTGGATTATGAATTGGTTCACTTCGATGACAGAGGCCAGCACATTGAAAAAGAGAAAGGGGGGATTATGTGAAAGGGTCTTCCTATGCCCTAGAATAGGGTAATGGTTTCAATTATGAAATACATTATGGTGGATGACATTAGCAGCCCCTTGAGGAGCTTCCATATGGCATTCCTAAACCATATTCGGTCAATGAGGGACATAAAAATTTTGGATTACCTCTTCAAGTCCATCGATATTTCAATCAAAAATATTTGTGAAGGATTGTCCACTCACTCAAAATATCAAGGGCTCCATTTGCTCATGTATTGGTTTAACCTACAAAAATAAGAGAACATAGTTGCTCTTATGGTGATCTACACTCCAGAAATTAAAATTGAAACCCCCAAAAAAGACAAAGACTCAAATTTTAATGTCGAATTCAAAAGTTAGGCTTCTTCGGCCTACATCCCTTTCCCTATGAAAAAAGACCCCTATTTATGCGCATCCCATAGGTGCACTTTTGGGAAGATCAATATGGAGCTCAACTTGTCATATTCTGGTGTAGAGGTGACCCCAACATCAATGAAGAAGATCAAGGTAGAAGACATATCCACTCACACTCATGCTGCTGAGGCTAGCAAAGAGTTGAAGAAGAAGAAACCCTAGGTATGCATGGTTGAGCTTCTGATATCTAAATATTCCACACTTCTCCAAGTGGTCAAGATCATTGCTACTATGAATGAATATGCTGACCCTAAAACAACCACATAAGCCTTGGAGCAATATAATATCAAATATTGATGACCAAGTGGGCTCTTTGTTTTTGTTAGATTTACGTAAGTTGTGGAATCTCTATTTTTAGCTGATTTATGTAATTTTATCTGGTTTACATAAATCCATTTTTGGTTTACACTTATTTTCTTGGATGCAGTAGAGTCCTTCCTTGTTTGCATTTGGTTCAATTTCCTCTACTGGGTTGTCCACCTAGGTTTTTTCTCTAAAGTCTTTCATGGCCCCTTGTTGCATGGTTGACTTCCTTTTGTATCTGGTTTTGAGGATGATATCCTCTTCTATTCTTGGTGGTCTAGCCACATTCTAGGCCTTTTTCATGAAAAATATTTAGGGTCCTTTCAAAACCTTCTTATCAATCAAAAAGAATATTTTTTATGTTTGCTCTTTAATAATTATCCTGAACTTATGAAGAAGAATGTGTCTTTGCTTTTCTTCTTAAGAATTTTTAATGAGCCAAAGCATTTATAACAATTTCCTTGTATTTTTTTTATAAATAACGATGATACTTAAACTTATTTCATTGGTTCATTTTAATATTTGTTCATGTAGATAATTACATTCACTTTGATTTTGGTAAGGACAACACAATCGGTTAAGGCTTTGGCCTCTCTTTGGAGGGTCCAAGGTTCAAACTACGACTATTGATTTAGCCAATAGGTCCTTAATAACTATGTAAAATTTTTATAATATTTATTATTATTGATTTAATAACATGTTTGTTTAATAATCAGTAATAATAGTCTTATTAACTCATATTAATAGGGTTGAATCTATTTATTGATTGAAGACCTTTGTCTTATTAATATTGATTTATTGATGAGGTTGATTAATAATCAATATTAAATATGAAAAGATATAAGGATTTATTAGAAGAGTAATAAACCCATGTTATAAGGAATGGTAAGAAATAATATTGGAACAATGTATTCAATAAATAAGGAAATTATTATTTAATCATGAAGGATTGAATGGTAAGTTTAACAAAAAAATAGTAATTTTTGAAAATGTAGATGAGCGGGAATCAAAACGATATCTATGCTAGCCTTATGGAGCTTATTGGTGTAGGTCAGCTTGTTGGGTTTGGGGCATCTCTTGCCAGTATCCAAGAGCATCATGTCCCTTTTGACTTGGGTGTTCCATCCTTTGCTAAGTTGGTTGAGAGTCATGGTTTTCATCCCATCCAACCTAGGGACTTAGAGCTTCTTCCAAACTGATTCTCTATCTGTTTCGATGGATTTGATTTACTTCTCCTTGGAAAAAGGGGTATTTCATCTTGTTGTAAAATTTGTGGGACCCTATCTAGATCTGAATTTGATTAGGACATGGTATCTTCTACAGTGGACTCCTTGTGGTGGTTTGGAGATTGTTGCATTTTTGAATGACTTTTTCCTTATCAAATTAATTGAGGAAATTGATATGCTTTGCATTTTGAGTGGAGACCCTTGGTTCTTTGGTAGAAGGAGTCTATTTCTAAGAAGGTGGAGAATGGAATCTAATATTAATGTACAAAAAATACATTATGCTCCTATTTGGATAAAGCTTCTTGACTTTCCCCTTTATTTTTGGCATGTGGAATTTTATAAGAGGAATAGCTAATTTTTTTGGAGAACTAATCATGATAGATGGGCTAACACACTCCAAATCCTAAATGGTGGTATCTATAATGTGTGTCAATGTCATTATTGATTCATATATACTAAAATTGATTGATTTAATCTCATAACTAGGTGTCAGGAAGCAGCTACTAGAATTTAAAAATATTTATTTTCTTTGAATTCTAGTCGTCATGACTAGGTTGGAATCTCCTCAAATAAAAATACTTTTAAAAATAAATAGGTTCACAAGGAAGGGTCTGTGGATCCCATTTCAGTTTCCCTTGGAATATTAAATCCAATCCCTTTGAAATATAGTTATCTAGGTAATGGTTTTGATGTTGCTACTATTTTATATGAAGGAGAATGCCAAAATAATGATAGGTGTATTAAAAAAATTGTGAACTCTTAGGTATGTATAGACTTGAAGCTTCCTTCTTCTCAAAATAGGTTTGTTTCTGATTTGAGTTTAGTAAATTTTGGGAGTCCCATTTTAAAGAAAATAATTATTCATTCCAATTCTAGTGATTCTCCTACTCCTCTTAGTAAAAGAGTGTTGAGGGATCAAAACTCTTCTAGCTCCATGAAATCTGGTAACAAATATATTGATGGGCCTTGCCCCTGAAAGAAGTTTAATACAATGTTGGATGTGGGACAAAGAAAAGTGGTAATACCAATCAACCAAGAGGCTTTACAATTTGCCATAAATGATGATATTTCTAAAGGGAAACAATCTGTAGAGTAGAAAAAATCATACACCTAAACAATTATGAAATCATATTGACAAATGCAAATCATGTAATCATCAAATGAAAAAGAAATATTTAAAATGGTGTCATTCTCATTGATATTTGAAATTGTATTTACAAAATGGTTATAAAATATCCCTCTTAGGAATTATACCAATTTGATACAAATTATGATTGAAAACCAAAGGCTGGGTGTAATTTGCAGAGTCCTTACACTCTCAAAACTGATTATAGAGGGTTTCTTTGCGACCTCCACTTGATGAGATAAATATTAAAGGATATTTATGTTGAAGAGCTCTTGATAAGATGTAAAACCTACACACAAGAACACTTACAAGATATTAGTAGCAAATGAGGAATCTCTCATGATGAGGTCCATTTCCATGATAAGCAATTGAAAGAAAAATGTTGAAAATGATAAACAAATACATGCAAATTGAATAAAACTATGCTAGAATAGAAATTGAATATTGCTAAAGCTACTGTAATTAGAAAAATAAAATAAAATAGATTTCGGAGTAAGGCCATCATGGGGTAAATAATTTAACTCTATTAACCATCAGAGGGTACAACAACTACACCTACGGGTCACTTCCAGGAAAAGTGATCGCTGAATATAGAGCCTTTTCTTCATGATCGATGCGGGGTTACATTTGATTAGTCTATTAAATTGATGTTCAAGGATCTTGCTCTTTGAAACAAGGTTGAATCATAGGAATTGGATTGAATTCAATATGATTGATTATGCACAATGGTGGAATTTGATCTTCAATCTCTAATGGACTCCATTGATGTGAATGCAAGCTTCATGGTTGGATTTGGGTATCACTCCATTTTTTGTGATAGTATGTTCTCTCTATTACAAAAATTAATAACACTTTATTATGGATAATTGATAATGATTTTCATGAAGGCTTGGGATATTCTTATAAGTTTTCCAATTGGCAATATTAGCTTGTAAGAGAAGTCAAAATCATGATTCGGTTAGGATCTAGAAAACCAAAATATCACATCTGGAACCTTATCACGGTTAGTCATTATGCTCAACTTGCCCTATAACTAATTTGTCTTGGATCAGAGAGCCTGAGTGTGTTACAGGTGTGACCATACCATGGTGGAGCAACTAGAATTGGGGACCATCACAAGGTATGATGGCCACTGGAGACCACTCCTGGGTATGATGGTCCAAGCTGTAAAGGGATAGGTTGCCCCTATTTGAGTGGTAAGAACCATTGTTAGATCTTGTGGAGGCCCAAGGTGAGTCATATGGCCTGAAAATATGTCCATATAGGTAGCTACCTCAACATGACATGTTTTAGGTATCTACACAATCTACATTACATCATTTGAGGAAAAATCCTATGGAATTTTCCCTGATCCCTAAAATAAACGGTCCCCTTTCCATGGGAACATTGATGAATTCTACTTCAAATATTGTTAAATGAAGATTTTGTTTTGGAACTGTAGGACCAAAATAACCACATCTTTAGAAAACTTTGAAAATTTATTCTAAGGCATGAGAAATCTCCAATCCGCTGAAGATATAGAGTATTTCAGAGCGGATCAATGCAAGATGCTCCAATCCGCTCAACACTTGGTTCTTTTTTGCAAAATGAGCAAAGTGTTCCACCCCACCCGATACTTAGTGTATTTTATAGTGGCTTCATGCGAAGGTCCCAATCCATAATCCAATCGAGTCTAGATGATGTCAACACCTTTCAAAGTGTGGATTAGTGACATCACTTCATTCCACGTGCTCAAGTGACTAAGTGTCGGGAATGTCCCATTCCGCTGAGTTCCAAGGCTATTTTAGAGCGAAATGGCGATGAGCTCCATGCCATTGGGTAAGAAGGTTAAAACATCAAGAAGGAGTAAAAGGTAGTGGAATAGCACAAAAGTCATTTTCCATTACTTTTTGAGTGGATTGGTGATATACTCTATTCCATAGTCAATCCAAGTCAAAGCTAGTGGAGCGAGAATCGAGGAGCAGATTGCAACTTATATCCTATGCCATGGATGTGAGAAAGGAATAAAGTATTTTGAAGACTTAGTTGAGTGGATTGATGATGAGCTATATTCCACTCATAAAGTGTATTTTTCATGAGAGCTCAAATCCACTGGCCGAAGCCATCCAAGCTGATGTCAATGTTATTTTTAGAGTGGATTGGTGACTTGTTCTACCCCGCTTGTCTATTGAGCATTATTGAAGTTTAATCATAGTCATCCATGAAGTGCATCAACGATGGATATTATGTTGATATTTTTATGAGCATACAAAGGTGGATTCTTGGTGGATGAAGGCCAATCAGTTTGAGCGGGTAGATGAAGCATCCGTGGTGCCAAGAACCAAGAACCAAGAACTAGGGTAGTTGCAGATCTACGATGGTGTGAAGTCTTCAAGAAGGATGAGCGGTTCAGATCTGGTTTCTAATGACCTAGAGTCTAACTACCATAGCCAAACCAGCAAGTTGTAGAGTCGAGCTGCCATGGTGTGCGACTTCGAGCGAATTTCTTGGACCCTATAGATGAATGAAATGATGCCAGCATAGCTTTCTACTGATCTATCATATTCTAAATCCTTGTAATGTCTCCCCTATTCTTCTTTCATTGTAAACTATATATAGAGGTCGAACCCTCAATTTTTAGGGTCGGCTCTAGAGTGTTTGCTTGCCCTACTATGTAATATCTTTTGCAAATTAATGGAAGGAGCATTACTCAAATTTTTGACTCAAGATTTGTCATCTTCGATATCTTTCATTAAGAGGTTCGAGCTATGAATTGCATTTCTGTCAATGTTGTTATGGTTAGTTCATTCCATCTGTATTGGATTACTAGTTGTAAGGTAATTGAAATCTGTTCATAGTTAGATCTGTGTTGTTGAGAAGTTTATTTCTATGAAGTCTGAATACTAATCTATTCTGCTAAATTGGATTGTTAGTATCTTAGATATTGAAATTGCTTTCTTGAAGCACATCTCTATTTTTCTTTTATTGTATGAAGATTATTCTATTTTGGGTGTTGCTAATCCTGAGTGTGGGACACTGGAAATAGTTTGCTAAAGGTTTTCCCTATGGATGCCTATGTTGTTAGCCCTATTCGACCACTATTAATTCATAATTTCTTAACCCTAAACCCTTTTCTAACCCTATTTCTCAAAACCATTATTGAGCTTAATTGAGTCAACATTATGTTAGTTGACAAGGAACTAACCTACTCTGGAGGTTGGGCTGAAGTAATATTTGGTCCATCCAATGTTGAGTTCTGAGCTATGACTAGCGGGTGCAAGCCTGGCTAAAAAATTGGAAGATAGATAGTTGTAGTATCAAGTTTACTTGATGTCAATTCGGATCCCAATAGTTTTGGCATGCTCGATGGGACCTGTTTGCAAGAAACACTAAAACCCATCATATTATTTATTATTTTTATCTTTTCTCAAAGGAATCAAGATTTGGTGAATTGTCTTGACCTTGCTAAGTGGTGATCAACAAATTCACCTGGTGACTCCCTGGTCTATGAATCCAAAAAATTTATCCCTGTAGCTTGTAGTTTTTTCATGAATACTAGGTCATCCGTAAGGAATAACCTAGACTCATTTTTCTACTATGAGCTACCTTATAGAGGGTCTACTATCATAAGGTATTTGAGTCAATATTTTCATTCATATGAAACTCCTCCTGAGGAGAATCCTACAGTACACCCAAGGCCACCTCCAATAGGAGCTACACCTGGGAACATGGCCCAAAATCAAAATATAGTTCCAAATCAGCCCTTGCAAAAGTATCCTAGCTGGAATACAACTGGTCCCCTTAGACTAGCCCAAATGCATGACATTCCCCAAGTTGTGTCTAAGGCCATCCCCACCTATGATGGATCTAGTAAAACTGCATATGAGCACTGCCAAGATATTCTGAATCTAGTAGCAATCCACAATATAAAAAATGAAGATGTTATTATCAGGATCCTAGCCCTATCCTTTAGAGGAAAGATTCTACATTGGTTTAGGACCCTTGAAGACAATACCATTACCTCATGGGCAGCATTGGCTGAGCCCTTTGTGGAAGAATTTAATGAATCTGTTGATCCTTTTTCCCTCCTTAATCAATTCACATCCATGCAAAAGCATCAGCAAGAAACTATTTCAGACTTCAACTTGAGGTTCAGTAGGACCTAGAAGAGGATTCCCCCTACAACTAGACCAGCTTCAAGCCTCACTTACATGTATTATATCAGAGCCCTCGGATCAGAGTTAGGCCTATAAACCCAACAATCTGGGGTGGAGACCTTTCCACAGGTTTACAATGCAGTTGTTCATGCTGAGAATATCCTTATTAATATGGGAAGATTACCCCCAAAAGTTGTGTTGCCCTACAATTTGGAAACCCCTAATGTCCAAGGTCAAACAACTGCATCATCTTATATGGACCCTCCTCCTTTGTCATCCCCATTTCCATAGATGACTCCCATTCCTCATTCAAAAGTATCACCTACTGTAGTTCCTTTCCCTCCCCTTCCTTCTCAAATACCCCAAGAATCCTCCATGCTCCTTGATATTCATAATACCTTGAAAACTCTTAGCAACAAGATGAATTCAATGGAAAAGAGAGAAATGGAGAGATCTCAACAAAGGATATTTCCTTATGTTAACAAGGATCAAAGACCTGGTCCTAGCAACAACACTAGGGTTAGAGTAAATGCAATCCAAGAAGAGCCTGAATGTTCTTCAAAAATAAGTCTGGTGAATGTATGGTGTTTGGTGTGCAATGATCCCCATGATTCACAATCTTGTGTTATGTACCAACACCATGTACAATAGGCTATGGAGAAAGTAGAGAGAAATCAGAAAGGAAGAGTGAACATGCTCTAGAAACCAGATCAGATCATGGTTGGAAAAGATCTTGATGAGGATGGACCCATTTCTATCATGACAAGGTCAGGCAAGAAAACACTGCAGGTTGATCCACAAAATATGGGTCAATTTTAGGTCCCCTCTCAAAAGAAGAAGGATCCACCTTCCCAAAGTAGTGATACATTCCCTATCCCCCAGGCCAATGAAAAAAGAGACATGGTTCCTAAGGGCCAAGAAAAGGCGATCAATTTTCCCAAGATATTTGAGAAAGAAACTGAGGGAGATAGAATGAGATCCAAGAATGAAGCCCAAGAGAGGCTTAGATTCCCTTCTATTACCAAGAGGTAGAGAATTGAGGCCACACAATAGTATAAAAGAAAGTATGGTGAGCTAGAGAGAAGGCCTGAGAGACCCACCTCTACCAAGTCTGAATATAACATTATGGAGGAAATGAAGAAGATACCATCCAAAGCTAGCCTATATGATACTCTCTTCATTCCTAGCCAAATAGACCTACTAAAAGCTTCTCTGAATAAATATCCATAGGAAAAGTAGGCCACCACAATCCTCAACATCCCCTCTGAAAAGGATAAAATATCCCCTACCACTTTAAAGAACAAACCCCCTCCTTTTTACATTTCTCTAAGGATGGAGGGGTGGATTATCCACAATTGTATGATTGACTCAGGGGCATCCACCATAGTTATGCCTAAAGTAGTTTATGAGGAGATGGGTATGGAATATACCAGATCCTACCCTGGAGTTCTGCAGTTAGATGGGACACCTGTGAAGATAGTGGGAGTGATAAAAGATGTCTTGATGAGGCTACATAGAGCACCTGAGGTAACCATAGTGCAAGAGATAGTGGTGGTGGATCTAGAGCCTTATTTTAGCTTATGCCTTTCAAGAGAATTCACTACAAAGTTGGGAGGATGCATGTATATGGACTATTCAAGCATGGTGATTCCTTTCAAAGGAAAGAGGATAAGAATAACACTCGAGAAGCCTGTGTCTTACCACATTGAAAAAATTGAAGAGGACATGTGCAATCTCACTCCTCTAGAGGAATTTGAATTAGTGGAGAACTTTGAAGAGTTGGAGATTGAAGATGAACTACCTTTCAGAGAGGATTATAGTCAATTTGGGATAGGTATGGGTACATACAATATTTCCACATAAATAGAGAAGAGAATTCCTACTATATCTAACCAGTCCTTGAGAGAAATAGAAACCTGGACCATGCACTTTGATGGTGCAAGATGCAAAAATGGTGTTGGTGTTGGTGTGCTATTATAGTCCCAATCAGAAGGGACAAAGAGTTTTGCATATAGGCTAACATGGTCATGCACTAACAATGCTGTAGAATATGAGGCTCTATACCTTGGGCTAATGCAAGCTGAAAGCATGGGCATCAAGATATTGAATATATATGGTGACTCTGAATTGATTGTAAATCAGGTAAGGGAGAGGTGCAACAGTAAGCACCATTACCTGAAAGCATATAGAAATAGGGTATGGGATTTGATGGAATCCTTTGATGCCCTAAATATTAATTTTATTCCTAGAAGAAAGAATACCTTGGTAGATTCCTTAGTAGTAAGGGGAGCTAATTTCAACCCTTCTGTAGACATAGGAGTTATGAAGGACAAAGGGATCAAAATGATTTTTAGGCCTGCAGTGCCAGATAAGCAGATTTTCTGGTAGGTCTTTGAAAGTGATGAACAAATCATTGATTTTTTGGTGAGAGAAGCCTATTTATCTACTATTCAAGAGGAAAATATAGAAGATATTGATCAACATGGATGTCATCCAACTCAAGAACAATCATATACCTAGAGGGTTGGTTACTCTAGAGAGCCTGTTTGACAATGAAGATAGGAAAAATATCAAATCCATGGAAATCAATGAGAAGATCTATAAAGAAATTGAAATTGAAAAGGAAAAGAAGCTCAAGGTTGGAGTCCAATGTTCTCCAGAAGAAGAGGAGGATATCAAAGCTTTATGCCTAAAGTACCAAGACATTGTAGCTTGGTCATATGAAGATCTTAAAGTATATGACAAGAAGGTCATCCAACACACAATTGAGCTAGAGCCAAATGCAAAACCTTTCAGGTAGAAACAGAGGCCTATGAATCCTAGGATCGAAGCCATAATGAGAGAAGAACTATTGAAGTTTCTAAAGGCTAAGATCATTTATCCAATCAAACATTCAACCTGGGTAGCCAACTTGGTACCTGTAAGGAAGAAGAATGGTGATATCCTCTTGTGTGTAGATTTTAGAAACCTCAATCAAGCATCACTAAAGGACCACTACCCCCTCCCATAGATTGATCAAATCTTATAGATTATGGTAGGAGTAGAAAGGTTCTCACTATTAGATGACTTCTCTAGCTATAACTAGATTTGGGTGAAGGATGAAGATCAGTTTAAAACAACATTCACCACCAAATGGGGCACTTTTGCCTATCAGAGAATGCCTTTTGGGCTATCTAATGCAGGAGCCACTTTCCAGAGAGCAATGGACTATGCCTTTGGAGAGTTGATCAACAAGGTCATTCTAATTTACTTAGATGATATGACTATTTTCTCCCATGACAAGCAAGACCACCTGGTACATCTAGAACAAGTATTTCAGAAGTGCAGAGAATTTGGAATCTCTCTTAATCCTAAGAAGTCATTTTTTGTAGTTCATGAAGGAAAGTTGCTAGGCCATGTGGTCTCCAAAGAAGGTATGGCCATTGATCTAGATAGAATCAAATCCATCCTTGCCCTTCCACTTCCCATGAATAAGAAAGCCTTGCAGTCCTTCTTTGGTCAGATAAACTTTGTCAGGAAATTCATCTCTGACTTTGCTCAGAAGGTGAAGCCTATATCAGAACTACTGAAGAAGAATGCAGATTTCAAATGGACTGAGGTGAGAAAGCAAGCCTTTGAAATCATCAAGCAATCCATTGCTACAACTCTAGTTCTAGTCAATCCAGACTTCAGCAAAGACTTCATTCTTTATGCTTATGGAGTTGAGGAGAGTTATGCATCAGTGCTCACCCAGAAGAATGATGAAGGAGAAGAGCACCCCATATTATTTTGGAGCTAGAATCTTCATGAATATCAGGTCAAGTATAATTTTATTGAGAAACAAGTATTTGTAGTAATGAAATCATTGAAAAAATTTAGGTAATACTTGGTTCAAAGCAAGACCCTGGTTTATGTGGTTCATTTGGATGTGAGAAGTTTTATTTTACAAGGTGAACTAGGAGATAAGAGAGCTGGTTGGATTACTAAGATCCAAGAATATGATGTGGAAATCCATCCTACCAATCTGGTTAGAGGTAGAGCCCTATGCCAAGGTTTGATAGAAGTAGCAATTTCAATAGAAGTGATAGCCTATCAATCAACAATAGAAGATCAAACTGAAGATCTACAATCAGGAGAATCATACTGGGTGGATCAGATGACTAAGTACTTTTAGACTAGGGTATGCCCTCCTAATATCAATCCATCATAGAGAAGAAGATATAGGCTTCAGGCTTTGAAATATGTTCTATTTCTAGAAGGTCTATACAAGAGAAACCTTGATGGAGTCCTCCTTAGATGCTTAAAATATGATCAACAACAAAAGGTCATAGAGGAGTTCCATGGGGGACTATCTGGAGGACACTTCTCAGGAAGAGTTACAACATTAAAGATCATCAGGGTAGGCTATTACTGGCCTACCATATTTTTTGACACCTTCAAAGTTACAAGAGCCTATGATGAATGCCAATGGTATGTGGGAAGAACAAGGAATGCATCATTCCCCCTTAAGCCAATTCAAGTTGAGGAACCCTTTCAGCAATGGGGGTTGGACTTCATAGGGGTTATCAATCCAAATTCCTCAACTGACCACAAGTACATTCTGACTACTACAAACTACCTCACCAGATGGGTAGAAGCCATTCCTACAAAGAAATCAGACCAAGAGGTGGTGATAGATTTCATGGAAAGCTTAATCACAAGGTTTGGTGTTCTAGAAGCTTTAGTGAGCGATAATGGACCAACATTCATAGGGGCTAAATACATTGAGTTTACCAGCAAGTATGGCATCACCATAAAAAATACTTCAAACTACTACCCCCAAGGAAATGGACTGGCAAAATCAACTAACAAGAATCTGCTAAGAATTTTGAGAAGATCATTAGAGGGTAACAAGAGAAGTTGGCACCTACTATTGGAACAAGCTCTATGGGTAGATAGAATCACTATCAAAAATTCCATCAAGACCTCCCCTTATGCCTTAGTATATGGCAAGGAAGTAGTATTACCTATGCACTTGGAAATTCTAGCCCTCAAGTTGGTAAATACTGAGGATGAGTCTGAGAAAATCTAGTTGAAAGAAGGTTGACACATTTGTTGCAGCTAGAGGAGAAAAGAACTCAGGCATATGAGGATTTTCAGAAGCATTCATTTGACATCAAGGCATGGTTTGATAAGAAGGCAAGATTCAGAAAGTTCCAAGTTGGATATTCTGTCCTTAGGTGGAATGTTGAAAGAGCTAAACTGGGGCACCATCAAAAGTTTGACTCCTTCTAGGATGGTCCTTTCAAAATAGCAGAAGTTAAGGAAACCAATGTTTTCCAGCTTGAAGATCTTGAAGGAAACATACAATTGATCCCGGTCAATGGTTTTCACCTTAAACTCTATTTTTATTGAGATAAAGATTCATTGTAATATATGTACATATTTGTTGTATCATATCCTTTTTTCCATTTTATTTCAAAGTTTTCATTTTTTGATAAAATGCTAAAAAAAGAAGAAAGAAAATTTTGCTTCAAAAAATAAAGTGATGAGTTGCAAAATAAGCTAAGTGGAAGTGAAATACAACATGGCCCCAATCCACTCTCAAATGAACTAAGATGGTAGTGGAATACCGCATGCATTCCTCACCACTCTTAAAAAGACTAAGGTGGTAGTGGATCATGACCTGTGTTCCAATCCATCGGAGTTCATGACTATTTTTGAGCGGAAACTAAAATCTTGTGCCACATTGCTTCCAAAGAAAGAAATATTCACAAATTGTCTCACGAGCTTCTTGCACCACTCTGAAGGAAAGAAATATGATGAGAGACATTGCAAGTTCAAAAAGTGCTTCATGCTTTAGCCAATTAGTGAGTGATGTAATATCTCCAAGCCACCAAGATGCATGAGTTTAATTTGAAAAGTGTGCAAATGGATAGTTCTCATAGTGGCCACATTAATGGTGGAAGGTGTACATGCAATGGCATTTAAAAGTGCTAAAAATGCGAAGTTCATTCATTTGTCTAAAGCAAAGCCTACCAAGTAGAAAGAGCAGGAGAATAGCAAAGCATTGTCTGCAAATACTAGAGAAAGAATACTCTGAATATTTCTGTGAAAATGGCTCCTAAGAAAGCTCCAAAGGATATGCAACAAAGAGAGGTAGAGCTGGATGGCTATGTAAATCAGACGAGATGGTTGGTAGATACTGTAATGACTCAAGTAAGGAGAACCTTCTTGAGGAGGAATTTTGAGTTTAGATACTTTGAAGGGAGACCAATTCGACCTCAAGGTATCATTGCTATAGAATCCTTCTTATTTTCTTACATCTATGATTCCATTCACCATTGCCCTAAGTTAATTTTTGCAATCATTAAATTTTATGATCCTAAGAAAAGGGTAGTGAAAATAGCTAATGGTATAACATTATTTACCATTACCAAAGAAGCTTGTCATGATTTTTTTGCCATAGGGGTAAGCCCACCTTTAGAACCTAAACAATTTGATATAGTAGAACAAGCTAGGGTTTATTCTTCATTAATGGCTTCTGATGAGAAGGAAGTCATGGAAATATGGCTTCATTTCCAATTTATATGTATAAAGGAGGAAGATGAGATGCCTGAAGTCCCAATCCCCATTGACCAATTTGCTAACCCAGAGTTGTATTCCATGCTAGCTTGTTTGGAGGGTTTGGATTCTAACCAATTTGTGAGAGATTGGAAAATAGCCACTGCTTACTACATTTTGAATGAGAAAATGTATGAACTTGATGTAGAGAAGAAGGGTATTAAGGCCATTTACTTTGACTGGCCAACTTTCCTTGCTAAAAGAATACATGAGCAATTGGTAAGAATGAAAAGGGATTCTGAGACGCCCTCTTTCCGAAATTGTTCGAGTTTGGTTTGGATGTTCTTTGCTATTGTGAGGTAGATGATGCCCTGGATTCCTGTAAAAGAAAATAATGACAAGGGAGACCCTATCCCTGTATACTATTGGACTACTCATTTGAGGAGCACTAAGTCTTTTTATAGATTTAACCTAGAATTTCTAGGGCCAACTTTGAAAATTATGTATGGGAAATGCCCTAGGTTACCACCTCTGGCTAGAGAATTGTTGAGAATAGAAGGTGTCAAAGAAGGAGATTGGTACATCCTTATAGAAGGCACAATTATTAGACTATATGGCTTCACTGGTAAGCCTTTTCTACTTCCTCATTTCATTACAAATAGATTATTAGCTCTAGAATATTTGAGGCAAGCAGATTTTATCAATATGAACTATGGCTCTAGAAAGAAAAGAAAATGTTTGTTGACCTACCATAGTGTCGATGATATAACTATCACCAAAAAGGGCCAGGGTGAACAAATCACCCAATATTTGGATAGGTTGGGCCTATTTTACATCCCTCAGAGGTGGAGATATGACCCAGATGATAAATTCCACAAGAGGAACATTGCTCTTAATGGAGAGAAGGCCCACAAATTTGAGAAGACCTCAAGGCCTCATTTTGAATAGGGTAGGAATAATAAGGAAAATGCCCCATTAGATTGGAATGTTGCCAAGATGGAACAACTTCCCCCATGGCTAGACTTCTATGAACAGATAGTTGATTTTGATTCAGATAAGAATGAAAGCCATCAGTTGAAGGAGTCTATGATCAGAGAAGTTGAGAATAAAAAGAAATGGGATGAAGGTAAGATAGTAGACTGGTGGAGGATGAGAGTGGAAACCGGCATAGAGAAATCTAAGTTTGGATGAGTAATTGATAATGATTTTTCTGATAGATATGATAAGAACATCAAAACTTGGAAAGTAAAGGACCCAAAGAATCTAGTGTTGATTTACAAGAAACCACAACCAGGGTCAGATTCTCCATCCCCACCTTCACAAGAGGAAACTCAAGGAGAAGGGGTTGATACTCAATTAACTATTACTGAAGCTCTTAAAACATTTGAGCCCTCAATAGAACAATTGGAGAATTTTCCTAAAGGGGCATAGTTAATGAGTAAAATGCATTATTTTGATGATAGAGCCATAAACATATAAGTCATTAAGATAGTAAGTAGGCCCAAGCACCTAGCTCTGGGTGGAGAGCCCCCTAAAATAGAAATATATTGGAATGAGAAAGATAAGAACTTTATGTTTACACCAGTGAGTTTCACCACTATAGCTACAGTGGAGTTGAATCCTATTTCTGAAGAACCATTATAGGAAGGAATTTCTGGGAAGATACAGAGAATGATAAGTCAATAGTATTTCAAGTTTTTAAGATAAAAGCCAAAAATGCACTAAAAAGAACTTAGAAGGAGGTCTGTAAGAAATAAAATATGGATAAGGGAAATATTGTTGAGAAGACCCCTATCTTAGTTGCAGAAGAATCAATACAACCAATACAACAACAAAGTACAAAGGCTAGACTTCCCCTACATTTGTAGGTGAAGGTATGATTTCTATCCCTTCTCCCCCCCAAAAACCTCTCTCCCCTCATAATTCACCACCTATTTCACCAACAAATATAGAGGGCCAAGTCAATCCATCTCCTCCACAATCATCTAAAATTCCTCCTTCATCATCCCCTGTAATCCCACCTTTACCATTGCAACCTCCCACATCATCTGAAACACAAGTTGTTTCATCCACACCCACTCACCCTTCTATGAGTTTTACTTCAGTTCCCATGAATTTTCCCATTGCAACAACAACAATAGTCATAGACTCAACTATAGTCACTACCACCATTTCATCATCAACTACTGAGTCTGCTCTTCCCTATCTTATAGCTTCTCCTCCTCCTACAAGTTATCCCACACTAGAAACTTTGCAAAAGGAGAAGGAAACTTCATAGAAAATTCAGGATTTTTGGGTAGAGAAGTTGTCCAAGCCTTCAAAGAGGATGGCTACAAAGAGAAGTACCATGTCTGTTGATCTAGTTTCAAGGCAGAGAGCATCTAGGTCCATTATTCCTTTGGTGAGTAAGCCTGAAATAGAGATGACTATGCACAAGACTATCATCTGGAAGAGTATACAAAAGATATTGAGTAGTTACCTATTGAAGATGAGTTGGTTATAGAAAAAGCCCACTTGGAAACTTTCTATGTCAAGGTTGATATATACAAAGAGAAAGTTGATAAGCTAGAGCAGATGATAGAAAAACTTGAGAAGATAGTCAATAACTAGAAATAGGTAGAGAAAGCTATCAGAAGTGAAGCTAAGAATTGGTAGAGAAAATTCCAAGAGGCTATTAAGCTCAAAGATCAAGTAGAGGAGCAAAAGAAGAAAAATGAAGAACAAGCCAAAGAGATATAGAACTTGAAGCACCAACTTCAAATTGAAAAGGCCAAGTCTTCAAGCTTCTCGAAAGTAGGGCTAAAGAAGGTAAGGAAAGAATTATTGTCTAAAGTTTTGGAGAAATGCTCAGAGCTACAACCCATCATTGACTATATGGATGATGCCAGCCATCTGCTTTAGAATACCCAAGAAGATCTGGATAAATTCACTCAAGAACTACAACCCATGGTGATTCTAGCAGAGCAAATCTACAAGCTGGCAGATAGCAGGCTCAGTGAGACTACTAAACCAATTCCCAATAAGGAATGGAATACTGCTAGATTGGCTACCAAAGTCATAGTGAAGAAGAATAGATTGCTGCAAAAGGCTTGGCTATTGTATGATAAAGTGGAGAATACAATTCGAGATGTAGTAGACATCAATCAAGAGATGGTTCAAAATGGCTTTAGAGGGTTATGGCTTGAGAATAACACTTTGTTATCAGAAGAAGAAATTAAAAAGAGTGTAGCTTCGAGCCTCCAAGATGAATCTGAGATTGATGCCTTGGAAGAGCCAATCGATCAGGAGCAGGTTTCACAAATGATAATTGATTTAACCAGACTTCGAGACTTGATGGAAGACTTGGTGAATAAGGGAAGCTCTACTAATTATGAAGATACTACTGAGTTGGAGTTCATTCACAAGCAGCTTAAGGAGACTTCCAATCCTTCTGAAGTAGTCTGGAAACAAGCCTTGCAGACTCTGAAGTTGATGGTACAGTTGTTTGGTAATGATGCTAAGAAAAAGGATAAAGAGCAAGATTCACCTATTGAAGAAGAGGAAGTTGAGCAAGACCAGGAAGATAATGCTATAGAAGAAGCTCAACAGGAAGGTGAAGAACCATATAGGGTTGCTATAGACCCTCAAGAGGCACAAGCATAGAGTGTTTTTTTATGTTGTACATTTTTGTAGTCATGTAGAAGTGTTGTATTTTATTTTGTTTTTGACTCTAACACTGTCAGAAGACAATAATAAAAGCATGAAGCTAAAAGGTAGAGAATGAAATTTTTGTGAAGGTATTCATATCATTTTTGAAGAAGCATTAAAAGGGAGAACATAGCTCTATTTTTCTTAACATTGGAGCAATTTTGAAGGAGCGGTGGATATTTTTGTTTCCAGTATGATCTCGATATGAACCTTTATCCTCTAGGTGAATTCACAAAGTTTTTAGAGGGTAATGATCATATAGAAATTATTCTATGAAGCATTGCTTGAAGATTAGCATTTTTGACTCCTGATGCCCAATGGATAAGACTCTGAGTTCGATGGCTTTGCGAGAAAATCCACCTGGGAGGCGCTAAAATGTAGGCCCAAAATGGCCACATCCTTAGAAAATTTTGAAAATTTATTCTAAGGTATGAAGAAAGCTCCAATCCATTAAATATATAGAGTATTTTAGAGCGGATCAGCACAAGATGCTCCAATCCACTCAACACTTAGTTATTTTTTGCAAACATGAGCAAAGTGTTCCATCCCACCCGATACTTAGTGTATTTTATAGTGGCACCATGTGAAGGTCCCAATCCATAATCAAATCGAGTCTAGATGATGTTAGCACATTTTAAAGTGTGGATTAGTGACATCACTTCATTCCATGCACTCAAGTGACTAAGTGTCAGGAATATCCCATTCCATTGAGTTCCAAGTCTATTTTAGAGCGGAATGGCGATAAGCTCCATACCGCTGGGTAAGAAGGTTAAAAAATTAAGGAGTAAAAGGTAATAGAATAGTATAAAAGTCATTTTCCATTACTTCTTGAGTGGATTGGTGACACACTCTATTCTGTAGTCAATCCAAGTCAAATCTAGTGGAGCAAGAATCGAGGAGCAGATTGCAACTTATTTCTTATGTCATGGATGCGAGAAAGAAATAAAGCATATCAAGTGGATTGAAAATGAGCTATATTCCACTCAACACTTAGTGTATTTTTCATGAGAGCTCCAATCCATTGGCTGAAGCCATCCAAGCTGATGTCAACGTTCTTTTTAGAGCGGATTGGCGACTTGTTCTACCCCGCTTGTCTATAGAGTATTATTGAAATTTAATCATAGCCATCCATGAAGTGCATCAATGATGGATATTATACTAACATTTTTATGAGCATACAAAGGTGGATTCTTGGTGGATGAAGGCCAGTTAGTTCAAAGCGAGTAGATGAAGCATCCATGGTGCCAAGAACCAAGAACCAAGAACCAGGGTAGTTGTAGATCTATGGTGGTGTGAAGTCTTCAAGAAGGATGAGTGGTTCAGATCTAGTTTCTAATGGCCTAGAGTCTAACTACCATAGCCAAACCAGCAAGTTGTAGAGTCGAGCTACCATGGCGTGCGACTTCCAATAGATTTCTTGGACCCTGTAGATGAATGAAATGATGCTAACATAGCTTTCTGCTGATCTATCATATTCTAAATCCTTGTAATGTCTCCCCTATTCTTCTTTCATTGTAAACTATATATAGAGGTCGAACCCTTAATTTTTAGGGTCGGCTCTAGAGTGTTTGCTTGCCCTACTATGTAATATCTTTTGCAAACTAATGGAAGGAGCATTACTCAAATTTTTGACTCAAGATTTGTCATCTTCAATATCTTTCATTAAGAGGTTCGAGCTGTGAATTGCATTTCTGTCAATGCTGTTATGGTTAGTTCATTCCACCTGTATTGGATTACTAGTTGTAAGGCAATTGAAATCTGTTCATAGTTAGATCTGTGCTATTGAGAAGTTTATTTCTGTGAAGTCTGAATACTAATCTATTCTGCTAAATTGGATTGTTAGTATCTTAGATATTGAAATTGCTTTCTTGAAGCACATCTCTATTTTGCTTTTATTGTATGAAGATTATTCGGTTTTGGGTGCTGCTAATCTTGAGTGTGGGACACTAGAAATAGTTTGCTAAAGGTTTTCCCTATGGATGCCTATGTTGTTAGCCCTATCCGACCACTGTTAATTCATAATTTCTTAACCCTAAAACCTTTTCTAACCCTATTCCTCAAAACCATTATTGAGCTTAATTGAGTCAACATTCTGTTAGTTGACAAGGAACCAACCTACTCTGGAGGTTGGGCTGAAGCAATATTTGGTCCATCCAATGTTGAGTTCTGAGCTGTGACTAGCGGGTGCAAGCCTGGCCAGAAAGTTGGAAGATAGATAGTTGCAGTATCAAGTTCACTTGATGACAATTCGGATCCCAACAGGAATGTTGGAGGCCTTAGAGGCCATCCAAAGTAAAGAAATTTATCTTATCTGAGGAAATATTTATCCCCTTCAATTGTTTTTCTCCAAGAAACAAAGGTAGATTCAACTAATATCATTAAAATTAAAAACTCTATTTGGAAAGATGCTAATTTTGTTGTTAGTCATGTTGTAGGATATTCTAGGGGGCTTATTTGTTTATGGAATCTTTCTAAATTTGAAGGTCTCTAATTTAATTACAAGCATTTAAATAGAATATGGATTTTATCTAATGTGTATGTGCCAAACTCTATCCTTGATAGGAAAAATCTTTGAAATATGCTCATTCAAATGAGAGAATAGTTTAAGAAGGAATGTTGGGTGCTTGTTGGAGATTTCAACACTCCCTTGTACCACTCTGATAAAAAGGGAGGTAGTAGTTTATGGTCTAAATAAAAGGAGGACTTTACCAAATTTTTTAATCATAATGAACTTCTATATCTTGATCTTATATAAGGTAGATTTACTTAGAGTAATAAAAGAAAGGAAAATAAGTTAATCCAAGTTAGGCTTCATAGGGATTTAATATCAAAAGAAGGAATGGATGCCCTGGAGAATTCTTTGAGATCTCTTCCTAGAATGGGGTTAGATTATAATCCTCTGCTTCTTGAAACCTTGAGATAAATAGTGTTCAATGGGTCTTTCTATTTTGAGTCCATGTGGCTGAAAGATTAGGATCTTGAGGGTAAAATTGAAGAATGGTGGACTAGAATTTTTTGTTCCTATTTTATCCCAAATAGCTAAGAAGCTAAGATTTATAAAATAAATATAAAAATCTAGAATAAGGTGTTTGGTAATATATTTAAGCAAAATATGGAAATTCAATCTCAATTGAAATAACTTGAGATGACTCTGGAATTTGGATCTAGCAGTGCTTATTGGAGAGATAAAGAAAAATCTCTTTTGGCTAATTTTCACAATATCTTGGCTAAGGAAGAAATATTTTGGAGATAGATATCTAGAGTTTTTTTGCTGAAAGAAGGATATATAAACACTTAAATTTTCCATGTAATAGTGTTGAGGCATAAATGCAACAAAAAAATCAAGGAATTAATTAGAGAAGATGGTTCAAAAATTGATAACCCAAAATAAATTTGGTTGGAAGTTGTTCATTTTTTGAGAATCCCCTTTGTATCAAGCACCAAGGAGATGAAACTACTAAATAATTTTTTTTAAATTGCTTCCATCCTATTATTTATTAAGAAGTTAATGAATTTCTTTCTTCTCCATTTAATTGTTAGGAAGTTAAAGATGTTATTTTTTCTTTGGCAAAGGAGAAAGTTTCAAGACTTGATGGATTTCCTGCTATATTTTTTAAAGGTTTTGGAATATAGTAGGTAAGGATATGGAAGAAGATTTATTTGAAGCTCAAAAGAGATGCTTTTTACCTCCTGATGTTAAATCCACATTCATTATCCTTATTCCTAATATTGTGGGGGCCAACAAGCTCAAATATTTCAAACCTATAAGTTTGTGTAACACTATATATAATATCTTCTCAAAAGTTATGGCTAATAGAATTAAAAAGACCTTGCCTAGTATAATTGGTCTAAATCAAGGTGGTTTTATTTTGGTAAGGCAAATCCTTTATGGACTTATTACTGTGCATGAGATTATTCATTTGATTGAAAAAAATAGTAATTCAGGCATGTTTATCAAGCTAATATGAATAAGGTCTATGACGAAGTTTCTTGGGTGTTTTTGAAAAAATGTTATTGATAAAATTTGAATTTTATTTGAGATGGGTGAATCTTCTAAAACAATGTTTCTCCAATCCAAGGTTTTCAATCATGATGAATGGATCCCCTACAAGTTACTTCAAAAGGTTAAGAGTTCTGAGATAGGAAGATCCTCTGTCTCTTTACTTGTTTATTATTCTAGCTGAGGCTCTTGGAAGAGCTCTCACTATGATTTTTGATTATTAGTTTGTTAAAGGTATTAGGCCTACTGCTTATTTAAATCCTATATTTTTTCAAAAATTTGCATATGATATGCTTTTAATGATATGAGCTTCTATTGTTAAGCTAGAGAGCTTAAACATATTCTAAATTTATATGAGCTTGTTGTGGGCCAAAAAATTAATCTCAGAAAAAGTAAGGTATCTTTTTTAAATACCCCCTTGAGGAGGTAAAGAGCTATTGCTTGTGTTCTTAACTGCTCTATTACTTCTTTTCCAAATTCTTATCTAAGAATACCTTTATTCAGGGGTTTTGTTAAAGAAGATTTATGGTATCCTATTTTAGAAAGAGTGCATAAGAAGCTTACCGAGTGGAAGGGTGCTATGTTAAGTCAAGTTGGTAAGGCTCTTTTAGTCATGGAAACTATTTAAAGACTTGTGTTAATAAATTTTTAGCCTCCCACTCTAATTTATTAATGGTTGCACCAATTACAAAATTCTAGTGATACATGATGGATGAGTTTGTGTTTGCAATTGATGGAGTTGATTGGTACATGCAGATGGTGTTTGAACCTTTAGTAATATTGTACCTAACTCCCATTGTAATCTAGCCCCTAAATCCTATTCAAATATAGTGCTTAACTCCCATTGTCATTTGGCACCTAAATTCCATTATAATCTGGCACCTAACTCCCATTGTAATATGGTGCCTAACTCCCATTCAAATTTGGTACCTAATTGCTATTCAAATCTGGTGCCTAAATCTTGTTTAAATTTGGTGCCTAACTCCCATTGTAATCTAGCACCTAACTCCCATTGTAATCTGATGCCTAGCTCCCATTCAAATATGGTGTCTATCTCCCATTCAAATCTGGCATCTAACTCCCATTTTAATTTGGCACCTAAATCTTATTCAAATTTTGGTGCCTAAATACCATTGTAATTTGGCACCTAACTCCCATTGTAATCTGGTGCCTAACTCATGTTCAAAACCTAGCACATATCCCCTAGTAGACAGTCTAGTGCCTATCTCCCAATTTTAGGCTCATGTCTCCTAGTTTTAGGCTTAACTCTTACTTATCAGCTTCAAGTACCTTCTTCCATTTTTCTAGTGCCTATATCCCACATGTGTAGTTTGACTACATATTTCACTATTTCTAGTTTATAATTTTTAGTAGATAGTTTTCAGTTTGATTGTTTCCAGTTTGGCTATTTTCAGTTTAACTATTTTCAGGTTGGCTATTTTTAGTTTGACTACTTCCAGTTCGATAGTTTTTAGTTTGATTGTTCCCAGTTTATAATTTCCAATTTCACGTTTACCAGTTTGGTCACACAGTCTCCAGATTTGACTAGTGCCTACACTTGGAAAAATATTGCAATTATTATTATTTAATCTTCCCCATACATGAGCTATCCACTTTTTTCAAAATGTAACTATTTTAGACGTTACGCAACCTTGTAAACCTAGAATGCAAATATAAATTTATTTTACAGTTTTGCTGTAAATATCATAAATAGCTAGAATATTTTGTGTAGTTTAGTGCCATAAATGCTATAAACATCTAAAATATTTTGTGTAGTTTAGTGTTGTAAATGATGTAAACAACAAAAGTATTCTATGTAGTTTAGTATTGTAAATGTTGTAAAATACTAAAATATTCTGTGTAGTTTAGTGCTATAAATGAGGATTAATGCAACGGTTTTAAAAAGCCAATAGGAAAAAATATTGTAACAGTCTTGTAGATCAGAAAGTGGGTAAATAAATATTGTAATAGCCTTGTAGATCTAAAAAATGAGCGGGGGAAAAATCTACAGTTTGGAAAAAATAATTAATCTAGATGGTCTAGGAGGAAAATTAGAAGGCTGGAAAAATATCTCTTGCTATAAAAGAATTTTTTTCAGATATTCAAATGGGGGATTGATTCTGTAACTTGCTGATCTCTGTAACACTGCGAGAAATAATACAAAAATCTATTTGAGCTGCATGTTGTGTATCTTTAGTTAGATTTGATTGCATGTGGCGTTGGCCCTTGTTTCATGCCAACCTTACCTCTTGTAGTTGATCCATGTTTATTTTATGTTTTGTACTTGTTGCACTGTCTTTTATGTAGTTTTTGTATCGCTCCAAATTTTTTGCATCCTTACCTTCAGGCTATAGGATCCACGCCCGGAAGGGGGATGCGAGAAGGATGGGACAATACCTCGGGCTGAGAGGCCCTTTGAAGGTCCCGCCTCTCGGGGGAGGGGTATAAGGGTGAATTTTTGATGGATGGTGGGTTCACCAGGAAACTTTTGAGTGGCAGTTTCCACACCTAGGTTGATAGTGGGTTTGATGTGTTCATTTTGTACTTTAATCATTCAATTCCTAGGTTTGGCCAAGATGAATCTAAACTATTCTATATGCCAATGCTGATTTTTATGGATACAAAAAATATGAATAAATGCTAAACACAGAGAATGTGCCGAATGGGACAGAACATACCTGATTTCGGATGTCTGATGAAGATTCTGAGTTTTGTAGCAGTCCAGATCGTCTCAACTCATACGTAATCATACGAGGGTGTCGAGATCAGACGAGATCATCGTCAATCGATGAATTCATCAAAAACCTGCAATCACAGGAATAGATACAAAATACCAAAGATGCAACTGCAAAAGCAAAGGAGAATGATAGAAATAATAGCAAACATGCCTAAATAATAGATTCAAATAACAAATAAGAGAAATGCAGTAGATTTAATGATTGATTTTAACTTTATCATGCGGTTATGCTAAATGAGGTGAACTCCAAGATGCATAAATATAATAACTAAGATAATGTATAAAGAAATGCAAAAAACAATAAAGAGATGCAAACTCTGGGCTACGATTGCCCCCAATCTGGACTACAGTCGGGATCGCCTCCAATCGTACGAGATCATCTATGCTCCTCGACAGGATCGTCCGAAATCTCTGGAATCGCTTGCGACGATCCGAGCTAGCTTCGACTAAAAAATAGTAAAGTTCCTACAAGAAAACATGAAATACAGAATGCAAATGATGGTGTGAGGATGCTCTAAGGTGTGTGGAAGTTCAGGGGAGTCAATCAGGGGGATAAACTAGAAAAATACCAGTTTATACAGGATTAGGGAGAAGTTAGGAGGTTGGAGATCATCCCAATTTGGGAGATCTCCAATGGGGAGACTCTAGCTACGCGGACACGCTTTGCCCCAGGTTAGAGGAGTTGTTGGAACAGAAGCTAAGTATGAAAATTTGGTTTTGGGACGAAATCGTCTGGACGTTCTATTCCAGATGAATTCGTCAGATCTGGGACGATTTCATCTAATCTACGACGATATCGTCCAATGGTCAAAACAAATCCTAAAAATGGCATGAAAAACAAGGGGAGCGGGTAACAGGCGGTTAACGGGCGGTTTGAGGTTAAAATTTGAATTTTTATCTTTTTACTAAGGTTTAACTGTGCCAATTTTAGGGTGCTACATTTTGCCCCCTCTTTAGCGAATTTTTTGAAGAAAATGCGTTAAAGACGAGTTCTTCCCGTTTTACGAGAAAGCAAAAATGTACTCAATTTTCTAGACGACGATTCTTGGTCGAATCGTACGCATGCTGACTATGGTGCCCCCTCCGTGTTTTTACCCAAATCGAACGTTTGAGGTAAAAGCATGAAAAAGCAAAAATTAAAAAAAGAAAGTTGTTTTTAAATAAAATTAAGAAAAATAGGGTAAAACCCTAATTCATTTTTACTGGTTTTAGAGCTCTACAGAAAAAATGGTCGAGACAGCGCACCGATCGACAGAGGTCCGGCGGGCTACGGGTAAGGATCTAATCCTAGTAAATTAGGTTTGAATTTAATTTGTGCAATTTTTTGTTTTAAATTTTGATTGTTTGGGGCATCGTGGCCGTTTTTAGGCCGTCGACGACGTCGGGACGAAATCGTCCCTAGATCGTCGATTTCGTCGGAGGGCAAAATCGGCGAACTAGGGGCGATCCCGTCCAACAAGGGGCGATCCCCAAGTTGTGAAATCAGAGACGATTTCATCCTACAAAGGATGATTTTATCCAATTTGGGACGATATCATCCAATGGTGGACGATATCATCATATTTATGAAATTTTGCTTTGTTTGAAATGCATTTAATTGATTTTAATAATTGGTTTATTAATGAAATTTGTTGTTTTATTGTTTGTTTTGTAGAGGGGATTACTAAAGAGTCGAGAATGGAAATACGGGGGACTAAGAGATGACATAGCCATGCTCGACCAGGCAGAGCATGACCGACTAGCACAAGTCGGGCTACAGCATGTGGCAGAGATGCCACAAGTATCGACGGACATGGGGCTACTGACAGCCCTAGCGAGAGGTGGTATCCAGGGTCATCCTACTTTCGATTATCGATAGGGGAGATGGCTCCCACACTAGAGGATGTATGGAGGATCATGAGGATCCCCATACGGGGATGATTGATGACTCCTATGGCCAATCAAGGCCAAGCTATGATGAGGTTGAGCGGAGACCCGAGCTTCACCCTGGAGAAGGGCGGAGTGAACATCGAGTCTCTAAGGCAGATGCCTAGGGCATCTAGGCTGACTCAAGTTTTGGCAGGGGTGGTAGGTGGCTTACTGCTGTGCCACCAGAGCGGGTGTAGATTACCATGGCTCCTATCAGATGTGGTCTGCGACATGAGAGACCACGGGCATAGGTTTGCATGGGGCAGCTTTGTACTATGTCGCTTGTATAGGATCCTGCATGGGGTCGTATACAAGGGAGGTCGATGTCTGGTCTTGACATCGCTACTACAGGTTTGGTGCTGGGAGCACATCATGGTGCGGAGGCTGGTAGGGCTCCCACTAACAAGGGTTGATCGGGAGAGGCCCCGAGTTTTCTACTGGTGGCTACAGAGGGGGTCACAGTGGCGGATAGATCTATCGATGTCACGGAGGTTGCTAGATGACCTCATCCTGGACCAGAATCACCTGGAGGCCATGGCGAGAGCACCCGGGGTGGGCAGAGGATGGGCAGGAGTTGGCTCGCATCGGGCGAGTCTTGGCTGAAGATGGAGCGAGGAGAGGTAGAGCTCCATAACTACGATCGAGTTCTATGATAGTTCGGTCTATAGAGGGGATCCCTTCTCTCAGGGATTACGAGTACTCTTGGACTATCTGGGATAGTACCACACTGAGCGGGGCTCCGGACATGCAGTGGTTCTAGAGTCAGGACATGGATGATGCCCCCATCTAGCCAGTGGATGGTGATGATGTTGGGGTTACCAACGGATACGATGCAGTACGTAGGCATCCACCCTCCTCGGATGATGAGGGCATAGGGTCCGATGCACTGTATGTGCAATGGATGGGGAGGCGAGTGCAGGCTGCTATTGAGGCAGCATGGGGTCACGATGGGAGAGAGCAATGATGGTCTCCATAGGAGAGATGCTAGAGGATGGCACGGGCTCCACAGAGACCACAATAGATAGGGAGGAGGGAGGAGGGACTCCCTTCTCAGTAGGGGGAGAGACCACCATCGCTCGATAAGGGCAAGGGTGTCGAGGTAGGGGAGAGCAGTGAGACGGTGGCTCTCCGGGCTGAGGTTGCCCACCTTCGGGCTCAGGTGCAAACACTGCTAGGATGAGGCTACATGGCTCGAGCTCGGGGTGGAGGAGCGAGCATGCAGGAGTTGGCACGGTCTATGGCTCGGACCTGCGTTCTACCGGGGAGCATACTACCGGATGGTTCTGAGAGCTAGAGGTTACGTAGCGACATTGCGGGCCGATTAGGATGGGGTCATCGAGGACATCATCACGATCGATGTCGAGGACCCACGACATAGGGCGGACTCTGATGGGGCCTCCTCCTCCACCTCAGGGCGGGAGAGGAGATGAGGTTGAGAGCTCGAGGGCTTCTCGAGGCTAGACGCTCACTGCATAGAGATTGTATTTATTATTATATATTTTTGAGAGGATTGAGTATGCCAGGCTATTGATTGTGGCATACCAGTCTAGTTTGATATGATGTACATAATTTGTTGATATATATATATGGTATTTTTGATGATATGACTTGTGTATATGTTGTATGATGCTTTAATGTTGAATTTTGCAATTGATTATTGATGATTCATGTAATTATGTCATTTTAGAAATATTATAATTTTATGTCATGTTGTAAAATTTAAATGAAATAATCTGATGTAAACAATTGGTTGTTTTGGTGTGATTTGATGAAAAATAAAAGGGACTTCTAACAATAATTTCAAAGGACATTGTCGTTGTTATAGACCATTTCATGGAGTCGCCGCTCGCTCGGTCGTCAAGCTAATCCCAGTATAGAAATATTGCTAAAAGTAAAAGAATGCTTAAGAGATTGTCTTAAGACTTTGTGTTGTGATGGTGATGATTTGTTTTCAGATTTTCATAAAAATATTATGCGTGAGATACTAAAAGAAATATGATTTTTCTAGGCATAAATTCCTAAGTGTGATAAAATTTTGAACAATTCCTTAGAAATTATACCATGGTTGCAAAATTGAATGTTGACATAATGACATGAAATAGAATAAGTGTTCGTTCGTTTTAAAGCACAATTGTGTAACATAATGATGTAAGCCATATGTTTGTTTTAAATGAATGGGAAAATAAAATTAGGACAATGGTTTGCGCTAGGCATAGAATTATAGGTATAGACTTATACCATCATCGCGAAATCCAAAGAAGAAATTGATATTTTAGTTTTATTGCATGATTGATTTTTGATTTTTGATAAACAAAAAATAATAATATACAAACTTGACTTTATTTGCTAGATTTTGTAATAGGTTGTTTAAAATAATTTTGGATTTTTGAAAACAATGTATGTAATTGTTTTTATACTAAACAGATGTTATGAAAATAAGAATAAAATTTATTCCAAAAGAGTTGCAAAAATATTTTAAATTATCTCAAAGACAAATGTAGATTTGTAAGGAACCCTCATGTGCATATGTGAGTTCATTGCCGATCTTGATTTATCATAATGATAGAGAATCTCTCAAATACAAATGTGTGTGCAATTGTATTGTTCGTTCACCAATTTTGAGCAAGATAATTTGATACAAGTAATTTGAATTAACCAAATGAATGTTCGTTGACCATGATTTATATGCATGTAACCGTACCAGACTACTGTGTAAGTTAGGTTATCAAGAGCTAGCTAATCCATAAGCCGACATAGGTCTATACAAAATAAGGTCGCTAATGTGACAGACATATCACCATGCTAGGGATTACCCAAGGCCAAGCGGGTTGGGCACAAACCACCTGTTATGGGGCTTACCTCACAGTTTTCGAATAATTGAGAATTCCAGGGATTCAAGCTCATTCACCCTTCTTTTCTTTTCAAGGGGTAGGGAAAGGGATTTATTGCATTTTGCTTTTGCCTTTTCTTTTCTCTTCTTTTCTTCTCTCTTTTTTTTTTTTTTTGTATTTTGCTTGGAACTTGAGATAATGCTGAAATATTGTTGCGATGGTACAAAATGATATTTTTCTTTTTCTCATTTTCTTTGACTTTTCTTTTTCTTCCTATGCTAGGGATACTTGCTCGGATTAGGCTGTAGAGCAAGATATTTTTATTTCAGGTAGGGGTGAGCTTGTCCTTTTGTCAATTCTCAAAGATTCTAGACCATGTGCATGATAGGATAGCAGGGGAAACTTTTCGCTCAAGAAACCACTTTTACTATGTAGCATCATATTGAATTTGCAATGAAATCATTTTAATGTGAAAAGATATATTTGGTTCAAGTAAATAACAAGATCAGTTCTCTATGCTCAAAACTTTATTTAATTCAACTGTGGACTTTGATATAAGAGAGATTAATAATCATACAAAATAAAATCAAGATATTTATTCATGTGAATGTGAAAGTGCGGGATTCCAAATAAATGCTAATTTATCCAAAATAATTGAAAATATAACTGCAATACTTCAAGAATTGACAGGTATGAAAATAAAATATGTTTTTGAAGATTTTGATGATTTTGATGTTTTTATATTTTGATTTTGATTGATGAATTGCAAGAAGAAATACTATTACTATTTTTTTGAAATTTTACTAAAATGAAACAATATGCAAAATACACAATATATATAAATGATGAAAAAGGACCAAATGTTATGCATAATAACGCTTAAGATGCATAATGTTCATAGGTTCTTTAAGATATTTACCATCTAAGGTAGCTAATCGATATGCTCCCGATCCAAATTTAGCAGTGATGACATATGGTCCGAGCCAGTTGGGCTCAAATTTACCTTTAAGGTCTTTAGTTGCATTAGTATTTTTTGATTTTCTTTTAAGACAAGGTCACCGATCTCAAAGGATCGTTGATGAACTTTCTTGAGGTATGCTCGTTTAAGCTTGTTTTGGTAGGCACGAAGATGCTCCAAAGCATTGATGCGCTTCTCATCTAGGAGTTCCAGTGACTAAGTCTACCAACACGATATTCATCTCCTACTTGAGTATCTTGAAGTAGCAGAGCCAAAGAAGGAACTTCTAATTCAAAGGGAAAAACTGCTTTAGCGCCATAGACCAAAACAAAGGGGAAGTGCCTGTGGGAGTACGAACGCTAGTTCGATAAGCCCACAAAGCAGGATATAATTGAATATGCCAATCTCGGCCAGATTTGTTGACCAGTATTTTAAGGATTTTGATTAATGTTTTATTAGATGCTTCTGCTTGGCCATTACCATGAGGATAATAGGGAGTGGACCAACGATGTTGAATTTTATACTTTTGACATAATTTCTTAACATCTTTATTTTTAAAACAAGTTCCATTATCTGAGATGAGATTTGCAGGGATTCCGAACCTACAAATAATTTGATTAAAAATAAACTTGGAAACTTGGGTTCCAGTGCAAGAAGCTAATGGCATAGCTTCAACCCACTTCGTGAAATACTCAGTGGCGGTTATGATAAATTTGTGTCCATCAGATGACACAGGGTTGATTTTTCCAATGATGTCTAAGCCCCATTTTGAAAAGGGCCAAGGAGATGAAATAGCCTGTAGCTCTTGTGCAGGCGCATGGACAAGGTCAGCGTGTTTTTGGCACTTGTCGCAATGATGCACATAAGCATGTGCATCATTCTCCATGGTAGGCCAAAAATATCCTATCCTAAGGAGCTTCTTAGCAATGGCGCTACCACTAAAATGCCCCCACAAGATCCATTGTGGGCTTCACTCAAAGCTGATCTAGATTCTGCTAGATTCAAACATCTCAGTAAGATGCCTTCAAAAGATCTCCTATACAAGGTATTACCAATAATCACGAAGCGACTTGCTCGTCTACGTAATAACCTCACTGGTTGCTATTACAACCTTCAGGAAAGGTCCCATTTTGAAGAAAATTAAATAGATCAGTGTACCAATGTTTAGGAGTAGTTTCGTTGATTAGAAACACATCCAAAGGTTCTAAGCATGATTTGCTTGAAGCGGGTTCTTGGAGTCGATGAATAATGATGGTAGCATATTCGTCATCTAACTCCAAGGGCAAAAGAGATGCAGTTGTAGCCATAGCGTCAGCCGCACGGTTGTTAGTTCGAGGAATAGCTTCCAAGGTAACTTGATCAAACAAAGATAATAATTGTAAGACATATGCTTTGTATGGATGCAATTTATCATCTCGGGTTTGATAAACATCATTGATTTGATTTATGACAAGTTGAGAGTCACCAAAAACCAATAGATTTTTAATTTGTAGCGCTAAAGCAGCTCGTAATCCAAGGATAAGAGCTTCATATTCAGCAGTGTTATTAGTACAAGCAAATGTTAGTTTGAAGGACAGAGGTATAAGATGTTTCTATGGAGATATTAAAATAATACCTGCACAGCCCCACTCATACATCGGGCTCCGTCAAAGTATAGGGACCATTGCTCTGGATGGTCTGCCTCTAGTTTAAGGCATTCATCGGGAAACTCAATGATGAGGGGATGGGTAGACTCTAAGGGTGCAGCGACTAATTGATCTGCTATGATTTGACCTTTAACAGACTTATGTCCTATAAACGTGAGTTCAAACTCGCTTAGCGCAAGAACCCACTTTGTTGTGCGACCAGATAAGTACGGTCGACTCATGAGATATCGCAAAGGGTCGAATTTAGCAATAACATACGTGTTTTGGCTGAGCATATAATGTCATAGTTTTTATGTAGAAAATATGATTGCTAGACATAACTTCTCTAATACGGTATAGCGAGTTTCATAACTGATTAAGGTTCTGCTAATGTAATAATTAGCACGTTCTTTCTTCTCATCGTCAAGTTGAGCTAACATAGCTCCTAAGGCAAAATCGGAAGCAAAAATGTACAAAATAAATGGACGATCAGATCTAGGTGGTGAAAGCACTGGTGGTTTAAGGAGATATTGTTTGAGGAGTTCGAATGCTTCCTGACATTCGTCGTCCCAATGAAAAGAGACATCTTTCTTAAGAAGCTTAAGAAAAGGTCCGGTTTTGTCTGCCAACTTATCAATAAAGCGGCGAATAGCTTGAAGCTTACCTTGTAGACTTCGTAATTCTGATATATTTGTGGGTGCGGGCATATCAGTGATAGCCACGATCTTGAGAGGGTCAATTTCAATGCCACGTAAAGAAACTATAACCCCTAATAATTTACCGGACTTAACTCCGAATATACATTTAGCTGGATTCAATCGGATAAGATACTCCCTTAACCGATCAAATACTTTTCTCAAGTCATCTAAATGATCATCTTCTTTGATGGAACGAGCTATAATATCATCTACATAATCATGTAGAATATTATGCATCATATCATGAAAGATATAAGTCATAGCGCGTTGATAAGTTGCACCTGCATTCTTTAAACCGAATGGCATCACTTTCCAACAAAAGGTCCCCCAAGGGGTAATAAAGGCTGTTTTAGCCTGATCTTCAGGAGCTATCTGATCTGATTATAACTAAAAAATCCATCCATTAGGGATATCATTCCACTCCTAGTAGTAAATTCAATGATCTGATCCATGTTGGGAAGAGGAAAATCATCTTTAGGGCATGCAACATTAATATCTCTGAAGTCTGTGCAAACCCTAACTTTAGTGGCTTCTTTCTTAGTTACTTGAACTACATTCGAGATCCATTCAGCATAATCAATGGCTTGTATAAAAATAACATTTAAGAGTTTTTCTAATTCCCCTTTGACTAGTAAGGCCACTTTAGGATGCATTTTTCTAAGTTTTTGTTTAACAGGTTTAGCATCCGGATGGACTACTAGGTGATGCATACCTACTGAAGGGTCTAATCCTGGCATATCTTCATATGTCCAAGCAAAGACGTCTTCATATTGTTTAAGGAATGCAATGTATTTATCTTGTTTTTCTTGACTCAATTCTGATCCAATGTTGATTATGTGAGGGTTATCTTTGGTTCCAATGTTAATTTTTATGATGTTTTCTACTTCCATGTGTAGATCTCTCTCAAAATTAGGTGGGGCGGGTGAAACGCCTAATTCTTGTAATTCTTCCAAGGTTAGCTTGGATAATTCGTCTTGAGGAGTCGTGGCCTCAAGTTGGGCTATACTAGGTATAGAGCCATCGAAATAAAATCCGTTATGTAACAATTCCTCAATGGAGACATCATGAAAGATATCCCCCTCCAACTCATCGTCGGATTCGGCAATCATCTCAGGGTAAGCTATGGATAACATATTACATGTAAGAGGCTTATTCATTAAATGCAAGACATCCCGTTTATCCAGATAATCTTGGTAACATATGAGGTGGTCATCATCCTCGAATGGGAAGGGCTGACCTTTACTAGGAAATAGGCCCACACCACATCGGGCAAAGCCACGGTTCTACCTCAAAAGGTTCTTTCATACCATTCTGGAAAGGTCCCAAACCTTTCCCTTTATATCCCAATTTAAGCATTATAGGCTTAGCTTTAATATACTCATTAGCAAAATAGCATCTAGCATATCCATCACAATGTGTCTTGATGTTTCTAGGTATTCTTCCCAGTCATATCCCTTATAAATAAAAGCACAACTCCCGACTTGGTAAATACTTCCCATAGGCTGTGGGAGGCCCAAGGTACGAGGAGAGGGTGGGAGTTTATTTAAAATAAGGGAATCTTGCATGGCAGTGTTTGTTTTTTCTGATATAAGAATTTTAGATAAATCGGGTAAGAGCTCATCAGTAAGAGCATAAGAGGTAGAAGGAACATTTCCTACATCGTCGGATGTGGAAAGTATGCCTGTAGTGGATGTAGATGTTATAGAGATATCGATGGATGAGTCTATAGGTATGGAAGTTATAGGAGTAAAACAAGAAGCATTGGTTGTAGTTTTAGGATCTTTTCGAGGTCCTAATGTGGTTTGTTCGGAAGATGGTTGAGCTATATGTAGAGGTGTAGTTGATGGGGAAAAATTAGATGATGTTATGGGTGTGTGTTTCACACGTTTAGACGGTTGATGAGAATTAGGATGTGTGGATGACAGAGCAGGGCAAAATTGAACTCCAACAGGTTTTGCCAAAGCACACATATCAAAGGGTCTAGGATCACCATGAATGGTAACCAACTGATTTTTAAATTCGAATTTAACACACTGATGTAAAGTGGAGGGAACAGCTCGCATCGCGTTGATCCAAGGGCGACCCAAAAGTATATTGTATGATGCAGGGCAATGTACAATAAACACGGTCGTGTCTAAGGTTCTCGGACCAACTTGCAAGGGGATAGTAATAACTCCACATGTTTCTTGTGTTTCGTCATTGAAGGCTTTTATGATCATATCAGTTCTTTTCATTTCATCACTTCTAAACCCAAATATTTGGTAGAAGTCAAAAGTGCATATGTTTAAAGATGAACCATTATCAATCAAGACTCGTTTAACTGCTACATCCCCAATTAGGGCAGTAATATATAAGGGGTTATCCTTATGTAAACTATGTTGTGGTATATCTCTATCTCGGAAGTCAATACAATCGACTTCTCGAGTTATGATAGTATTGGACATGGCTTCAGGTTGAATATTTTGTGGTACCATCATTTGGCTTAATGTGAGCATTAATTCATCCCTATGGGTAGGAGAAGATCTTAAAAGGTCCAAAAGGGAAATTCTAGTTGTAGTATTTGATAATTGTTCATTAATATTATAAGGAGGCTTAGGTTGAACATTAGGCGCATGATTCCCTTTATTGGGATTTTTCAAAACAAATGGAGCTGATCCATCGTTACGAGTTTGATCCTGTTGAGAGTTTTGAGCTCTTGTTAGTAACGGCTCCGATGGTACCTACAATATTATTTTGCGGATGATGAATGGGCCTTGGTCTAGCGTTTATGGCTTGTTCATTAGAAAGTAATTGGTGAGAAGATGGTCTAGTAGTGACTCTTCTAGGAAATGGTTCTTCTGGAACCATAGAACTTGTGATAGGTTGAATAGGATCTGATTCATCTTCAGAACTATTCGATTGATTTGAGGTGATTTCCATGTCACTTTCGGTCTCATATTCGGTATCACTAAGATCAAGGGTCCGAATATTATATAGAGGTCTGGTCGTAACCATGGATAAAGTTGTGTCAAATACTTCCACATCATGAGTAGGTGAATGTCCACTAATAGTTCCTACATATCGGGTAGGAGGGGGAACATTATGATGCTCAATTTGATTAGCCACCTCTTTACCATGCTTTGGTAAAGGATGTTGAAATATGTCCAATGATTGATTGGCATGTCGATTCTGATTTTGGGGGATGTTCTTTTGAGCATTATTAGAAGGATTTTGTTTAGGTTGAAAGGCTTGCACCTCCATCTCATTGTTATCAATCAGGTCTTGTATTTTATGTTTTAATATTTTACAAGAGTTGGTAGCGTGTCCAGGCCCTCTATGGAAATCACAATGTAAATCAGCTCTGTATCCGGGTATAGTTGGATCAGGTTCTCGGATATTTGGTAATTGAATCAAACCTCGTGCTAATAGTTGCGGGAGAATGGTTGATAAAGGTTGATTTAACCTAGTAAATTCTCGGGGTGGTTTATCAGGAGGTTTCAATATGAACTTCTCTATTGTTTTCGCAGTATTAACATTGGCAACGTTTCTGCTATCAGTGACTCCATCACCCACAACTTGTTTATTTTTATATTGATTTCTGGATGTTTTCTCATCATCTTTCTTTTTAAGCTGACCTCTCCTAATAAGAGCATCTTCCACTCTTCGGGCTAAGTCTATAGCTTGATCGAAGGTGGTCAAGGTAGCAGTTGATAATTCATAGGATAGTTGTTCTTGTAAATTATTGATAAAGATATCCAACATTTCTCGATAAGGTAACACAAAGTGTAATTTTCCTATCAGCTGCCTCCATCGAGCTAAGAAGTCAGCAAAACACTCATCTTTGTCTTGTTTTAGGTTGTACAAATCTTTAATGGTTACATGCCTTTCAATATAGGCACTAAATTGATGCACAAAAGACTCGGCGGTTTCTTCGAAATTCCTCAAAGAATGAGTGGGTAGTTGATAATACCATTCCAATGCCATCCCTCCTAAACTTTTTGGGAACATCTTTAGTAATAACAAGTCATCATGTGATATATCATGACATGCTATCCTAAACATACGAAGATGCTCTATGGGATCTTCAGTTCCTTTGTATATAGGTAGGAGAGGCATAGGAAAGTGTTTGGGATATGGTTGTGCTACAACTATAGGATCTAGAGGCTGACTACACATCTCTCGATAATTGTACGAGGGATGGTAGGGATCTATCTGGTCCATGCGGGAGACTAACTGTTTCACCATGGCTTCCAGATTACTAGTTTGCCCACCATATTGGTTCGGTGGTACATGAGCATGGGATTTGTGAGCGTATCTTTGGCGTGACATAAGGATTAGATGCTATATTGTTGTTATGCAAATGGTTGGTAGGAAGAGTATTATGAAGAAGATTTGTTGTAGCATTATGTTGTATCCCAGATTGTTGGAAATTGGTATTTGGTTTTGTTTTAGGCTTTTGTTGATTTGAGGTATATTGATCAATAGCTTGGCGAAATAGAGCGGTGAATGAAGGTTTCTTTTGTGTGGGAATAACCCTAGGCTTGGTAACAGGCACTCTAGGTGGTTGGGTAACCTTTGTTGTTGCGTGTTCTGGATTATAGCGGCCATATCCAAATTGGATGGTCCAGCTTGATCACTTTCTTGATCAACGAAGGACAAGGGATTAGTGCGTGTGTGATATATGTCTTCTAGGGTTGCTTGAGTGTCACTAATTTGATCTTTGTCCATATGGACTGCTCTATTAAGAGTGCCAATATTAGTATTGAGGAACTTCCAGAAATGTTCCATGTTCTCAAAAGTATCAGCTCCTTACGGAGATATTTTAGGGGATGAGGATCCTTCCTCTCTATCATTTTCTTTTTGTTCATTTCCTACAACAAATTCTTCTTCTTGTTGGTCAAAGGTTCCTTCTTCCTGAATTGGGTCTTCAGGAAGGACATCTGGGTTATTTCCTGGTTTTCTTAACCAATCTTCTTCTACTTCAATCTGTTTTCCATTCTCGAGTCTAGTCATTATGTCTAAATTTAGATTTTAGCAAATATATATTAATATATTTGCAACAAATTTAGGAGGTAGATATATTTTAATTATATACCTACTATAATACTTAAAAGAAAATGTTTTGATTTTTGTTATGATTTTGTTTTGTTTTTATTTTATTTTATTTATTTTTTTTGTTTTTATGCTTATAAAGACAACAAACAACACACTAAATGCAAGAAATAACAATAATAAAAGAATAGCTTAGTTTTCTATAAATAGTTTATAGATGTCATTGATAGGATCAAGTTCATCGGGAGTCATGAAATGCTCCTCTTCAAATTGGAAATGGTTTTCAAGAACTTGATAAAGTGTGCTATAGTGATATTATCTGTTTCAGACTCTGACTGGTAGAAATAAATTTCATGGCAATACTCTCGATATAACACAGCTCTAGGAACTCTATTCCATATTTTTCTATCCGTAAGAACGACCTCTTGATCCTCTATATGAGATAGAAATTTATGTACTACAATTGCATTCTCAAGGTATTCCTCAAAGGTGTACAACTCTGAAGACACAAGGGCTCTTTTATCTGCTAACCACCTATGGCAAGCTCTCTGAAGTTCATGATATAAGGTCACTTGATCAGGATCCAGGATTCTATCTAGGACAAACCTCTTAATTTGCCTAAGTTCTGTTGCCCTAGACCCAATGATACCCAATCTCCTATCAAGTTCGTCCCACAAAGGTTGAACCCTATTTGTTTGAGGTACTCTAAGCACAGAAGTAATCTCTATAGCTGCTAATTGATTCTCAACATTAATGGTGACAGCTCGTCTTTTATTATAATCTACCATCTAAATATGATATGCAATCTTTGATTCTAAATGCATTTATGTTTTGTTTTTTTGGATTGTTTTCAAAAGGTTTTTAGTTTTTCACGTCGGGTTCACCAAAATGTATCGCTCCAAATTTTTTGCATCCTTACCTTCAGGCTATAGGATCCGTGCCCGAAAGGGGGATGCGAGAAGGATGGGACAATACCTCGGACTGAGAGGCCCTTTGAAGGTCCCGCCTCTCGGGGGAGGGGTATAAGGGTGAATTTTGATGGATGGTGGGTTCACCGGGAAACTTTTGAGTGGCGGTTTCCACACCTAGGTTGATAGTGGGTTTGATGTGTTCATTTTGTACTTTAATCATTCAATTCCTAGGTTTGGCCAAGATGAATCTAAACTATTCTATATGCCAATGCTGATTTTTATGGATACAAAAAATATGAATAAATGCTAAACACAAAGAATGTGCCGAATGGGATAGAACATACCTAATTTCGGATGTCTGATGAAGATTCTAAGTTTTGTAGCAGTCTAGATCGTCTCAACTCGTACGTAATCATGAGATAGAGATAGTCGTAATGAAGGAATTCATCAAGAACTACAATCATAGGAATAGATACAAAATACCAAATATGCAACTGCAAAAGCAAAGGAGAATGATAGAAATAACAACAAACATGCCTAAATAATAGATTCAAATAACAAATAAGAGAAATGCAGTAAATTTAATGATTGATTTTAACTTTATCATGCGGTTATGCTAAATGAGGTGAACTCCAAGATGCATAAATATAATAACTAAGATAATGTATAAAGAAATGCGAGAAAACAATAAAGAGATGCAAACTCTGGACTCTGATTGCCCCCAATCTGGACTACAGTCGGGATCGCCTCCAATCGTACGAGATCATCTGCGCTCCTCGACAGGATCGTCCGAAATCGCTTGGAATCGCTTGCGATGATCCGAGCTAGCTTCGACTAAAAAATAGTAAAGTTCCTCAAGAAAACATGAAATACAGAATGCAAATGATGGTGTGAGGATGCTCTGAGGTGCGTGGAAGTTCAGGGGTTTAAGCGAGTTTAGGAGAGAGTGGGGGATAAACTAGAAAAATCTCAGTTTATATAGGATTAGGGAGAGGTTAGGAGGTTGGAGATCATCCCAATTTGGGAGATCTCCAATGGGGAGACTCTAGCTGCATGGACACGCTTTCGCCCAGGTTAGAGAAGTTGTTGGAATAGAAGCTAAGTATGAAAATTTGGTTTTGGGACGAAATCGTCTGGACGTTCTGTTCCAGACGAATTCGTCAGATCTGGGATGATTTCATCTAATCTACGACGATATCGTCCAACGGTCAAAACAAATCCTAAAAATGGCACGAAAAACAAGGGGAGCGGGTAACGGGCGGTTAACGGGCGGTTTGAGGTTAAAATTTGAATTTTTATCTTTTTACTAAGGTTTAACTATGCCAATTTTAGGGTGCTACAATTTTTAGTAGATCAATCAACCCATTTTATTTTGGTGTATCACCTTTGTTCTTATTATTTTATTATCTATTTGTAGTTATTTTATTTTTCCTTTCCCTTTTCCTCGATGAGTTAATAGTTTAGTTTTTAGTTTTTATTTTTATTTCACTATGTTTGTAATTTTTTCGACAAGTAAGTGTAATTATTTTTAATTTTATTTTTACTGTGCAATTTTTATTTTTACCCAGTTCCTAGTTTTTTATTTTAAGTGTAGTTTTTATTTTATAGTTTTATTTTTATTTTTGAGAGTTGACTCTCTTCGAAGGTATTTTCCTCTCAGGAAGTCCCACATGAGAGGGAGATTCCCATGTTGGTGTTGTGCATGGGTGCAGTGTAAGTGTACATTTTTAGACATCAATAGTTTTGGCACACTCGATGGGACAGATCTATAGTTTGTTGTGAAAAATCTGCACAGATCTTGGTTATAAAATAATCAAGATTTGGTGTTTGTCTTGACTATTATTTGCTTATTGAAGCATATAAAAAAAAATACCTGGTGACTCTACTGGTTAAAAGGACCAGATCATTGATTGCATCCTCATTTTATGAGGGGTGTGTCTACAAGAAGCAGTTTAAGAAGGGAAGGTAGATTCCAGTTCCAACAACTTTATTTCAATACCTCAAGGAAGAAAAGAAGGGGAAGGACTCAAGATCAAGTTTCTACATCACCTCCAGTTATCTCTTCTCCCTTTACTCCATCCATGGCTCAGCTGCCACCTAGAGCCTATCCTTATTTCAATCAGGGTAGTCCATTGGCCTTGATAGCACATGATGATATTCTAGTATCAGCCCTTAAGGCTCTACCTTATTATACTAGAGAAAACTTAGTCACTCCTATGGAACATCTCCAAGACATGGCAAATATATGCTTAGTGCATAATGTGACTGAAGACAATGTGGTTGTTAGACTATTAGCATCTTCTTTGAAGGGTAAAGCCCTTCAATGGTTTAGAAGCCTTCCTATTCACACCATTGCAAGTTGGGATGACTTGGTTGATAAGTTGATCAAGCAGTTCGAAGATAAATCAGATAGCTTGTCACGTATGGAGCAACTGACTACCATCAAAAGAGCTCCCAATGAGCAGATCACATATTTCAATTTTAGATTCCAAAGGACATGGGATAGAGTACCCATGGAGGTAAGGCCAAATGCACAATCTACTTTTCTATATTTCTTGAGAGCTTTGAGTTCTGACATAGGTATGAACATCCAAACTAGAGGAGTCAATACATTGCCTGATGCATATGAAAAGGTTGTTGAAGCTAAAAATTATTTAGTGCAGTGTGGTAGGATTGCCCCTAGACCTCCTATACCTCTATTTCTAGATGTGACTGTACCCTACCCATTATCCTCTCAAGATTCTACTAATATTCTAGTAGTTAATCCATTACCAATTAATGAGAATGTACCTAGCACTTCTGGTCAATCAAATGACCAAATGAATGATCTATTGAATTTAGTCAGAACAATGGGCAACAAGCTCAATAATCTGGAGAAGTAGCAGAACCAACCTCAATAGAGGTATTTCCAGCCATACTACCCTCCTTATCAGCATAAGCCTCCATATCAAAATCATGCTCATCTAGCAAGGCCTTTACAAGCATAGTTCCCTGCTATTACCAACCCAAATCAAGCCCTGGTACCTATGCAAAATAACTTAGCTGAGCAACAAATGTGGTGCCCTCCTTGTCAGTTACCTCATGATCCAAATGGTTGTGCATATGGAAATAGTAGTAGTGCTTTAGTGGCACAAGATCCTAACTATCAGATAATGGAACAACAATAATATCAACATCCTCCTACATCAACTCCTGATAGCATTTTGATGTATTGGCAAGAAAATGAGCATTGTGTAGTAAACCAGATTATGGATAATCAGCCTAAAAAGCAAGTATAGTCTAACTATAATACCAGGTCTAAAGGAAAAGTTGTAACTAATGGTCCTTCTATATCACAAGCAAACATATCCCCTCAACCTCCAAGTACCAATGTCAAACAGTAGCTTACAATCTCACTCAAAGATGTTCTATATTACAGAAATCAATAGACTTAGAAACAACAACCTGTAATCACATTCAAGGATGTTCCAGATTGGAGAAATAAATAGACTCAAGTGCAGCAACCTAGTACAACATGGAAAAATAGGCCTACTTACCTAGTTTTTGAGAGGCCAAGAAATGATTGGACTGACAAACAAACATAGAAAAATCAGCCTATCAACTTGGTGGAGCAAATGAAGAAGACCAACTTGCAAGTTTCTATGTGGGATGCTCTTGCATTGCTAGGATAGATGGACCTCCTCAAAGAAGCTCTGAGTCATGTATCTTCAGGACCTAAAAAGACTAAAGAGTCTATTGTAGAAGCTACAAGTCTGATACAAATGGCTCCTAATGAGGTACAATCACCTACTAAACCTCCTCCTTTCTATATGACCCTCATCATAGGAAAGCATTTGGTCCATAATTGCATGATTGATTCAGGAGCTAGTAGTTGTGTAATGCCAAAGAGAATAGTTGATGTTTTAGGACTATCAATTGAGCCTATGAATGTTGGTGTCATGCAGCTAGATGGCACCACTATTAGGACATTGGGTGTGGTTAGAAATTTGGACCTTACTTTGCATGCCTACCCTAGCCTTACCATTACACATGATATATCAATCATAGACCTTCCACCTATGTTTACTTTATGCCTATCCAGGGACTTCACAACAAAATTAGGGGGTTATATATCTCTAGATTGGTCCAAGATGTCCTTAACCACAAGATATGGTACCAAATTCTTCATATCAGCTGAGCCTATCTCTCACTTCCATGTAGAACTCCATGATCCCAAACCTAAAATTAATTATACAGCCATGGAGTCAGACAGTTCTTCTGAGCAGATCCAAACACCTCCTATTCTTGATACTCAACTTGATGAGTGGGAAAATGGGTTATATGGATCTGATCCATATGATAATTTTCAAGAGGTTGGCATGGGAACCTACTGTATCTTGGAGGAGAAGAGCACAATGCCAGAGGTCATGAAAATAGAACAACAAATAGAAGGTGTGTGGAAGCTACATTTTGATGGAGCTAAGTGCAAGAAAGGTGTTGGTGCTGGTGTAGTGATCACCTCTCCTTCTGAAGAGAAATTCCTTCATTCCTTCAACCTCTAGTTCAGTTGCACTAACAACATGGCAGAGTATGAAGCTCTAATTCATGGACTTCTACAAGCAGAGAAAAGAGGTGTGAAACTGCTACAGATTTTTGGTGATTCAAAATTGGTAGTGCAGCAAGTGAAGGGTTAGTGTGTTGTTCATAATAAACTTCTAAAAGCATATAAATGTAGAGTGTTGGACCTACTTGAAGGATTTGATGCCTTGAATATCCAAATAGTCCCTAGAAAGAGCAATCAAGAAGCTGATAGGATGGTAGTTGTGGGGGCACAATATGAGTTACCTATTGACTTATTCAAGAAGGAGGAACAACATGTAAAATCAATTATTAGGCCCTCAGTTCCTAATAATGATAAACATTGGCAAGTGTTTGACTCCAATCAGCAGATAGCAAACTTTATTTTGCAAGAAGCTAAATTTTTTGAGGATATCCAAGCTAAGTTGTAGTAGACATATGAGGATAGTGATATCATTCAACTTAGTAGCAATAAGATTCCAAAGGGACTCATTACTTTGGAAAGTTTGTTCACTCTTGATGATCAATACAAAGGTAAATATAAAATAATGACAACAAAAATTAATGCTTGTCGAGATGTCCAAATTGCTCCAGGTAAAGTCCTTATGCTTGGTAAATGTAATTCTCCTAATCAGGAAGTTATTTTCATTCATAAATGCAAAGAATATGATGATATTATAGCATGGGATTATGACCAGTTGAAGGAGTATGCTCCAGATGTTATACAACACACTATAGAGCTCCTTCCTGATGCTAAACTAGTGCACCAAAAGTAGAGACCTATCAATCCCAAAGTTGAACCTTTGATGAGAAAAGAATTGCTGAAATTGATTAAGGCATGTATCATATATCCCATCAAGCACTCCACTTGGGTAGCCAACTTGGTACCAGTCAGAAATAAAAATGGAGAAATCAGACTGTGTGTGGACTTTCGAGATTTGAATCGTGTCTCCCTTAAAGACCATTATCCATTACCCTCAATGGATCAGATTTTGCAAAATGTGGTAGGAGCTGAAATATTTTCTATGTTGGATGGTTTTTCAGGTTTTAATCAGGTAGTGATTAAGGAAGAAGACCAACATAAAACTGCATTTACCACCAAATGGGGCACATTTGCATATCATAGAATACCTTTTGGCCTTTCTAATGCAGGTGCCACTTTTCAAAGGGCTATGGACCTGGATTTCAAAGGACTGATAAATAAATCAATTCTAGTTTATTTAGATGACATTACAGTATTCTCTAGGAATGTTGATGATCATATGCAACATCTGGAAGCAATTTTTAGAGATGCAGAGAGTTTGGGGTTTCTTTAAACCCAAAGAAATGTATTTTTGTTGTAGAAGAGGGTAAACTATTGGGACATGTTGTGTCCAAGGAGGGTCTTTCCATTGATCCAGAATGTGTTGAAGCTATTCAGACCTTGTCCCTACCTACTCACAAGAAGGCTTTGCAATCATTCCTAGGTAAGATCAATTTTGTGAGGAAGTTTATATCTAACTTTGCTGATATAATAAAACCAATTACCACAATGTTGAAGAAGGATCAGTCCTTTAGATGGATCGAGGAAGGTAAGCAAAGTTTTCAGAAAATCAAGGATGCTATTTCTAAAGCCCCTATTTTAATTAACCCCAATTTTGAAAGAGATTTCATTTTGTATGCTTTTGGGGGAGAATATAGTATTGTTGTTGTTCTTACATAGGAAAATGATGAGAAAATAGAGCAACCCATTGCCTTCATGAGCCAGACCCTTAAGGAGTATGAAGAGAGGTATGATTTTATGGAAAAATAGATTTTTGCACTCCTTAGAGCCTTAAAAACTTTCAAGCATTTGGTGGCTTAGAATAGAATAATAGTCTTTGTGGTTCATCCCAGCATTAAAGAATTTTTGTTAGGTCGTGATGTTCCTGATAAAAGGGCTAGTTGGGTGACAAAAATTATGAATTTTGATGTTGAGATTAAAGTGACAAAATTAGTATGGGGAAGAGCCCTATGTCAACACCTTGCAGAGGATTTAAATACTGAGGAAGCATTCTTTAATGCCCAGCCAATAGAAGAAGAGTTAAATTGGTTCCATGTTATGATGGATTATTTAAAATTTGGAACCTACCCAGTGGTATACAACAGAACCCAAAGAAGAAATATGAGATTAAAAGCATTATCTTTTGAAGTGATTGATGAGATTCTTTTCAAAAGAAGTCAGGAAGGTGTCCTCCTAAGGTGTATTGAACCAGAAAAGACTAAAAAGCTGTTGGAGGAATTCCACCAAGGATTTTTAGGAGGTCATTTCTCATCATCAGTCACAATAGCTAAAATAATGAGAGCTGGTTATTTTTGGCCAACTCTATTTTTTGATACAGTTCAGTGGGTCCAAAAATGTAAGGAATGTTTATTTTTCTCAGGAAGGAAGAAGAGGGCTCCCTTTCCCTTACAACCAATTGTTGCAGATCAACCATTCACACAATGGGGATTAGACTTCATAGGTGTGATTAATCCACCTTCAAGTGTTGGCCACAAGTTTATATTGATAGCCACAGATTATTTCACAAGATGGACTGAGGTTGTTGCATTAAAAGAAGCCACTAGAGGGGCCATTGTTGAGTTTTTGGAAAGTATTGTTACAAGGTTTGGAGCACCTGAGATAGTCATTGTTGATAATGCTAAAGCATTCATAGGTGTTGTAGTCATAGAGTTTGGTATCAAGTATGAGATCTACATGAAGACATCTTCCAACTATTACCCTCAAGGGAATGGACTAGCTGAGTCCACAAATAAAAACTTGATCAGGATCATTAAGAGAATAGTGGAGGAGAATCAATGAACATGGCATACCAAACTGAAAGCTACCTTGTGGGTAGATAGAATTACACCAAAGTAGGCCATAGGCCAGTCCCCCTTCAGACTTGTGTATGGCAAGGAAGCCAGGCTCCCTATTTCACTAGAGCTTCCTACCTTGGAGCTGGTTCATCAAATGAATTTAGAGCATTGTGATCCTATGGAGCTCAGGTTTGCAGAGTTGATGCAGTTGGAGGAGACTAGAGACCAAGCTAGGAAAAAACTTCAAGAAAATCAGTTGGTAATGAAGAAGTACTTTGATAAGAGGGCTACCTCACAAAGCTTTGCAGAAGGAGATATGGTCCTAAAATGGGATGAAGATAGAGCAAAGCCAAGAAAACATACAAAATTTGACCCTATCTGGAGTGGGCCATACATTGTTATAGGCTTTAGAGGTAACAATGCTTTTGAGCTCTCAAGGATCAATGGAGAAACACTACAGATCCTAGTAAATGGGATTTATCTCAAAGCTTATCCTTGAATTTTTTAGCCATAGGTTGTAGTTTTAGTTTCCTTTTTGTTGTGTTCCCTAAGTGTCCCAAGACACCTCTTGCTTCCTATGAAGCATGTTTTATTTTACTTTGTTTTATGTTGATTGTTTTTAATTTTGTGTAATTTTAGTTTTGTGTAGTTTTCTATTTTTAGTATTGTGCAATTTTTTTATGTTTAGTTTTGTGCAATTTTCTATTCTATTGCAAGGATTATTTCTAGTAGTTCTACCTTACAAAGCAAGTATGGAATTTAGTTCTTTTGAAAATCTGAATATGATCAATGACTCTATGCCCAATGGATGCTAAGGCTACCTAGTCTTCTGGGTTCTTTGCACATTGTAGGCATGTGTCCCCTATGAGTCACCAAACTATTAATAAATTTTGAGCCTCCTACTCTAATTTATTAATGGTTGCACCAATTGTAAAATTATGGTGATATGTGATGGATGAGTTCATGTTTGTAGTTGATGGAGTTGATCGGTACATGCAAATGGTGTTTGAACCTTTAGTAAATATGGTATCTAACTCCCATTCTAATCTTGTGCGTAAATATTATTCAAATCTAGTGCATAACTCCCATTGTAATCTGGTACGTAACTCCATTGTAATATAACACCTAACTCCTATTCAAATCCTAACTCTAGTTCAAATCTGGCACCTAACTCCCATTCAAATTTGGTGCCTAAATCTCATTGTAATCTGGAACCTAACTCTCATTCAAAATCTGGTGCCTAACTCTCATTGTAATTTGGTGCCTAACTCCCATTGTAATATGGTGCCTAACTCCCATTCAAAACCTAGCACCTGTATCCTAGTAGAAATTCTAGCACCTATCTCCCATTTTTTGGCTCTTGTCTCCCAATTTCAAGCTTAGCTCTTGTTTCCCAGCTTTAAGTACATATCTTCTATTTTTCTAGTGCCTATATCCCACATGTCTAGTTTGCAGTTTTCAGTTGATAGTTTTTAGTTTGACTATTTCTAGTTTGGTTGTTTTAAGTTTTACTGTTTCCAGTTTGATAGTTTTTAGTTTGATTGTTCCTAGTTTGCAGTTTCTAGTTTCATGTTTACTAGTTTGGCTGCATAGTTTCTAGTTTTGATCGATGCCTACACTTGGAAAAGTATTGCAATTATTATTATTTAATCTTCCCCATCCGTGAGCTATCCACTTTTTTTTCAAAATGTAAATATTTTAGACGTTATGTAGCCTTGTAAACCTAGAATGCAAATATAAATTTATTTTGCAGTTTTTTTGTAAATTCCATAAATAGATAGAATATTCTATGTAGTTTAGTGCTATAAATGTTGTAAACATCTGAAACATTCTATGCAGTTTAGTGTTGTAAATGATTTAAATAACTAAAATATTATGTGTAGTTTAGTGTTGTAAATGCTATAAATAGTTGAAATATTCTATGCACTTTAGTGCTATAAATGAGGATTAATGTAGTAGTTTTAAATGCCAATAGGGAAAAATATTGTAACAGCCCTACAAATCAAAAAGTGGGCAAATAAATATTGTAACAACCCTGCAGATCTGGAAAATGAGTGGGGGAATTTTGAGTGGGATAATAGGTGGGAAAATTAGAAGGCTGGAAAAATATCTCTTGTCTATAAAAGAGATTTTTTTAGATCTTCAAATGGGGGATTGATTCTGTCACTTGCTGACCTCTGTAACACTACAGAAAATAATACAAAAATATATTTGAGCTGCATGTTGTGTATCTTCAGTTTGGCTGGATTGCATGTGGCATTGGCCCTTGGTTCATGCCAACCTTACCTCTTGCAGTTGATCCATGTTTTTTATATTTCGTACTTCTTGTACTATGTTTTTAATGTAGTTTTTGGTAGATCAACCAGCTTAGTTTATTTGGGTGTATCACCTTTGTTCTTATTATTTTATTATATTTTTGCAGTTCTTCTATTTTTGCCTTTCCTTTTCCCTTGTGAGTTAATAATTCAATTTTTAGTTTTTTATTTTTATTTTACTGTGTTTGTAATCTTCTTGGTAAGTAAGTGCAGTTATGTTTTAATTGTATTTTTACTATGCAATTTTTATTTTTACCCAGTTCCCATTTTTTTATTTTAAGTGCAATTTTTATTTACAGTCCTAGTTTTATTATTTATTTTTCATTTCGAGAATCAGATCTCTCTGGAGGTTTTTTTCTCTCATGTAGTCCCACATGAGATGGAGATTCCCATATTGGTGCTATGCATGGGTGTAGTGTAAGTGTACATTTTTAGACATTAACACCTTCCTATTTATTTTATGTATGTGTTTAAAATATCAGTCAAAATGTTCACAAAATTAAACAAATCCATTTTTTTTTTATGGACTAGCTTTGAAAACAAAAGGTGATTTCATTTAGTCTTATGGAATTAGATTTGTTCTAGCAAAAATAAAGGTGGTCTTGGGTTGAAGAGATTAGGCTCTATGAATATTTCCCTCTTGGCTAAGCAAGGATGGAGAGTTTTAGAGTTCTAGCTGGACTAAAATTATTTAGTCTAAATATCTTAATAGAGGTCTTTTCTTTTTGGAGGAACAGAACCTCCCTTTAGGTTCGGCCTTTTGGAGAAGCATAGCTTCAACTAAATATATCATTCAAAAAGGGCTAATATGGAAATTGGGAAATGGTCGAATAATTGATTTTTGGAATGATGCTTGGCTTTTGGATTCTCCTATCTCTAGAATTCCTATCTATGCCCCACTTAAAATGGTGGTGGAGCCTATAATAGGTTCTAAGGTTACTGAATTTATTGAAGATGTGAATGGAAGGAAGTAATGAAAGGAGATAATTATTCCTAATATTAATGAATATTTTAGAGATTCTCTTCAAAACTTGTGGAAAAGGTTGAAGGTCTAATTTATCCCTTAGTGGGATGGTCGAGATTATCTGGTTTGGGCTTCAAAAAGTAATGGTGAATTTTTAGATAAATCAACCTACAAACTAATAGACTTAGACAATTTTGGGTTCCCAACTAGCACGTATGGCTTAAAGCTTTGACTCCTAAGATAATTTTTTTTTTTGGTTAGCTATTCAGATTAAAATTTTAACCATTGAGAACCTCAAGAAGAGAGGCTTAATTTTGGTTAATAGATGTTATCTTTGTGGCCAAAATGAGAAAAATTCAAAGCATTTTTTTATATTATCCCTTTTCTTGTGATGTCCTTTGGATCCTTTTGTAATGAATTGGAATCTCTTAGGTTTTCCTAAATTCTTTGAACAATGGTCAACTCCTTTTTTTATTAGAAGATGCAAGAATTTTGGTGCCTTTCTTCTCTATCACTTTTTGTAGGGTATTTAGAAAGAGAGGAATGATTGAGCTTTTAAGAATACTTTGAAGGATGCCACCTCAATTAGTAACAAAATCCTCTATGCTCTAAAAGAAAATATTTCTTGTATTACCTTATTTAATAAGAAATAACCTCCTCAGGAATCTATACTTGTAGAGTTCCTTGGTATTCCAAGAGATGTTGCTCTATCTGATCAGTGGATTAGAGAGAAAACTATTTGGAAACCACCTTAGGTTGGATGGTTAAAATTAAACTTTGACAGAGTATCCAAAGGAAACTTGGGTCCAACTAGGGCTAGTGGAATATTAAGGAATAATAAGGGTGAGATCATCTTGGCATTTGCTGAGAATTTATACTACTAGTTGAGTCACTTTGCTGAGGCAAGAGTAGCCCATAAAGGATCTATTCTCCTAAGATATTTTTAGGGTATGAAGTTCATTTTTGAAGGATATTCTTTAAATATAATAAATATTATTTTGGACAAACAATTTTCTAATTGGTCCATTGATAATATGATGTGTTTTTTCCCCTTTTTGTACTAGACTATGTGGAAAACAATTTAATACAAAAATATTATGGGAGAAAGTAGAAGACAAGGGAAGGAAGGGGAGAATGGGATCCAACCAAAGGTATGTAGCCGCTCGAAGCATGACCATACAACATTGATCAGGGATACAGGAGGAGAAGAGAAGAAGAAAGAAAGAAGAAGAGAGGAAGAAAGAGGGGAATGGAATTCAACCAAAGGTACATAGCCACTCGAAGTGTGACCATACAACATTGATTGAGGATCTAGGAGGAGAAGAGAAGAATAAAGGAAGAAGAAGAGGGGGAAAGAAGAGAGGAGGAGAAGAGGGAAAGAAAATGAAAAATTATGATGATGAATGTAAATGGGTGATTGTTGATGTAATATGATGATTTTGATGATTCTGTATGACATTTCTCAATGTCACACTGGTTGCTTATGGGGGCAACTTATGACTACTTTGCTTTTTGCGACCAATGCAAGATGGTCCAAAGTACGAATAGAACAAATGCCTACTTAAATTTTTACTATTGATTGATTGATGAGTGCATGGTGACATATTTCAAACCATTTAAGGTAAGTGACATGGATTAGTCATACGTACCATTCAGTATACGATCGAGGCTACTTAACTTGAATGCCAAAATGATATCTTCAAATTTTGTGCTAGGATTTAGTCAAACTTACCATTAATTATGTATTTGACATACATGAATGCCATATTGACATACCCATGGTAACACATAGTTCTCATGATCTAATAAATATCTAGTTGGGATTGAGATTATTATCATAAGATAATATTCAGATTTTTTTTTTTGTATATAGATGCGATATACGTGATTTGGATGTTTGATTTTTTGGTTGCATGCGAAGCTAACTTTTGGATATGAATACCCCCTCAAATGAGGAATCAACAATGAGGCAAATGAAATGTGGTGATATGATGATGGATCGATTGATAGAAGAAAAAGGTATGATAATACTGATGAAAAATCATATGGAAAGGTATGTGGGAATATTTCCTAAGGTTTGGGATGAAATTTAGATGATTTTGGGGTTCATAGGCTCAATTCGTATGTCAGGGGTTAAATTGAATCTGGATTCACATGTCAGGGGGGTGAATTGGAACTAATTCATAGGGCATGGGGTGAATTGCACCTAATTCATAGGGTAGGGGGCAAAATAGGATTTTAGGTGTATTTAAGCCTTTTTTGAAGCCTGGGGGATCATTTTGATGATGACAAGTTTGGAGAGTGAGGAGTGAGCAATGGTTGGAAATGCAAAGCTCTAGCTGTTGATAGGGTTGGGTGACAGGATGGTGAGGGGATGCACTAGAACTAGCGGTCGACATGGATATTGATTGGTAAGTGCTCGTTACTTGCTTTATTTTCCAAGTTTGTTTTTGGAAAAGCGTGAAATGTGGGAGGGAGGTTTTTCATGTTATTTTTAAAATTTGTATAAATTTTAATTGAAATTGGAACACAAAGTGTTAAAAAATCCAAATGGGTACCCAAAAGTGTGATCAGTTTTTAGGTTTAACATGTTTTTGCATTAGTTTGACCGATTAATGGGTAAGGTAGTTGCATAGTTTGACTTTGTATTTTGGAAGCAATGGGGTACTATTTTTGAAATGTGATTGAATTTTATCCGCAAAAGTGGGGAATGGGTATCCAACTGTGTGACTGTGTTTTTATTTTGTCTTTGTTTGGCGTGTTATCTGAATGTGAGCCTTTGTGATGTAAATTAAGAAAATTTTACCATGAAATTTTCCATTATGGGTGTGTTATTTTTTAAAATTGCTGACACTTTCACCTTAGAAGGGTGAAATGGGTATTCGAGAATGTAATTTATTTTGGTGTGTTATTACCTTTGGCATATGTTTGCATTGCGTGCCATGATGTAGATAGGAATGAATTTAAAATTGGTTTTTGGGAGTCTGATATGCACTATTTTCACTCCTGTTTGAACTTTTACTATAAAATGGCAAATGGGTGTCCAAAAATGTGACTGTGTTTTTAATTTGTTGTGATTTGGCATGCATGCTATATTGATGAGCTTGTATTGAATTTGACATCGAATTACGTGTGTATTTGTATATTGTTTTTGAAATATGTTGATACTTTTGCTGTAAAATGTCGAAATGGGTGTTCAAAAATGTGCTTTGTTTTTGTATATTTGGTGGATTGATGTGTTTTTGAATTTCGTGCCATAGTTAGGATGTGGGTAGCCATGAAATTGATTTTTGGAAGCCAAATAAGTATGGTTTTTCATATCCATTTGGACTTTTACCATAAAATGGCAAAATGGGTATCCAAATATGTAATTGTGTTTGCATTTTGTGGATTGTGCATGTTTTAATGTCTCAAAATGCATGAAAAATTAAATGTATTAATTTTGTGGATTGAATTTTGTTTAATTCAAGTATTGTATATTGAGCTACTATGAATTTTGTTGTGCTTGTTTGTGTATGAATAGGTGAAGAAGATTTTGGACAATGAAGGGTGAGTTGGATAAGTTGATGAAGAGTAAGGAGGATGTGGAATTGTTGGATGCTATGTGGTTGAGAGGTGTGTGGGAGTGCAAGAGCATTCACATCAATAGGATGTATATATATGCATTGTGTGAGAGATAGGATGTGGATTGAAACACCTTTTATTTTCTGATGGGTGAGATGACAATCACCCGAGAGGATGTGTACAAAATATATAAGTTGCCTATTGAGGGTGTTCCAGTGCGGGCAGTGGCAGATGATAGGTAGGTGGTTGTGATGGAGCATTTCTTTGGGGATATATGGAGGGAGGTAGATATGAAGAAGATGAATTATGAGTTTCTATGGTGTAATAAGATGTTGTATAAGTGTCAATTCACAGTGATGGTGATGATATCTACTTATGCTCTGCAAAATACTTTCGAGGTATTGTTTACCTGGAACATGCTAGATGTAGCGAGTGACATGGTGGAGCATAATTTTGTATTTTTATGGGCATATTAAATCTTAGCCTAGGTATATAGGGAGATGCATGATGTAGTACATGCTGGGAGGAAGAGGTTGAGTTGGACTCCTTTGTTATAGGTATGGGCATGGGAAAATATAGCTATTAAGCAACCATTATTGTTGCCTTACAATGCACATGCTAATGAATAGAAACACTTGCATTATGCTTTGATATGGAGGATAGATGAGGAGAAGGGTATGGAGATACCACATGAGGGTGATCCTCTATTTTGGAGGGTGAAGTTTGTAGAGTTGGTGCCTAGTGTGATTACATGGAGGCCTTGGAGGGGTGGGGTGGTATGGGAGAATTATGATGAGTAGTTGGGTGCTATCCATTATAGGAGGTGGTTGGTGGGATGGTATACTCAGTAGGTTGAGTTCTTCCAATTTAGTCGAGTGATGCGATAGTTTAGATTATGACAAGATATTATTGAGGTGCTTGTTGTGTATTATAGGTGATGAGGTGATAGGGGGAGCAACTTGTGATATTACCATGGACTAGTTATAGGGACCTACCTATGGTGATTTTAGATGAGGATGATGCAGGCACTACACCAGAGTATGATGCCTAGTGGGTGAATCAGATCTAGGAACCACATTTTGGGGTGGTTGATCAATGGGTACCACCTAGTGGTGGGGTACCTACGATAGAGGGGTGGATAGCTACAGGTATGCGATCCAGATCATAGGATAGATCTGGTGGTGAGATAGAGGTACCTATTCAACAATATAGACAACAATTGGGTGGCACATCAAGTGCATCTATGAAGAGAGTGGAGGAGGTACCAGTGGATAATGGAGTGTAGCCTACAGAGGAGAGAGTGACCATGGAGGGTACAGGTGAGGGTGTGGGTAGAGATGTAGTTTTTTATGACACCCTAGATATGGGATTTCTTGATGATATGGGAAATATTCCCATTGAGGAGTAGGAGATATGAGATTTAGAGGATGAGGTGTTGCTACTTTGGGAGTGAGTACACCAGCTAGAGGGAGAGCTCCAAGAGAGCAAGAGAGATCAGATGGTATATGTGGGGGATTTGGAGGATAGGGTGATAGCCTTGAATGCTATGAGGGATGTGGACTGGAGGGTCTTTGAGTTATGATATGCTTAGCAACATGAGAGGTTGGAGGCTATAGAGACTAGTTATGCCAAAATAGTGGAGGAGATGGAGTAGTTAAGGGAAAAAATGTAGAGGGAGCAATCTATGGTGGAGGCTTAGGATGTAGAGATTGGAGAGTTGCATGCTAAGGTGTAAAGAAAATAGTAGGCATGAGAGGAGGCTAAGCGAGGTAATATGATAGGGGATGTGTTGATTGATGTGGTTTCTTTGAAGGAGGAGATAGAGCAATTGTAGAGGAGTAGTGAGGACGTGAGAGAACTACTGGTTGAGGAGGTGATGAAGTGGGTGGCGTGTGAGTTTACCTTAGTGATACATGGGATTTTACTACTTGATTAAGACCAGGTATAGTCACAGTATAGATAAAAATCATGAGTACAGACATAGTCATAGTAGAGTCATGAAAGTGTAGATTTAATGGGTTGGAGGGGTATGGGAGGTGGGACCCATGATGCGCTACATGACATAGGTGTTGTTGTGAGTTTAGAGAGTATGTTGTCTCCGATAGGGGTTCAGGCATCAGGAGTAAGGGTGAAGTCGAGTAGGGCTATAGTAGCATGTGTGACAACACAAGGGAGGGCTAGCTGCAATGGAAGTGGAGAGACTCCTAGTGGGAGTTAGTGTTGAGAATTGTTATAGCCTACATGTATTTTTGGATGATGGATTGTGGGGTATGGTCCCATTTTATCACCTACAGGTATTTTTTAAGGATTATATATATACAAATTTTACTTGCGACTATTATATATACTTGTTATGATTGTGTTTTGAATGTGTTTGAATTTATTTTGCATAGATAGCATAATATGATTTATGAGTAACTATATGATGGATGAATATGTGTATGCGATAATGTGTACGAAATTGATTATATTGTATTATAGATATACCATAGGATGATATGAATAAGTGTAGATTGGATGCAATGCTATGTGATGTAATGCAAGTGTGACAATGTTTATTTATAATTTGGTAGATGAATGTAACATAGATGTGATGATGCAATTTCAATGAATGCATGTGAGATAAATGCAATGATGTGATGTTTGATAACTCTATGTATAGTAGATGCACTGATGCATGTATGGAAGGAATGAAATGTGCAAAGGAAGCACTTGTATCATGGCATAGACCGATGTGAATGTGATCCATTCCATAATCTCAGGGATGTAGGATTATATAAGGTGTATGTAATAACTTTGACAATCATAGTTGTAGTGATCAAATCTTATACACAAAAACTGTGCAAGCATTGGTGACAACTCATAATTAATATGATTGGTTAAAAATATATCATGTACTTGTGTGTGTAAATGAGTGAGGTTAATTTATCTATTTTGAGTGAGGTAGGATTAACCTAGTGTAAACATGGCCAAACTAGCTAGCTCATCCATAAGTGCATAGTGATTTGTACAAAAGAAGGTCACTAATGTGACAGATGTGTCACCACTTGTAAGACTATTCCACTGGTAGGTAGGCGCTTAAGGCCTATTGCTAGTGATGGAAATTTTCACATGATGTTATGTTGAACCTAAGGACCAAAGGTGATGAAGCATAACAATTGTGATATCTAGATGCTTTTCCTTTTCTTTTCTGCTCCTCATTTATTGCTTGTATTTTTGTGGTGCTCTTTGTTTTTTTTTTCATATGGGCATTGGCTTTTGTTTTCTTCCTGTTTATATCATTTTTTCTTATGTTTATCCCTTTGTTTATCCCTAGGTTGTATGTTGACCATGCAAGTGATAGGATGAGTAGGGGAAACTATTTGCTAGATGGTGATATCTATGCAAGATTTTATCTTCCCTAGACTCAAAAATTGTTTAAGTGTAGACACCTAAAACATGTCATGTCCAGGTGACTACTCATATGGGACATGATAACAGACCATATGAATGATCTTGGAAAGATCCAAGGTGAAGTAGTGGTTTTAACCACTCAATTTGGGTAGAGTTGGCTAACTCAGCCTTAGTCGTAGCTGACACCCATAGCTAATAGAGTTGGTCACACCTCAGAGCTGCGACTAGAATCAAAATTATTTTGAATCTTGGGCTAAGCCAAATTAGGTTACAACGGTTTGGGTAACGAAGATTCAAATGGTTTTGGGTGAGGAAGCTTTGAGAGTTTTCCTCCCAAATGATCCAACCTCTTGGATCTTGATCTTGGCTTCCCAAGTAAGCCAATATTGGAGATTAGGAGTCCTATAAGACCCCCCCTCTAAATTGGGGAGAAGTTTGGAAGAGTTTTGAATTGATCGTAGTGGAGCTCTATAGAATTTTTGAGTCAATTGCAACACTTAAGGAGAGCTAATTTACTATGAATTTGAACATCATGAATGCATTCAAAGCAATGGAGGTGTCAAAGGACTAAGGAGATCAAGAATCCATAATTGAGCCTCTTCCACCATGAATCTAGTGAATTCAATCACCAATCCATCAGAAGACATCAAGGTGACCCTTGACCATCAATTCAATGGAGATAATTGAGGATACATGCCCTGATTACAAGAGCAAGAGCATTTTTGGCTCAGTCATGGTTGTCAGCCATAGCTAATAGTGCTAGCTACCCCTCAGACCTGCATTAAGGGTTTGGCATCTCATTTCCTCTGTTTTAGTTGTAGATTTCTAGTTTATGCATTTATTTTGGTAGATTTACATTAGATTAATCTCCTTTCATGCATTTGTATGGTTAAATCTACAAATTAGAGATAGATTTGCTTTCATTTCCTTAGATTTTTCAATTTAGTATAGTTTCTTATTATTTCATGCAATTCAAGTTTCTAATGGCTAATTAGGTTGCTTATTACCTAGATTACATGCTTTATTTCTAATATTCATAGTAATTTGATGATTTTATGCTAATATTTATAGATTTACATGTTTCTTATTTTATTTATCATCATTTATGCAAGTTTCCATAAAAAGCCTCATCAAGAGAGGCCATATTTGCTTTTAATCCTTTCTTGTTATTTATTGAATGTAGGGTTTACAAGATCCATTCATTTCAAGGCATTTAAGGTAGAAAATACCTCTTTTCATGAGAGAAGAAGGTCACCATTGACCTTGAGCAGTTTGTGTCCTTTTGAAAATCCTATGAATTACACTACCCCCTCGTTTAGAGAGTCTTCAATACTATATTAATTGTATCAAAATTGAGTATCCCTAAGAGGGATGTATCTGTAATCAGATTTGACAAAATATTTAATAAAAGAAACCCTCTCTTTCTTGTTGAAGTTATTATTTTCAATATTTTATGCTTTAATATTTGATATCAATTGATGCATTAGTTAGGTGTATCCTTTCTACAAGGTTACAAATGGCGATCATGGTAGGAATCCACAAATTATGCTATAAATGAATGACTTGCTATATTTTTTTGTTGTAGGTCTTCGCCATGATGAAAAATATTAGCCACACTTGACAACTATGGTTAATAGTTTTAGTCATGCCTAACAACCACGGCTAGCAGAGAACTAAAAAATAGTAGACAACCAAATCTACATTAGACTTGGATTTCAGGTAGGAGGCAATTCCTTGTGTTTTCCTGTGTCTTTCTATGTTTATTTTGTTGAATACAGTAGATGAAGTTGGTTTAATTAGAAAACATAGAGAAAGGTTAAAATTAAAATTTTAGATTCTCTTAGGTTTTCTTCCAATCGTTGCTAGGAACAACAAACTTCTGATTGCAATATGCCCTAGTCTCCAATATTTTGGGTTATTTTTGTAGATATTGCATGCTTGGAGGCCAATTAGTGGAAAAATATATCATGTAGATGCATTATTTGAAACTTCATTTAGTCAATCAGATGCATCTTTCTGAATATTAAATGTTTTTATCATTAGGCATTTAGGAAAGAGCAATGCATGCTTGGTGTTGCATTTCTACTTTCATGCAAAATCTAAAATGAAAAAACACACACCGCACACTATCTAAACGCTAGTGAGTTGGAAGTCATATCCAACCACTGGTAGGATTCAATGACATTGGAAGTGATTTCCATCTATTGGTCCAACTCCCTTGAATCCTATTACTAGACCAATATAAATTCCAAGATACATCATAGCCCATGGAAAATCTACACGTATCTCTCTTATGAGAGGTATATCACTGACTATGGGTGAAATGGGTGAGGACCAGGAGGACCTGTGCTCCCTGATCATGTGTGGACTTCATTACCACATATTATAGGTTGTATTACATAGTATGAAATTTCATTGCTAAGTTGTCGAGCTACAAGTATACAGGTGAAAGCCTTAAAATATTGAGTATATGATCAACAATTTTAAACATGATGAGAGTAGTTTAAGTTTTCAACAAATATCAAAACACATCAAACCAGTTAGGGCTCATAAAGAAATTTTAAAAGAGAATCATCATTATTTTCTTTGTGTGCTTTAAAATATACATACGATATAATTCAATATCATGGTTGTCACACAGAGAGGTCGATCTCATCACAGAACTGAGATCGAAGTCGAAGCTCCAAGTAATGCACAACACAACATGGAGAACCCTCAATCATAAGATCCTCCCAAATGATGTTCGATGAGCATTAGAGGGGAAAACTCTATGCACAGGGGTTCTCATTAGAATACCCCATCCAAAGGAGGTAATGTACATACTTCATGAGATATATCCAAGTATGGAAGATCCCAATGTGGGGCCTTCAAACATGGGAGAATTTATCGTGATCGTACACCTCATGGATCAATTGGATCCATTGAAGAGTACATTGTTGAAGAGGGAACTATAACTAAGTTAGTGCTCATCCATACTCAAGATAAGGGTAAATCTAGGCCCCCATTAGTTCAAAATAGACAAGTAGAAAATCTACCCATTCAAGGGTAATAAGAGAGGGTTGCTTCAAGGCATAGGCCCTCACAAAATCCAAATAATTAATCAACATGGCAAGTTCATATTTGACATATCTAAGGTTGGATTCAATGATACATTACCACATGAGCCGTGGCACACTAGGAAAATGGATGGTCTAGATAGAGTCTTAGGGTAGCTAGGGTATAAACCCTCAGTTAGGCATTCTCATTCTACAAGTTCTCATAGTGAGAGCACACGTTGGACCATTAGAGAGCCAGAAGAATGATCTAAGTGTTCTTGTAGTATAATTGCCTTGTTGAACCACATGGGCATAGAGTACAAACAACACCAAAATGCGAATGCCATCTACACAAACAAGGGCAAGAGTATGGTAAACAAGTCTATCAAAGGTCATATCGACAAAGTTGCTCAGATAGAATAGATACACCAAAGATCACATAAGATCGATCTTATATATTGATCATAGAAATTGGTATCAGAACAATGGTAGAAGATCTTCCAAGACCAATTGGAAGATGTTCATGCAGAGCGTGAGCACCTCAAAAAAGAGGATACTCAAAGATAGAGGTTTCTAAGGCAACATATTTTTGAGCAACGCATGTGCGAACAATGCATCCTTGATCAGAAGGAGCATGCTGAGTAGGAGGATCGATTAGCTCACACCAATATACCCCCTTAGAGTGAGTACAAGTAGTGCACTCATAGATGAGCTACTTCGTAACTTGATTGCTACCTTGAGCATATTGAGAACCATACTCACCACACAACCCAAAATATGATGTAGCACCAAGCACTAGAACATCATGGGTGTACGTAGTATGAAGAAGAAGCGGGAGATGATCAAGAATAGGAATATCCTGAGATCTCCCTAGTAGACATGGAGGATGAGCCTAGTCCTCCACCTCATTTGAAGAAGAATTTACCTCCAAAGGCTCCTCATGGACCTCTCAAAGAAGAGGAAATTCTATCTTCGAAGACCTATCAACAATAGAGAAGCAAGGGATGGCTTATCAAAAGCCAACTTTGAATAAGATTCATAATTATCCTTTATTCCCATCCATGCCTATTCCAACATATCCCAAGCACTTCGAGATGCCAAAGCTGGAGAAGTTTCAAGGTGAGGAAGACGCTCAGGAACATGTTATGAGCTTTATGGACATGTGCTTTTAGATTGAAATAAATGATGCTCTGTTGCTGAGAACATTCATTAAAACCCTTTTAGGCCCTATCTGAGAGTATTTTAATCAACTTAAGAGGTATAGCATAATCAATTTTGAATATTTGGCTAATGCATTTCTTGAATGCTTCTCCTTCAGTGTTAATAAGAAGGTAAACCTATCTAATCTAGCTGCTTTAATGCAACATGATGATGAGCTAATCATGAATTATGGTAAAATATGGAGAAAGATAATGGCAAAGTTGCCATTTTCTATTTTGACCATCAAACTAAATTGGATGTTTAACAAGAGTTATGTGAAGCACATCTCATTACTACTGCTATTGCAACAATACCAAACATTCGATGAGGCCTTGGCACAAGCCAAGGTAATAGAGGACATCAAGTTACAGGAGGGTAACTTGAAACTCAGGAATAAGAAGGAATGGACCAAAAAGAACACCCACAATAATAAGGAACAAACCAATCCGGCCCATGTAAACCAAGTGGTGTTAAACCTCTAGAAAGGGGATAAGGGACAATAATAGAATTATCAAGCCTAAAATCCTCTTGTGCGATATGATCAGTGCAATAATAACAATAAGGGTAAGAATAAAGAACAACGCCTACCTCAACAGTTCACACCGCTATTGAAATTGATAAAATTGATATTCCATCAATTGTACGAGTCCAAGGCTATCAACTTATCAAAGATAAAATTAATAGACCCTAATAAACCCAAGCCAAAGGGGTATAGGGATGATCTATATTATGCTTTCCATAGGGAAAAGGTACATGACATCAAAGGATGTTGGAGTTTCAAACATGTAGTACAAAATATGATCAAAAGAGGTGAGCTAATTGTGGACAACCCTTAGGCTCTTGACAACCAGAATATGGGTATTTTTAACCTAATCATGAGCCATCGAGGAACAATGCTGGTCATGTGAATCAAGTGTGAGTTGAACCATCAACTTAAAGATTCATTGGTATGGTTAATATTATCACAAGACAAGGGAGGTATGAAAGACCAAATCCACCTCCAACTCCCATTAGGGTGCACACTGCACCTTAGAAAAGGCCAACTCAAAATATTCCAGGCCCACCAACAAGACCGGTGGTGACCATTAGGAGTAGGCTAGTTCAAATCCTACAGACAACTCCAATGAAGTTGTCAATATATAAACTAATTTAGTAGTATCCTAATCATAGGGAGATGCTCATGGATATTCTAATATCGATCAAAGTTAAATCCCTATATCTTGAAGCATTTATGAACTTTGTGGAACATGTGCAATAGTGCAGTAAAACAGTCATTCAATTTAGTGATCACGATATTAAGATGGTCTCCACTACTATAGTGGACCCACTTCTACATATAATTGTGTGTTAATCACACACCATTCAAATGGGTTTTTATTGATATAGGGTCATAAATCAACATAATTACTACCAAGGCATTAACATATTTGAAGTTGTCAAATTCACATATTTTACCTTCTATTTTCACCTTGAAAGCATTCAGTGATGCACAATGCTCAACGGTAGGTACCATACTTCTATTTATTCAGGTTGGACTTAAGACCATACCTATGATGTGTCATATGATCAAAGGTACCATGCGGTATAAAATCCTCTTGGGGAGGCTTTGGATTAGAGAAATACATTGTGTTACCTTGATCTTACATCAGTGTATAAAATATATACATGATGGACAAGTTTACATGGTACCTTTTGATGAAGATCCATTCAAATATGTAAACCTAGCTAATTTTCCAGGGGATTTTATTCTCCCCTCAATGCATCTAGATATATGGTTGATGTAAACTATTGAACATACATAAGGTAAAATAAAAGGAGTGTGTGCAAGACCTTCCACGATAGCACTGCAACTATAAGAGCACACTACAACAACTTTGACTAAACCTACAACATCCAAAATTCCTAGGAATGACAAAAATCTTAACACATTTATGGATGAAAAAGAGTCAAAGAAAAATCCTAAAGAAGAAATTGTCGAGGTTCCTAGTAACATGGATGAAGGGGATGGTCAAAATCAAGTTGAGGAGGCACCTCAACCTGTGTTGCCTGCATCTTCAGTAGGGTCATCTGCACCACATATGACCATACATTTGGTTAACCCTATATTCGTGGAGTATGTCGTGCAGAACATGATATTCACACCATTTATCAAAAATGCATAGGACATGGACCAACCTCAAGCCCATTAATTTCCCATGGGTATGGTGGTACCATTGGTGGTATCGCAAAACCAAAAAAACTTCATTTATGGAGGGTTTTATCAACTAACAAATCACACACCCATAGATAAAAATGATGATGAACCATTCATGGAAAATGTTCATTACCTGTCTAACCCTTAATTCACCTTACACTACTTCAAACGTTACCATTGGTATGGTTATATCCTGGGCTTATTTGAGCAGGGGCACTAATTTCCCATCGAACCAAAATATCAACTACCAACTAATAGGTTTGGGTTAGGCTATCATATCCAAGGATAGGATGAGCTCCTAGTAGTATCTTTAGATCATTTAAACCTCACTTTGGGGGATGTTGTGGACTGGAATCCTTATCACCCTAACCCTTCTTATCTATGAAGGGGTAATAGGCTGGTAACCTATGTCTCAGAAGCACCACCAGAGATCTATCATGAGAAAATTGTGGTAGAGGTAAATCAAAGAGACAATCAAAGAACTAACTTGGACAATGAAAGTTGTCAAGCTACTGATGATAGAGGCATGTATATCTAGAATCCAGGTGTAGCAGAGTCCATTATTGAAAGTGATAGACCATATTACGATTATAGAATATATAATGATGAGTAATCCTCACACAATGAACAATATGAGGATGAAACTGAGTTGGCCTATTTAGGCCCTCTAAATTTGCATCATCTGTTACCCATGGAGAAAATGGGTGAGACTGAGGAATACTTCATGGTTGATAGTGACTATGAGGATGATACAAAATGGGCCTACCTTGGGCCCCATCTTGCTAATCACCCAATCCAATTGGGTATGGGTGAAGGAATCATTTATAACAATTATGATGAAGATGAGACCAAGAGAGCCTATCTCGGATCTCACTATTTGTGCCATTGGCATGAGCCAGTTGACATCGATGAGTCTATCCTTGCTCACACCTCAAAGGGAGACCACCCAATGTGGATATGATTTATCATATAGTCTTCCCTGATCTACTGATGTACATGGAGATCCTTGAGCCCAATGATATCATTTTCAAATTTGTTTAGAAACCGTATATGAATATCCCCATACTCCCAGAGCCACATCTTAGGGATGGAAGTTTTATAAATGTAGTATCACACACATGTGGTCCTAGAGATCTAATCCATTCCATAAATATGATCTTCATTTATTTGACCACTCTACTTCACAATCCAATCAATCCCTCCAAACCATTGTATCTGAATGTAGATGTTATTGATTGGGATTGCATTGATTCACCACAAGAGCCTGAAGATTTATTCCCTAACAAAGAAATATTGCAACCTTTTAATTTTGCACCAGGTTGTGCACATGATGTTTATCATGCTAATGGAAATTCTGATGTAAGACCTTTAAACCCAATTGATGACATCAATTTTATTCTTACGTCTCACGAGCTTGAGGAGGGATCACACATGTCAGTAGAGAAAACCTTCGATGTGGATATCAATAATGATCTCATTAATCCTAAGAAGGTCAAATTTGGAGAGAGTCTATCTCCTAATGAGCATTCCATACTGTAGATTAAAAATACAATGCCAAACAGAAATAAAATCACAATGACAGAGTACAGAATAGTTGCACAAAACAAATGATTTCTATTAATCGATGGAGTTTAAAAACTCTTTTTTTGAATACAACTGGGCCTGTAACCCTTTATTTGTGATACAAGATTACAATTCGTGCTAGGGTTCTCCAAAACCCTAGCTGGCACAAATGGTGGCGCTTTCGAAGAATGTATCTTCAATCCCAACAGAGTGAGTGGGCTTTGTTGTATCCCTTGCTTGGACCACTCCAGCTTAATCAGTTTCCATCAATAAACCGGATTTGCTGTCAAAAACCTACACACATTAACACTATCAAGGAGTTAGAAATTAATAAGAGGGCTCCACTGTGTGAGCCCTCGAAAACAATCTAAAACCCTAGAAAAATGAAATGCAGGAATTCAATAACAGATTAATACATAAAATATGAGTACTTGCTTTAAAACTAATCTATACCTCTTTTTCTGTTTAACGCGGCTAGACCAGGCGACACCTGGAAGTAATGTGGCTGTCAGATCGGCTGTAGAAGGCACCCTGGTGCACTCACTGAACACCCACGTGCTTTTGGATTAAGGTTTCAGACGCCGGTCTGAGTCTGTGGCTGTGGGTAAACACCCGTGGGCACTTGGTAAACGCCCGTGGGCACTTGGTAAACACCCGTGGGCACTTGGTAAAGGGGTAAACGCCCACGGGCACTTGCAACAAGAATGGGGGATTCTGTAGAATGTTGCAGAAGAGATGGCGATGAAAGCAGCGACGGAAGCGGCGATGGATGCGACGAAAAGGTAGCAGAAGAGAGATAGAGGGGATCAGAAAAGGAGATAGAAGAAGTCCAGAAGATAGAAAAGATCCAGGATAGAAGTAGAAAAGATAGGGTTTGAGCCATCAAAGTGACTCAATTTATAATCTACTCTTAGGGCACACTTTAGGGTTTTAACGACACTTTGAACGTGTGGCTAAGATTAAAGTGGATCCAAGGGTAGAGAATAAATCTTGGTTGTGAAACGGATTAAGATGGATGAACGGATGAGATTAAATGAAGGATGGACGGCTCAGATTAAATCACTTAAACTATTATTTAAATATATATTAAAATATTAAAAAATATATATATAAATATTAATTTAAATAAATTTGGGGATGAAAAATTGCGGGAAAGGTGAAATTGGGCCAAATAATGGCGGGAAAGTGTGGATTTGGGCCAAATAATGGCGGGAAGGTGGATGACCGACACGTGGCTGACAGGAAGGTATAGATGACTTGCAAGTGGCTGGATTTTGGTGTCTACACATACTCATACCTATACTAAAAGAGAGACCTAAATTTTCACTTGGACATACAAGGATATATCGGGACTAGATCCAGAATTGGTTACTCACAACCTTTCTCTAGATCTTGCTAAAAGACCTATCATGCAGAAGCTCAGGAAAATGCATCAAATAGTTGCTATAATGGTTAAATATGAGTTGCAAAAGCTATTGGATGTAGAGTTCATTATCTCCATATACTATCCAAAATGGGTATCAAATATGGTACCTGTAAGAAAACCTGATGGAAGGATCTATATCTATATGAATTTTAGATACCTCAACAAGGCAACACCGAAGGATTCATTCCTATTACCCAATATATATGATCTTGTAGATGCAACTCAAGGTCATGAGATGCTCTCCCTTATGGATGGTTTTTTTGGTTACAATCAGATTCAGATTAAATTCGAAGACCAACACAAAACCATGTTTAAAATGCCATGGGGAATATTTTGTTATAAAATTATGCCATTCAGTCTTAAAAATACCAATGCCACATATCAGTGACCCATGACATACATTTTTGATGACTACATGCACAAGATATTTGAATATTATATCGATGACTTGTTGGTAAAGTCATTATTATGAGAAGAGCATGTTGAGGTCCTGAGGAAGGTCTTCGATCACCTGATAGAGCATAATGTTAGGTTGAATCCCAAGAAGTGCGTATTTAGCATAACTTCAAGAAATATCTTGAGGTTCATCATTTTAAAATGAGGCATCAAAGTTGACCTAGTGAAGTTCAAGGCCATATTATAAATACGTCCTCCTACAAATATCAAAAAGCTAAGAAGACTATAGGGCAAAGTAGCATCCATAAAGTGATTTATCATACAATTACCAAAAAAATGTCAACCCATGAATCGACTGCTACAATGGGATCCCATTCAATTGGGATAAGGATTATCAAGTGGCATTCACTAAAATCAAGAAATACCTGGAAACATCATCAGTTATAGCTCCACCAAGACCAAATGTGCCTTTCCTGCTATATATATCGATGACTGGCTTTACATTGGAAACCATGTTAGCCCAAAAGAACATGCAAGACAAAGAGCAAGCGATATATTAAATTAGTCGCACCTTGGTGAGTTATGATCTCAAATATGCATATGTGGAGAATCTATATTTAGCAGTAGTATTTGAAATAAATAATTTACATCACTATATGTTTAGTCATACGATGAACGTGATATCCAAAAAAAATCCTTTGTAGTATATGATGAGCAAAAGATATCATAATACACGTACTACAAAGTGGAACATGCTATTGACATAATTTTATTTGGAATTTATTAGCTAAAATTCCATTAAGGGACAAGTCATATATGATAAATTGCTAGAGGTACCTCTCAATAATAGTAGGCCTCTCACCATAGAACTTCCTGATAATGCGGTATTTGTATTATCATAAGCACTCGAACCCAAAGAACTAGATAACAAAGCTGATATGACTATGTTATTCGATGGTTCGAAGTGTGATCAATGGGGTGGTGCAAGAATTGTCTTCTTCATGCCACAAGGTGATCCAATGCCCTTGTCATTTAAGCTAGAATTTCCTTGCACCACCAACAATGCTAAATACGAGGCTCTAATTTTGGGTCTCCAAATAGTTGTTACCATGAATATTAAATGATTAAACATATTTGGTGATTTACTTCTCATAGTCAATCAAGTGAAGGAACTTTTTCAATGTAGGTTTCCCATCTTGAAAGCTTACAAGGATCTTGTAACACTTATCTAGCCTAGCTAGAGTAGTACGACATCAAGGTAATCCCTTGTACGTTGAAAAAATTTGTAGATACTATGACATATTTGGGATCCTTAATCCCTCAGAATCCATCTACTGACTTTACTACCATTCATGTAAATATGCTATCGCATGCCGCGATGTAGCGTGTGACTTTTGATAACAAGGAATCAGTCAACATGATTAATATATAACCAAACCATGAGTGGTTCTATAAAGCCATAGAATTTCTAAAGAAGGTTTCCTAGGGGTATTTGGTCTCGTAGGGTCCTACAGGGAATGAAACCACCATTAACCACAAGGTTGTGCCCCAGTCTACATTCATGTACAACAAAATGCTAGGGGAACGAGTCATATTATCAGTTGAGATAGAAGCTTATTAGGACTAGATGTCACAATTACATGTCTTCCTTAAGCTTGGTTTAATATTATAGGGATTGTTGTATGCCATAAAATGCACATTCAGATAGAAAGCAACAAAGTATGTCTTGCTCAGAGACATCTTATAGCACAAAAGCTATGAATGAATTCTCCTTCATTGTCTTGGGCCCCAAGAATTAGCTTGGGAAAATTTGCAAGCTCACAATGGTATATGTAGTGGCCATTTTAGTAGCATGGCCATTATCAAGTGCATCCTTTGAATGGGTTATTATTGGCCCACTATAGATAATGATTGCATTGCGTATATCAAGAAATGCATCAAATGTCAGCATCATGCTAATCTTACGCACTTACCATCAAAGGTATTACAACCCATCAAAGCGGCTTGGCCATTTGCTCAGTGGGGTTTAGATATAATCAGTAAGATCTCTCCTCCAACATCAAGCTGACATACATTTATTATAATGGCTATTGAGTATTTTACAAAGTGGGTGGAAGCAATCCCCTTAACAACGAAAATTGGAGCACGTATTTCAGAGTTTATACTTCATATTATCATGAGTTATTTTGGGATGCCATCCAAGATAATCTCGGATAATGGAATGTCATTCAAGAAAAAAAATATGAAGGCTTTAACATATAAGTACAATATAAAACATATTTTTGTGACTCCATACTATTCATAGGCAAACGAGTAAGCTGAGGCCTCCAAAAATATAGTGATAGCCATATTGAAAAAGATGATATAAGAAAACCACAAATATTGGCACATCTAGCTACCCCTTGAACTATGGGTTTATAGGACTAGCATACGGATTCCCACTAGGGCAACCCCATTTTTGCTAGTATATGGCATTGAGGCCACTATACCCCTAGATTTGGAGATTCCAATGCTGCATGTTGCATTGAAAGAGTTCATCGATGATGACACTGCGAGGTAAGCTCACCTAGATCAATTGAAGCTTCTTGATGAACATCATGTGAATACCCTTGAGCATCTTTGCATTTACCAAGAGCACTTAAAATGAGCTTACAATAGTAAATACCACTTGAGAGACTTTAAGGTTGGTGATTTTATGCTAAAAGAGAACCAACATAATTCAAACCTACCACTGCACTTGTGAAATATATTTGTGGCTAACTGGTTAGGTCCTTACATCATCTCAGAGTATATTGGACCTGGAATATATCACTTGACATCACTTGAAGGTGTTGAAGAGCCTGAACCTCTCAACATCCTTCATATTAAGGCATTCCATACATAATAATTCAAAACTTAAAAATATGGAAAATTTCAAAATCCATAAAAATAAAAAAGCAATAAAATCTAAAAATATTACATTTCATTTTGTGTCATGCATTTTATTTTGCACATGCATTTTATTTAATTGCATTGCATTTAGGCATTTCCATCCATCGCACTTGCATTAGGATAGGTTGTGTTTGCAATCTTACAAATAACACCACATTTGTATTTCAATCATGCATCTATGCATCATCATCTTCCATCACCCTTGTGAGTAATTATGTTTCTCAACACAACCCCTCCCGTTGCTATGAAGAATATACTAGGGTTTTCTAGTCATTCATCCATACCTAGTGGTCTTCTCAGATTTAGTAGAAATCTTGCTTTGCTTTTGTAGATGAGGTCTAGTTTTGATAGCACTTAGCATATTATAATTCCATCACTAGTCAAACACATTATGGCAAGGAAATATGAACACTACAAAGTGGTCCTAGTCACCTTAAGCGAAAGGTTTTGTTACTGGCTCAGTTGTGAGGTGCAATGGTCTATAGTAGTGGTAATTGGAAAAAGGACAAGTTCATCCTAACCCAAGAAATCCCTTGCTTATAAAAAGGAGAAAAATCCCAAAATCAAATCAAATACCTTGCTCAAAACAAAAGAAAAAATACAAAATAAACAGTGATTTTTATCACTATACATGAGAAAGTATCCCAATAAATTGAAGAAAAGAAGGGGGTGAACTTGAATCCCTAGAATAGTCAATGCTCGAAAACCATAGAGTGATCTCAAATACAACAATGGGATGAATTAATCCCACCTAAAATTGGGGTAGGTCTAAGAAATTTACAAATGAGCTACCTTTAGGTGGCCTGTATTGCCTAGTGGTCTAGTCCAACTAGGTCCAAACCTAGGATCGGGTGGCCATTTGAGGATCCCCAATACAAAAATGAGCTGAATGAACCCCACCTAGAATTGGGGTATGCTTATTTATAATCTAATATATTCATTTGCACACATAGGGATAATGAATAGCTTGGTATTTCATAGCAAAATATTTATTTTTTATAAGTCTAGTATAGTCATTATACAACTTTTGATAAGTCAACTAGGGTGTTTGAGTCGCATGGAAAACCTCAAAAATTACCAAATAGCAACTCATTTTCAATTAATAAATTATAAATTTCTTTTTATGAGAGTTTGTTTGTTAAGGGGTGTTCATAACATAGGTTAGATATCAGATGGATATTAGCAATGATATTTAGACAACCACTAACTATGTTGTGCATATATTTTCACTTACAAAAGCTTATGAATAGAAACATATACCATTTCATCTCACATATGGGTGTCTAATTGATTAATTATTATGATAAGATATATCAATTACATTTCATGATTTTTATATATTATGTGGTGTCATCCATTATATTGTCAAACCCATATTGCATTCATACATTATGTTTTAAGTGATTAAAGCATACATGTTCATTTACATTAGATCATTGTCATGTAAATAATGCATCACATACACTGCATTCATCATATCATAACATCATAAAATTAAATGCATACAATTAAAGCAACATAAAACATGCATTTAACATCTAACAAGTGCATCTATATGCATACACCATAGTAGTCCATCTATACATCTTGATCACAATATCTAGGTATACATTCATTATCTAGCTAGTGCATGTCATCCATACATCACATCATATAGAATAAAATCAATATAGCATATAAGCATTGCATCCATATGCATCTCATAAACATAAAATAAATAAATGTACACATGTAATGAGTCTCATAAAATTTGGATCATATATATATGTGTGTGTCAAAAAGAGTAGTTAGGCATATATACAAAATACCCACAGGCTACAACTGTGTAGGTCCTCAACCTTACACTCAAAATGGTACAAACATTTGACAATATCTGTACTAGGAAGCACTTGCACCCCCTATTTTTGAGGCTCATCCATCACCTCCATCCTCTTGGTGAGTTCACCTAGGTTTGGTACCAGTAGTCTTCTCTGTATGATGTGTCTTATGGCTGGATCAAGTGAAAGACTACCCTGCATCCCATATTCGAGTCCCCTAAGTCCCTTGGGTCCCTGGATCTATGGATCTCTCTAGAATATTACCACCACACACCTTGACCTCTCCATTTAGGAGAGTGATGTAAGTAGCATCTAAATATCGCTACCTGAGGTGATGCTGAACCATAGCCTATAGCCTCCTAATCTCTACCACCAGGTCTAACCTATAGATCCTTGTATAAATAGAGTAGTAGGAGCAACCTGTGAAGTCAAGGGATCTCCCCTCCCTATCTAGAGAAAGTCTCACATTGTAGTGATAGCATCCAGTTGAGCTTGGAGAAGATCACACTATCTAGTGATCTTCTCTATATTTGTGTCCATGGTGGTAATCTGTGCTTGAAGAGTTGTCCTAACCTGCTTGAATCCCTACCATTGTGTCTATCCCTATGATATCTGATCCTATGTGGCTCTCAACTATACCTATAGAGTATCCATAAAAGTGTCCCTCTATAAAATCTACATCTAGATGGTCCCTACCCATGTTTGTAAGCTAGAAACTAGGCTCTGAGTTGTGTGGCACCATCGTCAAGCTCCTCCTTGCCCTCCTCTACCTAGGGCTCCTCCTCAACTATAGCCTCACCCCATATACCCTTTATCCATTGGTGCACTCTATGCCCATGAGGATCTAATCCCTTCAGATATGCCTCATCTACCTCTACTACTATCGCACCATCTATAGGTCTACCTAGTGGGCCATGACCCCACCATAACCTGGTAGTCCACCAGGAATCATAGTCTACTATGGTCCCTACATTTGATAATCCAAAATCTTAGAAATCATCATCCTCATCCCCTAGTGGAGTCACTTGAGACCATGCCAAGTCTTTATTTGAATTAAGGTAGTGGTATATAGTGGGAGTGGGAGGAATATCTTGGTATATACCAAAATTCCTGGTCACGTGATAGAAGTAGAAGAACTCTTGTATCTCAAGGTTGCACTCGAGAATCCATATATCACACTGAGTCTTCCTCAGGTATTTGTTTGCCTCCCTCCATGCAGGGCAATCCAAGTAAGGCATCCATAACACTTACCCAGGCCATAGTCATGCAAGATGATCAATGTATTACTACACATCCCATGCTTGAGACCTGCTCCAAAATCCCTTGGACTCTCAAGGCCAACATGCAACATAGCACTGGCTCTCCTTAGTAATATAAACAATATTATGGGGTAGTCCCATGGGGTGCTCAATATGATGTGCTACCAAACCCAAATCTACATCAGGATACTACAGTCAACTCCCATGTGGCTCTTCTATGTAATCTTATACAACTCATTATAGAGCTATGCAATTAGAGCACTCCCCCAGGATAGGATCAGTGGCTCTCTGGTGCTTCTTGCCAGCATGTCTTGGGTCCTCACCAAGAGGTTCCAAGGAACCTTGATTATTATGTGTTGAGAAACACAATTTGGACTATCAAGTGCATAATTATAGCTACCCATTATGATAAGACATTCTGATAGTACCAATACTCAATGTGGACCCCACCATGGTCTTAATATATCTATGCCTCATCACTCCAAGTGCTAAATATCCTCTAGAATACTCTATCCTTCACCTCTATGGGTGAATATGTGATGGCCTCACCATAAATCAGGATATGGAAGATGTAGTAGGAATCCTCTAAATTCGTAGTAATATCACCTATGGGCAGGTGAAAGATGTTGGTCCTTGCATCCCAACAACAAGACAAAGTGGTCATGTAATCCTAGTCGGCTCTGATAGATGGAATTCATAGCAAGTAATCAAATTTGATGGCTCAAAACTAGGATCGCTCAATGTCATTAAGGCCATTGCAAAGGGTATGAAGGATATCTAATTCCCTCACCTTCACGATCAAATTCTAAAGAGAGATAAATAATATACGTAAGATTAATCAAAAACATAAAAAAATGACCTAAAAAAGTCAAATAAATCCAAAAAATATTCAAAAGATAAAAACATTCATAAAAACTTCAAAAAGTAAAAAAAAATCAATTAAATCAGTCAAAAAATCAAAAAAATTAGAATTTTTTTCTAAAGTTCCTCAACCGTGGTTGGGACCCACGGCTGGTGACAACAGTTAAATTTTTGACTGTTGGGATTTGAATCCCGCCATGATTGACAACCGCGACCCCCAATTTTCCAAATGGGAATGGTATTTTCCACCTACAGCTAAGAGAAGCACCCCTTTCAAGGTCACTTCCCATCCCAAAAAATCCTAAAAATTAAATGCCCACCCTCTAAGCTAGCCTATGCTAAATCCTAAGGCGAGGTTCTTTAACGATAGTTTAGTGTGATTCAATTAACACATTAATTAATGAGGTTTATTTTAATTAGGTAAATAAAATAAGGGATATGCGTGTGGATACCTTAGTTACACCAAATTTTCCACTAGTGGACGCCTCCGGTTGGTCTACCATGAGGTATTTTGTGTGGGTTTCAACAGTGTTCCGTGTCAAAAGTGCAAGTTTACCTCTTAGAGCTCTCAGTTTTACAGCTTGGCAATGGAAATAATGATATTGAAAATTATATATTTTCTTTTATATTTTCAATTTTTTCCTCGACCACACTTGGCAACTGCGGGCATAGAATTAGAGTTTTCTAACCGTGGTTAAGAGCCACAGCTAAGGAATTTGCCAAAAAATAGCTACAATTGACAAGTGCGGCTAGAATACAACAATAATTGCCCTAAAAATTCAACTATAAGGGGCTTAAAAATACAAAATTAAAAATATCTAATGGTGCAAAACCCTAAAAATTTTCAAAAACAAAAAAATAAATTCATATAACTCAAAGTTTAAATGAGCCTCATATCTAGTTATTTACCCTATACACTTAGCGATTGCAGTGACTTGCGATCCATGCAATCCGAAAAGATGAGTAAATTATTATAAGGCCATTTGGGGTAAATTAGTCATCATTGAATTGATATGCTTCACTTCAATCCCTAAGAATGCCTAGATGGCCGGACTACTCCATGGGAATGAGGTATTCATCTCAATGCTTCTATGAAATTTTTAGCAGATCATAGAATATTATGATTCAACATAACCCTAATTGGAATTGCTATCATCTTGATTTCCTAAGAAGGCAATTATGACCGAAATGCTCCACATGATAGATATGTATAATTACTATTAAAAGTTGTAATCATGGCTGAATTAGGCCTTGCCAAGTAATATCAAAGTGCTAAAACCTTCAACTGTTCAAATCACTCATTGTGGTCAAGCGACTCATCGCTTAATTAAATTGTCCTACCTTCATTGACTCGTCGCTTGAGAGGGTAGTTATAATATCAAAATCATAATCAAATTCAATAGAAGATCACTCAATCTTGTCAAATTATGTTCGTCTTACAAATAATTACCAACGACTATCATAAGCTTACCCTTTTCTAGGGCAAAAAGCAATTATGACAATTAAGTTAGTAGCTCTCCACCTATCGATACTATTGTAGCACTGAAGCTACTTGATCGCCACTGGATCTTGCAAAAGCTTTGCAAATTTAAGCCTTCCCTCAGTTGGAAGTAATGATTCTAAGATGTGTGCCCTTTGGCAGGACTGGGCATCTATTATTGATCAGATCAATGATCATCATTTATTCTACAACATTATTTTAGGAGGTCTATTTTTGCTTAGCATTGTTCATTCTCACAATGCATTCCAAAAGAGGTATCTTTAGACACCTAAAACACATCATGTCGAGGCAACTACTCATATGGGACATGCAAACAGACCATATAAATGATCTTGGATAGCTCCGAGGTGAAGTAGTGGTTTTAACCACTCAATTTGGGCAGATTTGGATAACTTAGCCTTAGTTATGGCTGAAACCCACAACTAATAGAGTTTTCCATGCTTCAGAGCCATGGTTAGCATCAAAACTATTTTGAATCTCGGGCCAAGCCAAATTCAGTTACAATGGTCTAGGCAACAAATATTCAAATGGTTTTGGGTGGGGAAGCTTCAAGAGTTTTCCTCCCAACTGATCCAACCTCTTGGATCTTGATATTGGCTTCCCAAGAAAGCCAATACTAGAGATTAGGAGTCCTATAAGACCCACACTCCAAATTAAGGAGATTTCTAAAAGAGTTTTGGATTGATCGTAGCGGAGCTCTATCAAATTTTTGACTCAATTGCAACCTTTGAGGAGAGCTAATTTACTACCAATTTCAACATCATGAATGCATTCAAAGCAATGGAGGTTTCAAAGGACTAAGGAGATCAATAATCCATAATTGAGCCTCTTCCACTATGAATCCAATGAATTCAATCACAAATCTATCAGAGGACATCAAGGCGACCCTTGAACATCAATTCAATGGAGAGAATTGAGGATACATGCCCTGATTACAAGAGCAAGAGCATTTTTGGTTCAACCGCAACTGTCAGTTGTGGCTAATAGTTCCAGCTGCACCTTAGACCTGTGGTGAGGATTTGGCATCTTATTTCCTCTATTTTAGCCATAGATTTCCATTTTATGCATTTATTTTGGTATATTTACATTATATTAATCTCCTTTCATGCATTTGTATAGTTAAATCTATAAATTAGAGATAGATTTGCTTCCATTTCCTTGCATTTGTCAATTTAGCATAGTTTCTTGTTATTTCATGCAATTCAAGTTTCTAATAGCTAATTAGATTGCTTATTACCTAGATTACATTCTTTCTTTCTATGCTTCATAGTAATTTGATGATTTTATGCTAATATTCATAGATTTACATGTTTCTTGTTTTATTTATCATAATTTATGCAAGTTTCCATCAAAAGCCTCATCAGGAGAGGCCATATTTGCTTTTAATCCTTTATTGTTGTTTCTTGAATGTAGGGTTTACAATATCCATTCATTTCAAGGTATTCAAGACCACAAATGCCTATTTTCATGAGAGAAGAAGGTCACCATTGATCTTGAGTAGTTTTTGTCCTTTTGGAAAGCCTAAAAATTACACTACCCCCTTGTTTAGAGGGTATTAAATACTATATATCCCTAAGAGGGACATATCTATAATCAGATTTGATAAAATATTTAATAAAAGAAACCCTCTATTTCTTGTTGAAGTTATTATTGTCAATATTTTATGCTTTAATGTTTGATATCAATTGATGCATTAGTGAGGTGTATACTTTCTACAAGGTTACATTAAGCATGTAACCTATGTGAATGGTTCATGAGAGAAGTTGAACCAGCCTGAAATAACTATAAGAAGTGTAGAAAACCTATCAGCTAGAGGTGACATTTGATTTACTGAACTAGTGAATGGTCAAAACTAAACAAGACACCTGTATACACCTTAATCATGAAAAGGGAGAATGGACATCCAAGTGGTGATGCTAACGAGTGCATATGTTAAACCTATCAAAGGCATATTTCTAGGGAAAGAATATACAAATATGAAATGAATTAATTATAAAAGACAAATGGATATATGCAATGGATTTAATTTAACCGATGCAAATGGGAGAATGACATATCTACAAGAGGAAAACCATGAAATGTAGCTAAGGAGAATTGAAAAGTTTATTTACAGATAAGTGTATGGTATGATGAGAATGAAGGCAGAGTGTTGTGACAATGGTTTCCCTAGTATGTGGGGTGTGTGTATAGTAGGAAAATAATATGTGACTGGTAGGAATGCATGCAAGAATGATAAAAAGAGGAAGAAATTTGAAGGTGGGATTTACAGATGGAAGAAGTAGGAAGAAGCAAGCATTGGTAACGAAAAATATGAGGGGATTACCAAAGGAGAGGGATGAGAAGAAAGACAATGGATCAATGTAGGTATGTAGCCACTTGAGGTGTGACAATAAAACTACGTGAGGAAATAAGAAGAGGAAAGAAAGAAGAGAAAGGATGAAAATAAACTACTAATGGGTGAAGTGATGAGGGTCATGTCATGAATGGGGAGAAGAGGTGATGATGATGCTAGGGATATGATGGTTTGTATAGTTTGACATGTGGTGGATGTAGTATTATGGATCTATCCTAGATTCATGTGGTGGCAAAGTGCAAGGGATGATGTGATGGGGAGGGCTCTAGAGTTGGTTGGATGGAACTAAGCACTCAGGTGATGGGTTGTGGTCACTAGTCAACATGTTGTGTACCAGGGTTTTTAATGTATGACATACATTAATGTCATGGCATAGCTAATGGTGGTATATATAGAATTGATGCTCATGATAATTCTATAGTTTAGGATGTGATGGGTCAATGGGCCAAATTTCTAGCAACACAAGGAGGCCTTGGTGAAGATGGTGATGAAATTTTTTGGATAATAGCATGGACGAGAGAGGCATGGGATAGATATAAGGATCCATGGGAGGTAAGCGGGCAAAAAATGGGGTAAGGTTGAATGGTGGAGGGGTGGATCAAGAATATAATGTGTGTCAAAACCAAGGATGAGTAATAGACTTGGGAGGAGGTGATGATGTACGGGCTATGGTGGACTGGCGAGTAGAAGTTTCGTAGTGATAATGACTCATATGTAGCTCAAGAGCATCAAGGTGAGAGAGGATGTGCTGGATATTAGGATGTGGAAGTGATGGGATTGGAAAATGTGGAGAGTGGAACTCCAATATATAAGGAGGAGTATAATATGGGTGTGAAGAGATATTTATATGCGAGGATGATGGAGGTGATTGGAATGACTTTAAGAATTATGGGGTTGGCTGAAATGGTAAGCCTCAAAGTAGAGAAGGTGGAGTCTATAGGATGGGTGGTGTAGGATACATCTATGGGTAGCACCATGTACAAGATGGAGGTACACATGTAGAAGTGGCTTGATAAGCATGTAAGTGAAGATCTTGGGTATATGGGGACATCCTGCTCGGAAGTGGGGGAGGTAAGTATGAAGGACATGCAGGATGAGGTGTGTATCCTCTATTGGAAGGGTGATAAGTTCCTGTAGGATGGTGAGGGGAAGTGGATGGTGAGTAGGGATTCCTTGTATCCTCAAGCAGAGGTGGAGGAGACCCTTGGGTGTGAACATGGGAGTGTTCCTCATTTTCATAAAAGGAGGATATGGAGACCTAACTATATCCTAAGAAAGGTGAATAAGATGAACCTCTATGGTAGGGTTAAGATAATTGCGGTGTAGTGTGGTGTTTTGAATGGGATGAGGGTGAGGACTATCTAGTATGTATAGTGGTAGGTGGTCTGTCCAAGTTGGCCGATGTAATAAGGACTGGGGATGGTGCAGGATGATCCTGCATGGTGGTAGTCTAAGATACTGATAAAACATGTATATGATAACGTATCTCTACTTATGATGTAGCTATAGACAATGTGAATCTTGAAAAAATAAATAGATATGAAAACATATAAATGATATAAAAAATAAAGCAAAGGTGCATCTATATAATAGAAAGTAAAGATCATGTGTATGGTGATATGCAAAGTGAGTGATTTGTGTGTAGATAGCACTGTGCAAAGTTTATGGTGGTGGAGAACTACTTAAGCTAAGCATTGAATGTATGAAGGTGAATAATATTGATGGGTTTAGATTTGGAAAGACCTTTGAGATTAGCCAATTGATAGGCACCAAAATCAAATTTATGTGTGATGATGAATGGGCCCAACCAGTTTAGGATAAAATTGTTGCATTATTGGCAGGGTTGACTTGTGATTTGTTGGTTCTCTTTGAGAACTAATTCACCAATTTAAAATTCACATTGGTGCACCTTACTGTCATAGGCATGATGAAGGCAGTCTCGATAAACTTATGTGTGCTCGATGGCATGAATGTGGCATTCATCGAGGAGTGTGAGATGATTCAAGTGAGCTTGATGAGCAGTATAATCATCAATGAATTCTTTCATAGATACTCGTAGGGATGGTATATTAAGTTCAAGGGGCATGATGGCTTCAGTGCCATAGACTAGTGAGAAAGGGGTTGCCCCAATGGAAGTACAGATGCTCATACAGTAGGCCCATAAAGCTAAGGGTATTTTATTTTGCTAATTGTGATGAGACTCTACTACTGTCTTATGAAGTATGGAGTAGATTTTTTTATTGGTAGCTTCTACCTGACCAATACCTTGTGGCTAGTATGGGGTAGAGAAACTATGATGAATTTTAAATTTGGTGCAAATGGCACAAATAATTTTATTCTTGAATGATTTCTCATTATTAGAGATGATTTAGAAGGAAATTCCAAAGCAACATATGATATGGTCTGTAATGAATGTCGTAATCTTAGATATCGTGGTCTAGATGAGTGGGATGGCTTCGACCAACTTTGTAAAGTTTTATATGGGAGTCATGATAAATATGTGATTAGTGGATGAAGCGGATGTGATTTACCCAATAAGGTTGAGGTTCCATTGAGAGAAAGACCACATGGACTAAATAGGTTGAAGCACTTGATATGGCAGATGTGTGCATGTTGTTGGAACTTGAGACAATTCTTTACATACTCACAATAATCATGTTCCATATTGGGCCAGTAATAGACCATGCGAAGGATGCGCTTTGTGATTTCCATACCACTAAAGTGGCCATCGTAAGTACCATCATGGGTTTTTTGTACAGCTCGCTAAGATTTGTACGATTCTAGACAATACAAAAGGATGCCATCACAACTATGATAGTAGAGGATGTCCCGCGATAATGTATAGCGAATCACTATTTGTTTAAATGATCGATGATGAGCATGTAGTAGGTCACATGGTAGAAATCCTAATTTAATATAATTTTTTATTTGTGCAAACCAAGGATCATGTGATTCGGTATTGACTACATGAATGCCACCATCATCTATGGAAGGTATACATGATATGGCAAATTGGGTGAGGGTGTGAATGGATAAATATGTGGTATCTGATAGGGATTTTGTAGGATTAATGATCCTAAGGAGGCCATTGTATCAATAAAATGGTTTGATTATTACGGAGTGGCTTCGATATTGTACCTCTCAAATTGAGCAAGAAGTTTTTGCACAACCTACTTGTATTGTTGGGGAACTAGACAACAACATTGCCAGATATCTTGCACTTGGTTTACTATAAAGAGGGAATTTCCTATGATGTTGAGGCATATAATATGCATAGAGTGGGCTTGTTTTAATCCTAGGATTAAGGTTTCATATTCTGCATTATTGTTTGTGCAAGGGAAGTCTAATTTGAATGAAAAGAGGAGTGATTCCCCTTCGAGTGTGAAGAAAATAATACCTGCACCCCCAATGTGAGTGCAACGAGAGCCATAAAAGAATAGAGTCAAATCATCAAGTGATTCTGGTTTGACATACTCTTCAGATTTTGTATTGTGAAATATGAAATCATCAAGAAGGTAAATAAGGAGAGGCTAATCATTTGGCAATGGAGCCTCTGCAAGTTGATCTAAAATGACCTATCCTTTTATGGATTTTTGTGAAATGAAATCTAGGTCAAATTTGGTTAGAAGCATAATCCATTTTTCTATACGAGAGTTGTGGTAACTTTTTTTCATCATATATCATAGGGGATTGTCTCAAGCGATGACAAAAGTAGTATGATTTAACATATAATGACAAAGTTTATGGGTGGAAAAAACTATAGCTAGGCATAGTTTTTCCATGTATCCGTATCGAATTTCGTAGCTGACTAGCGTATGACTTATATAATATATAGCTTTCTCTTTGTTGAGCACATTTTTTTGAGCTAATAATGTGTTCAGCACGAAATATGTGGTTGAGATATATAGATTAAGTAGTAGTTGTGGGTGTGGGGGAGACATAACTAGTGGAAAAGTTAGGTAGGCCTTGATAGAATCGAAGGCTTTATGATAGTTTTCATCCCATTTGAAAGTGACTCCTTTGTATAAGATATGATTGAAGGGTTTGCACTTGTTTGATATTTATACTATGAATCGATGAATGGAAGTAATTTTTCCCTAGAGGCTATGTAGTTATTTTAGGTTGGTAGGCAAGGACATATCAATGATGGCCTTTACTTTGTTAGGATCTGCTTCAATACTGCATTGGGAGATAATGAACCCTAGTATTTTGCTTGAGGTAACACCAAAGACACACTTCTTTGGGTTAAGGCACATATTATGTTCTAGTAAATGGTCGAAGATCTTTAAAAGATTGTCTAAATATTGTGAATGTTCCTTGGACTTTACGATGAGGTCATCAACATAATATTCCATGATTTTATGCATGTAATCATGAAATATGTAAGTCATTGCACGCGAGTAGGTTGACCAAGTATTTTTAAGGCCAAAGGGCATGACCTTGTAGTAGAAAGTCCCCTAGGAGGTTGTGAATGAAGTTTTATGCTGATCAATGGGGTTGATTTTAATTTAGTTGTAGCTATAGAACCCATACATAAGGGAAATCATCTCATGGCCTACTATGGAGTTGACTAGCAAGTCGATGTTATGTAAAGGGAAGTTGTCCTTGGGATAAGCTTTGTTTAAATCATGGAATCTAGTGCAGACACGAACCTCACCAAAATTTTTAGGCACTAGAACCATGTTCGACACCCATTCAGGATAATCTATGGGTACAATAAAGTCTATATCTAAGAGATTTTGGAGCTCAAATTTTACTAGCAATGCAACTGTAGGGTACATGCATCATAGATTTTGTCTAATAGGTTTGGCATCTTTGTCTAATGTGAGATTATGGACTACAAGGGTGGGATCGAGGCCTGGCATATCCTTGTAAGATCATACAAATACTCTGATATACTTTTTGAGGAAATCTGTGAATAAAATGTGCTCTTCAGGTGAAAGGCTAGTGGCTAGTTTAACAATATAAGGGTTTTCAGGGTCATCACCGATGTCTACATCAATGGTTTCTTAGATTATCATGTAAGAACCATCACAAATTTATTCTAGGACTAAAATAAGGTGGTCATTGATGGCCTCAAGAATTTTATATTTGTCATCTATGTATATGTCTGTGTGGTGAACGCATGGAATGTGAGGTGGTGTAGAAGGAGGAGCATTAGAGGTATACAAGATGTGAGGTAAAAGTAGGAAATAATAGGGTGATGGTATGGGTGAAATATGTGTGAGATTGATAAAATTGGGATTTGGTGTGTCATCACAAATTTTCCAGTGTGTGTATCAAAATAGGGAGAAGAGATCCATGTTGACCATATTGACTGATTTCATGGGTGAAGTGGGAAATGAAGATTCTGATGATGAGGACTCAATAACTTGTGAATGTCGTAGGAGGATCAATGAAGGATGCAAGACAATAGATGGAGAATATGGTCAAGTAGTGGATCGATGGATTTGCTTATGTATAAGAAAAAATGTGGCCAAATGTGTTGGTGATGGTGGGGGAGATGCCATGTCATGCTCTGGATAATAAGCATTTAGAGATAAGATGAAAAATTGACTTATTAATTCATCAACACAACATGATGATGTGTTAAAAAAAATATTTTCTTGAAATAAGTCATAGGGAACTATGATGGTTGAATGAGGAGATGGGTTTTCCTATAGGATATCCATATCGATATACTCTTCCAAGGTGTGTGTTGGAAGTGGGGAAGGATGTAGGGATAGGTCTTGGAGCTCATCCTCAAGTGTGTGAACAATGGTTGGGTGATAACCTAGGATGGATTTATCAGTAGGTAATTGCACATGGGGATTGATGGGTGTACATAAACCTTGTTCGTAATGATCTAATCCAAATCCATGCCAATGGAATCATAAAAGATAGTGTAAGGTGAAATGAGGGTTATCCATGTGATATACTGTACCATAAAAACTAGATTGTGGTGGTGAAGGAGCTATAAACGGGAGTGAGGAATCAACTCCTACATAGACAAAGTTAGTTTGGTTGTTATGAGGCCCTAACTGTATGATAGTGTAGACACTAAAATCATGTAAATCAGATAATACTGGTATTTTTCCACTTGCACCACTATTATCGACATCATATGGCCCCATTGGAAAATCCTCTAGGGTAACATAAGGCTCCATAGCACTTTTTGAAAGGTTTCCACCAGTTTTGGGAATTTTTGGGTCATATATTTATGACTATCCCACCCCGGGATGGTCATAAATAGTGACCGTCCCACCCAGGGATGATCACCCAAAACTGTCCTTGGGTGGGATGGTCCTCAAAAAGACCTTGTAAAATTTAAATGGCACATGAAATGACAATCAATTCCTACCATTTACACACCCAATTATCCAAAATTTATTTTGAGGCTATCATAGAAAGTAGAGAATCCAAATTGGAGGCACCAAATGGGCAACCTCTTCCACCAGTACATAGAAAGGGATTTGACAAGTAGCAGCACATGCCTTGCATGTCAAAAATTACCCCTTTTCCTCCTATGTCCTATTTGAGCTATAAATTGAGGTGTGCTCACCCAATTTCAGAGAGATAAGATTTGAAGCATAGACCACAAAGTGCTACCCAATTCTACCCTTACTTTTTCTTTGCATTTCACCTAGTATTTTCCTTGAAACCCTCTTCATTCGAAGGCACTTTTAGGGGTATTCCAAAATACATCAATTATATTCCAAAAACTATCAAATTGGAGAGTAATTTGACCACATTTACCAACAAAAAATTTAGGAGAGTTCCAAACCAAATCCCCTTGGAATTGGTGGCAAATTCCACTCTTTTTGGAAACCATCCCACCCTGGGATGGTTAATAGTGGTAGTTGCACCTGCTAGAGATGGTTATAAAATAGTTAGGAATTTTGGTGAAATTCCACTAGAGATCATTTCTAAATGTTTAGATTAGTCTTTCATTCAATTTTTGTTAAGTTTTGAGTAGTTTTGATAGGTCAATTAGGAGTTTGGTGATTGTAGGTTTAGGTGTCCCTATCAGGGATGATCATTGTTTTTGCTCACAATTTCCTTTAAATTCATGATAAGATCTTAACAAAACCATATTAATAATTTTATGTTACAATTGCAAGTCATTTGGAAGTGTTTTTATTTATTACAAATAATTTTTGGTATTTCTAGATGCATGCTTTCTATGTTTTCCTAGTTATAAATCAATAAATGCATATGCTTTTAATTTGTTTTAATATCTTGTGTGTAGGTGCATGTATTATAGACATTAGGGAGGAGCTAAGAGGCACATTAGGATAGGCCCAATATTATCTCTCAATTGTAGGTTGCGAGAAGAACACTGGAACACACCATCAAGCTCATGGAGGGGTTTGATCCCTTTGGAAAATTGTAAATTGATATGTATCAAATTATGAAAACCTCAAGCGGATGTATTTTAATCTTATTGAATGCCATGGATTAATAAAATACAAGGAGAAACCTCCATTTTTATCTCAAACAATCCATGTTTTGCAATAGATTAGACATTTACATATTTATGCACATTTCCCTTTGAAATGCTTGTTTAAATTTGCTTTTACATTTCAATAATGAACACATCAAGGCATGCCATTTTTTTTGCTTCTTTAGTGGTGATCATGGTGGTTGAATTTATTCCTTATCCCTATTGAATTTGTCAATTTTGACCTTCTTTTTCTATTTTGCAGGTTATATATTTTGACCATTCTCAGCAAAAATAAGCCCTAAATGGTTGGTTGAACCTGCCAGGAATAGCCACATAGGTGACACACCCTGGGATGGCCCCCAAATTGGCAACCATCCCACCCTAGTATGGTTACAAAACCAAAGGGTTTCTATAAAATTTGCAGAAACAACAAGTTTTAGGTCAGAAATTACACCTTTTTGAACATTCAATTTGTATTTATATTGTTCAAATAAGTTTAAATATTAGTTTTTCTTTTTCCCTTTGTGCATGTGAAGGTTAGATGTCATACTTATAAAATTTTCATTAATAAAATGAAGAAAAATAGGAAAAATAACAGTATTATCTATGCTTTTTTTTTTGGTTTGCCTGCTTGCAACTTACCAAAAAGGTTAAGTTCATATAGTTTGTCAACTTTTGTGATTTCCTTTTATATATACTAATGATTCTAAAAATAAAATGTACTTTCATGCATTTAGTGAATCATAATTTAATGCTATATTGTTTATTTCAATAATTTTAAAAGGAACAAATACACACCACGTTATTTAAATGTTAGTGAGTTGGGCTTCATTCCATATGACTTATAGAGTTCAATGATGGTGGTAGTCATTTCCATCCATTGACTCAAATACCATGTACCTCATTTTATTGGCCAATACCAACTAGAAGATCTATCCTAACCATGAAAAATAGCATGCATTCCTCTTAAGAGGGGTGTATCACTGTGCACGGGGTGCTGGATGAGGATCGGTAAGACCTATGCTCCCTGATCGAGTATGGATTTTATATCCATAATTTGGTTGGTTCACATGACTAGAATTTCATTGCCGGTTGTTGAGCTACAAGTATATAGGTGAAAACCATATAAAATTTTGAGTATTACATCAACGAAAATCAAACACGAGAAGTATTTTCTTTATAGAAGCAAAACATATTGAAACACAACAAACAATTTAGGGACTCACATTTAAAAACTTAAAAGAGATAATCACTTCTATTCTTGTGTGTTTCTATTGTTTTTTTGTTTCAAATTCATAAAAATTGTAAAGGAGATAATCATATAGTGGTCTAGAGTACATAGCTATGGTATATACCTATAGCCAAGCCCATTTAAGGGTTGATGTTGCAAGGAGTAGGGAAGAGGACATAGAGCATCTTTGCCTTGATCCCAAGGACATGGTCATACCTCCTTGGCAAACACCTACTCTTCCTAGCTATAGAGGGGCTAAAAGGAGACCTAGCCAAAAAGGGACTCCCATTCGAGACACCCCAACAGGTGATAGTATCAACTTAGGAAATCATATCCCTAATAACCGAGTGGTAGATGAATGGATGGTTAGTCCTAGAGTAGAAATAAGGGGACCTAGACAATAAGGGACTCCTACACGAGGTACCCCTATAGGCAACAATCCCACTTTGGGGAATCATTTCCCTAATATAGATGTTTCTAATGCCTTCTTTAGAGAAGAGTCACCATGCAATGAGGTGCTTCCAAATAGAGCAATACCACACATTCGTGTGCTTGCTCGGTCTACTCCTCGCCCTGGTGTGTAGGATCATGAATTTTCACTTAGGATAGGGTTGAATGATCATCTTACACTTTCAAACTACCCTTCTCCAAGGTGCAAAAATCATGATGAGTATAATACTCATCATCATATGTGAGCTAATTCTTCCCTACCTTTCCTCGTTTATGAAGGAAGACCTGAGGAGGATCTATATTATCCTCACTCACATGTTCCCATGCAAGCATGATGTGCCTCTACACCAGTAGCTTATCAATAAAATTTGTTTAGGGGTGAGCCTCAAGTAAATGTAGCTTCCCTTAATCAAGGGAAAGCTGTAATAGATATCATGAACCCTCCTGAATAAGATAGATATTAGGGTAACAGTGCTAAGGCACCTATACCTAATATAATTTATCAGATCAATCAGTTAGTAAAGAGGTATGATGACCACAAGTCCAAGTTTAATCAACTTATATCTGATAAGCATCGCTTATATCTCTTAGAGTAGTGGCAGAAATTAGAGAGAAATGTTTGAATGAAAAATTCAAGAGACTTTGTATAATGTATTTCCCACTCCAAATATGCGTAGACAGGAGGCTCACTCGAGATAACCTAATTTCCAACAAGATAGGTCTCCTAGACCTAATCCAATGTTGCCTCCTAGACCTCCTAGGCTTTAACATAATGTATATAATAGGCCTAGCATATATCACCTTCAAGAGGCTTTCGTTCCTCCTTGTAGGCCCATGCTTGAAACACATTATGGGGCTTACAATGACTTGGAAAAAAATGAGGATTATGTAGAGGCACATTTTGGAGGTATGGATGATGTGAATAAACCAACCTAACGTACGCTTAATATTCCTTGTCCACCTCTAAGGGTTTAAAACAAAGAAGAGGAGATTAAATACTTGGATGCGTATCAAGCTTTTCTTGAACGCTTAGAAACTGTAGAAGGTAAGACAATTGGGACTGGGCTTCAAAAACCCACCTTGAATCAGTTGTGGAGTCAGCTGATACACCCATCCATTCCTTCCTTGATATACCCTAAGCATTTCAAAATACCAAAATTGGATAGATTCAAGGGGTAAGAAGATGCTTAAGATCACATTACTAGATTTTTAAATTTATGCTTTAGCATACAGGACAATGATGCATTGCTCCTGAGAACTTTTATAAGCACTCTCTCTGGTACTAACATTGAGTGGTTCAACCAACTTCCAAAATATAGCATCTATACATTTGAATAATTTGCTAATGCATTTTTGGAATGTTTCACCTTTAACACCAAAATAAAAGCCACAATAACTGACCTCATGGGGTTAAAGCAGTACGATGATGAGTTGATTACTGAATATGGAAATAGGTGGCAAACATTTTTGGCTAATCTACCCTATCTGTTTCTAGCATCTAATTTAACTCGGATGTTTTCAAAGAGTTTCGTAAAACCTATCTCTTTAATATTGCAACTACAACAATAATCCATCTTGGAATATGCTCTAGCATAGGCTAGAAATATAGAATAAATACAAATCTAAGAGGGAGAAATAGCCAAGCCTCACAAAAAGGAGTGGACAAAGAACCCTAAAAATAGTTTGGTACCTACAAAGTCAGCAACAACCAATCAAGTGGCCATAAATATACCTAGGCCTACACAAGCGATACCTCCTTAAGAGGTGAACTATCAAGCCCAACCTCCTCCTACGAGATATAATAGTAATGGTCAAGCGAATCAGGGAAAAAATCAACAACGTCACTCTAAGAAAAAATTTACTCCCTTCACTGAATCCATGGATTCCCTATTCGATCAGTTGTGTGTGGCAAAAATGATTAATCTTCCAAATATCAAGCCCATCAATCTAGATATAGGCAAACCAAAGACTATGGGATGTCGAGAGGATCAATACTGTAAATATCATTAGCAAAGTGGCCATGATTCACCAATATGCTATGGTTTTAAACATATAGTATAGGATATGATTGAGAGGCATGAGCTTCAATTGGATTCTCCACTAGCCCCTAATAATTAGAATATGGATATATTCAAAGACCCATTACCAACTCATGAGGTGTAGGAAACACCTGCTAAATTGATGAATGAGGTGAAGACAACACCCCTTTGTAAGGGTATGTTGGGATGGTGAATATTGTGACCAGGAATAGATGATATCCAAGCCAAGTTGCACCACCTACAACTTTAAGTGATGTTCCAGCTAAGTTATAGCCTACACCACCTATAGTACAAGGTCTTCCACCTAGGCCAACATTAATAATAAAGAATAAGCTTGCACAAATCTTGAGGAAACCATCAGTGAGATTGTCCATTTATGAGCTAATTCAACAACTCTGATGGATATTATAAATTCAATAGAGTTGCAACCATAGGAGTCTAACTCCATTGATTTTATGGGTCATGAGCAATAGTTTCAGGAACCAGTAATAATATTTTATGAGCATGAGCTTAAGGAAATAGTAAGTGATTTGGTAGATCCTCCTTTACACATCATTGCATGTGTAAATGATGTAACATAGAAGAGAGTGCTCATAGACACTGGTTCATCAAGTAATATAATAACAACAAAATCATTAAAACACCTAGGATTACCAACATCTCATGTTGTTGTGTCCACTTACACTCTTTGAGAATTCAATGCCACAATATGCTCTACCATAGGTACTATAGTCCTACCCATTCAAGTAGGGCGTAAAACCATATCGAAATTGTGTCATGTGTTGGAAGGTGAGATGACACATAACATATTGCTAGGTAGACCTTGGATCCAGGATATGAAGTGTATCCTATCCATTGCACATCAATATCTCAAATACACTCATTAAGGGCAGGTGCACATAGTCTCTGTATATCTAGAGCTCTTTAAGTACTGTAATATGGTGCAACAAATTCCAGAGTCAATATTACCTTCAAATAATGTAGACTTTTGACTGAATGCACCTGTTCAGAGTCTACCTACTTCACCATTACCTTTCATTTCACCATCTACATATTCATCCATGCCATCCTCATTATTGGTAGCTTCAGAGATGCCTTCGACATCATCATATCCTCCATCAAGGAACATGTCAAAGAGTCCAATTGATGATAGACCACCCCTCATTTCCACCATATCCATGAAAGAGATTCCTTGTTTAGTAAATGAGGAATCATCTCAAGAGGTTCACATTGAGTCACCTCAAGCCTCACTTTTGTCTCATCCACCTTCGCCATCCCAGGTCATAGTGCATATGTCTAGTACAAGGATATGAGAATATCTAGTGAGAAATATCACAATGCTTCCATCTATAAAGACAGTGCAAGATATGGGGTGACATCATCTTACCATAGGTAGCATCATTCCTCTTGGGCTACCGCCCTATCAAACCAATTTTATATATGGTATATAGAGTATGGAATCTTTCCAATTCCTCAGATAGAAGAAGATGATGAACTCTTTTCTAAGGACATTAACTATATGTCAAACCCAGATTATGCATTGCAGTATTTACATAACTGTAATTGGCATGGTTTTGGTTTAGGCTTATATTATTAGGGTATCCTTGTCCCATATCAACCCCAATATCAGCTACCTTATGATAAATCTGGGTTAGGACACAATAAGCTAGTACCTTTGGATGTTCTCATAGATAGTTTAGAACACCTATGTCTAGGTTACAAGGATAAGCTTGCATGCAATCCATATGCAAATATGAATCACATTAATTCATTAGGATATTATTTTCCCATAGATATGATATATCAAGGGTTATTCAGTGATGTTTCCCAAACTCATGAAGTGGGGGGGAGCTTGCATACCTTGTAATATGATAGTGAGGAAGATGATCAAGGTCCTCCTCATGAATGGATGACTAATGATGAAGAAGACTATGGCATAGCACCCATAAACTATCCAAGCTTGGATGATGACCATGAGTGAATGTTCAACTTGGATTATGAATATGAGTACTATCTTTGCATGTTATTCCTCATCCAAGACCCTATATGATGTCAGTTTTTGTTGCATGAAGAGTAGTCTCACCGTATTCCATAGCAGCCACCGCCATTCATTCCATTTCCACCAAAAATACCCCCATGAACTTAGAGACAACATCATATCTCTAGATCCATTTGCCCATGGGAGGGATATCATGTATCCATCAACATGATTTCCATAGATTTAACTACACCACTAAGAAATATGAATAACCCATCAAAGTCGTTGCACCTCAACCTTGAGGTAATTGAATTTGATTGGGGAGATTCTCCCCCATTGCCATCAGAGTATTGGCCTTGCGAGGAAATGTTACAACCTACGACCACAAAAATGGCCTCACACCTATGGTTTCCTACTGCGTAAATGAAATAAGAGATACACAAGAATGCATTGCAAAATTGACAACAAATGTGAAAGAACATTTTTATTCCATTAAAGAAGCCAATTCCGGTTACAAATACATCCCTCTTAGGGATACCATTTTGATACTCTAATTATAGTAGGAAATGCTTATGAAATCCCTCTCAAGGGTGAATGTGAGTTTTAGGCCATTTAGGGTGACACGAACTACTCTAGTGTGGAGTTGACCCTTTTCTTCATGTTGAGGAAGGACTTAGATGGTTGAATCTCCTTCGAATCTACTTTCCTGTGGTTAAGAAACAACACAAAAACATTAATAGTATAGGAAACCTCTCATGATGAGGCCCTTTGAGGAAAGTAAACATGAAGATGCAATAACCACTATGAAATCAAGAAAATGAACAAATCATGCTATGCTTATATTAAATTCATAAATATTTATTGAAACATAGAAATGAAGAGTACTACTATCTATATAATAAACTAATTGCATGAAATGATACATGGAAACAAGAAATTAGTGAAAAATTACATAAATAGAAATAACTCGCATAAAATCCTAATTAAACCAGTCAGTGTATCTAAAACATGAAATAAACCATTAAAATGCCTAATTTGACCTAATTAAGTACAAATAAAAAGAAACAATAAGGAGATTTATCACCTATTGTGAACTACAACTCAAATGAGTGGTCTACACTGTACACCACTTATGTTAGCCATGGTGAGCAATCAAGTAGCTTTGCCCTCCAAATCAAGGGTTGTGGGCTTGATATTCCTTGTCCAATTGATGATCAAGGGTTGCCTTGGTGTCCTTTGACTAGATTGGTGGTTAAATTACACAATTGGGCCTTTGTTTGCCTGAATTTATGTTTCTTGGCGTTCTAGATCCTTAGGGCATCCATGGCACTAATTGAAATGATGCTTCATTAGTTAAAAAGTGGATAGCAACCAAACTCCCTCTCAATGCACTCAAGTGAGTCCATAATTCGACAAGACTTCACTGCTCTAATATCCAATGCTCTCTCTTATAGTTTACCCTAATTCTGAGGGATACTTATAGGACTACCCAAGGGCTAGGGGTGGCTTCATGGAGAATCCAAGATCAAGAAGAGGTGGTTGGGATAGTTGGATTGGAAGTCTCTAGAATATTCCATCCTTCAACTATATTCTTCTAGAATAAATGGCCATTCAAATAGATTTGGCTCGGATGAAGGCCAATTAAAATTTAGTTTAGACCACAAGTGATAGCTACAACCTAGACTATAAACTGCAAGTGTCGGCTGTGGTTCAGACTATAGACCACAGGTCTCAACTACGGTTTAGACTGATTAGGCCAAGGAGCCCAAATTGAATGGTTAAAACCACAACTCTATCTTGGAGTCTATCTAAGATCTTCCATATGGTCTTGTAGCATGTCCCATATGAGTAGTCACCATTGACATGATGCATTTTAGGTGTCTATATAGCCATTTAAATTTTCTCTAAGAACTACTCAGGATGTTTTTCAAGCTGAGGCTAATCATGAATTTCCTATGGATGAAGCAAAACCAACTAATGGCATCCACTTGATCCCTACTCCACATCTATTGGAATACATGTCTCATATGTCAATTGAGCTACTAGTTGATAGGGATATCAGTATAGATCCTGAAAATCCCCATATTATCAAGCTAGGAGAATGTCTATCTCTATCTGAACAAGATGATTTCACAAAAGCCTTGAAAGAAAGGATAAAAGTTTTTCTTGGTCTTATAAAGACATGCCAAAACTGGACCCAAATCTAGTCATGCATAATATTACATTAGACCCAAATATCAAACCAGTTAAGCAAAATTTGCATAAGATGCACCCAAAAGTAGCCTTAATGGTGAAATATGAATTGCAAAAGTTGTTGGACGCTAAATTCATCATCTTAGTAGACTATCCACCATGTATTTCAAACATGGTACCTTTAAAAAAACCTGATGGGAGGATTCACATTTACACTAACTTTAGAGATCTCAACAAGCCCCAAGGATGAGTTTCCCTTACCAAACACTGATGTCTTGGTAGATACCACATCAGGATATGAAATGTTATCCCTTATGGATGGTTTCTTTGGATATAATCAAATTTGTATTAATCCAGAAGACCATATCAAAATGGCATTTACAATGCCTTGGGGGACATTCTATTATAAGGCCATCTCTTTTGGCCTTAAGAACGCTGGTGCCACCTACCAACGAGCCATGATGTATATCTTCCATGACTATATACATAAGATTTTGGAAGATTATACGGATTAATTTTGTAAAAATATCTATTGTGCCATGAGCATGTCAATGTATTGTGCAAGGTTCTAGATCATCTCATTGAGCATAATGTTAGCCTTAATCCCAAGAAGTGTGTATTCGATGTCATATCTGGTAAACTATTGGGATTCATAGTCTCTAAGCAAGGCATAGAAATAGACCCAAATAAGGTCAAGGCAATATTATAAATACCTCCTACCATAACCATTAAGCAACTATGTCCATAAAATGCTTCATAGTGCAATTATAGGATAAGTTTCGACCCATGAATAGGTTGCTACACAAGGGAATATTATTTCATTGGGACAAGGAATATCAAAATTCCTTTGATGAAATCAAGCAATATTGGCTTTACCACCTGTATTAGATCCTCCATGACCAGGAGTGTCATTCTATATTTACATCTTAGCTACTGAGTTGGCATTGGGCACCATGTTGTCCCAAAATAATGAATTTCATAAAGAACATGCTACATATTATATTAGTTGCGCACTGGTTAGCTATGAAATAAAGTATGCATACATTGAGAAGTTATGGTTAGCAGTCTTTGCCACCAAAAATATATGCCATTACATGCTCAATCATACCACGCATATAATATCTAAGGAAAATCCATTGTGATAAATGATGAGTCGAACATATCACAATAGTCGCATGGTGAAATGGATAATGTTGTTGACAAAATTTGATCTAGAGTTCATTGAAAAAAATCAATCAAAGGATAGGTCATAGCCGATCAACTAGCAGAGTCTCCTCTCCAAGATGACCATCCTCTCAGTATAGAAATTCTTGATGATGGAGTGTTTCATGTCTTAGAGTCACCTGATTCTGAAGAGCCTTAGACAAAGGCTAACCTAACTCTATTTTTTGATGGTTCTAAAAGAGCAAGGGGGTGGCATAGGTATCATATTTTTCACACCACAAGGGGCTTCCATACCCATTTCATTTAAACTAGATTTCCTGTGCACCAATAACAATGCCAAGTATGAAGCCTTCATCATAGGCATTCAAATGACAATCGCCATGAAAATAACTAAGCTAAACATTTTTAGTGATTCCTTGCTCATAGTTAATCAGGTTAAGGGGATATTCCAATGTAAGTGCCTAGTATTGCAAGACTATAAAGCCCTAGTGGATAAACTTCTAGTAAATTTTGAGTGGTATGATATTGAGGCACTTCCTCTTTCATCTAAGTGTTTTGTGAACATGATGGCCTCCTTAGGGTTGCTAATCCTACAAAAGCCTTCAAACGACATCACAAATATTTAGGTGAAAACACTAGCGCAATCTACGACTAAGCGTGATGAGCATAATGCCACACCAGATTTTCATATGATTCAGATTGAACCTTCACATGAACAGTCCTCTCAACTACATGATTATTTGAATAACATTAGATGGGGGAATCTGTTCCCTCATAATTCTTTTTATACTAGCACAATGCTATATCTCCAAGTTCATTCTCAATTAGAATTTGCATGAGACAAACATCAAAACAATTACGCGATTCATACAATTGAGGCTTCTTCAAAACAATATTGGGCCATACAAATTAAAGATTATTTAAAGCTGGGAAATATTCCTCCTGGATTATCACATGCCGCAAAGCTAGAAATGTAGCAAAAGGTGGTAAAGTATGTCTTATTAGGATACATAATGTATCATCGAAGCTATGAGGGTATCCTCCATTGCTTAGACTCATAGGAGTCAGCTCGGGCCATTGACCAAGCACACAATGGTACATGTGGTGGCCAGTTTAGTGGTATAGCCATTGCTAAGTGCAGTCTTTGTATGTGCTATCATTGGCCAACTTTAGAGCAAGATTGCTGCAATTATGTAAAGAAGTGTGTAAAGTGTCAACATCATGCAAATTTGACACACATACCTTCACAAGCCTTACAATCGATTCAATATGTTTAGTCATTTGCACAATGGGGGTTTGATTTAATTGGAGAAATCTCACCTACCTCCTCAAGCCATCACATGTTTATCATAACAGATACTGAATACTTCAAAAAATGGGTGGAAGCAATTCCCTTTACCACTATGACTGGACCTCACATCGTAGAGTTCATGATACATAACATCATATGTTGTTTTGGTATTCCATCCAAAATAATATCAGATAATGGGACATCCTTAAAAAATAAGGTTGTGCATGCATTAACAACAAAGTATAACATAAAGCATATTTTTTCCACACCCTATTATCCGCAAGCCAATGGATAAGCAAAGGCATCTAATAAGACATTAGTTGCCATATTAAAGAAAATCATTAAGGAAAATCATAAAGATTGGCATAATCAATTACCTCTTGCCCCTTAGGCCTATCACACTAGCATTCAGATGCCCACTGGGGTAACTCTGTTTTCACTAGTGTATGGTATTGAGGCTATCATGCCTTTAGAGTTAGAGATTCTATCATTGCACATTTCTATGTAGGAATTCATTGATGATGATATCGCTAGGCAAGCTCGTTTAGATCAATTAACATTTCTTGATGAACGACATGTCAATGATCTTGAGAATTTATGTGTTTATTAGGAATACCTTAAGAGAGCTTACAACATGAAAGTACACCATAGAGACTTTTAGGTTGGTGATTTAGTTCTAAAAGAGAACCAGCAAAACTCAAATTTACCACCCCATCTACGGGATAAATTTGTGACAAAATGGTTAGGTCCATTCATCATTACAAGTCATATTGAACCTATAACTTATCACTTAGCATCCATCGAAGGAAGCGAAGAGACTGAACCAATGAACATTAGTCATATGTGGCCTTTCCATGCTTAGAGCACCTAAAATGCCCATAGGTGGTCTATGACTGTCTAGGTCAATCTAAAATTCCCCTAGGTGGTCTATGATTTTCTAGATCAACCCAAAATGCCCCAAAGGCATCTATAAGTTATTTTGTCACCCTAAAATGCTCCTAGGTGGTCTATGACCATCTAGGTCAATCTAAAATGTCCCTAGGTGGTCTATGACCATCTAGGTCAATCCAAAATGCTCCAAAGGTATCTATAAGCTCTTTGGTCACCCTAAAATGCTCCTAGGTGGTCTACGACCATCTAGGTCAATATAAAATGCCCCTAGGTGATCTATGACCATCTATATCAACCCAAAATACCCCAAAGGCATATATAAGCTCTTTTGTCACCCTAAAATACTCCTAGGTGGTCTATGACCATCTAGGTCAATCTAAAAATCCCCTAGATGGTCTATGATCATCTAGGTCAACCCAAAAAGCCCCAAAGACATCTATAAGCCCTTTGGTCACCCTAAAATGCTCCTAGGTAGTCTACAACCATCTAGGTCAATCTAAAACACCCCTAGGCAATCTATGACCATCTAGGTAAACCCAAAATGCCCCAAAGGCATCTATAAGACCTTTGGTCACTCTAAAATGCTCCTATGTGGTCTACAACCATCTAGGTCAATCTAAAATACCCATAGGTGGTCTATGACCATCTAGGTCAACCTAAAATACCCCAAAGGCATCTATAAGCCTTTTGGTCACCCTAAAATGCTCCTAGGTGATATACGACCATCTAGGTCAATATAAAATACCCCTAGGCTATATATGACCATCTAGGTCAATCCAAAATGCCCCAAAGGCATCTATAAGCTCTTTGGTCACCCTAAAATGCTCCTAGGTAGTCTACAACTATCTAGGTTAATCTAAAACACCCCTAGGTGATCTATAATCATCTAGGTCAACCAAAAATGCCCCAAAGGCATCTAGAAGCCCTTTGGTCATCCTAAAATGCTCCTAGGTGGTCTATGATTATCTAGGTCAATCTAAAATATTCCTAAGTGGTCTGTGATCATCTAGGTCAACCCAAAATATCCCAAAGGTATCTATAATCCCTTTGGTCACCCTAAAACACTCTTAGATGGTCTACGACCATCTAGGTCAATCTAAAATACCCCTAGGTGGTCTATGATCATCTAGGTCAACCCAAAATGTTCCAAAGGTATCTATAATCCATTTGGTCACCCTAAAACACTCCTAGATAGTCTACAACCATCTAGGTCAATATAAAATACCCCTAGGTGGTCTATGATCATCTAGGTCAACCCAAAATACCCTAAAGGTATCTATAAGATCTTTGGTCACCCTAAAATGCTCCTAGGTGGTCTACAACCATCTAGGTCAATCTAAAATTCTCCTAGGTGATCTATGAGCTTCTAGGTCAACCCAAAATACCCCAAAGGCATCTATAAGCTCTTTGGTCATCCTAAAACTCCCCTAGGTGGTCTATGACTATCCAGGTCAAACTAAAATACTCCTAGATAGTCTACAATAATCTAGGTCAACCCAAAATTCCCTAAAGGTATCTATAATCCCTTTGGTCAACATAAAAAGCTCCTAGGTGGTCTACGATCATCTAGGTCAAACCAAAATATCAAAAAGGTATCTATAAGTCCTTTTGTCACCCAAAAAGTCCCAATGGAATTCATTAAGACCATTGGTCAACATGTATATACATATATACTTATCAAAAATACAAAAACATCATCATAATCTCAAAAATATAAAAATATTACATTGCATTGCATTTCTCATCATTTCCATTATAAACACTATGTGCATTAGGTATATTCATCATTGCATTTTGCATTATTAGAAGTGGCTCATACATGTTTAGCACCAGGTATGTACATTAGGCATCTATCAAAATCAAGGTTGTTGAAAGTCAGTTGTACCACATGTTTACATTACACATATCATTTCCATTTACACTCCATATTATATGTTTGTTTCCCATCACTTAGCCATTGTTTGTAAGACATAGTTAAAGTTTTTTGGTCACTCAACCATATCTAGTTTTCTTTTTAGATTTTGTAGAAATCTATCATGATTTTTTAGAAGGTAGAATCCTGCTTAGATTATGCCTTGCATACATCAAAATCCCAACACATTTTTCACATTAATAAATCAAATTTTAGCACAAGGAAGGATGAAACTATAAAGTGGTCTAGGTTACTTTAAGAAAAAAAGGTTATCTCACTCATACTCCTATGTGAATGGTTCAAAGATGCTGAGAATTGACAAAAGGAAAAGCTCCTCCTTACCCATAAAATAAAAATCCCTTGCTTCACACCAAATTGGGGCAAATATCCAAAAGAGAAAAATAAGCAATGATTATTATCACTTCATAATACGCAAAAATAAATAGTGGTTTTTACCATTAGAAAAATCAAAATAAATAGTGGTTTTCACCACTACCAAAATCTCTTGCTCAACAAACAAAAATGAGCAACTCCCTTGAAAAATTCAAAGTTAAAAGAAAATAAGGGAGTCTTGAACTTGAATCCCTAGAATTATCAGCATTAGAGAACCATAAGGTGATCCTCATTACAGGTTTTGTGGATAGCCTACCTGGAAATGGTGGTATCCTTATGAATGACGACATGTCTATCACATAAGCAACTTGCTTGTATCCAGACCAATGTTTTCATGTGGATGAGCTAGGTTTTTGTAGCCTATATTACCCAGTGGTCTAATCTAACTAAGTACAAAAATCAAGATAATGAGACTCGTAGGGTGATCTCTAGTACATATGGGCTGCATAAATCCCATTTGGCACTAGGGTAACTCTATGCATTATCATAGTAATGAATTCACATGCACACATAGGGATGTTGATTATATTGGTTATCTTAGCAAAGGTATACTTTGTCAAAAAGTATTTCATAGTTATTACACAACTTTTGATTAGGTAACTAGAGTGTTTGAGTCTCCTAAAAACTACCAAACATATCATATCACATTACATTATTAATTCTATTTTACATCATGTTGTCACATGTTTTTCAAGTTACAAAATCCATTACATAGTGTCATAATAACATAAAATAATAAAGATACATTTTGTACAATCTATGGTCCTAGCGTATAATTTTCAAATAGTCATCATAAATCCATAATAAAAAATTAAATCAAATCATCCATTTCATGTGCATTTACATTGCATTTCATATAATTACATTATCATATCATAGGATAAATACATGCATACATGTTAGATATTCATCAAAAGCATCATAAAGCATATAAGCATAGCATAGCATACATATCATAAAGTAGTAAATGTTACATGATGATCAAAACCAACTCATATACATATATATATATATATGTGTGTGTGTGTGTGTGTGTGTGTACAAAGTAAAAAGCTACATCATAGTCCATAATCTTCTGGTAGGCTACAATAAAGTGGGTCCTCAGAACTCACACTCCCAAAAAAAAAAAATCAAAATCAGCTTCAAAACATCAAAAATGACTTCAAACATCAAAAACAAGGTCAAAAACCCACCAAAAACAAGGCAAAAATGGTCAAAAATTAGAAGGGATCAATATTGAATCAAAATTATTTATGGATGATTTAAAAGTATTTATTTCACTCCCCAATAATGCCTCTATGGCTGGACCACTCCATGGGAATGAATTTTTTAGCCTTTTGCTTCCAAGAATGCTCATCAAAACAATCAAAAATCCTAGCAAAACATGTATATATTACAATGGGTAAAGCAGATAGCTATCCCAATTAAGTCATATATGTCAAGTGACTCATCACTTCATAATTGGTCATGAACTCATCAACTCTTCGCTTGAGGGGGTAGTCATAATAATGATTTCATAAATAAAATCAACACTAAAACACTCAAAAGTGCAATTTTCATACATTCAAAAGAATATTTGCCAAAGACAATTTCAAGCCCATGCTGGGGCAAAAAATAAGCATAATGCAACAAAAAAAGGCTTGAAATCCTTTAAGACTTAATAATAAACCCATGTAAAGGCTTACAATAACACAAGTTACCAAGACCTAGTATACCCTAAGCCCCTACAACTTTCATTATAGTGCAGCTGAAAGGTATACCCAAAATTAATCCTTCAACTATGTCAAAATCAAGGATTCCAAGAATGTATGATCTTTCCATAATGGAGACATCTAAATTTGGTTAGGTTAATGAATAACCTCAATCATTTTATGATTTAGTCATATATTTTTTCTTGGCACTTTGTTGCACATAGTATGTCCCAAAATGGGGCATCTGTAGACACTAAAATCGTATAAATTAGATAAGACTACTAATTCACCACTTGCGTCACTATTATCAATATTATATGGCCCCATTGGGAAACCCTATAGGGTAAAATAAATCTCCATAGCAATTTTCAGAAGGTTTCCACTAGTTTTGGGAAGTTTTGGGTCATATCTTTATGACCGTCCCACCCTGGGATGGTCATAGATAGTGACCGTCCCACCCAGGGATGGTCACCCAAAACCATATCTAGGTGGGATGGTCCCCAAATAGACCTTGCAAAAGTAAAAATTCACATGAAATGGAAACCAATTCCTACCATTTCTGCACTCAATCATCAAAAATTTATTTTGAGGCTATCATAGAAATCAAAGACTCTAAATTAGAGGTCCCAAATGGGAAACCTCTTCCACCAGTGCATGGCAAGAGATTTGACAAGTGGCGGTACATGCCTTGCATGCCCAAACTTACCCCTTTGCCTCCTATTCCCTATTTAGGCTATAAATTGAGGTGTGCTCACCCAATTTCAAAGAGAGAAGAGTTGAAGCATAGACCACAAAGTGCTGCCCAATTCTACCCTCACTTTTGCTTTGCATTTCACCTAGTATTTTCCTTGAAACCCTCTTCATTTGAAGGCGCTTTCAGGGGCATTATAAAATAAAAAAATTCTATTCCAAAACCTATCAAATTGGAGAGTAATTTGACCACATTTTCTGACACAACATTTAGGAGAGTTTCAAACCAAATCCCCTTGGAATTGGTGGCAAATTCCACTTTGTTTGGAAACCATCCCACCCTGGGACGGTTAACAGTGGTAGTTGCACCTGCTAGGGATGGTTACAAAATAGTTATAAATTTTGGTTTAATTCCATCAGAGATCATTTTTAAATGTTTATATTAGTATTGCATTCAATTTTTGTTAATTTTTGAGTAGTTTTGATAGGTCAATTAGGAGTTTGGTGATTGTAGGTTTAGGTGTCCCTGTTAGGGATGGTCATTGTTTTTGCTCACAATTTCCTTTCAATTCATGCTTATAGCTATAAAAAAACATATTAATAATGTCATGTTATAATTGCAAGTCATTTGGAAGTGTTTTGATTTATTACAAATAAGTTTTGGTATTTCTAGATGCATGCTTTCTATGTTTTCCTAGTTATAAATCAATAAACACATATGCTTTTAATCTATTTTAATATCTTGTGTGTAGGTGCAGGTATTATAGACATGAGGGAGGAGCTAAGAGGCACATTAGGATATTCCCAAGATTAGCTCTCAATTATGGGTTACAAGAAGAACATTGGAACACACCATCAAGCTCATGGAGGGAAATTGAGATGCATCAAATTATGAAGCACTCAAGGGGATGTATTATAATATTATTAAATACTATGGATTAATAAAAGACAAGGAGAAACTTCCATTTTTATCTCAAACAATCCATGTTTTGCAATAGATTAGACATTTAAATATTTATGCACATTTTCCTTTGAAATGCTTGTTTAAACCTGCTTTTACATTTCAATAATGAACACGTCAAGGCATGTTATTTTTCATGCTTATTTAGATAGTTCTTATAGTCAAACATGAGGCTAAAGGGTGGTCGAAGTCACACCTGGACTAGACTATAGGTGGACGTACATAGGCATTGAACACATTGTAGTCACCTGGGCCTAAATTTGTCATAAAAATGAAAATTTCGGACGGTGTATACTGTGGTGAGCGAGGTGATAAATTTGAATCAAAAGATGAGGATTCAACCTAAGAATATCTTATGGTAGTAGTAGAAGGGTGTAACAACTGATCATAAAGGCATAAGGCTCACTTCTCCCACTCATGGTATTCAACTATTGTGGTTATAATGGGGTGATCTACATGTGGAAATTGGGAATGAGGAGTGGGAGCTGGTGCTAGACTGCGAGGTGAGGTGAAGGACCTAGGTCATGGGTAAAAAGGAAGAGGTGTTTGAGGTGTAGGAAGAATAGGAGGTTTCATGGAGGAAGGTGGGTGAGGTGGAGTGGTAGGTCGTGATGCAGGTAACAAGAATGTTCTCGATGCCATGGGTGGATTTTTGGAATATGATGGATGAGACGGTGGTGGTGGCCACAAGGAAGATGGTGAAAAAGGTATGGCAGTCAAATTAGGTACTGCAATAGCTAGTGCTAGTGGTGTAGAAATTGAGGTGTGTGTCCTTGGTGATGATTATGGTAATGAAGAGGATGTAGTAAAGGATGTCGATGCTTTGATAGATTGGTGAGAAGAAATAGGGAAAATTTGTGTGGAAGACAATGAGGGTACTAGAAAAAGGTCTATAGTATTGTAAAATTTGAAGGGGTCCCCATCGGCAAGAACAAAGTGGATAAGTCCATCATGGATATATTTAATATAATGGTGCAATGTAGAGAGGACAAACTACATGTCCTTGATCCATGGATGACCAAGAAGGATGTTGTACTAAATTTCACCTTGAATGATGTGAAAGAGGACAAGGATGGTGTGGATACCTACCTGAATGAGTAGGAAAATGGTTCCTACTGTAGATCACATGGATCCATAAAACACCCATAGATCAAGTTATGGGGTGGCAAAATAAGCTATTAGGATATACAGATGATGTAGAGCTACTATGGAGATAATACCAATGGAGGAACCCGTATCAACGAGGACATACTTATATGTAATATCATTGATGGTTGATTGGATATGTAGAGGGGGATCTGCTCCTTCTCCTATGATTTCTATGGTCTCGTGATCATGAAATCTGATGGAGGGCTAAAGGTAGTGGGAAATATTTCCTGTAAATTTTATTAAGTTATTCGTGTCATGAGTCTCAAGATCGATGGAACATAGGATGTCATTCAACACCTCATGATGGGGTTGGGACTACTATAAAATATCATATATGGATAATCAGGTGGGAGCATTGTGTAGTTGGTGGGTAAGACTACCACAGATTATGATGACATTTTGTGGTAGTGGAGGTGTGGCATTAGAATTCATAGGAGATAATGAAGATATAAATGGTATTGGTAGGGAAATGATAGGTGGGGTTTTGCATGAGGGATATCATTGATTGTGAGTGGTAAGTTTAATCATGCCCACTACACTGCATGAAGGAGGGTCACGTTGAACACTACTGACCTATCTAGGTGGGCTTTGAGGATTAGGTGGAGGTATTTGGAGGTTAGTTCCCCAGTGATATAGTAAGGAGTTTTGGAAGATTGCTAGGTTTTAATTTTGTGGAGCGAGGGGGTTTAAGACCTGGATGGTACCTATAGGTATAAATTTTTTGTATCCTTACCTTTAGGTAGATGGATTTGTGCCCAAAAGCGGATGGGAAAAGGATAGGTCTACACCTCATATGGAGAGACACTTTGAATTGTGCCCTCTTTGGTGATTTGTCGATGGATGGTGGGTTCACTAGGAAGCATTTTGGGGTAGCTTCCGAGCCTAGGCTAGGAATGAATTGGATGTGTTCGTTTTAGTTTAAAAACACAAAAATACCTAGATTTGCCAGAATGAAGCTAAACTATTATATATGAAAATTGCAATTTATATGTAGATAGAAAACAAAAATAAACTCTAAATGCAATGCTTGAAAGGAAAAGGAAAGATATTACTCGGTTCTGGATGTCTGATGAAGGTTCAACTTTTTGAAGTAGTCTAGATCATCTCTAATTCTACAAATTCATTTGCAATTGGACAAAATCACCTGCAATTTTTTTGGTTCATATGTAATTGCACATATTCATCCGAAATCGGATGAAATCGTCTAAAATCAGATGAATTCACCTGACTGATTTTGTTAGAAACCTCAGATCTTGATTGCCCCCAAGAGGAGTACAATCAAGATCACCTGAAATGGTACCATATCATCTCCAATAGAGATGAGATCGTCTCTAATTTGAATAGGATAACCTACAATGATCCACGATTCCTCTGACTGATGCAAAATGAAAACCTACAAATGGATCTAGAAAACTTATGCGAATAATCGAATTTCAAGATGTTCTAACAGGGTATGGAGCTTGGGTTGCAGGAAATCGATCATCTAGGGTGGGTTTAATGGAAATAAAGGTTTAAATAGGATTGAGGGGGGAGTTAGGAGGTTGGGAGTCATCCCAATTCAGGAGATCTCTAGTGGAATGTCCTCGAATGGCACAAACACACTTATGCTAAGCTAGGAATGGGAGTTGGAACTGTTTTCAATTATGAAAATTTAGTTTTTGAATGAAATCGTCTGGACGTTCAGTTCTAGAAGATCTCATCCAATTAGGTATGATATCATCAAATTTATGACAATATCATCCAACTACCATAACTGCCTCTATATTTGGTGCAAAAAATGAGGTGGGTGGTTAAAATGTGGTTTTACGGTTGATTTTCGAATTATTACCTTAGGGTAAATTAAATTGCGTCAATTTTAGGGTGTTACATTTTGCCCCCTCTTTAGTGAATTTTCTACAGAAAATACATTAAATAAGATATTGGTATGCTTTATGAGAAAGAAAAAATTTATTCCAATTTTTAGGTGATGATTCTAAGTCGAATCGTACAACTGATGACTGTGGTGCCCCCTCCAGGTTTTTAACCAAATTGAACATTTGGTAAAAACACAAAAGAGTTAAAAAATTGCATTTTTAATATATATATATATATATATATATAGAAAATAGGGTAAAACCTAATTTCATTTTTATTTTCACTGTTACCATTCCAGAGCTCTAAGGCCGGAGAAATGGTGGAGACCGAGCATCGAGCGACAACAGTGCGACGAGGGATGTGGGTAAGGTTTCTAATATTTTCTAAAAAAATTTAGCTTTAAATTTTTATGTTTAGATTGAATTTTTGTTGGATTTTAGGGCACCGCGATCGTATTTCACTGCATTGACGAAGTTGAGACGAGATCGTCTCGATTTCAACAAAATTGTCCCAATTTCAGCAAGATCATACCAAATGATCTTGATGAATTCGGGACGGTTACATCCAATTTGGGACGATTCAGCTGTTAGGGCCAAATCGTATAGGGTGAGATGATTTCATTGAAAAAATAATGATCTCATGAAATTAGGAACGATATCATGCAATAATGGACTATATTAGAAAATTTTTAGGTGATTTTTAATATGTTGATGTTATTGATTGTTTTATGATGTACTAATTATTGATTTTTGTTGTTTGTTTTATAGAAGGAATTGCTAAAAAGTCGGGAGTGGAAATATGACAGGTTAAGATATGATTTGGCTACACTAACCCCCATAGAGAGGGATACTTTAGGGGCAGTGGGACTACAACATGTGGTAGATATGCCACAAGTGCCTACAAATATGGGGCTATTGATAGCCCTAGCAGAGAGATGGTATCTGGGTTCATCTTTCTTCTAGCTACTGATATGGGAGATGACTCCCACTTTGGAGGATGTATGGAGGATTTTGCAAATACCCATATAGGGTAGATTTATTACTGCCTCGACCAGTTGTGGCCGAGCGATGCTGAGATTTACTGGCGATGCTAGCTTCATCCTGGAGAAGGGCGGAGTGAAAATCGAGACTTTGAGACATACAAATGGAGTATCCACCTTGACTAAGGTGTTGGCTGGGGTGGTAGGTGGCTTATTGCTATACCACCAGAGTAGATGCAGAGTACCATGGTTTCTTGCAGATGTCATCTGTGACATGAGAAAGCACAAATATCGATTTTCTTGAGGGACTATGTTCTATGTCGCTTGTATAGGATCCTCCACGGTATTGTGTACAAGAGGAGAAAATGTGTGGTGTTGACTTCGCTCCTTCAGGTCTGGTGCTAGAAGCACATCATAGTGAGGTGACCTATGGGGCTACCATTGAAAGGGGTTGACCAGGAGAGGCCCAGGGTGTTCTACTGGTGGCTGTAGAGAGGCTCATAGAGAAGAGCCAATTTACGTACCTCTCGTAGGTTGATAGATGATTTGACTCCAAATAAGATTACTTGGAGGCCATAGAGAGAGCTTCCAGGGTGGCTAGAGGATGGGTATGAGCTAGCTCGCATCAGGTGATTCATTTGGATAAGATTGGAGTGGGGCAAGGTAGAGCTCCACTGGTATGATCGAGTCCTTCGTCAATTCAGCCTCCAGCAAGGGATCCCAGTGATGAGGGATTACAATTTTTTGAGGATGGTGCGGGATGCCACAATATTGAGTGGGGTCCTAGACATGCAACATTTTGTGAGCTACAATGAGGATGATGCCCCCATCCAACCAGTATATGGGGACGATGTAGGGGTTATCGTAGGTTATGATACGTGGTATGCCACTATTTTGCCTCTACATTTGATGAGGGTGAGGGGACCTGTACATGTGATTGTGTGACACATTGTATAGTAATGATAGGCTACATCTCAGAGAGAGAGAAGACAGAGAGGACAGGCACCTTCTACACAGAGGAGGGTTAGGATGCGGGGTGGACATGTGGTTTCCATAGGTGCTCAGCAAACACAGTCTGGGGTGATGTAGAGATGAGAGCAGAGGAGGGAGAGATATTCTCCTCCATAGGAAAATAGGTCTCCTTTTCCCGATAAGGGCAAGGATTTGGAGGTGGGAGAGAGTAGTGAGATGGTAGCTCTTCGAGCAGAGAATGCCACACTCCAGAGGTAGGTGCAGGATCTCTAGGCGATGAACATTACACTACGAGGACAGATACAAAGCCTACAAGTAGAGGTCCTACAACTCAGGGAGATAGGAGGAGAAGATAGGGCCTCTGAGTTGGTGCGGTTGATGACATAGACCACATTTTATCATGGGATGTAATACGTGATGACCCCTGAGGGCCACTGAGAGAAGTTTCCTGTAGATATAGCAGGACCTATTTGGGTTGGATCTTCATCCAAGACTTCATCGAGGATGACTTCGAGGACATAGACTATAGATGCATTTATGGGACCACCTCCTCCAGCTCTTGGAGGTGGAGGAGATGAGGCGGAGAGATCAAGAGGCTCTAGGAGATAGATAGATGAGGTGTGTATATATATATATATATTTGTAGATTTTATACAATGATTGAGTATGCCGAGTCATGTATTTTGGCATACCAATCGATATGATGGATGTATATATTTTGATGATGATATATATGTAGATATATGTTTTTATCATGTGACTTATGTTCATAATGATGCTTATTGGAATTTATGTTTTCATATGATTACATGTCATGAAATGTTTATGGTTTTCTCATGCTATAAAATTAAATGAAAAATGTGTTTGTGATAACAAATGTGTGGATGAAAATGAAAATAGAAAAAAGAAAAAAAGACTTTTAACAATAAACCACGAAGGATATAGATGCTGTGACATGACTATTTGATGGAGTCACTGCTTGCTAGGTCATTAAGTTGATCATGTTATGGGAAATATTGCAAAAGTAGTTGGTTTTGATTAAGAGTAATTCTTAAGGATTTTGGTGATGAAAAAGTAATGATGTTTTGATGTTGTTTTAGAACAGGATTTCAAATAACTTTAAGCAGGAAAACATGAGAGAATGATTTGTGTGTAAGTATAGAATTACTAAGTGTGATCGGCAATTTAATGTGTACTTAGGAATCAAAAATCAAAATGATAAAATGGTATGAAAATTTTATTTTTTTATGAAGCATGTGTTTGCAAAGAATAATTAAGTCACATATTTTTATAAGTTTATAAAACGCTTGTGGACACACAAAAATTAAAATGATGACTTGCTCTAGGCATAGAATTCCAAAGTGCAGAATTATACAATCATCGCAAAAAATCATGATGGAAGAAAATATGATGTTTTATTTGATAATTTTTACGATGGATATAAAATTATGTAAATATGACTTGTGCTAGGCATAAAATTCCAAATTGGTTAGGAATTATACCATCATCGCGAAAGTAAAGATTTTTATTGTAAGATTTTATTGCAAGATTTTGAAATATTTTGATAAAAAATAAAATTAAATTTTAAGAGATCGCAAAATTGACTTACACTAGGCAAAATTCGCAAGTATGAAAATTTTGAATTTATAATTTCTTAAAAATGATGCCATCATAATGAAGTCAATGTTTTTGTAAGAAATAATTATTTTGCAAAAAATAATTGATACCTTTTTTTTTTTTTTTTAGAAATTTCAAAATCATATTTTAATTTATTTCAAAGAGAAATTTAAATTTATCCAGAACTAGTGTGTGCAAATGTGAGTTCATTACCTATTTCTATTTAACATAATGACACAAAATATCCCAAAGATCAACTGTGTGTGCTTTGTAGTGTTCATTTACCAATTTTGAGTAAGGTATTTTGATGCAAGCAATTTGAATGAACCAATGTGTGTGCAATTGAAGATTCATTAACCATGATTTTTGTGCATGTAACCGTACCAAACTACTATGTAAGTTAGGTCATCAAAAGTTAGCTAATCCACAAGATGACATAGGTCTATACAAAAAAAGGTCGCTAATGTGACAGATGTCTCGCCACGTGAGAAGGAGTTACCCAAGGCCAAGCAAGTTGGGCACAAATCACCTGTTATGGGACTTACCTCATAGTTTTTGAATAATTGAGAATTCCAGGGATTCAAGTTCATTCATCCTTTATTTTATTTTCAAAGGGTAGGGGGGATTTTATTACTTTTATTTTTCTCTTTTCTTGTTTTTTTTTTAATTTTTCTGGATTTTTGACTTTGATATTTGATATTTCTTGGATATTGCTTGGATTTCTTTTTGTATTTTGAACATTGCTCCTTTCTTTTTCTTCTTCATTTTATTTCTATTCTAGGGATACTTGCTCATCTTAGATGTGGAGCAAGGGATTTTTATTTCGGGTAGGGGTGAGCTTGTCCTTTTGCCAATTCTCAAATATTCTAGACCATGCACATGATAGGATAGCAGGGGGAATTTTTTACTTAAGAGACCATAACTACTGTGTAGTATTGTTTTCCGAATTTGCAACAAATCATTTTACTATGTAAAAGTGGATTTGATTCAAATAAATAGCGAGACCAGTTCCCAAAACTCAAAATATTAGTTATTGCAATAGTGCTTTGATATAAGAGATATTTATAGTCATAATGCTAAGATCAAAAATATTTATTCATGTGAATTTAAAGTGCATGGTCCAAGATAACTTTTAAATTCATCCGAAAAAAAGGAAACTATAACTACAAAATTTCAACTTTGGTAATGTAAATAAACATGTTTTTGATAGTTTTAATGATTTTTTATTTTTGTTTGATTTTGAATTATTATGTAAATTGCTTGAAATGAGAAAAGCTATGCAATGTAAATATTTTTTATGGTTTTGAAGTTTTTATATGAATTTCTAAAATGAGAAAACATATAAAATTATGTACAATGATGAGTTATTTTATTTTTAAGCATAATATCATTTAAGATGCATAATGTTCATGGGTTCCTTGAGATCTTTTCCATCCAAGATTGCCAATCGATATGCACCAGATCCAAATTTAACAGTGATAATGTATGGTCCAAGCCAATTGGGCTGAAATTTGCCTTTATTATATTTAGTTGCATTAGTATTATTTTGATTTTATTTTAAGACTAGATCATCGAATTCAAAAGATCGGTTATGCACTTTCTTTGAATATGCTCTTTTGATCTTGTTTTGATAGGAACAAATATGTTCCAGAGCATTGATGTTCTTCTCATCTAGAAGCTCCAGCTGACTAAATCTACCAACATGATATTCATCTCCTACTTCAGTATCTTGAAGTAGTAGAGCCAAAGAAGAAACTTCTAGCTCGAAAGGAAAGACAACTTCAACACCATAAACCAAAACAAAAGGTGAAGTGCCTGTGGGAGTATGAACACTGGTGTGATAAGCCCACAAGGCAGGATATAATTGCATATGCTAGTCATGACCTAATTTTTTAACTAATATTTTGAGAATATTAATTAAGGTTCTATTTGATGCTTCAGTTTGGCCATTACCCTGAGGATAATAGGGAGTGGACCAACGATGTTGAATTTTATATTTTTGACAAAAAATTTTAACATCTTTATTTTTGAAATAAGTTCCATTATCTGAGATGAGATTTGAAGGAATCCCAAACCTACAAATGATTTGATTGAAAATAAATTTTAAAACTTGGATTCTCATGCAAGAAGCTAAAGGCATAGCTTCTACCCACTTTGTGAAGTATTCAGTTACTGTTATGATGAATTTGTGACCATCAGATGATATAGGATTGACTTTCCCAATGATGTCTAAACCCCATTTAGAGAAGGGCCAAGGAGATGAAATAGCTTGGAGTTCTTGAGTAGGAGTGTGGACAAGGTCAACATGCTTCTAGCACTTGTCACAATGGAGCACATAATCATATGCATCCTTTTCCATGGTAGGCCAAAAATATCCTATTCTAAGGAGTTTCTTAGCAATAGCACTACCACTAAAGTGGTATCCACAAGATCCATCATGGGCTTCACTTAAAGATCTTATAGATTTGTCTAGATTTAAATATTGTAATAAGATACCTTCAAAGGATCTCCTATACAAAGTATTTCCAACTATTACGAAGTGAACTGCTCGCTTACGTAATAACCAACATTGGTTTCTATTGAAGGTTTTGGGGAAAGTTCCCGTCTGGAGAAAATTACGGATGTCGATGTACCATGGTTCAGGAGTAATTTCGTTGAAAAGAAATATATCCAATGGCTCTAAATAGGATTTGATGAAAGTAGATTCCTGGAGTCAGTGAATAATGATAGTAGCATAATTTTTATCCAATTCCAAGGGTAATACGGAGGCGGCTATAGCCATAGCATCAACAACATAGTTACTAGTTCTAGGAATAGCTTCTAAGGTGACCTTATCAAACAAGGACAACAACTGTAATACATAGGATTTATATGGGCAAATTTTATCATCTCGAGTCTGATAAACATCATTAATTTGATTTATCACTAATTAAGAATCACCAAAAACTAATAAGTCTTTAATTTTCAGTGCTAAAGTGGCTCGCAATCCAAGGATTAGAGCCTCATATTCGGCAGTATTATTTGTGCAAGTAAATGTTAATTTAAAATATAATGGTATAAGGTGCTTCTAAGGGGATATTAAAATAATACCTACACTAGCCCCACTCATGCATTGGGATCCATAAAAATATAAAGACCATTATTTCGAATGATCCTCCTCTAGGTTGAGGCATTCATCAAGAAACTCAATGATGAGGGGATGAGTGGCTTCTAAGGATGCAACAACTAATTGGTCTGCTATGATTTGACCCTTAATGGAATTTTGACCTATGAATGCGAGCTCAAACTCACTTAGAGAAATAACCCACTTAGTTGTGTGACCGGATAGATAAGGTCATCTCATGAGATACCTCAAGGGATCAGATTTGGCAATGACATATGTCTTTTGACTAAGAATATAATGGTAAAATTTCTATGTAGAAAATACAACTGCCAAACATAACTTTTCTAGTTATGTATAACGATTTTCATAACTTCTAAATGTTCTACTAATATAATAATTTGCTTGTTCTTTCTTCTCATTATCAATTTGAGCTAACATAGCTCCTAAGGTAAATTTTGAAGTAGAAATATACAATATGAAAGGACGATTAGTTTTGGGAGGTACAAGCATAGGAGGACTTAAAATATATTGTTTTATTTGTTCAAAGGCTTCTTTACATTCATCATCCCATTAAAAGAGGATATTTTTCTTAAGAAATTTGAGAAAAGGTCCAATTTTTTTTGTCAGCTTATCAATGAAACGACGAATAGCTTGAAGTTTACCTTGTAAACTTCATAATTTAGATATGTTTTTAGGAGCTGGCATATCAATGATGGCCTGAATTTTAAGAGGGTAAATCTCTATGCTACACAAAGAAACAATAACCCCCAAAAATTTACCTAACTTAACTCCAAATATACATTTTGCTGAGTTTAAACGGATATGGTATTCTCTTAACCGATCAAATACTTTTCTCAAATCATCTAAATGTTCATCTTCTTCAGCAGAACGGGCTATAATATCATCCACATAATCATGCATAATATCATACATCATATCATGAAAAATGTAAGTCATAGCTCGTTGATAGGTTGCACCTACATTATTTAATCTGAATGGCATTACTTTCCAATAAAAGGGTCCCCAAGGGATGATAAAATTTGTTTTAGCTTGGTATTCAAGAGATATCATGATATGATTATAACCTGAGAATCCATCCATAAGGGATAACATCCAACTTATAGTAGTAAAATCAATGATATGATCTATATTAGGAAGAGGGAAATCATATTTAGGACATGCAGCGTTGATGTCTCTATAGTCTGTACAAACCCTAATCTTGGTTGCTTCTTTTTTAGTTACAGGGACAACATTAGAAATCCAATAAGCATAATCAATGGCTTGAATGAATATAAAATTTAGGAGTTTTTATAACTCACATTTGACTAGTAGGGCAACCTTAGGATGCATTTTTCTAAGTTTTTGTTTAACTGGTTTTGCATCTGGTCGTACTACTATATGATGCATAACTACAAAAGAGTCTAAACCAGGCATATTTGTGTATGTCCAGGCAAAAAAATCACTATATTCTATAAGAAATGTAGTGTATTTATTTTGTTTTTCTTCATTTAATTCTAATCCAATGTTGACTATGTGAGAATTCTCTTCTGTTCTAATATTAACTTTTATGACACTTTCCACTTCCATATGTAAGTCTCTTTCAAAATTAGGAGGAGTGGATGACACACCTAGTTCTTGTAATTCTTCTAAGGTCAACTTAGATAATTCCTCTTGAGGGGTTGTGGCCTCAAGATGAGCTATAGGTGGTATAGACCCATCAAAATAAAAGCCATTATGCAATAATTCTCCAATGGAAATATCATGGAAAATATCATCCTCTAATTGTTCGTCTGGCTCAATAATCATTTTGGGGTAAGCTATAGACAACATATTATAAGAAAATAACTTACCCATAGACTTAAGGATCTCTTTTTCATCTAAATAATCTTGATAGGGTATTAAATGATGATCATCCTCAAATGGAAATGGCTGAAACTTACTATAAAATAGGCCATGCTTCGACCTCAAAAGGTTCTTTCATGCCATTATGTAAAGGTCCCAAACCTTTCCCTTCATATCCTAATTTAAGCATTATAGGTTTAGTTTTGATATATTTATCGGTAAAATAACATTGAGTATATCCATCATAATTGGTTTTAATATTTCTAGGTATTCTACCCCAATCATATACCTTATAAATGAAGGCACAACTCTCGAATTGGTAAATACTTCCCATAGGTTGTGGCAAGCCCAAAGTGCAAGGAGACAGTGGTAATTTATTTAAGGTAAGGGAATCTTGTATGAAAAAAGATATTTCTTCTGATGTTATGAGGATTTTGGACAAATCAAGTAATAGTTCATCAGACAAAGTATATGAGGTAGAAGGAGCCTCTTCTACAGATTTAGATGTAGAAAACACAAATTTGGTAGATGTGGATGGAATAGAGGTTGTAATAGGTGGAATTACTATGGCTTCAGACAGTGTAGGGGTAGAAAAAAGAGGAGTTATCGTGGGACTAGTATTAGATATATATTTTGGTGGAGATTCCTTAGGAGAAGGTTGAGGATATGGAGATGTAATAGGTGTAGATGGAGGAGACAATATCTTAGGTGTAAGTTTCACACATTTAGAAGGAAAGGCAGAATTAGGATGAGTAGAAGATAATGCGGGGCAAAATTGAATCCCAATAGGTTCTGCCAAAGTGCACATATCAAATGGTATAGGATCACCATGAATGGTGACCAATTGATTCTTGAATTAAAATTTGAAACATTGGTGTAAGGTAGAGGGTACAACTCACATTGCATTGATCCAAGTGCAACCCAAAAGTATATTGTACAATGCAGGGCAATGTACAATAAACACGGTCATATCCAAAGTTCTCGGACCAAACTGCAATGGAATTGTAATAACTCCACATGTTTCTTGTATTTTATCATTAAAGGCTTTTATGATCATATATGTTCTCTTCATCTCATCACTTCTAAATCCAAATCTCTGGTAAAATTCAAAAGTACAAATATTTAGGGATGAACCATTATCAATTAAAACTCTTTTGACAGCTACATCTCTGATTAATGCAATAATGTACAACGGATTGTATTTATGTAAAATATGAAGTGGGATATCTTTATCGTGAAAGTCAATACAATAAACTTCATGAGGTATAATAGTATTTGCCATAGCTTCAGGTTGTATGTCTTGTGGTACCATAATTTGACTTAATGTACGCATTAACTCTTCCCTATGTGTGGGAGATGATCTTAGAAGGTCTAAGAGAGAAATCCTTGCTGTAATATTAGAAATTTGAGGTATAAAATATGCAACCTTGGTCATCCTATCAACCACTACTAAGATCGCATCATGTTGGAACCTATTTTTGAGCAATTATACAATAAAGTCCATTGAGATTACTTTACATCTTTGCATAGGTACCTCATGCAGATACAATAGTCCCATAGGATTTCTGTGTTCTACCTTCACTTTATAGAATTTGAGGCATTGGGCAACAAATTTAATTATACTTCTTTTCATCCCATGCCAGTAGAAAGTTTTCCTTATATTCTCCTTCATCTTTGCTCCTCTCAAATAAGTAAAGTATGGTGATTTGTGTACCTCATTCATGATTATCTATCTCAGGTTACTGATTTATGAGATAACTACTCTATCCTTGAAGTACATGAAGACATATTTGTAGCTAAAATATATATTTTATCTAGGGTTTATTTTCATATTTTCATGAACTTGGTTGTAGTATGCATCCTACTTTTGGACATCCCAAACTTATTCCATCAAGTCCAATTGGATGAGAGATAAGGCCGCTATTAGCCTTCTACTAAGTGCATCAAGGACTTTGTTCTCCTTTCCTTTAATATAATTTAAACCAAAATTGTATTCAATGATAAATTCCATCGATCTCCTCTGCTTGGCATTGAGTAAGGGTTGCAAAATATGTATCGTAGACTCTGATGGTAAATCCTCACATCAAAGGATCTCCCAACCAAATAGTGTCACCAAATCTTGAGGGAAAATATCATCGCCACAAGTTTGATATCATCGGTAGTTTTGGGGTATGAATTGACATCAAAGAAATATTGAACTATGACTATGAATCTATGACATTCTAGAAGGCACACACTTGCTAATCATAGCTTAAACCTTGATATTGGATGGATTAAAGATTACTTCAATCCAAAATATAGAGTAGGCTGGTATACCTTGTCAACTAATTGTGTGTTGACACAATTAAGCTCAGTTTAATATGTAAGGTTAGGGATGGAAATGGGTAAGGGTTAGAAATAATTGAATGAATAATGGCCGAATAATGCTAACAATATTGAAAAATATCAAGAATCCTATGGTAAATCACATTTCCAGTATGCCACCTAAATAAGGGAAAAATGGTGCACCAAATTATGTAAAACAATATGCGTATCTACCCCATCTCGCTCATGAGCATCAAAAAGGAAGCATGCATGTGAAAAGGAAAGAATACCAAACAAAAGGAAATGAATTAAAGCAAGTCTCTTATCATTAATTTGTTGGATCAGATCCAATTTTACACATAAGTCCCCTTGAGGGCTCAAAATGTGATACAATTGTTACAATATCGAGTGCCCAAAGACCAAGTATTTCACGGAATCAAGGTGCACATCCAATGTTTCTCCGCATACCCACAATCGATGTGGGAAAGCCAATGCCTACGATGCTTGTATGTATGATATCTGAGGTCTTATATTCCTCCCAAATGCCTTCCAAGAACCTGCACCTACACACATATAAGCCAAAGGGGTCAAATAGCAAAGGTGTATGGTGAAAACATGTAATCCCCATAGGGGCAAAATAGCGCATATATTAAAACTAAATAAAAACATGTCCAAATGACTTAAAAATTTCAGAGATGTTAAATATAATTTTTTGGGATGATATCACCAAAAATAGATCGAAAATTGCATCTGTAGACCCCTCGATTTTGCATCTCTCGCCTGCAACCTGTGAAAGAGAAGACAAGCAAATACCAAACCTAAACATATCCACAACTCATGAAATTTTTCCAGTATGCATAAATTGAAATTTTAATCCAACCCATATGATTATATTTCCAAATTGGAGCCCGGATCCACCTTCATCAAACTGGGGTGACCGGATGGGCCCTACGAGCCTGCGAAAACTTAAAAATGCTATAACTCTTTCATTTTAACTCCAAATAACTTGAAATTTGAATTGGAGCATAATGAGAAAATATAGAAGATTAATAATTAAAAATATTAATGAAATTATTTAAGAATTTACCCTCATCCTGGGTGGGGCGATGGTAACTGCAACTATTTTGGGGGAACCCTAGGAGGGGATACCCACAAAATTCGGCCACTTTTTGCTAAAAAATAACTAGAATATATTACTAAATAGTATAGGGTGTGTTTTCATCAAATTTGGTGAAGAAATTCACCCGGATGGAAAATTTATGCTTGGATTACCTTCTTGAAGTCACCCGGTAACCTCCTTGGCAAAAGGGAGATTCTGAGGGAAAAAAGGTGCAATAAGGTGAGGGGAAATATCAGCAGCACTCTTTTGCATATCCTATAACTCCTCTATATGTGTTTTTGTGTGGATATTGAATCCATTTTATAGCCCAAATGGGCTCATGTGCAGAAGGGCATGCATGGCAGGAGATGCCACTTGTCAAACGAGAGGCATGCAATGGGTGTGGAAGATAATATCCAATGTGGCTCCATTAAGAAGTGTGTCATAAGGCTTCAGTGCCCTCTTACCTGCATGCTCCATATGGCATGCTAAATGGTAGTTTCTGGGCGCCAAATGTCCCAGATTTGATTTTTTTTTGGGTCAAACTTGCTCACCGTCCCACCTTGGGAGGATGGCTCACCACCATCCCAGGGTGGGATGGTGGTAATCTACCACCATACCAGGGTTGGACGATGGTTAATTTTGGGCCAAAACTTCCCAAAATTGGGCTGGTAGCCTCCAAAAACCTTTTTGGAGTGGCTAGAACCATTGTGAGACTCCTGAGGGCTGCCCAAGGGGCCATATGATGCCAATTTGATCATTGTTTGTGGATGCTTAATAGGATTTACCACATTTTAGTGTCTACAGATGCCCCTTTTTGAGATGCATTGTGTGCAACACAACACTAAGAAAAAATAGATGACCAAAATGTTTAATGATTAAGGTTACTTGATAACATAACCAACTTTAGATGCCTCAATCATGGAAAGCATGTGTGTTCTTGAATCCTTGCTTCTGACTTGTTGAATGAGTGTGCCTATGCTTGAATATTGTCTGTCATGAAAGGCTAAGGCCCATGTATTCATGATACCAGTAATTTCAAGCATTATTGTGTGCTTGTTTTCTACCCCAAGCAGGAGCATGATTGTCTTTATCGAAGATTCGTTGAACGAACGCCATTCACATAATTGAGTGTGTGCTTGCTGATTTGTACTGAGTATGACTACCCCCTCAAGTGATGAGTCGATGAGGGAATGACTAGTGAGAAAAGAAATGAGTTGCTTGACCCAAATTTGATTTAATTTTGTTGGTTTTTGGACCCTTTCTTTAGCTTTTTGTGTTGTTTTTGTTGTGTTTTAATTGTTTTTGAATATTTGAGTTTTGATGAGATTTCATAAAAAAATACCTCGTCAACATTGGATTCCCCAACCATGGAAAGGGTATGCCTCTTAGAATTAATGCCTTAGACAAGTTAAGGAACTTGATTTTGGTGTTCTTTAGCATATTGGCAAACAAGCTTAAGTCTAATCCTAGCCTTGGTGGCAGTTGGAAGACGATCTCAAGTCTACCCTTTATCCTAGCCTTGATGGCAATTAGGAGATAAGCTTAAATTAAATTCTAGCCTTTATGGCAATAGGAGATAAGCTTAAATCAAATCATAGCCTTGATGGAAATAGTAAATAAGCTTAAATCAAATCCTAGCCTTGATGGCAATAGGAGATAAGCTTAAATCAAATCCTAGCCTTGATGGCAATAGGAGATAAGCTTACCAGTTTGCTTGAATTTTATTTTGATCTTTTACTTATTTGCCCCAAGAAAAGGGGGTGCATGCCTATATTTGGTAATGATTCAAAATATGAACACGATTAACTTGATTAAGTTATTCATTGTTGATTTGGATTAAACATGTTGTTATTATGACCAATGGACTTAGTGGATGTCATTGGGGCATTTGGGGTGACCAAAGGGTTTATGGATACCTTTGGAGCTTTTGGTTGACCAAAGGTTTTATGGATACCTTTGGGGATTTTGGAGGTTGATTGCTTAACTGTTTTATTACTAATTAGGGGAGGTATGATGCCAATAATGCCCTAGTTGATATGTTTTCTTGATTTGCAATTATGATAATTTGGAGCATTAGATGCATTGTGTGTTATGATCTATGGATGCATTGATGGATGCATGTGTTGTACTATGATGTTATTTTATGATATGCAATGTGTGTATGCATAATGAAATGGATGATCTATTGATGTGTATTGATGGAATATGAACACTATATGACATACTATGTTAGCACCATAGACTGTATAGAATTCATCAATTCATGTGGAATATTGTCATGAGACTATGTAATGGATTTGTGCAAATGGAAACTGACATACAAGTGACAAAATGGAATGAATAAAATGGATGTTCTAGAAGGCCTATGAGGTTTTCATGAGACTCAAACACTCTAGTCAACTGATAAAAATTTGTATACTAACCATGCAGGACTTTTCGACAAGGTATGAATCTGTTAGGATGACCAAGATACTCAATATCCCTGTGTGTGCAAGTGAGTTTATTTCTGTGAGATGCATAAATATACCACCATTGACAAGTAGGCTATCCACCAAAACTATAATTAGGATCACTCTATGAATGCCACAATTTGTAGTTCTGTACTCAGTTGGATTATACCACTAGGTAGTATAGGTGACCAAAAACTAGCTCGTCCACATGCAAACATTGGTCTACACACACACAAAGCTAATGTGGTAGACATATCATCATGCATTTAGGATACTGCCATTTCCAGGTAGGCTATCCACCAAATTCATAATGAGGATCACCTAAATGGTTTTTCAAATGTTGATAATTCTAGGGATTCAAGCTTAGGCATCTTTTGGTTGTTCAATTTGTTGGGATACTTGCTCTCACATATAGTGATGAAAATCACTGTTGATTTTGAGTTTTTTATTCTTCTCTTGAGCAAGGGGTTTGAGTAGTGGTGATAACCACTGTTATTTTTTATTGTTGCTTTTTGAGGATTTTGATTTTAAAGTTGAACTTGTGGGATTTTTGTCTTATGGATGGCATTGATAGTTTAGGCCTTGGGGATGACTACCCATCCTTCTCAGGGGCTTGTAGTATGAATCCTTACGACTTTGGGGATCAAAGGTGTCTGGAAATGTTGATGGGAAGATTTTGGGATTTTGCTTTAGAATGGTGTTGATATTTTAGGACTTGGGGATGACTACCCATCCTTATCAGAGATGTGTAGTATGAATCCTTACGACTTTAGGGATCAAGGGTGTTTGGTAATTTTTATGGGGAGCTGTTGGGATTTGGCTTTGGAATGGTATTGATCCTTTAGACCTTGGGGATGACTACCCATCCTTCACAAGGATATGTAGTACGAATTCTTATGACTTTAGGGATCAAGGGTGTTTGGGATTTTTGATAGTGGTGAAAACCACTATTTATTTTGAGGAATTTGGGTGGGTAAAAGCTTGTCCTTTTGCTAATTCCCAACATTCTTGAACCATTCGTACAGGGGGATGAGCAGGATAAACTTTTCGCTCAAGGTACCCTAGACCACTTTGTGGGTTTCATCTTTCCTTTCATAAAACTTGGATTTATTAGTGTGAAAATGTGTTGGGATTTGATGTATACGAGGCACAATCCAATCAAGACTCTACCTCCTAAAAATATCGCTAGACTTCTACAAAATCTGAGAAGAAACTAGACATGGCTAAGTGACCAAAAACCATAATGACATTCTAAAAACAAATGACTAAGTGAAGGGAATGGACACGACTATGGTAATGTATGAAATGTAGATGGAAATGATAAGTAACTATGGAATGAGGTGAATGATGACCTTGAAAACATTGATTATGAATTGTACATAGTGTACCATCTTAGTGCTAGACATGTATGAGACACTCTAAAATGCAAAGTGCAAATGATGGATATGCCTAAATGCAAGCGATGATAAAATGCAATGGGATGCAATGTGATGTGATGCAATTTTTTTTTTGAAATTTTGAAATTTTGATAATTCTTTTTTTTTTGAAATTTGGATTGGTATATATGTATGAAAGTGCAATGCGATGCAATGTTTTTGTATTTTGATGTTTTGATGATTTTTTTGAATTTTTGATTTATATATATGTACTTGTGACCAACGGGCTTATTGGGGCCATTGGGGCATTTGGGGGGACCAAAGGGCTTATGGATGCCTTTGGGGATTTTTGGTTGACCTGGATGGTTCTAGACCATCTAGGAGCATTTAGGCTGACCAAGCGGGATATAGGCACCCTTGGAGCATTTTGGGGTGACCTAGACGGTTATAGATCACCTAGGAGCCTTTTATGTTGACAAAGCGGGATATAGGCATCCTTGGAGCATTTGGGGGTGACCTAGATGGTTATAGACCACCTAGGAGCCTTTTAGGTTGTGACCAAAGGGCTTATGGATGCCTTTGGGGCTTTTTGGGTTGACCTAGATGATCGTAGATATTCTAGGAGCATTTTTACTTAACCTAGATAGTGAAAATCCTCTAGGAGCCTTTTGGGTGACCTAGACGGTCAATGGCACTTAAAAAGTGTCTATGACTATCTAGGGCATTTGGTTGTGAAAAATTAGCTTATGGATGCCTTTGGGGATTTTAGGGTTGACCTAGATGATCGTAGATAGTCTAGGGGTATTTTTATTTTACCTAGACAGTGAAAACCCGCTAGGAGCCTTTTGGGTGACTTAGGCATTCAACGACACTAAAACATTGTCTATGACTACCTAGGGGAATTTGGCTATGACCAAAGGGATTATGGATACCTTTGGGACTTTTAAGATTGACCTAGATGATCGTAGATAGTCTAGGAGAGTTTTTACTTGACCTAGACGATGAAAATCTGCTAGGAGCCTTTTGGGTAACCTAGACGGTCAATGACACTTAAAAAGTGTCTACGACTACCTAGGGGAATTTGGCTATGATCATAGGGCTTATGGATGCCTTTGGGGCTTTTAGGGTTGACCTAGACAATCGTAGATAGTCTGGGAGCATTTTTAGGCTGACCAAGCAGATTGTAGACACCTTTGGAGCCTTTTGTAACTTTGCTTACTTTGTGTTCTTAGGAGGAAGGTGCAATACCTTATATACCCCCAACATTTACTATGATTGATGTGATGTTAAATAGGACCTATCCTAATGCAAGTATAATGGCTGAAAAATACCTAATGCAAAGCAATTAAAGTATGCAAGGGTACATACCAAATGTTTTTGTGTTTTAATGTTTTACAATATTTTTAAAATTTTGATTATTTTGAATGTTTATGTATTTTGAAATTTTATGATTTGTTTGGATTTTTGGTGTTTTAAATTGTTTTTGAATCTTGAGTGTTTTGTGATGGGGAAGGCACGAAACCTTAGGCACCCCAGTTGTGTGTGCTACTCAATGAAGGTGAGAAAGGTGTGATATCGTTAGAGTTCTCACTATGATTCATTGGTTGTGATGTGGATGGTGGGGAAGGTATGCTACCTTTGGGTTGCTCAAAGTGGTTGGCAAATGTTTGATGAGCAAGGTGCAGCAACAGTATTGTCATTGTTGTCAACACAGTCAGACATATCGGTTGATGCAGTGGACAGAAGTTAAGAGGTTCTTCAGAGTATGTACGAGTGATTCCCCAAAAGTAAAAGGGCCCAGAAAAATCAAAAGAAAATCACAAGGAAGAAAACTGCCACGATATCGCGACATGTTGAGCAAGAAAGAAAAGCATCACGATATCGCGACATGTTGAGCAAGAAAGAAAAACTGTCACGATATCGCGACATGTTGAGAAGAAAGAAAAACTATCGCGATATCGCGACATGTTGAGAAGAAAGAAAAACTATCGCGATATCGCGACATGTTGAGAAGAAAGAAAAACTGTCGCGATATCGCGACATGTTGAGAAGAAAGCAAAAATTGTCACGATATCGCGACATGTTGAGAAGAAAGAAAAACTGTCACGATTTCGTGACATGTTCGGAGAGAAAGCGCAAGCAAGCAAAACTATCATGATTTCGTGACATGTTCGGAGAGAAAGCGCAAGCAAGAAAAACTATCGCGATTTCGTGACATGTTCGGAGAGAAAGCGCAAGCAAGCAAAACTATCACGATTTCGTGACATGTTCGAAGAGAAAGCGCAAGCAAGAAAAACTATCACGATTTCGTGACATGTTCGGAGAGAAAGCGCAAGCAAAAAAAGTGTCACGATTTCGCGACATATTGCAAGAGAGATAGTACGAAAGAAAAAGTGTCACGATTTCATGACATATTGCAGGAGAGAGAGTCCGAAAGAAAAAGTGTCACGATTTCGTGACATATTGCAAGAGAGATTGTACGAAAGAAAAAGTGTCACGATTTCGTGACATATTGCAAGAGAGAGAGTCCGAAAGAAAAAGTGTCATGATATCACGACATGTCGGGTTTTCGTGACCCGAAGGCAAGAGAAAGAGCAAAGGAGAAAAAGTGTCACGATATCGCGACATGTTGGGTTTTCATGACCAGAAGGCAAGAGAAATAGCAAAGGAGAAAAAGTGTCGCGATATCGCGACATGTGGTTTGCGAAGGAAGAGAGAGAGTGGGAAGGAAAAAGTGTCACGATATCGTGACATGTTGTTTCGCGACGAAGGCAAGAGAAAGAGTAAGGAGAAAAAGTGTCACGATATCACGACATGTGGTGGTTTATGAACCGAAGGCAAGAGAAAGTAGCAAAGGAGAGAAAGTGTCACGATATCGCGACATGTCGCATTTTCACGACTAAAGGAGGAGAGAGAAAGTAAGAAGGTGAAAGTGTCACGATATCACTGACAAAAGTTAAAGAGGAAGAGTAAGGAGGTGAAAGTGTCGTGATATCGTGACATGTTTGTTTTTGTGGGTACAAGCCAAGTAAAGTAGCAAGGAGGTGAAAGTGTCGCGATATCGTGACATGTTTGTTTTCGTGGGTACAAGTTCAAGAAGAGGACAAAGAGGCAGAAGTGTCACGATTTTGTGACAGGTCATTTTGGCGTGAGCTAAGAAGAGAACCCAACCGAAATAAGATATGTGATAGTTAACTAAAGTTATACGACAGTTATAGGGGCTGTTGTAGAAGAAAATCATGCAGCTAAAATAAGAAGAGTTAACTGAAGTCAGTATGACAGTTACAGGTGCAGTTACAGAGAAAAATCATGCAGCTAAAATAAGAACAGTGAACTGAAGTCAGAATGACAGTTACAGGGCCAGTTACGGAGTGAAAGCATCGAGCGGCGGTTAAATTGAAAGTCATCAGTCGAAGACCAAACAAAGAGCCGTAACTATTAATAGGATGCATGAGAGAATACTGTGTGATAAAGGAGTTACATATAGAAGTTTCTATTAATAAGTTGCATGCAAAAATATGGAAGTTAAAAATAGAGTCAAAACTTTGTTATAAAAGGAGGTCTGCGTGGAGAATTAAAGTGTTGCTAAAAAGAGTGAAAGTGCTACAAAAAGGAGGGTTGGAAGAGTGTCGTAAGAGAGCATTAAGCAGAGCCGTGAGAGCCGTAAGAGTGCAGTAAGAAGCATAGCAAGAGGGCTGTAAGAGGGCCGTAAAAGTGCAGTAAGCAGAGCCGTAAGAGTGTGTGGTGTTTTGGTGAATAGCGAGAGAGGTTGGGTTAGCAATAGACCAGTCAGGGTCTTGTACAAGCGAAGGCATTTTTATGTCAAACTTATAGTTTCAAAATTGTAGTCCAAGTTGGTGCTTGGAATTAGGGGTTGGTGCTCCTTTTTGTTGGTGTAGATAAATTAGGGGTTGGTGCTCCTTTCTATTGGTGCAGATAAATTAGGGGTTGGTGCTCCTTTCTGTTGGTGCAGATAAATTAGGGGTTGGTGCTCCTTTCTGTTGGTGCAGATAAATTAGGGGTTGGTGCTCCTTCCAGTGGGTGCTGGTAAATTGATTGTAAAATTGATATTTTGCAAAGGCTGGATTTGGATGGGAGTCCAAACAGTCAATTTTTGAGGAGTAGCCAAAACTGGTGAACCTCGGTACATCTTGTGTTGTGTGATGCTCTCTTGTTATATTTGCTTTATGTGGTTTTAAGCTTTCATTGTTTTGGCTTTAAGAGTTGAAGTTTTTAAGTTTTAAAGAGCCACACCGATTCACCCCCCCTCTCAGTGTCATTGTGAGACTAACAATTGGTATCAGAGCCAAGTTCCTGAACAAAGCTTAACCAGCTAGGGTGATCTTGGATTAGTACGCAATGGCGGGTGGTGAAGGCTTCTCATCAAACAAAGCACCATTGTTGGATGGAACTAATTACACATTTTGGAAACTCAGGATGCAGACATATCTTTGTGCTTTGGGATACGACATTTGGGATTCAGTAGATAGTGGATACACAATACCCACCACTCCTCCAACCGATGTTGTCGGTAAGAAACTGTTTGAGAATAACTCTAAAGCAAAGAATGCTATCATGTGCGGTTTAGTGGACAGCGAACTGATAAATATTATGAGTTGTAAAATGGCAAAAGACATGTGGGACAAACTAAGGAGCATTCATGAAGGAGACGACAAGATCAAGGAGGCCAAGTTACAAACGCATCGAGCTCAGTTCGAAGCATTAAAGATGAATGACGATGAGAACATAGAGGCATACATGCTTAGAGTTAATGGAATCATTAATGCGATTAGAGGACTCGACGAGGAAATGGAAGATGTTGTCATCATGAAAAAGGTACTAAGATCTCTTCCCCAAAGATTTGATTCTAAAGTTTCAGCAATAGAAGAAGCTAAAGATCTAAATACTTTTAGTATGGATGAGATGCATGGTTCTTTGACTGCATATGAGATGAGAATAGGAAAAACTAAACCCACAGACAGAGAAGCTGCTTTTAAAGCACATAAAAATATAAAAGCAAAACAAGAATCCGAGGAAGAAGAGACATCAGATGAAATGGAAGCAAACTTTGTTCGAAAACTAATAAGGGGAAAAGGAAAATATAGAGGAAAGCTACCGCTTAAATGTTTCAACTGTGGAGGCGTTGGGCATTTTGCGACTAACTGTCCACTTAATGAGAAGAACAAAAATGATGAAGGATCGCACCAAGAAAGAAGTGACTGGAAGAAGAAAACAAATTTTAGAAAAGGCAACTTCAAGAAGAAAAGTTTCATCTCCAAGAATGTCAGCTCATCAGAAGACAGCTGCAGTGAGGATTCTGAAGAGGAAACAGGTGAAGCTCTTTTCATGGCATTTGAAGAAGTAAAACTAGAAAAGGTTGAAGAAGTGAATTCTGAAGTATATGATGAAAACCTTGAGGCTGAAGTAGATCTAGAAGGTGAGTTGATCGCTGCACTTGAAGAGTTGGGTATAGAAAGGAAAAAGAACAAAAGACTGTCCAAGAAGTTGGAAGAATATGAGGATAATATTGAAGATCTCTTCTTACAAATTCACAAAGCCAAGAAAATAGAAGAAGCCTTGAAGTCACAGATCAATGAGAAAGAGATTGTTTGCTGCAAACAAGAAGAGGAGATTGTTTTATTGAGGAAACAACTAGAAGAGGACAATACAAATCTCAAATTTGAGAAGAGCACAGAGTTGCTAGATAAAATGATAAGGCAACAAAGAAGCCCCATGTGTAAGCTTGGTCTTGGATATGAAGTTGGACAACCTTCATCTTCTAAATCTGCAGAGAAGAAGAAATCCACTACTGAAGGATCAAAGCAAGAAAAGCTTGAAGTTGAATCCTCAAAAGGAAGAAAATCTCAAAGGAGATCTACAACAAAGCAACCACAACAAAAGAGGTTCTATCACTCTCACTTTATTCATAATAATGCTTTTAATGGCTATTGTTTTAGATGCAACCATTATGGTCACAAGGCAATTTATTGTGGATTGAATAATAGATCAAAGAGTTATCTTTGGTAGAAATACATCTGTTATTCCGGTTGAACACCATGTGCAATGTTTTAAATGTAATGGTCATGGGCACATAGCAAGGTCTTGTCCAAGAACTTTTGTATCTAATCTAAGGCAAGACAGTAGATTTCATCAAACGCAAAGAGTGCAACACAGACAGGGAAGAAATCATGTGCATCAAAGAAAGGAGAATAATCATCCATCAAGGATGTACAAGAGACAACCACCCAAGAGAAATGTTCAAGTTCATGAAAAGGTTCAAAATAGGGATGCAGTTGAAAACCTTCAGCCTAAGTTCAAGAAATATTGGAGAAAGAAAGAAGAGAGGAAATCGTGTCTCCTTGGACTGAAGGAGATTACTCCTCTATTGCACTAAGCAACTCCAGGTAGCACATCCTCAGGGGGAGCAATGTTAAAGTTTTATTTTAATGCTCCTATGTATTTGTGTGGTTATCTGAGGATGAAAGGAAAGTAGTCGGGGAGTTGTTGTATAGTTGTCAAAATGTGTTTCAGTTCATGTAGATGTTTGTGGAGATAGTATCAAACCGATGTGCTTCAGTAGAACAACATGGTGAACAGCTAGGTTTTCGATGCATACGGTCGATAGGCATTATCCGAGATAGAACATGCAGCACAGGTCGACGTGTCATGGAAGCATAAGCTGGCAGGTGCTGGTTTTGAAGCTCTGTAACATTCCCAATCTATAGATAAAATAGAATCCGTGTTGTGAGTGGGAAGGCGTGCGTTTCTTAACCAAAAATACAACACATCGTTTGGTATAAGAGAGCATTAATTTTCTCTAAAGAAGTAGCCAGTTGTCAAAGAGATGCCGAGTCAAAGCAAACAATGGCACTAGCACCCAGTTGGTCAAGAGTGCAAATTGGCACATGCAAGGCAAAGACATTGAGTAGCCCTGACATATGCCCTAGCAAGAAGTAGAATACCGAGTGTTGATGACTGCGCGTAGATTGAGGTTCCAACGCTAGATGTAACGGTCCACTGTCAATACCTACACAGGTGATGAAAACATTCATGACAACCGTTAGAAACCAGAGACATTGAACTGCACAACTGATGCGAGGCAAAGTCGTCAGTCACGGAGGAGATGGCAGTCAAAAGGCTAAAGAAATTACGCGCAGGCTGCCTGGAGAGTCGATCATTTTTTATTTGGGAGTAACTTTTGTGCAGCTGAAAGTTGAGTGTTGATCATACTATACTAAATAAGTAAAAGTAAGGTACAACAAGAATTCTAATATGATGAGCGGAGATTAGAGTTCTTATCCAAGAAGACTTTATGATAGAAAGAGTACCAGTGGAGGTGCATTCTATCTTGGAGACAGGTTGGTCGCGTGGAACAATAAGAAACAAGAGTCAATCTACTTATCCACAGCAGAGGCAGAATATATTGCAGCGACAGCGTGTTGTACGTAGGAGAAAGTTGCAAAAAGTGAGGTTAAGTTGGATTTTTATTCCAACAACAGATTGTGGAGTGGTCACGTTTCCCAAGAATTGACTAGCTATCGGGATCACATTCTCAAGGGGAGCATTTATATATTTGATTATCTTTTTGCTCATGTTTGTAATTTTTGCTAACTGTATTAATTTGTGCTTGAGAATGTTGTGCATGGACTCGGGGGAGTCTGCAACAGCCCTTTGGTATTATTGTCAAAGGGGGAGAAGAATTACAGGAAATTGCATGTGTGTTGCCAACAATTCCAAAGGGGGAGATTGTTGAGCAAGGTGCAGGAACAATATTGTCATTGTTGTCAACACAGTCAGACAGATCGGTTGATGCGAGTGGATAGGAGTTAAGAGGTTCTTCAGAGTATGTACAGTGATTTTTCCAAAAGATCGAAGTGGCCCATATGCTAAAAATCAAAAGAAAATCACAAGGAAGAAAACTGTCACGATATCGTGACATGTTGAGCAAGAAAGAAAAACTGTCGCGATATCGCGACATGTTGAGAAGAAAGAAAAACTGTCGTGATATCGCGACATGTTGAGAAGAAAGAAAAACTGTCGCGATATCGCGACATGTTGAGAAGAAAGAAAAATTGTCACGATATCGCGACATGTTGAGAAGAAAGAAAAACTGTCACGATTTCACGACATGTTCGGAGAGAAAGCGCAAGCAAGCAAAACTATCACGATTTCGTGACATGTTCGGAGAGAAAGCGCAAGCAAGCAAAACTGTCACGATTTCACGACATGTTCAGAGAGAAAGCGCAAGCAAGCAAAACTATCACGATTTCGTGACATGTTCGGAGAGAAAGCGCAAGCAAGCAAAACTGTCACGATTTCGCGACATGTTCGGAGAGAAAGCGCAAGCAAGAAAAAGTGTCATGATTTCATGACATATTGCAAGAGAGATTGTACGGAAGAAAAAGTGTCACGATTTCATGACATATTGCAGGAGAGAGAGTTCGAAAGAAAAAGTGTCACGATTTCATGACATATTGCAAGAGAGATTGTATGGAAGAAAAAGTGTCACGATTTCATGACATATTGCAGGAGAGAGAGTCCGAAAGAAAAAGTGTCGCGATATCGCGACATGTCAGGTTTTCATGACCCGAAGGCAAGAGAAAGAGCAAAGGAGAAAAAGTGTCGTGATATCGCGACATGTCGGGTTTTCGTGACCCGAAGGCAAGAGAAAGAGCAAAGGAGAAAAAGTGTCGTGATATCGCGACATGTCGGTTTCGTGACCCGAAGGCAAGAGAGAGAGTCAAAGGAGAAAAAGTGTCGCGATATCGTGACATGTCGATTTTCACGACTAAAGGAAGAGAGAGAGGAGAGAAAGAAGTGTCATGATATCGTGACATGTTAAAAAGTAAAGAGAAAGAGTAAGGAGAGAAAGTGTCACGATATCGTGACATGTTTTGTGTTAAAGGAGTAAAGAAAGTAAGAAGTAGTGAAGGAGGCGAAAGTGTCACGATATCGCGACATGTTGTGTTTTCGTGGTTCAAGCCAAGTAAAGTAGCAAGGAGGCGAAAGTGTCACGATATCGTGACATGTGTTTTCATGGGTACAAGTCCGAGAAGAGGACAAAGAGGTAGAAGTGTCACGATTTCATGACAGGTCGCTTTGGCATGAGCTAAGAAGAGAACCCAGCTAAAATAAGATATGTGATAGTTAACTGAAGTTATACGCAATTACAAGGGCTGTTGCAGAAGAAAATCATGCAGCTAAAATAAGAAGAGTTAACTGAAGTCGGTACGATCGATTACAGGGTGCGATTATAGAGAAAAATCATGCAGCTAAAATAAGAACAGTTAACTGAAGTCGAACGACAATTACAGGCCAGTTACGGAGTGAAAGCATCGAGCGAGGTTAAACTGAAAGTCATCAATCGAAGACCAAACAAAGAGCCGTAACTATTAATAGGATGCATGAGAGAATACTGTGTGATAAAGGAGTTACATATAGAAGTTTCTATTAATAAGTTGCATGCGAAAATATGGAAGTTAAAAATAGAGTCATAACTTTGTTATAAAAGGAGGTCTGCGTGGAGAATTACAGTGCTGCTGAATAGAGTGAAAGTGCTACAAAAAGAGGGTTGGAAGAGTGTCGTAAGAGAGCGTTAAGCAGAGCCGTGAGAGCCGTAAGAATGCAGTAAGAAGCACAGCAAGAGGGCTGTAAGAGGGCCATAAAAGTGCAGTAAGCAGAGCCTTAAGAGTGTGTGGTGTTTTGGTGAATAGCGAGAGAGGTTGGGTTAGCAATAGACCAGTCAGGGTCTTGTACAAGTGAAGGCATTTTTATGTCAAACTTATAGTTTCAAAATTGCAGTCCAAGTTGGTGCTTGGAATTAGGGGTTGGTGCTCCTTTCTGTTGGTGCAGATAAATTAGGGGTTGGTGCTCCTTTTTGTTGGTGTAGATAAATTAGGGGTTGGTGCTCCTTTCTGTTGGTGCAGATAAATTAGGGGTTGGTGCTCCTTTCTATTGGTGCAGATAAATTAGGGGTTGGTGCTCCTTTCTATTGGTGTAGATAAATCATGGGTTGGTGCTCCTTCCAGTGGGTGTTGGTAAATTGATTGTAAAATTGATATTTTGCAAAGGCTGGATTTGGATGGGAGTCCAAACAGTCAATTTTTGAGGAGTAGCCAAAACTGGTGAACCTCGGTACATCTTGTGTTGTGTGATGCTCTCTTGTTATATTTGCTTTATGTGGTTTTAAGCTTTCATTGTTTTGGCTTTAAGAGTTGAAGTTTTTAAGTTTTAAAGAGCCACACTGATTCACCCCCCCTCTCAGTGTCATTGTGAGACTAACAATGTTGTGTTTGCTTCGTGTATGGGCCAGAGGTCTTGGAAGTCTCCTATTGGTTGGTTGTTAGGAGTAAGAGGATTACCCATCGAAAGCTCTTGCCTCTCAATCATATCCTGAACTAAATATCTAAAGGGATAACATGTCTGGATGTCATGACCTCTTTGTCTATGGTAAACATAGTATAGATCTTTCCTGTGTGCCTTTGATCTATGTTTGTTAGGTTTCAATGGATAGATCTTGAGAAGTGTGATTGCTCATGCCTCATACAATCAATTTAATATTTATGCTAAGGGCTATGATAAATGAGTATATTATCTTTGATTTTTTTGTATGTGGTTTTTGGCCAATGGAGGCTGAGCCTGGTAATTAGATTGCATTGGTAATTGCAGTGGGGAGCTTGGTTTAAGGGTTCAGAGATGCTTAGAACCACTTGATTGATTGGGACTACATTTTATTGCATGTTACCACATTTAATGTTCTTTTTTGGCTGTTCCCCATTGTGGAGTCATACATCACCCTCCTGGAACTTGATGTCCTTAATGATTTGGGCTTGTTCTAAGGCCTCCTCGAATGTTTGATATCATTGTAATTGTAAAAGAAGTGAAATATGCTTTGAACAACTTCTATTAAACATTCAGATGAGTTTCGTTGTGGGTAGGGTGAAAGGCAGTTTTAACATCACCTTTCTCCATCTATTACAATACTCCATAATTGGCTCATCATCAAGTTGATGAAGGCTAGAAAAGTCAGTCAAGTTTGTCCTTTTCTTAGCGCTAGAGGCAAAACGTCCCAAAAATGCATCTTCCAATTGCTCAAAGGTGTTTATGCTGTGACGTGGTAGATGATTATACCATTCTAAAGCATCTCTAGATAATTTTGTAATGAAGATTCTCAACATCAAAGGGTCCTAATATTAAATATGAGAGCACTTAAGAATGAAGCTTGCCACGTGCTCTTATGCATCTTCATCATCTTTGAAATCTTCAAGCTTGGGCATCTAGAAATTCGATGGGTATGTCAGTGATGAAACTGATGGATGTACAGGCTGATTACTAAGCTGCTTTAGTGTGGGTTTTTGATAACCCAAAATTTAATCTGGCTTTTCTAATGCCTTCACCCATTCAACTAGCACTTTGTATGGCCTTGAAGACATAATATGATCATCCTATTATCGCCCTTTATTAGATGAAGGAGGTCACTTTTGATGTTGAGGTGGATGATAAGTATGATCATTAGGTACCTCATCATAACTGGGTTCAGGGTAGGCATCTATTTGATCCTGATGTTCCCATTGGGACTCTTCATATGATTCCTCATCATATTGATCTTGGTATCGTTGAGGAGTATGAGGCTTTTGATGATAACTAGATAATGGCCTTTGATGTTGAATGCAAGTTTGGCGTAGCCGAGGAGGAATATTTTGAGATTGTATTGGGCGTCTTTCCCATTGTTGCATCCTATAGGTGTTAAGTGTAAGCACAACTTTAGGTACTGCATTATGTAATTTCTCTTGTTGTATCTTTTGTTGTTCTTGTATCTTTCATTGATACAACTCTTATAGGTGTGCTCGTTGTGAGTCCACCCATTGTTGATGTACTTGTTGTTGAGCCAACTAGAGTTGATCCATATGTTGTTGCCTATTAATATTTGGCCTAATTGCATGATGAGTATGATCTGGTTGCTCTGTTGCATGGGGTTTGTGTATCCTCATATTTGAAATATGGATGGGTTTATCATGTATTTCCCCCCTAGTAGGGTCTAATGCTTGTTTTCCATACTCCCTAAGGATCACATTACCTTGAGACTCTGATTTATGAATTGGCTCTATATAGTCCGATGATGTAGAGCCATCATATGGTTGCACCAAGTACTCTTCATGAGGAGTAGGTAGATGGTTGGGATCTTCTCTCTCATCTATTAGGAAATCCTCATATTCAATTTTGGATGTAAGCTCTATATATTCAGGCTGCCCAGAAGCACAATGTGTGGATGTTGAGTGCCCTATGTGAGGAGTATGAGGGCGACTTGCTCGATCAATGGGGTGGTTTGCTCATCTAGGCTAGGCCATGGTGTACTCTCATGTTCATATTATGATTGATGTATAGAGTAAGCTAGGGTGTGAACCCTTGATATTGATATATTAGACCCCTCAGTGGGTAGATTATTTGGTATATAGAATTCTATCAAGGTATCCTAATCAGGGAGTTTTCCTAGAGGACCTATGGGTGCTTCCCTAGTAGGGGCATCTTCAAGGTTTGCCCCCCTAGGGATGATTTTGTTGTTATGATAGGACCTAGGATGCCATTCAGGTATGGGCATGTACTCTATACTTATTTGGAGATATTCACTGGATATGGAGCTTGAATATATCACTAAATTGGAGGTCTTGTTTTCAACCGCCTTTGGACCAAATTGGTAAAACGAGGGTCCGTCGGCCATTTTAGAAAAATTTGGCTTTTCCAAAAAGGTTATAAGTGTTATATATCAAAATTATCAGTGTGAAGAGCTGATCATAATGGGATAGGTCTCCAAAAATTTATTTTTGGGTCAAAAATTTATATTTTTGAAATATTTGGCCCACCAGGGCCCGTGGGGAAATGCCCACTTTTAGGATTTTTTGGAAAATTTTGAATCGTGAAGAGTTAGAACTAAAAATTTCTAGGAGAGGTGCCCTAGGGGCTAACTAAGACAACAAAACACATTTGGAACTTTTCCAAGTTGTCTAGCCCACTATATGACCTTTTTAGTGCAATTTTTTGCTATTTTCGGCCTCGAAAATAGAGTAAAAGTAACACCAAAATAAATTTTTTGTTATAACTCCGTTTTGCATGATTCTTGAAGCGTTGGATGCAGAATAAAAAAGTAGATTTTTAGTTGTTTTTTTTTAAACGCTATTTTTTGAAAAATTATGGTTAGGGTTTTGTCCCAAATAACAAAGAAACACACAAAGCAAACAATATGATTATCTTTTTATTGATTAAATGCGTTTCCTAAACTGGTTTCAGTGTGTTTAGATTTGTTATTTCTCTTTGCCCTTGTTGTGGAATTAGGATGATGGAACTCAACCAAAGTTGTGACTAGGGACACTAGTGCCAAACATGATTTCTCAAAAGAGTCTAGGGTACACCGCTTAAATCCCAGTGGGGGGTTCGCCTAGCTCTTCCACTATGAAATAATTTTTCCAACAGTGGGAGGCAGTTTGAACATTAGTGACCTATTCCATCTTGAGATAGTGCCATATTTATCTAAGATATATATGGGCAAGCTAGTGGAAGGAGGTGAAATCCAACGTCACCAGTCTGAATTGGGGGTTGGTGATGAAATCCAACCTTACCAATATTATAGTGAAACGTGCAAGTGTGTGTGGTTCCTTTTAAGCCCAAAGAAAGTAAGCAAAGAAGAATTCGATGATCATTCACTAAATGCATGCAATAGGTGTGTTTTAATTTCAAAAATGTAGGATAAAAGGAACCTACAAATGTCACTTATAGATGCAAGCCCTAAATGCTAGCTTACCCAATGGGTAAGCCACAAGCAATCAAGCCACAAAGATGCATTGCTACTTCAAATTTATTTTGATTTTTCTTCTTCCTTTTTTGATGTGATGTTATACGAAAAGAAAAATGTAACTTTTAACCTTTCTATGCAAGCAAATGAAGCAAGCAAACTGATTTTTGATAGTCTTTGAAAATGTAGCAAAAAAACAAAGGGTTTAGGCACTCACTTTGTCCACTTTGAGCTCTCCAAAATCTGAATTTTTGGACAGAAATCTCTCTATTTCACCACCACTCCAGGGTGGGGTGAGTAGAAGCCTCACCACAATCCTAGGGTGGTATGGTGAATCCACCATACCAAGGTGTGCCAGATAAATCATCTGCCACCGTTCCAGGGTGGGGATGGGAGCACCTACAACACAAAAGGGCAAAAAATGCAAGAAATAAGTCAAATGTTCACCCAAATAAAAAGGAACAAGGGTCCCACCATGATCAACACTGAATTAGGGAAAATAGGTGCACCAAATTATGTAAAAAAATATGCATATCTACCCCATATCGCTCATGAGCATCAAAACGGAAGCATGCATGTGAAAAGGAAAGAGTACCAAACAAAAGGAAATGAATTAAAACAAGTATCTTCTCATTAATTTGTTGGATCAGATCCAAGGTTACACATAAATACCCTTGAGGGCTCAAAATTTGATACAATTGTTACAATATCGGGTGCCCAAAGACCAAGTCTTTCACGGAATCAAGGTGCACATCCAATGTTTCTCCGTGTACCCACAATCGATGTGGGAAATACAATGCTGCTGATTCTTGTATGTATGATCTCTGAGGTATTATATTACTACAAAATTCCTTCCAAGAACCTGCACCTACACACAGAGAATCCAAAGGGGTCAAATAGCAAAGGTGTATGGTGAAAACATGCAATCCCCATAGGGGCAAAATAGTGCATATATTAAAACTATATAAAAACATGTCCAAATGACTTAAAAATTTTCAGAGATGTTAAATAGGATGTTTTGGGAGGATATCACAAAAAAAATATCATAAATTGCATCTGTAGACCCCTCAATTTTGCGTCACTCGCCTACAACCTGTGAAAGAAAAGACAAGCAAATACCAAACCTAAACATATCCAGAACACATGAAATTTGGTCAGTATGAATAAATTGAAATTTTAAGCCAACCCATATTATTATATTTTCAAATTGGATCCCGGATCCACCTGTATCAAACTGGGGTGCCCAGATGGGCCCTACGAGCCTGTAGAAACTTAAAAATGCTATAAATCTTTCATTTTAACTCCAAATCACTTGAAATTTGAACTGTATCATCATGGGAAAATATAGAAAATTACTAATTAAAAAAAGTAATTAAATTTTTTAATAATTTACCCTCATCCCGGGGGGTGATGGTGATTGCAACTATTTGGGGGGCACCCTAGGAGGGGATACCCACCAAATCTGGCCACTTTTTGCTACCAAATCACTAGAAGATGTTCCTAAATAGTATAGGGTGTTTTTTCATCGAATTTGGTGAAGAAATTCACCCGGATGGAAAATTTATGCTCGGATTACCTTCTTGAAGTCACCCGGTAACCTCCTTGGCAAAAGGGAGATTTCGAGGGCAAAAAGGTGCAATAAGGTGAGGGGAAATATTGGTAGAACTCCATTGAATATCCTATAATTCCTCTCTATATGTGTTTTTTTGTGGATATTGAATCCATTTTATAGCCCAAAGGGGCTCATGTGCAAAAGGGCATGCATGGCAGGAGGTGCCACTTGTCAAACGAGAGGCATGCAATGGGTGTGGAAGAGAATATACAATTTGGGCCTCCATTAATAAGTGTGTCATAATGCTTCAGTGCCCTCTAACCCGCATGCTCCATATGGCATGCTAAATGGTATTTTCTGGGTGCCAAATATCCCAGATTTGACCTTTTATGGGTAAAACTTGCTCACCGTCCCACCTTGGGATGATGGCTCACCACCGTCCTAGGGTGGGACGGTGGGAATATACCACCATCCCAGGGTGGGAATGTGGTGAATTTTGGGCCAAAACCTCTCAAAACTAGGCTTGTAGCCTCCAAAAACCTTTTTGAAGTGGCTAGAATTACTGTGAGCCTCCTGAGGGCTGCCCAAGGGTCCATATGATGCCAATTTGATCATTGTTTATGGATGATTAATTATATTTACCACATTTTAGTGTCTACACCACCCTTGAGACTAACATTATTCAAAACCAATAATCTTCACATTTTACAGCATAAGAAAATACTTAAAGAACTATTTCAAACATCAAGAATTTTAATAATCCAAATAGCAAAATTAGATCAACATTTTGATTAGCAAAAAAATAAGCTCTTTATAATATTTGTTTAAACATGAAGCATTCCAAAATTTTCTAAGTCAAAAATCCAATATCATTAGAATTGACTAACCATAATAGTAGCAACATAAATGAATTCACAGATTAAACTCATAAGAAAATAAAGATACAAGCCTGAGGTAAATATCCAAATATTACTCCTATTGATTTCTTATAAAAATTACAGTAATATATCAGGAAAGCACTCCAAATTTGACCCTTCAAATTGAGGGTTCGACCTCTTTATATAGATTTTACAATGAATAGAAATACATGAACATTACAAGAAAAATTCCATGCTAGATCAGTAGAGTACCGAGGTGGCAGCCTCTCATTTTCTTGTTGAAAGAAAGATAAGAGATACACTCCATGAAAATCTACAACTTTGATCTCTACAAGTTACTCTTCCTTCCATAGAATCTGGCTACTACATTGGTTATAGGTTGATCTAGTCCATCCCCTATTCTTGACTAGGATTCTCCATCGTAGATATGTCACTAAAAACATAGGTGGATCTTGATTTCTGTGATGTTTGGTCTTCCCTGGTTCTTTCTGCCCGTGAGCAAAAATAATGTAGGTTTGGGGATCAACCTCTTTATTAGCACATAATCTTAATATTTTAATGGACTCAGATAATCTCATCCTATCCCTTGATGTGCCTTTGAATAGTTCAGATGAAAGGTAACTTGGCATCTTTAGGACCTGTGAAATCTCAAATTTTTTGGCTTTAGAATCCACTTGAAATTTTTCTAGGTCAGGTTTGACCATGTTGACCATGGAATGAAATTATAGATGTGACCAAGATCCTTTAAATTTTGGTGATGTATTTTGTATTTTAAGATTTTTCACTGTTGGTCGTCTTCTTCTCAAAATATGCTCCTTGAAATTCTACTTCATTAGGTTTGACCATGTTGATCGCATAGTTTTACTTTGTGTCATGGGCATGCAGAAAATAAATATGGGTCCTCATTTGACAGAGGATAAAACTTTTACTTGAGTCATCTTCTTTTGGAAAATTTTCTCCTCCTATTTTTTTGTGCTAGCTTTGATCATTTTTACATCATATTTTAACATTACGTGTTACCTACATGGATTTTATGACTACAAGTTTATCTGGCGGACTTCGCCTTGCCTTCCGTAGTATTTTCTTCCAATATACTCCTTGAATTTTTGCTAAGGCTTTTTTGGCTGTGTTGAATACAAAATTTTTCTTTGTGTTGGCTCTCAGTGGATTTTAACACTGCATCACCTTTCTTTATTAAAAATATGCTCCTTCAATTTTTGCTAGGCCCTGTTTGATTGTGTTGATCACAGATTTTTAACTTCAAGGGAATTTATCACTACAAAATCTTCTACATAAATATTAACATCAACTTAGAATTATCTTAGTCTTCACCTTTTCAAAATCTGCTCCTTTCAATTCCATTAGGCACTGTTTGACTAGTTTGATCATGAATTTTTACATTGAGCTTATCCTCCAGTATATTTTAACACTGTCTTTGAGGTTATTTTAAAACTTAGTAAAATTTTACAAAATTTGCTAAGTATGTGGCCTTTTGGGCCTACATTTTTGTGCCTTCTTGGGAGCTTTGCTAGTAAGGCTTACAAAATCAGATCCTTATCCTTTAGGCATTGGATTCAAAAAATAATGAATAGGGCTACTCCTTTCATCAGATAAACCTTATATCCATGATTCAGTAAATGGTATCTTTCATGAAGGATGGTGAAATCGGCTTTAGATGGTTGCAGAGGATGCTTCAAGGAACAACTTCCTTGTGAACCTTACTCTTTTAAGCCATTGGAGAGGTACTCAAAGAGTAAAGGTTCATATGGAGGCCATGCTAGAAGCAACTGTTGATCTGCTCTAGAATTGCATGAAGATGCGCTCCTTTATAGACTTGGTCAAAAATATATTCTTCTTCTTTAGAAATTTTCTTTACAGCTTTTGCATGTCTTAGTAGGATCATGATTTCTTTGCTATTTTATGACACTGTTAGACTCAAAAATGATTACAAAAATGCCTCTATGACTAGTTTGCCAACTATAGTATTCAAAATTTTAGCTATATTATAACAAACTTTTGGCACTCTCATGCCTTCACTACTGGTCCTGATCTTGGCTATCTTAGAAATTTGTAGTATCCTATACCTCTTCCTATATAGTATATTCCACATTATTCTCTTATTAATGTGTATCTTTCTCAACTTCCTCTTTGTCTTCATCCTCCTCTTGTTCTTCCTCTCAAGCCTCTTCATATGCATATTCCTTTTTATATTATTGTTCTTCATCTTCCTCAGCTTCCTTTTAATCAGAATCTTCCTTTAGGATATGGGTGACGTGGCCCAAAGTGATCATGGCTTTGTTCCAGTATACTTGAGAGGGATTCCTTATCTCCAACAATTATCGATGGATGTAACACAATTCAGCTATTTTTTATATGAGATTGTAGCTCTCCAGTCTACTAGATATTCCATTAAATCTTTCATTCAGGTTAAATCCTTAATCAAATAAGTTATCTTATCCTATTCAATAGGTTATTGCCATGCATCTACCTCTAAATCATCTTGCATCATTTCATTTATGTTGCTCTAGAGATATTCTTCGGATGGCATCAGATGATTCTCATCCCAGAATCCCTTAAAACCATACTACATCATTTCCTCATTTTTTTCCACAATATTTTGGAGCTTGTCATCAATATTATTGATCAAAATCCATCCTTTCTAGAGCAATCCACTATTTTTAAGGATAATTCTAGCCATCATTCTAGATTTTTTTCATTGTCTATTAGGAATAGGATTGGACAACTTAGTAAACCTAGCCTCAAATATATTGAGGAGTTTATTGCCCTAAGGAGCTATTGGTTGTATCTTCTTGGTGATCTTCTTTAAATCTCCCCTAGTATTTTGCAACACATGACTAGCCTCATCCATGTAATCAAGGATGGATTGGATCTCAAAGTACTTCTAAAGGATATCATATAGAATCTCCTTCTTGACCTGCTTCACCTTGTCTTTGGAGAATTTTGCATCCTTAGTCTTTATAGCTTGGATATGCTATTGTAGAACGTGTATATGCTTTACATTCCTCTGGTTTTGCTCCTACAACTATTGAACTTGCTCTTTGTAGTTGATCATATTTTCAAATCTATTTTACCACTTTTTAGCCTCATTCTCCAATACCTTTCACTCTTTCTTTTGATATTCTATCATGGCTTCCATTTTGATGATATTTTCCTCCATTTTTGTGTATTGCTCCTTGTAAATATCACTTTTGACAAACATGGTCTCCAAGACAACCTTGGCTATGATAAATTCATCTTCCATGACTAGATGAGAGATGTCTTTAGTATTCTCTTCTAATTGGCAATATTCCATTATCATATCTTCTTTTTATTTATCCACTAAGGGGATCATCTTGAATTTTTCGTTTGTCTAGACACAAGGTGAACCATTACTGATTTTCTCACCCAAGAAACTCCCTTAGGCGAATGAACCAATTTCTTGCTCCATAATCTTTGTGCTCTTAGTGAAGTACTATTGATATTTTGCAAGGATGCTATTGTGGGATGATCCATGGGAGCGGATGGATTTTTACAAGAAAAAAAGGGACCAACATGGATGGGAGAGGAGTGGTGGTGATGATTATGGACTTTGTATTCACAGTGGGGGTGGCAACTATAATAGAAATGGTAGATACAAGTGATGGGGGAGTTAATGGTAGTGATATTACCACTATTGATGTGGATAATGATGATTTGGAAAGTGAGTGACTGGAATTTGGAGGTGATGATGATAATGGTACTTGTGGTGAATGAGGAGGAGATGATGGTTTTGGGCTTTCAATTGTATGATATGAAGATGGACTTTGGTGAGAATATGAGGGTGGATGATATGGTGATGTTTGTGGAGAACTGTGCAGAGGAGATGACATATTTTTCTCTTTTTATACTTTAGAAGGGGAGGGAGATATATGTGGTAAATAATAAGAAGAAGTAGGACGAGAGGGGTTAGAAAACATACCTGAGCCTACTAAAGTATACTATTTGAAAATATCATATGTGCTCTATTGCACTCCTTGCTGACTCTTATGCTCCCCTATTGTAATAGGACTTTGTGCCACCACTTCTAATTCATATACATTTTGTTTCTTAGTGACTACCTTGTCTATTTTCCACACTACACCCTATGCCTTCCTCTTGAATATAATGGTTTCTTTTGGTTGTTTTTGAGGAAGTGATACTACAAATTTTGTAATGGGAATCTATGTAGTTTTGAAGAGAAATAAAAATCCTCGATAAAATAAATTAGAAAAGTAGTAATAATAGAATCAAAAGAAGATCACATATTCACACATTATAAAATATTTATCCTATAAACCATCAATCAAGAAAAAACTAGCACAACATTATCTTATTATTGCATTTAATTAATCATCTCCAATACAATAATATTCTCCTTTTGTCTTCTTCCAAACCCTAATGCAAGTACGATATATATAACAAAGGTACATGCACATATTTTTACAATATCATGGGTGAAAAAGCATGGGTTCAAATATAGTAACCCTAAAATCCCATACAGGTCTAAAAAATATTATAAAAAAACCTAAAAAATTTGGCCGAGGGCTACCTCCCTTGAACCCCTACTTTTCATAGGGCTACTGCCCTTGAACCCCTATTTGGGGCTCGACCTGGACTGACCCCAAACCTTGACAAGTATAGGTATAGAGTGTCCAGTACCTTTTAGTGTTAATCCCACCAAAAATATCATGGAAAATATTCAAATATTTCCAACATTCTCCCACTTGTTTAATACTTTCCATAGGGGTTAACAACTGCCATTGTCAACTATCAAGGGCAACCATGCCCATAGATCTTCTACACCAAGAAATTTTTTGAGCAGGTACAACCTTTGTTAACGAATCAACAATATTCTTCTCTGTATCAAATTTCTTCAATATCACTTAGTTCTCTTCAACCATCTCTCTCACAAAATGGTACTTTATATCAATATGTTTCGATCAATCATGAAAACTAGGATTTTTTACCAAAAATATTGTACTCTAACTATCACTGTTAATTCTCATAGCCTTCTATTTAATATCAACTATTGAACACAACCTTTGTAGCCACATTACTTCTTTACTGACATGATTTGTTGCAATGTACTCTACTTCTCGTAGTGCATAAAGCAACAATTGATTTCTTTTTACTCATCCAACTTACTACCCCTCAAAACAGCCTGAACACATAAGTACTCATGGATCTTCTCTTATCAAGTTCTCCAGCCAAGTCAACATCCACAAAGCCTTGTAGATTTACAATATAATTGTCTCCAAATTTTTCTTCATAACAATAGCATAATCTATAGTTCCATGTAAGTATCTAAAGATCTTCTTCACAATAGTCTAATGTTCCTTTCCTAGATTTGATATATATCTACTAAGTACTCCCATTACATGTGCAATATCATGTCTACTACAGACCATTGCATACATAATACTGACCACAACACTAGCATAAGGAACATGATGCATTTCTTCAATTTCCTCATCTTTTTTAGGACACTATTCAACATATAACTTTTGACCAACTGGATATGGAGTACATATTGGTTTACAATCATGCATCCTAAAATTTTGTAGTATCAAATCAATATATTTCCTTTGATTTAACCACAAATTTCTATTTACATGATCCCTTATTATTTCCATACCCAAAATAAATTTTACAACACCCAAATCCTTCATGTCAAACTCAAAATATAACTGATATTTTAGTAACTTTATCATCTCCTTACTATTGCCAATTAATAACAAGTCATCCACATACAATACAATGCTAACAAAATTTTCACCTTCCTTTTTGAAATATACACATGGATCTGCTTTGCTTTTTCCAAGCCCAAGTGTCAAGACAAACCTATAAAATTTTTGGTTCTACATCCTTGGAGACTGCTTCAATCCATAAAGAGACTTCTTTAGCTTGCATACCAGGTCCTTCTTACATTTTACCTTAAAAAATTTTGGTTGTGACATATATACATATATCTTCATTAATTTCATGTAGAAAAGTTGTTTTTACATCCATCTATTCTATTTTAAAATTAAAAGCAACAGAAATAAAAAAAAAATATAATTGAAGTTAGTTTAGCCATAGGAGAAAAAATATCACCAAAGACAATTCCCTCAACCTGAGAAAATTCCTTTTCTACCAAGCGAGCCTTGTACTTATCCAAATTTTATTCTACATTGTACTTCTTATTGAATAACCACTTAAACCCAAAAAAAAATCTACCAAGGGGTAATTTCACCAGGTTCGATGTCCTATTTTTATCTAGAGACTTCATTTCTTCCTCCATAGCCCTTTTCCAAGACTTATTCTCACTTGACTGAAGTTCCTCCTTTACAGTCTTGGGTTATTCATTAGTAATTGATAAATTAAATATAGAATAATAATTTAAAGGATTGTACATATCTATAAGTCTTCTCTCTTGATCTGATCTTCTCAAAATTAGAGTTCTAGGTTCTACATCTTCAGCTTCCTCCCCACCTTCTTCCTTTGAATATTCCTCTTCAGACTCTCTCTGTAATTCAGGTTCTACCATAGGTTCTTCCTCCTGTTCCAATTCTACCAACACTATTTTTGGTTATTTTCTTGGTTGCATTTCCTGTTTTAAAACCCCTTTTTTTTCTCTAAATATCACATTATGACTTGTAGGCCCAAAATGGCCACATACTTAGTAAAATTTTGTATAATTTTTACTAAGTGATAAAACTGCCATTCCGCTCCGGAACAAGGTTGATAAGACGAATCCACTCAATAGTCATGCAATTTTGCTTGTTTAAAATGATTCCGGGGAACTCCATTCCGGGTCCGGATTGAAGAAGGATTGCAAAATCCACAAAAGTTTGTGAAAGGTGGTGACATCAGTAGAGAAAAAGTGTGGAATGGCCCTTTTGCATATACCCGATTCCGAAAACTCTTTTTGCTCTCCACCTCGGATTAGCGCTATCCTCAAATCCACAAAAGTCTCAAGGAGATGATGATGTAAGCAGCAAAAAAGTGTGGATTGACAATCCGGAGAATGAACGAGTCTTTTTCTATCCGGAATGAAGATAAGGCAGAATGGCGGAATGATGTAAGAACTTGACTCCGGATCCGGACTAAGGAAGATGCTCATTCTATCCGAAATGGAATCCATAAAAGTTATAAGGAAGAGGTGACGTCATCAACATTTTAATGCGGATTGGAAAGGATAAGGTGGAAGATAAAGGGTCCCAGAGCGGATTCAAGGTTCGAATTTCCAAGATCCGGATTGGATGTTCTGTTGCTAAGTAAAATGATGTCATCCAATGGATGGGATTTCAGCTTATACCGGATCTAATCTGGACCATGGGATAAATAAGATCAATGGTGGAGGTTAGTCTGCTAAATATGGGCCATTTAAAAGGATGTCCCTACATATGAACTATAACGGATTGGTCGAAAGATGAAGCATCGAGAGTTTCCAAGAAGATCAAACCAGAGGTAGTTGCAGATCGACGGTGGTGCTCTACTCCCAAGAAATATCTATGGAAGTGCATGATCTGGAATGTTTTGAACTGCAGTTCTAATGAGCGACCAACAAGTTGCAGAGAACCCATGCTACCATGGCGGTTTCCCTTTCAGCAAATTTCTTGGAGGTCTGACCAATGAGCTAATGCCAGCTAAGTTCTTTGTTGAGCTGTTGTAACAAGATTTGATGTATTGTTTCTTGATTTGTAATATGAAAAACTATAAGTAGAGGTCGAACCCTCATTTTGAAGGGTCGGCTCTAGCGTGTTTGCCTGTACCATTGTAAATATTTCTAAAGAGCTGAATGAAAGGAGCAATACATTGATCTTCACCTCAAGGTTGCATTTCCATGCTTGATGTCAGAGGTTCGGATTTCATAGTTGTATTTTTGTGAATACTTAGATGGTTAGTTTGTGCCTATCTTGGATTACTAGTTGTTATGAGTAATTGAAATCTGCTTTGAAGTTTGTTCTATGTTATTAGTAAGTACATTTCTGTAAAATCTAGTTTTTGGTGAATTCTGCTATTTGGATTATCATTTCCTGGATATTGAAATTGCTTGCTATAACATTTCTCTGTTATGCTTTAATATCTGAAATGAGCTATCTTGGGATAAGGGTTGATCTGAATGTATGTCTTTAATATGGTTTTTTGGGAGCTTTTTATGGTGATGCAATGTTGTTAACCTATCCGTCCACTGATATCTACATCTCTCTAACCCTAACCTTCTCTTACCCTAAACTCCAAGCCCTAATTGAGCATAATTGTGTCAACAATATGCTAAGTTGACAAGGAACCAACCTACTCTAGAGGTTGGATCGGAAACCCCTATTTTGGTCCTTCCAATGTTGAGTGTTGAGCTACAGCTATCGGGTGCAAGCCTAAATAGAAAGTAGGAAGATAGACAACCACAGTATCAAGTAAAACTTGGTGCAATTCAATGCCCAATAGTTTTTGGCATGCCCGATGGGACAGTTCACAAGGAACACGAAACCCATCTAGAAGAGTTATTATTATCTCATCCCAAAGGAATCAAGATTTGGTGAATTATCTTGACCTTATTAGCGGAGAAAAGAAAGTTCACCTGGCGACTCCCTGGTCAGAAGACCCTAAAAAATTATTGTAGACCAGTACCCTTTCATGTATACCAGGTCTTTTAAGAAAAACAACCCTAATTCTTTCTTTCATTGTGAGCTACCTCCAAGAGGGGCTACTGTTATCAAAAGTTTGGATCAAGATTTTATTGAAGAAGAAGAGCTTCTAGAAGAATACCCAATAGTTTCCCCAAGAAGACCTGTAGCCAAAAATATGGCACAAAATGTGGCTCCCAATAAGCCACTACAGAAGTACCCTAATTGGGATTCAACTGGGCCCCTTAGATTAGCACAAATGGATGCCATTCCTCAGGTTGTATCTAAGGCAACCCCCACATATGATGGATTTGGGAAAACAACTTATGAGCACTACCAAGATATCCTGAATCTGGCAGCAATCCACAACATAAAAGAAGAAAATATTATTGTCAGAATTCTAGCCCTGTCCTTTCATGGAAAGATATTGCATTGGTTTAGAACTCTGGAAGATAATTCTATCACTTCATGGCAATCCTTGGCTGAGCCATTCATAGAAGAGTTTAATGAATCTGTTGATCCCTTTTCTCTGCTGAATCAGTTTACAGCCATGCAAAAAACTCAACAAGAAACTATCTCAGACTTTAATTTGAGATTTAGCAGAACATGGAAGAGAATTCCCCCCACTGCTAGACCAACTACTTGTTTGGCTTATATGTATTACATTCATGCCCTGGGATCAGAGCTAGGTCTACAAACACAACAATATAGAATTGAAACTTTCCCCCAAGTTTATAATGTAGTCGTCCATGCCGAGAATATCCTGATCAATGTAGGAAGAATTCCCGTAAAGACCGTGTTGCCCTACAACTCAAAAACCAGTAGTAGCCATGAGCAATCCACAAAATCTTCCTACATGGACCCCCTTTCTTTACCATCTCCATATCCTAAGATAAATCTGATTCCTGGACCTAAACCTGTGTCCTCCATACCTTCTTTCCCCCCCTTTCTTCTCAACCTTCTCAAGAATTGTCTGCTATTCTGGACATACAAAATACCATGAAAACTCTGAGTAATAGAATGAATTCAATGGAAAAGAGAGATCAGGAAAGGTCACAATAGAGGATATTCCCATATGTAAACAAATATCAAAGGCCTGGCCCTAGTAATAGTACCGGGGTTAGGGTGAATGCAACATATGAAGATCCGGAATGTTCTATAGATACCACTCTTGCAAATATCTGGTGTTTAGTATGCAATGACCCCCATGACTCACGAGTCTTGTGTGATGTATCAACACCATGTTCAACAAGCCATGGATCAAGCTGAAAGAAATCAGAAAGGGAGAGTTAATATGTTATGGCACCCTGATCAGATCATGGTTGGAAAAGAGTTGGAGGAAGAAAGCCCAATTGTTGTTATGACAAGGTCTGGAAACAAAGCTTTACAAGTAGACCCTCAAAATATGGGACAATTCCAGGTCCCTTCTCAAAAGAAGGTTGACTTCCCTCCTCAGAATAGTGACACTTTTCCTATTCCCCGAGCCAAGGGAAAGGAGAAAACTGATAATTTCCCTAAAAATCTGGAAAGAGTAATGGAAGGAGATAGAATGAAATCCAAGGGTGAAGAACAAGAAAGGCTCAGGTTCCCCTCTATTACCAAAAGACAAAGGTTAGAGGTAACCCAACAATACAAAAGGAGGTATGGTGAGCCAGACAGAGGACTAGAAAGACTATCCCTAACCAAGTCTGAGTATAACATTGTGGAAGAGATGAAAAGGATTCCATCAAAAGCTAGCCTATATGATACTCTTTTCATCCCGGGCCAGATTGACTTGCTTAAAGCTTCCCTCAACAAAAATCCCCAGAATAGACCAACCACTACCATCCTCAGTATACCATCAAAAAAGAAAGAAATGACACTTGTTGTTCTAAAGAACAAACCTCCCCCTTTTTATATATCCCTAAGAATGGAGGGATGGGTAGTCCAGAATTGTATGATTGATTCAAGAGCATCAACCACAGTTATGCCTAAGGCAGTCTATGAAGAAATGGGTATGGAATATACCCGGTCTTGTCCTGGAGTGTTACAGTTAGATGGGACACCTGTCAAGATAGTTGGGGTTATTAAAGATGTACTGATGAGGTTGCATAGAGCCCCTAAGGTGACAGTAGTACAAGAAATAGTGGTGGTGGATTTAGAACCCTATTTTGGGTTATGTCTCTCAAGAGAATTTACTACAAAGCTAGGAGGATGTATGTATATGGATTATTCTAGCATGGTAATACCTTTCAAGGGAAAGAGGATAAGGATAACTCCTGAAAAACCAGTTGCTTATCATATTGAAAAAATTGAAGAAGATATGTGCAACCTTAACCCTTTGGAGGAATTTGAGCTAGTAGAAAACATTGAGGAACTAGACATTGAAGATGAGTTGCCTTTCAAAGAAGATTATAGTCAATTTGGAACTGGTATGGGTACATACAACATCACAAATGAATTGGAAAAGAAACTCCCTGCTATTTCTAATCAATCCCTAAGAAATAATGAAACATGGGTTATGCACTTTGACGGTGCTAAATGTAGAAATGGTGCAGGGGTTGGTGTGGTTCTACAATCATAGTCCGAAGGAATGAAGAATTTTTCTTATAGACTGACATGGTCATGTACCAACAATGCTGTAGAATACGAGGCTTTGTGCCTTGGATTAATGCAAGCTGAAAGCATGGGCATCAAGATTTTGAACATATATGGTGATTCTGAGTTAATAGTACATCAGGTAAGGAATAAGTGTAGCAGTAAGCACCATTACTTAAAGGCTTACAGGAATAGAGTATGGGACCTAATGGATTCATTTGATGCCCTGAACCTAACTTTTGTGCCTAGAGAAGAGAATCACCTAGCAGATGCATTGGCAACAAAGGGAGCTAATTTCAATCCTCCTATAGATTTTGGAACTAAGAAGACCAAGGGAATTAAAATGGTTTTCAGACCTACAGTGTCGGATAAGCAAATATTCTGGCAAGTTTTCAAAAGTGATGAACAGATTCTGGACTTTATGATAAAAGAAGCATGCCTCACAACTGTCCAAGAGGAAGACTTGGAGGAGATAGATCAGCAAGACTTCATCCAGCTGAGAAACAATCATATCCCAAGGGGATTGGTCACCCTTGAAATTTTATTCGATAATGAAGATAGGAAGAAGGTTGGAGCTATGAAGGTTGGTGAGAAGATCTATAAGGAGGTAGAAGTCGGAATAGGAAAGAAGCTAAATATTGGGATCCAATGTTCTCCTGAGGAAGTAGAAGAAATCAAAGCTTTGTGCTTAAAATACCAAGACATTGTGGCTTGGTCATATGAGGACCTTAAAGTTTATGACAAAAGGATTATCCAACATACTATTGAGTTAGAACCTGATGCTAAACCATTCCGAAAAAAATAGAGGCCTGTCAATCCAAGGATAGAAGCCATTATGAGAGAAGAACTTTTAAAGTTGCTAAAGGCTAGGATAATATATCCGATAAAACATTCCACTTGGGTAGCCAATTTGGTACCCGTAAGAAATAAGAATGGAGATATACGCCTATGTGTGGATTTTAGAAATCTGAATCAAGCTTCCCTCAAGGATCACTATCCCCTTCCTCAGATTGACCAGATCTTACAAGTGGTAGCTGGAGCAGAGAGATTCTCGCTATTGGATGGTTATTCTGGATATAACCAAATTTGGGTAAAAGATCAAGATCAATACAAAACAACATTTACTACAAAATGGGGTACATTTGCCTATCAGAGGATGCCCTTTGGTCTGTCTAATGCAGGAGCTACATTTCAGAGGGCCATGGATTATGCCTTTGGTACACTTATAAACAAAGTTATTCTGATTTACCTAGATGACATGACTATGTTTTCTCATGATAAAAATGATCATCTATCTCATTTGGAACAGGTTTTTCAAAAATGCAGAGAATTTGGTATTTCACTAAATCCTAAGAAGTCATTCTTCGTAGTACATGAGGGAAAACTACTAGGACATGTGGTCTCAAAGGAAGGTATGGCCATAGATCTGGATAGAATTAGAGCAATTCTAGCTATTCCATTGCCTACTAATCAGAATATGTTGTAGTCTTTCTTAGGTCAGATCAATTTTGTCAGGAAGTTCATTTCTGATTTTGCATAGAAGGTGAGGCCTATATCTGAACTACTCAAGAAAAAGGTAGAATTCAAGTGGACTGAGGTTAGGAAGCAAGCTTTTGAGATCATCAAGCAATCCATTTCCATAGCCCCAATATTGATAAATCTTGATTTTAGCAAATATTTTATTCTCTATGCTTACGGAGCTGAACAAAGTTATGCTTCGGTGCTCACCCAAAGAGATGATCAAGGGGATGAACACCCTGTATTCTTTTGGAGTCAGACTTTACATGACTATCAAGTAAAATATAACTTTATTGAAAAACAAGTGTTTGTTGTGATGAAGTCACTTAAGAAGTTTAGACAATATCTAGTACAGAGCAAAACTCTGGTGTATGTGGTTCATCCAGATGTGAGAAGTTTTATCTTACAAGGTGACCTAGGAGATAAAAGGGCTGGTTGGATTACTAAGATCTAGGAGTACGACATGGAAATACACCCCACCAAGCTGGTAAGAGGTAGAGCCTTGTGCCAAGGATTGACAGATACTTCAGCATTGACTGGAGTGACAACTTGTCAGATGATAGAAGAGGATCAAGTAGAGATTGTCCACACTCCAGATTTCGATTGGATCGAACAAATGACCAGGTATTTCCAAACTGGAATTTTCCCACCTGATCTGAATCCTTCTCAAAGAAGGAGGTATAGACTTCATGCTCTAAAATATGTATTACTTCCTGAAGGGTTGTTCAAAAGAAACTTGGATGGTATTCTCCTGAAATGTTTGAAGGAGGACCAACAAAAAAGAGTCATTGAAGAATTTCATGGAGGGTCAACAGGTGGCCATAGCTCAGGCAGGACTACAACTTTGAAGATAATAAGAGCAGGCTATTATTGGCCTACTGTGTTCAATGATGCTTTTAAAGTTACCCAGGTCTGTGATAAGTGTCAAAGGTATGTTGGAAAGACTAGAAATGTTGCATCCCCCTGAAGCCTATTCAAGTTGAGGAGCCTTTTCAACAATGGGGATTAGATTTCATAGGAGTCATAAATCCTAATTCTTCAATGGAGCACAAGTTTATCTTGATAGCTACATATTATCTTACCATATGGGTAGAGGCTATTCCTACAAAGAAGGCAGACCAGGAAGTTGTGATCAACTTTATGGAGAGTTTGATTTCCAGATTTGGAGTTTCAGAAGCTTTGGTGAGTGATAATGGCCCTACTTTTATAGGAGCTAAGTACATTGAGTTTTCCAACAAGTATGGCATCACTCTTAAAAATACTTCAAACTATTACCCACAAGGTAATGGACTTGCAGAATCTACCAACAAGAACCTATTAAGGATTTTGAGAAAGTCTCTGGAAGGTAACAAAAGGAGTTGGCACCTATTGCTCGACCATGCTCTATGGGCAGACATAATTACTATTAAAAATTCTATCAAAACTTCTCCTTATGCACTAGTATATGGAAAAGAGGCAATATTGCCGATTCACCTAGAGATTCCAGCACTTAAGCTTGTCAGTTCGAAAGAAGAGTTAGAGGAAGATCCAGTAAAAATTAGGTTGACACACTTGCTACAACTGGAAGAGAGTAGAACTCAAGCATATGATCATTTTTAGAAGCATTCATCAGACATTAAAGCATGGTTTGATAAAAAGGCCAGGTTCAGAAAACTTCAAGTAGGAGACTCAGTTCTCAGGTGGAATGTGGATAGAGCAAAGCCGGGTAAGCATGAAAAGTTTGATTCCTTTTGGGATGGTCCTTTCAAAATTGTGGAAGCAAAAGAGTCTAATGTATTTCAGTTGAAAGACTTAGAAGGAAACATACAACCAATTCCGGTGAATGGTTTCCACCTTAAGCTTTACTATATGTAAGAAATAAGCTCATTGTAACATATGTATATACATTGTACAAATATTTCCCTCTCCTTTCTGCACTTTCTATTTCATTTTCTTTCTGCACTTTGTAATTAGTTCTTTTTCAGAGAAATGCTAAAAAAAAAAGAGAGAAGAGAGAGAGAAGAAGTTTTGCAAGAAATGACTAAGTATTGGCCAGATTCATGGTAATCTTCCATCCCGCACATTGTGTTGTGCAAAACTCCTCGGAGTGGCATTCCACCCTCAAGACCGCATGGTCAGATCCGGATTGGCGATTCCACAAGAATGGTCCATCAAAAGAGAAACAAGAATGGCACTAATCCGGGAACCTCTCAAAGCTGGAGATAGCCAGAGTGGAATCAGGGTAAAGCCAAACAACAAGTTCTAATTTGACACATGGAGGCTAAATATTGCTCGTGCATTCAATTCTAACGAACTCATGCATGAACCAAAGAGTAGCCGAAAGGATGCGACGAGCTGGCAACGCAAATTCAAAATTTGACCAATGAGGAGACAAGGCGCCACCTTTGTGCCACCAAATTAAATAATGAAATGGATTGGAAAGTGTGCCTACGAAGATATCATGCAGTATATGCATTAATGGCGAAAGATAAGTGGTCTCCAGAAGAGAGAAGTAATGAAAAGCATATGCCAAATTCATTTGGAGGCCCCTTGCATCTACAGAAAGGTAGAAGAGGTACAACCATACCTTGAAGGATTTACTGCAAATCAGGAGGACGAAGCTTGCTACTATCAAGATGGCACCCAAGAAATCATCCATTGAATCAGTGAAAATAGCGACAAGATTGCAGGTGCATGCACATCGCACCAGTCGAGTTGCAGATACGGTGATGGCAAGAGTAGGGAGGACCCGCCTCAGGACTGATTTTGAATTTCCATATTTTGAAGGGAAGCCAATGCAACGACAAGGTATGGTAGCCATAAAATCCTTTTTGTTCTCTTATATCTGTGATTCTGTGCACCACTGTCCCGAACTGGTCTCTGCTATGATTCAGTTCTATGATCCTGATAATAGAATAGTCAAAACCCCTAAGGGCACTCCCCTATTTTCTATTACCAGGGAGGCATGCTATGAATTATTCATCGTAGGGGTAGGTCCACCATCAAATCTCAGACCATTTAGCGTAGCAGAGCTAGATAGGGCTTACAATAACATGATGGTTGTAGAAGAAAAAAGGGAGGCACTAGAAAAATGGCTTCACTTTAATTTCATAAGGATAAGGAATGAAGCCGAGATGCCTGAAGTCCCAATTCATATTGATGAAATTGCATACCCAGAATTATTTTCTATGTTGGCTTGTATAGAGGGTTTGGACTCTAACAGGATGGTGCACGGTTGGCAAATCACCACGGCATATTGTATGTCTGATGAGAGGATGTACAAGAAAGGGGCGAGAGAGAGGGGTACCAGAGTAATTTACTTTGACTGGCTAGCTTTTCTTGCTCAAAGAATCCATGAGCAGATGGTAAACATGAAGAAAGGTGTTGGTGCTCCCAGTTTCAGGCATTGCTCGAGTCTGGTATGGATGTTCTATGCAACTGTCAGAGACAGAATGCCATGGATTCCAGCTAGGGATAGAACCAGTGATGGAGAACCCTTGCTAGTCTATTATTGGATAGATATTTTGAAAAGCAACAAGTCCCATTACAGATTCAATTTGGAATTTTTGGAACCTGCCCTTAAAATAATGTACAATGAGTGCCCTAGGTTGCCTTCCTTAGCTAAGCATATTCTGAGGAAGGAATACTCTGAGGAGGGAGATTGGTATCTGCTAACAGAGGGCACAGTAATCAGGTTGTACGGTTTCATAGGTAAACCCTTTCTCTTACCTCACTTTGTCACAGAAAGGCTATTCACCCTAGAGTATCTAAGGCAGGTGGTATACATTGATGCAAGCTATGGTTCTGGAAGGAAGAAGAGGTCTCTAATTACTTACCACCCTAAAAATAATATTATTGTATCCGAGTGGCAGGGCCAACAAATTGAGCAGTACCTTGATAGATTAGGTCTGTTCTATATTCCTCAAAGGTGGAGTTATGATCCTGACGGTATTTTCACTATGAGAAATAAAACCCTCAATGGAGACAAGGCCTATAAATTTGAAAGAAGGCCCAGGGCTAAATTTGAACAGGGGAGGAATAACAATGAAACTACGTTTTTGGAGTGGAAGGTTTCAAATATGGGTCAGTTGCCTCCATGGTTGGATTTCTATGAACAGGTGGTGGATTTTGATCCAGAGCATGAGCTCAGTCATCGACTTACGAAATATGCGATTGATAAAGTAAGAATTGAATCTGCCAATTTGAAAGACCTTCCTTCTAAAGAAGATATATCATAGAGAGGAAAACCGGTAGAGAAAGGGCCATGGAAGGTAAAAAATATTGCATATTGGTGGCGTATGAGGGTCAAAATTGGAAAATTTTTTCCCAAATCAAAGTTTGGAATGAAAATGGATAAGGAATTTTTTGGAATTTATAATAAAAATTTTGAAACCTGGAGACCGAAGGATGTCAGGAATATGGTTTTGATAAGTGAAAAGCCCCAGAATGATTCTGAATCACTACTTCCTCTAACACATCAGAGAATTCAGATAGAAGTACGAGAAGTTCCTTCGACCACAGCTAAAATACCTAAGATCTCCAAACCTATCTCTGATCAGGTGGAGAAGCTTATCGAGAAGGCTAAATTGACAAATGAGACACAATATTCCAAAGAGATAGTGGTCAATATCCCACTAATTGAAATAATATCCCCACATTTTTCTATTATCCCCACAGTCTCAATTGAATTACGACCCATAGCTGAGCAGTCCCTACTTTCAAGGGTAGAACAGGGAGACGAAGAGGGGGAAAATTTTGAAGGGGAGAAGGCCACTTATCAAATAGTGTACAGAAGGACTAAGAGGGCCCTGGAAGTAGAGGAGAGGGAGGTCTCCAAGAAGCAAAAAATAAGTGTAGGAGGAATTGTTGAAGAGGTAGTTGTTGCTACTACAGAAGGGTTAGTTGACCAAGAACAACAGCTGGCAATAGAAGCTGAACAGGAGCACCCTACATCTGTAAGCAAAGGTACAGTTTCTAATCCCCCTTCTCCTTCTCATCCCCATGAATCCCTAGAAGGGTTTCCCTCCCTTTCTAGTCAAGATGTGGCAAATTTACCTCCTCCACCTTACAGTTCTTCCCTCGCTCTATCAGTAGCTATGGAGGTGTCGATCAGTTCTGTGGTGTCACAACCTTCTCCGAACCCACCTTCCACTTCTCAGATACCCACTCCTATGTCCACCATTGTCGCACCCTCACCTCCTTTGTTATCACCATCAATGGGATGTTACGTTTCCGAATCCATCCATCCCATCCACTATTAGTTTGGTCCCTATTTCTCTGAATTTACCTGTATCGACAACAATAGTAATCACGAAATCCACCATTGTAATAGAAGTTGTTGTCAAAGTGTCTTCACCCCTACCAACAAAGATTCAGTCCGCCCTTATGTTTTTAATGCCATTATCTCCTTTGGTGGCTGATGTTTCAAGATCTATTGCTATATCCCAAGAGCAGGCAAGCGCTCAGAGCATAAATGATTATTGGGCAGAGAAGCTTACCAAGCCTTCCAGTCGGATGGTTGTGACTAGGAAAAGTATGTATGTTAACCCCATCACTAGGCAAAGGGTTTCAAGGTCTTTGATTCCATAGGTAAGCAAACCCGAGAATGAGATGACTACTCAGGATTATAGAGCAGAAGAAGTCATAGAAGATATTGACAAGCTTCATGCTGAAGATGAATTGGGGATGGCCAAGGCTCATTTAGAAACCTTTTATGTGAAGATGGATATAGCTAAAGATAAGGTAGATAAGCTGGAACAACAGGTTGAAAAGCTTAAAAAGAGCTTCTATGATAAAAAGGAAGTAGAAAAATCTTTGAGAGAAGAGGTGAAGAGTTGGCAAGAAAGATTTCAAAAAGCTAATAAGTTGAAGGATCAATTAGAAGAACAAAGGAAGTTGCATGAAGATCAGGCAAGAGAAATTCAAAATTTGAAACATCAGCTTCAGGTTGAGAAAACCAAATCCTCAGGGTTTTCCAAAGATGATTTGAAAAGAATAAAGTAGGAGTTGCTTTCTAAAATTCAAGGAAAATGTTTAGGTCTTCAACTTGTAATCGACTACCTGAAGGATGCCAGCCAATTGCTCTCCACCATTCAGAAGGATTTAGATCGAATCATGGGAGAGTTACAGTCTATGGTGATTTCGATAGAGCAAATATACATATTGGTTAGTAGCAGGCTTAATGGTGTTGCTAAACCAATTTCTAATAGAGAGTGGAATCTAGTCGAGGTAGCTTCAAGGATAGTGGTGAAGAAGCACAGGGCAGTCCAGAGAGCTTGGTTGTTGTGTGACAGGATGGACAGAAGAATCAAAGAAATCATTGACATAAATGAGGAGATGATTCATGTTGGTTTCGAAGGACTCTAGAAGGAGGACCACAACTTGTTATCTATGGAAGAAGTTCAGCAGAACATTAAAGATATCTTGCAGGATGAGGCTGAGATTGATTCACTAGAAGAGCCACTATCACAAGAACAAGTTGCTAAATTAATTGTGAGTTACACCCGTTTAAGAGATCTCATGGAAGATCTGGTGATTAAAGGGAATGCTGCTAATTATGAGGATGTTGGGAAGCTACAATATGTTTATAAGCGGCTTAAAGAGACATAAAATCCCTCTAAGGAAGCTTGGAAACATGCCCTCCAGTATTTGGAATCAATGGTCAAGTTGTTGGGGGACACCTCCGGTGAGAATAATCAGAGAGTACAAACTCTAGAAGATGAGGATGAAGGGGGTGTGGAAGAATAAGGATAAGATTGAGCACTTACAGGCCCAGGAGGGGCTCACGCTTAAATCATTTTCATTTTTGTTCGTACATATACATCATTTTTGTATTTCTATTTTTACCCTGACGATTGTCAAAAATAAGCAATAAAGGTATGAAGCCTACAGAACAACATTTTTGTGTGAAGGCATTCTTTGAAATAAAGCCTTATAAAGGAGGTAGAGTTGTGTATAGTTTTGGAAGACAGTAATGGTACTGATATTATGGACACAAGTCTATGGCCGAACAAGTGGGTTTTATGATGTTTTTGGCATGGTTTCTATATGAACCTTTACCCTCTAAGTAGAATTTGGGCTTTCAGAGGGTAAGGTTTGTATGGAAGTTATTCCTTAAAACATATCTTCAAAAATTAGTTTTGTTTTGACTCCTAAGGCCCAATGGATAAGACTCTAGATTCGATTGGCTTTGCGAGAAAATCCACCCGGGAGGCGCCAGAATGTAGGCCCAAAATGGCCACATACTTAGTAAAATTTTGTATAATTTTTACTAAGTGATAAAACTACCATTCCGCTCCGGAACAAGGTTGATAAGATGAATCCGCTCAATAGTCATGCAGTTTTTCTTGTTTAAAATGATTTCGAGGAACTCCATTCCGGGTCCGGATTGAAGAAGGATTGCAAAATCCACAAAATTTTGTGAAAGGTGGTGACGTCAGCAGAGAAAAAGTGCGGAATGGCCCTTTTGCATATACCCGATTCCAGAAACTCTTTTTGCTCTCCACCCTAGATTAGCGCTATCCTCAAATCCACAAAAGTCTCAAGGAGATGATGATGTAAGCAACAGAAAAGTGTGGATTGACAATCCAGAGAATGAACGAGTCTTTTTCTATCCAGAATGAAGATAAGGCGGAATGGCAGAATGATGTAAGAACTTGACTCCGGATCCGGACTGAGGAAGACGCTCATTCTATCCGAAATGGAATCCACAAAAGTTATAAGGAAGAGGTGACATCATCAACATTTTAATGCAGATTGGAAAGGATAAAGTGGAAGATAAAGGGTCCCGGAAGCGGATTCAAGGTTCGAATTTCCAAGATCCGGATTGGATGTTCTGTTGCTAAGTAAAACGATGTCATCTAGCGGATGGGCTTTCAGCTTATACCGGATCTAATCTGGACCATGGGATAAAGAAGATCAATGGTGGAGGTTAGTCTGCTAAATCTGGGCCATTTAAAAGGATGTCCCTACACCAGAACTATAATATATTGGCCAAAAGATGAAGCATCGAGAGTTTCCAAGAAGATCAAACCAGAGGCAGTTGCAGATCGATGGTGGCACTCTACTCCCAAGAAAGATCTATGGAAGTGCATGATCTGGAATGTTCTGAACTATAGTTCTAATGAGCGACCAACAAGTTGCAGAGAACCCATGCTGCCATGGCGGTTTCCCTTTCAACGGATTTCCCGGAGGTCTGACCAATGAGCTAATGCCAGCTAAGTTCTTTGTTGAGCTATTGTAACAAGATTTGATGTATTGTTTCTTGATTTGTAATATGAAAAACTATAAGTAGAGGTCGAACCCTCATTTTGAAGGGTCGGCTCTAGCGTGTTTGCCTGTACCATTGTAAATATTTTTGAAGAGCTGAATGAAAGGAGCAATACATTGATCTTCGCCTCAAGGCTGCGTTTCCATGCTTGATGTCAGAGGTTCGGATTTCATAGTTGTATTTCTGTGAATACTTAGATGGTTAGTTTGTGCCTATCTTGGATTACTAGTTGTTATGAGTAATTGAAATCTGCTTTGAAGTTTGTTCTGTGTTATTAGTAAGTACATTTCTATAAAATCTAGTTTTGGTGAATTCTGCTATTTGGATTATCATTTCCTGGATATTGAAATTGCTTGCTATAACATTTCTCTGTTATGCTTTAATATCTGAAATGAGCTATCTTGGGATAAGGGTTGATCTGAATGTATGTCTTTAATATGGTTTTTTGGGAGCTTTTTATGGTGATGCAATGTTGTTAACCTATCCGTCCACCGATATCTACATCTCTCTAACCCTAACCTTCTCTTACCCTAAACTCCAAGCCCTAATTGAGCATAATTGTGTCAACAATCTGCTAAGTTGACAAGGAACCAACCTACTCTGGAGGTTGGATCGAAAACCCCTATTTTGGTCCTTCCAATGTTGAGTGTTGAGCTACAGCTATCGGGTGCAAGCCTAAATAGAAAGTAGGAAGATAGACAGCCACAGTATCAAGTAAAACTTGGTGCAATTCAGTGCCCAACATGACTATAAATAACCTTATTTGTTTTTGGGTTCCATAACTTATATCCTTTAACACTAGTACTGTAACCCAGAAATATGCATTTTTTAGATTTATAGTCTGTTAGAATCTAATGTGCACTATGCCTTCACCTTAACACTTGTCAATTTCACTTGACATTTGTCATGTTATCATATAGGCCTTATTCCTATATATGTAATCTCATTTATTGTATAATACATCTCATATGTTCTATTCCCAACATTTGGTATCAGAGCCAGGTTCACCATGAATATCATCCTCGCTCATGGTGAACTAAATCTAGAAGGTGACCTATGAGAGACAACATCCTCTGAAGATGACCTGCAGAGGCAACAATTTCAAAAGTGGCTGACCCTAAGGCACCCATGATGATCCTGAGGAACTTAGACAACTGACCCAAAGGAAATAGACCTGAGGAAATGGCTGACCCTGTGGCAACATACTAAGATGTATACACCGTTGATCTAACATTATTCATAGTTGGAGATCCAAGTGCAAAGAGCATGATCCTATACCAAATCATGTAATAAATGAGGATGATAGGGTTCTTTTAATGAATTCAACATTAATATGTAATGTTACCTAATGTTGACTTGTTTGTTTCTATAGTTAGGATAGTGCACATTAAGGGGGAATATTAGAATCTAATGTGTACTATGCCTTCACCTTGACACTTATCAGTTTCAATTGATATTTGTCATGTTATCATATAAGCCTTTTGCTTATATATGTAATCTCATTTTTTGTATAATACATCTCATCTGTTCTATTCACAACATAGTCTAGCTTAGTCCTTTTCTCTTTTGGGACATACATGTAAGCATCAAATCCAAAAACCTTTATATGTTTGAGAGAGGGTTTCTTACCAATCCATACTTCCTATGGAATTTTGTCCACCAAAGTTGAGGTAGGAGATCTATTTATGAGATAATAAATTGTTAACATAATTTGTGTCCAGAATTTCTTTTCTAACCCTGCACCACTTAGCATGCTTCTAACCTTATCCATCAATGTCCTATTCATCCATTCTACAACCCATTATGTTGTGGAGTATACGAAGTTGTTCTCTACCTTTCTATTTCATAGTCCTTGTAAAACTGCTCAAATTCATTAGAGCAATACTCACCACCATTATCACTTCTCAAAAACTTTATCTTTTTCTCTATCTGATTTTCTACTAGAGCCTTAAACTCTTTAAATTTATTAAAAAACCTCATATTTTATTCGTAGAAAATATACCCAAGTCTTTCTTGAGAAGTCATCTATAAATGTATCAAAATAGATATATTTACCTAATGATGGTACTTTTGTAGGTCCAAACACATCACTATGAACTAGATGTAGAATTCCTTTAGACCTTGTAGCACTACTTGGAAACTTGAATCTAGTTTGTTTCCCAAAAACACAGTGCTCATAAAAACAAAATTTAATGGGCAATAAGAAATTCCTTCAGCAATACCTTTCATTTTTAATGTTTGAAGTCCTTTCTAACCAATATGACCCATACATTGATGTCACAACATTATCTTTGTTGTAGAAATACTAAGATCCATTTCTACTATATTATTTTTCTGTACCACTGAAGAGTTATTGCAATTAATACTTACAGTGCTAGCCTCAAATTTGAATAAATTTCCTATGCGAACTCCCCTTGCCAACACCAAATATCCATAAACCATCTTACAACTATCCTTATTGAATACCAAATTTACACCTGCATCATTCATATTACTCACAAATATCAAATTCCTTGCCAAACTTAGAATATGCAACACACTAGGAAGGGTTTTAATTCTTCCATATTTTAGCATCAACTTGACTCTTCCTCAACCTATTATTTTATATGTTGAATTGTATTCCAAGAATACTTTACCTCCATTTATCTTTTCATATTCATAGAACCCCTACCTATGAGGAGTCATATGAAAAGAAGCGCCTGAGTCAATCAACCATGAGTCATCACATTCACTTGAGCCTGCTATAGCTATGAGTAAGTCCCTTGAATATTCATTTATGGTATTCATTTTTGTAGAAGTTTTTTTAGTAGATGATCGATTATTATCAGCATTTTTAGATCTATAGTCTCTTTTATAATGCCCTGCTTTACCATAATTCTAGCATTTCCTCTTTTTTGGGGCAACAGATTTACCCCTAGATTTTGATTTCTTTTCTCTTGATTTCTTTTGTCCTAATTTCTTTTTGCTTATTTCTTGAGAATGATCTCTCACAACCAAGGATTCCTTTTTATGATAATCCTCATTAGATTTTTGTCTCATCTCCTCAGATAACAAAGTTCCTACTATTTCCTCTACTTTCAATATAGATATAGTATTGGTGATAGCCATAACAAGGTTATCCCATGAATCAGGTGATAAACAAGGTAAAGTAATACATTCTTCTTCTTCATCCATTTTTACTTCTACAGAGGTTAATTGACTTACCATAGTGTTAAAAGCATTCAAATGTTTAGCCACAAAGTCACCATCATTTATTTGAAGTGAATACAATTTCTTTTTGAGAAAGAGTTTATTTACTAGTGACTTTGTTTGATACAATGTTCCTAGCTTCTCCCATAACAACTTTGTCATGGTCTTTGTAGATACATTCAATAATACCAAATCATATAAGCACAATATGATAGAGCACCTTGCCTTCCTATCGAATTTTATCCAATCCTCATATATCATTGATGTTGGTTTTTTTCTTGATACTGTAATCCACTAATATCTATAAACCAACAAATCCTCCATATTGAGTTTTCATAACTCAAAATTTATCCATAAATTTTTTAATATCTATCTATGTGCTTCCCATATTTCTCCTTTTCCTTTATCCTTTCGTGTACGGCTCCCACTCAAGAATTAATTTATCATAGGATTAAAACCCTTACTCCTTGAACAAAGCTAAAACCTAGCTCTAATACCAAATGAAGAGAAATAAATAGCCCCGATAAACTAAATCAAAAAGCAGTAATAACAAAATCAAAAGAAGAAGATCACAGATTCACACATTACACAATATTTATCCTGAAAAACATCAACTGAGAAAAAACTAGCCTAAAATTATCTTATTATTGCATTGACTTGACCATATCCAATACAATAATATTCTTCTTTTGTCTCCTCCCAAATCCTAATGAAAGTGTGATATATATAATAAAGGCACATGCACAAATTTTTACAATATCATGGGTGAAAAAGCATGAGCTCAAATATAGTAACCCTAAAATCCCATATGGGTCCAAAAATAACTTTAAAAGCCCTAAAAGTTTTGGTCAGGGGCTATCACCCCCAGACCCCTGCTTTTCAGAGGGCTACCACCCCCGAACCCCTATTCAGGGCCTGACCCAACCTAGAACCCCTACGATTATAGGTATAGAGTGTCTAGTACCTTTTAGTGTTAACCCACCAGAATATCATGGAAAATATTCAACATATTTCCAACAACATCCTCTGCCTTCCTCTTGAATATAATGGTTTCTTCTGGTTTTTGTTGAGGAAGTGATACTGCAACTTTTGTAATGGGAACCTCTGTAGTTTTGGAAGGGGTTGTAGCAGTGAGGTCTATAACTTTATCTTTCTTTTTCTTTTCAATATTTGAAGGGGTATTTGCTTATGTAGCTTTATGTTTAGACCTCCTCCTCCTTGGGGTGACCTCTATAGTACTAGTCTCCTTTGAATTTGATGCAACTATTTCAATATTATCCTTTTGATAACTGGTTCAATGTTGCAAACTAGTTTGTTTTACCCCTTTACAAACATTATTATTCATTTGAAACTCAATAGGTCTATCTTGTTCCTCTCTAAAATGATTAACTATTTCTGTTAGGGTATTTTTACCAGATTTTAAAATCTATAACCCTTGCAATGGTAATTCAATAATTTGAATCAATATTTGTGGTGTTACCTAGATTGCCATGCCACTGATGCTTGCCTAGTTTTTTTGAAGGTTCGTGCAAACTATTCCACTAGCCCTTCAGAGTACCCATCAATTTTGTTCAAAAATGGAATCAATCTCCCTTCTATGAATATGCATAGGGATTCATGATCTCTCTGTAGATAGTTTGCATTTTCAGGCTCAATTTTATTTTTCTTGCCTCCCATCTCTAATTCCTTGTGCTTTGGATTTCCTCATATGATTTGGAGTAAATCGTCTTCTGGTTTGGACCGAACAATTTGTATCTAAGGGGTTATAATACTTCAGCTATGGATTTTAATTTTTTAGAGCACAAAAACTAGCTTCATAACGTGTTGAAGTGTTTAAAAAATTAAATCCCCCTTTACTCGTCATGTGGCAGACTCCTATTCCCCATAGGAACATGAATTACCCATTTGCATTGCTTATGAGTAAATGATTATGGCTTGTTGAGGTGGTAGCTAGTTTTTGGATACATCATGTACCATATGTAATATTTCATTTTTCTAGAGTTTCTTGTTACATGTGCCAATCAATTTTTCATGTCACAAAGCATGTGATGGTTCCCAAGAGATCATTTTTCATTACAACCTAGAAATATGCAACTTGGAATGCATGTCCGAATTTTGTTCTTTCCAACTCGAAATGGTGAAAACATTTTTATTCCATGTGATATTTCATCCTATGCCTTTGCTCATTCTAACGCATGTCCTTATTTTATTTCGAAGGTTAAAAAACCTCCCTCATTCTAGAGCATAAACCCTCTTCATTCTGAAACTATTTTTTGTTTAGAAGCGCAATCTCATTCCAGATATTTCATCATTTTGAAGCTAAATAGTATTCTCATTTTAGAGAATTGTATCATTCTGAAGCTCCTTCAAGCTGTAATTCTCAAACTCTATCTGCTTCTTTCATCCCCTCAAAACAACCTAAAATATTTTATCTCTCATTGACCAAATGGACACCTTTTGGATCAAACCTTATGAATGCTTTATGTACTAATTAGTGACTTTACACATTACATACTAAATATCTATAATGTTTAAAATGTAAAGGGCACATACCTGATTTAACCACTTATCTACATTTGTATAGATGGTTGTTCCTGCTAACTACCAGCAGACTCCTCTACTGAATAAGACAGGTGCAGTTTTGAGAACAGAAAAATAATGATTGTGAGAAAATATGGGATAATGACGGTGAATATGATAAGGTAAACATGCTAGAAAACCAATTTTCATGCAATCCAATTCAGAAGTTCCTCCTAGGAGGTTTTCACTTTCTAAATTATTCATTTTTTTCACTTTTTTTTTATTATTTTTTTTTCATTTTTTTTTTAGTTTTTTTTTTATCTTGCTGAATCCATTGTGGAAGAATTGGTTTCTTCCAACATGAGTACATCCAATTGCTCCACTTGCTTTATAAATTCATCCTTAGTTAGTGGTGTATGGTAGATTCAGAGATGATGCCCATTAACCACTAACTTTATTTGTGAATCATCAATGGGTGAAAGGCGAACAACTCCATTTTCAAAAACTTCCTCAATATGATATGGTCCAAGCCACCTAGTCTGCAACTTTCTAGGAAAGTCTTCATAATTAGAGTCAAACAACAAAGCCCAATCACCTTGCTAAAATTTCCATTGCTGAATGTGACTGTCATGCCATAACTTTCGTTGTGCTTGAATCATCTTAGTCTGGTGCAATGCATTGAGTTGCAAAATTTGGTCTGCTTGTGCCTGTGACAAATAAATACCAACTTTCAAAGCAGTTCAAAGTGTTAGTAATTCAAATTTAATAGGTAAAAGAGGCTTTTTACCATAAACCAATTCATAAGGTGTAAATCCAGTGGTAGATTTCTAGGTAGTATTGTAATTCCAAACTGCTTCAGGTAATTTATCCATCCAATTCCTCTTATGGGAAGCTACTATTTTGGTTAATATTTTTTCTAATTCCTAATTTGTTACTTCAACTTGACCATTTTCTTGAGGGTGATAAGGTGAGGATTTCCTGTGCTTGATTTCATACAATTTGGTGAAGGCTCCAAAAACTTTTGATGTGAATTGAGGTCCCTGATATGTAGTGATAGAATGTGGGGCTCCAAAATGCAGAAGAATTTGGGAATACAAAAAATTAGTAACTTTTTCTTCTCATGCATGCTTAAAAGCTCACACTTCTACCCATTTAGTCACATAATCAGTACATACCAAAATATGCACCTTACCTTGAGAAGGTGGGTCAATAGGTCCTACAAAGTCTAACCCCCACCTCTCAAATGGTTCTATACCTACTTGAGGTTGCAATGGAATTTCATTGGTATAGGTAGGCTTTCCCATTCTTAGGCACACATCACAATGTCTAACATATTTCTTTACATCCTTATGCATGGATGGCCAGTAGTAGCCAACACCCAAGATTTTTCGAATTGTACTCTGTACTGAATAGTTCCCTCCATATGGTTCATCATGACATGCACAAAGAATGTAATACACTTCATCCTTATAGATGGACCTACGTAGAACATGTTCAGGCTTGAATTTAAAGAGTATACCTCCTATCCAATTAAAGGAAGCACTTTTCCTAATTAATTGTTTCTTTTGTTTAGGAGTGAAGTGAAGAGGAATTTTTCATGTAGCTAGATAATTAGCTATATCTGCAAACCATGGATATTGTACAAGAAATAGCAAAAAGTTTTTCATCAAGAAAAGAATCTTCAACCAATTCCCCTATGTCTATGTTTGGAAATCTTGACAGAAAATATGCTACTACATTAGCCTTCCCTAGTTTATTTACTATGGTGATATCAAATTCCTGCAACAGTATTAACCAGTGAATAATTCTTGCACTAACCAGAGGTTTACTCATCAAGTATTTAATAGTAGCATGATATGTATGAATGAATACCTGATATCCTGTGATGTAGTGTCGAAACTTATTGATAGCATATACCACAACCAATAATTCCTTATTAGTAGTAGTGTAGTTATTTTCAGCTTCAGTCAAGTTTTTATTAATGTAGTAAATGGCATAATATTCCCCATTTTTAATCTGACCTAGTGTTGCTCCAATAGCAGTATTGGAAGCATCGGTCTGAATATGTAATGGCAGTTCCCAATTAGGTCATCTCAATACAGGGGGAGTTGTTAATTTCTATTTCAATGCTTCAAAGGACTTTTGAAATTCAATAGACCAAGTAAATTCAGAATCCTTAGTAAGTAATGCAAACATTGGATTAGCTATGGTACTGAAATCAGTAATAAATCTGTGGTAGAAACCAATATGTCCCAAAAAACTCCTTACATCAGTTTGAGTTTTTGGAGGGGGAAGGTATTTGATAGCTTCCACTTTCTTGGGATCAATCTTAATCCCATGATAGGAAATATGATGACCAAGGACAATCCCTTCCTCCATCATTAGAAAATATTTTTTAGGATTTAAATACAAATGGTATGTTTCACAATGTGTTAAAACTTTTTCAAGTTGTTCTAAAGTATAATCAGAAGTTTCCCCACATACTATGAAATCATCCATGTAAATTTCCACACTTTCATTTGTTAAATCAGAGAATATGACCAAAATAGCTCTTTGAAAGGTTTTTGGAGCATTACATAAACCAAAAGGTAGAACCCTATAAGCAAATGTTCCCCATGGGCATGTGAAAGTAGTTTTCTCTTGGTATTTGGGTGCAAATTGTATCTGATTATATCCACTAAATCCATCAAGAAAATAGAAGAATTTCTTTCTAGCAAGGGTATCTAACACTTGGTCTATGAAAGGTAATGGGAAATGGTCCTTATGTGTGACATTTTTTAACTCTCTATAGTCTACACACTCTCATTTTCCCATTTTTCTTCGAAAAATGACCAATGGAGAAACCCACCGACTGTCTGAAATTGGATAAATGAATCCTACATCTAAAAGTTTTTCAATTTCTTCCTTGATAATATCTTTCAAAGCAGGATTCGAACGTCTTTGAGGTTGTATCATAGGTTTAACATATTCAGTGTATATCTTGTGTGTACACACATCAAAGTGGATTCCAGTCATATCCTTGTAACTCCAAGAAAAATCCTGAACATGTTTTTGTAGAAAAACAAATAAATTTACTTCTTGCTCATTAGTCAGCCAGCTATTAATATTCAAAATTTTACCTGGTTGTACTTCTATTTGTTTAATACTTGGATGAATAGAGTTTACTGCTCCATACTTGTTGATTAAAGAATTTAATGGATAGTGATGTGGTTGTAGAGTATGAAATACTCTAGATTATGTTTCAAAAGTGATTCCTGATGGAACCATTCCTTACATAGAATATGTGAAAGAAGTAAGAATATATTGATACCATCCATGTGGTAGTGTGAAAGGGCTTTCTTGTATTGGAATGGATGATAGATGTTTTGAGGTATGCTCTTCATCCTTCCACAGCAAGCGATGAACAATGATTTGATAATCTTTAAGTACTTCTTCCTGTAATGTCTCAACTAGGATAGTTTCATCCTCAAAGATTTCTCTTTCTTGTGAGTTAAGTTCCTCAACATGTTCTTTTACTATTATTGTGGCCAGAGTGGAAACAATTTCATGTTCTTCATAAGACTCATGAAACCATGTCTATCCAAATAATTTGGTTAAATTTTGAGCACGTGGATAGAGGAAAATATTTTTGAGATCAATATCATTTGAAATAGTCATTTCACCATATCTGTAGTCTATAAAAGCAGTTGTTGTGGCAAGCCAAGGCCTTCCTAGAATGATGGGATAACCATTAACTGAATTTCTAGGTTGAAATACTAGGAAATCTACAGGATATTCCAAAGAAGAAACTTCAATGGAAATGTCTTCTAGTATTCCTTTTGGTTTGGAAACTTACCTATATACCATTTCCAAAACTATAACTGTAGGACTGAGATTATTGAGCTACAATTTTTGCATTGTATATTTAGTCATTACATTAATTGCAGCACCAAGATCAATCAACACATTTGGAATTTGCATTAGCCCAATAGTTATTGTGACAAATGGACTCCCTGTATCACTATATTTTGGAGGAACAAGTTTTCCAGACTGTAGGTCAGCCTGTTTCCCTTATACTTACACAGTTTTAGGAAAGGCCTTCTTTTTGCTAGGTTTCTGAATACACAACTCCTGAATGGTTTTCTTAATTAATGGCACATCCTTTATTACTTACAACAAAGGAAGGAATATAGTAATTTTATTAAGTTCTATGACTAACTCTGATTCAAGGATAGTTACAGTATAATCAAACCTTTCAGAATATGGTACCATTCCTACAGGGGGTACATATTTCACCTGCACATTTTTTTATTTTTCTTTATCTTTTTACAAAGTTGTTGGTGATTGTTCAAGGTTGGAAGTTTCTTGTTTCCCATAAATTTCTTCAATGGTAGGTGAAGCAGGGTCAGGTAAGACCTTCCATGAATGCAATTGGATATTACTACAACCGAGTACATGAACTACAATAGTTTCTTCAAACTTAGCTTCATAAATAGGGGCTGTTTTTGTGGTATTATTTGGGTTAGCCATAGGCTGAGCTAGAAGTGGAGGTTGTTTTACTGGTTGTGCTTGTTGTGGTTGCATTATTCCCTAAAAATTATTATTAGGAGTAGGTAGCAGGTTTTGGGTTTATCCTTGATACCTTTGCTACCCTTGATTGATGGGTATTGTTTCCCCCATCTTTGTCCATATTGTTGATTTTATGTCCAAGATGGATTAGCTGGTGGATTTTTCCATCTAGAGTGTGACCAATCTTGAGGAGTTGACCATGATTGATTCCAAGGTTGTGAGGGTGGTTCTGCATATCCCCATGGCGTATTCCAAGGATTTTGTCCCCATCCTATAGGAAAACAAGGGGTATTTTGATAATTTTAAAAAAATTTGCATTGTCTTTGTCCAAGAACATTAAGTTCTTCAGTCTGGGTTTCCAAAATGCTTTTGAGTTGAGGTAGCAGATGGCATTTATCAGTTATATGTCCCTTTGAACAAATACCACAAATAGTTGAGATATAAGTTCTATTTAAGGGACAATCTTGTAAAGCATGCTTGTTTCTACATCTTGGGCAATAGATAGCCAAGGGTGGTGTAGAGTCAAATTTTACATTTCTCTCCCCTAATGCGGAATTCAACTAGACAAGATTATTAGTTTTTATTTTAGCCATTTCTTCCATTAATTCTGTGATGTCATTATTATTAGATTTTCGTTTCTTTCTTCTTTTCCTAGTGCAAGAATAATTTCTACATAACTCTACAATATCATTAATTTCAAGTTGATTCACATCTCCTTTTCCCATTAAATCTAATACTTCCTTGGAATCATCCTGTAAACCTCTCAAAAATATAGTCTTCAACAGGTCGGATTCTACAGGACCACATCTCTTTTGGATAAAGGTAAATCTATCAAGATAGTCCTCTAAATTCTCATCCTCTTCTTGTTTAATCTGAAACAATTCATCCTTCCTATTCCACACTCTACAATACTCCTGATATTTATCCAAGAATATAGTTTCCATTTGTTCCCAAGTGTGGATTGAATCAGGTTCAAGACTCATAAAATAGCGTAAAGCTGCATCTTTAAGTGTATATGGAAAACATTTTAGTTTTTGATTGTCATTTACATAGTCATAAGTCTGACATAGAACCTTAAATTCAAACAAGAATTGGTCAGGATCCTCAGAGATAATTCCCCTAAAGGTTGGCAATACAGAAGGTGAAATTGTTTTTATAGGATAATTCTAAGTAGGATTCAACCGAATAGGATATTAAAAAGTTCTAGTAGGGTTTTCACCTAGAACTATAACATCTCTATCATGTTATTTTGCCATAGTGTCCCCCTCACTTTTAACTTTTGCAATTTGTTCAGATGGACCAGGTCGAGAGGGATGTCTGGAAGCAAGTGCTTCTAAGAGTTCTTCTTCCAAGGGTCCCAAGATTTTGGTTGATGAAGAAGATGATTCTTATTTAAGTTGTTCAGGGATTTCATACACAGGCAAGTCTGATCATGAAAAACATCTTTCTAGGAAAGAGTTGGTTCTTCTGATAAACCTCCCTCTTTTATCTCTTGGTCTATGAATTCATGCTCATTTACTAAATCAACTAAATTACAAGTGTCCAAGAATGGTTACTTGTATCCAAATAAAAATTCTTGGCCTACTTTACTTCTCCTAAAAACACCTTGATGTCCTTGGCAACGACACCAAAAATGATGAGTATCGTCAATCACACCATTTAATCATTATAATTTTTAGTCCAAGGCCACGGTGTCCTATGGTTGTATAAAATAATAGAGGTAAGAAGCTTGTAGGTCAGTGTACTCAAGAAATGGCTTTATTGATAAGATAAATCAATTTTTGGGGTTTTCGGTGTCACCTCAAATCCTATGAACTGAATTAGAATCCTAATTACATTTACTAAAACAAAATTGTAGAAATGGAAAGATTACACAAGATTGAAACTAATTACTCTTGCAAAATCATAAATAATAGAAATGAAACTTATTCATGTTTAAAAAATGGAAATGATAAAAAGTAACTCTTAATTACATGAATAGAATTAAGAGTGCTGAAATGAAATGTTGCAACAATGAAACAAATAGAAAACAATGAACATAAATGGAAATACCAAGAACTTGAAATAATTTCAGAAAATAGGGAAAAGTGTTGTAAGATTTAGAAGCCTATGTTAGGTGATCAATTTCCTTGCATCTACACACACATTTCATACATCTACAAAAAACATGGTTAAAAAATGAAATGGAAACTGACAAGTTTCTGCTAACCTACTGCAACAAGAAATAAACAGAAACTGTCAAAAGTTGATCTCTCTCCTGGGCCTAGAAGTGGGCCCTTGCTCCCTGATATATAAGAAGACAAGAAGACTACTCTAAGCTAACTAATTTTCACTCATTCACTCAAGAATATAATTACATGGATAAACTACATTTTTTATTGAATTTGAAATAACATTACAACAATGCAGGACAAATCCTGTAGAATCACTGCTCTATTACAACTAAAAAAATTCTTCTATTCCTATCCTTCTATGCAAACATATATATGCTAAACAAATATGGGATATTATTATTTATACTATTCTATTACATATTTGGATTCGTTCTATTGCTACTTTTTAGGGATTCAACAACTGTGCTGAAGCTGTCTTTCTAAAATGCAGGAAACTGTTCTACTACAACTTATTCATTTCACTTGTTGGGAATAATATATTGGAAGAAATGCATTGGAAGAGGTGATAAAACCTCTCATACAGCTATATCCATCTTCATTTTTCCATTTTCCACCTTGTCGACCATTCTGTTGGTATTTTTGACCAAAACTGGTTCTGCTCTGCTCATTCCGGAGCTGCTCTGGAATATCAGGTAGTGTAACAGTTCTGATGCTTATCCATGCATCAATTGCTTAGGAATATGGGTTTGACCAACCATATAGTCTTATTAAGTGCTCATAATACTAATTCCATAGGTTTCACATGCTGACATTGACAATTTCCAAGCCATGCTATTTATGTACAACTGGATGGAATTTGTATGGTCAAATTCTATTTTCTGCACAGTCAGCCTAGTTTGAATAGGTTTTGGCACATTTTTACAATTAAAATAGGTTAGAAGGCAAGGAAAATAGATATCATGATACCAAAATATGATGGCAAGCCGGGATTCGCATGAACACATTCACAATAATTTCACTGAATTTTCATTAATTTGCTTAATACAGTCTTACAGCAGCCTTCCCAGCATACAACTTCTCTTTCCCAATCCCGAACTTCACCATCCTCCCCTTACAAAAATTTTGGTCTTTTTTTAACGAGGCCCCCGATCCTCTAGGCCATCAATGCTCTGCCTAACCATTTTCAAATTCGAATTTTCCCTCCCTCGGTCGAACTTCCAAATTTTTGTCATAAAGGGGCCATTGTCCGACCCACCATGAGAAACCCCCATTAATGATCTTCTCTGACCTGCAAACGCCGCCTTGCTCAGATCGTCCTTCTCAGTCTCTGTTACGCCCATAATGTCCATGCTCTGTACTATTGCGAAAGCCATCCCCCTCTTTAATACACGCGGTCGTCAATTTTAAACTTTAACCTTCGCGACAGCCGCGCGTCTAACTCTAGCTCGGTATTCAACTGGCCACGTCACCATAAGACACGTGGAGACCACGTGTCACTGCAGCTTGCCTTCTCACCAGCCTTCGTGTTTTCATAAGCTTGACTTCCTATCAGTCGCGATATCGTGACATGTCACGATATCGCGACCCACTGTCTTCCCGCCTTCATTTTGGCAAACAAAGCCGCGATATCGTGACATGGCACATATCGCGACCCAAAGATCAACCTTTCTCTTCTTTGCAAGACACGTCGCGATACCGCGACGTCGCGATATCGCGACGTCGCGATATCGCGACCAAACCAACCTCCCTTCAAGTCTGCACCGCCCTTTGTTTTCTTTTGATATCACGTCGCGATATCGCGACGTCGCGATATCGCGACCCAAACTGTCCCTTGCCCATGCCGAAGTCTTGGGGTCGCGATTTCGCGACTCCAACTTAACCTTTGCCTTGCTTTTGAAAACTTCCCCGAAACTTACCTCCTTTTACAAAACTTCCCACGAGGAAAGGTTTGGAACCACACTAAATTCAAAGTACTTAGAAAATAAAATAAAAGAATTTGGAGGATGCAAGATTGCCCTTCTCACACCGGATGCTCCTGCATCAGACACCCGGGGTAGATTAGAAGTGAGCCTCACTTCTGTTTTGTTGGGGGAAGACCCAAGCGGTCAACCTCCGTCTTCGACACCCAAGTTGCATCCTCAACAGGTCTGCCTTTCCACTTAACTAAGTATTCAGAATATTGTCTATTTCTGGTGCTTCTGCCCTCACGAGTATCCAATATCTCTTCAACCTCATTGGTGGTTGGAGTAGATGCCAAAAATTGCCACACTTCTGCACTAGGTGCCTCTGCACTTTCCCCTTCATGGTACTCCACTAGATCTGAAACATTGAAGACAGGCGAAATACCAAGCCAACTTGGCAATTCCACTTCATAAGCATTTCCTGACTCCCGTTTTCCCAGTATTTTGCATGGCCCAAATTTCTTCATCTTCAATTTGTTATAAGTCTTGGCAGGAAATCTCTCCTTCCTGAGATGCACCATAACCTCATCTCCCACCTTGAACTCCTTGAACCGCCGCTTCTGGTCCGCCCTTGTCTTATACTGAGTGTTCATTTTTACAATCTGTTTCCTCACTTCCTCATGCAGACTTCTCATGTGTTCTGCAAATTCTTCTGCCTCGGCACTACACTTTTCTGTCCTGTCCAACTTCCTCAGTTCAGATACATTCCTCGGGCTGTGTCCATATACTATCTGGAAAGGAGACTTATTGGTGCTCTTATTGACTGAGCTGTTATATGCAAATTCTGCTTGCGGTAAGACCAAATCCCAACCCTTGGGTTGATCCACTATCAAACATCTCAGTAAATTACCCAGGCTTCTATTGACCACCTCCGTCTGCCCATCAGTCTGTGGGTGGTATGCTGAACTGAATTTCAGGTCTGTCTTCAATTTCTTCCACAGAGTTCTCCAGAAATACCCAACGAACTTTGTATCTCTGTCCGAAACTATACTTCTTGGTAGACCGTGAAGTCGTACCACCTCCTTGAAGAACAATCCAGCAATGTGAACTGCATCACTTGTCTTCTGGCAAGGAATAAAATGTGCCATTTTGGAGAATCGGTCAACCACCACAAATACAGAGTCATTTCCCCTCTGTGTTCTCGGCAACCCGAGGACAAAATCCATGCTTATATCCTCCCATGGCCTCTCAGGTGCAGGTAAGGGCTGGTACAGTCCTGTGTTTTGCCTTACACCCTTTGCCATCTGGCATACTCTGCAACCTTGCACAAACTTCCGCACATCCTGCTGAAGCTGTGGCCAGTAGTAATTTTCCTCCACCAGGGCAATGGTCTTATCCCGACCAAAATGCCCAGCCAGTCCTCCACTGTGTTTTTCTTTAATTAAGTTCTCCCGCATAGAGCTCCTTGGAATGCATAATTTGCTTCCTTTGAACAACATTCCATCTTGGATCAGGAAATCCAACCATTTTGTTCGGTCCACCGTAACAGGTGTTAAGCAAGCCTTCCAAGCTTCTAAAAAATCCGGATCTGCAGGGTACAAATCATTCAGTTCTTCAAACCCCACTACTTCGACTGTTAATCTAATCAGTAAAGTCTGCCTTCTGCTCAAGGCATCTGCAACTCTATTTGACTTCCCACTTATGTGTTTTAGCACAAAGGTATAACTTTGGAGGAACTCCACCCATTTCATGTGCCTTTGATTCAGTTTTGTCTGACTGTTAATGTACTGTAAAGCCTGATGGTCAGTAAATAGTACAAACTCCTTTGGCAATAAATAGTGTCTCCACTTTTTCAGAGCCTGAACTATAGCATAAAATTCCTGATCATAGACTGAATACCTTTTTCGAGCATCATTTAACTTTTCACTGAAATAAGCAACTGGCTTGCCTCCTTGACTCAGTACAGCCCCTATTGCACTGCCACTGGCATCACAGTCCACCTGAAATACTTTGCCAAAGTCTGGAAGTGCCAAAACTGGCTGTTCTGTCACTTTTCTCTTTAATGTATCAAAACTCTTTTCAGCCCCTAATGTCCACTTGAACTCCTTTTTATCCCCCCTCATTGTTTCTGTGAGAGGTGCACAAATACTGCTGAAGTTCTTTATGAACTTCCTATAAAAGCTGGCCAAACCATGAAATGACCTGACTTCTGTTGTGCTTCTCGGGGTAGGCCACTCAATGATGGCTCTTACCTTCTCTGGGTCCATTTTCAGGCCGTCTGCTGAGATTACAAATCCCAGGTATACTAACTCCTTCTTGACAAAATTACACTTTTTCAGATTTATTAACAACTGCTCTTCCCGCAGTTTCTCAAAAACTCTCCTGATGTGCATCAGGTGTTCCTCCAGGGTCTGCTTGAATATCAATATATCATCTAAGTAAACAATAACAAACTTTCCCAAGAATTCCTTCAGTACTTCATTCATCAGCCGCATGAAAGTACTTGGTGCATTGGACAGCCCAAATGGCATGACCAACCACTCATATAAGCCTTCTCTTGTCTTGAAGGTTGTCTTCCATTCATCTCCCTCTCGGATACGGATCTGATGATAGCCACTTTTCAGGTCAATCTTTGTGAAGTATTCAGCTCCACTTAAACAGTCCATGATATCATCCATTCTTGGCAACGGGAATCTGTACTTAATAGTAATTTTGTTGATGGCCCGTGAATCTGTACACATCCTCCATTCCCCATCCTTCTTTGGCGCCAGCACTGCAGGTACTGCGCATGGACTCAAACTTTCTCGGATCAATCCCTTTTCTAATAATTCCTGGACCTGTCTATTTAATTCTTCAGTCTCTACAGGTGTCATCCTGTGTGCAGCTTTATTTGGCAAGCTTGATCCTGGTACTAAATCTATATGATGGCTAATTTTCCTCACAGGGGGTAAACCCTCAGGCACATTGTCAGACACAATATCTGGAAATTCCTCCAGCAGATTTAGAACTTCTGCTGGGGTATCCTGGCATTCCTTCCCCCTAACTCTAGGGATTATTGCATAACATAAATGTTCGTGCTTCAACCCGTTCAAAAACTCTCTCCCCTCAACTAAACAGACTCTGGAACTGTCACATACCTTTTCATCCGCATCCTTTAAGGGCTTTAGTTTATGGCGTACACCATTCTTTGTCAATGAGTAGGTGTTGGCACGGCCATCATGCACTGCATTTCGGTCGAACTGCCAGGGCCTCCCCAACAACATGTGGCAAGCATCCATGGGCAGGATGTCACACGAGGACCTCATCACAATAATTTCCAATGTTAAATTTAATGGAACACTTGCTCATTGACCAAAGCTCCGTGGTCCTTCTGTAACCATGCGACCCGGTATGGGTGTGGGTGCTTCTTCCTTTCTAAGCGTAACTTTGTAACCATTTCCTCAGAAACCAGGTTATCCGTGCTACCATTATCAATAATGATATTGCAAACCTTGCCCGCACATTTACATCTGGTGCGGAATAAACTTTTTCTCTGGTCTGTGTCCTTCTCCTCGTTCAACAGGACTCTTCTTACAATCATTGTTTCTCCTCTCTCCGCATCTTCGAAATGCTCAGACTCAGCACCTTCTTCTGCCACAGCAGCTCTGGCTGGACCTTCAGGCCTCTTGTTCGTTCTCTCCCGGTGTTGTGGACATTCGAATGCACGATGCCCTTCTTCACCACAGTGGAAACATGTTCCACGGAACACTCCCCTTACAAACCCCCGTCCAGATCCACCCCGTCCTCTTGGGTAGCTATTTTGGTCCCGGGGCTGATAAACATCCTCCTCTCTTTGATCTTGGTTATTACTGGCTTCCCCAGCCTTCTTCGGATCTTTATACTTTTCTCCACTGGTCCTCCCACCAGTTCTTCCACCACGGCCCCTTCCTCTTTGTTTGCCTTCAAACCGCCTATTCAGTTTTTCTTCTACCTTTAAGGCAAACTGGTAAGCATCCTCAATGGTGCTTACCCGAACTAGGCTCAGCTCTTCCTGGATGCCGAGTCTCAACCCATTGATATAACGGGCCACCTTTTCTTTGTTCGCCTCTAAATGCCCCGTTCTAATGGAAATCTTGTAAAACTCTTCGGTGTACTCTTGGACAGTTCTGTTCGTCTGCCTCAAACTCTGCATCTTTCTTAACAGATCCAACTCGTAGTCTGTCGGGATGAACTGTCTTTTCAGCTTCTCCACCATTCTGTCCCATCTGGTTATTCTCTCCTTCCCTCGTCGGTTCCTCTCCAACTGTATCCCCCTCCACCAAATGCTGGCGTGACCCTTCAACTTGGTCTTAGCAAATCTGACCCGATTAGGGTCCTCAACCTCCTCGTACTCGAAATATTCCTCTAAATCATTTATCCAGTCAATTACTTCTTCTGGATTCAAGTTACCCGAGTACGTGGAAACCTCCATTTTTGGTTGCTTTCCAATCTGAGAGATGGCCTTGTATAACCGAGCTTGTGCAGGGTCCATAGCCTCTTCCTCCTCCTCAGATTGGTCTTCCTCTTCAACTTCGTCCTCACTTTCCTCATCCCTTCCGGGCTCGTGCCTTCTGCGTAATTCTGCTTGCAGGGCTTGAACTTGCCTCTGCAAGGCCCGAAAGTCTTCGGCCGGTACTACATTCCCGACTCCGCCACGGTTTCTTCGTGGAGGCATTGTATTTTATCTTATTTATTTATTTATTTTTTTTTTAATTCCTCCCACAGATCCTGGTGTAACTGCCTCTCTCCGGCGATCTGTTACACGCTCAGGAGCTCCCGCTCTGATACCACTTGATGGCAAGCCGGGATTCGCATGAACACATTCACAATAATTTCACTGAATTTTCATTAATTTGCTTAATACAGTCTTACAGCAGCCTTCCCAGCATACAACTTCTCTTTCCCAATCCCGAACTTCACCATCCTCCCCTTACAGAAATTTTGGTCTTTTTTTAACGAGGCCCCCGATCCTCTAGGCCATCAATGCTCTGCCTAACCATTTTCAAATTCGAATTTTCCCTCCCTCGGTCGAACTTCCAAATTTCTGTCATAAAGGGGCCATTGTCCGACCCACCATGAGAAACCCCCATTAATGATCTTCTCTGACCTGCAAACGCCGCCTTGCTCAGATCGTCCTTCTCAGTCTCTGTTACGCCCATAATGTCCATGCTCTGTACTATTGCGAAAGCCATCCCCCTCTTTAATACACGCGGTCGTCAATTTTAAACTTTAACCTTCGCGGCAGCCGCGCGTCTAACTCTAGCTCGGTATTCAACTGGCCACGTCACCATAAGACACGTGGAGACCACGTGTCACTGTAGCTTGCCTTCTCACCAGCCTTCGTGTTTTCATAAGCTTGACTTCCTATCAGTCGCGATATCGCGACATGTCGCGATATCGCGACCCACTGTCTTCCCGCCTTCATTTTGGCAAACAAAGCCGCGATATCGCGACATGGCGCGATATCGCGACATGTCGCGATATCGCGACCCAAAGATCAACCTTTCTCTTCTTTGCAAGACACGTCGCGATACCGCGACGTCGCGATATCGCGACCAAACCAACCTCCCTTCAAGTCTGCACCGCCCTTTGTTTTCTTTTGATATCACGTCGCGATATCGCGACGTCGCGATATCGCGACCCAAACTGTCCCTTGCCCATGCCGAAGTCTTGGGGTCGCGATTTCGCGACTCCAGCTTAACCTTTGCCTTGCTTTTGAAAACTTCCCCGAAACTTACCTCCTTTTACAAAACTTCCCCGCAGGAAAGGTTTGGAACCACACTAAATTCAAAGTACTTAGAAAATAAAATAAAAGAATTTGGAGGATGCAAGATTGCCCTTCTCACACCGGATGCTCCTACATCAGAATAGAATACACATCAACATACATTATTGCCTATTCAAATAAATATTTACTTGCTAAGTAAATCAACTAAAACAATGTAAAAAATGCAAAAAAATGATCAAAATAGAGTGTTATGCTCTTGAACATCTAAACATGTAAATAGTAATACATAATGCATTCCATCATAAAAATTAGCACAAAACATAACATAAGGTTTATCAAATAGTTTATGAAATATCCAAAAATGGTCTATGAATGAGGCAATTTTTGGCCTCATCATGGATCACCTTGATGAAGTCCACAAGATGACTTGAAGAAACCAATAAAAGAATCATTGATCAAAATATAATATTTTGAAGTGAAGTGCTATAAAAATATTTAATCCATTCACACCACCTCTAATTAAAACCAAACTTTCTAATAATATCATGTAGAAAATTCTAAGAAACCCTATCATATGCTTTTTTCATATCTAATTTCATAAGCATACCTGGTTTTTTCATGGAATGAAGAGAATTTATGGCCTCTTATGCAATGATTATGCCATTGAAATTTTTTTTACCACAAACAAAACCACCTTGTTCCTTTGAGATAACACAACCTAGAATGCCTTTCAACCTATTTTCTATAATTTTTAAAATGATCTTATAAATCATATTACAAAGGCTTATTGGATAAAATTTCTCAAAAAAAATTATCTTTCCTTTCTTAGGAACCAATGTAATAAAATTTTTATTGATATCACTTATTATGGATTTCCTTTTTTGGGTCTCTTCAGCTATAGCTAACATATCACTCTTTAATAAATCCCAAAAATTTTAAAAGAAAATTGGAGGAAATCCATATGGGCCAGGTGTCTTGTTAGGATGGAAAGAGAAAATTTCTTCATATAGCTCCTCCACAGGTATCTTCTTCATCAAGCTTTCATTTTATCGCTATGTGATAATTTATGGAATATTTTTTAAAATATATATTGTGCCTTCTTATCTTTCCCTGTATCTAACAAAAAAAATTGAAATAATTTTGCTTCCTTTTTTATTTCTTCATACTCAATATTTCTTCCATCTAGAGTTAATATATTTTTGATGTGACAAATTTTTTTTTCATTGTATTTCTATATCCTTCTTGAGCCATTTCTCTCTATATTTTTAGAACCAATATGACTCATGTTTCAATGCATTATGATAATCAGAGAGTAATTATTTTTCTTTCACATAAGAATCATGATCCATACCATGAATTATTACTATCTCCTATAAATTTTTGTGCTTAGATTCAAATTTTTTTCTTTGAAAAAAGTTACCAAAAGATTTGATATTCCAAATTTTCATTTACATCTTCAAATATTTCATATTTTGAACAAATGTGTACATATATGGTCCTTCAAATTTTGTTTCATCCCACCATAACATAACCATTTAGAAGAAACTGAGTCTTAGAGCCACATATATTGGAAGTGAAATGGATTTAGATGACCATTATTAGGTAAATCAAAAGTCAAAAGAATGGATTTGTGATCTGATCTTGCTCACAATAAAATGTATAAAGAGATTGTATACTTTATTTGTAACCATTTACTGGATAATAAGAATATATCTAATATTTATGCTATAGGAGTTTTACCAATGCATCTATTATCCCATGTATGTTGAAAACTTGAAGGACTAACATCCCATAGGTCATTTGAATTTATGAACGAAGAAAAATATTGTATTGATTTTGACCATCCTAAAATACCATCCTTCTTTTTCAATGGAGATAGAATAATGTTGAAATTACCCCCAAGAATCCATATATCACAATGAATCATAATTGTATTTGAAAAATATGCTAAGGTCCTTCCAACATATTTTACAAGGTGTAACTATAGTTGGATCATATACATTTATAACCCTAACTTTGATGTTTTTCTCTTTCTGAAGAACACAAGTTTATAATTATAGGGGGGGTGAACAGTATAAGATAAAAAATTTCATTCCAAATGATAACAACAATAATATAAATGCAATAATAAATCAATGCACAATTTCCATACACATAAGAGACAATTTTTTTACGTGGAAACACCCTCTCGGGAGAAAACCATGACAAAATATTGCTTATATTTTTCTTCAATAAATTTCATGGGCACCAACCCATAGGAGACACCAATACCCTATAAAATTTCATGGACACCAATCCACAAGAGACACAAATCCCCTATACAAGTTCATGGACACCAATCCATAGGAGAAACCAATCCCCTATACAAGTTCATAGACACCAATCCACAAGAGACACCAATCCCCTTTCTCAAGTTCATGGACACCAATACCTAGGAGACACCAATATCCTTGCTCAAGTTCATGGATGCCAATCCACAAGAGAAACCAATCCCTTTACTCAAGTTCATGGACACCAATCCATGGGAGACACCAATCCCCTTGCTTAAGTTCATGGACACCAATCCACAGGAGACACCAATCCCCTTGCTCAAATTTTCTCCAAAACCTACTCACAAACACTACTCAAATCTACTCCAAAACCTGCTCACAAATACTGTTCAAATCTGCTCCAAAACCTACTCATAAACACTGCTCAAATATGCTCCAAAACCTTCTCACAAATACTGCTCAAATCTACTCAAAAATCTGCTCACAAACACTGCTCAAATATGCTCCAAAACATGCTCACAAACACTGCTCAAATCTGCTCCAAAAATTGCTCACAAACACTGCTTAAATCTGCTCCAAAATCTGATCAATAATGGCATCAAGTTCTTCACCTTTTCTTGAGTTTGCTTTCTTCAACTAAAAGGCAATTTAGGCATATTATACCCAAAATTCTTTTAACTTCACGAACATATAGAGGATGATATGCACTAGTGTAGAAAGCTTCAAATGGACAATACGTTCTTCACATTCATTTAGTCTTTCACTTCCACATATATCACATTTATTACATGTTAAAGATAGCCCAAGTCTAGTATTAAATAACTTACTTGTGTGCTGAATTGGAGATGCTAATACCTTGCTTTTCTTCCACTATCATGTGCACTTTTTCTTCTTATTAAGTTGGCTGAATTGTCCTTCCTTGAATGCTTGGGTGAATATGTGTACTTAATCCTATTACTCTCTTTTTTGATATCTTGACTTGTTTCAAATTTGTGCCTTCCAAATCTACCTCAATAATGATGATCTTCCTTTTGCATGTGCTTTTCAAATCTGCCTTAATAATGATGATCTTATTTTGAAACTTATAAAATAAAAATTTGTAACAACATGAATCCTTATATCTCCCTTTTAAAATTTGTAAAATAAAACTTTATAATAACAACATGACTCCTTATATATCCCCTTTTATAACTTGCAAAATAAAACTTTATAATAACAACATGACTCCTTATATCTCCCCTTTTATAACTTGCAAAATAAAACTTTATAATAACAACATGACTCCTTATATCTCCCTTTTATTAAATTTAATTAAAAACTTTACCCTTACCTTACACAAAAAAACTTAGCAAGTCATGGATGAGATTCGACCTTCTGACCTCTAGTAGCACAATGCCCTAACATGGGATTATGACCAATTGAGCTAACCCAACGGTTGAAACCAAAAGGGCACAATAAAATATATGGATCCTTCATCTTGTTATCTCGAACAACAAAACCATAGCAAAATAGGCACCGATGGGATTCAACCTTTGAACCTTCTGCACCACATCATCCTAACACAGGCTCGTAACTGCCTAGGCTAACCACCTGATTCAGATTAAAGTGGCACAATAAAATATTTAAACCTTTCATACCTTGTACTTTAGTCACACGACAAAAAGCCATTGAGGGGATTCAAATGTTGGACCTTCTGCACCGCAGTGCTCTAACACAGCCTAGCAACCGATTGGGATAACCCAACAGTTGATATCAATGTGGCACAATCAAATATTTAAAGCCTCCTTTGGATTGCTGCTACACCACCTAACTCGCGCTCCTCTCTAGGACATCCTCCCTTGTATTCTACTCATAGCTCGATCTCCTCTTGAAGGATATTTGAATTACTTGCATTTTGCAAAATGAATTATTACCTCATATTAATATGTTTTTCTTTTGTTATTCATGTCCAAGGAGGTCGGCCCATGCATATTATAATATTTAAACTTTTATATATTTAAATATAAACCTTCCACTTTAATACTTAAATAGTTCATTTAAATATTAAATCACCCTTGAAGATATTTATCAATGAAAACTAAATAATTATAACACTTTCTTATAAAATAGTCCAGCAACCGAATTACTTTTTTCTTCTAATGGTTGTCCATCCCATTTGCATTTATTCCATATTATTGTTGATTATTTATGACATTAACCATTATTTTTATCTTTCTATCTTAACTTACCCCCAAACTAGTTTTTTTGGTAAATTAATAATTATATTAAAAAATAGGGCATTTGAAAGGTGCCCCAACGCCTTGTACATCAAAGGAGCAAAAAGGAACAGACGAAAAGAACCCACATAACTGCTTGCTAAAACAAAAAATTACATCCTCAAACTCAAAGGAACAAAAAGAAGCAACCTTTGACAGAAAGGAACTGAGAGAAATAGGCAGAAATATGATAGCACCCAAAAATAAGTGATCCTCCACCACAGAGGAACTCAAAAAGAAATGATCCTCCACCATAGAGGAACCCGAAAGCAGAGGAAAAGCCTTCAGCCATCAAGGGGGATGTCCATCTGCATGAGAGATGAAGCAACACCTTCCAGGCCAGCATATTTTGCATCTATTTTTGAAATCTCTTTAGTACTATCCTTAAGAATAATGGTATAGGCATCCTTAGCAATTTCCATTACATCATCATCGTTAGCAACATCTTTGATGTCAGTTTTGGTATCCAAGGATACCTCAGTGCCGGCCAAGACTGGATCATTATCAAAATTGTCACAGAAAAACAAGAGGCTTAGTGCATGACGTTGTTCTTTGAGAGTTGATATCACCTTTCCAATGGCCAAATGAGCAGTTTCAAGATGATCAATGGTGGCTGAAGTTGCATGCACAACCAACTTGTGAAGATACCTTTCAACTAGGTCAGGAGAATTAGACTTATCCTTTGGAGTTTTTACAGAGGTGGATGGAGGGGTTTTGGCAATTTCTTTGTGTTTCAGCCTCTGGGAACTACGGACAGGGGTCATTTCAACTTTGGCCTTCTTCCTGGTGGAAAAATCAGAAATGGATTTGCCCCCTTTGTCTTTTCTTTTGGATCTGGTATTTTTTGGGCTCGGGGTTGAGGAAGAATTCTCTTCCTCAGACTCAGGGGTAGGAAGGTTGCCTGAAGGGAAATGCAGAAGGAGGAACTTGTATAGGACTTTAAAAAGACCCTGGTGACAAGGTTTGGCTTCATATTTCTTGGAATGATTGGTAGTGATAGTATAGTCCATGGACCAGAATAAGGCGATAGGAATGTTCATCATTTTTGAATCCCGAAAATGATTTACAAAAGCTAGATGATAACAACATAGTTGGGACTCGGGGTTGTCACAAGTAAAATATTGCATTATAGGCTTTAAAATTTCTTTCCAGGGTGTTGACAAGTGATGGCAAAACAAACCTTTTTTTACCTTCTTGTGAATAGGTGATTTTTTTTTGAAATGAGTCAACTCCGCCTCCCAGTTGTGCTTGTTTCTTCTGATAACTTTTCCGTCCAAATCTTGCCCCGTCAGGTCCACCAGCAACTCGAAGGAAATCTGGAACTGGATGTCGTGGATGGAAACAAAGCCATTGTCCCAAGTTGTCATGAAAGCCTTAGTAACCTCCTCATCCACACCGTAGAACATGTTGAAGAAATCAATGATTCCTTTTTTATCTTTAAACATATCAGTGGAGATGGAATCCAGTTCAAGAGTCTCAGGCTCAATGAACACAACTTTCCCTTCCTTCATGATTGCAAAAGGAATTAAGGAAGGAAAGAAATTGAAGGTAAAAAAACATAGGCCTAAAGGAACAGAGACAAAACAGTGCATCCACTGATAAAACCACAATAGGAATAAATAGAAGGTAGTACTTGGCCAAAAAGGAAAAAACTGCCAGAAAGGATAATATTGGTTAGGGCAGTAGGCACAACACAAAATAGGGTGATAAAGGCGGGTAGGAGCAATAGGGAAAAACACCATTCCATGGAAAATGGAGCTTCTGGTAATACTGACGCAATGAAGCCAATGAGAAAAGTAGGCACGGTAAGCAAAAAGGATTGGGATGCTCATCCCAGGAGGCCTCGGGAGAATGCGAAAGATAAAGCATTGAGAAAGGGTTCTCAAAAAGGCAAAAGGACAAACATCAATCCACACGAGAAAGAGATGATTAAAAAATAAGGTGGACCTAACATCGGGATTCCTCATGGAAACAATTATCAAAAAATAAGGGGCATATATGAGAGGCGGCGGAGAACTTGGAAATATAATCATAGACCCCCTTTTCAAAGAAAGATAGTGCAAATGATGAATAAAATATCCATTTTGGATTTTATTTGGACTTTGGATATGAACCCAATGAATCACGGAAAAAAGGGATTCTTGGGCAATGGAATAATCAAATATTTTGAGATTCATCACGACTGATAGTATTTTGATCACATTTGACCAGCTCGACAACTTCATTGGGGAGGACATCCATCCAAGTCATCAATCCTTGTGCATTAACGCCAATGTTGGCCAATTTGTCAGCTACAGAATTGCCCTCCCTAAAAGTGTGTTGAACCACAACATTGACTTGTTGGTGAAGAATTTGCTTGCTTTCTTCAACAAGATTCTTGATCCTCCAACTGTTGGGTTTGGAAGTTTTTAGGTAATTTATGATATTAAGAGAATATCCTTCAATAATAACTTTTCTTGGAATATCTTTTAAGAACTGAAGACCTCTCCACACCGCTTTAGCTTCAGTAGAATGATTGGACAGGATTCCTAATGGTTCGAAAAAGGCAAAAATGGAATTGCCAAGATGATCACGGAGGATTCCTCCAGCTCCTGCGATGCCAGGATTACCTTTTGCAGTGCCATAAAAATTAAGCTTAACCCACCCCACTGGAGGAGGCTGCCATTTAATGTTGGTCCTAGACGAGGAATGATTAGCAGGGCATGGGCTATCAATGAAAATGTTACAGGAATTTAGGATAACCTTCTCAAAAGGTGAACAAGGAAAAGGATCAAAAGGAGCAGCAAGGGCATTCTCCTTAGCATAAAGGATAATTTTACTAGCAATAATGTTGGCATCCAAGGCTTTCATGTCAAAAATTCTTTTATTACGTTCTAGCCATATTTTCCAAAGGAAATGTTGCAAACAAAACTTCCAAAGTCCTCTGAGGATAGGATTTTTGAAAGGATTTGGCCACTGATGGAACAAGTCAACAATGGAAGGAGGGCATGCCCAAGCGATCTTGAAAGTGAGGAAAAGTTTGTTAATCACCAATCTTGAGAAGGAACAAAATAAGAAAAGGTGAGAAGTAGATTCCCAATAAGAGAGGCAAATATGGCATCTGTTAGGCAAAGGAATGCCCCTTTTTATGAGGTTTTCCGTAGTTAGGATTCGATCTTGGATACATAACCAGGAAAAGGAAGCAATCTTGGGGATCAAATATTTGGTCCAAACAAGCTTGAATGGGATAGGATTTTCAATAATGTTGAGGGAGAGCAAATAGGCTGACTTGACAGTAAAATCTCTAGAATCAGTAGGTTCCCAAATAGGACAATCAGGCTGGTCATTTAAAGGAATTATGATAGAGGAAAGTTGATTATACAAATAAGATAATTCATTATCATGATCAGGGACATCAATCCTTCTCCATATCTTATGACCATTAATACAAGAAATGAAATTTACCACTAAAGGTCCAACCAACTGATTAGTAATGTTCCTCAGCCTTTGAAACATAGGATTCTGATTAAGAGGTCGGTCCCCAATCCATTTGTCATCCCAGAAAGAAATAGATATGCCATTACCAAGTTGCCATCTCAGACCTTTGATCATAAGAGAATGAGCTTCACAAATAGATTTCCAGAAAGCAGACCCAGAAGTAGGGACCTCTCCATGAAGGAAATGGGAGTCCTGAAGGTATTTCCTCTTAATGATCTTGACCCAATGAACATTCTCGTTAGAAATCAAATGCCAGGCTTGTTTGGCAAGAAGAGACAGATTGAGAGGAAGAATTATTCTGAGCCCTAAACCTCCCTGATATTTAGGCTTACACACTTTATCCCAAGAAACCAGATGAAATCTGTGTTTATTTTCAGAACCTATCCAGAGGAAATGTTTTTGGATTTTTTCCATTTTTTTGTAAACACTCACAGGAGCTTTGAACAGAGAAAGGAAGTAAACAGGAATACTCTGAAGGCAAGCCATGGTGAGAGTAATTTTCCCCGCTTGAGATAAAATATTACTCCTCCAAGTGGTAAGTTTTTTTTGTAGCCTCTCAATGACATTGTCCCATAAACTATCTTTGACATTCCCAGTGAAGAGTGGTAATCCCAGGTAAGTTGAAGGTAGAGGAGCTATGGAGCAATTAAGGATGTCAGCAATGATGTTTTGTCTTCTTGGAGGAGTGTTAAGGAAGTAAATTTTACTCTTTTGAAAATTTATCCTTTGACCTGCAACATGCTCATATAGGAAGAGTATCCGCTTGATGATCTTTGCTTCAATGATAGAAGCAATCGTAGACAACAAAGTATCATCAAAAAATTGTTGATGTGTGATAGGATCACATTGAGAGGTCGTCTGGATTCCAGAAAGGAGACCGACATTTTTTTCTACAATTATTGATCTTCCTAAAGCCTCAGCCACAATTATAAATAAGAGAGGAGATAAAGGGTCTCCTTGCCTTAGACCTCGACTGCTTTGAAAATATCCTGTAGGAGAACCATTGATAAGGACATAAAACCAAGTAGAAGAAATACATCCTTTAATTAGAGAAATCCATTCAGGATGGAAGCCAAACTTGCTCAGGATAGCAAAAAGGAAATCCCAGTTTAGTCTGTCATAGGCCTTGTTCATATCCAGTTTGAGAAGGAAGGCAACTTTTTTGTTGATTGAGACTGAGTGAATTGCTTCATGCACTAAAATGATGCCATCCAGGATTGATCTACCTTTGACAGAACTTCCTTGGCTCTGATTAATAATCAAAGGCATGACTTCCCTCATGCGAATGGTGATGGATTTTGTTAGAATCTTGTAAATGACATTGCAAAGACTAATTGGCCTGAAATCATTGAAATTACTTGCATTAGGATTTTTTGGTATGAGCGCAATGAATGTGGAATTGAAACCCCTTGGAATGATTTTGGAGTGTTGGATCTCTCTTATGGCTTTGCAAACATCCCTGTTGACAAGATCCCAAAAGGCTTGGAAGAACCTAGGGGAAAAGCCATCCGGGCCAAGAGCCTTGTCAGGATCCATGGAAAACAAAGCATCTTTTATTTCCTCATCAGAAAGAGTAGCAATAAGTTTGCTATTGATATTATCAAAAATGAGATGAGGAATGAATTGAAGGAAGAATTCCTTTGCCACCTGGGAATTTGGTCTGTTCTCTTCCTGAAGTAGTTGCATGAAATGGGAAACACCTTCATTCCTGATTTCTTTGATATCATTGATGATCTCTCCATCCTGAAAATAGATTTCTTTAATTTTGTTATTGCTTCGATGTCTCATGGTAGAAGTATGGAAGAATTTGGTGTTAGAGTCTCCTTTTTGGAGCCATAAGTCTCGGGATTTCTGTCTCCAAAAAATTTCTTCACATTGGAGAATATTGTGATACTTGGCTAACAACTCCTTCTTTTTTTATCTCAATAGTATAGTCACCATTCTCCTAATTATTTTTTTCAATTAGAGATAACCTCAACATTAAATCCTGCTTATTGTGGAAAAGGTTTCCAAATATATCTTTGTTCCATACCTTGATATTCTCTTTAATGATTTGGAGTTTCTGAGCCAAGATAAAGGAAGGTTTTCCTTGAACATCAGTTTTCCACCATTGACTGATTCTTTCCTTGAAATCAGGATGCTGCATCCACATTGCTTCAAACCTGAAAGGGGTTTTGTAGATTTTTGGATTATTTGTGTCTAAAAGGATGGGACTGTGGTTAGAGCCAATTTTAAGGAGTGATTGAAGAGTGGCATCTCCCCAATTGTCAAAAGCTTCCTGGGAGAACAACACCCTATCTAATTTAACTTGAATTAGCTGGGATCCACACCTTCTATTTGACCATGTGAACTGATTGCCTTTTAAATTAACATCCATAAAATTTTGTGCATTGATAAAATCCTGGAAGTCCTCCATGCTCTTAGAAAAAGAACCAACTCCTCCCCTTTTATCAGAAGGATACAGAGGGGTGTTGAAGTCACCAACGAGAATCTAGGGAAGGGTAGGAAAACCACTTCTGATTGAAGATAAAGTATTCCACATGTGAAATCTCCAAGAAATGGAATTGGGAGCATAGATGTTAGTCAGAACCCATGAACAATTGTTGTCTTTATCAAAAAAATTAATGCTCAAAATATCATCATTGGAATGGATGAGATTTCCTTCCATAAGAGAAGGATTCCAAAGGCATAAAAGACCTCCAAATACACCTCTGGCGTTGCAAGCACAAAAATCACAATTTTTCCAAATAAAATTGCAGATATTTTTATCAAGAGGTTCACTAACCTTGGATTATTGAATCACAAAAATAGTCGGTCTGATTTCTTTCCTTAATGATTTAGCAAGCCGCTGCTTAGCTATGCCATTAAGGCCTCTCACATTCCATGAGAGGATCTTCATTTGGAGGATTTGGAGGTTCTTTTGCCTCCCTTTCCTTGTGGTTGGGGAGGTTTGGTACTCGTAGGCCTAAAATTTTTGCACTCCTTTCCTCTAGGCTAATGGATCCACGCCTCAGAGGGGAATGGGAAAATAGTAGAGCTACACCTCGAAAGAGAGGCACTTAATTGTGCCTTCTTGTGGTGATTTTTCGACGAATTAAGGGTTCACCAGGAAACTTTTAACGGTAGTTTCCATACCTAGGCTTGGAAGATGTTTGATGTGTTCTTTTTATAAATCATTCTCATACACCTAAGTTTGGCCTTTATGCAACTAAACTATCTATATGCAATTTTGATTTAATGAGGACAACAGACAGTGGATACAAAATGAAATACAATGCCTAAGATTGGGATTATAAGAAATTATAAGCCTTACTTGAGCCAGATGTTTGATGAAGATTCTGAGGCTTGTAGCAGGACAAAATCACCTCTGTTTCTGATAGAATCGCCTCTGTTCTAGACAAAATCGCCTGTGTTCCAGACAAAATCACCTTCGATTTGACAAAATCGTAGGCGATTATGTCGCAATCCTGCAACAAAATAATTGACAAAAAATAGGGGACAAAAAACAAGGTTTCTTGCAAATTATGACAGTTTCTCGTACTCCAAGTCACAGATTAGCTTTAATTTCTATATGAAAATGGATATGAAATGACATGAGAACAATATGATGACAATTCAACCTACTATGCTATGAATTTATGCAATTTTGATCTTGATTTTATGATGCAATTAATTGGAATGATGGTGAACACCAAGATGCAATATCTAAATTTAAATAATAAATTAAATGGACATGATGTAATGCATAGACAAATAGAAATTGGGAAAGAAATGCAAACAATGATTTGAATCCTTGCCCCTTACTGATCTGAAGACAAGGTCACCTACTCTTACGAAAATCACCTCTCTATGAAATTCCTCGCTTTTGTGATCCTAAGCGTGATTATGTTGATATTTGGGGCAATTATAATTGAGACCTACAATGACAAAATTAAAATAGGGATTCTGGGAGGTGGAATTGTATAGCAAATTGATGCGAGGGATCCTCAAGGGAGTTTAAAAATTATCTCAAGGGATCAGAGTCCAACCAACTAGGAGGAAAAAAGGAAAAAGGGCCTAGATTAAATAGGCCAAGGAGGGGTTTGAGGAAGTTGGGAGGTTAGGCTAAACATGGAGGAGGTTTTGATCCCTCCTATGTTTGCCACCTTCAATCTACTCGCCAACCTCCCTGATCCGAATGACGGCTAAACTAGGTAAGAGGTTTTAAAATGGATTTTATCTTTTAGCAAATTTGTTAAAATTCTATTTGGGACAAAATCGCCTGGCGATTCTGTCGATCGTCGGGCGATTTTGTTGATTGATGGGCGATTTTGCCCAACGGTCAAGAATTTTAAGTTTGTTGGCATAAAAAATGAGGAAGACGATGTCAAAATTGGACATATTATATACCGTTGGAAAGCTCTTTTCGAGCCCTATCCAATGGTATAAAATTTGATAAGAATTGAGATGATTTGATAGGGTAAAAATTCTCTTGAATATGACCTTACTTTTCTAGGAGAAAAACTAAGGAAAATGAGTCAATTTTTCATGTCTACATTTTGCCCCCTCTTTGACGTATTTATGAACAATAAATGCGTCAAAGAAAAGTGTAGACACTTGAGTAGAAATGATTATGATTTGACATGGGCAAAAATGGAGTAGATGGTTTAGAATGAATAGTTTATGTGAAATTGATGTCTTAGAAAAAAATAATTACTAATTTATTGACTAGGATGCCCCCTCGAGTTTTTACACCAAATTTTACGTTTGGTGGAAAACTCGAATTTGATCTTCTTTGTTTTATGTGACTTTGTGTGATTTATTGGATGATTTATTACATTTTCTTATGATGGTTGTGTTACATAATTTCTTGTAATCATGCTTTGATTTTTGAACATTTTGATCATGCTTAACATAAAAGGAAAATGATTTTGTAAAGTGTGTTTTGAGAAAGATGATTTTGTGTGATGATAGATTTGAGGGATTAGCAATGAACCTCGAAGGATGTTGTGTTGATATGTGACTGTTGGTGGAGTTCAAAGCTCGCGAAGTCATGAAGTGAATCCTGTTATGAGGAAGTTTTGTATTGCTAATACCAAAATATTGTGTGCTTAAGAATAATCTTAAGGCTTTATGATGAGAAAGAAATGTTTGATGTTGTTTTGGGACAAGATGTTTGATAGATTCTAGCAATAAACCTCAAAGGATGTTGTGTTGTTATGAGACTGTTGGTGGAGTTCAAAGCTCGCTAAGTCTCGAAGCTAATCCTGTTTGTGAGGAATGTTTTTGATATTGCTAAGAATGGTTGTATGCTTAAGAATAATCTTAAGGCTTTTGTGGTAATAGGAATATGTGTGATGTTTGTTTGATAATAATGTATGTGGTAAATGTTTGTGAAATATATTGAGCAAAGCATGAAAAATTTGAAGGATGATTTACGCTAAGCATAGAATTCCTAAGTGTGAAATTATATGAAATAATTACTTAGGAATTATACCATCATCACGAAAATCAAAATGAAATGCATGATGATATGAAATTATTTGTTCTTTTAAAATGCAAAGTAATGTAAGATAAATCATTGTGTCACATGTTTCAAAAATATTATGAAATTTTTATGAAAATATATGGACTAATTTTGGGCATGAAAAATTAGAAAGATGGTTTGCGCTAGGTATAGAATTCCTAGTGTGAAAATTGAGAAGAATAATTCCTAGGAATTATACCATCATCGCGAAGTCATGAATGCTATGTATGATAAGTGATTTTGAACTACATGTTATTTTTGCAATAAGTTGTTTTTGAGATTTTTGAAATTTTGGAAATATCTATGTAATGTGTTAATATGAAAGTAATGATGAACTAATGTTGTCCGACAAATTTCAAAGAAATATTTTAACTTATTTCTAAGACAAATTCAAATTTATCAAAAACCAGTGTGTGATAAGTGAGTTCATTATCCATCTTGATTGTCATGATGATACAAAATCTCTCAAGGATCAAATGTGTGTGCTTTGTAATGTTCATTTACCAATTTTGAGTAAGGTAGTGATGCAAGCAAACTTGAATGAACCAATGTGTGTGCAAGTGAAGGGTTCATTAACCATGATTTTTGTGCATGAAATCGTACCAGACTACTATGTAATTCAAGTCATCAAAAGCTAGCTAATCCACAAGCGGACATAGGTCTATACAAAATAAGGTCGCTAATGTGACAGACATGTCACCATGCGAAAAGGAATTACCCAATGTCAAGCAAGTTGGGCACAAATCACCTGTTATGGGGTTTACCTCATGATTTTTGAATAACTGAGAATTCCAGGGATTCAAGCTCATTCACCCTTCTTTTCTTCACTTTCAAGGGGTAGGGATTTTGTTCATTTTGTTTTGAACAAGGGGATTTTATTACTTTTCTTTTTCTCTTTTCGTTCTCTTTTTTATTTTTTTCTTTCTTTTTCTTTTGATTTTTGACTTTTTCTTTTCTTGATTTTTCTTTTGGGATACTTGCTCGGATTGGTTGTAGAGCAAGGGATTTTTATTCGGGTAGGGGTGAGCTTGTCCTTTTGCCAATTCTCAAAAATTCTAGACCATGCGCATGATAGGATAGCAGGGAAAATTTTCGCTCAAGAGACTAAGACTACTATGTAGTATCATTTTTTGAATTTGCAACAAATCATTTTAATGTGTAAAAGTGTACTTGGTTCAAGAAGTAGCAAGATCATTTCCCAAAACTCAAAATATTATTTAGTGAAATAGTGATCTTCGATACAAGAGAGATTTATAATCATAGTGATAAAATCAAAATAATTAATTTGTGAAATTAAGTGTATGGTTCAAGATAACTTCTGAATTAATCCGAAATAAAGGAAAATATAGCTTCAAAATTTTGAAATACAACAATTAATAACAATGCAGAATGATCTGAAATATTTTTGAGATTTTGATACTTTTTGATTTTTTTAGTTGTTTTATTTGATTTTTATTTTTTTTTTACTTTTAATGATGGAATTGGTGGTATATACAAGATGATCTATATACATTATACAAGGTTATTTGAGTATAGCATGTCTAAGGTGGCTTCAAAATCAAAGGAGGTTTTGAAGGATAATTTGGTTGTGGTGTATGTGAAGTTGTTTGGTTGATAGTTGAGATTGTTGTGATGAAGAATGAGATGTAGATGAAGAAAAGTGATGGACAAAAGATGACAATGATAAAGAGGAAAAGAATAGAGAACTTGATGTGATAATAATAATGAAAGAGAGAATGAAGAACAAAAGGTGATGAATAAAAGGTAGCGATAACAAAAGCTTTGTTATAATGTAGAACAATGTAGCAAAATATTTGACTTTTATGTGTAAAATTGATCATGTTACAAAACAAAATGTCAGAAGGATAAGAAGGTTCTTCATTCTTATCACTATCTTCCAAGTCTTGATAATATGGAGGGAGCATATGTGAAAGATATGCATGGGTGTTATTTGGTAAACAAGGATGATCGGGTATGGATGAAGAAAAGTGATTTATAGGAGGTAATTGTGACAATGGAGAATGTATAGAACTTGATGTTTCAACTGTTAAAGATTCTTCAAATGGTGTTGGGTCACCATGTATGGTAACAATTTTATTTGCAAGTTTAAACTTCAAACATTGATGAAGAATGGAAGGGACAACCCTCATCGTATGAATCCAAGGACTTCTGAGAAGTAGGTTGTAAGGTGAAGGGCAAGATGCTACATAAAACAAAGTATCCAGGATCTTGGGTCCACTCTTAAGGGGAAGAATTATAGTGCCTCGAGCTTCTTGAATTTCATTGTTAAAATATTTTATAATAACATTTGATTCATTGAGATCTTCTTCCTTTAATCCGAGTTTTTGGAATAATTGATAAGTGCATAAATTAAGAGAGGAGCCATTATCTACCATGATAGTTTTAATAGATGTTTCTTTAATAAATCCTGTAATGTAAAGAGAGGAGTCTTCTTGTGGAGTAGAGGAAGGAATCTCCTCATCATAGAATGAAATATGGTTAACCTCAAGAGGGCTTACACCATTAATTGTGTTCTTAGGGAAAATATCATGAGGAACAAATTGTTGGCTAAGTATCTTGAACAAAGTTTCCCTATGAACATGAGAACTTTGTAATACTTCTAAAAGGGATATCTTTGCTTGAGGATTAATCACTTGTTGTTGGCTATCAAAGTGGATTTCAGATTGAGATTTTGATGCTAAATATGGGCTTTCTATGCTTACATTCCATTTTGGATCATTCTCTAGAGCCAAAGATAGTTTTGAAGGTTGGTCAAATGAGGAATCCATCTCTTGAATATCAAATTGAGTTGATTGAACTTGAGGTTGCTCATTTGTAGTTTCTATTACAATATTAGTAATATCATCGTGATGGGACACATTAAGATGCAATATTTGATTGGTTTCCTATTGTTGATAATTGAATAGGGGTTCTTGGGAGATCCCCATGTCTTGATTGATTATGGGTATTTGTTGTGTAGGAGTTTGATTGTTTATTGGAGATTTATAATCAGTTGTAGATTGTAATTCCTTTATAGTGAAAAGACCCTCATCAATCAAATCTTGAATTGCACATCTTAAATTTCTACATTTTTGTGTCATATGTCCATCCACTCTATGATATTCACAATGTAGCTCAGGTTTATACCAATCTGTTGTGGTATCAGGTTGTCTTATGGGAGGTAACTCAATCCTATTTGTATCAAGTAAATGCTTGAGAATTATATCCATTGGTTGATTGAGCTTAGTAAATTTACGTGGTGAAGGTTTTCGAGAGGCTTTTGATAATTGGCTTAGGAATTCAGCCATAAAAGGACTTAATGGTTTATTACCTCTTTTTTCTTTATTATGGGTAGAATGATGATAGGAAGATTGTGAAGTATGATGTGAGTGCATGGTAGGATTGGAAGAAGAAGTATTTTCTTGTTGAAATGGATGTGTTGTGTTGAAAGAAGAATGTTGAAATGGTGGAGAAGGATTGTATGTGGATCGATAGGCATAATATGGATATGTGGGAGAAAAGATAATATCGTTATGAAGAGGATTGGAAAAGGGATTGTCTTGTTGGGGTAAGGATGAAAAATGAGAAAAGTGTGATAAAGGTGATGTTGAATATGGATGAGGTTGGTCATAATCAACAAATGTATTTGGCAGAATTTTCCCAACATTATTGATGGGCTCATATTGATTTGAGTTAAGACTCATGGTTTCTTTAGTACTTCTAAAAGTAATATTTGGTATCTAAAATTTAGAATTGAATCTAAAACATACAAATTTGAAATGATGATTTTTTTGTTGTTTTTCTTGTATATATATATTTTTTTTTTTGTTTTTGAAATCAGAAGAAATGCCTATGTATTCACGTCGGGTTCACCAAAGAATGTAGGCCTAAAATTTTTGCACTCCTTTCCTCTAGGCTGATGGATCCATGCCTCAGAGGGGAATGGGAAAATAGTAGAGCTACACCTCGAAAGAGAGGCACTTAATTGTGCCTTCTTGTGGTGATTTTTTGATGAATTAAGGGTTCACCAGGAAACTTTTAGTGGTAGTTTCCATACCTAGGCTTGGAAGATGTTTGATGTGTTCTTTTTATAAATAATTCTCATACACCTAAGTTTGGCCTTTATGCAACTAAACTATCTATATGCAATTTTTATTTAATGAAGATAATAAATAGTGGATACAGAATGAAATACAATGCCTAAGATTGGGATTATAAGAAATTATAAACCTTACTTGAGCCGGAATGTTTGATGAAGATTCTGAGGCTTGTAGTAGAAAAGAATCACCTCTGTTTGATAGAAATCACTTCTGTTCTAGATAGAATCACTTTGTTTAGAAGAATCACCTCGATTTGACAAAATCGTAGGGATTATGTTGCAATCTACAAAATAGTTGATAGAAAATAGGGAGATTTCTTGCAAATTATGATAGTTTCTCGTACTCCAAGTCATATATTAGCTTTAATTTCTATATGAAAATGGATATGAAATAACATGAGAACAATATGATAACAATTCAACCTATTATGCTATGAATTTATGCGATTATGATCTTGATTTTATGATGCAATTAATTGGAATGATGGTGAACACCAAGATGCAATATCTAAATCTAAATAATAAATTAAATGGACATGATGTAATGCATAGACAAATAGAAATATTGGAAATAAATGCAAACAATGATTTGAATCCTTGCCCCTAGCTGATCTGAAGATAGGATCGCCTCTCTAAAAAATCGCCTCTAAAATAATCTAGCATTTCTGTCGATCGTCAGGTGATTATGATGATATTTGGGGTGATTATAACTGAGACCTGCAATGACAAAATGAAAATAGGGATGCTAGGAGGTGGAATTGCATAGCAAATTGATGCGAGGGATCCTCAAGGGAGTTCAGAAGCAATCTCAGGGAATCAGAGTCCAACTAGCAACGCCAGAGGAAAAAGGGAAAAGGGCCTAGATTAAATAGGCCAAGGAGGGGTTTGAGGAAGTTGGGAGGTTAGGCTAAACATGGAGGAGGTTTTGATCCCTCCTATGTTTGCCACCTTCAATCTACTCGCCAACCTCCCTGATCCGAACGATGGCTAAACCAGGTAAGAGGTTTTAAAACAGATTTTGTCTTTTAGAAAATTTGTTAAAATTCTATTTGGGACAAAATCGCCTAGCGATTCTGTCGATCGTCGGGCGATTTTGTTGATTGATGGGCGATTTTGCCCAACGGTCAAGAATTTTAGGTTTGTTGGCACGAAAAATGAGGAAGACGATGTCAAAATTGGACATATTATATACCGTTGGAAAGCTCTTTTCGAGCCCTATCCAATGGTATAAAATTTGATAAGAATTGAGATGATTTGATAGGGTAAAAATTCTCTTGAATATGACCTTACTTTTCTAGGAGAAAAACTAAGGAAAATGAATCAATTTTTCATGTCTATAGGTACACTTTTTTTCTTCCTAAGAGATATTAATTCCAGTCAAAAATAGGGTTTTTTGAACACCATTAGCAATGTCCTCATATGTATCTTGGTTCCTTTGATCAGAGTGAGAGGGTCTTCCTCTCTTTTTTTCCATTCCATAATCTATGGGAGATTTATTTTGACTTCGAAGGATTTTGGGACTGAAAGTAGAAGTGGAGATTCTTTGAATCACAGGACTCACGGGTTCAAGAAAGGATGATGGAATAGAAGCATATTCAATCATAGGGCATTCATCCTTTAGAGTAGTTGATAATAAAGGATCCTCAGTCAAGGGTTCAGTGTCCTCAATCAAGAACTTAGAATATGGTTTTCAAATAATTTCTTTTGGGTCTAGGGGAGGATTGGATTTAGAATTTAGATCATTGTTCTTATCAGAGGTGTCCTCAGTGTCTAGATCTACAAGAATTTAAAATTTATAAGGTTTAGCAAAGAGACTAACCTCATTAGATGCATTTTTTGAAGAAGTATTTTTCCCTTTATCATCAGGAGAAGTGATGAAAGGGGCATTACTGTGACCTTTGATTTTGTACTCTTTGGTGGGCTTGAAGCTTATTCCTCTGGATGGAAGAAATTTCCTCTTATCCTTCTTTGACGATGCCTGGAAAGTGTTCTCCTTATCCATGGGAGTAGAGTCATGTTTTCGATCAGAAGAGGCCACGCGTTTCACGAGAGTGGGACAATGAGCACAAATATGACCCTAAGTTTGACATTCAATGCAAAAAGAAGGTTTGTTCTCGTACTCAATGGCTTGTTTGAGAAGAGAAGTTCCAAATTCCAGTTACACAAAGGTAGGAAGAGCAGAATCAAGGTTTGCCATAATGCAAAGGTGAGTAGCATGCATCCTTGATCTGGAGAGGCTTACCTTGTTGATAAGAAGCAGATCTCTAATAGTCGAAGCCATGGATTTGAAAATAGATTCTCGCCAAAGGTGCCAAGGTAAGTTTGGAAATCTAACCCAGATTAGAGAAAAGTTAATGCTTTGCATTTTTGGGTTGAATTATGGATTCCATTTCATCATAAAGACACTTCTTGACCCAAGGAACCAAGGTCCTCTAGAAAAAATCTAAGTAGCATCTTATTTAGTGTTAAGGCGAACACAAAAAAAACCCTTGGAAAGACAAACTATTTGCAAGGTCCCTCAAACTTTCCATCTGTAAAAAGTCCAACACCTGATAATGTCAAGAATAAGATTACCTCCAACCACTTTTTCGACTAAGGAAAACAATTCTTCAGCAATGAATTTTTTAGCAATATCAGTAGGAATCTTGACCCTATTCCCAGAAACCTCGAACGAGGGGGAGAAAAGGTAGAGGAAGAAGACCCGCATAAAACCCTTGCAAAGGAGAGTTTGGGGGATGAAGGGACACGATCCCCCCATAAAGGCTCAACCTTGTCAAAAGTAGCATGAACATGTTCCTTGATATTCTCAGTGGTTTTGAAATATTCCTCCCATCCTAAGGAAAATATAATATTCTCGGTAGTCTGTCCATCGAGAAATCCAGTGGAGACCATAGCCTATTCGGAGGAGGAAGAAAATCTAACCAACATAGAAGTGGGACCAGCATTGGTAGCAACCTCATTTCCTTAAACAGTTTGAATGAGGCCAATTCCATTCTCGAGGGAACCAATGGAGCCCACCTCCTAAAAAAAGGACAGGGAATTGTTTGCATCAACAGAAAGGGAGCCATCCTCCCACCTTCTAGAAATTTGAAAAAAACCTTCCTGCCTTCAGCAGTTTGAAAATCAGAAACACCAGAAGCACCAGCCATGATCTAGGTATAAGGAGTTATAGATAAGATTTGATTAACCTATTATAGATATATAAGTATTTTTTGCATATATATAAAGCTTGTTTGAATAGGAATAAAAATAATATGTTACTTGTTTTTAATTTGATTAGTTATATGCTTTATTAAGAAAAGGGAAATGCTAAATGAATATTTATTTCTTGTTGAGCATATCTATATTTTTTAGTTTAGTTGTTGCCCAGTTACTATAAAAAGATATTTCTATAAGTACTACAAAAGGGTGATACAATTACTAAAGAAGAAGACAACTATGTCCAACAAATAGTTCCTATAGAACAGTTGAAATGTGAGTGATAATAATGGTAGATGACAAATTAGCATAGAAGAAGACTTGGAAACTCTAGTCAAGATACCTCAAACCTAGGATGTCAACCACACCTAATCCCTTGAAAACAGGAGTTGAAAGCTAAAAGGATAGGACAAAACTATCTCATGCTAAACAAGGAAGAAACAATTGCTAGATTCCCTCTTGCACCTAAGAAATAACAGGGTTGACTACTATTACAGGGTTGAATTTGTTAGAATTTATTTTAGAATATAATCTATTTTGGTATAGGTTGTTAGAAGCTGTAAAAGATAGAAATAAGGGATTGTCTATAAATTAGACATCCCATATTGTAATAGAGGTTGAACTTTTCTAGAGCATAAAAATAAGGAATTAGTTTGTTTCATTTTCAGACATTGTCCATTGTAAGGCATTTCTACCTAAGGAGTTTTAGCATGAATAAAGTGTCATTTTGATTAAAATATTATTGTTCCTATTTTTATGCTTAAATTAGTACTTCCTATAATTATGTTGTGTTAAGTTTTGTAGTTAATTAGTAATTAGTTGTAGGGAGAAATTCAAATCTAGGTTGTCTAGGTAGGGCCCACCTTGTTTTAGTAGAGTATCTTGAATTTTTGTCCTTACTAAATAGGAATTAGGCTGTAGGTATGTTCAGTTGCTTTCTTCAGTAGTTATAGAGTTTCTTTAGTAGTTTTCAGTTCCTAGATTTTAGCTATAGAGAAAAGAACCACTTAACTACATAAAATCCTTTCATTGGCTCATATAGAGCAATATCTCTTTTAAACTTGTAATCTTGGTTTGACAATTAAAGTGGAAAGCTTAGGCCCATCACTTTTTGGCACCATTATCGAGGAAAGAGGTGCCACAATATTAGGAATTATGTTAGTTGAGGATTTTCAATGTTGAAATACCTAGAGGGGCTGAGTGGTTCTCCAAATCAGCAACATAAGAGCTCATGTTGCATAAGAAGGATTGTATAGTTCTCAAGCTAAGGAGCAATGTTGAAAGTTAGGTTCTATAGACAATTTGTTTTCAACAATTATTTGTTTTTGTGAATTTGATTTATTTCATTTTTATTTTACATAATTATTTGTTTTTGTAATTTTGATTTATTTTCAATAGTTTTTTTTAATCTAATGTATTTCATTTTTGAAGAATAATTTGTTTGAGGGAAAAGTATGAGTGAATGACTCACCAATGGGATAACCATGGTAGATTCATTGCTACAACTTCCAACCCCAAACCTAAACTATTGGGTACTAGCTAGTCTAAAGAGAGGATACCTAGTGAAGAGGAGATTGGTGCTTCCATGATAGACCAACAACATCCCACTTTTACATCTGTTGAAAATCAACCACTTGATACTACTGTTGTTTTAGTAGAACAACATAATATAACTATATATTTAGCTATAGGAGCTAGGCATATTCACCATTTGTTTACCCCTAATATTAAAGAGGGACAACTATGGATTGTATATCCCTTTACCCTTGAGATTGAAGAGGGATAAACTAAAGAGGGATAGCAACTAGTCGGACATTTTTTGTTCCTAAAATAGAAGAGAAAGCCATAGGATCAAGCTGAGTCTTCATCAAATTTTACCCCAACATCAAATAAGAAGTAAGCCCTTTAGATCTTGGTGGACTCTATGGGCAAGCAAGATGGTTGATGAAATAGAACAACAATGGGAAGGACAAACCACGTTTAGTTTTCCAATTCATGACTTCCAAGAGGTGATGCCAATGCCAATGGGTAGATGAAGAATATCTCTCCTTCAGCTCTGCCTACCTTCCATGGACTGGTAACTAAAGATCTAAATGCTTTTCTTTTTGAGTTTGAAGTACTCTGTCGCACTTATGATTACATGATAGATGCACAAAAGCTCAAATTATTCCCATCCACATTAAAAGATGTTGCCATGAGATGGTTTATGGGCTTACTAGAAGACTCTGTTACTTCATGGGATGGCAATGAGGGGATGAAAGAAGTCTTTCTGGAAAAATATCAAGATTATTGTAGAGTACATGATCAAAAGGATGAGCTCTTCAGAATGACACAGAAAGAAGATGAACCATTAGAGGATTACATTGAGCGGTTCAAATTTGTGTAGAAAAGAGGAGATATTGACTTGGAAGAAAATCTGCTCAAAACTATGTTTTTAAAAGGATTGCAAGAAGAATCACTTGATATCCTCAATTTAATGGGAGGAGGAGATATTTCTAGCCTACCAATTGAGAGAATTATGGAACTATGTACTAATTATTCTCGCACAAAGCCAACATTGCGCAACCATCGAGCTGCTAGAAAATATAGAGTCACAAGAGGAGAATTGGGAGATTTGTTGGATAGTCTCAAAACTAAGATTATTTAGACATTTTCCAATTCCATGGACACACTAAGGCTAAAGCCTATAGAACAAAATAAACCTCTGGCTATTTATTGTCCTCATTGTAGACAGAAGCATGCACTTCATGAATGCCCTTTGGACAAGATCTCAATCTATAGTATTTGTGACCAGAAGCATTCAATAGATAATTATCAACATCTATCTATAGTAAAGTTAGCTTTGAAGGAGCCTAAACTTTAGGAAACTAAAGATGTTTACTTCATTGCTCAAAGATGGCCACCACAAGGATTCACACAAGGATGATATCCTCTAGGTATACCTAATGCTTATGCTCCTTTTAATAATTTTCCTTATGCTACACAAGGATGGGTACCTCCACAATACCCATGGTCTCAACAACCTCAATGGCCCCAACCAAACCAATGGCCTTCAAACAATCAACCTTGGCCACAACAAGATTGGCAAAGCCAACAATGGCCATAATAGGGTTGGCAAGCCCAACAATGGCCACAGTAAGGCTTCCAACCTAATCAACCTAACCAACACCAATATAGAGGGTAGGCTCCTCAACAACAACAACAACATCTTTTTCCTACCCCTGTTAACAATCCTCCACCACCAAAACAACCACCTCTTCCAGCCTAGCTAGTACCCAATCCAAATAATCAACCAACACAACAGTCGGTCTATGAGGCTGAAGGAACATACTCTATTGACTTGCTACCCTATAGTGAAATCCAGTTATGGTCAGGAAAAACATTGCTTGATCCTATCATTACAGAAGAAATTGATGATGAACCCCTTGTATCTTCCAAAACTCCAGTCATTAGGGAACCATTTTTAGTAACAAAAACATAGTCTTCTTCATCAGAAGAAAGACCTATTGTTACTAAAGAAAGACCTATTATTTCTAAGAAGGACAGGATACTAAGTCTAAACCTACAATTGAACCTCCTTTTCCTCATAGATTGACTTTAACAAAAGAGGTTCCTAAACCTAAGTTTGACTTAGTAGAAGAGCTTTGAAATATCAATGTTAAGATCCCTTTGTTGCAATATCTTAAAGATGTTCCCATCTATGCCAAAACAATTAAAGAACTTTGCATCAAATACCCAAGCAAAAAAGAAAAGATCCCAAGACCATTCAAGTCTTAGGAAAACTTTTGACCTGATGTCTAGAAAAATGATTCTTCCTAAATATGGGGATCCTAGAATTCCAACATTGAGTGTAAATATAGGATAAACAAATTTGCAAAATGTTTTAATTGACTTAGGAGCTGCCATAAATGTAATGACCAAGTAAACAATGGATAGACTGGGCTTACAAAATATACGTCCCACACCTATGGTCCTATAGTTGGTTGATCGGTCTACTATACAACTAGGAGTGCTTGACAATATTCTGGTCAATGTAACATCATGGGAATATCCCATAGATTTTGTAGTCCTACAAACTAAAACCAAGTTAGGAGGACATCCTTTGATACTTGGTAGACCTTGGTTAGCCACTGTAGATGCTTTTATCAGTTGTAGGTCAAGCAACATGACCATCTCTAATGGCATGAGTACTAAGAAACTTACACTTTACCCACCTGTCAAACCTTTTGAATCATATGATAAGCATTTATGGATTGATGAACCAGAAGATGGAGAAATCATCCAATATTTGGCCATGCTTAGTGCCTATGAACATAGTACTAAAGAAGAATTTTGTGATACATTCATCACAAATGAATATATAGGTTCTTCTTTAGTTTGTGCTCAGAATGCTTCCAATAAGTTCAAATATGTATCAAACTTACAAACTAAAGATCATTGGCAAGTTCCTTGCCTGTAAAATCCTCATGTTGGATAGATTTATCCTTTGGAATCCATCATTCCCCATGATGCCAACAATTCTTAGAATTTTATTATTTTTCACCAATTATTACCACACAAATGTCCACTCAACTATTTTATCAATGATATTTGTGGTATTGATGCCAACAACTTGGCTTGTAAACAAGTTGAAGTGTGCCCTAGAAAGACCCTTAACATCAATAGTAAATTAGAGCCACTTCAAGAAAAATAGTTAATGGATATCTTAACTACTCTACAAGATGCTTTTGCATGGGATTATAATGACATGAAGGGAATCCATCCCTCTATATGCACCCATTGCATTTTTATTAAAGAAGAGTGTGATCCAATAAGACAACCACAATGAAGGATCAATCCATCCTTGAAAGAAGTTGTTAAAGAAGAAATCCAAAAACTATTAAATGTCAGATTTATTTACCCCATCTCGGATAGCCAATGGGTTTCTCCATTGGTTATTGTCCCAAAGAAGAATGGTAAGTGGCGAGTCTGCATTGACTATCGAGAATTAAACAAAGCCACAAAAAAGGATCATTTTCCTTTGCCATTCATAGATCAGGTCTTAGACACTCTAGCTGGAAAATAATACTTCTATTTTCTAGATGGATTTAGTGGTTATAACCAGATTAAGGTAGCTAAAGAAGATCAAGATAAAACCACTTTCACCTATCCTTGGGGTACATATGCTTACCATGTTTTACCTTTTGGACTTTGCAATGCTCCAACTACATTTCAAAGAGTTGTTATATCCATTTTTGTTGATCTAAACCATGATTGTGTTGAAGTATACATGGATGATTTTACTATTTATGGAGACACATTTGAACATGCATTAGAAAATCTGCATAAAGTACTTGAACATTGTCATTTAAACAACCTTTCTCTCAGTCATGAGAAATGCTTTATGATGATGACTAAGGGAGTGGTTTTGGGACATTATATTTCTACAAAGGGTATTAAAGTAGATCCAGCCAAAATCAAAATCATTTCCTCCTTACCACCACCACAGAAACCGACTGATGTACGTAGTTTCTTAGGACATGCTGGTTATTATCATTGGTTTATTAAGGACTTTAGTAAGATAGCTACACCACTATTTCAGTTACTAACAAAAGATGTTGATTTCAACTAGACAGATGCATGTCAAAAGGCATTCGACACTTTGAAGAAAATTATTACTACTACTCCTATTTTAAGGGGTCCTAATTGGGCTTTACCTTTCCATATTCATGCAGATGCATCTGACCAAGAACTTGTTAGAATTAATGTATACTTTATCTTTTGGATGTTATGACATGTGTCCTTGAAACTTGTCATGTTTTCATATAGGCTTCTTGCCTATATATTATAATATTTTATGTATCAATAAAATCTCATATTCTTTCAGTCCCAACATTTGGTATCAGAGCTCAGGCGCTCTCCTGCCCTTGTGAGTTTGAGGAGGTATTTCCCTTATGGAAATCCCCCTCTCAGTTTTTCTCTCCCCCATTTTTTTCAAAATAGAAAGTATGCTATCCATCCTTTTATGGATGAATCAGAAACCAGACCTTTGAAAAATTAATGGGTGCCAATTTTTTTTAGGGTCATTAATAGGAATTTTCTGGTAAATTTTATTTTGTATATGTCCGAAGAAGTAGTTTCTCAATAGAGAAACAAAAAATGGGATACACAGAGCATGTGTTCAATACTGATTTGAATATCAGAGGTTAGTGGTGATCCTCCTGAAACCATCTTCTACCACATTTTGTTTTTGATCAAACCCATGCCGCATGATCCAATTTTTAGGTACCCATTGACGACCCTAGTGTACATGTCATTTTGCATCCATTTCAAACTTTTGGCACCCTTTTTTTTTTTTGTGGCCAACTGGAGCTTGGAATTCATATATTTTAACTGGTGTAGGTGTACATACACCCATGTGCCACCATGTAGCATGTAGAAGGCATGAGATATGCTCCTATAGTGCCATTTTCATGACCTGAAGATCTTCTGTTTTCAAAATGGTTCTTTTGCTTTCCTTGATTTGATTCTAGAAGCTTCTCCCTTGTAGATGCCGAATCAATTGAAGAAGCCTTCTTAATTTATCTTTTCAAGTTGTTCATATTAGATTTGTATTCACTCAACTTTGAAAGAATATTGGCTTTTATACTTGGTTGCAAGCATCTTGCTGAGAGATCCATTTTGCGAATAAAAGATTCAGCTTCATCCAGTCCTGCTTTGACCTTTGAAAGTTTTTGTTTCTTTTGATATCAATTCAGAAGACTCCTCGAAGTGCATTTCTTTGATATATTTTTAAAGAGCTCGCAATATTTTCTCTCGTAGCCATCGAAAACCTTACTCATTGTATTTGATAAATTTGTTTTGAAATCAAAAAAATAAAGGAAAATTGGAGGGATAGGGGATTGAAGACAAGGTGATCGAAGGATTTATAGCTATATTCTTTTGTTTTTTTTGCTTCGAGGGTCAAAAATTATTTTCACTAACATTAGAAGACCTATTTGTTCTCGGTGCATTCTAGATCTAATGATGAACTTTGAAGCTAACATCAAAAAATCATCATTGCTTGTGTTGTATTTTGTTGAAGCATCATATCTAAAGCAATTGTTGTTCATCTAATCTAGTACATCCCATGATGCCACCAACAACATCACAAATTAGTTCATCATGGGATTTTTTGTTTATCGACGTGCAGATTTAATCCCAGTTTCTATGGGCATGTGTCTTGCATTCATTTTTGCACACATTTTTGGCCCGTGAGTGGCACATCATGGGGCTAGACTCCATATGCAGCAAGGGTTGCATAATTTATTTTAACAAAGCACTTTATTAAAGGAAAATATTTTTTAATATTTTCTTTCCAATTTTATTTGGGGGAATATTTATTGATGTGGTATTTTTATTTTAAATGTGGCACCCAAGTTTTTTAATGTCTTTTCCACGTGGGTAGTGGAAGTGGAAGGCCTAAGTAGGCCCATGTAATTCCCCTACGAGGGAAAATCGAAACTTGTTTTTTTTGTATTTCGCAAGTGCAATGCCAAGAATATTCTAGGGAAATTTTATCTGATTCCAAGAATATTCTATATTCCTAATGTTTTTTTTCCACTAGATGAAGTCCACATTAACACCCAAATATAATGGTATTTATAGTCATCAAAAAGGTTTTTTCGAGATGAAAACATTGATGGTGTTCAATTGTAATTTTGAGATAGTTCCATTTGTATTTTTTAGCCTCAAATATTGTTGTATCATGGAGTGCACTCTTGGTTGAACCCAACACTCCCAAAGTAAATTGCATGTGATCCTAGTACCTAGTTACATTCTCTATAGAACATGACGGATGCAACAACTGGTTACCCATGCATTTTTGTGGGATGAGATGGTCACCATAAGGACACCTGCTCTAAGGACTACAAACATAGATATCCTAGACACACATAGTCATAATTATTTTGTATTAAGGTGCATTTTCAGTATGTTCAAAGTTTGTCAGAGCCCGACACCTTCTAGATGAGATTCACCATGAGGGGGGATATGATATCCATGGTGAACATAGTTAGTAGTGACCTATAGAGGCAACAAACCTAAGTAAGAGGCTGATCCTGAGGTACCAAATATGAGTCTGACCTACAGAGGCAACAAACCTAAGTGGATGATCCTGAGGCAACAATCCTAGATATACATCAATGATCTAGAGTTATTATTCATATTAGATCCAATTGCAAAGAGCACGAGCCTAGACCAATTATGTAATAAAGGAGGATATAGGGTTCTTTTATAAAAGTACACATTAAGGGGGGATGTTAGAATTAATGTGTACTTTGTCTTTTGCATGTTATGACATGTGTCCTTGACACTTGTCATGTTTTCATATAAGCCTTCTGCCTATATATTGTAATATTTTATGTATCAATACATCTCATTATTTTCAGTCCCAACAGAACTAGGGGCTGTTTTAACTCAAATTTAGGACAAAGAACCCTATGCAATTTATTATGTTAGTAAAAATTATTTTGGTATAAAATTGAACTACACAGTCACTAAAAGGAAATTTGTTGTTGTAGTTTATGAAATAAATAAATTTAGGCACTATATTATTGGTTACAAATTTTTATTCATACCAACCACTCTATCATTTGTTATCTCATGAATAAAGCTATTGTTAGTGGAAGATTTGTTCATTGGTTGTTAATTTTGCAAGAATTTAATATCACCATCATAGACAAACTAGGAAAGGAAAATTTAGTTGCTGACCACTTATCACATTTACATTTAGTTGATGATCCATAATTAATACAAGATACTTTTCCTAATGAATATTTATTTGCACTTTCTTTACATACTCCTTGGTATGCTAACATTGCAAATTATCTTGTTTTAAGAAAAAATCCTGCTAACTTTTCTCATAGAAAATACTAGAAGATCATCCATGAAAGTGGACGTTACACTTGGATTGATGGAATTTTATTTAAATCATATTTTGATCATGTTCTTCGTAGATGTGTTCATGAATAAAAAATGTATGATATCTTACATGCATCTCATGATGAACCTTGTGGCAGGCACTATGTTGCTAAAAGAATTATTCATATAAACTTGCAAGTAGGGTACCGTTAACCATATTTACATAAATATGCTAAGATCTATGTTGCTATATATGATAAATATCAGAGGATGGGGAGATCAACTTTGACTAATGAAATACCCCTCAATTTGTATTTAGTTATAGAAGCATTAAAGAAATGGGGACTTGATTTTGTAGGTCCTATTAGTCCTTCTTGCTAGTTCAATGAGTATATTTTGGTATGCATAAACTATGTGATCAAATGGGTGGAAGTGAAAAATTTATAGTAGGCATGCGATGAGAAATTTGACTTTCTCTATGATAACATTTTTTGTGCTTTGGAGCTATCCCATGAAATTGTCATGGATTAGAGACCCAATTTTTTTTTGGAGTGATTGCAATATTTGTCTAGAAATACCAAGTTAATAACTAAAAATTCTCTCCTTACCATCCATAATCAAATGGATAGGTAGAGGTTACCAATAAAGAACTTGAAAATATTATGACAAAGATAGTAGCATCACATAGGGAAAATTGGGCACATCGACTAAAGGAAGTTGTTTGGACCTATAACACTACTTGAAAAACAACTATAGGTCTCACTCCTTATGAGATGGTTTATGGAAAGAAAGATTTAAAGCCAATTGAGTTTTAATACAAACTTTAAGAATTGCCTTATAGGTTAGAATAAATATTTCTACGGCTGAATAATACAAACTTCTTCAACTTAGTGCTTTGGATGAGATATGATTTCAAGCATTGCATCAGATTGAACTTATCTAGACATAGAAGAAGAAGTGGCATGACAAGCACATAATTCCACATACATTTTCGTTGAGATATTGGGTATTATCGTATGACTCCAAGTTTTAGGATTTCAAAGGTAAACTCTGTACATAGTGGTTAGGTCCTTATAAAATTGAGAAAGTTTTTGATAATGGTGTGGTTAAGTTGAAAATAATTGATGACTCTACTCAAGGCTTAATGGTTAATTAATATTTCTTAAAGTCATATTATAAATCACATTCAAAAAATTATTTTATTCAGTACGTCATCAAGAAAACATAATTGTAGCTCATAGAAATTCCTTCTTTTTCTATAGAAGAGATGCCTTCCTTTGTAGGAGAGGTGCCTTCTTCTGCAACTCATTGACTTTTCCTTCAACTCTCCAAAAAAATAAAATAAAGAAGCAAAAAAAAAAAAAAAAAAATATTCTATAGTGAAAACCTTCACAGACATTGCAGAACCAAGGATGGAAATGAAAACCAAAATTTTGGCTTTCCACCCTTGCAAAAAAATTCCATTTGTGAAAATCTACTTTGGAGGTGCAAATGGACATAAATTTTTTTAAAACCAGTTCACTGGTGGAATTCTTCTATATATATATATATATATATTGTAGTTTCTCTCAGTACATAAAGAATTTTTCATAATCTAGCAAGTTATTTCTAATAACTATTGTTAAAGATTGTCCCTTCTACATCTCACCTCATTTGTTCATACCACTTAACAATCACACTCCTTGATATAATGTCCTGACTAAAATAAGGTGTACATTGAAGAACATAATTTTTTTACAATTAAAGTCTTTTTGTGCATAATTTTTTGCATTAAGTCTCTATAGTAGTGTATAATGACAGAGGAAAGTCAACTTAGGTTGACCTGATGATGTGGCACATCATTTAATGAACTAGAGTGGTATACAACTATCTAGGTGGTGTTTTTAGGGTAATTCAATGCAAAAAAATAGACTTAACCTAGGAATCTATAGAATTTCATAGTCCTATAAAAGCTATAGGGGATGTTATTGAAGAATTTTAAATTCCTACAACTGAAGTTGTAGAGGCTACTACTACAAAATTTTATACTCCTATAATAGAAGCTACAAAGGATGCTACTATAACAAGTGCCATTAAAGAAGTTTAGACTCCACTCAATGCAATGAACTTGTTGAGTGGTATTTTCACCCAATTGTGAAAGCACACTCCTCTTTAGGATTTGGGTTCCAAATCCCCTCTTGCAAAGAATTCAAACAAACGACTTCCCCAAGGTCTCCGCTATATTAGCATTTGCATATGTGTATTAGTAATCTCAAATAAATATATTCAATTTAAATGCTTGGAACACCTTAGTGATTGCAAGTAACTGTAAACAAGGGGCAATATTGGTTTACTTTACCATGAAACTTTAGCGATTGTTCATTGAACCAAAATAAAGAAAATGTGAGTTGGCCCTCATATGACCTTCAATGTGATGCTCAAATTACCCCTCTTTCGTAAAATCAGAATTTTTATGAAGAGAGGGCAATTTTAGGCTCCAAAAATGGGAATTTGTGAAATGCCATAAAACATAACTCATTCAATGAAATTGGAATTTTCATGAAGGGAATTTCATCATAGGCTCATGAGTGTAAAACAAAACTGAAAATATGAAATTTGACCTTAAAATGGAAATTTTCTATTTTCGGATTTTTAAAATCTGCAGTAAAACAACAACTTCGATGAATTTTTAAAAAATACTAAACAACTCCGAAAATGAAATTTCAAAGTGCGTATGGGAAGTATGAAGTATAACCTATGCAATGGTGAAATTATTTTTGGATTTTGAAAATTTTTAAATGTTTATTTTAATGCCTGAAGATTAAAAAAAGTTAAAATTTCTGGAAAATAAAATGCAAAAAAAGTTGAAAGAAAATGCAGAAAACTGAAAATAAAATGCATTCAGTATGATGCTATCCTATTTTGACAAAACCGAAGATGTGAGGTTTTCATGCATGCAACCTAACCTATTGGACTTGCAAAACAAGCACAATCCGGATAAGCTAAGTGCTGGCTCCTAGGGTTTTAAATGAGGTTTTCAGATTTAGACATTTGCATGAAGCAACCAAGAAACTTGTATAAACTCCATTTACAAGCCTAAAATCTGAAAAGGGGAAAAATAGACATTTAATCTTGCATGCAGAAAATGACTCCTTCTTTCTTGTCCATAAGATGCAACTTTATGAAATTTTCTGTATTAAAAATTTGTCATTTTACAATAACAGAAATTTCTGGTTTTCCCAAACCAGTCCATGGAAGAAAAATAGCCCAAATAGGTCCAGAATGGCCCTTTTGCCTTCAAATCTGCAACTCTACTCGCAGCAGTTTCCAACCCCTCAAAACATCCTTGCCTGGCGTTTTTAAAATTTTCAGGAAGCTTTTCGTTTCATTTTCTAATGACTGTTCGTTTCACCTTCCCTTGTGCATGCATGTGTTTTGGTTTCCAAAAAAGCTTTTCGTTTCTATTTTGTGGCCCTTCGTTTCATTCCCATGGTTTGGCTTCCTCTATTTGGTTTTCTTCACTTTTCGTTTGATTTCAAAAAACGTTTCCTTTTCTCCACATGGGCACCCGCCCGCTTCCTTCCATGTGTAACGACCATCTTAAATGATTTCGAATCATTACAGATTCCTTATGTAAAATTTTGTCTTATTCATTGTATTTTGTCCTTATGTGACAAACTACCTTATTCAATCTTCGATTTATTCCTTGGCTTTATATAAAGCCTTGACACCTTCATGAGAAACTAATGAAGGGGTATGAATCACCTCTTTATTTGCATGTCTATGTGTCCTATTTTGAGTCACGAAAATGCAACATGTCGTGATATCGTGACACTTTTGTTTCTCTACCTGCCTGCCCTTTTTGAGCCACGAAAATGCAACATGTCACGTTATCACGACACTTTTGTTTCTCTGCCTGCCTGCCCTTTTTGAGCCGCGAAAATGCAACATGTCACGATATCACGAAACTTTTGTTTCTCTGCCTGCCTGCTCTTTTTGAGTCACGAAAATGCAACATGTCGCGATATCGTGACGCTTTTGTTTCTCTGCCTGCCTGCCCCTTTTGAGTCGCGAAAATGCAACATGTCATGATATCGCGACACTTTTTCTCCTCGCTCTTTCTCTTTGCTTTGGGCCACGAAAAATGCAACATGTCGTGATATCGCAACACTTTTTATCTTCTATTTTGGCCGTGAAAATGCAACATGTCACGATATCGCGACACTTTTTCTCTTTTTGCCGCGACAATGCAACATGTCGTGATATCGCGACACTTTTCCCTTTTGGCCGTGACAATGCAACATGTCGTGATATTGCGACACTTTTTCTCTTTTGGCCGCGACAATTCAACATGTCGCGATATCACGACACTTTTTCCTCCTTGCGGTGTTTTGCTTTTTCTTTGATCTTTAGCATATGGGCCACTTTGGTCTTCTTGGAAAACATGCAAAAAAAATGTGGGTCCCCAATTTTGGGGTACATTGTGGAGCAGCCACAACAGAACCTAATGCATGATGAGTTAGCCACCATAGAAAATTATCTGAATGAACTGGAGGTAACTTCTACCCTCCAAAGCATACCCTAGGGTCAACCATCATAGGTTGTCGAAGAAACCTCTAGAAATACAAGAAAAATTCATAGGACTAGTCTATCCCAACATCCACTTTTAAGAAGCATAAGAAAAAGGGGCAAGGACAATTTGCTCTAGCACCCACTTATGAGAAGCACAAGGAGAAGGCATATGGACAATTAACTTTAGCAAGGTGTTAAACAGAAGCTAAAACACACCATGCTTTTAAATATCGATGATCTAGTAAAACAATCCAAATATGATAAGATGAAGAAAAACTATTTCAAAGGGTTTGGCATAGAAGATAAGTTAAAATATTAGCATTATAAACAATGTTACTCAATTTTGGTTGCATAGGGACATGCAACATGTTCAATTGGGGGGTAAAATGATGGATTATGATATTGATCATACTATTTATCCCTTTTGTCTTAACTTACCCCCAAACTGATTATCTTTTATAACCTATTACAAATTTATAAGCATGCTTTGTGTGTGTGTGTGTGTCTATATATATATATATTGTCTGAATAAGAATAGAAGTAAGATGTTACTTGTTATAGTATGATTAGGTATATGTTTTAATGAGGAAAATAGAATGCTAATGAATGTTTATTTCTTGTTAAGCATATCTATATTTTTTAGTTTAGTTGTTGCCCAATTATTACAGAAAGACATTTCTATAAGTGTTGTAGAAGGGTGATACAATTATTGAAGAATATAGTTGTGTTCAGCAAATGGTTGTAGAATAACTAGCATATAACAAAGAGATAATTAGTAGATGACAAACTAACAACTATTAGATAAGACTTGGAAACTCTAGTCAAGATGCCTTAAACCTAGGACACTAGCCACAACTAATACCTTACAAACATGAGTTAAAAGCTGAAAGGATATGTCAAAACTATCTCATTCCAAACAAGGAAGAAATCATTTCTAGATTCCCTCTTGCATCTAAAAAATAGCAAGGTTAATTACTATTATAGGGTTGAATTTGTTAGATTTATTTTAGAATATAATCTATTTTAGGTTTAATTTGTTAGACATTGTTTAAGACAAAAATAAGTGATTGTCTATAAGTTGGACATCCTAGATTGTAATAGAGATTGAAATTTTCTAGAGCATAAAAATAGTGAATTAGTCTATTTCATTTTCAGACATTGTCCATTGTAAGGTATTTTTTCCTAAGTTTTAACATGAATAAAATCTTATTTTTATTAAAATATTGGTGTTCCTATTTTTATGCTAAATATAGTAGTTCCTATAATTATGTTGTGTTGAGTTTTGTACTTAATTAGTAATTAGTTGCAGGGAGAAATTCAAATCTAGGTTGTCTAGGTAGGGTCCACTTTGTTTCAACAAATTATACTAAGTTTTTATCCCTGCTCATTAAAAATTAGGTTGTAGGTAGGTTCAATTGCTTTCTTTGGTAGTTACAAAGTTCTTGTAGTTCCTAGATTTTAGTTGTAGAGAAAAGAACCACTTGGTTGCATACAATTATTTCATTGGCTCATAAAAAGGAATATCTATTTTAAATTTGTAATCCTGGTTTGACAATTAAAGTGTAAAGTTGAGGCCCATAAATTGTATTACTACCTAAAGCTCCTATAGAAGAAACTACTAAAAAATCACTCATCTTCTAAATATTTTTAAAAACATTGTTTTTTTTAATTTATTTTTAAAATCATTGTTACATTCCTCACTACTTAATATTTGTTTTTTATATTAGAATAAACTTAAAACTATAACAATATATTAATTCCTTAATAACTATTTTTTTAGGGGTCTTATTCATACCCCTAATATTCCATGCTATAATTTTCATCATCATCAATTTTTATTTTTATTAGTGAGCTTAACCGTACTTCTTTTTAACACCTATGATATTTTTATTTGGCCTGATATTTTTATTTGGCCTCCCAAGTTGATATTCCTTTGAGTTTATTTTTCTCTTTTTTCATGTTTTGACGACCTTCCTCTCCTTTTTCCATTCCCACAAACACTCTTGTCTTCATCAATCCCTTCTATTTTTTTATATTGTTCACAACGAGACTTCAACAATGCAAGAAATAACCTCATTGATACTTTCTTATTTATGTTTCCTTGCAAACCCTAATATGCACAAATGATCCTCCATAGTCATTACTTTCTTATGTTGACCTAGAAACCTAAAACTTACTTGGATATCCTCCATATGATTTTCTTTATTGTGTTTCTCTTGAAACCTTGAAGTGCAAGCAATACACTTTATACTACTTTCATTTTTATTGTAATAAGAATATTTAATGCTACTTGAGAAAAATGAATATGATTTACCTAGATTAAGCTTGACCTCCTTCACCTCATTCACTTTAAACTACTCCTCCCCATCTTCCTTTGCTTAAAATTTTCCTTCTCATATTCCTTTGTACCTTTAGATCCTTCTATATTTGAACTTGTGCATTATACTTCCTCATCCCTCATGATATTGTTTCTTCTAATAGTTGATTCGAGCTAGCTACAATGAACTATTTCATCTGATGATGCAAAGGGGTATTTCTTGCCACTTTATTAGGAGTGGAAAATCTATTATTTGACCTAGATTTTCTTATGATTTTATATTCTTGTTTCATATTGAAGTTACCCTCATGCCCAAAATTTTCCATCTCTTTCTCCATTATTTTCACTTTGTAGTTCATGACATTTGGCACATCAAAATGCAATGTTTTCATAATCCACTTGTTGATCCCATTATCTTGATTTGTATTTAATAAATAATGGACTATGATAAATGTTTTGAAATATTCATGGCAACACATAGTTGAGTGTATACAACATGCCTTCTCTCCTTAGTAGTTGGTCCCTCTTAGATGAATTCGCCTAGACTATTACTAATATTCTTCAAAACCTCCTTATTAATGAGTTGATAAAGAAGTCCAAAAAACCTATTTTAAACCCGAAGCCTTTTAATAGTCTCTATCTCCATAGAAAAAATCTCACTCCATGGTATTAAATATAATGATTCTTTGCCCCTAAACCAAGGGCCTCCATCCATTATTTTATCACTTATTTTTGAAATAGATAAGATAATGAGAAAAAATCCTTTTGAAATAAAATTCATGGAGTAATTTGAATTCAATCTGCACTTCCACTTGATCCAATTTTGAATCTCATAAAAGCCTGAACAATATCCATGGAACTTACATATTAACCAGAGTATATCATGCTCAATCATCTCATCCTTGATAATCACTTTTGGTGTAGTTTCTGCTACCTAGACAAGGTTTGCCATAGATTCATTTTTTTTCTCTTATCACCAACTAGGGTATTCATACTTCCAACTAAGGCATCCTTACTTCTAACTATGACATTATCAATTTTATTAAGGACTTTCAAAAAATACTTTCTTGTTAGGTTACCTAGATTTTCTTCATACGAATCCTTTAGTTTTTAATTTTCTCCTAAAATCTGGAACAAGAAGTGGCATTTTCTCCTTATCACACTTTACTTTCTCCTTCATGCTTCCTACTCATACTTCCTACTTGCTTCAACAACTGCATGTCTATTATTCCATGTTTTTCTTATACTAATTAAAATAAAGTAACATTTAGGTTCAATAGTATTATGAGGAATCATCATTATTATTATATTAACATTAAAAAACTTTAATCAAGTGGCATGAGTTCATTCGGTTAAAATTCCTCAATGTTCAAGGAGAATATTTGGGCTCAATTCTAATCAAACATAATATATGCTTATTTTTAAAGTTGTTGTAATACCACTTGTTGTGGCTGCTCCACAACACACCCCAAAATTGGGGACCCACTCTTTTTTACATGCTTTCCAAGAAGACTGCAGTGGCCCAGATGCTAAAATCAAAGAAAAAGAAAAATGTCGCGAAATCGTGACATGTTGCTCTGTCGTGGCTAAGAAAAAGAAAATGTCACGAAATCATGACATGTTGCTCTATCGCGGCTAAGAAAAATAAAATGTCATGAAATCGCGACATGTTGCTCTGTCGCGGCTAAGAAAAAGAAAGTGTCACGAAATCGCGACATGTTGCTCTGTCGCGGCTAAGAAAAAGAAAGTGTCGCGATATCGCGACATGTTGCTCTGTCGTGGCTAAGGATGAGAAAATGTCACGATATCGCGACATGTCGCATTTTCGCGGCCTAGATCGGCAAAAGACAACAAAAATAAAAAGTGTCGCGATATCGCGACATGTCGTGAAATCGCGGTCAAAGTGGTCAAACAGAACAGGATGCCAAAAATGTCGCGATATCGCGACATGTCATGAAATCACGGCTCATAGAGGAGAGAGAAAGACGAAGTGGAAAAATGTCGTGATATCGCGACATGTCATGAAATCACGGTCAAAGCAGTCAAACAGGGCAAAGTATAGAAATTGTCGTGATATCGCGACATGTCACGTTTTCATGGCTCAGATCAGCAGGATGCAGCAAATGAAAAAGTGTCACGATATCGTGACATGTTTCGCTCGCGGCCCACAAGAAAAAATTGTCGCGATATCGCGACATGTCATAAAATCACGGTCAAAGGCAGCAAGAAAAAGTCAATGCAAAAGTTGTCGCGATATCGCGACATGTCGCGTTTTCGTGACCCGAAGACGAAATGAAGCGCAAGGAGAAAAAAATGTCGCGATATCGCGACATGTCAGGTTTTCGCGGCTGGAAAGCAAGGAAGGAGCAAACAGAAAAAACGTCGCGATATCGCGACATGTCGGAGTTTCGCGACCTGGAGCAGCCAAAGTGAACATAGAGGAAAAGTGTCACGATATCGCGACATGTTGGATTTTCATGACCAAAGGCAGGAAGATAGAGCTAAAGAGAAAAACGTCATGATTTTGTGACAGATTGCATCTGCACAGCCCGAAAGAGAAAAGTGTCACGATTTCATGACAAAAAGCAGCGAGATGGTATGGAATGAAAAGGTGTCACGATTTCGTGACATGTCACGTTTTCGTGGCTAAGTACAACAAAACACAGCGAAGGAAAAACATCATGATTTCATGACAGGTTGCATCCACGCGGCCCAAAGGAGAAAAATGTCACGATATCGTGACATGTCTCATTTTTGTGATGCATGAAGGCGAACAAGGTTGCTGGAAGAAAATGTCGTGATATCGCGACATGTCTTGTTTTTGCGATACAGGTAGAGGAGCAAAGCTGTAGATATAAAAATGTCGTGATATCGCGACATGCTATTTTTGTCGTGATTCATGGTGGGCCATTACAGAATATGTAGGGAAGGCATGAACACGTGGCACAAAGGTGTAGGGGCTATGGTATAATGCTTTAGGATCGACAGTTACAGTTCACAGAGAAGATCAAACGTTTCGACATCGAGCAGAAAGTCAAAAATGATGAAGAGGCGGGGAAGATGAAATGAAGTGATCTGGGAAATGAAACGAAGCGTCACAGAGCGAAACAGAGAACCGCACCAGAAAGTTTAAAAGCAGAAGCACAGATTGGTACAAGGGTCGAAAACCGCTGCGGGTAGGGTTGCAGAGCTGAGGGTGATAAGCCATTCTGGGCCTGCTTTGGAGTGTTTTTCTTCCCCTTTTTCTGGTTTTGAGAAAACTAGAGACTTCTGTTATTGTAAAATGATAAATTTTTAATACAAAAATTTTAGAGAGTTGCATCTCATTGACAAGAAAGAAGGAGTTATTTTCTGCATGCAAGATTTAATGTCTATTTTTCCCCTTTTAGATTTTAGGCTTATAGGTGGAGTTTAATGCAAGTTATCTTGGTTGCTCCAAGCGAATGTCTAAATCTGAAAACCCCATTCAAAACCCTAGGAACTAGCACTTAGCTTATTAGGATTGTGCATGTTTTGCAGGTCCAATAGGTTAGGTTGTATGCAAGAAACCTCATATCTTCGATTTTGTCGAAATAGGATAGCATCATACTGAATGCATTTTCATTTTCTTTTTTGCATTTTATTTTCATTTTCTGCACTTTATTGTTTCAGAAAGTTCAATTTTCTTTTAATTTTCAGGCATTAAAATAAAAAATTAAAAAACTTTAAAATCCGAAAATAGAAAATTTCCATTTCAGGGCCAGAGTTTCATTTTCAATTTTAATATTCATTCATGAGCCGATGATGACATTCCCTTCATGAAAATTCCAATTTCATTGAAGGAGTTATGTTTTATGGCATTTCATCAATTTCCATTTTGAAGTTACGTGGTCATATAAGGACCAAATCACATTTGCTTTATTCGGGTTCAATGAACAATCATTAAAGTTTCATAATAAAATAAACCAACATTGCCCCTTGTTTACAGTTACTTGCAACCACTAAGGTGTTCCAAGCATTTAAATTGAATATCTTTATTTGAGATTATTAATACACATATGTAAAATGCTAATATAGCGGAGACCTTGGAGAAGTTATTTATTTAATTTCTTTGCAAGAGAGGATTTGGAACCCAAATCCTATCGGAGAGTGTGTTTTCACAATCGGGTGAAAATACCACTCAATAGATTGGCGCTAGAAGGAGGGCCTGATGGGTTTATTTTAGTGTGATTTAAATTTAAATTTTTGTATATCTCATGCTCTATTGATTGTTATCTTTATTCCTCTAACACTCAGAATATTGGTGCTAGAAGGAGGGCTTGAATTGGTTTACTTTATTCTATGTTAAGCAATTCAGGTATGTTGTATATTATTCTAACGCTTTTCTGATTGTTCATACAGAAATAATGTGATCTGATTTAATTTTGAAAATTTTGGTCTCGACTAACGAAGTGTTGTTTCATGCAATTACTTTTCATTTGATTTTAATGAATACATCTCTTAGTTGATGCTAACTTGATTTTTATACATTGCGAGAGTTGGATATTTGCTAGTCATTTCACGCGGATGTGTCGTGATTCCTTCCATTTTTGACTAACATATTTGGTTCTAAAGTTACATTTTGAGTTTCACTAATGGCAACATTTGAGGAGCAAATGGTATCCCTAAGAAAAGAAATGATGTCTCTAAGAGAAAGAATGGTATCTATAATGGAGGATCATTATAAGGGTTTGTCTATACCTGTGGTACCCTATCAAATTCCTAAATTGTTATTAGAGTTTCTACGATGTTTTAATCAAGAGGTGCCACTAGGATACTTGCAAAAACTACATGTCTACAAGGATACATTATGTCAATTCCAAATTTTCTATGAGGAGGTGGCTTGTAAGTTATTTGCATACATTTTGGATGATAAACCATTCTTTTGGTACAGCCAACTACCCATGGAGGTTAGGACTTCTTGGATACAACTAGAAGCAGCCTATCTTTATCATTTTGATAATCAGGTTGACTTAGAAATGTTGAAAAATCAGTTTACCTCCATATGTAAGGAGCCTAATGAATCCTTGAGTCAATTCAATGGAAGATTTCGTGAGTTGCACTCCCAAATGTGGGAAAATTTTAACACATTAGAAGAGGAAGCCATGGAAGTATACCTGGGAGCCATACACCCCACACTTGCTTCACTCATTGAGGAAAAAATGGGTGGCTTGTCTCTAGAGAAAATCTATGAGATCCTAGAAGAGGTAGAACGACAAGGTCTTGAAGAAGAAAAGGCACAACATGTTCACATGAGAGATTGTCCTTCTAAAGATATTGATGCCAACCTACACCAACCATCAAATATAGCACCCTCCACTCCAATGATACCTAAGGTAAATGATCAAGGGGATGAATTTGAATATCCAAATGTTACAACCACCTTAGATGTAGTCCAAGAGGAGGTGCAAAGTGCTAAACCAACATCCGCTAGTGAAGATTATGCAGAAATGATCTCATTCATAGAGATGCATGATTATGCGGATAAAGGGGTCCTAAATTCAACAATGTTTGAGATATGTGATAGGACGGAACCTACCATAGAATTGAATGAAGTGGTTGAAAGTGAAATTGGAAGAAAATCAATAAATGAATTTGAAGATATGATAGAGTTTCACCACTTGTTCTTGGAAGATACTATTGATGAGATGTGTAGGAACTAATGATCAAGAAATTCTTCACCCTCCAAATTGTGATAAAATTGAATCATGGGTTACTAATTTGGACGATGATAGCCTTACAAATTTGAATTCAAGAAATGACCCACTTTTGGAAATAATTGAACCATCTAAGGAAGGTGAAGGTGAATTTGATGAGAAACACATTGATGAATTGGAGGATGTTGAAGAAGTAGTTGAACGTCACCACTTGATTTTGGAAGATGATTATTACGATGCTTGGAAGAAGTGGGAAGACTACACTCACTCCAAAACTGCTAATGAAACTTGTGTGCCAATTGATATGCAGGATGACACAATCGCCTACTCAAAGGAAGATATCACAACTCCTGTACAATTTGAGGATGTTTTGGAAGAGGGTTTCAAGTCTCATCAAATTTTGAAAGATTATAATGATTCCATTACCAAGGACAAAGAAGAAAAATATTTGATGAATGAATCAAAAGATCATGCCACAAACATCATGGATTTGGATGACAATTTTTACAATGGTTGGGGGAGATATGATAATGCATTTTTTTCTCACACCCCTATAGATGAAACTCATATTTCACTTGATATGCAAGATGTTGAAACTTCTATCTCACATGAAGAGATACCATGGATAGTGAACAAAGAATGGGAACCAAATGACAAAGAGATGGATCAATTGGAAACAACTCAAATGAAGGATCATCAAGATGAGTCATTGGACATACACTTTGACCAAGAATATTTGAAGGTTGAAAAGGAGGGCCATGTTTTCAACTGGGTGCATGACCATATTTTGAATTTGAATGATGTTTATGGTGAAATGTCGTTAAAGGTGAATGAAAAACAAGGTATGATTTCTAATCACACCTTTGACAACATTGTTTTAATGAATGGAAAAGAAGTTGATGCACTTGAATTGTTAAATCAAATTCATCAACAATTACTAATTGAATCTAGGGTAAAAACTGTTAATGATCCTAATTTAGTAAATATCCTAGATGCTTGCAAACTGTTACACAAATTTGATTGGCCTACAAATTTGGAAAATGATTTGGCTTTAAAATTTTTAGAAATAGGCTCTTGCTTACAAAGTCTCATTTTGGATAAAGAGAGCCTACTTCTAAATCATGAATCGAATTATGAAATGGATACTTTCAAGAATAGACAAGATAAAATTGAATATCATTTATTGTCTAATCATTTTAGTATTTTAACGCTCACCTATGAGAGTACTAATGGAATTAAATCTAATTGGTGGGGTGAGCAAGGGAAGTTAAAAGTTGTTGCATGGTGTGGTATAATATTGTTTTTTTTGGATTCCTACAACATTTGGCATGCACATCACGTTATATTTTTGTTGAAATGTTCTAATCATGTTTGGGATCCAGGAAAGTGATAATCCAAGCTTTGCATCATCTTGTATTATATTGTACATTTGTATATAGGTTTTGATTTTTGGTTTTGGTTTGTGTTTTCAAATTTTCATTTTTGGATTGCATTTTGGTTTTGGATTGAATAAGTTTTGATTTAAAGTTATGTGTTGGTCCTATGGACATGTTTGGTTTGTAAAAAAAAAAAAAAAATTGAGATGTCAACTTATGCCTAAGATCAGGAGAATATGAAACATTGGAATTGTGTTGTAGAAAGCTCCACAAGTAACACAAACATTTTAAATAATATCGTTTGAATCTTGTGATGCATGAAGTTGTCAGTTATTTTTTATGGCAATACTCCATCTGTAATTCAAAGGGCAATGCATTCATATTACATCTCACTTTGCATATACATGCCATCTTAGTTGCATATGCATTTCGGATACAAATCATTGAAGTGTGTCAAATCCTCTTAGGGTTATGCTATAACATAAATAAGAAAAAATCCTAAGGTTGGGAACTGAGGCCCGAGATATCTAGAACCAAGCACATTTTATTCACATTAAAAAGGATCTTGAGCAAAATGATCAAAACCTTGCTTGGAAGAAAAGGTCAGGCGAAAGAAGTATTTCATGTCTATCCTATTATGCAACATGATCCTTAAAACAGTGGTTTTTACCACTTCCATAAAGCTTAAAGCCTAAAATCAGAGTAGTAAGGATAGGGTTAAATCCTCATCGAACTTAGGTTGAGGATCCAACTCCCCAAAGCTCTGATTTGACCTACATGGAGTAGTAAGGATAGGGCATAATTCTCATCTCGCCTAGGTTGAGAATCCGATTCCCCAAAGCTCCTATGTCTCATTTCATCATAAATCTTGGATTGGAAGGATCGTACTACATGTCCTCTGCAAAGGATGGGTAGTCATCCCTAAGGTCCAAGAAATAAAATTAATATTTCCCATTTCATCTAAATCTTGGATTGGAAGGATCGTACTACATGTCCCTAGCAAGGATGGGTAGTCATCCCCAAGGTCCAAGAAGTAAAAAATTAATATTTCCCATTTCATCTTAATATTGGATTGGAAGGATCGTACTACATGTCCCTCGCAAGGATGGGTAGTCATCCCAAAGGTCCAAGAAAAAAAAGAGAATGAATGAAGCCAAATCATGGATTATGGGGTTAAGTATGCCCATGCGTGGCAGCATGTCTTGTCTAAAACAAGACCACTGACTGTTCAAACGGATAGACTAGCATGACCATTTCATCCATAACTGGTTAAATTATTTTGCTCAAAGTGAGGTAATGAATTCCATATCAGAGTAGTAAGGATAGGGTTAAATTCCCATCTCGTTTAGGTTGGGAATCCGATTCCCCAAAGCTCTGATTTCACTTTCACTTGCACATGGGTTCAAGATAGTAGTGACTCATAACCAACTTTGGGATCTAATAAAGCAATTCATTATACATATAGTTGATCCTAAGAGGGTTTGATAATTTTAAATGTTTGTGTATGATACTAGAAAGCTTAAAGCAGATTGCTACATCTCTAAGCATATTTATCAGGATGCATAAATCATTCACAATCTCACATATGCATTCATGTAAAACTGACAATGGAATGTTGATCAATTTCAAATGATAGAAAATGGAGCACATTGCACACACCGAGCTGATACTTAATGATTCTAATGTTTCATGTATTTCTGATCTATCGGCATTTGTTATGTTTTTATGGGCTGACACTTGTTTTCAAGTTTGTATATTTCCAGGTTAGGTTCTCATCGAAATGCTCAGGAGCATTTCCCAGCAGAGTCACCATTTGTTGTGGCTGCTCCACAACACACCCCAAAATTGGGGACCCACTCTTTTTTACATGCTTTCCAAGAAGACTGCAGTGGCCCAGATGCTAAAATCAAAGAAAAATAAAAATGTCACGAAATCGCGACATGTTGCTCTATCGCGGCTAAGAAAAAGAAAGTGTCGCGATATCACGACATGTTGCTCTATCACGGCTAAGAAAAAGAAAATGTCGTGATATCATGACATGTTGCTCTTTGGCTAAGAAAAGAAAGTGTCAGATCGACATGTTGTCGAAAGAATGTGCGATATCGCGACATGTTGTATGGCTAAGGATGAGAAAATGTCACGATATCGCGACATGTCATTTTTCGGCTAGATCAAAAAAAAAATAAAATTGTCGCGATATCGCGACATGTCGTGAAATCGCGGTCAAAGTGGTCAAACAGAAAGAGGCAAAAATGTCACGATATCATGACATGTCATGAAATCGTGGTCATAGAGAAGAGAAAAAGGAAAAATGTTACGATATCGCGACATGTCATGAAATCATGGTCAAAGCAGTCAAACAAGGCAAAGTATAGAAATTGTCACGATATCACGACATGTCATTTTTTGAAAGAAAAATGTCGTATGATTGATATCGCGAATGTCATAAAATCGGGATCAAAGAGAGAGAAAAGGTCAATGCAAAAGTGTCGTGATATCGTGACATGTCACGTTTGCGATCGAAGACGAAATGAAGGCAAGGAGAAAAAAATGTCGCGATATCACGACATGTCAGATTTCAGTGGAAAGCAAGGAAGGAGCAAAGAAAAAAGTCGCGATATCGTGACATGTCGAAGTTTTGACTGGAGCAACAAAGTGAACATAGAGGAAAAGTGTCGCGATATCGTGACATGTTGGATTTTCGCGACCAAAGGCAGGAAGATAGAGCTAAAGAGAAAAACGTCATGATTTTGTGATAGATTGCATCTACGAAGAGAAAAGTGTCATGATTTCATGACAGAAAGCAGTGAGATGGTACGAAATGAAAAGGTGTCATGATTTTGTGACATGTCACGTTTTTGTGGCTAAGTACAGTAAAACACAGCGAAGGAAAAAATGTCACGATTTCATGACAGGTTGCATCCACGCGGCTAAAGGAGAAAAATGTCGTGATATCGCGACATGTCTCATTTTCACGATGCATGAAGGTGAACAAGGCTACTGGCAAAAAAATGTCACGATATCGCGACATGTCTTGTTTTTGCGATACAGGTAGAGGAGCAAAGCTATAGATATAAAAATGTCATGATATCGCGACATGCTATTTTTGTCGTGATTCATGGCGGGCCGTTATAGATTATATAGGGAAGGCATAGAACACGTGGCATAAAGATGTCAGGGCTATGGTGTAACGCTTCAGGACTAGCAGTTATAGTTCATAGAGAAGATCAAACGTTCGACATCCGAGCAAAAAGTCAAAAATAATGAAGAGGCGGGAAGATGAAATGACAGGACCTGGGAAATGAAATGAAGCATCACCGAGCAAAGAAGAGAGCCACACTAGAAAGTTTAAAAGTAGAAGCACAGATAGGTACAAGGGTCGAAAACCGCTGCAGCGTGGTTGCAGAGCTGAGGGTGATAAGCCATTCTGGGCCTGTTTTGGAGTGTTTTTCTTCCCCTTTTTCTGGTTTTGAGAAAACTAGAGACTTCTGTTATTGTAAAATGATCAATTTTTAATACATAAAATTTAGAGAGTTGCATCTCATTGACAAGAAAGAAGGAGTTATTTTCTGCATGCAAGATTTAATGTCTATTTTTCCCCTTTTCAGATTTTAGGCTTATAGGTGGAGTTTAATGCAAGTTATCTTGGTTGCTCCAAGCGAATGTCTAAATCTGAAAACCCCATTCAAAACCCTAGGAACTAGCACTTAGCTTATTAGGATTGTGCATGTTTTGCAGGTCCAATAGGTTAGGTTGTATGCATGGAAACCTCATATCTTCGGTTTTGTCGAAATAGGATAGCATCATACTGAATGCATTTTCATTTTCTTTCTTTGCATTTTATTTTCATTTTCTGCACTTTATTGTTTCAGAAAGTTCAATTTTCTTTTAATTCTCAGGCATTAAAATAAAAAAATTAAAAAAACTTCAAAATCCGAAAATAGAAAATTTCCATTTCAGGGCCAAAATTTCATTTTTCAGTTTTGTTTTTCATTCATGAGCCGATGATGACATTCCCTTCATGAAAATTCCAATTTCATTGAAGGAGTTCTGTTTTATGGCATTTCATCAATTTCCACTTTGAAGTTACAGCATGGTCATACAAGGGCCAGATCACATTTGCTTTATTTGGGTTCAATGAACAATCATTAAAGTTTCACAATAAAATAAACCAACATTGCCCCTTGTTTTCAGTTACTTGCAACCACTAAGGTGTTCCAAGCATTTAAATTGAATATCTTTATTTGAGATTATTAATACACAAATGTAAAATGCTAATATAGCGGAGACCTTGGAGAAATTATTTATTTAATTTCTTTGCAAGAGAGGATTTGGAACCCAAATCCTATCGGAGAGTGTGTTTTCACAATCGGGTGAAAATACCACTCAACACCACTATATGATCATAATGTAATATGGGTTGGACTCATTTCGATCTCATATAACCAATAAAAAATAAAACTTGGAGCACCTTTCGGTCTACCAAGACTTAACTATCAAACCCATTAAACCAGAAAAAAACAAACATAAATAGCTATTTGTTCATTTAATTCAATAAATAAATAAATAAACATATAATAATTAATTAAAAATAATCAAGATAATTTTTAGATCACATGTCCACTAGAGTGTGATAATCTTTAAAAGGAGGCACCCTCCTCTCTAGAATTAAAATGGGTGATTAGGACCATCAAACCCAATATTAAATCATATCCTACCAAATTACACACCTATAAGAGATAATATTTTAATGTATAAGGAGACCTAAAGTAATAATATTCTAAAGAATATAGTATCAAATGGCTCCCAAATGAGGAGAACTTTTTAAAAAAAATATAAATAATAGGTAGATGTTATAGATTAAAAATTAAATGACCCAGTTTTTGTAGGTGAGTTGGAGAGGAGAGGGCAATCCTCCAAGGGAGGTCCTGTGTTCGAATCTCCACCCTACCAAAAAGCTAAATTGGGTACCCAAAATCCAATTGATAATGTTGGTGCGGGCAGGGCTGGGTGCGACTCCCGGGTGACTTTGACAGTATAGAACCCCCTGTTCATGGTCTCTCAGACCAAGGCGGCCTTGCAAGGGTTTTTTCGCTTAAAAAAAAATAAAAATAAATTAAATGCATAGTGTATTAGTAAATAGGTCATTCATAATAGATAACATTCTCAAGCATCATGCCTTCAATATTTTGATATATGTTAAGTAATAGTCCATAATATAATACAAGGAAGAAAAAGAGTAGAGCTAAATGGAGGCATGAGAAAGGTAGAGGAGTAAGCTTTAAGAATAAAGTAGATGTAACAAGAATAGAAAGAAAAAGAAGACTAAGAAGGAGGTAACACCAATGGTGGAGGAATTGAATGTAAATTAACAAACAACAAGTTAGCTACAAAATAGTAAATTTTATAATAATTAGTCACATAGTTACAAAGAATCATATAATTATACTTGTGATTTGTCATATGGCCACAATTAGGGATGAGTCAATATGTAATATATATGGAATAGGAACCAAACACAAATCAACCTACTATGCAACACATGCATAATGTATTGTAATATCTAGTAATTTAGACTCAACAAGCTATAAATATCATGGAGTATGTATATCCACATATATATCTAATGCCAAAAGGATAAAACCTCTATTATATAGGAAAACAATATGAGATCTTATAAATTTTATTTTTAAATAGTAATTCTTAGAACCTAGTAACTTCTTTTGATTTTGAAAAAAAATTAAAATAAGTAGTAGCTTATAAGAATATAGTGGTTATAGTTGCATATTTCTATTTCGTATTGTGTCCAAAATAAGATAAGAACCAATGAAAAATTTAATACAAAGTAAGTGTATTTATTTTTGTGTTTAAAATAAGAGGATAACTAATAAAACTTTTAATACCTCCTTGTAGTTGATTTAATATCATTTGATAATATGGTTACTAATATGAATTAGTAGAGCTAGGCTAATTTTCTTCAAAAAATAAAAAATATTTTAGGAGTTATATATTTGCCTAGAGTTGTTCGATTCAAATGATTCTTGTACCATTTTGTGTGGATTTTGAAAATATTTGAAATGAGTGTTTATTCAAAATAATCCAAGTAGTATTGATGGATATATGACCATGTGAAGATAATTTTTCAAAACTAGGGTAGTGTTAGGTAATTTGTTTCTAAAAAAAATCTCATCTTTTAGGAGCCATATCTTTGTGAAGCGTTGTCTAATTTAGATGATTCTTGGACTAATTTATGCAGAATTTGAATAAATTTAAAATGAGTTGTCATATAAATGAATCCAATTAATATTGAGGGAGATACAACCCTATGAAATCAACCATCTAAAGCAATGGTGGTGAAGATTTTTCAAGTCGTTTAAAATAAAATTACAGATATCTATCAACCAAGGTTTGGATGATGGGAGGAGTAATGGAGGGATAGAGAATCAGTGAGGCAAGATATTTTGTCTATGTATAAAATATTTTATCTAAGTTTTATTTTCTCCTTCTTTATATTACAAATTTTGCATGCAAATGATTATAGATTTTTGATCAAATATTATAATCACTATAGGATATTCTCGTAAATTTTAGTAGACTTTGAGTTATAGTTTTCTTCCCATGGACTGATTTACAACTAAACACTTAGATTAATCCCTAGTAGTATAGGTTAGTGAGGGCCTCACAGAGAGGCAATCCTCGTTGCTCAAATATATGATAATTTTTGGTAATGGGTATTGGTCAAGGGCTTCAACCTTGAGAAAATATATTGGTAGGATTTGGAAGTCTCCAAGAGTGATTCTATCCTTTCTTCCCAAAGTTTTCTTTCCTATCTATTTTTTGTTCCATGGAGGAAGTATATTTTTTTCTAAAAGGAGGTCCTTGATTCATGGGAAGAGCAAGACTCTTCCTTACCCATTGGTATGAAGGCTTTGCTCCTAAAAATATAAATCTATCCCTAGTACCCATATAGGTTAGGATGTATGGTTTCCCATTGAATTTTGATAAATGGATACCTTTAAGGAAATGGATAACACTTTGGTAGAATTCCTTGATCTTTTAGAAACTATAAAATATGGATTCTTGGCTATTTATATTCAAATATTGGTTATGCTTGATATAAGTAAACCTTTACTAGAATCAATCAATCTTAAGTATGGGGGTAAGTTGTGGAACCAAACCATAGACTATGAAAACATATATTTTAGATATATAATATGTCATGAGGTGGGGCATATTGATAAGGAATATTAATAAGGAGTCATCTATTCAATATGATCCTAATTTAGGTAAGACCATTCTCAATGAACCTAAGGAATGTGTCTCATTAGATTTTGAAGACTCTCTTGAAGTACCATGGACCATTAAAGAGAAGAAAACAAGTAGATAAAATGTAATGCTAGATGTTAATACCTCTACCATTAATAAGGAGATACCAAAAAATGAGCAAGACAAGTCAAAAGCTTCTATAGTAAATCCAGGAGAGGATAAATATAATGAAAAAGAAATTTGTGAAAGAATATTGAGTAATAGAATAATAATATCTACTCCTAATACAAGTAAATAAAAAAGAGAAAACCCATTAAATCATCATGCGAGATCCAAGGAAGCAAAAGTAAACATAGAGAAAAGAACACAAACTAACTTGGTTCAACTTCTCTTTACCAAACAACAAAATGAGGTATACTCATCATCTCATGGAATATAAGGGGTGCTAATGCCCCCTCAAATAAGAGGTGTACTCTATTTAATTAATAAGCTTGATATTCTTTGTATCCAGGAAACTAAAATAATAAAAGAAGAAGTTTCCAAAACTATGAAAGCAGTATGGGCAAGATGTAAATGGGATGCTATGGATTTTGAAGGAGTTACAAGGGAATTCTAACATGTTGGAATTCTATTTAGTACCTCTTGTGTAACCATTCATATAACTAGACATTGGATATCCTCTTTAGTCATATGCTACTTTGTAGATATTTATTTCATCCTTATCAATGTTTATGGACCTAAAACTCAATTAGGTATATTAGAAGTATAGAATGGGATTTAAGCCTTTATAATAAGTAAATACCAAGAAAATTGATTCATGATCATAGGATATTTTAAGGCCATAACCAAGCTGTATGGAAATTTTAGGGAAATTAGTAAATTAACTCGAAGTATGAGATATTTCTCAACTTTTATTCAAAACAATAATCAATGGGAGGTTGAGTTTGAAGAAGAAAACTATACATAGACCAACAATAAGAGAGACCTTAACTTAATAGTAAAACAATCAGACAAGTGCATTCTCTCAGATCATTGGTTAGATGAAGGAACTTGTGCTAAAATTAATACCTTGACAAGGATTAGTTTATATCATTGGCTAATAAGAGTTAAAAGGTGGTAAGTGAATTCAAAAAATATCATATATTAAATATGAGAAGATGTGGAAATACCATCCTCAATTTATTGATATGATAAGCACAAATGTGGAATTCTTTAGGAAACGGTGGGTTGCATACGCTTCCAAAAAAAATTAAATTAATGGCATCTATATTAAAATAATGGAATAAGAACACTTTTGAAGATATTTTTCTAAATTAAAATAATGTAATAAGAACACTTTTGAAGATATTTTTTAAAGAAATATGAACTGAAAGATAAAATTTTAATATTCTAAAAAAGTAATCATATTAATCCAAGCTCGAAGGAAAGGGAGTTGCTTAGTGAATATCATAATATTTTAAGGAAGAGAAATTTTGGAGATTAAAATCGAGACAGAGTTGGTTAAAAGGAGATACAAATACAAAGTTATTTTCATATGATGATAATAGTACAAATATCAACATCTAGAATTAGTGGAATTAAATTAGTAGAAGGGGTTTGTATTGAATACCAGAGTGAAATCAGAAAGGAGGTAAGATTATTTTACTAGAATATTCTAGGATCAAAGGATTTTGAAGTTCTTAATGATAAACTACTACAAGAAGTACCTTCAATTATAATAGATGAAGACAATAGGAAACTGATGAAGCCTACTACTCTGGAAGAAGTTCATTTAGATATTTTTTCTTTTAATAAGAATAAATCCCTAGGTTCAAATGGGCTCTCTACAAAATTCTATCAACATAATTAATATATACTGAAGGATTCTTTATTGATGGTAGTGGAACAATCTAGGGTAAAAAAATGCATACCTTATAAAATAAATCCAACATATCTTATCCCAATTCTAAAAAATAAGGATGCAAAATTATTTGATTCATTTAGGCCCATAAGCTTATGTGATATGGAATATAAGATAATATCCAAAGTGATGGTAAATGTATTAAGACCACTAGACATAACTATTTCAAAAGAGTGATGTGGATTTGTAAAAGGGATACAAATTCTTGACAAGATCATAGTAGCTTATGAAGTAATGCATTCAACAACTTCAAGAAAAGTGAGAGCAATGATCTTAAAACTTGATATGAATAAAACCTTTAATAGAGTTAAATGGATTTTTTTTTTTAGTATTAGAAAAGTTTAGATTTGCAAAGAAAAGGGTCTTAATGATTGCATGTGTCTCTACAATATCATATTCAATTATGGTCAATAAACTGGTAAAAAAATCATTTAAATCCAAGAGGGGTATTAGACAAGGAGATCCTCTATCACCATATCTATTTATTATTATGACAGAGTTATTGGAAAGGAACTTGAAGAAGACATACAAATATGGGCTAATTTGTGGACTTAAGTCTAGTAATAACATCAACAACATCATCCATCAATAGTTTGTAAATGATACAATCATTTTTGGAAGGGTAAGGATAAACAAGGTTAGAGTTTCAAATAACATATTAAAATAATATGAAAGAGCATCAAGATAGAAATTTAATAGGAAAAAATCTAAAATCTACTCCCTAAACACTCTAGATAGAATCAAAGTAGGGACATCCAAGTTACTTTAAATGGAAGAGGTAAATTTACTAGCAACATATCTAGAGATACCCTTATTTAAAGGAAGAATGAGGATAGAATTGTGGAATATAGTTATAAGTAAATTTGAAAATAAACTACCAACACATAAAGATAGTAGTTATCATTAGCAAGAAAAGTGCAACTAATTAAATTAGTCTTACAGGTCATTTCAACACATTATGTATCCTTGCATATTATGCCAAAATTTGTAGAAAAGTTTAATCTATATTATGGGATTATTTTTTTGGTCAATAGTAAATGATAAAAGAAAATATTCCCTAGTGAAATGGAGCAAGGTGTATGATAATAAAACTAGTGAAAGTCTCAATTTAAGATTTCTTACATATGCAAACATAACTATAAGAGAAAAGTAATTTGAATATCAAAGTGTCAAAGAAAATGCATAAGAATTCTTCTAAGTACATTGAGTACAATGACCCAAGCTTAATATTTATTGTATTCTCACTATCAAATGGTTTTGCACTATGGGATGATTTAAAATTATCAAGTTATTTAATGATTAAAAGTCTAATATGGGTGGTTAGAACTAGATGAAAATTATCTATTAGGATGAATACTTGATGCGATAGAAAACCACTCAATCTAGATTCAATTTTAAAACCATGGATGAAAAATTTCAACATAAATATAGTGATATGGTTTCAAACATTATATACAAATGTCAGGAAGAAAGATAGAAATGGAAAGAAGATTTTTTTCATAATTATATTGGATATTGTTACCAGGAGGCAGTTGAGTAGAAAGATAACAACAATTATTATTCCAAGGGGATCCAAGGATAAGCTAATTTTGAGTTGAATAGCTTAGGGGAATTCAAAGCAAGAAGTAGATATAATGTAAAGTATCAACAAAATGGTAATACCATAAAAATATGGAAAGATATTTAGGATAGCTCAAGCATCCTAAAATTCAAAAAAATATATGGCTAGTAGGTCATAGAAAATTTGTATCCTCATATAAGCTAATAAGAAGATTTTCATGGTCCCTCACAATGTGTTCTATGTAAAAATGAGGAGAGTATAAACCATCTCTTGGGATACCACTCAATAATAGAGAAACTATGGCAATGGATTCTTAATATGTTTAGTAAATGCATGGTGATGAATTGAAGAATTGAAGAATGACTAAAGCAATGACAAATAACTTCTAAAAGTTAGAATTTATAGACAATGTGGGATTATAAAAAGATACAATACTTTGGATAGTGTGACTAGAAAGGAATAAAAGAATATTTAAAGAAAAATAAATCAATTTAGAGGTAATGAAAATGATTGTTTTTTTAGTTGTAGAGGAGTCTAAATCAATCTTATTGACTCACTCAATCCCTAATATAGAAGTAGAGAGACTTAATAGATGTAACCAAGCCATCAAATGGAATTATGATGTTGGATATAGGAGAAACAAAAATAAGGCAAAGAATATAAAGTGGAAACCACCAGATTTTGAGTTGGTCAAGTTAAATTTTTATGGAGCATCTAAAGTAAATCCAAGACTAGCAAGAGGATGAGAAATAATTAGAAATAATAAAGGAGATATTTTGTCTCATTACACTTTCAATAGTGGATTTAAGACAAATAATAAAGTTGAAGCTTGGGCAACTTTGGAAGGGTTAAAAATATGCAAACAAATGAAATAGAACAAAGTATGGATGGAAGGTGATTCACTAATAGTAATAAATACAATTTTGAGGAAAGAAAAGGTTCCATGGAACATATAAGAGATAACTATGTAAATACAAGACCTTGCTATAACTATGTAAATACAAGACCTTGCTATAAAGTTTGAAGAAATTAGGTTTACACATACGGGATGGAAACAAATATGCATATAGGTTAGCCAATACAGGGGTTTTAATTGAGGATTGTGAAGTTAAATTCTTTTTTCCATGGTTAGAGACAAGAAAATATTTGATTTCCTGAATCAAATAATGATTAAGTTTTACTTTAAACCCAGGTGTTGTAGGTGAGTTTGAGAGGAGAGGGCAATCCTCCAAGGGAGGTCTCAGGTTCAAATCTCCACCCTACCAAAAAGCTGAATTGGGTATCAAAAATACAATTGATAATGTTGGTGCGGGCAGGGTCGAGTGTGACTCCCGAGTAACTTTGACGGTGTAGAACCCCCTGTTCAAGGTATCTCAGACCAATGCGGCCCCACAAGGGGTTTTTCGCTTTAAAAAAAATATTAAGTTTTACTTTAATGTTTTCCATTTGTAATATTTGCTTTATTTTATAACATTTAATGTGTTTTCATAGAAACAATTTATTACAATTTTGTGGTTGCACTTATGCTACAAGAAGGAAACTAACAATCCAGATATGGTAAAACAAACAATGATAGTGGGATGTTTCAAAATTATTACTATACTAAGATGCAATGTATAACAGTAGAGGTGGAGTTTTGGTTTTGTGAAGCCTACTATTAAAAATGTCAAAGAATGTTAGAATTCTAGAATATTTGTATTCACACAAAAAAATGGAGAAGAACCAAAAAATGAAAATTGTATTCACACAAAAAATTGAAAAACCAAAAAATGAAAATCAATAATTCAATCATTTTATAAAAAAAAGTAGTTGTATAGCTATAGCAACTCAATTGAGATGATAATTGAGCTTGTTTTTTTAAATGAGAGAGTTGTGATTTGTCAAGGGTGGGGGATCCAAGTATAGAACCTTGTTCTCAAACAAAAAAATATTTGTACCAAATGTTATGAGGTCAATCAATTAAATTTCTCAAGTTTAAAAGAATCTTACCATAAAATGCATACATAATTGTCAAGTTGTTATCACATTATAATATGGATAGGACTCTTCCAATCTTACATATAAACTAGTATTTCATGTTTTTCTTAAATTTATTAAAATAAAGTAATATTTAGGTTCATTAGCATTAAGAGGATTCATGAGTTCAACTGGTTAAAATTCATCCACTATCAAAGAAGGCACTTTGGCTTAAATCTTGTCAAACATAAATGCATAATTGTTAGGTTCTAATACCACTATAGGATTACAATATAATATGGATGAAAAAAAAACTTAAACCACTTATCTAACTACCAAGCCTACACTATTAAACCCATAAACCATAAAAATATTAACATAAATCTCTTCAAACATATATGCTTATGAAGTTATACTAATATTACTCTTTGATGACAATGCAATACAATTAAAACTCATTTCAATCTAATATAACCAATTTAAAAACATATATATATATAATTTAACTACTTATTGATTACCAAATCTTTATTATTAAATCTAATAAATTATTAAAAAATCAACTTAATTAACTACACTTATTTAATTAAATAAAAATAAAAAATAAATAAACATATAATAACTAATTAAAAATTATGAAGATAATTTTTAGATTACACTTATACTAGAAAGATGAAAACCTTCAAGGCACCCATTCTTCTCTATAGAATTAAAATTGGTAAATAATATCATTCAACCCAATATTCAATCATATACGAGATTAATTTATTATAATATTTAATCACAGCACATGCATGAGACTAATTTATATATATATATTGATCTGACAATGATTCTGTAACAATAGACACAACTGCTTGTTTATTAATATATTGAGATCCATTTTCGCTTTTGGTGCTGAGCAAAGCAGATCAGCAGATCTCATATCAAGCTTTTTCTGAGTAATGTAATCAGTTGGGAAATTGTTACTGGCCCGAGTAGATGTAATCAATAGGTAAGGGTGATGGCACAATGTAGTCACTTATCCATGCAATGCTCTGAATCCTTCTGGCATGATTTAAACTATAACAAGCAGCCACAAAACATAAATAGTTATATAATATAATTATATTTTCATTTTTATAAATAAAAATTTATTTTAATTTTATATAACAATTTAAAAATATATATATTACATCAACAAAACAAAAAAAAAATGTTATGGTAGATTATACTTACGCCTTCTATAGATTCGACACCCATCTTCATATCTAAAAAGATATTCACACAAAAGTAAAATTAAATAATAATAATAATAAAACATATAAAATATAATAATAATAATAAAACATATAAGATATCAATTATTTGTTTAATTTTCAAAATGAAAAGAGATCTTCAAAAACAAGCTCCTTTCAGAATCTGATGTTTATCCATTGAAAAAAAATCTTCATGTCTCACATGGAGATTATAACCTCTATTCACTATCGGTTAAACAAGACTGTAACCTTACCTATGAGGATAAGATGGTCTCTGGTTATCTATTATATAGGTGCGACGTGGACAACGAGACTTTCTGTAGTTATTTGTTAACCATCAACCTTCTGGTCATATGATTGCCCATCCACAGGACTCAGATTACCATTGTCTATTGATAAACATACTCACAATTTTAGGAAATTGAAGTTTTTAACTTCTTATATTTTTTCTTAATACTTCTTATATATTTGTGGTGAGATTTGAATCCTTTCTCATCAATATTTGTGGTGAGATTTGAATCCTTTCTCATCAATAAACCGTATACAAATTAACTTATATAAGACAGAATAGATGGGATCTGGAGTTTACCTGTAATTATCCTGGCACTTGCAGTCGTTAGGAGGAGTAAGACGAAGACACAGATGGTAACTGAGATCGGAACTCTCGCCATTCTTTTTTTTCCGAATCGAACAGGGAAAACGAACGAATAATTTAATTATTTGTTTGATTCTGATTGAGATTGAACACCAGCTTTGGAGATATATAAGGGCATGAGATCTATTTAAAATTATTCATTGTTAGCTGAATAGACGGGTAGCCAATCAAAGTGCGGTTATTTGGCTTGTAACTTAATCTACACGTTAGGGAATGTATGGTGTTAGCAATTTAACAGAAAATTCTATGCATGCCATATTTAGGTTTTGCTCTGAAATAATTTGGAAAAACAAAAGGCAAATACTGTATCTAAAACAGGAGGCGCCAATCTAAACAGGAGGTGCCAATTTGGAAAAACAAAAGGCAAACACGAGGCGTTAATCTTTTTTAATCTTTTATTAAGAAGATATTCAGGATTAAACTTTGGGATAACTTGTTTGCAAAGTAGTCTGAATCTTCTGAGTACCTGAACCACCATGATGGTACAATTCAAAGCCACAGATGATCCCTTTGATGACTGATAGGAGATTAAGTTTGGTGGAAGCAACCGGTTTGAACAAGCAATTCCTATGAACCCTATACTTATCACTTACTTATAAAATCCAAATATATATCTATGATCTGGGACTATGGTACTGTCAACCATCTAAACTTATAAAAATTAAATAATGTATCTAAATAAGTTAAGGAGGTTTCCAAATTTTATTCATTTCCTACATGTATATATATAGGAATTGGATCTACTAGGGTTGATATGGAGATTTTTTATTTTTTTAATGGTAAGTTTTTTTTTTATTTATTGTGAAGATTTTAGAATTTTAAATTGAAGGTTTAAAGTTAAAGTTAAATTTAACAAGGATAAGATTGTATATTATATGTAAACTTAATTTTTTTTTTTTTTTTATATTAAGATATGTTGTTTTGACATTATTTTTATTATAATAAATAAATAATATTTTTAACTAAAATCTTTTCATGTAACTTGTAACCTTGTGAAATTAAAAATTAATTTTATTTTTATTGTTGTAAAAAAATAAAATTCTTTCTATAGGTTCAAGTCTAAGGGGACCAAGAACCCTTATTAAAATTTGTGTAAACTGGACTAGGAACCTTTATAGAAAAAACTTGTGTAAACTTGTTGAAAAATATTTCACTAAAATTGTTTCATATAAGGCACACCCTTATAAACTTAAAAAATTATTTCTATTTTCATTGCTGACCAAAAAAAATCTTTCTGGGTTCAAACCTTATTCAATATGAGGGGACCTGTTGGTCACGAATCTGCCACAGGAAAGGATTTTTGCAATTGCGCCCTAGACCCGGCCAACATTGAAAGGCTGGAAGCAAGAAATGGCTCCCAGACCAATCTCCAGAGTGGGCTGGTTCCCTCTACTATTCTAAAATTGGGTTTAAGATAGGGTTGCTGGAAAGAGATTTAAAAGGTTGCAGAAAGAAATGGGAAATATGGCCGCAGGCCGAAGTGATGGGATCAGAAAAACAACAGCAGGAAACTACAAATGCAACAACAACAAGTAACATAAGAAATCAGCTTCATCCTCGCACAATCACATGCCGCAAATCCCTCCAAACCCACATTCCAGGAATTGTACCCTGACCGCAGTATTTAAATCCAGTATGCAAAATTTAAATGTAATAGCAATGCAGGAGTACGAATGCTATTAGAAATGTAGAAAATAGAAAGAAAATTCATCCATGCGACGCTTGAAAAATTAGAAGTCGATCCTTGTATTCCTGCAAATACAATTCCAGTCTCTAGCAGCAAGTTTTTCCAACCTTTTGAAATGCGAATTACACTGGTTTTTATAGAGGTCCGTCCTCTTTGCAGCATTAAATATTTTAAACCGACCTTCTTGAGATCTACAATTATGCAAAGGAAACGAGGAACATGATCCCCTTAATCGCAATCTCGAAGAAATAAAAATTAAATGCCATGAAACGTTCGCGGTCCTTTATTAAATACGATTCTTCGAACATGTGCATGAAAACCGTTGAATTAATCCACGAACCGCAGCTTTGAACCAATAAATCCTTTAATTTAGGTGACCTGGGCACTCTTCGACCTTAACCACATCGGAAATCCGCAAAATATTTAATTCGGGTCAGCATTAAATCATCGGAAATCAAAAAAACCCTCTCGGCCGTTCATATTGCACTTGGCGGGAAAACAGTTACGGGTCACGAAATCGCGACGGGTCGCGAAATCGTGACATGTTTTTATGCCGTACGCTTTGACCACCGTTGACCCGCAAAAATGGCACATGTAGCGATTTCGCTACGTCTCCGGCTTCCTCTTCGCCATCGCAAGCTTGCTCCACGAAAACGGAACATGTAGCGATTTCGCTACATGTTTCCGTCGTTGGCTCCTCCCTGCGCTCTGCCCCGCGAAAACGGAACATGTAGCGATTTCGCTACATGTTCCTTCTCTCCGCATCAACCACTATTTTCCGTCACGATTCGCTGACATGTCAGCGATGCGCTACAAGTTTTCAACTTTGCCTCTGAAGCTGCCCGGGTCGCGATTCGCTGACATGTCAGCGAATCGCGACCCGGGAAGCTTCAGAGGCAAAGTTGAAAACTTGTAGCGCATCGCTGACATGTCAGCGATCAGCGAATCGCTGCAAGTTTTCACTTTTTGCCTTTGCCGCCGACCGACCCGCGATTCCGAAACACGTCGCGATATCGTGACGGTTCCGCCCAACCTGCCTGCGTTGACTGCGTTGACCGCGATTCTGCAACATGTCAGCGCGTCGCTGTAGTTTTTTGACTTAACCATTTTTTGCTCAATTTTTCTCCTTTTTTCACCCAAGCTGCATCAATCAAAGATCAAATTTCCAACAATACACTAATGCATTAATCAATGAGAATCAATGTGGCAAAAATGCCAACAAGTTCAAATTCCAGAGCCTGAGGAGATCCCAGAATTAGATTTCTCACTTGAAGAGCCCTGTGATCACATCAAGGAGTTAGATGAGCCTGTACTCAGCCCACAGCCAGTAAAGTCTGCAAAGTTGTGGTGTTTGTTCCAGCCACTACATCTAGTACCTGACGAAGTCCTCCATGTGGGTACTAGTAAGAAGGATATTCTGCTGCATTGCATCCTATTCACACCATGGAGAACTTCAGGAAGGAGCCAGCCCAATTTCAAGGACCGACTTAAGTATGATCAGATCTGGTCGGGACATTGCAGATTTACCAGATAACATTCTGAGATTGGATGTCTGGTGGCGACATGCCAATCATGTCGTGAATTATTGTATATAGTATTTTGAAAAAAACAAAAAAAAAAAAAAAAGAAGAGAAAAAAAAAAAAAAGAGTGGTATTGTTTTTATTTGTTCATCTCGGCTCTTGTTGCCTGCGAGCCATAGATGCTTGTTTTTCCTTTGTTTTTCTCCTCCCAACAGTTTGGTGGCTTTCTAGCACTTTCTTATTTTCCCTTCCCCATTTCCTCTCTTTCCTTTCTTCATCTTCTTCCTTCTTTTTCTTCTGCATTAAAACAAAATAAGCCACAGCTGTTGTTTCTTTTCCCTTTTCTATTTTTCCCCATCCCTTCTTATCCCTTTCCTCTAAGTTCAGTTTTTTACGCATTTGTTAACAGTCTAGTTCATTTCATTTCACAGCTTTCCTAGTTCCATTCCCACTTCATAACTTCGTTCATTTCATCATTCCATTGCAGTCACCGCTTGCGCAATCGCAAGAGCTCACTCCATCATCGCGTTCTATTAGTCGTTTCATAATCAGTTATATGCAGGTTTTTTCCAGTTTCAATTTTTCAGTAGAACATGTATTGCAGCAGCCTACTCGTTCGGATATGACTCCGTGCCCAATGGACTAAGGCCTGGATTCTTGCATACAGCGAGCTGTATACCCCGCGAGCCGCCAAGAATGTTGGCATTTTTGCCACATTGATTCTCATTGATTAATGCATTAGTGTATTGTTAGAAATATGATCTTTGATTGATGCAACTTGGGTGAAAAAAGGAGAAAAATTGAGCAAAAAATGGTTAAGTCAAAAAACTGCAGCGACGCGCTAAAATGTTGCAGAATCGCGGTCAACGCAGTCAACGCAGGCAGGTTGGGCGGAACCGTCGCAATATCGCGACGTGTTCCGGAATCGCGGGTCGGTAGGCGGCAAAGGCAAAAAGTGAAAACTTGCAGCGATTCGCTGACATGTCAGTGAATCGCGACCCGGGCAGCTTCAGAGGCAAAGTTGAAAACTTGCAGCGCGTCGCTGACATGTCAGCGAATCGCGACGGAAAATAGCGGTTGATGCGGAGAGAAGGAACATGTAGCGAAATCGCTACATGTTCCGTTTTCGCGGGGCAGAGCGCAGGGAGGAGCCAACGACGGAAACATGTAGCGAAATCGCTACATGTGCCATTTTCGTGGGTCAACGGTGGTCAAAGCGTATGGCATAAAAACATGTCGCGATTTCGCGACCCGTCGCGATTTCGCGACCCGTAACTGTTTTCCCGCCAAGTGCAATATGAACGGCCGAGAAGGGTTTTTTGGTTTCCGACGATTTAATGCTGACCCGAATTTAATAATTTGCGGATTTTCGATGCGGTTAAGGTCGAAGAGCGCCCAGGCCACCAAAATTAAAGGGTTTATTGGTTCGAAGTTGCTGTTCGTGGATTAATTCAACGGTTTCATGCATATCTTCAAAAACGAATTTAATGAAGAACCGCGAACGTTTCATTGCCTTTAATTTTTATTTCTTCGAGATTGCAATTAAGGGGATCATGTTCCTCGTTTCCTTCGCATAATTGTAGATCTCAAGAAGGTCGGTTTAAAATATTTAATGCTGCAAAGAGGACGGACCTCTATAAAAACCAATGTAATTTTCATTTACAAAGGTTGGAAAAACTTGCTGCTAGAAACTGGAATTGTATCTGCGGGAATAAAAGGATCAATTTCTAATTTTTCAAGCGTTGCATGGATGAATTTCTTTCTGTTTTCTGCATTTCTAATAGCATTCGTACTCATGCATTGCTATTACATTTAAATTCTGCATACTGGATTTAAATACTGCGGTCAGGGTACAATTCCTAGAATGTGGTTTTGGAGGGATTTGCGGCATGTGATTGTGCGAAGATGAAGCTGATTTCTTATGTTACTTGTTGTTGTTGCGTTTGTAGTTTCCTCGTCGTTGTTTTTCTCGATCCCATCACTTCGGCTCGTGGCCATATTTCCCATTTCTTTCTGCAACCTTTTAAATCTCTTTCCAAGAACCCTATCTTAAACCCAATTTTAGAATAGTATAGGGAACCAGCCCACTCTGGAGATTGGTCTGGGAGCCATTTCTTGCTTTCAGCCTTTCAATGTTGGCCAGGTCTAGGGCGCAATTGTAAAAATCCTTTCCTGTGGCAGATTCGTGACCAACAGGACCTCGAAACCTTATTGTGTAAACTCATTGAACAAGATTTCACTAAAATTATTTCATATAACCTGCAACCTTATAAACTTAAAAATTATTTTTATTTTTATTGTAAAAAAAAAAAAAGTTATTTCTATAAGTTCAAACCTCATGGACGAGAAACACTTATAAAACCTTGTGTAAACTCATTAAAAAAAATCACTAAAATTGTTTCATATAACCTACAACCTTATAAACTTAAAAATTACTTTTATTTTTATTATTGTAAAAAAAATATATATATTATTTATGTTCAAACCTCATTTAATATGAGGGGAACATGAACCCTTATAAAAAAATTGTGTAAAATCAATAACCCTTATAAAAACTTGTGTAAACTCATTGAAAAAGACTTCACTGAAATTGTTTCATATAACCTGCAACCTTATAAACTTAAAAATTATTTATATTTTTATTGTTGTAAAAAAAAAAAAACTTTATGTATGTTCAAACCTTATTCAATATGAGGGACCAGGAACCCTTATAAATACTTGTGTAAAATGGACCAAGAAACCTAATAAAAACCTTGTGTAAACTCATTGAAAATAATTTCAATAACCTACAACCTTATAAACTTAATTTTTTTTTTTATTGTAAAAAAAAAAAAGTCTTTCTATAGGTTCAAACCACCTCGTAACAGGAACCCTTACAAATACATGTGTAAACTAGACTAGGAACCCTTTTAAAAACTTGTGTAAACTCAATGAAAAATATTTCACTAATATTGTTTCATATAACCTCCAACCTTATAAACGTAAAAAAATATTTTTATTTTTATTGTTGTAAAAAAAAAAAATCTTTTTATAGGTTCAAACCTCAATCAATATGAGGGGACCAAGAAACCTTATAAAAAAAGTGTATACTGGACCAAAAACCCTTATAAAAACCTTTTTAAACTCATTGAAAAATATTTCACTAAAATTGTTTCATATAACCTTATAAACTTAAAAATTATTTTTATTGTTGTAAAACAAAATTATTTCTATAGGTTCAAACCTCATTCAATATGAGGGGACAAAGAACCCTTATAAAAACTTGTGTAAACTCGTTGAAAAAGATTTCACTAAAATTGTTTCATATAACCTACAACCTTATAAACTTAAAAATTATTTTTATTTTTATTGTTGTAAAAAAATTCTTTCTATACGTTCAAATTGTGTATACTGGACCAAGAACCCTTATAAAAACTTGTTTAAACTCATTGAAAAAAATTTCACTAAAATTGTTTATATAACCTACAACCTTGTAAACTTAAAAATTATTTTTATTGTTGTAAAAAAAAATCTTTCTATAGGTTCAAATCTCATTCAATATGAGGGGACAGGAACCCTTATAAAAGCTTGTGTAAACTCATTGAAAAATATTTCACTAATATTGTTTCATATAACCTACAACCTTATAAACTTAATTTTTTTTTTTATTCTTATTGTTGTAAAAAAAATTCTTTCTATACATTCAAACCTCATTCAATATGAGGGGACCAGGAACCCTTATAAAAAATTGTGTAAAATGGACAAGGAAACCTTATAAAAACTTGTGTAAACTCATTGAAAATATTTCACTAAAATTGTTTCATATAACCTGCAACCTTATAAACTTTAAAATTATTTTTATTTTTATCATTGTAAAAAACAAATTATTTCTATAGGTTCAAACCTCATTCAATATGAGGGGAGGGGACCAAGAACCCTTATAAAAACTTGTGTAAAATCATTGAAAAATATTTCACTAAAATTGTTTCGTATAACCTACAACCTTACCTTATAAACTTAAAAATTATTTTTATTTTAATTGTTGTAAAAAAATATTTCTCAAACCTCATTCAATATGAGGGGACCAGGAATCCTTATAAAAACTTGTGTTAACTAGACCACGAACCCTTATAAAAACTTGTGTTAAAAACTTGTGTAAACTGGATCAGGAACCCTTATAAAAACTTGTGTAAACTCACTAAAAAAGATTCAATACGAGGGGACTAGGAACCCTTATAAAAACTTGTGTAAACTGGACAATTATCTTTATAAAAAATTTTGTAAACTCATTTAAAAAATATATCATTATCATTTAATGTATAAAAAACACACCTCAATTTTTTTATTTGGTTAGTGCGAAAAACTCTTACGACCAATGCAATGCAGAGGGCTGAGAAATATCCTCCCAACCATTATCCCTATTAAAGCTAAAAGCTATGCTTATCAATAGGAAATTTAATACATAACCATCACACACCCACCCCCTCACACTCACCCACACCACAATTTTAACATTGGACCTCCCAAAGAAGAGCCAAGGCCCCAACTATTGTGCTATCCTTCATGGGACAACACACACCTCATCTTGATTTGAACATAGATCTCCTAAATGGGAGGCCAAAAAATTTATATGTATAGGTTCAAACCTCATTCAATATGAGGGGACCAGGACCTCTTATAAAAATTGTGTAAACTCATGGAAATTTTTTAATATTATTATTTAATGTATAAAACACACACCTCATCTTGATTTGAACTTGGGTCTCCTAAAAGGCCAAAATAATACTACCATGTATTAATTTTTATTTTTAAAGAGATAAATTTTAAACCAAAAAATTAAACCTCATATCCGCGTGTTGTGGTCTACCGGCAAGGACGCCACTTGCATTATCGATGATGTGACCCGGGTTCAACCCCCACGATGGATATGTATATGTATAAGAAGTATTTACTCAATAAAAAAAAATGTATCTATTAGTTGGATTCACTTCAATAAGCATGGAATTTTAATGCTTTCTACATCGAATGGTGAGGATGAAAATTTTATCTTTTTTAGCTTGTAGATACAATAGTAGGATTAAATTTTGATATTAAGAAAAAAAAATTAATGCTTGGAGATAGCGAACAGAGCGAAGGTGAATGGAACGAAGGCTAACACAAATTTTGAATCATTTGAGAGTAGGAAATCCTCATCAAGAGTTGTAGGTAATGGTGGAGGGTTTGCAGGTGATGACGACCCAAATATTGGTGATGGGGTTGGAGGTGACGGTGACCCAGATGATTCTCCTAAAGAAGACTTTGTTGAAGTCTGGTCCCACAAATCCCCTGATAAAAGTACAAGAGGTAAAAATAGTCTATTGTCCTTTGCATAAACATTGCATAGTGGCCCCAAACCATCGTATTCTTGATCCCATTCGAAGACTATTTCTTTGGTGCTGTGCGATGGGGACTTGGTCCTTCATGAAAATGTGATGGTCAAATATGTCTCCGTGGAATCCCTGTCCCTAGTGGGCAAATTCATCATCAGTAGATCTAATATGAAATCAATATGGAAATGGGTCTATCTCAATTGGAAGGCCTTCGATAGCATGGAACAAGTCACCCTATCCAAAGGGTTTTTCCTTATCAGACTCAATAACTCGAAATACTCTATGTGTATCCAGTCTAGCAGGCCATGGTTCTTTGGCCGAAGAAGTTTGTTCATCAGAAAATGGGCTGAGTATTTCAACCCTGAGACCCAAAACATCAACCTGGCTCCCATATGAGTTCATCTCCCTGACCTCCCTAATCAATTTTGGCATGAAGAAATCCTAGTTGGGATTGCTTGTGGCATTGGTGACCTTATGGCCGTCGAACCAACAACTAAATCCAGAATACAGATGGTCCATGTTTGTCTCTACATCAATGCTAATATGGAATTCGATCTTCCTACCCACATCAACTTGATCTATGACTCTTACAAAATATTCTAGCCCATCGAATACGAGAACAAGCCAAATTTTTGCATGGAGTATCGCACCCAAGGGCATCTCATGATCCAATGCCCCAGGTTAAAACCACCTAGAGAACCAATCATAAAGGAAACATCTCAATAGGTCAAACCTCTCAGGGGCTTCCAAAAGCATGGTCCTCTTATCAAAAAGGTGCTTTTTAGACCTGGACATGCTCTAAACAACTCCAAGCATCGCCAACCAAATACCCCAAAGGAACCCCAACCTACCTTGAATGGCCAAAAATATGAGGTTATCCTCAAAGGAAAGCAAATTGCAAATCCCTCTTAGCAACCCTCTCTCAAAAAGGTATGTTCATTATTTTCTTACCCTAACCACTTCGGTGTCCTTTCTTAGTTAATTTTTTTTGACTTGGGCAACAAAGACGATGCCCTGTTCCTTGAATCTATGTTTGCTCTCTAGATCCCTGATCCCCTAGCTCTCCAACCATATTTGGTCCTTCCTTTCCCCCTCCCCTTCCCCGCACCCCTAAATCCCCCATATTCAAAGCCACTTCACCCAACCCTACTCATCATTCCCCAAACCCTAACCCCACCATTCCAAGTCCTTCCTCGCATTTTTCTCCCCCCAAATCCCCTAATGGTTTCAACCCTAAGCAAACCAAAAGTTCTAAAAGGGCAGTGGTTGATGTTGGAAGTGACAAAAATAGAGGAAGACCTCCTATTTCAGAGCAAAAGAAAAAATCCATTGAATATGAAATTGCAAATGGTACTCAATCAACCCTTTTGGAAGATATGTTTTCCCAAGCACAAGATGAAACCAAAAGAACCAAACCTCCCTCTCAGCAAAACAAATGGGGGTAAAAATCTTCAATCAAAATATCCAAATGAAAATCCTCTCATGGAATGTGAGAGGCCTCAATGGTCATGCCAAGTAGAGACTGGCAGCTACCATGAGGAAAGAATTAAAGCCAACCATCTTCATAATGCAGGAAACCAAAATTGATAACAATGCCACAGAAAAATAGCCAAAACCATATGGAAGGATTATGAATTCATTGCAAGCCCAACACAAGGATCTTCAGGTGGGCTCCTATGTCTATGGGATCCATCCAAATTGGAAGGAATATTTGTTTCAACATCAGATAGAATCACCAATATTTTGTTCTTCAGCAAAGATACCAACACAAGCTAGATTCTATCAAATATTTACGCACCCAATACCCCTCAAGGAAGAAGCAACATATGGGATATGTTAAGTCAAATGAGGAACATATTTGCTAATCACTAATGGATTCTTGTAGGTGACTTCAACTCACCCCTCTACCCATCTGACAAAAGTGGAGGAACTACCATTTCACCCCGGAACTATGAAGATTTCAGCAACTTTGTTGATAGCAATGAATTGATGGACGTTCAACTAAAGGGCACTAGGTACACTTGGAGCAATAGGAGAATAGGAGGGCAACACATCCAACTCTAGCTTGATCATTTCTTATTGTCTAAGGAGGTTGTTCCATTCTTGGGAGATGCTTCTCTTCAAGCTCTCCCCAGAATTGGATCAGATCACAATCCACTAATATTTGAAGGCCTCTGTTCCCCTATCTTCAAAACCCCCTTCAAGTTTGAAGCCATGTGGATCCAACATCCAGAACTCAGGGAAATAATTGCAGAATGGTGGGGCCAAGCTTTTTTAGGACCTCCTATGGCTCCAAGTTATAAAGAAACTAAGGTCCATCAAGAACAATCTCAAGGTGTGGAATGCAAAAGTTTTTGGTAATATTTTTGAAAATAAGCAGGCAATCAAAGAAAGGATCCAAATAATTGAAAGTTAAATTCAGCAAGGGCATTATAATTCCCAGACTAGACTTGAAGAACATAGATTGTTGTTATATTTCCATAACATTCTTGCAAAGGAAGAAGTATTCTAGAGGTAAAAATTGAGAGCACTGTGGCTCAAGGTGGGGGATGCGAATACCAAATTTTTTCATGCCTCTACCATGAAGTGTAGAAGCTCCAACAGAATTAAAGAGCTCATAAAAAATGACAACTCGATCACTTCTTGCATCCATGAAATTAGGAGTGAGGCTATTGATCACTTTGAATCCCTCCTTGGTTCTCAAAGCCCTCAATTGGTTCATTCCTCTGAAGCCTTGCTTAACCATATTCCTAATCTCATCAACCCTGATATGAATAGTCAACTCACCAAAGCATTCTTCGATGATGAGATCAACCAGGCTCTCTTCTCCATGCAACCTGATAAAGCCCCTGGCCCCGATGGCTTCTCACCTAGGTTCTTTCAAACTTTTTGGGACATTATCAGTAATGATGTGTGCAATGCCATCAAGGATGCTCAACAATCCAAATTCATTCCCAGGGATGTGAACTCCACTTTCCTTTCCCTGGTCCCCAAAACTATTGTGTGCATATCAATGCATGAATTTCGGCCCATCAACCTTTGTAACGTGCTCTACAAAATCCTAACTAAAGCCCTTGCCAATAGGCTGAAAGGAATCCTTCCATCCATCATTTACTCTTGCTAAGGCATTCATGAAACCATGTAATCAACTTACCAGAGCAAAAAAACCAAATTTTTCCTAAAATTGGACATGAAAAAACATTTGATAGAGTGTCTTGGAACTTTTTATTTGTTGTTCTCAATAAATTTGGCTTCCACCAGGACTGGATTAATGTCATCAAGGCTTGCATCACTTCTACTTGGTTCTTTATTCTAGTTAATGGGTCTACTATTGGTTATTTTCCTAGTGCTAGAGGTCTAAGGCAAGGTGGTCCCCTTTTTCCCATGTTGTCCATTATCCTTACTAAGTCTTTAGGGTTTTCCCTCAAAGAAGCTTGTATCATGCTATAATTTTAGGAATTTGTGATGCCTCCACTCAAAGCCCAGTAACCCATAAACAATTTGTTGATGATATTATTCTTACTGCCTATTCATTAGTGGCTGAAGCAAAAATTATTAAGAACATCCCCGACCTGTATGAATATGTTGCAGGTCAGAAAATCAATTACATTAAAAGCAACATTTACTTCCTGAAAACTCCTCTGCCCCACCAAGAAAATATTGTCAATGTTCTTCAATGCACCATTGTTGATCTCCCTATTATGTATTATAGCAGATGTTTTAATAAATTGTTTTAGCTTAGGATAAGCATTATTTAATGCATTATTATCCATTGTAATGTCTTGTAATGCCTATTTATAGGCTTATTTTTTTTTAATAGAAACTAAGTTTGAATTGTCTTCTCATTTCCTTTATCTTTTGTAATTGATTCCAAATAATTGGTATTAGATTAGGTTACGGGTTACATGCTAGTATCCTCTTCATCTAGGCCAATATTGGTTCAAATAGAGTATGAGAACACCTCTGTAGATCTTTTTGTGGAGTAGTTACTTTCATTTCAGACATTTTGTTTACAAGTTTTTCGTACGCGATTTTGTCCCACTTTCACCTTGCATTTTTTACCATTTACAAACTTTGTTCATGACCATAATTCATGATGTTGAGTCTCACAGATATTTCTACCAACCTTATCGATATTTTCACAAACAATTAGCAAGATCAAGTTGCTTTCATTATCAGTCTTTAGTAGTTCAAAGCTGACATCATCGTTGCTACTAACGAAGAACTAGATGTAGAATATCTCGTTCATACCAACGTAGATCTTAGTGAAGAAGATCAAGATTCCACCCCTGATCCAGAAATTGAAGAATTTGTTGCCATACTGGATTCAAATCAAGGTCTCTAGGTGATATACCCAACATCTTTCCACTATATTATGTGGCTCCTATTACGGATTCATGCTCATTTGAAGCTCTTGTTGTTGAGCCAGAATATGTTTCATCGTCTACCATGGTTCCTATGAATCCTACCTCTTTATAGCATTGGTGTTCTAATTCCTACATTAATTTGGTACCATCTGGCCCTCACAACCCTCAATGTCTACTATTTGAATCTCCTTTTCGTCCACCTTTGCATATCATGGCTCTCACTGATTCACCATTTTTTTGTGATGATCTACTGCTCTACAGTGATGATTTCCTATTTTTGGGTAATGATTCATTGCACACGACCTTCGTGATACTTTTTGGGTCTCTATATGACTCTTTCCAACCCTTATATATAGGTTTATAATTATTTTAGAGCTTTCCTTTATAGCTTCCTACATTTCTTGATGACCAACTGCTCGTTTCAATCATCCCACAACTTACTTCCATTTTTTATCGATCGATCATAAAGGTGAGATCATGAAGCTCGTGGTCATTTTTGCTTCCTCCATGGCCTCCAACACACACACTCCCTAGATATTTCATGGTTATCTATCATTTTTTATATCTAACTCTTGGAGGACCACCCGCTTGTTATCATTTGCTACTTCCAAACATTGTTTTGCTATTTTATATGGTGTTGCATCCACTTATATCATTTTTTTCCTGTGCACATACTCCTATAGATCATCCTTCATTATTGAACCCATCACACCATCGATCACTACCAGAATTTGTTCTTGACGATTTTTCCATTGCTTCTACTATTTTTGTTGCCAACACCGATGTCACCTTTACCTCCTGCTTTTTTGGCCACTACTGCAACACCCAATAATTTCTAGTCATTGTGCAAGATCTACGTCCTCAACCATAAGTTGGTTCAAATATATTGATTGCTCTTTTGGAGATATGATTGTTAAACCTTTATTAAAAATTTAGTAGCTGTCAAAATTCTAGGATGGTTATAATCTTACCTAGAAACTAAACATTGTATGATGTGGTAAAGACATTGATAAGTTATGGGGAGTAAGGAAATTAACCCCATTTGGAAATATAATTTTATGATAATATCTTGTAATGTGGCAAGAGTGTGATTAAGATTATATTTGGAAAATGAATGGTTAGCACCTTGTGGGGATACAAGTGTGAAGATAACCATCTAAGTTAGTTCATGGAAATTGAAACTAACTATTGGAAGTTTAATTGGAAAGTACATAAAACTTATTCAACTTCTTTTGTTGGCATGTATATTAACACCTAGGTTGTATAATAGAACCTAGAAGACTTTGTATGTGGAAGTGATGACTAGTAGAAATGTCAATACACACTTTGTAAGGAAGAAGTAAATTCTTGGTGATTGCTTGTGTAAGTCTTTCCTCCCACTATTGGAACCATTGGTGTATCCAAGTGGAAGATCTAGGCGAACCATCCATGTATGTAGGTCTTAATTGGTGTACCTTAGAATCTTTGAGGACCTCACTTGGAATTTTAAGCTCTTATCTAAGCTCCCTCTTTACTTTAAGTGTTGTAAAAATAAAAATAGTAGTTGATAGTAACCCCATAAGATGAATATTTTGGAGAAATTCCATAGAGACTAAGCTCAAATATAGGTAGAGTTAATATAGAACTTGTCAAATATTATGTAAATCCAACTAATTTGGATTTATTATGATTATATGATCAACAAAAGAATACTTTATATTATTAATGATTGGATTGGAGAGACTAAGTAGTCTCTGAATAAAAATATGACCATTGGCCAAAGCAAGGAGCTAAACATCTCAACAACGGTGAAAGAAGGCACGGTAAGAGGAAAACCACCATATTTGAAGTTGTAGTAACCATCGAAACATCATCCTCCAAGACATCACCAAACAAATTAAAGCCTCCAAAATAAACACTATCACCATATAATAGTATGCCACCCAACCACCCGGGTGGTGGTCAAGTTTAATAGTGTGTTATACACTATTTAAATATGGGATAGTCCCACTACATGGTGCATGTGGTATTAATAACCACATATGAGAAATTCATGTCAAAACGAACACTAATGATAAAATAAGTTAGTCCAAAACAATAAAGGACTAACTATAAATAACTAAACTCAATTGTGTGTCATCTGAGTCATTAGAGAATGATTTTTAGTGCACCACACTATGATATGACACCTTACAGATAGACACGCATGACTGTGACCATTGTCAACAAAGTAATAATGATAAAACTTGAAAATGATACCCAAGGATAATATACTTGAATAAGTGTATACAAAACTGGTTTATGGAGTCATCGAAGGGGCGATAATGAGACTTTATGTAAAGTAAAATGTCATAATGAAGAAACACATATTTCACAATAATATATTTTCAAGCATATTGAAAGATGTTATGACCTCGATAATTGAAGAGGAATAACAAACACCTAATCAATTAAGATATTGTCAATGGGAAGCACAAGAGGGATGAGGTGGCTTGAGATGATTGAAGAATTATTTATGGGAATGAATGTATAACCTCAAGGTAATCGAGATGCGATTTATTGAACAAAATTGATATGATAACTTGAATTCCATAGTAGTGAGAAAATAGTGTAGAGTTGCATCTTGGAAAATTTTATTCCAACCTTGAAGAGAGGTTTAATCTATCAATTACTCATGGTAGGAACACAATTCTACTTGTATTAGGGTTTTCCTTGATAATATTGATGATATTCAGAGTGAAATGCATAGTATGCTTCTTTATCCTTCTACTTTTAGTGGTTGATCTATTGGTGCATACAATCTGAATATATGGCTTCTAGTAGTGCTGAAACCAATCGAGGTGATGATATGAATCCAAAATAAATCAGACCATTAAAGGTCATCATACCATGACATGCACTAATAGCAATATTTTAGAGTGCTAGGGATAAATTTAGAGCTGATTACTAGTGATGGTTAAGAGAGATTGGCTTAGAAGGATTGACTCATATAGAGCTAGTACATGTAGATATATATTATCAGTCAACCTTGATTGAAATATGGGATCCCAATAGAGGGACATTATAGTCACCCACTAGAGATATCACCATCACTCTAGAAGATGTAACTGAATATATCAAGTACTAGTAGAGGGATGTACAATGATTATTTCCAATGAAGCAGAGAAGGAGCACATTCTGGAAAGAGTGTTTAAACCTGAGTGGAGAAGTGTAAACACTAAGAAGAGAAACATAATACTCAAGCTACATTATATGTTGAGTAGACTAACACATAGATAGACCATAATGATGACACTCATATCAAGAGTTATTTTACATGAATTAATAGGTACATAATATACCTAGAATATGTTGGAAATAGTACAATTTCTAGTGGAGAGTTCAATAGTTTTTGCATGGGCTCTAGCCTTATTCACTCAGACCTACAGAGAGTTGTTCGAGATAAGAACAATGAAGTGAGAAGGAATGAACTGTTATCTCTTACTATAGATATAGATCTAGAAACACGTGACTGTAGTAAGACCCCGAGGGTTACCATATGATGCACATAAATTTGTAGGGCCAAAGGTGCCTTATGTATTAAGGTAGTAGAGGGGGAAAGAGTGGAGTAGTAATAGGCCATCTAAAGGTAATAGAGAGTGGTTTCACTCTATTTGGGAAGATTTGTAATTCTAATATGTCATTTGGAGACCATGCAAAGAGAGCCTAGTATGGGAAGAATATGGACTACCACTCACTCATGTGTGGTGATCAAGGTGGTTGACTGGACATGTGAGCATGCAATATGAGTATTTTCAATATACTCAAGTATTTTGATAGTTTGATATTACACAAAGAATACCGAAACCACTCGTGATCTATACAAGAAATGGGTAAAAAGGAGTAATACCCCTACATATGGAACCATTAATGTTAGAGCCAAATGAGGTTATATGGAAACCAAATGAGGATGATGTTGATACAACCCTTAACTATGATAGTTGGTGGACCATACACCGATGGCAACAAGAGAAAGACATAGAAGAGAATGCAAAAGACAGTAGAGAAACAACAAAGGTTGTTGAAGTAGAAGAGGAGATTTAACCTAAGAGGGTAGTAGAGGAATAAACTCTTATAAAGTATGTATACCATCAAGTAGAAACAAAATTAGACCCATAAAATATCAGAGAAGATGACCTAATGAGAGAGGTACTGCACGATATGGACACTCTAAGTGAACAAATCCAACTGTTGAAGACACAATAGTTGGGTCAATAAGGTATATGGGCACAAGAAAGGATGAGACTGGAGACAGGGAGAGATGATGTCATAGTAGAGCAAGATAGGCTTTGAATGGAGGTAGCACAAAGGAATAACTAGAGAAAAACAATAGTAGTAGCCCTACATGCATAAAATGCACAACTACACCAAGCAAGGGAAGACTATAGAGCTACATTCTTAGCTTCCTATTTTGATGCATTGGTGAGCCATGGTTTGCTCATTCCATATCAACCAGATGTTAGTACACAACATGAGCATGGGAGAACAAATTTAGTAGCTCGAGTGACAACATGGGGCAGAGCTTAGGTAGCTTCTCAAGTAGTTTCTCAAATAGGTGGAGTGGATCCAGTGCAAAGTGGTGAAAGGACCAAGAGGTAATAATCATGAGATTCATTCATTGGTCATAAAACCACCACTTTGTAGGATATAAGGATGTATAGTATGTATGCCAAGGAATTTGGAAAATGTAACCAATAAACATTTGGATTATAGAATTTTTTTGGTATACTTTTATGATCATTGATTAGAAATAAATAATGAATTATTCTATGCATATGATGAAATTGATAAATGAACTTAATTAATTAGAGAAAATGAATGTAAATATTCTAGTTTTGGAAGGAGTGGAGTCCATTCTTGGAGGTATGAGACTCCTCCATGTCTTTATATTGAATAAAGATGTAAATCATGGGACATTAAGGATGATGCACTGGTAGTGGCAAATAGGTTTGCCAAAGAGAATTTTAGGATATATGAGTATCCTAAAGTGATATTTATGAAATTATGTTTTATGTTTTATGACAACTATTTCTATCAAGTTAACTCATAATAAGGGCTATAACTTCTTTGTGAGAGTTTTTGATAAACCTAATTGAATGTATTGCACCTAACCTATTATGGAAATATAATTTCATGTCATCTCTATGAAAACATTTTGTAAATTCTATTATTGCAGTATTTCATTTTTTTTTATTATGCAATGATAGATACTTTTATTCGATGATGAGACTTATGTATTGATAATGTTTCAAAACTTAGTTTTTATGCAATATAAATGTTTTATTTCTTTGAGGATATGGTACTGTTGATGTTTTGTATTCTTCCAGGACCAGGTACTCTTGTGGATGGAAGTTGTTGCTTACCATCAGGATTGAGATACTTTAAAGAGGAAAAAATAATAATGGTTTAAACTTTTCTATAAAATTTTAATGCTTATTTTGTTATTTTTATGCTTTACCTATGCTAGGAACTATGAGAAACACAACAGACTGTGTTTAGTACAAGGGGGGTTGTATATCATAGCTCGTTCCCATTGGATATTTTACAAAGGATATTAATTGATCTAAAGGATCAGTTAATACTTTAATAGAGGGTCGTTGGCCCTAAATATTTCTACAAAATTTCTATTAAGAGATTTTATGAGGTTTTGTGCAAGGATTAAATTATCTTTTGAAGAAGGTGTTAGAAATAGCTTAGATTACATTATTTGGATCAGGTAAATGTACCTTACTTGGTACATACTTAATATATTAGATTACTTTAGGGGGAAGTTATCTAGTTACTTCATGCAATGTAATAAATGCACAAGTTTAAATGTGCAAGTTGTAAATGTGCAAGGTGACCACTTGTACAACTAGGTAGAGTGTTGGCCAAGAAACTTGTCTTTCTATATAAAGGGTCATAGATATAGAAGAGATAATATAGTAGTGTAGGATTACAGTAGTGTAGGATTGTGACAATAGTGTAGTGTGTGTGATCTATAAGCTCAGAGCTCATTCATTAAGCAATAGCTTGTATCATAGAGTGCTCATTTCCTCCATAGCTACTATTGTACTCATTTTTGACATTTCTATTTATAGCATACTTCAGTCATCTCACAGATTTACTTTCTTTCTTATTATTCTGCATCTTTTGAATGCTATATCCCATTGCATGTATAAAAATCTAACAAAAGGTAATTCAATTTAATTTAATTATTCTAATTTTAGAGGCAATTTGGATATTTGGATTTCACAAAAGTTGTCCAATTTTAATTGGACCAAAAGAGCTCTAGTGGTATTAAATAAAATAGGGATTATTTTATTATTTAGGTTTATCCATCCCTTACCCATGGCCTATTCTTATTGGTGGAAATTAAGAGAACCTCTCTTTTCTTATCTCTAATAGTGTTAGTTTTGTAATGTTTTGAGAATGGAGGAGACACAAAACAAAGTAAGATCACTCACCTTATCTTCATGGGCCTTAGTATTATCTTATAATAATACATTTTATTCCTCTTTCACATGGGAATGTGGGAAATAACGAATTGATTATCGGGAGGAAAAACCTCTTTAAATACACCATAAGGAAATTACTTTAGGAGGGGAATTAAGGGGAAGAAAAAAACATGACGATAAAGGCAAGAAAGAGGAGATAAGCAATTCAATCCTTCTGGCGTATCAGGTTGGAGCTCTTGTTATGCTCAAACCATGTTTGTTTTAGATATTGAATCATGTTCTTTGTTTTAGTTTGAATGGATGCTCCTACTTCTTGAATATTTTTAATAAAGGTATTTTATAACCTATAGTTAGATTTGACATTGATTGTTATTTTTTCCTTACCACAAGATACCTATTAGACCATTTTTGAAAAAAATTATTTACACTTATATCTCTTAATCTAAGAAATATGAATACATTCTAGCAATGACCATGATTTGACGCTACCCTGCCACATAACCTTATCACAATTAGATTTCCATTTGTAAAATTTATCATCTTGGATGGTTGGTGATTGTTATGATTAGAGCTTAGTACATAGGCATATCCCTATCGTGTCATCTTCAAACCTTGTTGTAATCTTAATAAAGGTTTGGTCATAATAATCCTGTGATCACAAAATAGATTATGCCTTAGTTTTAAACATGATAAACTTTAGGTTTATTCATTTTATTAGGTTTCCTTCATTGGACATCTTGGAAAACTTGGATTGTATTCAATATATCATCTCTATGTTGGACGTTGGCTTCAAACATTTTAGAATGACCAATTAAATCAATTCCTTGAATTATACTATTAGAACCTCATTTCAATAGATATTTCTATATTACATTCGATCCCTTAGTCAATAAGACCATTGGAATTTGTTATAATATAATATTTCATTTAAAGTGGAAAACCCTTCAGAAGATACCATATTGTGCACACCTTGGGACCATTATCTATTCTAGTTTACACATGACTAAAGGGAGAGTAAAGTAAATCACCTCTGTAACCTGTTATAGTCATCTATGTGAAACCTTTTATGTTGTATTCAACAAGGACATCCATATTAGAACATAATAATTAATGTCTCTACTCCTTATGGCATTATTGTAGATACCTAAAATATGTCATGTTTAGAAGACTAATCATATGGGCACATCCAAAGACCATATGACTCATCTTGGACCTTCCTAAGAGCTAGCAGTGGTCTTAACCACTCACAAGGGGTAGTTCTTTCCCATTCATAGTTGGCCACTATTGATTAGAGCGACTGACAACACTGGTCACTGAAGCTAAGAGCAACCACAAATAATTGTTGCTCTAGATAGTGACTAGCACCAAAATATAGTTTGGCCATGAGGGAGGGTCCAAATCACGTACAATGATAGCAACTGCATTGTTTGCAAGTAGTTTTTCAACATGGATATTCTAAATTTCCTCTTGATTTCTCCTTCAATGCAAATCTATGACTGATCCTTCCCCCTCTGATGGTTAGTTGCATGTAGATCTAGATCTTGGCTTCTCCAAGAAGCCAAAATCTGGATCTAGAACTAAATTTGGGAGGTCTACATATGCATCCTCCCAAGAAAAAGAATGAATCATTAATATCATAATTTTTATGTAGCAGAGCCCTAGAAAATTGGATATTGATTCCATACCCATTTGAGGAGTAGTGAAGTGTTGTACGGTTAAGCAACGACCATGAGCCATCCAAGCATTCATATCAAGAAGTTCTTCACTACCAATCAGTGTATGAACATAGAGGTAACCCTTGGATATTAATTTATATAAGGAATCTAGTGTCATAGCCCTTGGTTCATGAGGAAGAAAGTTTCATTTTGTGGCCACTATCCTTGATAGTGGCCTACATGCACAACCTAGGGTTTTAGACACTATTTCTCGAATTTTAGCATAGATCTTTCATTATTTTCTATTTTATCAATTAATGTTAGAATATATCTATCTTTCGTAGTGCATTTCTATGGTGATTTTTGAGTTATCAATGCATTCTTGCTTAGTTTTGCTTCATTATGCTTTTACATCATTCTTTGTAGATCTACTAATAATACCTCATATAGCAGGTACTACTGATCATTTGTTGTTGTTTCTTGTATGCATGTTATAGGTTCTAGGACCAAGTTAAAGCATTCAAAGCATCAAATCCCTCCAGACAAGTGAAGGAGAAGAATGTATCTATAAGCCCTTGTACAAGTTTGTGTATGAATTCAAGAGGCATGCAGAGTGCATCATCCCCTTGCGAGGGGACTTTATCTCTGCTTTTAACCATTGTATCAAAAAAGGTATCCCTAAGAAGGACCAATATGTAATCAAAGTTTTAGATAAATTAATAAAAGATATCTCTTAGTTTTTTTACTTCCATGTTAAATATATATTTGTGATTTTTTTTTTGATATTATGCTACAAGTAGACTAGGTGTCTGCTTTCCGGGGTCGTATAGATGGCGATCATGGTGGGACCCCCACCTAGTTTTCTATTTTTAGCTATTTTGCTGATGTTTTTATGTTTATTATGTGTAGTTCTATCTACTTTGGTCGATAGTGACTAGCATACAGAGGCAAATTTTGAAGATAGCAGCCAACAACATCCACTCTAGTCGACAGTGGTCAACAAAAAATCAGCAATAGATGGTCATCTTGTGCTTCATTGGATGTGGACTTCAGGTTGGGGTAACTCTCTATTTTTTTTTCTTTCTCTGTCTATGTTTTTCTATTAGAATATAGTAGGGAAAATATCATTTAATTAGGAAAACATAGAAAAATATTAAAATAAAAATGCATAAAGCTTCTTAGTTTTCTTCTAGTCACATCTAGGAACATCGAACCTCTGTTCTTAGGTCCACCCTAGTATCTAGTGGTCTAGGTTTTTTTTGTAGAACTTTCTTGCATGGGGACCATCTAGAGGCCATTATTTCATAGAGTAGAAATGCATTCTCTAAAATTCATTGAATTACTTAGACATGCATTTTTAAAAAAATAAAATGTTCTTTTCTTAGGTATGTAGGAGAAAAAGCATGAATTCTTCTTGATGCATTGTTTTCCTTATGTAAAAATCTAAAAAGAACATCCACACACCATGATTAATTTAAATTCTAGTGAGGTGGACTTCATCACCAACCACTAGTAGAGTTAAATGAGGTGGCTTTCATCTCCACCCGTTGTCTCAAATCCTGCGAACCTTTTTATTTTGGACAATACCGATTTCTAAGAGTTCTCATAACCCATAGGATATAACACGTATTTTACTTTAGAGAGGTATATTACTGACTACGGGTCAACTGGGTGAGGACCGGGAGGACTTGTGCTCCTTGACCAGGTGTGGACTTCATAACCACACCTTTTGGTTTGATAACGTGACCAAAATTTCTTTGCTGGTTGTCGAGCTACGAGTATACAAGTGAAATCCACTTAAAAAATCTGAGTATATAATAAATGAAATGCAAAACATTATGAGAGTTATATTGTAGCTATCAAAAAATCTAAAAACACACCAAACAAATATTGGAACACAAAGAAGAATTAAAAGAGATAAACAATTGTTTACTTTGTTTGTGTGTTCTAAAATCTAAATAAAAATATAATTAATAATTATCATGGTTTACATGTGGAGCAACTACCCTCGGTCCAATACTAAGGTAGAAGTTGACACTCCACACACTCATAATCATAATGAAATTGAGCCACCCACAAACAATGTTGTTGGACGAAGTTCAATGAGCCGTAGGGGTGATAACTCAACCCACGGGGGGGACTCCTCAAGAAACCCCAAATAGAGATCCATATCTAGGTTCCTATCATGGTAGGTATGAGAGGGCTTCAAGTCCCCAATATTCACATAGACATAAGGAGGCCTCAATCATCTCATAGGCATGATATGGTATCAAGGCCCTAATATTCACATAGATATGAGGAGGCCTCAAGGCCTCAATCATATCATAGGCATGAGAGGGCATCAAGGCCTCAAAATTCACATAGATATGAGGAGGTCTCGATATCTCAATATTCACACAAATGTAAGGAGGCTTCAAGGCATCAATCCTCACATAGGCATGATGGGGATTCAATGCCCCAATATTCATATAAATATGAGGGGGCTGCAAGGCCCCAATACTCACATGACACACTTAGGTCAGATTAGTCCACTGAGGGATAGAAGACAAGGGCTACACCCAGTCACAAACCTAGAGCACCTCCTAGCCTCCCTAAATATGGGAGGACACCCATATATCATGAGCTCATTGGGACTTTTTGGGCATTGAATTAAATCAAGCTTTACTCAATACTATGGCTATCTATCTTCCTACTTTCTATCCAAGCTTACACCCAATAGCTATAGCTCAACACTCAACATTATATGGACTAAAACAAGGGTTTCAAATCCAACCTCCATAGTAGGCTGGTTTCTTGTCAACTTAAATAGGGTGTTGACACAATTATGCTCACTTAGGGTTTTAGAGATTAGCGTAAGAAAATATTAGGGTTAGAAAATGTGAATAATAGTGGACATATAGGCTAACAACATTGTTACTATAGCAAAAATCTCCTATAAATCAATTTGAATTCACATTACTCAGATCAAAATTATCTCAAATTAAATGCACTTTTATTCATTAAAGAATGACAGAGAAATATTGTAGAAAGCAATTTCAATAACTAAACATTGATAATCCAAATAGCAAAATTAATCAATATCTAGATTTTACAAAAATGTACTTTTTTACAACAAAGATACAATTTAGAAGTAGATTTCAATTACCCTAGCAGTTAGTAATCCATTAATCTAGCATAAACTAACCATTCAAGTATTCACAGAAATACAACTTTAGAATTTGAACCTCTAATATCGAATTATGAAGACACAAGATTCGAGGTGAAAATCAATGTAATGCTCCTTTCATTAGCCCTTGGGAATATTTATAGTAGCATAGGAAAACACACAAGAGACGACCCTTAAAAATGAGGGTTTGACCTCTATTTAGAGTTTGAAAATAAGTAATATTACAAATATTAAATTTTAACAGATTAGTAGAGAGTTCTTGTTGGCATTCTCTTACTGGTTCAACCTCCAAGAAATCCATTACAAGTGGATTGCCATGGCAGCTTGAAACCTCTGCAACTTGTTGATTGTTCAATGCTAACTGAAGTTATAGCCATTTCAGACTACATATGCATCATCAATCAATCTTGAAAACCTTCTGCTACTGTCTATATACAACCATATCTGGTTCTTGTCTTCTTGAAACTCTCGATGCTTCAGCTTCCTCCTACAACTAATTGTACCTTCAATTCTAGTGAAATATCCCTTTTATATGCTTCAAAATTCTTGGCAAAATCTCAATCATTGATCTCCACCATCGTATGGCTATGATTTAATCTGACATAATCTTGATATAATGGCAGGGGAGAACACATCGCCATTTCACTTTTAAAATTGATGATGTCACCTTTCATGCTTCAGAAAACTACCGAACACCAATCCAAAACTAAAATGCCTTGAAAGTGCAACGGGATAAAATATGCTTCTTATCCTTCATTTTTTCTTCTTCGATGATGAAGCATTCACCAATCCGCACAAAAAATTCGATGACATAATATCTCCTTTGAAAATTTTGTAGATTCCATTCCAGACCTAAGCAAGTGTATTGGTATGAGAATACCATTTTGGACCCGTCATAATGTAAAGTGACTCTTCCTCCATTCCACACTGGATTCAGAGTAAAATACTGCTTGTTTCTATTTCAAAATAATATTAGTCAAAAATGCCCTTCATCATGAGTCTGCATCTCTTACACTTTGCTTTTCGCCTTCTATCACCATTCCAAGAAAAAATGTTCTATGCACCTCCCAGAATCGGGATTTCCAACACGTAACCACTCAGAAGATATACAAAATATAAAGCGGTCACTAATCCACACTTATTTTATGCTAACATCATATTTATCAAAAAAAATTTACGAATTTAGGATGCATCATTATTCCGGAGCCAAAGACATAGGAAATTATGTGGAATTTCTCCAAGTGCAAAAATTCACTAATTGTTAGGCATATTTGTAGCCTTTGCTGCGGATCCACTCCAAAATACACTGCAACGTGTGTGAAATTAGATCTTCATGTCTTAGGAAAAAAATTCAAAATTTTGCTAAGTATGTGGTCATTTTGGACCTACATTATGATACCTCCTGGGTGGATTTACTTGCAAAGCCATAGAACTTAGAGTCTTATCCATTGGGCCTCAAGAGTAAAAAAATGTTCATCTTCAAAAATATTTTTTAAATAATGATTTCCATATAAGCACCACCCTCTAAAAAATCTAACAATCTATTTAGAGAGTAAAGTTTCATATGGAGACCATGCCAAAAAAATTATAACTTATCTGCTTATATGGAGACTATGCCAAAAATACATGCTTGTTGCCACTGTCTTCAAAAATCAGGCATAGCTCTACTCCTTTTATAAGGTCTTATTACAAAAATACCTTCACACAAAATCTACTACTCTCTATGCCTCTATAGGCTTCATGCCTTTATTGTTTATTTATGACCTGTTGCACTTAGTATGGCACTGAGAGGGGGGGTGAATCAGTGTGGCATTCCAAATCCATGAATTAACAGCTCTAAAAACCACAACAATTAAAACTTATAAACAAATATAATAAGTACAGCAAGAGAACATCACACAACATAGATTTTTAACGAGGTTCACCAAAATGGCTACTCCTCAAAAAGAACGGCTGCTTGGACTACCATCCAAATCCAGCCTCTTGCAAAGCACCAACTTTACAATTTTTTTACCAACACCAACTGGAAGGAGCACCAACCCCTTATTTATCTGCACCAACAGAAAGGAGCACCAACCCCTAATTTGCCAGCACCAACTGGACTTCAATTTTGAATGAAAATGTTTGACAAACTTCAGTAGGGGATTGGTGTCTCCTGTGGGTCGGTGCCCACAAATTTGAGATTAGGGGATTGGTGTCTCCTTTGGGTTTGTGCCCATAAACATTGTAATTGGGAAGGTTTCCCAAAGAACTTTGAGATGAAAACCCTAATAGTAGTCGGCTAATTATGCAAATGCAAACCCTAATCTTGGTCGGCTGCAAACCCTAAACATGGTCGGCTGTAAACCCTAAATGTGGTCAATTGCAAACCCTAAAATCTGTCAGCTTGCATTGAATGACTTCTGAACTACCTGTCCACTGCATTATTACATCTAACTACCTGAGTTGACAACAATGACAAAACTCTTGCAACACCTTGCTCAACAATCTCCCCCTTTGGAATTGTTGGCAACACCTGTGTACATTCCTATAACTCTTCTCCCCCTTTTTCAATAATACCAAAGGGCTGCTATAGACTCCCCCTGAGTCCATACACACCATTCTCAAAACCACATTGAAATAGTTAGCAAAAATCATGGATATGATCAATAAGATGAACAAATGCACAAATGTCCCCCCTGAGAATTTGATCCCAATGGCTAGTCAAATTTAAACTATTCTTGGGAATATGTGGCAACTTCCATTCACACTGTCTTCTAAGCCTCAACCCTCTGTTGCTCTGCAATCTCAAACTTGTCCACTGATTTTAGTGAAAGCATACACTAATCGTTTAACTATCCAACTTTTTGCTCTGTAATGCAAACAAAGATCTCGCATATACATCCTGGAATATTCTCAACGTAATTGAACCTATCGACACTGCGTTTGTCTTTCTCTCGCAATGAGAATCCAAGGAGACTACCTCAATTCTTTATAAAAGCACCTCAAACATTCATCACCAGGTCGGAAATCATCCGTCGCACATTATAAACTTTTTCTTCAATCTTCCCATTCAACATGCTGATTTCACTTCTATCAACGGAATTGACAAGTGACTCACATCTCGTACCAATTTTTGTCCAAAGACTACAATTTCATCGCCAACTCTTACTTTCAACTCGTGCATGTCGAAAGAAGACATTTTGTCAAACACTTTATGGCCAACCGTAGTGCACCTTACTCAGCCTCAAACTTCTTATCCTTGAATTGGCATTATATTAAAAGTTAAAACAAAACTGTCTGTGAATTAAATATATTCACCAAGGTGTAATGAAAGATCTGACAATCTTCACATCAAGCATCGAACAAAAACACGCTGCTATTATCAAAACACAAATACGCAGCTGGGGCAAGCATTCTTTCAATAAAAAAAACAATCTGAACTGTTATAATCCATAGCTATAATCAGTGGCAATAAGAACCATCAACAAAACAACAATGACATAAGCAATACTACCAATGGTGAAGATTATCAATGCAAACACTACCCTTCATGGCACTTCCACACACAACTAAATGAACAGCCAACACACTTGACAATTATACCACAAAAACCCAACTGCTGGTATTTCATCCTCAGATACCCAGACAAATATATAGAAGCATTAAAATAAAACCTTTTTCAAAATGCTCCCCCGAGGATGTGTTACCCGGAGTTGCTTAGTGCAAGAGAAGAGCAGTCTCCTTTAGTTCAAGGAGACACGATTTTCTCTCTTCTTTCTTTCTCCAGACTTTCTTGACCTTGGGCTTGGATTTTTCACCTGCATCCCTATTTTGCATCATTGCATGAACTTGAATATCTCTCTGGTGTGGTTGTCTCTTATGCATCCATGATGAATGATTATTTTCCTTTCTTCTATGAACCTGATTTATTTCCTGTCTGTGTTGTGTTTTTTACGTCTTATGAAATCTACTGTTTTGCCTTAGATTTGATACATAAGCGCTTGGAAAAAACCTTGCTATGTGCCCATGACCATTGCATTGAAAAAATTGTACAAAGTGTTCACTTAGATATGCAGATGTATTTCGACCAGCATAACTCTTTGATTTATTATTTAATCCACAATAAGTTGCCTTGTGACCATATCGGTCACATCTCGAAACAATAGCCATTAAAAGTGTTAGTATGAAAAAAGTGAGAGTGGTAGAACCTCTTTTGTTGTGGCTGCTTTGCTGTAAATCTCCTTTGATATTTTCTTTCTTTTGAAGATACAACTTTAACCTTTTCTTGCTCGGACCCTTCAATAGTGAACTTCTTCTCTATAGAATTGGAAGATACAGGTTGTTTAGCTTCATATCCAAGACCATGCTTAATCGTGAAGCTTCTCTGATGACTTATCATTTTATCTAGCAATTTTGTGCTCTTCTCGAATTTAATATTTGTATTGGCCTCTTCTAGTTGTTTCTTCAATGAAACAATCTCTTCTTCTTGTTTGTGGAAAATAATCTCTTTCTCATTGATCTGCGACCTGAGAGTTTCCTCAATCCTTTTAGACTCTTCTACTTGTAGATTTAGATTACTAACTACTTTGTTAGAATCCTCTTCATGTTTGTTACACACATTGACTTTATCATTCAGCTGTGACTTCAAGTCTTCTTCTATTTTCTTGGCCTGTTGGAATTGTAAGAACAGATTTTCAATCTCATCCCCATATTCTTCCAATTTCTTGGACAGTCTTTTATTCTTTTTCTTTTCTATACTCAACTCTTCAAGAGCAAAGATCAACTCACCTTCTGAGTCTACTTCAGCATTGAGGTTTTTATTATCTGCTTTAGTGTTCACCCCTTCTGCCTTTTCTGTTTCAATTTCCTCTACCACAAAAATTGAAACTGGCTGAGATGTCCTTTTGAAGGAGGTTCTATTCTTCTTACTTGGAGCCGTAATTTGATCTTCATTCCAATTTGCTTCTGCATTCATTTATTCTTTATTACATTCCTGTTCTGATTCTATTTCTTCTTCATCTTCACTGCTACTAAACCCATAACACTGACGTTCATTATGCCGGAGTTGATCAAAACATTTTGAACCTTGAGAACCTACATTATGACCGAGTTGACTCTTGGCCTTTTCTCCATTGTTTGATTCATCTCTTGAATCTACAGCAATAATGAATTTATCTTTATTTTCTTTTATGACCCTGTGTGATCTTTTCTTCTTGTGTCTCATGGTTCCATTCTTGCATTTCTTTTCCATTAGAGTATTAATCCAAGATCAACCCTAGTTGATTTAGCCTTTAAAAGGAACTTGGCTCTGATACCAATTATTGCACTTAGTATGGCAATGAGAGGGGGGGTGAATTAGTGTGGCATTCCAAATCCATGAATTAATAGCTCTAAAAACCACAGCAATTAAAACTTATAAACAAATATAATAAGTATAGCAAGAGAACATCACACAACATATATTTTTAACGAGGTTCACCAAAATGGCTACTCCTCAAAAAGAATGGCTGCTTGGACTACCATCCAAATCCAGCCTCTTGCAAAGCACCAACTTTACAATTTTTTTACCAGCACCAACTGGAAGGAGCACCAACCCCTTATTTATCTACACCAACAGAAAGGAACACCAACCCCTAATTTTCCAGCACCAACTGGACTTCAATTTTGAATGAAAATGTTTGACAAATACCTTTATTATTGCAAGACTCTAACTGATCTACTTCACCTTTGCAATCTCTGCACACTCTACTCTTTCTTGCGCAATCTCTTCACACAATATGCTGCACTGCTACAGCCAAACTTTCAATAAACTTTGTCCTTTGCACTCTCTACACATTCTACTTTCTTTGCTCACACACTTCGCACACTCTGTGTCGTTCCACACTCTGCTCTTTGTGCGCATTCACAATCGCACTTCGAACAACTCGACACAACTAGCTCACATTATGCACTTCGCTATCATCTCATCGATTCTATGCTATCTGCGCTTTTACGACCGCATCTCACACTTCAACATTCACCCCATCGATTCCTAAATCTCAAAACATCCCCACTTATATACTTGAGATTTTGAGATGAAAACCCTAATAGTAGTTGGCTGATTATGCAAATGCAAACCCTAATCATGGTCGGCTGCAAACCCTAAACATGGTTGGCTGCAAACCCTAAATGTGGTCAATTGCAAACCCTAAAATCTGTTAGCCTGCATTGAATGACTTCTAAACTGCTTGTCCACTGCATTATTAGATCTAACTACCTGAGTTGACAACAATGACAAAACTCTTGCAACACCTTGCTCAACATGACCATGTTAGAGAAAAAAACAAAAATAAAAAATTTGTGTATATGTACAAAAACAAAAATGAACTAAGTGTGGGCCCCTTTCAGGCCTATGATAGTTCCATCCTAATCTTCTTGGTGGGCCTCTTATTTGGCTTCCTCTTAATTCTCTTCTTCTTCTTCTTATTCTTCATTTTATTCTTCTGGAGAAGATTGTTTTTTATTTCTTCCTCTAGAATTATCATGGAACAATTGAATCATCAACTTTAAAGAATTTAAAGCTTAATTCCAGGCTGCTCCAGAGGGGTTAGATGTCTCTTTAAGCTACTTATAAACATACTAAAATTCTCCAATATACTAATAATTAGCAACATTCCCTCTACTTACCAAATCTTCCATGAGATCTCTCAGCTTGGTAAAATCAATGATCAGTTGAGAAACTTGCTCTTGGTTTAGTGGCTCTTTAAGAGAATCAATTCTAGATTCATCCTACAAATTTTCATAAATGCTTTTATGGATATCTTCCATGGATATAAAGCTATGATCCTCCATACACAGACCTTTGAAACCAATATAAATCATTTCTTTGTTTACATCCACCACCTCTTTAATCATTCCTTCAATCCTATCAAAAAATATCCAGAATTTTTGAAGTGCCATATGCTTCTTGACCATGGTCCTAGTAGAAACTCTAGAAATATTACATTCTTTATTAGGGATTGACTTAGCAGAATCACTGATTCTGCTATCTACTAGCATGTACATCTATTCTACTAGAATCACCATAGGCTACAACTCTCCAGTGATTTGATCTAAATATTTCTAAACATTGGGGAGTAAGCGACTGGCATCATCTAGGTAGTCAATCATAAGCTGAAGCCCTAAAAATTTATCTTGGACCTCGGAGAGCAATTCTTTTCTAATATTCTTTAATCCAGCTTTAGAAAATCCATAAGGCTTAGATTTCTCAAGTTGAAGCTACTATCTCAAAATTTGAATCTCTTTTTCTTGTTCTTCATTCAACTTCTTTTGCTCTCCTAGTTGGTCTTTGATCTTATTGGTTTCTTGGAATTTTTCTTGCCAGATCTTGGCCTCTTTTTTCAAAGCTCCACTTCTTTCTAATTACTCATAGTATTCTGAAGATTTTCAATCTGTTTATCTAGTTTACCCACCTTCTTTTTGGATATATCATTCTTCACATAGAAGATCTCTAAGTGGGCTTTGGCATTTACCAGCTCATCTTCTTTAGGAAGCTTTTCAATGTCCTTTGTTGTTTCTTCAACTTGATAATATTGGACAGTCATCTCAATCTCATTCTTGCTTAAAAGGGGAACCATGGATCTAGATATCCTTTGCCTTGAGACTGGATTGACATACATGCTCCTTCTTCTGATATCCATCCTGTTGGAAGGCTTTGTAGCTTTTCTACCCAAAAATCATTTATTTTTTGGGTGGTTGTCTGCTCTTTTGGCAAAGTTGCATGAATTGAAAAACTAGCAACCATGGGATATAAATATACTAGGAATGTAAGGTTTAACTTAACCACTAAAATTTTTGGTGTGGAAGTAACTACGGTAGTTTATGTAACAACCATGAATTATGTAACTACTGCTATGGTAGCTACTGGTAAACTCATAGAAATAGAAGCAAGACTAACAATTGTATGAGTAGAAGTTCTTGGAATAATTTTTCCCTTTGATGGGGGTGGCAATTGCAATGTTGAATATGAAATTATGGGATATGATGAAGTGGGAACATCAGACAATGAAAGTGGGATTTGGGATGACTTTGAGGGAGAAGGGATGACTTGTACTTCAGTAGTGACCAATGAAACAAGGGGCGAACTATGAGAGGGAGAAGATATATTTATCACATTTTCTTGACTAGAAATGGGGGGAGAATTCCTTAGGGATTCATTAGGATGCAAAGGAGAAGAAGGATTATAAACCATACCTTCACCTACAAATGTAGGATTTTCTTGTTCTGCCTCTGTATCCTGCTACTGCTCATGATGAGTCAATTTTTCTATAGTTAGAATAACTACTTGTTTAGAAATCTCCTCCATATCCAATATTTGTTTCTTTGAAACCTCCCTTTCCCTTCTTTCTGGATCTCATTTAGCTCTTATGTCAATCAATTGAAAATAATCCAATTCACTCTCTAAATATTCCTCATATACTTTTCCTTGTGATGCTTATGTAAGCAAGACTTTCTCAAAAATGGGATGCAATTCTACTGATGTTGCGGTAGTGAAATTGATGGGATTAAATCTGAATCTTTCATCCTTATTTTTCCATTCAATATCTGTATCTGGAGGCTTTCTCCCTAGATCTAAGCATTTAGGCCTAGTCACTACCTCTATGACTAGATTAATGATAACTTTTTCACTTGAATATTGCATTTTTTCTCAAAAGTTGTGCTCCATTAGGAACTTCTCTACCTATTTAGTGGTATGCTGGAATGTCTTCTAGACCTCAATAGCCATAAAGGAGTCACATGCTTTTCTATTAGAGCTTCTTGGTCTATAGGTGGGGAGAGAGATTCAAAACCGTCCTAGGAATTTTTAACTATTAACACTATGTTTTTTATGTACTTAAGCCTCCATGTCTTGATATTTTCATCATATTTTTTAGAAAACTCATTATCAATCTTCATGCCAAACCTAGACTTAGGTTTCTCAATTTTTATTCTCATTCTCCACCAATCTAATATATTTTCTACATTTTATTTCTCTACTTCTTCAGCAGTGTTCTCATGAGGTTGAGGGTACTTTTTCTTTCTGGTTTTCTCCTCAATATCATGCACGATGGCCTCTATCAGCCAATGACTTTTCTTTTTGTCTAGATAAAAATCCACAATTTGTTCATAGAAATCTAACCATGAAGGCAGTTGACCCATTTTTAAAACATTTCACTCCAAAAGAGCAGTCTCATCATTGTTTTTGCCTTGCTTGAAATGATACCTAGGCCTATTTTCAAATTTATAGGTTTTTTCTCCATTTAGGGCTGCATTCCTTTTGGTGAAAATATCATCAGGGTCATAACTCCATATTTATGGAATATAAAATAGACCTAACCTGTCAAGGTATTGGTCAATTTGATCACTTTACCCCTTCTTCATGATAGTAATATCATCCACAATGCGGTAGCTTAGCAGATATTTTCTTTTTCTTCCTGAACCATAATTCAAATCAATTTATTCTACTTGCCTCAAATATTCCAAGGAAAATAGCCTATCTATGACAAAATGGGGTAGGAGAAAAGGTTTACCCATGAAATGATATAGTTTTATTACTATGCCCTCAGTCAAGAGATACCAATATCCTTCTTCAGAACCCTCTACTATCAAAATTTTATTAGCCAAGGGTGGCAATCTAGGGCACTCTCCATACATTATATTCAAGTTAGGTCCAAGGAATTACAAATTGAATCTATAAAAATATTCACTACTCAAATAACTTGTCCAATAATAAATTGGCAAGGGCTATCCATCACTAGTTTTGTAATTAACCAGAATCCAAGGTATCTTATCCTTAATAGCAACATAAAACATCCAAACTAGGCTTGAGCAATACCTAAAACTATGAGAATCAGAGCCCCTTTTCATTCTTAGTAATTGTTCATGAATCCTTTGAGCAAGAAATGCTGGCTAGTAAAAATAGATAACCCTAGTCCCTTTTTGCTTTGTGCCTTCTTTATACATTCTTTCATTTGAAATACAATAGGCTGTGGTAATTTTCCAGAAATACACCATTCTATTAGAGTCTAAACCCTCCAAACAGGCCAACATAGAGAACATTACAGGGTTTAGAAATTCATCAATGGGTATTGGGACTTCAAGCAATTTCTTCTTGGGATTTGCATCGAGTTGTTTGTAAACCCATATCTTAAATGACTCACCATTAGCTCATTTCTCTAGAGAGGAATACCCAGCCTGGTCATTCACTCTAAATTATTTTGGCCTTACTGATGGTTCTAAACCTAGGGCAAAAATATTATGATAGAAGGAGGCAATGATACTAAATAGGGTTTTTCCTTTAGAGGTTTTCACTGCTTTGGCCATGGGGTCATAAAATTTAACTATTGCAACTATTAATTCTAGACAAGGGTGAACAAAATCACAAATGTAAAAATATAGGTAAGAGAGAACAACACATCTATCTTCCACCGACAAAGCAACTCTTTTCTTGAATCTATAATTCATGCTCCTTCTGAGGATTGTTCTCTCTGTCAAGACCATTTCAGTATCTGCCACAACTTCCACTCTATCAATGTATGGAGCCACTACCCTTCTCTTGAATTTTTAGCTTCTTGGGTTCCTTTAGAAGCCATTTTGCTAGCAATAATCTCATGTTCTTTTAGAAATTTAGAGTGAATGTTTCTAAGTGATGTATCACTCTCTTCTCCTTCGTGAACATATTTTGCCACTAAATGAATGTTACTCGTTCTTTTTTATGCTTTTATTCCTAGCATGCACATATATTTCACCATTAATGTAGCTTCTACGCAATCTGCCTACTAGCACATTTTTCAATTCCCACTCATTCCTTTTGATAGCTCGAAGGTGGCATTCTTGCTTCTTATTAGCTAAAAATTCAAATATGGCTACCACCTCATGGTATCTCTTTGGCTACTCTTTGGTTCAAGTGTGAGTTCGTTAGCATTGAATGTGGGATTTTTCACTTCTCTCCACATGGCATAGTCACAAAATCACCACTTTGCTCCACCTTAGTCCAAAAACTGGTGGATTGATGATGTTTTTGATTTCCCTGACCATCACTTCATTTCATGCATGGAGGACCGCATTGGTTCCAATATACTAAGCTCTTCATGTATTTTGATGCGGATTGGATATGCTTGTCATTTTTCTATAATTTACATGTATTCACATACGGAATGGAACCTCACTGAATCCTTTGCCAAAACTTAGCCACTTTTTCAAATATTTTTCAATGAGCTTATATAGAGTGTATAAATAAACTGAATACAATGTGTAGAAAGAAAGGGAAATATAATACAGTATATATACATATGTTACAATGAGCTTATGATTTCAATCATAGTAGAGTTTGAGATGGAAACCATTTACTAGAATCAACTGTATGTTCCCTTCTATATATTCAAGCTGGAACACATTGGACTCCTTGGCGTCTACTATTTTGAAAGGGCCATCCCAAAAATAATCAAACTTCTCATGTTTTCTTGGTTTTGCTCTATCAACATTCCACCTGAGAACTACATCTCCAACCTAGAATTTTTTGAATTTGGCCTTCTTATCAAACCATGCCTTGAAATATGAGGAATAATTTTGAAAATTATCATATGCCCGAGCTCTATTTTCTTCAAGTTGCAATAAGTGGGTCAACCTAGTTTTTACTGGATCTTCCTCTGACTCTTCCTCTATATTGACAAGCTTAAGTGCTAGAATTTATAAATGGACCGGTAATACTGCCTCTTTTCCATACACAAGAGCATAAGGAGAATTTTTAATAGACTTTTTGATAGTAATCATGTCTACCCACAAATCTTGGTCCAGTAGTAGGTTTCAACTTCTTATATTCCCTTCAAGCGATCTCACAATCCTTAACAAGTTTTTGTTGGTAGATTCATCAAGTCCATTACCTTGTGGGTAATAATTTGAAGTATTCTTAAGAGTGATGCTATACTTTCTAGCAAACTCAATATACTTGGATACTATGAAATATGGGCTATTGTCACTCACCAAGGCTTATGGAACTCCAAACCTTGAAATAAAGTTCTCCATAAAATTGATCACAACTTCCTGATTTGATTTTTTGTAGGAATGGCATCTACCCACCTAGTAAGGTAATTTGTGGTAGTTAGGATAAAAAAATTCTCTATTGAGGAATTAGGGTTGATGACCCCTATGAAGTCCAATCCTAATTGTTGAAAATGCTCTTCAACTTGTATTAGCCTGAGGAGGAATGAAGCATTCCTTGTCCTTCCAACATATCTTTGACATTTGTCACAGGCCTTAGTAAACCTGAAAGTATCAAAAAATATAGTAGGCCAATAATAGCCTACTCTTATGATTTTCAAAGCTGTAACTCTGACTGAGCTATTTCCACCATCTGGTCCTCCATGGAACTCTTCAATGACCCTATTTCATTGATCATATTTTAAGCATTTTAGAAGATATCCATCCAAATTTATTTTGTACAGGCCTTTTGGTAGTAATAAATATTTCAAAGCATGAAGCCTATATCTCATCCTTTGGGATACATTTATATTGGGAGGGCATACTCCAGTTTGAAAATATTTGATCATCTAATCAACCTAATTAGAGTCTATTATCTATACTCCTTCAACCCGATCCTATTTTGCTATCTGGAAAGCTGTCACTTCTGTTGATGTTGCAACCTCTGTCAGAACTTGGCACAAGACCCTTCCTCTTACCAACTTGGTGGGATGTATCTCTACATCATACTCTTATATTTTGGTAATCCAACCAACTCTTTTATCTCCTAGTTCACCCTAAAGGGTAAAACTTCTTACATTTGGATGAACTACATATACCAGGGTCTTACTCTGTAGCAAGTACTACCTAAACTTCTTCAATGACTTCATTACAACAAATAATTATCTTTCAATAAATTTATATTTGACCTGGTGTTCATGGAGTGTTTGGCTCCAAAATAATACAATATATTCTTCACCTTGATCATCCTTTTGAGTGAGCACTAATACGTAACTTTCTTCAGCTCCATAAGCATAAAGAATAAAAAAATTGCTAAAATTTAGATTTACTTAGTACTGGAGCCACTAAAATAGACTACTTGATAATCTCAAAATATTCCTTCCTGACCTCAGTCCACTTAAACTTAGAATTCTTCTTGAATAACTCAGATATCGACCTTACTTTCTGTGCAAAGTTAGAAATGAATTTCTTGACAAAATTTATCTGAACCAAAAAGGACTGCAAGGCATTCTTGTTTGTAGGTAATGGGAGAGCAATAATGGACTTAATTATATCTGTATCTATGGGCATACCCTATTTTGAGACCACATGACCTAAAAATTTTCCTTCATGAACTGCAAAGAATGATTTCTTAGGATTGAGTGAAATACCAAATTCTCTGCTTTTTTGAAAAACCTGCTCTAGGTGTGATAGGTGATATTGCTTATTATGTGAAAACATAGTCATTTCATCCAAATAAATCATAATGAATTTATTTATTAGTGCCCAAAAGGCATAATCCATGGCTCTCTAAAATGTGGCTCTCGCATTGAACAACCCAAAAGGCATTCTATGGTAAGCAAATGTACCCTATTTTGTGGTGAATGTTGTTTTATACTGATCTTCATCTTTCACCTAAATTTGATTGTATCCAGAGTAGCCATACAGTAATGATAATATTTCTACCCCTACCACTATCTACAGGATCTTATCAATATGAGGGAGGGGGTAGTGGTCCTTAAGGGATGCTTGGTTAAGATTTCTGAAATCTGCACACAAACGAATATCCCCATTCTTTTTTCTCACGGGTAACAAGTTGGCTACCCAGGTTGAATATTTTATTGGATATATGATCTTAGCCTTTAATAAATTTAATAGCTTCTCTCTCATAATATCTTCAATACTTGGATTTATAGGCTTTTTATTTTGCCTAAAAGGCTTTACATCAGGCTCTAGCTCAATAGTATGTTGGATAACTTTCTTGTCATATACCTTGAGGTATTCATATGACCAAGACACAATATCTTGGTATTTTAGGTATAGGGATTTTATATATTTTTCTTACTTTGGTGAACATAGAACTCCAAAATTGATCCTCTTTTCAGTACTAACTTCAACTTCTTTATAAATTTTTCATTGACTTTCATAGCTCTGGCCTTTTTGCTATCCTCATTGTCAAACAAGCTTTCTAAGGTGACAAACCCTCTAGGAATGTGATTGTTTCTTAGTTGAATAACATCTTGTTGATCAATATTTTTTGTATTCTCTTCTTGGATAGTGGAGAGACATGTTTATCTTACTAGAAATTCAATTATCTGCTCATCACTTTCAAAAACCTGCTATAAAATCTACTTGTCTGATACTGCAGGTCTGAAAATCATTTTGATTTCCTTGGCTTTCTTGATTCCAAAGTCTATAGAAGGGTTGAATTTGGCTCCATTTTTTGCTAAGGAATATTCCAGAGTATTCTCTCTGGTAACATAATTTAAATTTAGGGCAGCAAAATATTCCATCAAATCCCATACCTTGTTTCTATAAGATTTTAGGTAATGGTGCTTACTGTTGCACCTATTTCTTACTTGATGGATGATTAACTCAGAGTCACCATATATATATTCATAACTTTAATGCCCATGATTTCTACCTGTATTAGGCCAAAGCATAAAGCCTCATATTCAGAAGCATTATTTATACATGACCATGTTAGTCTATAGGCAAAAATATTTGTCCCCTTTGATTGGAACTGTAAAACCACACCAGGTCCTACACCATTTTTGCATTTAGCACCATCAAAGTTCATGATAAATGTTTCCTTTATCCTCAAATATTGATTGGATATAGCAAGGATTTTCTTCTCTAATTCAGTTGAGATACTATATATCCCCATACCAGTTCCAAATTGACTATAATCGTCTATGAAAGGCAACTCATCCTCAATATCCAACTCCTCAAAATTTTCAACCAGCTACAATTCTTCCAGGGTGTAAGATTGCACATGTCTTCCTAAATATTTTCAATATGATAAGCTACTGGATTTTTAGATGTTATCCTTATTCTCTTTCCTTTGAAAGGAATCACCATACTAGAATAATCCATGTACATACATCCACCTAATTTTGTAGTAAAATCCCTTGAAAAGCATAAACCAAAGTAGGATTCTAGGTCAACCACCACTATTTCTTGTACTATTGTCACCTCAGGGGATCTATGCAGCCTCATTAAAACATCCTTTATGACTCCAACTATCTTGACAGGTGTCCCATCCAATTGTAATACTCCAAGACAAGATCGGGTATACTCCATACCCATTTCTTCATAGACTTCTTTGGGCATAACTATGGTTGATGCTCCTACATCTATTATACAATTTTGAACTATCCAAACTTCCATCCTTAGGTATATATAGAAAGTAGGGGGTTTATTTTTAAAGTAGTAGGGGACATCTCTTTCTTTTCTAGATGACATACTAAGGATTGTGGTGGCATACTTATTGAGAGAATATTTAAGCAAGTCTATCTAACCAAGAATAAATAGAGTTTCATACAAATTGGCCTTTGATGGAATATTTTTCATCTCTTCAACAATATTATACTCATACCTAGCCAATTTAGGTCTTTCAGGACTTCTTTCTGGCTCACTATATTTTCTTTTATACTATTGAGTGGCTTCAATTCTTTACCTTTTGGTAATATATGGGAATCTAAGTCTTTCTTGAGCCTCATATTTAGATCCCATTCGATCTCCTTCAGTTTCCTTTTCCAACCTCTTAGGAAGACTGTATGTCTTCTATTTCCCTTTAGCTTAGGGAATGGGGAAAGTACCGTCGCTTTGATGAAGGGGGTCAGTTATTTTTTGAGAAAGGACTTGGAATTGCCCCATATTTTGGGGATATAATTGCAAGATTTTATTTCCAGACCTTGTCATAATAGCAATTGGGTTATCCTTGTGAGAAGCATAACACATTTGATTAATTTGACGAAGTATAAATACAAACAATAGGGCCAGGATTAGCTCGGAGGTTGTGGAACCACCCGAGACAAATATAGGCAGAGTTGTAACAAATAACAACTAGCCTAATATTAATCAATCTAACAATATAATATTGTTATGATTGAATTAATTAACAAATGAAATATTGAAATATATTCTAACATCCCCCTTTATTACAATATTTCAGGAAACATGTAACTACTAGCTATACTAGCATCCCCCCATTATTTTGAAATACATAGATAATTGTGAAACAATTCAAATTTGACACGTGCAAGTGCCTTAGTGAATATGTCTGCAACTTGAGCATTGGTGGAGATGTGCTGAAGCTGAATGTGGTGCCTTGGTACTTTGTCTCGAATAAAGTGACATTGTGTATCAATGTGCTTGGTTCATTCATGATGCACTAGATTCTTAACAAGGTTTAAAACACCCATGTTGTCGTAGAATAAGTGTATTGGAGATTTTTATGGAAGACGCATACTTGTCAAGATGCGATGCAACCATATCACTTCTCACATAGCTTCATGTGCGGCACGATATTCTACCTCTGTTGATGAGATAGAAACCATATATTTCTTCTTGCTGTGCCAAGAGACAGGACTAGATCCAAGATGAAACAAATATCCTAAAGTTGATTTATGATCATCAAATGATCCGGCATAGTCAGATTTCGTGTATCTCTGTAAGAAGAATTTGTTGTTCTTCTTATATTTTAGGCCATATTCCATTGTACCACGAACATAGTGAAGAACTCATTTTGCTACCTTCCAGTGTGTAGTCTTAGGTTCTTGCATAAACCTCGAAAGATAATTGATAGCAAATACGATATCTGGCCTAGTTTTGGTCAGATATATGAGACTCCCAATTAGTTGATGATAGAGAGTAGCATCTACCTAAGGTGATTTATCATATCATGATAACTGAAGAAATGTTTCCATTGGTGTTGCCATCGGCTTGCAGTTAGTCATGCGATATTTTTCTAGTAGTGTCTTGGCATATTTTTTTTGGGACACTTTGATGTAGTTCTCCCTTTGGTTCACTTCCAGGCCAATACAATAATGGAGAAGTTCAAGATCTGTCATTTCAAAAGATTCACTCAAATCCTGTTTGACATAAGAGATCATTGTTTTTGAACTACCTGTTATGAGAAGATCATCAACATAGAGTACAAGAAACACTATTTCAAAGCCTTGCTTCTTGAAATAGAGGTTTACATCTAACGGACATCTCTTAAATCCATGCTACAGTAGGTGATTATCCATTTTTATGTACCAAGCCCAAGGGGCCTGTTTCAAACCATATAAGGATTTGACCAATTTGCAAACTTTTTGCTGTTGGCCTTCCACTTCAAATCCTTCCAATTGAGTCATGTAGACTTCCTCTTTGAGATAACCATTTAGAAAGGCACTCTTGACATCCATTTGGTGCACTTTCTACCCATACTGTGCTGCCATAGCATAAAGAATTCGAATGGTTGTCATCCGAGCAATAGGTGCAAAAGTTTCCTCGTAGTCAATGCCTTCTCTTTGAGCATAGCCCTTTGCAATAAGTCGGGTCTTATACTTATCTATTGTACCATATACATTATACTTGACTTTATACACCCATTTGCAGCCTATGGGCTTCTTTTCGTATGGCAAATCGACAAGCTTCCAAGTTTTATTTTTCATTAGAGACTTATACTCAGCATCCATAGCGACCTTCCACTGAGGCTCACCAAGAGCATCTCGTACTGATGCGGGTTCAAGTTCATATATTGAGGACATAAACACCCTATCATCATCAATATCCATATATTTTGTATCTCTCTTTGGATCTACAGAAAGTTCCTCAAAATACTGACACAGATCATCAACCCTAGTAATCTTTGTTGTAGCTTTCTCCTGTCAAGCCATGCTGCGAGTACGAGGCCTATCCAATGTTAAATTTGGTGGAGTGGATAGCTTAGAGTCTCTAATAATACTTGTATACCACTTTGGATTCTTATTCTATGGAGATGAAGAAGATGAAGAAGGACCTCCAACCTTGGATGAAGGAGACTTCTCAACCTTAGTTTCCACAAGGTCTAGGTATACATCTGATGTGTTTTCTGATGTGAAAGCCTCATCAAAAACTACATCTCTATTGATGTGTATCTTCTTGGTTAAGGGATAAATCAATCGATAACCCTTGGAGTTCTCATCATACCCAAGAATAATACACTTCAGTGTCTTCTCATCTACCTTCTTCCTCTTTTCTTTCGGTATGTGCATGAATGCTTTACAACCAAAAGTGCGTAGATGAGAGATGAAGGGTTTTCTGCCACTCCATGCTTCTTGTGGAGTCATTCCTTGTAGGGCCTTAGTGGGTGACCTATTCAATAGATATACTATCATGGTGACTACTTCTATCCAATATTGTTGCCCAATTCTAGCTCCTATGAGCATGCAACGAACCATTTCCATGATGGAACGGTTCCTCATTTCAGTAACACCATTTTGCTGAGGAGTATAAGTAGTAGTCAACTATTGTGTGATCCCATTTTCAGTCAAGAACTCAAAAAATTATTTAGAGGTGAACTCCCCCCCATCGATCTGAGTAGAGGGTCTTGATAGAAGTCCCTGACTCCTTTTCAATAGATTTCTTGAATTGCTAAAAAAAGCCAAATGCTTCAGATTTCAGTTGAAGAAAGAATACCCACATCTTTCGTGAGTAATCATCCATGAATAACTAAAAATACCTCTTACCCCCACAACTATTTGGACTTAAAGGACTACATAGATCGGTTTGAACCAACTCCAGAGGTTTCTTTGCTCGTGTAGAGCTCCTTTCAAAAGGCACTCTATGCTACTTTCCTACCAAGCAGTCAGAGCAAACTAGAAATATGGTAGAAAGGGAAGGAATACCCTTTACCATTTCATACTTACTTAACTCAAGTAAGTAACTAGAACTCATATGTCCATATCTCTTGTGCCATAGGGAAGTTTCCTCCTTTGTAGATACAATCATTGCTACATCTGGAGAAGAGATAGTATCTATGGCGAATAAGCCGTGCTTATATGAAGTAGTTGCAATGTTATTAACCCTCCTAGTGATAGAACAACACTTCTTGCCCCCCTCAACACTAAATTTGACAACCATATTTTTGTCCAAAATTTGTGTTACTGACAACAAGTTGTTCGCCAATCCTGGAACGTAGAGAACCTTCTCAAGCTGGCACTTGCCATTAGGAAGAGTAATAGAGATTGTTCCTTCTCCCTGAACCTTATAGGTTTTATCATCGTAAATAGTGATAGGTTTTCCCTCTTTGGCCTCAAAAGACTCAAACCATGATTTCTCACCAGTCATGTTCTTACTGGCTCCAGAATCAACATACCAAATAGGATCTGCCTGCTTGGATATGGTGGTAGTCATGAACACTTTGTGTGCTCTCTTAGAATCCATGTTAGATTCTTCAACAACAACATTCAGTTGATGTTGTTTATTATTTTGTGGTTTGTTCTAGCCTTTCTATTTTGATTTTTTATTCTTATGCCAACATCTATTTGTATCATGACCTTCTTTGTCACAGATCTTGCAATATCTCATTTTCTATTGAGGTTGAGTTTGTTTCCCTTTTGAATCCTTTTGAGAACTACCTCCCTTCTAAAAATTACCCTTCTTCTTGTTTTGCCCCTTCCTGTTGGTGTATAGGGTAGTGTTAGAAGAATAATCTCTCTGTAGTTGGCATGCCTCCTCTTCTTGAAGCATATTTACCAACTCAACATAGGTAACTTGTCTTTGTAATACATGAATGGAGGTAATCAGAACTCTCAAAGAATTCGGAAGTGCTCTCATTACCACTGAGGTAAGGAGCTTATCATCAACTGGTGCTGCTAAGGAATTCAATTTTCCTTTCAACTCAGACACTCTGCAAATAATTTTTCAATCATCTCTCCTTGTTTCATGCTTAGACTATGTAATTAAGACTGAAGGAATAGAATGGTGAAGTCATTCTTCCCTTCATATATAGTTTTAAGGGCATCCCATGCCGCTTTACTATTTGGATAGTCAGCAATATGAGGTTGAACTTCATCAAAAACAACAAGCAAAATGAGCACCTTTGCTTTGCTATATTTCTTGTCAAAGTCTTTCTGATCAGCAGTTAGAGTTGTTGCTCCAGCTGTAGATGAAGGTCTTATTGTTGTTCCAGAAACAATTTTCCAAAGATCATCCATCTCTAGGATTACCTTCATTTTGTTTTTCCATGGTGTATAATTTGGACCTTTCAATAACTGATGAGCATCAATCATTAGTTTTGCAAACATTGTGAAGGTTCCTTATAACACCAAATGGTCGCCCCTTTGATATACCTTAATTCCAGGTCGTTATACCATACAAAATACCCACCCTTACGTGAGGGAGACTATAGGTATTTTGAAAAACCAAAAAAATTACCCGCCCTTACGTGAGGGAGACCATAGGTAATTTTAATGATTTAACCATACATGGTACTTATGCGGTACTGAAAGGGAATCACCTTGTTGATGGCATCGACCTTAGAAAGCCTTCAATCCACATGTGTGGGGCGTAACTTCCCATAAACACTTTGGATATCTGAACTTTCATCTGGATTTAAGCCTAAACACGAGATTGATTGGGGTAGTGGATGGTATCTAAAATTTCATATGGATTTAAGCCTAAACACGAGAGTGATTGGGGTAGTGGATGGAGTGAAACAATAGCAAAAGAAACTGGCACTTTCTGTATCTCTCTGCTGAATGTGAATTTGCAAAAAAAAATGGGTTTATTTTTTTATTTTATTTTTTTATGCTTTATGCTTTAGAAGTAAATGCTTAAAAATGAAAGCATCCATACAACATTAAAGCATAAAAAATGACCCTAGGTGTCGGTTACCACCGAGAATGCACCTATTACAAGTTTTGCCAAGTTTCTTGTAGAAATTCTTGAAAACAAATTGCTCACTATTTTCCCTTCAATATTTTGAGAAAAAATCACTCCCAATCCCCCCTTGATTTGTCAAAAAAAAAAACACTCCCCCATTTAAAATTTTATTTTATAAAGAATTTTTCAAATATTCTTTTATAATGAATAGTTAAAAAAAATAACTTTTAATTTTCATAGTAAAAAAAATATTACTCTAAAAATTAACATTTAAAAAACTATTTAAATAAAATTAAAATTGCATTTAATTTAACTAAAAATTAAAGAATTAAGAAAAAAAACTTTAAAAAAAATAAATAAATAATTTATACCTTTGTGCAGGGAGGGTCGATGGGACTCGAACCCACAACTTGAGGGCTCTCGGAGCCCTTACCACTCGGCTCACAACCGGTGAGCTAGTGGGCTGATCCGGGAGTAATCCTCGGCACCCTCCGCATTAAACTACATTCAAAGGCGTAAATCCTTCCACAACAGCGCTCCCTCCTCCACCACCACTTGGGCGGAGCACAGGTGGCGTTGCTTGAGTGGATCCATCGATAGCTTAGGGGTGGCATAGAGGAGGCATTATGGTGGCGCACGGGTGGATGAGAGGTGGCAGGCTCACAGTGAGCCAAAAAACCCAGTTAAATCACTCAACTCGCTCTCTGAGCTTGTTTCTCCTATGCAATAGCATTTAGACCAATCAAAATCTTTAAAAAGCATAGAACAGGGGAGAAAAAACCAACTCAATGTCTGCCTTTGACGCTTGGTGTGTGAAGAAAATTGGTATTGGAGGTTTTTGGAGGACTTGGATCAAATTATGATCTAGCCAATGTTCTTCGATTGGCCTCTACCTTCCAAAAAAACACTCCTCATTTGAAGGCACTGTGACCACAGTTAACGAAAAATAGGAGGTGCAATATCAGTTTGACATCGTTCATAGGTGACAGAGAAGAAAATGACATGCTATGTTGGTTTGATTTTGTTTTTCCGGAGGCTTCGATGTCTTTTATCCCACATGGATGGGAAGGGCAATCTTAGAAGGGTTTATTAGACCCTTTACTCCATAATGGAGTATCTCTTCTCAGGGAGAGGCTCTCACCCAAGAGGGTCATGGGGTAGCCATGGTGTTGGCTCCCATGACATGTAGGCCCTTTCAATTGTCGACCATGCAGTCGATATTTACCCTTTCGATCTCATATTTCAACCTTTGATCCTCTTTCGACTTTGGTCGAACACTTCATCTCTTCGACCGAATGGTCGAAAAAAATTTCAATGAAAAAAAATGAGAAATTAAAAAAAATTTCTCAAAGTCCCAAGCTGTGCCTCCAGAGCGGTGATTCTCAATGCTACTATGAAATCATTTAAAAAAATGAGAGTGGCAGAGAGAGTGGCATTTTCTTTGATACCATGTGAGAAGCAGAAGACATTTGATTAATTTGACAAAGTATAAATACAAACAATAGGGCCAGGATTAGCCCAGAGGTTGTGGAACCACCCGAGACAAATATAGGCGAAGTTGTAACAAATAACAACTAGCCTAATATTAATCAATCTAACAATATAAGATTGTTACGATTGAATTAATTAACAAATTAAATATTGAAATATATTCTAACAATCCTCATCCATCTCTTTCCCAACCATTATTTGATCAATATTCCATAACATGTTTACTCTTCCTTTTTTATTTCTTTTAGCTTGATCCATAGATTTTTGGACATGGTGTTGGTACATAACACAATACTATGAGTCATGAAGATCATTGCATACTAGACACCAGACATTTGCAAGAGTAGTATTTGAAGAACACTCTAGCTCTTCATATGTTGTATTTACCCTAACCTCAGTACTGTTACTAGCACTAGGTATCTGATCTTTATTCACATATGGAAATATCCTTTATTGTGATCTTTCTTGGTCTCTCTTTTCCATTGAATTCATTTTGTTACTCAAAATTTTTAGAGTATTTTGTATATCAATAATAGCAGACAATTCTTGATATGGTTGAGAAGGAAGGGGAGGGAAAGAAACTGTAGAGGATGATGGATTCGGTTAAGGAATTGCATTCATTTGTGGAAATGGGGATGATAAAGAAAGTGGATCCATGTAATATGGGTTTACAGCTTGGCTTTAGCCATTAATAGTTTTTGAGTTGTAAGGTAGCACAATTTTTGGGGGTAATCTCCCCACATTGATTAAGATATTCTCAGCATGAGTTGTTGCATTATAAACTTAGGGGAAGGTTTCTACTTCATATTTTTGTGTCTGTAAGCCTAAATATGATCCAAGCACTCTGATATAATACATATAGGACAAACATGTAGTTGGTCTAGCTGTAGAAGGTATTCTCTTCCATGTTTTGCTAAATCTCAAATTAAAATCTAAGATAGTTTCTTGCTGAGATTTTTGCATGGATGTAAACTGATTGAGCAGGGAGAAAAGGTCATCAGATTCATTAAACTCCTCCACAAATGACTTAGCCAATGCTTTCCATGAAGTGATGGTGTTATCTTCCAGAGTTCTAAACTAATGCAAAATATTTCCTCTGAAGGACAAGGCTATAATTCTCACAATAATATCCTCCTCTTTTATGTTGTGAATTGCTGCCAGATTTAAAATATCCTGATAGTGATCATAAGTTATCTTTCCTGATCTATCATAAGTGGGGATATCCTTGACTACAGCCTAGGAATGACATTAATTTGGGCTAATGTCAGGGGACCAATTGTGTTCCAGCTGGGATACTTCTATAATGGCTAATTTAGGGCCACATTTTGTGCCATATTTCTAGGTGTAGGTCTTATTAGAGGGACTGTTGGATTAACTACAGGATTTTCCTCAAGAAGATATTCTTCTAAGAGGAAATATTGATTCAAACTTCTAACAATAGTAGAACCTCTATAAGGTAATTCATAATAGAAATAGGAGTAAGGGTTATTTCTTTTGAAAGACCTGGTATACATGAAAGGACACTGGTCTATAGGGGTAATTCTTTTCTGGTTTCAAGGACCAAGGAGTCGCCAGGTGAATTTTCTATTCTCCACTTACAATGTTAAGACAATTTACCAAATCTTTATTCCTCCGAGTTGAGATAAAAGATAACTCATATGATGAGTTTTCGTGTTCCTTGTGAACTGGTCCCATCGAGCATGCCAAAAACTATTGGACACTGAATTGCATCAAGCTTTACTCAATACTGTGGTTGTTTATCTTCCTACTTTCTATCTAGGCTTGCATCCGATGGCTACAGCTCAACACTCAACATTGGAAGGACTAAAATAGGGGTTTCAAATCTGACCTCCAGATTAGGCTAGTTCCTTGTCAACTTAAACAGGGTGTTGACAAAATTATTCTCACTTAGGGTTTTAGATATTAGGATTAGAAAATGTGAACAACAGTGGACGGATAGGCTAACAACATTGTTACTATAGCAAAAATCTCCCATAAACCAATTTGAATGCACATTATTCATATCAAAATTATCTCAAATCAAACATACTTTTATTCATTAAAGAACAACAGAGAAATATTGCAGAAATCAATTTCAATATCTAAACAATGATAATCCAAGTAGCAGAATTAATCAATATCTATATTTTATAGAAATATACTCTTTAACAAAAAATATCTAATTCAGAAGCAGATTTCAATTACCCTGGAAGTTAGTAATCCATTAATCTGGTACAAACTAACCATTCAAGTATTCACAAAAATACAACTTAAAAATTTGAACCTCTGATATCGAATTATGAAGACACAATATTTTAGGTGAAAATCATTGTAATGCTCCTTTCATTAGAGCTTGGGAATATTTAAAGTAGCACAGGAAAACACACTAGAGCCGACCCTTAAAAATGAGGGTTCGACCTCTATTTATAGTTTAAAAATTTAAAATAATAAGGAACATTAAAAAGATTAAATTTTAATAGCTCAGTAGAGAGTTCTTGCTAGCATTCTCTTACTACTTCAACCTCCAAGAAATTTACTACAAATTGATGGCCATGGCAGCTCAAAACCTTTGCAACTTGTTGGTTGTTTGGTGCTAACTAAATTTTTGGCCATTGGAGACTGCATATGCATCGTCGATAAATCTTGAAAACCTTCTACTGTCATCAATCTACAACCATATCTAGTTCTTGTCTTCTTGAAACCCTCAACACTTTGGCTTCCTCCTACAACTGATTGTACCTTCAATTTCGATGAGAGATCCCTTTTATATGCTTCAAAATTCTTGGAAGAATCTCAACCATCAATCTCCCCCATCGTATTTCTATGATTTAATATAACATAAGCTTAATATAATGGCAGGGGAGAACACAACACCATTCTACTTTTAAAATTGATGATGTCACCTTTCATGCTTCAAAAAACTACGAAACACCAATATGGAACTAAAATACCTTTAAAGTGCAATGGGATGAAATCCACTCCTTATCCTTCATTTTTTCTTATTTTGTGATGAAGCATTCACCAATCCACAAAAAATTTTATGACATCATATCTCCTTCAAAAATTCTATGGATTCCATTCTGGACCTAAGAAAGTGTATTGTTATGAAAACACCATTCTGGACCTGTCGCAATGTAAAGTGACTCTTCCTCCATTATGCACTAGATTTAGAGTAAAATGCTACTTGTCACCATTCTAGAAGAAATTTAGTCAAAAATACCCTTCGTCATGAGTCCGCATCTCTTATACTTTGCTTTCTACCTTCTATCACCATTTTGAGCAAAAATGTTCTATGCACCTCCCGTAATCGGGATTTCCAAAACTTAGCCGCTCAGAAGATATAAAAAATACAAAGCGATTGCCAATATGCACTTATTTTACGCTGACATCATCTTTCTCCAAAAACCTTTGTAGATTCAGGATGTGTCACTAGTTCAAAGCCAAAGACATAAGAAATTTTGCATAATTGTTCCAATTGCAAAAATTCCCTAAGTGTTAGGTGGATTTGTAGCCTTTGTTATGGATTCGCTCCAAAATACACTACAATGTGTGCGGAATGAGATTTTCATGTCTTAGGCAAAATTTTTAAAATTTTCCTAAGTATGTGGTCATTTTGGGCCTATAGGGCTAATGGGACTCCACGGGACCAACCGTGGAAGTCCAGATAGCTTGATGAGTTGGATTGAGTTCTTTTGAGATTGACTCAAGGAAGCATTTCTACTACACATTATATTTCAAGAATTTCATGTAGCCATCAAAATACAAGGTACACTAATGAGCCAAGAGAAGCTTAAAATCATCCCCACAACATGTGCACTACCTCTGACCATAGGGGTATAGAAAATATATCACTCTACATAGAGAAGATCACCCTGATAGACAAGGGCAAAAACATAGTAGGAGCCTCTGGAAGAGACCTATCTATTAGGACTCCTCACATGGAGTTACAAAGCCATAGATATTTAGTGGAATATCAGTCTGACCACATGTGTATGCTATATGAGGACGTGCAATATCATAATAAGCTACTCCAAGACAAGGAGGAAGAATTGTGCGAGCATTTAGAAGCCCTAGAGCAAGAGGAAGAATAGAAAAATGATGTTTGCACCTTCAATAATAGCACTTGAGAGAGGAACATATAGAGCATAAAGAGAAAGCAAAAAAATTGTCCTGAGCTAACTTACACATAGGTTGTGAGAAACAACAACATGATAGATGTGCTCATTCTCAACATGAGAGATGCACTAGATAAAGAGATGAGTGCACTTACCATACCTCAAAGTATCAACAATGCTTGGATCTAAAATAGATACAACTTAATCAATAATAGGTACGGATGAAATATTAGGAGCAGACATATCCTGAACCTTCATCCATAGTCATGGGAGATTAATACAGACGCCCAAATTGGGTAGACACGGGATTACCTCCCCGACCCCCATAAGTAAACCTTCAATAATAGGGGATCATTTCTTCGAAGGTGTACAAAATAATGACTGAGATATTCAAATCTCTTGAGAAACAGTACATGATTGAGCAGAAGCCAACCCTGAGTAAAATAGACAACCAACCATTGTGCCCTTTAGTACCAAGTCCTACGTATTCTAGGCACTTTGATATGCCTAGGCTAGAAAATTTTAAAGAAGAGGAATACACGCAAGAACATGTCATAGATTTTATGAATGCATACTTATAACTTGAACATAATGACACCCTAATGCTAATGACATTCATCATGATGTTATCAGGTGCAATAAATAAATGGTTCAACCAATTACCTAAACACAACATCATCAACTTTGAGCAACTGGTGAATGCATTTCTTGAATGCTTTTCTTTTGGCATCAAGAAGAAAGAAAACTTGTCTGATCTGGAAAACCTAAATAAATATGATGATGAGCCAGTTATGGACTATGGGAACAGATGGAGGAAAATAATGGTAAAATTACCATTTTTTGTTCCCACTGTAGAGCTCACTTGGATGTTTACCAAGATTTGCACAAATCACATCTCATTGCTACTGCAACTACAATAGTATGAAACATTTGAGGAAGCCTTGGCTCAAGACAATATAATAAAAGACATAAAGGTTGAAGAAGGAGACCTTAAGCTCCAAAAAAAAAGGACTAGAACAATAACAACCACAACAACAAGAACCAGTAAAAGTAGGCCAAGCCTACTCAAGTCAATCAAGTTGTATTAAATGCATTGAAAGGAGGGAATAGCCAACAACCGTAGAACTATCAGGATCAGCCCCCACCAACCAATTATAACCCAAAGAACAACCAAGGTCAAAATAAGGAATATCGACCACCTCGATGTTTCATGCCTTTATCATAATCGATGTAATCAATATTCAATCAGCTAAGCTAGGTACAAAGAATCATATATACTTTGGGATCCTAATCATCCCAAGAACAGGAGATATAGGGAAGATCAGTATTACCCATATCATAGATAGCAAGGATATGATATTGAGGTATGCATCAATTTCAAACACGTTATCCAAAACATGATTGAGAAGGGTGAACTACAATTTGGCAATATGCTAGCACCTAACAATAGAGACATGGGCATATTTAAGAAATCGTTGCCTAATCATGAGGTCCCTAGAGATCATGGTGCTCAAGTAAACCAATTCTGAGTCAAACCTCCCACTCAAGGATGCATCATAATGGTTGAAATATTCAACATGGCAACAAGAGATCAATGATATGACCAATTAGAGCCTCCAATGGCTCCTATTCATATCCTGGTTGCACCTCGATAGAGGCATGTGCATAATAATCCTCCAGGTCCACCAGCATGACCTGTGGTAACTATTTAAATAAGACTTGTGTAAAATATCCAAATGACACTGACCAAGTTATCAATCTATGAGCTCATTCAACAGTCCCCAAGACATAGGGAGACTTTAATGTAAATCTTGAGATCGATTAAGATTCAGTTCTAGAATCTTGATGCATTCACAAACTTTGTGGGGTAGGTCCAACAATGTCAAGAGCCTGTGATCCATTTCTATGATCATGAAATCAAGGTAGTACCTACTACCATAGTAGACCCACCTCTGTATATCATCACATCCATCAATGACATACCCTTCAAGTGGGTTCTAATTGACATGGTCTTTTCTATTAACATTATCACAACTAAGGCTATAGAGCACCTAAAAATCCCTAGGTCCAACATTGTCCCGACCTCCTATACATTGAGAGCTTTCAATGATGCATTGTGCTCCATAGTGGATACAGTTGTTCTACCTATAAATGTAGGGCATAAGACCATCCCTATGATGTATCATGTATTATATGGGGTAATATAGTATAACATCACCCTTGGGCATCCTTTTATAAAGGACATGCAGTGCATTCCCTCAATCTTGCACCAATGCATCAAGTATGTGCATGAGGGACAAGTACATGTGATTTCATCGAATGAAGAGCCATTTAAATACATGCATCAGGTTGATTTTTTGGTGGATTTTATCCTTTCATCAACACACCTATACATAAGTCCTTCATACCCTACTGCACAACAAGAAAGCAAGTCTAAATTAGTGCAAGGTGACCCATCCACATCGGTACCACATCCTACATCTAAAGCTACTGGCACTTCTGAGAAATCCACACCATCTAAGGCAAATGACTCTTAGAATTTAAAAGCACCCTTAGTGGAGGAAGGACCTAAAGAACTTCCAACTATAGCAACTATAGAAATTCCAAGTCCCATGGAGGAGGAAGATTCCCAAGATATAACTGAGAAGGTACCTCAACCTGCCTTGCTTACTTCATCAACGCCATCATCTACACCGTAGGTGATAGTTCACTTAGCCAACATAGGTCTAGATGAGTATCTTATGTAGAACATGACTTTCATACCTATTATCAAGTCTACGCAAGATATGGGATGGCCAAGAGTCCTAAAATTGCCAATAGAGATAGTGGTTCCATTGGGGATTCCCCCTAGTCAGAACAATTTCATCTATACTAGTTTGGACTATGCCCATAGTGCTTCTAATATTGAAGAGGATGACAATGAAATATTCACCATGAATTTTCATTACTTATCAAATCTTGAGTTTTCTCTAAGATACTTTGAATTCAACCATTGGCATGGCTATGGTTTGGGTCTATATGAGCAAGGGTGACATAACCCACTAGAACCACGGTACCAGGTACCTACTAATAGGTTTTGTCTAGGATATCATATCCATAGCCATGATTATTCACTGGTAGAAGCTCTAGATAGAATAAGTTGTGTTCTGGGAAGACATAAAATGGAATCCCTATCAACCCTTGAACAAAAGCTACTTGAGTGACAGATGGGTGGCTATGATCAATATCGAACCATCCGATGAGTATCATCTAGATTTCTCACTAGAAGCAAGCCCATCAGGAATCATCCTATGGGAGGACAAGCCAGCTATGGCTATGAGTGGGAAGAGAATGAGTACATCACAAGTGAGTTTTAATTTGAAATTGGATTGGCCTATCATGGGCCTTGGTATTTATAGTACCTAATCTGGTCAAATAACATAGAAGGAAGATACATCACGGATTAGAGTGGCTATAAGTCATAATACTCAATTGATATGGCCTACCTTGGGCTTAGAAATGCATACCATATCATAGGGCTAGTGGAAGTAGAAAATATATTCTTCATAGGTGGTAGTGACTATGAATATGAGACTAAAATGGCCTATCTTGGGACTCAACATTAAGGTCAACACCCATTTACAGTTGGAAAAAATGAGGGGTTCTTCATAGATGATAGTGACTACGAGGATGAGATCAAAATAGCCTGTATTGGGCCTTGAAACTTACATCATATTGCAGAGCCAGTTGACATGAAGAGCTATATCACATAGTATTTTTTAGTCCTCGTATCCTGATTAGACCAGTGAACCTAGATGACATTTATCGCATGGTCAACCCAGATCCACCTATATTTAGAGAGTTGCTTTAACCTAACGATCCTATTGCCTTGTTTTTTCATAAACCAGATCTTGATATCCCCATACCCCCAGAGTTTCACCCACATGATCCTGGATATTTCATCCCATCCATCAAAATAATCTCCATTGATTTGACCACTCCATTTCACAACCCAGTCAATCTATCTAAACCATTATGTCTTAATTTAGATGCTATTGATTGGGATCATGTTGATTCACCCCTAGAGCCTGAATATTTCTTCCCTAATGAAGAGATTCTACAACCATTCCATTTTGCACCAGGTTACGCACATGATTTCTATCACACAGGTCTTGACCATGATTCAGTTGGACCTTTAAATCCAATAGATGACATCCATTTAATCCCCACTCCTCACTAGCTTTAGGAGGGATCATATATGGAAATAGAGGAGACTTTTGAAGTGGACATAAGCGATGATCCATATAATCCAAATAAATTTAGTTTCAAAGAAATTTTATCTCCAGAAGAATAGGCCATCATTATTCCTCTATTGAAAGAGAGACCTAGTCTCTTTGCTTGGACCTACAAAGATATACTGGGATAAGATCTTTCATTAATATTGAAAAATATGTGTTACAATAGGGACATGATGCCCTTTAGCCATTTATTCTTCTAATAATGTTACAACAAGTTTGATGTCATCTTCAATCGTCCCTCAATGTAGGTGGGTTTCTTTGTATGTGAGCCATTGTCGGGTTGTTGTTTGATGGCGTTCTTCCTCTTCATATATACTGAATAACCTATGAAGAACCTAAAAAAGGGGGTTAGTGTGATGGGCGGCTTGCCTTAGTCACATCCCATATTTAGGAGGACAAAACAACTGTGAAAACATACTAAAAACTGAAATAAAATATGTATAAGATGATAAAACTACAAAAGGAAGCTTACCTACCAAATCTGAGGTGATTTGGGCTTTGTAGAACCAATTCACCACCCAGGGGTGAACTGATGCTAGATTTACGGGGTGGAGGTGAATCAAACCTTGAGAACTATTTTGCTAAAATCCTTCAGTGAGAATATTTCTTGGCTGCTATAATGTTGCTATTCAGATTCAGGTTCACTGTATCATATGTCAGTATGCATTTGGGTAGCATTTCTGTGCTTATGTCATAAAAATGGTGAGATATAATTAGGGGTTTAGGACCCACTATATATAGAAAATTGCAAGGTGTAGGGGGGAGGGTTAAGGAAACTAACCCTAGACTGAAGTCTAACCAAAATTAGGTTAGGGTTTGTGACATGGAAATCTCCTATTCCTCATAGAAAATATCCTGTCCTCACACATGTGCGAGGAAGGATTAAGGCTAATTAGGGTTAGGAGGTCTTAAGTCAAATTAGGGCTTGATTATGGTTTCTTAGGAAAATATATTTGCTAACCCTAATTACACACATGTGGGAGGATGTAATTAGTGTTAATTAAGGATTAAAAGTTCTTTTAATCAATTTTGCCCTAAAAATGTGACTTAAGTGAAGTCAACATTAAATTAAATTTTTGGAATTGACTTGTTAATTGTTTTTGTCAATTAATACCCCGTGGGGGCCTTAATTGAGTGCAAATAGGATGTCGAAGGATATCCTAATTCACGGGATGTGATTTTGAAGACATATTAGGGTTTTGGACCTGAAATCTGATAAAATGACATATATGAAAGTCTACTTACTGCTATGACGAACTACAACAATTTACGCATGACTACGCATGACTACGCATGACTACGCCTGAATACTCATGACTACATATGACTACGCATGACTAAAATAGCCTAAAATAGTCAAGGGATATTTGGAATCACCTATGGATACATAGAAACAACAATGTGTGAATTTTGGGTGTCTACATTTTACCCCTTTTTGTACTATAATATGTGAAACATAGTTTAATACAAAAATGTGAAGGGTTTGTGTAGAAGGAAAAAGGTATAGAAGGGGAATGGAATCCAATCAAAGGTATGTAGCCACTCAAAGCGTGACCATACCCATTAACTGGATATCCAGAGGAAAGAAGAGAGGAAGGAGAGAAGAAGAAGAGAAAGAAATAAAGACAATGCTAGTAAATGGAAATGGATGATTGCGAATGCAATGTTATGATTTTTTTGAGTCCATATGACATCTTACGATGCCATACTAGTTGCTTGAGAATGACAACTTTTGACTGCTTTGATTTTATGACCAGATCAGCGTGGTCCAAAAGTATGAATAGGACAAAATCCTATCTAAATTTTTGTTGTTGATTGATTGATGAGAACATGGTGACAAGTGTCAAACCATTTGAGTTAGTTAACATTTGGATTATTCAAATGTGACCAGATCAGTGTGGTCGTGAAATCCTTTTCCAAATGTTGTACTAGGATTAGTCACCTATGTCATTCATTGTGCTCCATGAATGCCAAAGTGACCTTTCCATTGTTACGCATAACTCTCTTGATTTAACCCATGTCTAGTTGGGATTGAGATTATTTTGTATGATAATCTTTAGAAAAAAATTTCGTAGACAAATGTGCTAATCACACTTTTGGATTTTCAATGTTATGGTTGCATGCAAAGCTGACTTTGGATATGAATACCCCCTCAAATGAGGAATCAACAATGAGGTGAATGGAATGTGATGATTTGATGATGCAGTTATTGATAAGATACCAATGCATGATGAAAATGATTGAAAATTGAATTAGAAGATAATTTTGGAAAGTTCCTAGGGTTTTGTAAGAAGTTTACCTGCTTTCCTAGGGTTTTAGGGGTAGTTTGAGTGATTCTGGAGTGTTTAGTCTGAATTCACCACCCAGGTGGTGATTTTGACCTAAATCACCACCTAGGGGGTGAATAGGATCTGATTTCGCTCTTCGAGGGGCGAATGCAGGATTAAGACCTATTTAAGCCCAAATTTCATTAGAAGTGATTCATTTTGATGTGGGAACAGTTGGAAAATGACTTGTGGGAGCATTTGACAGCACGAGGAGAATGTGGTTTATGAATTCAAGGGCAACGATGATGAGGGGACACAGGGTAGCTGGAAGTAGGTACGAGGACCCACCGGTAAGTGTCCTTTGCCTTTATTTTTAAATTTATTTTATTTTTCTTGAGAAATGTGAATGAGAGGGGGGGTTTTGTTCCATTTTAAAAAATTTGTAATTTTTAATTAAAATTTGAACACATAGTGATAAACAAGCCAAATGGGTACCCAAAAACGTGATTTTTTTCTGAGTTGGACTTGTTTTGGCACCAGTTTTACCAGATGAAGGGTAGAGTAGGTGTGGAATTTGACCGTATGTTTTTTAAGTAACAGTATATTGTTTTTGAAATGATATTGTATTTTATCCGTAAAATTAGGAAATGGGTAACTCGTTATGCAACTGTTATATTTTTTTGCTTTTGTTTGGTGTGATTTCGGAATGTGTTGCTTTTGGGTGTAAAGTAGTGAGCTTTGATTGTTAGATTTGCCATGTTAGAGGTAGTATTTTTGGAAACCGATGAAACTTTCATCGTAGATAGGAAAAATGGGTATCCAAAAATGTAGTTTGTTTTTGTATATGATTTCATTTGGCTTGCTTTTGATTTACGTGGCAAGGTGTGAGTAATGTGAAATTGAAAATGAGTTGTAGGGAGCCCAATTGATATTGTTTTCCACATTTGTTTGAACTTTCACCGCGGAGTGGGTAAATGGGTATTAAAAAATGTGACTGTTATTTTTGAATTATGTCTTTTGATGTGTTTTTAGTTTTGGTGTATTTATGGTAAATTTGACCTTGATATTCGTGTAGATTGGTATGCTATTTTTGAATTTTGTTGACATATTTACTGCTAAGTGGGCAAATGGGTATTCAAAAATATATGTTTTTTTTGTATGTTGAATGAATTTATAATGTTTTGAATTTCGTATCATAGTGGATGTATGGGTGATTTTATTTTTGGTTGTTGGGAGTCAAGTATGTATTTTTTGTCACATCTATTTGAAATTTTGCCATAAAATGACAAAATGGGTATTGAAATATGTGATTGTGTTGTTGATATGTTTTTTCATTTGATTTGTGCACTATTTTTGTCATGAAGTGCATGTTAAATATTTTTAATTTATAAATTTTGATTTATGAAGTTTTAATTTATGCAGGGAGACTCGTGGTGGGAGTTAGGATTTATTTGTATTGTAGTCTACGGTTACTTTAGATGCTATATGATGATGGGCATGGTCCCATATTGTAGCCTTCGGGAATTTTGTATAGATGATATATATATTGATTTTTATTTCGGTTGTGATATATACATGTGTTATTTTGATGGTTTGAAATGTGTTCTTATTATGTTTGCATGGATAGCATAACATAATTTTTAGGTATGTATGATAAATAGATATACATGTGTGACATGGTTTAAATCTATTATCATTCTATGGTATAAATGAATTGTAGAGTAGTATGATGATTGTATTTTGAATGTAGTGTGGTGTAATATCATATATGATTTTGTAGTGAATGCAATGATATGATTTGATATGGAAATTCATGTAAGATGAATGCAGTAATGTGATTCAATTTTGAAATGCATGTAGGATGAATTTATTGCTATAATGTGTACTAACTATATATGACATATATGCATGGATGCATGTATGGACGTACTGAAATGCACCAAGGAAGCACTTGTATCATGGCATTTACCTGTATGGATGCGATCCATTCCATGATTCCATGGATGTTGGATAATGTAAGGAATGTGTAATGGTTTTGACAAACATAGTTGTGAAAATCTATAGCAATGGAAATATGGTGCACCCCAACCAAAGCAACATAATTTTTAAATGTGTGTTAAGTCCTATGAAAGAAAATAATGAAGCATGCAAAGTAAATGATAATGTATGACAAGCAATAAAGTGAAATGGGGTGTTCTCCTTATAAAATAATATCAAATTCAATTACAATACCTCCATTTGAGTACTTAAATCACTTTATACAATCTGTTACAAAAATAGTTCCAAGAGATATCAATCTCCCAAAGAACGTGGTGCACATCCACTGTTCTTCCGCATGCCCACACTCGAGGTGGGCGGGCTCAATGTCGCTACCACTTATATCAATGTAATAATTATCCTTCGATGTCTCCTATTATGTTTTGGCACCTATATTTGCACACAAGAAAACAAAATAATATCAAAAACATCTATGTATGATTCTAAAACATGCAATCCCCACAGCCTGAAAAATGCGCACATAAGGCAGAGGTATAAAATGAGCTCTAAACAAAAAAAAAACTCAAGAATGATATGAAATATGTGATGTTGGGATGATATCACCTGATTTTGTAAGTTTTGGAAGCCTGGTCACTACGTTCGATCCCATTGCACTTTGTGAACCTACAAAAGGCAAATGAGCAATTTCTCTACCTAGACATGTCAAAAACCTGCAATATTTTGTAAGTAAGTATAAAATGACATTATAAGTAGATCCATGTGATCATATTCCAAATATCCTACTCAAATTATCTTGCATGCGAAAGTGAGGCCCGCATACATGTAAATCGTAAAATGGTGATATCTCGGCCGATACAAGTCAGAATGAAGTAAAATTTGAAATGTAGTATCCTAGAGATATATTAAAAATAGCTAATTAAAAATAGTCTTAAAATTATACACATATTTCTATTCATATAGGGGTGGGATGGATTCGACTGTCACAAATTGGGGGTACCCAAGGGCGGGACGCCTTCCAAAATCTCCCAAATTTCTATGCCAATACAATGTGAGTTTATGAAAAATTAGGGGAGAAGTATTTTAGGCAAATTAGATGAGGTATTAGAATAATCAATTTAGATTTTTGAGTCATATTGAACCTTCTTTTGCCACCCAATAACCTCTCTCACTAAGGAGACATTATGGATGAAAAGGACACAATAGATGTGAGGCAATAAATCGGTAGCACTTCGTTGCGATTCCTAGCAATGAACTCCTCTACGTGGATGAGAATACCATCCAATTTATAGATCTAGGAGGTCAAATGTGCAAAATGCATGCAAGGCCAAAGAAGCCATTTGTCCATCAGGGCGACATGCATTGGTGGGGAAGAGAATCTCCTCAAAATGGCCTCATTGATGGGGCTATCATAGGCATGCCCTGGGTTCTAACCTGCATGTCTCAAGGAGTAGGGAAAATGGCAATTTTTGGTGGTTGCTTATCCATATTTGACTTTTTTCCAGTCAAACCTGCTATTCGCTCCACCCCAAGACAAATGTTGTATTCGCTCCGGGGTGGGACGAATAGAAATCACTATTCGTCTTGGGGTGGGACAAATAGAAACTGAGCCTCAAAAAGTCCCTAATTGGCCTAGGAACCTTCCAAAACTATTTTTGGAGTGGTTATAACCACTGCTTGACCTTTGAGGGCTGCCCTAAGGGCTTTGTGCATCAATTTTGTCAATACCTTGGTAGCATAATTGGATTGGTGCTATTTTGGTGTCTACAGATGCCCATTTTTTAGAAGCGTTATGTGCAGCACAACACTGAGTAAAAAAAGATGACCAAAGTGCTCAATAATTATGGTTATTTAGTAACCTAACCAATTTTGGATGCCCTAATCATGGAAAGAGCATGCATTCTTGAATCCTTGCTTTTGACAAGATAAGGAGTCTGCTTTATCTTAGATGTCATTAAGTCATGAAATGGGTGCTCTCTAGCCTTACACATGCTTACTAGATGCCAAGCATTTTGATTTAATCATTTTTGTGCCTTTTTTCTACCCCAAGCAGGAGCGTGATTGTCTTTGTCAAAATTTCGTTGGATGAATACAATTTGCATGATTGAGTGTTTAGTTGTTGATTATGATTATGAGTATGACTACCCCCTCAAGAGATGAGTCAATGAGGGAAGGACTTAGAAAGAAAAATGATGAGCCGCTTGACCTAGATGAATTTTTTTTTTTTACTTTCAGGTGTACTCATGAATATTATGGCAATTTTGGAAGGATACTACCGATGCGATAGATGTCTCATGGGGGAGAGAGGGTCACCAAATTAATTCTCATGGAGTGGTCCAGCCATTACAACTTTCTTATGGATTAAAGGAGTGGTTCTCACACTTCCATGGTGATCTTGAATTGTACCTTGAGTTCAAATTAATCGTATCAAATTTGACCTGTTATTGGTGGGTTTTAACAAATTTTTGGTGCTTTTTGGAGTAAGAGAGAGAGAGAGAGATAAACCTTGTTCCCATGGTGTGGTTTGGCTATACTATCCTTCTTAGGAAGTAAAATCGAGTCTCTCTATGACCCCAGTTGTGGTATATTATGCCTTTATGCTTGGGTACAAAATTGACCAAGTTTAGGCAGTTTTATGTTGTTTTGGAGCCTTTTTGGGGCTGTTTTGTGTTATTTTAAAAGTTGGGAGTTGTATTCATCCCAGGGTGGGGTGAATGCAAATTCTATATTCATACCAGGGTGGGATGAGTGCAAATTAATTTCTTCATCCCTACATGGGATGAACACAACCCAAATAGCCTATAAAACCCCTAAAATTGCGGTGTGGGGTCCATTATTGTAAGTTTCTTTTGGCGATTTGAGTGGTGAGGAGGAGGAGAGCGATTGTGCATAGTGAAGCACTGTTGAACTCAGTCTAGGACACCATGATCCAATAGACTGAAGCATCTATCAAAGGAACTGGTGCAACGTGGGTATGTAGTGACTCCTCGATTGTGCTTTAGTGCTATTTTTAAATTTTGTATTTTTTGCTTTGTTATTTTATTTTTATTTTGCTTTGATTGTTGAGGCCTTTAGAAAGGTCATTTTGTGAGGCATAAGAATGCTTACTAACTTTTTTTGTGCTATGTTTTATTATTTTAGGGGGCTATATCATAATCCAAAGTTTTTTGAGACCACCCGGGCTGCCTTGAGTGAGGCGGATTGGGAGTTTCTGGATCAGTTGGGGCTTAAGCAAGTGATGCAGTTGGAGCCTCTGATAGGCGACCGTGACTACTTGATAGCCCTGATTAACTTATGGGAAACCCACATCAATACCTTTCACCTCTCGATATGGGAGATGATGATGAATTTGGATGATGTTTATCGAATTCTGAGGATTCATATAGAGGGGCAACCCATGACGATGCACCATGACCTGAGAGGTGTAGTGCTAACTCGCTACTTTGGTGATCAGGCAGAGGATACAGAGGATTACTGCCTGAGGGGTGGTATATTGGTTGGTTACTAGTTTGAGGAGAAGGTATTGAAGGTGACACATGTATTACTCATGACCTTCATCTCCAATATGCTTCTACCTAACTCCTTTGGAGCAAGGTTCCCGTGGAACCTGTTGGAGCTAGTGTTTGCCTTGGTGGCAAGCAATAAGAAGAGACCATTGGTGATGGCATGGGGTAATACACTACTAGCATAGCTCTATGATGAGATGTACAAGATCTATTGTTGGAAGCAAAATGGGATAGGGTGCAGTTACCTACTACAATTCTATGCATGGTAGCACATAGCTATCGAGCAGCCATCAGGGCTACCATGGATGACTCGAGTGAGTTGGAGGACTTGGATATTGGGTATGTCTTATTTTGGTAGAAGGCATGGGAGGTGGATCATATTAGGTGTTATGCGGGTAACATGGGTCACTACACCAAGGCTTTTACTGATTTAACAATAGGTGATGTTAGTTGGTGACCTTATAGAGACTACCCAACATGGCCTGAGGCTGGGGAGTGGCTACGGAGGAGTAGTCGATGGAGATGGTTGATAGGGTGGCATGGTATGGATAAGGAGTTCTTCCTATATGAGTGAGTGATATGGTATTTCAGGGTATACCAGGGGTTACTTGGGGTGCCCGTGATCTATAGGTACCATGGGGATGAGCAGATCCTGACTTGGTCCATGATTGTGGATACTGATGAGGTGGTTGACCCAACTATAGTGGTTCCCAATGTGGATGATGTCAGGTTGATAGCTGAGTATAATACATGGTGGGTTATGTAGCAATTGTGGGACAAGGAGGTTCTTGGGAAATATGGAGTGGCAACAGGTGAGGATATGCCTTAGGATGCACCTAAGGAATATCGAGTGGAGTCACCCTACCAGATGGATGAGCAGGTGGACCTCTTTATCATGGATGATCAGGGTGAGGATGAGGATGTGGATATGGAGGATCAAGGGGTACTTGAGCAGTAGGTTGCACTAGTAGATTAGTATATTGAGCTGCAAGCAGAGCTAGCCAAGGTTTGGTAGGAGAGGGATCTCCTATGGGTATAGGTGTAGGGGCAAGGTGAACCGATAGAGGTTATGACTCTATGAGTGCAAGTACAGGAGCTGGATACTAAGGTGGGGTTATTGTGAGACTAGGTACTATGGGTGGTAGAGACATATCAAGCATGGGAGGCTTGGGTGTAGACCTATAGGAGCGAGCTAGAGTGGGAGGTTACCCAGCTCGGGGGATGGTTTCCGAATTTGGGCGAGGGTAGCACCTCTCACTAGAATCGATAGAGTGAGATGGAGTGATCTGTCTCATCAAGGTAGAATATTGAGGTGGTTGGTGGGAGTTGGGAAGGTGGTAGCCAACCAAAGAGGTCACAGCGATCACATACTACGAGCGGTAGTACTAGTCGCAACACCGATCCTATGTGATCATGGTGGCCAACATGGATAGGGCCTTATTTTTGGTATGGGTGAGGTTTGAGGACCCACCTTATTGTAGCCTTCGGGCATTTTGGAAACTATGATGTACTGTTTTGCCCCATATATATATATGATATTTTTTTATTTGTCATCATGTGTTTCACTTATTGTTGTTTTGTATGAATGCAATGTGGTGTATGGATTTATTGATGATGTGCAATATGTTTATTGATCTATGATATGATGATGGATGTCTATAATGTATGCATATGTTGTAATATAATTTGATCTAATTTTTTACATGCATGGATGTATGATGAGATGGATGATTTATTGATCTATATGATAAAATGTGTAGACTGTATGACATATTATGCTATCACCATAGACGATATAGAATGCATTAATTCATATGTACTTTTGTTATGAGATTATGTAATGGATTTGTGCATAGTGGAATTGAAATGGATGTGGTGAAATGATATGAATGGCATGATGTTTATAAGATATCTATGAGGTTTTCATGAGACTCAAACATTCTAGTCAATTTCTCAAAATTTGGATATTAACCATGCAAGACTTTTTGACAAGGTATGAATCTATTAGGATGACCAAGATACTCAATATCCCTGTGTGTGCAAGTGAGTTCATTCCTGTGAGATGCATAAAGATACTGCCATTGCCAGATTGGCTATCCACCAAACCTGTAATGAGGATTACTCTATCAATGCCATAATCTGTAGTTTTGTACTCAGTTGGATTAGACCACTAGGTAGTATAAGGGACCAAAAGCTAGCTATTCCACATGAAAACATTGGTCTACACACACACAAATCTAATGTGGTAGACATATCGTCATGCATTTGGGATATCATCATTGCCGGATAGGCTATCCACCAAACCCGTAATGAGGATCACCTAGATGTTTTTTCAAATACTGAGAATTCCAAGGATTCAAGCTCAAGCACCCTACTTTTATTCAATTTTATTTGGATACTTTCTCATATGTAGTGATGATAATCACTATTTAGTTTGTATTTTATTTTCGTTGAGCAAGGGATTTTGGGAGTGGTGATAACCACTGTTATTTTTTATTGTTGCTTTTTGAGGATTTTGATTTTCAATTTTGAACTTTTGGGAAATTTTCTTTGGAATAGGATTGATATTTAAGGCCTTGGGGATGACTACCCATCCTTCTCAGGGATGTGTAGTATGAATCCTTATGACTTTAAGGATCAAGGGTTGTTGAAATTTTTTTATAGTGGTGAAAACCACTGTTTATTTTGGGTAATTGGATAGGGAAGAGCTTGTCCTTTTGCCAATTCTCAGTATCTTTGAACCATTCATACAAGGGGATGAGCAAGAAAAACTTTTTTCTCAAGGTACCCTAGACCACTTTTAGGGTTTCATCTTTCCTTTTGTAAAACTTGGATTTATTAGTGTGAAATATGTTGGGATTTGATGTCTATGAGGTACAATCTAAGCAAGACTCTACCTCCTAAAAATCTCGCTAGCCTTCTACAAAATCTGAGTAGAGACTCGATATGGTTGAGTGACTAAAAACCCTAGTGACTTTCTAAAACAAATGGCTAAGTTAAGGGAATAGACACGACTATGGAAATGTAGGAAATATATATGGAAATGATAGGTAGAATATGGAATGAGGTGAGTGATGACCTCGACAACATTGATTGTGCATTATACTTATTGTACTATTTTAATGCTAGTCATGTATGAGCCACTCTTAAAAAATGCAATGTGCGATGAAGGACATGCCTAATGCAAGAAATAATGCAATGATATGCAGCTTGATGAGAATGCAATATTTTTGTATTTTTGATGCTTTGATAATATTTTTGGATTTTTTATATTTCGATAATGTTTTTAGATTTTTGATTGATATATTTGTATGTATATGTGACCAACGAGCTTATTGGGGGCCACTGGGGAATTTGGGGTGACCAAAGGGATTATGGGTGCCTTTGGGGCTTTTTGTGGTGACCAAAGGGCTTATGGGCATCGTTGGGGCTTTTTGGTTGACCTAGATGGTTTTAGACCACCTAGGAGCATTTTGGGGTGACCTAGATGGTTCTAGATCACCTAGGAGTGTTTTTGGGTTGACCAAGCGGGTTAAGGCACCCTTGGAGAATTTTGGGGCACTGTGGTTCTCTAAGCATAGAAAAACCTCAAATGGATGATGTTCAAGGGTTTGGTATCTTTGACTCCTTCAAGAGAGGTGAGTTGATATGTTCTAGGTCCTATTTTACTAGTGATGACAAAAGAACCTAACTAGTTTACCGCGAACTTATCCCTCCGGTGGAATGGTAAGTTAGAATTTTACTGATTCTCTTTTAGGATGAGGTCACCAACCTGGAAGTCCCTGAGATGGAATTTCATATTTTAGGATCTCTTTAGTCACTCCTGATAAATATGCAAATGCTCCAGGGCATGGATGCGTCATTCATCAAGTAGCGTAAGTTGGTCCAGTCGATCCTATCGTGCAGTATCATCATCGATTAATTCTTGCATGGATATGCGTAGTGAGGGGATTTTTAGCTCTAAAGGCATGAATGCCTTTGCACCATACACTAGTGAGAACATGGTTGCCCCAGTGGGAATCTGAATACTAGTGTGATAAGCCCGTAGGACAAGAGGGATTTGTGTGTGCCAATATTTATGACTTCCATTGATTGTATTCTTAAGGATGGTAGCTAGCATTTTGTTTGAGGCCTCTGCTTGCCCATTTTCTTGTGGATAGTATGATGTCGAGAAGCTATGTTTGATTTTGTACTTATTCATTAAAGCACACACAACCTTGTTTTTGAACGATGTCCCGTTATCCAAAATTATTTTGGATGGAATACCAAAATGACAAATGATATGATTCATTATGAACTCCACTATGTGGGGTCCAGTCATTGAGGTAAGGGGAATCACTTCCACCCAATTTGTGAAGTACTTGGTTTTCATGATGATGAATGTGTGATGGCCCAAGGATGTAAGGGAGATCTTCCTAATTAGATCTAGTCCCCATTGCAAAAATGGCCAAATCGATTGGATCGATTGCAAGGCTTAGGAAGGTACGTGTGTCAAGTTAGCATGATATTGACACTTCACACACTTCCTAACATATGTGCAACAATATTTCTTTAAATATGGCCAGTAATATCCCATGTGAATGATGCGCTTTATGATGGCCATGCCACTAAAGTGGCCACCACATGTACCATCGTGTGCTTGGGAAATGGCCCAAGAAGCTTCCTGTTGTTCCAAGCAACAAAGGAGGATTCCCTCGTAGCTTCAAAAATACAAAATTTCTCCTAACAAGACATGCTTTACCACTTTATATTTGAGTATCCTTTTGGTAGTATGCGACAATCAATGTGGGAGGCTACCAAGCTTGAGGTAGTATCGAATGGGATTATACCAGTCCTGCTACACATAAGCTTCGATGGTGTGAACAACCTGAACCTTTAAAATTTAATACCTAGAAAAAGTTGATTGGGGGAGAACCTGTAATAATAGCATGGTACTACAATTAAAATAGGTTTGGGGGAATAAGGACCCCCAATCAAAATGATTCAGGTGATCATGAATTTTTGAGAACCTATCAAGAGATGGTTCAATTTGAATCATGTGGATGCCTGGTGTGGCTTCAAAGCTCTCATGATTCATCATAGGTTGTGATAGCATTTTAACATGAATGGTGGTGATGTCATCTAAAGGGTTCTATGGGATAAGTGACCCCAAGGAGGCCATAGTATCCACAAAATTATTTGATGATCGAGGGAGTGCCTTGATATCGTACCAATAAAACTTTGCTAGTAAAACATCCACAAGGTATTTATAAGCTTGCAGAACTAGATATATGCATTGAAATATCCCTTTGACCTGGTTAATAATTAGCAAGGAATCACCAAAAATGTTGAGCCTTTTGATATTCATGGTTATGGTTGCTTGAAGACCTATGAGCAAGGATTCATATTCTACGTTGTTGTTTGCACATGGGAAATTGATTTTAAATGTAAGAGGTAATGAAGCTCCCTACGGTGTAAAGAACATGACTCCCGTGCCACCCCCTCGCTCACATTTGGAACCATTGAAGAATAGGGTCATATCGACCTGGGCCTTAGGCTCATCAGGATCTAGTGATTCTGAGATATGGAAGACCCCATCATCAGGTAGATCCATGCTAAGAGGCTTATTGTCCTCAAGAGGAGCCTCCACAAGCTGATTGGTGATGACATAACATTTGATAGATTTTTTTCTGATGAATTCTAGGTCAAATTCCATTAACATCATGATCCATTTCGTCGTGTGACTACTATGATAAGCATGACTCATCATGTATCGCAATGGATTCTCTTTCAACACAAAATGTGTGGTATGCCCCAACATATAATAGCATAGATTTCTAGTGGTGAAAACCACTACTAAGCACAACTTCTTGACATATGTGTATCGAACCTCATAACTGACCAGGGTACGGCTAAGATAGTAAGTATCCTGCTCTTTGAAAAACTTATTCTTCTGGGCCAGCATGGCCCCCAGTGCAATCTCAGTGGCTAAGATGTATAAATAGAATGGTACTCCTAGTCGAGGAGGTGCTCAAACTAGTGACAAAACTAGGTATTGCTTTATCTCATCAAAGGCTTCTTGGAACTTGTCATCCCAGTGGAATGCAACTCCCTTATGCAAGAGTCTATTAATTGGCCAACACTTATTTGACAACTGCACTATGAAGCATTTAATAGATATGATTTTGCTTTGTAGGCTTCACACTTGCTTGATGATGGTTGAGGGAGGTATTTCTAGTATAGCCTTGACTTTATTAGGGTCCACCTCAATACCTTGCTTGGAGACTATGAAACCCAAGAGTTTTTTAGATGTGGCACCAAAGATGCACTTCTTGGGGTTAAGCCTAATATTGTGCTCAATGAGGTGATCAAGGACTTTGCGTAAGACATCGGGATGCTCATGATGTAATAGATACTTAGCCAATACTTCATCCATGTAATATTCCAATATCTTGTGCATGTAATCATGGAAGATGTATGTCATGGCTCGCTGATACGTGGCACCAACATTCTTGACAATGAAGGGCATGACCCTATAACAAAATGTTCTCTAAGATATCCGAAACATCATTTTGATCTGGTCTTCTAGGTTGATACAAATCTAATTATATCCAAAAAAACCATCCATGAGAGAAAATATTTCGTGGCTTGTTGTTGCATCTACTAGTGCATCAATGCTAGGCAAAGGAAAATCATCCTTAGGACTCACTTTTTTTAGATCTCAAAAGTCTATGCATATGTGAATCCTCCCATCAGGCTTCTTGATGGGAACCATGTTGGACAACCATGGTGGGTAATCTATGGGGATAACAAATCAGGAATCCAAGAGCTTTTGTATCTTGTTCTTCACCATCAAGGATACTCTTGGATTCATATTTCATAGTTTTTGCTCTATCGGTTTGACTGTCAGGTTGAGTGTTAAATTATGCATGACAAAATTTGGGTCTAGTCCTAGCATATCCTTGTATGACCATGCAAAAGCTTGCTTTCTATCCATGATAATTTGAATGTATATGGCTTGCTCTTCAGGGGATAAGCCTTCCCCTAGCTTGATAAACTATGGATTATCTATATCTGAGCCTATGTATCGATCAATAATTGGCTCGACTGACATATGTGATCTATCCTCAAACTAATTTGGAGTAGGGATCAAGTGGATGTCATCTAGTAAATTAATGTCATCGATGGGAATGTCAGGTTCCTCTTTAGAATGAAAGACATCCTGAGTAAGTTTTGGAGTGAAATGAAACATCTCACCACATGGCCAATACTTACAAGGTGATGGGGGTGGATCAGCGTGATCCCAGTCGATAGAATCTAGGGCAAGGTGCAACTGCTTGAAAGGATCTATTGGATTGTAGAGTGGTGTGGTCAAATAAATGGAGATCATGTTGATGAAATGAATTTGTTCTCTAGAACCATGGGTGAAGGACTCATTATCTGTATCACTTCCTACCCCCAAGTGTGGCAGTGAGGGGATAGGGATCACCTGATCCTATCTATGAATAGACTATAGGATGGGATCATTGGGATCAAGGAGCTCCATGTGAGTCAGTGGGTCCAAAAATATTGCATGATAGATCTGATCTAGATTGACTGGTCTTGCCCTTAAGAATGGGTCAACGCATAGCTGACGATACACCTCATCTATGTCTATGGGCTAGTGATGATGGCATAAATAATGAGGACCAAGGTAGGCCTTATCTATCTCATCCTCATCATCACTATCATATATTAGTCCCTTGCCTCTACCCACAGGAATTGGGTGATTTTGTAGATGAGGTCCCATATATGCTCGCTCCTCATAATAATCATCATGGATGACGACTTCTTCACTCTCATTTTGTGGTGCCCTTAGCACATGAGGATCGAGTAGTTTGAGCAAATGGATGGTGCCCTCACCAGGTGATTTGACTTCTTGAGGGCTAACTGGCTCTTCAAGAGGTAGGAGCTGCTGCCAGATGGGATCATCGATGGGGAACATGCACATGAATTCCTCCTGCACATCATCAATGTGGATGACCTGCGAATGATCATTTTCTAACTCAAATGGGTCGTACGATGCTACCTCGTAATCAAAGTCATCATTCGAGGTCCACTCATAAGAGTGGCCATCATCACAAACATGAGGACATGATTGTGAGCTCTCACCTCTCTCAAAATGGGGGAGGATGTCACTAAGGATTACAGGGTTCCCATCCAATATCGATAAATAGTATCCCAATGAGTAGATGGTGTGTAGGTTGGTGTAGGTGTCCCTAGAAAACTCATCTCTCTGACCTATGCACAAGCGATCAATGCCATCCATGAGGACATCCAGGGGCAATGGGTTGTTATGCCCTAATCTTGATTTGTCATATACCATATGATATTGCAGCTAAAAAGGGGCCCACATACCTTGCTCATATCTGCCTAATCCAAAACCCTACCAGTTGCATAGGTCAAAATACTTTAGCGCAAAGTCTGGGTTAGACAAGTAATCAATATACTCCCCAAAAGGCTCCTCATCTTCCTCCTCCTACTGGTAGGGCTCTATGCCATAATCAAGGCCTCCATACATGAAGTTTTTTTGATTAGGAGGGAGTCCTAAAGGCATGAGGGTTCCTCTCAGAAGGAGAGGTATGCCCATGTCTTGTGCGTACTCAACAATAGGTGTTACCATGACATTTTGAATCATGTACTCCCCTAGACCTATACTAGCCATCTCAACTATGATGAATGATCACAGTGAAGAAGGAAATGAGAGTGCTTCTTGGGGCTATTCCATGATGGGCTCATCGGTCGCCCGTTCCTCTATCACGCTAGGCACTTCTTTAGATGAGATGGTGGAAAATATTGGGGGAACCTCTTCGATGAGCTTCTTCTCAATGTCCTTTGGAAACAGGGCCATAAATTATGGTGATGCATATGAAGGAGCTGACAATGAGCATGGGATGGACTACGATGAAGGTCGCTCTATGGGAGGGGGTGATTATGAAATCAGACCCATATGATACTTGTTCAATAGGAAGTCCAAATGAGGAGATGGTAGGGTCGACTCGGGCAACTACTGCACTAGGTTGCAGTATTTGAAGGGCTTGAGGTCTATAAAAATGACATGAACCTGCCATTCATACATGTAATTCAGACATTGGTGCATGATTGATGGGACACAATTCATGTTCATGATCCAGGATCTACCTAGAAATATGTTATATGCCATCTCACCCTCTATTATGTGGCATAATTTTGGAATCATCTTTTTCCCAACATGAATGGGTAAGATAATCGTGCCAACTATCAAGCATATAACATCATTGAATGCTTAGAGGGTGTAGGTGGACGCAACGATGTGCACTGCAGGTAGTTTGAGATGCTCTAGTGCCATTGTAGTAATGATATTACTAGATGAACTAGTGTCTATCAGAACCCTCTTGAATGGGGTTCCATTCACACGTGCGATGATGTGTAAAGGTGGATCCACCATGTCAATGGGGACTAGCCTTAGCTCATCTTCCCTGAATGTTATGATTGGATCGTTGTATTGGCATACATGTCCCATGAAATTGTTGAAAGAATTAGCTTCCTGGGGCTACAACTTAATGGATTTCAAAATCTCCATCAGGGCTTTCCTGTGAGGTTGTGACTGTTGGTTGAGCTCACATATGGAGAGCCTAGCTGATGTGGTCCTCAAACACTGAGCAAGTTTGGTCTGAATCATGGCCATAGACCTAGGTAGGGGAGTCTGCACTGATGGTGGTGCAACTTGTGAAGTTGATGGAATGTCGCTCAAAGCCGTAGGGGCTACGGTTGGACTTGGGTACTTCTTGTTCTATGTCACAATGCTCACCATGGCCACAAATACCTACTTGGGATAGGCCTAATGGACCTCATTTACTTGGGTTGTGGGGTTAACTTACCCTCCATGGGCTAGCAAGGGATCTTTGGAGACCTCCATCTATTGGTTTTTTGGCACCATGGGATTATCTACCATGACAGACTTGTTATCGATCTTGCACCAAGTTCTTGAACTTGTAGCATCCAAAGATGTCATGACCCTTCTACCAGTGGTACTTGTAATACAAGTATTCTTGATAGCCTTTGGGCTTTGGTGCATTAGGATCCATAGGTCTACTCTCAGGTAGGTGGACCAAACTGGCCATGTAGAGACGATTAAAAAATGAATCCATAGATTTTTTTATGGGCGTAAATTGCCACTTGGGGCAACACTGTTGATTCTACCCTTGTTTCTTGTTTTCTTTCTCATAGTTTGTAGGGGTCATGGCATGATACTCTATCTTTTGAGGATGATGTGTTTGTATCGACCCTGGAACACTGATGACAACCTGATTGACCACAATGGGTTTCGATTGTGCTGTGTTGGTTTTGGTGGTCTTGGTCCACTCCTTCTTGTGAGGTTTTGCAATCTCGCCATCTTGGGTCTTGATTTTTTTGATGGTCCTAGCTTGCGCTAAGGTGTCCTCAAGAGTGGCATATTATTGGAGTTTTAAAAGCAATAATATGGGTCTCAAGCAACTCTTAGTAAAAATTTGGGTTAACTCCGACACAAGGAGTAGATAGGGCACTTTTGAAAGCATAGCCCTCCATCTGTTTCCATAGTTGTTAATTAACTCGTCTTCATACTACTTGATACCATCCAAGTTAGCAAGTGTTGCCTTCCTCTTGGTATTGAAGGTGAAACATTCTAGGAATGCATCCACGAGCTGGTCCAAGTTGTGGATGCTATACTTCAAGAGCTGTGTGAACCAATCGGAGGTAGGGCCTACGAGGGTGGTCATGAATGTTCTTATAAGCAAGGCATCATGGTCCTAAATACCAAAAAATTAGCTCAAGAAATGGGTAACATGCTCCTGCACATCCTCTTCCCCCTTGAATGTATCCAACTGAGGCATCTTGAATTGTTCGAGGTAGCGAGGTGTAGGAACTGATGGATGCACAGGGTGACTACAGAGCTGACGTAACATAGACTTTTGGGTCCTAGAGGTTCTATTCTTGACTGACTCAAGATGCTCTAGTAGTACCTTGTAGGCATTAGAGGGCTTGATCTCATCCTCTTTGTCCTATTCCTGTAGTGGGATATGAGGAACGTGAGGCCTGTTACAGGGTGGTTGTGAAACAACCCCCCTGCCTTGATATGGTGCTTTTGTACACTCTTCTTCCAGCTCATATCCATCATACTCCTCGTAATTCATCTTTGGAGCTGGTCTATAAACCTATGCAGCTACCCATGGAGGGTGCCCCGCATTAGTCTTGGGAGTCAAATCCCAATCAAACAGGGGAGGTCTAGGAGGCAATCCTCTACAAGGTCTAGGTAACCTCTCTCTGACTAGGGGTTATTGCCTCCGATAGGTCTCTACCCTATGAATGCTTGGGGTCGAAACCCGCTCATGTAGGGTCTTTTAGAACAACTCATTGGTTTGACGTTGAATACATTATTTCTTGAGTTGATGTAGGCATTCTAGTTGCTCTTTATCACACCAAAGCTATTTGAATTAAGCTTGGTGTTCTACATATATGACAACCACCTATTGTACTTGTTCTACCATTTGGGGTCTAGGTGGCCTAGATGGTTCCCATCGATCTCTTTCTCGGTCATGGTGATTCGAGACCTCTATAACGTGCTTCCCTCTATCGAGGTTGGTAGTGTTGACCTGTGGCTCTGGTCGAGGTAGGTGCTCCTGATACTCAGGTGGTGTGGAGGTGCAACACCCCCACATAGTGACTTGATCTTGAGGAATGTCATGGATTTACTCATATCTTCCCTCATGAACAAGGAAATGCAGGGCTGAATTAGCTCGCCCTGCATGGTGATCCTCATACTCATCCTGATATTTGGGCTCTCTATCATGCCCCACCCAATGATCATTGTGGGGATTCGGTCCTTGAGTAGGTACCTCTACTCTGACAGGCATGAAAATACATGGTACTATCCTATATCTATGTGCCTCTTTGCGCACTATCCAGTCATCATAAAAATGAGTGTTTGATGTGTCCATATAATGGGAGTAATCTCCCTGGGTTGGCTCTTGGTGCATGGGGGTGTCCTATCTGTGGGTCTCTTGGAGACCCTACTCTGTCCTAGCTATCTATGGACTAAGGTGAGTGTCAGCCCTCCAAGGTGGTATCGAAGATGATTTGTATCTCCATGTACACTCTCCACAGTGTCCACCCTTGATTGGGCTTGGATGCAGGTGAAAACCATTGTAAGAATGTCTATCAAACATTTGAATGTTTATATTACAAATTTTATGAAATAGTATACCAAAATGGAAACACACAATTAAATATATGTTTATCTTTGTTAATATATTAAAGGTGTATCCTAAAAACTGGTTTTAGTGTATTTCAAGTTTGTTGTAAAGAGACCTTGTGTCCCATGTTTGATAGTTGTTGAATGATATTCTCAAGTTAAAATGAATTTCACCTATATACTCGCAGCTCGACAACCTAGCTATGAACTCTAGGTTGCATTATCCCACCTATGATGTGTGGTAATGAATCCTAGACATGGCTAGGGAGCACAGGTCCTACTAGTTCCTCACCCAGTTCACCCGCAGTCTACAATACACCTCCTCGAATGGTGATGCATGCTATAACCCATGGGCTATGACAGATCTTGGAACCTACCTTGGCAAGATGGATCGGGTTTGTGGGATTTGAGCCAAGTGGATGGAGATGAAACCCACCGTCACTTGCACTCTACCAACGATTGGGGATGAAGTCCAACTCATTAGTGTTTAAGTGGATCGTGGTGTGTGTGATTCCTTTCAATCCAAAAGAAAGTAAACAAGAGAGCATTCAATGATTTTTTTTTTTTTTTACTAAATGCAAGCTTAAAGGCAATTTTTTACGTTTAGAAGATGGAAATATGAAATATGGAAGCCACTACACTAAGCATGGGAAAGCAACCCTAAATGAAGACCCACCAATGGATGAGTGACAAGCAATCACGTCAAAGGAGATGCAATCCTAATTATGATTTCCTACTTTGCATTTTTTGTAAATTTTGCATTTTTTAGAATGAAGTTGCGACAATTTTCTACTTTCTTACTTAAGCACATAAAGCAAAAATGAACAGAAAATAGATTTTTGTAAATGTAAAATAGGAAGAAAGTGTTTCAGATCCTACCTCTTCTCTGCCATTGTGTGTTGGTTCTGAAACCTAGCTTAGAAAACTTGTTGTTTTCTATTAAATATAGGGTGGGATGAATAGAAGGTTTGCATTCATCCCAGGAAGGGATGGATTTGAATCCATACCAGGGTGGCACGAATAGCAGTCCCAAGTTTGCCTAGGTCTGGAGTGACTAAAACCTGCAACAAAAAAGGTGAAAATTGAGTCAACAAATCACCTAAACAAAAAGGGACTGGATCCCACCATGATTTCCACTATAGCAATGGAAAAATGGTGCACCCCAACCAAAGCAATAGAATTTTAAAATACGTGTTAAGTCCTATGAAAGCAAATAACAAAGCATGCAAAGTAAATGATAATGTATGACAAAAAATAAAGTGAAATGGGGCATTCTCCTTATCAAATAATATCAAATTTAATTACAATGCCTCCATTTGAGGACTTGAATCACTTGATATAATCTGTTACAAAAATAGTTCCAAGAGATATCAATCTCCCAAAGAACGTGGTGCACATCCACTGTTCTTCCGCATGCCCACACTCGAGGTGGGTGGGCTCAATATCACCACCAGTTACATCAATGTAATCCTTGTCCTTTGATGTCTCCTATAATTTTTTGGAACCTATATCTACACTTATGAAAACAAAAGAAGATCAAAAGAATCTATGTATGATTCTAAAACATGCAATCCCCACAACCTTAAAAAGGTGCACATAAGGTATAGGTATCAAATAAGCTCTAAATAAAACAAAACTCAAGATTGATATGAAATATGTGATTTTGGGATGATATCACCTGATTTTGTAAGTTTTGGAATCCTGGTCGTTGCGTTCGATCCCATCGCACTTTGTGAACCTACAAAAGGTAAACGAGCAATTTTTCTACCTAGACATGTTAGAAACCTGCAATATTTGGTCAGTAAGCATAAAATGACATTATAAGGAGACCCATTTGATAAGATTCTAGATATCATACTCAAATTCTCCTGCATGCAAAAGTGGGGTTTGCATACATGTAAAATGTAAAATGGTGATATCTCGGCCGATACAAGTCAGAATGTAGTGAAATTTGAAATGTAGTATCCTAGAGACATTAAAAATAGATAATTAAAAATAGTCCTAAAATTATACACAAATTTCTATTTGTCTGGGGGTGGGATGAATTTGACTGTCACAAATTGGGGGCGCACGGGGGCAGGACGCCCGCTAAAATATCCCAAATTTCTATGCCAATCCAATGTGGGTTGATGAAAAAATAGGGGAGAAATATTTTATGCAAATTATATGAGGTATTAAAACAATCAATTCAGGTTTTGGTGTCAAATTGCACCTTATTTTGCTACCCGATAACCTCTCTCACTAAGGAGAAATTATGGATGAAAAGGACACAATAGATGTGAGACAATAACTCGGTAGCACTTTTTTTCGATTACTAGAAATGATCTCCTCTATGTGGATGAGAATGCCATCCAATTTATAGACCTAGGAGGTCAAATGTGTAAAAGGCATGCAAGGGCATGCAAGGCCAAAGGCGCAATTTGTCCATCAGGGCAACATGCATTGGTGGGGGAAGAGAATCTCCTCAAAATGGCCTCATTGATGGGGGTTATCATAGGCATGCCATGGGTTCTAACCTGCATGTCTCAAGGAGTAGGGCAAGTGGCAATTTTTAGTGGCTGCTTGTCCAGATTTCACTTTTTTATAGTCAAACCTGCTATTCGCTCCACCCCGAGATGAATGTTGTATTCACTCCGGGGTGGGATAAATAGAAACTATTATTCATCCCAGGGTGGTACGAATAGGAACTGAGACTCAAAAAGTCCCTAATTGACCTAGGAATCTTCAAAAACTATTTTGGGAGTGTTTAGAACCATTGCTTGACCTTTTAGGGCTGCCCTAAGGGCTTTGTTCATCAATTTTATCAATGCCTTGGTAGCATAATTAGATTGGTGTTGTTTTGGTGTCTACACAAACAAATCTTAGACCCTTAGCTATACAAGTGTTTGTGGAAACTTATAATTAATCGGGTTGGTTAAAAATATATCATGTACCTATATGCGTGCATGTGTAAGGTTCATTTATCCATTTTTAGGGAGGTAGGATTAACCTGTTGTAGACGTAACCAGACTAGCTAGCTCATCCATTTGCAACAGTGATCTTTACAAAAGTAGGATGCTAATGTTATAGATATGTTGCCAATTGTAAGACTATTCCACTGGTAGGAAAACTCTTGGAGCCTATTACTAGTGATGGAAATCATCCCATGGTGTTATGTTGAACCTAAGGACCAAAGGCGATAAGCATAACATGGGTGATATCAAGAGGCGTTTCCTTTTTTTTTCTACCCCTCATCTAGTGTTGACCTATTTATTGTAGTGCTCTTTTTATTTTTCTTTTCTTTTTATTCTTTTTTTTTGTTTGGTTGGTGCTCTTTTGTATTCTTGTGGTGCTCTTTTGTATGGGTGATGACTTTTATTTTCTACCCAATAATTTATTTTTGATTATGCTTGATCCCTTTGTTTATCACCAAGTCATATGTTGATCATGCAAGCGATAGGGTGGGTAGGGGATACTATTCTCTAGATGGTGATATTTACTCCAGATGTCCTCTTTCCTAGACTCAAATTTTTTTAATGTATAACCTATTGTGTATGGTCCATTAGATAAGTTAAACTAGCCTAAATATCCATAAGAAGAATGTACAAGACTCGGTAGCTATGGGTGACACTAGATTGACTGAACTAAATAGTAGTCAAAGTTAAACACGACACCGATGTATACCCTGATATTGAAAAGGGGGAATGGATATCCAGGTGATGATTCTAACAAGTGCATTTGTTACTCCTGTTGAAGGTGCATTTTAGGTAAGAATATACAAACATGAACTAAAATTTTAAATGACAAACATATGGATATGTGTAATGGATGTGAATGTAAATGATGCAAGCGGAGGAATGCAATATCTACAAGAGGAAATGCATGACATATAAATGAAGGAGTTTGGAAAATTATTTATAGATGAGTAAAGTACATTGTGATGACAAAAAGCATGATGCTATGATCATGGTTTCCCCAGCATGTGGGGTGTGTGTGTATAGTAACAATAGAAGCTATGAGCTATACAAATGTATGTAATAGTTGCCTAGAGAGGGAAAATTTAAGAGTGGGATGTACAAGTTGAATAAGTGAGAAGACATAGACTTTGGTAACCAGCAAGATAATGGGATTACCTAAAGCCAAAAGAGATAGATGAGAAGTGATTTAGCTACTATAATAAGTAGTTGAAGTAGGAAAGAAGAAGGAGAGTATTAGTAGAACTACTATCAGGTGAACTGGTGTGGGTCTGGTCGGGAGTGGTATGGTGAAATGATGATGTAGCTAGGATTTTGACTAGTTATGTAGTTGGATATGTTATGGATGTAACGAGTTGGTGTTGTCAGGGTGCTGCGTGAGGGTAAATTTCTAGGGGTAATGTGACGTGGAGGGCTCAGAAGTTGGCTAAATAGGATGGGACATTTTGGTGATGGGGTTTGCTCATAGTGTAACATGTTGTACACCAGGTTCTCGAATGATCAACATTATTTGATGTCGTGACCTAGTTTGCAATGGTAGATGTAGTACTAGATCTCATTGTAATTTCATAGTTTGGAGCATGAGGCATCAAGGGGTCAAATTTTTGGCAAATTGAGGAGGCCTTGATGCATGAGATGGTAAAACATTTTTGACAATGGTGTGAATGGAATTGGCATTGGGTAAATATGGGGCTCCACTGGAGGTGATGAAGTTTGGTCTACCTGTGGGTGTGTGGATTGAGGGTCTTATGAAGGTTGGATATGAGGTCAAGGAATGGATCTATGTGAAGGCGAGGGTGCACATGTCATATGAGACTGGTGCGGGTGCACATGGAAATGGCAGTGGCTCATATGTAGCTCTATAGCCTTGATACAAGAGAAAATATGTTGTACCTCATGATGTTGTGGTGATAGTGTTGGTGAAGGTGGTGATCAGGGCCTTGATGTGTGCGGTGTGGCCTGATAGGCACGAGAAAGTGGATGAGATCTCGATGATGAGGGTGAAGAATGAAAATGTCTCAAATATTTGAGAACTTGTTGAGAAGGCAATCCTCATAGGGGTAATGTGGTATCTGGAGTACGAGCAGCATGGGTAATTTCCCTAAATTATGGTGCATGTGGGATAGAAGTATGCCCATAGAGATAGCTTGAGTAGCTTGAGCAGCACGGGCTTGCAAATCTTAGGAATAGGTGGACTCATCGTTAGGAAGAAGGGTGGGTAGGCATGATGGAAAAGTTGGGTGAAGAGTGTATCCTCTATTAGGAGGGTGATAAGCTCCTAGGGGGTAATGGGGATGATTCGTTGGTGAATAGTAATTATTGAGATCGTTAGATGGGTGAGAGGGCTACCCCTGTTCTTGGGGATGGGATGATTCCTCCTTTTCATAAAAATAGTAGAGGGAGACATGGATATCTCCAAAGTAGGGTGAGTAGGATGAAACTTGACTATAAGGGGAATTATATTGGGGTGAGGTATGATGGCCTAAATGGGATGAATGTGATGATCGCCTAGTGTGAAGGGTAACTGGCGGTCGACCTAGGTTAGTCGGTGTGATCGATACCTACTATGGTTGTGGATGGTCTTGCATGGTGGTGCGTGAGGATTTTTTAGTACTCTCCTACTAATGATGTGAGTCTTGCAAAAGGAAATACAAATACCCATAGCATAAAAATGACATAATGATGAAAGTACATGTATAGTTAAATAATAAAGCAAAATAATAACTATACACGATGATGTGCTTAGTGATTAAATACTAGTAATGTGTGGCACTCATGATGGTGAATGCGTTTGTGCTTCATGCATTGAATGCACAAATATGTAATATGTTGATTGGTTCAGGATCGTTAAGTCCTTTAATATTGGCTAGATGATATGCTTCTGAATCATATTTGTGTGTAACAATGAGTGGGCCCATCCAATTTGGGGTAAATTTATCATGCTACTGATGAGGCTGACTCGTGATTTGTTGGTTTTATTTGAGAACTAGGCCACTATTCTTAAACTCATACTGATGTACCTTACTATTGTAGGCACAAAAAATATGATTTGGATATACTCATGTGTGCTCGATTGCATGAATGTGGTGTTCATCGAGAAGTGTTAACTGGTCTAAATGAGCTTGGTGAGTAGTATCATCATTAATGCAATCCTTCATAGATATCCTTAAGGAAGGTATCTCAAGCTCAAGATGCATGATAGATTCAGCCCCGTATACAAGTGAAAAAGGTGTTTTCCTAGGAGTATGAATGCTCGTACGATATGCCCACAATGCTACGGGTATTTGGTTATGCCATTATCAGTGATATTTTGCTACAGTATTATGAAGGATGGAACAAATGTTTTTTTTTGTGGCTTCTGCCTAGAAATTACCCTGAGGGTGGTATGGGGTAGAAAAGCTATGATGTATGTAGAATTTGTCACACAGGGATTAGACAATTTTATTTTTAAAGGATTTCCCATTATCATAAATGATTTGGGAGGGAATTCCAAAAAAACATATAATGTGATCTATGATGAATGCTACAATTTTAGCTCATGTGGTTTGGACCAGTGTGACAGCTTCGATCCATTTCATGAAATATTTTGTAGCGATGATGATAAATTTGTGGTTGCTTGAGGAAGCTGGTGTGATTTTTCCAATTAGATTGAGGCCCCATTGGGAGAAATGCCACATGGACTAGATGGGTTGAAGTGCTTAGGATGGTAGATGTGTTAGGTTGGCATGTTGTTGGAATTTGATGCAATGCTTGACATACTCACAGTAGTCATGCTCCATTTTGGGCTAGTAATAACCCATATAAGTATGCATTTGGTGATTTCCATGCCACTAAAATGACCACAACAAGTATCGTCATGGGTTTCTTGTACAACCCATTGTGATTCTTGTAGTTTTAGGAAATGCAGGAGCATGCCATCATATATAAAATGATAAAGAATGTCCCCCATCAAGGTGTATTGGATTACTCTTTGCTTGAAAGTTTAGCATTGAGAATGGGGTAAATCACAAGGTAGGAAACCTAGTTTGATGTAGTCCTTCATTTATGAAAACCATGGGTCATGGGGTTTAGTGTTTACCACATACACACCACAGTCATCTATAGGAGGCGTGGGTGATCTGGTAGATTGAGTGAGTGTATGGATGGATATGGATGTTATGTCATATGTTGGGTTTTGTGGAATTAGGTATTAAGAAGGCCATAGTGTCTTAAAATTGTTTGATGATCGTAGAGCATCTTCGAGGTCGTACCACTCAAATTGAGATAAGATCTAGTGTGCAATTTTCTTATATTGCTAGTGTAGACACCTAAATTATGTCATGCTCAGGGGAGCTACTTACATAGATACACTCATAATATCATAAGACATAATTTTGGACTTTCCAAGCACCAACAGTGGTTCTCACCACTCATTTGGGGCCTTTTCAAGCCATCCAAGCTTGGCTTCTCAAGCCAAGAGAAACCAGATTCTAGCCGCTCAAGCCTAGAGTGGCCATATCTTAGCTACTACAAATGATAGTAGCCAGATTATAGCCACTGTAGATGACACTGACTAAGCCATAAGAAGTGGTTTATCGACAAACAGGCCCAATATTAGGTGGAAGTGGTAATCTACATGCAATAAAGGTGAGCAGGAGTGACTTTGCATTCCTTTTCATGACCAGTTGACATAGGAGACTTGATTTTGCATTTAGACTTAAGTTAACTGACCTCCAATCATAAAAAATGACAAAAGCTTCTCATGCTAACGAACAGTTCACATAGAAGACTCAAGTGGGCAGTTAGATTTTGATTAACTGGTCTTCAAATATAGACAATAAACAAGGGATTCTCATTCTAACTTGCACTATGCATGAGAAATTCATTTATAGGGCTTGGACATAGACCTAGGATTTCACACTATAAAAGGTGTAAGCCTAAGAGCACCAAAGGATCCATATATGACATATAGAGAGCCTTATCATATCTAGATATCATAGGATATCATTTCAGAGAGAGAGTTCTCTTTGAGATCACGTGTGTGGTAGAGCTTTGACAAATCAAAGGGCATAACACCTACTTTCTTCAACATTAGATCATAGTCTTTGAACCATAGCTTTGGGGCAAGGAGAGCAAGGTTTTCTTTAGCGTTCGTTGTCTTGGATAGTGGCCCGCAGACTTAGCTTAGATAGACATAACATCTTTTATCTTGTTTTCTTATATCATTAGCATAGATTTACTTGATTCCATGGTATTTTTTTATCATATTTTTGTTACATTATTTGATTACTAACAACATCATCTAGGGAGGCAATCTCGGACACCTAAAAGTGTGTTGTTGTTTCATTTCTTACAGGGCCATAGGTACATCTGATGAAGGTTACAACATACGAGAGCAAAAGGGATCCCTTTAGGTAACATACCTGGAAAAGGAGGCATCTGTAAGCCCTCATACATTTCTATGTGCGCAACTGGGAAGCATTTTAGAGCACGCCACCTTTTTGCAAAATGGGACATCTCTTCATCCACTTGTAAATAATTGTATCAATATGGGTATTCCTAAGAGGGAATTACATGTATCCGGGGTTCAATATTAATGAAAGATTCATTCTTTGTCATTTTTGTGTTATATGTTTTCTTGTAATATTTTAGCTTAATTTTTGGTATAGTAATAACATTGCAAGTAGAGTTAAAAGCGGTGCATGCATCTTGGGGTCGCTACAGATGGCGATCACAGTGGGACAACCACTAATTTCTAATTTTCTACTAGAAAATGAACTTAATTTTATGTGCATATCTAGCCTCTATGAGCTACAATGACCAAAAACTAGCCACTCTGATCTACAGTGGCCAGAAACTAGTTTCTTTGAGCTATAGTGGCCAAGAACCAGCTGCTATGGTCAACAACGGCCATGACTGGAGTGTAGCAGAGGTTAAAATATTGATTCTTTAAGCTGGATCAAAGGTTGGTATAGCTTTTTTGATATTTTACAGCTTTCTATCTACTTATTTGTGTTCAGAACAAAGAAATTAAAGCACATTTATGTTTGGAAATTGAAATAATAAAGAAGAAAGAATTAAGCATTTCGTATATCTTAGATCTTCTTTTAAATTTTCCACTATGCATTGCTAGGAACAATGACTTATGCCTAAAAAGTTCACCCTAGAATCCAACGTGCTAGACATTGTATGTTGTTTCCTTGCTTTGAGGCCCTGCTAGAGGCCATAGTTGCACGAGATAAAGTGCACTCATACAAATAATAGTAGTTCATGCATATTTTTGAATATTGAAATGTATTTTTGCACTTAGGCATATAGGAAAGACTCATTACTTCTATATGATACACTTTATGTTAAGCAAGCTTAAAATAAACACCACACACGCATGTCTCATTTATACATTGGAGAGTTAGATTTCATCACCAACCTCCAATTTAGTCCAGTAATGTTGGAATTCATCTCCTTCCACTGGTTTACCCCTAGAGCTTCCTAGAAATAGATTGGGAAACTTACTTATAATGACACTAATTTACTTGTGTTCAAACTGTCTCCCACTATTGGAACAATCATTGGTTTAGAGTGGAGGAGCTAGGCTAACCCCCCATTGGGTCTTCAGTGGTGTACCCTAGCTTCTTTTGAGAAAATCATGTTTGGCATGAGTGTACTTGATTGTCACTATGGATTAGTCTTCTCATTATTAATCCATAAACAAGAGAAAAGAAATCAAGAGAACAACACATCAAAACACATTGAACAGTTTAGGGCACACTCAAATTGGTAATCAAGATAAACATTTTTTTGGAATTGTGTGGTCATTCCTAAATTGCAAACTCAAAATATCAAGTCATAAAACAACATGGTCAAAACAAGAAGTAAACACCCTCGTTCTGATTCCAAGGGAGAGATAGAAGCAATTCATACCCATATGCGGAGTCATAGTAATGTTGAATGACCTACCCGTAAGACCATGAGATGTAGCTCAACGAGCCTAAGGGGTGATCACTCAAATATTGGGGGATCTCCTCAAGAAACCCCAAGTAAGTAACCACATCATGGAACAAAGTCACATAAACAAAAAGAGGCTTAATAGCCATCCTCATCAAGGAGACATGAGGAGACCTCAAGAGCCTCCTCTAAACACACAAAAACATCTCAAAGACATGAGGAAAATTTAAGGGCTTCCTCATCACATAGACATAAATAAGGTTCTAAGACTTATTCTTCACATAGGGATGATGAGACTGCAATGTCTCCATCCACATGGAGAAAACATGTCACCACAAAGCCCTCTTCATCAAGAAGGCAAACAAGAATTGCAACACCTCAAGACTCACAAGAAACATATGAAACAGGTCTACCCACTGAAGGGCAGGAAACTAGAGCTACATATAGTCGTGGGAATCATATAGAATAAACCCTTCACAAAAAAGGAAATATTCCCATAGACTATAACCTCATAGGAGTAAATGACACCCCACGGGACCAGCCATGGAGAATGACACAGCTAGATAGGTTGAATCAATTTCCTACTCAACCAACTCAAAGAACTATAGCTACTAAGAAATATGCATCTGGAAGCTCACAAACTGTGACTTCTAAATATACCTCCCAGTTTGGGGGTACCTTAGAGTGACCCCATAGAAGATGCGTGGGGTCTGATCATAGGGATATTCAATAGTACATTGAACAAGTCACATTAACTAGCAAGAGTATAGATATAGTAGAAACCCCCTCGACGAATCTGTGAGTCAAGACTACAAGAATAGAGTTAGATAAACATGAGTCTTCTACAATAGCATAAACTGACCAAATGATGCGGTTAGGAAATGCATTATGCAAAGAACGAGAGTTAGTGGAAGCTCTCGAACAAGAGAAACAAAGAGAAATACTCTTACGCCAACATGAGCAGCATTTAAGAGAGGAATCTGAATAGCTAGCTCTTAATAATTTATAGATAAATGGTGGTGACCACCAAAGAACAAGACATGCTGACTCACCTAAGGAAAGGCACACTAGACAAGATATCCCACAACAAAACCCCCCACCAAATCATGAACAAAATCCAACTAATGGATGTAAAACATAACAAATCAAGATCACAATCCTAAGTTCCCTCATAGGAGGGAGGAAAATGGAACAAATAAAATGAATAGATAGTTACATCCATTGCCAATGCGAATAGGCTTGCACGAGGAGGAAATCCATGCATCAAAGGCATTTCAAGAGTTTTTTGAAAAGATGAAAATATTTTAGAAACAAGAGGCATCTGGGAACTCACCAACATTGAGCAAGATACACAATCAACCATTGTGCCCATCAATCCCTAGCCCTCCATATCCTAAGAACTTTGATATGCCTAGGTTAGAGAAGTTTAAAGGTGAAGAGGATGCACAAGAGCATGTCACCAATTTTATCAATGCTTATTTTCATCTTGAAGACAATGACACTCTCATGCTAAGAACATTCATAATGACATTTTTAGGTGTTGCCACTCAATGGTTCAACCAACTACCTAAGCATAGCATAACCAACTTTGAACAACTAGTAAACGCATTATTGAAGCATTTCTCCTTTGGTGCTAAGAAGAAGGTGAATCTTTCAAACCTGGTGAACCTAAAACAGTATGATGATGAGCCAGTAATGGATTATGGTAATAGGTGGAGAAAAATCATGGCAAAATTATCATTCTCCATTCCCATAGAAGAGATCATTTGTATGTTTACAAAAAGTTGTTCTAAACATATATTCCTCTTGCTACAACTCCAACAGTATCCTTCATTCGAAGAAGCTTTGGCATAGGCCAATCTCATCGAAGAGATAAAAGTAGATGAGGGAACCATTAAGCTCCGAAACAAAAAGGAGTGGAACAAGAATGGTAAGAATGACAAGTACAAACAAAAGCAAAGTAACCCTGCTACAGTCAATCAAGTCGTATTGGCTACACCCAAGGATGGGGGTGCAAAAAAACCATAGATCTATCAAGCACATCCCCCACCAGACAACTACGACCAAAAGAACAATCAAGGAAGAAACTGATAATGTAAGCTACCTCGTTATTTCACGCCTCTAATAGAATCAATGCAATCAATATTTAATCAGTTGAGCGAGGCCAAGAGGATCAAATTTATTAATATACCTCTTGTAGATCCCAACCATCCTAAGCCAAAAGGATATAGGGAAGATCAATTTTGTCCTTATCATAGGATACCGGGACATGACATTGAGGCTTGCATCAGGTTTAAGCATCAAGTGCAAAACATGATTGAGGTGGGAGAGCTCAAATTTGAAAACCCACTAGCCCCTAATAACAGATACATGGGCATATACATAAACCCATTGCCCAATCATGAAGCCCATCGAGAGCAAGGGGCCCAAGTCAATCAGGTTCGAGTTGACATACCTACCCACGGATGCATTGGGATGGTTGAGATCATTAAAATAGCAACAAGGACTAGGCATTATGGTCAACCACAACTGCCTGCATCTCCCATGAATATCCCAGCCGCTCCTAGGTAAAGGTAAGACAACCTTCCAGGTTCACCAACGAGGCCTGTGGTAATTATTTGAAGTAGATTGGATCAAAACCTACAGATGACTCCAACTAAGTTATCCATCTATGAGATCATACAATAGTCCCCAAAGTATAGGGAGACTCTAATGAAGATTTTAAGAACAATTGAGCTTCAACCGCAAGATGCGAATGCATTCACTCAATTTGTGGGACAAGTGCAAGAATTCCAGGAACCTGTAATCCGATTCTATGATCATGATATTAAGACAATTTTTTCTGCCTTACCAGACCCTCCACTAAAAATTATAGTGGCCATCAATAACTTACCATTCAATAGGGTTTTGGTCGATATAGTTTCATCGATAAACATCATCACAAAAACTACAATAGAGCACCTCAAGATACCCAAGACCAATATCGTTCTAGGAACTTACACATTGAGAGCTTTTAATGATGCTTTATGCAATATTGTGGGAACGATAGTCCTACCCATCAAGGTGGGGCACAAGACCATCCCCGTGATGTGTCATGTCTTGGAAGGTTCTATGCAATACAACATCCTCTTAGAGCACCCTTGGATAAGGCCCATGAAGTGTGTGCCTTCGATCTTGCATCACTATGTCAAGTATGTGCACGAAAGCAAAGTCTATGTGGTTCTAGCTGATGAAGAGCCTTTTAAATACATTAATTAGGTGGATATTCTAGGAGAATTCATGATCCCTTATACTCACCTATACGTGGAACCTTCATCCCCAACCACACAAGTTGATAACAAAGACAAAGGGGTAAGAAAAGACCCAGGCACATCAACACCTCCTGGTGCACTCAAGACAATCAACGCTTCTAAAGTACCATCAACGTCAAAACCATAAGATAATCAAAATCTAAAGGCCCCCTTAGTTAAGGAAGAGAGGCCCAAGGAAGTGTCAACTATAGCCATTTCTGAAATGCCAAGTCCTATGGAAGAGGAAGATCCTCAATATCTAGATGAAGATAGTGATTATCACCCTGCTTCACCAGTATCATCCGTGGGGTCATCCACGTTGCATGCATCAATACACTTTGCAAGCACAGGCATAAAGGAATACCTTGTGTAGAACATCACCTTTATGCCTATCATTTAGTCTACATAGGACATAGGGAGGCCTAAATACTTGAGGCCACCAATAGGAACAATGATTCCACTTGGAATCCCTTCCAACAAAACCAATTTTGTCTATGTCGGCCTGGACTGTGCTCATAAGTCTTTAGATATAGAAGGAGATGGTGACGAATTATTCACAGTCAAAGTTCATTACCTCTCTAATCCCAAGATTGATCTAAGATACTTTGATTGTTGCCATTGGCATGGCTATGGCCTTGGTGTATATAAGCAGGGGTGCAGGAGGCCTTATGAGCCACTATATCAGCTTCCTTTCGACAAATTTTGCTTAGGCTACTATAGCGGAGGTCAATATGACTCGCTTGTAGCAGCATTGGAAAGATTAAGCATAGGTTTGGGAGAAGACATTGATTTCATTCCTTATCACCCTCTACGAATAGCAAATTTGAGCAATAGACCAGTAGCCATGGTAAACATACCGCCTCTAGAAACTTATCATCCAAACACCTCAATTGATTCCACCCCAATAGGGTACAACTCGTGGGATGAGGAGAATGGATATGAAGCAAGTGATGATGAGGTGCAACTTGGATTAGCCTATCAAGGGCCTCACTATTTACAAAGGTTCACATGGTCCATCCATGATGAGATTGAATATACATCAGATGAAAGTGACTATGAATCAGAAGACTCAATGGAAAGAGCTTACTTAGGCTTAAGCCATCAACCCCTAACTTTGGGGCGAGAAAAAAATGCAAATGGATTATTCATAAGTGATGAAGAATATGAAGATGAAACAGATATGGCCTACTTAGGGCCAAGACATGAGCCCCTTGTATTAGGGTCGCATACCAATGCTAACAGTTTTTGGATAAGTGATGATGACTTTGAGGATGAGACCGATGTGGCTTATCTTGGACCTCACCACTTGCGGTAAGTCAACGAGCTAGTAGAGAGAGAGGCGAAACTTCATGCCATAGACCCTCAAGTCTAATTTTTGGGGAGACCTATTGACCTAACTGCCATTCATCAGATGGTTAATCCCCCTCTGCCTATATTCAAAGAGAATTTAGAGCCCAATGATCCTATTGTCTGCCCTACTCATGGCCCAGATCCAAAAATTCCCATTCCTCTAGAACCTCATCACGAGTATGGAAGGGAAACCCCCGAGACAAGATTGCACCCATGTGGTCCTAGAGATTTTATCCCATCCATCAACATGATATCCATAGATTTGACCACTCCACTTCATAATCCAGTAGATCCTACCAAATAATTGCATCTTTCTATAGATGCTATTAATTGGGATCATGCTAGTTCACCCATAGATCCAGAAGACCTCTTCCCCAACGAAGAGATGTTATAGTCGTTCCATTTTGCATCAGGTTGTGTGTATGACATCTTCCATGTTGGTTTGGAACCTGAGTCAATAGGTCCTGTGAATCTTGCTGATGACATTCATTTGATACCCATGCCTCATCATCTATAGGATGGGTCACATATGGCTATAGAAGTAACTTTTGAGGTGGACATCAGTGATGATCCTACCCAACCAAGGAAATTCAATTTTGGAGAAAGTCTATCTCCATAGGAACAAACCATCTTGATTCCTCTCCTCAAGGAGAGGCCAAATATTTTTTCTTGGACTTACAAAGACATTCCAGGGATAGATCCAAAGTTAGTCATTCACAAGCTTTCATTGGATCTCACGAAGAACTCAGTTAAGCAAAAACTGAGGAAAATGCATCCAACCATCGCTTTGATGGTAAAGAACGAATTGCAAAAACTACTGGATGTAGTATTCATAGTTCCTATTGACTACCCTAAGTGGGTGTCAAACATGGTACCCGTAGGGAAACCTGATGGAAGATTATGTATCTGCATGGATTTTAGAGATTTGAATAGGGCAAAACCAAAGGATTCATTCCTGTTTCCAAACATAGATGCTCTTGTAGATGCAACCGTAGGTCATGAAATGCTCTCCCTAATGGATGGGTTTTCATGATACAACCAAATCTAGATTAAGCCCAAAGATCAACATAAAACTACTTTCATTACTCCATGGAGAACATTATGTTACAAAGTGATGTCATTCGGTCTCAAAAATTTTGGTGCCACATATCAGTGGGCCATGCCATACATATTCCATGACTATATGCATAATATCTTGGAAAATTACATGGATGAATTACTATCCAAGTCCCTATTGTGGCAAGAGCACGTCGAAGTCCTTAGACAAGTCTTTGATCACCTCATAGAACACAATGTCCAATTGAATCCTAAGAAGTACATATTCGGCGTAACTTCTGGCAAGCTTTTAGGATTCATCGTATCCAAGAGAGGCATCGAATTAGATCCTGCAAAGGTAAAGGCTATACTGGAAATGGCCACCCCTACCAACATTAGGGAGTTGAGGAGCCTACAAGGCAAGATAGCATCCATAAAAACATTCATCGTGCAATTATTAAAAAAATGCAGACCTATGAATAGGTTGCTACGCAAGGAAGTCCCATTTAATTGGGACGAAGAATGCCATCAAGCCTTTGTAGAGATCAAAACTTATTTGGCAATGTCACCAGTATTGGCTCCACCAAGGCCAGACATACCATTTTTACTATATATATTAGCTACTAATTTTGCATTAGGCACCATGTTAGCCCAAAAGAATGCACAAGACAAAGAGCAAGCCATATATTACATTAGTCACACCTTGGTGAGCTATGAGCTAGGATATGCGTATGTCAAAAATTGTGTTTAGCAATGGTCTTTGCAACTCAAAAGTTTTGACACTACATGTTGAACCATATGACCTACGTCATATCAAAATAAGATCCTTTGTAGTACATGATGAGAAAAACATCACAATACATGTACCTTAAAGTGGATCATGTTATTAACTTAATTTGATCTAGAGTTCATAAGACAAAATTCCATCAAGGGACAAGTCATAGCAAATCAATTAGTAGAGGTGCCTCTTCAGGATAACAAGCCTCTCACCATAGAGTTGCCTGATGATGTGGTATTTGCATTATCACATCTGCCAGAACTTGAATAACCTAAGAGAGAAAAATACATGTCATTGTTCTTCAACAGTTCAAAGTGTGAACAATGAGGCTTTATCACACTGCAGGGCACTCCATTACCCTTATCATTCAAACTAGACTTCCCATGCATAAACAACAATATAGAATATGAAGCATTGATCCTGGGACTCCAAAAACCATAGCAATGGGCATTAAAATATTGAATATCTTTGGTGACTCCTTGATCATAGTAAACCAGGTCAAAGGACTCTTCCAATGCAAGTTCCCACTCCTAAAGACTTACAAGGAACTTGTTGATAATTACTTAGCCTAGCTAGAATAGAATGACATCGAGGAAATCCCTCATACGTAAAATATATTTGCAAACACTATGGCCTCTTTGGGATCCTTTATCCCTCAGAATCCATGATGCGTAGTCGTTATACCATCATTAATTCTCAATGAATCTGTCAATCCAGGGCAGTGTACAAGGCTATCTGTGGAAGAAGTGAAACAACTATAACTTAGGTCAATCTAGGGCAACAAGTCTTTATTGGTGGAACCATTTTTGTGGGGGGTTTTGGAGCATTCCTATCTCTAAATTTCATGAATTAAATCTTAATCTAAGTTGTATAATTGAAAACTAATCATTAACTACAAAAATGAAGTCCTAATTACAATTGCAGAATGAGACCTAATTATATTGTAGAATTAACAGTTGCAGAATTGAAAGTCTGATCCTAATTGCAGAAAGGAAATATAATTAATTTTGCAGTAAAGAAAGTCTATATCTAATGTGGAAATAAAACTATCAAAATTCTGTAACAGAAGGTTGTCAATCCTCTGTTCAGATTTTGACAGCAAAACACAAAAATGCAGAAAATTGCTGAAAAACAGTAAATTCTGGAAATAACAGTTCTAAAAATAAAGTGAAAGCTTGGCTGAAAGTAATATTGCAACTAAAACATTAAGCACAAGATTTATTTTAACATGAATGAACTAATACTACAAATATTGTCAACTTATTCACAAGCAATTTACATAACAAGTTCTGCAACTCATTCTGCTACAGCAAAATCAGAATAAAAACCTGTTCTGTTAGTCCTCCTCCTAGGTCTGGAAGTGGCCAGCCTCTTTGTCCAGAAGAAGGTGTAAGTCTCTCTCTCTTTATAAATCTTAATCACACTCATTTACAAGTAAATTGAAATAGAACTGGTGCACTTTATTGATCAAAAGACATGATTACAAGAATTCTGCTGAAAAACTGTTACAGGACTGTAACAGTCAATTTCTAGTTATACTCTGTATTTTCTGCTAGCTTTCTCTATATTCTATCTTCTGCTACTTCTCTACCCCCTTCTCTATATAGATCAAACTGAATGGGAGCAATATTTATAGCTATCATATGATCTGATTACAAACAAAGAATATCTCAAAAGATCTAATCCTAAAATGCTGCAACAAATTCTGGTTTTATCCTAGAAGAGGACTAAAACCTGATATTTCCCTTAATTATGGATTTGGTCGGAAATGATGGCAAAGACAGATGGAGGATATTTCTCTTTACTTTTTCCAACCTTTATTTCCATTTTTCTGCCTTCAAAAATCGGTCAAAAAGGTCAAAAACACATTATGTTCTTCATTCCGAAGATAAGTGGCTTCATTCCGAAGACAATGCAGTTTTCATTTCGAAGATCGCTCATTCCGAAGATACTGCATTCTCATTCCGAAGATCGCTCATTCCAAAGATACTACATGCTTCATTCTGAAGATCCGCTCATTCCGAAGATGCTGCTTTCTTCATTCCGAAGATCCGCTCATTCCGAAGATGTGTTTTCTTCATTCCGAAGATATCTGTTCATTCCGAAGATGCTTCGGAATGAACAAATGTATGCTTTCCATTGGTTTCTTCTGCATCTCTCAGGTGGGTTATCTCTTAAGATAAAATTCTAATGGTCTCCATTCCTTTCCTCATGTGAATTCCATGCCTTGCTATTTATGGACAGCTGGCTGGAATTTACATGGGAAAGACCAGTTTTTGCTGCACAACAACAGTTTGCTTGCACTGTTGCCAGATTTAGGTGAAGTAAATGCTTGAAAAAAATCAAAATATGATTAGTGAAATGCTGCTATTATTCTAAGCATATCTCATTATAGCAAATCATAACAAAAAGAACACAAAACTATGCAAAAATCTGTAAAATCAGCATATAATATCTCAAATACATTGATCATGCAAAATGGTTAATATACAGCATATTAAATCAACTTAACTAACATATCAAATAAAACATAAGAGTTTATAGGCATTTTTAGTGTACAAAACATGTTATGATTGAGGCATTTCCAGGCCTCATCATTTTCCCCCCAACTTATATTGATGCATGCCCTCATGCATTCTGTTGGGCTATGGAATCACAGATGTCCATGTTCAGATTCCATGACCTGTAGAATAACTTCTTGCCTATGTAATATCCTCTGTTTTCCTGAATGTTTCTAAGCCAATCTTCAAATTGTTCATCAGGTTGTTCATTTTCCTCAAAGTAAAATGGAACTGGAGTAATGATGGTTGGAGGCCTGAACCTGAGACCTATCCAGTTATGTTTGCATGATCTGGATCGGCTTGGACTACATCTGCTCTTCTTCTGGACCACTCTAGATTGATGGGGGATATAGGTTCTCTTTTCCTTAAAGACATAGAAAGTTCATTCCATCTGTCTCTGCATACTGACAATGCTGGAAAGAAATTGTGATCACAGAAATTGTTAAATCTGGTCACACAGTCCCTCAAATTGTTCAAGTACATTCTCTTGATATCATCCCTATTCATCATTGAGAAGTGCTACTGAGTGATATTTAAGTGATTTGGTTGGATTGCTCTGACTAACAACTCAGCCCTTGTTTCAACCACTTTATTCTGCCTTTTCTCATGATCCCAATAAAGCTGATTTTGCAAGGTAGACATAAATGCTCTCAACTGAACATCTCCAATGTAGATTTGAGGATGAGAGTCAACTTCCTCTGGTATGAAGAAACTGTGCAAAAATAGTTCACACAGGAGATTTTTTTTCTCAAAAGGACTGTCAAAATATGCCTCCAGAAAATCTTCAATAGTGTCCAATTTGTATGGAAGGTTTGAAGTAATCCTCATGACCTGCCATCTAAGGTATTTCTCCTTCAAAATAAGGCTATAAAATCTAGCTGGCCGTCTAAATTGGACTAAAAACTCAGCAATTTGGCACAATTCAGATACCTTTTCTTTCAATGCCCGAATTTCTGTGTCCTTGGCTTCTAGCTGTTTACCTCCAGTTTGAATTTTTCAGTTTTACTGGCAAGCTGTTCATATCTAATCATCCAGCTAGCTATGTCTGCATTGTACTACTCTAGGGACACAGTATTAGGTGGTCTTACTACAGGGGGAATCCTAGGTACTAGATTTTTCTGAACTCCTTTTTCTACCACTTCCATTGGTTGTTCATCTATCAATATCTCTACTTGCACCCCCTTATTTGCTATTTCTATGGGGTTGTCATCAGATAGTATTTCTACTTGTACCCCCTTATCTGTTGTTTCTATTGGAAGTGTAACAAGTTGAAATGCAGGGACCTCATTTGGAGTACTTACTTGAGCATTTTCTTGTTGTTGGGACTGTTCCTGTGTTGGTGGCTTATTTTCAACATCCTCTGTGATATTTCTCATCATTTCTGAAGCATCTTTAGAACAAGAAGGCACTGCTTCAGAATGAATAGGCACTTCTTCAGAATGAAGGAGTGTTGTTTCAGGATGAAATTCTATATCTGCCTCAACAGAGTCATCTGCTCTTGATAAAATCAGAATCAATTGAGCCAAATCATCTTCATCATGGAACACAGCTGGCTGCTTTTCAGATTGTGCCAAAAACTTTTTTAGTTCTGCCACTTCCTGCTGGAGTTCTGTAATTTTTCTTTCTTGCATATCAATGATGCTTTATTTCTCTGTGATCCATCTGGTCTGTGTCTTGACAACACTCCTTGATACCCTCAGCTGCTCAGTGATGTTTTCCACTTATGTTTCTGCTTCAGAAGCTGATGCAGACAAATCAGTTGCAGTTGGTTGTTCAACCAAATCTTCTTCTACTGCAACAGTTTGTTCTTGTTTAGGAGGCTCTATGAAACTGTCTATAAGGATATCTACCATATCTATAGCCTATTGAATTGTAGCCTCCTCCAAACCAACTTGCTCAGTTTCTGCCTCAGCCATCTGTTCAGGGAATTCTGGAAAGTTATCAGATGCTGGGTTGTATTTCTGTGACATCTGGGCTACTTAGTCTATCTTCTTCCTCCATGACCTGTTCTGCAGTTTCTTTCAAATGGATTCTTGTAGACCTCCTAGTTCTAGATGCAAACTTCTTCTTTTTGCTCTATTTTCTGGTGACATCAGGGGTCATGGGGTCAGTTTTTGATGCCTCTGTTTCCCTTGTTTCACTTCTCTGTTCTGACAAGTCAGTTGTAGCTTCAGCAAACCGAACTCTCTTTTGTTTTTCTGCTCTGCTGCTAGTTCTAGATCCTCTTTTCTTTTGTCTCTTAGCCTATGAAGTTGAAGGCTCAGGAGCAAGTTCTATAACAGCTTCAGGGGCATCTTCTGCAGCTTCTTCTGCAGCAACCTCTACAACATTTTCTGTAGCAACTTCTGCAATATTTTTTGCAGCAACTGTTTCCTCTTCTGCAGCAACATCAGCAGTATTTGACTCCTCTTCTTCTTCACTTTCATCCCCAAAAATGACATCATTTAAATTAGAGTAAAACCTGTCAAAACTCCTAGGGTTTCCTCTGAAATGATGTTGGCAAATTAATTTGATAAGGCCATGATGGCGAAGGCTTCCTTTACCCTCCTGATATCTTTTTGCCATGTTCTTTAACTCTTGGTACAAATACAGGGGAAGATTAACCCTAACTTCTGGTTGTTGTCTACCATGTCTGAGATGGTTTAAAATTTGTAGATGATGCCCTGACAACAGCACATACTGCCCTTCATAGGTCAAAAACTTAATCACCCAGGTGGCTACTTCATCCCAGGGTTCTTGCAGGCTAGCCCTTTTTAACCCCTTGCATGTGTTGTTATGGGTTAAATATTCAGGTTCTCTATCATTCTCTTCTACAAACTGATTAACTACATTTGCCAATGTGTTCTTGCTAGATCTAGTAATTGAAATTCCCTCCAATGGCAGCTCTGTAATTTGACTTAAAATTTTAGGGCTTACCTCAATAGACATGTCGTTGACATGTGCTCGGTTATTTCTGAACGTGTGGGCAAACATGCCAGCTAAATCTTCTGAAGACCCATTGAATTTGTCCAGAAATGTCATAAACCCTCCGTCTTCAAAAATCTGCACAACTGCCGGATTTTCTCGAAGGAAATTGGTATCTGCAGGTTCTGTTCTGATCTTGCGTCCCATTTTTCTCTGTTTAAAACTTGTACACTACAGCTACTGTCCTACTGTAAGATTTTTTGGCTATTTCCTATTGCTAATTTGTAGAGTTTTAAGTTAGAACCCTTGTTGCCCTATTTCGCGTCTTCTTCTTTGGAATGAGCCGTATTCTGTGCACTGTACCTCGCAACATGTCTTCGAAAAGAAAGATGGCACACATATCTACTTCTGCACTGTACACCTGTTCATTGATAATTGCATGGATGTCCTTGCCATCAGATCCACCTCATTAGTTTTGCAGATTCTCACGTGCATGTTAATTGACATTAAAAACTGGTGGCATATGGTTGCAGATTCTCCGTATTTCCAATGAGTGCAAAAACAGACCATGTGCTGATTGACATGTGTCCCTTCCTCGCATGCAACTAAGAAAAAATCTTAATTTTGTCGTACCTTGTTTTCTTGGACACCACGTGGAAATGTTCTTTCTGAAAATGCAAATAAAATTTCATTCCGAAGATTATGACCTCATTCCGAAGACAAGTCTTCATTTCGAAGACAAATCCTCATTCCGAAGATTATGACCTCATTCCGAAGATAGGTCTTCATTCCGAAGACAAATCCTCTTTGCAAAATTTTCATTCCGAAGATAGATCTTCATTCCGAATATCAATCCTCATTCCGAAGATTAATCCTCATTCCGAAGATCAAGCTGTATTATGAAAGTAAATCGTCATTCCAAAGACACCCTCATTCCGAAGTTAGATCTTCATTCCGAAGACATATCTTCATTCCGAAGATGATGCAGCAAGTCGTCATTCTGAAGACCAAGTTTCATTCTGAAGACAAATTGTCATTCCGAAGACAATTTTTCTTTCTGAAGACAAGATGCAACATTCATTTTTCTGTCATTCTGAAGACAATTTCATTTCGAAGATAATACAGCAGGCACTATTTTTGGCATTCTTGTTCCGAAGATTAGGCAGAAATCAATATTGTCATTCTTAAAACATGTTTTTAAGTATGCCAACTCTTATGAATACCTTTTATGCTAATGGTTAATTGTCACATACTATATACCAATCATTTTACAATGAAGAAATGTAAGAAATATATACCTGATAAAAACAGTTAATGCCGCTTTGAAGAATGACTCGCTTTTGTTGATATTCTCACTGAGATTTTCTCGCAACATTTCAAAACAAGTGCACTAGGTGAATTTGTACAATGATGGTTCAAAAATTTCTCAAGGTTATGCATGCCAGAAAACTGGTTTTCATGCATACCAACCCAGTAGTGCCTTAAAAAGGTTTTCACTGCTGAGTTATTCATTTTTCTCTCTTTTTTTTTTTTTCTTGATTTTCCCATTTTTTTTTTTACCTCTCCTTTTCTCTCTTTTTTCTTTTTTTTCTTTATCCTGACTATGCCCATGAAGGAATTTCATGATTTCCCCTGAAACCATGCCCATGAAGGAATTCATACTCAAAATTTATTCATCTTTTTGTTTTCTATTTTTCTGATTTTTTTGTATTTTCTGTTTTCTTGAAATCCACTGATCATATTGATTGTTTTGAAGTGGAAGAAGGAATCTCTTCCACCTGCTGTGTATCCAAACTGTCAAGTTGCTGCAAGAACTCTTCTTTAGTCAGAGGTGTATGGTATACCCTGAGGCGATGTCCATTCACTACCAACTTTCTTCGTGACCCATCAATGGGGGATAAACGAGCTGCTCCATTGTTGAATACCTCTTCAATCCAGTAAGGTCCCAACCATCTAGTTCTCAATTTTCTAGGGAAGTCCTCATATTGAGAATCGAATAGTAAAGCCCAATCTCCTTGTTGGAGTTTCCTCTGCTGAATGTGACTGTCATGCCATAGCTTCCTCTGCTCTTGAATTACCTCAGTTTGGTGCAGAGCATCCAATCTAAGTTCATCCAATGCATTCAGCTACAGAATCTTGTCTATATGTGCCTGCGACAAGTCAATTCCAATTTCCAGTGTTGTGCGCAATGTTAGTAGCTCAAATTCAATAGGTAAGAGAGGCTTTTTACCAAAGACTAGTTCATAAGGTGTGAATCCAGTAGTGGACTTCCAAGTAGTATTGTAGGCCCAAACTGCTTCAGGTAGTTTGTCTAGCCAATTTTTCCTATGAAAAGCTACTATTTTTGTCAAGATGCGTTCTAGTTCTCCATTTTTTACTTCAACCTGGCCATTTGCTTGTGGGTGGTAAGGTGATAATTTCCTATGTTTGATTTCATACAATTCTGTAAATACTTTTATGACTTTGGATGCAAATTAGGGTCCTTGGTCTGTGGTGATAGACCGTGGAGCTCCAAATCTCTGAAAAATTTGAGTATACAAGAAATCAGCGACCTTCTCTTCACGAGCATGTTTGAAAGCACGCACCTCTACCCACTTTGTCAAGTAATCAGTGCATACTAGAATATGCACCTTTCCTTGAGAAGGTGGATCAATAGGTCCTACAAAATCAAGCCCCCACCTCTCAAATGGTTCTAAAACCATTTGAGGCTGCAGTGGCATCTCATTTGTATGAGTGGGTTTCCCCATTCTTTGGCATGCATCACAATGCCTGATGTACTTTTTCACATCCTTATGAAGAGATGGCCAATAATATCCTATCCCTAAGATTTTTCTAACTGTGCTTTTTATAGAATAGTGTCCACATGAGGGTTCATCATGACAAGCTCTAAGGATATCATACACTTCATCCTTTCGGATGCACCTACGTAACACATGGTCAGGATTGCACTTAAAAAGCATACCCTTAATCCACTCAAAATAAGAACTCTGTTTGATCAATTATTTTTTCTGTTTTGAGGTGAAATGTGGAGGAACTTTCCCTGTGGCCAAATAATTGGCTATATCTGCAAACCAAGGTGATTGAACTGATATAGCAAATAGTTTTTCATCAGGAAAAGTGTCATCAACTAATTCCCCTTCATCTGTGTTCTGCAACCTGGACAAAAAATCTGCTACAACATTAGCTTTTCCTGGTTTGTTGATTATGGTAATATCAAATTCTTGCAGCAACAACAACCAACGAATAATTCTTGCACTTACCATAGGTTTATTCATCAAATACTTAATGGTTGTATGATCTGTGTGAATAAATATTTGATAACCTGTGATATAATGCCTGAATTTGTTGATGGCATAAATCACTGCTAGGAATTCTTTCTCAGTTGTTGTATAATTTTTCTCTGCTCCTATCAAGTTTTTGCTAATGTTGTAGATGGTATAATGTTCACCATTATCAATTTGTCCTAATGCTGCTCCAATTGCTGTATTGGAGGCATCAGTTTGAATGTGAAATGGTAATGTCCAATTAGGTCCTCTAGGCACAGGTGGAGTTATCAATTTATCTTTCAGAGCTTCAAATGCTTCCTGACACTTTGCAGTCCAGGAGAATTCAGAATCTTTAGTCAATAAGGCAAACAGTGGACTGGCTATTGTACTAAAGTTGAGAATAAACCTGCGGTAAAAACCAATGTGTCCTAGGAAACTTCTGACATTAGTCTAAGTTTTAGGAGGAAGGAGGTTCTTGATAATTTCAACTTTCTTTGGATCAACTTGGATCCCTTCAGGAGAGATGTGATGACCAAGAACTATCCCTTCATTCATCATCATGAAGCATTTATCTGGATTTAAGGATAAGTGGTATGTTTCACAGAGAGTTAAGACTTTGTCAAGATTTTCCAATGTAAAATCAAAAGTTTGTCCACATACTCGTGAAATCATCCATGTAAATTTCAACACTTTTGGTGGTCGATCAGCAAAAATTGCTAGGACTGCTCGCTGAAAAGTTTCTGGGGCATTACACAAACCAAAAGGTAAAACCCTATAGGCAAATGTTCCCCATGGACATGTAAAATTTGTCTTTTCTTGATCTTTAGGTGCAATCTGAATTTGATTATACCCACTGAATCCATCAAGAAAACAAAAGTATCTTTTTCCAGCAAGAGTATCTAACACTTGATCTATGAAAGGTAATGGAAAATGGTCTTTGTATGTCACTTTATTCAATTCTCTGTAATCTACACATACTCTCATTTTTCCATTTTTCTTAGGAACTATTACCAATGGAGAAACCCAAAATGAATCCTACTTCCAAGAGTTTTTCAATTTCTTCCTTCACAATATCTCTTAAGGAAGGATTCAATATTCTTTGAAATTGTCTGACTGGCTTGACTTCTTCGGTATAGATCTTATGGGTACATATATCAGGATGAACTCCTGACATATCTTTGTAGTTCCAAGCAAAAGCATGAACATGCTTCTACAAAACAACTATCAATTTTTCTTCCTCTTCCCTAGTAAGCTGGCTATAGATGTTCAAAAATTTGCCTGGCTGGACTTCTATTTGTTTTGTATTCAGAAGGACTGAATTCACTCCTTCATACTTGGTGATTAAGGGATTAAGAGGACATTGCTGTGATTGGAGAAACGAAGCAGTTTCTATTTCATTTTTGCTTGATGGAAGCATTTCTTGTATGGAACAGTGAGAAGAAAAAAATAGATGATGGTGCCATCCATGTGATAGTGAAACAGAGTTTCCTTGTGATAGCACAGATGATTCATCTTCAAATTTTTGATTCTCCTCATTACTTATCAATTGTTGGGTATTTGTTGCTTCCCCTTCTAAACTTTGTTCATGCAGAACATTCATCAGGATTGTTTCATTTTCTAAGTTTTTTGTGTCACTGAGGTCTTCTGTGTGTTCTCTTACTACTAAGGTAGCTAGTGTAGAAATGACCTCTTCTGGTTCTTCATCTGAGTTAGAAAACCATAACTAGCCTGAAAATTTGCTAGATGGTTTTGCAGGAGGATATAAAGAAATTTGTTTCATCTCAATACCATTTGAAATGGCCATATTTCTAGATCTGTAGTCTATGAAGGCTGCTACAGTTGCAAGCCAAGGTCTTCCCAAAATAATGGGATATCCATGTGCTAAATTTCTTGGCTGTAAAACCAGAAAATATGCAGGGAATTCCCAAGAAGAAAATTCTATAGGGACATCTTCAATGATTCCTTCAGGTTTTGCTACTGACCTATCAGCCATTTCTAAAACTGTAAATGTGGGGCTGAGATGTTTGAGCTGTAATTGTTCCATTGTATCTTTAGTCATGACATTTATTGTAGCTCCTAGATCCACTAAAACATTTGATATTGGTACTGAACCTATGGTGACTGTGATAACTAGGCTTCCTGGATCACTATACTTTGGAGGTAGTAGTTTTCCAGATAAGAGATCAGCTATCTTCCCTTAAACCTTGCATAGTCTTGGGGAATGCTTTCTTCTTTCTTCCTGCTCTTTTAATGCACAAATTTTGGACAGTACTGTTGATTTCTGGTATTTCCTTAATGGCTTGCAATAAGGGCAATGAGATAGTCAACTTTTTGAGTTCTTTGACCAATTATGACTCAAAAATTTCTGGTATTGCATTAAGTCTTTCAGGATATGGAACTATCCTTGGTAATTGTTCTGCTTGTGTCTCTTTTTCTATTATTGGATCCAATTTTTTTGTTTCTTTTGTTGGTTGGATTCTCTCTGGTTTTGATGATTCTTGCTCTTCATTATCTTTGATTTCTATTAAAACTGGTTTAGGTACAACTTTTCCTAAACGGAGTTGAATATCACTACAATCAAGAACATTAATTTCAATATTTTCTTCAACTTCAGCCACATAGACAGGAGGTGTCTGTCTTACACTGTTTGGATTAGTGATTGGCTGAGCTGGAAATTGAGGTTGCTTCACTTGCTGTGTTTGCTATTTTTCTTGAAAATTTTGATTAGGTGCAGGCAACAAATGCTGAGTTTGACCTTGATTCCTTTGCTGCCTTGGATAGGACTGGTATTGCTGATTCCATTGTGGTTGGTTTTGCACCCAATGTGGATTAGTCTGATTTTGATTCCATGAGGGGTTGTTTTGATTCTGATTCCATGAGGGGTTGTTTTGATTCTGATTCCATGAGGGGTTGTTTTGATTCTGATTCCATGAGGGGTTGTTTTGATTCTGATTCCAGTCGGATTACTCCAATTTGATTGTGGCCATTCTTGGGAATTTGTCCATTGAGGATAATTCCAAGGACGTTGGGGTGGTTCTGATTGTCCCCAAGGCATAGTACCAGGATTATGCCCCCAATTTGTAGGAAAACGTGGGGGATTTTGATATTGAGAGAAATTTCCCCCTTGTTTTGGTCCAATATAGTTGAGTTCCTCGATCTGGTTTTCTAACACAGCTTTGAGTTGTGGTAGCAGGTGGCATTGATCAGTTGAATGCCTTTTTGAACAGATACTACAAATGGCTGAGATGGTTGTTTTATTCAAAGGACATTCCTGCAAAGCATGTTTACTTCTACATCTTGGGCAATAAATTGCCAAAGGTTTTGTATTTTTAGCTTTTGCAGAGATTTCCCCTAAAGTAGTGTTTAGATGCACTAGGATATCAGTTTTGAAATTTGCTAGTTCCTCTATTAGGTCCTTTACATCAGTGCCATTTGTGCGGTTTTTTCTTCTTCTCTGCTTAGTGCGAGAGTAATTCCTGCAGAGATCCATAATTTCCTCATTAATGAGAGTGGTTACATCCCCTTTTCCCATCAAATCTAGAACTTCTCTGGATTCATCTTGTAATCCTCTCAAAAAGATAGTTTTACACAATTCTAGTTCTACTAGTCCACATCTCCTTTGAACAAAGGAGAACCTATCAAGGTAATCTTCCAAGGTCTCGTCATCTTCCTGCTTGATTCTAAATAACTCATCTTTTCTATTCCTTACACGGTAGTATTCCTGATATTTGTCTAAAAAGACAGCTCTCCATTTGATCCCGTGTTCTTATGGAATTTGGCTCTAAGCTCATGAACCAGCATAATGCTGAATCCTTGAGAGTTGAGGGAAAAACCTTAAGTTTTTTATTGTCATTTATATAATCATAAGTCTGACACACTACCTTGAATTCAAACAAAAACTGGTCAGGATCTTCAGATACAACACCTCAAAATGTGGGAAGTACTGAAGGTGAAATGGTCTTCATGGGAGAGTTTTGTGTTGGATTCAGATGAATAGGATATTCAAATGTTCCGGACGGTTGGAGCACATCCCGATCATCCCCTTCATTATGAACATAGCCATGCTTGGCCATCTACATTGCCTGCCATAGTTTCTTGTTTCTTAGGAGAAGTTAAAGCTTCCCAAATTTTTCTCTCAAGAGGTCCAAGCTTTTTTGTTGATGAGTCTGATGAATTATCTTCCTTAAGATATTTTGTTGATACAATTGGTGATTTTCCTTTCTCAAAATGTTCTACTGATGGTGAGACTGGTGATTTTTCTATCAGTCTTTCAGGTAGTTCAAACACAGGTGATTCACCCCTTAGGCATGAAGATTTCCTTAATGGTACAAGCCAGGGATCCTTTGGGGTCTCCCTAGACTTACTCATTCATGTTTACTCCTAAATGACATAAATTAAGTCAATAGTTGTTATCTTACTCTGCTGTTATATTCAGATTTTAACCTGAATGTTCATAGTTTAGTCTGATTACAACTATTGGACTATTTGTTTTCTTTTGGCAACACTATATCCCTGGAAACGGTGCCAAAATGATGCGTAGTCATTATACCATCATTAATTCTCAATGAATCTGTCAATCCAGGGCAGTGTATAAGGCTATCTGCGAAAGAAGAAGTGAAACAGCTATAACTTAGGTCAATCTAGGGCAAAAAGTCTTTATTGGTGGAACTGGTTTTGTGGGGGGTTTTGGAGCATTATTATCTCTAAATTGCATGAATTAAATCTTAATCTAAGTTGTAGAATTGGAAACTAATCATTAACTACAGAAATGAAGTCCTAATTACAATTGCAGAATGAGACCTAATTATACTACATAATTAATAGTTGCAGAATTGAAAGTCTGATCCTAATTGCAGAAAGGAAATCTAATTACTTTTGCAGTAAAGAAAGTCTAGATCTAATGTGGAAATAAAACTATAAAAATTCTATAACAGAAGGTTGTCAATCCTCTGTTCAGATTTTGACAGCAAAACACAAAAATGCAGGAAATTACTGAAAAACAGTAAATTCTGGAAATAACAGTTCTAAAAATAAAGTGAAAGCTTGGCTGAAAGTAAGATTGCAACTAAAACATTAAGCACAAGATTTATTTTAACATGAATGAACTAATACTGCAAATATTGTCAACTTATTCACAAGCAATTTACATAACAAGTTCTGCAACTCATTCTGCTGCAGCAAAATCAGAATAAAAACCTGTTCTGTTAGTCCTCCTCCTAGGTCTGGAAGTGGCCAGCCTCTTTGTCCAGAAGAAGGTGTAAGTCTCTCTCTATTTCTAAATCTTAATCACACTCATTTACAAGTAAATTGAAATAGAACTGGTGCACTTTATTGATCAAAAGACATGATTACAAGAATTCTGCTGAAAAACTGTTACAGGACTGTAACAGTCAATTTCTAGTTATACTCTGTATTTTTTGCTAGCTTTCTCTATATTCTATCTTCTGCTACTTCTCTACCCCCTTCTCTACATAGCTCAACCTGAATGGGAGCAATATTTATAGCTATCCTATGATCTAATTACAAACAAAGAATATCTCAAAAGATCTAATCCTAAAATGCTGCAACAAATTCTGGTTTTATCCTAGAAGATGACTAAAACCTGATCTTTCCCTTAATGATGGATTTGGTCGGAAATGATGGCAAAGATAGATGGAGGATATTTCTCTTTACTTTTTCCAACCTTTATTTCCCTTTTTTTGCCTTCAAAAATTGGTCAAAAAGGTCAAAAACACATTCTGTTCTTCATTTCGAAGATAAGTGGCTTCATTCCGAAGACAGTGCAGTTTTCATTCCGAAGATCGCTCATTCCGAAGATACTGCATTCTCATTCCGAAGATACTGCATGCTTCATTCCGAAGATCCGCTCATTCCGAAGATGCTACTTTCTTCATTCCGAAGATCCGCTCATTCCGAAGATGCTATGTTTTCTTCATTTCAAAGATATCTGTTCATTCCGAAGATGCTTCGGAATGAACAAATGTATGCTTTCCATTGGTTTCTTCTACATCTCTCAGGTGGGTTATCTCTTAAGATCAAATTCTAATGGTCTCCATTCCTTTCCTCATGTGAATTCCATGCCTTGCTATTTATGGACAGCTGGCTGGAATTTACATGGGAAAGACCAGTTTTTGCTGCACAGCAACAGTTTGCTTGCACTGTTGCCAGATTTAGGTGAAGTAAATGCTTGAAACAAATCAAAATATGATTAGTGAAATGCTGCTATTATTCTAAGCATATCTCATTGTAGCAAATCATAACAAAAATAACACAAAACTATGCAAAAAGCTATAAAATTAGCATATAATATCTCAAATACATTGATCATGCAAAATGGTTAATATACAACATATTAAATCAACTTAACTAACATATCAGATAAAACATAAGAGTTTATAGGCATTTTTAGTGTACAAAACATGTTATGATTGAGGCATTTCTAGGCCTCATCAATCCATCTGCTAATTTTACAACCATTCATGTGAAAGTGCTTTCGCACTCAGCAATATGTCGTGAAGCTTTTGATAATCAATAATCAGTCAACATGATCAACATCGAACCAAATCAGGATTGGTCCTTCACAGCCAGAAGTTTCTTGCAAAAAATACCTTGGGGGTCATTGATCTCCCAAGGACCCATACAGTGTGGTGCGACCATATACCATAGAGTTTTTCCTCAATCCATGTTCACTACCTCAAAAATGCAGGAAGAGCAAGTTATCTATTCTATAGAAGCTATGGCCTATCAGGATTAGCTTTCCCAACTGCAGGACTTCCTGAAGCTTGGAATAATACCTCAAGGTTTTTTGCATGCCAAAAGGTGGACATTTAAATAGAGAGCAACAAGATACATTTTTCTAGGAGAAATCCTCTACAAACGAGGATATGATGGAGTATTGCTCCGTTGTCTTGAGCCCTAGGAAACATCTTGGGTAGTTTCACAAGCTCATGATGGAATTTGTGGAGGCCATTTTAGTGGCATGGCCATCATTAAGCGCATCTTGATAATGGGTTAATATTGGCCCATAATGGAAAAGGACTACTGTGAGTATGTTAGGAAATGTAGTAAGTATCAGCGTCATGCAAATCTAATGCACTTAACATTGCAAGCTTTGCAGCCCATCCAGGTAACATGGCCATTTTTGTAATGGGTACTAGACTTGATTAGGAAAATCTCACCCCCGTCCTCATGCCAACACATATTCATCATAATGGCCACAAAATACTTCACTAAATGGGTAGAGGCGATCCTATTAACATCAACAACTGGACCAAGGATTGCGGATTTTATACTCCACAATATCATAAGTCATTTTGGGATCCCTTCTAAGGTAATATTGAATAATGGGGCATATTTTAAGAACAAAAATGTGCATGCTTTAATGAACAAATATCATATTTAGCATAGTTTTTCAATGCCTTATTATCCACAAGCAAACAAGAAAGTAGAAGCCTTAAATAAAACAATAGTCTCCATTTTGAGGAAGACAGTGCAAGAAAATCACAAGGATTGGCATATGCAATTGCCTCTTGCACTATGGGCATACAGGACTAGTATACGGATGCCCACTGGGGCAACACCATTTTCACTAGTATATGGTACTAAAGCCATCATGCCTCTAGAGTTGGAAATCCCGACTCTACGCATAGCACTAAAACACTTCATAAATGATGAAGTTGTGCGGCAAGGCCGCATTGATCAATTGATGCTTCTTGATGAACACTGAGTCAATGCTTTAGAGCATCTATGTGTTTACCAAGATCACCTTGCGTGAGCTTACAATATTAAATTCCACCTAAGGGAATTCAAGGTTGGAGATCTAGTGCTCAAAGAAAACCAACAAAATTCAAATCTATCGCTGCATTTGCGAGATAAGTTTGCAACAAACTGAATAGGTCCATACATGATTTCATAGAGAGTTGGGCCTAGAGCATATCGCCTTATATCATTAGATGGTGTTGAAGATCCTGAACCTCTCAATATTATTCACTTAAATATATTTTACATATAAAAACACAAAAACATTCAAATATTTCATAAAACATTAAAAACATTCAAATATGTCAAAAATAAAAAACATTCAAATATGTCAAAAACACAAACAAATCATAAAAGCATAAAATATCAAAAATACAATCAAATCAAAGGCTCCAAGGGTAATTCATATCACTTGGTCAAACATCAATAAAAAATCTCCAAGGGTAATTTATACCGCTTAGTCAAAAATCAATTTAAAAGGCTCCAAGGGTAATTCATACTGCTTGGTCAAACATCAATCAAAAATCTCCAAGGGTAATTCATACCGCTTGGTCAAAGATCAATTCAAAAGGCTCCAAGGGTAATTCACGCCACTTGGTCAAAAATCAAATAAAAAAGGCTCCAAGGACAATTCATACTGCTTGGTCAAAATCAATAACAAAATCCCCAAAGGCATAATAAGCCCTTTGGTCAAATTAATCAAAAATACAAAAACTATTGCACTTTACATTTTGCATCCACATAATTGCATTGCATGTTCACATACATTACAAGATATGTCATGAGATTCTTAAAAGTGATACCACAATTTGTTGCACAAGTCATTCATATCCATACCTCCATCCACATGTGTGTAATTGTGTTTTTCAACACAACCATTATTTGTTTCTATACATAATATACTAAGGCTTTTCGGTTAGTCAACCAAATCTAGTAATCTTATCAAATTTTGAGGAAAACAACTTTTATTAGTAGAAGGAAAGGCCTAGATGTGATAAAGCCTTGGATATTCAAGATCCCATCACTAATTGAAACACTAAAATCCTAGCTGGTACAAGGAAAAGATGAAAGCTACAAAGCTATCTAGGTTACCTTAAGTGAAAAGGATTATCCTTGCTTATCCCCCTATGCAACTGGTTTAAAAGTGTTGAGAATTGGCAAAAGGACAAGCTTTACCCTATCAAAATCCCTTGCTTAAATCAAAACAAGCAAAATCCCAAAGCAAAGTACATATTCAAAAGGCCAAGAATACAGTCCAGATTTCAAAGCAAAAATCCGATACACAAATCATATATTCAAAATACAAAAAAATCAAGCTCAAGAAAAAATCAATAAAAAATAAATAGTGATTTTCATCACTACATATGAGAAAAATAAACAGTGATTATCATCACTACAAAAAAATCCCCGCTCAAAGAAAAAAATCAAAATAAAAATAAACAGTGATTTTCATCACTACATATGAGCAAAAATCCAAAGCCAAAAAGAAGAGAATAAAGCTTGAATCCCTAGAATTCTCAGCATTGTACAAAACTGGAAGGAGAAATCCTTATGCATGATGATATGTCTACCACAACTACTTCATGCATTTGTGTAGACCAATGTTTGAATGTGGATGAGCTAGCTTAGGTAACCCAATATTGCCTAGTGGTATATTCCAACTAAGTCCAACATAAGGATGAGATTAACACTTGAGGATCCCTGATCTTAGAAATGGGCTGAAAGAATCCCTCCTGACATTGCAGGAAATGCTTGAGTTCTACCTCAAAATATACAATCACTTGCACACACAGGGATCATGAAAAACTAGGTCCATGGTAAAAGCCTTACTTTTCAAAAGTCTAAGTGGTAAGTAGACAGTTGTTGATAGGGTAACTAGAGTATTTGAACATCTGAAAAGACCCAAAAATTCTTACATAGCAACAAATCATAACATCATTCACACCAAAAAAATTTTGATAATATTTTATAAATTAGGGGGTATCAACATAGTAGGATAGATACCTCATATATATTAGAAATAGTATATAGACGGCCACTGACTACTTTATATCTTTTAATTTATAGAAATTTATTAAGAAGATACATTACACACAATTACATCTCATATAAGAATACTTAATCAATTCTTATGATAAGAGTGATTATTTAAATTCATGATTATATTTTTTTACTTTTTGTGGTATCACCCATTAAGATTGTCAATGTCATATGCATTCCGTATATTTTAAGTGATTAGATCATATAGGTTCATTTATACCATTCCATCACATAATTTAGATGCATATAATTAAAGCAAATGTAAAACATGCATTCAACAATAACATTTGCATCCGCAAACACAAGTCATTAATCATCCATAAACCACATCATGAAACATATAGGCAATATCCATTTGCACACAATCATAAATTCATCATACATCATCAAAATATGTTGCATCATATCATCAAATCATATAAGCATCCACAAATCCATCTAAGCATCTTCAAATATCATCTATCATCTAACATATCCATCAAATCATCATAATATCATCATCGCATCATATCATAAAATAAAATAACAAAAACATAAGCAATAAATGATACACATAATGAGTCATAAAAGGTAAATCTATCATAAAAATATGTGTTTCAAGTCCAATGGATATACAAATATACCCATGGGCTATAGTCATGTAGCTTAGTCAACCTCAAAAATGGATCAAGAACCAATTAGAACATCAATCAAGTGTGGATCCTAAGCCCCCTGCATCACCTCCTCCAATGCCACCTCCCCCTATGGCGGTGTCGCGAGTTGAGTGACATGAGCCTGTAGGTATCTCTATCCAAGTTCAGGTCCATTGGCTAGGACAGGCGAAAGACTACCCTGAGGTAGAGTGCTCATTGACCTACAAACCACCTGCATCTGCTGGATCCTTAGGGACAATCCTGTGCCTCCTAAGCTACATCTGAAGGAGGGTAACATGATCTGTAAGACCCCAAATCTAAGCCTCATGCTCATCCAATAAGGACTATAGCCATCCCACATCTACCCTCGAGCTTGCTGCTAGAACCTATTGTGGTGTAGAAACAGGAACAAAAAATTGCATCCTTACATCGCCACTCCTGATAGTAGCCTACAGAGCCTATATCTATGTTGTGAGCTGCTCAATCGTAGCATATCACCACTATACCTGAATATTAGTAGCCTAGAGCTTAGTCTTGACCTCATGCAACTATGCTCTTAGAGAAGGGTCTCTCTCCTCGAGCTCTAACTCCTCCTCCTCCTCAGGAACATCATGATCCTCTACTACCACCTGCTCTACCAGCTGACCCCATACCTCGATCTTGAATCAAACCCTGCGTCCTATCGGATCTATGCCATCACACTCACCATCATCCTCGCATCCTAGACTATCGATTCCATGCCACATATGATCACCCCACCACTGAGATTAGGCCTCAGTAACTCCCCTAGTCATTATGGGGTCTACGACTGGGGCATCCTCCTCATCTACAAGCTTTGTGACCTATCATGGAGGTAGGTCCCTCTCTACTATAAGGTGCATGTATAAGAATTGTACCAAGGACACATCCTACTATAATCCGTACTAACGAACAACTCAAGAGTAGAAGAAATACTCTCAGATGGCAATCTTATGGCCAACGAGCCATCGCTCAAATTGTGTCCTAGCAGTAAAACTTGCTAGATCATCCCAAACTGGACACTCATAATACAACCACCACACAACATATTCGACCAACAAACTGGTGAAAGCATCAGTGTAGTGGGATAGCTTCCCTACAAAATTATAGCTCTTATGATCCTCATGCTCTTGAGCCCATCTAGCAGCATAGCATTGTGTCCGAGCCTTAATAGATGTAATCTCGGCTAGGAGCCCCTTAGGGCGATCTACCTTAATGTGCTCCCATCCCCAAATCTATAAGATCAAACTACAAGCAATGCTGACACATCCTCATTGATGGATGTGGTACAACTCATCATAGCACTGAGCCAATAGAGATCTATCCCATGCATATATGATAGGCTCCTCACTATCCAGTAGGTCCTACAACATCGCTAGGAGGTTCTAAGGGAACCTCAAACCTGAGTAGTCTAGGATAAAAATGTTGTTGATCACCATTAGCAAAACAGCATGCCTCACTGTGAAAACACGAGCATCATACCAAGTCTTGATAGATACTCCCTCGGACCTAGTCTCCTAGAGGGCTTGTGCAGAGCATGCTCCAAACACCCAAGCATAGATGACCACCTGATCAGTAGTGGCTGATGAAATAATGGTCAACCCATCAAATGGGATTCAAAAAATCTTGTAAACATCCTTCGACGTGATAGTCATCTCACTGGGTAGAATATGGAAGATGTTGGTCCATGGGTCCCAACGATGGGCTAAGGTTGTAATATATGCCTGATCGGCCATAATGTGTGGCAACCTAATAACATACTGCAGCCCATAGGCCTTAAACCACTCCCAATCAGTGTCTTCAAATCTAGGAAGTAAGTCAAGTAGGAGCTTCGGGTCCCGAGCCCGAGCAGTGAGGATCTAAACAAAGCTGAAGAAAAACAAAATATAACTACAATGCATATAAGGAATAATTCATAATAAACATGAAAATGATGCAAAAGGGTATGAGTTACTCTAAATCTAAGCAAGAAAATAATAAATTGCACCTAATAAAAGCAAAAATTCAAAAAACAAATCATAAAATCAATACACAAAATGCAAAAACAAGGCTCAATCTTTAGCCGTTGTGGCCTACAATAGTTGTTGGAGGCAACAGCGGACAAGGCCCAACGATCAAATTTTTGACTGTTGGGATTCAAGCTTGGCTGCTCTGAGCGATAGTGGCTTAGAGACGACTGCTCTGAGCTACAGCGGCCAAGGTGCAGCATGGCAAACCCGTGAACCCTTGGCCAGAAAAACAAAAAAAATTACAATTGACAAAATAACTTAAGCAAAACAACAAAATGGAGAGAAAGTAAACAAATTGGAAAATAAATCCCCTACCCAAGCATCGAAACTAATCTAAGTTTGAGAATGCCCAAAATGGCAGCAACAGGTGAATAATGGAAAATTATCAAAAACCCTAGGCTAAAGCCATTGACAGATTGCAAAAATTGGGGACCAACCCACCATGGCAAAAAGGAACCTAAGGCTAATTATGGAGTTTGTTCGTTGCCAGCAGGTTTAGTGATGTTCATTTTTCTCATTTCTTAGTGAAATTGAATTTTACTTAAGCAAAGAAAAGAGAGCTAGGGTTTTGAAGATAAATACCTAAGAATCTTTGGATCCTCCAGCAGCTGATGTCTCACCCTGTGTAGCCATATCCTCAGGACCAGCAAGTTTCGAAGTCGCAACCGTCGTCGTTACACCAGATCTCTGAAAATAAAATATTGAATAGTGAAAATGATAGGTCAAAACCCTATGATTGCAAGTTTTATATTTCCTTAATTATGCCTTGGCCGCTACTGACGTTAGCGGCCTAAAATTCTTGGCCACTCAAGGCGACAATGGCCATAGGCAGGAAATCAAAGGCCGCTAGACCTGACAGCATCCATGTCCATAGGTCAAAATTAAGCAGTTCCTTCAATAAGAGAATAAAAAAAATAACAAATAATCACACTTTGATGGTTTAGGATCATCATAATGTTCAAAATAACAAAAATATTCACATAAAATTACAATCTCAAGAAAGCCTCGTATCTAGTTACCTACTCTATCCACTCGGCGATTGTAGTGATTTGCACTCCATGTATTTTGGTGGGATGAGTAGGCAACCATAAGGCCACTTGGGGAAAAAGCAACTCATTTTAGAATTATGATATATCACCCTTCAAACCTAAATAATATCAATATGGTCGGACTACTTCACGGATGCGAAGGGGTCATTCTAATTCCCCTATGACATCAAAAACATTAAGTCAAAGTGATACAATCTAAAAATAAATATAATCACTCATCCTAACTCCCTAAGAAGGCTATTGATAGCTGGAATGTTCCTCGAGATAGGGATGGATGATTATCATAAGCAATTGGAATCACACTTGGATGTGGGATTGCCCATTAAAAGCAACAAATGCTAGAAAGGAACCAGATTAGTCATATTGGTCAAGCGACTTGTCGCTTCAATCATTGTTGTAGACACCAAAATCCAGCCACTTGTAAGTCATCTATACCTTCCTGCCAGCCACGTGTCAGTCATCCATCCTTCCCGCCATTATTTGGCCCAAATCCACACTTTCCCACCATTATTTGGCCCAATTTCACTTTTCCCGCCATTTTTCATCCCCAAATTTATTTAAATTAATATTTATATATATATTTTAATATTTTAATATATTTTAATATATATATATATATAAATAAAGTTTAAGTGATTTAATCTGAGCCGTCCATCCTTCATTTAATCTCATCCGTCCATCCATCTTAATCCGTTTCACAACCTAGATTTATTCTCTACCCTTGGATCCACTTTAATCTTAGCCACACGTTCAAAGTGTCGTTAAAACCCTAAAGTGTGCCCTAAGAGTAGATTATAAATTGAGTCACCTTGATGGCTCAAACCCTATCTATCTCTTCGGCTAAACCTACTTATCTTCCCTATCTAAGTCTGGAGTTGGCTATTGCTGTTAATCCTGAGTCTTATGAGTCTTCTACGGCCCTAAGTCTGAACTAAACCCTTTCGCCGCATCCATCGCCGTCGCCTGGTCTCGCCGCGTTAACAGGAAAAGGTATAGATTCGTCTAAAGCAAGTAATCTTTCTTTATGTATTAATCTGTTGTTGAATTCTGCATTCTGTTTATTTTTATTTCATAAATCTAGGGTTTTAGACTGTTTCTGAGGGCTCACACAGTGGAGCCCTCTTATTAGTTTCTAACTCTTTGATAATTTTAATGTGTGAGGGATTCTAGTGGTAGATCTGATTTGTTGATAGCAGCTGCTTAAGCTGGAGTGGTCCGAGCCAAAGGATACAACGAAGCCCACTCATTATGTTGAGGTTAAGGATACATTCTTCGGAGACGCCACCACATTGTGCCAGCTAGGGTTTCGGAGAACCCTAGCACAAATTGTAACTTTGTATCACGAAAAGGGTTACAGGCCCTGTTGTACTTAAAAGGAGTTTCTAAACTCCATTGATTAATAAAAATCATTCATTTTGTACAACTGTTCTGCATTCCTTTATTGTGATTTCTTTATTTCTGTTTGGCGTTGTATCTTTAATCTACAAATGGCGATCACGGTGGGACCCCCTAGGGTTTCATGTTTTTAATACTTGCTTTACTGATCTATTCCTATTTTTGTTTTATTTTGCAAGTTCCGAAAATCGTGAAATTCGTTGTTCCAGCGAACTAGGGTTTCTGAGGAGTTTGCAGAAAATGCAGCAGACGCAGAGCGGCGTACGGAAGTCCGATCCGAAATGCAGAGGTGCGTTTCAGCTGCGTCAGACTCCCTTGGGCGTTTGAAGGCAGTTTTACAGAAAAAGCGTAGGCTTACGAGTAAGTGCGTTTTTTTTTTTTTGTTAAACTGTACTTTTTACGTTTTTGGTTTTTCTTTGTATTCTGTTTCTTTTTCAGATCATTGCTTTAAAATGAACAAAAACTAAGTAATCTGGAAAAGAACAGTTAAGCTGTATATACATTTTTTTTGTTACATTTTTAGTTACATTTTTTGCATTGCATTATTGGTTGTTGCTTGCATAAAAAAAAAAAAATTGCATACCTAGCTGCATATTAGAATAGCTACGAATTATCTGTTTTAGTTATCTAAGTAGGACTATTGATTGGATGTCAATAGTACTCCTGCCATTGGGTGATTCCAGGCGAGAGAAGTGGACGAACCTTCCGGTTGCTCCTTTGATATCTGATATCATTGGTAGGCGGGGGGTTTTAAACGGTGTACTCCACTTCTTCAGAGGAAATGGCATATTTTCAGTGGCCTCTTGCTTAGATCATTAGAACTTTTGATTTATAGCTTTGTATGTATACATTAGACAACTAAAACACTTAAAATAAAATTCTCTGCATTTCATATTGCATTTAAAACAGTAATATCTGGATTTCATCACCAGGTATTGCTTGAAGTTTAGTGACGGTGGAATTCATCTCCATCCATTAAACTTCTGCCTCAGACACCATAGGTCACCCCCGAGCAAACTTGCTTGGATTTCATCACCGGTAAGAATCTCGTTGTCCTTTCCTAGCCATAGTTTTTACCTTTTTTTTGTGAATAATTCAAGATTAGATCACATGCAAAACTCATAAACCGGACACTTAAAATTTACTACAGATTAAGATCGAGAAAATAAGTAATTAACCGCAGGTAAGACACATTGGTTGAAACCTAGGTTGTGACTGTTTTATGATAATTTCTTTAGTGTAAATTTATCATTCAAGTTTTGCATTCTTCTTTTCTGAATTTGTTTAGATTTATTGCGTTATGGTCTTAACAAGGAATCAATCTAAAGTGTTAAATCTAAATAATCAAATGAATAATTCACAGAACATCCCCACCACCAACATGACCACTTATCCTAGTGAATTTCGAGGCGAGGTTCGCTCGCAGGTCTTTCACGTCCTTCTACCGTCTATCGCATGGCCATGCCCATGGAGGAAGACAATTCCTGTCATATTACCCACATTGATATGGCCCAAGTGCAAACTCACTTAAGAGATGGCATTGGTTATGTCCTTGAGCCAATCCAAGATTCCCCTATGCAAGATTCTATTTTTTAGCAGGATATTGCATCAACCATACCCGTTGGTTTCACTCAGGTCTACACTAACCCTTTTTTTGAGGCTAATGTTGTATCTGCTCAGTCGGCTTCATCTCCAACATCTTCCCAGATGCTCAATTGTCCTCCTTTGGAGACAAATGTAGTGTCTTCCCGACCACTTTCTCCTCCATTTAACCGGGTGTACACCAATTCTCTCTATGAGGCTGGTGGAACCTCCTCTAGCCATGACCAATTTCAACCCTCTTCTTCCCAAACCATTTATGGTTTCACCCTACCTGGGGCACAGTCTACTGTTTCTTCCCAGGTACCGCCTACTTCAACCACCTTCATTGCCCCTGCTATGCAGTCTCCTGTGACTACCATGGCAGCCTGCCCTCCACCTTCATCCAATCATCCCACCTCCCTTGGGTTAGAAATTAATAAGGTTAGGGAGTACCTCGACAAGTTGCTTCAGCAACAACAGCAACAAAATGCCCAACCACCTGTCGTAGTAAATCCTACACCCCAACCAATTTCTACCCAACCAGCTTTTCTTAGCTCAGGCCCCACACAGGTACCCCAATCTTCGGTGGTGTCCATTCCTACCCCACCTTTCTCCCAACCTGATCCAGTTCATCATTCACCCCAATCACCTTCTTTCCGGTATCATCCATACCAACAACTTGTCCATTCCACACCGCCTAATCCAGGCAATTTCATCCCATCTCATCATTTTTCCACTCCTCCATTGCATCATCATAATCATCAAACGAATCAAAATTTTCATGAAGATTCTCGACTCCATGCTATGCAACAACAGATTGACAACCTTATGCTCAACATGCCTGGCTCATCTAGTCGAGAAACCTACGCTAAGGTCGTTGATCAATCAACCAATTCATCCTTCGGTACCTTCACCGCCATATCCGACTGATTTCACATTACCGAAGTTTGACAAATTTTGAGGAACCGAGGATCCTCATGAACATGTGAGCTCATTCATGCATGACTGCTTTAGAATCCAAAATAATGACGCTCTTATGCTCAGAACTTTTCCTCGAGACATTAGGAGGAGATGTTGTACAATGGTACAATCATTTACCTCACCATAGCATTTATGCTTACGAGCAATTGATTAATCTATTTTTAGAACGATTCTCCCTAAATGTACAAAGGAAAGTCTCATTGTCCGACTTATACAAGCTCAAGCAACATGACGATGAGGCTGTTTATGACTTTGGAAACCGTTGGAGGGCTATCATTAATAAATTGCCATTCTCCCTACCAATGGAGGAGTTAACCAAAATGTTCACCCAGAGTTGTCTAAAACCTATCTCTTGGTTACTCCAATTACAACAATACGGGGACTTTTGAAGAGGCTTTGGCCCAAGCAAGTATCATAGAAGACATTAAAGTCCAAGAGGGTGTTTTAAAACCCCGTAGAAAAGAATGGCAACAAAAGGGCCAACAACGAAATAATAATTATGGCCAAAACAAACAAGCACGAGGCTAGTACGGCCTCAAATGTTAACCAAGTTAATCAAGTGGTGGCGAGCCTGACCCGTAATGGCTCAACAACAACAAGTAATGCAAAGTCAACCGCAACCAATTGCTTATCATGCGGTACCCGCCCCTCCTCAACTTGACTCACAATCTTGGGCCAACCATGGAAACTTGACCTTGGCAAACAAATCGTCCCAAGCGACAGTTCACACCTTTAGATGAACCATATGCGGTCATATTCAACAAGTTATATAGCACAAATCGAGTTAACTTTACCGAGTTTAAACCTTTAGAACCATCTAGAAGGGGGAAGTATTACAAGGAGTACCTATTTTGTCCTTATCATAGGCAAAATGGGCACGATATCAATAATTGTACGACTTTCAAACATGTGATCCAAGATCTTATTGAGATTGGAGCCATTAAATTGGATAGCCCCTTAGCCCAACAAAATCAAAATCTTGGTGTATTTCAAACACCCCTTCCACATCGGGAGGAAGCTCCAACAACTTCAGGGGGAGTAACTCGGGTAACTCCTCCTAATCAAGTCAACCATGTACAACAATACCAAGGTTTTGTGGGTACTATTAACGTAGTAACCCGGGGTCAAAGGGCGAACCAACCAAATCGAGGCTGAACCACGACCACCTGTACAAACCCCCAGTCCACCTCAGGTAACAGTGACCCAACGACGTGCTAGTACTTCTCAACAACCGCTAAATCATTCTACTCAACGCCAACGACCCATCATGTCATTGAGTAGCCGATTAACTACCAGTTTAAAAATGGCTTCTACCAAGTTATCGATCTATGACCTCATTCAACAATCTCCCCCGCATAGAGAGGCATTAATGGAAATATTAAAGTCAATCGAGCTTCAAACTCAAGATACTAATGCCTTCAACAACTTTGTGGGGAGTATTCAAACATGCATGGAGCCCTCCATCACTTTCTATGATTTTGAAATCAAACCTTTGTCAAAAGAAAGTATAGATCCTCCACTGCATATCATGGCCAAGATCGATCACAAGCCATTCAAGAGAGTCTTAATTGACACCGGTTCCTCAATCAATATCATTACAACATCGGCGTTGAGTCATCTAGAGCTATCGCCATCCCTTATCACCAAGTCGACTTTTACTCTTAAAGCATTCAATGATGCTTTATCTTCCATGGTTGGCACGGTTATCTTGCCCATTGAGGTAGGGGCCCAAACTTTGCATACCTTGTTTCACATCTTGGAAGGGTCCATGGCATACAATGTATTGCTTGGACGGCCTTGGCTTAGGGAGATGAGATGTGTCCCTTCTATATTGCATCAATGTCTGAAGTATGTATATGAGGGACAGAGGTTCATTGTGTACCTGCTCGACATTGAACCCTTCAAACATTGCAACTATGTCTCAAATCCTTATGAGATTGTGTTGCCATCCACTCATCTTTTCTTGACCCCATCTACTTCTTCTATACCATCTTCTTCTAAATCTCCCATTCTCGAGGAGCTACCCATCATATCGCAACCATCTTCCTCTTCCGCTATTCCATCTCATTCACCACTTTCTTCATCTCCTAATCTTCCTTCTTCTTCATCGGTGACCACATGCACATGTGGCCATGACCAATCATCTCTTTCCACGTCATTACCCCCTTCTTCTACACCTTCTTCAACATCACCTATTATTCCTCCATCTTCCCAACCATCACCGGTGATGTTTCACAAGTCGGTGAAGCATCAACCCAACCAAATCCTTCCAATTCTTCTATCCCACATTCTTCTATTCCATCATCTAGTCCATCTCCCTCCCAAGTCAAGGTCCATCTAACTGATGAGGTATTGGTGAGTATGCCATCCAAGATGTCCACATCACACCGTTCAATGTGCAAACGCGGTTAAAGATTTTGGTCGTCCACATGACCAACATTTATCCATTGGATCGGTTTATAACATGGGTTCTATGCCAAATTCCATTAATTTTGTATATGGGGGAATAGAGTCATCTTCTAGTCCTACCACCATACTAGAACCCAAGCATCCAGTCCCTGCCAATATCGAAAGGATGGAGGGTTTTCCCTCTCGCTATTTCCACAGACATAATTGGCAGCAATTTGGCCTAGGTCGATACGAGCAAGGGGTAGCTGAACGCATCGATATGCCATACCGAGAGACCCATCGAGCGTTTTGGTCCGGGCTACCAACCACTTCCATCCCTTTCTTCTTTTGAACAAGCTTTTCAAAGCATTAATCTTAATTCGGAAGAAGAAATCCTCCACCCCGACGAATCCGAAGATGAAGCCTATGAAGAATTTGACGTCATGTCAAATGGTGATGAATATGAAGAAGAGTCGGCGCCCATTGTTCCCCTCACTTGAACAAGACGAGTTTTATCTCCAATTGTTCCCTCTCCAAGAGGCCATCTTTCGCTTGCTTCTTCCACAAGAACGAGGTGAACCACCCCCTCCGCCACATCCATAAGCCATAATCCAAACCCGTATTATATGTATATACTAAAATAGTGGTTTTCACCACTACCAAAAAAAAAAAAAATCAGAAAATTCCCAAAAAAAAAAAAAAAATATCAAAATATATAAAAATACTTTATTGCTTTATGTATGTGTGTAATAGTGGTTTTCACCACTACAAAAAAAAAAAAAAAACTCAAACTACAAAAAAAAAAAAAAAAAACTGAAAAACTATGTTGTTTTGCATTTCAGGTCTTCTGAGGTCTTCACCGGTTTTCCCTTCCATTCCGCCCATCCTTTCTTCCATAAGTCGACAATGAATTTTGAAGACTTATTCACCCCGCTCCATAATCCATATGATCCGGATAAGCCAATCCCGATCAACCCAAACTTGATTGACATGGATCGGATTTCATCTCCTCCATCTATTTCGGAGTTCATCCTTTTCGAGGAATTGTTAAGGGCTTATGCAAACTACATTCCTCCTTCACCTCCACATTCACCTTCATCTTCTAAGCCGAGAGGTCTTCCGGGCGAGACATAGACGAGAGCAAGGCACGGGAGCTTGATGACATTTTAGATGACATAAATCTGATCCCTACTCCCCATCGGCTTGAGGAAGGTTCCCACATGTCTATTGAAGAAACTATCGATGTAGACCTTAGTACGGACCAAGATGGCACCCAAATTGTGAAGCGGCTAAAAGTCTATCATCGAGAGGAACAAGAGCAAATGATTGCTCTACTCAAGCGGAAGAAGGAGATATTTGCATGGTCTTACAAAGACATGCCGAGGCCTAGACCCTAATTTGGTTGTCCATAACCTCACCTTACAAAAAGATGCTAAACTTGTCAAACAAAAACTTAGGAAAATGCATCCTACCGTGGCCCTCATAGTTAAATCGGAGATTCAAAAACTTTTGGATGTTAAATTTGTCGTCCCGATTGATTATCCTGAGTGGCTTTCTAACATGGTACCCGTTCGCAAGCCTAACGGGGGAATACGTGTTTGCACCGATTTTTGAGATCTAAATAAAGCGTGTCCTAAGGATGACTTTCCTCTTCCAAACATTGATACTCTTGTCGATACTTGTGCTGGTCATGAAATGCTTTCGTTCATGGATGGATTTTCGGGATACAACCAGATTCGAATAAACCATGAAGATCAACACAAAACAGCATTTACTACACCTTGGGGAACTTTTTGTTACGGGGTGATGCCCTTTGGCCTTAAGAACGCAGGTGCAACCTATCAACGAGCCATGACTTATATTTTCCATGATTATATGCATAAGATTATCGAAGATTATGTGGATGATTTATTGGCAAAATCTAAAACTCGACAAGAGCATTTTGATGTATTGGAAAAAGTTTTTGATAGACTTCTAGAGCATAAAGTAAGGTTGAACCCTAAGAAATGTGTCTTTGGTGTTACCTCAGGCAAACTCCTAGGTTTTATTATCTCTAAACGAGGTATTGAGGTGGACCCAAACAAGGTCAAAGCCATTATGGAAATGTGTCCCCCAACTAATTTGAAGGAGTTGCGTAGTTTGCAAGGAAAGATTAATTCAATCCGTCGCTTTATTGCACAACTTTCCGATAAATGTAGGCCATTTTGCCACCTACTACAAAAGGGGGTACAATTTTCATGGACGAGATGAGTGTCGAGAAAGCCTTTGATGACATCAAGCGGTACTTAGCGTCTCCGCCGAGTCTTAGCTCCGCCTCGTCCGGGGGTCCCTTTCAATCTTTATATCTCGGCAACGGACTTTGCCTTAGGGACAATGCTTGCACAAAAGAATGAACAAAATCGTGAGCAATCTGTCTATTATATTAGTCGAACATTGGTAAGCTATGAAACCCGATATGCTTATGTGGAAAAGTTGTGCTTAGCGAGTGGTTTTTGCCACTAAGAAACTTCGTCATTATATGCTTAGCCATACAACATATGTCATAGCTAGAGAAAACCCTCTGCGTTATATGATGTCTCGCACTTATAATAACACTCGTACCGCTAAATGGATAATGTTGCTTACCGAATTCGATCTTGAATTCATTAGCCAAAAATCTGTTAAAGGTCAAGTTATAGCCGATCAACTTGCGGAAGCTCCACTACCTAGTGATCATCCTTTGATTATTGAGCTCCGAGATGATTCGGTATTTGCTATCACTTGAACAAGAAGAGGACATCATTCCGGAGGAAGATGTTGACATCACGCTATTCTTTGATGGCTCTAAGTGCGCGAAAGGTCAAGGCGCTGGAGTTGTGTTTCATACACCTCAAGGGATTCCCATCCCTTTATCATTCAAACTAGACTTCCAATGCACCAATAATACAACGAGTATGAAGCCTTAATTTTAGGTCTTCAATCAGCCATAGCTATGAGCATTAAGCGTATTCGGATATTTGGGGATTCTCAACTCGTGGTTAAACAAATTACGAGGAGAATACCAAGCCAAAGAACCTACCATTAAGCTTTATCATGATGTAGCAATGAAGTTGCTCTCTAAGTTTGATTGGTATGAGATCACTAGTTTGCCTCGTTCGACTAATAGATTTGCGGATGCCATGGCCTCTCTTGGATCATTGATTCCAAAGGACTCCCTTGGAGAGGTACAGACCCTAATCATTTCCACAATCTCTAAGTCTGCAATTGTCCGTGCTTGAGTCTAAGGATGAAAAAGATGTTTGCTTTATCCATTCGGATCCATATGAGCCTTGGTCTAGTGAGATAGTAGCCTTCCTCAAGTTTGGAACACTCCCATCTGATTTGTCTCGAACTTCCCACCGTTGTTTTAAGCAAAAGGCAGCTCGTTTTGTTCTTTTGGGGGATGTGTTGTATAAACGTGGATATGATGGAGTACTCCTCCGCTGTCTAGAAGCAGGTGAAACACATAGAGCTATTGCTGAAGCCCATGATGGTACTTGTGGTGGTCATTTTAGTGGAATGGCCATTGCGAAGCGTATTTTACGTATGGGGTATTATTGGCCCACTATGGAACAAGATTGTTGCAAATATGTTAAACAATGTAAAAAGTGTCAAGAACACGCTAATTTAACCCATATACCATCACAAGTTTTACAGCCCATCCAAAGCCTTTGGCCCTTCTCACAATGGGGTCTCGATTTAATTGGCAAGATTTCACCTGCCTCTTCAGGACAGCATACTTTCATCATTACAGCCACTTAATACTTCACAAAGTGGGTTGAAGCTATTCCTCTAACCGATCTGACGAGTCCTAGAATTGTGGAGTTTATACTTCACCATATCATTTGTCGTTTTGGTATTCCCTCTAAAATTATTTTTGATAACGGCAAGTCTTTTAAGAATAAGGATGTTCGAGCTCTTTGCGAAAAGTATAATATCCAACATAGTTTCTCAACTCCTTACTACCCACAAGCCAATGGACAAGCTGAAGCTTCCAATAAGACCATAATTGCTATTCTTAAGAAACTTGTTAAAGAAAATCATAAAGATTGGCATACACAAATCCCCTTGGCATTATGGGCTTACAGAACAAGCATCGAAACTCCCATTGGGGCAACACCATTTTATTTGGTCTATGGAGCTGAAGCAATCATGCCTCTTGAGCTCGAGATCCCTTCCTTGCGAATTTATTTGCGGGAATTTATCGATGATGATACTTGCTAGACAAGCACGTCTTGATCAACTCACACTCATAGATGAAAAATGAATCAATGCTTTAGAGCATTTGCGAGTTTATCAAGACCGATTGAAACGTGCTTACAATGCCAAAGTTCATCTAAGAGAATTTCAAGTAGGGGATCTTGTCCTTAAAGAGAATCAACAAAACACCAATGCATTGCCGCATCTTCGAGATAAATTCGCGGCTAATTGGTTAGGTCCATATATGGTCACTTGAAAGAGTGGGTAATGGAACTTATAGACTTGCCGGTTTAGAGGGAGAGGAAGAACCCGAACCACTTAATGTTATACACTTGAGGGCATTCTACGCATAGTTTGAATTTTATATGTACATATATACATGGCTTGTACAACAAAAAAAAAAAAAAAAAAAAAAACAAATAAAATAAAAAGAATTTGCATTTCATTGTTAGTTGCATACATCTCATTCAAAAACATTGCATTTCATGTGCATACATCTCATTGAAAACCATAACATTTCATTTTCAGCCATAGTTGCATATCATGTTAGAGACCATTCTATCTTTTGGATATAAAATTTGGTCAAGCAAAAGTCATGTTGCCTTAATCGGGGGCACCTTCATAAAATCCATCAAACCGAATTGTCATTCGTACACCCATTTTTCCATTTGCACATATTTACATTGCCAAAATGTTTTCGAGTCACTCGGCCATTCCTAGTGTTTTAAGCAAACTTCGAAATGCATGTCAAAGTTCTCTAGGGCCATATCACAAATTACACTAAATAAAATCTTGAGTATTGGGAAATGATTTCAAAAGCGGTCTTGAACCTATCACATTTTCACATCTTAAAAACATCTTGTGTCAAAGAGAGATAACACCATCCTTGGGTTGTGCCTTGAAGTGAAAAGGGTAATCCTCGTTTGTCCTATCATGCAAACATAGTCCATAAAACAGTGGTTCTTACCACTATCACAAGCAATCACAAAATATAAATATAAACCGAGTAGTAAGGATAGGGTAAAATTCTCATCATACTTCGGTTGAGAATCCGATTCCCCAAAGCTCTAAGGAAATGAACATTTTTCACACACCATTGATCCCAAATAAGTTGTAAGGATCGTACTACTTGTCCGATCAGGACGGATAGGTAGTCATCCCAAAGGCTTACAAAGGTCAAAAACAACATGGACTATGGAGTTAACCTTCACCGGGGCTATAGACGCTTGACTGGCAGTGGAGTATACTCATTGCGTGGCGACATGTCTCTCCTCAAAAAGAGACCTCTGAATGCTCATACGGACAAACTAGCTTCGGGGTCTTCTCCATAAGAGGGTTACCTAATTTATGCAAGATGAGGTTAATGAACACACTTGCACACACACAGGTTTTTGATTGCCTAGAGTCACTACCATGCTTCCGATTTGGTTAATGAACTCGCATGCACACACATTTGGTCCTAGTTGAATTAGGCAGTGTTAGTAAGTTTGTTTGATACCACTAGCATGTTTGAGTCTTTGTAAAACAGTCTTCCATATCAACCTCCATATCACCCTCCATATCTTCTTCCATATTCATGTCATTCCATACGTCATCCATTCACAAGCCACCAAGTTCGGTGCCCCTGATTAAACAATTATGATAACAGTTCGCTAAATCTAACTATCTAAAAGTATGAGTGCTTCTTAGTGCATATTTCATTTACTTAGTCTCGCATTAATCATCTATAAGTTTGCATTCCATTCCATCACATATGCATCAAAAACATTAAAACATATAAAAACATGCATCACAAAAACATAGGCATTCACACAAAAGAGAGTAAAACACCAAATAAATAAAAGCCATGTATATATATATGTATAAAGGTCAAACTGTACAATGAATGCCAAAAGGCTACAATATACAATAGAGCACCAAGGCTCATAAAGAGTGCATCTAAGCACTAAGCTAACCATCAAAAGAGGACCCCTGAGACCTAGTAGGAGCCCTAGACCTAGTGGTGTGCCTAGACTCACTACGCCTAGAGACAGAGGAGGATGGAGGATCAGGCAACACAATGTGATGCCTAAACAATGTGTCCTCTAGAGCCTCAATGTAACGAGTCCTAGACCTAAGCCTAGCTATGTCTATCCCGTGTCGTCGCTCCCGCTCCGCTAGCTCTGCCTGGAGTCTCGTCACCCTGTCATCCTGGGGCACCCTGGTCGCTCCATCCAAGTCTGCCTGTAGCTGGGCCATCCTCTCCTCCTGAGCAGCTAACAGGGCATCCCGCTCTATCGCCTACTGCTCCAGTTGAGCTATCCTCTCATCTCGGGCAGCTAGCATAGCATCGCGCTCTGCTATCTGCTGCTACAGCTGCACCAGCTCGTTCTCGTGCCCGCTAGGGGGTACCTCCCTAGCCTCTCCTGCGGCCTCTCCTAGGCCCTCTCCGCCATCCTCCCCATCATCTCTGCTCCCCGGAGCCTACCGTGCCATCTTCCCCTTTCGCCTTCGACTATCAGATCGAATGCGGGGACCCTCCCTACGCTTGGGAACCTCCACGGTTCCCTCGCCCTCTCCAGCCCCAGCCTCGGGCTCTCCGGCTCTACCAGCCACCAATGGTGGCTCCCACCTCGGCTCTACGGCCATCCATGCTGCATACTCAGTTGTCACCCCGACGTCGTCCATGTCGGGGATCTCCATGTCCTCATCGTCCTCTGTCGCCTCCCTCCATGGCTCGGCACATGGCAAATCCCCCTCTGATCTGTGCCTCCGGTAGCGCACTGGCTCACCGGGGACATCCTGCCTCAATCCGACCTGGCGGAGTACTCGAGACATCTATATGTACTCTGCCTCACCGTGGCTCCGCCCTACTACCCATCTGGCCTGTCGCACCCGTCTCAGGTGCTCTCCATCCCCGATCCACCTCGCCTCCCGCCAGGGCCTCCAAATGACTCGGGCATCTGTCAAGTCTGCCCATAGTCTCCTATACCATTGCCCCGATCTCACGGGGCGGCTCGGTTGTCTCTCCTCCGCCATTGGCCATCTCCTACCATAAGCCTGGCTCACGTCCCAGTGAGCCCATGGCAACCCCTCCGGTCGGGCCACTCTGAAGTGCTCCCAGCCCTAGCACTGGAGCACCACACTACAACCCAGGCCCTTCTGGCCCCGTCTCCGAACCTCATACAACTCCCGGTACACCTGCGCCAATAAAGCGGGTGCCCAGGCATACACTACCCTATTAGTGAGCATCTCGCTCACTACACCCATCAGGTTCCATGGGAACCTGCACCCGATGCTGTTCGGGGCCACAATGTTGGCCAACACGAACATCGTCAGAGCCTCCACCGCTCCCAACTCCTTGGCCGTATACATGGCCAAGTATGGGATCCCCCGCTCTCCGTCCGGATCTCCCTCCAGTCATCCCCAAACACCTTGGCCATCTCTGTGGCCCTATCTCGTCCAACCTCCACCCGCGCCCCCTCCACGGGCACCTTGAGGATGCGGTATACATCCTCAAGCGTCACCGTCATCTCTCCAGTCGGGAGCTGGAACGTCCCCCGATCTGGATCCCACCTCTCGGCCAAAGCCGAGAGGTACCCCTCATCCGCCCGAACTACCTCCAACCGGGCTGCCTCCGCTAGCCCCACTGCATCCAATATCTCCCAGTCTGCCTGGGACAACGACCTCCTCATCCCCGGAATGATAGGGGAGAATCGGTGTCGTGCCTCTAACACCCTAAGCTGCAAAACAACAAAACAAAAATTTGTTACAAATTTTTCCGAAAAAAAAAAAAAAACACATAATAAGTACTTGCTTAAATGAACAAATACCTCAGTTGGCTGCATTGGCGCGTCCGCTCCCATCTCCGCCATAGCTCCCGCGTGCTTCACTCTCCCACACAACCTTTCACTCCACTTCACTCCACTCCCTCAGACGCACTTCTCTTAAGCTCGAACGCACAAATGAGCGAAATTCTCGCTGAAACTGTTTAAATAGCTGATTTTGGCGCCCTGAAACGCAGTAGGGCATTTCATGGCGGATTCAGACGCAGTCCTGCGTCTGCAGAGCGCCTAAACACGGCGGGCGTCTCTGCCAACCACAAACGCAGACCGGCGTTTGGTGTCAGTATTGAATAAAGGAACAAAACTTACAAAATTGAAGCTTACCTCCTCCAAATTTCATCAAATTGCATTCATCCATTCTTCTTATCATAATAAAACATTTTGTGAAGGTTACAACGAGTTTTGGACACAAATTTTGTCATTTCGCTCAAAAAGCGCATCATTCATCATTGTTTTACAAATTGGGTTAAAAATATTCAAAACCTTCACAAAATTAACCACATTCATCAATTCTTCTGATCTATCGTCAATTTCATTCATTCTTCTTTCATCATGCATATTTTTGCCAAATCAAATTAAAGTAAACCTCGTATCTAGTGGTATATTCTATCACCTTGGCGATTGCGGCGATTTGAATCCATGCAATTCGGTAAGAGGATTAAACCACCATAAGGACACTTACCATTTATCATCATCAATTATTTCACTTGTTTGAAAATTGGAAATCAATTTTGGGTATTCTACTTTTCAAGTGACCTCATACCAAGATTAATTTGCTCAACGAGTTGTCATTGATGGCCTAGTTCATGGGGCCTTAAACATGGACAATCTTTCATATCGTCATTATTTTAAGTCTTGCTAGAGATTGTGGCTACCTAGGTTGATTGGTTCCGACCCGAGGAATTATCCATACGAGTCACTAGGAGCATCTCCGAGTTACGGACTCTTTCATGCATCTTTCATCTCTGCATATCAATGGCGCCAACAAGGCAATTTCATCAACGGTATGGATTCACACACGGGAGTTGGGGCATCCGTTATCAATTTCTAATTTTCCTATAGTGGAATTCATCTTACATGATCATGGAATTTAGAGTTTGGCAAAAATCCCTTTATAACCGTTGGGGCAGAAAACGGTCCATCTTTCACATCACTCATATCGTCTTCAATCATATTCTTTTCTGGTTTGTACACCAACCCCTTTTCTGTTGGGACATAAACAGATGGTGCATGCACCAACCCTTTTTTTCACCGTTGGGGCAAAAACGGTTCATTATCTTCCGAATTTCTTCCAATTGGCTTGTGAGAACCATTCTCGCTCGCCAATTGAGGGGGTAAGCTGAAAATTTTTAAATATTCTTTTATTCTTTGGTCTTCAAAGTTGTGCTTTAGTCTTGAGAGAGAGTTGCGTCTGATCCGACTTTTCGGGTGTCTTAAGTTTTTGTGCTACATTGTGTCTTCACACAAAGCGGCTCAAAAGGGGCATCTGTAGACACCAAAATCCAGCCACTTGTAAGTCATCTATACCTTCCTCTCAGCCACGTGTCAGTCATCCATCCTTCCCGCCATTATTTGGCCCAAATCCACACTTTCCCACCATTATTTGGCCCAATTTCACTTTTCCCGCCATTTTTCATCCCCAAATTTATTTAAATTAATATTTATATATATATTTTAATATTTTAATATATTTTATATATATATAAATAAAGTTTAAGTGATTTAATCCGAGCCGTCCATCCTTCATTTAATCTCATCCGTCCATCCATCTTAATCCGTTTCACAACCTAGATTTATTCTCTACCCTTGGATCCACTTTAATCTTAGCCACACGTTCAAAGTGTCGTTAAAACCCTAAAGTGTGCCCTAAGAGTAGATTATAAATTGAGTCACCTTGATGGCTCAAACCCTATCTATCTCTTCGGCTAAACCTACTTATCTTCCCTATCTAAGTCTGGAGTTGGCTATTGTTGTTAATCCTGAGTCTTCTACGGCCCTAAGTCTGAACTAAACCCTTTCGTCGCATCCATCGCCGTCGCTTGGTCTCGTCGCGTTAACAGGAAAAGGTATAGATTCGTCTAAAGCAAGTAATCTTTCTTTATGTATTAATCTGCTGTTGAATTCTGCATTCTGTTTATTTTTATTTCATAAATCTAGGGTTTTAGATCTGTTTACGAGGGCTCACACAGTGGAGCCCTCTTATTAGTTTCTAACTCTTTGATAATTTTAATGTGTGCAGGATTCTAGTGGTAGATCTGATTTGTTGATAGCAGCTGCTTAAGCTGGAGTGGTCCGAGCCAAAGGATACAACGAAGCCCACTCATTCTGTTGAGGTTAAGGATACATTCTTCGGAGACGCCACCACATTGTGCCAGCTAGGGTTTCGGAGAACCCTAGCACAAATTGTAACTTTGTATCACGAAAAGGGTTAGAGGCCCTGTTGTACTTAAAAGGAGTTTCTAAACTCCATTGATTAATAAAAATCATTCATTTTGTACAACTGTTCTGCATTCCTTTATTGTGATTTCTTTATTTCTGTTTGGCGTTGTATCTTTAATCTACAATTGTCATTTCTTCATCAATCCATTGTGTGAAGAGGTAGTTCAAAACTTCAACATAATCATAATCAAAATCAACAAAATATCACTTGATCATAGAAAAATCATGTTCTTCCTTCAAATCATTGCATACAACAATCACAAATTTTCCTTGTTTGCTGGGAACGTAAGCATACATGACATCTTCAATTGTAGCTTTCCTATCGGTAAGAATTGTTGTAGCAGCTGAAGCTACCCGATTGAGTTTGAGGAATGAGTGCAATTTAACATGCAAAAGCCACTAGGCTAAGTCCTCTGAATGTTGAGATAATGATTCAATGGATGTGTGCCATCTTGCATGATTGGGTCATATGGCATTGATCAGACCATTGATCACCATACACCCTACAAACGGACCAGTCTACGTTTTTGCTCAGCGTTGTGTTTTCCACATAGCACGTCACAAAAAGGTGCATCTCTAGACACCTAAATCGTGTCATGCTTAGGGGAGCTACTTACATAGACACACTCATAAGATCATAAGATATAATCTTGGACTTTCAAAGCACCAATAGTGGTTCTCACCACTCATTTGGGGCCTTTTCAAGCCATCCAAGCTTGACCGCTCAAGCCAAGAGCAACCATATTCTAGCCACTCAATCCTAGAGCAACCAAACATTAGCCACTGTAGATGACAACAACCAAATCATAGCCACTCCAGACGACAACGTCTAAGCCATAAGAAGTGGTTTGCCAAAAAATAGGTCCAATCTCAGGTAGAAGTGGTAGTTTTCATACAATAAAGGTGAGTGGGAGTGACTTTGCATTCCTTTTCATGACCAGTTCACATAGGAGACTTGAGTTTACATTTAGACTTAAGTTAACTGACCTCCAAGCATAAACAAAGGGTAAAAGCTTCTCATGGTAACGAACATTTCACATAGAAGACTCAAGTGGGTAGTTATATTTCAGTTAACTGGCCTTCAAATACAGACAATAAACAAGGGCTTCTCACGCTAACTTGCACTACGCATGAGAAATTCATTTCTAGGGCTTGGACATAGACCTAGGATTTCACACTATAAAAGATGCAATTCTAAGAGCACCAAAGGATCCATATATGACATATAGAGAGCCTTATAATATCCAGAGATCACAGGAGATAATTTTAGAGAGATATTTCTCTTTGAGATCACGTGTGCGATGGAGCTTTGAAAAATCAAAGGGCATAACACCTGCTTTCTTCAACATTAGATCATAGTCTTTGACCCATAGCTTTGGGGCAAGAAGAGCAAGGTTTATTTAGTGACCGCTGTCTTGGACAGTGGATCACAAGCTTAGCTTAGATAGATATAGCATCTTTTATCTTGTTTTATTATATCATTAGCATATATTTACTTGATTCCATGGTATTGTTTTATCATATTTCTGTTACATTCTTTGATTACAAACAACCTCATCCAGGGAGGCAATCTCGGACACCTAAAAGTGTTTTGTTGTTTCATTACTTGCAGGGCCACAGGTACATCGTACAAAGGTTACACCATATGAGAGCAAAAGGTATCCCTCTAGGAAACATACCTAGAGAAGGAGGCATCTGTAAGTCCTCATACATTTTTATGTGCATAATCGAGAAGCATTTTAGAACGTGCCATCCTTTTGCAAAAGGGGACATCTCTTCATCCACTTGTAAATAATTGTATCAATATGGGTATCCCTAAGAGGGACCAACATTTAACCGGGGTTCAATATTAATGAAATATCCATTCTTTGTCATTTTTGTGTTATATTTTTTCTCGTAATATTATAGATTTATTTTTGGTATAGTAATAACATCACAAGTATAGTTAATAGCGGTGTGTGCATCCCAGGGTCGTTATAACTAGAGGATAGGGTAATTGCATAGCCAACATTCCTGCACTTGATTTACTATCAGGATTGAATCACCTATGATGTGGAGGCGTTTGATATGCATGGAATGTGCTTGTTTTAGTCCTAGAATTAGGGCTTTATATTTTGCATTGTTGTTTGTGCAGGGGAAGTTGAGTTTGAATGAAAAGGGGAGTGGTTATTCTTCAGGTGTAAATAAGACAATGCTTGCACCCCAGCATGGATACATCTCGAACCATTGAATAATAGGATGAGTTCAGCTACAAATTTGGGTTTGACATATTCTTTAGCTTCGGTTATGTTGAAGATGGAATCATCTAGAATCTGGATGAGGAGGGGTTGATTTTCAGACAAAGGGGCTTTAACCAGTTGGTCGGCGATGACCTATCATTTTATGGTTTTTTGGAAAATGAATTCTAGGTCAAATTTAGTTAAAAGCATAATCCATTTAGATGTGTGAGAATTGTGATAGATCTTATTCATAATGTACCGAAGGGGATTATCTCGAGTGATGACAAAATTTGTGTGATTTAACATGTAGTGGTATAATTTATGAGTAGTGAATATGACTGCTAAGCATAATTTTTTCATGTATCCATATCTTGTCTCATATTTTACTAGTGTGTGACTAATGTAATAGATAGCTTGCTCTCTTTTGAGTGTGTTCTTTTGAGCTAGAAGTGTACCTAGCGCTAATTCTATGGCTAGAATGTATAGAATTAGTGGTAACTCTGGATGCGGTGGTGACATAACCGGCAATGATGTGAGGTAAGTTTTGATAGCATCAAATGATCCTTGATAGTTGTCATCCCATTTGAATCTTACTCCCTTTTGTAGGAGTTGGTTGAATGGCTAACACTTATCAGATAATTACACTATGAATCTATGAATAGAAGTAATCTTGCCCTAGAGGTTGTGCAATTGCTTCAATGTGGTAGGAGGGGGCATATCGATGATGGCTTTCACCTTAATAGGATCAACTTAAATGCCTCATTTGGAGACAATAAATCCTAGTATTTTACCTGAGGTAACACCAACACGCACTTCTTTGGGTTCAAGTTCACATTGTGCTCTAATAATCAATCAAAAATTTGATGGAGATCTTCGAGATGGTCTACACATTTCTTTTATTTTATGATGACATCATCTATATAGTCTTCAATTTTTTTGTGCATCAAGTCATGGAATATGTAGGTCATTGCACGTTGGTAGGTTACCCAAGTATTTTTTAGGCCAAATGACATGACTTTATAGCAGAAGGTCCCCCAGGGTGTTGTGAAGGATATTTTGTGTTGATTGGCTAGGTTGATTATGATTTTATTGTATCCTAATAATCCATCCATGAGGGGGATCATCTTATGGCCTATAATGGAATCAATAAGGGATTCGATGTTAGGTAGGGGGAAGTTGTCTTTGGGATAGGCTTTGTTTAGGTCATAAAAAATTATGCAGACGTGAACGTCACCAGATGGTTTAGGTACAAGGACCATACTAGATACCCATTTGGGATAGTCGATGGGTATAATAAAATCAACATCTAGGAGCTTTTGGAGCTCATAATTCACTATTAATGTGAAAGTCGAATGAATGTGTTGAATATTTTGTCTCATCAGTTTGGCATTAGGATTGGGTATGAGACTATGGACTACTATGATTGGGTCCAGTCCCAGCATGTCCTTGTATGACCATGTGAAAAATTGAATATACTTGCAAAGGAAGTTCGTAAAGGCAATGTGCTCCTCAAGTGAGAGGCTAGTGGCTAGTTTAAGGATTTGGGGATGTTAGGGATCATCACAAATATCAATATCAATAGTGTCTTCTATGAGCATGTGAGATCCATCACATAACTATTCGGGAATGGGGATGAGGTTAAGGTCATCAATGGCCTCATTGAACACATGTTCATCATCTACATAGATTCCCGTGTGATATGCCTAAGGGCTTTTGTGTGACATGGATGAGGAAGGAATTTTTTCTTCCTACAAGACATGAGGTGAGAATATGAAATCTCGAGGTGCTGGTATGGGTGATATATGCACAAGATCTATAAATTTTGGATTTGGGGTATCATCCTAAATTAGCTGGTGATTATAATAGAGGGGATAATGTAAGTCTACCTCAACCATGTTGGTGGGTGAAGTAGGTGGGGAAGAATCTGGTGAGGAAGGTTTGGTGGTTCGTGCGCATCCTAAGAGGCTCAAGGAAGGTCACAGAATGACTAGCGATGAATGAGAACAAGCAGTTGCTCTCTGTAGTTTCTTGTGTATAGGCAGGAACATGGCAAAGTGTATTGATGATGGCTTAGGAGGGACTATTTCAAGCTCTATTTGTGGTGCAGCTAGAGATAAGGTAGTGAAGTATTCTATCAATCTATCAATATCATAGAATGAGGAGGTATCAAACATAGGAGAGTCCTGAAAGAAGTCGCAGGGGACTGTGATGGTGGAATTTTGTGAAGGAGTTTCTTCCAGTATATCCATATTGATATACTCTTCCAAGGTGTGTGTTGGACATGGAGGAATATGTAGAGATAAGTCTTGGATATCATCTTCTAATGTATATACGATGATTGAGTGATAACCTATGCTGAATTTTTTGGTAGGTGATCAGAAATGAGGGTTAATGGGTGTACACAACCCTTGTTCATAATGGCCTAGCCCAAACCTATGCCAATGAAAATCTTGTAGATAGTGCAAGGTAAATTTAGGGTTTGCCATGTGCGTAATTACATCACAAGAGCTAGATTGTGGTGGTGGAGAATTCGATGGGGGTATCGAAGAGTCAACTCCTCCATACATAAAATTGGTATGGTTTTTGGGACTTTCTAATTGTATGATAGTTCCAATGGTAAGGACCAAGGCTAAGGGGCAACTAAAATCATGGGTATACTAGATAGGGGGGTCACATATATGGGTATCGTATACATTATAGTCTCCTCAACCATAATTTATCATGAAGATGGATATGCGTGGTGTGGTACACTCTGGTGATTGAGGTGGAGTATCAAAATCAGATGAGGAAGGAGAAATTTGAGATTCCCTAATGGTAGCAGCTAAAGGGTGTGGGAGTTGTTCATCTGAATTGGGTTTTGGTTGTTCCTGTTCATGATATTTAGTTGTTGTAGCTTGAACATTATGTTTGGTTTGTATGGGGGAAGGTATCAATGTAGGTTTTGGGATACATGAAGATGTGAATTTCCTAGGCTTAGGTTGAAAGGGAAGAGGAGGTGTTTGTGGTGTAGGAAGGATATGGGCTTCTGTATGCAAGGCTAGGGAAGGCAACATGATAGGTTGTGTAATGGATTGTAGTGGTGGTTGTGATATCGCAGGTTGAAATTGGAATGGTAGAGGTTGGGATGATTGTGGAGGCCATAAGGATGGCGATGAGAACAACATGCTAGAGGTTTTGGATTCTATCGAATATGGTGCTAACGATGTAGACATCGAGGCTTGTGCTCTTGATGAACATTGGGACATTGTGATGGAAGTTAGGGAGGATATCGATGCTCCCACTTACTAATGAGAAGATATAAGGAACATTTGGGAAGATGAAAATGATGGTGTGGGAGGAAGGTCTATGATATTACAAAACTTAAAGGGGTCTCCATTAGCTAGGACACAATGAACTAGTCCATTGTAGATGTACTTAAGGCACTGGTGTAGTGTGGAAGGAACACACTACATGTCTCTAATCCATGGGCAACCGAGGAGAATGTTGTATTGCATTTCTCCTTGGATGATATGGAAGAAGATATGAATGGTGTAGCACCCTAAAATTGGCGTAGTTAAACCTTAGTAAAAAGATAAAAATTTGAATTTTAACCCAAAATCGCCCGTTAACCGCCCGTTACCCGCTCCCCTTGTTTTTCGTGCCATTTTTAGGATTTGTTTTGACCGTTGGACGATATCGTCGCCGATCAGACGAAATCATCCCAGATCTGACGAATTCATCTGGAACAGAACGTCCAGACGATTTCGTCCCAAAACTGAATTTTCATAATTAGCTTCTGTTTCAACAACTTCTCTAACTTGGGCAGAAAGCGTGTCTGTGCAGTTAGAGTCTCCCCCGTTGGAGATCTCCCAAATTGGGATGATCTCCAACCTCCTAACCTCTCCCTAATCCTATATAAACTAGGATTTTCTCAGTTTATCCCCCTGAACCCCCTGGCTGACTGATTTCCCTACAAATTTAGTTTCTTGTGCATTAGAACACCTTCGTACCTTCGTTTGCATTGCGTATTTCAAGTTTTCTTGTAGGAATTTTACTATTTTTTAGTCGGAGCAAGCTCGGATCGTCGTAGGCGATTCCAGACGATTTCGGATGATCTTGTCATAGATCGGTGATGATCTCGTATGATTGGAGGTGATCTCGACTGTAGTCCAGATTGGGGGCAATCAAAGCCCGAAGTTTGCATTTTTTTATCTTTTCTCTTCATTTTCTTATGCATTAACTTAGTTTATTCTATTCTTGCATCCTGGAGTTCACCTCATTTAGCATAGATGCATGATAAAGTTAAAATAAATTATTAAATTAATGCATTTTCCTTTAATTGTTATCTAGATCTATCATTTAGGCAAATTTACTGTCATTTCTATCATTTCCCCTTGCTTTTGTAGTTGTATTTTTGGTCTTTGGTATCTGTTCTGTGATTGCAGGTTTCTAACGAATTCATCTGATGAATTTGTTAGATCGACGATGATCTCGTCTGATCTCAGATGACCGACTGTGATCTGAGATGATTCTGTGCAATTTCAGATGATTATGTATGATTTGAGATGATTTGGACTTCTACAAACCTCAGAATCTTCATCAGACATCCGAAATCAAGTATATTCTATCTTATTTAGCATATTTTCTGTGTTTAGCACTTATTCATGTTCTTTGTATTCATATAAATCAGCATTGGCATATAGAATAGCTTAGATTCATCTTGGCCAAACCTAGGAATTGAATGATTAAAGTACAAAATGAACACATCAAACCTATTCTCAACCTAGGCGTGGAAACTGCCACTCAAAATTTTCCTGGTGAACCCACCATCCATCAAAAATTCACCCTTATACCCCTCCCCCGAGAGGCGCGACCTTCAAAGGGCCTCTCAGTCCGAGGTATTGTCCCATCCTTCTCGCATCCCCCTTTCGGGCATGGATCCTATAGCCTGAAGGTAAGGATGCAAAAAATTTGGAGCGATACATTTTGGTGAACCCGACGTGAAAACCTAAAAACCTTTTGAAAACAATCCAAAAAAAAAATAATAAATGCATTTAGAATCATCAGACAAACAATTAAAGATTGCATATCATATTTAGATGGTAGATTATAATAAAAGACGAGTTGTCACCATTAATGTTGAAAATCAATTAGCAGCCATAGAGATTACTTCTTTGCTTAGAGTACCTCAAACATATAGGGTTCAACCTTTATGGGATGAACTTGATAGGAGATTGAATATTATTTCATCTAGATCAACCGAACTTAGGCAAATCAAGAGGTTTGTCCTAGATAGAATCCTGGATCCTGATCAAGTGACCTTATACCATGAACTTCAGAGAGCTTGCCATAGGTGGTTAGCAGATAAAAGAGCACTTGTGTCTTCCGAGTTGTACACCTTTGAGGAATACCTTGACAACGCAGTTGTAGTACATAAATTTCTATCTCGTATAGAGGATCAAGAGGTCATTCTTACGGATAGAAAGAGATGGAATAGAGTTCCTAGAGCTGTGTTATATCGAGAGTATTGCCATGAACTCTATTTTTACAAGTCAAAGTCGAAGTAGATAATATCACCATAGCACACTTTGTCAAATTCTTGAAAAACCATTTTCAATTTGAAGAGGAGCATTTCATGACTCTTGATGAACTTGATCCTATCAATGACATCTATAAACTATTTATAGAAAACTAAGCCATTCTTTTATTATTATTATTTCTTGCATTTAGTATATTGTTTGTTGTCTTTATAATATTATCATAAAAACATAAAATCAAAAAAAAACAAAACAAAAATATAACAAAAATTAAAACATTTTCTTTTAAGTATTATAGTAGGTATATAATTAAAATATATACCTCCCAAACTTGTTGCAAATATATATATATATATATATATTATATATATATTTGCTAAAATCTAAGTTTAAGCATAATGACTAGACTTAGGAATGGAAAACAGATTGAAGTAGAAGAAGATTGGTTAGGAAAACCAGTAAATAAACCAGATGTCCTTCCCGAAGACCCAATTCAGGAAGAAGGAACCCTAGACCAACAAGAAGAAGAGTTTGCTGAAGGAAATGAACAAAGAGAAACTGTTAGAGAGGAAGGATCCTCATCCCCTAAAATGTCTCCGGAAGGAGCTATTACTTTTGAGAACATGGAACATTTTTGGAAGTTCCTCAATACTAATATTGGCACTCTTAATAGAGCAGTCCATATGGACAAGGATCAAATTAGTGACACTCAAGCAACCCTAGAAGAAATATATCACACACGCACTAATCCCTTGTCCTTCGTTGATCAAGAAAGTGATCAAGTTGGACCATCCAATTTGGATATGGCCGCTATAATCCAGAACATGCAACAACAACAGGTTACCCAACCACCTAGAGTGCCTGTTACCAAGCCTAGGGTTATTCCCACACAAAAGAAACCTTCATTCACTGCTCTATTTCGCCAAGTTATTGATCAACATACCTCAAATCAACAAAAGCCCAAAACAAAACCAAACACCAATTTCCAACAATCTGGGATACAACATAATGCTACTACAAATCTTCTTCATAATACTCTCCCTACCAACCATTTGCATAATAGCAATATAGCATCTAATCCTTACGTCACGCCATCATACGCTCACAAATCCCATACTCCTGTACCACCAAACCAATATGGTGGACAAACTAGTAATCTGGAAGCCATGGTGAAACAGTTAGTCTCCCGCATGGACCAGATAGATCCCTACCATCCCTCGTACAATTATCGAGAGATGTGTAGTCAGCCTTTAGATCCTATAGTTGTAGCACAACCATATCCTAAACACTTTCCTATGCCTGTCCTACCTATATACAAAGGAACCGAAGATCCCATAGAGCATCTTCGTATGTTTAGGATAGCATGTCATGATATATCACATGATGACTTGTTATTACTAAAAATGTTCCCAAAAAGTTTAGGAGGAATGGCATTAGAGTGGTATTATCAACTACCCACTCATTCTTTGAGGAATTTCAAAGAAACAATCGAGTCTTTTGTTCATCAATTTAGTGCCTACATCGAAAGGCATGTAACCATTAAAGATTTGTACAACTTAAAACAAGACAAAGATGAATGTTTTGCTGATTTCCTAGCTCGATGGAGACAGTTGATAGGAAAATTACACTTTGTGTTACCTTATCGGGAAATGTTGGATATCTTTATCAATAATTTACAAGAACAACTATCCTATGAGTTATCAATCGCTACCTTGACCACCTTCGATCAAGCTATAGACTTAGCTCGAAGAGTGGAAGATGCTCTCATTAGGAGAGGTCAGCTTAAAAAGAAATATGATGAGAAAACATCCAGAAATCAATATAAAAATAAACAAGTTGTGGGTGATGGAGTCACTGATAGTAGAAATATTGCTAATGTTAATACTGCAAAAACAACAGAGAAGTTTATATTGAAACCTCCTGATAAACCACCTCGAGAATTTACTAGGTTAAATCAACCTCTATCAACCATTCTCCCACAATTATTAGCACGAGGTTTGATCCAATTACCAAATATCCGGGAACCTGATCCAACTATACCCGGATACAGAGCTGATTTACACTGTGATTTCCATAGAGGACCTGGACACGCTACCAACTCTTGTAAAATATTAAAACATAAAATACAAGACTTAATTGATAACAATGAGATGGAGGTGCAAGCCTTTCAACCTAAACAAAATCCTCCTAATAATGCTCAAAAGAACATCCCCCAAAATCAGAATCAGAATGCCAATCAATCATTGGACATATTTCAACATCCTTTACCAAAGCATGGTAAAGAAGTGGCTAATCAAATTGAGCATCATAATGTTCCCCCTCCTACCCGATATGTAGGAACTATTAGTGGGCATTTACCTACTCATGATTTGGAAATATTTGACACAACTTTATCCATGGTTACGACCAGACCTCTATATAATATTCAGACACCTGATCTTAGTGATACAGAATATGAGACTGAAAGTGACATGGAAATCACCTCAAATCAATCGAATAGCTCTGAAGATGAATCAGATCCTATTCAACCTATCACAAGTTCTATGGTTCCGGAAGAACCATTTCCAAGAAGAGTCACTACTAGACCATCTTCTCACCAATTACTTTCTAATGAACAAGCCATAAATGCTAGACCAAGACCCATTCATCATCCACAAAATAATATTGTAGGTACCATCGAAGCTGTTACTCGACAACAAGCTCAAAATTCTCAACAAGATCAAACTCAGAATGATGGATCAACTCCATTTGTTTTGAAAGTTCCTAATAAAGGGAATCATGCGCCTAATGTTCAACCTAAACCTCCTTATAATATTAATGAACAATTATCAAATACTACAACTAGAATTTCCCTTTTGGACCTTTTAAGATCTTCTCCTACACATAGGGATGAATTAATGCTCACATTAAGCCAAATGATGGTACCACAAAATATTCAACCTGAAGCCATGGCCAATACTATCATAACTCGAGAAGTCGATTGTATTGACTTTCGGGATAGAGATATACCACAACATAGTTTACATAAGGATAACCCCTTATATATTACTGCCCTAATTGGAGATGTAGCAGTTAAACGAGTCTTGATTGATAATGGTTCATCTTTAAACATTTGCACTTTTGACTTCTACCAAAGATTTGGGTTTAGAAGTGATGAAATGAAAAGAACTGATATGATCATAAAAGCCTTCAATGATGAAACACAAGAAACGTGTGGAGTTATTACTATCCCATTGCAAGTTGGTCCTAGAACCTTAGACACGACCATGTTTATTGTACATTGCCCTGCATCGTACAATATACTCTTGGGTCACCCTTGGATCAACGCGATGCGAGCCGTTCCCTCAACTTTACATCAATGTGTTAAATTCGAATTTAAAAATCAGTTGGTTACCATTCATGGTGATCCCAGACCCTTTGATATGTGTGCTTTGGCAGAACCTGTTGGAGTTCAATTTTGCCCTGCTTTATCATCCACACATCCTAATTCTCATCATCCATCTAAACGTGTGAAACACACACCCATAACATCATCTACTTTTTCTCCATCAACTCCACCTCTACATATAGTTCAACCATCTTCCGAACAAACCACATTAGGACCTCAAAAAGATCCTAAACCCACAACCAATGCTTCTTGTTTTACTCCTATAAATTCCATACCTATAGACCCATCCATCGACATCTCTACAACATCTACACCCACTAAAGGCATATTTTCCGCATCCAAAGATGTAGGAAATGTTCCTTCTACCTCTTACGCTCTTATTGATGAGCTCTTACCCGATTTATCTAAAATTCTTATATCAAAGAAAACAAACACTGCTATGCAAGATTCCCTTATTTTAAATAATTTGCCACCCTCTCCTCGTACCTTGGGCCTCCCACAGCCTATGGGAAGTATTTACCAAGTCGGGAGTTGTGCTTTTATTTATAAGGGATATGACTGGGAAGAATACCTAGAAACATCAAGACTCATTATGATGGATATGCTCGATGTTATTTTACTAATGAGTATATTAAAGCTAAGCCTATAATGCTTAAATTGGGATATAAAGGGAAAGGTTTGGGACCTTTCCAAAATGGTATGAAAGAACCTTTTGAGGTAGAACCATGGCCCGCCCGATGTGGTGTGGGCCTATTTCCTAGTAAAGGTCAGCCCTTCCCATTTGAGGATGATGACCATCTCATATGTTACCAAGATTATTTGGATAAACGTGATGCTTTGCATTTAATGAATAAGCCATTTACATGTAATATGCTATCCATAGCTTACCCTCAGATGATCGTTGAATCCGATGATGAGTTGGAGGGAGATATCTTCCATGATGTCTCCATTGAGGAATTATTACATAACGAATTTTATTTTGATGGCTCTATACCTAGTATAGCCCAACTTGAGGCCACGACTCCTCAAGATGAATTATCCAAGCTAACCTTGGAAGAATTACAAGAATTGGGCGTTTCACCCACCCCACCTAATTTTGAGAGAGATCTACACATGGAAGTAGAAAATGTCATAAAAATTAACATTGGAACCAATGATAACCCTCACATAATCAACATTGGATCTGGAATGACAAGAAAAACAAGATAAATACATTGCATTTCTTAAAGAATATGAAGATGTTTTTGCTTGGACATATGAAGATATGCCAGGATTAGACCCTTCTGTAGTTATGCATCACCTAGTAGTCCATCCGGATGCTAAACCTATTAAATATAAACTTAGAAAAATGCATCCTAAAGTGGCCTTACTAGTCAAAGGGGAATTAGAAAAACTCTTGAAGGTTATTTTTATACAAGCCATTGATTATGCTTGAATGGATCTCGAATGTAGTTCTGGTAACTAAGAAAGAAGCTACCAAAGTTAGGGTTTGCATAAATTTTAGAGATATTAATTTGCATGCCCTAAAGATGATTTTCTCTTCCCAACATGGATCGATCATTGATTTTACTAGTGGAATGATATCCTTAATGGATGGATTATTGTGTATAATTGGGATAGCTCAAGATAGTAAAATACTTTATTACCTTTGGGGACCTTTTTGAAATTATTTTTTTTATACTTATTACTTTTGATATGAGGCTCTAACCTGATTAGAGTGCTTGACTAAAATTAAAAATATTAGGTTGGTGATTCTCAACTTGTCATAAATCAAATCAATGATGTTTATTAGACTATAGATGATAAATTATGTCCATATAAAGCATATGTCTTACAATTATTATCTTTATTTGATCAAGTTACCTTGGAAGCTATTCCTCAACTAGCAAGTGATGTATGGTTGATCTCTTTGCCCTTGGAGTTAGATGACGAATATGCTACCATCATTATTCGTCGACTCAGGAACCCGCTTCAAATAAATCATGCTTAGAACCTTTGGATGTGTTTCTAATCAATGAAACTACTCCTAAACCTTGGTACATTGATATATTTAATTTTCTTCAAAATGGGACCTTCCTTGAAGGTTGTAATAGCAAACAGCACATGTTATTACGTAGACGAGCAAGTCGCTTGTAATTATTGGTAATACTTGTATAGGAGATCTTTGAAGGCATCCTATTGAGATGTTTGAATCTAGAAGAATCTAGATCAGCTTTGAGTGAAGCCCATGATGGATCTTGTGGGGGACATTTTAGTGGTAGTGCCATTGCTAAGAAGCTCCTTAGGATAGGATATTTTTGGCCTACCATGGAGAATGATGCACATGATTATGTGCACCATTGTGACAAGTGCTAGAAACATGCTGACCTTGTCCATGCGCCTGCACAAGAATTGTAGGCTATTTCATCTCCTTGGCCCTTTTCAAAATGGGGCTTAGACATCATTGGAAAAATCAACCTTGTGTCATCTGATGGACACAAATTTATCATAACCGCCATCGAGTATTTCATGAAGTGGGTTGAAGCTATGCCCTTAGCTTCTTGCACTGGAACCCAAGTTTCCAAATTTATTTTTAATCAAATTATTTGTAGGTTCGGAATTCCTGCAAATCTCATCTCGGATAATGGAACTTGTTTCAAAAATAAAGATGTCAAGAAATTATGTCAAAAATATAAAATTCAACATCGTTGGTCCACTCCCTATTATCCTCGGGGTAATGGCCAAGCAGAAGCATCTAATAAAACATTAATCAAAATCCTCAAAATACTTGGTCAATAAATCTGGCCGAGATTGGCACATCCAACTATATCCTGCTTTGTGGGCTTATCGAACTAGCGTTCGCACTCCCACGGGCACTTCACCTTTTGTTTTGGTTTATGGCGCTGAAGTTGTTTTTCCCTTTGAATTAGAAGTTCCTTCTTTGGCTCTACTACTTCAAGATACTGAAGTAGGAGATGAATATCGTGTTGGCAGACTTAGTCAGCTGGAACTCCTAGATGAGAAGCGCATCAATGCTTTGGAACATCTTCGTGCCTACCAAAACAAGCTCAAGCGAGCATACCTCAAGAAAGTTCATCATCGATCCTTTGAGATCGGCGACCTTGTCTTAAAAGAAAATCAAAAAAATACTAATGCAACTAAAGATCTTAAAGGTAAATTTGAACCTAACTGGCTTGGACCATATATCATCACTGCTAAATTTGGATCGGGAGCATACCGATTAGCTACCTTAGATGGTAAATATCTTAAAGAACCTATGAACATTATGCATCTTAAGCGCTATTATGCATAAAATCTGGTCATTTCATCATTGTATATATTGTTATTTTGCATATTGTTTCATTTTAGTCATCCATATAAAAATTTCAAAAAAATAGTAATAGTATTTATTCTTTCCATTCATAAATTAAAATCAAAATATAAAAACTTCAAAATCATCAAAATCTTCAAAAACATCTTTTATTTTCGCACTTGTCAATTCTTGAAGTATTGCAGTTATATTTTCAATTATTTTGGATAAATTAGCATTTATTTGGAATCCCGCACTTTCACACTCACATGAATAAATATCTTGATTTTATTTGGTATGATTATTAATCTCTCTTATATCAAAGTCCACATTTGAATTAAATAAAGTTTTGAGCATAGAGAACTGATCTTGTTATTTACTTGAACCAAGCATATCTTTTCACATTAAAATGATTTCATTGCAAATTCGATATGATGCTACATAGTAGAAATGGTTTCTTGAGCGAAAAGTTTCCCCTGCTATCCTATCATGCACATGGTCTAGAATCTTTGAGAATTGACAAAAGGACAAGCTCACCCCTACCTGAATAAAAATCCCTTGCTCTACAGGCCAATCCGAGCAAGTATCCCTAGCATAGGAAGAAAAAGAAAAGTCAAAGAAAATGAGAAAAAGAAAAATATCATTTTGTACCATCGCAGCAATATTTCAGCATTATCTCAGTTCCAAGCAAAAATACAAAAAAAAAAAAGAAGAAAAGAAAAGAAAAAGCAAAAAGCAATAAAATCCCTTTCCCTACCCCTTGAAAAGAAAAGAAGGGTGAATGAGCTTGAATCCCTGGAATTCTCAATTATTCAAAAACTGTGAGGTAAGCCCCATAACAGGTGGTTTGTGCCCAACCCGCTTGGCCTTGGGTAATCCCTAGCGTGGTGATATGTCTGTCACATTAGCGACCTTCTTTTGTACAGACCTATGTCGGCTTATGGATTAGCTAGCTCTTGATGACCTAACTTACATAGTAGTCTGGTACGGTTACATGCATATAAATCATGGTCAACGAACACTCATTTGGTTAATTCAAATTACTTGTATCAAATTATCTTGCTCAAAATTGGTGAATGAACAATACAATTGCACACACATTTGTATTTGAGAGATTTTGTATCATTATGATAAATCAAGATCGGTAATGAACTCACATTTGCACATGAGGGTTCCTTATAAATCTACATTTTGTCTTTGAGATAATTTAAAATATTTTTGCAAACTCTTGTTGGAATAATTTCATCTTCTTATTTAAGAACATTTGTTTAGTATAAAAACAATTACATACATTGTTTTCAAAAATCCTAAAATTCTTTCAAATAACATATTCAAAAACCTAGTAAATAAAGTCATGTTTATATATTATTATTTTCTGTTTATCTCAAAATCAAAAATCAATCATGCAATAAAACTAAAATATCAATTTCCTTTTTGGATTTCGCGATGATGGTATAAGTCTATACCTATAATTCTATGCCTAGCGCAAACCATTGTTCTAATTTTATTTTCCCATTCATTTTAATTCATAAAAACATATGGCTTACATCATTATGTTACACAATTGTGCTTTAAAAAGAACGAACACATTTTTCTATTTCATTTCATTATGTCAACATTCCATTTTGCAACGATGGTATAATTCCTAGGGAATTATTCAAAAATTTTATCACACTTAGGAATTTATGCCTAGCAAAAATCATATTTCTTTTAATATCTCATGCATAATATTTTTATGAAAATCTGAAAACAAATCATCACCATCATCATTTTTCATCATCACAACACAAAGTCTTAAGACAGTCTCTTAAGCACTCTTTTACTTTTAGCAATATTTCTATACTGGGATTAGCTTGACGACCTAGCGAGCGGCGACTCCATGAAATGGTCTATAACAACGACAATGTCCTTTGAAATTATTGTTAGAAGTCCCTTTTATTTTTCATCAAAACACACCACCAAAACAACCAATTTGTTTACATCAGATTATTTCATTTAAATTTTATGGCATGACATAAAATTATAATTTATTTCCAAATGACATAATTACATGAATAATCAATCAACAAATCCAAAATTAAAGCATCATACAACATATACACAAGTCATATCATCAAAAAGACCATATATATATATATATCAATAAATTATGTACATCATATCAAAATCGGATTGGTATGCCACAATCTATACCCTGGCATACTCAATCCTCTCAAAAATAATAATATATACAATCTCTGTGCAGTGAGCAGCTAGCCTCGAGAAGCCCTCGAGCTCTCAGCCTCATCTCCTCTCCCACCCTGAGGTGGAGGAGGTGGTCCCATAGAGGTCCGGGTTGTGTCTCGGGTCCTCATCATCGATCGTGAGGATGTCCTCGATGATCCCATCCTGATCGGCTCTACAATGGGGGCTGGCAATGGTATCCTCTGGCCCTCTGGAACCACGTGATAGTATAACCCCTGGTAGAACATGGTCTGAGCAATAGCCCATGCTAGATCTCGAGTGCTCGCCCCTCCGCTCTAAGCCCTGAGCCATGTAGCCTCATCCTCTAGTGTCTGCACCTGAGCCCGAAGGTGGGCATCCTCAGCCCAGAGAGCCACCATCTCGCTGCTCTCCCCCACCTCGACACCCTTGCCCTTATCGAGCGATGGTGGCCTCCCCCCTATTGAGAAGGGAATCCCTCCTCCCTCCTCCCTATCTGCTGTGGCCTCTATGGAGCCTATGCCATCCTCTGGCATCTCTCCTATGAAGACCATCATTGCTCTCTCCCTCCATGACCCCGCGCTGCCTCAATAGCAGCCTGACATCACCTCCCCATCCGTCGCACCATGACATGCATCGGACCCTATGCCCTCATCATCCGAGGAGGGCGGATGCCTACATACCAGGCATCGTATCCATCTACAACCCCAGTGTCATCCCCATCCACTAGCTGGATGGGGGCATCATCCATGTCTTGACTCTAGAATCGTTGCATATCTGGAGCCCCGCTCAGTGTAGTACTATCTCAAATAGTCCGAGAGTACTCATAATCCCTGAGAGAAGGGATCCCCTACTGAAGACCGAACTATCATAGAACTCGATCATAGCGGTGGAGCTCTACCTCTCCCCACTCCATCCTCAGCCAACAGACTCCCCTTGATGCGAGCCAGCTCCTGCTCATCCTCTGCCCACCCTGGATGCTCTCTCCATGGCCTCCAGGTGATCTGGTCTGGGATGAGGTCATCTAGCAACCTTCGAGACATCAATAGATCTATCCACCATTGTGACCCTCTCTGGAGCCACCAATAGAAAACCTAGGGCCTCTCTCGGTCAACCCCTGTCAGTGGGAGTCCTACCGGCCTCCGCACCGTGATGTGCTCCCAACACCAAACCTGCAGTAGCGATGTCAAAACCAGACATCGACCTCCCTTGTATACGACCCCATGCAGGATCCTATACAAGCGGCATAGTACAAAGCTCCCCCATGCAAATCTATACCCATGGTCTCTCATGTCGTAGACCACATCTGAAAGGAGCCAGGGTAATCTGCACCCGCTCTGGTGGCATAACAGTAGGCCACCCACTATCCTCGCCAACACCCGAGTCAACCTAGATGCCCCAAGCATCTACCTCAATGACTCGATGTTCACTCCGCCCTTCTCCAGGGTGAAGCTCGGGTCTCCGCTCAGCCTCATCATCGCCTGGCCTTGATTGGCCGTAGGAGTCATCAACCGTCCTTGTATGGGGATCCTCAAGATCCTCCATACGTCCTCTAGTGTGGGAGCCATCTCCCCTATCGGTAACCGAAAGTAGGATGACCCCGGATACCATCTCTCTGCTAGGGCTATCAGTAGCCCCATGTCTATCGGTACTTGTGGCATCTCTGCCACATGTTGTAGTCCGACCTGTGCTAGTCGGTCTCGCTCCGCCTGGTCGAGCGCGGCCACATCATCCCTCAGCCCCTCGTATTTCCACTCTCGACTCTTTAGTAATCCCCTCTGCAAAACAAACAATAAAACAATAAAATTCATTAATAAACCAATTATTAAAATCAATTAAATGCAATTCAAACAAGCTTAATTTCATAAAAATGATGATATCGTCCACCATTGGATGATATCGTCCTAAATTGGGTAAAATCATCCTTTGTAGGATGAAATCGTCTCCGATTTCGCAACTTGGGGATCGCCCCTTGTTGGACGGGATCGCCCCTAGTTCGTCGATTTCGCCCTCAGACGAAATCGACGATCTAGGGACGATTTCGACGAAATAGGGACGATTTCGTCCCGACGTCGTCGACGGCCTAAAAACGGCCGCGATGCCCCAAAATAGTCAAAAATTAAAACAAAAAATTGCACAAATCAAATTAAAACATAATTCACTAGGTTTAGATCCTTACCCGTAGCCCGCGCCGGACCTCTGTCGATCTGTGCGTTGTCTCAACCATTTTTGTCTGTAGAGCTCTAAAACAGTAAAAATGAACAGTAAAAATGAATTAGGGTTTTACCCTATTTTTCTTAATTTTATTTAAAAACAACACTTTTTTTAATTTTGCTTTTCCGCGCTTTTACCTCAAACGTTCGATTTGGGTAAAAACACGGAGGGGGCACCATAGTCAGCGATCGTACGATTCGACCTAGAATCGTCGTCTAGAAAATTGAGTAAATTTTTGCTTTCTCGTAAAATGGGAAGAACTCATCTTTAACGCATTTTCTTCGAAAAATTTGCTAAAGAGGGGGCAAAATGTAGCACCCTAAAATTGGCGTAGTTAAACCTTAGTAAAAAGATAAAAATTTGAATTTTAACCCAAAACCGTCAACCGCCCGTTACCCGCTCCCCTTGTTTTTCGTGCCATTTTTAGGATTTGTTTTGACCGTTGGACGATATCATCGTCGATCAAACGAAATCATGTTAGAGTAATATTCCATTAGTTGGGATATTTACCATTTACTCCACTAGGTAAAAGAGTATTTACATTTATCTTTTACTATCTAGATATTTATTCTTCTATCCTAGGTTAATCTCTAAATATCCTAGGTTAGTGGTTTGGTTAGACTTCTCTACCTAGGTTAGTGGTTAGCATCACGCAACTCCCTACTCTATTGTTAGAGGGTAGTTAGCGCTATTTCCTAATGCTGTTAGTTAGTCTATTTATTTAATCATAGACTTCCTATTGTAATCGTTGGTTGATTAATTGATCATTTGCATTTTTGCTCACTCACTTGATCACATTGGTATCATCGCAGTCGGGTGGCCTAATACGAGCTTCACTCATTCCACCCGACCTGGACCTGGCATGGTCTTCGAGGGCCCTGCTGGCCCTCAGGACCTACATGGATCTCGAGGCGGATCCCAGGAAGTAGGGCCCGTAGGCCCATATCATCGAGCGACCATGGGAGAGGGCCCATAGGCCCACGTCATCGAGCGGCCATGGGAGCAGGCCCGTAGACCCCGATAGATCTGATAGCATTCTACTGTCCGACCTATCGGGCCTGATAGGAGGCCAGAGCCCGCAGCACAGGGCTCGAATCCCGAGGGTAGGAGGCCCTCCGGTTATCGACAGCCGCTAGTGTTGCCCCCGTGGGTCCAGCACACAGCCGGGAGGGCAGGCGCGCCCTCCCAGGCAGAGACCGGACCCAAACCCGAGGGCAGGAGCGCCCTCGGGTCTGACCACCACTGACAGGGGACATCCCTGTCAGATCTTCGATGACCAAGATCTCGAGGCAGTGCGCCCTCGATCCGATGACGTCAGATCCGATCGAGATCTAAGAGGGCAGGCGCGCCCTCCGATCCTTGGTGATCGGATCAGAGACCCTACAACTGTAGACCATCTTGGGCACAAATCTCGAGGACAATCGTAGCTAGGACCCATGCGTGCTCGGGCACAGATCCCGAGGCATAGACTTAGACCTGCTATTGGATAGGACACATGGTAGGCTGACGCAACCTTAGGCATAGATCCCGAGGTGCTGACGTGGCACTGCCACTGGACAGGACACATGGCATAGCCACTAGACAGGATCAGACACGTGGCATAGTCACTGGACACGACACATGGCAAATGCCACCTAGAAAGGACATGGCAGACAAGCCACTGGATGATGATGGATGCGACATGTGGTGGACTAGCCACGTGTCACTTGACCTGACGAGACCGACACGTGGCGGACAAGCCACGTGTCCCGACGTGGACATTCCACGTGGCTGGCAGCAAAACCAGCCACGCGGGGGAGTGACTGCCCATAGGCAGTCACAAGCGCTTTAAGCACTTTTGCTCTTTTAAAGAGCAATAGATGCCCCGTGGCATCAATGTGGGACAAAAGTCCCCATTTAAAAAAAAAAATGTCGTGGGGCGGGCCAAGCCTTCAATATGAAGGTAATGCCCTCCCCCTCTCGTCGGGCTAGCTAGCCCGACTGGAGAGCAGGCCAGCGCTATGGCGCTGCCCAACGGGAGGTCGGGAGTTCGACTCCCGTCGGGGGGGAGGGGGGCAAAATTATTTTTTGCCACGAGGAGCCCGCGAAATGAATTAAAGGTAAATTTTTTTAATTTTTTTGTAAATTTTTTTATTTTTAATCATTTTATTTAATAATTTAATATCTTTTGTCTAAAATCAATTTTTTTTTAAATTACATTGATTTTTTACAAAATTAAATTTTATTATTAATTAAATAATGATTAGATTTATTAAAATTTTGCATTAAAATAGAGAATTAAGGATTTTTTTTGCAACTTTACAAATTTTAGAGTGCTTTTGTTTTCTCACAAACAAGGAGATATAAGACATATAAGAGCCTCATTTTTTGTTGCAAATAAGAAAACCCTCAACTCTTCTCAACCTTGTTAGTTTTGCAAAATCAAAGAAGGATAAAATCAAAACAATTGATTCTTTATTGCAAATTTGAACACAAGGAGACTTAAAAATTTTGTAATATTCAAAGGCAAAGTGTGCATTTGTTTTCTCCAAGGGGGGATATAAGACATAAAATTGCACATTCTTTTTTACAAAAATTTGAGAAGAAATTGCAACCTTGGGTCCATAAAAAACCAAGTCGTGTGTCGATTGGTTCTAGAAGCCTTCCAAATGTAGGTCGTGTGTCGACTTGTCTTGGAAGGAGTGCTCAAAATTGTTAATTTTGCAAAATTCAGGGGAGAAGACAACATTGTACTTCTTTTGCAAAATTGGAAAACAAAGTAGGAGACATAAAAATATCATTTTTTGCACAACACAAAACACACATTTTGTTGCAAATATTAAAAGGTGCATTTTCGATTTTACTCGACACCTTTATTGGCAAAATTAGGTGCATTTTCGGTTGCATCCGACACCTAGGTGATAAGGATTTTATGGGCATTCTTGTTTGATTATTGCATTATTTCTTTTGCAATTATAATTCATAGAATCAAGAACACACTAAACCCCAAAATTTCACAAATTTGTGTAAATCCTTGCACATATTTAAAGCCAAAATTACTTGATATTCTCTCCTAAATCAACAAAACCCCTAATTCACTCTTATTTGTTTGGCTTAATTTCCTCAAACTTTTCATCCTTCTTGAAGGGAGTTAAGGCAGGTGCCATTAAATATCTATTTGAGTGAATTATATTTTGATACTCTCTTAGGGTAATCAAAAGAAAGAACAAGTTTTTGAAAATAAGGAACCTTAAAAGTAGCAATCCTTTGCACTAAGGGGGGATAATTCCTTTCTTCCTTCAAACATAGATTTTGATAAGAGGGAAATAAAACTTGTAAAGGCAATCAGAAAATTCCAAGTCATCAACAATTAAACCTTTTCTTTTAGACTTCATAATAGCAATCATGCTTGAAGTACTTACAATAAGAAAGGACAAATTGGTGAAATTTTTTGATCAAATTGCCTAGAAAGCATAGTTTTGCACAAATTGTAAAAATGAAAACCATGACACCATTTAGTGTTGGTTTCAAAACAAGCAAAACTAAAATGGCAAAGGCACAACACAGAAGCCATATTTCTTGTGAAGTGTCTCATTCTGATTATGTTTCTGGTTCAAAGATAGCACAAGGAGTGCTAAATTGCTAAAACAGTTTTGTAGAGGGAAAACACGTGTCCCTTGGGCAAAAGCACCATTTTCTCTCTCTTCTTTTAGGCTTCATAAATAGCATAAGTTTTTTGTTTGAAGACCTTACAATAAGGGGTGCTTGTACCTCTTTTAGGCTTCATAAATAGCAAATTCTAGGTGTTTGAAGTACTTGTAACAAGAGGAGCGACTTTTTGTGATGTAAAATTGTCTAGGAGGCAATATTTGTAAAATCCTTCACAACACTCTTGAGTTGCACACTTTTTGCAATTAAGGGGGATATCCATTTCTTTTCTTCACTAATTTTTTGTAAATAGGGAAGATGAATTATAAGGGTGCATTTTCGGCTTTGACCAACACCTTAGTCACACTTCCTTCAGAAATTAATTACACTATGTTTTGCAACAAGAAGGGGGGAACTTATAAGGGTGCATTTTTGGCAACGACCGACACCTTAGCTACCTTATCTTTTTGCAAATTCATATTGTAAATGAATGAACCTTGTATGAAGTGATCTATTCTACTACACCTAGCGATTGTAGTGGCTGGTTACCCATGCAAATCGGTTGGATGATGTGATTACCATAAGGACATTCGTTGGCATGAAGACATAGTGAGGAATGACCCACTTTTTGCTTAGGAGCAGCCAGAGCACTGTGACAGAGCAAAGAACCAGCAGATCAACATCTTCTTTATTGTATTGGGGCAGTTATATACTTCACCCAAATATTGTTGTATAGAGGGATATGTATGTATTACCCAAATAATGTAATAAGGGGGGATGTTAGAGTAATATTCCATTAGTTGGGATATTTACCATTTACTCCACTAGGTAAAAGAGTATTTACATTTATCTTTTACTATCTAGATATTTATTCTTCTATCCTAGGTTAATCTCTAAATATCCTAGGTTAGTGGTTTGGTTAGACTTCTCTACCTAGGTTAGTGGTTAGCATCACGCAACTCCCTACTCTATTGTTAGAGGGTAGTTAGCGCTATTTCCTAATGTTGTTAGTTAGTCTATTTATTTAATCATAGACTTCCTATTGTAATTGTTGGTTGATTAATTGATCATTTGCATTTCCGCTCACTCACTTGATCACATACATCCCAGATCTGACGAATTCATCCAGAACAGAACGTCCAGACAATTTTGTCCCAAAACCGAATTTTCATAATTAGCTTCTATTTCAACAGCTTCTCTAACTTGGGCAGAAAGCGTGTCTACGCAGTTAGAGTCTCCTTCATTGGAGATATCCCAAATTGGGATGATCTCCAACCTCCTAACCTCTCCCTAATCCTATATAAACTAGGATTTTCTTAGTTTATCCCCCTGAACCCCTGGTCGACTGATTTCCCTGCAAATTTAACTTTTCGTGCATTAGAACACCTTCATATTTTTGTTTGCATTGCGTATTTCAAGTTTTCTTGCAGGAATTTTACTATTTTTTAGTCAAAGCAAGCTCAGATTGTCACAGATGATTCCAGACAAATTCGGACGATCCTGTCAAGGATCAGCAACAATCTCGTATGATTGGAGGTGATCCTGACTGTAGTCCAGATTGAGGGCAATCAGAGCCCGAAGTTTGCATTTTCTTATCTTTTCTCTTCATTTTCTTATGCATTAACTTGGTTTATTTTATTCTTGCATCCTGGAGTTCACCTTATTTAGTATAGATGCATGCTAAAGTTAAAATAATTATTAAAGTAACACATTTTCCTTTAATTGTTATCTAGATCTGTTATTTAGGTAAATTTATTGTCATTTCTATCATTTCCCCTTGCTTTTGCAGTTGCATTTTTGGTTTTTGGTATCTGTCTTTGTGACTGTAGGTTTTTGATGAATTTTTCTGACAAATTCGTCAGATCAAAAATGATCTCATCTGATATCAGATGACCAACTGAGATCTGAGACGATTCTTTGACATTTCAGACGATTACGTACAATTTGAGACGACTTGGACTTCTACAAAACTTAGAATCTGCATCAGACATCCTGAATCAGGTATATTCTGTCTCATTTAGCATATTTTCTGTGTTTAGCACTTACTTTTGTTCTTTTTATTCTTATAAATCAGCATTGGCATATAGAATAGCTTAGATTCATCTTGGCCAAACCTAGGAATTGAATGATTAAAGCACAAAATGAACACATCAAACCTACTCTCAACCTAGGCATGGAAACTGCCACTCAAAAGTTTCTTGGTGAACCCACCATCCATCAAAAATTCACCCTTATACTCCTCCCCCGAGAGGCGCAACCTTCAAAGGGCCTCTCAGTCTGAGGTATTGTCCCATTCTTCTCGTATTCCCCTTTCGGGAATGGATCCTATAGCCTGAAGGTAAGGATGCAAAAATTTAGGAGCGATAAAAATGGTACAAATTTCTACATAAATAGGTAGTACTATGGATCCTATGGTAGGTCTCATGGAGTCATCGAAAGCACACAAGTCTAGGGAAGGCATGGCAAAATGGACTAGAGGGAGGTGTAGGTGATGTAGAGCTATTGTATATATAATGCTAATGGATGAACCCGTGTCAATGAGTACCCACTTATAGGTGATATCGTTGATTGTGGCTTAGATGTGGAGGGGAGGATCTTCTCCTTATCCAATGAGTTCTATTATCTCATGGTCATGTGTCTCTAGGTCAATAGAGTGTAGGATGTCATTCAACACCTCACGATGCGGTTAGGACTACTGTAGGAGATCAAATATGGATAGCCACATGGGGGAATTACATAATTGATGGGTTAGGCTACCACAAATGGTAATCACATTTTGAGATGGTGATGTTACTGTAGTAGCCATTTGAGGTACTTGTGGTGATGTGAATTGAGCTAATAGGGAAAAAATAGGTTTTGTCTGGCGTGATAGGTACCATTGGTTCCTCATAGTAAGGTTGATCATACCTACTACACCACATTATGGAGGATCACGCTGGACATTGTTCACTTGGTGAAGTAGCACTAGGGGATTTTTTGGAGGTCTAGGAGGGTTGGGTCCTCTGTGATCCGGTAGAGGGTTTTGTAAAATCTCTAAGTTTTGATTCTATGTGGCTAGAGGGTTTGCTACCTGAATGGTGCCCCTATAGATTAGGTCTTGAACTTGCCCACAGAAGGAGCAACATAAATAGATATCATGGTCATGTTGTCTATGAAAAGGACAAAATATTTTCTCATTATACCCATGAGGTTTGGGTATATTTGGATCCAATGGGTGGATCTTAGGTAGGAAAATATGGTTGTCCTCATATAATTTATGAAATAGAGTTGGCAATGGTTTGGCTAAGGGTGTGATGTTGCATAGTGTAACTTGTATGCGCATGCCTTGGTATTTTTGTGGTTGAGGTGGGGTAGTAAAATTAGTCTGGTATGCTTGCGCTTGTGGTATATAGGGTGGGGGAATCAGTGTTGGCACTATGGTAGTGGCTGCTACTTGGTTGGCTTGTGGTGGCTGAGGGTAAGGTTGATTTGGTGTAGCCGTATTGAAGTAGAAGTTAGGGTTATAGTTGGATTTTTCTCTCAACTTAATTTTCCTAGACAGAAACTTGATGTCCTCAATCACTTTTGCTTGTGAGATGGCATCTTCAAAAGTGTGGTTTTGGTGAATTTGGAGGGATATGGAAATGTGTTTGTGGAAACTCTTGGAAAATATTTTCACAAGCTTAAAAGTGGGGAGGCTATGGATGAGGTCATGTATAATAACTCTCCATCTGGAAACAAACTCCGTGATGGGTTTGTCATCAGCCCATCGTAAGGTGTATACATCAAAAAATATGGTATTTTTCTTGATTTTGATGGAAAAGTGTTCTAGAAAGGAATTGCCCAGTTTCTTGAAAGTATACAAGATATGGTGTGGGAGCATGTTATACCAATCCAATGCTAGCCCAAAAAGTGATAGGGAGAAGGTATGTAACATGATGGGGTTACTACTATGAAGTTGATAGTAGGATGAGCGATAATTTCTCACATGCTCTCTAGGATATTCATTACCTCTGTACTTGCCAAAATTTGGTATTTCAAAGTGATATGGGTAGGGAGGAATAGGAAATTATGGGTGAACTGGCTCGTTGCATAGTTCATCATAACATGGCTTTTATGGCCCATAGCTAGAGGTGCGTAGGTTCAACATTTTGACTTCATCTTGTAAGAGTTGAAGTTTAGGTGCCATAGGAGTTGAGGGTTGGGCTATGGTAGGTTGACCCTATGGATGTGGTGTATATTGGTATTGTTATTCTTTGTAATACTATAGAGAGTATTGTTGTGTCTAATCTTGATAAGGTGGGTACTGTGCGATATGTGCTATGGTATCTACAGGCACACTAGGTTGTGGGGTAGGTGTCTATTATGGGTAATAGTACTACGACTATGAGGCATGTGCTTGTAGTGTAGGTACTTGTTGAGTTGGAACCTACTATAATGGTTGGACCATGGGTGGTGATGACCATAATGGAGGAGGCGTAAAGAAACTAGGTGTAGTTGATAATGGTGTAGGTGTTGGGGCTACTAGTACTAGGGGTGGTCGATACAAGGTATCAAAAGATGAGATATGTCTCTCACCTAGAGGGTAGGCAGTAGGGATGCTAAACTACATAGAATAACTTGGATAGGTGGGTGGATAAGTTTTGGTCTCGATCCAAATTTGGGAAGGATATTGGTAGTGGGAGCTTGAAAAGGAGGAGGTGGTGGTATCCTAAAAGTTTTTGTAGACACAAGTGGCTCTAAAGGTTGGGTATCGTACACTCCGGATACCTGGGAGATTGGTAGGAAAGCTACCCAAAAGATGAGGTAAGCTATTGAATAAGGAGATTGGTTTGAGAGGAAGGTGTATGTGTACACCCCCGCTTGGATTTGTGCACCTTGTGTCTGAAGGGGTCGCTAGGAGGTGCCTTCAGATATGGTGAAAAATCGCTCTTAGGAAGACAATGGTTGAGACTCCTATGAAGAGTGTGGGTGTGAGGTTTGAGGAAACACTTATGGTTCCTATTGGGGAAGGAGTTATTGTGCCATTTGGAAGGATGACTTCTTGTTTCCTATAGTAGAGGAGGATGGGTCATACACCATTCCTATGGTAGGGGTGAATGATGTGACCTCTGGATGGGTACGATTTAGGAGGGAAGAATCATTCTCAAAAAGGGATTGAGATAGGTTTTGGAAGAAGGGGTGTGCGAAGGTAGGAGAAGTGGGTATGACCTCCTCATATATGGTAAACAATGGATGAGGTTGTCCTGGAACTATGTAGATCACATGGTCATAGAATGTGGTTGATGTATTATGTGTAGATGGGGATGAAAGAAGTCGGTAATCCTCTACGAGTGAAGTGGTGAGGGCTTTACTCAAGGTTGACATCTCATCATGAGGCATCATATATGTGAGTTGTACATCAAATTCTATGTGTGAATTAGATGTGTCTATGGTCTTCCCATTCATGATCGAAGGAGTAAGAATGGACTAACTAGAGGAAGTGGCAGGCCATTCCTCTATAGGGTGTGCTTGCTCACGTGCTTTACTACGGGTGACCACAGGCATAGTAGCATGTGTAAAAAGGGTTTTAGAAGCAAACCCTATACAATTTAGGCTCAATTGTGTCTAATATAAGTGTAAAAAAAGTGACATGTTGTGTATAGAAAAATAATGTATAGTGTAATGTGTTGAGATCGGTCCATGATCATGCAAACAACGGTAGACCAAAATCAATTCCAAATGCTGAAAATAAAAAGTGTTTTGTTCATTTTTATGTGTTGTGATGGTTGGCATACCCCATGCTTTCACTTCACCCTCGATCGGGCTTGGTCAAGAATGACAGTTACCAATTCCACTAATTATACTAGCCATGTGGATGAAGGTGCTAATCCTGTCCCACTCCGCAGGTAATTATTGGTGATAAAATCTAGGGCCCAGTCACAAAAGTGGTGGATTTTCCAATGATGAAATCTATAAAACTGCTCCTATGGAGATGCTAGGTGTCTACGAGGATGAGAGCTGGTGGAGGGTAAAACTTTTTTGAAACTAGTCTCGAGTGATGGATTGGGGATGAAGTCCAATCTCACCACTTTTTTAAATACCATGTGAGTGTGTGTGGGTTTGTGTTTTTCTAACGATGTATGCAAGGTAAGAAACTAACTAGTTGCCTTTTCAAAATAAAAACTAACCCTAATGCCTTTTCTAAAGCAAATGATTAGATAAATGTATTCTTTGCAAAGAAATAATCTAGCCCTAAATGCCTTTATGAAATAAACTAGTCTAGTTTACAAAGCGTGGAAACATGCAATCCAAGTGTGTGGAGTAAAGGGGATTAGGAAACCCTAATTTTCAATCTTAGAATGCAAAAAATTTCAAGAATGAAATGACATGGAAGAGGGGATTAGGAAACCCTAATTTAAACTTTAGCAATGTGCACTTATTTTAGCTATAGATGCTATAAACAAAAGGGGGAAACAATGTAGGCTTGTACTACATGCAAACAACAAAGGAAAATGTAAATTTAATTGAAAAATAAATTTGAAGAAGTTGTTGGAAAGTTGCAGGTTATGAAATTTCAAAAAGATTTAACAATCCTACGAACGCAAAATGAAAGCAACGTTACATCTAAGAATTGCCATTCAACTAGGGAATGCTTTGTATTTTCAAAATGTAATAGAATAGAGGTATAAAATGAGTAATACCTACATTCTGATGCTACGAGGGGTTTTCTTGGCCCCTAAGGAGATCGCCATTATGGATTTGAGGGTTTTTGAAGCTCCTATGCTCAAATTCCCACCCGAGGGGTGAATTCAATTTTGAAGGCTTAGATCTGATATTTGACAGTTCAGAAGGCCTTTGAAGGTTTTAGGGAGGTCTGAGAAACCAATATTTTTAGGTTTTGGGGCTCTACAATACAAATTGCCACCCGAGGGGTGAATTGGTAACTATTTTACGGGGTGGGGGGCAAATCCAGTTTAGAGGCTTCAAATTTGGAATCTGATGGCCTAGGGCTATTCCTAAGGCTTTGAAGGTCTTTGTGAAAAATAGATTTAGTACCTAAAAATATAGAAAATAGAGAACAAATTTAGATTCACACTAAAATGGTTAACCTAGCATTATCTATTGTGGGTTCGAGTCCCATCGGGAGTACCATAATGAAACGGATATAAATCAATATTTGATCCATTAATACAAAAAAATAATGCATTAAACTAAAAGGTTGTATTTCATTAATATTGAAAAATATGTGTTACAATAGGGACATGATGCCCTTTAGCCATTTATTCTTCTAATAATTTTACAACAAATTTGATGTCGTCTTCAATCGTCCCTTAATGGAGGTGGGCTTCTTTGTATATTGGCCACCATCGAGTTGTTGTTTGATGGTGTTCTTCCTCTTCAAATCTTCTGAATAACCTACAAAATGGGGTTAGTGTGATGGGGGGCTTGCCTTAGTTAGGCCCCATGTTTAGGAGGACAAAACTACTGTGAAAACATACTAAAAATAGAAATAAAATATGTAGAAGTTGATAAAACTACAAAAGTAAGCTTACCTACCAAATCTGAGGTGATTTGGGCTTTGTAGAACCAATTTGCCACCCGGGGGGTGAACTGATGCCGAATTCATGGGAAGAGGGGTGAATCAGACCCTGAGAACTATTCTACAAAAATACTTTGGTAAGAAGGTTCCTTGGCTACTATAATGTTGCTATTCAGATTCAGGTTCACTGTATCATATGTCGGTATGCATTTGGGCAGCATTTATATGCTTATTTCATAAAAATAGTGAGAGATAATTAGGGTTTTAGGACCCACTGTATATAGAAAATGGAAAGGCATAGGGAGGAGGGTTAAGGAAAATAACCCTACACTGAAGTCTAACCAAATTTAGGTTAAGGTTTGTCACATGGAAATCTCCTATTCCTCATAGAAAATATCCTATCCTCACACATGTGTGAGGAAGGATTAAGGCTAATCAGGGTTAGGAGGTATTAAGTCCAATTAGGGCTTGATTAGGGTTTATTAGGAAAATATCTTAGCTAACCCTAATTACACACATGTGGTAGGATGTAATTAGTGTTAATTAAGGATTAAGAGTTATTTTAATCAATTTTGCCCTAAAAAGGTGACTTAAGTAAAGTCAACATTAAATTAGATTTTTGGAATTCACTTGTTAATTGTTTTTGTCAATTAATACCCCATGGAGACCTCAATTGAGTGCAAATAGTTTGTCAGTGGATATCCGAATGCATGGGATGTGATTTTGAATACTTATTAGGTTTTTGGACCTAAAATCTGATAAAGTGACATATATGAAAGTCTACATACTGCTATGGTGAACTACGAAAATCTACACATAATTACATGTGACTAAGCATGACTACACCTAACTACACATGACTACATATGACTACACATGACTACAATAGCCTATAATAGTCTAGGGATATCTGGAATCACCTGTGGATACATAGAAACAACAATGTGTGACTTTTGGGTGTCTATAGTAAGGTGCTCCAATGCCCTTGTCATTTAAGTTAGATTTCCCTTGCACGAATAACAACACCAAATACAAGGCCCTAATATTGGGTCTCTAAAAAACCATCGTTATGAAGATCAAAAAGGTAAATATATTTGGTGACTTCCTCCTCATGGTCAACCAAGTTAAGGGACTATTTCAATATAGGGATCCAATCCTAAAATCTTACAAAGAGTTTGTTGACACTTATCTAGACCAACTATAATGGTATGACATCGAGGCAATACCTCGTACATCAAACAAATTTGTATACACTATGGCATCTTTAGGATACTTGATACCTTAGAATGCATTTGTTTATTTCAATACTATTCATGTGAAAACACTCTCATAATAAGTGATGCAGTGCGAGGCTTTTGATAACAAAGAATCAATCAACATGATTCATATAGAACTAGATCATGAGTGGTTCTATAAAGCTAGAGACTTTCTAAAGAAGGTACCTTGGGGTCCTTGATATTACAGGGTTCTATGGAGAATGGTACCATCACTCACCACAAGGTTGTTTCTCAATCTACATTTGTGCACATCGAATTTTAGGAGAAACAAATTGTCTCATATATTGAAGTTGTAGCTTATCAGGATTGGCTATCCCAATTACAAGATTTCCTAAAACTTGGAATCATCCCGCACAAACTGCTGCATGCTAAAAAATGAGCATTCAAATAAAAAGTGGCAATATATGTCTTGCTAGGAGGTATATTGTAATTTTAAAGCTATGATGGAATCCTCCTTCATTGCCGAGAGCTCCAAGAATTAGCTTGGGTGATTTTGCAAGCTCATAATGGTACATGTTGTGGCCACTTTAGCGGCATGGCTATCATCAAGCACATCCTTCAAATGGGTTATTATTCATCCACCATGGAGAAGGATTGTTGTGAATATGTTAGGAAATGTGTTAAACTGCCATCGTAGGCCTTACCGCCCATCCAGGTAGCTTGGTCATTTTATTAGTAGGGTTTCGATCTAATCAAAAATATTTCTTCCCCATATTTTGGATGATACACATTTATCTTAATTGCCACTGAGTACTTCACCAAATGGGTGGAAGTGGTCCTCTTAATGTTAATGATAGGACCTCAAATTGTAGATTTCATACTTCACAATATCATTTGTTGCTTTGGGGTCCCCTTAAAGATAACATCGGATAATGGTCCATCATTCAAGAACAAAAATATGTGGGTTTTAATATCCAACACAATTTTGTGATACCATATTATTCGTAGGCAAATGGGCAAGTAGAGGCCTCAAACAAGTCAATAGTAGTCATCTTAAATAATATGGTGAAATAAAATCATAAGGATTGGCATCTGCAATTACCTCTTGCATTACGGAATTACAAGACTAGTGTGTAGATGCCCACTAGGGCAACACCATTTTTGCTTGTATATGGTTTTGAGGCAATTATGCCCTAGAGTTGGAAATTCCTATATTGCGCGTCACATTGAAAGAGTTCATCAATGACGATAATGCACGACAAGATCAAATTGATCAGTTAACCCTTCTTTATGAACGTCGCATCAATGCTCTTGAGCATATCCACATTTACCAAGATTTTTTAACATAAGCTTATAACAATAAAGTCCACCTGAGAGACTTTAAGGTTTGGGATCTTGTGCTTAAAGAGAACCAAAAAAACTCAAATCTATCCCTACATCTACAAGACAAATTTACGGCCAATTGGATAGATCCCTATATCATCTCAGAGAATATTGGTCCTAGGACATATCACCTAACATCATTAGAAGGTGTTGAGGAGCCAAAGCCTCTCAACATTATTCATATAAAGGCATTTTACACAAGCACAACAAAACACAAAAAAAATCAAATAAATGTTAAAAATAGCAAAAACATTCAAAATTTTCAAAATTACAAAAATTGTAGGCAAAATGCCCCAAAGGCATCTTAAAGCTCTTTGGTCAAAGCACAAAAGGCCCCAAAGGCATCTTAAATCCCTTTGGTCACATCACAAAAATCTCCAAAGGCATATTAAAGCTCTTTGATCAAAGCACAAAAGGCCCCAAAGGCATCTTAAAGCCCTTTGATCACTCCAAAAAATGCTCCAAAGGCAACTTAAAGCTCTTTGGTCAAAGCACAAAAGGCCCAGAGGCATCTTAAAGTCCTTTGGTCACATCACAAAAATCCCTAAAGGCATCTTAAAGCCCTTTGTTCACTCCACAAAAGGCTCCAACGACATCTTAAAGCTCTTTGGTCAAAGCACAAAAGGCCCCAAAGGCATCTTAAAGCCCTTTGGTCACATCACAAAAGGCTCCAAAGGCATCTTAAAGCCCTTTGGTCACTTCACAAAAGTCTCCAAAGGCATCTTAAAGCTCTTTGGTCAAATCACAAAAGGCCCCAAAGGCATCTTAAAGTCCTTTGGTCACATCACAAAAATCCCCAAAGGCATCTTAAAGCCCTTTGATCACATCACAAAAAGTCCCAAAGGCATCTTCAAACCCTTTGGTCACATCACAAAATGCCCCAAAGATATCGTAAAGCCCTTTGATCACATCACAAAAGGCTCCAAAGGCATATTAAAGCCCTTTGGTTAATTCACAAAAGGCTCCAAATGCATCTTAAAGCTCTTCGGTCAAAGCACAAAAGGCCCCAAAGGCATCTTAAATTCCTTTGGTAACATCACAAAGATCCCCAAAGGCATTTTAAAGTTCTTTGGTCACATCACAAAAATCCCCAAAGGCATCTTAAAGCCCTTTGGTCACTTCATAAAAGGCTCCAAAGGCATTAAAGCCCTTTGGTCACTTCACAAAAGGCTCCAAAGGCATCTTAAAGCTCTTTGGTCAAAGCACAAAAGATCCCAAAGGTATCTTAAAGTCCTTTGGTCACATCACAAAAATCCCCAATGGCATCTTCAAGTCCTTTGGTCACATCACAAAAAATCCCCAAAGGCATATTAAACTCCTTTGGTAATATCACAAAAGGCTCCAAAGGCATCTTAAAGCCATTTGTTCACTTCACAAAAATCTCCAAAGGCATCTTGGTCAAAGCACAAAATGCCCCAAATGCATATTAAAGTCCTTTGGTCACATCACAAAAAGTCCCAAAGGCATCTTCAAGCCCTTTGGTCACATCACAAAAAGCTCCAAAGGCATCTTCAAGTCCTTTGGTTACATCACAAAATCCCCAAAGGCATCTTCAAGCCCTTTGGTCACTTCACAAAAAGGCCCAAAGGCATCTTAAAGTCCTTTGGTCAAAAACAAAAAAAAATCAAAAGCACAAAAACAGTTTAAAATAAAAAAGTTCAAAACATTCAGAATAATCAAAATTCCAAAAAAAATGGAAAATACCAAAAATAAAAAAGCAATAAACTTGAAAAACATTTGCAAAAATACAAAAACATTTACATTCTACATTCATGCAATTACATTGCATTTAGGCATGACCACCCATTACACTTGCATTATGATAGATTGTGTTTGCAATCTTACAAACGAAACCACATTTGTAACTCAATCATGCATCTTCAAATCCAACATCATCCATAACCCATGTATGTAACTGTATTTTTTCAACACAATCCCTCCTATTTTTGTAAGGGATATACTAGGGTTTTCTAGTCACTCAACCATACCTAGTGATTTTCTCATATTTTGTAAAAAACTATCTTTGATTTTGATAGTTGAGGTTTGGTTTTGATAGCACCTAGAATAATCAATCTCCACAAACCATTGAGTGATCCCTAATACAACAATGGGATGCATGAATCCTGCCTGGAATTAGGGTAGTTCTAAGAAAATTGCAAAAAGAGCTAGATTTAGGCATTCTGTATTGCCTAGTGGTCTAATCCGATTGAATCCAACTTAGGATCATGATGGAAATTTGAGGATCCCCAATATAAAAATGGGCTGAATGAATCTTGCCTAGCATCAAGGTAGGTTTATGTATTATCTAATTTATTCACTTGCCAACATAGGGATAATGAATATCTAAGTCTTCATAACAAGAACATTATCTTTCAGGAGTCCTGTAAGGTAATTATACAACTTTTTATGGAGTAACTAGGGTGTTTGAGTCTCATGGAAAACCTCAAAGACTCCTAAAATAGCAACAAATCATTCCATAAGTAAAATCATCAACTTTATTTATGAGTTTTTTTTAATTAAAGGGTGTTCATGAATAGGATAGATACCGGATAAATATTAGCAATGTATTTAGATGGCCACTGACTATTTTGTACAGTTCTTTTAATTTACAAAATCTTATAAAGAAAGCATATACATATCACATCATCTCATCTCATGTATGGATGCTTAAATGATTAATTCTTATGATAAGAGTTATCATTTACATTTATGATTGTGTTACATTCTTTGGTGTCGTCCATTAGAGTGTTAAACCCATATCACATGCATTCCTTATGTTTTAAGTGATTAAGGCATACAGGTTCGTTCACATTAGATTATCCCAATATAATTAATGCATCACATTTTACATACATCATCTATAATGTCATAGAACATAGATTAAATGCATAAACAATTAAAACAAATTAAACATGCATTTAACATCCATCAGTACATCCATATAAGCATGCATAGTAGTGCGTCCACATATCTAGGTCATAAATCTAAGCATACATCTATCATCTAGCTAATGCATGTCAATCACATCATATAGCATTGCATCCATGTGCATATCATAAACATCATAATAAAACCAATCATATAATACACACAATGAGTCTAAAACATATAACATCATATATATATGAGTGTATAATGTGTCAAATAAGTACATGGAGGTACAAAAACACCCACAGGATACAATAGTGTAGGTCCACTAACCTTACACTCAAAAATTATACCAAATACATTATAATCATAAAATTGGGCCTATGCCCCTTGGATCACCTCCACCCTCAGCTCTGACCTTGTACGTATTATGAGAGCTAGTCCCTACGGTCCACTTTTTTTGAGTCCTAGTCCTCTAACTAGGCCAAACTGATGATTGCCATGATGTACTCTATAAGTTCTATAGTGAGTCCCTACTGTAGGTCTCTCACAAGGAGTGGCACCTAGAATTTGAATATGTATCTGTAGAGATGCAATGTACCTGACATATCTTGAAATCTAAATAGTACAGTCCTCCAAGAAACCTCGTAGGAACCTAACCTCTACACCTAGATCCAAACTTGTTGATCCTTGTACAGCTGGAGCAATCAGTACAACCTATAGTGCAAAATCCCTCTTGGTTTTGAGCTGCTCTATCCTGAGCTGGACTAAGTCAATATGTGTTTGGAGGGTCCCACCTCAAAGCTCTTGACCTATATCTAGAGAATAGAAATAGTGGATTTCCATTGCAAAATCTAAAAATGATATGCCTGAAGCTTGGCCTCTAAATTGTGCAACTAAGCTTGAAGAGGAGACTCTTGCTCCTCTGGAGCTAACTCCTCCTCCTATAGAGCTACCTGCTCCTCTAATACCTACTTTTCAATGTCCTGTCCCCACTCCTTAGTTCTAGGTTGCACCTGGTGTGCATCAAGATCTTCCTCAGGACCTGCCTCATCCCTATCTTGACCTAAGTTGTCATTACCTTGCCATAGTCATGTAACCCACCACTAGGTATACACCTTAGTAACCCTAGCATCTACTATGCTAGCATCTACTATGCTAGCATCCACTATAGAGGGTCCTCATCCTCTAAAACTTCTACAACTTGTGATGGTGGAAGATCCCTCTCTACGATGACCTACCTATACAAAACTGACTTGAGAGGTACATCTTGTTGTACACCAAACTGTCAAAGCACCCGAGAGTAATGAAATAACTCTTTGACACCTACCTTACAACCGATTACCCATCGGTCACATATGGTCTGAGCTATAAATCTATCTACCTCTGGCCATACATGACACTCAAAATAATGCCTCCATATAATATCCCTCGCCTGCAAGCCTATCAGGGAGGCTGCATAATGAGAAAGATTCCCTGCATGATGCCAACTTTGGTGATCCTCTCACTACTAAGACCACCTAAATCCGTAACACTAGGCCACCTCTATAATGGTAGTAATATTAGTGGGTAATCCTCATGGGTGGTCCAACTTGATCTTCTCCTAGCCCCAAATCTAAATAAGTAGGTTGCAAGTGATGCTAGCTCATCCACATCACTGAATCCTATAGAATTCATCATAGCACTGAGCTAGTAGCACACTCCCCCAAGCCATAATAATAATCTCCTCATTGTCCACAAGGTCCTAAACCATAGCCAAGAGGTTGTATGGGAACCTCACTCAAGAGAAATCAGGCAAAAATATGTTACATATAACATGCATCAAAATGGCCTACCATTGTGTGAAGACATTCTCTCGATACCACCGAGCTACGAAGACTCTACAATTTTGGGTGTCACCCAATGTTGTAGTTGCATGAGATCCAAATAACCTCTTAAATATAGCATCCCTAGCATCATTGGGAGAGGACACAATAGCCACTCCATCGAAAGGGATCCTAAAGATCCTATACACATTCTTTGGAGTGATAGTCATATCACCAGTAGGGAGATGAAATGTGTTCATTCGGGAATACCACCTATGTGCCAGGGCAGTAATATAGGCCTGGTTTGATATAATCATCAATAGCCTCATGACATACATGATTCCCTAGGCATCAAACTAATCCCAGTATGAATCATCCATTAGGGGCAGAAGCCGCACAAGCAAACTAGGGTCCTAAGCCCGCACAAATAAAAGCTAAAAGTGTAAATTAAATACCTGATTAAATGCACTTAACAACTAAAAATAATAATAAAATGCAAAACGGTGTAAAATTAACCTATGATAGCCTAAGGCTATGAAAGCAATGAGAAAATGCACCTAAAAAAACAAAAAAAAATCAAAATTCACACTTCAAAAATTAAAAAAATCAATTAATTTCATTAAAAATTAAAAATTCAATAAATTTCAATAATTTTTCTAAAGTTGCATGGCCGCTCACGCCGACAGTGGCTAGCAAACAACAGTCAAATTTTTGACCATTGGAATTCAAACTAGCCACTGACGGTGATAGTGGCCCCTCTTTGCCAATTAAGGGTCGCTCTGGACATCGACGACCATGAGGCAACACACCAATGGTGTCTACCCTTGTCCAAAATCATAAAAATATTTTTGACAAAAAGCAAAAATTAAATAAAACCCACATAAATTAACCCTAAACTAAGCCTATCTATGGATTCAGTTCATGACCAATAGATTTAATTTGGTTCTTTTACCGATTAATTAGTGTGGTTCCTTTTATCAGTTAATAAAACAAACAAAGCTAGGTTTGAGAAATACCCATGAGTCGTCGGATCCTCCATTCATGGATGCCTTGCCCTGTCCAACCATGATGTCGAGTAGTCGGTCAACATATCAGGTCACTTTCTTGCCTTATCTCTTAGAGCTCAAATGCAAATTAAGAGCTATCAAATAATGAAAGTCAAAACCCTAATTTTATTTTATATTTCTCAGTTTTGCCTTGGCTACTACTGGCATCAGCGGATCATATTTTTTAGTCATTGAAACTGATAGCGACAATGAATTGGCCACTAATACTGATAGTGACTAGCAAGTAACAATAAATGCTCTAAATTTCTCACCATGAGGAATCTCAAAATGGGAAATTAATCATATCTACCATTACAAAATTAAAAAAAATTACAAAGTAACAAAAAAATCAAATAAATCATAAATAAAAAACAATATAAAATCTAAAAATAACAAAAAAATCCAACAACAAAATCTTGAATGTGCCTCGTATTCATTTATTTTCTCTATACACTTTGTAGTTGTGACGATTGGTGCTCCATGTAATCTATTAAGATGAGTAAATTACCATAAGGCCATTTTGGGTAAATCATTCATTGCTTGAATTGATATGTGACCTATCCCAAAAAGCATGCACCTATCTCATGCATCAATCGAAACCAACATGAAAGCATAAAATGACAAACAAGATTGCATATAACACTGAAATGGATGTTTCTTTTATTAATATTGAAAATGGATCTCAGTTACAATCATGCCCCTCTTAGGGTCACCCAAAATGTTGATACAATTGATACAATTCCAAAGCCCCCAATGGGGTAGGCACACTATTAATGCTTTTCCAAATAGTCACAAACTGCTCTAGGGTGGAGTTAGCCCTCTTCTTCGCGTTGAGGAAGGAATTGAATGATTGAGTCTCCTTTGAACCTACTTTCCTATGGTCAAGAAACAACACAAAAGCATTATACAAATAGGCAACCTCTCATGATGAGGCCCTTTGAGGAAAATATGCGTAAAGATACCATAACAACTATGAAATAAAGAAGATGAATAAAACATATTAAACTTATGCAAGATTTATAAATATTGTTAGAAAAATGAAAGAAGGAAGTACAACTATCTATCTAATGGATCAACTGCATGAAATTAAACATGTTATCATGAGAAGAAGCCATTAATGTCCTACTTACTATGATGAAAAAAATATTTATTAAACCCTAAATATACCGGTCAGATCATCTCTAAACATGAATGAATACCTTAAACTGATGAATCTAACCTAAATAAGCATACTAGAAAAGAAACAGTAAGGAGATCTATCACATGTTGCAAACCGCAACTCTGATAAGTGGTCTGCACTGTAAACCACAACTGAAAGCCACAATGAGCAACCAAATAGTTTCTCTCCAAATCATGGGTATGGGATTGATCCTCCTTGTCCAATTTATGATCAAGGGTCACCTCAATTTCCTTTGACATATTTGGTGGTTGAATTGCTCGATAGGGCCTCCGTTTGCCCAAATTAGTGTTTCTTGGCATTCTAGCTCCTTAGGGCATCCATGGCATGAATTTTCATGATGCTTGAGTTGGAAAAGTGATAGCAACAAATCTCTCTCTTAGTGTACTCAAGTGAGTTCACAATTCGACAGGGCTTCACTACTCTAATCTCCAATGCTTGCTTGATACTTTTGCCCTATTTTTGAGGGGTACTTATAGGACTACCCAAGGGCTAGGGGTGGCTTCATGGAGAATAAAATAACAAGAAGGGGTGGTTAGGATAGTTGTATTGGAATATTCCATCCTTTAACTACCTTCTTCTATATCAAATGGTCATTTAAACTGATTTGGCTTGGATGAAGACCAACTAAACTTTAGTTAAGACCATAGGTGATAGCTATGGTCCATACTATAAACCATAGGTCTCATCTGTGGTTCAATCTGTAGACTTTAGGTCTCAACTACGGTTCATATTGAATAGGCCAAGGAGCCCAAATTGAGTGGTTAGAACCACTGCTCTATCTTGGAGTCTGTCCAAGATCTTCCATATGGTATTGTAGCATGTTCATATGAGTAGTCACCATGGACATGCCACATTTTAGGTGTCTACAAGATGCTTCACTTCAATCCACCAAAATTTAGTCCAGGATATCATTCCACATACGCATAAAATTACACTAAAAGGACATCACACGTCATAGTGGATAACCAACTATTCTCTCTTTAACATCACAATTCCTAGCATTAAAAATTTAATCTTGAAGAAGGCCATGGTGGCTGGATTACCCTATGGGAATGAAGATTAATCTCATTTTTTCTATGATATTTTCAAAAAATCATCGAATGTAGTGATTTAACACAATTTTAATGGAATTTCTAAAATCTTGATTCCCTAAGAAGGCCATTGCAATTTGATCTCTCCATGGGATAGAAATGTAAAATTACTAAAAATGGTTGAAATCACACCTGAAATGAGACCTACCCTATAACAACAAAGCAAACCTCTAAAAAGATCCAAATCATTCATCTTGGTCAAGTGACTCATCACTTTATTTATTATCCTTCCCTCATCGACTCATTGTTTGATGGGGTAGTCATAATATCAACAATCATAATCAAAATCAACAAAGGATCACTCGATCATGTCAAATTGCATTCATCTTACGAATCATTGCAAACAACTATCATAATATTACCCTTTGCTAGGAAAAAAATCAAATATGATAGTTAAACTTGTAGTTCTCCTCCTTTTAGACCTATAGTAGCATTGAAGCTACCTGATCACTTGATGGACATGGATAAGCTTTTACAAATTTAAGTCTTCCATCCCATTGAAAGCAATAATTCTAGGATGCACACCTTTCTCATGGCTGGGGCATCTAATGTATATCAGATCAATGATCATCACACACCCTACAATGTGGTCTTAGGTGGTCTATTTTTGCTTAGCGCTATGTTTTTCTATAATGCATCACAAAAAGGGGCATCTGTAGACACCTAAAACACATCATATTTAGGAGACTACTCATATGGGCACATCTGAAGACCATATGATTGATATTGGACCTTTCCAATAGCTATAAATGGTCTTAACCACTCATAAGGGGTAGTTCTAACCCATTTAGGCTTGGTCGCTATCGATCAGAGTGGCCACTAACACTAGTCACTGAATTTGAGAGCGGCCACAGCTAACCACTGCTCTAGATAGTGACTAGCATCAAAATATAGTTTAGTCATGAGGAAGGGCCCAAATCATAGATAGTTAATATAGTTAAATTAATTTGTGAGTGGTTTTTTGATGTGGATATCCCATAGTTACTCATGATTGCTCCTTCAATGCAAATCTATATTTAATCCTTTCCCCTATGATGGTTAGTTGCATGCAAATATATATCTTGGCTTCTCCAGGAAGCCAATATCTGGATCTAGATTTGAATCTAGAAGGTCTACATAGGCATCCTCACAAGAAAAATAAAGAATCATGAATATCATAATTTTTGTGCAGTGGAGCCCTAGAAAATTGGAGAGTGATTCCATACCCCTTTGAGGAGTAGTGAAGCATTGTTCGATTAAGCGATGACCACGAGCCATCCAAGCATTCATATCAAGAATTTCTTCATTTCCAATCAGTGTATGAACATAGAGGTAACCCTTGGACATCAATTTAGATGAGGAATCTCGTTCCACAACCCCTGGTTTGCGAAGAAGGTTTCATTTCGTAGCTGATATCCTTGACAATGGACTACAGGTACAATCGAGGGTTTTAGATACTATTTCTTGATTTTTAGCATAGATATTTCATTGTTTATTATTTTATCAATTAATGTTAGCATAGATCTATCTTTATTAGTGTATTTTCATGGTGATTTTTGTGTTATCAATGCATTCTTTCTTAGTTTTGCTTCATTATGCTTTTATTATGCTTTTACATCATTCTTTGTAGATCTACTAATAAAGCCTCATGTAGCAGGTGCTACTAATCATTTGGTGTTTTTTCTTGTACATAGGTTATAGGTTCCAGGACCAAGTTAAAGCATTCAAAGTTTTCAAATACCTCCAGGAAAGCGAAGGAGAAGAAGGTATATATAAGTCCTTGTACAAGTTCATGTACGGATTCAAGAGGTCTACGAAGTGCACCATCCCCTTGCAAGGGACCTTTATCTCTACTTGTAACCATTGTATCAAATGGGGTATCCCTAAGAGGGACCAATATGTAACCAAAGTTTTAGATAAATTAATAAATATATCTCTTGGTTTTGTTACTTTCATGTTATTTATGCATTTGTGGTATTTTATTTTGATATTATATTGTAAGTAGACTAGGTGTCTACTTCCTAGGTTTGTACAATTATAGATCCTATGATGGATGGTTTCATGTTATTTGAAAACACCTGGATAGCTTGTTATCTTCTCACGTTGTCCTCTCATGCTCGTTGATTTATGATACTATCTTGAGCTACTATTACCTATTGAATATTGATACTATTACCTATTGAATATTGACTGTTGCCATGTGTTGATTTGTGTTGGAAATAGATTCTATTCCATCATTTGGGTTAGGTAAATTTATACTCCAAGATACATACTTAGATTACTTCATGTGCAAGTTATCTAGTTACTTCATGTAATGTAATAAATACATAAGTATCAGGGGGGCGGAGGTCCAAGGTTCAAATCTCGGGCCTCGCCGGACTAAACGCTTGTCCCTTTCCTGGTGCTTTCAGTGGCGTAAAAGTTTTAAAATTATTATGGCATGGTGGTTATAGGGGCGTACTGTGCGAAGATCTATGTGGTAGCTTTCGGGGCAGATAGCGCAGAATACTGTGGCGGCCATAAAAGCTGGACAACCTGCCCGGTTTCATGGTGGCTACCAATTCCACCATGTAAATACAAAAATAAAAAATAAAATAAAATAAATAAATACATAAGTATCAATGTGCAAGTTGTTCCTTGCACAACTACATAGAGTGTTGTCCAAGTATTATATTTTGCCTATATAAGTATGACCTCTTAGATAGATAGATATAGAGTCGAGGGACATAGTTAGATAGTGTAGCTTAGTGGATAGTGTAGTGTTGTGTGCCTCACCATTAATTGGTGATGGATACAATGTAGATCAGTATATTTGTTAATGGAGTTCTCATTTCCTCCATAGATACATTGTAATCATTTGTATGATTTATATTTACATCATACTTCAGTCATCTAGCAGAATTAATTTCTTTCATGTTATTTTGTATCTTGTGATTTTTATCTTCCAAGGCACATTCATTAAAATCTAACAATGGTATTAGAGAAATGGTAGATCTAGTATATGTAGGTCAATAGGGAAACCACCATTTTTTTTAAGCGAAAAACCCCTTGCGGGGCCGCCTTGGTATGAGAGACCATGAACAGGGGGTTCTACACAGTCAAAGTCACTCGGGAGTCACACTTGACCCTACCCGCACCAACATTATCAATTGGATTTTGGATACCCAATTCAGCTTTTTGGTAGGGTGGAGATTTGAACCTAGGACCTCCCTTGAAGGATTTCTCTCTTCTCTCCAACTCACCTACAACACCTGGATAACCACCATTATTAGTTAATCTAATAGTTTTATCAAACTGACGCGCCATTGGACCATCCACTATTAAAAAATATTAAAATAATCTAGGTGGTATATTTTGGGAGAGTCACAAAGATAGGACTGAAAGGAATCTCAGTTTCAAAAAATATTGAGATCATTTTCATCTAGAGTATTTTCCACAAAGTTGTTAGGAAAACTCGTGAAGAGTAGGACTCAGTATTCAATCCACTAGATTGACAAATCATCTAGTGAAGATCATCCAAATTATCTAGAATTTACTAACTAGTGCCTAAAGTTTCTTTTGTTGCAGGAAATTAATTCTTATAGGATTGGAACTTCTCCTACAATAGAAATTTAGGAGACTCCAACTTCATTACCCTAAGGTCAACATACCCTCATAGTGAATAGGTTAGTTCATTATGCAAGAGAAGAATATTGTGGAAGAAGACTTCTAGTGAAGGATCATGGTGAAGATAGGAGACTAAAGATCTCCACTGTTGGATTGTAAAATTCTATAGTTGAAGAATAGGCCATAGGATACTTTATACAGGCCATAGAAGCCTTTATACTAAAAATTCCATATAATCCTTGATACTAAAAAGGCCATAGTAGCCTTAATACTAAAAAGGACATAGAAGCATTGATACTAAAAAGGCTATAGTAGCCTTGGTACTGAAAAGGTCATAGGAGCCTCAATATTGAAATGGGTCATAGAAGCCTTGATCCTAAAGAATAATTTGAGAAGAATATATGATTTAGAAGAAAAATAAAAATTTTATTACTAATATATTTGTTGTAGGAATAGAATATTTAGTGAGTTGGGATACTTTCTAAAAGAAATTTAGGAAGAGTATCTTCTTCAGAATCAACTCAAACCTAAAGTAAAATGAAGATATCAGGAGAATATCTCATTGAATAACTTTTAGTTTTTGAAGAATAAGAATGACTAGGAGAGTCCTGCTCAAAGCTAAAAGTAGTATAATCAAAAGATCTAGGAGAAGATCTCACCACCAACACTTCTAGGAGCAGAAGTTTGAAGAAAAGATCTCAAGGAAGACCATTAGAAGCTTCTAGATAAAAGACCTTATGAAGGTCTCACCGAGCATCTAGAAAAGGCTAGGAGAGCCTTTCTAAAGGTCAAGAGAGTTCCTTGGAGAACTCATAGGATAAATCCACTTACAAGGTGAAGTCCCTGGTAGTGAAGGACTTGGGACAATTATCGCCATCCGACAACAAGCCCAAGAGGAAAATTTAGTAAGGAGTGCCAAATATATGAAGAAGAATTTGGAAAGGAGTGCCAAATATGTGAATAATAATTTGGCAAGGAGTGCCAAATCTATGAAGAAGAATTTTTTAAGGAGTGCCAAACCCTAGAAGAAGATCTTTCTTGAAGTTAGAATTTGACAAGGAGACTTGAAGACAGAAGAAGCTCACCAAATCTTGGAGATTTGAATATTGACTCTCACATTAATAAGGCACCACTTTAGATATATAGAACTCTCCAAATCCATCGTATAAGTAGGAGAACACAAGAGGAGAAAAAACCACCAAATCCTAGGCTTGTAAAAGAAAGTTTGAGACCATCATTTGGTGAAGAAGGAGCTAAAAATGGACATCCTACTTGAAGTAGAAAATTGGTGTTTTTAGACACCAAGTTCTACATCATCTACAAAGGTAGGAGAAGAGCTACAGAAAAAGGTATGCAAATTTTGGTGCAATAATATTCTTTAATTGGACTACTTATCAGATTTATTAGAGTACCTAAATTTGGATTAAAGTTGTAAGAAGAAAATTAGATTATAGTATTCTAAAGTGCAAAAGGAAACAAATTATTTTTAAGGATTTATTTGCACATTTATTAGGAGTTGATTAGATTTTAGATTAGCTTCTATCAACTACCTATTATATACTTTAAAAAAATAAGACTAAGTCCTACAACATTGATTGTAGTGAAATTGCAGAATAACTCTTAAAGATTCATTTTAGGTTATTCTTGATTAGTTGTAAAAAATTATTAGTGCATGACTTTGAGAGTTTATTAGAGTGATAAGGTGTAATATTAGTGCATTAAAAGTGAATAAATTGTACTATTATACCACTCTCAAAAAATAAATTAGTTTTATGTTTCTTGAAGGGCACAAAATCTGATTTGTATCAAGTGTCTAAAGACACTATTAAAGCACAAAAATTTGCAACTTGTAGTGGCCAATAGAAGCCACCAAAAAGGGTTAGAATCCTCCATAATTTGGAGAAATTAACTAACCAAAAATAGAAATATAAGCTTAATAAAGTGAGACTTAGTGAGTCTCAAATCAAAAATCATTACAAAGTTGAATGCAAGGAAAGAAAGCGTAGAACATTGCATCAATTGAAAAGCTTCTATCTAACTATTATTGAATCTTGGATTTGTTATCAAAATTTCCAAGAAAAAAGGGAAAGGTGTGTCTACTCTTAAAATAAAACCTCAAAACCTTTGTATTTTAGGAAAAATCTTCCACAAAACTAGAATTTCAGATCTAAAAATAGAGTGCAAAAAAAGGCATATTAAAAAGCCTCATTATGCAACACTACAACACATTATATGCACTACTTTAATCTGGTGTTTGAAAACAAAAGATAATATTTGGAAGTGCCATAAAATGGCACATTTACTACAGGGAAAATTAGCCAATGAAGGCTAGACGTCATAAACCTTCTTCCCAAGCTAGAAGGATCCATTCAAGTACTCATATTGGATATAAGTACCTGTAGAATTAAAGCTCATATCATATTATTCTAGAGCTACATTTATGTAGATAGGTGAGTGCACATCTATTTCTAAAATACGTCAAAAATATACAAGGAATTCTACACAATTGGAAGCATAAAAGAAAGAGGCAAAGGTGTTCTTTATCTAACTTGGAGAAGACCATCCACCAAAGGAAGATCCAAATCATCGTCCAAGATCCATAGCGCATCGTCGATCCACTTGCAAAAAATCAGCTTGCTTGCTACCCAAGCAACATAGCAAAGCAAAGTAATTTAAGAGTTATAATCTCCATATTCGAAGACATTACAAGAATAGACTCCATGTAGATATAACACTTAACATTATGTACATATTTCCACTCTTAAAATTATAGAAAATCCCACATAGGAGTTATAAGCAAAGTAGTGACACTTGATATTCTCCACTAGCTTTACACGAGTGCCCATACATTTTAAGATTTCTTTAAGAGCGTTGACCAAAGGACTTGGAGCATTACATAAAGAGGGGATTTATCACTTGTAATGGATGTGACACATGTCACAAATTCTATGATCAATTATCCTTAAAATACATTCAAAGTCCAAGTTCAATGTGTGTGAGTGAAGCGCAGTCAAATACATCCAAAGAGGGAGTGAAGCACAGTTAAAGGAGTGAAGCACAATAAAAACATCCAAAGTGTAGAATGGAAGATAGGGAGAAGGATCATTAAAGGTTCCTCCATTTTTTAAGGTCAAACCTTAAGTACCTATGTACCAACATTTGATATTAGCTACTCCAAGGAATCTCCATTGATTCAAGTGCCTAAGGTACCACCTACATGCTATTATACTCAGCCGCAAAAAGCATCAAATAGTGAGGGGAATTTACCTCTAAGAAGGTAAGGTCTAAATCCCAATTATTATTACTTTCATAGTTGGAGATATAAGGGTTATAAACTAAGGTTAAAACTTATATTTTTGAAAGCAAAAGGGGTAACTTATCTTATTAATTTAATATTTACAATATTACTTAGGATGAATAAGGAATTCAACTTGGATTAAATTATTTTAAAAATATGATTATCATTTTTATAATTTTTAAAACTTGGGATCCACAAGGATTACTCCATAAAATTTATTTTATTAAAAATTAGAAATAATCCAAGGGATATAAAAAAGGTTATTAGGATCTAGTATGGAGAAGAACAGAGAGAAATAAAGGGATCCTTGGTAGAGAGAAAGAGCATATTGAGAAGAAATACCTCCTCTTGATGAGAAATTATGGGCACCAATAAGAAAAGGTAAGAAAGGGATATGATGAGTGGTGAGGTATTTGTAGTTGTATGGGATGCAAAAAGCCCTACTGACAGTACACCCACCCAACGGTTCATGTAGTTGCATCCATGTAGTCGCACTTAGGTTGTGTGTGTATATTTTGTATTTGGTTTTGTGATAATATTATATTTATGAAATTTAAAAAATATATATTAAATATATATATATATATAATATATATATAAAAGAAAAATAAAGTAATTAAAATTAGATTAAGTTAAAACTAAAATTAAAATACTCAATACATGTATGTAAATACTCAACCATGTGGAAAATTATACATATCGAGAGTGGCATGTAACAAAAAGATGTCAAAAAATAATATGAATAACCTCACTATAAAGTAGAAGGGGAAGAAATAGTTTCATTAACAAAGAAATATTTGGTGTTAAACATCTGGTGGCAGCTACAGAAGAAAGACTCCTATGATCTCAAAAGATCGGTCTTTCTTGATTTTTGGTTTACGAATTTTCTTAGTATACTTTATGGTGGTTTTCTTGGTATATTTTATGCTTTGAATGATGGTATACTTTATGCTGTGAATGTTGATGGACAAAATTTCATAATTTATAAAATGGTTGGACTGTTGCTATGTAACGATGTCTAATAGTTATGAAACTTTGTGGTTTTCTGATAGGCTTAGTACTCTATGATTACAATACTGAGCTATAGTGCAACCACCAAAAAGGCTCACACCTAATAGGGTCTATTGCAATTAAAGAAAGATAATAAGTAAACATGCACCAATTGAAAAAAAAAAGGGCTTACAAATGCCTTTGGAGCCATTTATGGTTTTTAGGCATAGAAAAATTTAAGATGAATGATATTGAGAGGTTCAGGCTCTTCAACTCCTTCGAGTGATATCTAGCAATATGTCCCAGGTCCAATATTCTCCGAGATCATATTAGGACCCAACCATTTAGCCACGAATTTGTCTCGCATTTCTAGTGGCAAATTGGAGTTCTATTGGTTATCTTTCAGCACAAGATCACTAACCTCAAACTCTATCATATGGAATTTTCTATTGTAAGCTCATTTTAAGCACTCTTGATAAATGTGGAGGTGTTTGAGGACATTCATGCGATGTTCATCAAGTAGCATCAATTGATCTAGGTGAGATTGCCACACAGTTTCATCATCAATGAACTCTTTTAATGTGACACACAGTGTTGGAATTTCCAACTCTAGGGGCATAACGTCCTTAGTGTCATATACTAGTGAAAACATAGTTGCACTAGTGGGTGTCCGAATACTAGTCCTGTAAGCCCATAATGCAAGGGGCAGTTGGATATGCCAATATTTATGGTGTTCTTGTACCATATTTTTCAATATGGAGACCACTGTCTTATTTGAAGCTTCAGACTACCTGTTTTCTTACGGATAATATGGAGTTGCAAAACTATGTTTGATTCTATACTTAGATGTCAAAGCTCTCACAATTTTGTTTTTAAATGACGTTCCATTATCTGAAACTATCTTGGATGGTATCCCAAAATGACTAATAATATTGGTGAGTATAAACTCAGTAATACGTGCTCCAGTTGTCATTGTTAAGGGAATGGCTTCCACCCAATTAGTGAAATACTCAGTAGCCATAATAATAAAAGTATGTCGACCCGATGATGGAGGAGAGATCTTACCTATGATATTGAGTCCCCACTGAGAAAATGGCCAAGCCACTTTAATGGGTTGTAAGGTCTGTGATGGTAGGTGTGTAATATTAGCATGATATTGGCACTTAACACATTTCCTGACATACACATTGTAATCCTTCTTCATAGTGGGCCAATAATAACCCATACAAAGGATGCACTTGACGATAGCCATTCTACTAAAATGACCATCGCACGTACCATCATGAGCTTCTAAAATTACCCAAGATGACTCTTGGGGCTTAAGACAACGAAGGAGAACTCTATCGTAGCTTCTACAGTATAGGATGTCTGCTAACAAGACATACTTTATCATTTTTTGTTTGAATGTGTATTTTGTGGCACGTGACAATACCTAAGGGATTACACCAAGTTTAAGAAAGTCATATATTTGTGATGTCCAATTATGATAAGCTTTGGCCTTGACCAACAAGATAGCATGCTTCCCCTATGATTCTACATTTGCAAATGCAAACTAGGAAATAACCCTTTGGTGAATGGTAGTACCACTCCCTGTCGGATCCTATGAGATCAAAGACACCCAGGATGCTCTCTTGAGAAATTCTATGGCTTTGTAGAACCACTAATGGTTTTGTTCTACATGGGTCATGTTTATTGACTATTTTTTATCCAATTCTTCGCACTATACAGAAGAGTGTGACAATGTTTTAACATGGATGGTAGTGAAATCAGCAGATGGATTCTAAGGGATTATAGATCCCAAATATGCCATTATGTTTGTGAATCTATTGGATGAATGAGGGATTGCCTTGATGTCATACCATTCTAGTCGAGCTAGATATGTGTCAACAAGATCCTTATAAGCTTTAAATACCGAACATCGACATTGAAATAATCCCTTAACTTGGTTAACAATGAGAAGGGAATCGCCAAAGATATTTAACCTTTCTATCTTCATGGAAATTATTGTTTGGAGATCCAAAATTAGAGCTTCATATTCAGAATTTTTGTTAGTCCAACTTGAATGACAAGGGCATTGGAACTCCTTGCGGCATGAAGAACACTATTCCTGCACCACCCCCTTTCTCACACTTTGAACCATCAAAGAAAAATGTCATATCAGCTTTGTTGTCCGGTTCTTTGGGTTTGGGTGCTTCTGATAAGGTAAAGACTATGTCATCAAGAAGCTCTATGGTGAGGGGCCTACTTTTTTCAAGAGGCACCTCAGCCAGTTGATCTGCTATGACTTATCCCTTAATGGAATTTTGGCTTATGAATTCTAAATCAAATTCTATTAGTAGCATGATCCACTTCGTAGTACATGTATTATGATATTTCTTGCTCATCATATACTGCAAAGGATTTTTTTTGGATATGACATATGTCATATGACTCAACATATAGTGTCGCAATTTCTTTGTAGCAAACACTATTGCTAAACACAATTTTTCCACATATGTGTATCTGATATCATAGCTCACCAAGGTTTGTCTAATATAATATATGGCTTGTTATTTTTCTTGCACATTATTTTGGGCTAACATGGTTCCCAATGCAAAGTCATTTGTCGATATATATAGCACAAATTGCACATCTGGCCTTGGTGGAGCTAGCACTAGTAGTGTCGCTAGGTATTGCTTAATCTCAACAAAGGCTACTTGACAGTCCTTGTCCCAATTGAATGGGACCCCCTTGTGTAGTAGTTGATTTATGGGTCGATATTTATCCGATAATTGAGTGATAAATCACTTTATGGATTCTAATTTACCCTGAAGGCTTCTTAATTCTTTGATGTTTGTGGGGGACGCATTTCTAAAATAGCCTTGATCTTTGCTGGGTCAACTTCGATGCCTCATTTTGAAATGATGAATCCTAAAAGCTTTACAAAATTTACACCAAACATGTACTTCTTAGGATTCAACCTGACATTATGCTCTATCAGGTGATCGAATACTTTCCTCAAGACCTCTGCATGCTCAAAACACAATAATAACTTTGCCAAAAAGTCATAAATATAATATTCTAATATTTTATGCATATAGTCATGAAATATGTATGTCATAGCCCACTGATATGTGGCACCAACATTTTTAAGGCTAAATAGCATAACTTTATAGAAAAATGTTCTCCATGGCATTATAAACACGATTTTATGCTAGTCTTTGGGCTTAATCTGAATTTGATAAACCATCCATTAAGGAGAGCATCTCATGACCTGTAGTTGCATCTACAAGAGCATAAATATTCAATAATGAAAATGAATCCTTTGGTGTTACCTTATTTAGGTCTCTAAAATCCATACAAATACGGATCCTTCTATCAGGTTTTCCTATAGGCACCATATTGGATACCCATTCCAGATTGTCGATGGATATAACAAAATCTATGTCTAACAGCTTTTGCAACTCATCCTTAACCATTAATGCTACTATTGGATGCATCTTCCTGAGTCTCTACTTAACTGGATTCTTTGATAGATCTAGCGAAATGTTATGAGTAACCAATTTTAGATCTAGACCCGACATATCCTTGTAAGTCCAAGAAAATAGATAAGGTCTCTCTCTCAGTAGAGGGATGAGGTTGGCATGCTCATCAAGAGTTAAACTTTCTCCAAATTTAACCTTCCTTGGATTGGTGGGATCATTACTGATATCCACTTTGAAGGCTTCCTCTACTGACATATGGGATCCCTCCTCAAGTTGATGAGGCGTAGGGATCAAGTGGATGTCATCTTCTGGTTTTATAGGTTCCTCATTGGAATAATCCTCAGCATGATAGACATCATGTGCACATCCTAGTACAAAATAGAAAGGTTGCAGCATTTCTTCGTTAGGGAAGAAATCTTCAGGCTCTAGTGGTGAATCAGTGCAATCCCAATCGATATCATCTAAATTTAGATATAATAATTTGGATGGATTAGCTAGATTATGGAGTGGAGTGGTTAAATCAATGGAGATCATGTTGATGAAATGGATCATGTCTCCAAGACCACGTGCAAGTGACTCATCATTAAAAAAACTACCATCCCTATGATGTGGTTCTAGGGGTATGGGGATCTCTAGATCCGATCTGTGAACAGACTATCGAATGGGATCATTGGGCTCAAGGAGCTCCATGTACGTCAGTAAATCAAGAAACACCATATGATAAATCACATTAAAATTTGGTGGTCTCCCCCTAAGGTGAGGATGGGGATTGATCTCTCTGTGCATCTCCTCAGTCGTATACAGTGCATTGCGATAGCATAAGTAGGGAGATCCTAGGTAGGCTCTCTCTGTCTCATATTATTTATAACTATCATAATATAGGCCTTCATTCACCCACACAGGAATGGAACACTCTGACAAATGTGGCCCCATATAGGTTATCTCCTAATCGCTATCATCACTATCCAGTAAAATCATGTACAAACATTGTAAATATGATACTACTGAATAGACCAGCTCAGCCTCATCCTTCGATTAATCATTGGGTGAGGACTCACTGTCCTCTCCTACACTATAGTTGGGTCCACCTATCTCAAAAATGGACTCTGCTATGTCCTCGTTGGAATTTACTTCTAAATTAGGATCTATTACTATGATAACATCTTGACCCTGCATGTCTGTGTCTTCGGTTGCCCCACATATTTGTTGACCCAATTTTTCTCTTGGTATATCATATAGATCGGCATCCATCAAGATATCCTCATGATATATCTCGGGTGGTTATATGGTGATGTAATATACCATCCGTTTATCCCTCTAGAACATATAAGGATTAGGGTGATAAGGATTGAAGTCAACTTCACCCCCCAGACTGAGGTACAGGCAGTCTAAATATGTCATGAGGAGTTTAGTCTATTCTCTGCTTTAGAATCCCAACTCGAACCTATCATTAGGTAATTGATACTATGGTTCTATAGGCTTCTTACGCCCCTACTCAAATAGTATGAGACCGTAACCATGCCAATGGTACCGTTCAAAGTATTGCATGGTGTAGTCTGGATTAGAAATATAATGAAAATTCATGGTGAATGGTTCATCATCGTCTTCATCCATGGGCATGGGAGATACAATCTGGTCTCAACCTCCATAGATGAAGTTATTTTATTTAGGTGGAACCCCCAATGGTTCTAGCATCTCTATGGGAAGGTGATGGGCTCATGTTCGGCCCATGTCATGTGCAGTCTCGATAATCAATGTGAATGTCACATTATACACAATGTATTCCCCTAATACAGGATTAACCAAATGGACAATCACTTGCAGTGTAGATGATCCTGCTGAAGACGTAGGTGAAGCAGGATGAAGTGCCTCTTCGACTCTTCCTTGAATTTCCTCTACTTCCATGGGATTAGGGGCTTCAATGATGACTAGCTTGGGCATTTGATTTCTCTTATTTTCACCCACATTTTCTTTCAACTTCCTATCATCCTGTTGTATCATGGATGCAGTCGGTCTAATAGAAATAATTTTTATGTACTTCGATCATTGATATATGGATGTTGTGGGTCTAGAACACACTTCTTTGATCTTACCTCCTGGATCTTTGATTGGTGACACTAGTCACACATCCAAGTGCATTGAGGGGAGCACAATTTCCCTCGGCAAATCTACTATATTCATGTATTTAAAGGGTTCTTCATCCGAAGGCACCATGTGAACCTATCCCTCATGAATGTATTTGATACACTGGTGTAGAATAGAAGGGACACAATGCATTTATCTGATCCAAGGTCTCCCTAGAAGTATATTATACTGCATAGCACCTTCGATTACATGACACATCGCTAGGATGGTCTTCAGTCCTACCTGGATAGGTAAAACTATAGTACCTACCGTCGAGCATAAAGCATCATTGAACACTCTCAACATAAAGGTAGAAGGGATGATATGAGTCTTTGGTAACTTCAAGTGAGTTAACACCTTGGTAGTTATGATTTTTATCGATGACCCCATGTCGATCAAAACCTGCTTGAATGGTTTGTGATTCACACAAGTAATAATATGCAGCAGTGGGTCTGCTATAACAGTGGAAAACATCTTGACTTCATGGTAATGAAATTGAATGATCGGTTCCTGACACTATTGCATGTGCCCCATGAAGTGTGTAAATGCTTTGAGATCCTAAAACTACACTTCTATGGACCTTAAGATATCCATGAGTATCTCCCTATGCTTAGGAGACTGCTGAATTAGCTCATAGATCAACAACTTTGCTGGAGTTGTCTATAGGTTTTGAATCAACCTACTTCTAATGGTCACCACTGGTCTAGTTGGTGGACCAGGCACATACTGGGCTAGCCTTTGAGGAGGTACAACTTGGACCCTAATAGAAACTGGAGGTTGATTCGGTCATTCATAACTCGTGTTCTTCATGATAATGTTGACCATACCAATGAACCCCTAGTTTGGTTGTTCGATGCATACTTGGTTGACCTAACTAGCATTATTCTTGGGTACCTCATTATTAGGTAAAGTATTCTTGTAAATTCCCATATTTTGGTTATCAGGCGCTTGCAGGTTTCAATAAGAAGCGTACCTCTCTCGATCATATTTTGTACAATATGTTTGAAAGATCAACCTACCTCGATGTTGTGGCCCTTTGATCGGTGAAAGATGCAATAATGATCATCTTTATAGCCTTTAGGCTTAGGTTGATTTGGATCCACCATCTTGACTTTGGGTAAGTTGCCTTTTCCTCATATAAATAATAAAAATTGAAGCCAACAACTCTAATAACTGATTGAATACGTGAGGTGGGCATTGCTCCTTATTTTTACCCTTATAATTGTTATTGCACTGCTTATACTATGCAGGTGAAGGTTGGGCCTGATAATTTTATTTTTGCTGCCCTTTTTCTCTCTTTTAAAGGTTCAACACCACCTGATTAACATGGGCCAACTTGATCTGATGTCTCTCAGTGATTTTCTTGTGCCCCTCCTTCTTATTCATCAACTTCAAGTTACCCTCCTACAACTTGATGTCCTCAATCACCTTGGATTGCGCTAAAGCCTCTTTGAATGTCTGGTTTTGCTGCAACTATAGCAATAATAAAATGTGCTTGGCACAACTCTTCATGAACATTCAAGTTAATTCAGAGGACAATATGGAGAATGGCAACTTTACCATCATATTCCTCCATCATTTTCCATAATCCATCATTGGCTCATCGTCATGTTGCATTAGAGCGACCAGGTCGGATAAGTTTACCTTCTTCTTGACACCGAAGGAGAAGCATTCAAGAAATGCATCAGCTAGTTATTTGAAACTAGTGATGTTTTGCCTCTTTAGTTGGTTGAACCACTCTTGAGATGGGCCTGAGAGGGTCATGATGAAGGTGCTAGGATCAAATCATCATTTCTCTCAATTTGAAAGCACATATCTAGAAAACTAGTCATGTGATCCTGTGCATCTTCCTCTCCTTGAAACTTCTCGTCTAGGCATATTGAAATGCTCAGGATATGCTGGAATAGGCACTAACATGCATAGAGGTTCATTGTGATTTTTTTTCAAGGTAGGCTTCTAATAAGCCATTCCTTGCTTCTTTATGGATTGAAATTTCTTTGCTAAGGTCTTATAGGCTTGTGAGGAAAGAAACTCCTCCTCTCAAGGTTTCCTTGGAAGCATATTCGAAGGCAGATTCTTCCTCAATCGAGGTGGAGGACTAGGCTCACCCTCCTCCTTGAATTTGGAGATTTCAGGATATTATTGTTCTAATTCCTCTCCCACTTCATTCTCATACTACCTATTCTCATGTTGTTCGGATGTTGGATGTTGATATCCATGTTGAGTTACATGGTGATTTTGTGTGTCTATGTGCTCAAGGTGTAACTAGGGCTATGAAGCCACTCATCTATTGACATGCTCCCTGATCTCACTGTGAGGATGTAAACCGACACTAACCAATTGATCCTCTCTCTCTCTATACGCTCATTCTGATCAAGGATGCATTGTTCATACAATTTTTGACTAATGAACCTCTGCATTTGAGTATTCTCTTTTTTGAGGTGCTCTTTCTCTACACGAACGTCCTCCAATTGATCTTGGAGAATCTATCATCTTTGCTCTGACATCAGTATATGAGCCCTATCAATATGATCGAATGTATGAGGCCTTGGGGGAGTGTGCTCTATTCAAGTGACTTTATAGGTATGTCCTCCAATGGACTGATTTTCCACACTCTTACCTCGGTCTGTAAATACAGCATTTGTGTCTGGCTGTATCCTATAATAAGTGCTCGCATGCGATGTAGTAGCACACATGTCTCAAGAGTTCTTAGAGCACTCTCTAGATTTTTGGGCGGTCCTAATGGTGCTTCCACTACACATGCTCATGGGTCAAGAGGGTGTAGGCATAGGCTTGTATCCTATATGCCCTAGGACCTTGTCTAGACCATCCAACTATTTTCTATGCCATGGCTCATGAGGCAGTGTACCGTTTGCTCCCACTTTGGATATATCTATGGTAAACTTTGTATGTTCACCCCTAAAGGGAGTCTATGTGGGCTTGTTCTCGAAAGTAGCCCTCTCTATTCACCCCTGACTGGGTGGATCTTGGACATGTATATGCTCTAACGATGGAGGTCATGAGCCTCCATTAGATACTGGTCAAAGAGGTACCAATATGGATTCCTCGATGACATATTCTTTGACTGAACTCATGGATCCATACAGAATGTGATCATTGTAAATGCAACCATATGTATAACCTCCATTTTGGGAAGTCCCATGCTCTAATCTGTGTCTAGAGGGATGTCTAGTACTTCCTCTAATCGGGGTATTCTCAATGGAATCCCCTCGTGTAGAATTATCCCCTCTAATGCTTGTTGAACGATGTCCAGGAGGATTTTATAATTGAAGGAATTCTATATCATGCTGTAAACTAGGTGGAGCTTGGGCCTAAATCTCAGGTCTATTCCTGGGTCGACCACTCTGTGTTTGCACCATTGTGTATCCTACGTCTAGATTTAAATTTTATTAGCATGCAAAGAATACAATGATGATTATCTCTTTTTATAATTTTAAAATGAGCCTTAAACTATTTGATGGATTTTCAATTTTTTGTATCAGTAAAGTATCTATTATCATGTTTTGTAAAGCACTGATGATTTTCTCAATTGTTTAATGCTTTTACCTATATTCTCATAGCTCAAAAATCTAGCTATGAACTCCAAGTCGTGTAATCCCCCCAAAGTACGGTAATGAAAGTCCACACCCGGGTAGGGAGCATAGGTCCTCCCAGATCCTCACCCGTTTTCACCCAACCAGTGTCATACCCTCCAAAGAGGAGTATATGTAAATTTTCTAGGCTATGAAAGGTTCTTGGATCCGGTATTGGTCTAGAACATAGGGTACATGGGAGTTGGGCCAACGGATGGAAATCACCTCCACCGTTGTTGAAACCCTACTAGTGGTTGGATGTGACTTCCAACTCACTAGCGTTTAAGTGTGTCATGGTGTGTGTGTGTTCTTTTTAATTTGCATAAAGGAAATATGCATAATACAACACTCACATGATCATTTCCTACATGATATGCAAAAAAAAAGAACGTTTGATATTTAGAAATTATGCATGTTACATCCTACATGACCTTTCAAATGCAACTTCACGATAAAAATAACATTTTATTTGCCCTCAAGCATGCAAAATCAACACAAATTATTCTAGCACACTGGATTCTAGGGTAGACTGCAATCAGAGGTCCACTGTTCCTAGTAGCGCCTAGTGAAAATTAAGAAATGATAACCCTAAGGACCTTAGTTTGTTTTATCCTTCTTTCATGGTTATCCTACCTAAATTTCATTTTTTAGTCTCTATAAAAACACAAACAAAGAAATAATGCACAGAGAGTGAAAATGGGGCCTACCTTAGGTCCTCATCCAATTAAGCTTTGACTCCCTGGTCTGTGATTGATCTATTGCTAACTGCAACTCTTATGCACGACTACAACTGTTGCCCGCGCCTGTCAACCGCAGGCCAACTTTTTGCCCATGATTGTCAGTCGTAGTGAGTACTTGCCATAAAAACACAAACCACAATCAGTAAATCATGGCAAAAATGTAGATTTTTGCCATGATCACCTTCTATAACCACAAAAAAAACTCACACCTAATAGGGTCTATTGCAATTAAAGAAAGATAACAACTAAACATGCACTAATTGACAACAAAAAGGGAATAAAAATATGAGAATCCTTTATTAATTCCAATTTGATTCAAGTTAAACATTCATCCCTCTTAGGGATACCCATTTTTATACTTCAATTACAATAGATCTAACTCCCTTTTAGGGTAGATGTGGATCAAATGCCTTCCAGGATGACACAAACTGCTCTAGGGTGTCGATGACCCTCTTCTCCATGATTAGAGGCATTTTTTGCCTTGCATACCAAAAACCTGTTGGTCCTACGTGCAATAAACAACAAGAAACATTAAAATAAAAGGTCTCTCTTGATGAGGCTTTAAAAGGATATTTGCACAAAATATGCCATAACAAGCATGTAATTAAGAGAATGAATAAAACATGGTAAACCTATATTAATAATGAAATGTCACCATCAAACATATGCAAGAAAGCAAGTACTATCTATCTATTAGGTTAGTTTATCAAATGGTGTAGACACCTAAAACGCGTCATGTCGAGGGTGACTACTCATATGGACATGCTACAAGACCATATGGAGGATCTTGGATAGACTCCAAGATAGAGCAATGGTTCTAACCACTCAATTTAGGAATTTTGGCCTGATTAGTCTGAACTGCAGCCCAGACTTACGGTCTCCAGTCTAAACCATGATTGACACCTGTGGTCTATAGTTTGGACTTCAACTATGACCTGCGGTCTTAACTGAAGTTCAGTTAGGCCTTCCATCTGAGCCAAATTGGTTGGAAAAGACAAAAGATCTAGAAGAAGGCAGTTGAAGTATGGAATATTCCAGAGGCTTCCATCCCAACTATCCTAACCATCCTTCTTGGTCTTGGCTTCTCCATGAAGCCACCCCTAGCCCTAGGGACATGCTATAAATACCCCCTCAAAATGGGAAAAAAGAAGAGAAGCAAGCATTGGATATTTGAGCAACGAAGCCCTGGTGAATTGTACACTCAAACTGAGTATACTAAGAGATAGAGCTATTGCACTTAATCCCCGAACCTTTTGCCAACATTCATGATGAATTGCATTATGGATGCCCTAGGTGCTTAGGAGAGTCAAAAAGCACAAATCTGGGCAAATGAATGCCCTTCATATCAAATTAACCGCCAAATAAGTCTGAGGACAATGAAGGTGACCCTTGAACATAAATTTGGACAAGGAGATCAAGCCCACTGCCCTTGATTTTGAGGGTAAATCCATCAGAGGTCAAACCGTGGCTGTCAGCCATGGTTCATAGTGTAGACCGCTCACCAGATCTGTGGTTTGCAACAGGTGACAAATCACCTTAATATTTTCATTTATGTCCGGTTAAATAGGTTAGATTAATCATTTCTTAGGTTTAATTGTAGTTAGAAGAATTCTGACCGTAGGAATTATCTTAGAATAGTTAGTTTATGATTTGCATTAATTAGGACATTTGTGGATCTTTTATGCACCTCTATGCTTCTATTTTGATATCTAATCCATGCATTATTTGTCTAATGATCTCCTTTATGCTATATTACAAATCTTGATTCAATTAGCATAGTTTAAAGGTTTTCTTTATGTTTTCTTGATCATTAGTTTAATGGCATTATCATGTATGTTTTCTTAAAGGGCCTCATCATGAGAGGCTATCTATATTTTTGATCGTGTGTTGTTGTTTCTTGATCATAGGAAGACAGGTACAAGAGGAGTCTATATCATAATCCTTCCACATCACGAAGAAGGGGGTCAACTCCACCCCAAGGCAGTTTGCAACTAGTCAAAGGGTAATATTAATGCGCCTACCCTATTGAGGGCATTGGCAATTGTATAGACTGTATCATCATTCAAGTGACCCTAAGAGGGGTATATTTGCAATAGAAATTTGTTCATAATCAATACAAGAAATATCATTTTTTTGAATTTATGCAATGTGTCAAGCTGTTACGCTTTTATGATGACTACAAACTAATACGGTAGATAGGAGCATACTTTTTGGTTATGTTAGAAGGTGATCACAGTGGAACTCTATATTTGTAGCCCCTGAGTGCTGACATTCTTAAGTTTTTCTTATCTCAGGTGCTAACCATAGGTAACAGCTACGGTTATTTTTTGGCCCATGGCTTTCACCCACGGTTCACACTGCAGCCCACAGACCAGAGCTACAGTTTATAGCAAAATTAGCAGATAGCATAGGAACCACTTGGCATTAGATCAGGAGCTGAGGTAGGCTCTGTTTTTATTCTTCGTTCTATATTTTATTCTCTATTTTTTTACAGTATGCGTTAAATCGATTGCAAATTAGGTACACTAAAAAAAAAGGGTGAACAAATAGTCCTAGTTTGCTTTCGCATTCCTTCCATTAGAAAGGTGCTGCTAGGAATAGCAGACCTCTTATTGTAGTCCGCCCTAGAATACAGTGACCTTGATAAAAAATGAGTGGTTTTTTGCATGCTTGAGGACCAATTAGAGGCCAGGTCATCGTAATCGCATTGTAATAACATCATGTAGGACATAGCATGCATAGCTTTCTGAATTTGAAATGTTCCTTTTATGTTTATGCATATCATGTAGGAATGATCATATGAATGCTCTTTTATGCATTTGTCCTTATGAAAAGTAAAACAAACCACACACACCACATTTCATTTAAACATCAGTGGCATTGAGCTCTCACATACAACCCATTTGATTGAGACCAACAATGACTGTCATTATCATTTGGTTGGCTCATTTGAAATTGTATTATTGGGACCCACTTGTGGCCAAGGCCGACCCAAGAACTATCCTATCCATGCAAAATAGCATGCACTCATCTTCGAAAGAGTGTATCACTGTGCATGGTGTGCTGGGTGAGGGTTGGTAGTACTTATGCTACCTCGTTTAGCATAGACTTAACTACCATATTCGGCTTGTGTGAGTGTATAGGTGAAAGCTAATTAAACTAAGAATAAAATCCAACAATTTTGCAAAACACGTGAGAGTTTCTCATACTAATACAACACATTTTGAAACAACATAAAACAATTTAAGGCTCACTTTAAAATTTAAAAATAATATAAGCATCATTGTATACCTTTTTTGATAATAAAAGATACATCTAGATGTTAGGTATAATATGGTAGATACACAAGGTGGTCGGCAAAGGTGCAAGCCTGAAGCCAATGACCAAGCCCCAACCGATTCACAAATACACATTTCTAGTCCTCAACCACATGAGCAAATCGAACGTCATTCGACAAGCATTATAGGAGACAACTCAACACGAGGGGATCCCATTGAGCGTACCCCTAATATACTAGCATCAGTACATTCTGTTAGATGTATATTAGAGCATGGAGCTTCTCAACCTAAGGGTGCTCCACTTGGAAGCCATTATCGAGACCGTAGTGCATGCGCATCCATGGGATCAGCCAAAGAGTATGTCATGCAAGGGACCATATTGGTACCCATTCACACTAAGTCTATAGGGTGTACTATACCCCCACCTTCTGAGCATAGAAGGAATAGAGATTCGTCCATTCAGTGGCAAGTAGACGGGCTCCCTAATGAGTGCAAGTCTACCCATACTCTCACGCGTACTATAGTATGCAAGATCACCATAGATATATCGAATGTGGGAGCTAATGAAACACCACCCCATGAGAGGTGGAGGTCTAGATAGCTAGACGGTCTAGGTAGAGTGTTAGAGCAGCTAGGTTGCAAGACTTCGGCTCCACCCACTCGTGCTCTGAGTGAGTATAGCAGGAGCACCATTAGAACTACTAGAGAGCATGGAGAGGCTTCTAAGCACCCTTATGTATCACATATACCATTCATGCATGGTGGCATGCAACATAGAACACAGCATGATGTCGATTCCATATTCACAAACAGAGGCAAAGACACAACACATCAGTTCAATGGGTACAAAACCCACAAGGTCGCTCGTACATAGAAAGCGTACCAAAGGCCTCCTATAGCTGACCAGGTCAAAAGATCATACCGATTGGCCTCTGAACAGAAATTCCAACTCCTCCAAGATCAATTGGAGGATGCTCGCCTAGAGAGGCAGTGCATTGAAGATGAAGATCTTCAAGTGCAAATGCTTACTAGACAGAGGTTGTATGAGCGGCGCTTGCGCGAGGAGCGCATCCTCATCTAGAAGAAGCATGTAGAGCAGGAAGATAGGTTGGCTAGGGCCAACCTATATTCTCAGGATGAGCATAGAGATCAGGTGCATAGGAAGGCTCTTTTGCAAGACGAAATGCACAATGAGCATGTAAGCATTCACACTCATATCACTGCCCATAAGAGAGAGTGATCACCCTTGATCGATAATAAGAGGTAGCAACATTATGAGGAATAATAGGGGAACAGATGCAACCAAGAATATCCTGAGAGTTCCTGAGCTGAGGAGGATAAAGAGTAACTCCCTCCACCTTGATATAAGAGGATTGTACCTCCCAGACCGCCTCTGCATCGACTTAGGGAGGAGGACTTTCTATATTTTGAGGCTTACAAAGCTTTGGTCGATAAGGTCAAAGCAATTGAGAAACAAGGTGCGGCTATCCAAAAGTTGACACTAAGGAAAATTCATAATGAACCTTTAGATCCCTCGGTGCCTACGCCCCCATACCCTGAGCATTTTGAGATGCCTAGGTTGGACAAATTCAAGGGTGATGAAGAGGTGCAAGAACATGTCATGAGCTTTCTGGATGCTTGCTTCCAGATAGAGAACAATGATGCACTGTTATTGCGTATGTTTGTCATGACTCTCTCTGGTCCAGCCCGAGAGTGGTTCAATCAGCTAAAGAAACATAGCATAACAAATTTTGAGCAATTAGATGATGCCTTTCTTGAATGCTATTCCTTCGACATCAAGAAATAGGCCAACCTTTCTTATTTGGCTATGCTAGCTCAGTGCGACAATGAGCCAATAGAATAGTACAGGAAGAGGTGGAAGATATTAATGGCAAAGTTTTCATTCTTGATTTCTGCCACAGAATTAACCTAAATTTTTACAAAGAGTTGTGCCAAGCACATCTCGCTATTTTTGCAGCTACAGTAGTATGCTACATTTGAAGAAGCTTTAGCACAATCCAAAGTAATTGAGGATATCAAGTTGCAGGAGGGCAACTTGAAGCTCAAAACTAGGAAAGAGGGATATAGGAAGAGCACCTCAAAGCAATAGGGTAAGCAGGCCCATGTGAATCAGGTGGTACTAAATCTCCAAAATGAGGATAAGGGGCAAAAAAAATAGAATTATCAAGCCCATCCTCCTCCTGCACAATACGACCAGTGCAAGAATAACTACAAGGGCAAGAACAAAGAGCAATGCCCACCTCACATATTCACGCCATTGACGAAATCATTGACATCAATTTTTTTTCAGCTTTGTGAGGCCAAGGCAATAATATTACCCGAAGTCAAGATGGTTGATACTAATCAGCCCAAGCCCAAAGACTATCAGAAAAATCTATTTTGCATATTTCATAGAGTGAAAGGCCATGACATCAAGGTATGTTGGTCTTTCAAACATATTGTACAAAATATGATAGAAATGGGAGAGCTTGTGGTACTAGGCAATCCCCAGGAACCGGACAACCAAAACATGGGGATTTTTTAAAATCTGTAACCAAACCATGAGGCACCCCGTAACCACGCTGGCTACGTCAATCAAGTGCGAGTCAAACCACTTACCCAGGGTTTCGTTGGCATGATCAATGTTGTTACCAGACATGGGAGGTACGAATGGCTGAATCAACCTCATGCTCCCATTCAAATATAGGCCACACCCCCGTAGCGGTAGGCACAAAATATTCCAGGCCCACCAACGAGACTGGTGGTGACCATTAGGAGCAAGCTGGTTCAAAACCTGTAGATGACTCCTGCGAAGTTGTCAATATATGATCTTATACAGTAGTACCCTAGGCACATGGAGACTCTTATGGATATTCTAAGGTCCATTGAGGTACAGTCCCAAGACGCATAGGGGTTCACAAAATTTGTGGGGCACGTACAACAGTGCTAGGAACCAATGATCCAATTCTACGATCACAAAGTGAAAATGGTTTTTGCAAGCATGGCTGACCCGCCACTACATATCATTGCATGTGTTAACCACGTGCCATTCAAAAGGGTCTTGATTGATACTGGTTTGTCGATCAATATAATCATGAATAAGGTATTCCACCATTTGAAATTGCCTAAATCACTCGACGTACCAACCACCTTTACATTGAGAGCGTTTAACGATGCACTATGCTTTATGGTTGGCACGATTGTCCTACCTATTTAGGTGGGACTAAAGACCATTCCCGTAATGTGTCATGTGATAGAGGGCACTTTGTAGTATAACATCCTCCTGGGGAGGCCTTGGATTCGCAAAATACGTTGTGTTCCCTCGATATTGCATCAGTGTGTCAAGTATATACACGAGGGACAAGTTCACATGGTTTCATCATATGAAGAACCATTCAAGTTCATGAGCTTAGAAGATTTGCCAGGGGGCTTCATACTCCCATAAATGTACTTGGACATACATTCCATGTCATCGATAAGGGTTCTAAGAGGTAAACATGTGGTGCATGTTCAACCATCGGTATCTATATCAAACAGATCTGAACATACCACTACAACTTCTCTAAGACCGAGTGCATCAATAATGCATCAGGATGACAAGAAATTAAAGGTAAAATTGGGTAGGAAAGAAGCAAAGAACGCACCCAAACCAGTCGCCGCTGAGGCTGGCACTCCCATGGAGGTGGAGGAAGCCTAGGATCAAGTCGAGGAGGCACCTCAGCCTGCTTCTCCTGCATTTTTAGCAGGGTCATCTGCACCGCGGGTGACTATTCACCTAGCCAATACAGGTATGGGTGAGTATCTTATGTAAAATGTGACCTTTGGTCCTATTTTAGAGACTGCACAAGACATGGGTTGACCGATAGCCCATCGATATTGAGTTGGATTCGTAGTACTATTGGGTGAGCCACCCAACCAAACAAACTTCATCTATGTTAGGTTGGATCAAGTTCCAATGAGAGCACCCATGGAGATGGATGATGAGGAATAGTTCACGGTGAACGTTTGGTGGAAAGCAAAAGCACATGAAATAAGCACAATTGCACTAATTACAAAATTGAAAATATGAAGGTAAATCTACTTTAAATGCCTAATTCAACAGGTTATAAATATCTAAAATACAAATTAAACCAATACTAAGCATAATATGATCTAACTTATTAATCTAAAGAGAAAAAACATAAGGGGATCTGTCATCATTTGCTCACCGTGGGTCTGATGTGTGGTTGGCACTGTTCACCATGGCTGATAGCCACGATAGGGCTTTGAATAGGTTTGCCCTCCAAATACGAGCTTAATCTTCGATCCACTTTGCAAAATTGATGGTCAAGGGTCGCCTTTATGTCCTCTGATATATTTAGTGATTGAATTGATCAGATGGTGCATAGATTGCATGAATTAGCATTTATTGGCTCTCTTAGGCTCCTAAGACCTCCATGGCAATGTGATCTTCAATTGGGTAGCAAAAGTGTCTCTCTCAATGCATCTAGGTGAGTATGCAATTCGATAGGGCTTCGCTGCATTCAATTGAAAGCTTCTCTATGTTTTTCCCCAATTCGAAGGAGGATTATATAGCAATTGCCAAGGGGCTAGGGGTGCCTTCCTCATGAAGCCAAGATCAATATTGGGAGGTTGAGTTTGTTGGATGGAAGGATCCAGAACCTTCCTCACTCAAACTGCTCCAATCCATAACCAATTGTCCATTGCAACCAACTTTGGGTTGGATGAAGGTAAACTGATTTTGAGTGTTGACCGCGGATGACAGACACAGTAAGCACTGCTAACCATGGGTTTAAGCAGCGGCTAGCACTGACTAGGCAAAGATGCCCAAATAAGTGGTAAACCACTACTATACCTTGGATTTTTCCAAAGGTCTTCCATTGGGTCTTCTAGCATGTCCCATATGAGTAGTCGCCTCTGCATGACGCGTTTTAGGTGTCTACATATAGAAAAATGTAAACCTAATTGGAAAATTTGGAAGATAAACCAGAAGTATAAAATAAATAATATATAGGGTAACCCTATGATATTCTTCGGTAAATTGAACAACGAGATAACTTTTAGGATAACTGTAAGTTACTCTATGTTCCACTTGTAGAATGCATTAGACTTGAGTGCATTTATAAAGTAGTATGCATGCAATGTTAGATAGCCACTCTAATTTTCTTGATATCGTCCATAATTTATCCACTAAAGTATCATGATGTTAATAAAAAATTGAGTGAAAGGACAATGGCATACCTCGTGGTTGGAATATTTTGGAGGATGATGTGAGTATCTATGAAGATGCTTGGCCTGAGTTGAAGACACACTTTACATACCATTGTTAACCTTCTTTAGTTTTTCTGGATAAAATACTTATTTTGTATCACTATTTAAGGGATGTATCTGGCTCTACGCGGATAACATTTCCTCTCATAGCCTGTAACTTAGAATATATGCTTTTATTTTTATTTTTAATTAAAAATTTGAATAATGTAAGGTTTAAATTAAAAAAAAAAACTATATTGTAAAATGTGAAGTAGATTTTGTACCATGATAAATCAATTTATGATTGACATGATTTTATGGCTGCTTGTGATGTTATATAAGCTATTTTTTCCCTATTATAATCATGCTAAACACGTGGTTGAAATTTTATTCTTGTCTAATATTTTTCTGAATAATTGGGAGCATTCTTTCATCATGTTCTGAGTAACATAGTAAAAGATACAACTTGGGAATGAACCATACCTCTAAATTAAATATTTATAAACCTTATTAAAATTGGAAATTTTCTGTATTAATCCCTAGTAAAAAAAAATATCGGAATGAGATTTATTGAAAAATTATGGTCATAAATTAATCTCTCCTTCGTGATGCTTTTAGGATTCAATTTTAATTAAAACAATTTAGTGAAAGACCTAGTATGCCCTGAAAGTACGGCCCAAGAAAACTAGAATAGGAGTCACCTTATTGTTAGACTTCTACAATCAAAATTGGCCACTCATCGAACTAACACAGTAAAATTATAACAAGCAGCAAAAACAGGTTGAACAAATAACTAATTAAAGACAAATTTGCAAAATAGCAATTTTTCAATTCTCTTGTTACCTTGTCATCAACGGGACTCAACTATCATACAACACTATGAATTGTTTAAACTAGTTGAAAATTCTTACACGGAATGATGAAATTATTTTTAGTGGGAAAACGATGTCCATAACTTAATAACCATTTTAAACGAGTCTTGTCTAAGGTCAAACAGACATGTCATACTTTTGTTATGTATAAAATTTTATATTTTATTAATATGTATAAATTGTATGTTTTATATTTAAAGCTAGGTAAGAGATCACTATTTTTATGTCTACAATGGCAATAAAGTTATATTACACATTAAACATAATAGCCAGATTATTATATAAGTCCAAAATAATAGATTCTCATGATTAAAATACCATATAGAATCATACGATCAATTTTAGGTATTGAATTGTCGTATTATTTTTCTTCAACAAACCTTAATTTAATAATATAATATAAACACATAGAGCCATAGAGTTTAGACAAAAACCTTGTAATCACGCATGTAAATACGTGAAACATAGTCTTAATTTCTCTATAGTTTATTTGTTTTTATTGTCTTATGATAAGTTTTAGGTAGTGTCGCATTATAAACTTAATGATATATGATGTATAGTATTCTGAAGTGAATTTAGCTCTGCGTAAAGTAAAGTTGTAGTTACCAAATAAAATAGAATTAGTGTGCACTAATAACAATAGAATTAGTGTGCACCAATAGAATTAGCGTGCCAAAAGAGAACATTCTTGATTCTTATGAAGAGGCGGCTGGTCAGAAAGTCAACTACCGTAAAAGCAAGTTGTACTTTCTCAATACCCCCACTTACAGATAAAATAGGATTGCTGAGATCCTTGGGTGCAACATTGGGAGTCTTCCAACTACTTATCTTGGATTATCGCTTTTCCACGACAGATCTGTCTCGGCTATGTGGAACCCTGTTTTAGATCGCCTCAACAAGAAACTAGCGGGGTGGAAAAGCTCAATGCTTAGCCAGGCTACCAAAGCCACTCTGGTCCAAGCTTGCCTTCAAAGTATCCCTGTTTTTTTCGTATCTATCTTCAAAGCTCCAACTACCATCTGCCAAAAAATTGAACAAATTCAACGCAGATTCCTTTGGGCTGGAAACGAAAACAAGAATAAAATTTCACTAGTCGCCTGGACAGGGTCTGTTCCAAGAAAAAGGACGGAGGACTCGGATTCAGAGACATCAACCGGATGAAAATGACCCTCATTGCCAAGCAGGCCTGGAGACTTACCATCAATGAAAAAGTCACATGGATTGATATCATTAAAGCTAAGTACCTTCAACAGTTTTCATTTCTTGGAGAGCACAACCTACCTATCGTGTCCCATTTCTGGAATGGCGTAATCAAAACAAGGAAAATAATCATGGAAGGCTTAAGGTGGTGTCTAGGAACTGGAACGACCATCCATTTCTGGGACGACCCGTGGATCCGTGATAAACCTCTCAGCCAAGATCCGCATCTTGCAGTGCTCAAGGTGACTACAAAAGCCACCTTTGGAGATAAGGTGTGTCACTTCATTACCGAAGGTCCTACAAGACGTAAATGGAAACACCTGGCTCTTAACGGGCCCAAGCATATCATCGAGGCTCTAAGGCGGTTACAAAACTTGTTGAGGACTTGCATCATCCCGAGCTCACACAAAGATGATTCCATGGTCTGGAACCTTGAAGAATCTAGAAATTTCACTGTCAAATCAGCTTACTACAGTCAAGAAACTCCCACAAATGGATGGAACTTATCAAATCAGGTCTAGGTTCCCAAGATCATTCCCAAGGTCAAATTCTTTTACTGGTTGGCCACCCAAAATAGAATCCTCACCATAGACAACTTGATAATCAGAGGGTTACTCATTCCCAATTGGTGTATCCTGTGCAAAAACGCCTGTGAGTCAATTTCGCATGTTTTTTTGGAATGTCCCTTATCTTTAGCAGTTCTCAACCAGGTCCATAACACCTTTGGCATCTCAACAGCCCTCCCACCTTCCATTCCCCTCCTTATTAAGCAATGGCCCCGACCTTTCAAGAGCAACCAACTAAAATTCATGTGGCAAGCTTGCCTTCACCTTTACTTGTGGCAGATATGGCTCGAGAGAAACACCAGAATTTTCAAAAATCAAGCCACTGATAAGAAGATTATCATTGTCAAAATCTTGGCCCTATCTGCGGAGAATGCCTCTCTTGTTTCTTCTCCAAACCCCCCCCCTCCTGGCTTAGAATCGGATCTAGCCAAACTTTTCAATCTGTCTAACATCTCTGTTATGCTTCGTAATTCTGTTGACAGGTTTGTCATCAAGTGGGTCTTACCACCTACTGGGTGGCACAAGCTCAATTTCGATGGTGCGGCTAAAGGCAACCCAGGAGTGGTTGGCGGAGGAGGAATTCTTAGAAACCACAGGGGAGAAATAATTTTGGCCTTCGCCCAGAACCTGGGAATTCAATCCAACAATATGGCAGAGGCTCGAGCTCTGTTCCAAAGTTTGATCCTCATGGAAGGGTTGACCATCAATAAACTTATCATCGAAGGAGACTCGTTGCACTGTATCAATTGCCTCAAAGGTACAACTAAGCCTCCCTGGTCCCTAGCTTTGATTTTCCAAGAATGCAAGGCTCTAGTTGGCAATTACCCAAAATTAGTCATTAAGCATCAGTACTGGGAAGGAAACAAAGCTGTGGACTGGCTAGCTAATAGGGGAGTCGACGAATCTAACATTCAAGTGTGGAGAGACTCCTTCCCCATTGGCCTAAGGAACAATCCTACAAGTTTCAATGTTTGCACAATGTGAGTTGTTTCCAGGGGGATTGGTATGGTCTGTTGATGCTCTAATCACCTACGCCACGCTAGAAAATCCCATCCACAAATGTATCCACAAGCATCTCAATAATATCTAGATTGAAGACAGTTGGAACCCGATCAGTTGGTCTACACGTTGTCTGTCGACCACGAAGTCTTTCCATGACATTATTAGGGAGGGTTTGTTCGAAATCAGAGTCAACATCAACTCCCGTGCTCGAAAATCGGACATGTCACGAAATCGTGACACTTCTTGTTTCTCTGCTTGCCTGCCCCTTTTGAATTGCGAAAATGCAACATGTCGCGATATCATGACACTTTTTCTCTTTTGGCCGTGAAAATACAACATGTCGCGATATCGTGACACTTTTTCCTCCTTTGGCCGCGACGATGCAACATGTCGCGATATCGCTTCACTTTTTCCTCCTTTGGCTGCGACGATGCAACATGTCGCGATATCGGGACACTTTTTCTCTTTTGGCCGCGATGATGCAACATGTCGCGATATCGCGACACTTTTTCTCTTTTGGCCGCGACGATGTAACATGTCATGATATCACGACATTTTTTCTCTTTTGGCCGCGACGATTCAACATGTCGCGATATCGCGACACTTTTTCTCTTTTGGTCGCGACGATGCAACATGTCGCGATATCACGACACTTTTTCTCTTTTGGCCGCGACGATGCAACATGTCGCGATATCGCGACACTTTTTCTCTTTTTGCCGCGACGATGCAACATGTCGCGATATCACGACACTTTTTCTATTTTGGCCGCGACGATGCAACATGTCGCGATATCGCGACACTTTTTCCTCCTTTGGCCGCGACGATGCAACATGTCGCGATATCGCGACACTTTTTCCTCCTTTGGCCGCGACGATGCAACATGTCGCGATATCGCGACACTTTTTCCTCCTTTGGCCGCGACGATGCAACATGTCGCGATATTGTGACACTTTTTCTCCTTTGGCCGCGACGATGCAACATGTCGCGATATCGCGACACTTTTTCTCTTTTGGCCGCGACGATGCAACATGTCGCGATATCGCGACATTTTTTCTCTTTTGGCCGCGACGATGCAACATGTCGCGATATCGCGACACTTTTTCTCTTTTGGCCGCGACGATGCAACATGTCGCGATATCGCGACACTTTTTCTCTTTTGGCCGCGACGATGCAACATGTCGCGATATCGCGACACTTTTTCTCTTTTGGCCGCGACGATGTGACACGTCGCGATATCACGACACTTTTTCTCCTTTGGCCGCAACGATGCAACATGTCGCGATATCACGACACCTTTTCCTCCTTTGGCCGCGACGATGCAACATGTCGCGATATCGCGACACTTTTTCCTCCTTGCTTTCTCCCTTTGCTTTGGACCGCAAAAATGCAACATGTCGCGATATCGCAACACTTTTTCCTCCTTGTGGTGTTTTGCTTTTTCTTTGATCTTTAGCATATGGGCCTCTTCGGTCTTCTTGGAAAACATGCAAAAAAGGTGGGTCCCCAATTTTGGGGTACGTTGTGGAGCAGCCACAACACCTCCAAATGGTGAATTTCTCTGTTTAAGTTTTGCTTTCCCTTTTCTGATTAGCCTCTGGTCATGTTTCCCTTTAGTTAGTTCTTCTAGTTGGTTCCTCTGGGCGCCTTTACCTTAGGTGGTCCCTGCTATTTTCAGGCTGTCTCATTCTGCTGTCGCCGTTCTTCCCCTTTGCCTCCCTCTTTGGAGGCCCACGACTTTTTTGTACAAGGTTCAGGGATCTTTCAACACCCTTTCAACCAATAAAAAAAACAAATATTTTTATTGTCGAAATATGCCCTAATGCACACTATGTTTATTGTGAACGTCAAAGTGAAAATTATTATGGCATTTCATATATTTGTTTATTTATTTATTTTATAATATTAAAGGAGAATCTTTGTACCTAAATGCTTTTCAATAGATAAGTAGAAAGTTTTTGATTGACTATAATATCATAACTAACATATCTTTTGAATAGATAGAATATACTATTATTAGATAAAGTCCATTTCAATATATTTTCTAAATTGAATTATATGGTATAAGAAATAACTTCTCTTAAGTTGTTTCTTCATTTGACTTCGAAAAATACGTACATTTAGGATTAAAATATGTAAGAAACTTGATATAGATATTTTTCCTATTTGTATTATCAACCATAACCTTGATAACATAATCATTCTAAATATTGTGGGTAGAACAATCTTAATAAACCACCAAACATAGATGACTATGGGAAGGAGAATCATCTGGTTCAAACCATCGACACAAATGACTGTGGGAAGGACAATCATTTGTTTCAAACCACAAAAACAGATGACTTTGGGAAGGATAATCATTTGGTTCAAGAAAAGCTATACTTATGATGAGAATGATCAGAACAGAAGGTAAAAGAGGATGAAATGGACAGCACTCTTAGACTATCACCTGAAAAGTACAATGAGGGATTACTTAACCCTTGAACAATTGAGAGTATACTCAGTGATGAGTCGGTGTGGGATGACTCATCATCAATTGTGTAAACTCAAGTAATACCTGATCCAAAATCAAGGCATTGGAAGATCCTATATGATTTCTAGGGAAGGTGGAAACCCATATAGCACATGGCATGTACATGCTAATCCATGCATGGAAAATAAATATTTATATGCTAAGGAACGGGGAATTTATGCATATAATCTCTAGGTGAAATGGACCCTAGAGGAGAAACCCCTATCGTGAACTTGGAACTCAGGATGAGAGGATAAGTTCTCTAAAAGGTATCATACTGCGAGACCTGACCAGTATCGGTCATGTGGGCAATCGACTGTAGCAATGTAAGTATCCATAGTGAAAAGCATTATATACCTCGTACTAATTAAATACTGGGTGGACTTCAAACTTTAGATCAGATGAAATTTTTCTTGTTGTCTTTTAGAGTGAAATATTTGGTAAGGACAACTAGGTGGGTAGGACCTAGGTTGTTACATGAGTATAATAAATGAAGGAAAAAGAAGAGAAGAAGAAGAAGAAGATGAAAAAAACAAAACTCCAAAAGGTTGAAGCAAATAAGAGAAAAATAAGTGGTGCCCTACAATGATACATGCTTACAAATAACTAAGATGGAGACTGACCCTTACATGTGGCCATGAAGCTATCCGTGAAAAGGATGTTATGCTCAAAAAATATGGACAAATGTAGAGAGATACCTACTATGAGTATAGTGCTCACTAAGATGACCAAAGAGAAAAGGAGATATACCCACTAGGATGTATGCTCACAAATGGTTGAATCTCGTGATCATGAAGCTATCTGTTATGGGGTTCTGAAGTGATGTGATTGATTTTCCAAAGTGAGTACTACCCGATAGGGGTATGGTGTATGCAATATATGAGTGTATGGACAAATTAGAACTGAGTGCAACAATATGTGAGTGTGTGCTTGTGTTAGAATAAGATATCAAATGGATGAAGAATGTATATCCTTGTATTTATTAAGAGAAGAAAGAAAACATGCAAAGGACAAGGACACACTAGAAAAAAATAATTGTATCCCTTGACTTGAAGAGATAGAAGTAATGGAAACTTTCAAGATCAAGGGATACAAGAGAATAAGAAAGAAGAGAAGATAGGATGGGCTAGTGTGGTGATGAAAATTCATAATGGGCCCTAGGTTGTGGATTTTCTAGGCATCATAGCCCTTGTATGAGTGTAATGCATGTGAGCTATGATCTGACTAGGTGTTATCACTTTCCATTATCATGAAATCCCCAAGAATCTATATGATCAAGCAATAATGCAAGTATGAATAAGCAACAATGCAATTTATATAACAAGCAAAATACAAGTGGAAAATAATGTCAAAAAAACATGCAAATATGATAGGTAGTCATGCAATATGAATCAAGAAAACCAGATGCAATATGTGAACTAAACTAGATGAAAATATAAATTCATGCACATGAGTTTATGTTTTTATGGTGATTTAAGTTTTTTTTGGAATATTAAATTACATTCATTGGTTCTTAAAGTCAACACAAATTTTGAGTGTACCACCTATTTTAACAAACATGATGGTGGTGCAAGGATCTAACCCATCAAATAAAGGATTATTATTGAGGATATCTTCATGATTCTCATAATGAAGGGGATCACCCATAATATATTCTCTAGGAGATACTGCTTGAGAGTTAATCTAAACTTTGACTGTACCATCATTTTTGATGAAAGGGAAAGAAATTCCCAACTTCACAATATCTCTATGAGATAGAGGAGTAGAGTCCCCTTAAGAGTGATAAGACTTATCATGTGCAACATAAGGGATAGGCTCATCAAAGTAGAAGATATTCTGATAGATATCCTCAAGAGCTATGTCACAAAGGGTATTCCTTTTAGCACATTTATTTGGGATCGCACTAGACTCAAGATGCTCGATGGTTACCATATTGTAAAATAGAATATTAGAGGGATAAGGGTTTCCCTCATCCTCATCACTCCACTCCAATATTTTATGATCTAAATGTGTAGAATAATTAATAAGATGATCATCATTATCAAATGGTAAATGTTGTTTTGTATTAGGAATGTATCCTACACCACACCTCCTAAGCCAAATATCAACATCCAAGGGCTCTTGAATACTCTACTCTCATGGCCCCAAACCTTTACCTACATATACCATGCTAAATAGGATTTTCTTGGGAAGTGGTTAATCATTAGATAGGTAACAATGGGAAAAATAAAACTCTATAGGACAAGGGTTTCTACCACAAATATTTTTTTCAATAGTTGTACCTATGAATATAAAGGTACACATGCTAATGTGTACAACTTCACCCTTATTATGGGGTAAACCCATAGTCCTTGGTGAAGGTGGTAGCTTGGAAAGATCTAGAAGAGGCTCTTGAAGAAATGGACTAACTTGATACCATGATGAAACATTGATTATGGGTTCCTCACTCACTTTAAGATTTTCATGTTGTTTAATTATGTGAGATGATGAAACTAATGGATATAGATTGAGATCAAATTGAGCTTGCTCAACCATCAGAAAATATTTGAATGGGTGAGGATAGCTTAGAGTGGTGACTAGTTGATTCTTATATTTAAACATCAAATATTGATGAAAAGTAGAAGGGACCACCCTCATCACGTAAATACAAGGACATTCAAGGAGAAAATTGAAATATGTGGGGCAAGACACCACATGGAATAAGGTATCTAATATATTAGGCATAACCCTAAGGGGAGGGATATAACATCGTAATCCTCTTCAAACTCATTGTTGAAATATTTGATGATGATATCAAATTTGGTTAGATCTTCCTCTATTAATCTAAATTTTTAGAAGAATTAATAAGTTCCTAAATTAAGGGAAGAACCATTATCAATAAAAATTCATTTGATAAAAGTTTTCCCCAATGAATTTTGTAATGTAAAGGGAATAATCCTCTCATGAGTCTAAGGAAGAAATATCACCATCCGAGAATGTCATATGATGTATCCCAAGAGATATTACAACATTAGCCATAACACTAGAGGAAATATCTTAAGGAATAGATTGTTGTCTTAGGAGTTTCAACAAAGCTTCCCTATGAATATGAGAAGTTTGCAAAAGCTCTAAGAGAGAGATCTTGGCTAGGGTACTAGGTAATTGTTGTTGAATATCAAAGGAGAATTTAGGTTATAGCTTCAACACTAAAGGTGGGTTTCCTAACCTTGTGCTCCTTTTTTGGGTATTATTCAAAACTAAGGTAGGTTTCAAAGGTAGGTTGGATGAAGAACCTATCTCCTACTAATAATATTGAGTTGGTTTATTCTGCACTTGTTACCTTATAGTTATTGCTATCATACCAACCATATTATCATAGGAAGAGGGCACATTTCCATATGAAACTTGATTAGTTGTATATTGAACATGCTTAGGGATAGGATATTGGAAGATTCCCATGTCTTTATTAGTTGTAGGTGCTTTTTGTGTAGGAGGTTGATTATTTTTTGGAGGATTGGATCAATAACCTTATATAACAAGGTGACCCTCATCAATTAGGTCTTGGACCACATGTTTCAACTTCTTACATGAGTTTATAATATGCTCCTCCACTTTATGATAGTCACAATATTGACCAAGCTTATACCAATCAGTCATGGTATCAGGTTACCTTGTAGGAGGCAACTCAATCATATAAGCTTACAAAATATATTGTATGACCACATTCATAGGCGTGTTGAGTCTTGTGAAATTTATTGGTGGGATTTTTTGAGGCTGGAAAAGCACCATATTTTTTAGGGTGTTAACAACATTGTTAATATACCTACTATTTATTACTCCATCACCAACTACATGCTTATTATTATATTGATTTTAAGTGGTCCTATCTTCTTTTACTTTAATTTTACCTCTTTAAATAAGGGCTTGCTTTACCCTTCTTTCCAGATCTATCACTTGATCAAACTATGTGATGGTTATTGTTTCCAATTCATAAGATAGTTGTTCTTGTAAATTTTCATTAAATATCTCAATCATGTCTCAAGGAGGTAAGATATATCTCAAGCATCCAACTAGAGTCCTCCAACAAGAAAAAATTCTAAAAAATCTCATCCTTAGCTTGTTTTAACATATAGACATCTTTCATAGTCACATTATTTTCAACATAAAGCACCGAATTGTTGAAAAAATATTTTAGTTGTCTCTCTAAAATTCCTCAAAGAATGCTTGGAAAACTGATACTACCACTCTAATGTCATACCACCAAGGCTTTTAGGTAACATATTGAGTAACAACATGTCATCATATATGAAATCATGGCATGTTGTTCTGAACATTCTTAGATGCTCAATTGGATCTTCTATTCCCTTATAGATAGGCAAAACTAGCATCAAAAAATGCTCAGAGTAGGGCCTCAAGGTAATAATAGGGTTTAAGGGTTAATTGCACATTTATCTGTAGTTGTAGGTGAAACTAGGTGGTTGAATAATATCCACTCTTGAAACCAATTATTTTACCACACTTGTCAAAATTTGTATTTTAGTATTGTTGTTGTGCAATGTCCTTAGATTTCTAAGAGGAGGGGTATAGGTATGCTATTGAAAGAGAAATTAGCTCATGCTGGAGGTATTGACACTGTTATGGTATGGATTATGGTATGTGGTATCTTGCTGGAGAGGATAACTAGTATTTGGTGGAACATAAGCAAAACTATTAAGATTATCTAAATGAGGAGGAAGTTGAACATGGTTAGGAGATGCACTACTAGTTGGAGGGGCTTTTAGAATTCCTCCAATGTCAAATTTCACAGTAGTAGCATGTTGGGTTATGAGTAAGATTACCATGATGTGAAGATTCAGAACAAGGGATTGTTATGAACATTCCTAGGAGATATGATAGGAGGAGGAGGTACCTCACCTCTTTTGAGCCAGACCTCCTCATACATAACTCTAATAAAAGTCTCTCTATGGAATTTTATGAAACCCTAAATATGATCAATTGTTATGAATGTGAATCCACCATTAGGCCCTTCAAAGGGATCATAGTTAGTATCAATTTTAACATGTTCTTGATCTTCTACAACAAGTTTAGGATTATCTCTATTAACTTTATCATCTTCTCGAGGAATTTGATAAGATTCTAGATGCCTTCACTGACTTCTAACGAATGAAGCCATTAGAACAAGTGAAAGGATAGAGAATAAAACTAATGAAAGATACACAAGAATATTCTTAAGATATTTTTAAGGTGTTCTCTAATCTAAACAAATAAAATTAGTGGTCTTGTTTAAAGTTTTCAAGAAAACACAAAGGAAGAGGCTTCCTAATTTGGCCACTAAGGCTTGTATTTCTTATCAGGTTCACCAAATATGTAGAGGGGGAAAATTGCCCTACCATGTACGATTCTTGGTTGGATCTGCTAGGAGCTAAGGTGAACCACAGGGGTGTGTTATATTATCTACACTTAAGGACACAAAAGGATGGGTTCACCAGGAATGATTTTAGGACTCACTCCAAGTCTACGGTGGAAATGTTTGATGTGTAAATTAAGCATACACCTATTTTTTGGTCTTTCTATGCTAAACTATGAAAAGGAAATAACAATGCAAAACACATAATATGCAAGAATACAATGTCTAACCCTATATAAATTCTTTATTTGAATAATTTCTAACCCTAGGTTGCAAGAAATGAAGTATTTTCTCTTATAGTAAAGACACAAGTGAAATGCACAAAAAAGGCTAAACATTGGATGCACACTATATGCTCTTTTTATTTCAAATGCCTAGGAAACAATCAAATATTCTCTTCTTTTAATTTATATAAGATCTAAGTGTGAACAAGAATGGATAAAAAGTAAGCAACACACAACCTAGAAGTTTTACCAAGGGCACTTATCTGATTCTGATGTTTGATATAAGCTTTGTCTTTTGCCCAAAATATCCCACAACTTTAAATATACAAGATAGCTTCACAAAAATTTAGAAGATATGATGAGTGTTTGGGGATCTACTTAGGTTGTTATAAGACATAGAATATGATAACATGAAACAATAATTGGAATGCAAACAAAATGGATGCAAGATTTTGATAAATAATGCAATTTTAAAACTAGGATTTGGAGATAAATAGTTGCTCCTAAGCTAGCCTAAAATTAAATACAAGTGAAATAGAATCATAACAATAAAAAATAGAACACAAATAGAGATATAATGGAATGAAAAGGGCATGCAAAATGAATCCCTAAGGTTTTGGGATGAAAAATCATCCCAAAACTCAATGATACTGAATCCTTACCCTATAGGATACTGAGCATGAATTCAATAACAATATCAAAATGAATGCAAAGCACCCAATGGCAAAAATCAAGGCTTTCATAAAATCTACACCCTATAGTAGATGAGGCACAAAATTACACAAGAGGGTTTTAAAACCATTGAAAAGAGAAAATTTAATAGAACAAGAACTAAGATAAAAACGAAAACTAATCAATGCAAGAAAATAACCTAGTGATCTCATGGAAGAAGCAAGAGCAAATGTGGAAGACCTTTCCTCCCATAAGAAGACAAGTTATCATCAAGGCTTTCTCTAATTGCAAGATCACAAGGAACACACCAACATAAAAGTACCACAGGAACACCAAAACCATCATAAGAATATTACACAACACTTAAGATCATGAGAATATTTCAATTGATCCCGTATGTTTTCTTTTTGTTGCAAAATGGGAATTCAATATTAAATTTATAGAGAAATTGTAGGGTTAAAAGGTGGGTAAAATAAATATTTAACCTTGATTGAGATAACGCCTTAAGGGGTCGGTCTAAAACTTAGGTTTTTCTCATGAAAATCCTAAATTTTTTGAAATCATGGCCCATAACTTACCAAACACAGATTTTATCAAGGTTAATAAAAACAAGACAAAAGCAAGGGAAAAGAGACTAAACTTGACCCTAGCAATCTTGATGTCCTCCTAAATGGTTCTAAGAAAAAATGACTCACTTGGGTGGGTCAATTTTCCATGTCTACAAAATGATACACCCACAAATGTTACATGCTTCTAAAAATACATGTAAGAGGTTTTTAAGGATTCTATAATGATTTATAGATCCACTACATGCAAAAAAATCACTTTCCAAATATTATTATTGAGATCCATGTCTTTAATTCTACCCCTCTAAAATTCTATCAACAATTCAATCCAAGAAGTGATCGTTGATTTAATTTTATATTAATTATATAGCAACTCCTAGTGCTTCACTCCTACAAGACAATCAAGTCATTCTAATAATAGATCACTCTTGAATAAATTGATACCTATGAGAAAATTTGTACTTTTTTTGAACTTAGCTAAAATTTGAGAAGTTTGGAATGTATCAATGGATTTATCCCAATATTTTAAATCCTTTCAATATTATTCCCAAGGTAGTGGCATTTCACTATATTTACGTAATTTGAATATACTTGGAAGGGTCATATATGATAATAGATTTACCATAAAGGATATGCTTCAATCTATGGTAAAATGGAAATGTCCAAAAGTTAAGTTTATCAAAATTAATGTTGATGATGATTACAAAGAGAATTTTATAAAAGTTGGTAGAGGTAGTGTCTTTAAAAATAACGAAGGAAAAATTATCTTCACTTCCTTAGAATCATATATAACTTCAACTAATGACTATGTAGATGCTAGAAATATAACAATTCCAAGAAGATTAAGAATATTTTTTATAGAAAGGCAAATGAATAATATCTTGGTTAAAAGGTATGTTGGATATGGTTTTGTTGTAAGTGGTTGTTAATAGAATCCACACATAGCTTATTACCAAAAAATATAGACATGACCATATTTATCTAAGGATTGATAAGAGTATGGACAACCTCCACCATACACTTACTATAAAATAAAAAATTGATAGATGTAGTTCTTGACCAATGTCAAAATCATTTTTATCCATGGTAGTACCATTATTATACTAAAAATTACTATGTAACAATATATAATATCAAAATCCTAAACATATTTTACAGGTCTCTCAATTTCATTTCAAGTTACAAAAACCAGCTTTAACAACAAAAGTATTTTTATTATTACTAGACTCAAAATAGAAAATGTACATAAATGTTGGAATATGTGATGCAACATTGTGTAAATTATTCTTAGACTAAAATATAAAGTCTAAAGAATAATATTTGAATAAGAAAATAATTCTATTTTATGTAAAAATATTCCCACCCAATTAATAAATAAAATAAAGGTGCTAGGAATATTTAATTTATGGGAAAATGTTATTTCCCCTTTTCTAGCAAATATTAAAAAGTAACCAATCACTTTTTAATATTTGATAGATTCCACTTGTCACACATCTTAAGATAAGAGTGTGATAAGATTAGGGCAATTTTAGGGTTGTAGTAGAAAAGCTTCTCTTTAAATAGGGGTGTTGTCTACTACATCTATATATATATATATATCATGTTGATGCATATTGTTGCATAACATTGAAGCATTCTTGTATTGTTGAATCATTGAGTAATATAGTGAGCTTCATAGTGGATGTTTCCCTTCTTCATTTGAAGTAGGGTTTTGCCACTTAATATTGGTGTTGTGGGTTTTCCTCTTTTGTGTGTGATTGATCTTGTGGAGCATTCTTCGATCTTGGGGAGACTTTGCTTGTCTCACATTTGGTAACAGAGCGGTTGGTATCTCCATCAAGTGTCTTCAATCCTTTGATGTGAAAAACCCATTCAGGTATGTATATATATATATATATATATATATATATATATATATATATATATATATATATATATATATATATATTTTATAATTTTAATGCATGCATTTGATATTTGGGTAAACTTATTTTGCAAATCTGCCATTAGGGTTTATAGATTTATTGTGTTTTTTTATCTAGTTGTTAGATCTTTTGCAAATGGTGTTTTCATTTTAAATCTATAAATTTTTTGGCATTGAGCTTTTGCTGGAAGGGTTTTGGAGCCAAACGGACCCCATGGTTGCGTCTGAAAGGCCCAGAAATCCTACTTCCATATATTATTTGCCCTATTTTGGTGAAAAATAAATTTGAGGCAAATTGTTTTTTATTTGGGGGCCAAATGGACCCCACCCATTTTGCTATACAGTCTAAATTTTTTTAATTCTATTTTAAGACCTAATAGTCATTTTTTTTGCATAAATTGAAATGCATTTTTTATTATTGTATAATGCAACTAGAATCCTTTTATGCAATTTTTGGCAAATTTTTAGTCAAATTTTCAAATAATTTAGACCTTATAGTCATTTTTTTTCTCACATTAACAATGGTTGTTTGTGAGTTTGTTTGTTTTGCAAGGTTATCCAAGTATGTTTTGGAGTATACAAGGCAATTTTGGATCAACTTTTTCACTCTCTTCCTCCTATTTTTATTAATTTCTTCTAATCTCTCTCAAGCATTTGCTTGAAACATAATGTAAAAATGTAACTTGTATCTCTCATAATAAAAGTAAAAGAGAATGAAAGTGAGAGAGATAAAGAGAGAGAGAGAGAGAGAGAGAGAGAGAGAGAGAGAGAGAGAGAGAGAGAGAGAGAGTGTATTTGTGTTTTGCCTATTTTGCATCTCAACTAATCTAACTACTAACTTACTAACTTGCTACTAAACAATATACTAACCAACTAACTTACAATTTACTAATTTTCATATTAATAAATAAGGTTAAAAACGAATCAACTTACTAACCACAACTTTAGTATTTGATTAAAATTTACTTAATCTTGCAACACAGTTTATATTTTCTAAACACCTATTGAATCCAAAATAATTTGCTATATTGGTAGCAAGTCCTTTTCGGGTCCTCTTACCCGTACCCTTTTGGGTAGCTTGGTTGAACTTGGATGAGATGAATTGGCAATTCATTAGGTTATAGAAAAACCTTAAAATGAACACTAACTTACTAACTTATTGACTATCTAACATTTAACAAATATTTTATGGTTCAATTCAAGTTAGTTTATTTTGTTGCAAGATGATTGTTATGGTTAGTTACCTTCTTATTGCAAATTAATCTATTACAATTTGATCTTGGTTTATTTTCTTTATTCAATTACAATATGGTTATAGTTGTTTATTGCAAGATGGTTATAGTAGTTCATGATGATGTTGATTATCTTTCATGATGATGCTTAATTTTGATTATCTTTCATGATGTTTATCTTTCATTATTTTTATCTTTCATGATGATTATATTTGATGATTTAAAAGTAGATTACTTGAAAGTTATGTTTTTTTTATATATGCAAGTATGCTTATCTACTTTCTTATTGCATCATTTATTTCCTTTGTCAATGCATCTTATATTTTTATTATGTTCACTTTATAGAATTGTTGATCATGGAATCTCCTTCACACCTAAGAACATCCTTGATGGATAAAATTTTGGAATATGGGAACCAAGGATGAGGGCTGAATTTCAAGCAAGAAAGTTATGGCCCGTTGTGAATGGAGATGAAGCGATCCCAACCCAGGCAAGGGCACTTAAGACATACAACGACAAGAGTCACCTTGCACTTTCCATGATTATCAATAGTGTGAGTGATGAGATATTGCTCACTATAATCCATTGTGAGCATGCTAAATATGCATGGGATTTGCTAAAACAAGTCCATCTAGGGTCCAATACATCAAGGAAATTCACTTTATTGTCCAAAATTCTTAGCACTATGCAAGGTGAAGAAGAAAGTGCCTTGATCTTCCTCTCAAAGATGAAAGACATGAGAACTCAACTATTGGCTTGTAATTGTGATTGGATAAGTGAGAAACTCTTAAGCTTTATCATTTTGACGAACTTGTCAAGCAAGTTCAAGAATTTTATCACCATTATTGAGATTAGGCTAGAGCAATAAGAGGATGCCATTCCTCTCAACACTCTTTCACAATTATTGATTCAACATGAATAGTCTCTTAATAGAGACAAAGTGAATGGTCAAGTTGTCAAGGAGAAGAATTTTGCCTTGAGTGCCACTAAGGCTTCCTTCAAGAAGAAAAACAAGGGAAGGAAAAATCAAAATTTCCAACCCAACAAGCCTAGAGTTGATTTCACTTGCAACTTTTGTGGCAAGAAAGGCCACAAGGAATAAAATTGTTTCAATAAGAAGAATATTATAGAAAAGGAAGAGCAAGAAAAGGCTAAGGGACAAGGAACTAAGAAATGGTTTGGCAAGGGAAATAAAAAGAACAACAATGTAAAGAAAAATTATAATAAAAATGCCTTTGTTTGTGCCCTCTACTCCATTGAATCATCTACTAATGAATGGGTGTTAGATTCTGGATGCACTAACCATATGTGTTTTGAAAAGGATAAGTTTGTGGACTTTCATAAGCACTATTTAGTTTCAGTTGTCATGGGTGATAATACTAGACTTCAAGTAGAAGGTGTTGGCAATGTTGTAATTGAAGGGAAATTACTTGATAATGTCCTATATGTGCCTAACCTTAGGAGAAATTTAATTTCAATTTTACAAGTTGCTAGAAGTGGTCACACTATTGAGTTCAATGCAACTTCATGGAGCATTAGGAAAGGCATGCTACCAATCATTACAGGTTATGTGAAGAATAATCTTTGTGATGCTCCTTCTAAAGTGTGTTTAGCAACTAATGTTTCTCCTAGTAGAAAGCTTTGGCACTTAAGGTTAGGCCATACAAACTATCAAAATATTCAAATTATGAAGTCCAAAAATTTGGTTGAAGGCTTGTATAACATTTCACCTATTCATGGTTTGTGTGAAACATGCATCTTAGGCAAGATGAGAGAACAAAAGTTTGCAAAGGACATGTCAACAAGGGCCACACAAATTTTTCAACTCATTCATACAGATATTATGGGTCCATTACTTGTTAGATCACTTGGTGGTTCATCCTATATTATTACATTTATATATGATTATTCAAGAATGATCTTTGGGTATCTACTTAAGAATAAATCAGATTGTTTTGAGACATTCAAGGAGTTCAAAGCTTTGGTAGAAAATCAAAAGGGAGTAAAGATCAAAATTATTATAAGTGACAATAGAGGGGAGTACAATAGAAATTATTTCAATGAGTTTTGTTCTTCTCATGGGATCAAAAGGCAATTTACTTGTCCATACACTCCTCAACAAAATGGTGTTGCAGAGAGGAAAATAAAGATAATCATGGAGATGGTAAGATGCGTGCTTGGTGACCACTTACCTCAATTTCTTTGGGGTGAAGAAACCGGTACAACAATCTACATTCTTAATAGGTGTCCTTCAAAATAAGTTGAGGGAAAGACTCCTTATGAGGTTTGGAATGGTAATAAGCCGAATTTGTCACACTTAAGAGTGTTTGGATGTGATGCATTTTCATATATTCCTTCAGAAAAGAGGAAGAAATTGGACAAAAAGTCTCAAAAATGCATCTTTGTTGGCTATGATGCAGAACATAGGGGCTACAAGTTAGACTCACCTTCTTCACGCATTGTATTTGTTTCAAGGGATGTAAAATTCAATGAAGACCTTCTTGAGTTAGAAAAGGGTGGGCCTTGTGTCAAAAGGACCAAGTGGTTGGATCAATATCTTGGCATGCAAGTTTATCAGCATGAGGATTGTACCTTTTTGAGTCAATCCAAGTATATTGAAGATATTATTAAGAGGTTTTATTTGGAGGATGGCAATCCTACTTCCATTCCTATTTCTACAGGGGTTAAGTTGGAAGTAAGTACAGAATCTCAGTTGGCTGATGCTACATTGTATAGGCATCTCATTGGTAGTCTTCTTTATGTTACCATCACAAGGCCAAATATTACTTTTGCAGTTGGTATGATGGCTAGGTTCATACAAAAAACTTATATTGAGCACTGACAAGCTACCAAGAAGATTCTGAAGTACCTTTCAGGTACTAGATATTTGGCACTCAAGTACTCTAGGCTTCCTTCCCTTGCTCTTTCTGGCTATGTTGATTCTGATTTTTGAGGGGATAGAATAGACAAAAAGTCTACCACAACATATGTTTTTAGTATTGGGTCTACAGCTATCTCTTGGTATTCCAAGAAGTAAGATACAATTGCTCTTTCTACAATGAAAGTGGAGTATAAGGCTATGACAATAGTTGTACAGAAAGCGGTTTGGATTCATACCCTCATGAAGGAAATTGGCTTTGAGCAATTTTGTCCTTCATGTTTGCTCTCCGATAATCAATCAGCTATTACCTTGGCTAAAAATCTTGTAATGCATCAAAGGACAAAGCATGTTGAAATCCAAGCCCAATTTATTAGAGAGAAGGTATTGGATGGGACTATTTAGTTGGAGTATTGCCCATCATATTCTAATTCTACTAATTTGTTCACCAAACCTCTTCCCAAGGAGTAGTTTTGTAATTTGAGGGACACTTGGTTTGGTGAAGTTGTCCTCAAGGGGGAATGAAGTGTAGTTACACTTGTGTGATAACAACTTCATCCTTATGAGGTGTTTTGTGGTATATATATGAGTTGATATTTGGTGGTATAATTGCTTTTTACATATCTTTTGAACATGGTACTTTCTTTTTTGCCTTGTGCAACTTTTGTACATGTTACTTTGTAGATGTCATTGTGCAATTATGGTATATGATGCAATTGCTTTATGTGACTCTTTTACATGGTACTTTATTGTTGCCTTGTGCAACTTTGTACATGTTTTTATGTAGTTGGCATTATGCAATTGGTTTATCATGGTACTTTCTTGTTAGAATTTATGCTACTTTTGTACATGATATTTTATGGTTGGATTTATGCAACCGGTGTGCACACTTTATTATTTTCATATACCTTATACAAATTTTGTACATGGTACTTTAGAGTTTGCATTATCATGGTAATCCTTGTTTGCTTTATGCAACTTTGTACATGATATTTTTTGATCAACTATATAGCACGTGACTATAAGTATGGCTTGGCATATTTTTGTGATGACTTATAGTTCACTATTTGTTAGATCAGTTTTGTTATCATCTTTGGATATTCATATATGTTGTTGTGAATATATTTATGATGATGTATCTAACTGATATTATGTTGAGTTGCTTGGAGCTTGCAGGTACTTCTGTTTGGGGTTTTGCAGGCTTACTAAAAAAACCCTTGTGATGTTTTCTTCTTGTCATTTGCAACCACTTGTGGTTGATGGATGGCTTTGTAAGCTACTTGTATCTGAAGCTACTCCATTGGGGGCTTATAATCTCATTTTGGCCCATTTTGTATTGGTGCCTTATTGTAGACCATTCTTGGTCATAGAAGCTCATTATAACTATATTACTCATTTGATTATCATCCTCGTTTGTATCTTTAGGGGGAGAATATTTCTTTGTTTCATAATTTCTTTCCCCAATATTGCATTAAGGGGGAGTTTTGGAATATGTAATGCAACATTGTGTAAATTATTCTTAGACTAAAATATAAAGTCTAAAGAATAATATTTGAATTAGAAAATAATTCTATTTTATGTAAAAATATTCTCACTCAATTAATAAATAAAATAAGGGTGCTAGGAATATTTAATTTGTGAAAAAATGTTATTTCCCCTTTTATAGAAAATATTAAAAAGTAACCAATCACTTTTTAATATTTGATAGATGCCACTTGTCACACATCTCAAGATAAGATTGTGATAATATTAGGGTAATTTTAGGGTTGTAGTAGAAAAGCTTCTCTTTAAATAGGGGTGTTGTCTACTACATATATATATATATATAATGTTGATGCATATTGTTGCATAACATTGAAGCATTCTTGTATTGTTGAATCATTGAGTAATATAGTGAGCTTCATAGTGGATGTTTTCCTTCTTCATTTGAAGTAGGTTTTTACCACTTAATATTGGTGTTGTGGGTTTTTCTCTTTTGTGTGTGATTGATCTTGTAGAGAATTCTTCGATCTTGGGGAGACTTTGCTTGTCTCACAATAAAAAGGATCATAAAATATTATACTAATATTTAGAGAACATAAATATGCTTGAGTAATATTTTACCATAAATTTCCATTGATTATCACATAGAATATTTTAATGGATCACCTCTAAGAGGTAGTTTTCTCTTTCCAACTTAACAAGGCACATTGTCCTAGCAGATTTTCTACAATTTTATTTTAAAATTTTTAGGAAAAATTAAAGAGTGATATGTTAGTTATGTTATAAAATGGTAGTAAAAATAAGGCTATGATAAGTGAGACCAATTCCACCTTTATTAAACTAGCCTTGTAGAAATGAAAAACAAACAATTTTGATAATTTTTATTTGATTATCCTTTATAACATGATTTACAAAATATTTATAAACACTATAAACACTATGGCAAATAGATTGAAAGATATTCTAGATTGTGATATTTCATAGGATCAAGGCATATTTCTTTATGGTAATCAAATCCCTTATGGTATGTTAATTATGTAAGAAGTCATACATTTTCTTCAATGCTGGAAAAACTAGGTATACTTATAAAATTGGATATGAACAAAATATATGATAGGGATTACTAGAGATCTTTATATACTACACTCAAAATTTTATTTTAGTGAAGGTTAACGAGAGGATGAAATATTATTATAGAACTATAAATACTCTATGTTGACCAATGGATTCCCCATTGGATTATTTGAATCATATAATTGAATTTACCATGGTGGCCCACTATCTCCTTATATTTTCATTATTTTATTGAGGAACTAGATAAACCTTTATCAAAGTAAAAAGTTAAGGGTGAAACCAAATATATTTGGGGTATGAATATTTTGGTAGTAATTTTTAACTTCAAACTCTAATATTTTTACAATATTTTATAGTAATTAAATAACAATATTGACAAAATGATCATGGATTTCATCATAATAACTAATTATCCAACAACCTTGTTATAGTATGATAGTATTTACTTACATTTTATGGCCTCACTAACTAAAGGATGACATATTTTAAGAAATAAGTTATCAACAAATTAGATATGACATGTAAAGCCACTAGTTGTGGTAACATAAATACCTTTGATTATGCCTTCCACATTTTCTTTTTAGAAATTTTTTATTAATACCTCAACAAGAATGACAAAGATATAAGATAATGGGTCATCCTAGTGGAGATAATAGGATGTTTCAAAGTATTTAGCAATGGATCCACTGATCAAATAGAGTATTTTAGATTGCTATAATAACATATAATCCATGTGCACCAACTTTAATAAAGACCAATTTTTTTGATAATATCATATAAAAGTCTCTAAAAACCATATCATATACTTTATTCATACCTCTTCTTACATACATTCCTACTTTTAATAAATAGAAGAGAATGTGTAGACTTATGCACAATGACTATACCATCAAGGATTTTTTGTCATGAAGAAAAACTTATTCCTATTAAATAAAATTATCTATATAGTTTTTAATTTATTTTCCATTGTATTCTAAATAATATTATAAATCATCTTATATAGGATTTGGATAAACATTACAAAAATATTATTTCACCTTAGGAACCAACACAATAAATATGGCATTGATATTCATTATTATAGTATTATTTTTCTTAGCTTCTTCAACTATATCCAACATCTCATTCTTCAATATTATACATTTTTTTTTTAACTATAGGAAATCCATTGAGGATGTATGCCTTATTAGGATGGAAATGAAAAAAAAAACATCTTGTAGTTCCAACATCAAGACATATATGTTCATGATTTCATTTAGTTGTTCTATGATAACTCATGGACTATTTTACAATCTCACCCTAGGCCTCCTTATCCTAGCCAATATTTTATAGGATATATTTGAATTAATTGATTTCTTTCTTCCTTGTATCTTCTTCTTCCTCAATAATTCTTTCAGTTGTAGTTAAAATATTTTTTATCCACTTATCCCTAGGTTTTTTTGTTTAGTATTTTATATATGGCTTCTATTGGGGGAAACTCCCATCAAAATACAAAAATAGTACATTTATTGTTAGGTCAAACAAACCGTATCCAGCATGCCCTAATATCATAAATATTTTTCATGTATTTTTCTACCAAATATAATCTTTAACTTCCTTGAAGTGCTATGTTTCCAAAATAAGCTCCTTGGCATGATTTTAGTTAATATATAAAATCTTAGTTGGCCAGATGCCTTTAAAAATTTGAATTTCACCAAAATGAAGATCAACACCATGATTGGCTAAATTATTTTCTACCCAATTTACTTCTCTATAAATATGCTCATATTTCCAAGAGATGGCATATAATAATAGATTATGTACATCAACAATAATATTATTATTTATCCAATCCCCACATCCATTTTTGTTGATAATATTAATGATAATTTATGAATCCCCTTAATTGGAATATATGTATATCCTTTTTCTATTGCATTTTTAATCCTTGTAAGAAATACCTTGACCTTTGCAAAGTTATTAGTTGAAGTTCCATATGATTTTGAGTAAATGAGGATAATTTTTCATTCATTATTTCAAAAAAAACCACCTCCACTAGATTCTCTCAGATTTCCTTTTGAAGTACCATCAAAATTAATTTGATAAACCCAATTTGTGGACATTTTCATTTTATCCCATATCAAAGTATATTTTATTTTAATTCCATTATCACATATGTATTTTCCATGTTTGTTCAAAACCTATAACCAAGTTTTCACCACCTCATTTTTCTCATGTGACAATTCCCATGATGAGCACCATATGTGTAAATATTTTACAAGAGAGGTAATAATATGGTTTCAAAATTAGGCATAATTTTGAGATTTATTTTTAAAAGTTCTATTATTCCTTTCAAACCATAAATACCAAAAAATAATGGAAGGGACAATACTCAAATTTTAAATAATTAATCCAATATTTTGTCAAATATTTTAATGTCGATGGAGCTACCCAATGTATTTTCATATTTTTAAACAAGTAACCCCAAATGGTGTGAGAAAAAGGACAATGAAGAAGTAATTGGTATTATGTTTCTAAATCCTTCTCACAAAAGATACATCTAAATGGGCCATAACATCCTCTTCTTTGTAGACACTCTCTGATATAGGACTAGAACAACACACAACAAATTAACGCAATTTTTGACAACAGAGGTCTTTCAATTCGAAAATACAGTAGTTACATTCAAAATGGCCAAGCCCCGAATACAATGCATGCGCGGCCCTTTTATCCCAGACCCCAGCTTCTCCCGACATCATTACACAAAGTGCGGGATTCCCTGTAACCATCCGCACGAATGTTCTCTGGCCGTCTGCAAGATGCTGCCAAGTGCCCCGTATTCTCATGGTCCGTAATGGCGGAGTGCACTTGCAGCCGCTTTGTCAATCCATCCGCCAAGTCATCATTCATAGGAATGCGCCAAAGCCGCTTGTAGTTTGTTGCCACGTGTCCCTTTGTCAGAGTCCCAGCAACCGCTTCATACTCTAGGGCCACCTGTAACTTTACGCCATGTGTCCCTCTGCAACGGTCTCTGCAACCGCCGGTTGGTCAGGCGTCGTGAGCGTTCTATCGCGATATCGTGACGTTCTTGCTCCCATGCCTTCTCTCTCCTCTTTGGCCGTGATATCGCGACGTCTTGGCGTTGGCTTCTCTTTTCTTCCTTGGGGGCCATGATTTCGTGACACGTCGCGAAATCGTGACGTCTAAGCCTTCCTTACTCGCTTTCCGCCTTTGGGTCGCGAAACCGCGACATGTCACGATTTCGCGACGTCTTTGCCTTTCGTACGCAGCTTCTTCATTCGGGCCGCGAAACCATGACATGTCACGATTTTGCGACGTCTTTGCTTTTCGTACGCAGCCTCTTCATTCGGGCCGCGAAACCGCGACATGTCACGATTTCGCGACGTCTTTGCGCCTTCAAGTTTTGTTCCCTGAAAGCGTCGCGATTTCGTGACGTCTTTGAACCTTAGAGCTTTTCCTCCGAAGGTGTCACGATTTCGTGACGTCTTTGTGCCTTCGAGTCTTTCCTTCGGAAGTGTCACGATTTCGCGACCATTTGGCGTCTTGGCTTCTTTGCTCCGGAGATGTCACGATATCATGACCATTATGTGCCCAAGCTGCTTTGCTTCGAAACTGTCACGATTTCGTGACCATCATGCGACTTAGTCCCTCTTGTCAAAAAGCGTCACGATTTCGTGACAGTTTGGCCCAATGGCGCCCTTCTTCAAAAAGCGTCGCGATATCGTGACAGTTTGGCCCAATGGCGCCCTTCTTCAAAAAGCGTCGTGATATCGCGACAGTTTGGCCCAATGGCGCCCTTCTTCAAAAAGCGTCGCGATATCACGACAGTTTGGCCCAATGGCGCCCTTCTTCAAAAAGCGTCGCGATATCGCGACAGTTTTGGCACTTAAAGAAAAAAACATTTTGGGTGATGCAAGATTGCAGCTTCGCCTCCGGATGCTCCTGCATCAGACACCCGGGGTGAGTTTGAGAAGTGACCTTCACTTCTGATTTGTCTGAGGTAGACCCAGGCGATCAACCTCTGCCTTGGATAACCAAGTCGCATCTTCTATAGGCCTGCCCTTCCATTTGACTAAATACTCAGAATAACTCCTGTTTCGAGTACTTCGGCCCTCACGTGTATCCAGAATTTCTTCTATCTCGTCCGCAACTGGGATGACTACTGGAATGCTCCACAAATATGGGTTGGGTATCTCACTGCTTTCTCCTTCATGATACTCGACCAAATCTGAAATGTTAAACACGGGGGAGATGTTAAGTTCACTTGGTAGCTCCACCTCGTATGCATTACCCGAATCCCGTTTGCCAATGATCCTGCATGGCCCAAATTTCTTCATTTTTAGTTTGGTATAGGTCTTGGCGGAAACCGCTCCTTCCTCAGATGGACCATGACAGAATCTCCTACTTTGAACTCTTTAACTCGGCATTTTTGGTCCGCCCTTGTCTTGTACTGAGCATTCATCTTGGCAATGTGTCTCGTCACTTCCTCATGCACTCCCTTCAGGTGTTCGGCAAAGTCTTCTGCCTCAGCACTGCATTTCTCTCTCGTATCTATCCGTCTCAACTCTGATGCGTTTCTTGGGCTGCTCCCATAAATGATCTGGAATGGCGATTTATTGGTACTTCGATTGACCGAGCTGTTATACGCGAATTCTGCTTGTGGCAGAACTAGATCCCATCCCTTGGGCTTGTCCCCGACCAAGCATCGCAGTAGATTGCCCAAACTCCTATTAACCACCTCTGTTTGGCCATCTGTTTGGGGGTGGTATGCAGAACCGAACTTTAAATCCGTCTTCAGTTTCTTCCACAGGGTCCTCCGAAGTACCCGACAAACTTAGTATCCCTGTCCGACACAATGCTTCTTGGCAGCCCATGAAGGCGTACCACTTCCTTAAAGAACAAACCAGCTACATGGACCGCATCGCTAGTCTTCTGGCACGGGATAAAGTGAGCCATTTTTAAAAATCGGTCCACTACCACAAATATGGAATCGTGTCCCCTCTACGTCCTGGGCAAACCAAGCACAAAATCCATACTAATATCTTCCCACGGTCGTTCAGGTATAGGTAGCGGTTGATACAAGCCAGTAGGCTGCCTCACGCCTTTTGCCATCTGGCATATCCTACAACTCTGCACAAACTTTGCCACATCCTGTTGCAATTGTGGCCGGTAATAGTTTTCACTAACAAGTGAGGTAGTTTTGTCACGACCAAAATGTCCGACTAGACCTCCACTGTGCTTTTCCTTGATGAGATTTTCTCTCATTGAGCTCCTCGGAATGCATAATTGGTTCCCCCTGAACAACATCCCCTCTTGAACCAGGTAATTCAACCACCTAGTCCTGTCCAACGTAACAGGCGTCGTGCAGGCTTTCCAAGCTTCTACGAAATCGGGGTCTGCAGGGTATAAGCTCTTGAGCTCAACAAACCCTACAACCTCCACTTTCATTTCCATCATCAGACATTGTCTCCTACTCAATGCATCTGCCACCCTATTGGACCTTCTGCTCCGATGCTTCAGCACAAAGGTATAGCTCTACAGGAACTCTACCCATTTCAGATGCCTTTGATTCAATTTCCCTTGACTGTTAATATCTTTACGGCGCTTGATGGTCGGTATACAGAACAAACTCCTTTGGCAACAAATAATGCCTCCATTTCTTAAGTGCTTGAACTATGGCGTAGAACTCCTGATCATATACCGAATACTTCCATCTGGCATCATTGAGCTTCTCGCTAAAATAAGCTACAGGCCTACCCTCTTGGCTCAATACGGCTCCTATGGCATTGCCACTCGCATCGCAGTCTACCTGAAACACCTTATTGAAATCTGGAAGTGCTAAGACGGGTTGCTCAGTGACCTTCTTCTTTAGCATAGCAAAGCTTTTGTCTGCTCCAACTGTCCACTGGAATTCCTTCTTATTCCCCTTCATTGTCTCCGTAAGAGATGCACAAATACTGCTGAAGTTTCTAATGAACTTTCTGTAGAAACTGGCCAGGCCATGAAATGATCTAACCTCGGTCACACTTTTTGGAGCAGGCCATTCCGAAATAGCCCTCACCTTTTTGGGGTCCATTTTAAGACCATTTGCTGAGATAACAAATCCCAGGTATACCAGCTCCTTCTTCACGAAGTTGCACTTCTTTAGATTGATCAGTAACTGCTCCTCCCGCAGTCTCTCAAAAACCCTCCTGATGTGCATCAGGTGCTCCTCTAGGGTCTCGCTAAAAATCAGGATATCATCCAAGTAGACAATAACAAATTTGCCCAGAAATTCCTTCAAGACTTCATTCATTAACCGCATGAAGGTACTCGGTGCATTGGTTAGCCCAAATGGCATAACCAACCACTCATACAGCCCCTCTCTGGTTTTAAAGGTTGTCTTCCACTCATCCCCTTCTCTAATGCGGATCTGATGGTAACCACTTTTCAAGTCAATCTTTGTGAAGTACTCAGCTCCACTTAAATAGTCCATGATATCATCCATCCTTGGCAGTGGGAATCTGTATTTGATGGTGATCTTGTTAATTGCCCGAGAGTCTGTGCACATTCTCCATTCTCCATCCTTCTTGGGTGCTAGTACTGCTGGTACTGCACAGGGACTAAGACTCTCCCTAATCAGCCCTTTCTTCAATAGATCTTGAACTTGCCGATTCAACTCCTCAGTTTCCACAGGCGTCATTCGATGTGCAGCCTTGTTTGGCAAGCTCGATCCGGGCACCAAATCTATGTGGTGACCGATCTTCCTAACGAGCGGTAAACCTTCGGGAACATTATCAAAAATGATATCTAGGAATTCCTCTAGCGAGTCCCATGACCTCCACTTGGAATCTCCTTGCTTCCTTCTTCCTTAACCCTAGGGATTATGGCATAGCACATATGATCCGACTTCGAGGCCTTCCAAAAATCTTCTGCCATCAACTAGACAGGACTCGAGCACTGCTGCATACTTTCTCATCCGCCTCCTTCAAGGGTTTTAGCTTGTGGCGAACTCCATTCTTCGACAAAGAATATGTGTTGGCTCGACCATCATGTACAACACTTCGGTCAAACTGCCACGGTCTCCCAAGCAGCAGGTGACATGCATCCATAGGCAAGATGTCACATAAGACCTCATCTCGGTAAGTTCCAACATTGAACTTCACCAGGCATTGCTCACTTACTAGCACCCGATGGTCCTTTTGCAACCATGCGATTCGATAAGGGTGCGGGTGCTTTCTCCTTTCCAACTGTAGCTTGGCAACCATTTCCTCAGAAACCAAATTGTCAGTGCTTCCATTATCGATAATGACGTTACAGACCTTGCCTGCGCACTTGCATCTTGTTCAAAACAGGTTGTTCCTTTGGTCTGCCCTTTTCTCTTCATTCAACAAGACTCTTCTAATGATCATTGCTTCTCCTCTTTCTGCCTCCTCAGAGTGCTCAGATTCTGCACCTTCGTCTGCTACAACTGCTCGGGCCTGACCCTCAGGTCTTCGATTTGGCCTCTCTTGATGTTGCGGGCGGTTGTATGCCCTGTGTCCTTCTTCTCCGCAGTTGAAGCAGGTTCCTCGAAAGACACCTCTTCCAAACCCTCGCCCAGGCCTACCTCTTCCTCTCGGGTAGTTGTTGTTCTGATTGCGTGGGCGTTGGTCATTCTCCTCCTTCCCTTCTTTCTATTTTTGGCTACTGCTAGCTTCACCAGTTTTCCCCAAATCTCTGTACCTTCCTCCATTGGTTCTTCCACCAGCTCTTCCACCCCTGTCCTTTCCTCTCTGCTTTCCATCAAATCTCCTATTCAGTTTCTCCTCCACCTTTAATGCAAACTGGTATGCATCCTCCACCGTGCTCATCCTAACCAGCCCCAGCTCTTCTTGAATGTTGGTTCGCAATCCGTTGATGTATCGTGCGACTTTCTCCTTATTCGCCTCCGAATGGCCGGTTTTGATCGAGATTTGATAGAACTCCTCCGTATACTCCTTGACAGATTTGCTTGCCTGTCGAAGACTCTGCATCTTTCTCAACAAATCCAACTCGTAGTCTGCGGGGATGAATTGTCTCTTCAATTTCTCCACCATCCTATCCCACCTGGTGATCTTTTCCTTTCCCCTCCTGTTCCTTTCCAGCTGCACTCCTTTCCACCAGATGCTAGCATGCCCTTTCAACTTGGTTTTCGTGAACCTGATCCGAGTTGGGTCTGAGATCTCTTCATACTCGAAATACTCCTCCATGTCGTTGATCCAATCTATCAACTCCTCAGGGTTGAGGTTCCCAGAGTAAGTAGAGACGTCAAATTTTGGCTTCTTCCCGATTTGGGAGATGGCTCTATACAGCCTAGCCTCTGTTGGATCCAAGGCTTCTTCTTCATCGGATGGGCCCTCTTCTTCCCAGACTTCATCCTCACTGGGTTCCTCCCTTCTTGGCTCAACTCCTCTTCTAATCTCCTCCTGCAGGGCTTCAACTTGCCTCTGCAAGGCTCTAAGATCGACCTCTACTTGTCTGTTCCTCACACCACCACGGTTCCTGCGTGGAGGCATCCTGCTTCTTCTTCACAACCCACAACCACAATCCTGGCGCAAACTGCCTCACTGTCGGTGATCGGTTTGCACACTCAGAACCAACCTGGCTCTGATACCACTTGATATAGGACTAGAACAACACACAACAAATTAACGCAATTTTTGACAACAGAGGTCTTTCAATTCGGAAATACAACAGTTACATTCAAAATGGCCAAGCCCCAAATACAATGCATGCGCGGCCCTTTTATCCCAGACCCCAGCTTCTCCCGACATCATTACACAAAGTGCGGGATTCCCTGTAACCATCCGCATGAATGTTCTCTGGCCGTCTGCAAGATGCTGCCAAGTGCCCCGTATTCTCATGGTCTATAATGGCGGAGTGCGTTGCAGCCACCTGTCAATCCATCCGCCAAGTCATCATTCATAGGAATGCACCAAAGCCGCTTGTAGTTTGTTGCCACGTGTCCCTTTGTCAGAGTCCCAGCAACCGCTTCATACTCTAGGGCCACCTGTAACTTTACGCCATGTGTCCCTCTACAACGGTCTCTGCAACCGCCGGCTGGTCAGGCGTCGTGAGCGTTCTGTCGCGATATCGCGACGTTCTTGCTCCCATGCCTTCTCTCTCCTCTTTGGCCGCGATATCGCGACGTCTTGGCGTTGGCTTCTCTTTTCTTCCTTGGGGGCCGTGATTTCGTGACACGTCGCGAAATCGTGACGTCTAAGCCTTCCTTACTCGCTTTTCGCCTTTGGGTCGCGAAACCGCGACATGTCACGATTTCGCGACGTCTTTGCCTTTCGTACGCAGCTTCTTCATTCGGGCCGCGAAACCGTGACATGTCACGATTTCGCGATGTCTTTGCTTTCCGTACGCAGCCTCTTCATTCGGGCCGCGAAACCGCGACATGTCGCGATTTCGCGACGTCTTTGCGCCTTCAAGTTTTGTTCCCTGGAAGCGTCGCGATTTCGCGACGTCTTTGAACCTTAGAGCTTTTCCTCCGAAGGTGTCACGATTTCACGACGTCTTTGTGCCTTCGAGTCTTTCCTTCGGAAGTGTCACGATTTCGCGACCATTTGGCGCCTTGGCTTCTTTGCTCCGGAGATGTCGCGATATCGCGACCATTATGCGCCCAAGCTGCTTTGCTTCGGAACTGTCGCGATTTCGCGACCATCATGCGACTTAGTCCCTCTTGTCAAAAAGCGTCGCGATTTCACGACAGTTTGGCCCAATGGCGCCCTTCTTCAAAAAGCGTCGCGATATCGCGATAGTTTGGCCCAATGGCGCCCTTCTTCAAAAAGCGTCGCGATATCACGATAGTTTGGCCCAATGGCGCCCTTCTTCAAAAAGCGTCGCGATATCGCGACAGTTTGGCCCAATGGCGCCCTTCTTCAAAAAGCGTCGCGATATCGCGACAGTTTTGGCACTTAAAGAAAAAAACATTTTGGGTGATGCAAGATTGCAGCTTCGCCTCCGGATGCTCCTGCATCACTCTCTTATAAGTGTATTAATTTGAACTACTAACCAAAGGAATGTTAAGGCCTTAAGGAGATCCTCTAATGACCAAACATTTTTCCAAAAAAAAAATTGGAAGTAGAGAATTTTTATTGATCTAAATATTCATATTCCAACTTGATTGAGTATACACTATATTTTAATATATTCCAAACCAATTCATACTTTCATATAGAAATTGATAAATAAAAATCTTGAAGCATATTTTGAAGTTCATCCGCAATGTTTTTTATTCCTCTTCTTAAACCAAGTTAATAATAGAAATCCATGATATAGAGTTGGTTATCATATTAATATAGTCTTTGATCTTTGAACCTTTACAAGCTAGGCATTCCAAAGCCAATGGCTACCATTTTGAGTTAGAGATAAGAGGATAAGGCTTGAACCAATTATTAGACCAAAATTTTACATAATTCCCCTCATTGAGTGGCTATCTAATATGTTTTTTTATCAACTAGAAGCTATATGATATGAAGTTCTATGTCGAAGATCCTTTGGGTAGGTTTATTTCCTTAAATAATTTTATTTCATCAAGAGAATCTATATATTTGAAGTAATATTTTGCTTGATTCTTTCCTTGATATCTAAATAATATCCATCCAAAATTTACCCCTAAGGCCAAACTCATAAGACTGCAATTTCATAAGCGTACTCCTTCAATATTCTTTCCTTTGCAAACTCTATCTCATTTAAAAGAGAAAACCTAATTTTTTCCTTGCATCCTTTCTAAACAAATTTTCTTTGATTTTTATCAATTTTTTTATACTATACTTATTGGCAATATTAAAAGTGACATCAAATAAATCAATATGGATTGCAATGTAGTCTTTATGAGTTGTAGCCTTCCTACCATGGTTAATAAATTACCTTTATAACCTTCCAAACAATATTCCATTCTATCTGAATAAGAGACCTAAAGCTCCTTTTTATTTCCTTTATGAGACAAAGGACAAGTAGGTTGATAGAAAATTTTCAATTTTTTTTTTTTTGAAAAAAATGAAAAACTTGTATTAATACAAAGAGCAGTTACAAGCGGGAGAGAACACATCCCAACCAAGAACAGCAAACAACACTGCAAGAGAAGAGCACAAAGACACCCCAGAACAACACAAAGCAAAGAAGACAACTGGTCGCGACCAAGCGGCATGTCGCGAAATCGCGACATGTCGCGAGATCGCGACAGTCAACCCCGGCTCCTCCACTGCGGTGCCAACAGTCGTGAAAATGCGACATGTCGTGAAATCGTGACATGTCGCAAAATCGCGACGACAGCACCCTCCAGCAACCCTTCGTCAAAAATGTCACGAAATCGCGACAAGAAGACCAGCTTGCATCAAAATGCCAAAAAGGTCGTGAAATCGTGATAGAGAGCCTCTGAGTCAGGCAACCATCAAAAGAGTCGCAAAATCACAACGAATTCTCCATATGGCATCCAGATCGCAAAAGCGTCGTGAAATCGCGACAGTTTTCTTCATTCCGCTGGTAAGCCAAAGTTGTTGCGAAATCGCGACGAGATCATCATACAGCAGCCATCGCCAAAAAATGTCATGAAATCGTGACAAAATATCCACTTTGCACCACATCAGCAAAATGGTCGCGATTTCACGATGGGTTTTCCTTATGACACCAGATCGCCAAAAGTGTCGCGATATCGCGATGGTTTTTCCTTTCGGGGCCCAGTTCGCAAAACTGTCACGATATCGCGACCAATTGTCCTTTCGGTGCCCAGTTCTCAAAACTGTTGCGATATCATGACGAATTTTCCACTTTGCTCTCCATCTGCAAAAGTGTCGCGATATCGTGACAATTTTTCCAGTTAGCCCCAAATTGTCCAAACTATCGCGATATCGCGATAACTTAACCATGCGTCTTCCCCGAGGGCAGCGATGGCGTGACATGTCGCGATATCATGACAAAAATCGGCCAAAGGCCGAGAGGGCGCAACCTGTCGTGATATCGTGACATGTCGCGATATCACGATAGAAACCCGCCAAATGCCGAGAGGGCGCAACCTGTCGCGATATCGCGACATGTCACGATATCGCGACAGAAACCATCCTTAGCATAAAAACACTGCACATCATTTCAGAAAATGCTCAAGGCCTTGTCGGATCTCTGCATCCTCCACAGGCATGTCATTGTGCAGCTGCATCCCAACCTCCCTTTCAGCACCCATCTTAGCAAGGAAATCGGCCGCCTTATTGAGATCTCGATTCACATAGACAGGTATCACATCATCTAATTCCCTCCAAAGCTCTTTGATTTGGGAGACTAAGATCCGCAACCTCCAAGATTTTGAGACAAAGTTTCTCATACAATCAAGAGCACCCACCAAGATTTGGGAGTCAGACTCAATAATAATATTCCTGTGTCCTTGTTTGGAAGCCCAGAAGGAGGCAAATTTAATGGCAAAGGCCTCGGCTTCATTGTTGGTGGCACATCCCAGACCCTGCAGTTCCCAATAGAGCAAAGACCCAACATGATCGCGGCACACTACTCCAATTCCAGCACTTCCCGAATTGCCTTTAGCAGCTCCATCAGTATTGATTTTGATCCATCCTTCAGGAGGAGGTTTCCAACTACCACTCACCTGCCTTTTTTGAATAACAGCTCCCTCTTCCACAGGCTCAGAAGCAAACTTAATTTCCCCCTCGGCATGAATGGCAACCGTTTCCACCACTTTGCTCCAAATGACTTGCCATATTCTTTCTAGAGGGGAGAAGGTTTCACGAAAAATACGGGCATTTCTCTCCAACCAAACCTGCCACCAGATAAAAAATAAACCAAGCTCCCAGCCAATTCGAAGAGCTTTGGATTTAAATCTACCTTTCTTCCAGCTTTCCCAAATGTTATTTTGAGACAAGACCCCATTAGCATGAAGTTTAAAGTGGGAGAACCAGCGCTTCCAGATATGTCGAGTGAAAGAACATTCAAACATTAGATGATCCGCCATTTCCTCCTGCTTGTGGCATAACACACATTGGGAAGGACCAATGATTCCTCTGAGTCTGAGATTGTCATAGGTGAGAATTCCATTATGCAAAAACTGCCAGGCGAAGAAGTTCACTTTTGGCCAGCCCTGGGGATGCCATATCTTTCTCCAATCATGAACCAAAAAAAAGGGTGGAGGGGGCTCTGGGAGGATCTCACCATATCCCTCTTTCACAGTATAAACCCCAAGGCTCCCATAGCCCCAAGCCAGTTCATCCTCCTCATCTCTCCCAGTAAGAAACCGTTCTACCAAGATTTTTCCCAAAGTAGGTACCAACTCCGGAGGGATTGGTATTGGCCACTCATCCAATTCGCTTAAACTTTATGATCTTGTAGTCCCCCAATTGACTAGTGTTAAAGTAGCTCTCAATTTGGATCCATCCCTTATCTTCTATAGCAGATTTTATCGGTTGCAATTCAGTAACACAACAATAATGTGAGGATTCTGGTCCCAGGAATCAGTCTAGAATCGTGCCTTATCCCCTCTCCCCACTTTCCAAAATAGTTGATATTTGATGAGTTGAGCTCCAAGATTGAGCGCCTGCCACACTGTTGATCCAAAACCTTCCAGAGGAAAGTGGCCCACATCATTAGGATGGACAGAACCCAAGTATTTGCTAGAGAGAATTCTGCTGAAGAGGGATGTTGGCTGAGAAATCCACCTCCAGTACAGTTTGCCAGCCAAAGCCTTGTTAAACTTGGAGCTTCTTAGTCCCAACCCTCATTTTTCCTTGGGTTGGGTAACCTTGTCCCAGCCAACCAAGGCCCATTTCTTCTCTCCCTTGGCACCTTCCCATAGAAATTTTCTAGCCATTTTATCCAGCTCTTTCCAAATAGTCTGGGGAGCAACCAGGATAGAGAATTTATAAATTGGCATGGCCTGAATAACTGACAGCGAGAAAAGTTAGACGACCCCCATAACTTAACCATCTATGAGACCAATGGTTCATTCTATCTTTGATGCCATCCAATAGGTCCTTCCAAACATCTATTTTTAGTTTTTTGAAATGGAGAGGGACCCCCAGGTAAACTACTGGGAGAGAGGTCCGAGTGAAACCTAAAATCTCAATAATTACGTCTCCGTAACCGTTGATCAATATTGAAGAAGATCACTTTGGATTTATTGTCATTGATGACTTGATTAGAGGCCCGAAGGTAGACATTTAGAGTATCTCTGATTCTTCTTGCTTCCCTAAGGCTGGCCACTCCCACCAATCCAGTATCATCTACAAACTATAAATGAGTCAAAACTTCAGCCCCGACCTTAATACCTGTTATCTGACCTTGAAGTCTTCTTCTCAGAAAGAGTCTACCCAATCCTTTAGCCAAGATGAGGAAGAGATAAGGAGAGCAAGGGTCTCCTTGCCGCAGGCCACGAGAGGCACCAAAAGGAGGCGAGGGAAGTCCCTTGATAAGAACGAGTATGAAGGCGTAGAAATACGACTCATGACCTAGTCTATCCAGTCCTGAGAGAAACCAAAGGCCATCAACATCTTTGCCAAGAAGCCCCACTCCACCCTGTCATAAGCCTTGGACATATCCAGTTTAATGAACATTCCTTTGTTCCCAGATTGGTGCATTGTATGGATAGCCTCCTGTGCAAGAATCAATCCATCCAAGATTTGCCTCCCTTCAACAAAACCCCCTTACTCTGGGGAAATTATATTATGCAGGATAGGTTTTAACATTTCAGCCATAATCTTAGTAATTATTTTATAGATCACATTGCATAAGGCAATAGGTCTAAAATCAAATAAATGAACCCCCCCTGCTCCTTTTGGAATTAAAGTAATGAAGGTATGATTTAGAGCCTTGAGCATTCTTTTATTGGTTATGGACTCCTCAGTGACAGCCAGAACATCTTCCTCCAAGGTATCCCAAAAGGCCTGGAAGAACTCAATAGGGAAGCCATCAGGACCAGGCGATTTACCAGTACTCATCCCAAAGACCACCTTCTTAAGTTCATCTCTATCTATAGGTCTAAGTAGAGCTTGGTTCTCTTCAGGAGAGATTATAGAAGGAATGACAGCAATAACTTCATCTTGGGCTACCCCATCTTGCTCCATACTTTCCTTAAAGAGTTTTGAGAAATACTCCATTGAGTGGGAGTGCATACCAGGAAGAGTGTCAAAAAAGTATCCATTCTCATCTTGAAGGAAATCCATATTATTCACTTGTCTCCTAGCACAGGCAGAGCACTGAAAAAATTTTGTATTTCTGTCTCCTTCTAATAACCAAGTATTTCTTGCTCTCTGTTTCCAATAAATATCTTCTTGATTATCAATATCCTCAACCACTTTGCGCAAAGCATCATCCTCATATTTAAGGTGCTTGGAAATGTTTCCTTCCCTGAAATGTTTTTGCACCTCATCCCATCTGGCCAAAAAGGGGGCCCGTTGGTGCTGGAAGTCTGATTTGTTAGTTTGCCTCCACTGTTTCAGTTTACACTTGACAAATTGAATCTGTTTGTGAAATTTGAACATTGCAGTCCCAAAAGGTGGGCGGCCATATTCCCACCACTGAGGAATTTTTCTTCGGAGATCTTCTTTTTGCAACCAAATTTTTTCAAATTTAAATGGTTTATGGTACTGCCCTGTCATAGGCCCTCCCTCCAGTAGAATGGGAAAGTGGTCTGAAACTGGGCCTTCCAAAATTTGAAATTTAATATTCCATTTCATAAATGCTTCCTCCGAGACCAGAAATCGGTCTAGTTTTACCTTCCTACTGTGTGGCTCTCTTCTCTTATTAGTCCACGTAAAATAAGTACCAGGAAATTTGATATCAACAAGGTGAAAGGCCTGGACTTGAGCAATCAGAAGCCTATCCCCTAGATCCAAAACTGGGAAACCACCTTCCTGATCCCTGGCAGATAATTTGGCATTAAAATCCCCAGCAATAATCCAATCGCGATCTTCCTGGGAGGATCTCATAGAATGAACATCATTCCACTGAAGCCGCTGGACATCAATGCTTTGAGCCCCATAGAAGTTTGTAATTAAAACCTGTTCAGCTGTAACAATGTTCTTAAAGAGAGATGTGAGAACACCCCTCCAAGCTGTATGTTCTATTGCTATCCACACCGAGAGGGTTCCAAAGAGTAACAATCCCCCCGAAGCTCCTTGGGCCGCCACATCCATATATCCAGGCGCCCCTCCATATTCTTCTAGCAATTTTACACATAAGATCTAAAGACATTTTTGTTTCTGAAGGAGCAAAAAGTCTATTTTGTGTCTTCCTAAAAGTCTTTGAACAGCAGATTGATGGGTTCTACTGTTTAAACCCCTTACATTCCAGGATTGTATAATCATTGGAAACCTTGGGAGCAATAAGAGTCAATTGTTCTCACCGATCCTCCATTGATCAGCTTGTCCCCTTGCGCTACTAGTAGATCCTTATTGGATTTTCTACCAGCTCCTTGGGAATTACTATTCTTAGACCTCTTTTCCACCTGGGTAATCCCCAACGCTGGTATTTCTCTGTTCTTTTCTGCACTTCCCATGTTAACATCCTTAATAACTGGTTGTGCAGGGGAATGAATTACCATAGCCCCTAGGTTATCTGGCTGCAAAGTCTCAGGGGTTTCAATCACCTGTTCTATGACAGGAGTAGATGATAGTGGAGCATGAGATTGGGTGTTAGTATCCTCAGCATTCCCATCCACTCCTTCCATGACTTGGTCTTCTTGGTCTACAAGGGATTTGAAGATTTCATATCGATTGGTTGGCTTGGTTTGGGCCTGCTCTTTGCCATTTCTCTTTTTGTTCTTCCTCCGCTTCTACTATTTAAAGCCATATTTCTGGGCATCAGAACCCTGGGGGATATTGAGGGATTCTTTGACCGGAGTGAACTTACCCTCTCTAGGGTGATTTTGCGCTCCCGATGGAGCTTCCGCTTTTGTGGTTAAGATATTTGGGCAAAACCTAGCCAAATGGCCATGCTTATGGAAGACTCTACATCTAAAAGGTAAGGCTTCATAGTCTAGCTGCTGAATCCAGGTTAGTCCTGCCAACTCCAATTCCACCTCGGCTGAAAGTGGCTGGCTAATGTCCATTTCTATGCAAATTATAGCAAAGACAACAGTATTTCCTTCCATGGTATCTCTTGAAACTCCCAAATATCTACCTAGAGAATTACCAATCAACTCAAGGATCTGCTCACCCCAAAACTCCATTGGGAGAGCGTACAGCCGTATCCAGACCGGGACAGCCGTGGGCTCAATGCGAGGATCAAAACCCACTCTCCACGGTTGGACAAATAATCCTGTCGGGCCGTGGCTCCTCTTCTCTGATTCAAATGCTCTGTTTCTATCCGCTAAAGAAGAGAAACTAATAATAAAATACCCATTGCTTATAGGCCATAGAGAGTACTCACCAATGGGCTCCCAGTTCTATCTCACCCAGGTGTGTAGAAAGTTCAGAGTGGGATGGATACCCATGAATTTATAGATCAGATCATGGGTAGCACGGTATATAATCGTATCCTCAACCAGTTTTGGTTCTATGACAATCTTAGGCCTGGACACAGATTGTGGAAGGCAACCATTAACTCTGTTTGCAGGTAAACCCTTTCTAGCATTCTTAAATAGCATTTGATAAGCACTTCGTTGAGCTTCATCGGAGGAAGATGCAGGGTTTTATTTTAATATATCAACATATGAGCTTTTTTGCCCATCGATAGATCCTGGAGGAGACCCCATTGGGCCCTCCCAAGGCAACGAACGATCCTTCAAAGTAGTGTAGATTCAATCCACAGGAGGACCTGGAAGAATCTTCCAACCAGAGACCCTGGAGCTTCGCCCGATGCCTACACAGAAGGTTTCCCGCAAAATCGCCAGAGCTCCTAAATTCAGTGGTTACTTTATGTTTTTTTTGCCAAACAATTGTTCAAAAAATTTTCAATTTTAAACCCTAAAATATCCACAATAATTTTTCTAAATCTAGGGAAATGTTAGTAATTTTTTTTTTTGGATTTTTAAGTATTAACTAACAATACAATAGCCTTCTCATAGCATGATAATATTGATTTAAAATCCATGCCTCTATAACTAAGGGGTGGTCCAAAACAAGTATCATCAAAAAATTGGAGATGAGATTTGAAGGGATTATTTTTGCAACTTAAATACCTTTGATTTTTAATTATATTTTTACCTTTAAGAAATATCTCCCTAATTCTCTTACAATAATAATGAATAGATAAGTAAATAGTGTATCACCTTGGCAAAGTTAGTAAGATGATTTGAAGCAACTAGTAGAAAAATCATTGATCAAGTTGGACTATTTTGTAGTACTATAACACTTAATTCATTCACACGAAATGTAATCAAAACCAAAGTTGTCATGACCCTACCTAGCTGAATTTATGGCACAAGAAAATAATGTATTAACCTATGATGTGGTGATACTTATTTTGAAAAATTGAACCAACTATATGATGTTTAGTTGATTTATAAGGGCATGTTATCACTAACATATTGCCAAGTGTGTAGGATCAGGTACACTCATAGGTGGAACAGGCAGAGTCACCCACCAGAAATGAGGGTACCAAATATCAGGGGAAATGATGATTAAGATACTCAAAGGTAACATGGATATATACCTTCATATAGGCATGCATTGATGGAAGGGATAATCATCGATGGCTGATTATCTTGAGCTTTAGTTGATAGCCTAGTAGCTATCGTAAAATATCTAGCTAAGATAGGTGATTGGGTTGATGGAAAGACTCCCTCTTTGATTGATTGTATAAATGTGTTTGCTCTCTACTGCATCATGGCTTGAGTAGTTTGATGTTGAGTTTCTATATAAAAAACCATTGCAATATGTATATAGATGCATAAGGTAAACTATCATATTGAAAGTGAAAGTAAAGCATCCTCCTTGTGAAAGAAAGCAAATTAAATTTATATGCTGAATTTAGGTTCTTTTAAATTAATTAATGAAGTTTAGGTAAATAATGTTTGGATAATTGGAGCTCATTAGTAACATTCATTTGCAATTAATAAATGATTTTTCATTTAAATTAATTAAAAGTGTTCATTTTAATGATAATAGAGAATTCATTAAAAGGCTTTAATTAATCAAAATAAATGAAAGAGAATTCATTTTAGAAAAAATATATATATATAGAAATATAATAGATATATATTTTTTAAAATCAATAATGAAATTGTGTGAATAAAATAAATATATTTTAAGGTTTATAAATATCATGAGAATGACATTTTAAATTTAAAAAGAGCCATTCTTCAAAAACAAAAACGTCATGATCCCTTTCCTACATCATGAAACCTATGGAATAGCCTACGGTGCTACTCATTTTACTAAGGGAGAAATTATGGGAAGAACTCACAGAGGATAGGGGACACGCATTGAATAATGGAGGATCAAGACAGGGGCTTGGGGTTCGAGAGGACGGTGAACGAACCACCTGGGCGGATGGGCACGTAAGAAAGAGGAAAAAGCAAAAGAGGAGGGGGAGAAAAAAGGAAGGAGGAGACAAAGAGAAGAGGGGACGAAGGTGAGAAGTGGGGAGAAAAGAAGAGGATGAACCAAAAGGGAGAGAGGAGGCAGCTGATATTTTTAGACTTCCATCTCTGAGAAAGCTTAAAGGTTGGATTGCTCTAAGTTTTAACTCTGGTTTTTAAACCTCCATAGATGTGAGCACTTTTTTTTTTTTTTAAATACTCTAATTTTTATTTAAAATATTGTGTGTTTCTCTTAGAAACCTCTATAGATGTGATCACTATTTTTTTTATTTAAAATACTCTAATTTTTATTTAAAATGTTACGTGTTTCTCTTCTAAACCTCCATAGATGTGAGCATTGCGAGTTTTATTTAAAATGCTCCGAGTTTTATTTAAAATATTGCGTGTTTCTCTTTGAAACCTCCACATATGTGAGTGATGTGTGTTTTATTTAAAATGCTCTGAATTTTATTTAAAATGTTACGTGTTTCTCTTTGAAACCTCCATATATGTGAGCACTATGTGTTTTATTTGAAACCTCCATAGATGTGAGCATTGTGTTTAAAAGGAAGCCACCATAGTTTGGTTGAGTGTTGTGTGTTTTATTTGAAACCTCCATAGATGTGAGCATTGTGTTTAAAAGGAAGCCACCATAGTTTGGTTGAGCATTGTGTGTTTTATTTGAAACCTCCATAGATGTGAGTGCTATGTTTAAAAGGAAGCCACCATAGTTTGGTTGAGCGTTGTGTGTTTTATTTGAAACCTCCATAGATGTGAGCACTGTGTTTAAAAGGAAGCCACCATAGTTTGGTTGAGCATTGTGTGTTTTATTTGAAACCTCCATAGATGTGAGTGTTGTGTTTAAAAGTAATCCACCATAGTTTGATTGAGTGATGTGTGTTTTATTTGAAACCTTCATAGATGTGAGCGCTATGTTTAAAAGGAAGCCACCATAGTTTGGTTGAGCACTGTGTCTAAAAGGAAGTCACTATAGTTCCAATGAGTGTAGGATTTAAGAGAAAGCCTGTGAGGTTCTAGTGAGCACAAGTTTAGGAAGAAACTAGAGAGCATTTTAGTGAGATCATTCATGGTTCTAATGTTAGATGCTAGGTTTGTCGTGGTTGCTCAGCATCCGCTTGGAAGGCGTTGGCCACTAGTTATAGACCCTGCATGAGGTAAGGTGTTGTGTAGTTCATTCTATTTAAACATAGCCTTTGTTTTAAGAGAAACGTATTAAATATTTTTAAGAAAAGAACCTTAGTTTATACAAAATGTAATGAAGGCTTGATTAAAAAGGAACCCTTGATTTTATAAAATATATTTAAGGTTTTTAATTAAAAGGAACCTTTGATTTTATGAAATATATTTAAGGTTTTTAATTAAAAGGAACCTTTTATTTTATGAAATATATTTAAGGTTTTTAATTAAAAGGAACCTTTGATTTTATGAAATATATTTAAGGTTTTTAATTAAAAGGAACCTTTGATTTTATGAAATATATTTAAGGTTTTTAATTAAAAGGAACCTTTGATTTTATGAAATATATTTGAGGTTTTTAATTAAAAGGAACCTTTGATTTTATGAAATATGTTTGAGGTTTTTAATTAAAAGGAACCTTTGATTTTATGAAATATGTTTGAGGTTTTTAATTAAAAGGAGCCTTTGATTTTATGAAATATATTTGAGGTTTTTAATTAAAAGGAACCTTTGATTTTATGAAATGTACTTAAGGTTTTTAATTAAAAGGAACCTTTGATTTTATGAAACGTATTTAAGTTTTTAATTAAAAGGAACCTTTGATTTATATGAAATTTATTTAAGGTTTTTAATTAAAAAAGAACCTTTGATTTTATGAAATGCATTGAATATTTTTAATTGAAAAGGAACCTTTATTTCATATAGGATTATTAATGGCTATTAATTAGAAGGAACCTTGGATTTATGTGAGATATAGTTAAGGTTTTTAATTAGAAATGAACATTTTATTTTTATGAAACGTATTGAAGGTTTTTAATTTAAGGAGAGAACCCCTTTGATTAAGGTTTATTATCTTAGGAGTTTTAAATTAAAAAGATGCGGATTTATTCTTGGATTGAAGTTTATGGGGCTTCAATTTAGGGAATTAATGAATGATTTTTTAAAAGGTTAAAGGTATGGGACTTTAATGCTTTAAAAGGTTAATTGATTGATTGAAAATGATGAATTAAAAGGGATGTATATTTATTTTTTGAATTGAAGTTATGGGGCTTTGATTTAGATAATGAAAAGAAAGGGATTATTTTAAAGGTCAAGGATACGAGACTTTAATGCTTTAAGATATGAATGAATTTGATTTAAGTTAGACCTTGATATAAGTGGCACATGTTGGATGACTCTCTAAGGAAACTTGAGAGGTGAAATAAAAGTAAGGGTTATTTTATGATATCCATTATGCATTAGATGGTTAGAAACTTAATTGAATTTTGTATAGTTGCAATTTGGTAAAGTAAATGATTAGATGTATTTAAAGGCATGCCTATCTTTAACCATGAGTATCCTGATCCCCTACTACCCTCAAAGAACCAATGGGAAGCAAGAAGAAGCAAGGAATTCCTTGGAAATAAAGAATAGGTAAATGTTTCTTACGTTGATTTACTTATGATCAAATAGATTAGAAATGTGGGGAGATACCCCCAATGTAGATAAGATGATATTCTTAAGAGTAAGAAGGATTTATCATGTAAGAATTAATGAGATAATTTTTTATTGGTTTAATGAAGGTACTTTTACTGTATTTTTATATTTGGTTATATTATGTAGTTTATTTTCTTTAGTGTTAAGTTTGCTTTATTTTCCCTATCATTGTTTGATTGTTTTTCGATGTTATAGTAATTAGATGTACCATTTTTTGGTTGCTTGATGATAGAAATCTAAGTGTAGAGTTCTAGGGTAAACTTATAGGTGACCTAAGGGAATTAAGAACCCCTTAGGGTGAACATAGGTGACCTAAGGAAATTGAGACCCCTTAGGGAGATAAAGGACTAAGTTGTGAAGAGATTACATCTGAGTTAAGATAGCTCATCATGGATATGAGATAGATAGATTAACTCGCAATAATCGTAGCATACCTACATATAAGGATTTATGTATGGTATGGATATGCGTATATACCTTTTATGGACTGAGGGTGATAGGTCTAGCTCATCAAGAATGATGGGATAGATGGGCTTATTTGCAGTAACACATGTTACTTCTATACAGATAAACTTGTGATAGGGTACTTCATGAGATGTAACTTCCAAGGAAACTTAGGTGATTGAAACCTGAGGTTATACTAGTTGGGTTAGGGGTTCATGAAGGGTTCATGTATCTTTCTCCCTAGTAAAAAAAAAAACTTTTCTATTTTTGTATTTTTTCTATTTGTGTATTTTTTGGGTAGTTACAAATTTTTTTGAGATTATCATGTAGAACACTCCATGAAACCCTATCATATTATTTATTTATATCTAATTTAATAAGCATAACTAGGTTTTTCTTGGAATGAAGAGAATGTATGACCTCTTGTGCGATGATTATACCATCAAGAATATGTTTGCTATGAGTAAAATCTTGTTCCTCTAAGGTAATTCAATCTAGAATACATTTCAACCTATTTTCCATAATTTTAAAATTATTTATTATCTTATAAATCATATATATATTATTTTTATTTTTTACTTTTATTTTTTTTAATTTACATGGTGGAATCAGTAGCCACCACGAATCTGGACATGTTGTCTAGCTTTTATGACCACCACAGTATTCTGTGTTATCCACCCCAGAAGTTGCCACATAGATCTTCATGCAGTCCATCCCTATAACCACCATGCCACAATCATTTTAAATCTTTAATGCAACTAAAATCATCAATAAAGGGACAAGTGTTCAGTTTGACGAGGCCCAATATTTGAACATTGGACCTCGGCCCCCCTTATGGGGTTTGGTCAAACCAATTGGTCTACACCTCGAACCTATATTATAAATCATATTACAAAGGCTTATTGCATTAATATTATCAAAATATTTTGTCTCACGTTTCTTAAGAACCAATGTAATAAAAGTGGCATTGATATCACTTATTATAGTCAGCATTTTTGGTCCTCTTCAACCACAACTAACATTTCTTCAATAGATCCTAAAATTTTTTTGGGGCTAGGTTCCTTGTTAGGGTGGAAAGAGAAAAAAATATCATGTAGCTTCTCCATACATATCTTCTTCATCAATATTTCATTTTGTCCCTATGTCATAATTGATTGAATATTTTATAAAATTTTATCTTGTGCCTTCTTGTCTTGCCCAAAATTTGACAAAATATTTTTGAAATAATTAATTGCTTCCTTCCTTATATCTTCTTATTTCTCTATATTTCATCCATCTGGAGTTAATATATTTTTTGATATGAAAAAAAGAAAATTTTATTTTTTGTAGCATGAAATGTTTTGTATTTTTATCTCCTACCTTGAGCAATTTCTCCCTAGATTTTTGGAACCAAAATGACTCCTAATTCATCCATTTGTTTCTAATATCTCTTGTAATTTTTTGATCTTGGGTTCAATTTATTTATTTTCTTTAAAAATTTTACTAGATGATTTGTCATTCTAAATCTTCATTTGCTCCTTTAAATATTTCATATTTTGAATAAAATTGTATATATATGACCCTTCAACATTTGCTTTATCCTACCATAACATAATTATTTGGAAGTATTGCAGACACAATGAAATAAAAATGGCTTTGGATGATCATTATTGGATAAATCATAGGCTAAAATAATGGGTTTGTGATCGATCCTACTCATAATAAGGTATCTAAAGAGATTGTATTCTTTGTTTGCAATTGTTTGTTGGATGACAAGAATTTACTCAATCTTTATGCTATATGAGTTTTCCCAATGCATCAATCATCCCATGTATATTGAAAATATGAGAGACTAACATCCCAAAGGCTATTTGAATTAAAAAATGAAGAAAAATATTATATTGATTTAGACCATATTGGAGTACCACCCTTATTTTCCAAAGAAGATAGAACAATATTGAAAACACCCCCAAGAATCCATAAATCACAGTGAATCATCATTATATTTGATAAAAATATTCTAAGGTCCTTCCAATATATTTTACGAGTAACTATAGTTGGAGCATATACACTAATATACCTCACTTTGATGCTTTATTTTTTCCTACAAAATAATCCAACCCAATTAATTTTTGCTTCTAACAATTATTCATCCCATTTTTTTATGGTTTTTGCACTATTCTATCTACTCAAGAAACATAATTACTAAGAAGAAACTGAGAAAATAGAATGGCTAAGAATCAAATTTTCACATCATATTATATGAATATAATTGTACAATAAATAATGGAACTAAGTCTATTATATAGGTTTTACAAAATGACTCTTGGTATTCCTCAAGTGACACTTGGTCTAACTTACATGAAACTTGGCATGAATACCAAATAATGGAATATATTCTAACACCCTCCTATATTACATTATTTGGTATGAAATTCCCTTGAGTTGCATAAATGATCTCTAAATGTTTGAAACTTGTTTCTCCTAAGAGCTTTTGTAAAAATATCTTCCTATTGTTCTTTTGTAGGAATTGATGAAATGGAATTGTGCTTCAATATATTTAGTTCTTTCATGTACTATTATATTTTTTATCAAATTGAGTACTCATTGATTGTCACAAAATATCAAAGTTAAAGCTTGTTTGATGCCCATGTCATATAATATATATTGTAACCACAATGCTTCACAAGTTGTATCTCTTGTTGCCTGATATTCTACTTTAGTAGATGATTATGTCATTCTATGTTATTTCTTATTGAACCAAGATATAGGTCCTAACACAAGATAAAACACATACAGTTAAGTAGAATTTCTATCATCAATAGAACCAACATAATCTGAATTTGAGTAACCATGTAGACAAAAATATTTAACATTCTTCATATAAGTTAGTCCATAATCAATAGTCTTCTTGATTTATTGTAATATTATTTTTGTAGCTTTTGAAAGAATTTATCTTGATTCTTGCGTGAATCGTGAAAGGTAATTTACAACAAAGACTAAGTTAGGTTGGCTATTTATTAAGTATAGAAGACTTCCAATTAATTGGTGAAACATTGTTGCTGAAACCAAAGGTGTTTCCTCATTTTTAGATAATTGAATATCTTGTTTCATAGGTGTATATTTTGGCTTACAATTCTTCATTTTATATTTTCAAGTAATGTTTCTGCATATTTTGATTGAGTAATTGTAATATTATCTTCATTTTGATGAATTTCTAGACCAATACAATAATTCATCAATCCTAGATCTATCATTTTGAATGCCTTTTCAAGATCCTTTTAATATCATTTATTAGTTTTCTAGAATTTCTAGTAATCACTATATCATCAACATATACTATAAGAATTAGTATATCATTTCCAATTTTCTTTGTATATAGGTTGGGATTGGATGCACTTTGTTTGAAGTTATGTTGTAATAAGTGGTTATTGATTTTTATATTCCATGATCTTGCAGCTTGCTTTAGACCATATAGAGATTTTTTTAATTTGCAAACCTTATTTTCTTGTCCTTTAATAACAAATCATTTTGGTTGTGACATATAGACTTCATCTTCTAAGTCACCATTAAGAAAATCACTTTTTACATCCATTTGATGAAGTTTCCAAACCTAATGAGTTGCTAGAGCACAAACTATTTTGATAGTAATCATTCTAGCTATTGATGCAAATGTTTCTTCATATTCAATTCCATCAATTTGAGTATATCCTTTGGCTACTAAATGAGCCTTGTATTTGCCAAGTGTCCCATCTGCTTTATACTTGATCTTGTAAATCCATTTGCAACCCACAATTTTCTTTCCTAGAGGTAATTTCACTAGATCCCATATTTTATTCTTTTGTAGTGAAGAATATTTATATTCCATAGATTTCTTCCATTTAGAGTTATTTAGAGCTTGAATTTTTGATGTTGGCTCTAATTTAGTGCTTAGTAATCCTTTGTTTATTCTACTTTGACTACGAGTTTGAGGTCTAGTGGTAGTGAGATCTAGCATTTATTCTAAATTTGATTCCTTGAGTGTGTATCTAAGCCATATTGGTTCTTTTATTTGAGGGATTATGGATATTTTTGTGTATTCAATATCTTTTTATTGAGATTCTTACTTTGTCTCTTCATTTATCACATCTTCTTCTAAGAAATATAGAAATATTTCTGCATCATTACCTTGTTTTTTTGTGTCAATCTTAATTTGTTCATTAAAAACTATATCTCAGCTTATGTATATCTTCTTTGTATGTGGATCTATTATTATGTATCATATAGATTTATCATCATACCCAAAAAATATTCATACCATAGTTTTATCATCTAGTTTTGTCCTTTTTTGTTTTGGAATATGCATATAAGCTTTGCACCAAAAAATTCTTAGTTTTTCTATATTTGGTTTTTGTCCTGACCATGCTTCTTCTAGTGTAATATGCCTGAGTATTCTTGTAGGTAATCTATTTTGTAAGTATACTACTATTTTAACTTCCTCTACCCAGTATTGATGATCAATATAAGCTTCTTTTAACATACACCTCACCATTTCCATTATAGATCTATTTCTTCTTTCTACAATTCCATTTTTTTGTGGTGAATATGTTGTAGTGAGTTGTCTTTTAATTCCATTTTATTCTAGAAAATAATCAAATTCCTTTGAAACAAATTCACCTCCTCTATCTGAATGAAGAGTTTTAATATTTTTTCCTAATTCTTTCTCAACTTGAAGTTTGAATTGTTTAAAATGACTAAATGCTTCTAATTTATACTTCATGAAGTACACCCACATTTTCCTAGTGTGATCATAAAAAAATAATTTAAAATACTTATGTCCTCCAATACTAGTAACATTCATTGGTCCACATATATCTGTATATATTAATTCCAATGGTTGCTAATATCTATATTGATAAAGTTCAAAAGGAATTCTATGTTGTTTTATTTCTAAGAATTCTAGACAAATAGTAGATTATAAGGACATATTTGGTATTATTTCAACTATTTGATATCTTATCATTTCATTTAGGGAAGATATACTGAAATTTCCTAGTAATTTTTGCCATAGATCTAAATATTTAATTGGAAGTGCTAAATGTTGAGTAGTATCCAAAACAAATAGACCATTTTTATAGGAACTTGATGCTATCTTCTTTCCTAGTTTAAGAATATCACATTGTTTTATTCCATTGGAAACTTTGAATTCTATAGTCATATTTTGATCCATGAGTTGAGAAATTGAAATAATATTAGTGGTCAATCCTAGAACATATAATACATTGTTGATTATCCATTTTCAATTTATTATATTGACTAGAATATTTCCTATCCCCTTTACTTCATAAGTCTTACTATCTGCTATAGCAATTGGTTTCTCATTTTTCTTCTGTAAAGAATCAAACACTTGTTTATTTCCAGTCATATGTTTGCTTGCTCCTGAATATATATACCAATAATCCATGGTTGAGAGGTTTTCAACTTTCTAATGTGGGGATGTCTTCCTAAATCCCTAATTTTAAGTATGTAAACTAACTTGATAGATCCTTATCAAATATTGGATTTTGTAGAATCTTTTATATCTCCCAAGTGATTATAGTATGCTATGGTTTTGATAAAGTGCTTAGCATATATTAGATTTACTTTTTAGTTGATTCCCTATTGTTTTTAAGATAATGGTAATATAATTATCAACTCCTATTTCACCTTATTTCTCCCTATTGATATATGCACTTTTTAATTAGATTAAGTTCTCTAACTTCAATACTCTATAGTTGGATTCCTTAATCTCTTTAATATGTATAAGAGACTAACATAAGTAATAATTTTCAAATATTTTAATCAATGTTATGAAGAGCTTCTTTCAATTCTTTAAATTTCAATGGTTTAATTTTTTGAATTCCAATGATCTATATTCTGGTGTAGTATTCCTTATATCTCCCTAATTTTGAAACTTTAGAAAATAATAATATTTGCAAAATATTATTTTAATTATCCAAGGTAGAAACCCTTATATCTCCTAATTTGATTATTTGCAAATATTATGATGTTGGAATTTCAAGCAATATAATTTGAAAAATCTCTTAATATAAACTTATCCCTTTAATTGGCTTTCTAAACAATAATATTCTATCTAAGGTTTTAGCTCCTTATTTATCCTATTAATTAATTAACCAACCTTAGAAAATAGATTACCTTATATCTCCTTTGTATTATAGAAATAAACTAATAAAGTAATGTACTTATACCTCTTAATAATGCATTGCATGCTGCTCGGATTAGGCTTTTGATTGTGATTTCAAACATTTGAGTGTTGTATCTTCAAGATCCACGAGGTATGCTACTTAGTATTAATTGAACTATGTTCTCGATACACTTAGACTATAATAACCTCCTCGTTAATGTTGATTGACCTGAATACATAGTCTCCTTCTATTCTTATTTGGATAAAGGTATTAATATGACTTTACCTCTCTATGAAATGTATGCCAAATGGCATATACATTATTGTTGAGCTTGTAACTCCTTGCTAGGTGGTGTTGGTAGGTGTGGCATGTTAGATGATGTAAATATATATAATATAGGTATTTCTATAGCCTGAGCATTGGTTAATTGATGACTGATCCTTGGCTTGAATAGAGCATTACTTGATCATTCAATTCCTTGTGTAGACATTGTATTTCAAAGACATTACATAGAATTCGCAAGCACTCTTTTGTTCTTCTCCTTTGTGCCAAATGAAACAATATTACTTCACTTAAGGTGGTAAGTGGAAGCTCTTCCCTTGCATGTAACTTATGTTCTTCAACTCCCTTATACATTAATGCTTCTTGCCAACAATTGCAAGTTGTATTACTTAGCTTTCTCTAGTAAATAGTGGTGCTTTCCAGTGATGATGGTTCTACTCTCCAAGAATGGTGGCTTGCTTCAGTGGTGGTGGCTTTAGGGTACTTCAACATTGGCTATTCATCTAAGCTTCTAACATTGTTTGATTAGGTAATGCACCTCAACATTTATGTTACTCTATGTATTGTACTTTCTTAGCTAGTGATGTGTTATACTATCTTGCTAATGCCATTATGCTAACCAACTTGGTCTCTTTTCTATTACAGGTTCTTATTGCACCTTGAGTGATGCTTTCTTGAGATCTACGATACTAAATCCTATGTCGTTGAACATCTTAATGACTATGTTGATGATACCTTAGTTGGATCTCTTCCTTTGCTTTGAATTTTCTCTTCAAATTGAATATATGGTCGCTTGAATATTGTAATATACCTATTGTTTTTTAGTGTTTAGAACACTCAAATTTTATCCTATTTTTCTACGTTAGATAGGACAAGTATGGTGTAATTATGTAAATAAAATGATATTATAATAATTAAGATACAATATCTTAATTTACACCTCCGTCAAGTATTTTTTTGAAGCTTTATTGCTTCCTTGATATGGAAGCTTCTTGTTCTACTCCTTGGTACATAAATAATGCCTTCTTTACTAAAAAACTCTCTCCTCTAACTCCTTTTCTTGGCTAACTTAACAATAATAAATCCAAGCTTTTAATCATGCAACTGATATGACCTTTTGTATTGCTTAACTCTGTACTCTAGTAAGTGTAATCTATGCTTTAGTATAGTGTCTTCTTGCTTTCAATAGAAGATACGATGTTTATATTTTATTTTTTTCAAAATATATCTAAATCCTATATTTGATGTGTAGGTTTTAACCTTGTAGAAACTATATTCTACACTTCCTTGAATACTTAAACTTGAAACTCACTCCCTTGCAACTTTAACCTCTAATATGGTGCTTAATGAAACTTAATAATGAACCAAATAACTAATGTTCAACTAATTAACCTTTTGCACCAATGTTTCTTACCTTAATGACCTTTGTAGATGATGTAGATCTTGGTGATTAGATTCACCAAATTGCTTCCCTATATTATATGAAATTGCAGCCCTTCCTTGTTGTTTGAAACAACTATTTAACTCACCAAATTTGTAGCTCTAAAAACCCTCTAACTTGCTACTCAAAAATGTAGTTTGGTGGTTTTTATTATCCTTCACGATGCTCCCTTGAACTCTGTAAATTAGAAGCTAGTAATTCTACCTAAGTTACTGCTCGTAATTATGAAATTTTCAAATTCTAACATAGCTGATTTATCCTTAAAATTTTGGCTAGCTTCTTGCCAAATTCTTCTCCTTTTGGGCTTGTTGTTGGATGGCAACAATTATCCCAAAAAATTTTCTATCAGGAACTTCTCCTTGCTAGCCTTATTTGAGTTTATTCTTAGGACCCCTTGTAGCTCTGATACCAATTATGGTTTTTACACTATTCTATCTACTAAAGAAACATAATTACTAAGAATAAATTGAGAAAATAGAATAGCTAAGAATCAGAGTTTCACATTATATTATGTGAATAGAATTATACAATGAAGAATGGAACTAAGATTCCATTATATAGGTTTTACAAAATGACTCTTGGTCTTCCTCAAGTGACACTTGGTCTAACTTACATGACACTTGGCATGAATACCAAATAATGGAACATATTCTAACATTTTTGTTTGTCCCACATTGTTTCAATACCACTTAAAGCTCTTGTAGAAGAAACTACTAGACAATAATCCATATTCTAAATATTTTTAAAAGTATCCTTACATTTCTTATAATTAATTTTATTTCTTGTATTAAAATAAACTCATGACTATGAAAACCTATTAATTCCTTGATAACCTTTTTTTAGGGGTCTTATTCATACCCCTAATATTCCATGATATCATTTTCATCATCATCACTTTTTATTTTATTTTTATTGGGCTTAGCCCCACTTCTTGTTAATACCTATGATATTTTTATTTGGATTTCCAAAGCGATATGCCTTTGAGTTTATTTTTCTCATTGTTCATAATTTAATGGACTTCCTCTCCTTTTTCCATTCTCACCAATACTCTCATCTTCATCATTCTCTTCTATTTTTTTATATTTTTCATAATAAGACTTATCTTCTAAAGATTTATATTATCTTAAATAATATGAAATGCAAGGAATAGCCACATAAACACTTCCTTATTTTTGTTACCTTGAAAACCCTAAATATCCTTGGATATCCTCCATGTGCTTTTCTTTATTGTGTTGCTCTTGAAACCCTAAAGTCCAATAAATATACTCTATACTACTATTTTTTCTATTACAAAGAGAAGATTTTATGCTACTTGAGAAAATAAAAGATGATTTACTTGGATTAACCTTGATCTCCTTCACCTCATTCACTTTAAAATTCACCTCCCTATCTCCTTGTGATTTAAAATTTGTCTCCTAATATTTCTTTGCATGTTTAACTCTTATATTTGAATTCCTACATTGTAATTTCTTATCCCACTTTATGGATTGTATGAATTTTATTCTAATGGTTTATCCGAGTGAACTATGATTTTATTTGCCATTTGATGATGTAAAGGGGTTTTATTGCCACTTTTATAGGACTAGAAAATCCTTGATTTGAACCAAAATCTCCTATGATATGATTTCCTTGTTTCATACTGAAGTTTTACTCATACCCAAAATTTTTGATATCTTTCTCCATTTTCACTTTGAAAAATCTTGTCATGTGTTTGATTCATGATATTTGTGACATCATAATACAATATTTTGTAATCCACTTGTTGATCCCTCTCTCTTTATTTATATTTAATTCTAATGAACTATAGTGAATATTTTGAAATATCTATGGCATTACATATTCGAGTGTATATAGCATACCTTGTCCCCTTAGTACTTGGTCCCTCTTGAATGAAATTTCCTATAGTATTGTCAATATTATTTAAAACCTCTTTATTGATGAGTTGTTAAGGAAGTCCAAAAACCTAATCTAGAAGTTTTTTAGTAGTCTCTATCTCCATAGAAACATTCTCACTCCATGGTATTAAATATAATGCATATTTACTTCTAAACCAAGGGCCTCCATCCATAATTTATCCCTTATTTCTAAAATAGAGAAGATTATGAGGAAAAATATATTTAGAAGAAAAGTCATGGATTAATTTAAATTTAATAAAAACTTCCACTTGATCCAATTTTGAATCTCAAAAGAACTTGACTAGTATTCATGGAACTTACATATTAACCCTCCAGTTTTAAGAACCATTGTATCGTGCTTGATCATATCATCCTTCATAATCACTTCTACTTTAGTATCCACTATCTAGTTAGGGTTTGCCATAGATTTGGTCTTTCTCTTATCATAAATTAGGGTATCCATACTTCCAACTATGACATCCTGTAAGATGTACAAAAGATCTAAAACCTACAAATGTAATATGTAATCAAAATTGAAAATATGAATTAAGTAGGTCCGAGGTGTAGACCAATTGGTTCATCCAAACCCCATAAGGGGGTGGAGGTCCAAGGTTCAAATATCGGGCCTCATCGGACTGAATGCTTGTCCCTTTCCTGGTGCTTTCAGTGGCGTAAAAGGTTTAAAATGATTGTGGCATGGTGGTTATAGGGGCGGACTGCGCGAAGATCTATGTGGCGGCTTCTAGGGCGAACAACGCAGAATACTATGGCGGCCATAAAAGTTGGACAGCCTGCCCAGATTCGTGGCAGCTACCGATTCCACCATGTAAATTCAAAAAAAAAAAAAAATGAATTAAGTAACCACAATGACAAAGAAATAGAGAAAATAAAGTGCCCTTCTCATTAATATTCAAAAATTATCTTTACAAGAGGTTATAAAATATCCCTCTTAGGGATTCACCAAATTGATATAAATTACATCAAGAATCCAATAATATGGATTCTCCAAAAGATCATTTGTAATCTCCCAAAATTGATTATGGAGGGTTTATTAGCGACCTTCGCTTGATGATGCAAATATTGAGGAATCTTGAGATGATTTGCTCCCATGGAAACCTGAAATATACACACAAAATAACTTACAAGACATTAGTGATAAATGTGGAAACTATCAAGATGAGGCCCATTTCATTATATACAAATGGAAATAAATACTTTAAATAGTAAGAAATGCATAAAATACTGAAAGAAATTATGCTAAATTATATTAGAAATCGAATTTAAAGTTGATAAAACTAATCTAACTAATAAAATATAGCAAATCAAATATCACCACAAGGCCATCATAGAGTGGAGTGGCTAGCTTTGTTAGCCATCATGAGGTTTGATAGCTATGCATGCGGGCCATCAGAGGGTCTAACAACTATGTCTATGGGTTGTTATGGGGCATAGTGGTCATAAAATAGAGAGCACATTCTCTGTGCTTGATGCGTGGAAACATCCAAAATGTCTATCAAATGGGTTGAAATTATTTGGTTCATTCTTTAGGAATGAATTAAGGCAAAAATCAACTTGAATTCATGGTTAATTGATAGGGAACAATGATGGAAATTGCTTTTCAAGATTCAATGGATTCCATGAATGCGAATGTAATTTTCATGATGAAATGTGGGTAGCACCTTGACGCTTATGATAGATTGATCTCTCTAATCATAAAATGCCAGCACTTCATCATATACAATTCATGATCTTTTGTGTGAAGGAAATACTCCAATTTATATATTTCCTTCAATTGCATTCTTAGATTTTTGAATAAGCCAAGACCGGGATTCAGTTAGTCTTAGGGAGACCAGACATCATTTTTGGAAGCTTCTAGTGGGTAACTATTCAATATTAGTTACCCTATAATGGATTGTACTCGGCTTGGGGATCCTGAGTTTGTTACAGGTAAGGCCATCCTAGGGTGGAGCGGGTAGTCTTGGGGGCCATCATGGGATTTAGAAGCCACTAGGAAGCCACCAAAGGGGATAATGACCCAGGTTATAAAGGGCCATATTGCCTTGTTTGAGTGGTTAGAACCACTGTTAGAACTTGGGAAGGCCCAATATGAGTCATATGGCCTACAAAGGTGTCCATATGGATAGCCTCTTCAACATGATGTGTTTTAGGTGTCTACAAATGTCATTTTTTGAGATTAATTGTGTGATATCACAACACTAAGAAAAAATAAACAACCTAATATCACATTATAGGTTGATTGATGTTCATTGATCTAGTCAATGTTAGATGTCTCTTTCATGGAAAGATCATACATATTTGAATCATTTCTTTCAAAAAAATGGTAGGTTTAATTTGAATAAAACTTTGAAAAATATGGTAGGCATATGGGTAGCGGTGTCATGCTATAAGGAATATAGGTTTAGAATAACAAAGGTATAGTTATCATTTTTACTTTTTGCCCCAACAAATAGGGAAACTTATGATAGTTGTTAACAATTATTCTTGGATGAATGTAATTTGCATGATTAAGTGTTTAATTGTTGATTTTTATTATGAATTATTTGATTATGACTACCCCCTCAAGTGATGAGTCGATGAGGAAATGGCAAGTGATGAAAGTGATGAGTTGATTGACCAAGATGACTGATTTCGATGATACAAGACTTCTCAGCATCCAATGTGTGTGATTTGATCTGGGTAGAATATTCTTGGAAGCCTGGTCCCACTCTCAACAGTATTCCACCCCTTTCCCCTATTTTTTGTAATTAATTTTTGCATTATTTATTTACTATTTTCATTCTTTGCTACAGTCATTTAGTTTTTGCACTTCCCCTATTTTCTCTGTATTTTCTAGCAAGTTTACATTTTGTTTTCTATAGCTATTTATAGTCATGTGTTTGATAATATAGGATAATTTAATGGTTTGGAAAAATAAATAAAGCTACACCACAACCACCCCACCAAACCTTAAGACTTATTGGACTCATTTAACTTATGTTACAGGTATAAAATGTGCACGGTACTTCATAAGTTTACGAGATTCCCAGGTTTGACAATTTTAATAGAGGTAATAAATCAACTATAGATATAACCAATATTTTATCCAACAACAAAAACATCTTCTAAAGCATGGATAAGCCTAGAAAAAATATTTGAAGGAAAGAATAAGGTAACTATTCTTCATTTGCAAACTCAACTTCACTCATTGAAAATGAATAGTGGAGAGAGTATAGAATTGTTCTTAAGGAAGGTAGTAGATATCAAAGGGAAATTTTTAACCTTAGGTGAAACAATTAAAGATGAACTTCTTATTCAAATAACCATGCGAGCACTTCCAGACAACTATAAGCATTTGGTAACATCTTTGCAGATCCTAAGTAAATATATGTATTTTGATGATTTAGTCAATATACTTTAAGAATATGAAGTAGAAAATACTCTGAAAGATGAAATGACTAACACTACATTAGCCTCAAAAGACAATCCACAAGGAAATATTGCTTCTTCAACAAGAGGAAAGAAAACATGCTATTGCCAAATCTATAGAAATAAAGGACTGTGAGACAAGTAAAGTCTCCCCAAGATTGAAGAATGCTCCACAAGATCAATCACACACAAAAAATAAAAAACCACAACACCAATATTAAGTGGTAAAACCCTACTTCAAATGAAGAAGGGAAACATCCACTATGAAGCTCACTATATTACTCAATGATTCAACAGTATAAGAATGTTTCAATGTTATGCAACAATATGCATCAACATAACCTACAATACAAGTCAATATGACAAGATATGATAAGATATGATCATATGTAGTAGAAAAAACCCCAATTTAAAGAGAAGAATTTCTACTACAACCCTAAATCTTATCACAATATAATCTTATCACAATCTATCAAATATTAGAAAGTGCTTTAGTTACTTTCTAATTTTATCACAATCTATTGTTTGAGATATGTGATAAGTGGCATCTATCAGATATTAGAAAGTTACTAGTTACTTTCTAATATTTGCTAGAAAAGGGGGAATAACTTTTTTTCATAAATTAAATATTCCTAGCACCCTTATTTTATTTATTAATTGGGTGGGAATATTTTTACATAGAATTATTTTCTAAATATTACTTTAGACTTTATATTTTAGTCTAAGAATAATTTACACAATGTTGCATTACATATTCCAACACTCCCACTTAATGCAATATTGGGGAAAGGAATTATGAGAAAAAGAAACATTCTCCCCCTAAAGATACAAATGGGGATGAGAATCAAATGAGTAATATAGTTACAATGAGCTTCTATGACCAAGAATGGTCTATAATAAGGCACCAATACAAAATGGGCCAAAATGAGACTGCAAGAACCCAACGGAGTAGCTTTAGATACAACCAACTTACAAAGCCATCCATAAACCACAAGTGGTTGCAAATGACAAGAAGAAAACATCACAAGGGTGTCTTCAGTAAGCCTTCAAAACCCCAAACGAAAGTACCTATAAGCTACAAGCATCTCAACATAAGATTAGTTAGATACATCATCATAAATATATTCACCACAACATATATGAATATCCAAATATGATAACAAAACTGATATAACAAATAGTGAACTATAAGTCATCACAAAAATATGCCAAGCCATACTTATAGTCATGTGCTATATAGTTGATCAAAAAATATCATGTAAAAAGTTGCATAAAGCAAACAAGGAGTACCATGATAATGCAAACTCTAAAGTACCATGTACAAAAGTAGCACAAGGCTAACAAAAAAGTACCATGTACAAGAGTTGCATAAGGTATATGAAAATAATAAAGTGTGTACACCGGTTGCATAAAGCCAACCATAAAATATCATGTACAAAAGTAGCATAAATGCTAACAATAAAGTACCATGATAAACCAATTGCATAATGCCAACTACATAAAAACGTGTACAAAGTTGCACATGACAACAAGAAAGTACCATGTAAAAGAGTAACATAAAGCAATTGCATCATATACCATAATTGCACAATGCCATCTACAAAGTAACATGTACAAAATTTGCACAAGGCAAACAAGAAAGTATCATGTTCAAAACATATGCAAAAAGAAATTATACCATCAAAGATCAACTCATATATAGCACAAAAAACCTCATAAGGATGAAGTTGTCATCACACAAGTGTAACTACACTTCATTCCTCCTTGAGGACAACTTCACCAAACCAAGTGAGTCCCTCAGCTTACAAAAATTTTCCTTGGGAAGAGGTTTGGTGAACAAATCAACAGAATTAGAATATGATGGGCAATACTCCAACTAAATAGTCCCATCCAATACCTTCTCTTTGATAAAATGGGCTTGGATTTCAACATGATTTTTCCTTTGATGTATTACAGGATTTTAGCCAAGGCAATAAACAACTATAACCATATTGCAATTGAATAAACCAAGATCAACTTGCAATATATTAACTTGCAATAAGAAGGTAACTAACCATAAAAATCATCTTGCAACAAAATAAACTAACTTGAATTGAACCATAAAACATTTGTTAAATGTTAGATAGTCAATAAGTTAGTAAGTTAGTGTTCATTTTAGGTTTTTCTATAGCCTAATGAATTTCCAATTCATCTCACCCAAGGTCAACCAAGCTACCCAAAAGGGTATGGGTACGAGGACCTGAAAAGGACTTGCTACCGATAGAGTGGATTCTTTTGGATTCAATAGGTGTTTAGCAAATATAAACTGTGTTGCAAGATTAAGTAAATTTTAATCAAATACTAAATTTGTGGTTAGGCAGTTGAGTCATTTTTAACCTTCTTGATTATTATGAAAATTAGTAAATTACAAGTTAGTTGGTTAGTAGATTGTTTAGTAGCAAGTTCGTAGTTAGATTAGTTGAGATGCAAAATGTAAGAAAGATGAACAAGAGATAGTGGAGACACAAATACACACACACTCTCTCTCTTTCTCTTTCTCTCTCACTCTCACTTTCATTCTCTTTTACTTTCATAATGAGAGATACAAGTTACATTAATTTACAGTATGCTTCAAGCAAATACTGGAGAGATATTAGAAGAAATTAATAAAAATAGGGGAAGAGAGTGAAAAAATTGATCCGAAATTGCCTTGTATACTTCAAAACATACTTGGATAACCTTGCAAAACAAGCAAACTCACAAACAACCATTGTTAATGTGAGACAAAAAATATTGCATTTTAAGGAGAATAATAATAATTTTTAATACAAAAATTGCTTTAAAAAATGCAATTAAATTAATAAAATTTATTTTATTAATAAAAAAAATTGCATGAAAAAGTTTAAAGATTTTTATAAAGCAAAACTTTTTCAAAAAAACAAAACTGTTTTTTTTTTTATAAAGCAAAACTGTTTTTTTTTTTTTTAAAACAAAACTAATTTTTTTTATAAAGCAAAAATGTTTTTTTTTTTTTTTATAAAGCAAAACTGTTTTTTTTTTTTTTTTTTAAATTGTTTTTTTTTTTATATATATATAGCCGACTGTTTTTTTTTAAATAAATAAAAAAAATGACCATATATGGAAATAGGAGTTTTTGGGTCTTCTGGACGCAACCATGGGGTCCATTTGGCTCCAAAAACCTTTCCAGCAAAAGCTTAATGTCAAAAAAAAAATATAGATTTAAAATGAAAATACTGTTTATAAAAGATTTAACAACTAGATCTAAAAACATAATAAATCTATAAACCCTAATGGTATATTTGCAAAATAAGTTTACATAAAATACCCAAATATCAAATGCATGCAAAAATAAAATTAAAAATACCTTAATGGGTTTTTCACCTCAAAGGATTGAAGACACTTGATGGAGATCTCAACCGCTCTGATTCCAAATGTGAGACAAGCAAAGTCTCCCCAAGATTTAAGAATGCTCTACAAGATCAATCACACGCAAAAAAAGAAAAAACCACAACACCAATATTAAGTGGTAAAACCCTACTTCAAATGAAGAAGAGAAACATCCACTATGAAGCTCACTATATTACTCAATGATTCAACAGTACAATAATGTTTCAATGTTATGAAACAATATGCATCAACATAACCTAAAAAACAAGTCAATATGACAATATATGATAAGATATGATCATATGTAGTAGAAAAAACCCCTATTTAAAGAGAATATTTTCTACTACAACCCTAAATCTTATCATAATATAATCTTATCACAATCTATCAAATATTAGAAAATGCTTTAGTTACTTTCTAATTTTATCACAATCTATTCTTTGAGATATGTGATAAGTGGCATCTATCAGATATTAGAAAGATATTAGTTACTTTCTAATATTTGCTAGAAAAGGGGGAATAACTTTTTTTCATAAATTAAATATTCCTAGAACCCTTATTTTATTTATTAATTGGGTGGGAATATTTTTACATAGAATTATTTTCTAAATATTATTCTTTAGATTTTATATTTTAGTCTAAGAATAATTTACACAATGTTGCATTACATATTCCAACAAGGACATAGTACCAGCTATTGCAGATATAATCCCAACAATTAGAACCAAATAAATTAGATAAATCATAGGAATCAGTTTGATCCATGACAATACCAAAGGAACCATCATTAGCAGTAGTTTTAATGACCTTGAAATTATCCTCAACTTGAATATCAGAAGAAAAATTAGAAAGGTCACTTGGTTTAGAGGATAGGATATTTTTAAAAGCTAGAAGAACCCATAGAGGATTTTGAAATGAAATCTCTATCAACAAATGGAACATACTATAGAAACACTAACTATTTTCTTGAACATGTTACAAATAATGCAAAGAAAGAAGACTACAAAGATCAATTAGAAGAAGATGAAGAAAATCCATATTGAAGACTAAAGCCTTCAATACCCAACTAATTTAATACAAGGAGGTGTTGAAAATGGTGTCTATTCCATCATTTGGGTTATGTAAATGTATCCTCCAATATACATATCTAGATTACTTTTTATGCAAGTTATCTAGTTACTAAATGCAATGTAATAAGTATCAATGTGCAAGTTGTACATGTGCAAGTTGTCCTATGCACAACTAGATAGAGTGTTGGCCAAGCATCCTATTTTACTTATTGAAGAACACAAGCTTATACTGAGAGGGGGGGTGAACAGTATAAGACCACTTTTTACTTTTCTTTCCAAATCAATATTATGCAATGTATAGATAACAATATCAACATAAGTAATCAAAGCAATGTACAAATCACCATGCACAATAGAGACACCAATTTAATGTGGTTCACCCAAATATGGCTACTTCCATGAAGAAAATATTTCTTATAATTTTTCTCAAATAATCTCTTGGGAATCCTTTCCCTACAATGTTTATGAACCTCTATCCAAAGGATATGTTGATACCCTAAATCAAGTTCGTGGATATCTATCCATAGGAGAACTCCTTCTCCTTTGATTTGGCTGGTGATCCTCTAGAAGACTACTGCCTATACTGCACTATCTTGTGGATCTCTCTCCACTGAAGAATCTTGTCCCCACTCAAAAGACCTATTCTCACTAACTTGGCTGATGGATATCTATCCACTAGAGAATTTTGTCCTCTCTGCTTTGTCACCTCCAAAGCTCTATCTCAAATCTGCACTAAACTCAGTCCTTTGGTCTAGCACAAATCTATCCTTAATATTTGTCTTTGGTTTGGAAAAAATATGTTCTCAAATCTACACCAAATTTTACTCAAACAAGTCCACTCAGAACTTGCTTAAATATTCTTAACAAGTCCACTCAAAAATTTCTTAAATTTTCTCATCAAGTCCACTCAGAACTTGTCCAATCTGCTCAATAAGTCCACTCAGAACTTGTCCAATCTGCTCAACAAGTCCACATAGAACTTGTCCAATCTGCTCAAAAAGTCCACATAAAACTTGTCCAATATGCTCAACAAGTCCACACAGAACTTATCCAATCTGCTCAACAAGTCCACATAGAACTTGTCTAATCTGCTCAACAAGTCCACATAGAACTTGTCCAATCTACTCAACAAGTCCACACAGAACTTTCTCAAATCTTCTCAACAATTCCACACATAACTTGCTCAAATCTGCTCAATAATTCCACATATAACTTGTCTAAATCTACTCAACAAGTCCACTCAAAACTTGTCCAAATCTGCTCAACAAGTCCACTCAAAACTTATCCAAATATGCTCAACAAGTCCACACAGAACTTGCTCAAATATGCTCAACAAGTCCACATAGAACTTGATCAAATATGCTCAACAAGTCCACTCAGAACTTGCTCAACTCTGCTCAACAAGCTCACTCAAAATTTATCCAAATCTCATATAAACATAAAGAGAATTGTTAGAGACTCAATATGTTCTACACTCAATGCTCAATCACTCTTTCAATTCAAATAACAATATAGAATATTTTGTTTTATGGAACTTGACCAATCACTTCACACATCCACTTGACTAGGCTCAACCAACTCTACTCAACCAATCACTTAATGGAACACCCCTTTCTCATAAACCCTAGTCCAAGCATATAACCACCAACTCAATTTATTTCCAACAATGCTCAACAACAAATCTCACATAACAATGATACTCATGTTCTTTTCAAACCCTAGTTCAAGTTCTTTGCACAACAAATTACTTCAACAAAAATGCTTATAAAACAATCTTCACATAATAATGATACTCATGATCTTTTCAAAATCCTAACTCAAGTTCTTCACACAATCAATGGCTTCAAAAACAATGCTTATCAAACAAGGTTTTACCAACAACTCTTTACTCCAAAAAATCCTTGAAGTATTAACTCAACACACTCAATAGGAAACCTTAATCAAGTCCTTTTCACTCCAAACTTATTTTCTAGAAAACCAATCAATCAACTCAATTATGGAAGAATGTGCTCATACCTTTTTATTGAATATGAAGGGATCTCATAAATCTATCACAACCACAAACACTTCTATGCCAAGCTCAAAGAGGTTAGAAGATAAATATTTCTCATAATATAATATAAATACTCAATTACACCTTATCACTCCACCTTTCAAAAACAACCATCAACATACGTAAAATATTTATCCAATAACACCTTATAAACTCCCAACTAAAAATAAATTCAACATCCACCAAAATAACTCAAAACCTATTTAATTAATTTTAATGGCAAGAAGAAATTTGGCATAAATCAAATCATCTTTCTTTTAAAAACCTCAATAACATAAATCACTTCTCAATAAAACAAATTTTCAAAAACCCTTTTAACTCCAAATAGCACAAATCATTTACCAATAAAATAATTCTTCACAAACCCTTATAACTCCAAACACAAATCAATTCAAAATAATTCTTCACAAACCCTTATAACTCCAAATGACCCCTTAAGAAAAACTTTAGGCAATATAAAATTTAATCAAAAATTACCTTTACCACTAGTGGGATTCGAACCCACAATATCTGCCTCTGCGAGAGATATAGCCACGAAACTTACCACCACATGCGCTAGGAACATGCTTAACACTCCACGAGCACCTTGTGCTCCTTATACCACACCTGGAGCTCAAATCGAACATGAATAAAAACTTTTCCTTGGTGCTCAAGTCAAACACGCCAATCGTCCATGCGAATCGATCATGAGCTCCTTCCACTCCAATGCTTTCACACAAAATGATGTACCATTGGACCATCATGTCCAATGTGGGTCACACCATGCACTTACACATTTTGTATTATTCCTACACTAATAAGACAAATAAGGTCTTTGTATTCTTCCTCAACGTTCACGATTTGCACGAATTCCTTTAGCTTGGTCACATAAAATTAAATAGGGATACTTTTGAATGCCTCTTGGCATCTTATTTATACACAATTTCACCTTATACCTTAACCGTCGGTGCTCTATTTTATTTTATGATCTCAACACATTTTGAAACCTTTTATAATTTATAAATTATTTAAATTCTAAGGAATTTAAATTTTATAAATTATATTTATAAACTCTAACTTTAAGGAGATTAACGCCTTCCTTGGGTTTAAACTTAAAACTTTAATTTGTAAATTATTCTGCCACCGTGGGTCTTTTAAAATATTAACTACCATCTCAATATGTGAGGAGAATTTTATATCCTCATAATGATTTTAATAAAACCATTTAATCTTCCACCATGAGTTTACCATAAACCCTCATAAAACATTATTTTGCCAGTTTTTTCTTCAACTCTTCACATTGTTCCTGGTGCTATTGATGGTGTGCTCCATGGTATTAATAACGTCTTCATATGTTTAATTTGGAATCAATGACGACTTTTCACCTTGACATCAATGACAACTAAATGAGCTCAAAATGTCCAATACTTATATAAGGATGGCCTCTTAGATAGATTGATAAGACAGTTGGAGGACATAGTTAGATAGTGTAGGTTAGTGGATAGTGTAGTTATGTGTTCCACACCATTTATTGGTGATGGATATAATGTATATTTATAGCTTTGTTAATGGAGTGCTCACTTCCTCCATATCTACATTGTAATATTTTATATGGTTTATATTTCAGCATACTTCGGTCATCTAGCAGATTTACTTAATTTCATATTATTATGCATCTTGTGCTTATTTTCTCTCATGGATCATTCATCAAAAGCTAACATGCAAAGGTAAAACCATAATGCATATCAAAGTTGAATAATTCAATAATGCTTTCACCCCTGGGATAAATCCAGGTGTAAAAGCCAGATAATTTTCTACGAAATCTCAAGCCTAATATTATGCATTGAGCAAACATGCTGAGGGAGGGAAGAATTTCCTAATTTGGGTGGTAGGCCAAATTAATAGATAAATCAATAGCAATACCTTACCATTGACCCCAATCAAAATAGAGTAATTCAGAGACCAAGATCTCTACTCCATTTTTTTTAATAGTGGGGTTATAGTATAATAAGAAATTATACAATTGGTAGATAGCCATGACCCATTGCAAAACAAATTGATTTCCAATTTCCAACAGGGGAATTACAAACGTATGGTTCTGGTGCCCACCTAATGCAAAGGTAGGGATATCAAGGAGGTGGTTTGGGCCCTAACAAATTAGGTAATGTAGGGCCTATCTCTATTGAACAAAGGCTAGAAAGGTTAGCTCTTGGAGCATCTAGTGAAGGATATGTGGAGCCCAAAAATAGAATAAATCAAGATCAAGTCATGACTAGGACCTATATAGTTAGATTCACATGTCTTGCTCTTGATTAACAACAAGAGAGGCCTATTACTTCACAAAAATAGAGCCAATAACCTGTTCAAAAGGATAAAATAGCAGTTGATGCCCCTAGATCATAGTCTATAGTAGCTCTTTTTGGAATGATTCAGGTCACTAAATATAAGTAACAAGAAGAACAAGGAGGAGATAATTAAAAAGAGTAATCTCAAGCTTCATTTATAGAGAAATCAAGCATGAATCAACACACATTTTAGTCTCCATCGAGAGAATCAAGTACATTGTCTATCTCTTCTTCCTCTACTCTTATACCTCTTGGTTCCTACGAAGAATCCCCCTTCCATTCTAAGGATCAAATCCCATTAGTGAAAGTTCTTTTTGTTGTTTCATATCAATTTGGTACACCCTTCCCACTTCCATCCATGCCACCTCCATCAATTTCCATTGAGGCTACACTCCCACCTTCCCCATCGTAGGAGCCTCCTACATTTTCAACTATAGTGTTAGTAGATCCACAAATTACAATACCACTTTCCCATCCTACATAAATCAAAGATATAATATTTTCTCCTTCACACCAAGAGTCCACCATTTTAACTTCCTTCCTCACCCCTATCATTTTGGTGTCATATTTGGTCACCACGTCTATTACAAATACTGACTCTGTAGTAGTTCAACATCAAAGAATAGAAGAGGTAGCATTTAATGTAGTAGAATGGTATAATGAACAGCTGGCTAAAGATTTAGAAGATGTTCCATGAAAAAGGAAGACGGTAGTTTTTGATCTAGTGTCTAGAAAAAGAAATAAGTTCACTATTACTCCTAAAGTGAAGAAACCAAGAACATAAATGACCATAGAAGACTATGAAATAGTTAAAAAAATGGTGGACATCATGTAGTTTCCAAATTCTGATGAGTTGGTAATGGCCAAAGATCACATGGATACAATATTATTACAAAATAATGTAATAAGATAAGAGAATTAATAATTACAACAAATGATAGAGTAGCTAGAGACTTCGCTCAAGGAACAAGAAGACTTAGCAAACTCTCTTAGAGATGAGGTGAAGGAGTGGTAAAGTAAATATCATGAAATAGCCTATTTCAAAGAGCAAGTAGAGGGTCTTCAGGCCCAGATAGTAGCTCATACAACTCAAAAAATTATTTGCACCAACAATTGTTATTAGAAATAGCTAAACCTACTGGATTCTTGAAAGGCATAATAAAACAAGTTCAAAGGGAACTATGGTCAGAAATCAAGGTAAAAAGCTTAGAAGCTAAAAAAAAATTTATCTTCCTTGATGAGGCTACAAATGAGATAGTAAGCACAAGAAACACCCTTCAAAAGGTGAAGGATGATCTTCTACATAAGGTGGCTCCAACAGGAAAAATTTATAGACTAGCAAAAACTAAGTCTAGAGTCATGGCTAGATTCATTTCAAGAAAACAATGGTATATAGCTGAGGGAATATCCAAGGATATTCTAGAAAAAAAAAATTACTATGGAAAGGTCTACAATTGATATATAGGCTGGAATACAAGACAAGTAAAATTATGGGTAAGCTCTCTTACATTAGGCTACTCATTTTCCCTGATTACTTCAGGGAAGATCCTCAATTCATCAGAGACATAGTGTTGTCAAATTGCTTAAATTCTTAAGAGTAAAAAATGTAACACCAACTAACAAATATATAAAGTAGAATCAAAGAATATTTTTTACATAATGGGGGGAGCCTCAAAAATCCATTATTATAATAAGAATTCTTGAATTCTTTGATACAAATTTTTACAATAGCTAGGATTCCTTAAAAACCTAGCAAACAACGTTGGTGGTATCTCAAAACATGTCTTTGCTCCCAAAATAAGTGAGTGGGCTTCTAGTTATCTGATGCTAGGCCACTCTAGCTTAAACAACTACACAACACTAATGTAACATTTCCAAATCTGCACACAATAAAAACAACAAATGAGTTAGTAGCAATTGTGAGGGCTCTACAATGTGAGGCCCTCAGAAAGTAGTATAAGAACCCTAGCTATGCAATACAAATAAATGAATAGAACCTAAAAGTGCATAAAATGAAATAAAAAATAAAATATTTACCTTGTTTATCTACTATCTTCTGATATGATGAAATTTGTTGTAGTGGATTGGTGCGACGATGCCCTAGCATCGCTCGAAGGCTAGGGGGACTTCAAAATTTTGGTGTAAAACACCCACGGATGCTCGGTGGCTGCAAGAAATACCCATGGGTGCTCAATAAAGGTGGAGGGCACCCAGAGGCACTTGGCAGTGAAGTGGGAAAGGTTTTAAGGTGCTCGATTATGATAGAAAGTGCTCGAGGGCGTTCGACGACTAAGGGGAAAGTTTTCAGATTTAGATCAGATAGGGCAAGAGGGATAGTGAAGGATGTGGGGGCTATGGTAGGTGAGGATGGAAGGTGAGAGTGCTCAGATGCTCTAAGGAACTCAAGGATGAATTTCTTAGGAAGCTTCTTCATATTTAGGGTAACTCAATATTTGGAAAACTCAGGGATTGCTTAGGGGTTGAGCCATCAAAATGGATCCTATTAATAATCCAACCTAGGGCATACTTAGGGTTTCAACAACACTAATCATGTGGCTAAGATAAAAGCATATCGAAGGGTGGATATTAAATCTAGGGTGTGGCAAGGATTGATGGAAATGGATGGATAGGATTAAATGAAATCGGATGGTTGGGATTAATTCACTTATATAAATATACAATTATTTAATATATCAAATATTAATATTTAAATATATATAAATATATGTAAATAAAGGGTGGAAATGGTAGGAAAATTAGGATGGATGAGAAGTGGCTAGATTTTGGTGTCTATAGATGCCCCTTTTTGTATTGTGTTGCATGAAACATAATGCAGTGCAAAAACACAAAACACTGACTTTATCTTGGGATGTGAAACATAAGCTTTAAGACAAAAGAATGAAAGAATTTGAATTTTGCATAGCTTACCCCCTCAATTGGTGAATGAGTTTGTGGATGAATATCATGAGCCAATTGAAACATTTGTGTAAATGAATGATGCAAATGTGATATGATATGAATTATGTACATGTGATACCATTTTTTCCTCGATGGTGTGAAGGAGAGTGGTGAAAAATGTGAAAATGATGAGTCTATTTTTGCCCCAATAGATTAGGGGTTTTATGAAAAATGTGATGAAAAATGTATCTATTTTTACCCCAACATATGAAGGGATTTGTGAAAAATGTACCTATTTTTGCTCCATTAGGTGAAGGTATTTTTTCCAAGTGTAGATTTCATTATCATGTAATATGTATCCCATTGCGAGAAAGTAAAAAACAAATGTGGTTTTACCAAATTTGGGGTGATTCGATGCAGTTGAAGAATTTGCCAATTGGCGTCATTGATATGTAAAGATGCAAAATGCAAAGAGTAAAAGTAGTCAACTTCAGAGGGCCAACTAGTGATTGTCATATAATTCCTATGATCATAACCAATCACCCTAGTGAAGTCCAGTCACCATGATGACTATCAAGGATATGTTAAATAATGAGATGTGATTTTGTCCATGTGTTAGGCCCCATGAACTAGGCCATCAATGACAACTTTTGTGCAAATTTTTCTTCGCAAGGTTTCACTTAAAATGTGAAGTACAAAATATGATTGTGATTTTGAACAATGAGATATGGAATGATGAAAATGACCAAGTTTCCTTGTGGTAGGCTTCTCATCTTACTAAGTTGCATGGATGAAAATCACTGCAAATGCCAAGTATATAGAAAAACCCACTAAATACAGGGTTCACTTGAATGTTATTTTGAACTTGGAAAATATGCAAATGATGATATAGAATGATTTTGATGATGATGTATAAATGATGAGAGTTATAATTGTGGTCGTTTTGTGAATATTTGGATAATTTTGGAGTGCTTTTGTGACTTGTTAGGTGAATTTGTGATTTGTGGTCTCAAATGAAATTTATATATCCAAATCCATTGGAATATTTACAAAACCTATTAATATGATGAATGAGATGATTGAATGCAATATGGAGTGATTTGGTTGGGATAAGACACTGTTTTATGATTTTTTTTTTTTTTGTCAAAATTGATGCCAAATACCCATTGGTGCTTTTGGTACGCAGAAACACCCATCAATGTTTGGGTGCTCTAAAAATTCCTTGGTGCACTTTGGTGCACCAGGAAATACCCATCGGCATATCAAGGCACCTAAAGTAGCTATAAATAGCTGGTAGGATGAGAAATCAAGCTCATTTGTGTGTTTGAGAGTTTGAGAAGCTGCGTTTGGGAGAGTGGAGTGAAGTGAGGTGAAGGGACTTGGCTATAGAAGCTATGGTGGTTGAGGGAGTGTGTGTGGAGGGTGAGGTTAATGCTAGAGCGTGAGATGCTAAGGTAATTCTCTTTTTTGTGTATTGTGCAAAAAAATTATGTTTTTGTATTTTTTTTCAAACATGTGTTGATGACAAATATTTTGTGCTATACTACAGCTTAGGATTTTGGAGGCTCGACACCAATTTTAATCGTATATTATTGGGATGAGGAAGGCAGTGGTGAAGGATGAGTGGGATTTTCTAGAGGTAGTGGGGCTAGCCGAGGTAGCTCATATTAACATGGTGACGGTAGACAAGGGGTACCTTTCTGCCTTGGTGGAGGGATGGGATGCAAATAGGAGAACATTTTAGCTCCCCACAAGAGAGGTGATGATTACCTTGGAGGGTGTATATTGCATCCTCAAAATTCCATTGGAGGAGAAGCACATCAAGGTTGGATGTAATTGGGGGACAGCGATGAGGAAGATGTTCGATGATGGTTGAAATGGTGTGAAGGTGGAGAGTGGAGGTATATATTATTTGTTCATGTATGTGGACAAGGAGTTGAATGCCCTATGTGCCTTAGTTATTTTTATGTTTTCCAACATCATGGCCTTGAATAGCACTGGGTGTAGTTTCCCTTGGAACCTGATAGGATTAGTGAGTGATATGCTCACTAGGCAACAAGGGTATGCATGGGCTCCTACCTTATTGGCATGGGTATACCAAGAGTTGTATGAGGTGACAAGGTGGGGGAGGAAGGGATTAGTATGCATCTTGCTATTGTAGTGTTTGGGATGGGAGCACTTCAATGTTGCTCAATTGGAGGGCTTACCAATAGCCAACTTGGGTAGGGAGCAGCCCTACGCTAGGAGATGGATGATGGCTAAGGAGGTACAACCAAGTCAACTGATACAGATGAGTCAATGGTACCAGGATTTATGGGTTGGACTAACATCCACCAAAGCGATATAAATATCATGGCGATGTGGTAGGTGGGCCTGATATGAAGAGAATTTGCAATAGGTATGATAGGCTAGGTGGGTGGTTTGGAGATATTTGAGTGAGGTTGAGTACTTTTAATTCTTGTGAGTAATTCGATAGTTTAGTTTGAGGTAGGAGGTCTTGGATGAGCTGGTGCACTATAGGAGGCATCGAGAGAAGATAAGGCTACCATGTGTAGAGCCATAGAGGTGACCTATGAGGATGACAAGGAGATGGATATCCTAGATGTGGATGATGTAGGGACTATCATGGAGTATGAGGTATGGTTTGTTGCATAGCCACCATGGGCACCACCTTGAGTAGTGGTTAGTAGAGGTGGGGATGAGGTTGAGGGTGATGATGAGGGGACCCATGAGGCCCCCAAGTGATAGCGGTACCTTTGATAAAATAATCAAAGGAGGAAGATTAAGGGTTTTTCTAGGTAGACTCTCATGAGTGGTGGATATGGCAAAGACGGGGATGATGAGGAGATTCTAGATGGGCATCCAAATCAAGGCAAGGAGGAGCATATGAGGCTAGAGCATTAGGTAGTGGAGCGGGATGCGATGATGATAGCTTGGGATGAGATGATCGTAAGGCTCCAGGTAGAGCTACTAGATAGGGATCATTGGCAAAATATCGATATAGCATGTCTTCTATCTCGGTATAGGTATATTGAGACCTTGTAAGATAGGTTGCTGGAACATCATATTCCGCTTCTTGATCCTCCAACCTCTTCTATATATGAGACTACTAGGCATAGTGAGTCTATGCATAGTTCTAGGTCTAGGACTCCTTCTAGGTCACAGGGGTCCTTTTGGAGGATGTAGCTAGTGTCGAGATGCACTTTTTGTATATATGAGCCTTGGTGCTCTATTGTGTGTAGCCTTTTGACACTCATTGTATATGCGATATTTATACATATATATATGGTTTTTACCTTTTATGTTATATGTGTTTGTGTGAATGATTTTTGTGGAATGTATGTTTATATGGATGATTAATTCAAGGTGGAATGCAAATATTCTGATAATCATTCATAGTTTAGAATTTTCTTGGCCATATTTAGCATTTGTTATTTAATCAGGGGCACCAAACTTTGGTGGCATATGGGATTAATGGCTCATGAAGTGACATGGATGTTGGCATGGAAGAATATATGGATGTTGATATGGAAGAAGATATGGATTTTGATATGGTATCAAGTAAACTCACTAAACCTACCTAATCCCTAGAGGACCAAATGTGTGTGCAATGAATTCATTTATTAAATAAAGAGCATGGTAATAACTCGAGGAAATCAAGAACCAATGTGTGTGCAAGTGAGTTCCTAAAATCACCTTTGAGTAAATTGGGTAAACTTGTTATGGAAATATAGTACGATCCATTAATATAGTACGATCATTAAAACATAATACGATATAGTACAATTTGTGTTTTGATCTCTTAAGTTTTGAGGATGACCACCTAATCGTCTGACTAGAAATATAGTACGATCCTTAAAACCCAATGATCAGTGGTGTGTGATGTAAAATATTTAGAGCTTTGGGGAATCATATTCTCAACCTAAGTGTGATGAGAATTATATCCTATCCTTACTACTCCATCTTTTGGATTTTGGCAACAACTATGATAGTGATGAAAACCACTATTCTTATGGACTATGTTGCATTATGGGACTAGTAAGGATGATCCCTTTTACTTCAAGGTTCATAATAAGTATGGTTTTATCCCTATTTGACATAAGATATTTTTAATATGTGACATTGTGTTTGGTTCAAGAGTGTTTTGGATTCAATTCCCATAATTCAAGATTTTCTTAGTGTATATGTGTGATGGTCCTAAAAGAAACTCGACATGTATTTTGAGGTTTTTCTTAAAAAACTAGGAGTTTCTGAGTGACCAAAAACACCTAGGACTTTTATGATAATGTGGTTTGCGTGAATGACAATTTGACTTGGTGGAATTGTGTGGATGATGTTGTGAAGGTTCCCCTAATTAAAGCAACATGACTTTTGTTGGACCAATTAAGACCTTGAACTTAATGAATGATCCCTAAGACATGTGAAATGTGGATGTGAATGTAATGCAAAATGAAATATGTGTGAATGCAATGTTTGTGAAATTTTAAATGCAATATGAAATGTGTGTTAATGCATTGTTTTTTAAATGAAGTGTATATGCAAAGGAAATGCAATGCTATGAATGAAATGTATGCAATTTTTGTTGTGTATTAGTCATGCATATATACATATATAGAAATCAAATCATGCATAGAATACACTCAAGTGTATAACATTAAGTGGTTCAACCTCTTCTCCTTCTAGATTGGCAAGCCTATAATTACCATTACCTACTTTTTGAGTAACAATGTATGGACTTAATCAATTAGCCATAAATTTATCACGAAGATGCGGAAATGCATTGGTGTTTTGTTGGTTCTCATTTAGGAAAAGATATCCTACTTGAAATTCACATAGATAAACTTTGGTGTTATAAACACACTTTAGATGGTCTTGATAAACTCGTAAATGCTCTAAAGCATTGACTCGCCTCTCATCAAGAAGTGTGAGTTGGTCAAGATGTGCTTATCTAGCAGTATCATCATCTATGAATTCCTGCAAAGAAATTTACAAGTAGGGGATCTCAAGCTCAAGAGGTATGATTGCTTAGTCTCCATAGACCAATGAAAATGGTGTTATCCCTATAGGTGTGCAGATGATTGTTCGATAATCCCATAATTCCAAGGGAATTTGTGTATTCCAATATCTATGATATTCTTTGACAAATTTCTTGAGAATAGCAATTAAGGTCTTGTTGGAAGCTTCAGCTTATCCATTTTCTTGTGGGTAATAAGAAGTCGAGAAACTATGTTGAATATTATACTTCTCGCAAAGTGCTCGAACGCCCTTTTTCTTGAAAGAATTTCTATTATTGTAGATTATTTTTGAAGGTATACCAAAATGAAAAATGATATGGTGAAGTATAAACTCTACAATTCTAGGTCCTGTCATACTGGTTAGAGGAATTACCTCAACCTACTTTGTGAAGTATTTAGTAGTTGTGATGATGAAAGTATGTTGTCCTGAGGAAGGAGGTGAAATTTTTCCAATTAGGTCTAGACACCATTGTGAAAAGGGCCAAAGGATCTGGATAGGTTGTAAAGCTTGTGATGGTACATGACTAAAATTAGCATGTTCTTGATACTTTTTGCAATGTTTGACATATGTGCAACAATCACATTCCATTGTGGGCCAATAATAACCTATGCATAAAATACGCTTTGCAATGGACATTCTACTAAAATGACCACCACAATTATCATCATGGTATTCAGTTATGGCTCTTTGTGCCTCACTAGAATCGAGACAACGAAGGAGGATTCCATCATAACCATGTTTATATAATATGTCCCCTAAGAGAACAAAAGGAGCTACCTTTTTCTTGAAAGTACATTTGGTAGTTTGAGACATGTCAGATGGGAGTGTTCCAAACTTGATAAAGGCTACTATTTGGTTTGACCAAGGCTCATATGGATTCAATTAGATAAAGCAAACATCCTTTTCATCTTTAGACTCAACACGAACAATTACAGATTTAGAGACCATTAAAATTATGAGGTATTGTACCTCTCCAAAGGAGTCTTTTGGAATCAATGATCCAAGGGAGGCCATTGCATCTACAAATATATTAGTCAAACATGGAAAACTATTGATTTCATACCAATCAAACTTAGAGAGCAATTTCATTGCTACTTCATGATAAAGCTTAATGGTAGGTTCTTTGCATTGGTATTATTTGTTGATTTACTAAACAACAAGTTGAGAATCACCAAATATCTTGATACGCTTAATACTCATAGTTATATCTGATTTAAGACCTAATTTTAAGGTTTCATACTTTACAACATTGTTTGTGCATTGGATTCAAGTTTAAATGATAAGGGGATAGACACCCCCTTTGGTGTATGAAACATAACTCCTGCACCTTGACCTTTCACACACTTAGAGCCATCAAAGAATAGTGTGATAATGACATATTCCTTCAAAATTACATTTTCTTATTGCTCAGTGATAGAAAATACCAAATCATCTAGGATCTCAATAATCAAAGGATGATCACTAGGTAGTGGAGCTTTTGCAAGTTGATTGGTGATTACCAAACATTTAATGGATTTTTGGCTAATGAATTCAAGGTCAAATTCAATAAGGAGCATTAACCATTTAGTGGTGCAAGTATTTTTGTAAGTGCAAGACATCATATAATGTAGAGGATTTCTCTAGCTATGACATATGTTGTGTGACTAAGCATGTAGTGTCAAATTTTGTTCGTGGAAAAAACCACTGGTAAGTACAATTTTTCTACATAACCGTATCTAGTTTCATAGCTTACCAATGTTTGACTAATGTAGTAGACAACTTGCTCTCAATTTTTCTCATTCTTTTTTGCAAGCATTGTCCCTAATACAAAGTTTGTTGTTGAGATATAAATATATAAGGGGACCCCTACATGAGGAGGAGTTAAGACTAGTAGAGAAGCTAGGTATTGCTTAATGTCATCAAAGGTTTTTTTACATTCATTTGTCCAAGAGAATGGTACCCCATTTTATAGTAGGTGATTGAATGGCCTACATTTTTCAAAAAGTTGTGAAATGAAATGATGGATCAATTGGATATTTCCTTGTAAAATATGTAATTATTTTAAGTTAGTTGGAGGATGCATCTCCATGATGGCCTTGATCTTGTTAGGGTCCATTTCAATGCCTTTTTTGGAGATAATGAATCCTATAAGTTTGCTCAAGGTAACACCAAAGACATATTTATTGGGGTTCAACCTTATATTATGCTCTAGGAGTCAATCAAAAAATTTATCCAATACACCAATGTGCTCTTGTCAAGTTTTATATTTAGCCAAGAGATCATCCATATAATCTTCGATAATCTTATGCATGGAATCATAGAAAATGTATGCCATAGCACGTTGATAAGTGGTGCCTGTATTTTTGAGGCTAAAGGGCATTACCTTGTAACAAAAAGTTCCCCAATATGTAGTGAATGTTGCTTTGTGTTGGTCATCAGGATTTATTCGAATTTATTTGTATTCTGAAAAATTATCCATGAGTGAAAGCATTTCATGGCCAGCATAGGTTTCGACAAGAGTATCGATGTTTGGGAGAGGAAAATAATTCTTGGTACATGCTTTGTTGAGATCTCGAAAGTTAGTGTAAATTTGTATCACCCCGTTAGATTTTCATATGGATACCATGTTTGAAAGCCAACCAGGATAATCGATAGGAACTATGAAGTTCACATTTAAAAGCTTTTGAAGCTCTATTTTTACCAAGAGGATGCATTCTCCTAAATTTTTGTTTAAAAGGCTTAGAATCAGGTTGTAAAGTGAGATTATGGACAACCAAACTAGGGTCAATATTGAGCATGTCCTTATAGGACCATGAAAATATGTCCTTCTTCTTCTGGAGGAGAGCAATTAATTGCTCTTGTTTATCGACTGATAATATTTTGCCAAGCTTGACAATTTGGGATTTATCTTTGTCTGAACTAAGGTCCACATCGATAGTATCTTCAATGGACATGTGGGAACCTTCCTCAAGTTTATGGGGTGTAGGTATTATATGAATGCCATCTAGGATGTCATAAAACTCTTCTGGCTTATCCTCACATATTTCTACCTAGAAAACCTTAGGATTTGAAGGTGAAATTGAAGATGAAGGCAAAGGGGATGGAGGAATATAGTTGGTAGAAGCCCTTAACAATTCCTCAGAAAAGAAAAACTTGAAAAAGGATGGAGGTGAGGAAATCCGGTCCATATCAATAAGGCTTATGTTAATTGGAATTGGTTTAGCCAAATTGTATGAATTACGAAGTGGGGTGAATAAATAAATAGAATTCATGTTGACTTATTGGAAAAGTGGATAAGGTTGGATGAAATGAATGGAACCTAAGAACCAATGCTAGGATATTGATAAACCTAAAAAATAGAAAGAAACATAAATAAATGCTTTTAACTAAATGATATATACATGCAATGCTGAAAAGGAATGTTTTTCTTGATTTTTGATATATTTGATTTTATATTTTATATTTTATATTTTTATATTTTATTTTTTTGGTAGTGGTGAAAACCATTGTTTTTGTGTTATGTACATATGTTACAAGTTGGTTTATAAAATGGCTTAATGGAATGGAGGTGGTGGTTCACTGGTAGGGGTGGCTCGCTCTTGTGGAAGAAGCAAGTGAAAGATGGGCTCATGGATGGGGAACATGTTGAGATAAAAATCATCTTGTTCAGTATGGGGAATAATGGGCTCCGATTCTTCTTTAGATTCATCTAAAACTATCAACATAAGTTCAAATTGTTCATATATTTCATCATCAAAATCATTAATATGGAGGGCTTCTTATCCTAAATTTAGATTAAGCCTTTGGAAGGTTTTTTCAAGATAAGAGGTGGTGGAAAGTGGGTGATAACCTAGACCTAAATTGTCATGTACTTTTTGATATGGGACATCAATGGGATATGACACTCCCTGTTCATGCAATCCTAGGCCATGGCCTTACCAATTGACTATGTGAAAATAGTGGGATGGAGATCCTGACATGTTTGGAATGTCAACAAGTGTTGGTTCTTTAGGTTCCTCTAGGGGTGTTGTATTTTATGAAGAATCAATCCCCCCATACAAAAAATTTATGTTATTTAGAGCTGAACCCATGTTCTATACCATGCCTATGGCTAAAGGTGGATCATGTGGGTGACCAAAATCCTTAGAATTAGGAATGGTAAGTGGTGTGATGGTGATGTCTTAGACCACATATTCACCAATATTGGGATTAGTTAGGTGGACCTCAACTTGGAAATATATGAAAGGGCCTTGGTTGGATGATGGCTAAGGATGTGGTGAAGATGGAGATGTCTCACAATCCATCAACTCAAATTGTGAAACATTACGTGATGGTGATATATTGGATTGGGAAGGTTGTTGAGTGGATGATGATGATGTGGATGGCAAGGATGTTGATGATGTGGATTTATTGTGACCACATGTGCATGTAGTCAATGATGAAGATAATGGGGGATTGGTGATAAGGGAGTCCTTAGAAATGGGATCCTTTGATGAAGAAATTAGTGAAGTGGTATATGGATTGGATAATGGTGATAGGAATAAATGAGTGGAAGGAATCATGGACTCATAAATATTTGAGATGAAATTGCAATACTTGAATAGTTCAACATCCGTTGGTATGCAATGCATATATCCTTCATGAACATACATTAAACATTGGTGTAATATTGAAGGAACACATATTATTTCTCTCATACAAGGTCTTCGAAGGAGTACATTATACACCATGGAACCTTCCAAAATGTGATATATAGTTTGCAATGTTTTGATCCCTACTTCAATGGGAAAAACAACAATGCCAAATGTGGAACATAAAGCATCATTGAATGCTTTTATGGTGAATTATGACTTGGTGATATGATATAGGGTAAATTTAAGATGATGAAGAGCATATGTGGTGCTGATATTGATAGAGTATTAGGTGTTAATTAGTTCTCTTTTAAAAGGCTTCTTGTCAATTAGATCCATGATATGCAATGGAGGGTCTACTGATTCTAATGATATTGGCTTAATCTCAAAGTCATAATGTGATGGAAGGCTCTATGTATGTTTGGATGCTCCCTACAAAGTTATTAAAGGCATTAGAATCTTGAGATTGTAATTCAATGGACTTGAGAATATCAATTAATGCCTCATGATGTGGGGGAGATTATTGAATTAACTCATAAATTGATAATTTTGCAGAAGCCATATTTAGGTTTATTGTTAATTGGCTACTCAATGAGATGACTGGTTGAGGTGGATGATTGATAGATGGATTTAGAGGATTTGATTGGCTAGGGATATGGATTGGCAGTGAAGGATTAGGGGAAATTTGAATGGGTGGCAATTTAGGAGGTTGTGATACAATTTTTTGAGGTTATTTCCTTGCATTTTGTTAATTTTTTCTTTGACCTCTAGTGACCACATGGATGGCCTCTAAAAACACTTGGTATTGTTGGACATGATTGACTTGATTAGGAGGATTTTTAGTGTTAGTACCTCCTATATTTGGTTGCACCTCCTCATGGTGAGGAAATGGTGTTTGAAAAATACCAAGGTTTTGGTTTTGTTGAGAAAGGGGTTGTCAAGCTTGATTGCCCCCAAGTCAATAAGGTCTTGTGCTATATTCTTAAATATATGGAAATTGTTAATGTCATACACATTTTACCTATGATAAGGATAAAATAGATGTTTCCAATAGTGTTTACTACGTTTAGCAAGATAATATGGTCTAATGTTGGACAAAGCAAGTTTGTTTGTGTCATACAACCTTCGAAAAATGGAATCATATGACTTGGATAAAGGGGTGTATTGGTGATTTCTTTAGATAGACTATCATCAAGGATGGTTTTCTACAGTTGGCACTGTGTTTTGCATGGCTTGAATTGTCAATGGTACCTCATGATAAGCAATTTATTACGGTGTTTATTGCACTATTTTTTGTTGAGCCATTACTAGCTCACCTATGACCACTTGATTAATGTGATTTTGCTAACTGGATGGGGTAGCCTATGTTGATTTTGGTTGGCCAAAATAGTTGCTTTTATATTGGCCCTTGTTTTGCCATTCTTTTTTAGTAGGCTTAAGTATACCCTCTTGGATTTTTATTTCCTCAATGATACTACTCTGAGCTAAATCTTCTTCAAATGAATGATAATTATGTAGTTGAAGCATCCAAGAGATGAGTTTTAAACAACTCTTGGTGAATAATTTGACTAGCTTTTCCATTGGCAAGGTGAATGGAAACTTGGTGATAACCCTGCTACGGTTTCCAAAACCATAGATAGAATCATTATCATGTTGTCTTAAACATAGACATTAGATAGTGAGACTTTATTTCTAATATTTAGGATAAAACACTCAAATAATTGGTCAATAAATTGCTCAAAAGTATAAATACTATGACTAGGAAATTTGTCATACCGCTCTATGGTATCTCCTCCTAATGTTTGAGAAAATGTTCTAAGCATGAGAGCATTGTTATTTTGAATTCTAAAATAGGCATGTACAAATGTGCTCACATTCTCTTTTGAATCCTTAGTTCCCTTGAATTTTTTAAACGTAGGTACCATTAAATATTTTAGAAATGGTGGTGATGGTATCGAAGTATGAATGGGTTGATTGATCAATTGGTGTAAGGTTGGTTTTTGGTTTATCAAACTAGGGGTATATTGTATCAATTGATCTATCTATTTTTGCATGGCCTTAATTAAAGGGTCTTCTTTAGGAACGTGGAAGCCCTAAATTACTTGATACGTGGAAAAATGTTATGGAGTGACTAAATGATGTTGAGACTAGTTATAATGACTAGGTGAATTTGATGGAAATTGATGAATGGGAGACTAATGATGAAAATATGGATAATTTTAGAATTAGGTTGATGTATGAGGGTTATGGTTGGGTTGGCCAATGGTAATAGGATGGGTAGTGGTATGACTTAGTGTAGGAACAGGGATAGAAACCACAATAGACTGTGGTGTCCATGATGGACCCTGGTTAATGAGTACAGTCTAAGTAGAGTTTGGTAGAGTCTTAGGGTTCACTTGTACTTATTATTGAGAATTTTGATGCTACCTAAGAATTTTTTTCAAGTTTTTCCATACCTCATTAATATCTCTATCAGAAGTGGATGGTATGGAAGCAGATGGTATGGAAGATGTGGCTGGGGAACAAGTTACACTTGGTATGGTAACTTGTGAGGTTAAAACTTGTGAAGCATAATTTACATGTGCTTCATACAAGGGGTTAGTGTATTTGTATATGTATGAATTTCTAGGATCACATGAGGGTTAGGTAATAGACACATGAGAGGAATGTGCAATTGAAGCCTTGAAAAGAGGGTTAGTGTACACCTGGGTAAAGCTTGATGGTGGCTGGGAATAAACAAGCTCTTATTGTGAAGTAGGATCTTGTCTAGGTGAGTTAGAGATTGAATCTAAGACATAGTTAGAAGACTTCATAAGAGCTTCTACTCATGCCATGCCTATGTGGATAATATGGTGATCAATGGTTGGTGATATTGACTCTACTTGGGTAACAACCATATGAAAGTTTGTGGGTGATAAGGAATGTGAGATACCTGCAGATAAATTTGCCTATGTCACATTTAGGGAATCTACCATAGAAGTGGTGGTGCAGGTGGATGAAGGTTCCATTGAATTGTCTCGATTTAATGCTTTCTTTTGTTTTCTTATTAAGACCATAAAGAAAATAAACAAAAATATAGATTATACAATAAAATGAAACACAACATTTAAATTTTACAAGAAAAATAAAAAATTAATGCTAATTTTGTTTAACACGTGTGTCTTACCTCATTTATTGATTATCTCCTTTTAATGTGTATTCATTTTCTTAGGTTCTAATCTTATGTGTTTCAAATGTGCTAATCTTAATTAATCCAAAGAAAGGTAAAAACTATGGTTAAGTTGGGATAACAAGATTCTTGCTAGTGATGAAATCAAACAAGTTTGCTCGAGGGTGACCTAAGGTTTCTAATGGTAGAGATTGGTGGATGGAGATGAAAGCCAAAATCACCAAATCACCAAATCTCAAGCAATGGTTGGTGATGAAATCCATCCACTACTATTAAATGTGAATCGTGTAGTGTGTGATTCTTTTTAAAAATTTTGATTTGCTATTGTGTTCATACAATGTTAGAAAGATAACTATTTTTGTTAGTCTAAATCAGAATCCACTATCCAAAATACCAAAATTTCCAAAGAATAAATGATACATCGCTTAAAACCCACTTTAGATAGTTGGGGGGTTTGTCTACTCCTCCATATGGAATCATCCAAGTATGGGGATACTTTTGGTATCTAAATAATGTTCCTACTTAGACCTACAAAAATAGGAATCCCTAATCCTATAATGCAAACTAATTATGCAATTTTTCAATTTACATGAAATCAGAATGCAATGTTTTTCAATTTATGCATACCACAGAAACCATAAACTTCAAATAAAAAGTGTGGATGGATGCAAATGACTAATCTAAAATATAAGATTCAAGCTACTATGAATTTTTTTCCTATATCAATTAATGATGTTCTTTTTAGCCTAGAAACCTAAAAAAATGTAATATTTCTAGAATACATAAATAGAAAAGCTAGGTTTTTAATAGTAGACTTACAAAACAGCCTATGTTTCTACTCCAACTCTCTGTAAAACATCCTTGGGAATTTATAAAATGCATCTAGGAATTTTTGGATAGCCCTCAAGCACCGTTGGGCATTCGTGCACCTTCTACAACTTCTTGTAAGCCTTTGGAAACCATAACTAGCGAAGAACATTCTATTTGTGCCTCTAAAAATCCTATAAAATAAGATAGAAAACAACAAATAAATTAGCAAAGCAAATTAGAAATAGAAACCCTTAGTGGGTCCCACCATGATCACCATTTTAAGAGACAAAAACACAACACCAAATAACAAATATATAAATTAGAACTCAAAGAATAGTATTGCACAATGAATGATATTTATTAATGGGGGGAGCCTCAAAACTCCATTGTTACAATAAGAATTCTTGAATTATTTGATACAAATTTTTACAATAGCTAGGGTTCTACAAAACACAAGTAAACAACATTGGTGGTGTCTCAAAATGCGTCTCTGCTCCCGACGGAAGTGAGTGATATTCTAGTTATCTGATGTTGGGCTAATCCAACTTAAATAGCTACACAATGCTAATATAAAACTTCCATATCTGCACACAATAAAAATAGCAAATGGGTTAGTAGCAACTATGAGGGCTCCATAATGTGAGGCCCTCAAAAAGTAGTATAAAAACCCTAGCTATGTAAAATATAAATGAAAAGAAACTGAAAGTGCATAAAATTAAATAGCAAACAAAATATTTACCTTGCTTATCTATTTTCTTCTAATCTAATGAGATTTATTGTAGTGGACTAGTGCGGTGATGCCCTAGCATCACTAGGAGGCTAGGATAACTTTAAAATTTTGGTGTAAAATACCCATGGGTGCTCAACGACTATAGGAAACACCCGTGGGTGCTCATTAATGGCGAAGGGCACCTAGAGGTGCTTGGTGGTGAAGTGGGAAGCACTTGGAGGTGCTCGATTGTGATAGAAAATACCTGATGGCATTAAGCAACTAAGGGGAAAGTTTGCAGAAGAATATCAGATAGGGCAAGAGGGATGGTGAAAGATGCGAGGGCTATGGTAGGTGAGGATGAAAGGTGAGGGTGTTCAGATGCTCCAAGGAACTCAGGGGTGAATTGCTTAGAAAGCTTCTTTGGATTCAAGGTAACTCAGGATTTGGAAAACTTAGGGATTGCTTAAGGGTTGAGCCATTAAAATGGCTCCTATTAATAATCCAACATGGGGAATACTTAGGGTTTCAATGACACTAATTGTGTGGTTGAGATAAAATCATATCAAATGGTGGATATTAAATCTAGGGTGTGGCAAGTATTGATGGAAATGGATGGATATGATTAAATGAAATTGGATGGCTAGGATTAATTCACTTATATAAATATATATTTATTAAATATATAAAATATAATATATCAAATATTAATATTTAAATATATATAAAATAAATATATGTAAATAAAGGATGGAAATGGTAGGAAAATCATGGTGGACTTGTGGCTAGGATTTGATGTCTAAAAATTCTATCATACAAGATGATTCTAAAATAGAAGGATGGCCTAAACCAATCCAACAAGAACAAGTGATCAAGATGATCAAGATCTTGATAGAAATAAAAGATATTATATCTAAGTTTGGTAAGGAAGGTTTTGAACCATCTCATAGGATACTGTCTAGCTTATAAAGGATCCATCATAACATATCATCAGTACCAATAATTCCAAAAAGACTTGGGAAAAAGCCTCAAACACATTGAGTAATGTAACCCAACTACTTAGTGAAGAAGACGATGATGATATGAATGTTGACACAGAAGAAAGTGAAGAGGATAGGTTTAATGAAGAAGACCAAGATGAAGAAGGAGATCATATCGATGATGATGTTATAGAAGATGATGATGACGAAGAAGAAGTCTAGTAAATCATCCTTGAAAATTTGGAAGTTGAAGTATTCCATATTGAATAATAAGAAGAAGACAAAGGGCAAGAGGAATAAATGGTCTAATCAAGGGACCTGTAAAGAGCACAATTTTGAGAAAGTTTTTTGTAGTCTGATAGAAATAAAAAATGAATAAAGTATGTGCCTATAAAATGAGCTTCATGCATATGGTTTTGAAATGCTGAGAATCCATCTATAATAAGTACCCCCTTTGAAATAGAGGATCATATTTGTTTGCTTCATCAATAGTTTCTTTGTAACTATCAGCTACATGATATCTTACCTCTAATCATGAAGTTGGTTGCCACGAAGGAGAAATTTTTAAAACATAAGGCTACTAAAAAGTTGGATTCTAAGTTCACCATTCATTCCCCCTCATATTATTTCACCATTCACTACATGCTCCGTTCCTCCATCCATTTCCATACATACCTACATTTTTCATTGCCTTTAAAAATCATACCACTCATATCACCCCTTGTTTATTTTTCTCCCATTACATAAATCATTCATCCCCTTAGACTCCATGAAACCCAATGAATAAGGCTCTTGAGTTCTAAAAACTTGCAAGCAATATTCCCTAGGAGGCACCAATAATGCAGGCAAAAAATGGCTACATCCATACTTAAATCCAAAATTTTGCAAAAATTTGGCTAAGTATAAGAAAGAAACACAAAAGTGCTAAAAATATCCTGAAACTAAGAAGCATTGAAATAAACACAAAAGCAAAAAATATGGTGATTTCACTTTTCTCCACTTCCTTTGTATTCGTCGCGTAAAAATGGAAAAGTAGAAAAGTGTTGCGAAAGAGTTGAAAACAAGAAAGAACTAAAAGGATTTTAAAGTATGTAAGAAGAGTGGACCATGCTTCTTGACTTACTTTGTATCTAGTGCATGGAATAAAATCGCTAAAAATGACCCAAAACTAAGAAGTGCCAAAAATGAAGTAGAATGAAGTGAAGAACACAAGCTTATACTGAGAGGAGGGGTGAACAATATAAGACCACTTTTTACTTTTCTTTTCCAAACAATATTATCCAATATATCAATGGCAATATCAACAACAATAATCAAAGCAATGTACAAATCATCACACAATAGAGACACTAATTTAATTTGATTCACCCAATGTGGGCTACTCCATGGAGAAAATCTTTCACTAAAATTTTCTCAACAAATCTCTTGGGAATCCTTCCCTATTACAATGTTCATTTAACTCTATCCAAAGGAGACACCAATACCCTAATCAAGTTCATGGATATCTATCCATAGGAGAACTCATTCCCCTTTTATGGTTCATGGACCTCTATCCATAGGAGAACTCCTCCTCTGCTCTGGCTGGTGATCCTCTAGAAGACTACTACCTCCACTGCACTGGCTTGTGGATATATCTCCACTGAAGACCTCTATCTTCACTCATAAGACCTCTATACTCACTACTGTATCTAATGGATATTTATCCACTGGAGACTACTATCCTCTACTCTATCACCTCCAAAGATTACTCTCAACTCTACTAAATCTCTGTCTCAAATTTTCACAAAACATTATCCTTCGATCTAGCACAAATATACTCACAAGTCTATCTCTGGTATAGCACAAATTTACCCTCAAATATGTACCAAAATCTATCCTCAAATATATCCTCAAGCCTTAACACAAAGCTTGATCCAATCACAAATCAACTCTGCTATATCTACTCCAAGCTTTAACTCAAAGCTTGAAAAAATCAATCAATCAACTCTGCTCTAAAGTCTTCTCAAATACTTTCCTCAAATATATCCTCAAGTCCTCTCAAGAACTTGCTCAATCTGCTCTCAAGTATTCACTAAGACTTACCTCAAATATGCTCAACAAGTTCTCCCTAGAACTTATCCAATCTGCTCAACAAGTCTTCCCTAGACTTGCCTCAAATCTACTTAACAAGTTCTCCCTAGAACTTGTCCAATTTGTTCAACAAGTCTTCCCTAGACATGCCTCAGATTTGCTTGCAAGCTTTCACAAAATCTCACACAATTTGTCCTTAAGATTTCACAAAAGCTTACTCAATTCTATCCTTAAGTCCCCTCTAGGACTTACTCAAATTTGTTCATAAGCTTTCATAAAAGCTTACTCAAACAACTGCAATACTTGCATACAAAATTCAACTTAATATTTTTTAGAAAACCTCTTCAATCATACAAACAAGTTTCACTTAGAATATTTATTAGCCATAGAAACATATAGAGAATGGTAAGAGACTCAATATTTTTCACACTCACAAATCACTCTATCACTTTCAAATTCTTTTTCAAATCAATTTAGAAAAAAGAACAATTTGTTTCACAGAAGTTGAACTATCACTCCAATATATTCAATAAAAAATGCTCATCCAATTTCACTCAACCATTCACTTAATGAAACAAAACTTGCTTTCAAACCCTAACCAAGTGTTTTACTATACTTCTAACAACTCACACTATGGAACTCAAACCTTGACTCAAGATGATTCTAGTTTCACATAACAATGATACTCATGTTCTTTCACAAACCCTAGTTCAAGATAGTTCTCAACTTCACATAACAATGATACTCATGATATTTCACAAACCCTAGTTCAAGATAGTTCTCAACTTCACATAACAGTGATACTCATGATATTTTAACATCCATAAATCATGCACATGAAAACCTACTCAAACATTTCCAACAATGCTTATCAAACAATCCTTTTCACTCCACCTTTGCATTTCACAACATTCAATCCAACAATATTAGGAATATGTGCCTATACCTTTTTTTTATGGAGATATGTCTTCAAAACCTATCTTAATCACAATAAAACTCTCTTTGCCAATTTAAATGTTATAAAGCAACAACCTATCTCAAAATTTCCACAAAATTATTCTCCCCAATAATTAATTCACCATACAAAAATATTAGCTCTCAAGTACACCTTATAATCTTCAAAATTCACAAAAAATAATATTAAATTCATAAAAAATCAAAATTCCTTTGATAAAACTTTAAACTCCAATATTCACACAATAATATTCAACACAATTAATTTCCTTTCAAACACCTTATATCTCCAATATTTATTTTTAATCCTAATTAAAAATTAAAATATTAAACACCCTTATGAATCCCTATATTTCACCTTAGCAAAAATTAATCAAAGCACCTTCACGACAGTCACATGCCCCCTAGTGCTATTCACACCTTAGGAAAAATAAATCAAGTGCTTACCTTATATGATGGCCCATGTTAAAAATAGTTCCCTCAAAGACTGTGCTCAACTTGAACCCACGACTAACCGTTGTCGTGGTGCCTAAGCCCTAAGGCTTGGCTACCATTGGGCCACACACCCAAGACAAAACCAAAGGTGCACGATGCACCTTTTACTCCTTGCTCTTAATTCCTAGAAAAAAAAACCTTTGCCACGTTCAAAACGAATGGGACGTAAATCGAACCCTTGATCGGCCTTGCACAAACACCTTAACTAGTCACCGATCGCCACTTGCAATACCAAGCACTTGGTGAATTATTTAATGCTCCACTTGGTCTTATCACAAGGTCTTCCCTTTTAATCTTAACACATGCAAATCCTCTTTCTTCTCTTAATGTAGCACACGAATTTTATTTTCTCTCTTGGGAATTTGAATTGCATGGATAATTTGAAATAAAAATTTTGCCCCTTTTATACCTTTTTCTATGCACTCCAACACGTCGGCGCTTCCAATTCAAATTTTAATTTGAATTTCAAACTTATACTTATGGCACCTTTAATATTTATTTAAGTTAAAATTTTAACCTATAGCCCAAAATATTATAATATTAAATATTATAATATTATTATTTCCTTTTAAACCTGCTTCTCCTTCTTTGGGATTTCTTTTTAAACCTTCTTCTTATTTGGGTCTTTTAATATTTTAGGCAAATTTAGGCATATAATATTAAAATAAATATTATATCTATTTCTTTTAACCTCTTCCTTACCTTTTAGAAAAACCACTTGCTGACATTAATGATGATGAAACTTGAACATCAATCTCTTGACATCAATGATAACAAAACTAGCTCAAATTTCCAATAATATCCACCTTTGTCGTTGATGGCAACCCTTTTTCCTTTTACCATTTATTTTTCTTTTTTAGTTCTGACCCCCATGAGAAACTGCTCTCCTTGAATGGATGCTCTCTCTTTACTAAAATCTCTCCCCCTTTGATATCAATGGCAAAGGGTCAAATTTTGGGCTTGGGGATTGGGGCTAAAGATAGGACTCTTAGCTTAGCCCCTCCCCCACATTCTCTCTTTAAGGTGGTTAATTTTGGGATGGGAGTATATCTACTCCTAGAATACATTACTCTTTACCTTTGTCCACCTTCTTTATCAACTAATCCTTATGATTTTTTTGAATGTTCCTTTTCCTGCTTATCTCTAGAAATTTTGCTCTACACCACTTAGCCATATGCCCAACATTGTTGCACTTATGATGCTTAATTTTATGGTTTATTGAAGGTACAAATATCTTGAAGTTTCTCCTTGTGAATCCATATCCTTTCCTATCATTAACCCTATAATTTACTGCCTTATGACCAAACTAATTACAAGAGTAGCAATACCCTTGAAAGAGATGCCCATTTCTGAAATTTCTATTGATGAAACCATATCCCTATATTTCATGTGTCTTGCACTGTGTAGCATTGTGAAAAAACCTATGACATGAGAAGCATCATCCATTGAAGAAACCTTTCCTAGACCCCATTATTCTCTTAGTCTCTTCTTCCTTGTGATGTTTCCTGTTCCATATTTTCCTTATTTATGCATTGTTACTTTCCTTGTTGAACTTTCTATTTTCCAACTTATCCTCAGAAATATCACTTTCTCTTTCACTCTCTTCTTCTGAATATTCTTCTTCTTTGGATCTTGATATTGACTCCTCTCCTTGTCCTCTATATTCTTATTCAAAACCAAGTCTTGTCTTGTTTGATAAATATCTTTGTACCTTGATAATATTATCTAAGTTCTTTGAGCTTCTCCCAAACCTGTGTAGCTTGTATTTAGACTATTTTACTTCCTTTCTTAGTGAAGCTACTTCATGCTCTAACCTTTCACATTCTAAAACATTTGCCTCTAAATTCTTCTTAAATCTCCTTGTCTTAGCTATTGAGTTGGTTAGATCTTCTATAAGATTTCCTTTATCTTCATCACATTATTGAAATTGAAGCTTAAGTTTTGAATTCTACTTTCTTACCTTCCTTAATTCCTTAAGAGCAGAAATAAGCTCACCCTCAAGATCAACTTCTCCTTCTAGTTTTGATTATTTATCTTTTATATCATCCTCATTATTTTTTTATTTATTTCCAATAGAAGCACTTCCTTCTTTTATTGCCATAAGAAGACTTTCTTCTTCTGGTCCTTCAAGAGAATCTCCATATTCATATTCACTGAAACTGAATCTATTCCTTGTGCACTGATCTTCAATATGACCATATTTACCACATTTGAAACACTTAACTAATTTTGTACCTTTATACTTTCTTGTGTCCTTGTTCCTTCTGCCATAGTTTGATTCTTCATCACTAGATAACTCATTACCTGAATCTGACTTCTTATCCTTTGTCTTCTTTGTAGCTTTAAAATCTGCTTCTTTCTAGGGTATAATCTCTTCTTTTATTCTCATATCAAAATCTATGAGAGTTCCATGTAGCTCATCCCTTATCAAAGTTTCAATATCTTGTGACTCTTCTATGGTTGAAATATTTTCACTATATCTCTTAGGGAGTGACCTTAAAACCTTTTGAAAAACATCTGTTTCTTCAAATCTAAACCCAAGTCCTTGCATAGAGTTAAAAACCTCATACACATGAAGCAAGTATGTAGATATGTTTTCCTCATCCTTCATTTTTTGGTATTCAAATGTTTTCTTATGATTTTACAATTTTTCCAACTTGACCTTTTTGTCTCCCTCATATGTTTTCTATAACTTTTCCTAAATATCTTTTGTTGATGTGCAATGCATAACTTTTACAAACTCTGATTCATGTAAACCATGTAATATTCCATTCATTGCCTTTGAATTATTAAATTGTAGGAGCTTACCATATTTATCTGTAGGTGGAGTAGCTGGCAGTGTGTACCCATCCTAAACTACTTTCCATATATCATTTCCTTGTTCCATTAGATAAATATTCATTCTCTCACTCTAGAATGAACAATTATTCCCATCAAAAAATGGTGTCTTATTTCTTGAAGATCCACTTTGAGAATCCATCTATGTTCCTGTAAGCTTTTTTTTCAAGTTGTTAAACTCTTTCGAAGGAACCCGCTCTGATACCAATTTAAGAACACAAGATTATACTAAGAGGGGGGTGAACAGTATAAGATCACTTTTTAATTTTCTTTCCCAAACAATATTATCCAATATATCAATGGCAATATCAATAGTATTAATCAAAGCAATGCAAAAATCATCAAACAATAGAGACACTAATTTAATGTGGTTCACCCAATGTGGGCTACTCCACGGAGAAAATATTTCACTAAAGTTTTCTCAATAAATCTATTGAGAATCCTTCCCTATTATAATTTTTATGGACCTCTATCCAAAGGGGACACCAATCTCATAATCAAGTTCATGGATATCTATCCACAAGAGAACTCCTTATCTTTTGTTGGTTTGTGGACCTCTATCCATAGGAGAACTCCTTCTCCTCTGCTCTGGTTGGTGATCCTCTAGAAGACTATTGCCTCCACTACACTGTATTGTAAATATCTCTCCAAAAAATACCTCTATCCTCACTACCCTATATAATGGATATATATCCACTAGAGACTACTATCCTCTGCTCTATCACCTCCAAATCTTACTCTCAGCTCTGCTCAATATCTATCTCAAATATACACTAAAAATTGTCCTTTGATCTAGCACAAATCTACTCACAAGTCTATCTCTGGTATGGCACAAATTTGCCCTTAAATTTGTACCAAAATTTATCCTCAAATATGTCCTCAAGCTTTAACACAAAGCTTGATCCAATCACAAATCAACTCTACTAGATCTACTCCAAGCCTTAACTCAAAGCTTGAATAAATAAATCAATCAACTCTACTCTCAAGTCTTCTCAAAGACTTACCCCAAATATATCCTCAAGTCATCTCAAGAACTTGCTCAATATGCTCTCAAGTATTCACTAAGACTTGGCTCAAATTTACTCATCAAGTTCTCCCTAGAACTTGTCCAATATGCTCAACAAGTCTTCCCTATACTTGCCTCAAATCTACTTAACAAGTTCTTCCTAGAACTTGTCCAATCTATTAAACAAGTCTTTCCTATACTTACCTTAGATCTTATTGTAAGCTTCCACAAAAGCTCATACAAATCTATCCTTAAGCTTTCACAAAAGCTTACTCAATTATTTCTTTAAGTTACCTCTAAGACTTACTCAAATATGCTCACAAGATTTCACAAAATCTTACTCAAACAACTGCAATACTTGCATACAAAAACTCAACTTAATCTCTTTCAGAAAACCTCTTCAATCATACAAACAAGTTTCACTCAGAATATTGTTTAACCACAAAAACATATAGATAATGGTAAGAGACTCAATATGTTTCACACTCACAAATCACTCTATCACTTTCAAACTCTTTTTCAAATCAATTTAGAATAAAGAACAATTTGTTTTACAAAACTTGAACTATCACTTTAATACATTCAATCAACAATGCTCATCCAAATTCACTCAACCATTCACTTAATGAAACACAACTTGCTTTCAAACCCTAACCAAGTGTTTCACTATACTTCCAACAAATCACACTATGGAACTCAAACCCTGAATCAATATGATTCCAGTTTCACATAACAATGATACTCATGTTCTTTTACAAACCCTAGTTCAATAAAATTCTCAACTTCACATAACAATGATACTCATGATCTTTCACAAACCCTAGTTCAAGATAGTTCCCAAATTCACATAACAATGATACTCATGATATTTCAACATCCATAAATCATGCACATGAAAACCTACTCAAACATTTCCAATAATGCTTATCAACAATCCTCTTCACTCCACCTTTGCATTTCACAACATTCAATCCAACAATATTTTACTCACAAGGAATATGTACGCATACCTTTTGTTTTTATGGAGATATATCTTCAAAACTTGTCTTAATCACAATCAAATTCTCTTTTCCAAATTCAATATTAGAAAGCAAAAACCTATCTCAAAATTTCTACAAAATTATTCTCCTCGATAATTAATTCACCATATAAAAATATTAGTTCTCAAGTACACCTTATAATCTCCAAACTTCACAAAAAATAATATTCAATTCATAAACAATCAAAACTCCTTTGATAACACTTTAAACTCCAATCTTCACACAATTAATTTCCTTTCAAACACCTTATATCTCCAATATTTATTTTTAATCCTAATTAAAAATAAAAAATTAAACACCCTTATGACTCCCTATCTTTCACATTAGAAAAAATTAATCAAAGCACCTTCATGACTGTCACGTAGCCCCCTAGTTCTATTCACATGTTAGCAAAAATAAATCAAGCGCTTACCTTACATGATGGCCCACGTTAAAAATAGCACCCTTAATGACTATGCTTGACTCAAACCCACGACCAACCATCATCATGGTGCCTAAGCCCTAAGGCTTGGCTATCGTTGGGCCACACGCCCAAGACAAAACCAAAGGTGCACAATTCATCTTTTACTCCTTGCTCTTGGTGCCTAAACAAAAAACCTTTACCATGCTCAAAATGAAGGGGATGTGAATCAAACCCTTGACCTGCCTTGCACAAACACCTTAACCAACTATAGATCACCACTTGCGCTACCAAGTGCTTGGTGACTTATTTAATGATCCACTTGGTCTTATCACAAGGTCTACCCTTTTAATCTTAACATATGTAAATCCTCTTTCTTCTCTTAACACAGTGCACGAATTTCTTTTTCTCTCTTGGGCATTCGAATTGCATGGATAATTTGAAATAAAAATGTTGCCCCCTTTTATAACTTTTTCTATGCACTCCAACACATCGGTGCTTCCAATTCAAATTTTAATTCAAATTTCAAACTTAGACTTATGGCACCTTTAATATTTATTTAAATTAAAATTTTAACCTATGGTTAAAATATTTTAATTTAAATAAATTAAATCATAATATTTACAATCTTCCAAATGGGTCTTTTGAGGATTTATATTTTAAAGACTTCTTAGACCTTGTTTTTCTTCACTTCAACCTTTAGCTCAAAATATTATAATATTATTATTTCATTTTAAACTTGCTTCTCCTTCCTTGGGATTTCTTTTTAAACCTTCTTCTTCTTCCTTGGGTCTTTTAAGCTTTTAGGCCGCTTTAGGCATATGATATTAAAATAAATATTATATCCTATTTCTTTTAACCTCTTCCTTGCCTTTTGGAAAAACAACCTGATGACATTAATTATGATGAAACTTGAACATCAATCTCTTGACATCAATGACAAAAAAACTAGCTCAAATTTCAAACATGAAGAAGTTGTTCAAGCCATGCTTCTCATCCATATTTGCGTTAGCCATGCAAAAGAGAAAGCTCTAAAAAATATACAAAAGGAATAAGCACCATAAAAGGAATAAATATATGAAGTATGAAGAAAAGTGTGTTTTATTCCACCATATAGCTACAATGCAAATATAAAAAGTATGAGGAATGATTACAAACCAAAGCAAGGAAAATGCATGCTTCTCAGACTCCTTTGTTAGAAGTGTGCAAAATGGAAAAGCACCAAGTTGAATAAGTAAAGGTGGAAAAGAGTGACTAAGAAGGGCCACGATTCTCATCCTCCCTCATTGATACCACATAAATGAGAAACAATGCTACAGTCATACAATGGTCAGATCTATGGCCAAAATTTAACTTCTACCTCCCTTGATATTTTTGATGAACTTTTGCATGCATAATCCAAGAGGCAAGTGAAAAAACCAAAACTGATACCTTAGAAGCCAAACCCAAAGCAATTACAGTCTAGAACCTTCCAAAACATCCTACTGAACCATATTCAGTTGTGATATCGATGGAGAGAGATTGATTTCAAGAATCGTCAATGATGATGGTGAACTCAACTAGAAGGCCATTAAAATAGGACCAAAAAGGTGTTGTTGGTGGGCATCATGAACAAGAAAAGTGGTTAGACAGATCATAAGAGAATAAAATTTCCTTGTAATGCTTAAGAGTAAAATGACTATTGTAAAAACTATAAATAAGGGCAGCAACCTCCTTCCAAAAGGTTAGCTCTAGAGTATTTGCTTGCACCACTATGTAAATCTCTGTAAATTGATGAATGAAGCATTACAAGGGATGCTTACCTCAGATTTGTGTTAGACTTACAATGGCACTGAGAGAAGGGGGTGAATCAGTGTAGCTCTTTAATCATGAATTAACAGCTCTTAAAATAGCAACAGTTAAAACTTATAAATAGATATACAAGTACAACAAGAGAACATCACACAACACAAGATTTAACGAGGTTCACCAATGTGGCTACTCCTCAAAAATGACTGCTTGGACTACCATCCAAATCCAGCCTTTGCAAAGCAACAACTTTTACAAATAGTTTACCAGCACCCACTGGAAGGAGCACCAACCCCTGATTTATCTGTACCAACAGAAAGGAGCACCAACCCCTGATTTTCCAGCACCAACTGGAAGGAGCACCAACCCCTTATGCCAAGCACCAACTTGGACTTCAATTCTAAAACTAGAAGAATGATAATGAGATACCTTTGCTTTTACAAGACCCTGACTGGTCTGCTTCACGTTTGCATCCTCTGTGCACTCTGCTCTCTCTATGCTATCACCTCGCACAATCTGTTGCTTCACTATCGAACGATCGTCTTCTCCCCTTTTGTGCACTCTACTTCCTTTGCGATCTTCGCACTTAGAATGATTCGACAACTTGCACTCTGCACACTACAATCAAACTTCGCACTTCTTGACACTTAGCACGATTCGACTCGACTTGCTCTCTACGCTCTTACGATCGAACTTCGCACATATCAACACACATTCAACTTTTTTCCAACTTCTCCAAACAACCCTACTTTTATAACAACATTTTCATGATGAAAAACTCTAATCTTAGTCGGCTGTAACCCTAATCTTAGTCGGCTGCAAACCCTAATCTTCGTCGGCTACAAACCCTAATCTTCGTCGGCTAACATCGGTCTTTGTCGGCTTCAACTGCCCCTATAACTCTTCTGTTGTTGTTGCCACGAAAACACAACATGTCGCGATATCGCGACACTTTCACCTCCGTATGCTTTCTCTTAGCTTTGGCTCATGAGAAAACAACATGTAGCGATATCGCTACACTTTTTCCTTCGTACGCTTTCTCTTAGCTTTGGCCCATGAGAATACAACATGTAGCGATATCGCTACACTTTTTCTTTCGTACGCTTTCTCTTAGCTTTGGACCGCGAAAATACAACATGTCGCGATATCGCGACACTTTTTCTCCTTGTGCTTTTTCTTTGCTTCTGGCCGCGAAAATACATGTCGCGATATCGTGACACTTTTTCTTCTTGCTCTTTCTCTTAGCTTTGGCCCGCGAAAATGCTACATGTCACGATATCGCGACACTTTTTCATCCGTACGCTTTCTCTTGCCTTCGGGTCACGAAAATGCGACATGTCGCGATATCGCGACACTTTTTCTCCTTAGCACTTTTTCTTGCCTTCGGGTCGTGAAAACCCGACATGTCGCGATATCGCGACACTTTTTCTCCTTAGCGCTTTCTCTTGCCTTCGGGTCGCGAAAACCCGACATGTCGCGATATCGTGACACTTTTTCTCCTTAGCACTTTTTCTTGCCTTCGGGTCGTGAAAACCCGACATGTCGCGATATCGCGACACTTTTTCTCCTTAGCACTTTTTCTTGCCTTCGGGTCGCGAAAACCCGACATGTCGCGATATCGCGACACTTTTTCTTTCGGACTCTCTCTCCTGCAATATGTCACGAAATCGCGACACTTTTTCTTCCGTACAAACTCTCTTGCAATATGTCACGAAATCGTGACACTTTTTCTACTTGTCTTTTTCCCTTCCAACATGTCGCGAAATCGCGACAGTTTTTCAACTTGTGTTTTTTCTTTCCAACATGTCGCGAAATCGCGACAGTTTTTCCTGTTGTTTCTCTCTCTTCCAACATGTCACGAAATCGCGACAGTTTTTCCACTTGTGTTTTTTCTTTCCAACATGTCACGAAATCGCGATAGTTTTTCCTATTGTTTCTCTCTCTTCCAACATGTCATGAAATCATGATAGTTTTTCCTCCTTTTCCTCTCTCTACAAACATGTCACGAAATCGTGACAGTTTTTCTTGCCTACTGTATATGTCGCGATATCGTGACACTTTTCTTACTTGTCTTTTTCTTTGAACTTTTGCAAATGGGCCACTTCGGTCTTCTTGGAAAATCACTGTACATGCTCCGAATAACCTTTGAACTCCTATCTTCTGCATCTGACTAGCCTTTGAACTTCCTATCCACTGCATCAATAGATCTATCTGACTGTGTTGACAACAATGACAATATTATCGCTGCACCTTGCTCAACAATCTCCCCCTTTGGAATTGTTGGCAACACATGTGCAATTTCCTGTAACTCTTCTCCCCCTTTGACAATAATACCAAAGGGCTATTGCAGACTCCCCCTGAGTCCATGCACAACATTCTCAGGCAAAATTGATTATACTTAGCAAAAAGCATGAACATGAGCAACAAGATAATCAACTGCTTAGATGCTCCCCCTGAGAATGTGATCCCTATAGCTAGTCAATCTTTGGGAAGTGTGACCACTCCCAATTTGTTTTGAAGGTACTCAAACACTTCCTTGGGCAATGGTTTTGTGAAGATATCTGCTACTTGTTCTATGGTTGGAACAAAATCCAATTTAACCTCACCTTCTACAACTTTCTCCTTCAAAAAGTGATACCCGATGGCAATGTGCTTTGTGCGTGAATGCATAACCGGATTCTTGGAGATGTTAATGGCATTGGTGTTATCACACTTAACTGATATTGGTTCACTGAAGCTAATACCAAGATCTTTTAAGGTTTGTTTCATCCATAATACCTGTGTACAACATGTTGTTGCTGCAATGTATTCTGCCTCTACTATCGATAAAGAAACTGACTCTTGTTTCTTACTGTGCCATGCGACTAATCTGTCTCCAAGATAGAATGCACCTCCACTGGTACTCTTTCTGTCATCTACACATCCTGCCCAATCTGCATCTGAATACGAAATAAGGGTGAAGTCTTTACCTTTCGGATACCATAATCCATATTCCATAGTACCCTTGAGATACCGAAGAATCCTTTTCACCACTGTTACATGAGTCTCCTTAGGATTAGCTTGAAATCGTGCTACCATGCATACTGCCTGTAAAATATCTGGTCTGGTAGCTTTCAAGTACAGTAAACTTCCAATCATGGATCTGTACATGGTTTGATCAACAGGTGGAGATTTGTCATCCTTGCTCAACTTACAGCCTGTCGTCATGGGAGTGCTAACTGGCTTACGAGTCCTCCATTGTGAACCTTTTTAGCATCTCTTTTACATATTTAACTTGAGAGATAAATATGCCCTTCTTACTTTGATTAACTTGCAATCCGAGGAAATATGACAGTTCTCCAATCATTGACATTTCAAATTCTTTCTGCATCTTGTTTGCTAAATCCTTGCATGACTCATCTTTATTGCTGCCAAATATGATATCATCTACATAGACAACAAGAACAATAAGATGCCCATTTTCTATTTTGACATACAGATTACTATCCACCATACCTTTCTTGAACCTTTGTTGAGTGAGATAGTTGTCTAGCCTTGCATACCATGCTCGAGGTGCCTGTTTTAAGCCATATAAAGCTTTCTTCAATCTGCAAACAAGGTTGGGATCATCACCAAGTTGGAAACCATCTGGTTGCTCAATGTAAACTTCTTCTTCAAGTTTCCCATTCAAAAATGCTGATTTCACATCCATTTGATAAACTTTGAAATTCTTGTAGACTGCTAAAGCCAAAAACATTCTAATTGCCTCTAGTCTCGCTACTGGTGCAAAATTTTCCTCAAAATCAATGCCTTCAACTTGTGCATAACCCTTGCAAACTAATCTTGCTTTATTTCTGACTACCTATCCGTCTTCATTCAGTTTGTTTCAAAAAATCCATTTGGTTTCGATGATATTTTTATTTACAGGTCTAGGAACTAGCTCCCAAGTGTCATTTTTCTCTATCTGATCTAATTCTTCATTTATTGCCTTCATCCAACTTTCATATTTGCTTGCATCATCAATATTTTTGGGCTCAATGCTGGATAGTAGAGAGTAGTTACTTACTACTCTTCTTCTTGTCTGAACTCCAACTTTGGGATCTCTAATGATTTGCTCTCTAGGATGATTTCTCTGCCAGCTACCTGTTTTGAATTTCTTATTTTCTTCCATTTCTGAATCACAATTTAAATCATCTGAGTCAATTTCCTGTATCTTCTCCATTTTTTTTTCATCATCTCCTTCAATAACCTCTTCATAAATTGGGTAGTTCGTTTCATAGCTAATTACTTGTTCTCTACCTTCATCAAATTTAACATCGACATTGTCCACAATTTTCTTTAGCCTTTTGTTGTAGCATTTGTAAGCTTTGCTTTTTGATGAATATCCGAAAAAAATACCTTCATCTGCTCTATCTTCAAACTTACCAAGATTATCTTCAGTTCTTTTGATGTAGCACTTGCTGCCAAAAACTTTGAGATACTTTGCTGTTGCCCTTTTTTCGAACCACAACTCATAAGGAGTTTTGTTTTCATGTGTTCTCAGCATGTACCTATTTTGGATATACACTATAGTGTGGACTACTTCTTTCCAAAATCTGTCTACTACTCTGCTTTCTACCAGCATAGTCCGTGCCATTTCTTGCACTGTCCTATTCTTTCTTTCTACCACTCCATTCTGTTGAGGTGTCCTGGCTGCTGAAAACTGTCTCTTAATACCGAACTTCTCATAGTACTCTATAAACTCCTCTGAAATGAATTCTCCTCCTCTATCTGATCTTAGACATTTGATCCTCTTTCCTGTTTCATTCTCTACTTGGTTTTTGAAAATCTTGAACATATCAAAGGCTTCTGATTTATGTTTCAAGAAAAATATCCATGTCATTCTAGAATAATCATCAATGCACAACATAAAATATTTGTCACCATTTATGCTTTGTGTTCTCATGGGACCACATAAATCAGTGTGTATTAGTTCCAGAGGTTTTCTTGTGTAGTACTCTTTGGTTTTGAATGAGACTCTAGTTTGCTTCCCCTTTTGGCATGAAGCACGGATGCTATTTGCAGGTTTGCTGATGGTTGGGATATCTCTCACTGCCCTTTTTGAGGTGATCTTTAGAAGATTGTCGAAACTGATATGACCGAGTCTCTTGTGCCACAACCAATTTTCTTCTTCCTGTCCAATGAAACAAGTTCCTTTTGAGGTCTCTGAGAGCGTGTACAGATTACTTGATGTTCTTGACCCTGTTGCTATCAATTTTCCACTGTTTGTTTTTCTAACTTCACAACCCCGCTTCATGAAGACTACTTCATGACCTTTATCACAAATATGACTTACACTCAATAAATTATGTTTCAACCCATCCACAAATAAGACTTCTTCTGATTTAATCCTTCCATCACTAATTTTGACTGAGCCTTTGCCGACTATCTTGGCTCCATCATTATTTCCAAATTTTATTGATCCTCCTTCATATTTCTGTAACTTTTCAAATTTCTGTTTGTCACCTGTCATATGACCGGAGCATCCACTATCTAGTATCCATGGTACATATTTATTCTATGCTTTGAATGCAGTTTGTACGATTAAGGATTCCTTTTCTTCCTTCAGTCGCTCTTTTCCTTTCCACATTGTTTTGATAGTAGTTTTGGGCTCTTGTTTTGCCTTTCCCTTATCAGTAGTTTGAGCATGTTTTTTGGGAAGCTTTCTATTTTGACTCATCCTGTATGGTTGAAATTTTCTTCCCTGAAACTGATTTGATGTAAATGTATTTCTACGAGTTTCTTGCAATGTGCCCAAAATTATGACAGTTATAACATTCTACTTGTATAATTCATCGGAGGAGAAAAAACATTTCTACTGGTGAAATTCCTTGGTCTTACATTATATTTGCGATCCGAGATTTTATGCCCATAGCCATTGCATTTAAAATAGAAACCAGAGAAAGGATAATTGAACCTGGGTGATGGTCTTTGCCATGTTGCCGTAGGAGCCATAGGTCTTCTTCTTCTTTGATGTGTGATATTGGTGAATCCATCATTGTCAATTTTCCTTTCGTGCCTGGCATTAATGCTTTCTCTTGCATGAGACATTTTTCCTTGATCAACTTGTCTCTTAGCTTCATTCTTTGTGGATTCTGCATTTCTGGCCTTTGATCCACTTGAAGATTCTCCTTCGATGAAACCCAGACCAAATTTGATGCCCGCAGGTCTTTGGTCATTTATGATCTTATCCAGCTTCATAGAACTTTCTTCACGTTTGTGATAACAACTGATTTTCTTATTCATCTCTTCTAGCTGCATTCTTAAACCAACAATCTCTTCTTCTAACTTGCTGCAAAGATCTATTTTCATAGTTAATTGCACTTCGAGATCTTTAGAGATTTTCTTAGATTCTTCTATCTGTACTTTTAAGTTGGTTATGATTCCATTTGCATCCTCAAGATTTCTTGATAGTTTCTTATTCTTTTTCTTTTCTATCTCCCACTCTTCAAGTGTAGATATCAACTCACCTTCTAAGTCTACTTCAGCCTCAAGATTTTCACCACAAACTTTAGAGGTCACTCCTTCCTTTTTTGATTTAACTTCTTCAAATGCCATAAAAAGAGCTTCATCTCTTTCTTCTTCAGACTCTTCATCGGAGCTGTTTTCTGATGAACTTACATTCTTGGAGATGAAACTTTTCTTTTTGAAGTTGCCCTTTCTGAAATTCGTTTTCATCTTCCAGTCACTTCTTTCTTGGTGGGATCCTTCATCATTTTTGTTCTTCTCTTTAAGTGGACATTTAGTCGCAAAATGCCCAACGCCTCCACAGTTGAAACATTTAAAAGGTAGCTTCCCTCTGTATTTTCCTTTCCCCTTTTTTAGTTTTCTAACAAAGTTTGCTTCCATTTCATCTGATGTCTCTTCTTCCTCGGACTCTTGTTTTGTGTTTTTATTTTTAAGGGCTTTGAAAGCTGCTTCTCTGTCAGTGGGTTTAGATCTTCCTATCCTCATCTCATATGCAGTTAAAGAACCATACATTTCATCTATACTGAAATAATTTAGATTTTTAGCTTCTTCTATCGTTGAGACTTTGGAATCAAACCTTTGAGGAAGAGATCTTAATACCTTTTTCACGATAGAAGAGTCATCGATATCCTCACCGAGTCCTCTGATCGCATTGATGATTCCATTAACTCTCAACATGAATGCCTCAATGTTTTCATCGTCATTCATCTTCAATGCTTCGAACTGAGCTCGATGTGTCTGTAACTTGGCCTCTTTGATCTTATCGTCTCCTTCATGAATACCCCTTAGTTTGTCCCATATTTCTTTTGTCGATTTACAGTTCATGACCTTTACTAGTTCATTGTCTGCTAATCCGCACAAGATGGCATTCGTTGCTTTTGAATTATTCTCAAATAGTTTCTTTTCATCTGCTTCTTTTGGAAGAGTGGTGGGGATTGTGTAACCACTAACTACTGAATCCCAGATGTCGTATCCTAAAGCATAGAGATATGTCTGCATCCTGACTCTCCAGAATGCGTAATTAGATCCGTCAAACAATGGTGCTTTGTTTGATGAGAAGCCTTCACCACCTGCCATTGTGATACTTCCAAGATCACCCTAGCTGGTTAAGCTTGTACAAGGACTTAGCTCTGATACCAATTGTTAGACTTACAATGGCACTGAGAGGGGGGGTGAATCAGTGTAGCTCTTTAATCATGAATTAACAGCTCTTAAAATAGCAATAGTTAAAACTTATAAATAGATACAACAAGTACAACAAGAGAACATCACACAACACAAGATTTAATGAGGTTCACCAATGTGGCTACTCCTCAAAAATGATTGCTTGGACTACCATCCAAATCCAGCCTTTGCAAAGCAACAACTTTTACAAAAAGTTTACCAACACCCATTGGAAGGAGCACCAACCCCTGATTTATCTGTACCAATAGAAAGGAGCACCAACCCCCGATTTGCCGAGCACCAACAGAAAGGAGCACCAACCCCTTATGCCAAGCACCAACTTGGACTTCAATTCTGAAACTAGAAGAATGATAATGAGATACCTTTGCTTTTACAAGACCCTGACGGTCTGCTTCACGTTTGCGTCCTCTGTGCACTCTGCTCTCTCTGCGCTATCACCTCGCACAATCTGCTGCTTCACTATCGAACGATCGTCTTCTCCCCTTTTGCGCACTCTGCTTCCTTTGCGATCTTCGCACTTAGAATGATTCGACAACTTGCACTCTGCACACTACAATCGAACTTCACACTTCTCGACACTTAGCACGATTTGACTCGACTTGCTCTCTACGCTCTTACGATCGAACTTCGCACATATCAACACGCATTCAACTTTTTTCCAACTTCTCCAAATAGCCCTACTTTTATAACAACATTTTCATGATGAAAAACTCTAATCTTAGTCAGCTGTAACCCTAATCTTAGTCGATTGCAAACCCTAATCTTCGTCGGCTGCAAACCCTAATCTTCATCAGCTAACATCGGTCTTCGTCGGCTTCAACTGCCCCTGTAACTCTTCTATTGTTGTTGTCATGAAAACACATGTCGCGATATCACGACACTTTCGCCTCCGTACGCTTTCTCTTAGCTTTGGCCCACGAGAAAAAAACATGTAGCGATATCGCTACATTTTTTCCTTCGTACGCTTTCTCTTAGCTTTGGCCCGCGAGAATACAACATGTAGCGATATCGCTACACTTTTTCTTCCGTACGCTTTCTCTTAGCTTTGGACCGCGAAAATACAACATGTCGTGATATCGTGACACTTTTTCTCCTTGTGCTTTTTCTTTGCTTCTGGCCGTGAAAATACAACATGTCGCGATATCGCGACACTTTTTCTTCTTGCTCTTTCTCTTAGCTTTGGCCCATGAAAATGCTACATGTCACGATATCGTGACACTTTTTTGTCCGTACGCTTTCTCTTGCCTTCGGGTCATGAAAACGCGACATGTCGCGATATCGCGACACTTTTTCTCCTTAGCGCTTTTTCTTGCCTTTGGGTCGCGAAAACCAGACATGTCGCGATATCGCGACACTTTTTCTCCTTAGCGCTTTCTCTTGCCTTCGGGTCGCGAAAACCCGACATGTCGCGATATCGTGACACTTTTTCTCCTTAGCACTTTTTCTTGCCTTCGGGTCACGAAAACCCGACATGTCGCGATATCGCGACACTTTTTCTCCTTAGCACTTTTTCTTGCCTTCGGGTTGCGAAAACCCGACATGTCGCGATATCGTGACACTTTTTCTTTCGGACTCTCTCTCTTGCAATATGTCACGAAATCGTGACACTTTTTCTTCCATACAAACTCTCTTGCAATATGTCACGAAATCGCGACACTTTTCTACTTGTCTTTTTCCCTTCCAACATGTCGCGAAATCGCGACAGTTTTTCCACTTGTGTTTTTTCTTTCCAACATGTCGCGAAATTGCGACAGTTTTTCCTGCTATTTCTCTCTCTTCCAACATGTCACGAAATCATGACAGTTTTTCCTCCTTTTCCTCTCTCTACAAACATGTCGCGAAATCATGACAGTTTTTCTTGCCTGTTGTATATGTCGCGATATCGCGACACTTTTCTTGTCTTTTTCTTTGAACTTTTGCAAATGGGCCACTTCGGTCTTCTTGGAAAATCACTATACATGCTCTGAATAACCTTTGAACTCCTGTCTTCTACATCTGACTAGCCTTTGAACTTCGTATCCACTGCATCAACAGATCTATCTGACTGTGTTGACAACAATGACAATACTGTCACTGCACCTTGCTCAACAATTTGTGCCTGTGTTGAATGGTGGACTTGATTCTTAGATATTATCTCATCTTGCTTCTATGGTTAGTCTATTCTATTAATTTGAAAAGCTAACTTAGAGTAGATTGAGTTAATTATTTTTGCATACATGTTTATCGATAATTCTATTTCTATTAAATCATGGTATTGATCTTATTTTGCTGAAATTGGATAATCAATATTTCTAGATATTTGGAATAATTATATGAATATGCAAAAGCCATTCGATAACGTAACTGCATAATTTCTTAATATTTTTAATCCCCTAAGCTACTTTTGAAATAATTTGTTAGAGGATATTGTGTGGATTTCTATGCTATTAGCTTCACCCGTCCATATTACATCTATTCATTTCTAACCCTACCATTTCTATCCCTAATCTTTCAATAATTGAGCTAAATAGAGTCAACACTCATTAAGTTGGCAAGAATATAGCCTTCTCTGGAGGTTGAATCAAAGAAGTTTTGATTCTCATAATTTTTATTTTGGAATGTGATCAACGGGTTCTTGCCTTCAAATCTCAAGAGATGATAATCACAATTCTAGTGTTAGCTAGATGATAAACTAGGCTACAACACCAACTAATTATGATATATTTCCATGTGTCTTATTTTACCATATGGAACAAGATATAATCCTTCTTTCACTACATTCACCTTGATATCCTTGTTTTTTTTAGGTTTTCAATGTGGCAACTATCTTCCGCTAAGTTGTTACCCTTGTGTTGATTTTTGCAATGAGATATGGTGTTTTTAACACCTTGAGGTGGTGGATGTTGAGCTCTTAGGATGGCTCCTCTTTCAAGCACCTTGAGCATACTTTCACTATGCTGGCGATGAACATTGAGCTTCTTTGGAATGGCTCTCTACCCTGCTTAAAGTTTACTCCTAAAAATTCATTTATGTAGCATCTTAGAGACTATGTATTGCTATTTGTAATAGTATCTTTAAGACACTCTTTCTGGTGCCAATGTAGTGCAAAAACCCTTTTGCAAATGTTGTATTTTTCATCAAAGTTGTATGTCTCCTATTGAAGCTTCTCTTTCTTCTTAAATATGGTGGCACTCTACTCTATTCCTTGAAAGTAAGATGTAATGCATTGCTGCCTTCTTTTATAGACAATATTAACCTCTAAATCTTTACTTGGATAAATTTAGCACCAATGAATCCAAGCTCTTAACCATGCATCTAATTTTATAGGTTTAACTTTGCACTAATGTTTACTTTAACTAAAATATCCTTATTAAACTTTGAATAACTAATATAGTGCAATAATAGTTTATCATTATTACTCCTATAGATGAATCTTAAAAGTAACTCAAAATATACAGTATTTTTCACTATAACTTAAAATACTCAATGCACCTTAAAACTCTTTAAGAATAATTAGTATAGTGCAATATTGATCTCACTTTATTACTCCTTTAAATGAACCTTATATCATATACTATTAATTTCTCCTGAATTCACTATAATATTTGTAACTTAATATAGTCTTCTTTGTTGTAACTAAATAATAGGAATATATTTTTATTTCTGTCAAAATATATCTAACTCCTATTTTAATGTGCAGGTATAAATATTTAAAAGATATTCTCTTCTACACTCTTTTGAAGACTTTAAAACGAATCCACTTCTTGCAACTTTTAAATGTGTATGGTGCTTAACAAATATTAATAAACCAAAAAACTAAAGTTAAACTAATGAACATTTTGCATCCAAATTTCTTACCCTTAAGATATTTGAATATGGTGGATGTCTTGGTGATTTGATTCACCAAATTGTTTCCCTTTAACTGGATGAACTTGAAGCTCTGCTTGGATATTCTAAAATACTCTCTAATTCACCTTTTTGTAGCTTTGAAAACCCTCTAAATTGCTACCCTTTAACTATAGTAGGTGACTTCGATTATCCTTCTGGATGTATCTTGGAAATCTGAATTTTTGCAACTAGTAATGTTGTCCTAATTGGTACCCTTTTGCAATAAATTTTTGCACTAAAATTTTGTCCTTGAAATTCAAAAATTTGGTAGGGAATTCCTCCAAATCATAGTTGAATTTTCCTTCAAGAACCCTTAAATGTTCTATTAAATATTTAGCAAATCCCTATCTTCAAATTAACCTTCTAGCCTTCAAAGGGAGTCTTCAAACGTTTCAGGTTTGGTAATAATAGTTGGTTCCTTTCTCCTTCAACCTCCTTGTAAAAAAATTACTTCAATCTAGGCTATCTTCTCAAGAATCTAAAATTCTTGAGGTATTCACCAATATCCTCTAAAATTTGGCAAGCTCCATACCAAATCTATCTCATTTTGGGCTTGTTATCAAATGGCGATAATTATCCCAAAATTTTCCTTTATTAGGAACTTCTCCTTGGTGGTAAATTTTTCCAATGTGTTTTCCTACGAACTCCTTTAATGGCCTTCTCCATATTTCCTTTAATGATTCCAACCAAGCCTCCTTCTTATTTCTCCTTGATACCTCACAAAGGTCTTTAATATTGTATCTCTTATGGTCTTCCAAATGAGACCTTTCCTTCAATCTTCTACTATGGAAGTGTTAATAATGATATCTTCCTATCGAATCTCTAAAATATGCTACTGTTGGAGTCTAGAATAGGACCTTGTTGGTCCCTCTTCACTTCTACAATCTGTAGGTTTTAGTGGAGATTACCAACCTCCAATCTTCTATAATTAGGAGTTTTGTAACTGGACCTTTTAAGGGTCTCTTCAGTTTCTTCAGGCTAAAGTCTTCAGTGTACACTAGAGATCACCAATATCCTATATTCATTAGGACTCTTCACTGGAGTCTTATTCTCTCCTTTAAATTTATAACAAGGATCATATGGACTTCTCTCCTTCTATATTATGTAGGTCTGCAATATCTATAAATAGGACCTTTTCTTCAGGCCTCTAAATCTCTATTTTTTTTTTTATGCTTCTAGTGTTGGATTGATTCTAAAGAAGATATTCTTCCTAGATATTTTGTAGGAAGCTTCCCAAATCACTTTGAATCTCCTTTTTCCTGAAACAAAGTATTAGGACTATAATGGAAGAAACTTTAAATCTAGATATAATTAATCTTCACTAGTTGATTTGTCAATCTAGTGGAATTTATATTGAGTTCTAGTCTTCACGAGTTTTTCAGCAACCCTATGGAAAGAATCTAGCTAGATGTAAGTATCAAAACTTTTAGGACTGAGATTTTTGAACTCATCTCAATCTCTATTTGTGTCTCTTCCTATTTCCTATCTGGTCTACCATGTGCTCTGATATCACTATTAGCTTTTGATGGGATAGTATTATAGGAAGTACAACAATAAGATGCAATATAACTAATCTAAGATAACTATAAACTAATGGTACAATAATATACAAGAAAATAATGATATGAAAATCTACAAATAACTCAAAAATATACCATTAATGAAAGTGATAAAAATAGTACAATGCTATATAATGGAGGACATAAACACTTCATGAATATAAATATGAAAGGACTACATTGTACCATACTACTAAACTATACCACACACTCTCTATATTTACTACACTCTCTATAATCACTCACTATGAGGCCTTTATACACAAATAAAAATTCATTGGCCCTTACTCTACTTAAGACTCATGTACTTATGGACTACATGCACATTTACAACTTGTAAATTTACACTTGTGCATTTTTAAGAATACTTGAAGTAACTAAATAACTTTACTCTAAAGTAAACTCATGCTCTAGTTATGTACCAAAGGTGGTACATTTACATGACCCAATTTATGTAATATACTCTAACAAAATATTCCTAGAATCATATAAAACATATCTAAAATAACTAAGCAATGTATTTTACCTATTCACCTTGTCTAGTTAGAATTAGAGTACAAATTATAACATAGTCCATATTTAAGCATTATTTACTATTACATTAAGGGGGTTTGAAAGTGTTACTTTGTTGCACAAAATGAGGTATTTCAAGGCCTTATCACATCATAGGCCATATTAATAATAAGTTTGTTAAACAAATCTAAGTTGATAATGGGTTTGATATCAATCTCTATAGCCTAAAATTCATCAAACATTTTGGGCTAACCAAACATGATTTGAAGAAAACCAATCTTATTATTAGGGATTTTGATAATTGATAACATAAGGCTAGTGGAATAAGAGTCTTACTTCTTAATTTTAGGCCCCACACTCTCAACACTTTCTTCTATGTCATGTCATGTGATCTAATCTACAACAATATTCTTAGGTGGTCATGGATCCATGAGATGCAAGTCATCCCTTCAAATCTCCATTAGTTTCTTAAATATGAATATAAGGGAAAGACTTATCATATTCTAGTTGATCACAAACCTTTTACCTATTATCAAGTGATCGAGGTTGAAAGCCCTAAAACTTGTCTTTACCCTTATCTTCATTCATTTATTACGTCATCGTCTTATTCTTATTCTCATATTCATATTACTGATGCATTAAGGTCTCTCACCTTAAAATTTCCTAGAATTACCCAAGCTTCTTTCATCACCTCTAACCTTAGGTTTATCCTCAACCAATAAGGGTAAAACAATGCAAATACAAAGTTTATTCTTTACCTATTTTGGTATTTCTAACAAGGATAAAATCCATGGTAGTAACCCTTACCTGGTTGAATGAAAATATGCTTTATGCTTCTTGTCAAACTTATATCCCACCCCTAAGCAAATTCTTTCCAACATAGATAATGAGGTAAATAACTAGGCTTATATATGTAGGGCAACAAGGATCTCTTAGACATAGAATCCTAGTTGGGGAACTATGGGATAGGTTAAATCCCCAATAATTTTCAACCTTTACCTTTTACCCCCTCTAGAAAAGAGGAATTTAGCTATCTTTATAGGGCATCCTATGATAAAATTGTTTTAATAAACAAATTGGATTAGGATGAGGATGATGATAATGGGTCATCACCACTCATAGATTCTAGTTTCTCAAACATTACTCAATCTATTAAGGTAAATATTCTAACCCTAGCTTATCCTAAGCTAAGTTCTAATAAAAATAGCTATAAATAAGAGGATTTATTAAACAATCCTCCCTAAGATGGTCTCTCAAACTATCTAGCACAAAATAACTTTAATTTTGGTTGAATTTTTTTCTAAATTTCCAATATTACTATCTCAAATAAAATCAATAATAATTATCCAATTTTAGACCCTATAGATCTAGATATCCTAGGAGTGCCACTATCTCCACCTAAATTAGAATATGAATCTTATATTTTGATTGAGAAACTTATGAACATCAATGTTGGTACTCCTTAATATCCCAAGATCTTTAATATAGGTAAGGTCTTGATCCTAATTGAGCATGAGAAATATACCAAAATATTGATAAAGTTCAAAGATATATTTGTTTGGTCCTACACTAATGTGCTTTGTCTTAACCCTTCTCTTAACTATCTAGTCATTACTCCTAGTGCAAAACTTGTAAAATAAAAATTTGCAAAAAAAGCATCCAAAAGTTGCATTGCTAGTGAAATAGGAACTCCAAAAATGCCTCAATGTCAAATTCATAAAATCCATTGACTATTCTAACTACGTCACTAACATTATTCCTATTACTAAGAAAATATGTAGCATTAGAGTGTGCATCAAATTTCAAGAAATCAATAAAGCATGTCCCAAGAATGATTTCCCTCTATCCAATATTGAAAATATTGATGATTTCACCACAAGATGTGAAAAGTTGTATTTTATTGATGGATAATTAAGCTATAATTAAATCAAGATATCTCCTAAGAAAATAGATTTCACCACCTCAAATAACATATGATCCACCTACCAAAGAGTTATGACATACACCTTTCATGATATAATGCATGATATTATGAAATATTATATCAATAACCCTCTCAATCTATCTTTAAATTTGTAAGATGGTTTTTATGATTTAATTACATATTTGAGTGGGTATGGGAGTACAAGGTGTGCCTAAAGCCTGAAAAATACATCATTGGTGTAACATTAGGAAAATTATTAGGATTCATCATATCTTGATGGGGAATTAAAGTTAATCCTAATAAAATATCAGCTATAGTCAATATACCACCCCCTTGAAATCAAGTTAGATTAACAATATCAAAGAAAAATCAAGTCCATTTGGAGATTCATTTCCCAAATATCCAATAAGTGCCAACTCTTAACCAATATTTTTTAGGAAGGATGCAAAATTTGAATGGGACATTGACTATCAAGCAACCTTCATTGCATTCAAATCCTACCTTTTTTCCATCTTTCCTTGTCCCACCTAATCCCCATAGGAAATTATTGCTATATATAGTGGCCATTGACCATAACTTTGATGATATATTGGCACAATATAATGATCAACATAGAGAAATGGTTATTTTCTATATTAGCAGGACTTTCATCAATTATGAAGTCTAATACACACCCTTAGAAAATCTTTATCTAGTCATAGTGTTTGCTTCTTAGAAGCTTAGACACTATATGCTTAACCATAATACCTTTGTCATTGCAAGGATCAATCTCTTGCACTATCGCATGTGCAAAACTCACCTCTCAAGATGAAACACTAAGTGGTTCATTGCACTTAGTCAATTTGATCTTGATTTTATCAACCAAAAGTCTAAAATATTAGGTCATTCCTAACTAGTTCATAATTGTGCCCTTAGAACCTATTCCTTCCTTAGAAGTAATTTTTTTGATGATTCAATCTTCACCTTTAAAGTAAATTAATATAAATATTGAATATTATACTTTGATGATTCTATATGTGTCAAAGGAGTTGGCGTAGGATTCATCTTGGTCACTCCTCAACAACAATTGATCCCTTCATCCTTTAAGCTTAAGTTTTTTTATAATAACAATGTTAATGAGTATGAATCCCTTATCCTAGGGTTGCATGTAGCATTAGCTCTTGGGGTTAGAATCCTTTCTATATTTAGAGAATCGCAACTAGTATTCAACCAAGTCAATAGTATCTATCAAACTAAATATGATAAGATCAATCTGTATAAGGGCATTGTCGATAAACTAATGGCTACTTTTGATAAAACCAGCATTGAAATTATCTCTAGGTCTAATAAGCATAATTATAATATTATGGTATTTACTACATCCCTTATCCCCTTATAGTTATATGAAAAACAAGCTACTATCATCATTTGGAAAATTAAGAAGCCTTTAAACCTAGAATCTAGCCAACTTCTTCCAAAATTTGTAGAAGCAACTTTATCTATTGATCCTTTGTACAAGGATATCTTTGCTTGTCTTAAGGATGACACATTACCTAATGGTTTGAATCCTAATGAAATAAAGAACCTCTAGAAATGAGCCTATAGGTATATCATCATTGGTTATAACTAATTTTATGGTACTATTGATAGCATTATATTTATATGTTTAGACTCAACTAAGGTCCAAATAGTCATCAAAGAGGCTCATGATGGATCATGTGGTGAACACTTTAGTGGTTTTTCCATCACCAAGAAACTTCTATGGATGGGTTATAATTTTTCCTCCATATAAAAGGACTCTTGTAACTATGTCAATAGGTGTGATAAATTTCAAAAGTATGATAACCTTATCCATGCTCCATCACAATCCATTTAATCCTTAATGACTCCATGGCCCTTATCCATTAGTTGATTGGGTACTATCGGGAAGATAAAACCCTATGTCATACAATGAACACAAATTTTTCATCATGGCTAATGAGTATTTCATCATGTGGATTAAAGTGTAACAACCCCATTTGTTACCACAATTTTTTTTTTGTATAAATACACATTCATATTTCATGAGGCAAGGGTCATAATCATGAACTAAAATAGAATCATTCCATTTGGATTGTAAGCTACCAAGGCAAATAGCATCAAGAGATATTAAGACTTGATCAGAGTCACTCTTGAGTAGAAGTGATCAACTTCTATGAAACCCTCATACCACTCGGATATGAGAACGCTGGCCAAGCGATTGGTTTCATCCCTCTAAAAAGGGAAATCACCCTTAACCATACTATCCAGTATATAGGTGAATGCCTTGAATATGGAAATCCATCATAATGAAATAACCTCAACAATGGTTATTCATAGATCTTAGATCCAACCCAACATCTTCCTCATAGGGTTACTAAGATACAAAATCACTATATGTGATCAATTCATAGAATCCTTGGAATGTCATCTTAAGCATGGTTATATAACCTTATATCTCTTAAGGCTTATTTGTCCACCCATTTATTTAGGCATTTTTTGTTATATGCATGAATCAATTAAATTCATTACAAGAGGCATTATATAGCCATCATGGGAGTACCTACACCTCATGTACATTCATTTATCAACTCAGAATGTAAGGTCTATCTTGGTTTACAACTCAAGTCCAATACCATCCATGAATGTTTATGAAGTAATCATAACCCAATTAATCCTTAAGGAATAGAATCCATTACTTTATGATTCTTGATATTGTAGCACACATGAGATATCCAATTGAGCAATATTTACATTCCATTACATTCTACTTTTTTCATCCATACAACCATTGAATACATCAAGTGCTAGTTGTTGAAAGGTAAAGCTAGCTATCTACATCATTCTTAATTACTCAATACATTCCAGAAAATAATTGACATAATCATATATCATTAAATCATCAACATATTAAAATTAAGCATATATTCCTTGCATCATAGTACACATTGACATAATCTAAGAATTGCAAAACTGTTTCATCAAGCATTTAACCATCTTATCCACTTAAAACAATTTCATTTGAAATAAAAGCAATATGCACAAGAATTAACACATCAAACCACAAATAGAGTGACACAATGTTTATCCTGGGAACCCTCATGGGGAATAAACCCAACCTCCAAAATATGTACTTTCCTCATATTCATAAACTTAAGATGTCAAATATTACAGATATAGAAGGGCCACTATGGGTCCCTTTCAATCAATTATACATGGCAAGGAATACAACTGTTCCTTATCAAATTCATGATGCAATTAAGGAATTTTCCTAATTCCCTTCTCTAAGTCATCATTATATCATTAAGGTATTTACCATACCAATAAGGTATCCATCTATCCCTTTAAACTCATGATGCAATTAAGGAATCTATTGATTCCTTCCTCTAAGCCATCCTAAGAATTTTCATATGTTTATGATAATCATCGAAATCTTATTTTGGAGAAGTCATATCGATGTTAGAGAGAACCATATATATTCCCTCAAGAATGAATTTCAATTTCATTCTACATAATTGACACAAATTCAATCTATGAATTAAAGTCCCATACCTTTAATTCATTAATAAACCATTCTTCCTAAGTTAATAATTTAAGCTAATAATTTAAATTATCTATCATTTCATGATTGTATCATGTTGTAACAACCCATGTCAACCATCTTTCTCCTTAATATTTGGTTAATAAAAGTAACCCCTTAGAGGTTTAGAATGGATAATATAAAGCTCATTATAGTAAAGCTATTTCCTTTGGTTATATACAAACCAATAGGGGTCTAATTCCCCACAACATATTAATCTATTCAATTGATTCTCAATTACTATCAAATTTGCTTCCTAAATTTGATCCAAGATTCATTCCACTACTTTCCAAAATCTATCAATTCTCTTCCCAAATGTGAGCTAAAGATGCATCAAATATCCTACACAATTTTTGTATTTCAATCCAAGGTTAGCTCTCAAATCAACTCATTTCCATAACTGGATCCCAATATGCATTCAGTTATTTCATCCTCTATCATAAAGTTTGCAAGAATGCATTTGTATACCGTTATCCAAATTTTCCCAAAATTTGATCCAACTTAATCTCTAATTATCTTGCTAATTTGGTTATCCACATTCAATCCCAAGATTATTTCGCTTATCTCCATATGATATCAAATTTACCTCCAAGATTTGTTTTATACTATTCAATTAATCTCTCAAAAGAGGGAAACCCCATAAATTCCCATAAATCATCTAGCATCAAGGTCCATCTCTAAATAATTTACTTTCCTAATCCCAATCGACATGAATGCCATTCCTTTGTTTGTCAGGGACATTTGGAAGAGTCCCATACCTCTTCTTGGATGGACACCAAGATCATCCATACTTCTAGTGGATTCCATTCAATAAAAATCTCATAATAAATCATAGTATGTATTTTACATACAAAATCTATAATTTCACTAAAATCATTACTTCCATTTACTTCTCACATTTAACATAGAAAATCACCAAGCATGAATAAACAATTCATTCATCATTAATATTTTCATAACAAGGATTAATTCTTAATCCCATTCATCATTTGTTTGGATTACACCAAACAAAAGGAAGAGTCCCATACCTCTTCCCAAGGAATGGACACCAATCCATCCTTCCCATAACTAGAAGATATTTTTCATACTTCTAGTTGATTAAATTCATTTACAATTTCTATTATAAGCTATATAATGGAATAAAAATGTAAATACATATAAAATTGGTATAGACTTTGTAATCATAATGTCCAATATTATTGGACCTCAATTCAACAATCCATAAGATACATTCCATATCCTTATAGATCATGACAAAAACTATATAATATTTACAATATTAAAGAAATTATATCTATAACACATATACAACTTATAAGATCTATAACTTCATTTAATATCATTTGATTTCTAAATTTAATAGGAAAACCCAATATCATTTGATTTCTACATAAAGTCATTTAAAACTAACATTTACAAAGACAAGTTATAAAGGAAGAATTAGATGAGTCACTTTGTATCTAAAATTCATCCTTCTTATCTAAAATAAGTATCCAATAATATTTGGTTTCTATACTTTAGTAAACCAATCAACTCTACTTCAATTAAATCAAAATTGCTATTTACAAATAGGAAGGAAATATTCCTATTAAATTGTAAAGCCATTATCTATTCTAATTTCATAAGTTAATTGAGTATACAATCTTTTATAAATCTCCATAGGGTTTTTCCTTCACTAAGTGGTATATATAACTATGTGGATCATATATCAACAAAATCATATTCAATAAATTTATGATAGCATCTATTCCTATAGACTTATAATCACCATTCCTATTCATAAGTTTGGTAGGGTTATTATATAAACATTAAACCCTTAGAAGAGTTTGGCACAACAAACCATGATATAATGTCATATATTGGATTCACACAGGTGATGTTTTTATCACAACTCTCCCTAATTTTCACACATCAATATATCCCATTCATGCCGGGAGTTGAGCGATAAGAATCAAATTAGAAATCCAAACAAAGCATTAGCGCTAATTAATGATGTTGGGTATCTTCGAGCAGTATGAATTATCTTTCATATTACATAACCAATACCAACATCCTTTTCATTATGAAGAACATACACCACACGTCGCTAGAGCAGGGATAATTTCCTCGTTTTTAGGCTATGAATCAATAGTGATTAATCAAAACAATCATCATGGTATGCCTTACGGCTAACTAGGGCCATACAAAATTATTGAACAACAATACTCTACAGCAGACAAACAAGGGCAAAGATTCAATCTTAGTTATTGATTTTTAGGGTTGCATAATTAACGAAGCTTGACACAGATAGTAGAAGGAGTATTAGAGTGGAATAAAATTCTAACATAGATGCAGTTTGGACTAAGAAAATACCACCAATATTCACATCCTATCGCACTATTAGTTACACTATGACATCCTGGGTTATGTTTCATATTTGACTATATTTAATCCATGGAATTGTACCAAGTCAAATCTTGAAGCTGCGCACAGGCTACCAAAAATTGGATGTGGATTTCTATCCTGAGTGGAATTATCTCATGAGTAGAGGTAACATTTTGATTATAGGTATCTTTCAGGTGCATGCATCTAAAGGCTTATACAATTCCAACGTAGGTCTAAGTTAAGCAAGGTACTCAGTATAGGTTCTCATCATAACAGAGTCAAGACTGCCTCTTAGCACAGATGGAGAATTCGGATAGAAATCCATTCAGACGAGGGACTAGCATCAAGACATGCATCACAATAGGAATGCTATAAAAAAAATATGTAGAACAAAGTAATACATTACCCTCAAGTTCATTATCGACATGGTATCTTAGATTCACACTGTAATATTAAGGCATGGTAACTCTTCAAAGATGACTGGTTTATAACACACGTAAGCAGGGAGGGACAGAATAAGTCCTTAATCTTTTAAAAGCCACCTAAAATGGACATGAAGGCCTCATAATCGAAATCATTTTTAGACCAAACTATTTTGTACAAATTGCTTTCAAACTCCATTAAAGAAAACTATATAGACAGAATTACTTTATTGCATTTCATAACAAGCAAGAGTCAAAGTTAATCAACGTGGAAAGCTCCAACCTGGAACGCCAGCAAGGGGTGACTCCTACTCGATTTGCTCTTCTCCTCTAGCTTCCTCTTTCTTCTCTAGTCTATCCTCCCAGCATAACTCCGCATAGCCTAACCCTTTTTTTTCTCAATTTCAATGGTAATTTATAGCTCTCTTTCTTCTTAGAAAAGAAAGATGTTTCTAAATAAATATTTTATTTATTTTATTTTTGCTTTCTTTCTTTCAAAAAATATGCTTCTTTATTTATTTTATTTTTGCTTTCTTTCTTTCAGAAAATATGCTTCTAAATATATTTATATATATTTTATTTATCTTCTTTTTCTTATCCCATGAGCAGGTTGTCTTTAATATATATTATTTTAATGGAAAGGAAATCCATAGAGATAAGAGAAGAATCTTATCCATTATTTCAACCTTCCCATAATAACCATGTGAAGGAAAGATTTATTATTTAAATCTACAAGATAGTTTTTTTTTTTAATCCAATCAAAATTGAACTAGTTTATAAAAAACAACCTACCTAATTTCCTTCTAAAATGAAGGTAATTAAATTAATTAAGAATATTTAAAAATTAAATCTCTACCCTTGAAATTTACCGTTTTAATGCCCATTTAATATTTTTCACCTAAGCATTAATTGACTTCATAGAGATACCAACCTAGTAAATAAGTCCTATTCCAATACGTAGAAGGGCTTACCATAATAGGTCATGACATACTACCCCCCTTAGACTGAACACAATACCCTATTTTTGCTAAGTTCAAGAGGTAGGAAGGGTATATAATGCAACAATGTATCCTTTAGAACCTAAAATATGTCAATAAAGCATTAACTATTCTAAATTAGCAATCATAGGCAACCATGTAATCTCAAGTTTACCCCATTATTTTATATTTCTATGGATGATATTTGATAGCTCTTGCTATCGTCGTCCTACTCGATGCATCCATATATGGTAACCATCCATGTCATTACCCATAATATGGCATCATTAAACTTATTGTATCTCATTCCTGGTGGTTGAGTAATTCTTCCCACCTATGAGAGTACCAGGACCTGTAATGCAACAAGAATATCAGTAGTACCATGTCCTATATGCAAATAAACATTCATATTGTCTTATAGATATTGATACATCCATCAATACATACAGGTCATTTTACATATCACAAAATCAATACATTCATTAATGCATATATATGTCATCAAAGCATCATCTAAAGCAATATAATTTAGCAATAATAGTATTACATATGGTTTTCAAACAAGAGAAATAGTCTTTTATTTCTTCCACTTTTTCTCAAGTGGAATTTTTTTTTGCATAGGTTCTACTAGACCTTGCATTATTTAATGTTCCACTTCCTTATAGTCTTGGGTTTAAACTCTAGAATTTTAGTTGATTCCATTGTAATGACTAAGGGATTCACCATCATTCATGGATTTTGTGATTCATCACAATTTTACTTGTTTCTGCATGTTGTGGGCATTTTTTTTTTGCATAATGTTGTCCTTTACATGTAAAGCATCCCCCCAGAGGACCTACATGTTTCTTTCCTTTTTTTGCACAATGGAAGATGATTCTTGTAACTTATTAGTCTCGATTTTCTAGAGTCCCTTCCTAAAGCAAACTTGTTTCTTTTTTTTATTTTGTTCTTGCTCCCACTTCATAAAACCAACACTCTTTCTCTTCCTTAAAATTTATCGTTTGGGTTCTAATAAAATGGCATAATTGAAAATAGGTCTCTTTTCTTGTGAATTGGACTCAAGTTGCAATGTCCTAGATTTAAAATTTTGAGCTTCCAAGTTATCTATCAGTTGGCCCCATTAGACCATTTATTTCTTAAGGTTATTTACTTTTTCTTCCAACTCAAAATTCATCGCAAAAAGGTCCTCTACCATTTTACATAATATTTTCAACTTCCCTCCAGGAATTTCTTTTTTTTTTCTCTCTTTTTTTTGGTTTTTTGGTGTGGGCTCCTCAAGTTGTAATTTCTAACTTCTATCTCATATCATTAATATTTAAATTGCTAAAAGTTACCTTTGTTCATGACTACTATTGCTAGTCTATTAAGGCTATAATGAACTAGCTTACTCATGGAATAGTCACTTCTTATATAAAAATACACGTTTATGAATTTCTAGAGTTTAGTCTACTGACACACCAAACATGTTGCTATACAACATATTTTAATGCTTAAATAGCGCAAAGCACATCTACTAAATTACTACAAAGCAAGATGATATCTTCAACCATGGTAAAGGTTCAGGTTGTAGCTATCTCTGGGTGAACCGTTGCTAAACAAAATAGCAATCCACCAGAATTCGTCATGGTTGAGATGTTTGGCTTCTTGGCCAAAGGTCAAATTGTAATGAGAATTAATTAAATAAAACATTCTTTTATCTTGTCTTGTGTACTATAGTATGCCAAATTTAGATATAACCATAATTTAATCCAAGAACATCTAAAGTCCGATGATGGGTATTTCTACGACTACGCTCTTCAGATTATATCGGAGATCTTTATCTTCTTTTAGGCTATCTCTAGGGACTAAATTTTAACTCACTACATAATATTTCACTTCAAGCCATTTGGCCTAGATACTTAGCAATTAACAAGTTATCCATGATAATTTAATGACCTTAACCTAAGTGATCCTTTAGTGGATTTAAACCGACCTATGGTTTATACTTGAGAATAAGGATTGAGTACGTCAAAAGACTTAGATTCCGAGTATTTTCCCAAAAGAGTCTAAGGTACATCGCTTAAAACCCATAGAAGGAGGGTTCACTTAGCTCTTCCACTTTCGAATGACTATGGATCTATTCATGGGAGAAAGGAACTCAGACATCGACAATCTCAAGTACTGACCTTGTCCTTACCAAGAGTGCATTATTTAGAGTTGTGGAATTTTATGTTTTGAGTTTCTGTTATGTTTTATTTCATGCTCAAATATTTTACTAACCTAGAACTAGTGAGATTCTACTAGTTAGTCTAGGCTATGATACCAACTGTAACAACCCCATTTGTTACCACCATTTTTTTTTACATATTCATATTTCATGAGGCAAGGGACATAATCATGAACTAATATAGAATCATTCCATTTGGATTGTAAGATATCAAGGCAAATAACATCAAGAGATATTAAGACTTGATTAGAGTCACTCTTGAGTAGAAGTGATCATCTTCTATGAAACCCTCATACCACTCGGATATGAGAATGCTAGCCAAGTGATTGGTTTCATCCCTCTTAAAAGGGAAATCATCCTTAACCATATTGTCTGCTAGGTCTAGTATATAGGTGAATGCCTTGAATATGGAAACCCATCATAATGAAATAACCTCAACAATGGTTATTCATAGATCTTAGATCCAACCCAACATCTTCCCGATAGGGTTACTAAGATACAAAATCACTATATGTGATCAATTCATAAAATCCTTGGAATGTCATCTTAAGAATGGTTATATAACCTTTTATATCTTAAGGTATATTTCATCCATTTATTTAGACATATTTTTTTTGTTATATGCATGAATCAATTAAATTCATTACAAGAGGTATTAAATAGCCATCATGGGAGTACCTACACCTCATGTACCTTTGTTTATCAACTCAGAATGTAAGATCTATCTTGGTTTACAACTTAAGTCTAATACCATCCATGAATGTTTATGTAGTGATCATAACCCAATTAATACTTAAGGAATAGAATCCATTACTTTATTATTCTTGATATTGTAGCATACATGAGATATCCAATTGAGCAAGATTTACATTCTATTACATTCTACTTTTTCTCATCCATAAAACCATTGAATACATCAAGTGCTAGTTGTTGAAAGGTAAAGCTAGCTAACTACATCATTCATAATTACTCAATACATTCCAAAAAATAATTGACATAATCATATATCATTAAATCATCAACATATTAAAGTTAAGCATACATTCCTTGCATCATAGTACACATTGACATAATCTAAGAATTGCAAAACTATTTCATCAAGTATTTAACCATATCATCCACTTAAAATAATTTCATTTTGAAATAAAAGCAATATGCACAAGAATTAACACATCAAACCACAAATAGAGTGACACAATGTTTATCCTAGGAATCCTCATGGGGAATAAACCCAGCCTCCAAAATATGTACTTTCCTCATATTCATAAACTTAAGATGTCAAATATTATATATATAGAAGGGCCACTATGGGTCCCTTTCAATCAATTATACATGGTAAGGAATACAACCGTTCCTTATCAAATTCATGATGCAATTAAGGAATTTTTCTAATTCCCTTCTCTAAGTCATCATTATATCATTAAGGTATTTACCATACCAATAAGGTATCCATATATCCTTTTAAACTCATGATGCAATTAAGGAATCTAATGATTCCTTCCTCTAAGCCATCCTAAGAATTTTTATATGTTTATGATAATCATCGAAATATTATTTTGGAGAAGTCATATCGATGTTAGAGAGAACCATATATATTCCTTCAAGAATGAATTTCAATTTCATTATATACATAATTGACACAAATTCAATCTATGAATTAAAGTACCATACCTTTAATTCATTAATAAACCATTCTTCCTAAGTTAATAATTTAAGCTAATAATCTATCATTTCATGATTGTATCTTGTTGTAACAACCCATGTCAACCATATTTCTCCTTAATATTTGGTTAATAAAAGTAACCCCTTAGAGGTTTAGCATGGATAATATAAAGCTCATTATTCTAAAACTATTTCCTTTGGTTATATACAAACCAATTGGGGTCTAATTCTCCACAACATATTAATCTATTCAATTGATTCTCAATTGCTATCAAATTTGCTTCCTAAATTTGATCCAAGATTCATTTCATTACTTTCCAAAACCTATTAATTCTCTTCCCAAATGTGAGCTAAAGATGCATCAAATATCCTACACAATTTTTGTATTTTAATCCAAGGTTAGCTCTCAATTAAATTCATTTCCATAACTAGATCCCAATATGCATTCAGTTATTTCATCCTCTATATTAAAGTTTACAAGAATGCATTTGTATACCGTTATCCAAATTTTCCCAAAATATGATCCAACTTAATCTCTAATTATCTTGCTATTTTAGGTATCCACTTTCAATCCCAAGATTATTTTTCTAATCTCCATATGATATCAAATTTACCTCCAATATTTGCTTTATACTATTCAATTAATCTCTCAAAAGAGGAAAGCCCCATAAATTATCTAGCATCAAGGTCTATTTACTTTTCTAATCCAATCAACATGAATGTCATTCCTTTGATTTTCTAGGATGTTTTGAAGAGTCCCATACCTATTATTGGATGGACACCAATATCATCCATACTTCTAGTGGATTCCATTCAATAAAATATCGTAAATAATCATAGTATGTATTTTACATACAAAACCTATAATTTCACTAAAATCATTACTTCCATTAACATAGAAAATCACTAAGCATGAATAAACAATTCATTCTTCACTAATATTTCCATAACAAGGATTAATTCTTAATCCCATTCATCATTTTTTTGGATAACACCAAACAAAAGGAAGAGTCCCATACCTCTTCCGAAGGAATGGACACCAATCCATCCTTATCATGACTAGAAGATATTTTTCATAATTCTAGTTAATTAACTTCAGATACAATTTCCATTATAGCATATATAATGAAATAAAAATGTAAAATATATAATTTTACTTTGTTCGTTCAATTATTCCCTATTCAAAATCCATAATATTTCCATGTCTTATAGATCATGACAACAAACTAATATTTACAATATTAAATAAATTAGATCTATAAAACAGATACAACTTATAAGATCTATAACTTCATTTAATATCAATTGATTTCTAAATTTTAATAGGAAAATCCAATATCATTTGATTTCTACATAAATGCATTTAAAAATAATATTTACAAAGACAAGAAATAAAGGAAGAATTAGATGAGTCGATTTGTATCTAAAATTCTTCCTTCTTATCTAAAATAAGTCTCCAATAATATTTGGTTTCTATACTTTAGTAAACCATTGAACTCTACTTCAATTAATTCAAAATAGCTATTTACAAATAGGAAGGAAATATTCTTGTCAAATTGTAAAACCATTATCTATTCTAATTTCATAAGTTAATTGAGTATACAGTATTTTATAAATCTCCATAGGGTTTTTCCTTCACTAAGTGGTATATATAACTATGTGGATCATATATCAACAAAATCATATTCAATAAATTTATGATAGCATCTATTCCTATAGACTTATAATCACCATTCCTATTCATAAGTTTGGTAGGGTTATTATATAAACATTAAACCCTTAGAAGAGTTTGGCACAACAAACCATGATATCATGTCATATATTGGATTCACACAGGTGATTTTTTTATCATAACTCTCCCTAATTTTCACACATCCGTATATCCCATTCATGCCAGGAGTTGAGCGATAAGAATCAAATTAGAAATCCAAAAAAAGCATTAGTGCTAAGTAACGACATTGAGTATATCTGAGCAGTTTGAATTATCTTTCATATTACATAACTAATACCAACATCCTTTTTTCTATGAAGAACATACACTACACGTTGTGGGAGTAAGGATAATTTCCTTGTTTTCAGGCTATGAATCAACAGTGATTAATAAAAACAATCAACATGGTGTGCCTTACGACTAACTAGGGCTATAAAAAATTATTGAACAACAATACTCTATAGTAGACAAACAAGGCCAAAGATTCAAGCTAAATTATTGATTTTTGAGGGTTGCACAATTAAAAAATCTTGACACAGATGGTAGAAGGAGTATTAAAGTGGAACAAAATTCCAGTATCGATGTAGTTGAACTAATAAATCTACCACCAGTAATTACATCCTACCATTCTATTAGTTAGATGACGACATCCATGGTTATGTTTTAGATCTGACATATATTTGATCCATGGAGTTATCCTGAGTCAAATCTTGAAGCTACGTATAGGCTACCAGAAAAGAGACGTAGACTACTGGGTTGAGTGGAATGGTCTCACAAATGGAGGAAACATTTTTATTGTAGGTATCTTTCAGATGCATGCATCTAAAGGCTTATACAATTCCAAAATAGGTCTAAGTTAAGCAAGGTACTCGGTACAAGTTCTCATCACAATAGAGTCGATACTACCTCTTAGCATAGATGGAGAATTCAGATAGAAATAAGTTTAGACGAGGGACTAGCATCAAGACACGCGTCACAACAAGAATTCTATAAACAAATATCTAGAACAAAGTAATACCTTGCCCCCAGGTTCATTATCGACATAGTATCTTAGATTCACACTGTAATATTAAGGCATGGTAACTCTTCAAATAAGACTAGTTTATAACACACATAAATAGGGAGGGACAAAAAAATTCCTTAATATTTTAAAAACCACCTAAAATGGACATGGAGGCCTCATAATTGAAATAATTTTTAGAATAAACTATTTAGTGCAGAATGCTTTTCAAACTCCATTGAAGAAAATTATACAGACATAATGGCTTTATTTCATTTCATAACAAGCAAGAGTTAGAGTAAATCAAAATGGAAGGCACCAACCTAGAACTCCAGCAAATTGAATGCCTCCCCATTCTTTCTTCTCCAGCCTAGCCTCCCAACATAACTCTGCATAGCCAAACCCTTTTTTTTTTTTAATTTTAATGGTAATTTATAGCTCTCTTTCTTCTTCGAAAAGAAAGATGTTTCCAAATTTTATTTATTTTATTTTTGCTTTCTTTTTTTCAGAAAAGATGCTTCTAAATATATTTATATATTTTATTTATCTTCTTTTTCTTATCCCATGAGCAAGCTATATTTAATATATATTATTTTAATGGAAAGTAAATCCATAGATACAAGAGAAGAATCTTATCTATTATTTCAACCTTCCCATAATAACCATGTGAAGGAAATATTTATTATTTAAATCTACAAGATATTTTTTTTTTATTCCAATCAAAACTAAACTAGTTTATACCCAAAAACAACCTTCCTAATTTCCTTCTAAAATGAAGGTAATTAAATTAATTAAGCATATTTAAAATGTAAATCTCTACCCTTGAAATTTACCATTTTAATGCCCAATTTAATATTTTTCACCTAAGCATTAATTGACTTCACAGAGATACCAACCTAGGAAATAAGTCCTATTCTCATACGTAGAAGGGTTTGCCAAAACAGGTCATGACATGAAGCCATACCTTTAGCCTCAACAAATGGAGTCCAAGTCTCCAATTTTATCATCAAGTGGATCCTTAGCCATTATGGCATTCCTTTTGTGCTAATATATGATAATGGAACACCCTTTAAAAATAAGCATATCTAGAAATGTTATGCTAAATACAAGATTCATGACACATGGCCTATGCCTTATTTTCCTTAAGGTAATGGCTAGGATAAAGCTTCTAATAATCATATTGTGAAAAATATTAAGAATCATTCTAGAAAAACTAAAATATATTAACATCTATAGTTGTATATTGCCTTATGGGCCTATCACACTAGTGTTAGGAGGACTCCCACTAGTGTGATACCCTATTCTTTGGTCTATAGAACCAAATAAATTCTCCTATTTGATCTAAATATACCTTTCCTGTGCATATTATTGTAGGATACCTCTATAGGAGATTAATATCATCTTGTCTATCTTAGCCAACTAGAAATGCTTGATAAAAAGTAGATCCATACCTTAGAAAAGCTAAGGGTTTACTAGTAAAGGCTTAAACCTACCTATAACAAAAAGGTATGATATCAATCATTTGAAGTTGATAATCTTGTACTTAAAAAGAATTAGAACAATACCAATGTCAAAGCAAAGCTCAAAGGTAAATTTGAGCCTATTTGTCTAGGTCTATACATTGTAATCATTAAGTATGGTTCATGTGCTTATCGCCTCACCATGCTTGACAACAAATACCTTAAAGAACCAATGAACATAATACATATTAACTAATATTATATTTATTTGCATCAATTACTTTTTATTACATGCTTGCATCTATGTGAATTTGTATTTATCTGCATGCACATGCCTATCTCTACTTAAACTACCTATTGCACACCAAGTTAAATATTCACAATGGTAGACAAATGATGATCCTAAATAGGATATATTATTCCCTTTTATTTACTAGGTGATTTATGTGATATGATTCTCTTAGACCCATATTATGATTCAATCATGGTTTGCACAACATAATACATCTCAAAACTCTATCATTTGGTTTAACCTCAAACTCTATCTTCATATATTCTTCTATCCCAAATATCTTGTCACATGATGAATACTATAAGATTTACAAGTAATGATGGCAATATCAATCTTATAAATCTCATCATATACTATGAGGTTCATAGGTATTGACAACACAATCACTTCATCTTCTATCATCATAATATATTCAACCTCATATATATGTACTTAAGCAATGATACTAACTAGAGGTCTATTTGTCAAGTGTCAATATTTAATGTTGATAAGGTTGTAAATATGTTTGACTATTTAATCCTCCTTATCTTTATTTCACATCAATATATTTTCTTCAATTAAAATAATAAATATTGTAAGTTTTTATAGAATTTGATGATGAATTCTATCACTTCATCTTCATCAAATATTCTACATCACTTCTTGCCACATGATGAATACTATGAGGTTCATACATATTAATGGTAAGATAAATCTTCTCATCCCTTGTGTATCAACATGTGTGGAAGAAATTAGGTTGATGATATATTCTTGTTTCCACTTGGGGGAATAATATATTATCACATCAATATCTAATCAAAAGTCCTCTATGAGTAAAATCAATCAAATTAGAAGTCTCATAAGTATTATTTAAAGGAAAATTTATGAAAGTTAAATTAGAAGTCCCCTAGGAAAAGCTAAATCAAAATTCCTCTAAGCAAAGCTAAATCAAAATTCCTTTAAGTAATGCTAAATTAGAAGTCCTCCAGTCCAAGAAGAAGTTTTTTAGATGTTTTTTAAAGGAAAATCTATTTTACAACTTTAAATAAATCATAAAATGCTCCTTAGATATTTTCTTATTGGAACTAAAAATAAAATATATTTTGTATCTTAGCTAAAGTCCCCCTTAGGGTAAATCTCTAATATTTATTTGTACATATTTATATATAATTATAAATTTTTTTATCATAACAAGCTAACTAAAGTCCCCTTGGTCAAGCTAGCTAAAGTCCCCTTGGGAAAATTTCTATATATAGTTGTACATAATTATATATATATATATATATATATATATATATATATATATATATATATATATATATATATATATATATTATTGATATTGTATCATAACTAAAGTCCCCTACATCTGCACATATTTATACCATAGCGACACCTATTAGCATTATATAAAATCCCTCTTATATGCATCACTTAATCATATATTTAGCATGTATCTATCATCATAAACCCTTGAGAGCTACTCATTTATTTTCAATCATCATGGTTACAAGTGAGGAGCAAGAGAGGGGGAAAGGATGAGAGGAAGAGGGTTAGGGAGGCTATGAGGGTGTGGAAGGGTTCCCTTATTATGGAGCTCTAGTTTTGGTTTTGTTTTTGACATACCAGTGGGCTTGGAGCCTACAGGGATTGGTGTGGTTCTGAATCCCTTAGTTCCAACCATTATTGGGAAGTATCTTCTATTTCTCCCATCTATGAAACCTATTCTAGGTAGGAAAAGTTTTCTCTTGGTCTATTTTTTGGATGGGATTTTATTTTTTGGAAGGAAATATGTTGTTTGCATATGTATTTCCTAGTTGCTTAGTTTAGTTGTGCATAGGATCTTGGGTGATCCTGGTTTTTTTCTACCTGAGAACATGGATCCTATATTTGTGGATCCTGAGATGTTCTTGTAGGCTTTCCCTTCTATGGCCTTTGGGTTAGGTAGGAAGAAGTTTTAAAATTCTTATTTTTATGTGAGAAGGAGTTTGAATGATTGTAGTTTCTCTACTAGCCCTATATTTTTTCATCTTAAGATCACAGATCCTTTTTTTATGGATTGTGTGAGGTTTTCGTAGGTAATCATCTTCATGGATTTTATTATAGGAGGAAGAAAGACTCAAATATTTAAAGTTTATGTGAGCAATGTCTTAGCTACTAGTGGTTCTACTAATGCACCTAGATATTTTGTGCTTGAGTTCATGCATCCAGAGTTAGTGGGTCCTGATTTTTTTCTTTAGGCAATCCCACCCATGGTCTTTAGTCAGATTTGGATTAGTCGAGGTCTTTTCATGGACCTGGCACTTTGTTTCTTTCGTAATCAATGTAGAGAGGGTAGGTGCCTTCCTCTTCCAAGAAGGTGCCAAGCATAAGTAGGTGCCTTCTTCTTCCAGGAAGGTGCCAAGGAAATACAAGTGCCTTCCTCTTCCAATAAGGCACCAAGGAAAGACAAGCGCCTTCCTCTCCCAAGAAGGCGCCAATAGAAGGCCAGCACCTTCCTCTTCCAGGAAGGTGCCAAAGGAAAAGAAGTGCCTTCCTCTCATGGGGAAGGCATTGACAGGAAGGTGCCACTAGAAGGCAAGCACCTTCCTCTCATGGGGAAGGCATTGAAAGGAAGGTACCACTAGAAGGCAAGCGCCTTCCTCTCACAGGAAGGTGCCAACAGAAGATAAGCGTCTTCCTCTTCCAGGAAAGTGCCAATGGCAGTAAGGTGCCTTCCGCATAGAGAAGGTGCCCGACATACTTAGGAACCTTCCTCATAGGGAAGGTACCCCTATTCTTCGCTCGTTGACCAGAAAAGCATGACGTGGACAATAGAGACTGGTGCAGTGCCAACTCTACATCATGTAGAGTTAAATTGGGGATCACACCGACATATGAGAACGTACTACCAATGCCAAGCAAAGCACAAACCAATCAATGAACAAACCACCATTAGAAATGAATGCCAGTTTTAGCAGACGATCACATTTACCAGACTTTCTTAATTTAGTCTGGAATGAATCGACTGTTATAACTTATTTGTAACAGAAGATCTTCGGGTGTGTTATATAAACACACACAGACCTCTCTGATGATATATAGAATATTTTGATAGTCAATGTAGAGAGATAGATAGAATAAGCATTATAATACTTTGATAATTATAATACAGTTCTAAGAGTTTCTAAGTGCATGTTCAGCTAGGAGGAAGCTGATGGAGCCTGGGCCCACTCCAAGCCAGTATTTTTTCCCCTATTTTTCCTGTGTTTTCTAGATTAGTTTACCGCTTTTATAAGATTTTTTATCGCATTGTTATTTCTAGTATTGCAATAGGTTTATTTCTAGGAATGCATGAATATTTCCTTTCTATAGATTTAATTATTTTTACGTAAATTATTAAGGAGTGTATGAATGATTGACGACCGTTAAAACACCCCCCAATAGTAGAACTAGCAGACTCATCTCAAGTGGTATTGTGAGCAATCTTGTTCAAGACCCTTCGCAAGTTTACAAAGCTCCCTGGGTTGATAAATTAAATGCATGGGCATGTGACAAAAGTAGGAATGAAGTTAACCTTGTTTGGCCCACAACATTTTTGGCACCATTGCTGGGGAAGCATATCAACTAGATTATTTACAATACCTAGAAACCTTCCATCTAACCTTGTACAAGTTCTTCGAGAAGAAGAGGACCTGACGGTAAGTTTATAAAAACCAATCCACTAGAACCTGAGTCAGCCGAACATTCTAAATTTGAATTAGACTCACCCGACCCACCACCAGCAATCCATTGGAGTGAGGATCCACACTTTGTGCAAAGTGCCTCCTCATCCCATCAACTTGGGGAAGAACGAATCATCATAAATCCCTTGTTTAATAGGACACCCTTAGAGGAAGCCCTATTGTGGAAATCTATAGAAGATCAGATGATAACACCAGACAACTTTAGAGCCTTGACTCAGAAAGTCTTAAATGATCGTAAAGCCATAAATACTACATTAGAGACCACATTTCCTAAAAAAATGGCTGACAATAAAGAAGTATCATCTGTATTTAGTTTCTCGATTGATGAAGGAGTAGGAGATACCATAATGAAAAACATATCCCCTACTCACCTTTCGACCTTCATAGGATACCCAACTGAGGACCCTAAAATATTTTTATTTAAGTTTGATGTCTTATGCAAGTCTGTGGACTACAAATATGATACACAAAAGCTGAAACTCTTTCCTTCCACATTGGATGATGTAGCTCTATGGTGGTTCATCGATATGGGAGACAAACACATTGCCACTTGGGATCAAATGAAGAAGCTCTTTTTAGAGCAATACCAAGATTTTGGGAGAGCAAGAGACTCCAAAGAAGAGGTCCTGAGCATGACACAAAAAGAATATGAGTCTCTCAAGGAATACTAGGAGAGATTCAACTTCAATATTCAATGATCTCCTCACATGAAACTATCTGATAAGTCCCTCAAAAGCATATTTTTGAGAGGACTTACCAATGAATCACTAGAGGCTCTTAACATGATTTTTGGAGGTGATGTCTACCAGCATGCTATGGAAGACATCCGACAACTATGTCGAAACTACTCAAGAAGGAGAGGCAAGACCACTTCTAGAACCATGAAAGTGACTACTTCAGTCACAAAGACAAAAATAGGTAACATGCTGGAAGATTTAAAGAGCGAAATTCTCTCATCTTTAGCATTGCAAATGGATACGCTTCTGTTAGAGAAAAAGAAGCAATAAAACGAAGTAGCATTGGATTATTTTTGTCCAAAATGTAGATGGAAGCATGCAAATAATGTATGCCCAGAGAACAAAGTTAGAGTATGCACAATTTGTAGGTTGAACCATAAAACTTGATTGTGCCCGCAACTGCCCAGTAATCAGGAAGATGCTGAAAGCATGGATGCCTATTTCATAGGTAATCAAAATATTTGGCCACAACCCCTTACGAGGAATATGCCAACCAGAATGTCTTCATATGGGGGAGGACCATACATGCCCCAAGGCCCACCTCAACCACCTAACATGGGGTGGTGGAGGCCATCACCTTGGTCCAACGCATCCCCAGTAGCATTCCTAAACCAGTAGCCATGGATGCCATATCCATATCATGGGTAGCAGTGGAGAGGCCACACTGCATGGAATCAGGATCCATAGAATGTAGCACCAGCTCACCCCCAACAAAATTTATAGGCATTGCTAGCAGTGAGACTTGCGTAGCTACCCGCACAACCGATGGCAAATCCTAATAACAGGGTGAACCAACCAACATACAATGTGGAGGGTGAGATGTATCCGATGTACCATATTCAGCTTAGGTCTGGTAGACAGCTAGGAGTAGGAATGCCTCCACTGGTAGAAGAGGAGGAAGAGGTAGGAGAAACACTTCTTGTAGAAGAGGTGATAGAAGAAACGCCTGAGAGAGCAAAGGCTCCATTTCCAAATCAGCTACAAGATTAGAGGAAAGTAACGTAGTCGAAGTTTGATATCTTGTCTAGCTTGAAGAACCTCACCATGACAATTACATTATTTCAAGCCATCCGAGATGTTTTGATATATACCAAGGCAATAAGAGAGATGTGTATAAGGAAGCCAGGATGAAGAGAAACCCAGATTATCAATTTCATGGGTAAACTAGCAGATTTTATGATGGGCAAAATGTGACATCCTAAGTATGCAGACCCGGGAAACCCGGTGTTGACTATAAAAATTGAGGGACATTCCCTGTCCAATATGTTGGTCGATATCGGAGTAGCCATCAATGTAATGCCTCAGGAGACCATGTAGAGGCTACAACTCATGAACCTAAAACCCACTATGATAGTGCTACAATTGTCCGATCGATCGACCGTGGCATCGAAAGGAATGTTGGAAGACGTAATAATAACAGTCAATGCATGGGAATACCCAGCTGCATTTTTAGTCTTGCAATCTAAAACTAGGCTGGGCAGTTACCCACTAATCTTGGGAAGGCCATGGCTGGAAATAGCTGATGCTTACATCAGCTATTGGGATGGGCTGATGACCATATTCGATGGATGAAATGTTAAAAGGTTGACTATTTCACCCCCAGTGCAGTCCGTCGACTCATTAGGAGAACCCATGTTGACCGAGCATGAAAATCCTTAGCTATCCATGATCCAGCTGGTGATGACGTTGGATGAATTGATAGAAGAAGATGAAGATGATGCTATTATGGAGTTCCTTCATAGGGAGTCCTCCATCTCCGCACCTAGATCATCATTTGCTGGTGCCCAAGATCACCACGTTTAGAAGATACATGTTGGGCCAGGAAGAACATTGAATTTCAGTAGTGGGTTGACTCCCACACAATTGACGAAAGTAGAAGAGCTCCTAGTTAGACACCAATAGGTATTTGCATGGGATTACTCGGATATAAAGGGTATCAGCCCAGAGATCTATACCCATCGTATATACCTAGATGATCAAGCAACTCCAAGCAGGCAACCACAGAGAAGAATGAATCTGACAATGAAAGACATTATCAAGGAAGAATTACAAAAAATCTTGACTGTCGGATTCATCTATCCAATTTTTGACAATGAGTGGGTATCACCGTTAGTGGTAGTCCCTAAAAAGAATAGGAAATGGCAAATCTATGTGGACTATAGAGCGTTAAATAAAGCGACCAAGAAGGACCACTTCCCGCTCCCGTTCATTGATCAAGTCTTGGATACACTCTCCAAGATGAAGTATTTCTCCTTCATGGATGGATTCAGTGGATACAACTAGATCCAGATAGGAGAAGAGGATCGGGATAGGACAATGTTCACCTGCCCATGGGGAACATTTGCCTATCGGGTATTACCTTTCGGATTATGCAACGCACCTGCCACCTTTCAAAGGGCAGTGCTTAGAATATTTTCAAACATGATGGGAGATGCAATAGAAGTATACATGGATGACTTCACCATCTATGGAGAAACCTTTGATGAAGCAATGAAAAACTTGGAAAGAGTGCTCGAAAGAAGCAAGGAAAACAATTTGTCCCTGAGCAATGAGAAATGCTTTATGATGATGCAAGAAGGCATCGTACTGGGACACCACCTCTTTGCATAAGGAATAAAGGTTGATAAAAGAAAAATTGAGGTCATCAGAGACCTACCCAGCCCCAGAACATAGAGAGAGGTGAGGATTTTTCTTGGATCATCCAGGTACTACCGGTGATTTATCGCCGAATTCAACAAAATTGCAAAACCATTGCACACTCTATTATCTAAGGATGTGGAGTTCAATTGGACATAAGACTATGAAGAAGCGTTTCAGTTTATTAAAGAGAAACTAATATCTATACCAATTTTAAGAGGACCAAATTGGGCCATACCATTCCATATCTACTGTGATGTATCCAATAATGTGATTCAAGCAGTCCTCAGATAGAAGGATGGCAAAGAATTTTACGCCATCTACTATGTCAGTAAAAACTTTGCAGTAGCCGAGATCAACTACATGGTGACGTAGAAGGAGTTCCTTATAGTTGTGAATGCCATAAAAAAATTCTGTCATTATATCACCGGGTATAAGGTATTTGTCCACACGGACCATGCGACCATCAGATACTTGATGAGCAAGCCAGCCATTGGCAGAAGAATTATTAGGTGGATCTTGTTACTGTAGGAATTCGACATCATAATAGTCGACAAACCAGGAAAAGACAATGTCATAGCAAATTTTCTATCTAGATTGATATCGACAGACCATACAACAGTGGAAGACTAGTTTTTGGATGAACATTTGTTCACCATTAGTGAGCAAATCCTGTGGTATGCATATATATCCAATTACTTGGCCATCGGAAGAACCTCACCTGCTCTCTCTTTCCAAGAAAAGTAGGCGGTCATAGAGAAAAGTGCATCATTCCTATGGATTGATGGCCTCATGTTCAAAATAGGACATGACCAGATTATAAGGAGATGCATAGTAGAATAGGAGTTCTCAGAAGTACTCAAAGCATGTCACGATGAACCATGCAGAGGACACTTTGTAGGGAAATGAACTGCCTACAAAATCCTACAAGTTGGGTACTTTTGGCCCACTCTATTCAAGGATGCGACTGTGTATGCCAGCAAGTGTGATGAATGCCAAATAATGGGAAGACCAACCCATCGAGATGAAATGCCCCTCTAGCCTTAGGTACACCTGGAACCCTTCGATAAGTGGGGCATGGACTTCATGGGACCAATTAATCCACCTTCAATAGTGAGGAGGTTTATTTTGGTCTGTATATATTACATCACCAAATGGTTTGAATTTCAAGAATTGAGAGATTCAAAAGAAAGAACAGTCACCGATTTCTTATTTGCCCACATTTTTACATGATTTGGGGTCCCTATAGAGATAACAATAGACCAAGGGCCTCAATTTACCTCCAAGTTGATCAAGGAGTTGATGGAGCAATACAGAGTTCAACATAATAAAACTACACCCTACCATCTGTAGGAAAATGGGCAAGTGGAAGTGACGAACAGAGAAATAGAGAACATCATAACGAATACCATGCAACAACACATAAAATATTGGGCTACATGGTTTTTGGAGAAATCAACCACAGGCTTCACACCCTTCCAACTGGTCTATGGGAAGAGTGCGATGATGCCCATTGAATTTGAAATCAAGACATTGAGGATAGCTTCAAAATTGAACTCGAGCTTGGATGACGCTTAAAAATAAAGGATTCAGAAACTAGATCAGCTGGATGAAATCCAAATGGATGCTTTGCAAAGAACAAAAATCATACAAAAGTAAAGAAATTAGTGGCATGATTGCCACATTAAACTGAAGTAGTTATAATAAGGAGAATGGGTGATGTTTTACGATTCCCAGTTCTAGGAAAGAAAAGATAAATTAATGCAAAGATGGATGGGACCGTATGAGGTGGTAGAGCTCATCAAGAATGAAGTAGTGCATGTTATAACAATTGATGGTAGCAAAATCGTGTTAACGGTCAATGGCCACCAACTGTGCCCCTATAACACATCTAAAACCTTACAGGTGGAATCTAGAATAGACATGGGGGAGACCCCATCTTGTTATATCTAGACCAAACTCTTAACAGGCGAAACGGTGGGCATGGAGGTGCTCACCAAAATTAGTTAATTTAGTTTTTTTCTTACAGTGTGTTTTGCAGAGACGATGCCCACATGCAAGCTATAGGCATACTAATATAGGGCCTAACAGGCATGAAATTCATCTAATTGCCTTTATTTTTCTTTATTTTCATTTGTTTTTTGTAGGTGTAGGACCTGACAACATGAGGAATAGGTATCTAGGAAACCAGGCCTGATTCAGCTCAGCATTCTGACACTGAAACTCGTAGGTAGAAGCTGAGGCAGTGTGAAGAAAGACTGAGAGGCTTTATCACCCTTTCCCAGTCAATCGCAACATGATTACCAAGAATAAAGTGCCTTCCACATCGATAAGGTGTAGAAGAAGGTGCCTTCCTTATGAAGAAGGTGCCCAACTAGAAGAAGGTGCCTTCCTTATAAAGAAGACACCCCGCCAGAAGAAGGTGCCTTCCTTATAAAGAAGGTGCCCAACCAGAAGAAGGCACCTTCCTTATAAAGAAGGCACCCAACCAGAAGAAGGTGCCTTTCGTATGAAGAAGGTGCCCCACTAGAAGAATGCGCCTTCCTTATAAAGAAGGCACACACAAAAAAAATAGGCACCTTCTGTGGCGGGAAGTTGCCACACAAAAAAAAAAAAAGATCTTGAGGCGCCTTCCACATCAGGAAGGCGCATACAGACCGAGGTTCCTTCCACCCCAGGAAGGCGCAGGTATACAACGGTGCCTTCCACCCCAAGAAGGTGCAGGTATACAATGGTGCCTTCCACCCCATGAAGGTGTAGGTATTCAATAGCGCCTTCCACATCGGGAAGGCGCACCCATTCAGAAGTACATTTCATAGTAGGAAGGCACCATCATCAAAAATGTGCCTTCCACCACCGAAAGGTGCATCCAATCAGAGACGCCTTCCACCACCAAAAGGCACATCCATTCAAAGAGCATCAATAACATCGGGAAGGCACCGTATAATCACCTTCAACATCAAGAAGGTGCCACATAAGCGCCTTCCACATTGGGAAGGTACCAAAGAGTGCCTTCCACGTATAGCCAACACTTAAGTCTCATGGATGCCTCGATCAAAACAAAATCACTACACAAATGAGTGGCATCGGATTACCATACCCCTCCCCTATGTCACAAATTAGCGAATCAATGCTCTTCACGATGCATGAAACACCAAATAAGGTATGTGCATACTAACTCAAATATTTATATAATTATTCATAAATTATGCAGTATCGAAAAAATATTGCCGTCATAAAAATCATATACCCCCATGGCCGGAACCATGTGCCAATGATATGGCTCAAAAGGTGTACCCTAGAATTAAATGCTAGGGTTAGGCACCTTACCTATAAGAAGGCACCTTCTTGAAGAAGTAAGGACCAAAAAAATAAGAAGCGCAGCAGTAAGGGAAGGCACCATGGGAGGAAGGTCAAAGAATCATGCGGTGAAAAAGAATGAGCCAAGCGATACAGAAGGAATCAGGGGGACGATCACAGTTCGAGGCTGAGGGATGGTTTGAATACTGTACCCTGGTCAGTTAGGGCCAAGATATGGAGGCATCCAAGGAATTCATTGCCTCCTTGAGGGGCGACGTAGCTCAGGTGTGAGGGGTAGAAATTTTGGTCATCCCAAAATACATCTCACAGGCGACTGGATTACCCCTCATAGGTGAATTCATATACAAAGGTGGACTACTGAAGACGTACGCCTAAGTGCTGCTGCTAGGAGAAAATGTGTAGATAGATAAGGAAGGGCTACCCAAAATCAGTCTTTGCATGAATCTATAGAATATATTCGAGTAGATTTCTTGATTCTTTACATGCACGGGTATACCCATTTGCACACTAACCATGTGCAGTTTTTGAATCACCTGGTGCATGGAAGGAAGTTGAACATGCCCTTCTACCTAGAAAATGCCCTAAAGGAAGAAGCGGCTAGGTACTAGAAGGGAGCACCGTCTGCCTTGGCCCACCATGGGTTGATATCAAGACTGGTCTACCATTCAGAAGCACAGAGGTAGAACCCCGACGCAGAGGGAGATGGCGGCCAAGAAAGGCAATAGGATGCTGTTGCCAAAATAGGGCAAGAAGAGGGAAGCCCTACAGAGGAGATGGCAAGTATCGGACAATTGGTATTTCCCAATTTCATAGAAGAAAGAGGGTATTCACCAGTGTCCAAATACACAAAGGAAAGAGTGCATTCCCCAATGCTTGAGTATGAAGAGGAAGGAGCACCGCTTATTAGCAGCGAGGCCAAGTTCTAGCTGCCAGAACTAGTTACCAGGAGGAAACACCTACGATGACTCCTCCTCTCAGCAGAAGAAGAAGAGAATGACCCGAAAGTTGACGTGGCAGCCCAAACCCTCCAAGAATTGACAAACCAGAGCCCACAAGATGCAGGGACTTTCGGGAGCAATGATCAGGTTGATGCAGCCTTGGAGGAAGCACTGGAGTGGTAGACCAATTGCTGGATGGCCCAAAAATTTTGGAGGACTACCAAAATGAGCATAAAGGGGAATTGGAAGAATGAGAAAGATGAATCATCCAGCTTGAGCAGCTGGTCCAACAATTGTGGGAGGAGAACCAGCTACTCTAGGACAGGGGAACAGAAAGAAGGGACGCATCAACCCAAAATTAATGGGCAATAGAAGTCTTGATGAATTCTCCCACATCTGTAGAATGAGTATTCTCTTCGGGAGAATTTCAATTGGATGCCTGAAAGAGCAGCCCAAATGCATGGGAGAATTCCTCTATTTTTGGGAGTGAAGGGGAAAGAAGTCCCACAACACCCTTTGTCATCGACCTGAGTTATATAGAGTAGTAGACAGGGCCGGGGGATAAGGAATAACTCCATAGACCTAAGGAAGATAGAGAAGAACCTAAGGGTTCGGCACAGGACAAACAGGGGGTGAAGAAGCACTCCTAGAGACAGCAGCGTAGGTCCCCCAGAGTGAAGAAAATGATCCAAGGACCGCAGAGCAGGCCCCTTGGAGCGAGAAGACGTCCACCAAGGAGAAAGGGAAAACCCCTGTTCGAGCCACCACATTTTCTACAAAGGCCAAAGGAAAAGGGCCCAGGATGTCTCAAAAGAAGGTGAAGGTGACCTTTGTTGAGCCATAAGAAGATGAGTGGGATATGCAGTCATTCGCAGAGAGGCGAAAATAGTTCTAATGGCTACTCAAAGAGATGACAGTAGCTAAGGAGACCAGGAAGGCAACCTCAAGGATGCAGGGGGACTCTGGTATCTGTGTCAATCTGGTAGAGGACAACCAATTCTAGGAGATTTACGAGTCATCCCAGGGACAACCCTCTAAGATAAGAAGGTATTTTGAATTATGGGGGGTATATGGCCTCGAATTGGAAGCCACTGCCATTGCAAAGGAAAACGCAAGGCTTACTCCTGAAGCAGCTCGATTGTACAAATCCCAAATAGTTCATCTCAAGAGGGATAATTTAGATATCCCTCTTGTAGTGGTTAGACCTCTGGATACTGACCTATGGCAAGCTACAGAAGCTACATTTCAAGCAGTAGAGACGACACTGGCTAGATCACCTCTGATAGTGGCCAAGATGAGGAAAGCAAAGCCGACAACAGCACCCGTAGCCCCACATAGAAAAATAGGAGCCACACCTCCAGATGCCCGTACGTAGGAGAGGTAGACACGGGCTGTAGGTACAACCGAATCCACCAAGAAATGACAATGATGAGGGGTCAATAGGGCTACCTGCAGTTTTGATGCCAGGAGGGCGTGGCATATGATAGGCATGGGGGGATGATGAGCATCAAAAATGCTCATATTTTGTATAATTTTTCTTGATTATTATGCGACTGTATAATAAGGATTGCATATGTTTATGAATGATTATATAATTATTTGATTAAATTATGCGTGTTATCTAATTCATGTGTTTTCAGTGTGTTTTTGTGGAATTGCAGTTGATTTAGTCATATTTGGATCAGTCGAGGTCTTTTCATGGACCTGACACTTTGTTTCTTTCAGAATCAATGCAGAAAGGGTAGGCACCTTCCTCTTCTAGGAAGGTGCCAAGCGTAAGTAGGCACATTCCTCTTCCAGGAAGGCACCAAGGAAAGACAAGAGCCTTCCTCTTCCAGGAAGGCACCAAGGAAAGACAAGCGCCTTCCTCTTCCAGGAAGGCACCAAGGAAATACAAGCGCCTTCCTCTCCCAGGAAGGTGTCAATAGAAGTCCAGCAAATTCCTCTTCCAGGAAGGGGCCAAAGGAAAAGAAGCACCTTCCTCTCATGGGGAAGGCGCCAAAGGAAATAAGTTCCTTCCTCTCATGGGGAAGGCACCAATAGGAAGGCACCACTAGAAGGCAAGCGCCTTCCTCTCATGGGTAAGGCACCGAAAGGAAGGCACCACTAGAATGCAAGCACATTCCTATCACAGGAAGGTGCCAATAGAAGATAAGCACCTTCCTCTTTCAGGAAGGCACCAATGGTAGTAAGGAACCTTTTGCATAGAGAAGGCGCCCGACATACTTAGGCACCTTCCTCATAGGGAAGGTGCCCCTGTTCTTCATTCATTGACCAGACAAGCACGACGTGGACAACAGAGACTGGTGCAGTTCCAACTCTACATCATGTAGAGTTAAATTGGGGATTGCACTGACGTATGATAATGTCCTACCAATGTCAGGTGAAGCACTAACCAATCAGTGAACACACCACCATTAGAAATGAATACCAGTTTTAGCAGATGTTGATCACATTTACTAGACTGTCTTAATTTAGTCTGGAATGAATCGAATTTTATAACTTCTTTGTAATAGAAGATCTACGGGTGTGCTATATAAACACACGCAGACCTCTTTGAGGATTTATAGAATATTTTTATAGTTAATGTAGAGAGATAGACAGAAGAAGCATTGTAATACTTTGATAATTATAATACAATTCTAAGAGTTTCTAAGTGCGTGTTTAGTTGGGAGGAAGTCACTGGAGCCCAGGCCCACTCCAAGCCGATATTTCTTCCCCCATTTTTCCTATGTTTTTCTAGATTAGTTTACTACTTTTATAATATTGTTTATCGCATTGTTATTTCTAGTATTGCAATAGGTTTATTTCCAAGAATGCATGAATATTTCCTTTCTGTATATTTAATTGTTTTTACGTAAATTATTGAGGAGTGTATGAATGATTGACGACCGTTAAAACACCCCCAATAGTAGAACTAGTGGACTCATCTCAAGTCGTATTGTGAGAAATCTTGTTCAAGACCCTTTGTAAGTTTACGAAGCTCCCTGGATTGATAAATCAAATGCACGGGCATGTGACAAAAGTAGGAAAGAAGTTAACCTTGTTTGGCCCACAACAATAGTTAGTTTCTCTCTCTACCTTGACCTCCATATCCCTTTGCACCTGAGCTATATGTATCACATTTCTCTACTGAGTAGTATCCATATTATCAACTAGAGTCTAAACTATTTGGCTATCACCAACCCCTCTTGTTGGTGTATCCTTCACCACTACTACATCTCACTTTATAGTCAAACTCTAGATGGTCTACTACATCACCATAACCTGTCCTACCAATTCACATTCCTTTGCCATATGTACTTATAGTACCACCTATAAGCTTTACATATACCCTATCAAAGTATATATTTATCCCATGGAAATAGAGGTAATCTGCTAGGTTCTTCCTTTCCTACCATGATCATTGATAGTGGTGATAATGGTGTTAGTGTTGTTGGTGTTATTGTTGCTAATGTTATTATTGTTGTTTGTCTCTACCTCTATTTATGTTATTTATTGTACTATCTAACTATGGAAGGCATTGATCACTATTCCATCCTATCCTTGTACCCTAGACCTAGTCACTCCCCCATTTATAGACTAAAAAAAATTACCCTCAAAGACCATATTGTTTGGTATCATCCCTAGTAACCATCACCTGTCTCAGGATCATCATTGTATAAATCTAGTATTATCATATTATCAATGTCTATCTCTAGATAGGTGTTCAATTTTAGCTACAATTTAAAACTTCTACCTGATGTGGTCCTTTTATACCATATATATCCTTGAGGATCCCCTACTAAGCACCAAACTAGTAGACCATGTGATTAAAATAAAATAATTCTTACTCTCCCTATGGTCCCACTAGCTACCTAACCTACCTAATGTGAGATAGTTGGAAGGCATCCTCTTACCAATAGTGATGCTACTTGTAGGGTCAATATATGACTTGCTCTTGGGGAAATTCATCAATGTCCTCCTTACCACTCATAAAACTCCCTTGTGATAATCTCATCTATATGTTATAGGTGCCTCAAGATCTACCATATAACCTAGTAGCCCTAGCCTCATAATAGTAATATGCTCTTAGGTCCACACTTGGATTATTATACCATATGTTAAAATTCTCCCTCTATTATAAACCACTTAATGCAAAGAGTGGTATAGTCATGATAGCACTATCAAGCCCCATGTGAACATTATCTAGTGCTCCAATATATCCACCACCACCTCCCCCTATCTCTAGTACACCATCATATTTCTAGTATCACCAATAAAAACTCCTAACAATAATGCACATAAAATCATAGTCTATCTATCCAAGTAGACCCTCGCATAGGTGATATTAATTTTAATGCTAGACCTTACCATAGAAATATTTCTATCTCCTACTATGGGCTCCTTGACTAGTCTTGACTCTTTCAAACCATCACCTCTTTGATAGGAATCCTCATAATCTACCCCAGATCCTCAAGAATGATGATCAACTCCATACATAGAAAATCAAAGGTATTAGTCTCTAAATACCTTCTTTTAGCTAGGGTTGTGAGAAGCACATGATAAAACCCCACCTTTAGGATTAGGGCTATATAAATATCTACTACCTATAGTAATGCATGGTCTTGTTGGTCATGGATGCGACATCCACATGGACCTATGCCAACATCAAACAACCACCATGTCAAAAAGAGGAAGGAGGTAGGTGGTCAATCTATGAAGAAGGCTAGATCCTCGAGGAAGGTCCTAGCTACTTGCACCTAAAATAGGGAGGAAAATGAAACGAGGCCATAGCTAAAACTCACAAGGATGGGTTATGACCATATCAAGACTCATGCACCCTTAACACCATTTATGGGGACACATGCATACCACTAAATAGATCAACCAATCAAGTCCTCACTCAATAATTAGCACAATGGGTTAAAAAGTGAATTCCAAAACCAATGGATGAGTGCAATAAATCCAAAATTCAGAATTACAGCACTCCCACCCAACCCACTTTAGCAGAAATAAACCCCAACTCCTATGATAATAATTAAAATTCCAAAACCAGAAAGGAAGACCCATGAAATATATATAGTAGAATTAAATGAGATCATTTAAATAGCCATAGCAGAAATAAGCATCATAAATTTAACACAAATATGCAAAGACAATATGGGAGGCCAAACAATCATATACTTGTATTCACATAATGATGAGATTTTTTATTTTTTTTGGTAAATAAAAGTCTTCATTAATTACCGGGTTTTGCAGGTTAATCCAAAACCTATTACAATATCCAGCCTTCTAATGAGATTGTAGATCCTATTCATCATTGAAACTTTCTTACCAGAAATTGTGTTGAATCCCCTACAACACCTTACTAACAAAGCACACCCATACCTAAACATAACTATAAACATTACTTACATTGACAAGAATTGAAGTTTGGAACTTTGCACTTGTGAAACCTGTTGCTTGCCCATTTCCTATTCTCTATCGAAATCTTCCAAGGCTTACACGTCATTACCTTCATTTCCAATTTGGTATGATTTAGAGGGAAACCCCATAGTTATTACTAGCTCCATGGGGAAAGAACACCCATTCATCTTTCTCCTTAACGGTTAGGTTTATTTTCATGACTAATAATGTTTTCCACTTCACGTGGCACACCTTGTGTCCATGTCACCAAACTACCAACATCAACACCTATGTTGGCTAATTTTTTAGCTGACCTATTGGCCTCACGGTACACGTGACGAGCCCTCTTGTTCTGTATTGCCACAAAAAGGATCCTCACTTCATGGATGACTCCCTCGATTATCCATGGAGGTTTTTTTCCATTGGTTAATAGGTTGATGATGTTCATAGAATCACCTTCAATCATCAAGTTACCTTGAGTTGCTTGGGCTACTTGCAACCCTCTCCAAAGGTCTCTAGCTTCTGCTTCGTTATTAGTTCTGATTCCCAATGGTTTAGCGAATGCCTTAACCAGATTTCCTTGATGATCCCTGATTATTCCTCTAGCTCCAACTCCTCCTGGGTTCTCCTTGGCTGCACCATAAAAATTTAGTTTAAACCAACCTTGGGGGGTGGCTCCCAAGAAATCCCATTTCTGGGATTGGGCAAAGGAATGGAAGGTTTGTCCTCAATACCTAAGGCCCGAGCTAATTGTTTTTCTTGGGGAATAATTGAGTGGTTATCATCCACTAAGGTGCTAAGGTTTTCTTTCGTAAAGACAATAATCATGTTGAGGATGGTTTTTGGGTTGTGAATGGTATCCTTAAAGGCTCTATGGTTCCTTTCTAGCCAAATCTACCAGAGAAAATGATGCCAACAGATTTTCCATACGTACTTAAGTTTTAGGCTCACAAAGGGTTGAGGCCATTGATGGAACACTTCGGATATAAGAGCAAGCTTAACCCACAAGATCCTAAAGGCTTGAAAAAATTTATCCATGATGGACTCCGCTACCGGAAACTCCAGAAAAAAGCATTGGGTTGTCTCCCATCCTGCCCTGCACATGTAGCAATGGTTAGCAATAACCATATCTTTGGATAACATATTGTCCATAGTGAGGATTTTTCCTTGAATCACCAGCCATGAAAAAAGGATATTTTAGGAATTAAGCCTTTGATCCAAACCAAACTCAGTTGAAATTGTTGACCTTCCACATTGAGAAGCAAATTATAGGCAGACTTAATTGTGAAGTCACCACTTTCAGTCTCAGCCCAAACAATGTGATCTTCATCCTCTCCAAAGGGAATAATTTGCTAAGTTAAAATGTTATAAAGCTTTTCAGACTCCACTTCAAAACCCTATACTCTGATGTGTTTCCACCTGTTGATATTTATATCCTGCCACATATAATTTGCAACCTTCTTCCCAATATGCTGCTCCATATGCTCTTGAATCCTATCCAAATGAGGATTTTGGGATAACTCCTCAGCTCTCACCCACTAATCCTTCCAAAATTCTATTGTTTGCCCATTTCCTAGAATCCATCTAAGACCTTTCTTGACAAGATCCCTGCTCGTGAGGATTGCGTTCCAAAAAGTAGATCCCCTGCTTGCTAAGTTGTCATTAAGGAAGTTCACACCTTGGAGATATTTCCTCCTAACTATGGCAGTCCATTCATTATCGACCTTAGTCAATAACCACCATGCTTATTTGGCTAACAAAGCTGTATTGAGATGAGCAACTCTCCTCAATCCTAACCCCCCATCAGCTTTAGGTTTGCAAACGTTGTTCCAACCTACTAAATGGATCCTTTTCTTATCCTCAGTCCATGACCAGAGAATTTTTTTTTGAAGCTGCTCAATTTTGTGATACACCTTGCTGGGAGATCTAAAGACTAATAGGAAGTAAATGGGTATACTTTGAAGTGAAGCCATAGTTAAAACTGCTTTACCTGCTTGAGATAACAAATGTCCTTTCCAACCTGCTAGCTTTTTTTGGATCCTCTCTAGAACTATGTTCCACATTGATCCTTCAGGTTTCCCCGTAAATAGGGGAATACCTATATAGGAGGTGGGAAGAGATGTAATCTGACATTCCATGATCCTTGCTATGCTATTTTTCCTAGGAATAGGGGTATTGATGAAATAAAGTTTTCTCTTATCAAAATTAACTTTCTGTCCAACCGCTTCTTCATACATTATGAGAATATTTTTAATCCTTCTTGCCTCAACCACAGAAGCCAAAGTCAGTAGAAATGTATCATCAACAAATTTTTGATGTGTCACCGGGGTAGTTAGTGACGTGGCCTTGATACCTGATATGAGTCCAGCTATCGCTGCTGCCTTAATGGTTCTTCCGAAGGCCTCAACTACAATGATGAACAACATAGGACTTATGGGATATCCTTGTCTTAGACCACATTTACTTTGAAAAAAACCTGTAGTAGACCCATTAACCAAAACTAAAAAACAAGGCTTAGAAATACACTCTTATTAACTTGACCCATTTCATGTTGAAGCCAAATTTTAATAAAACTGCCTCTAGGAATTCCCAATTTATCCTGTCATAAGCTTTGTTCATGTCTAACTTTAAAGCCATGACTACTTTTTTTGGTCTGAGCGGCTGTATGAAGAGCCTCATGAATAGTAATAACTCCATATAAGATTGATCTTCCTTGTACAGAACTTCCTTGACTTCGATCAATGATAACCGGTAGAAATTTCTTCAAACGGTTGGCTAAAACTTTGGACAAAATTTTATAGGATATATTACATAGGCTAACCGGCCTAAAGTCAGCAATAGTCTTGGGGTTGGGGACATGAAAATTGTAATGCCCAAATAGCCACACTTTGGGATGTCTAACATCTAAGTATTTATAGTAATTTTACAACAAATCCAAAATACATGTATTAATGGTGTTAGATAGGAAGACAATACTGAAGAGAAAAAAATATTTATAGATGTTCAGCTCTACAAAGAAATAATGGTTGTCTAGAAGAGGTTAGGTGCTTCTGCATGAGTCTAGGTATTCAATTATTCTAACATTTATACCAAGCTTTAAAACTCTCATCTACTTTACCCCTTCAACCAGTCTATGGTCCTTCTAGGTAGTTGGGGTCATTAATGTCCTTTCTTGATGATGTTGGTGGTTTTGGTACTAGGTAGACCTTCTTATTTGCTTCTTAACTTTTCAACTTCCTAAATATCTACCTCATCATGTTTCTATGATATGGGTAGGCAATTGAGCTTGTTTTTGAACTTCTACCATCCAAAAACTTTACCCAATATGCCATTCTCAAATGGAAAGGATTTTACAAAGGTTATACCCTCCTAATATCCCAAATTTCCTTGTGGGTAGGGATTTGTGATAGTTCCACCCTCTCAACTAGCCAGATTTTCCACCCAAAAAGAGGGTGGGGTTTCAGGATATATCCACCCTATTCACCTAACTTATTCTCTATGCATACAATTCTCTATCCATTCTTAAAATTGTGGAACTTGGGAAATATTTACTTGGTTACTCCAAATATTTTGTCCATCCACCTTTTATTGTTGCCCATAATTGTTGCTTGTCTTCATCTTCTACCCGATCATCAATGCATAAAATTTTTGGCTAAACTTCAAAGACCATCATCTTGCAAAGAAGAGTGGGTGAAGGGGTGCAAAATTTCACCCACACTCTTGGTGACTCACAGGGGATTTACCCTTTCAAAAAAGGAGAACCCAGAAAGCCATGCATTGAAACACTCAAAAAAAGGAAGAGGAAGGGGACAAAGAGGGCACAAGGAAATGCAACCAATAAAGGTTGCAATACAAAGGAGAAATATGACCAAAGTTGAAAGGAAAACAAGGAAGAATAGGGTAGAAGAGAAGAAAATAAGGGGGACCATGAATAAAAATAGCAATTAAAACTAGGAAAAGAGAACAAGAGGGGAAGAGGGGAGGGAGGGAAAAATAGGAAATAGTAGAGGCAAGAAGACAATGACCACTCACCTCATGGGTTAGTGGTAACAGAGAACAGAGGAAAGAGAAGGAAGGGAAGGATGCAAAAAATAAAAGAAATAAAAGGGAAAGTGATCCATGGGGCACCCCTATGGATTACACTCCCATAAACATACCCCACCATAGATCAAATTCAATTCAAGAATAGATAGAATACCAAGAGCATTTTCTAGTTCTGATGCAAAACCTCTTTCTGATGCAATCGTGAAAAAATTTCATTTGCTCATTACCACTCCTCTAGAGGATATTTAATCATAGCCTCATTCACAACTTCATATTACAGTACACATGTTGCTATCACCTTTTGGGGTGATATTTATAGATCAATTTTCCCATTTGGTCGAGGAGCAGGTACTGCTATCAAAATATTTGGTTTGACATGAGTGATTCGAGTGGATTCAAAGTTTATCCCTTTTTTTTGCTATCATCCTACATCATGGTTGTTGCTGGTACATGCAATGGATACCTATATTCCATAAAAATATGTCAACAATTGAAGCCTTGATCTATTGGGCAACAAGGTCACAATAATAAAACACAAGGAATAATACAGACTACAAGGGGGAGTTCTTCAAAATCAATACACTTTCTAGGAGCTTTCCTTGCACTTTTCATCGTGGGTCACCATCGTACAATATGATGTCATTTGGTCATGTACCTTATGCACCTTTATTTATCTATTGACCTATTTACACATAACTATGGTACTATTGGCACACCTCCACCACTAATTCATCCTAAAAAATCACCCAGTGAATTTATAATGATTAGACCAAATTGTACTTAACTTGAGGTATGGTTTGTAGTTCGGTTGTTAGTATCCCAGATATTTCCAAGATACAGTGTATCCACAACTTGGAGAACCATTATGCATACCAATACCTATGTAATCAATGATCAATATGGCAATAAATTTCACCACATGGAAGCTCTCCTCCAGTACTAGTTTATCTGGCAATAGGCTCTTGTGTTGTCATTCTATGAGATCCACTTGTTATAGAATCCCTAACATGTGCTCCTCCAATATTTCCACATAAGTTTGATAGTAGGGTTTACTTAACAACAAAACTATTGATAAGATCTCCTCAATACCTACCTTCTAATTGGTCAAGCTCTTATGGTTCAACTCTTTCTCAGTGTGCTTCTAGATACAAAAATAGTGCAATATTGCATCCCTTTTGAATGTGGGATTCATCGTTTGGTTAGTGTACTAGTCCATGTTCTCTACCTACTATAAAGTATTATAAGTGATAAATTTATTCATTACATTTCCTGCATTTTCCTTATGCGAGCCCAAGAATAGATCCACCCTTTGTACTTCACATAATTGTGGCCATGCCTTCTACACAACTTCAGGTAGTATCCACTGTGGGGACTATGCAGTCACAAGGGAATCAGTAGTGATTTGAAAAGGGGATGGGAGAATGGAGTCTCCTAAAGATATATTTCCTATTTGAAGTAGGATTCACTCAATCCACACAACCTCCTGAAATATTTGAGGGAATCTCTTTTCCTCAGATTGATGCAAGAGGAGACTTATGTCCGAATTGAAGGCTTTAACATAGTATAGGTAATCCTAGGTGGGCGATGGCTAGTATTCAAAGGGATACTTTCCTAGCTCCTCTTGAATCTAATTTTGAAGTCTGTGATGGATTCAAAATGGGTTCTATTGATGAATGATGCATACATCAAGATTTTTTTTGTTGCCATTGCACAACTTACCCCAAATTGGGGACCCACCTTAAATTTTGATGATTTCAGGAAATTTTTCTTTGCATTCAGTGATTTCTTGATTATTTATACTGAGATATGTTGGTGATGTGGATGAGTTTTAGTAAAGTCTAAAGGTTTAACATGGTCATGCTTAGCGGTGGATTTTTTTTGTTTATGTTTGATCTCATTGTCCTCATGTGTTTGACCTCATGTTTTTATCACATCCCATTTTGAGTACCACATTGCTCATGTTCTTAAGATTTATCTAGTGGTATTTTTGGTGTTATATAAGCTTAGTTCAAGGTTTTATATCGAATCATTCTTGAATCCAGTTCATTGATTATCCATGGATCAATAAAATAAAAAAATAAAAATAAAAATAAAGAAAAGGAAAAAATAAATAAATAAATAAAAAGAAGAAAAAATAATATATATATATATATATATATATATATATATATATATATATATATATATATATATATATATATATATATATAAATCAAAATGAAGCCATCAATGTGTTTCTCTTGTTTTGGAAAGTCTAATTTAATTTTATTTTGGGAAGGTTTAATGTAGTTTTATTAATGGTTTTATTTTGGGAAGGTTTAATTCAATTTTATTAATGGTTTTATTTTGGGAAGTTTAATTTATGTGATTTTTTGACAGGTTATTAGAAATTATGAGCATGATTTTTTATATGAATTGAAAACCAACCAACCAACAGATGTTGCACCAGAGTGTGATCAACACGGTCAATGTTATGGTTTCCAAGGTGTTGCCACGACACGACTTTCAATGCATGAGTTCCAAGGTACCCCCAAAGGGCTAGATAAGCCATTAGAATTAGGGTGTGTGTTCGTTGATAACCCTCACCTCATACTTTCATGCAATACATGTGGGACAAAAATGCAGCATGATGAGAATATTTTAGAAAATGCAAATTGTGATGGATAAGGCTCGCTAAAGAGGATGATGGTATGACTATGACTACGCATCCACGCAGCCCACAATTGTTATCATTAGAAAGGATTTTAGGTTCACATTCATATACACATCATTGGACAAAATAGAACCTAGAGTAGGAGGGAGCCATGAAAAAAATAAATATGGATTCGACTGGGCTTGGAGAGCCAAATGCAGTGTCGATGTTACCCACCTACATATTTTGAATCCTAGTTAGGGACCGAGGTCATCCCCTACTCTCCATGCAAACATGAGTTGAAGCTAGAAGAGGAGTTGTACATAATGCCATGCTGCCATATGGTTCATTCTTTATGCCTCTTGGAATGGTTGGGAAGCAATAATGGCTGCCCTCTATGTGGTTTTGTCTTACCTATTTAGACTAGTGGTCATACGGTGGTTGTAGAAGATTACATCTAAGTATGTGGACATCGGTGATGCAAAAAATTCCCATTAATAACATTTTAATCATATTTATTCGAATGAATTTATGAAATATTTTTTGGGTAGCACACAAAGGCAGTGGTCAAAGCATGAAATACAGGTCATAACCTAATCCACTGAACACAATATGGTGATGTTTTGTTACCATAAATATGTTCATGATATCCATTCAGGATCTTTACAATCAAGTGACCTAGTGATTGCAAGTAGTAGTGGAGGTGGAAAATTATGAAAATGGTCACTAAATATCCACACTCCCATGGCCGAAGTTAGACAAATATATCATGTTGATTTACTTCATACACTCATTTAGTATTGGATGAACATTTTCATTGATGATTACAATATGTATGTATCATTTAGGATGTGTAGTCAAGGCTATTGGTGTTATCAAAAAGTTTTTAAATTGATGTAGAGGTGGTGTCAAATATTACATTGACACCAAGAATTTCATCATGGTTTCAACTATATTTTGGTGAGATAAGTTTGTTCCATGAATCTCATCTGGATGTAAAATATATGGGCAATGTAGTTGATAACTCAAATATGGTAGAAGTAGAGAATGGGATTATATAAACAATTTTAGGGCAAAGAAATATTCTTATAATATGATCGTAGAGATGTGGTGTTCACTCCTACGAAGGGTACTCAAGATAGATGAAAATACTGCACAAAGTGGATACAAATATCGCCTTATCGTTACATTTTCATTTTGGATGGTGCCATTGAATTCTTCACAAGCTACAGGGCACAAATATATTTGTTTCATAACTCTGTGTGGTTGCTAATGCAGATGGTATTCATGAGCTTTTATGAGGGTCACAAGCCACCATGGCAAAGAAAACACACTAGTAGTTCCACCCGTGATAAGAACAAAAAAAATTATTGCACGAAGTGTTGTTATATCCCATGCACAACTTAGTGCTTCATTGCAAACAAAATCACAAGATCAACTTGTAGATGGTACCAACAGTAGAAATGTCAGGTTTGAATTGATAGTCTTTGGCCACCCAAATAAAGAAGAATAATAATTGGAAACGGTCCTACCAAATTGTGTCATCATGTTGGTGGTTGGATCATCTAAGTACTCTATAAATATGAAAAGGATTTCAGTGAAAAGATAACAAGGTAGACGGTAATATTTTAGTGTTTAATTAGTACACAAGACAAATGAAATTATATCTTGTATGTCTAGTTGGCTTTGGTCAAAGCTTAGTTAAATTATGATTCTAAACGGTGATATTTATTAAACATATCACTTATGAATTAACGTAAAAGGAGAACAGATGTTGTTGGAAAAGTGTTATAAAAAGAAACGATGCAAGGAATTTGAGTGTTTTGGGAAAATAAAATGAAGGGTTGGTGTTGGAAATTTTAAATAACCATGGAAACTCACAAAAAGGGGTCAAATAATATTAGCAGCAAGTGCATGTTGGAAACTTGTTTTTCTTGAAGAAACTTATTTTGCTGGATTACACCAAATTTCACCATTGTAATCCATTGGAACAAGGTATTCTACAAGTGTATTCATTAAAAATATTTCATGTTGGCAATATATTGGAAATTTCAATAAGTTTTATGCATGCGGATGGTAGACTTATTTATTTTTTCTTAATATATTGTGCCCTTTTTCCCTTAGAATATTGCATCACATTAATTCTGGGTTGTGTGAAGACTGACCGGTTTAATGTTGATTTAGTTTCAAAATACTTGTTTATGCAGATTATAGTTGAAATTTTAAAAGTTAAGACAACTTGTTCTCTTATTTAATTTTCCCTAACCCTATCCTTTTACATTTTTTAAATTTAATTACATACAAAAAGAAGTACATGAATTTCAAAATTAAAATTAAAATTCTTATTTTACGTAATTTCACACTTTTAATGAAAATTTGAGGTTTTAAACTTTGCATATTTTTCCAAATAATAAAATTAATTTCATTTTATGAAAATTGAAATTTCAATAAATTCTAAATTTTCATTAAAATGAATAATTAATATGATATTCTAAATATTTTACACTACAAAGTTAGATTCAATAAATTCATTTTTATTTTCAAGCAAATCTTAAAAATCAAAGATAAAATTTGGTTAAAAAACAAAGATAAAATTTGATTAACAATCGAAGATAAAATTTGATTAACAATCGAAGATAAAATTTGATTAACAATTGAAGATAAAATTTGGTTAACAATAGAAGATAAAATTTGATTAACAATTTGAGATAAAATCAATTAAAATCAAATTTTCAAAGGTTAAAATCAAATATTTATCAAATTTTGAAGGTTGTTAGTTGATCAAAAATTTCACATTTTCAATAATTCCATGAACAAAAAAATCATTGCAAATCAAATCAACCCAAAATAGGCCCCTTGTTAATAGGTATATGCAACACTGAGGTATCCAATTAACTTTCAACATTTCACATTTTTACTAAGCATTGCAAGCAATTTTAACACATTAAACATAACCTTGGATAAATCACAAATATTTCCTTGCAAGAGAGGATATCTGAGCAAAATCTTGACTGTGGGTATATTTTGTGATTGGACAAAAATATCACTCAACAAGTTGAAAAGGATCTCTAGAGCCATCGAATGTGTCAACAAGAATCCCTACCAAGTTCACCCATGAGCTGATACTTTTCCACCCAAGGGATAAATACCATAATGATGTCATCCCTTCAAGAGACAATACTAGAAGTCTGATCATAACATATTCATGATTGATACCATGGAGGGTCACCAAAGCAGCTATATCTTCAAGGTGCTCCTTAGCAGTTCCTTCTATGCCATCATATTTAATCAGGTTCTTCAGAGCACTTTTAGGAATCTCATGTCATCATTGGAGATTAAGTGGGCCAGGGTCATTCCATTGAGGGCAACACTACTGAGAAATTATGGTGGTCTTTAGGAGTCTTAGTAATTATGTTGGATTTAGAGTCACCAAATGAGCATACTTTCTCCACTAGTGAGGTCAATATTACTCATCAAATCTTGAGTCCTCCAAGATATCGGGCTATTTTGAAGTTTTGAAGAGGTAACTAATATTTAGATCTAGATATTTTGCTTAGAGGAGTCGCTAGGTGATTTGGAAAGATATAGGAAAACCAGAGTATCACCAAACTTTGACTTCCTAAAACAATAGAGGCATTTTGAGTCCCCAGTAGAATCACCAATACTACTTTATTTCGAGGTAACCGATTATAGGAAAATCCATTTTATTATGTAGTGAAGTCGTTAGGTGAAAAAATAGATATTGCATAGTAGAGCTTCACCAAACCCTACTAAATAATGGAATGAGATCTTTTAGGTCCCACTAGGCATGTCAAAAACTATTGGTCATAGATCCAACAACCATGTAGACTTGTGTCAACATCGAACGATCACTGCACTAAAAAGGAAAAGGAGGTAGGCAATTGATATTCGAAGAATTTTGGTTCCTTGGAGAAGGTCCTAGCTACTTGCACCTAAAAGAGGCAGGAAAATGGAATACGAAAGAGATAAAAATGAGGCCATAGCTAGAACTCACAAGGACAGTTTATGACCACATAAAGACTCATGTACCCTTAACACCACTAACAGGGACATCGACATACCAATAAATAAATTAACCAATCAGGTCCTTACTCAACACTTAGCATAGTGGGTCAAAAAGCAAATTCTAAAACAAATGGATGGATGCATGAAATCCAGGATTCAAAATTAAAGCACTCCCAACCAACCAACTTTGGTATAAAAAAACCCCTAACCCTATGATAATAATGCAAATTTCAAAACCATGAAGCAAGACCTATGAAATCCATACAATAGAATTAAATGATATCACTTAGATAGCCATAGAAGAAATAAGCATCATCAATTTAACACAAAGATGCAAATATAATATGGAAGACCAAATAGTCATATACTTGTATTCACACAATGATGAGAAGTATTGCATACAAATTGTAATGGTCAAAGAGTCATGCTTTGGGATGTCTAACATCCCAGTATTTATAGTAAGTTTACAAAGAATCCAAAATACATGCTTTAATAATGTTAGGTAGGAAGACAATGTTGAAGTGGACAAAAGCTTTACTGATGTTCTACTCCATGAAGAAATGATGATTTTTTGAAAGGGGTTAGGTGCTTCTACATGAGTTTGGGCTTTCAATTATTCAAATATTTTGCCAAGATTTAAAACTTTCATCTAATTTACCCCTTCAACTAGCCAGTGGTCCTTTTGGGTAGATGGGGTCATTAATATCCTTTCTTGATGATGGTGGTATTTTTTATACTGAGTGAACCTTCCTATTTGCTTCTTGACTTGTCATCTTCATAAATATCTACCCCATCATGTTGTTATGAGAGGGGCTAGCAATCGAGATTGGTTTTAAACTACCGCCATATGAAAACTCTACCCAACATGCCATTCTAAAATGGGTGCACTTTTACAAATGTTTCTCCCTCCTGAGCTCCCAAAGTTTTGTCCTCCTTGTGGGTGGGTATTTATGATAGTTTTTTTCTCTCAACTAGCTGAATTTTTTGCCCAAAAAATAAGTGGGGTTTTAGGATACATACACCCTATCCACCCAACTTATTCTCTATCTATGCAATTACTTTGCCCATGCTTAGGATGGCGAGCCTTGGGAAATATTTACTTGGGTACTACATATTTTTTCCCATCCACATTTTACTATCACCCATCATTGTTGCTTGACTTCATCTTTCGTCCAATCATCAATGCATCAAAAATTTGGCCAAAATTCAAAGACCATCATCTTGTGAAGAAGAGTGGATGAAGGGGTGCAAAATTTCACCCACAAGTCTATAAATTCTATTAATCCTTGGATGGCCTCTTGTGTGTAAGTCCATAACTCCCTATAGTCCAAGTTTTATAGCCTCTGCTACAACTAAAACCACCAATCAGTTAGCCTTGATGCTTGTATAATTAGACAAATAAATCAAACAAAAATTACATGTAAGAAAAAGTGCCACCCCTTGTCAAAATTTCCATTTGGTGGTAAAAGTACTATCAAATACTGAAAGCATCTCCCAAAAGTTGAAAGCACTTTCATGTGGCTACAACATTTCCAGGGTGTAAAAGCACCATCAATGGATAGAAGTATTAGTAGAAATGTGTTGCCACATATAGAAGCATTTCTTTTATTTGGGCATGAATTTGAAGATAAAATCAAAATTTCAAATCTATATTTTTATTCTTACCTAGACATGTGTCCTCCTCTAGTTGTAGATGGTCTTGCCTAGTTTGCTCAATGTAGCAAGCATGTTTTCCATGCCATTGAAAATATAGCAATAATAAGGGATCCAAAAATTTATTTTCCTGTTATTAGTGGTAAAATTGATTTGGTTTTACCTCTCAACCATTTTAACCCGAGCCCATACTAGCCATATTCTGTTGTTTATCTTCAATTTTCCACAAAGTACTGGTATGAATCATAATCAAGTTGAGTTTCCTTAGTCCAACTTGATTTTCCCTTCAAAAATTGAGGGTCCACACTAAGGCACAACAACATATAATTTTAAAAATACCAAATTTAACATCATCTCTAATCAAAAAATCAAAAGCATTAATCATCTTGTGTCAATAACCCTAAGCAATAATAAAATTATCTATCTCAAAATTTAGATATTAATATTAGTTTTTGGCACATTCCTCATTCAATAATGCATCAAAAAGAAGCAAATTTTGACACCCAATTTAGAGAGAATCATCAATTTTCAAACTTACTAATACCTTCATCAATCATTCAATCAAGCATCCAAACTAAATTAGTCACCCTTAAGCTCAATTAGGAGAATTTATTGCTCCAAAATCAAAAGCACTAGGGCATGAGCAAAAGCCTTAATGATACTTTTACAAATTTATATTTTTGACTTTTTCTCATCTAACTTGATTGGCAATAATCATCTTGGCACGTGTTTCAAAGCATTTGTGCCATTGGATTCATTGCCTTCTAGCACTACTGACTATCAAAGGCTAAAATTCAAAGTTTTATAGTTAGTACTGTTGGCATTTTTGCCACATTGATTTTCATTGAAGTATTAATGTATACATTATTGCAAATCTAACGTTTATACAGGATTTGATGCGGCTTTGAAGCAAAAAAGGAGAGAAATTGAGCAAAAAATGGCTAAGTCAAAAAACTGCAGCGATGCGCTGACATGTCGCAGAATCGCGGTCAACGCAGTCAACGCAGGCAGGTTGGGCGGAACCGTCGCGATATCGCGACGTGTTCCAGAATCGCGGGTCGGTCGGCTTCAAAGACTAAGGTGCAAAACTTGCAACGCGTCGCTGACATGTCAGCGAATCGCGACACTGGCGGCTTCGAAGGGGCAAGTGCCAAAACTTGCAGCGATTCGCTGCATGTTCGAGCAGAGAAGAGTCTAAGGAAAAAGTTGCAGCGCATCGCGACGGAAAATGACAAATGGTACGGAGAAAGAAATGCGTAGCGATATCGCTACCCGTAGCGAAATCGCGGGGTTTTGACCAGGAAGAACCAAGAACCGAAACATGTAGCGATATCGCTACATGTTCTGTTTTCGCGAGGCAGAGCGCAGGGAAGAGCCAACGACAGAAACATGTAGCGAAATCGCTACATGTTCCGTTTTTGCGGAACAAGCTAGCGATGGAGACATTGAAGCCGAAGACGTAGCGATATCGCTACAGGTGCCATTTTTGCGAGTCAAAGGTGGTCAAAGCGTACGACATTATAATATGTCACGATTTCGTGACCCGTCGCGTTTTCGCGACCTGCGCATTTTCCCGCCAAGTGCAGTATGAACGGCCCGAGAGGTTTTTCTCGATTTTCGAGTAGTTAATATTAACCCGAATTAAATATTTTTTAGATTTCCGAGGCATTCAAAGTAAAAGACGTGCCCAGGCCACCAAGATTGAAGATTTAACGCATTCAAGGCTGTTGTTCGTGGATTGGCGTAACGGTTTCATGCATATTGTCAAAAATGAATTTAATGAAGAGGACCGCGAATGTTTCATTGCATTTAATTTTTGTTTCTTCGAGGCTATAATCAAGGGATCGTGTGCATAATTTCTGTTGCATGGTTGTATATCACGAGGAAGTTGGTTTTAAATTTTTAATGCTGCAAAGAGGACGGACCTCTATAAAAACCAATGTAATTCTCATTTCAAGAGGTTGGAAAAGTTCTCTGCTAGAAACTGAAGTTCATTTGCAGGAATAAAGGATTGGCTTCTAATTTTTCGAGTGGTTGCAGTAGTGATTTCCTTTCTGTTCCTGTTGCATTTCTAATAGTATTTGTATTTCTTTAACGGCTGTTGCATTTAAATTCTGCATATTGGATTTATGTACTGCCGTGAGAGTATGATTCCTGGAATGTGATTTTGGAGGGTTTCTCTGCGTACATCGTGCGAAAGTTAGATTGATAACTTTTATTGCTTGCTGTTGCTGCACTTTAAATTTCCTGCTGTTATTTTCCGATCCCATAACTTCGGCCTGCGGCCATATTTCCCATTCCTTTCTGCAACTTTTCAATTTCTTTCCCGCAACCCTTATCTTAAAACCATATTTTAGAGTAGTGAAGGGAACCAGCCCACTCTGGAGATTGGTCTGGGAGCCATTTCTTGCTTCCAGCCTTTCAATGTTGGTCGGGTCTAGGGCGCAATTGTAAAAATCCTTTCCTATGGCAGATTCGTGACCAACAGTTTTTGGCACGCCCGGTGGGACAGACTGTTTTTCTCTCCAAGAATTCATAATCGGTGGGATACGCATAATTTTACAAAGTGATAAACCCACCGGTGCCAACAATTTTTGGCACGATTTTAACACCCGGAGGTCTCAAGATTTGATGAGTTGTCTTGACCTCATAGCGTAGATTTGTAAGTTCATCTGGCGACTTTGCTGAGTTCAAGATCCGAAGATCTGTTCGTGGATGCCTATGTTTTTTTTAAATTCAAAGAATGTTTTTTCTGGCGACTCTGACTTAATGGCGATGGCCGTGATTCCGTAGACCATTGCTACAAAGGTAAGGGTTTTTCCTAGATGGGATGATCAAGGCCCTCTGAATCTCCAAGTTCGGCATGAAATTCCCAAAGGTTCCCTAAAGAACCTGGCAAAATATGATGGTACCGAAGGCATGGCTCTGGCACATGTTGAAGACATTGCTATTCTGTCCATGATCCATGTCATAGAACACGAAGATGTCATGATCCGACTTCTGGTTCAGTCTTTGGAAGGAAGAGCATTGCAATGGTACAGATTGCTCAAACGTCAAAGCATCAGCTCATGGGACGATCTAGCGGGGCACTGATCAAAAGATTTGACGAAGATCCTTTCTACAGTTCTTTGGATCTCTACCAATTTTTCATGTACATCAAGAGATCACCTCAAGAAAGCATCACGGACTTCAATGTCCGATTCTTGATAAGTTGGAAGAGAATTCCAGAGAAGATTCGTCCATCACCCACCCAAGCCCACCTCTTTTATGTTTGAGCTTTTAATTCTGACATAGGTCTCTTTTTGCTGCAGTCAGGTGAACAACGGTTCCCACAAATCTTTGAGGAAGCAGTGCGAGCGGAACAACTTTTGCTCTTATCGAGAAAGTTACCAAGGGAAGAAACTCCATTACCTTCTCCGGTGGTTGCTGCTCCTGTCTACCCTGCATAGTACTTTTCATGCCAGATCCCTTATACTGAGCAGAAACCTGAGATGCAGTCATGTGGAGTTCAAGGGACAGATCTCGTCCAAAGTCAAGGATTGGAACATGCAAGAATTTTTCCAGCAATGAACAATATGGTTGCTTGCAGTTTTCATCAAGAGATGGGCCAAGTAGAAGAACAAGTTCAAATTCCAGAACCTGAGGAGATCCCAGAATCAGATTTCTCACTTGAAGAGCCCTGTGATCACATCAAGGAGTTAGAGGATCCTGTACTCAACCCACAGCTAGTAAATTCTACAAAGTGGTGGTGTTGGTTCCAGCCACTACATCCAGTACCTGAAGAAGTCCTCCATGTGGGTATTAGTAAGAAGGATAATCTGCCGCATTGCATCCTATTCGCACCATGGAGAACTTCAGGACGGAGCCAGCCCAATTTCAAGGACCGACTTAAGTATGATCAGATCTGGTCGGGACATTGCAGATTTACCGGATAACATTCTGAGATTGGATGTCTGGTGGCGACATGCCAATAATGTCGTGAAATATTGTATATAGTATTTTGAAAAAAAAAAAAACAAAAAAAAATATATATATAGAAAAAAAAAAAAAAAAAAAAAAAAAAGAAGGCGGTATTGTTTTTATTACTGTTCATCTCAGCTCTTTTGTTGTCTCGAGCTGTAGGTGCTTGTTTTTTTTCTTTCTTTTGTCTCTTCCTTTCCCAGAAGTTGGTGGCTTTCTAGCACTTTCTTCTTTTCCCTTCCCTTTTTCTTTCCTTTCCCTTCTTCATCTTCCTTCTTTTACTTCTTTTTCTTCTACAGTTACAAAAATAAGCCACGACTGTTGTTTCTTTTCCCTTTTTCTGTTTTTCCCCGTCCCTTCTTATCCCTTTCCTCTAAGTTCAGTCTTTTATGCATTTATTTCATAGTCTAGTTCATTTCATTTCACAGCTTTCCTAGTTCCATTCCCACTCCATAACTTCGTTCATTTTCATTTCATCATTCCATTGCAGTCATCGCTTGCGCAATCACAAGAGCTCACTCCATCATCGCATTCCATTAGTCGTTTCATAATCAGTTATATGCAGGTTTTTCCAGTTTCAATTTTTCAACAGAACATGTATTGCAAAAGCCTGCCTTCTGCTCGGATATGACTCTGTGCCCAATGGACTAAGGCCTGGATTCTTGCATACAGCGAGCTGTATACCCCGTAAGCCTCCAAGAATGTTGGCATTTTTGCCACATTGATTTTCATTGAAGTATTAATGTATACATTATTGCAAATCTAACGTTTATACAGGCTTTGATGCGGCTTTGAAAAAAAGGAGAGAAATTGAGAAAAAAATGGCTAAGTCAAAAAACTGCAGCGATGCGCTGACATGTCGCAGAATCGCGGTCAACGCGATCAACGCAGGCAGGTTGGGCGGAACCGTCGCGATATCGCGACGTGTTCCAGAATCGCGGGTCGGTCGGCTTCGAAGACTAAGGTGCAAAACTTGCAGCGCGTCGCTGACATGTCAGCGAATCGCGACACTGGCGGCTTCGAAGGGGCAAGTGCCAAAACTTGCAGCGATTCGCTGCATGTTCGAGCAGAGAAGAGTCTAAGGAAAAAGTTGCAGTGCATCGCGACGGAAAATGACAAATGGTACGGAGAAAGAAATGCGTAGCGATATCGCTACCCGTAGCAAAATCGTGGGGTTTTGACCAGGAAGAACCAAGAACCGAAACATGTAGCGATATCACTACATGTTCCGTTTTCGTGGGGCAGAGCGCAGGGAAGAGCCAACGACAGAAACATGTAGCGAAATCGCTACATGTTTCGTTTTCGTGGAACAAGCTAGCGATGGAGACATTGAAGCCGAAGACGTAGCGATATCGCTACAGGTGCCATTTTCGTGAGTCAAAGGTGGTCAAAGCGTACGACATTATAATATGTCACGATTTCATGACCCGTCGCATTTTCGCGACCTGCGCATTTTCCCGCCAAGTGCAGTATGAACGGCCCGAGAGGTTTTTCTCGATTTTCGAGTAGTTAATACTGACCCGAATTAAATATTTTGTGGATTTCCAAGGCATTCAAAGTAAAAGACGCGCCCAGGCCACCAAGATTGAAGATTTAACGCATTCGAGGCTGCTGTTCGTGGATTGGCGTAACGGTTTCATGCATATTGTCAAAAATGAATTTAATGAAGAGGACCGCGAACGTTTCATTGCATTTAATTTTTGTTTCTTCGAGGCTGTAATCAAGGGATCGTGTGCATAATTTCCGTTGCATGGTTGTAGATCACGAGGAAGTTGGTTTTAAATTTTTAATGCTGCAAAGAGGACGGACCTCTATAAAAACCAATGTAATTCTCATTTCAAGAGGTTGGAAAAGTTCTCTGCTAGAAACTGAAGTTCATTTGCAGGAATAAAGGATTGGCTTCTAATTTTTTGAGTGGTTGCAACAGTGATTTCCTTTCTGTCCCTGTTGCATTTCTAATAGTATTTGTATTTCTTTAACGGCTGTTGCATTTAAATTCTGCATATTGGATTTATGTACTGCCGTGAGAGTATGATTCCTGGAATGTGATTTTGGAGGGTTTCTTTGCGTACATCGTGCGAAAGTTAGATTGATAACCTTTATTGCTTGTTGTTGCTGCACTTTAAATTTCTTGCTGTTATTTTCCGATCCCATAACTTCGGCCTGTGGCCATATTTCCCATTCCTTTCTGCAACTTTTCAATTTCTTTCCCGCAACCCTTATCTTAAAACCAGATTTTAGAGTAGTGAAGGGAACCAGCCCACTCTGGAGATTGGTCTGGGAGCCATTTCTTGCTTCCAGCCTTTCAATGTTGGCCGGGTCTAGGGCGCAATTGTAAAAATCTTTTCCTGTGGCAGATTCGTGACCAACAGTACCTTTTAAATCACCCACCAAAAATAGACCCAATCAAATTAGCTTGATTTGTAGCCCCCAAAAAAACTCAAAGCCTAAAATTTTCTATTTTCATCCTTCAGTCCATTAATTACATCTTTATCTATGTTTAAATTCTTACCTTTGTCAATCCTATCATCCTCAATGCAACATTATCCCAAGAATCCATGGTTTTCTATAAATTCAAAACTTGGGGGAGCCCAATCTATGATCCATTGGAGGATAGTAAAACTCTGCAAAATTCTTAATATCATCTTAGAATGCAATAAAAATCTATTAAAATTCATATCAACTCATTTTCAAGCATGGAAATATTATGATATTTTTAAAGCATCCAAGCACTCAATATATCAAGATCTCAAGCTTCTTCAAGCAATCTCATCAATCTTACTTAACACAAAGGTAAAATAAACCTTGGTAATTTGGAGCTACAATTTTTCTTGGATTGTGTTCTTCCCCTAATTTGTTTAATATTTATATTCATTTTAAAACTCCCTAATCTCTTATAATCGCTTACTAACTTTGGTTTTACATTTAGTTAATTTTATCTTTTTATCATTACTAGATTCTATTTTGCATATCTTTTTGTCATGTGGTATTTATTAGGGACCTATGCCCTCTAGCCAGGGACCCTCATTACATATTTTATAAGATCATAAATTTATCATATAAGCATTAACTTATTACATACATAAGCAAAAGCATTATCAAATTTTAGGTTCAATGATGTTATCACTCTCTATTTTAAAGTCATAGAACATGAAACTGTTATCAATTGGCAAAAGCATTAGTACTGTTATTTCTCATTGAGTGGTACTTTTTCAAATAAGCACACTATCCTTGTTTTAATCATTTTATAGATTTTATCTCATATCTAAATAGGATCTAATATTGGTCAAGGGAACCACATACTCTTATCTAGTGTAGGTAGATCCCTTTGCTACTAATATATATTTTTTATATCTATTTTGTAGGTGAATAAAAGTGTCATTCGGAAGTAGTAGTATTGGTGGTACTTTTGCAGTATTGGTGGTGTTTCTACCTTGGTGGTAGAAAACCAAGTTTTTATACTCCATATTCTTTCATTTTAGCATTTATATCTTAAAATTGTTTGTTGTTTGCTCAATTTATTTATATTTTTATATTTTTGCTTATTTAATAAGAACAAAAGAAATGGAAACAAACTAGTACACATTAATCATTAGGGGACCATATTTAATATTAGAATCATCAAAAGCAAATGTGTTTGCATTAGATTGTTTTCATCATCCTTTAATAATTTCTATTGAAAAGAAGAAATTATATTTCATTTATCATTCAAAATCAAATTCATTTTAGTTATTATATCTTGTTTGTTGCATTGAGGATCATGTGATACGAGTCACCAAATGACCCAAATAAGAGATAAGAAAATCATTGAACTTGCCTAAGATTTCTATTGATCCATCATGAATTTATAGGCTAAGAGGCATTTACAAAACCCTCAAGAAATGAAAAGCCATGGAAAAAAACTATATATGGATTTACAAAGGCTAAAAAATCCTATAGTCTAACAAACCAAAAAGTTTACAAATTAACAACTATAGGGAAGAAAAATCCTATGAGATATTTTAAAATTAAAACTTGATTAATTAATATCAATTAAACCAAAGTTTAATCAAATATTAATTAATTCTTACCATTCCTACCAACCATAAAAGAATTGGACTCTAATGCATACAAAAAGGGAGGAAGATGTTGAATGTGGAAGCTGGAAAGAATCTAGGTGGGCCTGGTGAATCTTGATAACAATGGGGTCCATGTAGAACCAAGATTTACCTCTAATATGAATAGGAGGCTGAATCATGGATGATAACTTCTAAAGAATGAAAGGATATATCGCTTGGAGCTGAAAAGCCTATAAGATGAAAGAGGTAAGATGTTGAATGGTGTGAATAATATATGGAACTAGAGCTAGAGCAATAGGATTAAGAACATGAATGGGTGCAAGAGCAATATAAATGAATAGGAGCAATGGAAGCATGTGCAATAGGACCCAAAACAGGAACATGAGCAGGTGCTCAATGAATGTGGTGCTTAAGTGGTGTAGCATGTTGAGTGGTCAAAAGTACTTTTGTTAGTGTGTCCTCATGTTGTGGGGTGCTGGAAACCAAGGTAATATTTCATGCCTAATGTAAATTAGTATGTGCTTGATTTATAGTGGGCTAAATGCTATGAATAAGAAAATTTTGTTGCTCATGCTGAAAAGTGTAGATGTTTTGATATACATCATACCAAGCCCTTTTGTCATATTGGTAAGATTTAAGTAGCAACAAACCATAATAATCCATAGGAGTGACATCACAAGTGATAGTGTCTATGTAGTTTGGATCAAAAGCAAAAGATGAAGTGCAAGTGTGTATGATCATAGAAGTAGTATCATTATCCTTCCATCCAAGTGATTATGGTCGAGGATGGGGATGTGTAGCTAGGTGCAACTTATCAATAATGGACTATTCAAAAAAAATTGTGAGCCATTATCGATGATACAATCCACAAAAAAAATACGTGTCAAATGAGCATAAGTAACAAATAGATTATCATGTCCTCTTGCAAAACATTGATGACTAAGTAAGGTAATATTATTGAGTCGACCTTCTAAATCAGGATAAATACAATTTTCTCGAAAATTCTTGATGGGATTTTGCAAAGTTTTCTAAAAACATTTCTCCTTTGAAGATTGTACAAGCAATTGTTTTTTTTCTCTAGACAAGCATGTTTCATATGTCCTTTTTTTACAATAGTGACAAAATACATTAGAAGAAGAAGTTGGAGAAGAGAGAAGAGTGAGAAGAAGAATGAAAAAAGGACTTCTTCGTATAGGAAGAATGTTATTGATGTGGAGGTCTAGAAGTGTCCATAAAAAAAGAAGACTAAGGAGTTGTTGAAGAAGATCAAAGAGTTTCTGAAAAATATAAGCGATGAGCACCTAGTGAAAAGGAAGATCAAGGTGCACAAGATCGAGCAAAAAATTATCCTGTACAAGATGAGATTGATTAATAGCTACATCAAGTGTGTCCAACAGAGTGTATTTCAGCTTTCAAAATAAATGTGTTTGAATACCACTCTTAAACTTATCAATAAGAGTAGGTGTAGGGTCCTATGTATGAAGTAAGATACACAAGCAATTAAATTTTTAAACTGTTAGATGTAATCCTAGACAAACATGTGGGTTTCTTGTCTCAAGCAAAGCCATTGAATTAGAAAATCATCATCATAATTATATGGATAAAAAGTAGCCTTCAAGGCTGTGACTAATTGATCCCAAGTGGTGATGGAATTTTGTTGAGTTTACCACTCCATGATTAAAATTTTAGCAAATCCTAAAACTTTTAATTTAGTAAAATGAACCTTATCATCATCAGGGATTTGGCTATATGTAAACTAAGTTTCCATGTTTAGAACCTAACTATTGAGAACTTTAGGATTCCTAGACCCAACATAGATTTTAGCCTCACATTATGAGGAAAGGTGTCCAGAGGGTGTTTTCGATATGGAGGAGGTTGTATTTTCATGTTATTAACTTTATCATCCAAAATACTAACTATATTAGCTAGTGCAGTTTTTTGTTCGGTTTGCCAATATACCATAGCTCCTCTAATGAATGCCAGGGAGGAAGCTTGATAAAAAAGTGCAAGAAATATCTATTTTTGCTTAGAAGTGTTGGACACTACCGAAAATATACTTTGTTTTACATGAGAGACTTCGAAGCACAATTACATATATCAAATATTTACAAAAGTAAGATATTCTACTTCCAGTGGATTAGACTTGAAATGAGATTTCTAATGAGTATATAGAAGGGTATGCTCAGGAGTATATAAGTGCCTCAATTTGAGTGAAAATTAGAAATCCTTAAAGAAAAGAATAGCCTTTACAAGTTTCAAACAGGATATTCTACTAAGTATTATGCACAAAGTCAAATGACTATATTATCTTATATGTATATAGCCTCATATGCTTTTTAGATAAGATTAGCATCTTCAGAGGACATTAAAACAAGTTACCCCCTCCAATTATTTGACATGCATTGACACCTACACAAAAGTATTATAAGGGCATCACTACACCAAATATAAAATCAAATAAAATATTTCTCAAGAATCTATGAAGGCTATATCATCTATCCACTAGACAAACCACTCATGCAGGTGACACATGATCAATTATTCAAACTATAAGGAATTATCTCCTAGAGCCATAGTGGAAACCACAAAAATTTTATGGAAGCACAAAGTGGGGGCATCAAGCATGAGGTACACTAAATGAAAGGAGGTGCTAGGCAAAAAATATGGCACAAATTTGGGAAAAAAAATATTGAGAGCAATAAATTCTACAATGGATAATGGGAAATATCATAGGAGATGGTGGACCCACTCTTAATTTAGCTTCCTAGGATAAATATGAAAGTAGATAGAAAATTAGATGCGTTGTGCCACATCATAACTAAATTTCCACACCACAAATTGAACATGAGTGTCCTCCATGGCTAATGTTAGTGATTGTGCTATTTTTAGATATAGATAAGCTATGCACTAGGTTCCTTCTAGAAGAGGAAAAAAGAAAAAACCACCAAGGACCACCTCATATTGAATCAACAAGGTGGACTAGTTCCAAATGATTTAGAAATGGGAGGGTAGGTGTGAATCCATGATGGCTTTTGTGGGGTACCATTATGAGCACCAAAATACTCATATTTTGGTATAGGTTCTAATGATTTTGTGCAGCATATATTATATATGAGTTGTACTTTTTATGCATGTTTATACATATTTAATAAAAAATATGCAAATTTACTAACTTGTGTGTAAAGTGTATCTTGTTTATATATTTTGATTAATTTGATATTTTTTCATGATCTCATTGAGGTCCTACTCAAACCTGACATATTCACTACTTAAGGAGGCTAAGGTATATCAGGGCAGAAGGTGCCTTGATCCTATTGATCGGAGATTCATTGATCCTATTGATGAGAGGTACCTTGATCCCATTGGTGGGAAGTAACTTGATCCCATTGATGGGAAGTGACTTGATATAATTGGTAGGAGGTGACTTGATCCTGTTAATAGGAGGCATCTTGATCCTGTTGTTGGGAGGTGCCTTGATCCCATTGATGGGAGGTACCTTGATCTTGTTGATGGGAGGTGCTTTGATCCCATTCAAAAAAAGGTGCCTTGACCTTGTTAATATAAGGTGCCTTTATCTCATTGAAGGGAGGCACCTTGATCCCATATAAATGTACCTTAATCCCTTTAAATGGAAGGTACCTTGATCCAATTCATGCCCAATGAAGATCGCATCCTACTGCATTGACCAAAGCTTACCACTAAATCCACATAAAATGCTAATCCTAGGTAAAAGACAAAATATGTCATCTGGTCTATTTCTATAGGAGAAATATAATAACCATTTGCTAAAACAAAATATAGGTAACAATGAGCATCAAACATAAATCTACCATTCCTACAAAAGGATAAAGAAAGTTGTTAACTATTTTAATATGTATCTGCTAATGTACATTAAACTGTCTCAACTTATATGTAGCAGATTTTATCATTGTAACAACATTGTAATAGAAGTCCTGTGTGTATTATATAAACACACATACTTCTCTAATAAAAGGGGATTGATGAAATAAAAATATATTGTACTACAACTATTATTCATCAATAAATTTCATTCGAGAGCTTCTCATTCGCATTCTACTTTCGTAGTCTACTGGGAGGAAGCTGCTAGGCCCACTTCTAACTAGTATTCCTTCCCTTATTTTCTTTGATTTCCTAATTAGTTTCATTTAATTTATTGTATATGCATAGTATTTTTGCATGTTTATTTATTTCCTACTTCCTTTTATTTTTTGCATAGTATGGTGTGATTTTCTTTCTGTGCTTTAATTTATGCAAGTTCAATTTGTGTGGATGAATTAATGCTATCTCAAAAAAACTCCCCCAATAATAGAATTAGTGGAATCATATCCTTAGGTGTTGTGATTGATCTCAACTTGGTACTTCACAAGATTACGAGTTTCACTAGGTTGAAAAATTAAATGAAAGGGTTGTAACAAAAATAGTGCAAATCTAACCAATATTTTTGCCCCAATATTTTGGTGAAATTGTTGGGGAAGTGCCAATAGTAGATTCTATTACAATACCTTAACATTTCCACCTAATTTTTTATGATTCCATAGAGAAACAGAGGACCAGATGGTCGGTTCATAAGAAAAATCCCACAAGAGAATCCTGAACTAGCCGCAGATTCTAAATTTGAATTAGAGTCCCTACAGTCACCCCCAACCATGCATTATATTGAACACCCTACCTTTGTACAAGGCTCTTCCACATATTATAGACCAAGAAAGGAGTGGATCATATATAATCCTTTATTTACAAGAAATCTATCTGAAGAGGATATGTTGTGGAAAGCTGTTGAGGATGAAACTATCTCACCAACTGATTCGTAGGCTCTTGTGTAGAAAGTTCAAAATGACCGAAAGGCCATAGAAATTGCTTTACAAATAGAGACCACATTTCCTAAAATAATAACTAAGAAGAGGTATAACCATATTTAGATTCCCAATAGAGGAGGCCAAGGGAGAAACAAAGATGAAAAACATATCCCCTACCCATCTTACTACCTTTAAAGTATCACCAACAAAAGACCCTGAGTTGTTTTTATTTAATTTTGATGTCTTTTGTAGGTTTGTGGATTACAATTCGAATGCGTATAAATTGAAATTATTCCCATTAATTTTGGATGAATTAGCCCTACGTTGGTTCATCATCTTGGGCAATAAATAGATCACCACCTGGAGAGAGATGAAGAAGATATTTCTAGAGCAATACCAATATTTTGGTAGAGCATGGGACTCTAGGAAAGAGGTCTTGAACATGACTCAAATATAAAATAATTCCTTGGAGAAATATTGGGACCAATTCAGTTTCAATCTACAAAGGTCTCCCCATGTGAAGCTGAGCAATAAGTATCTCAAGATAATTTTCTCGAGGGGACTCACCAACGAATATCTTGAAGCCTTGAACATGATTTCTAGAGGGGATGTTTACCAAAACCATATGTAGACATCCAAAAACTATGTTGAAATTACTCAAGAAGGAAAGGTAAACCCACTTCTAGAACTGTGAAGGAAACTACCTCAATCACAAAGATAGAAATAGGTAACATGCTAGAGGATTTGAAAATTGATATTCTTTCCTCCCTAGCATTGAATATGGACACTCTCCTACTGGATAAAAATAAATAATAGAATGAATATGCATTGGCCTACTTCTATCCAAAATGTAGAGGAAAACATGCAAGAAATGTGTGTCCAAAAAACAAAGTAAGTTTGTGTGTTGTTTGGCAGAAAAAATATAAGACTAGATTGTACCCACAACTACCAATAGTTATAGAATATGTGAAAGTTTCGAAGGCTTACTTCATGGTTAATCGAAGGAATCTGCAACAACCCCCTATGGGGATATGCCAGCAAGAATTCTACCCTAGTGAGGAGGAAATTATATGCCACAAGGGCAGGTCCAACCACCCAATATGGGATGGTGGGGACTACCACCTTGGATGAATGTCCCTCAAGGAGACTCATTTCCAAACCAATACCCATGGATACCATACTAGAAACTTGGGCAGCAATGGAAGAACTATAGTATGTGGAATTCAACTCCATAAAATGTAGTGTAAGCTCCACTACAACCAAGCTTACCAGCTTCCCCTGGAGTGAGGCCTACGCAACTTCTAGCATAGCCGACAATCAACCCCAATAACAAGGAAAATTAGCCTACATATTAATTGGAGGGAGAGATATTTTCCATGTACAATATTAGAAGTTTCAATCCTGTACAACTACGATGAGGTAGGCATATAGGAGTAGAGGCTCATCCCTTAATAGAAGAAGAGGATAACGTAGAAGAATCACCTCTGGTATAAGAGGTTGAAGAAGGACCAATTGCTAAAAAAATAGCTCATTTGTTTCCCAAGAGGTTATCGAAGTAGAGAAATTTAATACAGTCAAAGTTTGACATACTTTCAAGCTTTAATAATTTAACGATAACTATCCCATTATTTTAAGCTATAAAAGATATCTCAATTTACACCAAGGTTATCAAAGAGCTATGTTTGAGAAGGTCAGGACGTAGGATAGCCCAAACCATAAACATGATGGGGAATTTAGTACATTTAATGTTGGCGAATACATGTCACCCCAAGTATGCAGACCTAAGCAGTCCAGTCCTGAACATGAAAATATGAGGTTTCTCATTGGCCAACATACTAGTTGACTTGGAGTAGCCATTAATGTCATTCCAAAAGAAACGATGCAAAATATTAGGATCACAGGCCTAAAACCTAACAATACTATTCTACAACTAGTAGATAGATTAATAGTACCGCTAGAAGGGATGTTGGAAGACATCATTGTGATGGTGGATGCATGGGAATACCTGATTGAATTCTTGGTACTACAATCCAAGTATGGATTGGGAGGTTACCCACTCATCATAGGAAGGCCAAGGCTAGAAATAGATGATGCTTATATTAGCTATTGAGATGGACAAATGATAATTTAGATGGCTAGAACATCAAAATGCTGACCATATCTCCACCAAAAAAGTATGTGGATGCACTGGAAGAACCCGTATGGGATGACCATGATGAAGGAATGTTGTCGATAATGCTGATCATGATGGTATTGGATAAATTAGAATATAGGGTTGATGAATATGATATTATTAAAAACTTTCTCCAAGGGGAGTCTTCTCCCATCTCCCTAGATTCACCACTAGTGGGTGACCAAGATCACCACATCAGACAAATTGAAATCAAGCCTAGAATAATGCTAAATGTTAGCAATAAGCTGACACCTATAGAGTTGACTACACTAAAGGAAATATTAGCCAAGAATCAATAATATTTTTCCTGGGACTACTCATATATGAAAGGAATCAATACATATATATGTACCCATTGCATTTATCTTGAAGAGAAAGCTAGTCTGATCAAGTAGCCACAATGATGAATGAACCCTACCATGAAGGAGATTTTCAAATAAAAACTACAAAAACTCCTATTAGTTGGATTTATTTATCCAATATCTAATAGTGAGTGGGTGTCACCACTAGTGGTGGTACCTAAAAAGAAAAGGAAATGGTGAATATGTATTGAGTACAGGTGCTAAACAAAGCACCCAAGAAGGATCACTTTCCATTTCCATTCATTGATCAAGTTTTGGACACATTGGCATGGAGGAAGTACTTCTCCTTTATGGATGGATTTAGTAGATACAACCAAATCCATATTGGAGAAGAATATCATGACAAGACAATATTCACTTGTCCTTGGGGAATATTTCCATATAGGGTCCTACCCTTTGGACTGTGCAATGCACTAGCCACCTTTCAAAGGTTAGTGTTGAGCATATTTTTAGATATGATGGGAGAAGAAGTTGAAGTCTACATGGATGACTTCATCATTTATGGTGATAAATTTAATGAAGCTATAAAAAATTTGGAATGTGCACTCCAGTGGTGTCAAGAAAAAACCTGTCCCTAAGCAACAAAAAATACTTTATGATGATGTAGGAAGGAATAGTGTTGGGACACCACATCTTAGCAGAGAGGATAAATGTAGAAAAAAATAAAATTGAAATCATCAAAGATCTACCTAGTCCTAAGACACAAAGATATGTAATGAGCTTCCTTGGCTCTGATGGATATTATAGAAGGTTCATAGTAGACTTCAGCAAAGTTGCTAGACCCCTAAACACACTATTGTCAAAGTATGTGGAGTTCATATGGACAAAGGACTATGAACAAGCCTTCCAAACACTAAAGGATAAGCTGATCACTACCCTAGTACTATGGGACCCAAACTGGGCCATTCCATTTTATATTTACTCTGATGCATCTAACAATGTGATTGGAGGAGTCTTAGGATAGAAATATGGCAAATAATTCTATACCATCTACTATGTCAGTAAAAATTTAACAGGGGTTGAGTTCAATTACATGGTGAGTGAGAAAGATTTCCTTGCATTTGTGCACACTGTCAACACATTTTGCCATTACATCATTGAATACAAGGCTTTCATGCACATAAACCATATGGCCATCCAGTATCTGATGAACAAACTGGTGATCAATGGTAGGATAATCAGGTGGCTCTTACTCCTGTAGGAATTCAACATCACCATCATGGACAAACTAGGCAGAGACAATGTGGTCACAATTTTTTTGTCTATATTAATGCCACTCGATCATGCAGCTACAGAGGATCAATTCTTGAATTAGCATCTTTTTTCTATGAAAGCAAAATGTTGTGGTATGCAGATATGGCCAATTACTTGGCCATTGGTAGAGTATCTCCTGCTCTTTCACCCCATGAAAAGTAGAAGCTAATAAATAAGAGTACAATATTCTCATGGATTTATGACTGCCTATTCAAAATAGGACCTAATAAAATCCTAAGATGATGTGCCACTAAGCACAAGTTTCCAGAAATCCTCAAGGCTTGTCATAATGAACCTTACAATGAATACTTTTTAGGGAAGAGGAATGCGTTCAAGGTATTGTAGACTGGATACTACTGGCCTTCGTTGTTCAAGGATGTAGTAAAATATACAAATCAATGTGATGAATGCCAAAGTATGGGTAAACCAACCTTCAGGGATGAGATACCTCTCTAGTTGCATGTTCACATTGAACAATTCAATAAATGGGAGATGGATTTTTTAGGGTTGATCAACCCACCATTAGCTGGGAAAATGTATAGTTTGGTTTACACTGACTATGTAACCAAGTCGGTTGAAGTTTAGGCACTCAAGGATTCTAAAGAAATATCTATAGTAGATTTATTTTTCTCACAAATCTTCATGAGGTTTAGGGTGTCCAGAGAGATCACAACTGATCAGGAACCTCAATTTAATTCAAGGTTAATTCAAGAACTTATGCAGCAATATAGGATCAGGCACAACAAAACCACTCCCTACCATCCATAATTGAAGGGGCAGGTCGATGTTACCAATTAAGAGTTGGAAAACATCTTGAAAAATATTGTGTAGCAACATAGGAAGGATTGGGTTGTGAGATTACCAGAGGCAGTATGGGCCTATAAAACACCATGGAAAACAACCACCAATTTCACTCTGTTCCAACTAGTATATGGGAAGAACACAATGATGCTCATTGAATTTGAAATCAAAACTCTTAGGACTAAAATAGAACTAAACTTGAGTCTGGATGATGCACATAAGAAAATAATTTGATATCTGAACCAATTATATGAATACCAACTGGATGCTCTACATAGAATCAAAGTCATCCAAAAATAAAGGAAACAGTGGCATGACAACCATATCAAATTGAAGTAGTTTAAAATAGGAGAATGGGTGCTACTATATGACTCCTTATTCCAAGAGTGATAGGGCAAGCTAATGCAAATATGGATGGGACCATATGAAGTGATTAAACTGATCAATAATGGTGTTGTACGTGTTAATATAATTTATGGTAGTGATACCATATTGATATTTAATGATCACCAACTACAATCGTACCATACATATGAAATTTTTGTGACAGAGTCCAAGATAGGCATGGGGGAGATCCCATACAATTGATTTTTTTTAATTTCTTCAACAACCAGTAGACACAAGATTGTCCACTTAAAAAAATAATTTTTTCTTTAACTTTTTCTTTTCTTTCTTTGTGTTTTTGTTTTGTAGGTATAGTGCTTTGAATGCAAGTTGTAGGTAGATTGGGAAACTTAGGCCTAACAGGCACATACTACACTAGATTGCACCTTATTTTTATTTTTTTCTTGTTTTCTTTTGTAGGTGAATGGCCCTGAATGCACAAAGTAGGTATTCTGGGAAACCTAGGCCTCACCAACATAGGATCCATGAATCTATATTTTGTTTTCTTAGAAGGCATAACCTTGACTACCTCCATCCAGATGAGATATTCACACTTTGGAGTGAATGAGGGTGTTAAAGAAAAAATATATCCACCTTCGTGTTGGATGAAATAGTTGTTGGCATAGAATGCAAAAAGAAAAAACTATTAGAGGGCCTGATAAACTCTACGATAATAGATATGCCAACAAACTATTGAATTTTCAACAAAAAAAGGACACCTTGATTCCCATTTGAGGAAGGTACCTTGATCCCATTATGGGGAGGCACCTTGATCCCATTGGAGGAAGGCACCTTGATCCCATTATGGGAAGGCACATTGATCTCATTGGAAGAATGTGCCTTGATCTTTTTGGAAGAAGGAGCCTTGATCTTGTTGGAAGAATATGCCTTGATCCCATTTGAAGAAGGTGCCTTGATCCCATTGGAAGAAAACACCTTGATCCTATAGGAAGAAGGTGCCTTGATCCTATTTGAATAAGGCACCTTGATCCCATTGGAAGAATGTGCCTTGATCCCATTGGAAGAAGGTGCCTTGATCCCATTGGAAGAAGGTGCCTTGATCCCATTATTAGGGAGAAGCACCTAACTCCCAAATAGCTGAAAGGTGCTTACTTTTATTGAGAAGTTTAAAAAAAATTGCATCAATTCACCTTGATCCAAAAAAAAGAAAAAGAAAGAAAGAATGTGTCAAGGCGCCTTGATCCCATGTATTTGAGGCACCTTGTTCCCATGTATTCTTAGGTGCCTTGATCCCATACATATGAGGCACCTTGATCCCATATATTTAGTGCACCTTGATCCCATGTATTATGAGGTGCCTTGATCCCATGTATTATGAGGTGCCTTGATCCCATGTATTTGAGGTGCCTTGATCCCATGTATTCTAAGGTGCCTTGATCCCATACATATGAGGTGATTTGATCCCATGTATTTAAGGCACCTTGATCCCATGTATTTTGAGGTGCCTTGATCCCATACATTTGAGGCACCTTGATTCTATGTATTCTGAGGTGCCTTGATCCCCTGTATTCTAAGGTGCCTTAATCCCATGTATTTGAGGCACCTGATTTCATGTATTTGAGGTGCCTTGATCCCATACATAAGAGGCACCTTGATCCCATGCATTCTGAGGTGTCTTGATCACATGCATTGGGAGAACCTTGATCCAATTGAGCACCTATAGAATGACCACAACCACATCATCATCCCACATCATGAAAAATATGAATCTTTATGGAAACTTATGGAAATTGTGTAAATTATTTCTATGCATTCCAAAGTAATCATCGAAGGGATGAGTGAGCCAACTAGATTTTGCCATTTTCAGCATGAGGCCTCGAATGAATGAAGTTGCAATACCCAAGGTTAAACTATCCAAGAACTAAATCACATGGGAAAATATCATTACTCTATCATGGATAATCGAATCGATATGCTTCAAGTGCATGGATCACCAGTAAGGTATGTGTATAATTTTTTAGATATATATAGCATTCATAATAATAACTCTAAAAAATATATTATTGATGCAAATAAATCGACCGATTATTATTCATCCATCTTGTCTATAGAAATGTACCAATGGTTAATTTGGGGAAGCAGATCCTCACAACCCCCAATACAAAAATAATACCTTCGATATGCATCTACCTCCATAAATATATATCTTCTTGCACAAGTAGGTTGTACAAAGTAACGAACTAGTCCAGTAAGTGAAGAATAATTGTAGAAGCTGAATTGCAAAGATTCAAAATGGGGGGCGAGTCAAAGAATCGTGTCCATAAGAAGAATGAGCCCATACATGTAGTGGTTTTCATGCACCCCTTACATAAAGTCATGCACCTTGCTTGAGCGCACCCCATTCGAACTAATGAGAAGTGGGCAAGTGGATGGTTGAACCCCAATTAGTAGTAATCCAACCAAGAAGACTTGAGAAGCATCCAATCAGCATCTGACGGGGAATTAATGTGTTGTACTTAGCTTTGTGGCATGATAAGTAAGAACCTTTTGACAAATGAAAAAGTAGGTGCTCCACCTAATGAAATTAATGCTTATCCTTTAAGTAGAAGGTGGCAAATATCCCCATGACATCGATGTGAATACACACATGCAGAGTGCATTATTGAGGAGTTAAGCACAACCATTCGAAACCCCTCTCTGTTTACAAAGACCCACTCTCATGGATTCCATAAGCACAATTGTGGCTATAGTACCAGTAATAAAGAGGGAAAGGAGAGCCAAAGACCTAAAAGCATTGGCTGGCCCACTAGACTTGATCAGAGACATCACGTCAAACCAGCAACAAGAAGTGGAGGGCATAATGATATACAACTTGACCCCACTAAAGAAGACAACCAACACCACCCTACCTTACTAAGGGATTTTTTTATGAGAGCACAAAGGGATAGCAGTGAGCCAAGTCCTATCTGCAACAAATAGAATTCCAATCTTGGTAGGTTAACTTGCCCTAAGTTCTATCATTCTTTAGACCTCCTGGTATGGTTGGAAGTTGCCTATGATCCTAGGAATAGGATTTTTAGGGACCATAACAATCAGGTGGTGTTTATATTAATAGTCGATAGAATTAGGAAGGTATTCAGGCTCGCCATAGCCATGTGTATTTTGGACCTCCCCACCTTGGCCCTACAGTCCAATTTCATGCTTCACACCTCTCTTCTAGAGATGCTCCTAAAGAGAAACAAAAGGATGCCCTCTAGCTTCCCCATACAAAAAAAATATCCTCTGTTCCTTTGCGTAGGATTATGCAGACATGATCAATTTGGTACTGGGCACAAAATATTTGGAGCACATCACAAAAGAAGTTATGTTCATAATCTTACAGTGCAACAAGATGGATAAAACACCTATGTACCAATGGGAGGATGTCATTAGCGACAATATGAATAAGGAGCTGATAGAATTATAGGAGGCCATATTAGCCAACAAAGAACAACTTCCCCCATTTTCTTACTACTCCTTCCTAGTTCACTTGGTTGTTGGCCAGCTAGAACAGTCTTAGATTGTCAAAGTGGGAGGGGTTGGTGCTACCACAATTTAGGATAGATTTTTGTGCATTCAGGAAGGGTGCTCTAGCTATGCGACCTTCTTCATAAAATTTATACCAATAATTCATGCTTGTTTATGTGGGGAAAAGCCCGACAGATTTGGTGTTGGGGTTAGAACATTCCTCCATGAAGCTAAAGCAGGATATTTCTTCTACATAGAATAATACTCGTATATCAGACTCTATGGGTCTAAGCTACCTCTAAAGGCATTACCAAAGCACTACCCAACATCAATTTCTATTCTAGAAATAACCAGGTAGATTGTCGAGGAAGTCAATATTAGGTTCTTAAGGAAGAAGGGAAGTGTGCCATGGCTTCCAATTCCTTGCACAATGGGCCCCTATATGTACCTAGGATATTTTTTAATATTACGGGCCATCTAGAACATGGATACATACTACTTCTCAAAAATTACCTAGAGATATTATGATCCTGAGGGCTACCATAGGCATAATATTGCTAGCAAGATCACTCTCCTGCAAGTCACACACAGGGTTGATGATTTTGAATATGAAATGTAGAATGCCATCAGGTAGGAAAAATCATTAGAATTGGTGTGGATAATGAACCGAAGGCCACACAGTAAGCTGGAAGTAGTGGGGGACTATAGTTCTGACTTGAGGCTACACAAATAATTATTGGTAGATAAGGTGGTGCCACTAGTCCCCGCTGCTCCCCCATAAGAATTCTTGGACCCCACCTTGCAGGTGGTCCACCAAGACTCGAATATATTCAAAGTTATGATGAATATAGTGGATGAAACCTAATAATATCAGGTAATGCTCACCACATCATCTAGCTCTCCCACTGCCACTTCATAAAAAGGTAAAGATTTTATGGCTTACTCCTCCCACCAAGAGTACAGTCTTACGTCATCAACATAGACATTGATGTCTCCATCAAGTCAAATTGATTTGGTAGTGGGTCAGCCCTCATTGTTTACCACCATCTTGGTGATAAATTAGGAATAACATATCATTCCCCTTAATGCTCTAAATAAAATATAGGAAGCAGGGTAATTATACAACATACTCAAAGAGTATGAGGTCCAAGAAAGAAGTCCCTCATAGTCCCCCACTAGTAAAAAGGCCAAAACTAGATATTTTGCCTTGGATACAGAAAACCTCATGTTAGAAAGAGTAATAAACATGCTCCAATTCACCGTAAACAAGGAGGACTAAATACAAGATATGGAGGAACAAAGGTCCCCCAACAAAGGAGTGAGTAGGCCCCAAGGGATAGTTAGTCAGGAAACATACGATGTGCCCACCATTGTGTTTGACATACCCCTACCACTAAGCCTAAAGGAAGCCACGATTGATCTCAGAAAGGGTGTAATAAGGGCATAAGTTAGCCTAGTGGACATGTTGAAATTACATGTGGCCTCCCAACTACAGGTGGCAGTAGCAGTAGAGAAGGGGGTAGCGGTTTTGAAGACCAAGGCTGCAGAAGCAAAATAGCTACAACTTAAAGTGCAACAACTATAGATCAAGGTTGATCAATTGAAGTAGATGTCAGCTCCCTCCCAAGACATTACTACACAAGACAGTGATAACTTTGGGTCTATTGATGAATTCAAACAAGATATAAAAGAAAATATATAGGAAAATATGGAGGATCTTGTGTTAATATTTTATAATATCTACACCACCAGGCACACCATCGGCCTCCTACATGATCGGTTGCAACAAGCTGAACAAAGGGTGAACTCGATATATCCTATATACCAAAATTTCAAATAGAACTATGTGGAAATCAGTGTAGGAGCAACTACATTGGAGGATGGTTCTATTTGTTTCTTTGCAGAAGAATACTCTAAAGTTTTCATCTACCTACAGAACAGACCCAATTGGATCCTTTGGGACCAGGAAGTTGTTAGCTTCAAGAAGGAGGTTGAAGACGAACTAAATGATTGTGGGTTTATAATGGATTAGTTCATCCAAGCTCTTGATATTAAGTGAGTTTGTGCTTAATAGGATATAAATCTTTGACTTGGTTCAGGATGCAAAATTATCAAAGCAATTCATAGCTTTTGTACATATGGTGGATCGCTTATGTGTCTTCATTGAAAACACCATGGAGTGGTCCAAATAACGGGTGAAAAAAGTCATTCAAGAAATTAACCTACTAATATTTTACTTAACCTTCCATTATGAAGTGTGGATTTACATTGATCAAAGTCTATAGGATCTCGAAGGGGAAGAAGTGGGGCCTAGCTCACCAAAGGAAGCCCACGGGCAAAGTGTAGCATAGCCACCTACTTGGGATAGCGAGAAACACAACACACAGTCTTAGCCACCATCTATTTAAATAGAAGAACATGGGCCATGTGCCCATTTTTTATTATATCATGCTTTTGGAGGAAGTGAGATTAGGTCAGCTAGAGAGTTAATGAAAAAACTGCTATAGCTCCACTTGAGTGATCAACACTATATATGGAAGACTATTGTAGCAGCATAATTTTCTATCAAACCTCTGAGAGAAAAAATTGATTCCAAGTATAGCTATATCTAATATTTAGTCATATTTTCCCTTGTGTGTGTATTTTTTTGTATTCCTTACCTCGCCCTTTCTTCTATCATTTTCTAAGGACTTTCCAGGAAGAGTTGTTCGCTGAGATCATTTCTTGCTGAACACGACATAGTTGGAGACTTGCATAATTGCATATAGGATGGAGATAAATAACCCCCTATTATGATATTATTATGGGAGATATATTGTAATTACTATCATATAGGACACAAGCACTCTGTCAGGATTTTCATATGTAGATCTTATTATATGAATACAAACTCCAACTCTATTATGGATATTTTGTGTTCTTGGTCTATGTTTGCTTATTTGCATATTACTATAATCAGAATATGTGGGTGACACCTTCTCTCGCTATTTTAATCATTTTTATTGATTACATAATTTGAATGAATGAAAATGAACTAGTTCTCCTTTCCTTTTCCTTTTTGAGTCAACAAATATAAACCTACTATGACTACCCAATGGACATGGCATCGATCTAGTTTTAATATGTTTTAAAAGTGCTTGGTTTGGTCATAAAATAACAAATAAAATACAATATCATCAAATCTGGTAATACATGGGTGATTGTGTTATAATGGAAAATATACGAACCCACTATCTGGGGTTTTCTTACCCAACCTGGTCTGTCTAGAGTCACTTAGATAATTTATTCCTAGGTTAAAGTGGTAGATCCACTAGAGTCTACAATACTCATTGTGATTTTTAGGATTCCTGTGACATGAAAAAACTTAAGGAGGTAAGAAATAAATCCCCACAATAGGGGGCAAGTCGAAGAATCATGTCCAAAATAAGAATGTGCCCATCTATGTTGGAGTTATTAGTGAAGAAGTCCAAGTTCAATTTGAGGTTGTCGGGTGGATGAATTATTGCCACTTTATCAACAAAAATTAGGATTTAGAGGTGGCAAAGGAGTTTGTTGTGGTATTGGATAAAGGGGTTGCACGAATACACAGACTAGAAATTCCAATCATGGAAGAATTTATAGTAGTTTTCACTGAACTTCCCCTCATAGAAGAACGTATATACAAGGAGGGAATACCAATTTCATGTGCAAAAATTTATTTGGGGTATACTCCCATGAACCTAGGGTGCTCAAGGTTGCCAAAGTAGAGTCTCTTGGAGCTCTGGAAATAAATTTTTGAACAAATAGCCAGTTTTTTCACTTGCACAAGAAAATACACTCATATTAATGCTAACCACATGTATTTTTTGAACCATTTACTACATGGGAGGCTAATCAACATCCCATTCTACCTATCTTGTACCTTTAATGACAAAGCAAGGTAGTATCGAGCAATGGCATCCACTGTCCTAGACCACCATGGGATAATCTCATCCCTAATAAGGTTTATAGAGGCACCTAGGGAAGCATCGGTTGTGATTGTAGAAAGAGATGAGACACCCAATTCTTAGGCTTAAGTGGTGACATAAGCACATGAGCCCAATGTACCAGAGATACCCACTGTAGAAAATTCACTAACCTTCCACAATGACATGATTGGAGGAGGAGAAGGGAAAACTTAATTGCCCTACTCTCCATGAATTGATACAAAAATTGGATTGGATAAATATAGCCCTGATAGAGCAGTTGACCACTCTCTACAGGTTGATTTAGAAAGTGGGCAAGAAATTCCCAGCTCTAATCGAGTGGGCCATCATGTAGAAACCAATTTTGGAAGGAAGATACAGAGACATCTAATTCTATCCAGTGAGGATGAATATGAATAGAATGATGCACAATCAGGAGTTGCAGCTCAGGTGCTACCAAATATTGCCATCTAAAATCCCCCATTATAGAAAAATTTGAAAGACCTACAAGGAGAGCTCAATTTGGTGCTTCAGTAGGTCCTTGCCTGGAAAAATAAATTCTAGTAGGAACAAAAAAATTTCAAGGAATTTAGTGAGGTAGTTTTAGAGGAGAAATAAGGACTCAAATAGAGCATATGTTAGCTATAGCAAACAATGCAGTAGCTCACTGAGGAGAACTTGTAAATGAGGGTAAAGTAGGTAGAAAATGTGGATACAACCACTTATAACTACTGGGTAATGTAGGTGCCCATAAATTCTCTAGACTCTCTAAAGAGAATTACATCATTCAGCCCATTCAATTCAAATTCAAGGAACAAGGAGGTTGAGGCTAGGTATCGCTCCTCTATCTTAGCTAAAATAGCTACTGAGGAATAGGGGAATTATATCCTATAAATAGAGCCCCCTATAATTGAAATTTTAGATGACGAAGACAACAAACCATAAACCCCTAGCCAAATGAAGGATGAGGAGTAGGACAAAAGAGTGAAGACACCAATGCATCAACAATTGGTGCACTCTACTAAAATACCAATAGAGCAGTCTCTAACCATCGAAACAGGGGAAGAACTAAGATTAGGTGAAACAACTACACCAAAAAATTAGGATCCAAAACCTTCCTCTACTAGGGAAGAAGCACCTATTGTAGAGGAAGATAATATCCCATATCCCTCTACTACACCAAAATCTATGGAGACAATACCATCGAGGCCCAAAAATAAGGTGGCCAAGGCATCATAGCAGAGACCCAAAAATAAGGTAAAGGTAGGATCCCAAATTACTTATAGCTCCAATGAAGAATGGGCATGAGGGCTACACTAGTTTTATAGTCAATAGGAGTAATTTAAAAAGCTCCAAGAAGAATTCATAGTCATAAAATCAATGAGAAAGGCCTTCAAGAAGGCCACAAGAGAACCTGGTATTACAGTTGACCTTGCTTCAGAGAAGCAATTCTAATGCATATATGGGGTGGTTCAAGGTCAACCTTCCAAAATGAGGAAATACCTGGAGTGATATGGAGTATACGACACAGAAGTAGAAGTCGACATAATAGCAAAATAAAACACTAGTCTCTCATTAGAGGTGGCCAAGTTGTTTAAGGCTAGGGTAGTAAAACGAGAATGGGATGATTTAGATATTCCACTAGTAGAGCTTCGACCTCAACATTCTGATGTTTGGAATGAGGTTGAAGATACATTTCAAAAAGGGGAACCCATTTTTACTGGCTACTACACAAAGAGGGTTAAAGGAAAAATAGATTATGTCACAGAGCCACCATGCAAATATGAAGGGTCTAGGAGAACACATAGATGCAACCAACACAGTCAAAAGCTGCAATACGGTACCAACATCCCTCAATAAGATCATAAACCCAAGGAAAAATACAAAGCTAAGGCCACTTCCCATAAGAGAAAATAGAAGAACAAATCTTACTAGGATGGGGTCGATAGAATTGGGGATTATTAGTTTCAGGTGCCATGAGGGCATGGCACTCGATAGGCATGGGGGAATGATGAGCACCATAATGCTTATATTTTTGCATAGGTTCTAATGATTTTTTGTGGCATATATTATATTTGAGTTGTACTTTTTATGCATGTTTATATATATTTAATGAAAATTATGCATATTTCCTAAATTACGTGTAAAGTGTGTCTTGTGTGTAGATTTTTATTAATTCAAAAATTTTGTATGATATCATTGAGGTCCTACTTGGACTTAGCATATTCACTACTTAAAGAGGCTAAGGCATATCAGGGTAGAACGCACCTTGATCCCATTGATGAGAGGCACCTTGATCCCACTGATGGGAGGTGCCTTGATCCCATTGGTGGGAGGTGCCTATCACGTTGATGTGAGGTGTCTTGATCCTGTTGGTGGGAGGCACCTTGATCCTATTGACAGGAGGCACCTTGAATCCATTGGTGGGAGGCACCTTTATCCTATTGATGGGAGGTTCCTTTATCCTATTGATTGGAGGCACCTTGATCCCATTCAACGGAAGGTGCCTTAACCCCATTAATGGAAGGCACCTTGATCCCATTTAAGGGAGGCACCTTGATCCGATATAAATGTGCCTTGATCCCATTCAATGAAAGGGACCTTGATCCAATTCATGCCCAAAGAATATCATGTCCTACTATATTGACCAAAGTTGACCATTGACACCATGTAAGATGCATGGGTAAAAGACAAAATATGTTAGTTGGCCTATTTCTATAAGAGAAATGGAATAACCATTTACTGAAATAGAATGTGGGTAACAACGAGCATCGAACATAAATCTATCATTCTCATGAAATGACAAAGAGAGTTGTTAATTTTTTTAATATATATATGATATTTTACATTAAACTATCTCAACTTACACATAGAAGATTTTATCATCTTAATAGCATTGTAATAGAAGTCTTATGTGTATTATATAAACACATAGACTACAACTATTATTCATAAATAAAGTTCTTTTGAGAGCTTCTCATTCATATTCTATGTTTATAGTCTGTCGGTCGGAAGCAGATGGAGCCTAGGCCCACTCATAGCTAGTATTCCTCCCCTTATTTTATTTGTTTTCCTAATTAGATTCATTTACTTTCTTGTGTGTGCATTTTATTTTTGCAAGTTTATTTATGTCTTCCTTATTTTTATTTCTGCATAGTGTGGTTTTATTTTCTATTTGCACTTTAATTTATGCAAGCTCAATTAGTGTGGATGAATTAATACTATCTCACAAAAATTCCCCCAATGATAGAATTAGTGGACTCATCTCCTTAGGTGTTGTGATTGATCTCAACTTGGTACTTCACAAGCTTAGAAGTTTCCCTAGGTTGAAAAATTAAATGAAAGGGTTGTGATAAAAATAGTGCAAATCTAACCAATGTTTTTGCCCCAAAACACCACATGGTGGTTCTTTGGCCAAGCAAGTTCAAGGTATGGGTGGACGTGATCTATAGAAACTTGATGCATATTTTGGCTACGATGATGTAGCAGGTTTGGAATCACCTATACTAACCCTTGTCCTAGTTCCTTAACCTTGATCTTCTTTGGATTTTACTCCTCTTATCAAAATCTAACTATAAATAGTACCTCCCAATCGTGGTTTGAGTACCACCAATATGTTATATACGTATCCATTTTGACTACTTTTCCTTTATGCAAAGGAATATAATTATTATCCATCGTTAGATCTATGATGAACTCTCATAAAGGACTACACATAGGTGGAACAAAGTGGCTTCATGTTGATGGTAAATCATATGAAAAGGACCAAAATCTTGTTGTTGTGAGTTTGGGCACAAGCAAAGACAGTGTTGGGTGCAAATGTAGGACTTCTTTCATAGGTGTAAAATTTTTCCAATTAGGGGAGTTTTGAGGACATCATAATAGGAGGTTACATTTTTTATATCCTTGCTATCTACACAAGATAGAACTAGTGGATTCAAAGAGTACCAAAATCATCATGCTTCTTTAATATGAAAACAAGCAACTACGAGTATTTTAGTGTTATGGGTCTTTGAATTCAAGAGAACCATCAATGGTGAAATCCTCAAAGCATGAGTGGAAAGGCTCAAGAAATCATCGGTTTAAGCTAAGTGCACCACGATCATAAATAGTTCTCTCAAGGCAGATGAAATGAACACTCTACTAATGGGATAAGATAATTTATCCAAGTTGTTCTAGCCTAACCCCACCGTTAGTGTAGTGTTAGTAATAACAAACTTGAAAATATTGGAGAACTACCAAGTAGTAGTGTTATTGAATGGCTATATGTGGACTCCTATGTCTACCAACTACTTCATATGAAGGAAATCAAGCACTTCATGAAGAAAGACTCAAATATCCCACATAAAGTGACTTCAATATTTAATTTGTAGACATAGATATGATATTTAGAATAATCCTAATATAACTAAGTAGACTTGATAGACTAGGAAAACCAAATACCAATAAGCATATCAAGGAGAGCAGATAATAGAAGTCACACACTAGTCAAACTCGATAGATCCCAAAAGAGTGAATCGCTCTAATACCAGCTATACGGGTTAGCGAAAGGACCCAAATATGATACAAGAAATTCCAAAAACTTATATAATATATCCATTCATAAATCAAGAATTTATAAGCAAAGAAGCCTTACAAATATACTGGAAAAACAAAACCAACAGCTGAAAACTACATATGGTTTTACAAAAGGTTACCAAAAATCTTGTAGCTTTAACAAACTAAAAAGCTTGCAAATTGACAACTGTAGGGTAGCAAGTTCTACATGAAATTTGAAATATTTAGAACTTGATTAATTAATATTTATTAAACTAAATTTTAATTAAATAATCTCTATCACTGATGCATTTGTAGCTAACTAAGACTATATTAAGTTAAGCTTTTTTAAGAAAAATCTTAGGAGAAATGATGTTCTCTAACTAATCCACTAAACCCTAGTTATTAAGCTCACAAACTACCCCTATCCTTGAGGTGAATAAGGAGAGAGAAGAATAAAAAATAATACCTTCTTAATGTTTTTAATGTCCCCTTCATCACAATAGGTATAATCAAATGGCATGAGCTCAACTAATTAAATTGCTTAACTTTTTTTTAATTAGACCCAAGTTCAAATCTAACCAAGTGATACAAGCATGACTATGAAGTTTTTATAATACCACTATGTGATCATGATGTAATATAGATGGGGTATATTTCAATATCATATATAGATGGCTCAGGGAAGAAGATATAGATACCAAAAAATTTCCATGCTATAGATGTAATGACCCTCATTCTTGATCCAAGGGAAAGAGCTAAATTTTTTCTTTTCTACAAGGATTAAAACCTATTAAGAAGACTCAATAATTCATAATATTAAGGCATAACCATCTTGAGTTCATTTTCATTGTAGTCAACACTCAAGTGGATAGGAGTGGAAAAATTTCTATAATTCTTAGATTTCACTTCTTCTAACCTCACCATTAAAAAATATGCCATTAGTGGTCCCCCCATTTCCCTACACTTCCCTATATGAGATAACTTGACCACGACATAGGGATTACCCTTTAAGGCCCATATCACTTAAATATAATGTCTATTTTTAAACCCTACATACTAGCATCTCTGTAGGATTATTATGGTATAATTCCTTAGTGATTCGTTAGTTCTATCTACCCATGAAACTAACTATGACCATTACCACTTACCTGATAACAAGTATGGTCACACTTGTCTACCCGTAAGGTACCACCACTATACTACCTTGGTTAATGATTCAATGGATTATACCATACCAATCCATTATTAGGATTACCTAAGTATCACTACTAGGAATCACCCAAACCTCACTGCTATGACCACCCAAGCCTCACCACTAGGATTTGTCATTCATCAAAATTACCTAGTTGATTTTTATACCCATAAATCATCTAGTATTGGTGCAACTCAACTCTAGGGTTAACTAATATGGTGATTAAAAATCATGCCCATAATAAAATCCCCCTCTTAAACCTAGGGTCCCATTTAAACATTTTTTTCCAAATCATAAAAGTAGAATTTTATAATAAATCATACCAAAATTCAATACTAACATCAATATATCATATTGATAAAGACTAAATAATTTAGGTACTTCATTCCATATTAACACTAGAATTAGGTATTTCCTATATTTGTATGAAATGAAGTAAAACATCATCTAGAAGATCATAACCAAATTCTTATTAATTACTTTCCCTATTATTCCATCATCTTCTTCAATAAATACAATTTATCTATCTTGCTATCAACAATTTATTTCCAAAGAAACTTAACATAGAAGGAAAGCAATAATTTATCTTTCATTCTTTGAACAAAATCCATGATAATATAACAAGAATGTTTACAAGGATATTGTTAGAATATTATAATGTGCACTATGCCTTTAGTTTGAAACTTGTCTTATGCCACTTGTCTTATGTTTTCCAGTTTGAGTTATCCAAATGGAGTTATGTGTCTTCTACATGATACTTGAAGTGGATATTATGACACTTGTCAAATCTCCCTAAAAGGCTTGATGCCTATATATTGTAACATATTTCATAAATACATTTGTGCCTTTTTTTATATTCCAACATTTTGTATCAGAGCTTAGGCACTCTCATGTCTTGTTTAATCCCTTGAGGGGGGAATTGCCCCTTTGTAAATTCTCCCCTCCCCATTCCATTGTGTATCCCTACCATTTATTTTGAATGTTGAGGGAGTATTCTCTCCATCCTTTTATGGATGGATCAGAAACCAGACGTAGAAGAAATTAATGGATACCAAATTTTTTTGGGGGGGTATTTTTGGTTAGTTTGAATTTTAGAGGTTTATGGTAATCCTCCTGAAACCGTTATTAGGCTACTTTTATTGTACACCCTAGGCAGATCTCATATTTAGGGGCTTCTTTACTAGTATTGACCAGTTTTTGGTTTATGTTTAAATCTACCCTATGGATTTATCCGCTTGAGTTTAGAGTTATGAGCTGATGTGACCAAATGAGTAAGGAGGTAGTTTCTATATTTTATGGAGGACTATGTTTTGGTGCCATATTTTATGGCATGTTATTATTGAAATTGAGCAGTCGTAAAATTTGTTGTTTTTTGTATTTTTCGATGATCGACAAGGATTTCACCATGAATTTTTATTTTTATTTTTTGGTCACTGTATTTTGCCTCGCACCTATTTGAGAACTATAATTTTGAGGACTGTTATTACTGGTACTTTCTTCCATGCAATGTTCCATGATCTATAGGATTTACCATTTGTGATGATTCAAGTTGATGGTCGTACGCATCATTAAACCAGTATTGGTTCTATTGGTGTTGTAAGACATCAATAAGATCTACGGAAGTATATTGTAGTGGCCCCATGATAGCTATGCATACCTATAATTTTGAGCTATTTTTTCACGTCTTCTAAAGCCTGATGTAGTCTGAAATTATTGTAGGAGGAGATATCATATTTTCAACATTATGGGGTCCGCCCAGTTGTGGCCACGGTGGAAGGAGAAGTTGTGAGGTTTTTTTCTCTTGGGAAGAATGATGGAAAGGATGACTAGGTGCAATAGTAGCACCACCATAAGTGGTCTCTCCCCCAGCTGGATGAGCTCATAATTTATGTAGGAGTTTGTAATTTGTGGTACCCATTTGAGGTTGTGAAAAATACTTGTTGGATGAGGTCTTGGATGATGTCAATTTTTTTACGGTGTAAAGTGGTTTGATACATTGGAGCATGAAGACACATATGCAACCTTGTCTATTATTGGATCAGTTGCATCAGTTTTTGTTGCCTGTAATTTCTACCAAAGATATTACCCAATGATGCATAAACATAAACATCAAGTCCACAATTCACTGAACCAAGAAATAGTTTTTCACAAATACAGTGGAGTTTCTGGTGCACAAGCGCCTACTGAGCACAGTCTTGCCAAGATTGGCATCAACACTGGTGGACACCCAGAGCATGGATATTGAAGAAGTGAGTGCTGATATTTTTTGTCTATGTAGGAAAAATTTTGTAGATCGAACTCTACACGGTTTAAAGAATTAGTTGCTATGGGAACCATTCAATGCTATGAGATCAACGTGTAGGATTCGCTAGCCCACAAGGTCAACCAATTATGTTGATCTGAGTTGGTGAAGATCTATTTTTACTAAGACATGGTATTCTAAAAGAATTTTTACCTCTTAGTATCATAGTTCGCTATGTTGAGATGGTCCATCAATTAAATTATGAGTCGTTCCTACTTGAGCCATACAAATCATGTCCAAGATGAAGTTATGGACCTATGTTTTTTTGTGCATGATTTTTGTGGTGTGATTTCTGTTAATACACTAGATCCAAACCATAGACTGCTTAAGCACAATAAGTTGCACATAGAATTGTTCTAGAGTATGGAGTAGATGATCACAGATGTATTATTCTAGTTCTACCATGATTTTTACATGGATATTGGTGCTTTTTTATTTTGGTTGGGTGGAATCAGTGAAAATTCGAGTGACTCAGATCATATCATGGACAAATCAGGGCCATCTAATATGAAGGTCAAGATCAGAAATGGTGGCCTGGATTCTCTAAGGTAGGATATGGGCCAGCCCGATGATGCTACAATTTATGAGATAAAACATGTGTAGCAGGCTAATGGATACATGTCATACTTAAGTCTAAAAATGTGCAACAATTATTTTTTTATGATGTCGATAGTTGGATTTGATGTGAAGTTGTGGCTGCAAACTCCTACCATGTATTTTACCACATGAAAAACTCATGGTCATCTACCATCTATGTGGATCCCTCTTACTGCATGTTCCATTTGCAGAGTAGGCATACTTTTTTTTCTCCATTTGATAGGAATATTTGATAGACATGATTTGATAGGTTGTATGTCCTAATTCCTCTAATCATTTTACCCTCAACAAGATCTCCAATAACTTGCTTTAACATAATATATCATGGCATACTATGGCTCTCCCTTTGCATCTTATTTTGCAATAGGTGTGTGCAGATGCAAGAGGCCCTCCATCTTCTAGTACACACAAATTATGCAATGATGGAACAAGCATGAAGTTAGTTTTAGAACCTGTGAAGTTAGTTTCTTTATGCAAGCTCCAAGTTTTGAATATTAGGTGAACATGGCACTAGAACCATGGTAGTATACCCACTACATCATATCACTATGTGTACTAGAGATATTTTATATCCTACACCAGACACCAACATGAAGGCATGAAGAACTATCAGTTATAATGGCTTTTGCATATGCTTTGTTGTATCAAGGTCGTGCAATCTGATGCTATAGGCTGAGTAGTGACAGTGATTTATTTCTTTTCTTTATGGTGATATTGGAGATAAGTGTGATCATGTGATCAAAAATAGAAGTGTAGACACCCAAAATTTGCATATGTCTACCTCTATGTACTTGTAGATCCATCAGGATACTTGTAGGTTTGCATAGACAATCCTAGACTCCTTTAGGATATCATAGACTAGGATAGGCTATTATAAACAACTATAGACTATTTTAGACTATCTTAGACCACTATAGACCAATGTAAACCACTCTAGATCAGCGTAGGACATCGTAGACCTTCATAGACATATGTAGACCATTTCATTGGTCTATAGGCACGAAACCCTACTAAACTACATAATTCATGATCCAATCACCTTCTATCTATAAAGAGATAACTTATCAATTCCCTAAGGTAACTTAAGCTCTTTCTAGACATAATTAGGACCCCACGAGACTATTAGTTACCTAAAAGTCTTAATTAAGTTAATTGAAATTCTAATTTGAAAGTCACTTCACTTAAGTGAACTTTTTGGATTAAAAAGGTTAATTAGGATTCTAAACCTAAATTAGTTCTAATTATTCCCTCACACATGTGTGCACCAATTTAGTTAGGATATTTCCTAGGAAATCCTAACTCAACCCTCATCTAACCTAGGGACCACCTAACCCTAGTAAACCCTAATATCTCCTCACACATGTGTGAGGATGAGATATTTCTTTAGGGAATGTAGGAATGACACCTCACAAACCCTAACCTAATCACTATAGGAATTGAATCTAGGGTTTAGTAATCCTAACCACACCCCTACACCTTGGATTTTCATATAAATAGGATACCACATACCTCATTATCTCTCTCTCCCCTATTAGTTAGCCTAAAAAAACTCTATAGAAATCAATCCAGAAGTGCAATCTAATACATCTGAATCATACAAATAGCATAGCAGCATCTGAGGAGCCCATCTGAATAAGGATCTCCCATAGAAAGTACTTACAACACAATTCACCCTCTGGCCTATGAATCTAGCTTCCAGTTTTCCCCCTAACCTATAAGTTGTCCTTGTAGAAGGGTTTTCTCCCCAAATCAGTCAGGTATACTCCATTTCATATTTTTATAGTCATTCATGCATTTTATTTTAGTTTTCATTACATATTTAGTGTTGATTTGTCTTCTTCACCATGGGGCCTAACTACCCCAAAATTACTAACTCCATTTTGCATGTCTAAAATATGTGCAAAGAGGAAACATCAGCTGTAAAACTACCGGTGGCACACATTACACATGAAGCCCACCTTCATTGAGGAGCCCAAAATATATCATAGAATTTGTTGTACATTTGTGAAAGAAATAATGGGAATTATCCCTATTTGTAACCTAAAGCATTTCTATCATTAATAAAATCAACATTTCTAAATAATTTATGTTATAGCAAGTTGTTGGATCAAATGTCATACTTTGTACGTTTCATTTTGGCACGCCTAGTGGGACCCCCATAAAGAGTTGTGCTAGAATAGTTTTAATCTTGAATATAACACAATTTTTTGTTTCTATCTTGTTGCAGGGTAACATATCCAAACATCAGAGAGACCCCTAAAACCCTGAAAACCCCCTCAGGTCCTCAAAACAGGAGTTTTAGGCTCCTAGATCTGATTCATTCCTTGGCCTATGAATCCAGATCCAATTCACCCCTTGCCCTACGAATTGAGCATAACTACTCCAAAAACCCTCAAAATTGTAGAGGTCAATAGAAAAAATATATAAAAATCCATCTGGAGCAAAAGGAATAAGGTATTCCCCTATTTTCCTCTATGTTCTATCATGTTTGGTTGCAAGGAAAAGTTCACTAGTAAATGCATCCTATCATTCAGTGAACTTCTTGTTTTAATGTGTTCATCGTGCTAAAAATGGTTAGTTCAGTGCTACATATTTATCTTTCTGTGTTTAAATCAGAATTACATTCCTCTTTGTTTCGAAGATTAAATTAGGCTTTTGATTATACTCATTCTTGTTGTGAATTACAATTTTTCAAAGCCCTTTTTCTTGCAATAGTTAGATTTTTCAAATTTCTTTCCAAAAACCTACGTTAAATCAGAAATTTCAGTTCATTTATATTTTCAAAACCATGTTTATTTCCTTGTTCAAATCACATTTTAAATAGATATTTCTTTTTCCTCTTGTATCATTTCATTAATCTGATTCCAAAACCCTTTTCAAATTTCAGATTTCTTTCATGTCATTAGAGTAGGAGTTTTTAAATCTCTTTTACAAATCCCCTGGGTAACTTTCAGATTTCTTTCATGTCATTAGAGTAGGAGTTTTTAAATCTCTTTTACAAATCCCTTGGGTAATTTTTAGATCTCTTTCATGTCATTAGAGTAGGAGTTTTTAAATATCTTTTACAAATCCCCTAGGTAACTTTCAAGTTTCTTTTCAAATCACTTAGATTAAAAATTTTGATATCTCTTTCACAAATCCTCTGGGTAACTTGCATGTTTTCCCTTTATGTCTTTAGATTAGAAATTTTCATATCTCTTTCACAAATCCCTTGGGTAATTTGCATATTTCTTTCTATATCATTAGATTAGGGTTTCAATTTCTTTCCCATATTCTAACATAGAATTTCAATTTACTTTTGCACAATTTCTTTCAAACTTCTTTCATATTGCAATATTAGGGTTCCAAAATCCCTCTTGTCACATATTTCACATTGCTTGTTTACATACTTCATAGCATAGATCCTAGATTCTTTTCAGAAAGGCACATAGGACTAGCTTTGCTTTTAAAACACATTTTAAATCTAGCTTTTGCTTCCAAAAAGTGCATTTAGGGCTAGATTTTCATTTCAAAAGAGCATTTAGTTAGATTTCTTGCTTTCTATATCATCGTTAGACAACAAAAACCCACACACACTCATGTGGTACATACAAGTGGTGATATTGGATTTCATCCCCAATCCATCACTCGATATTGGTGTGGTAGGAGTTGTACCCTCCACCATCTCACCCCCATAGACACCTAGCAGCCCCACGGGAGTGGTTTTTGGGCTTCATCAATGGAAAATCCCCCACTTTTGATACTGAGCTTCTGGATTTCATCAACAGAAGTAACCTTCATATTGGTATAGGATTAGACGCCTTCGTTCATAAGGCTTACATAATTCATGAACGCGATTACTATAATTATTAACTAAGCCCACTTGAGGGTGAAGCAAAAACATGGGTATGTCGATAGCAGGTCTTAGACAGTACCACCTCTTCTTGTGAGAGGATATAGTGAGCTCATTTCAACACTTTGATTTCTCCCCAATAGGTTATCATTTTACTGCACCTTCCATACATGTCACCATTCACACGTCATGATATTGTTCTATTTTGTGCATCTTTGGATGTAATAGGAGGTTCTGTATTGATGACACTCCTAGTTTTCTAGAGTATTCACCCCACTACTTGTGATATTATCTAGGAAGTATATTTTTAACATAAAAACACACTCAAACAAATAAAACACTTTATTTTCTACATTTAGAACTGGCTCAAGTTTCGCATTATTTGCATGATCACAAATTGGTTTTAGCACATTTCACTGCACAACACCTTTTTGTTCAGATATCTATAGTCTATTACTTATTTTATTTCATCTTAGTTAGAATTTGAGTCTAAACTTCATAGGATTGTTTCAAAATCCCTTTACACATCACATCCAAAATCTTAGACCTCAGTCTTTGTGTAGTTCTAAAGCTTCATGACATAATATACTTCATCATGCCTATTGTCACCTGCAGTCAACCGTGCAAGCAAGTGCACCATATAGAAGAGTCTTCTAGCAACACTTCTAGTTAGTCTACCCCTCATTCACTCACGAAGGAAAAATCCACATGCACACCCAACCTACTCACAGGGTTTGATCCATATTACATACACAATGTTTTAAGGTGATACATCCACTTTGAGTGAAACCCTTGCCACTTCATTATAAGAAGACCATCCACTTATTTCTCCTTCCTCATCACCTAATCCACCTTCCATGTTCTATGACCATGTGATCTACATAGCTCCAGGACATCCCCCTCCTCTATTCACCATAGAAGAAGATACCCCACCTATATCTCCTACCTTCACACACCCTTTCTTTCAAAGTCTATCTCAATCCCTTTTTGAGAATGACTCCTCATTATTAAATCATACTCGCCCTAAGGTTGAATATTTTACCCCTATTGTAGGGATGATTTTAGACCCCTCCTCATCCACACCAAGAACCCAGATGCCATAATTTCAAACCACACCATAAAAAACCCCCTTGCAATAGTAGCAAGTACCACCTCCACCATCACACCCACACTATCCCCAAGAGTCATAACCATCTTCTTTCCAACAACCATTTTTTCCATCCTTTGAGGATTTTTCCCAACCACCTCCTCAAAAACAACCAATGAAATACCAAAAACATCAACCAACCACACACACTCAATCTAGAGTGAACACATTCATCACTCCACCTACCCGAGCTCCTACTTCAGGATCTTATCCTCCTTTCTCTTTATCCTTCCCATCTACATCTCAGGTAATAGGAGGGTATGTTACTCAATATTACATTCCACCTTTGTCTACATACACATTTAGATTACCCCATCCTCCTTCTTTCCATATCCCAAATACCAATCCTCTTCCTACTTATGGACCAATACCTATAGCCTATACCCCTATTCCCCCAGGGTATTCCATGTAGTTTAGTTTTCCCACATCTCATCCATCAAGACAGAGACAAGCACCATATTTTGACACTTCATCCCATCCACCTATCACACCATAAGTTCTTATACCTCCAACATTATCTATGGGGTCTACATTCTTTGCGCCCCATCCTTCTTAGTCATTACCTCCTACGGACCAATCATTACAATAGTATCATACCCAATAAATACCTGTGCCATAACCACACACCTCGCAGCCGTAATACTATTATCCCCAACAAATACCTATTCCACATCCTAGTGTTCCATTGGTTGTGACATCATATGTTTCTCAATAGCCACCTCACCAAGATCTATTGCCATACTTTACTTCTCAATACTAGGAAGAATAGCAACTCTAATATCTACCACACTCATAGGCTCCACCCACCTTCACACCATCCCCTACACCTTTAGCACTTAAACTTCAACTTCTATAAGATGAAGTAAAGATTCTAAACCATCACATAGCCAGTTACGAATCGTAGAAACCAACCTACAATGAACTTTGCAATGAGCCAATCCATCCATCCATCAGTTCTAATCCCACCTTATCCCTAAAGAACATGTGAGTAATTACATTTCAACCTATTACCAGCTTCATAGTAGAACTTGATGTTACGTACCTTATCCCTTTCACTTGGGGGTTAAGCCTTATATTGGTACAACATGCTCCCACGCCATAGCCTATACACCTTTGAACAATTAGCCAACTCCTTCCTGGAGCATTTTTCCATAAACATTAAGAAGAATTTTAACTTTTTAGACATCTACACCCTATGATAGGCTGAAAATGAACCTATTACCGAGTTTGTCTCATGGTGGAAATTGATCATCCATGACCTCGCCCATAGCCTTCCTACTATTGAGTTAGTGACATTCTTCTCTAAGATTTACCACAAACACATCTCCACATATTTGTAGCTTCATCAAATTCATACCTTTGAAGAAGCCATTACCCAAGCCAAAGTTATTAAGGTCATCAAGGTCCATTCAAGTAAGATTAATTTGAGACAAAAACAAACCTACAACTCCAATTTTTGTTTCAAAAAAAATACATCTAACCAACCATTTCCTCAACCACCACAAGCCAACCAAGTGGTAGCTACTACCTTAGAACCCTCATCGGTCCCACAATTCTCTCCTCCACAACAACAAATATTTCAAACCAATGTGCTTCCCTCTCCTAGGCCTCAATAGCCTCATCACATGCACCCACAAGCTCCATAATGTAATTTTACACCACTCTCTAGACCTCTACCAACCCTCTTCCAGAGACTATATGAACATCATCTTGCCTAAAATCTAACCATTGGATCCAAATAAACCTAAGCCTTGAGGGTATAATGAGCAAGCATTTTGTCAATACCATCGACAGTGTAACCATAATATCAATTCGTGTCACTTCTTCTATGGTTATGTCCAAGACCTCATCGAGAGGGGTACTATAACACCCTAAAATTGATGCAATTTAATTTACCCTAAGGTAATAATTTGAAAATCAATCGTAAAACCACCTTTTAACCACCTGCCTTATTTTCCATGCCAAATATAGAGGCAGTTATGATAGTTGGATGATATCATCATTGATTTGACGATATCATTCGTAATTGGATGAGACCATCTGGAATCAAACATCCATACGATTTCATCCAAAAACCAAATTTTCATAATTAGAAACAGTTCCAACTCCCGTTCCCAGCTTAGCAGAAGCATGTCTATGTCGTCGGAGGATGTTTCGCTAGAGATCTCCCAGATTGGGATGACTCCCAACCTCCTAACTCCCCCATCAATCCTATTTAAACCTTGATTTCCATTAAACCCACCCTAGATGATTGATTTATTGCAACCCAAGCTCCATATCCTGTTAGAACATCTTGAAATTTGATTATTCGCATAAGTTTTCCAGATGCATTTATAGGTTTTCATTTTGCATCAGTCAAAGGAAGCTTGGATCATCGCAGGTGATCCTGTTCAAATTAGAGATGATCTCATCTCTATTGGAGATGATCTGGTACCATTTTAGGTGATCTTGATTGTACTCCTCTTGGGGGCAATCAAGATCTGAGGTTTTTTATAAAATTGGTTAGACAACTTTGTCTGATTTCAGACGATTTCATCCGATTTCGGATGAATATGTGCAATTACAGATGAACCTACAAAATTTTAGGTGATTCTATCCAATTATAGATGAATTTGAAGAATTAGAGATGATATGGATTGCTTCAAAAAGTTGAACCTTCATCAGACATCTAGAACCGGGTAAGATCTTTCCTTTTCCTTTCAAGCATTGCATTTAGAGTTTATTTTTGTTTTCTATATACATATAAATCACAATTTGCATATAGAATATTTTAACTTCATTATGGCCAACCTATGTATTTGAGTGTTTTTAAACTAAAATGAACACATCCAATTCATTCCTAGCCTAGGCTCGAAAGCTGCTCCAAAATGCTTCCTAGTGAACCCACCATCCGTCGACAAATCACCAAAGAGGGCATGATTCAAAGTGTCTCTCTATCCGAGGTGTAGACCTATCCTTTTACCATACCCATTCTGAGCATGGATCCATCTGCCTAAAGGTAAGGGTGCAAAAATTTTAGACCTACATTCTTTGGTGAACCCGACGTGAACCACATTAAAAATCTTTTGAAAAAAATAAAAAATAAAATATAGATAACTTAAAATTTTAGATCATTTGACTTATTGGTAGATTACAATAGAAGACGTGGTGTTTTGATTAATGTTGGTGTTCAACTAGAAACCATAGAAATTTCTACTCTAGTTAGAGGTCCTAGATTTAGATCTCAAGCACATTGGGACAAATTGGATAAAAAAAAGCAAGCTCAAGAAAAAATCAAATAAAAATAAAAAATGATTTTCATCACTCAGAATGAGCAGAATTAAAGAAAGGGATTATCATCACTACAAAAAAATCCTCACTCGAAGAAAAAATAAAATCAAAATAAACAGTGATTTTCATCACTACATATGAGAAAAAATCCAAATCCAAAAAGAAGCCAAAAAGAAGGGAATAAAGTTTGAATCCCTGGAATTCTCAGCATTGTAAAAAACTGGAATGAGAAATCCTTACGCATGACGATATTTCTATTACAATTGCTTCATGCATTTGTGTAGACCAATGTTTGAATGTGGATGAGCTAGCTTAGGTAACCAAATATTGCCTAGTGGTATAGTCCAACTAAGTCCAACATAAGGATGAGATGAACACTTGAGAATCCTTGATCTTAGCAATGGGCTGAAAGAATCCCACCTAACATCGGAGGAAATGCTTGAGTTCTACCTAAAAATATACAATCACATGCACACACAGAGATCATGAAAAACCAGGTACATGGTAAAAGCAGTACTTTTCAAAAGTCTAAGTGGTAAGAAGACAGTTGTTGATAGGGGAACTAGAGTGTTTGAATCTCCGAAAAACCCCAATTTCTTTTTACATAGAAATCAATCATAACATCATTCACACCATCATATTCCTTATAAGATTATATAAATTAGGGGGTATCAACATAGTAGGACATATACCATATATATATTAGAAATAGTATATAGACGGCCACTGACTACTTTATATCTTTTAATTTAAAAAAACTTATTAAGAAAATAGATTACACACCATTACATATCATATATGAATACTTAATCAATTCTTATGATAGAAGTGATTATTTAAATTCATGATTATTTTTAAACTTTCTGTGGTATCACCCATTAAGATTGTCAACGTCATATGCATTTCATATGTTTTAAGTGATTAGAGCATACAAGTTCGTTTATACCATTCCATCACATGAGTTAGATGCATATAATTAAAGCAAAAATTAAACATGCATTTAACAATAACATTTGCATCTACGAAAACAAGTCATTAATCATCCATAAACCACATCATAAAACATATAGGCAATATCCATTTGCATACCATAAATTCATCATTCATCATCAAAATGCATTGCATAATATCATCAAATCATAAAAACATCTACACATCCATCTAAGCATCTTCAAATATCATCTATCATCTAGCATATTCATAAAATCATCATAATATCATCATCACATCATATCGTAAAACAAAATAACAACAAAAACATAAGCAATAAATGATACACATAATGAGGCATAAAAAGCAAATCTATCATAAAAGTATGTGTATCAAGTCCAATGGATATACAAAAATTCCCATGGGCTATAGTCATGTAGGTCAGTCGACCTCAAAAATGAATCAAGGACCAAGTAAAGAATCAGTCAAATGTCGGGCCTGATCCCCCTGCACCATCTCCTCTAGTGCCACCTCCCCCTGTGGCAGTATCACAAGTCGAGTTATGTGAGCTTGTAGGTCTCTCTATTTGAGTCTGGGTTCGCTGGATAGGATGGGTGGAAGACTACCCCAAGGTAGAGTGCCCACTGACCTACAAACCACCTGCATCTACTGGATCCTTAGGTACAAGCCCATGCCTCCTGAGCTGCATCTGAAGGAGGGTAACATGATCCATAAGACCCTATATCTGAGCCTCATGCTCATCTAATAAGGATTTTAGTCGTCCCACATCTACCCCTAATCCTATCGTTAGAACCTCCTATGGTGTAGAAGCAGGAATAACAAACTGCATCCTAACATTACCACCCCCAATAGTATCCTGTAGAGCCTATATTTGTGTTGTGAGTTGCTCAATCATAGCATCTAATAGCTGTACCTAGATATTAGTAGCATGGAGCTCAACCTCGACCTCGTGCAACTATGCTCTCAAAGGAGAATATCTCTCCTCAGGCTCTAACTCCTCCTCCTCCTTAGGAACATCAGGATCCTCTGTTGCCACTTGCTCTGTCGACTAGCCCCATACCTTGGTCCTAGCTTGAACCCTGCATCTTGCCAGATCTGCACCATCACCCCTACCATCATCCTTGCACCCTAGACTATCGATGCCATGCCACATCTGATCACCCCACCACTGAGAGTAGGCCTCTGTAACTCCCCCAGCCATTGTAGGGTCTATGGCTGGGGCATCCTCCTCATATGCAAGCTTTATGACCTGTCATGGAGGTATTTCCATCTCTGCTATGAGGCGCCTATACAATAATGGTACCAAGGGCACATCCTACTACAATATGTACTAAAAAAGAACCCGAGAGTAGAAGAAATACTCCTGGATGGCAATATTCTAGCCAACGAGCCATCGCTCGCGTCGTGTCCTAGTAGTAAAACTAGCTAGATCATCCCAAACCGGATACTCATAGTACAGTCGCCACATGACATCTCCAGCCAAAATTTTGGTAAAAGCATAAGTATAATGGGAAAACTCCCTTGCAAAAGTGTGTCTCTTATGCTCCTCATGATCCTGAGCCCATCTGGAAACATAGCACTGTGTACGAGCCTCAATAGATGTAATATTAGTTGGGAGCCCCTTAGGGCGATATACCTTAATGTGCTCCCATCCCAAAACCTATAAGAGCAAACCACAAGCAATGCTGACACGTCCCCACCAATGAATGTGGTACAACTCATCGTAGTACTAATCCAATAGTGATCTACCCCATGCATAGATGATAGGCTCCTCACTATCTAGAAGGTCTTGCACCATCGCCAGGAGGTTCCATGGGAACCTCAAACCCGAGCAATTCAGGACAAGAACGTTGTTGATCACCATCAGCAATATGACATGTATCACTATGAAAACTTGAGCATCATACCATGTATTTATAGATACTCCCCTGAACCCAGTCTTCTAGAGGGCCTGTGTAGAGCATGCTCCAAAAACTCTAGCATAGACAACCACCTGATCAGTAGTGGCTGATGAAACAATGGGCACCCCATCGAATGGGATCCAAAAATCTTGTAAACGTCCTTCGGTGTGATAGTCATCTCACCGAGTGGAATATGGAAGGTGTTGGTCTATGGGTCCCAACGATGGGCTAAGGCCATAAGATATGCTTGATCAGCCATAATGTGGGGCAACCTAATAATATACTATAGCCCACAGGCCTTAAACCACTCTTATTTAGTGTCATCAAATTCAGGAAGCAAGTCAAGCAGGAGCTTCGGGTCCTGAGCCTGAGCAGTGAGGATCTAAACAAAGCATAAGAAAAACAAAACATAACTACAATGCATCTAAGGTATAATTCATAATAAACATGAAAATGATGCAAAATAGTATGAGTTACTCTAAATCTAAGCAAGAAAAGAATAAATTGCACCTAAGCAAAGCAAAAATTCAAAAAAAAAATCATAAAACCAATACACAAAATGCAAAAACAAGGCTTAAGCTTTATCCATTGTCGCCTACAATGACCGAAACCTAGCCGCTGGAGGCAGCAGTGGAAAAGGCCCAATGGTCAAATTTTTTACTGTTGGGATTCAATATTGGCCGCTCTGAGTGACAACGGCTCAGAGTCGACCGCTCTGACCGACAGCGGCCAAAGGGTGACATGACAAACCCGTGAAACCTTGGCCAGAAAATTAAAAAAAAATACAATTTTGACAAGATAGCTTCAAAAAAACAACAAAAGGGAGGGAAATCAAACAAATTGGAAAAAAAATCCTCTACCCAAGCATAAAAACTAAGCTAAGTTTGAGAATGCCCAAAATGGCGGCAACAGGGGAATAATGGAAATTTTTTTAAAAACCCTAGGCTAAATCCACGGACAAATTGCAATATTGGGGATTAACCCACTGTGGCAAAAAGGAACGTAGCCTAGTTACGGATTTTGTTTGTTGCCAACAGGTTTAGTGATGTTTTTTTTACTCATTTCTTAGTGGAGTTCAATTTTACTTAAGCAAAGAAAATAGAGCTAGGGTTTTGAAGAGAGATACCCAAGAAGCTTCAACTCCTCTAGCAGTTGATGTCTTGCCTCGCGTAGCCATGTCCTTAGCACCAACAAGTTTTGAAGTCACAATCATCGTCGTTGCACCAGAGCTCTAAAAATAGAATCTTCAACAGTGAAAATGATAGGTCAAAACCCTAGAATTGCAAATTTTATATTTCCTTAATTATGCCTTGGCCGCTCAAGGTGATAGGGGCCACAGGCAGGAAATAAAAAGCCACTAGACCTAACAGTGGCCAAGCTCACATATCAAAGTAAAGTAGTTACTTCAATGAAGGAATAACAAAAATAGCAAATAATCACACTTTGATGATTTAGAATCATCAGAATATTCAAAATAACAAAAAAAATCACATAAGATCACAATATCAAGCAGGCCTCGTATCCAGTTACCTACTCTATCCACACGGTGAATGCAACGATTTACACTCCATGTATTTTGGTGATATGAGTAGGAAACCATAAGGCCACTTGGGGAAAAAGCAACTCATTTTGGAATTACGATATGTCATCCTTCCAACCCGAAGAAGATCAAGATGGTCGAACTACTCAATGGGTGCGAAGGGGTCATTCTAATTCCCCTATGACATAAAAAACATTAATTCAAAGTGATACAATCTAGGCATGAACATAATCACTCATCCTAACTCCCTAAGAAGGTTATTGATAGCCAAACTGCTCCTCAGGATAGGGATGGATGATTATCATAAGCAATTGGAGTCACACTTGGATGTGGGATTGCCCATTAAAAGTAGCAAATGCTATAAAGGAACCAGATTAGTCATATTGGTCAAGCGACTTGTCGCTTCAATCATTGTCATTTCTTCACCAATTCATTGTGTGAAGAGGTAGTTCAAAAATTCAACTTAATCATAATAAAAATCAACAAAATATCACTTGATCATAGCAAAATTGTGTTCATCCTTCGAATCATTGCATACAATAATCACAAATTTCCCTTATTTTTTGGTAACATAAGCAGACATGACATATTCAATTGTAGCTCTCCTACTAGTTGAAATTGTTGTAGTAGCTGAAGCTACCCAATTGAGTTTGAGGAACAAGTGCATTTTAACATGCAAAATCCATTGGGCTAAGTCCTCCAAACATTGAGGCAATGATTCAAGGTATGTGCACCATCTTGCATGATTGGGCCATCCAACATTGATCAAACCATTGATCATCATACACCCTACAAACAGATCAGTCTATGTTTTTGCTCAGCATTGTGTTTTCCACATAGTGCATCACAAAAAGGGGAATCTGTAGACACCTAAATAATGTCATGCTTAGGGGAGCTACTTACATAGATATACTCATAAGATCATAAGACATAATATTGTACTTTCCAAGCATCAATAGTGGTTCTCACCACTCATTTTGGGCCTTTTCAAGCCATCCAAGCTTGGCCACTCAAGACAAGAGTGACCAGATTCTAGTCGCTCAAGCCTAGAGCGGCCAGACCTAACTGCTGTAGATGACAGTAGATAGATCATATCCATTGTAGACGACAGCGGCTAAGCCATAAGAAGTGGTTTGTTGACAAACAGGCTCAATCTCGGGTGGAAGTGGTAGTTTGCATGCAATAAAGGTGAGCGGGAGTGACTTTGCATTCCTTTTCACAACCAGTTCACATAGGAGACTTGAGTTTGCATTTACAATTAAGTTAACTGACCTCCAAGCATAAATAAAGGACAAAATATTCTCATGCTAATGAACAATTCACATAGAAGACTCAAGTGTGTAGTTAGATTTCAGTTAACTAGCCTTCAAATATAGACAATAGACAAGAGCTTCTCATGCTAACTTGAACTACGCATGAGAAATTCATTTCTAGGGCTTGGACATAGACCTAGGGTTTCACACTATAAAACGTGCAAGCCTAAAAGCACAAAAACATTTTGGGAGCCTTATCATATCCAGAGATCCTTTAATATTTTATCATACAGAGAATAGAGACCCGAATCACATACAGGAGATCATTTCAAAGAGAGATTTCTCTTTGAGATCACGTGTGTGGTGGAGTTTTGACAAATCAAAGGGCATAACACCTACTTTCTTCAACATAAAATCATAGTCTTTGACCCATAGCTTTGGGGCAAGGAGAGCAAGGTTTTATTTAGCGGTCGTTGTCTTGGACAATGGCCCGTAGGCTTGGCTTAGATAGACATAGCATATTTTATCTTATTTTCTTATATCATTAGCATAGATTTACTTTATTCCATGGTATTATTTTATCATATTTATGTTACATTCTTTGATTACTAACAACCTCATCTGAGGAGGCAATCTAAAACACCTAAAAGTGTGTTATTTTTTCATTGCTTGCAAGGCCACAGGTACATCGAACGAAGGTTACAACATACGAGACCAAAAGGGATCCCTCTAGGAGACAACCCTAGAGAAGGAGGCATCTGTAAGCCTTCATGCATTTATGTGTGCAAAATCGAGAAGCTTTTATAAGCGCACCACCTCTTTGTGGAAGGGGCAATCCTTGCCCACTTGTAATTTATAGTATCAAAATGGGTATCCCTAAGAGGGACCGACATGTAACCGAGTTTCAATATCAATAAATAGATCCGTCTTTTGTTATTTCATGTTATATGTTTTTTCCTCTTGTATTTCCATTTTATCTTTGGTATTTTAAATAGCATTGTAAGTAGGGTTTTAGAAAAAGGGACCGGTGCATGCGTTCTCAGGGTCGCTACATAAATTAGCTAGATCAGATAGGTTCACCTTCTTCTTGGCACAGAAAGAGAAACATTCAAGGACTGCATTCACCAGTTGCTCAAAATTGATGATGCTATGCTTGGGCAACTAATTGAACCATTGAGTCACTATGCCTAATAAAATCATGATGAATGTTCTCAGCATTAGGGCATCATTCTGCTCAAGATGGAAGCATGTGTTCATGAATTTGGTAACATGTTCTTGCACGTCTTCCTCTCCCTTAAAATTGTCTAGCATAGGCATCTCAAAGTACTTAGGATATGCAAAACTCAGGACTAAGGGGCATAGAGGCTGGTTGTGTATCTTTCTCAATGTTATCTTCTACCCACCCATGTCCTATTTTTAAAGATATTTGACCCTCTCAATCAATATCTGATATACCTTCAAAGAGATAATCTCTTATTATTGAAGGTTCACTCACGGTGGTAAGGGAGGTAATCTTGTGTTTAATCTATTTGAGCGTCTATACTCATCCCCCATGAACACAGATGGAGGTTCAGGATATGTATGTTCTTGATCTTCCATCCTTTTCTATTCCTCATTAAATTGTGTTGGTTCTAGGTCCAAATTATTTTGATGCTATGCAGCATGGTTAGTATGCTCATTTCTTTATCTAGTGCTCCTCTCCTGCTAAGAATCGACATGTCTTTCATGTTGGTATTTCTCACCACCTATGTGTACATCAAATTGAAATAGCCTCTCTACTAGCTCTTCATACCCAACTCTTTCTTCTCTCAAGAATTACTCCTTTAGGTGTAGACACCTCTTCCTCTACTATTCTTGCTCAAGAGTTTCTACACACTCTAACTCGATGCACAATGCTTCCTCTAACGTACGTGTACGATCAGACTGACCTGCTATTGAAGGTTCATGTCTTTCTAACTTAATATGAGGATTTCTAGTGTTTAGTCCCCTTAGGGAGGCTCCTACTATGTTATTTTACTTGTCCACTAGGGATACTTGTTCTATGTACTATGTTATGTGTTGCGTACCCCCATAGTCGAAAGTAGTGTATGTGTTGCAAGGTTGCTTTGAATCTTCCCCTAATTCATTGGTGTGTCTAGTAGGTATGATACGTGAACTTCCTGAAGTAGAATATTCAATAGCAATGCTTCTTAGAGTTGATATTGAGGGAACTCAATCCAACTCATCAAGCTATCTAGTTCTCCATGGTTGATTCTGTGGAGTCCCATTGGCACCAATGAGCTCATAATCCAAGGGTAACCTCCCATTTTAGGGATTCTATAGGATGTCCTAGATCTATGACTGGGTGTAGCCCTAATGTATTACCGCTTAGTGGGATGATCTATCCTATGTGTATCATGTGAGGTTTGGGGTCTTGCAACCCCTACATGCCTATGTGATGATGGAGGTCTTGATGTCTCCTCATTCTAGTGTGATGAAGGAGGCCTTGAGGCCTTTGCATGTCTATATGATGAGGTAGGTTGTGATATCACTGCATGTTAGTGTGATGATGGAGGTTGTGATGCCTCTGCATGTCAGTGTGACAAGGGAGGTCATGATACATCTTCATGTCTATGTTATGAGAAATGCCTTGAGGCCTCCTCATATCTGTGTGATGAGGGAGGTCATGATCCCTTCGTATATCTGAGTTATTAGAGAGGCCATGAGGTCTCCTCATGTCTATGTGATGAGGAACTAGGATGTGGCTCTCTCACTAGGGTTTCTCAAGGAGTCCCTCCAAGGGTTGAGTTGTCACCCCTAAGATTGGATTAACTGCATCCAATGACACTATGGGTGGGCAGCTCAATAATAGTGTGACTGTGAGTGTGTGGAGCATCAATTTCCACCTCAATAGTGGATTGAGGGTGGTTGATATATGTGTATACCATGAATTTATGAGTTATCTTCTTAAGTAAGTTTCAAACCACACAAAAAAATCAAGCAGATGTTTATCTAGTTTAAGGATTTATGTGTATTACCTAAACTATTTGGTGTATTTTTATTTGTTGAATATATAAGCTAGCACTCATCATATTTTATACTTTTGTTGGATGGTATACTTAAATTGTTTAAGTTATTTCACCTATATACTCACACAAGCCGAATATGGTAATGAAGTCCATACTCAATAAGGTAGCATAGGTACTACCAACCCTCACCCAACACATCATGCACAACGATACACCCATCAAAGGGAAATGCATGCTATTTTGCATGGTATGGATAGTTCTTGGGTTGGCATTGGCCATGGATGGGTCCCGATGATACTATTTCTCATGAGTCAACCAAGTGGTAATGACCTCCATTGTTGGTCTCGATCAACAGGTTGAATGTGAGAGCCCAACACCATTGATGTTAAAAATAAGACGTGATGTGTGTGGGGTTCTTTTTAACCTTGCATGTAAAAAAAATGGATCACCAAGAAAACATGATATTTGTTATATGCCTAAGATAAAATATTTTTCATTTCAAAAAGATGCATGTATTCAGCTTATATGAACTTCATAGAATGCATTCTACTTTATGAATTAATGGCCACTGGCTGGACCGCATGCAAGCAAACTAAACACACAGAAGCCTAGCACATTGGAGACTAGGGTAGACCTTAAAATTAGAGGCCCACTATTCCTAGTAGTGCCTAGAGGAAACTAAATAAAACTCTAAGAAACATCCAATGCATTTTATTTTTCCATTTTTATTTAAATTTTCCCTAATAAAAAATGTGATTTAAGTTGTTTTCTGGAAAATAGTTGTAGAAAAAAAAACATAGATAAATAGAGAATGCTACCAACCTCAAATTTTAGTCTGATTATGGTAATTGCCCTCTACTACTCTTTTCTATCAGCCACTATTGACCAGAGTGGTTGTTGCTGGCCACTGACTATAGGAGTGGCTAAGATCTTCTGGTTGTTGTTGACAAGAGTGACCAAAACCTACTGGTTGTTGTCGACCAGAGTAGCTGAACCTACACACAAAAAACCTGTAAATATTAGTAAATCAACAAAAAATAAAAACTTTGTGGGGGTCCCACTATGATCACCATTTGTGTGACCCTAGGAAGCATGCACCACAACTTGCCCTACTTGCAATGTTATTATTATATCAAATGGAAATGAATAATGAAAGCACACAAGCACATATAACACAAAAATAACAAGCAATAAAATATTCTTTTATTAATGCTTCCAGATATTGATTACATGTACATCCCTCTAAGGGATACTTCTTTTGATATTATATATTAAAAGTGGGGCAACGATGAATGTATCCCCCGTAAAAGGATGGTGCACCTTTGCAGGCCTCCCGATCTCGCACTCCAAACTATCCGAGGGCTTACAGATGCCTCCTCCTGATCTTGTCCTAGAGGGATCTCATGCTTTGGATACTTTTAACTGATCATGTGAACCTGTATCTATAGGTATGGAAACAACAAAGCATAATCAGTAGTATGGGCCACCTCTCTAAAAGAGGCTCTTATTAGTAAATATAATAAATAAGATAAATGATCATGATAACAATGAAATACTAGCATAAATCAAATAATAAATGCATTGAAAGCTTAGAAATATGATGTAAATATGTGTAAGAAATTATATCTAAGCTATGACTAACTAATAAATCAAGTATTAATGGATATAAGCTAGAATAAAGGGAAATAATATCTAATGCCCTAAAATATGCTTACGATCCACTGTCCAAGACAACATCCATGAAAAGCAGCTTTCCTCCTCGTGAACCAAGAGTTGTAGCACTATCTTATTTGATCCAATTAATGTTCAAGGGTCACCGATTATTTCTTGGTACACTTTTTTGTGGTGAATAATAACGGATCTAAATAGCGAGTGCATAGTCTCTTCTCAGCTGGATAACACTTCATTGCTTCTCAAGGGTGCATAAATTTGCTCTCCAATCTAACAGGGCTTCGTTGCATAAACTCCAAAAATAGTGGATATTTTTCTCTTTATGGGAGATTCCATATGTAGACCATCCCTATTTTAGATCTAAATCTTGGCTTCTTAGATAAGCCTCAATCCAAATTGCATGTGACTAACCATCCCGAGTGGAAAGCATTAGTCACAAACTGGAATTGAAGGGGAAGTTAGGAGGAACTCGGGGAGTTCCTCACCAAAATCTACCCGTAAACAATGCAAGGTACATTCATACCTCATGATCTGGGCCCGTATTCATGACCAAACTATACGTGGTGCTAGCCACTATTAGGTCCAGTGGCTAGGTGTGTCCACTATCAACTTTAGCGACCAGGTGTAGAAATCACTCTACTTGAGAGCAACTAAGCCTGGATGGGTTATAATTGTCCTTTTTGAGTGGTTATGACCACTTCTAACTCTTGGAGAGGTCCAAGATATTTCATATGGTCTACAAATGTGTCCATATGGGTAGTCTCCTAAACATAACATATTTTAGGTGTCTACATAGTGTTAGAAAAGGTGATGATTAAATAGTGGCCAGATAAAGCTAACATAGGAATATATAGGAAAACTATTTCCAATAAATTTCTAATGTTCCACACTTATGATTAATAGCATTAAAAATAGGTAATATTCATATATTAGACAAATAGATACATACTTCAAGAAGTTATTTCAAACATCCAAGATACCAATAATCCAATATAGCAAAATAAGATCAGTACCTAGACTAACAAAAAAGAACCTCTTGCAAGCATAGATTCAATCATAAAATATTTCAAGGTGCTCTAAGCTAGCAATCCAATATCAATAGAATAGACTAACCATAGTAGTAGTAGCATAAATGCATTCATAGCTTGAATCTCTCAACAGGTTACAGAAAACACCATCTTAAGGCAAACATCCAAGTAATGTTCCTTCTATTGATTTGTAGAAAGTATTTACACAATAGTGCAAGAAAAAACTCTAGAGTCGACCTGACATCTATTTATAGTTTTACATATTTTATAAATTAAGAAAAATGGAACATTACAAGGAAACTAAAATGCCAGATTAGCTAAGTGCTGAGGTGGTAGCCTCTTATTCATCTTGGATGAAAGAAGAAAATGCATATCTTGCACATCCTCTACAACTTGGTCTCTGTAACTTGATGGTATTTCATGGTGTTTGGATTTCAAACTATGAAAAACCATCATCCAGACTATTCACTATTATTTTAGGTGATATCTAGACATAGATCTGCATCTGGTCGCTTCTTGGTTCTTGATCTATTAGATGCTTCACCTTCCAGTTAACTTTGATCAATCAAGTCCTGTTATAGATATGTTTATATGCCTTGGAGAGCTTTGAAACAAACAAACCATTGATTCTTCCATGGATGGTTGAGATTTATGCCTTGCCCTTATCTTTAGCTCTATGGTGTAGACCCATGTGGTAGCCTACGTCTTGAAACATGCTATCCGTACCTTTGACTACTTTGACTGTGGTCTAGAGAAAATAATGCTTTGGCATATAAATGTGCTTTGATCTATGTAATTTGGAGTAATGCACTGGCCTATACCTTTTAATATGCATGTTATTTCCCTTTACTTTACATACATGATGTAGAACTAAATCTGAACCATGTTGTATCCTATGACTCAAAATTTACATGTACAAGGTTGACCAATGTTGATCGTAGAATAGAACCTTGATCTTGCCCATGTGGGATATAACATTGAATTACATGATCTATAACCTTGCACTAGCCCACTCCTTGGAATACTCCTTTGTGAATTTTTACTACTTTGATCATGGGTTGGAATAATGTTCTATATCACGTGGTATAGAACACACTTTAACTTCCATGGGATAGAGCATGTGTTGTAATCCATGATTCAGAGAGTGGCAACATTATCTTTGACCATTGTTGACCATGGGTTGGAACAATGTTCTATACCATGTGGGGTAGAACTTGAAGTGAACCATTGTACTTCATAAAAATAAAAATTATGTTTTAGCCCATGATCTTAAAATTGCTAAGTGTGAACTTTGACCTCTTTGACCATGGGGTAGAACAATGTGTGTTATACTGCTACCGTGGGATAGAACCAGCTCGTTCAACACATAAATTTTTACAAAAATTTTCTAAGGATGTGGCCATTTTGGGCCTACACTAATATTCTTGGAAAAGCCAAAATTATGAAGGATACATGCATAAAATTATTGGAAAAAAGGATACATAAACATTGGTCATGATCCTTAGAGGGTTGAGAATGATGTTGTCCCCTATAGATACCTAAAATTTTACCACCTCTTTTACAACAATCCTTGATGCAAATCTACAAAAATATCAATGTAACCATTGTAATTGAATCAACTTCAAAAATTGAAGACAAAACCCAATAGTTGCAAATCTGCCACCTTAGGGCAAATTCACTAGAAAATGAATACACTTTCTATCTAGTGTATTTTCAACCAGTTCAAAATCCCTATCTCTTCATTGTATTTGACATCTAATGGTCAAATATATGAATACATCAAGTGGAAAATATGCTTAAATGTATATTCATATAGACAATGTATTCATGTTTGAAAAATAGAAACTTAAATGTGCCTACAACAACCTATCAGGGCATAAATATCTCATGCCTACCTTTTTGCTATCATAGAAAATTAGCAAGTATGGAGGAAGGTGGATTAATATTCTCCACCTTCCTCCACTTGCTTGAAATGGCCCCCATTAATGTGTTAGCCAATTGCAATCTATAATCAATAGCTACTCATCCCCATCAATAGTATATCCAACCTACCTACCATCCCCTCACCCCTCCCATTTGTAAAATCCCTAAGAGGGACAATTTCTATAAATTGGCCCCTTGGATCGACATTAAGCATGATGAATACTCGTCTCAAAACTCTTCCAAAATCAAAAACCAATTTAACATGATGAATTTCTGCCAAAATTCTCCCATGAATTCATCAAATGATTTAGGCTTTGAAGAAAAATAAGGGACATCTCACATTCAAAATTTGGTGATATTTTTCTTCAATGTATCATTATTTTGATTAATTTTTTTTTTATGTTTTCATGATTTAACTTTGTTGCATGCATCCCTATATTTCTTGTAATTAGATCTATCTACCACATTATCAAAATATCTTCCTCTTAGTTTTGTAGGTACCTCACAAAGCTTATAGGATAGAAAAGTACTTGTGGGATCCCAAAATATTAGTAGGAGGATATATGTAACCTTATATGGTCTATCCTTTTTATTTTCTACAAGTTCAAATGAATCCCTTGTCTATATCTAATTTAGGTAATGAATTCACTATAGATAGCCAAATTTTTATTTTTATAGGTTTAATATCATTTTACTTTTTCCAACTTTAGAAAAGAATATGCCACCTATGACTATTATAGGCAGCATATTTATGATACATCTAAGAAATATTATATTTTTGCTCAACATATAGCCTAGCTAACCCCACTCTGATGCATCATTTTCACTACATATCTAACCCTTACCCTTTGCTTTGTCTATTTTTAACCTAATTTTGTCATATTTTTTTATTAAGGTTGCAAAGTATTTTTTGAAAAGTCCCCAACCCTTTTACAAACTAAAATAAAGATCTAACATTAAGATCCCAAGACTAGTCCTATTGAATTAAAACTAAGACTATAAAATTAGATATAAAACATGCAAAAATACTATCGCTATATCTACTCCACAACAATACTATCACCAAATCTACTCTACAATAATACTTTTATCAAATCTACTCTACAATAGTACAATGTCATCATATTTTTAGAGAATTGTCATATCTACTCCATAACATTATTGTTATCAACTCTACTTTATAGCAGTACTATTGCCAGATCTACTCCACATCAATACTACCTAATTTTGTCATATTAATGAATCTTCTAGCTATAGTATTTCCAGGAGGTGTATTTTCTATAGATTTTTTAGCATCCATATCCAAGATAAATCATTTCAATTTTATGTATAAACAGGAGGCTTGACTATGCCAACAAGGAAGCTACAACATTTTTTCTATTTGGTAGGCCCACAAAACATAATTTATCTTTCTTTCTATCTATTTTATAGTTTATAGTAAAGTTATTGGGTGTAAAACATCCATGTGACAGATTCATATAGACAACAAATTTGCATTCATATAGCATATTCACGTTAGGCATTGAAATAGGTATGTATAAAAATCCTCTAGTTTGTATTCCTTAGCATAGATTGATTATTGAGTGTTTTTAATTTGAATTTTAAAAAATATTTATAAAAGGGTAAAAATCAAAAGAACTATATCATAGTATTTTGTTTTAGTCTCCTTAGGTATTTAACTCAAATTGCATGTAGTTTGCATTAGGATAATTTGTGTGTTTGCATCTTCCTTGCACCCTTGCCTCCAAAAGAAGAAAAGAAAAATTTATTTCTATAGCATAGGTAATACTCATCAAAAATATAAATCACATATAGGATAGCACTTGTATTATGCATCTTGTATTCATATTGCATTGCATTGTCATATCTTACATTAGTTTCCTAGGATAGATTATAACCTAGGCATTTGCTAAATTGAACACATTAAAACTAGATTAGGGAAATCTATAAGCCCTTGGTGAACCCGAAATCTTCCCACCAAAGATAAATATGACATAAAAGTGCAGTCCTAAAAATGATGGGTTAGCAGCAATGCTCTCCCATACGAGTGTGGATGACCCTCGAGGGAACACACCTAGGGCCAATACCCCCATGCACCTTTTGGCATCCCACATATTTGGTGAACCTGACATGAAACACATCACATAGGTCCCTATCCAAAAACCTTTTACTTAGGACCTTATCCTTAATCAAGATAAAATAAATCTCACTTTAATCAAGATCATTTAACTTGTTTGTTTAGTTAAATCATATTAAATCAAGATAATAAGAACATAACCAATTGTTAGTCCTACTGGGGGAAGGTTAATGACCCCTTGAGTAACCTAACATACGAACCTTGGGGGTTATCTCCCTTGGCTAGTATATTATGGGGGCTAATGGGAGTCATAAGGAGGGTTGTTTTTCCAAGGTGACATAAGGATATCAAACATCTTCTCTTCTTTGCTATAAGTACTCTCAAAATAAAACTTAATAAATTGAACTCCTTCTTTGACCATGTCTAAACCCCCTATATCACTCAAAATATTGCATGACAAATGGCACAAAATCTGAGTGCTTCATCTGAACTTCTAGAGAAGCAACCTATGATCAAAAACCCAATCTTTGAGGAAGAAGAGGAAGAAAATCCTCCTTCTAAAACTCTTTCTCCTATTCATAATGAACAAGGAGAGGTAGTTTTTAAATCCATGGATCATCTTGCTGCTTTCCTATGAGGAAATAAATAAAACATGGAAGTTTTCTTTAGGATAGAATAAATGCTCCCTTACGATATGGAAGAACTCCTTTTAGAACTTTTGCAACAACCTAGATCTAATCCTATGAGTGCTCAACAATGAGACTCAATCATCACCACAACCTTAGGAGGGAGGTCATCAAGTATCCCATCTTCCTCAAGAAATTTGGGATCTATACCTCCCAACATAGAGCCATTTAGGCTAAACCCTCCTGTCTCTCAGCACATAAGTCATCCACAAGTTCAACATGTGGATGTCCTTCCTAGTATACCTCATGCTTCAAATGTGATTGCTTCCAATCCATTCTATAGCATGCCTATTCTAGCTAACATTCCCCCTACTAACATAATCCCCGAATTAATAACATGATCCTTTTGGATCATCCCATCCAAGTGCTTAGTATTATCCTTTAGTCAATCCTCAATCTCAACCTATAGCACCATCAATTCCTTATCCTGGATTCTAGGATATAAATGCTAGGCTAGAAAAATTAGCAAAAGAAAACTATGAGTTCAAACAATAGTTAGCCTCTATTCAAGGAGGTGCACCAAAAAAGTATTCTTATAAATATTGTTGCAATGAACCTGTAGATCCTAACTTGACAAATAGACCTTATCCTTCGAGCTTTGTGTTGCCAAAGTTTTGGTTGTATAAGGGAGAAGGTGACCCGATAGAACACCTTCAAATTTTTAGAGTTGCATGCCATGACATCAAATATGATGAGATGTTGTTATTGAAGCTCTTCCCTACAAGTCTTGGTGGTGAGGCCTTAGAATGGTTTTATCAATTACCCCACCACTCAGTCAAGAATTTTTTGATATGGCTGAAATGTTCATTCAACATTTTGTCACTTATATCATGGAAAAATATATAGTTGATGACCTATATCAACTAAAACAAGGGAAAAATGAATCCCTCAATGAATTCTTGCCTCGATGGTGAGCATTGGTTAGGAAAATTCCTTTTGCTCTACCACCTAGGGAACTATTGCATATTTTCATACAAAATTTACAAGAACATCTATCATATCCTTTAGAGATGACTCGTGTCGTATCTTTTGATGATGTGATTGATCTCGTAAAACAAATGGAAGCTACCCTTCAATGTAGAGGGCAACTAAAAATTAAGAAAGAAGATGAGAAACCATCTTCTTCTAACACTAAAGGATAATATAAAAATAAACATGTTGTGGGTGATGGTGTAATTGACTCTCACCCCAACAATAATCCTAAGATAAGTAATGTTAGTACTATTGTAGCATTAAATAAATTAATCTTAGCTAAAACTCAAGAAAAATCCTCCCAAAAATTTACTAAGTTAAACCAATCTCTATCCTCTATGCTGACACAACTATTGGATGCTAAGATGATAGAGCTACCCCCTATAAGGCAACATGACCCCAAAAGGGAAAAGCTTCCTTGGTTCAAGGTTGACCAACAATGTGCTTTCCATCACACTAATGGTCACAACACAAACAAATGTATCACTCTTAAAAATATGGTACAAGACCTCATCAATGAAGGTCGTCTAGTGGTCGATGATCCTAAACAAGCAACATCTTCCAACCAAGATTTGGGGATATTCTAGGACCCCTACCTAAACATGGACAAAATATTATTAATCAAGTGCAATATAAGAATGTCCCTCCATTGATCAGAACATGGTAGGGATGATTCATGTTAGCACTATGACTAGACAATAGGCTAGAGAAAAGGGTCAAACCTCTGAACTACCTCTTGAACCTCCCCTAGTTTTGTAGCCTAGACATGCCACTACTTCTAAAGAACCACCTTTGGTTCTAAAACCTCAAGAAAAAACAAAATATATTTTAACCTCCAACAATAATTAGAGGACACACTAACTAAAATCTCCATACTTGAGTTGTTATGAACCTCTCCAAGTCATAGAGAAAACCTATTCAAGCTTCTAAGTGAACAAATAATACCTAAAAATGTTAGCCCTGATAATTTGGCTAATGTGGTAGGGTCCTTAAGTGTGAACCATGCTACCATATCCTTCTTTAAGGATGACATTCCACCTACCTCTATGCTTGGGGAGATCCCCTTGTATATCACTTGTAATATTAGTGAGCAATCCATTAAAAGGGTTCTCATCAATAATGGTTCATCAATCAATGTTTGTAGCCTTAGATTTATCCATAGAATAGGGCTCAACAAAGAAGACTTAGAAAAGTTAGACATTGTCATAAAGGCCTATGACAATGAAGAATAAGAAGCTATCGAAACTATAGTTCTGCCTATAAAAGTAGGGCCTCACATTTTAAACATATTATTTTATGTGTTTCCCTATGAGTTGAACTATAATATTCTTTTGGGATGACCTTGGATCCATGTGATGCAGGCTATCCCCTCAACTTACCATCAATGTGTCAAATTTGAATATCAAGGTAAGTTGTATAACATAGTAGTTGACCATGATCCCTTTGCCTATTTCTAAAATATCCAGTCAGAAAACCCAAAAGCTTGACTCTACCCTTCGTTGAATGCTTCTTATCCCTTCATAGATGATACCTTAAGGTCTGACTCACCTAAGGAAACAAGCATCAACCAAGAAGAAGGAACCAATAGTCAAGCCATGACAAAGGGTAAAGAAAAGGTTGAGGATATCAATAATATAAACCTTAATAACCAATACCATGAGCTATTAGCCTTAGACTTGGTTAGGTTACCCCTATCACCTCATGCTTTAGGGTTGCCTTCTAGGTGAGGAATGATTGTGCAAATAGGAACTTGCACCTTTGTATCTATAGGAATAACCAATGAAGAGAGAATACATGGAACTAATCTACGACCAATAGAGCAGAGATATACCTTGTGTTTTCTCTCTAATATTTACCCTATCCCCAAGCAAATCCTTTGTAACTTTGGATACAAGGGAAAGGGCCTAGGACTTCGAGAACAAGGCATTAAAGAGCCTTTAGAAACTAAAACTTAGCCCAAACATTATGGGTTGGGGTATTTTCCCAACCATAATGAAATGATATTTTCCTCTTCTTCAGAAAGTGATGATGAAGAAATGTGTCTTTTCTCATCTGAACCTCAAGGAGAAGCAACTTTGATAGTAGGTCTAGACTAGGATGAATATGAGGATAATGAACCTCTTCCTTTCTCCTTTTCTGATCTCTTTTCATAATATGCACAAATTAACACTATAAGCATTGAGCCTATTGAGGAGATTAGACAAGACTCCAATGATAGCCTCGATAATGAGCATAGATCATCTTCATTACAAGAAGATAATGGTATGACATCTCAATCAATAGCAAATCTTGTATCAACATTACACATAAATGATTGTGAGGTGAAAATTTTACCCCACTCTCCTCTTAGGGATAATGACAATAATGTCTCTCCTTATGATGATATTCCTATTGAAGGACCTATTTCTTTAGACACACATCCCTCACAATCATTTAACATTGAGCAATGGACTTTAGATGTCGATGAGCTTCAAAGTCTAGGGGTCATACCTACCCCTCCACATTATGAAGATGAATCTAATATCCTAATAGAAGAGACCATAGATGTTAACATAGGATCAAATGATAATCCAAGGATAATAAAGTTAGGAAAGATTCTAACTTTAGAAGAAAGAGAAGAGTATACGAAGCTCTTAGCTGAATTTTATGATATCTTCGCATGGTCCTATATGGACATGCCTAGATTAGATCCATCCCTAGTAGTTCACCACTTAGTAGTCAAGCCTGACGCTAAGTCGATGAAGCAAAAATTAAGAAAGATGCACCCTAAAGTTGCTCTACTAGTCAAAGAGGAACTCCAAAAGCTTTTGGAAGTCAAGTTTATCAAAGCTATTGACTATTCTGATTGGATCTCAAACATAGTCCCAGTCTCCAAGAAAGAGGGTACTGTGCAAGTATGCATAGAATTTTGAGACATCAACAAAGCCTATCCTAAGGATGATTTTCCTTTGTTAAATATAGACATGATAGTCAATTTTTCTATTGGTTGTAGAATGTTATCCTTGATGGATGGATTTTTTAGTTACAACCAAATTCGCATAGCACCAGAAGATCAAGCCAAAACAATGTTCACTACTCCTTGGGGTACCTTCTATTATGAAGTTATGCCCTTTAGGTTGAAGAACACTAGCACAACTTATCAATGTGCCATGACATATATCTTTCATGATATGATGCATAATATCATTGAATATTATGTTGATGATCTTCTTAGATGATCAATGAAAAGAGAAGATCATGTCATAGACTTAAGGTAAATTTTTGAATGGCTTAGGGAGTATAAGGTTCATCTTAAGCCCTCCAAATGTATATTTGGGGTAACATACTGGTAAATTATTAGGCTTTATAGTGTCTAGATGTGGCATTGAGGTAGATCCTAATAAAATATCGATAATAACTAATATGCCATCCCCTCAAAACCTAATAGAGCTTAGAAGTTTGCAAGGCAAACTCCAAGCAATTCAAAGATTTATATCCTAATTAGAAGATAAATATCAACCCTTTTTGAGACTATTACAAAAAGGGATTGAGTTTAATTGGGATGAGGAATGTCAAAAAGCTTTTGATACTTTAAAAACATACCTACTATCTCCACTAGTCCTCATTCCACTCAATCCCCTCAAGCCATTATTGTTGTACATTATAATGATAGTTCATGCTTTAGGTGCCATGTTGGCACAATATGATGAGCAACATAGAGAAAGGGTTGTCTACTATATTAGTAGGACCCTTATCAATTATGAAACTAGATATACCCCTTTGGAAAATATGTGCTTAGCAATGGTCTTTGCTTCTCAAAAGCTGAGACATTACATGTTGAGTCATAAAACATATATTATAGCTAAGGTTGATCTATTGAGATACCTTATGTCTAAACCCTACCTTTTTGGTAGGATAGCCAAATGGGTTATGACCCTTAATGAATTTGATCTTGAATTCATTAGTCAAAAATTAGTTAAGGGACAAGTGATAGTTGATCAACTAGCAACAACCCCTTTGCCAACTAGTCATCCCCTAGAAATTAAATATCTTGATGAGATGGTGTGCACTCTTGAGGCATCACAATAAGATTCTTGGACTCTCTTCTTTGATGGTGCAAGATGTGTTAAAGGAGTAGGAGCAAGAATCATCTTGATCTCACCACAACAAATTATAATCCCTTTGTCTTTCAAGCTTCAATTCTCGTGTACTAATAACATGATCGAATATGAAGTGCTCATCCTTGGGCTACGAGCAACCCTAGCTTTAAAAGTCACTAGCCTCTCCATATTTGGATATTCCCAATTAATAGTCAATCAAATTAATAGAGTTTATCAGACTAAAGATGATAAACTCAAACCATACAAAGACATTATGGATAAATTGATGGCTTATTTTGAGAAGGTAACCATTGATACTATTCCACACTCTAGCAACTAATAAGTAGATGCAATGGCTACAACTATATCTCTTATGCCTCTAGAGTTAGAAGATGAATAAGCAATAATTATCATCTATCAGATTAGACAACCTACAACCTTACAATCTAGTCAAGAACCATTAGCTATTTTTTCCATAGAACAAACACCAATCCTTGACTCTTGGTACAAGGAAATATATGATTTCCTTAAAAGTGTTGTTCTTCTTGAAGGACTAAATCACAATAAATGAAAGAACCTTAGGCAATATACTTGTCGATATATAATAATCGGAGATATCCTATATAGGAAAATATTTGATGGAATTCTCTTAAGATGCCTAAATTTAGATGAAGCTAAAATAATCGTTCAAGATGCCCATGAGGGAGCATGTGGTGGACACTTCAATGGAAGTGCCATCACTAAGAAGCTCATCCACATGGGCTATTATTGGATGACTATGGAAAGAGACATCCATAATCATGTACGCAAGTGTGACAAATATCAAAAGCATGATAACCTAATTCATGCACCTTCTCAAGAGCTTTAGTCAATCACATCTCCCTGGCCCTTCTCTACTTGGGGGCTAGATATTATCGGGAAAATAAATCCGATGTCATTTGATGGACATAAGTTTATCATTACCACAATTGAATACTTTACCAAGTGGGTAGAGGCCATGCCCTTATCCTCTTGTACCGGTGTTTAAGTTTCTAAATTTATCCTGAACCAAATCTTATCATGATATGGCATTCCTAACATGCTTATATCAGATAATGACACTCCTTTTAAGAATAAGGATGTCACCAAGCTTTGTGCTAAATTTAAAATTCAACATAAGTGGTCAACACCATATTACCCATAGGGTAATGGTTAGGTCAAAGCTTCTAACAAGACATTAATAAAAATCTTAAAGAAACTTGTAAGCAAAACCGGTAGGGATTGGCATTTACAGCTATATCCCGCTCTATGGGTATATCACACTAATGTGAGAACTCCAACTGGAGCTATACCCTATGCCTTGGTTTATGGGACTAAGGCTATCTTCCCCTTTGAATTAGAAGTTCCATCCCTTAGAATCCTTCTAAAGGATGCATCGGTTGGTGATGAGTATCACCATGCACATCTTAGCCAACTGGAGTTGCTTGATGAAAAGTGGACCCATGCCTTAGAGCACTTACAAGTGTATCATCAAAGACTTAAGAAAGCCTATGGAAAGAGGGTTTGACCTCATTCCTTCGAAGTAGGAGACTTAGTTCTTAAGGAAAACTAGAAAAACACTAATGCAAAAGAAGACCTTAAGGGTAAATTTGAACCCAACTGGTTAGGTCCCTTCATAATAACGACTAAGTATGGGTCAGGTGCATATCACTTGGTCGTATTAGATGGTAAGGAACATAAAGAACCTATCAATATTATGCACTTAAAAATATATTATGCTTGAATCTACATGTTTTCCTACTCATGTGCTTGATTGCATGGCTTCTTGTATGCATGATTTTCTATAAAACATTTTAGCTTGCTCTCATGTGCCTGAATTGCATGTTTGCTTATGTCTGACTATTCATCCCATAAATTCATGAGGGGGCATCCTGCAATGAAGCGATGATGATCCTAGCTAGCAAATAGTGTCACTTGCATTGCACTTGCAGTAGGTCACTGAGCTAGTGGACCTCCTTGAAAATTTCCCAAAATCCTTTCTTGTTCTTTTAGACTCTAGAAAGGAAGTTGAGGTCTTGATGGCATATATAAATTCCCATTCATGCTGCAACTTAATTAATGTCAAACTGGTAAGAAGATCAAATAATTACAAAAATCTTGATCTTTAAATTATTTGATCTTCTTTTCTTGCTCTATACCTTAGCTTCTTCTTCTAGATTCAAAAATCTTTAGATTACTTGCATACATCGACTTCCTTGATCATGTGTTTTCTTATTGCATAATCAAATGCCAATTTCACTTGCTTGTGTTCATATGCTTGTTGTTTGCATATGGAGTCAAGATGATTCATTGTGACCAGTGATGATCCTAGTTAGGATAGATTGCATCATAGATTTACATCTTAGTTAGGTACCTAAGGTAGAAAATATCTTTCATGACTCATTTTGGAGGGACAATTCATTATTTCTTTCAACATATTTTTTATCACACTTCTCATCATCTCTTTCTTATAACTTGATGCACCCAATGATGAGTTCTCATACTACAATACCAAATTAAGAGTCGCATATAAAAGGATATTATAGGCTAAAAAGTACCACCCTAAGCAAAATTATATCCTATTTTTTAAAATATTTTTAAACTTAACCCTATACCTAGGAAAATAAGGTAATAGGATTATTCAATGACTAGTGAATGCTTTAAAATTAAAATATTTATGAGACAATGATGAGTGGGTCAAGATCATGAGAAGAAAATATCTTCAGACTTCCAAATTCCTTTTTGGTCAGCTTCCTTCAACTGGGTCTACTTTTTGGAAATCTATTTGTTTGGCCCATCCTCTTCTGAGAAAAGGATTAATATGGAAACTTGGGAATGGAAAATACATTTTCTTTTGGAAAGAAAAATGGTGTGGTGATTGTCCTTTTAGCCAGATTCCTATGCTTCAAAGGTTAATCAACATTACCAAACATTTGTTTGGGTCATTAGTGGCTGATTTAATTTCTTCAACTAATGGAACCTTCAACTGTAAAAGACTTGATCTCCCTAATCATGAGGCTTAAGTTTAATGTTTTCTATCTAAGTTATCTTCTATCAGAATTCCTACAGAAAATTCTATAGATAGTCCAATTTGGGAACCTACTGATTCTGTCGAATTCACAGTCAAATCAATCTATTTGTTGTCTCTCAATACTTTTGAAACTCATATTCCATTTAAGTTGGTTTGGACCAAGCATATTACCCCAAAAATTGTCTCTTTGTCTTAGCTCTATATCCAAGATCAAATAATTACAATGAAAAACCTAATAAAAAGAGGAATTCCTCTTCCTAACAGATGCTACCTTTTTCTGTTAGATTGGGAATCTGCTTCTCACCTATTTATGTTTTGTTCCTTTTCAAGAATGGTGATTAGCAATATTTTTCTCAAATTCCATATTTTTTGGGTTTTTTCTCCATCCATTGTTGAGCTATTCCTCCAATGACCAAATCCTTTCAAGAATCCTGTGTTCAAAGGATTATGAAAATTTAGTTTACAACATTACCTTTGGCAAATTTGGCTTGAAAAAAATAGAAGAGTTTTTGATAAAAAATCCTTGGATGTTAAACTCATTGCCAATAATATCATCCTCTATACTAAGTAGAATGTCCTCATAGCCCCCTTTGATCCTTTTCCTTGCCCTCCTTTCGAAAAAGCTATCTTCAATTCTTGTCACATCGACCTTGATACTTTTAGACATGCTAATCCTTCATCCTCTAGAACCAACATCAAGTGGCATCATCCTCTGGTTGGATGGGTTAAGCTTAAATTTTATGGAGCTACAAAAGGTAACCCGAGAAATGTTGGAGCTGGAGGAATTCTTCGTGATCACCTTGGCAATCCCATTTTTTCTTATTCCAAACCTTTGGGAGTTCTTTCTAATCATGCTACTAAAGCCAAGGCTCTTTGGAGAGGCCTCCAATTCATAAAAAATATTCCAGGTAATATGATTGTTGAAGGAGATTCTCTAAACATAATAAATTATTTAAAAACTTCAAAACCCTACAGTTGGAGGATCAAAACCATAATAGAGGAAAATAAGCAAATCCTGCTCCAATAGAATGCCACCATTGTCCAACTTGCTGATAGATTGGCCAACATTGGAGTGAATGTCCAGGGATTGATGACATGGACTGACACTCTTCCTCTCGAAGTTGCTGAGCTCATCAGGCATGACCAAAATTTTGGTAATCATGGTGAATATGAAGCTCTTTGTTCATTTCATTGTCCAATGCTCCATTTTTCATGTGACGTCTTGGACTTATTACATAATTATTAAGAAAGATTCAAATTTTAGATTGATGATATTTTTACACCATTTGTGCTGCCTTGACTTGCTTCATGATCACATGACCCTTTTTGATATGATCCTAGGCTATTCGTCGCCTCTTTTTCCAACCTGTGCTTGTTTTTTGATAACCGACTCTTGTTGGAATCCCAATGTAAAGCCCAACATGATCTTTAATCATGTCTTCCCCGTGCTTTTTTATTTTCACCATTTGGCTTCCTCAAGAATCATTTGTTACCATTTTTCATTTTGCATTATTCCAAGATTTAATTTTGTGAACTTTCCAATCCTTTATGTTTCCTGTGCTAGATCCTCCTATTGGATCCATTTTCTAAGCGTTCTCATGAGTCAATATTTCTAGAGGCTTGTGCATTCCCCAATTACCTATTGTAATTTTCAATGTCACAAAATCCATATTGTTTCCAAGTTTGGCCAATCCTCTTCCTTCGGGTGGGTTGTTTCCTTTTTGAGGCATTCCTATTGGTATATCGACTGGATCTGGAGCTGTACCATTAGTTTCCATTTATATTCCCCTTTGCATGCTGCGATTTTACATCATCCCATCTCCAAGTGGCTTTTCCTAGTTTTTTATTTCTATCCCCTTTGTCCTTCTCTCCGTTACTATTTGTTGTTAATCATGAAGGAGAGAAAACCAGTGTTTATTGAGCCCGAGATATTTGATTTGGAAACCATTTCCAATGATATTTTTAAATACAAAGGTGGGATTACCAATTTTTTTAAGATGTTCTCTGGCGTTGACAAGGAGGTGACCAATGATTTTGCTACCTCCTGGGATAATGGTTTTGTTACCATTCATGGCATGGAGTTTAAGATCACCATGGAGTTACTGGTTGAGATAATAGGACAAAATCTTGAAGGTAAGGTGATCAAGCGAAACAAGCACAACTAGGATGTGAAGTTAACCCATTTTGAGAATAATTTGGTGATCCACAAGCTACATAAGAATTTTTTTTCCACCACCACCTCTTTACAACTTGGAAGGAAATATTCAAACCCATTATGCATTATTTAACAACTTATAATCATGAATTCCAACTCTATTGTTTTCACTTAGCCTTCATTAACCATTTTTGTGAAGCTAAAATGATGAATATCCCAGTAGAACTGTATTGGTCCATGGATTACACAATAATATCCATCTGTACCAAGAAGGAAGATGGTTTACCCAGTCACCAGGGCCTTTTTAGTGTCCTTTATAGGTTCCTTCTCCTAAATTTTCACAAAGGAAATGTTCCCGTCCCTAATTCTTAGGAGGAAAATTCTTCTTTGATGCCCAACCCTAAAGCCTCTAGACCTAAGAGAAATGACAAGAGTGACAGACCTCATTCTGGGTCCAACATCAAGAAAAAGGTTAAGGTTGAAAAATACCTGTTTGCTGTTTACTGAGTCTCAAATTCAAGGAAGCTGCTGAAACCCCCCCTTCCACTTTTGAGAAGCCCTTGAAGGATCTTTCCAGCTCCCCTGACATTGTTGAAAAATACCTTCATAATATTGCTATCCATGCCACCTCTGTTACTATTGACCACTTGGAATGTGCTCATGTGGCTATTGGAAAGGCAATTTCAAAGCTCAAGGAACAACGTCAAGCGCTCAACCTTCTATTTTTTTGTGATGCTTTCGAGGATATTCCTGCCATCTATGTTGCGGAGGGATCTTCTAACATCAAATTTGATGCTAAGAATGAAGATGTCGTGGAAATCACAGAGGAAGCTTGCATAGAAGCCCCAAAGGATTCTCTAAAGGAAGATGTGAAGGATGCCATGTTGGAGGTTGTTGTTGTGTCACCAATGTAGATTGACACACCCTTTGAGTTGGCCTACTAGTTCTCTTGCATCTGTAGTTTTTTCCTCATCTATTTTTCCTTTCTTTTGGAGGTCTCTGTCCTCTGTGGTTCCACTGGCTGTATTCCTGTCTCATTTTATTCCTTTCCTTCAAAGTATTTTGTCCTTTCTGGTTCGAAGGTTGTTTGCCTCTCTATTTTTGTTCCTTTTTTGGGTTCCTCTAAGGTTTTTCATTTTTGATCCTTTTTTGTGCAAGACGTTGGGGCACCTTTAAAATGCCCTCTTTTAATAAAAAAATTAACTTACCAAAAAAAAAATTAAAATATTTATACGCATTGAGTAATATTATCAAACAAATTTCCTCTATATAATGATCTATGAAAATTATCAATTTTATAATTGTTTCATCAAACATTATTTCTCAAAAACCACACTCATCTAGTTATAATTTACTCTTATATCCAAATAGAAGTTTGGGTATAATCATTTGATAGTTGGTAAGTATTAGTATTCATAAATGCCCAATGAGAAATGAATGATTTTTTCAAACCTTTTTCTTTTATATGAGGGTCTATCATAAATTTAAAATAACAAATATGGCATCTTCAATATGTCAATATTTTCATCACAAATTTAATCAATTTATGATTTATTCTTATACCCAGATAGAAGGTGGGGTAGAATAATTTCACATTAGACAAGTGTTAGCATTCCTATACACCCAAAAAATGAGAAATTATTCTATCAAATCTTCCTTCTCGATATAAGGGTCTATCACAAATTCAAATTCATCAATAATAAAATTTATCATTATACCTAAAATGGATGAATGAAATACGGTTACCCAATACCTAGCAAAGTGTTTAAAACACCTAATTATATTGGATAACTATATTGGAAATCCTATATTGGTATAAAACATTATCAAAATTATAATATAACCTCATTTTACTAAATCAAGGCAATATGATGAAGAGTAATCATTGAGAGCCCTACGTATCATCAATTTTTTAAAGCATAAACTCAAATAGATTTGTTTTAAATTTTTCTAATCATTAACAATTTTATAGACATAATGCTTTCTTTGTTTGATTTTTGACAATTGAATAATTACACATCTACATAGACTATATTTCACTCTGTAGGGATGTAGTGATTAACTTTTTATATTATACTAGGGATCATATGCTAGCAAATTTTAGTTAAACGACACAACATAACTATTTTTAGGAGGAGATAGTGAAGGTCATTCTATGTTTGATAAGATAACATCAACATGGAGTGACCTCTTTATCATATTCCTTCCTTGAAAAGGACCTAAGCTCATAGCTTCTAAGGAGGTGGAGAACAAGAATTATTTCTTGCTTAAATAATTTTCATATATCTAAAAGCATTTTACTTGTAATAATTTGTATTTCTCCTCCTTAACTCAAGAGCATTAAGACATTGCTCACATATCATCTATCACATAATAATTATTTCCATGACTACATGCTTACATTTATGCATTTACTGTGTACATATAGAAATCAAGGGATTTAATGATGAGGTAATAATGAGCACTAGTTAAGATAGCATACACATGAATTGCATTCACACCAGGTCTCTGATGCTAGCAAATCCTCACTTCTAGGATCATGTATGTATTTTACATATTCCATAAATTTTAATTTATCATGATATTCATGTTTGCATTTTACCATAATTTAGCATTACACATTGATTTATTTCATTGGTTTTATCCCCTGCAATAGCTTTAACAAATATTTAGCACATATAGGATGTCATTTGTTAGGCTATTATGGGTAAATAAAATCATGGGATAAATCACCCCAATTCTATCTGGTCCTCTCTAGGAACTCTCTTTGTGATAATAACATATTTTCCCAAATCATTGCACCCTTTTTATATTCACAAAAGAGCTATCATGGTTGAATATTGAATAGATAGTTTTCAAGATGCACTTAAGAATCCAGTTTATACATGCAATTATAGACTTTGGGTCCTAAATGCTAGTGGAAAATAAATGGAATATATATTGATTTTCATATTGTATTCTTGCATTTATTGTTTTCTCTATGAATTAGTTCATGTGTGCATCAACCATTACAAAGAAATAGTAATGGTTTTGACCATTGATCAACATATGAAGCATATGCACCTATCACTGATCAAAATTATTTCATAGTTCTCAAAATGATAAATTGGCATGTTTCCAATTCCTTGAAATAAATAATCAATCTTATTAATAAAAAACTACACCCTAATTTCCAATTGATTTCCATCCCTAAGTTGTAGGAATCGATGGCTTTTACATTCCTCGAAACCTATTATAAAATCTAAAAAAACCTAATTTGAGACCACTTGTTAGTGCACACCAGGTAATGAATGGGATATACTTCATTTCCTCATGAGCCCTAATAAAGGTCGGAAGCAATAAAACAAGATATTTATATCCTATCAATTTATATAAGGATGAACAAGATTAGTTCACTTTAAGACAATAAACATAACTCATAAAAATACGTCAAATGACCAAAATCTTGTGACATTAATGCTATTGATGGCAAGATCTCCTATTAACATTTTATCTAAATAAGCATTGAAATCAAGGAGTATTAACATAAAAAATAATGATGTTCACTCAGGAGCATTAAGACATTGCTCACATATCATCTATCACATAATAATTATTTCCATGACTACATGCTTACATTTATGCATTTACTATGTATATATATAAATCAAGGGATTTTATGATGAGGTAATAATGAGCACTAGTTAAGATAGCATACACATGAATTGCATTCACACTAGGTCTCTGATGCTAGCAAATCCTCACTTTTAGGATCATGTATGTATTTTACATATTCCATAAATTTTGATTTATCATGATCTTCATGTTTGTATTTTATCATAATTTAGCATTACACATTGATTTATTTCATTGGTTGTATCCCCTGCAATAGCTTTAACAAATATTTAGCACATATAGGGTGTCGTTTGTTAGGATATTATGGTCAAATAAAATCATGGGATAAATCACCCTAATTCTATCTGGTCCTCTCTAGGAACTCTCTTTGTGATAATAATATATTTTCCCAAATCATTGCACCCTTTTTATATTCACAAAAGAGCTATCATGGTTGAATATTGAATAGATAGTTGTCAAGATGCACTTAACAATCCAGTCTATACATACAATTATAGACTTTGGGTCCTAAATGCTAGTGGAAAATAAATGGAATATATATTTACTTTCATATTATATGCTTGCATTTATTGTTTGCTATATGAATTATTTCATGTGTGCATCAACCATTACAAAGAACTAGGAATGGTTTTGACCATTGATCAACATATGAAGCATATGCACCTATCACTAATCAAAATTATTTCATAGTTCTCAAAATGATAAATTGGCATGTTTACAATTCCTTGAAATAAATAATCAATCTTATTAATAAAAAACTACCCCCTAATTACCAAATTATTTCCATCCTTAAGTTGTAGGAATCGATGGCTTTTACATTCCTCGAAACTTATTATAAATTCTAAAAATACCAAATTTGAGACCTCTTGTTAGTGCACACCAGATAATGAATGGGACATACATCATTTCCTCATGAGACCTAATAAAGGCCTGAAGCAATAAAATAAGATATTTATATCCTATCAATTTATAGAAGGATAAACAAGATTAGTCCACTTTAAAATAATAAACATAACTCATAAAATAATTCAAATGACAAAAATATTGTGATATTAAGGATATTGATGGTAAGGTCTCCTATTAACATTTTATCTAAATAAGCATTGAAATCAAGGAGTATTGACATAAAAAATAATGACGTTCACTCAAGAAAATTAAGACATTGCTCACATATCATCTATCACATAATAATTATTTCGATGAGTACATGCTCACATTTATGCATTTACTATGTACATATAGAAATCGGGGGATTTTATGATGAGGTAATAATGAGCACTAGTTAAGATAGCATACACATGAATTGCATTCACACTAGGACTTTGATGCTAGAAAATCCTCACTTATAGGATCATGTATGTATTTTACATATTCCATCAATTTTCTTTTATCATGATCTTCATGTTTGCATTTTATCATAATTTAGCATTACACATTGATTTATTTCATTGATTTTATCCCCTGCAATACCCTTAACAAATATTTAGCACATATAGGGTGTCGTTTGTTAGGCTATTATGGGTAAATAAAATCATGGGATAAATCACACCAATTCTAGCTGGTCCTCTCTAGGAACTCTCTTTGTGATAATAACAAATTTTTCCAAATCATTGCACCCTTTTTATATTCACAAAAGAGCTATCATGGTTTAATATTGAATACATATTTGTCAATATGCACTTAACAATCCAGTCTATACATACAATTATAGACTTTGGGTCCTAAATGCTAGTGGAAAATAAATGGAATATATATTGATTTTCATATTGTATGCTTGCATTTATTGTTTGCTCTATGAATTAGTTCATGTGTGCATCAACCATTACAAAGAACTAGGAATGGTTTTGACCATTGATCAACATATGAAGCATATGCACCTATCACTAATCAAAATTATTTCATAGTTCTCAAAATGATAAATTGGCATGTTTCCAATTCCTTGAAATAAATAATCAATCTTATTAATAAAAAACTACCCCCTAATTACCAAATGATTTCCATCCCTAAGTTGTAGGAATCGATGACTTTTACATTCCTCGAAACCTATTTTAAATTCTAAAAGTACCTTATTTGAGTCCTCTTGTTAGTGCACACCATGTGATGAATGGGACATACTTCATTTCCTCATGAGCCCTAATAAAGGCCTGAAGCAATAAAACAAGATATTTATATCCTATCAATTTATATAAGGATGAACAAGATTAGTTCACTTTAAAATAATAAACATAACTCATAAAAATAAGTCAAATGACAAAAATCTTGTGACATTAATGCTATTTATGGCAAGGTCTCCTATTAACATATTATTGAAATAAGCATTGAAATCAAGGAGTATTAACATAAAAAATAATGACATTCACTCAGGAGCATTAAGAAATTGCTCACATATCATCTATCACATAATAACTATTTCCATGACTACATGCTTACATTTATGCATTTACTGTGTACATATAGAAATCAAGGGATTCTATGATGAGGTAATAATGAGCACTAGTTAAGATAGCATACACATGAATTGCATTCACACTAGGTCTCTGATGCTAGCAAATCCTCACTTCTAGGATCATGTATGTATTTTACATATTCCAACAATTTTAATTTATCATGATATTCATGTTTGCATTTTATCATAATTTAACATTACACATTGATTTATTTCATTGGTTTTATCCTCTGCAATAGCTTTAACAAAGATTTAGCACATATAGGGTGTCGTTTGTTAGGCTATTATGGGTAAATAAAATCATGGGATAAATCACCCCAATTCTATCTGGTCCTCTCTAGGAACTCTCTTTGTGATAATAACATATTTTCCCAAATCATTGCACCATTTTTATATGCACAAAAGAGCTATCATGGTTGAATATTGAATAGATAGTTTTCAAGATGCACTTAAGAATCCAGTGTATACATACAACTATAGACTTTGGTTCCTAAGTGCTAGTGGAAAATAAATGGAATATATATTGATTTTCATATTGTATGCTTGCATTTATTGTTTTCTCTATGAATTAGTTCATGTGTGCATCAACCATTACAAAGAACTAGGAATGGTTTTGACCATTGATCAACATATGAAGCATATGCACCTATCACTGATAAAAATTATTTCATAGTTCTCAAAATGATAAATTGGCATGTTTCAAATTCCTTGAAATAAATAATAAATCTTATTAATAAAAAAGCTACCCCCTAATTGCCAAATGAGTTCCATCTCTACGTTGTAGGAATCGATGGCTTTTACATTCCTTGAAACCTATTATAAATTCTAAAAATATCTAATTTGAGACCTTTTGTTAGTGCACACCAAGTAATGAAAGGGACATACTTCATTTCCTCATGAGCAATAATAAAGGACTGAAGCAATAAAACAAGATATTTATATCCTATCAATTTATAGAAGGATGAACAAGATTAGTTCACTTTAAAATAATAAACATAACTCATAAAAATAAGTCAAATGACAAAAATCTTGTGACATTAATGCTATTAATGGCAAGGTCTCCTATTAACATTTTATCTAAATAAGCATTAAAATCAAGGAGTATTAACATAAAAAATAATGACATTAACTCGGGAGCATTAAGACATTGATCACATATCATCTATCAAATAATAATTATTTCCATGACTACATGCTTACCTTTATGCATTTACTGTGTACATATAGAAATCAAGGGATTTTATGATGAGGTAATAATGAGCACTAGTTAAGATAGCATACACATGAATTGCATTCACACTAGGTCTCTGATGCTAGCAAATCCTCACTTGTAGGATCATGTATGTATTTTACATATTCCATAAATGTTCATTTATCATGATCTTCATGTTTGCATTTCATCATAATTTAACATTACACATTGATTTATTTCATTGGTTTTATCCCCTGCAATAGCTTTAACAAAGATTTAGCACATATAGGGTGTCGTTTGTTAGGATATTATGGGTAAATAAAATCATGGGATAAATCACCCCAATTCTATATGGTCCTCTCTAGGAACTCTCTTTGTGATAATAACATTTTTTTCCAAATCATTGCACCCTTTTTATATTCACAAAAGAGCTATCATGGTTGAATATTGAATAGATAGTTGTCAAGATGCACTTAAGAATCCAATCTATACATACAATTATAGACTTTGGGTCCTAAATGCTAGTGGAAAATAAATGGAATATATATTGATTTTCATATTGTATTCTTGCATTTATTGTTTTCTCTATGAATTAGTTCATGTGTGCATAAACCATTACAAAGAACTAGGAATGGTTTTGACCATTGATCAACATATGAAGCATATGCACCTATCACTGATCAAAATTATTTCATAGTTCTCAAAATGATAAATTGGCATGTTTCCAATTCCTTGAAATAAATAATCAATCTTATTAATAAAAAACAACCCTCTAATTGCCAAATTATTTCCATCCCTAAGTTGTAGGAATCGATGGCTTTTACATTCCTTGAAACCTATTATAAATTCTAAAAATACCTAATCTGATACCACTTGTTAGTGCACACCAGGTAATGAATGGGACATACTTCATTTCCTCATGAGCCCTAATAAAGGCCGAAAGCAATAAAACAAGATATTTATATCCTATCAATTTATATAAGGATGAACAAGATTAGTTCACTTTAAGATAATAAACATAACTCATAAAAATAAGTTAAATGACAAAACTCTTGTGACATTAATGCTATTGATGGAAAGATCTCCTATTAACATTTTATCTAAATAAGCATTGAAATCAAGGAGTATTAACATAAAAAATAATGACGTTCACTCAGGAGCATTAAGACATTGCTCACATATCATCTATCACATAATAATTATTTCCATGACTACATGCTTACATTTATGCATTTACTGTGTACATATATAAATCAAGGGATTTTATGATGAGGTAATAATGAGCACTAGTTAAGATAGCATACACATGAATTGCATTCACACTAGGTCTCTGATGCTAGCAAATCCTCACTTCTAGGATCATGTATGTATTTTACATATTCCATCAATTTTCATTTATCATGATCTTCATGTTTGTATTTTATCATAATTTAGCATTACACATTGATTTATTTCATTGGTTTTATCCCCTTCAATATCTTTAACAAATATTTAGCACATATAGGGTGTTGTTTGTTAGGCTATTATGGGTAAATAAAATCATGGGATAAATCACACCAATTCTATCTGGTCCTCTCTAGGAACTCTCTTTGTGATAATAACATATTTTTCTAAATCATTGCACCCTTTTTATATTCACAAAAGAGTTATCATGGTTTAATATTGAATAGATAGTTGTCAATATGCACTTAACAATCCAGTCTATACATACAATTATAGACTTTGGGTCCTAAATGCTAGTGGAAAATAAATGGAATATATATTCATTTTCATATTGTATGCTTGCATTTATTTTTTGCTATATGAATTAGTTCATGTGTACATCAACCATTACAAAGAACTAGGAATGGTTTTGACCATTGATCAACATATGAAGCATATGTACCTATCACTGACCAAAATTATTTCATAGTTCTCAAAATGATAAATTGGCATGTTTCCAATTCCTTGAAATAAATAATCAATCTTATTAATAAAAAACTACCCCCTAATTACCAAATTATTTCCATCTCTAAGTTGTAGAAATCGATGGCTTTTACATTCCTTGAAACCTATTATAAATTCTAAAAGTACCTTATTTGAGACCTCTTGTTAGTGCAAACCATGTGATGAATGGGACATACTTCATTTCATCATGAGCCCTAATAAAGTCCTGAAGCAATAAAACAAGATATTTATATCCTATCAATTTATAGAAGGATGAACAAGATTAGTTCACTTTAAAATAATAAACATAACTCATAAAAATAAGTCAAATGACAAAAATCTTGTGACATTAATGCTATTTATGGCAAGGTCTCCTATTAACATTTTATCTAAATAAACATTGAAATCAAGGAGTATTAACATCAAAAATAATGACATTCACTCAGGAGCATTAAGACATTGCTCACATATCATCTATCACATAATAACTATTTCCATGAATACATGCTTACATTTATGCATTTACTGTGTACATATAGAAATAAAGGTATTCTATGATGAGGTAATAATGAGCACTAGTTAAGATAGCATACACATGAATTGCATTCACACTAAATCTCTGATGCTAGCAAATTCTCACTTCTAGGATCATGTATGTATTTTACATATTCCATCAATTTTAATTTATCATGATCTTCATGTTTGCATTTTATCATAATTTAGCATTACACATTGATTTATTTCATTGGTTTTATCCTCTGCAATAGCTTTAACAAAGATTTAGCACATATAGGATGTCATTTGTTAGGCTATTATGGGTAAATAAAATCATGGGATAAATCACCCCAATTCTATCTGGTCCTCTCTAGGAACTCTCTTTGTGATAATAACATATTTTACCAAATCATTGCACCCTTTTTATATTCACAAAAGAGCTATCATGGCTGAATATTGAATCATTAGTTGTCAAGATGCACTTAAGAATCTAGTCTATACATACAATTATAGAATTTGGGTCCTAAATGCTAGTGGAAAATAAATGGAATATATATTGATTTTCATATTGTATTCTTGCATTTATTGTTTTCTCTATGAAATTATTTCATGTGTGCATCAAACATTACAAAGAACTAGGAATGGTTTTGACCATTGATCAACATATGAGGCATATGCACCTATCATCGATCAAAATTATTCCATAGTTCTCAAAATGATAAATTGGCATGTTTCCAATTCCTTGAAATAAATAATCAATCTTATTAATAAAAAACTACCCCCTAATTTCCAAATTATTTCCATCCCTAAGTTGTAGAAATCGATGGCTTTTACATTCCTTGAAACCTATTATAAATTCTAAAATACTAAATTTGAGACCTCTTGTTAGTGCACACCAGGTAATGAATGGGACATACTTCATTTCTTCATGAGCCCTAATAAAGGCCTGAAGCAATAAAACAAGATATTTATATCCTATCAATTTATAGAAGGATGAACAAGATTAGTTCACTTTAAAATAATAAACATAACTCATAAAAATAAGTCAAATGACAAAAATCTTGTGACATTAATGCTCTTTATGGCAAGGTCTCCTATTAACATTTTATCTAAATAAGCATTGAAATCAAGGAGTATTAACATCAAAAATAATGACATTCACTCAGGAGCATTAAGACATTGTTCACATATCATCTATCACATAATAATTATTTCCATGACTACATGCTTACATTTATGCATTTACTGTGTACATATATAAATCAAGGGATTTTATGATGAGGTAATAATGAGCACTAGTTAAGATAGCATACACATGAATTGCATTCACACTAGGTCTCTGATGCTAGCACATCCTCACTTCTAGGATCATGTATGTATTTTACATATTCCATCAATTTTCATTTATCATGATCTTCATGTTTGCATTTTATCATAATTTAGCATTACACATTGATTTATTTAATTGGTTTTATCCCCTGCAATAGCTTTAACAAAGATTTAGCACATATAGGGTGTCGTTTGTTAAGATATTATGGGCAAATAAAATCATAGGATAAATCACCATAATTCTATCTGGTCCTCTCTAGGAACTCTCTTTGTGATAATAACATATTTTCCCAAATCATTGCACCCTTTTTATATTCACAAAAGAGCTATCATGGTTGAATATTGAATAGATAGTTGTCAAGATGCACTTAAGAATCCATTCTATACATACAATTATAGAATTTGGGTCCTCAATGCTAGTGGAAAATAAATGGAATATATATTGCTTTTCATATTGTATGCTTGCATTTATTGTTTTCTCTATGAATTAGTTCATGTGTGCATCAACCATTACAAAGAACTAGGAATGGTTTTGACCATTGATCAACATATGAAGCATATGCACCTATCACTGATAAAAATTATTTCATAGTTCTCAAAATGATAAATTGGCATGTTTCCAATTCCTTGAAATAAATAATCAATATTATTAATAAAAAACTACCCCCTAATTTCCAAATTATTTCCATCCCTAAGTTGTAGAAATCGATGGCTTTTACATTCCTTGAAACCTATTATAAATTCTAAAATACTAAATTTGAGACATCTTGTTAGTGCACACCAGGTAATGAATGGGACATACTTCATGAGCCCTAATAAAGGCCTAAAGCAATAAAACAAGATATTTATATCCTATCAATTTATAGAAGGATGAACAAGATTAGTTCACTTTAAAATAATAAACATAACTCATAAAAATAAGTCAAATGACAAAAATCTTGTGACATTAATGCTCTTTATGGCAAGGTCTCCTATTAACATTTTATCTAAATAAGCATTGAAATCAAGGAGTATTAACATAAAAAATAATGACATTCACTCAGGAGCATTAAGACATTGTTCACATATCATCTATCACATAATAATTATTTCCATGACTACATGCTTACATTTATGCATTTACTGTGTACATATAGAAATCAAGGGATTTTATGATGAGGTAATAATGAGCACTAGTTAAGATAGCATACACATGAATTGCATTCACACTAGGTATCTGATGCTAGCAAATCCTCACTTCTAGGATCATGTATGTATTTTACATATTCCATCAATTTTCATTTATCAAGATCTTCATGTTTGCATTTTATCATAATTTAGCATTACACATTGATTTATTTCATTGGTTTTATCCCCTGCAATAGCTTTAACAAAGATTTAGCACATATAGGGTGTCGATTGTTAGTATATTATGGGCAAATAAAATCATGGGATAAATCACCCCATTTCTATCTGGTCCTCTCTAGGAAATCTCTTTGTGATAATAAAATATTTTCCCTAATCATTGCACCCTTTTTATATTCACAAAATAGCTATCATGGTTGAATTTTGAATAGATAATTGTCAAGATGCACTTAAGAATCCAGTCTATACATACAACTATAGACTTTGGTTCCTAAGTGCTAGTGGAAAATAAATGGAATATATATTGATTTTCATATTGTATGCTTGCATTTATTGTTTTCTCTATGAATTAGTTCATGTGTGCATAAACCATTACAAAGAACTAGGAATGGTTTTGACCATTGATCAACATATGAAGCATATGCACCTATCACTGATCAAAATTATTTCATAGTTCTCAAAATGATAAATTGGCATGTTTCCAATTCCTTGAAATAAATAATCAATCTTATTAATAAAAAACTACCCCCTAATTGCCAAATGATTTCCATCCCTAAGTTGTAGGAATCGATGGATTTTACATTCCTTGAAACCTATTATAAATTCTAAAAATACCTAATTTGAGACCTCTTGTTAGTGCACACCAGGCAATGAATGGGACATACTTCATTTCCTCATGAGACCTAATAAATGCTTGAAGCAATAAAACAAGATATTTATATCCTATCAATTTATAGAAGGATGAACAAGATTAGTTCACTTTAAGATAATAAACATAACTCATTAAAATAATTCAAATGACAAAAATCTTGTGACATTAATGCTATTGATGGCAAGGTTTCCTATTAACATTTTATCTAAATAAGCATTGAAATAAATGAGTATTAACATAAAAAATAATGACATAAACTATTCAAACCAACAACAAGGGCATAAATTGTTTGAATCTAGTAATAAGAACATAAATTATCTAAATCTAGCAATAAGAGCATAAATTGTCCAAATCCAAAAAAATGGACATAAATTATCTGCATCCAACAATATAGGCATAAATTATCCAAAACCAAAAAATATGGACATAAATTATCTGCATCCAACAAGGACATAAATTTTCTACATCCAACAAGGACATAAATTATCCAAAGCCCTATATCATATGCACATAGTGTAACAACCCTCCTTGGTAGAACTTGATCTTAATACTAACTAATGCATTGGTGTGTGGATATCTAATGCATACTTTTATTTACATGTTATCAAGATGAGTTGATATTTGCATTTTATACTTTGAATATAGTACTAATAAATTTTTGGTTGTAGGACTAGGTACTCTCACTGATGGATTGGTATGGGATAACCACCAAAATTGAGAGAAATATGGAAAATGATGGATGAATTTTTCATTGATGTCTCAATGGTAAAAGGATACCCTTCATTTATATGTATTGCATTTATGCTTGTTGTTGGAATACACCATTTGATCATGAAGTTGCTATTGGAAAAGGAGTCATACTTAGTAAGTAGGGAATAACATTTTAGTTATCTTAAGAAACCCACCTACTTAAGGATAAAATGTGGTGTATTATGGTTTTGAAAATTCTTTTCTTTGCTTGTATTTTGAAAAGCAAAAAAAAAATGGTTGGTTAATCCAATAAAGTATTAATGAGATTAGTGATATTAATACCAATGTTAATAATTAATATTAACATCTGGTGTTAATTGGTAAGTAATTGATTTAAATTATTTATTATTAGAAATAGCTAAGAGGTTATGATGTTTGAATAAATATTAGATCAATTACTTGTATTTTGCTTTGTAAAGCTCCTAATTAAAGAAGAGTAAGGTTAATTAACCTTAATCTATAATAATTATTTAGAAGAATATAATATTTAAAATGTTAGCTTAAGAAAGAAGGCACTTGTATGAGTTGGCCATCTTGGTAACTTAGGAAACATTACTGTAGACACCTAGAACATGTCGTGTTTAGGAGAACTACTCATATGGGAATCCATAGAACATGTGACTAAACCTTGAGACCTTCCAAGTACCAAAAGTGGTTTTCACCACTCATATGGGGCAGTCCTAGCCCATCCAAGTCTTCCTGCAATGAACCAGAGAGGTAGAATATTGGTCATTGAAGCTCATAGCGGCCAATACCTAGCCACTGTAGATGACAATGACTAAGCTTTAAAATATAATTTACCACCAAAATAGCCTAATATTTGGTGGAAGTGGCATTTTGTATGCAATAAGGCTGAGTGGGGATAAATTTTCATTCCTCCTCATAGCTAGTTTACATGAGATACTCAAGTCTATGTTTAGACATCAATTTAACTAGCCTTCAAACATAGAAAAGGTAAAAATTCTCATGCTGACCTCTAGTGTGCATGCAGAATTTAGTCCTACGGTTGGACATTGACCTAGGGTTTCAAAGACATTATAAGGTACAAACCTAAGGGCACCAAGGAGAATTCAGAGACTTTTTATAGAGAAACAACCGAGGAGAATTTTTTGAGACTTGAATAAGCTTTTCTTGCAGTGAAGCCCTATCGGATCGGAGAGAAAATTGGAGCACCTTTTAGGAGCAACAAAGTGTTGGCCGACTAAGAGGTTATCATCTATAGGATATTCAATACATCGGACAAAAATAAAAATCATTTCAACATCAACAACAAGCCTATATCCATAGCCTTGGAGCAATAGAGATAGGTTTTCATCTTAGTGGCCACTATCTTGGACAGTGGCCCGTAGGCCTAGTCTAGGATTCTTAGCATTAGTTTCTTTCATTTGGATTATTAAATTTTTTTATGCCATTAGCATAGATATAATTTATTGAATTCATAGCATTAGTTTATATTATCATTGAACATATTCCTATTTATCATTAGGGTTATTGCTAACAACCTAATCTGAGAAGGCAATCTATAATAGTTGAGCGTTTGTTGTTGTTTTCATGCTTGTAGGACTACAAGTTCACTAGATAGGTTATCAACATACGAAATCAAGAAGATCCCCTCTAGGATCTAGACCTAGAGAAGGAGGCATTTTTAAGCCCTCATAAAGTTTCATGTGCATCACCGGGAAGCCTACGAAAGTGCACTACCCCTTGCAAGGGGATATCATACATCTGCTACCCCTATTTGTAAAATATGTATCAAATGAAGGGAATCCCTCATAGGGATCTATATGTAACTGAACTTGAGAAAAAGCAATAAAAAACATTATCTATTCATTTCTTTATATTTTGGTTGTATCTTTAATTTAATGCATGATTAAGTAAATATTATTTGCAAATAGAGTAGTGTACGGTGCATCGCTTCCCCAGGGTCGCTACAGATGGCGATCACGGTGGGACCCTCACCATGTTTTTATTTTCTACCACTTTACTGATACATTTTTTGTGTGTAGGTTTAGCCACTCTATTCTATAGTGGCTATAAATCAGTCGCTCTGGTCTACAACATCCAAAAATCAGCCACTTCTGCTAACATCAACCAGAAATCAGTCATTTTAGTCTACAACGACCGAAACTGGAGTGCAACCGAGGACTAAATATTGGTTCTCTGAGTTAGATTTGAGGTTGGTATAGATTTTTTGATGATTTATGGTTCTTTTTATGCTTCTGTTTTCCTAAAATAGTGAAATTAAGACACATTTTGATTTGTAAACTAAGGAATGGAAAGGAAAGAAATTGCATCTTGTGAATCTTAGGGTTTTTTTTAGATTTCCCCTAGGCATTTCTAGGAACAATGACTTATGATTATAAAGTCTACCCTAGAATCCAGCATGCTAGAAATAATGTGTTGGTTTGCTTGCTTTGAGGCCCTGCTAGAGGCCATATTTGCACAAAATAGAGTGCATCCATGAATCTCATACTAATTATACATCTTTCTAAAATGTGAAATGTAATTTATATTAGCCATATAGGAAAGATTCATTACTGCTGTATGATGCATTTTACTTTATGTAAACTTAAAATTAACCACACACACACACATGTTTTAAACATTGGGGAGTTGGATTTCATCACCAACCCTCAATTCAATCTGGTGACATTTGCATTCATCTCCTTCCACTGGGTTGCCCCCTAGATCTTTCTAGAATGGAATAAGGAAATTATTTATAGTGGTACTAAGTTACTCATGTTCAAATTTTCTCCCACTGTTGGAACAATTATTGGTTCAGAGTGGAAGAGCTAGGTGAACCCCCCACTGGGACTTCAGTGGTGTACCCTAGTTTCTTTTGAGAAAATCATGTTTTGCATGGGTGTTCTTGATTCCCACTATGGATGAGTCTCCTCATTCTAAATCTAAAACAAGAGCAAGAAAATAAGAACAACAACACATCAAAACATAGAAAATAGCTCAGGGCACACATAAATTGGTAATCAAGATAAATACTTGCTTGATATAGTTTGGCTATCTCTAATTGCAACATAAAAGACTAATTCACAAGAAAAATGTTCAAAACCAGAAGTAAACATCCTCAATCCAACACTGAGGCATAATCTAAAGTAACACATACCCATAGGTGAAGTCGTAGTAACATTGAAATACTTACTCATAAGACCGTGGGACATAGTTCCACGAGCCTAAGGGGTGCTAACTCAACCCTTGGGGGTTACCCTTGATAAAACCCACCTAGGGAGTCATATCATGGAACTAAGTCACAAAAACACAAAGAGGCTTCATAGATATCATCATAAAGAAGACTCAGGGAGGCCTCAAGCCCCTCCTCTCAACACATAGGAACTTCTCAAAGACATGAGGAGGCTTCAAGAGATTCCTCCCCACATGGAAATAAAAGGGGTTGTAGACCCAAATATTCACATAGTGATTATGAGGTTTACCCACCTCTATCCTCATGAAGAAAATGTGGGGCTACAAAGCCCTCATCACCAAAAAGACACACAAGAGTCACAACATCTCAAACTTCACATGAGATGTTAATAATAGGTCTACCAATTGAAGGGAAAGAAACCAGAGCTACATCTAGTCATAGACATCAAATAAAAGATACCCTTTACAAAAGAGGAAGGTTTCCAATATATCATGGCCTCATTGGAGTAAATGGCACCCCACGAGACCAGCCATGGAAAACAAGATAGTTATATGAATTGGATTGGTTTCATTCAAGAACAACTCCCATAACTATAGCCACAAAAAATTCTACATCTAGAAGTTCACAAAGCATAAATTCTAAACACACACTCAAGATGGGGATGCTTCAAAGTGACCCCATAGTACACATACAAAGTCTGATCATAGAGGCACTTATCAACACACTAAATAAGTTACACTAACTAGCAAGAGCAAAGAAACAATGAAAACCCCTTTGAGGAATCTATGAGTCAAACCACAAGAATAGAATTAGATAAACATGAATATTCTTTGACAATGCAATTTGACCACATGTGATGGTTGGAAAATGTGTTGCACAAAGATCGAGAGCTAGTGTAAGCTCTCGAACATGATAAAAAAAGAGAAAGGCTTTTGTGCCAACATGAGAAACATTTAAGGGAACAAGCTGAGTAGCTAGCTCGTATAAACCTATAATAAAATGGTGGTGATCATCCAATAAATGAATGCAATGACTCATAATAATAAGGGTGCATTAGGTTACAAGACAACCCATAAAAAAACCACCACTCAAATCATGAACAAAATCAAACTAGTGGATAAAGGGTAAATATGATAAATCAATATCAAACACATCCTAAAGCCCCTTGTAGGAGGGAGGAGAATAGAACAAGTCAAGTGGATAATGGGTTACCTCCATTACCACCATGAGTGGGCCTACAAGAAGAGGAACTCCTCATCTCAAAGGTATTCCAGGCACTCATGGAGAAAATGAAATCCTTTAAGAAGCAAGATACGGTTGGGAACCAACCAACATTGAGTAAAATACACAACCAACAATTATGCCCATCAGTTCCTAGCCCTATATATCCTAAGCACTTTGAGATGACTAGGTTAGAAAAATTCAATGGTGAAGAGGATGCACAAGAGCATGTCACCAATTTTATCAATGCATGTTTTCATATTGAATACAATGATGCTCTTATGCTGAGAACTTTCATTATGACATTTTTGGGTGCTACAACTCAATGGTTCAACCAACTTCCTAAGCATAGCATATCCACTTTTGAAAAACTAGTGAATGCTTTCCTAAAATATTTCTCTTTTGGTGCTAAAAATAATGTGAACCTCTCAGACTTGGACAACCTAAAACATTATGATGATGAACCAGTAATAGAGTATGGGAATAGATGGAGAAAAGTCATGGCAAAGTTATCATTCTCTATCTCGAAAAAAGAGATTTTCCGCATGTTTACCAAGAGTTGTTCTAAACACATTCCCCTCTTGCTACAACTTCAACAATATCCTTCATTTGAGGAAGCCTTGGCATATGCCAAACTCATTGAGGACATAAAAGTAGATGAGGGAACCATTAAGCTCCAAGACAAGAAGGAATGGAACAAGAATGGAAAGAATGACAAATACAAGAGGAAGTAGGGTAACCCTACTCAATTTAATCAAGTCATATTGGTTGAACCTAAGGATGGGTTTGTGCAGTAACCTCAGAATTATCAAGCACAACCCCCACCAGCCAATTACAATCAAAAGAACAATCAAGGGTGAAACAGGGAACATAAGCCGCCTCGCTACTTTACACCTTTGTCATAATCAATGCAATCAATTTTCAACCAGTGCTAGGAAGATCAGATTTCTTGATGTACCTATTTTAGATCCCATCCATCCTAAGAAAAAGGGATATACAAAAGATTAGTTTTGCCCTTATCATAGAATACCGGGGCATGAAATTGAAGTATGCATGGGTTTCAAGAACCAGGTGCAAAATATGAATGAAGTTGGAGAACTTAAAGTTGACAACCCATTGGCTCCCAATAATAGAGATATGGTCATATACAAAAACCCATTGCCAAACCATGAGGTCCCTAGAGGGCAAGGTGCCCAGGTCAATCAGGTTCGAATCAATACACTTAACCATGGATACATTGGGATGGTTGAAATTGTCAATATAACCACCAAGACTAGATGATATGGTCAACCACAACCTCTTGTATCTCCCATTAATTTCCCAACTACACTTGGGCAAAGGCATGGGTAAAACAACCTTACAGGTCCACCAAACCGACCTATGGTGACTATTCAGAGTAGACTAGAGCAAAACTTACAAATGAATCTGATTAAGTTATCTATCTATGAGCTCATACAATAGTCCCCAAAGCACATGGAGACTTTTATGGATATTTTGAGATCAATTGAGATCCAACCACAAGACCCCAATGCATTCACATATTTTATGGACCAAGTACAACAATTCCAAGAACCTGTAATCCGATTTTATGATCATGAGATTAAGACAGTACCTACTGCCACACCAAAACCTTCACTGCACATTGTTGCTTTATTCAATGATTTACCTTTCAAGTGGGTCTTAATTGATACATTTTCATCAATCAAAATCATCACAAAAACAGCAATAGGGTACCTTAAGATCCCCAAATCCAATATCATTCCAAGGGCCTACGTGTTAAGAGATTTCAATGATGCTTTATGCTCTATTGTGGGAATGATAGTACTACCCATTAAGGTGGGGCATAATACCATCCCTGTGATGTGTCATGTCTTGTAAAGGGTTATGCAATACAACACCCTCCTAGGTCATCCTTGGATAAGAGATATGAAGTGTGTTCCTTCGATTTTACACCAATGTGTCAAGTATGTGCACAATGACAAAGTCTATGTAGTGTTGGCTAATGAAGAGCCATTTAAATATGTCCATCAAGTGGATCTTCCAGGATATTTTGTGATTCCTTCCACCCACCTGTATATAAGACCTTCATCTCTAACTACGCAACTAGATGATATAAATAAAGGGGTACGAAAAGACCCATCCACATCAGCACCTCCTTTTACACCAAAAAAAATGACGCTTCTAAGAGACCATAAAAATCAAAATCTAAAGACAATCAGAAGCTAAATGTGCCCTTAATCAAGGAATAAAATCCCAAGGAATTGCCAATTTATAGCCATTGCAAAAATCCCAAGTCCCATGGAAGAAGAAGATTTCCAGATTCAAGTCAGGGAAATACTAGAACCTTTTTCACCAGTGTCATCTGTAGGGTCATCCACATAACATGTGATGATACACTTGGAAAGTACAAGGATAGGAGAGTACCTTGTGTAGAACATAACATTCACACCCTTCATTGAGTCTACATGATATATGGGATGGTGAAAAGACCTGATACCACCAGTGGGAATAGTGGTTCTGCTTGGAATCCCTCCCAACTAGATCAACTTTATCTATGTTGGCCTGGAATGCACCCATAAGTCTTCAAACATAGAAGAGGAAAATTATGAACTATTCACCGTCAATGTTTGTTACCTCTCCAATCCTGAGTTTTCTCTAAGATACTTTGAAATTTACCATTGTCATGGCTACGGTCTTGGTATATATGAGCAAGGGCGTAGGCATCCATGCAAGCCACAATACTAGCTTCCCACTGACAATTTTAGGTTAGGCTACCACATCAAAGGTCAAGATGACTCTCTAGCAGCATCCTTGGATAGATTAATCTTGGGGTTAGGAGAAGACATCGATTTTATTCCTTATCACCCACCAAGTACAAGATATTTGATCAAAAGACAAGTGGCCATGGTAAATATACCACCACCATAAATTTATCATACAAACTTCTCAATTGATGTCATCCCCACAGGTTGCACCTTGTGGGATGAAGAGTGAGAAGAAAGTGGATATGGGGTAAGAAATTATGAAGTACAGGCAAGCTTAGCCTATCATGGGCCTCACTATTTACAAAGACTTACCTGGTCCATACACAACAAGAGTGGGTACATATCGAATGAAAGTGGCTATGAGTTAGAGGACTCAATATAAAGAGCCTACCTAGGTCCAAGGTAGTGGCCCCACAGCTTGGGGCAAGATACTAATGCAAATGGCATATTCATAAGTGATAAAGAATATGAGGATGAAATATAGATGGCCTACTTGGGGCCAAGACACACACCCCTTCTCTTAGGAACACATACCAATGCTAATGGTTTTTGGATAAGTGATGATGACTTTGAATATGAGACCGAAATGGCTTATCTTGGGCATCACCACTTGCGACAAGTCAACATGTTGGTAGAAAGAGAAGTGGCATTTCATGCCATAGACCATGGCTTGTAGTTTTTAGGGAGACCTATTGACTTAGATACCATTTACCATGCAATCAATCCCTCTCTTCCTACATTAAAATAGCTCTTGGAACCCAATGATACTATTATCCAGCCTACTCATGGGACAAACCTAGAAATTCCTTTTCCTCTAGAGCCTCATCATGAGCATGGGGGAGAAACCTATGAGATGAGATTTCATCCATGTGGTCCTAGAGATTTCATTCCATCCATAAATACAATATCCATTGATTTGACCACTCCACTTCATAACCCAGCAAATCCTACCAAACCATTGTATCTTGATATAGGTGATATTGATTGGGATTGTGCTAATTTACCTATAGAGCCTGAAGATATTTTCCCTAATGAAGAGATGTTACAATCGTTTAATTTTGCATCAGGCAGTGCATATGACATATTCCATGCTGGTTTGGATCCTAAGTCAGTAAGACCATAAATCCCACTGATGACATTCATTTGATACCCACACCTCACCAGCTAGAGGATGGGTCGCATATGGCTATAGAAGTGACTTTTGAGGTGGAAATCAATGATGATCCTACTCAACCAAATAAATTCAAGTTTTAAGAAAGTCTATCTCCAGAAAAATAAGCCATCATAATCCCTCTCCTCAAGGAGAGGCCAAACCTTTTTGGTTGGACTTATAAAGACATGCCAGAGCTTGATCCAAAGTTAGTTGTTCACAACCTTTCATTGGATCCCATGAAGAAGCCAGTCAAGAAAAAGTTGAGTAAAGTGCATGAGTAAATTGCATCCAACCATCTATTTGATGGTGAAGAATGAGCTACAAAAACTGTTGGATGTGATTTTTATTGTTCCTATTGATTATCCTGAATGGGTATCGAACATGGTTCCCATGGGGAAACCCGACGAAAGAGTTTGTATTTGCATAAACTTCTAATACTTGAGTAAGGAAACTCCAAAGGACTCATTCCTATTGCCTAACATAGATTATATTGTTGATGCCACTGTAGGTCATGAGATGCTCTCCCTAATGGATGGTTTTTTTGGGTACAATCAAATCAGAATTAAACCTGAATACCAGCACAAAACTACTTTTATTACTCCATGGGGAACATTTTGTTACAAGGTGATGCCATTCAGCCTTAAAAATGCTGGTGCCACATATCAGCAGGACATGACATACATCTTTCATGACTATATGCATAAAATCTTAGAGGAATACATGGACGACTTATTAGCTAAGTCTTTATTGTGGCAAGAGCACGCTGAGATCCTTAATAAATTCTTCAATCACCTCATTGAGCACAATGTCAGATTGAATCCTAAGAAGTATGTGTTTGGCATAACTTTTGGTAAAATCTTGGGGTTCATCATCTCTAAGAGAGGCATTGAATTCGATCCTACAAAGGTAAATGCTATATTGGAAATGGCTACCCCTACCAACATTAGGAAATTGAGAAGCCTACAAGGCAAGGTAGCATCCATCAAATGATTCATTGTGCAATTATCAGATAAATATCAACCCATGAATCAACTGCTATGCAAAGGAGTTCTCTTTCATTGGGATGAAGAGTGCCAAAAATCCTTTGTAGAGATCAAAACTTACCTAGCAACACCACTAGTATTGGCTCCACAAATGCCAAAAATATCATTTTTACTATACATATCGGCTACTAATTTTGCTTTGGGCACCATGTTAGCCCAAAATAATGCATAAGATAAAGAGCAAGTCGTATATTACATCAGTCACACCTTGGTGAGTAATGAGCTAGGGTATGTGTATGTAGAAAAGTTATGTTTAGCAATGGTCTTTGCAACCAAAAAGTTGTGACACTACATGTTGAGCCATATGACCTATGTTATATCAAAAAAAAATCCTTTGTAGTACATGATGAACAAGATCTATCACAATACACATACTGTAAAGAGGATCATGCTATTGATATAGTTTGATATAGATTTCATAAGCCAAAATTCCATAAAGGGACAAGTCATAGTAGGTCAATTAGCAAAGGCACCTCTTCAGGATAGCAAGCCTCTCACCATAAAATTGCCCAATGATGTAGTCTTTGCACTATCAGATCCGTTGGAACTTGAATAACCTAAGAAATAAAGAGACATGGCATTATTATTTTATGTTTCAAAGTGTGAGCAAGGGGGCGGGGCAAGGATTATCTTTATCACACTGTAGGGTGCTCCATTGCCCTTATCATTCAAACTAGACTTCCCTTGCACAAATAATAATACTGAGTACGAGGCCCTAATATTAGGACTCCAAATAACCATTGCAATGGGCATTAAAATATTGAATATCTTTGGTGACTCCTCGCTCATAGTTAATCAAGTCAAGGGTTTGTTCCAATGAATGTGCCCACTCCTGAAAGCTTACAAATAGCTTGTTGACACTTACCTATCCTGACTAGAATGTTATGACATCGAGGCAATCCCTCATACATCAAATAAATTTGTAGACACCATGGCATATTTGGTATCATTAATCCCTCAGAATCTATCTATAGATTTCACAATAATTCACATTAAAGTGCTCTCGCACACAGCGATGTAGCATGGGGCTATTGATAATCAAGATTCAATAAAAATGATCAATATTTAACCAAATCAGGATTGGTCCTTTGGAGCTAGAGATTTATTACGAATGACACCTTGGAGGTCTTTGATATCTCAAGGTCCTACAGTATGTGGTACAACCATTCACCATAGGGTTGTTTCTCAATATGTATTCATGAGTTTCAATAAGCAGGAGGAACAAACCATTTTTTCTATAGAAGTTGTGGCTTATCAGGATTGGATTTCCCAGTTACAAGATTTCCTAAAGCTTGGAATGGTATCTCAAGACCTATCACATGTTGAAAGATGAAAATTTAAGCAGAAGGCAACAAGGTACATCTTATTAGGAGAGATCCTTTATAGATGAGGTTACGATGGAATGGTCCTTTGTTGTCTTGAGCCATTGAAAGTATCTTGGATAATTTTGTAGGCTTACGATGGTACATGTGGTGGTCACTTCAGTGGCATGGCCATCGTTAAGCACATATTGAGAATGGGCTACTATTGATCCACTATGGAAAAAGACTAATGTGATTATGTCAAAAAATGCGTTAAGTACCGGTATCACATGAACCTCACACATCTGCCATCATAAGCCTTGAAAAGCAACATGGCCCTTCTCTCAGTGGGGACTAGACTTATTCGGGAAGTGTACGACCAAAAAGGCATGCACTTGAAATTTTGTAATTGCATAAACAAAGTAAAATTAATAATCAAACACATAAATGGAAAAAACACATGGAAATTACAATAAATGCCTCCATTATTCCATTAAAATCAATGTGTATGATTACAAGTAAGTACATTTTAGGGATACTCTATTTTGATACACAATTACAATTATTTCAATCCCCCTTAGGGGTGAAATTCACTATCAAGCCCTTAAGGTGACACGAACTACTCTAGGGTGGAGTGAACCTTCTTCTTCACATTGAGGAAGGGAATGAATGATTGTATCTCCTTAGAAACCTATTTTCTATGATCAAGAAACAACACAAGAATGTCAAAAGCATAGGCAACCTCTCATGATGAGGCCCTTTTAAAGACAAATAGCATGAAAATAGCATAATGACATTAAATCAATAAAATATGTAAACTATGCTAAACATATGCAAATAATATCAATATTGATGGAAATATGTAAATGAAAAGCACAACTATCAATCTATGGAATCAATTACTCAAAATGAAACATTATAACGTAAAAAAAACCATTAACATATAAACTACTAAGATGAAAATAAATTAGCAAAAACACTAATTTATCAGTCATAAGTCTCTAAAACTACAATTTAACCATATGAATGACTAATATAATCTAGTTAAACGGGCAACAATGAGAGTAGTAAGGTGGTGATACCTCTATTGCAAACTGCAGCACTGATGTGTGGTCTACACTGTAAACCATGGCTGAAAGCCGCAGTTAGGACTCAAGTGAGTTTACCCTCAAAATTAGGGGTAGTGGGCTTGACCTCCTTGTCCAATTGATGTTCAAGGGTCTCCTTCGGTGTCCTAACAATTTTAGCGGTTGATTCATTGTAAGGGGCCACCGTTCACCCGAATATATGTTTCTTGGCTCTCCTATATCCTGAGGGCATCGATGGCCTGATTCTTCGTGATGCTTGACAAATTGACAATGGGGATGGCAACAATTCTCTCTATGCACTCAGGTGAGTCCACAATTTGATAGGGCTTTGTTGTTTTGATTTCCAAAAATACATTCTCTTTCGATAATTCGATAATGCTTCACTATTCAAATCATCTATATCATTGCCCTAATTCGAAGGGGTACTTATAGGATGCCCCAGGGCTAGGGGTGGCTTCATGGGGAATCTAAGATAAATAAGGGGTGGGTAGGATAGTTGTATTGGAAGCTTTCACCCTCTAACCACTGTATTCTAGAAAAAATGGCCATTCAAACCGATTTGGCTTGGATGAAGGCCAACAAAACTTTAGTTAAGACCGCAGGTTACAACTGCGGTCTAGACTATAAATCATAGGTCTTAGCTATGGTTCAGCCTGTAGACCACAGGTCTAGGATGCGGTTCAAACTGATTAGGCCAAGGAGCCCAAATTGAGTGGTTAGAACCACTGCTCTATCTTGGAGTCTATCCAAGATCCTCCATATGGTCTTGTGGCATGTCCATATGAGTAGTCGCCCTCAACATGACACATTTTAGGTGTTTACAAATGCCCCTTTTGAGATGCGTTGTGAGATCAAACAACGCGTGAGCAAAAATATACCTCCTAAAATGATGCCAAAGGTTATATTATGATTATTAATCAGATCAAAATTAGATGCCCTAGGTCCTACAAAATGATGCACATCCTGGAATCATTGCTTTCAATTGGGTGAAAGGACTACATTTGAAAAGCTTGTGCCCTTCTCATCTCATTCGGTGCAGCTGTGCATTCCATAGGTATCTTCTGACCCATAGATCTGAAAGGTGGATAACAATAAGAAAATTCATATTTACTATTTTCCCCAAGCAAAGGGGTAAGCTTATGATAGTTGTTGACAATGATTCGTAAGGACGAACGTAATTTTGACAAGATCAAGGGATCTACGATATTTTGGATCTTCTATTGATTTTGATTATGATTTGATATTATGAATACCCCCTAAAGAGATGAATTGATGAGGGTAATGATGATGATTAAAGTTACGAGGTTGCTTGACCACTATGGATAATCTAAAAAAATTTAGATTTGAGCAAATTAATGCCTTGGCTAGTCCTAGTTCAGCTTATGATTACAACTGTTAATAGTATTTGCACATTCCTATCCCATGGAGTAGTCAGGATACAATAGCCATCTTAGGGATTCAAAATGAGGCAACTCCAATTAGATGTGTTGAATCAAATTATTGATGATTTTCTAAAAATATGTCATAGGAGACATGACATGAAATGCCTCGTTCCCATGGAGAAGTCCAGTCGTGAAGGCCTTCTTAAGGACTAAAAATAAGCATATCAGATCAACAATGATAATTTTTGCCCCAAATGTCCTTATGGTAATCTACTCATCTATCTGGATTGCATGGATCGCAAGTCGCTGCAACCGCCAAGTGTATAGGGTAAATTACTGAATATGAGGCACAATTGGTGTTTTTAATTATCTGATTTATTTGTTAATTTTGACTTATTGATCAATCTTGGTGCTTTGAACATAACCAAATTTGCAACCTTAATTGCTCTTTTTGAAATTTGATCCGTTAGGAGTCATCAATTTACCTTTTTAGACCTTCCCACGATGGGTTTTTAGTGCATTTAATGTTGGCTATGAACCACGGGTACGACCTGCGATTGAATTTTTCAAATTTTGGGAACCGCAGCTAGGGCCTATGGTTGGAAAACCTTAATTCTGCGATCGTAGGTGTAAGCTACGGTCCACAAAAATTAGGACCTTTAAATAGCCATTCCCATTTGAATTTATCATTATTTTTCTTGAAATCAACTGCATTGAGAGAGCTCTGAGAGATAGAAGACATTCCCTGATCTGAAACGTTTCCCAAAACTCTACCATATACTGCACTTGATACCCCGATGGTGGATCCTAATCAGCCATTGACTATCAGAGGCCACGGAGCGGGCAAGGTAATTTGAAACTAATTCCTCATAGTTCAATACCAATTAAAATAAACCACACTAAGTAATGCGGTAAATGAACCTCACTAAACAATTGGTAATGAACCCCACTAGATTAGGTTAGGTTAGTTTTAATTATTATTTTTAAGTGAGACAGTCTAGGAAGGTACCCAAAATGGGTATTCTTCCTAGACCGCAACTGGTAGCTGGGGTTCCCAATTTTTAGATTGGTAACTGCAGCTATCAGCTGCGGTTCACATTTGAATTACAATGATCATATTTTGACCGCAGGCGGATCGCAGGGTTGACCCATGGTTTGCCATAAATTTTTGCATTTTCTAAAGTTAATTAGGCTAATGTTATTAATGCATTTTTAACTTGCCTAGCTGATATTGTTGATTTTTATGAATGCCTTAGGACATTTTTTTATCTTTTTATCAGTTTTTTAGATGTTTTTGACGTTTTTAAAGTTTTTTTTAGCTGTTTTTGCTTGTTTTTAGCTAGAATTTAGCTTATATACTACTTTTTATTTTAGATATTGACCTCTAGGGCTCACGATCCTGATCTACTTTAGAATATTCATAGACAACTCACTGATGGTGAACGTGCATTGTTTAGAGACATCGAATTTGGCTACATACCAGATCTACCCACTATTAGGATAGATCAGACTTATTTAACTATGTTGGCCTAGCACTGGAATGTGTGGACCAAAACATTTCACCTTCCTATAGGTGATATTACTGTGACTTTAGAGGACATCTATCATATTTTTAAGATCCCTATTGATGGTGAGGCCATCACCTCTTCCTCTTCTCAAAGGAAGGAGCATGTCTTCGATGCTATCTTGGGCGATCGAAGTAAGGAGGTGCAAGAGAAGATCGACCATGGATGCATACACAATGGATATTGGTAGGGTGAGTGCATATTCTCAGTCCATACGATGATATTCAAGATACTTGTGGTACAGGTTGTGCTTCCAGACTCCTTAGGAGTGAGGATTTCCTGGAACCTCCTGGCCAATGTTTGGCGAGTGATTCAGAGCTCCACTACTCAACCATTGTGCCTAGTTTAGGGGAGCACAATATTGTGTCAGCTCTATAGGGAGCTATATTATATTACGAGTCGTAGTCACCGAGGCATTAGTTGTAGCTTGCTACTATAGATTTGGGGTTGGAAACACATCTAGATCGAGCATCCTATGAACTTACCTCTCCAAATCATGACTATTGACGATGCCCATTAGTGTTATACCATGTTATGGCCATGAGAGGAGGAGGGGTTCCAGAGCAGGACCCATGTTGGAGACATAGATTACTACATTGCACGATTTACAACACTTAGGCTAGATGAAATTGAGTGGCACTCCTATATGGATTGCCCTAACTAGACCGAGGTAGGTGAGTGGCTATGACATGCTCATTGGGATAGGTGGTTACTCAGTTGTAAGTTTGATATCAGATAGTATTAGTTATTCTCTCACATCCTATGGTATTTTGGCTTGTTTTAGGACATTCTAAAGATTCCATTTGTGTACCGGCATCTCGTGCTCAAGACACATCTCCCATGGATTCAACCTACAACTCTGGGTGATGAGGCCGACAACTTCTAAGAGTCTAGGGATGATACACCTAGGACCACCCCAACATCTGACACATGGTGGTCCCTACTATAGCTATAGGGGAGAGGGCCTCTAGGTCGAGTAGATGACCAGGTGGAGGCAGAGGCTGATCCTTATGGGTGTAAGGTGCACCAGAGGACTGAGGGTGGTTGGGGCGTAGAGGCCATTATAGAGGAGGCTCCACAAGAAGAGGCAAAGTAGGAGGAGAGGTTCGAGGAGGGTGAGGTGCCTACAGATAGCAATGTAGGGGATCTCCTTTCTTAGGTTGTCAACCTACAGATTCAGGTTGGGAGGCTACAGACTCAGTAGTTGCAGCAGGACACATCTATCACCCTTCTAGAGATTAAGCTAGGTCATAGGGATAGATAGTTGGTAGAGTCTCAGGCATAGATTATGGCTCTCACAGCTTGGGCTACGATAGCAGATTCATAGGTCAGCAAGCTCACTAGTGCATGAGATGTGGCACTAGCACAGTGGGACGAGGCCATAGCAGAGAGAGAGCTACTCAGGACATATATGGGGGATCCAACATCCTCCCATGCTATTATGGGACCTCCTGTGGCACCATCAGTTATACTACCAGGAGGTAGCAATCCCATGGCAAAGGTTAGGTGACTCACTTCCTTGGTAGAGGATGGAAATGAACTTTGCGATGAGATGGCAGCTCGCATATCCTAGCTGGAGGGGTTCATCAGATTATGGGTCTTAGAGGTGCTAGAGTATAAACATGCTACTGGGTATTAGAGGACCAGGTCCAAGACCTTAGGATAGTCCACAGTGAGCTCCAACCATTGGATGCATAGGATAGAGAGGATGCATAAATCCTCTAGCACTCATGGAGGTAGCTCACATAAGAGTCACAGGGAGATAGGTGTGACCTCTAGTCACAGGTCTAGCTGCCTAGCCATATAAGTGTCCTGTGTGCTAGGCCTATTTGGGTTAGGTGGTACACAAGGCCCTCAATAGGGCACCTAGTAGACACCAAATCTAACTACAAAGTAGGCTCCAAAGCATAGGGCTGAGGGAGGCGGGGAGAGCTCCAGCTCAGGGGGAGCAGGCCAAAGCTAGGGCTCTATTCGATTTAGGCTATATTTTGTATATGTATCATTTTTGGTATAAGGTCTAGGACCTACATGATTATAGCCTACGGGTATTTTGTACTCCTGATGTACTCTTGAGACACACATATATATGAGATTTATCATTTATAACTCATTATGTGTACTTGTATATTTTTTATTTTTTGTTTATGTTATGCACATGGATGCAATGCTTATATTAATTTTATGCTATATGATGTGATGTATGGATTAAATGCACTTGTAGACACTAAAATGTGGTAAACCTGATTAATAATCCACAAGCAAGGATCAAATTGACATCACATGGCCCCTTGGGCAGCCCTCAAGAGGCTCATAGTGGTTCTAGCCACTCCAAAAAGGGTTTTGGAGGCTACCGGCCCAATTTTGGGAGGTTTTGGCCCAAAATTCACCATCGTCCCACCCTAGGATGATGGTATATTCCCATCATCCCACCTGGTAAGGTGGTGAGCCCTCATCCTAGGGTGGGACGGTGGTGAAGTTTGACCGAGAAAAAGTCAAAATTCGGCCAAATGGCACCCAAAAACTGCCATTTGACCACCCAAACAGAGTATGCGAGGTAGAGGATAGGGAATCCTTATGACATCCATATTTATTAAGGCCAAATTGGGAGATTCTCTTCCACACCCTATGCATGCCTCCCATTTGACAAGTGGCACTTCCTGCCATGCATGCCCTTGCATGCATTTTTGCACATGAGCCCCTTTGGGCTATAAAATGGGTTCCATATCCATATAAAAACATAGAGAGGAGGTCTAGGATATGGAACATAGTGCTTCCAATGTTTCCCATCACCTTATTGCACCTTTTTACCCTCGAAATCTCCCTTTTGCCAAGGAGGTTACCGGGTGACTTCAAGAAGGTAATCCGAGCGTAACTTTTCCATCCGGGTGAATTTCTTCACCAAATTTGATTACAAAACACCTTAGGTTGTTTAGGAATATTTAAATTATTTCTAATTATTTATTTTCTACATTATTCCATTATGCTACAATTCAAATTTCAGATCATTTGGAGTTAAAATGAAGGAGTTATGCTATTTGTAAGTTTCTGCAGGCTTGTAGGGCCCATCCGGGCATCCCATTTTGATGCAGGTGGGTCCAGGATCCATTTGGAAAATATAATCATATGTGTTGTCTTAAAATTACAATTTATGCATACTAACCAAATTTAATGAGTTTTGGATGAGGGAAAGTTTGAGATTTTGTTGTCTTCCTTTTCGTAGGTTGCAGGCGAGCGACACTAAATCGAGGGGTCTATGGATGCAATTTCCTATATTTTTTGGGTGATATCCTCCCAAAACATCCTCTTTAATATATCTGAAATTTTTTGTCATTTGGATGTCATTTGATGCACTTTTAATTCATATGCCATTTTACCCCTATGGGGATTGCATGTTTTCACCATACACCCTTGCTATTTGACATCTTTATGCTTCCTTGTGTGCATGTGCAGGTTCTCAGAAGGATTTTGTAAGCAATATCAAATATCATAGAACCTATATACAAGCAGTGGTAGCATTGGCTCACCCACCTCGATTGCGAGTACGTGGAGAAACATTGGATGTGCACCTTGATTCCGTGAAAGAATTGGTCTTTGGGCACATGATATTGTAACAATTGTATAAAATTTTAAGCCCTAAATAGGACTTATGTGTAACCTTTTATCTGATCCAAAAAATTAATGAGAATATACTTGCTTTAATTCATTTCCTTTTGTTTGGTATTATTTCATTTTCACATGCATGCTTCCTTTTTGATGTTCACGAGCGATATGGGGTAGATACACATATTTTTTTACATAATTTTGTACACCATTTTTCCCTACTTTAGTTGCGATCATGGTGGGACCCTTATCCCTTTTTATTTGGATGGAAATTTGACCTATTTCTTGCATTTTACCCTTTTTGTGTTGCAGGTGCTCCCCTCCCCACCCTGGAACGATGGTAGAGGCTTTATCTGGCACACCCTGGGATGGTGGCTTCACTATCCCACCCTAGGATGGTTGTGGAGCTGCTACTCACCCCACCATAGAGCGGTGGTGAAACAGAGAGATTTCAGCCCAAAATTTCAGAATTTGGAGGCTTCAAAATGGACAAAGTAAGTGCCTAAACCCTTTGTTTTTCTGCTACATTTTTAGAGACTATCAAAAATCAGTTTTATTTCTTCACTTGCTTGCATAGAAAGGTTAAAATTTATGTTTTTTCTTTTCTTATAACATCACATAGCAAAAGGTAGAAGAAAAATAAAAAATAACTTGTAGTAGCAATGCATCTGTTTGGTTTGATTGCTTGTGGCTTGCCCATTGGGTAGGTTAGCATGTAGGATTTGCATTCATAAAGTCAATTTGTAGTTCCTTATCTTATTATTCTAAAATTAAAAAGCACCTATTGCATGCATTTAGTGAATGGTCATTGATTTTTTCTTTGCTTACTTTCTTGGATAATAATGAACCACACACACCATGATTCATGTAAACGCTAGTGAGGTGGACTTCATTACCATCCACTAGTAGATTTCAAGTGACGGTCGGTTTCATCTCCATCCACTTGGTTCAAATCCCATGAAACCAATCCATCTTGCCAAGGCTTGTTTCAAGATCCGTCATGGCCTGTGGGTTATATCACGCATCACTCTTCGGGGAGGTTTATCGCAGACTGCGGGTGAACTAGGTGAGGAACTGGTAGGACCTGTGCTCCATGGCCATGTGTGGACCTCATCACCACACATTATAGGTGGGATAACACAACCTGGAGTTCATATATGGGTTGTCGAGCTGTGATTATATAGGTGAAATCTAATTGAACATGAGATTACAATCCAACAATATTTCAAACACGTGACACAAGGTCATTCTTTACAAAACAACACATCTGAAACACAAAATAGTTTAGGGATTCACACTTAAAACTTAAAAGAGATAATCATCTGTCTTATTGAGTGTTTATTTCTTGTATACTATTTCATTAAGAATTTGTAAAAAATATAATCACTTGGGGTACTAATAGAGGAGCGCAATGGTGCACACCCGTAGCCAAGCCCAATCACGGGTGGAAGCTATGGAGAGTGGATTAGGAGACACGAATCATCTCCGATATAGCCCTAGGGACTTGGTTATACCTCCTTGGCAAGTCTCCACTCCACCTAGCCCCAAGAAAATAGGGCATGAGCCTCATCTCTGAAGGGATCCTCTCCAGGACACCCCGAGGGATTATGAGCAGTACTTGGGAGAGTGTTCTTGGTATGTAGATATTTCACAGGCCTTCCTTGGTGAAATTCAATTGCACACTGAGGCGCTAATAGATAGAGTGATGCCATGCATCCACATACCCACTAGGGCTAACATGCCTAAGCAGATGTAGGAGTATGACTTCACACACTGGTCGAAGCAAGTTGACATGACTCTACCTCCGTGCCACCTTGATAGGATATAGCAGCTCTTGCAGCTCGATGGGAATGACACCCATTGGTCTAGGCAAGCCAACTCAGCCCTACCTTTCCTTGTCCAGGAGGGAAGACATGAGGAGATCCCAGATTTTCCTTAGGAACAATATTTTGTGTATGTTCGATGTGCCTCTGCGCCAGCTGAGTGTAATGAACACATGTTCCAGCCTGAGCCTCAAGTCAATGTGATGAACCTCAAGAGAGGCAAGCACCCTATGGAGAACACAAAGTACCTTGGACAAGGTCAACCCTAGGGTGAGACTCCTAGGCCTCCTAGGCCTCACACTACAGATAAAATTAGGCAAGTAGTTGCTTGATATACATAACACCAAGCTCGGTTCAAGCAGCTTCGATGAGATAAAGAGCAACTACATCGCTTTCACCAGATTGAGAAAGAAAGGATCGAACAACAGACCAACAAATTGTTCTAGAAAAATTTGAGAGAGAGAGTCCCTAACCCTAAGACACATAGGTAGGAGGTTCATCTAAGGAAACCCATGCTCATTTGATAAATTTCCTTGAGACCTTATCAAAATTTGCTTTCCACGATCTCCTAGGCCATATCGGGAGATGCCTCCTACGACAAACATAGGGCACCCACCATGGGTAGATACCCCCATTCATAGGCTGGATCAAGAGATGCCTTATGGGGATTATACTAAGCACGAGCTAGAAGTAGAATATGTTGAGATGCCTTATCGAGGTAGGGGGGTCGACTTACCACCACCTCGCCCTAGGTTGGAGGAGCCTAGACCTCCACCACAAGATGTGAATAAATATGAGGAGATCAAGTCCTCAGGTCCTTACAAAGCATTGTTGGAATACCTAGAGTTAGTAGAGAACAAGACCTCAGGGTCGGGATCTCAAAAGCCCACTATGCATCAATTGCATAGTCAACCTATCCATCCGTTAGTACCTCCACATCCCTATCCAGAACAATTTATGTTAGCCCAGTTGGATACCTTTAAGGGAGAAGAGGATGTGCAAGAACATGTCACTAGGTTCTTAGGCCAATGCTTCAACATCCATGATGATGATGCTTTGATTTTGAGGACATTTGTGACTACCCTCATCGGCCTTACCTTCAAGTGGTTTTACCAACTCCCTAATCATAGCATCCATAATTTGGACCAACTCACAAATGTAGTCCTGGAGAGCTTTGCCTTCAATACCAAGAGGAAGGCAATGTTGGTCGACATAGTTGGGTTAAAATAATATGATGATGAGTCAATAACAAATTATGGCAATAGATGGCGAACCTTGCTCGCCAAGCTACCTTATATTCTCCCCATGTCGGAGTTGACTCAGATGTTTTCCAAACACTACTTAAAGACAATATCTTTGTTGATACACTTGCAACAATACCCCACTCTTGAATATGCCTTAGCACAGGCTAGGATCATCAAAGAAATCAAGATTCAATAGGGTGATATTGTGAAGCCTTGCAAGGAGTGGAGCAATAACACTAAGAACACCCCAACGCAACCTAAGTCAACAAAAGTAAATCAGGTTTCCATTAGTGTCCCAGTGCCAGCGCCAACCGTGCCACCTCAAAAGCCTAATTATCAGGCCACCCCCGGGAACTATGCCAAGGATAACCAGAATGGTCAAGGGAAAAATCAACAGCGTCACTCCAAGTGACAATTCACACCCATTATAGAGTCTATGGATTCAGTTTTTGATCACCTCTTGGTGGCTAATGCAATCCATATACCTGATAGTCGACCTATCGACCCTAATGCACCTAAGCCCAAAGGATACAAAGAAGACCTATATTGCAAATTTCATAGGCAAAATGGGCATGATGTGCAAATGTGCTATAAATTCAAAAACTTGGTGCAAGACCTAATTGATAGGAATGCCCTCCAGGTAGATAACCCTATCACACCAAACAACCAACAAATGGGGGTCTTTAAATACCCCTTTCCTGCCCACATGGAGCAGGCCAAACCAGTGCCCCAGGCGAACGAGTTTCACCATGCCCTTCCTAAGCAAGGATATGTTGGCATGGTCAATATGGTGATAAGAAACAGGTGGTATCCAAGTCCAGCTGCACCACCTGTGGCTCAGAGTGATGTCCCTGCGACATTGCAACCTATACCGCCTCCTGGATCGAGCCTCCCACATAGGCTTGTAGTCACCATTAAGAGCAAGCTCACTCAGAGCTTAAGAACAACATATGATCGGATATCCATATATGAGCTCATCCAACAATTGCAACCTCATAGAGAAGCCTTTATGGAGATCCTTAAGGCAATTGAGCTTCAGCCCCAGGAGTCTAACACCTTCAACAACTTTGTGGGGCATGTGCAGCAATACATGGAATCGGTAATTACTTTTTGAGAATATGAACTTAAACCGGTTCCACATGATATGGTGGATCCCCCTTTACACATTGTCACATGTGTGAATGGAACACCATACAAGAGAGTCTTGATAGATACTGGGTCTTCAAGCAACATCACCACTACAACTTTGAAGCACCTAAAGCTTCCAGCTTCTCATATTGTCACATCTACCTACAACCTCTAAGCATTCAATTATGCCATATGCTCAACGGTTGGTACAATCATCCTACCTATTCAAGTAGGGGAAAATATCATCTCGACGATGTGCCACATCCTGGAGGGTGAGATGGTGTACAACATTTTGTTAGGAAGACCATGGATTAGGGACATGAAGTGCATCCCTTCCATCACTCACTAGTGCCTCAAGTACACTCACAAAGGGCAAGTTCATGTCATCCCCGCAGACCTAGAGCCCTTCAAGTACTCCAACATGGTGCAACAGTTACCTGAGTTGACCTTACCATCAATACATCTAGATTTTCAATCAAATAAATCTAGCCAAGGTTTGACCCCACTGCTATAGCATACCATGCCCTCCTTATCATCGGCCTTGTCCCACACACCTACTACATTAGTGGATCCTTTGCCTAGGAACCCATAGAAGTAGCCCATTGAGGAGGACCAACCAATCATATCCACTATATCTACGAAGGAGATACTTAGCCCAGATGAGGAAGAGACACCATGCGAGGCAAAAAATAAGTCGAATCAAGTCTCATTCTCATCCCTCTTCTATTCGCTTCCCTAGGTTACAGTACACCTGGCTTCTACCAGATTGGAAGAGTACATGGTTAGGAATGTTACCACTACTCCTACTTTAGATTTGATTCAAAACATGGGTAGACCTCATCTTCCCATAGGCATTATCGTGCCTCTAGGTATTCCTCCTAATAAAATGAACTTTATCTATGGGGGCCTTGACTATGGCATCAAACATTACCAACAGTAGGAGGAAGATGAGGAACCTTTTAGAGATGATATTAAATACTTGTCTAACCCTAATTTCACCCTGAACTACCTTGACCTATGCAACTAGCACGATTGCGGGTTAGGCCTATATGAGCAGGGCACCATAATCCCTTGTCAACCACAATATCAAATACCCTATGATAATTTAGGAGTGGGATGCAACAATATGTTGCCTCTAGATGTCCTCTTAGATAGCCTAAATCACTTGAATATAGGCTACGAGGGTGGGTTGGCCCAAGATCCTTATGCCAATCCTAATACAGTCTACTCCTTGGGAGATTACTTTCCATGGCTAGATGGGAACCCCGTGATCCCCAGTGACATTCTCCCCCATTTTGAGAGAGGTGAAGGTTTGTGGAGTTTTCTCCATATCTATGATGAGTCATATCTAGGCAACTCATATGAGTGGACATTAGAGGATGATTCGGGTTATGAGGTAGCACCATATGACCCTTTTGAGTCAGATAGTGATCATTCACAAATTGTCCCCATAAATGACCAACAGGAAAGCCTCATACATCTATTCCCTTTCCCTGATCCTGTTTGGTAGCAGCTCCCTCCTCCTAAAGAGCTGGTTCACCTGTAGGAAGATAGACCTCCTAGGAGGAGCAGTTAATTTACTTAATCAATTGGGTCCTTGGGAGCCTGAGGCACTACGAGAAGAGAATGAAGGAATCCTCATCCACGATGATGATTATGAGGAATTAGCATATATGGGACCACACCTACCTGATCGTCCAATCCCAAGGGGTCACAACGAGGTTCCCATATATGTCAGTGACTATGAGGATGACATAGAGAGGGCATACATGGGTTATCATTATTTGTGACATCATCACGAGAATATTGACATAGATGAAGTCTATCATCAGTTACATGTTGGCCCACGCTTAAGGGCAAGGCCTATCAATCTAGGTCAGATTCATCATGAGGTCTTCCCTGACCCACCCACACACATGGATCTCCTTGAGCCTAATGATCCTATCCTATAGTTTGTTCCCAGATAGGATCCAGAGATCTCCATTCCCCATAACCACATTTGGGGGTGAGATATGGCACCAATACACAGTCACATGCATGTGGTCCTAGATAGCAGACACATTTCATCAATATGATCTCCATTGATTTGACCACACCACTCCACAACCTAGTCGATCCTTCCAAACCACTCCATATAGACCTAGATGCGATTGATTGGGATCGCGCTGATTCACCCCCATAACCCTCTGAGTAGTGGGATTGCAGTGGATTGTTTCACTTCTCTACAGGACTAACTCATGATGTTTTTTCCATGCTGAGGAGGAACCCAAGGTTCCCATAAAATATTTAAATCCATCTAACGACATCCATTTGATACCTACTCCCCATCAGTTGGAGGAGGGGTCTCATATGTCAATTGAGCCTATAGTTGACAAAGATATCGGCTCAGATCCAAAAAACCCATAATATATCAAGCTAGGGGAAATTCTATCCCCTGAAAAACAAGCCGAGTATATAGCCCTTCTCATAGAAAAGAAGGCATCTTTTGCATGGTCTTACAAAGACATGTCGGGACTAGATCCAAATCTGGTCACCCATAATCTCATGCTTGACCCCACAGTTAAACATGTCAAGCAAAAGTTGAGAAAGATGCACCCAACAATGGCCTTGATGGTCAAATATGAGCTGCAAAAATTGTTGGATGCCAAGTTTGTCATTTCTGTAGACTATCCACCATGGTTGTCCAACATGGTTCCCATCAAGAATCTTGACGGGAGGATTCGCATTTGCATCGATTTTTGAGACCTAAACAAAGCGAGTCCTAAGGATGATTTTCCTTTGCTAAGCATAGATGCCTTGGTAGATGCCACCATAGGACATGAAATGCTCTCCCTTATGGATGGATTCTATGGGTATAATAAGATTCGTATCAACCCTAAATACTAGCTCAAAATGATGTTCACAACGCCTTGGAGAACATTTTGTTACAAGATCATGCAATTTGGCCTTAAAAATGTCGATGCCACCTACCAGTGTGCCATGACATATATCTTCCATGACTACATGCATAAAATTTTGGAAGATTACATGGATGACTTATTGGCAAAATATTTATTACGTCATGAGCACCTCGATGACTTGGGCAAAGTCCTCAATCGCCTTATTGAACATAATGTGAGACTAAATCCCAAGAAGTGCATCTTTGGCATCACATCTGGAAAGCTCTTGGGATTTATAGTTTCAAAATGAAGTATCGAAGTGGACCCTAATAAATTCAAGGCAATCCTTGAAATACCTCCCCCGACTACCATCAAGCAGCTTCATAGCTTGCAGTGGAGGATTGCATCCATAAAACACTTTATAGCACAATTTTCGGACAAGTGTAGACCCATGAACAAACTTTTATACAAGGGGGTCACATTCCACTCAGACGATGAATGTCAGGATGCCTTTGACACAATTAAACAATACCTAGCTTCGCTGCCAGTGTTAGCTCCACCTAGACTAGGGGTGTCATTCTGATTATATATCTCAGCTACTGAGGTCACATTGGGAGCCATGTTAGCCCAAAACAATGAATTTCATAAGGAACATGACACATTATCTTAGTAACACCCTGGTGAGCTATGAGATCAAGTACACATACATTGAAAAGTTATGTCTAGTGATGGTTTTTGCTACCAAAAAGCTATGACACTATATGCTCAGCCACACTATGTATGTTGTATCTAAAGAGAATCCATTATGATACATGATGAGTCATACTTATCATAGTAGTCACACGATGAAATGGATCATGTTGTTGATATAATTCAACCTAGAATTCATAGGATAGAAGTAAATCAAAGGATAGGTCATTGTTGATCAACTTGCAGAGGCTCCTCTCCAGGAGGACCAGCCTCTTAGCATGGAGCTTCCCGATGATGGAGTCTTCCAACTATCAGAATTGCCTGATTCTAATGAGCCTGAGTCACAGGAAGATACAACTATCTTCTTTGATGGCTCCAAATGTGAGTAAGGGGGTGGCATAAGGATCATGTTTTTCACACCGTATGGGGCTACCATACCCCTATCATTTAAACTCAATTTCCCCTACACCAATAATAATGTCGAGTATGAAGCCTTACTCATAGGGCTTAAAATGGCTATCGCCATGAAAATCATGAAGCTAAATATTTTTGGTGACTCCTTGCTCATTGTCAACCAGGTCAAGGGAATATTCTAGTGCAAATACCTAGTTTTGCAAGCCTATAAATCCCTTGTGGAAAAATCCCTGGAAATTTTTGAATGGTATAACATCGAGGCACTCCCTTGATCGTCTAATTGTTTTGTGGATACAATGGCATATTTAGGATCCTTGATTCCATAAGACCCCACAGGGGAGATGACAACCATTTAAGTCAATATGCTATCGCAATTACTGGTTGAGCGTGAAAGCACTCAAGCTATACTAGAAGTCCATTTGATTCAAATAGAACCTCATCAAGAGAGATTCTCACACATTCACGAGCACTTGAATCATGCTACTTTGGGAACTTTGTTCCCCCAAACCCCTTTTGATAGCAACATAATGCTATTATTACAAGTTCTATCCCAATCTACATTTTATCAGGATGAAATTCATGAGGGACATACAATTCATGCAATAGATGCTTCCACATAGTAGGACTGGTCCACACCAATTAGAGAGTACCTAAAGCTTGGTATCCTCCCTCCTGGATTATCGCACACTACCAAAAGGATATTTAAACAAAAGGTAGCAAAGTTTGTCTTGTTAGGAGACATCCTATACCGTCAGAGCTATGAAGGAATCCTCCTTCGTTGCTTAGAGTATCATGAATCAACTTGGGCAATGGCCCAGGTACACGACGGTACTTGTGGTGGCCATTTTAGTGGCATGGCCATTGCAAAGTGCATTCTTTGCATGGGATATTATTGGAAAACTTTGGAGAGAGATTGTTGTGCATATGTGAGGAAGTGCATGAAATGTCAACACCATGCTAACTTGACACATGTACCTTCCTAGGCCTTACAACCGATCCAATTGGCTTGGCCATTTTTGTAATGGGGGTTGGATTTAATCGGGAAAATCTCCTCTGCATCCTCGGGCTGCCACACATTTATCATCATGGCTACAAAGTATTTTACAAAGTGGGTGGAAGCAATTCCCCTTACCACTACAATAGGACCCCACATAGCAGATTTTATATTGCATAAAATCATTTGTCATTTTGGTATTCCATCCAAGATCATTTCGGATAATGGTACATCATTCAAGAATAAATATGTGCATGCTTTGACAACAAAGTATAATATCCAGCATAGATTTTTGACACCCTATTATCCATAAGCAAATGGGCAAGAAGAAGCATAAAACAAGACATTAATTGCCATATTGAAGAAAATAGTCAGAGATAATCATACTGATTGGCATATGTAAATTTCGCTTGCCCTTTGGGCTTACCGCACTAGCATTCGGATGCCCACTGGGGCAACTCTGTTTTCACTAGTATATGGTGTTGAGGTGGTCATGCCTCTAGAGTTCAAAATCCCATCACTTCACATATCCATGCAAGATTTTATTGATGATGATACTACACAACAATCTCGCCTAGATCAACTTATGTTGTTGGATGAGCGTCGCATCAACACGCTTGAGCATCTATGTGTATCAAGAGCAGCTCAAAAGATCCTACAATATGAAAGTCCACCTCAGAGACTTTCATCTTGGTGATCTCGTCCTAAAAGAGAACCAACAAAATTCTAGCTTGCCACCCCACTTTCAGGACAAATTTGTGGCAAACTGGTTAGGTCACTTTGTCATCACTAGTCAAATAGGACCTGGAACTTATTGCCTAGCTTCACTTGAAGGTGTCGAGGATCCTGAACCCTTGAAAATCCTTCACTTGCAGCCATTTCATGCTTAGAGAGCACCCAAAAAGGATCCTAGCGGGTTCTCACCGTCTAGGTCAAGTAAAAATACTCCTAGACTATCTACAATCATCTAGGTCAACCCTAAAAGCCCCAAAGGCATTCTCAAGACCTTTTGTCATAGCCAAATATCCCTAGGTAGTCGTAGACACTTTTTAAGTATCGCCACACATCTAGGTGACCCAAAAGGTTCCTAGTGGTTTCTCACTGTCTAGGTCAAGTAAAAATACTCCTAGACTATCTACAATCATCTAGGTCAACCCTACAAGCCCTAAAGGCATACCTAAGCCCTTTGGTCATAGCCAAATGCCCCTAGGAAGTAGTAGACACTTTTTAAGTGTCGATGCACGTCTAGGTCACCCAAAAGGTTCCTAGCGGGTTCTCACTGTCTAGGTCAAGTAAAACCACTCCTAGACTATCTACAATCATCCAGGTCAACCCTAAAATCTCCAAAGGAATCCCTAAGTCCTTTGGTCATATCCAAATACCCCTAGGCAATCGTAGACACTTTTTGAGTGCCACTGCACGTCTAGGTCACCCAAAAGGCTCCTAGTGGGTTCTCATCGTATAGGTCAAGTAAAAAATGCTCCTAGACTATATACGATCATCTAGGTCAAACCTAAAAGCCCCAAAGGTATCCATAAGCCCTTTGGTCCCCCAAAATGCCCTAATGGCCCCAAAATAAGCTCGTTGGTCACATGTATATACATATCAATAAAAATTTCAAAAAAAAATCATCAAAACATTGAAATAAAAAAACATTGCATCGCATTGCACTTTCATACATACATATCCATTAAAGTTTCAAAAATATAAAAACATTGCATCCCATTGCATTTTATCGTTGCTTGCATTTAGGCATATTCATCATTAGCACTTTATATTTTAGAGTTGCACATACATGTCTAGCACCATGATGGTACATTACTTACCACTCAAAATCAATGTCATGAAAGTACTCATAGTTCAAATACCGCAATTAGCATTTTCACCCACATTTTTTCACATTTTCATAATCGTGTCTATTCCCTTCACTTATCCATTTGTTTTAAAATAATGTCAGTAGCGTTTTCAGTCACTCAAACATATCTAGTATCTACTCAGATTTTATAGCAGGCTAGCTTGATTTTTAGGAGGTAGAGTCTTTCATTAATTATGCCTTGTGTACATCATATCCTAAACACAACTAATCATTAACAATCTAAGTTTTGCACAAAGACAGATGAAATCCATGAAGCGGTTTAGGTTACCTTAAGGAAAAAGGTCATCCTACTCATCCCCTGTGCGAATGGTTAAAGAATGCTGAGAGTTGGCAAAATTACAAGCTCTTCCCCATCCAATTCCCCAAAATCAATAGCGTTTTTCACCACTATAAAAATTTCCAGACACCCTTGATCCCTAAAGTCGTAAGGATTCATACTACACATCCCTGCGAAGGATGGGTAGTCATCCCCAAGGTCAAAAAGATCAACACCATTCCAAAGCAAAATCCCAAAAGCTTCCCATAAACATTTCCAAACACCTTTGATCCCTAAATTCATAAGGATTCATACTATACATCCCCGCGAAGGATGGGTAGTCATCCCCAAGGCCTAAAGGATCAATGCCATCCACAAGCCAAAAATACCACAAGTTCAAATTTGAATTCAAAATCCTCAAAAAGCAACAATAAAAAATAACAGTGGTTATCACCACTACTCAAAACCCTTGCTCAAGAGAAAAATAAAAAAACTCAAAATAAACAGTGATTATAGTCACTAAAAAGAGAAAAATAAACTATGATTTTCATCACTATATATGAGATCAAGTAATCCAAATCAATTGAATAACCAAAAGACACCTGAGCTTGAATCCTTGGAACTCTTAGCATTCAAAAAACCATCAGGTGATCCTCATTAGGGGTTTGGTGGATAGCCTATCCATAAATGGTGGTAGCCTCATGCATGAAGATATGTCTATCACATTAGCTTTTGGGCGTATGTATAGACCAATGTTTGCATCTGGATGAGCTAGCTTTGGTAACCTAGATTGCCTAGTGGTCTAGTCATACTTAGTATAAAACCTACGATGGTGGCATTCATTTGGTGATCCTCAGTACAGGTTTTGTTGAGAGCCTACTTGGCACTGGTGGTATTCTTATGCATCTCATAGGAATGAATTCACTTGCACACACAGGGATATGAAGTACCTTGGTCATCCTAGTAGATTCATACCTTGTCAAAAAATATTGCACGGTTAGTATACAAATTTTGATAAGTAGACTAGAGTGTTTGAGTCTCATGAAAACCTAATGGACATTTCCTAAATAGCATGTCATTCATATCACTTCACCACGTTTATTTCAATTACATTATTCACAAATCCATTATATAAGTCTCATGACAACGTTACATATGAGTTGGTGTAAAATACATCATCTATGGTGCTAGCATAATACAACATGTAGTCTACACATTGCATCCTCTAGATCAAGAAATCATCCATCTCAATATACATCCATGCATGTACAAAATAAAATTAAATCACAATCACAAAATATGAATACGTAGGCATTCATCATCATTGCATACATCAAATCACATACATTTGCATACATTTCATAAAACAATAAACACATGATGATAAAAAAAAAATAATACTCTCAGATATATGTGTATATGTATGGGATAAAAAGATACATCATGTTGCCTATCGGCTAAATTAAAGTGAGTCCTTAGAATTCACACTGCTAAAACATCCAAAAAACACAAAAAGAGTCACGCGAGCCACTACCATGGTCATGCATGACCGATACTACGACTCGCACTCCCACCAGCAGTAGGAGTCCTCTGTAAACTCCCATATCTGCTATCACCTACCCTGTCAGCTCTTCGCCTAGACCCTAGTGCCTCTAGCCTAGAGGATGACTACCTTGTCCTACTGTGGCAACTCTAGTATGACCCACTGGCACCTGCATCATCTCGTAGAAACCCACCAAGGCGTACTACCTTAGTCTCTAGCTCATCCATATAAGCCTTCCCCCGTTGACACGATGCCTAGTACATCTGCACCACATAATGGAGTCATGTCACATCTGCATGTAGCCTAGTCACCTCCCCACTGTTGGAATCCTCCCATGTAGGGCTCTAAGATCGTAGTTGTACCCAAAGAGATGTTATCTCGGCCTGAGCCACCTGTACCTTGGCTCATTGTGTTGCTAGCTCTACCTATACATCATGCACCTATGTCCATAGGAGATCTCTCTCCTATCTCACCCTGAGTAGCTCCTCTCATAGCTCTGCCTCTATATCCCCTAGAACCATCGGTGGTGCCTACACCTCCTTATCCCCAACATTAGAATCCCCCAATTCACCTTGATCTCCTAAGTCCAGGAGATCCACATGCTCCCCTACCTTGATTCAGCCAAATAGATCTGCATAGTAGGCCACCTAGACCGTGAATCACCAACTCTATCCCCTCTCCTGAGCCCTCTACCATAGGATACTGTATCCTATATTCCTGTCTACTAGTTGTGCCTGAGTCATCCAGGTTAGCCCCTGTGGTCACACCATAGATATGTGCTCCCATCCCCAGCACTGTAGCAAAAAGCTACACCCAATACCCTTCTGCCGCTAGCATCAAATCTCATACAAATCATCATAGAGCTATGCCAATAGTGTAGTACCCCATGCCATCACCAGTAGCTCCACCAAAATAGAACCCACTAGTGCAAACACTATATCCACTAGGTTCCATGGGAACCTTGCTCTAGAAGAATCTGGTAGTAGCATATTGGAGATGAGAATCATGATTAGTGTATGCCTCACCCCCAACACCTTTGCCTCATGCTATAATCCTACCAACATACCACCCTTCAAGTAGTCCAGCTCTGTCGTCTCTAGATCATAACTAAAGTACCTCTCGAGCACTACCTGTCTTTGGTCTTGTGGTGTCATGTGGATTGGCCACCCTTCTATCGAAATCTAAAGAATCTGATAGACATCCTCTAGAATCATCATCATCTCTCCAGTGGGTAGGTGGAAGGTATTGGTGCACGGATCCTAAAGATCAATTAGGGCAATTAGATATGCATGGTCTCCTATGACAACCTCTAATTGGGTCAACTGCTTGAGGTCGATGGCATCCAGCCACTCACAGTCCCCTGTGGTCAAGGCATCCCTCATGGAATCAAATATTATAGGTACTTGATACCGACTCCTCACCACCTGACATAGATAAGCAACTCAATAATACACCACCAAAATGGCATCGCATGGCCCCAAAAACATTCAAAAGAAAAGATTCAAAATGGCCCCTCTTTGATGCCATTTTTTGGCCATTATCCCTAGGAATGGCCCCCAACCCTATGGAAAAACCATCAAGGGATGGCCTATGAACAGCCCACACTAGCCATCCCACCTAGGGATGAATCCAAAAAATTGGGCTCAAAAAGGCCTTTTAGGCCATCAAAAATAGCAAAAACAATGCAAAATTGGACCTATAAAATATAATCTAACTGCACAAAAAAATGGGTAAAACACAAAATTTGGTACATATCTCATAAAGTAGGTTTAATTACCTACAATCTAGTGTGATATTATTCCAATTCAAAAACATACCATAAAAGCAAGAAAATCAACTCCTAACACTAGAAAAATGCAATAAGAGAGACTTGGCATACCTGTATCGCACCAGCTCCTCCACTGGCTGAGTCCACTCGCTAACTCATGGTGACTATGGGATGAATTTGACAGCACTCCAATACTCATAATCACTCTCTTACTCCTCATCTCTCAAACTTCCAAAGAAAACATGCAAAAATGAGCCTAACCTTCATATTTTGGGTTTATATAAAGATGCAGGGGTCACCACAATCCCAGGGTGGTACGAGTGCACATTCGACCGAACATGACACCTTGGGATGGTGGTAGAACATGCCTTCATCCCACCCTAGGATGGTGGTAGCAAAAAATAGGCCAAAACAACCCAAAATGACCCAAAATAGGTCTAAAATTGCACCAAAATAGCTCAAATTGGGTCCAAATTTCACATAGATCAAAATGCAACCTTGAGGATCCTAGGAAAGATGTAAAAGTTGTTAATTCATGCCCTAAGAAAGCCATTGTGGCCATACCACCCCCTAAACATGCAATTTTTAGTTCCTTTCCTCCAGGAAAACTCAACAAAGTCACCAAAATCCTCTACAAATTGCCTTATTTTTCAAGGGACAAAATTGAAGATAAGCATAACACAAGTCAATTGGGTCAAGTGACTCATAAATTTTCTCACTAGTCATTCCCTCATTGAATCATTGCTTGAGGGGGTAGTCATACTCAGTCCAAATCAGCAAGCACACACTCAATTATGCAAATGGTGTTTGTTCAACGAATCTTCAATAAAGACAATCATGCTCCTGCTTGGGGCAACAAACAAGCACACAAAATCACATTATAAAGCTTGAAATTACTGGAATCATGAATTCATAGGCCCTGTCCCTTCATGATATACAATGTTCAATCATAAGCACACTCATTCGATTATTCAGAAGCAAGGATTCAAGAACACATGCCCTTTTCATTATTGGGGCATCTAAAGTTGGTTAGGTTATCGAGTAACCTTAATCATTTTATATTTTTGTCATCTATTTTTGTGCAGCGTTGTGCTGGACATAAAACATCTCAAAAAGAGGCATCTGTAGACACTAAAATGTGGTAAACCCGATTAAGCATCCACAAGCAATGATCAAATTAACATCACATGGCCCCTTGGGCAGCCCTCAGGAGGCTCATAGTGGTTCTAGCCACTCCAAAAAGGGTTTTGGAGGCTATCAACCAAATTTTGGGAGGTTTTGGCCCAAAATTCACCACCGTCCCACCCTGGGATGGTGGTGAGCCTTCGTCCCAGGGTGGGACAGTGGTGAAGTTTGACCCAGAAAAAGTCAAAATTCGGCCAAATGACACCCAAAAACTGTCATTTGACCATCCAAATAGAGCATGCAAGGCAGAGAACATGGAATCCTTATGAAATCCATCTTTATGAATCCCAAATTGGTAGATTCTCTTCCACACCCTGTGCATGCCTCCCATTTGACAAGTGGCACCTCTTGCCATGCATGCCCTTGCATGCCTTTTTGCACATGAGCCCCTTTGGGCTATAAAATGGGTTCCATATCCACACAAAAATATAGAGAGGAGTTCTAGGATATGCAATGGAGTACTTCCGATATTTCCCCTCACCTTATTGCACTTTTTTACCCTCGGAATCTCCCTTTTTCCAAGGAAGTTACCGGGTGACTTCAAGAAGGTAATCCGAGCGTAAATTTTCCATCCGGGTGAATTTCTTCACCAAATTTGATGAAAACACACATTAGGTTTTTTAGGAACATATTATAGTGTTTTTTTAACAAAAAGTGGCCAGATTTGGTGGGTATCCCCTCCTAGGGTGCCCCCTAAATAGTTGCAGTCACCATCGCCCCCGGTATGAGGGTAAATTATTAAGCAATTTCTTTACTATTTTTAATTATTTATTTTCTACATTATTCCTCTATGCTACAATTAAAATTTCAGGTCATATGGAGTTAAAATTAAGGAGTTATGCTATTTATAAATTTCCGCAGGCTTGTAGGGCCCATCCGGGCACCCTAGTTCGATGCAGGTGTATCCGGGATCCAATTGGAAAATATAATCATATGGGTTGTCTTAAAATTCCAATTTATGCATACTGACAAAATTTCATGAGTTTTGGATGAGTGCAGGTTCGATATTTTGTTGTCTTCCTTTTTCGCAGGTTGTAGGCGGGTGGCGCTAAATCGAGGGGTCTTCGAATCCAATTTCTGATATTTTTTCAGTGATATCCTACCAAAAAATCCTCTTTAACATCTCTACAAATTTTCAAGTCATTTTTATGTCATTTGATGCACTTTTAATTCATATGCCATTTTGCCCCTGTGGGGATTGCATGTTTTCACCATACACCCTTGCTATTTGTCTTCTTTTTGCTTCCTTATGTGCAGGTTCAGGTCCTTAGAAGGATTTGGGAAGCAATATCAGACATCATATAACCTAGATACAAGTATCAGCAGCATTGGATCACCCACCTCGATTGTGGGTACACGAAGAAACATTGGATGTGCACCTTGATTTCGTGAAAGACTTGGTCTTTGGGCACCTGATATTGTAATAATTGTATCAAATTTTGAGACCTCAAGGGTAATTCTGTGTAACCTTGGATCTGATTCAACAAATTAATGAGAAGATACTTGCTTTAATTCATTTCCATTTGTTTGGTATTATTTCCTTTTCACATGCATGCTTCCTTTTTGATGTTCAAGAGCGATATGGGGTAGATACACATATTTTTTACATCATTTGGTGCACCTTTTTTCCCTACTTCAGCACTAGATAGCTATTTAATTTGATATGCAGTGATATAGATGCTTAGATGTGCAATTTATGATGAATGCATTATTTACATGATGGTGATTTAATGTAAATGAACCTGTATGCTTTAATCACTTAAAACATAAGGAATGAATGCAAACATGTTTATCAATATAATGGATGACACCACATAATGTATAAAAAATAATGAATGTAATTTAAAATCCTTAAGATAAGAATCTATTCAATTAATCACCCATATATGAAATGCAATGAATGTTGTTGTATGCTGTGAATGATGTAATGTGTCATATTTTCTTTTGTAAATTTGAAAAATATGCACGATATAGTCAGTGGCCATCTAAATATTATTTCTAATATCCATCCGGTATCTATCCTATATCTTGATTGTGCTTTATATGATGATGTATCATGGACTTGATACTTTGCAATTTAATGATTTTATATGGTTTGCGATATTTGGTATTTTGTTGCTATGAGAGAGATTTTTGAGGTTTTCCATGAGACTCAAACACCCTAATATACTTATAAAAAGTTGCATACTAACCACACTAGACTTCTAAGATAAAAGGATTTTGCTAGGATAGGCCCTAGCTTTTCATTATCCCTATGTGTGCACTTGATTATTTTAAGATAAGACACGAGCGTTCCCCAATGTCAGGTGGGATTCTTTCAGCCCATTGCTAAGATAGGGGTACCACAAATATCTTATCCAATCCCAAGTTTATATTTTAGTTGGACTAAGCCACTAGGCAATGCAAGACACCTGAAGCTAGCTCTTCCACATTCAAACATTGGTCTGCCCACAAGTGAGATGCAAGTGTATCAGACATATCGTCATGTGTAAGGTACAATAGTGCCAATAATTCCAAGGATTCAGGCTCATTCCTTTCTATCCTTCAATTTTCAGGATACTTGCTCATATGTAGTGAAGCAAGGGAGTCGATTCCATATTCATTTTGAACTATCTTTGGATCTTCATTTGATCTCTCTTCAAACTAGATTTTGGATCTTCATTTGATCTCCACTCGAAATTTTATTTATGATCTTCATTTGATATTCACTTTGAACTTGATTTGAGCCTATTTTTTGATCTTCATTCGATCTTCACTTTTTGGCAATTACATTTGATAATTTTCTTCAAAAAATTTCCTTTGGGATATTTACTTGGAAAAAAACTATTTTTGGTATATCGATTGAGGATATCGATATTATGATATCAATATGGAATATCAATCTGGGAAGTTGATCTATGATATCGATCTAGGATATCAATCTTGAGGATTGATATGGGATATCACTTTGGGATATTGCTATTTTTATCATAAGCAAAGGATTCTGAATAGGGAACTAACCTGTCCTTTTGCCAACTGCCAATATTTACCATACCATCTGCACAGAGGGATAAGCAAGAATAACTCTTTTCACTTCAGGATACTCGGTCCTGCTTCACAGCTTTCATATTCCCCTAATCCTTGTTAGGATTGTTTAATTTTTTGATTAGTGATAGACTTCTGATATTCTAAGGGCTATACTAACTGAAACTTAGCTACAAAATCAAAGCAAGCTTTCTATCAATTCTTGATAAGACCACTAGGTATGGTTGAATGACCGAAAAACCCTAGTATATCTCCATAGCAACATTATAGGTTGTTTTGAAAAACACAATTATTCACATGAATGATGGATCATGATAAATGCAGAGATGCATGATTTAAACATAAATGTGGTGTTGTTTGTAAGACTGACAAACATAATCCCTCCTACTAAGAAATGCAATGGATGACGAATGCCTATATGTAATGCAATAATGCAGCGGGTGCATGAGTAAATGCAAAAAAATGACAATATCAAATTCAAATGCAAATGCAAATGTTTTTGGCTTTTTATGCTTTACCAATATTTTTTTTGGATTTTATTGATTTTATAATTTTATGAGTTTTGAGCCTCATATCTGACCAAACAGCGAGTACATGTCTTTGGAGCATTTAGATTGACCAAGTGATTTTTAGGAATCCTTGGAGCTTTTAGGATTGGCCAAAGGAATTATGGGTACCTTTGGGGTATTTTGGGATGACCAAGCAATTTTGAGAATCCTTGGAGCTTTTGGGTTTACCAAGAAGGTTTTCAAAAACTCTTGGTGTCTTTTGATTGACAAAACTACTCATAAATGAGCTTGGATCCTTTTAATATGACCGAGCGATTATAAGAAAACCCTCGGAGCCTTTTACTAACATGACCAAGTGGTTTTAGGAACCCTTGGAGCATTTTGGGATGACCAAGTGGTTTTAAACAGACCCTCAAATATTTTTGAGGTTTGACCAAAGGGCTTATAGATGCTTTGGAGCTCTTTGATTGACCAAACTACTTATGGGAGTGTTTGGAGCTTTTTGATTGACCAAACCACTTATGAGAGTGTTTGGAGCTTTTTAGGATGACTGAGAAGTTACAAGCAACTCTCGGAGCCTTTTGGGAAGGGCATGATGCCCTATATACCCCTAGTGAGTGCGCCATTCGATGATGGTGAGGGAGTTGTAATACCTCTGGATTCCTCATTTTTCCTTATCACATTTGGTGTGGCTGGTGGGAAAGGTATGCTACCTTGAATACCCCCAACATGCATGCTATTTACTAAAAAGTAATCAACTTGTTTAGGAAGAGTGTTAGAATCAACTCCTCGTGGATCTCACCCAATTCTAATAGATTTAGGATGACCCTCTTAAATTACTGGCAACCCCTAATTTCATGTCCATGCGCTCGATGATACACACAAAAGTGACCCCCATCAGGTGACCTAGTCTTGGATGCCTTATGCTTAACTTTAGGCAATATGAATGCTTGTACCTCATGTAACTTTTGGAACAAAGTTAGAGTAGTCATATGAAATGAAACTACTCGTTGCACTGGCCTATTGGTCCTATGAGGTGACTGACGACTCTGAGGTCGCTCTTGAGGAGGTGTGACCTCCACTTCAGCATGTTGGGGCACTCTGAGAGAACCATCTACATGATAAACCCCCTTATCTATCATATTTTGCACCACACTCTTAAATTAACGATAATCTCAGATGCCATGACCCTGTATTCGGTGATAGAGATAATAGTGATGCTCTTTGTAACCCATAGGTTTAACTCTGTTTGGGTTTAAAGGGATGACATTAGGAAAGGTGATGATATTAGCCTCTTACAACTTCTAAAATATATCAGACATAGACTCTTGTAATGGAGTCCCACTATGCTGCACCTATTTTGGGCTCTTGCCCTGCATTGGTTTTCTTTGAGAATCCAATGGTTGGGTTGGCTGCATGGGCTTTTGTTTTCGTTGAGGCTTTTCTTGTACTTGCACATGAAGCAATTCAGCCTTAGACAAGGGTTGCCTTTGTAATTTTAGGTTTTCAAGTTGGTTCTTGATAAAATTCAATGCCTTATCTTGCTCATCCATTCAATGCTCCATCCATTCTAGACGGCTTAAAATGGATCGCAAGACCGAAAAAGAATTTATATGTATTTCCAATGAATGATTTGAAATACCTTTGTCATTTGAAGGAAAAAAAAAAGTGGATGCTATGGATCCATTAGGAAAATGCAAATCACCTATTTCCTTCACTTGAGTTGATGTGGAAGCTTCTTTATGACAAACTTCATCAATGCTATCCACATGCTCATGCCTATGACTCAGCTCAAGCTATTGTTTCACTTTGTTGTGTTGAACTGTGTCAGTTTTGGTACCCCCAATATGATGTGAAGAACCTATCTGTTTGTGCTCTCAAGATGGTGCCATGATAAATGAGTCAAGAGTGACTAATTTCAGAGGTTCTAGCCCTGGCAATGTGGGAACACCATTGGATTACCCCATCTCCTGCTCTATGTGATTAGGAATCACCTATTATTTTGGTCTAATATCGACCATTCCCACAAACTAATGAGAAGACTCCACAACTACATACATCGTAGGCAATGCATCAACATACTGAGACTGTCCTATTTTAGTCGTGATAACTAAACCTTCCTCATGTTCATACAATGTCTCAAGGATAGGATCCACGGGTAGAGACTCGATGACAAGTTGACGTAGATCCTCAATGGACTCTATGGTGGGCAACATCGTAATGTTGGCCTCTATAAGCTCTTCATATTCACCATCATCCTCATGAGAACTATCTAGTGACATTATGGATGAAGATGTTGTGATACACTCAGGTGTATCCATGACCATGCTAGGTTCTTCTTCCTTGATAGGAGTGTGAAGATCTCTAATGATACCTCTGAAGTAGCCATAAGCAACTCTATAATATCATTCATAAATCCTTCCCTGCTAAGCGATGTTGAGAGTCCAGGGGTCATGGGTGACTCCACAGGTGATAGCGGTGGGGATGGTAACTCTACCACCGTCTACGAGGTTGAATCTGCACTTTGGATAGACTTATCCAATTTAACTTGCAGATGCATAGGCACCTCACCAGGTTCCTGTGGATGATTCTCAGGCTTATAATACTTGAAGGGATCTGGGTCCGCCTCAACTACATGCACTTCACCTCCATGGGTGTACTTAATGCACTGATGCACTATTGATGGCACACACTCCATGGCTCTTATCCACGGTCTTCCAAGCAGCAGATTATACTATATTGATCCCTCTAAAATGTAACACAATGTAGGAATAATCTTCTATCCCACCTCAATGGGGAGGACTATTGTACCTACTGTAGGGGATTCCACATCATTAACATTGTTTCCTTTATGTGGGAAGGTGAAATTTTGAGATGTTTGATTGCTGAGGTGGTGATGATATTAATAGATGATCTTGTATCCACTAACACTCGCTTATACGTAATCTATTGTACCCTTTCTATGATATGCAATAGAGGATCAGACTCCCTAACAGGGATAGGTTTGACTTCCTATTTATGGAAAGTAATCACAGGTTCCTTATATGGTGGAATAGACTGTATATGCCCCAAGGATTGTGACAAATTTTGAGCGTTGACACTCCTCACCTATCAGACTTGATTATTATCAATGTTGAGGATACTTAGGCTTATTTATTTAAGCCTAAGTTATATTTCATTATTTTATTATGTCTTATTTTATTGCACTTTGTATGCACGTGAGGCATAGTATGCCCACATAAGACATAGTTGTTAGCATTTGTTAGATGGTTGTTAACTGTTAGAGATCTCCTTTGTCTTCTAGCAGTTAGTGGACATCCCTAGGTTAGCTTGTAGTTAGCCATTAGTTAAGTGGTTGGCCATAAGTGGCAGATTGTTGCAACCACTTAACCTACGTGAGATTCATTGTACTCCTATATATTATGTGCATTTCATGAATAAAGATAGCTTCATACTATTGTTCCTACATCATTGGTATCAGTTAGCTTCAAGAGAGTGCAGGAAGGAGGACAAAACTACCACTTCACTACTAGATCCTAGGAAGGTGTTGAGTGGGAGTTGGCTTGAAGTCACCCACAACACAAGTTGAAGCTGAGGTGATAGAGGGCATAATTTACCCCCGCACTAGGTGTTGACTATCAGTTGCATTAGTTGGAGGTCAATTTTTTGGCCAAGAAAAGGGTTTCCAAAGAGTTGCCAAAAGGAGATTACTCAAATTTTTAGCATTTGATTGAAGATCACTGAGACTTAAGAGGAGAATTCTTGCTCCAAGTTTATTTTTATGCATGCAAAATATATATTTTTAAATATTAATATTTTATTAATATTTAAAAAAAAAGGTTTATGCATGTATAAAATTCTTTTTATTTAAAAATAGGCTCAAAGCCTATTTTGGGCATGCACTGCCTGACCTCTTCCACAACCGGTGATCAGAGAACCCTGATCATCGATAGTACCCTTTGGTAAGCACCGAAGACCACCGACAGTCGGACGACACCAGCATCAATGGGCATTGTTGTGGCTAGTGCTAGCACCAGCGTCGACCATAGGACGACACCAGTATCGATGAGCATTATCATGGCCGATCATCGACCAGTGTCCCACAGTAGACATCGACGTCCATCGAATCCTGACCAGCACTAACCCCCGATCTAGTCGACAGTCGGAAACAATGATCGACGGTGACCTTATACGGTCAAAACCCTCACCGACATCCATCGGATCCCACCTCAAAGAGTGTACGGTGTCGGCCATCCAACATCAACTGGCGTTTGATCAACATAGTCATGCTCTGTCCACCACAAAAGAGAGTGGATTCTCCCTCCTGTCGACTGGCTACACTCTAACACAGGCAAAAAATGGGCGTAAATACTATTGAATTTTGACGTAGCAGCAAACCCTCCTTTTGACAAATGACATTTTCCCATGATGAGATAGCAGAAAATCCTAAACATAGACCGTAGGCAAGACAACTCAAGAAATTTGACGTGTTCTCAATGATTTTAGACGTAGAATCTGAACAGACTACATTTTCTAGTGAGATTTGTATTTTTCGGTGAGCAAATTGAATTCCCGGTGAGGTTTACAATTTTTCGGTGACTTCTGTATTTTTTCGGCGAAGAATTAAAACACAAATTAAGATTTAACCTTTTTTTTTTTCAGGCATAATTTTTTGATGTCGTGATTTTCCCCGACGGTGACAGGTGAGAGGGTTTTGAAATTTTGAAAGGGACCATTGTCCCACATCTTCTGTGCAGGGGGCATCCTGTGGTTTATTAGATCCCCTGTGCATGTAAAGTGGTAACCACCTCATGGTGGCCACCTTGCCACGCTCGCACACGACAGTGCCCGTGCCCAATGGTGGGGCACATTGTAATCCCTGTCTCATAGGGTGCTTGCCATGTGGGACTTGCACAGTGGTCAGAGTTCTTGCAGCCTTGCACTCCTCGGGGTAGTTGTCGAGGCCCCCTTGTAACAGTCACCCACGGTTGACCGACGGGTTCACCATCAATTAAAAACAATTTAATTTTCGATGGGACAGATTTTTTTTTTGCGAGGAAATATTTTTGCGGGAGATCAAAAATGGAGGGAAATTTGAAAAATTTTTGAAAATTCAAATTCAAATTTTGGCGCCCAAACCAGCAAAAAGGAGACCTCAACTTTGAAAGGTGAAAAAAGCTTCATTTCAACTCCGTTTTCGATGAAATATTTTGTGTTTTTTTGCAAATTTACCACATTGATAATTTTTTGCCTCCTAACACAAAATTTGCATTGTAAGGGCTAAAATTTCAGCATTTTTAGTGCTATCATTGTAATTGCAAAATTAAATTTTTTTATTTTGTAAAAGCACTAAATAGCTTATTTTTGTAATTTTTGGAGAGCAAATTTGTAAAATCTAGGCAATTTGTCTGCATAGGAAACTGAAATTGTTCCTAAGCCTAGATAAGTTCCTGCAAGACCATATTGTAATCCTCCTAGTCTAGCATACACAAGAAACCAAATGGCTCATGATCTCAGAACAAATATGGAGAACCTCACCGAAGCAGTAGATATTTTGGCTGAAAAAGTGAGAGATATTGTTGTGTAATTTAACCCTAGTGAACTCAAAATCCACCATAATCATGCAAACAAAGCCAAATGTGAGGTTAAAATTTATGATGGATCTAGGGATCCCGATGTCTTATCTGCATGGATTTTAGATATGCAAACTTGGTTTGCTTATGCTGAAATTCTGGAGGATGAAAAAGCTACTTTTGCTACACTAAAACTCATATTTTTAGCAAAAGTTCTCATTGTAGAAAGACAGAGCCATAATGCCACCATGACTTGGAAAGAGTTGACTCAAATTCTGAAAAACACCTTCTTTCCACCAAACTACCAAAGTGACCTCACTACCAAGTGGTACAGATTGAGGCAAACCTATGGGATGTCAGTTTCTGATTTCATATTCCAATTCAATAGGTTGAGGGTTTTGCTTGGTGTGAAAAATTCAGAAGAGGAGTTGATTAATAAATTCACTCGTGGCTTGCAAGATCAAATTTTTAGGGAGATCAAATTCAATTTCTTCCTCACCTTGGATGTGGCATTCAATCATGCCATTCTTGCAGAGGAGAAAGTTGGCACATATCAAAAGTCTCGTTCATCACAGGAGGGCTCTTCCAAAGGTGGGAATCAACATCAACAGAAGGTGAAGAACAATTCTCATTCTTCTTCTCCTCCCACTTCTCTGAAAGCACATTCTTCTTCCTTTCATGCTAAATATTCTTTTTCTTTATTGTATTGTGACTTTTGTAAAAATCATGGACATTTAAAATCCAAATGTTATACTTTTGAGAATTTTAAGAAGAAGAAATCCTTAATTGTACAGCCTACACATGAGGAACCATAAGATGGTCCCATATTGGCTACAAGGACAGAAGAAGAATATCCAGCTTTAAAGGGTAAACTGAACAAAGTTACCCTAATGTCCAATGTATTTTCTCAAGGGGGGCATGATCATTTGTTTTTCATGAGAGCCCTCTTAACACATGATTTATATGTTGATTGTATCATTGATAACAGATCTTAAAAGAACCTCATTGCAAAGTCCATTGTGGAGAAGTTGAAACTTCCCATCAAACCACATCACCAACCTTATGCACTTGGGTGGAAATATGTAGACTCCACATCCAACATCACCCATACTTGCACCTTGACTTTTGCTTTTGGTGATATGTTTATGGACAAAGTTAGGTGTGATGTCACAAATATGGATTGTTGTGGAATATTGCTAGGTAAACCCTATCAATTTGATAGGAATGCTATTTATCATGCTAAAAATAACACCTACACATTGGAGTTGCATGGTAAAAACTACTTGATACAAAGCACTACATCTACTTCCAATTTGATGTTGAGTTGTAGGCAAGTAAGGAAGCCATTGATTCAAGCACTCATTTTGGCTCCTACTAGCATTTGTTCCACACATGAAGAAAAAGTACCACCTAAGGAACATGCAAAGGAAGAAGTTGCACTCCCACATAATGAACAATCACAAGAGCAAGTGGTTAAGTAACCCACAATTCTCACTCATGAGAAAGATGTCATTCACTCCATTGGTATAATTTCGAGTACACCTACAGCTATTGAACCACTTATTCCATAGAAGTTACCTTTGAATTTGCCCACTCCCACCATTGCACACATGGAGGAGCAAGCTAAGGTTACTTCCCTTATTGAGCACCGACTGAGCCTTCTAGGAAAGGTGCCATAGGAATTGCAAGAGACTCCACAGGAAGTGGTACGAAAGCATCATAATCCTCACTCACCACAGGTTGTAGGTAGATTTTAGGTTCCTTTGGATGAGCGCAACTTTCTAGAGACACCATTTTAGGACCCTCTTTTGGTACCTGATCTTGTTTTCAGCCCTACAGTAGCAGTGGCACCTAATTGTCAGCTTTCGCTCATTTTAGATCGAGTTTTCGAGATGAAGACTCATCACACTGGATAGGGTTCTTCCACTACTTACCTTGTCGCTCGTCACGGTCACTTTCCACACATGGCTCGTTGAATTTCTTACCATGAGATGGCCCATGACTTTCCACATTTTTTGAGATCATTGGGGTCCAATGCTTATATGGTTGGGAGGAGTGTTGAGGATACTTAGGCTTATTTATTTAAGCCTAAGTTATATTTTATAATTTTATTATGTCTTATTGTATTGCACTTTGTATGCACGTGAGGCATAGTATGCCCACATAATACATATTTTTTAGCATTTGTTAGATGGTTGTTAACTGTTAGAGATCTCCTTTGTCCTCTAGCAGTTAATGGACATCCCTAGGTTAGCTTGTAATTAGAATTTAGTTATGTGGTTGGCCATAAGTGGCAGATTGTTGCAACCACTTAACCTATGTGAGATTCATTGTACTCCTATATATTATGTGCATTTCATGAATAAATATAGCTTCATACTTTTGTTCCTACATCACTCAACCTTACGCTTATGCATGGGATCCTTAAACATCTCTTTCTATTGCTCTTCGATAACCCTAGGATTTTCTATCTATCTAGAAGAATGGCTATCTACTAGCTTAAGTGGTAACTCTTGACGATGCGCTGCGTGCATCGCATTGACTTGTTGCCTAAGCACTCTATGTATGAGCTTCTTTTTAGGATTTACCTCACATGATTGTTCCTCACATGCTTTCTATTGGTAAATCCTATCTTCACATCGTTGGAGCTCTTCCAACCTTTATTGATGCACTCTCTTTCTCTCTGTGGAATCACGCTCTATGCACTTACGCTCATGGCACGCCTGCTCCAATTGGTCTTGGAGTAGTCACCTCTCATGGGCTGCATGAGACTTAGATTCCCTATAGGATTGAATCATGGATTACAATCCATAACTCTCTATCTCACTAGGTGAAGAGCTAATGATGTGGGTTCTCACTATGTGTGAGGAAACCCCATGATTTGTATGGATGAACCCCCTACGTTATGAAGGGAGCTTGTGATGACTCTCAGGATGTCGCTCTAGGAGGATTGGATCCTCAGATGCATGATGAGTGTGACACCTAGAAAGGATGCATGCGAGGTTTGAAAGATCCTTAAGAGAACATCAAAAGTGTTTAGAGCCTCTCCATGAACTCTTCGACTCATTAGCTCATGATTGAGCTCTATCATGCCTACTCATCACGATAAACCAACTAAACAGGACTCGAGAGGTTTCCTCTCTTACTAAAATTTTGGCCTCAATAAGGGCCTTATCTTGATGAATTAAGAATTATCTCCTTTGCATTTTAAAATTTGATCCCTAAACTATTTGATGTGTTTTCAATACTTGTTGTATCAGTGTAGAAACTCTTATCATGTTTTGTAAAACTTGTATTTTATTCTCATTTTAATGGCTTTCACCTGTACTCTCACAGCTCGACAACTTGGCTATGAACTCCAAGTTGCGTAATCCAACCTATAATGTGTGGTAATAAATCCCACACATGATCAGGGAGCACAGGTCATCTCAGATCCTCACCTGTTTTCCCCTAGTCAGTGTTATACCCTCCGAAGATAATACATGTAAATTTTCTAGAGTACAAAAGGTTCTCAAATCTAGTATTGGTCTAGTATCCAAAGATTCATGAGATTTGGGCCAACGGATGGAAGTTACACCCACCGTCATTGAACTCTACTAGTGGTTGGATGTCAAGTCCAACTCACTAGCATTTATGTTCCAAGTGGTGTGTGTGGTTCATTTTAATATACATAAAAGAAATACATCATATAGCATTCATGCTCATTTTCTAAATGCTATACAAATGAAATAATGTTTCAAACTTTGAAAATGCAAGCTATTCTAGATGCTCTTTGAGACAATGCACATTACGATGATAATTTGCCTCTAATTGGACCTCACACATGCAAACCAAACAAGACACTCTATCAAGCACGTTGTAGCCTAGGGCGGACTGTAATCATAGATCTGTTGTTCCTAGCGGTGCATTTCTACAAATGCAAATTGAAACGAACTACGACATGATTGATTTCCTTTTTCTTAGTTTTCTTTTCATAATTGAATTTCAAAATGAGCATTCTATAAAAAAATAAAGAGTAAAAATAGAACAGAGAGTGAAAAATAGGGCCTACCTCAGGTCCTGATTTGATCTGCACTTTGATTTATGTTGTCTATGTAGTCAGCTGTAAACTGCAAGTCTGGTCTACGGTTCTGACTATGGCCCACAGGTTGAACATGTGGTTCAATTTTTGTCCCGTAGTTGATAGCTATGGTCTGTACCTAAAATTCCTAAAACCAAGAAACAGTAGTTAGATCGCTTGAATTGCGAAGTTCTACCATGATCGCCTTCTATACGACCAAAAAGGCATGCACCCAAAATGTTGTAATTGCATAAAAAAAGTAAAATTAATAATCAAACACATAAATGGAAAAAACACATGGAAATTACAAGAAATGCCTCCATTATTCCATTAAAATCAATGAGTGTATGATTACAAGTCCCTCATAGGGATACTCTATTTTGATACATAATTACAATTATTTCAATCCCCCTCAGGGGTGAAATACACTATCAAGCCCTTAAGGTGACACAAATTGCTCTAGGGTGGAGTGAAACCTCTTCTTCACATTGAGGAAGGGAATGAATGATTGTAGCTCCTTAGAAACCTGTTTCCTACGATCAAGAAACAACACAAGAATATCAAAAGCATAGGCAACCTCTCATGATGAGGTCCTTTTAAATACAAATAGCATGAAAATAGCATAATGACATTAAATCAATAAAATGCATAAACTATGCTAAACATATGCAAATAATATCAAGATTGATGGAAATATGTAAATGAAAAGCACAACTATCAATCTATGAAATCAATTACTCGAAATGAAACATTATAACGTAAAAAGAAACCATTAACATCTAAACTACTATGATGAATTTTTTTTAGCAAAAACACTAATCTATCGGTCAGAAGTCTCTAAAACTACAATTTAACCATATGAATGACTAATCTAATCTAGTTAAATGAGCAACAATGAGAGTAGTAAGATGGTGATACCTCTATTGTAAATCGTAGCACTGATGTGTGGTCTACATTGTAAACCGTGGTTGAAAGCCACGGTTAGCACTCAAGTGAGTTTACCCTCAAAATCAGGGGTAGTGGGCTTGACATCCTTGTCCAATTGATGCTCAAGGGTCACCTTTGGTGTCCTTCTGACAAGTTTGGTGGTTGATTCACTGTAAGGGGCTTCTATTCACCCGGATATGCATTTCTTGGCTCTCCTAGATACTTAGGGCATCCATGGCCTAATTCGTCATGATGTTTGAAAATTTGACAATGGGTATGGCAACAAGGCTCTCTCTATGCACTCAGGTGAGTCCATAATTCGATAGGTCTTCACTGATTTGATCTCCAAAAATGCATTCTCTTTCGATAATTCGATAGCACTTTGCTATTCAAATCATCTATATCATTGCCCTAATTTAAAGGGGTACTTATAGGATGTCCCAGGGCTAGGGGTGGCTTCATGGATAATCCAAAATCAATAATGGGTGGTTAGAACAGTTGGATTGGAAGCTTTTGCCCTCTAAGCACCGTCTTCTAGAACAAATGGTCATTCAAACTGATTTGGCTCGAATGAAGGCCAACTGAACTTCAGTTAAGACCATAGGCTACAACTACAGTCTAGACTATAAACCATAGGTCTCAACTGTGGTTCAGCCTATAGACCATAGGTTTAGGATATATTTTATACTAATTAGGCCAAGAACCCCAAATTGAGTGGTCAGAACCACTACTCTATCTTGGAGTCTATCCAAGATCCTCCATATGGTCTTGTAGCATGTCCATATGACTAGTCACCCTTGAAATGATGCGTTTTAGCTGTCTATAGGAAGATCTCACCCCCATACTTAAGCTGACACACATTCATCATAACAACCATTAAGTATTTCACCAAATGGATCGAAGCGATACCCTTTACATCAAAAACTGGACCAAGGATTTCAAAGTTTATACTCCACAATATCATAAGTCGTTTTGCGGTCCCTTCAAAAATAATATCAGATAATGGGCCATCTTTCAAAAACAAAAATGTGCATGTTTTGATGAAAAATATTATATTCAGCATATATTTTTTCAATGCCCTATTATCTACAAGAAAATTGGAAAGCAGAAGCCTCAAACAAAATAATAGTCTTCATCTTGAGGAATACGGTGAAAGATAATCATAAGGAATGGCATCTGCAATTACCTCTTGCATTATGGGTATACAGGACTAGTGTGCGAACGTCCACTGAGGCAACATTGTTTTCACTTGTATATGGCACTGAGGCCATCATTCCCCTAGAGTTAGAAATTCCAACCCTACGCATAGCATTGAAGGACTATAGATGATGACACTGCATGACAAAGCCACCTGGATCAATTAACACTTCTTGATGAATGTCGAGTCAATGCCTTAGAGCATCTTCATATTTATCAGGATCGCCTTATGTGAGCCTACAATAGTAAAGTCCACTTAAGAGAATTCAAGGTTGGAGATCTTGTGCTCAAATAAAACCAGCAAAACTCAAATCTGCCACCGCACCTATGAGACAAATTTGTAGTAAATTGGATAGGTCCGTACATAATCTCATAAAGGGTTGGGCTTGGAACATATCACATCACATCATTGGATGGTGTTGAAGAGACTGAGCCTTTAAATATAATCCATTTGAAGGAGTTCTATACATAAAATACAAAAACATTCAAATATACATAAAATACAAAAACATTCAAATATGCATAAAATACAAAAACATTCAAATATACATAAAATACAAAAACATTCAAATATGTCATAAAATTACAAACAAATCATAAAAACATAAAATATTTTTAAAAAAATGCTCCAAGGGTATCTTCATGTTGCTTGGTCAAAATCAATTAAAAAGCTCCAAGGGTATCTTCACGCCGCTTGGTCACCTCAATAAAAAATGCTCCAAGGGTATCTTCACGCCGCTTGGTCAAATTCAATAAAAAATGCTCCAAGGGTATTTTCATGTCGCTTGGTCACCTCAATAAAAAACACTCTAAGGGTATCTTCATACCTCTTAGTCACCTCGATAAATTAAAATGCTCCAAGGGTATCCGCATGCCATTTGGTCAACCCCTAAAATCCCTAAAGGCACAATAATCCATTTGGTCAAAAAATAATCAAAAGCACAAAAACAATGCAAAATAATCTAAAGCACAAAAACAATGCAAAATAATTAAAAATACAAAAACATTTGCATTTTACATTTGCATCCACATAACTGCATCACATTCATATCCATTGCATTTGCACATGTTATGATCACAATCTTGCAAACGATGCCATAGTTTGTATCACAACCACAAGTACTCAAATCCATCTTTATCCATTCATCCATGTGTGTAACTATGTCTTTCAACATAGTCATTCTTGTTGCTATAAAGAATAGGCTAATTTTTTTTTATCATTCAACCATATCTAGTGGTCTTATCAGATTTTGTGGAAAGCCATCTTGATTAGTAGAGGGTAAGGTCTAGTCATGAATGCCTTAGATATTCGGGATCCCATCACTAATTAAAAACACTAATATCCTAGTTGGTACAAGGGAAAGATAAAAGTTGCAAAAGTGGTCTAGGTTGCTTTAAGCAAAAAGGGTCTTCCTTGCTTATCCCCCTGTGCGACCAGTTCAAAGGTGCTAAGAATTGGAAAAAGTACAAGTTCCACCCTACCCAAAAATAAGTGATTATCATCACTAAATCTCAGGCTTTCATGAAAACAAGAAAAAATCCCAAAATCAAGCAAAATTTAAAGTCAAAACAAACAAGTGATTTTCATCCCTACATAAGTCCCTTGCTCAAGAGAAAAATCAATCAAAAATAAATAGTGATTTTCATCACTAAGCATGAGCAAGTATCCTAAATGAAATGAAGAAAATAAGGGAATGGAGCTTGAATCCCTAGAATTCTCAGCATTGTACAAAATCGGAAAGCAATCCCAATTATAGGTTTGGTGTACAACCATGCCTGGAAATGGTGATACCCTTATGCATGATGATATTTCTATCACAATAGCATCTTGCATTTGTGTAGACCAATGTTTGCATGTGGATGAGTTAGCTTTGGGTAGCCCAATATTACCTAGTGGTATAATTCAACTAAGTCCAACATAGGATTAGATGAACAATTGAGGATCCTTGATCTTAGCAATGGGCTGAAAGAATCCCACCTGACATTAAAAGAAATGCTTGAGTTCTATATAAATATATTCATTTGCACACACAGGGATAATGAATCTCTAGGTCCATGATGAAAGCCTTATTTTTCATAAGTCTTGTATGGTCAGTACGCAGCTATTGATAGGGTAACTAGAGTGTTTGAGTCTCAGGAAAATCCTCAAAACTTCCTACATGGCAACAAATCATATCATCAATCTCATAATAAATTTTCTTTATGAGGTTTTGTAAATTAAAAGGTATTAAAAAGTAGGCTAGATGTCGGATGGATGTCAAAAATGAAGTTTAGATGGCCATTGTCTATTTTGTATCTTTTAAATTACAGAATCTTATCAAGAAACTACACACATTACATGCCATTACATTTCACATATGGGTTTTTAAATAATTAGTTCTTCTAATAAGAATGATTGTTTACATTCACGGCTAATATACTTGTTTTTATATCGTTAAAATCATATCATATGCATTTCTTATATTTTAAGTGATTAAATAATATATGTTCATTTACATTAGATCAAAAACCATGTAGATAATGCATTCCACATATTGCATTTGCCACATCATAAAATAAGTCGAATGCATACAACTAAAAGTAAATTAAACATGCATTTAACAAATAAAATTGCATATATCATCAATCATCCATCTACACCTAAGATCAAATCATTGCATCCACATACATTACATCATATAGTCATAATCAAAGTACATATATCCATATATGCATACATCATAAACCTAACATTAAGTCAACTCATGATACATCACATCATAGTAATCAGAAACATCTACATAAGCACCCATATAAAACATCTGCATTATCATAAATATCACCTATCATCTAACACATACATCATTACATCATAATACCATCATCACATCGCATAAATAAAACAAAAACATAAGCAATAAATGACACACATAATGAATCATAATGTAAATATTTCATATAAATATGTGTACCAAGTACATGGATGTACAAAAATACCCATAGGTTATAGTCATATAGGTCAGATGACCTAAAAATTAAGAGCCAAAGTGCATCATGAATCAAACTGGACCTGCACCCCCTATAGCACTACCCCCTATGGCAAGATCCCTAGGAGAGTGGTGCGAGCTAGATCCTACTAGTCTCTTTGTATGAGTCCGGATCCTCTTCCTAGGTCGAACAGAAGACTGCCCTGATGTGGAGCACCCACTAACCTATGATCCACCAACTACTGCCCTCTCCCTAGGAGTGGCTCCTAGACTTCTAATTTGCATTGAGAGAGCAATAATGTAGGCTGCATCATCAAAAATCTTCACCTCATACTCTTCTAGCAAGGCCTACATCTGCCTAGTCTCTACCCATGGATCTGCATTTGTAGGAACCTGTGGTGTAGGAGGATCAACAATAATTTACATCCTAGCAGCACCTCCCTCGATAGCAACCTTTAATACCTATATCTATGTCATTAGTTACTCTATAGTGGCATCACACTGTGCTATAGTAGCATCACGCTGTTGTACCTATATCTTGACTGACTAGAGCTCGACCTCCACCTCATGCAAATGTTCTCTCAAAGAAGAATATTTCTCCTCAGGATCCAACTCCTCTTCTTCCTCCTTAGGAGCCTCCTGCTCCTCTACTACCATCTACTTTGCTGGCTAGACCCATCCCTCAATCCTAGCTCAAACTCTGCACCCTGCTGGATTTGCACCTCCATCGTCATCGTCATCCTCACGGCCTAGTCTACCATCACCATGCCACATCTGATCACCCCACCACTACGCAAATGCATCTGTGACTCTACCAATGACTCCTGGGTCAACTTCTGGGGCATCCTACTCATCAGTTAGCTCTGTGATCCATGGTGGAGGAAGGTCTCTCTCTTCTCCAATGTGCCTATACAATAATGGGATAAGTGGCAAATCCTACTACAATTCATACTTATGAATAACTCGAGAGTAGAAGAAATATTCTCTAATTTCAGACTTGTGGCCAATGAACCATTGCTTGAACCACGTCCTAGCTATAAAAATGGATGGATCATCCCAAGCCGGGCACTCGTGGTATGGGTACCATATGACATCTCCAGGATGCAGCCTAGTAAAAGTAGAAATATAATGGGAAATCTCCCCCGTGAAAGGGTGGCTCTTGCGCTCCTCATGCTCTCAAGCCCATATAGCAACATAGCACTGCATATAAGCATCAATAGTTGTAATCCAAGCAAGGATCCCTCTGGGATGATCTACACTGATATATTCTCATCCCCATATCTAAAGGAGAAATCTACAAGTAATTATTACACGATTCCACTAACAGATGTGGTACAACTCATCATAGAACTATGACAACAAGGACCTCCCCCATGCATAGATGATAGGCTTCATGATATCCATCAAGTCTTGAACCATTTCAAGGAGGTTCCACGGGAACCTCAAGCTCGAGCAGTTTGGAATAAGAATGTTGTTGATGACCATCAACAACACCGCATGCCTCTCTGAGAAGACCTTCTCCCTGTACCATTGCAGAACAAACACACCACCATATTTGGTGTCCTGGAAGGTAGCTGTAGCATGCCTCCAGAACATCCTAGAAAAGACTACATCACGGGCATTAGTGGTTGAAGAGATGATGGCCACTCCATCAAAGAGAATTCAAAAAATCTTGTACACATCCTTTGGTGTGATAGTCATCTCACCGATAGGAAGGTGGAAGGTGTTCGTCCTAGGGTCCCATCGATGATCCAAGGCCATGAGGTAGTCCTGATACAACATAATCTATGGTAGCCTAGTCACATACTGTATCTCGTGACCTTAAACCAAGCCCAGTCTGTATCAACCATGAGTCGAAGGTCATTTAGGAGCTTCGGGTCCCGATCCCGAGTAGTGAGAATCTAAGGACAATAATCAAAGATATAACTACAGTGCATCTAAGGCATAAATCACAATAAATCATGAAAAATGGTGCAAATAATGATATACTATCCTAAGGATAAGTGAAAGAGCAGTAAATGCACCTAATCATGCAGAAAATTTCAATTAAACAACTCAAAAATCTAAAAAAAACCAATTATCACAAAAATGCAAAAAAAAATCCAAAATTTGCCTAAGGTTCTTGGTCGCTTTCACCTATAGTGACCAAAAATCAGTCGTTGAGGCTAACAATGGCCAAGCCCCAATGGTCAGATTTTTTTTTACCGTTGGAATTTGAACTGGCCGTTGTCGTCGACAACGGCCAAGCTGCGGGCCAAAGTAGCCGCTTTGAGCGGCAGCAGCCAATGAGCGACGTGAAAGATGCATATGCCCTAGGCCAAAAACACCAAAAAATTTAAAAAAAACATAAAATGGGGAAAAGACCACCAAATTAAAACCTAAACTAAGCCTATATATGGATTCGGTTTGTTGCTGACGAGTTTGATGAGATTCATTTACCAATTACTTAGTGCGGTTCATTTTTACCAAAAAGACAAGTAGGGTTAAGGTTTGAGGGAATACCCGAGAAGCTTCGGCTCCTCCACTCACCGATGCCTCGCCCTACGTATCCATAATCCTTAATGAAAAATGCTCCAAGTTGCAAATTGTCACTTTCTCTCTAGAGCTCTAAAAAGCAAATCGCCAACTGGAAGAATGAAAAGTCAAAACCCTAGGTTGCTTTTATATTTCCTAAGTTATACCTTAGTCACTACTTTCATTAGTGGCCCAAACTTCTTGGTATCTTAGGTCGAGAGCGGTCAGAAACAAGCATTTAGGGGTCGCTGGACCTGACAGCGGCCAGCAGTACAGGAAAAAACAAGAAATTTTTTTCCATGAGGAATAACAAAAAAAATCAAATAATCACAATTTTATGGTTCAAAATCATCATAATGCTCAAAATAACAAAAAAAATCACATAGAAACAGAATCTCAAGTAAGCCTCATATCTAGTTACTTACTCTATCAACTCGACGATTGCAACGATTTGTATTCTATGCAATTTTGTGAGATGAGTGAGCTACCATAAGTCTCCTTGGGGTAAATTAATCATTTTGGAATCATGATGTACCTCTCAATCTCAAATAATACCAAGATGGTTGGATTGCTCCACGGGTACGATAGGATCATCCTAATTCCTCTATGACATAACAACATTGAGCCAAGTGATTCAACAAAAAGCCTAAATAGAATCACTCATCCTAAATCCGTAAGAAGGCCATTTATGGTCGGACCACTCCCAGGGATAGGGATGAATGATCATCATAAATAGTTGAGATCACACTTGGATGGGGGTTTAACCATTAAAATAACAAGCACTAGAAAGGAATCAAATTATTCATATTGGTCAAGCGACTTGTCGCTTCATTCATTGCCCTTACCTCATCAATTCGTTGTGTGAGGGGGTAGTTAGCTCTTAAAATAATCATAATCAAAGTCAACAAAAGATCACACAATCATATCAAAATTGTGTTCGTCCTACGAATCATTGTAGACAACTATTACAAAAATTCCCCCTGTTTTCTGGGTTCATAAGCAAAATAGGATATTTTTAGTTGTAGATCTCCTCCAGTCAAATCTTATTGTAGTGACATAAGCTACCCGATTGTGTTTGAGTAATGAGTGCAAGTGAATATGTGAAAGCCTTGTGCTAAATTAAGCCTTCCAGTATTTCAAAGCAATGATTCAAGGGTGTGCACCGTCTTGTGTGATTGGTCCATCCAACATTGATCAAACCAATGATTATCATACACCCTACAAACATAGCAGTCTATATTTTTTATCAGCGTTGTGTGTTTCCCACATAGTGCATCCCAAAAAGGGGTATCTATAGACACCTAGAACATGTCATGTTTAGGATAACTACTTATATGGGCATCCATAGACCATGTGACTAAACCTTGGGACCTTCCAAGTGCCAAAAGTGATTTTCACCACTCATTTGGGGTAGTCTTAACCCATCCAAGCCTGGACGCTATGAACCAGAGTGGCTAAATCTTGGCCACTGAAACTTAGAGCGGCCAATACCTAACCACTGCAGATGACAATGACTAAGCTTTAAAATGCAATTTACCACTAAAACAGCCTAATATGGGGTGGAAGTGGCAGTTTGCATGCAATAAGGCTGAGTGAGGATAATTTTGCATTGCTCCTCACAACTAGTTTACATGAGAGACTCAAGTCTAGGTTTATACATCAGTTTAACTAGCCTTCAAACACAGAAAATATAAAACTTCTCATGCTAACCTCTAGTGTGCATGTAGAATTCATTCCTAGGGTTGGACATTGACCTAGGGTTTCAAATACATTATAAGGTGCAAACCTAAGGGCACTAAGGAGAATTCAGAGACTTTTTGCAAAGATACAACCGAGAGATTTTTTAGACTTGAAGAATATTTTCTTGCAGTGAAGCCCTATCAGATCGAAGAGAAAATTGGAGCACCTTTTAGGATCAAAGAAGTTTTGGCCGACTAAGGGGTTATCATCTATAGGATATTCAATACATCGGACAAAAATGACAATTATTTCAACATCATCAACAAGCCTAGATCCATAGCCTTGGAGCAATAGAGACAGGTTTTCATCTTAGCGACCACTATCTCGGATAGTGGCCCGCAGGCCTAGTCTAGGTTTCTTAGCATTATTTTCTTTCATTTGGCTTATTACATGTTTTTACGCCATTAGCATAGATCCGATTTATTACATTCATAGCATTAGTTTCTATTATCATTGAGAATCTTCCTATTTATCATTAGGGTTATTGCTAACAACCTCATCCGGGGAGGCAATCTCGGACAGCTGAGTGTTTGTTGTTGTTTTCATGCTTGCAGGACTACAGGTTCACTAGATAGGTTATCAACATACGAAAGCAAGAGGATCCCTATAGGAGCTAGAACTGGAGAAGGAGGTATATGTAATCCCTCATACAGTTATGTGTGCATCATTGGGAAGCCTGCGAAAGTGCACTACCCCTTGCAAGGGGATATCATACATCTTCTGCCCCTATTTGTAAAATTTGTATCAAATGAATAGAATCCCTCATAGGGATCTATATGTAACCTAACTTGAGAAAAATCAATAAAAAACATTTTCTATTCATTTCTTCATTTTTTGGTTGTATCTTTCATTTAATGCATGATTAAGTAAATATTATTCACAAATAGAGTATTGGACGGTGCGCCGCTTCCTCGGGGTCGCTACAATTACCATCATGCAAAATGGATCATGTGTCCATGCACGCCTTTATAAATTCTTGGGGAAGAGAGAATTTGGATATTGTAAAATTTTGGGGAATGGGAGGGCTAGAAAAGAGAATATCCAAGGAGCAAAAAGGAGATTTTAGGAGGTAGCAATTTGCAGAGAGAAGGTTGATGTAGGCTAAGGTATTTTCCTTTTCATTTTTTCTCTTGTTTGGCAATAGTTTTAGTTACTTATGTGAATTTCCTTACTCTATATATGCTATGGTACTTGGCTTGGTTGCTATAATTTTATATTTGTCTAGGAAAACCTCATTTTTGGTGTTTTGCTTTGCCCTATATCTTGCTTGGATCTAGGAATGGTTTTTTAGTTTGTGGTTTGATAGGAAGCCTTTCCAAATTTTTAGTAGCTTAGCTCTTTATTAACAAAATCTAAAGCTTGTGCAGTGCTACTCTTTTATTTTCTCTATTGTCTTGGTTAAGCTCTTCCTTGGGATTTTTGTTAGTGTAGAGTGGATTCGTTTTGATTAAATTCTTGTTTTGTTGGTCTTAGTTTTGCATTGTTAGATTTTGGTGGTTTCCTTGAGTTGTTAGTGTTGAGTATGTTATTTTTCTTACGTATTTTAGTTGGATGCTATTGGTTGGTGGGGCAAACCTCTACCTTGGTTATTAGTGATCCTTTCAAGGATTGGTTGGTGTTCCTTTTTTATCTCTTGTTGCTATGTATCTTCCAAATTTTTGGTGTGTTTAAGATGTATGTTTTCTTGGAGGTGTCATTTAGTGTGCTCATTCTACAACATGCTTATTTCAGATTCTTATTTATTGCTTTCTCCCTTTCATCGTTGTTTGGTTAATGGAAAGTTTTGGCAGCTTGATGTGTTATTTGAAAATTTTGTGTGATGTTTTTGAGGTAGAAATAATAACTCATGTTTTATTAGCTTGAGAGCTTGAGTTTTTAGAGGCTTGGATTATGTTTTAAAACTATGGAAATTATGAACCTTTTTAAGAAGAATATAATGTAGATTCTTCATTTATTAGTTGATGTTCATATAAGCCAAAGAAAATTGTAATTCTTAGCTCCTTAGAAGCCTTGTTGAGTTATTGAAGTTGTTGCTATGTTAATTAATGATATGGGATGTTGAAGGAATGTTTTATGGGAAATAAATGATAGAGCTTGTTAAATGTAAAGAAAAAATAAAGATATTTATGTTGGTATTCTTTAAAAAGAAACATTAATGCTTTATTATGTTATAAGGAAAGTTAGTATTTTTATTTTGTTGTTGATTGTTATAATATGGGGAAAGGGTTTATCTTGATAAAGAAATATGAGCTTGGATTTTGGATTTATAATGGTTTCCTGAGACTTGAGTAGGTAAGGGGACCATTATAGAGAGAAGTATGGGATTCTCTCATTGTTTGCATAAAATGTATTTTACATGGTTGCTTGCAATTATACATAGAGCATGTTAATTTGCATTGCATTAAGAGTTGCCCTGATCCCTTAAGTTTTCCTAAATATTGTGGAATATTACTTCATGAATAAGGTCATGAAAGGAAGGTGGTGTAGAGGCCACTTGGACGGGATTGCTCTAGCATACTTTGGAATGAAAAGATGTTATGTGAATGGAAATTTTATTATGTAAAACTTGACTATTTTACTCTTGATCTAAATGTATAGAATATTTTGGTTTTTGAGCAAATGAAATAATGGGTTAGTGATGAACCCTTTGAAGATGGTTTTCATTATGAAGGAAAATTTTATAAGTTACCAGTATGTTCTATTGTAAGCTTGTCATACTAGCTTTAATTAAATAGATGGTTTGTGCTAGCTTATTGTTTAGATGTCAACTTTATGATTATTTCAATACTGACGTACTTTAGAGAGATGTTCCTTTAATGCTAGTATTATGATGGAAATTATATCTTATGGGTTGAAAATATTTTATTTAAAATCCAAGAATATAGCTTTGTGTTATAACTAAACATGTTATTTATATTATAGCACTTTAAATATTTTCATGGATGAATGTTAGATTATTTTATGCTAATCTTGGGTTAGTGGGGGTTCTTGGAAATGGATCTAGAACCTTAATAGGACTCTTGATTCAAGAGGAAAACCAATCCTAGGAGGAGTTGAGATGATGCAATAACCAGGTGGTTGTAAGTCCTAGAAGAAGTTGTAGAGATGCAATAGCTAGGTGTTGTGGCCATTGCACAACTGACCTCAAAATTGGGGACCCATCTTAAAATTTTGAATTTTTGAGGATTTTTGTCTTCTTCGAGCAATAAGTTTGAGATATCCATACCCATGAGTTGTGATGCAAATTTTAGGATCCCTAGTCGTGTAATGTCTTTTTGTGGTATTTCGGTGTGCTTTATTTTTTTGGCTTAGAATATGGAGGCTTGGGTTTTAAGTTTTGGTTTCAGTGTGGTCTCCTTATTTCTTTTGAATTCAATAATTCAAGCTTTGAAAATTGATTGTTTCAATTTATAAAAGCAATAAATAAAAATAAAAATAAAGAATATATATATATATATATATTTATTTATGTTTTATATATATATAATATGTGTATATAAAATAAATAAATAAATAAAAACAAAAATAAAAATAACATAAAGTGGAATGTCACTTAAAAATTCTTATGCGTGCTTGATTTGTATTGTATTCACGTTTATTTATATAACATACTCAATGTGTTTATTTCATATGCTTTTATATAACCCATAATATGCTACATCCCTATGATGTGCTAATATTTTTTTTATTGATGCACGCAGGTGTACAAAGGGGTGATGTAATGGAGACATGGGTTATATAGCATGCTGGAAGACAACTCATACTTAGACGTGATAGGGCATGAGATGGCGGTACAAATGAGGACTACTCGATGTATGTAGATCGAGATAGTAGACTTGGCATCAGATTATGTGCTATCTTGGACCTTGGATGTGCTAATTTGGAAATGGTATACCCCACATGGACCTACGATATAAAGGATAGGGACATAGACAACCAACCAGACCTGAATACTATGCAGTAGTGTGGCATGGATATTCTGCATGAGCTGATCCGAAGGGCTGACATAGCATCAACATGGATGTGGTGAAACTATATGTACCCTTGATGTAGAAAAATGGTAATGGTGATAAGTCTATGCTGATCGCGCTATAAAGATAATTATAGGGCTTCAATTGCAATAGTATTTGACATGGAGTCGATGTCATGACTTAGACTAAATATGGGAGTGTAGTGATGAAACTGGATCATGATGTGGTAGAGCATGTGATGTGTAGTTGGATGAAGTTAAGTACCATGAATCAAATGAGTTGTTGACACAGTAGCAATATGGGAACACCATGGTTGAACAAGAAATAATATCACATTGTTCGATTGTTGTAGATCCCCGATAGTGAATGCTACAATGAAGCAACAATATCGACATGGAAGAGCAGGGCCTAGATAGTGAGCAACATGACCAATTTCAAAAAGTATTGTTGATGTGAACTAAAGTTCCAGTGAGGAGTTATACCAATATGATGAAGGAGTTAGACAATATGGAAATACTAGGATGTACATAGACTTTGCATACTAAACACATGGTGGCCTATGATGAGGATGATTGGTGCAAGAAAACTTGGGTAACATGGCTTGAAACAGTACAACACAATGTAGTTGAAGATGGCATGAAATGCGGTGTTAATAGGAAATTCCTAGTAGATTCAGGTTTGGATGGAGCTTGGAATGGAGTAGCTACCATAGATGATGGATCACTGAGGAAATGTATGCATTTATCCTAAATAAATAGTGTCATGAAGCACTAACTACAGTTATCCATGCACGGTCAGGCAATGTTGATGAAAACATGGACCAGTAGAGTTGTTTACAAATATAACGACTATTATTTTGACTCTCTGGGGTTGCAATGTGTATGACGTGGAGAAGCTATTGGTGCCATAGCAACATGAATGTAATGTATGTTCCAAACACATAATCACCAGTAAAACGTCTTATTAAAGGGAGGAAAACATCATGTAAATAATCCACTATGGAGGTAGTCATTAAAGGTTACGTGGATATGTATATACATGAATAGGTATATTTATAAGTGACATGGATATGTAGTGATTACACATAACGCATTGCATGAAAGAGGTTACCATATGAAATGAATACCAAAAGTAATAGAAGGAAACAAAAATATCACAAACCAAATGAAAGGTTGAACATTCCAAGGAGAAATGAAAGAAAATGAAACGAAGCATCCATGGGAGGAAATTTTAAAAACCAATTCGATGGACATAAATAGGGCTAGATGTTTTGGGGCTGGCTAGATACTTTTGTAAAAATAGGAACATTACCTTTTTCTTGGAATGCAAAATACTTCAGAAACTTGCACTTTATTAGCAAGATTGGAGGATATTTTTTGGTTTTTGCATGTCTGGATTAACTATTCATCTGTCCCTTTCATGTTTTATTGGCTTATATATAGTTTTAAATTCATTTTTATGGTTGCACTATTGAAGGTTTAGAAGCACAAAATTTGTTTTTGCTTCTTAGAAGATTGCACCTAGGTTATTGCGGGTTGTGCAAATATAGATTCGGATAAACTAGGTTACATGCAGAAATTTCTCACATCTTCGTTTTGTAGGATAGGGTGGCATTATACTGAGAGTAGTTTGATTTTAATATTTTTAGCTTTTTGGTCCATTTTCCATATTTTAATTTATTTTTTTAACCTTACCCTTTTGCAGTTTTTTTAAAACTTTGGCAATTAAAATAAAAATTGAAAAAAATTAAAATTCCAAAAACAGATGCATGGGTCTCTAGAATAAGCTTTAATGTTTCATCTTATGCAAGTTTTATTTCATTTTAAATCCATTTTGAAATTATAAAAATAATCCAAAGTTGTTGTTTTATAAGGAATTTTGTAATTTTGAAATTTGACAAATTTTCACATTTTGAAGGCAAGTCAAATTTCAAGCTTTGCATGTTCATTTTCAAAGAAATAAATTAACTTCTCTTCATGAAAATTACAATTTAATTGAAGAGGGGTAATTTATGTGGCATCCCCAAGGCCATTGTTTTTAAAGCAATAAATTGACATTTCTTTATGAGAATTACAATTTTATTAAATATGGGCAATTTATATGGCATATCAAAGGCTATTACATTTTAAAGCTAGTCATTAAAATTTATTTTCTTTTCATGCTCAAGGTAATTTAAAATTAATCCTCTCATCATTTAAGATCTATGTTTGGGGATAGATTTCAATTTTTTGTTTCATGCTCAAAGCAGGATTTAAGGAAGATAAAACTTGTTTAAAATTTACTTAACCAAAAGAATATAAAATCTACCTAAAATAATTCAATATAAAATGAACTAAGGCATTCACATCGTGGTCATATGAGGGGAAATCACACTTTGTTTTCTTTTAAGTTTCATGAATAGTCACTAGTATAGAAATAAAATAATACCAACACAGGCCCATTGTTAACAGTTATTTGCAATCACTAAGGTATTACTAGCACTTATTGGATACATCTTCAAAGTATTACAAGCACACATTAAGTAAAAGTAACCTTGGAGAAATTTCTATTTCTTTGCAAGAGAGGGTTTTTTAATCAAAATCCTAACTGTGATGGTGATTTTGCAATCGGGTAAAATTTCCACTCAATACTAGATACTTACAAATATGGAAGGATTTATGGTGATGCAATAGCTAGATACTCATAATTGATATACCTTGAACAGAGAGGATCTAGTGTTCTATGACTATGAATTTAATAGAATCAATTTTGAGACAGCTATGGTGGTACCTTGAATTATGAGGTTTAGGTAACCATGCTCATTACCAGTGAATGGTAATGACCTTATTTAACCCATGGAGTTGTGGTAATTAAGCACCAAGGATTTACACCAGAATGACCTACATAGAAAAACTTATGGGAAGGTTAGGGAATAGGTATTTCCCTTTAAGTTTTATGGGCCTTAAAAATTAATCCCTATGCTATGGTTGAAATTTCCTATACTAGTGAGGGTTATAGGAAAGGTGGGGGGACCACTTTGGCATCCTTCTAAATGATGAGGTTTAGTAAGGTGAACCCCAAAAATATGGAATGTTGGCCACGCCTATCCACTTGAGTGTCATCTATAGTGATTTTTTACTCAAATGTGGTGAAGTCTTGAGAATGCTAAAAAAAATATTGGGACTTTGTGATCCTACTTGTATTTTTAAAATAGGGTTATGCGTAAGGGGTTGGCCCCAAAATGTATTTATAAAAATTTGGTGAATCAATCTCAAAATCCAGGTGAATAGTATCCAAACACATGTATAAGGTTCATTATTATTAGGGTTAAATTATTATAAAATTAGGGCAAATTGACCCAAACAAAATTTGCACCTATAAATTTTTGGCTAATGGGCCCTGGTCAAGGGTTCCAAATTTTAGCCAATTTGGTGATAAATAGCCGCTAATATATATATATTAGATTAGTTTTGGTGGGTTTTTACAGTTGGTATTAGATCTCTAGGTCATAGGAATAGAATATTCCATGGAGTATATCTAGGATGAGCCTTGAATTGATGTGCTAATTTAGGGAGACTTACTCTACTATGGACATTAATGTGATTTGGGATAAGTTGGGTATTGCATGTTGACTGGAACAATCAAACCAAGCATTAAAAATCCATAGTTTCTTATTAAGGAATTGCACCTTACAATGAGGTAAGCATTACCATCATCATTATCAAGCGAGTGATAATGATCTAAGTTAGTTCATTGGAGAAACAAAACTAATTTATTGTAACTACAATTGAGGGAAATTATCACTTACCCAAATTCTTTGTGTGGATAGGATATGGAACTTGCTTTAAGAGGAGGATCATCCAAGAAATTAGGATTGACTATACAAGAGAAAACTGTACTTCATCCCCAAAATAAGTTTGGATAAATAGTGCACTCCAACAAGATAATTGGCAGAGCAAGGGGCTCTAGTAGGAAGCCTAGAAGGAAAATATACCCCAATAAGAAAATAAAAGGAACAATAGGTTCCACTAAGAGGGTGGAAGGTCATTCTTTCATAGTTAAGTTGTTTCAAGAACAAATGGAACAACAACAAAAATTGTTAGAACCTTTTATTAATAAGAAAACTAGTACCATGGATTTAGAGGGTAGACAAGAAGAGAATCCTATTATAATAAGCCATAAGGGAAAATCCTAGATAGAGTTTGAGCTAGCTAAAGGATTTAAGAATGTTAAAGTAGCTAAATTTAATGGAAATAAAGGAGGTGATACAGTAGATTCATGGCTGAATGAGTTGGAAATCTTATTTTCCAAAAGAGTTACTCTTATATAACCTAGACTATGTGGGCTATCCTTCATATTCAATATGCAACCTTAGAATGGTGGAACACATTCAATATAGGCAAAAATATCCAAGCTATAGATCTTAAATAATATAGTTTCATCAATGCATTTAAGAAAATATTTCTTTCTGATCAGTTTTATGTAGAGAATCTTGAGGAATTATCTACACTTCAATAGGATCCACTAACGATAGAGGTATACTTCCAAAAACATATTAAAATTTTGAAGTATGTTTCAAAGTACAAGAATAATGACCAAATAAAGGTGCACAAGTTCATATTAGGGGTGGATCCTAATATTAGGATAATAATTGATCTACTCAAACCCAAAAATTTGTAGAAGGATTATAATTTGGCTAGATAAGAAGAGACCAATCTTCAATCTAAAATTTCTTCAACTATCTAGGTTGATAGAGGCAGATAAGTAGAGGATTTATGAACTGAGATAAGGAGAAAAATAATAAGAGTAAAGGGAACCCAATGTTTGGAATAACAGCAACCAAGGGCAATATAAGAAGAAATTTCATTAAAAGGATGGTTCTAACCTTCAACCATAAAAGTAAAATGATTCCACATAGAAAGAGTGAGAAAGAGAGAAAATGCGAGAAATATATTAGTCACCTAGAATAGGTTGTTTCATTTGTAGGGATCCTCATTATGCTAATAAGTGTCTCCAAAGACCAAATTCAAGTAACAGAGCAAAGTTGCAACCACACCGAATCTATACCACTACCAAGAGTCAGAACTTGGATGGAAAAGAAACACCTATATTACTAAATGGTAAGTTGTTTGACAAGGATGTCAAATTTTTAATAGATCATGGAGCTATAGATAGTTTTATTTCCACTAGTATTATCAAGGATATGTTGAAAAGACCTAGATTTTATGAACAAGGGTGGAAAGTCATTTATGGGTCTAGATAGACCAACTTAGTGGATCAATGTATATCCATGACTAATATAACCTTACCCAATGGATCCACAATATGGCACTTATATGTAGCACCACTCCATGATTTTGATATTATCCTAGGGATGGATTGGTTGAAGGCCCATAGAGCCTTAATCAACTTCCAAGAGAGGTGGATGGATTTCACCAATAAGGATAAAAGGAGAGTAAGAGTTCAAAGTAGGAAAGGGTCTTTTTGACCTCATCTATTATCAGCTATGCAACTAAAGCAAGCCATTAAAATAAGTAGTATGTTGTATGTAGTCAATATAAATAGTAAGGTAAATGATAAATGGGATGAGGAAATATCTAAGAAACATCCCATTTTGCATGAATTTAGGAATGTATTTCTAGAAGATATCCTAGGCCTACCACCTCGACACGAATTTAATTCCATAATTGAACTGATGACTGTGGAAGAACCCATTGCAAGGACATCCTATAGAATGACCCCTATTGTTTTGTAGGAGTTAAAGGTGCAACTTCAAGATTTTTTGGAAAAGGGTTTGATTAAACCTAGTGTGTCACCTTGGGGTGCTTTAGTACTATTTCTAAAAAATAAAGATGGTTCTTTGAGATTATGCATTGATTATAGGATACTAAATAAAGTAACCATCAAGAATAAGTATCATTTTCCAAGGATTTATGACTTCTTTGATCAGCTAAAGGATGCCACAATATTTTAAATATTGACTTGCAATCGGGATATCATCAGTTTAGTATTCAAGAGGAGGATACTCACAAAATAGCCTTTAAGATTAGATATGGATACTATGAGTTTATAGTGTTGCCATTTGGATTGATGAATGCATCAATAAATTTTATGAATCTAGTGAACAATGTGTTCAAGAAATATCTAAATAAATTTGTTCTGGTATTTCTAGATGATATCTTGATATATTCTCACACCAAATAGGAACATGACCATCATTTAAGGTTAGTTTTAAAGGTGCTGAGGAAAAACTAGCTATATGATAAGTTGTCTAATTATGAGTTTTAAACCTCACAAGTTCAATATTTGAGATATATCATCTCGGTAGAAGGAATTATAGTATATCCTAAAAAAATTAAGGCTATATTAAGTTGGCCTACATTAACAAATGTGTCTGAAGTAAGAAGCCTCATAGGGCTCATTGGTTATTATAAAAAATTTGTGAAAAGGAAATGATTTCAAATGGTTAGAGAAATGTGAGACCATATTTGAAACCCTAAAGAATAAGTTGACTACAACACCAATTCTTAAGATACCAAAACCTCTTAGAAATTTTACATTATGTATATATGCTTTCTTAGACGTATTAGGTGGGATGTTGTTCTAGTATGAGGCTATAGTAGCATATAGATCTAGGAAACTTAAGAAGCACAAGTTAAATTATGCTACACATAACCTAGAATTGGTAGTGGTTGTGCATGCACTAAAGGTTTAGAGGCACTATTTGTTGGATAAATAATTCTAAGGTATAGTTTTACCCAACCTATGTTGAGTATAAGATTGAGAATATGGATAGATTTCTTAGCATAATTCAATTTTGGTATTGAGTATATCAAAGGGAAATAAAATAAGGTTGTAGATGCCTTAAGTAGGAGAAGGTACATAACAACATTAATATATATTTGATGGATAAAGTTAGAGAAATGTATCTATAAAATTAATATTGCATTGAGATATTGGCTAAAATTGAGGTAAATCCTAAATAAAATAAGGATTTCAACATAAAATATGGATTTTTATACTTCAAGGATAGGGTTGTCATATTCAAAACTGGTGAATTAAGGAGAATGATTATGAAATAGGCACATATTTATCCATATTCTACTCATCCAAGAGGGTAAAAAATGAGAGAAAACATGAAAAAAAACATCTATTGGGCAGGAATGAAATAGGATATCACTAGTTTTATTGCAAGATATTTAGAATACCAGGAAGGTTAAGGTAGAATATCAACACCCAATAGGGAAATTATACCTACTCATAAGTGGTAAATCATATCTATGGATTTTATTATGGGTTTACCTAAGACTACGCATCAACATGATGCAATTATTGTGGTGGTCAACAAGTTGACCAAGGTTGTACATTTTATACTAGGGAACATCAAAGATGATGCATTGATGGTGGCAAATAATTTTGCTAAAGAAATTTTTAGGTTACATGGTTTTGCTAAGGTTATCATATCAGATAGGAATTCTAGGTTAACATCATGATTCTAGTAGGCTTTTCACTGTGTAGTGGGCACTAAGTTGAACATTAGTTATGCATATCATTTAGAAATAAACAAACAAACAAAGAGGGCGAAATATATTTTAGAGGACATGCTTCACATGTATTGCATGGAACAAAAGTCTAAGTGGGAATAATTTTTGCATCTAGTTGAATTTACATATAATAATGGATACTATCCATCCTTAGAAATGAATTTGTTTGAAGCCTTGTGATCTAGGGCTACGCACAACACACAACAAGAATGCAAAAAATTCACAATGCCCAGGAAAAATTCCAGCAAGCTTCAATTAAAAAAAGAAAACAGAGGTCTCCTCTGCAATACACCGCAATCCCCGCCTCCAATCAATAGCCAAGAGTCCCGCCCCTTCAATACAATGCATGTGCACATTTTTATCCTCGGCCGCCACCTTCTTCTCCATCATTACGCAAAGTGTGGGCCTCCCTCTAACCATCCACACGTATGCCCTATAGCCGCATGCCATATTCTTCCAGATGCCCCGTATTATCATGGTCTGGGGTGGCCGAGTGCTCTGTGGCCGCCTGTCAAGCCTTCAGAACATCATACCAAGGAATGCGCCTGGTCACTTGTCGTTTGGTGCCACGTGTCCCTGTAATCGCTCCATACTCGCGAGCCACCTGTCACTTCATGCCACGTGTCCCCTTGCATTGGTCTCTACAGTCGTCGGCTGGTCAACGTCGTGAGCGTTCTTGTCGCGATATCACGACGTATTTGCTCCAAGGCTTTTTCTCTCCCCCTTGGTCGCGATATCGTGACGTTTTGACGTTGGGCTTCTCTCTCCTCCTTGGGGCCGCGATTCCGCTACACGTCGCGAAATCACGACGTCTAGGCCCTTCTTAATCGCTCTCCTCCCTTGGGCCGCGAAATCGTGACATGTCACGATTTCATGACATCTCTGCGTTCCGTACTTGCTGCTTCGTTTCGGGCCGCGAAACCGTGACATGTCGCGATTTCGTGACATCTTTGTATTCCGTACATCTTGGCTCGGAAGTGTCGCGATTTCGCGACATCTTTGCATTGTTGAACCTTGCCTCTGGATATGTCACGATTTCGCGACATCTTTGCGTTTCGTACACCTTGGCTCGGAAGTGTCACGATTTCGTGACATCTTTGCATTGTTGAACCTTGCCTCTGGATATGTCACGATTTCGCGACATCTTTGCATTTCGTACATCTTGGCTCGAAAGTGTCACGATTTCGCGACAGTTTGGCGTTCCGACTGCGCTGCTTGAGAAATGTCACGATTTCGCGACATTTTGGCCTGCTGGAGCCCTTCTTCAAAAAGCGTCGCGATGTCGCGACATTTTGGCCCGCTGGTGCCCTTCCTCAAAAAGCGTCGCGATATCGCGACATGTTGGCCCGCTGGTGCCCTTCCTCAAAAAGCGTCGCGATATCGCGACATGTTGGCCCGCTGGTGCCCTTCCTCAAAAAGCGTCGCGATATCGCGACATGTTGGCCCGCTGGAGCCCTTCTTCAAAAAGCGTCGCGATATCGCGACAGTTTCAGTACTTAGAAGGAAATACATTTTTGGGTGATGCAAGATTGCCCTTTGCCTCCGGATGCTCCTGCATCAGACACCTGGGGTGAGTTTGAGAAGTGACCTCACTTCTGACCGTTTCGAGGTAGACCCAAGCGATCAACCTCTGCCTTGGACAACCAAGTTGCATCTTCTATGGGCCTGCCCTTCCATTTGACCAAATACTCAGAATAACTCCTGTTTCGAGTACTGCGACCCTCACGGGTATCAAGAACTTCTTCTATCTCGTCTGCTACTGGGATGACTGCTGGAATGCTCCACAAATCCGAACTTGGCATCTCACTGTTTTCTCCTTCATGATATTCGACCAGATCGGAGATGTTGAACACGGGGGAGATGTTGAGCTCGCTAGGTAACTCCACCTCGTAGGCATTGCCCGAGTCCCGTTTGCCAATGATCTTGCATGGCCCAAACTTCTTCATTTTGAGTTTGTTATAGGTCTTGGCAGGAAACCGCTCCTTCCTCAGATAGACCATGACAGAATCTCCTACTTGGAACTCTTTAACTCTACGTTTTTGATCCGCCCTTGCCTTGTACCGAGCATTCATCTTGGCAATGTGTCTTGTCACTTCTTCATGCACTCCTTTCAAGTGTTCAGCAAAGTCTTCTACCTCAGCACTGCATTTCTCCCTTGTATCTAGCCTTCTTAATTCTGAAGCGTTTCTCGGGCTACTTCCATAGATAATCTGGAAGGGTGACCTATTGGTACTCCGATTGACCGAGCTGTTATATGCAAACTCAGCTTGCGGTAGAACCAGATCCCATCCTTTGGGCTTGTCCCCTACCAAGCATCGCAGTAGGTTGCCCAAACTCCTATTGACCACCTCTGTTTGGCCATCTGTTTGGGGATGATACGCAGAACTGAACTTTAGCTCCGTCCTCAGTTTCTTCCACAGGGTCTTCCAGAAATAACCTACAAACTTGGTGTCTCTGTCCGACACAATGCTTCTTGGCAGCCCATGAAGGCGTACCACTTCCTTAAAGAACAAACCAGCTACATGGACCGCATCTCTAGTCTTCTGGCACGGGATAAAATGTGCCATTTTCAAAAATCTGTCCACTACCACAAAGATGGAATCATTCCCCCTCTGCGTCCGAGGCAAACCAAGCACAAAATCCATACTAATATCTTCCCACGGCCGCTCGGGTATAGGTAGCGGTTGATACAAACCAGTAGGCTTCCTCACACCCTTTGCCATCTGGAAAATCCTGCAACTCTGCACAAACTTTGCCACATCCTGCTGCAATTGTGGCCAGTAATAGTTTTCACTAACCAATGAGATGGTCTTGTCATGACCAAAGTGTCCAGCTAAACCCCCACTATGCTTTTCTTTAATGAGGTTCTCTCTCATTGAGCTCCTTGGAATGCACAATTGGTTCCCTCTGAACAACATCCCCTCTTGAACCAGGTAATCCAACCACCTACTCCTATCCAACGTAACAGGTGTAGTGCAGGCCTTCCAAGCTTCTGCAAAATCGGGGTCTACAGGGTATAAGTTCTTGAGCTCAGCGAACCCTACAACCTCCACTCTCAGTTCTGTCATCAGACATTGCCTCCTACTCAATGCATCTGCCACCCTATTGGATCTTCCACTCCGATGCTTCAGCACAAAGGTATAGCTCTGCAGGAATTCTACCCATTTGAGGTGCCTCTGATTCAATTTACCCTGGCTGTTAATATATTGCAGCGCTTGATGGTCGGTATAGAGAACAAACTCTTTCGGCAATAGGTAGTGCCTCCACTTCTTGAGCGCTTGCACTATGGCGTAGAACTCTTGGTCATATACCGAATACTTTTGCCTGGCATCATTGAGCTTCTCACTGAAATATGCAACAGGCCTACCCTCTTGGCTCAATACTGCTCCTATCGCATTGCCACTCGCATCGCAGTCCACCTGGAACACCTTATTGAAATATGGAAGTGCTAAGACGGGTTGCTCAGTGACCTTCTTCTTCAGCATAGCAAAGCTTTTATCTGCTCCAACTGTCCATTGGAATTCCTTCTTGTTTCCCTTCATTGTCTCAGTAAGAGATGCACAAATATTGCTTGAAGTTTCTAATAAATTTTTTGTAGAAGCGGCGGACCGTGAAATGATCTAACCTCGGTCACACTCCTTGGGACAGGCCATTCTAGGATAGCCTTCACCTTTTTGGGGTCCATTTTGAGACCGTTAGCTGATATAACAAAGCCCAGGTATACCAGCTCCTTCTTCACGAAGTTGCACTTCTTCAGATTGATCAGTAACTGCTCTTCCCGCAGTTTCTCAAACACCTTTCTGATGTGCACCAGGTGTTCCTCTAAGGTCTTGCTGAAAATCAGTATATCATCCAAGTAAACAATCACAAATCTGCCCGAGAAATTCTTTCAAGACTTCATTCATCAACCTCATAAAGGTACTAGGTGCATTGGTTAGCCCAAATGGCATGACCAACCACTCATACAGCCCCTCTCTGGTTTTAAAGGTTGTCTTCCACTCATCCCCTTCTCTAATGCGGATCTGATGGTATCCACTTTTCAAATCAATTTTTGTGAAGTACTCAGCTCCACTCAAGCAGTCCATGATATCATCCATCCTTGGTAGTGGGAATCTGTATTTAATGGTGATCTTGTTGATTGCTCTTGAATCTGTGCACATCCTCCATTCTCCATCCTTCTTGGGTGCTAGTATTGCTGGTACAACACAAGGACTAAGACTCTCCATTATCAGGCCTTTCTTCAATAGATCTTGAACTTGCCGATTTAATTCTTCAGTTTCCACCGGTGTCATGCGATGTGCAGCCTTGTTTGGCAAGCTCGATCCAGGCACCAAGTCGATGTGATGACTGATCCTCCTAACAGGTGGTAAACCTTCAGGAACATTGTCAGAAATGATATCAGGGAATTCTTCTAACAGTCCCATGACTTCCATTGGAATCTCCTTGCATCCTTCTTCCCTAACTCTGGGGATTATAGCATAACACACATGATCCGGCTTCAGGCCTTCCAAAATTTTTTTGCCATCAACTAGACAGATTCGTGCACTGCTGCATACCTTCTCATCAACCTCCTTCAGGGGTTTCAACTTATGGCGAACTCCATTCTTTGATAGAGAATAGGTATTAGCTCGACCATCATGGACAACACTTCGGTCAAACTGCCATGGCCTCCCAAGCAGTAGGTGACATGCATCCATGGGCAAGATGTCACATAACACTTCATCTTGGTAAGTTCCAATGTTGAACTTCACCAGACATTGTTCACTCACCAGCACCCGATGGTCCTTTTGCAGCCATGCAATCCGATAAGGGTGCGGGTGTTTTCTCCTTTCCAACCGCAGCTTGGAAACCATTTCCTCAGAAACCAAATTGTCAGTGCTTCCATTATCAATGATGATATTACAGACCTTGCCTGCGCACTTGCATCTTGTTCAAAATAGGTTGTTCCTTTGGTCCGCCTTTTCTTCTTCATTTAACAGGGCCCTTCTGATGATCATGGCTTCCCCTCTTTCTGCCTCCTCTGAGTGCTCAGACTCTGCACCTTCATCTGCTACAGTAGCTCGGGCCTGACCCTCGGGTCTTCGGTTTGGCCTCTCTTGATGCTACGGGCAGTTGTATGCCCTGTGTCCTTCCTCTCCGCGGTTGAAGCAGGTTCCTGTGAAGACACCTCTTCCAAACCCTCGCCCCGACCTACCTCTTCCTCTTGGGTAGTTGTTGCTCTGACCGCATGGGTGTTGGGCATCCTCCTCCTTCACTTCTTTTTGCCTTTGGTTGCTGCTAGCTTCTCTAGCTTTCCCAAAATCTTTGTATCTTCCACTAGCTCTTCCACCCCTATCCTTCCCTCTCTGCTTACCATCAAATCTTCTATTTAGTTTCTCCTCCACTTTTAATGCAAACTGATATGCATCTTCTACTGTGCTCATTCTAACCAGCCCCAACTCTTCTTGAATGCTGGTTCGCAATCCATTTATGTAACGTGCGACCTTCTCTTTGTTTGCCTCCGAATGGCCGGTTCTGATTGAAATCTGGTAGAACTCCTCTGTATATTCCTTGATAGACTTACTAGCCTGTCGAAGACTCTACATTTTCTTCAATAAATCTAGCTCATAATCTGTAGGGATGAACTGCCTCTTTAGTTTCTCTACCATCCTATCCCATCTGGTGATCCTTTCCTTTCCCCTCCTATTTCTTTCTAACTGCACTCCCTTCCACCAGATGCTAGCATGTCCCTTCAGCTTGGATTTTGCAAACCTGATCCGATTTGGATCTGATATCTCTTCGTATTCAAAATACTCCTCCATGTCATTAATCCAGTCTATCAACTCCTCAGGGTTGAGGTTTCCGAGTAAGTCGAGACGTCAAATTTTGGCTTCTTACCAATCCGGGAGATGGCTCTATATAGCCTAGCCTCTGCTGGGTCCAAGGCCTCTTCCTCATCAGAAGCAACTTCTTCTTCCCACACTTCATCTTCGCTGGGTTCTTCCCTTCTCGGCTCGACTCCTCTTCTTATTTCCTCTTGCAGGGCCTCAACTTGCCTCTGCAGGGCTCTTAGATCGACCTCCTCCCTTCTTGCTTGCCTATTCCTCGCAATACCATGTCCTCTACGTGGAGGCATCCTGCTTTTCCTTCGCAACCCACAACCACGTCCTGGCGCAAACTGCCTCACTATCGGCGATCGGTTTGCACTCTCAGAACCAACCCGCTCTGATACCACTTGATCTAGGGCTACGCACAACACACAGCAAGAATGCAAAAATTAACAATGCACAGGCAAAATTCCAGCAAGCTTCAATTAAAAAAAAAAAAAACAGAGGTCTCCTCTGCAATACACCGTAATCCCCACCTCCAATCAATAGCCAAGAGTCCCGCCCCTTCAATACAATGCGTGCGCATTTTTATCCTCGGCCGCCACCTTCTTCTCCATCATTACACAAAGTGCGGGCCTCCCTCTAACCATCCACACGTATGCCCTGCAGCCGCATGCCATATTCTGCCAGATGCCCCGTATTATCATGGTCTGGGGTGGCCGAGTGCTCTATGGCCGCCTGTCAAGCCTTCAGAACATCATACCAAGGAATGCGCCTGGTCACTTGTCGTTTGGTGCCACGTGTCCCTGTAATCGCTCCATACTCGCGAGCCACCTGTCACTTCATGCCACGTGTCCCCTTGCATTGGTCTCTGTAGTCGCCGGTTGGTCAACGTCGTGAGCGTTCTTGTCGCGATATCGCGACGTATTTGCTCCAAGGCTTTTTCTCTCCCCCTTGGTCGTGATATCATGACGTTTTGACGTTGGGCTTCTCTCTCCTCCTTGGGGCCGCGATTCCGCTACACGTCACGAAATCGTGACGTCTAGGCCCTTCTTAATCGCTCTCCTCCCTTGGGCCACGAAACCGTGACATGTCACGATTTTGCGACATCTCTGCGTTCCGTACTTGCTGCTTCGTTTCGGGCCATGAAACCGTGACATGTCACGATTTCGTGACATCTTTGTATTCCGTACATCTTGGCTCGGAAGTGTCACGATTTCGCGACATCTTTGCATTGTTGAACCTTGCCTCTGGATATGTCACGATTTCACGACATCTTTGCGTTCCGTACACCTTGGCTCGGAAGTGTCGCGATTTCGCGACATCTTTGCATTGTTGAACCTTGCCTCTGGATATGTCGCGATTTCGCGACATCTTTGCATTCCGTACATCTTGGCTCGAAAGTGTCACGATTTCGTGACAGTTTGGCGTTCCGACTGCGCTGCTTGAGAAATGTCGCGATTTCGCGACATTTTGGCCCGCTGGAGCCCTTCTTCAAAAAGCGTCGCGATGTCGCGACATTTTGGCCCGCTGGTGCCCTTCTTCAAAAAGCGTCGCGATATCGCGACATGTTGGCCTGCTGGTGCCCTTCCTCAAAAAGCGTCGCGATATCGCGACATGTTGGCCCGCTGGTGCCCTTCCTCAAAAAGCGTCGCGATATCGCGACATGTTGGCCCGCTGGAGCCCTTCTTCAAAAAGCGTCGCGATATCATGACAGTTTCGGTACTTAGAAGGAAATACATTTTTGGGTGATGCAAGATTGCCCTTTGCCTTCGGATGCTCCTGCATCACCTTGTATGGAAAAATATGCATAACACCTATATCTTGGGATAATACAAAAGATCGAGTGGTGATCAGACTGTACACTGTTAGAGATATGGAGGAACAACTTAGAGGGATTCAAAAAAATATCAAGGAAGTTTTCAATCACCAGAAGATTTATGTTGATCTGAAAATATCACCAAGATAATTCTCTATGGGAGATCAAGTCTTCTTGAGGGTAAGACCGTGAAAAGTGTCATCAAGTCAACTAAGTTGGATCTCCACTATGTTGGGACTTTTGAGATTAGAATAATATTAGTTTAGTAGCCTATAGGCTTGCCTTACCACCCAACCTATCAAAGATCCATGATACTTTCCACATATCTCTAATTAAGAAATATGTTGTTGATCCTTCTCATGTTTGAAATATTTCTAAATTGTAGATGATAGATTCCTCAACCATTGAGGTGAGACTGATAAATATTCTAGGGTTTTATTCCAATATTTTGAGGAAACAAACACTAGATCAATGTAAGGTCCAGTGGGACTAGTATTCTAAAAATTATACAACTTAGGAGGATGTTGAAGAAATGAGAAAGCAAATTTCATATTTATTTGAATAAAATTTATATATTGTATTTTCAAGAAACATAGAGGACTATGTTTAGTCCAATGGGGGAGTATGTAATGACCCTCCATGGTAGAAATTGATCTTGATACTGACTTGAAAATTATTCATGGGAGTAAATCAGTTTTGAAATTGACTTGAAAATTATCTTTATTTTTCACCAAAAATTATAAAAATATGGTGAATTTTAATGTTTTGATGATCGATGTCATACAATATTTGATATATGCCATACAAACTATAATACATTGTAGGGACAACATCTTGATTATTGGTTGCATTAGAAGATTCAACTAACAATAATTTGCATCATAGGAATTGACTATTGGTAGGTTGTAGTAGGGGATTTGATAGCTAATCAATTGCATAGGAAGACTTGATTATTGGTAGGTTGCATAATTTAACTATTGGTATATTGCAGTAGGGGCTGACAACTGATTGATTTCATAAAAGGCTTCGACTATTGATAGGTTGTAGAAGGGGCTTCACCAGTTGATTGGTTGTAGGGGAGGCATCAATTATCAATATATTACATTAGATGTTTCAATCATTGATTTGTTGCATAGGAGTCCTTGATTGTATGTAGGAAGTAGTAGATGCTTTGACCATCAATCATTTGCATAGGAGGCTTCAACTATTAGTAGGATGTAGTGGAGGAAATGACTCATGATAGGTTGTAGCCTATAGTTTGACTTACAATTAGCTACACTAGAGATTTTGGCTACCACATGTCAAATGATCATTAAGTCACCTAATTACGTCCAATTAAATCCTACCATGTGTCAATCCTACATTAAATTTTGGTATGTAGATGCCTATAAAAAGGCATCAACAGTCATTTCTTACCTTTTCTCATATGAAGCACATTAGATCTAACCCTAGTCGCATCATATCTTGCATCCTACATGTTTAAAATTTTACCTTGCATAGTACACCCTGATCCCTCCAACCTTGCTCTATTTTCTATGAAATATAGCAATGGTAACTTCTTCTACCCTTGCTCCTTCCTAAATTTATTTCAAAAACCTTGTGTGCCCTTTCATTTCTAAAATATTAACCACAATAGGATACTACTTGTCATGGATCAACAACATTGGTTTTCATGGTTTAGTTTCAATGTTGCACTATAAAATAGACAACCATTTGTTGTAGAACATTATTGACGCATAAAATAATGATATGGTGTCCATGAATCTAACAATGTGTAATAATAATGTCTTATTCACTATCAAATCTTATATGTGGAGATATTGGCAAGTTTGCCTCACAAGGATATTGAGGCCATAACCCCAAATTTTATATTAAGTAACAATGACAAATCATACCTAGAGTTCCACTACAAACTCTCTTTAGATATTTTATCAGGTATAATTCTTGATATTTTTAGTGTTGTTTAAAGTTCAAATTTATGATTTCTCAACTAATTATTTTTTTAGTTTCTGCATCTAAGTCCCAAAGGGGCTTGAATATTGCATATGTTGAAGACAAGTTTCTAAGAGCATGTATCAAATTCTTCCAAGCAATACTTGTTCTAAAAGGAAGAACAACAGACATTCCATTTTGGGTGTTGGCCTATCTTGTTCGGTGTCTTGGCCACCATAAATTTGATTGGTGTACCTATATTGCATAGTGCATTAGAATAGATCTCAACAACATCCAAATGAACACTTATACAACTATATCAACATGCAATTACATTATTATTTTTTTTATGAATATTTTTATAATCTAAAAAACACTAAAGTATTGACCATGTTGCACCCAACCCTAGTAAATATTGACATGACAGTCGAAAGGGTGTAGGTAAAATTGTATCTTTGATCAAAGTAATTAATTTTTATATTACAACACTTTTCCTTTTTTTATTTTTTTTATTTGTACCTAAATTTAGAGAAGGGCATCCACATCCTCTATAAAATGGGATGTTGCAGTAAAGGGCCATATCCTAGAAGTCACTGGTGATTCTGACACATCATCAGAATCAACACCATTATAGAAAAGACCTACAAAATATTTGAGATCTTCTTCTTCTCCTATTTATCATCCACCTCTACCTAGTGACCGTGTGCAGTGTGATGTTCAATCTATCTAGCCAACGCCTATGATAGATAGCTTACTATTTCGAGCTTATGTTTATGTATTTTTTAGTTTAAGTTATAATATTTTTAATTGATTTTTATAACATCTTTTCATATGTATGCCACACCAACATGCCTTTACAAGCTATAAATATGCAACAAATATTATCTTCATCAGGTAATTTTATTTCATTTAAATTAATATATATTTACTTTATTCAATTTTATTCTCTCACTAATTTTAACAAAATATTATTGTAGTGTTTTCAATCATCTACTCACAATTTTCAATAAGAAGATAACATATGATGCCAACATCGCCTCCACCATGATAGCCATTAATGAGAGGTCAACACAGGGTTGGAAAATATTTTTTTCCAGTTAGTTCTCAAGGAGCACCAACTCAAACTCTCAAATTTTCCAACTTTTTCTTTTGGAAATATTTCAAGCATGTAGGAAATTTTAGGCTCAAGGTTAAATAATTCTCCACTTGATGAGAATTATATTTCATAGGGAAACACTTTAGATGCCTTTAAAGTGATAGATGTGCTTCAATATCCTCATAAAGAAGCCTAAAAAATAGAAGTGCCTACATCTCCCCAAACCTCATCATCGCCTCCTCAAACCAGTAACCCTCGTCCTATAACTGAGGATGAGAAAGTCAATTTTTTTTAAGATATTTTGATGGTAGATAATATCAAAGCAATGATCAAATATTTTTTGCTTACAATTTTAGTTAAATTTTATGATTGGAAGTATCAGGCGAAAGTTCTTATCAATCAATTAAATGCCCAATATAAAACTTTTGCTAAAAGAGAAAATATTTTTTCTCTAGTTGAAAATAAACCAGAAAAGCTTCTTGGTATGCTACATCAAGCTCAATCTAGCACAATGAAGGCCATAAATTTATACAATGATGAAATTGAGATATTATGTTGAATAGGTTGGAGAACATTAATGTTGAAACCTAAGCATGTTTTAACCAATGGTCTTCTAATAAGAAAAAAAGTTGTAGTTGTTGAGGCTACAAAGGATTTGGCTAAGGTGAGTCATCCTAATTTTATTTGTTTTATTTTTTCCATATAACTATCAATTGAATTTTTTTCTTTAATTTTGCAATAAAATTTTGATAACTTGTGAAAACAAGTAAAAATCCTCGATCTTTATCTAAAAATGGTAAAGAAAAATTTCAAGGTGCGATAAAAATGAAAGAATGACTACAAGCCACAATTAGAGAGAACAACACTTTTAGAAGAATCATAAAGTTACACAACTTAGATCTTGATATTTTGCTTAAGGAAAAGGGTAAAGAAATGCTTTCTACAGTACAAGAAGATCTAGCAAAAGAAGAAAGAGTGTTGTTAGAGAGCTTAGAGATAGTAAAGGAAGGCCTCATCAGAAATGGAGCACTACCAGTAGAGAATATTGAATAAGGAGATAAGGGAAAAGAACCTAAAACTGAAGGAGAGACCGAAACTAGCTCAAGACCCTAATCTTAAGATTAAAAAAGTTAACATAGTTCATTAGCTGACTACAAATTTTATTGTATAGCAGTCAAAAATTTTGTACAATATAATATATTTACTTTTTGAACAATGAGAAGACTTCCAAATTGTATGTCATCTATTATTCAATTATTGTTTCCATGTATATTCTTGTGCTACTTTGAAATTTATGACAATTCAATTATATTTACTATTGTACTTTCAATTTACAAAAGAGATATTTACTGTTGGTTTAAAATTGACTACCTTATATAGTATACTTATTTGCATAATAGATGTACATAGTGGGACATTAAATATTTATTAGACAAAAAATAGGAGCTCAATTGTGCCAATACAATAATATTAATACAATAACAATACTATGATATAAAACATAAAATTTTATCAACGAACACAATTAATACAATAAGAAGGCTATGATATAAAACATAAAATTTTATTAACAACATTATTATTTAAAACATAAAATTTTATGAACAAAATGTTTTCTTCAACTTTTAGTAAACCTGAAATCCAATTTTAATATCCTAGTGGAAAACAAATGATAACAAATATTGTCAAATATATCAATTTTGTTAAATCTTAGAAATATTTGTTAGCATATTTTATATTTTAGCATATAGTTATTACATTATTATTGGGCATATCTGTTTATTTGAACATCCCATTATTAATAGTGTGTTGTAGTTGATTAGTTCCTGATTCCCTGGACTAATCCTGGCACCATTTTGTATTATTTAAGCATCATATGTTTAATGAATGATTTTTTGTTTTACTCTAACATGGTATCTGAGCCATTTATAGAATTTTTTTGCAGACGCTTGCTGGAGGGACGTGCGACTTGTTGAGTGAATATTTTGTCCTATAACAAAATGACCACGCAACTAGAGTCTCAGACAGGAAACTCTTTCTTGCAAAGAAAATTTGTTATTTTTAATTTCTCCAAGGTTCTTGTGAACAAACATTCATATGCATATAACCAATTAAGACTTAATGCAAATAAATGAATGTATCCTAGAATAACTTAAATCCTGCAAGTAATTGTTAACAAGGGGCCTTTAATGATTCACAACAAACTTTGTAACCCTAATCTGTTAAAATAACCAACCGCGTAAAACAAAAGAAAGAACAAAAAATCCCTTTCTTCTTTTATGCTCTTGAAATTAATGAAACCCACCCAAAAATAAATTAGTAACCTCTTTTATCTTTTGGCTTAAAGAAATATTTCAAATGAGAAAATGCGTGGTATAAGCCACTTCATTTTAAGCTCCGTGCCTTTAACATGAGGTTCATTTTATCATTAACTGGTTCATTTTATCTTTTATTTAACTGTTACGCTATTTCTATGTTAGCTTTTGGAGTTAGTAAAATTGAAAACGTATTTGGAATGCACCAGAATCCGAAATGCCAATCTTTGAATAAAAAATGTGAAAATAAAATTAGAACCTAAAACAGAAATATTCTTTATGAGAATCAGCTGGAAAACTGAAACAGGACGTTAATTTGGTTAGCAATCTCCTCCCTGCAAAACCCCAAGTTAAGAGATGAAGCTCTAAAACAACTCGACCTAACAGACCTGCAATAAAACACGGTCGAATCAGATCAGATGCAAGACTCTAAGGAAATAAATAATTGCAACATTCTATCATTCACCTATCGTAACCCAGATTATGGTGTAAACGAATAGATACAAGAAAGAATAATGCAAAGGAAAGATCTACAGAGATAACAATAGTCTTAGCCTTCAATCTCCTTTTGGTTTCACACACAAAAGTTACTCTTGCCAAATAAACTCCTTTTTTATTCACAAAAATAATGCTTTTCTTCTTACAATTTCCAGCCCTTGTATCTACATTCACTTCTGCTTTTAAACTTTCTATTGCGGCTCTTGGTTTCGCTCTGTGACGCTTCGTTTCATTTCCCAGATCGCTTCGTTTCATTTTCCCGCTTCTTTGCTATTTTGACCTTTTGCTCGAGCCTAAAACGTTTGGTCTTCTCTGCTAACTATAACTGTCGATCTGAAGCGTTATCATGACCCTCATGCCTTTGTGCCACGTGTTCAGCGCTTTTCTGCACGTTCTGTAATGGCCCCATGTAAATCGTGACGTTTTTATGCATGCAGCCTTGCTCCTTTGCTTTCACCGTGAAAACGTGACATGTCGCGATATCGTGACATTTTCTTGCCAGCAGCCTTGCCAATGCAACCTGTCATGAAATCATGACGTTTTTCATCTTCGTACGCTTCGGCCGCAACCTATCATGAAATCATGACGTTTTTCACTCGGTATGCCTTCCTTCGAAATTCTTGAAATCGTACTTTTCTCTACTTTTCGCGAAATCGCTACGCTTTTTTTTGGCCATCTCACCTGTCGTGAAATCGCTACGCTTTTCTATTTCGGGCCATCTCGCAACCTATCGTGAAATCGCTACGCTTTTCTATTTCGGGCCATCTCGCTGCAACCTGTCGTGAAATCGCTACGCTTTCTTTGCCATTTAACTTGTCGCGAAATCAGATGCTTTTCTATTTCGGGCCATCTGCTGATATCGCAAAATCGTGACACTTTTTCATTTTGGGCTGTCTAGCTGATTTATGTCGTGAAATCGCGACACTTTTCTCTTTCGGGCTATGCAGATGCAAACCTATCGCGAAATCGCGACGTTTTTCTCTTTCGTACCATCTGGCTATTTGGAGCCGCGAAAATGCGACATGTCACGATATCGCGACACTTTTTCATTTTCAGCGATGGAGCAACATGTCGCGATATCGTGACACTTTTCATTTGAGGAGACATGTGATATGTGACACTTTTCATTTGCGGACGGAGCGACATGTCGCGATATCGCGACAACTTTCGGTCGCGACAGAGCGACATGTCGCGATATCGCGACAACTTTTCTCCTTAGTGAAATTTTTGCCTTTTTCTTTGATTTTCTTAGCATCTGGGTCATTGTTTTCTTCTTTGAAAGCATGCAAAAAGGTGGGCCCCCAATTTTGGGGTGTGTTGTGGATTAGCCACAACAAATGGCGACTCTGCTGTCAAATGCTCCAGAGCATTTTGGTGAGAACCCAACCTGAAATATACAAGCTTAGATACAGGCGTCAGCACATAAAAGATAAACAAATACCGACAGATCAGAAGTACATGAAACATCAGAATCATTAGTATTAGCTCGGTGTGTGCTATTTGTTTTCATTCCATATCGCTTGAACTTGATCAACATTCCATTGTCAGTTTTACATGCATGCATATGTGAGACTGTGAATGATTTGTGTAACCTAATAAATATGCTTAGAGATTTTGCTTTTATAAATGCATAGACCTTCTAATATCATACACAAACATTCAAGATTATCAAACCCTCTTAGGATCAACCATATCTATAATGAATTGTTTTATTAGATCCCAAAGTTGGTTATGAGTCACTACTATCTTGAACCCATGTGTAAGTGAAAGTGAAATCAGAGCTTTGGGAAATCAGACTCCCAACCTAATCGAGATGAGAGTTTAACCTTATTCTTACTACTCTGATTTAGAATTCATTACCTCACTTTGAGCAAAATAATTTAACCAATTATGGAAGAAATGGTCATGCTAGTCTAACCCTCTGAACAGTCAGTGGTCTTGTTTTTTAGACAAGACATGCTGCCATGCATGGGCATACTTAACCCCATAATCCAAGATTTATCTTCATTTCTTTGGACCTTGGGGATGACTACCCATCCTTTGCAGAGGACAAGTAGTACGATCCTTCCAATCCAATATAAATATGAGATGGGAAAAATTAATTTTTACTTCTTGGATCTTGGGGATGACTACCCATCCTTGCTAGGGACATGTAGTACGATCCTTCCAATCCAAGTTTTAGATGAAAATGGAGAATATTAATTTTATTGCTTGGACCTTGGGGATGACTACCCATCCTTTGCAGAGGACAAGTAGTACGATCCTTCCAATCCAATATTTATCATGAAATGAGACATAAGAGCTTTGGGGAATCAGATTCTCAACCTAGACGAGATGAGAATTATACCCTATCCTTACTACTCCATGTAGGTCAAATCAGTGCTTTGGGGAGTTGGATCCTCAACCTAAGTTCGATGAGGATTTAACCCTATCCTTACTACTCTGATTTTAGGCTTTAAGCTTAATGGAAGTGGTAAAAACCACTGTTTTAAGGATCATGTTGCATAATAGGATAGACATGAAATACTTCTTTCGCCTGACCTTTTCTTCCAAGCAAGGTTTTGATCATTTTGCTCAAGATCCTTTTTAATGTGTATAAAATGTGCTTGGTTCTAGATATCTCGGGGCTCAGTTTCCAACCTTAGGATTTTTCTTATTTATGTTGTAGCATAACCCTAAGAGGATTTGACACACTTTAATGATTTGTATCTGAAATGCATATGCAACTAAGATGGCATGTATATGCAAAGTGAGATGTAATATGAATACATTGCCCTTTGAATTGCAGATAAAGTATTGTCATAATTTGTAAAACTGACTACTTCATGCATCACAAGCTTCAAACGATATTATTTAACTGTTTGTGTTACGTGCGGAGCTTTTACAACATAATTCCAATGTTTCATATTTTCCCGATCTTAGGCATGAGTTAACATTTCAAACTTTTTTTTTTTTTTTTAAGAAAATAAAACATGTCAAATAAACACACCACCTAAACGTCAAACCTGCACACACAAAAGAAACAAAGCACGACATTAATACAAAACCTAAACATGTCAAACAAACACACAACTTAAATATCAAATCTGCACACACAAAAGAAACAAAGCATGGCATAATTACATATAATACAAAACCCAACCGCTTCAAGCCTGGAAATAGTGTTTCAAGTGCAACCCATTGACAGGTAATGCCAAATCCTTTCCATCCAAGGTTTTTAGTCTAAAACTATTTTCCCCTAGGACTTCTGAAATCTGGTACGGACCCAACCATAAGTAGTCAAACTTATCATGATCCCCTTTCTTCTCATGTCTTTTATCCCATAACAACACTAGATCTGATATTTTAAAAGCCTTGGCTCTAGACTTTTTGTCGAACCATATTTTTACTACATCCTGGTGTTTACTGAAATGAAGCATAGCCTCATCCCTTTTTTCATCCAGATGCATTAATTGTGTTAGTCTAGACTCAAGTTTATCATCAGTTCCGAAATAATCTTTCATGAAATGCAGTGTTTGTAACTTGAGATTTGTAGGAAAAATGGGATCTTGTCCATAAACCAGATGGTAAGGAGATGTTCCTATTGATTCTTTGACTCTGATTCTGTCAGCCCAAAGAGCCAACTTAAGTTTGTTATGCCAATCTCTAGGATTCCTTTCCAACAATTTTTTTATGACGCATAACAAATTCTTGTTAGAAGATTCAGCCAATCCATTACCTTGCGGATAATAATTGGAAGAGAATTTTAAACTCACATTGTTGTCAAATGCCCAATTAGCAAATTCCAAAGAGGAAAAAGCTGAACCATTATCACTTACAATGGAGTTAGGCATTCCAAACCGAGTGACAATATTATCCTCTAAGAATTTAATAACAACCTCCGAAGTAGCATTCTTTGTGGGGATAGCTTCAGTCCACCTTGTGCAATAATCCGTAGCTGTCAGAATGTATTTGTGGGAATCGGATGAATTGGGACTGATAATCCCAACAAAATCCAGGCCCCATTGCGCAAAAGGTCTAGACTCAATTACGGATTGTAATGGCATGGAAGCACCCCTGTCTCTATTGGCTGCAGTTTGACATGTATGACATGACCTCACATGAGTATGGGCATCTTTGAACAGTCGAGGCCAATAATAACCGGCTCTAAGGATTTGATGGGCTGTGGCATTAGCGGACCCATGTCCTGTCCCATGTTTACCATGAAATTCCTCAAGTATTTGCACTGCCTCTTTTTGGTCAACACAACGAAGGTAAATACCTTCATGGTTTTTCTTGTATAACGTGCTGGATCTAATTAGGAAATTAGCAGACTTCAAGCGCAAGGCTCTTCGTTGAGTAGAATTCAAATGCGGTGGACATTTACCATTTAGTAGAAAATACACCACATCTGCATACCACTCATCTTTGGTTATATCTGCGATTTCATAATGTTGACATGAAATTGCGAGATCCTTTTCTGCTATAGCCTTAACCAACCCTTGTCCCCGCACTATCTTCATGGATTGAATCTCAAGATCAAACTCTTGCAAAGTTGAAATCCACTTACCTCGTCTTTCACCTAATTCATTATGTATGAACATGGCTTTGACTGCAGGATCCGGGACTATAGCAAACACCCTACTGTGGACTATATAATGCCTGAATTTTTTAACGGTCTTAACTAGAGCATACATTTGCTTGTCCAAGATGGAGTATCTTAGTTTCGCATCTTTGAGAGGACTACTCAAGAAGGCAATAGGATTTTCAATGTTGCCTTCACTCTTCTGAGTTAAAACACTCGCAAAGGAGTGATCTGAAGCAAATGTGTAAATATAGAAAGGCTTCGTATAATCGGGACTCACTAAAATCGGGGCTTTAGAAATCGCGTCCTTGATATTTTTGAAAGCATCTCTATTTTCATCTGTCCACTTGATCTGGACCTCTTTCTTTAACATGTCGTTCAAAGGCTTTGCTATTTCTGCAAAATCTGCAATAAATTTTCTGACGAAATTGATCTTCCCAAAAAATGATCTCAACCCCTTTTTGTTGTTGGGACAAGGAATCTGTTGTATGGCCTCTATTCTTTCGGGGTCAATGGAAATTCCATCCTTAGATATTACATGTCCCAATAATTTTCCTTCCGTTACCCCGAAAATGCACTTCTTTGGGTTGAGAGAAATGCCATGTTCCCTGCATCTTTGAAAGACTTTCTTTAGATCCCTGACGTGGTTTTCCCTGTTCTTAGAAAAGACAGGAATGTCATCTACATAGATAATAATGCACTTACCTATGAGCCCCTTAAAAGCAAAGTCCATAGCTCGTTGGAATGTGGCACCTGCGTTCAATAGTCCGAAAGGCATTCTCCTGTATGCAAAGGTGCCCCACTTTGTGGTGAAGGCATTTTTCATCCTATCACTAGGATGGATAAGGACCTGATTATATCCCGAATAACCATCCAGGGAATGACATCATCTCCGACCCATTTACCTTTTGAAGTATTTCATCAATGGTGGGTAACGGGTAATTGTCCTTTTGTGAGGCTTTATTAAGATTTCTAAAATCGATACATAACCTTATTTCTCCACTCTTTTTCCTCACGGGGACCAGGTTAGCAACCCATGTGGAGTGCCTAACAGGAAAGATGATTTTAGCTTCTAACAGTCGCTTTACCTCTTTCTCTATCAAGGGTTCTAATAATGGATTGACTGGCCTTTGTCTTTGCCTGAAGGGTTTGGAGTCTGGCTTCAAAGGAATCGTATGCGTTATGACATTCTGATCATAAGTTTTCAGCTCCTTATAACTCCAAGCTATGCAGTCTATGTATTCCTTTAATGTATTGGCAATGGAATCCTTCTCCTGTTTGGTACATGCTTTTGCTATGAATACTTCTCGAGGGTTTTCTGCACTTCCAATATTAACCAAGTCACAGGCTTCTCTGGGAGGTGGAACCTTTCTACCTTCTTTTGGTTGGTATCCGATATCGAAAGTTTTTTCTAATGAAGCCATCTCATTTGGCATCTTGTTACATTTTCCAATAATTTTTTCTTCCAAATTTGCCTCTTCTAGATCCCTCTCGTCTTCATCTATAACCTGCTTTTCAAATATACCAGAATTAGTGACAAAATGGAATATGTGCCTGTCACTATCAAACACTTGGAAATTCGTGACATTATCCGGTATCGAGGGACAAGGGACCAGTTCTATGGAGAATTTCTTGCATTTCTTGTGCTCCACTGGTTTCAACATACTCGCGACTACGGCTAGAGAGTCTGCCAGACGATTGCCTTTTCTAGAGATCGGAGATATGTTAAAAGCATCAAACTCATCTATTAAATCTCTAACCCTGGTTCGGTAAAGTCTGAGCCGCTTGTTCTTACATACGTATTGTCCCTTCACTTGTTTTACCACTAGTTCCGAATCACCAAGGACCTTGATACACTTAACTTTCTTTCGAAGGGCCAATTGAAGTCCGAGAATCAAGGCCTCATATTCCGCCATATTGTTGGTGGCGAGGAGCTGTAGTCTATATGCAGCGAACATAGGCTCTCTGTCTGAACATGACAATTCAATACCGGCTCCTGCCCCTTGTCTGGACTTGGATCCATCAAATCTTAAAGTCCAAATGTCCTGATGTCCTTCAGTAACGTTGCATCCAATCCTTTCATTTTGGGAATTTTTAGGTGTTTCTATGTCCAAACAATATGCTCCTAATTCAGCTTCAATGTATTGGATCTCATTTGGTTTGTTGTATTCCGTGATCATCTCCTTGAGCCTAGGTTCACTATCAATCCGAATTTGGTTGGCCACTCCCCTCCAAGGCAACCACATATGTGAAGAATCTGTCACAATGTAACCGTTTAGGTTTTTACTCCAATCTCTTCCCAACACCATGCCATATTTGATAGGAATGTCGAGCACCAATATGTCTATGTGATGTTGAACCCTAGGTTCTGAATTGACTTGAATAAGAACATCACCCAATTCTCCCACTGCCTCCATGGTTGATCTATCCAACTGCACCACCCTACTTCTAGAAGGTTTTGGTGTAAGTCCCAATTTTTGATAGATTTCTAGGGGCATAATGGTAGCCGAGGCCCCTGAATCTATTAAGCAATTGTGCAGATTTTTACCTGCAATTCTAATGGTTATCAAAAAAGGAGGTATATCTCGTTTTTCCTTTTTCAAAACCAATCGGGACTCAACACTTTTAGCTTCATGAACTTGGGCGAGGTGGATCTAAACTTTTTGGTGGACTTACTTCTTGGCCTAATAATCGGGACATATCATACATTGAGACATTGGCCTTAGTTTTCTTCATGTCTTCTACCAAGTCATAAGTGGGTTTTTCTGAATTGGACATGTTTTGCACCATCTTAGACTTTTCCACCATGGATGGAGGAGAGGGATTGACATCTCCTTTGAAATCAGGAGGGAGTAATTGGTTGTTTGGAGGAGTAGAGGAAGTTTTGGGCTCCTTAGAACTCCTAGTGTAATATTTGTGATTTCCTTTCCCAAAACGTTTGTTGGCATGAACTTCCAATGTTTCTTCATCTTCGTTTCCAAAAATTCCACATCCTCCTCTTCTTCACTTTCTTGGGAATGTATAACCTCGGTCAGTATAGACTCATGCTTCCCGTGGCCACAGTGCAGGCAATCGTTGTCACAAGGTCCTGATTCTCCAAAATCTTTCGAGACATCTGCTCGATTGGCTACGGGATTGGGTACTCGCCCATTATTCGGCTGCGTGTTGTATGTTCCTTTTCCTCTATGGTTATGAGGTCGGTTATGACCCATGGCTTGGTCAACCTTTTTATTGACATTTCCCACCGTAACCAAAACTTTGGCCAAGGTTTCCTTCATGTTTTCTATGGCGGATTCGGACCCTTGTGGTTGGGGCATGGTAATTTCGGGTCCAGTTGTGTTTGTTGCATTAGCCACCTCTGGAATAGGTACAATGGCTTGGGTTTGGGCAGTTGGATTCCATCCTGGATTCACACTTTGAATCGGAGTGATTGTTGGATAAGTCGTTGGGCTTGGCGTGCTAATCGGAGCAAACCCCGGCATGGTCAACAAATTACTGCCCATGCCGAACCCAGGCAAACCCATCGGGCTATTTTGAATTAATCCCTGCGTTTGAACGGAGGCATTAGGATAACTTGGAAATGATGCCACTTGGGTGGGTGTTTGGAAATTGTTCATCATAGGAACCTGTGGTGCCATTAACTGGTTCATCATGGCGAATTGACTGTATGGACCATATTGTCCCATCCCAGTCAATTGAGACAATCCTGCTCCCGGTAAGTTCATTTGTTGTTCGAGAGTCATTGTCTCTGCATAGGCTAAAGGAAGCGTCGTAACCTGAGGATTCCTTCTAGTCAACAAAGATGTTAAAGGATCTAAGGCTCCGAAATATAATTGCAAGGCGACCGCGGGATCTACCGCAAAGTGACGAGTCAGATTCGTGTATAGTTTTTGGAACCTCTGATTGAATGTTCGTATGGGCTCATTGGGTAATATTTTGCATGATACGAACAAATTGTAAATTATGGAGGGATCCAATAACATTCTAAATTGGCTAATGAAGGCGGTTTCTAATTGGGCCCATGAAGTGATGGACCCTGTTGGAAGATTTCGATACCATTCATTGGCCGTGGGGTCTAGACTAGCAAGGAAAACTCGGCAAGCAACATCCTCGTGAGTAACCCCTTGCCTAAACATGTAATCCTTGTAGATTTGGACATGATCTTCGACTTGTTGTGGGACCATCGTGCATGAATTTGGGTAATCCCCTTTCAATGTTTCTAGGCAAGTCATGGACTGCCCCGAGGAATATCTAAGGGGGAACTTTGCGCACCATACCAAAGGGCAGGTGGTTGTTGTTGTTGTTGTTGGGCCATGTTGTTCAAAGGTGTTAACCCTGTGGGAACAATGGGAACGCTTGGAACTATGGAGACAGATACACCTTGTGTTGTTGTCGCACTTGAAATTAAGGGCTCAGGCCCGCTAGACGTACTTGAGTCTAAAGAAATCCCTAACTCAAGTATACTTGGGTGGTATTTCGATCTCTAATGTTTTGTTTTTTGGCTTCCTAGCAGTGGGAGAAAGGCTTTGGAAAATAGTTTCCCCTGTGGTCTTGGACCTAGTAGCTATGTACTCAGGTTGGGCCAGCTTGAAAACTCTGGAACTCTAAAAGACTTCTCTCAACTTACTTGCAAAATCAAGTATCTAAATGTTATACCTGCAAGCACAATAGGTGGAAACAAAACTACCCACGTTAATCGTTAGAACAGATCATAATCACAAAGCAATAAAGAAGGCCCTCCTTCTAGCGCCAAAATGTTGAGTGAATATTTTGTCCTATAACAAAATGACCACGCAACTAGAGTCTCAGACAGGAAACTCTTTCTTGCAAAGAAAATTTGTTATTTTTAATTTCTCCAAGGTTCTTGTGAACAAACATTCATATGCATATAACCAATTAAGACTTAATGCAAATAAATGAATGTATCCTAGAATAACTTAAATCCTGCAAGTAACTGTTAACAAGGGGCCTTTAATGATTCACAACAAACTTTGTAACCCTAATCTGTTAAAATAACCAACCGCGTAAAACAAAAGAAAGAACAAAAAATCCCTTTCTTCTTTTATGCTCTTGAAATTAATGAAACCCACCCGAAAATAAATTAGTAACCTCTTTTATCTTTTGGCTTAAAGAAATATTTCAAATGAGAAAATGCGTGGTATAAGCCACTTCATTTTAAGCTCCGTGCCTTTAACATGAGGTTCATTTTATCATTAACTGGTTCATTTTATCTTTTATTTAACTATTCTGCTATTTCTATGTTAGCTTTTGGAGTTAGTAAAATTGAAAACGTATTCTGGAATGCACCAGAATCCGAAATGCCAATCTTTGAATAAAAAATGTGAAAATAAAATTAGAACCTAAAACAGAAAGATTCTTTATGAGAATCAGCTGGAAAAACTGAAACAGGACGTTAATTTGGTTAGCAATCTCCTCCCTGCAAAACCCCAAGTTAAGAGATGAAGCTCTAAAACAACCTGACCTAACAGACCTGCAATAAAACACAGTCGAATCAGATCAGATGCAAGACTCTAAGGAAATAAATAATTGCAACATTCTATCATTCACCTATCGTAACCCAGATTATGGTGTAAACGAATAGATACAAGAAAGAATAATGCAAAGGAAAGATCTACGAGAGATAACAGTAGTCTTAGCCTTCAATCTCCTTTTGGTTTCACACACAAAAGTTACTCTTGCCAAATAAACTCCTTTTTATTCACAAAAATAATGCTTTTCTTCTTACAATTTCCAGCCCCTGTATCTACATTCGCTTCTGCTTTTAAACTTTCTGTTGCGGCTCTTGGTTTCGCTCTGTGACGCTTCGTTTCATTTCCCAAATCGCTTCGTTTCATTTTCCCGCTTCTTTGCTATTTTGACCTTTTGCTCGAGCCTGAAATGTTTGGTCTTCTCTGCTAACTGTAACTATCGATCTGAAGCGTTATCATGACCCTCATGCCTTTGTGCCACGTGTTCAGCGCTTTTCTGCACGTTCTGTAACGGCCCCATGTAAATCATGACGTTTTTATGCATGCAGCCTTGCTCCTTTGCTTTCACCATGAAAACGCGACATGTCACGATATCGCGACATTTTCCTGCCAACAGCCTTGCCAATGCAACCTGTCGTGAAATCATGACATTTTTCATCTTCGTACGCTTCGGTCGCAACCTGTCATGAAATCATGACGTTTTTCACTCGGTATGCCTTCGGCCGCAACCTGTCATGAAATCACGACGTTTTTCATCTCCATATGCTTCGGCCGCAACTTGTCGTGAAATCGTGACGTTTTTCACTCGGTATGCCTTCGATCGCAACCTGTCATGAAATCGCTACGCTTTTCTGTTTTGGGCCATCTCGCTGCAACCTATCACGAAATCATGACGCTTTTCTATTTCGGGCCATCTCGTCGCAACCTGTCACGAAATCGCTACGCTTTTCTGTTTCGGGCCATCTCGCTGCAACTTGTCATGAAATCGCTACGCTTTTCTCGTTCCGGGCCACTTTGCTGCAACCTGTCACGAAATCGCGACACTTTTCTGTTTCGGGCCATCTCGCTGCAACTCTGTCGCAAAATCGTGACACTTTTTCATTTCGGGCTGTCCAGCTGATTTAGGTCGTGAAATCGCGACACTTTTCTCTTTCGGGCTATGCGGATGCAAACCTATCGTGAAATCGCGACGTTTTTCTCTTTCGTACCATTTGGCTGTTTGGAGCCGCGAAAATGCGACATGTCGCGATATCGCGACACTTTTTCATTTCTGCCAGCGACGGAGCAACATGTCGCGATATCGCGACACTTTTTCATTTCGCTAGCGATGGAGCAACATGTCGCGATATCGTGACACTTTTTCATTTCGGCAGCGACGGAGCGACATGTCGCGATATCGCGACAACTTTCGGCCGCGACAGAGCGACATGTCGCGATATCGCGACAACTTTTCTCCTTAGTGAAATTTTTGCCTTTTTCTTTGATTTTCTTAGCATCTGGGTCACTGTTTTCTTCTTTGAAAGCATGCAAAAAGGTGGGCCCCCAATTTTGGGGTGTGTTGTGGATTAGCCACAACACGACCGTATTTAAAAAAAAAAAAACCAGAGTTTTTTTTGCTGGGAACACAGCATCTGTTTGCTGTATTTTGCTAGGAAGGCGCATTTTTTTTTTCTGGGAAGGAGCACTGGTTACTGTGCTTTGGGAAGGAGAATTTAAAGAAAAAAAAAAAGGAAACAGGGGCAGATTGAGGATCGCGCGCTTCCATCACGCGATCCCCCCCACGCCCCTCTTTCCCCACGCGCGCGACGCGCGGTTTTTTTCCCACGCCCCTCTTCCCCCACGCGCGTGACGCACGTTTTTTAGGAAGAAAACAAAAAAAAAAAATTTCCCAACCCCCCCCACCCCCCCCACGCGTGTAACGTGCATTTTTTTCCCCCACAACCCCACCGCCCCCCAACCACGTCGTGCAATCGCAACGTTGGGAGGCCCCCCCACCGCCCCACCAACCACGTCGCGCATTCGCGACGTTGGGAGGCCCCCCTTCCCCTTCCCAACACGTCGCGACATCTCATGATGTTGGGAGGGCTCCCATCCCCTTCCCCCGAGGTCACGCTATAGGTGTGACACTCGCGATAGGCCAAACTGTCGTGACAGTCGCGAAAGTCGAGGTCGTGCGCTGCACGCATGACCAGGCCGCGACCAGGTGGTGACAACTGCCGCTACAGCAATGGAGGCTGGAGGCCATGCTCATCGCAGAGGCTACAGGCCACCCCCGCGGCCACCTACCGCTGCCAGTAGTGGAGGCAACCACAACCACAACCGTGGCCACCTGTCGTTGACAGACAAGGAGAGGAGGAGGTTCGCTCCCCGAGAGCAGCAGGGCTGCCGAGACCCTCCTCAAATATGAGGAGGTCCCTGATCCTCTCGGATCAACCCGCTAGTCCACCTAGTGGTGGACTGTGCGGTAAGGCTCTGGGAGCCTGTAGGTCGCGGGTTCCAATCCCGTCGACCCCCCCTTCAACAAAGGTAAAAAAAATATTCACATGTTTTTTTTAATTATTTTTCCTAAAGTTAAACTTTAATTTTTAATTTTAATTTATTTTCTATAGTTTAACCTTTATAAATTAAAATTAAAATTTTTTAATTTGATTTTAATTTCTTTTTAAAGGTTTTTTAAAACTATATAAATTAAAATTAATATTTTTTTTAACTTTAAGGTTATAAAATAATTTTTTAAAATCATTTGTGGAGAGTTTTTTTTTTAAGATAAAAAGAAGGGGGGTATTTTTTTTCAAAAATCAAAGGGGGAAAGTGAGTAATTTTTTGAAAAGCAAATTTGGCATTATTGTAAAGGTGCATTTTTGGCTGCACCCGACACCTAGTGGGTCATTCCTGTGGGCACCTTTTTTTGTTGTATGTTGCATATTTGATTTCTTGCACTATAACATTAAAAGTTAAAATCAAATTCACTCCCTAAGTCCCCGGAATAATTAAAACCCATCCGTGCAATTTATTGCATTGCAACGTTTGATATTTGTGATACCTCTGGCCAGCACTTACAGGTAAATCTATCGTGATTGCGCTACTATATCCACCGCCTAATATAGCTGCCAAAACGACGTCTGATCTTGTTCTCTATAAATCTTCGGGGAGAGATAAGTTTGCCATTTTGCATTTTTTTACTCCATCTATTACCCTAATAGTTCTTGTGTTTAGGCATAAATCCTGACGAGATTTCTGAAATCCAAAGTGTTTAGGGGAAGTTACATCCCATGCATGTGGATTGCAGACTTTCTATGGTAGGTGCCATCAACAAGACTATTCCCTTTCAGTACTTCTTATGTACCACGTATTGTATGATATCTAAAAATCACCTATAGTTTCCCTCACATCAAGGCGGGTGATTTTTTTGATCTTTCTAAATACCTATAGTTTCCCTCATGTAAGGGCAGGTATTTAGTATAGTATAACGGCCTAGAAAAAGGTATATCGAAAGGGGGACCAATTGGTGTTATAAGGAACCTTCATCATGTCTGCAAAACTAATGACTGATTCTCATCAGTTGTTGAAAGGTCCTAATTTCACACCATAGAAAAACAAGATGAAGGCCATCCTAGCAATGGATGACTTATGGGATGTTGTATCTGGAGCAACAACCAGACCTTCATCTACTCCTGGTGCTACAGCTCCATCGACTGCTTAAAGAGACTTTGATAAGCTAGACAGCAAAGCAAAAGTGCTCATCTTGCTTGCTGTGTCTGATGAAGTCCAACCCCATATTGCTGACTGTGCAACTAGTAAAGTGGCATGGGATGCCCTTAATACTATATATGAGGGAAAGAATGATTCCACCATTATATTTCTTCAATCTCAATTACACAGTTTAAGCATGAAGTAGGGTGAGACAGTTGAATTCTTTCTTTGCAGAGTTTCTGAATTGAAAGCAAAGTTGAATTCTTTGGGAGAACCAATTGAAGACAAGCTCCTTACTTTAGTTGTATTGAGAGCTTTACCTGATTCTTATCGAGTGTTGATCACTTCCCTTCAGGTATCACAATGGAAAGTTACTTTTGTAGAATTGGTTAATATGCTTCAAGAGGAAGATGCACGCCAACTACAGTGAGATGATTCTTCTAACACTGCTCTCTACATTAACAAGAAAGGACAGAACCAGAAGAAGGGTAATTTTTAGAAGGGAGGGAATTCACAAAAGGATTCAAAAGGGAAACAACCTTAATAGAAAAAGAGATATTGCAAGATCCATGACAAATAAGGTCATGATACAAATAGATGTTGGCATAAGAATATGCAATCAAAATAGAAAGGTCAAAACAAACCATAAAAGAACAAACAAGTGAATGTTGCTGTTGAAGAATCTGACACAGATTCTGAGAGAGCCCACAAAGTTCTCATGACTACCACAGTGTCCAAGCAGACGGATCCTATATGGTATGTTGATTCCGGATCCGATAAGCACATGACTGGTGACAAATCGTGGTTTGATTCTTTTGAGGCCAAAGAGGGCAAACCTGTCACTATTGCTGATGATAAAACCTACAAGGTTTAGGGAGAAGGCACTGTTTCAGTCACTCTTCCTGATGGCAAGTGTCATATTGATAAAGTTCTCTATGTTCCAGGATTGGCAAACAATTTGTTGTCCGTCACACAAATTTTGGACAAAGATATGGTTGTGAACTTTAGTGTTGAGGGAGGTAAGAAGTGTTGTTCTATTACTAGGAGGGGTAAGAAATTTGCAACCGCTTCATATAAGCATGGATTATTTGCCGTAGATACTATATCTACTCCACATGTTGCCATGACAGTCTCTACAAAGGAGGCAACTTCCCTATGGCACAAGAGATATGGACATTTGAGTTCTGGTTACTTACTTGAGTTAAGTAAGTATGAGATGGTAAAGGGTCTTCCTTCCCTTTCTACCACTTTACCAATTTTCTCTGATTGCTTGGCAGGAAAGCAACATAGAGTGCCTTTTGAAAAGAGCTCTACAAGAGCAAATAAACCTTTGGAGTTGGTTCATACCGATCTGTGCGGTCCCTTCACTCCCAAGAGTTGTGGGGGTAAGAGGTATTTTCAGTTATTTGTGGATGATTACTCACGAAAGATGTGGGTATTCTTTCTTCAAGCTGAAATCTGAAGCATTTGGCTTCTTTCAACAATTCAAGAAATCTGTTGAGGAGTCAGGGACTTCTATAAAGACCCTCCACTCAGATCGAGGGGGGGAGTTCACCTCTAAATAATTTTTTGCATTCTTGAAATAAAATGGGATCACAAGACAGTTAACTACTGCTTATACTCCTCAACAAAATGGAGTTGCTGAAAGGAGGAATCGTTCCATCATGGAAATTTTTCGTTGCATGCTCACAGGAGCTAGACTTGAGCAACTATATTGGGCAGAAGCTGTCACCACAGTAGTATATCTATTGAATAGGGCACCCACAAAGGCCCTACAAGGAATGACTCCACAGGAAGCATGGAGTGGTAGGAAACCCTCCATTTCTCATCTACGCATTTTTGGATGTAAAGCTTTCATGCACATACCAAAATAGAAAAGGAAGAAGCTAGATGAGAAGACATTGAAGTGTATTCTTCTTGGCTATGATGAGCACTCTAAGGGTTATAATTTTATTGATCCCTTGACCAAGAAGATTCACATTAGTAGAGATGTAGTTTTTGATGATGCTTTCACATCAACAAACACATCAGATGTATACCTAGACCTTGTGGAAACTCAGGTTGTTAAATCTCCTTCATCAAAGGTTGGAGGTCCTTCTGGATCTTCTTCAACACCTAAGAATAAGAATCCAAAGTGGTATACAAATACAATCAAAGACTATAAGCTATATACTCCACCAGATTTGACTTTGGATAGGCCTCGTACTCGCAGCATGGCTCGACAAGAGAAAACTGTAACAGAGAATACTGGGGTTGATGATCTGTGTCAATATTTTGAAGAACTTTCTATAGATCCAACGAGAGATACAAAAGATATGGATATTGATAGTGATAAGGTGTTTATGTCTTCCATAGACGATCTTGAACCTGCATCAGTACAAGTTTCTCTCGATGAGCCTCAGTGGAAGGCTGCTATGGATGCAGAGTATAAGTCTTTGATGAAAAACAAAACTTGGAAGCTTGTCGATCTGTCACACGGAAAGAAGCCCATTGGCTGAAAATGGGTGTATAAATTCAAGTACAAAGCATATGGGACAATTGATAAGCATAAGGCCCATATTGTTGCAAAGGGCTATGCTCAAAAGGAAGGCATTGACTATGAGGAAACTTTTGCACCTACTACTCGGATGACAACAATTCGAGTTATTTGTGCTATGGCAGCACAGTTTGGGTGGAAAGTTCATCAGATGGATGTCAAAAGTACCTTTCTGAATGGTGATCTCCAAGAAGAAGTCTATATGACTCAGACAGAAGGATTTTTAGTGGAAGGCCAACAACAAAAAGTTTGCAAATTGGTCAAATCCTTATATGGCCTGAAACAAGCTCCTCGAGCTTGGTATATAAAAATGGACAATCACCTCCTACAGCATGGTTTTAAGAGATGTCCGTCATATGCAAACCTCTATTTCAAGAAACAGGGTTCTGAGATAGTGTTGCTTGTACTCTATGTTGATGATCTACTCATTACAGGGAGTTCAAAAACTATGATCTCTATTGTCAAAAGAGACTTGTGTCAATCTTTTGAGATGTCAGATCTCGGACTTCTCCATTACTGTCTTGGTCTGGAATTCAGCCAGAAGGAGCACTCCATCAAAGTGTCTCAAAAAAAATATGCCAAGACATTGTTGGAAAAATATCGCATGACTGATTGCAAGCCAATGGCAACTCCGATGGAGACTGGACTTCAGTTATCGTGATATGATGATTCACCTCAGGTAGATGGTACTCTCTATCGACAGTTGATTGGGAGTCTCATATATTTGACCAATACTAGGCCAGATCTCATATTTGCTATCAACTATCTTTTGAGGTTCATGCAAGAGCCTAAGACCACTCATTGGAAAGCAACAAAATGTGTTCTTCACTATGTCCGTGGCACAATGGAATATGGCCTAGAATACAAGAGGAACAACAAATTCTTCTTGCAAGGATACACGGACTCCGACTATGCCGGATCATTTGATGATCGCAAGTCAACTTCATGATATATTTTTCATCTACGATCCGGTCCTTTCTCTTGGCACAACAAGAAGCAACATGTGGTTGCTATTTCATCAACAGAGGTAGAGTATCACATCGCACGTGAAGTCGTGTGTGAAGTGATATGGTTGTGTCACATTCTGACAAGTATGGGTCATCCATCCAAATCTCCAATACACTTGTTTTGCGACAATCAGGGTGTTTAGAACCTAGTCAAGAATCCAGTCCATCATGAAAGAAAAAATCACATTGACACACAATGTCATTTCATTCGAGATGAAGTTTCGAAGCACCGAATTCAGCTTCAGCACATTCCCACCGATGCTTAAGTTGTAAACATTTTCACTAAGGCATTTGCACATGTCAAATTTGAATTATTTCGCAGCTCTCTTTGTATTGCAAAATGATGTAATCAGGGGGGATGTTAGTACAACTAGTAGTTCTTATATTACATAAATAATGTAATAAGGGGGGATGTTAGCATATTTTATATTTTAGCATATAGTTATTACATTATTATTGGGCGTATCTATTTATTTGAACGTCCCATTATTAATAGTGTGTTGCAGTTGATTAGTTCCTGATTCCCTGGACTAATCCTGGCACCATTTTGTATTATTTAAGCATCATATGTTTAATGAATGATTTGCTGTTTTACTCTAACAATATTACAATGGAGGAAGCTAAAACAAACACTTCTTAGCTTGTCCAAAATCACTTGTATGCATAGTAGATATTTGTGTCTCCACAATCTAATCACTACAAGTATCATTATCCTCATTATCATGAGTATTAGTGATACCTCTTCTGTTGCTAGGAATTTCTATTATGTCAAAGCTCTATCATAGGGATACTTTTCCAGCTCATATGATGACACACATATACTCAAATAATTTTCCCAAATTTTTTCCAACCTGTTACAAACTTTAGATTTCACAAAATATAGTGTACTAAAAACACTTTCATCTTCAATAGATCCCAAAATAATTGTTTGACATAATTCATATTAACCAAAATATTCATTGATCATATCTTGTAAGACACTACTTGGATGTAATTTTTTCCACAAATGTATAATAGAACCAGGCTCACGAGGGTTACTCAAATGTGACATTTGGCCAACCATTATCAATCCAAAATGGGATGACTATTGTGTCAAAATTTCTTTGTTGAGAATACCATTGATTTCAATACCTTTGACTTCCACACTTTTAGTAAAATGTTTAACAAGAGTGCCCATATATTTTATAAACAACACACTTATATTCAAAAGGATGAATCCCAAAAAATGGGGCTAACCACACCCATCACCTCAAGTAACTCATCCCTTTAAAAATTATATCTTATTTCTCTTGTCAATGATTTTACTCTTTTTATCAATTTAATCTTAATATTGTGTAAAACTACATCAAATTTGTTATGTCTTATGGGCATTTGCTCAACATACTCTATAATTATATGTGATTGCTTTTCAAAATAATATAAAGGTATCATATTTCCATGAAAATTAATACAAAGATGATCATTGATGTTGAACTTCAAAAATCTTTTTGGATCATTGATGTTAGTTAAAGTTTTCCAACTATCAAACAAAGGATCTATAAAATTTTCTTCAGACAAGTATATCCTATCAATATGCATACATATTTGTTTTCTCATCCTGATGAAATCAAAAATATAAATGGATATTTTTTATGCAAGTTTAATAAATGTATTCATTTTTTGCAACAATGGAAGAATAGCACATAATGTGAGAATTATTTCCAGGTCGGTCATACGATATAGCAAATATTTTGCCTTGTCAACTGTTAGAATTTCCCAAGAATAGACATGCAAAGCATTACAAGAATTATGAAGAGAAGAGTAGAACTGATTGATTATTCCATGGGATCAACTTTGTATAAATAGCAAAGTTGATCAATGCGAGTCGTTGGATTACAAAAACTCAACAAATATAAACTACTCTAAACTGAGAGTTCACCTGACTCATGGAAGAGTGGTAACTCAAGTAAGACTATCCTAGTAGAACTTAAGAGAACAAATATTTATTCTAACACCCCCCTTAAGTGATACTAGGGGTGAATGTAACAACAAGATATGAGTCTCGACAACAAGTCTTGATGAGTGAAGAACACAAGATTATACTGAGAGGGGGGTGAACGGTATAAGACCTCTTTTTACTTTTTCCTTTATACTTCAAAACAGTAAAGCAATATCAAAGCAATCCACAAAATCATCCACAAAGTGACACCAATTTTAACGTGGTTCACCCAGAATACTTGGGCTACGTCCACAAAATTTTTCTCTAAAAGTTATCTCAAATTTCTTTGGGAAACCTTCCCAATTACAATTTTTATGAGCCTCGGCTCAAAGGAGATACCTTCCCCCAATCTGAAATTATGAGCCTCTGCTCAAAGGAGATACCTTCCCCTAATCTGAATTTATGAGCCTCTGCCCAAAGGAGAAACCTTCCCCCAATATGAATTTATGAGCCTCTGCTCAAAGGAGATACCTTCCCCTCTGCTCTAGATATGATCCCTCAGAAGATCAACTATCTCTACCTCTTGCCAGCACGTGGAACTCCTTTCCATCGAAGACCTCCTACCCTCAATGCTTAGCCTAAGAGACCTCTGCCTTCTATGATCACATCCACAACAACTCAGCAACTTGTACCAAACACGGTCGGTCGGTCTAGTACAAGTCTTCCTATGTCCGTCAGATCTGTCCAACTCTTGAAAAAATCAATCCTCTATCCATAAGCCTTCTCAAATACTTGCCAAATATGTCCTCAGGTTCTCTAATAGAACCAATGTACCTCTGTCCTCAAGTTCTCTGATAGAACTATCAATCTCAGCTCACAAGTCCTCTGCTAGGACCTATCCAAATCTGCTCACAAGTCCCCACCGGAACCTGTCCAAAACCTTCTCACAAGTCCCCAACGGAACCTGTCCAAAACCTACTCACAAGTCCCCAACGAAACCTGTCCAAAATAGCTCACAAGTTCACCAAGAAAAACTTGCTTAGCATGAACCCACAAAGAGAATTGTTAGAGACCCAATGTGATTCATCAACCTCATAGAAGCATAAAGAGAATTTTTAGAGAATCAATATGTCCTATACTTAACTCCCAATCTCAATCTCAAATCTCAAATCTCATAGAAACATAAAGAGAATTGTTAAAGACTCAATATGTTCTATACTTTAACTCTCAATCTCAATCTCAAATCTCAATCTCAAATCTCATAGAAACATAAAGAGAATTGTTAGAGACTCAATTTGATCTATACTTAACTCCCAATATCAATATCAACTCAATCTCAATATCAAATGAATAAGATAGATGTAGTATGCTTTTCTCAAGAACATGAAACACAACCCAACAATTGCCAAACATGCAATATCTCATATAACAATGCTACTCATGTTCTTTCCACAACCAATATCTTTTCTCAACCAATTAGGGCTTTAACAAAAATTATTATAGACAAGGTTTAACCAACATCATTCAACTCAACATTAACCTTGAACCATTCAACCAATCATCACAAGAAAAGGAAACAAGTAGAAATCCTTTTCCCTGCAAAGATATTTGAACAAAATAGCCACCAACACAATATCACCAAATGCAAAGAATAACTTGCTCAAATCAACTCAATGGAGTAAGCCCAATATCATGAATCAAGTAAAGCAATAACTTGATCAAACAACCTCTATGGAAGCAACTCAACCATCAAACTCAAAACAGCCAACCAAGGGTTCCACCAACTCAATGCAAGTAGCTTGACTCACAAACCCTAGTGCACAAAGCTTCCACTATCTCAAACAAAAAATTATGCATTCATAAAAAACTCTCCTTAATGATAACAATGCATAAGTAGTCTTCAACAAACCAGAAAATAGGATTTACACCCAATCAAAGAAAACCTAGTTGAAAACCTTTTCACTCCAACCTTATTTCAGAAAACATACACCAATCATACTCATAAGAAGAATGTGCCCATACCTTATTTTGAGTAGAAGAAAATTGATCCTTAAAGCTGTCACCACACACAACCCTCAAACTTCCAACCAAGTTAGGGTTAGAACCAAGATAAATGAGCATATGAAAACTTTCCTTAATACACCTTTTAGATTCTCTTCTTTTGAAAACAACCACCAAAGAAGTCAAAAACACAACAACCAAAATTTACACCTTATATCTCCATTTTAAACTTTTAGCATAGCAAAAGACTAATCTCAAAAATACAACCAAAGAAATATCCCCTTATTTCTCCTATGTCTTTTAAACAATGCTAAACAATGCCAAAAATTATATCAAGAAATTAATCACACCTTAGAATGGTTGTCCTTGAAGAATCCGAAAATCGTGAAATGGCTGCCCTTGACGAATCCAAAAATCATGGAATGGTTGCCTTTGACGAATTCAAAAAATGTGGCACAAAATACGTTTTAACAAAAAAACGTGACTTAATCCATGCACAGCTCCCTCCGCGGGAATCAAAATGCAGACCTCTGCCTACATGTTGAGAAGCAACACACCCCCACTAAAAAATGAAGTTCCATCCTTTGAAAGTTTTTACTTTGCATTTTTTTAGCAGGGACCCTCTTGAGTTTTTCGGGTTTTAAATTCCAAATTTTGCTTGCCTCCTTCTTCAAGTTATGCATTTATCAAAGTATCTAAGTAGGCTTGCATGAGGCATAGTCTTCAATTTAAAACTTTTGAAAGATTGCATGTAAATGTATTAATTCATGTTAATGCATTTTTTATCTTAGTCCCTGATGGATTTTAGCGTTCCGTTTGCAGATTCGGATACCCTTTTGCCTTATTTGGATACTTGCAAAGTTTCATCAAATTCTGGGCCTGTTGAGTTTTGGTCATTTTTTTGCACCAAAAAGGCAAGGCATGAAAGTGTCACGAAATCGCGACGTCGCGATTTCGCGACGTCGCAAAATCACGACACATTGGAGAGAAAAGGCACAAGTCAGGGAAGTGTCACGAAATCGCGACGTCACGATTTCGTGACGTCGCAAAATCGCGACACGTTCCAAAGCAAGCAAAGGCAGGGCAAGGTTGGCAAAGGCAAAGGTAGGCTAAGGCAAGAGTGCCTTAAGTCCCGAAAGTGTCACGATTTCGCGACGCCTTCGGGACGTCGCGAAATCGCGACAAGAAATGAGCGAGTGCCTTAAGTCTCGAAAGTGTCGCGATGTCGCGACGCCTTCGGGACGTCGCGAAATCGTGACAAGAAATGAGCGAGTGCCTTAAGTCCCGAAAGTGTCGCGATGCCTTCGGGACGTCACGAAATCGTGACAAGAAAGGCGAGTGTAAGTGAAAGTGTCACGATTTCGATTGGGACGTTGAAATGCGACAAGAAAGAAAAGCTAAGTCAAAAGGGCCGCAAGAAGAAACAAAGGGAAGCAATAAAGGGAGAGCAAGAAGCGGTGGTGTCACGAAATTGTGACGTCGCGATTTCGCGACGTCGCGAAATCGTGACACGGTTGGACAAAGAGCGCCGAGGGCAGAAGTAGGTCGCGAAATCGTGACATGTCACATTTTCGGCCATAGAAGAGGAAAAGCAGCTAAGGCATAGGGAACGTCACGATTTCGTGACATGTCACGAAATCGCGACATGTCACGTTTTCGCGACTTGACAGGAAAGAGGCCAAAATGAAAAAAATAGCTGGAAACGTACACGTGTCACGATTTTTGTGACACGTGTCAGCACAAAGCAAGCCATCATATAATGTAAACTTTAGGGTTTCGATTTAACATTAGGGTTTTAATCTGATTTAATTAAAGTACTAATCCTTGTTTTGTCTTTTGCAGGAAGCAAGTCGGCACTTGCATGATAGCGGGAGTAATGGCGAGAAAGACAAAGTCAAGCGCAATTTAATCGAGGGCCGTCACATTAAAATTTGAGATGTCGAGAATTGCTGTTTCATCCAGATTTTATGGATCTGGTCGCAAAGAGACTTTATGGTGACTAAGCAGCCATCCATTTAATGGAATAGGTCATAAATTGACCGAAAAATGAAAATATCTATACACAGTTACCGGAATTTGCCGATGGATGCATTTAACAAAAATTTATGGCGGAAGTAATGGCGTGTAGAGATTTTCAATTCAGAGATGGCTCTACGAAGATGAAATGTCAGAGAAGTGGTGACTCATCCAAATTTCCCAGGGGAATTAATGAAGACATTTACACACGGTTGCGGGTGGATGCAAGTGGCATTAAAATTCTGCCTTCTCCATTTATGGCAAGTAACTGCACTGATTTGCAGAATGGTTAAGTTTTATCAAAGCTTTATTTTAAAAGGCCTTATATTGTAAAACCCGGGTAGTAGAGTTTAAGGTGATAAGATTTAGGGTTTGAGAAGAAGATATTTTTGAAAAGATCAGGGTCTGTCCTGAGTCTATAAATACTTCTTCTGGATGTAATCGCAGGAGGCGAAAACTTAGAATAAAAGGCTATTGAAGCAATTTCTTGCAAATCTTGTTAAATGCTTTATTCTGGACTTGGAGTTGATGTGCTTTTTGCTTTATGTGATAGCGTGGCCAGGAGCCTAATCTCTTTCAGATTGTGCTAAGTTCATTTTCTTTTGTTTTCATCTCGTTAAAGTTTATTAAATATATGTTGTAAATCCATGTTATCAAGATTAAATATTTTGTTGGGCTTCATTTGTTTTATTGTATGCTAAGGAAAACCACAGATTTAAGGTTGCTGTTCTAATTGCTCTGTCCTCACTTGTGTGAGCTATGCTACTGGTGAGAGATACCAATTTTAACCGACTTCCCTTCTGTTTATGATTTTCTTTCAGATCTGTTTCATCTCTGTCTTATGCTCTTAGTAGAAGGTGATCTTAGAAAAGTTGGACACCTTCTTCTTTGATTTGTTCTATTGTGAAGGTGATAGTATAAATAAAATTGGTAGTTTTGGTTTTACAGCTAAGTTTGATAGACTTCTCTTTCTGCCTTACCCTACTCTCTCTGTTCTACCGTGAAATGATCCATTTTTATTTTCTTTAAATTTGTCTTTTATTTAAATCTGCTGACATATAAAGAGCTAGATCAAAGAACTGATTTTAAATCTGATTATCCACAAAATGAACAACTTCCAAAAACATTACTTGAACAAGTCCGAACCCGTTGTAAGGTAACGAGACAGTCCATTTTGAAAACTATTCCAGAAGTGGAAAAGAGTGAATAGACATTCGACCCAACGCTGTAACTCACACCTTGGATAACTTGACAAGATCCTAAAGTGAGTGGGATTTATCCCTTATAAGTGTTATCAGAGTTTCATGCTCATTCTTCACAGGGTGTGTATAAAAGTCGGACCAACATTTAAAATGGCGCTAGAAGGAGGGCCAAGTTCAGTAGTCTATTAAGGATTGTAAGATTATAAGTTGCTTGTGAAAAGCTGGATTCTACATACAGGGTAACAAGGTCCCACCCCAGAGTTGGAGAGCTCCTTGTGCCTGAATTAGAAACTCCAAGAAGAAGTAGCCTCAGAAGGGCCAAGTCTCTGTCTGAAATAGTTTTATCACCACTGGTAGTTACTCCAACTACAACTCAGAATATCACCGTCAATCAAGTAGTAATGGCAAATTGGTTGGGTTCCACTGCCTTAAATATCTCGGGTATAGCCCATGACCTGCCCAGAAATCTTGAGAGATATCTTCCCAGATACAAGCATGATGGGACTAGGACAGCAGAAGAACATCTAGTTGCATTCAAGAATGCTTTGAAATTGTTAAATGTACAGCATGAAGATGTTGCTTGCAGATTGTTCCCGTTCACTCTCCAGGAGGGAGCTTATGACTGGTTTCTAAACCTCACTAACGATTCTATTACCGGTTGGAATGACTTGGAAAAGGTTTTTGTGTCACAGTTTGGTGAGGTAATAGATCCCGAGTATATTATATCAACGGTTTTACGGTATCAAAAGAGAATTAAGTGAATCTGTCAGATCTTACAATGTTAGATTTCAGAAGGCTTATGGTAGGCTGACTGGTTATTATGTGCCAAATGCAGACCTGGCATTAGATATTTTTAGAAATTCTCTAGATCCATTGACTTCGGTGTTCTTGAAAAGAGATCCCTCTATTACCAATTTAACGAGAGGCTTACAAAGAAGCTTTGGTTCTGGAAAGACGAGTTGGGACCCCAACCTTTAAATGCTCAACAAATTCCTTTGGTCACACAAGCTGCCCCTATTTTCAATCCCATACCACATCGAGATGATGTTGCCAGTGTGTCAGACTCTACCATCGGGAAATCCATTGGTTGTAACACCTGTTGAAAATATACGAGAACCCGGGTAAAGAAGGTGATAATGCAAGAGTTGAAGAAGTGTCAAAAATAGTCCAAAAGTTGGCCAATGATTTTTTGAGTTTTAAAAGGCGAGGTTTCTACTTGGGGAGAACTCAAACAAGTATTCCTATCAGCAGAATAGATTCACTCGGCCCCCATACGAACCCAATAAAGATTACAAAGGTAAAGGTCATGATGTAAATATTTGTGATTTGGCTTTGCCTAACTGGTGCAGAATACATGCTACTTCTCAGCACGGGGAGTTGGATTGTTTGGAATTTTGTAATGCCTTTGAAGCTTTGTCTGGGGAGTTGATTTCTCCTGAACATCAAAGAAATGCGGATGGCCCAAGTTCATCCAGCCATAGTGCAGCTATGGTCTTGGATTCTTTCACTTTCCCGGGTGAATATGAGAATGTAGTTGAAATGCCTATGGATGAGGTGCAGGCTTTTCAACAATACAGGAGGGACAACTACAACCTCAGAAACAGAAATCCGGAGCCCAACACTACATCTACCCCTCCGGACAACTCCCACAATGTTCCTCCAGATCCATCTTCAAGCAATAACCCATCTCCACCCAAGGGAGGAAATCCGAGGGGACCAGATGCATTTGTCCCTCCACTCAATAAGGGATATAATATAGTGGAGGACATGAAAAAGATCAAAGCCAACATCACTCTTCATGAGTTGGCCCAAATTTTAGAACAGAGGGATAACTTGATTAAAACATACTCTGGGCCTACTACAAAATCTTTGGACAGGGGAAAGAAGATGGCAAATGCAAATGTAGCCATGTATAAAGAGAAAACTGAGGTTCCACCTTTTCTACTGACTATTCGTATTTTTGGGAAAAACTTACACAACTGTCTGGTAGATTCGGGTGCTTCGACTAATGTTATGCCTTTGGCCATTTGTCAACAGTTGGGTTTGACCCCAATGAAGTCTGAAAGAAGAGTTGTCCAATTGGACAAATCGGAGGTTAAAGTAGTGGGTGAACTTTAGAATATTCATATCCAGTTAGCATCCGAGCCCAGGGCACAGCACATAATTGAAATTCAAGTGGTGGATATTCTTGTGGGGTACGGGATGCTTACGAGCGGGGATTGGTCGAGATCTTTGAATGGATACTTGGCAACTGACTTTTCACACATGTGGTTGCCATGGAAAGGAGTGGCAAACCAATTAAGGGTTGAAAGAGAACCCGAGATACAAACATACGATCACTGAATATAATGCAGAAAATGAGGCTTGTAAATATTGCTTGAGGTAGATATTGGAGTTTATAATTTAACAACGGGACAAAATGAGAAGTTTAGTAAAGCTCATCCTGTTCATAGTAATGAAGTCCGGACGCTTCATGTGGATGGGGCTAAATCTAAACAGGGTTACAGTACGGGGGCGGTCCTTAAAGGGCACGAGAATCAGACATATTTTATGTCTTATCGCCTACAGTTCCCTTGTACAAATAATTTAGCGAAATACGAAGCACTAGTATTAGGTTTGAAATTTGCTTTGGACAAAGGAGTAAGAAATATTCAAGTTTTTACAGATTCAGAATTGGTGGCTAATCAAGTTAAAGGTAAATTCCAATGCAAAGCATCTTATTTAAAAGGATACAAACACCGGGCTTGGGATCTTGTAGAAGATTTTGATGCTTTTAATCTGACACACATACCTAGAGAGCAGAATTCACGTGCAGATGTCTTGGCTTCTTCAACCGCAAGTTTGAAACCACTGGAAGAATTTAAATGGAACAAGTTTTTGATCGAGTTAGTCCCTTGTCCTTCAGTCCCAAATAATATAGATAATTTTTAGGTTTTCTCTGATGATCAGCAGATTATAAACTTTTTACAGAGTACTAACACATTTGAAAATGCTATAATCGATGATGGCCAAAGGGATACTCTGCTGGAGCAGTTAGACGATGACAGGGGAATAATAAGGTTGAAAGATAACAGAATTCCAAAAGGGATGGTGGAACTGGAGCGGCTCTTTGATGTTGACCAAATCAGGCAAAAGGTGAGTTCTGAGGATTCTATGGGTGTAACAAACAGTGAGACTGAGAACCTGAATGTGGGGACTGAAGAAGATCCCAGGCACATCAAGTTGGCTAAAATTTGTGATCCAGAAATAAAAAGAAATATGATTGATTTTCTTCACAGGTCCAAGGATGTTATGGCCTGGTCTTACAAAGACTTAAAAGTTTTTGATCCGAAAGTTTACACTCATGTTATACCTTTAAAAGAATTTTGCAAACCTTTTCGGCAAAAACAGAGGCATGTCAACGCTCTGCTAGAGCCCCTCATCCAGAAGGAGGTAGAAAAATTATTGAGTGCCGCCATTATTTTTCCCGTTAGGCATTCTACTTGGGTGGCCAATTTGGTGCCGGTCAGAAAGAAAAATGGAGAGATCCGCTTGTGTGTGGATTTTAGAAACTTAAATAAGGCATCTGAGAAAGATAATTATCCTCTGCCTTCCATGGATGAGGTGCTACAGATTGTCAATGGTTCGGAAATGATGTCTTTCCTGGACGGTTTCTCAGGGTATAATCAGATATTGGTTGACAGGGAAGACAGGATGAAAACTGCTTTCACAACTAAGTGGGGAACTTTTGCTTACAAGAGGATGCCATTTGGATTAATAAATGTCGGAGCTACGTTTCAACAGGCAATGGATCATGCCTTCAAAGGCTAAATGCATTGTTGTTTACATGGATGATTTAACGAGTCTTCTCTAAATCTCGGTTTGACCACATAAAACATTTGGAGTCTGTTTTCAACAAATGCAGGGAGTTCGGCATTTCTTTGAATCCGAAGAAGTGCATTTTTGGTGTAACGGAAGGAAAGCTCCTTGGGCACTTGATCACAAAAGATGGCATTTCCATGGATCCGGACGAGTTGAAGCCATATCCGGCATACCCTTTCCCAACTCTAAGAAAGAGTTGAGGTCCTTCTTTGGAAAAATTAATTTTGTCAGGAAGTTCATCTCCGGCTTCGCAGAAATAGTCAAGCCACTGAATGACATGCTAAAGGAAACTGCTCAGATTGTCTGGACAACAGAAGCTAAAACAGCGTTCCAAGAAATCAAGACTGCCATCAAGCAAGCTCCAGTTCTGGTGAGCCCAGATTTTAGTGCAGATTTTTACTTGTACACCTTTTCTTCTGAACACACACTTGCTGCGGTTCCGACCCAACGAAGAGAAACGGGGGAGCATCCAATTGCTTTCAAGAGTACCAATTTAAAGGGGGCTGAGCTAAAATATTCTCGCTTAGATAAACAAGCCTATGCCTTGGTGAGAGCGATTAAGCGATTCGGGCACTACATACTAAGAAGCGAGTTCATGCTATAGTTCCGGACCCAGCTGTTAAATACCTTTTAAGTCAGGACGAATTGGGTGAACTAAGAGGTAATTGGGTTACAAGGCTACAAGAATATGACTTAGAAATTTGGCCTACAAAATTAATAAGAGGACTTGGTTTGTCTCCGACACATTGCCGAAATACATGTACAAGAAGAAATTAATCAGTTAAATTCTGAATCTGATGACTGATATGGAGATATTATTCATCTACTGCAATTTGGAATTTGCCCATCTCACTTGAATAGAACCCAAAGGAGAGCACTAAAACTGAAAGCTGCTCATTATCTCCTCAAAGGAGGTAATTTGTACAGAGAAAATTATGCTGGCATTTTCTTAAGATGCATTTCTCAGAGTGAAGTCAATGAAGTGATGTCCAGTTTTCATGAAAAGTTAGGGGCAGGGCATTCCTCAGGATCTGCTACTGTGCATAAAATATTGAGAGCAGGCTATTACTGGCCTACGTTATTTAAAGATGCCCATCAGCATGTGAGAACTTGCCATCAGTGCCAAACTTTTGCATCCAAAGAGGCCAATCGGGCTCTACCATTGCAGCCTGTTGTAATAAATAAACCTTTTATGCAATGGGGACTTGATTTTGTGGGAGTGATAAACCCAAATTCTTCAGTAGGGCATAAGTATGTTCTAACAGCTACGATTACTTGCACAAGATGGGTCGAAGCAGCAGCCACCATGAGAAGTACAGCTCATGAAGTGATCGAATTTCTAGAGTCAAATGTCATAACCGAGGTTTGGGGTTCCTCTGGAATTTGGTGTGCGATAATGGACCAGCCTTCCAATCATTGGAGTTTGCGAGAATGGGCATACCGGATGGGGATAGTTATCAGATTTTCATCCAACTATTATCCCCAAGGTAATGGACTAGTTGAGTCCACGAATAAGAATTTAATGAATGCCATTAAGAAATCTGCAGCGGACAAACCCAGGACAATGGCATACATTATTGAAATATGCACTTTGGGCTGACGAGGATAAGATATAAAGTGGCTCTTAAGACTTCCCCATTTGCTTTGTTGTATGGTACTCAGCCCATTGTTCCCATCTCTCTGAAATTACCTACTTATCAATTTGTCTTAGACTATTTTGAGGATCAAGCAGATGCGAGAGGCCCGTGTTTTGGATCTAACTAATTTACAGGATGAACGACTCCAAGCCCTGGAACATTTCAGTCGGCACCAAGAAACCGTCAAGCGCTGGTTTGACAAAAGAGCCGAGTGAAAGCTTTCAGACTTGCAGACCTGGTGCTTCTATGGGACAAGGCCCATGAAAAGAAGGGTAAACATACAAAGTTGCAGCCGCTATGGATAGGGCCATACCAGATTGCTGAGATTCTAGGTAATAACGCATTTCGTTTACAGGACCTTGATGGTAATTTTTTGAACCTCCCTGTTAATGGTCAATACTTAAAGCATTATTTCTCAGTTGTTCCATCCAATATATCGTTTGAATGAGTCACAAAGAAGTTGTAACATGTGTATACATTGTAAATGAGCTTTAAAGTTTTATTTTATTTTATTTTATTTTAAAGGTCTGTACAGTGTTATTCAGTTTTATTTTATTTGTTTTTAAAGATCTGTGTTTTATCCTTTGGGGTCTGTACAAAGTTTGTTTTATTTTGTTTTATTTTATTTTATTTAAGTTTGTTTTATTTTATTTTATTTTGTTTATCCTTGGAAGTCTGTACAAAGTTCTTTAGCTTTTAAAATTCTGTTCTTTTTTTTAGTTTTTGCCTAGGCAGTAAAGAAAAGTCAGCCTTCTAAGATTGTTTTATTCTGAGTTCAAAATCCAGTGTTCATTATTCTAATTGAGAGATAGTCTGCTTAAACTGAGCAGTGGAACTATTTTGTTATTCAGAACAACAGTAGAAAGATGATTGGATTTTGTGTCTTGCTTGCCACAGTTATTTTAATTATAAAGAAACTGCTATGTTGTTTGGTTGGAGAAACTCCCAGGGAATCCAAGAAAAGTTGGTCATAAGAGGGGACTCTGATTCGTGAAATTATCTGAGTATCCATAGAGGCTATCAGTACCCAAGCTGAAGCAGTTCCAGATTGATGAAATATATAAAAAAAAAAATTGTTCTTTTTTTAAGGCTTTTCAGATTTCGGTATATTTCAAAGGAGAGAGAGAAGGTGAAAGTTGAGCAAGGCAACATAAAACTGGCACTCTGTTATTTCCTATATATATATAAAAAAAAAAAAGAAAAAGTTATGTAATCAAAGAGGTAGCCAAGGCTTCAGAGGATGTTTTCTTTTACCAAGTTGTAGATACTACCTCACAGTTGTGAATCAGGGTCGTGTAAATCTAAAGGGTAACTCTGTCGGGGTTGTAAAAGGCTAAACTAGTAAACAGAGCTCTACTCGGTTTCCCCTTTTACAATCTAGAAAAGCTGATCAATCCAGAGTACAACATTCGAAGGCCCAGTCATTCTTGAAGAAAGTTTTATACGCTTGTAATTGCACATCAGAAATCTTCCTTAAATGATTCAGCCTAGTATGTCCTTGGGAAATTTTGACAACTATCAGCTAGTAGTTAAATTATTTTGAAGAATATTTGTGGCAAGGCATGGTACATGGTCTATGTTGTTTTGAAACTAGAGTCCTGGGTTCTAAAATAGTGCTACTATTTTACCCACAGATATCGCCATTTGTTGAGAAGCAACACACCCCCACTAAAAAATGAAGTTCCATCCTTTGAAAATTTTTACTTTGCATTTTTTTAGCAGGGACCCTCTTGAGTTTTCCGGGTTTTAAATTCCAAATTTTGCTTGCCTCCTTCTTCAAGTTGTGCATTTATCAAAGTATCTAAGTAGGCTTGCATGAGGCATTGTCTTCAATTTAAAACTTTTGAAAGATTGCATGTAAATGTATTAATTCATGTTAATGCATTTTTTATCTTAGTCCCTGATGGATTTTAGCGTTCCGTTTGCAGATTCGGATACCCTTTTGCCTTATTTGGATACTTGCAAAGTTTCATCAAATTCTGGGCCTGTTGAGTTTTGGTCATTTTTTTGCACCAAAAAGGCAAGGCATGAAAGTGTCACGAAATCGCGACACATTGGAGAGAAAAGGGCACAAGTCGAGGAAGTGTCACGAAATCGCGACACATTCCAAAGCAAGCAAAGGCAGCAATGAAAGGAAAGGTAGGTAAGGAAGAGTGAGGAAAGTCAGATGGAGCTGGGATGTCGCGAAATCGCGACAAGAAAGAGGAGTGCCAAGTCGAAAGTGTCGCGATTGGATGCCTTGGGGTCATGAAATTGTGACAAGAAATGAGAGTGCTTAAGGTCCGAAAGTGTCACGATCTGTGAGCTTGGGACGTCGCGAAATCGTGACAAGAAATGAGGAGGCCAAGTCCGAAAGTGTCATGATTTCGTGAGGACGTCGAAAATCATGAAAGAAGAAAGGGAAAGAAGAAACAAAGGGAAGAAGAGAGAAACAAAGGGAGAGCAAGAAGCGGTGGTGTCACGAAATCGGAATGGCGATTTCGCGACGTCGCGAAATCGCGACACAGTTGGACAAAGAGCGCCGAAGGCAGAAAGGTCACGATTTCGTGACATGTCAAGAAATCGTGACATGTCACGTTTTCAGGCATGAAGAGGAAAAGCGACTAAGGCAGGGAAGGTCGTGATTTGCGACATGTCACGAAATCGCGACATGTGGGAATGTCCGAAATCGGCGACATGTCAGATTTTCGCGACTTGACAGGAAAGAGGCCGAAATGAAAAAAATAGCTAGAAACGTACACGTGTCACGATTTTTGTGACACGTGTCAACACAAAGCAAGCCAACATATAATGAACTTTAGGGTTTCGATTTAACATTAGGGTTTTAATCTGATTTAATTAAAGTACTAATCCTTGTTTTGTCTTTTGCAGGAAGCAAGCTGGCACTTGCATGATAGCGGGAGTAATGGCGAGAAAGACAAAGTCAGGCGCAATTTAATCGAGGGCCGTCACATTAAAATTTGAGATGCCGAGAATTGCTGTTTCATCCAGATTTTACGGATCTGGCCGCAAAGAGACTTTATGGTGACTAAGCAGCCATCCATTTAATGGAATAGGTCGAAAATTGACCGAAAAATGAAAATATCTATACACAGTTACCGGAATTTGCCGATGGATGCATTTAACAAAAATTTATGGCGGAAGTAATGGCGTGCAGAGATTTTCAATTCGAGAGATGGCTCTACGAAGATGAAATGTCAGAGAAGTGGTGACTCATCCAAATTTCCCAGGGGAATTAATGAAGACATTTACACACAGTTGCGGGTGGATGCAAGTGGCATTAAAATTCTGCCTTCTCCATTTATGGCAAGTAACTGCACTGATTTGCAGAATGGTTAAGTTTTATCAAAGCTTTATTTTAAAAGGCCTTATATTGTAAAACCCGGGTAGTAGAGTTTAAGGTGATAAGATTTAGGGTTTGAGAAGAAGATATTTCTGAAAAGATCAGGGTCTGTCTTGAGTCTATAAATACTTCTTCTGAATGTAATCGCAGGAGGCGAAAACTTAGAATAAAAGGCTATTGAAGCAATTTCTTGCAAATCTTGTTAAATGCTTTATTCTGGACTTGGAGTTGATGTGCTTTTTTCTTTCCGTGATAGCGTGGCCAGGAGCCTAATCTCTTTCAGATTGTGCTAAGTTCATTTTCTTTTGTTTTCATCTCGTTAAAGTTTATTAAATATATGTTGTAAATCCGTGTTATCAAGATTAAATATGTTGTTGGGCTTCATTTGTTTTATTGTATGCTAGGGAAAACCACAGATTTAAGGTTCAGGTCTATTCTAATTGCTCTGTCCTCACTGTGTGAGCTATGCTGCTAGTGAGAGATACCAATTTTAACCGACTTCCCTTCTGTTTATGATTTTCTTTCAGATCTGTTTCATCTCTGTCTTATGCTCTTAGTAGAAGGTGATCTTAGAAAGTTGGACACCTTCTTCTTTGATTTGTTCTATTGTGAAGCTGATAGTATAAATAAAATTGGTAGTTTTGGTTTTACAGCTAAGTTTGATAGACTTCTCTTTCTGCCTTACCCTACTCTCTCTGTTCTATCGTGAAATGATCCATTTTTATTTTCTTTTAAATTTGTCTTTTATTTAAATCTGCTGACATATAAAGAGCTAGATCAAAGAACTGATTTTAAATCTGATTATCCACAAAATGAACAATTCCAAAAACATTATTGAACAAGTCCAGAACCCGTTGTAAGGTAACAGACAGTCCATTTTGAAAACTATTCCAGAAGCGGAAAAGAGTGAATAGACATTCGACCCAACTCTGTAACTCACACCTTGGATAACCGACAAGATCCTAAAGTGAGTGGGATTTATCCCTTATAAGTGTTATCAGAGTTTCATGCTCATTCTTCACAGCATGTGTATAAAAGTTGGACCAACACTACGCAAAGCCCAAACGCAGCCTATGCTGCCACTAGCCCACAAGGGGTTAACAAAGTCTAAGACAGACTTCCTACCACTTCAACGAACAAGCACTTTGTAAGTTTTTTAAACATGAGCTCTCTTCTTTCGCGGCGTCAACAGAGCATCGATCATAGCCAAAAATTAATGCATTCGAAATTCTCAAGAGGAGTTAAACCTTAGGATCCTTCCCATATTTATAGTCCAATAGTGGACTTTAGAACACGTCGACGACAGAGAAACGTAATTTCGAATTTAATCAAAATTGCTTTCTAAAGGGTTTAAAAACCCTTAATTAATTTTAATAAATTAAGAATAAAAAAGGTTTAAAAACCTTTAAGTATTTTTAATAAATTAAAAATAATTTCTCCCTTAATTAATTAATTAAAACCTTGAAGGGTTTTAAATAATAATTAAATAATAAAGAGAACCTCCATTGGTTTTAATAAAAACCATTTAACTTAGTTTTAATAAAAACCTTATCTAAAAACCTTATCCAATGGAATCTCTTCGGATTCTCTTAAGAATATTCTCTTGGAATCTTTCACCTTTGAAGCCAACACATCCTCTTAACATTAATGCCATTTCCTTTTGACATCAATGACAACTCATAGACAAGGAGCTAGGATCTCAAACCCAAAAATGCCAACAATCTCCCCCTTTGTCATTGATGGCAAACCATGCTTCTCAACAACAAAAACTCAACATAAACAACTCCCCCTATCTTGAGGCTCTCCCCCTCACTCAAATATCTCCCCCTTTGTCATCAATGGCAAAGGGTCACCTTTGGGGCTCGGGACTAAGAATGAGCCTCTTAGCTTAGTCCCTCCCCCACCTCCTGTTGAGGTGATTAATTCTGGGGTGGGAGTAAAACTCCCATTAGGCACCGATCATCATCGGCGTCTATAACTTTCTTTCCGGGCCTTCTCTTGAACTCTTTGTCCATATTCCTATTCTTGTCACTGTTCTTATTCTTGTTCTCATCCCTGTTCTTGTCCATGCCTTGATCCTTGGACCTGATCATGCCACTGTTCCTGTTCCTATATTCTAGAATTTCAGCTCTACACTCTCTAGCTATGTGACCTTTATTGTTGCACTTATAACAAGTAACAATGTTATTTCTCTACGATAAACCTGATCTTTGAATCCACCAGTTCTGACCAAACCTGTTTTGGCCAACCCTGTTCTGACCAAAACTGTTCCTATTATTTGCCTTGCAATAAACTGCCTTGTGCCCAAACTGTTGACAATAGTAGCAATACCCTTGAAAGTAACTAGCACTTCTGAAACTATCATTTACCTTCTTCACTTGAGCCATGCAATGTGAAGCAATGTGACCAAACCTGTGACAAGCAAAACATTTGCCTTGAAACTTTCCTTTATTTGACCTCTTGGGTCCTGAAAACTTCTTCTTTTTCTCATTCTAAATTCTATTTTCTATTTCTGTGCATCTATCATTCAAGGACTCATGATCTGAAATACTTTCCTCATTAGAAATATCTTCCTTTTGGAGTCTCTTACTAGACTCTCCAACTTGTTCCTTGTGTGACTTAACAAAACCAAGGCCTGTTTTATCTGTTGTCTTTCTTTGACCTTTGATGAGTGACTTAACCTTTTTGGAGCTATCTTGAAACTTGTAAAGCTTATCCTTGTACTCTTTAGTTTCCTCTTTCAAAGAAGCCATTTTTTGTTCTAACTCACTATACTCAAGAACCTTAGACTCTAACTCATCCTTGAGTTCTTGTGTCTTAGCTATAGAGAAATCAAGATTTTCAATAAGATCATCTCTCTCCATACAACATTCATCTAACTTATCCTTGAGTCTAGAATTCTTCTTTCTTTAATTTTTCAAAGAACTAAGAGCACTAATAAGTTCACTCTCAAGATCCTTTATTTGATTTCCTTTTGAATCATCAAAGCCATTTTCAGATTTCTTATCACTAGAGGTGCTACCATTTTCAAAAACCATACATGCATCTTCCTTATAGTTTTCTGAAGCATCCTCATACATACTAGAAACAAAATCATTATTTGTGCAATCATCCTCAAGGTGACCAAAATTTCCACATCTAAGACATTTCATGATAATGAATCTATGTTTCGGTTCTTCCTCTTTTTTTGATATGAACAACATCTCATTTTCATTATCACTTGAAGAACTTTCACTATCACTACTAGAACACTTACTTGCTTTGTCTAGGTAGAAAATCTTCTTGTGCTTGTGAGAATACCTCTTTCCTTGATTATTGTGCTCATATTTGATCTTTTTGTGATGCTTGTCCTTTTTAGAATCCTTGCTCTTAGAATCTTGTTTATCTTCATCACTTTCATTCTTGGGAACAGTACAGTTAGTAGCATAATGACCAAACTTTCCACAATTGAAACATCTTACATTTTTCATACTTTTGTGCTTTCTAGAGAACTTGCCTTTCTTGCTGTAATATGCCTCTTCATCACTAGAAGACTCATCACTATCTTGAAGCTGTTTACCCTTGGATTCTTTTTTAGCCTTGAAAGCTGCCTCTTTCTTGACATCAACCTCCACTTGAGTTCTTAACTCAAATGCTGCAAGTATACTATGGAGCTCATCCTTTTTCAATTTATCCAAATATTTAGCTTCCTCAATAGCAAAAATATTTTCACTAAATCTATTAGGAAGAGATCTTAAAATCTTATCACAAACATCATTTTCAGCAAGCTCAAGACCTAGGTCTTTCATGGAGTTAACAACCTCATCCATACGAAGCATGTAGTCACTAATATTTTCATCATCATTCATATTGAGTTGTTCAAACATACCTTTGAAGTGTCTCAACTTTGCCTTTCTAACATTTGTATCACCTGTATGAACAACCTTCAACTGATTCCACATTTCACTAGCTATCTTGCAGTGAATCACTTTGGTGAGATCTATTTTCTGTAAGCCTTTCAGGATTGCATTCATTGTCTTTGAATTGTTGTGATGTAGGAGCATTTCTTCTTTAGTATTAGGACCATATTTAGGAATAGTGTACTCACCTTCAATCACTTCCCATACCTCATTCCCAAGTGCCATTAGATGAACCTTCATCCTTGCACTCCAAAGACCAAAATCTAACCCATCAAGAATAGGTGTTGCATTACCACTTGATGATCCATTGTGTTCTTTACTAGCTTTTCCTTCAAGCTATTAAAATTTCCGAAGGAACCTGGCTCTAATACTAATTGAAGAACACAAGCTTATACTGATAGGGGGGGTGAACAGTATAAGACCTCTTTTTACTTTTTCCTTTATACTTCAAAACAGTAAAGCAATATACCCAAAGCAATATCAAAGCAATGCACAAAATCACCCATAAAGTGACACCAATTTTAATGTGGTTCACCCAGAATACCTGGGCTACGTCCACAAAAATTTTCTCTAAAAGTTATCTCAAAGTTCTTTGGGAAACCTTCCCAATTACAATGTTTATGAGCCTCGGCTCAAAGGATATACCTTCCCCCAATATGAATTTATGAGCCTCTGCTCAAAGGAGATACCTTCCCCCAATCTGAATTTATGAGCCTCTACCCAAAGGAGAAACCTTCCCCCAATATGAATTTATGAGCCTCTGCTCAAAGGAGATACCTTCCCCTCTACTCTGGATATGATCCCTTAGAAGATCAACTATCTCTACCTCTTGCCAGCACGTGGAACTCCTTTCCATCGAAGACCTCTTGCCCTCAATGCTTAGCCTAAGAGACCTCTGCCTTCTATGATCACGTCCACGACGGATCGAGCAACTTGTACCAAACACGGTCGATCTGTCTAGTACAAGTCTTCCTCTGTCTGTCAGATCGGTCCAACTCTTGAACAAATAAATCCTCTATCCACAAGCCTTCTCAAAGACTTACCAAATCTATCCTCAGGTTCTCTGATAGAACCAATGTACCTATGTCCTCAAGTTCTTTGATAGAACTATCAATCTCAGCTCACAAGTCCTCTGCTAGGACCTATCCAAATCTGCTCACAAATCCCCATCAGAACCTATCCAAAACCTGCTCACAAGTCCCCAACGGAACCTGTCCAAAACCTGCTCACAAGTCCCCAATAGAACCTGTCCAAAATAGCTCACAAGTTCACCAAGAAAAACTTTCTTAGCATGAACCCACAAAGAGAATTGTTAGAGACCCAATGTGATTCATCAACCTCATAGAAGCATAAAGAGAATTGTTAGAGACTCAATATGTTCTATACTTAACTCCAAATCTCAATCTCAAATCTCATAGAAACATAAAGAAAATTGTTAGAGACTCAATATGTTCTATACTTTAACTCTCAATCTCAATCTCAAATCTCAATCTCAAATCTCATAGAAAAATAAAGAGAATTGTTAGAGACTCAATATGATCTATACTTAACTCCCAATATCAATCTCAACTCAATCTCAATCTCAAATGAATAAGATAGATGTAGTATGCTTTTCTTAAGAACATGAAACACAACCCAACAATTGCCAAACATGCAATATCTCATATAACAATGCTACTCATGTTCTTTCCACAACCAATATCTTTTCTCAACCAATTAGGGCTTTAACAACAATGCTTATAGACAAGGTTTAACCAACATCATTCAACTCAACATTAACCTTGAAGCATTCAACCAATCATCACAAGAAAAGGAAACAAGTAGAAATCATTTTCCCTCCAAAGATATTTGAACAAAATAGCCACCAACACAATATCACCAAATGCAAAGAATAACTTGCTCAAATCAACTCAATGGAGTAAGCCCAATATCATGAATCAAGTAAAGCAATAACTTGATCAAACAACCTCTATGGAAGCAACTCAACCATCAAACTCAAAACAACCAACCAAGGGTTCCACCAACTCAATGCAAGTATCTTGACTCACAAACCCTAGTGCACAAAGCTTCCACTATCTCAAACCAAAAATTATGCATTCATCAAAAACTCTCCTTAAGGATAAGAATGCATAAGTAGTCTTCAACAAACCAGAAAATAGGATTTACACCCAATCAAAGAAAACCTAGTTGAAAACCTTTTCACTCCAACCTTATTTCAAGAAAACATACACCAATCATACTCATAAGAAGAATGTGCCCATACCTTTTTGGAGTAGAAGAAAATTGATCCTTAAAGCTGTCACCACACACAACCCTCAAACTTCCAACCAAGTTAGGGTTAGAACCAAGATAAATGAGCATATGAAAATTTTCCTTAATACACCTTTTAGCTTCTCTTCTTTTGAAAACAACCACCAAAGAAGTCAAAAACACAACAACCAAAATTTACACTTTATATCTCCATTTTAAACTTTTAGCATAGCAAAATACTAATCTCAAAAATACAACCAAAGAAATATCCCCTTATTTCTCCTATGTCTTTTAAACAATGCTAAACAATGCCAAAAATTATATCAAGAAATTAATCACACCTTAGAATGGCTGTCCTTGAAGAATCCAAAAATTGTGGAATGGCTGCCCTTGACGAATCCGAAAATCGCGGAATGGTTGCCTTTGACGAATCCAAAAAATGCGGCACAAAATACGTTTTAATAAAAAAACGTGACTTAATCCATGCACAGCTCCCTCCGCGGGAATCGAAATGTAGACCTCTGCCTATGCAAAGCCCAAACGTAGCCTATGCTGCCACTAGCCCACAAGGGGCTAACTAAGTCTAAGACAGACTTCCTACCACTTCAACGAACAAGCACTTCGTATGTTTTTCAAACGCGAGCTCTCTTCTTTCGCGGCGTCAACAGAGCATCGATCGCAGCAAAAAATTAATGCATTCAAAATTCTCAAGAGAAGTTAAACCTTAGGATCCTTCCCATATTTATAGTCCAATCGTGGAATTTAGAACACGTCTGCGGCAGAGAAACGTAATTTCGAATTTAATCGAAATTTCTTTCTAAAGGGTTTAAAAACCCTTAATTAATTTTAATAAATTAAGAATAAAAAAGGTTTAAAAACCTTTAAGTATTTTTAATAAATTAAAAATAATTTCTCCCTTAATTAATTAAATAATTAATTAATTAAAACCTTGAAGGGTTTTAAATAATAATTAAATAATAAAGAGAACCTCCATTGGTTTTAATAAAAACCATTTAACTTGGTTTTAATAAAAACCTTATCCAAAAACCTTATCCAATGGAATCTCTTCGGATTCTCTTAAGAAGATTCTCTTGGAATATTTCACCTTTGAAGCCAACAAATCCTCTTAACATTAATGCCATTTCATTTTGACGTCAATGACAACTCATAGACAAGGAGCTAGGATCTCAAACCCAAAAATGCCAACAATGAGGTACTCATGTACAATGAATTTATAGAAGAGATGGTAAAAAAAACCACATGGGAAAAAACCATCTTTCAAGAAGAAGAAGAAGAGGCATGTCTTCGGATGGCGAAGATTGTCCTCTATTGAAGATAAAAAAAATGAGTCCCGACAATATTGCCTTATTAGGTACTCATGTACAATGTACTTACATATAGGAGAGATGGTGAAAAAACCACATGGGAAAAAACCATCTTCCAAGAAGAAAAATAACAATAAGAAGAAGAGAGAGGTGAAAACCTCTGTGCACCCTTCTAATGCAACTGCCTAACCCCAAGTTTCTCTCACAACTGAATGTAATGCGGAGAAGGAAAGGATTTGGTGAAGATGTCTACAATTTGATTTTCTGTGGGAATGTACTCCAAGTTTAGATCCCCTTGCTGAATATGTTGCCGAATGAAGTGCATGTGAATCTCAATGTGCTTTGTGCACTGATGCTCAACTGGATTGTGGGTAATATGAATTGTGCTTTGATTATCACACCAAAGGGTAATGGGTTGGTCATGAAAAAAACCAAATTCCCTTAGTATCTGATGAAGCCAAAGAGCTTCCTAACTGGCAAAAATGTTGCCCTGTATTCTGCCTCTGTAGATGATAATGCTACTGCTTGTTGTTTTTTGCATGACCAAGCAATAGGTGAAGAACCAAGACAAAAAACATAGCCAGACATGGAACATTTGTCTTCAACCGAACCTGCCCAATCAGAATCTGTGTAACCAATGATATCCATGGATCCTCCTTCATATAAGAGCCCATAGTGAGTAGTTCCTTGCAAGTAGCGAAGTATTCTCTTCGTTGCTTGCCAATGGCTGAAATGAGGTTGATGTGAGAATCTAGATATTAAGCCAACAACATATGAAATATCTGGGTGAGTATGAGTGAGGTATAATAGACTTCCTACAAGTTATTTGTAGAGAGTAGCATCACATAGAGGGGACTTGCAGGAAGTATTTAGAGTGACTCTAGACTGAAAAGGTGTGGAAGAAGGCTTGCAATCAGTCATCTTAAACCATTGAAGAAGGTCTAGAGTATATTTTTGTTGACACAATGAAATTCTTGCATCTTTTTGAGTTATCTGAAACCCAAGGAAGTAATGAGCTAAACCCAGATCAGCCATCTCAAATTTCTCAGAAAGGGAGTCTTTGATAGTCTAGATGTGAGAAATGGCACTACCAGTGAGTAGTAGATCATCAACATAGAGAAAAAGTATGGTGATGTGTTCTTCATCCCTCCAAATATAGATTGTTGCATCAGAATCACAATGAGAAAACCCTGAGGAAAGAAGGAAGGAGTCCATTTTTTCATACCAAGCTCTAGGAGCTTGTTTGAGACCATAGAGAGATTTCCTTAGTCTACAAACAAGAGAGGAATCTTGAATAAATCCAGCAGGTTGTTCCATGAATATTTCCTCTTTTAAGTCACCATGCAAGAAAGCACTTTTAACATCCATTTGAAAAATTGGCCACTTTTGGGAAGCAGCAAGTGCCAGTACCAGCCTAACAGAATCCATTTTTGCAACTGGTGCAAAGGTTTTAGAATAATCTATGCCTTCAATTTGTGAAAAACCTTTAGCTACCAAGCGAGCTTTGTGTTTGTCAATTTCTCCATCAGGTCCATACTTAGTTCTGTAAATCCATTTACAGCGAACCAATTTTCTCCCTTTAGGTAGAGGGACTAGATCCCAAGTTTTTTTTTTGATTAAGGAAGAAAATTCATTCTCCATGGCATTATCCCATTCTTTTATACCAGTTGCTTCTTTGAAGGATTGAGGATCTGTGGAAATGGACTGACAGACAAGACCAGAACCCATGGAGTTGCTTAATATGGATGATGGAAGATTTTGGATGTAAGGAGTGGCCTCTTGAACAATGGTGCGGGCCCATTTTGGCATTGTGGAAGGAGTAATGGGTGTGGCAGGACTTTGAGTTGGTGTTTGAAGTATAGGATCTTCATTTTGGTTATCTAACTCAAGGATGGGATCTTCATTATATTGAGGCTCAAATATTGGAGATGGCTCGAGAGAATCAATGTTGGAAGAAGATGATTGAGGATATTTATAAGGGAATGTTTCATCAAATTGAACATTTTTGTGAAAAAATATTTCATGAGTTGTGGGATCAAGGAGCCTGTAGGCTTTCATTTCCTCACAATAACCAACAAAGATGAGTTGCTTGCTCTTTTTTTCTAGAGCCTTCCTCTTTTTCTTTGGGATATGTGCCCAAGTAGTACACCCAAAAAATTTGAAAAAAGAGACATCAGGTTTTGAGCCAGTCCATGCTTCCTCTAGAGTCAAATGGCCAAGAGCTTTATGAGGTGTGCAATTTTGAATATAATTTGCACAGTTAATTGCCTCAGCCCAATAAACTGCTGGAAGATCTCTTGAGTGGAGCATACAGTTTGCCATTTCTTTTAGAGTTTTATTTTTCCTTTTTGCAATGCCATTTTTCTACGGATTATGGGAGACTGAATGTTGATGAATTATGCCATGAGTTGAGAGAAATATGGAGAACTCATTACTGAAGTATTCCCCCCATTATCTGTATGAATTTTCTTGATTTTGCAAGTAGCTTGATTTTCAACTAAGGCCTTAAATATTTTGAAGTGGGATAGAACCTCACTTTTGTATTTTAGAAAGTAGACCCAAGTTCTTCTTGAAAAATCATCAATGAAGGTTAAGGCATATTTTTCTCCTTTGAAAGAAGGCTCTGGAAAGACCATCAAGTCACTATGGATTAACTCTAGAGGGGATGAGACTCTTTGAGAACCACTTGGGTGAAAAGGATCTTGATGTTGCTTTCCAAGAGCACATCCAGGACATACTCCATCAATAGAAGAAACTTTTGGCAATCCTGTTACCATTTCATGAGTATTCAACTCCTTTAGATAGCTATAACTGAGATGTCCAAACCTCTCATGCCAAATTTTGCTTTCAAGATCTCCATGTGCAACAAAATAGGAGGCCCCATATAAATTTTTGAATCCCTTGAAGTAAAATAGGTGAGTGTTATGGTCAATATCTCCTTGAGCTATGATAGAGTGTGGTTCTTGAAAGTCTCTTATCTCAACTCCTATTGGTGAAAATAGAACTGTTTTACCCTTTGCAAAAGTACAAATATGATAGATGGAGAGGATATTTGTAGCTATATTTGGGACATAGAGAACATTATTGATACAACCACCATCAATGGATATGTCACCTTTTCCTTTGATCGGGATAAAGGATGAGTCACCAACTTCTATGCTACAAGTTGAGCTGGAGGAGATTGAAGTGAATGACTCATGTGATGAAGTCATATGATGAGTTGCTCCTGAATCTAGAACCCAACATTTTGATGAAGTTTTTATAGCTTTGCCTTGAACATTTAAGGCTTTTCCTATCTGCTTCTTAGTGTCTATCTTGTGATCCTTCATTGTTGCCTCTAGTTGTTGAAGTCTTTTCCAACATTTGTTCCCAGAATGACCATCCTTTTTGCAATGTGTACAAGTTATGGGGCCTCTTTCTTTCTTTTTGAATTTTTATTTAGTGGTGGTGGATGCTACTAATGCTTTTGAGGAAGAGGGAGAGATCTCATATTTTGCAAGTTTTGTTTCCTCTCTAGTTAGCCTATCACAAAACTCCTCTAAAGAGGGCATTTTAAAACTTGTACCAAGTGCATCTTTTGTAGACAAAAAGGTGGTTGCAAAAATTTGAAATACTCCATTTAACTTAGAGAGAATAAGATAGATGCATTCTTCTTTTATTTTATTCTTGCCACTGCCTTTTAATTGAGTGAGGACCTCTTTAAATTTGGTGAGAAAGTCAACAATATTGCTGAAGTCTTCAGGAGATAATGTTGTTAACTCTGCCTCTAGCTGCATTGACCTTATTTGATCCACTTTACCAAACAAGTTCTTTAGTTTTTTCCAACTCTCAAATGGAGTTTTACATTCTGAAATGTGAAACCATAGGCTTTCATTTACATTTGTGCTTATAATACCCATTGTTTCATACATCTTTCCTTTATGAATAAATTTTTCATATTCCTTTTCAAATTCAGGTTGCTCTTCTTCTAGTAAGTGTGTGAGCCCTTTTTGAGAAATGAGATTTAATATCTTTGGTTTCCATGTGTGATAGTTATGAGGGGTGAGTAGATCAATTGTATTCATTTTTTCCAAAGAAATTTGAAGTGAACCAATAATCCCCCCTTTAACTTCAAGAACTTCTTAGAGAATACAATGATGCACTAGCAGAAACACCTGTTTAATGAAGGTAGCAGAAGCCCGACCTTTATACCAATCTCTTCAATTTACCCACCCTTACATGAGGGAAACTATAAGTAAATGAGGAGAATTGATACGTGGAACATAGGCTTATGAAGCAAGAATAATCAGCCAGACCTCTATACCGAATCTTCTCAATTACCCGCCCTTACGTGAGGGAAACTATAAGTTAATGAGAAGAACGATACGTGGAACATAGGCAATTATTAAATATTTGGGCCAAATTTGATGTGCTCTTTGAAAATATTTTAATTTTTGCTTGCTTGAGTGTTCAAATGTTCATGTGTTTTTAAAAAAAATAGTTATGCAGGTAGAACATTTAGAAGATGCTGAAATTGAGATGTAAGCAACAATACCAAGTGGCAAAAAAGGTGCCAAACTTAGACTTTACCACCAAACTGTCCTCCTATAGCTGCCTACTTAAAGGAATGTAGCAAAAAATGAACTTTTGTGAACAAATCCAAGGACCAAAATATGCAAGGACCAGCACTAACAACCCCCCTGAAGTCTTCAAGATAGGTGCAAGAAGTAGCACCTCAAAAAAAATCCCTCCCCCCAAAAAATTGTATTAATGAGATTACAATAGACTCTTTCACTCTTTGATAGCCTTGGTATAGGCTCAAGAAAATAGTGAAAAAAGAGTCATAGATTTGAAACCCAGAACAATGATCCTTCACTTTGAGAGCCTGAAGGTTACAATTTTGTAGAGGAAGAGCACTTAGAGTCAAAAAATATGACTCTTTACAATATACTATTTTCAAAGGAAAATAATAATAAACCAAAATATATTAATGCCTTAGAGTATAAGGCTATCAAGAAATCTAGTGGTGAGATCTTTTGACTGCATCATGTCAGAGTAATCGATGCAATGCATTGATAATAGTAGGTATATATTACAATGCATTAGGCTTAGAATAGCCTAGATAGGACTAACAACCTAACAATATAAAGCTAACAATATATGCGCTAACAACTATTGTTAGCGTAACTAACCTAGGATAGAAAGTAATTACCAAATGAGGTAATAGGTATAGTTACTAACATAGTAACTCTAACATCCCCCCTTATTACATTATTTGGGTAATAATATAACTACTAGCTACACTATCATCCCCATACAACAATATTTGAGTAAAGTATATAACTGTCCCAATGCAATGAAGAAGAAGAAGAAGAAGAAAATAAATGAAAGAATGGTGGCTCGTGCTTTGTCTTTGGCTCTGGCTCTGGCTCATGGCTCTAGCTCTAGCTCTAAGCATACCTCTAGATTTTTACCACTAGGTCTATCTCGAGATCTGCCTATGAATCTACCTCTATATCATTGCCTCTGGATGTGCCTATAGATCTACCTCTGGAACTTTATCTTTGGGTTTATCTTTAGGTCTGTATCTGGGTCATTATATCTAGGACTACCACGGTTTGTCACTAAATTTGCTTCGGGGTCTACCATAGGTTTTACATTTTTAGTAGAAGCCATACAATATTTATTTCATCATGGTCCATTGTGTGAGATCTATCCATCCACAATCAATATGAAACTTGTTGGCCATTTTTTCTTTGTACCAACAACTGGAAGAAGAGTGATTCGTACATCCACATGAATCACAAGGATGTAATTTCCAACATTTAGTTGCAACATGTCTTGTATTTCCATAATGACTACAACAATGCTTTTTAGGAGTTGTAGGAGATTTAGGTTTTACAAACATGGAATTACTGGTACTTGCATGTCCAGTATAGCCAAGGCCTTCATTCTTTGCCCTGACATTTAGCATTATTGGAATTTTAATGCCTTGTTCATGTTTACCTAATATCTCACCATTGAATCCCATTTTATTCATCAGTTTGGATCCATATCCTTTGGTGTGTTTTTCAAAACACCCAATTTCACCATCCTCATAGATACTTTTAACAATATGGCATTTGTCACTATTGATGAGATTATGGTGCTCATTTTTAGGAGGTTCAATTTTTAAGTCACTAGTGTCATAAGAAAAATCTACTACTATGATGAGATCACCTGTGCTACAACTAATATCTACCATAGAAGATAGGAGGTTGCCTGTATCACAATAAGCATTGGCCATCATGGGCTTAAGGTCACATGTGTCACAACAAGCAATAGCCACCATGGTCTGAATGTCACTTGTGTCACTATAAGCATCGACCTTTATGGGTTTGACCTTTGTTTCCTCACTAATGTCCCTTTTATGTTGTGCAATATCAAGAGCATAAAATGACATGTATATTCCCATTATAGCGCCAATAGGGATTAGAACACCATTTTTTTGCATGTCTTCACAATACGTAGAATCATTGATTATGGCATCTACACCATTCTGTAGTGTGAGAAATGTGCCATCTTCATAATAATCCATCCCATCCATGTGTGGGAAAAAATATGGGTCTTTAACTAATTTAGAAACATTATTTGGTTTTGGGATAGTTTTCTTCTTTTATCTACCCATTCTTAAGGTGTTGGTCTCTGCCGAAAATGCACCTTTTACAATAAAATTTTGCAAAAATAATCTGACTAAGGTGTGTGTCAGTGCCAAAAATGCACCCTTATAAGTCTTCCCCCCTTGTTTTTGCAAAATTATATCCTCCCTTTGATGCAAAATAGGAGATAGTGGAGAGAAAAAATGTTATCCCCCCTTAGTGCAAAAATGCAACTAGAAAACTCCCAAGGTTTTTACAATGTGCCCCCCTTTAGTGCAAAAAATATTGTAAAAATCCCCCCTTTGATTACAAGGACTTCAAACAAAACAAAAGTTTGCTATTTATGAAGCCTAAAAAGGAGATGAGATTTGATGATTTCTGCCTATCAAATAACCAAGGGGTCCTCCTTTTATGCACTTTGCAAATAATTTAATTTAAGCAACAATTTTAATTAATAATAAAAAAAAAAAATTAAAAAAAAATCAATTAAATTATAAAAATAAAATTGATTTTAAAAACAAAATGATTAAATTATTAAAAAAAATGAAAAATCTTAAATTAAAAATAAATTTTGCAAAATAAACATAAAAAAGTTACTAACATAGTAACTCGAACACATCATGCTTCTCTATTTTCTAGAATTCGAGACGAATTAAGCTGCTCCTTGAAAGGTGTTGATGGCACGTTTTCAAAAAAACTTTAAGAAATGACTTCTGTGATGACAAATCTACTTTTAAAAAAAACAAAATTTGTACTTGGTGGCTTCCCTTGGAGAGTGGCTGCATCTTGAATGAACAGGCATCGTATCTCGAATCAACGTTCTTTGGAGTATCATTGAAACTATTTGGAAAACGCAAAGTGCAACAACTTGAGGTAGCACCTAATGATGAGAACGCAGGGAGCTACAATGCCTTTGAGGCTTCTGATCAGTTCTCTTTGGTGATCGAACCATGCAAGGGTGCAAAGGAGAACTGAAACCAAAGCTAATCAGAGTGGTCACTTAAATGGCCCTCAAGATTCAATTGACCACACCTTGGAGTGTTGTTTGGTGCATAATGAACATCTAGTCATGTTGAGAGACACCTATAGCATGAGCCAAGCTAAGGATAGTTGTCGAGTGACTTTCATTTCTCAATGGGTGAAAGACGACATCAATATTATTGCACCAATCTAGTTTTAGATGGGCACATCGAGTTGGATTCTGAAGGACAAAAGATGACACACCAATGTCACTGAATAGATAGGCACCAAGCTGACTATCACATGAGCCTAATATCTTGTAGATCTCCCTCAATGGGCAAAATATGATGCACCAATTTTACCGATCATATAGGTACCAAGCTAACTGTCGTAAGATCCAAATACTTCACAGAATAGTAAAAAACCTGCGATAAGAAACATGAAAAAAATAATAATGGCAACCACATAAAATACCAAGCTGCGTAGTCTTGATTTGAAGAGTGTGTCATCAGTGCAAGGGTTGGGAGAAGCTGGTTAATGGAATGCAAACATGCTCAATACCTTGATTTTATTTATAACATAAAATGGACAATCATTTGACTAGTGTAACATAGAATGTATTTACACTAATCAATATTTTTAGATATAAAGACTTTAAGACTATTGACAAAGATTGTATTGCTTCTGAGTTCATACGCAGCTTGGAGAAAAAAACTCAAATACCCTTGTTGCTTTTCTATATCATGCTTTCAACAAAAAAAATTATTTTGTTGAAAAAAATGGCTTGTGGATAGAAAATATGACTACTCAATAACCTTTAAGCAAGTAGAGTTAGCCAAAAAAAACTATCCAAAGAAAATGAACCAGTGCCTAGAAAAAACCTTCAAGAGAGAATGCTTAGCAAAATCTATCCTGCTCTGGTACCATGTTAGAATTTCCCAAGAATAGACATGCAAAGCATTACAAGAATTATGAAGAGAAGAGTAGAACTGATTGATTATTCCATGGGATCAACTTTGTATAAATAGTAAAGTTGATCAATGTGAGTCGTTGGATTACAACAACTCAACAAATCTAAACTAGTCTAAACTGAGAGTTAATCTGACTCATGGAAGAGTGGTAACTCAAGTAAGACTATCCTAGTAGAACTTAAGAGAAAAAAGATTTATTCTAACATCAACTGCCCTATGATTTACATACATAAACCCTGCAAAAGATTGATATTCTATAAAAACTTTGTATGCAGGCTGAAACAATGAAATCCACCTAGTATCTACATATTTTAACAATGTTCTACCTTTAGTAACTCCTAGTGTAAATTTTTGAAAATCTACAAATATTTTTGGACTGTACAAAAAAAAAGCCTGTATTTCACGTACAAGTTCTTCCACTCTTGCAACATTTTCAAATGTGCTCATAATTTTGTATGCAAGATTCATTCTATGAGCCATGCAATGAATGGATATCAAACATGGGGTAATTGATATCTAAATTCTAATATAAATACCATTCTCGTGTCCTTACATTGTAGCAGCACCATAAAATCCAATACATATTAACTTTATGGCTATTTATATATCATTCATTCCAACAATATCCTTTAAACTAGTTACAACAACATTATAAATATTTTACACGTATTTTTTCACCATATTATATAGTGCTAGTAAATGAGGTTGCTTTAAATAATTTTACAATGTGTACACATGCATGCAAATCCAATATGTATTGTCAATAGTCATCACCTTATCAATTGAAAGTAAAATGAATTTAACATGTCTTAGGTCCTCCTTCTTAATCAATGATAAATATCTTACCATTTCCCAACCACTTCGATTTGACTAATGGAAAATAGGAAGGTTCTACACATCAGCTAGTTGAAACATGTCCTTATAATTAATAAAATTAGACATGGGTATACCATTTTTAAGAATACTATATACCATAGCAAACTAAAAACTTTTGAAGCTAAAGTGATTTTATCAATTTTTTTAAATTGGGCTTGAATCGTTCCACCTTTCTCAATAAGAGTTTGTTGTAGTTTCATTTATTTCATACTCTTATGCATATATGACATGCATGCATTCCATTGCATCCTTCCACCTAATTATATTCTTTTTTTCATCACTTTATTTTACTATTGAATAAACTTTCCCATAATATTTTTCTATTGTATCTAGCTTAAGTTGCAGCTTATGATCCTTTCCTTGTTTCCAACTACAAATTATGCATCTACATTATGTTAATATGGAATTTTTGTTCTCTAGGTAGACTAGATTAATAAAGGGGTATGTTTATGACCATTCAAGTTGAAGTATCATTCCAATAGTCCACCTAGTTAACTTTCTACGTTTAGGTTTGTGACTAGAAGATTCCCCAAAAGTCTGCATTTTATTTGAATGATCATTTTCTTTTTCAATTGGCATGTCAGTTTGAGGAATCTCTTCAAGTGGTTGTTGCATGTCATTGTTAGGAAAATTTTTATGTGGAGGCATCTCATCCTCGATAATATCTTCAAGTGGAGGTATATCAGGGTCAATAGTGTTTTTTGTGTACAATGGTGTTCTATATCATTTTCTAATGTAAAAAGGTATTATATTAAAGAATTAACATAATACATTTTTACAAACAAAAAAAAAGAGGTAGATAAACACACCACTTGGCCAAATCCATAAACCAAAAAACACCATTTTTTGATGAAGAAAGGCATTATGTAAAAGAATTAACAAAATACAAAAATTAACTTTTTAGTAGGTAAAATGTGTACCTTGAATTTGTGCAGATGTTATGGCTCACTAGATTTTGATATATGGTTAAAATACTTGAGCATACCCTTTTTAATAGAATATTGACCTCCATTATTTCCATTGCTAGTAGGTGTCATTGTACCTGTAAATAAAGTATAAAATCGGAAGATGAATAGAATAAAAGTACAAAAAACTCTATAATTTTACAAAAAAAGAATGTATATGGCTTAGAAATACACTTATAGATTCAAATCTTGAGCAAATTCCAGATCTTACTATTAAAAGGCTTAAAAATCATAGTCTAACTAGAATAAATAGAATATTGATAAGCACCATGGAAGAACCTATCACATACCAATTTCCAGTCAACCATTATCATAATTTTTGTAGATCAAATTTATCTGTCTCTATTCACTTCTCTTTTTTTTGGTGATAGATAATTTCTTGCATTTGTATTTATTCATCCAAGAGAAAAAATGAAGATACATAATCAGAAGATGAACATAATGAAAGTACAAGAACTTTTATAATTTTACAAAAAAAGGAACCTATATGGGTCATAAATACACTTAAAGATTCAAATCTTGAGCAAATGTCAAATTTTACTACTACAAGACCTCATAGTCATAGTCTAACTAGAATAAACAAGGGATTGATAAGCACCATGGTGAAACCTAAAACATACCAATTTCCACTCAATCATTATCATGATTTTTGTAAATTGAATCTTTTTGTCTCTACTCACTTCCCTCTTTTCTAGTGAGATAATTTTTTGCATTTGTATTTATTCAACTGAGAGATAAAATGAAGATACAGAATTATAATATGAACAAAATGAAAGTACAAACACTTCTATAATTTAAAGAAAGAATCTATATGGATTAGAAATACACTTAGAGATTCAAATATGAAGCAAATTTTAATCTTACTACTACAATACCTCAAACTCATAGTCTACTAAAAATAAAGAGAGGATTTATAAGCACCATGGTAGAGGCAGAGGTAGAGGCAGTTAAAATAGTTGACTCAAATTTTTTTATAATTTATCAAAATAAAATTCATCAAATGAATGTATATAATTAGCTACAAAATCTATGACATACCAATTTCCAGTTGACTATCAACACTCCTCTACAACCTATCAACTAGTGACACTCTTCTACAACCTATCAGTTATCGATAGGTCTTTATAATCTATCGACTATTTCATAGTAGCCTATCAACTATCAAACTATTCTCTACAACCTATTTGCTAGTTACACTCCTCTGAAACCTATCATCTAGTGACACTTTGCAACCTATCAGCTAGTGACACTTCTCTGCAACCTATCAGCTATCGATAGGTTTCTACAACCTATTGACTATCGATTGTTCTTTATAACCTATTAGCTATCACTTTACAATATATTGGCTATGAATAGTTCTTTGCAACCTATCAGCTCTCACTCTACAAAATATTGGATATCTCTCTACAACCTATCTACTCTTGCTCTATAACCTATCAAATATCTCTTTGCAACCTATCGGCTCTCACTTTACAACCTATCGGTTATCGACATTTCTCTATATTCTATTGGCTATCGATAGTTCTTTGCAACCTTTTTGCTATCAATAATTTTTTGTAACCTATCAGCTATCAATAGTTATATGAAACCTATCAATAGCTAGTGTATTTTTCATGTCATTTTTGGTTCTTATAGGTCTTATCTATCTATTGTAAGGTTTTTGCTACTGTAGGTCATTTTTTGAGGAGTTTGAATGATTTACATGAATGAGTATCATTGTCATGTTAAGTATATATATTGGTGGTATAAGATATGAATTTGGTGGGATAAATAATTTATTTTATAATTTGAAGGTGAAAAAGGTCCATGATTTAGGTGGAAATGTTGAAAATTTAATATAAAAATCATGAAATTATTATCAAAGTGGGGTGAACCGGTCCAAAAAAAATTATTCCCAAAACTTTTGGGTGAATGGGCTGATGTCCAAAGTCCCCATATTTATCAATTTCAAATTTTTTAAATCCTAATGTTCATGAATTAACAATAATTCATCACTATGCATAACCCTAATTGGATCTTTCATACCCTTATAAATTAGTAGTTGAGGTGCAGGAAAATTCTTAGGGTATGGTCAACATGCCACTATAGGATCCAAAGGTTGATTGCACATATCTTTATAGGAGTAGATAAAAATAGGTGCTTGAATTGTGTTTATTATTTAGAAAATTTGATTCACTAGAGAGGTTATATTTTGAATCTCAAGATTATTGTTGTGCAATATCAAAGGTTGGGTTGTTGGTATATTTATTCCAAAATTACCCAAGGGTGGGTTATAATTATTTATCATAGGATTTTGAAATGGGACTTGATTCATGTTTGAAACATTCACACTATTGTGATAAGGGTTATGATAAGGAGGATGTTGAGTAGTATCTTGTGGAGGAACATAATGAGTATTTTGTGGAAGAGAAGAATAGTTGTTGACATTAGGTGGAATGGAAGCATTTGGATTAACAAAAAAATAATTGTTATTATGATGATTTGAAAAAAATGATTATGATTGGAAGGAAAAATATTAGTTGGAGGTAGTTGAGAGATTCCTTCAACATTATTTGTGGTTGTGGTAACATAAGTTGGATTAGAAAATATGTTGATTTTTTAATTTAGAGGATATTGTTGAAACAAAGGATTATTATGAGAATTATGAAGAGACATAGAACTAGGATGAGAAACTTGTTGATGGTTGGATGGTCCAACTTTATTGAAGTGGATATCCTTTTTCACATTGAGTTCACTAAAAATGTGAGGAGGTAGCCCATCAATATTCTCAATGAATATATCGAGGCTGAGATCTTCATAGACTTTATCCTCACCTCAATTTAAATGTGGTTAATTTAGGTTTTGGGGGTTCACCAAGAGCATTGTAAAGACTCACTCCAAGTCTATGTGCGGGTTTAATCTATTTTTGACAAGAACCTAAGTTTGGTTTTATTTCAAGAAACTAGAACCAACTAATTAGAAATATATATCTAACTAAGATGCAAGAAAACAAACTATGCAAGAATACAAAACTAGCCTACAATGACTATTTATCTTGAATGACACTAGTCCTAAGGCATAAAAATAAATATTTTTTTTAGGAAAGGGGGCAAGGGAATGCATAAATAAAACTAGCCTAATAAAATTTTTATGCAAATTAATTTTCAAATACCTAAAGGAAGAGACAAACAAATCAAATTAACTAGATTCTTTTATTTCCCTTTGTATTAGGTGACTTATGAAAATGAAACTGTATTTCCTTTTAGTCATTTTTCTTTAGTGTATACAAACAAAAAAAAGAAATAGAGAAAAGAGAAATAGACAGAGTTAATTTGAAAGTAAATCTAAAGACTAACTAGAACACTTACTTTATTTTTGTGGTTGTCTTGATTTTGCATCCTATAGACTTAAACTACAAATTTGATTTTGTACCCTAGAAATAGCAATTGTGAATTTTAATGAACACTTGCAAAATGGGAAAACTCAAAGTTTGGAGTTAGTGGTTGGGGGCTTTCTTAGGCCACTATGGAGCTTGAGCTCACAAGGGAGGAAATTAATCTCCATGGGTTCTTTAGATGATAAAAAATAAGCATAAAACCAATGACCTTTGGTAGCAAACCAAATTTGTGCTCAGAGAGAGCAAAGCATGAAATAAAAAAGATACAAAAATAGAGAACAAAAGGGAAATATTTATAGAGATAAGAACATGAGTAAATAGACTGATTTCATGGTAATTATGGATAGGCCATGAAATCATGTTGTCTAGCATAAACTGTTAGTCTTACAATGACACTGAGAGGGGGGTGAATCAGTGTAGCTCTTTTAACTTGAATTTATAGCTCTTAATACCGTAGCAATTAAAACTTATTACTAGATACAACAAGTATAACAAAAGAGCATCACACAACACAAGATTTAACGAGGTTCACCAATGTGGCTACTCCTCAAAAATTGACTTCTTGGACTACCATCCAAATCCAGCCTTTGCAAAGCACCAACCTTACAATCAATTTACCAGCACCCACTAGAAGGAGCACCAACCCCTGATGCCAAGCACCAACTTGAACTTCAATTCTGAATCTATAAGTTTGACAGTAAGATACCTTTGCTTTTGCAAGACCCTGACTGGTCTTCTTCACCTTTGCGTTCTCTATGCACTCTACTTTCTCTGTGCAATCACAATAGCACCTGGTCGAGCTTCAACCTTTTTCGCTCTCTACGCACTCTGCACTCTCTGTGTAATCACTTCGCACACTCTACTTCGTTACAGTCGAACTTCATGATCGTCTTCTCCCTTTTGTGCACTCTACTCTCTTTGCAAATTTTGCACTTAGCACGATTCGACACGACTTGCTCTCTGCGCACAATGACCGTATTGCACACACATTTCACACTTCTCAATTCTCCAAACAACCCTCCTTTTATAACAACATTTTCATGATGAAAACCCTAATCTTAGTCGGTTGTAAACCCTAATCTTAGTCGGCTTTCATAACAACTGTAAACCCTAATTTTAGTCGATTGTCATCGGACTTCGTCGGCTTCAACTCAACCATGAAAATACAACATGTCGCGATATCATGACACTTTTTCTTTCTCTCTCTTTCTCCTTGCTTTGGCCCCCGAAAATACAACATGTCACGATATCATGACACTTTTTCTTTCTCTCTCTTTCTCTTTGCATCGGACCGTGAAAATGCTACATGTCGCGATATCACGACACTTTTTCTCCTTACGCTTTCTCTTTGCTTCGGCCCCGAAAATACAACATGTCACGATATCGCGACACTTTTTCTCCTTGCTTTTTCTCTTAGCTTCGGCTCGTGAAAATACAACATGTCGCGATATCGCGACACTTTTTCTCCTTGCTCTTTCTCTTAGCTTTGGCCCCTGAAAATACAACATGTCACGATATCGTGACACTTTTTCTCCTTGCTCTTTCTCTTAGCTTTGGCCCGTGAAAATACATGTCATGATATCGTGACACTTTTTCTCCTTGCATTTTCTCTTCTCTTCTGGCCATGAAAATGCAACATGTCGCGATATCGCGACACTTTTCCAACTTACTTTCTCTCTCCTATTTTAGTCACGAAAATGCGACATGTCACGAAATCGTGACACTTTTCCAACTTACTTTCTCTCTCCTATTTTAGTCACGAAAATGCGACATGTCACGAAATCGTGACACTTTTCCAACTTACTTTCTCTCTCCTATTTTAGTCACGAAAATGCGACATGTCATGAAATCGTGACACTTTTCTTACTTGTTCTCTTTCTTCGAACTTGTCATGAAATCGTGACACTTCTTCCTACTTTCTCTTTTTCTTCCAACATGTCATGAAATCGTGACAGTTTTTCCACTTGCCTTTTTCTCTTCCAACATGTCATGAAATCGTGACAGTTTTTCCTACTTTCTCTCTCTCTTCCAACATGTCATGAAATCGTGACAGTTTTTCCACTTGCCTTTTTCTCTTCCAACATGTCACGAAATCGTGACAGTTTTTCCTACTTTTTCTCTCTTCCAACATGTCATGAAATCGTGATAGTTTTTCTGCTTTTTCTCTCTTCCAACATGTCACAAATCGTGATAGTTTTTCTTGCTTTTTCTCTCTCTTCCAACATGTCATGAAATCGTGATAGTTTTCCTTGCCTGCTGTATATGTCGCGATATCGCGACACTTTTCTTACTTGTCTTTTTCTTTGATCTTTTGCATATGGGCCACTTCGGTCTTCTTGGAAAATCACTGTACATACTCTGAATAACCTTTGAACTCCTGTCTTCTGCATCTGAATAGCTTTTGAACTTCCTATCCACTGCATCAATAGATCTATCTGACTGTGTTGACAACAATGACAATACTGTTGTTGCACCTTGCTCAACAATCTCCCCCTTTGGAATTGTTGGCAACACATGTGCAATTTCTTGTAACTCTTCTCCCCCTTTGACAATAATACCAAAGGGCTACTGCGAGACTCCCCCTGAGTCCATGCACAACATTCTCGGGCAAAATTTATTACACTTAGCAAAAATCATGAACATGAGCAAAAAGATAATCAAATACTTAAATGCTCCCCCCGAGAATGTGATCCCTGTAGCTAGTCAATTCTTGGGAAGTGTGACCACTCCCAATTTATTGCGAAGGTACTCAAAAACTTCCTTGGGCAATGGTTTTGTGAAGATATCTGCTACTTGCTCTGTAGTTGGAACAAAATCCAACTTAACCTCACCTTCCGCAACTTTCTCCTTCAAAAAGTGATACCGAATAGCAATGTGTTTTGTGCGTGAATGCATAACCGGATTCTTGGAGATGTTAATGGCACTGGTGTTATCACACTTAACTGATATTGGCTCACTGAAGCTAATACCGAGATCTTTCAGGGTTTGTTTCATCCACAATACCTACGTACAACATGTTGTCGTTGCAATATATTCTGCCTCTACTGTCGATAAAGAAACTGACTCTTGTTTCTTACTGTGCCACTACGACCAACCTGTCTCCAAGATAGAATGCACCTCCATCGGTACTCTTTCTGTCATCTACACATCCTGCCCAATCTGCATCTGAATACGCAATAAGGGTGAAGTCCTTGCCTTTCGGATACCATAACCCATACTCCATAGTACCCTTGAGGTACCGAAGAATCCTTTTCACTGCTGTCACATGAGTCTCCTTGGGATTAGCCTAAAATCGTGCTACCATGCATACTTGCCTACAAAATATCCGGTCCGGTAGTCTGTCAGTGCATGATAAACTCCCAATCATAGATCTGTACATGGTTTGATCAACAGGTGGAGATTTGTCATCCTTGCTCAACTTGCAACTTGTCATCATGGGAGTGCTAACTGGCTTACAATCCTCCATTGTGAATTTTTTAACATCTCTTTCACATATTTAACTTGAGAAATAAATATGCCCTTCTTATTTTGATTAACTTGCAACCCGAGGAAATATGAAAGTTCACCAATCATTGACATTTCAAATTCTTTCTGCATCTTATTTGCTAAATCTTTACATGACTCATCTTTGCTTGCTGCCAAATATGATATCATCTACGTATACAACAAGAACAATAAGATGCCCATTTTCTATTTTGATATACAAATTACTATCCACCATACCTTTCTTAAACCCTTGTTGAGTGAGATAGTTGTCTAGCCTTGCATACCATGCTCGGGGTGCCTGTTTTAAGCCATATAATGCTTTCTTCAACTTGCAAACCAAGTTGGGATCATCACCAAGTTCGAAACCATCTGGTTGCTCAATATAAACCTCTTCTTCAAGTTTCCCATTCAAAAACGCTGATTTCACATCCATTTGATAAACTTTGAAATTCTTGTAGACTGCTAAAGCCAGAAACATTCTAATTGCCTCTAGTCTAGCTATTGGTGCAAAAGTTTCCTCAAATTCAATGCCTTCAACTTGTGCATAACCCTTACATACCAATCTTGCTTTATTTCTGACTACCTGTCCGTCTTCATTCAATTTGTTTCGAAAAATCCATTTAGTCCCGATTATATTTTTATTTGCAGGTCTAGGTACTAACTCCCAAGTTTCGTTTTTCTCGATCTGATCTAATTCTTCATTTATTGCCTTCATCCAACTTTCATCTTTACTTGCGTCAACAACATTTTTGGGCTCAATGCTGGATAATAGAGAGTAGTTACTTACTACTCTTCTTCTTGTCTGAACACCAACATTGGGGTCTCCAATTATTTGCTCTCTAGGATGATTTTTCTGCCAGCTGCCTGTTTTGAATTTCTTATTTTCTTCCACTTCTGAATCACAACTTAAATCATCTGAGTCAATTTTTTGTATCTTTTCCATTTCGTTTTCCTCATCTCCTTCAATAACCTCTTCATAAATTGGGTAGTTCATTTCATAGCTAATTACTCGTTCTCTACCTTCATCAAATTTAACATCGGCACTTGTCCACAATTTTCTTTAGCCTCTTGTTGTAGCATTTGTAAGCTTTGCTTTTTGATGAATAACCAACAAAAATACCTTCATCCGCTCTATCTTCAAACTTACCAAGATTATCTTCAGTTCTTTTGATGTAGCACTTGCTTGCCAAAAATTTTGAGGTATTTTGTTGTTGCCCTTTTACCGAACCACAACTCATAAGGAGTTTTGCTTTCATGTGTTCTCAGCATGTACCTATTTTGGATATACATCACAGTATGGACTTTTCTTTCCAAAATCTTTCTGCTACTCTACTTTCATCCAACATAGTCCATGCCATTTCCTGCCTTTGTCTTGTTCTTTCTTTCTACCACTCCATTATGTTGAGGTGTCCTAGCTGCTGAAAACTGTCTCCTAATACCGTATTTTTCACAGTACTCGTAAACTCCTCTCGAAATGAATTCTCCTCCTCTGTCCGATCTTAAACATTTGATCCTCTTTCCTGTTTCATTCTCAACATGGTTTTTGAAAATCTTGAACATGTTAAGAGCTTCTGATTTATGCTTCAAGAAAAATATCCATGTCATTCTAGAATAGTCATCAATGCACAACATAAAATATTTGTCACCATTTATGCTTTGTGTTCTCATGGGTCCACATAAATCAGTGTGTATTAGTTCCAAAGGTTTGCTCGTGTAGTACTCTTTTGTTTTGAATGTGACTCTAGTTTGCTTCCCCTTTTGGCATGAAGCACAAATGTTGTTTGCAGGTTTGTTGATGGTGGGAATATCTCTCACTGCCCTTTTTGAGTTGATTTTTACTAGATTATCAAAATCTGATATGACCGAGTCTCTTGTGCCACAACCAATTTTCTTCTTCCTATCCAATAAAACAAGCTCCTTCTGAAGTCTTTGAGAGCGTGTACAGGTTGTCTAATGTCCTTGATCTAGTTGCTATCAGTTTTCCATTGTTTGTTTTTCTCGACTTCACAACCCCTGCTTCTTAAAAACTACTTCATGACCTTTATCACAAATCTGACTTACGCTCAACAAGTTATGTTTCAAACCATCCACAAACAAGACTTCTTCTGACTTAATCTTTCCGTCACTAATTTTAACTGAACCTTTGCCAACTATCTTAGCTCCATCATTATTTCCAAACTTTACTGAACCACCTTCATATTTCTGTAACTTCTCAAATTTTTGTTTGTCACCTGTCATATGATTGGAGCATCCACTATCAAGTATCCATGGTACATATTTATTCTGTGCTTTAAATGTTGTTTGTACGATTAAGGATTCCTTTTCTTCCTTAAGTCGCTCTTTTTCTTTCCACTCCATTTTGATAGTAGTTTTGGGCTCTTGTTTTGCCTTTCCCTTATCAATAGCTTGTGCATGTTTTTCGGAAAGTTTTCTATTTTGTCTCATCCTATTTGGTTGAAATTTTCTTCCCTGAAACTGATTTGATGCAAATGTACTTCTACAGTTTCTTGCAATGTGCCCAAAATTATGACAGTTATAACATTCTCTTGTATAATTCATCAAAGGAGAAAAAGCATTTCTCTCTGGTGAAATTCCTTGGTCTTACATTATATTTGGAGTCTGAGATTTTATGTCCATAGCCATTGCATTTAAAACAAAAACCAGAAAAGGGATAATTGAACCTGGGGGATGGTCTTTGCCATGTTGCCGTAGGAGCCATAGGTCTTCTTCTTCTTTGATGTGTGACATTGGTGAATCCATCATTGTCAATTCTCCTTTCGTGCCTGGCATCATTGCTTTCTTTTGCATGAGACGTTTTTCCTTGATCAACTTGTTTCTTATTTTCATTCTTTATGGATTCTACATTTCTGGCCTTTGATCCATTTGATGATTCTCCTTCGACAAAACCCAGACCAAATTTGATGCCTGTAGGCCTTTGGTCATTTATAATCTTATCCGACTTCATAGAACTTTCTTCGTGTTTGTGATAGCAACTAATTTTGTGATTCATCTCTTCTATCTGCATCCAGTAAACCAACATTCTCTTCTTCTAGTTTGCAACAATAATCTATTTTCATGGTAATTTGTACTTCGAGATCTTCAGATATTTTCTTGTATTCTTCTGTCTGTACTTTCATACTGGTTATGATTTCATTTGCATCCTCAAGCTTTTTTGAAATTTTCTTATTCTTTTTCCTCTCTATTGTCAACTCTTCAAGTGCAGAGATCAACTCACCTTCTAGATCTACTTCAGCCTCAGGGTTTTCACCACATACTTCAGAGTTCACTCCTTCTTCCTTTTCTGATTTTACTTCTTCAAATGCCATGAAAAGAGCTTCACCTGTTTCCTCTTCAGAATCCTCACCGGAGTTGTCTTCTGATGAACTGGCATTCCTGGAGATGAAACTTTTCTTCTTGAAGTTGCCTTTTCTGAAATTCATTTTCTTCTTCCAGTCACTTCTTTCTTGGTGCGATCCTTCATCATTTTTGTTCTTCTTATTAAGTGGACATTTAGACGCAAAATGCCCAATGCCTCCATAGTTGAAACATTTAAACGGTAGCTTTCCTCTATATTTTCCTTTTCCCATTTTTAGTTTCTTAGCAAAGTTTGCTTCCATTTCATCTGATGTCTCTTCTTCCTCGGACTCTTGTTTTGCATTTTTATTTTTAAGGGCTTTAAAAGCCGCTTCTCTGTCTGTGGGTTTAGATCTTCCTATCCTCATCTCATATGCAGTCAAGGAACCATACATCTCATCTATACTAAAATAATTTAGATTTTTAGCTTCTTCTATCACTGAGACTTTAGAATCAAACCTTTGAGGAAGAGATCTTAATACCTTTTTCACGATGATAGAGTCTTCAATATCCTCGTCGAGTCCTCTGATCGCATTAATGATTCCATTAACTCTCAGCATATATGCCTCAATGTTTTCATCGTCATTCATCTTTAATGCTTCGAACTAAGCTCGATGTGTCTATAACTTGGCCTCCTTGATCTTATCATCTCCTTCATGAATACTCCTTAGTTTGTCCCATATTTCTTTTGCCATTTTACAGCTCATGATCTTTACTAGTTCACTGTCTACTAATCCGCACATGAGAGCATTCTTTGCTTTTGAGTTATTTTCAAACAGTTTCTTTTCATCAACCTCTTTTGGAGGAGTGATGGGTATTGTGTATCCACTAACTACTGAATCCCAGATGTCGTATCCCAAAGCATAGAGATATGTCTGCATCCTGATTCTCTAGAACGTGTAATTAGATCCATCAAACAATGGTGCTTTGTTTGATGAGAAGCCTTCACCACCTGCCATTGTGTTACTTCCAAGATCACCCTAGCCGGTTAAGCTTGTACAAGAACTTAGCTCTGATACCAATTGTTAGTCTTACAATGACACTAAGAGGGGGGGTGAATCAGTGTAGCTCTTTTAACTTGAATTTATAGCTCTTAATACCGTAGCAATTAAAACTTATTACTAGATACAACAAGTATAACAAAAGAGCATCACACAACACAAGATTTAATGAGGTTCACCAATGTGGCTACTCCTCAAAAATTGACTGCTTGGACTACCATCCAAATCCAGCCTTTGCAAAGCACCAACTTTACAATCAATTTACCAGCACCCACTAGAAGGAGCACCAACCCCTGATGCCAAGCACCAACTTGAACTTCAATTCTGAATCTATAAGTTTGACAGTAAGATACCTTTGCTTTTGCAAGACCCTGATTGGTCTTCTTCACCTTTGCATTCTCTATGCACTCTACTTTCTCTGTGCAATCACAATAGCACCTGGTTGAGCTTCAACCTTTTTTGCTCTCTGTGCACTCTGCACTCTCTATGTAATCACTTCGCACACTCTGCTTCGTTACAGTCGAACTTCACGATCGTCTTCTCCCTTTTGCGCACTCTACTCTCTTTGCAAATTTTGCACTTAGCACGATTCGACACGACTTGCTCTCTGTGCACAATGACCGTATTGCTCACACATTTCACACTCCTCAATTCTCCAAACAACCCTCCTTTTATAACAACATTTTCATGATGAAAACCCTAATCTTAGTTAAACCTAATCTTAGTCAGCTTTCATAACAATTGTAAACCCTAATTTTAGTCGATTGTCATCGGACTTCATCGGCTTCAACTCAACCATGAAAATACAACATGTCGCGATATCGTGACACTTTTTCTTTCTCTCTCTTTCTCCTTGCTTTGGCCCTCGAAAATACAACATGTCGCGATATCGTGACACTTTTTCTTTCTCTCTCTTTCTCTTTGCATCGGATCGCAAAAATGCTACATGTCGCGATATCATGACACTTTTTCTCCTTACGCTTTCTCTTTGCTTTGGCCCTGAAAATACATGTCGCGATATCGTGACACTTTTTCTCCTTGCTCTTTCTCTTAGCTTTGGCCCCTGAAAATACATGTCGCGATATCGCGACACTTTTTCTCCTTGCTCTTTCTCTTAGCTTTGGCCCCCGAAAATACAACATGTCGCGATATCGCGACACTTTTTCTCCTTGCTCTTTCTCTTAGCTTTGGCCCAAAATACATGTCGCGATATCGTGACACTTTTTCTCCTTGCATTTTCTCTTCTCTTCTGGCCGAAAATGCAACATGTCACGATATCGCGACACTTTTCCAACTTACTTTCTCTCTCCTATTTTAGTCGTGAAAATGCGACATGTCACGAAATCGTGACACTTTTCCAACTTACTTTCTCTCTCCTATTTTAGTCGTGAAAATGCGACATGTCATGAAATCGTGACACTTTTCCAACTTACTTTCTCTCTCCTATTTTAGTCGTGAAAATGCGACATGTCATGAAATCGTGACACTTTTCTTACTTGTTCTCTTTCTTCGAACTTGTCGCGAAATCGCGACACTTCTTCCTGCTTTCTCTTTTTCTTCCAACATGTCATGAAATCATGACAGTTTTTCCACTTGCCTTTTTCTCTTCCAACATGTCATGAAATCGTGACAGTTTTTCCTGCTTTCTCTCTCTCTTCCAACATGTCACGAAATCATGACAGTTTTTCCACTTGCCTTTTTCTCTTCCAACATGTCACGAAATCGCGACAGTTTTCCTGCTTTTTCTCTCTTCCAACATGTCACGAAATCATGATAGTTTTTCTGCTTTTTCTCTCTCTTCCAACATGTCACGAAATCATGACAATTTTTCCTGCTTTTTCTCTCTCTTCCAACATGTCGCGAAATCGCGACAGTTTTTCTTGCCTGCTGTATATGTCACGATATCGCGACACTTTTCTTACTTGTCTTTTTCTTTGATCTTTTGCATATGGGCCACTTCGGTCTTCTTGGAAAATCACTGTACATACTCTGAATAACCTTTGAACTCCTATCTTCTGCATCTGAATAGCTTTTGAACTTCCTGTCCACTGCATCAGCAGATCTATCTGACTGTGTTGACAACAATGACAATACTGTTGTTGCACCTTGCTCAACATAAACTGTGAAGAGGGCTTGTGATTTTTGGAAAATGGTGAAAGGGTACTGAGAAGACCTTCTAGCTCCTACTAAATTTGTGCCCTATAAGAGGGGATTGTAAATTTACTCTATTAATAGATAGAGGAAGATAATATGGGGGCTACAATATCTAAAGGTTTTAAGGCTCGAGAAAGATAGAAATAAACCTGGGAAATAAGTAAAGATAGGCTAGGAGGCAAGATTCTAGTCCTATATTTTTTTTGTCAAATTTACGCTCAATACAGGTCGATCATGAATTCAAGTTAACAATAGGACCAAGGTAAAATAATGTTTACCAAGGTTATTCAAGGACCTATATCCAAAGGAAGACTCTCCTAGGGTTGACCTATAGCTACACAAGGTCCTAAACAAGATAGTTAGAGAACAAGGTAAGATTGAAAGTTAAAGTAAAATAAAATCTATGATAACCAAAAAGATAAAATAAAAACCAAAGTAGGAAGAAAAATAAGGATAGAAGAGGAAATAACCAATATAGGAGTGGTACTCTAATATTAACCTATAAATCTCTCCAAGGAGCCCTCCAAAATGATGCAAAGCTTGAGAACTTGAAAAACAAATTGGCAAGAGTTTTTGTTATCTTGAGAGTATATTGCTTGGTGTTGGAGCTCAATGCCTCTATTTATAGGATTTTTGGGCATGGAGGAAGAGAAGGAAAAATATCAAATAAGGTTAGGTTATTTTTTAAATTTTTTTGAAATACAAGAAGGGACCTAGCAAGTCGACCATAGGGTAAGGACACCAAAATCCCATGGTGGGTAGAGAATCTAAGATTTGGGTCCTTTACCTCGAGAATGCAATTTCACATTCCATAAGTGTTGACCACAAATTAATGGAAGTTATCATTGGGTGTCATTTCCTAATGGTTTATTTGACCGACTTTATGGTCTACTAATCTAGAATGCAAATTCATCGAGGGTGGCAATACCTAAGGAAGCAAGCTACACGATTTTGGAATCCATCTAGGAGAACCATGAATTCACTAAGGATGAAAGAAGGGCTCAAAGTAGAGATCTTATGGGCTAAAAAATTGCATTTAGAAATTTTGAGAGGCTTCTTAGACATCTAAGAAAAAATTAACTCATTTTCCTAGGTCAATTTTTTATATATACAAAGCCTATCAAAAATCCATATTGATCATAATGTTTGACATGTATGATGATATATAGGTATATATTCATAATGTTATAATAATAAAAAATGCATGGGATAATATTAGTATGGTTTTTGCGTCCAAGAATAGGAATGATAAATCTATAGAGCCAATTGCATTTCCTGAATATGAAGAGCAGTGAAAAGTTAGAAGGCTTTCTATGATGGATTGTTGAGTTGCAAGCCTTGCTACAAGCATTAGGTAAAATAATCAATGATGATGTGCTTGTTCTAATAGTGTTATGTGCACTACCACTAGCATTCAATATTTTGGTAACAATAATAATGAATGTGCATTGCAAAAATTCAAGAGAAAAATATTGAAGATGGATGTGATTTGCACATACATCAAAAATAAAATAAGTTGATGTAGTCAAATAAAGGTGATGGACCCCAATAAGCACCAACACCAACAATATGGTAAATGGAAAAAACAACAACAACAACAAAAACATTAAGAATAAAGAAATATCATATGTTTGATTTATGGGAAACCAAGATATGTCCTTTAATAGTACTAGTACAAAATGCTCTCACAAGGATCATCCCAAAATCCATAAAATAATTTATCAAGAGAAAAGTATAATAATACTCATTTTAAAATGAGGAATGCAATGCTAGCATGAGAATATAGTTGAGGATGTTGATTTAGAAGTAGAAGGACAAGACAATGCCTATTTAGTTCAATATCCTAATGTTTCTTTAAAATCAAGCCTAGTTTGGTATGTTGATTCAAGAGCTACCATACATATGATAGGATAGATTGAATGGTATGTGAGCCTTGATCATTCATATTACCATGAGCAAGTAACACTTGGTAATAAATTTAACATATATCATTGGTGGAATCTATGTTGTTCGAGTACAAAAAAAAAATTAAAAATTAAAAAATATGATGTTTGAGTACATCATAAAAATGTACCTATCACCTTACTCAAGTTCTTTGTATCTAGCATCATGAAGAACTTGTTTTTTGTGAATTAATTGCTTCATCATAATTTACATGTTGAATTTTTGAAAATAGGTGCAAATAAAATCTATCTAATTTGAGATAAATCTAGAGGTTTGATGATAATTTCTTATGTTATTAGCATAAGCAAGATGTTTCAACTTGTGGTTATAATGTGATACCATCAAGCATTGGCTTCCAAGGTAGATGAAGTTGCCTCACCATGGCACAAGTGATTTGGACATCTAAAATTTGGCCATTTGAAGTCACTCTTACATTATGAAATGGTACATGGACTTCCATCTTTGATGAAGCCTCGTTACCTCTATATGATTTATTTGACTAGAAATCAATATTGATCCCCATTTGTCTCAAGTAATCATAGAGCATCTGGTACACTTGACCTTATGCATACTAATTTATGTGGACCCATGGATATATGTTTTAGTGGATATAGATATTTTTAATTGGTTATTGATTATTATACACAACATATGTGGGTGTAGTTCCTAAAGAAAAAGGATGAAGCTTTACACTATTTCCAAGAATTCAAAACTCATGGAGAAGATTTTTGGTCATCACATTCATACACTCTACACAAATTGAGGAGTAATACATCAATAATCATTTTTTTACTTTTTTGAAATAACATGGCATCAAATGATAGTTGATGAATGGCTACATGGCTCAAAAACATGGAATTATGGAGAAGAAAAATTATACTATTTAGGATATGGTGTGATGCATGTTGAGTGATGCCAATTTGGAGCTATAATTCTGGGTAGAAGCTATTCATACTATGGTCTATTTGTTGAATTATTCACCCACACTTGCATTCAATGGTATCACACTTGTAGAGGTATGTATGGGAAATAAACCTTCCATATCACATATTCATGTGTTTGGATACACTGTAGTCATGCACATTTTGAATTGGATGAAGATGGAGGAAAAATCTAAGAAATATATCCTCATTGGATACTACAAGTCAAAGGGATATCGTCTCATGGATCCTAACATGAAGAAGTTGTATATTAGTAAAGATAATATGTTTGATAAGAAGAATGAGTGTACCTCTTCTTCTAAGCCATGTGCTATTAATAAAGCATATGATATTTTTCTATATGATATGAAGCCTCAAAGAGAGAAAATTAATTTGATGAAGATGATAGAGATGTTTTTTATGGATCTAATGGATATAATTACCCAATATCATCTACTTTGAGTTCCACTAATAGGTGCAAGTGATATCTTAGTATAGTTTGTGATGCAAACTTAGATTTTTTTCTAGATTGATCTTCCACTTGTAAAGAAACCCATTGGTTGTAATTGGGTATTCAAGACCAAATATAAAGCAAGAATTGCTATAAATAGATATGCACTAAAGGAGGGAATTGACTATAATGAAAATTTTACACCAATAGAAAATATCAAGACTATTATAATGGTTTTTTCAATAGCTACATAGCTTGGATGGAATTTGCATCAAATAGATGTAAAGAGTGTATTCTCAATGGTGACCTCAATGAAGAAGTCTACATTATACAACTAGAGGGATTTAACATACTTTTTAGGAGAACAAGGTATTTAGGCTCATTAAATATCTTTATGGGTTTAAGCAAGCACCTAGAGCTTGGTATGTGAAGATCAATGAGTGTCTTCCATTACATGGATTTTATCATAGTCCATGAAATTCAAATATATACTTTAAGAGATAAGGACGAGATATCATGATCATCATTGTGTATGTCAATGACTTGGTCATCACTAGGATTTTGATGAAGTTGAATTAAGAGACCAAGAAAGCATTGAAGTGTTCATTTAACATTACTAATCTTGGGCTAATGGATTATTATCTTGGCTTGGAGGTATGGAAAAATAAGAATCATAAGTTCATGTCACAAATAAAGTATGTCAAAATGTTGCTTGAGAAGTTTTGGATGAAATATTGCAAGTCCATGGACAATTCAATGGAATTAGGTTGCAACTGTCATGTTATAATAAATATCCACATGTGAATGGGACTCTCTATACTAGGTGATTAGGAGTCTCATTTATTTGAAATAAACCAGACCTAACACCGAATATGTTGTGAGCTATCTTTCATAGTTCATGTAAAAACCAAAGGTGTATCATTATAAATCAACAAATCGGGTACTCAGGTATATCTATGGTATGATTGAGTATATATAGAGTATAAGTAGAATGATTAATTCTTCTTAATAAGTTTTAAATATGTATAATATGCAAGATCCACTAATGATAGGAGATCTACTTTTGGATATGTATATTTTTAGGATCAAATCTAGTTTCTTAGGGAATTAAAAAGCAACATGTTGTTTCTCATTTTTCCATTAAGGCTAAATATCATTCTATAGGAGTTGTCTAAAATATAATATAGTTACTTCACATCTTGTCAAGAATGGGCACACCACAAAATAAACCAACAATCTTGAGTTGTGATAATTAAGTAGTTTTGGAGCTTTTTTGCAATCCAAGTTTTCATGAGCATACAAAATACATCAAGGTTTAGTGCCACTTCATACATGAATATGTTCAAGAACACAACATACAACTTTGATTTTGTACCATAGAGGAGCAAAATGTAGACATTTTGAGAAAGTCTCTTACATGTGTAAAGTTTAAAAAAATGGAGAATTTTATTGTATGCACTTTGATTGAGCGTTGATGTAGTAAGGGAGGAATGTTATGAATCTCACATCATGTTGATGTATCCATATTATGGTTATGAATATTATAGGAATTTGTAAAGTATTTATAAATACCAATATCGTACCTTATTGATTTCACATGTATATATACTTCTATCATATTAATATAAATGTTGATTATAGTGTTCAAATGCATTTTGTATTTCTTATATATTTAGTCTATGAGGATAGTGGGGAGTCAACCTAAATTGGGAGGATGGGAGAAGTCATTGGAAATCTCTTCCAACTTTTTTGAAACTTGAAATGGGGTACAAATCTAAAATAGAAATTAGGACAGTTCTTCAATTTTAAAGTCACTAGAGGATTTTCCTAAGGCCTCAACATTCCTTTGGTTAGCAGTTCAAAGTAAGATTTTTATAAGAGATATTCTACAAAGAAGAGGATATCATGGACCTTTCAAACATGTATTGTGTGATAAGAATTTAGAAATATTATATCATTTACTTAATTATTCCTTTGCTCATACTATTTGGGGCTACTTTTTTAATATATCATAATATATTGGATAGCTCCATCAACATTGAAAGAGTTTATGAAATGTTGGATTAATTATTTTAAATCCAAAGTATTATATATTCTATGGAGGATTTGTCCTACCATTATTTTTAAAAAATTATGGTTTGAAAGGAATAATAGAATTTTTAAAACAAATCTCAAAATCATATTCAAATTTGGAATTGTATTATTGCCTCTCTTGTAGATTTTTTATAGATATAGTGTCTATCATTGGAAGTCTCAAGTGCAGATGATGACCACAAAAAATTCTCATTTTTTGTATGCTTTAATGGGATAAGTGTGTGGAATTATTATATTAGATATGTATTTTTTTGAGATTATTGTATACATTTAATAGAAAAATACGTATTATACCTAATGTGTGTTTTTAGTGGAAATTGTGTGTAGATGTAGTACTTTATCACTTTTTTGCACCTTTCAGTCGAGGTCCCATGTGGACCTGGCATTTGATAACTTTTATAACATGATTAAGGAATGGTTGGTGATTAAACAGAGATAGTGGCATAGGAGCAAAGCATTCTAAATTGCTAAGGTACGATGTTTGTCTCCCGATCGTAGTCTAGAAGGCATCTATATCCCAATGAAAAGGAAGTGCCTATCTCCCAATGAATAGGACAAGCACATATCTCCTAGAAATAGGTTAGATGATGCATAACTTTTGATAATAGAGTAAATTCCCATTGTTCGATAATAAAAAAGTGAAAAATTTTAGTGAATGAGAAAGGCTATATACGATGCCTTTATCCCGATAATAGGCCGAAAAGGCATTTGTATTCCAGCGATAGGCTGAACAAGTGCTTACACCTAGTAGAATAAAGTGTGTGTTGACCATGTGATTAGAAAATTGTGCATAATTAGATGAATATTATTGTGAAAGCATAGGAAACGATGTGGTTATCTAGAATGGCTTAATTTTAGTGTGACTTCGCTTTTGTTAGATGATTACTTAATTTATGCATGCATTTGCCATAGTGAATCACATTGAAATGAATAAAATTAGTATAGTCTAAATTTTCAAACAAGTCTATGATATTTCCTTGAGGCTAAAGTCATTAAGTACATCCTCCAAGTCTATGAAGAAGTGGTTGGCCAGAAAGTCAATTACAACAAAAGAAAACTGTATTTCCTACACACTCCATTGCATAGACAGATCAAAATTGCAAGAATTCTTGATTGTGCTATAGCTTACATCCCTACTGCCTACCTTGGCCTTCCTCTATTCTATGGCCAACCTACTATGTCAATGTGGCAGAATGTCATTGATCACATTCAGAAAATACTTACAGGGTGGAAGGGCAATCTCCTATTCTAAGTTGGCAAACACACCCTTACTGTGGCTGTCCTCCAAAGAATTCATGTTTAATTCCTTTCAATTTTTAGGGTCCCAACCATGGTTACCTCAATAATAGAGCAAATTAAAAAAAAAAATCTATGGATCGGAGCTAAAAACAAATAAATATTTCATCTTGTGGCCTGGGACAAAGTGTGCAGACCTAAAATCAATGGAGGAATAGGCCTTAGAAGAATTCATAATATCAACACTGCCGTGATATCCAAACAATCTTGGAGGCTAATCTTTGGAGACAACGTTGCATGGATATTAATTACCAAGAGGAAGTACCTTCAGAATGGTGATTTTTTCAATGAAGACATCCCCAATAGAGGATCAACATTATGGAATTCCATCAAGAGTACTAGGCCCCTAATTAAGAAAGGTCTAAGGTGGAAACTAGGAGATGGTGCCAACATCAATTTTTGGAATGATAACTGGATAAGGCAAAAACCCCTCCTTAATGATCATGTCCTATCCAAACTTAAGCCTTTTATTGATGCAAGGATAGGACATAAGGTTTTAGACTTCATAATTCCGAGCAAAATTCCTACTTGGAATACGATCATTTGTCCAAACTTTCCCCTTGAATATAACTTGCTAAACTCCCTTCTTTCATCAACCATCATTCCCTTATCCAAGCCCTCTAATCAAATCATTTGGGAGCTTACCGAAAGTGGAGATTTCTTAGTCAAAATAGCCTGCATCCTCTTCATTGGTGATGAGGAAATTTCGTTACCTTTCAAGCAAGTTTGGATCAAGCACCTCATCCCTAAGGTCTCCTTCTTTTCCTGGGTTGCCATCCAATAGAATATCCTCACCATTGATAACCTCATTAAAAAAGGAATGCTTATTCCTAACAGATGCTTCCTATGCCAAAATGCTCTGGAATCCACCAACCACCTCTTTCTCCATTATCCATTCTCCTCTTCCATCCTCAATTCCATTTTCCACTCTTTTCATGTTCAATGGGCTATACCTTACTCCATAGGAGACCTTTTCAATATTTGACCTAGCCCTTTCCATGATCCTCGCCTCAAGTTCTTCTGGAAAATATCCCTCCACCATTTCCTCTGGCAAGTCTGGCTTGAAATGAATAACAGAGTTTTTTCCCTTATGCCTAATGCCCCTAAGATTATATCCTCCAAAATCCTAGCCTTCTCCCTGGAAAATACTTCCTTATTCCCCATTCTTCCAAACCTACTTCCAAAGCTGAGTTGGATCTAGTCAAAGAATTAGGATTGTCCTTAAAGGATTTCCATACACAGTCCTCAATCCGGTTGGAGTCATTCTGGATTCCTCCCCCTCAAGGATGGACCAAACTCAATTTTGATGGAGCTACTAAAGGAAATCTAGGTAAGGCTGGAGCAGGAGGTATTCTAAGAAATAATTAAGGTAATATTGTCGTTGCCTTTGTTGAGGGGCTTGGAGAGCAAACTAGTCATGTAGCTAAAACAAAAAGCATGTGGAGGGGCTTACATTTGATCAAAGATCTTACTACCAATTTGATAGTCAAAGGAGATTCTCTCAACATCATTAATTATCTTAAGAACATCAGCTCCAAACCCTCTTGGAGAGTCAGATATTACATTGAAGAAGCAAGGAACCTTGTCATTAACATGCAGGAAGACACCTTTCAGCACACTTTCAGGGAATCCAACAAGGTTACCGATAAGCTCACAAATATAGGGGTCAACATGACTAATATTCAAATCTGGCACAATGAATTACCTGAGGAAATTCAGACCATTGTTAACCAAGAAAACCATCAAAGAAATATTCCCCATCAGGGAGGAAGGTCCTAAGCCACTGTCTTCCTCATGAGTAGAAAATTCCCTCATTTGTGTCAGCCTCACCCACTCCATGTCATCATGACCAATCCTTATCTCAATCAGGATCACATTTCCAAAAAGCAAGATTCTCATACTGACGTGTTTTCTCGGCACCATCACCACCATCGCAAACTCAGCTTCCACCTCCCTCATTGCATCCATCGCTTCAAACTCCATGATTATGCCATCATTATCACCCACCACCCCTTCTCCATCCACAAAATATTTTCTACCTCTCATAGCCCGTGCTTGCTCCGTTGGGAGAATCCTGTTGGCATGATTTCTAATAATTTTTTCAATCATTGGTACCTTTTGTTTAACTTGTGTAGATCCCAGAATGTAGCTTCCAATGACATATTCATGATGAATGCTGACAACCTCACCCATTGGCAACGACTACAGAGGTATAATTCCTTAATTCATGGGCTACATTCTTCCAATTTTTATCATAATTCCCAAGGTCATACCGATACAACTCTCCACGTCCCCTGTCTATGTACGTGGCACATCTGTGAGAAGGCCACTTCACCTAAGAAACTTACTCATTTGGAGTCTATGTACGTGGCACATCTGTGAGAAGGCCACTTCACCTAAGAAACTTACCGATACAACTCTCCACGTCCCTCGTCTATGTACGTGGCACATCCGTGAGAAGGCCACTTCACCTAAGAAACTTACTCATTTGGAGTCTCGTGTCTCAGGTTTCTTCAGCCTAAGAAAGTAGTGGCAGGTGTTGTTTACTTTCAAATCCATGGAGCATGCCACCTCCTCTAATAACCTGGCACATGTGGAACATTGTAACTTGATATTCCTCAGCCTGAGACTACAAAGGGTCATGGTTTTTTCCTCCAATCCTCTTAGTTATTGTTTGAACTCCTCCCTAGTCACTTGACTGGTCCCTATACCTTCCTTTTCTACTTCCCACCTATTGGTTGGTCCTTCCACGTGGTAACCTTCTTCCCCCGCTACTTGTCACCTCCTCCCTTTCCAGATCCCTCCCTCCTTCACCTTTATAACCTTCAGCCTTTTCGCCCTCGCCATCCTTTTCTCGCTCACTCATCACTATTGCCATATGCCCCCGCCCCACCTTTCCTTGTCCTCCACCCAACCTCCCATCCCCCCCACCATGTCGAGTGACTTTATCGAACCAAGCTCCTATGAGTCTGACATTTTGGCTGATAATATCCTCCAAGAAAAAGGATTTTTCCTCTTTTTGAAAATGTTCTCTGGGGATGATATTGAAATTACCATGCCTTTCCTTGATTCCTGGGATAATGGAGTCGTATCTATCCATGGGCGTAATTTTATGGTTGACCTCCACCTTCTAGCCAACATTATCGACCTCAGCCCTGAGGGTCGATCCATTCACCGCCACAAGCATAAGTGGGAAGTGGAATTAGAGCATTTCAAAGGAAATGATAAAATATTTAAAAATACCAAAAGTCTTGGTATTTTTAGAACCAACCTTACCATCCCTTGGAATGTTGTTATGAAGCCAATTATGGAGTTTATCTGTGTGGATGACCTTGATAAGTCTTTGAAAACCTACCACCTGGCTTTTGTGAATTAATTCCATGAAATCAACCCTCTGAGTATTCCTTTATTCCTTATCAACTCCATGAACCATTCCATTGCATCCTGGAGAGACAACAAGAGCCATAATCTCCCTCGTCATCAAGGCATGTTCAAAGTTATTTACACTTACATTCTGACTAATAGACCCAAGTGTAACCCTGCTGTAGGAAGCCCTACCAAACCCAAACCTTCTACTGAGCACCTGACCCAAGCTGAAAAAAAGAAAAATACTATTGAAGTTGTGTCCAAACTGAGAGCAAGGAAGAGTATCACTTTTGACAATGTTGAGGAACCGGTGAGAAAATCAGCGAGAATCCAGAACATGGCTGCCAAGAGTAATGTGATCAAAATAAAATATGATCATGAGGAGAAAAAGAAGCTCAAGGAGTTCATTATTACCTCTACTATGGAAATTATGAACTGCATGATGAACTATACCATGGACATTAGGGAGGGACTCCATAATATTTTCTATGTCGGACAAGGGACTCAAGAGAGCGATGGACCTGCTGATGCGGGTGTGGTTGCTATGAAGATCTAACCGAAGGAAGACGATCACAAGGAAGCTAAGGAAGAATACGGGAAGTACGATAGAAAACCCAAAGTGGAGGATTTATCTCCTCCCTTATTTTTCTTCTATTCTATTTTTATGTTTTGCTTTTACAGATTTTATTAGTCAGTTTAACTTCGGCCACCCTACATGGGGCATTTCTGTTAGTTGAATCCTATCTATTTTTGTTTATGGATCTAAGCAGGATGTTGCATCATCACCATATGTCTATAAGAAAAAAAATTTCAAGCTCCAAGGCTGAGGTTGCGACCTCCTTTAGGGATCTCTTTAGTAGAATCCTCAACTGTAGTTCCATCAGGATGATACAGCCTCTAGTGCTGGTTTTGTATTAAGGTTTTGGGATCCTTAAAACCCAGTTTGCAATTATAACTATTTTACTTATCAAAAAAAAAATTGCAAACAAGGTATAACTACATTCTGTATAAAATGTAGGCCAACCCTGAAGAAAATAATATCAAACTTGTTCTACAATAAAACTGTATTTTTCTATACTACAAAAAAATAAAAAGCTCGAGTGTTCTGTTATTTTCTGCATTCAAAGAGTGACTATGTAAATTAACTGGGCAGATGTCTACAGGAGCCTAGGCCCACTCCAGGCAGTTTACCTCCCCTATTTTTTTTCTATCATTATTTATTTCCTATTTTTTTATTTTTGCAAGTGTGTTTCCTGCTTTATTTATTTCTACACAGTGTGTTTAATTTCTACAATTTCCCACTTTATTCAACTTTGCAAGTGTGTTTAATTTCTACAATTTTCCACTTTATTCAATTTTGCAAGTGTGTTTAATTTCCTGCAATTTATAAAAAATTTGTGTTTACTTTTTAGTAAATATCCTTTCAATCATGTGTTTGATAATTCTAGTTTAAATTTCTTTTCTTGCATTTAAATTTTGTTGGTTTGGATGAACTCCAACTACACAAACAATACACCCCCACCAAACCAAAGTGACACATAGGACTCATATCTAGTTTACTATAAGCATATACTTTGCACTGGTAATCAGCAAGCTTACGAACTCCCAGATTGATAAAATTAAATGGAAGCAAAATTAACTATTTTCATAAACATATTTTTTGCTCACCATTTTGGCACCATTACTGGGGAGTTCCAACTGTAGTATTTAAATCTATAGGTCAATCAAACTTGAAACTTACAGTTTATCTTAGCTTACCCATATATTTTCTACCTGATATTGTATGAGTCCACCATGATTAAGAGGACTAGATGGTCATTTTATTAAAAGTAAAAATATCACTCCACAGATACCTAAAAATCCTTCTAAAACATCTGGAACAAATCTTGAAACTGAGATACCATCTCCTCCAGTAATACATTAGCATAGTCACCTAATATTTGAATAAATTTATTACCATTTAAGGTAAAAATATTTTGATGGAGGACCAGTTTCAAACCTTGGTTTAGGACATCTATTTGAAAGAACCTAATTTGAAGAGGATTTATTGAATATTCAACAGTGGAAAGCTATTGAAGATGAAACCATTTCAAAAATTGACTTACGAATACTATTAAAATATAAAATAAAAGAGTGTGAAGCTTTGATAGTTTCCTTGGAAGCAACAGGTGTAGACCCTACATCACTTAAAAATATGGTTGAAAATGAGAAAGCTTCAACTAGCTTTGAATTTCCAATTAAGGAAGTAAGAGGAGAAACCAAAATGAAACACATATCTCTTGATCATCTTACCACCTTTATAGGACTTCCAACTGAAGACCCAGACCTATTCCTTTTTAAATTTTATGTATTATGCAGGTCAATGGACTACAAATCATATGCCAAAAAGCTGAAATTATTTCCCTCTACACTAAATGATTCAACACTACGCTGGTCCATCAGTTTGGGGAACAAACACATTGCAACCTAGGAGGATATGAAAAAAACCTTTCTAAACCAATACCAAAACTTTGGTAGGTCATGAAATGCCAAGGAAGAAACCCTAGATATATCCCAAAATGAGGATGAATCATTGGAAGGCTATTGGGATATATTTAACTTTAATTTGCAAAGATCACCCCATGCAAAGTTCGGTGATAATTCCTTAAGAAACATATTCTTGAGGGGTCTCATAAATGAGTCTCTAGAATATTTGAATTTGATATTGGAAGGGGATATTTACCAACATTAAATTCCATTTATCTAATAATTATGTCGAAATTATTCACCCAAAAAAGGTAAACCCACCAACCTAGTCACAAAAACCACAACCTATATAAGTAAGGCATAACTAGGCAATATGTTGGATGATATGAAGAGTGATATGTTGTCATCTCTCACACTCCAACAAGATACACTTCTACTTCAAAAAAATAAGTAGGAAATTGAAGCAACACTAGCCTTCTTTTGACAAAATATAGGAGAAAATATCCTAAAAATGAGTGTCCAAAAAATAAAGTAAGAGTGTGTGCTATCTATCAAAAGGATCATAAAACAAGGTTGTTCCCAAAAATAGCAAACATAAAAGAGGAACCTGAAGTAGCAAGAACCTATTTTATGGGTAATAGAAGAAACTGAAAATAGTTTCCTATGGAAAATAGTATGGTAGGAGGAGTACCACCTTATGGGGGAGTCAACTATATGAACCAATGTTAGACTCAGCCATCCATTATGGGATGGTGGGGTCAGCCTCCTTGTATAAATGCCACCCAAGGATCTACTCCTTACATCCATGGATACCTTATTTACAAGCTGGAACACAATGGAAGAATCACAATACATGGAATTCACCTCCACAAAACACAACTCAAGCCCCACTATAGCCTAGTTTTCTTACACCTCCTACTTCTAGGCCAAATCAGCTACTTGCACAACCACCTTCAAATATGAACAACAATATAAATCAGCCCACCTATCAAGAAGACATGGAGATGTTTCCCATATATCATATTAGAGTAGATTGCAATTTTTGTGCACCTTCAATCAGATAGACAATTAGGAGTAGATCCAACTCCTCCTGTAGTGGAGGAAGAGGATGTAGATTTAGAGGTAGAAGAATGGCCACCTTTGATAGAAGATATGGAATAAAATAAAACTATTGAAAAACACAAAAATGAAGGGGTTCCACCTTTCTCAAAAATATTACAGGAACCTAGAAAGCTAATGCAGCCAAAATTTGATATTATGTAAGGCTTTAAAAACCTGATAATTATAATTTCTCTTTATCATGCCATTAGATATATTCCAATATACACAAAGGCCATAAGAGAGTTATGTCTAAAAAATAGGAAGAAATTCCATCAAAATAAGTTAATGTGGTAGGTTAGTTGGATGATCTCATGTTAGGCAACACCTACCATCCCAAGTAATATAATCTAGGAAGCCCAGTGCTAACAGTCCAAATTGTAGGCTTCTAGTTACCCAACATATTAGTAGATTTAGGAGCTGCTATAAATGTCATGCTCCAAGAAACCATGCAAACATTGCAACTCACATAAATAAGGCCAACCAAAATAGTGCTTCAATTGGCTAATCGATCTATAGTACTCCCATAGGGAATACTAGAATATGTGATTGTAACAGTAGATGCACGGAAGTATCCGATAGATTTTCTAGTGTTGTAATCTAGATCTGGATTTGGTGGTTATCCACTTATATTAGGCAAACCTTGGTTGGACATAGTTGATGCCTATATAATTTGTAGGATAGGACAAATAATAATCTCAAATGGGTAGAATATCAAAAACTTAATCATTTATCCACCTACACAGTCCATTGACTTGTTGGGAGAACCAAATTGTGAAGTCTTAAATATTGATGCCTTGTTGATGCTTCAATCAATAATGGCTCTAGATGAGATAGAGGATGACACCAATAAATATCAATTTATAACACACTTTTTCCAAGGAGAATCCTCACATCCTCCTCTAGATACCCCACTTGTAGGTAGCAAGGAGAATCATGTCAAATAAATAGAGGTAGCACCTGGCATATTGTTGAACATTGACAATGAGTTGTCAACTATTCAAGAGGACAAATTGAAGGAAATACTAGTTAAATATCAAACTAATTTTGTGTGGGATTACAAATACATGAGGGGGGTTGCACTCAAAGTATTCATGCATAGGATATATTTGGAAGATGATGTAATAACAGTAAGAAAACCCCAAATAAGAATGAATCTAGCAATGAAAGCCATTTTCAAAGCTAAATTACAAAATAAATTGTCATTTGGATTTATTTATCCTATATCAGATAGTCAATGGGTATCACCTTTAGTTGTGGTTCCCAATAAAAATGGCAAATGGAGAATTTGTGTTGATTACATGATTTTAAATAAAGCCACTAGGAAATACCATTTCCCCTATACCCTTTAATGACCAAGTTATCAACACCTTGGTAGGATGGCAATATTTCTCATTCCTAGATGGGTTTAGTGGATATAATCAAATTCAAATAGGAGATGACGACTAGGACAAAACCATGTTTACCTATCAATGGGGGACTTTTTCTTACTGAGTCTTACCATTTGGGTTATGTAATTTACCTACAATTTTCCAACGGGTGGTACTTAGTATCTTTTCAAATATGGTTGGAGAAACTGTAAAAGTGTATATGGATGATTTCACCATTTATGGTGAAAATTTTGAAGAAGTTGTAGACAATCTGGAAAAAGTACTCCAGTGTTGTCAAGAAACAAACATGTCCCTTAGTAACAAAAAATATTTTATGTTAATGCAAGAAGGTATAGTGTTAGGACATCATATCTATATGGAGGGGAACAAGGTAGATAAATGAAATATTGAAGTAATTAATCTACCTACTTCCCAAACTCAGATAAATGTTCACAGTTTTCTAGGCTCAGCTGGATACTATAGGCGGTTTATCCAAGATTTTAGCAAAACTGCAAAACCTCTGCATATACTATTTTCTAAAAATTTTGAGTTTGTCTGGACCAGTGAGTGTGAGCAAGAATTTCATATTTTAAAGAAAAAATTGACCACTTTTCCTATGTTGAGAGGTCCAAATTGGACCCTCCCCTTTCATATTTACGTTGGTGCATCTAACGATGCGATAGGGGGCAACAGTAGGACAAAAATATGGAGATGAGTTTTATGCCATCTATTATGTTGGTAAACATCTTGCAGGTGTTGTGTTCAACTATACTATCATGAAGAAATATTTCCTTGTAGTAGTTCATATTATTAATAAATTTTTCCATTACATTACATGTTATAATATTTTTGTGCATACAAATCATACAACCATCAGGTATCTAATGAATAAACCTGCAATAAGTGGTAAAATTATTAGGTGGATTTTACTATTGTAGGAATTTGATGTAACCATTTTTGACAAACCCTATAGGGATAATGTTGTTGCAGATTTTATATCTAGGTTAATATCTCACGACCATATAACCACTAAAGACCAATTTTTAGATGAGCACATTTTTTCTCTTGATGAAAAAATTCCATAGTACGTAGATATGGATAATTACTTAGCCATCGATAAAGTATCTCCTACACTCTCACCCCGAGAAGCTCAAAATTTGATAGAGAAGAGTGCAACCTTCTCATGGATTAATGGATGCATGTTTAAAATCGAGCTCAATCAAATCATGTGTAGGTGTGTTGCAGAAAATAAAATCATAGAAATTTGTAAGGCTTGCCATGATGAATCATGTGGTGGTCATTTTGCAAGAATAAGGATTGCATTTAAAGTTTTGCATGTTGGGTATTTATGGCCTAGCCAAACATGTTAGCTAGTCTGATCAATGCTAACGAATGGGTAGACCAACTCTCTGAGATGAGATGTCACTTCAACCCCATGTGCATATTGAACCATTTAATAAGTGGACAATGGATTTTATGGGGCCCATCAATCCACAATTAGGTATAAAAAGATATACTCTAGTTTTTACTTACTATGTGACTAAATGGGTTGAAGTGCAGTCACTACAAGACTCGAAAGAGAATACTGTAGTCAATTTCTTATATGAATCCATATTCACCAGATTTGATGTTTCCAAAGAAATTACCAATGATCAAGGGGCCTAATTTACATCAAATATGATTCAAGAGTTGATGGAGTAGTACCAAATCTAGCATAAAAAAACTAACCCCTACCATTTGCAAGCAAACAGGCAAGTGGAGGTCACAAATTGGGAGTTGGAAAATATTCTCACCAAAATGGTATAGCAGTTTGGGCATATCACACCACCTAGAAGACCACCACGGGATTTACACCATTCCAATTGGTGTACAGGAAAAATTCCATAATTCCAAACAAGTTCAATATTAAAATCCTATAGACTATTGTAGAATTAAACTTAACTCTAGATGCTATGCAAAAATAATGTATTTAGTAGCTTAATCAGCTAGATAAGTATAGAAAGGATGCACTACAGAGTATAAAATTCATGCAAAAGTAGAGGGCTTGGTGGTATGACCACCACATACAGCCAAAATAGTTCAAAGAGGGATATTATACATTGCTTTATGATTCCTAGTTTGAAGAGTAAAAAGGGAAGCTCATGCAACATTGGATGGGTTCGTATAAAGTGGTTGAAGTTATCAATAGCAGTGTTGTCCATATCAAAACCATAGATGGTAGTAGTATTGTGTTGACAGTCAATACCTACTGGTTGTGGTCATATCATGCGCTACCAATCCACATGATCGGATCCAAAGTAGACATAGGGAATACCCCATTGAAATGAAATTTCATCTTCAACAGTTGATGGATGTGTTTGCATTCACAAAGAAAAAAAACAAAAGAAAAACATTTTATTATTATTATTTTTAAAAATAGCATAGGTTTTTTTTTTATTATTTACTGTTTTGCAAGAAAAAATGTACCCTGAATGGAATCTATAGGTAGCTTGGGAAACCTAGGCCTATCAGGTACAAGCCACAATTCCTATTTTTCACTTCACGTGTGTGTTTATTTTTGTAGGACATGCAACCCTAAATGTAATCTGTAGATCTATCAGGCACAACCTACGATTCCCTACATTTTTTCTACTTTCTAGGAGGATAGACGAATGAAGGAAGCACCAACCTCCAACTAGGAGGGTGGCACTTACAGTTGGATGTGTGTACATGTGTTTAATTTCTCACGAAAGAAAATACCTATATGCAGGTCGAGGCGGCAGACACTAACTTTATCACCAAGGGGAAGCGCCTGCATTCGAATCGAATAAAGGTACGTATCTATGGGTCAACCCAACGAATGTTGACTATCCATCATTGAGAAGGTGCCTATATCCCATATACAGTAGGTAAAAATAAATAAATAAATAAATTGCCCTATCTATTAAATATATATATTCTTTTGCAGGTGCCAGTGTCTAGAATGATAGAATAAAGGTGTTTGTATTCATAATAATAAATACAACCTATATCCCGTGGGTTGAAGTAAGGTGCCTATATCCCAGCCAAAAGGGCACCTATATCTACAGCATAGAGAAAGGTGTTTATCTTCCACACAAATAAAGGTGCTTGTATTCCAATGCAATGATGAATCCTATTGTTAGCATTGAAGAAGCAGTCAGAGCCACGATGGTGTCAAGATCCATGCACGTTCAAAGTTAAATTTTTTCACAGACCAAAGTATGTTTGTTTTCTTTCCAATGACGAAATTCATTCGCTTCTCAGTTTTTGACCGTCGGAGTTCACGTCTTCCCTTCGGTGACCCATTCATACTCCCGATATACAAATAAATCAACTTCCAAATGGGATGTGTATCATCCTACTATAAAATAAAATCTTCATGTTTTCTTCAGTTTTTGCATGTGACCTCAAGACTAATAAAACTGTAGTACCCGATGATGTTCATTTGATGTGATTACCTCACACAAAAAAAATGCACACCATTCATTTTTCCTAGAGATATTGTTGTCATGCATCAGCTAATCAAATTTTACCACTAGCATTTACATATCATAATTCATGAAACACCATCCAAGTATGTAGTGATTTTTCTATTATGTGTATCCATGAATTTCATAAAGAAAACATTTCTATGTAAAGTGTCGACATATGTCCCACAAAAATCATATCCAATCATACAAACCCCAAATCTACAATATGACATATGGTGCCAATTGAATTGAAGGAAGCAGTTGTAATAGTACCTATCTAAATCTAGCACATGATTTAATAATTAATTACATATATTACCCATAATTACTACTGATTACGGGAAGATAGGTGCCATGTAAGAATGGATACAATCACATGCTTTAACATGTTTAAAAATTATAACAATGCTTATTTTGCAACGTAGAGAAATACAAAGAAACAAAGTCGATAAATTGCATGGGAGGACCTTCAACTAATCATGCTTTAAAGAAGTATGAACCCTAGGATCTCTCGAGCATAACTAGTGCCATCAGGGACCAGTTCAAGGTTTTCAGATGGATGGAATACTATCACCTGGTTAGCTAGGACTAAGATCTTATGGTGGAACATGAATTTATAGCCTCTATGGAAGAAAGCATCATAAGGTTGCACAAAATGATCATACTAGTCACAAAGGCATACATTGCAGAGGTGACCGATCTCCCACACATAGGGGACTAGACATACAAGGAGGATAGTGTGGTGTGGTACGCGCAACGATTTTTTGGGTAATCATCAACACAGATAACATGAGAAGGATTGTCAAAATAGTATATACCAGACTTATGGAGGAGTATATTTGAGCAAGTGGCTCAATTTTTCACTTGCACTGGCAAGTACTCATGGTTGAATGCCACTCACTTTTGATTTCTCAATCACCTACTGCATGATGATTACATCAATATTCCTTATTATTTAATGTGTTCCCTAAAATATGAATTGATTCGGTACTAGGAAGGAACATTTATGATGTTAGGACATCATGGGCTGATTTTAGCCCTAATTCACTATGCCAAGGTACATAGGGCTACATCAGTTGATGAAGAACATGTTACAACTAACTTAACTGATGAGTAGTAGAATGATGAATAATATAAATAAGATGTTGCTATGGTAGAAGCAACCAATGAACAGAAGGAATATGAAGAGGAGAAAGAGGAAGAGGTGCATGTCTCCCATAGCCACCAAAATACAAAAATAATAGGTCAGACAGATTCAGGCTCTTCTCAAATGATGCTATCACCTACCTCATAGCATAGCCATTCTACATGGGAGGTAGAGCAAGCTGAATAAATTTTGTTATTGGCAACATCATCACTTGTCTTCCAAAATCAAATTGGGAGGTAGAATAGACTGTTGCAATCCTATTTTGAGCCATGTCACCAACAACAACCAGGAGTAGAGAAGTGATGGATATTCTAATCAATTATAGTTAATTAGAGGAAGAAGAATCCCCCATGACATAATATGAACTGGTCACCCAGGTGTTGCAAGGCATGGCCTGTGGTGCAGCACCCCACTGTGATGCTCTAGAAGAAGACCTGTAAAACCAACTACAAAGCCTGAAAGAACAAGCCTCCCAATGGGAGGAGAAACATAAAAAGGAGCAGGTCAAATTTTAGGAATCTTGATGTACCTACATAAGATGGGTATGTTTGATAAATAATCGATGATGCCACCACAAGTTCGATCGATTGAGTCTCTGCCACCTAAAAATACAAAGTATAATGACACATAGGATGCAATTATTGACCCTAAGATAACAAAATTTCTGAAGGTCTAGGTACATAACACATCTCACTTTTCACCTTGGGACAAGCCTGAGTTTCCCATTATAGACCAACTTCCTCCAAATTATCACTATTGGAAGCAAGCTGAACCAACATTCCAGAATAATTCCACCACATTCACTGGATTCTATATGGTAAAAGTTGTAGGTAAGAAGGGTTGGAGTAAAAATAAGCCTAATACAATATTAGGACCCAGCCAACCTTTATGGTGCAACCAGTGAGAAAAAGCACCCAAGAATAGGAATAGGACATGTATAGCCAAGATAGAATGGCAAGAGAAAATATGACAAATAATGAGATAGAGCCACACCTAGGTAGAGAAAACGTAGAAACAAGGAGTAATGGTAATTCATTGCTAAAATAGGTAATTATCAGCAATGGATTCCATGAGGACACGGTAATAATTAGGTATGGGGGGATGATGAGCACCAAAAATTCTTATTTTGTGTATGCTTAAATGGGATACATGTGCAGCATTATTATATTAGAAATATATTTTTGTGATATTATTGTATACATTTAATATAAAATGACATATTATGCCTAATGTGTGTTTTTAATGGAATTTGTGTGTAGATGCAATACTTTATCACTTTTTCACACCTTTTATTCAAGGTTCCATGTGGACATGGAATTTGATAACTTTCATAACGTGATTATGGAATGGTTGGTGATCAAACAAAGATAGTGGTATAGGAGTAAGGCGTTCCAAATTGCTAAGGTACGATACCTATATCTTGATCGTAGGTTGGAAGGTGCATATCTCCCAATGAAAATGAAACACCTATCTCCTAGTGAATAGGACAAGCACCTATATCCTAGAAACATGTTGGACGATGTTTGGCTTTCGATGATAGATCAAGCATCCATTGTTTGATGACCAAAAAGTGATAACTTTTAGCGAGCAAGAAAATGCTATATACGGTACCTTTATTCTAGCGATTGGCTAAAAAAATACCTATATTCCAATGATAGGTCGAACAAGTGCTTACATATGGTAGAATAAAGTGTGCATTGACCATGTAATTAGAATATCATGCATAAAATTAGATGAATATTATTGTGAAAGCATAGGGAACGCTATGGTTATCCCAAATGGGTTAATTTTAGCATGACTTATCTTTTATTAGACAATTACTTAATTCATGCACACACCCATCATAGTGAATCACGTCGAAATGGATAAAATTAGAAAAGTCTAAATTTGCAAATAGGGTATGACCGCATTCTGTATAAAACATAGGCCACCCCTAAAGTGAAGAATCCTAAACTTGTTTTGCAATAAAACTATATTTTTTTTATTGCAATAAATATAAAGTTCAAGTGTTCTATTATTTCCTGCATTTGGAGAGTGACTTTGTGAATTAGTTGGGTGGATGTCTACAGGAGCCTGGGCCTACTCTAGGTAGAATTCCTCCCCTATTTTTTTGTTATCATTATTTATTTCCTGTTATTTTATTTTTGCAAGTGTATTTTTGTAACGAACCCATATCGTTACTCCTTACCCACATATTTTTTTTATTTGTTCATCATCATATGGTAAAGACCTAGTCCATAACCTAAGATAGGCATATTCCATTTGGATTGTATCTTTCAAGGCATATAGCTTCAAGAGCTATAGAGACTTGATCAGAGTCTCTTTAAGTAGAAGTGATCAGCTTCTATGAAACCCTCATACCTCACTTGGTATGAGTATGTTGGCCAAGCATACTGGTTTCAACCTCATAAAAGGAGGAAATCACCAAATGGTCCACCCAGACTAGGTGAATGCCTTGAAGATGGTGAACCACACCAATGGTAAACCATCATAGATGGAATAACCACACCTATGGTTATCCATAAATCTTAGCTCTGATCCAATCCATATAGAAAGGAGTTCTAAGACTACTGTATCACTATTGTGATAAAAATCCATGGAACATCTATCTTTAATCCTCCTTACACATTATTACACCCTTAATTAGGAAATCCCTCTATTGAAGTCCTTTTAAATGGAAAATACTAGTCCCATGTAAATTTAATTCTTTAGTGTAGAGTGGAGGATCTATCCTTGGTTTGTAAATCAAGGTCGTAGTGCCCTCTTGTGAGTTTTATTTCACAATATGATTTCATCTAAACCATATTGAGTGAATTTAGGCCATGAAGCAAGATTCATTACATCTTATTCATAGGTTTGAAGTATAATAGACTCCTTCTTAAACAATATTTATGTTTCATTCAAGAATAAGTGTATAATGCATAAATCCAATTATCTCCTCCAGATTTGGATTCTTTAGCATGAATATAAATGGTGATGTATATGGAAAGGTGAATCATTCATAAATAGTAGCCCATAATATTGTAGTAAATTAGACAAAATCCTTTGATTCATTAACACATTTAAGTAAACATCCATCCTTTACATGAGACTATTATTGTACAATTCTACCTACTAAAATCATTCATCATTACCCATTTAATTCCAAAAATAAATGATACAATTGAATCACATTAAATTTTCACTATATTAGAAATTGAGCATCCTTTTCTAGCATCCATACATCATTAACCTACTAAAAATTTAGCATACATTATAGTGCATGAACATAAACATTACATCAAGCATCTAACATCTCATTAACATAAATCGTTCTTATTTTGTAAATAAAAGCAACATCCACAAGATATAATAAAGCAAACCATAAATTAAAGTGACACAACGATTTATCCTGGGAAACCCTGACGGGAAAAACCCAACCTCCAAAATATGTGTTTTCCTCATATTCATAAGTTCAAGATGTTAATTATTACAAGTATATAAGGATCTCAACATGTCCCTCTTTCTCAATATACAATCCAAGGAATACAACTGATTCCTATATACATTCATGATGCAATTAAGGACTTATTTAGTTCCTTTCTCTAAGACATCATGATACTATTAAGGTATTTCCCATACCAAGGAGGAATTCATCTACTCATTTAAAATAATATGTATTTAAGAAATCCTCTAGTTTCTTGCTATAAGTAGTCTCAAATTTTATAACATCTTGTGAAAACTTATGATAATCATAGGATCCATATTTTAGATATGACTTTCTCAATATTAAATAAAATTTCATAAAATTTCCTTTGAATAAATTTCGAATCCATTATTTCGGGTTGATAAAGGATCACCCTTTACTTCATAAATTAAATTCCCATACCCTTCATTTATCAAGCATTCGTTCTTTTTTATTCAACTATTTCAAAATAATATAAAATCTGACTTAATTCATTCCCTTAACAAAACTTTTGGATGTTTACAAAATGTTCATTTAAATCCACCTTCGAATCCATTAAGGGCTCTATACTTTTTAATACATTTCAACCTTAACTTAAATCCTCCTTCGAACGATTACCCTTTTAATAATTTAGAACTAATTACTTACCAATTGCAACCAATAGCCATCAAATTTCCTTCTCAAGGTTTGTTTTAAGGTATCAAGCTGTCATCTTGTCCTAGCCAACTTTTTTTTATAGTATTTATATTACATTTTATTACCCTACTACGCAGATGCGTTTGGTTTTAAAGGTCATTTCTTCAGACCATTCTATAAATCATATGGTTACCCAAGAGCACAAAACTGAGATACACGCATTTCAATAGAGTATGTGATCCAAGAGGAATCGCACTTGCATAAAATATATTTGAGTTAAGGTTGGGACTTCATCATATGACCTTCGACCTACTCGTCTCCATTATAGACTATGACTCTAGGTTGTTTGTCCCAACATTTGTCTACAGTATAGTGCACTAAGGTTCTTTTAATATGGATAGGGAGTTACAACGTGATGCATAGCAGACCACAACCTATAAATTTTATAGCATCAAGCATCTTGAAAGGGCTCCCTTTATGCAAATCAATTCTAAAGTGCCAGATATTTCTTCATAAGGATCCACCTATATTCTAAAATATACCAAGTGCTTACTACATGTTTCATACTTATAGAGTACCTCTAGAGGAATGTAGATTGCGCTATGCAGTGAAGAATGACATCATATGATCACGAGATAAATATTTAGGTGCCTGTATGAAGCCATCCCCACTAGAGCCTCTAGTGCTACATATCTCACAAAATTTATGCATCCCAAGATATAGAACCTCTCCATGTGCTGTATTAGCTAGAATTTTATTGGATATTTCGTGTTTAGATTTACTGTGCGGTGGTGAGGACCCTTGCAACCAGAGGTTTTTTTGGTGAAAACTATTCCTAATAGGGATTATCTTTTCAATTTCAGAGCTGTCATTGCAGATGAACATGGGAATTGGGGTCGTGGGCCAAGGCAATTGAGCAAGGAAAATCTGGCTATCCCTTGCATCGAAATCTCCAGGTTATTATTTTGACAATGGGATCGATTGCACCTACAGAGTCATCTTGGCAGGTATGAGGTAGCTCCCGTCACATAGAACACATGGGGTCAGTTAAAGCCAGATCGAGAATGGCCAAACCTACATATTGACCCAAACATGGACTGGGAGTGAAGATCTAAGCATTTTGTAAATATCGATGGTCAATCAAGGGTAAAATATAATAGATTTAACATGATTGCCTCATCTAGTTTCACCTGGAAAGACTTGGTAATGAAACTTACTGGAAACCATGCAGGAAGTCGGTATAAACTCCTAATGGAATTTCCCATATGCTATAGGATTTTGATGTTGAAAATATACCAAAAAACCTTGTATGGCATCATACTCGATAAATTGAATCTCATGTTCTAGTTGCCCCTTAATGATGGCATATTCTAGGGGTTCTGGTCAGAATCATAGGTTAATGCATAAGTTGAGCTTCGATTGCTAAAAAAAAGGAGATTCAAATTTCTTAAAAACCATGAGTATGTTAGAAGTGGTAGTTTGGAAAATGCAGAGCCTCTCAAGTTAATTTCCATTATAGGATTCGAGTATTGCCAACAGGGTTCATAATCAAGCGACAGAGATAGCCACAAATCCTTTAATGTTTCCTTTTATCTTGGTATTTTAGGCAAATTACTCATCAACAACGTGAAACTGTGCTATCGAAAATGTCAAATAGCAAATATCCCTTTGATTAATGGAGCTATGTCTATATACTCATACCAGTGATTTGGTCTATAGGTAGTATACATTTTGCCATCATAATCAGCTCTTTTTGAGAAGAGGAACTAACTAATCCTGATTAGCCTATACCTGAGTTTAGGCATTATATAATCCATATGTATTACGGGTAATTTATATCATCTTGACTTCTATCCATATTGGTCTTTAGTGGCACTTTATTAGTAATACAACTACAACAAGTATTTAGAATTTCACATAATACTTTGATTATAGTCGATTTACAATAAGGAATATCAGATTCCTACCAACTAGAACAACCCAACATTTGGTTAATTGTTTTATTCCATAATAAGTGAAAACAAACAAGGACATAAGGTGGCAGAACATTTATAAACATAAAATAGGAAAGTAATTTTGATCTCAAAATCTTGCAAGATGCTCCTTTTTCTTCTTGATCTTCCCTTTCCTCTAAGTCTTGCCTTCCAAGAAACATCTCGTGTCCTTCCTCCTTTGCTTACTCCTTCTAACCCTCCAAGCTTGTTCTACTACAATTAGGAAATAATTCAAGTCTAGATAACTAGAATATCTTTCAAGTCTTCTGGTTTCTGATTTACCTCATGGGTGAAGAGCATACTCCCTAGAACATTAAGACTCCTAGAACCTAGATAGCCTTTCTTCACAAAAATACCCTCTATTTATAGGGAAATTTCTCCACAAATGGCCAAATAGTGACCATATTATAATAATACTAAAATATGCCTAGGACCAATATGACTTCATCATGTCATGTGAAGTGTAAGGAGAAGGGTCCTACTAAGGGTAAGGCAAGTGTCCTTATTTTATCTTGTATCTTTTCTCATGGGGACAAAAAAAACAAAGTTGGAACTATTATTGATAAGGTAAAAGGACTTCCTTCTTACTTTCCACCAATATAAGGAAGCCATATGAGTACTTCACCTTGGGTCCACTAAATATGCACATGAATTATTATATGGCTATAATTTTTGTAAAAGATAATTCTTTAAATTTATCTTTAACTAGGCCTCATAAATAGCCTTTAGATAATTACTATTTCTTATCCCTTATAAAATTCTTTTATTAGATTATTTTGTAGGATTCTTTATGGTCATGCCCCTTCTATTAGGCATTAATTGGTCCCTAAGATCAATTAATATTATTTAAATAATGTAGGTGGGTAACAGGTCATGACATACACCCCCCTTATATTAAACATAGTCCTCTGTGTTTGAACCTATATCTTATAAAAACACATTTGTCTAGCAAAAGCTAGAATTTATTCTGCTATTTTACAATCAGATCTTCTTTCATCCAGTACTTCAACCTTAATAGCAAGCTTCATATTCCATCCAAGCGAGTACGTAGGCCTGCATAAATGCAAAATATTAGAAGTACCATGTTCTTGTAAACAATATAACATCCAAATAATATATCAACAGATATTGAAAGAATCATCAATACACAATATTAATACAAAACTATATATTGCACCAAAAATTGATCTAGAGGACTGTAGTATTAAAATTTTGCAAAATGATATTACCAAGATATCATGAAATTATGCATTAGAAATAGAAAATATTATTAATTTTATCAAAACTCCCACCAAGGATTATCACAGTATAATTTGGTTAATATTTGGCTCGAATTAATCGGATAAAATCAATTGCTAACAAACATAATTTTAGAATCTCAATTCGAGATATTCACATATATCCTAATATGTATTTAATGCCAGAGCATCCACCCAGATGTCTCCTGGTTTATGTCATTATAAAATTATGGAGAAGTCCCATACCTTCTTCAAGAATGGACACCAATCCATTCCTCATATTCCTTTTATTTCAACAAAATTCAAGACTCATGCATTCTTTTGTTTCATAAATTTACCACAAACAATAATATTCGGATAACCTTTGAAAAAAATATAAAATTCAAAAGGTGTTACTGTTTCTGCCTCATCTTTGGTATTACTAGACTACTACAAAATAATAGCCTACAGAGTGGTGGTCTAAAGGACCTTAAGGTTGATGCTCCTTAGTTTGTTTTCCTCTTTGTACTATGTTGGTACTTATAGCTGGGGATGGTGGTGGAGCTATTGTTCCAGCAATATTTTGAAGCATAACGTGATTCATCAAGGTAACCAAACAGAATTCCAGGAATGCCACAGTGAATTCCTCCCTTTTTTGATGAAATTAGGGGTTTTATGTGAGCATGGCTGCCATTGTTGTTGCCCTCCAATTATTTCTTTGCAACCCCTTCGACTTGAGATGATCTCATTCCGTGATGGCATCGTATCTTTCTGTTACCAACCTTAATATTTCTTGCGCCTAGGCATCCTCCTGAGCATGTTGTACTAGAGGCCTCCCCTTCATTGTTTTAAGGTGTTTCCTAATTCTTACCATGTTTATTGCACCTACTAAACATTGTATCCATTCCATATCAGTTTTTCCATTTCAGGGTGTATGAAAAAAATAGATCAATAACCAAGAGCAGAAGAATCATGAAGCATGTTATAGGATTTATCCCACTTAAAACTAATATTATCCAGGTGACTCCTGCCATAGATACAACCATGTTGGATGTCATGGCATGTAACCTCTCCAATACTCAAATTATTGTAAGGTTAGCCCATATCGATTTTATTTGTGCATTTACCCATCATATCCTGACAATCCCGAGGTGAATCATTCATCTTTTGTGATACATTCTTTTTCTTTGTCTTGATTGTCCTACGAATTATTTTGAGCTGACTAAACAAGGTGCACCATGCCTGTTAAAATTTTTGAGATGGCATGTGTCCTCTTATTTTCATGTGAAGTCCTATCATTGTCTCTTTTCCTGGTTTCCTTAATTTTTTTATCGTGCCTTGTGATTTTAATTCTTTACATACATAATATTTTCATGATCAAAGACACATTGAACCAAATATATATTTCAATTATAATTGACCAACCATATTGGTATAATTTTACATTTAGTTCTGGGGTTAGTGGTCATGGTTGGACCTATGATATGTCAGTTCCCTAACTAAGTTTCCAGTTTAAAAGTATATTGGAGAAACCACTTCAGGAGTAGCTTGACCAGCTGCCTAAGTTGTATTTTCCTGATCACGTTGTGTCGTAGCCACTAGTTGTACTAGAAGGAGTAAACCATAGCTTATAAGCACATCCATACAAGAAGTTAAGAACGTAGTCCGATATATATCCCTTCCATCATATAATCGTGCACTCTTTACTTGCAAGGTTGTCCCCTCGGTATCTCTCCAGTGTTGGATTTGTTTTAACTCCTATTGAAGTTACTCTCGTTCAAAGATGATGACTTCTTTCTCAGAATCCAAATCGAACCTTTGTTGTGCCTATTTTTCTACTAAATTTAACTGCTAAACTTCTAACCAATGAATTTATTTCTTCAGTGTGTCTATCTCCAGGTGCATTTCCTTCACTGGTTACTTTTCTCTTAGGCTGGATGGTCCTGCTCCAAGATCCAGTCGTTGGCACACACATACTTTAGGAGATTCTTCCTCATTTTACTTCCTAAGTGGGTATTTCCCTTCTACATAAGTGGCTATTTCTCTACAACTGCTATCTTCACTAGAGTCTTCCTCTTGGTGTTGCCGCTGTGCAGACCACCAAATGTTGTAGTCAGGGGTCGTGCCTGCATCATCCTCATCAGGTGTCCATATAGTCTCATTAGGCTCTAAATCTATGGGCTCTATTGGTGGAGGTGTCATGGTTGATCATCCCTTCCTTGTGTGAACCATGGATAGGTCCGATATTCATTGTGTGATACCGAATTGTCATAATACCCGAGTATATTGAAAATACTTGTATTATTTATTGGTATATCCAATCAACCATCTTGCTCATCTTACCTGGGCGAGTTGAACACCATCTTCTACCCAAACTAGGCCCAATCTCTAGGGTCTCCAAATAATATCATGGGATTGTAGGTTCTCCCAAATAGAACAAAATTGTTCTTTATTTCCTTCAATTGGTCTATGATTAGACCATTCATTTTTCCATTTCCATCTTAACGCATAGGGTCTCTCTGGTCCCATAAATTGGTGTGCATAATAAGGTAGTCCTTGGGGTCTAGCCACCGCTATGTCCTCCCATGCCTAAAATTGTAGCAAAGTGCTACAGTTCAATATGGTTTTCATAATTTTTCTTAAATAGAATAACTCTCTATAGGTTTGGGCCAATAATGTTGGTCCCCATGCATATATTATTGACTCTTCCACTATATCTTGTATGATTCCCATTAAATTCTAGGGAAAACATGCACTTCTTGATTCGGGCAAAATGATACCCGATACGAGTTCCACTATGACCATATGCTTATGTGTTAGTCTACCCTGCACATAGTGAAGTTCATGCTCTATACACTCGTTATCGATATTTACATTCCTCCAGTCAACCCCAAACACTCTTTCCAAAATGTGACCTATTTATGCTTCATTAGTAGTGGTTACCGCACGTCCTTCTATTGGTACCCGATATATTCTGTATACGTCTTCCAATGTGATAGTAATTTCTCCCATGGGTAACTGAAATGTTCCTCTATCGGGATCCCATCTTTCCATTAGGGTAGATAAATAACATATGTCTATATGTATGGGATCTAATCGATCCGCTCTCTCAAATTCTACTTCTTTCAGCCATTGCCAGTCACTTGCATCTAATATATATTTGGCATTCTAAAATATCATCTTCAAAGGATACCTTACCCTAATGATATTTAATGGCCGATTTCCTAATATTTCGATAGGATTACCGCTACTGGTTTTGACATTTTCAGAAGCCATAGCTCAAAGAGTGTGTACCAACAGATCAACTAGTAGGAGTCACATAATTACGAGATACACTATGATGTTTGTCCCTAGGATTGCTAGTATTAATAAGGTAAACCCTAATGCAAGCAATATGATATTTACTGCCATGAATAGTGCTTAGGGTATTTCTATTTTCTAAGACTGAGATAAATTCTACACTATCTTCTCCATTCTACAATGTTGGAGATTTTACTCTAGTTTTATTCGTTGGATAGTATTTTGATGTCCATTTATTTTTGTAGATTCACATATCCATTAGATTGAATTATTGGTTCTCTTCCAATTCTCGAGGGAGTAATCTTCTCGCGTGTCCTTTGCATCATGTCCTATCATCGATCCTTTAATGACTCCAACGAATGATTTCATACCTTATTTCTCTGTTGGCAAAAAGCATCTATTGCACGGTAATTTTGTTGTAAAGTGTACCCCCATTGACCCTATTATCATATGGTAAAATTTTAATTGATTCACATTACCTTTTTTTTTTTAAACTATAGTGCTTGGGTTATACCGGTTTATATATGTGGTTTTTCTTTGCTACATACCACTATTTTGAAACTACACTTTAGTCTTCATATAAGTCATAATACCACATGCATGCCCTAGCAACTAGCTTTTGGTTTAAATAACTTATCACCCCCTATTACTTTCAACCACTACCCGGGTGGTCGGGTGCACACTGTAACCACCAAAAATGCTCACACCTTATCTAACTATTGTAATTGAAGAAATATACACAAATAGGTATGCATAAATTGATAACAAGAAATAACATGAATACAAGGAATCCTTTATTAATTTCAATGGAGTCAAATTATAGATTCATCCCTCTTAGGGATACCCATTTGATACATCAATTACAATAGTGTCTAATCCCTATCAAGGGTAGGTGTGATAAAAATGCCCCTCAGGGTGACATGAACTAGTCTAGGGTGTCTATGACCCTCTTCTTTGCGTTGAGGAAGGAATTGGATGCTTTATCTCTCCTTCAAATCCTATTCCCTGCGATAAAGAAACAACAAGAAGCAATTAGTAACAAATGAGGCCTCTCTTGATGAGGCTTTTGGAGGAATATTGCATAAAGAATAGCATGAAATCAAGAAAGCATTTAAAACTATCAATCTATGCAAGAAATGAGGATATTGTAATATAGCATGTAAAGAAATCGTTAGACAAATAATGCATGGATCATATAACAAAATAGAAGCATAAAGGTGCATAAAATATCCAAAAATCTCCTAATTGATGCAAAACATAAACTATCTATTCTAAGCTAATTCGTACGGTCAAAATTCTTCTAAATTGTAATTAAACCTAATAAATGATTAATCTAACCTATTTAATTAGACAAAAATAAAAATAGTAAGGTGATCTGTCACCTGTTGAAAACCGTAGCTCTGGTGAGCAGTCTACACTGTGAATCATGGTTGACAGCCACGATTTAACCTCTAATAAGTTTACCCTCAAAATTAGGGGGCAGTGGACTCAATATCCTTGTCCAAATTGATGTTCAAGGGTCGCCTTCGTTGTCCTCAGACTGATTTGGTGATCAATTCAATGTGAAGGGCCTTCGTTTACCTATATTTGCATTTCTTGATCCTCTTAGGAACCTAGGGCATCCATAATGAAATTCATCATGGATGGTGGCAAAAGGGTCGGGGATTAAGTGCAATAGCTCTATCTCTTAGCATACTCAGTTTGAGTGTACAATTTGCCAAGGCTTCCCTGCACAAATATCCAATGCATGCTTATATCTTTTCTCCCCATTTGGAGAGGGTATTTATAGCATGCCCCTAGGGCTAGGGGTGGATTCATGGAGAAGCCAAGACCAAGAAGGGTGGTTAGGACAGTTGGGATGGAAGCCTCTAGAATATTTCATCCTTCAATGACCTTCTTCTAGATCTTTTGGCCATTCCAACCAATTTGGCTTGGATGGAAGGCCTAACTAAACTTCAGTTAAGACCGCAGGTCACAGTTGTAGTCCAGACTACAGACCATAGGTGTCAACCACGGTTTAGACTGGAGACCGCAGGTCTAGGCTATGGTTTAGACTGATTAGGCCAAAGTGCCTAAATTGAGTGGTTAGAACCACTAATCTATCTTGGAGTCTATCCAAGATCCTCCATATGGTCTTGTAGCATGTCCATATGAGTAGTCACCCTTGGCATGATGTGTTTTAGGTGTCTACAAATGCCCCTTTTGAGATGCATTGTGATATTGAACAATGCTGAGCAAAAATATACATCCTAAAATGATGCCTAAGGTTCTATGATGATCATTAGTTGGATCAACATTAGATGCCCCAGGTCTAGCAAAATGATGTGCATATATTACACGATAATTTCATTGTAAAGTGTACCCCCATTGACCCTATTATCATATGGTAAAATTGTAATTGATTCACATTACCATTTTTTTAAAACTATAGTGCTTGGGTTATATCAGTTTATATACATGGTTTTTCTTTGCTGCATACCACTATTTTGAAACTACACTTTAGTCTTCATTTAAGTCATAATACCACATGCATGCCATAACGACTAGCTTTTCGTTTAAATAACTTATCACCCCCTATTACTTTCAACCACCACCCAGGTGGTCGGGTGCATACTGTAACCACCAAAAAGGCTCACACCTTATCTAACTATTGCAATTGAAGAAATATACACAAATAGGCAATGCATAAATTGATAACAAGAAATAACATGAATACAAGGAATCCTTTATTAATTTCAATGGAGTCAAATTATAGATTCATCCCTCTTAGGGATACCCATTTGATACATCAATTACAATAGTGTCTAATCCCTATCAATAGTAGGTGTGATCAAAATGCCCCTCAGGGTTACATGAACTTCTCTAGGGTGTCTATGAACCTCTTCTTTGCATTGAGGAAGGAATTGGATGCTTTATCTCTCCTTCAAATCCTATTCCTTGCGATCAAGAAACAATAAGAAGCAATTAGTAACAAAGGAGGCCTCTCTTGATGAGGCTTTTTGAGGAATCTTGCATAAAGAATAGCATGAAATCAAGAAAGCATTTAAAACTATCAATCTATGCAAGAAATGATGATATTGTAATATAGCATGTAAAGAAATCGTTAGACAAGTAATGCATGGATCAGATAACAAAATAGAAGCATATAGGTGCATAAAAGATCTAAAAATCTCCTAATTGATGCAAAACATAAACTATCTATTCTAAGCTAATTCCTACGGTTAGAATTCTTCTAAACTATAATTTAACCTAATAAATGATTAATCTAACCTATTTAACTGGAAAAATATAAAAAGAGTAAGGTGATCTGTCACCTGTTGTAAATCACAGATCTGGTGAGCAGTCTACACTGTGAACCATGATTGACAGCCACAATTTGACCTCTGATAAGTTTACCCTCAAAATCAGGGGTAGTGGGCTCAATCTCCTTGTCCAAATTGATGTTCAATGGTCGCCTTCATTGTCCTCAGACTGATTTTGTGGTCAATTCGATGTGAAGGGCCTTCATTTACCTAGATTTGCATTTCTTGATCCTCTTAGGAACCTAGGGCATCCATAATGCAATTCATCATGAATGGTGGCAAAAGGGTCGAGGATTAAGTGCAATAGCTCTATCTCTTAGCATACTCATTTTGAGTGTATAATTTTCCAAGGCTTCGCTGCTCAAATCTCCAATGCATGTTTCTCTTTTTTCTCCCCATTTAAAGGGGGTATTTATAGCATGTCCTTAGGGCTAGGGGTGGATTCATGGAGAAGCCAAGACCAAGAAGGGTGGTTAGGACAGTTGGGATGGAAGCCTCTAGAATATTCCATCCTTCAATGACCTTCTTCTAGATATTTTTGCCATTCCAACCAATTTGGCTTGGATGGAAGGCCTAACTAAACTTTAGTTAAGACCGCAGGTCACAGTTGTAGTCTAGAATGCAGACCATAGGTGTCAACCATGGTTTATACTAGATATTGTAGGTATAGGCTATGGTTTAGACTGATTAGGCCAAAATACCTAAATTGAGTGGTTAGAACCATTGCTCTATCTTGGAGTCTATCCAAGATCCTCCATATGGTCTTGTAGCATGTCCATATGAGTAGTCACCCTCGGCATGATGTGTTTTAGGTGTCTACAGATGCCCCTTTTGAGATGAATTATGAGATTGAACAATGCTGAGAAAAAATATACATCCTAAAATGATGCCTAAGGTTCTATGATGATCATTAGTTGGATCAACATTAGATGCCCCAGGTCCAACAAAAGGATGTGCATCTTAGAATCATTTCTTCCAACTCGTGAAAGGCTTAAATTTTGACAAGTCTGCATTCGTCATCAAACGTTCGGATAGCATCAATGCCAAGTATGGGTATCTTCTGACCCATAAATTCGAAGGATGAGAGTTACAAACCAATTATCATATTTTTTGTTTACCCCAAGCAAAGGGGGAAGCTTATGATAGATGTTGACAATTATTTGCAAGAACGAACACAATTTTGACAAGATCAGGGGATCTACGATCTAAGGGATCTTTTGTTGACTTTGATTATGATTATGAAATTATGACTACCCCCTCAAGTGATGACTCGATGAGGGTAATGACAATGTATGAAGCGAAAAAATCACTTGACCATAATGAATGATCCTGAACAAATTAATATTCGAGCCTTTTAATGCCTTGGCTAGGCCTAGTTTATCTTATGATTGCAACTCTTAGTATTATTGGCACATTTCTATTCCATTGAGCAGTCAGGCTACAATAGCCATATTAAGGAATAAAAATGATACAAATGCAATTAGACTTGTTTTGAATCATATTTGTCGATGATTTGTTGAAATATGTCATAAAAGAAATGACAAATTTGCCCCAAATATCCTTATGGTTATTTACTCATCTTCTCGTATTGCATGGATCGCAACTCGCTAGAACCACCAAGTGTATAGGATAAATCACTGAATACGAGGTGCATTTGGTTTTTAATTATTTGATTTTTTTGTTTTAATTTTACATGTATTTGATTGGTCCTAATGCTTTTAACATCACCAAATTTGCAATTTTAATCATTTATTTTGAATTTTTATCCAATGGAAGTCATTAATTTGCTCTTTTAGACCTTCACACGGTGGGTTTTGAGTGCATTTAATTCTATTTGTGGACCGTAGGTACAGTCTATGGTTTACAATTCCAAATTTTGGGAACTGTGGGTCAGACCTGCGGGCAAAAAACCCTAGTTTCAGAATCATAGGTGTCAGTTGCAGTTCATCGAGACTAGGAAAACCTATAAATTGAATTCCCATTTGAAATTTCTCATTATTTTTTGGTAAGCATTAGTAATTTGAGAGCTCTAAGAGTGAGAAAATCTTTCCTAATCCAAAATGCTACCACACTCTACTGTGATTACACTCCTCTACCTCGATGGCGGATCCTGATCAGCAATCTACTAGTCGGGGCCAGGGTGCGGGCAAGGTAACTCGAAACTGAAATCACGCACTCAATACCAGTAAAATAAACCACATTAAGTAATGTGGATAATGAACCTCACTAAAATATTGGTAATGAACCCCACTAGGCTAGGCTAGCTTTAGGAATTTAATTTGATGTCTTAATGGTCTAGGAGGGTATCCGAAATGGGTGCCACTCCTAAGCTATAGTTGATAGCTGCGGTTCCCAATTTGCAAATTGGGAACCGCAGGTTTTAACTATGATTCCCAATTTGCAAATTGGGGACCACAGGTTTCAGTTGCGATTCCCAATTTAAAAATTGGGAACCACAGGTTTCAACTGCGGCTTGTTGTTTTTATTTATTTATTATTATTATGTCATTTTTAGCATTGTTTTTAGCTCTAGTTAGCTAGATTTTGTCTTAAATTATGCTTTTTATTTAAAATATTTACTTCTAGAGATCGAGATCCAGATATTCTAAAGACTCTCTATGAGGCTTTATCTAATGATGATCAGGATTGGTTTCGAGTTGTTGGGTTCAGATACGTCATGGATTTGCCTACTATCAGGGTAGATCAATCCTACCTGAATGCATTGGCCCGATGTTGTAATGTGCAGACCAACACATTTCACCTACCTATAGGTGAAATAATTATTACTTTAGAGGACATCTATAGGATCTTTAGGATCCCCATTTATGGTGAGGCCATCATCTCCTCTACCTCCCAGGTAAAGGAGGTTGTTTTTTATTCTATCTTCGACGACCAAAACGAGGATGCTCATGATGCGATTGACCATGAAGGGGTGCACATTGGCGAGTGGTACCATGAGGATGTCTTCTCTACATGGGAATCCCTCTGCATACACCTCATATTATAGATTGTCCTTCCAGACTCCTCGGGTGTGAGGATTCCCTGGAACCTCCTATCCACCGCCTGAAGGGTGCTATAGAGATCCATAGAGGAGCATTTACTTCTAGCTTGGGGGAGCACCCTATTATGTCAACTCTATAGGGAGTTGTACCAGATTACTATTCATAACTGTAAGGGCCTCATCTGTAGTCTTTTGTTATAGATCTGGGGGTGGCAGCACATCTGGATCGAGTGTGTTGTAGATATTCCACTACGGATCACTGCTATTATTGACAATTGTTAGTGTTATATTGCCTACTAGCATTTTGAGGAGGAGGGTACCCATAGTAGGATCAATGCTAGTGATTTCCAACATTATATCACTCAATTCATAGCACTTGACTCGAACGATATTTAGTGGCAGCCCTATATGGATTGCCCAGTGTAGCCAGAGGAGGGCAAGTGGCTGAGATAGGCACGTCATGATAGATGGTTGATCAACCGTAAGCCAATATTCAAGAGTACCAGTTATACTCTCGAGTCCTATGGTATTTTGGGCTCATGTAGGATATTCTAGATATCCCTCTCAGATACCAATGCTTGGTCAAGAAGCACGATCTATAGTGGATCATTCCTGAGCCTTCAAGAGATGCTACTGATGACTACTAGGAGACTAGGGTTGAGAGTTCTTAGACTACTCTAGAGTGTGATGGGTGGTGGTCCATGTTTAGATGGTACGACATAGGGCCTCTGGGTCGAGAGATAGATTAGGTAGAGGCAGAGGTTGATCCTGATGGGTGCAGGGTGCGCCAGTAGGCAGAGGGTGGCTGGGGTGTAGTGGTCACCATCGATGAGGCTCCCAAGATTGACCCAGATGAGGAGGCTCTAGAGGAGGGTGAGGTTTCGCCTGACAACACAGAGGGTTTGTTCTTAACTTAGGTGTCTAACTTAGAGAGTCAGCTCAGATGATTCCATACACAGTAGCTAGAGCGAGATACTACTATCGCCACTCTAGAGGTGAGAGTAGCTGACAGGGATAAGCACCTTACTAAAGCACAAATTCAGATATAGGATCTTACTATACAGGCCATAGATGCATAGGCCTAGGTTCAGAGACTACATACTACACTGGAGTTAGCCCAAGCACTACATACTATAGTAGAGGTAGAGAGGGATATCTTTCATGTATCGAGGGAGGCTATGTCACCTCCTTAGTTTACTATGAGGCCTCTAAAAACACCAATAGCAGCTCTAGCAGGTGTTCAAGATCCTATGGCCAAGGTAGAGTGACTACACAACATGGTCATGAGGACCAATGAGATGCATGCAGCTCGACTCGCTTGCATTGATTAGCTAGTCGGCTACATTGAGATGCACATGCTATAGGTTCTTGAGGATACTTTCACTTCAGAGTCTCAACAAACCAGGTCTAGGACCTCCAGGTAGTATATGGCGAGATCAAGTCATAGGACTCATAGGACTAATAGGATGCACATATCCTCTATCTCACATGGTGTGACATCGTGTGCCAGGCCTAGAGATGCGGGACAGACTTCAGGGACCACTGATCAGAGGACTATCCTGTTGTAGTTACCAGTTTCTCATGTGATGGGCACCTTAGGATTTAGAGGCAAGCAAGATCTACAACAAGACCCACCCTAGGTGCCAGAGCAGACAATAGAGTAGGCTCCAAAGCATAGTGCTAAGGGAGGTAGCGAGAGCTTCGGTATAGGGGGAGCAGACTAGATCTGGGATCTATTAGATGCAGACTATATTTTTGATATGCCACATTTATTTTAGGTGTAAGGTCGAGGAAATACATACTTTGTAGCCTACAGGTATCTTGATGCACTCCCTATGTACTCTGTTGAACACATGTATATATACGACTTGATCATTTATGGCTCATTATGTGTACCGATTATTTATTTTTGATTGTATGTTTATTTGATGCACATGGATGCAATGCTTATGTTGATGCTATGTTTATATGATGCAATGTATGGATGACATGCACTAGCTAGCTATTTGATTTATGATGATGATGTTATGCAGTGATCTATATGTTTAGATATGCTATTTATGATGGATGCAAATGGATGCAGTATTTATTTTGAATGCATATTTGTTCTTGCTTTGTGGGCATGCGTTCATTTTTATGAAGTTATGGTATGCTATGCAATGTATGGTAATGCATTATGTACATAATTTTAATCTAATGGGAATGAACCTATATGCTTTAATCACTTAAAACATAAAGAATGAATGTAAATTGTGTATATCAATTTTAAAATGCGACACCACAAAATGTATGACAATCATGCAAAATAATTGATAATTCTCATTACAATAACTTAATCAATTAATCACCCATATATGAAATGTAGTGAAATGGATTGGTATAATGCTAATGAATGAATATGTCATTCTGTATATTTCTTCTTTGTTGCACTATATAGTCATTGGTCGTCTAAACATCATTTCTGATATTCATGCGGTATCTATCCTATATGTTTGATTGTGCTTTGTAAAATGCATTATGATAAATGAATGACTCACATTTTTTATGTCTAATGATATTTGGTATTTTGTTGCTATTAGAGAATTTTTTGAGGTTTTCCATGAGACTCAAACACCCTAGTAGACTTCTCCAAAAATCACATACTAACTTTACAAGGTGTTTATTGGAAAAGGATTTTGTCGTGACAGACCCAAATATTCATTATCTCTATGCGTGCATGTGATTATTTTTAGATAGACCATAAGCATACCTCGTATGTCATTCGGGACTCTTTCAACCCATATGTGAGATAGGGTTCCTCATACGATCGTACCATCCTTGTTTCAACTTTGATTAGACTTATACAACTAGACAATCCTAGGTATCTAGAGCTAGCTCATCTTGCAAATTGATCATGGTTACCCCTCCAAATGCAGGTGGGACTCTTTCAACCCATTGCTATGTTTGGGGATCACCCAATAGAACTACCCCTTCAATTGCAGGCAAGACTCTTCCAACCCATTCTTGTAAACGGAGATCACTCTATGGCTTTCAAAAGGTGTACAATCCAAGGATTCAAGTTCTCACCCTTCTTACTTGCTCATATGTAGTGATAAAAATCACTATTAGTCCACGTGTTACCATTTTCTTTGAGTAAGGGATTTTTATAGTGCTTTTGATTCACTATGTCAATTTACATTTGATTTGAACTTCGTATTTTGAAATTTGCACTTTGTAACTTGGGATTTAAACTTTGTAACTTTGGGATTTATAGGGGAAATTCTTGTCCTTTTGCCAAAGTTCACCACTCTATACCAACCTATTTGCAAGATAAACAGGTTGTGAAACCCATCTCTCTAGATACATAAGACTTCTTTAACAACTTTCATCATCTCTTGTCTTAGTAGGATTTTAAATTGTTTTGCTTAGTGATGGGATATTGATATGTTGAAGCACTATCCCAACTAATGACCTTGTATATAATAGCAAAGTAAGATTTCTACAATATTTGAAGAACCCACTAGGTATGTTTGAATGACTAGAAAACTTAATATACATACATAATTCTCCGCAACAGGTATTGTGTATGAATGCAATGAATTATGATAAATGCAAGGGTGCATGATTGAAACACACACGTGCTACCGTTTGTAAGATTTTGATAGACATATTACACTCTATTGTGGAATACAATGAATGAAAAATGACTAAATGCAATATTATGATGTGAATGCATGTGTGAAAATGCAAATTGCAAAAGCAGATGTTTTTGGATTTTATGCTTTACCAATTTTTTTGGAATTTTATATTTCAATTTTTTATGAATTTTTGAGCTTTCATATTTGACCAAACGATGAGTATATATGCCTTTGGAGCTTTTTTGGGTTGACCAAGTGATTTTTAGAAATCCTTGGAGCTTTTTAGATTGACCAAAGATCTTACAGATGCCTTTGGAACCTTTTAGTTGACCAAACTCTCAGTAAGAGGATGTGGAGCCTTTTAGGATGACCGAGAAGCTATAAGAACTCTCAGAGACTTTGGGTTGACCAAGTGATTTTTATAAATCCTTGGTGCCTTTTTGGGATGACCTAGTGGCTTTAAGAAACCCTCGGAGCCTTTGGTTTGACCAAGCAATTTTTAGAAATCCTTGGTGCCTTTTTGGGATGACCGAGTGGCTTTAAGCAACCCTCGGAGCCTTTGGGTTGACCAAGTGATTTTTAGAAATCCTTGGTGCCTTTTTGACTGACCAAAGGGCTTACATATGCCTTTGGAGCTTTTTATAACATGACCAAATCACTCGAATGAGAGCTTGGAGCCTTTTGGGATGACCGAGTAGTTATAGGAACTCTTGGAGCCTTTGGGTTGACCAAGCGATTTTTAGAAATCCTTGGTGCCTTTTGACTGACCAAAGGGCTTATAGATGCCTTTGGAGATTTTTTTGCTACACTCTCTAAGCATAGAACACCTTAAAATGGATGATGTTGAGAGGTTCAGGATCTTCAACACCCCCTAGCGATGTCAAGTGATAGGTACCTGGACCAATATTTTCATATATGATATAGGGTCCTAGCCAATTAGCCATAAATTTGTCTCACATATCGAGCGGTAAATTCGAGTTATGTTGGTTTTATCTTAGCACAAGATCCTTAACTTCAAATTCTCTTTGGTGGACTTTGATATTGTAAGATCCTTTCAAACACTCTTGATAGACGCAGAGATGCTCTAGGGCATTCATGCAACATTCATCCAGTAGCATCAATTGGTCTATTCGAGCTTGTCGCGCAGTGTCATCATCGATGAACTTAGCAAAGCAAGGGTATAATAGCAAAGCAAGCCTTCTACAATATTTGAAGAACCCACTAGGTATGTTTGAATGACTAGAAAACTTAATATACATACATAATTCTCCACAACAGGTATCGTGTATGAATGTAATGAATTATGATAAATGCAAGGGTGCATGATTGAAACATAAATGTGCGATCGTTTGTAAGATTTTGATAGACATATTACACTCTACAATGGAATGCAACGAATGACAAATGCCTAAATGCAATATGATGATGTGAATGCATATATGAAAATGCAAACTGCAAAAACAAATGTTTTTGGATTTTATGCTTTACCAATTTTTTTTTGGAATTTTATATATTTTCAAATTTTTATGTATTTTTGAGCTTTCATATTTGACCAAATTATGAGTATATATGTCTTTGGAGCTTTTTAGGGTTGACCAAGTGATTTTTAGAAATCCTTGGAGCTTTTTGGACTGGCCAAAGGTCTTACATATGCCTTTGGAACCTTTTAGTTGACCAAACTCTCAACAAGAGGACGTGGAGCCTTTTCGGATGACCGAGAAGCTATAAGAACTTTCAAAGCCTTTGGGTTGACCAAGCAATTTTTAGAAATCCTTGATGCCTTTTGATTGACCAAAAGGCTTACAGATGCCTTTGGAGATTTTTCTAACATGACCAAATCACTCGAATGAGAGCTTGGAGCCTTTTGGGATAATTGAGTAGTTATAGGAACTCTCAGAGTCTTTGGGTTGACCAAGCGATTTTTAGAAATCCTTGGTACCTTTTTTATTGACCAAAGGGCTTATAGATGCCTTTGGAAATTTTTCTGACATGACCAAATCACTTGAATGAAAGCTTGGAGCCTTTTGGGATGATCGAGTAGTTATAGGAACTCTCAGAGCCTTTGGGTTGACCAAGCAATTTTTAGAAATATTTGGTGCCTTTTTGGGATGACCGAGTGGCTTTAAGCAACCCTCAAAGCCTTTGGGTTGACCAAGAAATTTTTAGAAATCCTTGGTGCCTTTTTGGGATGACCGAGTGGCTTTAAGCAACCCTTGAAGCCTTTGGGTTGACCAAGCGATTTTTAGAAATCCTTGGTGCCTTTTTGGGATGACCGAGTGGCTTTAAGCAACCCTTGGAGCCTTTGGGTTGACCAAGCAATTTTTAGAAATCCTTGGTGCCTTTTTGGGATGACCGAGTGGCTTTAAGCAACCCTCAGAACCTTTGGGTTGACCACACAATTTTTAGAAATCCTTGGTGCCTTTTTGACTGACCAAAGGGCTTACAGATGCCTTTAGAGCTTTTTATGCTACACTCTCTAAGCATAGAATGCCTTAATATGGATGATGTTGAGAGGTTCAGGCTCTTAAACACCCCTAGCGACATCAAGCGATAGGGACCTGGACCAATATTTTTAGATATGATATAGGGTCCTAGCCAATTAGCCATAAATTTGTCTCACATATCGGGCGACAAATTTGAGTTCTGTTGGTTTTCTTTTACCACAAGATCCCCTAATTCAAAGTCCCTCTGGTGGAATTTGATATTGTAAGCTCATTTCAAATGCTCCTGATAAATGCGGATATGCTCCAGGGCATTCACGCAGTTTTCATCCAATAGCATCAATTGGTCTATTTGAGCTTGCCATGCGGTGTCATCATCGATGAACTCTTTCAATGTGATGTGCAGCATTGGAATTTCCAACTCTAAGGGCATAATGGCCTTAGTGCCATATACTAGTGAAAATGGAGTCGCCAAAGTGGGAGTTTGAATGCTAGTCCTATACGCCCATAATGCAAGGGGTAGCTGTATATGCCAATCTTTGTGGTGTTCCTGCACTATCTTTCTCAAGATGGCTACCACAGTCTTTTTTGAGACCTCAACTTGTCCATTTGCCTGCGGATAGTATGGAGTTGTAAAATTGTGTTTGATGTGGTACTTAGATGTTAAAGCTTGCATAATTTTGTTCTTAAAAGAAGTTACATTATCCGAAACAATTTTAGATGGTATCTCAAAATGACTTATGATGTGCTCCATTATGAACTCTGCTATGTGAGCTCCAGTGGTCATTGTTAAGGGAATGGCTTCCACACACTTTATAAAATACTCAGTAGCCATAATAATGAAAGTATGTCAGCTTGATGACGGAGGAGAGATCTTGCCAATTAGATCAAACCCCCACTAAGCAAATTGCCAAGCTGCTTGGATGGGTTGTAATGCCTATGATGGCAGGTGCGTAATATTAGCATGATGCTAACATTTGATGTATTTATTGACATATACATTGCAAATCCTTATTCATAGTAGGCCAATAATAACCCATTCAAAGGATGCATTTGACGATGGCCATGCTATTGAAATGGTCACTGCATGTACCGTCATGAGCTTCTAAAATTGCCCAAGATGACTCTTGGAGCTCAAGACAATGAATAAGGACTCCATCGTAACTTCGGTGCTACAAAATGTCTCCTACCAAGACATATTTAGTCATTTTTTGTTTAAATGTGCGTCTTGCAACATGCAATAGTACCTCCAAGAAAAAACCAAGTCTTAGGAAGTCTTGGATTTGTGACATCCAATTTTGATGAGTCTCAACTTCGATTGCTAAGACAATCTGTATCCTCTATGTATTTACTTTTGCAAATGTAGACTAGGAAACAACCTGGTGGTGAATGGTGGTGCCACTCCCCGCAGGACTCTGGGAGGTTAAAGACCCCTAGGGTACTTTCTTGAGAAATTCTTTAGCTTTGCAGAACCAATCAGCTTTTGGTTCCACACTAATCATGTTGACTGATTATTTGTTATTAAAGGCTGCACACTCTACTGTAGGATGCGAGAGTGTCTTGACATGGATGGTAGTGAAGTCGATAGATAGATTATAAGGAATCAAGGATCCCAAAGATGCCATGGTGTTTGCGAACCCATTTGATGATAAATGGACTGCCTCGATGTCATACCATTCCAGTTTAGCTAGATATGTGGCAATAAAATCTTTGTAGGCTTTTAGTACTAAAAATCAACACTAAAATAATCCCTTCACTTGGTTAATTATGAGCAAGGAATCACCAAATATGTTTGGTCTCTTGATATTCATGGCGATGGTTGTATGGATACCCAAAAGTAGGGCTTCATATTCAGCATTATTGTTGGTGCATGGGAAGTCTAGTTTGAATGTCAAGTGCATTGGAGCTCCTTGCAACATGAAAAACACTATCCTTGTGCCAGCTCCTTGCTCGCACTTCAAACCATCAAATAATAGAGTCATATCAACATTGTTATCTAGTCCTTCAGGTTTGAGAGCTTCAGATACTACGAACACTACATCATTTGAAAGCTTGATTGTTAGAGGTCTACTATTGGACAGTGGCACCTCAGCTAACTGATCTACTATGAATTATCCCTTAACGAACTTCTAGATTATGAATTCTAGATCCAATTCTATCAATAGAATGATCCAATTTGTAGTACGTGTATTATGATATGTCTTTCTCATCATATACTGCAAAGGATTTTATTTTGATATCACATATGTCATGTGACTTAACATGTAGTGCCACAATTTCTTTGTAACGAACACTACTACTAAACATAGTTTTTCCACATATGCATATCCTAGCTCATAATTCACCAAGGTTAGGCTAATGTAATATATGGCTTGCTCTTTGCCTTGCATGTTCTTTTGGGCCAACATGGTCCCTAACGCAAAGTCTATTGTTGATATTTATAGAAAAAAAGGCTCTTCTGGCCTTGGTGGAGCTAATACTGTTGGCATCGCTAGGTAGTGCTTTATCTCAGCGAAGATTGCCTTGTAGTCCTCATCCCAGTTGAATGGGACACCCTTATATAGCAGTCAATTCATGGGTTGACATTTATCCGATAGTTGGGCGATAAATCACTTTATCAAGGTTACCTTGCCTTGAAGGCTCCTTAATTCCTTAATATTGGTGGGAGGATGCATTTCCAAAATGCCCTTGACCTTCACTGGGTCTACTTCGATGCCTCTCTTGGAGACAATGAACCCTAGAAATTTTCTAGAAATTACACCAAATACGCAATTCTTAGGATTCAGCATGACATTGTGCTCTATTAGGCGATCCAAGGCTTTTCTCAAGACCTTCGCATGCTCTTCTCATAGCAATGACTTGGCTAGCAAATCATCAATATAATCTTCTAGAATTTTGTGCATATAGTCATGAAAAATGTATGTCATGGCCTGCTGGTATGTAGCACCAGCATTTTTGAGACCAAATGGCATAACTTTGTAGCAAAATGTTCCCCATGGTGTTATAAATGTGGTTTTGTGCTGGTCTCCGGGCTTAATCTAAATTTTATTGTAACCAAAAAAATTGTCCATTAAGGAGAGCATTTTGTGACAGTAGTAGAGTCTACTAGAGCATCAATATTGGGCAATGAAAATGAATCTTTGGGTGTTGCCTTGTTGAGATCTCTAAAATCTATACAAATATGGATCCTTCCATCTGGTTTTCCTATAGGCACCATATTGGATACCCATTCTAGATAGTCAATGGAAATGACAAATTCTACATCCAACAATTTTTGCAATTCATATTTCACCATTAAGGCTATTGTTGGATGCATCTTTCTAAGCTTCTGCTTGAAGGGCTTCTTGGATGAGTCTAGCGAAAGGTTATGAGTAACCAAATTTGGGTCTAGACTAGGAATATCTTTGTATGTCCAAGAAAAAAGGTTAGGTATCTCTTTTAGCAGAGGGATGATGCTAGCATACTCATCTGGAGTGAGACTCATTCCAAATTTGATCTTCATTATATTGGTGGGGTCATTACCGATATCCACTTTGAAGGTTTCCTCTACTGACATATGGGATCCCTCCTTAGGCTGATGAGGTGTAGGGATAAAATGGATGTCATCAACTGGATTTATATGTTCTTTGCTTTGGAAGCATGTTCAGCATGATAGACATCATAAGCATAGCCTGGTCCAAAATGAAATGGTTGTAGCATCTCTTCATTTGGGAAGAAGTCTTCAGGATCTACTGGCGAATCAACACGATCCCAATCGATAGCATCCATGTTCAGATGCAATGGTTTGGATGGATCTGTTGGATTGCATAGTGGAGTGGTCAAATCAACGAAGACCATGTTGATGGAATGGAATTGATCTCCAGGACCACATGTACTGAACTCTACATAATTTATGTAGCTTTTGTACCCAAGATCTAGCTCGAATGGTATGGGGATGAATGGGTCCTCCTTGTAGGATGCCCAAACAATTGGATCCTCTCTATGCATTAACTACAAAATGGGATCTCTTGGCTCAAGTAGCTTGGCATAAGTAGGTAGATGGAGAAAGATTCTTTGATATTCCTCTTACATATTTATTCTTTCCCTAAGGTAGCACTAGAGATTAATCTCTCGATGTAAACCTGTAGCTGTAACAGGTGGCGGACCCTAAGGTGGATTTTGATTATGCAGGTGATGAGGCCCTAAATAGGCCATCTCTAATGAATCAGTATCATCACTATACATATATAATCCTTCACTTCCCCCCATATGCAAGGGGCACTCTACCAAATGTGGTCCCTTGTATCTAATTTTGTGGTTGCTATCATCACTATCCGTATAAACTGGATAAAATGATCTTATATATGACATTGGCATAAAAAATGACTCTGCTTCCTCTTTAGAGTGATCAGTGTTAAGAGGCACTTCTTCTATATCATACTCCGACTTCATAGGCAATAGATGTAGTGGATATACTAGCCTTGTATCGGTCATCTCAACCTCATCGCTATGATTGCTACTATGAGTAGGCCACTCTATCATGTCCATGAATATTGGGATATTAGTTGGATGAGGCCTTAAGTAGGCCTACTCTATCTCATCTTCATAATCACTATCGACCATGAAATGCTCTTGTATCTCATATAATTGCTCTCTAGGAAGCAAATGGTATAGAAATACTGGAACCACAAAGGCTCGATCAATTTCCTCTTTGTATTGATCATTATTTGAGGACTCGCCATCTGCATCATAATTTGGCCCACTTATTTCAGAGGTGGACTCCTCTCCATCTTCACTACACAGATATCCTGACTTGAGATCACCTAGAATGGTGGGGTTGCATCCCTGCATGCCAGTATCATCGATCGTGATATGGTTTTGATGGCCTAGGTTACCTCTGGGGTTCTGCTTTGAGAACTCTTCATGCTCAAGCTCCAGTATCTCAATGGTGATGATTGACACCATTGGGTTGTTGCCCCGAAGTCTAGACATGTTAGGATGATATGGATTAAAATCCATGTCATCCCCCAAACTCAGGTACAAATGATCCAATGATACAATGAGTAAATCATCATGTCTCTGAATCTGCAATCCCAATCCGAACCTATCATTTGCCAACTGATAACGTGGTTCAAAAGGGGTTCTTCATCCTTGTTCAAAAAGACCAAGGTCATATCCATGCGAATTATAGAGCTCAAAAATATGCATGGCATAATCTGGGTTGGACAAGTACCAAACGTTCACCATGAACTGTTCATCATCATCCACCTCCATGGGTGCCCGCATTGGAACTTGATCCAACCTGGCATATATGAAGTTTGTTTGGTTGGGTGGCTCACCCAATGACACTATGGATCCAACTAGGTATCGATGGGCTATCGGTCAGCCCATGTCTCATGCACTCTCTAAAATAGGACCAAAGGTCACATTTTGCACAAGATATTCACCCAGACCTGTACTAGCTAGGTGAACAGTCACCCATGGTGCGGATGATCCTGTTGATGATGCTGGAGAAGTAGGATGAGGTGCCTCCTCAACTTGATCCTAGGCTTCCTCCACCTCCATGGGAGTGGCAACCTCAGTGGTGATTGGTTCAAGCATGTTCTTTGCTTCTTTCCTACCTAAATTCACCTTTAATTTCTTGTTTTCCTAATGCATTGCTGATGCACTTGGTCTCAGAGAAGTTGCAGTGGTATGTTCAGATCTGTTTAATACAGATACCAATGGTTGAACATGCACCATCTGTTTACCTCTTGGAACCCTTATTGGCGATGTGGGCTGTATGTCCAATTACGTTTATGGGAGTATGAAACCCCCTAGAAAATCTGCTAAGTTCATGAAATTGAATGGTTCTTCATCTGATGAAACCATGTATTTTGTCCCTCATGTATATACTTGACACACTGATGCAATATCGAGGGAACACAATGTATTTCGTGAATCCAAGGCCTCCCCAGCAGGATGTTATACAACAAGGTGCCCTCTATCATGTGACACATTATGGTAATGTTCTTTTGTCCCGCCTGAATAGGTAGGACAATCATGCCAACCATAGAGCATATTGTGTCATTAAACGCTCTCAATGTAAAGGTGGTTGGTACAATGAGTGATTTAGGTAATTTCAAATGGTGCAGTGCCTTAGTCATGATTATATTGATCAAAGAACCAGTGTCAATCAATATCCTTTTGAACTACACATGTTTAAAACATGCAATGATATGTAGTGGCAGGTCAGCCATGCTTGTAGAAACCATTTTCACTTTGTAATAGTAGAATTGGATCATTGGTTCCTGACACTATTGTACATGCTCCATGAAGTTTGTGAATTCCTGTGCATCCTGGGACTGTACCTCAATGGACCTCAAAATATCCATAAGAGTCTCCCTGTGCCTGGGGTACTATTGTATAAGTTCATATATTGACAACTTCACAAGAGTCATCTGCAGGTTTTGAACTAGCTTGCTCCTAATGGTCACCACTGGTCTCTTTGGTGGACCTGGAATATTTTGTGCATGCCACTACTAGGGTGTGGCTTGTATTTTAATGGGAGCACAAGGTTGATTCGACCATTCATACCTCCCATGTCTGGTAACAACATTGACCATGCCGACGAACCCCTAGGTAGGTGGTTTGACTCACACTTGATTGATGTGGCCAGCGTGGTTATGGGGTGCCTCATGGTTTGGTAATGGATTTTTAAAAATCCCCATGTTTTGGTTGTTAGGCACCTGGGGATTTCCTGGTACTACAAGCTCTCCATTTTCTATCATATTTTGCATAATATGTTTGAAAGACCAAACATACCTTGATGTCATGGCATTTCGCTCTGTGAAATATGTAAAATAGATCTTCTTGATAATCTTTGGGCTTGGGCTGATTAGGATCAACCATATTGACTTTGAGTAATATTATTGCCTTGGCCTCATAGAGCTGATGAAAAATCGATGTCAATGATTCCGTCAATGGCATGAATATGCGATGTGGGCATTAGTATTTGTTCTTGTCCTTGTAGTTATTTTTACGCTGGTCATATTGCATAGGAGGAGGGTGGGCTTGATAATTATTTTTATTTTACCCCTTATCCTCATTTTGGAGATTTAGGACCACCTGATTCACATGGTACTACTTGCCATGTTGCTTTGAGGTACTCTTCTTATATCCCTCTTTCCTGGTTTTTAGCTTCAAGTTGCCTTCCTACAACTTGATTTCCTCAATTACCTTGGCTTGTGCTAAAGCTTCTTTGAATGTGGCATATTGTTGCAGCTGCAATAGTATCGAGATGTGCTTGGCACAACTCTTTGTAAACATTCAAGTTAATTCTATGGCAGGAATCGAGAATGACAATTTTACCATTAATCTCCTTCATCTCTTCCTATACTATTCTATTGGCTCATCGTCGTGCTGAGCTAGTGCAGCCAAATAAGAAAGGTTGGCCTGTTTCTTGATGTCGAAGGAATAGCGTTCAAGAAAGGCATCAGCTAATTACTCAAAATTTGTTATGTTGTGTTTCTTTAGCTGATTAAACCACTCTCGAGTTGGCCTAGAGAGTGTCGTGACAAATGTACGCAACAATAGTGCACCATTATTTTCTATCTAAAAGTAAGCATCCAAAAATATCATGACATGTTCTTGCACCTCTTCATCACCCTTGAATTTTTCTAACCTAGGCATCTCAAAATGATCAGGGTATGGGCGCGTAGGCATCGATGGATCTAAAGGTTCATTGTAAATTTTCCTTAGTGTTGGCTTTTGGATAGCCGCACCTTGTTTCTCAATTGCTTTGACCTTCTCAGCCAAAGCTTTGTAAGCCTTAGAAAATAGAAAGTCCTCCTGCCTAAGTCAGTGCAAAGGTGGTTTAGGAGGCACACTCCTCTTATGTCGAGGTGGAGGGCATTGTTCTTCCTCCTCCTCAGCTCAGGAACTCTTGGGATATTCCTGGTTGCATATGTTCCCCTCTTATTCCTCATAATTTTGATGCCTCTAATTGTTGATCGAGGGTGGTCGCTCTTTATGGTGGGCAGTGATATGAGTGTGAACGCTTACGTGCTCATGGTGCATGTCGGTTTGTGAAAAAGCCTTCTTGTGCACCTGCTCTCTACACTTGTCTTGAGAATATAGGCTAGCCCTAGCCAACCTATCTTCCTAATCTACATGCTCCTTCTGGACGAGGATGCACTTCTCATGCAAGCACTGCTCATACAACCTATATCTAATGAGCCTTTGCACTTGAAGATCTTCATCTTCAATGCGCTGCCTCTCTAGGGAAGCATCCTCTAATTGATCTTGGATGAGTTGGCATTTCTGCTCAAAGGCTAGTCAATATGATCCTTTGACCTGGTTAGCCATTAGAGGCCTTTGATATGCTTTCTATGTATGAGTGACCTTGTGGGTTTTGTACCCATCAAATTGATGTGCTGTGCTTTTTCCTTTGTATGTGAAGATGAAATCAGCATCGTGTTGTGTCTTGTGCTGCGTGCCACCATGCATGGATGGTGGATACAATACATGAGGGTGCTTAGAAGCCTCTCCATGCTCTCTAGTAGTTCTAATGGTACTCCCGCTATGCTCACTCGGAGAACGAGTGGGTAGAGTCGAAGGCTTACAACCTAGCTGCTCTAACACACTACCTAGACCGTCTAGCTATCTAGACCTCCACCTCTCATGGGATGGTTTTCCATTAGCTCCCACCTTCGACATATCGATGGTGATCTTGTGTGCTATAGTATGCATGGAAGTATGGGTAGAATTGTGCTCAGTAGGGAGCCTGTCTACTTGCCCATGAATGGGCAGATCTCTATTCCTTCTATACTCAGAAGGTGGGGGTATAGTACACTCTATAGACTTAGTGCGGATGGGTAACAATATGGTCCCCTGCATGACATACTCTTCATCCGATACCATGGATGCGCATGCACTATGGTCTTGGTAATGGCTTACGAATGGAGAACCCTCAGGCTGAGAAGCTCTATGCTCTAATCTATGTCTAACAAAATGCACTGATGCTATTATAATAGGGGTACGCTCAATGGGATCCCCTCATGTCGAGTTGTCTCCTCTAATGCTCATCGAACGTCATTCGGTTTGCTCATGTGGTTGAGGACTAGACACGTGTATTTGTGAATTGGTTGGGGCTTGGTCATTGGCTTCAGGCTTGTGCCTTTGCCAACCACCCTATGTATCCACCATAGTGTACCTAACATCTAGATGTATCTTTTATTATCAAACAAGGTATACACTGATGCTTATCTTATTTTTAAATTTTGAAATGTGCCCTAAACTATTTGATGTTGTTTCAAAATGTGTTGTATCCATATGATAAACTCTTGTGTGTTTTGCAAAATAGTTGGATTTTATTTTTAGTTTAATTGGCTTTCACCTATATACTCACACAAGAGAATATGGGAATGAAGTCCATACTCCATGAGGTAGTATAGGTACTACCAACCCTCATCCAGCACACCGTGTGCAACGATACACTCTTCCGAAGATGAGTGAGTGCTATTTTGCATGGATAGGACAGTTCTTGGATCGTCCTTGGCAATGAGTGGGTCCCAATAATCAAGTGATAATTACATCCACTATTGGTCTCAATAAAATGGGTTGGATGTGAGAGCCCAATGCCACTAATTTTTAAAATTAAACATGGTGTGTGTGGTTTGTTTTACTTTGCATAAAGACAAATGCATAAAAGAGCATTCATATGATTGTTCCTACATGATATGCATAAGAAGGAACGTTTCAAACTCACAAAGGTATGCATGTTATGCCCTACATGATGTTATGAAAATGCAATTACGATGACATGGCCTCTAATTTGGCCTCAAGCATGCAAATGACCACACAATTTTTATCAAGGTCACTGTATTCTAGGACGGACTGCAATTAGAGGTTCCCTGTTCCTAGCAGCGCCTTTCTAATGTAAAGAATGTGAAAGCAAATTAGGACTATTCATTCACCCTTTTACTTTAATGTACCTAATTTATCATCGATTTACCACTTACTATAAAAATATAGAGGAGAAAATATAGAACAGAGAATGAAAATAGAGCCTACCTCAGCTCCTAATCTGATGCCAAGTGGGTTCTCTATTGTCTGCTGCTTCTACTATAAATCGCAGCTCTGGTCTGCGGGCTGCAGTGTGAACCGTAGGTGACAGCCATGGGCCAACAAATAACCACAACTGTTAGCTGCGGTTAGCACCTAAGATAAGCAAACTCAAAAATATCAGCACTCAGGGGCTACAAATGTGGAGTTCTGTCGTGATCACCTTCTGTAACCACCAAAAATGCTCACACCCGATCTAACTATTGCAATTGAAAAAAGATACACAAATAGGCATGCATAAATTGATAACAAGAAATAACATGAATAAAAGGAATCCTTTATTAATTTCAATGGAGTCAAATTATAGATTCGTCCCTCTTAGGGATACCCATTTGATACATCAATTACAATAGTGTCTAATCCCTATAAAGGGTAGGTGTGATCAAAATGCCCCTCAGGGTGACACGAACTACTGTAGGGTGTTGATGACCCTCTTCTTCACATTGAGTAAGCAATTGGATGCTTTATATCTCCTTCAAATCTTGTTCCCTATGATCAAGAAATAACAAGAAGAAATTAGTAACAAAGGAGGCCTCTCTTGATGAGGCTTTTGGAGGAATCTTGCATAAAGAATATTATGAAATCAAGAAAGCATTTAAAACTATCAATCTATGCAAGAAATGAGGAGATTGTAATATAGCATGTAAATAAATCATTAGACAAATAATGCATGGATCAGATAAAAAAATAGAAGCATAGAGGTGCATAAAATATCCAAAAATCTCCTAATTGATGCAAAACATAAACTATCTATTATAAGCTAATTCCTATGGTCATAATTCTTCTAAACTGTAATTAAACCTAAGAAATGATTAATCTAACCTATTTAACTGGACAAAAATGAAAAGAGTAAGGTGATCTATCACCTATTGCAAACCATAGCTCTGGTGAGTGGTCTCAGCTATGAACCATGGCTGACAGCCATGGTTTGACCTCTAATAAGTTTACCCTCAAAATCAGGGGCAGTGGGCTCAATCTTCTTATCCAAATTGATGTTCAAGGGTCGCCTTCATTGTCATTAGACTGATTTGGTGATCAATTCGATGTGAAGGGCCTTTGTTTTCCTAGATTTGCATTTCTTGATCCTCCTAGGCACATAGGACATCCATAATGCAATTCATCATGGATGGTGGCAAAAGGGTTAGGGATTAAGTGCAATAGCTCTATCTATTAGCATATTCAGTTTGAGTGTACAATTTTCCAGGGCTTTACTACTCAAATCTCCAATTCTTGCTTCTATTTTTCTCCCCATTTGGAGGGGGTATTTATAGCATGCCCCTAGGGCTAGGGGTGGCTTCATGGAGAAGCCAAGACCAAGAAGGGTGGTTAGGATAGTTGGGATGGAAGCCTCTGGAATATTTTGTCCTTCAATTGGCTTCTTCTAGATATTTTAGCCATTCCAACCAATTTGGCTTGGATGGAAGGCCTAACTGAACTTTAGTTAAGATCACAAGTCACAGTTGTGGTCCAGATTGTAGACTACAGGTGTCAACTGTGGTTTAAACTGGAGACTACAGTTTTGGGTTGCGATTTAGACTGATTAGGCCAAAGTGCATAAATTGAGTGGTTAGAACCACTGCTCTATCTTGGAGTTTTTCCAAGATCCTCCATATGGTCTTGAAGCATGTCCATATGAGTAGTCACCCTCGACATGACCCATTTTAGGTGTCTACACATACCTTTCAGAAAAAATGGCAAAGCTGCATGTGGTGGTGACACTTGGGGTTCTAAGGCTTAGAGGAGTTTCCAAATTCTCATATTTGGGGGAACTTATGTGAAGTTTCACCCTCCTTGCTCTCCTCCAACATAGCAGAGTTTCCAGTTTTGGTGTTGTTGTTGGGCGACTTTTTCCACCATTTCCTACACCTTAGCCTCTAGTTGGGAAAATCCCAAAGTGTATTGTAACATTGATCAAAATAAATAAAACATTGTTTTATTTGAACTTTCACCGGTTAAATTTGTGTGTATATCTCCTAAGGTTTCACTTTCAGTTATGACTTTAGTCATTGTCCAAATTGGTTGGAAAATCATAATTTCAAGTGAATCCTTAGTAAATATCAACCTTGACTTATACACCAGTAAATCTTAGAGATATAGAAGCTGATTAATTTCCAAAAAGAGTCTAAAGTACACTGCTTAAAATAAATGCAAGATGGTTCGCTTAGCTCTTCCACTTTCGAACGACTGAGGATCTACTCGTAGGGAATAGGAACTCAAACATCATTATCCCAAGCACTTACCAAGTGTATATTTTTAAGTTGTGGATTTTTTCTCTCAATTTTTGTGCCCCAAGTCTTGCTAACCTAGACTTTCACTTGAGCCTACTAGTTAGCCTGGACTCTGATACCAACTATAATGAACCCATATCGTTACTCCTTACCCACATACATTTTTTTTTTGTTCATCATCATATGGTAAAGACCTATTCCATAGCCTAAGATAGGCATATTCCATTTGGATTGTATCTTTCAAGGCATATAGCTTCAAGAGCTATAGATACTTGATCAGAGTCTCTTTAAGTAGAAGTGATCAGCTTCTACGAAACCCTCATACCTCACTTGGTATGAGTATGTTGGCCAAGCATATTGGTTTCAACCTCATAAAAAGAGGAAATCACCAAATGGTCCATCCAGATCAAGTGAATTCCTTGAATATGGTGAACCACACCAATTGTAAACCACACCAATGGTAAACCATCATAGATGGAATAACCACGCCTATGGTTATCCATAAATCTTAGCTCCGATCCAATCCATATAGAAAGGATTTCTAAGACTATTGTATCACTATTGTGATAAAAATCCAATGAACATATATATTTAATCCTCCTTACACATTATTACACCCTTAATTAGGCACTCTCTCTATTGAAGTCCTTTTAAATGGAAAATACTAATCCCATGTAAATTTAATTCTTTAGTGTAGAGTGGAGGATCTATCTTGGTTTGTAAATCAAGGTCATAGTGTCCTCTTGAGAGTTTCATTCCACAATATGATTTCAACTAAACCATCTTGAGTGCATTTAGCCCATGAAGAAAGATTCATTACATATTATTCATAGGTTTGAAGTATAATAGACTCCTTAAACAAGGTTTATGTTTCATTCAAGAATAAGTGTATAATGCATAAATCCAATTATCCCCTTAAGATTTGGTTTCTTTAGCATGAATATAAATGGTGATGTATATGGAAAGGTGCATCATTCATAAATAGTATCCCACAATATTATAATAAATTAGACAAAAGCATTTGATTCATTAACACATTTAATTAAACATCCATCCTTTACATGAGACTATTATTGTACAATTCTACCTACTAAAATCATTCATCATTACCCATTTAATTCCAAAAATAAATGATACAATTGAATCACATTAAATTGTCACTATATTAGAAATTGAGCATCCTTTTCTAGCATCCATACATCATTAACCTACTAAAAACTTAGCATACATTATAGTGCATGAACATAAATATTACATCAAGCATCTAACATCTCATTAACATAAATCGTTCTTATTTTGTAAATAAAAGCAACATCCACAAGATATAATAAAACAAACCATAAATTAGAGTGACACAATGATTTATCCTGGGAAACCCTTACGGGAAAAACCCAGCCTCCAAAATATTTTTTTCCTCATATTCATAAGTTCAAGATGTTAATTATTACAAGTATATAAGGATCTAAACAGGTCCCCCTTTCTCAATAAACAATTCAAGGAATACAACTGATTCCTATATACATTCATGATTTAATTAAGGACTTATTTAGTTCCTTTCTCTAGGGCATCATGATACTATTAAGGTATTTCCCATACCAAGGAGGATTTCATCTACTCATTTAAAATAAGATGTATTTAAGAAATCCTCTAGTTTCTTCCTATAAGTAGTCTCAAATTTTATAACATCTTGTGAAAACATATGATAATCATAGGGTCCATATTTTGGATATGACTTTCTCAACATTAGAGGAAATTTCATAAAATTTCCTTAGAATAAATTTCAAATCCATTATTTCGGGTTGACAAAGGATCACCCTTTACTTCATAAATTAATGTCCCTGTTGGTCAAATATCTTCCTAATTGCTAAACATTGCGTTTATGCACCCTAGATACGACCAACATTGAAAGGCCAGAGGAAAGAAATATCCTCTATGCCAATATATAGAGAGGGTTGGCTCCCTTAATAAATTCTAAACTAGTAAAAGACTAAGGATGCGGGAAAGGAATTGGAAAAATGCATAAAGAAATGGGAAACATGGCCACAGGCCAAAGTACAGGGTTGGTGTTAGACTAACTAGCAGGAAAAAACTCAAGCACAAGTTAGCATTTATGAAAGGAAACAGAACAGAATAAGCTCATGATCTTGCTATGGCAACCATCAAATTGATACTCCAGCATTCGCTTTCTCATTAGCAACTTTAAATCCAATAACATAATTTAAATATAACAACAAACCAGATGGGCGAATGAAAATAGAAGCACATTACACAGAAAGTAACTATATAGAAGACCACTCACAAATTCAAAAATCTGATGCCTTGAATTAATGCAGAGAGCTTGAAGAAATCTCTCACAAAATGTCTAACCCCTCATTACAATGAAATTTTATTAGTATTTATAGAGGTTTTTACCTCTTTCATTTGATGTGCTTACAAACAACATATCGATTGGTCAAAGATCAACCACAACAATTCTCTCCCTTGGTAATGGCGATGCTCAAATCAAATTATTATTCATGGGACAATGATCCAATTTTTATGGGATGCACCTAGGAAATCGACAAAAATGGATGATAGAGAGAGCATCCCAAGTGTCGATGCATTGAGACTCAACAATGTCACGTGACAATTGATAGCTTGAACATTAAATCATGGGTGCCATCACATTCTCTCCTTCTTACCTAGGAATCTTACCCTTGCCGATTGAAATCAGTGAAATATAATTTTGCTTTGAAAAGGAACGAATTCCATGGAAGGTGCTTCAAAAATCATCAGGATCACACCAGATTGGAGGATGTAGCATTTAATCCTTGCAAAAATTTTGGATCATGGCTCTTGTTGCCCCAAGCATTCAATTTTATCATAGCAGTAATTGTTTTTTATTTTTGGGTGAAAATATTTGATAACTACATCATTCCCTTTTAAATTGACATTCACCTTCAGAAGGGGCAAAACTGAGTTTTGCCTTCCCTTTTAGGTGATCATAATTGCATTCACCCCTTAACCTTAAAACACTTTCACCTCTTAACTGAGTAATTTCACCTCTAAAAATGCTTTCACCCATTAGTTTCACCCCTGAAAATAGTTTTGCCCCTGAAATGTTGTCGCCCATCAGTTTCACCCCTAAAAATAGTTTCACCCCTGAAATGCTATCGCCCATCAGTTTCACCCCTGAAAATAGTTTTGCCCCTGAAATGCTATCACCCATAAATTTCACCCCTGAAAAGTTGTCGCCCGTCATTTTCACCCCTAAAAATAGTTTCGCCCCTGAAATGTTGTCGCCCATCAGTTTCACCCATCAATTTCATCCCTCAGGTTCGCCCCATAAGGTTCACCCCTGAGGTGCTTTCGCCCATTAGGTTCACCCCTAAGAAGGGCGAAAATTATTTTTTCCCCTCCTTAGGGGTAAATTTGATTTTTACTATGCCCAACAATTTCTTAGTTCTATTTCACCTTGAAGATTGATTTTTGATGATAAAGCTTCCCGGAGCCATAACTTTTGATCCATTCACCCGATTGGCTATTATAATATATCATTGGAAATCTTGAGAAAATATCTATCACAAAAAAATATCTAAAGATAATTTCATCCAATTTTCCTTTCACTACTAGATGTACTTCACTTGATGAATTTAAAAATTTATTTTTTAGTGTGGCAAAAATGCCAACACTTTTGGTGATGCACGAGGTATTTAGCTCATCTAGATGCAATCGATCCTAGGGTCTTTATCCATTGGGAAATAGAGTCACAAATGCTTGCTGTATCAAACTATTTGCTACTTGCATCAGCTTCTTCCTACAGTATCTAATATTGTTTAGTCACCTATTTATATTCTGGCACTTCACCGAGCTCAACTGATTTTCTCCGCTTCAAGGTGCTTCAGTAAGACCTCAATTTTTTGACACCAACAACTCCTGTAATCTAAAAAAAATGGAAAAAATGAAAATAGAGGCTACTAAGGGTTTGGCTCAACTAGAAAGAGTAGAAATGGATGAGGGCACAGTTATGCTTATCCTTGATAGAGTCTATGTACTCACAATGATGATGGAAGTAATGGGGGGAAAATATGAGGTAGATGATGGTGGAACAAAAAATGAGTTAGGGGTAGAGGCAAACAAACTAGAAGATGAAGGAATGGAGGAAATGGGAATGGTGAAAGGAGCAATGGTGATTGATGACTATGAAATGGGGAGGGGAACAAAAGTGGTGGGTACAACAAATGAAAGCATCAAGGGAAGAGAAAATGCATACTTGCGAGTTTGGACACAATTTGAGCCAATGATACACATACACACACACACACACACACACACACACATATATATATATTTATTTATTTAAATAGAGATCACACCATTTATTTCCCTCATCACTTTATTTATCAACCGACCTATTTACAATATTTACACAAAAATTTACGACATGATTGGCAAGTCGCCACCACAAACCTAGCTTTGGGTGCTTATCCGATAAATTTGCAATGTCCATACCATATATTATTATACTTCAAGAAATATTTAAAGTTTGATTGTACTCTTGTCAAAGTTTTCTAGGTTGCAATCCAGCTACAATGTGGCAGGTGGTCATGCATACCAGCACTTATACAATTACTAGAAAATATGGCAAAAAGATTTACCATATGGGAGCCTTCTTCGAGTACTGGTTGCGATGATGACTGGTACCAATGCTACCACTTTTGAGATTCTACTGGTTGTAGGAACTTGGGCATGTGCTCCTCTAATACCTTGGTGTGACAACAATATTTTTTTGGTGATAGCATTTCTATCAAAATATCCTCGGGATCAACCTCTTGTTGAGGTATGCTTATTGGGACACAAAAAGGATGCAAAATTGTGTCTTCTTCACTCTCAAAATTAGCCTCTTGAACCTGTTCCTCTCCTTGGTCTAGCTCCTGATAGAAACTACAAGCAACCATATTATTCATTATTGGGGTAATGCTTGCATATTTTGTCTGCCGGTGTTGTGAGACATCCACCTCTTCTTGCTCCATCTTCTGAAGAAAGCTGCAAGCAACCAAATTGTTCATTATTGGAATAGTGCTTGCATATTCCCTTTGTTGGCCTTGGATGAGATTCACCTCTTGTGATCCACATAGTTGTATTCCAAGTATCCACACAATTTTAGGGATCTTGCATTGTGAATATTAGGCAAGACACATGGGAGCAACAACTATTGGAGAGAGTGATGGAAATGCGGCTTCTCTGCACTATATTTTTCTTTATTGGAGCAAGAGCTGCTCTACTTGTATTGCTTATTGAAATATTTGAGGGAATCTCTATTCCCCATATTATAGCAGGAGGAGGCTTATGTCTAGGTGGAGAGCCTGAATATAGTAGAGGTGGGCCTGGGTGGGTGTCGGTTGGATCTTCTTTGGAATTCTCCTCCAACTCCTCCAAAATCAGATATTGAAGTCTGTGATGCTCTCTAGAGGTGCTCTCGTGATGGTGGAGAGGTGCATCAAGAGTTGAAAGGGGTCCTTAGAGCCATCAAATGTGTCAACTAGTGCTCCCTCTAGATATGCCCATGATCAGATGCTCTTATGCCTAAGAATTTTATACCACTATAGTACTCTTCCTTCCAGAGACGACCAAAAGTATGATCATGACATCTTCATGGGTTATGCCATGGAGGGTCGTCAGAGCAGTAACATCTTCGAGATGCTCTCGGGCCATTCCCTTAGTGCCATTGTATTTTGTTAGGGTCTTCAGGGTACTTTTTGGAATCTCATGCTGACTTTGGAGATTTAGAGGGCCAAGATCATTCCAATTAGGATAGCATACTTGTGCTATTATAGCAGTGGTCCTCAGAGATTACGGTCCTTACCACTAAGTCAGAGTCACCAGGTGAACATTCTTTCTCTGCTTGTAAGGTCAAGGCTGCTCACCAAATCTTGATTCCTCTGGAGTATCTCATTTCAGTATAAAAGGCATCTACGATCAAGATATTTGGATCTTCATCTCAAAAAAATCACCAAGTGATTTTTTCAGATGAAGGTAAGCCAGAGATTCACCAAACTCAGGCTCCCTTAAAATACATAGACTATGAGTCCATTTGGGTGTGCCAAAAATTGTTGGTCAAATATCTACCTAATTGCTAAATATTGTGTTTATACGCCCTAGATACGACCAACATTGAAAGGCCGGAGGAAAGAAATGTCCTCCGTGCCAATATCTAGAGAGGGTTGGCTCCCTTACTAAATTCTAAATTGGTAAAAGACTAAGGATGCAGGAAAGGAATTGGGAAAATGCAGAAAGAAATGGGAAACATGGCCATAGGCCAAAGTACAGGGTTGGTGTTAGACTAACTAGCAGGAAAAAACTCAAGCACAAGTTAGCATTTATGAAAGGAAACAGAATAGAATAAGCTCATGATCTTGCTATGGCAACCATAAAATTTATACTCCAACATTCACTTTCTCATTAGCAACTTTAAATCCAATAACACAATTTAAATATAATATAAAACTAGATGGGTGAATGAGAATAGAAGCACATCACATAGAAAGTAACTATACAGAAGACCACTCGCAACTTCAAAAATCTGATGCCTTGTATTAATGTAGAGATCTTGAAGAAATCTCTTGCAAAATGTCTAACCCCTCATTACAATGAAATTTGATTAGTATTTATAGAGGTTTTCACCTCTTTCATTTAATGTGCTTACAAACAAAATATCGGTTGGTCAAAGATCAACAACAACAATTCTCTCCCTTGGTAATGGTGATGCTCGAATTAGATTATTCTTCAGGGGACAATGATCCGGTTTTTATGGGATGCACTTAGGAAATCGACAAAAATGGATGATAGAGAGAGCGTCCCAAGCATCGGTGCATTGAGACTTAGCAATGATACATGAAAATTGATAACTTGAACATTAAATCATGGGTGCCATCACATTCTCTCTTTCTTACCTAGGAATCTTACCATTACCGATTGAAATCTGTGAAATATAAATTTTCCTTGAAAAGGAACGAAGTCCACATAAGGTGCTTCAAAAATCATCAGTATTACACCAGATTAGAGGATGTAGCATTTAATCCTTGTAAAAATTATGGATCATGGCACTTGTTTCCCCAAGCATTCAATTTTATCATAGTAGTAATTGTTTTTAATTTTCGGGTGAAAATATTTTGATAATTGTGTCATTCCATTTTAAATTGACATTCACCTTCAAAAGGGGCGAAACTAAGTTTTGCCTTCCCTTTTAGGCGATCATAATTGCATTTACCCCTTAACCTTAAAACACTTTCACCTCTTAACTGAGCAATTTCACCTCTAAAAATGCTTTCGCCCATCAGTTTCACTCCTAGAAATAGTTTCGTCCCTGAAATGTTGTCGCCCATTAGTTTCGCCCCTAAAAATAGTTTCACCCCTGAAATGCTATCGCCCATCAGTTTTTCCTCTGAAAACAATTTTGTCCCTGAAATTTTGTCACCCATCAGTTTCACCCTTGAAAATAGTTTCATCCCTGAAAAGCTATCGCCCATCAGTTTCGCCCCTGAAATGTTGTCGCCCCTCAGTTTTGCCCCTGAAAACAGTTTCACCCTTGAAATGTTGTCACCCATCAGGTTCGCCCCTCAGGTGCTTTCACCCATTAGCTTTACCCCTAAGAAGGGTGAAAATGATTTTTGCCCCTCCTTAGGGGTGACTTTGATTTTGACTACGCCCAACAATTTCTTACTTCTATTTTCTCCTCAAAGATTGATTTTTGGTGATAAAGCTTCCTAGAGCCATAACTTTTGATTCGTTCACCCGATTGGCTATTAAAATATATCATTGGAAAGCTTGAGAAAATATCTATCACAACCAAATATCTAAATATAATTCCATCCAATTTTTCTTTCACTACTGGGTGTACTTCACTTAACGAATTTAAAAATTTATTTTCTAGTGTGGCAAAAATGCCAACAGTCCCATACCCTTAATTTATAAAGCATTCGTTCTTTCTTATTCAACTATTTAAAAATAATATAATAAATTTACTCATAACATGGTTATGTTTTATTATATCTTACTTATATAAAATCTGACTTAATTCATTCCCTTAACAAAACTTTTGGATTTTTACAACATGTTCATTTAAATCCACCTTCAAATCCATTAAGGACTCTATACTTTTTAATACACTTCAACCTTACTTAAATCTTCCTTTGAATGATTACCCTTTTAATAATTTAGAACTAATTAATTACCAATTGCAACCAAAAGCCATCAAATTTCCTTCTCAAGGTTTGTTTTAAGGTATCAAGCTATCATCTTGTCCTACCCAACTTTTTATTTTATAGTATTCATATTACATTTTATTACCCTATTATGCAGATGTGTTTGGTTTTAAAGGTCATTTCTTCAGTCCATTCTATAAATCAGATGGTTACCCGAGAGCAAAAAAACTGATAGACACATGTTTAAATATAGTATGTGATCCAAGAGGACTCACACTTGCATAAAAGATATTTTAGTTAAGGTTGGGACTTCATCATATGACCTTCGACCTACTCATCTCCATTATAGACTATGAATCTAGGTTGTTTGTCCTAGCATTTGTCTATAGTATAGTGCACTAAGGTTCTTTTAATATGGACAGGGAGTTACAATGCGACACATAGCAGGCCATAACCTATAAATTTTATAGCATCAAGTATCTTGAAAGGGCTCCCTTTACACGAATCGATTCTAAAGCACCAAATATTTCTTCATAAGTAGCCACCTATATTCTAAAATAGGCCAAGTGCTTATTGCATGTTTCATACCTGTAGAGTACCCCTAGAGAAATGTATATTATGCTATGCAGTGAAGAACAACATCATATTCCTACAATATAAAGAGTTAGGTGCCCATATGGAGCCATTCCCACTAGAGCCTCTAGTGCTACATATCTCACAAAATTTATGCATCCTAAGATATAGAACCTCTCCATGTATTGTATTAGCTAGAATTTTATTGGATGTTTCATGTTTAGATTTACTGTGCAGTGGTGAGGACCCTTGCAACTGGAGGTTGTTTTGGTGAATACTATTCCTAATAGGGAGTATCTGTTCAATTTTAGAGTTATCATTGCAGATGAACATGAGAATTGGGATCGTGGGCCAAGGCAATTGAGCAAGGAAAATATGGCTATCCCTTGCACCAAAATATATAGGTAATTATTTTGACAATGGGATCGACTACACCTACGAAGTCATCTTGTTAGGTATGAGGTAGCCTGCATCACATAGAACACATGGGGTCGGTTAAATCCATATCGAGGATGTCTAAACCTACATATTGACCCAAACATGGATCGGGAGTGAAAATCTAAGCATTCTATCAATACCGATGGTCAATCGAGGGTAAAATATAATAGATTTAACACGATTTCCTCATCTAGTTTCACCTTGAAAGACTTGGTAATAAATCTTGTTTGAAACCATGCAGGAATTCGATATAAACTCGTAATGGAATTTCCCATATGCTATGGGATTTTTCTGTTGAAAATATGCCAACAAACCTTGTATGGCATCATACTCGGTGAATCGAATATCATGTTTCGGTTGCCCCTTAATGATGGCATATGCTAGGGGTGCTGGTCAGAATCATAGGTTAATGCATAAGTTGAGCTTCTATTGGTAAGAAAAATGAGATCAAAATTTATTAAAAACCATTAGTATGCTAGAAGTGGTAGTTTGGAAAATGCAGAGCCTCTCAAGTTAATTTCCATTATCGGATTTGAGTATTGCCAATAGGGTTCATAATCAAGCGGCAGAGATAGCCACAAATCCATTAATGTTTCCCTTTATCTTTGTATTTTAGGCAAATTACTCATCGACGATGTGAAACTGTGCTATCGACAATATCGAATAACAGATATCCCTCTGATTAGTGGAGTCATGTCTATCTACTCATACCAGTGCTTTGGTATGCAGGTAGTATACATTTCACCATCATAATCAGATCTTTTCGAGAAGAGGAACTAACTAATATTGATTAGCCTATATCTGAGTTTAGGCATCATATAATCTATATGTATTATGGATAATTTATATCATCTTGACTTCTATCCATATTGGTCTTTAGTGTCACTTTATTAGTAATACAAATACAACAATTATTTAGAATTTCACATAATACTTTGATTATAGTCCATTTACAATAAGGAATATCATATTCCTACCAACTAGAACAACCCAACATGTGGTGAAATTTTGTATTCCATAATAAGTGAAAACGAGCAAGGACATCAGGTGGTAGAATATTTATAAACATAAAATAGGAAAACTATTCTGACCTCAAAATCCTACAATATGCTCCTTTGGCTTCTTGATATTCCCTTTCCTCTAAGGCTTGCCTTCCAAGAAACATCTCTTGCCCTTCCTCATTTGCTTACTCCTTCTAACCCTCCAAGCTTGTTCTACTATAATTAGGAAATCATTCAAGCCTAGCTAAGTAGAAGATCTTTCAAGTATTATGGTTTTTGATTCACCTCATGGGTGAATAGCATACTCCCTAGACCATTAAGACTCCTAGAACCTAGATAGCCTTTATTCACAAAAATACCCTCCATTTATAGGGAATTTTCTCCACAAATGGCCATATAGTGATCATATTATAATAATACTAAAATATGCCTAGGACCAATATGACTTCGTCATGTCATGTGAAGTGTAAGGAGAAGGGTGCTAGTAAGGGTAAGGCAAGTGTCCTTATTTTATCTTGTATCTTTTCTCATGGGGAAAAAAAAAATAAAGTTGGAACTATTATTGATAAGGTAAAAGGACTTCCTTATTACTTTCCACCAATATAAGGAACCCATATGAGTACTTCACCTTGGGTCCACTAAATCTGCACATGATTTATTATATGGCTATAATTTTTGTAAAAAATAATTCTTTAAATTTATATTTTACTAGGCCTCATAAATAGCCTTTATATAATTAATATTTCTTATCCCTTATAAAATTCTTTTATTAGAATTTTTTGTAGGATTCTTTATGGTCATGCCCCTTCTATTAGGCATTAATTGATCCCTAAGATCAATTAATTTTCTTTAAATAAGGTAGGTGGGTAACGGGTCATGATAGTTTCCTACTTTATTTATTTCTGCACACAATGTTTAATTTTTGCAATTTTCTACTTTATTAAATCCTACAAGTGTGTTTAATTTCCTACAATTTATTTTCTTTTTTTTTTGTAGGTAAAAAATATTATATTGCTTTATGGTTTGAAGGGTCCTGCCCCTATTACATCAGTAGAAAAATGAGACACCTGAGGCCTCCATTGGCAACAGCCAAAAACAAACTTACCAAATACAATTCCACCACATACAACATATCTTATATTCAAAAGACAACCCTTAAGATAAGGGACACAAAACAAAAAGATACAACTTAAGAAAATACACCAGACAGTCCACCTCTCTATCTGATATCCTCCCAGGTTATTGGGATTTCTTGTTCTTTTTATGCCAAGCAACATCATCCTAATTAATAGAGAGTCATATTTCCACATCCTGATTCACTTAGGAGATAACTTATTGAGGGAAATATTCTTCCTAGACGATCAAGTTTGATTGATTAACAACTTTGTTAGCGAGAATGTCAACCACTTTGTTGGCTTCCCTGAGAACATGGCTGATATGATTTTGGGCATTGTTGTTGAGGAATAATTGGCACTCCTAAATTATATTATGAATGTTCTTCCCCACTGAGCTGTTGTTGGTAATGTGGCCAATAATAACAGATGAGTCACCTTCAAAGATGATTGGCTTGGGAAAGGTTCTACTTTCCATGATGCTCCTCCATAGGGCTCTAGCTTCTGCATAACTATTGGTTTGGGTTCCCAAATTTTTTGAGAATGCTTTGATTATGCTTCCTATGTGGTCTCTGATGACACCTCCTGCCCCAGCTCTCCCTAGATTTCCCTTTGAAGCACCATCAAAGTTGACTTTGAGCCATCCCTGCAAGGGAGGGGTCCATTTAGCTAGGGTTTAGGAGTTACCAGTCTTTTGGATTCTACTACAGTCTATGGGAATCTTAAGGGAAGAAAAAAGAAGGGATTCCAACCCATAGTTGGGAACCTCTTCGCATGGAATCAAACTATTGTTTTCGATAGCTAGGGATAGTGCTCTATTGACAACATCTTCCATATTCTTGGTATCCTCTTTGAATATGCAGTTATTACGTTCCAACCAAATTTTCCAGAATGCATGGTGAAGCATGGAACTCCATAGGAATCGAAGTCTAGAGTTTTTGAAAATTCTTGGCCATTAAATGAACATTTCAGCAACAGTCTTGGGCCGGGTCCAGCAGACCTGGAATTTGTTGATCAAAATAGATAACACATTATCGATAAAGGGGCATTCCAGGAGGATATGTTGTGTGGATTTCCAAGATTTAGTACAGAGGTAGAACCTATTGGGGACTATAATTCCTCTATGAATCAAGTTTTCAGTGGTCAAAATTTTGTTATGAGCAGCAAGCCAGCAAAAATGTGCCACTTTTGGGATCAACAGCTTGAGCCACACACTCTTGGCTAGAGTCTGGTTGTCATCTTTCTTGGTGCCAATAAAAGTGTTTTCTAACATCTGGGCAACATTTTTGACCGTGAATTCCCCATCACTCGACCCCTTCCAACAATGTTCATCCTCCTTCAGGGTTTGGGGTATGAAGTTAGCTTTGAATATGTCCATGAGAGTGGCGAGGCATTTGTTAATCACATCATTCTTAATTCTAAACTGAACCTTTTTCCAACCACGGGATCCTTGGTCAGAAGTGATGAAATAGGCAACATGAGCTCCATACTTCCTATCGATGAGGTGCTTAATGGGGGCTAAGTTGGGATCACTGATGAGTGGTTCTTTTCTAGCCCACACATCTTCCCAAAAATTGATGGTCTTACCATCTCCTAGTTACCACCAAGATCCCTATTGAACCAGCTACTTAGTGTAGTTGATGGATTTTCAAAAGTGGGACCCATTGCAAGGGGTCTCCATTTCAAGGAATGAGTGTTGTTGTAGGTATTTCCTTTTGACAATGGTCACCCACTCTGTTTTAGCATTTGTAACCATATTCCAAGCCTTCTTAGCCAAGAGGGCTTGATTTGTGATGGTTATGCGTCGCAATCCTAGACCTCCCCTGTCTTTAGGAGAGCATACTTTGTTCGAGGCTACTAAGTGAAACTTCTTGTGATTAACATTACCCAACCATAAGAACCATTTTTGGAGTTTTTCAATAGCTTCTCCTACTGTAGTAGGGATTTTGAACACTAAAAAAAAGTAGGTGGGGATGCTCTGTAGGACCTACTTGACCAAAGTCACTTTGCCTACACTAGAGAGTAGGGCCCCCTTCCATCCTGCCAACTTCTTATGAATCTTGTCAGTGACATTGTTCCACATTTTTTTTTAGGCCTCCCCTTGAACATGGGTAGGCCCAGATAAGATGTTGGAAAATTAGCAATGGAGCACCCCAATATGCTTGCAATATTGGCCTGTCGTCTAGCAGGGGTGTTGATGAAATGAAGCTTACTTTTTGTGTAGTTGATATTTTGCCCAGCTGCTTCCTCATACAGATTGATAATATCCTTGATGTTTTTGGCTTCAGAGACTGAAGCTTTAGTTGTCAGCAAGGTGTCATCCACAAATTGTTGGTGGGTGATGGGATTTAAACCTGAGGCTTCCTTGATACCAAAAATCAAGTTTCTATGACAGACATTCTTAATGGTTCTACTGAGACTCTCCGCCAGGATGATAAAGAGGATGGGGGAAAGAGGGTCCCCCTGTATTAGCCCCTTGGTGCTAGGAAAATATCCAACAGCGAACCCATTCACCAAGACCAAGAACCAAGAAGAAGAGACACAATTAGAAATCAAATTTACCCAAGATTCATGGAAACCAAATTTGAGGAGGATTTTGAATAGAAATTCTCGATTCACTCGATCAAAGGCCTTATTCATATCAAGTTTTAGAAATAAGGAAGCAGAGTTAGCATTGTAGGTAGAGTGGATCAGCTCGTGGATGGTGATAACCCCATCCAAGATGTTTCTGCATTTGACAGTACTTCCCTGGTAGTGGTCAATGATGGTAGGAAGGATCCCAGTGAATATGTTGGCCAGGGCTTTGGACAAAACCTTGTAGATAATATTGCAGATACTGATGGGCTGATAATTAGACAGAGACTAGGAATTGGTCCCCTTGGGGATGAGGACCATGAAAGTGGAATTAATATCTCTAGGAATGGATCTGGAATTCTGCATGTCAGAGATGGCCAAACATAGGTCAGGTCCCACAATATCCTAGAAGGTTTGGAAGAACCTTGGGGAAAAGCCATCAGGTCTGGGAGCTTTGTAAGCCTACATGGAGAAGAGGGCTTGGTGGATTTCTTTGTGGGATAGGGGGATGAGGAGGAAATCATTGGTTTCATCAAGAATGGTATTAGGAATGTTCTCAAGTAGGAAATCCATGGCCATAGGGGATGAAATGGGGGTGGGGAGGCGAGGAGGTATTTAAAGTGGTTGACAGCTTCATCCCTGATGTGGTGGATATTAGAGATAAGGGTCCCATCCTGCTTATTAAGGATTTTAATCCTACTACAGCCCCTGCGCCTTAGAGTGGATATGTGAAAAAACTTAGAGTTGGAGTCTCCTTCCCTTAGCCAGAGTTATCTTGACTTTTGGTGCCAAAATGTTTCTTCCTTACTCAGGGTGTTGTGGTATTCAGAGAGTAGTATCCTCTCTTCACTTCTGAGACTATCATAACCCTGGCCTCTTTGAAAATTGTCCTCAATTTGCCCTAATATGGTTTTGATGTTTTGCTTGGTTTCAAAGATGTTTTGAAAGGTTTCTCTATTCCAAACTTTGATATTCTCTTTGACCCATCTGAGTTTCTACATAAACTTGTTAGAGGTTGTCCCTGGAAAGCTTACCTACCACCATTCTATTATCTAATTTTTGAGATCTATGTGGTGAGTCCACATGGATTCAAACTGAAAAAGGGTCTTGAACTAAGGCTTACTAACAGTCTCAAAGAGGAGCGAGCTATGATCAGACCCAATATTCGAGAGAGCCTACAGAATGGCATCACCGAAGAGGGGGAGGGCTTCTTGGGAGAGAAACACCCAATCAAGGTGCTCTTGGATAAGAGTTTTTTGCATCCGTATGTTACTCCAAGTGAACCTGAGCCCTTGAATCAGAACATCCATAAGGTCATTACTGTCAACAAATTGTCTCAAGTCCTTTATATCCCTGTTAATAACTGTATTTCCTCCCTTCTTGTCATAGAATTGAAGATGGGAGTTAAAATACCCTACTAGAACCCATGGAATATTGGCAAAGGCATGTATCATCTAGGTGAGGGTGTTCCACAACATTGTTCTTATTGGAGCAGTATTGGGAGCATAAATGTTGGACATAATCCAAGAAATCTGGGAGTTGAGGTCGTGAAACAGGATATTAGACAGCCTGTCATGACTAGAAATAAATCTACCCTTGACTGCGAATGGGTTCAAAAGGCACAAGAGCCCACCTGCAGTGCCAAAAGTTGGGGAGTAGACAAAATCATAATTTTTCCAGATGATTTTGGCTATCCTAGGTGAAATTTGATTGTCCAATTTAGTTTCTTGAATGAGAAAAATTGTGGGGTTGTAATCTCTCTGCATGGCTGCAGCCAATCTCTGCTTGGCTTCCCCATTCAGTCCTCTCGCATTCCAAGAGAGGACTTTCATTTGGAAAATTTGGAGGTTTTCTTTCCCCATTTTCCTTGTTGTGCAAGGGGTTTGAGTCTTTGGTTTTCGTCCTTGATAGAACAAATATTTTCTTAGAATAGGGTTCTCTGGGTATCATTTGCTATATCCTAAGTTGTGTCCCAATTTTGAAGTTCAGCATCAGAAGGCCTACCTTTCTTTCTGTCTTCTCCCACATGCATTTGGGACCTTCTGAAGCTATGCTTTTGTTTGGGACTTTGATGGTCAGGGGATTCTGGGGTGGCTTGATTGCTATTAGAATTGACATCGATAGAGGAGGATGGGGAAGTTGAAAAACTAGAATCTTCAAGGGGTGGGGACAAGGCTGTGGATAACGACAATCAGAGGGGTTTTTGTGGTGGGATCTAGGGTACATTGTTGGACTTGGGGATCTTCTCCTGAAGGGGGGAACATGGAATATTTTGAATGGGCATGGGGTCAGGGGGCCCTAGAGGGGAATTGATATGTTTCGGGGATGGAGGGACAGGAATTTCACCTTGTTCAAAGACCTCATTGGTTTTAGAATATTTAAGTACATAAAATTTATTAGTAGTGGTGAAAGAGGAACTTGCCTTTTGGAAAGCTTGAGCTTGATCTTGAAGTGGCTAGTTCTACTATGTATTCCTCCTAGATTGCCATTGATCGCTAGTTTCCTTCTGACTGGTTCTTTGCTACGGATGCCCACCTGGCTAGGAACCTTCTTTAGGGTTTTTGCACTTAGGGCATTGAGAAGGGAGGTGCCCCTATTACTAAAAATCTAGAAAAAAGCAGGGTTTTTTTTTAAGATCAGTGGTTGCCTTTGCCTGAAATCCTCGTATATAAGATTGAGGTGATCTAGAAGTTGTGATTCCATATTCACATTTACACAGATGTAGGTCTAGGTTAGGCACATTCTGGCATAGGTAGCTGGGTCAATAGCTAACAAATATCCAAAATCCCTAGCCAAACCTCGGAGAGCATCCTCATAGAAAAAATATGTAGGGAGGTTGGGGAGGCGGACCCAAATGGGGGCAAAATTGATGTTTTGAGAGTCGGGGTCAAAATTTGGTTCCCATTTTTTGAGGAACAAGCTTCATCTTCTGAAGAACCAAGGACCTCCAAAAATAATACTCTATATCCTCCCAGGTATTCAGCTGAATCATAAAAAAACTTTTGGTCATTGCCGAAAGACCTAAATTTCCCATAACTTTCCATTTCGAAGTAGCCCACCGCTAAATCGCATCCATGTCTGGGTGCCCTCCTAAAAAATTTCCCACTAATGATAAGGAATAACGAGATGCATAATATTCCATGAGGTGTTTAGGGAACAACACATCACTGCCTTGCATAATGAAATCCATCGATCAATTAAGGGGCGGTCTAGGATTTTGTTGCAGACATTCTACGTAAGATTTTTTTTAGTCCGCCCAATTTATCGGGAGGTTTTTTCCCCTATTCAATGTCGCTGTGGGAGGCTCCATTTTTAGCTGCACTCCAGTAAAACCCTATCATCATAGTGGCATTCCGGGCTTCTTCCTCCTCCCCATTAAATTTAAATTCAACTACAATTTATTTTTAGTTGTGTGTTTACTTTTCGATAACTTTCCTTTCAGTCATGTGTTTGATAATGATAGTTTAAATTTATTTTCCTGCATTTAAATTTTTCTAGTTTGGATGAACTCCAACTACACAAACAACACACCCCCACAAAACCAAAGTGACACATAGGACTCATCTCTAGTTTACTACAGGCATATACTTTGCACTGGTACTCAACAAGCTTACGAACTCTCAAATTGATAAAATTAAATGGAAGAAAAATTAACTATTTTCATAAATATATTTTTTCTCACCAGTAGAAAAGGAGGTTCTAGCCACTTGGTTACAATATTTGAATATACATGGAAGATTCATCAGTGACAATCACATTAAAACAAAAGATCTACTTCAATCTATGGTAAAATAGATATGTCCTAAAATTGGGTTTATCAAAATTAATTATGATGGTGCTTCCAAAGGAAATCCAAGAAAAGCTAGTGGAGGTGGTGTTTTTTAAAATAATTAAGACAAAATTTACATCACTTACTCACTATCATATGGAACTTCAACTAAAAACTATGTAAAGTCTAGGGTACTTATTATAGGAATTAAAGTTGCAATTGAAAAAGGATGGAAACATATTTAAATTACAGGTGATTCACAAATTATTATTAATGCTATAAAAAAATGGATATGGGGGTTGGATAAAAAATAATGTATCTAATCATGGTTTTTATCTTCCTCTTGGTGAACTTTAAATTTTAAAAGGTACCTAGCCAAATGAGATTTTATCTCTTAATGAAAATAATGTCAATAATATGATTATAAAAACATGTTTCACAATTATTTGTTGGAGAATATTATATTATTTGGTACATGCTAATTGTTGTGGTTGCTCCACAACGTACCCCAAAATTGGGGACCCATATTTTTTGCATGTGTTCCAAGAAGACCGAAGTGGCCCAAATGCTAAAGATCAGAGAAAAAAGAAAAAAAAACCACAAGGAGAAAAAGTGTCGCGATATCGCAACATGTTGCACTGTCACGGCCAAAGGAGAAAAAGTGTCACGATATCGCGACATGTTGCATCATCGTGGCCAAAAATAAAAAGTGCCATGATATCACGACATGTTGCACCATCACGGCCAAAAAGAAAAAGTGTCATGATATCGCGACATGTTGCACCATCGTGGTCAAAAGGAAAAAGTGTCGCGATATTGCGACATGTTGCACCATCGTGGCTAAAAGAGAAAAGTGTCACGATATCGTGACATGTTGCACCATCATGGCTAAAAGAGAAAAGTATCACAATATTGTGACATGTTGCATCATCACAGAAAAATGAGGAAAAGTGTTGCGATATCGTGACATGTTGCACCATCGCGGCCAAAAAGAAAAAGTGTCGCGATATCGCGACATGTTGCACCATCGCAGCCAAAAAAGAAAAGGTGTCGCGATATCACGACATGTTGCATCATCGTGGCCAAAATACAAAAAGTGTCGTGATATCGTGACATGTTGCATCATCGTGGCCAAAATACAAAAAATGTCACGATATCGCGACATGTTGCGTTTTCGTGGCTAAAGACAAAAAGTGTCGCGATATCATGACATGTTGCATCATCGCGGACAAAGGAAGAAAAGTGTCACGATATCGTGACATGTTGCATTTTCGTGATTCAGAGCAAATAGAAAGTGAAGAAATAAAAATTGTCACGATATCGCGACATGTTGCATTTTCGCGGCCAGAAAAGGATAGAGAAAAGTGTCGCGATATCGCGACATGTTGCATTTTTGCGGTCAAATAAGAGGAGAAAGAACTAGAAAGAAAAGTTTCGTGATATCGCGACATGTTACATGTTCACAGCTAAAAGCAAAAAAAGACAAAAGGGTCCAAAAGTGTCATGATATCGCGACATGTTGTATTTTTGTGATTCAAAAGGGGCAGGCAGGCTGAGGAGCAAGAAGTGTCGTGATATCGTGACATGTCTGATTTTCACCAAGGCAACTGAGCAGTTGACAGTGCGTCTGATAATAGTGACATGGACATAAGGACAAAATCCAATCATTTAAGATGGTCATTACGCACGGAGGGAAACGAACACAAGCCCATGTGGAGAAAACACAGCGAAGGGCCACAAAATGAAAGCCAAAGCACACGCATACAAGGGAAGGTGAAACGAATAGTCAAGGAAGGTGAAACGAACAGCCATCGAAAAACAAAATGAACCGTCATGGAAGGAGAAACAATTCTTTTGAAAAGTTTAAATACACCATTCAAAGAGGCCAGAAGGGGTGGAAAACTACTGCAAGTAGCATTGCAGGTTTGAAGGCAAGATAGCCATTTTGGACCTAGTTGGGCTGTTTTTCTTTTGTAGACTAGTTTTTTCTTCTTCATGGACATGGGTTGGAAATTGTTGAGAGTAGAGTTGCAGACTTGAAGGTGATAAGGCCATTCTGGACCTGTTTGAGTCGTTTTTCCTTCCATGGACTGGTTTGGGAAAACCAAAAATTTATGCTATTGTAAAATGACATATTTTTAATGCAGAAGTATTCAGAAATTTGCATCTTGTGGGCAAGAAAGAAGGAGATTTTATTTGCATGCTATGGATTTAATGTTTATTTTTTCATTTTTTCAGATTTCGAATTTATAGATAATGTTAATGCCATTTTTTTGGGTTACATTAGGCGAATATTTGAAATCTGAATTTTATTTCGTACCCTAGGAACCAACACTTAGTCTATGGGGATTGTGCTTGTTTTGCAAGTCCAATAGGTTAGGTTGCATGCACGGAGACCTCACATCTTCAATTTTGTCGAAATAGGATAGCGTCATACTGAATGCATTTTATTTTCAGTTTTTGCATTTTATTTTTATTTTTTCTGCATTTTATTTTTTTCAGAAATTTTCACTTATGATAATTTTTTAGGCATTAAAATAAACCTTTAAAAAATTCAAAATACAAAAAAAAAACAATGAACAATCACTAAAGTTTCATGATGAAATAAATCAACATTGCCCCTTGTTTACAGTTACTTGCAATCACTAAGGTGTTACAAACATTCAAATTGAATATCTTTATTTGAGATTACTAATACACATATGCAAATGCTAATACAGCGGAGACCTTGGAGAAGTTTTTTGTTTAACTTCTTTGCAAGAGGGGATTTGAAACCCAAATCCTAAAGGAGAGTGTACTTTCATAATTGGGTGAAAATACCACTCAACAAATTTGCGCTAGAAGGAGGGCCTGAACTGGTTTATTTCAGTGTGATTTAAAAGCTATAGGGATTTAAATTTTGAATATTTCATGCCCTATTGATTATCATATTTAGCCCTCTTTTAACAATACAACCTTGTAGTGTTAAAAGGAGGACATGAATTGCTATGCATTTTTCTAATGCTTTTGATTGTTCATATAGGAATAATGTGTTTTGATTTGATTTAAAAAAAAAAAAAAAATTGACTAACGAGGTTGTCTCCATGCAATTACTCTCATTGGATTTTAATGGATACATCTCTTGGTTGATGCTAATGTGATTATTAATATGTTAGATGTTTGATATTTTCTAGTTAGTTTCATGCTTATTTTTAAGGAATTATTTTTGTCTAAAATGTATTTGTTGTCGGTATTATGCTCTTCACCTGCACGTAATGCGATCTTGTGAATCAAAAAGCCTACAACACTAGGAGTATGCTCTTCACTTGCGCATATGCGATCTGGTGAATCAAAAACTAATTTACATTTTTAGAATACTGCTTTGTCAATGTTCCTTCTTTCATGACTAACAAATTGATTTTGAAGTTATTCTTTGAATTTCATTAATTGCAAGATTTTTTGTGTGTCGCAGGTTTTTTTTGAGGTACTGAGAGTTTTTCACGGTTATTGTATGGTTATCATCATCGATTTTGAATCAAATGGACCAACCTCCACCAACTCCTTGGTATGGAGCCAATAAAATTCCTTTGAATATTGCAGGGGATATTCACGAGATCCCTAAGAATATAGAGAGATTTTTGCCCGAATACAAATCGGATGGCCCAAGGACCATAGAAGAACATATTCAGGCCTATAGGGATGTTTTGATAAGATTGCAAGTTCAACATGAAGATGTGGCTTGTAGACTCTTCCCCATGAGCCTAGACCCAGTGGCTTACAAATGGTACATTTGCTTACCTCATTGGTTCCATTACGTCATGGACGCAAATGGAGAATGCTTTTGTCAACCAATTCAGGTCACCATTAGATCCCACAATCATCTATAATCAGTTCATTACATGCAAAAGAGGCCAGGGTGAGCCAATCCAAACTTTTAATTAGAGATTTTAGAAGTGCTATAATAGAGCAATTTGGAATTTTGCCATTGATCCTACAGTAACTTTGCAAATATATTTTGGGGCATTGGATCCTATGACAACAATGTTTGCAAGGCGAAATCCTCAAGTTACCATGCTTGCTCTAGCCTACAATGAAGCTATGACCATTGAAAAAAAAATGACACCATAGGGTTATGGGTTTTCCCAAATGCCTATGGTAGGACAATATGGTCCATATGGTCAAGCTCCTATGATGAATCAGATCATGGTACCACAAATATCAGGCATAAATGCTTTGCCTTATCAACAACCATATTCATCAACATCCGCTTATGCACCCAATCCAATTCCGATTCAAAGTGTGAATCCTTATGCAAATCAAGTGGCTCAAAATCCAACTCAAATGTTAAGTCAAGATTTCACCAATTACGCAAATCCTATTGGAACTAGCAATAACATAGCTCAACCGAAAGAGATTTATTCAGAGGTTGAAGAGCTCAAAAATATAGTTCACAAATTGAGTAATGATTTGGTTCAAAAATAGAAGTATGAATCCCATGATCCCTACCCAAATTGAAATTTCAACGATAGAGAGATACAGTGGAATACGAAGCCAAACAATGGGGGTGTGCCTTCCCTTATTGCTAATCAGATAGATACTTTTTTTGGACCAAGTCACTCTAGTTCCATTCTTAATCTTTCTAATTTGGAGTGGGAAAAGGGGTGTAGATTGCATAATACAAAGGAGCATAATGAAAGGAATTGTCCCAAAATTGCTATGTATACCCATTGTCTCCAAGCTCAAGTGGATGATTTGGAACTTATTGCAAATAAGGGTCCACCCCAACATTAGAAAGGAGTGGACAAAATTTTGGTGGTAGAAACTCTATATCGTCAAGAGAGTGAGAGTGAGGAAGGTGAAGATGAATGGGGTGAGAAACATGTTGATGAATCGAAAGATGAAGAAGAGGTACTTGAGCGTCATAGCTTGAACTTGGTGGATGATTACTATGATTCGGGGAAGAAATGGGAAGAATATTATCAATCTAAATCTTCTAATAAACTTGTTGTGTCAATTAATATGCAGGATAAGTCAATTACTTTCTCGCATGAGGATACTATAAATCCTATACAATTTGAGAAAGTTTTGGAAGAGAAATTCGAATCTCATCAAATTTTGGAACATGATAAGGATTTTGTAACCGTGAATCAAGAAAGAGAGTCACTTGCTTTAGATTCCTTTGAAGGAAAAGAAATTGAAAATCTTGATCCACTTACTTGTGCTACAACTATTATGCCATTTCAAAATGAGGAAATTACAAAACCTGAATCATTTGGGTTTGACATCATTGATGATCCAATTGAAAATCTCACGTTACCCAAAACAACCCAGGTGATTGATCACGGAAATGCGTTAGATAGACAAGACTTATGGTTTGAAAGGGATGGACATATTTTCAATTGGGTACCTAAGTTTGGTGCCTTTGATAAACAGGTCATTGAGAAAGAACAAGTGCTACGTGATGATGAATGTCATGAGAGAAAAGAAGAATTTTCAAATCCTCTTCAAGTAAGGTCAAATGAAAACATGCCAAAGGTAAAATCTCATATTTTTGGTTTCACCATGAAAAATTCGAATGAATATTTGCCTAATGAATGGTTTGATTCAAATATTATTAATATTATGGCTTTATTGAATGAAAATGAAAGCGTATTTCTACACCATGAATCAAAGTGCGGAATGGACATCTTAAAGAATAGACATAAAAGAATTGAATATCAATCATTGTCTAATCAATTTGAAAACTTGAAACTCCACCGCAAGATTATTAATGAAACTAAATCAAATTGGTATGGTGAGAGGGGCAAGTGGAAGTTTGTTTCTTTTTTTGGTTTGGTCTTGTTTTTTTTGGATTCCTGCAAAACTTGGTATGCGTATCACATCATATGTCTTTTAAAGAGTTCTAATAAGGTTTGGGATCCGAGAAAATGATAATCCAAACTTTTTGTACATTTGTATATACTTTTGGTTTTCGTGTTTTGGTTTTGGATTAGATCTCATTTTGGTTTTAAGTTTTGTGTGTTGGTCCTTTGGACACTTTTGGTTTGTCAACTTATGTCCTTATGAATGTTGACTAAGACAAGGAGAATATGAAACATCAGAATTTTATCGCAGAAAGCTCCGTGAATATTGCAAACACATTAAAGAATATCGTTTGGAACTTATGATGCATGAAGTTGTCAGTTTTATAAATTATGGCAAAGTAGGTGGTATACTCCATCCGCATTTAAAAAGGAGCAATGCATTCATATCTCATGTACATTCCACATTGCATATACATTTCATCTCAGTTGCATCTTCATTCCATGTACAATCATTGAAAAGGTGTTGAATCCTCTTAGGGTTATTACATTACATATATTAAAAGGATCCTAAGGTTGGGAACTGATGCCCGAGCTATCTTGAACCAAGCATGTTCTACACATATTAAGGAGGATCTTGAGAAAAATGGTCAAAACCATACTTGGAAGAAAAGGTGAGGTGAAAGGAGTATTTTGTGTCTGTCCTATTATGCAACATAATCCTTAAAACAATGGTTTTCACCACTTCCATAGTGCTTAAATCCTAAAATTAGAGTAGTAAGGATAGGGTTAAATCCTCATCGAACTTAGGTTGAGGATCCAACTCCCCAAAGCTCTAATTTGACCTTCATGGAGTAGTAATGATAGGGTCTAATTCTCATCTTGCTTAGGTTGAGAATCTGATTCCCCAAGGCTTCTATTTTGCCCTCTCAAGAACTTGAAATTCCAAAGCAAATATTTTTCATTTCATCATTAATATTGGATTGGAAGGATCGTACTACATGCCCCTTGCAAGGATGAGTAGTCATCCTCAAGGTCCAAGAAATCAAAAGTAAATCCAAACCATGGATTATGGGGTTAATCTCCACCAGGCCTATAGACGCCTGGCTGGCAGTGGAGTATGCTCATGTGTGGCAACATGTCTTGTCTAAAAGCAAGACCATTGACTGCTCAGATAGACAGGCTAGCCTGAAAATTTCATCCATAACAGGTTAAATCATTTTGTTCAAGATGAGGTAATGAACTCTAGATCAGAGTAGTAAGGATAGGGTCAAATTTCCATCTCGCTTAGGTTGGGAATCTGATTCCCCAAAGCTCTGATTTCACTTACACTTGCACATGGGTTCAAGATGGTAGTGGCACATAACCAAATTTGGGATCTAGTAAATTAATTTAGTATACATATATTTGGTCCTAAGAGGGTTTGAGATTTTTAATATGTTTGTTCATGATACTAGAAAATCTGAGCCTTTGTAAAGCAGGTTGTTATATCTCTAGCATAGTTGTCATACGTTAAATCCTGCACAAATCATTCATAGCCTTGCATGTGAATCATAAATAAAACTGACAATGGCAAGTTGAATGAGTTTCAAACGATAGGGAATGAAGCACATTGCACACACCGAGCTGATGCTTAATAATTCTAATGCTTCATGTATTTCTCATCTAGTTTCATTCTTGGGATATTTGTTGACGCTTGTATTTGAGTCTGTGTGTTTTCAGGTTGAGTTCTCACCAAAATGCTCGGGAGCATTTTCTAGCAGAGTCGGAATTTGTTGTGGCTGCTCCACAATGTACCCAAAAATTGGGGACCCACATTTTTTGCATGTGTTCCAAGAAGACCGAAGTGGCCCATATGCTAAAGATAAAAAAAAAAAGCAAAAAAAAACACAAGGAGAAAAAGTATCCCGATATCGCAACATGTTGCACTGTTACGGCCAAAGGAGAAAAAGTGTCGCGATATCACGACATGTTGCATCATTGTGGCCAAAAATAAAAAGTGTTGCGATATCGCGACATGTTGCACCATCGCGGCCAAAAAGAAAAAGTGTCGCGATATCGCGACATGTTGCACCATCGCGGTCAAAAGGAAAAAGTGTCACGATATCGCGACATGTTGCACCATCGCGGCTAAAAGAGAAAAGTGTCGCGATATCGCGACATGTTGCACCATCACGGCTAAAAGAGAAAAGTGTCGCGATATCGTGACATGTTGCATCATCACGGCCAAAGGAGGAAAAGTGTCACGATATCGCGACATGTTGCACCATCGGGGCCAAAAAGAAAAAGTGTCGTGATATCACGACATGTTGCACCATCACGGACAAAAAAGAAAAGGTGTCGCGATATCACGACATGTTGCATCATCACGGCCAAAAGACAAAAAGTGTCACGATATTGCGACATGTTGCATCATCACGGCCAAAATACAAAAAATGTCACGATATTGCGACATGTTGCGTTTTTGCGGCTAAAGACAAAAAGTGTCACGATATCGCGACATGTTGCATCGTCGCGGCCAAAGGAAGAAAAGTGTCACGATATCGTGACATGTTGCATTTTCATGATTCAGAGCAAAGAGAGAGTGAAGAGAGAAAAAGTGTAGCGATATCATGACATGTTGCATTTTCACGGCTAGAAAAGGAGACAGAAAAGCGACATGTTGCATTTTTGTGGCCAAATGAGAAGAGAAAGAACTAGAAAGAAAAGTGTCGTGATATCGTGACATGTTACATTTTCATGGCTAAAAGCAACAAAAGACAGAAGGGGCCAAAAGTGTCACGATATCACGACATGTATTTTTGCGATTCAAAAGGGGCAGGCAGGCTGAGGAGCAAGAAGTGTCATGATATCGTGACATGTCTAATTTTTGCCAAGGCAACTGAGCAGTTGACAGTGCATCTGATAATAGTGACATGGACATAAGGACAAAATCCAATCATTTAAGATGGTCGTTACACACGGAGGGAAATGGACGCAAGCCCATGTGGAGAAAACGTAGCGAAGGGCCACAAAATGAAAGCCAAAGCACACGCATACAAGGGAAGGTGAAACGAACAGTTAGGGAAGGTGAAATGAAAAACCATCGAAAAATGAAATGAATCGTCATGGAAGGAGAAACAATTCTTTTGGAAAGTTTAAATACGCCATTCAAAGAGGCCAGAAGGGGTGGAAAACTGCTGCAAGTAGCGTTGCAGGTTTGAAGGCAAGATAGCCATTCTGGACCTAGTTGGGCTGTTTTTCTTTCGTAGACTGGTTTTTCTTCTTCATGGACATGGGTTGGAAATTGCTGAGAGCAGAGTTGCAAACTTGAAGGCGATAAGGCCATTCTGGACTTTTTTGAGTCATTTTTTCTTCCATGGACTAGTTTGGGAAAACCAAAAATTTATGCTATTGTAAAATGACATATTTTTAATGCAGAAGTCTTCAAAAATTTGCATCTTGTGGGCAAGAAAGAAGGATATTTTCTTTGCATTCTATGGATTTAATGTTTATTCTTTCATTTTTTCAGATTTCGAATTTATAGATAATGTTAATGCCAATTTTTTGGGTTACATTAGGCGAATATTTGAAATCTGAATTTTATTTCGTACCCTAGGAACCAACACTTAGTCTATGGGGATTGTGCTTGTTTTGCAAGTCCAATAGGTTAGGTTGTATGCACGGAGACCTCACATCTTCGGTTTTGTCAAAATAGGATAGCATCATACTGAATGCATTTTATTTTCAGTTTCTGCATTTCATTTTCATTTTTTCTGCATTTTATTTTTTTTCAGAAATTTTCACTTATGATAAATTTTCAGGCATTAAAATAAACCTTTAAAAAATTCAAAATCCAGAAAAAAAACAATGAACAATCACTAAAGTTTCATGATGAAATAAATCAACATTGCCCCTTGTTTACAGTTACTTAGGTGTTCCAAGCATTCAAATTGAATATCTTTATTTGAGATTACTAATACACATATGCAAATGCTAATACAACGGAGACCTTGGAGAAGTTGTTTGTTTAACTTCTTTGCAAGAGGGGATTTGAAACCCAAATCCTAAAGGAGAGTGTGCTTTCACAATTGGGTGAAAATACCACTCAACACTAATATACCCCCATGGTATCTTATGGTAAAATTGTAAATATTAGAATAGATTTTGAGTCTATAGTGTAGGAGTGTGTTATATATTTCCTCTTTATGTAAGTGTCTATGTGTAGGATGTGCACACATGCCATGCAATTATGTGTGCAAGTGTCATAGAGTTAAGTGTGCAAGTAAATAGAGAGTCAATAAACAAGTATATAAGTGGTAAAATGAGAAGCCAAAGGACATGTGAGGTTTTTCTTATGTATGAAATAGGAAAGGTTGTAACTCCTATATATGTAAGGGGTGCAATAGTCAATTATTGAAGAGTCATCTTTCTAAGGTTATATAATGAAGAAATATCCATGAAATGTATGCAAGACTAAATATTTCATTCAAGCATTAATATTGAAGCTTGTATGCATATTTTGAGCAATTCTACTATACTTTTTTTCATGTTATTTTATGAATGATATTTGGCCATTTATATTTATATTTTATTATTTTTATAAATATTATTGTTAATTATTTTTATCATTTAATATATTGATTGCTCTTATATTTGAGACTACTCAAGACACAAAATAATGAGACCTGAGATAGTCTAGCTAAAAATCTAATAGTGGTGTCAAATCTACTTCAAGTAGTCTCTAAAGCTAGCATTAAAGGAAGTCTTTGGTGTGAATTTAAATTAAGAGTCATGTGAAGGAGACATAGCCTCATATTGCTATAAATATTGTATTTTTAGATTGATATATGAATGGAAGAAATTTAAAAAATTCATATATTTATGTTTGAGAGACGTTTCATTATTTGTTGGATTCTACCCATTTGATCCTAAGATGAGTGAATACTAGGAATCTATTCAAAGGCAATATTGGAGGATAATATCCACAATTAGAAACTAGAAATTCGACATAAGAAAATTTATTTAGGGATAATATAAAGCATTGAACTTTGATAGGATTCTATCAAAAAAGAGAACCAAAAGAATATAGTGGTCTAAGCTACCATTAGAGGATAAAAACATCCATAAGAATTCTATAACACTCTTCCTTGGAAGGAATTTTCTTGATAATGACTTATTTATAGTTGCATGGAAATTTAATGCATAGCCTCATTTTGTGATGTCAATAAGTGTGGTAGTTACACTTGATGATTGACTTTTATTCTTGGAATATGGTACTATTGATGCATTTATCATTGCAGTACTAGGTACTCTCATCGGTGGATTGAAAAGGGTCTCATCGGTGGATTGAAAAGGGACAACCACCTAAGTTGAAAGAAAATTTTGAGAAATGATGGTTAATGACTTATTCATAGATAACTCGAGGGTAAAGTATACCCTTTGTGTAGTTGCATTTGCACTTTATTATTTTTTGAATACATCGTTGGACCATGAGCTTACTATGGGCAAAGGAGTCATTCTCAGTAAGTAGGGGATAACATATGTTTATCTTAAAAATCTGCTCACTCAAGATAAAACAACATAATGTATTATATCTTGGTTAAGCTTTTCAAGAAGTATTAATAACCAACATTATTAATACTAGAATGTTAATATCAGGGTTAATAATTAATATTAACCATTGATATTAATGGAGGTGGTAATTAGTTTAATTAAAATGTTGGAATAAGATTAATATGGCTTGTAAAGCTTAGAAATACTTTACATTTATGAATTATCATGCTTTGGTGGCACCCTATTTTAAGAGAGTAAATATGGCGAATTAATGAACTTATTCTTAAAAACATTCCATGTGTTATCTTGGTCATGCAAGAATGTTGTGCCTTAGATATTTGAATGAGAATGGCATGAGTTGAGGGGAAAATTTTGGAGGAGAGGAGCTCAGACTAGGAAAGAAGAAAGGAGGTGACAAAACTATTCTAGATTGGATGGTGTTTGGAGGATTAGGCTAAGGTAGCATCTTCCAAGTGCAAAAATATTTTTCTTATGGCTGGATGATATTCTTGTTGCTACCATGGTTATAGTTTATCTCTTGCATTTTTATAGCTTTGTATATCTTTTATGTTTTTGTACTTAACTGTGCTCAACCTGTGGCCTCTCTTTTTATGTATGTTTGTGAGGTTTTTCTCCTATTTATGTTTTTCCCAAGTTAGTCACCCTATTTTAGTCGGGTTCTTAGACAATGCCTAGGACAGTGGTCTAGTTACGTTTCCCTGGACCAGTGTCTAGCTTGCTCATTTTCTATTTTTTAAACTACATATTTGAGATGTTTTTGGGTGGATCTTTTGAGGAAGTATCCATGAACTAGGGATATGATTAGGATCATCCTTTGGTTATTTTTTGGCTAGTGTAGTGTTATTTTGGATGGCTAGATTAGACACCTTGGGTTGTGCTCAAACATTTTATCTTCTTGAGCTAAAATCTCTATTTTTGCTTGGTTGGAGGTTCATTGGTGATGGTCACCCTCTATGTCATTGTTCTTTTATTATTTTAAAAGTTAATTTATTTATTTATTTATAGGTTGAGTCTCTTAAGTAATAAATTAATATTTTTTGCTATTTATTTATTAATGCAACATGGTAACTCATGATATTTGGGAGTTAACTCATGGTAACTCATGAGTGTATTGAATGAAGTTGAATATTTTGTATTATATTAATGCAAAAGAGTTTTTGGATGGAGTCTTGTATGTTCCTTTCTATTTTTAAGAAAAATAAAAGTTGGCAAAGGTCTTTTAGTATTATTTTTCTCAGGAAAGATGTAACTTTAATTTAGATGTAATCAAGTTGTTTCAGCACTTATTTTGTGTAGAAACTTGGCTATGGATGAATGCACTTTTAAAAATAGAAAGATAGTTTATTTACATTATTTCCTTGATGAAGGAAAAACAATTATAATGGTTCTTGAGACTTGTGTAGGTAAAGGAACCATTATAGAGAGAAGTATGGGATTCTCTCCTTGTTTGTTTATTTTTAATGTTTTATGCATGGTTGCTTGCAATTTAATTAGAGCATGATAAATTGGTTTGCACATATATGAATGCACTTTTAAAAAAATAGAAATATAGTTGTTTACTCTATTTCCTTGAGGAAGGAAAGACAATTATAAAGCTTCCTGATACTTGTGTAGGTAAAGGGACCATTATAGAGAGAAGTATGAGATTATATCTTTATTTATTTGTGTGTTTAATGCTTAGGCATGGTTGCTTACAATTTAAATAGAGCATGATAAATTGTATTGCATATATGTGTGTGTGTGTGTGTGGAAATGTGTCGATCCCTAAGTATTCTTCAATTTGTGGGCAATCCTTTTTTATGAAGAAGATTGTGGAGAGAATATGGAATGGGGACTACTTAGACAAATAGCTTTATATTAATTTGGAAAGTAAAGATGTTATGTAAATGAGATCTTCATAGATGAAAAAATTCAATTTGGATAGTTAGGTAGTTTCTCTTGTAAGAGGGAAAAAAAGAGTTTTATTATTGAACAAAATCAAGGAGTGACTTGCTTAGTATTTGAAAGTTAATGTTATCTTGTAATCTGCTTTGGTGAAAGGTTATTGTAACTCTTTAAGAAGTATAGATAGCATTGTAATTTATCACTTTTATTTGAAATAAATACTTGTATACATGGCTTTATGTTAGAACTTGAATCAATTATATTTATGGTGTTTTAATTGATGAAATACTTCTTAGTGGTGATATTATTTGAAGCTTATGTTTTGTGGGATGAGATGTACATATATTATTGTTCTCATGTACAATTTGGTGCTATGGTTTAAAGCATGTTGTTTTATCAAGTGAAGCATTTAATTATAGAGAGTATTTATATTTATGCTTGACTTTTCTCTTGGGTTAAGGATGAGTTCTTGGGTTGGATCTAGAACTACTTTTAGGACCCGAGTCAAGAAAATAGCCCAATATTAGGAGTTGTAGTGATGCAACAACCAGGTAGATGTGAATCCTGGAAGGAGTTGCAAGAATGCAATATCTAGGAAACTCATAAATTTGGAAGGAGTTGCATTGATGCAATAGCTCAATTCTTGTTATTTTATGCACCTTGAATGTTGAGGATCAAGTGTTCCATAACTCGAAGAGTTGTAAGAGTCAACATTGGTAATACCTTGAACGTGGAGGTTTAGGTAACCATGTTCATTTCCAAATGAGTGATAATGAACTTAGTTTACCCATGGAGGTGTGGCAACTAAGCACTAAGACTTACACCTAAATAACCTACCTAGATGGACTTAGGGTAAGGTTTGGGAATATGTGTCCCCCCTTAAGTGTTATTGGCCTTAAAGGAAATTTTTAACATTGTGGTCATATTTTCCTATACCTAGGAGAGTATAAGAAAATTGGGAGGTACTTTGGCACCCTTATAAATGATGAGGTTTAGTAAGGTGAACCCAAAAACTATGGGATGTTGGCCATTCTTGTCCATTGAGTGTTGTCTAGAATGATAAGAACTCAAATTTGGTAAGGCCTTATGAATGTTTAAAGGAAATATATATTGGGATCTTATTGTGAACCTTTAAAAAAAATCTCTATTGAGTTGGTTTTATTTGGTTTGTTATAGTTGGTATCAAAGCTCTAGGTCATAGGGCTAGTAGCTTCCATGGAGTGTGCCTAGGATGAGCCTTGATATGATTTGCTACTTTGGGGAGACTTACTAATTTCAGGTCTTTAACATGATATGGGATACATTGGGTATTGCACATCATTGGGACCAAATAGACCAAGGAGTATAGTTCTTATTGAGAAAGGGCACCTTCCAATAAGGCAAGCATGACCCTAATTATTATAAATTGAGTGATAATGGTCTAAGTTAGTTCATGATAAAATATTAAACTAACTAATTATAAGTACAATTGAAATAAATTATAACTTACCCAAATCCTTTTTTGGATAGATGGCACTCGCTTTAAGAGGAATTTAATCCAAGCAAATTGGATTAGTTGTATATGAGGAAAATGTAGTGTGTATCCAACAAAAGTCTAGATGGACTGTGGACTCCAACAAGAAAAATAGAAGAATAATGACTCCTATTAAGATGTTTGGGAGGACAGTAAACCATGATAGGGGCACTAGGGAAACAACAAGTTATGATAGAAGAGCAGAAGATCTCTCTTCCATGGTGAAGTTGCTCCAAGAACAGTTAGATTAGCATCAAAAATTAATACAAACCCTGATCAATAAGGAAGTCGATACCAAAAATATAGAAGGTAGATAGGAATAGAACCCTATTAGAAGAAGTGAAGAGGGCAAGGCACAAATAGAGGTTGAGTTGGCTAAATATCTTAGAATATTAAAGTAGCCAAATTTAATTGGAAAGGAGGAGATGCAACCGAGTCATGGTTGAAGGAGTTGGAAACCTTCTTTTCCATGAAATGTTACTCCTCTAAAACTCAAACTATGTGGGCTATCCTTCATCTTCAAGATGTAGCCCTAGAATGGTGGGACACATTTAGTATAGGAAAAATTATCCAAGCCATCTATCTTAAGTGGGAATATTTCATCGATGCCTTTAAGAAAATATTTATTTCTACACAATTTTTTTTTTGGTAGATAAGATACTATAGCATTAATATTGAGTTTTACAGGTTGACCCAAAACCTTTTACAAAAATCAGCCAAGGGTTGTTGATGAACATGTCATTACTAAGGATCCTATATATGTAAAATCTACATGCCGCCAAAGCCATTATATCCAGTAAGGCACATAGCCTTTTATCAAAAATAAAATTCCCATACAACATTTTGGGTATACCCCAAGAAAACACACCTTGCATCATAATTACAAAAGAAGAAACAAACATAGATCCCTTCCTTGAAATAGTGGAGAAACAAAAAGCTACAGACACACATAGCAGAGTACTAAAAAAAACTACCACAAGCTTTGTATTGATAGATACTCTTAATAATTCTTTGGTAATTGCTTTCTTTCGTATATGACATGCTTTGGGACCACATCTCGTCTTCGCCAATAAGCCTTGGAGAAGTGAACCTGTTGGCTAGATTTATGGTGGTGGCTATCTGGTGGTCCACTTGACTCTGGTTCGAAGTCTTATATTGTTGTTTATTTCCTACCCTATGATTATCAATGAATCTCAAATTACTAAGACAACTAAGAGCCATGTTATTTGACATGTGACTATCCCCATTAGTCTTTGTGGTATTTCCAAGCAGCATCCACCAAGAATGATAGCTCGGATAATTTTTATTGTGAGTCCATTTAAAAAAAGAGATGGGAATACTCATAGCCTTTGAACTTACAGTGCCTTCCCTATTGGTATATTTGACTATCATTTTTGGAATTCTTGTTGAATAAGCTCCTCTACTTAAATCTGGACACCATGTTCACATTTGAAAATTCTGTCACCATTGAGACCCAAATTGGACAGCTTATCAACAACTTTGTTAGATTCCCGAAAGACATGTTGGGCTTTTCTATCATGTCTTCCATGGAAAAGGATCCTAGCCTCTTCAACAATTTTTTTAATCCTCCAAGGAGGTGTTTTCCAATTATTGAGGAGATTTATAACATGCATAGAGTCTCCTTCTATGATCAAATTGCCTTCTAAGTCTTGAGTCATTTGAAGGCCTCTCCACATAGCTCTAGCTTCAGCTTCATTGTTTGTCCTTGTTTCCAAATATTCAAAAAATGCAAGCATCATATTCCCATTATGATCTCACATAATACCGCTAGTGCCTACTCTTCTAGGATTTTCCTTAGCCACTCCATAAAAATTAAGCTTAAACCAACCCGTAGGAGGTGGGGACCACTTAACATTGGCTCTAGGGTTGACTACCTTAGGAACAGACTCATCTAACAAGGTTAAGCTTAAATATTGAACAATTATGGTCTCCTACATATGAGTTTTACGACTATCAAAAGGGATAAGGTTCACATTCTCATTGGCAAAGGATAGGAACCTAGAAATGGTAGTTTTATGATCATGGATAGACTCATTAAAGACTCTATGGTTCCTTTCTAACCACACCTACCAAAGATAGTGATTGAGACAAATTTTCCACATGTATCTAATTCTTTGGCTTGAAAAGGGGCAAGGCCACTAGATGAAAAAATCAAGTACGATGGCTGGTTTAACCTAGGAAATATTGAAAAAACCCCCACTTAGGACAGTCAATGAAAAAGGGCACTCAAGGAAATATGATAAATGGTCTCCCAATTAGCCTTGCATAGATAACAGTGATTAGTGATACAAATACCTTTATGCATCATATTATCAATGGTTAGAATTCTTCCTTGGATAACTAGCCATGAAAAGACTACAATTTTTGGAATTAAATTTTTTATCCAAACTAAGTCCTTTTGGAGGACAAAATCCTCATCATCAAGAAGAAGCTTGTAAGCTGATTTAATAGTGAACTACCCATTTTTCGTAGGAGCCCAAGTCACTTGATCTTCCTTGGGTCTCATGGGGATAAAATGTTGCCCGAGAATGTTACAAAGATCATTTGATTCTGCTTGAAATCCCTAAATCCTTATTTGTTTCCACTTCATTCTGCCTCTTTCCTCAACTATATAATCAAAGACTTTTCTACCAATGAGTTCTTCCGTGATATCTCTGATTCAAGATAATTTAGAATATTGCATCAGTGGTTCATCCTTAGCCCACCTATCATTCCAGTAATTTATCCTCTCACCATTTCCTAAAACCCATATTAAACCTTTTTTGATGATTTCCTCACAATTGAGAATTGCTTTCCAAAAAGCAAAACCTCTGATTGGAACTGAGTCACTTATAAATTCCATATTTTGAAGATACTTTCATTTGATGATAGTTTTCCATTCATTTTCTTCACTAGAAATGAGGCACCACGCTTGCTAGTAAAGCTAAATTCATATGAGCAATTCTCCTTAGACCTAAGTCCCCATTTTCCCTGGGTCTACACACTTTGGTCCATCCTACAAGGTGTATCCTTTTTTTCTCCTCTGATCTAGTCCATAATTTTTTTTTTGGAGTTTCTCAAATTTCTGTAAAACCTTCACAGGGGCTTTGAAAATAGAGAGGAAATATACTGGAATTCTCTAAAGAGAGGCCTTAGTGAGGTTTAGCTTTCCTACTTGAGATAGAAGATGACCTTTCCATTCAACAAGTTTTTTTTGAATTCTTTCAATAACCCTATCCCACATTGACTCTCTTGGAGAACCAATGAAAAGAGGGATACCAAGATACGAAGTGGGGAGGTTTTCTATATCACACCCTAAAATTTTTGCAATCCTTCCTTGCCTTTAAATGGGGGTGTTCAAGAAATATAACTTGCTTTTACTTAAATTAACTTTCTGACCAACAACATCCTTGTAGAGTTGTAGGATGTATTTAATTATTTTGGCCTCAACCACCGATGCCTTAGTCAATATAAGGGTATCATCGATGAATTGTTGGTGAGAAACAACCCTAGTGAGAGATGTTGCCTTGATTCTTGATATTAGCCTTGAACTGCAAGAATTTTTTATGGTTTTTCCTAAAGCTTATGCCATAATGATGAATAACATGGGGCTGATAAGGTCCCCCTACCAAATTTCTCTATGACTTTGAAAGTAAGCAGAAGTTGTTCCATTAACCAGAATCAAGAACCATGCTTTAGAAATGCATTATTTGATCAAATTAACCCATTGGTGGTGAAAACCAAACTTAAGGAGGACATCAATTAGAAAGTCCCAATTTAGCCTATCAAATGCTTTGTTCATATCAAGCTTGAGGGCAAAAACAACCTATTAGTCTTATGAGCAGAGTGCAGAGCTTCATGAACTATGATAACTCCATACAAGATTGACCTACCCTAGATAGAGCTTCCCTAGCATGGATCTATGATGCAAGGTAGAACATCTCTCATTCTATTTGTAATGGCTTTAGTTAGGATCTTGTAATAAATATTGCACAGACTTATTGGCCTGAAGTCAGCCATAGATTCAAGGGTTTGCTTCTTAGGAATTAGAGAAATAAAAGTAGAGTTGAGAAATTTTGGGATATGATTGCTTGCTTGGAATTCTATGATAGCATAAATTACATCCTCACTTATGATGTCCCAAAAATATTGATAGAAATGAGGGGGAAAGCCATCGGGTACCGGGGCTTTGTCAGGCTCCATGCTAAACAAGGCTTCCTTAATTTACTCATCAAAAAAGGGAGCTAGAATCTTAAGGTTTATATCCTCATTTATTATGCTATGAATGGATTGCAAGAGAATATATTTGGCCTCCTCATTGCACTACGATTCCTGACCAAGGATATAATTGAAATAAGTTACTGCCTCCTTTCTAATTTCTATTAAGTCTTGAGTAATAGAACTGTAGCACCCTAAAATTGGCATAGTAAAACCTTAAATAATTACAATTACTCTAGTAAATATTCAAATTCAAATTTTAACCCCCAAAACCGCTCCCAAACCACCGTTTAACCCGTTTCCTCCTTTCTCGCGCCATTTTTAGAGTTTGTTTTGACCGTTTGACGATATCATCGCCGATCAGACGATATCGCCTCAGATCGAATGATTTCATCTAGGCTAGGACGTCCAGACGATCTTGTCCCAAAACTAATTTTTCACAATTAGCCTCTGTTCCAACGACGTCTCTAATCCAGGCATAAGCGTGTCTACACCGTTAGAGACCCTCCCCGTTGGAGATCTCCCAAATTGGGATGATCTCCAACCTCCTAACCTCCCTCCTAAGCCTATTTAAACTTAGGACTCCCCCTTGGCATCCCCCTGGCTGAAATTTCCTGTAACACAAGTTCTACGTGCATTAGACCGTCTTAAATTATTATTTGCCTCCATATTTGTCCAAATTTATTTGCAGGAACCTTAGTATTTTTCAGCCGGAGCAAGCTCAGTTCGTCGTGGACGATCCTGTTCAATTCGAGACGATTTCGCACCAATTCGAGATGATCTCGACTGTAGTCTGCATTGGGGGCAATCAGTGCCCAGAGTTTGCATTTCCTCATTATTTTTTGCTGCATTATTCTGTATTTAGTTAATCTTATGATTATTCTTTATTATTTTGCATCTTGGAGTTCACCCATGTAGTTTAATTGCATAATAAGGTCATGATTAGCTATTAAAGTGTTGCAACTTACTTGCATTTCTATTCGGGATTATCTGTTAACATCCTTATTGTCATTTTACATCATTATCCTCTATTAGCATTGCTGCATTTTTTGTATTTTGTGTCTATTTCTCTGTTTACGTGTCTCAATTCTGACGAATTCGTAGATCTCAGACGATCCCGCAGGTCGGAGACGATCCCATCAAATTCTAGACGATCCTATCTTCTTCAAGAATCAGAACCTCCATCAGACATCCGGATCAGGTATGGCTCTATAATTTAGCTTTTTCTCTCTATTTTCTGTTCAAATCTATTTGTTGTATTTCATTTAGTCTGCATTTTCATAATAGAACAACTTAGATTCATTTGGCCAAACCTAGGACTCGAATGTTTAAAGATAAAACTGAACACATTAAACACATTCCCAACCTAGGCATGGAAACCGCCATTCAAACGTTTCCTGGTGAACCCACCATCCGTCAAAAAATCACCATAATACACCTCCCCCGAGAGGCGGGACCTTCGCAAGGCCTCTCAGTCCGAGGTACCACGCCATCCTTTTCCCATCCTCCTTCCGGGCACGGATCCTATAGCCTGAAGGTAAGGATGCAAAAAATTTGGAGCGATACATTTTGGTGAACCCGACGTGAATAACATAGGCATATTTCTTATTCAAAAATAAATAAAAATAAAAAAACAAATAATATATATATATATGTATACAAGAAAAAAAAAGTAACAAAATCATCATTTCAAGTTTGTATGTTTTAGATTCAATTCTAAATAGTAGATGCTAAATATTACTTTTAGAAGTACTAAAGAAACCATGAGTTTTTACTCAAATCAATATGAGCCCATCAGTAATGTTGGAAGAATTCAGCCAAATACATTTGTTGATTATGACCAACCTCATCCCTATTCAACACCACCTCCATCACACTTTTCTCATTTTTCATCCATACCCCAACAGGACAATCCCTTTGCCAATCCTCTTCATAACGATATTATCTATTCTCCCATATATCCATATTATGTCTATCAATCCACATACAATCCTCCTCCACCCTTTCAATATTCTTCTTTCAATACAACACATCCATTTCAACAAGAAAATACTTATTCTTCCAATTCTACCATGCACTCACCTCATACTTCGCAATCTTCCCGTCATCATTCTACCCATAATAAAGAAAGTAGAGGTGAGAAACCATTAGGCCCTTTTATGACGAAATTCCTAAGGCACTTATCAAAAACCTCTCAAAAACCTTCATCACGTAAATTTACTAAGCTCAATCAACCAATGGATATAATTCTCAAGCATTTACTTGATACAAATAGGATTGAACTCCCTTCCATAAGACAACTTCGATACCACAGTAGATTGGTTTAAACCTGAGCTACATTGTGAATATCATAGAGTGGATGGACATATGACACAAAATTGTAAAGATTTAAGATGTTCAATTCAAGATTTGATTGATGAGGGTCTTTTTAATATAAAGGAATTACAATCTACAACTGATGATAAATCTCCAGTAAACAATCAAACTCCTACACAACAAATACCAATAATCAATCAAGACATGGGGATCTCCCAAGAACCCCTATTCAATTATCAACAACAAGAAACCAATCAAATATTGCATGTTAATGTGTCCCATCATGATGATATTATTAATATTGTAACAAAAACTACAAATGAGCAACCTCAAGTTCAATCAACTCAATCTGATATTCAAGATATGGATTCCTCATTTGACCAACCTTCAAAACTATCTTTGGCTCTAGAGAATGATACAAAATGGAATGTAAGCATAGAAAGCTCATATTTAAAATCAAAATTTCAATCTGAAATCCCCTTTGATAGCCAACAACAAGTGATTAATCCTCAAGCAAAGATATCCCTTTTAGAAGTATTACAAATTTATCACAAGGAAATTTTGTTCAAAATACCTAGCCAACAATTTGTTCCTCATCATATTTTCTCTAAGAACATAATTAATGGTGTAAACCCTCTTGAGGTTAACCATATTTCATTCTATGATGAGGATATTCCTTCCTCTACTCCACAAGAAGACTCCTATCTTTACATTATCGGATCTAGTAAAGAAACACTTGTTAGAACTATCATGGTAGATAATGACTCCTCTCTTAATTTATGCACTTATCAATTATTCCAAAAACTCGAATTAAAGGAAGAAGATCTTAATGAATCAAATGTTCTTATAAAATATTTTAACAATGAAATTCAAGAAGCTCAAGGTACTATAAATTTTCCTCTCAATATTGGATCCAAGATCCTGGATACTTTGTTTTCTGTAGCATATTGCCCTTCATATTACAACCTACTTCTCCAGAGTCCTTGGATTCATACGATGAGGGTTTTCCCTTCCACTCTTCACCAATGTTTGAAGTTTGAACTTGCAAATAAAATTGTTACCATACATGGTGACCCAAAACCATTTGAAGAATATTTAATGGTTGAAACATCAAGTTCTATACATTCTCTATTATCACAATTATCTTCTATCCATCACTTTTCTTCATCCATATATGATCATCCTTGTTTATCAAATAACATCCATGCATATCTTTCACATATGCTCCCTCCATCTTATCAAGATTTGGAAGATAGTGATAAGAATGAAGAAACTTCTTATCTTTCTGACATTTTATTTTGTAACATGATCAATTTTCCACATATAAAAGTCAAATATTTTGCTATATTATTCTACATTATAACAAAGCTTTGGTTATCGCTACCTTTTATTCATCACCTTCTGTTCTTACCTTCATCACAACCAAATTATCCTTCAAAACCTCCTTTGATTTTGAAGCAACCTTAGACATGCTATACTCAAATAACCTTGTATAGTATATATAGACCATCTTGTATATACCACCAATTTCAATTCATAAATTAAAATCAAAATACAAAAAAATCAAAATCCTCAAAATCTTCAAAAAAAAAAAAATACTAATGCAACTAAAGACCTTAAAGGTAAATTTGAGCCCAACTGGCTTGGACCATATATTATCACTACTAAATTTGAATCGGGAGCATACAAATTAGCTACCTTAGATGGTAAAGATTTAAAAGAACCTATGAATATTATGCATCTTAGGCGATATTACGCATAAAATTTAGTCATTTCATCATTTGTACATATTTTGCATGTTGTCTTATTTTAAAAATATATCAAACTGTTTACATAGAAACAAAAACAAACAAAAATAATAAAAATAAAAACAGCAATATTCTTGACTCTTTCGAAACCAAAACAAAATAAAGAAGAAAGAGAGAGTCAACATTCTCAAACTTCCCAAAAAGTATTTGTATATATTTCTTCTTACAAATGTTGCAGTTATATATTTCAAATTATTTTGGATAAATTAGCATTTATTTGGAATCCCTCACTTTCACAAACACAAAATAAATATCTTGATTTTTATCTGGCATGATTACTAATCTCTCTTATATCAAAGTCCACAAAATTCAATTAAATAAAGTTTGAGCACAGAGAATTGATCTTGTTATTTACTTAAACCAAGCACATCCTTTCACAATAAAATGATTATATTTGTAATGTCCATGCTATGCTACATAGTAGAAGTGGTTTCTTGAGTGAAAAGTTTCCCCTGCTATCCTATCATGCACATGGTCTAGAATCTTTGAGAATTGGCAAAAGGACAAGCTCACCCCTACCCAGAATAAAAATCCCTTGCTCTACAGCTAATCCGAGCAAGTATCCCTAGCATAGGAAGAAAAGCAAAGTTCAAGAAAAAGAGAAAAAGAAAAATGTTATTTTATATCATTACAACAATGTTTCAAGCATTATCTCAAAAAAAAGCAAAAATACAAAAGAAAAGCAAAAGAAAGCAAAAGCAAAAGCAATAAAATCCCTCTCCCTACCCATTGAAAAGAAAAGAAGGGTTGATGAGCTTGAATCCCTGGAATTCTCAATTATTCGAAAACTGTGAGGTAAGCCCCATAACAGGTGGTTTGTGCCCAACCCGCTTGGCCTTGGGTAACTCCTAGCATGGCGATATGTCTGTCACATTAGCGACCTTCTTTTGTATAGACCTATGTCTGCTTATGGATTAGCTAGCTCTTGATAATCCGACTTACATAGTAGTCCTGGTATGGTTATATGCATCTAAATCATGGTTAATGAACACTTATTTGGTTCATTCAAATCACTTGTATCAAATTATCTTGCTCAAAACTGGTAAACGAACATAGCAATTGCACACACATTTGTATTTGAGAGATTTTGTGTATCATTATGATAAATCAAGATTGGAAATGAACTCACATATGCACATGGGATTCCTTATAAATCCAACTTTTGTCTTCGAGATACTTTGAAATATCTTTGCAAATTGTTTGGAATAATTTCATTTTTCCTTTCTCGCATAAAGACAACTACATGCATAATCAAAAATCAAAATTTCTTTCAAACCATACAATAAAAACACACACACACACACAAACACACACACACACACATATATATATATATATATATATATATATATATATATATATATATTGTCGACTTTCGCGACGATGGTATAGTTCCAAAACTTAAATGGGAGTCTTATGCCTAGCGCAAGTCCTCCTCTTCATATTTTTTGTTTATTTTCAACAATTAAAAATCAACCATACAATAAAACTATTATATCAACTTTTTCTTTGGATTTCGCGATGATGGTATAAGTCTATACCTACATATTCTATGCCTAGCGCAAACCATTGTACCAATTTTTATTCCCCATTTATTTAAAAATCATAAAAACATATGACTTAAATCATTATGTTATACAATTATGCTTTAAAACAAACAAACACCTATTCTATTTCATGTCATTATGTCAAACTTCAATTTTGCAATGATGGTATAATTCCTAGGGAATTATCCAAAAAATTTATCACACTTAGGAATTTATGCCTAGCAAAAATCATTTTAAAATATTTCATGCATAATATTTTCATGAAAAATCTGAAAAACAAAATCATCATCATCATCATTTGCATCATCACACCAAAGTCTTAAGACAGTCTCTTAAGCACTCTTTTACTTTTAACAATATTTCTATACTGGGATTAGCTTGACGACCGAGTGAGCGGTGACTCCATGAAATGGTCTATAACAATGACAATGTCCTTTGAAATTATTGTTAAAGGTCCCTTTTATTTTTTATCAAATTATCATCACAACAACCAATTTGTTACATCAGATTATTTCATTTAAATTTTTAAAGCATGACATTTAAACCATAATATTTTCCAATGACATAATTACATGAATCATCAAATCAATCACATCAAAACATTAAAAGCATCATACAAACGCATAAGACAAGTCATATGATCAAAAAATATCTCATCTATATATATATCAAATATATGTACATCATATCAAAACTAGATTGGTATGCCACAATCTACATCTTGGCATACTCAATCCTCTCAATCATATATCCTCTATGTAGTGTCTCGAGAACCCCTCGAGCTCTCAGCCTCATCTCCTCCCCCACCCTGAGGTGGACGAGGTGGCCCCATCGCAGTATGTGTGGTACTGCGAGTCCTAGTCGTCGATCGAGATGAAGTCCTCGATGACCCAATCTTGATCGGGTCAGCAATGTCGGCTGGCAGCTGTACCCTCTGACCCTCTGGCACCATCTGGAAGTAGATACCCTAGTAGAACATGGTCTGAGCAATCGACCGTGCTAGCTCCTGAGTGCTCGCTCCTCCGCTCCATGCTCTGAGGCGTGCAACCTCATCTCTGAGCTGTGTAGCCTCCGCTCGGTGTCGTGCAGCCTCCTCCTGCAAAGTCTGCACCTGTGCCTAGAGACGGACAGTCTCCACCCGGAGAGTAGCCATCTCACTACTCTCTCCTGTGTCCACACCCTTGCCCTTATCGGGTGATGGTGGTCTCTCTCTCTGTGGAGAAGGGGGTCTCTCCTCCCTCCTCTCCCGCTGTTGCGGCCTCTGCTGAGCCTGTGGTCTCCTCTGCTCTCTCCCGCCGTGACCCTGTGCTACCTCAATGGCTGCCTGGCATCGCCTCCCCATCCGACGCACAACTACGTGAATCGGACCCTGAGCCCTCATCATCCGAGGAGGGCGGATGCCTGTGTACTAGGCATCATAGTCGTCGGCTACCCCAATGTCGTCCCCATCCACTGGCTGAATGGGGGCATCATCTGCATCTTGACTCCAGAATCGTTGCATATCTGGAGCCCCGCTAACTATAGTGTTATCCTGATATTCGAGAAAACTCGTAGTCTCTGAGAGATGGGATCCCCCGATATAGACCGAACCGCCTCAAAACTCGGTCGTACCGGTGGAGCTCCACCTCTCCCCTCTCCATCCTCAGCCAGCAGACTCGCCTGATGCGAGCCAGCTCCTGTCCATCCTCGGCCCACCCTGGATGATCTCTCCAAGGCCTCCAGGTGATCTGGTCGGAGACAAGGTCGTCTAGTAGTCTCCGGGATGCTGGTAGATCTATCCGTCGTTGTGCCCCTCTCCGGAGCCACCAGTAGAAAACTCGGGGCCTCTCCCCGTCAATCCCTATCAGTGGGAGCCCTACCGGCCTCCGCACCGCAATGTGCTCCTAGCACCAAACCTGTAGTAGTGATGTCATAACCAGACATCGACCGCCCTTGTATATGACCCCATGAAGGATCCTATACAACCGGCAGAGTACAAAGCTCCCCCAAGCAAACCTATACCCGTGGTCTCTCATGTCATAGACCACATCTGTCAGTAGCCATGGTACCCTGCATCCGCTCTGGTGGCACAGCAGAAGTCCACCTACCACCCCAGCCAAAACCCGTGTGAGTCTAGATGCCCCAGGCATCTGGCACAGTGACTCGATATTCACTCCGCCCTTCTCCAGGGTGAAGCTCGGATCGCCACACAGTCGCATCATCGCGTGGCCCTAATTGGCCATGGGAGTGATCAGCCGTCCTTGTATGGGGATCCTCAAAATCCTCCATACATCCTCTAGTGTGGGAGTCATCTCCCCTGTCGGTAACCAAAAAGAGGAAGAACCCGGATACCACCTCTCTTCTAGGGCTATCAATAGCCCCATATCTGTAGAAACCTGTGGCATCTCTGCCACATGCTGCAAGCCAACTCCGAGCCACTGATCTCGCTCTGCCCGAGATAGAGTGGCCAAGTCATCCTTCAACCCGCCATATTTCCATTCTCTGCTCTTTAGTAATCCTCTCTGCAACATAAACAAAATCAACAATAAAAATCATTAATAAATCATTAATTAAAAATGCAAGTCAAAATAAGTTCAATTTTATAAATGATGATATCGTCCACAATTGGATGATATCGTCCCCAATTTGAGCAAATTCATCTCCGATTTCGCATGAGGAAATCGTCCCTTATTGGATGAAATCGTCCCCCTATCGTCGATTTCGCCCTTAGACGAAATCAACGATATCGAGACGATTTCGGTCTCCTTCTATGATCAAATTGCCTTCTAAGTCTTGAGTGATTTGAAGGCCTCTCCACATAGCTCTAGCTTCAGCTTCATTGTTTGTCCTTGTTTCCAAATATTCAAAAAATGCAAGCAACATATTCCCATTATGATCTCACATAATGCCACCAGGGCCTACTCTTCTAGGATTGTCCTTAGCCACTCCATAAAAATTATGCTTAAACCAACCCGTAGGAGGTGGGGACCACTTAACATTGGCTCTAGGGTTGACTACCTTAGGCACAGACTCATCTAACAAGTTTAAGCTTAAATATTGAGCAATTATGGTCTCCTACAGATGAGGTTTACGACTATCAAAAGGGATAAGGTTCACATTCTCGTTGGCAAAGGATAGGATCCTAGCAATGGTAGTTTTATGATCATGGATAGACTCATTAAAGACTCTATGGTTCCTTTCAAACCACACCTACCAAAGATAGTGATTGAGACAAATTTTCCACATGTATCTAATTCTTTGGCTTGAAAAGGGGCAAGGCCACTAGATGAAAAAATCAAGTACGATGGCTGGTTTAACCCAAGAAATATTGAAAAAACCCCCACTTAGGATAATCAAGGAAAAAGGGCACTCAAGGAAAATATGATAAATGGTCTCCCAATTAGCCTTGCATAGATAATAGCGATTAGTGATACAAATACCTTTATGCATCATATTATCAATGGTTAGAATTCTTCCTTGGATAACCAACCATGAAAAGACTACAATTTTTGGAATTAAATTTTTTATCCAAACTAAGTCCTTTTGGAGGACAAAATCCTCATCATCAAGAAGAAGCTTGTAAGCTGATTTAATAGTGAACTACCCATTTTCCGTAGGAGCCCAAGTCACTTGATCTTCCTTGGGTCTCATGGGGATAAAATGTTTCCCGAGAATGTTACAAAGATCATTTGATTCTGCTTGAAATCCCTAAATCCTTATTTGTTTCCACTTCATTTTGCCTCTTTCCTCAACCATATAATCGAAGACTTTTCTACCAATGAGTTCTTCCATGATATCTCTGATTCAAGATAATTTAGAATATTGCATCAGTGGTTCGTCCTTAGCCCACTTGTCATTCCAGTAATTTATCCTCTCACCATTGCCTAAAACCCATATTAAACCTTTTTTGATGATTTCCTTACAATTGAGAATTGCTTTCCAAAAAGCAAAACCTCTGATTGGAACTGAGTCATTTATAAATTCCATATTTTGAATATACTTTCATTTGATGATAGTTTTCCATTCATTTTCTTCACTAGAAATGACGCACCACGCCTGCTAGTAAAGCTAAATTCATATGAGCAATTCTCCTTAGACCTAAGTCCCCATTTTCCCTGGGTATGCACACTTTGGTCCATCCTACAAGGTGTATCCTTTTTTTCTCCTCTGATCCAGTCCATAAAAATTCTTTTTGGAGTTTCTCAAATTTCTGTAAAACCTTCACAGGGGCTTTGAAAATAGAGAGGAAATAGACTGGAATGCTCTGAAGAGAGGCCTTAGTGAGGTTTAGCTTTCCTACTTGAGATAGAAGATGACCTTTCCATCCAACAAGTTTTTTTTGAATTCTTTCAATAACCCTGTCCCACATTGACTCTCTTGGAGAACCAATGAAAAGAGGGATACCAAGATACGAAGTGGGGAGGTTTTCTATATCACACCCTAAAATTTTTGCAATCTTTCCTTGCCTTTAAATGGGGGTGTTCAAGAAATATAACTTGCTTTTACTTAAATTAACTTTCTGACCAGCAGCGTCCTTGTAGAGTTGTAGAATGTATTTAATTCTCTTGGCCTCAACCATGGATGCCTTAGTCAATAGAAGGGTATCATTGATGAATTGTTGGTGAGAAACAACCCTAGTGAGAGATGTTGCCTTGATTCCTGATATTAGCCTTGAACTGCAAGAATTTTTTATGGTTTTTACAAAAGCTTATGCCATAATCATGAATAACATGGGGCTGATAGGGTCCCCCTACCAAATTTCTTTATGACTTTGAAAGTAACTAGAAGTTGTTCCATTAACTAGAATCAAGAACCATGCTTTAGAAATGCATTATTTGATCAAATTAACCCATTGGTGGTGAAAACCAAACTTAAGGAGGACATCAATTAGAAAGTCCCAATTTAGCTTGTCAAATGCTTTGTTCATATCAAGCTTGAGGGCAAAAACAACCTGTTAGTCTTATGAGCAGAGTGCAGAGCTTCATGAACTATGATAACTCCATCCAAGATTGACCTAACCTAGATAGAGCTTCCCTAGCATGCATCTATGATGCATGGTAGAACATCTCTCATTCTATTTGTAATGGATTTAGTTAGGATCTTGTAAGAAATATTGCACAGACTTATTGGCCTGAAGTCAGCCATAGATTCATGGGTTTGCTTCTTAGGAATTAGAGAAATAAAAGTAGAGTTGAGACATTTTGGGATATGATTGATTGCTTGGAATTCTCTGATAGCATAAATTACATCACTTATGATTTCCCAAAAATCTTGATAGAAATGAGGGGGAAAGCCATCGGGTACCGGGGCTTTGTCAGGCTCAATGCTAAACAAGGCTTCCTTAATTTACTCATTAGAAAAGGTAGCTAGAAGCTTAAGGTTTATATCCTCATTTATTATGCTAGGAATGGATTGCAAGAGAATATATTTGGCCTCCTCATTGCACTACGATTCCTGACCAAGGATATAATTGAAATAAGTTACTGCCTCATTTCTAATTTCTATTAAGTCTTGAGTAATAGAACTGTAGCACCCTAAAATTGGCATAGTAAAACCTTTAATAATTACAATTACTCTAGTAAATATTCAAATTCAAATTTTAACCCCAAAACCGCTCCCAAACCGTTGTTTAACCTGTTTCCTCCTTTCTCGCACCATTTTTAGAGTTTGTTTTGACCATTTGATGATATCGTCGTCGATCAGACGATATCGCCTTAGATCGGACGATTTCGTTTGGGCTAGGACGTCCAGACGATCCTGTCCCAAAATTGATTTTTCATAATTAGCCTCTATTCCAACGACGTCTCTAATCTTGGTAGAAGCGTGTCTACGTCGTTAGAGACCCTCCCCATTGGAGATCTCCAAAATTGGGATGATCTCCAACCTCCTAACCTCCCTCCTAAGCCTATTTAAACTTAGGACTCCCCCTTGGCATCCCCCTGGCTGAAATTTCCTGTAACACAAGTTCTACGTGCATTAGACCGTCTTAAATTATTATTTGCCTCCATATTTGTCCAAATTTATTTGCAGGAACCTTAGTATTTTTCAGCCGGAGCAAGCTCAATTCGTCGTGGACGATCCTATTCAATTCAAGACGATTTCGCACCAATTCGAGATGATCTCGACTGCAGTCTGCATTGGGGGTGATCAGTGCCCAGAGTTTGCATTTCCTCATTATTTTCTATTGCATTATTTTGTATTTAGTTAATCTTATGATTATTCTTTATTATTTTGCATCTTGGAGTTCACCCATGTAGTTTAATTACATAATAAGGTCATGATTAGCTATTAAAGTGTTGCAACTTACTTGCATTTCTATTCGATATTATCTGTTAACATCCTTATTGTCATTTTACATCATTATCCTCTATTAGCATTGTTGCATTTTTTGTATTTTGTGTCTATTTCTCTGTTTGTAGGTCTCTGACGAATTCGTCTGATGAATTAGTCCGATCTCAAACGATCCTACAGGTCGGAGACGATCCCGTCAAATTCCAGATGATCCTGTTTGCTTCAAGAATTAGAACCTCCATCAGACATCCGGATCAGGTATGGCTCTGTAATTTAGCTTTTTCTCTCTGTTTTTTGTTCAAATATGTTTGTTGTATTTCATTTAGTCTGCATTTTCATAATAGAACAACTTAGATTCATTTGGCCAAACCTAGGACTCAAATGTTTAAAGATAAAATTGAACACATTAAACACATTCCCAACCTAGGCGTGGAAACTGCCATTCAAACGTTTCCTGGTGAACCCACCCCCGAGAGGCGAGACCTTCGCAAGGCCTCTCAGTCCGAGGTACCGTGCCATCCTTTTCCCATCCTCCTTCCGGGCACGGATCCTATAGCCTAAAGGTAAGGATTCAAAAAATTTGGAGCGATACAAGAACAATCTATTTTTTTTTTTAAATTATCTTGCTATTGCTTCTGTTTCTAAGCATGGTGATGTGAAAAAAATTGGAATTTGAATCTCCATATTTCAACCAAATAGCCCTTGATTTTTACCTCCAATAGATTTCCTCACAGGCCAAAATGTTATGAAACTCTGCTAGTTATGTTCGTTCCTCCTACCTAGTAGTTTCATCAACATCACCATGTTGAATACTCTGATCAATTATCTTCAAACTTTCAACAACCTATTTTTTATTTTCAAATAGGTTCCCAAATACCTCTTTGTTCCAAGTTCAAATATTTTCCTTAACAAATTTTAATTTTCCTTGCACTACCCCTGACAGGCTGTTGCCACCACTAAATTAAGTTATCTCTGAAACTGGAATGTTTGATCCACATAGATTGAAATATGAAATGTTTTTTGAAGGACAGAGAGTTAGGGATCTCCAAAAAAATGGGAATATGATCAGAGGTAATTTTAGGAAGGGCTTGCAGGGTAGAATCATCGAACAAATTTGTAGACTCCTTTGATAGAAAAAACCTATCAAGCCTTTCTTGAATGAGATGACACCCTATCCGTCGATTGCTCTAGGTATAATTTGCTCCTCTAAGTTTTGCATCCATCAACATGTTGGAGTTCACAAAGTCATTGAATTCATCCATGCTCCTCATAGGTGGTCCATTTCCACCCATTTTGTCTGAATGGTAAAGAGGAGTGTTAAAATCCCCATCCATAATCCAAGGGACATTATGGAATATTTCACTTAGATTGCCTAAGTACTCCCACAGTAGAGCTCTCCCTTGAATTGAATTCAGGGCATAAATATTTGAAAGGATCCACGACCTGTTGCTATTTATTTACTTAAATAAAACACTAAAAACCCTGTCATATTTATAAATAATGGTGCCTTCTACTATCCGGGGATCCCACAAAGTCATAAGGCCTCAAGACGCTCCTCTAGCTGATTTGCAAACCATCTCACCTTGATTCTAGATTTTTTTTGCTACTTTTTTGACTGAATCTCATCAGTTTTTGTTTCTTGCAACATGATAATAGTTGGATTCACTTGATTTCTTATTGCACTGACTTCCTTATGTTTGGGTAGGCCATTGAGACCTCTCACATTCCATGAGAGGAACTTCATTTAGATTTTTTGGGATTTATTCCTCCCCCTCCCTTGAGGGGGTTTTCCTAATTTGTTATCTTTAGAACCTAGAATAACCTGTTGAAACAAGATTATTTTTTTTCCATTGGCAATGTCATTATCAGTTTTAATTTTTTTATTTTCAGCATTTGATACTCTCCCTCTTCTTTTTTCACTGCCAAAATCTATAGGAGACTTCACAGTGCTCCTGGTTTGTTTAGGACTAAACTGGGGGAGGCAATTTGTTGCAGAACCAGACTGCCATATTTCTTAGTCTGAAGAGTTTCACATATCTCCATCCCTACATCCAAATGTTCTCCTTTTTTCCTATATTTCCCTGGTCTGCGAGATGGATACTCACTAGGATTCACCTAGCTCCTAGTGATGATGTTAGGGAGATGATATTTTTTATTTTCCAATGCCTCAAATTTCTTCCTAAGTTCTTCAGCATTAGTGTTTGGCTTTGGGATTCCCATTGGGCTTGAAGTATTTTCAGCATTGGTATTTAATGATCCTGACTTGGATGGGGATTCTAGAGAGTCAGAAAGGTTAGCCTGAAGGTTCTGGGCTTCCATGTCTTTCGATAATCCCCCTACTCTCATATTGGATAAAAATGAAATTTTATTTGAAAATAGAGGATTGGAACTTACCTGAGTATTTTGGTTGCCAACAACTTGTTGTTTTCCTTTGTCTTGTTGGGACCCTGCACCCTCTCTTTTTTTTTTTTGGTATAAATAGTTTTCCTGATTAAAATTACCTCTACCAGGGAAACTCCTCAAATTTCCTCTATCTAACATTCCCTGCTTTTGCTTTTCTCTATTCATTGCTAGGTTAGGGCACTAATTGCATAGATGTCCTTGATTTTTGTATTCTACATAGAATGTCATTCTATTATCATATTCTATCGGTTGTTTTTGATAGTATTCTCCATACTCTAGCTCCACAAACCTTGGAAATTCATTATCCAAATTAGCATTTACATAGATTCGTGCATGAGTCATCCTTGTCCTAGCCAAGGTTGCATGGTCAATGGAGATCAGGTCCCCTATAGTTCTAGCTATGCCTTGCAGCCAATATTCATTGAATAACTAGTCAGGTAGACTCGAGAGATGAACCCAAATAAGGGCAATGTTAATATTTTGCTTTTCAAGGTCAAAATATTTACCCCATCATCTGAGAAAAAGGCTCCTTTTGCCCAAAAACCAAGGACCTCCTATTAAAATATGGTTAGCATCCTTCATATTGTTAAAACGGATAATGAAGAACCCTCGAGTTAGAGCTACGAACTCCAAGCTGCCTACCGGTTGCCATTTACCCGTCGCCCAAGCCCTGATAGTCTCCATGTCCAGCCTACCTCCCAAAAACTTGCCTACCAGGGAGAATTCATCCATTGAAAGAAAAGGGATCATGGAACTTGTCAGGGCCAAAATTTTATTATTTACTGTAACTAGGGGTGGAATAGAGAGAACCTCCTTTCTTTTTCCCCTAAGAGTCTCAAAAAAAGATAGCCACTTCTTGGGCCCCATATTTTCCTTTGTATCTTTTTTTTCGAGGTCTTTCGAAGGAGGGTCAGGCCCCCGCATGATGCCTACCTCTAAATTTTCCATAGCCTAACCACCTTCCTCTAGATCCTCACTTGATCCATGTTCGAGGTTCCCACCCGCCCCTTCTATATCTGCTCTACCTCTGCCGCCTTGGCTGAGATTCTTGCCCAAAAAATTCAAACCCTCACTCCTGCCGCACTCGCTAAATCTCAGCTCACTCATTCTTGATGATGCCTGCTCTACCCAATTTTATGTAGAGAAGTTTGAAGAATTCTCTACACTTCAACAAGGTTCACTATTAATAGAGTTGTATTTTCAAAATATATGTGAAGCTTTTGAAGTATATCCCAAAGTATGAAAATAATGAGAAACTTAAGGTGCATAATTTCACTTTAGGGGTAGATCCTAATATAATGATATTAATTAATCTACTCAAACCTGAAATTCTATAAGAGGATTATGATTTGACCAGGAGAGAAGAGACTAATATCCAAACAAAAAATTCTTTCTTAAACTATTTAGGGTTGATAGATGTTAGCGTAGCTAGTAGTTATTACATTATTACATTTAGGATGTATTTTCAGTAGCGACCGACACCTTAGCTACCTTATTAGAGTAGGGATATTGGCCTTGCTTTGCTTTGAGTGATCTGGTTCAGATTCCACCATAGGTGGACAAGGCTTGAACTGAAGGAACCTAAAAAAGTTCCACCATTTAGTGGATAAGACTTGGATGGGACACACTTCCCAAGGTAGCTTGGTGTTTTGAAGCTTTAGCACACATCTTGAGGTAAATTTTTTATGCAAAATTCTAACTCTATTAGAGTCCAGTAGTATTTTTTTGCACAAAATTTCATGCGGGTGACAACACTAAGGAAAAATCTGATATGCGACAATTCTTTGTCAGACTGCACATGGAATTTTGGGTGACAAACCACTTTGGTCGGCTCGACGTTGATTCCTCGTAGGCCATCTGATAGCACACATGATATCTGATGTCAAGGTAACAAGATCTGACATCTTTGCAGCATGATCGGATCGACGAGCGCATGGAGAACCAAGTAATCTATCAGATAGCACTCTGACCAGCATAGATTAAAAAACTACATGAACTCTCAGATGTCACTCCTCAATATCTGAACCCTATACAGACTCTCAGATGATGTAATTCATGTGATCTAAATCTGACATCAAACTCTAATGCAAATTGAACTAGTATGAATCTGGATATCTCATAACATGGCAAGCATGGACTCTATGGCTACCATGTGGTGGGAGGTGAACGACTGACTTGGTGGGCTCAATTTTTTATGTGGACATGTGGTACCTATGTGGCCTTTAATGATGTGGCAATGTGATTGGATCTTGTGCGTATGCATGGTGCGAGCTGATTGGTCCTCCTGATGTGACATAGTAACCTCTGGTTCGCTACTGACTTGGCAATGTGGTGAGTGATGAGAGAGTACACATGGCATGATTATGTTAGTTTGAGTGCACTACAAAAATATGGCAAGCTGATTGCTCGAAGGCAATTGACTTTAAAAATGTGGCAGAACAATTATAAAGCCTTTTTGTGTGCCCATAGGGCACATGTGGGACTTTCTTCCACCTTGAGTTGGATAAGAGGAATAGCCTGGTTGGTTTCTTGGGCCAGCCAAAGATACATAGCACGGGGTCGCGGGTTCCAATCTTTCCCGTGCCAAAAACAAAGGTAAATTTTTATTTGCATTTGGTTTTAAATATTTTCAATATATTTTTTAATTATTTAATATTTTTGTTTTAAAATCAATTTTATTGTTATTTTTAACAAAATGTATTCTATTTTTAATTAAATTTGTTGATTAATTTAAATTTTTATAAATTAAAATAAAAGGAGAAGAGAATCCATATTTTTTGCAAATTTCAAACCAATAGTGTTTTTTATTTTCTCCAATTTTTGAGATATAATACAAATAAATAGCACATTTTTTTTCCAAACATCAAAATTGTGTTTTTGTTTTCTCAAAATTTTGAGATGTAATACAAATAAATAGCACATTTTTTTGCAAATATAGGAGATTTAAAACTTTCTCAATTTTTTTCTAACACACTAGTTTTGAGAGTAAGAGTTTTTCTCATGAAGAATAGACCTTAGGTCCACTAAAACCAATTCGTGTGTTGACTGGTTCTGGATTGCCTTTCAAAAGATTATCGTGTTTTGAATTGACTTGAAAGGTGTGCTACCTTGTTAAATTTACAAAGCAAAGGGGAGACAAGGAATTGCAAATTTGTAAGACAAGGAGGGGGCACTTTTTTTTGGTAGGTTATATTAAAAGTGGGTTTTTGTCAAGGATCCCAAAACCTGATTACAAAGGATCATATTACAACATATTACATCAGATTATAACAAAAGGAATTCATCCAAGGATGGAAAAAAGGATAGGCAAGGATAGCCCAAAGGAATAAATTAAGGAACACTCTTTCCTTTGCACCCAAGGAAGACGTCTTCCTTTGCGCCAAAGGAAAAATGGACAGGAAGAGAAAGCCCACCAGAAAACCAAATTGAATCAAAATCTTACTGTCCAAACTGGCAATAGACCATTTAAAAAATCCTAAAGGCTGGAAAGGACAAGAGCCAAAAATTTAAAATTTGAATCCTCCCAAGGGTGGGAAAACTAGAAACCACCCTTGGGAAAACAGTACCTGAGAAAAAAATACTTCCCATGCAGGGGAAAACCAGAATGGATCTAAAAAAATCACCCTGAATAAATGGGTGGAGCAATGGAACAGAAAAATTGTGAATCCCACCAAAATAGGGATGGGAATCACACAGGGATGGTGAAAGATTATGAAAACTAGAAAAACCACTCCCTGAAAGCCTAAAAAATGAAGCAGCATAAAGAGGAATTTTGCAGGCTATGAAATCCTCATGCAATGGAACAACAACCTGAAGGATGGTACATCAGTGGATCAGGAACAAGAGGAGCTTCCCAGGCTATGAAGTCCTCAAGTAGAAAAAGGAAGTCTTCAAGAAACAAAATCCCAACGTAGGAAATAACAATAGTGGAATAACCCATCTAAAGGAAAATGTGGGAAAGTGCCACAAGAATCCAAAAAGGAGTCACAAGGAAGCACAACTATAGACAATAGAGCCCAAAATAAAAAGAAGCATCCAGGCATCCTAGACAACCTTCAACACCATAGCTTCAAGGATGTAGAAAAGGAAAACCTACAAAGGATTTAGCAGTAAGAAAAGTAGAGGCCAACCCCAAAGCCACAAAAGGAACTGAAAGCCTACAAGAACCAACACCACAAACCCAAAGAGTAGAGTCACAGTAGAAAGCACATGGTCTCCTCCAAAATCGAAAGGATGTTGTGCAAAACTACTCATGAAGCCAAAATTCCTTAGACCCACCAACAAACAACTTCAAGGACATAGAAGAGGAAGTCTTGAAAGGATTCAACAACAAGAAGAATAGAGGCCCCGCTAAAAGCCATGAAAGGAGCTGAAAACCTGCAAGAACCACCACTTCGAACCCAAAGAGCAGAGTCACAATATAAAGTGCATGGTCCACCCAACCAAAAGGATGTTGTGCAAAACTTCTCATGAATCCAAAATTCCTTAGACCCAACAATCCATAAATGAAGATCCCCAAAGGACAAATGAGAGGAATACTTCCAAAAAAAACCTGAGAAAAAAGGAAATTTCAAGGAGAAACCATGAAAGATCCAAAAAACCCAGGAAAATTCCTAGGGAAAAACCCAAACCCAACCCAGAACCCAGACATCGAAGGAAAAGGCTAGATAGTGAAGCAAAAGTGGAACACAGGTTTTCCCACCATAGGACAAGGAAATGGGTAGAACAATGGAACAGTGATCTCCCCCCCAAATAAGATCATCTGCAACACCTTCCAGCTGAAGAGGATGGGAAAAGGAGGTGCCAGGGAAGCTGGGGAAGTATCAGGGACCTGGACAGGGTTGAGGAAGGGATGCAGGAAAGTGGAACAAGATTTCCAAAGGAAGTCTCCTGCAGAGCCCTTCTCCCCCCTCCAAAGGAAGGGGCACTTGAATAATCAATTTTTTTTGTAAAATCAAAATCAAATTGTGCATTTTGTTTTCTCAAACCTTGTGATATAACACAAAGTATTGCACATTCAATTTTTTGCAAATTGGAAAAATATCTCATCACATTGAAGATCTAAATTTTCGCAACCTTGTTTATTTTGCAAACAAAAGGGGGGACAAACCAAGATTTGAATTCTTCTTTTACAAAATTGTAACACAAGGGCAAATTGTGAAAATCAAAGGGTTGAAGAATTGAAACTTGTTTATTTTGAAACCCAAAAAGGAGGGCAATTGTTTTTGTCAAATTATTTGTAAAATTGTAATAGAAGAGGAGAAATTGAATATAAAAATTTTTGCAATCTCAAAAATCAAAATTTGTTTCAAAAATTATTGTAATAAGGTGAATTTTTGATAGCATTCAAAACCTTTTGTTCAATTGGAATTGCTAAATTAGGTGTATTTTCGGTAGAATCCAACATCTAAGTGTTAAAAAATTATGGGTACTTTTGATGGATTATTGCATTTAAATTCCTATTTTTGCAATTACCTCTTAAGTTAAAATCAAGCGAGCTTAAGACTCCAAATGTTACACCTACTTGTGTAATTTATTACACAGGTAAAGCCAATTTTTTATATTTACTCCATAAAAAAACCTAAAATCCACACTTCTTGTTTGGCTTAAACTCCTTAAACTAATCATCCTTTTTTCAAAAAGGTTTTTAAGCAGGTGCCATTAAATATCAATTAGAGTGAATTCTCTTTCAATTTCTACTTTTTTGGCTTAAATTCCTCAAACTAATCATCCTTATTTAGGAAGGATTTTTAGGTAGGTGCCATTAAATATCAATTAGAGTGAAAGAGAGACCATTTTGGTGCAATAGGAAACCTTTCTAATGGCTACTATAAACAAGTATCTAAATGACACCTAGTTTCTTAGAGGTTCTAATTATTCTGCATGGAAAACCAAAATGAAGGTCATTCTTACTGTAGAGGAATTGTGGGATATAGTGACAGACATTATAAAAAGACCCACTACACTAGGAGCATATCAGAAGGCATGGGATAAAAGGGACAACAAACTTCTCATACTGATTTTAGTAGCTACTACTGATGAAATTCAGCCTCACATTTGTGATGCTCAAAATGGTAAAGAAGAGTGAGATGCTTTATCTACCATTTTTGGAGAGAAAAATGAAGCCACAATTCTTAACCTTCAATCACAAATTCATACTCTTCATATGAATTTAGGTGAAATAGTAGAGTTATTCCTCTATAGAGTGGTAGAAATAAAATCAAAACTGAATGCTTTGGGAGAAAAAGTTGAAGATAAGGTCTTGACTTCGATCATTTTAAGGGCTCTTCCAAACTCCTACAAGATGTTAATAACATCTCTTCAAGTGTCTCAAAGATAGGTAACCTTTGTGGAGTTAGTAAATTTTATTCAAACTGAAGAAGCAAACCAGACACAAAAATATGAAGTGTCCAACAGTGCAGTTTATACACATAAATAAGGTCAACAGAAGAAGAGGGGATCATCTTCCAAAGATAAGGGCAAGCAACCTCAATCAGAAAAGAAGTTTTGCACAAATTGTAAAAATGACAACCATGACACTAATTGATTTTTGTTTAAAAATAAGCAAGATAAAAAGGGCAAAGACACACCATAGAGGTAAAATAGAAAACAAAGAGGACATGTTGCTATTGAGGTTTCTGATTCTGATTCAGAAAGAGCACACAAGGTGCTCATGACCCATACAACTTTGTAAGGGAAACAAAATGTAAACCTAGGCAACACCATAGCAAACCTCTTGTTAGTCTTCATAAATAATAATTTTTTTTGTTTTAAGTACTTGCAATAAAAGGGGATTGTACCTCTTTTTAGGCTTCATAAATAACAACTATTTTTGTTTGAAGTACTTGTAATAAAGGGGAAGATTTTTCTGGTGAAATTTTTTTAAGTTGCCTAGGAGGTAATATTTGTAAAATCCTTAAAAAGCTTCATAAGTTGCAAATATTTTGCACTTATGGGAGGATAAAAATTTATTTCCTACCTCAAAGAATATTTTTCTAAAATGGAGGATGACTTATAAGGGTGCACTTTCGGTAGAGACCAACACCTTAGTCAAACTTCTTGCAAAAGTTCCATTACAACATGTTTTGCAAAAAGGGGGAAACTTATAAGGGTGCATTTTCGGTAGCGATCGACACCTTAGCTACCTTATCAAAACTTTTGCAAAATCATATTGTAATAGAGTGAACCTCGTATGTAGTGATCTACTCTAGTACACCTAGCAGTTGCAGTGGATGGTTACCCATGCAATCTGATAGGATGAAAATATTACAATAAGGATATTTGTTGTTGTTAAAACAAAGTGGGGGATGACCCACTTTTTTCTTAAGTACTCTAGAAGTACTTATTTTTCTTATAACCAGAGGCAATAGACCTAGAGGTGGACCTAAGCAAGAGCAGTTAGAGCCACGAGCCAGAGCAGCTCAACCAATATGAAAGAAATTTTGTATGGATTCTATAAGAAAGGTAAATCCTATGGTAGACCCAATGGTAGATCCAGTGATATATTGAGTGACAAATTCACAAGCAGATATAGATATAGTCCCAGAGGTACTCATCCAGAGGTAAACTTAGAGCCTAAACCTTAGTAAGAGCCAGCATATCAGTATCTTTCATTTCTCTCCTTCACTATATTAGGGCAGTTATATACATTATCCAAATAATGTAATAAGGGGGGATGTTAGTGTAGCTAGTAGTTATTATATTATTACATTTACTTTTGACCTAGAAGATATTCACTGTTTGGAATATCTTATGGTTAGTCGTTGTAGTCAATTTGACTACGTTAATAGGCTAGGATATTTTTATCTTGTTAGTAGGTTAGCACTATCACTTTGTTAGTGTTAGTTAGGGGATATTATTTTATAGATTATCCTAAGGCTATTCTTAGCCTTCAATGTATTATATATTCTCTAAAGTTCAATAATATGGTCACTCTTCCTAAATTAATTGCTCTCAATAGAGACAAAGAGATAGGAACTAAGGAAAAGAAAGAGTGCAAGATTTATGAAATGGGATAAGGAAAAAAACAAGAGAAACAAAGGGAACCCAAATTTCAGTAACAAGAGCAATGGGAGTCAAGGACAAAATAAGAAGAAATTTCAAAAAAAGAATAATTCCAATCCTCATCCACCAAAGCAGAATGAGTCAATATAGAAAGAAGAAATAGGGGAGAAGAGGCAAGAGAAATATCAAGAACCCAGGGTGGGTTGCTACATATGTGGAGGTTCTCATTATGCTAAAAAGTTCCCCCAAAGATCATAGTCAAGTTATAAAGCAGAGGAACAGATGCATTGAATATATGTCACTATTAGGAGTTAGAACCTGGATGGACAAGCAACATTGATGTTACTGAATAGTAAGTTGTTTGACAAGGATGTTAAAGTTTTAATAGATAGTGGAGCTACAGATATTTTTATTTCCACTAGTATTATTGGGGATATGTCAAAAAGATCAAGATTTTTAGCATAAGGGTGGAAATTCAAGTATGGTTTTGGATAGACCTACTTAGTGGATCAATGTTTACCTACAACTAAGATAACCCTACCCAATGGATCCACTATATAGCACTTATATGTGGCACCATTCCATGCTTTTTATATTATCCTAGGGATGGATTGGTTGAAGTATCATGGAGCTTTAATCAACTTTTAATAAATAAGGATGGAGTACACTAACAAGGATAAGAGGAGAGTAAGAGTTCAAAGTAGGCAAGGTTCTTTTCAACTAGGGTTATGCATAAGGGGTCGGCCCCGAAATCTATTTATAAAATCAAGGCGAATTGTCTTGGAATCCCGACGAAATTTGTAGAAGTATACATGGCGAATTGCATTTATTTGTCTCCAAAAATTTTCAAACCGTGGCGAATTTCATTAATTTGTCTCAAAAAAATTTCAAACCGTGGCGAATTTTTCTGTGTTGGGGGCTATGAATATCGTTTGCAAAATCTAAAAATGTACGACATACTTAAAAGCTTTAGGCCGATATGAAAGACTTTAGGTCGACATGACGACCAATGGCATGCCGATCAGTTGCAGCCATGATGATCGGTTGCAGCCATGACGATCGGTTGTAGCCATGATGATCGGTTGTAGCCATGATGATTGTGTAGCCATGATGATTGGTTGTATCCATGATGATCGATTGCAGCCATGATGATTGATTGTAGCCATGATGATCGGTTGCAGCCATGATGATCAGTTGCATCCATGATGATCGATTGTAGCCATGATGATCGATGATGTTGTAGCCATGACAATCGATTGCAGCCATACTGATTGGTTGCAGCCATGATGATCGGTTGCAGCATGATGATATGATGATCGGTTGTAGCCATGATGATATGTTGATGAGCATGACGATTTGAGATGATGATTTATTCGTGATTATGATCGATCGGTTGCAAGCGTGACGATCGGATGCATGTCGATCGGTTGCATGCATGTCGATGTGCTACAATAGTCTCGAGTTCCCATCGGTAGTAGTGATGCATCTGTACCATGTGTCATCCATCCGTTAAATGATTACATGTAGAGGACACGTGTCACCCATCCAGGAGCTGATTGCATGCAGAAAAGTCTATATAAAGGGAATTAACAGTCATTTTTTTACCTTTTCTATCATGGTTTTAACCTTTTTCCTCCCATTTTAAAGCTTTCTTACCCCTTTTTCTCTCATTTTAACACTTTCTTACCCCTTTTCCTCTCGTTTTAATACAATCTGAACCCTCTTCCTCCACTTTTATCTTGGTTTTAACAATTTACCTTAATTTTTAAGTGGTTTTTAACCATTTTTCTCTCATTTGAAACCTTTTCCATTGTATCTTCTTATCCATACCCGTACACCCTATGGCATCCCCTACAACCCCTGGAATGTTTAAAGTTAATTATAAGAACCTGGTTTACCCCTTGATTTCAAAAATTTTATCAACATCGGGTTACGACATGTCTTGGGTCATGGACTCTGGTCTTCGGGGTCTAGTTTCAATGCCCCATTTCGATACGGACGTTAAACTGGTGGAGAGGATCATTGCAGCTTATAATATGGATTCGGGCAAGGTAAATCTTATCATCGACAACAAAAACATCGTTCTTTCTTTCTCAGCCACAGATATCACCAGATTGACAACATTGCCCCATGCTGGTGTTGAGCCTGTCACTTCCAAATACCAGTTAACTGATGACGACAAACTCTACTTGGAGACCAACTTCAAAGTGCAGTCAAAATATTTTCAAGGTATAACTATTTTTTTATTTAATTGAATTTAAATTCTTGTCAGTGATTGACCGTACAATTACTAATTTTAGTTTTTTTGCAGTTACGTCCACCAAGTCCAGAAGGGGTTTGACCGTACCGACGATTGAAAATAAATTTCTTCGGGCATGTTGCGAATTCTTCCTTGCTAGACTCGTTCTGCAAGGAAGGCCAACATAAATTCTGATGTGGGCCTTAGCGTATTTGGTCCATTGTATTGGACACCAAAAATTTGACTAGTGCACCTATGTTTCAAATCGGATCAGATTGGAAATAGAGAACGTGAAAACCCACGCTTCACCCTCACCGACAGTTAGCACATGTAATTATATTATTGCTTTTTTTATGAATATTTTCATAATTTGTAGAACACTCCAGTACCAACATCTTGGCACTCAACCCTTGTCAATTTAGCCATGACAGAACAACAGGTTCAGGTAATTATTTTTTATATTTTAGTAAATTTTTTAATTTTTCCATTGTTTATCTTTTTGTAATTTTGACATTTTATACCAAACATAGAAAAGGGCATCCTCTTCCTCTTCAAAGTGGGATGTTGCTGTCAGAGGTTATAATCCAGAGGAATCAGGAGACTCCGAAACACCTACGGAGGAAGCAACACCACCGCTAAGGAGAAGATCATCAAGGAAACGTAGAAGATCTATTTCTCCTGATCATCGACAATCTCCACTTGCGGCTGCACGTCCGTTGCCAATGGGCGTAGTTACGCATGAGGTTTCATCTTCTGGGAGTAAGTTTTAATTACTACCGAAACAAATTTTTTACAATATTTTTACTATTTTTAATTAATTTTGTTTTTTTTTTTCAGATGTACAACATGACCACATTCCATTTGCAGCAGCAGCTACGCAAGATGTTTTTTCTTCTGTCGGTAAGTGTTATAACAAAGTTTGCAACCAATTTTCATAATTTAATTTTATAACTAGTTTTTATTTTCTACCTTCACAAAATTTATAACTAATTTTTATTTTTTATGTTTTAAGGTCCCTTGCAACAATTTCGTCAACAAAATCAACAAATGCCGCCCCCTCCTCCACAACGCCCAACTCAAATGCGAGGTCAATGCTTCCCAGTTGGAAAACACTTTCTTCCATCTAGGCCACAGAGAGAAGCAACACAACAAATTTCAGAGAGAGAAGCATCAAAGACTTTTTCGGTTTCGACCGTATTTCTGTTAATAATTTTACTTTTAAGGATATACCGAAAGCTTCTGGTATTGGGTTGGATGATGTTCCACTTGATAAAGATTACTTTTTGCAAGATAACACACCCACTCAATTTCAACTATCAGAATTGCTTCAAGACAAAGTAAATGAAGGTGCAGAATGTTCAAGCAAATCTCCTCCAAGGGAAAGAAGCACCCGTCAGGCTCCTCCTCGACAAGAGGATGAAATAATAAATTTTTCAGAAAAATATTTGGTTTCTGATAACGTTGAATCTACAATTAAGGATTTGCTACTTCCAGATATAACAGAAATGAAAAAATGGGAGTATCGGGCTAAGGTGTTGATAAAGGAAATTAATGCCCGATACAATAATTTTTCAAAAAGAGAAAGAAATTTTTTTGTTGTTGAAAATGAACCTGAAAAGATGGAGGCTCTGCTACAACAAGTAAAATCTGGCATTTTGAAGGTGAATACATCATACACAGATGAAATTTTAAAGTTTATGATGAACAAATTGGAGAACATAAACGGTGAGGCCCAAGCTTATTACAATGAATGGGCAAGTGATAAGAAAAAGGTTGTTGTTGTTGTAGCTGCAAAGAATGTTGTTGAGGTTTGACTTAATCACTTTTGTGTTCAAAAATTTGTTGTTCTCTTTTTTAAAATGTAATTATCTTTTCATGTTGATTAACTTTTTTCCCTTTTTGCAGGTAAAGTATGAAAATCTCAAGAAGCAGGTTCAAAACCTGCAAGACTATCTCAGGATGGCAAAGGAGTTCTTAAACGCTTCCATGGCAATGAAAAAAAGAGCACAAGAATCAGTTCGACAAAACAACATTTTGCGGAAAATCATTATCCGCAATGGATTGGATCCTGATGTTCTGCTTAAGGAGAAGGGTAAAGAAGTTCAAGGACCAACATCTGAAGATGTTGGCAAAGAAGAAAAGACCCTTCTCGATGGAATGCAAAATGTTGAGATGATCCTTGTCAATTATGGAGCAATTGATAGTACTGTTACCCAACCCGAGAAAAGAGCCATCGAAATGCAGAATGTGGTAATCGTGGAAGTAGTGGATGAGGAAAAAGGAGCTGAACAAGGGAAAGATGAGGGAGGGGTCGTTGCTATGGAGACTGTGGAAGCCATTGAGAAGGCAAAAGGAGTGGAGGAAGGGGGAAAATATTCTGAAGTGAAAAAATGAATTTTAAAAACAATTTTAAGACATTTCATATGTTTTCATTGGAAAACAAGATACTTGCTTTTATTATTTTACTATTACACTATTTACATTTATAATTGTGTGTTATTTTCATCTCTTAAGTATTATGGTGTTTCATCTCTTAGGTATAGATTTACATGTTATTCAATGTTATTCATGTTGTGATATAAAAATGAGTTTTGTCTTGTGGATTTTGCTATGTTGTTTTTATATTTCAATTTTCAAATGAGTTTGAATTTTTAGTTTATTCAAAGTCATTCTTGTTGTTGTATAGAAAAGTGTTTTGTCTTTTTTATTATGCTATATTGTTTTCATATTCAATGTTAGTTTACGATGGAGATATTAATGAAAGGGTTAAATTTCAATTTCCATATATTATGCTATGTTGTTTTATATTTCAATTTTCAAATGAGTTTACGAATGATATATCTATGCATGTGTTTAAATTTCAGTTTATTCATATTCATTCTTGTTGTAGTATAAAAGTGAGTAATTTCATTTCTATTTTGTGATATTGTTTTTATATTTCAAGTGAATATGGTCATTTGTATTATGCTATATAGTTTTTATATTTCAAAGTGAGTTTACGAAGGATATATCTATGCATGGGTTTCAATATTCAGTGCATTCATAATCATTATAGTTGTTGTATAAAAATGAATATGGTCATTTGTATTATGCTATATTGTTTTTATATTTCAAAGTGAGTTTACAATGGATATATCTATGAATGGGTTTCAATTTTTAGTGCATTCATAGTCATTATAGTTGTATAAAATTGAATATGGTAATTTATATTATGCTATATTATTTTTATATTTCAGAGTGAGTTTACAATGGATATATCTATGCATGGGTTTAAATTTTCATTTTCCATATCTAGAGTACTATTCTATATGCTTTTTTCATACATATGTAGAAATTTTTAGTAGTTATGTATATATACAAGGTTAACTCAATGACAAAGCATAAACCATAAAAAATCTCTATATTTTGTCACATCATCAATGACGATTAAATATGTTAATGATGTTCGATAGATATAAATTGATCATTAGAATGATGATCTGTAGAATGGATCGAGTTGTAGATATGATCGATCGGTTAGATGATTATATGATCTTATTTGATTTATGATGAGATTTATGATTGTAGACATGATGATTGTGTATGAATTCTTGATCTTGATCTGTAGAATTTATGTTGATCGATTGTAGACATGTGTGGGGGTTGTGTGGGGGTATGATGATCAATTGTAGATATGATTGATTGGTTGTAGGCATGATGATCAATTTGGTATGATGATCGATTGTAGACATGACGATAGGTTGTAGACATGATGATCGGTTTGGGTGTAGACATGATGATCGATTGTAGGAATATCGATTGATTGTAGGTATGTCGATGATGAATGATTGGTATGTCGATTGGTAGCAACATTGCATCTGTGCCACATGTCAACCATCTATGAAATGATTGCATGCAGAGGCCATATGTCAACCATCTATGAAATGATTGCATGTAGAGGCCACGTGTCACCCATCTAGAAGTTGATTGTATGGAGAGAAGTCTATATAAAGGGATTAACAATCATTTTTTTGCCTATTCTATCATAGTCTTAATCATTTTCTTCCTATTTTAATGCATTCTTACCCCTTTTCCTCTCATTTTAATGCATTCTTAACCCTCTTCCTCTAGTTTTATCTTAGTTTTAACCTTTTACCATAAGTTTTAAGCTAGTTTTAACCCTTTTCCTCCATTTTGAATCCTTTTCTATCAAGTGTCATGTACCATCCTCTGTGTCTTCTGATCCATACTCGTACACCCTATGGCATCCCCTACCACCCCTAAAATGTGTAAAATTAATTTTAAAAACCTGGTTTGCCCCCTGATTTCTAAAATTTTATCAACATCGGGTTACGACATGTCGTGGGTCACGACCTCTGGTCTTCGGGGTCTAGTTTCAATGCCGTAGTTTGACACGAAAACAAAACTGTTGGAGAAGATCATTGCAGGTTATAATATTGATTCGGGTAAGGTAAATCTTGTCATCGACAACAAAAACATCGTTCTTTCTTTCACAACCACAGATGTCGCCAGATTGACAACATTGCCCCACGTTGGTGTTGAGCCTATCACTTCCAAATACCAATTAACTAATGAAGATAAACTCTACCTGGAGACCAACTTCAATGTGCAGTTGGAATATTTTCAAGGTATAACTATTTTTTAATTTAATTGAATTTAAATTCTAGTCACTGGTGTATTACTGATTTTGTTTTTTTTTGCAGTTACGTCCACCAAGTCTAGAAGGGGTTTGACCGTACTGGCGATTGAAAATAAATTTCTTCGGGCATGTTGCGAATTCTTCCTTGCCAGACTCGTTCTGCAAGGAAGGCCGACAAAAATTTCGATGTGGGCCTTAGCGTATTTGGTCCGTTGTGTTTCACACCAAAAATTTGACTGGTCCACCTATGTCTCACATCGGATCAGATTGGAAATAGAGAACGTGATAACCCATGCTTTACCCTCACCGATAGTTAGCACATGCAATTATATTATTGCTTTTTTTATGAATATTTTTATAATTTGTAGAACACTCCAGTACCAACATCTTGGCACTCAATCCTAGACAATGCAACCATGAGAGAACTACAGGTTTAGGTAATTTTTTTGTCAATATTTAAATAATTTTTTTATTTTTCCATTATTTATCTTTTTGTAATTTTGACATTTTATATATACACAGAAAAGGGCATCCTCTTCCTCTTCAAAGCGGGGTGCTACTGTCAGAGGTTATAATCCAGAGGAATCAGGAGACTCCGAAACACCTACGAAGGAAACAACACTACCTGTATGGAGAAGATCAACAAGGAAACCTAGAACATCTAGTTCTCCTGATCGTTGACAACCCCCACCTACGGCTGCATTACGTCCACTACCAATAGGAAAAGATTCTGGAGCAAGAAATTGAATTTTAAAATTTGATATTTTGAAAGACAATTTTATGACATTTCATATGTTTTCGTATGAAAACAAGATACTTGCTTTTATTATTTTACTTTTAAGAGATACACTTTTATAATTGTGTGTTATTTTCATCTTTTAAGTATTATGGTGTTTCAAATATGCTATGTTGTTTTTATATTTCAATTTTCAAATGAGTTTACGAATGATATATCTATTCATGTGTTTAAATTTGAGTTTATTTATATTCATTCTTGTTCTTGTATAGAAAAGTGTTTTTTCTTTTTTATTATGCTATATTGTTTTTATATTCAATGTTAGTTTACGATGGAGATATTTATGAAAGGGTTAAATTTCAATTTCCATATATTATGCTATGTTGTTTTTATATTTCAATTTTCAAATGAGTTTACGAATGATATATCTATGCATGTGTTTAAATTTCAGTTTATTCATATTCATTCTTGTTGTAGTATAAAAGTGAGTATTTTCATTTCTATTAAGCTATATTGTTTTTATATTTCAAGTGAGTTTACGAAGGATATATCTATGCATGGGTTTCAATTTTCAGTGCATTCATAGTTAGTCATTATAGTTGTATAAAAATGAATATGGTAATTTGTATTATGCTATATTGTTTTTATATTTCGAAGTGAGTTTACGATGGATATATCTATGAATGGGTTTAAATTTTCATTTTCCATATCTAGAGTAATATACTACATGCATTTTTCATACATATGTACAGAAATTTTTACTATGCATACAAGGTTTACTCAATGACAAAGCATAAATCATAAAAAATCACTATATTTTGTCATATCATACAACTAATGATACTAATGATACATACATACATTTAAATTCAAAGGAAAAATAACTATTTTTTGTCAACATATACATTTAGTTCAATAACATAGCATCATTACGTATACATGGTTTTCAAATTTTCAACTTACTCAAAGCTATAACATACATCATAAATTTTGAAAACATAGACAATCCATAACATTAAAAAGCAAACATGCATAATCATTGAAAATTGAATGATTATATGATTTTACAACAAATCAAATACAAAAAATCTTTGATAATATGAAATATTTCAAATCCGGAAAATCATTGATAATATGAATTTATTCAAATCACTAAAATTTTACAAAATGATTTCAAATCCGAAAAAATCTTAGATTATATGAATTTGTCATATAATCATTGCAATTTTTACATTTCTGGAAGGTAATACAAAGCTTTATCAACTTCTCCACAAGAACGCAAAATCTGTGAATTCTGCGTTTCCATAATCTCATCATCACTCCTAGTTGAATCATTTTCATCATTATCAACCATATTAGAGAGACCTCTTCTTTCTTCTAGGGACTTCCAATATGTCAATGCTCTGTCATAGGGAAAGTTACCCACCTCGTACGATGACACATACATTCTCAAACAATTTTCCAAATTTCTGTCCAACTTGTTACGAACTTTTGATTTAACAAAAGTTAATGCATTGAAAACCCTTTCATCTTCAACAGATCCCAAAATCATTGTCTGACATAATTCATATAAAATAAAGTATTCACTCATAGTATCTTGCAAGACACTACTTCGATACAATTTTTGCTAGAAACGCGTGATTGAACCAATCTCTTGTGGATTTTTGAATTGTGCAATTTGATTATCCATTGTTATTCCAAAATTGGTTGACTGATGTCTCAAAAGATCTTTGTTTAGAATACCATTGATTTCAAAGCCATTTATTTCCACACTTTTAGAGAAATGTGTCATAATATTACCCATATATTTTACAAACAACTCACTTCTACTACTTTGGTCACCACAAGGATTCCAAAAATTAGGATTAACAACAGCCATGGCCTCAAGTGTCTCATCTCTCTTAAAACGATCTCTTATTTCACTTGTTAATGCATTTGCAATTCTTTTCAATTTATTCTTAGTGTTATCCAAAACCTCATCGAATCCGAAATGTGTAATGGGCACTTGTTCAACATCATCTGTTAGAGTATTTAATCACTTTTCAAAATGATATACAGGAATCAACTTTCCATGGATAGCAATACAAAGATTGTCATTGATGTTGAACTTTAAAAAGTTGTTCGGTTCATTGACATTAATTAACGTATTCCAACTATCAAACTTGGGATCATCAAAATGTTTTCCGGATAAATAAATCCTGTCAATAACCATACATATTTGTTTTCTCATCCTCATGAAATCGACAATATAAATTGCCCTTTCCTGTGCAAGTTTAATCATAGTATTCATTTCTTGTAACATTGGTAGAATACCACATAATGTGAGAAGAGTTTCCAAGTCAGTCATACGAAAAAGCAAATCTTTTGCCTTGTCAACATCTCTACGATGTGCATACATAAACCCAACCAAGGATTGATATTCTGAAAATACCCTTTTTGCAGGAAGAAACAGTGAAATCCACCTGGTTTCCACATCTTTTAACATTTTTCTACCTTCAGTTACACCTAGAGAAAATTGTTGAAACTCTGCAAACCTTTTTGGACTGCATGAAAAGTATGAGTGTATATCGCGGACGAGTTCTTCCACTCTGGCTACATTATCAAAATTGCTCACAATTTTGTATGCAAGATTCATTCGATGAGCCATGCAATGAATAGGAATCACATATGGGGCAATGGAAGTCTGAAGCCTAACACAAAGACCATTCCTTTGTCCTTGCATTGTAGCCGCACCATCAGCTCCAACACAAATTAACTTTGTGGCAATTTCCTTTTCATCCATTTCGACAATATCCTTTAAACTGGTTACAACAACATTATAAATGTTTTTCGCATTACAATTTTCAATCATCTTATGTAGTGCTAGTAAATGAGGTTGTCTCAAATGATTTTTGAATGTGTAAACATGTATGCAAATCCAAGATGTGTTGTCAACAATTGTTACCTCATCAATGGAAAGTGAAATAAATTTGGCTTGTTTCACATTCTCTCTTAGGTCTTCCTTCTCAACCAATGATAGACATTTTGCCATTTCCCAACCACTTCGATCTGACCAATGTGAACTGGTAAGGTTTTGTACATTGGCTAGTTGAAGTATTTCCTTAAAATCAACAAAATCAGACATGGGTCGACCTTTTTTAGAATATTGTATACAATAGCAAACTGCAATTTCTTTGAGGCTAATACAAGTATTATTAATTTTTTGAAATTGTGCCTCGATTGTTCCACCCTTCTCAATGAGAGTTTGTTTTTGTTTCATTGCTTTTTCATATTCAAGTGCATATCTCACATGCACACATTCTGTTGCATCCTTCCACCTATGAATTCTGTTAATTGTTCCATCACTTCGTATTTCTTTGATGTAAACTTTCCCACAGTGTTTTTCTATTGTGTCTTTCTTATTTTGCAATAAATGATCCTTTCCCAGCTTCCATGTACAAATAATGCATTTACACACATTCAGTTTCTCATCTCGCTCAATAAAGGGGTATAATCGTGCCCATTCATTTTTAAAATCCCTTCCAATAGTCCATTCACTTATCTTTTGACGTTTAGATTTTTGACTACAAGATTCCCTAGAGGTCTGAATTTTAATTGTACTATCTTTTTCTTTTTTGGTTGATGTGTCTGAATTTAAAATCTCCTGAAGTGGTTGTTGAATGTCGTTATTAGGAAAATTATCATGTGGTCCCATCTCATCTGCTGGAATATCTTCGAGTGAACGCACATCAGGGTCGACAATGTTTACTGCATTCAATGTTTGGTGTTCTCTATCATTTTTTGTTGTAAAAAAGGCACTATTTTAAAGAATTAATAGAATACAGTTTTACAAAGCATTTAAAAAGAGGTAGATAAGCATAAAACCATTTATCTATTAATAGAGAAAGGTTTTACATTTAAGAAGAATATAAATTTTAAAAAATTGATGGTAAAAGGTGTCTGTACCTGCAAGTTGTGTAGAATCTGTAGAGATTGATGTCTCATTGCATTTTGATATTTGTGTAAAATATTTTAGAATTATCTTTTTACAAGAATATTGGCCTCCCTTCTTTCCATATTCAGTAGGTGACATTGTATCTGTAAAGAAAAACCTTCAGATGTTAGGAAATGTATATGAATTTGAAGGAAAATAGCAGACATCCCTCAAGATGAACATATGATCCTAACACACAACATGACAGGGAATACTTATCGACCATAGTTGTAGATAGTGCTTCTACACTACGTATGAAACATACTCTAAGAGACAAGAAGCAGTCTCTAACAAGAGAAATGCTCCTGACACACAACCAGATGACATTGATAGTTGTCTACCATAGTTGCGTATAGTTCACCTACAGTGCCTATGAAACTATAGAAAAAGATATTTGGATAAAATAACAATGGAAGAAGAATACTCTACCAATTTTTAGTCATGAATCCTCTACAATCGATACGCTTTTATCGATAGACACTTCCTTACAATCGATCGACTTATACTGATCGACAATTCCTACAATCGATAGATAAATGTCGATCACACATCCTTGCAACCAATAGAATGATGTCGATTGAAACCTCTACAATTGAGAGATAAATATTGACAACACTATTGACTATCCCTACAATCGATAGGCTTATGACAACACTACAATCGATCGACTAATGTTGATCGACACATCTACAACCTACTAACAAATGTTGATAGATAATCCCTATAATCGATAGGTAAACTTTGATAGACAGTCCTATAATCGATAGATGAATGTCGATCGACACCACTACAATCGATCGACTAATGATGATCGACATGGTTCTACAATCGACTGACTAATGTTGATCGACACCTCTACAATCGATAGATAAATTATTGATAATCCCTATAATCGATAGGCTTATGTCGATATACATGACTCTAATTGATCGATTTATACTGATAGACATGACTCTACAATCGATAAGCTTATGTCGATAGACATCTTTACAATCGATCGACTTATGATAGATATGACTCTATAATCGATCGACTTACGATAGACACGACTCTACAATCGATCTCCTTATATCGATAGACATGACCCTATAATTGATCGACTTATATCGATAGACATGACTCTACAATTGATCAACTTATATCGATAGACATGGCTCTATAACTATATACTTATAGATAGACGCTCTACAATTGATTGCTTATGATAAACATGGCTCTAAACCGATCGGCTTATATTGATAGACATGACTCTACAATCGATCGACTTATGATCGACATGACTCTACAATCGATCGACTTATGTCGATAGACATGGCTATGCAACCGATCGGCTTATGTCGATAAACATGGCTATACAATCGATCGACTTATACCGATAGACACGGCTCTGCAACCGATCATCTTGCACCGATCGACACTCCTCTACAATCGATCGGTTTATTTCGATAGTCACTCCTCTACAACCTTCTCAAGTTTTTCGTTGTTTCAGAGCTATTTTTGAGTTAGAGTATTTTTTATGTATGTTTATCGGTACCCAGTATAGTATATATACGGGTAGTATATGAGGCGATTTGGGCGGGAAAAATAAAATCATTTATAATTTGAAGGCGATTTGGGCGGGAAATATAAAATCATTTATAATTTGAAGGCGAATTGGGCGGGAAAATCAAAATCATATGTAATTTGAGGTTGACGAATTAAAATAAAGTTAGGTTCATGATTATCAACGATGGGCGAATTTACCCCAAAAAAACTTCCACCCCGTAAATTTCGGGCGAATGGGCCCCAGTGAAAGGATCCAAAATTAGCCTTTTCAAAATTTTAAAAATCCTAAATAGAGCCAATTTATGATATTTCGCGCTTGTGCATAACCCTATTTTCAACCTCGCTTATTATCAACTATGTAGTTAAATAAAACCATTAAAAGAGGTGGTATGTTGTATGTAATGAAGATCAATGGAAAGACTGGAGAAAAGGGAAATGAAGAATTATTTAAGAAACATCCAATTCTACATGAATTTTAGGATGTATTCCTTGAGGATCATTTGAATCTGCCACCTTGATAGGAATTTGATTTCACTGTTGAGTTGATACCATGGGTTGAACCCATTCCAAGGACACCTTATAGAATGACCCCAATCAAGTTGTAGGAATTGAAGGTGCAACTACAATATTTGTTAGAAAAGAGTTTGATTAAACCTAGTGTGTCACCTTATGGTACAGTAGGTATTATTTATGAAAAATATAGATGGTTCCTTGAGGTTATGCATAGATTATAGTATGTTGAATAAGGTAACCATTAAAAATAAGTATCCTTTACCATGAATTGATGGCCTATTCGATTAGCTAAAAGATGCTACTATATTTTCAAAAATAGATCTGAGATTGAGGTATCATTAGTTAAATATTAGAGAGGAGGATATCCATAAGACATCATTTAAGACCAGATACAGGAACTATGAATTCACAGTATTTTCATTTGGGTTGATAAACTCACCAACTTTTATGAATCTAATAAACAATGTGTTTCAAAATTATCTAGATCAATTTGTCTTGATATTATTAGATGATATCTTGATATATTCTCACACCAAAGAAGAGCATGACCATCATTTGAGGTTAGTATTAGAGGTGCTAAGAAAAACTAGTTATATGGAAATTTGTCCAAGTATGAGTTTTATACCTCATAGGTATAGTATTTGGGACACATCATCTCGACATAAGGAATCACCATAGATCCATATAAAATTGAGGATATATTAAGTTGGTCTACACCAACATATGTGTGATAAGTCAAGAATTTCATGGGACTCACTAGCTATTATAGGCATTTTGTGAAAGATTATTCCAAGGTGGCCTAATCCATCACTAATATTTAGAGAAAAAATAATAATTCAAATGGATGGATAAGTCTAAGGGAACCTTTAAGGATATAAATAATAAGTTAACTTTTGCACTAATTCTTAATATAGCAGATCCTCTTGGTAATTTTACAATATGTATAGATGTTTCCTTAGAAGGATTGGGTGGCGTATTAACCCAAGAAGAGGCTACAATAGTATATGAGTCTAGAAAAATCAAGAAGCATGAGGTTAATTATGCTATACATGATGTAGAATTGGTAGTAGTTGTACATGCACTAAATATCTAAAGATATTATTTGTTGGGTAAACCTTTTAAACTAAGAATAGACCATCAAATTTTGAGGTATATTTTTACCCAACCTATGATGAACACAAGACAAAGAAGATGGATAGAGTTCTTTAAAAAATATGACTTTGGCATTTGAGTATATCAAAGGGAAATAAAATAAGGTTTTAATTGCCTTGAGTAGAAGGCATATAGGAGTGCTAACCCAGAGCCATATAGACTTAATGGATAAAGTCAAAGAAATGTAGCTATAAGATTTGTATTGCATGGAAATCTAGAATAAAATGGAGAAAAATCCTAAAGAGAATAAGGATTTCAACATAAAGGACAAACTTGTATGCTTCAAGGATAGGGTTATCAAGCATAAAATAGGTAAATTAAGGAGATTTATTATGCAAGAGGTGCATAATTATCCTTATTCTGATCATACAGGAGGATAAAAAATGAGGGAAAACATGAAGATAACATTCTATTGGGTAGGAATGAAGCAAGATATCACCAAATTTATTGCAAGATGTTTAGAATGCCAAACGGTTAAGGTAGAAAATTGACACCCACCAAGAAAACTTTATCCACATGATATACCTACATAAAAATGGTAGGTAATATCTATGGATTTTATTGTGGGATTACCTAAGACTAGGTACCAACATGATGCAATCCTGGTAGTGGTTGATAAGTTGACCAAGGTTGCACACTTCATACCTAAAAACATCAAGGATGATGCATTGATAGTAGCAAATAATTTTTCTAAATAAATGTTCAGGTTACATTGGTTTCTTGAGGTGATCATATTGAATAGGAATTCTAGGTTCACATCTGAATTCTGGCAGGTTCTTCATCATGTAGTGGGTGCTAAGCTAAATATTAGTTTTTCATATCATCCAAAAATATATGGTCAAATAAAGAGGTTAAATCAAGTTTTAGATAACATGCTTCACATGTACTGCATGGACCAAAAGTCCAAATAGGAGAACTTTTTGCATCTTGTGGAATTTGCATACAATAATGGTTACCATGCATTGTTGGGAATGGCCTTGTTTGAAGCCTTGTATGGTAGAATTTACAAAATATATCTATCGTGGGATAATTTTTATGATTGTGTGGTGATCAAATCAAACACTATCAAAGAGATATAGGAGTAGCTCATATTTTAACTTAGGCTTAAGGAATCGGTCAATCGCCAAAAGAGCTATGTTGATCTAAAAATCACAAAGAAAATTATTGGTAGGTTAAAAAGTCTTCTTGAGATTTCAACCCATGAAAATTTCCATCACATCAACTAAGTTGAATCCTCACTATGTTTGGTCCTTTGATATCATTGATAAGATAAGTCCAGTAGCTTATAGGCTCACCCTACCATCCAAAATGTCAAAGATCCATGATACTTTCTATATATCCCTACTTAGAAAATATGTTGTTGATCCTACTCACATTTGGAATGTTTCTAAATTATAGATGGTATATCCCTCAACCATTGAGGTAATACCAGTAAATATTCTAGGGTTTCATTCCAAGAGGTTGAGGAAACAAGTACTAGATCAATGTAAGGTCTAATAGGACCGGTATTCTAAAAAATGTGTGACTTGGAAAGATGTTGAAGAAATGAGAAAGCAATTCCCATTTTTATTTGAATATAATTTATGTATACTTTTTTGCAGGATAACAGAGGACTATGTTTAGTCCAAGGGATGAAGTATGTAACACCTCTCCTTGGAAAGAATTTTCCTGATAATGACTTATATATGGTTGCATGGAAATTTAATGCATAGCCTCATTTTATGATGTCAATAAGTGTGGTAGTTGCACTTGATGATTAACTTTTGCAGGACCAGGTACTCTCATTGATGGATTGAAAAAGGGACAACCACCTAATTCAAGATAAAATTTGGGGAAATGATGGCTAATGACTTATTCATTGATATATTGAGGGTAAAGTACACCCTTCATGTAGTTGCATTCACATTTGCTTGTTGTTTGAATACATTGTTGGGCCATGAGCTTGCTATGGGAAAATGATTCATTCTTAGTAAGGATTAACAAATGGTTATCTTAAAAAATTTCTTACTCAAGCTAAAACAATGTAATGTATTATGGCTTGGTTATTTTTTTCAAGAATTATTAATAACCAACATTATTAATACTAGAATTTTAATATTAGGGTTAATAATTAATATTAACTATAAATATTAATGAAGGTCGCAAATAGTTTAATTAAATGGTTAGAATAAGATTAATATGGCTTGTAAATCTTAGAAAGCCTTTATATTTATGAATTATCATGCTTTGGTGGCATCCTATTTTAAGAGAGTAAAGGTGGAAAATTAATGAACGTATTCTTTGAAACGGTCCATGTGTTATCTTGGCCATACAATAAGGTTGTGCCTTTGCTATTTGAATGAGAATGGGATGATTTGGGAAAACAATTTTGGAGGAAAGGATCTTAGATTGGGAAAGAATAAAGGAAGTGGCAGCATTATTCTAGATCGAATGATGTTTGGAGGATTAGGTTAAGGTAGTACCTTCCAAGTGCAATAATATTTTGCTTGTGGCTTTATGATCTTCTTTTTTCTGCCATGGTTATAGTTTATCTCTTGCACTGTTATAGATTTATATATCTTATTAATGTTTGTACCCAACTATGCTAATATTACGACCTCTCTTTTTATGTATGCTCATGAAGTTTTTTCTCCTATTTATGTTCCACCCAATTTAGTCACCCTATTGTTAGTCAAGTTCTTAGATGATGCCTAGGAAAATGGTCTAGCTATGTCTCTCTGGACTAGAATCTAGCTTGCTTGTTCTTTGTTGTGTAAACTTTATCTTTGAAATGTTTTTGAGTGGATATTTTGAGGGAGTGTTGTATCTTTGTATAGCCATAGTTCATGTTGCATTAAGATTTTTTAGCCTATACATTCATTTATATCCATGATTCGGGTAGATGATTAGGATTGTACTCTAGTTGTTTGTCAAGCAGTGTGGTGTTATTCTTTTAGATGGCTAGATTAGACACCTCGAGTGGTGCTCAAATTTTTTGTTGTCTTGAGCCACATCTCTTTGTTTTCTTGATCTAAGGTCCATTGGTGATGATTCTTATTTGGTGATGGCAGCCCTTCATGGTGTTATTTTATTAATTTAAAAGATAATTAATTTATATAGAGGTCGGGCCTCTTAGGTAATAAATTAATATATATTTTTAATTATTTATTAATTCAAATTTGTAACTCATGATTTTTGGAAGTTAAATAAATAAAATGTATTGAATGAAGTTGAATCCTTTGTATTATATTGTTGCAATATTTTTTGTATGGAGTCTTGTATGTTCCTTTCTCTTTTTAAGAAAAAGAAAAGTTGGAAAATATATTTTACTATTATTTTTCTTAGGAAATATGTAACTTTCATTTAGATGTAATCAAGTTGTTTTAGTACTTATTTTGTGTAGAAACTTGGCTAAGGATGAATTCACTTTTAAAATTAGAAAGATAGTTTTTTTACGTTATTTCCTTAAGGAAGGAAAAACAATTATATTGTTTCTTCTAACTTGTGTAGAAAAAGGGACCATTATAGAGAGAAGTATGGGATTCTCTCCTTGTTTATTTATTTGTTTAATGCTTATGCATGGTTGCTTGCAATTTAATTAGAGCATGATAAATTGCATTGCATATATATATGCACATTTTTTTAAAATAAAAAGATAGTTGTTTATGCTATTTCCTTGAGGAAGGAAAAACAATTATAATGGTTCCTGAGACTTGTGTAGGTAAAGGGACCATTATAGAGAGAAGTATGGGATTCTCTCCTTGTTTTTTTTTTGTTTTTTTAATGCTTATGCATGGTTGCTTGCAATTTAATTAGAGCATGATAAATTGCATTGCATATATATATATATATAGAGATTTGTCCTGATCCCTAAGTATTCTTCAATTCATGGGTAACCCCTTTTCATGAAGAAGGTTGTGGAGAGAAGGTGGAATGGAGACTACTTAGATAGATGGATTTATATTAATTTGGAAAGTAAAGATGTTATGTAAATGAGAGCTTCATAGATGAAAACTTTCAAGTTGGATAGTTAGGTAGTTTCTCTTGTAAGAGGAAAAAAAAAGTTTAATTATTGAACAATTTTTTTGTGATTTGATGCAATAGAGTTGTTTTCATGCAATAGACAGATTCTTATGATTTTTTGCACCTTGAACATGGAGGATCGGTTGTTCCACAACTAGGAGAGTTTTTGGAGTCATTCAAAATACAACATTGGTAGTACCTTAAATGTGGAGGTTTGGATGACCATGTTTATTATCAAATGAGTGGTTATGTCTTGAGTTATCCCATAGATATGTGGTAACTAAGCACCAAGGATTACGCTAAAATAACCCACCTAGATGGACGTAGGGTAAGGTTTAGGAATAGGCGTACCCCTTTAGGTGTTATGGCTGGTGAGCAGAAATTCATGTCCCGAAAAACATTCATTTCTCTTCCATAAATTATCAATCCGGTAAGTTCGTAAACTTATGAGTGTCACGCACAGTATATGCCTGCAGTGTTGGGGAACAAATCTGGTTGTACCTTATTTAGTTTGGTGGGGAGGTTTGTGTAATTGGATTCCAGCCAAACCAAATAAACTGAGTGCAGAGAATTTAAATAAATAAAATACAATGCTGGAAATAAAATGCTGAGAAATAAAAGCACACACCTAAATTAAATAAAGCAAGAACTAAAGCAATAAAATAATCTACAGAAGATAAAGAACATAAATAAATAGGGGAGGACTACTGCAGGGAGTGGGCCCAAGCTCCCACAGATAGTCCGCCCGGCTAGCTACGTAGAGCTTGCTCGAATAAGAGGAGTTGCACTCTTAATTAATTAAACAATAAAATAAAATAAGTTGTGTAAAATTAATCATTGATCTCCGATCTCCTCTGTTCATCTGGCCTGCGTCTTTATATAAAGCGCAGCCAGATCTCATTACAATAACAAATCGGTCTATTTTAATCACGTGATGTGATTTAGTTACAATTGATTCTACACATATTTTATTCTTCTATTTTAAAGTATGTTCGTTCACCAGAAGGATAAATATAAATATCCTTAGGTGTACGTAACAACAAATCCTAAACTAATGCATCCTAAAAATAATAATATGCTTTAACAGCTTTACAAGGTCAACCGGCCAATCGGTTGATAATAATAACAAACACTTTATTCTATTTAATAAATGCAAAAATAGATCTCCTTTGTCTTCACGTGCAACCTCCTCCATAGTCCTTGGTCAACCAGTCAAAGTTGACTTGGTAAATCTTGCAAAGTATGAAGGCATGGAGGCGCCTTCCGGTTGTAGGGAGGCGCTCTTCTTCCGTTGGCGCCTTCCGGTTGCAGGGAGGCGCTCGTCTTCCATTGGCGCCTTCCGGTTGTAGGGAGGCGCTCGTCTTCTGTGGGTGCCTTCCGGTTGTAGGAAGGCGCTCGTTTCTATCGATGCCTTTCGGTTGTAGGGAGGCGCTCTTCTTTCGTTGGTGCCTTCCGGTTGTAGGGAGGCGCTCGTCTTCCATTGGCGCCTTTCGGTTGTAGGGAGGCGCTCATCTTCTGTGGGTGCCTTCTGGTTGTAGGAAGGCGCCTACTTCTGTTGGGCGCCTTCCTTGAAGAGGAAGGTGCCTACTCTCTTGCCTTAGTCTCTGTAAGTAGAAGTATGCCGGGTCCAAGTGGATGTAGACTGGAAAACACCATATTAGTACCAATACCTGCATTTATACACATTTCCCACTAAAAACACCAATCAAGCATAATACCGGATTTTCTATCAATTATATGCATAAGTTATATAAAATACATTTCATATGCTAATTGAACAAGTGATAATTCTCCTTAACCGTGTATATAAAATGAGCATTTTTGGTGCTCATCATCCCCCCATGCCTAACATGTGCCATGCCCTCGTGGCACCAAAATGTGAAGTTATCCCTCTCGTAGGATGACCATGCCAAAAAGTTTGTCATGTCTTCGTGACAACAACCCCTGGGATATATATTTTTTTCCCTCTTTTTTTTTTTTTTAATGGCCTTCAACATCTCTGTTTCTCTGTCGCTGAGTGCTGCTATTTTTTTCCATTCAGCACTACTATTTTTTTTTTCTCAGTACTATTTTTTTTTTATTCAGACTGTGTTTTTTTTTTCATTGAGTGCTGCTATTCTTCATCCATAGAGTGATGCGGCACCAGCAGAAGTCAGAAACACATCCTAACTAATCATTGCGAACAAATAGTTAAATTGTGACCACAATGTTTAGGGCCAATGACCACTGCATTTTTTTTATTTTTATAAATGCTGGCATTCTCCAATGTTGCTCATTGGTCATATTTGGTGAGACCAAATTGATTTAAAATAAGTGCAGTCACCAGCTGCTACTTTTACCCACATTTGAAACATATTTCACATCTCCAGAACCTCCTTTGTGGTATAGAGTAGCATCATTTATATGTGTTCGCTCAAGCCAGTTGCCATTGTCATGAGGCGGCAATGAAAATGATGCCAAATTTATTCACGTAGATGCCATAGCCTCTCTCTCTCTCTCTCTTTTTTTTTCAATTATATATTTTTTTCAAGGCACATCATGTGTTTGAATTCTAATGGGAGATTTTGAAAAACTATGGAGGCGTCGACTGGTATTAGCATAGAAATGATTTTAAAATAACTATACACATAATTAATAAGAAAATCAGTACATACCCAGGTGAATTTCGTAGAATCTGATATATATGATGCTGGTGGTGTGAGACGTCTTCACGTTGGTGCTCCTGGAGATTTTATTTATTTATTTATAAGTATCTTTATCTGTTCTGCCATGAACAGAACAGATCTTGACTCTCTCCCCTTTTTTTTTTCTCTTCTTTTTTTTCTTCATCCTCTACATCAAAGAACAGAGTCAATCCGCAACAACTGAGCTGGTGACTCTAAACTTTGAAATACCCAGCTTTTTCTCAATAGCACAAAAAATATTTTAATCCCGCATTGACGTATCTCTCTCCGAATGCATTTACAGGATGAATATTAAAATTTATACCGACACGTGTGCGTCCAAAATGATCCCCCTCTGAATTATTTCTTTTGCATGCATAATTGGAACAACACGACATTCCTTTGTTTTTTGGAGTGAGGAAAAACAATATTTCTTTCATCATTCATGGCATCTGTCAAGTGCATTGCTGAGATGTATGTGCTGTATGTGCTGGCGTTGGTAGGATGTTCTCATCCATTGATGCGATCCCCAAATTAACCTACATGCCGTAGAGTTGGAACTGCACCAATATTTGTTGCCCACGTCGTGCTTGTCTAGTCAATGGGCGAAGAACAGGGGCGCCTTCCCTATGAGGAAGGCGCTTGCCTTCTAGTGGCACCTTCCTATCGGTGCCTTCCTGTGAGAGGAAGGCGCTTGCCTTCTAGTGGCGCCTTCCTGTTGGTGTCTTCTTGTCGGCACCTTCCTGTGGCACCTTCCTGTCGGTGCCTTCCGGTGAGAGGAAGGCGCTTGCATTCTTTTGGTGCCTTCCTGGAAAAGGAAGGCGCTGGCCTTCTATTGGTGCCTTCCTGGAAGAGGAAGGCGCTTATATTTTCTTGGTGCCTTCCTGGAAGAGGAAGGCGCCTACCTTCTTCTGGCACCTTCCTTGAAGAGGAAGGTGCCTACTTACCATGCGTTGATTTCGAAGGAAACATATATTTGACATCTATTTTTTTTTTCAAACTCCTCCCCCATTTTATTTAGCTACCAGTTGGAGGTTTCTCATTTCCCTTCGGGACCAGGCTGGTCCTCGGGAAAGAGGATACTCTCTTCCAATGGGCAGCAAAAATAAAACTTTGCTTTTGATTTGCATTTCATCGTGGAGCTATTTCAACACAAGGTTTTTTTTTTTTTCATAGGAGTAAGTTAGGCGCCGACAATAAGGCGTCTTTCCCCCATGTCTAAAATTTGTCACGTCCTCGTGACAACAGCCTTCCGAACTTTTTTTTTTTTTCATAGGAGTAAGTTAGGCACCAACAATAAGGCGTCTTTCCCCCATGTCTAAAATTTGTCACGTCCTCGTGACAACAGCCTTCCGAACTCCTTTTTTTTTTTTTTTTTACGGGAGGTCCTGATTCACCCGCATCTTCCCCCACTTAAATTGGTGATGCCCTTATCGCCAACAATAGGTCCCTCTGCGCAACAGGTCTGCAGCCCTCCAAACGTCAGGTCCCACATTGAACAACAGGTACCCCCATCCAAGGGAGAAGAAAATTGCTTATTGGTGCCTTCCTCCAGGTGGAAAAAGGCACTATTGTATTGGGCTGATTGTAGGCACTCTCTTCCTAGTGGGAAGTAAGTGCCTTTTCCGCTTTGCCGCACTCCTAATTGCAGGGCACAAAATGTCACATCTGTTAGGCCTAGTTTAAGCCGGCTCCGCCTACAGATCATGCTCATGGTTGTGTACTACGAAACTACACCTACAAAAACTGCACACACGAAAGCAATAAAATAGGAGTCATGACTCCGTGCCTATTAGGCCCTGGCTCTCAGGATGCCTGCAGCTTGCATTCGGTTCATGATTTCCTGCAAAGCAATAAGAAAGCAATTTTTATGCTAAGCAGGACATGTTCTATGCATTTTTTTTTTTCATTGGGAAGATTTGCTTTTTTTTTTTTTGTGGAAGGCGCCTTCAATGTATGGTGCCTTCTTGATGCGGAAGGCTCTAATGTATGGCTTCTTCTGTGGAATGCACCTCCAATGTATTGCGTTTGATGGGAAGGGAATGTATGGCTTCTGATGGGAGGGCCTCTAATGTATGGCGCTTCTTCGTGGAAGGTGCCTCTAATGTATGGCGCTTTGTGGTGTTTTTGGGAGGCGCCTCCAATGTATGGTGCCTTCTTGATGCGGAAGGCGCCTTCTTGATGAACAAGGCGTCTTTCACTTTTTTTTTTTTTTTTTTTTTTTTTTTTTTTTTTTTTTCACGCATCCTCCCATTTTTCTTCCTCTTTTTTCTTTTCTTTTTCTCTCTTTTTTTTTTTTTTTTTTTATAAACGAATGTTTGAACATTCGTCCAAGCTACTGGTATGGTATGGGGTCTCCCCCATGCCGATGTCTGATCCACTCTTGTGAATGTGAGGCAGTGGTTAATGGAGCTCATTGACCGTTACTCGAACGTTGTCTCGACACTCTTCTCTTGCACTTGGTGTAGCATCTCTGACTTTGTTTATCATCCAGGCTATAACAGTCATGCACTTTCCAGCAAAATTTTCCCCCAAATTCCACAAGCACCTTGGGCTGGAAGCCTTTCGCTTGATCAGGGTTACTTAGCCTGCCTTCAAGTGCTAATGTTTCCAAGGTAAAACTCTGCTAGCTTTCACCTGTTGGATTGGATGCTACACGATCTGGTACATGAGACAGTTCGTATAGTGCTATTACGAACTCCACGTATGAATCTCAATTCATGAGATCTTCACAGACACCTCCTTATTTTTCTACTTCGCACTTCATGTTGTCCTGCAAAACATAAAAGAAAAATCTAAACTAAAGGCATTAAAATAAAATTCTAACTAATTTTTTTTCTCTATTTTTTTTTTGGTCTATTCTGCCTTGACCATAATAGATCTTGGATTATCATATTTTTTTTCATCATCTACATCAAAGAACAGAATGTCTACTTCAACCATTTGAGCTGGTGATTTTCACATCCTGGAGGTTTGTCAATGATCCATCCTAAGAATTTGGCAAAATGTACCATGTACTGAAACATCTTTGCCCTCACACTTTTTGTGAAAAGCAGATTTCTCCATGGTTTCAGATCCTCTCAAAGTTGATGTTATCTTCCACCATAGTGAGACTCTGCCTCTCTTTTGTATATATATTTTTTTCATATGACAACCAACAACTCACATTTTTGAAACACCAAGCTCCTCCTTAATTAGCACATAAAAAAAATGTTAATCCTGCTCTAATGCATATCCAAAGTATTGGACTCTCTGTATGTATTGCAGGGATTAATCTTTGTGCACTATTTTCTCATCGTGTGCCCCTGAATGCATCACTTTTTCAATTAAGTAATCTTTACATAATCCTGACACATGTGCATCTGAATAATCTCCCACTTTGAATTATTTCCATCGCAGGTGGAGTTAGAGTGGCCCTACGATCCTCTATTTCTCAAAGTGAGAATAAAAAAACAAATATTTTCCACAATCAACATGTGTCGGGTGTTCAAGTGTGACGCCTTCATAAAATGCCTCGATGAGATTTATGTGCTATTATTTTTCTAGCCACCTTGAGCTCCATTCACACTTTTTTTTTTTTTGTGCTCAAGCACCATGTGGCCTTTGTGCAGACATTTGAAATCTGATCTCCTCCAAGCTCTTTCCCTGTTTTATTTAGCTACCGGTTGGAGATTTCTCATTTCCCTTCTGGACCAAGCTGGTCCTCGGGAAAGAGGATACTCTCTTTCAACAAGCAGCAAAATAAAACTCTGTTTTTTTTTTTATTTGCTTCATTAACTTGGAGCCTTTTCAGCAGATGATTTATTTTTTCTCTTTTTTTTTTCATGAACACTATAAATAGCGTTCATTGTGCTGTTGGCGGCATTGATGAAGGTGGGGTCTCCCCCATGCCTACATCTGAACTAGTCTTCTCGATTTTTTTTTTTTTCAACTAGTCTGATATGTTGTAGCATGAGAAGAGTATTTTCCTTCATGGCCTCGCAACCAAACTTCTTTCAACGTAATGGCAAAGTGTGCAGGCCAGCAAATGACTATCCGTGAGCTAGCAACCTGAAGAAAACATGGCATAGCATTCTGTTAAAAACACATGCTAGTTTCTGATTCACCAGGTCGCCTTAAGCGCAAGTGAAGAGCATACTCCATAACAAGATGTTCTTTTTAAATTATGCCCTGTCATTTTCCCTGCATTATTAATTTCATCATAAAAAAAAAACATTTACCAATACGTTGCAAAAATTTCAAGCCTAAAATTTTTTTAATTTAAAACCAAGCTTCTAGAGGCACAATTTTTCAATGGTTTCCGTATAAAAACATGTCCCTAAAAATTTTCAATCAGACTTGGGTTGTGCTTTTTCTTTTGATTTCTTGAAACCATTTAGAACATGATGGAAATCCTTCAATGCCAGATTTTTTTCTAATTTTTTTCAACAACACATTTTATTTCTACTTCTACACTTAATTATGGTACATCAGGTTCATTCCCGCGTTTACCTGAGAAGCTAAAAAATATAAATAATTGCCTATGGGATTTGGCTCTGACTGTGCCGACAACTATTTTTGGCCTTTTTATAAAAAGCTCCTTTGTGGACTCATGCTTCTCAGATAAAATATTTACAGGTAATTTCAAATAAGCTTTTTATCTGACTTGTAAATTAGAACACTACAGTTTAGACACTCCCCGACAACGGCGCCAAAATGGTGAGCAGAAATTCATGTCCCGAAAAACATTCATTTCTCTTCCATAAATTATCAATCCGGTAAGTTCGTAAACTTATGAGTGTCACGCACAGTATATGCCTGCAGTGTTGGGGAACAAATCTGGTTGTACCTTATTTAGTTTGGTGGGGAGGTTTGTGTAATTGGATTCCAGCCAAACCAAATAAACTGAGTGCGGAGAATTTAAATAAATAAAATACAAAACAATGCTGGAAATAAAATGCTGAAAATAAAAGCACACACCTAAATTAAATAAAGCAAGAACTAAAGCAATAAAATAATCTACAAAAGATAAAGAACAAAAATAAATAGGGGAGGACTACTGCAGGGAGTGGGCCCAAGCTCCCGTAGATAGTCCGCCCGGCTAGCTACGTAGAGCTTGCTCGAATAAGAGGAGTTGCACTCTTAATTAATTAAACAATAAAATAAAATAAGTTGTGTAAAATTAATCATTGATCTCCGATCTCCTTTGTTCATCTGGCTTGCGTCTTTATATAAAGCGTAGCCAGATCTCATTACAATAACAAATCGGTCTATTTTAATCACGTGATGTGATTTAGTTACAATTGATTCTACACATATTTTATTCTTCTATTTTAAAGTATGTTCGTTCACCGAAGGATAAATATAAATATCCTTAGGTGTACGTAACAACAAATCCTAAACTAATGCATCCTAAAAATAATAATATGCTTTAAGAGCTTTACAAGGTCAACCGACCAATCGGTTGATAATAATAACAAACACTTTATTCTATTTAATAAATGCAAAAATAGATCTCCTTTGTCTTCACGTGCAACCTCCTCCATAGTCCTTGGTCAACCAGTCAAAGTTGACTTGGTAAATCTTGCAAAGTATGAAGGCATGGAGGCGCCTTTCGGTTGTAGGGAGGCGCTCTTCTTCCGTTGGTGCCTTTCGGTTGCAGGGAGGCGCTCGTCTTCCATTGGCGCCTTCCGGTTGTAGGGAGGCGCTCATCTTCTATGGGTGCCTTTCGGTTGTAGGAAGGCGCTCGTTTCTATCGGTGCCTTTCGGTTGTAGGGAGGCGCTCTTCTTTCATTGGTGCCTTTCGGTTGTAGGGAGGCGCTCGTCTTCCATTGGCGCCTTCCGGTTGTAGGGAGGCGCTCGTCTTCTATGGGTGCCTTCCGGTTGTAGGAAGGCGCCTACTTCTGTTGGGCGCCTTCCTTGAAGAGGAAGGTGCCTACTCTCTTGCCTTAGTCTCTGTAAGTAGAAGTATGTCGGGTCCAAGTGGATGTAGACTGGAAAACACCATATTAGTACCAATACCTGCATTTATACACATTTCCCACTAAAAACACCAATCAAGCATAATACCGGATTTTCTATCAATTATATGCATAAGTTATATAAAATACATTTCATATGCTAATTGAACCAGTGATAATTCTCCTTAACCATGTATATAAAATGAGCATTTTTGGTGCTCATCAATGGCCTTAAAGGAAATTTCCAATGTTGTGGTCATATTATCCTATACTAAGGAGAGTATAGGAAAACTAAGGAGATCACTATGGCATCCTTCTAAACATTGAGGTATAGTATGGTGAACCCCAAAAACTATGGAATTTTGGCCACTCCTATCCATTAAGTATTATCTATAGTGACAAGAACTCAAATGTGGTAAAGCCTTGTGAACGTTAAAAATAAATATATATTGGGATCTCTATTGTGAACCTTGAAAAAATAGTCTCTCTCGAGTTAGTTTTATTTGGGTTGTTACATATTCAAAGTATTGGAGGATAAAATATCCATAAGCATTGCATTAAAAGTACAGTTTGTGAGAAAAATAATCAAACCAAATATGGATGAAAATACTTTGTTGTAGAAGATATCTAGAGAACTTCTTGTGAGTTGGTAATGAGCTGAGCCAATAACATCAAAAAGTGTCATTCATTGTGACTAATTTTTTTCTTTGTTACTAAAGACAGAGAGAAGAGAAATAACATCTACATTAGTGAAAGTTATGGGTTGATAATACATAAGGGAGATGAATCATTTGATTTGAAGACATTTGTACCTACTTCTGAGAAGAGTTTTTATAGAATTGAGGGGATCAATTGTTTTTTTTGAAAATTTTGAAAAAACTTGTATTAAAACAAAGATCAATTACAATAAGGGAAGAGACTCTTCCCAGCCGAACTCAGAGAGAACACAATCTTACAATAGATGAAGCAGCTTGTCACGAAATCGTGACACAAATCTTCTCCTTAGGCCGCGAACAAGCAACATGTCACGAAATCGTGACACCTTTCCCCTTTGGCCGCGAAAAAGCAACATGTCGCGATATCGCGACATTTTCCTCCTTTGGCCGCGAAAACTCAACAAGTCGCGAAATCGCGACACTTTTCTCCTTTGGGCACGAAAGTGCAACATGTCGCGAAATCACGACACCTTTTCTCCTTTGGCCGCGAAAAGGCAACATGTCACGATATCGCGACACCTTATCACCTTTGGCAGCGAAAATGCAACATGTCACGAAATCGCGACACCTTTTCTCTCTTGGCCGCAAAAAAGCAACATGTCACGAAATCGCGACACCTTTTCTCTCTTGGCCGCAAAAAAGCAACATGTCACGAAATCGCGACACCTTTTCTCCATTGGCCATGAAAAAGCAACATGTCACGAAATCGCGACACCTAAGCTCCCTTGGCCGTGAAAATGCAGCATGTCACGAAATCGCGACACCATTTCTCCCTAAGCCACGAAAATGCAACCTGTCGCGAAATCGCGACAACTTTCCTCCCCTGGCCGCGACGAAGCGACATGTCGCGAAATCGTGACAACTTTCCTCCCTTGGCCGCGACGGAGCGACATGTCACGAAATCATGACAACTTTCCTCCAACGACCGTGACGGCACACCATGTCACGAAATCATGACAACTTTCCTCCAACGACCGCGACGGCGCAACATGTCGCGAAATCGCGACAACTTTCCTCCAGCGACCCCGACCGCGCAACATGTCACGATATCGCGACAACTTTCCTCCAGCGACCACGACGGTGCAACATGTCACGATATCACAACTTTCCTCCAGCGACCGCGACGGCGCAACATGTCGCGATATCACGACAACTTTCCTCCAGCGATCGCGACGACGCAACATGTCACGATATCGCGACAACTTTCCTCCAGCGACCACGACGGCGCAACATGTCGCGATATCACGACAACTTTCCTCCAACGACCGCGATGGCGCAACATGTCACGATATCGCGACAACTTTCCTCTAGCGATCGCGATGGCGCAACATGTCACGATATCACGACAACTTTCCTCCAGCGTCGCGACGGCGCAACATGTCGCGATATCATGACAACTTTCCTCCAATGACCGCGACGGTGCAACATGTCACGATATCACGACAACTTTCCTCCAGCGACCGCGACGGCGCAACATGTCATGATATCGCGACAACTTTCCTCCAGCGACCGCGACGGTGCAACATGTCGCGATATCACGACAACTTTCCTCCAGCGATCGCGATGATGCAACATGTCGCGATATCGCGACAACTTTCCTCCAACGACCGCGACGACGCAACATGTCGCGATATCGCGACAACTTTCCTCCACACCCAAATCCATATCTTTCCACCCTTTGCATTTTCTTTGATCATTGGCGCAAGGACCTTTCCGGACCTCGTCTAATCACCTCATCCTCAATATCCATGTCACCGTGCAACTGAACTCCAACCTCCTTTTCCGCACCCATCTTAGCCAAAAAGTCAGCCGCTTTGTTCAAGTCTCTACTCGCATAAACTGGGATCACGTCCTCCAATTCCTTCCATAATTCTTTAATTTGGGTAACAAGAGCCCTCAACCTCCAAGCTTTCAGATCAAAGTTCCTCATGCAGTCCAGAGCTCCAACCAAAATTTGTGAGTCTGATTCAAGAATAATCCTGCGGTGGCCATGTTTCACTGCCCAAACAGAAGCAGACTTAATGGCAATGGCTTCAGCTTCATTGTTAGTGGTTCTTCCCAGGCCTTGCAATTCCCAATAGAGCACAGTCCCAGCATGGTCCCGACACACCACTCCAATTCCGGCTCTACCCGGATTACCTTTTGCAGCTCCATCAGTATTGATTTTAATCCAACCAACAGGGGGAGGTTTCCAACAATTTTTGTCCTGTCCCTCTAGCAGTTCACCGTGGTCGTCCATAGCTCCAATGTCAATTTGAGCTTCCTCCTCCGCATGAACAGCCACAGTTTCGGTAACCTTGCTCCAAATGGTCTGCCAAACCCCGTCTAGAGCAATAAAAGTTTCTCTAAAAATTTTGGCATTTCTTTCCAGCCATACTTGCCACCAGATAAAGCTTAACCCGATCTCCCAACCAAAATGAAGAGCTTTAGATTTGAATCTACCCTTCTACCATTTTGCCCAGATATTCATCCGATTCAAGTCACCACTTACTTGAAATTTAAAGTATGCAAACCAACGCAGCCAAATCTGTCAGGTAAAAGGGCAACCAAACAACAAGTGGTCAGCAGTTTCCTCGCTCTTGTAGCATAGAACACATTGAGAAGGGCCGATGATACCTTTTGATCTGAGATTATCAAAAGTGAGGATTCCATTGTGCATGCACTCGCCAGGCAAAAAAGTTGACTTTCGGCCAGCCTTTAGAGTGCCAAATTTTCCTCCAGTCCTCAACCAGAAAAGTATGAGGGGGGGGCTCCGAGAGAATGCTGTCATACCTATCCTTTACTGTATAGACACCAAGACTCCCAAAGCCCCAGGCTAATTCATCCTCCACGTCTCCCCCAGTAAGAAATATTTCTATCAAAATTTTAGTCATGATGGGAGTCAAATCCGGGGGATTGAAATGGGCCACTCATCCAACTTCTTGAACTGCTTAAACTTACACTCCCCTAGCTGAGAAGTTGTGAAGTAACTTTCAATACAGATCCATCCCTTGGCTTCAATGGCAGCTTTTATTGGCTGTAATTCTAGAAATTCAGCAATGATGGGTGGGAACTGATCCCAAGAATCTGTCCAAAAATGAGCCTTCTCCCCTCTTCCCACTTTCCAAAATAAGCGGTCTTTAACAACCTGAGACCCTAACTTGAGAGCCTGCCAAACAAGGGACCCAGAACCATCCAAGGGGAGGCGAGCAACATCGATTGGGTTGGCCTGACCTAGGTATTTGCTAGTTAGGATTCTACTGAATAGGGAGGTGGGTTGGGAGATCCATCTCCAATACAGCTTTCCAGCCAAAGCTTTATTATTCAGCCTAGATTTTCTCAAACCCAGACCTCCTTTATCCTTGGGTTGGGTAACTTTGTCCCAGCCCACTAAGGCCCACTTTCTCTCTCCCTTTGCTCCTTCCCATAAAAACTTTCTAGCCATCCTGTCCAACTCTTTCCAAATTGTAATCGGGGCAGCCAGGATAGAGAATTTGTAAATTGGCATGGCTTGAATGATTGACTGTAAGAAAGTTAATCTGCCACCATAACTTAACCACTTGTGAGACCAGTGATTAATTTTGTCCTTGATACACTCCAGCAGATTCCTCCATGTGTCTAATGTCAGCTTCTTGAAGTGCAAGGGGACCCCCAAGTAAACCACTGGGAGAGAAGTCCTTGTGAATCCCAGGATTTCTAAAATTCTATTCTAAAGCCTTTGCTCCAGATTAAAAAAAACCACTTTGGATTTCTTGTCATTAATGACCTGTTGAGTAGCCCTAAGATAGACATTAAGAGTATCCCTAATCATTCTTGCTTCCCTGAAGCTGGCCACTCCCACCAAACCAGTGTCATCCACAAACTGCAGGTGCGTTAAAACTTCGTCACCCACCCTGATACCCAATAATCTACCTTGTTGTCTTCTCCTCAAGAAAATTCTACCAAGACCTTCAGCCGAAATGAGAAAAAGATAAGGAGAACAAGGATCCCCTTGGCGCAGTCCCCGAGAAGCTCCAAATGGTTGCGAAGGAAGGCCCTTGATTAGCACAGAGTAAGTCGGGGAAGAGACACAGCTCATGACCCACTCTATCCAGCCCTGAGAGAAGCCAAAGGCTGCCATCATTTTAGCCAGGAAACTCCATTCAACCCCGTCATAAGCCTTTGACATGTCCAGTTTTATGAACATCCCTTTATTACCCGAAGTGTGCATTGAATGGATTGCTTCCTGGGCCACAACCACCCCATCCAAAATCTGTCGACCCTCAACAAAACCCCCTTGCTCAGAGGAAACAATGTTGTGAAGAAGAGGTTTTAGGCGCTCAGCCATTACCTTTGTGATTATTTTGTACAACACATTACATAAGGCAATAGGCCTAAAATCTGAAATATGAACCCCCTCCTCCCCTTTTGGAATTAAGGTAATGAAAGTGTGGTTTATAGCTTTAAGCATTCTCTTATTTTCTCTGGACTCTTCAACAACAACCCTTACATCTTCCTCTAAGTAGTCCCAGAAAGCCTGAAAAAACTCAATTGGGAAGCCATCTGGACCAGGAGTTTTACCAGTGCTCATTCCAAAGACCACAGTTTTCAATTCATCTCTATCAATGGGTTTGAGGAGGGCCTGATTTTCATCCTCCGAAATAATAGCAGGTATGACAAAAATAACTTCATTTTGGGCCTCTACATCTTGTACCACACTTTCCTTAAAAAGCTTAGAAAAATAATCCATAGCATGGGAATGTATACCAGGAAGTGTATCAAAGGAATGACCGTTCTCATCTTGAAGGGCCTCCATCTTATTCATCCGTCTTCGAGCACAAGCAGTCCGATGAAAGAATTTTGTATTTCTGTCCCCTTCTAATAACCAGGTGGTTCTTGCTCTCTACTTCCAATAGATCTCCTCCTGGTTGTCAATGTCCTCAACCGCTGTACGCAAGGCATCATCCTCAGCTTTGAGCTGGTCTATAATTACTCCTTCTCTGAACTATTTTTGGACCTCATCCCATCTGGCCACCAATGGAGCTCTTTGGGCCTGGAAGTCAGTTTTATTAGCACGCCTCCAATACTTCAACTGAGTTTTGACATATTGAAGTTGTTTATGGATTCTGAACATTGCTCTCCCATAAGCTGGACGGCCTTCTTCCCACCACTGTGGAATTTTCTCCCGAAGTTCTTCTTTCTAAAGCCAAAAATTCTCAAATCTGAAAGGTTTGTGATGCTGCCCCATCCTAGTCCCGCCTTCCAACAGAATGGGACAGTGATCAAAAATAGGGCCTTCTAAAATCTAAAAATTTATATTCCATTTTACAAACGCCTCCTCTGAAACCAAAAAATGATCTAGCTTAACCTTCCTGCTATGTGGCTCCCGCCTTTTATTAGTCCAAGTGAAGTTATTGCCAGGACATTTAATGTCCACTAGGTGCAAAGCCTGGACTTGGGCAATCATGAAACGGTCCCCTGGGTCCAAAAATGGTGTTCCCCCTTCCTGGTCTCTAGAAGATAATTTAGCGTTAAAGTCCCCCGCTATAATCCAGTCTAGATCTTCCCTTGAGGTTCGCATGTTATGCACAGCCTTCCACTGCCGCCTCTGACCCTCTAGGTTTTGAGACCCATAAAAGTTTGTGATTAGAACGAATTCCGCAGAGACATTATTCCTAAAAAGAGAAGTGAGAACACCCCTCCAGGCAAGATGTTCTATTGCAGACCATTCAAGAGAGTTCCACAGAGTAACAATCCCCCCTGAGGCACCTTGGGCAGCCACATCCATATGACCAGCACCCCTCCAAATTCTGTTGACTATTTTAGACATAAGATCCAAAGACATCTTAGTCTCCTGTAAAAGCAAAAAATTAGTATTGCGATTCTCTAATAGTCTTTGAACAACAGATTGATGGGTTCTGCTATTTAAACCCCTCACATTCCATGATTGTATAATCATTGGTTACCCTGGGAGCAATAAGAGTCTATTGTCCTCACCGATCCTCCCATGATCAATTTGTCTCCTTGGGCTGCTAGCAACTCCTTATTGGATCTTCTACCTACTCCCCGAGAATTGCTATTTTTTGATCTTTTTTCTACCCGGGTTATCCCCAAAGATGGCCTTTCCCTGTTCTTCTCTCGCTATTCCCATGCGGACATCCCGAGAAACTGTCTCGCTCCCGGTTATGCACTACTAAGGCACCCGAACACACTGGTTGTGATACCTCACAGGGTTCAACTACCTGCTGTATGACGGGAGGAGATGAAAGGGGGAGTTGCCCGAGAATATTAGAAGTTTCTTTAAAACCCTCCATGCCCTCCATAAATTGTTCCTCTTCGTCAACCAGTGACTTAAATATCTCATACCTATTGGCAGGCCTGAGATGGGATTGCTCCTTTCCCTCCTTTTTCTTTGTCCGTATTTTTCTTCTGGGCTGTTCAAAACCCTCTCTCTGAGCTTCCTGGCCCTGACCGATGCTATTAGAATCTTTATTAGGTGTTGCCTTATCCTCTTTAGGCAGGTTTGGCATTCCTGAAGGGGCCTCCATTTTAGCATTCATATTAATAGGACAAAAATGGGCCAAATGTCCATGTTTGTGACAAACCCTACATCTAAAGGGTAGGGCCTCATAGTCCAGTTGTTGAATCCAGGAGAGACCTGCCAATTCAATTTCCAACTCTATCGACAAAGGCTGGCTGAGGTCCATCTCCACACATATTCTTGCATACACTGCCATGCTCCCTTCAATAGTGTCTCTGGCAACACCCAGATGTCTACCAATAGCATTGCCAATCCTTGCCAACACCTGCTCACCCCAGAATTCCATTGGAAGAGCATATAGACGGATCCATACTGGGACAACAGTAGGTTCAACACGGGGATCGAATCCCACTCTCCATGGTTGAACAAATAGCCCTGTCGGGCCATGATTTTTCTTCTCTGACTCGAAAGCCTTATTTCTATCGGCCAAAGCCGAAAAGCTAACAATAAAATAACCATTGCTAATAAACCACAATGAGAACTCACCGCGAGGCTCCCAGTTTTGACGGATCCAAGAGTGCAAAAAATTCAGGGAAGGGCGAATACCCATGAACTTGCAGATTAAATCGTGGTTAGCTCTGTAGATGACTGATTCTTCAACCATACTTGGCTCGATGATGATTTTTGGCCTGGATTCGACCTACGACAAACAACCATTCACACGATGTGTTGTCGACCTATTCCCAGCAGTCGTGAAGAGCTTTTTATATGCCATCTTTTGCGCTTCGTCGTTCTTAGGAGGAGAATTTTCTTTAAACAAATCTGCGTATGAGCTGGTACTCCCTGGAAAAGGAGCCGGAGAAGTCCCCATTGGACCCTCCTGGGGCACCGATCTAGCCTTCAGATCCACCGTACCCCAAAGACACTTCTGCTATCCAACTGAAGCCCGAGATTTTTCGAAGTTCCAAAAACCCTAGTTCAGAGGAAAAAATCGCCAGAGCTCATTTTCCCGCCCCAAAATGACATCGAGGGGATCAATTGTTAGGGGTGCAACAATATTATATTTTTTGAGAATTTCATTAGAGTTGTTGAGTAGAAAGCTTTCATATCTGATATGATATGGTTAGCAAGAATGGCATGACCTAATTCGATAGGTAGGAGAATATAAAGGTAAGCAACATTACCTTAATTTTAAAAATTTTACATTAGATGCAATAATAAAGTCCTAGGTTGGTTATTTATTTGAAGTTTTAAGATTTAGGGACTTTAGAATTATAAAATTAAAAGTGGGAGTTCAAAGGAATTCAACTCCATTGAAATTATAAAGTTAAATTTGGGAGTTAAAAGAAATTCAACCCCAATATTTTTAAAAATTGAAAGTCTTGAAATTTTAATATTTTATATTTGCAAATTAAATGTTCAATTTGATTTCAAAAACTTAATTTTTTAAAAGTGATAGATTAATTAGATTTTGGAGAGATAAGTATCTCTACTCCAAAAAATATTTTGAAAATTTGAAGATTTAATTTGATTTCAAAGGAATTTTTTTTTGAATTTAGTGAAAAACCTCTTGTGGGGCCGCCTTGGTCTAAGAAATTATGACCAGGGGGTTCTACATCATCAAAATCACCCAAGAGTCACACCCGACCCTGACCGCACCAACATTATCAACTAGATTTTGGGTACCCAATGTATGTTTGGTAGGGTGTATATTCAAACTAGGGACCTCCCTTGGAGGATTGCCCTAACCTCTCCAACTCACCCACAACACGTGGGTGATTTCAAATGAAATTAAATCATGAATCATTAGTATATTGATTTAGGGACAAGTAGGCATATGACTGAAAATAAATAATGGTTCAATATCCTTCAAGAAAAATGTGAAAAACAGTTGTTATAGTCGATAATATAACTTAAGAGGTCAAATGAGTAGTAGAAAATTTAATAAATTTATCAAGATAAAAAGGTATAATTAACAATGTATTGTATGTACCTAGATTAACTACTAATCTTATTTTAGTATCTCAATTGATGGATCAAAATTTAATAGTTGAATTTAGAATTAATAACAACAACAACAAAATTCCTTGTTACTAAACAAGGAAAAGTCATGGCCTCTGGTTCATATAAAAATGGTCTATTTTCCCTAGATACATTATCAAATGTGGCTCTATCAGCAAATATTTTAGAAACTAAAGAACTTTGGCATAAAATACTAGGACATGTAAGTGCATATTTTTTAAATGAGATGAGTAAATATCAAATGGTTAAAGGATTACTTAAACTTTAATGGGAAATTACAGTATGCCCAAAATGTATTATAGGAAAACAACATAGAATAAATTTTAAAATTAGTAACTATAGAGCTCAAGAGCCACTAGAATTAATATATACATATTTATGTGGACCAACGAACATTACTAGTCTTGGAGGAAAAATATTTTTAACTATTTTTTGATGGTACTCTAAAAAATGTGGGTGTATTTTATGAAATTCAAATATAAAACATTTAGCTACTTCAAAAATTTCAAGCAATTAGTTGAAATAGTAACAATAAAAACGTTCAAGAATCTTTGCTCAGATAGGGATGGTTAATTTTTATCAAAAGAATTTGAATCATTTTTAAAATCAAATGGTATAAAAAACAACTTACTACAACATATTCACCTCAACAAAATGGTATTGTATAAAGAAGAAATTGCTCTATTATGGAAATAGTTTGTTGTATGCTAAAAGAAGCTCATCTTGATCATCAAAATTGGGTAGAAGTCGCTAAAACTATAGTATACATACAAAATATAGCATCCATTAAAATACTCAAAAATATTACTCCTAAAGAAGTTGGGTGAGGACAAAAGCCTACAATAACACATTTAAAAACTTTTGGATGTACGGCATATGTACATATTCCAAAGCAAATAAGAATAAAATTAGATGATAAAATCATTTATGGTATATTTCTTGGTTATGAATATGATTCAAAAAGATATAATAATAATTGATCCAATTACAAATAAAATTCATATAAGTAGAGATGTGATTTTTGATGAAATAAATAAAAACTTTTTTGAAAATCAAAAGGCTGATGCAAGTCCAATTTTAAATTTTTCAGATAAAGAGAACTCATCAATTGAAAAATTTATGTGAGAAGTATATAATGAGCCAATTGAAAATCTAGTGACACCTCAAGGAAAAGATCCAAAATGGTATAGAAGTATACTTAAGGACTCAAAGCTAGAACAAATGTTTGATCTTACTACTACAAGACCTCAAACTCACAGTATGACAAGAATGAATATGGGATTAAAAAGTTCAATAGTAGAACCTGCAACTACTCAATCTACCATAAGACTTCCAAAATGGAAGACAACCATAAATTTTGAATATGCAACATTAATGAAAAAAAAGGTGGGATCTAGTTGATTTACCACAAGAAAAAAAGTGGTAAGATGTAAATTGATCTACAATATAAAATACAAGGTAGATAGATCCCTTGACAAATACAAGACACCATTAGTTACAAAATAATATACTCAAATAGAAGAAATAGACTATGAAGAAACTTTTGCATCGACAACAAGAATGACTAATATTTAAAATTTGTATGAATTAGTAGCACAACTTGGATGAAAACTTCATCAAATGGATATAACGAGTGTATTTCTCAATGGTGACCTTGAAGAAGAGGTATACATGTATCAGTTAGAAGGTTTTGTTATCAAATGATATGAATACAAGGTTTACAAATTAAACAAATCTTTATATGGTCTATCAAGCACCAAGAGCATTGTACATAAATATTAATAATCATTTGCTACAACATAATTTCATGAGTACATCAGATCCAAATATCTATACAAAAAAGGTTGGTTCAAAAAGAATAATTCTTTTAGTGTATGTTGATGATATACTGATCATATAAAGTTCAAATATTTTGATAGATGAAGTTAAAAAATATCTAGAAAAGGATTTTGAAATGACTGATTTAGGGTTACTTCATTATGATCTTGGGTTAAAATTTGTCAAAATAAAAATATCATCATAATAACTCAGAAAAAGTATGCAAAATCATTACTTGCAAAATACAGAATGATAGATTGTAAACCCAAAGATACACCTATGGAGCAAGGGTTACAATTTTCTAGATATTATGAGACACCTTTAGTTTCTACTACTATGTAGCATCAATTATCTAACAAATACCAAACCTAATATTGTTTTTTTTGTTAATTATCTTTCTAGATTCATGAAATAGCCCATAAAAAGTCATTGGAAAGCCATAAAAAGGATACTATAATATATCGAAAAGAATATAGAGTATGGACTAAAATATAAAAAAAAATAATGACAATTTTTACTTACAAGGATATTTAGATTCTGATTATGCTAGATCTATAAATGATAGAAAACCAATATGAAGTCCAAGGATTCAAAATGAGATAATGAATAGAATACCTTAAGGGTTCATCTAGTAGGAACTGAAACATCTAGAAGTTGAATAGTCAAAGAAACATAGCTGAGTTGCATTTTGAGCCTTACCAAGAAAGGTAGGTTATCAAAAGTAAATGTATAACTTGAGTTTTTTTAATAATATTTTTACCTTTTTCTCAAAAAAAGTTTCTCCATTCTCAAATTTTACTGAGATATCAATAAGTAGCATGGAAACATACGAGCAATTCAACATGTTCAAGAATTTCAAGCTAAGTTGATAAAAGAATAATAATCTTTGTAAGAGCTTGTTATCGAAGTCTTAACATTCACTCTTAAAATCATTCTACCACAAACTAAAGTAAATGAATATGGTAGATCCATAAAAAAATTTGGAAACCAATTTTTAAGAGACTTTATGTGGTGATTACCCTTCTTTAAAAAATCTTATGATTATATGATATTAATCACATGGTTTCTTATATTTATTATCTACAATTATTTTTTATAATTGTAATTTTTAAAACATTTACAATTAGAAAGATAAAGGTAAAGTAGTTTTTAATGTCCACATGTCATAGGTTATATGAGATGATCCTTATAGAAGATGTTTTTTATGCAATATATATCTATTTAAACTAGTTTTTGATTATATAAATATGGTGTATAACTCTACCCCTTATTAGATTTAAACCTTAAACCTTTTGTTTAAAGTTTCAAAGTTTTACTGTTATATCTACTCAAAATGTACTATTTATCACACATAAACTACTCGTATAATAAAACCAAATATATAAATTAATCTAAGTTTTCAATTAAATTCTCGAAATCATATAAAAATGATGATCATTTTAATTTGATTCCCTAAAAATTTTGGTTCTCTTGCTCATAAGCTTCATATGCATGGAGAATACCCCTTCCTATATTCCACCTAAATGGTTCAATCAAATCCCTTTGTATTCTCACGTGGAGACCAGGCAGTCCCTTGTTTCTTTGTACAAAATAATTATGTTGTGTTGTAAATGGCACATAAATCTAATGGGTTTATGTGATTGAATGTGCCTTTAGGATTTTGCAAGATTTTTATATTAAATGCTTTGTACACAAGGGCTCCTCTACCACCTATATGATCTAAGATAACAATAAATATTATTTATTGTTAAAAGAATTTGAAATTTTTATTTGTTTTATAACAAATGTTTCATTTATTATTTCATTAAAAAAACATTTTTATCTGTTCCATTCATCATTCCATATAAAATTTATTATCTATTATCAAATAATGATGAATTGATATAATACTTAATTAATCAAACCTAAGAATATATAAAAGTTATATGAATGTCCACTTCTATTTCCTCGCATATCTTTGTTAGTCAATTATCTTTGGGATGACTTTTAATGGGCATGTTCAATTGGCACTTTGGACAAGAATAAGGGCCACTAGTGCATGCATGAGTTTGATATTGTAATGTTATAATTTGTTTGAATATTTTAAACTATGTTAATTAAGGAAAGCAGATTTTTAATATTTATAGGGTTGAAGGATATATGAGATTTATGGGATTATATATTGATGTTTAAGTTTTAATAGGTTAATTATATTTTAATATTATAATAATAAGTGGGATAAGATTTTAGGTTTTGACTCTTTAAAGTAGCATGAGAGAATGGATATATAAAAAAGGATATTGTAATTATAATAATCAATTATATCAAGTATTCTCTTGTAATAGTTTTGGTTCATAGATGGATCTTATTTTTGAAGATATTATGAAGTGGTTTCTTTCTTAAGGGATAATATTGATGTTGCCCTACCTAAAAAGTATTTTGACATCTTATCTTGTGTGGATTAATTACTATGGTTGATTTATTTAATAGTTATCATATTATAAATATTTTTTAATTTATGAGAAGCAAAGGTTTATAACAATGTGACATAGAGATCATGTTGTAGATGCCTTTCAAAATTATCAAATTTTGATCAAGTATGATCAAGGACTAATCCACTTGCAAAAACTAATTAATTGGTTTCATGTATCAATTTTCTTACTAAATAAAATCAATTGGCTTAAGGGAGTGATTCACTTAGCAAAATGTGTTGATCTGCATTTAAATGTGAGCAATTCCCTCTCAAAATCCAAGCAATTCACTTGCTAAACTAGAGCAAACCACTTGGACAATCATGAAGGTTAATTGAAGGCATATATCCGAAGGCAAATATTTTGTAAAGTGATATTTTAGCATGTAGTGGCACACTAAGTCATTTTGGAAGCTTTAAAAACCTATTAGAGGAGTGTAATATTTGGTGGTGTAAAATTTTTCTAAAGATGCCCCTAAATCAATACTTTTACTAGAAGTAATTATTTCTCATCTTAGGTAACTCATGTGTAAATTTTTACTATAGATAAGGGCTTAGGTACCTCATTGTAATTATATTTTGACCATTATAACTGAGACCTATACTCTATGAAACTCAAATTGTTCTTTGACATCATGAGATTGTAATAAATTGGCAAGTCCTTAGGCATTTCATTAATGGCATTGCTCTCCTAGTTTTCTAAATTTATGGTAGTTGTTGCATAGTTCATATTGTTATTTGATTATACATTTCATAATATGATGAATGGGTGGATATTTATTTTATACAACTTCTCATGTGTTTATTGATCATACGCTTTCCTTGCTATAATTGAAAACTTGTATTTTATTGAAACTCTTGCACCCTTAAACTTTCTTGTATTTTATTTTTGTACCTCACTTATCTACATTTTTTTTTTGTATTTTAAATTTTAATTCAAGTTAGTGTATGTTAGTGTAGAAGGTGTTGTGAATATTATTTCATGTTAACATATTCACCTTATGGTTACAAAGCTTATGGGAAGTTGAAAAGTAGTTATAACTATCGACCTTGTACCTTCTAAATTACACATGTATATATACTTAGATCACATCAATGCAAATATTGATCATAATGTTCAAATTTATTCTATATTTCTAGAATTTGGTATAATAACGGGTTGATATCAAAATGAAGCTTCCACTTATGAACATGATCCAATTATCAAGGAGTAGGAGCCACCTCTCAAATTTTGTGAAAGCATGTTGCCACTAAAGAATTTAAAAGGAAGCAGACAAATTTAAATGAGGAAAAGACCTTTTTTATTGGATAAGAAATATTTTTTATTCTTGTTGATATTTGTAGGTGTTGCAAGCATTTATTTAATTTATTGTAATTCCATCCAAGATTTATTTAGTTTCTGACAAAAGAGTTACCATAAAGAACTTGTTTGTTATCATTTAAAAAACTATGTTGTTGTCTGGTGTAAGAAATGTGTCATCTAAAAAAAGAGAATGAGTCATTTGGAGCATTACACTAGAGTTTGAACATGTTGATAATCATCTTATTTTTGCCTTATTACCCTAATTTGTGTCAAATATGCACAAGAGTATAATGAGATAAAAACTACATAATGGGTCATCTGAAGTTGTTACCTATAAGAGCCATTAAATCATGCCATCTAGAGAAAATATTGTTGTCTAAAGTTATCATTTGTAAGAGCCATTTGAAGTTGTCATCTAGAGTTACCACCATATAGAGTTATTGTTTGGAGCTATCATAAAAAGGGTTGTTGGAAGTGAATTCTATACCTATAGCATTTTGACTTAGCTATTGATTGGATAATATAGCAACAAGGTCATTTGAAGATGCACAAGGGTCATCTATTATGAATTTATCATCTGATAAATGCATGGTCCATCTAAAATTTAATTTCTAGTGAAGTGTTGATGGATAAAAAGGGAAAACTATTTTGTGTGAAATACAAAGTTAAATATTTACCTGGAGTTTAAATACTTATAGAGAGTGGTGTCGAGCATTGTGTAAATACATGTCACTAACCCAAATGAACAAAGTAAATTTGATAAATCTTATCAAAAAGCTAGATTGATCATAATTTTTGGCATGTCTAATGATATATAGGCATCCATTCATGATGTTATAACCACAAATGATGCATGGGATAAACTTGGTATGGTGTTTGAATCCAAAAACAAGAATGAAATTGTATACCTATAGAACCAATTGCATTGGTTGAAGATGAAGAGTGGTGAAATTTTTGAAGGCTTTCTATGATAGATTTCTTAGTTGTAAGCCTTGTTATAATAATTAGGTGAAACTATAAATAATGATATACTTGTTCCAATAGTGTTATGTGCACTGCCACTAACATTCATCATTTTGGTAACAACTCTGAATGTGATAAAATAGAGTCACATTTTTTAGACTCTTGTGAATTTTCTTCTACAAGAGGAAGTCATTCAAGAGATAAAGACTAAATATGGATGTGATTTTCTCATCCATCAAAAAAATAATAATTTGATGCAATCAAAGAAATTTGGTGGACCCCAACAAGCACCAACACCAACAAAAAGGTAAAGGGAAACAACAACAACAACAAGTACAAAGAAATATAATGTTTGAATTATGGAAAACCACAATAAATACTTCAAGTATTTGGTATAACACATTCTCACAAGGATCATCCAATAACCCATAAAAGAATTCATCAATAGGAATATAGAATAATACTCACTAGAAAAGGAGAAATGCACCATAATGCCAATATGACAATATCGCTGAAGATGTTGATTCAGATGTAGAGGGATAATACTATGTCTATTTAGTACAATATCTTGATGTTGTTTTAAAATTAAGCTAAGTTTGATATATTGATTCAAGAACTACCAGAAACATGATAGGTTAGATTGAATGGTTTGTGATCCTTGACCATTCATCTTACCATGAGAAAGTAACACTTGGCAACAATTTGACATATATCATTTCTAGAATTGATAATGTTCTATTATATCTTAGAAAATATACCTATCTTCTAACTCAAGTTCTTTATGTTCCTAACCTTATGAAGAAATTACTTTTTGTAAATCAATTGCTTGATCATAGTTTACATGTTGAACTTTTGAATAAAGGTGCAAAGAAAGTTTATCTCATTTGATATAAATATAGATTTTTGATGATCATTGCTCATGCTACTAGCATAAACAAGATATTTTAACTTGTGGTTATGATGTGATACATTCAAACATTTGGATTCCATGGAAAATGAAGTTACATCATTATGGTATAGGTGATGTAGACATCTAAGCTTCATCCATTTGAATTCATTCCTATATTATGAAATGGTATGTGTACTTCCATATTTGGTGAAGTATCATCACCTTTGTATGAGTTGTTTGACTAGAAAGCAACATCACACCCCATTTGTCTCAAGCAGTCACTAAGTAGCTGGTACATTTAACCTAATGTATATTTATTTGTGTGGACCCATGAATATGTGTTTCAATGGAAATAGATATTTGTAATTGCTCATTGATGATTATACACAACATATGTAAATGTACTTTTTGAAGATAAATAATGAAGATTTCCACTATTTCCAAGTTTTTAAAGCTCATGAGGAGAAAAATTTTGGTTGTACCATTCATACACTACATAAATCAATGGGGAGTACATCAGTAATCAATTTTCTATTTTTTTAAAGCAACATGGAATCAAAAAATGGTTGATGAATGCCTATATGGATCAATAAAATATATTTGTGGAGAGGTAAGATTATACTATTAATTAAATGGTGTGATGCATGTTGAATGATGCCAATTTGGACCCAACATTTGGGGTAGAATTGTTTATATCATGGTACACTTGCCAAAATTTGCACCCACACTTCCATTGAATGGTGTCAACATAAAGATGTAAGGATAGGAAATAAACCTTTCATGTCACATTTTTGTGTGTTCATATGTACTATATTCATACATATTTTGAAGCAAAAGTGGATGAAGTTGGAGAAAAAATATAAACAATGTATCTTCATTGGATATAACAATGAGTCAAAGGGATATTGTCTCATGGATCCTAACACCAAGAAGTTGTATATTAATAGAGATGTTATGTTTGATGAGAAGAATGAGTGTACCTTTTCTTCTAAGCCATGTTCTATTGACCAAGCACCTATTTTTTTCTATATGATGATGATGAAGCCTTGAAGAGGAAGAAATTTGATATTAATAAAGATGTTCTCAATGGACCTAATGGATATAATTACCCTAGAACATCCACTTTGAGTGTCACTCATAGGCCCAAGTGACATATTATTATAGTTTGTGATGTCAACCTAGATTACATTCCAACCACATCTAATTCTAGATCAAGAGCTTAGAATAGAGTTTAAAATAATATCAACATAGCCCTAATTAGCATTGTGGTGTAGACATATGAACCTTCAATTATTTATGAAGATCTTGCATTGAAGAAGTGGAAGGATGACATGAATATTAAAAATCAAGCATTTGTGAAGAACAAGACATGGTAAATTGTTGATCTTCCACCTAGAAAGAAACCCATTGGTTGTAAGTGGGTATTTAAGACAAAATGCAAACTTGATAGGAGAATTAATGAATATAAAGTAAGACTTATTATAAATGGATATCATAGAAGGAATAAATTTATTATGATGAAACTTTTATACCAATACTAAATATCAAGACCATTCTAATAGTTTTTTGCATTGGCTACACATTTTGGATGGAATTTGCATCAAATGGATGTGAAGAGTACATTTATCAACTGTAACCTCAATGAAAAAGTCTACATGATACAACAAAAGATATTTGGTATACTTTTTTAGGATAACAAGGTATGCAAGCTCATTGAACCTCTTTATAGGATAAAGTAGACACCTAGAGCCTGGTACGTGAAGAAAGATGAGTATATTCTATGAAATGAATTTTATCATAATATATATAATTTGAACTTGTACTTCAAGAGACAAGGAAGAGAGGTTGTGATTATCATTATGTATGTTGATGACTTTATCATCATTAGGAGTTTGATTAAGTTGATTGAAGATACCAACAAAGCATTAAATCATTCGTTTTATATGACTAATCGTGTACTAATGCATTATTATCTTGGATTGAAGGTGTGACAAAATGAGAAGCATGTGTTCATATCACAAAAGAAGCATTCTAGGACATTGCTCAAGAAGTTTTGGATGATAAATTGCAAGCCCATGGACATTCCAATGGAAGGATAGTTGTAACTATCATGCCATGATCAATCTCCACATGTGAATGTAACTCTCTATTGCTAGTTGATTATGAGTCTCATTTATCTAACATACACCACACCTAACATCAACTATATTGTGAGTTATGTTTGATAGTTTATGTAAGAACCAAAGGTGTGTCATTAGAAAGTAATAAAATGAGTACTCACACATATCTATGGTATGGTTGAGTATAGTCTCAAGTACAAGGAGAATGATTAATTATTCTATGGGAAATATTGAGTATATTGAGTTGTCATTGATGTCAAAGGGTACATGAGGCAGAAATTTTTTGATGTCAAAGGTGCATGGTAGTTAAGGCAAAAATATTTACCATGAGTTTGATAGCAAGCAATGGAAAAAATTCAAAGTAAGATATATGGGCATAATTCAAGGCAAGGTATATCTCCAAGATATTTTTCTAAGAGAAAAATTATAATATTTAAATGTTAAATTTAAATACTATGAAGAAGGACAAGGTTTAAAATTTTTTATTATAATTGCTTGAAAAATTTTTAAAGACCACAAGAGGAGGCAAAGGTTTAAAGATAAATATTTATTTTTCCAAGGGCCAAAGGTTTAAATATTATAATATTTAAATATTTTAGATTTAAAATATTATAATCAAAAGAAGGTTTAAAAAGAAAGAGCACCAAAAATTATTAGAGGCTATATGAAATTCAAAAATAAAAAAGAAAAACATGAGCATCGACGTCATTGTGAAAGGAGGCAATATGCATATAAATAATGCACTAAAATTGTTTTTTGGCTAATGTTTTTGAGTAGTGTTATTCGAAATCCTTTTGCATGTTGAAACTATGAATCACAAGAAGGAAGCACAAATTTGGTAGGAGGTGAAGTGAGGATAAGGAAAAGGTGTTGTATTATAGGTTTCAACTGGGTAGCTAGCCCAACTGGTCACTTGGCTAGCGCTAAGGCACTATAGGGGAGAAGGTCACAGGTTTGATTCACACAGGCACTATTTTGGTGGTAGAAACATTGTTTTGAGTGGCAACAAAGAGGAAGGTTTAAATTTATGTCATGCATTATTGTTGCTACCCATTGGGGTAGCCCAGATGGATGCCTAGATAGATCTAGGGCACCGTGGAGTAGGAGGTCACAGGGTCAATTCCTGCAAGTGCTATTTTGCAAGGTAAAGAAAGGAAATCATGTGCTTGGTGGAAGGTATGCATAATTTTTTTTGATTAAAATTAATTTACAAAGGTAATTCATACAACTATTTACATTATCAATAGAGCTCAAATAAGAGTAAATCACCATAAAACCCCATATAAGCTTTGTAAGGGAAGACCAGCTACTATGAAGTACTTCAAAATTTTTGGAAGAAAATGTTACATTAGACGAGAAGAGAAAAATATGGGCAAGTTTGATTCTAGGTGTGAAGAGGGTATTTTCCTTGGTTATTCCACTAAGAGCAAAGTCTATAGATGCTACAATAAAAGATCACATAAAATTGTGGAAAGTATAAATGTAAGAGTTGATGAAGAAATAGATCTAAGAGAACTAGATCAATAAATTATGTATGAAGAAGGAGAAAGTTGCAAAGAAGAAGAAGGTGAAGAAACTGAATAAGATGAGACACAAAGGGCACCACCTAAGACACCATACAGGTTTGTATAAAATAATCATCTGAGAGAACTGATTATTGGGAATCCAGATGAGAGATAAAAAAGGAGGAAGATAATAGGAATAGGTGAACATACAAATTTTTCTTTGCTATCCAATGTTGAGCCTAAGGATTTCAATGAAGCAAGTGAATGCAAATACTAGATTAAATAAATAGAAGAAGAGTTAGACCTAATAGAAAAGAGTGAAACTTGGGAACTTGTCCCACGTCCAAAATACGAGAATGAATTTGGCACCAAATGGATCTATAGAAATAAGTTGAATGAAGATGGTCAGGTTGTCAAAAACAAAGCAAGACTTGTGTGCAAAGGCTACGCATAAGTTGAGGGGATTGAATTTGAAAAAACATTTTCTCTCGTTGCACCTCTTAAATCTATAAGAATATTCCTGGCTTTCTCAATCTTCAAAAACTTCAATGTGTATCAAATGGATGTAAAATAAGCTTTTCTAAATGGTTACTTAGAGGAAGAGGTCTACATAGAGAAACCAAATGGTAGCCTGACAGATTAGCCAAAATATGTATGTAAATTAAAGAAAACTCTCTATGGACTAAATCAAGCCCCTAGGGCTTGGTACTCAAGATTAGATAAGTATCTCCAAGAACAGGGTTTCAAAAAAGGTATAGTTGATGGTAATCTATACATCAAAAATGAAGGAAATAACTTGTTGATTGTATTGGTCTATGTGGATGATATCATTTTTAGAGGCAGTAATGAAAATATGTGTCAAAAATTTGCAAAGTGTATACAAAATGAATTTGAGATGTCTATGCTTGGTGAGTTATCTTTCTTTCTTGGGTTGAAAATTTCACAATCAGATAAAGGTATATTTCTCTCTCAGACCAAGTATGTGAAAGAAATGTTGAAAAAAATTAGGATGGATGATTGCAATCCTGTGAGTACCCCCATGGTTACAGGATGTAAGTTAAGTAAATATGATGAGTCTCCTGAGGCAAATCAGATATTGTATAGATCCATGATTAGGAGTTTACTGTATGTCATAGCTACAAGGCTAGATATAATGCAGGCAGTTGGAGTGGTGGAAATATTTTAAGCTGCACCAAAATAAACACATGTATAGGAAGTTAAGAGAATTTTTAAATATTTGAAAGGTACTATGGGTTTTGGATTGTGGTACCCCAGGTGCAATAATTTCACTCTCATAGCATATACAGATGTGGATTGGGCAAGTAGTGTTGATGATAGAAAAAGCACAAGTGGAGGAGCATTCTTTCTTTGAGATTGTTTAGTCTCTTGGCTAATCAAGAAATAAGCATAAGTATCCTTATCCATTGCAGAAGCAGAGTACATTGCAACAGTTGCTTGTTGTACATAGGTTTTATGGATGAAGTAGACTTTTAGTGATTTCAAAATATAACATGATCATCCTATCTCCATACTATGTGATAATATAAGTACCATTAATATCTCAAAGAATCCAGTGATGCATTCAAGGACTAAGCACATTTTAATCAAATATCATTTTTTTAGAGAGTAAGTGACTAATCAGTAAGTCAAATTGGAATACATTACTACAAAGGAATATATTACTAACATCTTTACCAAGCCACTTCCAAAGGAAACTTTTGAGTATCTTAGAGGAAATTTGGGAGTAACTTCACTCCCATCTCAAAATTGATCACCTCAAGAAAAGGAGGTGGTGAGGGGGTTGAGCTAAGTGTATTATTTTTAGCCCCAATGAGCCCTCTGCCATTGATTTCAAATGGGGAGAATTCAGTAAGGAGGAGCATCTTGTCAAGGGGAGCAGATTTGAAACCCAATTACAATAAAAAAAATATTCTTTGTAGGGTTTCCATCAATGACAAAGGGGGAGATTTTTGGAAATATTAAGTATATTGAGTTGTCGTTGATGTCAAAGGGTACATGAGGCAAAAAAAAATTGATTTCAAAGGTGCATGGTAGTCAAGGCAAAAATATTTCCCATGAGTTTGATAGCAAGCAATGGAAAAAATTCAAAGCAAGGTATATGGACATAATTCAAGGCAAGGTATATCTCCAAGATATTTTTCTAAGAGAAGAATTATAATATTTAAATGTCAAATTTAAATATTATGAAGAAGGACAAGGTTTAAAAGGTTTTATTATAATTGCTTGAAAAATATTTAAATACCACAAGAGGAGGCAAAGGTTTAAAGACAAAGATTTATTTTTCCAAGGGCCAAAGGTTTAAAGATTATAATATTTAAATCTTTTAGATTTAAAATATTATAATCAAAAGAAGGTTTAAAAATAAAGAGCGCGAAAAATTATTAGAGGCTATATGAAAGTCAAAAATCAAAAATAAAAACATGAGCACCAAGGTCATTGTGAAAGGAGGTATTATGCATATAAATAATGCACTAAAATATTTGTTTGGCTAAGGTTTTTTTTGGTAGGTAAAAAAAAATTATTTACTTTTCGGGTTGAAGGGACCCGTCCCTATTACATTGGGCATGAACACTACCATCAAAACAAAATTGGCACATCCTGTGAAATTTGACAGTCTGGGACCCATCAACAGACATACATACTAAACAAACCAAACCAAAAAATAGTAGCATTCGGGGCTGAACCCCTACATATACCAAACACAAAATAGAATTGGGACCAATGTAATCGAAAGCCAGCCTATTGTCTACTGCCACCTTCCCACCGCTACTGGGACTCCTCCTTATCCTCCTCCTTAATGGTATCTTTCTGGTTTGAGGCGAGGAGGACCCTAATCACCATTGGGAGTTCCTGGATCTCACTAGTGGCGTTGGATAGGACTGAGCCCACCTCCTTGATGATGTTGGTAGTAGATTTAAGGTGGTCCACTACTTTGCTGATGTGCTTGAAGGTGGAGGATCACAACATATCCTCTGCACTATTGGTGGCCTCTTCATCTTCATCGATGATGACTTTGAGTGATTGGTGTGAACCATTTTTTCTCTTAGACTTCAACCAATGGGACTTCCTGCTCTTTTGGGAGGGACGGATAGCTTTTCATTTACTTCTCAAGCTAGGGAAGGGGGGTGCTGCTCCAAAGAGATAGGGTCCTTGGGAGTGGGGGCTGGGGTGGTCTCCCTCTTGCCACTGACCTGGGCAGGGGTGACATTATCCAGAGGATCATCACCAGGGGAGTCCGACTATGGAGGGGTCTCGACATAGGGGTTCACCTTGGCTTCATGAGTAGAGACGAAGGAAGGTTCAAGGCTCATGGGTTGGAATGAGGGCCTGCCAAAAGGTTGGTGAGCGAGGGTATGCTTATAGATGATAGAAAATAGACCTTGGTGGCGAGGGGGCTTGTACGACTTTTTATCCCTAAAATTCTTGATGGTAACAATGATGGATCAAAAGAGGAAATTGGGGATATTGATCGGTTTAACATCGTGAAGATGGTTAACAAAAGCAAGGTGGTAGGCATGCAAGGGGCTATCAGGGTTATCAATAGCTAGGAACTGGATCATGGGGACAACCGTAGTGTCCCACGGGTGGGGAAGGGAAGACCGGACCACACCCCCCTTCTCCCAAACTAGGTCCTTCCCTTTATCAAGGAAGTGCTCAATTTCATCCTTGAAATTGTGCTTGTCCCTTCTAACAAACCTTCCTTTGGAAGCTAAACCAAAAATTTCAGCAATAATATGAACACTTACCTCAAAGCGAACCCCATGGACTTGAACCACACCATTATCCCAAGAGCTAACAAAATCATTGGTTACTTGATTGTCGATGTTGCTGAAGAGATTAAAGAAGAGTATGAGCCCCTTAGGATCGATCAATGCTTTGATCACAGGATCGAGCTAGATATTCGAGGGTTTGATGATGGCCATAATGCTAGACACTTTAGAATGATAGAGCTATTGTAGTGGCCTCTGTCACATTAATTATGGAAACATCAACAAAAAACCATAGGATGGTTTGGCCAAAGACTATAAAGTCGAAGCCTTAGGCAAAGGGGGCAGCCAAGAGGATGCCTAAAAACTAAATGGATATGGGAACAACAAATGAGGTGGCTGACCTTATAAATAATTGAGGACATGGGGGGTGTTGGGGCATGGGCTAGGAGATGAACTACCAGAATGGAATGGAAATGGAGGGTGAACGAGGCAGGCAGAGAATGGCGCATAAGGGGAAGTAAGGTGGGGGGGTGACGAGAGGACAATGAGGAATGGGGAAAATGAGGGTGAAGGGGCGAAGGCATGAGGGGGGCAGAGGCCAATGAGAGGAACTGGTAGCTTTGACATGATCATGGTAGCCCACATGATTAACCGTACCTATGACACTATGGGAAATGATGAAAGGATTTAAAACACAAACTTCCTTGGTGTTGAAAAACACCTTTGGTGTTAAGCTTATGTCTTTTGCGCAACACAAGCTGCTATTTGAAAATTTTCTCCACATCTACCATATGCCACCTTGTTCGCCTCTCTGAACACATGTTGGATTGTGTTGCGAGAGCATTGTCTGAGGGAAGTTTGATAATATTGGATGATGCTTCGGATGTTCCAACCTCCACTATTGTTGTTTTTAATGTGGTTAACCACATTTAGCGAATCTCCTTCAAAAATAATGGGGGTGGTCAAATCCTTGCTCACCTCGATGCTTCTCCATAGGGCCCAAGCTTCAGTGTAGTTGTTGGTCTAGACCCCTAAGTTTTTAGCGAACGCCTTGATGATATTGCCTTCATGGTCCCTGATGACCCCTCCCACCCCAGCGTCCCTAGGATTGCCTTTGGATGATCCATCAAAGTTTACCTTGAGCCATCCTAGGGGGGAGGATTCCACTTGGTATTACTTTTGGTGCTAGTGGGAATCTGGGCTTTGGAGCACTCAGTGGAAACCCCTAGAGTCTTGAGCAAGGACAACTCCATCCCAGACATAGGTGAGTTTGGCATAGGGAATTAGGCTAGCATTTTTTATTGCAAAGCATAAAGCTCTATTGGCCACAGCTTCTAGGTCTCTAAGATGGTCACTGAAGATGCGACTATTACGCTCGAGCTAGATTTACCATGTTGTGTGGTGCAATAGGGCTTTCCAAAGGAACTTGAGCTTTGGGTTCCGAAAGACAGTGGGCCACTGATTGAACAGGTCAGGGATAGACTTGGGCCATACCCAATTGACCTAAAACTTGCTGATCAGGGAGGAAAACACATCGAAGGCAAAGGGGCAATCGAGCAAAATATGTTGGGTGGACTCCCATGCCTGAGAGCAGAGATAGCACCTATTGGGGACAATGATACCCCTTTTGATCAGATTGTCAGTGGTGAGGATCCTATTGTGGACCATGAGCCAGCAGAAATGGGCTACCTTCAGGATGAGATGCTTGAGCCAGATGGTCCTAGCTATGGTAGGGCTGTTCATGGTGTTGGTTCTTTTTTGTGATTTTTTTGACAAAAGAAAAGTAGATTTCATAGATAATTGCCCTTCATTGGTACCTTTCTAGAAGAGCTTATCTGCCATCTGAGTTTCAGGGATAAATTTTGCCCTGAAAATAGCCTGAAGGGCAGACTTGGCTCTATCTAAGACCACATTTTTAACTCTGAAATGGAGTTGCTTCCACCTACAGCTGTCATGATTGTTAGTAATGAAGTCTACCACTTTAGGCCCAAATATGCTATCGGTGAGATGCTTAATTGCTGCAATGTCAGGGTTAGTGATGAGAGCCTCATCCCTAGCCCAAGGATCATACCAAAAGTCAATGTCCTTACCATCTCCAAGCTGCCACCTGATCCCTTGCTGAAGAAGGTGTTTGGTTTGGGTTATGGACCACCAAAAATGGGACCCAATGCTAGGAGTCCCTTCATCCTTGAAGGAGTGTTGTTGTAGGTACTTCCTCTTAATGATAGAAACCCATTCCAAGTTTACATTGGTGACCACCTTCCAAGCCTGTTTGGCTAGGAGGGCCTGGTTCATCAGGTTGATCCTACGAAGTCCAAGCCCGCCTTTGTCTTTTGGAGTGCAAACTTTGTCCCATGCCATAAGATGGAACTTCTTGTGGTTGTCTGGCCCTCCCCAAAGGAAGCGCTTTTGGATTTTTTCTAAAGCTTCACCTACAACCACTGGGATTTTGAAAATAAAAAGGAAATATACCGGGATGCTTTGAAGGACAGACTTCACCAGGGTGGCTTTGCCTACTTGAGAGAGGAGAGCCCCTTTCCATCCTGCCAGTTTCTTATGAAATATCTCGGTGATATTGTTCCACATAGACTTGGATGGTCTCCCCTGAAACATTGGTAGGCCAAGATAGGTGGTCGGGAGAGTAGCAATGGTGCATCCCAGGATGTTCACAATCTTGGCTTACCATTTCAATGGGGTGTTGATGAAGTAAATTTTGCTCTTGGTGAAGTTGATTCGTTGCCCTGTAGCTTCCTCGTAGAGATTGAGGATGTATTTGATGATCTTGGCTTCAGAAATAGAGGTTGTAGTAGCCAACAAGGTGTCATCCACAAACTACTGATGGGTCGATGGCTAGAGATTGGACACAACCTTAATGCCAGTGATCAGACCTCTTGAGCAAGCAACATTGATAGCCCTTCCCAGGCTCTCAGCCAAGATAATGAAAAGGATGGGAGAGAGGGGGTCCCCTTGTCTCAGACCTCTAGTGTTGGGGAAATAACCTGCCATCGAGCCATTGACAAGAACTAAAAACCATGATGAGGAGATGCATTGCGAGATTAGCTCAACCTAGGTTTCATGGAAACCAAACTTTAGGAGGACTTTGGCCAGAAAGGCCCGATCCACTCTGTCGAAGGCTTTATTCATGTCCAACTTTAGGAAAAAGGTAGATTTGTTGGAGTTGTGGGTCGAGTGGATGAGCTCATGAATGGTGATGACTCCGTCAACAATATTTCTACCCTTGATAGTACTTCCTTGGTAGGGATCAATGATGGAAGGGAGGATGCCTTTGAGTCTATTGGCCATGGCTTTGGATAGGATTTTATAGATGACATTGCATAGGCTGATGGGTCGGTAATCAGACAGGGACTTGGAACTGGGTCCTTTGGGAATAAGAGCGAGGAAGGTGGAATTAACATCCCTAGGGATGGATCTAGAGTGCTGCATTTTAGAAATGGCTTGGCATAGATCGGGGCCAACGATGTCCCAGTAGGTTTGGAAAAATCTTGGGGGAAAACCGTCCGGGCCAGGGGCTTTGTCTGGCTGCATGGAGAAGAGGGCTTGGTGGATTTCCTTAGGGTTTAGAGGGCTAAGGAGCAAATCGTTCATGGCATCGAAGATGGTTTTGGGGATGTTCTCGAGGAGGGAGTCCGAAGCTTGGCTAGAAGAAGAGGAGTGGGAACCAAGGAGGGATTCAAAATGATAGACTGCTTCTTCCCGGATCTGGTGGATGTCTAAAGTGAACAAACCATATTGCTTCAAGAGACATGTAATCCTATTAGCTCCTCTGTGCCTGAGAGTGGAAATGTGAAAAAACTTGGAGTTGGAGTCTCCTTCCTTAAGCCACAATTGTCTAGATTTTTGGTGCCAAAAAATCTCTTCTTTCCTCAGGGTATTGTGGTAATCCGACAACAAGGACCGCTCCTCAGTTCTCAGGTTGTCATCCCCCTGACCCTACTGAAACCTGTTCTCAATCTGGAGGAGCATGTTCCTGATGTTTTATTTATTTTCAAAGATGTTTCTGAAGGTTTCTCTATTCCAGACCTTCAACTTTGCTTTAACCGCCCATAATTTCTGAGTTAGCTAGCTTGTAACAATCCCAGGGAAACTTTCCCCCCACCATTCAACAATCTGATCTTTGAGGTCTGGATGTTGGGTCCACATTGACTCAAAATAGAAAGGGGTTTTGAACTATGATCGATTGGCAACTTCAAAAATCAAGGGACTGTGATCAGACCCAATCTTTAGAAGTACCTGCAAGCTAGCATCTCCAAATAGGGGGAGTGCTTCCTGAGATAGGAGAAAATGGTCAAGTCTCTCTTGGATGAGATCTTTGCCCATTCTTATGTTGGTCCAGGTGAACTAGGACCCTCTCAACTGGACATCCATGAGTTCATTTGTGTCTACAAACTGAGCGAAGTTGCCTATGGATTTGGAGGTTATCACATTCCCACCTCTCTTCTCTAAGGGATGTAATGGGGTGTTGAAGTCCCCAGCTAGAATCTAGGGGATGTTTTTGAAAGCTTCTCTCATCTGGGTGAGGTTGTTCCATAGGGCCGATCTGTCCTACGGGCTATTAGGCGCATACACATTCGTCATAACCTAGGAGTGCTGGGTGTTAGCATCATGGAAGTAGATGTTGGACAGACATCCTTCACCTGAAATGACTCTCCCTTCCACCTTGGTAGGGTTCCAGAGATAGAGGAGTCTGCCTGAGGTACCAGAAGTAGGGGTAAAGGCAAACTCACATTTTCTCCAGATAGCCTTGGCAACTTTAGGTGACCAATGCTCACCTAATTTGGTTTCTTGAATAAGAAAAATAGTGGGATTTGATTCCTTCAGCATAGTAGCAACCAATATTTGTTTGGCTACCCCATTTAACCCTCTCGCATTCTAGGAGAGGATTCTCATTTGGAAATTTTGGAGGGTTTTTTTCCCCCTTTGCCTTGCTATGCAGGGGGTTTGGATCTCTTAGTTTCTTCCCTGTTGGGTATTCCTAGTTCCTGGAATAGGGTTCATTGGGTGCCATTGGCAATGTCCTCTATTGTATCTCTGCTCCTCAGGTCAGCCCTAGAGGGCCTACCCTTTTTTCTATCACCTCCCACATCTATTTGGGATCTTTTGAAGCTTCGGGTCTGTTTAGGGCTCCATGCTTCTAGGGACTCATGGGAGGATTCACCACTATCAACTTTGACATCATGAAACTTAGATGGGGAGTGGGGCAACCCAATCCCATTGGGTGGAGAAGACCTGGGCTAGGGTTTTGGAGACTTGGGGGATTTGAGAAGGGGCTCTGGGACTCAGGGCCAATATACATCGAGGAATTAGGGCACGGGGGTGGGGATGGGAGATAGGTTTTCTAGGGGATATTTGCCTTTGGAAGGGGTTGGTTCATTTGGTCTGGGGTAGGGGTTTCCTCGCAAAGGAGCTCCTCATCATAGTTTTTAGCATTACGACCAAAATTATTGAGTAAACTAAACTTATTGGAGAAGGTAAACATACTACTTGCCTTATTCATGTCATCGACTGGAGGAGCGAGGGCCTGCTGCTTGCCTTTGAAATTTTGGCTTTGACCTGCTTTGGTTTTCATCTTCTGGGTATTTCTGGGGGCCGATCGGAGCGACATCTAGGCTTGGATCTGTGCACTTTTTAGAGTCGAGCACTGGATGGGGAGATGCCCTTGTGAGTGGCATTCAGTGCAGAATGCGGGTTTGTTTTCGTACTCCAATGGTTGGCTTCGATGAAAAGACCCATAAATCAGGTTAACATGATCCGGGAGCTGGGTCTCCAAATTGACATTAACACATGTGAGGCTTGCATCAATCTTGATCGAGCATGGGTTGTCAGATCGATAGTCACGAGTTCCCCAATCGCTCGAGCTATCCCTTGTAGCACATCCTCATGGAAGAAGTGTGAGGGTAGATTTGGGAGCCGAACCCATATGGGAGCGCAATTGATGTTCTAGGACTCCGAGTCGAAGTCTGCTCCCCATTTATGAAGGAAGAGACTTCTCCTTTCGAAGAACCATGGACCCCCTGATAATATACGATCTGCGTCTTCCTGCGTGTTGAGGCGTATCATGAAGAACCCTCTGGACATAGCTAGTAGTTCTAGGCATCCCCTGGTTTTCCACTTTATCGCCACCTAGCGACAAAGCGAATCCATGTCGGGTCTTCCTCCCACAAATTTCCCTATGAGGGAAAAGGAGTCTAGGGTAGCATAGTCTTCCATTACTTCTACCAGATAGAAAACATCGCAGCCCTGAGTGATGAAGGTGTGTGGTGCCATAGGCATGGGTTTAGGCTTCCCCGTGAGTGCTTCTACAAATGTTCTCGACCTAGTTTTACTATCACCCGCCTCTATTTTATCCGGAGGGTCTTTCCCCCATGAGCTCCATTCCCATCTTTCGGTGCTCCCAGAGCACTTCTGCCTGTTGTTTCGGTTCCTATCCCTTGGTCGGTGCTTTCATCACTGGTGCTATTGGCGCGTGCTCACGATCCACCTCCTTGGAGCTTACTCCCGCTTTTTTGCTTCCCTCCCATTACATAATCAAAATTTGGAATTTCACTCACCAACTCTCCTCACTTCCTATTTTGCTAATGTTTTTGAGTAGTGCAATTTGAAATTCTTTTGTGCATTGAAACTACGAATCACAAGAAGAAGGGAATGCAAATTTTGGTAGGAGGTAAAGTGAGGATAAGGACAAGGTGTTGTGCTATAGGTTTCAACTAGGTAGCTAGCCCAACTGGTCGCTTGGATAGTGCTAAGACAATACAGGGAAGAAGGTCACAGGTTCTATTCATACAAGTACTATTTTAGTGGCAGAAACATTATCTTGAGTGGCAGTAAAGAAGAAGGTTTAAATTTACGTTGTGCATTATTGTTTCTACCCACTGGGGTAGCCCAATTTGAAGCCTAGCTAGCTCTAAGGCACCGTGGATCAGGAGATCATATGGTCAATTCCTAAAAGTGTTTTTTTGTAAGGCAGATAAAGGAAATTTGGTGGAAGGTATGCATAAATTTTTTTGATTAAAATTAATTTACAAAGGCAAATCGTTCGTTGGGCATATTGAATATAAAGGGGGCATAATATTTTGTTTTAAATTTTATTTAGAAGGGAGTCATAAGGTGTAATAAGTATTATTTTTTATTGTAATGTTTGCATGAGGAAAATAGACATAAGGTGAGTTGGGTATTATTTGAAAGGTGCATTTTTAGAAAGGAGAGATAAGGTGTATTTGTGATTATTGTTATTTGTATTTTTACATTATTAGAAAAGGAGGTATAAGGTGTATTTTGGTTTATATTTAATTGTATTCTTGCATGATAGAAGAAGGGAAATTTGAGGGTTTGTTTATTATGAAAAGCTTTATTTTGTGAGACCAAAAAGGAGTTATAAAGTATTATTTTCAAGCCTTTTTGTGCACATATTTTGAGAAGGGTTTTTAATGTATGAAAAGGAGATTTGCTAACTTGTTTTTGAAGTGGCAAAAGAAAGGAAAATTATTTTTCAGACAGATTTTCAAGGCACAACATCATCAAGGCAATTTTGAGGTATGGTGATCTAATTCTTTCCTAAGGTGGTTTTTGGTTGAAGAAAATATATTAAGTTGTCATATGTTTGGAGGCATAAGGATTGATTGTTTGAGCATTGCTTGGATTGAAATTGGAAAATATTATAGATCAGATTTATGAGTAAACCTATGCATTGTTTTGAATGATATTGGGAATGAAAGTGCAAAATATTATAGATCATATTTATGAGAAAACCTATGCATTGTTTTGAATGATATTGGGAATGAAAGTGCAAAAGTTATAGATCAGTTTTGTGTGCAAATTTAAGCATTGAGTGTGATTGATTTTGGGAGAAAATTTGCAAGGGTTATAGGCCAGTTTTGTGAAGCAAACTTATGCATCATTGTTGAATAAAATTGGAATATATGTGCAAGGGTTTGAGAATAAAGTTGTGCATCATTGTTGAATGAAATTGGGAATATATGTGCAAGGATTTGTGAAGCAAAAGTGTGCATTGGTTTAGATTGGTTTTGGGAGCACATAAGAGGGTCAATCATCAAGTGCTAGACTAGAGCTATCTTGTGAATGCAATAAATGTGAGACATGTGAAAGTGATAGACTTAATGAATGTGAAAGAACATATTGAGTATTTGTAGTGCATATCATTCTTCATATGTTCATGAAGATAAAATAATTCTGGGTAGAATATGTCTGAATTACTTTAGTCAAAGAAATAACTTTTGAGAAGGATATAAGAATTGTTTGTATACAAGATTTATGAAGATTTAAGCAAGCCTTATGAGTAGGTTTGGAGAAAATTTGAGCAAATTTGAGAGCAGGTTTTGGAGAAAATTTGAGCAAGCCTTGTGTGTAGGCTTGGAGTAGATTTGAACAGAGTTGAGAGTAGGTTTTGGAGTAAATTTGAGCAAGCCTTGTGTGTAGTCTTGGAGCATATTTGAGCAGAGTTGAGAGCAGGTTTTGGAGCAGATTTGAGCAAGCCTTGTGTAAAGGATTGGAGTATATTAGAGCAAATGGGATTGGTGTCTCATGTGGATAGAGGTCCACAAACCAGAGCAAAGGGGATTGGTGTCTCCTGTGGATAAATATCCATGAAATAGAGCAAAGGGTATTGGTGTCTCCTATGGATAAAGTTCCATGAACCAGATCAAATAGAATTGGTGTCTCTTGTGGATAGAGGTCCATGAACTAGAGCAAATAGGATTGATGTCTCCTATGGATAGAGGTCCACAAACCAGAGAAAATGATATTGGTGTCTCCTATGGATAGAGGTCCACAAACCAAATGAAATGGGATTAGTTTCTCCTATGGATAGAGGTACATGAACTAGAGTATAGGGGATTGGTGTCTCCTATGGATAGAGGTCCATGAACTTGAGCATAGGGGATTGGTGTCTCCTTTGGGTTGGTGCCCATAAACATTGTAATAGAGAATTGGTTCCCAAGATATTTGTTGATAAAATTTATAAAAAATATTTTCTTCGTGGATGTATCCCACATTAGGTGAACAACATTAAATTTGTGTCTCTTATGTGTGTGATGATTTGTGCATTGTTTCATTGTTGAAATTGATAATATTGGATAATACTGCTTTAGAAAAAAAGTAAAATTTTTATCTTATATTGTTCACCCCCTCTCAGTATAAGCTTGTGTTAGTCTCAAGTAAAAGGAGAATGATTAATTATTCTTGATAGGGTTCATGGATATAAACTATGTAGGTTTCATTAATGATAAGAGATCGACTTCTAGATATGTATTCTTTTTAGTAATAGGTCCAATTTCTTAGGAAAGTAAGAAGCAATATATTGTTGCTCACTCTTCCATTGAGGTTGAATATCATGATATAGGAGGATTTATATACAAGGTGATTTGGTTACATTACATCTTATTAGGGATGGTAATCCCAAAAAATAAACTAATGATCCTAAGTCATGACAATAAAAAATAAATAAAACTTGTTTGCAATCTAGTTTTTATAAACGCATATAACACATTGGGGTTTAGTGTCATTTCATACACAAAATTTTTCAAGAACACAACATACAAATTCTGATGTGGAAAACACTCTTAACAGACAACATGAAATGGCACAAATGAAAATTGAGAATTACATTAATCAAAAACATATTTATAGGTATGTCTACCTTTACAAGTCGGTATTTAATATGCATGATCCATGTGAGTATTAAATACAATACATCATGATCCATGTGAAAAGGGGTAATATTAGAGAATATAATATTAATCCCTATCATTCCTTCCCATTGTATAAGCATTGGTCTCCAATGCATTCAAAAGGGAAGGAAAATATTAAGCCATATAATTGTGAGGAAGCCAACGAGCCTGATGTGGATGTTATACGTGATGGCCAATAATATAGGAAGTGTAATAACCTTGACATGTGGTACGTATCTTGGTGTCAAAAATATGGTCTTCCTCCAATGGAAGCTATAAATTAGGTACATCTTATGGATGACTAATTATTGGTTCAATATCCAAAGTAGACTCATGGTACAATCGAAGTAAGTCAACATTGACAACATCATGGATGCCCAAGTGTGTTGGAAAATCAAGATGAAAATTATTATTGAACACCTGTTGGATTATAGTGTAAAGCCCATAATGAAGAGGTTTGATCTTGCTATGTGCCTTCTCTAGAAACTTGCGACGATCAAGGTACAACCAAAATATTTCTCCCACATAGAAAGAATGTGGAACACGATGACAATCCATGGCCTCCTTCTACTACTTTTGGATCTTATACAAAATGTAAACAACCTTGTACTGGAGCTGCTGTAAATACTAAATGAGAGAGTGAGCTTTGTCTTGTTCTTTGTTCATGTGGACTATGTTAAGGGATGAAAGTAACAAGGGTAACTCATATGGAGAAAGAGGTTGAAAAACTAGACACACCTCAAATGGGAAATGACCTATGGATAATGAACAACCCTATTGTACACATGCTCAATATGATTTAGAATCAAATCCCACTTAGATAGACTCGAATGATGGAAAACATGTAGACTTTGAACAAGTGTATGATTGATGACTTTTGTTTGACCATCTAAATATGGGTGAAAGGTTGTGGAAAAATTAAGGGACACACCTAATAATTTCCACAAATAACACCAAAAGTGATCAACAAATAGAGAATCATGATCTGACACAACACTTGTGGGAAGACCAAAGGAATTCCAGATGACATCAAACAAAATTTGGGTTAATTCGGTAGTAGAACTAGTTTTGCAACAAGGAATGATCCTAGTCATCTTACTAAATCAGTCCACTATGACAAATACACAATCATGTTGACGGATAGTCATAGGGAAACCATTGAAAATATTCATAGATATAATTTACTATAGATAAGAGGTAATGGGCAGGGGTATACTAAGACTAAAATTGTGATTGGATGACTTGAAACAACTACAAAAGACACACTATTTCAAGTACCCTAGAACATCATGCTACATGTGGGACCAATAGAAGAATATCTACAAATGATGAAGAGTTTTTTGTTTACAAAAATGACCACCATAAAGTGTAGAATGATCTTCTTTCAATAGAAAATGTCTACTCTTAGTAGGAACGTATATTTTATTGATACAGTAAAGCAAACCCTCCTTGAGGTGGAAATCTTTAAATGGAAGTAAATTTGAGGAGGTGGGATGTTGTAAATACTGATAAATTGTGGTAAAATCAAGGTCATGAGGGTACTCGTAAGACCAAGACTAAAAACCCAAATGAGAGGTAGTAACCATGGTTAGAACATGAATAGATGGTGGTCGGCTGAGACAATCGATAATATAATTTTGGCTACCTTTTTTATACTTGATGACTAGGTGAAATTGTTGAAGGTAGGAGGCCCATTTCATGTGGTGTGCATCTTGAATCTTTGTTTGTGATTGGAGAAACTGTAAAGGCAAATGGTTAGTGTGCATAATTTTATCGAGAGATAGTGATGCCAATATTTGATAGCTTGTACTAAGGTATATAGATCCTTATCATATGTGGAGTAGTTCTCTTTTTTTGTGGATAAAGACTTAGAATGATAAGCTATATGATGGCCATTTGTTTTTAGAACAACACCAAGGGAAAACTGAGAGGCATCAGTTTCTATTTCAAAAGGTTGTCTAAGATCAAGAATAGCTAAAATAGGAGTAGAACAAATCTTATCCTTCAGAGTGGCAAACACATGATTGTGAGTAGTAGTCTAATGAAAAACATGTTTTGCCTTAGTCAAGGAATGCAAAGGAGCAGCAATGATGGAATATCCTAGAATGAATTTATGGTAGAATTTGACAAGGCCAAGAAAAATCCGTAGCTTAGTTATATTTGTGGGAGAAGGCCATTTTAGAACTTCTACTTTGATAGGATCAACTTGGATACCTTTGACATTGATGATGAATATAAGGTATGAAATGGATGTTTCCCAAAGGAACATTTCAGTAAACCTACATACAACTAATTTTTTTGAAGAATTGAAAGAACATGCTCAATATGTTGCAAATGTGCCTACTAGATGGTGTAAAATATCATAATATCATCTAGATAGATAATGACATATCTATATAAGAACTCATAGAATACTTCATTCATTAGCCTCATAAATGTAGTAGGAGCATTAGTTAGACCAAAGGGCATAACCAACCATTCAAACAATCCCATTTTGGTCTTGAAAGTTGTTTTCCATGTATCCTCATCCTGTATGCAAACCTAATGATAGCCACTTTTAAGATCAAGTTTGCTAAAAAAATTTGCACCTTGAAGTTGATCTAACAAGTTGTCAATGCGAGGAAGTGGATACCTATTTTTAATAGTGATTTTAGTGAGTGCTCTAAAATCAATACAGAAACACCAAGTACCATATTTAATTAGAACAAGAAGAATAGGTGAGGCACAAGAAGATATGCTTGGTTTGATGAAACCCTTATCTAACAATATTTTTTCTTTATCTCATCATATTAGAAAATGGATTGCCTATACATTGGTACATTTGGAAGAGGTGTTGCTGGAATTATTTCAATATTATGATTAATTAACCTTTCAAGAGGCAAAGAAGTGGGTTCCTAAAAAACACTCTCATACTTTTACAATATTTTATCTACTTGTGTGTGATTACTACTTTTAGACATTTTTGCTTTTGCTTGTTGTTCTTGTGGGTAAATTAAGATTAGTGCAAGGGCTTGTGCTTGATTAGTGGCTTTCTTGGCTTGGTAAAAATTAAGTAGAAGATTATTGGTTTGCTTTTTGGATTCAATGGGATAGTGCTTTTGATCTTTTTGTAGTGTACAAGTGTTTTTATATGCATCATATGTTGCCCTCCTATCATATTGGTAAGTTTTACCCAGAAGTAACCCACAACAATCCATTTGTGTGACATCACACATGACAATCCTAAAACTTGGGGCCAAATGCAAATGTAATGTTGCACACATGTGTAATTTATGATATGATGTTGCTATCCTTCCACCCAAGAGATTAGGGTTTAGGATGTTTAGATATTAGGATCTTGAGCCTATCGACAATGGACTTGGCAATCAAATTATTTTGCAAGCCATTATCAATTATACAATCTACTACAAAGTTATGGAGTAAGTGAGCATGAGTGAAAAATAGATTATCATGGTCACTTCCTATGGAATGTTTATTCATGAGTGTTACATTATTTAGTTGCCCTCTCAACTCTTCATAAATATTTTCTTATCCTATAGTATTGATGGGGTTATCACATGTATCCTTATCAAACTATACAAAAATATTTTTCTTCTTTTGTAATTGAGGACATTGATTTTTATCATGTCCTTACCTCTTACAATAGGTACAAAAAGTTTTAGTGGGAACATGAGAGAATGAAGAAGAAGAAGAAAATGAATTTTTAGAAGAATGAGATAGATGAGAAGTGGGAGTAACAAAAGAAGAAGAGTTAGAAGGTCTCTTGTGTCCTTGTTGTTCAGTGTGTAAATATTCTATAGAACCACCTACAAGGTAGCGAGGCTCCCGATGTTGTGCCATGAAATTATCCTTTGTGAGTTGTGCATGCTTGAAGGCATCATCCATTGTGGTGCAAGTAGTGTATTTACATCTCTATAAAAGTGTAAAAGAAGACCACTTTTAAAATTTGCAAACAAGACATCATCAAGATCTAAAATGCCAAGTAAGACTCGAAGGTGATTTAAATGATGAATGAAATATTGTATAGATTACCTTTTGCCTTAACAGAGGCATAACCATTGATTCAGTAAATCTTCCTCATAATTTGATGGATAAAATGAGGCTTTCAAGACTTTGACCATATCCTCCCATGTACAAATTGAATTTTGACGATTGGCAATGAGGACTTTGGCGATGTTGGAAATTTTGAGCTTGGTAAAGGGAACATTTTCATCATCGAGGGTGCGAGTATATTAAAACTAGGATTCCATGTTAAGGATACAACTATTGAGTACATCAGGGTCTCAGAAGCCTTCATATATTTTTACTTCACACCATGGATGAGAAGCATGGGAGGAGGAAGAGTGGATTTACTGCATCATGGCAGTGATTTCAGCCAATTTCTTTGCAAGGTCTATGCTTGCGACCATTGGTCTACTAGGAGCTAGTTCACTAAGCAAACAAAATGAAATATGAAACACAAGAAAAAAAAATGTTTTGCAACTTTTTAGTGGGCCCTCCCTCTCTAATTGAACCAAGGACTTGATTTCAAGTGTAATGGTTAACAGGTTTTTGAACCAACTGCTCACAATGGTTACATTGCGAGAATAAACTACCAATGGTCATAACGGTCATAAATTTGTGAGATTCAACTGCCAATGGTCAATACGTGCATGAACCAATAGCCAATGGATAACTCACAATGGACAATAGTTAATGAACAACTCACAATGGATAGTAAGATGCATAACAACTAATGGTTACCAAGGCACATGAAAATCAAGGGACAGTAAGGTGCACAATAGTCAATGAATAGTTGACAATAGATAATAGAGTGCACAACAACCAACATACAACAACCAATGATAAATAGGTTGCACGAAAATCAAGGAGATAGCAGACCGCTAGGTAGTAGACGATAGAATAGTAGTTGAATGAGTGACAAAATCAAGGAGCCAATGGATTGAAGACAATGTAGGGAGTGAACAAAAGGTGGAGGGAGACCAATTGAAGGGAAAAGGTATCCAGCGTAAGCTAGCTACCACAATATAGCATGCAAGCATTTAAAAAATGCATAATGCGTTCACTATCTAGAAAATGTGGGATAAAACACGAAATATGTGTATCCTATAGCAATGCATCCGCTCGACCAGTGATCTAAAAGATGATGTCAAAAAGATTGATTTTGTTAAAACCTTAGGAATAAGTTTTATTCCCATGTTGGAACTTCTCTTGCCTACCAAAAAACATAAAGATGTGTCAGAAATTATTTTGAAAATGCTCAAAATAGATTTTACCTACCGAAAAGTATAGAGAGCAGTTACAGACTTACCAGGAATTGCTAAAAACATTAAAATAATGTTGAAAAAAAAAATATGGATCACTATGATGCTCATCGAAAATGATCTGGGCTAGAACATCGAAACACAACGGTGATCGCTAGCGATGGAGCAGATATTGAACCACTACATTTTTGTTTGCCATCGATGAGAGCAAGAGTGATGACAACCAATGGATAATGACAACGTGTGATGTGAGGTGATGAGCCAAGTCTATTAAAAGAGACAAACTCACCAAAAAGGATGATGAGTAGGTTTGGAATACAAGATATGAGCATCGACGATGGATAATATTTGCACGAAGAACAATGAATAAAGTGATCAAACATGCACCAAAAAATCATCCAAAAAGGAGATCACCTCCAAAGATGTAAGGATTTGCTACGCAAGAAATATTAGAAGATGACAAATCCAAGATGAATGTTTGGATCAAGAGTTGAGGTTCGGGAGTCAAAGAGACCCCATCTAGCTAAGGGTTGGGATTTATAGGGACGCCAATTGAGAGTTTTCAAAAACAAGAGTGCTCGAAGGTGTTCATAGAAGGAAAAGAATGTTCACCACTCAAGATCCATGGGTTGGTTTTCTCATTCCTTTCTAAACCAATCTGGTCTCGGGAAGAGGATACTCTCCAAACCCTTGCACCTTGCTCTGATACCAATTATGTAGGAAACATTCCTAATACACAAATGAAAACTGAGAATTGCATTAATCAAAAATATATTTATAGGCATGTTTGCCTTTACAAGTCAACATTTAATACGCACGATCCGTGTGAGTATTAAATGCAATACATCATGATCCATGTGAAAAGGGATAATATTAGAGAATATAATATTAATCCCTATCAAATTTAATTGTATCCTACAAAGGAGCAACATGCAAACATTTTGATGGTCTCTTATACATGTATAGTTTGAAATTTAAAAAAAAATTGTTGTATGTACTTTGATTGAGCATTAATGTAAAAGGGGAGAAATATTATGAATATTACATCATGCTAATGTATGCACCTTATTATTGTGAAGGTTATGGAAATTTGAAAAGTAATAACTCCCAACCTCGTACCTTCTTGATTTTACATTTATATACTTCTATCACAACAATGTAAATGTTAATCACAATGTTCAAATTCTTTGTGTTTCTAATAGGATTATTCTATGACGAAAATAGGGAGCCAACCTAAATTGGGAGGTTGGAGAATACATTGGCTATCCCTTCCAATTTTGTTTAAACTTGAATTGGGGTGCAAATTTCACTTAAAATTCAAGACAATCCCCCAATTTTAAAGTCACTATAGGTTTTTCCTAAGGCCTTAACATTTCATTGGTTAATAGTTCAAAGTAATATTCTAATAAGAGAGAGTTTACAAAGAAGATATCATGGACCTTTCACATGTGCCTTGTGAGAGAAGGATTTAGATATATTATATCATTTACTTGTTCCTTTTCTCACACCATTTGGGGCTACATTCTTTAAAATATGAGAATATATTGGGTATCTCCATCAACATTGAAAGAGTTGATGAAAAGCTGGATTAATTATTTTAAAGCTAAAGCATTATGTATTCTGTGAAGGATTGGTCCTACCATTATTTGTTAGATTTTATGTCTTAAAAGGAATAATAGAATTTTTTTAAATAAATCTTAAAACCATGCTCAAGTTTGAAATCGTATTATTGCCTCTCTTGTATAATGTTTATAGATATGGGCAAACAATAGACTTTTGAAAGGATCGGTGGGTGAGAGCTGAGGAGTTATCCCAGAATCCTCGTTTGGCTAGGATTCAAGAGCATATGGAGCAACATATTGGAAAGAAGGTTGCAAATTATATGTGGCAGGATATAAATATCAACGGTGGAAACACATCGTAGTACAGGGTTTTGAAGCAGAGTCTGAAGAGCTTTATAACATTTTAACTCAGCAAATTATTCCCTCTGGAGAGGATGAAGATCACATTGTTTGGGTTGATACTGAAAGTAGTGACTTCACAGTTAATACTGCCTATAATTTGCCTTTCAATGTGGAAGGTCAACAATTTCAACCGAGTTTGGTTTGGATCAAAGGCTTAATTCCTAAAATATCCTTTTTTTCATGGCTGGTGATTCAAGGAAAAATCCTCACTATGGACAATATGTTATCCAAAGGTATGGTTATTGCTAACCGTTGCTACAGATGCAAGGCATGATGGGAGACAACCCAACACTTGTTTCTAGAGTGTCCGGTAGCGGAGTCCATCCTGGATGAACTTTTCTAAGCCTTTAGGATATCGTGGGTTAAGCCTGCTCTTATATCCGAAGTGTTCCATCAATGGCCTCAACCCTTTGTTAGCCTAAAACTTAATTACCTATGGAAAATCTGTTGGCATCATTTTCTCTGGCAGATTTGTCTAGAAAGGAACCATAGAGCCCTTAAGGATACCATTCACAACCCAAAAACCATCCTCAACAGGATTATTGTCTTTGCAAAAAAAAACCTTAGCACCTTAGTGGATGAGAACCACTCAATTCCTCCCCAAGAAAAATAATTAGCTCGGGCCTTAGGTATTGAGGACAAACCTTCCATTCCTTTGCCTAATCCCAAAAATGGGATTTCTTGGGAGCCACCCCCAGGGTTGGTTTAAACTAAATTTTGATGGTGCAGCCAAAGGAGAACCTAGGAAGAGCTGGAGCTGGAGGAATAATCAGGGATCATCAAGGAAATCTAGTCAAGGCTTTCACTGAACCATTGGGAATCGGAACTAATAACGAAGCATAAGCTAGAGCCCTTTGGAGAGGGTTGCAAGTAGCCCAAGCAACTCAAGGTAACTTGATGATTGAAGGTGATTCGATGAACATCATCAACCTGTTAACCAATGGCAAAAAACCTCCATGGAGAATCGAGGGAGTCATCCATGAAGTGAGGATCCTTTTTGCGGCAAGACAGAATAGGAGGGCTCATCATGTGTACCATGAGGCCAACAGGTCAGCTGACAAATTAGCCAACATAGGTGTTGATGTTGGTAGTTTGGTGACATGGACACAAGGTGTGCCATGTGAAGTGGAAAACATTATTAATCATGAAAAGAAACCTACCCATTAAGGAGAAAGATGAATGGGTGTTCTTTCCCCATGGAGCTAGTAATAACTATGGGGTTTCCCTCTAAATCATACCAAATTGGAAATGAAGGTAACAGGGTGTAAGCCTTGGAAGATTCCGACAGAGAATAGGAAATGGGCAAGCAACAAGTTTCACAAGTGCAAAGTTCCAAACTTCAATTTCCTGTCAATGTAAGTAATGTTTACATTTATGTTTAGGTATGGGTGTGCCTTGTTAGTAAGGTGTTGTAGGGGATTCAACACAAGTTCTGGTAAGAAAGTTTCAAGGATGACTAGGATCTACAATCTCAACAGAAGGCTGGATATTGTAATAGGTTTTGGGTTAACCTGCAAAACCCGATAATTAATGAAGAATTTTATTTAAGAATTTTATTTACCAAAAAAAAATAATGTTTATAGATATGGTGTCTATCATGGGAAATATCAAATGCGAACTAGGAGGTGCTAGCCACTTTGTTACAATATTTGAATATACATGGAAGAGGCATATGTGACAATGACATTAAAACAAAGGATTTGCTTCAATCTATGGTAAAATGAATATGTCCTAAAATTAGGTTTATCAAAATTAATTTTGATGGTGCTTCCAAAGAAAATCTAGGAAAAGCTAGTGGAAGTGGTATTTTTTTTAAATTATTAAGACAAAATTCTCCTCACTTAATATCATATAAAACTTTAACTAACAACCATGTAAAGTCTAGGGTACTTTTTAAATGAACTAAATTTGTAATTAAAAAAGTATGAAAATATATTAATGCTATCAACAAAAATGGATTGCACATTGAATAAGAAATAATATTAGTGTTGATGCTCATCATCTATTATTGAAGACAACCTCTTGAAAAAATGAGCATATATAGAGAGAGAGATTATATAATCATGTGTCAATATTTATTTTGGTGAAATTCAGAATTTTAAAAGGTAACTAGCTAAGTGTGATTTTATTTCTTAATGAAAATAATGTCAAGAAGATGATTATAAAAACATAGCACTTTGAGGAAGATGATGAATATTTATGATAGAAAAAGAAATAAAAAATATCTTCTACGGGTATATTTATGGTTGGTCCTGTCCTTCTTCTCCAATTACTCATGCTTTAGGCTGGGGTGAGGAGTGTTGTGATGGGTGGGGAGAACCACCCACTTCAAATGGATAAGGCTATGTCTGCTACGGGCCCCCTTCCTTAAAGCCTTTCTGTTTTAGAATGTTTCTAGTTTGATGTTGATGGTCGTGGTGCCTATGTGGTGCAGTTTGTTTTTCTTTATCCGCTATTAGGATAAGTTAGTGGCTTCCGAGGTGTGATTTTTTCTCCACCCACACTTATTTTTGACAAGTCTTTTATTTTAATAATTAAAATGGGCTTTCAAAAAAAAATTGATAAAATAACAAGTTAGATATGATATAACTAACCTAACAACAAATGTAATATTTTTATAAAAATAACATCAATAAAAAAACACATATAACTTTTTGGAAGAAAATCAAAACTTTATATTGAAATGAGTATCCATCCTAATGTTTATTTATTCTCAAATTTTACTAAAGAGAGCAATAAGGAACATGAAAACATAACAACAATTTAACATGTTCAAGAATTTCAAGCTTGAGTTGATAAAGGAATAATAATATTTGCAAGAGCTTGATTTTGAAGTGTCAACATTCACTCTTAAAAACCGTCACAAACTAAAGCAAATGGATATGTAGATCCATACAAACATTTGAAAATTAATTATGAAGGGACCTTATGCTGTGAACACCCTTCTTAAGAAATGTAAGAAATCTTATTAGTAAATGAGATTATATGTTTGTTTATTATTTATAATTATTTTAAATAATTATAAATTTTTTAACAATTATAATAAAAAAATAAAGGTAAAGTGGTTTTTAATATCCATAAGATCATAGATTATATGAAGTAATTCTTATAAAAATGTTGTTTATGTACTAAATATTTATCCAACCAAATTTTGATTATGGTGTATAACTTTATTTTTTATTGGGTTTGAGCCTTAAACCTCTTATTTAAAATTTCAAAGTTTTACCATTAAGACTATTCAAGATGTACTATTTAGCACACATAAACTAATTGTTTAATAACACTAGATATGTAAATTAAATCAAGTTTTCAATAAAAAATTTAAAATTGAATAATACTTATACTTCTTATTCTTTATTAAAAAAAAGTAAATTCAAATTTTATCACACAATATATATACATAATTACTAAAAATTGTAATACTAATATATGATCCTTATAAAATATAAATGAAACTATTTTCAATCTTATTCAATTAATTAAAAGAATAACACTTGTTCACAGTGGAGAGAGGAGTTGTTAGGAGTTGTTAGGGCTTTGGCTTCTCTTTAAGGAGGTCCAAGGTTCAAACCAGATCATTGCCTGTTGACTAAGGATAAAGATATCATTAACTTCATCTTACCCAACAAACTAAGAATATATAGAAACATCACTTTCCCACCAAGTAGCACTTGCCAAAGCATTAATAGCAAGCTTTCAAACAAAATATAAATGAAAAAGGTACTGAAGAAACCATGCCACATAGAAAAGTGATTGGTCATTTAAACATTATTATGATATTGTTTCTCCGTGCTGGCAAGCTTCATATGCAAGGACAATGCCCCTACCGATATTCCACCAAAATCGTTCAATGCCATTGAGTTTGTGTAATAAGAAGGGCAATCAATTCCCTTTGCATTCTCACGTGACCAGGCAGTCCCTTGTTTCTTTATACAAATAATTATTTATTGTGAGCCCATATGCTGTGTTGTAAGTGGCACATAAATCCAATGTGTTTATGTGATTGCATGTGCCTTTAGGTTTTTGCAAGATTTCTGTCTTAAATGCTCTGTGCATAAGGGCCCCTCTTCCAGTAGTGTTTTAGATTTTATACATTTAAAATAACAATAGTGGGAACAGCGTAATGGTTTAGGGTCTGGTTTTTAAAAGGTTTAAGGTTTAAATCGTCGGTTTAGTTGTATTAATTCACTATTGATAAGTGTAGCTCTAGGCTTTACGAAGGGTTATGGTTGGGACAAGACTGCTAAGTGCCTATGTGTCAGTTGTATAGGTTTATCACACTACCTATTTAATTTTGTCTCCAAGTACTAGGTGGAATGGTAGTTGTATGTCTGGTCTCCAAAGATTAGGTGGATTGATAGTTGTTTATCAAGAAGAGACCTAAATTCAAACCTTGGGAGCATGCCTATTGCAAAGTAGTAGTCTATTCCAAATCCTTTGAGTGCATGCTAAATTAACGATAACGAAGTGGTATAAGCTTGTTGGAAGCAACCAGTACGATTTGAACCTTTACCCGTTATTAAAAATAGTGTAAATGTAACCAACTACCCTATGTATAAATAAAAAATAGCAATAAAACTTATTTTCTAAAAAATTATTTTACTTTTAAATAATTTGTTTAGAAAAGAGTATGTCAGTTGATAGTTGATAGCTGTCCAATGCTTGGCAGTAAACTATCCCAATTTTATTTCCTAAAAATTAAAAACCTATTAACTTCATCTTAAAATTATAATTTTTTTTTAAAAACAATAAATATTATTTAATATTAATCTCTTTATGCAATGTGCCATATATCATTTTATCCTTTTATTATCTCTTTGATGAATTGATATAATATTTAATTAACAACTCTATATAAGTTATATGAATGTCCACTTCTCTTTCATACTTGCGTATCTTTGTTAGCCAATTTGCTTTGGGATGACCTTTAATTACATGTCCAATTGGCACTTTGGACAAGAATAAGGGCCACCAGAGTTTGATATTGTAATGTTATAATTTGTTTGAATATTTTAATTAGAAAGTAGTTTTTTAATTTTTATAAGGTTATAGGTTATATGAGATTGATAGGATATTATGTGTTTTATTGGATAGATTTATTGATTGCAATGACATGATTCCTCTGTTCTCCTTTTATGTTAGACGGTAAATGTTTTGGTTTGGACAATTTTTATTTGTAAATTTATTTTTAATCGGTAGCATTTTCATTATTTTGCTATTTTTCTTTGTTACTTTAGATTCAGAGCATACGATGGTTTGACCATGGGGCAATCTCTTGTATTTGCATGATACAAATTTGTGGTTTATTTTCGAGGAGATTGTTTCATTGGATTTTCGAATTTGATTTGTAGAATCCAACTCAATCTTTCTTGATGTCTTATTGCTAGATCTAAGGTTTGAGGGTGCCTTTCAAAATCCTACTTGTAATAGGTTTAGGGATCCTTTTAAAACCTCTTCTACTATCAATCAAAAAAACATATGAGATTGATAGGATTAATTAATAGTAAGATATTTATTTTTAGTTTTTAACGTTGTCCTCTTAAACATAATAAATTATTATTATTTTAATTATTTTTTAAAAATAAGTATTGTAAATATTGGCAACTTTTAATTACACCTTTTTTTTTTTGGTAAGTAAGAGAATATTTATAATTAACACCGGGTTTTAACTGGTTGACCCAAAACCATTTTACAAAATAGGGTCCACTGACCAATTGGACAAAGGCCAAGCCCTAAAAGTTTAAACTGACAACAAAAAGGGCCAAGACCTACTCTTCCAACAGAATACAGCCAAACTAAACTATGGAAGCCTAATATTATGGCCATCAAAAAAGAAAGACGCAAAATAGAACTAACAAAGACAAAATCCACTTTGAGCCTTCCAATCTAAAATTTTTCATTATCTATCACCATTGAGACTGCATGAGGAAGATTTTCAGTCCACGTGATCAAATTTGCTGCTACAATGCCTTCATTTGCCAGCTTATCAGCTGCCATGTTTGCTTCCCGAAAGGTATGCAAAATTATGGCCTCATGTCGATCATGAATTAGAGCCCTTGCTTCGTGGATGTAGTCATCAAATCTCCAAGGAGCTCTCTTAGTGTTCTTTAGAAGATTTATAATAATAAGAGAATCACCTTCCACCAACAGTTTCCCTGGATAATTCTCTGCCACCTTGAGGCTCCTCCAAACTGCCCTCGCTTCAGCCACATTGTTAGTTTGAGCTCCAAGATGTTCAGCAAAAGCTACAAGCACCTCACCCTTGTGGTCTCTAAGTAAGCCACCAGCCCCAACTTCACCTGGGTTGCCCCTAGATGCCCCATCAAAATTTAACTTAATCCACCCTAGGGGGGGTGGGGTCCATGTGATCATGGTTCTAGGACAGACTTGAGGATGATTGAGGCCATCAATGAGAGGTAAGTTTAATGACTGGCCTAATGAAGCTTCAAAAGGATTTGGAGGTCTAGATGCTGCAGGCACTAAACAAGCATTCTCATTAGCATATACTAAAATTTTTGACAGGACAGAGGATGACTGAGAAACCTTATCCAAGAAGGCCCGACGATTCCTTTCCAACCATATCTGCCACAAGTAGTGATGAAGGCAGATCTTCCACATATACCTAAGACGCCTATTCAAAAAGGGAGAAGGCCACCTGGACAAATAAGTCAAAAATGGACCGAGGATGGACCCAATAAATATGAAACACTTGTAACAGACCTAACAAGATTGAGACAGAAAAATTACAATACGTAAAACAAATGATCAATAGACTCCCACTCAGACATACAAAGATAACACCTATTAACAACAATCACACCTCTTTTTATTAAGTTATCCATGGTGAGGATCTTATTTTGGATGGCCAGCCATGCAAAAAACCCAACCTTCGAAACAATGCTTTTGGGCCAAACTTCCAAGTGAGGGAAAGTAGGTTCATCATTATCAATAAGCATCAGATAAGCAGTCTTGACAGAAAATTCCCCATTGTCTGAAGCTTCCCAGATAAGCTGGTCCTCAAGAATGCCAGAAGGGAGTAAAGACTGTCTTAATTCATTCTCCAGTATTATTGATGCCCCTGGTAGATCATTGTTCATTATTGGCTTCCAAACCCTTCTATTGTTTGACAAAGTAATAAAATCTGCAACTTTGGTACCAAAAACTTCAATTGTCCAAGCTCTAAGGGTTGAAAGGATGGGTCCTGCAGAGAGGGGATAGTCCTTTAACCATTTGTGGTCCCAGAAATCAATGTTTCTTCCATTTCCCAGTTTCCAACGTAGCCCTTTGCTTAGCAAGTTTTTAGTTTGAAGGATTGATTTCCAAAAAATTGATCCCCTGGGAGGAAAGGAATAACTTAAAAATTTAGTTTCTTGCAAATACTTTCTTCTGATTATAGTAATCCATTCTGCATTTGCATTTGTCAGAAGACGCCATGCTTGTTTGGCCAGGAGGGCCATGTTTAAATGTTGTATTCTCCTTAGCCCAATACCTCCAAACTCCCTTGGTTTGCAAACCCTATCCCAGGACACCAAGTGAAAGCGTTGCTTAGATTCGGAACCAGTCCATAGGAACCTCTTCTCGGATCTTGTTCAATTTTAGTGTAGACACTTGTAGGAGCTTTAAAAATAGAGAGAAAGTAGACAGGGATGCTTTGAATGGAAAACCTGGTGAGAACTGCCTTGCCAGCTTGAGATAACAAATTCCCTTTCCATCCAGCCAGCTTCCTCTGAATTCTTTCAATTACATTAGTCCACATGGAATCAGTAGCTCTGCCTGTAAATAAAGGAAGGCCTAAGTATGTGGATGGAAGAGTAGACACTGAGCATCCAAGAATCCTAGCAATCTTAATCTGCCTCTGAATGGGAGTGTTAAAGAAATAAATTTTACTCTTTGAAAAATTTACCTTTTGCCCCGCAGCATCCTCATATAGCTCTAGAATATGTTTTATGACCTTAGCCTCAAAAACTGATGCAAGAGTTAACAACAAAGTATCATCCACAAACTGTTCATGTGTAACTGCCTGTGTTTGTGATGATGCTTTAATTCCTGAAATAAGACCAATATTACAGGCAGCTTTGATTGTCCTCCCAAGGGCTTCAGCCACAATGATAAACAACATGGGAGAGATAGGGTCACCTTGCCTTAGGCCCCTTTTACTTTGAAAGTATCCAGCAGGAGCACCATTAACAAGGACTGAAAACCAAGGTTTCATAAAACATCCTTCCAAAAGCTTGATCCATTCATGATGAAAACCAAATTTCTGAAGAATGGCAGAGACAAAACTCCAGTTTATGCGGTCATAAGCCTTGTTCATATCCAGCTTGAGAGCAAAAGCAGGTTTTTTAGTCTGGACTACCGAATGGAGGGCTTCATGAACTGTTATGACACCATCAAGGATGGACCTTCCAGGGACTGAACTGCCTTGACAAACATCAATAAACATAGGAAGGATCTTCCTCATTCTATTTGCAATCGCCTTGGTCAAAATTTTATAAACAACATTACAAAGGCTAATAGGTCTAAAATCCATCATAGATCTAGGAGTAGGAATCTTTGGGATTAAAGCAATAAAAGTGGAGTTAAAACTTCTCGGAATATGCTTTGTGGACTGAAATTCCTTGATAGTAGCACATACATCAAAACCTACAATATCCCAAAAAGCCTGAAAAAAACGAGGTGAAAACCCGTCTGGACTTGGAGCTTTATCAGGGTTCATTGAGAAGAGGGCCTCTTTGATTTCTTCATCCGTGAAAGGCTTAATTAACTCCCCATTCAAGTCATCAAAAATTAAATGAGGAATATGGTAAAGCATTGATTCTGAAGCTAAGGCAGAACTGAAATGTTCTTCTCCTAAAAGATTCTGAAAATAGGAAACTGCTTCATTTCTGATCTCATTAGGACTAGAAAGGGATGATCCATCATCTCTAACAAGTTCTTTAATTCTATTGTGGCTTCTGTTCCTTAAGGTAGATGCATGAAAAAATCTTGTGTTGGCATCACCTTCTTTTAGCCAGGTAGCTCTAGACTTTTGCCGCCAAAAAGTCTCCTCGCAGGCTAAAACATTATGGTACTCAGCAAGGGCTTTCTTTTCATCTGCTTGTAGGGAAGGGTCTGGCAATCCCTCTTCAAGTTTTTTTCTCAATAGTTGATAACCTTTCAGAGATGACTTTCTTGTTTTCAAAAATATTTCCAAAAATTTCTTTATTCCAGATCCTTAGATTTTCTTTCACCACTTTAAGTTTCTGTGCTAATCTGAATGAAGGCCTGCCCTGACAAGAATGCTGCCACCACTGAGAAATTCTGTCTCTGAGATCAGGGTGGTGCATCCACATAGATTCAAACCTAAAAGGCCTTTTGAATTTTGGAGTCTCTTCAATTTCAAGTAAAATCGGGTTGTGGTCAGACCCAATGCGAGGCAAGGACAACAGATTTGCATCCCCAAAAGATTGTATTGCTTCCTGTGACAAAAAAAACCTATCAAGCTTTTCCATTATAAGTTGATTTCCAGACCTCCTATTGCTCCAAGTAAATTTAGCATTTTTTAATTTGACATCCAATAAATTGTTGTTGTTGATGAAATCTTGAAAGTCCTCCATACTTCTTGCTGGAATTCCTACTCCCCCTTTTTTATCAGAGGGGTAAAGAGGGGTATTAAAGTCCCCCGCCACTATCCATGGGATATCCTGAAAAGCTTCCTTGAAATGACTGAGTAAATTCCATAGATCAGCTCTCCCAGATATAGAATTAGGGGCATACACATTTGTTAATATCCAAGAAAGGTCACTAACCTTATCCTTAAAAATAATGCTCATTACCCTTTCCCCTAATTGAATAACCTTGCCTTCCACCTTCCCTGGATTCCAGATACAAAGAAGACCACCTGAGGTTCCATTGGCTTTGCAAAAAATTGCTTCTCCCTTTTTCCAGATATTGAGGGCAATTTTTCTAGACAAAACTTCATCGACTTTAGTTTCTTGCAAAATAAGAATAGTGGGATCAAAATCTCTTCTTAAATATTTGACTAACCGCTGTTTAGGAAGGCCATTGAGCCCCCTTACATTCCAGGATATGATCTTCATTTGGAACTTTTAAAGTTTTTTCCTCTTCCCCTACCTTGGACTTGAGGGGGCTTAAGAATTTTGTTCTCTTCAAAGGGAAGATTTCCAGTTGATGGAAACAGAGTAGTCTGAATTCCATTAGCTATCTCATCTTGGACCTCTTCTTTCCATTGCTAGGCATTTGACTTTCTTCCCTTTTTTTTCTCACCTCCACAGTCAATCATGGGGGACTTCATTGAGCTTCTAGTCTGTTTCGGGCTAAATTTGGTTTGGGTAACCTGTTGGATAACAGTGCTAGAAACCCCTTATCTGGATTGGGACAAAGACAAAGGTGAAAAATGTCGCTTGGAAGGGCTGATTAACTCTGAAATTACTTTTTCTCTTTCTGGGGCGTAAAAAGACTCACCACTAGGGCATTCTTTATGACCAACAGGAGGAGGATTGGAAGGTCCAGATTTGGTGGGGGAGTCAAGGTAAGCAGGGAGACCAAGAATTATATCCTCAACATTAGACCCTTCATTCTGATTTTCCTCTGTAATTATTTGGTTTTCAGCCAAAATGTTAAATTTATTTAGATTTTCGAAAGGAGAGCATACCTTTTGTTGGTCAGTTTATGATGTAGCAATTTGCTTGTCCTTACCATTGTCCATGTGAAGCTCAGCCTCATTCTCCATTTGCCCCTTGTCCTTTAGTTGTAGTTTAGGTTAGGAAAATAATAATTAAAATAAAATTAATGGTAAATTATATCAAGGGTTTTAAAAGAAGGGATGGAGAGTGAGTTGTTTCACATTGCAAGGGTTTTAAAAGAATAGATGGAGAGTGAATTGTTTCACATTGTAAGGGTTTTAAAAGAAGAGATGGAGAGTGAGTTTTTTCACATTGTAAATTTAAGTTTTAATTTCATCAATGAATTTTAACAATTTTTTCATAGGGTTTAAGGCAAGAGGTTGGGAGTGGGGTTTTCATAGCCTAAACTAAAGTTAATTTTCATGGGTGAATCTTAACATTTGATTAAATGGCATGATCTCAAGTGGTTAGAAATTAGACTTTTAAGGCAATGACTCATATTCAAGTTTTTCTAGACAATATATGTATAATTGCCAAATACAACCACGTGGTTTGTTAAAATACCATGGTAACATGATCATGATCTGGTACGATCTCATTTCAATCCTATATAACCAATTTAAAAACATAAATTCAGATTAACTAAACTATACTAGAAGTCTAAACAAAATTTCATTTAGGGAGTAAAACCAACATACAAACAAAGGTTTAAGCAAGTAGGAAGCAAGTGTTGTTGGACTAGTAAGAAGCTAGACAAAATTGTATTGATCAAATATATATTTGATCAATACAATTTTGTCTAGCATCTTACTAGTCCAACAACACTTGCTTCCTACTTGCTTAAACCTTTGTTTGTATGTTGGTTTTACTCCCTAAATGAAATTTTGTTTAGAAAGTTTAGGTGGTTGGTTTTGAATAAAGAACTATCAACCACCTATTTGGATATAACTCAATATCTAACTTTGACTATATTTTATGATATAATAAATTCTTATCATTCACCCTTATTACATCATACTTAACCGGAGCAATAATCAACAACTCAAAAAATTTAAAAATATTATGGATTAGGACACACACATTAGTCCATTATTTACATCATCATGAACAAGGACAAACTCAACTACTCATCTCAATGGGACTGACCATACTGGAATCAATCAAGGTAGGGATAAACACAACTATCCAAAATTTTGTCATAAGTGGATAGAGGCACTCACATTATCCATCTACAGAGTTGTAAATAGGGACACAATCATCTGTCTACAAACCTCTATGATTAAGGACACACTCAACCAAGCATAAGTACAAACCTCAATGATTAGGGACTCACATAACCATTCAAAAGTGTCGCGATATCGCGACATGTCATATTTTCGTGACCAAAAGAGAAGAGAAAGAGCAGGAAGGAAAAGTGTCATGATTTCACGATATGTCACATTTTTGTGACCAAAAGAGAAGAGAAAGAGGAGGAAAGAAAAAGTGTCGTGATATCGTGACATGTCGCATTGTCGTGACCAAAAGAGAAGAGAAAGTGTTAGGAGGCAAAAGTGTCACAATATCGCGACATGTTGGTTTTTTGTGGGCCAAAGCCAAGAAAAGGAGCGTGGAGGTGAAAGTGTTGCAATTTCACGACATGTTGTTCCGTCCTGTCCAAAAGCAACAAAAGAGGTCAAAGTGGCAGAAGCGCCGCGATTTTGTGACATGTCATTTTATCGACACGTCGCAGTTTCATGACGATCCAGAGCAAATGAAGCAAAAGTCTCAAGGATGACGTGATTTCACGACATGCCGATTCTTCACAGATGGAAGCAGCAAGAGAACAAAATGGGCAACAATTGTCACGATTTCGTGACATGTCTCAGGTTCACGACAGGTAGTAGCAAAGGAGCTGAACGAAGTCAGTTTGTCACGTTTTCGCAATAGGTCTCTTGGTCGCGACACGTCATAGATTTGCGACTCTTCAAAACAAATGAATGAAAAGACATAAGGACATCACGATTTCATGACATGTCTCACGGTCGCGGATGGAAGTGGCAAGCGTGCAGAATGGGAGACGAATGTCATGATTTCGCGACATGTCTCATGGGCATGACATGTTGCATTTTCATGACATACAACGGCAAAGGAGCAGAACGAAGGCAAAATGTCATGATTTCGTGACATGTCTCTTTTTCGCGTTAGGTCGCATTTTCATGAATTTCCAAAGTAAAATATGGAAATGACTTAAGGATGTCGCAATTTCGTGACATGTCGCATATTCACGGCTAGAAGCAGATAGAGTGCAAATTAGAAGATGATTGTCATGATTTCGTGACATGTCTCATTTTCGTGACATGTTACCGTTGCGCGACTCTTCAGAGCAAGTGAAGGAGAAGACTTCGGGACGTCGTGATTTCGTGACAGGTCGCATTTTCACCGTTGGGGCAGCAAGAGAGCAATGCGTTGGGCCACTACCTGTGTTCTAAGGTGTTTTCAATATAGTGTAAGGTATGGTGCTCTTTTTTGGCAGTGTGGCATCATTAGGGGGCTAATTGCAAAGGTCAAACTGTCCCTATTGTGGTTTTGATGCTTTTCAGCATTGTGCTGATTTTGTAAAAGGTTTTGGGTCAACCTGTAAAACCCGGTTGTAATGAAATTGTACCTTAATTACCAAAAAAAAAAAAAGAGTATTTTCAAATAGGGATACACTCTAATATCCACAAGATAAAAGATCTCCACTTCTTTCGAATGAAGGATTATCTATAGTACAAAATGTAATCTAATTCGATATTCAAAATGAATCACAATTGGATCAACCATATGATACCCCTTAAGATAAATAAATTTTTTGAACATGTGGTCTTCAAAAGTCCTCGACACCTTAATTTAATGGAATGGTTCCATTGGGCTAGAAAATACTTTTTTACAAGTACAAATATACCTATGTTCTTCAAGCAGTCATGTCAAACCTCGATGTCTACACCAATCAAATGTTCAAGTGTCTCACTTACATGTGAACATAATCAATCCTTTTCCAAAGTATCATATAAAGGGCCAAATATCCCTTATGGAGAGTGTCAAATATTAGAGATGTTCTTCCCAAAGATTTTTCAACTCATCATGACACAACATGACTACATGAACATAGACTACACAAAAAATAAACTACTTCTTACCACAAGGATCTTTGTTTTGAGAAATTTACATCTACTATGAGATATTAGAACATTGTGGAAATATAGACATGCTCAACCAGCCAACTTGAACCAAAATATTTCTTTATCATCAATTTTTAATTGGATGATTCAACTTTACATGCAACATGTAACATATTCTTCTATTGTTCATCAGTACTACTATGAATCTACTTCATCCTTCAATGAAAAACTAGAAATTTTGTTGCATCTCCCTACAAAATAGACCCTTCACAATAAATAATGATGCTTTGATTTAGTGATATCAGTGCTTCAAATTGCATTTTTAGGGAATATTCCATCAATGTTCTAGGGTAATATACAAATATGCCAAATCATTGTCGTATCACCTACATTTAATAACAATAACAATACAAATAGTTTTTAAAGGCTTCAAAGAGCCTTTACATGAAACACGTGAGATTTTTTTATTTATATTTGTTGGTGCCTTCTTTTCATTTTGGGATGATGTGTTCTTTGCATGCATTATATCACACACAACACTTTCCTCTTGGTAAACTATATGTAACACATATTTTTTTTTAATTTTTACTTTTTATTTTTAATGCACAATACAATCCTTTAGATGACAACACTTCACCGAAAGTTAACTTTAAAATGGATTTATTAGATAACTTCACAATACTCATACATATTTAGGTAATATTATTGCTATATGACCTAGTCAATGGATGATTGGGTTAAATTTCACTTTAGACAACCCTTTTTAAGATGATAATACTAAATTTCACCTCAAATGACAATATCTTGTGATAACAACTCCATACAACTCTTCCAAACAGTAAGTTATATGATGACACTAATGTATTCAAATGATAACTCTTCTCCAAATGATATCTCCATATGACAACTCTTCTCCAGGTGATAGCTCTAGCTCCATACAATAGTTATTTTTTATATGATAGTTTTTCTCTAGATGATAGCTCCAAATGGTAGTTCTAAATGATAATGCTAGATGACAACTCCATATGATAACTCTTCTCTAGATGATAGCTCTTCTCAAGATGATCCAATTTTATGATGGTATTATCTTCAAACCTTAGCAATCATGTGCAATTAATCCCACTCCACTCTTGTGCCTCTATGATATGAACAAGGGTAGCAATATATGAAGAGGATAATTGCAAAAACTCTCCCTAGTGTAATGCTCCAAATGGATCTTTCTTTAAATAACTCCTTTAAACATATTGGTTGTCTTAGAAAATCTATTACTTCGATGCAATAAAAAGCAAATAAGAATTGCAAGTTCTCATACAAAATTGAAAAATCATAAAAAAAAAAAAAAAAAAATTGTGTCTTCTTTTTTATTCTTTCTTTGCAAGACAATAATCAATGTTTCTTTTGATAATTCTTCTTATGTCTTCTTTTCTATTATTTCCTCCATTCTAGTAAATAAATTTTAGCTCTTCATAGTGCTACCTCTATCTCGTGTCCAAAATTTTCATACAATACCTTTATTCAATCTTATTCATCAACACATATTTAGGTTCCTCTTATGGGACAAAGCATTTTTGTCAATCATTTCATCTCCTCTTCGATGGTGAGGCTCTCCTTTAAACAATATTCATTGTATTATTCCACCAACAAATCTTCTTTTCTCCTAGGCTATATTTGTAAAATAAAACTCTTAAAAATAAAAGATATATCCATAATGATATGAAGGATCCTTATTTTTACATGATCTAGGAGTGATGCCATATCTACTACCATATGTTGGACCAATAGGGTGCTAGACAAGATCATATTGATCAAAAATATATCTACATATAATGAAAGTGTAGGTGGTTGGTTTGAATAATGAACTATCAACCACTTATTCGAGTACAAATATTGAATACCTAACTCTAAATAAAATGCTTGATGTAATAAATTCCTAAGTATAAGGAGCAAGCCTCACCTTAAAAATTATTGCTTTAGATATTTGTTGAAATAAAAGGAATTATGGATTCTCATAAGTTGGATGACAAGGAAGAAATACCATTTAAGGAATCCCTAACTAGAAGTAAGGATTCTCTATTTGGAGGAATTATTTTTTATTAATCAAGCACAAAATACGTAGTTGAATTATTGTAATCCCTATCCAAGTGGTACATGACACCTCAAAAATAATTATTAATGACATAACATTTGATCATAATATAATGGCTCTTAAAAGTAGAGTGTTTTTTTTAATTTACATGGTGGAATCCATGGCTGCCATGAATCTAAAGAACACAAGCTTATACTGAGAGGGGGGTGAACAGTATAAGACCACTTTTTACTTTTCTTTCCCAAATAGTATTAATCAATATAATCAATGGCAATATCAATAGCAATAACCAAAGCAATGCACAAAACATCACACACACATGAGACACCAATTTTATGTGGTTCACCCAATGCGGGCTACTCCATGGAGAAAATATTTTACTAAAACTTTCTCAATCAATCTCTTTGGGAATCCTTCCCAATTACAATGTTTATGGACCTCTGTCCAAAGGAGATGTTGATCCCCTAATCTCAAGTTCGTGGATCTCTTCCATAGGAGAACTCTTTCCCCTTCTGCTTTGGCTAGTGATCTTCTAGAAGACTCTATCTCTCTACTACACTGACTGGTGGATCTCTCTCCACTTGAAGACTCCTCACTCAGATCTATCTTCAATTGTCCTAGCTACTGGATCTCTATCCACTGAGACTCTATCCTCTGTACTCTGTCACCTCCAAAGCTCTATCAATAGGCTCACTTAGAACCTTCTCAAATCTGCTCAATAGGTCCACTCAGAACCTTCTCAAATCTTCTCAATAGGCTCACTCAGAACCTGCTCAAATCTACTCAATAGGCTCACTCAGAACCTGCTCAAATATGCTCAACAAGCTCACTCAGAACTTGTCCAAATATGCTCAACAAGCTCACTCAGAACTTGTCCAAATCTGCTCAATAGGCTCACTCAACCAATTTCCTCAACTCTCAAATATTCTCAACAAGCTCACTCAAAACTTGTCCAAATCTGCTCAACAAGCTCACTCAGAACTTGTCCAAATATGCTCAATAAGTCCTCTCTAGGACTTGCTCAAATCTGCACAACAAGCTCACTCAGAACTTGTCCAAATATGCTCAACAAGTCCTCTCTAGGACTTGCTCAAATCTGCTCAATAAGTCCTCTCTAGGACTTGCTCAAATCTGCATAGCAAGCTTTCACAAAAGCTTACTCAAAATCAGTCCACAAGCCTTCTCAAAGACTTGCCTCAAATCAGCTCAACAAAATCTCAACTCAATCTCATAGAAGCATAAAGAGAATTGTTAGAGACTCAATATGTTCTATACTCAAATCCCAATCTCAACTCAAATCAATCTCAACACAACAATCTCATAGAAGCATAAAGAGAATTGTTAGAGACTCAATATGTTCTATACTCAAATCCCAATCTCAACTCAACAATCTCATAGAAGCATAAAGAGAATTTTTAGAGACTCAATATGTTCTATACTCAAATCCCAATCTCAACTCAAATCAATCTCAACTCAGCAATCTCATAGAAGCATAAAGAGAATTGTTAGAGACTCAATATGTTCTATACTCAAATCCCAATCTCAACTCAACTCAAATCAGAATATAGAATAGTTTGTTTTATGGAACTTGAACAACCACTTCACACAATCACTTGACTAGGCTCAAACAACTCTACTCAACCAATCACCACAAGGAGCAACTCTTTCTCACAAACCCTAGTCCAAACATGAATCAACCAACTCAAAATGTTTCCAACAATGCTCAATCACAAGTCTCACATAACAATGATACTCATGTTCTTCTCTAACTCAAGTTCAAGTTCATTTCACAATCAATGGGCTTCAACAACAATGCTTATAAAACAAGGTTTAATCACAACTCTCAAACCAGAAAACCTTGAAGCATTCAACCAACCACTTTCAAAAAGAAAACCACAATCAATCCTTTTCTCTCCAATGATATTTCAGAAATCAACCACCATAAACAATCAATAGGAGAATGTGCCCATACCTTTTATGAAGATGAAAAAAAAACCTCTTTGGAATCTGCCACAATCACAATATTCTTTTGCCAATCTTCATGAGGGTTAGGAGAAATTACAAAACAATTATCATAACCTTTTACACCTTATTTCTCCTAGTCAAAAATCACATCCACCACTAGAAAATAATTAAAGATAATTATTTCCTTATCTAATTAAGCATAGCATGAATATCACCACAACCATTTACCATTCCCTTATTTCTCCTAAAAACACTTTGCACTAATGCACAACTCACTAAGCTCCTTAATGCAAAAATCCCACATCAACTAGTGCAAAATATAAGCCACAACTCATAAACTATACCACCATGGCAAACCCTCAATAATGATGCATTAACCTTAGCTTAGGCAAATTAAAACATTTATATCTCAATCTCCGAAAATTGCGGCGATGACATACCTTGGAAAAATTTGTTTTTTGCTCCAAAAATTGCGACGACAACACACAAGCGAAAAACAAATTTCGGGTGACTCGAACCCGAGACCTACAGCAGCGAGTGCACCTTTGCACTCCTTCCACCCACCAAGTGGGCTAAGCTTCCCACATGGAAGCTATTCCACTTCGTGCTTGAAGTACTTCCTCTTGGTGCCCACGAACTTACAAACTGCGCTTCTCCCAAACCTTCGTCGTCAATAGTGCACGATTTCGGAGGAGGATAACTTTTGCAAAAGAGGATTTATCATTCGAATTTTGGAGGACATAAACCATTGCTTAACAAGGCACCTTTTATACATGATGTGGATGGGGAAGAATAAAAGTCGACATCGGCAAAAAATGGAGGGAAAACTTTTGATTAATTTTAAAATTAAAATTAAAATTTTAAATAATTAAAATTTAAACTAAATCTTTAAAATTAAATATCTCCATCACCAGGGCACCTTTTTCGATGAAACAAAAATCCAACTTGGGTTTTAAGAAAAACCCATTTCAAATCTGCCATCCATGGTTTTAAATAAAACCTTTTATTTTTCCTGCCTTGGTTTTCACAAAAACCCTTCCTTGCACTTTCACAAAACATAGTGCATGCCATCATAGATCCTTTTGACATCAAATAACCTTTTGACATCAATGACAACATTTTAGCTTAGGGACTCAAAATGTCCAACAATCTCCCCCTTTGTCATTGATGGCAACCCATATCCTTTTACTAAAATCTGACCTTCTTTTTTGCTCCCCCTGGGACTTTGCTCCCCCTGGCTCAATGCTCTCTCAATTATCAAATCTCTCCCCATATCAAAAACTCTCCCCAATATACAAATCTCTCCCCCTTTGTCATCAATGGCAAAGGGTCACCTTTGGGGCTCAGGGCTAAGAATGAGCCTCTTAGCTTAGCCCCTCCCCCACCTCCACATGAGGTGGTTAATTCTGGGGTGGGAGTATTTCTACTCCCCAAAAGCATAGATCTATGCTTTTATCTTTCTCTCTTCTTTTGTTAGTTTTTTGAATCCTCTCACTGTTTCTTTCCAAGATATCATCCCTGTTCCTGTCATCATTTTTGTTCCTGTTTGTGCTCACGTTCCTGCTCCTGTTCATATTTCTGTTCCTATTCATATTCCTGTTCCTGTTCATGCTTGATTCTAGAATATTTGTTCTACACCATCTTGCTATGTGACCATAATTATTGCACTTATAACACTTAATGTTATTATTCCTTGGAGGTGCAACTGTCTTAGAACTTCTCCTAGTGAAGCCATATCCTCTTCTATCATGAACCCTGTAATTCATTGCCTTGTGACCAAACTCATTACATGAGTAGCAATATCCTTGGAAAAGTTGTCCTCTTCCATATTCTTGTCTTTCATGAGTCCTGCATTGTGAAGCCATGTGTCCAAACCTGTGACATGAAAAGCATCTTCCATTGAAGAAACCTTGCCTAGACCCCATTGGTCTCTTAGTCTCTTCTACCTGTTTCCTGTTCCATCTGTTCCTTACTTGTGCATTGTTCCTTTCCTTGTTGAACTTTCTATTGTCCAACTTCTCCTTAGAAGTATCACTCTCCCTTTTACTTACTTCTTTTGACTCTTCTTCTTTTCTAGTGTTTGAGCTTGACTCTCCTTTTTCTGTTTCCTGTTTCCCTTGTTCTTCTTTAGAACTAAGTCCTGTCATGGTGACTGATGACCTTTGTGCATTGATAATCCTATCCAATGTCTTTGAATTTTCCTCAAACTTATGTAGCTTGTCCTTGGAACCTTTTACTTCCATCCTTAGTGAAACTATCTCATGCTCTAATCTTTCACACTCTAGATCTTTTGTCTTTAATTTTTTGGCCATACCTTCTTCAATCCTTCTTGCTTCTTCAGCCATAGTTTTGAAGTTGGTGAGTTCTTGTAGAAACCTTGCTTGTGCTTTCTCATCTTCTTGAGCTTGAACCCTTAATCCTGAGTTCTCCCTTTTTAATTCTTCAAGAGTAATCATAAGCCTTTCACATTCTATCTCTTTTACCTTTGACTGTTTAATCATACCTTCTTCAACTCTTCTTGCTTTTTCAACCTTATCTCTCAAGTCAGAGATATCCTGTAGAAGCTTTGTCTTACATTTCTCATCTTCTTGTATTTGAGCCTTCAATTCTAAATTCTCTCTTTTCAATTCACCAAGTTCCTTAAGAGTGGCTTCCTCCTTTTCTTTTTCTGAATCTTCTTCTTCTTCAATTTCATCTATTGTCCAAAGTGGAGTTTCTTCTTGATACTTGCTTTGACTATTCTTGTTACCTTTTTTTGACTCATTCTTTAGAACTTCAAATCTGAGAGAATCATCTTCATCTTCACTGCTATCAAACCCATTGCAATATCTTGCATCATGGCCAAGTTGACCACAAACAAAACATTCTTGTGGACAATAAGCTGAATGGTGACCTGTGTTCCCACATCTGGTACAAAACTTTATCAGTCTGGATATTTCTTCATTACTCGATTCATCTCTTGAATCTATTTCCATTTGTCCTCCCAACACAACAATATTAAACTCATCTTCCTTTTCTTTCATGACCATAGGTGTTATTTTCTTCTTGTGTCTCATGCTTCTACTCTTGCCTTTCTTTTCCATTTGTGTTCTTGTAGGATCTTCCTTCAAGTTGTTAAACTTCTTCCGAAGGAACCGGATCTGATACCAATTGAAGAACACAAGCTTATACTGAGAGGGGGGGGTGAATAGTATAAGACCACTTTTTACTTTTCTTTCCCAAATAGTATTAATAAATATAATCAATGGCAATATCAATAGCAATAACCAAAGCAATGCACAAAACATCACACACACATGAGACACCAATTTTACATGGTTCACCCAATGCAGGCTACTCCACGGAGAAAATATTTTACTAAAATTTTCTCAATCAATCTCTTTGGGAATCCTTCCCAATTACAATGTTTATGGACCTCTATCCAAAGGAGATGTTGATCCCCTAATCTCAAGTTCATGGATCTCTTCCATAGGAGAACTCTTTCCCTTCTACTTTGGCTAGTGATCTTCTAGAAGACTCTGTCTCTCTATTACACTAAATGGTGGATCTCTCTCCACTTGAAGACTCCTCACTCAGATCTATCTTCAATTGTCTTGGATATTGGATCTCTATCCACTGAGACTCTATCCTCTATACTCTATCACCTCCAAAGCTCTATCAATAGGTTCACTCAGAACCTTCTCAAATCTGCTCAATAGGTCCACTCATAACCTACTCAAATCTTCTCAATAGGCTCACTCAGAACCTACTCAAATCTGCTCAATAGGCTCACTCAGAACCTACTCAAATCTGCTCAATAGGCTCACTTAGAACCTACTCAAATCTACTCAATAAGCTCACTCAAAACTTGTCCAAATTTTCTCAACAAGCTCACTCAAAACTTGTCCAAATATGCTCAATAAGCTCACTCAAAACCTGCTCAAATCTGCTCAATAGGCTCACTCATAACCTTCTCAAATCTTCTCAATAAGCTCACTCAAAACTTGTCCAAATATGCTCAACAAGCTCACTCAGAACTTGTCCAAATCTACTCAATAAGTCCTCTCTAGGACTTGCTCAAATCTGCACAACAAGCTCACTCATAACTTGTCCAAATCTGCTCAACAAGTCCTCTCTAGGACTTGCTCAAATATTCTCAATAAGTCCTCTCTAGGACTTTCTCAAATCTGCATAGCAAGCTTTCACAAAAGCTTACTCAAAATCAGTCCACAAGCCTTCTCAAAGACTTACCTCAAATCAGCTCAACAAAATCTCAACTCAATCTCATAGAAGCATAAAGAGAATTGTTAGAGACTCAATATGTTCTATACTCAAATCTCAATCTCAACTCAAATCAATCTCAACACAACAATCTCATAGAAGCATAAAGAGAATTTTTAGACACTCAATATGTTCTATACTCAAATCCCAATCTCAACTCAACCCAACAATCTCATAGAAGCATAAAGAGAATTGTTAGAGACTCAATATGTTCTATACTCAAATCCCAATCTCAACTCAAATCAATCTCAACTCAACAATCTCATAGAAGCATAAAGAGAATTGTTAGAGACTCAATATGTTCTATACTCAAATCCCAATCTCAACTCAACTCAAATCAGAATATAGAATAGTTTGTTTTATGGAACTTGAACAACCACTTCACACAATCACTTGACTAGGCTCAAACAACTCTACTCAACCAATCACCACAAGGAGCAACTCTTTCTCACAAACCCTAGTCCAAGCATGAATCAACCAACTCAAAATGTTTCCAACAATGCTCAATCACAAGTCTCACATAACAATGATACTCATGTTCTTCTCTAACTCAAGTTCAAGTTCATTTCACAATCAATGGGCTTCAACAACAATGCTTATAAAATAAGGTTTAATCACAACTCTCAAACCAGAAAACCTTGAAGCATTCAACCAACCACTTTCGAAAAGGAAACCACAATCAATCATTTTCTCTCCAATGATATTTTAGAAATCAACCACCATAAACAATCAATAGGAGAATGTGCCCATACCTTTTATGAAGATGAAAAAAAACCTCTTTGGAATCTGCCACAATCACAATATTATTTTGCCAATCTTCATGAGGGTTAGGAGAAATTACAAAACAATTATCATAACCTTTTACACCTTATTTCTCCTAGTCAAAAATCACATCCACCACTAGAAAATAATTAAATATAATTATTTCCTTATCTAATTAAGCATAGCATGAATATCACCACAACCATTTACCATTCCCTTATTTCTCCTAAAAACACTTTGCACTAATGCACAACTCACTAAGCTCCTTAATGCAAAAATCCCACATCAACTAGTGCAAAATATAAGCCACAACTCATAAACTATACCACCATGGCAAACCCTCAATAATGATGCATTAACCTTAGCTTAGGAAAATTAAAACATTTATATCTCAATCTCCGAAAATTGCAATGACGACATACCTTGGAAAAAATTGTTTTCTGCTCCAAAAATTGCGACGACAACACACAAGCGAAAAACAAATTTCGGGTGACTCGAACCCGAGACCTGCAGCAGCGAGTGCGCCTTTGCACTCCTTCCGCCCACCAAGTGGGCTAAGCTTCCCATATGGAAGCTATTCCACTTCGTGCTTGAAGTACTTCCTCTTGGTGCCCACGAACTTACAAACTGCGCTTCTCCCAAACCTTCACCGTCAATAGTGCACGATTTCGGAGGAGGATAACTTTTGCAAAAGAGGATTTATCATTCGAATTTCGGAGGACATAAACCATTGCTTAACAAGGTACCTTTTATACACGATGCGGATGGGGAAGAATAAAATTCGACGTCGACAAAAAATGGAGGGAAAACTTTTGATTAATTTTAAAATTTAAATTTAAATTTTAAATAATTAAAATTTAAACTAAATCTTTAAAATTAAATATCTCCATCACCAGGGCACCTTTTTCGATGAAACGAAAAGCCAACTTGGGTTTTAAGAAAAACCCATTTCAAATATACCATCCATGGTTTTAAATAAAACCTTTTATTTTTCCTGCCTTGGTTTTCACAAAAACCCTTCCTTGCACTTTCACAAAACATAGTGCATGCCATCATAGATCCTTTTGACATCAAATAACCTTTTGACATCAATGACAACATTTTAGCTTAGGGACTCAAAATGTCCAACAAAATATGGGAAGATTGTCCTGCTTTTATGGCTGCCATAGTATTCTACGCTATCCATCCTGGAAGCCACCACACAGTTCTTCGTGCATCCCACCCCTATAACCACCATGCCACAATAATTTTAAACCTTTTACGCCGCTAAAAGCACTAGGAAAGGGACAAGTGTTCAGTTCGATGAGGCCCGAGATTTGAACCTTGGACCTCCAACCTCCTTACGAGGTTTGGTTGAACCAATTGTTCTACATCTCAAACCTTTAAAAGTAGAGTGTTAATATGCAAGTTCAATAGAGATTTCCTAGGTCCTTCATAGATTCAAAAATGAATTGACTAGAAGTGGGGGTTGAAATCAAATTATTTAATAACTTTTATTTTGAAAGGATTTTTCTTCTTATAATATTTTATAGTTCAAAATTCATGGATAAAATAATGGGTGATGGCCCATGGTTTATGGGGAAGTCTTATTTAAGACTATGGAATACGATTACTTCTATGGAGACTAAAACTCTTGAGATACTTCTAGGATGGGCAAGGATTTTATGATTTCCATCCTAGTTTATTAATTAAGGAGTTTGTAGAATATTAGTAATACTTTAGGATAGTTCATATACGAGATGTCAAATACTTAGGAGTGAAAGTATGTTGGATACTTGAATATGTTATCATGGATATTTTATTATATTTTCCAAAAATATTTGACTTATATTTGAATCAATAAATTGGGATTGATAAAAGGATTATAAAAACATTACAATTCAACATTTAAACATTATGAGAGTAAACACAAGGCAATAGATTATAAAAGATAAATAAATGAGAAGCATTTTTCCTTAGACAATCTCAAATATGAAGGTTATCATATTGTAATAGGAGATAACTTATATACATTATTTTTTTCTCTAGAAAGAGATAAAAACACTTTTCCCACATGAGATGGAAAATGACATCATAATTCATTAAAAGCAAAAGAAGGTAGAATATGAAGAATTTTAGAGAATATTACATTATTTGGTACATGACAATGTACCACCTTGGTACATTATTGTAAATATTAGATTAGGATTGTGTCCTAGATTAGTGAGTGAATATTTTATGTAATGTAATAATGTGTAAGAAATGCACAAGTGTCATGTAAGTATGTGTGCAAGTGTTATGAGTGTAAATGTGCACAAGTGTTTAATATGTAAGTTTGCACATGTGTCCTTAGAATAGGAAAGTGAAGAGTTGTTAAGAAGAGTGAAGGTCAAGAGTGCAACATATGAATAGTCACAAATTAATTATTTATTTGTGACAAATAATTATGAAATTATGAAATGAAAGAAAATAAGAATTGAATGTGCAAAACTTTATGCTTGAATTAGTAGACCTTTATTCAATAGTAATTTTCAGTATTTTTATGTACAATATTGTGAGCATGTTTATATGAGTATTCTTATGAGTTATTTAGTTTGTTATTACATTTTTATCTATTATTTGGTTCATTATATTGCAACTTTATTATATTAGATCCTATGATTATTTTCCTGTGGTGATTTATATTAAGTATTAGAGTATCAAAATCTAATAGTGGTATCAGAGCTACAACAAGGTTGCTTGCACAAGATTTGAAAGTTGCATCAGACTAGAGTCTTTCCACAAGGTTGAAGGATAACCTGTAAATACAAGAACTCAGTAATAGTATTTGCAAAAGCTAGGGTATTTTCACAAGGTTGAAAATAAACCTATGAAGACTAGGACTCAACAAGGATATTTCCATTGGATTGAAGAACAACCAGTGAAGACTAGGAAATCAACTTGAATATAGTTGATTATTTAGGGAATTGATAACCCTGAAATTGATAAAGATATTGAAGGGATATATTTTTTTTATTGGTAAGAGGGGTTTTGAAAGGATCTCACAACATTTTACAAAAATATGAATGTTGGGAGAAGAGTTACCAACCAAACAAATCTGAAGAAATAGGCCCTTAGGGGTCTATTGGAGAAAAACAACTAAAAGAGAAAAAGAGAAGCCCACACAAGAGCAAGAGAGGAAGCCATGCAAGAAAAGAAGAGAAGCCCTCATAGGGGTAGCAAAGAAAACCTCACAGATACACACAAATTTGAAAAGGGTTTTTTCGCATAGGAGAAAACCTCACAATTACACACAAAAATGAGAAGGATTTCCTCACATAGGAGAAACCTCACAGATTTAGAAGGCCCCAAAAAATAATGAATAAGTACAGTGCAAGGTCATCCATAAACGAAATAGGACCAACAACAAATGAATCAGGATCATCTACAAAGGAAATGGGACCATCGAAAAACCAACATAGGACCATCGAAAAACCAACATAGGTCCATCTGCAAACCAACCTAGGATCATCTGCAAAACAAAATTGGACCATCTGTAAAACCTCCTTGAGAAAATAATAATAATAATTTTTTTTGAAAAAAGTTTTCCCACTTAGGGAAAAAACACTGTTTTGGAAGGCCCAAAACAAAAAAAACTCCTTGAAGGGATATAAATCCTTTGGTATTTATATTTATCTCAAGAAAAGAGAATAATTATTGATTGAATTTTTTTTCTGATTGAATATTGTAGGAAGAACCAACACAAAAGAAAGTTGGTAATTTAGAATTTTGGATTCTTAGGTAATACTAGAGAAATCTATCTAAGATATTGTTGCAATGAAAAATGATCTTCAAAAGTTGAGAAGATTTCTACAATATATAGAGAAGACTCATCTTTTATTGCTTGAAGATCAAGAGTTTTCCTCATGCAGGGTTTGATTTGAGTAACAACTAAGTATATTTTTTAGGTCTCAAAGATAGACCTTGATAAAATTTTTAGGTCATTAATATATTGACCTTGATAAGATAGATTGGATTTGCCTATTCCAAGAATCTATTTGGAATAGAAGGTAGTCTATAATATTTATCTAGGTATTGAAGAAAGACCTTGAAAAATTGGTCCAATAGAAGAGATCAATTTTAAGAGATAGAGTTCAAAGAACCAGATATTTGAGACCCTTTAGAGAAAGAGGTCCATAGTGGAGATAAGTGGCCCTAGTAGAAAATAGGTCATATTTTATTGAGAAAGGAAGAAGGAGTCATAAGGAGAAAAATCCTAGAAGACTTGTAGATTCAAGACAAAAGGTAGATATAGGAGACCCATTAGAAGATCTCCAGTAAGAGTAATTATTATGGATTTGGTGAAGAACACAAGCTTATACCGAGAGGGGGGGTGAACAGTATAAGACTTAACCAATTAATAATTTTAACTTTAGATAGCAATGGCATCAACACAACATTAATCAAGACAGAAAGCATCACACATTGAAGACCCATTTTTAACGTGGTTCACCCAAAATGGTTGGGCTACATCCACAAAAACTTTTCTCTAAAAGTTATCTCAAGGTTCTTTGGGAATCCTTCCCAATTACAATGTTTATGAGCCTCGGCTCAAAGGAGATACCTTCTCCCAATCAGAATTTATGAGCCTCTACTCAAAGGAGATACCTTCCCTCTCGCTCTGGAAATGATCCCTCAGAAGATCAACTGCCTCTACCTCTTGCCAGCACGTGGAACTCCTTTCCACCGAAGACCTCCTGTCCTCAATGCTTAGCCTAAGAGACCTCTGCCTTCTATGATCACGTCCACAGTAGCTCAGCAACCAAATCTATCCTCAGGTTCTTCTCATAGAACCAATACATCTCTGTCCTCAAGTTCTCTGATAGAACTATCAAACTCAGCTCACAAGTCCTCTGCTCTCTCTACGCAATCACAGCCGCATTTTGGTCGAACTTCAACCTTTGCACTATCTACGCAAACACAACGGTACTTAGAAAAATTCACCATGACTCTTCGCTCACTCTGCACACTTCGATCGAATTTTGCACTCTGCTCTCGATGATCGAACTTCTCACTCTGCGCTCTATCAGTGAACGTCGCAACACACAACTCACCCAACTCTTCAAAATAGCCTGCCTTTTATAATAACACTTTCAAGATCAAAACCTTAATCTTAGTCGGTTGTAACCCTGATATTTAGTCGACTGCACAACCCTAAACTTCATCGATTGCAAACCCTAATCTTTGTCGGCTCAAATTTAACTTTGTCGGCTTCAACTGCCTCTGTAACTCTTCTGAAGCTTTTGCCGCGAAACAACAACATGTCGCGATATCGTGACACCTTTGCAACCGTACACTTTCTTTTGGCTTTTGTCATGATATCACGACACTTCAGCCTTTGACGACTTCAACTAAGCTCTTGTCGTGATATCGCGACACTTTTGTCTTTGTCAGCATCAACTTTGCTTTTGTCATGATATCGCGACACTTCTCCCTTCGTCGACCTCCTTTCTACTTTTGTCATGAAATCGTGACACTTCTACCTCTACAGACTTCGACTTCACTTCTGTCATGATATCGTGACACTTCTATCTTCATAGCCTTCCTCTCTGCTTTTGTCATGAAATCATGACACTTTTGCTTCCTTAGACTTCCTTTTTGTTTTTGTCACAAAATCGTGACACTTTCTCCAACCGAACGCTGCCATCTCGATCTGTCATGAAATCATGACACTTTCTGCATCTGTTTGCTTTCTCTTCAACCTGTCACAAAATCACGACGCTTTCATTTCAGACTCTTCCCTTTGTTGCATGTCATGAAATCGTGACAGTTCTCACTTCGAGTTCTATAGCATGTCACGAAATCATGACACTTTATCTTGCTTCCACTTTGTCTTCTAACTTGTCATGAAATCATGACACTTTTTCTCCTTAGCGCTTTTCTTTTCTTCGGGTCACGAAACCTGACATGTCACGATATCGTGACACTTTTTTCTTGGACTCTCTCTCCTGCATTATGTCATGAAATCGTGACACTTTTTCTTTCGGACTCTCTCTCCTGCAACATGTCATGAAATCATGACACTTTTTCGTCCGTTCAACCTTCCTTGCAATATGTCACGAAATCGTGACATTTTTGACTCCGAACATTCTCTCTCCTCTTTGAGTCGCGAAACTACGACATGTCGCGATATCGCGACACTTTTCTAACTTGCTTTCTTTCGAACCTGTCATGCCGTAACCTTCATCAAAACAAATTATTTTACATCAAATCAAATTCCTTCAAAAGCTTCTTGACATCAATGACAACTTATACACTTGAGCAAAGGCAATGTACCCAAGGTACCCAAAATTGCCAACAATCTCCCCCTTTGTCATTGATGGCAAACCTTTATTGAAAACACGTCTCAAGAGCCAAAATCGAAACCAACTGTGCTAACAACCGAGAAATCGTGCCCACAACTGAGAATACTTCCTTTGAAGTTTTGCTCCCCCCGACTTGAAGCTTTCCTCTTCACTTGAAGCTCTCCCCCTTACTCATATCTCTCCCCCTTTGTCATCAATGGCAAAGGGTCACCTTTGGGGCTCGGGACTAAGAATGAGCCTCTTAGCTTGGTCCCTCCCCCACCTCCCGATGAGGTGATTAATTTTGGGGTGGGAGTACAACTCCCAATTTCTCCCTTAGATACTCAAACGTATCTCTTGGAAGAGGTTTGGTGAAGATATCTCGCAATCTGCTCTTTAGTAGACACATACTCTAGCTTGACCTGCTTGTCTTGCACTTTCTCCCTTAGAAAGTGATACTTGATGGAAATATGCTTTGTCCTTGAGTGCATTACTAGATTTTTGGAAATACTTATGGCACTTGTATTATCACAAAGTATGGAGATGGGTTGTTCATGCTCGACTTTGAAATCCTCCAAGGTGGTTTTCATCCATAAAACTTGTGTACACCCAGCCACTGCTGCTATGTATTCAGCCTCCGTTGTAGATAAGGAAACTGAAGGTTGTTTCTTACTTAGCCAAGAAACCAAACTCTTTCCCGTAAAGAATGCTCCACCACTAGTGCTTTTCCCGTCATCGCATCGCTCGCCCAATCTGCATCTCGTATAGGCCGTGAGGGTGAAATCATCACCTTTGGGATACCAAAGCCCAAGGTCCATAGTGCCCTTCAGATATCTCGAATATCCTTTTAACCGCTATAACATGAGAATCTTTTGGAGCTGCTCGAAATCTTGCTACTAACCCAACTGCCTGCATGATATCTGGTCTGGTAGTCGTAACATATAATAAACTCCCAATCATTGATCTGTACAACTTTTGATCTGCCACTGGAGATTCATCATCCTTACTCATCTTGCACCCTGTAATCATTGGAGTACATACTGGTTTGCTGTCCATCATCCCAAATTTCTTCAACATTTCTTTGATATACTTCCCTTGAGAGAGAAATACACCATCTTTTGATTGAGCAATCTGAAGACCTAAAAAGAATGACAACTCTCCAATCATAGACATCTCAAATTCCTTCTGCATGGTGTTAGCAAAATCTTTGCACATCTGAGTCTTATTTCCCCCAAAAATAATATCATCAACATAGACAACCATAATCAACATATCATCATCTTCATTCTTAATATACAAATTGCTATCTGCCACGCCTTTCCTGAAGCCTTGCTCATGAAGATAACTGTCAAGTCTTGAGTACCAAGCCCTCGGTGCTTGCTTTAACCCATACAAGGCCTTTTTTAGTTTACACACATAGTCTGACTGTTCTGAGAGAGACACTCCTTCTGGCTGTTCTATGTAGACTTCTTCTACCAACACGCCATTTAGAAAAGCTGACTTTACATCCATTTGATATACCTTGAATGATTTGAAGCTTGAAAGTGCCAAAAACATTCTGATAGCTTCAAGACGAGCAACAGGAGCAAACGTCTCTTCGAAATCAACACCTTCTACTTGAGCATAACCTTTGCAGACTAACCTAGCTTTGTTTCTGACAATTTTTCCATCCTCATTGAGTTTATTTCTGAATATCCATTTTGTGCCAATGACATTCTTGTCCTTAGGTCTTGGAACCAAATCCCAAGTTTCACTTTTCTCTATTTGATTTAGCTCTTCATCCATTGCTTTTACCCAAAACTTATCTCGCACATGCTTCCCTGAAATCTTTTGGCTCAATCCGAGATAATAATGAAACATTTGTAGAATCATGTGAAGGAATGACTCTTCTTCTTGTTTGCCCGCTATTTGGATCACCAATGATCAAATCTTTGGGATGATGTTTCTGAACATATCGTGAAGGAGTTTTGGGAAGCAGCTTGTTGTCTTTCCTCTTCTTCATCTCGAAACCTCTCTCGAATTCTTCTTGACAAATTTCATCACCGAGTTCCTTGACCGGTTCTCTTATCCCTCGTCTTTTCATCAACTTGTTACATTTATGCTCTCTACAACTGTATGAGTTCTTTTGTTGAAGCATCTGTAGGCCTTGCTTCTGCTGGAATATCCAAGAAAGATTCCCTCATCACACCTAGGATCAAACTTACCCAAATTCTGATCTTCCCTTCCGATGAAGCACTTACTCCCAAACACTTTGAAGTATTTTACCGTAGTCGGTCTTCCTTTCCACAACTCATAAGGAGTTTTATGATGATTGACTCTAAGTTGGGCCCTGGTGATAATGTAGACTGTTGTACTGACTGCCTCTTTCCAAAATCCATCTGAAAGTTTTGACTCATTTAACATAGCTCTAGCCATATTTTCAATAGTTCTGTTTTTCCTTTCAACTACTCCATTTTGTTGAGGAGTTCTTGTTGCTGAATATTCTCTTTTGATTCCTTGTTGCTCACAGTATTCCACAAATTCATTTGAAGTGAACTCTCCTCCTCTATCTGATCTTAAGCATTTGATTCTCTTTTCAGTCTCATTTTCAATCATTTCTTTGAAAGCTTTAAATTTTTCAAAAGCTTCAGATTTTTCTTTGAGAAAAGTAACCCAAGTCATTCTAGAATAATCATCTATAAATAGCATGAAGTAGCTTTCTCCCTGAATGCTCTGAGTTCGGTAGGGCCACATAAATCAGTATGAATAAGATCCAATGGTTTTGAAGAAGTATACCCTTTTGATTTGAAACTGGTTCCGGTCTGTTTTCCATGTTGACAAGGACCGCAAATGATGTTATGGGGCCTTTTTATTTTGGGCAAGTCTCTAATCGCTTCCTTGTTACTAATATTGACAAGATTATCAAAGCTCAAATGCCCCAATATTTTATGCCATAGCCAACTCTCATCTTCTTGAGTTAGAAAACACTTTTCCTTTTTTATCTCACTTAGCATGTAAAGATTGTTTGGAGTCCTTGTAGCACTAGCAATGAGTTTTCCATTTTTTTCTTTACTTATCTCACATCTATCTGAAAAGAAAGATACTATGTGCCCTTGATCACAAAGTTGACTCACACTTAGAAGATTATGTCTTAGGCCTTCTACATAAAGCACATTTTCTGTTTTGGATTTCCCATCCAAACTAAGAGTCCCTTTACCACGAATTTTAGTCGACCTCGTTATCTCCAAAACTCGACTCGTTCCTCCGTTTGTTTTTTTTAAGACCAAAAACTTTTCCTTTTCACCAATCATATGTTTTGAACAACCACTATCAAGATACCATTTTTCTACTTTGTCTTGAGCATGAAAAGTAGTTTGAACTATCATTGACTTAGATTTGATCTCATTTCTCTTTTTAGTGAACTCAAGGCTAGATCTATCCAAACAGCACATCCTTGCTATATGCCCAAAATTCTTGCACTTGTAACACATGACATTTTTATTCATAAGAGGTGCAAAAGAGTTAACATTTTCCTTACTATGGCTATTCAAAGACTTATTGCAATGCATAGCTTCGTGACCAAATTTCTTGCAGGAAAAACAATAGCCATGGAAAGTATTATGTAACCTGTTTTGATGCCTTGGATGGTTGTTCTTCTTGTGACCAACTGGAATCCACCGCTCTTCAGGATGAAGATTGATCTTGCTTGAAGACCCTATTTCATAAATGGTGATACCATCCTTCTTTTGCTTTTCACACGGAGTATTCTGTCTGAGAGTCAACTGTTCCAACTTCACTCTAAGAGACATAACCTCTTCTTCTAGTTTCTCGCAATCAACTTCCTTTCCTTTTAGAGCCTCTGTCATAACCTGTTCAATCTTCTTCCCTTCTTCAGCTAGAATTTTGAAGTCTATAACACTTTGAGACAATTCTGATCTTGCTATCTCTTCTTCCTGACATTGATACTTGAGAACAAAATTCTCTTCCCTAAATTTCTCAAGCTTTCTTAGAGCCAAGAAGAATTCACCTTTGAGATCGAACTCAACCTCTTCATCTCTTTTTGAATCTGTATGTTCCTCTGATAGATCCTTCTCCAAGTTGTTAGGCTCTTTTTGGAGAGACCCGCTCTGATACCAATTGAAGAACACAAGCTTATACTGAGAGGGGGGGTGAACAAGATAAGACTTAACCAATTAATAATTTTAACTTTAGATAGCAGTGGCATCAACACAACATTAATCAAGACAGAAAGCATCACACATTGAAGACCCATTTTTAATGTGGTTCACCCAAAATGGTTGGGCTACATCCACAAAAACTTTTCTCTAAAAGTTATCTCAAGGTTCTTTGGGAATCCTTCCCAATTACAATGTTTATGAGCCTCGGCTCAAAGGAGATACCTTCTCCCAATCAGAATTTATGAGCCTCTGCTCAAAGGAGATACCTTCCCCTCTACTCTGGAAATGATCCCTCAGAAGATCAACTCGCCTCTACCTCTTGCCAGCACGTGGAACTCCTTTCCACCGAAGACCTCCCGTCCTCAATGCTTAGCCTAAGAGACCTCTGCCTTCTATGATCACGTCCACAGTAGCTCAACAACCAAATCTATCCTCAGGTTCTTCTCATAGAACCAATACATCTCTGTCCTCAAGTTCTCTGATAGAACTATCAAACTCAGCTCACAAGTCCTCTGCTCTCTCTATGCAATCACAGCCGCATTTTGGTCGAACTTCAACCTTTGCACTGTCTGTGCAAACACAGCGATACTTAGAAAAATTCACCATGACTCTTCGCTCACTCTGCACACTTCGATCGAATTTCACACTCTGCTCTCGGCGATCGAACTTCTCACTCTGTGCTCTATCAGTGAACGTCGCAACACCCAACTCACCCAACTCTTCAAAACAGCCTGCCTTTTATAATAACACTTTTAAGATCAAAACCTTAATCTTAGTCGGCTATAACCCTGATCTTTAGTCGGCTGCACAACCCTAAACTTCGTCAACTACAAACCCTAATCTTCGTTGGCTCAAATTTAACTTTGTCGGCTTCAACTGCCTCTATAACTCTTCTGAAGCTTTTGTCGCGAAACAACAACATGTCACGATATCGCGACACCTTTGCAACCGTACACTTTCTTTTGGCTTTTGTCATGATATCATGACACTTCAGCCTTTGACGACTTCAACTAAGCTCTTGTCGCGATATCGCGACACTTTTGTCTTTGTCAGCATCAACTTTGCTTTTGTCGCGATATCGCGACACTTCTCCCTTCGTCGACCTCCTTTCTGCTTTTGTCATGAAATCATGACACTTCTGCCTCTACAGACTTTGACTTCACTTCTGTCACGATATCATGACACTTCTGTCTTCATAGCCTTCCTCTCTACTTTTGTCATGAAATCATGACACTTTTTCTTCCTTAGACTTCCTTTTTGTTTTTGTCGTGAAATCGTGACACTTTCTCCAACCGAACGCTGCCATCTCGATCTGTCATGAAATCATGACACTTTCTGCATCCGTTTGCTTTCTCTTCAACCTGTCGCAAAATCGTGACACTTCTCATTTCAGACTCTTCCCTTTGCTGCATGTCATGAAATCGTGATAGTTCTTAGTTCAAGTTCTGTAGCATGTCACGAAATCGTGACACTTTTTCTCTTACCTTTTCTTTTCTTCGGTCATGAAAACCGACATGTCACGATATCACGACACTTTTTCTCCCGGACTCTCTCTCCTACATTATGTCACGAAATCGTGACACTTTTTCTTTCGGACTCTCTCTCCTACAACATGTCATGAAATCGTGACACTTTTTCGTCCGTTCAACCTTCCTTGCAATATGTCATGAAATCATGACATTTCTGACTCGAACATTCTCTCTCCTCTTTGAGTCGCGAAACTGCGACATGTCGCGATATCGCGACACTTTTCTAACTTGCTTTCTTTCGAACTTGTCATGCCGTAACCTTCATCAAAACAAATTATTTTACATCAAATCAAATTCCTTCAAAAGCTTCTTGACATCAATGACAACTTATACACTTGAGCAAAGGCAATGTACCCAAAGTACCCAAAATTGCCAACATTTGGGACAATCGTTTTCATTCGATGACAATCCCATAAGACAAATAGAAAGGAGACTAGCTAAATAAGGTATTATTGAAGATTAAAGGTATTTGAATGAGACCCAGTTAAAGGAGGTCCATCATAAGAAAATAATATTAGTCCTTAGTAGAAGAGACCATAAATATAGTTTTATCTATATAATACTTGAAGCTAGCATACAAGATAAGGTATAAAGTCATGTGAAAGATATTAGACAATATCAAAATCTAGTTAAGAAGATTAATTCTTATAATTAAATTGAGCACAGTGGAGAGCAATCAACGTGCAAAGGTTCTATAAAGAGAAAATAATATAGAGGAAGAGGTCCCATTGCAATTTAGAATTTGAGGAGTTCCATTGGAGAAGGTTCCATTAAATATTGAAGAAAGTGAATGAGTCTCATTGAAAGAGGTTCATCATAAAGATAAATAAGAAATTGTACTATAAGCCATTTGATAATAAAAATAGGCTTGAGATAAAGGAAGTGTTTATAGAGGATATAAAGGTAGTAAAATAAAGTCTAAGAGAAAAACTTAAATATGAAGGTAGCAAGCAAAAATTTAAAGAGGAGGGACATTTTTTGTAGGACTGCCCAAACTATCGAACTTGTTTTGGCCATATCTCACTCATCCGGACTCGGATTGAGCTAAAATTTTGAGGGTAGATGCCTGAAAAACCCTAGAATGTCTCCACCAATTTTCATATCATTTGGAGCAACACAGATCCTAGTGCATCCCTATGTGTGAATGAGATTTTTGGCAAGCGGCTATGCGAGGGTTTCATCTGGGTTGAGTGCAAGCAGCTCCAGAGGTTGGTTTTTAGGGCCTTCGGGCCCTAGAGGCCAATATTTTTGTGGTTTATGCTCAATATTTTAGCAAGAAATGTTGCAGGGGATCCAATATGGGTTAGAAATTTATCTTTCAATAGATCATACTGTGAACTTGAGTGACAACGACTTCCAATTTGCTGCACAAAAGAAAAGTGAAAACCATACCTTTCCACGACGTCTAGGGCAAGGATTAAAGAGATCACAAAACAAGTTTCAAGTAGTTGATCAAAAAATGGCTCATATCTCAAGTGAATCTGGTGCTAAGGTGCACCCACAAAATAATTCTACTATGAAAACCCCCGTCAAGGGTAAGAATTTCGAAAACTCAGCCCCAAAAATGAATTTTAGGGATGCCCTCCATGGTGGACAGCCTCAGCCCAATGCTAATATCAATCTTAGGGCTTCCCATAAACCTCTAAGAATGCCTAAGATTGATCCTAGGAAAATAGAGTCAGGATGTCTTAAAGCAGCTGATGGAACTCCTATTGTTAAGCTTGATATGGGTAACATTCAGTTCGGCATTGAAGATTTGGAAAAAAGAGGACTAATTTGTCGGTTCGTGGGTTTTCGTCCGAGCCTATCTGCTTTCAAATTTTGGGCTACAAAAAGTTGGAAAACTAAAGGTGAGTTACAAATCTCTATTTATCCAAATGGTTATTTTCTTGTTTTATTTGCTAATAATGAAGATAGAGAGAAAACTTTTCAAGGGGGTCCTTGGTTTTTTGGAAGGGCAGGGCTTTTCATGAAGCCCTGGCATACTAAATTTAAAGCCGAAGAAGAGATGCCTTCTATAGCTCCCGTGTGGGTTAGACTCTTTGGCCTCCCTATTGAATTTTGGAATCCTACTATTTTTTCTTCAATTGGAAACTCTTTAGGAACTTTTATGATGACTCGTTGATTGTACTCAAAATTTTGAACATATTATTTATGCTCGGATTTGTGTTTTAATGGATTTTGACAAACCCCTACCTAAAAATATCACATTACAATTTGGGGAAGACACTTGGGAGCAAGTAGTGGACTATGAGAACATTCCTTTTCATTGTAGAATTTGCCATGAATATGGTCATTTGGCCAGTGCTTGCCCAAATAAAATTCTTGATCAAAAGAAAGAAGATATAAACTCAGCAGGTTTCCAAATGCCTAAGAAGAAGAACACTAAAAAAAACCAGTTATGAAGGATCAATCAAAGTCATCTGCTAATATGTTTGAAATCCTTTCCACAAATGATGTCCCAAGTGAGGAAGAGGAAATAATGGAAACATAAATCTTAGAAACACAATTTAAATATGAAGGGAAGAACTCAGAGACAAACCAACAAATCAAAGGTTTTCAACAGAAAAAAAGGAAGAAAATTTACACAAGAAAAACAATCTTTTAAATGTCAAAACTTCAAATAATACAGGTCCCAATATAGACTCCGTTGAACCCTCTAGTAAAATTTTGGTTGTGTACGAGCATTCTTCAAGGTTAGAAGCCATCTCAGATTCAATTGGAATAAGTCAAGAAACAGGGAAAAAAATTGAAGATGGATTCTAATCAAAAAGCAGGTCGCAAGACCAATCAATATCATATGGTAAAAGAAGGTGAAAAGCTTGTAGAGGAAGGTAAGATTAATGCCCTTCCCAACTTTTTTAGCCCTGGTATTAATGAAGATCATCACTTGGAATATTAGAGGACTCAAAGGGAGTCTTTCAAAACAAAATGAAATTAGAAGAATGATTCAGATAAATCATCCACATCTTGTTTTCCTTCAAGAAACAAAGATGTCAATGGAGGATATGGACTCAATTGCCAGTAAAATTTGGCCAGCTAGAAAAGTGGTTTCCCTCAGCTCCCAGGGGACTTCTGGTGGCATTGCTTGTCTTTGGGACCCAAAAGAGGTAGTTATTCACCATATGGTTGGCAGTTGGGGTCTGTTGGCTATAGCTATTCAAAGTAGACATTCCAACCAAATTATGCTCTGCATTACTATTTATGCTCCGACTACTTTGGAGGAAAAAAGAAGACAGTGGAAGGATATAACTCATATTATCTCTCATTTTCCTGAAGCTTGGATCTTGATCGGAGGAGATTTCAATACCATCCTCTCTCTGGATGAGAAAATGGGGGGAAATAGAAATTTGGACAAAAGCACCGACCTCATGAGCGAATATATTGCAAACCTCCATCTTGTGGACATCCAACCAGATAATGGCCTTATGACTTGGTCTAACAGAAGGCAAGGCTTAGCTTGTATAATGGAGAGATTGGATAGGTTTTTGCTCTCTAAAAATTTCTTAATCCATGGTCACATTCCTAAAGTGAAGACTCTTAATAATGTTGGTTCGGATCATTGGCCAGTCATGGTGGAAATGTGGAAAACCAATGTGAGTTTCTCTCCTTTTCATTTTCAATTAATGTGGCTTAGAGACATTTCCTTTAGACCTCATGTGCAACAATGGTGGAAGGAAGGTAAACCTAGGCATGGGACTAAGATGTTCTGTTTTGCCAAAATACTGCAATACATTAAATCCAAAATCAAGACTTGGAACTGGAAAGAGTTTGGGGATGTTCATAAAAAAAATATGAAGTTATTGCTCATATTGAAAATTTGAATAAGAAAATCCATTTAGATGGCCTCACAGAGAAGAGAAGTGCAGATGAAATTAAACTCACAACTCAGCTTAGAGGAATGGGAAAAAAGAGAAGAAATCTTATGGAAGCAAAAATCTAGAATTCAATGGCTCAAAGAAGGAGATCGAAACACAAATTTCTTCCACAAATATCTTCTAGCTCAAAGATCTCACAACTTTATTTCTTCCCTGAAATCAGATTCTGGAGATGTTGTTTATACTTGGGATGGCATGAACTCTATTGTTGTTGATTACTTTTCCAATATTTTTGTCGCTACTCCTCTTGACTCAGCTTCTCAACAAAATGTTCTTCAAGCAATCCCTTCTCTTATCACTTCTGAGGAGAACTCTATTTTGACTGCTCCTGTTACTATCAATGAGCTTCAACAGGTAGTTTTTAAAATGCAAAAAGGAAAACCCCAGGTCCCGATGGTTTTCCCATTGAGTTCTACCAAGAGTTCTGGGATATCCTTCATGTTGATTTATTAGAGGTGGTGGAAGAAGCCAGGAAAGCCAAAGAAATTTTGAAGGTTATCAATAAAACTTATATTACTCTTGTTCCAAAAGCTCAAGAGGTTGATCATATCTCAGCTTTTAGACCTATTGCTTTATGTAATGTTCTTCTCAAAATCATTACTAAAATCATGGCAGAAAGGTTGAAGCCTCTTTTGCATAAGATTATTTCCCCAGAGCAAGGGGGTTATGTGGAAGGGCATCAAATAGTAGATGAGATAGTTCTTGCTCAGGAAGCCATCCATTCCATGGATATGCAAAAATCTCCTTCCATGTTCATTCGGTTAGACTTATCCAAAGCTTATGACAGAGTGGATTGGCACTTCCTTATCAAAGTTTTGAGGCAATTTGGTTTCTCTAAGGATTGGATGGATTGGATTATGGGATGTATCTCTTCAGTTTCCTACTTAGTTCTTATCAATGGCAGGCCTTCTCAGTCGTTCCCAGCTTCCAGAGGTATTAGGCAAGGTGACCCGCTATCCCCTTATTTATTCATCATTCTTGTTGAATGCTTGGGTAGGACTATAACCAAAAAGAGGGAAAACAAAACCCTTGAGGGAGTTACCATTGCTCATGGAGCTAGACCTATCTCTCATCTTCAATTTGTGGATGACTCTACTCTTTTAGGTAAAGCTACAGTTAAGGAAGCTTCTAATATTAAGCAAATCATTAGCTATTTTTCTAAGGCTTCTGGGCAGTTGATCAATGAAGACAAATCTAAAGTTATTTTCTTTCACTGCTCTGCTAGACAGGAATCCATGGTCTTGGATAAATTAAGATATAAGAAGACCTCCCTTCCAATCACTTATTTAGGTATTCCCATAAATATTCAAAGGCAAAAAAATAAATATTGGAATTGGTTGTTGGACAAAGTCAAGAAGAAAATTGGAAAGTGGACCAACAAGTGGCTTTCTTCTAGGGGTAGAATCACCTTGGTAAAATCAGTCCTTCAAGCTATTCCTATTTATGTATCTTCCATGTTGAATATTCCAAAGGTTGTTCTTCGAGAACTGGATCAAATCAGTCATCGTTTCCTTTGGAGTGGTACTAAGGAGAAAAGAAAATGGGCCTTGGTGAAATGGGACACTTTATGTCTTCCTAAGAATTAAAGGGGGTTAGGATTCCGGTCTTCTATTAATAACAACAAAGCTTTAGCTGCTAAATTATATTGGAGGATGTTGCATAACCCCAATGCTCTTTGGGCCAATAATCTCCGTGCTAAATATGCTGAGAACAAAAGTCCTGAAGACCTTGTTCGCTATCAACTTCCTACCAAAGGTTCTCCCATTTTAGCAGTTCTTAAGACTGGTGAGGATTTGATAAAGAAAAATTTATTTTGGATCATTCATAATGGTCAACAGGTAAATTTTTGGACAGATTCTTGGGATGGTCACAAGCCTTTGATAACTCAGTTTCCCGATTGGAGGCCTTGGATGGAGGAGCTTCACCGAGCTAACTGGATAAAGGTGGCTAATTACTGTCGGTACCATACTGGTAATTCAAAGGTTGGTAGATATTGGATCCCTATTGAGGATCGGCCTATTCAAATCCTAGAAAGGCAAAGACAAGATATCCAAGGCATCCTTCATATGAGATCTCTCTCTTGGTCCCATGAAAAAGATTGTTTTGGATGGAACAACACTACTAAGGGTGAGTATTCAGTTGCTCAAGGTTATTTGACCTTATGCCATAATAATCCCAACCATTCTTCTGACATATTTTCTCAATTGTGGGCTCAAAAGCTCTGGCCTAAGGTGAGGTTCTTTAATTGGCTTTTATTGCATCGTAGGGTGCTTACTGGTGAGCAACTTATGAAGCATGGTTTTCATGGCCCTTTTAGATGTGAGATGTGTGAAGAGAATGTAGAAACTCTCAACCATATTTTTATTGAGTGTACTTTAGCCTCTGAGCTATGGAGGAGAATGGCCACTTTACTTGGCTTACAATGGTCCAATTTTTTTACTTTTGAACAACTTTGGAGGGATTGGCCTAATCAAGAGGGTGTTGATCATTTTATTAGGCAGTTAGTTTGGATGGGTTCTACCATTCTTCTTTGGAATATTTGGATTGAAAGGAACAACCAAATTTTTAATCAAGATAGGAAGGATATTCACTATATTTGGCAAAAGACCATAGCCAACTTAGTTGAATCAGTCCATCAACTCCTTAATCACCCCCAAAACTCCCACCAAAGATGGGATCAAGTGATGCAAAGATTGAAGATTAAATCTTCTAAGGGCAACCAACTTAAAGGGAATGTGAGTATTAGTAAGATGGATAGGACAAGAAATTGGCAACCTCCTCCTAAGGATTTTGGAAAAGTCAATACTGATGGAGCCTCTAGAGGGAACCCTGGAAAAGCCAAGTGTGGGAGGAATTGGTAGACTTTCAGATGGCTCCCTGGTTTTTACTTTTGCTAAGAATTTGGGTATTCTTTCCAATAACCTTGTTGAGGGGTATGGTATCCTCAGAGGCCTTCAGGAGGCTACTAAGGTTGGATGGGAAAAGGTGTTAGTTGAGTCTGACTCTCAACTTATGATTAATATTTTGAAGACTCCTTCCAAGAATCATAAGGTTGATTGGAGAATAAAAAGAATTATTGAGAAGATTCAATTAATCCAGATGGGATTTTTGAAAGTTGATTACAATCATGTGGTCAGAGATCAAAACAAGAGTGTTGATGCTTTAGCTAATTGGGCTTTGGACAAAGGTGATCTTACTTGTTATGGCCACCCTCCTAGATGGTGGGCTTCACAAATTAGGGAAGCTCTTCTTTCTATCATTTCTTTGGATGGCTCCAGTTCTGAAGGTACCTAGTTTCTTCTTGCTTTTTTTTGCTTCTCTTTGGTTCATTCAGGTTTTTTTAGTTCCCTAGCTCACTCTTTTCTTTCTTTTGTTTCCTTTGTTGTTTCTTGCCTTAATAGTCTTCTGGTCTAGATAGGTCATTGTTATGTTCAATTTTTTTCTTTTTTTTTTTTTTTTTTGTTTAGTTTTTTAAGGTGTGTGTGTTCTTTTGTTTTGTTTTGTTTTTGTGTTCTTTGTGTTGTTTTTTGTTGTTCTTGTGTTTTTGTTGTTTTGTGTTTTTTTATGTTTTTTGTTATTGTTCTTGTGTTTTTGTCGTTCTTGTTCTTGTGTTTCTCTTTGTTTGTGTTAATTCGTGTTTTTTTGTGTGAGTGTTTTCTATGTTTTTTGTTTTTGTTTATTGTCTGTTGTTGGTTGTTTTTTATTTTTATTTTTATTTTATTTTTTTAATATTTTAGGTTTTGGTTGTGTTTATTTTTCATGTTTTTTTTGGGTTATGTCTTTGTAGTGTTCTGTTGTTTTTGTCTTGTTTGTGTTTTTGGTATAGGACCGCACACAACACACAAGCAAGAATGCAGAATTAACCATGCACAGACGAAATTTCAGCAAGTTTCATTAAAACAGAGGTCTCTCCTCCAATACACAGCTATGCAAAAACCAAAAAAATAAAAATCCCTCGCCAAAAGGTCTTTTTTTTTTTTTTGATACAATGCATGCGCCTCTTCTCCTCGGCCGCCACCTCCTTCTTTATCATTACGCAAAGTGCGGGTCCTTTTCATCCCCCAGGCCCGACTCTCTTTGGACCATCATTACTTGAATGCGAGACTCCCCATACCGCCCGCACGAATGCTCGTCCCGCCTCGCATGATGCCGCCAGGTGCATCAAAACATCATAGCCCCGTAGTGGCGGTATGCCCCGCAAGCCGCTCGTTGATCCACTCGCCAAGTCAATCATTCATAAGAATGCGCCATGGTCGTTTGCGCTGATGCCACGTGTCCCGTTGCCATGCTTCCCGTAACCGCTTCATACTCTCGGGCCACCCGTAACTTCACGCCACGTGTCCCTCTCGCACCGGTCCCCGCAGTCACCGGCTGGTCAATGTCATGAGCGTCCTGTCGCGATATCGCGACGTATTTGCCCCAAAGACTTTCTCTCTCCTCTTTGGTCGCGATATCGCGACGTTTTGACGTTAGGCTTCTCTCTCCTCCTTGAGACCGCGATTTCGCTACACGTCGCGATATCGCGACGTCTAGGCCTTTCTTACTCGCCTTCCTCCCTTGGGCCGCGAAACCGTGACATGTCACGATTTCGTGACATCTTTGCATTGTGGAACCTTGCCCCCGGATATGTCACGATTTCGTGACATCTTTTCATTCCGTACGTCCTTGGATCGGAAGTGTCGCGATTTCATGACCACTGTGCGTCCAGACCACGTTGCAATAGAAATGTCACGATTTCGCGACAGTTTGGCGTCCCGACCGTGCGTCTTCAGAAATGTCACGATTTCGCGACAGTTTGGCGTCCCGACTGCGCTGCTTTAGAAATGTCGCGATTTCACGACAGTTTGGCGTCCCGACCGTGCGTCTTCAGAAATGTCACGATTTCACGACAGTTTGGCGTCCCGACTGCGCGGCTTTAGAAATGTCACGATTTCGTGACATTTTGGCGTCCCGACCGTGCGTCTTCGTAAATGTCACGATTTCGTGATAGTTTGGCGTCCCAACCGTGCTTTTCAAAAATACGTCGCGATATCGCGACGGTTTGGCTCGCTGGTTCCCTTCTTCAAAAAGCGTCGCGATATCGCGACGCTTTTAGTACTTAAGAAAAAAAATACATTTTGGGTGATGCAAGATTGCCGCCTTTGCCTCCGGATGCTCCCCGCATCGTACACCCGGGTGGGTTTGAGAAGTGACCTCACTTCTGATTTGACTGAGGTAGACCCAAACGATCAACCTCCGCCTTGGATAGCCAAGTCGCATCTTCTATGGGTCGGCCCTTCCATTTGATTAAATACTCAGAATAACTCCTGTTCCGAGTACTCCGGCCCTCACGCATATCCAAAACTTCTTCTATCTCGTCCACAACTGGGATGGCTGCTGGAATGCTCCATAACTCTGGGTTGGGTATCTCACTGCTTTCTCCTTCATGATACTCAACCAAATCTGAGATGTTAAACACGGGGGAGATGTTAAGTTCACTTGGTAACTCCACCTCGTAGGCATTACCCGAATCCCGTTTGCCAATGATTTTGCATGGCCCAAATTTCTTCATTTTGAGTTTGTTGTATGTCTTGGCAGGGAACCGTTCCTTCCGCAGATGGACCATGACAGAATCTCCTACTTGGAACTCCTTAGCTCTGCGTTTTTGATCCGCCCTCGCCTTATATTGAGCATTCATCTTGGCAATGTGTCTTGTCACTTCCTCATGCACTCCTTTCAAGTGTTCGGCAAAGTCTTCTGCCTCAAGATCGCATTTCTCCCTTGTCTCCAGCCTTCTTAACTTTGAAGCGTTTCGTGGGCTGCTCCCATAGATAATCTGGAATGGTGACTTGTTGGTACTCCGATTGACCGAGCTGTTATACGCAAACTCAGCTTGCGGCAGAATTAGATCCCATCCCTTGGGCTTGTCCCCTACCAAGCATCGCAGTAGGTTGCCCAAACTCCGATTAACCACCTCTGTTTGGCCATCTGTTTGCGGGTGGTAAGCAGAACTGAACTTTAACTCCGTCCTCAGCTTCTTCCACAGGGTCTTCCAAAAATAACCTACAAACTTGGTATCCCTGTCCGACACAATGCTTCTTGGTAGCCCATGAAGGCGTACCACTTCCTTAAAGAATAGACCAGCTACATGGACCGCATCGCTAGTCTTCTGGCACGGGATAAAATGTGCCATTTTCGAAAATCTGTCCACTACCACAAATATGGAATCGTGCCCCCTCTGCGTCCTGGGTAAACCGAGCACAAAATCCATACTAATATCTTCCCACGGCCGCTCGGTATAGGTAGTGGTTGATACAAACCAGATAGGGCTGCCTCACGCCCTTTGCCATCCGGAAAATCCTGCAACTCGCACAAACTTTGCCACATCCTCGCCGCAATTGTGGCCAGTAATAGTTTTCACTAACCAATGAGATGGTCTTGTCACGGCCAAAGTGTCCAGCTAAACCCCCACTGTGCTTTTCTTTAATGAGGTTCTCTCTCATTGAGCTCCTCGAAATGCACAATTGATTCCCCTTAAACAACATTTCATCTTGAATCAGGTAATCTAACCATCTAGTCCTATCCAACGCAACAGGCACAGTGTAGGCTTTCCAAGCTTCTACGAAATCGGGGTCTACAGGGTATAAGTTCTTGAGCTCAGCAAACCCTACAACCTCCACTCTCATTTCTATCATCAGACATTGCCTCCTACTCAATGCATCTCGCCACCCTATTGGATCTTCCACTTCGATGCTTCAAGACAAAGGTATAGCTCAGCAGGAACTCTACCCATTTCAGGTGTCTCTGATTCAATTTTCCCTGACTGTTAATAAACCGCAGCGCTTGATGGTCGGTATAGAGAACAAACTCTTTCGGCAATAGATAGTGCCTCCATTTCTTGAGTGCTTGAACTATGGCGTAAAACTCTTGATCATATACCGAATATTTTCTCCTGGCATCATTGAGCTTCTCGCTGAAATAAGCTACAGGCCTACCTTCTTGGCTCAAGACAGCTCCTATCGCACCGCCACTCGCATCGCAGTCTACCTGAAACACCTTATTGAAATCTGGAAGTGCTAAAATGGGTTGCTCAGTGACCTTCTTCTTCAAGCATAGCAAAGCTTTTATTGGCTCCAACTCGTCCACTGGAATTCCTTCTTGTTTCCCTTCATTGTCTGAGTAAGAGATGCACAAATACTGCTGAAGTTTATAATAAATTTTCTATAGAAACCGGCTAGACCATGAAATGATCTAACCTCGGTCACACTCCTTGGGACAGGCCATTCGAGGATAGCCTTCACCTTTTTGGGGTCCATCTTGAGACCATTTGCTGATATGACAAATCCCAGGTATACCAACTCCTTCTTCACAAAGTTGCACTTCTTCGTATTGATCAATAACTCGCTCCTCCCGCAGCTTCTCAAGAACCTTCCCGATGTGCATCAGGTGCTCCTCTAAGGTTCTCGCTAAAAATCAGTATATCATCCAAGTAAACAATAACAAATTTGCCCAAAAATTCCTTCATAACTTCATTCATTAACCTCATAAAGGTACTAGGTGCATTGGTTAATCCAAATGGCATAACCAACCACTCATACAGCCCTTCTCTGGTTTTGAAAGCTGTCTTCCATTCATCCCCTTCTCTAATGCGGATCTGATGGTATCCACTTTTCAAATCAATTTTTGTGAAGTACTCAGCTCCACTCAAGCAGTCCATGATATCATCCATTCTCGGCAGAGGAAACCCGTATTTAATGGTGATCTTGTTGATTGCCCGAGAGTCGGTGCACATCCTCCATTCTCCATCCTTCTTGGGTGCTAATACTGCTGGTACAAAGACAAGGACTAAGACTCTCCCTTATCAGGCCTTTCTTCAACAGATCTTGAACTTGCCGATTTAATTCTTCGCTTTCCATCGGTGTCATTCGATGTGCGGCCTTGTTTGGCAAGCTCGATCCAGGCACCAAGTCGATGTGATGACTGATCCTCCTAACAGGTGGTAAACCTTCAGGAACATTGTCAGAAATGATATCGTGGAATTCTTCTAACAAGTCCCATGACTTCCATTGGAATCTCCTTGCATCCTTCTTCCCTAACCCCGGGGATTATAGCATAACACACATGATCCGGCTTCGGGCCTTCCAAGAATCTTCTCGCCATCAACTAGACAGACTCGTGCACCGCCGCATACTTTCTCATCCGCCTCTTTCGTGGGTTTTAACTTATGGTGAACTCCATTCTTTGACAGAGAATATGTGTTGGCTCGACCATCATGAACAGTACTTCGGTCAAACTGCCAAGGTCTCCCAAGCAACAAGTGACATGCATCCATAGGTAAGATGTCACATAAAACCTCATCTCGGTAAGTTCCAATATTGAACTTCACCAGACATTGCTCGCTTACTAGTGCCCGATGGTCCTTTTGTAGCCATGCAATCCGATAAGGGTGCGGGTGTTTTCTCCTTTCCAACCGCAGCTTGGAAACCATTTCCTCGAAAACCAAATTGTCAGTGCTTCCATTATCAATGATGATATTACAGACCTTGCCTGCGCACTTGCATCTTGTTCGAAACAAGTCGTTCCTTTGGTCCGCCTTTTCTTCTTCATTCAAGCAAGACTCTTCTGATAATCATGGTTTCCCCTCTTTCTGCCTCCTCTGAATGCTCATACTCTACACCTTCGTCTCACATAGACAGCTCGGGCCCGACCCTCGTGTCTTCGATTTGGCCTCTCTTGATGCTGTGGGCAGTTGTATGCCCTGTGTCCTTCTTCACCGTAGTTGAAGCAGGTTCCTCTAAAAACACCTCTTCCAAACCCTCGCCCAAACCTACCTCTTCCTCTTGGGTAGTTGTTGCTCTGATTGCGTGGGCGTCGGTCATCCTCTTCTCTCACCTCTTTCTATTTCTGGTTGCTACTAGCTTCCGCAGCTTTTCCAAAATCTTTGTATCTTCCACCACTGCCTCTTCCACCAGCTCTTCCACCCCTATCCTTCCCTCTCTGCTTACCATCAAACCTTCTATTTAGTTTCTCTTCCACTTTTAATGCAAACTGATATGCATCCTCCACTGTGCTCATTCTAACCAGCCCCAGCTCTTCTTGAATGCTGGTTCGCAATCCATTTATGTAACGTGCGACCTTCTCTTTGTTCGCCTCCGAATGGCCGGTTCTGATTGAAATCTGGTAGAACTCCTCTGTATATTCCTTGACAGACTTACTAGCCTGTCGAAGACTCTCGCATTTTCTTCAATAAATCCAGCTCATAATCTGCAGGGATGAACTCGCCTCTTTAGTTTCTCTACCATCCTATCCCATCCGGTGATCCTTTCCTTTCCCCTCCTATTTCTTTCTAACCGCACTCCTTTCCACCCGATGCTAGCATGCCCCTTCAGCTTGGTTTTTGCGAATTTGATCCGATTTGGATCCGCGATCTCTTCGTATTCGAAGTACTCCTCCATGTCGTTGATCCAGCCTATTAATTCCTCAGGGTTGAGGTTTCCAGAGTAAGTCGAGACATCAAATTTCAGCTTCTTCCCAATCTGGGAGATAGCCCTGTACAGCCTAGCCTCTACTGGCTCCAAAGCCTCTTCATCCTCAGATGGAACTTCTTCTTCCCACACTTCATCTTCGCTGGGTTCTTCCCTTCTCGGCTCGACTCCTCTTCTAATTTCCTCTTGTAGAGCCTCAAATTGCCTCTGCAGGGCTCTCAAATCGACCTCCTCCATTCTTGCTCGTCCGTGCCTTATACCACCACGGTCTCTTCACGGAGGCATCTTGCTTCTTCTTCACAACCCCACAACCATGGTCCTGGCGCAAACTGCCTCTCTGTTCGGCGATCGGTTTGCACTCTCAGAACCAACCTACTCTGATACCACTTGGTATAGGACCGCACACAACACACAGCAAGAATGCAGAATTAACCATGCACAGACGAAATTTCAGCAAGTTTCATTAAAACAGAGGTCTCTCCTCCAATACACAGCTATGCCAAAACCAAAAAATAAAAAATCAATCCCTCGCCAAAAGGTCTTTTCCTTTTTTTTTATACAATGCATGCGCCTCTTCTCCTCGGCCGCCACCTCCTTCTTTTTCATTACGCAAAGTGCGGGTCCTTTTCATCCCCCAGGCCCGACTCTCTTTGGACCATCATTACTTGAATGCGAGACTCCCCATACCGCCCGCACGAATGCTCTGTCCCGCCTGCATGATGCTGCCAGGTGCATCAAAACATCATAGCCTGTAGTGGCGGTATGCCCCGTAGCCGCTCGTTGATCCACTCGCCAAGTCAATCATTCATAAGAATGCGCCATGGTCGTTTGCGCTGATGCCACGTGTCCCGTTGCCATGCTTCCCGTAACCGCTTCATACTCTCGGGCCACCCGTAACTTCACGCCACGTGTCCCTCTCGCACCGGTCCCCGCAAGTCACCGACCGGTCAATGTTGTGAGCGTCCTATCATGATATCACGACGTATTTGCCCCAAAACTTTCTCTCTCCTCTTTGGTCGCGATATCGCGACGTTTTGACGTTAGGCTTCTCTCTCCTCCTTGAGACCGCGATTCCGCTACACGTCGCGATATCGCGACGTCTAGGCCTTTCTTACTCGCCTTCCTCCCTTGGGCCGCGAAACCGCGACATGTCACGATTTCGTGACATCTTTGCATTGTGGAACCTTGCCCCCAGATATGTCATGATTTCGTGACATCTTTTCATTCCGTACGTCCTTGGATCAGAAGTGTCGCGATTTCGCGACCACTGTGCGTCCAGACCACGTTGCAACAGAAATGTCACGATTTCGCGACAGTTTGGCGTCCCGACCGTGCGTCTTCAGAAATGTCATGATTTCGCGACAGTTTGGCGTCCCGACTGCGCTGCTTTAGAAATGTCGCGATTTCGCGATAGTTTGGCGTCCCGACCGTGCGTCTTCAAAAATGTCACGATTTCGCGATAGTTTGGCGTCCCGACTGCGCGGCTTTAGAAATGTCACGATTTCGCGATAGTTTGGCGTCCCGACCGTGCGTCTTCAGAAATGTCACGATTTCGCGACAGTTTGGCGTCCCGACCGTGCTTTTCAAAAATACGTCGCGATATCGCGACGGTTTGGCCCGCTGGTTCCCTTTCTTCAAAAAGCGTCGCGATATCGCGACGCTTTTAGTACTTAAGAAAAAAAATACATTTTGGGTGACTCAAGATTGCCAGCTTTGCCTCCGGATGCTCCTGCATCAGTTTTGTTATGTGGTTCTTGTATTTTTCTATGTGGTTCGTATTGTGGTTTCTTTTATCTTATTGTGTGTGTGTTTTTTTGTGCTTTTGTTTTTGACACACTCAAGGAGCATGTTTTTTATTTTATTTTATTATTTTTGTTGTTATTTACTTATTTATTTACTTATTTTTAAATTAGTTTTGTGTGTTTGTTTGCTCCTTGAGTATGTCAAAGGTGGTAGGCCAGGTCCGAGTCCTGGGTATTTTTTATGGAATGGATACCCCTACCTCCTTGGGTCTTACCCAAAAGTGGCATCCCTTTTGGGATGTTTTCCATTAAAAAAAAATTAAAGAGAACAAAGCTTGAAAAAAGCCTGTTTAAAGTAAGAAATAGAGGACAATATACAGGAAAGATTTGTCTAAGTGGGCAACAATCAAAGACAACAAGATTTGTAGGTTAAGGAAAAAATAGAATATTTCTAGATAGCAATAAGGTTGAAGGAAAAACAACCTATGTCTAAGCATTAAATAAATGTCTAATGGAAGCACTAAAGAAATGAAGAATCAATGATCTCAGTATTATTAGAGCATAGTCATTGCAAAGGAGATAAATGTTTTATAAAAGGTTTAGATATTCTGCACTAGAGAAGTTCTAGAAGCACTTGCACCTGCAATAATAACTAGGAGAAAAATATTAGAGAAACAAGAATATAATGTAAGAAATTCATAGAAGAATCCAATGTTAATAGAAGAATGTAAGAGTGAATGAAGAGCCATCCTTTGAGTTGATTTTAGAGCTATCCTACATATCATAATCCTACATAATCCAATCCAAACATCAACAGAGAAGTGTCACCCTTATTATCTAGAATCGAGAACCTAACGTGTGCAATCCTATGTCGAAGGTGAGCATAGTTGAAGACTACAATTGAATGCAGGTCCAATGAAGAATCATCATGAAGTAGTGAAGCATAATTGAAATCTAGAAATAAGGCACCATTACCTAATTTAGGCCATTAAAAGTGTCATTGCTGAGTGCAATATATCCACACAGAGAGAAGTACGAGATAGGTAGCGAAGCATTGCTTTTCTTGTGTGTATTCAAAATCTCAAACATCAACAACTAAAGAGTAAACAAAATACCATCCAAGAACAAATAAAATAATCTCAAATGGTGGGTGAGCCAAGTGCCATATCCAAGTAAAACATCAATAAAATTGGTTAAGAACCAAGCAAGGTGAAGAGCAATCAATTTTAGAGGTGTGTATGCAAAAATGCTAAGCAGTCAGAAATGAAACTGAATGTTACAATTTCCAAGGTATTGGAACATTTGAAATTATTCCCAAGTGTCAACTAAAATTTCCATGCACTTTACCGAAATTCCATGTTGAAATAAAGGAAGGTAGATGGGCAGAGAATGAAGCTTTTTTTGAAAGGTTATAAGTAATGGTTCATGCAAATAATACTAACACATCCTCACACACTCAAGCCAAGATAAGGTCATTGGAACACTTATCCAAATGCAGTGCCAAATATTGTCTCAAGTAACCACACCTAAGGAAGGTAATAATATTAGGTTTTTGATAAATTAAAATTAGATTTTTAATTTATCTAAGGTTAAAGGAGAGATAAAACTTTTATAAGTTTAATTTTTAAATTTTCTATGGTTTAATAAAATTAGTTGGAGGGATAAGTGTGGTATTAGCATAGTAGAGTTTTTAATAGCTTCTTTAAGTTTTTGGAGTGATAAATAGAAATCAAGTATATTTATTTAAGTTATTTTAAAGTTATTTTAAATTTTGAAAAGATTTTAATATTTTTGAAAGTTCAAGTTAAATAGAATATTTGCAAATTATTTAATTTTGGAGAGATAAGGAAGTCTACTTCAAATTAGGATTTTTAAATTTGCAAACATTCTTACTTTTCTAGTTTCTAATAAATTAGGGAGACAAGGAATTCAACATCATAGGTTTTTGAAAAATTTAGAAACTTGAAAAAATTATTATTCAAAACCTAGGGAGATATAAGGTAGTCAACTTCAAAGGTTATATGAGTGCCACCATGTCAACCAAAAAATTCTTTCTTTCAAAGTCTCAACTTCTCAAAGGTCCTAATTACTCTTCATGGAAAAACAAAGTGAAATCAATTTTGATAGTAGAAAAACTTTGGGACATTGTTAGTGGAACAAAAACTAAACCTTCTGAAGATGATAGAGAAATTCAAAAATATGAAGAATAAGAAGAAAAATCCCTCATGATAATAACATTTACAATTACAGATGAAATACAACCTTACATAAGCACAATAATAACCTCTATAGAAGCTTGGAATACTTTAGCCAAGATATTTGAAGGAAATAACAAGGCTATTATTTTGAATCTTCAAACTCAATTGCATTCTTTAAAAGTTAATAGTGGTGAAAGCATTAAATTATTTTAAATAAGAGTGGTAGACATAAAAGCAAAACTATTAACCTTAGGAGAAAAGGTAAAGAACACTTGTTCAAGTGATCTTGAGAGATTTTATAGAAAACTATAAACATCTACTTACATCCTTGCAAACTCTAAGCAATGATACTTCATTTAACGAGTTAGTCAATATTCTACAAGAATATAAAGTGGAGAATTCAAATAAATATGAAATGACTAACAATGCCTTAGTATCAAAAGATAACCCACAAGGAAATGTTACTTCAACTTCAAGAGACAAGTTTAAAAGGAATAATAGATTTTGTTAGATTTGTAAGAAGAGGAATCATAGTACAAATTTTTGTAGATATAATCCAAGAAATAAATCTCAAAGAAATCAAATAAATCAAAGTGGTCAAACAAATAGACCAATATAGCCAAGGAAATATCAAACTCAATATCATCCTCATCAGCAATATTTTCATCGTCAGTACCCTTCTCATTATCAATATAATCAACCTCAACTATATAGATAAGGAAATAAAAAGGGGTATGTAGCTCAAAAAATTCAAGAAATTCAAGAACTACAATAAACTACTTAAGAAAATAAAGTCAAAGCTCTTTCAAAAAAATTAGTAACTTATGAAGATTTTTTTTTGAAAGATACTAATAATTCACTTGATTATAATACACAAATGCAACAGATTGAAGAAAGCAAGAGGAAAACACAGGCTCTAGGATCATGAAGAAGACCATATTGAAGACTAAAGTTTTCAATAACAAAATAATATAATACAGGGGTATTAGAGAATATTACATTATTTGGTACATGACAATGTATCACCTTGGTACATTATTGTAAATATTAGATTAGGGTTGTGTCCTAGATTAGTGAGTGAATATTTTATGTAATGTAATAATGTGTAGGAAATGCACAAGTGTCATGTAAGTATGTGTGCAAGTTTCATGAGTGTAAATGTGCACAAGTTTCTAATATGTAAGTGTGCACATGTGTTCTTAGAATAGGAAAGTGAAGAGTTGTTAAGAAGAGTGAAGGTCAAGAGTGCAATATATGAATAGTCACATACAATTATATATTTGTGACAAAGCATTGTAATAATATGAAATGAAAGAAAATAGGAATCAAACGTGCAAAGCTTTATGCTTGCAATAGTAGACCTTTATTCAATAGTAATTTTAGTATTTTCATATGTAATATTGTGAGCATGTTTATGTGAGTATTCTTATGAGTTATTCAGTTTGTTATTACATTTTGAGCTATTATTTGGTTTATTATATTGCAACTTAATTATATTAGATCATGTGATTATTTTCTTGTGGTGATTTATATTAAGTATTAGAGCATCAAAAGCTAACAAGGAAGTGTAATCTTCAAGTTAAATTTCAAAGGAAATTAAATTTGCAAAGAAATATGAAAAGTAAAATTTCAAAGTAGAGAAGGTGGAAGAGATTAAATTTGATCCAATTAAGTCATCTTCAATTTCCTCATTTAAGAAAATAATCTCCTTTCAATAAAAATAATAATTAAGATATTGTCTCTTGCATTTTAAGGTTTACAGGGAATCATAATATAAAAAATACAATAAAAAATATGAATTGCACTTAAAATTTTTAGTGAAGCATAGAAGAGGTTCCCCTTGCACGTTAGGTTGTCCAAGACAACATAAAAAAAAAAGTATTATTGAAGTTATGCCTTGAAATTTAGGTTATTTAGGCTAGTGTAAATATACAAATGATAAGTTGAGTCATGAACAATATGAAAAAGTATAAGATATTGATAAATATTAAATCATTTATGGCAATGAAAAAGGGATAAAATACCCTCAAAGTAAGAACAACGAGAAAAATAAATCCAAAGGGATGCACATCTGGGAAGCCAAAATCAAATTTCATTAGTGTTAACAAAAGTGGGGCTAAGCCTATAAGCATACAAAATTATAGGAAAGAATATCATAAGTGTTAACAAAAGTAGAGCTAATCCCACAATTAAAATAAAAATGTGATAAATATGATATCTAGGAATATTCAAGGTGTAAATATGGCCTCATGAAAAGAGTTATCAAATAATTAAGAGATTTCTATAGTCTTGATTTATTTCAATGTAGGACATATAAATAGATGGTGAATAATGTAAGGAAGCAATATCATGTAGTAGAAATATTAGATAGGTTCTTGATATTTAATATTTTTCTATAATCAAAGTATACACTCTTAATCAAATGGTATTAGCTCAACTAGTTAGATTTATCATCTTTCAAGGGGACCAAGGTTCAAATCTTGCTAAGAAATACGTGCATAATTGCCAAGCTATTGTAATACCACTATATGGTCATGATATAGTATAGATTGGGCTCATTTAAATCCCATATAACCCATTTAAAATATGTACATTAGCTTAAGATATTTTATTCCAATCAGGATCAAATCACAACTCTATTATTTTTAGAAGTAATCTACTTAATAATACTCATCCAAAGTCATCATATTTTAATCTATATGAGTCCAAGACCCTAATTTATTCTAAATTCTTACATTATGGTGGGATAAATCAAAGTGTGAAGGATCATGCATGTATATGTCTATTCAAAAGATGATATATCTAAAGGGACATATTAATATTTGAAATATCAAATTCTCTAGAAGTGTATTTAAAAGAAAGGGGTAAATTAAATATAAGTTCAAAGACTTGCAACAGAGAATAAAAATCAATGTTATTGCTCCTAAAAATCAAAAGAGAATAAAAGGAAGAGTCATATTGCTCCTAAAAATAACCTACGAAAAAATGGCCTAAGAAAGGTTATAAAAGTACCAAAAAATTTCATGTTATTGTCCAAAAAAATTTGTCCTTTCATTTTGTATTTAAAAAAAAACTTTAGGTGAAATAATTATTTCGAAATAAGAGATTGAAAAAAAAAAATCATTCCAAAGACATTCTTTTGAAAGTTGGGAAAGATAAAAGAGGCTCAAAATGAGTTTTTGTAAAATTTTCTATCATTTATCACTCTAGCATATATTGAAATCTTGATGAGAAAGATCTCAATGAAAAATACAAAAAATATATTAGTACTCGAGGTATTATGTCTTTAATAATCACTTTTGGGGTATTACGTGTTGAATAATATTACATTATTTGGTAGATGCAAATGTACCCCCTTGGCACCTTTATGGTACAAATTTAAATATGTAATAGATTAGAGTTTGAGTCTATAGATTAGATGATTGACTTATATTTTCCTTATATGTAAGTGTCAATGTGCAAGAAATGCACAAGTGTCATATAAGTAAGAGTGCAAGTGTATATTGAGAAAATGTGCACAAGTGTCATGTATGTAAGTGTGAAAATATGTAATGTGAGGATGTGCACAAGTGTCTTGTATTAAGAGTGCATGTAGGAGAGTAAGAGTCATGTAGAAGTGTGCAAGTGTCATAGAGTCAAGTATGCATGTAAGAAGAGAGTGAAGAGTCTAGTATACAAGTGGCAAGATGAGAAGCCAAAGGTCAAGAATAGGAAAGGTTGCATCTCCCGGATATGTGAGGAGTGCAATACATAAAAAATTTAAGTCACATTCCTATGAATATATTATGGAGATAAAGCTCCATATAATGTAAGGGAAAATGGTCTGTAACGATCACCACATAACAAGCATTGATAATAAAGCTTGTATACTTATTTTGAACAATTTATATTGTAAGTATTATTCATGCATGTACATGAATGATTTTAGCCATTTACATTCATATTTGATATTACAAGTGAATGTTATTTCATTATTATATTGGCCTAGATATATATTTGATTTCTCACATATAATATTCTACTCTTGATTATTGATATTCGAACCTATAATATTATGGTTTAATTATATTGGGACCTATGATATTTTGAGATAGTAAGGCTTAAAATCCAACATTATGTACAACTTGGACATGAATTATAATAATTCACTTCTTTTTTGAGATTTGGAATCTTAATTGCCATTTTAGCACCTTCTTTGAGAGATTGATATGGGTTTATGACAAATATGAAGTTTCATAGATGAAAAATTTATTATTTGGTTAGTATACAATTATAGTTAGCTCATATACTTATAAAATAATGTGGTTCCCTTACTGTAGAGTCAAGAAAAATCCAAAAATAAAGTTAAAGTTTCCTTTAAATTAAATGTATTGTCATTGTTTATCAAACAATAAGAATTGTCTACTAGGTACAAAATAACTAAGTCTAGCTTAGTTACATAATTAAATTATGGTACTCACAATATGTAGAAGATGGTTTAACACTTAAAGAATTGTAATATGGACAAACATGTGTGGAGGTTCTCTAATCCAAATCATATATTATCTTTGACCTTTATTTTGGTAGAACTTCTTTTTAGTGTTTATAATTAACCTCATAGGCATGTGGTGATGTGTAAGAATAATTCGTTTATTTTATTTCTAGAGAACTAGATTTGATGTTGTATTAAATGAATCTATATATTTTTAGATGTTATATTGATTATAAATTTTAAGATAATTGTCATATATATCATAGTAAAAGCTATCAAAATTTACAATGAAGTTGTTGGATTATATAGTTGGCAATGACTATTTGTTACTGTGTTAAAATATATTATAAGTTGTCTTATTTTATCACTTATTTTGAAATTGTTTTATATTACATTTAAAAAAAACTATATATAATGCATGAAAAGTTCATTTTAAATTATTCATTTATGTTAAAATTTTAATATATATTATATATTATGTATGGTACCTATAATATGTAGAAATGGTTTAATATTTTGATGGATTGTATGATGGACAAATATATATGGAGATGCTCTAATCTAAGTTATCTTAGTTGTTCTTTGGTATTTATATTGGAAAAAACTTCTTTTGAGTGTTTATGTTCCTAATTTCCTAATTTACCTTTTATGTTTAATGGTCATTTATTGATTTTGTTTTTCAAGAATTGAATGTGATGTATTTAATGAATCTCTACTTTTTTAGATGTTATATAGGATAGAAATTAACTAATTAGAACTTAATTACATAAATAATTGATTCACCTCATAGGCATTTGGTATTGTGCAAGGGTAAGATATTTATTTTATTTGTAGGGAACTAGATGTGATGTTATGAATCTATATTTTCTTTGTAGAAGTTATATCAAATATGAATTTTAAGATAATTGTCATATCTATCATAGCAAATATTGTCAAAATTTACAAGGAAGACATTTTATTAGATGGTAGTGATCAATTATTATTGCCTTAACATCATCTTATTTTTTCATTATTTTCAAAGTATTTCATGTTGCATTTCAAAAAAATTAAAATAAAATATTTTTAAAATAAAATGAATGAAAGGCCTTTTTTATTTATGTTAATTTTTTAATAAAATATAGTAGATATTAATTCTACATTCTTTTAAGTCATTGTGAAATAATGGTAAATGGGATATAATCATATGATTATGATGTAGTCGCATTTATTCCACGTGGGTGTATTTGCATTTTCAAGTATTGAATCTTGTCCTCTTGGCATTGGCATGAGTGGGATCAACTTCTCAAGATTTGGAATTTTTCTATCCTAGTCCTAGAATTTTCAATTTTCACTCTCCATTATCTTGGTGGTAGCTTGGGTGGGAACCACTTCTTTCTGTTCTCCTGGTTCTCTAAGATCTCCTGGTTTCTATTTTTCTTTGCTCAATTCTCCTGTTTCTTGTAGTGGGTTCTTGATTGGATCCTAGGTTCTTGGGGTGGGACATCCTATTTTTTAATATTATTTATATTTTTCGTGGAAGATTTTGCTTCTTGGTTGTAAAAGGTTTGGGGTCCCTTTCAAAACCCCTTCCATTACCTTATCAAAAAAATATGACTATGATGTAAATACTAATTCTTGTATCATGATAATAACTCCTATATTAAGATAGTCTTTGGTAATAGAACATTAATATTTTTATATCATATTGGTTCATTGAAATAGATGTAATACAGATGAAATCATTTCACTTAAACCTCTTTACTTGTTTTCAACTTCTTAATACCTTCCTTAATCTCTCTTAAGGTGAATAAACTTATCGTTGTATTAAAAATTGGAGGTGCCTCTTATTCATGTTCATGTTCATACAACTACTTTACACCTTCAAGCCATTAGACTATTGCAGTATTATTTTCTATTCATTTTTCTCTAAATTTCCTTCCAAAAACAATTTGGATTATTATTCCCCAAATGAATTAAATTATTTTTGTCTTGCACTTACAAACTCCTCTTTTTATTTTACTATATTTTTATACAAAGTAATTTTCTTCCTCTTTCTCTAGTTCTTTTAGAGCTCTTCTTATTGTGTTATACTTTTAATTGTACATGTATTTTCTAGAAAACTATCTTTTTCCTTATTAACTTTAGATCTTTTGCACCTTTTTATTGCCTCTTGAATTGTACTTTTCAAACCATGACTTATGATTCCTTGCTCTTGTTTATTTTTGTTCCCTTTGCATTATTTTTTATTGCTTCTTGAAAATTAAATAATTATTTTGGGTCATGAGGATATTCTCTTTTACTCAAGATTGTTTATTGAGCTACAATTTTTCTATTTACTTGTACTTTCCCACAATGATAGATTTATACACACTCGGATATGATATAATTTTAATTATTTTAAGGATTTTTCAATATCTACTTCCATTGTATTATCTATCAAAATTTATGAGGAAAGCACATAGTCACCAACACTTGTCCTATTATAAGTTTTACATGCATGCTTTCCAAATTTCCTATATGTACTCATACCGTTATAGATAATCAATCCATAAATGCAACACAAGGTCAATAGTCCTTCATCATAATTATTAATAACTTAATTACCATTTGGGAACCTTGGCCATTATTGATTTTCCTCTTAGACTAGCCATAATGGATTGATATCCATATCCTATTTGATGGTTAGCATGCTGGTTTGCTCACTTGTCATCCTTGCATTGAAATCCCCTATTAGAAGTATCTCTCTAAGTTGAGAATACAATGAGATGTATTTTTTTAAACCTTCATATGGATCCTCAAAAACCATCCTATATTTTTATAGGACTTTAATGTCTATAGAGAAAAATAGTAAGTTTTGATTCAATTATTTTCTCATCCATTAATTTATTGCAAATATACTATTTTTTAGGGTCTTCTTTATTTAATTGAATGTTTTGGGCTTATATTTCCTTTTTTCAAAACCATTATTCCTCCAAAACTCTTGCCATTTACTATGGTTTTAATTATATATTGTGATCTTCCTATATCCTTTAAAATTTATAGTCTTGCATTAATCATGCTCGTGTTTCTACAAGAAAAATATCTCTTTATTTTGTTATAGGCCTTAACCTAGGTCTTATCTTCCAAGGGTAGCCTCTAAAATTATAGCACACCATATTTAATTGATGTTGGAAGGGGGTGGAAGGGGCAATTATATATTTATTTTGAAACCTTTGACTAGAGACAAGCCTTTTCTTTTTTCACCCATTTCTATTTACTTTTATTTCTCACTGTCCTTGGTTTCTCTACCTCCCTTTTTCTTTCTTCTTTCTATATTGGAATGTATATATAAGGATGTAATAATTTACCATACCCATTTAACTTCATTCCTTATTTTTATTACCTTTTCAAATTCATGCTTCTCTCCTCTTCTTATATTGAAGTAATTATTAAAAAAAATAGTTAACCTTTTGAAAAATCCATTTTCTTAATATTTGGTTCTTGTCCTATATTTTCATCATGGTAAATTTGATAGGCCTACTTCCTCTTCTTATTTTATCAAGCCTCCTTAGAAAATTCATCCTTTATATTGCATTTTGTATTTGAGTATCTTGTAAGACTAAATATGTATTCAACTTCTCCATAGCATCTAAAACTTTTGATTATTATATTTATTGATCTATCATATCTTTCTTTATTTTGAATTTTTTGCATTATTTTTCATTCATATCTTTCTTCTTGTCTATTGATCCTTTTACCTATTGTGCCCATCTATTCTCCTCATTTAACTTGTTTCTTTTTTTATTGTCTTACTTTTATGTTTGTTAACATTGTTTATTATGTCATGCATATTCCTTTCCTCATGCTTTATAGAACTATGTTCATATTTGTTGATTCTTTATTCGTTTGTATTTATTTATGGCTTTGCATTCTTGTATCTCTCTCTTCAAATATTCTTGTATAATTTCTACATTTTTCTTAGTATTATCTCCATAATTCCTTGAAACTTGTAGTTATTCTCTTGCTCCTTAATTTCCATGTGTTCTAATCTACTCTTAATGTTTATCAACTATTTGCACATATAAATATTGTGAAAAAGTAAGAGGGGTTGATGTGGGATTGTATTACGCTTCCTCTTGGCCACCTTCTCCATGTTTCTCATCTACTTGATTTGACATTTTTTCCCTTTTTGTTAGCCTTTATACAATAGTTTTTCATCTATATCTTTTTCCTATGATTGTTTTCCTACTTTATACATGTTTTTTTTACACTCCACTTTTATTTAGAATAGTTTATGCTTCACTATCCCATGATAGTATTTTGCTTCACCAAAACCAACTTTCTCCTTTATACTGTAATTCTATTTTTGATTGGATTAAGCCATATTTTAAAGGTTCTTGTATATCTTAAGAGTATGCAATAGTTTTTCAAATTATTGTGCTCATTGTGCTCATTATATGAAATGTATATGATGATTATATATTTATTATATGTGATAGTCTTATGTGGTTGCATACCCTTTCATGAAGATACATGGATAACATTGTGACACTTGTATTATTAAAAACGTTGGTCTATGGTGTCATTTATTTAGCAATTATTGCTAATTACAATATTTTTATATTTAATATATAGATAGATATGTGTGTGTGTGTGTGATGATGATGATTTATGATGTTTTTTAAAGGAATAATAGCTTTTTTATGTTAATGCAATGATAAATTTTTTAATAAGTTAAAAATTTGAGATTATACGAGTTTTTATGGGGCGTCCTGGTCCCTTCATACCGGGTTTAAACTTGGATATCTTGGATGAAAACCCAAGGACTTACCATAATGGTATCCCTCACGGGTCTTAATGCAATGTAATTAAGACAAATAATTCTTATCATTTACCATAAGTAAGATGTATTGTAGCGAATGATCATCCATGCCCTACCCATATTTTAATATTATTTATTAGTGCACTTGATTTAGATAGTGGTTTCATAATACTAAAAAAATTATACACAAAATAAATATACACAAAGATACAATTAATAGTACCATAATACTCAACCAAACAACATCAATAATATCTTATCATATATAGAGAGTGAATAAAGTACGAGTGTATGCTCATTAAATTGCATTAATAAAATAGAATTGGTACTCCTACAGTGTCTACCACCTTCTCATAGACTAAATAAATGACCGCACCTAAAAATTTATCCCTGATAATCCCTTGCGCACACTCTTCTAAATGTTTCACTCTCTTCTAAAAAATCTACAAATATAATATTGTCCTTTTCAATGTTACCGATCTTGTGAATTCAATGCATCTTCTAGGCAAGTTTTAATAAAAAATTCATAATATCTCATTATAGTACCTCAACACTACCTTTGCCAAAATTTACTCATTTTGGGAGGTAGAAATAGTAGCAAGAAGCCATATGGTAGGAAATTTTCCAAAAAAGCCTAAATATTTAGTGATTCACTTACAATATATGTTTATTTGCTCAAGGAGCAATTTGCTAGATAAAAGTGTACAATTTACTTGCTAACACAAGTGAATGACTCAACAAGATTGAGTGAATTATTTGAAAAAGGCACCAAAGTGACAATCAACATGAATTTAAAAATAACTCTTTTAGAAAGTAATATTTTTGGCATGTTGTGGTGCACCAAGAATTTTTAGATCCTTATTAGGATATTAGAGGTATGTAAAATTTTGAGGTGCAATATTTTGATAAAGTTGCCCGAAATTCACTTTTATTAGGATCAATTCTTTTTCACCCTAGGTAACTCAAGGGTAAACTTTTACTATAAATAGGGGCATACATACCACATTGTATTCATCTTTTGACCATGAGAATTCAAGGCTACACTTTGTGAATACCACATTGAGGTTGTTAGAAATTGGAATATCCTTATGCATCCCATAAGAGTCACCATCCTAATGGTTTTTTAAGTACACAACTATAGGTACAACCCTTCTAGCCCATCTTGTCATTCACTTATTAGTTTCATAATCAAATAAATGGGTGGAAATTGATGTTATTTGATTGATCATGTATTGAATAATATCATGATATCCTTGTTATGGTATAACAATAATATTTTATTTCATATATTGCACTCTAAACTTCATGAATTTACTTTCTACACTTTATGCATTTTATTTTTTCATTTTACTTTCATGTATTTTCTTTCAAAAAAAAATTTCCATGCAAAGTAGTTAGAGTAAAATAGAATAAATATGAGGATAATAGGAATCTAGCCTTAATCTAGAATTCATGGTAAGCCTTTGGAAAATATTTCCAACCTTGTTAAAAATCGGATTTGATGGCACAACACTAAATTAGAAGTCAAGACAATTTTTTGGATCAACATAGTTTCTAGCATGTTCAATGGGATAAACCTCATATTTATGCATTATTTTCAAATTTTATTTCCAAAAATTCATACATCATGGATGAATTGATTGGATTAAAATACTTGAAAAAATACTAAACTTGAATCTATGAGTGATTCACTTGTGAAAGTGAGCAATTCACTTGATTTTAAGAAAGTTTAATATTTTGGAAGAAGTGAGTGATTCACTTGAATGAGCAAGTGAATCGATTTGTTCTGTATACACTTTAAATATGTTGAAATTGGAGTGATTCACCTAATTTTATAGATATAAACATAATATTACCTCAAAAATTCACCCATTTTTATGATTTTGTGCTTAAATTTTACATGTATTTTTTGAATGATGACTTTGACCTAAACTTTTAAAAACTAAATTTTCTACAAAGGAATATATGACATCATCCAAAAAATGCAAATAAACTCTAATCTAACCTCGTATGTTAATATCTCATGGGAATAAACACTCAAGACATATTGTATGTTTGTTTTGCATAAGTCAAAAATAGTAAGTGATTCACTTCAAAATGAGGGTGAAATTTGACCAAAATAAATCATGCAAGTGATTCACTCTAAGCAACTTGCTTCAACAATTTTCTCTTTCTATAAAAATTTTCAAGTGTCAACAAACAAGTGAATTGCTTGATAAAATAAGTGAATCACTTGACTTTTAGAGTGAATCACTCTATTTTATAGTTTGCTAAAAAGCTATCAACATTGAGCAAATTGCTTGAAATTTCTAGTGAATCACTCCAATTTATAAATGAATTGTTCAAATTGAAAGTTTATTGAAAAATACATTTTGGAATAAAATCATCTAAAATTACAAGTGAATCACTTTAGTTTATGTGTGAATCACTCAAATAGACAAAGTTTCTAATATTTTTGAATTTTTCAATTTTAATCTTGGGATTTTTTCCATGTAGCTAAAATCATATGAATATGTGATCTAGAACACAAAAAGTAGTAAAATAGCATAAATTAGTTGGCATTACCACATATCATTGAAGGAATATAAAAGGAAAGATAAAAGAACAAACCATCACGTGAGTGCATCAAGAGGATGAGTTCAAAGAAGATGATCTATTATCTTGTCCTATCTAGTTAAAAGAAAAAAATCCCATGGCTAATCAAGTTAGCCAAGGCTTCACACTACTTTAAATAAGATTCCTAAACTAGAAAATGAGCTATTCAATTACCCTAGTAAACCTACTTGGGGTAATTAGGTAACTATAGTGACTCACATCAACCCTTTGTACCAGGTACTAGTTGTTGTGAACAATGTTACAATTAACACCCTATTTTTATCCCACATTTACAACCAACCTATAATGTATAATACAAAACATTTACCTCCCAAAAATATTCCTCTAGTAAAGATCCCACCTAGATCTAGTTTATCTAACACTTCCAACATTCCTCCAGTTTATTCTCTAACCCTAATGGAATAAATAGGGTTAAATATGAACCTTACACAAAATATGTGATAATTGGACATATGGGGTTGTAGTTATCTCATGAAAACACCCATGGATTAACACCACCACTATCCATCCAAACATAGAATAATGTGCAAGGTCCACCTTATCAAAACCAATAAATCTCACAGCTAGGATTGAACTACACCCCTCCATAATAGAGCATTCAACTACCATCCAATCAACAATGGCTTTATCCAAAATTTCATCTCAATATCCATAATATTACCCTCCATGTCTATACCTTCTCTACCTCCAATAATAGCCTCTAGGCTATGTGATGTAACCTCCTCATCAATAGTATGATCAGCCTCCTCCATAGCAAAATAATCTAGGTGTACCTAATGAGCCTCAAAATCAACTTTCTAATTGGAATTTTCAAGGATACTTGAACATATTGTTCTACTCTCCTATTCCCATAGTTGGTATGAAGGCTTTATCTTCCTTTTATGGGAATGAGAACAATGACCTAAATTACCTTAGCAATTTATCAACACTCAAGTTAATTTACTACATTCAAGAAGAGGACATAAATTGTTGGAGAATATTACATTATTTGGTACATGCTTATGTACCACTTTGGTACAATATTATATTAGGTGTATGTATTATATTAGAGTGTGATTTTATATTTCATGTAATGTAATAATGTGTAGGAAATGCACAAGTGTCATGTAATTGAGTGTGCAAGTGTTGTGAGTGTGGATGTGCATAAGTGTCCATTATGTAAGAGTGCACATGTGTCCTTAGAATAAGAAAGTGAAGAGTTTCAGAAAAAAGTGAAAATAAAGAGTATTCCATATGAAGAGTCACATACTATTATATATTTGTGACAAAGCATTGTAATTGGTATAAAAATGCATTGCACATAATATGCATTAGTAGAACTTTATTCTATATCATTTCCAGTATTTTTGTGAGCATTTTTTTTTATCGATAAAAAATAATAATTAAAAGTGGGTTTTTAAAGGAGCCCCAAAACTTTAATACATCAAGGATAAAACCAACAGGTCATCAGACCCACCCCGAAAAAGCAAAGGTTAAAACATGATCCCAAAGGGACATCCCCTAAACCTGAAAATTTAAAAAACTTAGAATATTTCTTGAAAATTGATTTGGAAAATCCATGAAAGTATAAAATTTAGTGATAGTTGTAGCAAAAAAGATAAAATTATAATTACAAACCTGTCGTGGCCATCCCACCAAGCCAACTCGATGGGGCCAACCTGAAAAAGGGAAAAATAAAATAAACTTAGAATCCCACGTGGACACTGAGTTGGCAGAACCACGACATTCCATAAAAAAATTTAAAATTTAAATTTAAATATTTGTTCCTGTTGTGCCCATCCTACCAGACCAACCTAATGGACCCAACCCACCCAAAGGGGCTAGAAAACCAGAAACTAGTAGAGCAGTGGGAAATATAAAGTTCAAAATTTAAATTTAAACCTGCCTTCCCGCCCTGGACAACCTAACAGGCCCAAACCACCCAAAGGGGTCGAGAAACTAGAAACCAGCTGAATAGCGAGAAACAAAAAATATAAAATTAAAACTTGCATTCATGTCGTGGCCACCCTGCCAAGCTAAGTTAATGAACCCAATCCACCCAAAGGGTTTTGGAAAATAAAAAATCAGCTAAAGGAGTAGCAAGAACACCAATGATGAATCACTATTTATGGAATCCTTGGAAGATAATCAAGAACAAAGGAATCCCATAAAGGATTAAAAAATACACCAATGGCTGCAACAAAGGAGGATCCTACCCAGGAAGGGATAGGACCATCATAGACAAATCCAACAAGATAATCCCTCCAGAAAGCCAAGGAGAACCAATCTGGTCCAAAAAAGAAGAAAACCATTTAGAGAGGTATGGGAAACCCAAAGATCCATCCCACAAATGGTAAAAATTGAATAAGACCTGGAAAGTAGATCAGCAGATGACATATATCTTGGTAGGCTACAAGATCTCACTATAATAGAGACTGAGAACACTGGATAAATAGGAAGAAACCCAAGAACCCAACCACAAAGAGGCCCATGAATGGGGTGAAACCTAACTATAGGGATTGTCCATCATGGCCCGACAATTGCCAAAAAAAATGAAGCATGAGGTCCCACCCCAAGACCTTTAAACCTGTAGAACCAAACCACCAAATATGACCAACCACATCAGAAACACACCCATTCCCATTTTGTTAGCATTTTACAAGTGATTATTCTATGATTATATCTAATTTATACTTGTGTTATTCATTATATTTATTGATTTCTTTATATTGTAACTTCATATTCATTTTTGTGGTTATTTACATTAAGTTTTAAGCTTCAAAAACTATCAGTGGTATCAAAGCCACAACAGGTTTTATTGAATAGATTTTAAAAAGTTGTAAATAGTCCAAGGATATTTCCACTAGCTAAGAAAAGACCAGTGAAGTTAAGGACATTACCTCTAGATAAGAAAAAACAGAGAAGATAGTATTTCCACTAAGTTGAAGAAAAAATAGTAAAGACAAGTATTTGCACTAGCTAAGAGAAAGACCAATGAAGACAAGAATTATATACCACTAGGTTGAAGAACAACCAATGAAGATTTAAAGAGGCAGATTTTAGACTCAAGAAGAAAAGTTGGTCATTGACATTGTTTTATATTATTGAAGAGTTTTATAGAAGTTTTATATTATTGCTAGAAAATGTTATTCAAGTTTTTACTACAGTGAAAATTGATCTTTAGAATTTGAGAAGCTTTCACCAACGGATAGAGAAGATTTTCATATTTGATTGCTAATCAATGTGTGACCTTTATTCATGCAGGGATTGGTTTGAGTTACAGTTAAATTTTAGATATAGATATTGATAAATATTTTAGGTCTCAAAGATAGACCTTGATAGATAGATTGAGTTTACCTATTCCAAGAACAAATTCAAAATAGAAGAAAATCTACAACATAGTTTCAAGCCTTAAGATAGACCTTGATATTGACAAGAGTAAGGAGACCAAAGAGAAAAGAGGTACCATAGAATAAAACAAAGAAGACTTAATAAAGTCACATTAAAGGCTTATTAAGAGACCCAAGAAAGAGGTCCTATTGAAAAGGTTGATAGAGAAAGAAAACTTGAAGGTAGAAGAAGACTTCAAGACAATAGAAAGTCTTGAGGATAGTCCTAGTTAAAGGATAACACATAGCACATCAAAGAAAGCATTTTGGTAGTCCACATTGGACAACAAAGTTAGAATATTTAGAATAGCAAAAGAGGAAGGCAATACTTAGAGTAAATGCCATGACAATATTAAAATTATCACAAGGATAACATTGAAGAGAAAGATAGCATTTGAAGGCTACAAGGGAAATATTGAAAGAGAATGAATCCCACAAGGGTAGTATTAAAGAAAAGGAACAATATTAAAAAAACAAGGAAAAATTCATAGTATTGCCATAAGAAAGTGAAGTGTCACTACAAAATCAAAGGCAGAATAATTGAAGCTAGAGAAGACAACATATTCAGTCAAGAAAAAGACTAAAATCTAGAAGAATAATCTTGAAGACAAGAATATATTTTTAAGAGAGAAATAAGATAAAGATAGAAGAATTCCAAAAAATGTGTTTACATAACATTTGGGGTAATCATTGCCATCTGAAGATAAGCCTATAATGTATTATGAAAATTATTTGAAGGAGGTTTCAATAAAAGCACATGGAAGGCAAGTATTTTGCCAAAGTTTGAGCATAAGGACAACAAGTTAAAAAGATAAAATTAAAGGGTAGCTTACATATTGGAAAAAGAGAAAGAAGGCTGCAAATTTTAACCAATAATGAACAACAAGAAATATTAAATCAATTTTATGTTTAGAAGCATCTTGTTAAAGCATTAAGGAAGTTTGTTCTTAAAAGTACTGTAAGAATAACATTTATAGCAAAATAAATGAGAGTCATAGTAAGCGCAAAATCTAAGAGAGTATAAGTACCATAGTCAAAATTGAAGATAACATAATAGAAGACAACATAAAGGAGGTAGTAAAGTGTTAGTTTTAGATTATAATCCAAGGTAGTCTCATCACCATTAAACCTACACCTAGTTGTAGAAAATTCAGATTATTAGAAATATTATACAAGAAGATAAAGCTGAACTCTAAGAACAAGTTAACTCAACGTTGTGTAGAAAACAAGTGTTAGAGATGATGAACCAAAATAAAACAAAGTAATGAGGATAGAAAGCTACAAAATAAGGATACAAGAGTGTCAAATAAGAGACAAAACATCATCTAAGAAATAGACATCAAAATTTGGGCTTAAAGAACATCGAAATCAGGTAGTGAGAAAGACATTGAATGCCATCCAAAAGCAAGCTAAAATATGAGTGTAAGGGACATCAAAACCAAGAAGCGTAGATAATCATATAAGAATATGTTATAATATAAAAATGAAAGGAGGTCGAAGGCAAGTAGAACATCACTTAAAAAATGAAGTGCTAAAGAAGAGTGCTATATGAGAAAATATGCAGCGTTATCAAAAGAGAGCTAAAGCACCAAGGTAAGAGTGCTATTTAAGAAAATTTGGAATGCCTTAGAAGAGTCAATTGCCAAAATTGTAATGATGAACTTGAATGCCACATTATGAGGAAGTAACATCTTCCTGAGCAAAGGAAGAGTTTCAAGTGCCACTTGTCCAATCACAAGAAAAAGTGCCAATTAGATACCAGTGAAACATCCACTTAAGAAACTATTTATGCATGAAGGATACACATTCTAAGGTGTGAAATCATCAAGAGTAGAGGTTGAGCATGGCAAATAAGTAAAAGTACTAAGCAATACATGCAAAATTTGAAGCGATGTAGAAGACAAAAATATATGCAGTAAAACCCTAGTCTAAGCACCTAAGAACTCATAACACTTGAATGTTACAAGCACATGGAGTGTCAATAATTCAAGGATGCATCACCATGTGGCAAAAAAAACATATATGGGTAGATATTATAACATATTATGAGAATATCAAGGAGACGTGCAAGGAATCTTGATCCACTTCACACATTTGCAAGTTAGGTGAAGAGATTACAATACACTTCTCACACGCTGAAGCAAGGTGAAAAATCCAACACAAATTTCACATTGAAGTCTCACACGATTATGGAAAAGCAGCCATCCATTCAAAACCAAGATAAAAGAGTGCCAAATTTTTTTGCCAAGCTACACACCTTAAGGAGTCTAATTAGGGTTTTTAGAATTTATTAATCTTTCCTAAGGTTAAAAGGAGAAATAAGGTGCATATAGTTCAAATTATTATTTATTTGCTAAGGTTGAACAAGTCTAGTGGAGAGATAAGTAGTTTAATAGGAAAATTAATGCATTAACTACTTGGTGGAGTAATAAGTAGATTTTATTATTGAAGGTTTGTTTTTCAAAGGATTCAAAAATAACTTTAGTGATTTATTGAAATCTTAAAAAACCATAGAATATATTACAATAATTTAATCATGGAGAGACAAGGAATTATAGTTAAAATTTAGGAACTCTAAATTTTACAAATATTCTAGTTTATATTCAATTAGAGAGCCATAAGGTGTTCAAATTCAAAGGTTCTTATAAAACTTGAAAAACCGATATTTGTTATAACTAAGGATTCAAAAGGATGTTTACATTCAAGAATTCAATGGATGATGATATGGAAAACATGATTAGAAAAGAAAGAGCTAATGTTATAAAATTTGGAATAAAAAAATTGCTTACAAAATCTGAAGGAAGCATAGATCTAGCTACAAAATTAATCTATAATGAAGCAATAGAAGAAATATTTGAAACTTTGGAATATTATCTACATGCTAGGATTATTGAAGCAATTGATAATGGAACAAATAATATTCTAATTCCTATAGATATTGGTAGCATTCTATATATGGCATTGTTGACACTCAAATTCTACAAAGAGGAAAGCATGAAACAAAAAGAATTGATTGAATCTCTTAAGAAGAAAGCAAAAATAGACAAATCATTTTTAGAAAATATATTTCATTCTTCATGTAATATTGACACATCAAGTTCATAATCATATCATGATGCTTTAAGTAAAAGTTCAGAAGACACTATATCAAAGAAGACATGTCATATAAAGGACAAAGGAAAAAGGAAAATTCTTTTAGAAGAATTCAATGATAAGAAGAGTGTTCAAGAAAACATAGAAACTTAAGTACATGATGCTAAAACTAAATATATAGACAAGCAAGAAGACAAGGAACCAAATAAAGATGAAGGAGGCATACAATGCAAAGTAAATTGAAGGATAAAGATTGTATTGAAGAAAAAAGTCTTCAATAACCAAATAATATAATACAGGATGGCATTGGAGAATATTATATTATTTGGGACATGCTTATGTACCTCTTTGGTACAATATTAGATTAGGTGTGTATCTTAGATTAGAGTGTGAATTTATATTTCATGTAATGTAATAATGTGCATGAAATGCACGTGTCATGTAATTGAGTGTGCAAGTGTTGTGAGTGTGGATGTGCACAAGTGTCCATTATGTAAGCATGCACATGTGTCCCTAGAATAGGAAAGTGAAGAGTTTCAAAGAAGAGTTAAGGTCAAGAGTATTCCATATGAAGAGTCACATACTTTTATATATTTGTGATAAAGCATTGTAATTGGTATAAAAAATGCATTGCACATTGTATGCATTAGTAGACCTTTGTTCTATATCATTTCTAGTATTTTCGTGAGCATTTTACAAGTGATTTTTATATGATTATTTTAAATTTATACTTGTGTTATTCATTATATTTATTGAGTTATTTATATTGCAACTTTATATTAAATTTCATGGTTATTTACATTAAGTGTCAATCTTCAAAAGCTATCAATAATTGTATGTTTACTAATATATTCTCTTTGTGATAATCCTATGCTATGGAATAGGGGATTACTTGATAATTTAATAACTTGCTGGGTATCCATAGTAGAGTATTTCATGTATAGATTTGGTAGTATGGGAAATGGGTATTCAATTTTATTTCAATTAAATATGATGCAAAGAGATCTTTAAGGAAACACCCATGATTTTTAAACTCAAATAAAAAAAAAATTATTTGTAATATATGATCAAAGAGGTTACAAGAGGGTCCCTTTTAAAAAATTCCTTCAAAGGCTATAAAATGAGATTTTGTAAGATGAAAATTCATTCTTCAATTAGGAGGTTAACAACACCATATAAATATTCCAAGAGATCCTCAAGCTGAGTGGATTTATTATTCATGTGCCACTATGATCTGACCTATCCTCCAAACTTGTAGGACCTACAAAAAGGGGTTAGAACATTTGGAGTCCTATATTGATCATACCCTCTGTAAGGGTTAATCTATTACAAAATCTATGAAATTATTTACAAATCTTGAAATTGCAGTAATATTTACCTTTTGGAAGGGTTTTGTAGCTTGATAGTGCCTGAAATATACTTTTGAAAAGGATCACACCCTAGGGTGTGACATTTTATTTTGGTCGTAGGGTACCTTGTGACTCTAACTGTAACATTTTGACCAATTTTTTGGTGGTATAGAATGATGTCCTACAAATGTTGGGGCTTCTATCCTTATTGGGTCACCTTCAAAAACTGCAAAATATGTCAAAATGGGACACAAAAATGGTGCAAAAAGATGTTTGCTATGGTTATTTATGGCAAAGTGGATGATGGAAGATCATGTGGTCTATCTGGATTTTGGTAGATTTTTTTATGTAAAATGGGGATGGTGTAAAATAGAAGAAAAGACCCTCTATTTATAATTTGGAGAGGTTAGGGGGGTGAGGTTTTCCATGAGGTGTCCACTATGAGGTTTCCCCTACAAGGTGTCCCTTGATGTGACATGTCTCATAAGTGCATTTGGGTGAGATAATTCTCACCCATCTACTTGTCATAAATGGATATGGATGAGTCATCCCACACACATGCATGGATGGAGTAAAGTCTCCAAATATCATTTATGACATGTTAAGGTGGAAATCCTTTTATAAAAATACTTTTGTGTGTGCAAAAGTCTTCAATTGTTATTGAATGCACAAGGTATGTGAAGTGGAGAAAATATCAAGGTGGTGAGGTGGAAGGCTAGGCTAGTCAAAGAGTAGACTAGGTGAGGTGGAAAGGCTAGGCTAGTCAAAAGGTAGACTAGGTGAGGTGGAAGAATTAGGCTAATCATGATTGAGTTGATTAACCATGTGCTTAACCATAAAGTGAATTTTGACCATAAAGTGACTTTTGACCAAGGTAAAGATTAACCAAGGTTAAGTCAAGAGGGTGGTCACATGAGGGCCTAGGGTTAAGCGTAGGAAAGGGCTTAAGTAGCCAAAGGGGGCTTATGAATAGTGCATGAATAGTGATTTTGATAAATGAATAGTGTTTTAAGGCTAATTTATGCAAATTTTGTGGGCTTTGCAAATTGATCAGCCATGAAGATGGGATAAGTAGCAATATGCAACTTTTGGGTGTCTAGATTTACCTCTTTTTGTACTACATTGTGTGAAGACATGGTGTAGTACAAAAATTTGTGATACTAGTTGGTGGTTTGATTTTAAAGAATTATTTAATGATGGATTTCAAAATAAATTATTGTATAGTACCTCAAGTGGTGAGTGAGTGGAAGAAATAATGGATGATAGTGACTAGCTGATTGATAAGAAGTGGAAGAGAAATGGTTAAGAGAAGGATAGGTTAGAGTTACGACTAGTAAAGGGATGGCAAAAATTTTACTGTACTACAATAATTGCCTTATTATGATGATCAACATAAAAATCCCCATTTGTGAAAGGTATGTATGTGTTTGAAAGTTTATTTTTGATATACTATTGAGCTTGAATAAATGTGATAAAATAACCAACCAAGGGTAGGCATCCTCATGAGTAACCATATAGACATTGATAGAGAGTATATAAAATTTAATGGATAAATTGCTTTGTGTTTGTCCCAAAAAAAGAGGGATTCTAGATGGTCATATATAAAGTTATTAGACAAACACCATTTCCAATATTGAGTGTTTTATTGTTGATCATGCATGGGGTGGTTTGAGCAATTAATTGATGGAAGGCAATTTTTTAAGCAATAACAAAATTCTATACAAAGTGAGGAAGAGGGTGATATGATGTATGTAAGGACATTACATCAGACTGGAAATGGAGAATTTACATGTTAATGTAGCTATTGGAACTATTGTGGACCAAAAAGTAAAATTAGATGTAGATTGGTTTCGATTGTAGGGTACCCTACAACCCAAAGAGTTGCAAGGTACTATAGAGGGGGAAAACTACCATACTACGTATTATTATTGGATATATTCACAAGAAAAATCCAAGGTGACCATGGGGGTATGTTGTTCTATACATGCGATGTAAAATAGGGGGGAGGGTTCACCGAAAATGATTTTAGGAATCATTCCAAGTCCTCTGGTTTTCAATAATGTTTGATGTACTCATTTCAATACAATCACCTATGTTTGGCCTTTCTAAATCTATGCTATGAAATATAAAGGACAATGCAGAAATACAAAATGCAAGAAGGTAAGAGCTAACCCTAGAATGATTCTTTTTTTGAATACCTTCTAACCCTAGGGTTTCAAAATAGAAAACATTCAAGCAAGGGCTCAAGAGAAGATGCACAAATAGTATTAACCCTAAGTGCACACTATATGATGTTTTCCTTTCAAATGCCTAGAAATAAATTAAATATGTTATTTTCAAATCAGATATCATTGGACTGAATGCTTGTCCCTTTCTTGGTGCTTTCAGTGGTGTAAAAGGTTTAAAATTATCATGGCATGGTGGTTATAGGGGTGGACTATGTGGAAATTTGTGTGGCAGCTTCTGGGGTGGATAACGTAGAATACAATGGAAGCCATTAAAAGTTGGAAAACATACCTAAATTCATGGCGCTAACGATTCCACCATGTAAAATAAAATAAAATAAAAATAAATTAGGTCTAGGGTTTTAAAAATAATAATAAACACTCAAAAAACAACCTAAAGACTAACTAGGGCACTTATCTTATCTGGTGGTTGATCCAAGATTTTATCCTATATCCAACAATATCTAATGATTCCTATTCTTGCAAGATAACTTGGCAAACACTTGAAAAATGTGATTAGAAATAGGGGGTCTACTTAGGCTACCATATAGCAAATGCTTGGAGGTGCAGTAGTCAAGCAACCTAGGTCCTTTTAGTTGAGCTTTGAAAATAAAAGCAAAATTTGACCTTTGGAAGATGAAAAAGCATAACAAAATGCAATAGAATATAATTATAAAACAAAGTACATAATGCTCTAATATGGCATAAATGTAGTCTATAACATAAATCTAGGGTTTGGGGGTAGCAAATTGCCCCCAAACCTGGTTTGGATAAAATTGTGCTTCGCAAGGAGGGACCATGATTTCACAAACTAGTGAAATTATACCTCAAAATGACCATGTGCGATTTAATGGAAGTGAGGAGAGAATTCAGATAATGATATTTGATAGATGCGTAATTAAAATATAACTAATATGAAAAATACAAAAGAGCAAAAACAACCTAGTGATAGCAAATAAGCAAACAAAAAGGATGGAGAACTTCAATTAGTAGATTCTTCCTTAAGGCTTCAACACTTATTCACCAAGAGTAGCAACACACAATCCAATGTAGCAAAAAACAAAGCTTTAGTAGATCACACTTCACACTTTTAAGTTATCTTGCTTGCTTGGTTGCAGAAGAAGAAGACCTCAAGAAAATAGAACTTGGAAATTGATTGTTATTGTTGTTTAACTTGCTTGGTTAAAAATGAAACTTCAAACCCTTATTTTATAGTGGATTTGAAAGAAGAATGGGCATGACAAACTAAGAAAATCCAAACTCAAAAGAAATCAACTTTTGAAAATTAGAATTTCCTAGAATAAAACCCTAGAAATGCAAAATCATACCCTGCAAAAGCTGATCATAATTTCGCAATGTGAAATCTTGCCCCTTAAAAATGAATCGTGATTTCACAATAGCTAGACCCTATGTAATTTTAATGCACTTTGGAGGACCAAACGGTGTCAGAATGGGATATATCATATACCGTTGGAAATATATTTTTGAGCCCAATCCAATAATATAATATTCAAGGAGAAAGAAGAAGACTTGGTAGGGGAAAATTTGGATCAAATAAGACCCTACTTTTCCACAGAGAAAATAAGGAATCTAGGGAAAATTACTCACCTTAATGGGTCAATTTATTGTGTCTACATTTTTCCCCCTTTTTGATGCATTTAAGGCAAAGTAAATGCATCAAATAAATATGTAGAATTCTATGGGCAATAAATCAACAAGCACAAAAAAGGGGTGGCTAGGTTTTAATAAAGGGGTGGTGCAAAATGGGTATCACAACAGATACTCTAGACTTTTACACACAAGGTGAGACATTACTTTCATTAATGCCTCTATGGCTAGGGTGCCCCCTCGAGTTTCAAAAGAAATGAAAATTCCTTAAGAAACTTGAAAAAGCAAAGAAAGAAAAGTAAAACATAGAAACATAGAGAACAAAGCAAGCAAACAAACAATAGAGCAATGATCACTGGGTACAACATGAATCTAATACAACTAGCATGAAATGCATGGATTAAATAAAATAAATGGTAAGAAATAATAAGGGAAGAGAAGAGAAGGAGAAGGAGAATAAGAATAAGAATAATAATAAGAATAATAAGAAGAAGAATAACATCTCCAAATAAGGTCAACAACCAAAAGTGAGAGAAACTGATCAAGAACCCTGAATGAAGGGTGTTATACCAAAAAGAAGGTCTAGGTGTGGAGTGAAAACTTACTATGAGTCTAGTACTTGCTAATATGGATAGATGGAAAAAATATGGAGTGTAACCTACTATGGGTGATTTCTCATTAAAATGATGGAGTGTAACCCACTATGGGTGATTACTCACTAATGACTATTGTGGGGTGATGAGCCACTAGGATGTATGCCAAAACCTACTAAAATGTTTATGGAGCTTATCCTGTAATGGGTGTAGTGCTTGCTAAGTCAGAAGAAAGCGTAACCTAATAAGGTTGATATGTTAATGCTGATGTGTATGATGTATTAGCAAGTGCTACCTAATAGGGGTGTGCAAGAATGTATATAGACCAAGTTATATAAGCATAACACAATGTGAGTGTGTGCATGTTCTAGAAGAAAATAAAGAAAGAAAATGAGGAGCAAGGAACTGTGCATGTGTTCCCTAGCTTGAAATTTTAGCTAGTGAAAAGTCAATAGGGAGGAAAAGTGCAAACAAAGGAGAGAAGAATGTATATCCCTATCTAAACAAAGAAAACAGAGGATAAATAAGAATCATGCAAAATACAAGGACATACCAAAAGAGGATTGTATTCCTTGACTTTGGAGAAAAATTATGAACATTGTAAAAAAATTTAAAGTCAAGGAACACAAGAAGAAGAGAGAAGAGAAGAAAGATAAAAAGGAATATGAGAAGAGAAGGGATGAAAATGCATGAGCCCTAGGTTGGAGCTTTGCTAGGCATCAGAGCCTAGTGAGAGTGCAATGCATGTGAGCTACAACTTAACTAGGTATCATCACATACCATTGTTGCGAATCCCCAAAAAGCTATGTGAACAAGCAGCACTGCAATTATGGCAAGCAAAAGTGTAAGAAAAATAGAATATCAGGAAACCATGCAAAGTATGACAGACAATAATTTTGTATGATCAACCAAATGAGTATGGTAGAATAAAAATGTAGATGCATACCTGAATAATGATTGATTTTACTTTATTTTATGTTTTATTAAACAAGAAATCAGAATGAGAGTTGACACATATTCTAATTGTAGCTCCTATCTTAACAAAAAGAACATGTATTCAAGGGACTATTTTATCAAAGATAAATCTAGAATGTAAGCCATCTTGATGATTATAATCATGGATAGGCTCCTTAGAATCCATAACATGATAATATATACATTCTCGAACAAAACCATTATTCTTAATATAGGGAGGAGCAATTCCTAACTTTACAAGATCTCTATAAGAGGTATAATATTTACCATTAGAACACACTAAATTTATTATATTACAAAAAAAATATTAGAGGGATAAGCGAAATCCTCATCATCATTACTTTACTCCAAAACTTAATGAGATATATCCAAAAGAGGTTTTTGAAGAAACTAATTGTCTTGATCCCATGTTGAAACTTTGATTGGAGGTTCCTCACTCACTTTTATATTGTTGAATTGCTTAGATATTTGATATGAGGAACTTGAAGAAATAGATGATGAAAATGAAGGACAAACATTGAGACCAAACTGAGCTTGATCAACCATTGAATAATATTTAAATGGATGAGGGTCACCTGGAATGGTGACAAGATGATTTTTAAATTTAAATTTCAAACACTAATGAAGAGTATAAGGGATGACCTTCATTGCATGGATCCAAGGATGTTTGAGAAGTAGATTAAAAGATGCAGGGCAAGGTACCGCATAGAACAATGTATCTAAGATCTTGGGTCCAACTTCAATAAGGATGGATATAATACCGTAAGCTTCTTGGGACTCATTGAATGTTTTGATGATTGCATCGAATTTAGTTAAATATTCCTCTTTCAATCCAAATTTCTAAAAGAAATGATATGTGCATAAATTAAGGGAAGAACCATTATCAATCATAACTCTCTTGATAAAAGTATCCCCAATAAATGTGATGATGTAAAGAGAAGAATATTCTTGCAAGTTTGAGGAAGAGATATCGACATCCAAGAATGTGAGATGATGTGTCCCAAGAGAACTTACAACATTATCCATATCACTAGGGGAAATATTTGATGGGAGTGATTGTTGTCTTAAAAGTTCCAACAAAGCTTTTTGATGAGTAGGAGAAATTTGTAAGAGCTCTAAAATAGAGATATTAGATGGGGTATTGGCTAGATGATGTTGAAGGTTAAAGGAGACTTTAGGTTGAGGTCTCAATAATAGAGGTGGAGTTCCTATTTCTACACTTTATATCTGATTATTCTTCATGTAGCAACCCTAGGATGCACACAACGCCCATTTTTAACCCTAATTGCAATGTTATTAAAAAACCTAAGATGAAATGGAAGACAAGAAGAAAAGGAATATAACATGAAATAACAAAGATGGATCTCTTTATTTGTATTGAAAATCGGTTACATGTTAGTCCCTCTTAGGGATACCCATTTCGATACAATAAGTTTACAAATAGGCAAAGAGTGCCCCTTTCACGAAGAGGTGGTGCACTTATAAATGCTTCCTGGTTCCACACACGGAAATGTATGAGGGCTTACAGATGCCTCCTTCTCCAGGTTTTTTTCCTAGAGGTATCCCTTTTGCTCTCGTATGTTGCAAATTTCGTCTGATGAACCTGTGGTCTTGTAAGTAATGAAACAACAACACATTCTTAGATATCCGAGATTGCCTTCTCGGATGAGGTTGTTAGTAATAAAATAATGTAACAGAAATATGATGAAACTATACCATGAAATCACGTAAATCTATGCTAATGATATGAAAACATGAAGACATCGAATGAAAGAAGCTATGTCTAAAACCTAATATAATCCTGCGGGCCACTGTCCAAGATAGCGGCCGCTAAGGTAAACCTTGCTCTCTTTACCCCAAGGTTATGAGTCAAATCCTATATTTGATGTCAAAATAATAGATGTTATGGTCTCCAATCTATCAGGGCTTTTTCGTACACATGATCTCAAAGAGAACTCTCCAAGTCTCGAAAGTTCTCCTCAAAAAGATGTCTCTCTCTCTCTGATATGATCTCCTATGATCTCTTGGTGCTCTTAGGCTTGCACCTTTTATAGTGTGAAACCCTAGGTCTATGTCCAAGCCCTAGGAATGAATTTATCATGCGTAGTGTAAGTTAGCATGAGAATATTTTGTCCTTTTTCTATGTTTGAAGGCCAGTTAACTAAAATCTAACTGCCCACTTGAGTCTTCTATGCGAACTGGTCGTTAGCATGAGAAGCTTTTGTCCTTTGTTTATGTGTGAAGGCTAGTTAACTAAAATATAACTACCCCCTTGAGTCTTCTATGTGAACTGGTCATTAGCATGAGAAGCTTTTGTCCTTTGTTTATGCTTGGAGGTCAGCTAACTAAAGTTTAAATGCAAACTCAGGCCTATGTGAACTGGTCATGAAAAGGAATGCAAAGTTAGTCCCGTTCACCTTTATTGCATGTAAACTGCCACTTTCGCCTGTGATTAGGACTATTTATCGGCAAAATACTTCTTATGGCTTAGCCACTATTGTCTATAGTGGCTAAGATCTAGTCGTTGTCATCTGCAGTGGCGAAGGTCTGGTCGCTCTAGGCTTGAGCGGCTAGAATCTAGCCGCTCTTGGCTTGAGCGGTTGGGCTTGGATGGCTTGAAAAGACCTCAAATGAGTGGTGAGAACCACTGTTGATACTTGGAAAGTCCAAGATTATATATTATGATCTTATGAGTGTCTATGTGAGCAGCTCACCTAATCATGACACGATTTAGGTGTCTATAGATGCATTTTTGTGATGCGCTGTGTGGAAAAACACAATGTTGAGCAAAAATGTAGACTAATTTGTTTGTAGGGTGTATGGTGATCAATGGTATGATCAATGCTGGATGGCCCAATCATGAAAGATGGCATGCATCCTTTGAATAATTACCTCAATGTTCATAGGACTTAGCTCAGTGGCTTTGGAATGTTAAATTACACTCGTTCCTCAAACTCAATCAGGTAGCTTCAGCTGCTACAACAATTTTGACCGGTAGGAGAGCTACAATTGAAGATGTCATGTATGTTTACGTTCCCAGCAAACAAAGGAAATTTGTGATTGTTGTATGCAATGATTTGTAGGATGAACATGATTTTTCTATGATCGAGTGATCTTTTGTTGATTTTTATTATGATTATGTTGAAGTTTTGAACTACTTCCTCACACAATGAATTGGTGAAGAAATTACAATGAATGAAGCGACAAGTCGCTTGACCAATATGACTAATCTGGTTCCTTTCTAGCATTTGTTTCTTATTAATGGGCAATCCCACATCCAAGTGTGATTCCAACTATTTATGATGATCATCCATACTTATCTCGAGGAGCAATCCAACTATCAATAGCCTTCTTAGGGAGTTAAGATGAGTGATTTTATTTATGTTTAGATTGTATCACTTTGACTTAATGTTTTTTATGTCATAGGGGAATTAGGATGATCCTTTTGAACCTGTGGAGTAGTCCGACCATATTGGTCTTCTTCGAGATTGAAGGGTGGCACATCATAATTCCAAAATGAGTTGTTTTTGCCCCAAGTGGCCTTATAGTTACCTACTCATCTCACCAAAATACATGGAGTGCAAATCGTTGCAATCACCAAGTTGATAGAGTAGGTGACTGAATACGAAGCCTACCTAAGATTGTGCTTTTATGTGATTTTTTTGTTATTTTGAACATTATGATGATCTAAAACCACCAAAGTGTGTTTATTTGTTGTTTTTGTGGAATCCCTCAAGGAGGAAGTCCCTTATTTTGATTTGTGGATCTGGTCGTTGTTAGGTCCAGTGGCCTCTGAGTTCCTGCCTATGGCCATTGTCACCTTGAGCGGCCAAGAAGTTCAGGCTGCTGACATCAACAGCCAAGGCATAATTAAGGAAGTATAAAATTTGCATTTCTAGGGTTTGACCTTTCACTTTCATTGTTTGAATATTCACTTTGGGAGCTCTGGTGTGACAATGATGATTATGAATTTGGAGTTTGCTGGCATTGAGGACATGGCTACGTAAGGCAAGACATCAACTATTGTGGGAGCTGGAGCTTCTCGGGTATTTCTCTTTTTCTAAACCCTAGCTCTCTTTTCTCTTATCTACGTAAAACTAAACCTCACTAAGTAATGGGCAAAATGAACCTCACTAAACCTGTTGGCAATGAACAAACTTTGTAATTAGGCTTAGCTTACCCTTTTCTATGGTGGGTTAGTCCTCGATTTTTTTTTGTTAGTGGCTTTAGCCTAGGGTTTTAGAATTTTTCCGTTATTCACCTATTGCAACCATTTTGAGCATTTTTGAACTTAGCTTAGTTTTTTTGTTTTTGAGTGGGAATACGCTTTCTATATTTTTTGTTTTTCCCTCCTTTTGTGATTTTTTTATGTCATTTTGCAAATTTTTTATTTTTTTAGTTTTTCTGGCCAAGGGTTCATGGGTTTGCCATGTCGCCCCTTGGATGCTATTGCTCAAAGCAGCTGGTTCTAAGTCACTGTCACTTAGAGCAGTCAAATTTGAACCCCAACAGTAAAAAATTTGACCGTTGGGTCTTGGTCGTTGCTGCCTCCAACGACTAGGTTTCGATCGTTGGAGTCGACAATGGCTAAACCCTTAGCTATTTTTTCTTGCATTGTTTTTGGATTTTTATGACATTTAATTTTTTTTTTTAATTTTTGAATTTTTGATTTGTCTGATTAGGTGCAATATTATCCTTTTTGCTTAGAATTAGAATATCCCATACTCTTTTGCACCATTTTCATGTTTATTATGAATTATTCCTTAGATGCACTATAGTTATGTTTTGTCTTTCTTCTGCTTTACTTAGATCCTTACTGCTTGGGCTCGGGACCCAAAGTTCCTGCTTGACCTACTTCCTAGCTTTGATGATACGAACTGGGTATGGTTCAAATCCCATGGATTATAGTATGTCATTAGGCTACCTTACATCATGGTGTATCAGGCTTACCTTACGGCTCTAGCCCATCACTGAGACCCATGGACTAATACCTTCCACATCCCAATTGGCGAGATGACCATTACATCAAAGGATGTTTATTGGATCTTTCAGATTCTATTTTATGGGGTGGGCATTGTCTTTTCGGCCACTAATGATCAGGTGGTTGTCTTCACTCAAGTTTTTAGAGGGCACTCTAGGGATACTCTCAAGGACAACAAGTCCAGATGAGTGTCTATCAGCCATTGGCATAGGGAGGGTGTCTGTACGGTGAGGCATGTCGTATTGCTGATGGTGATCAACAATGTTCTTATCCTAGACTACTCGGGTTTGAGGTTCTCGTGGAACCTTCTGGTGATGGTGCAGGATCTATTGGATAGTGAGGAGCCTATCATATATGCATGGGGTAGATCGCTATTGGCTTAGTGCTATGATGAGTTGTACCACATCCATTAGTGAGGACGTGTCAGCATTACCTACATCTTGCTCCTAGAGGTTTGGGGATAGGAGCATATTAGGGTAGATCACCCTAAGGATCTCCCTACCGATATTACAACGATCGATAATTGGACATCGTGCTATGATGCTAGATGGGCTTGAGATAATGAGGAGCACAAAAGCCACACTTTCACAGGGGAGCTATCCCATTACACTGATGCTTTCACTAGACTTTTTTCTAGATATGTCATGTGGTGGCCTTACCATGAGTGTCCTGCTTGGGATGATCCAGCTAGATTTACTACCAAGACACAACATGAGTGATGGCTCATTGGTTGTAAGGTTACCATCTAGGATTAGTTCTTCTACTCATGGGTTCTTTGTCAATACGGGTTGCAACAAGATGTGTCATTGGTACTGTTCTTGTATAGGCACCTCACAATAGAGAAGGACCTACCTCCACGATATATTACAAATATTTCAAATGAGGAGGATGCCCTAGCTATTTACCTTAGAGTGGTTGGGGGTATTACAGAGTCATACACTTAGTGGTGGGGTGATCGAATGTGGCATGGTGTCGGTAGCCTAGGGCACGAGGATGATGGCAGAGGTGATGGTGCAGATCCGACAGGATGTAGAGTCTGATCTAGGACTGAGGTATGGGGCCAGCTAGTAGAGCAGGTGGCAGGGGAGGATCCTAATGTTCCTAAGGAGGAGGAGTTAGAGCCTGAGGAGAGAGACTCTCCTTTGAGATCATAGTAGCATGAGGTTGAGGTTGAGCTTCAGGCCACTAAGATCTAGGTACAATTGTGAGATGCTACCATTGAGTAGCTCTCAACATAGATATAGGATCTACAGGCTACTATTGGGGGTGGCGATGCCAGGATGCAGTTTGTTGTTCCTCCTTCTACACCATAGGAGGTTCCAGTGGTAGGTTCAGGAGTAGATGTGGGAAAGCTTCAGTCTTTGTTGGATGAGCATGAGGAGCGGATCCGAGGACTTGTGGATCACATCACCATTATTTAGATGCAACTCAGGAGGCATGGGATTGTCCCTAAGGATCCAGCTAGTGTGGGTGGTTCATAGGTCAGTGGGCGCTCCACCTCGGGGCAGTCTTCCACCCGTCCTAGCTAGAGGACCCAAACTCAGACAGAGAGACAGATAGGCTCACATCATTTGACTCACGACACTGCCACAAGGGGAGGTGGCACTAGAGGAGGTGATGCAGGGGGCTTAGGCCTAGTATTTGATTGATGCTTTACTTGGTCCTTGATCCATTTTTGAGGTCGACTGACCTATATGACTGTAGCCCATGGGAATTTTTGTACATCCATTGGACTTGACACACATACTTTTATGATAGCTTTTCATTATGACTTATTATGTGTATCATTTATTGCTCATGTTTTTTGTTGTTATTTTATTTTATGATATGATGCGATGATGGTATTATGATGATTTGATGAATATGTTAGATGATAGATGATATTGAAGATGCTTAGATGGATGTGTAGATGCTTATATGATTTGATGATATGATGCGATGTATTTTGATGATGAATGATGAATTTATGATTGTATGCAAATGGATATTGCCTATATGTTTTATGATGTGGTTTATGGATGATTAATGACTTGTTTTTGTGAATGCGATGTTATTGCTAAATGCATGTTTTAACTTTGCTTTAATTGTATGCATCTAACTTATGTGGTGGAATGGTATAAATGAACCTGTATGCTCTAATCACTTAAAACATACGGAATGCATATGACATTGACAATCTTAATGGGTGATACCACAGAAAGTAAAAAATAATCATGAATTTAAATAATCACTCTTATCATAAGAATTGATTAAGTATTCATATATGAGATGTAATGGTGTGTAATGTATTTTCTTAATAAGTTTCTGTAAATTAAAAGATATAAAGTAGTCAGTGGTCATCTATATACTATTTCTAATATATATGCGGTATCTGTCCTACTATGTTGATACCCCCTAATTTATAGAATCTTATAAAGAAAGTGATGGTGTGAATGATGTTATGATTTGTTGCTATGTAAGAATTTTTGGGGCTTTTCGGAGATTCAAACACTCTAGTTACCATATCAACAGTTGTCTACTGACCACTTAGACTTTTGAAAAGTAAGGCTTTTACCATGGACCTAGTTTTTCATGATCTCTATGTGTGCATGTGATTGTATATTTTGAGGTAGAACTCAAGCATTTCCTCCGATGTCAGGCAGGATTCTTTCAGCCCATTGCTAAGATCAGGGATCCTCAAGTGTTCATCTCATCCTTATGTTGGACTTAGTTGGACTATACCACTAGGCAATATTGGGTTACCTAAGCTAGCTCATCCACATTCAAACATTGGTCTACACAAATGCATGAAGCAATTGTGGTAGACATATCATCATGCGTAAGGATTTCTCCTTCCAGTTTTGTACAATTCTGAGAATTCCAGGGATTCAAGCTTTATTCCTTTTTTTGGCTTCTTTTTGGCTTTGGATATTTGCTCATATGTAGTGATGAAAATCACTATTTATTTTTTTTTTTTTTTGGGGTTTTGGGTTTTTTTCTCATATGTAGTGATGAAAATCACTTTTTTTTTTTATTGATTTTTTTTGAGCTATGTTTTTTTGAATTTATGATTTGTGTATCGGATTATTGCTTTGAAATCTAGATTGTATGCTTGGCCTTTTGAATATGTACTTTGCTTTGGGATTTTGCTTATTTTGATTTAAGCAAGGGATTTGGATAGGGTAAAGCTTGTCCTTTTGCCAATTCTCAGCACCTTTAAACCGGTTGCATAGGGGGATAAGCAAGGAAGATCCTTTTCGCTTAAGGTAACCTAGACCGCTTTGCAGCTTTCATCTTTTCCTTGTACCAGCTAGGATTTTAGTGTTTCAATTAGTGATGGGATCTTGAATATCCAAGGCATTATCATAGCTAGACCTTACCTTCTACTAATCAAAGTTGTTTTCCTCAAAAGTTGATAAGATCACTAGGTGTGGTTGATTAACCAAAAAACCTTAGTATATTATGTATAGCAACAAATAATGGTTGTGTTGAAAAACACAATTACACACGTGTGTTAATGGAGGTATGGATTTGAATGATTTACATGACAAAATATGGTATCACTTGTAAGGCTCTCATGACATATGCAATTGTAGTGGATATGAAAATGCAATGCAATGATGTGGATGCAAGATGTGAGATGCAATTGTTTTTGTATTTTTGATTAATTTGACCAAAGGGCTTATTATGCCTTTGGGGATTTTGTTATTGATTTGACCAAGTGGTTTGAATTACCCTTGGAGACTTTGAATTGATGTTTGACCAAGTGGTTTGAATTACCCTTGGAGCCTTTGAATTGATTTTGACCAAGCGGTTTGAATTACCCTTGGAGCATTTTGAATTGATGTTTGACCAAGTGGTTTGAATTACCCTTGGAGCCTTTTGAATTGATTGTTGACCAAGTGGTTTGAATTACCCTTGGAGCCTTTTGAATTGATGTTTGACCAAGTGGTTTGAATTACCCTTGGAGCCTTTTGAATTGATGTTTGACCAAGTGGTTTGAATTACCCTTGGAGCCTTTTATTGATTGGATTTGACCAAGTGGTTTGAATTACCCTTGGAGCCTTTTGAATTGATTTTGACCAAGTGGTTTGAATTACCCTTGGAGCCTTTGAATTGATTGGATTTGACCAAGCGGTTTGAATTACCCTTGGAGCCTTTGAATTGATTTTGACCAAGCGGTTTGAATTACCCTTGGAGCCTTTGATTGTATTTTTGAAATTTTATGTTTTTATGCTTTGTTTTGTTTTTGACATATTTGAATGTTTTTGAATTTTATGAAATATTTGAATGTTTTTGAATTTTATGTGTAGAATGCCTTTAAGTGAATGATATTGAGAGGTTCAGGCTCTTCAACACCATCTAATGATATAAGGTGATATGCTCCAGGCCCAACTCTCTGTGAAATCATGTATGGACCTATCCAGTTTACCATGAACTTGTCTCGTAGATGCGATGACAGATTCAAATTCTGTTGGTTTTCTTTGAGCACTAGATCTCCAACCTTGAATTCCCTTAAATGGAATTTACTATTGTAAGCTCATGTAAGGTGATCTTGGTAAATGTGAAGATGCTCTAAAGCATTGACTCGACGTTCATCAAGAAGCATCAACTGATCAAGGTGGCCTTGTCATGCAACATCATCATCTATGAAGTCCTTTAATGCTATGCGTAGAGTCAAAATTTCCAACTCTAGTGGCATGATGGCCTCAGTGCCATATACTAGTGAAAATGGTGTTGCCCTAGTGGGCATCCGTATACTAGTCCTGTATGCCCATAGTGCAAGAGGTAACTGCATGTGCCAATCCTTGTGATTGTCTTGCACCGTCTTCCTCAAAATGGAGACTATTGTTTTGTTTGAGGCTTTTGCTTGCCCGTTTGCTTGTGGATAATAAGGCATTGAAAAACTATGCTGAATATGGTATTTGTTCATTAAAGCATGCACATTTTTGTTCTTGAAATATGGCCCATTATCCGATATTATCTTAGAAGGGACCCCAAAATGACTTATGATATTGTGGAGTATAAACTCCGTAATCCTTGGTCCAGTTGTTGATGTTAAGGGGATTGCTTCTACCCATTTAGTGAAGTATTCTGTGGCCATTATGATGAATGTGTGTCGGCCTAAGGATGGGGGTGAGATCTTCCCAATCAAGTCTAGTCCCCATTGCGAGAATGGCCATGTTGCCTGGATGGGCTGCAAGGCTTGCGATGGTAAGTGCGTTAGATTCGCATGATGTTGGCACTTACTACATTTCTTGACATACTCGCAGCAGTCCTTTTCCATGGTGGGCCAATAGTAACCCATTCTCAAGATGCGCTTAATGATGGCCATGCCACTGAAATGCCCTCCACATGTACCATCGTGAGCTTGCAAAATTGCCCAGGATGCTTCCTGGGGCTCAAGACAATGGAGTAATACTCCATCATATCCTCGTCTGTAGAGGATTTCTCCTAGCAAGATGTATCTTGTTGCTCTCTATTTGAATGTTCACCTTTTAGTATGCGATAAACCTTGAGGTACTATTCCAAGCTTTAGGAAGTCCCATAGTTGGGAAAGCCAATCTTGATAAGCCATGACTTCTATAGAAAAGACAACTTGCTCTTCCTATATTTTCGAGCTAGTGAACATGGATTGAGGAACAACTCTATGGTGTATGGTTGCACCACACTCCATAGGTCCTTGGGAGATCAAATACCCCCAAGGTGCCATTTGCAAGAAATCTCTAGCTGCGAAGGACCAATCCTGATTTGGCTCGATGTTGATCATGTTGACTGATTCTTGATTGTCAAAAGCTTCACGGCGTATTGCTGAGTGCGAAAGCACTTTCACATGAATGGTTGTAAAATCAGTAGATGGATTCTGAGGGATTAAGGATCCCAAAGAGGCCATAGTGTCTACAAATCTATTCGACGTACGAGGGATTGCCTCGATGTCGTACCATTCCAGTCGGGCTAGGTAGGTGTCAACAAGTTCCTTGTAAGTCTTCAGGAGTGGGCACCTGCATTGGAATAGTCCTTTGACCTGGTTTACTATGAGCAAGGAGTCACCAAAGATATTCAATATTTTAATGCCCATTGCTATGGCTATTTGGAGTCCCAGGATCAATGCTTCATATTCTGTATTGTTGTTTGTGCATGGGAAGTCTAGTTTGAATGATAAGGGCAATGGAGCACCCTGTGGTGTGATAAAGACAATCCCTGCTCCACCTCCTTGTTCACACTTTGAACCATCGAAGAACAATGACATGTCTCTTTCTTTCTTAGGTTCTTTGAGTTCTGGCGGATCTGATAATGCAAAGACCACATCATCAGGCAATTCTATGGTGAGAGGCTTGTTATCCTGAAGAGGCACCTCTACTAATTGATCTGCTATGACTTGTCCCTTGATGGAATTTTGGCTTATGAACTCTAGATCAAATTCTATCAATAGCATTATCCACTTTGCGGTACGTGTATTGTGATATGTCTTGCTCATCATGTACTGCAAAGGATTTTGTTTTGATATGACGTAGGTCGTATGGCTCAACATGTAGTGTCACAACTTTTGAGTTGCAAAGACCACTTGCTAAACACAACTTTTTGACATACGCATATCCTAGCTCATAACTCACCAAGGTGCGACTAATGTAATATATGGCTTGCTCTTTGTCTTGTGCATTCTTTTGGGCTAACATGGTGCCCAATGCAAAATTAGTAGCCGATATATATAGTAAAAATGGTATGTCTGGCCTTGGTGGAGCCAATACTGGCGGTGTTGCCAGATAAGTCTTGATCTCTGCAAAGGCTTGATGGCATTCTTCATCCCAATGAAAGGGGACCTCCTTGCATAGCAACCGATTCATAGGTCGGCATTTGTCTGATAATTGCATGATGAATCTTTTGATGGATGCTATCTTGCCTTGTAGGCTCCTCAACTCCCTAATGTTGGTAGGGGCGGCCATTTCTAGTATAGCCTTTACCTTTGTAGGATCTACTTCGATGCCTCTCTTGGATACGATGAATCCCAAAATCTTGCCAGAAGTTACGCCAAATACACACTTCTTAGGATTCAATCGGACATTGTGTTCTATGAGGTGATCAAATATTTGTCTAAGGACTTCGGCGTGCTCTTGCCACAATAGGGACTTGGCCAGTAAGTCATCCATGTAATATTCCAAGATTTTATGCATATAGTCATGGAATATGTATGTCATGGCCCACTGATATGTGGCACCAACATTTTTGAGACCGAATGGCATCACTTTGTAATAGAATGTTCCCCATGGAGTAATGAAAGTAGTTTTATGTTGATCTTCGGGCTTAATCCAGATCTGGTTGTATCCAGAAAAACCATCCATTAGGGAGAGCATTTCATGACCTACGGTTGCATCTACAAGAGCATCTATGTTTGGCAATGGGAATGAATCCTTTGGTGTTGCCCTATTTAAATCTCTGAAATCCATGCGAGATACGAACTCTTCCATCGGGTTTCCCCATGGGTACCATGTTTGACACCCACTCAGGGTAGTCAATAGGAACTATGAATACTACATCCAGTAGTTTTTGCAATTCATTCTTCACCATCAAAGTGATGGTTGGATGCATTTTCCTCAGCTTTTGCTTGACTGGCTTCTTCATGGGATCCAATGAAAGGTTGTGAATGACTAACTTTGGATCTATCCCTGGCATGTCTTTGTAAGTCCAAGCAAAAATATTTGGCCTCTCTTTGAGGAGAGGAATTAGGATGGCTTGTTCCTCTGGAGATAGACTTTCTCCGAACTTGACTTTCCTTGGTTGGGTAGGATCATCACTGATGTCCACCTCGAAAGTCACTTCTATAGCCATATGTGACCCATCCTCTAGCTGATGAGGCATGGGTATCAAATGAATGTCATCGATGGGATTTATAGGACCTAGTGACTCGGGTTCCAAACCAACATGGAAGACGTCATACGCACAACCTGATGCAAAATGGAATGGCTGTAACATCTCTTCATTGGGGAAGAGGTCTTCTAGCTCTATGGGTGAATTAGCATGATCCCAATCAATAGCCTCTATATCAAGATGCAATGATTTGGTAGGATCTATTGGATTATGAAGTGGAGTGGTCAAATCAATGGAGATCATGTTGATGGATGGAATGAAGTCTCCAGGACCACATGGGTGCAATCTTGTCTCAGGGGTTTCCCTTCCATACTCACGATGAGGTTCTGGAGGAATGGGAATTTTTGGATCTGGCCCATGAGCAGGGCGGACAATAGGATCATTGGGCTCTAATCACTCTCTGAATGTAGGTGGAGGGGGATTGACCATCCGATGAATGGTAGCTAGGTCAATAGGTCTCCCCAAAAATCATAGATGAGGGTCTATGGCACGGAGTGCCACCTCTCTCTCTACTAGCTCATTGACTTGCCGCAAGTGGTGAGGTCCAAGATAAGCCATCTCGGTCTCATCCTCAAAGTCATCATCACTTATCCAAAAACCGTTAGCATTGGTATGCGGCCCTAAGACAAGGGGCTCATGTCTTGGCCCTAAGTAGGCCATCTCTATTTCATCTTCATATTCTTCATCACTTATGAAGAATCCATTTGCATTTGTCTCTTGCCCCAAAGTCAGGGGTTGATGGCTTAGGCCTAAGTAGGCTCTTTCTATTGAGTCTTCTGATTCATAGTCACTTTCATCTGATGTATACCCACTCTCATCATGGATGGACCATGTGAATATTTGTAAATAGCGAGGCCCCTGATAGGCTAAGCCAAGTTGCACCTCATCATCACTTGCTTCATATCCATTCTCCTCATCCCATGAGTTGTACCCTATTGGGGTGGAATCAATTGAGATGTTTGGATGATAAATTTTTGGTGGCGGTATGTTTACCATGGCCACTTGTCTATTGCTCAAATTTCCTATTCTTAGGGGATGATAAGGAATGAAATCAATGTCTTCTCCTAACCCTAAGCTTAATATTTCCAATGCCACTACAAGAGAGTCATCTCGACCTCCGATATAATAGCCTAAGCCAAATATATTAGAGGGAAGCTGATATTGTGGCTCGTATGGCCGCCTGCACCCTTGCTCATATATGCCAAGGCCATAGCCATGCCAATGGCAATGCTCAAAGTAGCTTAGAGAAAACTCGGGGTTAGAGAGGTAACGAACATTGATCATGAATAATTTGTCACTATCCTCTTCTATATCTGAAGACTTATGAGCGCAGTCTAGGCCGACATAGACAAAATTGGTTTGGTTGGGAGGGATTCCAAGTGGAACCACTATTCCCACTGGCGGCCTCAAGTCCTTAGGCCTTCCTATGTCTTGTGCAGACTCAATGATAGGCATAAAGGTGATGTTCTACACAAGGTACTCCCCTATGCCTGTGCTTGCCAAGTGTATTGATGCATGCGATGTGGATGACCCTATGGATGACACTGGCGAAGCAGGGTGATAATCACTATCTTCATCTTGATCTTGAAGATCTTCCTCTTCCATAGGACTTGGAATTTCAGCAATGGCTACAGTTGGCACTTCCTTGGGCCTTTCTTCCTTAACTAAGGGCACCTTTAGCTTTTGATTATCTTTTGGTTTTGATGTTGATGGTACTTTAGAAGCATTGACTATTTTGAGTGCACCAGGAGGTGTTGAAGTGCATGGGTCTTTTCTTACCCCTTTGTCTTTGTTATCCACTTGTGTGGTTGGGGATGAAGGTGCCACGTACAGGTGGGTAGAAGGGATTACAAATTCTCCCAGAATGTCCACCTGATTGACGTATTTAAAAGGCTCTTCATCGGCCAGAACCACATAGACTTTGTTCTCGTGCACATACTTGACACACTGGTGCAAGATCGAAGGCACACACTTCATGGCCCTTATCCAAGGGTGCCCTAAGAGGATGTTGTACTGCATAGCTCCTTCCAAGACATGACACATCATGGGGATGGTCTTGTGCCCCACCTTGATGGGTAGGACTATCGTTCCCATAGTATTGCATAAAGCATCATTAAAAGCTCTCAATGTGTAAGCTCCTGGAATGATATTGGACTTGGGGATCTTGAGGTGCTCTATTGTAGTTGTTGTGATGATGTTTATCGATGAACCTGTATCGACCAAGACCCTCTTGAAAGGTAAGTTGTTGATTGCCACTACAATGTTTAGTGGAGGGTCTGGTAAGGCAGCAGGAACTGTCTTAATCTCATGATCATAGAATCGGATCACAGGTTCTTGGCATTCTTGCACTTGTCCTACAAAGTGAGTGAATGCATTCGCATCTTGCGGTTGGAGCTCAATTGTTCTTAAAATCTCCATTAGAGTCTCCCTATGCTTTGGGGACTATTGTATGAGCTCATAGATGGATAACTTAGCTGGAGTCATCTGTAGGTTTTGCTCCAATCTACTCCGAATAGTTACCACAGGTCGCGTTGGTGGACCTGGAAGGTTGTCTTACCTTTGCCTAGGAGTGGCTGGGATGTTCATGGGAGCTGCAGGTGGTTGCGGTTGACCATACCACCTAGTCCTTGTTGCTATGTTAACAATCTCAACCATCCCAATGCATCCATGGGTAGGTATATCAGCTCGAACCTGATTGACTTGGGCCCCTTGCTCTCGAGGGGCCTCATGATTGGGCAATGGGTTTCTGTATATGCCCATGTCTCTATTATCGGGAGCCAGTGGGTTGTCAACTTTGAGTTCTCCCACCTCAATCATGTTTTGCACTTGATGCTTAAACCCGATGCAAGCCTCAATGTCATGCCTCGGTATCCTGTGATAAGGGTAAAATTGATCTTCCCTATATCCTTTTGGCTTAGGATGGTTGGGATCTATAAGAGGTATATCAGGAAATCTGATCCTCCTGGCCTCGCTCAACTGATTAAATATTGATTGCATTGATTCTGTCAGAGGCGTGAAATAACGAGGTGGCTTGCATTCTCGGTTTCTTCCCTGATTGTTCTTTTGGTCGTAATTGGCTAGCGGGGGATGTGCTTGATAGTTCTGGGGTTGTTGTGCACCCCCATCCTTGGGTGTAGCCAATACGACTTGATTTACTAGAGCAGGGTTGCCCTACTTCTACTTATACTTGTCATTCTTACCATTCTTGTTCCACTCCTTTTTGTTTCAGAGTTTAATGGTTCCCTCATCTACTTTTATTTCTTCGATGAGCTTGGCTTGTGCCAAAGCTTCCTCAAATGAAGGATACTTCTGAAGTTGTAGCAAGAGGGAGATGTGTTTAGAGCAACTTTTGGTGAACATGCGAATGATCTCTTCTGTGGGAATGAAGAATGATAATTTTACCATGACTTTTCTCCATCTATTCCCATAATCCATTACTGGCTCATCATCATACTGTTTCAAGTTGGCCAGGTCTGAAAGGTTCACCTTCTTCTTAGCACCAAAGGAGAAATGCTTTAGGAATGCGTTTACTAGTTGCTCAAAGTTGGTTATGTTGTGCTTAGGTAGTTGATTGAACCATTGAGTGGCAGCACCTAAAAATGTCATTATGAATGTTCTTAGCATGAGAGCGTCATTGTCTTCAAGATGAAAATAGGCATTGATAAAATTGGTGACATGCTCTTGTGCATCCTCTTCACCCTTAAAATTTTCTAACCTAGGCATCTCAAAGTGCTTAGGATATGGAGGGCTAGGGATTGATGGGCACAATGGTTGGTTGTGTATTTTTCTCAATGTTGGTGAGTTCCTAGCTGCCTCTTGTTTCTCAAAGGTTTTCATATTTTCAGCAAGCTCTTGAAATGCCTTTGATGCATAGATTTCCTCCTCTTGTAAGCCTATTCACAGTGGCAATGGAGGTAACTCTCTATCCATTTGATTTGTTCCATTTTCCTCCCTCCTACGAGGGGACTCAGGATTGTGATCTTGGTTTGTTGTGTTTGCCCTTCCCCCATTAGTTGGATTTCGTTCATGGTTTGGTGGGGGATTTCGTTGTGGGCTATCTTGTCTAGTGTGCCTCTCCTTAGGTGAGTCAGCGCATCTTGTTCTTTGGTGGTCACCACCATTTTTCTATAAATTATTAAGAGCTAGCCGCTCGGCCTGCTCTCTTAAACGCTGCTCATGTTGGCGCAAGAGTCTTTCTCTTTGTTTCTCTTGTTCGAGAGCTTCCACTAGCTCTCGCTCCTTACGTAATGCATTTTCTAACCACCTCATTCGGTCAGTTTGCATTGTTATAGAAGACTCATGTTTATCTGACTCTATTCTTGTTGTCTTGACTCGTAGATTCCTCGAGGAGGTTTTTGTTGTATCTGTACTCTTGCTAGCTAATGTGACTTGTTCAGTGTACTATTGAGTATCCCTATGGTCAGAATCCATGCATCTACTATGGGGTCACTCTGAGGTACCCCTAGACTAGGAGATGTGTTTAGAAGTCACAGTTCATGAGCTTCCAGATGCAGAGTTCTCAGTAGCTACAGTTCTTTGAGTTGGTCATGTAGGAAACCGATCCAACCCATCTAGCTGTCTTGTTTTCCATGGCTGGTCCCATGGGGTGCCATTCACTCCTATGAGGTCATAGTCTATGGGAATATTTCCTTTTGTGTGAAGGGTTTCTTCTATTTGATTCCCATGACTAGATGTAGCTCTAGTTTCCTGCCCTTCAGTGGGCAAACCTGTTTCATATGTTTCTTGTGAGTCTTGAGGTGTTGCAATTCTTGTTTGCCTTCTTGATGAAGAGGGCTTTGTGGTAACATGTTTTCTCCATGTGGATGGAGATGTAGCAGTCTCATCATCCCTATGTGAAGAATGAGTCTTAGAACCTTCTTTATGTCCATGTGAGGAGGAAGCCCTTGAAGCTTCCTCACATATTTGAGATGTTTTTGTGTGTTTAGAGGAGGCCCTTGAGGTCTCCTCATGTCTCCTTGATGAGGATGGCTGTGAAGCCTCTTTTTGTTTATGTGACTTTGTTCCATGATGTGGTTCCTTACTTGGGGTTTCTCGAGGAGATCCCCCAAGGGTTGAATTATCACCCCTTAGGCTCATGGAGCTACGTCTCACGGTCTTACGGGTAGGTCGTTCAATGTTACTACGACTCCGCCTATGGGTATGAGTTGCTTCTGTCTCTCCCTCGATATCAGACCGAGGGTGCTTACTTCTTGTTTTGACCATGTTGTCTTATGAATTGATCTTTTGAGTTGCAATTTAGGAATAACCACACAATACCAAGCAAATGTTTATCTTGATTACCGATTTAAGTGTGCCCTAAACTATTTGGTGTGTTTTGATGTGTTGTTCTTTTGATTTCTTTGCTCTTGTTCTTGGATTAAGAATGAGAAGACTCATCCATAGTGACAATCAAGTACACCCATGCCAAACATGATTTTCTCAAAAGAAGCTAGGGTACACCATTGAAGACCCAATGGAGGGTTCACCTAGCTCTTCCACTCTGAACCAATGATTGTTCCAATAGTGGGAGATAGTTTGAGCACAAGTAACTTAGTGTCACTATAAGTAAGTTTCTCAATCCATTTCTAGGAAGCTCTAGGGGGTAAACCAGTGGAAGGAGATGAATTCCAACGTCACTGGACTGAATTGAAGGTTGGTGATGAAATCCAACTCCCCAATGTTTAAATGAGACGTGCGTGTGTGGTGTTCATTTTAAGCTTGCGTAACATAAAGTGCATCATATAGCAGCAATGAATCTTTCCTATATGCCTAAGTGCAAAAATACATTTCAATATTTAGAAAGATGCATGAACTACTATGATTTGTATGAGCGCACTTTATTTCGTGCAACTATGGCCTCTAGCAGGGCCTCAAAGCAAGCAAACAACATACAATGTCTAGCACGTTGGATTCTAGGGCAAACTTTTTAGGCATAAGTCATTGTTCCTAGCAACGCCTAGTGGAAAATTTAAAAGAAGATCTAAGATATGCGAAATGCTTAATTCTTTCTCCTTTTATTCTTTCAATTTCCAAACATAAATGTGCTTTAAGTTCTCTATTTTAGACACACAAAAGTAGATAGAAAGCTGTAAAATATCAGAGAAGCTATACCAACCTTTGATCCAGCTTAGAGAGTCGATGTTTTGACCTCTGCTACACTCCAGTTCTGGCCGTTGTTGACCAGAGTGGCTGGTTCTTGGCCACTGTAGCTCAGAGCGGCTAAGCTCTATTGGTCGTTGTAGCTCAGAGTGGCTAGTTTCTGGCTACTGTAGCTCAGAGTGGCTAGACCTGCACACAAAATTAAGTTAGTATTCTGGAAGAAAATGAAAAAATTAGTGGAGGTCCCACCATGATCGCCATCTGTAGCGACCCCGGGATGCACGCACCACCCCTTTTTAACCCTACTTGCAATGTTATTAAAAAACCCAAGATGAAATGGAAGACAAGAAGAAAAGGCATATAACACGAAATAACAAATATGGATCTCTTTATTTGTATTGAAACTCGGTTACATGTCGGTCCCTCTTAGGGATACCCATTTCGATACAATAAGTTTACAAATAGGTAAAGAGTGCCCCTTTCGCGAAGAGGTGGTGCACTTATAAAGGCTTCCCATTTTGCACATGGAAATGTATGAGGGCTTACAGATGCCTCCTTCTCCAGGTTTGTTTCCTAGAGGGATCCCTTTTGCTCTCATATGTTGCAGATTTCGTCCGATGAACCTGTGGCCCTGTAAGCAATGAAACAACAACACACGCTTAGATGTCCGAGATTGCCTCCCTGGATGAGGTTGTTAGTAATAAAATAATGTAATAGAAATATGATGAAACTATGCCATGAAATCATGTAAATCTATGCTAATGATATGAAAACATGAAGAAACAGAATGAAAGAAGCTATGTCTAAAACCTAAGCTAAGCCTGCAGGCCACTGTCCAAGACAACGACCGCTAAGGTAAACCTTGCTCTCTTTGCCCCAAAGTTATGGGTCAAAGCCTATATCTGATGTCGAAATAATAGGTGTTATGCTCTCCAATCTATCAGGGCTTCATCGTACACGTGATCTCAAAGAGAACTCTCCAAGTCTCAAAAGCTCTCCTCAAAAAGATGTCTCTCTGATATGATCTCCTATGATCTCCTTGGTGCTCTTAGGCTTGCACCTTTTATAGTGTGAAACCCTAGGTCTATGTCCAAGCCCTAGGAATGAATTTCTCATGCGTAGTGCAAGTTAGCATGAGAAGATTTTGTCCTTTGTCTATGTTTGAAGGCCAGTTAACTAAAATCTAACTGCCCACTTGAGTCTTCTATGTGAATTGGTCATTAGCATGAGAACTTTTTCCTTTTTTTTTCCATTCTAAATCTAACTCCCACTTGAGTCTTCTATGCGAACTGGTCGTTAGCATGAGAAGATTTTGTCCTTTGTTTATGCTTGGAGGTCAGTTAACTAAAGTTTAAATGCAAACTCAAGCCTCCTATGTGAACTGGTCATGAAAAGGAATGCAAAGTTACTCCCGCTCACCTTTATTGCATGCAGACTACCACTTTCACCTGTGATTAGGCCTGTTTGTCGGCAAACTACTTCTTATGGCTTAGCCACTGTCATCTACAATGGCTAAGATCTAGTCGCTATCATCTACAGTGGCTAAGGTCTGGCCGCTCTAGGCTTGAGCGGCTAGGATCTGGCCACTCTTGGCTTGAGTGGCTAGGCTTGGATGGCTTGAAAAGGCCCCAAATGAGTGGTGAGAACCACTGTTGATGCTTGGAAAGTCCAAGATTATGTCTTATGATCTTATGAGTGTGTCTATGTGAGCAGCTCCCCTAAGCATGACATGATTTAGGTGTCTACACTTCAAACCCAATATTGGTTATGAGGAAGAACTCTTTTCCTACTAATAACACTAAGTCGACTAAGCTTGAACTTGTTTCCTTGTAGTTACTCCAACCATGCCAACCATATTACCATATGTAGGTGGCACATTCTGATATGATACTTGATTAGCTGCCTATTGATTATGCTTTGGTAATGGATCCTTGAATATTCCCATATCTTGATTTGTCATCAATGTCTGTTGGGTAGAATGATTATTTGATGACTGAGAATTACCTATCTCAATATGTCATGCGTCGATAAAATATTGTACCACATGTTTCAACTTCTTACAAGAATTTGTCCAATATCCTTCCACCCTGTGATATGCACAATGCTATCTTGCCTTATACCAATTAGCTATAGTATCTGGTTGCCTTATGGGAGGTAATTCAATCATATTAGCCTCTAGAAGTTGCTTTAGGACTTCTTCCATAGGTATGCCAAGTCTTGTGAAATTCCTTTGTGGAGGTTTTTGAAGAACCATATTTTGTAGGTTGTTAACAATATTATTAATAGGCCTACTATCTATTACACCATCACCTACCACATCCTTATTATTATACTATGACTTAATGGTTTTATATTCTTTCACTTTGAGCTATCCTCTTCTAATAAGAGCTTGTTCCACTTTCCTTGCTAACTCAATTTCTTGATCAAAATATGTGATAATTGTTATCTCTAATGCATAAGATAGATGTTCTTGCAAATTTCCAATAAATATCTCAAGCATGTCTTGAGGAGGTAAAGTATATCTCAAGCATCCAACTAGACTCCTCCAATGAGACAAGAATTCTAAAAAAAATTCTCTTTACCTTGTTTTAAATCATAAACATCCTTTATGGTTACATTCTTTTCAATATAAGAACCAAAATGTTCAACAAATAATTTAGCTATCTCTTCAAAATTATTCAAATAATGGTTGGGTAAATGATAGTACCATTCTAATGCCATACCAGTAAGACTCTTAAGAAACATATTTAGTAATAACATATCATCATAGATGATATCATGGCAATTTGTTCTAAATCTTATTAGATGCTCAATCGAATATTCCCTTATATATAGGCAAAACCAACATGGAAAAACACTTAGGATAAGGCCTAGAAGCAACCATAGGGTCTAGGGTTTGATTGCATATCTCTTTATAATTGTACACAAAACTATAAGGCTAAATCATCTCCACTTTTGAAACCAATTGTTTACCATATTTGCCAAACTTTGCACCTCTGGATTATTGTCGTGCAATACCCCTAAATTCCCTAAGGGATGGGTATAGGTAGGTTGTTAAAAAGGCACTTGGCTTAAGTTTGAGGTATTGATACTATTGTGATATGTGGTACCTTGCTGAGGAGTATAAATAACAACTTATGGAATAGAAGAAAAAATGTTGAGATTAATAGAGTGAGGAGGAAATTGAATATAATCTTGAGTGACACTACTGGTTGGAGGGACTTGTGGACTCCTTCCAATATTGGTGGTTATAGTAGTGGCATAAGTTGGTTGATGGACCAAATTACTATGATTTAAATATTCAACCAAGGGATCATTGTGAATATCTTGATGAGATATTCCAAATTCCTTGAGTCGGGCTTCCTCTTCCATAGCTTTAAAGAAGGCATCCTTATGATGCTTGACAAAGTTCCAAATATGATCAAAATATTCAAAGATAAGGTTCCCATTGGGTCCCTTAGTAGGATCAAGGCCATTCTCAAAATTTTCATTATTCTCCTCTTCTAGATTATGATTTTCTCTATCAATTTGATCATTTTCTTGAAAAATCTCATCAAACCCTAGAGACATTCTTCCACTCCTAAAGTTGGAATCCATTAGGAGAAAGAGAAAAGAGGCTACAGTGTAAAATTAGGAAAACTAAATATCAGAAAAAAAAAAAAAAATATTTTAGGTTTTTTTAATGTTTTTTGATGTAAATAAACATAATTAGTGGTCTTATTAAAATTTTTAAAATAAAAGGATGTGTTCACATCGGGTTTACCAAAGATGTAGAGGGGGAAAACTGCCCTACCACGTATAATTCTTGGTTGGATCCACAAGAAAAATCCAAGGTGACTGCGGGGGTATATTTTTATCTACACTCAGTGTAAAATAGGGGGGAGGGTTCACCAAGAATGATTTTAGGACTCGCTCCAAGTCCTTTGGTTTTTAAGAATGTTTGATGTATTTGTTTCAAGACAATCACCTATGTTTGGCATTTTTAGATCTATGCTATGAAATATAAATAACAATGCATTAATACAAAATTCAATAAGACAAGAGCTAATCCTAGAATGATTCTTTGTTTGAATACCTTCTAACCCTAGGGTTTCAAAACAAAAAACCTTCAAGAAAAGGCTCAAGAGAAGATGCATAAACAATAACCGTAAGTGCACACTATGTGTTTTTTTCCTTTTAAATGCCTAGAAATAAATTAAATATATTATTTTCAAATCATATCTAATGTTCTAACAAAAATAATAAACACTAAAAAAAAAAACCTAAAGACTAACTAGGGCACTTATCTTATCTGGTGGTTGATCCAAGATTTTATCCTATATCCAACAATATCCAATGATTATTTTTCTTGCAAGATAACTTGGCAAACACTTAAAAAATATGATTAGAATTAGGGGGCCTATGTAGGTCATTGTATATAAAATGCTTGGAGGTGCAGCAGTCAAGCCCCCTAGGTCCTTTTAGTCGACCTTTGAAAATAGAAGTGAAAGTTGATATTTGGAAGATAAACAAGCATAACAGAATGCAATAGAATAGAATGATAGAACAAAGTACCGAATGCCCTAATGTAGCCTAAATGTAGTCTATAACATAAATATAGGGTTTAGGGGTAGCAGCTTGCCCCCAAACATGATCTAGGAAAAATCACACCCCATAAGGAGCGATCACGATTTTGTAGACTGGCAAAATCATGCCTAGAAATGATCAGGTACAAATTTGTGAAAGTAAGGCGAAAACTCAAAAAAAGAGATTTGATAGATGCATAATTAAAACCTAACTAATATGCAAAATACAAAAGAGAAAAACAACCTGATGGTATCGAAGAAGCAAGAAAAAGGGATGGAGACCTTCAAGTAGTAGATTCCTCAAGGCTTCAACACTTGTTCACCAAGATTAACAACATGTAATCCAATGTAGTAGAAAAAAAAGCTTCAACAGATCACAATTCACACTTGTGAGTTAGCTTGCTTGTAGAAGATGAAGAAGAAGACCTCAAGAAAATAGAACTTGAAAATTGATTTTTATTGTTGTTGAACTTGCTTGGTTAAAAAGAAAACTTCAAACCCTACTTTTATAGTGGATTTGAAAGAAGAACGGGCAGGAAAAACTAAGAAACACTGAACACAAATCAAATTTTGAAAATTAGGGTTTCCTAGAAGAAAACCCTAGAAATGTAAAATCGTATCCCATAAAAACCAACCATGATTTTGCAATGCAAAATTGTGCCCCTTAAAAATGGATCGTGATTTTGTAATAGCGAGATCCCTGTATAGTTTTAATGCACTTTGGAGGACTAAACAATGTAAAAATGGGACATATCATATACCGTTGGAATGATATTTTTGAGCTATATCCAATGGTATAAGATTTAAGGGGAAAGGAGAAGATTTGGTAAGGGAAAATTGACTCAAAGATAACCTTACGCTTTCAACAAGAAAACAAGAGATATAGGGAAAATTACTCACCTTAGTGGGTCAATTGTTTGTGTCTATAGGTACCATGCAATCCAAAATGGTCACAAAGTACCATGCAACCATGTGGTACTACATATAAAAGAGGATACATAAGGTGCACACCTCATTTGTTCATTTTACAAAATAAAATTGTAAGGCAAAGGGAGAGGAAGAGAGGTTGGGAAATGAAGTGATGCTAAAATCTGGATCAAGGTGTATGATATGGAAACAAGTGCAACACAAGCAGGTGGTGGAGGAAATGTAGTTCAGGTGAGTTGACTTTTTGAACCCTTGTTTGTGAATTTTGAGAAATAAAAGGAACCCTAGGGCCATTTTGGAAGGGAAAAAAATGGTAGCATAGATGATGTATTGAAAATGATAATGGTATGTATGCCTGTGTTTGTGTGTTCTTTTTATTATTGTTGTTTTCTTTTGTGTGAAGCATAATTTTTGAGATGCATGTGTGTGCATATGTGCATGTGTCTATTTACATGTGTTGTGAAAGTGATTTTTGAAAACTTTTGGTATGCATGTGCAAATGAGTAAAATGGGTACTCAAATGTACCCTTATTTATACAGTCGTAGGGTACCCTACTACTATATGATCACATGCTTTTGTATGGAGTTCCATATGGATGTACAAAATTGTATAAAATTTTGTACATTGTACAATTTTTTTAAGAATGTTGATAGAGGTGTGTGTGTGTATGTATGAGTGCCTCTCTGATCGCTAAAAATTTTACTTTTTTGGACTGATCAATTTTTCATGTAAAATAGGTAAAGGAGATAAACCCAAGGTATTGATTTTACGCATTGCTAGAGGACCTGAATGAGATGTTGGGCACTGGTGAGAGATAGTGGTTGCAAGATGTAAGGTTTCATAGAGTAGTGGAGATGCAAATGATACACTGTGATCATTCATATCTTATCACATTGTGTGATAGATGGGATCCTAATCGAAACACCTTATATTTCCTGATAGGGAAAATGACGATCAAATTAGAGGATATAAATCAGATATATCGATTTCCCATGGAGGGACTTACTATGGTTGCCATAAGGAGCGGGAAAAAACAAGATATTTTATAGTGGAAATTTAGATATAGATGAGAGGGTGTGAAGGTGAGTAGTGGAGGTGTAGCATATGAGTGGTGTTGACATAGTAGGGAGATATCTTTGAGACACTACCTGGTGATGATCATAATTTCTAGATATATGCTACTTGATATTTATAGCTATCAATTTCCATGGATGACGATGGAGTTGGTATGTGATATGGTGGAGCATGAACATCAGTTTGCATGGGCTCCTACATTGTTAGCACAAATATTTAGTGAGTTACATGCACTACAAAGGATGACATGGAGGACGATGGGGAGTAGCTTTTTGGTATAGATATTGGGTTGGGAGCACATAGCAATGGTGAGACTAGAGGACCCACCTTTTGGATCCTCAAAATACAACTTGAGTTTACCCAAAAGTTTTGAACTTTTGGTGTTCTGTGTATCTTTGTCCCAGGTCTTTCCAAAATTACAATAATTCCTTTGTCAGTCTCCTTTCAATAAATTCTAAGTCCTTTCCAATCAATGCAAATTTTTGGTCTTTTCAAAGTCCTATCTCATCCTCCAAGAGCATTTTTGAAAAATTTGTGTCATCAAGATCAAGCCTTTGTTTTGGTTTTCTTAAGGTATTAAGTCAATTTTGTTTTTGGCTTAAATAAGGTTTAATTAATTATTTTTGACCTCCAAGGGTCTTAAATATTTAATTAAAAATTTTCCCTTTTTATATGTATATGGTTTGATTATATATTTAATTAAATTTATTTAAATATTTAAATTTATTTTATTTTTATAAAAAATAATAAAATAATAATAATAAAGGGGCACCCCCATCCCCCCTTATCCTAACTATAAAAAAAATTGAAAAAAAACAAAGGGGGAGCATCCCTATTCCTTCCCAACATATTTTCATCTCCTCTTTCCCTTTTCCATCCTATAGCCTAAGTCTTAATGTACCCACTTTCCCACCCATTTCAAACCTTCCATGAAATAAAAAATGTTCGCCTCACGCAGATGTGGGAGGGCCCAAAAAAAATATAATAAAAAATTCAAATGCAAATCAACGACATGTGTGGGGCTTGGAATATCCAAGGGCATGCATTAACGCATAGAGAAGCATGCACACAAAATGAAGGAGAGAATCCAATGACACACATTGATGGGAGAAGATCCGAGGGCCCGCATAGGATGTGCATAAAAACCGAGGTGGTTAAAGTCCAACTAAAGAGATAAAAAACATAGGTAGGAGTATGCAAATCAATGATGCACATGTGAGAGAGGGTAGCATGGGTTTCAAAGCACTCTAATAGAGGTGTGCCATGTGGTGGGTTTGATTGAGCACAAAAAAAGGAAAAAAATTATGGTTTCATTATTGTTGTTGGAGGTGGGTGGCCCTCGTGTGATTTATAAATGTGGGAGCGTAGGCATGCCTCCCCCCATGGGACTGCATGGAAAAATGATCCATAGGCCCTTGGGTGCCCCTTTGGACCCATGTAAATATGATGATCCCTCGCACAGATGTGGGGGGCCCTATATATATATATATATATATATATATAAAGGGCCCCATGGGCTTATTTTTACATGGCGGTCCATAGGGCCATGAGAAAAAATATTTTTGAAAAAAGAGAAAAATAATATATAATAATAATAATAATAATAATATTATTATTATTATTATTATTAATAGTTTTATTATTATTATTAAAAGTTTTGAAAAAAAGTTGATTTTTTTTTTATATTGGCTAAGGTTAGCCATATATAAAAAAAAAGGGAGCTGAAGAATTAATTAATTCTCAAAAGCCATTTTTAGCCAACTTTGAGGGAAATCATAACAGGCGAATATGGAGTTATTTTTTGAGACCACTATCAAGCAGTAAATGAGAGCCACTATGAATGCAATAAATGTTGTGGATCAAATATGGAGGCGATTATAGTTATTATTATCCATTACTTGGTAAATAATAGTTAAATTTATAGACCATCATCGAGCTTTGAATGAGAACCAATTTATAGGCTATATAAGAGAGTTGTTGCAACAAGAGAAAGGATTAAGTTTTTGCACAATAAAATTTTGCAAGAGGTATACCAGAGTGCCCATCCTTGTTAGTTGTATTTTCCTTTGTGTGTCTTGTATAGTCACCCCTTATTCCCCATTATTATGCATGTTTTTTTGAGGAGGTGCCCAGTTTACTGAGATCATTTATAGTGGTTGAAGCCAAAAGCCAAGAGGCTCTTTGTTACATTATTTGAAAGAAGAGTTGTAGTTCTCTATTGCATCATTTGAATGGATTATATATTTATAATTGTTCAGTGAGATCTAGTTATTTTAATCAGAATCCTATTATAATGATCTTTTGTTTAATGCAATCCTACTTCCTCATTTTAGTAGTTCTATGTGTAGTTTTGTGTGTTATACTATTTACATGTTACATCATTTGAATGTGTAAATGGCATTTTATTTTGCTTACATGTTTAATAATTTCTATTACATTATTTGAATGGATGTGATTCATTCAATTTTATCTTCTCCCTCTTCTTTATTCATCATATTTTAAGTTTGGCTACAATTTCCCAATGGATAAGGTACTGGTCTACTTTTTGAAGCACTAGCTAGGAGTTACTTCAAAGCTTGGTCATATTTTATATTGCAGTTTTATTTTATTTTATAAATTTGGATGAGCATGAGCATATGAGAAATATTATAGGCTCACCTTTAGGGTTTCCTTACCTTACTCAATCTATCTAGAGTCTTGTGATAATATTTTTCCAAGTTAAAGAGGTGGATCCACCAGAGTCCATAGTGCTGATTGGATTAGGGAAGTCTTGCAGTGTGACAAATCTATTAAGGGTGCAAGAATTTCCCCCAATAGTTTTTGGTGTCATTGTCGAGTCAACTTAGTACTATTTTGTGTTTGTATTTCTCAGTCTACTCCTGGAGTGAAATTTATGGGAATTGAGTGAATATCAAGTTGAGAAATATTTGCCTGAGTATTGTTGAAGATCTTGCTCTTTCTTTGCACATATGTTTTGGGGACTTCTAAAGAACTCAAAATTTTTAAAATCAAGAAAGGAGGATTTGGATCTGGCATCTACAATAAGTGGTAAAGAAGTGCTTTCTGGAGTGCCAAATCCTGAGGTATTCTTCAAATATCATGAGAAAACTTTAATTCCTGTTATTCTTATTTTTAGTCCAAATCCTGGTTTAAATAAGTCTTATCCTACTTTGAATCAAATACCTATAGTAAATTATCCTGTAGTGAGTATGGCAGCCCTTAATGTAAACCAAAATATCAATATCAATAAAAATATTAATGCTAACCAAAATATCAATTAGTGGAGAACCAATAGATATAGAGATTTTGTTTTACCTCCAAATCTAAATCCTCTCCCTAGTAAAGCTCACAAGTACTTGCCTAAATTCCAAGAAAATAATGCTATCACCGGTAGAGATCATATTAGATATTTTTTGTATGCCATGGATAGTCTTGAGGTAGATGATGAAGATGTTATCCTTAGATTATTCTTTCAAAATTTGGATAAAGATGTTAAAGAATGGTTTAACAGTCTTGGAGTTAGTACTATCCAAAATTTTCAAGACCTGGAGCAAACTTTCCTTAGGAAGTATGTAGAGAGGAAGAATGAACAGTCCTTACTGATAGAGTTGGCTACCATGAAAAAAAAAGAAAATGAATTAGTGGAAGATTTTAATACAATATTATTTAAGACCAGAAATAATATTTTGGTAGCATTGAGGCCAAATGATGAGCAATCCATTTTTTTTTACAATACTGGAGGTTTCAGTTATGAGCTAAGATAGAAAGCAACAACCACCATTGATATATGTATGGAAAGGTCTATTGAGATATAATGAAATATGATTGATAGTGGTAATATTAAAGCATACTCTTTAGATCTCAATCAACCTAGAAGAAATCCTAATAAGGTTGATTTCTATGTCCCTAAGAAAACAGATCAAGACCTCCTCCTAAGGATTTTGTGATGCAGGAGCATCCGAGGGCAGCAAAGCAATCGAGCATCAACCAAACTTTTTTTTATTATTTTTTTCTAAGTGTTGCAAAGAAAAATATGTGTCGCGATATCATGACCAAAATAGGAGATAGGGAAACGACGGACGGAATGTCATGATTTTGTGACATGTCGCAAAATCACGACCAAAGCAGGGAAACAAAGGCGCGGAGGACCGGAGGTCGCGAAATCGTGACATGTCACGATTTCACGACCAATGTAGGGAGCAAATGCGTGGAGGACCGGAGGTCACGAAATCGTGACATGTCACAATTTCATGACCAACATAGGGAGCAAAGGCGCGAAGGACCAAAGGTCACGAAATCGCGACACGTCACGATTTCGTGACCAACGTAGGGAAGCAAAGGCGCGGAGGACCAAAGGTCACAAAATTGTGACATGTCATGATTTCGTGACCAACGTAGGGAAGCAAAGGTGTGGAGGACCGGAGGTCACAAAATCGTGACATGTCATGATTTCGCGACCAATGCAGGGAGCAAAGGCGCGAAGGACCTGTTGAGAAGCAACACACCCCCACTAAAAAAATGAATTTCCATCCTTTGAAAATTTTGAGCTTTCATTTTTGCAGTAGGGACCCTCTTGAGTTTTCCAGGTTTTAAATTCCAAATTTTGCTTGCCTCCTTCTTCAGGTTATGCATTTATCAAAATATCTAAGTAGGCTTGCATGAGGCATTGTCTTCAATTTAAAGCTTCTGAAAGTTTGCATGTTAAAAGGATTAATTCATGTTAATGCATTTTCTCTTAGTCCCTGATGATTTCTAAAGTTCTGTTTGCAGATTCGGGTACCCTTTAGCTTCGCTTAGATCCTTGCAAAGTTTCATTAAATTCTGGCCACTTTAAGTTTTGCACCAAAAGACAAGGCATAAAAGTGTCGCGAAATCGTGACGTCGCGATTTCGCGACGTCGCGAAATCATGACACATTGGAGCGCAAAGGTAGAAGTCCAGGAAGTGTCGCGAAATCATGACATCACGATTTCATGACGTTGCAAAATCGTGACACGTTCCAAAGGTTAGCAAAGACACGTTCCAAAGGTCGGCAAAGGCAAAGGGAGGCTAAGGCAGGATCGTGTCGCGAAATCATGACAAGAAAGAGCCACCAAAGGCAAGCACCAAGAGCCAACAAAAGGAGCCCAAAACACAGCAAAGAAAGAGATGGCTAAGGCAAAACAAAGCAAAGAGAGAAGTTGCTAAGGCTTAAGCCTTGGGTGTCATGAAATCGTGACATGCCAAGGGTAGAGGGGGCCTAAAGTATGGACCATCGTGATTTTGAAGTCATGAGTGGGTCCAAGCAAAGCCAGGGAAGCAAAAAGGGAAGCCAAGGGCAGCGCAGAAGGCATAGGAGGTCGGAGCCAAAAGAGAAAGAAGCTAAGGCAGGATTGCATCGTGAAATCGTGACGCGTTTGGCACAAAGAGCAAGGGTCCCGAAAGTGTCACGATTTCGTGACGCCTTCGGGGTGTCACGAAATCGTGACAAGAAATGCAGAGCATCGAGGACGGAAATAGGTCACGATTTCGCGACATGTCACGAAATCGCGACATGTCGCGGTTTCACGGCCATGGAGGCAGAAAGGTGCCAAGGGGCAGAAAAGGGGCACGATTTCGTGACATGTCACGAAATCGCGACATGTCACGTTTTCATGCCAGAACAGACAAAACAGCTGTGATGGAAGCAAGTGCGGGAATGTCACATTTTTTTGTGACACGTGTCAAACCAAGCAAGCCACGTGTGATGAACTTTAGGGTTTCGATTTAATAAAGGTTTTGATTTAATGATTTTAAAATACTAATCCTTGTTTGTCTTTTGCAGGAAGCAAGTCGGCACTTGCATGATAGCGGGAGTAATGGCCAGAAAGACAAAGTTAAGCGCAGATTAATCGAGGACCGTCATATTGAAATGAGAGATGCCGAGAATTGCTGGTTTATCCAGATTTTTATAGATCTGGCCGCAAAGAGACTTTACGGTGACTAAGCAGCTGCATCCATTGAACAGAATATGTCGACAATTGACCGAAAAATGAAAATATCTACACACGGTTACCGAAATTTGCCGATGGACACATTTAATGAAAATTTATGGCGAAAGTAATGGCATGCAGATATTTTCAACTCAGGGATGGCTCTACGGAGATGAAATGTCAGAGAAGTGGTGACTCATCCAAATTTCCCAAGGGAATTAATGAAGACATTTACACACAGTTGCGTGTGGATGCAAGTAATATCAAATTCTACCTTCTCCATTTATGGCAAGTAACTGCATTGCGATTTGCAGAATGGTTAAGTTTTATCAAAGCTTTATTTTAAAAGGCCTTATATTGTAAAACCCGGGTAGTAGAGTTTAAGGTGATAAGATTTAGGGTTTGAGAAGAAGATATTTCTGAAAAGATCAGGGTCTGTCCTGAGTCTATAAATACTTCTTCTGAATGTAATCGCAGGAGGCGAAAACTTAGAAAAAAGGCTATTGAAGCAATTTCTTGCAAATCTTGTTAAATGCTTTATTCTGGACTTGGAGTTGATGTGCTTTTTGCTTTCTGTGATAGCGTGGCCAGGAGCCTAATCTCTTTCAGATTGTGCTAAGTTCATTTTCTTTTGTTTTCATCTCGTTAAAGTTTATTAAATATATGTTGTAAATCCGTGTTATCAAGATTAAATATGTTGTTGGGCTTCATTTGTTTTATTGTATGCTAGGGAAAACCACAGATTTAAGGTTCAGGTCTATTCTAATTGCTCTGTCCTCACTGTGTGAGCTATGTTGCTGGTGAGAGATACCAATTTTAACCGACTTCCCTTTTGTTTATGATTTTCTTTCAGATCTGTTCCATCTCTGTCTTATGCTCTTAGTAGAAGGTGATCTTAGAAAGTTGGACACCTTCTTCTTTGATTTGTTCTATTGTGAAGCTGATAGTATAAATAAAATTGGTAGTTTTGGTTTTACAACTAAGTTTGATAGACTTCTCTTTCTGCCTTACCCTACCCTCTCTGTTTTACCGTGAAATGATCCATTTTTATTTTCTTTTAAATTTGTCTTTTATTTAAATCTGTTGACATATAAAGAGCTAGATCAAAGAACTGATTTTAAATCTGATTATCCACAAAATGAACAATTCCAAAAACATTATTGAACAAGTTCAGAGCCCGTTGTAAGGTAACAGACAGTCCATTTTGAAAACTATTCCAGAAGTGGAAAAGAGTGAATAGACATTCGACCCAACTCCGTAACTCACACCTTGGATAACCGGCAAGATCCTAAAGTGAGTGGGATTTATCCCTTATAAGTGTTATCAGAGTTTCATGCTCATTCTTCACAGGGTGTGTATAAAAGTCGGACCAACATTTAAAATGGCGCTAGAAGGAGGGCCTAGTGAACTCCGTTCAGTATTGTAAGTTGTCTGTACAATATTTAAAATTGCCAAAAAAGAGGGCCAAGTTCAGTAGTCTGTTAAGGATTGTGAGATTATAAGTTGCTTGTGAAAAGCTGGATTCTACATACAGGGTAACAAGGTCCCACCCCAGAGTTGGAGAGCTCCTTGTGCCTGAATTAGAAACTCCAAGAAGAAGTAGCCTCAGAAGGGCCAAGTCTCTGTCTGAAACAGTTTTATCACCACTGGTAGTTACTCCAACTACAACTCAGAATATCACCGTCAATCAAGTAGTAATGGCAAATTGGTTGGGTTCCACTGCCTTAAATATCCCGGGTATAGCCCATGACCTGCCCAGAAATCTCGAGAGATATCTTCCCGGATACAAGCATGATGGGACTAGGACAACAGAAGAACATCTAGTTGCATTCAAGAATGCTTTGAAATTGTTAAATGTACAGACATGAAGATGTTGCTTGCAGATTGTTCCCGTTCACTCTCCAGGAGGGAGCTTATGACTGGTTTCTAAATCTCACTAACGATTCTATTACCAGTTGGAATGACTTGGAAAAGGTTTTTGTGTCACAGTTTGGTGAGGTAATAGATCCCAGTATATTATATCAGCAGTTTTCTGGTATTAAAAGAGAACTAAATGAATCTGTCAGATCTTACAATGTCAGATTTCAGAAGGCTTATGGTAGACTGACTGGTTATTATGTGCCAAATGCAGACCTGGCATTAGAGATTTTTAGAAATTCTCTAGATCCAATGACTTCGGTTTTCTTGAAAAGAGATCCCTCTATTACCAATTTAACAGAGGCTTACAAAGAAGCTTTGATTCTGGAAAGACAGTTGGGACCCCAACCTTTAAATGCTCAGCAAATTCCTTTGGTTACACAAGCTGCCCCTATTTTCAATCCCATACCACATCAGATGATGTTGCCAGTGTGTCAGACTCTACCATCAGGAAATCCATTGGCTGTAACACCTGCTGAAAATGTACAGAACCCAGGTAAAGAAGGCGATAATGCAAGAGTTGAAGAAGTCTCAAAAATAGTCCAAAAGTTGGCCAATGATTTTTTGAGTTTTAAAAGGCAGGTTTCTACTGGGGAGAACTCAAACAGGTATTCATATCAACAGAACAGATTCAATCGGCCCCCATACGAACCTAATAAATATTACAAAGGTAAAGGTCATGATGTGAATATTTGTGATTTGGCTTTGCCTAACTGGTGCAGAATACATGCTACTTCTCAGCACGGGGAGTTGGATTGTTTGGAATTTTGTAACGCCTTTGAAGCTTTATCTGGGGAGTTGATTTCTCCTAAACATCAAAGAAATGCGGATGGCCCAAGTTCATCCAGCCACAGTGCAGCTATGGTCTTGGATTCTTTCACTTTCTCGGGTGAATCTGAGAATGTAGTTGAAATGCCTATGGATGAGGTGCAGGCTTTTCAACAATACAGGAGGGACAACTACAACCTCAGAAACAAAAATCCGGAGCCCAACACTACATCTACCCCTCCGGACAATTCCCACAATGTTCCTCCAGATCCATCTTCAAGCAATAACCCATCTCCACCCAAGGGAGGAAATCCGAGAGGACCAGATGCATTTGTCCCTCCACTCAATAAGGGATATAATATAGTGGAGGACATGAAAAATATCAAAGCCAACATCACTCTTCATGAGTTGGCCCAAATTTCAGAACAGAGGGATAACTTGATTAAAACATACTCTGGGCCTACTACCAAACCTTTGGACAAGGGAAAGAAGATGGCAAATGCAAATGTAGCCATGTATAAAGAGAAAACTGAGGTTCCGCCTTTTCTACTGACTGTACGTATTTTTGGGAAAAACTTACACAATTGTCTGGTAGATTCGGGTGCTTCAGCTAATGTTATGCCTTTGGCCATTTGTCAACAGTTGGGTTTGACCCCAATGAAGTCTGAAAGAAGAGTTGTCCAATTGGACAAATCAGAGGTTAAAGTAGTGGGTGAACTTCAGAATATTCATATCCAATTAGCATCTGAGCCCAGGGCACAACACAGAATTGAAATTCAAGTGGTGGATATTCCTGTGGGGTACGGGATGCTTCTGAGCGAGGATTGGTCGAGATCTTTGAATGGATACTTGGCAACTGACTTTTCACACATGTGGTTGTCATGGAAAGGAGTGGCAAACCAATTAAGGGTTGAAAGAGAACCCGGATACAAACATACGATCACTTGAATACAATGCAGAAAATGAGACTGTAAATATTGCTTGAGGTAGATATTGGAGTTTACAATTTAACAACGGGGCAAAATGAGAAGTTTAGTAAAGCTCATCCTGTTCATAGTAATGAAGTCTGGACGCTTCATGTGGATGGGGCTAAATCTAAACAGGGTTCTGGTACGGGGGCAGTCCTTAAAGGGCCTGAGAATCAGACATATTTTATGTCTTATCGCCTACAGTTCCCTTGTACAAATAATTTAGCGGAATACGAAGCACTGGTATTAGGTTTGAAATTTGCTTTGGACAGAAGTGTAAGAAATATCCGAGTTTTTATAGATTCAGAATTGGTGGCTAATCAAGTTAAAGGTAAATTCCAGTGTAAAGCATCTTATTTAAAAGGATACAAACACCGGGCTTGGGATCTTGTAGAAGATTTTGATGCTTTTAATCTGACACACATACCTAGAGAGCAAAATTCACGTGCAGATGTCTTGGCTTCTTCAGCCGCAAGTTTGAAACCACTGGAAGAATTTAAATGGAACAAGTTTTCGATCGAGTTAGTCCCTTGTCCTTCAGTCCCAAATAATATAGATAATTTTCAGGTTTTCTCTGATGATCAGCAGATTATAAACTTTTTGCAGAGTACTAACACATTTGAAAATGCTATAATCGATGATGGCCAAAGGGATACTCTGCTGGAGCAGTTAGACGATGACAGGGGAATAATAAGGTTGAAATATAACAGGATTCCAAAAGGGATGGTGGAACTGGAGCGGCTCTTTGATGTTGACCAAATCAAGCAAAAGGTGAGTTCTGGGGATTCTATGGGTGCAACAGACAGTGAGACCGAGAACCTGAACGTGGGGACTGAAGAAGATCCCAGGCACATCAAGTTGGCTAAAATTTGTGATCCAAAAATAAAAAGAAATATGATTGATTTTCTTCACAGGTCCAAGGATGTTATGGCCTGGTCTTACAAAGACTTAAAAGTTTTTGATCCGAAAGTTTACACTCATGTTATACCTTTAAAAGAATTTTGCAAACCTTTTCGACAAAAATAGAGGCATGTCAACGCTCTGCTAGAGCCCCTCATCCAGAAAGAGGTAGAAAAATTATTGAGTGCCGCCATTATTTTTCCCGTTAGGCATTCTACTTGGGTGGCCAATTTGGTGCCGGTCAGAAAGAAAAATGGAGAGATCCGCTTGTGTGTGGATTTTAGAAATTTAAACAAGGCATCTGAGAAAGATAATTATCCTCTGCCTTCCATGGATGAGGTGCTGCAGATTGTCAATGGTTCGGAAATGATGTCTTTCCTGGACGGTTTCTCAGGGTATAATCAGATATTGGTTGACAGGGAAGACAGGATGAAAACTGCTTTCACAACTAAGTGGGGAACTTTTGCTTACAAGAGGATGCCATTTGGATTAATAAATGCCGGAGCTACGTTTCAACGGGCAATGGATCATGCCTTCAAAGGCCTTATGGGTAAATGCATTGTTGTTTACATGGATGATTTAACAGTCTTCTCTAAATCTCGGTTTGACCACATAAAACATTTGGAGTCTGTTTTCAACAAATGCAGGGAGTTCGGCATTTCTTTGAATCCGAAGAAGTGCATTTTTGGTGTAACGGAAGGAAAGCTCCTTGGGCACTTGATCACAAAAGATGGCATTTCCATGGATCCGGACAGAGTTGAAGCCATATCCGGCATACCCTTTCCCAACTCTAAGAAAGAGTTGAGGTCCTTCTTTGGAAAAATTAATTTTGTCAGGAAGTTCATCTCCGGCTTCGCAGAAATAGTCAAGCCACTGAATGACATGCTAAAGGAAACTGCTCAGATTGTCTGGACAACAAAAGCTAAAACAGCGTTCCAAGAAATCAAGACTGCCATCAAGCAAGCACCAGTTCTGGTGAGCCCAGATTTCAGTGCAGATTTTTATCTGTACACCTTTTCTTCTGAACACACACTTGCTGTAGTTCTGACCCAACGAAGAGAAACGGGGGAGCATCCAATTGCTTTCAAGAGTACCAATTTAAAGGGGGCTGAGCTAAAATATTCTCGCTTAGATAAACAAGCCTATGCCTTGGTGAGAGCAGTTAAGCAGTTCAGGCACTACATACTAAGAAGTAGAGTTCATGCTATAGTTCTGGACCCAGCTGTTAAATACCTTTTAAGTCAGGACGAATTGGGTGAACTAAGGGGTAATTGGGTTACAAGACTGCAGGAATATGACTTAGAAATTTGGCCTACAAAATTAATCAGAGGACTTGGTTTGTCCCGACACATTGCCGAAATACCTATGCAACAAGAAATTAATCAGTTAAATTCTGAATCTGATGACTGGTATGGAGATATTATTCATCTGTTGCAATTTGGAATTTGCCCGTCTCACTTGAATAGAACCCAAAGGAGAGCACTAAAACTGAAAGCTGCTCATTATCTCCTCAAAGGAGGTAATTTGTACAGAGAAAATTATGCTGGCATTTTCTTAAGATGCATTTCTCAGAGTGAAGTCAATGAAGTCATGTCCAGTTTTCATGAAAAGTTAGGGGCAGGGCATTCCTCAGGATCTGCTACCGTGCACAAAATATTGAGAGCAGGCTATTACTGGCCTACGTTATTTAAAGATGCCCATCAGCATGTGAGAACTTGCCATCAGTGCCAAAATTTTGCATCCAAAGAGGCCAATCGGGCTCTACCATTGCAGCCTGTTGTAATAAATAAACCTTTTATGCAATGGGGACTTGATTTTGTGGGAGTGATAAACCCAAATTCTTCAACAGGGCATAAGTATGTTCTAACAGCTACTGATTACTGCACAAGATGGGTCGAAGCAGCAACCACCATAAGAAGTACAGCTCATGAAGTGATCAAATTTCTAGAGTCAAATGTCATAACCAGGTTTGGGGTTCCTCTGAATTTGGTGTGCGATAATGGACCAGCCTTCCAATCATTAGAGTTTGCAGAATGGGCATACCAGATGGGGATAGTTATCGGATTTTCATCCAACTATTATCCCCAGGGTAATGGACTGGCTGAGTCCACGAATAAGAATTTAATGAATGCCATTAAGAAATCTGCAGCGGACAAACCCAGACAATGGCATACATTATTGAAATATGCACTTTGGGCTGACAGGATAAAATATAAAGTGGCTCTCAAAACTTCCCCATTTGCTTTGCTGTATGGTACTCAACCCATTGTTCCCATCTCTCTGAAATTACCTACTTATCAATTTGTCTTAGACTATTTTGAGGATCAAGCAGATGCAGAGGCCCGTGTTTTGGATCTAACTAATTTACAGGATGAAAGACTCCAAGCCCTGGAACATTTCAGTCGGCACCAAGAAACCGTCAAGCGTTGGTTTGACAAAAGGGCCAAAGTGAAAGCTTTCAGACTGGTAGACCTGGTGCTTCTATGGGACAAGGCCCATGAAAAGAAGGGTAAGCATACAAAGTTGCAGCCGCTATGGATAGGGCCATACCGGATTGCTGAGATTACGGGTAATAACGCATTTCGTTTACAGGACCTTGATGGTAATTTTTTGGACCTCCCTGTTAATGGTCAATACTTAAAGCATTATTTCTCAGTTGTTCCATCCAATATATCATTTGAATGAGTCACAAAGAAGTTGTAACATGTGTATACATTGTAAATGAGCTTTAAAGTTCAGTTTTATTTTATTTTATTTTAAAGGTCTGTGCAGTTTTTATTTTATTTTATTTTATTTTTCTGTGTTTTATTTCCTTTGAAGTCTGTACAGTTTTATTTTATTTTAAGTAGTCTGTTTTATTTTTTATTTTAGTCTGTCTTATTGTATTTTATTTTATTTTGAGGTCTGTGTTTATCCTTGGAAGTCTGTACAAATTTCTTTAGCTTTTAAAATTCTGTTCTTTCTTTTAGTTTTTGCCTGAGCATCAATGAAAAAGTCAGCCTTCCAGAATTGTTTTTATTCTAAGTTCTAAATCCAGTGTCCATTCTGTTCATTATTCTAATTGAGATAGTCTGCTTAAACTGAGCAGTGGAACTATTTTGTTATTCAGAACAACAGTAGAAAGATGATTGGATTTTGTGTCTTGCTTGCCACAGTTATTTTAATTATAAAGAAACTGCTATATTGTTTGGTTGGAGAAACTCCCAGGGAATCCAAGAAAAGTTGGTCATAAGAGGGGACTCTGATTCGTGAAATTATTTGAGTATCCATAGAGGCTATCAGTACCCAGGCTGAAGCAGTTCCAGATTGATGAAATATTAAAAGAAAAATTGTTGTTCTTTCTAAGGCTTTTCAGATGTTGGTATATTTCAAAGGAGAGAGAGAGAAGGTGAAAGTTGAGCAAGACAGCATAAAACTGGCACTCTGTTATTTCCTATATATAAAAAAAAAAAAAAAGAGAAAAAAGTTATGTAATCAAAGAGATAGCCAAGACTTCAAAAGATGTTTTCTTTTACCAAGTTGTAGATTCTACCTCACAGTTGTGAATCTGGGTCGTGTAAATCTAAAGGGTAACTCTGTCGGGGTTGTAAAAGGCTAAACTAGTAAACAGAGCTCTACTCGGTTTCCCCTTTTACAATCTAGAAAAGCTGATCAATCCAGAGTTCAACATTCGAAGGCCCAGTCATTCTTGAAGAAAGTTTTATACACTTATAATTGCACATCAGAAATCTTCCTTAAATGATTCAGCCTAGTATGTCCTTGGGAAATTTTGACAACTATCAGCTAGTAGTCAATTTATTTTGAAGAATATCTGTGGCAAAGCATGGTACATGGTCTATGTTGTTTTGAAACTAGAGTCCTGGATTCTAAAATAGTGCTACTATTTTACCCGCAGATATCGCCATTTGTTGAGAAGCAACACACCCCCACTAAAAAAATGAATTTCCATCCTTTGAAAATTTTGAGCTTTCATTTTTGCAGTAGGGACCCTCTTGAGTTTTTCAGGTTTTAAATTCCAAATTTTGCTTGCCTCCTTCTTCAAGTTATGCATTTATCAAAATATCTAAGTAGGCTTGCATGAGGCATTGTTTTCAATTTAAAGCTTTTGAAAGTTTGCATGTAAATGTATTAATTCATGTTAATGCATTTTCTCTTAGTCCCTGATGATTTCTAAAGTTCTGTTTGCAGATTCGGGTACCCTTTAGCTTTGCTTAGATCCTTGCAAAGTTTCATTAAATTCTGGCCACTTTAAGTTTTGCACCAAAAGACAAGGCATAAAAGTGTCACGAAATCGCGACGTCGCGAAATCGCGACACATTGGAGAGAAAAGGCAGAAGTCCAGGAAGTGTCATGAAATCATGACGTCGTGATTTTGCAACATCGTGAAATCATGACACGTTCCAAAGGTCAGCAAAGACACGTTCCAAAGGTTAGCAAAGGCAAAGGGAGGCTAAGCGAGATGGCAAAGTCAGAAAAAAAGAAGTCTAAGGGATTGAGAAAGTAAAGGAAGCCAAGGGCAGCGTAGAAGGCATAGGAGGTCGAAGCCAAAAGAGAAAGAAGCTAAGGCAGGATTGCATCGCGAAATCGTGACATCGTGATTTCGTGACGTAAAATCGTGACATGTTTGGCACAAAGAGCAAGGGTCCCGAAAGTGTCACGATTTCGTGACGCCTTCGGGGTGTCATGAAATCATGACAAGAAACGCAGAGAGCACCGAGGACGAAAATAGGTCATGATTTTGTGACATGTCGCGAAATCGTGACATGTCACGTTTTCACAGCCATGGAGGCAGAAAGGTGCAAGGGGAAGAAAAGGGCACGATTTTGTGACATGTCACGAAATCGTGACATGTCACGTTTTCGCGCCAGAACAGACAAAATAGCTGGAAGCAAGTGCAGGAATGTCACATTTTTTTTGCTCATGTTTTCGTGCCAGAACAAACAAAACAGCTAGAAGCAAGTGCAGAAATGTCGCATTTTTTTTGTGACACGTGTCAAACCAAGCAAGCCACGTGTGATGAACTTTAGGGTTTCGATTTAATAAAGGTTTTGATTTAATGATTTTAAAATACTAATCCTTGTTTGTCTTTTGCAGGAAGCAAGCTGGCACTTGCATGATAGCGGGAGTAATGGCCAGAAAGACAAAGTTAAGCGCAGATTAATCGAGGACCGTCATATTGAAATGAGAGATGCCGAGAATTGCTGGTTTATCCAGATTTTTTTATAGATCTGGCCGCAAAGAGACTTTACGGTGACTAAGCAGTTGCCATCCATTGAACAGAGTATGTCGAGAATTGACCAAAAAATGAAAATATCTACACACGGTTACCGAAATTTGCCGATGGACACATTTAATGAAAATTTATGACGAAAGTAATGGCGTGCAGAGATTTTTGACTCAGAGACAGCCCTACGGAGATGAAATGTCAGAGAAGTGGTGACTCATCCAAATTTCCCAGGGGAATTAATGAAGACATTTACACACAGTTACAAGTGGATGCAAATAATATAAAATTCTGCCTTCTCCATTTATGGCAAGTAACTGCACTGATTTGCAGAATGGTTAAGTTTTATCGAAACTTTATTTTAAAAGGCCTTATATTGTAAAACTCGGGTAGTAGAGTTTAAGGTGATAAGATTTAGGGTTTGAGAAGAAGATATTTCTGAAAAGATCAGGGTCTATCCTGAGTCTATAAATACTTCTTCTGAATGTAATCGTAGGAGGCGAAAACTTAGAAAAAAGGCTATTGAAGCAATTTCTTGCAAATCTTGTTAAATGCTTTATTCTGGACTTGGAGTTGATGTGCTTTTTGCTTTCTGTGATAGCATGGCCAGGAGCCTAATCTCTTTCAGATTGTGCTAAGTTCATTTTCTTTTGTTTTCATCTCGTTAAAGTTTATTAAATATATGTTGTAAATCCGTGTTATCAAGATTAAATATGTTGTTGGGCTTCATTTGTTTTATTGTATGCTAGGGAAAACCATAGATTTAAGGTTTAGGTCTGTTCTAATTGCTCTGTCCTCACTGTGTGAGCTATCTTGCTAGTGAGAGATACCAATTTTAACCGACTTCCCTTTTGTTTATGATTTTCTTTCGAGATCTGTTCCATCTCTGTCTTATGCTCTTAGTAGAAGGTGATCTTAGAAAGCTGGACACCTTCTTCTTTGATTTGTTCTATTGTGAAGCTGATAGTATAAATAAAATTGGTAGTTTTGGTTTTACAGCTAAGTTTGATAGACTTCTCTTTCTGCCTTACCCTACTCTCTCTGTTTTACCGTGAAATGATCCATTTTTATTTTCTTTTAAATTTGTCTTTTATTTAAATCTCGTGACATATAAAGAGCTAGATCAAAGAACTGATTTTAAATCTGATTATCCACAAAATGAACAATTCCAAAAACATTATTGAACAAGTTCAGAGCCCGTTGTAAGGTAACAGACAGTCCATTTTGAAAACTATTCCAGAAGTGGAAGAGAGTGAATAGACATTCGACCCAACTCTGTAACTCACACCTTGGATAACCAACAAGATCCTAAAGTGAGTGGGATTTATCCCTTATAAGTGTTATCAGAGTTTCATGCTCATTCTTCACAGGGTGTGTATAAAAGTCAGACCAACAGGATCGAAGGTCACAAAATCGTGACATGTTGCGATTTCATGATCGAAACCGAAGAACGGAGGCTCGAATGAAAAACAGTGCGATATTGCGATAGGTCGCGATATCACAGCCAAATGAAAGCGAGAAGGCATGGAGGAAGGAACGTCGTGATATCGCGACATGTCATGATATCGTGACCAGAATAGGTAAGAGAAGGCATCAAGAGGAATTGTCGCGATATCGCGACATGTCACGATATCACGCCCAAAAGAAAAACATGCACTCCAGGCTTTCATAAAAGCATCCCTTCATGCACAACAAGTTAGTGGTAGTGAAGCAGCAGTTTCAGGGGAAGATTCCAACAGGCATTTTGGCCACTCACATAGGATATCTAGAGATGCATTTATAGCAACCAACAACAAGCAGCAGATCGAGAAGAAGTTTCCATTGAGGTATGGCAGCCAGTCGCGCATCTCACCCAAAGTCTCATCAATGCAACTTTTCAGTATTGTTCCAGGTGGCAATTATAGATCGTGGGAAGTTTGAAAACATAGAGGATCGAGACCTCGATAAAAACCCAAGGATTGTAATGAGAAGGGGTTGGAAAAACAATAGATTGCTGTATATTCTTTGTAAATTCTTTCGAATGCTATTGGATAAAAATATTGGCTCTTGTTTTCTTGTTTCTCTATATTATGTTAGATCTGTTCTCCACCAAGTGGTATCAGAGCCAGAAGTTCTTGAGTGTGTAACAGATCGTCGGACGTGAGGTAGTTACACCAGGATCTATGGGAGGTCTTATTAGTGAGGGGGCAGAATGCCTCCAAGAAGAAACCCTGTTGGTGGGAGAGGCATGGCGGCAACAGAAGATGTCCAAGCTTTGTAGCAGCAAATGCAAGCCCTGTAAGAGGAAATGTGATGCAGGAGCATCCGACGGCAGCAAATCTATCTTGCATCCTCAGAAATTTTCTAAGTTTTCTAAACACTTTGAATATTGATTTATTTCTCTCTTTTCTCAAGGCAGAAAAGCAAGTGGGAGGTCTAAGTTTTGGAAAGCATGTTGTTGAGAGGGGAGTCACGAAATCGCGACTCCTAAGGCTACGGCCAGAAGAAGGCGGGTTTTGTCGTGATATCGCGACGTCGCGATATCGTGACGTCGTGATATCGCGACTTGCGAAGGTAAGTCAGTGGCAAAGGCGAGTGGTGTCGCGATATCGCGACGTCGCGATATCGCGGCATCATTTCGAAGACGGTGGCATGGGAATGTTGCGTCGTGATATCGCGACGTTGCGATATCGCGACGTCGTGATATCGTGACGATTTTTAAAATTAGAAGCAAGGTGGCAGTTGGGTCGCGATATCGCGACATGTCACGATATCGTGACATGTCACGATATCATGGCCAGTTAGAGGCCGACACGTGGCTTGGGTTTCGAGGCATCAGAATGTTGAAGAATGCAGTCAAGATCAAAGAGGTTGGACCGACGGTCGGGCAAGGTCAATTTAGACACGTGGACTGCCACGTGTATCCTGGGGGTGTGAAGGGCACGTGTAACAGGTATGTTACGACAAGGAGGAGACATGGCAAGTTTTGCAAGCGAAAGCATACGTGTACCAAAATGGAGATAAAGACCACGTATAGTGAATTAAAATTTACAGCCGCATGCATTAAAGGAAGAGAACCACCTCATGAAGGTCTTTTCGAAAAACAACTATTACAGGGCATGGCCGGTATGGAGGAGACGGCAGTGCAGAAGACAGTCGGACCGAAGTGATGGGTGCAGAGGAGGAAGACCATTAATGCAAGCTCAAGGGTAGGTCGGGCAGAGATTGCCATTAATGACAGAATTTTGAAAACCCGGGAAGGAGGGAAGTTTGAACGGGAAATCTTGTTTGGTGGAGCATTGATTGCTGGGAGGACCGGGGGACCTCGTTAAAGACCCAAATTTTTGTATTTGTGAAGGGACGGTGGACGGAAGAATAGAGGGAGTGACAGAGTCAAAGAACCGAGCCGAGCTCGGTCATTGTATGCCTGCGGGCTATTTTTTTTAATTCGGAATGAATGTAAATATTTACCGCAAAATATTAATGAAAATTTGGAATTGGTAATGTGTCGTTCTTCCGGTCTCCGTCAGTGGTATCAGAGCAGGAGTTCCTGAGCGTACAACAGACCGCCGAAGGAGAGAGGCAGTTGTACCAGGACGTGTGGGAGGGTTTGAGTTTGGGTGAAGATGCCTCCAAGAAGAAACCCGATGGGTGGAAGAGGCATGGCAGCGGAAGATTTCCGGGCATTGCAGCGGCAAGTCCAGGCCCTGCAAGAAGAGCTACGCAGAGGACGTGAGCCGAGAAGGGATGCAGACAGTGAGGATGAAGTGGAAGAGGAGAATGAGTTTGAAGAAGAGGAAGAAGATGTAGATCCGGCCCAGGCCAGATTGTACAAGGCCATATCCCAGATCGGGAAGAGGTCGAAGTTAGAAGTTCCTACGTATTCTAGGAACTTGAACCCAGAGGAGTTGATAGACTGGGTGAATGATTTAGAAGAATATTTTGAATACGAAGAAGTTGAAGACCCTAACCGGGTCAGATTTGCTAAGACCCGACTGAAGGGTCATGCTAGCATTTGGTGGAAGGGGGTACAGCTGGAGAGAAATCGAAGAGGAAAGGAGCGGATAACCAGGTGGGACAGAATGGTGGAGAAATTAAAAAGACAGTTCATCCCCGTTGACTATGAGCTGGATCTGTTACGTAAAATGCAAAGCTTGAGGCAGATGAACAGAACAGTTCAAGAATATACGGAGGAATTTTACAAAATCTCCATCAGAACCGGGCATTTGGAAGCAAGTAAGGAAAAAGTGGCCCGTTACATTAATGGGTTGAGGCCCAGTGTTCAGGAGGAGTTGAGTTTGGTTCGGGTAAGCACCATAGAAGATGCTTACCAGTTTGCTCTAAAGGTGGAAGAAAAGTTGAACAGAAGGTTTGACAACAAGCAAAAAGTAAAAGGACCGGGAGGAAAGAACGGTGGAAAGAAAGAAGGAAAGGAAGAGAAGAAAGAAGAGGAGAGCAATAGCCAGGATCAGAAAGAAGAAGATGAAGACCCAAAACCACAAGTTCAGAATGATAACTACCCGAGAGGAAGAGGTAGATCTGGATGCGGGTATGGAAGAGGAGTATTTCGTGGAACATGTTTCCACTGTGGAGAAGAAGGGCATCGGGCATTTGAATGTCCACAACACCGAGAAAGGACAAACAAGAAGCCAGTGGGTCCTGCCAGAGCAGTTGTGGCAGTTGAAGATGCTGATTCAGAACATTCTAAAGAAGCTGAAAAGGGAGAAGCAATGATTGTGAGGAGGACCATGCTGGTGGAAGAAGACAAATCTGAACAGAGGAGAAGCCTATTCCATACCCGGTGCAAGAGTGCAAGCAAAGTTTGCAATGTGATCATTGACAATGGAAGTACATACAACTTAGTTTTCGAGGAGATGGTTACTAAGTTGCAGTTGGAGAGAAGGAGGCACCCACACCCATACCGGATTGCGTGGTTGCGGAAGGACCACAGAGCTTGGGTCCGGGAACAGTGTTTAGTCACGTTCCAGATTGGGAGATACCGGGATGAAGTCCTGTGTGATGTATTCCCCATGGATGCATGCCATTTACTGTTGGGCAGGCCATGGCAGTTTGATCGGAGTGCAGTGCATGATGGCCGTGCAAATACTTATTCCTTGGAGAAAGATGGAATGCGGCACAAGCTGAAGCCATTGCAGACCGAAGATGAGAAGATGTGCAGTAATGCCAGAATTTGTCTGGTAGAGGGCAGAAAATTTTCTTGCCAAGACGCAGAAGTTGAACAAGTTGCAGAGGCAGGTGAAGGTTGGGAAGGGTTGCCGAAGGCGGTGACCGAACAGCACCGAAGTGAAGATCACTTCTCTATTTACCCCGGGTGTCTGATGCAGGAGCATCCGGCGGCAGCAAATCTATCTTGCATCCTCAAAAATTTTCTAAGTTTTCTAAACACTTTGAATATTGATTTATTTCTCTCTTTTCTCAAGGCAGAAAAGCAAGTGGGAGGTCTAAGTTTTGGAAAGCATGTTGTTGAGAGGGGAGTCACGAAATCGTGACTGTCGGAATGTGCGAAATCGCGACTCCTAAGGCTGCGGCCAGAAGAAGGCGGGTTTTGTCGCGATATCGCGACGTCGCGATATCGCGACTTGCGAAGGTAAGTCAGTGGCAAAGGCGAGTGGTGTCGCGATATCACGACGTGCGATATCGTGACGTCGCGATATCGCGGCATCATTTCGAAGACGGTGGCATGGGAATGTTGCGTCGCGATATCGCGACGTCGCGATATCGCGACGATTTTTAAAATCAGAAGCAAGGTGGCAGTTGGGTCGCGATATCGCGACATGTCACGATATCACGACATGTCACGATATCGCGGCCAGTTAGAGGCCGACACGTGGCTTGGGTTTCGAGGCATCAGAATGTTGAAGAATGCAGTCAAGATCAAAGAGGTTGGACCGACGGCCGGGCAAGGTCAATTTAGACACGTGGACTGCCACGTGTATCCTGGGGGTGTGAAGGGCACGTGTAACAGGTATGTTACGACAAGGAGGAGACATGGCAAGTTTTGCAAGCGAAAGCATACGTGTACCAAAATGGAGATAAAGACCACGTATAGTGAATTAAAATTTACAGCCGCGTGCATTAAAGGAAGAGAACCACCTCATGAAGGTCTTTTCGAAAAACAACTATTACAGGGCATGGCCGGTATGGAGGAGACGGCAGTGCAGAAGACAGTCGGACCGAAGTGATGGGTGCAGAGGAGGAAGACCATTAATGCAAGCTCAAGGGTAGGTCGGGCAGAGATTGCCATTAATGACAGAATTTTGAAAACCCGGGAAGGAGGGAAGTTTGAACGGGAAATCTTGTTTGGTGGAGCATTGATTGCTGGGAGGACCGGGGGACCTCGTTAAAGACCCAAATTTTTGTATTTGTGAAGGGACGGTGGACGGAAGAACGGAGGGAGAGTGACAGAGTCGAAGAACCAAGCCGAGCTCGGTCATTGTATGCCTGCGGGCTATTTTTTTTAATTCGGAACGAATGTAAATATTTGCCGCAAAATTTTAATGAAAATTTGGAATTGGTAATGTGTCGTTCTTCCCGTCTCAGTCAAAATGCATAGAATATTGGAGCCAAGAAGAGATGAAGGTAGTGAAGAGGAAGATGATGAAGAAGAAGGCCAACCTAAGGAAGAAGAAGAAGCAATAGATCTTGCTTAATCCAGACTATACAAATCCATATCCCAGATTGGGAAGAGGCCGAAGATGGAGGTTTCCACGTACTCCGGTAACCTTGATCCAGAGGAACTAATCGACTGGATCAACGATCTGGAAGAGTACTTTGAGTACAAGGAGGTTGAGGATCCTGATAGGGTCAGATTTGCTAAGACCAAACTAAAAGGTCATGCTAGCATTTGGTGGAAGGGAGTGCAGCTGGAGTGAAATAAAAGAGGAAAAGAGAGAATAACAAAATGGGAACGGATGGCAGAAAAGCTGAAGAGGCAGTTCATCCCTGGTGATTATGAGCTAGACCTGCTGAAGAAAATGCAAGGTTTGAGGCAATCAAGTAAGTCTATGAAATAATACACAGAAGAGTTTCATAAAATTATGATCAAAATAGGCCACTCAGAAGCCAACAAGGAGAAGGTAGCCCGTTACATTAATGGGTTACGAGCAAGTATTCAATAAGAATTAAGTCTGGTTCAGATGACCACCATAGAGGATGCTTACCAATTTCCCTTAAAGGTTGAAGAAAAGCTCAATAGGAGGTTTGAGAACAAGCAAAGAGGAAGAGGTCATGGCGGAAGAACCGACGGAAGGACCGATGGAAGAAGAAATGAATATTCTCAGAAGAATGGAGAAGGTAGCAGTAATCAGGAACAAAGGAGAGAAAATACCTACCGCCATCGTAATCAGAATAATGATTACCAAGGGGGAAGGGGCAGAGCTGGACGTGGCCAAGGAAGAGGAAGTTTCTGTGGAACTTGTTTCCAGTGTGGAGAAGAGGGACATCACCAATATGAGTTTCCACAACAATGAGAAAGGAATAATAGGAGGTCGGAAGGAAATGCCAGAGTCGCAGTCGCTGATGAAGATGCTGGATTTGAGCATTCTGAAGAAGCTGAGAGAGAATAAGTAATGATTGCGAGGAGAGTCTTGATAAATGAAGAGGGGTCCATAGATCAAAGGAAAAGCTTATTCTGCACAAGGTGTAAATGCATGGGTAATATTTGCAATATTATTATTGACAACGGTAGCATGGATAACCTAGTTTCAGAGGGAATGGTTACAAAGCTACAACTAGAGAGGAAGAGACACCTGCATCCATATCAAATCACGTGGTTGCAAAAAGACCATAAGGTTTTGGTCAATGAACAGTGCCTGGTAAAATTTAGTATTGGGAATTATCGTGATGAGGTCCTGTGCGACATTCTGCCCATGGATGCATGCCATTTGCTGTTGGGAAGGCCATGGCAGTTTGACAGGTGTGCGGTTCATGATGGCCGTGCCAACACCTATTCCATGACAAATAATGGAATGCGTCATAAGCTAAAACCCCTAAAGGAGGTGGAAGAAAAGGTATGTGGCAGTGCCATAATTTGCTTGGTTGACGGGAGAAAATTTTTAGATGATTTAAAACATGAACATATGTGTTATGCATTGATTCCTAGAGTCAGGGATACAAAATGCAAAAATACCCCAACAGAAGTCCTAGATCTGTTGGAGGAATTTCCAGATATTATATCTAATAATTTGCCTGAGGGTTTACCCCCAGTAAGGAAGATCAGTCACCATATCAATTTGGTGCCAGGATCAAGCTTACCCAATAAAGCTACACATAGAATGATGCCTGTAGAAACTGAAGAGCTAAATAGGCAGGTCCAGGAGTTGTTGGAGAAAGAACTAATTCAAGAAAGCTTAAGTCCATGTGCAGTACCTACAGTGCTAGCACCAAAGAAATATGGAGAGTGGAGAATGTGTACAGACTCTCGAGCCATCAGTAAGATCACAATAAAATATAGATTTCCATTGCCAAGAATGGATGACATAATGGACTATTTGAGTGGAGCCAAATACTTCACCAAGATTGACCTCAAGAGTGGTTACCATCAGATCCGTGTCAGAGAAGGAGATGAGTGGAATACAGCCTTCAAGACTAGAGAGGGTCTGTATGAATGGTTGGTCATGTCATTTGGGCTATCCAATGCACCAAGTACCTTCATGCAGTTGATGAATGAGGTACTGAAAGAGTTTTTAGGATAATTTGTCATTGTTTATTTAGATGATATATTAATATTTAGCAGAACCCTGGAGGAGCACATGATGCACATCAGAAGGGTTTTTGAGAAGCTGCGGGAAAAACAACTATTAATTAATATGAAAAAGTGTAATTTTGTAAAAAAAGAGTTAGTGTACCTGGGATTTGTCATCTCAGTAGAAGGTCTAAAAATGGACCCAAAAAAGGTGAGAGCTATCATCGAATGGGCTACCCCAAGAAGCACTATAGAGGTAAGATCATTTCATGGTCTAGCCAGCTTTTACAAAAAATTCATTAGAAATTTCAGCAGCATTTGTGCACCCCTCATAGAAACAATGAGAGGGGATAAAAAAGAATTTAAGTGGACCTTAGGGGTTGAAAGGAGCTTTGATGCATTAAAGAAAAAGGTCACAGAATAGCCTATTTTGGCACTTCCAAACTTTAACAAAGTATTTCAAGTAGACTGTGATGCCAGTGGTAGTGCAATAGGGGCTATACTGAGTCAAGAAGGTAGACCTGTTGCTTATTTTAGTGAGAAGCTCAATGATGCTCGAAAAAAGTATTTAGTTTATGACCAGGAATTTTATGCTATAGTTCAGGTTCTAAAGAAGTGGAGGCATTATTTGTTGCCAAAAGAGTTTGTTCCATTCACTGATCATCAGGCATTATAGTACATTAACAACCAAACAAAACTGAATCAAAGACACTTGAAGTGGGTTGAGTTTCTCCAAAGCTATACCTTTGTGTTGAAGCACAGAAGCGAAAAATCAAACAGAGTTGCAGATGCCTTAAGTAGAAGGTAGAATCTGCTGATTGAAATGACAGTGGAAGTGGTAGGATTCGAAGAACTGAAGGGTCTGTATCCTGAAGATCCTGATTTTGCAGAAGCTTGGATGACTTTCTTGGCACTTGTTACTATGGACAGGACAAAGTGGTTGGATTTTCTAATCCAAGATGGAATGTTGTTCAGGGGAAGTAAATTATGCATTCCAAGGAGTTCCATGCAGGAGAACTTAATCAAGGAAAAACATAGCGGGGGACTGGTTGGAAATTTTGGTCGGGATAAGACCATTGCCCTGGTGAATGAAAACTACTACTGGCCGCAACTGCAGCAAGATGTGAAAAGGTTTGTGCAAAGTTGCAGAATATGCCAGATGGCAAAAGGCGTCAGGCAGAACACAGGATTATACCAGCCGTTACCTGTACCTAAGAGGCCATGGGAGGACATTAGCATGGATTTTATTCTTGGGTTGCCGAGAAAACAGAGGGGAAATGACTCAGTATTTGTGGTAGTTGACAGATTATCCAAGATGGCACATTTTATTCCCTACCAGAAAACAAGTGATGCGGTTCACATTGCAGGGTTATTTTTCAAGGAAGTGGTACGACTTCACGGTCTACCAAAAAGCATAGTTTCTGACAAAGATACAAAGTTTGTTGGTTATTTCTGGAGAACATTATGGAAGAAGTTAAAGACAAATCTAAAATTCAGTTCTACATACCACCCACAAACTGATGGATAGACAGAGGTGGTAAATAGAAGTCTGGGTAATTTATTAAGATGCTTGATAGTAGATAAACCCAAGGGATGGGACTTGGTTTTGTCGCAGACAAAATTTGCATACAACAATTCTATCAACAAGAGTACAAACAAATCTCCATTCCAAGTCATATATGGAAATAGCCCAAGAAACATTTTTGAGCTGAGAAAATTAGATAAAGGAGAAAAGTGCAGTGCAGAGGCTGAGGAATTTGCGAAACAGATGAAAAGCCTGCATGAAGAAGTGAAGAAATAAATTACAAAAATGAATACTTAGTATAAATCAAGAGCAGACCAAAAGTGGCGGGTCAAAGAGTTCAAAGTGGGAGATGAAGTCATGGTCCATCTCAGGAAAGAAATATTTCCAGCCAAAACTTATAACAAGTTGAAGATGAAGAAGTTTGGGCCATGCAGAATACTGGAAAAATAGGATTTAGGCAATGCATATGAAGTGGAATTGCCAAGTGGGCTTGACATTTCGCCTATTTTTAACATATCAGATTTAGTGGAATATCATGAAGGAGATAGTACAGAGGCACCAAGTACAGAATTGTGGAGCATTCTAGCGTCTAACCCAACCACAGATGAGATAGAGGAAATATTAGATACTCGTGAAGGCAGAAGCACAAGGAACAAATAGTACTCTAAATATTTGATCAAGTGGAAGGGCAGACCTATAGAAGATGCAACTTGGTTGTCAAAAATAGAGGTTGAGCGCCTGGGCCTCCCTCTCAAAGATCAGAAGTGAAGATCACTTCTCGATCCACCCCGGGTGTCTGATGCAGGAGCATCCGAGGGCAGCAAAGCAATCGAGCATCAACCAAACTTTTTTTTGTTATTTTTTTCTAAGTGTTGCAAAGAAAAATATGTGTCGCAATATCGTGACACAAAAAGTGTCACGATATCGTGACCAAAATAGGATATAGGGAAACGACAGACGGAATGTCGCGATTTCACGACATGTCGCGAATTCGCGACCAAAGCAAGGAAGCAAAGGCGCGGAGGACTAGAGGTCACGAAATCATGACATGTCATGATTTTGTGACTAATGCAGGGAGGAAAGGCACGAAGGACCGAAGGTCGCAAAATCGTGACATGTCATGATTTTGTGACCAACACAGGGAAGCAAAGGCGCGAAGGACCGAAGGTCGTGAAATCGTGACATGTCACGATTTCATGACCAACGCAGGGAAGCAAAGGCGTGGAGGACCAAAGGTCATGAAATCATGACATGTCATGATTTCATGACCAACATAGGGAAGCAAAGGTGTGGAGGACCGGAGGTCACAAAATCGTGACATGTCGCTATTTCACGACCAACGCAGGGAGCAAAGGCGCGAAGGATCGAAGGTCGCAAAATCACGACATGTTGCGATTTTGTGATCGAAACTGAAGAACGGAGGCTCGAATGAAAAATGGTACGATATCATGATAGGTCGCGATATCGCAGCCAAATGAAAGCGAGAAGGCATGGAGGAAGGAACGTCACGATATCACGACATGTCGCGATATCACGACCGAAACAAGGAAGAGAAGGCGTCGAGAGGAATTGTCGCGATATCGTGACATGTCGCAATATCACGCCCAAAAGAAAAACATGCACTCCAAGATTTCATAAAAGCGTCCCTTCATGCACGACAAGTTAGCGGTAGTGAAGTAGTAGTTTCAGGGGAATATTCCAATAGGCATGTTGGCCACTCGCGCAGGATATCTAGAGATGCAATTATAGCAACCAACAGCAAGTAGAAGATCGAGAAAAAGTTTTCGTTAAGGTATGGCAGCCAGTCACGCATCTTACCCAAAGTCTCATCAATGCAACTTTCTAGTATTGTTCCAAGTGGCAATTGCAGATCGTGTGAAGTTTGAAAACACAGAGGATCGGGACCTCGATAAAAACCCAAGGATTTAATGAGAAGGGGTTGGAAAAATAGCAGATTGTTGTATATTCTTTGTAAATTCTTCCGAATGCTATTGGTTAAAAATATTGGCTCTTGTTTTCTTGTTTCTCTGTGTTGTGCTAGATATGTTCTCCACCATTTTGGAAAAGTCAATACTGATGGAGCCTCTAGAGGGAACCCTGGAAAATCCAGTGTGGGAGGAATTGGTAGACTTTCAGATGGCTCCCTGGTTTTTACTTTTGCTGAGAATTTAGGTATTCTTTCCAATAACCTTGCTGAGGGGTATGGTATCCTTAGAGGCCTTCAGGAGGCTACTAAGGTTGGATGGGAAAAGGTGTTAGTTGAGTCTAACTCTCAACTTATGATTAATCTCTTGAAGACTCCTTCTAAGAATCATAAGGTGGATTGGAGAATAAAAAGAATTATTGAGAAGATTCAGTTAATCTAGATGGGATTTTTGAAAGTTGATTACAATCATGTGGTCAGAGATCAAAACAAGAGTGCTGATGCTTTAGCTAATTGGGCTTTGAACAAAGGTGATCTTACTTGTTATGGCCACCCTCCTATATGGTGGGCTTCTAAAATTAGGGAATCTCTTCTTTCTATCATTTCTTTGGATGGCTCCAGTTCTGAAGGTACCTAGTTTCTTCTTGTTTTTTTTTTTTCGTTTCTCTTTGGTTCATTCAGTTTTTTTAGTTCCCTAGCTCATTCTATTATTTATTTTGTTTCCTCTATTGATTCTTGCATTAATAGTCTTTTGGTCTAGATAGGTCATTGTTTTGTTCATTTTTTTTTCTTTTGTCTTCTTTGTTTTTTTTTGTTTAGTTTTTTAAGGTGGGTGGGTTCTTTTGTTTTGTTTTGTTTTTGTGTTCTTTGTGTTGTTTTTGTGTTTTTGTTGTTTTTTTTTTTTTATGTTTTTTGTTATTGTTCTTGTGTTTTTTTTGTTCTTGTTCTTGGGTTTATCTTTGTTTGTGTTATTTCATTTTTTTATGTGTGAGTGTTTTCTATGTTTTTTGTTTTTTTTATTGTTTGTTGTTGGTTGTTTTTATTTTTATTTTATTTATTTTATTTTTTAGGTTTTGGTTGTGTTTATTTTTCATGTTTTTTTGGGTTATGTCTTTGTAGTGTTCTGTTGTTTTTGTCTTGTTTGTGTTTTGTTATGTCGTTCTTGTGTTTTCCTATGTGGTTTGTGTTGTGGTTTATTTTATCTTATTGTGCGTGTTTGGTTGTGCTTTTGGTTTTGACACACTCAAGGAGCATGTTTTTTATTTTATTTTTTTATTTTTGTTGTTATTTACTTTTTTAAATTTGGTTTTGTGTGTTTGTTTGCTCCTTGAGTATGTCAAATGCGGTAGTCCAGGTCCGAGTCCTGGGCGTTTTTTGCGGAATGGATACCCCTGCCTCCTTGGGTCTTACCCGAAAGTGGCATCCCTTTTGGGATGTTTTACACAAATAAAAAAAAAAAAATAGATCAAGATCTTATGAACAAGATAGCTAATCAGTTGGATGATATATTTACCTCTTTGAATAACAAGTTGGCTAGAATTGAAAAGGGTAAGGATAACATTGTAGAAACTTCATAGGGTGATAATAGACAACAGGTAGATAACAAACCTCTTTTTAGGAGGAATTTTAATAGAAATTAGAATAACAATGGGAATAAAGAGGGAAACAAGAACAAAATGGAAATTGGAAAAAGAAAGAAGTAGACATAGATCTAGATTTTGTTCCAAACACAATACCATATAATAATATAGCATTAGATTATTATTTTTATTAATATACCTATGATGCACCATATAACCCTATTAATTCTGGTATTTATCTAAGTCTGCATTCTAATGTCAATCTAAACATTGAATTTGAAGATGAATATATTAGAATTAATGTGTGCTAGACTCAAGAGGATGAGGTCAAAGAAAAATAATTTGAGAGAGATATAGACTTATGTGCCAATAATCTTGAACAAAGAGCCTTAGTCTTTGGAGAAACATCAACCTCGAGTGAGTCTCATAATACCATATTTGATAGAATGAAGCAGAGAAAGTTTATACCTATAGGAAAAGAGGTTAAGTCTTTAGAGAGAATACATGCTATCAATCTCATAAATAGAATAGTGGAGGATAAAATTGATGAAGGGCCTACATAAAAGGATAAAGCTACAAGAGTAATTTTATAGAAAAAGGTAAATCATATGAAGCTACAAATGATTCTCGAAGAGTCTGATATAGGAATTTATCCAAAAGTAGAAATATGACTTGGCTAATCAAAGAACTAGAAAAGGAATTGATGATAAGAAAAAAATAGTTTGATATGGGTGTAGATATTTCTAAACAAAATGTCAACATCACTTTTGGGGAGTTAATGACTATTCCAAAATACCGATATTAGGTATGTAGAGCCTTTAAACTTACTAATTAGTTAGGAGGATAGCCTAAAACCCCTATAGAATTTGAAAATAATGCAATCAAAGCCCCATATTTAGTTAAGCCATTTTACATCTCACTAAGGTATACATCAAGCTATGGAGACCAATATGTTATTCATAATTGTATGCTTTATAGTTGTACTTCCATGAATGTAATGTTAAAACAAGTAGTTGATCAGTTAGGCTTGATTTATCAAAAAAAGCACCCCCTATTTTTGTAATGGATAATAGGAAAGTACCTTGTGTAGGCATAATCACCAAGATTATTGTCCATTTTGAACAATATCCTAAGAAAGGTATGGTAATGGATGTTGTAGTTGTAGATGTGGACCCTTTATTTTTCATCTTACTCTCTAGGCATTGGGTAGAGCAGCTAGGTGGTACTATTTAGTTGGATTGGTCATATGCCACTATCTTAATGCAGGGTAAGGAAAAAATCATCTTGAAAAGAGAACCCTTCAATAGGTATTCAGTTAAATTTAGATATCCTAATGATAATATGGTTAAGATCATGAATTATATTGAGGAAAAAGACATGGGGGTTTACTCTATTTAGAATTCTCCTTTCTTGTTGGAATACCTAATGCTGAGAATATGGATTCAAAACTAAAGGATGAAGTGGATGCAAAAACTGATAGAATTATGACTTCAGAGTTATGTACTATGACCTTTGATGGAGCAAAATCTTGAGTAGGAATAGGAGCTGGAGTAGTATTGATAGACATTAATGGAAGATATATTGGCATATCATACATGTTAGAATTCTCTTGTACATATAATGTTGTTGAGTATGAAGTTTTATTACTAGGGCTAAGGAAATCCAAGGAATTGGGTATTAATTACCTTAAAATTAGTAGAGATGCTAACCTGATAATTCAAAAAATCAAAGGAAAATATCAAATAAAGCACCCTAAATTAAAGCAATATAAGTAGGTAGTGTTGGATGAAATAGATAGATTCTTGGATTTTGATCTACAATACATTCCTTGAGCACAAAATCACAATGCAAATATTTTGGTAATTAATGCTTCTGGAGTTGACAGCCCTAAGATAGACACTTGGTTTATGAGTAGGTTCCCAACCATATTTGTTTATAAGCCATCTGTCCCTAATAATATGGTATATTTACAAGTTTTTCATGATAATATACACATTAATTATTTTTTGACTGTGCAAAATGATTTCTTTTATGTTATTTTTTATGAAAGTGATGAAGAAAAACTAAAGGATGTTATTGGATAACCCATAGTATTCATACAACTAAACACCAATAGGATCCCCAAGGGGCTGGTATCCTTAGAAATCTTGTTTGATGACTTTTATAGAACATATAAACCTCTAGTTCAAGAGTCTAAGGTGGATGAAGTTAAAATTGGAATAGAGGAAGAGCCCAAGATTGTTAAGATCAATGAAGCTTTGTTAGAAAAAGAAAAGCAACATTATATCAACTTCCTAAAAAATAAAATTAATGCTTTTTCTTGGAGTTATGGGGATTTGAATACCTTTAACACAAAGGTGATGACTCACATAATACCCCTTCAGAAGGATACCAAGCCTTTTAGGCAAAAATAGAGAAAGTTCAATCCCACTTTGCATCCAATTATGTAGAAAGAAGTGCAAAAGTTACTGGATACTAAGATAATTAGGAAGGTGAGATTTTCTTCTTGGTTAGCAAACTTGGTTCCAGTTAGAAAAAACAATGGTGAGATCAGGCTTTGTGTAGATTTCAAAAACCTAAATAAGAGTTCTCTCAAAGATAACTACCTGCTTCCAAATATGGAGCGATTATTTCAAGTAGTGGTTGGATCATCAATAATGTCTTTATTAGATGGCTTTTTAGGTTACAATTAAATTATGGTGAATCTAGAAGACAGACACAAAACAACTTTCACCACACCATGGGAAATATTTGAATATCTCAGGATGCCCTTTAGGTTGATGAATGCAAGGGTAAAATTTCAAAGAGCCATGGATGTTGCATATAAGGGGCTAATATTTAAAATAGTAGTAGTGTATCTTGATGACATTATAATTTTTTCAAAAAATATTGAAGATTATTTTACGCATATAACTCAAGTGTTTGATAGGTTCAAAGAATTTGGCATATCCTTGAATCCTAGAAAATATGTGTTTGGAGCCACACAAGATAAATTTCTTGGGCATATTGTTTCAAAGGATGGATTAAATTTTTTTTTGGTAAGTAGTTAATTGTATTATATGGATTTTGATTGGGTTCCTATCCTAAATATACAAAAATCCTTACAGGATAGAGTAGATGTAAAAATAAAATATCCTGACATAGGGAAACTAGTTATAGAAGAGATAAAATTTCCCATGCAGGGGATGCTAGAAAAAGCTACTGTAGGGAGACCGCCCATGCAGGGAAAAGCAACAAAGACAACTATATTATTAAAAAAAACCAGACAACACCCACGCAAGGGCAACCTGAAGAAAAGAAAATTAAAAAACATAGAAAAAGCACCCACATAGGGGTAAATTGAGAAGCACCAAACTGCTAGAAATCACCACCCTACAAGCTAAACAAGCATCCGTATAAAAAACAAAACAAAATAGCCCTAGAAACCCACCTAGAAGCAAGGCTAGCAAAACTAGGCTTTTGAGGTGTCCTCCTTGATAAAATTTGCACCATGCTAGAAGAGCTGCTTCAGGGCTATGCTAGAACTGTCAAAGACTGAGATGAAGATTTTGAGAAACATCCTTAAAATCCTGTTAGAAATGGCAATATAAGGGTTTGAATTCCTGTTGTTGTCTTCAGAAATATGAATAGGGGAAATTTTATTGGTCTTTGCCTTAGCTCTCTTGACTCAAGAAGATATCCTAACATGAGTAGATATTTATTCGACTTTCACTCTTCGCTTCGTAGGAAACCATTTTCCACCACTCACTATAGGGGGCTTGATGGAGGGGGGGTCGCAGTAGTTGGGGAACCCTTCTTGGAGATAGGAGTTTGGAAATACTGGGGCTCCTCACTAACTAGAGGTTTTTTGGATAGGGAATGGGAAGGTATATGACCATAGGAGGGAAGGGGAGGGTTGGAATGAATGGGGTTGGCTAAAATGGGAGGAGTAGTGTAGGTTGCGACATGGTGAAAAATGATGGTAAACAGACCTTTATGGGTGGGAGTGGAGTGCTTTTTATGGGTGCTAATTATTGAAAGATTTATGGACCTTTTGAGGAATGTTAGGATATTCATGGGTTTGAAACCATGCAGATGGTTGCCCAGAGCTAAATGAAAGCTAGATAAAGGCTTAGCCAGGTCATCACAGGTAATGTACTAGAATAAAGGGACAAGCACTATGGACCAGGGGGAGGGGAGGGATTCACAATCGAGAGTGACTCTGATCCATTTAAACATCCACAAATAATATAGGCAATTGCTAAAATTCCCCCTCCTAAAAATATTAAAGGAGTTATATCATCCTTTGGGAAAATTAACTTTGTTAGGAGGTTTATCCTTGATTTTGCTCAAAATATAAAGCCAATAAATGTCATGATAAAAAAAATGAGGAAATAATGTGGACAGAGGAAAATACTGTAGCTTTTTAGAAGATCAAATATATGATTATTCAAGCTTCAATTTTGAATTTCCCTAACTACTCTAAATATTTCAAAATCTACTCATTTGCTTCAAAATACACTATTGTTGTAGTTCTAGCTTAGAAGTATGAAGAGAAAAATGAGAGGCCTATAGCATTTATGAGTACAGGATTGAAAGGTGCTAAACTAAAATACTATATGCTAGAAAAATATGCTTATACATTAATTAGAGCATTAGATCATTTCAAATGTATATTTGGATCCAACAAGGTAATAGTCTGTATCCCCTACATTGCTATTAAAGATGTTTTCACTCAGCATGAACCTTTAGGCAATCCTGCAAAATGGATGACTAAGTTATTACATTATGATGTGGAATTCAAAGAAATATAAATTATCAGAGGATAAGGACTAGTAAATTATATGGCCAACAAATAAGGATAAGCCATGAATAACACTATTGCAGTGGATGAGTAGTAAGAAGCTAGAGCAGTTGATAATTTTTATTGCCAATTATATGATGGCATTATGTTTTACCTTTAGAAATTGTCATTTGTAGAATACATGTCCAATAGCAAAAGGAGATCTATTAACCAATTAGCCTAGAAATACTATATTCAGGAAGGTAGACTATATTGGAGGCATCCTTATGGTGTGTTCCTCCTCTACTTGTTTGAGAAAGAGATCCCTCAAGTGCTAAAAGAATATTATTTTGGATTTTGTGGAGGTCACTTTGATCCAAAGGATACTGCTCATAAAATAATGAGAGTTGGTTATTATTGGCCCTCATTTCTTAAATATGTCTATCATTTTGTTATAAATTGTCATAACTTAGATTTTTGCAGGGAAAAAGAATTTTCCAGCCATGCCCCTGAGGCCAATAATTGTGGAAACTTCTTTTACTCAATGGTAAATAGATCTCATAGGTGAAATTAACCCCAATTATTCAAGAGGTCACAGGTGGATCATTACAACAATAGACTATTTTACCAAGTGGGTAGAAGCAACACCTCTCAAGAAACCACTACAAAAGTAGTCATCAAGTTTTTAGAATAGCACATATTGACAAGATTTGGGGTTCCCAGAAATATAGTCACAAATAATGGTAAATATTTTACTTCTTTTGATATTATTGAATTTTGTGCTAGGTACAACATAGATCTTTCTCATTTTGTGAATTACTATCCTTAAGGGAATGGATTAGCAAAATCCTCAAATAAAAATTTTATTACAAGAATCAAAAGAGCCTTACGTAAAAACAAAATAGGTTGGGATAGTGAGCTAAATTTTGCTTTATGGGTTGATAGAACATCTATCAAAAGAAGCACAAGAAAGTCTCCCTATGGACTAGTATATGTTGAAAATGCTTTGTTAACCCCTCAAGTGGAAAGTAATTTTTTATATTTGCTTCTTCATGACCATGAAAATCCAAATGTCTTGTAGAGAAGACTTGATCAAATTTTAAAGTTGCAAGAAGATATAAAGGATTCATGAATGAAGATCACTAAGAAGGTTCACAAAACAACGTAGTTGTTCAATAAAAAAGCCAAAGGTAAACCTTTTTAGGGAGTAGGTATAGGTGCTATATTGGGATCCCAAAATAAGAAGCATGGTGAGAAGGGGAAGTGGGAATCCAAATGGCTTGGCCCTTATCAAATCCTTCAGAATGTAGGCCAACATACTTACAAATTACAAACTTTGGATCGTACAAAATTTGCAATTCCTATCAATGGCTAGCATTTAAAATTGAATCATTCAACATTGAGGGCTTGAGAATCCACAAAAAAAGTGTTTCATTGTTTCAGTATTTTCCTATTTAGATGATTAAGGTATTTTATTTAAGTGATTAAGGTGTTCTTTATAGGTTATTAAAGTGTTCTTTTAGGTGATTAGTCAAGTTTTTGAATCTTGGTGATCTGGTGGAGATTCTAGAGTCCTCAGGTGATTCATTATCAAAGATTCTTTTCATCACTTGTCCAAGTCAGAGCCTGTGTTGGATCCTTAAAATCCAACTTGAGTTTACCCAAAAATTTTGAATTTTTGGTGTTTTGTGAGTCTTTGTCCTAGGTCTCCAAAATTTACAATAATTCCCTGGTTAGTTTCCTTTCAATAAATTCCAAGTCCTTTCTAATAATTGCAAATTTTTGGTCTTTTCAAAGCCCTATCTCATCCTCCAAGAGAATTTTTGAAAAACTCGTGTCATCAAGATCATGTATTTGTTTAGTTTTTTTAAGGTCTTCTATCAATATTTTTTGGTTCAAATAAGGTTTAATTATTTTTTTTGACCTCCAAGGGTATTAAATATTAAATTAAATTTTTTCCCTTATTGTATGTATATGATTTAATTATATATTTAATAAAATATTTAATTAAATTTTATTTTTATAAAAAATAATAATAAGAGGGGGCACCCCCATCCCCCTTATTGCCTAAGATTCCTAAAACTCCATCTCCCCTTATCCTAACTATAGAAAAAAAATTAAAAATTGAAGAAAAAATGGGGCATCCCCATTCCCCCCATCCTAATTTCCTCCTCCCACTTTCCCTTTTCCATCCTATAGCCTAGTTACCAATGTCCCCCCTTCCTCCCCCCCATTTGAAACCTTCCGTGAAATAAAAATGCCCCCCATGCGACGTAGGGGGACCCAATATATATATATATATATATATATATATATATATATATATATATATATATATATATATATATATATACATACATAAAAAAAAATCAAATGCAGATCAATGACACGCATGGGGCCTGGTGGATCCAAGGGCACACATTAACGCATGGAGAAACATGCACATAAAATGAAGAAGTGAATCCAATGAAACACATTGATGGAAGAAGATCTGAGGGCCCACATGGGATGTGCATGGAAATCAAGGTGGTCAAAATCCAACTAAAGAGATCACCGGTATAGGTAGGAGCATGCAAATCAACAATGCATGTGTGAGTGGAAGCAACACGTATTTCATAGCACTCCAACAGAGGTGTGCCATGTGGCAAGTTTGAGCAAGCATAAAAAAAGGAAAAATTTCATGGGTTCATTATTGTTGTTGGAGGTGTGCGACCCTGACATGATTTATAAATGTGGGAGCACAGACATGCCTTTCCCTATGGGTCTGCATGGAACGGTGGCCTGTGGGCCCTTGGGAACCCCTTCGGGTCCATGTAAATATGACGACCCCCCGCGCAGACATGGGGGGCCAAAAAAAATATATATATATATATATATATATATATATATATATATATATATATATATATATATATATATATATATATATATATATATATAAAGAAAGGGACCCTTGGGCCCATTTTTACATGGCGGTCCATGGGGCCATGAGAAAAAAATAAAAAAAGAAAAAAGGTTTTTGAAAAAAGAGAAAAATAATATATAATAATAATAATAATAATACTATTATTATTATTAAAATTATTATTATTATTATTATTAAAAGTTTTGAAATAAAAGTTGTAATTTTTTATATTGGCTAAGGTTAGCCATATAAAAATAAAAAATAGAAAGGAGCTAAAAATTAATTAATTTTCTAAAGCCATTTTTGGCCAACTTTGAGGGAAATTATAACAGGTAAATATGGAGGTATTTTTTGAGACCACTATCAAGCAACAAATGAGAGCCACTACAAATACAATCAATGTTGTGGATCAAATATAGAGGTAATTGTAGTTATTATTGGCCATTACCTGGTAAATAGTAGTTAAAGTTATAGACCTTCATCGAGCTTTGAATGAGAATCAATTTGCAGGCTATATAAGAGAGTTTTTGCAACAGGAGAAAGGATCAAGTTTTTGCACATTAAAATTCTACAAGAGGTATACTAGAGTGCTCATCCTTATTAGTTGTATATTCCTTTGTGTGTCTTGTCTAGTCATCCCATTTTCTTCCCCATTATTGTGTAAGTTTTTCTAAGGAGGTGCCTAGTATACTGAGATCAATTTCAGTGGCTGAGGTTGGAAGTTAGGAGGATCTTTTTTATATCATTTGAATGAAGAGTTACATTATCTATTGCATCATTTGAATGGAGAATTTGTTTGTACTTATTTAGTGAAATCTATTTATTCTGATCAAACTCTCATTGTAATGATTTGTTGTTTAATGCAATCCTACTTCCTCCTTTCAACAGTATTGTATGTAGTTTTATGTGTTGTCCTATTTACATGTTACATTATTCTAATGTGCAAATGACATCTTATTTTACTGGCATGTTTAATAATTATTGTTACATTATTTGAATGGATGTGATTGACTCAATTTTATTTTCTCCCCCTTCTTTCTTCATCATATTTTAAATTTGGCTACAAAAGCCTAATGGATAAGGCACCAGTATACTTTTTGAAGCACTAGCTGGGAGTTACTTCAAATATTGGTCAAATTTTATGTTGTAGTTTTATTTCATTTTACAAATCTAGATGATCATGAGAATATGAGAAATATTATAGGTTCACCTCTAGGTTTTCCTTACCTTACTCAGTCTATCTAGAGTCTTATGATTATAATTTCTTGAGTTAAAGAGGTGGATCCACCAGAGTTCACAGTGCTGATTTGATTAGGGAAGTATTGCAACATGACAAATCTATTAAGGGTGCAAATATTTCCCACAACACTACCATATTAGGCACATGAGCTAATGGATACTGATGTACCCTATACATTGCAATGGTAGACAAATATGGAGGTACAATTTCATAGGTTGTATGAAGGATAATTGCTATTTTATAGAGGAGCGTTAGAGAGGTTGAGGTAGTAAGACACCATCTGGCAGCCATGGAGAGGTGCACCATCATGGTATGAGATAAAGTTAGGTCTTCATCGAGTGAAGCATGGGCGATGGGTGATTGGATGGGAGGTATCACAGATGGAGTACTTTCTATTTAGTTGGGTGTTGCAATAGTTTGGATTGTGGTAGGAGGTACCTGATCCACCAGTGGTTATTTGGTAGGTTAAGGGAGATCAAGGGAGTTTACCAGAAGTGGGACCATTGGATACATAAGTGGATGCAGATATTTATATTCTTGATGTTGATGATATAGATACCACACTAAATTATGATGTGTGGTGGGCTACATAGAGTTGGGATCCCAAGATAGGGGTGATATATGGGGTAAAATATGCAATAACAATAATGTTTGGGGACCTAGAGTGTTTTGTAGGAGTTATATTAGGAGCTAAAGGAACCTTAGGTGGAGGAGCAAAGGTAGGGGTGAGTAGCCTAAGGGGTGTAGAAGATTTAGGGTATGAGTAGCCCTATTAGGGCAACCAAGGGGTCATATTTTGAGATCAAAGAGGCTAGTGAGGAGGAGATAGATGCAAAGTTAGTACAACATGTGAGGTAGTAGTTTGATAGTGGAGCAGGCCCCTCTGAGGTTGGATGGGTAGATCTAGTAGTAGACCCTAAGGGGACTCATGATATAGCCATAACAGAGGCAGATATGAGTATCTATTTATGCAACATGCTATAAGCATATGAGGAGACCTACATTTTGTAGGGGAGGATACGATATATGGAGGTCTTATTGACACAACAAGAGATGCTATGGACATAGGAGTGGATAGCATTGATTGTAGAAAGAGATAGAGCTATGTTGGATTGATTGTATTTGGATAGAGGTATGGGGATATTTAGGGCATAGATGGAGGGGGTGCAGCATGATCATGATGTGTTGTTAGTGAGAGTATAGGGGGATATGATAGGCGTTGTCTTATTACACATGGAGTTAGCACAACAATAGGTGTAGAGAGAGTTGATGGTAATAGATATGGCATGGTTGCATGAAGAGGTTGTACAATAGAGGATGCATAGTGAAGCCATGGTGACTAAGTTGGTGTGATTTCATGAGGAAGTCGTACAACATAGTGCACAAAGGGAGGCCATGGTGGCCCTACAGGATGAGATTGAGGGGATGCACTAGGTAAGAGAGAATTTTGAGAGACTATTCTACAAGTAGAAGGAGGTACATAGGTTACAAGCACATCTGGTGAGTCGAGGGACAAGTATACTGACATCTATAGAGTCTAGATCATAGTCCTACCAGAGTAATATGAGCACATAGTAAGCTATGGTGCCATGAGTAAGAGAGGTTACCTAAAGATAGAGTAGTGGAGGAGGATCAAGGAATATAGAGAAGCCTCCTACCCAACATGAAGAGAGTGGAGAAACTCCAAATAATCCGCAGAGCTGAGGTAGTCTACTTTTACTTATTTTGGTGTGATGAGTGTACCAAAATGTATAACATAGTGTTTATCCATTGTAGCCTACGAGTTATTTTGACTATGTACAACACAATTTATGACATGATATATACATGATGAGTTCTCTTGATGATGTACAATGGTGTGATGTGTATTTAATGTGTATGATGTATGTTCATGTGGATTTAAATACATGTGATTATGCATTAATGATGTTGTTTGATACATAGTATATGATATGTAGCATTGATTTGACTAACTATGAGTATGCCAAAATGGAAATGTACTAATGTGAGAAATGAATTGTATGCATACGTGAGATGAAAAAATTTGGTGACTTTTTTGGAAACTTGTATTTGATTTTGACTATCTCAAATGATTGAATTAATCAAAAACAAATGAATAGTCATGTTGAATGTGTACCTTAGTATGAAACAAGAAAGCCTACAATATGTATAATGAATGTAATTCAAAATGCACCCATGTAGATAATGTAACTAATGGTCTAAATGTAAAATGAATGATAATGTACAAACACAATGAAGAGAACATTTGTTATTGGTAGAGCTAGTGGTGATGTTGTTCGCTTCTTGTTCTCAACACCATTGGATGTTAAGAAGAATTACTAGAAATTCAAACACCATAGTTTGATCAATAAAAATCATCTAATAGTTAGTAAATATCCTATAGAAGTCTTGACTATCTTCACTAAGATTAAGCCTATCATGGACCTGTGTGTGCACATGATGTTTTTTTATCCATTTTGAGTGAGGTTGGACTAACCAATTATAAATCTAGCCAATTAAGCTAGCTCATCCATAAGCACACAGTGATCTATACAAAAGAAGAATTCTAATGTGATAAACATGTTACCACTTGTAAGGTACACTCCATTACTAGTCAGGCATCTATAGCCTCGATGGATATTATGTTGGAAATAGATTCTATTCCATCATTTGGGTTATGTAAATGTATCCTCCAAGATATATATATATAGATTACTTCATGTTCAAGTTATCTAGTTACTTCATGCAATGTAATAAATGTAGAAGTGTCAATGTGCAAGTTGTCAATGTGCAAGTTGTCCCTTACATAGCTAGATAGAGTGTTGGCCAAGTATCCTATTTTACCTATATAAGGATGGCCTCTTAGATAGATAGATAAGAGAGTTTTGGGACATAGTAAGATAGCATAGCTTAGTGGATAGTGTAGTTCTATGCCTCACCATTCATTGGTGATGGATACAATGTAGATCAGTAGCTTTGTTAATGGAGTGCTCATTTTCTCCATAGCTACATTGTAATATTCTATATTATTTATATTTTTAGCATACTTCAATCATCTAAAATATTTACTTTCTTTCATGTTATTATGCATATTGTGATTTTTATCTCCCAAGGCTCATTCATCAAAAGCTAATAGTGGTATCAGAGCCATGGTAGATCTAGTCTATGTAGGTCAATAGGGAAACCACCATTGTTGGTTAGCCTAAGAGTTTTATCAAACTGATGCACCACTAGACCATCCACTATCAAAATATCTCAGAAGAATCTAGGTGGTATATTTTGGGAGAGTCACAAATATAGGACTAAAAGGAATCTCAATTTTAGAAAATACTGAGATCATTTTTATCTAGAGTCTTTTCCATAGAGTTGTTATAAAAACTCGTGAAGACTAGGACTCAACATTCAATCCACTAGATTGACAAATCATCTAGTGAAGACCATCTAGGTTATCTAGAATTTACTAACTCATGCCTAAAGTTTCTTTTATTGTAGGAAATTAATTCTTAGAGGATTGGGACTCCTCCTATGATAGAAATCTAGGAGACTCCAAATTCATGCCCAAAGGTTGGTGTGCCCTCATAGTGTAGAGGTTAGTTCATTGTGCAAGAGAAGAATACTATAGAAAAAGACCTCTAGTGAAGGATCATGGTGAAGATAGGAGACTAAAAATCTCCATTACTGGATTACAAAATTCCAAGAATAGGCCATAGGAGCCTTGATATAGAAAGGCCATAGAAGTCTTGAAGAAAATGCCATAGAAGCCTTAATATTGAAAATTCCACAGAAGCCTTGATACTAAAAAGGCCATAGTAGCCTTGATACTAAAAAGGACATAGAAGCCTTGGTACTAAAAAATGTCATAGAAGCCTTGAAACTGAAATAGGCCACATAAGCCTTGATCATAAAGAAGAATTCAAGAAGAAAATCTAATTTATAAGTAGACTAAATATTTTAGTGCTAATATATTTATTGAGGGAACAAAATATTCAGTGAGTTGGGAGACTTCCTAAAAGAAAGTTAGGAAGAGTATCTTGTTCAAAATCAACTCAACCCTGAAGCAAAAGTAAATAGATCAGGAGAAAATATCATTGAAGAAATTCCAATATTTGAAGAATAATAAGGACTAGGAGAGTCGTACTCGAAGCCAGGAGTCAAAAAATTAGAATATCCAGGAGAATATCTCACCACAAACACTTTTAGGAGTAGAATGTTGAAGAAAATGTATCAATGAAGACCATCAAAAGCTACCATATTAAAGACCTTGTGAAGGTCTCATCGAGCATCCAAGAAAGGCTCGGAGAGCCTTGCTAAATATCAAGAGAGTTATTTGAGAACTCATTAGAGAATTCCACTACCTAGGTGAAGTACCTAATAGTGAAGGACTTGGGACAATTATCGCCATCTGAAAACAAGCCCAAGAGGAGATTTTGGCAAGGAGTGCCAAATTTGTGAAGAAGAATTTTGTAAGGAGTGCTAAATATGAGAAGAAGAATTTGAAGTCAGAATTTGACAAGAAGACTTGAAGATAGAAGATCACCAAATATTGGAGATTTGAATATTACCTCTCAAAGAAAGAAGGCACCAGTTTAGAGATATAGAATTCTCCAAATCTATTATAGAATAAGGAGAACATAAAAGGAGAACAAACCACCAAATCCTAGGCTCGTGAAAGAAAGTTCAAGACCATAATTTGGTGAAGAAGGAGCTATTTAGGACATCCTACTTGAAGCAACAAGTTGGTGTTTTTAGGCACCAAGGTCTACATCCTCTACGAATGTGGGAGAAGAGCTATAGAAAAAAGGTATGCAACTTATGATGCAAAAATATTTATTGATTGGATTATTTATCGGATTTATTAGAGCACCTAAATTTGGGTTAAAGTTGCAAAAAGGAAATTAGACTACAGTATTCTAAAAGTGCAAAAGGAAATAAATTATTTTTAAGGATTTATTTACACATTTATCAAGATTTGATTATATTTCATATTAGCTTCTATCAACTACCTATTATCTACTTTTAAAAAACAAGACTAAGTTCTAAAACATTGATTGTAGTGAAATTGCAAAATAACTCTTAAAGATTCATTTTAGGTTATTCTTGATTAGTTGCAAAAAATTATTAGTGCATGAATTTGAGAGTTGATTGGAGTGATAAGGTGTAATATTAGTGCATTAAAATTGAATGAATTGTACTATTATACCACTCTCAAAAAGAAAATTAGTTTTGTGTTTCTTGAAAGACACACAATCTAATTTGTATCAAGTGTCTAAAGACACCATTGAAACACACACATATGCAACTTGTAGTGGCCAATAGAAGCCACCAAAAGGGGTTAGAATCCTCCAAAATTTGGAGAAGAACTTAACAAAAAAAAATAGAGATAGAATCTTATGAAAGTGACACTTGGTGAGTCTCAAAATAAAAAGGCATTGCAAAGTTAAATGCAAAGAAAGTGCAGAAAATTGCATCAATTAAAAAGCTTCTATATACTGTTATTAAAGCTTGGATTTGTTATCAAAAGTGTCTAAGAAAAAGGGAAAGGTGTGTCTAATATTTAAAGATAAACTCAAACCCTTTTATTGCAAGAAAAAACTGCCATAAAACCATAATTTCTGATTTGGAAATAGAGTGTAAAATAAGGTATATTAAAAAGCCTTATTATACAACATTATAATACATTATATGCACTATTATAATATGGTTTTTGACAACATAAGAACAGATTTGAAAGTGCCACAAAAGGGCACATTTACTATAGGAAAAAATAGCCAATAAAGGCTAGACGTCAGCACTCTTCCTCCCAAGATAGAAGGAGCCACTCAAGGGCTCATATTGGACATACGTACCTACATAATCAAAGCTCATTTTAGATCATTCAAGAGCTAAATTTATGTAGACAAGTGAGTGCATATAAATTTATAAAAGACATAAATAATATACAAGGGTTTCAACACGATTGGACGTATAAAAGAAAGAGGAAAATGTGTTACATTTGTGGTATCTAACTTGAAGAATACCATCCACTAAATAAATCTCCAAATCATCATCCAAAATCTACAGTGCATCATCCATCCACCTATAGGAAAATAGCTTGCTTGATGCCCATGCAACGTAGCAAAGGAAAGGGATTGTGGAGTTATAATATCCATATTTGAATATGTTACAAGAATAGACTCCATGCAGAAATAACACTTGGCATTATGGTCATAAATCCTCTCTCAATGTTCTAGAAACTCCCACATAGGATGTTGGACTCTAGAGCATACTTTAGAGTATCTTCCCTAAAGTATATAGGCTCTAAAATATTTAAAATTCATTTAAATATAGGCACCAACTTTACTATTTTAGAGGAAATCAGTTTTGTTGTGAGAGCATATAGGGAATTGTTTAGAGTGTTTCTAAACATAGTAGGAGCAAGTAAGATCTTCATAATAGTAGAGATTTCAAACTAATTGGGGTGCTATAAAATCATTGTAATTTCTTATGATTATGAATCTAATGAGCATACTTTATCATTTTGGTATCAGATCAGGTTTGCTCAGATGGATCAAAATCTATGGAGAGTGGTGTGAAGATATGAAGCACTCACTTTGTCATAGAAACTCAAGTGGTCAACACTCAACAGAGTTGCAAGGAAGATCTCAAGTAAATCATTAATATATTATGCATCCTAAGGTATTTTCTTATGAAATTTTGAGGGTTGTTATATAATTTTATAAAGAGGATGCAGTAAACATTGTAGGTGATTTGGAGTTAATTTGTGGATTTTATTAGCATTTTGAGTTTTTCAATAAAATGGTTGTATAAGGTGGAATACAAGGTATTTGCTTCTCAAATTTTGGAAGAAATATTATCTAGCTAAAATAATAATTTAGATAAAATTTCAGGTCAATTGGATCTGTATTGATAGATTTGTGTGAAAATTGATTTTTTCTTCAAAAATCCTAGATCCTAAATTGTGATAAAAAGGGAAAAAGTAAATGATCATATATTTTTCACCTTTCCAAATTTTCTTCTAAACTTTAGAGGGTTTTCAGATTATATCTCAAGAATATAGAGTTTAATTTTCAGAAATTACAGATCTGTATGGATTGATTTATGTGAAAAACATTGAGGTTTTCTCAAAAACACTCTAAGATCTAGAAAGGGCAAAAGTAAATTGATCACACATTTCTCATTTGTGTGAATTTGCTTCTGAAATTTAGTGTATTTTCATATATGTATATCAAAATTCTACAGAAAATATTTCAGTTTGTTTCAATCAATATTGGCCGATTTATTATAAATTTGGTGCTTGAGACTTTGGTAAATAAAAGAAGCATGTATTTTTGCAATTAGAGGTTAATTCTAAAAGATTGACTTAACAGGTTGATTCAATTGAGTAAAAGAAGATTTTCTGCTGTTCTTCATTGTAAAAAAAATGTATTATAAGCTATCTATATTATTCCAAAGTTTTATTTATTAGCATCAATGGCTACCAATAATAATCTTCTCATTCCTGAATTTAATGGGTTAGATTATGAGTATTGGTCCATCAAGATGAGGACCTTACTCATAGGAAATGGGTTATGGAATATTATAGAAGAAGGCTACAATAAACCTGTAGATTGGACCATCTTGAGTGTAGCTGATAGAACCAATAAAAAGGATACCCAAAATAAAAACTCATTTTCTCTCTACCACCTCCAAGCAGCTTTGGAGAAAAGCATCTTTCCAAGAAGTTCTTCTTGTTCAACAGCCCTAGAAGCATGTACAGCCTTGAGATAGCTATCAAGGGAGAAATCAATTGAAGCAAGTGAGGCTTCAAATATTGAAGAGAGATTTTGAGAATATCAAGATGCAAGATGATGAAAGAGTGGGAGATTATTGTGTGAGAGTGAAAGCCATTGTAAACAAAATGCAAACCCTTGGAGAAGACATCAAAACTGAAGTAGTGGTGAAGAAAGTGTTGAGAACACTTCTTCATAAATGGAACCATATTGCTATCATTATTGAAGAGTCTAAATATTTGTCTACTCTAAATTTTTATGCTCTAATTGGTTCTTTGATGTCTCATGAAGAAATATTGTAGGGTGCTACATCTACAAGCTATGGAGGTGATGAGAAAGCATTCTCATCCAAAGAATGTGATAATGCACAAGGAATATGACAAGGAAAAGGAAAAGGAAGAGGACAAAGGAGAGGAAAAGGAAAAGGTAGATCAAGAGGTGGCAACCAAGGAAGAGGAAGAGGAGGCGAAAAATAAAATAAATCTTATTACAATTGTGGCAAGGTTGGTCACTTTGCTAGAGATTGTTGGTCCAAAAATTCTCAAGATAGGAGAGGTCAATATGGAAAAAATGGAGAAGATGAATGAACTTCTTTAAATATGTTTCTCACCTATGGAAAATCAGATCAAAATATTAATGAAACTTAGATTTTGGATACTGGTTGTTCCAATCACATGAGTGGCAAAGAGGAGCTCTTTGCTACAATGGATTCCTCATACAAATCAAAGATAAAATTGGGAGATGACAAGGCACTACAAGTTGAAGGTATTGGAGCCATGGAGGTTCCAAAAAAATAAGGCACCAAGAAGGTAAATGAAATCTATTACACCCACAAAATCCAACATAATTTTCTTAGTTTTGGATAAATGATGGAGAAAAACTATAGGCTTGTTTTTTATGATGGAAAATGTGTCATTTTTGATAAAAAAAATTGTAATAGAGTTATTACACAAGTACATATGACAAAGAATAGGTTGTTTCCTCTTAAATTTGGGTAAAAAGGAGGTGCTCAACTTTCTAGTGTTGTTATTTCTAATCCAAGTGTGCTTTGGCACTTGAGATATGGTCATCTCAATTTTGTAAGCTTGAATATGTTGACTTCTCAAGCTATGGTGAGTGGACTTCTGAAATTTGATGAACACAAGGAGGTGTGTGAAGGGTGTACTTTGGAAAAGCACTCAAGATCCAAGTTTCCAAGAGGACAAGCGTGGTGTTGAGTGGTATTTTCACCCGATTGTGAAAGTACACTCTCCTTTAGGATTTGGGTTCCAAATCCCCTCATGCAAAGAAGTTAAACAAATGACTTCACTTTTTTTTTTCGATGGCTGTTCGTTTCACCTTCCCTGACTGTTCGTTTCACCTTCCCTGCATGCGTGTGCTTCGATTTCCATTTTGTGGCCCTTCACTATGATTTATCCACATGGATTTGCATCCGTTTCCCTTCGTGTGTAACGACCATCTTAAATGATTTCAAATCATTAAATATTCCTTATGTAATGCTTGCCTTATTCACTGGATTTTATCCTTATGTCCACGTCACTATGCAGGTCTGTTACCTTGGTAAAAATGGATCATGTCGCGATATCGCGACACTTTTGCCTCCTTGCTCTCCTTGGTTGCTTTGAATTGTAAAAATAGAACATGTCATGAGGCGACACTTTTGGCCCCTTCTGTCTCTTGTTGCTTTTAATCATGAAAATGGAACATGTCGCGATATCGCGACACTTTTGGCCCCTTCTGTCTCTTGTTGCTTTTAGCCGTGAAAATGCAACATGTCGCGATATCGTGACACTTTTTCTTTCTTCTGCCCATTTTGAATCGCGAAAACACAACATGTCGCGATATCGTGACACTTTTCTTTCTCTGCTTGATTGCCCATTTTGAATCATGAAAATGCAACATGTCACGATATCACGACACTTTTTCTTTCTCCTATTTTCCTTTGCTTTTGGCCGCGATGGAGCAACATGTCGCGATGTCACGATGCTTTTTCATTTTCTGCCGCGATGGAGCAACATGTCGCGATGTCGTGACGCTTTTTCATTTTCTACCGTGATGGAGCAACATGTCGCGATGTCACGACACTTTTTCATTTCTACCGTGATGGAGCAACATGTCATGATATCACGACACTTTTTCATTTTTTGTCGTGATGGAGCAACATGTCGCGATATCGTGACACTTTTTCATTTTTTTTCCGCAATGGAGCAACATGTCGTGATATCGCGATACTTTTTCATTTTTTGTCGCGATGGAGCAACATGTCGTGATATCACGAGACTTTTTCATTTTCTTTCGTGATGGAGCAACATGTCGCGATATCGCGACACTTTTTCATTTTCTACCACGATGGAGCAACATGTCGCGATATCGCGACACTTTTTCATTTCTGCCGCGATGGAGCAACATGTCGCGATATCGCGACACTTTTTCATTTTCTGCCATGATGGAGCAACATGTCGCGATGTCGCAATGCTTTTTCATTTTCGGCCATGATGGAGAAACATGTCGCGATATCATGACACTTTTTCTTTTTTGGCCGCGACAGCGCAACATGTCGCGATATCGCGACACTTTTCCTCCTAGTGATATTTTGCTTTTTTCCTTGATCTTTAGCCTATGGGCCACTTCGGTCTTCTTGGAACACATGCAAAAAATGTGGGTCCCCAAATTTTGGGGTATGTTGTGGATCAGCCACATCAAATGGTGACTCTGTTGGGAAATGCTCCTGAGCATTTCGATGAGAACTCAACCTGAAAACACACAGACTCAAATACAAACATTAGAAAATGTCCCAAGAATGAAACTAGATGAGAAATACATGAAACATTAGAATTAAGCATCAACTCGGTGTGTGCAATGTGCTTCATTCCCTATCGTTTGAAATTCATTCAGCTTTCCATTGTCAGCTTCACTTATGATTCGTATGCAAGGCTATGAATGATTTGTGCAGGATTTGATGTATGACAACTATGTTAGAGATGTAACAACCTGCTTTGCAAAGGCTCAGACCTTCTAGCATCATGAACAAACATATTAAAACTATCAAACCCTCTTAGGACCAAAAATATGTATACTGAATTAATTTACTAGATCCCAAAGTTGGTTATGTGTCACTACCATATTGAACCCATGTGCAGGTGTAAGTGAAATTAGAGCTTTGGGGAATAAGATTCCCAACCTAAGAGAGATGGGAATTTAACCCTATCCTTACTACTCTAATCTAGAGTTCATTACCTCATCTTGAAAAAAATGATTTAACCTATTATGGATGAAATTGTTAGGCTAGCCTATCCATTTGAGCAGTCAGTGGTCTTGCTTTTAGACAAGACATGTTGCCATGCATGAGCATACTCCACTACCATCCAGGCATCTATAGCCCCGATGGATATTAACCCCATAATCCAAGATTTGACTTTACTATGATTTCTTGGACCTTGGTGATGACTACCCATCCTTGCAAGGGACATGTAGTACGATCCTTCCAGTCCAGTATTAATAACGAAATGAAAAATATTTTCTTTTGAATTTCAAGTTCTTGAGTGGGCAAAATGGAAGCTTTGGGGAATTAGATTCTCAACCTAAGAGAGATGATAATTAGACCCTATCCTTACTACTCCATGAAGGTCAAATCAAAGCTTTGGGGAATTGGATTCTCAACCTAAGCAAGATGAGAATTAGACCCTATCCTTACTACTCCATGAAGGTCAAATCAGAGCTTTGGGGAGTTGGATCCTCAACCTAAGTTCGATGAGGATTTAACCCTATCATTACTACTCCGATTTTAGGCTTTAAGCACTCTGGGAGTGGTGAAAACCACTATTTTAAGGATTTTGTTGCATAATAGGACAGACACGAAATACTCCTTTCGTCTCACCTTTTCTTCCAAGTATGGTTTTGACCATTTCACTCAAGATCCTTTTTAATATGCGTAGAATGTGCTTGGTTCAAGATAGTTTGGGCATTAGTTCCCAACCTTAGGATCCTTTTAATATATGTTATGTAATGACCCTAAGAGGATTCGACACCTTTTCAATGATTGCACATGAAATGAAGATGCAACTGAGATGAAATGTATATGCAATGTGGAATGTGACATGAGATATGAATGCACTGATTCTTTTGAAATGCGGATGGATTAAACCACCTACTTTGCCATAATTTATAAAACCGACAATTTCATGCATCACAAGTTCCAAACGATATTCCTTAATATGTTTGCGATATTCGTGGAGCTTTCTGCAATACAATTCCGATGTTTCATATTCTCCTAGTCTTAGTCAACATTCGTAAGGACCACACACAAAACTTAAAACCAAAATAAGATTCAATCCAAAACCAAAACACGAAAACCAAAAGTATATACAATATAATACAAGATGATGCAAAAATTTGGATTATCATTTTCTTGGATCCCAAACCTGATTAGAGCATTCCAAAAGACATATAATATGATACACTTTCCGAATGTGGAAGGAATCAAACAAAAACAAGATTAGACCAAACCATGCAACCAACTTCAACTTTCCTCTCTCACCCCACCAATTACATTTAGTTCCATTAGTATTCTCATAGGTGAGATTCAAATTACCAGATTTATTAGACAATGGTTGATTTTCAATTCTTTCTTGTCTATTCTTTAAGATGCAAATTTCATAATCCCATTCATGATTTAGAACTAGGTTTTATTTATTCAAAATGAAATTTTGTAAGTAAGAGCCTATTTCTAAAAATTTCAAAGTTAATTCATTTTCCATGTTCTTAGGCCAATCAAAATTTTGCTACAATTTACAAGCATCTAGGATATTTACTAAATGGGGATCATTAAGAATTTTTATCCTAGATTCAAGAATTAATTGTTGATGAATTTGATTTAGCAACTTAAGTACATCAAGCTCCTTTTCATTCATTAAAGTAATGTTATCAAAGGTGTGGTTAAAAATTAATCCTTGTTCTTCATTCACATTCAATGGCATTTCATCATAAATATCATTTGAATTATGCAAATTTTCACCAAAATTTTGGATGTTTGGACATAAAGGTTTAGATTTTACTTTTTTCACACTTTCATTTACGAAAACTTGGTGAAGATTTGCAATTTCTTCTTTTACCTCTTGGTCTTCATATTCTTCATTGATTACTTGTTCATAAAACATACCAAAATTGGGCACCCAATTAAAAATACGCCCATCCTTTTCAACCCTCAAATATTCTTGGTTGAAGTGTATGTCAAGTAACTCATCTTCATGATCAATCAATTTTATTGCTTCTAATAGATCAACCACTTTTTCATTTAATTCCAATTCTTTGTTCACTATACCTGGTATCTCTTCCAAAACATCCTCAAATTGCACAGGAGTTGTAATATCTTCCTTCGAGTAGGCGATTATGTTGTCCTGTATATCAATTGGCACACAAGTTTCATTAGCAGTTTTGGAGTGAATGTAGTCTTCCCACTTCTTCCATGAATCATAGTAGTCACCTTCCAAATTCAAGTTGTGATGCTCAAATACTTCTTCTCCATCCTTTGATTCATCAACCTGTTCCTTATCCGATTCATCTTCACCTTCCATAGATGGTCCAGTTATTTCCAAAAGTGGGTTATTTCTTGAATTCAAATTGGTAAAGCTATCATAATCCAAAATTGTAACCCATGATTCAATTTTATCACAATTTGGAAGGTGTGGATCCTCTTGGTCATCAATCTCTTGATGATATAAATTTTCCACCACCAAAATGTTGTCCTATCCTTGCTGATGTTGGGGTGGACCCTTATTTGGCACAAGTTCCAAATCATCCACTTGAGCTTGGAGACAATGAGTATACATAGCAATTTCGGGACAATTCCTTTCATTATGCTCCTTTGTATCATGCAATCTACACCCATTTTCCCATGCAAAATCAGAAATATTAAGAATGGAACTAGAGTGACTTGGTCCTGCAGAAGTATCAATCTGATTAGCAATAGCGGAAGGTACACCCCCATTGTTTGGATTCGTATTCCACTGTCTCCCTCTATTGTTGAAATTTTGATTTGGGTGAGGGGCATGGGATTCATACTTCTATTTTTTAACCAAATTATTACTCGATTTGTGAACCATACTTTTGAGTTCTTCAACCTCTGAATAAATCTCTTTTGGTTGAGCTATATTATTGCTAGTTCCGATAGGATTTGCGTAATTGGTGAGATTTTGACTTAACATTTGAGTTGGATTTTGAGCCATTGGATTTGCATAGGGATTCACACTTTGAATCGGAATTGGATTGGGAAAAGGAACTATAGCCTGAGAATTAATCGGGCTAGCTCCTTGCATGGTCTGTTGACTATTTTACAAAAATGCAGTATTGGGGGGGATGGATGTGATTGATTGAATTGGAATGGGTGTGTAAGCGGGTGTTGATGAATATGGTTGTTGATAAGGCAAAGCATTTATATCTGATATCTGTGGTGCCATGATCTAGTTCATCATAGGAGCTTGACCATATGGACCATATTGTCCTACCATAGGCATTTGGGAAAACCCATAATACTGTGGTGTCATTTATTGTTCAATGGTCATAGCTTCATTGTAGGCTAAAGCAAGTGTGGTAACTTGAGGATTTCGCCTTGCAAACATTGTCGTCATAGGATCCAATGCCCCAAAATATATTTGCAAAGCTACAGCGGTATAAATGGCAAAATGCTGAATTGCTCGATTATAGCACTTATGAAATATCTGATTAAAAGTTCGGATTGGCTCACCCTGGCCTCTTTTGCATGTAATGAACTGATTATATATGATTGTGGGATCTAATGGTGACCTGAATTGGTTGACAAAAGCATTCTCCATTTGCGTCCATAGACGTAATATAACCAGTAGGTAAGCAAATGTACCATTCGTAGGCCACTGGGTCTAGGCTCATGGGGAAGATTCTACAATCCACATATTCATGTTGAACTTGCAATCTTATCAAAACATACCTATAGGCCTGAATATGTTCTTTTGCGGTCCTTGGGCCATCCGCTTTGTATTTGGGCAAAAATATCTCTATATTCCTAGGGATCTCATGAATATCCCCTGCAATATTCAAAGGAATGTTATGGGCTCCGTACCAAGGAGTTGGTGGAGGTTGGGCCATTTGATTCAAAAACCTGACAAAACTCTCAGTACCTCACAGAAAACCTGCGACACACAGAAAATCTTGCAGTTAATGAAATTCAAAGAATAACCTCAAAATCAATTTGTTAGTCATGAAAGAAGGAACCTTGACAAAGCACTATTCTAAAAATGTAAATTAGTTTCTGATTCACCAGATCACATATGCGCAAGTGAAGAGCATACTCCTAGTGTTGTAGGCTTTCTGATTCACAAGATCACATTACGCGCAGGTGAAGAGCATAATACCGACAACAAATACATTTTAGAAAAAATGATTCCTTACAAATAAGCATGAAATGAATAGAAAATATCAAACATGTAACGTATGAATAATTATGTTAGCATCAACCAAGAGGTGTATCCATTAAAATAAAATGAAAGTAATTGCATGGAGACAACCTCGTTAGTCAATTTTTTTTTTTTTTTTTAATTAAATCAAAACACATTATTCCTGTATGAACAATCAAAAAGCGTTAGAACAATGCATGGCAATTCATGTCCTCCTTTCAACACTACAAGGTTGTATTGTTAAAAGAGGGCTAAAGATAATGATCAATAGGGCATGAAATATTCAAAATTTAAATCCCTATAGCATTTAAATCATACTGAAATAAACCGGTTCAGGCCCTCCTTCTAGCGCCAATCTGTTGAGTGGTATTTTCACCCAGTTGTGAAAGTACACTCTCCTTTAGGATTTGGGTTCCAAATCCCCTCTTGCAAATAAGTTAAACAAATGACTTCTCCAAGGTCTCCGCTGTATTTAGCATTTGCATATGTGTATTAGTAATCTCATATAAAGAAATTCAATTTAAATGCTTGGAACACCTTAGTGATTGCAAGTAACTGTAAACAAGGGGCAATGTTGGTTTATTTCAGCATGAAATTTTAGTGATTGTTCATTATTTTTTTAGATTTTAATATTTTTTAAATGTCTATTTTAATGCCTTGAAAAGTTAAAACTCCTGAACATAAATAAAAATAAAAAAAATGCAGAAAGAATGAAAATGAGATGCAAAAAACTAAAAATACAATTATTCCAGTATGATGCTATCCTATTACGACAAAATCGAAGATGTGAGGTTTCCGTGCATGCAACCTAACCTATTGGACCTGCAAACAAGCACAATCCAGATAAGCTAAGTGTTGGTTCCTAGGGTACAAAATAAAATTCAGATTTCAAATATTCGCCTAATGTAACCCAAATAAATGGCATCAACATTATCTATAAATTCGAAATATAAAAATATGAAAGAATAAACATTAAATCCATAACATGCAAAGAAAATCTCCTTCTTTCTTGCCCACAAGATGCAAATTTCTGAACACTTCTGCATTAAACATGTGTCATTTTACAATAGCAGAATTTATGGTTTTCCCGAACCAGTCCATGGAAGAAAAAACGACTCAAACAGGCCCAGAATGGCATTATCGCCTTCAGCTCTGCAACTCTGCTCACCGAGATTTCCAACCCATGTCCATGAAGAAGAAAAACCAGTCCAATGTGGAAGAAAATATCCAGAGAAACCCAGTGCTAAGGCCTTGCCTTCATTACTGCAATCTTCTCTAAATAGTTCCGCCTTCTCTGGCCTCTTTGAATGGCGTATTTAAACTTTCTGAAAGAATTGTTTTTCCTTCCATGACAGTTCACTTTCATTTTTTGATGGCTGTTCGTTTCACCTTCCCTGACTATTCGTTTCACCTTCCCTACATGCGTGTGCTTCGGTTTCCATTTTGTGGCCCTTCACTGTGATTTCTCCACATGGCTTTGCATCTGTTTCCCTCCGTGTGTAATGACCATCTTAAATGATTTAAAATCATTAAAGATTCGTTATGTAATGCTTGCCTTATTCACTGTATTTTATCCTTATGTCCACATCACTATGCAGGTCCGTTACCTTGGCAAAAATGGAACATGTCACGATATCGCGACACTTTTGCCTCCTTGCTCTCCTTGGTTGCTTTGAATCGCAAAAATGGAACATGTCGCGATATCGCGACACTTTTGGCCCCTTCCGTCTCTTGTTGCTTTTAATCACGAAAATGGAACATGTCGCGATATCACGACACTTTTGGCCCCTTCCATCTCTTGTTGCTTTTAGCCGTGAAAATGCAACATGTTGCGATATCGTGACACTTTTTCTTTCTCTGCTTGTCTGCCCATTTTGAATCGCGAAAATGCAACATGTCACGATATCGTGACACTTTTCTTTCTCTGCTTGTTTGCCCATTTTGAATCACGAAAATGCAACATTTCGCGATATCGCGACACTTTTTCTTTCTCCTCTTTTCCTTTGCTTTTGGCCGCGATGGAGCAACATGTCGCGATGTCACGACGCTTTTTCATTTTCTGCCACGATGGAGCAACATGTCATGATGTCGTGATGCTTTTTCATTTTTTGCCGCGATGGAGCAACATGTCGCGATGTCGTGACACTTTTTCATTTCTGCCGCGATGGAGCAACATGTCGTGATATCACGACACTTTTTTATTTTTGGCCGCGATGGAGCAACATGTCGCGATATCGTGACACTTTTTCATTTTTTGCCGTGATGGAGCAACATGTCGCGATATCGTGACACTTTTGGCCCCTTCCGTCTCTTGTTGCTTTTAATCACAAAAATGGAACATGTCGCGATATCGCGACACTTTTGGCCCCTTCCGTCTCTTGTTGCTTTTAGCCGTGAAAATGCAACATGTTGCGATATCGTGACACTTTTTCTTTCTCTGCTTGTCTGCCCATTTTGAATCACGAAAACGCAACATGTCACGATATCGTGACACTTTTCTTTCTCTGTTTGTTTGCCCATTTTGAATCACGAAAATGCAAAATGTCGCGATATCGTGACACTTTTTCTTTCTCCTCTTTTCCTTTGCTTTTGGCCGCGATGGAGCAACATGTCGCGATGTCGAATTTTCTGCCACGATGGAGCAACATGTCACGATGTCGTGACGCTTTTTCATTTTCTGTCGCGATGGAGCAACATGTCGCGATGTCGCGACACTTTTTCATTTCTGCCGCGATGGAGCAACATGTCGCGATATCACGACACTTTTTCATTTTTGGCCGCGATGGAGCAACATGTCGCGATATCGCGACACTTTTTCATTTTTTGCCGTGATGGAGCAACATGTCGCGATATCGCGACACTTTTTCATTTTTTGCTGCGATGGAGCAACATGTCACGATATTGCAACAATTTTTCATTTTCTACCGCGATGGAGCAACATGTCGCGATATCACGACACTTTTTCATTTTATGTCGCGATGGAGCAACATGTCACAATATCGTGACACTTTTTCATTTCTGTCACGATGGAGCAACATGTCACGATGTCGCGACGCTTTTTCATTTTCTACCACGATGGAGCAACATGTCACGATGTCGCGACGCTTTTTCATTTTCGTCCGTGATGGAGCAACATGTCGCGATATCATGACACTTTTTCTTTTTTGGCCGTGACCGTGCAACATGTCGCGATATCGCGACACTTTTCCTCCTTGTGATATTTTGCTTTTTTCCTTGATCTTTAGCCTATGGGCCACTTCGGTCTTCTTGGAACACATGCAAAAAAGGTGGGTCCCCAAATTTTGGGGTATGTTGTGGATCAGCCACAACAAATGGTGACTCTGCTGGGAAATGCTCCTAAGCATTTCGGTGAGAACTCAACCTAAAAACACACAGACTCAAATACAAATGTTAGAAAATATCCCAAGAATGAAACTAGACGACAAATACATGAAACATTAGAATTAAGCATCAGCTCGGTGTGTGCAATGTGCTTCATTCCCTATCATTTGAAATTCATTCAGCTTTCCATTGTCAGCTTCACTTATGATTCGTATGCAAGGCTATGAATGATTTGTGCAGGATTTGATGTATGACAACTATATTAGAGATGTAACAACCTGCTTTGCAAAGGCTCAGAACTTCTAGCATCATGAACAAACATATTAAAACTTTCAAACCCTATTAGGACCAAAAATATGTATACTGAATTAATTTACTAGATCCCAAAGTTGGTTGTGTCACTACCATCTTGAACCCATGTGCAGGTGTAAGTAAAATTAGAGCTTTGGGGAATAATATTCCCAACCTAAGAGAGATGGGAATTTAAACCTATCCTTACTACTCTGATCTGGAGTTCATTACCTCATCTTGAAAAAAATGATTTAACCTATTATGGATGAAATTGTTAGGCTAGCCTATCCATTTGAGCAGTCAGTGGTCTTGCTTTTAGACAAGACATGTTGCCACGCATGAGCATACTCCACTGCAAGCCAGGCATCTATAGCCCCGATGGAGATTAACCCCATAATCCAATATTTGACTTTACTATGATTTCTTGGACCTTGGTGATGACTACCCATCCTTGCAAGGGACATGTATTACGATCCTTCCAGTCCAGTATTAATAACGAAATGAAAAATATTTTCTTTTGAATTTCAAGTTCTTGAGTGGGCAAAATGGAAGCTTTGGGGAATCAGATTCTCAACCTAAGAGAGATGAGAATTAGACCCTATCCTTACTACTCCATGAAGGTCAAATCAAAGCTTTGGGGAATCAGATTCTCAACCTAAGCAAGATGAGAATTAGACCCTATCCTTACTACTCCATGAAGGTCAAATCAGAGCTTTGGGGAGTTGGATCCTCAACCTAAGTTCGATGAGGATTTAACCCTATCATTACTACTCTGATTTTAGGCTTTAAGCACTCTGGGAGTGGTGAAAATCACTATTTTAAGGATTTTGGTGCATAATAGGACAGACACGAAATACTCCTTTCGCCTCACCTTTTCTTCCAAGTATGGTTTTGACCATTTTGCTCAAGATCCTTTTTAATATGCGTAGAATGTGCTTGGTTCAAGATAGTTTGGGCATTAGTTCCCAACCTTAGGATCCTTTTAATATATGTTATGTAATGACCCTAAGAGGATTCGAAACCTTTTCAATGATTGCACATGAAATGAAGATGCAACTGAGATGAAATGTATATGCAATGCAGAATGTGACATGAAATATGAATGCACTGCTTCTTTTGAAATGCGGATAGATTAAACCACCTACTTTGCCATAATTTATAAAACTGACAATTTCATGCATCACAAGTTCCAAACGATATTCCTTAATATGTTTGCGATATTCGTGGAGCTTTCTGCAATACAATTCCGATGTTTCATATTCTCCTAGTCTTAGTCAACATTCGTAAGGACCACACACAAAAATTAAAACCAAAATAAGATTCAATCCAAAACCAAAACACGAAAACCAAAAGTATATACAATATAATACAAGATGATGCAAAAATTTGGATTATCATTTTCTCGGATCCCAAACCTGATTAGAGCATTCCAAAAGACATATAATATGATACACATGCCGAATGTGGAAGGAATCAAACAAAAACAAGATTAGACCAAACCATGCAACCAACTTCAACTTTCCTCTCTCACCCCACCAATTACATTTAGTTCCATTAGTATTCTCATAGGTGAGATTCAAATTACCAGATTTATTAGACAATGGTTGATTTTCAATTCTTTCTTGTCTATTCTTTAAGATGCAAATTTCATAATCCCATTCATGATTTAGAACTAGGTTTTCTTTATTCAAAATGAAATTTTGTAAGCAAGAGCCTATTTCTAAAAATTTCAAAGCTAATTCATTTTCCATGTTCTTAGGCCAATCAAAATTTTGCAACAATTTACAAGCATCTAGGATATTTACTAAATGGGGATCATTAAGAATTTTTATCCTAGATTCAAGAATTAATTGTTGATGAATTTGATTTAGCAATTTAAGTGCATCAAGCTCCTTTTAATTCATTAAATTAATGTTATCAAAGGTGTGGTTAAAAATTAATCCTTGTTCTTCATTCACATTCAATGGCATTTCATCATAAATATCATTTGAATTATGCAAATTTTCACCAAAATCTTGGATGTTTGGACATAAAGGTTTAGATTTTACTTTTTTCACACTTTCATTTACGAAAACTTGGTGAGGATTTGCAATTTCCTCTTTTACCTCTTGGTCTTCATATTCTTCATTGATTACTTGTTCATCAAACATACCAAAATTGGGCACCCAATTAAAAATATGCCCATCCTTTTCAACCCTCAAATATTCTTGGTTGAAGTGTATGTCAAGTAACTCATCTTCATGATCAATCACTTTTATTTCTTCCAATAGATCAACCACTTTGTCATTTAATTCCAATTCTTTGTTCACTATCCCTGGTATCTCTTCCAAAACATCCTCAAATTTCTCAGGAGTTGTAATATCTTCCTTCGAGTAGGCGATTATGTTGTCCTGTATATCAATTGGCACACAAGTTTCATTAGCAGTTTTGGAGTGAATGTAGTCTTCCCACTTCTTCCATGAATCATAGTAGTCACCTTCCAAATTCAAGTTGTGACGCTCAAATACTTCTTCTCCATCCTCTGATTCATCAACCTGTTCCTTATCCGATTCATCTTCACCTTCCATAGATGGTCCAGTTATTTCCAAAAGTGGGTTATTTCTTGAATTCAAATTGGTAAAGCTATCATAATCCAAATTTTTAACCCATGATTCAATTTTATCACAATTTGGAAGGTGTGGATCCTCTTGGTCATCACTCTCTTGACGATATAAATTTTCCACCACCAGAATGTTGTCCTCTCCTTGCTGATGTTGGGGTGGACTCTTATTTGGCACAAGTTACAAATCATCCACTTGAGCTTGGAGACAATGAGTATACATAGCAATTTCGGGACAATTCCTTTCATTATGCTCCTTTGTATCATGCAATCTACACCCGTTTTCCCATGCAAAATCAGAAATATTAAGAATGGAACTAGAGTGACTTGGTCCTGCAAGTATCCATCTGATTAGCAATAGCGGAAGGTACACCCCCATTGTTTGGATTCGTATTCCACTGTCTCCCTCTATTGTTGAAATTTTGATTTGGGTGAGGGGCATGGGATTCATACTTTTGTTTTTTAACCAAATTATTACTCAATTTGTGAACCATATTTTTGAGTTCTTCAACCTCTGAATAAATCTCTTTTGGTTGAGCTATATTATTGCTAGTTCCAATAGGATTTGCGTAATTGGTGAGATTTTGACTTAACATTTGAGTTGGATTTTGAGCCACTTGATTTGCATAGGGATTCACACTTTGAATTGAAATTGGATTGGGAAAAGGAACTATAGCCTGAGAATTAATCGGGCTAGCTCCTTGCATGGTCTGCTGACTATTTTACAAAAATGTAGTATTGGGGGGGATGGATGTGATCGATTGAATTGGAATGGGTGTGTAAGCGGGTGTTGATGAATATGGTTATTGATAAGGCAAAGCATTTATTTCTGATATCTATGGTGCCATGATCTAGTTCATCATAGGAGCTTGACCATATGGACCATACCTACCATAGGCATTTGGGAAAACCCATAATACTGTGGTGTCATTTATTTTTCAATGGTCATAGCTTCATTGTAGGCTAAAGCAAGTGTGGTAACTTGAGGATTTCACCTTGCAAACATTGTCGTCATAGGATCCAATGCTCCAAAATATATTTGCAAAGCTACAGCGGGATAAATGGCAAAATGTTGAATTGCTTGATTATAGCACTTCTAAAATATCTGATTAAAATTTTGGATTGGCTCACCCTGGCATCTTTTGCATGTAATGAACTGATTATATATGATTGTGGGATCTAATGGTGACCTGAATTGGTTGACAAAAGCATTCTCCATTTGCGTCCATGACATAATAGAACCAATAGGTAAGCAAATGTACCATTCATAGGCCACTAGGTCTAGGCTCATGGGGAAGATTCTACAAGCCACATCTTCATGTTGAACTTGCAATCTTATTAAAACATCCCTATAGGCCTGAATATGTTCTTTTGCGGTCCTTGGGCCATCTAGTTTGTATTTGGGCAAAAATATCTCTATATTCCTAGGGATCTCATGAATATCCCCTGCAATATTCAAAGGAATGTTATGGGCTCCGTACCAAGGAGCTGGTGGAGGTTGGGCCATTTGATTCAAAAACCTGACAAAACTCTCAGTACCTCACAGAAAACCTGCGACACACAGAAAATCCTGCAGTTAATGAAATTCAAAGAATAACCTCAAAATCAATTTGTTAGTCATGAAATAAGGAACCTTGACAAAGCACTATTCTAAAAATGTAAATTAGTTTCTGATTCACCAGATCACATATGCGCAAGTGAAGAGCATACTCCTAGTGTTGTAGGCTTTCTGATTCACAAGATCGCATTACGCGCAGGTGAAGAGCATAATACCGACAACAAATACATTTTAGAAAAAATGATTCCTTACAAATAAGCATGAAATGACTAGAAAATATCAAACATGTAACGTATGAATAATTATGTTAGCATCAACCAAGAGGTGTATCCATTAAAATAAAATGAAAGTAATTGCATGGAGACAACCTCGTTAGTCAATTTTTTTTTTTTTTTTTAATTAAATCAAAACACATTATTCTTGTATGAACAAACAAAAAGCGTTAGAACAATGCATGGCAATTCATGTCCTCATTTCAACACTACAAGGTTGTATTGTTAAATGAGGGCTAAAGATAATGATCAATAGGGCATGAAATATTCAAAATTTAAATCCCTATAGCATTTAAATCATACTGAAATAAACCATTTCAGGCCCTCCTTCTAGCGCTAATCTGTTGAGTGGTATTTTCACCCAGTTGTGAAAGTACACTCTCCTTTAGGATTTGGGTTCCAAATCCCCTCTTGCAAATAAGTTAAACAAACGACTTCTCCAAGGTCTCCGCTGTATTTAGCATTTGCATATGTGTATTAGTAATCTCATATAAAGAAATTCAATTTAAATGCTTGGAACACCTTAGTGATTGCAAGTAACTGTAAACAAGGGGCAATGTTGGTTTATTTCAGCATGAAATTTTAGTGATTGTTCATTATTTTTTTAGATTTTAATATTTTTTAAATGTCTATTTTAATGCCTTGAAAAGTTAAAACTCCTGAACATAAATAAAAATAAAAAAATGCAGAAAGAATGAAAATGAGATGCAGAAAACTAAAAATAAAATGCTTCTAGTATGATGCTATCCTATTACGACAAAATCGAAGATGTGAGGTTTTCGTGCATGCAACCTAACCTATTGGACCTACAAACAAGCACAATCCGGATAAGCTAAGTGCTGGTTCCTAGGGTACAAAATAAAATTCAGATTTCAAATATTCGCCTAATGTAACCCAAATAAATGGCATCAACATTATCTATAAATTCAAAATCTAAAAAGATGAAAGAATAAACATTAAATCCATAGCATGCAAAGAAAATCTCCTTCTTTCTTGCACACAAGATGCAAATTTTTTTGGCAATTTTGGGTACTTTGGGTACATTGCCTTTGCTCAAGTATATAAGTTGTCATTGATGTCAAGAAGCTCTTGAAGGAATTTGATTTGATGTCAAACAATTTTTTTTGATGAAGGTTACAACATGACAGTTTCAAAGGTCTTTTGTAAACCCCAAGTTGGTAGGTTTAAAGATTACAGGTGGGATATTTCGTGATCCGCTGTTCGGATATCCGCCATTCATTTTTTGTATCCGTCGCAAGGTTTCATCATCGTCATTCATGTCAGAAGACGGAGGCCTACTATTTATTTTAGCCCTGGCACAGAAGGTACAAGGGAAATAGAGTGAGGTTTAAACCTCACCGGACACCTTTGGTGCACCGGTAGCGGCTAGGCTGTTGGCGTGCTACCCGAAAAGGAGGTTTCGTGTTCGAATAACATGAAAGGGTTTTTTCTTCATTGAAGTGGATGCAGCGGGTGGTGTTAGAGTTCATGCGCAATTTCTCCATAGCGCGATTTTTGGTGTTGGTCAAGGTATTTTCAAAATTATGTTTTGCTAGTGTATTTTGCGGATGGAGGAAGTTTATTAGAGAGAAAAATAGCTTAGGAGTTATAAGGAGTTTGAAGTTTGCTTTATTTTGATAAAATATTCTTTTTAAGGTGTTGTTTGCATTATCTTATTGCATTCTTATGAGAGATAAAGTTTATTGTTGATAAGACTATAAGGGAGAAATAAGGTGTATAAGGGATAAATATTTCTTGTAATGTTGAGAGTGCTTTTGGTTGATTATGGAAATGAAAGCATGATGTTTTAAGGTTAGAATTGCTTCTTGTGTGAAAGTGTGAAACCTTAAGTGGGCAGCTTTGAGATTGACATTAGCTTTCATTAAATTGGTTATAATCAAGCTATTCTTTACTTGGTTAAAGTGTTGGGCTTACTTCTTTGTTGATGATTTGAAAAGTTGTTTTGTGCTTGGTGATTTGAGTTGGTGGATGCTTTTTGTTCAAACAATGTTGGAGAGAAAAGGAGTTCTACTTGTTTCCTTTTCTAATGTTGATTTTGAAATGCTTCAAGGTTGTGTTTTGAGTTAAATGGTGTTGATTGAACCTTGGTTGATGAGCATTGTTGTTGAAGCCCTAATTGATGGTGAAAATAACATGAGTATCATTGTTATGTGATTCTTTGCATAGTTGGCAATTGTTGGGGTTTCATGTTCTTGAAAGAAAGCATTCTATCCTATCCATTTTAGATATTGAGTTGAGTTTTCAGATTTGAGATTGAGATTGAGCTGAGTTGAGTTTTGAGATTGGGATTTGAGTATAGAACATATTGAGTCTCTAACAATTCTCTTTATGCTTCTATGAGTTTGACAAATCACATTGGGTCTCTAACAATTCACTTTGTGATTTCCTACTAAGAAATTTTTCTTGGTGAGCTTGCTGAGTTTTTGGACAGGTTTCGGTGGGGACTTGTGAGCAGTTTTTGGATAGGTTCCGGTGGGGACTTGTGAGCAATTTTTGGACAGGTTTCAGTGGGGAATTATGAGCAGTTTTGGATAGGTTTCGATGGGGACTTGTGAGCAGATTTGGACAGGTCCTAGAAGAGGACTTGTGAGCTGAGTTTGATAGTTCTATCAGAGAACTTGAGGACAGAGGTGCACTGGTTCTATGAGAAGAACCTGAGGACAGATTTGGCAAGTCTTTGAGAAGGCTTGTATGCAGAGGATTGATTTGTTCAATAGTTGAATAGATCTGATAGATAGAGGAATACTTGTACTATACCGACTGACTATGTTTGGTACAGGTTGTTGAGCTGTTGTGGACATGATCATAGAAGGTAGAGGTCTCTTAGGCTAAGCATTGAGGATAGGAGGTCTTCGGTGGAAAGGAGTTCCACGTGCTGGCAAGAGGTAGAGGCAGTTGATCTTTTGAGGGATCATTTCCAGAGCATAGGGGAAGGTATATCCTTTGATCCGAGGCTCATAAACATTGTAATTGGTAAGGATTCCCAAAGAACTTTGAGATAACTTTTAGAGAAAAGTTTTGTGGATGTAGCCCAACCATTTTGGGTGAACCATGTTAAAAATGGGTCTTCAATGTGTGATGCTTTCTGTCTTGATTAATGTTGTGTTGATGCCACTGCTATCTAAAGTTAAAATTATTAATTAGTTAAGTCTTATACTGTTCACCCCCCCTCTCAGTATAAGTCCACGTTCTTCAATTGGTATCAGAGCGGGTCACTTCAGAAAGAGCCTAACAGCTTAGAGAAGGATCTATCAAAGGAACATACAGATTCAGAAAGAGATGAAGAGGTTGAGTTTGATCTCAAAGGTGAATTCTTCTTGGATTTAATAAAGCTTGAAAAATTAAGGGAAGAGAATTCTGTTCTCAAGCATCAATGTCAGGAAGAAGAGATAGCAAGATCAAAATTGTCTCAAAATGTTAGACTTAAAAATTCTAGTTGAAGAAGGGAAGAAGGTTGAACAGGTTCTGATAGAGGCTCTCAAAGGAAAGGAAGCTGATTGTGAGAAACTAGAAGAAGAGGTTATGCCTCTTAAAGTGAAGTTGGAACAGTTGGATCTCAGACAAAATACTCCATGTGAAAAGCAAAATAAGGATGGTATCATCATTCATGAAATAGGGTCTTTGAGCAAGATCAATCTTCATCCTGAAGAGCGGTGGATTCTAGTTGGTCACAAGAAGAAAAATCATCATTTTCGGTTCTTGTCAACATGGCAAGGCATCAAAATAGGGTACATAATACTTTACCATGGCTATTGTTTTTCTAGCAAGAAATTTGGTCACAAAGCTATGCATTGCAATAAGTCTTGATGAATATCCATAGTAAGGAAAATGGTTAACTCTTTTGCACCTCTTATGAATAAAAATGTCATGTGTTACAAGTGCAAGAATTTTGGGCATATAGCAAGGATGTGCAGTTTGGATAGATCTAGCCTTGAGTTCACTTCAAATAAATTTGTGGAATACTATGAGAAACAAGGAATCAAAAGAAAATATTCAACAGCAAGAACTCCTCAACAAAATGGAGTAGTTGAAAGGAAAAATAGAACTATTGAAAATATGGCTAGAGCTATGTTAAATGAGTCAAAACTTTCAGATGGCTTTTGGAAAGATGCAGACAGCAGTCTACATTATCACCAGGGCCCAAATTAGAGTCAATCATCATAAAACTCCTTATGAGTTGTGGAAAGGAAGACCAACTACAGTAAAATACTTCAAAGTGTTTGGGAGTAAGTGCTTCATCAAAAGGGAAGATCAGAATTTGGGTAAGTTTGATCCTAGGTGTGATGAGGGAATCTTTCTTGGATATTCTAGCAAAAGCAAGGCCTATAGATGCTTCAAACAAAGAACTCATACAGTTGTAGAGAGCATAAATGTAATAGTTGATGAAAAGACAGGGATAAGAGAACCAGTCAAGGAACTCAGTGATGAAAATTTTCAAGAAGAATTCATAGAGGTTTCAGATGAAGAAGAGGAAAGACAACAACTGCTTCCCAAAACTCCTTCACGATATTTTCAGAAACATCATCCCAAATATTTGATCATTGGTGATCCAAATAGCAGGAAAACAAGAATAAGAGTCATTCGTTCACATGATTCTACAAATGTTTCATTATTATCTCAGATTGAGCCAAAATATTTTAGTGAAGCATGTGCAGATAAGTTTTGGGTAAAAGTAATGGATGAAGAGCTAAATAAAATAGAGAAAAGTGAAACTTGGGAATTGGTTCCAAGACCTAAGGACAAGAATGTCATTGGCACAAAATGGATATTCGAAAATAAACTCAATGAGGATGGAAATATTGTCAGAAACAAAGCTAGGTTAGTCTGCAAAGGTTATGCTCAAGTAGAAGGTGTTGATTTCAAAGAGACATTTGCTCCTGTTGCTCGTCTTGAAGCTATCAGAATGTTTTTGGCCCTTTCAAGCTTAAAATAATTCAAGGTATATCAAATGGATGTAAATTCAGTTTTTCTAAATGGGGTGTTGATAGAAGAAGTCTACATAGAACAGCCAGAAGGAGTGTCTCTCTCAGAACAGTCAGACTATGTGTGTAAACTAAAAAAGTCCTCGTATGGGTTAAAGCAAGCACCTAGGGCTTGGTACTCAAGACTTGATAGGTATATTCATGAGCAAGGCTTCAGGAAAGGCATGGTAGATAGCAATTTGTATATTAAGAATGAAGATGATGATATGTTGATTATGGTTGTCTATGTTGATGATATTATTTTTGGGGGAAATAATACTCAGATGTGCAAAGTTTTTGCTAACACCATGCAGAAGGAATTTGAGATGTCTATGATTGGAGAGTTGTCATTATTTTTAGGTCTTCATATTTCTCAATCAAAAGATGGTATATTTCTCTCTCAAGGAAAGTATATCAAAGAAATGTTGAAGAAATTTGGGATGATGGAAAACAAACCAGTGTGTACTCCAATGATTATAGGGTGCAAAATGAGTAAATATGATGAACCTCCAACGGTAGATCAGAGGTTGTACAGATCTATGATTGGTATTTTATTATATATTACAGCTACCAGACCAGATATCATGTAGGTAGTTGGGTTAGTAGCAATATTTCAGGTAGCTCCAAAAGATTCTCATGTTATAGTAGTTAAGAGGATATTCAGATATCTAAAGGGCACTATGGACTTTGGGCTTTGGTATCCCAAAGGTGATGATTTCACCCTCACAGCTTATACAGATGCAAATTGGGTAGGTAGTATTGATGATAGGAAAAGCACTAGTGGTGGAGCATTATTTCTGGGAAAGAGATTGGTTTCTTGGCTAAGAAACAACCTTTAGTTTCCTTATCTACAGCAAAGGCTGAATACATAGCAATAGTAGGTCGGGTGTACACAGGTTTTATGGATGAAAACCACCTTGGAGGATTTCAAAGTCAAGCATGAACAACCCATATCCATACTTTGTGATAATACAAGTGCCATAAGTATTTCCAAAAATTTGGTAATGCACTCAAGGACAAAGCATATTTCCATCAAGTATCACTTTCTAAGGGAGAAAGTGCAAGACAAGCAGGTCAAGGTAGAGTATGTGTCTACTAAAGAGCATATTGTAGATATCTTCACCAAACCTCTTCCAAGAGATACATTTGAGTATCTAAGGGAGAAATTGGGAGTTGTACTCCCACCCCAAAATTAATCACCTCATCAGGAGGTGGGGGAGGGACTAAGCTAAGAGGTTCATTCTTAGTCCCAATCCCCAAAGGTGACCCTTTGCCATTGATGACAAAGGGGGAGAGATATGAGTAAGGGGGAGAGCTTCAAAGTGAATAGGATAGTTTCAAGTCAGGGGGAGCAAAACTTCAAAAGGAATATTCTCAGTTGTGGGCACAGTTGGTCAGTTGTTAGCATAGTTGGTTTCATTTTTGGCTCTTGAGAAGTGTTTTCAATAAAGGTTTGCCATCAATGACAAAGGAGGAGATTGTTGGCAATTTTGGGTACTTTGGGTACATTGCCTTTGCTCAAGTATATAAGTTTTCATTGATGTCAAGAAGCTCTTGAAGGAATTTGATTTGATGTCAAATAATTTGTTTGATGAAGGTTACGGCATGACATTTTCAAAGGTCTTTTGTAAACCCCAAGTTGGTAGGTTTAAAGATTACAGGTGGATGCATTAGTTTAATGCATTTGGGTCCAGGAGGAAGTATTTATTTAAATAATTAAAAACCTTGTTAAGGTTCCTTTTAATTATTTTTAAATAAATATTAATTTATTGTTTGCATTGGGTTCTCCTAACCCATGGTGCAAATGTCTTAACTTTGATGGCGCTATGTTCTAAGATTGTGGGCGCTAGCCAAGACCTTCGCCGACATGTTAAACTCCTTCGTCGACGTGTTAAACTCCTTGTCGACATCAAGAGTTTATGGAAAATATGCATATAAATCTCCCACGATGAAGATCAAAGATCATCCCATCTGCATTTTCAAAAAGTGTTGCTCGTTGTGATTTCATGATCTGATGTTTGATTTCTTCCTCGTTGAGATTTCATGATCCATTGTTCGGATATCCGTCGTTCATTTTTTGTATCCGTCGTAAGGTTTCATCATCGTCGTTCATGTCAAAATACAGGGAGGCTTGCTATTTATTTTAGCCCTGGCACAGAAGGTACAAGGGAAATAGAGTGAGGTTTAAACCTCACCAGACGCCTTTGGCACATCGATAGCGACTAGGCTGTTGGCGCACTACCCGAACGGGAGGTTCCGCATTCAAATAACATGAAAGGGTTTTTTATTCGTTGAAGTGGATGCAGCAGGTGGTGTTAGAGTTCATGCGCAATTTCTCCACAACATGATTTTTGGTGTTGGTCAAGGTATTTTCGAAATTATGTTTTGCTAGTGTATTTTACGGATGGAGGAAGTTTATTAGAGAGAAAAACATCTTAGGAGTTATAAGGAGTTTGAAGCTTGCTTTATTTTGATAAAATATTCTTTTTAAGGTGTTGTTTGCATTATCTTATTACATTCTTATGAGAGATAAAGTTTATTATTGATAAGACTATAAGGGAGAAATAAGGTGTATAAGGGATAAATATTTCTTGTAATGTTGAGAGTGCTTTTGGTTGATTATGGAAATGAAAGCATGATGTTTTAAGGTTAGAATTGCTTATTGTGTGAAAGTGTGAAACCTTAAGTGGGCAGCTTTGAGATTAACATTAGCTTTCATTAAATTGGTTATAATCAAGCTATTCTTTACTTGGTTAAAGTGTTGGGCTTACTCCTTTGTTGATGATTTGAAAAGTTATTTTGTGCTTGGTGATTTGAGTTGGTGGATGCTTTTTGTTCAAATAATGTTGGAGAGAAAAGGAGTTCTACTTGTTTCCTTTTCTAATGTTGATTGTGAAATGCTTCAAGGTTGTGTTTTGAGTTAAATGGTGTTGATTGAACCTTGGTTGATGAGCATTGTTGTTGAAGCCCTAATTGATGGTGAAAAGAACATGAGTATCATTGTTATGTGATTCTTTGCATAGTTGGCAATTGTTGGGGTTTCATGTTCTTGAAAGAAAGAATTCTATCCTATCCATTTCAGATATTGAGTTGAGTTTTCAGATTTGAGATTGAGATTGAGCTGAGTTGATTTGAGTTGAGTTTTGAGATTGGGAGTTGAGTATAGAACATATTGAGTCTCTAACAATTATCTTTATGCTTCTATGAGTTTGACAAATCACATTGGGTCTCTAAAAATTCACTTTGTGATTTCCTACTAAGAAAGTTTTTCTTAGTGAGCTTGTTGAGTTTTTGGACAGGTTTTGGTGGGGACTTGTGAGCAGTTTTGGACAGGTTTCTATGGGGACTTGTGAGCAGTTTTTGGATAGGTTTTGGTGGGGACTTGTGAGCAGTTTTGGATAGGTTCCAGTGGGGACTTGTGAGCATATTTGGACAGGTCCTAGCAGAGGACTTGTGAGCTGAGTTTGATAGTTCTATCAGAGAACTTGAGGACAAAGGTGCACTGGTTCTATGAGAAGAACCTGAGGACAGATTTGGCAAGTCTTTGAGAAGGCTTGTATGTAGAGGATTGATTTGTTCAAGAGTTGGATAGATCTGACAGACAGAGGAAGACTTGTACTAGACCGATTGACTATGTTTGGTACAGGTTGTTGAGCTGCTGTGGACATGATCATAGAAGGAAAAGGTCTCTTAGGCTAAGCATTGAGGATGGGAGGTCTTCGGTGGAAAGGAGTTCCACGTGCTGGAAAGAGGTAGAGGCAGTTGATCTTCTGAGGGATCATTTCCAGAGCAGAGGGGAAGGTATCTCCTTTGAGCCAAGGCTCATAAACATTGTAATTGGGAAGGATTCCCAAAGAACTTTGAGATAACTTTTAGAGAAAATTTTTGTGGATGTAGCCCAACCATTTTGGGTGAACCATGTTAAAAATGGGTCTTCAATGTGTGATGCTTTCTGTCTTGATTAATGTTGTGTTGATGCCACTGCTATCTAAAGTTAAAATTATTAATTGGTTAAGTATTATACTGTTCACCCCCCCCTCTCAGTATAAGTCCACGTTCTTAAAAATTTTGAACACTTCTGCATTAAAAGCGTGTCATTTTACAATAGCAGAATTTTTGGTTTTCCCGAACCAGTCTATGGAAGAAAAAATGACTCAAACAGGCCCAGAATGGCATTATCGCCTTCAGCTCTGCAACTCTGGTCATTGGGATTTCCAACCCATGTCCATGAAGAAGAAAAACCAGTCTAATGTGGAATAAAATATCCATAGAAACCCAGTGTTAAGGCCTTGCCTTCATTACTGCAATCTTCTCTAAATAGTTCTGCCCCCCTTGATGGCCTCTTTGAATGGCGTATTTAAACTTTCTAAAAGAATTGTTTTTCCTTCCATGATGGTTCGCTTTCATTTTTCGATGGCTATTCATTTCACCTTCCCTGACTGTTCGTTTCACCTTCCCTGCATGTGTGTGCTTCAGTTTCCATTTTGTGGCCCTTCGCTATGATTTCTCCACACGGATTTGCATCTGTTTCCCTCCGTGTGTAATGACCATCTTAAATGATTTCAAATCATTAAAGATTCCTTATGTAACACTTGCCTTATTCACTGGATTTTATCCTTATGTCCACGTTACTATGCAAGTCCGTTACCTTGGCGAAAATGGAACATGTCGTGATATCGTGACACTTTTGCCTTCTTGCTCTCCTTGGTTGCTTTGAATCGAGAAAATGGAATATGTCGCGATATCACGACACTTTTTGCCCCTTCCATCTCTTGTTGCTTTTAATCATGAAAATGGAACATGTCATGATATCACGACACTTTTGGCCCCTTTCGTCTATTGTTACTTTTAGCCACGAAAATGCAACATGTCATGATATCGTGACACTTTTTCTTTCTCTGCTTGTCTGCCCATTTTGAATCATGAAAACGCAACATGTCGCGATATCGTGACACTTTTCTTTCTCTGCTTGTTTGCCCATTTTGAATTGCAAAAATGCAACATGTCGCGATATCGTGACACTTTTTCTTTCTCCTCTTTTCCTTTGCTTTTGGTAGCAATGGAGCAACATGTCACGATGTTGTGATGCTTTTTCATTTTCTATCGTGATGGAGCAACATGTCACGATGTCACGATGCTTTTTCATTTTTTGCCGTGATGGAGCAACATGTCGCGATGTCGCGACACTTTTTCATTTCTGCCGTGATGGAGCAACATGTCGCGATATCGCGACACTTTTTCATTTTTGACCGCGATGGAGCAACATATCGCGATATCGCGACACTTTTGTATTTTTGGCCGTGATGGAGCAATATGTCGTGATATCGCGAGACTTTTTCATTTTTGGCCATGATGGAGCAACATGTCACAATATCGCGACACTTTTTCATTTTCTGCCATGATGGAGCAACATGTCGCGATATCATGACACTTTTTCATTTTCTGTCGCGATGTTGCAACATGTCGGGATATTGCAACACTTTTTCATTTTTGTCACGATGGAGCAACATGTCGCGATGTCGTGACGCTTTTTCATTTTCTGCCACGATGGAGCAACATGTCGCGATGTCGCGACGCTTTTTCATTTTCGGCCACGATGGAGCAACATGTCGCGATATCGCGACACTTTTTCTTTTTTGGCCGCGACAGCGCAACATGTCGCAATATTGCGACACTTTTCCTCCTTGTGATATTTTGCTTTTTTCCTTGATCTTTAGCCTATGGGCCACTTCGGTCTTCTTGGAACACATACAAAAAATGTGGGTCCCCAATTTTGGGGTACGTTGTGGATCAGCCACAACACGTGGATATCTATCCATCCACTCAATTGGTGCATTCAAAAATTTGTGGTCCAATGAAAACCAAAAGCATTGGCAACAACTCTTAATTTTTCACTTTCATTGATGATTTCTCTAGGATGTGTTGGATTTATGTTTTGAAAACTAAATATGAAGCTTTTTATTGTTTCATAGATTTCAAAAATAATGTAGAGAATCAAAGTGAGAGAATCAAAGTGAGTTTGTTGTAAAGAGTCTAAGTACTGATAAATAAGGAGACTATTCTTCAAATGCATTTCTAAAATATTGTAAATATTGTGGAATTAAATGGCAATTCAAAACTGCCTACACCCCACAAAAAAATGGTGTGGCTGAAAGAAAGAATCGTACTATAGTAGAAATGGCTAGATCAATGCTTCAAACTAGGCATCTAAGTAACATGTATTGGGCTGATGTTGTAATAACTAGTGTTTACATTTTGAATAGGATTCCTACTTCTAGTTTATATGGGATTAATCCTTATGAAGGATGGTATGGCAAGAAGCCAAATGTAAAAAACTTTAAGGTTTTTGGTTGTCTTGCATATGCCCACATTCCTTATGAGAAAAGAAAGAAACTTAACCCCAAAAGTCAAGCATATATTTTTTAGGATATTGTGAGTCTTCCAAAGAATATAGACTCTACAATCCCAAAAAACATAAAATTGTACTTTCCAGGGATGTAATTTTTTATGAAGGGGGAGAATGGGGTCATAAAAAACTTTTTTTGATGATGGATCTCATGATGCAAGTTCCTCTCAAGTGTAGCAAGTGTAGCAAGTGCAGCCCAAAAATAGCAAAGGAAGTCCTCCAAGCCCAAGTATGAGTACTACTTCAAGTACATCAGATGCTACTCCAGGTCCTTCTCCACAAATATCAGTAAGTTCTTAACCAATGGATATTGATTCTCCATCAAGAGGTAAAAGAACACTTCAGAACCATCCATATTTTCAAATGTTGGATAAGAATTTCTAGAAAAGATACACTAGAAGTCAAGCTAGTGAAATATTGGAATGATGATGATGATGATTCTCAAGAACCTAAGGGTGATGTTGTAAATTATGCTTTAATGAATAGTGTTGAGCTAGAGCCATCTAGTTATGAAAAAGCATGTAATTTTGATGTATGGATACAAGCCATGAAAGAGGAAATGAACTCTATAAAAAAGAATGATACTTGGGAGCTAGTGAAGCTTCCTAAGGGCAAAAAATGTGTTGGATGCAAATGGGTCTACAAGACCAAATTCAATGTTTATGGAAGCATTGAAAGATACAAAGCAAGAATAGTAGAAAAAGGGTTCACTCAGAAGTATGGGATTGACTATGAGGAGACCTTTGCTCCTATTGCTAGATAGGAGACAATCAGATCAATAATTTCTTTGGCTGCCCACAAAGGGTGGAAAATTCAGCACATGGATGTTAAAAGTGCCTTTCTCAATGGGTACTTGAATGAAGAGGTTTTTGTGCAACAACCTCAAGGATTTTAAGAACAAGGTAAGGAGCACCTTGTATACAAACTAAAGAAAGCATTGTATGGCCTCAAGAAAGCACCAAGAGCATGGTACTCATGCATTGATGGCTACTTTCAAAGGTATGGATTCACTAGGAGAAAAAGTGAACCTACCCTCTACTACATGAAACAAGGTAAAGACATTCTCATTGTATGCTTATATGTGGATGATATAATATTCATGGGTAGTAGTGCTAATATGAATGAGGAGTTCAAACACTCCATGATGAAAGAATTTGAAATGAAAGATCTAGGTTTAATGCATTATTTCCTATGCATGGAAGTACATTAAATAGGTAAAGGGATATTCATATGTCAACACAAATATGCTCAAGATATGATCAAGAAATTTGCTATGGAGCAATGCAAGTCTATTGCAACTCCAATGGGTCATGGGATCCAATTGAGCAAAGATGATGGAGCACCAAAAGTTGACATGACCACTTACAGGAGCATGGTTGGGAGTCTAATGTTCCTCACCAACACAAGGCACGATATTCAATATGTTGTTTCTCTTGTTTCAAGGTATATGGCTGATCCATCTGAAATTCATATACAAGCAACTAAAAGAATTTTGAGCTATGTAAAGGGTAAATTGGATTTTTGGATCCATTACCACAAATGTAATTCTGTAAAATTAGTTGGCTTTAGTGATAGTGATTGGGGCAGCAATATAGATGATATAAAAGATACTTCAGGGAATTGTTTTAGTCTTGGATCATGACTAATTACTTGCAGTTCCAAAAATAAAACTGTTGTAGCATTATCATCTACTGAAGCTGAGTACATAGCCATCACAAATGCTAGTACCCAAGATTTATGGTTGAGAAAATTTCTTGAAGAAATAGGAGAGAAACAAAGTGGTCCTACAAGATTGTATTGTGACAATATGAGTGCCATCCAATTGGCACATAATCCTATCCACCACAGCAAGTCAAAGCACTTTGATATGAAGTATCACTTCATTCGAGACATGGTGGAGAAACAAGTGGTTGAGTTACGACATTGTAACACTTTGGACAACATAGCAGACATCTTCACCAAAGAAGTTATGAAAGCTCAGTATAAGCTAAGAGACTGTCTAGTCAGTCCTATCAACTTTAAGGGGGAGAATGTTTGACTCTATATCATACTTTAGATTATCTTCCCTAAAGTATATAGGTTCTAAAATATTTAAATTTCATTTAAATATAGTTGCACAAACTTTACTATTTGAGAGAAAACCATTTTTGTTGTGAGAGCATATAGGGAATTGTTTAGAGTGTTTCTAAACATAGTAGGAACAAGTAAGATCTCCATAATAGTAGAGATTTCAAACTGATTGGAGTGCTATAAAAGCATTGTAATTTCTTATGATTATGAATCTAATGAGAATATTTTCTCATAGGAGTTACAAGCAAAGCAATGACACTTGGTATTCTCCACCAATTTCACATGAGTGCCCGTATGTTTTTGGATTTATTAAAGAGTGTTGAACAAAGGACATAGAGCATTACATAAATAAGGGAGCTCTCACTTGTAATGGACATGACACATGCCACAATGTCCATGATCAATTATCCTTAAAAGGCATTCGAAGTCAAAGTTCAACGTGTGTGAGTGAAGTGCAATCAAATACATCCAAAGAGGTAGAGAAGCATAGTCAAGAAAGGAGTGAAGCACAACAAAAATATCCAAATGTAGCATATAATATAGAGGGAAGAATAATTTAAGGCTTCCCAATTTTTGAAGGTCAAACCTTTAGAGCCTACGTACCAGCATTCAAGACCAGCTACTCCAAGTAATCTCCATTAATTAAAGCACCTAAGGTACCACTTATACACTGCTATACTCAGCCACATAAAGTGTCGAACATAGAGGAGATATTGCATCTAAAAAGGTAAGGTCTAAATCCCATTTATTATTGCTTTCATAAGTTGAAGAAATAAGGTTAAAACTTAGGTTTTTAAAGAAAAAGGGGTGAATTATCTTATTAAATTAATATTTGAAATATTACTTAGGAGAAATAAGGAATTCAACTTGGATTAAATTATTTTGCAAATATTATTATAATTTCTTTAATTTTCCAAACTTGCGAGCCACAAGGATTATTCCATCAAATTTATTTTATTGGAAATTAGAAATAATCCAAGGGATATAAAAGAGGTTATTAAGGGTTTCTATTAATATTGGATAAATATATTTTTATTTTTCTCAAATCTTCAAAAATGGATAAAATAATTCCAACATAAAAACCTCTTCAAAATTGAAAAAGTGCTTAGTTCAATTAGGAGTAATAAGGTGTTAAGAAGTTGATTTTTTATTCTTACAAAACTTGTACAAAATCAACCAAAATTGAACTATATTTTAAAAAAGCACTATATCATACTTCAAAACATTAGGGAGTCATAAAACTTTATAACATTAATATTTTTCTAATATTATTAAGCTGGGAAGATATAAGCCTGAAATTAGGTGTTAATCACAAGGGAGATATAAGGTAGCTCACAAACCTAGGGATATTTACAGGTTTACAAAATCAAGCTTATATACTTTGATAAAGACCTTGGGGCTATAAGCATTCAGGTCATACAAATGTCTACTGGCATACTTTGTAATGCTCTTAGAAGTGGAATATGAAAAATACCAATATGGATCAAGAATCCGATGAACTCCGATGATGAAAAGAGGAAAGAAAAGGAAGAAACTCTGCAATATGTGTTATAATTATTTAGTTGTCATTGATGTCAAAGGATGACTTACTAATATATTTTCCAACAAGAATTCCTTGAAGTAAATACTGAATCAGATCAAGGCCAAAGTCCAAAACGGAGAACTAGATGCTCAAACCAGAATAAAGGAAAAGTAGTTCCTTGCAGATTACCACAATGTCCTCATTTGTGAGGAAAATTTCTGGCAAAAAAATTCAAGAGCCCTATGGCTCAAATAAGGAGACTCAAACACCAAATTCTTTCATGTAGCCACACTCTTTAATAGAAGCAACAACAAAATCAAGGAATTAACCAAAGAAGATGACAATATCACCATAGACATTGAGGAAATTAGGAATGTAGCTAGCTCTTATTTTTCTAATCTGCTTGAGGATGCCATTCTTGCTCAACCTTAGCTCAGGAGGCTTTACTTCATCACATTCCTTCAAAATCCATCTTTGATTCAGCCAATTCTTCCCTCATCAAACCCTTTTAGGATGAAGAAATAAAATTAGCCCTGTTCTCCATGAGTCCTGACAAAGCTCTAGGCCCTGATGGTTTCCCCCCATGTTTCTTCCAAACCTTCTAGGACATTGTTGGCTATGATGTTTGTTACATAGTCAAATATTTCCAATCTACCAAAAAGATACTGTGTGGGTTCAATTCTACTTTCAAATCTCTCATCCCAAAAAACCTAGCAGCCAAGTACTTAGTTGACTATAGACCCATAAGCCTCTGCAATGTTGTCTACAAAATTCTCACCAAGATCTTGGCTACCAGAATGAATTCTATTTTGTCATCCATTATTGACCCCTACCAAGGAAGCCCCGTTCAGGGTAGGTCTATCCTCGATGGAGTCAAATCCATTCATGAAGCCCTCCACTCAGCCTCTAAGACCAAAAATCCTACCTGTGTCCTCAAACTTGATATGAAAAAAGCTTATGATAGAGTGAAATGGAATTTCCTCCTAGCCATCCTTCATAAATTTGGCTTCCACCCACATTAGATTGATCTCATCGACAACTGTATCTCCTCTTCTTGGTTTTTTGTTCTCATAAATGGATCCCCTACAGGTTTTTTCATAGTAGAGGGCTCAGGTAGGGAGATACCATATCCCCAATGTTATTATACTGGTAGAAACATTATGCAGAACCATCCAGGTCGCTTGAAAAAATAGCTTGTTGTCTGACATCAAGGCCTCATCTCAGACCACTGTAGTCTCATACCAGTAGTTTGTCGATGACACCATTTTGTGTACAAAAGCATTAGTTCTTGAGGCTAAAGTCATTAAGTACATCCTCCAAGTCTACGAAGAAGCGACTGGCTAGAATGTCAATTACAACAAAAGCAAACTATATTTTCTAAACACTCCCTTGCATAGACAAATCAAAATTGCAAGAATCCATGACTGTGCCATAGTTGACCTCCCTACTGCCTACCTCAGCCTTCCTCTGTTCTATTGCCAACTTGTTATGTCAATATAGTAGAATTTCATTGATCACATTCAAAAAAGACTTATAGGATGGAAGGCTAATCTCCTATCCCAGGCTGGCAAGCACACTCTTACTACGGTTGTCTTCCAAAGTATTCCTGTTTACTTAATTTCTATTTTTAGGGCCCCAGCCATAATCACCTCAAGAATAGAGAAAATTCAACAAATATTTCTATGGACCGGAGCTAAAATAAACAAATATTTCATCTTGTGGCCTAGTATAAAGTGTGCAAACCTAAAATCAAGGGAGGAACAGGCCTAAGAAGAATTCATAATCTCAACACTGTCCTAATAGCCAAGCAAGCCTGGAGGCTGATATCCAGAGACGACGCTACATGGATATTGATTACCAAGAGGAATTACCTTCAAAATGGTGATTTTTTCAATGAAGACATCCCTAATAGAGGACCAACATTATGGAATTCCATCAAGAGTACTAGGGCCCTAATTATGAAAATTTTGAGGTAGAGACTAGGAGATGGTGACAACATCAATTTCTAGAATGATAAATGGATAAGGCAAGAACCCCTCCTTAATGATCCTGTTCTGTCCAAAATTAAGCCTTTTACTTATGCTAGGATAAGACATAAGGTTTTAGACTTCAAAATTCAAGTAGATCTCCTACTTGGAATCTGATCATTTGTCCTACCTTTCCCCTTGAATCCAACTTGGTAAACTCCCTTATTTCATCCACCATCATTCCCTCCTCTCAGCCCTCTGATAAACTCATTTGTGAGCTTACCAAAAGTGGAGAATTCTCTATCAAAATAGCCTACCTCCTCCTCATTGGTGACGAGGAATGTATGTTAACTTTCAAGCAAGTTTGGATCAAGCACCTCATCCCTAAGATCTCCTTCATTTCTTGGCTTGCAATCCAAAAAAATATCCTCACCATTGATAACCTCATTAAAAAATGAATGCCTATTTCTAATAGATGATTCCTATGCCAAAATGCTCTGGAATCCACCAACCACCTCTTTATCCATTTTCCATTCTCCTCTTCCATCCTCAATTCCATTTTCCACTCCTTCCACATTCAATGGGCTATACCCTACTCCATAGGAGACCTATTTAATAATTGGCCTAGCCCTTTCCATGATCCTCACCTCAAGTTATTCTAGAAAATATCCCTCCACCATTTCCTCTAGCAAGTCTGGATAAAAATAAATAACAAGGTTTTTTCCCTTAAGCCTAAGGCCCCTAAGCTTATATCTTCCAAAATCTTAGCCTTTGCCCTAGAAAATGCCTTCCTCATTAATCCTTCTTTCAAACCTGCTTCCAAATATGAGTCGGATCTAGGCAAAGAGCTAGGGTTGTCCTTAGAGGATGTCCATCCACCATCCTCAATTTGGTTGGATTCAATATGGATTCCTCCCCCTCAAGGATGGACCAAACTCAATTTTGATGGAGTTGCCAAAGGAAAACTAGGTAAGGCTAGAGCAAGAGGCATTCTAAGAAATCATAAAGGTAATATTATACTTGCCTTTTATAAGGGACTTGGAGAGTAGACCAACCATGTAGCTAAAGTGAAAAGTATGTGGAGGGGCTTACAATTGGTCAAAGATCTTACTTCCAATTTGATAGTCGAAGGAGATTCACTTAACATCATAAATTATCTCAAGAACCCCAACTCCAAAACCTCTTGGAGAGTCAGAGATTACATTGAGGAAGCAAGTAACCTTGTCCTAAACATGCACGAAGTCACCTTTCAGCACACTTTCAAGGAATCCAACAAGGTTGTCTATAAGCTTGCCAACACAAGGGTCAACATGACTAGTATCCAAATCTGGCACAATGAATTACCTAAGGAAATTCATAGCATTGTTAACCAATAAAACCATCAAAGAAATCCTCCCCACCAGGGAGGAAGGTCCTAAGCCACCGTATTCTCGATGAGTAGCACTTTCTCTCATCCGTGTCAGCCTCACCCGCTCCATGTCATCATGACCAATCCATATCTCAATAAGGATCACATTTACAAAAATCAGGATTCCCATACTTACGTGTTATCTCGATGCCATCACCATCATTGCCAACTTAGCTTCCACCTTCATTTTTATGGCCACCACTTCAAACTCCATAAGTATGCCATCATAATCATCCACCACCCCCTCTCCATCCACCAAATATCTACCACCTCTCACTTCTTGTGCTCAATCCACTAGGAGAATCCTGTTGGTATAATTTCTAATGATTTTTTCAATCATTGGCACCTTTTGTTCAACTTGTGCAGATCTAGGAAAGTGGATTCCAATGACAAAAACATGATGAATGCTGATAACCTCACATGTTGGCAATAGATTCGAAGGTAGAATTCCTTGATTCACGGGCTGCATTCTTCCAACGTCTATCCGACCTCCCAAGGTTGCATCAATATAGCTTTCCACTTCCTCCCACTACGTACATGGCACATCTGAGAGCAAGCGACTTCACCTAAAATGTCCCAGGTTTATTCAGCCCAAGAAAGTAGTAGTGGGTGCTATTTCCCTTCAATTCCTTGGAGCACGCCACCTATTCAAATAACCTAGCATGCATGGAACATTGTAACTTGAGATTCCTCATCCCGAGACTGCTAAGGGTCATGATTTTTTCCTCCAATCCTCTTAGTTTCTATCTAAACATATTTCTAGTCACTCGCCTAGTCCCTATACCTCCCCTTACTGATTATCTCTGATTAGTTTCCATGTGCCAACCCTTTTCCCTGCTACCTATCACCTCCTCCATCCTCGATTCCAGACCCTTCCCCACTTCACCTTTATAACCTTCAGCATTTTTTCCCTCACCATTCTTTTCATTTCCACCCACCACTATCACCATCTACACCCACCCCACCTTTTCCTATTCTCTACCCATCCTCCCATTCCCCCCACCATGTCGAGTGACTATATAGAACCAAGCACCTATGAGTCTGACATTATGGCTGATAAAATACTCCAAGACAAAGGCTTTTTCTCCTTTCTAAATATGTTCTCTGGGGATTAAATTGATATTACCATGGATTTACTTGATTCTTGGGATAATGGTGTCATCTCTATCCATGGGTGTAATTTTATGGTTGACATCCACCTACTTGCCAACATTACTGGCAAAAACCCTGAGGGCCGATCCATCCACCGCCACAAGCATAACTGGGAAGTGGAATTAGAGCATTTCAAAGGAAATGAAAAAATCTTCAAAAAGTCCAAAAGCCCTAGAATATTCAAAACCAACCTTACCATCCCTTGGAACATTGTCATGAAGCCAATTATGGAGTTTATCTATGTGGATGACCCTAACAAGTCTCTAAAAACCTTCCACCTGGATTTTGTCAATTACTTCCATGAAATAAAGCCTTTGAGCATTATATTGTTCCTTCTCAACTCCATGAACCATTCCATTACATCCTAGAAATAAATAAATAGCCATAACCTCCCTCACCATCAACTCATGTTTAAAGTTATTTACACTTACTTTCTGGCTAATAGCCCCAAGTGTAACCCTATTGCAGGAAGCCCTGCCAAACCCAAACCTTCTGCTGAGCACCTGACCCAAGCTAAAAAAAAGAAAAAGGCTATTGAATCCATGTCCAAAATGAGAGCAAGGAAGAGTATTAATTTTAACAATGCTGAAGAACCAATGAGGAAATCGACAAGAATCCAGAACATGGCCTCCAAGAGTAATGTGATTGAAATAAAAGATGATCATGAGGATAACAAGAAGCTCAAGGATTTTATTATTGCCTCTACTACAGAAATGATGAACTGTACCATGGACATTAGGGAGGGACTCCATAATATTTTCTATGTTAGATAGGGGACTCAAGAGGGAGATGGACCTGTTGATGCGGGTTTGGCCTCTATGAATAACGAACTGAAGGAAGATGATCCTAAGAAAGTCGAGGAAGAGGATGGGAAGGAAGATTACAAAACTAAAGTGGAGGACTAATTTCATCTCTCCTCTATCTTCTGTTTCTTTTTTATGTTTTTTTTCTGTGGCTTTTATTAATTAGTATGCTTACGGCCACCCTGCGTGGGGCCTTTCTATTAGCTGCTTTCTTGGTTCGTCCTAGACTGTTCTATCATGGTGTCGATGTCCCACATTTTTGGTTACAATGATCTACTTAAAGTCCTGTCTCTTTTTGTTTTTGGCTCCAAGCTGGAGGTTGCGTCCTCACCCTATGTCTATAAGGAATTATATCACAAGCTCCAATGCTAAGGCTGCGGCCTCCTTTAAGGCTCTTATTAGTAGAATCCTCAATTGCAGTTCCTTCAGTATGATATAGCTTCTAGCGCTAGTTTTGTATTAAGGTTTTGGGATCCTTAAAACCCGGTATGCAAATATAATATAACTATCTTACTTATCAAAAAAAAAAAGTCTGCCTTGGTTGATAGCACACAATGGATGAATTATTAAAGGTAAATATATTTTCTTCAAGGGTGATGTAATATCAAAAGGTTGAAATATAATGAAATATTTAAATTAAAGATTTAAATATTTCTAATGTGTGCAATGGGCAAAGGTTGAAATATTATTATTGAGGTGGAAAATATTTACCCTTGCCTAAGGTTGAAATATTATTATTGAGGTGGAAAATATTTACCCTTGCCTAAGGTTGAAATATTATTATTGAGGTGGAAAATATTTACCCTTGCCTAAGGTTGAAATATTATTATTATGAGTGTATGAGCCGACTAAGATTTAAATATTATATTGAAGTGAGGTGGGCTGACCTTATGGAAGTAAAAATATTTGCATATATATATACAATGTTGAAGTCCATTTTCAAAGACAAGAAATCAAATAATATCTTCGATACATCCGAGCAATGGTAAGAGGATGCAGTGACAAAGCAAAGGAGATGCCATGGAAGTAATTGAAGGATATCACAGATAAGTGTATAGTAGGTTGAATTAATGGTCAAAATTCATTTTGATTGAAAAATATTTTGATAGACGAGCACCGAATATATGGTAATAGTGTGAACTTGAGCAGCACCGAAGATATTTCATGACACTAAAACTTAGAGGGTTATGTTGCACATTGGACAACGTCAAGAACACGATCGAGACATCTACGTTATAGAAAAATAAGTCTATTGGGGCCCACATGGATCACATTTGAAGTCTACAGTTCACAAGGGAAGATATTGGTCAAAGGACGAAGATTAGCATAGGCAAAATATGAGAGATACAACGTGACAACAATATTGGATAACATCAAGCATGCAAGAGGAGTTTGGGTTGCTATTGGAGGATGTTGTTTAGAAGACCACCGTTGTGAACTCTGGAAGAGTTTGGAGGTAAGGTTAAGAAAATATTTATTTGCTCTTCTAAGGTAGAAGTTATAAGGAGAAGTCATAAATTTAATTCATTAGGAGGAATAAGGAGCATTGATATTTATAAGGTTTGATTTAATTAATCTAAAGCATTATATATTAATTAATAGCAAAAAATTTTGGATTTTATTCATGTATAATTTGGTAAGGGCTTAGATAGCTTGTAGAAGGATAGAAGAATGAATGTGACTATATTGCAATTTTGATATCCAAGTGCATTAGCAAGTTGAAGAAAGCAAACTCAAGAAAAGGGAATAATTTAAAGAACAAAAGCAAGGTACAACAAGGATTATAATGAACAAAATTTAATTTCTTTAAATTAGAATTTTGAGCAGACCTAAGCAGAGTTATTGATCATATTTTGGAGTAAAATTGAGCAGAATTATTGATCAATTTTTGAAATAGACTTGAGCAGATATTTGATCATATTTTAGAGCAGAGATACAGTGCAGCGTAGAGGTTATTTTTTCTACTATTGTAAAGTCTAGCTAGACTAGGGCTACCTTTAAAATGTAATAAATATGAGACATATGAAATAAATAAACTTAATGAATATGAAGGACATTTTGGCCATTTGAAGCTTCCAACACTAGTATATCATTCTCTATTTGTTAATAAAAGTATGTGCCTTTAGATCTGAGGTTGGTGCATCAAGGATATTGGTGTCTCCTATGGGTTGGTATCCACAAAATTGTATAATGGGATTGGTGTCTCCTATGGGTTGGTGCCCATGAACTTGCACAAGGATATTGGTGTCTCTTGTGGGTTGGTGCCCACAAACTTGTATAAGGGGATTGGTGTCTCTTGTGGGTTGGTGCCCACAAACTTGTATAAGGGGATTGGTGTCTCCTGTGGGTTGGTTCCCATGAACTTTTATAAGGGAATTGGTGTCTCCTATGGGTTTGTGCCCATGAAATTGAAAAATGGGATTGGTATCTCCTATGGGTTGGTGCCCATAAAATTTATTAAAGAAATAAAAGCAATATTTTTTCATGGTTTTATCCCGAAAGGGTCTTTCCATGTAAAAATATTGTCTCTTATGTGTATGGAAATTATGTATTGATTTATTATTACATTCATAATATTGTAGTTATTTTTTTGGAAGGAAAATTTTTATCGTATACTATTCACCCCCTCTCAGTATAAGCATATGTTTCTTCAATTGGTATCAGATTGGGTTCCTTCGTAAAAGCCTAACCGCTTGAAGGAAGATCTTATAAGAATACACATGGCTTACCAAGAAGGTTTTTTGTCAAATAGGGCTCCATTATTTTATGGGATTAACTATGCTTTTTGGATCATGACGATGCAAACCTATTTTATGGCAGATGGATACGATATATGGCAATCTATTTTGGATGTGTTCAAACCACCTGCAACCCCTACCATGGATCAAAATGGCAAGAAACCATTTGAAAACAATGCCAAGGTAATGAATGCAATATTAAGTGGGTTATGTGAAGTAGAGTTGTGAAATTTATGCAATGTACCTCAACAAAAGAAATATGGGACAAGCTACAAAGAACACATTAAGGAGATGACACGGTTAAAATGGAAAAACTTCAAACCCATAGGAGGAAGTTTGAAGACTTGAAGATGAAATATGAGGAAGATATTTCTAGATTTTTTCTTTGCATTGATGAAATTGTCAACACCATTCATGGACTTGGAGAAAGTATTGATGACTCTAAGATTTTTCAACAAATATTAAGGTCACTTCCCATGAGGTTTGATGCAAAGGTCTTGGTGATTGAAGAAATGAAGGATCTTAAAACCTTAAGAATGGATGAACTACATAGAATTATTACAGCCTATGAGATGAGGACTGAAAAATATTAAATATCCAAATGGGAGGTCACATTTAAATCTTCAAAGAAGTCAAAGAATAAACAACCAAAGTGAAGTGAAGCATCAAGTAGCAGAGAAGAAGCTAACTTTGAGTGAAGAAATAAGAAGGGACAAAGAAAACACAAAGGTAAGCATACTGTAAAATATTTTAATTGTGGTAACATTGGTTACTATGCAGCTCATTGCCCACAAGATGGAAGTAGTAGCAATGAAGAATAAGAGGAATACAAGAAAAATAAGGAAAGAAAATTTTATCATGAAAAGAAAAAGAGGCACGATCAAAGCAAGCATGAGAAGATATTTCAAAGGCATAAGAAGAGTCTTTATGTTGAGGAAGCAAGTAGTTCTTCCAATAGTAGTTATGAAAGTCTCTTCGATAGTGAAAGAGAATAAATCCTATTTTTGGCCATGGAGGTGAAAGAAGATGCTCATATTGTTGAAAAACAAGAAGAGGAGAAAGATCCAGAAAATGAAGAGGAAGCCATAGTTGACATAGAATAGGAACTTGTTTTTGCTCTTAAAGAGTTAAAAAGGCTTATAAATAAGAACTCAAGATTGAAGACTCAAGTACAAGATGGTAAGAAGACAAAGGTAAAGCTTTCATAAGATCTCACCAGCTTAAATCTGCTTGAGGATGCCATTCTTGCTCAACCTTAGCTCAGGAGGCTTTACTTCATCATATTCCTCCAAAATCTATCTTTGATTCAGCCAATTCTTCCCTCATCAAACCCTTTCAAGATGAAGAAATAAAATTAGCCATGTTATCCATGAGTCCTAACAAATATCCAGGCCTTGATGGTTTCCCCCCATGTTTCTTCCAAATCTTCTAGGACATTGTTGGCTCTGATGTTTGTTCCATAGTCAAATATTTCCAATCTACCAAAAGGATATTGTGCGGGTTCAATTCTACTTTCATAGCTCTCATACCAAAAAAACCTAGCGTCCAATTCCTTAGTTGACTATAGACCCATAAGCCTCTGTAATGTTGTCTACAAAATTCTCACCAAGATCTTGGCTACTAGAATGAATTCTATTTTTCCATCCATTATTGACCCCTACCAAGGAAGCCCCATTCAGGGTAGGTCTATCCTCAATGGAGTCATATCCATTCATGAAGCCCTCCATTCAGCCTCTAAGACCAAAAATCCTACCTGTGTCCTCAAAATTGATATGAAAAAAGCTTATGATAGAGTGAAATGGAATTTCCTCCTAGCCATCCTTCATAAATTTGGCTTCCACCCACATTGGATTGATCTCATCAACAATTGTATCTCCTCTTCTTGGTTTTTTATTCTCATAAATAGATCCCCTACAGGTTTTTTTCAAAGTAGTAGAGGGCTCAGGTAGGGAGATCCCATATCCCCAATGCTATTCATTATCCTGGTAGAAACATTAGGCAGAACCATCCAGGTAGGGAGGTGAAAGAAGATGCTCATATTGTTGAAAAATAAGAAGGAGAAAGATCCAAAAAATGAAGAGGAAGCCATAGTTGACATAGAATAGGAACTTTTTTTTGCTCTTAAAGAGTTAAAAAGGCTTATAAATAAGAACTCAAGATTGAATACTCAAGTACAAGATGATGAGAAGACAAAGGTAAAGCTTTCATAAGATCTCACCAACTTAAAAGTGAAAATTGAAGAGGCAAAGCGAATTGAAGAAGGTATGGTTGAGTAGTTAAAGGTAAAAGAGTTGGAATGTGAAAAATTGAAACATGAAATTGTGTCTCAAAGGAAGGAAGTGGAAGAATCTAATGAGAAACTACATCAGTTTGAGAAAAGCACAAAAATAATGGATGATATTATCAAAGCATAGATATCTTCAGTTATAAATACTGAAATTGGTTTTGAAGAAAGTTAAGATAAACAAAATGCGAAGTCAAGCTCAAAAGGAACAAAGGCATCAAATAAAATAATTAAAGAAGATCCTAATACCTATGTTGACGTGTTGAGAAGTGAAAGCATCAAGAAGTAAGAAAACAAAGCATCATCATAGAATAAGGTCCATCACAAAAATAGCAATGAGAGATCCATGCGGTAATATCCTCCAAGGAAATAATACAAGTTTCAATATTTATTCTGGGGTTATTGTTTTTCATGTCACCAATTTGGTCATAAAGATATAAATTGTAGGGTCCATGCTAAGAATTATTTTGGCTTCACCAAAATGAATTTTAATTCATTTGCACCTCTCATGGATTACAACATCATTTGTTCCAATTGTAATAATTTTGGGCATACACCTAGATGGTGTAGAATGGTGTTTCTTGAACTTCTGAAATCTAGTAAGGAGGATGGTAAAATTGTTCAAAAGGATATACCCTCCAAAGTTTGGAAAAATAAAATAGAACAAGAAAAGGAGCATAGTAAATTGGGAGTAATTTCACTCCCATATCATCATTGATATATCAGTAAGAGCAATTAGTAAGGGGACGTTGTCAAGTGTCTTATTATTTAGCCCTAAGAAGCCTTTGCCATTGATGTCAAAGGGGGATAAGTTTAGAATTTTAGTAAGGGGGAGTCAGGGGGAGTAGATTGTGACCCTGTTATAGTAAAGGATAGTTTCATTACAGGGTTACCATCAATGACAAAGGGGGATATTTTTAGAATTATTGAGTTGTCATTGATGTCAAAGGCCGACTTGGTTGATAGCAAACAATGGATGAATTATTCAAGGAAAATATATTTTCTTCAAGGGTGATGTAATATCAAAAGGTTGAAATATAATGAAATATTTAAATTAAAGATTTAAATATTTCTAATGTGTGCAATGGGCAAAGGTTGAAATATTATTATTGAAGTGGAAAATATTTACCCTTTCCTAAGGTTGAAATATTATTGAGGTGGAAAATATTTACCCTTGCCTAAGGTTGAAATATTATTATTGAGGTGGAAAATATTTACCCTTACCTAAGGTTCAAATATTATTATTATGAGTGTATGAGTTGATTAAGATTTAAATATTATATTAATGTGAGGTGGGCCGACCTTGTGGAAGTAAAAATATTTGCATATATATACAATACCGAAGTTCATTTTCAAAGACAAGAAATCAATGAATATCTTCGATACATCTGAGCAACGATGAGAGGACACAGTAGTGGTGCAAAGGAGAGGCCATGGAATCAGTTGAAGGATGTCGCATATAAGTGCATATTAGGTTGAATTTATGGCTAGAATTCATTTTGATTGAAATGTTTTTTGATATACAAGCACCAGATATAGGGTAGCAGTATGAACTTAAGCATTGATAAAGATATTTCATGATAGTCAAAATCATCGAGCGTAGAAGAAAAGAGTGAGTGGTAGGTCAAACTGGTGGAAGTTTTTGGTAGAAGAAGCCAAGGTTTTTTTGTTGATTGATCTGCAACATGATCATGGAGAGCATGCACACAGAAAGAGAGGACAAAGTAGGAGTGGTCATGGAGTGCATGTATTGCTTAATGTATGTGTGGGGGTATTGAAGTAGTGTCGAAACATAGGTATCATTACGTTCAAGTGCATCGAAATGGAAGAGTCAAATATTTGATAGAAGAAAACGTACAAAAATCCCTCACTTAATACATACAAGAGAGACATTGAGGCATCACATTTGAGGCATTCATTAGATCATATCACCGCCATATGTATCACATAGAGATGTCAAAGATATTGTAGAATACTATCATCTAACACACTAAAGTTGAAGCATCATTGGAAGGAGCATGCGGTATGCACCGTGAGAGGAGCATAAGGGCAGTGTTGGTTTAGCATTGAAGGAGTATGAAATAATCATAACTATTACAAAGGACATCAAAGAGACATCAAGGGAAGACGTTGGTCACATAACATCGGAGGGTTACATTGCACATTGGACAATATCAAGCACATGGCCAGGACATCTATGTTACAGCAAAAAAAAGTTTTTTAAGGATCACATTTGAAGTCTATAGCGCACAAGTTAAGATATTGATCAAAGGGTAAAGATTTACCATTGGAAAATCTTGAGAGATACAACATGATGGCAATATTGGACAACATCAAGCACATAGGAGGAGTTTGAAGTATCGTTGGAGGATGTTGTTTAGAATACCACTGTTGTCCACTCTGGAAGATTTTGGAGGTAAGGTTAAGAAAATATTTATTTGTTCTTCTAAGGTAAAATTTATAAGGAGAAGTCATAAAGTTAATTCATTAGGAGGAATAAGGAGCCTTGGTATTTATAGGGTTTGATTTGATTAATCTAAAGCATTGTAGATTAAATAATAGCAACAAATATTGGATATTATTCATGTATCATTGGGTAAGGGCTTGGATATCTTGTAGAAGGATAGAAGAATGAACATGACTATATTGCAATTTTGTGCATTAGCAAGTTGAGGAAAGCAAACTCAAGAAAAGGGAAGAATTAAAAAAATAAAAGCAAGGTACAACAGAATTATAATGAGCAGAAATTGATGTCTTTAAATTAGAATTTTGAGCAGTACCTAAGCAAAGTTATTGATCATATTTTGGAGTAGACCCGAGCAGAATTATTGATCAATTTTTGAAGTAGACTTGAGCAGATATTTGATCAAATTTTGGAGCAAAGACCGTGTAGTGTAGAAATTAGTTGTTCTACTATCGTAAAGTCTAACTAGAATAGGGCTACCTTTAAAATTTAATAAATGTGATACATGTGGAAGCAATAGACTTAATAAATGTGAGATATGTGGAAGCAATAGACTTACCATTTGAAGCTTCCAATACTAGTATAGCATTCTCAGTTTGTCAATTAAGGTTGGTGCCTCAAGGATATTGGTGTCTCTTGTGGGTTGGTGCCCATGAACTTGTATAAGGGGATTGGTGTCTCCTGTGGGTTGATGTCCATGAAATTGAACAAGGAGATTGGTGTCTCCTCTGGGTTGGTACCCATGAACTTGTATAAGGGGATTGGTGTCTCTTGTAGGTTGGTACCCATGAACTTGTATAAGGGGATTGGTGTCTCTTGTGGGTTGGTCTCAACAAAATTGAAAAAGGGGATTGGTGTCTCCTATGGGTTGGTGCCCATGAAATTTATTGAAGAAATAAAAGCAATATTTTGTCATGGTTTTATCGCAAAAGGGTGTTTCCACATAAAACTCTTGTCTCTTATGTGTATGGAAATTGTGCATTGATTTATTATTGCATTCATAATATTGTAGTTATTGTTTTTAAAGGAAAAGTCTTATCTTATATAGTTCACCCTCCACCCCCTCAATATAAGCATGTGTTTCTTCAATATGACATAATTTATGAAGTCAAAAACTATGCAAAGGAAGATTCATCTAATGAATCAAATGAACAAAAATAGGGAAAGATTGATCAACAAGATTTTATGCAAAATGGAATAGCTTCAATTGTGTACATATGGTTTGTATATCTTATTAAAGAGATAGACAAACATGATATTCCTTTGTATATCTTATTAAAGAGATAGAAAAACATGATATTCCTAAAAATTGATCACAAAATTACCATATTATATCTATTGTGCACCCATTGCAATCAATATGGTCATGAAAAATGAATTGTTGGAGTTTACATCCATGCAAATATTATGATGGAACAAATCACTCATATTTTTCCTGTCACTTCAAATATAAATATTATACAGACTATGAAAGAATATTGCTTCAAATATTAAACTGTTATCTTTAGAAATTTATTTTAGATAGATCTACTAACATTGAGCTCAAGGTTGATACTTATGAAGGATAGAGAACCAGGTCTTGCCAAGGTATAAAACAAGGAAGAAGGATCAATTCAGATCCACTCAAGACATTCACCATCATGAGAGTAATAAATCACAAAAGACACTTGACACCAAGGAGAAAATAATTGAAAAATACAAGAAGCATTGATATGCAAACTTTAGCAATATAAAAAGAACAAGATCAAGTTGAAGATTCCATAATTTGGATTATGTAAATGTATCCTCCAATATACATATCTAGATTACTTCATGTACAAGTTATCTAGTTAATTCATGCAATGTAATAAATGCACAATTTTCAATGTGCAAGTTGTCAATGTGTAAGTTGTCTCTTGCTTAGCTAGATAGAGTGTTGGCCAAGTATCCTATTTTACCTATATAAGGATGACCTCTTAGATAGATAGATAAGAGAGCTAGGGGATATAGTCGGATAGCATTGCTTAATGGATAGTGTAGTTATGTGCCTCACCAGTCATTGGTGATGGGAACAATGTAGATCAGTAGCTTTGTTAATGGAGTAATAATTTCCTCCATAGCTACATTGTAATATTTTATATGATTTATATTTTTAGTATACTTCATTCATCTAGAAAATTTACTTTCTTTCATGTTATTCTACATCTTGTGATTGTTATCTCCCAAGGCTCATTCATAAAAAGCTAACAGATTAACCCCATAATTTAATGGACTTGATGACCTCAAGGATTCAAGCTTTGTGATGGTGCTCTTTTGTTTCTTTTTTTAGTGCTCTTTTGTATTTTTATTTTGTTTTATACCTTTTCTCTTTTTCTCTTTTTTTTGAATAGCTTGTCCTTTTGTCGATCCTCAAGTTTGGATCATGCAAATGATAGGATGAGCAGGGAAAACCATTTGCTTAACAACAAGGCTTATGCAAGGTGTTGTCCTTACTATACTCAAAATTTGCTTAGTGTTGCAGATGCATGATTGATCCATGAAATAATGCAATTTAACTAGGGGAAGTTTTGAGATACTTTAGAATTTGATGGTGTTCAATAAAAGGTTGATTGGACTAATTATAAATGGTTGAAAAAAAAAAACTTATGGTTACCATGCAACTGATAATAGAATTAAACACTATGGTAGTCATGCTAATGAATGTACATTTAACTCTTTAGTGGTTTACAGTATGCAAAATATCGTGTGCATATGTACAAGCTAAGTTATATGCTAACATGACAACAAAAAATGCAATAGAATGGAAGTATGGGTGAGTGACATGATGGAATGCTTATGATTGCAAAAAATACTAACCGATTTTTGAGTAAGAAAACCAAGTGAGATAGTTTAATGCAAATTCATGAATATAAATGTTTGTCCCAATTGATATGGATGAATCTTGATGATGTATATGGATGCATTTGCTGAGTTAATTTAATTCCCATGTTTGGTGGTATCAATTTGATTGATGAGTGTGGATGCATTTGAACATGAAGTTCATTGCTGGTGGTTGGTGGTATCAACATGATTGATGAGGGTGTATGATGATGGAAGAAGCTAGAAAGTGAGCCTAGGAAATGGATGGGAAATAGAAAGAGAAGAAAGAAAGAAGATAAGTTGTAGAAGAAATGGAAGAATAAAGGAAGGAATTATAACCAATTAGAGGTATGTAGCCACTCAAAGTGTGACCATACAAAAATGATCAGGAATAGGAATAGAGAAATATCAAGAAGATAAGAAGAAAATAGGACCAAATCAAAGGTATGTAGCCACTCTTAGTGTGACCATACAAAATTGATATAGATCCAAATGAGATAGAGGTGGAGAGAATGGGAATAGAAGGTAAAGGAGAAAAGAGTAAAATAAAATGCAATATACGTTACTGATGGACAATTTTGGTTTGTTTACCTTTTAATTATTATTTTTATTGTTTTCAAACTTTGTAAAATTGAAAAAGCATCATAGAATGATGATGGGTGAAGAAGCGAAGTGAATGTGAATCAAGTGTAGAATGCACGAAGTTGAATGATGTTGAGAGGATAGGCTCCTCAATTCCTTCAATATTGTCTAAAAAATAGGCACCGAAACCAAATTTGTTTATGATTATAAAAGGTCCTAACCATTTTGGCAAAAAATTATCATGAAGATGTTATGGTTGGTTGGTGTTTTTCTGATTATCTTTGAGGACCAAATTTCCAATTTGGAACTCTCATTGATGGATCTTATTATGATACACATGTTGAAGGTGATATTGATAAGTGTATGTGTGTTCAATAGCATTAATGTGATGCTCATATAGAAGGGTAAGCTGATCTAATCGGGCTTGATGAGTGGTATCATCAGTAATGAAATATTGTAGGAAGATCCTTAAAGAAGGAATCTCTAGCTCTAAGGGAATAATGGATTGTACACCATAAAATAGTGAGAATTGTGTTGCCCTAGTAGGTTTTCTCATGATATTTTGGTAGAACCAAAGTGCTAAAGGATTTTAATTATGCCAATAATAATGCAATTCCATAACAATTTTATAAAAAATGGCACAAATCGTTTTATTTGTAGTTTTTACCTAGTCATTACCCTAAAGGTAGTATGGCATTGAATATATATGTTGGATATTATATTTGTCACACATAGCATGAAAATTTGTGTTCTTGAATTATGTACTATTATCAGAAATGACCTTTGAAGGAATACCAAAATGATAGATGATATGGTGTGTAATGAACTCAACAATTTTATGTCGAGTCATTTGGCTAAGAGGAATCACCTCAACCCACTTTGTGAAATATTTGATGGCGGTAAAAATGAATTTGTGATTGCCAAAAGAAGTGGGTGTAATTTTTCCAATGAGATACAAGCCCCATTGATAAAATGGCCACATGGATTGGATAGGCTATAAAGCCTGAGATGGTAGATGTGTGAGGTTGGTATGCTATTGATATTTGATGCACTTCTTGACATATGTACAACAATCGTGCTCCATGGTGGGATAGTAATAACCCATATGAAGGATGCACTTTGTAATGGAAATACCACTAAAGTGGACACCATAGGTGCCATCATGGGAAGCCATAATGACATGGTGAGCTTCTTGTGCTTTGAGATAGCATAAAAAATGTCATTGTAACAATGTTTGGCTTGGCTTGAATGAAATTGGTGTTGGCGGTAGAATAAGTTTTTTGTAGTGCAATAGACTTTTTATGGATAAATTATATAGGTACACGAGTGATTTCATCATGTGGATTTTATGATATCAAATACCAAGAGAAGTCATCATATTCAAAAAATGATTGGTTGATAATGGGGTAGCATCAATGTCTACTCGAATTGGTCTTGGAGTTGATCAACCACATGCTTATATTGCTTGAGGACTAGGCATTGACATTGGAAAATACCCTTTACTTGATTAACAATGAGTATAGAATCACCCTAGATTTATAATTTAATTATGTACATAGCAAGTATTGTCTTAATTCATGCAATAAAAATCTAATTTGAATAAATGGAAAGGTACTCCTTTGGTGTAAAGAAGATAATCCTAGAATTAAAATCTCATTCATAGTGAGATCCATCAAAGAAGAGGGTGAGGTATACATTTATCTCATGTTCCACCTATTGTTCAACTTCGTAAGTATAAAACAAAAAGTCATCTAGGAGCTCAGTGAAAAGTGGTTTATCATTAGGTAAAGGAGCTTTGATGAGATGGTCAATGATGACCTGAACTTTCATGGATTTTGAATAATGAATTCAGAATCAATTTCAGTAAGTAGCATGATCAATTTGGTTGTTCAACTATAGCTTCTACCAACTATGTATCTAATGGGATTATTGTGGGCGATAATATAAGTTGTATGGTTGAGCATGCAGTGACACAATTTCTTTATGGCAAAGACTAATGCAAGAAAAAGTTTCTCCATGTAAGCATACCATGTTTCATAACTTACTAATGTGCAGATTATGTAATAAATTGTCTATTCTTGGTAGGTCTTATTTTTATAAGCCAAAAATATGCCCAACACAAAATTTATGGTAGATATATAGATGAAAAGGAAATTCGAGGTAATGCAAAGATAATATAGGCAATGAAGTGAGGTAGGTCTTGATGTCATCAAAGATAACTTGAAACTCATGGTCCCAATTGAATACTACTCCTTTCTATAAAAGGCGGTTGAATGAATTGCATTTATTTGACAGTTGGGAAATGAAGCGATAAATCACTTGAATTTTGCCTTGCAAGATGTGCAATTGTTTGAGATTGGTAGGAGGTGGCATAGCGATTATAGCCTTGATATTATCTGGGTCAACTTTGATTCCATGCATAGAAACAATGAATCCAAGAATCTTGCTTAAGGTAACACCAAAGACATAGTTTTTCGGATTCAAACATACGTTGTGCTCAAGAATTTGGTCAAAAATTTTGTGCAAGTCATCAATATGTTGATGACGTGTATGGGATTTTGCCAATAAATCATCCACATAATATTCCATGATTTTATGCATATAATAATGAAATATATAGGTCATGGCACATTGATATGTAGTGCTTGCATTATTAAGTCCAAATAGCATGACCTTGTAATAGAAAGTCCTTAATGGAGTAGTAAAAGATATTTTATGTTGATCATCAGGATTAACCCACATTTGGTTGTATCTCAAAAACCCATCCCTGAGATATAACATTTCATGACCTATTGTAGAGTCAACCAGTGTATCAATATTGGGAAGGGGGAAGTTATCTTTAGGATATATTTTATTTAAATCTCTAAATTCTATGCATATTTGATTCCCTCCTTTGGGTTTTATTATGGGGACCATGTTAAAAATTCATCAGGGTAATCAATCGGTTGGATGAATCCCATGTCTAGGAGATTTTTTGTAATTTCTCCTTGACCATTAATGCAATCATAGGATGCATCTTTTGAAGTTTTTGCTTGATAGGTTTGGCGCTATCATCAAGTGTAAGGTTGTGGAAAACCAAATATCGATCCAAACTTGGCATGTCAATATATGACCATGCAAAAACTTTATTATACTCTTTTAGAAGTGTTGTAAATATTTCTCTTTCTTCTATGGAGAGGCCCTTACCTAGTTTGACAATGTGAGGATTTGAAGTATCATTTCCAATGTCAACATCGATAGTATCCTCCACAAGCATGTAGAAATCATATTCAAGTTGAGCATGTATGAGGATGATATGTAAGTCCTCTATAACCTTGGGTAGAGGAAGCTTATCATCATGAGTGATTTTTGTGTTATGGACACAGTAAGCCTAAGAAGGGGTGGAAGAAAATGGAGCATTAATGGAATGTAGTAAGTGCTTGAATGGAAGAAAATCCTTCAAATAAGGTTCTAAATATATGTGGTAAAAATTGATATAATCAATATTATTACATATAACCCAATCAGGATGGGTATTGTAATGAATTGGAACAAAGAGATCTAAAGATATCATGTTCATCGACATGGTGGAAGTGGGAGAGGATGGCAAATTGGTAGTTGTATCAAATGAGGATGAAAATATAGGTTGATTTAAATGAGGCCAAAAATTTATGGGTAGATATTGAGGATAGCGAGGAGACAATTAAAATTGACATTTATTACATGAGTGAGAGTATGGATAAACAAATGATGAAAAAGTGGGAGTGGGAGTGACATCTAGTGGGAATGACATAAGTGATAATATCATGAAATATTGAAGGAGATCCTCAATGGTATAAGTAGAAGGAATGACATATTGTGAAGAATATTAGAAGAAGTGATCAGGAATATCAATGATAGAATGAGGTGATAGGAGGTCACTTTGAAAACAAGATTCAAGTTCGACATCATACCCATCCTCTAGAGAATCTAGAGAAATATGAGGAAGGTCATCTTCTAATACATGGAGAGATGTGTGTTGATAACCCAAGATAGATTTATCTCCATGTTATTGATAAAGTGGGTTGATAAAATTTCTAGACCCCTATTAAAAGAGACCCATACCAAACCCTTGCTAGTGGAAGTTATGGAAGTAACGTTTAGCAAAATTAGGGTTTGATAGATAATCGATATTGCTGCAAAACTTGTCCTTAGATAATGTAGCTTGGATGTGGAGGAAGATGTATCAACACCCACATAGATGAAGTTTGTGCAATTTGTGGGTGGGCCAAGAGGGATGATAATACCAATTATGAGTGGAGCATTGTGAGGGTAACCGAAGTCGTGAATGGATTAGATGTTGGGAGGAGAGACATGAGCATTGTGTATATCATATTCTCCTAGATCGATATTGGTCATGAGTATAGAAACATGTGGAATTCCATAATTATCATGGTGGGGGGATAACCCTTGGTATGGTGAAGAAGATGATGTTTGTGAATTTGGAGGGAGTAAAATAGAAAGAAGAGTCATAATGGATAGTGGGGTCTAATTGAGTTGGGTATTGAGTCAAGTAATGTGTTGTTCCCATAAATGAAACTCAGTTAGAGTTGACAAGATAGGATTATTGGCATGGGGGAATTGTGACATGAAGGATTTGACGAGTTGTTAGGGCATAGGTCAAAGCAAGAGAGATCTATAAATATTTGTGGGTGAATGGGGAAAATGGTTGGGGGTGTTAGGCATGGTGTTAACGTACACAAGAGGTTGTAACCCGATATGGGTTGAGCATAAATATGGCTTCAAGGCATGTTGAAGAGGTGAAGTAGAAAGAGGTCTTGATGATGGATAAGATAGGGGTTACAAATGTGAAGCAAGATGACTAGAATTATTTACATATGTATTGGAAAAAGAAGGGATAGATAGGATTGAAAAATTTGATTGAATGGAAGATGAAGTGGATGATTGGTCAAACATAATGGGTTGTAGTGCAATAGGTATGAATTGAGTAGAATATGATGGTGAAGTTGACAATGGAACGATTGCATTGTAAAATTGGAAGGGATCATCATTTACCTCAATGCGATGGACTTGGCCATCATGAAGATAATTCAAGCAGTGATGTAGCATGGAAGGGACACATTGCATGTCTTGAATCCATGGGTGTTCAAGGAGGATTTTATACTACATTTATCCCTCAATAACATGACATAGGGTGGGTATCATCTTAATGCCAACCTAAATGGGTAAGACAATAGAACTAGCTATTTTGCAAATGGAACCATTGAATGCTTGTAGATCTAAAGTAGGCATAGTGATATGAGTAGGTGGAATGTTGAGATATTGCAATGAAACAATAGAAATAATGCTTATATAATACCTTGTGTCAATCAAGATGCACTTATAGGTAGTGTTGGGGTCTGAATGGACATCAAGAAAAAATGAACTATGATTATAAATATATGACTTATGGGATGCGCATTCCTATTAATCAAAGCTCAAACCCTAACATTGGATGGATCAAATATTGCTTCAATCCAACCTCCAGAGTAGGTTGGTATACCTTGTCAACTAATTCAGGTGTTGACTCAATTAAGCTCAAATAAAATTGTAATTTTAGGGATAGAAATGAGATAAGGGTTAGAAAACATTTGAATGAATAATGTCTAGATAAATATAATGGTATTGAAAAATATTAAGAATCCGCTGATCAATCACATTTACAGTATGCCACATTTAGGACTAACAACATTCAAAACTTATTATCTTCACCATTAAAATAATGAAATACTTAGAGAACTATTTCAAACATCTAAAATACTAATAATCCAAATAGCAGAATAAGATCAACACTTAGAATAACAAAAATAGAAGTCCTCTGCAGTATTTTTTTAGTCATGAACCATTCCAAGTTGTTCCAAATCAGCACTCCAATATCAACAAAATTGACTAATCATAATATCAGTAGCAAATGTATGCATAGAATAAACTCACAATTGATGAAGACAAAATCTAGAGGAAAACATCCAATTAATGCTCCTTCTATTGATTTCTCAACAATTTATAGTAATATATTAGGCAAACACTCTAAAGCCAACCTTTAATAATTAAGGTTTGACCTCTTTATATAGATTTTTACAATAAGAGTAAAATACTGGAAATATTACAAGGATCTTCTTACCAGATCAGCCGAATGCTGAGATGGTGACTTCTTGTTGGTTTTCAAGAAATAGTCAAGCTCTGCTCCATGGACACTACAATTTTGAGCTCTTCAATTTGTTTGGCTTCCAACCAAATTCCATAGTTGGAATGGTTACAGGTCAATCTGGATCATCCTTTTTTCTTGAGAAGACTTCTCATCCATTGATCTGCAACTAAAATTGTAGGTGAATCTTGATTCTAATGATGCTTGATCTACCTTGGTTCTTTCCACTGTAATCCATAGGTTTTACTGAAGCCTCTTCTTCTTCGGAATCTGCTACTCTAAATTTTTGTGGGATGGTTTTGACTAATTTGATCACAAAATGGGAGTTCTAACTTAAACAATATCACCCTTCGAAATCCACTACTTTAGTTTTTTTTGGGTCAGGTTTGACCAGTTTGACTATGAAATTATTATTTCATGTCAGCCTCGGGTGGATTTAAACACTACTTTACATCCTGACATCTAGAATCCACAACTTCAATCTTCGCTAAGCCTTGTTTGACTGCATTGACTACAAATTTTACCTTCTAGCAGAATTTAACCTTGTTGATACTTAGCAGATATTCTTTTTGATACTTCATATTTTTTCAAACTTGTTATTCTTGTGGGCTTTCTCTATGAAAATTGACATTGTGTTGAAATCACCCTTGCAAATTTTGCAACTTCAAATTTCGTTGAGCTTCGTTTGGCCACGTTGATCACAAATTTTTCATTGTATCACATGTGAGCATAAAATATATAGGGCTCTTCTTCAGCTTCTTATTGGGTATCTTCCTTTTCATAACTCTACTCCTCCAAAGTCCACTAGTTCCCTCTTTTATTGAGTTGACTATGGATTTTACCTACAATAGATTTTTCATATTATAACTCCTCAGTGCAAAAATTACACTAATTCATCCTTCAACCTTCCATTAGCTTCTTATAGATTCTATTGGGTGTCGTCTGATCTATGGAATGTGTACCTCAGTGGAATTTTATACTATCCTTAAGATTTTTCACCTCATAGCCAAAATTCAAATATTTTTCTAAGTATGTGGCCTTTTTGGGTCTACATTTTGGTGCCTCTCAGGGAACTTTGCTCACAAATGTAAGGAACTCAGAGCCTTATCCACTTAAAATTCTAGTAGAATTTGAGGTAAAAAATGATGCAATTGTGAAGGATGGAAGGGATGATCAAAAAGGGAAGGGAAGGATGATAGACCTAGGATCAAGAAGATCAAAAGAGAATAGAAAATTGATGAAAATGACATGAGATTTAATCAAAAAATAGCAAAGTGAGGTAAAATAAACCTCATAATACATATGAAATGGTGGCGATTGGACAAATCTAGGAATAAGACAAAATGTGACAACCACTTTAATGCAACAGGAAAAACCTAAAGGAAGAATGAAATGGTACTTTTTATAGGTGGATAATAGAAATTAGCACTAGAATGTTAGGGGACTTAAGAAAAGGGGAAATAAATGAAGGGAAATGGAGCTACTAAAAAATAGGGAGCCATGCACCACCACTTTACATGTATGTGTACTCCATCATGGTACAAGCTCCATATGCATAATCCATCGAGGCACAATATTGCTTCCAAGATAGGTAGATTACTAATAATGGAAACCTCTTTTTTTATTTTCTTACGATATTTAGTAAGAATGAACAATATTTTCTCCATTTGAGTGATATCTCCTCTGTTGTATGTAGCTAGTTGATTGTACCTCATATCAATCTTCAAACTACTTTCAAACTAGTATTATTCTTTTTATAAGCCTAAGAAGGCATAACATCAAATGATAATGTGAAGATCCTAATTTTAGATCTAGAAAGTACTCAACTCACTTCATCTAACATTCTTTATCTCACTATGTCCTTCACATTAGTCAATTTGGGTTGTTTCACACTAGGTATTATTTAGAGCATTCTCATGAAGCCTCTAGTTTGACTATCTAGTATCCACTAGGCAACAGAGTCAGAAGACCTCATAATGAATTAAACCATCAAAATATCAAAACTTTTATGCCATACTCTCTGCCATGGATGTTATCCTTTGAATTTAATCCCAAATTATCCTTAATTTTCTTTAGAATAATATACAAAATGGTAAGGGTTGGCGCTTTCACATGATACTTCCTATGCCTTATTATGCAAGTTGTAGTCAACCATTTTATTTAAGTATTGACTATGTACGCAAAATGTGGCACGTGTGATTGTGCCTGGATTTAAATATTTCTCATGCTTCTATCCTATGAATCTACAATGTTCAGATCAAATGGCTCTAAAATTGTACTTTTCCTTAAAGCTTTTGCCATGTGATTGGTAAATATCATTTGTTTGAATGTGATGATGGCCTAATCCTTCATATCTTGTGTCATAGAGATCAATTTCCACCTCTCTGACTTGTGCCTTTTGGAAATATCTCTCCCATCTATAGGTCATAGCCATGGGATTTATATTAGAACAATCATGCCTCTGATGACATGGACCCTTTATTTCTTCCTCCATTGCTTCTTTCTGAGCATAGTTGTTGGACCCAAAAAAATTGCTTCTTGATGCTTCTTGAGTCAACAAAAGGATCTCTCTAACAAATATTAAATTAGAGAGGCATCCTATCAATTGGACTTTCTAGATGAGGGCTTAAGTTCCCGCATGATCATGTACCATAGGTGGAAGGTTGGTGCACAATTGCTTGTAATCCTTGATTATAAATGGGTGAATCTCCTAACTCGCAACCTCAACACTACTCTTTTCTCCAAATATGTAGATGTTGTTAATCTCCTGCTCAAGATAAAACATAAAAGGTTCAATTGAAGACTTGAAAATTTTGATGCCAAATAGCGGAGGAATATCAATGACCGTGATATATAGTACCATGAATAAGTTAGGAAATACCCACAACATCATTACAAGACTTTTTATAATGCTAATAAAATTAATGAATTTCCATCTAAACTATAGATATTTGGACTCCACCCTTTGAAAAACTAGCTCCAAACCTTTACATACTTGGAAATGCCTTACAGGTACTTCAGTTCCTAGTCATACTAGGCAATTGTGCACAATTCCCTTTTCAACAACAATTAACATGTAGCATGGGACACACTATCTCTCATAGAGACCTAGAGTGTTACTCTCAAGTATTTTTCTACTTCCTCTAGGTAAAACCTTCAAATAAAATCAGCCAAATCAACCCTTGGATGTACCAAAAAATCTTGCCTCAAGCCTTGCTCTATCTGAGATGGCTCATAGAACATGCCCTAAAATTAATGCACCTTTTCCATTCATTTTTCCAATGTTATTGCAGGAAAATATAAGTCTCTTAGGGCTTCAGTCCTCCTTTCATTCAAATATTTTCTTACTAAGATATGATCCTGCATTTTTCCTTCCTCGTCTTGAGTGGTATTTTGTAATGCAGTGTGAATAACACCAGTATTGTTCCTTAGAAAACCTGCATAAGTACCACATATTATTACATTGCTTAGATAGCCATAATCCGAATCCACCATCCACCCAGGACTGAATGAGAAAATTGGTTTTGAGAGTGAACTAGCACTATTAGTGTCGTCCTTGTGTTTTGGATACTGATCTTCTCCACTCTCTTCCTTGGACCAACCTTCAACTAGCCTTGGATTGAAATCAAGATAGGGATTGGGAGTCAGTGTTGTTGCCTTATCAGGAGGTAGTTCATTCCTTCTCCCATAGTCCTAGGAATACTGCACTATTTATTTCGACTCTTGGCTGGAAATTAGTGGGCTAATCCATTGAATTTATAACAACCCATCACTGGTCCTTTTCTTGGATCACAACTCTACTTCTTTAATATTTCCAATACTTGACGGGGGTAATAGGGAGATAGAGAAAGAAAGATCCACATTTTTGGGAGAATATTTGCCTGTAGTGATTAACATATTTCCTGTCCTCATGGCCTCTTGGAATACTTACAGGAACCCTCTTACTTTGGACTTTTGGATCAGGAGGCTTAAATTAGAATGCAATGCATGGATGTAATACATGTATGCTTGAGGGTGGGAGGGTTGGTATTCTTGTAGAATTCTAGTTCACATTCTTTTAAAATGAACATTGAACTCAGAGATAATTTCTTGAAGGGATTTCTTTATGAACAAAAACTAAGTGAGGAGGATGAAGGGATCCTTAGGGTCCTCAAACTCATCCATAAGGACTATGACTAGATATTACCACATTCTGATACTCCCACAGTCCAAGGTTTTATACCACAACAACACCTTACCTTTTTAAGATAGGACCAACAATATTAACATAACATATTCAAATATAATATTCTATATGGATGACAAGGAAGCTATGTTTTGGCAATGCTCTCTTGCAGTCTTCACTTTCCCTTGATAACTGGGCAAATTCTTAAGGGTAATTTTGGGAATCTCATATAAAATTGGGATTTCTAAGGGGCTGAAGTCATACCATGGGCGATAATGGTGATTAGTCATCAAGATTATGAACTTTTGGAATTAAAATAGGAGCTACATATTTTCAAAGAAAAATTTTAAAGGCAACTGGTTGTAAGATGTGACTTTACTCCTCATCATAGTCACCAAGTGAATTTACTTTCTCTGCTGAATGAGGTCAAGACAATTCACTAAATCTTTTTTTTTGATAGGTAACAAATTATTTACAGCAGGTTTTTTGAAAAGGGTCCCAAAACCTTAAATACAGTAATAGCCGAAGCATTAAAATGAAAACAAAAAATTGGGCCAGACCCGGGGGCCCTGATGACTACTGAAAACATTATGGCACAAAATAACCTTACAAATCTGTAAGCCTTCAAAAAAACATTAGCGTCAGACAGGGGCGACAACCTCCAGGAACAACAAAAAATGAAAACCGAGAACCTTTAGGCTGCTAAAGGCCAGAAGGGCCCTACTAACTGGGCCCTGAGACGTCCTCAAACCGCTCGGACCCTATCACGGGGAAGCCTAGACTCCAGTGTTGACAGCCTGGTCGAAATGATCCTGCATCACGATTTGAACTAGGCCTGCAGGGAAGTGCGAGGACCAGGTGGTGAAATCTTCAACGGTAATGGCTAGATTTGCCATGAAATCACCAGCCCTATTACCTTCTCTGAACACATGCTGAAATGCATGATCGGGGAAGCCCTGAAGAAAGAAGAGGGCCTCCCAGATGGAACTGTGGAATCGCCAAGAGCAAGAATCAGGCCTGCTGGCGGCTTTGATTACGACTTGGGAATCGCCTTCGATGATGATATTTGAGGGGGAGCCCCTGAGGGCCGAGAGGCTACTGAGTAGGCCGTCATCTTTGACAAAATTATTGGTTTGTCTGCCCAGTAGAACCACGAAGGCTGTGATCAGTTCCCCGTTACAGTCTCTGATGACCCCGCCCGCCCTAGAGGCCTAGGGGTTGCCTTTGGAGGTGCCGTCGAAATTGAGCTTAAGCCAACCGAGGGGGGGAGTCCACCTAGTTAGGGAGCATCGGGAGGGGGTGGGAGGGGGAGCAGGGGGGGAAAGTTGAATGTCAAGGGAGGAGAGCAGGGAGGCTTCGCTCGATCGTCGGGGCTCCTCAGAAAGGAGAATGAGGCAGGAATTCTTGGTGGCAAAGGAGACTTCCTTGGTCGCTATCCATTGGGAGGAGCGAGCTGGGAGGAAAAGGCTCGCCTGTTACATTCGAGCCAAATTTTCCAGAGCATATGAGGAAGGCAGGCCTTCCAGAGGAAGTGAAGAAAGGGGTGAGCAAAGGGGGTGGGCCACTGTGACAGGAGATCATAAATGGAATTGGGGGCCGCCCACTGAACGGAGAAATGGGAGAGGATGAGGCCCAAGAATTTGGAGGAGAAAGAATAGTTTATGAAAATGTGATTGGTTGACTCCCAAGAAACATGACAGAGGAAGCATCTATTAGGGATTTGGAAACCCCTCTTAATCAGATTCTCGATCATGAGGATTCTATTTTGAACAGCCACCCAAACAAAATGGCTGATTTTGGGGATCAAATTCTTAGCCCAGACCTGCTGGGTCGGGAAGGTAGTCGCCCCTAGGGTTATCTAAATGTGGTAAGCTAACTTGACTAAAAAAATGCCGCTGGGAGAGCCATGCCACATGCATCTATCACTGTCTCTAAAATATGGGATGACAGTCACACTAAGGATGCGCTGAAGCCTGGCAGCTTGAAGCGAGAACCTGGGGTTCAGGATGGGTTTCCAGATGGTCCGCCCCTGGAACTGGGTCATGTAGTCAGATGCTCTGGGGCCTCAGTCCGCAAGCCCTAGTTTGAGGAGGAGGAGCTCCCTATCTGAGCTCAGGGCATCGTCAAGAATCCACCTGTCCTCCCAAAAGTCAATCTTGGCTCCGTACCCAAGAATCCATCTGGTCCCTTGCTGAATAATGTCTCTGGTGGAAAGCAAGGACTTCTAGAAGGCAGATCTATCGCAGGGCTGGGTGTCACCGAGGAAGGGGTGGTTGTGGCAGTACTTCCTATGCACAATGCAAACCCATTCATTGGAGGTATTGGTGTGAACCTTCCAAGCATGTTTGGACAAAAGGGCCTTGTTCATGGGGACCACCCGTCTGATCCCGATCCCTCCCTATCCTTTGGGGCGACAGACCAGGGGCCAGGAGATCAGGGGAATCCTTTTCTTGTCCTCACAACCTGACCAAAGGAAGCATTTCTGAATTTACTTAATGAGGGAAGCAATGGAGGCCATAATTCTGAAGACAAACATGAAGTATATCGGTATGCTTTGAAGGACTGACGCCAAGAGGGTGGCTCTGTCAGCCTGCAAGAGGAGGTGGCCTTTCCAGGGGGCAAGTTTCCTTTGGATCCGCTCAATCACCCCATTCCACAGCATCTTGGAAGACGCCCCTATGAATAGAGGAAGCCCAAGGTAGGAAGAGGGGAGGGAGCCAGGGGAGCATCCCAGGATCCGCCCAATTCTGATTTGCCTAGCCAAGGGGGTGTTGATGAAGAAAATCTTACTTTTTTGAAGGTTGATTTTTTGCCCAGTCACCTCCTTGTACAGGGTTAGGATGTTCTTGAGGGCCTTAGATTAAGGGACCGAGGCCGAGGAGGCAAGGATGGTCTCGTCTACAAACTTCTAGTAGGACACAGGGGGTAGGCCCTATGCCGGACTGATGCCCGAAATAAGACCGCAAGCCACAGTGTTCGAAATGGTTCACCCCAGGGCCTCAGAAAGGATAATGAAGAGAATCGAGGATAGGGGATCACCTTGTCGGAGGCCTCTAGAGTTGGGGAAGAACCCGACTAGGGATCCATTGACGAGGATTGATAACCAGGGGGAGGACACGCACTTTTTGATGAGTTGGACCCAGGAAGGGTGGAACCCAAATTTAAGGAGGACCTTGGTCAAGAAGCTCCAATCAACCCTGTCAAAGGCATTATTCATATCAAGCTTGAGTAGGAAATGGGCCTTTTTGGATAGGACTGCTGAGTGGATGGCCTCATGCATGATGATGACCCCATCAGTTATCAGCCTACCTTTGACTGAACTTCCCTGACATGGGGCAATGATTAGGGGGAGGATGTCCTTGAGGTGGGTGGTCATGGCTTTAGTCAAGATTTTGTAGAGGACATTGCACAAGCTAATGGGGCGGAAGTCTGATAGGGATCTGGCTGCCTGAGTCTTCGAGATCAGGGTTATGTAGGTCCCAGATGGCAACGCACACATCATGTCCAATGATGTCCCAAAAATACTGGAAGAAGCATGGAGGAAACCCATTCAGGCCCAGGTCCGCCTCAACCTTCATGGAAAAGGTGGCGGCTTGGATTTCAGGGTTAGACAGGTCCTACACCAACTTTGCATTTTCCATGGCTGAGATAGATAACGGGATGTGATCCAGAAGGGAATCAACTACCTCTAAAAATAGGAGGTCCATCGCCCAGGAGCTCTTGAAATAATTGGACTGCCTCAGTAAGGATGTCCTCCTCCTTAGTGATGGTTCTGCCATTGCTATCAATCAGCTCGACAATTCTATTGGAACCCCTATTTCGGAGGGTCGATGCGTGAAAGAACTTGGTGTTTGCATCGCCATCTTGGATCCACAGAGTGCATGACTTCTACCTCCAAAAGGTTTCTTCCCTAGCTAGGATATTGTGGTACTCACTGAGGGCAATGCGCTCCTCTTCCCTGAGCCCCGGTTCTTGGGAGCCTGCTTGGAATATAGACTCAATCTCTTCAAGTTTTTTTTGGATAGCCTCATTTCTTTCAAAGATGTTACCAAACACTTCCTTGTTCCATGCCTTAAGGTGCTCTTTGATGCATATCAGCTTGTGGAAGACTTGCTTAGCGGGGCAACCAGGGACTGGGGGAGCCCACCAGTAGTTGACTTGGGCCCGGAGGTCGGGGTGGTGCAACCACATGGACTCAAACCGAAAGGGCCTCTTGGGGGGGGCGATGATCAGTTTCAAGGAGGAGGGGGCTATGGTTAGACCCAATTTTGGGGAGGGCCAATAGGGTGGTGTCAGCAAAAATGGGGAGGGATTCCTTGGACAAGAAGACTCTATCCAATCTAACCTGAATGTGGCTAGGTCCCGCTATTTTGTTGGACCACGTGAACCGGGCTCCCTTCAGGCTGATGTCCATGAGCTCGTTGAGGGTGATAAAGGCCCCAAAGACATCCATGATTTTAGTCCTAACCTCAAAGCCCCCACATTTTTCAAAGGAAAATAGGGGGCTGTTGAAGTCTCCAGACAGGATCCAGGGCAGGGGAGCAAAAGCTTCTCTCATCGAGCTGAGTTCCTGCCAAAGCCTTGCTTTCTCAACGGGGTTGTTGGGGGCGTAGACGTTGGATAGAATCCACGATCACTTTGATTTGAGATAGTGAACCAAAATATTAATAATCCTGGGCAACGAAGAAATGAGCCTTCCCTCATAAGACCGAGGGTCCCACATGCACATAAGGCCCCCGATTGAGCCAGTCGTAGGGGTGGAGAGGAACTCGTAGTTGTGCCAGGTAGCATGGGCTATCCTCTGGGCAGCGACATCATCTATCTTGGTCTCCTAGAGGAGGATGAAGGACACACGATGGTCCCTGTAGAGTTGACCAAAGATCCTTTTCTTGGGGACCCCATTGAGTCCCCTGACATTCCAGGAGATGAGTTTCATTTGGCACCCTTGTGGGGTCGCTTGCCCCCTTTCCTACCTGAGCGAGGGGTTTGGATCGGGTGTCGTCCGCCTTGTGAGAGCTCATGCCAATTTCAAAGAGCGTAGTCTGGGAGCCATTAGCTATGTCGTACTTCATGATCCTTGACCATTGTTCACCCAGGGTGGGCCACCCTCGTTTGAGTTTGCTACCAAAAAATATGGCAAAGGACCTGCTCCGGGTCATTTTGGGGCTGACTTCGTCGGGCTTAGACAGAGATCTGGCTTCGGTCTCACCATTAGATCGCTCAAAACCACACACCAAGGGGGTAGGCTCTGGTAAGGATGCCTAGGGGGTCGGGGCTAGGAGGGGGTGAGGGGGGGAGGAGCGGGTCCCGGTTGGAGGGGGAGCCAATGGGGAAGGGGGCCTGTGCCTCAGGATGGGGTTGGCAGCTGGGGCTTGAGAGGAAGGAGCCAGAATGGGAAGCAGGGGGGAGTCTAGGATTGGGTCCTCGGAGGGGTCACTAGGAATAGGAATCTAGGAAAGGTCACCCTCTGAATCGGGCCCTCCAAGGGGGGCCTTTGGGCCCGACTGGGAGACCTCATTGTGGGAAGCACTGGGGTCGGGGTGAGGGGGACCCGAGATGGGGCCCGACCAGATCTGTGAAGGGGTTTCAGGTTAGGGTCATCAGCATTTGATGCCGAGCATTGGTGGAGGAGGTGGCCCTGAGTGCTGCAAGAGGTGTAGAAAGTAGGTTTATTTTTGTAGATTAGGGTTTGATGCCAGAAGAATGACCCATAAGAGATGGTAATCGAGGAGGGGAGCTCAGATTCAAGATTGGCGTTAGCATAGAACCTGGCATGCACCATACAAGAGCCAACCTTGGTCGCAGGATCAAAGGCCACCATGTCTCTGACTGACTGAGCAATGAGCTTTAGGACATCTTCACGCCACAGATGAAAGGGAAAGTTTGAGAGGCGAACCCAGATTGGGGCAAAGTTGATGCTTTGGGTGATGGGGTGAAAATCCGCACCATAAAATCTGAGAAAAAGACTTTTGTGACCTAGGAACTAGGGCCCACTCAACAGGATCTTCTTAGCGTCCTCGTTGTTGTTGAGTTTAATAATGAAGAAGCCTTTGGATAGGGCAACCAACTGAATATGCCCGGAGACCTTCCATTTGGTAGCTGCCAATCTGTGGATAGTCTCCATGTCTGGGCACTTGCCCAAGAACTTCCCAACCAAGGAAGAAGATGATTCAGAAACCAGGGATGAATAAACCTCCTCCTAGATGGAAATGTGGGTGCCTTGAAGGGAAATCCCTACACCCAGGGCCCGAGCAGGGGTCCTAGAGCTCACCAAAATCTATTGGTAGGAGGGTTTGGGCCCTCCCGGGGCAATCCCTTGCCCAGGATCGGGGGGCTTCTTCCCGAGGCCGTCCATCGCGTCGAGGCCAGGTAGAGGGTGCGGGCATAGGATCCCATCCCCACCCAGCCCACCATCCAGCTCAAGCGAGTAGCCCCCTTTTGACCCTACCACAGAATCACCTGGTCTGGTCTCAGGCCCAGATGTACTTGTTCCTAACCCTGGTGTCGGTCCCGCCCAGTAACCTATGCCCTGTTTTGGATCCGATCCCAACCTTGCGTCTGCTTCTGCTCCAAACCTTGCTCCTGCTACCGCTCCCGCCATTGTTTTCTCGATTCCTTTTATATTTTGAAGTCAGGTTTCTTCTATTATGACTCCAGGACCCCCATATATCTACAATTCACTAAATCTTGATTCCTTTGGATATTATTAATAAAAAATTGGGTAGGTGGTAAAGACAATGTGTCTTTAGGTCCCACCAAGCGTGCTAGAATTTTTGAGGTCTGAATTGACATCAAGGAAAAATTTAACTATGACTATGAATCTATGAATTTTGGGAGGTGCTTACCTGCTAATCATAGCTCAAACCCTAACATTGGATGGATCAAATATTACTTCAATCCAACCTCTAGAGTAGGCTGATATACCTTGTCAACTAAGTCAGGTGTTGACTAAATTAAGCTCAAATAAAATTGTAAGTTTAGGGATAGAAATGAGTAAGGGTTAGAAAATAGTTGATGAATAATGGTCAGATAAAACTAACAACTTTTACAAATATTAAGAATCCACTACTCAATCACATTTCTAGTATGCCACACTTAGGACTAATAGAACTCAAAAAAATTATCTTCATCATTAAAATAATGAATACTCAGAGAACTATTTCAAACATCTAAAATGCTAATAATCCAAATTGCGAAATTAGATAAACACTTAGACTAAAAAAATAGAAGTCCTATGTATTATTTGTTTAGGCATGAACCATTCCAAGTTGCTCCAAATTAGCAATCCAATATTAGTAGAATTGACTAATCATAACAATAGTAGCAGAAATACATTCACATAATAAACTCACAATTGATGAAGATAAAAGCTAGAGGTAAACATCCAAGTAATGCTTCTTCTATTGATTTTTTAGCAAGTTATAGTAATATATCAAGCAAACACTCTAGAGCTAACCTTTAACAATGAAGGTTAGACCTCTTTATATAGATTTTTACAATGATAATAAAATACTAGAAATATTATAGGGATCTTGCTAGATCAGCAGAATGTTGAGATGGTGACTTATTGTTGGTTTTTAATAAATAATCAAGATACGCTCCATGGATGCTGCTATTCTAAGATCTACAAGTTGTTCAGCTCCCAACTAAATCCAAAAATTGGAATGGTTACAGGTCAATATGGATCATCCTTCATTCTTGAGAAGACTTCTCCTCCATTGATCCATAGCTAAAATTGCAAGTGAATCTTGATTCTAGTGACACTTGATATTCCCTAGTTCTTTCCATTGTAGTCCTCAGATTCTGCTACATCCTCTTCTTCTTTGGAATACACTACTCCAAATTTTTCTAGGATGGTTTTGAATGGTTTGACCGTGGAATGGGAGTTTTGGCTTAAACTGTGTCACCCTCTGAAATCCACTTCTCTAGTTTCTTTTGGGTTAGGTTATGACCAGTTTGACTATGGAATTCTTATTTTGCATCAGCCTCAGGTGGATTTAAACACTAATTTGCATCATGAAATCTAGAATCTGCAACTTCAATCTTCACTGAGCCTTATTTGACTACACTGACTACGAATTTCACCTTCTGGTAAAATTTAACCTTGTTGATATTTAGAAGATATTATTTCTAGCACTTATCCACATTTTTTCCAAACCTATTGTGCTTATGGCCTTCCGCTATAGAAATTGGCCTTGTGCTGAGTCGCCCTTGCAAATTCCACAACTTCAAATTTTGTTGAGCACCATTTAAGTGCATTGACCATAGATTTTGCATTGTATCACAGGTGAGTGAAAAAAAATATAGGGCTCTTCTTCAAATTATTATTGGGGTATCTTCCTTTTTCATAAATTTTCTCCTCCACAATTTGCTAGTCCCCTCTTTGAATGAGTTGAATGCATATTTTACCTACAATAGATTTTTATATTATAACTCCTCAGCGTAAAAATTGCACTAATTTATCCTTCAACCTTCCATTAGCTTCTTACAGATTCTTTTGGGTGTTGTATGATCTGTGAAATGTGTACCTTAGCAAAATTTTATACTATCTTTAATATGTTTTCACCGCTTAGCCAAAATTCAAAATTTTTGCTAAGTATGTCACCTTTTTGGGTCTATAGGTAGTATTGCCTATAAAAGAAAGAATATGCATTGGAGGATCAACATCTTCACCATAAATATTTGTTATCTCATGGTCATAATATATAATAGAAGGCTGCATGCATATCTATACATTAACAATAAATTATACAAAAGTATTGGTATCATGCATTTCCAAATTGATTGGTCATAGGATATTTTTTAAAGCCTCATGATGAGGTTATGATTGTTGCAAGAGGTTGTATATGGATAACCTAGTAGGATTTGTGCAAAGTTGGTGAGTGAATCTGCTACGAATTATGATGATGTTTCACAATATCAGTAATGGGTTGGTTTGTGTTGATGTTGTGAATGAATAAGTGGTGACAGTAGGTCGATTCTCTTGATGGTCAGGATGAGTGAGGTAGCACTAGTTTCATGTGGTGACATTGATCATACCCACAAAATCTAGCTGATATGGGTCTTGATTGATGTGATTAAATTTTTGAGATATTTGTTGTGAAGTGGAAGCATTTGGTTGTTTTTATGATTGCCCATGCTATGGCAAAGCTATTTTGTAAATCCTCAGATTTTGATTTGAGTGTGCTAAAGAATATTTAGTGCGAATAATTTCATTATCAATGCAGTATTGTAAAAAATGATGAAAAGTGTGGCAAATATTTATGTCATATCCCTACTACCTATGATACTTGCAAAAGGTATGCTCATTATAGTTCTTGGGCTTCATGTGATTGGAGTCCTCAGGATTTACTTATGGTAAAGTAATGTGCCTAGCATCATACAATGTTTGAAATAAATTTGATAAGGGTTTTGATAAAGGAGTCCAAATTCATGACATACATTGTTGATGTTGTTTTTTTATTTTGGCCTTGATTTGTGGAGGGAGGAAACCTATATTGTTGATACCCTTGCTGGTATTGTTGATATTGTTAAGGGGGTGGAGAAGGTGTTGAGCTCAACATAAATTCATTGGTTTATGGTGATTTTGGAGGATATGAATTTTGACCACCTCTAATGAATTGAGTGTTGGGAGTGCAATTAGTATTATTAGAAAGCTTGAATTCACCCTTTTAGACCTTTATATATATTTTTAATTTGGCTTGAGCAATTGCATCCTAAAAGGAGCAATGTTGCTATATTTAGAGTGTGGTTGATATGTGTTTGGCATAAATTTTACAAACATCTTGAATAAATCTTGAGGTGGGATTGGGAATGTAAAATCATGTATTATCCCACACCATTGAGCAACATATTCATTTATTGACTCATCATATAACTATCATAGGTTATAGAGATTAGATAGCAACGTATTCTTTTTTATATTTATAGAGAAATGCTCAAGGTATTTGTTGGCCACCTATTCAAATATAAACAAACTTTGTTTAGGAGGTTGTTGACCCAATCAAGGGCTTGACCACCATGGGATAAAGGAAATTTACAAAGTATAAGTGCATCGCTACCTTAAAGTAGGTGGTAAGCATATTGATAATTGTGCAGGTGCTCTTGAGGATCCTCTTTACCTTTGAACTTATCAAATTTAGGCATTTTTTTAGGGTATTTATGAAGGGTTGTAGATGGATGAATAATGTCATTGAAAATTTAACTATAAGTCAGTTTCTACGGCCCATAGCCACTAGTTCACAACTCTAGGTTTTTAAGTTGTTCCCTCATGAGTTGGATTTTAGTTGGGGGTGCTTGTGATGTAGGGATGGATAAAGGAGTTTACCTCTTAAGTGGTTGTTGAGACAAATAATTATGAACACCAATAGAATGATGTGGGAATGATTGCATGATCTTCTTAGAAGGTGGTTGAGTAGTGAATGATGTGGGATTATGTTGAGATGATGAAGGTGTTTGTTACTGGTCTTGTAGAAGTTATTGGTACAACTAATGGTGTTGTTATTATTGTGATTAGAGTTTTTTTTTTCAACTATTGTTGTTGTTGTTGCTACTGTTGTAGCAAATTTTGATAGAGTTATTGCTAAATGAGTTTCTCCTGATGGAGTTGTTGTTGGTGGAATTTCTCTTGATAGAGATGTTGTTGGTGGAGATGATATTAATGAAGTTGTTGTTGCTGAAGTTTTTATTGATATGGTGGAGCCATAGGAGGATGATTTAGATTATTGAGAGTTTGTTATTGTTCTTGAGATGGCACTTGTTGGATATCTTGATTAGACTCCTAGATAGGTGGACAGTATAGATTTTGGATATAGCCTTGATTGACCTATTGAATAGGAACATATGTTGATGCTTGTTGGTAGGTAGAAGGCCACTCATACTGGGATGTAATAAGGGAGTGAAAATGCAATGTGGTTGGAATAAAACCTCTTTGTTAAATTTTTAAAAATAAAACATCTCTATTCATATTTGGAAATTTAAAATATCTCTTTATGCATTTAGTGAAAATATTGGAATGTTGTATATTGCATTTTTCTTTTACATGAATTTAAAAGGAACCACACACACTTCATGTTACAAATTTAACATCAATTGAGTTTGAAGTGATGTCCAACCACTTGATCAAGACCAATGGTGTCCCTCATTACCACCTGTTTGGCTTGTATTGTGGATTTTATGAACCCCATTCTTGGCCAAGGCCAACTCTAAGAACCTTCATAGTCATGAAAATTGCACACACTCTTCTTCAAAGGTATCTTTGATCACAATGAACTAGGTGAGGACTAGTAGGACTTGTGCTCCCTCATCGGATATGGGCTTCATCTCCATATCCTGGTGGGTTTCACAATATAGTATTCATCACCATAGTGTGTGGGAGAATATAGGTGAAAACCCTTTAATATTGAGCATTACATCAACATTTTCAAACTCAACAAAGAGCAAGTCACGATTTTCAATGAATTACAACACACAAGCCAATTTCTAGGAAACACAATTAGTTCTTAAATGAGATAATCATTTGTATATATAGTTTCTTTTCTAATTACATACGAGATAATCAAAATTAATTTATTACTACAGAGAGCCATGCCCAGTTAGATATCGAGGTCATTGGCAATGCACGAGAAGGCTCATAATGCCTTAGATATAGACCACATGACCTAGTTCAACCTGAATGATGTTTAGGTAGTCTTCACAAACACAACTTCACCCATGGGAGATCCACTCATCGAGAGACCCCTACTAGAAGTACTCTTACAGGAAATCCTCGTGACCATGATGAGGATATCTCTATACCTTATTCATCCCATGATTTTCATAGATAAAATTCTCCCAATATGGGGCCTAATAGAGAGGTCCCATGCATTCATATACCCCACAAATCCACAAACACTTTTGATCTTGGTGTAGAGTACAAGCCTTGATTAGTCAATTTGGGGGAGATACTCCTCCTAACCAACCTTGGAAAACTCACAAGTTAAATCATTTAGACATGTATGGTCCAAATCCAACCCATAGAGCCCCTTCTTCCATACATTCTCATTCCAAGAGTGGGTGTGATGAAGATAGAGTTCACCCTATACATGAGCGTGTTGAGTGTTCTACGTGAGCATGTCATACACTCGCACCATCCATACATGAGGTAAATACCCCTAGAATGGACACAAAGTGAATGTAGCCTCAATTGAATGAGGTAAGAATGTAGATGTCCCTTCTGTGAGAACCAAAATAGCCAAATTCCCTCACATCAATGTGAGAAGGTAGTGGCCTTACACAGTGGATCACACAAATCGATTACCTAGACCTAATGCTAACTAGAGGGAGTAGTTACTCTAATATCAATTGGATGATTTACATCATGAAAGAGAATAATTAGATCATAAACATGTAGAGGAATAGATTTTGCATCGTCAATGTATTTATGAACACTGATTGTGTGAAGAAATAATCCTTGAGAAAAAGTTATGTGAAGAACAATTCTATAGGATAGCTTAGGAAGAAATACCTATGCCTACTACTTATAAGCAATAACACACTATGAGGTGCACTACATTTCATTAGGATTTACCTACTAGGAAGATAGAGACTCATACTCTTCACACTTCAATGCATAATTCTCAGTAAAGATAGCACCTAGTGCCAAATACATCAAAATATGAGAGTTATGAAGAGACAAAAGTAGATGAACGAGATCAAACATATCCTAAACCATATTGTGAATACTTGAGGGTGATAAAAACCCACCAAATATTTTGAATTGAAATCTTCCACCTACTACTCCCAGGAGACCTCCTTAGGAAGATGATATTATCTCATCGCAGACCTACAAAGTGCTAATGAAGTAAATCTAATTACTCAAGAAATAAGGTGTGGTTTACCAAAAACCCACATTGAGAAAGTTATATAACCAACCCCTTCATCCATCAGTGCCTAGTTCAACTTACCCCAAGAATTTCGTGATACCAAAGTTGGAAAAATTTAAGGGTGATGATGATGCCCAAGAGCACATCACAAGTTTCATGAACTCATGCTTCTAGTTCCAAAATAATTATGCTTTGCTATTGCACACATTTGTGATAACACTCTCAAGTTTTGCTCTCAAGTGGTATAATCAGTTACCTAGGCATATCATATCTAGCTTTGAGAAGCTAGCTAACACCTTCATCGAATGCTTATCTTTAAAAGTTAATAATAAGGTAAATCTATTTGACTTGTTGAATCTATGCCAATATTATGATAAACTAGTAACGAATTACAAAAATAGATGGTGCAAAATCATGTCAAAACTATCATTTACCATCCTTGTTTTAGAGTTAACATGGATGTTAACTAAAAGCTGTTCTAAGAACATATTGTTGTTATTATAATTATAGTAGTATCAGACTTTCAAGGAAGCTTTGGCTCAAGCCAAAGTGATAGAGGATATCAAGATCTAGGAGGGCAATATTAACTTTTGAAATAAAGAATGAAAAAAAAAACAATGTAACAATAATCATCATCAGGCCAAACCAGTTCCTATCAATCAGGTTGTTCTTAATGTTCCAAAAGTGGAGAAATTCCAATAGTATCCTAACTATTAGGCTCAAACCCCTCCATAACACAAAAATAATCAGCTACACTAGAAACAGGTACAAAAATGACAACACCGTAACCTCACACTTACACGCCATTACCTAAATCTTTGGCATCACTTTTTAACTATTTATGCAAGACCAAGGCTATTATCTTGCTTGAGATGCATACCCTCGATCCTAATCACCCAAAACCTAAAGGGTATATGGAAGACTTGTATTACATATATCATCAATAAAATGGCCATGATATCCAATATTGCATTTCATTTAAAAACTTGGTACAAAATATGCTAGAAAAAAATCAACTGAAAATAAAAAACCCTCTTGCTATCAACAATTAACAAACTGACATATTAAAATATACCTTATCCAATAATGAGGTGAAGGAATATCAAATAGATCATGTGCATGAAGTGCATATAGACCCACTTAATGAAGGTTTTATTGGCATGATTAATATCATGATAGGGAGCAATAAAAACCCTGATCAGTCTACATCACTGATATATCCAATCAAAGCTAATAATGTGTCATAATCCACATAGCAATTAAATCATATTCAATCATACAAGGAACCTATGATTACATATCACAAGCAAGAGATTAAGCCAACCTCTATTAACAAACTTAATCCACCACTGCATATCATTGCTATCATCAATCAGACTCCATTTAAGTGAGTTTTGATTGATACTATTTCATCCATTAATATCATCACTACCATTACATTAAAAAATCTCAATATTCCACCTTGACACATCACTGCATCCATGTTTACCTTAAAATATTTTAATGATTCCATTTCCCCTACTGTTGGTACAATAGTCCTACCTATTTAGGTTGGAATAAAAATCATGCCTACGTTGTGCCACTTCTTAGAGGGTGAAATACAATACAATATACTATTGGGTAGACCTTGGATGAGAGATATGGAATGCATCCCATACATAGTTCATTAGTACCTCAAATTTATACATCAAGTTTAAGTAAATGTGGTCCACACTGATCCAAATCCCTTTAGATATTACAAAGCGATTGATGAACCATAATAACCTCCTTCATCGTCTAGTCACCTAAATTTCCATGCAAATAACGTAAAAAAATATTCAACTTCATCATTTCAACCACAAGTCAAGCCATCATCACCCATTTCATATCCACCATCATTATGGATTCCTCCATATACCCCTCCTATATTGTCAGGATCCTCTAATGGATAAAACTCAAAGGGGCCAATAAAGGAGATCCCTCCATGTATTCCCATCACTGTGACATAAGATATCATCATATACAAATATGAGGAAACCATAGTTATGAAAATTGAGTCAGTACCCTCCAGATTATTGACATCCATCCTACCTCATGCTTCATCTCAATCAACTAGCCTTGAGCTAGGTGAGTGCATAATGCAAAACATAACATTTATGCCTATCATGAAGTTAGTAAAGGACTTAGGTTTTCCTCCCATTGAATCCTCATCCATGGATATCCTCCTTGATTTGGTACTTATCATTAGGGCATGAGATTCTTTTTAAGATCTTCCTAAACAAATTAATAAGGCATGCATACCTCACCTAGGTGAAGGATTTTTTGGAACAATTAGTTTGGTAACACATGACAAGAGTCCTAAAAATCCATCTGTCATTACTACAACAACGCCATCCTTGCAAACACCTAGACAAAGTGAAATCATTGCCATCGATCATACACCATATTATAGATCACTTAGATAATATAGAGATACAAATGGATCATCAAAATGATGCTCCACAACAAATCATGCACTAGCTCATGAACATGGAGCTATAGAAGAAAACTACATCCAAAGCCAAAACACCTCCTTTACAAGAACAAGAGAAACCCCAACAAGATCAAGCACAGAGTTGGCCACGCTAATCATTTTACATTTATATACCTCTTTCTAAACCTATGATATTTATTTTCAATCGATTATGTGAAAAAAAGACCATTACTTTACCTCAGGTTCACCCTTTAGATCCGAACCATCACAAACCCAAAGGATACAAAGAAGATTTGCATTGTCTATACCATAAACTCAATGGTCATGATATTCAATCATGTTATAGCTTTAGGGACACATTACAAAGTATGCTTGATAAGAATCAACTTCAAATTGATAGCCTTCTCACTACTAGAAACTAATGGGTGAGAACAATTAATGGTACTTTACCTACACTGGAAAATTGAGAAGAGCCACCTAAGCAAATGACTGAGATACTTGTATCTCAATAACCACATAAAATATGGTCACGTTATCCTCTTCCTCATCAAAAATATCATTACTGCATATGGACTCTATTAACTGAACCCATGTCCACCATCTTTCATAAGCTGCAAGAAACGAAAACAATCATCTTCCTAGACATACCCCTATTCAACCCAAATAGACCTAAGTCTAAAATTTATAGGGAGGATCACTCTTGTATTTATCACCGAATGAGAGGTCATGACATTAGTGATTATCATGTCTTTAGACATTTGGTTCAGGACCTTATCAATAGGAAGACTTTATCCACAAATGGGTCATTTATATTACCCCATCGGGACATTGCCATTGCATAAAGTTATGTGCCACAATAGGTAGAGTTGATTTTTGTCACTCTTCCTAGTGAGGATGATTATATTGTAGTAGAAAAAATGCACAATAGGGGTCTTCAAGGTAGCACACCTTCCCCTTAAAAATCACAAAAACAACAAATATCATCAAAAATCCAAACAAATAAAAAAACATTAAAACACAAAAACAATTCAAAACATAAAACACAAAAACATTTGCATTTATACTATGCATTTTTATTATATGCACCCATTAATTGCATTGCATTAGGTATATTCATCCATTGCACTTGCATTAGGATAGGTTGTGTTTACATTCTTACAAATAACACCATGTTTTTATGCCAATCATGAATCATATTATCCTTATCATTCATCATATCTCCATTGTTAGCAACTTGTGTTTTTCAACACATTTAATTAGTTGATATAAGGTGTACCCTATGGTTTTTTAGTAATTTAACCATTCCTAGCTCTCTTTTTAGATTTTGTAGAAAGCTACCTTGGATTTCAAATGGTAATATCTATTTTTTATAGTACCTTGCATAACTCAAAATACCAACACAATTATACACATTAACAATCATGGTTTGAACAAGGAAGGATGACACTAAAAAGTGGTCCTAGTCACATTAAGTGAAAGATTTTCCTTGCTCATATTATTATGCACATGGTCTAGAATGATGATAATTGAAAAAAGGACAAGCTCCCCCTACCCAAAAAAATACCTTGCTCTCTCAAAAAATGAGCAACATTCTCGAAGAAATTCAAAATAAACAATGATTTTCATCATTAAGAAAATCCCTTTCTCAAAAAAAAAACAAACATGAAAAATAAACAGTGATTATCATCACTAACCATGAGCAAGTATCCCAAGAAATCAAAAGAAAATAAGGGGGTAACGAGCTTGAATCCCTGGAATTATCAGTATTCAAATGCCATGGGGTGATCTCCATTATAGCAATGGGTTGAATGAAACCCACCTGGAAATAGAGTAGCTTTATGCATGGTGATATGTCTGTCACATTAGCAACCTTATTTTGTATAGACCAATGTTAGCTTTTGTATGAGATAACTTTAGATGGCCTGCATTGCCTAGGAGTCTAGTCTAACTACATCTAAACTTAAGATCAGCATGACCATATGGTGATCCTCATTACAATAATGGGTTGAATGAAACCCACCTGTAAATGAGGTAGTCTTATGCCACATCTAATATATTCAATTTGTACACACAAGGATAGTTAATTGCTTAGTCTTCTTAACATGCTTGTATCTTTTTGAAGTTTTGTGTAGTCATTATACAACTTTTGATCAATCAACTAGGATGTTTGAGTCTCATGGAAACCCTCAACAATTCCCTTATAGCAACAAATCACCTCATCAAATAATCATAATTTTCCTTATAAAATTTTATTTATTAAGGGGTGTGCATAGAATAGGATAGATATTAGATGGATATTAGCAATGATATTTAGATGACCACTCACTATTTTATGCATATATTTTATTTCATAGAAGCTTATATACAAAGCCTCTACATTTTACATCATTTCATCTCATATATGGATGTATACATGATTAGTTATTATGATAAGAGTTAACATTTTCATTCATGATTTTCATACATTCTATGGTGTATACCATTAGTTTGTTATACATATTAGATTTATTCCTTATGTTTTAAGTGATTAAAGCATACATGTTCATTTGCATTAGACCATCCATATGAAATTAATGCATTGCATTCATAATCTAGTATAACAAAAATTAAATTCATCATCAATAAAACAAATCAAAACATGCATTTAAAATCCATTACTACATCCATATATGCATACATAGTAGTACATATACACATATAGATCATAGCCCCTAGAGTCACCTCCATACTCAACCCCATCTCTAAGAGGCTACCTGGAGCTAGTACCTACCAATCTCTATGATTGCACACCTAACCTATGATTGGGTTGCACTGATGACTACCCAAACTCACTCCACCTACTCTATTGGGACCCCCTACTATAGATCTCTATGGTAAACTACCACCATGTAATCTAACCTGAGTCTCTAGGGCTATGATGTATGTCATATCTATCTGGTGTTGATCCATAGTCTTCGCTATGAGGCTTCACAGTCTCCTAATATTTTCATCACCACTCGATGCTATCAACCCCTAAGTAGATGGAGTATAAGGTGCACCCTGACCTACAGTAGAAACTGGTAGCTGCACCCATAGAGTATCTAAATTTGTAGTCCTAGCTACAAATTATAGACACAAATTATCCCTCTTTGTCGTAACTTGGTCAATAATTATCTATGTTGTTGACACCTGAGCCTAGAAGAGATCCCTCTTCTCAGTGTACACCTACCATAGCTATTGTGTAGCACTAAGTTAAATCTGATAGGTAGCGAGATATTATCTCACTCCATAACCTACCTATGGGAATTCAATAGCTATACATATAAAATCTACATCTGTGCCTACAACTATGCTACCTCATCACTTGAGGTATCTTCCTTGTCCTCCTCCTCTGCTTGGGGCTCATTTGGATGTCATGTTGCCTACCCTCACTCACCTTCCATCCTGTGATGCACTCATCACTCATCATCATCACCACCCTCCTCCACTATCACCTCCCTAGGTATGCCCATAGGTCCACCACCATGCCATAGCTAAGAGATCCACCAAGTATCATACTTAAAAATGGCCCCTAGGTCCTCAAAACCTATCTCTACAACTGGTGGGTCCACCTCCTTTGATATTTGCTCTACCTAATGTGGATCAAATTGTGTCTCAACATGCCTATGATAATAGAGGATTGGATTCTCTAGCACATTATGGGCTATGCTAAATTGCCTAGTCACCCGAGAGTAGTGGAAATACTCTCTCTCCTTCCTATGGCACCCCACGAGACATCAACCATGCCTAACTCTGGCTAAATGCCTTCCTACCTCAATCTAATAAGGATAATCTAATTAGGGCCTCCATATGATTTAACTAGGCTATAGTCCCCCTAGTGAATCTATGTAGTGTACTAGCATGCCTCCTTGTGGCTGACTTTGATCCACCTCTGTATCCCGTGGCCATCGTGCTATGTATCCAATATTATCATCATCTAAGTTAGCTTTGGACACGAATAATCTAGTAGGTCAATCTATCTAGATATGCTCCCATCCCTAGATCTATAGCAGTAGATTTCATACCACTCCCACTCACCTCGTAGATGTATCTCATACAACTCATCGTAGAGCTATGCTAATAGAGTGCTCCCCATGCCATAATTACTAGATCCCATGGATTGCACTCCACTAGGTCCTACACCATATCTAGGATGTTCCAAGGGAACTTTGTTCCTGATGAGTCTAGTAATAGAAAATTTGAGATGATGTGCATCAAAACTACTTGATGCCAAGAGAATATGTGCTCATCATACCACATATGGACTAGGATCCCACTATGATCTATATTTCCTAGTGCCTCAGTAGCTCTCTCACCAAACACCCACTCTAGAGGAGTCTACTTATCCTGATTTAGAGAAGAAGTTATAGCCAATACATCTATAAGGATCCTAAAAATATGGTATATGTTCTCCAACATCACCATCATCTCACCAGTAGGGAGATGGAATGTATTGGTCATGTTGTCCCATCGAAGAGCCAATGTCATGAGGTAATACTTGTATGACATCACAGTTGGAAATTGCACAACCTGTTTGAGGTCAATCGCATCAAACTACTTATAGTCATCATCAGTAAAAGTCTAATATCCAAAAACACACAATTCAAAGTAAATAATCAATCAATCATCTCAAAAAAATCAAAAAAATAAAAAAAAATCAATCAAAAAATTCAAAAAAATTAAAAAATTAATCAATTTTTTTAAAAATAATCCTAAGTTTTGCCACCACTTAGGGTCTCGACGGTTGCCATGGCCACCACCATTGCCTATTACGACCACCACCAATGGTCAATTTTTTTACCATTGGAATTTTGACACCATCACCAACCCCTCTAACGACCCCCTTTTGCCTAGTCAGGCACTGCTCCTGCCTAGGACGGCCTCATAGTGGCCCCAAAATGGGGTCATTTTACACTCCATAAATACCAAAAATTAAACCTACCTACCCTTAAGCTAACCTAAGCTAAATCCTAAACTAGGGGTGAGGTTCATTTAATCCATTAATTAATGAAGTTCATTTTTAACTTGCCAATTCACTAGAGTTGGATGGAGAGTGTACCTTAGGAGCTCTAGCGCCATCACTTGTCGATGCATCAGGTTTATCTTTCATGCTAGTCTATCTTGATATCGATAGTATTTCACATCAAATTATATCTCCTCCCTTAGAGCTCACTTTTCTCTCACTACAAACTGGTAAAATGACAGTAAAAAATTTCAATAATTCCTTTTATATTTTTCAAAATTTGGCATCCATTTCTTTGAAGGATGGTCACATTTTACCTCAGTCACTTGTCCTCATGATGACCTCAAAATTTGTATATGGTCGCAATTGTACCTTAGGACGACCACAAAATAGCAATAAATGCACTTATTTTATCAGTACCATGAGCTTCATATTGGGCATTTAATCATATCGAATGGTCCACAACTTCAAAATTGCAAATCAAATAAACATTTTCACACATCAACTAGGGCATGATCAATATCATACTTTTGCTAACCAATAATAAAATAATCAAGCAACATTGGATAAATTCAGGCAATGTGCCTTCCTAATCAAAGGTCTCTTGCAATCCAATAATGAGTAAACCAATCAAATTGCCATGGTTTCAAAAGGTTGCACCCTTTGCCTTGCTATCTCAACCTTAAAATTCTCTAAAGATGCCTATTTTACTTTGGTCACAATTTAAAAATCCCCAAAGAATCCTATACCTTTGGTCAATTCATCCAAGTCATCTTGGTCAAGCGACTGACCGCTTTCATAAATTTACATCTCCTCATCGATGTGTCGCTTGAGGAGGTAGTCATAATCATAATAATCATAATCAAAATAAAAAATTAAACACTTAATCATGTTAATTAGATTTATCAATGAATCATTGCTAACAATTATCATAAATCTACCATTTTTTTTGGGAAAAGCTAAAATATCAAACCAAACCTTGGTATGCTTGAATTATGATGTTGTAAACCCCTGTCCGCTTCATGGCTAAAAAGTTTACCAAAAAAAATAAGCCTATCCATTTTTTTGGAGGCAATGATTCAGATATGCATGCTCTTTCCATGATTGGGGTATCTAAAGTTGACTAGATTAATGAACATAAATCAACTTATAATATGACGTTAGGTTGTCTATTTTTGCTCATTGTTGTGTTTTCCCACAATGCAACTCAAAAAGGGGCATTTTTAGACACCTAAAACATGTCATGTTGGTGATGCTACTTATGTGGAAACCATTTCAGGTCATATGACTCATCTTAGACCTTTCCAAGACCTAAAAATGGTTCTAACCACTCAAATAGGGGCAAATAGTCCCTTACAACCTACATCGTTGTTCCCCCAAGCAGAAGCCTCATGACCTCTAACACCAATAATGATCGTAGAGTGGGCCATTTTGATCAAATATGGCCTCATATATAACAAACTCGAGCTCTATAAGTTGAGTAAAATTAGTTATAGTATAACTAATATTGAGCGGTTTTTATTGAGAAGCTTCACCTCACCTTCTTGAGCCTAACTGAATCTTGATCTTGGCTTCTTCAGCAAGCTAGGATCCCAATTTGGGAAGTCTATTTAAGGTGGTCAAAAACTTAACAAAGAAGGGATAATTGATGTTAGTCTCACAATGACACTGAGAGGGGGGGTGAATCAGTGTAGCTCTTTAAAACTTAAATCTTAAACTCTTAAAGCCAAAACAATGAGAACTTAAAAACAAATAAAGCAAATGTAACAAGAGAGCATCACACAACACAAGATGTACCGAGGTTCACCGATTTGGCTACTCCTCAAAAATTGACTGTTTGGACTACCATCCAAATCTAGCCTTTGCAAAGCACAACTTTACAATCAATTTACCAGCACCCACTGGAAGGAGCACCAACCCCCGATTTATCTGCACCAATAGAAAGGAGCACCAACCCCTGATGCCAAGCACCAACTTGGACTTCAATTTTGAAACTAGAAGATTGACATAAAAATGCCTTCACTTTTACAAGACCCTGACTGGTCTATTGCTTACTCAACATTGCTCAGAATTCACAAAACACACATCCTTCTCGCACGCCTCTCGTGAGCCTCTCGCTCTCTTCGCAAGATAAAATCCCCACTCTCTTTCGGTGCTATTCACAAAATAATCCACCCTCAAATTCTCCAAACAACACTCCTTTTATAACCATCCTATCTCTTTGTAACTCCAGTTGTAACTCCTTTCATATTCTCATGCGCCACTTGTCAATTGTAACGCCTTCTTTATGTAACTCCTTTTGTATATATAGAGTAGGCATTTCGTCAAACACGTTACATGCAAAGAATTGACACCATATTCTCCTACCATGACTGTTCGTCTTCTCGGTCATGACTGTTCATTTTCTCCTTTGTGCATGCATGCGTTTTGGTTCCCGAAAAATCTTTTCATTTCTATTTTGACGACTGTTCATTTTCTCCTTCTTCGACTGTTCATTTTCTCCACATGGGCATGCGTCCGTTTCTTTCCATGACTGTTCGTCTTCTCCACATGGGCATGCGTCCATTTCTTTCCACGTGTAACGACCATCTTAAATGATTTCAAAACATTAAAGATTCCTTATGGGTCCACGTCACTATGCAGTCTTCAGTTTCACCATCCTGGTGTTCATGTCGCGATATCGCGACACTTTTGTTACTCTGCCTGCCTACCTTTCTTGAGTCACGAAAATGCGACATGTCATGATATCGCGACACTTTTTTTTCTCTGCCTGCCTGGCCTTTTTGAGTCACGAAAATGTGACATGTCATGATATCGCGACACTTTTGTTACTCTGCCTGCCTGCCCTTCTTGAGTCGCGAAAATGCGACATGTCGCGATATCGCGACACTTTTGTTTCTCTGCCTGCCTGCCCTTCTTGAGTCACAAAAATGCGACATGTCGCGATATCTCGACACTTTTTCTTTCTCTGCCTGCCTAGCTTTTTGAGTCGTGAAAATGCGACATGTCGTGATATCGCGACACTTTTTCTTTCTCTGCCTGGCTGCCCTTTTTGAGTCGCGATAATGCGACATGTCGCGATATCGTGACACTTTTTCTTTCTCTGCCTGGCTGCCCTTTTTGAGTCGTGATAATGCGACATGTCGCGATATCATGACACTTTTTCTTTCTCTCTTTCTCTTTGCTTTGGCCCCGAAAATACAACATGTCGCGATATCGCGACACTTTTTGTCCTTGCTTTTTCTCTTTGCTTCGGCCCGCGAAAATACAACATGTCGCGATATCGCGACACTTTTTCTCCTTGTTTTTCTCTTTGCTTCGGCCCACAAAAATACATGTCGCGATATCGTGACACTTTTTCTCCTTGCTCTTTCTCTTTGCTTTGGCCCGCGAAAATACATGTCACGATATCGTGACACTTTTTCTCCTTGCTTTTTCTCTTTGCTTCGGCCCCGAAAATACATGTCGCGATATCGCGACACTTTTTCTCCTTGCTCTTTCTCTTTGCTTCGGCCCGCGAAAATACATGTCGCGATATCGCGACACTTTTTCTCCTTGCTTTTTCTCTTTGCTTCGGCCCGCGAAAATACAACATGTCGCGATATCGCGACACTTTTTCTCCTTGCTCTTTCTCTTTGCTTTGGCCTGTGAAAATACAACATGTCGCGATATCGTGACACTTTTTCTCCTTGCATTTTCTCTTTGCTTTGGCCCACGAAAATACATGTCGTGATATCGTGACACTTTTTCTCCTTGCATTTTCTCTTCTCTTTTGGCCGCGAAAATGCAACATGTCGCGATATCGCGACACTTTTTTCCCTTTGCTTTTTCGCTTCTCTTTTGCATATGGGCCACTTCGGTCTTCTTGGACAACCTGTAACAACTTCACCCAAACATCAAAAACATCCTCATGAGCATTTAACATCACTGTACATACTCTGAGTAACCTCTGAACTCCTGTCCACTGCATCAACCGATCTTTCTGATTGTGTTGACAACAATGACAATACTGTCGTTGCACCTTGCTCAACAATCTCCCCCTTTGGAATTGTTGGCAACACACGTGCAATTTCCTATAACTCTTCTCCCCCTTTGACAACAATATCAAAGGGCTGCTGCAGACTCCCCCTGAGTCCATGCACAACATTCTCAGGCAAAAATTATTACACTTAGCAAAAATCACAAATATGAGCAAAAAGATAAACAAATACTCAAATGCTCCCCCTGAGAATGTGGTCCCGATAGCTAGTCAATTCTTGGGAAACGTGACCACTCCCAATTTATTGCGAAGGTACTCAAAGACTTCCTTGGGCAACGATTTTGTGAAGATATCCGCTACTTGCTCTGTTGTTGGAACAAAATCCAATTTAACCTCACCTTCCGCAACTTTCTCCTTCAAAAAGTGATACCGGATAGCAATATGTTTTGTGCGAGAATGCATAATCGGATTCTTTGAGATGTTAATGGCACTGGTGTTATCACACTTAACTGAAATTGGCTCACTGAAGTTAATACCAAGATCTTTCAGGGTTTGTTTCATCCATAATACCTGTGTACAACACGTTGTCGCTGCAATATATTCTACCTCTGCTGTGGATAAGGAGACTGACTCTTGTTTCTTACTGTGCCACGTGACCAACCTATCTCCAAGATAGAATGCACCTCCACTGGTGCTCTTTATGTCATCTACACATCCTGCCCAATATACATCTGAATACGCAATAAGGGTGAAGTCCTTACCTTTCGGATACCATAACCCATACTCCATAGTACCCTTGAGATATCGAAGAATCCTTTTCACTGCTGTCACATGAGTCTCCTTGGGACTAGCTTGAAATCGTGCTACCATGCATACTGCCTGCAAAATATCTGGTCTGGTAGCTGTCAGGTATAGTAAGCTCCCAATCATAGATCTGTACATGGTTTGATCAACAGGTGGAGATTTGTCATCCTTGCTCAACTTGCAACCTGTCGTCATGGGAGTGCTAACTGGATTACAATCCTCCATTGTGAACTTTTTTAACATCTCTTTCACATATTTAACTTGAGAAATAAATATGCCCTTCTTATTTTGATTAACTTGCAACCCGAGGAAATACGAAAGTTCACCAATCATTGACATTTCAAATTCTTTCTGCATCTTATTTGCTAAATCTTTACACGACTCATCTTTTTTGCTGCCAAATATGATATCATCTACGTATACAACAAGAACAATAAGATGCCCATTTTCTATTTTGACATACAAATTACTATCCACCATACCTTTCTTAAACCCTTGTTGAGTGAGATAGTTGTCTAGCCTTGCATACCATGCTCGGGGTGCCTGTTTTAAGCCATATAATGCTTTCTTCAACTTGCAAACCAAGTTGGGATCATCACCAAGTTGGAAACCATCTCGGTTGCTCAATATAAACCTCTTCTTCAAGTTTCCCATTCAAAAACGCTGATTTCACATCCATTTGATAAACTTTGAAATTCTTGTAGACTGCTAAAGCCAAAAACATTCTAATTGCCTCTAGTCTAGCTACTGGTGCAAAAGTTTCCTCAAAGTCAATGCCTTCAACTTGTGCATAACCCTTACATACCAATCTTGCTTTATTTCTGACTACCTGTCCGTCTTCATTCAATTTGTTTCAAAAAATCCATTTAGTCCCGATTATATTTTTATTTGCGGGTCTAGGTACTAACTCCCAAGTTTCATTTTTCTCGATCTGATCTAATTCTTCATTTATTGCCTTCATCCAACTTTCATCTTTGCTTGCGTCAGCAACATTTTTGGGCTCAATGTTGGATAATAGAGAGTAGTTACTTACTACTCTTCTTCTTGTCTGAACACCAACTTTGGGGTCTCCAATTATTTGCTCTCTAGGATGATTTTTCTACCAGCTTACTGTTTTGAATTTCTTATTTTCTTCCACTTCTGAATCACAACTTAAATCATCTGAGTCAATTTTTTGTATCTTTTTCGTTTCGTTTTCCTCATCTCCTTCAATAACCTCTTCATAAATTGGGTAGTTCTTTTCATAGCTAATTACTCGTTCTCTACCTTCATCAAATTTAACATCAGCACTGTCCACAATTTTCTTTAGCCTCTTGTTGTAGCATTTGTAAGCTTTGCTTTTTGACGAATAACCAACAAAAATACCTTCATCCGCTCTATCTTCAAACTTACCAAGATTATCTTCAGTTCTTTTGATGTAGCACTTGCTGCCAAAAACTTTGAGGTATTTTGTTGTTGCCCTTTTACCGAACCACAACTCATAAGGAGTTTTGCTTTCATGAGTTCTCAGCATGTACCTATTTTGGATATACACCGCAGTATGGACTGCTTCTTTCCAAAATCTATTCTGCTACTCTACTTTCATCCAACATAGTCCGTGCCATTTTCTGCACTGTCCTGTTCTTTCTTTCTACCACTCCATTCTGCTGAGGTGTCCTGGATGCTGAAAATTGTCTCCTAATACCGTATTTTTCATAGTACTCTGTAAACTCCTCTGAAATGAATTCTCCTCCTCTATCTGATCTTAAACATTTGATCCTCTTTCTTGTTTCATTCTCAACTTGGTTTTTGAAAATCTTGAACATTTCAAAAGCTTCTGATTTATGCTTCAAGAAAAATATCCATGTCATTCTGGAATAGTCATCAATGCACAACATAAAATATTTGTCACCATTTATGCTTTGTGTTCTCATGGGTCCACATAAATCGGTGTGTATTAGTTCCAAAGGTTTGCTTGTGTAGTACTCTTTTGTTTTGAATGTGACTCTAGTTTGCTTCCCCTTTTGGCATGAAGCACAAATGTTGTTTGCGGGTTTGCTTGATGGTGGGAATATCTCTCACTGCCCTTTTTGAGTTGATTTTTACTAGATTATCAAAACTGATATGACCGAGTCTCTTGTGCCACAACCAATTTTCTTCTTCTTGTCCAATAAAACAAGCTCCTTCTAAAGTCTCTGAGAGCGTGTACAGGTTGCCAGATGTCCTTGATCCAATTGCTATCAATTTTCCACTATTTGTTTTTCTAACTTCACAACCCTGCTTCTTAAAAACTACTTCATGACCTTTATCACAAATCTGACTTACGCTCAACAAGTTATGTTTCAAACCATCCACAAACAAGACTTCTTCCGACTTAATTTTTTCGTCACTAATTTTAACTGAACCTTTGCCAACTATCTTAGCTCCATCATTATTTCCAAACTTTACTTGAACCACCTTCATATTTCTGTAACTTCTCAAATTTTTGTTTGTCACCTGTCATATGACTGGAGCATCCACTATCAAGTATCCATGGTACATATTTATTCTGTGCTTTAAATGTTGTTTGTACGATTAAGGATTCCTTTTCTTCCTTAAGTCGCTCTTTTTCTTTCCACTCCGTTTTGATAGTAGTTTTGGGCTCTTGTTTTGCCTTTCCCTTATCAATAGCTTGTGCATGTTTTTCGGGAAGTTTTCTATTTTGTCTCATCCTATTTGGTTGAAATTTTCTTCCCTGAAACTGATTTGATGCAAATGTTCTTCTACAGTTTCTTGCAATGTGCCCAAAATTATGACAGTTATAACATTCTACTGTATAATTCATCAAAGGAGAAAAAGCATTTCTACTGGTGAAATTCCTTGGTCTTACATTATATTTGTAGTCTAAGATTTTATGTCCATAGCCATTGCATTTAAAATAGAAACTAGAAAAGGGATAATTGAACCTGGGTGATGGTCTTTGCCATGTTGTCGTAGGAGCCATAGGTCTTCTTCTTCTTTGATGTGTGACATTGGTGAATCCATCATTGTCAATTCTCCTTTCGTGCCTGGCATTATTGCTTTCTTTTGCATGAGACATTTTTCCTTGATCAACCTGTTTCTTATTTTCATTCTCTATGGATTCTACATTTCTGGCCTTTGATCCATTTGATGATTCTCCTTCGATGAAACCTAGACCAAATTTGATGCCTGCAGGCCTTTGGTCATTTATAATCTTATCTAGCTTCATAGAACTTTCTTCGCGTTTGTGATAGCAACTAATTTTGTGATTCATCTCTTCTATCTGTGTTCGTAAACCAACATTCTCTTCTTCTAGTTTGTAGCAATAATCTATTTTCATGGTAATTTGTACTTCGAGATCTTCAGATATTTTCTTGTATTCTTTTGTCTATACTTTTAGACTGGTTATGATTTTGTTTGCATCCTCAAGATTTTTTGAAATTTTCTTATTCTTTTTCCTCTCTATTTTCCACTCTTCAAGTGCAGAGATCAACTCACCTTCTAGATCTACTTCAGCCTCGGGGTTTTCACCACATACTTCAGAGTTCACTCCTTCTTCCTTTTCTGATTTTACTTCTTCAAATGCCATGAAAAGAGCTTCACCTGTTTCCTCTTCAGAATCCTCACCGGAGTCTGTCTTCTGATGAACTGGCATTCCTGGAGATGAAACTTTTCTTCTTGAAGTTGCCTTTTCTGAAATTCATTTTCTTCTTCCAGTCACTTCTTTCTTGGTGCGATCCTTCATCATTTTTGTTCTTCTCATTAAGTGGACATTTAGTCACAAAATGCCCAATGCCTCCACAGTTGAAACATTTAAACGGTAGCTTTCCTCTATATTTTCCTTTTCCCCTTTTTAGTTTTCTAACAAAGTTTGCTTCCATTTCATCTAATGTCTCTTCTTCCTCGGACTCTTGTTTTGCGTTTTTATTTTTAAGGGCTTTAAAAGTCGCTTCTATGTCTGTGGGTTTAGATCTTCCTATCCTCATCTCATATGCAGTCAAAGAACCATACATCTCATCTATACTAAAATAATTTAGATTTTTAGCTTCTTCTATCGCTGAGACTTTAGAATCAAACCTTTGAGGAAGAGATCTTAATACCTTTTTCATGACGACAGAGTCTTCGATATCCTCGTCGAGTCCTCTAATCGCATTAATGATTCCATTAACTCTCAACATATATGCCTCAATGTTTTCATCGTCATTCATATTTAATGCTTCGAACTGAGCTCGATGTGTTTGTAACTTGGCCTCCTTGATCTTATCGTCTCCTTCATGAATACTCCTCAGTTTGTCCCATATTTCTTTTGTCATTTTACAACTCATGATCTTTACTAGTTCACTGTCTACTAATCCACACATGATAGCATTCTTTGCTTTTGAGTTATTCTCAAATAGTTTCTTTTTATTAGCCTCTTTTGGAGAAGTGATGGGTATTGTGTATCCACTAACTATTGAATCCCAGATGTCGTATCCCAAAGCACAGAGATATGTCCGCATCCCGATTCTCTAGAATGCGTAATTAGATCCGTCAAACAATGGTGCTTTGTTTGATGAGAAGCCTTCACCACCTACCATTGTGTTACTTCCAAGATCACCCTAGCCGGTTAAGCTTGTACAAAAACTGGCTCTGATACCAATTGTTAGTCTCACAATGACACTGAGAGGGGGGTGAATCAGTGTAGCTCTTTAAAACTTAAATCTTAAACTCTTAAAGCCAAAACAATGAGAACTTAAAAACAAATAAAACAAATGTAACAAGAGAGCATCACACAACACAAGATGTACCGAGGTTCACCGATTTGGCTACTCCTCAAAAATTGATTGTTTGGACTACCATCCAAATCCAGCCTTTGCAAAGCACAACTTTACAATCAATTTACCAGCACCCACTAGAAGGAGCACCAACCCCTGATTTATCTGCACCAATAGAAAGGAGCACCAACCCCTGATGCCAAGCACCAACTTGGACTTCAATTTTGAAACTAGAAGATTGACATAAAAATGCCTTCACTTTTACAAGACCCTGATTGGTCTATTGCTTACTCAACATTGCTCAGAATTCACAAAACACACATCCTTCTCGCACGCCTCTCGTGAGCCTCTCGCTCTCCTCTCGCTCTCTTCGCAAGATAAAATCCCCACTCTCTTTCGATGCTATTCACAAAATAATCCACACTTGAATTCTCCAAACAACACTCCTTTTATAACCATCCTATCTCTTTGTAACTCTAGTTGTAACTCCTTTCATATTCTCATGCGCCACTTGTCAATTGTAACGCCTTCTTTATGTAACTCCTTTTGTATATATAGAGTAGGCATTTCGTCAAACACGTTACATGCAAAGAATTGACACCATATTCTCCTACCATGACTGTTCGTCTTCTCGGTCATGACTGTTCATTTTCTCCTTTGTGCATGCATGCATTTTGGTTCCCGAAAAAGCTTTTCGTTTCTATTTTGATGACTGTTCATTTTCTCCTTCTTTGACTATTCGTTTTCTCCACATGGGCATGCGTCCATTTCTTTCCATGACTGTTCATCTTCTCCACATGGGCATGCGTCCATTTCTTTCCACGTGTAACGACCATCTTAAATGATTTCAAAACATTAAAGATTCCTTATGGGTCCACGTCACTATGCAGTCTTCAGTTTCACCATCTTGGTGTTCATGTCGCGATATCGCGACACTTTTGTTACTCTGCCTGCCTGCCTTTCTTGAGTCACGAAAATGCGACATGTCATGATATCGTGACACTTTTTCTTTCTCTGCCTGCCTGCCTTCTTGAGTCGCAAAAATGCGACATGTCACGATATCGCGACACTTTTGTTACTCTGCCTGCCTGCCCTTCTTGAGTCATGAAAATGCGACATGTCGCGATATCGTGACACTTTTGTTACTCTGCCTGCCTGCCCTTCTTGAGTCACGAAAATGCGACATGTCACGATATCGTGACACTTTTTCTTTCTCTGCCTGCCTGGCCTTTTCGAGTCGTGAAAATGCGACATGTCGCGATATCGCGACACTTTTTCTTTCTCTGCCTGGCTGCCCTTTTTGAGTCGCGATAATGCGACATGTCGCGATATCGCGACACTTTTTCTTTCTCTCTGGCCGCCCTTTTTGAGTCGCGATAATGTGACATGTCGCGATATCGCGACACTTTTTCTTTCTCTCTCTTTCTCTTTGCTTTGGCCCCGAAAATACATGTCGCGATATCGCGACACTTTTTGTCCTTGCTTTTTCTCTTTGCTTTGGCCCACGAAAATACAACATGTCGCGATATCGCGACACTTTTTCTCCTTGCTTTTTCTCTTTGCTTCGGCCCACGAAAATACAACATGTCGCGATATCGCGACACTTTTTCTCCTTGCTCTTTCTCTTTGCTTCGGCCCGCGAAAATACAACATGTCGCGATATCGTGACACTTTTTCTCCTTGCTCTTTCTCTTTGCTTCGGCCCGTGAAAATACAACATGTCACGATATCGTGACACTTTTTCTCCTTGCTATTTCTCTTTGCTTTGGCCTGTGAAAATGCAACATGTCGCGATATCGCGACACTTTTTCTCCTTGCATTTTCTCTTCTCTTTTGGCCACGAAAATGCAACATGTCGCGATATCGCGACACTTTTTTCCCTTTGCTTTTTTGCTTCTCTTTTGCATATGGGCCACTTCGGTCTTCTTGGACAACCTGTAACAACTTCACCCAAACATCAAAAACATCCTCATGAGCATTTAACATCACTGTACATACTCTGAGTAACCTCTAAACTCGTGCCCACTACATCAACCTATCTTTCTGAATGTTTTGACAACAATGACAATACTGTCGCTGCACCTTTCTCAATAATTGATCCCCAATTGAATGCAACAAAGTTCTACCATTTTGTGATTAGAGAGTGCAATCTCTCATAAGCGTCATGGTGCTACCAAAATTGCATTATGAAGTTATCTCTTGCATCCATGGAGATTTGGAGAGCTTGAAAGACCAAATACACCATTGATCATCATAAATTCACCATCAATTCAATCCAATTCAGTGACCCAACTATATTTAAGGACACAAAAAACCTTGACCATCAATTTGGTATTCAAATTGATCATCACGATGCATCGAGCTTAGAGAATAAAGTCTCTATTTGGTGGCCACTATTTTCAATAATAGCTCGTAGGTGCAACCATCATTCCTGAGGATGGTGAATAGAGCTTAGAATTATGATTAATGATGGCCTTGTGGTGACATATAATTTGCTTGTATTTTCTAGTTAAATTAGTCCTAGCTACTTTTATTTCTATTTTTAATGTTCTTTAGCATTATTTCTTTCAGTATTTCATGCATTATATTACTATTTTTAGCATTTTCTTTCCAGCTTGCATTATCAATAAATAGACCTCATCTTGGGAGGATTTCATATGCTATTGATGCTTTGTAGGTGCTTATGTGTGCAAGATACAATCCTTATTAGGAGCGTATCATCATCAATATCATCTTTCTTGGCATCATCAAGTAGAGGTTGCTAGGGAAACCCTCCATTATTAGTTCATGAGATTACAAAATATCTTTTGAAGACATCTACTCTTTGAGTGCTTTATTGTAATTTCATATCAATTTGGTGAATCCCTAAGAGGGATATATTGTAACCCATTGTAAAATATTTAATTTAATATTAATGAGAATATAGCTCATTTATTTCTTCAATTTCTTGTTATGATGGTTACATGAATTACATTTATCAAGTTGATTTCATTATTACAATTTTGTAGATGTTAGATCTTTTGTCAATTATATAGGAAGAAGCCCATGTAGGTGGCAAGATGAAGAAGTTACTATATTTTGAAATAGGCATGAAAGTAGATGCAATAAATTGTGATAAATACCAAATAGTAGAAGCATTCTCCTACAAATATGAAGTAATGTTGTGCTAAAGCCTTTGAGTGGAAGTTTGTAGAATGAAAGATTATATAGGTGGGTTTTGTGAGTTTTGTGAATTTTTCTAATATGCGAGTATCTATGTATAACCAGAAAAAAAAAGGGACTACGCACTAATGTTATACATGTTTTGAAGGAGGAAATTAGAATAATATTGATCGATGTTAAGCAAGTCAGCTTCGAGAGGTGGGTTGGTGGAATATGAGGAAGAAGGTGATGTGGATGAGATGGAACTAGAGGGAGGTTGTGAGGGTGGATTGAAGAATAGATTCAAATTTATGACTATAGAGGATGATGTAGGCATATTTGAATAAGAGACCTCTTGGATATTAGATGGAGTGGTGGTAGCAAAGACCATAGCTACTATTTGAATGGTAGCCTTAACATTTGGGTAACTAGGGAGGATATTTTACTCACAATACAATAGATGCTATGATGATTATTGTAGAAATGTATGAGGGGAATGAGTGGAGGATGATGAAAGATCTTCATGATAGATGATCTCAGGTTCAAAATCACCAAGAAAAAATTAAATGACTCCAAGGAAAGAAACTATTTCATGTGTTGATTCTTTGAAGTATTGAGATGATGAAGTATTAGTTAGGCACTGAATTACATTATAAGTGAAATTTGGTGTAGCAGAAGAAGCTTGGATCAGTTGAAACTAATCTAGAGTGTGGGTTTTAGTATTGGGTAAGATAATGGTGCTAAATTCTATAGAAGAACCCCTGGATTGAGAAGTATTTACACAAGTATCCTCCATCGCAATATGAGCTTTCTTGTGAGCTTGGATATGGGTAACAACCATTGTTGGGGAGCAAACAAGCTAAAAACTCAATTTTTTCCAAATTTAAATTTGGGAAACAACCAGAATGGTGTTTCTAAAGTTACAAAACCTTTCTATAAAACAAAAGTTTGGGTTGCAAGCTAGGGTGCAACTTTTTTTCTTTTGGTCACAAGGTACCTTATGAATTTTTAGAAACAGGTTACAAAAATAGGGAATGTGGTGGAACTATGCCCAAGGATGTATACAAACTTATTTTTGTAGGTTTTGTAATCTGTTTTGAATGTTTTGTAAGAGAAATTAACTTATGCAACAAGAAGAATAATGAACAATCAAATTTTGCAAATATGTGTTTAAGATGTTCAAAGAAGCCCTAAAATAGAGAAAGAGGTGGTGGATGTAACCTATGAAGGAATGTTCATACATAGTTTTCTGTTATACCCAAAGGTATGCAAAGGGTAACTATGAAAAAATAGGCAAATGGCCTCTAGTGAAGGTAATGGATTGGAAAACCTAGAGGATAAAATATATAGAATTCTCTTAAGAAAGATGTGGAATTTTATAAGACTTGCTACTAACCTACCTAGGCTTTCACTTCACCCTCAAATAGGCTTAGTCAAAAACCATAGTTGCACACTCACTAATTATATGAAGCCCTATGAGCAAGGGTGTCTAATCCTAACCTACCTCAAGGGTCCCTCAAGGGTAGGGAATTATATAGTGATGAAGTAAAAAAAAACACTTGTGAGGGCTACTATGGTGTTTAGGGGGTAGGCTAGCTAAAGGATATGAATTCCAATGTCACTAGTCTTGATTAGGGGTTGGTGATAAAATCCAACCTTACAAATGTAAAAGAAGCATGAAGTGTGTGTGTTCAATAATTAAGAAAGCAAGAAATGCTTTAAATGTAAGCTATATTAAAAAGTAAAGCCTTTATCCTTTTTTTTTTTTTTTTTACTTTTCAAAAAGTAAAATGCCTTTGAATAATTAAAGAAATGAAAAAGAAACAATGTAAATTGCATTTTGTGAAAATCCAAAAGCAAAACCTTACAAAAAATAAAGGAAAAGTAATATCTCTTGCTTTCAATGAGCTACTCTAAGACTTATCTGATCATAAATCCATTTACACTAGCCAATATATGCCTATTAAGGTTATGGCTGTATGTTTCCTAGAGCTTTATATATGAGGAAAATTCAGGATTTTGCACTCAGATCATGGAGATGAAGAAGTTTGAAGGCCTCTTAGCACATTATGCAAATGATTTAACTCTAAAAAATGCAACTATTTAGCTTTCTAACATGCATGGAATGTAATAAAAGTATTTAGAAATGTGAACAAAGTGATTTTGGAGCCTTTTCTAAGTAATTTCCAAGTTTTGTAAAGAGGCCCAAAGCAATTTCGAGGCTTTTATTGAAAGCAATAGATTTTAAAAATCTGACTAAAGCTTGTTGTTTTGGAACAAATAAAATAGGTTTTTAGGACTTACCTATGGTCTCCAACTCTAGGAAGTGTTTGCAAGTGTAGTCCTACGGCTAAAATGCATCTCAACTTAGGTCGTAGGGTATCCTATGACTCAATGGAAATTTGAAATTTTTTCCAGATTTGGGCTTCCTGATAGTCTTTGTGGTATGATAGTTAGTTTGTGTATAGGTACCTACAATAACAAAGGATAAAATGTTATTTTTATAAACAAAATGACTGTCTAACAAAGAACCATGAAAGATATAATACAACTTTGCAAGGTGGTTCGATACTGAGTTTTGCAAATTCCTAAAAGCAAGAAAAAGGTGCTTGATTACATCTTTGTGGATGCCATTTTTATTAGAAAAATTTTGCCTATGGATGTGGTTTTGGCAAGGGATATAGGAATATCATATGAGGGAAAATCAGTCCCCCAAACTTACCTGCAACTATGAAGTTGTTATTGGTTGTGTAGAAGCTAGTTTCTAAACTAGTTTTTGGAGTGCTTGGTTCAGTCGTAGGGTACCTTATGATTGAAATTAATGGTCGCACCCTACCTTATGATCTTAGCTCATAGACCAAAAAGAATCCTGTCTTAAACCTGATTTGTATTTAAAAGTTTTTATAGGGTTCTAGTTGGTTTTGTATCATCTTTAGAAAAAAAAATCAGTCAACTACATGAAAAGTTAACCAAAACCAACAAACATGGTGGGGGTCCCATTGGGAGTGCTAGAATGAAATCAAAGAAAATTGGTGTTAGTTGTAATATATGATCAAAGAGGTTACAAGAGGGTCCATTTTACAAAATCACCTTTGAAGGCCAATAATAGGAGGTCAACAACATTATATTAGTCTTCTAAGAGATCCTCAAGTTGAGTAGGCTTATTTTTCATGTGCCACTATCAATTTGACCCATCCTCTAGATCTATAGGACCTACAAAAAAGGTTTAGAACATTTAGGGGTCTAACTTGATCAAATGCCATGTGTTTGAAGATAAAAAGACTCAAAATGAATCTAATCTATTAAAAAAGCTATGAAATTATTTACAAAACTTGAAATTGCAGTAATATTTACCTTTTGGAATGGTTTTATAGTTTGTTTATTCTTGAAATAAACTTTTGAATTACACCTTAGGGTGCAACTTTCTATTTTGGTCATAGGGTACCTTGTGACTCTAATTGTAACACTTCGGCTAATTTTTGGGTGGTAGAAAATGATGTCCAGTAGCTATTGGGGCTTCTATATTTATTGGGTCACCTTCAGAACCTACGAAACATGTCAAAATAGGACACAAAAAGTGTACAAAAATATGTTTTCTATGGTGATTGATGGAGATTTATGGTAAATTCAATAATGGAAGATCATGTGGTCTATCTAGATTGTGGTAGAGTTTTGTTATGTAAAATGGGGATGATGCAAATAGAAGAAAATTCCCTCTATTTATAAAATTTATAGAGTTTAGGGGGGTTAGGTGTCCCATGAGATGTCACTTGTGAGGTGTCCCCTGATGTGGCATGCCTCATAAGTGCATTTGGGTGAGAGAATACCTCACCCATCTACTTGTCATAAATGGGCATGGATGAGTCATCCCACATAAATGCATGGGTGGAGGAAAGTATCCAAATGTCATTTATGACATGTTGAGGTGGAAAGCCTTTTATTTTAAAAATGCTTTTGTGTGTGCAAAAGTCTTCAATTGTCATTGAATGCATAGGGGGTGTGAAGTGGAGCAAATATCAAGGTGGTGAGGTGGAAGGCTAGGCTAGTCAAAGAGTATACTAGGTGAGATGGAAAGGCTAGAATAGTCATAAGGTAGGATAGGTGAGGTGGAATAATTATGCTAATCATGATTGAGTTGATTAACCATGTGCTTAACCATAAAGTAAATTTTGACCATGAAGTGAATTTTGACCAGGGTATAGATTAACCAAGGTTAAGTTGAGAGGGTGGTTGCATGAGGGCCTAGGATTAAGCATAGGAAAGGGATTAAGTAGCCAAAGGGGGCTTATGAATAGTGCATGAATAGTGATTTTGATAAATGAATAGTGTTTTAAGGCTAATTTATGCAAATTTTGTGGGTTTTACAAATTGATCAACCATGAAGACAGGAGAAGCGACAATGTGTGACTTTTCAGTTTCTACAAATTTAATACTAGATTCTTAAGTATTATAAATTTAGTTCCATAAAATATTAATCTAAATGAAGAACAAGCATTGCCATTTTACATCAAGTATTTGTAGTTTGATTTAGCACTAATGGTATATAAAGCTAACCATAATACACCAACTACAATATTTGAAGAGGCAACAAGAAACATAGATGTTCTTATCTAGGAAAAAAAATTCCTTTCGCATTACCAATGACCTATGTAGCCCAAAATTTCTAAAATACTCCAAATCCAAGTGCTACACCCAATTTTTATGCTCTCCCAAATCCCCAACCTAGCATCTCCATACATCCTACTTAGATACCATACATTATTACTCATATAGGCTAGAACACACCATCCAAAGTGGTTTTTAAACCACTATTTCCAACCCTCCCTACTATGTCTAATATATGTAATGATATTGACAACTTTGCAATGAATTAATTATAAAATAACAATGGCAACAACCATAAAATTGGCAGCCTCAAAGGAATCTATACTTGATAAAATATTAGGTACTTTGACATGGTACTAACCAAGGGGTAAGTGAGGTTTACAATCACATTGTTAATACCAATTTAGAAGTAGAAATAGTATGGTTTCTTCTTTATAATGATAGGCAAAAACCTACTAAATGTATGAGTGCCAAATATGATACCATAGTTTCCAACTATCAAGGTGTAGAAACTATGGAGAAAAATAAAATGACTACTAAGTAATCAATTGAAAAGAAAGCCAACACTAAAAAGAGGATGATGGTCCTTATAAGGGGAAGAAAAAACACAGGACCCATCATAGCACAACAAGTGAAAAAAAGAGAACAAAAACATAAGAGGAGAGGCTATAAAAATACCTCAATAAGAGGCCTAAAAAACATCAAATGATAAAAATTAAAAAGTAGACAAAGGGAGATAACCAATGACAAACCATGGAGGCAAAGAAACATCTAGTAAATAAAATAAAATAGATCATGATAAGGGAAGAGATCCTCAAAAAATAGAGGTTAAAATAAAGTTGAAGTTCCTTTCTCTCTTGTGTAAAGGACATCAAATAATTCCTAGACAACCCTCAAATTTTGATACAAAAATAGGGACCCCATTCACCAAATTTAATATTAAAAAAAAAGGAGACACCATGTAAGGTACAAATGCTAGATATTTAGCTCTACCTAAGCAATAAAACTTACTTTTATAGTATCTAAAATAATAATAGTAGATTTATACCAAAGGTAAACAACCAAGGTCCTCTTCATCTAAAGTACCTAAGAAAAAAAAATTGATTACATAATAACCATACGATATTCATGTTATGCTTCTAATATGTAAAATGCTCCAAAAAATAAGGAATTGAAGCTACATTCACTCTATGTAATGCTCAAAATCAAAAATTAAATGCTAATACGTTGCATAGTAGATACAATAGTAGTGGTCACGTTCATGCCCAAGTATTTTTGGTGAATATATGGGCTTACCTTAGACTAAGACGACTAGACACCCAATATAGGTGGACAAAACTAGAGTCAATAAAGTAGGTGTTCTCAAGGATCTAGTCATGACCATAGCTTGATATCCAAAATTTATGGTAGTACAAGAGGTGATAGTCATATATTTATTCTACTTACATTGTAATGTTGTTGTCTACGGAATGAACGAGAAAGGTATTAGGGGATGGTTATCTAGTAGTGTACTATATGCACATGAAGGTGCCTAGGAAAAAAATGTCATAAGGATCAAGAATGGATCACCATGTAGTTACCCCTTACATAAACTATAGGGAAATAATATAGTAAACTAGAATTAACTACTAGAATACATCAATGATAATGAGTACTGGGAAGATGACTAAAACCAAAGATTATAGATGATAATTAGTGTTCTATAGGATGATAGAGATTCAAAATTGGAGAATGAAGATATAGAGTTTAAAAACTATCTAATAATGGGTACTTCTCCCAAAATACCTATCTTGATTAGCCATGGAGCTAAAAATACATGGACAATATACTTTGATGGTGCCAAAACCAAGAATGGTGTAGGAATCAGGGTATAGTTTCTTGAACCTCAAGGGGTATGATTCCATTATACCTATTGGTTGTTGTTCAATTGCATAAATAGTGTGGTTGGGTATGAAACACTCTAGACAAGTTTGAGGAAAATTTATGGGAATTAAATACTTAAGAATTTATGGTGACTCTAAATTAATAGTGAGTTAATTATTAGTGTGCCACCAAGAATAAACTTTAAAAATCCTACAAACATTATGTTTGGGATTTGATTAAAATCAGACTCCTATGAAATCAAAGCAATACCTAGAGAGCTAAAGGTAAAATTAGATGAGCTATAAAGTATGGCATCATTCTTTAATACTAAAAATTATATGTAGGATAAACCAAAGGATCTAGAGGTAGTTTTTTAGGCTAGTAATTTCATACAACTACAAACAAATCATAGAATACTTGATAAGAGAGGCCCAATAAACTAAAGAGAAAACTTATTATGGGGATGGTATTAAACATGGGTCCATATAGTTGAAGTTCATTAGCTACGCAAAGGTCTAATTATTTATGAAAGTTTTTAAACCTTGATGATAGCTCAATAATACATAATATTAAAGTGAAATAGTTTGTATATCACCCAAACAAGGTAGCTAAAGTTAAAAGTCTATTGCTTGAGAAGGATTGTACTCAAGAAGAACAAAATATTTCCAAATTAATTTTTAGTAAATACGGGGACATAATCGCTTGGTCATATGAATATTTAAAGGTATATGACTATAATATGATAGAGCACACCATTAATTTGGAGCCTAATGCAAACCCTTATGACATAAGTATAGGCTTTTCAAACCTAAGATAAACACAATAATTAAGAAATTAATGGTTAAGCTCCTATAGGCTATAATTATATTTTTTTATCTAACTTTCCACATGGGTGAAAAATTTGGTCTTGATATACAGGAAAAATGAAGATATTAAGCTATGTATTGATTTCAGGAACCTACTCAAGGCATAATTGAAGGATCACAATCCATTGCTTACCATTGACCAAATATTTCCAAAGGTAGTAGGATCACAAACATTTTTACTTCTAGACATTTTCTCTAGGTATAATCAAATTTAGGTCAAGAATAAAGGCCAACATAAGACAAAATTCACCATCAAGTAGGAAACCTTTGAATATTAATGAATTTATTTGGATCTATCAAAGCAAACTTCTAGAGAGAAATAGATATATCTTTTTTAGGGCTTGTGGGTGAGATCATCCTTATATATCTGGATGATTTTATAGCCTTTTTCCAAAAGTAGAAAAATGCATATTAAAAATCTAGAGTTAGTCTTCTAAAGGTGTGGGGAGTTTGGTATTTATATAAACCCAAATAAATCTATCTTCATGGTATAAGAGGTTAAATTGCTAGATTGAATAGTATCAAAATAAGGTCTATCCATAGATCTAAATTGAATTAAATCCATTAAATTCCTACCATTACCTACATTAGTCAAGGGGATTAGGTCATTCTTAGGGTAGATCTAGTTTTTAGCTAGATTTATTATTGATTTTCCTCAAATAGATAAACTATACCTAATATAATAAAGTATTCTCTCTAGATGCTATAGAGAGGAAGAAATCATTCTAAGAGGTCAAATATTCTACCTGTACAATACCAGGAAGCAATACACCTAATCTACTTGTAGCATAATATCAAGCGTGAAACCATAAAAGCATAAAGACAAAGAATTAATAGAAAATCATGAGATCTCTTTTATTAATTCATGGTGCAATCCGGTTACAGATAGGTCCCTCTTAGGGATACTAAACATTCGATACAATGATTACAAGTATAAATGGGCCCTTGAAATGGTATGGTGCACTCCACAAGCCTCTTGGATTCGTACATGAGTTTGCTCAAGGACTTACAGATGCCTTCTTCTCCTTTTTTTTCTTGAAGGGATCTGACACCAAAAATGCTTTGACTTAGTCCAAGAACCTGTGATCTACGTACAAGAAACAATAGAGAATTATCAATAGCATATGTGACCTCTCATGATGAGGTTTTCTTTGAATGTCTGCAAGAAATAATATAAAAGCTTAATAAAATTATAATGAAGCAAATATAGGCAGAAACACATAAATAACTTGGAAATAACCATGCAAATACAATAGGAAAGATAGATCTATGATAATATTACCTAATGAAATAGAAATAATGAAAAATCTATGCTAAAACTTGAGAAATAGTGCCTCAAACCCTAGCTACTATTGCTTAGGGTGGTCATGACTACATGCTGCTATCAAAGACAACGATCACAAACTATGATGTTTTACCTTGAAAACTAGGGGCTACAACACTCAATCCTTCATTCAAATTGATGTTCAAGGGTCACATTCATGTCTAGAGATTGATTGGTGGTGAAAATTGTGTTGATTTGAATTCTTGGGTGGTGCATAGTTATTTCTCAATCAGATAGCACTTCATTATTCCTCAAGGGAGTGTAGAATAACTCTCCAATTTTCTAGGGATTCGCTACACAAAAACTTGAATCTTTAGATTTATGGATATCTTCTCCTTCTTGGGAGGATGCGTATGTAGCCTTCTCGTATCTAGATCTAGATCCAAATCCTGGTTTCTTAGAGAAGCCAAGGTCCAAATTTGTATGTAACTGACTATTAGAGAGGAAGGCTCAGTCACAAATTTGCATGGAAGGGGCATTCAGGAGGAGCTATGGGAGATCCACGCTAAAAATTGCTCATAAAAAATGCAAGTGCAATCACTATACGTGATTTGGGCCCCCATTTATGGTCAGTTTGTGTTTCAATGCTATCCACTATCTAGAGCAGTGGCTAGCTGTGGCCGCTCTGAGCTTTAGCGGCCTATGTTGATGGCCACTCTAGTCGATAGCAATCGAGCTTGGATGGACCAAAATTACCCCTTTTGAGTGGTTAGGACCACTTTTAGTTCTTGGGAAGACCCAAGATTAGTCATATGGTCTTTTAGATGTGCCCATATAAATAGTCTCCTAAACATGGCATGTTTTAGGTGTCTACTGATGACCCTTTTTGTGATGCGTTGTGAGTGACACAACACTAAGAAAAAATAGACTACCTAGGGCCATATTATAGGGTGTATGATTATCATTGATTTGATGAATATTAGATGCTCTAGTCATGAGAAAGGTGTGCATATTAGAATCATTGCTTCCAATAGGATGGAAGGCTTAAATTTGTAAAATCTTTCACTGCAAGTGTTGAGGCGATCGGCTAGCCTTGGTGCTAAGATTGGTCTGAAAGGAGAGGAGCATCAAGCTTAACTATCATATTTGTTTTTTTCCCAGAAAAGGGTAAGCTTATGATAGTTTTTGGCAATGATTCATAGGATGAATGTGCTTGGACATGATCGAGTGATCTTTTATTGATTTTTATTATGATTGTTGATATTATGACTACCCCTCAAGTGACGAGTTGATAAGGGAAGGACAATGAATAAATAAACAAGTCACTTGACCAAGATGATTGATTTGGATCCCTCAAGAGGGTTGATTTTTGTTATTATATGGTAGGTCCCATTATAGGTGTGATTTTGACCATTTATAATAATTGTACATATCTATCCCGAGGAGAAGTTTGGCCACAATGGCCTTCTTAGGAAATCAAGATGATAGCAATTGAATTTAAGATTGTGTTGAATCACTAGGTTAGATGATTTGTTGGAAGTGTCATGGAAGAGATGAAATGAATACCTCATTCTTGTGGGGCATTCTAGCTTTCATGGCCTTCTTTAGGATTGAAGTACTACATTTCAATTCAATGATAATTGATTTACCTCAAATGGCCTTATGGTCATTTATTCATCTTTTTGGATTGTGTGGAGTGCCTGTCACTACAACCGCAAAGTTTATAAAGCAAATAACTAAATACGAGGCACATTCGAGATTTTATTGTTATTTGATTTTTTTTATTATTATGTAATATTTTTGGTATTTTACAATTTTTTATGATTATGAACCAGTATATGTGCTTAATTGCCCATATTGAGGTTTTTCATGGTGAGAATTTGAGTGTTTTTGTTGTTGTTTACTAGCCATTGTTAGAAGAAATGACCTCCAATTGCAATTTCATGGCTGATGTCTGATCGGCTATAGAGCTTACATTTAATTTTATCAATCCGAGGGAAATCAAGGTTAGATTTAAAGAGTAACAATCCCGTATATATTATATCATATGAGTTAATACTAAGCTTAGATCAAGTTTATTTTTCAGGCTTCACATGTACAAAAAAGTAAATGAACATAATTAAATTTGTGCAAAAATGAATGATGCAGGATATGATAAATAAATGCAATGATGATTTACTTTTACTAATGAATTAATTTACTGATGCACTTAATTACTGATGAATTGATTTACTGATGCACTAATTATTTGCAAGCTAATTTATTTATGATATGTTCTAATTTATTTGTGAGGATCCTCATGCAATTTATCTTATTTTATATAATTTGAAATGCAATTCTAACTAATCCTAACCGAATGCAGGGGCGAGATCTCACGGATTGTCTATTAGGAGTGGGCCCTGCCTCCTAAAGGGTAGTGTAAGACTTTCTCCCCTAATTACCTTATATCTGTAACTAAATTTTTTATCTCATACTAATATTCATGCATATTCTGTGAATGCAGGTAATAAATACACAACTTACAAAACAAAATTCAAACAATCCACAAAATTGATATAGATTACCATTTTGAAGAACAAAGAGTTGTTTTGTTACTGGAGCTTCAACTGTACATGCTTCCTCAAAATTGTAACTTAGAACAAACTATAATGTAATGGTAGCAAGCAATTTCATTAGAGTGTAGACCTCCTTCAAGGTCTCCTATGTAATTTATATTGTAAATAATACAATGCTAAACAATCTTCTCCACGTATTTGTCATGCGGATTTTGTGGACTGATGACTATACATTAATCAAAATAATCTAAAACCTAACATAATACATACTCCTTGGACTTATAACTATTTTGACTGGTCCAAGTGGCATCCTAACAAGACAACACTTATTTAACTGACTCGCAAGATATACATTAGGACTTTTATGTCCTTTATTCTAGGAAAGTCTAACAATATTTGTGTTTACATCTCAAACTTCCCAAAATAAATTGATTACAATATTTATGGAACAAATAATAACTTTTTCAACTTGAAATATTCTTGTGGATAGTATGTGAGAAATGGAATATTTTGCTAGGTAGAAAATATCAGTTGTTGTCCAACTTAATGTGCCATCCATATTAATGTGTCATCTAAATATGATGTGGCATGCTAAAGTCAACATAATTTATTATCCTTCAGTAGTTGCTGGTAAAACATTCTTCAGTAACTGCCGTCAGTAGTTACCTTCAGTAGGTACCTTCAGTAATTACCTTCAGTAACATATTTCAGTAATCAACATTTGTAACAAGATCAATTACTATTATCAATGAACTTTTTTGGTTCTTCTTCTCATCCGAGGTGCATTCCAAAAAAATCTCTTTATCGATCATCCATGCTTTTTCCTGCATTTTTCTCAGAACTCGGAAAAATTTGATATAAATCAAACACTTATGTTAGATTACTATAATTAATCATATTTACTAATAAATCACATTTTATTAATAATAATTCATAGAAAATATATCATAATCATCATATAATTGTAATAATGAAACAATTTTGGTACAAAAATATGTGTCAAATAGCCACTCATCATTCCCCCAAATTGAAGTTCATGCATGTCCTCATGCATGCAGAAAGATAATGATGAACATAATATAACAACATTATGCATGTATCAAAATTTCAAAATTAAAATTCTAAGTTACAGAAAAACAATAACATAAGTTATCATAATCATTGCCAGAATCTCAGTGAATATTGTTTACAGAATCTACAATGATTTTATAAAACATAACATGCACATGGTTTTTCCAGAATTTTTCAAAATAGTTTATATACAACTATTTTAATCAGAACTATGCTAAGTATCTTTAAGAAAATAACCAGTTATATAAAATACATAAAATACCAATTAATTTATTTATCGAAAGATAAAAAATTTCACAAAATTTAGAAATAAACAATTTATATTAGCAATTAATTCATCAAAAATATTTCACATATTAACTGTAAACCATCTTATAAATACAGATAAAAACATACTACAATATTAACTGTACATATTACGTAAACATACTATAGATACAAATATTCAACTTATAAAAATGTACAGATACTAACATATTACAAATATAATTAAAAATATAAGTCTGAATAATAAAATAAAGGTTTTTTATTGTTCATTCAATTTTGAGCCTGTTGAGATAAAATTCGAGAAGAAATTTGAGATGATCATGGTCTCTATCCTGGTAATTTGTGTTCCCTTTTAACTTGTTGTACCTGCTCCTTAGCCTTCTGATCTGTAGATGTTGCGGCTGTTGCAACTAGTGTTTCCACCATAACTGTCTTGATATACTCAACCTCCTAGGGGCTTCCTTTTTGCTCTGCATCCTTGGTCTGGGAAGGATCAAGTTTCTCATCATTAATCATCCGATAAGGCTCCAAAGTCATCTCTAAATTCAAGACAAGACTTTTTAATGTATTTTCTTCCTTGGATGGTAGGTCCAATTTTGTAGGTTGATTTTGTTGAGTAATACTGTGAATTTGCTGGGAACTATCCTCCTCGAGGATATTTGAAAAGTCAATTGGTTTTTTAGTGTACAACTGTTTGCTAAAGTTTCCTAATTTTTTAGGCTTTTTACCAGAAGTAGAGCTCTTATGTGGGAAGACTTCGATAGGTGGTGACTGGTTGATAAAGTCCATAGGCTTTGGTGTCTTATCCACAAAAATATGCTTAATTAATTCAATCTAAACAACAAGGGCTATTTGGATAATTTTAGATTGTTTTTTAAAGTCCTCTCTTAGCCTATCAATTTTCATTTACAGAACTGTATTCTGTGCACAAAGATAGGATAGGGTCTCTAAAGTAGACTTGTTTATAGGTAGTTCTTGTTCGGACCCTTGTTCATCTTCTTATTCAGAATTTTCTACAATTTTCTTCTTCCTTATGATATATGGTCAGGATTTATATTTACCAGGTTTACATTTTTGTTGTGGGTTTTCAGGATCTTCATCCTGGCTATCAAATTCATGCTCTTCCTCTATTGACTATTCTCTCTCAAACTTAGTGGATTTTGAACACTTAGGTACATTGGATTCTTCCATGATCTGATTCCAAGACACTTTTATTTCATGAGCATTTTTCAAAATAATTAATTTAATCAAGCCATGGTGAGAAATAAAGTGCGGCTTAGGTTTTTCCCAAGAACTTCTGGGTTTCACTCTTAAAATAAAAAAATAAGGGAGGTTGATAAAACAGTCAGTTTTATCTGGATATTTCAAATTTATTAACATTCGAATGTGATAGGCTGATAAAACAGATTTTCATCCCTCAAGAGTGAAAAATTTAATGATAAGGGAGTGTAGAGGTTGAAACACCTTTGATTGACTCCTCCTTATCTCTCAATATTGTACATTTCTCCTTGAATTTGGTCACCAATTGGGTGACACTTTTCAATTTTTTGTAGAAAGGAAAACCAACCTCGGGTAAATCCAACACTTCATAAATAAGACTTGGGTTTAATTCTAACTGCAAACCTCCAACATGGGTGAGCATAGTATTAGGGTTACAGTTTAATATAAATTTTCTTGCCACCCCTAAGTCATGGCCTCTAAATTTGGTTAATGCCTCCCACCATCGAGCATTTTCAAACAGTTCAATTATAGAGTCGCTCGAGTTTTGTGTATCGATGGATGACGACTCACTACGCTTTTGGAAGACATATTTAGGCATGGTGATGGTTGAGGGTTGAGAGGAGTTGATTTTTCACCAAGAACCCTACAAGTTATATATAAACAAAAGTTTTGTTTAGAGGTCGGCAAAAACCCTTAAAAATCTATTGTCTTATTATTTTTTTATATTATTATATTTTTTTATTATTTAAAATGTTTTCTTTATTTTACAACAAAAAATAAAATACAATATATTCTCAAACGAAAAAACGTAAAGACTGAGCATATATCTTCAAACAGTAAAATACAATATAAATATATTGTTTTTATTATTTATAATATATTCTTTAAAATCTACTGTTATCATATAAAAATGTAAAGACTAAATTTCTTTTTGTTGTTTGTTTTTTTTTATTATTATTTTTTGCAAAAAAAATCCCTAATTTATACAAATTTTTGGTGTAATTTACCAGACAGTCTCCATAATTCGACAAAATAAGAGATTTCCTAGTAATTTCTGCAAAGTTATCAAATAATTCCTATAATTTTACCAGATAATTGTGATAATTTAACCAAATAAAATATTTTCTAAGAAGAAAAACAATTTTGGTAACAAGAATCACTGTAATTTAACGGAATTTTACCTATAATAAAATTGTATCATTTTCCCCAAATTTACCCTAAAATATAGTCTCAGTTTTCTTTCGAATTCTATCTTAAAACATAATTTCACATACTTCCCTGATGTTACCCTAAAACCAATTTTCATAATTATAATCAAATTTCTACCTAATTTTGAAAAAATTTCCCTAATCTCTCCAACTCCAAGATTAGCCCTAATTTCTATCTAATTGCAAAATTTTAAAATATTTTATTCGTATGTATAGAGAAAAGTATTTAGAAAAGAGGAAAATAAAAAGAAAAAGGTCTTACCTATTGTTTTCACTAAAACTTGGCCACCTTTCAACGTCGTCAACAATTTCTTCCTCCAAAAACCATCCGAATTCAACATTAAAATCTCTCAAAATCGCGTATTTTTGCCTTTAAATCAAACAATGTCTGCAATTATATAAACCCTCATGATTCTATTACAGTTCGCGATAGAATTCGACATGGTGTTTGAATTTTTCCCTCTGCATGGCCGCATGCAACGTCGGTGGATAAAGATTTTACTCGACGATAGAAATGTCACCCTAAACTCATCTACAACAGAGAAATTTACCTAAAATCTATTTACCCTAAAATCTATGGTAATCCTTAATTTTGATCGACGATGGGCATTTTAATCTATTTACCCTAAAATTTACACAGATCATTGATTCTTTTTAATCGACTGCGCTCATTTTATCCTTGTCCCTGTTCGCTTGATTTGGTAAACACGTGTCAATGATCGGACACTATTGTATTTGTGTTTTCTGCTCTTATTTTTCAGCCCTCGATTTCCAATGTAATCGACGGTAGAGACATGTTATCCGCGTCATCACCTCTTATTGGTTGGAGAAGGTCATGTGTCCCGTAGCCTTTACCTGGTCACATGTCTACATGAGCAGTTTTCATTCATTGATCAAGTTTTAAAATTGACGGTGGAAATTGTGATCCATGCATATGCATGTGATTTGTCTCATTCCTCGTGCATCTTCATGTCCGCCACATGTCTTGATATGTGGTGCATCTCTTGTTTTAAAGACGCGTAATATTTAACTTGTGGCCTACGATAATCATCAGGGAAAAAAGCTTATTTTTTTTTTCGTTTTATTATATCTTATTTTAATATTAATATATATTATATTGCTTACATTTATTTTTTTTTGTTAATTATAGTGTTTGTATTTATAGCGGGTTTTAACAAGGATCCCAAAACCTGATTACATAAGAAATGGGCCTAGGGCATCAATCCCTTGAAACTGAACACCAAAACAGAAATCCCGCCTAGCGGTAACAGTAAGCATGAAACAATCTCTCTCAGCGGGAAACAAACAAATAAGAAAGAAAGAAGTTTTGGAGATCCCGCCCAGCGGGGAGTAGCCAAAAACCACCATCGAGAAGATCCCGCCCAGCAGGAAGCAAATAAAAATTGTTACAATAAAATCCCACCTTGCGGGAAGCAGTCAAAACCACCACAAACAGTCCCGCCTAGCGGGAAGCAACAGAAAAATCCCGCCATCCGGGAAACCAGCAGAAAAGAAAGGATCCCGCCTTGCGGGAAAACCGACGAAATTTGCGGATCCCGCCCTGTGGAGAAACCATCCCGCCCACTGGGAAAACATTTCGTTCAGCGAGAGCCATCCTGCAGGAAGCCGACAGCCAGCACAGAGAGGATCCAGCCCATCAGGAAGTGACCAGAGAGTTGCACCACAAGGAACCCACCTCGGGAAAACAAAAGAGGATCCCAGCAGCAGGGACCAAGAATCCCGTCCAAGCACAGAGCAAGCCAAGGATTCACAAGAAAAAAGGGGAAGCTGTCCAAACCCTAAACCGTCACCTCCACCGCACCGAGAAACGCAGGGGACCAGATCCACGTGAATAACCTGCAAAAAACCCCAGGGGGAAGCCTGAGGGAAAAATGGAAGGGATCCCCAACCAAACAGGGATCCCTGGGAAGCACCAGTCTGAAAAAACAACCAAGGAAACCCTAGCCGGCCGGGAGGGGTGCAGATAGTGGAGAAGGATCTCCCCCCAAGAGATCATCTGCAAACAACCACTCCCCGGGAGGGATGACCTGGATTGAGCCAAGGACTGGGCAGGAACCAGGAGCCATGGGAGGGGGAGCAGGGGAGGGACCAGAGCCCTCCCCTCTCTATATTGCTTACCTTTATTAATATAAAGCTTATAACTTAAATATTTTTATTTTTGTTTTTTTTATTACTATACATTTAATATATAAAAAGTTATTATTATATAATATTATTATATTTATTATATACCGTAAGTAATGTTATTTATAATATTAATTCGTATTTTGATTTTAAATACATTTTATTTATAATTATTAATATTAAATTATTGTTTTTTTTTTATATTTACATGGTGGAATCGGTATCCGCCACGAATCCGAGCAGGTTGTCCAGCTTTTTATGGCCGCTATAGTATTCTACATTGTCCGCCCTGAAGCCACCACACAGATCTTCGTGTAGTCCACACCTATAACCACCATGCCACAATCATTTTAAACCTTTCACACCGCTGAAAGCACCAAGAAAGGGACAAGCGTGTAGTCCGACGAGGCCTGAGATTTGAAAATATTAAATTATTGTTATTAATATAATTTTTAATTACTATATATAAATATATATATATATATATATATATATATATTAGATTTTTATGGATGACATCTACAGAAAGGTATTACGGAATAGTATTACTGATAATGATATTAGGAAGCTTGTATAGATAATTTTTACAAAAAAATATTATTTTATAGAGGGTATCTACGAAAAATACTTACAAAAATTACTTACAAAAGATGCTTACGAAAGATACTTATGAAAGGCACTTATGGAAGATACTTACAGAAGACACTTACGGAAGATACTTACGAAAGGTACTTACGGAAGACATCTACCAAAACCATTATTAGGGTTAAGGGAATACTTTACCTATTTTCTTCCCCCAAACTATATTATAAGCTATATATGCCTTTATTTATCCTCCCCCCAAAATTTAATTTTGGCTATATAGCCAAAACAAAAGGAAAGGTACTTATTTATTTATATGGATAATATAATAATATTTTTATATACAAGGGTTTATTTATAATTTTTGGGATTGTGCTTCCTGTATGTCATTAAGAAGTTTCTCAAGGTAGAAACAGAAGTTATAAAAAATCTGATTCCAGTCTTCTAGGATATCTGAAAATATAGGAAAAAGTGAAATAGATATTAATATGGCTTTTCTTCTGGAGGATAAAATATGGTGGATATATGCCATGTTTTTGTAGAAAATTTGAAATCATAGTACTATCATAAGGATTTAGTATTGGTCTTTGCATATGATGTTTCTAAGTTGATTCTTCAAGGTCGTCAAACAACATTCTAGAAATGCTGAAACAAACTCCATTTACTTCTATCACAAATCAATTTAGTGTTAAAGTTGTCCTAGTATTTTCAAGTCTTCTTTCAAAACCAACTGTGTGTGCGGTGAGGATTCATTTCCCATTATGAGTAAGGATTAAAAACAACAAGGATTATACATGCCAAAAGCTAGCTGATCTTATAAGCATCTAGAGGTCTTATCTAGACTTATTGCTAATATGCAAGGATACCTTAATAAATAATATCCCATGGTGTGTAAATAAACCAATCTTTGTATTATTTTCATAGCAAAAGATTCACATAAATATATAGGGAATGTGACGGGAATTTGGAGGAATAAGGGGAAGAAACAGAGGGATAAGTAGTGGGAATATAGGAGGGAGAAGAGGAGGAATAAGTGGAGGAATAAGGGGAGATAGAAGGATAAAGAATTTCCGACAAAATGAAGCTCATTCACATTACAGTATGAGAATAAGTTTTTTCTTGGCCACTTAGGATGAAGTGGCATTCACACTTGCAACATTCTCCCCCTTAAAGTTGAGAGGACTGACTAGATAGTCTCTTAGAATTATAAATTGAGCTTTAGCCATTGCTTTGGTGAAGATATATGCAACGTTCTCCAAAGTGCAACAAAATTTAAGCTCAACAATCTCTTGCTCCACCATGTATCGGATGAAGTGGTACTTCATATCAAAATTCTTCGTTCTACTTGGGGTGACTCCTTGAGAAACCCTAGTGAGAGAGCCATATCATGGTTCCTCTCATGGTAGAAATGAGGAGGCCTCAAGGCCTCCATAATCACACAAACATGAGGAGGCCTCAAGGCCTCCATAATCACATAGACATGCAGAGGCCTCAAGGCCTCCATCATCACATAGACATGCGGAGGCCTCAAGGCCTCCATCATCACACAGACATACGGAGGCCTCAAGGCATCCATCATCACACAAACATGGGGAGGCCTCAAGTCCTCCATCACTACACAGACATGCAAAGGCCTCAAGATCTCCATAATTATACAGACATATGGAGGCCTCAAGGCCTCCATAATAACACATAAATGAGGAGACATCAAGGCCTCCATCATCACATAGGCATGCAGGGGCTACAAGGCCCTAAACTTCACATGATACACTTAGGATAGATCATCCCACTAAGGGGTAAGACACTAGGCTTGTGCCTAATCATATACTAAGAGCATATTATAGCCTCCTTGAATATGGGAGGATACCCCTAGATTATAATCTCATTGGTGCTAATGGGACTCCACAAGATCGACCGTGGAAGACCAGATAGCTTGATGAGTTGGATCAAGTTACCTCGAGACCAGCTCAAAGAAGCATTGCTACCACACATTTTATCTCAAGAATTTTATGAAGCATAACCAAAAGGCACACCAATGAACTAGGGGAAGCTTCAAAGCAGCCCCAAAACACATACACTACCTCAAACCATGGGGGTACACAACACATATCACAGTGCATAGAGCAAGGGATTTATGTATGTTTCTTTTTTGTAATTATGATGCAGGAGGGTATACCCAAAATGTTGTATGGGAAGTTTCTTTTTGATAAAAGTCTATGTGCCTTACCAGATGTATCACAATGGATTCTCTTTAGATACAACATACGTAGTGTGGCTGACCATATAGTGTCATAGATTTTTGGTAGCAAAAACCACCGCTAGACATAACTTTTCAACATATGCATACTTGATCTCATAGCTCACCAGGGTGTGACTAAGATAATATGTGGCATGTTCCTTGTGAAATTCATTATTTTGGGCTAACATGGCACACAATGCGACCTTAGTAGCTAGGATATATAATAAAAATGGCACCCTTGGTCTAGGTGGAGCTAACACTGGTGACGAAGCCAGGTATTGTTTAATTGTGTCAAAGGCATCCTGACATTCATCGTCCCAGTAGAATGTGACCCCCTTGTGTAAAAGTTTGTTCATGGGTCTATACTTGTCTTACAGTTGTGCTATAAAGTGTTTTATGGATGCAATCCTCCCCTACAAGCTATGAAGTTGCTTGATGGTAGTTAGGGGAGGCATTTCAAGGATTGCCTTGACTTTGTTAGGGTCCACTTCAATGCATTATTTGGAAACTATAAATCCCAAGAGCTCTCTAGATGTGACACAAAAGACACAATTCTTGGGATTCAGTCTCACATTATGTTCAATAAGGTGACCGAGGACTCTGCACAAGACATCTAGGTGCTCATGACGTAATAGATATTTAGCCAATAATTCATCCATGTAATATTCCAAAATTTTGTGCATGTAGTCATGGAAGATATATGTCATGGCACGCTAGTAGGTGGCACCGGTATTCTTAAGGATAAATGGCATGACCTTGTAACAAAATATTCCCCAAGGCGTTGTGAATGCCATTTTGAGCTGGTCTTCAGGGTTGATACGAATTTGATTATACCCAGAGAAGCCATCCATTAGGGAGAGCATTTTGTGTCCTATGGTGGCATCTACCAAGGCATCTATGCTTGGAAAAATAAAATCATCCTTAGGACTCGCTTTGTTTAGGTCTCAAAAATTGGTGCAAATGCGAATCCTCCTGTCAGGCTTCTTGACGGGAACCATGTTGGAAATCCATGGTGGATAGTCTATAAAAATGACAAAATTTGCATCCAACAATTTCTATAGCTCATATTTGACCATCAAGGCCACTATTGGGTGCATCTTTCTCAGCTTTTGCTTGACAGGTTTGACTGCAGGGTCAAGCGTTAGATTATGGGTGATCATATTTGGATCTAGTCTCAACATGTCTTTGTAAGACCATGCAAAAGCTGCCTTCTTATTTGTGATAAGGGGTATATAATCGGCTTGCTCTTCATGGGATAGGCTTTCCCCTAGCTTGATACATTGTGGGTTTTAAGGATTTGAGCCGATATCTTTGTCAATCATAGGCTCGATTGACATATGAGACCCCTCCTCCAACTGATGGGGAGTAGGGATCAAATGGATGTCATCAACTAGATTTAAATCCTTGATGGGGACTTTAGGTTCCTCATCAGCATGGAAGACATCATGATATGGGCTAGTAGAAAAGTGAAACAATCCACCGCAAACCCAATAATCAGAGGGTGATGGGGGTGAATCAGCACGATCCCAATCAATAACATCTAGATCTAGATGGCATGGCTTGGAAGGATCGGTTGGGTTGTGAAGTGGTGTGGTCAAATAAATGGATATCATATTGATGAAATGTGTCTGCTCTCTAGGACCACATGCATGTGACTATGTATTGGTTTCATCTCTCACCCCCAGATGTGGCTCTAGGGGAATGGGGATCTTCGGATCCTATCTGGGAATAGACTATAGGATGGGATCATTAGGCTCAAGGAGCTCCATGTGTGTGGGTGGGTCAGGGAAGATATCATGATGACTATGGCCTAGATTGACAGACCTTGCCCTCAAGTGTGGGCCAACATGTAACTGATGATAGACTTCATCTATGTAAATGGTCTCATGACGATATTGCAAATAAAGAAGACCCAGGTATGCCCTCTCTATTTCATCCTCATAGTGACTGTCATATATGGGAACCTCGTTGTTGCCCCTTGGGATCGGGTGATAAGGTAGGTGTGGTCCCATATATGCTAATTCCTCATAATCATCATCGTGGATGAATATTCCTTCATTCTCATCTCGTAGTGCCTCAGGATCCTAAGGACCCAACTGCTCAAGTAAATTAACTACTCCTCCCAAGAGGTCTATCTTCCTGTGGATGAACTGACTCTTCATGAGGAAGGAGCTACCACCAAACAAGATCAAGGAATGGGAATAGATGTATGAGGCCTTCCTGTTGGTCATTTATGGGGACAATTTGTGAATGTTCACGATCCGAATCAAAAGGGTCATATGGCACTACCTCATAACCTAAATCATCCTCTGAGGTCCACTCATATGAGGTACCTTGATCTGACTCATCACAGACATGGGAACAACTCCACGAACATTTCCCTCTCTCAAAATATGGGGGAATATCACTGGGGATCATGGAGTTCCCATCTAGCCATGGAAAGTAATCTCCCAAGGAGTAGACTGTATTGGGATTGGCATAAGGGTCTTGGGCCATCCCGCCCTCATAGTCTATATTCAAGAAATTTAGGCTATCTAAGAGGACATATGGAGGCAAAGTATTGTTGCATCCCACTCCTGAATTGTCATAGGGCTTATGATATTGTGGTTGACAAGGGATTCTGGTGCCCTGCTCATACAAGCCTAACCCATAACCATGCCAGTTGCATAGGTCAAGGTACTTCAGGGTGAAGTTAGTGTTAGACAAGTAGGTGATATCCTCTCCAAAAGGTTCCTCATCTTCCTCCTGCTATTGGTAAGGTTCAATGGCATAGTCAATTCCCCCATAGATAAAATTCATTTTACTAGAGGGAATACCAAGAGGCACGATAGTGCCTATGGGAAGACGGGGTCTACCCATGTCTTGCATTGACTCTAAAGTAGGAGTAGTGGTAATATTCCTAACCATGTACTCTTCCAATTTGATAGAAGCTAGATGTACTGTAACATGGGGCTGTGGGTAGAAGAGGGATGAGAGTGAGACTTGATTCGGCTCATTGTTTTCCTCACATGGTTTCTCTTCATCATCCAAGCTAAGTATCTCCTCTGTAGATATAGTGTATATTATTGGTTGGTCCTCCTCAATGGGCCACTTCTCTAGGTTTCTAGGCAAAGGATCCACTGGTGTATTAGGAATCTAGGGTGGGGTCGATGATGAGGAGGGCATGGTATGTTGTAGCGGTGGGTCTGAACCTTGGCTAGATTTATTCGATTGAAAATATAGATGTATCAATGGCAAGGTCGACTCAGGTAACTACTACACCATGTTGTAGTACTTGAAGGGCTCTAGGTCTATGGGGACGATATGAAATTGCCCTTCGTGAGTGTACTTGAGGCACTGGTGAGTGATGGAAGGGACGCACTTCATGTCCCTGATCCATATTCTTCCTAACAAAATGTTGTATGCCATCTCACCCTCCAGGATGTGGTACATTATTGAGATGATATTTTCCCCTACTTGAATAGGTAGGATGATTGTACCAACCGTTGAGCATATAGCATCACTGAATTCTCAGAAGGTGTAGGTAGATGTGACAATATGAGATGTTGGAAGCTTCAGGTGCTTCAGAGCTATTGTAGTTATGATGTTGCTCGAAGACCCAATATCTATCAACACTCTCTTATATGGTATTCCATTCACATGTGTGACAATGTGTAAAGGAGGATCTACCATATCATGTGGAACTGGTTTAAGTTCATCTTCTCAAAAAGTAATTACCAATTTCGTGCATTACCACACATGCCCCACAAAGTTGTTGGAGTTAGACTCCTAGGGCTGAAGCTCAATTACCTTAAGGATCTCCATCAAGGCTTCTCTATGAGGTTGTGATTTTTGGATGAGCTCATAGATGAATATTCAGGCAAATGTTGTTCTTAAGATCTGAGCGATCTTGCTCTTAATGGTGACTACGGGCCTAGGTGGGAGGCTCGGTCCAGGAGGTGGTATAGGCTGTGATATCGAAGGGACATCAATCTAAGCCACAGGTGGTGCGACTGGACTTGGATACCGCCTATTTCTTGTCACAATACTAACCATGCCAACATATCCTTTCTTATGATGGGCATGGTGAACCTCGTTCACTTGGGGTATTGGTTTGTCCTGCTCTATGTGGGCAAGCAAGGGGTCCTTAAAGACCTCCATATTTTGGTTGTTTGGTGTGATAGGGTTATCTACCTAGAGGGAATTCCTATCAATTAGGTCTTGCACCAAATATTTGAATTTATAGCACATTTGCACATCATGCCTATTTTGCCTATGAAATTTGCAATATAGGTCTTCTCTGTATCCTTTGGGCTTAGGTGCATTAGGGTCGATAGGTCGACTTTCAGGTAGATGGATCACATTAGCCACCAAGAGGCAATCAAACACTAAATTCATAGACTCTACAATGGGTGTGAATTGTCTCTTGGGGTGACGCTATTGATTTTTACCTTGACCATTCTGGTTATCCTTGGCATAGTTCCTAGGGGTGGCCTGATAATTAGGCTTTTGAGGTGGCACGACTGGCACTGGCCCCAGGACACTAATGACAACTTGATTTACTACTGCTAACTTAGGTTGCACTGGGGTGTTCTTAGTGTTATTGCTCCACTCCTTCTTGCAAGGCTTCATAATCTCACCCTCTTTAATCTTGATTTCTTTGATGATCCTAGCCTGTGTTAAGGCATCTTCAAGAGTGGGGTATTGTTGCAATTGTAGCAAAAAAGAGATTGTCTTTAAGAAAATTTTGGAGAACATCTGAGTCAACTCCAACATGGGAATAAGATAAGGTAGCTTGGCAAGCAAAGTTCACCATCTATTGCCATAATTTGTTATTGACTCATCATCATATTGTTTTAACCTAGCTACATCGACTAATGTTGCCTTCCTCTTGGTATTGAAGGCAAAGCGCTCCAGGAATGCATCTGCAAGTTGGTATAAATTATGGATTCTATGCATAGGGATTTGGTAAAACCACTTGGAGGCAGGGCTGATGAGGGTAGCCACAAATGTCCTCAAAAGCAAAGCATCGTCATCATGAATACTAAAGCATTGGCCTAAGAACCTAGTGATATGTTCTTGCACATCCTCTTCTCCTTTAAAGGTAGCCAACTAAGGCAACTTAAATTATTCTAGATAGGGAAGCATAGGTACTGACGGATGGATAGGTTGACTATGCAATTGATGCATAGTGGGATTTTGAGATCCTGACCCATAGGTCTTGTTCTCTACTGACTCTAGGTATTCTAACAATGATTTGTAAGGACCTGAGGACTTGATCTCCTCATATTTTTTCACATATTATGGTGGAGGTCTAGGCTCCTCCAACCTAGGGTGAGGTGGTGGTAAGTTGCCCCCCTACCTCAGTAAGGCATCTCAAAATATTCTACTTCTAGATCATGCTCAGTATAAGCCTCATAAGGCATCTCTCGAGCTGGTCTATAAATGGGGATATCTACCTACGGTGGGTACCCTATGTTTGGCCTGGGAGGCATCTCTCGATCTAGCCTAGGAGGTCATGGAAGCAACATTTGATAAGGTCTCAAGGACCTCTCTCGAACGAGCATGGGTTACCTCGGATGGACCTCCTACCTATGTTTCTTAGGGGTAGGGACCCTCTCTCTCAATTTTTTTTGGAATAGCTCGTTGGTCTGTTGTTCGATCCTTTCTTTCTCAAGCTGGTGCAAGTGGTCCAATTGCTCTTTATCCCATCGAAGCTACTTGAACTGAGCTTGGCATTTTGTATATCTCACAACCGCTTGTCTAATTTGATCCACAGTGTGAGGCCTAGGAGGCCTAGAATTCTCACCCTGTGGTTGACCTTTTCCAAGGTACTATGTGTTCTCCATAGGGCGCTTGTATCTCTCAAGGTTCACCACATTGACTTGAGGCTCAGGCTGGAACATGTGTTCATTCACTCAGTTGGCATAGAGACACATCGAGCATGCATGGAATATTTTTCTTGAGAAAAGTCTAGGATTTACTCATGTCTTCCCTCCTGGACAAGGAAAGGTAGGGCTGAGTTGGCTCACCCAGACCGATGGGTGTCATTCCCATCATGCTGCAAGAGCTATTGTATCCAATCAAGGCAGCGCAGAGGTAGAGTCATATCAACTTGCTTCGACTAGTGTGTGAAGTCATACTCCTATCTCTACTTAGGTGTGTCAACCCTAGTGGGTACACGGATGCATGGCATCACTCTATCTATTAGTGCCTCAATGTGCAGTTGCATTTCACCAAGGAAGACCTATGAAATATCTACATACCAAGAACACTCTCCCAAGTAATGCTCATCATCCCTCGGGGTGTCTTGGAGAGGATCCCTTCAGATATGAGGCTCATGCCCTGCTGTATTTGGGCTAGGTGGAGTGGAGGCTCGCTAGGGAGGTATAACCAAGTCCCTAGGGCTATATCAGAGATGATTCGTGTCTCCTAATCCACTCTCCATAGCTTCTACCTGTGATTGGTCTTGGTTGCGGGTGTGCACCATTGCGCTCCTCTATTAGTACCCCAAGTGATTATATTATTTATAAATTTTTAATGAAACAGTATACAAGAAAGAAACACTCAATAAGATAGATGATTATCTCTTTTAAGTTTTTTTGTGTGTTTTAGATGTGTTGTTTTGTAAAGAATGACATTGTGTCATGTGTTTGAAATATTGTTGGATTGTAATCTCATGTTCAATTGGATTTCACCTGTATACTCGTAGCTCGACAACCTGGATATGAACTCCAGGTTGTGTTATCCCACCTATAATGTGTGGTGATGAGGTCCACACATGGCCAGGGAGCATAGGTCCTACTAGTTCCTCACCTAGTTCACCCATTTTCTATGATACACCTCCTCGAAGGGTGATGTGTGCTATAACCCACGGGCTATGATAGATCTTGGAACCGACCTTGGAAATATGTATCGAGTTTGTGGGATTTGAGACAAGTGGATGGAGATGAAATCCATCGTCACTTGAACTCTACTAGTGGATGGTAATGAAGTCCACCTCACTAGCATTTACATGAATCCTGGTGTGTGTGGTTCTTTATTATCCAAGAAAGTACGCAAAGAAGCAATCAATGACCATTCACTAAATTCATGTAAATAAGTGTGTTTTAATTTCAGAATAATAAGGTAAGGAACCTACAAATTGACTTTATGAATGCAAATCCTACATGCTAACTTACCCAATGGGTAAGCCACAAGCAATCAAACCAAACAGATGCATTGCTACTACAACTTCTTTTTTATTTTCCTCCTTCTTTTTGCTACTTTATGTGATAAGAAAAGTAAAAATCAAAATTTAACCTTTATATGCAAAAAAACTAATGTGAAAAAACCAAATTTTATAGCCTCTGTGAATGCAATAGAAAATCAGAGGGTTTAGGCACTTACTTTGTCCATTTTGATGCCTCCAAATTCTGAATTTTTGGGCAGCAATCTCTTTGATTCACCACTGCTCTAGGGTGGGGCAAATAGAAGCTCAACCACCATACCATGGTGTAACATAGAAGCCACCATCCTAGGGTGTGCCAGATAAAGCCTTTACCACCATTCCAGGGTGGGGATGGGAGCACCTACAACACAAAAAGGGCAAAAATGCAAGAAAGAAGTCAAATTTTCACTCAAATCAAAAGGAAAAAAGGTACCACCATGATCACCACTGAATTATGGAAAAAAAATGCACCAAATTATGTAAAAAAATATGCGTATCTACCCCATATCGCTCATGAGCATCAAAAAGGAAGCATGCATGTGAAAAGGAAAGAATACCAAACAAAAGGGAGATGAATCAAAGCAAGTATTTTCTTATTAATTTGTTGTATCAGGTACAATGTTACATATAATTACTCTTTAGGGCTCAAAATGTGATACAATTGTTACAATATTGGGTTCCCAAAGACCAAGTCTTTCACGGAATCAAGGTGCACATCCAATGTTTCTTCGCGTACCCACAATCGAGGTGGGCAAGACAATGCCACCACTACTTGTATATTCAATATATTATGTCTGATATTCCTTCCCAATGCCTTCCAATAACTTGAACGTGCACACAAGGAAGCAAAAAGGGGTCAAATAGCAAGGATGTATGTTGAAAACATGCAATCCCCATAGGGGCAAAATAGCACATATATTAAAACTATATAAAAACATGTCCAAATGAATTTAAAATTTTTAGAGATGCTAGAGAAGAGGTTTTGGGAGGATATCACCAAAAAAATATCAAAAATTGCATCTTTAGACCCCTCGATTATGCGTCGCTTGCCTACAACCTGTGAAAGAGGAGACAAGCAAATTCTGAACTTAAACATATCCAAAACTCATGAAATTTGGTCAGTATGCATAAATTGACATTTTAAGACAACTCATATGATTATATTTTTAAATTGGATCCCGGATACACCTGCATCAAACTGGGGTTTTCGGATGGGCCCTACGAGCCTACGAAAACTTAAAAATGCTATAACTCTTTTATTTTAACTCAAAATAACTTGAAATTTTAACTGTAGAATAATGGAACAATATAGAAAATTATTAATTAAAAAAATTAATGAAATTATTTAATAATTTACCCTCATACCGGGGGGTGATGGTGACTGCAACTATTTGGGGGGCACCATAGGAGGGGATACCCACCAAATACAGCCATGTTTTGCTAAAAAATCACTATAAGATGTTCCTAAACAACCTAAGGTGTGTTTTCATAGAATTTGGTGAATAAATTCACTCAAATAGAAAAGTTATGCTCAAATTACCTTCTTGAAGTCATTCGGTAACCTCCTTGGAAAAAGGTAGATTTTGAGGGCAAAAAGGTGCAATAAGGTGAGGGGAAATATCGAAAGCACTATTTTACATATCCAAGAACTCCTATATCCATTTTTATGTGGATATTGAACCCATTTTACAGCCCAAAGGGGCTCATGTGCAAAAAGGCATGCAAGGGCATGCATGGTAGGAGGTGTCACTTGCCAAACGGGAGGCATGCATTGGATGGGGCAGATAATATCAATTTTGGGCCTCCATTATGAAGCATGTCATAAGGTTTTAGTGCCCTATGACCCGCATGCTCCAAATGGCGTGCTAGATGGCAGTTTTTGGGTGCCATTTGGCCCAGATTTGACTTTTTATGGGTCAAACTTGCTCACCGTCCCACCTTGGGACGATGGCTCACCACCATCCTAGGGTGGGATGATGGGAATCTACCACCATCCCAGGGTGGTATGGTGGTGAATTTTGGGCCAAAACCTCCCAAAATTGGGTTGATAGCATCCAAAAACCTTTCCATGGTGGCTAGAACCACTGTGAGCCTCCTGAGGGTTGCCCAAGGGGCCATATGATGTCAATTTGATCCTTTTTCATGGGTGCTTAATCATATTTACCACATTTTAGTGTATACACTTACATTTCACATATTTCATATCACATAAAATGTATAACTCTTGTGATAAGGTTAGCATTTTAATTCATTATTTTTATACATTTTGTGGTGTCTGCCAGTAATTTGTTAAATACAATTTAGATCCATTAATTATGTTTTAAATAATTAAAGCATACATGTACAATTTTTATTAGAACATCCACATAAAATTAATGCATTTACATACATATTATATTCATCATATCAATAACAAGAATTAAATGCAGAACCAATTAAATAAAATTTAAAAACATGCATTTAACATTAAACATTGCACCCATATACACATACATAGTAGTGCATCCATATATCTAGACTACAAAATATAGTCATACATCCATCACCTAATCATTGCATTTCATTAGTACATCGTATGTATAAATCAATACATAATATAATAATCACATCCATCACTGCATCCATAACATAAAATTAAAACACAACATAAACACATAATGATCCATAAATGAGAGATATAATCTCATATATATATATATATGTGTGTGTGTGTGTGTGTGTGTGTGTGTGTGTGTGTGTGTGTGTGTGTGTGTGTGTGTGTGTGTGTGTGTGTGTGTGTCGTGTAGAACTATCAAAATACATAATGATATAAAATGCTCACAGGCTATAATCATGTAGGTCCTTAGACCTTACACCCAAAAAGAATCAATACAAAGATACATCAAGTGAGACCTACACCCCTAGGGTCATATCTACCCTCAATCGCATCCTAGTGATGCTATCCTGAGCCACTAGCCCCTAACCGCACTAGTATGGATGTCAACCTATGACTAGGCCACACTGATGAATGCCCAGACTCACTACACCGACTGTATTGAGATCCCATTGCTATAGATCTCTCAAGTAAACTACCACCATGTATTTCCACTATGTATCAGTAAGTAAACACCTAGGTATCATAACAGGCTCTAATGAGAACCCCACCATGATCCATCCATGCTAGTGCAACATCTACCTGCCCTCCAAATACCCTCTCAAGAACTCTCCCATTGTAGAAGGAGAGTGGAGGTGATAGGGCATCCCTCAATAGGAATGTGAAATATCCTATAGATGTCCTCCAAAGTGATCATCATCTCATTGGTCAAAAAGTGGAAAGTTTCGGTCCTGTTATCCCAATGATTAGCCAGAGCTGTCATATACACCTGATCTGACATAACTATGGGAATGCAAACCACCTACTTGAGGCCAATTACCTCAAACCATACCCAATTCTCATCGATTAGTCGATCCCATAATTTACCAAGCAATGTGGGTTCCCTATAATGGACTGTCAATATCTAACATCTAGCAATCACAAAATTCAATAAAAATTAGAAAAAATTGGTAGCTACTCTAGGTTAGGACATCTAGCAAGCACGATCACCCTACCCTAGGATAGTCACCCCAACGACAAAAAAATTGATCATTGGTTTTCAAATTCTGCCTCCCCACCCCAGGATGGCCCCCAACCAACCAAAGGGGAGTTGTCCCTACCTAGGATGGCCCCATAGTGATATCCAAAAATGCTTTAAAAATCATGCAAAAATTTAAACCTACCCCTAAACTGGCCTAATCTAGATTGCCTAATCTAATGTGAGGTTCATTGTCGATAAGTTTAGTGAGGTTTCATTTTTCCATTACTTAGTGAGGTTCATTTTAATGTGTAAAATTAACAATGAGAATAACAATATTTCTACCTTCCTAGAACTGGTTCCTCTGCTCATCGATGCCTTCAACTGATCCATATCGATAGTCTATTAGGTTTCTAGCAGCATTCCTTATCATAAATCTCTCTCCTCCACCTCACCTCACCTTTTTTCTCACTATCATCTATGAAAATGACTTTAAAATTTATAAAGTTGCTTTTATATTTTCTAAATTCTAAGATCGCTCTCCTATGGGGTAGTCACATTTTGGTGCGATCGTCCTACCCTGTAATGGCCTCAGGATTTGTAAAATACCACTGCTCTACCCTGGGATGACCTCAAAATGATAATTAATGCAAGCATTATATCAACACCATGAACATAAAATAGGGAATTTAATAGCATATAATGGTTCATTTTAATCAAAAGCTCAAAAAAAATAATAAAACCAAATCTCAAGTGAGCCTCATACCTAGTAATTTACAATATACACTTGGCAATTGTAATAACTTTCTATCCATCTAATCTTGTAATATGAGTAAATTACCATAAGGTCACTTAAATTCCAAGATAATCCATCAATGAATCGAAATGGTTTCACTTCAATCCCTAATAAGACCATGCGGCCAAACTGCTCCAAGAGAACAAGGCATACATTTCATTCTTCCATGAAATTTCAATAGATCATCGAACAAAGTGATTCACCTCAAAATCAAATAAAATTTTTATCATCCCAATTCCCTAATAAAGCCATGTGGCTGGACTACTCCATGGTATAGAGATGTACAATTACCACTAATGGTCAAAATCAAAACTATAACAAGATTTTCCCTTCTACTATTGTTATAGTCTTGAAATGCTCAAGCAAATCATCTTGGTCAAGCGACTCATCGCTTTCATCACTTTCCATTTTCTCATTGACTCGTCACTTGAAGGGGTATTAAAAATTACTAAATTCATAATAAAAATCAATAAAAAACACTTAATCATGTAAATTGCATTCATCCAAGAATCATTTCCAACAACTATCATACACTTTCCTCTTTGTTGGGGCAAAAAGCAAAAATATCAAACCAAACCTTTGTCAATTTGAACTACGACCATGTAGTAAAATAAAACTACCCTAATGCCTTTATATTTCCAAAAAAAATTAAATCCACCAAAGTGTTGGAGGTAATTATTCAAATATGCATGCTATTTTTGTGATTGGGACATATAGTGTTGATCAGATCAGTGAACATTAATCAACCTTCAAATTGACTTTAGCTTATCTATTTTTTTACTCAGCATTGTGCTTTCACACAATGCATCCCAAAAAAGGGTATATATAGACACCTAAAACACATCATTTTTAGGAGACTACCTATATGGACACCTTTTTAGGCCATATGACCCACCTTGGGCATCCCCAAGGCTTAACAATGGTTTTTACCACTCAAACAGGGGCAATTTACCTTTTACAACCTAGACCATCATACTGAGGAGTGGCCTCTAGAGGTCACCCTACCCTATGATGGATAGTAGTCATGATTGCTCTACCCTATGATGGATACATCTATAAAAAACTCAATCTCCTGAGCCAAACCAAAATCAGTTATAGGGCAACTAAGCATTAACTGTAAAGCACGAGAAGGTTCTAGAATGGGTGTTTGGTCTTCCTAGATCCTAACCATTTCTTGATTCTTGGCTTCTCCTACAAGCTAAGATTCCCATTTAGGACATCTATAAGAAGACACCAGGTCTTCATGAAAATATATCTCAATCTCATGCAACAAAGTGCTACCAAATTGTTACTAAGAGATCTTGCTTATTCTTCATAATGAAGTGTTGCTGGATTTTAGTCATGGAACTCTCAATTACAATAGTGGAATCTCTTGGAATTTGAAGACAAAATTCAACACTGTTTTTCCATAAAACGATATTATTTCATGCTAATTTCTATTATTAATCTGTGATTCAAGAGCATAACCCTTGAACCATCAATTTTGTAGATCAATCCTGGTGTTTTCCACATCAGTCATGAAGAACTAGTCCACTGTTCAGTGGTCGCTTCACCTCAAAATGGCCCGCAAGCACCGCCACCCTACCCTAGGATGGTCAGAAAGCCAAACCACTCTGTCCCATGATAGCCTCTTGGTGACATAAATTTTTACTATTTTTCTTAGTTACAGTAGATTTAGTAGCATTTCCTTTATTTTCTAACATAGTTTAATTCAGTTTTTATGCATCTTTTTATCGTTTTAAACATTTTCTTTTAGTTTCTTATCATGGATATGGACCTCATAATGAAAGGGTCCTCATTTTTTATTAACATTTTATGAGTGTTCTTGTGTAAATATTTCAGATCTTGGTAGGAGCTATCAACATAAAGATTCATCAATCTTCATCTCACATTACGGAGGTCACAAGAAACTCCTCCCCAAGTCAATTTCGAGGGTGCAAAGATTCTGCGAGATACACCTACCATTAGTTCTTTATTATAAATTTTATCAAATTTGTATCAATAGCTAAGAGGGATATCATTGTAACAGCCTTACGAAGGATAGTATCAATATTAATGAGAAGGGCACCATTTCTTTATTTCTTGTCTTGATGGTTACATGATTATGCTTTCAATTTGATTTCATATAATTGCATAGGTGTACAATTTTTGCATACTACATATATAAATACATATTATGTAGGATGTATTAATGATTGAAAATCCATTTTTGGTTATGTATTCTTTCTAGTATCTAGACTTATTTCATGGAAAATTAAGAAATAACAAATAGTTACTCAACCTCCATAGAAATAAAATACTATGTTGTAGGAGGAGTTGTCTATGAGGCAATATGATTGAAATGTATGTTAGTAAGCATGGGAGTACTAGAAACTAAAAAACCAACCATGTACTACAATAATAAGGTGTTTTGAAACTTTTTTATAATCTATAGTTCCATGAGAACACCAAACACATTGAAGTTTAGTGCCACTTCATATGAGAATATATTCAACATAATATTCAGCTCAAAATTTTCTCCACTCAACAATAACTTGGATGCATCTTCATCAAGTCACATGCACATGTTAAGTATAGGTATTTTTAAGACTTTATCTCCAAGAAATTCTAAACTATGATGTAATAAGGAAGAAATGTTAGGAATTATTATTATCATAGTTGAATTAGCATCATAATAAGTTGAGTGATCACAACCACTCAACATAGGGCTCATGTGTTCACTATTATTTATGGATAGTTGTTGTCTTATTATAAGTTGTTATGCCATATTGGGTAAACATTTTGTATTTAACTAATATCATATTAATGAATCAAATTATCAAAGTATATCAAAAATATCTTCTATCAATTTATTCAAGGGGATGAGATCTATGACATCCTTTGGTCCTATCATGATGATCCATATAGAGGAAACTTTGTGGTAAATAAGAATAACAATATTGAAAATCCTGCATGTTGGATACTACTAATCCACATTCCACAAGGATGCTAAAAACTATATTATATAGTTTGATCATTGCTAATGGATGTAAAAACCCATCTAAGCATATGAGATGAACCTATAACCCTAGATAGTGTTAAAACCTTTTGAGAAGTTCTAATTGGAATTTATTGGTCCTATTAACCCCCTTTAAATAGGAATGAGTATATACTAGTATGGTTATATTATGTCATAAAATGGGTGGAAGTCAAATCTCTCAAACCTAAAAGGGAAAAGCAAATCATCAATTTCTCTCCAAGGACATCTTCATAAGATATGGAGTATGAGCTAGTCACTAACCAAGGACCTCAATTTACATAAAAAATAATCACAAAACTTATACATGAGTATGCAATAAGATATAAGAAGTCCAACCTATATCACCTTCAAACAAACAAATAGATTGAAATTGTAAATTAGGATTAGATAATATTCTTACCAAGACTAATCAAATACACTAGCATGATTAGGCCAATTGAATTCATTTTGTAATATGGGAATACAAGTCTACATAAGTATAATTACATAGTTTACTCCTTTTAAGATAGTCTACGATAAAATATAGTCTTCTCCATAGATTTCCAAATCAAAACTTTACAACTAACACTTCACTTGGGGATTAAATCATCATATTAATAGATGAAATATATAGATCAACTCCATGCCCTTGATAAGACACTATAAGAAGTCAAACTCCATATTAAATTCACATAGTAACAAGAATTCAAGTGATATGATTGGTTTATCAAATGTAGAAAACCATAATTGGTTGATTGGGCATTACTCTATGACTCTGGTTAAAAAGAATTCAAGGGTAAGCTTCAAACTCAATGGCTTGTACCCTATGAGATTGATACTATTTATCACAATGGATTGATAAAGTTGAGAATAATAAACTTATAAAGGACCTTGTTTATGGCTAATGGACATTGACTAAAGTCATACACTAAGTCAAAGTCAAGAGAGGCACTAATTGCCAACTTTCAACAACAATAAGATATTCATTGTGTAAGATATCCACACTATATATTTCATGTATTAAAAAACATAAGTACCTGCATCCTGATAAAATAACAAAACAATAATAATCTAATGATGAATACCATTCATGGAACCATAAAAATTTAGTTATCTAAGAACCAATTCTTCATAGAAATATTCTTGCTAAAAAATAAACTTTAATTATTGATGTTACATGAGATGTTACTATAGATGTTGACAGTTACACTAGAAAATATTACCAACCTTCTATATCTTAGGAAAGTAATTTAGGTAACCTTCTTAGTTTCTCTATTTTATTTTAACCTTACTAAATGTGATAAATAATTATAACTAGGCATCCATATGACCATACAGTTTTAGCCAAAAAATAGTTAAATATGCTACAATACAATAGTTACTGTAATATGTAAATGTAACATGAAAATGCTTATAACAATTGAATATAATAATATAATCTAGTCAACTATAGTACTAGTATTCTTAAACTAATTGACTATAATAATAAAATAAATTTGACTATAGCACTAGTATTTTCATAATAGTTTATCATAGTATTATGGTAGACTTCACTATAGAACATTTTTTTATAGGATAACTATAACACACCTACACATAATTACAAAATTACAATCATTGACCACAACATGACCATGTACTACTATAGTTAATTATGTTCTAGAGTCAATAAGTCTAGTTAGCAACTTGTGTCCTATTTGTGGATGACTAGGTGGTTCAGTTGGGGGAGGTTCCCCTCCATGTGGAAATAATAAAAATAGTATAAAATGTATGTGGATAACAAAAATATCAACCCACATTATAGTTAGTAGTAATAGTTTTTAGGATATGAATTGACATCATGTAAACTTGATACTGCAATTATCTATCTTCCAACTTGCTGACCAGGATTTCACCCACTAGTCACAACTCAGAACTCAACATTATATGGACCAAATATTGCTCTAGTCCAACCTCCAAAGTAGGTTGGTTCCTTGTCAACTAATAGATTTTTGACTCAATTAATATCAATAATGGTTTTGATAAAAGGGTTAGAAAATGTTTTAGGATTAAGAAGTTATGAGTAAACAATGGCTAGATAGAGCTAACAACATAGGCATCCACAGGGAAAACCTTTAGCAAATTATTTCCAGTGTCCCACACTCAAGATTAGCAACACCCAAAATAGAGTAATCTTCATACAAGAAATAATAAGTAGATAAATGCTACAAGAAGTAATTTCAACATCCACAATAATAACAATCCAATTTAGCAAAATAGATTAGTATCTAGATTTAAAAAATATCTAGATTTAACAAAAATAAACCTCTTGCCAACACAGATCTAACTATGAAAAGATTCCAATTGCCTTATAACTAGTAATCCAATATTGGTGGAATAAACTAACCATAATAGCATTGATAGAAATGCAATTCACAACTCGAACCTCTTAACAAATATATCGAAGATGACAATTCTTGAGTCAAAAATCCAAGTAATGCTCCTTCCATTAATTTGCAAAATATATTACATAGTAGGGCAAGAAAACACTCTAGATACAACCTTGAAAATCGAGGGTTCAACCTCTATATATAGTTTTACAATGAAATAAAATAGGTGGAACATTACAAGGATTCAGACCGTGCCATATCAGTAAAATGCTATGGTGGCATCATTTCATTCGCTTTCCAAGTCTAGGAAATTTGCTCAATGCCACACACCATGGTAGCTCGGCTCTGCAACTTGCTAGTTCTGAAATGGTATTTAGAGTCTAGGCCATTAGAAATAGGATCTCAACCGTTCATATTTCTTGAGGACTCTATCTTGCCATAAATCTACAACTACCCAAGTTCTTGGTTCATGGTTCCATGGATGCTTCATATACCCACTCAAACTAACTGGTTCATGTTTGCCAAGAATATACCTTTGTACACTCAAGAAAATGTTAGCATGATATCTACCATTGATGTGTTTCATGGACAGCTACAATTAAAATTAAATAATGCTCTGCATATGATTGGCATAGAACATGTCACCAATCCACTCTAAAAAGAACACTGATGTTAGCTTGGATGGCTTTAGCCAACGGTGTGGAGCATCCATGAAAAATATACTAAGTGTTGAGTAGAATGTAGCATTTCACCAATCCGCTCTCTTCATTCTTTAAACTACTTTATTTCCCTTTCATGTTCATGACATAGAGTGTATGTTGTAATCCCCTTCTTTGTATCCAGTCCTTGAGGTTTGATGCAAGTTGACTGTGGAATAGAGCATATCACCAATCCGTACAAGAAGTAGTGTAAAATATCACTTTGCACTATTTCATTACCTTGTACTTCTTCCAAGGTGTTTTGACCTCTTTGCTCAGTTGCGTAGAGCATGTTGACAATTTGCATGATAATAGTCATGGAACTCAGTGACATGGAACATCTCCAAAACCTAGTTGCTTTAGTATGCGAGATGGGGTAATATGCGCTAATCCACTCTTTGGAAGATGTTGACATCATTTTGACTTGGTTTAACTATGGATTGGAAAATTTGAGCTAGTTCATTGAAAATACACTAAGTATTGAGTGGCGTGGAACACTTTACTTATGCTTCAAAAAAGAACTAAGTGTTGAGAAGATTGGAGCATCTTGCACTGGGTCACTCTAAAATACATTATATCTTCAATGACTAGGAGCATCTTTATGCCTTAGAAAATATTTTTCAAAAATTTTCTGAGGATGTGGCCATTTTGGGTCTACATTTTGGTGCCTCTTGGGTGGATTTTCTTGCAAAGCCATCAAAATCATAGTCTTATCCATTGGGTATCAAGAATCAAAAAATGCAAGTCTTTGAGAAATGGTTCATAGAATAATTTATATACAATAATTACCCTTTAAAAAATTTGTGAAGCCTCCCAAAGGATAACGGTTCATATGGAGATCATGATGGAAACAAATATGTTTGTCGCTTCTTCAAAAATTGCTCAAATTTCAAGAAAAACAGAGCTACGCTCTCCCTTTTTAAACTTCATCAAAATGATATAAATGCCTTCACAAAAATTTCATTCTCATATTTTGGCCTCATGCTTTTATTATTATCTTCTGACAGTGTTAGGATAAAAAATGAAACAAATATACAACACTTTTTACATGACTACAAAAATGTTCAAAATGGAAAAAAATTTATGCTTGTGCCTCTTGAGGGTTTGTAGTAACCCTGTCTGATTCCTCTCTGTCCTACTGAGCTTCTTATCCACCATTTTCTTCATGGTCTTGATCCTTTTCCTCTTCTTTAGGTGAATCCTACTCCTTATCTTTTTTTTCAACATCAGCCCCAAACAATTGGATCATCAACTTAAGAGTCTACAAGGCTTATTTCCAAACTACTTTAGAATGGTTGGAAGTCTCTTTAAGCTGCTTATGTATGAACTCCAATTTTATAGTATCTTCATAATTTATGGAGCTTCCCTAGTTCACCAAGTCCTCCATAAAATATTTGAGTCTGTTTAAATCAATTATCATCTAGGAGACCTACTTTTGTTAAATTGGCTCCTTCCAGGCATCAACCTTAGATTCATATTGGAGGCTCAAAGCTACACTCTTCTTGATTTATTTTGATAATAGAGTGTTTTTCTCAAGCCAGAGTCCCTTAAATACATATTGAGTTATTTCTTGATTGATGTCTACCACATATTGAATTGTGTTCTCCACTTTAGCATATAACAACCAAGCCTTTTGAAGTAGTCTATTCTTCTTTACTATAACTCTGGTAGTCAATCTAGCAGTATTCCATTCCTTGTTGGGGATCGGTTTAGCAGTCAACTGAGCCTACTATCTGCCAGTTTATAGATTTATTCTACTGGAATCACCATGGGTTGCAGCTCTTGAGTGAATTTATCCAGGTCTTCTTGAGTATTCTAGAGCAAATGGCTACCATTTTCCATATAATCTATGATGGGTTGCAGTTCAAAGCATTTCTCCAAAAATTTGGACCACATCTCTTTCCTTACCTTCTTCACCCCTACTTTCAAGAAGCTTGAGGACTTGGCATTTTTAATATAAAGTTGATGCTTCAAGTCATGTATTTCTTTGGCTTGTTCTTAATTTTTCTTCTTGTTATCCTCAACTTAATCTTTGAGCTTAATGGCCTCTTAAAATTTGCTTTGTCAACTTTTCACTTCATTTCTAAAATATTTCTCTACCTATTTATGGTTGTTGATCGTCTTCTCTAGTTTTTCTATCATCCACTCCATCTTGTCAACTTTCTCCTTATATATATCAATCTTGACATAGAAAGTCTCTAAGTGACCTTTTTCTATAACCATCTCATCTTCAATAGGTAGCTGCTCAATATATTTGGTATACTCCTCTAGATGATAGTCCTACACAGTCATCTCTATTTTAAGCTTACTCACCAGAGGGATAATAGACCTAGATGCTCTCTCCCTTGAACTTGGGTCAACATACATTATACTCATCTTTGTATCCATCCTCTTTGAAGGCTTGGACAATTTCTCTACCAAAAATCCTAAATTTTCTATGAAACCTCCTTCTCCTTTTGCAAATAAGCTAGTGTGGGATAACTTTTAGGAGGAGGAGAAGCTATAAGATATGGAAGGGCATAGTCAAAAACTAATTATAATGGAGTGGTAGTGACCGTAGTTGAATCTATGGCTATTTCTATGGTTGCAATGGGAAAGACATGGGAACTGAAAGGAAACTCAAAGAAAAATGAGTGGGTATGGATGAAATAATCTGTGTTTAATGTTGGAGGTTGTTATGGCAAAGGTGGGATTACCGAGGATTATGAAACTAGAATTTTATATGAATATAGAGGAGATGGATTGGCTTGGCCCTCTGTATTTTTTTATGAGACAGGTGGTGAATTATGATGGGGATAGGGCACCTTTATTTCAATATTTTCTTTAGAAGGGGAAGGGGACTTCTCTAGGGAAATAGGAGGAGAAGAAGAAGAAAGGATAGTAATTATACCTTTGCCTACAGATGTAGGATGTTATGGAGCCACCTCTACACTTTATTTTTGTACTTTTTGTGATGAGGCCTGGAAATGCCTCAATCATAACATGTTTTGTACACTAAAAATGCCTATAAACTCTTATGTTTTATCTGATATGTTAGTTAAGTTGATTCAATATGCTGTATATTACCCATTTTGCATGATCAATGTATTTGAAATATTATATGCTGATTTTACAACTTTTTGCATAGTTTTGTGTTCTTTTTGCTATGATTTGCTACAATGGGATATGCTTAGAATAATAGCAGCATTTCACTAATCATATTTTGATTTGTCTCAAGCATTTACTTCACCTAAATCGGCAACAGTGCAAGCAAACTATTGTTGTGCGACAAAAACTGGTCTTTCCCATGTAAATTCCAGCCAGCTGTCCATAAATAGCAAGGCATGGAATTCACATGAGGAAAGGGATGAAGATCATTAGAATTTGATCTTAGGAGATAACCCACCTGAGAGATGCAGAAGAAATCACTGGAAAAGCATACATTTGTTCATTCCGAAGTATCTTCGGAATGAACAGATATCTTCGAAATGAAGGAACACAGTATCTTCGGAATGAGCGGATCTTCGGAATGAAGAATGCAGCGTCTTCGGAATGAGCGGATCTTCGGAATGAAGCATGCAGTATCTTAGAAATGAGCGATCTTCGGAATGAGAATGCAGTATCTTCGGAATGAGCGATCTTCGAAATGAGAACTGCATTGTCTTCGGAATGAAGCCACTTATCTTCGGAATGAAGAACAGAATGTGTTTTTGACTCTGTTGACCGATTTTTGAAGCCAAAAAAGGGAAATAAAGGTTGGAAAAAGTAAAGAGAAATATCTTCCATCTGTCTTTGCCGTCATTGCCGACCAAAGCCATCATTAAGGGAAAGATCAAGTTTTAGTCCTCTTCTAGGATAAAACCAGAATTTGTTGCGACATTGTAGGATTAGATCTTTTGAGATATTCTTTGTTTGTAATCAGATCATAGGATAGCTATAAATATTGCTCCCATTCAGGTTGAGCCTAGTAAGTAGAAAAGGAGGTAGAAAATAGAGTAAAGAAGCTAGCAGAAAATACAAAGTATAACTAGAAATTGACTGTTATAGTCCTGTAACAGTTTTTTAGGAGAATTCTTGTAATCATGTATTTTGATCAATAAAGTGCACCAGTTCTATTTCAAAATGCTTGTAAATGAGTGTGATTAAGATTTAGAAAAATAGAGAGACTTACACCTTCTTCTGGACAAAGAGGCTGGCCACTTCCAGACCTAGGAGGAGGACTAACAAAGCAGGTTTTTATTCTGATTTTGCTACAGCATAATGAGTTGTAGAACTTGTTATTTCAATTGCTTGTAAATAGTTGACAATATTTGCAGTATTAGTTTATTTATGCTTAGATTAATCTTGTGCTTAAATTTTTAGTTGCAATCTTACTTTCAGCAAAGCTTCCACTTTATTTTTAGACTGTTATTTCCAGAATTTACTATTTTTTAGCAATTTCCTGCATTTTATGTTTTGCTGTCAAAATCTGAACAGAAGATTGACAACCTTCTGTTACAAAATTTTGATAGTTTTTATTTCCACATTAGATCTAGACTTTCATTACTGCAAAAGTAATTAGATTTCCTTTTTGCAATTAGGATCAGACTTTCAATTTTGCAACTGTTAATTCTGCAATATAATTAGGTCTCATTCTGCAATTGTAATTAGGACTTCATTTCTGCAGTTAATGATTAGTTTCCAATTCTGCAACTTAGATTAAGATTAAATTCATGCAATTTAGAGTTAGGAATGTTCCAAAACCCCCCACACAACCAGTTCCACCAATAAGACCTGTTGCTCTAGATTGACCTAAGTTATAGCTGTTTTACTTCTTCTCCCATAGATAGCCTTGTACACTGCCCTGGATTGACAGATTCATTGAGAATTAATGATGGTATAATGACTACGCATCATTTTGGCATCGTTGTCGGGGAATAGTGTTGTCAGAAGAAAACAAATAGTCCAATAGCTGTAATCAGACTAAACTATGAACATTCAGGTTAAAATCTGAATATAACGATAGAGTAAGATAACAACTATTGACTTAATTTATGTCATTTAGGAGTAAACATGAATGAGTAAGTCTAGGGATACCCCAAAGGATCCCTGGCTTGTCCCATTAAGGAGATCTTCACGCTTAAGGGGTGAATCACCTGTGTTTGAACTACCTGAAAGATTGATAGAAAAATCACCAGTCTCACCATCAGTAGAACATTTTGAGAAAGGAAAATCACCAATTTTATCAACAAAATATCTTAAGGAAGATAATTCATCAGACTCATCAACAGAAAGGCTTGGACCTCTTGAGAGAACAATTTGGAAAGCTTTAACTTCTCCTAGGAAACAAGAAACTATGGCAGAGGGAGGCAATGTAGATGGCCAGCATGGCTATGTTCATAATGAAGGGGATGATCAGGATATACTCCAACCGTCCAGAACATTTGAATATCCTATTCATCTGAATCCAACACAAAACTCTCCCATGAAGACCATTTCACCTTCGATACTTCCAACCTTTCGAGGTGTTGTATCTGAAGATCCTGATCAATTTTTGTTTGAATTCAAGGTAGTGTGTCAGACCTATGATTATATAAATGACAATCAAAAACTTAAGGTTTTTCCCTCAACTCTCAAGGATTCAGCATTACGCTGGTTCATGAGCTTAGAGCCAAATTCCATAAGAACCTGGGATCAAATGGAGACTGTCTTTTTAGACAAATATCAGGAATACTGCCGTGTAAGAAATAGAAAAGATGAGTTATTTAGAATCAAGCAGGAAGATGATGAGACCTTGGAAGATTATCTTGATAGGTTCTCCTTTGTTCAAAGGAGATGTGGACTAGTAGAACCAGAATTATGTAAAACCATCTTTTTGAGAGGATTGCAAGATGAATCCAGAGAAGTTCTGGATTTGATGGGAAAAGGGGATGTAACCACTCTCAGTAATGAGGAAATTATGGATCTTTGTAGGAATTACTCTCGCACTAAGCAGAGAAGAAGAAAAAGCCGCACAAATGGCACTGATGTAAAGGACCTGATAGAGGAACTTGCAAATTTCAAAACTGATATCCTAGTGCATCTAAACACTACTTTAGGGGAAATCTCTGCAAAAGCTAAAAACATAGAACCTTTGGCAATTTATTGCCCAAGATGTAGAAGTAAACATGCTTTGCAGGAATGTCCTTTGAATAAAACATCTATCTCAGCCATTTGTAGTATCTGTTCAAAAAGGCATTCAACCGATCAATGCCACCTGCTACCACAACTCAAAACTGTGTTAGAAAACCAGACCGAGGAACTCAACTATATTGGACCAAAACAAGGGGGAAATTTCTCTCAATATCAAAATCCCCCTCGTTTTCCTACAAATTGGGGGCATAATCCTGGTACTATGCCTTGGGGACAATCAGAACCACCCCAACGTCCTTGGAATTATCCTCAATGGACAAATTCCCAAGAATGGCCACAATCAAATTGGAGTAACCCGACCTGGAATCGGAATCAAAACAACCCCTCATGGAATCAAAACAATTCAAAATCTAGCTTGGAATCAAAATCAGACTAATCCACATTGGGTGCAAAACCAACCAGAGTGGAATCAACAATACCAGTCCTATCCAAGGCAGCAAAGGAATCAAGGTCAAACTCAGCATTTGTTGCCTGCACCTAATCAAAATTTTCAAGAAAAACAATAGCAAACACAACAAGTGAAACAACCTCAATTGCCGACTCGACCGAGTCACTAATCCAAATAGTGTAAGACAGACACCTCCTGTCTATGTGGTGAAGCTCAAGAAAATATTGAAATTAATGTTCTTGATTGTAGTGACATCCAACTCCGTTCGGGGAAAGTTGTACACTGAACCAGTTTTAATGGAAATCAAAGATAATGAAAAGCAAGAATCATCGAGACCAGAGAGAATCCAACCAACAATAGAAATAGAAAAATTGGAACCAACAATAGAAAAAGAGACACAAGCAGAACAATTACCAAGGATAATTCCATATCCTGAAAGACTTAATGCAATACCAGCAAATTCTGAGTCAGAATTGGTCAAAGAACTCAAAAAGTTGACTATCTCATTGCCCTTATTGCAAGCCATTAAGGAAATACTAGAAATTAATAGTACTGTCCAAAATTTGTGCATTAAAAGAGCAGGAAGAAAGAAGAAAGCATTCCCCAAAACGTATCAGGTTGAAGGGAAGATAGCTGATCTCTTATCTGGAAAACTACTACCTCCAAAGTATAGTGATCCAGGAAGCCCAATTATCACAGTCACCATAGGTTCAGTACCAATATCAAATGTTTTAGTGGATCTAGGAGCTGCAATAAATGTCATGACTAAAGATACAATGGAACAATTACAGCTCAAACATCTCAGCCCCACATTTACAGGTTTTAGAAATGGTTGATAGGTCAGTTGCAAAACCTGAAGGAATCATTGAAGATGTTCCTATAGAAGTTTCTTCTTGGGAATTCCCTCTAGATTTTTTGGTTTTACTGACCAAGAAATTCAGCACATGGATATCCCATTATTTTGGGAAGACCTTGGCTTGCAAGCTGCAGCAACCTTCATAGACTCGAGATCTGGAAATATGACTATTTCAAATGGTATTGAGCTGAAACAAATTTCTTTATATCCTCTTGCAAAACCATCTAGCAAATTTTTAGTCGAGTTATGGTTTTCTGTCTCAGATGAGGAACCAGAAGAGGTCATTTCTACACTAGCTATCTTAGTAGTAAGAGAACACACAGAAGACCTCGAGTGACACGAGAAAACTTAGAAAATGAAACAATCCCGATGAATGTTCTGCATGAACAAGGTTTAGAAGGGGAAGCAACAAATATCCAACAGTTGATAAGTAATGAGGAGAATCAAAAATCTGAAGATGAATCATCCGTGCTATCACAGGGAAACTCTGTTTCACTACCACATGGATGGCACCATCATCTGATTTTTCCTTCTCACTTGTTCCATACAAGATATGCTTCCCTCAAGCAACAATAAAATAGAAACTGCTTCTTTTCTCCCATCTCAGCAATGTCCTCTTAATCCCTTAATCACCAAGTATGAAGGAGTGAATTCAGTCCTTCTAAATACAAAACAAATAGAAGTCCAGCCAGGCAAATTTCTAAACATCTACAGCCAGCTTACTAGGGAAGAGGAAGAAAAATTGATAGTTGTTTTGCAGAAGCATGTTCATGCTTTTGCTTGGAACTACAAAGATATGTCAGGAGTTCATCCTGATATATGTACCCATAGAATCTATACTGAAGAAGTCAAGCCAGTCAGACAACCTCAAAGAAGATTGAATCCTGCCTTAAGAGATATTGTGAAAGAAGAAATTGAAAAACTCCTGGAAGTAGGATTCATTTACCCAATTTTTGATAGCCAATGGGTTTCTCCATTGGTAATAGTTCCTAAGAAAAATGGAAAAATGAGAGTATGTGTAGACTATAGAGAGTTGAATAAGGTGACATACAAAGACCATTTTCCATTACCTTTCATAGATCAAGTGTTAGATACTCTTGCTGGAAAAAGATACTTTTGTTTTCTTGATGGATTTAGTGGATATAATCAAATTCAGATTGCACTTGAAGATCAAGAAAAGACAACTTTTACATGTCCATGGGGAACATTTGCCTATAGGGTTTTACCTTTTGGTTTGTGTAATGCCCCGACAACTTTTCAGTGAGCAGTCCTAGCAATTTTTGCTGATTTGACCACCAAAAGTGTTGAAATTTACATGGATGATTTCATAGTATGTGGACAAACTTTTGATTTTACATTGAAAAGTCTTGACAAAGTCTTAACTCATTGTGAAACATACCACTTATCCTTAAATCCAGATAAATGCTTCATGATGATGAAGGAAGGGATAGTTCTTGGTCATCACATCTCTCTTGAAGGGATCCAAGTTGATCCAAAGAAGGTTGAAATTATCAAGAATCTCCTTCCTCCTAAAACTCAGACTAATGTCAGAAGCTTCCTAGGACACATTGGTTTTTACCGCGGGTTTATTCCCAACTTTAGTACAATAGCCAGTCCTATGTTTGCCTTATTGACTAAAGATTCTGAATTCTCCTGGACTGCAAAGTGTCAGGAAGCATTTGAAGCTCCGAAAGAGAAATTGATAACTCCACCTGTGCTCAGAGGACCTAATTGGACATTACCATTTCACATTCAGATCGATGCCTCCAATACAGACAATTGGAGCAAACATTAGGACAAATTGATAATGGTGAACATTATACCATCTACAACATTAGCAAGAACTTGACAGGAGCAGAGAAAAATTATACAACAACGAGAAGGAATTCCTAGCAGTAATTTATGCCATCAACAAATTCAGGCATTATATCACAGGTTATCAAATATTTATTCACACAGATCATACAACCATTAAGTATTTGATGAATAAACCTATGGTAAGTGCAAGAATTATTCGTTGGTTGTTGTTGCTGCAAGAATTTGATATCACCATAATCAACAAACCAGGAAAAGCTAATGTTGTGGCAGATTTCTTGTCCAGGTTGCAGAACACAGATGAAGGGGAATTAGTTGATGACACTTTTCCTGATGAAAAATTATTTGCTATATCAGTCCAATCACCTTGGTTTGCAGATATAGCCAATTATTTGGTCACAGGGAAAGTTCCTCCACATTTTACTTCAAAACAGAAAAAACAATTGATCAAACAAAGTTCTTCTTTCGAATGGATTAAGGGTATGCTTTTTAAGTGCAGTCCTGACCATGTGTTACGTAGGTGCATCCGAAAGGATGAAGTGTATGATATCCTTAGAGCTTGTCATGATGAACCCTCAGGTGGACACTATTCTGTAAAAAGCACGGTTAGGAAAATCCTAGGGACAGGATATTATTGGCCATCTCTTCACAAGGATGTGAAAAAGTACATCAGGCATTGTGATGCATGCCAAAGAATGGGGAAGCCCACTCATACAAATGAGATGCCACTACAGCCTCAAATGGTTTTAGAACCATTTGAGAGGTGGGGGCTTGATTTTGTAGGACCTATTGATCCACCTTCTCAAGGAAAGGTGCATATTCTAGTATGCATTGATTACCTGACAAAGTGGGTAGAGGTGCGTGCTTTCAAACATGCTCGTGAAGAGAAGGTCGTTGATTTCTTGTATACTCAGATTTTTTAGAGATTTGGAGCTCCACGGTCTATCACCACAGACCAAGGACCCCAATTTGCATCCAAAGTCATAAAAGCATTTACAGAATTATATGAAATCAAACATAGGAAATCATCACCTTACCACCCACAAGCAAATGGCCAGGTTGAAGTAACAAACAGGGAACTAGAACGCATCTTGACAAAAATAGTAGCTTTTCATAGGAGAAATTGGCTAGATAAATTACCTGAAGCGGTTTGGGCCTACAATACTACTTGGAAGTCCACTACTGGATTCACACCTTATGAACTAGTCTTTGGTAAAAAGCCTCTCTTACCTATTGAATTTGAGCTACTAACATTGCGCACAACACTAGAAATTGGAATTGAATTGTCACAGGCATAGACAGACAAGATTCTATAGCTGAATGCATTGGATGAACTTAGATTGGATGCTCTGCACCAAACTAAGGTAATTCAGGAGCAGAGGAAGCTGTGGCATGACAGTCACATTCAGCAGAGGAAACTTCAACAAGGAGATTGGGCTTTACTGTTTGATTCTCAATATGAAGACTTCCCTGGAAAACTGAGAACTAGATGGTTGGGACCTTACTGGATTGAAGAGGTATTTAACAACGGAGCAGCTCGTTTATCCCCTATTGATGGGTCACGAAGAAAGTTGGTAGTGAATGGACATCGCCTCAGGGTATACCATACACCTCTAACTAAAGAAGAATTCTTGCAGCAACTTGATAGTTTGGATACACAGTAGGTGGAAGAGATTCCTTCTTCCACTTCAAAACAATCAACATGATCAATGGATTTCAAGAAAAACAGAAAATACAAAAAAAATCAAAAAAATAGAAAACAAAAAGATGAATAAATTCCGAGTATGAATTCCTTCATGGGCATGGTTTCAGGGGAAATCATGAAATTCCTTCATGGGCATAGTCAGGATCAAGAAAAAAAAAAAAAAAAAAAAAAAGAGAAAAGGAGAGGTAAAAATAAAAAAAAGAGGGAAAATCAAGAAAAAAAAAGAGAGAAAAATGAATAACCAAGCAGTGAAAACCTTTTCTTAAGGCACTACCGAGTTGGTGTGCATGAAAACCAGTTTTCTGGCATGCATAACCTTGAGAAATTTCTGAACCATCATTGTACAAATTCACCTAGTGCACTTGTTTTGAAATGTTGCGAGAAAATCTCGTGAGAATATCAACAAAAGCGAGTCATTCTTCAAAATTGGCATTAACTGTTTTATCAGGTATATATTTCTTACATTTCTTCATTGTAAAATGATTGGTATATAGTATGTGACAATTAACCATTAGCATAAAAGGTATTCATAAGAGTTGGCATACTTAAAAACATGTTTTGAGAATGAAAATATTGATTTCTGCCTAATCTTCGGAACAAGAATGCCAAAAATAGTGCCTGCTGTATTATCTTCGGAATGAAATTGTCTTCAGAATGACAGCAAAATGAATGTTGCACTTTGTCTTCAGAAAGAAATTTGTTTTCAGAATGAAACTTAGTCTTCAGAATGACGACTTGCTGCATCATCTTCGGAATGAAGATCTGTCTTCGAAATGAAGATCTATCTTCAGAATGAAGATCTGTCTTCGGAATGAGGGTCTGTCTTCGGAATGACGATTTACCTTCACAATACAGCCTGATCTTCAGAATGAGGATTGATCTTCGGAATAAGGATTGATCTTCGAAATGAAGATCTGTCTTCGAAATGAAAATTTTGCAAAGAAGATTTGTCTTCGGAATGAAGACCTGTCTTCGGAATGAGGTCATAATCTTCGAAATGAGGATTTGTCTTCGGAATGAAGACTTGTCTTCGGAATGAGGTCATAATCTTCGGAATGAAATTTTGTTTGCGCAATAAGTTATAATCTTCGGAAAGAGCATTTCCACGTGGCATTAAAGAAAACAAGGTACGACAAAATCAAGATTTTTTTAGTTGCATGCGACGAAGGGACACGTGTCAATCAGTACATGGTTTGTTTTTGCACTCATTGGAAATACGGAGAACGTGACCAACCATATGCCACCAGTTTTTAATGTCAATTAACATGCACGTGAGAATCTGCAAAACTAATGAGGTGGACCTGATGACAAGGACATCCATGCAATTATCAACAAACAGGTGTACAGTGCAAAAGTAGAAATGTGTGCCATCTTTCTTTTCGAAGACGTGTTGCGAAGTACAGTGCACAGGATACGGTTCATTCCGAAGAAGAAGACGAGAAACAGGGCAATGAAGGTTTCAAATCTAAGACTCTACAAATTTGCAATAGAAAACAGCCAGAGATCCAGCAGTAGAACAGCAGCCACAGTATACGATTTTTAAACAAGAAAAATGGGGCGAAAGATCAGAACAGAGCCTGCAGATACCACTTACCTCCGAGAAAATCCGGAAGTTGTGCAGATTTTTGAAGACGGAGGGTTTATGACATTTTTGGATAAATTCAATGGGTCTTCTGAAGATTTAGCTGGCATGTTCGCCCATACGTTCAGAAACAACCGAGCACATGTTAACGACATGTCTATTGAGGTAAGCCCTAAAATTTTAAGTCAGATTACAGAGCTGCCATTAGAAGGGATTTCAATTACTAGATCTGGCAAAAACACATTGGCAAATGTAGTTAATCAGTTTGTAGAAGAAAATGATAGAAAACTAGAGTACTTAACCCATAACAACACATGCAAAGGGTTAAAAAGGGCTAGCCTACAGGAACCCTGGGATGAAGTAGCCACCTGGGTAATTAAGTTTTTAACCTGTGAAGGGCAGTATGTGCTATTGTCAGGGCATCATCTACGAATTTTGAACCATCTCAGACATGGTGGACAACAACCAGAAGTTAGGGTAAATCTTCCCCTGTATCTGTATCAAGAGTTAAAGAACATGGCAAAAAGATATCAGGAGGGTAAAGGAAGCCTTCGCCATCATGGCCTCATCAAATTAGTTTGCCAACACCATTTTAGAGGAAACCCTAGGAGTTTTGACAGGTTTTACTCTACCCTAAATGATGTCATTTTTGGGGATGAAAGTGAGGAAGAAGAAGAACCAAATACTACTGATGTTGCTGCAGAAGAGGAAACAGCTGCTGCAAAAAATGTTGCTGATGTTGCTACAGAAGAGGAAACAGCTACTGCAGAAAATGTTGCAGAAGATGCTGCAGAAGAAATTGCAGAAGGTGCCCCTGAAGCTGTTACAGAACTACACCCCACAGCAGCAGCAAAAAACCTTGCTCCTGAACCCTCAACTTCACGAGCTAAGAGACAAAAGAGAAGAGGATCTGGAACTAGCAGCAGAGCAAAAAAACAAAAGAAAGTTTGGTTTGTTGAAGCTGCAACTGATTTGTCAAAATAGAGAAGTGAAACAAGGGAAACAGAGGCATCTGAAACTAACCCCATGACCCCTGTTGTCACCAGAAAATAGAGCAAAAAGAAGAAGTTTGCATCTGGAACTAGGAGGTCTACAAGAATCCATTTGAAAGAAACTGCAGAACAGGTCATGGAGGAAGAAGATAGACCAAGAAGCCCAGATGTCATAGAGATACAACCAGCATCTGAAAACTTTCCAGAATTTCTTGAACAGATAGCTGAGGCAGAAATTGAGCAAGATGGTTTGGAGGAGGCTACAGTTCAACAGGCTACAGATATGGTAGATATCCTTATAGACAGTCTCACAGAGCCTCCTGAACAAGAACAAACTATTGCAGAAGAAGAGGAAATATTGGTTGAGCAGCCAACTGCAACTGATTTGTCTACATCAGCTTACGAAGCAGAAACGAAGTGGAAGACATCACAGAGCAGCTGAGGGCAGCAAGAAGTGTTGTCAAAACACAGACCAGATGGATCACAGAGAAAGAAAGCATCATTGAGATGCAAGAAAGAAAAATTGCAGAGCTTCAGCAAGAAGTAGCAGAACTGAGAAAATTGTTGTCACAATCTAAAAAATAGCCAGCTATATCCCATGATGAAGATAATTTGGCTCAATTGCTTCTGGGTTTATCAAGAGCAGATGACTCTGTTGAAGCAGACATGGGAGTTCATCTTGAAATAGCACTCCTTCATTCTGAAGAAGTGCCTGTTCATTCTGAAGCAGCACCATCTTATTCTGAAGCATTGCCTTCTTGTTCTGAAGATGCTTCAAAAATGGTGAGGAATATTGCAGAGGATGTTGAAAATGAGCCACCAACACAGGAACAGTCCCAACAGCAAGAAAATGTTCAAGTAAGTACTCCTACTGAGGTCCCTGCATTTCAACTTGTTACACTTCCAGTAGAAACAACAGATAAGGGGGTACAAGTAGAAATATTATCTGATGACAACCCCATAGAAATAGCAAATAAGGGGGTGCAAGTAGAGTTATTAACAGATGAACAGCCAGTGGAAGTGGCAGAAAAAGGAGTTCAGATAAATCTGTTGCCTAGGATCCCCCCTGTAGTAAGACCACCTAATATTGTGTCTCTAGAGCAGTACAATGCAGACATAGCTAGCTGGATGCTTAGATATGAACAACTTGCCAATAAAACTAAAAAATTCAAATTGGAAGCAAAACAGCTAGAAGCCAAGGACACAAAAATTTAGGCATTGAAAGAAAAGGTGTCTGACTTATGCCAAATTGCTGAATTTTTAGTCCAATTTAGACGACCAGCCAGGTTTTACAGCCTTATTTTGAAGGAAAAATACCTCAGATGGCAGGTCATGAGGATTACTTCAAATCTTCCATATAAATTGGACACTATTGAAGATTTTCTGGAAGCATATTTTAACAGTCCTTTTGAGCAGAAAAATCTCCTGTGTGAACTGTTTTTACATAGTTTCTTCATTCCAGAGGAAGTTGACTCTCATCCTCAAATCTACATTGGAGATGTTCAGTTGAGAGCATTTATGTCTACTTTGCAAAATCAGCTTTATTGGGATCAAGAGAAAAGGCGGAATAAAGTGATTGAAACAAGGGCTGAGTTGTTAGTCAGAGCAATCCAGCCAAATCACCTAGTTATCACCCAACAACACTTTTCAATGATGAACAGGGATGATATAAAGAGAATGTACTTGAACAATTTAAGGGACTGTGTGGCCAGATTTAACAATTTCTGTGATCACAATTTCTTCCCAGCATTGTCAGTATGCAGAGACAGATGGAATGAACTTTCCATGTCTTTGAGGAAAAGAGAACCTATCTCCCCCATCAATTTAGAATGGTCCAGAAGAAGAGCAGAAGGTGTAGTCCAGCTGATTCAGATCATGCAACATAACTGGATAGGTCTCAGGTTCAGGCCTCCAACCATCATTACTCCAGTTCCATTCTACTTTGAGGAAGATGCCCAGCCCGATGAACAATTTGAAGATTGGCTCGAAACATTCAGGAAAATAGGGGGTATTACATAGGCAAGAAATTATTCTACTAGGTCATGGAATCTAAACATGGACATATGTGATTCCATAGCCCAACAGAATGCATGAGGGCATGCATTAATATAAGTTGGGGGGAAAATGATGAGGCCTGGAAATGCCTCAATCATAACATGTTTTGTACACTAAAAATGCCTATAAACTCTTATGTTTTATCCGATATGTTAGTTAAGTTGATTCAATATGCTGTATATTACCCATTTTGCATGATCAATGTATTTGAAATATTATATGCTGATTTTACTGACTTTTTGCATAGTTTTGTGTTCTTTTTGCTATGATTTGCTACAATGGGATATGCTTAGAATAATAGCAGCATTTCACTAATCATATTTTGATTTGTCTCAAGCATTTACTTCACCTAAATCTGGCAACAGTGCAAGCAAACTGTTCTTGTGCAGCAAAAACTGGTCTTTCCCATGTAAATTCCAGCCACTTGTCCATAAATAGCAAGGCATGGAATTCACATGAGGAAAGGGATGAAGATCATTAGAATTTGATCTTAGGAGATAACCCACCTGAGAGATGCAGAAGAAATCACTGGAAAAGCATACATTTGTTCATTCCGAAGTATCTTCGGAATGAACAGATATCTTCGGAATGAAGGAACACAGTATCTTCGAAATGAGCGGATCTTCGGAATGAAGAATGCAGCATCTTCGAAATGAGCGGATCTTCGGAATGAAGCATGCAGTATCTTCGAAATGAGCGATCTTCGGAATGAGAATGCAGTATCTTCGGAATGAGCGATCTTCGGAATGAGAACTGCATTGTCTTCGAAATGAAGCCACTTATCTTCGGAATGAAGAACAAAATGTGTTTTTGACGTGTTGACCGATTTTTGAAGCCAAAAAAGGGAAATAAAGGTTGGAAAAAGTAAAGAGAAATATCTTCCATCTGTCTTTGCCGTCATTGCCGACCAAAGCCATCATTAAGGGAAAGATCAAGTTTTAGTCCTCTTCTAGGATAAAACCAGAATTTGTTGCGACATTGTAGGATTAGATCTTTTGAGATATTCTTTGTTTGTAATCAGATCATAGGATAGCTATAAATATTGCTCCCATTCAGGTTGAGCCTAGTAAGTAGAAAAGGAGGTAGAAAATAGAGTAAAGAAGCTAGCAGAAAATACAGAGTATAACTAGAAATTGACTGTTACAGTCCTGTAACAGTTTTTCAGCAGAATTCTTGTAATCATGTATTTTGATCAATAAAGTGCACCAGTTCTATTTCAAAATGCTTGTAAATGAGTGTGATTAAGATTTAGAAAAAGAGAGAGACTTACACCTTCTTCTGGACAAAGAGGCTGGCCACTTCCAGACCTAGGAGGAGGACTAACAAAGCAGGTTTTTATTCCGATTTTGCTGCAGTGAGAATGAGTTGTAGAACTTGTTATTTCAATTGCTTGTAAATAGTTGACAATATTTGCAGTATTAGTTTATTTATGCTTAGATTAATCTTGTGCTTAAAGTTTTAGTTGCAATCTTACTTTCAACAAAGCTTCCACTTTATTTTCAGATTGTTATTTCTAGAATTTATTGTTTTTCAGCAATTTCTTGCATTTTATGTTTTGCTGTCAAAATCTGAACAGAAGATTGACAACCTTCAGTTACAGAATTTTGATAGTTTTTATTTCCACATTAGATCTAGACTTTCATTACTGCAAAAGTAATTAGATTTCTTTTCCGCAATTAGGATCAGACTTTCAATTCTACAATTGTTAATTCTGCAATATAATTAGGTCTCATTCTGCAATTGTAATTAGGACTTCATTTCTGTAGTTAATGATTAGTTTCCAATTCTGCAACTTAGATTAAGATTAAATTCATGCAATTTAGAGTTAGGAATGTTCCAAAACCCCCCACACAACCAGTTCCACCAATAAGACCTGTTGCTCTAGATTGACCTAAGTTATAGCTGTTTTACTTCTTCTCCCGTAGATAGCCTTGTACACTGCCCTGGATTGATAGATTCATTGAGAATTAATGATGGTATAACGACTACGCATCATGTTGTACCAATTTCTCTGTAATAGAGATAAGGGTCTTCTCAACACTTTTTTCCTTATCCATTTTCTATTTATTACAAACCTCCTTCTGGGTCCCTTCCGGTGCATCTTTGGTTTTTCTCTTAAAAAATCAAAATATTATTAGCTTATCACTCTATGTATCTTCCTCAAAAGGCCCCTCCTGTAATAAATCTTCATAAATAGGCTTGAGCTCAACTGTGGCTATGGTCGTGAAACTCACTGGTGTAAAAAAAAAATGTTCATCCTTCTTATTCTAATCTATATTAGTTTCAAGGGGCTCTCCAACCAGAGCTAGGAACTTGGGCCTACTAACTATTTTGATGAATTCTATTTTTATGACCCTGTCATAAGAATAATACATTTTATTCTTTAACTGTGCCCCTATAGGGAATTTATCCAGTTGTTTCGTTGAAGGCTCAAATGTTTTAGAAGCTTCGACTAATAGAGTGTTAGTCTTTGCCTCCTAATTTTCCTCTTGTGATGGTGGGAAAGGAGATTCTATCCCTACTTGTGTCTTCTTATAAATTAGTACCAGATTCTTAGGGTCCTTTGCTTTCTAGATTTTGATGTTCTTGTCATATCTCTCAGAAAAATCATCATCAATTACTCACCCAAATCTGGATTTCTTTGTGCTAGTTTCTACTCTCATTCTCCACCAGTCTACGATTTTGCCTTCATCCCATTTTTTCTTGTTTTCAAGATCTTTGATCTTAGACTCCTTCAACTGGTGGCTTTCATTGTTGTCTAGATCAAAATCAACTATCTGCTCATAGAAGTCTAGCCACGGGGGAAGTTGTTCCATTTTGGCAACATTCCAATTTAATGGGGCACTTTCCTTGTTATTCCTCCCCTGTTCAAAATGAGGCCTTGAGATATTCTCAAACTTGGGAGCCTTCTCTCTATTAAAGGCAATGTTACTCTTGAGAAATTTGTCATTTGGATTATATCTCCACCTCTATGGGATGTAAAATAGGCCCAAATTATTCAAATACTGAATGATTTGTTCACCCTGGCCCTTTCTGATGATAGTTATATTTTCGACATTATGGTAAGTCAACAAACATCTTATTTTCTTACCAGAGCCATAATTCATATTAATGAAATATTCTTGCCTCAAATATTCCAAAGCTAACAATTTTTTCATGACAAAATGAGATAGCTGAAAAGGATTACCAGTGAAACCATAAATTCTAATAACTATGCCTTCTATGAGAACGTACCAGTCCCCTTCCTCAGTGCCTAGTACTATTAGAAATTCTTTGGCTAGAGACGGTAATATAGGGCATTTGCCATACATAATTTTTAAATTTAGCCCTAGGAATTCTAGGTTAAACCTATAAATAGACTTTGTGCTCCTCAAGTGAGTGGTCTAATAATATATAGGGATAGGGTCTCCCTTGTCATTTTTGTCTTTTACTAGAATTCAAGGCATCATCTACCTTATAGTGGCATAGAACATCCATACCAAGTTTGAAAAATTTCAAAAAGAGGAAGCTTTTGAATCTCTTTTCATCCTTACCAATTGCCCATGCATTCATTTGGAAAGGAAAGTTGGCCAATTGAAGTAAATGGACTTGATACCTTCTTTATCTACATCATGTTTATACATTATTTCATTGGAAATGTAGTACATAGTGGCTATTTTCCAATCTCTTACATATTTGTTAGAATCCAAACCCTCTAAATAAGCTAGCATGAAAAAAAGCTCTGGGCTAATGAACTGCTCAATTCAAATATGGGTATTGGGAAATCCTCTCCTAGGTCTAATGGTTTTGTATTGGCTATAAACCCATTTCTTAAAATATTCCCCTCATGGGCACACTTTTGCAGGGAGTAATATCTGACTCGCTCCAATACACAAAATTCTTTAGGCCTTACAGGTGGCCCTATTTCTAGAGTGAAAAAGTCATGATAAGCCTTGGCAGTGATGTTAAACAAGACTTTACCCTTAGCTGTGTTTACTGATTTTGTCCTTGGATCATAGAACTTTACAATGGCTTCTATTAACTTCGGGTAAGGATGAACTGAATCACAGATGTAAAAATATAAGAAAGAGCGACCAACACAAGTACCTTGGACCGATAAGTTTTTGTCTTTTTGATATTTGTCATTGATTCTATTTCTGAGCTTAGTTCTCTCTATGAGAACCAATCTGGTATCATCCACTACTTCTGCTTTGTCAATGTAATTTCCCAGCTCTTCATTTTTTGATGGCTTTGGTTCCTAGGTTTCTTTGAAGGCCATTTTAGTGAAAATTCTTAGAGCATTCTTTTCTCTTTAGTATTCACAAATAGTGTTATGCTACTCCCTTGCTCTTTCTTATAGGTAAGCATTGATTTTTCCAAATAAATGAGCATTGCACTTTAGACACTCTTAAATTTTACCCCATATACACCTTTCACCATTACTATAGCCACATCAAGAAACTATCCATTTGCACATTTCTCAATTCAAACTCATTTACTTTGGCAGTTGGGGGTGTTATATCAATTGTTGATTGGTTATGGCATGAAGAAATTTGATAAACCTACGGTTTACTTAATCATCTTTATTTCCTTAGGAGCATCATGAGAAACTCATATCACAACCTGTAGATATTTCATTCTTCAGAGAGCGACGTAGCGTAAGTATCTAATTTTTGCTCTGGAATGGTCATGAACTCTAGTGAATTGGAACACATATTGTGATCCACTACCTCCTTAGCTTATTTAAGAGCAGTGAGGAACACATGTAGTATTACGCTACCATATTAGTTTATTTGAGAGCAACGTGGAACCATGTTGTATTTTTTTGCTGCCTTAGTTTATTTTACAACTTGGTTTTTTTGAAGCAATTTTTTTTATTTTTTATATAACACTTTTTCCAAAATGAAAACTTTGAAGTAAAGGGAAAAAAGGATATGATACAAAAAATATGTACATATATTACAATGAACTTAGCTCAATCAAAGTAGATTTTAATATGGAAACCATTTATTGGGATTGGTTGCATGTTTCCTTCAAGATTTTCAAGCTGGAAAACATTGGTCTCTTTAACCTCTGCTATTTTGAAAGGACCATCCCAGAAGAAATCCAAATTTTTATGGTGCCATGGATTAGCTCTTTCCACATTCTACCTGAGGATAGAATATCCAACTTTGACCTCTATGATCCTGGATTATTTATCAAACCATACCTTGATATCAAATGAATGCTTTTGGAAATCCTCATATGCCCGAGTCCTTTTCTCTTCTAAATGTAGTAGATGTGTTAACTTGGTTTCAACTAGATTTTTCTCAGACTCATCCTCTGTATTTATCAACTTGAGGGTTAGAATTTCCAAGTGAATAGGAAATACTACTTCTTTTCCATATACTAAGGCATAAGGGGAGGTCTTGATGGAATTTTTTATGGTGATCCTATCTACCCATAAATCTTGTTTCAGTAGTAGGTGTCAACTTCTCTTGTTACCCTCTAATGATCTTCTCAAGATTCTTAGTAGATTTTTGTTAGTTGATTCTACTAATCCATTTTGTTGGGGGTAGTAGTTAGAGGTATTTTTATGGTGATGCCATATTTGCTAGAAAATGCAATGTATTTAGCTCCTATGAATGTTGGTACAATTTCTCTCACTAAATCTTTTGGAACACAAAACCTTATGATTAAGATTTCCATAAAATCTATCACCACCTCTTGGTTTGTTTACTTTGTGGGGATAGCCTCTACCCATATGATGAGGTAGTCTATGGTAGTCATAATGTACTTGTGCCTAGCTGAGGAATTCATATTTATAACCCCTATGAAGTCTAACTCCCATTTCTAAAAGGGTTCTTCAACTTGAATTGGCTTGAGAAGGGATGATGCATTCCTAGTTCTTCCCACATATCGCTAGCATTCATCACATGATCTTGTAACTTTGAAAGTGTCAAAAAAAATGGTAGGCCATTAATAGCATGACCTAATGATATTTAAATTTGTGACTCTTCCTGAGAAATATCCTCTAGATAATCCTCCATGAAACTCCTCTATGACCTTTTGTTTTTTATTATCTCTTAAGCATCTTAAGAGGAATCCATCATGGTTTGTCTTGTATAGACCTTATGGCGAAGGGACATATTTCAAAAACTAAAGCCTATAACTTCTTCTATATGATGAATTGATATTATAGGGGCACACTTCTATCAAAAATTATTTGGTCATATGATCCACCCAGTCTGATTCCCCTGAGTATGGTTATTTAGTTTTATCTTCTGTTGTTTATTGACAGACTATCACTTCTACTGAAACCATTGCTTCTATAAAATATTGGCATAGTTCTCTACCTATTACTAGCTAGGTAGGATGTATTCCCATGTCATATTCTTGAATCTTAGTATTCCAACCAGCTCTTGTATCTCCCAATTCACCTTGTAAAATGAAACTTCTCACATCTAGGTGAACCACATAGAATAGGGTTTTGATTTGAACCAAGTATTGCCTAAATTTTTTCAATGACTTCATTACTGCAAATACTTGTTTCTCAATAAAATTATACTTGACCTAATATTCATGAAGATTTTGGCTCTAAAAGAATATGGGATGTTCTTCTCCTTCATCATTCTTCTAGGTGAGCACTGATGCATAGCTCTCCTCAGCTCCATAAGCATAAAGAATGAAGTTTATACTGAAGTCTGTGTTGACTATAACTAGATCTAGAGCAATGGATTGCTTGATGATTTCAAAATATTGTTTTCTCACTTCAATCCATTTGAAATCTGCATTCTTCTTCAAGATTTTTGATATAGGCTTTACCTTTTGAGAAAAATCAGAGATGAACTTTCTGAAAAAGTTTATCTGCTCAAAGAAGGACTGTAATTCTTTCTTATTCATGGGTAGTAGAAGAGAAAGAATAGATTTTATTCTATCAAGATCAATGTCTATACCTTATTTGTTTTTTTATAAGTAAGATAGCTATATAATATTTGCATACCGGGTTATAAGGATCCCAAAACCTTAATACAAAACCAGCACTAGAAGATGTATCATACTGAAGGAACTGCAATTGAGGATTCTAATAATAAGAGCCTTAAAGGAGGTTGTAGCCTTAGCCTTGGAGCTTGTGATATAATTCCTTATAGACATAGGGTGAGGACGCAACCTTCATATTGGAGCCATAAATAAATAGAGACAGGACATTTAAATAGATCACTGCAACCAAAAAGGTGGGACTATCGGCACCATGATAGAACAGTCTAGGACAAACCAAGAAAGTAGCTAACAGAAAGGCACCACAAAGGGTGGTCGTAAGCATACTAATTAATAAAATCCATAAAAAGAAAAACATAAAAAAAAATAGAAGATAGAGAAGGGAGGAAATCAGTCCTCCACTTCGGGTTTGTAATCTTCCTTCCCATACTCTTCCTCGGCTTCCTTAGGATCATATTCCTTCGACTCATTATTCATTCACATCAACAGGTCCATCACCCTCTTGAGTCCCATGTTTGACATAGAAAATATTGTGGAGTCCCTTCCTGATTTCCATGGTATAATTCATCATGCATTTCATCATTGCCATAGTAGAGGCAATAATAAAATCCTTGAGCTTCTTGTTCTCCTCATGATCATCTTTTATTTTGATCACATTACTCTTGGAGGCCATGTTCTGGATTCTTACCGATTTTCTCATCGGTTCTTCAGCATTGTCAAAAGTAATACTCTTCCTTGCTCTCAGTTTGGACATGGCTTCAATAGCCTTTTTATTTTTTTCAGCTTGGGTTAGGTTCTCAATAGAAGGTTTGGGTTTGGCAGGACTGCCTATAGTAGGGTTACACTTAGGGCTATTAGCCAAAATGTAAGTGTAAATAACTTTAAACATGACTTGACGGTGAGGGAGGTTATGGATCTTGTTGTCTCTCTAGGATGTAATGGAATTGTTCATGGAGTTGATAAGGAACAATAGAATGCTTAGAGGGTTGATTTCATGGAAGTAATTGACAAAAGCTAGTTGGTAGGTTTTCAAAGACTTGTCAAGGTCATCCACACAGATAAACTCCATAATTGAATTCATGACAATGTTCCAAGGGATGGTAAGGTTGGTTCTGAATATTCCAAGGCTTTTGGACTTTTTGAATATTTTGTCATTTCCTTTGAAATACTCTAATTCCACTTCCTAGTTATGCTTGTGGTGGTGGATGGATTAGCCCTCAGGGTTTTGGTCGGTAATGTTGGCAAGTAGGTGGATGTCAACCATAAAATTATGCCCATGGACAGATATGGTGCCATTATCCCAGGAATCAAGGAAAGCCATGGTAATGTCAATGTCATCCCTAGAGAACATGTTTAGAAAGGGGGAAAGGCCTTTGTCTTGGAGGATTTTATCAGCCATAATGTCAAACTCATAGGTGCTTGGTTCAATATAGTCACTCTACATGTTGGGGGGATGGGAGGAAGGGTGGAGGATATGGAAAGGTGGGGTGAGGACAGACGATGATAGTGGTGGATGGGTGTGAAAAGGATGGTGAGGGCAGAAAGGCTGAAGGTTATAAAGGTGAAGGGGGTAAGGGTCTAGACCCAAGGAGGGAGGAGGTGATAGGTAGTGGGGGAAAAGGGTTGGCACGTGGAAACCAATCGAAGATAATCAGCAAAGGGAGGTATAGGGACCAGGCGAGTGACTAGAAAGATGGTCAGACATAAACTAAGAGGATTGGAGGAAAAAAACAAGACCCTTCATAGTATCAGACTGAGGAATCTCAAATTACAATGTTCCACACATGCCAAGTTATTTTAAGATGTGGTGTGCTCCATGGAATTGAAGGGAAACAACACCCACCACTGCTTTCTTGGGATGAAGAAACCCGAGACATGAGACTCCAACTGAGCAAGTTCCTTAGGTGAAGTGGCCTGCTCTCATATGTGCCACGTATGCATTGGGGGATGTGGAAATTTGTATCAGTATGACCTTGGAAGGTTGGATAGACATTGGAAGAATGTAGCCCATGAATTAAGTAATTCTGCCTTTGAATCTGCTACCAATAGGTGAGGTTATCAGCATTCATCATGTTTCTATCATTGGAATTCGCTTTTTGGGATCTGCACAAGTTGAACAAAAGATTCCAATGATTGAAAATTTGTTAGAAATTATGCCAACATGATTCAGGTTTGTAATCTTCCTTCCCATCCTCTTCCTCAACTTCCTTAGGATCATCTTCCTTTGGTTCATTCTTCACAGTAGCCACACCAGCATCAGTAGGTCCATCGCCCTCTTGAGTCCCCTGTCCGGCATAGAAAAGCTTGTGGAGTCCCTCCCTGATGTCCATGGTATAGTTCATCATGCAGTTCATCATTGCCATAGTAGAGGCAATAATAAAATCCTTGAGCTTCTTGTTCTCCTCATGATCATATTTTATTTCGATCACATTACTCTTGGAGGCCATGTTCTGGATTCTTTTCGATTTTCTCAATGGTTCTTTAGCATTGTCAAAAGTAATACTCTTCCTTACTCTTAGTTTGGACATGGCTTCAATAGCCTTTTTCTTTTTTTCATCTTGGTTCAGGCACTTAGCAGAAGGTTTGGGTTTGGCAGGGCTACCTGCAGTAGGGTTACACTTGGGGCTATTAGCCAGAATGTAAGTGTAAATAACTTTAAACATGCCATGATGGTGAGGGAGGTTATGGATCTTATTGTCTCTCCAGGATGTAATGGAATGGTTCATGGAATTGGGAAGGAACAATGGAATGCTCAGAGGGTTGATTTCACAAAAGTAATTGACAAAATCCATGTGGTAGGTTTTCAGAGACTTGTCAGGGTCATCCACACAGATAAAATCCATAATTTGCTTCATGAAAACGTTCCAAGGGATGGTAAGGTCAGTTTTGAATATTCCAGGGCTTTTGGCCTTTTTGAATATTTTGTCATTTCCTTTGAAATGCTCTAATTCCACTTCCCAGTTATGCTTGTGGCGGTGGATGGATCGACCCTCAGGGTTTTGGCCGATAATGTTGGCAAGCAGGTGGATGTCAACCATAAAATTATGCCCATGGATATATATGGCACCATTATCCCAAGAATAAAGGAAAGTCATGGTAATATCAATGTCATCCCCAGATAAAATGTTCAAAAAGGGGAAACAACCTTTGTCTTGGAGGATTTTATTAGCCACAATGTCAAACTCATTGGTGCTTGGTTCAATATAGTCACTCAACATGGTGGGAGGGATGGGAGGATGGGTGTGGGATAGGGAAAGGTGGGGTTGGGGTAGACAGTGATAGTGGTGGGTGGGCATGAAAAGGATGGCAAGGGTAGAAAGGCTGAAGGTTATAAATGTGAAGGGGGGAAGGGTCTGGAATCGGAGAAGGAGGAGGTGATAGGTAGCAGGGGAAAAGGGTTGGCACATGGAAACCAACCAAATATAATCAGCAAAGGGAGGTATAGGGACCAGGCGAGTGACTAGAAATATGGTCAAACATAAACTAAGAGGATTGGAGGAAAAAACCATGACCCTTCACAGTCTTGGGCTGAGGAATCTCAAGTTACAATGTTCCACGCGTGCCAAGTTGTTTGAGTAGGTGGCATGCTCCATGGAATTGAAGGGAAACAACACCTGCCACTACTTTCTTGGGTTGAAGAAACTTAGGACACGAGACTCCAACTAAGCAAGTTCCTTATGTGAAGTGGCCTACTCTTGGATGTGCCATGTACATAGTGGATGGATGTGGAAAGTTGTATCGGTGCAACCTTGGGAGGTCAGATAGACGTTGGAAGAATGCAGCCCATGAATCAAGAAATTCTACCTCTAAATCCACTTCCAACAGGTGAGGTTATCAGCATTCATCACATTTATATCATTGGAACCCACTTTCTAAAATTTTCACAAGTTGAACAAAATGTGCCAATGATTGAAAAAATCATTAGAAATTATGCCAATAGGATTCTCCCAGTGGATCAAGCATGGGTAGTGAGAGGTGGCAGATATTTGGTGGATGGAGAGAGGGTGGTGGATGATTATGATAGTATACTCATGGAGTTTGAAGTGGTGGCCATAAAAAGGAAGGTGGAAGCTGTGTTTGTGGTGATGGTGATGGCACCAGGAGAACACGTTAGTATGGGAATCTTGCTTTTTGGAAAGGTGATCCTTATTTAGATAAATATTGGTCATGATGACATGGAGCGGGTGAGGCTGACATGGATGAGAGAAAGTGCTACTCATCAGTAATATGGTGTCTTAGGACCTTCCTCCCTAGTGGGGAGGTTTTATTTGATGGTTTTATTGGTTAAAAATGGTCTGAATTTCCTTAGGTAATTCATTGTGCTAGATTTGGATATTAGTCATGTTGATCCCTGTGTTGGTGAGCTTATCGGTAACCTTGTTGGATTCCCTAAAAGTGTGCTGAAAGGTGACTTCCTACATGTTTAGGACAAGGTTCCTTGCTTCCTAAATGTAATATCTGACTCTCCAAGAGGGTTTTGAGTTGGGGTTCTTGATATAATTGATGATGTTGAGTGAATCTCCTTTGACTATCAAATTGGTAGTAAGATCTTTGACCAATTGTAAGCCCCTCCACATACTTTTTACTTTAGCTACATGGTTTTTCTACTCTCCAAGTCCCTTAGAAAATGCAAGGACAATATTACCTTGATGATTTATTAGAATGCCTCCTGCTCTAGCCTTACCTGGGTTTCCTTTGGTAGCTCCATAAAAATTCATTTTGGTCTATCCTTGAGGGGGAGGAATCCAGATTGACTCCAACCAAATTGAGGATGGTGGATGAACATCCTCTAAGGACAACCCTAGTTATTTGCCTAGATCTGACTCAACTTTGGTAGCAGGTTTATAAGAAGTCTTAATGAGGAAGGCATTTTCCAGGGCAAAGGCCAAGATTTTGGAAGATATAAGCTTAGGGGCCTTAGGCTTAAGGGAAAAAACCCTGTTATTTCTTTTGAGCCAGACTTGCCAGAGAAAATGGTGGAGGGATATTTTCTAGAAGAACTTGAGGCAAGGATCATGGAAAGGGCTAGGAAAATTATTAAATAGGTCTCCTATGGAGTAGGGTATAGTCCATTGAATGTGGAAGGAGTGGAAAATGGAATTGAGGATGGAAGAGGAGAATGGACAATGGAGAAAGAGGTGGTTGGTGGATTCTAGAGTATTTTGGCATATGAAGCATTTTTTAGGGAAAGGCATTAATTTTTTAATGAGGTTATAAATGGTGAGGATCTTCTATTGGATTGCAAACCAAGAAAAGAAGGAGATCTTAGGGATGAGGTGATTGATCCAAACTTTCTTTAAAGGTAACAGACTTTCCTCATCACCAATGAGGAGGAGGTAGGTTGTTTTGACATAGAATTCTCCACTTTTAGTAAGCTCCCAAATGAGTTTATTAGAGGGCTTGGAGGAGAGAATGATGGTGGATGAAATAAGGGAGTTTAGTAAGTTGGATTCAAGGGGAAAGGTAGGACAAATGATTAGATTCCAAGTAGGAGATCTACTCAGAATGATGAAGTCTAAAACCTTATGTCCTATCCTAGCATCAGTAAAAGGCTTAAGTTTGGATAGAACAGGATCATTAAGGAGGGGTTCTTGCCTTATCCATTTATCATTCTAGAAATTAATGTTGTCACCATCTCCTATTCTCCACATCAGATCTTTCATAATTAGGGCCCTAGTACTCTTGATGGAATTCCAGAATGCTGATCCTCTATTAGGGATGTCTTCATTGAAAAAATAACCATTCTGAAGGTACTTCATCTTGGTAATCAAGATCCATGCAACGTTGTCTCAAAATATTAGCCTCTAGGCTTGCCTGGCTATTAGGGCAGTGTTGATATTATGAATTCTACTAAGGCCTGTTACTCCCTTGAGTTTAGGTCTGCACACTTTATCCTAGGCCACAAGATGAAATATTTGTTTGTTTTCAAATTTGGTCCATAGAAAACATTTTTTAATTTTCTCTATTCTTGAGATGACCGTGGATGGAATCCTGAAAATAAAAAGGAAGTAAATAGGAATGCTTTGGAGGACAACCATAGTAACAGTGTGCTTTCCAGCATAGGATAGGAGATTTCCCTTCCACCCTGCAAGTCTTTTCTGAATGCAATCAATGACATTTTGCCACATTGACACATCAGGTTGGCCATAGAATAGAGGAAGGCCGAGGTAGGTAGTAGGGAGGTCAACTATGGCACAGTAAAGGATTCTTGCAATTTTGATATCTCTATGCAAGGGAGTGTTTAGGAAATATAGTTTTCTTTTGTTGTAATTGAATTTCTAGCCAACCACTTCTTCATAGACTTGGAGGATGTATTTAATGACTTAAGCCTCAAGAACTGATGCTTTTGTGCACAAAATGGTGTCCTCCACAAACTGCTAGTGTGAGACTATAGTGTTTTGAGATGAGGCCTTGATGCCAGATAGCAAGCCATTTCTACAAGTAGCCTAGATGGTTCTGCCTAATGTTTCTACCAGGATAATGAATAGCATTGGAGATATGGGATCTCCCTACCTGAGCCCTCTGCTAATTTGAAAAAAACCTATAGGGGATCCATTTATGAGAACAAAAACCAAGAAGAGGAGATACAACTATCGATGAGATCAATACAATGTGGGTGGAAGCCAAATTTATGAAGGATGACTAGGAGGAAATTCTAGTTCACTCTATTGTAAGCTTTGTTCATATCAATTTTGAGGACACAGGTAGGATTTTTAGTCTTAGAGGTTGAGTGGAGAGCTTCATGAATGGATATGACTCCATCGAGGATAGACCTACCCTTAATGGATATTCCTTGGTAGGAGTCAATAATGGATGGCAAAATAGAATTCATTCTGGTAGCCAAGATCTTGGTGAGAATTTTGTAGATAACATTGCAAAGGCTAATGGGTCTATAGTCAGCTAAGGACTTGGCCACTGGGTTTTTGGGGATGAGAGCTATGAAAGTAGAATTGAACCCACACGGTATCCTTTTGGTAGATTGGAACTCTTTGACTGTGGAACAAACATCAGAGCCAACAATGTCCCAGAAGGTTTGGAAGAAACATGGGGGAAAACCATCAGGGCCTAGAGCTTTGTCAGGACTCATGGAGAACAAGGTTGATTTGATTTCTTCATCCTAAAAGGGTTTGATGAGGGAAGAATTGGCTAAATCAGAGATGGATTTTGGAGGAATGTGATGAAGTAAAGCCTCCTGAGCTAAGGATAAGCAAGAATGGTCATGCTCAAGTAGATTAGAAAAATCAGAGCTGGCTACATTCCTGATTTCCTCAATGTCTGTGGTGATATTGCCATCTTATTTGGTTAATTTATTTATTTTGTTGTTGCTTATGTTATGAAGTGTGGCTACATTAAATAATTTGGTGTTTGAGTCTCCTTATTTGAGTCATAGGGCTCTTGATTTTTACCACCAAAAAGTTTCCTCACAAGCGAGGATGTTGTTGTAATCTACAAGGACCTGATTTTCCTTGATTATGTTTTAAGCATCTAGTTCCCTGTTTTGGAATTTGGCCTTGATATGATTTAGTATTTCCTTCAAAGAATTCTTGTTGGTGAAGATATTACCAAAAACTTCCTTGTTCCAAATCTTTAGGTCTTCTTTGAGGTTTTTTAGCTTCTGAGCTAATCTGAAGGAAGGGTGCCCTTGGAAGACTTGTTGCCAACAATGTGACACATGTTGTCTTAGGTCTGGGTGGTGAAGCCACATATTTTCAAATTTGAAGGGCTTTCTGAATTTTTTGGATCTATCAATGCTTAGAATAAGGGGATTATGATCAAATCCCACTTTAGAGAGTGGATGAAGAGTAGCATCGTCAAAAACCTGTATTGCTTCCTGGGAGAGGAAGACTCTATCTAGTTTGACCTGGATGTGATGTACCCCAGCTCTTTTGTTGCTCTAGGTCTACTTGGCCTTTTTGAGACTTACATCCATTATATTATTAGTATTGAAAAATTCTATGAAGTCCTCCATGCTTTTGGTAGGGGTTTCAACTCCTCCCTTTTTATCTGAAAGATAGAGGGGGGTATTAAAGTCACCTGCCACAATACAAGGCAAGTTTTGAAATGAGTCTTTCATAATGGTCATGTTATCCCACATCTGAGGTCTTCTGGAAATGGTAATGGGAGCATAAACATTAGTAAGAATCTAGGATAGGTCATTGTTGATGTCATGTAAGAGGATGCTTAGGAGTCTTTCACTAGAGTGAAGGAGTAGTCATTCGAGTTGTTGTTTGTCACACATACACAAGAGACCTCTAGAGGATCCCCTAGCATCACTTAAGATAGATATTACATATTTCCATATTGCCTTAGCTATAGTGGCAGAGTTATTAGTACTTACTTTTGTTTCCTGCATGATAAATACGAAAGGTCTGATATATTTCCTCATTGACTTGGCAAGTCTTTGTTTAGGTGCCCCATTGAGACCTCTCGCATTCCAGGAGAGGATATTCATTTAGGTTTTTTGGTGGACTTTCAGCCTCCTCTCCCACTAGGGTGAGGGGGTTTGATGCTTTTACTCTCTTCCTTAAGTTGAGAGGTAATGTTTGGGAAAAGGGTATTTTGAATATCGTTTGTAATATCATCCTGTATTTGGGAATTTTTGATATCTTCTTTGGAGGGTCTCCCACTTTTTTTATCACTTCCAAAGTCAACGGGATATTTTTTGGAACTTTTGGTATGCTTTGGGCTAGGTTTGTATGGGATTATCTACTCCAACATAGGACTAAGAGGCCTAGCGGTGCGATTTAGGCTAGGCAAGGAAGTTTCTTCCAATAGATTGGAAGTAGCTGCAATTTCATCCAAGGGGCTGTGAGATGGTCCTAACTTGGATGGAGCATTAAGAAAAGTGAGTTCAATATTTGGTTCCAGGAGGGTTTCTAACTAGGATTTGGGTCCCGCTAGGGGATATAACAGTAAAGGGTTAGCCTCTTGTTGACTGATCATGGTGGACTTCAGACTATGTATGCTAATACCTCTGTTAAGAAGATTTTTAGGGCGAGGATCAAGGGAAGTTACATTTTCTATTTCCTTTTATTCTAAAAAAATTTTAGACTGATTTAAGATATTGAATTTGTTAGAAGTGGTGAAGGGGGAACTTACAAAACTCATCACTTCCTTGCCTTTGAGATAGGGAGGCTCTTGGTGAATGCCAGGACCACCTATTTGTTTTTGTTGAGGATTCATATTTGCTTGATAATGGTGTCACCCTTTATTTTGGTGGTTTTGGGTCCTTCCTCTAAGGAGGTCTACCTTAACTAGGGGAGCTTCAGGAGCTTGTCGTTCTTATTTCTATTTTAGGACAGGGCATTAAGACCTCAAGTGACCTTGGGTATGGCATTCCATGCAGAAGGGTATTTTGTTTTCATACTCCAGAGGCCACTTTTTGAAGAAGTTATTATGATTTAGGTTGATGAATGTAGTAAGTTTAGATGCTAGGTTAGCATTAACACATATTCTAGCCACATTCATCCTCTTGCATGCTCTGGTGACTGGATCAGTAGCCAAAATCTCCCCTATAACATTTGCGATAGAAAGGAAGATGTGATCACACCAGAAGTGGAATGGGAGATTAGGTATGCGAACCCAGATATGAGTAGTGTTTATATCTTGAGTTTCTAGATTGAAGTCTAAGTCCCATTTTTTGAGGAATAGGCTTTTGCAACCTAAAAACCAAGGACCCTAGTGAGGATGCACTTAACATCCTCATCGTTACTAAGTCTGATGGTGAAGAAACCTTTGGATAAGACGACCAGTTCAATATCTCCTAGGGTTTTCCATTTAGTTACCACCCACCTACGAATGGTTTCAATGTCGGGCCTTCTCGCAATGAACTTTCCAACCAACACAAATTTTTCCATATCTATGTAGCCTTCTTCAATGTTATCTGGGATATTTATATTTTGATCATCAAGGACGATGGTGGTGCTAGTAGGCTTCATAGTGCCCCATCCATTCAAGATATTAGCATAGGATAAGGCTTTGAGAATAGTGCCTTTGGGATCCTGAGCAAGGGCCCTATCCTCGGGTGGATCATTCCCCTAGAGACTTGATTGTTTATCCCACTTTTTTGCTAAATTTTGTGGGACAAAATCTGCACCTCCTTTGTCTTCTGATCCTTCGTCCTTGTCCTCACTATCATCCGTATCAGCTATAGTTTTACCATCTTTACTTGTAGGAGGTTTCCCATTGGTGCAGGTCTTGCATCCTCCTTCCTTACCTATAGATCCTGATATCCTGCCTTCTCCAGACCTTGCTTCCTCCATCCTCACAATATATTTTTTCAAGCTTACTTTAGATAAGATTATACTTTATCCATATCTTCTTTGGAGACCACATGGCCTAGCAAATTTCCCTCATGAACTGCAAAAAATGACTTCTTGGGATTAAGAGAGATGCCAAATTCAATGCACTTATGAAATACTTGCTCTAGATGTGCCAGGTGGTCTTGCTTATCATGGGAGAATATAGTCATGTCATCTAAGTAGATTAGAATGACTTTTTTTATCAGCTCTTCAAAGGAATAATCCATTTCTCTTTGGAAGGTGGCTCTTGCATTAGATAACCCAAAAGGTATTCTCTGATAGGCAAAAGTGCCCCATTTTATGGTGAATATTGTTTTGAATTGATCTTCATATTTTACCCAAATTTGGTTGTAGCCAAAGAAGTCATACAATAATGAGAACCTCTCTGTTCCTGCCACAATATGTAAGATTTGGTTGATCTAAGGGAGGGTATAGTGGTATTTTAGTGAAGCTTGATTGAGGGTTCTAAAATCTACACATAAGCAGATATCACCATTCTTTTTCCTTATCAAGACTAAGTTAGCTACCCATGTTGAATGCTTGATTGGATAGATTATTTTAGCCTTCATTAGCTTCAATAGTTCTTCCCTCATTATCACTTTGATTCTAGGATTCATAGGCCTCTATTTCTACCTAAAAGGTTTTGCATTCGACTATAGCTCAATTGTATGTTGGATGAATTTCTTATAATATACTTTAAGATATTCATATGACCAAGCTACAATGTCTTGGTACTTTAGGCATAAAGCTTTATACCCTCCTCTTCTTCTGGAGAACATCAGACTCCAACTTTGACCTTTTTTTCTTTTTCAATTTCAATTTCTTTGTAGACATTTCAATTGATCTCCATGGATTTGATCTTTTTCTTGTATTCATTATCAAAGAAGCTTTCGAGAGTAACCAACCCTCTAGGTATATGATTTCTCTTGTGTTGGATGACATATTTTTGGTCTATCTCTTCTATATTTTCCTCTTTAATAGTAGATAGATAGGCTTCTCTTACCAAGAAATCAATGTTTTGATTATCACTTTCAAACACCTACTAGAAAATCTACTTTTTTGGTACCATAGGCCTAAAAATCATTTTGATCCCTTTGTATTTTTTGGCTCCTATGTCTATAGAAGGGTTGAAATTATCTTCCCTTACTGCCAAGGAATCAGCCAAGGTGTTCTATCTTCTAGGAACAAAATTAATATTTAGGGCATCAAAGGATTCCATCAAATCTCATACCCTATTTTTATATACTTTCAGGTAATTATGCTTACTATTGTATATCTCTCTTACCTGATTAACAATCAATTCATAATCACCATATATATTCAATATCTTGATGCCCATGTTTTCAACCTGCATTAGCCCAAGGCATAAAGCCTCATATTCTACAACATTGTTAGTGCATGACCATGTTAGCCTATATGCAAAAATCTTTGTCCCCTCTGATCGGGACTGCAATAGTACACCAACATCAACATCATTTTTGCATCTTGCACCATAAAAGTGCATGATCCAAGTTTCTATTTATCTTAGGGAATTATTAGATATAGCAAGGATTATTTATTATGTTTCTATGGAAATACTATAGGTCTTCATACTTGTCCCGAATTGACTATAATCCTCTTTGAAATATAGATCATCTTCAATCTCTAGCTCTTCAAAACTATCCACTAGTTCAAATTCCTCTAGAGTGATATTACACATGTCTTCTTCAAAAATTTCAATATGATAAGACACAGGCTTCTCTATTGTTTTTCTTATCCTCTTTCCTTTGAAGGAAATCATTATTCTAGAATAATCCATATACATGCATCCTCCTAATTTTGCAGTGAATTCTCTTGAAAGGCACAAGATAAAATAAGGCTCTAGATCCACCACCACTATTTCTTGCATGATGGTTACCTCAAGGGCTCTATGTAGCCTCATCAAGACATATTTTATCACTCCCACTATCTTCACTAGTGTTCCATCTAACTAAAAAAATTCATTGTAGGATCTGGTATATTCCATACCCATATCCTTGCAAACTGCTTTGGGCATAACTATGGTGGAAGCCCCTGAGTCAATCATACAGTTGCGGATAATCCACCCCTTAATACTTAAATAAATATAAAAGGGAGGGGGCTTGTTCTTTAAAGTAGCAAGATAAATATTTTCCTTCCCAGGGGACATGCTAAGGATTCTTGTGGCCTACTTTTCTTACGAATATTTGTTGAGAGATGCTTTCAATAGGTCTATTTGGCTAGGAATGAAGAGGGTATCATATAAGCTAGTCTTAGAGGGTATTCTCTTCATTTCCTCCACAATGTTATACTATGACTTGGCATAAGTGGGTCTCTCAGACCTTCTCTCTGGATCAACATACTTTCTCTTATATTTTTGTGTGGCTTCAATTCTCTACCTCTTGGTAATGGAGGGGAATCTAAGCCTCTCTTGGGCTTCATTCTTGGATATCATTCTATCTCCCTAATTTTCCTTCTCAAACCTCTTGGAAAAAATAACCTCCTTTTCCTATAATTTAGGGACCATGTATCTTATTTCATTGGCATGAGGTATTGGGAATGTATAATTGCTTTGGGTAGGTGGATCCTTCTTCTCTTGAGAGGGGACCTAAAATTGACCCATATTTTGTGGATCAACCTACATTTTCTCCTTGCCTAACCTTGTCATGATAGAAATGGGTCCGTACTCATCAAGATATTTTCCAACCATGATCTAATATGGTTGCCATAACATGTTCACTTTTCCTTTCTAATTTCTCTTTGCTTTCTCCATGGCTTATTTTACATGGTTTTGGTACATAACACAAGATTCTAAGTCATATGGATCATTGCACACTAGACACCATACATTCACCAGACTTATTTCAGAAGAACATTCAAGATCTTCTTGCATTAAATTTACTCTGACTCCAATGTTGTTATTGAGACCATGTCTTTGATCCTTGTTAACATAAGGAAATCTCATTTGTTGAGATATATTTATATCTCTTTTATCCATTGAGTTTATCATATTGTTGAGAGTTTTCAAAGTATTTTGAATATCAAGGAGCATAGAGGATTCTTGGGGTGTCTAAGAAGGAAGTGGATGGAAGGGAACTACATTAGGTGATACTTTTGAGTGAGGAATGGGGGTCATATACAAAAATGGAGATGACAAAGGAGGAGGATCCATATAAGATGATGCAGTTGCTTGACCTTGGACATTGGGGGTTTCCAAATTGTAGGGTAGCACAACTTTTAAAGATAATATTCCCACATTAATGAGGATATTATTAGTGTGGATAGCTGCATTGTAAACCTATGGAAAGGTATATACTCTAGCTTTTTGGGTTTGTAGACCTAACTCTGATTTGAGGGCTCTGATATAATACATGAAATTGAGGGTCAAAGATGGTATGGCTTTAGGGGGGATCCTTTTCCATCCTTCTAAACCTCAAGTTGAAGTCTAAAATAGTATTTTGCTTATTCTTTTGTATGTATGTGAATTGATTAATGAGGAAAAAAGGATCAGTAGACTCATTTAATTCTTCCATAAAGGGTTATGCTAATGCTACCCATGTGGTAATGGTATTCTCTTCTAAGGTCCTAAACCAATGTAGAATATTTCCTCTAAAGGATAGGGCTAGAATTTTGACAATAACATCTTCATTTTTTATATTGTGGATTGCTACCAAATTCATAATATCTTGGTAGTGTTCATATGCAGTTTTACTAGATCCATCATAGGTGGGGATGGCCTTAGACACAGCTTGGAGAATATCATGCATCTAGGCCAGTCTAACGGGACCAACTATATTTCAACTAGGATACTTTTATAAGGGCTAATTTGGGACTATATTTTGATTTTAGTTTTGGACCATGTTCCTAGGTGTAGCTCCTATTTTAGGTGTCCTTGGGTGTACTATAGGATGCACCTCAATAGGAGTTTATTCTGAATTAAAATCTTGATTTAAATTCCTTATGATAGTAGACCCTTTAAAAGGTAGCTCATAGTAGAAAAAGGAATCTGGGTTATTCCTTGCAGATGACCTAGTATTCATGAAAGAACTACAAACTATAGGGATAACTATTTTGGTTTTGTAGACCAAAGAGTTTCCAGGTTAATTTGTTACTCACCACTTAGTAAGATCAATAAAATTCACCAAATATTGATTCCTTTGAGAAAAGATATAGACAATAAGGAATAATATGGGTTCTAATATTTATTATAAACAGGTCCCACCGAGTGTGTCAAAACTATTGGGATATGAATTGACATAAAGTAAACTTGATACTACAACTTTCTATCTTCCAGTTTTATGACCAGGCTTACACTCGCTAGTCACAACTCAGAACTCAACATTGGATGGACCAAATATTGCTCTAGTCCAACCTCCAAAGTAGTTTGGTTCCTTGTCAACTGATAGAGTGTTGAATAAATTAAGCTCAATAATGGTTTTGAGAAAAAGGGTTATAAAAGGGTTTAGGGTTAAGAAGTTATGAGTAAATAGTGGTCAGATAGATCAAATAACATAGGCATCCATAGGGAAAACCTTCAGCAAATTATTTCCAGTCCTCCACACTCAATATTAGCAGCACCTAGAGTAGATTAATCTTCATACAATAAATAATAAGCAGAGAGATGCTACAAGAAGCAAAATCCACAATAATAACAATCTGATTTAGTAGAATGGACCAGTATCTAGATTTAACAAAAATAAACCTCTTGCCAACACAGATTTAACTATGAAAAGATTTCAATTGCCTTACAACTAGTAATCCAATATTTGTGGAATAAACTAGCCATAATAGCATTTATAGAAATGTAATTCATAGCTCGAACCTCTTAACAAATATATTGAAGATGATAGTTCTTGAGTCAAAAATCCAAGTAATGATCCTTCAATTAATTTGCAATATATATTACATAGTAGGGCAAGAAAACACTTTAGATCTGACCTTGAAAATTGAGGGTTCGACCTCTATATATAGTTTTACAATCAAATAAAATATGTGGAACATTACAAGGATTTATACTATACTAGATTAGTGGTGGCACCATTTCATTTGCTTTCCAAGTCCAAGAAATCCACTCGATGTCGCATGCCATGGTAACTCAGCTCTACAACTTACTGGCTCTAAAATGGTAGTTAGATTCTAAGATGTTAGAAACAAGATCTCAACCATTCATATTTCTTGAGGACTCTATCCTACTTTAGATCTACAACTACCCAGGTTCTTGATTCTTGGCTCCATGGACGCTTTGTCTACCCACTCAAACTAATTGGTTTGTGTTTTCCAAGAATCTACCTTTGTACACTCAAAAACTATCAGCATGATATCTACCATTTATGAGTTTCATGGATGGCTATGATTAAAATTCAATAATGCTCTATAGATGAGCAACATAGAACATGTTGCCAATTCACTCTAAAAACAATGTTGATGTTAGCTTGGACAACTTTGGCCAGTGACATGGAGCATCCATGAAAAATACACTAAGTGTTGAGCGAAATGTAGCATGTCACCAACCCGCTCTCTTCATTCTTCAAACTACTTTATTTCCCTTTCATGTTTGTGGTGTGGAGCGTATGTTGTAATCTTCTCCTCAATATCCACTCCTTGATATTTGACCCAATTTGACTATGGAATAGAGCATGTCGCCAATCAACATGAGAAATAGTGTAAAATGTCACTTTGCATTGTTCCATTGCCTTGTACTTCTTCTTGGGTGTTTTGACCTCTTTTCTTAGTGGCATAGAGCATATCACCAATCCACACGAGAATAGTCATGGAACTCAATGACATAGAACATCTCCAACACTTAGTTGCTTTAGTGTGCAGGATGGGGCAATTTGCACTAATCCACTCTTTGGAATATGTTGATGTCATTTTGAATTGGTTTGGTTGTAGATTGGAACATTTGAGCTAGGCCACTACAAAATACACTATGTGGAACACTTTGCTTATGCTACGAAAAAGAACTAAGTTTTGAGCAAATTGGAGCATCTTGCACTGGGCCTCTCTGAAATACACTATATCTTTAGTGGCTGGGAGCATCTTTATGCCTTAGAAAATATTTTTCAAAATTTTTCTAAGGATGTGGTCATTTTGGGCCTACAATGTTAACTAAACCCAAATTATGTGAACTACCAAAAACTAATGACCTAGTAATCACTACAACCATTAAAATGCTTCACCCATTTAAATGATTAGATGTTCGATACCCTTGATTGACAAGACTTCACTCTAACCATATGAATGATTGGAATCTTGGTACATTCATCATTACTATCTTAGTTTCTTACACCCTAATTGTGTGAATCATGTGACAAGTTGTTTTTCATAATTGTAGTGATAATATACCAGATTCACACAAATAATGAAAGCATCCCCATAACTATAGCAAAAAACATATTGTATTTGTATAATATATAAAGCATCATCCTAATATTATTAATAGTAAAAAATAATTTGCAAATATAGAACAAGAATACATAGGAGGATAGTTGAATATAAGAGAGCCCAAAAAAAACAAGAAGCTATGGAAAAAGAACCAAACATGACATATTTTCTATAGTTTTGGATGGATGATATATTTTGAAAGGGACCAAGGTTTCAATGACACCATGACATGGAATTAATCAAAAACTTAGGGTAGGAAAAAGTTGTGGTGCATGGCTTATAAATTATAGTGATAAATCATATACTGGCTAAAATGAGAAGACTATCTAGAGAGGGAGAAAACGGTTCAAGAAACCAAGTTTACCCAAGAATACCATCATGAATTTCTACAAGGGATAGATACTGTAATGATACTAGCAAGGGAGTATTTCATTTGAGTCTTCCCCAATCCTTATACAATATTACATACATCATAAATAAATATATCATGGGTGAAGGTAGGTATATTTGTTTCTCTACCCACCATTTTAATTTAATATCATATTTAATGCATGGGGCTAGTTGTAATATGCCCTATTTTATTTTGTCCTCCCTAAAGATAATTCCTATTAAATTCAAGTATGAAAATTAAAAATTTTGGCCCCTCATGGGCTAACTAATCTATTGGTAGTAAATACCTTAGGGAAACTAAAATTAAGGTTACTTATGAAAGTATTATGCCTATATAAAAATAGAGAATGGGTAAGAAGACCCCCCTTCAAGGTCAATTACCAAGAGAAAATAATACTTTTCTATAGTCAAGGAACCTTTAGGAGAAAGCTAGTCCTATACTATAGGATTATCAAGGGTAAAGAAACAACCTTTTGTTATAGTCAAGAGAACTTTAGACCCAAATAAAAGGAATTAGTACAATAAAATTGGTTTTCTACAAAAAAATTGCACATAGTAAGAAGATCCATCTAGGACCAAATGAAAGTGATTAAGGTTCTTAGTAATCAAGACATGGAGTTTGAGGGCTATACTTCTAACTAGTTGAACTTTCTTACCCGAAAAACCAAAGAAATGGTTCTAAAAGAAGAAACTAAAGTAGCAACTAAATCATAAACTTTAACAAAAATAGAATTGGATTTATTATTCATTTCAACACCTAAGAATATAGTAGGGGCTGGTGTGGATTGGACACCCCTATTATGAACTTAGTCTCTAAGGAAATAGAGGAAGAGGAAGATATAGTATCTATATGGTTCACTATAGTAGGACAAGACTCTATAGCATCATATTAGCAAATAGGATCACATTACCCATAGTCACCAAAGTATATATCATTTAGAAATAAGTTATAGAGTTACAAAAGTGGATGACTATGGAAAAGAAATACATGAAGGGCTACATATCTATTGACTATCACAAGGCCATGCATTATTTGAATAAAATATGATGCATTTAATTATAAAACAAAAGTTAAAGGTAACAAGTGTTAATAATTAAACATATAGGGCATCCAACTTAGAAAAGGAACTCTAGAAGGTGAAGAGAAGAGCGTTCAACTAGAGGATCAATAGATAATATCATTTTACTAGTACATGTGGTCTTGTCTTATAGACCACCAAGTAGTGTCTATGTTGTATACCTAAGAGAATAGTAGGCCCTCTTTCATATTCCAATAATCTACTTTAATCTCACTCAAGTACTTGAGTAGGCATACTTATTTCTATAAGTCTTACTATTATGGCCTTCCTAAGATAAAGAATTTAATACATAAACTTTTTATGCATAATTTATACATGCAACATCATATGGAATGGGATCCTCAACCATTTGTATGATATATCTAGTTGAAATCATGTGGTTCATTCATTTGGAAAATGCCAAAAGGTTCAATTATCTCATGTATTACTATTAGAAATTATTACTATCATAGTTTAGTGGTGTGAGGCTAATAAGTGGTTGTAACTACCACTCACAAGGTGCATAAGTCCATGTTAGTTAAATTTATTTGTTGTCTTCACATGGATAACACTTAAATTATACTAAAAATGGCAAGTTGTGTAAAGGTACTCCAATCCAATAATGAAAGGATTGAAGCATGAATAATTAACAATCGTATCAAAGTAGATGGAAGGAATATCTAATTCTCCTTCTGATCAATCCTTTCCTTGCTTTGATTCAAATAATCTACAAAAGCACTTTGTTACTGAATTGGATATTGCAAAAGCAACTCCTTATAGAACAAAAAATATACTTTTTAATCAAGCTCTATGTAATTCTATGGAATTTATTAGACACATATGTCTATTTGGAGAAATCATCAAACTTTCCCTAACACATAGTGACCATGAGCCAAGTCCGCGATAGTAAGATAAACTACAACAACATCTATAGATATTATCAATGATGAAAATCCACTCAAGTGACATCTCAAATTTTAAGGAACTATAGAGGAAACATCTCAAGCTCACCATATTTGACAGATCAATAGATCATGTGGCTTAAACTCATCAATGTTTGGACATAGGTGGACGATCTCTAGAAAAATTATTTAATTTCATTACTTAGTCAAGCATCTTAGAAGGAACCAGATCAATCTAAAAAAAAAAATTTAGTCTATATACAATACTATTTAATTTATCATGAGTGTTTTTTTTAGTTATAGAATGTGACTAAAAGGGTAAATATTGACTAGAGGACACATAAAAATATAACTATCATACAATCGCATTACCTAGTTTTAGAACAAAGTATTTTTGGTCATTTTATTTTTATCTCTTTGACCATGACGAATAAAGGAAAAACCCCTCCATACTTTTTAATTGTTCACCATATCTAAATTTTTATCCCAACCATTTTCTAAATCACCCAATTGGTTGATGATCCAAACTTAAGTTATTATTTTTTAATGTCATAGGTATTATTCTTTAGGGTAGAAAGCATTAATTTCTAACCAATATATTTTCATAACTCAAGGATCACATTCATAGGTAAAAATAGTAGCATCATATTCTAATGGTCAACATATGCTATAAATACCCTTTGCTATTGAATGAAGGAAACTTGATCCCAATAAATAAACTCACCATTAATATATGGTTTTCACTTGATCCATGCAGTAAAGTAGATTCAAGTAGCTCCTCATGGATACAAACTACCATGAAGTGGAGTTGATATTTAAATACCCTCAAGCATGATTCATGAGGTATATCTTTTTATTAAAAATAAAAAATTACAAGCTTACTGCTTGGTAGAATTAAATCATCAAATAGATAACACCTAGATCAATTGGGATCAATGCTTTTGGCCAAAGTATTTTAATTAATCCCACATTGATAATAGGAAGGCTATAGTGAAGGGAAATTTAGGCATCTTCATTTATTTAGGTGAAATATATAAGAAGTAAATAATATTTTGAAAATTTGAAATATTTCAAAGAATATTCTTTAGAGGAAGAATAATCTCTCTACTTATTATTTTTCCTGACAAGACATTAATTTTATTACAATTCTCAGCATCGATCAAGTTATAAGTATAGGATTATATATAATTGTTGCAAATAATTTTATGAGGCAAATCCAATGGAAGTAAAATTCTATATTTTTATGGAAGTTTAATATGGCTAGTGGTGCACCAAATTTCCAATTGACTAATTTCCAACTATTGCAAGGGCACTACTGATGGATCCATGTGATAAGGTTACCAGTGTATTGATGCAGAGAGTAGTACCTAGTTCAAGATGCCATGGATAACTTAATTATAGTAAGGATAAATTGCATAAGGTGATAGCCACATGTATTGAAACCAAGGATTTTCAATATTCCACTTGGAATAATATAAATACCAAAAAAATATGTGTAGATTATCCTAATCCATTGATGAACCAACATGAGAACTATATGTACAATAGAAGTATAATAGGTCTCGATATATCAATGAGGAAAGAGTAATAATATATTACTTAATATTTAACTTAGAGAAGCTCCAAATGATCGCAAGGTAAATAACCCTACCAAGGACCAACATTCTACTAAGAAAGATCTCAAGATAAAAAATCTTGCTAAAGACCAAAGCCAAAGGAGTAGTAATCTCAAGATAAATAATTCTACTAAGGATAGATAAATTTAACCTACAAAATTAGAGGACTCTCATCCATCACAATATGAATATCAAGTTATTATTTCAAGGGAAGTAGATAGTCAAAAGAGGCCAATGAAAAGAACTAGAGTCCCCACATAATGCACTTAGCATTCAACTATTTTTTAGCAGGACACAATGTCACCCAATAAAGGAAGCATAAACATATCATGTATCACAAACAAAGGCTTATACAAATGAAAAGGTACAATATACAAAATAAAAAAAAGAGGAAATTGACCTCATCAAGTCAAGCAATGTACAATACAAGAAATAGAAACAAGCAATTATGACTCCATAAAAGGGTGCATGATAATAAAGAAATTGTTATATTACAAGGGATTATCAAAAACATAAATTGCATGATGAATATCCTCCCCCTGAACACATTAGAGAAGAGACATATTTCTTGAATTTATTTAAGAATTGATCCTTTGTGGATAGTTGTGGTCCCTATTCATAAGTGAATAATAAGTATGACCAAAATACAAACTATATTTGATGAATAATCAATTATGTAAAAGGATTGCATGATTTGTAGTAGCTGACACTCCTTAATATCATACAAGTATAAAGTTCACATTGAGGGGGAGGAGGAAATATTAATTCTTCCCAATGTTCATTACTATACTTGATAACCAGTTCTCTTTTGTATATTGTACTTGTTAAGCACAAGGTGACTAAATATTATGAGAAAGATGAAGGTTTAAACAATAGAGTGAAATTCGTAAGTATTATCTAATCTATTACACCTATGGTTGCAGTGACTAATTATCCATGCAATATAGTAGGATGAGAAGGTTACCATAAGGACACTCATGGATGAAAAAGAAAATAAAGCCAATAGTTAAAAGTATAGAAACAAATGAAGGCCCATGCCACACTTAAGGTGAATAATTTTCCATTCACAAGAAGACAAAATATCAATCAAGATTGATTTTTTAATTATCTATAATTGGGTATATATCCTTGGATAGGGTACCTACCCTTGACTAAGTGTTTAGTGAGGGCATTCCCACTAAATAAGCATAGTGAGGCTATTTCCATTATTGCAATTAATCCTATCCATGTGTTGGATCATAATGTATTAAGGGAGTAATTTCCCTCTACCCCAAGAGCTAGAGCTAATATCCAAAGCCAAGAACTAGAACTAGAACCAACCAGAGCAAGATCCAAAACTAAGAGTGAAGATACAAGAACCAAAACATAAAGTTTGACGTACTTATTAACAACATATGGACATAATAATCAAGCCAATTGAATGTATTAATATTTAATAATTTTAAAATTTACTCATTAATAAACTTTAAAATATGATGCAATAAAGAGGGAAATATTATAAATTATTACTATCATAGTTTAATGGTTGATAAGGCCAAAACCTCATTTTTGCATCAATTTTGACATGATAAACTGCCCTATTTCACTAAATAATATAGTTATATGCTAAATATTTGATTAAAATGCACTATTTTGTTGATTTTTGCATGATTAAGTGTTAAGAGATATTATGCCACTGTTTTAACTATTTATTTTACTTTTTGTCGTGTTTTTGTATGATTGTAGTACTAAAACAACATAGTGAAATTAGTAACAAATAAAGGTTTTTTTAACTTGTTATTGGTTGAGATATTTTAAATGGTTTTCCAACCTAAAATGAGATATTGAGGTGATGTGGTGCCAAATAAACCACTCTGCTATTGAAATAGGGCATGACAGTTGTACATAACATATACAGGGCAACCACCTGCAACATTAAAGGAGGACCAAGATAAAGTCAAGAGGAGAAGTTAAAACTGGTTGGAAAATATTAAAAGCAATGTGTGAGGACTTACCATACACTTTAAAGTGACCCCAAATTATTAAATTGGAAGTAAAAGCATTAAAGGTATTCAACCTAATATTCTAGAGATGCTCTAGAATGACAAGTAGAAACAATAAACTTTAATAGAAAAACAAAGTTAGCATCCAATTCATAAGGATAAAATGGGTTGGCATATAGATAGGTGTGGAAGTTGATTATACACCTATTCTTGGATGATTCTCATCATATTAGAAGCACGGATAAGTGCACATATGGCTGCCACAGTGGATTCTATCCTAAAATAGATTAAGTTTATTGTAATAGAACAACAAATCAAGCATGTACAATAGATTGGTGATTTTGTATGTTAGAATAGGGATGTAGAAATTATTATAAATAAGACTACTCACCTATTGGTTATAATTATTAGTTAGTCAAGTAAATAGAAATTATACAATAAGTTGATGAAAGACTGTAATTTGCAGATTGTAACAACATTAGTAATAAAGTGCAATATTTTCAAACGAGTTGATTTATGAGTGAATGAGTGATTAGACTTAGGATTTTAGAGTGATAATACCTTCTACTAGACCAAGGAGTAAGGTCCCACTCTTAGGGTTTGTGGAAGGAGCCATTTTAGCAAGTTTGCAGGTTTTTGCTATTTTTTGCAATTGTTGTTAAATGTTGTTAATTTCTTGTCATTTCTTATAAACAAAATTTCCCCTATTTTTACCTTGTTTTTCCTTGTGTTTTAAGTGTGATGTGTGAGAGTGTATTTGTAGCTAGATGACCTATGTTTATGTGTGCATTTATTATTTATATTTTTTGCAATTTTAGCTTCAACAACTTTTTGATAGTTTTCAACAACTTTTTTAGAATTTAACAACATTTCCATTTTTTGTAATTTCTTTCATAGTAGTTAATTTTTAGCAGTTTGTTAATTTAGTGATTTTAATTCAGCCATTTTCATTTTAGTCATTTCAATTTAGAAAGTGTATTTTAGTTTCTTTCTTTAGAAAAGTTTAATTCTGCAATTAAATAGTTTTTAAGCAAAAGGGAGCAAAGTGACATTGTTTCCTTTCTACCAAAATTTCTAGCTTTCTTATAATAATCTAGTGTTTTGATATCTAAGTTGTAGTTCATTGTATCTAATGTATACATCCCTAGGACACCTCCCTAGATTTGACAAATTAAATTAAAATTAAATGATGACATTAACGACACTCATAATTTTTGGCATCGTTGTTAGGGAGAAAATTGGTGTTGTTAGAGAACAACCAATGTTAATTATTTTCTTGTGAAATTGACAACTTTACTTGAAAATAATTGCATTGTTTGAGATTGCATTTTGGACATTAGGACACTAGAATAGGATTTTTGTTTTAATAGCAAGTATGAATATATTTAGAGGACACAAAACAAACTTTTCACAAAAAATATTCACGATAAAAGGTTAAACCTATGCCAAAGTTGTCTGAATTTATTATTCCTAAAAATGTTGAAATTTTCAAAGAATCACAATCATCTACTTCAATAAGTGTAGGATTCCTTGATAAATCATTACAAGGAGGAAAAATTAGTAGTTCAACACCACCTTCCCTTGACAAATCTATACAATCAGGATAATTTAATAGGATTTATAATTATTGTTTGGAACCCATAGTGGTAGGCTCACAAGAGAATCGGGGGAGATCCAGTAATGTGCTCCACCCTACTGCAACTAGTACACCTATCAAAACTTTTCAAAATCTCATTCGATTAGATACTAATAAAAAATCTCCTATGAAAGTCATTTCACCTTCAATATTACCAACTTTTAAGGGAGTTACATCTAAAGACCCTGATATGTTTCTATTTGAGTTTAAGATTGTATGCCAAACTTATGACTACACCAATGATAATCAAAAGCTCAAATTATTTCCTTACACTCTTAAAGAATCATCCCTATGATGGTTCATTACCTTAGCACTTGATTCAATTTGAACCTAGGATGAAATGGAAAATATATTTTTGAAGAGATACCAAGAATAATGTCAAGTAAAAAATCAAAATGATGAATTGCTTAGAATGAAAAATGAGAAAGATGAAATTTTAGAAGACTATCTAGATAGATTCTCTTTTTTGCATTAGATATGTGGAAGTATTCAACAAAAAATTTGCAAAATCATATTCTTGAGAGGACTACAAGTTGAATCAAGAGATGTATTGGATATTTTAAGAAGAGGATATGTGAATACACTTGAATTTTAGAAAATCATTAAACTCTGTAAAAATTATTCCCATTCAATGTATAGAAAACACAAAATTGGTAACAATAAAAATTCTTTGAAAGAATTTATAGAAGAGTTTGTTAATATAAAATCTGATATTTTAGACCATATTAACACAACATTAGATGAAAGGAATGCAAATAATGAATCCATTAAACCTTTAGCCATCTATTTGTTCAATATGTAAGAAGAAACACTCTATTCATGAATGTCCTTTGAACAAAAAATTCATATTTTCTATATGTAGCATTTATGAAAAAGGATACCCCACAAATCAATGTAAAATATTACCAAGACTCAAAAGTGTCTTTGAAAAATAGTCTCAACCTATGAAAGAACTCAATTCTATATAACAAAGACAAGGGGGTAATTTTCTTAAATTTCCATATCAAAATGCTTCTCAATTTCCTACAAATTGGGGAAATAATCCTTGGTATATGCCATGGTCTACTTCAAATCCACTTCAACAATATTGGATTCAACCACCATGGGCATATTCCCAAGAATGGTCTCAATCTAAATGGATGAATCAATAATAGAATCAACAACATCCACCATGGTTGCAACCAAAAATGCAAGGACAACAATGGGTACAACAACAAAAATCATACCAAGGGCAACAATAATATCAAAACCAAAAACCAAATTTGTTGCCTACTCATACCCATAATTTCTCTCAAGGACAACAAAAAAAAAAAAAGCAAAACAACCTCCACTTTCAGTTCAACCTGTGACCAATCCCAATAATGTTAAATAAGCAACCCCTGTCTCTATGGCTAAATCAGAAGATATAGCCATAAAAAATGTCAGTGACTATGATAACACTCAATTGTGTTTGGGAAAAACACTTCTTGAACCTACTCCACCTATCACTGTAGAAGTGGGAGTTGATGAGAATAAACTAGAAAATGCATCTGCACTAAAACAACAATAAAAATAAGAAAAATAAAACCTCCCACAAGATAAATCATCAAAGAAAGTACCATATCTTGAACAATTTGAGATATCAAAAGTAGCATCTTCAATATTAGATTTGATAAAGGAATTAAAAAATTTATACGTTATAATCCATTTATTACAAGCTATTAAAGATGTACCAATCATTTATTTGATTGTTCAAGCAATATTTTTTAAGAAACCAAGAAAAAAGAAGTATATCCTAAAACCATACAAGCAGGTGGAAAATTAGTAGACTTGCTTATAGGAAAAATTACTCCACCTAAGTATGATTGTCTAGAAATCCCATGGTTTCTTAAATAATATAAGGAAAATGAAAAGAAAATTTCAAATTTGGCCACCATAGTTGTAAAATATAATGTAGAAGAGTTGGATTCATCCAAAAGGTTTATTTTTGATGAAAATATTCTAATCAAAAAATTGCATGATTCAAAAATTAAAGATGAACCAATTACTGTCCAACAATTACTATGGAATAAATAACAAGAACTTAAATATTTGTCACCCATTCCAATACAAGATAGTTCCTTTCATTTACCACATGGATGGCATCATCATATTTTCTCATCTTTGCATTACCATATATCAAATTTAATTCCTTCAAGAACTATTTTTGATAAATATACATGAATTTTCTATTTTATTCTACCACACCATTGCTCTCTTAATTCATTAATACATAGTTTTCAAAGAATCAATTCAATACATATTGATTAAAAATAAATTGAAACACAACCAAAAATGCCTTTGAATATTAGTAGCTAGTTGACTAATGACCAGGAAGAAAAATTGTTTGATGCATTGATCTAACATCCTAATGCTTTACTAACACTTCATACATCTTTAGAAGTTGGCATTGAGTTGTTGCAAGTACAAAATAAAAGAATTTTACAATTGAATGCATTGGATGAAATTTGGTTGGAGGTACTTCACCAGACATCATTCATTCAACAATAATGGAAAATTTTGCATGATGATCACATTAGGAGTAACAAGGATGAACTTGAAGTGTTTGAGAATAAAGTTTTTCAATTTTCTTTAGTTGATAATTCAAGGAGGACATTAGTGGTGAATGGACATCATTTACGATTGTACCATAAGCCACTAACAAAGGTGGAATTTACTTGATATTTCTCACAGTCAAACCTACACATGATAGAATAGGCTTCCTCTTCTGATAGAGATTTTGAATGATCATATCTTTGAATAATGAAAAAAAGGAAAAAAAGGAGAAAGACAAAAAAGAGAAAAAATGAGTTATAACATAAGGCATGTCCCACAAAATGAGGATGCATAAGGACATTCATTAATTTTAGCAAGAAGGAGAAAAAATGAAGTTAATATTTTATTTTTAGCAATAAGGAGGAAATGATGACATGAGAAGATTTTTATTGCTCATATGAAAAGAAAGGTTGATGCTTCATTTTTGTTTTTTCTTGAAGAAAAAGATAGATGTACTTTTTGTAAAATAAGGATTTTTCTTATCCAAATAAAAATGAGATACATTCTCTCTCATTGAAGCTCCTGAAAAAAATCTTTATTGTGAAAATCCTTATGGACACAATCGAGATCGAAGTAAGTTGAAAACCATAAATGGTGGCCTCTTCTAATGAAAAAAAAAAGAGAAAAAAAGAAAAATAGATGAAAAAATGAATAAATTCAATGGTGAAAATATTTTTAGGAATTATTGAATTAAGGATTACATGAAAATTGGTTTTTGACTTGTTTACCTTCTTGATTTATCCATAATTACACATTGTACAAAAATAACTTGTTGCACATGTGTCATGTTTTTTCAGATAGCTTGCTAAAAATCATCAAAAACAACTTACAAGGTGTATAATAAATTTTTAGGCAGTAAGGTATGTGTTTCTTGCATTTAGTCATAGTTAGCATTGACATGTAATGTATTATAATTAGATGTTTGGCAAAAAATATTTGTAAATTTGACAAAAAATGGGAACATTTTGTTCAACATGTCAAGAAACATCCTATCTTGTCATTGGTTGCATAAAAAGTTCAGTCTAGCAGCATAAAAATGGGTTTTTTATAGAGCTTATGAAATAATTGAGACACGGGTTAAATTAGCCAATTCATCATCTATAGAGGAAGATGAAACTGGTTGCACAAATAGGTCTACAGAAAGAAAAACTATAGAAATAGAGCAGATTGGTGGAACAGATAAAATGGGGGCACCACCATTGAGAAGGTCCACCACGCATACTAGAAAAGCTACTATAGAGGAACTTGTTGAAATAGGGGAGAAAGAAAGTGAAACTCAGGATAAACCACCTTCACCTCCTCCTCTAAGAATAAGTTTAAGGATAAAGCAATAAGAAATCGTTGTAGCTCAAGAAATAGTATCCTCTGCACCACTTGAGATAAGAAGGAGAAAATTAATTTTGTAGGAGGATGAAGATAATGGTACTTAGGAAACACCTATTTAGCAAGCACTTATTCAGTTGGAATAACTCATCATGTTGTGCAAGAATAACGTATAAAAAAAAAGAAAGAAAAAAAATGATTAAAAAAAGGAAAAAAACTAACTATACAACTTTCTAGCTCATTTTTTATATTTCTACAACATTTTAGGAACCAAATGATGTATTCTATCAAGTTATAGCATATTCTAAAATAGTACAAGTACATTTCAAAGCAGCTCTGAAATATTTTGAATATGAACAAGGACAATCTGGAGTAGCTCCAAAACATCCAAAAAAGTGCTTGAAAATCCAAGGAAAGCTCCAAAAAAACAAGATGAGCAAGGTATAATGATAAAAGAAGTTTTGAGAGTACAAAATGATCCAATGCATGTAAGTACACCACTTAAGAAAGGAGAAAAAAAATCACAAAATCTATTAAAATAGTTTAGACTACATAAATTATAGAATTGTAAAAATTGCAAGAACATAACAAGAAGCACACTGTAAAAATTGTGGAATTTTAGGCCAAGGTGAAAGATTCATGCCTTATTATAGAACACTTAGTGTAGTACAAAAATGAGAAATTTCTTAGGTGGTAGGTAATGAAATTGTGAACTATTCAAAAATTTCATAATTTCAAAAATTACAAAAATTTTCATATTTTCATCAATTTCAACAATTTTTCAAAAAAAAATTAGAAATTTCAAAAACATTTTAGCATTTCAACAATTTTCAATGTTTTTAAAAAAATTGTAGAAATTTTAGAGTTTCAACAATTTTTAGAAATTTCAAAAATTTGCAGTAATTTTGTATTTTTAGCATGTTCAGAATTTTCAACATATTTTAGAAATTGCAACAATTTCAGAATTTCAATATTTTTCAGAAATTTAACTCCATCTCCTAAATTTAGCTCTTTTGGCTAAGCAGACATGGTGTTTAATCACCAATGCGATAAGTGAGTGGACTCTCATTGTCAAACGAAAATATTTGTAGGGCACAAACTTCCTTAATTATGTAATTCCTATTAGAGGATCTGCCTTCTGGAAATCAATATTGCATTCCAGGTTCCTAGTGGAAAGAGGTCTAAGGTGGATATTAGGAGATGGCCTCAAGATTGAATTTTGGCATGATAAATGGATCAAAGGAGAACCACTAATATATGATCCTAATATAGCAGTATTGAAAGGCCACACTGATAACACTTTTGGTCAAAAAGTATCTAATTTTATAAGCGTTCTAAACAATAGAAAAATATGAGAAATCATTAGAAGTACGTCCCATCCCAAGGAATCAGAAGAGCTACAATCACTTCTAAGCTCCATGTTTATTACCATTAGGAACCCTAGAGATCAGATTTTATAGGAATTCATAGAAAGTGAGGAGTTCTCTATGAAGTCTTCTTATAAGTTGCTTCTAGCTCATGAGGAACCCTTACTTCCTTACAGTCTTATTTGGCCTAAATTCCTCATTCCTTCATAGAAAGTGGGGATTTCTCTATGAAGTATGCTTATAAGTTGCTTCTGGCTCATGAGGAGCCCTTACTTCCTTACAGTATTATTTGGCCTAAATTCCTCTTTCCTAAAATATCTCTTTTTGATTGGGTGGCCATTCAATAAAAAATCCTCACCATACACAACCTTCTTAAGAGAGGAATGACCATTCCTAACATATGTTTTCTATGCTTTTAGTATTGGGAATCCCCTCATCACCATTTTATTTCATGTCACTTATCCACATCTATCCTCAATAAGTTATTCAATCTATTCCACATCCTTTGGGCCAAACCTTGCTCCATTTTTGATCTCTTTATCCAATGGTCGAATACTTTTTGCAATCCCCACCTCAAGTTCCTATGGTAAGTTTACCTCCACCATTTTCCATGGCAAGTCTGGCTGGAAAGAAATCATAGATTTTTATCTAACAAGATGTTGAGTCCAAACTATATTACAAACAAAATACTTTCCTTTACTATAGAGAATGCTTCCCTCTGTCCTCTTTTGTCCCATACTGCCTCTCAGTTTGATACTTCCTTGAGCCTTTCTCTCAACCTTCCCATTGTGGATAATCACTCATATCCCCCCCTAACCTAAGGGTCCAATCCAAGTGGATTCCCCCTCCTTCAGGTTGGCTCAAGTTAAACTTTTATGGTGCTACCAAGGGCAACCCTGGTTTAGCTGGAACTGGGGGTATCCTCAGAGATAGCAGTGGCAGAGTCATCCTCGCTTTTGCAAACTTTTTAGGAATTCAAACAAATCAAGTTGCTGAAGCCAAAGCCTTGTGGAGAGGTATAGTTATGGCAAGATAAATTTTAGATAAACTCATGGTTGAATGGGATTCTCTAAATACCATCAACTATCTAAAGAATTCTAGAAATCCTTCATGGAGTATTAGGAACTATATCAAAGAAGTCAGGTCTCTAAGTCAAAAATTTCAAGAGATTATTTTTAATATGCTTTTAGGGAAAGCAACAAAGCTATTGACAAGCTTGCAAAAATTGGTACCCACTCCATAATCTTGGTAACTTGGACAAGTAGCCTTCTGTAGGAATTAATCGTTGTCATGGAGCAAGACAAAATTTCCACAAATGGGACAAATATTTGATGATTCATTTTATATTTTCAATGATTCCCATGTAACCTCATTACGTGGATTTTCCAAATTTTTTGGTGTTTTCAATATTAATCCTCTCTCCACTATTTTTCAAGAAGTTTTCTGGTATGAAACTAAATAGTGTGGGAAGTAGGATCATTTTTTATATTGAATCACTTTTTGATTGTAATGTAGAAAACCCACAATAGACTTAATTTATATATTTGTTCGATGATGCCTTATTATCATATTTGGATTGCATTTAAATACCTAGTCTAATAGTTGTAAGAGTGAAGGGTTGTGACCCTAGAATATAATTAATAAATAATATAAGTATTAGGACATGTTAGGAGGGTCCTAACATGCTACCCCCCTTAAGGAGCTTTGTCCTCAAAGCTAGAAATTTGGAAATTGTTGCTGGATATCTTGAAAATTTTCCCACGTTATGTCTTCTAAAGGTAGACCTTTCCAATGGATTAAAACTTTCATGATATTGCGAGTACGAAGGTGATGAGAGCGGTGATCCAAGATAGCTTATGGCTCGACTAGAAGTACTCCATCATCGGAGAATTTAGGGAGAGTGGTTTGTGTCGTGATATGGGCTCCAACTGTGAGCTTAAGGCAAGATACATGAAATACGGGGTGAAGTTTGGAAGAGGGAGGAAGCTCTAGTTTATAAGCAACGGTCCCAATACGTTGGAGAACTTTATATGGCCTATAAAATTTGGGTGCTAACTTCTGATAACCTTTTTTTTTAAGAGAGGATTGACGGTAAGGTTGGAGACATAAGAAAACCATATCACCCTCGTGGAAACTACGTTCGCTTCTATGTTGATCGGCTTACTGCTTCATGCGATGTTGGGCAGTGTGTAGGTTCTCTTTTAGGATCCGTAGTATGTCATATCTATTAGCAAGTTTTGTTTCCACCACATGGACTTTTGTAGTCCTTGGAATATAGGAAGTGAGGGATGGTGGTGTTTGACCATATAGTGCTTCATAAGGAGTCATTTTGATGGACGTATGGTATGAAGTGTTGTACCATCATTTTTCTAGTGAAAGCCACTTTACCCAATGGAGTGGTTGAGTAGAAATAAAACATCGAAGGTATGTTTCCAAGCATTTATTTACAACTTCTATTTGGCCATCGGTTTGAGGATGGTAAGCGGAGCTCATACGAAGTTGAGTACCTTGTAATTTGAACAATTCCTTCCAAAAGGTGCTAGTGAAAGTTGGGTCACGGTCACTAACAATTGTGGAGGGCATACCATGTAATTTAAATATGTTATCTAGGAAGATGTGGGCTATAGTGCTAGCGGTATAAGGATGAGCCACGGAACAAAAATGGGCATATTTAGATAAACGATCAACGACTACGAAAATGGTTGTTTTTCCTCCTAATTTTGGTAATCCTTCAATAAAGTCCATAGAAATATCTGCCCATGTTTTGGTGGGTATAGGAAGAGGTTGAAGTAATCCTGGAATAGCGAGGGTCTCCCCCTTTTGTCTTTGGCAAACTTCACATTCTTTTACAAAGTTTTTGATGTAATTTTTCATTCCTACCCAATAGGAGGTAGTGGCTATTTTATAGGTTTTTAAGAACCCTGAGTGGCATGCAGTGGGTGAGGTATGTAACTCATGAAGAAGTTTTTCATGATAAGTTGAATTGGGGGTGAGGACCATCCTCCCTTTGTATCTTAATATATTGTCCTTCCAAGTGTATGGAGGTTTGCTACTAGGATTATGTTGAAGTTGTTGAATTAAGGCATGGATACTAGGATCATTTATCCATTCTTCATGCATCTCATCTACCCATTTAGGAATAAGGGAGGAAAGAGCATGGAATTTAGGCATATATTCAAATTTTCTAGAAAGTGCATCGGCTTCCATGTTGTCCTTTCCCTTTTTATATGTAATTTCATAATCATAGCCAAGAAGTTTAGTAACCCATTTTTTTTGTTCCGGGGTATTAGTCCTTTGTTCCAAAAAATACTTCAAGATATGATGGTCAGTGCGTATAATGAAATGTTGGCCAATAAGGTAAGGCCTCCAATGTTGAATAGCATGGACAATCGCCAACATCTCTTTTTCATACGTAGAGCGAGCTAAATTCTTAGGAGAAAATGCTTTGCTTATAAAAGCTAGAGGTCTTTCATCTTGCATGAGTACAGCTCCCATTCCTATTATTGAAGCATCACTTTCAATGACGAACGATTTAGAAAATTTGGGCATGGCTAGAATAGGGGTGGTACACATTGCAATTTTCAAGGTGATAAAGGCCTCATCTGCTTTAGACGACCATTTGAAAGCATTTTTCTTAAGTAATGTTGTTAGAGGAGCAGTGATTTTACTATAATTTTGGACAAATTTTCTATAATATCCCGTTAGTCCAAGAAACCCACATAGAGCTTTTAAGGTTTTTGGAATAGGCCAATTTTTCACCTCCTTGATTTTGGAAGGATCTACAATAACTCCTTCCTTTGAGACAATATGCCCTAAGTATTCAATTTCTTGTTTTCCAAAGGAACACTTTGATCTTTTTACATAAATTTGATTTTCCTTCAAGATTTGGAACGCTTGTCTAACATGGTCCAAATGTTCTTCCCATGTTTTGCTATAAGTCAAAATGTCATCAATGAAAACTAATATAAATTTACAAAGAAAAGGGTGAAATACCTTATTCATTAGACTTTGAAAGGTAGAAGGAGCATTGGTTAGGCCAAATGGCATCACCAAGAATTCGTAGTGCCCTTCGTGAGTGCGAAATGTCGTCTTAGGAATATCCTTTTCATTGACTCATATTTGGTGGTAGCCTGACCGTAAGTCTAACTTGGAAAAATAAGCTGTCCCATGGAGTTCGTCTAATAGCTTGTCTATGACCGAAATAGGAAATTTATCTTTGATGGTCATTTTATTAAGCACTCAAAAATTGACACATAAACGCCACGAGACATCCTTTTTTCTAACTAAAATAATTGGAGAGGAGTAAGGGCTTTTTCTAGGTCTAATGAATCCTGCCTTAAGAAGTTCTTGTACTAATTTCTCTATTTCGGTCTTTTGGAGGTATGGATAATGATAAGGTCTAATATTAGGAGGTCGATGCCCTGGAAATAGTGGAATAGTGTGATCGTGACTTTGTTGTGGAGGTAGTCCTTTTGGTTCATTGAATACCGCCTTATGGTGGTCTAAAATATTTTGTAACTTCGGTGTCTCGTCTTCTTTGTGACTAGGTTGAATTGAAAATAATTGGGCGACCATTCCTTTGTTTCCTTTTCGGATAATTTTCTCCATTCTATGCAAGCTGACGATTTGGGAAGGTCCTGATTTCAAGCCTTGGATAATATAGGTTTGGTTCTTTGCTGTGAATTTCATCCATAGTTCATCAAATTACCATTGGACTATGCCCAAGGTTCGTAACCATTGTACGCCTAGGAAAATGTCGCACCCACCTAGGGGTAGGACGTACATGTCGCCTTTCATGTTATAAACCCCATAGTTAGTTTTATATTTCTGCATTTTCCTTTGCATGCAATTTTTTTGTCGTTTCCAATCATCAATTCGAAGTTATTGCAAGGGTATATAAAAAAAATTTCTTGTTTAGCCACCTTTGCATCGATAAAATTATGCATTCTACCAGAATTTAGGAGCATAGTAAGGTTTTATTTATTAAAATACCCTTTTATTTGCATTGTTTGAGGGGCAAAAAATCCGGCAAGGGCGTTGAAGGAAACCTTTGGTGCATTTTCTTTGTCACTTTCAAGTGTGTTGGATAATACCTCTACTTCGATTTTAGGTTCCTCTTTAGTAGAATTCCCTTCCTCTATGGCATCTAGAATATATAATTTCTATGAGGCACATTTATGATTTTTGTCAAATTTCTCATCGCAATGGTAGCAAAGACCCTTAGCTTGTCTTTCCTTCATTTCCTCGAAACTCAGACGCTTAATTGGTAGAGTGGGGTTAATTTTGGGAGTTGTGTTGGAGTTTTGGGTTCATCCATTTTGCATTGGTTTGGGGTTGGTATAAGTTTTTGATGGTTTCCCCCAAGTTGGTTTTGTGAACCGATTCCATGCCTTGATTTTATCCTTCGCTAATTTTTCCAAGCCAATGGTCTCTAACATGTTTGTAGGGTTATACATTTGTACCTCTATTCAAATTTATTCTTTTAATCCACTGAAAAAACATTCTTGAAAGAATGCAGCGTCTAATCCGGATGTTCGATTAGCTAGCCTTTCAAATTTTGCTTGGTATTCGCTTATCGAAGTGGTTTGGCATAATTTAGTGAGGGCCCCTATAAATATTTGAAACTTGCTAGGGCTGAATCGCACTAATAGATTATGTGTAAAGGTTGACCACGTCAGAGTGCCGTTAGTTTTCTCGAACCATTGGTACCATTGGATGGCATCGTTTTCCAAGTGGAAGGAGGTGATATGCACTTTTTGCATTTTTGGAATTTGATTTAGTGAGAAATATTGCTCTGCTCAGTAGATCCAGTTTACAGGGTCTCCTCCTTCAAATTTTGGGAATTCTAATTTGGTCATCCATGGTAGAATGGAATTTTGTGGACCTCCTAACATTGCTCGGTTTGATGACCCGTGGTTGGGTGAATTTGCATGTGTTGTTGCCTGATTTTGACTGATGGCATCAAGTTTAACATCCATTGCAAATATTTTCTCGAAGAGTTCTCTTGTGTTACGGGTATTCTCCTCTCTTTCTTGTTGAACTTCTTCAGCAAGCCTTTCATGTTTCTCATGAATGGAATCCAATGATCATCGTCCTTCAGCCATTGCAGTTGGTGTAGGTAACGATCAATATGACTTGGTACAGGTGAGCAAAAAATAAAAAATAATAATTTTAATTTTTTTCCTTTGCGTTTCGGACATCGAAAACCTTGATGCTACGTTGAATATTTTAGCTTTTTCAAAACAGCCACCAGTAACCATGCGAAAGGTCGAGCAATTTGGGTGTAAGACAAATTAATTTGTACCTTACGAGAAGGTTTAATTTTTTGCGAGGATTTTGACACGGATTCATGAAGCGTGAATGTTGTTTGCGTCCTCGTGAATGTGGACTGGCTGAAATGTGCAATGGGAAAAATTTTTAATGGTGAATTTTCTCCTTGATCTAGCTCTGATCCAGATGGTATGAAATTAAATAGTGCATGAAGCAGGATCGTTTTTTATATTGAATCAATTTTTGATTGTAATGTAGAAAACCCACAATAGACTTAATTTATATATTTGTTCGATGATGCCTTATTATCATATTTGGATTGCATTTAAATACCTAGTCTAATAGTTGTAAGAGTGAAGGGTTGTGACCCTAGAATATAATTAATAAATAATATAAGTATTAGGACATGTTAGGAGGGTCCTAACATTTTCTTTTTTGGTTTTTCTAACCTCACTTGCCTCGTCATCCACCCTTGCCATGTTGGCCATCATTTTCTTGTAATTCATTCCCACCTTTCCCCCAATGCCATCATTTCTCTTCACCTCATCACCGCTAGGACCTCCATATCCCTCATTCCTCTTTTCCTGTACCCTTCAACTTCCAACCATGTTTTCCCCTCTCTTCATGCCTTCACTATTGATATCTTCTCCCAATTCATTTTTTCATCATGTGGTAGGTTGGGTTGGCCATTCACATGCTCCATATTAAATATGTTTCAAGAAAGATTTGTCATGGTCGACTCAAAACATGTAGACTCACCTTTCTCCAATTCACCCGATACCTCAGACAATATGGAGATCTCATTACTTCAAAAAATGGACCTAAGGTTACTTCTTTTTATAGCACTCCTTGTCCCTTTCACTTCCATTATCTTCTTTTCCAAATTCAGTCTTAGAGCTTCTGTTGTCTTGCCAACATGAGTTTTATCGAGCCATCCTCCATTGTCATGGATTCCATTGCTGAAGCTATCCTCACTGATAGGGGATTTATCCCTTTATTTAAAATATTTAATGGAGATGATCCTAAAATTATTTCTACTTTAATGGGTACTTGGCATAATGAAAGGGTGAGGATCTGTGACAGAACCTTCAAAGTCAACATCAAGACTCTTGTAAAGCTTACAAGGCAGCAGGCGAAATGGAAGTCAATTCATCATAAAAAATACAATTAGGAAGCTAAACTCAAGGAAATTAAAGACAAGGATCTTTACAAAAGGGCATGAATGTGCATGCATCGGGCTAAGCTCACATCACCCTAGAACAGTGTCATGAAACCTATCATGGAGTTCGTTACTATGGACAACCCTGATAAGGTTTTATGCAATTTTCATTTTACTTTATTTAACCATTTTGTGATGTCAACCTGGTGAACATTCCCCAATTCCTCTTCAATTCCATTAGCTACACCTTGGAGCACATCCGTAAGAAAAATAGTAATGAGTTTCCTTCTCATCAGGGCCAATTTAAGGTCTTATACAACCATTGGATGATTCATTGCCCTCAAGTTGTTATCCTTCCCTCTGCCTCTAAATCCAAACCTAGCCTTACCTAGTCCAATATTTCCTAGTGCACTCCTTCGTCCTCTATCTCCCTGATCTGTCAGCGAAAAATAGGACGGTTGTTGAGACTATTCATAATTTGAGGAAAAGAGTTAAAAGTGAATCCCCTAATCCAAAATGTGTTAGATCCTCTACACACTTGTAGAATTTGGTCCAAGGAAAGAAATCCTTAATCATCCACTCTAAAAATGATGATAAGGATACCCCTGATCACTGTCTAAAACAATTCATCATCAACTCAGTCTCCAACTGCATGTCCTAGATCGCTGATCTTCGTAATGCTTTGAACTTTCTCTTCTTCAATAAGTCATTTTTTTTAGGATGGTGGTAAGATCTTTGCTATTAAGGAGGTCATTAAGGTTTCTGCTACCTTTGAGGATGATAAAGATGAAGATAAATACGTTGATATATATGAGTTAAATTATGAGCTCTAGGATATTGGTGTTGAACCTGAAGACAAAGCTTAGAGCTTCCTTTGATGCTGAGGCATTTTGTTAAAGGGCATCCTCTGTGTCACCCTTAGTTTATTTTTACTTTTTTTTTAAGGGAATCCTTTGTGATGCTTCTAGTTTTGTGGGACTACGTTCCTTATCCTTGTCTCTTTGCTTTTTATTGTTATTTTCAGCTTTCTCATTTATGATGTAATTAGGTTTTGGGTTCCTATCAAAACCTGTTTTTAATCAAATCTTTTAACTAATAAAAAAATATATTTTTCAAAAATTGTAGAAATTTTAGAGTTTTAGTAATTTCAAAATTTTGAATATTTTTTGAAAATTGTAACAATTTAAAAAATTGTAGCATCTTCAACATTTTTCAAAAATTGTAGCAATCTCCACACTTTCTGCATTTTTCACAAATTACAGTAATTTTAGAATTTCAGCCATTTCAACAATTTTACATTTGGTTGAAAAAGTATGTTGTTAAGAAGGATAGACCTAAATATTGCTATGGTCCACTAGGATGCATGAGGACGTGCATCCGGTTAAGCTGGGGGGAATGATGAGACCAAATAATGCCTCATTTTTACATCAATCTTGACATGATAAACTTTCATATTTAACTAAATAATATAGTTATATGCCAAATGTTTGATCAAAATGCATTATTTTGTTCATTTTTGCATGATTAAGTGTTAAGAGATATTATGCTACTTTTTTTACTATTTTCTATCCTTTCTTTCCTATTTTTGCATGATTTTAATACTAAAACAACATAGTGAAATTAGTAACAAATAAAGGTTTTTATAACTTGTGATTGTTTGAGCTATTTTATATGGTTTTCTCACTTAAAATGAGCTATTGAGATTATGTGGTGCCAAATCGGCCACTCTGTTGTTGAAATGGGGTATGACAATTGCACACAACATATACAAGGCAACCACCTGCAATATTAAAGGAGGACCAAGACAAAGTCAATAGGAGAAGTTAAAACCAATTGGAAAACATTAAAAACAATTAAAGAGGACTTTACATGTACTTGGAAGTGCTCCCACATGATTAAATTGATAACAAAAAAGTATTAAAGGTATTCAACATGATATTTCAAAGCTGCTCTAGAATGATAGGTAGAAACAGACACCTTCAGAAGAACAATAGAGTTAGCATCCAATCTACAAGGAGAAAATGAGTTGACATGTAGATATGTGTGATAGTTGATTATACACCTATTATTGGCTGATTCTCACTAGATTAGAAGCATGAATAAGTGCACAACTGGCTACCACAATGGATTCTATCATAAAATACATTAAGTCTATTGTAGTAGAACAACAAATCAAGCACGTACAATAGATTGGTGATTTTGTATGTTAGAATATAGGTGTAGATATTATTAAAAATAATACTACTCACCTATTGGTTGGAGTTACTAGTTAGTCAAGGAATTATAAATTAGATATTAAGTTGATGGAAGACTGTAATTTAAAGATTGTAATAGTAGCATTCGTAATAAAGTGCAATATTTTCAAATGTGTTGATTTATGAATGAATGAGTGATTAGACTTAGGTTTTTGGAGTGTTTATACCTTCTACTAGAATAGGGAGCAAGGGCCCACTCTCGGGGCTGGTGGAAGGAGCCATTTTAGCAAGTTTGCAGGTTTTTTCTATTTTGTGCAATTGTTGTTAAATGTTATCAATTTCTTGTTATTTCTTGTAAACATAATTTTCCTTGTTTTTACCCTATTTTTCCTTGTGTTTTAAGTGTGATATGTGAGAGTGTATTTGCATCTAGGTAGCCTATGTTTATGTGTGCATTTATTATTTACGTTTTCTACAATTTTAGCTTCAACAACTTCTTGAAAATTTTCAAGAACTTTTTCCAGTTTTTCAGTAACATTTCTATTTTTTGCATTTTCTTTCACAGTAGTTAATTTTTAGCAGTTTGTTAATTTAGTGATTTTAATTCATTCATTTTAGTCATTTCAATTTAGCAAGTGTAGTTTAGTTTCTTTCTTCAACAAAGTTTAATTCTACAATTAAATAGTTTTTAAGCAAAAGGGAGCAAAGTGACATTGTTTCCTTTCTACCAAGATTTCTAGCTTTCTTAGAATAATCTAGTGTCTTGATATCTAAGTTGCAGTTCATTATCTCTAATGTATACAACCCTAGGATGCCTCCCCGGATTTGAAAAATTGAATTAAAATTAAATGATGACATTAATGACACTCATCAATGGCATGAGGTTAAGTGGTTATAACTACCACTCACAAGGTGCATAAGTCCATGTTAGTTAAAATTAGTTGTTATCCTCACATGGATAGTGCTTATACTATACTAAGCATGGAAATTTTTATAAATGTACCTTAATCTAATAATAAAATAATCAAATGGAGAATTAAAAATTACTAGAAAGAGGAAATAAGAGTAAGAATTATTATTAGAGGTACATGGTATAGGTTAGTAGAGGATATAATTAACCACAAGTATGATAATTTCTTGAGAGTGCAAGGATTCAAGGTCAAGATGGAGTTACACAAGAGGGAAACTATAAGGGAGTTTGAAAAGGTTAAAGCTAACATGACCAAAGATTATCTATCAAAGGGATATACAAAGTTTGGAAGAGATCCCTATTGGATTGAGGAAGATAGAGATATACTCTTATTAGAACTTCAAATTAGTACTAGTAAAGATGGAATGACATATTAATTTGCTTCAAGAGAACTTGATGTTCTAGATAGGGCTTAGATTTTAATATATTATATTTTAGTGACCACTACATAGACCTGCACACAATGTAATACATGATATAAAATGTATGGTAGAGTTAGAAAGGGTGTTGGGGTATTATGACCCTACTAAATATAAATATTTAACTTCCTATAGATTTAAAAAATATATAAGAGAAACACAAGTTGCATGAGAAAATGTAATATTTTTGGTGAGGACATGAAAAGACCCTATTTTATCAATTTTATAACCACTTTTGATATAAATATAGTCTATTGGGTGATGATATTTAGCAAGATAAAAATTTTGATATTTCTCCAAAGGATATAAATGAGAAACTCTACCTAAAAATCCCAAAAACCTAGCAAATAGACCAGTGAACCAGAAATAGAATAGTCTTCTTGGGAAATTTATTAGGGCTTGATCAAATTTAGATACAATAAAGAAATTGGCTGCTGATAAATGGAATCCAAGGATGTATATCAATATTGTAGCTCTCCTAAAGGGTTTTATGCTTTTTCCTTTATGATGTGTGATTATTTAAGTCATACCCTAACAAAAGGGCCTTGGTTTTATGGGAAGAGGGGCCTTTTTTTTTAGGAAGTGGAGATCGGGTTTTAATCTAGATTCTAAAAATATAAATTTAAATCTACTTTGGGTTTGCCTACTAGGGTTTCCATTGGAGTTCTAGGATGAAGATATTCTAGTAGGTATAGCTAAAGCAATGGGACAATTAATAGCTTTTGATTCAAAAATAAATAAAAACTAGATTTATATTTACCCAATTTTGTGTTAATGATGATTTGGAGAAGGATATACCAACCTATTTTAGGCTAGTGTCCGAGTATCAGTTTTGGGATCAAATTATTGAATATGAAAATTCTCCAGTGCTTTGCAAATTTTGTAAAAGAATGGAATTTAAAAAGAAACTACCTAACCAAAAAAATGAGTAATAAAGTATGGAGGAGGAAATACCAACCAAAATAAAAGTATACAATGGAAGAGGAGACTTATAAGTTACCTTCCTTAGATGCAAGTAAGTTTAATATTCTTATTTAAACCCCCCAAGAGGGAGAATTTATAGAGGAGGATCAAGAGAGACAAAAAATTCCCAGAAGGATGCCCTAGGGGGAGAAGATGAAAAATTGAAAGAATAGGAAGACACTGTGGAGCAGCCAAAAGTAATGGAGGAGGAGATGACTAGAATTTTTGAAACTCCAATTTCTATGGGAACAAAGCCACAAGAGTCAAAAGTATAATCTTAGCCAAAGGATGCTCCAAGACAAGGTATAGAAAATGTTGATTATGTTCCTTGCTCTATGTATGAGTAAAAAATAATTGCTCAAAATAAATCCTTGACATCTAAACAAAATGATATTTTAATGAGACTCATTAGTAGTACTATAAAATAATAGATGTAGTGATTGAAGCTAAAATAGGTAGACCAACTAATAAGGAGCTTAGAAACAAAGAAGCAGTGAGATAAATTGCAATTGGAACACAAACAATTTTGAATTTTAGTGGAAGGAAGACTTCCACAAGGGGTAAAAATGAAAACCATATCCTATAATATAAGGGGCATGAATGCACCTTCAAAAAAGAGGGTGGTTAAATCATTGAGAAAGGAAAACCAATTGGAAATATTTTTACTCCAAGAAATAAAAAATGATGACAGGAAATTTTCCAAAGTTTGAGGTTTTGTATGGAAAATTTTGGATTTTTTAGTTAGTAGTGCAAATGGAGCTTTTGGATATTTTTTTGTTAAGTGGAATATAGAAGTGGTTGAGGGATCCTATTTGGTCAAGAATTGTAGGTATACCTCAATGATTTTTTTCTCAAATAATAGGAACTATAATTTGTTGTTGACTAATGTGTATGCCCCAAATAATTTGGTTGAAAGAAGGAAACTATGGGAGGAACTCATATATGTGAGAGAAAACTCATTAAATATCCCATGGATGGTTACAGGTGACTTCAATACAACTTTATTTCTAAGTTATAATAAGGGAGAGAATCAAACCTTTTTTAGATAGCATGGAAGAATTTGGATATTTTCTTTCTCAATGTGGGCTACTAGACTTGGATTTAAGGGGAGCCAAGTATACCTGGTCTAATAGGCAACTCGGGGAAAACCATATTCAAATCATATTGAGTAGATTTTTGGTTACTCAAGACTGGTTTATAGGGAAATTTAATGCTTTCCTTTTTATGTTTCTTAAGATTGGCTCAGACCATAATCCTCTTTTAATAGAAATTAAAGATACTAATAAATGTTTCAAAATCCCATTCAGATTTGAATTAATGTGGCTTTTACATTTTATGTTGGAGGAAAAATTAAAGAATTGTGGAATGTTGATATTTTATGTATGTCCATATTCAAGGTCTCCAAGAAGTTTAGAAAATTTAAATATAATCTTAAAAATAGAATAGGAAGGTCTTTAGAAATATTTTGTAATATAAAGAAAATATGGTCTAGAATTTAAAGGATATAGAAGCCCAAATTTAGGAGTGTGTAATGATGAAGGAAATGTTAATGAAAAAAATTATTATTATCAAATTTTCACTCTACCCTAGCTAAAGAAGAAGTCTTTTGGAGGCATAATTCTAGGGCTCTTTGGCTTAGAGAAGGTGACAAAAATTCAATTTTTTTTTACCTCTCTACTCTTTGCCATAGGAGGATGAATAAAATCAAATAAATAATTAAGGATGATGGTAGCTTTACCAAAGATGAAATAGAAATCTGAAATGAAGTAGTCATATTTTTCAAAAACTTACTCTCTAAGGAATGGGATGAATAACAAATAAAATGAATAACTACTACTTCACATTCCAAGGGTTGTTTTAGAAGAAATTAATGAAAATGTATAAAATCCTTCTTAGAGGAAGAAGTGAAGAATGTAGATTTTGGGATGTCAAATGATAAGGCTCCAAGACCAGATGGATTTTCAGTTATTTTTTAATAAGCATTCTAGCATATAATTGGAGAATATGTTAGTGTAGATATAAGGAATTTTAGGTTATAGGAAATCTTCCAAGAGATATCAACTCTACTTTTTTGGTCTTAATTCCTAAAAAATAAGGGGCAAACAATTTCAAGTATTTTTACCTGATCAGCCTCTATAAAATTGTTTATAAAATTGTAACCAAACTAATAGCAAATAGATTAAAGGAACTCCTTATAGTGATCTCTCAATAGCAAGGAGGGATTGTGAAGGGAAGGCAAATTTTTTTTGGAGTAATTTATATTCATGAAGTTATTCACTTCATGGAGAGAAGCAAAAAAAATGGTATGATCCTTAAATTGGATATAAATAAAGTGTATGACCATTGGAGACAATCTATTAAGACCTATATTTCTTCTATCATGTTCTTGGTAATTGTTAATGGGGCACCTAAAAGGTATTTTAGTAGTTAAAGAGGCTTAATATATATTTTTATTATCAAGGTCAAAGCATTAGGGAGAGTATTTTCTACAACTAGGGTTTCTACAAGGCTTAAATATTGGAAATAAACTTTAAATATTGAGGCAATTACTCATCAACAATTTATTAATGATACCATTTTAATGGGCCAAGATTCAATAACTGAGGTGAGGGAGATAAAATATATTCTTGAAACTTATGAACATGCTTCTAATCAGAAGATAAATTTTGTTAAGAGCAAGGTTTACTTCGTTAATACTCTGATAATGATGCAACAAAGAATTTATAGACTTCTCAACTATGGAGTAGAGTATTTTCCCTCCTTGTACTTAGGGATGCCCATGTTTAAAGGTAAATCAAAGGAATAATTATGGAATCTTATTTTGTATATATTTTAGAAAAATATAGAAAGGTGGAAAGGGATTATTTTAAGCCAATATAGGAAGCTTCAGTTGGTGAATACAACTCTACAAAGCTTGACTATTTACTACATGTCTATTTAAAATGCTAGCTAAAGTAGCAAATAGGATGGAAAAAATTCAAAGGAAATTCTTATGGACTACTATAGAGTAAAAACAAATAATATCCTTGGTAGCATGGGATAGGGTTTGTAATCCTTAAAAAGGAGTATTGGGACTGGAAAAAATGAAAGGGTTTAATAAAGCCTTGGTTAACAAAATTGTATGGAGGTTGATTCAAGATAATGAGTCCTTATGGATAAATAAAATCAAAGCTAAATATCTAGAGAATAATAACTATTTTCTAAGATTGCAAACCCTCATCCAAGTTCCTCTCTTTGGAATAATTTGGTTAATATAAGACAACTTATTTGGAAATGGATTCTATGGAAGGTTGGAGATGGCTCCCAAATTTATTTTTGAGAAGACTCATGGCTCATGGAGACTCCTCTAGGGCTGATTGATGAGTTAAATATTGATAGAAATATTTTGGTTGATTTCTTCAAAAAAAAAGTAAAATATTTTATACATAGAGGAATTGATGGTAAGCAATGGAAAAATATCGATAGGTATTCTAGTTTGAGGGGAATTCAACAAGCAATTATGAAGATAAATAAATTTCTACAAGGATATCATTTAACCAAAAATAAGGATAGAGATACTAATATTTGGGTCCCCAATCCCTCTAGTAGCTATTCATTTAAATTATGATATGAATCCCAAATCTCTCCCTCCCTAGGTAGCTTTGATGCAAATAACATTTGGAGCAAGTTTTTAATTCCAAATATTGCCTTCTTCCTATGGTTGGCTATACAAAATAATATTTTAACACTGGACAACTTAATGAGAAGGGGATTTTCTCTCCCCAATAGATGTGTGTTATGTCTTAAAAGTGAAGAATCAATCAAGAATATGTTTATGGAGTGTCCCTTATCTTAAAGGTTTTTTGAATTTATGATGAAGGAATTTCAAATTCAATGAGTGAAGCCAAAGGATTTTATAGAGTTACTGGAACAATGGAAATCTCCATTTTCCAATTTAAGTTTATCTCAAGCTTGGAATATAACCTTGCTTCATTTTTTTTGGGGTATTTAGAAATAAATAAATAGTAGAATCTTTAAGAAAATGTACATGAATAAAATATCAAACTTAAATAAACTTTTAGCTACAATTAAGGATAATATTTCTATTATACCTCATCATAATGATGGAGGAAGGGTAGTGGAAGCTAGAATTGCTTTAAATTAGGGTTTTCCTGCAAGCCAAAATTATGATATTGACCCCAAAAAATTGGCTAGATGGAATATAGTATGGAAACCACCTCAACTTAGTTGGATTAAAGTGAACTTTGATGGGGTAGCTAAGGGAAAACCTGATAGGTTAGGAGGGCCAATTTTTAGAGATCCAAGTGGTATGATCATAGCAATATTTGTAAAATTGTATGGCATTCAATCCAACCATATGGCAGAAATAAAGGCCCTATTCACATGCATGAGCTTAATGAAGTAGCTAAATATAAATAGGGTCATTATTGAAGGTGACTCTTTAAATATTATTAATTTCTTAAGGTGTAACAATGAATCTAGTTAATCAAGTGGTATTAGCTCAACTGGTTAGATTTCTTAATATTTCAAGGAGACTCAAGTTCAAATATTTCCAAATGATACATGGATAATATCTAAGCTTTGTTGTAATACCACTATGTGGTGATGATGTAATATGGACGGGGATAATTTCAATCCCATATAAGCCATTTAAAAAAAGAATGAAGCTAGTTGGAACATATTAAACATTATATCATAGACAAGAGATATTAGTGTAGCCTTGAAGGAGGTTAATATAGTGCATATCTATTGAGAGGGAAACCAAGCGATAGATTGGCTGGCCAATAAATATGTATATATTCTTGAACCATGTTTGTGGAGGGATAATTTCCCTAGTGAGTTAACGAGTATAGTTGAGATGGAATTTCATGCTTATGATAGACAAAATTATGGTTAAATTATTAATCAATGGTTGTAAGCTTTATTCACCTCTTATAGCCATAGGAAGTGGTTCCTTGGTTTCTATTGAGTGGTGTGGTAATATGATACTATATTGTGGTAGAGTTTCTATTTTGATATGGGATATTTTTGAGCAGTACAGTGACTAAAGTCTTGATGATGACTATGTTAGCATAGCCCATGTGAAATTTTGTAGGATACTATTATATGGTAGGGTTCCTATTTTATGGTAGGGTTCCCATTGAGTGATCTAATGACTATGATCTTGACGATGGGATACTTTTCTTTGGTATGTTTTTTGTTCTAAGGTAGGGTTCCTATTTAGTGGTGTGATAGTAGGATAATGTTCTCTGGTAGGGTTAATATTTTACGATAGGGTTCCTATTGAGAGGTGTGGTGGCTGAGGTCGTTATAACTTTGGAGGAGGTTAATATAGTGTATATCTATTAAGAGGGAAACCAAGTGGTAGATTGGTTGGCCAATAAAGGTGTAGATAATAGTGAACCAATCTATGGAGGGATTATTTTCCTTGTGATTTGAGTATAGTTGAGATGGAATTGCAAGCTTATGATAGATAGGAGTATGGTTATATTTATTAATCAATGGTTGCAAAATTTATTCACCTCTTGTAGTCATAGGAAGTGAAGCTTTTCATTTTTCCCTTTAAGGGGTTTATGCGACTTCTTATCTTGTTCTACTACTACACTTCTCTAATTATTCATTGTTTGATTTAATGTAGAGGAGTGGTATTGTAAAAAAGGGTTGGGGCCCTTTCAAAAACCTCTTCTTTTCACCCTAATTAGATATATATATATATATATATATATATATATGTATATATATATATATATATATATATATATATATATATATATATATATATATATATATATATATATATATATATATATATATATATATATATATATATATATATATATATATATATATATATATATATATATATATATATATATGTATATATATATATGTATATATATATATATGTATATATATGTATATATATGTATATATATATATATATATATATATATATATATATATATATATATATATATATATATATATATATATATATATATATATATATATATATATATATATATATATAGTGGATGAAAATAGGTATATGAACATTAATTTAATGAAATGGATGGTTAATTGATTATTTATACCTTCACTAAACTATATGCATAATTCTCATACTATGGTGTGACAAGATAGGCTATAGAATGTGTTTCCAGTAATCTAAATGCTTGAAAAAATGTGTGGAACTAAGATGACCTATTTAGGTAAGGTAATATTATCTCATTTCACTTTGTAATGTCAAGAATATCCACCATAATACTAATATGTTTATTATAGTTATATAAACCTACTTCAAAAGTCTACTAAGGTAGCCTCTCAACTACTATAGTATTATTGCAATCACATAGGTTACACTAGCTATATAAACTACTTACTATAACAAAGCCCAAGTTGTAGAGGCCTAATATGTAACAAGATAAAAAGTATATATTCTTGTATGAAATTTAGCTACAAATACAATATCAACATTTTTAATACTAATGTAGCACTCCCAAGCCTCCACATCAATAGAAGAAATACAAACAATTATAGTAGTCACTTAGTATTAGATTTAACAATTGTTTAGTTGTAGTAATTAATTATGTTATAATGGTAACTAAACTATAATAACTATTTAGTTAAACTATAGATATATCCCATCATATTTCTAAATGATTATGACTATAGTTGGTTTTTTTTAATGAAGTTCCATTATCTGATATTATTTTGGATGGTATCCCAAAATGACATATTATATTATGGAGTATGAACTCTGTAATACGCGCTCCTATCATTGTAGTTAAAGGGATTGCCTCCACCCATTTTGTGAAATAATCAATGGTCATTATGATAAATGTGTGTTAGCCTGAAGATAGGGGAGGGATCTTACCAATTAGATCCAAACCCCACTAAGAAAATGGCATGGCTACTTGGATGGAATGTAAGACCTGTGATGGCATGTGCATAATATTAGCATGGTGCTGACATTTAATGCACTTCTTGACACACAATATGCAATCCTTATACATAGTGGGCCAATAGTAACTATTGGGCACTAAATTCCACCAAGTTTTCACTTGAAACTGTGGTTGTCTATCTTCCTATTTTCTATCCAGTCTTGCCCCCGATAGCTACAGCTCAACACTTAACATTGGATGGACCAAAATAGGGGTTTCTGATCCAACCTCTAGAGTAGGCCGATTCCTTATCAACTTATCAGATTATTGACACAATTATGCTCACTTAGGGTTTGAGTTTTAGGGTAAGAGAAGATTAGGGTTAGAGAAATACGAATAACAGTGGACAAATAGGTTAACAACATTGCACTACCATGGAAAGCTCCCAAAAAACTATATCAAAGATATATACTTAGACCAACATTATCTCAAATTAGATTATCTCTTATCTATTAAAGCACAATAGAGAAATATTGCAGCAAGCAATTTCAATATCCATGCAATGGTAATCCAAATAATAGAATTCACCAATACCTATATTTCCCAAAAATGTATTCCCTAAAAACATAGAACAAACTCAAAAGCATATTTCAATTATTGTAACAGCTAGTAATCCATCAATTACGCATAAACTAACCATTAAAGCATTTAAATAAATACAACTAAAGAATTTGAACCTCCGATATCCAGCACGAGAACATAGATTTGAGACGAAGATCAATGTAATGTTCCTTCCATTAGCTTTTCAAGAATATTTACAATAGCATAGGCAAACACGCTAGAGCCGACCCCTAAAAATGAGGGTTCAATCTCTATCCAGCACGAGAACATAGATTTGAGACGAAGATCAATGTAATTCTCCTTCCATTAGCTTTTCAAGAATATTTACAATAGCACAGGCAAACACACTAGAGTCGACCCCTAAAAATGAGGGTTCAATCTCTACTTATAGTTTTGCAAAATTAAAATAATCAAGAAACATTACAATGATATTGTTTTAACAACACAGTAGAAATATCTAGCTGGCATTAGCTCACTGGTTCATCCTCTGAGAAATATGCCGAAAGAAGGTCTGCCATGGCATCTTGGGGACTTTGCAACTTGCTAGTCACTCAGTGAAACTTGAGTTTCGGCCATTGGAGATCATGTTTTTCCATAAATTCTTCTTGGGAGTGATCTACCACCGTTGATCTATAAGTGTCTCTGGTTTGATCTTCTAGAAAACCTTTGACGCTTCATCTTCTAACTGAATGTTATAATCCCGATGCAAAAATGTCCTTTAAACATCCAATATTTTTTGACATAACCTCCACCATTGATTCTACTCATCGTACGGTTTAGATCAAATCTGGCATAAGCTTTATAAAAATGGTGAGGAGAATCAAGCACCATCTCACTTTAAAATATTGATGACATCATCTTTCTACATCAGAAGAAACATAATCTCCAATCCGGATCCCTGATATCTAAACATCGAATCCGCACTTAGTTATTTAGTTATTTAGAATACAGGCATATAATCACCGATTCGGGCCTGCCATGATGTGAGGTCACTCCTCCATTATGGATAAAATTCATGATAAAACATATCACCATTTTGGATCCAAAGTTAGTCATATAACCCTTTGTCATCAATCCACACTTTCATCATTCCATTGTCCCACCTTGCTTTCATTCTAAAAAGGAGACACTTCATTCATCCTCTGAATCGCCAATCTACACGTCTTTGCTACTGACATCATACTTTCCTTGAAACTTTTATGGATTTGAGGGTAGCACTAATCCGAAGCTGAGCAACAAAATAATTTCCTAGAATCAGGCATTCCCATACTTAGCCAATCAAAAATATGCCAATCCGCATTCTTTCATTGTTGATGTCATCATTTCCTTAGAAATTTTGCAGATTTGAGACCCGCCACTAATCCAAAGCCAGAAAGAAATTGCCCGGAATCCCTTCAAGCATGAAAACTTCACTATCTATTGGATGTTTTCATATCTTCTATCTCGGATCTACTTCAAAGTGCACTTCAAGGTATGTAGAATGATGACTCTATCACTTAGGTAAAATTCTACAAAATTTTACTAAGTATGTGGCCATTTTGGGCCTACATTTTGGCACCTCCCAGGTGGATTTGCTTGCAAAGCCAATCGAACTCAGAGTCTTATCCATTGGGTATTAGGAGTCAAATATACTTCTCAAAAAATATATATTTTATAGAATAACTTCCATACAAACACTACTCTTTGAAAGTTTTATCAATTTGCTAAGAGAGTAGAGATTCATATCGAAGTGATAACATGACCATTAGTTGATCCTCCATGAAATTATTCCATGACTCTTTTTTGTTGGTCATCTTTCAAACATTTTAGGAGAATTCCATCCAAGTTTATTTTGAACAACCCTTCAAGTATCAATACATATTTTAAAGTATGAAGTTTGTATCTCCTTTTTGATATGAATTCAAGTCAAGCAGGCATACTCCAATTTGGAAATACCTAATAATATGATAAATACAATCAGAATAAGTAGTGTGTACTATCTCCACTTGATCTTCTTCCACTACCTGACAAGTTGTCACTTCGGTCAATGTTGAATCTTTTGTCAATCCTTGGCACAAATCCCTACCTCTTACTAGCTTGGTGGGATGTATTTCTACATCATATTCTTGGATCTTAGTAATCCAACCAGCACTTTTATCACTGAAGTCACCTTGTAAGATAAAACTTCTTACATCTGGATGAACCACATACACCAGGGTTTTACTCTGTACCAGATATTGTGTGAACTTATTTAGTGACTTTACCACAAAAAACACTTGTCTTTCAATGAACTTATATTTGACCTAATAATCATGTAATATATGGCTCCACAATAACACAGGGTGTTCATCCCCTTGATCATATTTCTAGGTAAGTACCGAGGCATAACTCTCTTCCGCTCCATATGCGTAAAGAATAAAATCTCTACTAAAATCTGGGTTCACCAAAATTGGAGTTGTTGCAATGGACTGCTTGATGACCTCAAAAGCTTCTTTCCTGATCTCAATCCACTTGAACTCAACCTTTTTCTTGAGTAGTTTAGATATAGGCCTCACCTTCTCTGCAAAATCATAAATTAATTTTTTGACAAAGTTAATTTGGCTTAGGAAATACTGCAAAGTCTTCTTATTCGTAGGCAAGGGAAGAACAAGAATTGCTCTAATCCTATATGGCTCTATGGCCATACCTTCCTTTGATACCACATGACCCAATATTTTTTCCTCATGAACTACAAATAATGACGTCTGAGGATTGAGTGAAATGCCAAATTCTCTTCACTTCTAAAAAACTTGTTCCAAATGAGACAGATGATCTTTTTTATCATGAGAAAATATAGTCATGTCATCTAGGAAAAATCAGAATAACTTTGTTAATAAGTGTACCAAAGGCATAATCCATGGCCCTCTAAAATGTAGCTCCTGCATTGGACAACCCAAAAGGCATTCTTTGGTAGGCAAATGTACCCCATTTTGTGGTAAATATTGTTTTGTACTGATCCTCATCCTTTACCCAAATTTGGTTGTATCCAGAGTAACCATCTAGTAGTGAAAATCTCTCTGCCCCTACCACTACCTGTAATATTTGATCAAATTGTGGGAGGGGGTAGTGATCTTTGAGGGATGCTTGATTCAGATTTCTAAAATCCACACATAAGCATATATCCCCATTCTTCTTTCTTATGGGTATCAAATTGGCTACCCACATGGAATGTTTTATTGGATATATTATCTTAGCCTTTAACAACTTTAAAATTTCTTCTCTCATAATGGCCTCTATCCTTAGATTGAAAGGCCTTTGTTTATGCCAAAATGGTTTTGCTTCAGGCTCTAACTCAATAGTATTTTGGGTAATCCTTTTGTCATACACCTTGAGGTCCTCATATGACCAAGCCACAATGTCTTGGTACCTCAAGCATAAAAATTTAATATCTTCTGCTTCCTCAGGTGAACATTGGATTCCAAAATTAAGCTTCTTTTCTATTTTGACCTCTACTTCTTTATAGATCCTTTCGTTGAACTTCATGGCTTTGACCTTCTTTCTATCCTGATTATCGAATAAACTTTCAAGGGTGACCAACCCTCTTGGGATATGATTGTTTCTTAGTTAGATAAAGTCTTTCTGATCCATTTCTTCCAATTTCTCCTCTTGTACCATTTAGAGACATGCCTACCTTACCAAAAAGTCAAGAATTTGTTCATCACTTTCAAAAACCTACTAGAAAATCTGCTTGTCTGGTACTGTAGGCCTAAAAATAATTTTAATTCCCTTGGTCTTCTTGGTTCCAAAGTCTACATAAGGGTTGAAGTTGACCCCCTTTGTTGCTAATGAATCAACCAGGGTATTATTTTCTCTGGGTACAAAGCTTAAATTTAGGGCATCAAATGATTCCATAAGGTCCCATACCCTATTTCTGTAATATTTTAAGTAATGGTGCTTAATGCTACACATATTCCTTACTTGGTGAACTATCAACTCAGAATCACCATATATGTTCAGAATATTGATACCCATACTCTCTGCTTGTATTAATACAATACACGGGGCCTCATATTCTGTAGCATTGTTGGTACATGACCATGTTAGTCTGTAAGAAAAATTATTTTTCCCTTATGATTGTGATTGAAGGACTACACCAGCTCCTACACCATTTTTGCATTTGACACCATCAAAGTGCATAACCCATGTTTCTTTGTATCTTAGGGATTTATTGGATATATCAGGGAGTTTCTTTTATGATTCAGTTGTGATGCTATATGTACCCATACCAGTTCCAAATTGACTATAATATTCTTTGAAAGGCAACTCATCTTCAATGTCTAACTCCTCAATGTTTTCTACTAGCTCAAATTCCTCCAAAGGATTAATATTGCACATATCTTCTTCAATATTCTCAATATGATAAGCCACTGGTTTCTCAGGTGTTATCCTTATCCTTTTTCATTTGAAATGGATTATCATGCTAGAATAATCCATATACATACATACTCTTAGCTTTACAATAAACTCTCTTGAGAGGCATAATCCAAAATAGGGTTCTAAGCCCACCACAACTATTTCTTGCACCAATGTCACCTTAGGGGCTCTGTGCAACCTCATCAGTACATATTTAATTACTCCAACTATCTTAACAGGTGTCCCATCTAGTTGTAACACTCTAGGACAAGATCGGGTATACTCCATACCCATCTCTTCATAGACCGCTTTAGGCATTACTATAGTTGATGCTCCTGAGTCAATCATACAATTTTGGACTACCCAACCTTCTATTCTTAGGGATATATAGAAAGGAGGAGGCTTATTATTTAGCACAATAGGTGTCATTTCTTTCTTTTCTGATGGCATACTAAGGATTGTGGTGGCCAACCTATTCTATGGATTTTTGTTGAGGGAAGCTTTAAGCAAGTCAATCTGACCTGGAATGAATAGAGTGTCATATAGGCTAGCTTTTGAGGGGATTCTCTTCATTTCTTCAACAATGTTGTACTCATATTTAGTCAAAAAGGGTTTTTCCAATCCTCTTTTCGTGTCACCATATCTTCTTTTATGTTGTTGGGTGGCTTCTAACCTTTATCTTTTAGTAATAGAGGGGAACTTAAGCATTTCTTGATGTTCATATTTAGATCTCATTTGGTCTCCCTCTATTTCCCATTCTGGTCTCTTTGTAAGAGAATATGTCTTCTCTTTTCCATTAGCTTGGGGAATAGGGAAAGTGTCACTACCTTGAAGAGGGGAGTCAGCTTTCTTCTGAGAAAGGACTTGGAAATGATCCATTTTTTGTGGATCCACTTGTAAAGTTTTCTTTCCAAACCTTGTCATAATAGCTATTGGAATTTCTTCATCAATATATTTTCCAGCCATGATCTGATCTAATTTCCATAATATATTGACTCTTCCCTTTTGATTCCTCTTAGCTTGATCCATAGCTTGTTGAACATCGTATTGATACATTACACAAGACTATGAGTCATGGGATCATTGCATACTAAGCATCAAATATTTGCAATAGTAGTTTCCAAAAAGCATTCTGGCTCCTCATATGTTGCATTCACCCTAACCCTAGTACCATTACTGGGACCAGGTCTCTGATATTTGTTTACATATGGGAATATCCTCTGTTGTGACCTTTCCTGATCTCTTTTTTCCATTGAATTCATTATGTTACTCAGGGTTTTCAAGGTATTTTGTATATCAAGGATAGCAGAAAGCTCCTGAGATCATTGAGAAGGAAGGGGAGGAAAATGGGGTGTAGAGAATATAGGCTTTGGTAGAGGAATGGTATTCATTTGTGGAGATGGAGATGACAGAGAAATTGGGTCCATGTGTGATTGAATTTGGCTACTAGTGGTTTTTGGGTTATAAGGCAACACAGTTTTGGGGGGAAGCCTTCCTACATTAATTAGGATACTTTTAGAATGAAAAACTGCATTATAAACTTGGGGGAAGATTTCTACTCCTGATTGTTGTTTTTGCAGCCCTAATTCATATCCAAGAGCTCAAATATAATACATATAAGACAAACATGTAGCCGGTATGGTAGTGGGGGGAATTCTTTTCCATGTTCTACTAAATATCAAATTAAATTCTGAGATAGTTTCTTACTGGTTTTTCTGCATAGATGTAAACTGATTAAGCAGAGAAAAAGGATCAATAGATTCATTAAATTATTCTATGAACGGCTTAGCCAATGCTTTCCATGAAGAAATATAATTGTCTTCTGGAGTTCTAAACCAATGTAATATATTTCCTCTGAAGGATAGGGCTAGAATTCTAACACTAATATTTTCTTCTTTTATGTTGTGGATTACTTCCAGATTCAAGATATCCTAACAATGCTCATAAGATATTTTCCTAGATCCATCATAGGTGGGAATAGCCTTAGATATAGCCTGGGAAATGACATCCATTTGGTCCAATCTAAGGGGACCGATTGTGTTCCAGTCGGGGTACTTCTGTAATGGCTGATTGGAAGCCACATTTTATGCCATATTTTTGGTTGTAGGTATTCTTAGGGGAACTATTGGATTTTCTTCTAGAATCTCTTCTTCTTCAAGAAAATCTTGATCCAAACTTCTAGCAACAACAACCCCTCTTTGAGGTAACTCACAATAAAATAAATAATTAGGGTTGTTCCTCTTGAAAGACCTGGTATACATGAAATGCCATTGGTCTACAAGTATAATTCATTTTATGGGTCTAATGACCAGGGAGTCACCAGGTGAACTTTATTTTCTTCACTTATAAGTTCAATACAATTCACCAAATATTGATTCCTTCAGGTTGAGATATCTATACTTATTAGATGGGTTTCGTGTTCCTTGTGAACTACTCCCACCAAGTGTGCCAAAAACTATTGGGCACTGAATTGCACCAATTTTTCACTTGACACTACGACTGTCTATCTTCCTATTTTTTGTCCAAGCTTGCACCTGATAGCTACAACTCAACACTCAATATTGGATGGACCAAAATAGGGGTTTTCGATCCAACCTCCATAGTAGGCTGGTTCCTTGTCAACTTATCATATTTTTGACACAATTATGCTCACATAGGATTTGAGGTTTAGGGTAAGAGAATATTAGGGTTAGAGAAATGTGAATAATAGTGGATGGATAGGTTAAAATCATTGCACTACCATGGAAAGATCCCAAAAAACTATATCAAATATATATACTCAGACCAACATTATCTCAAATTATATTATCTCTTATCTATTAAAGCACAATAGAGAAATATTGTAGCAAGCAATTTCAATATCTAGGCAATGATAATCCAAATAACAAAATTCACCAATACCTATATTTCATAGAAATGTACTCCCTAACAACATAGAACAAACTCATAAGTAGATTTCAATTACTGTAACAACTAGTAATCCATTAATTAGGCACAAACTAACCATTAAAGCATTTACAAAAATATAACTAAAGAATCCAAACCTTCGATATTCAGTATGAGAACATAGATTTGAGGTGAATATCAATGTTATGCTCCTTCCATTAGCTTTTTAGGAATATTTACAATAGCATAGGCAAACATGCTAAATTTGACCCCTAAAAATGAGGGTTCGACCTCTACTTATAGTTTTGCAAAATTAAAATAATCAAGAAGCATTACAGTGATCTTATTTTGATAGCACAATAGAAAGATCTAGCTGGCATTAGCTCAATGGTTCATGCTTTGAGAAATCTACCAAAAGAAGGTCTGCCATGGTATCTTGGGACCTCTACAACTTACTGGTCACTCAGTGAAATTGGAGTTTCGAACATTGGAGATCATGTATTTCCATTGACTCTTATTGGGAGTTATTTGCCACCATTGATCTATAACTACCTCTAGTTCAATCTTCTGGAAAAACTTTGATGCTTCATATTCTAACTGACTGTTACAATACCAGTGCAAAAATATCCTTTAAACATCCAATATTCATCGACATAACCTCCATCATTGATTCTCCTTATCGTACAGTTCATATCCAATTCGAATTAAGATTTATCAAAATGGCGAGGAGAATAAAGTGCCATCCCACTTTAAAATCTTGATGAAATCATATTTCTACATCAAAAGCAACAAAATATCCAATCTAGATACCTAATATCTAAACATCGAATCCGCACTTAGTTATTTATAATACATCATATTATGTATCATCTTCTTCAATCCGCATTAGAATTTTGATTACGTCATCCTTTCCCTATTTCTTTTGTGGATTTCATTTTAGGTAGAACAAGTGCATAGGCATATAATCACCGATCTAGGCTCGCCATGGTGTGAGGTCACTCCTCCATTCTGGATAAACTTCATGATAAAACATATCACCATTTCAGGTCCAGATTTAGTAATATAACCCTTTGTCATGAATCCAAACTTTTATCATTCCATTGTCCCACCTTGCCTTCATTCTAGAAAGGAGACACTTCATTCATCCTCTGAATCGCCAATCCACACTTCTTAACCACTAACATCATCCTTTCCTTGAAACTTTTATGAATTTGAGAGTAGCGCTAATACGGAGCCGAGCAACAAAATAATTTTCCAAAATTGAGCATTCCCATACTTAGCCACTTGCAAAGACGCCAATCCACATTCTTTCATTGCTAATGTCATCATTTCCTTGGAAATTTTGTGGATTTTGATATCGCCCAGAATCGCTTCAAGCATGAAAAATTCACTATTTGTTGGACGGGTTCATATCTTCTATCCCGGATCTACTTCAAAGTGCACTACAAGGTATGCAGAATGATGACTCTATCACTTAGGAAAAATTCTACAAAATTTTACTAAGTATGTGGCCATTTTCGGCCTACAGTAACCCATTTGAAGGATGCACTTGATAATGGCCATGCCATTGAAATGACCACTACATGTACCATCATGAGCTTGTGAAATCACCCAAGCTGATCCTTGGGGTTCAAGGCAATGAAGGATAATTTCATCATAGCTACAATGATACAAGATATCTCCTAGCAAGATATATCTAGTCACTTTTTTCTTAAAAGTACTTTTTGTGATATGCGACAATCCCTGTGGTATTACTCCAAAATTAAGGAAATCATGTAATTGTGATAACCAATCTTGATAAGCAATGGCTTTGACTTTCTGGATGACATTTTTCCACTGCAATTTGACTTGCATGAACATAGATTGGGAAATAAACTTATGGAGAATAGTAGTACCGTTATCTGTAGGACCTTGTGAGATCAAATATCCCCAAGGTATCTTATTTAGAAAGTCTCTAGCTCTATAGAACCACTCATGGTTTGGTTCTATATGAATCATGTGGACTGATTCATGAATTTCTTAAGCCTCACATCGTATCATGGATTGAGATAGAATTTTTACTTGGATGGTAGTGAAGTCAACAGACGACTTCTAAGGGATTAAGGATCCCATTCACACCATAGTGTCTACAAATTTATTGGATGTTCAAGGATTTTGTGTTATGATGTCTTGCTCATCATGTACTACAAAGGATTTTGTTTTGATATTACATACATCAAATGAATCAACATATAGTGGCGCAACTTATTATTTGCAAAGAACACTGCTAAGCACAACTTTTCTACGTATGCATATTGTAGCTCATAACTAACTAGGGTTCAACTGATGTAGTATATTGCCTACTCTTTGTCTTGCATGTTCTTCTATACTAGCATGGTTCCCAGTGCAAAGTCTATGGTATACATATACAACAAAAATGGCACATCTGGTCTAAATAAAGCTAATATTGGTGATGATGCCAAGTATTGTTTGATTTTAGCGAAGGCTTTTTGATAGTATTCATCCTAGTTAAATGGGATCCCCTTGTGTAGAAATTGATTCATGGGTTGACATTTATCTAATACCTACATGATGAAGTGCTTTATAGATGCTACCTTGCCCTGTAGGCTTCTTAATTCCTTGATGTTTTTGTGGGACACATTTCTAATATAGCCTTGACCTTCATTGGGTCAACTTCAATCCCTCATTTAAAAATTATGAATCCCAAGATTTTACCTAAAGTTACATCAAATATGCATTTCTTGGGATTCAACCTGATATTGTGCTCAATCAGATGATAGAAGACTTTCCTTAGGACATCAGCGTACCTTCAAATAGAAATGAATTGGCTAGTAAGTCATCGATATAATATTCTAAGATTTTATGCATATAGTCATAAAAAATGTATGTCATAGCCTGCTAATATGTGGCACCAACATTTTTTAGGCCAAATGGAATAACTTTATAGGAAAATTTTCCCCATGGAGTGGTGAAAGTGAATTTTTTTATATTCAGGTTTAATCCAAATCTGGTTATAACCAGAAAAACCATCCATTAGAGAGAGCATTCATGATCTATAGTTGCATCTATATTAGGCAACAAAAATGAATCCTTGGGTGTTGCCTTATTGAGGTCCCTAAAATCAGTGCATACATAGATTCTTCCATCAAGTTTTCCTATGGGTACCATGTTTGATACCCATTTTGGATATTCGATGACCATCAAGGTGATGGTTGGATGCATCTTCCTAAGTTTTTGTTTGACCAATTTCTTGCTAGGGTCCAATGAAAGGTTATGAGTAACCAATTTTGGATCTAGTCCTAGAATGTCCTTATAGGTCCAAGAAAAGAGATTAGGTCTCTCTTTAAATAGAGAAATGAGGTTGGTGCACTCCTCAAGATATAAGCTCTCTCTAAATTTAACTTTCTTTGGATTGGTGATATCATCATTGATATCCACTTTAAAGGTTTCCTCTATTGACATATGTGATCCCTCCTCAAGCTGGTGAGGCGTAGGGATCAAATGGATTTCATATGCTAGGTTTAAAGGTTCCACAAAATTAGGATCTACCTAAGCATAAAAGAAATCATGTGCACAACCTAGCATAAAATGGAACAATTACAACATTTCTTCATGAGAATAAATATTTAGGCTCTAAGAGTTCATTTATGTGGTAAAAATCAATGGCCTCATGATTGAGGTACAAAGGTTTTTAAGGGTTGAATGGATTGTGAAGTGGAGTGGTCAGATCGATGGAGATCATGTTGATGGAATGGAAGAAATCTCCAGGACTACATGGATGACATTCACTATTTTAGATTATTTTCCATGCTCTAGATGTGGCTTAGGTGGTATGGGAATCACCAGGTCTGCTCTAGGAATAGACACAACAATTGGATCCTCAGAAGGAAGAAATTGCCTTAAATTTATAGGATTAATAAAGGATATATGATAGATCTACACTTATTTTTTGAATTGTATAATGGTAGGGGTTAGACGAGGTCATAGAATTAATGTTCTTCAGAGACATTTTTCGCAGGACTGCCCAAACTATCAAACTCGTTTCGGCCATATCTCACTCATCCGGACTCGGATTGAGCTAAAATTTTGAGGGTAGATGCCTGAAAAACCCTAGAACATCTCCACCAATTTTCATATCATTTGGAGCAACACAGATCCTAGCGCATCCCTATGTGTGAACGACATATTTGGCAAGCGGCTATGCGAGGGTTTCATCTAGGTTGAGTGCAAGCAGCTCCAGAGGTTGGTTTTTAGGGCCTTCGGGCCCTAGCGGCCAATATTTTTGTGGTTTATGCTCAATATTTTAGCAGGAAATGTTGCAGGGGATACAATATGGGTTAGAAATTTGTCTTTCAACAGATCATACTATGAACTTGAGTGACAACGGCTTCCAATTTGCTGCACAAAAGAAAAGTGAAAACCATACCTTTCCACGGCGTCTAGGGCAAGGATTAAAGAGATCACGAAACAAGTTTCAAGCAGTTGATCAAAAAATGGCTCATATCTCAAGTGAATCCGGTGCTAAGGTGCACCCACAAAATAATTCTACTGTGAAAACCCCTATCAAGGGTAAGAATTTTGAAGACTCGGTCCCAAAAATGAATTTTAGGGATGCCCTTCGTGGTGGACAGCCTCAGCCCAATGCTAATATCAATATTAGGGCTTCCCATAAACCTCTAAGAATGCCTAAGATTGATCCCGGGAAAATGGAGTCAGGATGTCTTAAAGCGGTTGATGGAACTCCTATTGTTAAGCTTGATATGGGTAACATTCAGACTGGCATTGAAGATTTGGAAAAAAGAGGACTAATTTGTCGGTTCGTGGGTTTTCATTCAGAGTCTATCTGCTTTCAAAGTCTAGGCTGCAAAAAGCTGGAAAACTAAAGGTGAGTTACAAATCTCTATTTATCCAAATGGTTATTTTCTTGTTTTATTTGCTAATAATGAAGATAGAGAGAAAACTTTTCAAGGGGGTCCTTGGTTTTTTGGAAGGGCGGGGCTTTTCATGAAGCCCTGGCATACTAAATTTAAAGCCAAAGAAGAGATGCCTTCTATAGCTCCCATGTGGGTTAGACTCTTTGGCCTCCCTATTGAATTTTGGAATCCTACTATTTTTTCTTCAATTGGAAACTCTTTAGGAACTTTTATGATGATTGCTGATTGTACTCAAAATTTTGAACATATTATTTATGCTCGGATTTGTGTTTTAATGGATTTTGACAAACCCCTACCTAAAAATATCACATTACAATTTGGGGAAGACACTTGGGAGCAAGTAGTGGACTATGAGAACATTCCTTTTCGTTGTAGAATTTGCCATGAATATGGTCATTTGGCGAGTGCTTGCCCAAATAAAATTCTTGATCAAAAGAAAGAAGATATAAACTCAGCAGGTTTCCAAATACCTAAGAAGAAGAACACTCAGAAAAAACCAGTTATGAAGGATCAATCAAAGTCATCTGCTAATATGTTTGAAATCCTTTCCACAAATGATGTCCCAAGTGAGGAAGAGGAAATAATGGAAACTAAAATCTTAGAAACACAATTTAAATATGAAGGGAAGAACTCGAGAGACAAACCAACAAATCAAAGGTTTTCAACAGAAAAAAAAGGAGAAAATTTACACAAGAAAAACAATATTTCAAATGTCAAAACTTCAAATAATGCAAGTCCCAATATAGACTCTATTGAACCATCTAGTAAAATTTTGGTTGTGTACGAGCATTCTTCAAGGTTAGAAGTCATCTCGATTCAATTGGAATAAGTCAAGAAATAGGGAAAAAAAATTGAAGATGGATTCTAATCAAAAAGTAGGTCGCAAGACCAATCAATATCATATGGTAAAAGAAGGTGAAAATCTTGTAGAGGAAGGTAAGATTAATGCCCTTCCCAACTTTTTTAGCCCTGGTATTAATGAAGATCATCACTTGGAATATTAGAGGACTCAAAGGGAGTCTTTCAAAACAAAATGAAATTAGAAGAATGATTCAGGTAAATCATCCACATCTTGTTTTCCTTCAAGAAACAAAGATGTCAATGGAGGATATGGACTTAATTGCCGGTAAAATTTGGCCAGCTGGAAAAGTGGTTTCCCTCGGTTCCCAAGGGACTTCGGGTGGCATTGCTTGTCTTTGGGATCCAAAAGAGGTAGTTATTCACCATATGGTTGGCAGTTGGGGTTTGTTGGCTATAGCTATTCAAAGTAGACATTCCAACCAGATTATGCTCTGCATTACTGTTTATGCTCCGACTTCTTTGGAGGAAAAAAGAAGACAGTGGAAGGATATTACTCATATTATCTCTCATTTTCCTAAAGCTTGGATCTTGATCGGAGGAGATTTCAATACCATCCTCTCTCTGGATGAGAAAATGGGGGAAATAGAAATTTGGACAAAAGCATTGACCTCATGAGCGAATATATTGCAAACCTCCATCTTGTGGATATCCAACCGAGATAATGGCCTTATGACTTGGTCTAACAGAAGGCAAGGCTTAGCTTGTATAATGGAGAGATTGGATAGGTTTTTGCTCTCTAAAAATTTCTTAATCCATGGTCACATTCCTAAAGTGAAGACTCTTAATAATGTTGGTTCGGATCATTGGCCAGTCATGGTGGAAATGTGGAAAACCAATGTGAGTTTCTCTCCTTTTCATTTTCAATTAATGTGGCTTAGAGACATTTCCTTCGGACCTCGTGTGCAACAATGGTGGAAGGAAGGTAAACCTAGGCATGGGACTAAGATGTTCTATTTTGCCAAAAGACTGCAATACATTAAATCCAAAATCAAGACTTGGAACTAGAAAGAGTTTGGGGATGTTCATAAAAAAAAACATGAAGTTATTGCTCATCTTGAAAATTTGAATAAGAAAATCCGTTTAGATGGCCTCACAGAGAAGAGAAGTGCAGATGAAATTAAACTCACAACTCGAGTTAGAGGAATGGGAAAAAAGAGAAGAAATCTTATGGAAGCAAAAATCTAGAATTCAATGGCTCAAAGAAGGAGATCGAAACACAAATTTCTTCCACAAATATCTTCTAGCTCGAAGATCTCACAACTTTATTTCTTCCTTAAAATCAGATTATGGAGATGTTGTTTATACTTGGGATGGCATGAACTCTATTGTTGTTGATTACTTTTCCAATATTTTTGTTGCTACTCCCCTTGACTCAGCTTCACAATATAATGTTCTTCAAGCAATCCCTTCTCTTATCACTTCTGAGGAGAACTCTATTTTGATTGCTCCTGTTACTATCAATGAGCTTCAACAAGTAGTTTTTAAAATGCAAAAGGGAAAACCCCAGGTCTTGATGGTTTTCCTATTGAGTTCTACCAAGAGTTCTGGGATATCCTTCATGTTGATTTATTAGAGGTGGTGGAAGAAGCCAGGAAAGCCAAAGAAATTTTGAAGGTTATCAATAAAACTTATATTACTCTTGTTCCAAAAGCTCAAGAGGTTGATCATATCTCAGCTTTTAGACCTATTGCTTTATGTAATGTTCTTCTCAAAATCATTACTAAAATCATGGCGAGAAAGGTTGAAGCCTCTTTTGCATAAGATTATTTCCCCAGAGCAAGGGGGTTATGTGGAAGGACGTCAAATAGTAGATGAGATAGTTCTTGCTCAGGAAGCCATCCATTCCATGGATATGCAAAATTCTCCTTCCATGTTCATTCGGTTAGACTTATCCAAAGCTTATGACAAAGTGGATTGGCACTTCCTTATCAAAGTTTTGAGGCAATTTGGTTTCTCTAAGGATTGGATGGATTGGATTATGGGATGTATCTCTTGAGTTTCCTACTTAGTTCTTATCAATGGTAGGCCTTCTCAGTCTTTCCCAACTTCTAGAGGTATTAGGCAAGGTGACCCGCTATCCCCTTATTTATTCATCATTCTTGTTGAATGCTTGGGTAGGACTATAACCAAAAAGAGGGAAAACAAAACCCTTGAGGGAGTTACCATTGCTCATGGAGCTAGACCTATCTCTCATCTTCAATTTGTGGATGACTCTACTCTTTTAGGTAAAGCTACGGTTAAGGAAGCTTCTAATATTAAGCAAATCATTAGCTATTTTTCTAAGGCTATTGGGCAGTTGATCAATGAAGACAAATCTAAAGTTATTTTCTTTCACTGCTCTACTAGACAGGAATCCATGGTCTTGGATAAACTAAGATATAAGAAGACCTCTCTTCCAATCACTTATTTAGGTATTCCCATAAATATTCAAAGGCAAAAAAATAAAGATTGGAATTGGTTGTTGGACAAAGTCAAGAAGAAAATTGGAAAGTGGACCAACAAGTGGCTTTCTTATGGGGGTAGAATCACCTTGGTAAAATCAGTCCTTCAAGCTATTCCTATTTATGTTTCTTCCATTTTGAATATCCCAAAGGTTGTTCTTCGAGAATTGGATCAAATCAGTCATCGTTTCCTTTGGAGTGGTACTAAGGAGAAAAGAAAATGGGCCTTGGTGAAATGGGATACTTTATGTCTTCCTAAGAGTGAAGGGGGTTAGGATTACGGTCTTCAATTAATAACAACAAAGCTTTAGCTGCTAAATTATATTGGAGGATGTTGCATAACCCCAATGCTCTTTGGGCCAATAATCTCCGTGCTAAATATCTTGAGAACAAAAGTCCTGAAGACCTTGTTCGCTATCAACTTCCTACCAAAGGTTCTCCCATTTTAGCAGTTCTTAAGACTGGTGAGGATTTGATAAAGAAAAAATTATTTTGGATCATTCATAATGGTCAACATGCAAATTTTTGGACAGATTCTTGGGATGGTCACAAGCCTTTGATAACTCGGTTTCCCGATTGGAGGCCTTGGATGGAGGAGCTTCACCGAGCTAATTGGATAAAGGTGGCTAATTATTGTCGGTACCATCCTGGTAATTCAAAGGTTGGTAGATATTGGATCCCTATTGAGGACTGGCCTATTCAAATCCCAGAAAGGCAAAGACAAGATATCCAAGGCATCCTTCATATGAGATCCCTCTCTTGGTCCCATGAAAAAGATTGTTTTGGATGGAACAACACTACTAAGGGTGAGTATTCGGTTGCTCAAGGTTATTTGACCTTATGCCATAATAATCCCAACCATTCTATGACATATTTTCTCGATTGTGGGCTCAAAAGCTCTGGCCTAAGGTGAGGTTCTTTAATTGGCTTTTATTGCATCGTAGGGTGCTTACTGGTGAGCAACTTATGAAGCGTGGTTTTCATGGCCCTTTTAGATGTGAAATGTGTGAAGAGAATGTAGAAAATATCAACCATATTTTTATTGAGTGTACTTTAGCCTCTGAGCTATGGAGGAGAATGGCCACTTTACTTGGCTTACAGTGGTCCAATTTTTTTACTTTTGAACAGCTTTGGAGGGATTGGCCTAATCAAGAGGGTGTTGATCATTTTATTAGGGAGTTAGTTTGGATGGGTTCTACCATTCTTCTTTGGAATATTTGGAATGAAAGGAACAACCGAATTTTTAATCAAGATAGGAAGGATATTCACTATATTTGGCAAAAGACCATAGCCAACTTAGTTGAATCAGTCCATCATCTCCTTAATCACCCCCAAAACTCCCACCAAATATGGGATCAAGTGATGCAAAGATTGAAGATTAAACCTTCTAAGGGCAACCAACTTAAAGGGAATGTGAGTATTAGTAAGATGGATAGGAATAGAAATTGGCAACCTCCTCCTAAGGATTTTGGAAAAGTCAATACTGATGGAGCCTCTAGAGGGAACCCTGGAAAAGCCGGTGTGGGAGGAATTGGTAGACTTTCGGATGGCTCCCTGGTTTTTACTTTTGCTTGAGAATTTGGGTATTCTTTCCAATAACCTTGTTGAGGGGTATGGTATCCTCGAGAGGCCTTCGGGAGGCTACTAAGGTTGGATGGGAAAAGGTGTTAGTTGAGTCGACTCTCAACTTATGATTAATCTCTTGAAGACTCCTTCTAAGAATCATAAGGTGGATTGGAGAATAAAAAGAATTATTGAGAAGATTCGGTTAATCCAGGATGGGATTTTTGAAAGTTGATTACAATCATGTGGTCGAGAGATCAAAACAAGAGTGTTGATGCTTTAGCTAATTGGGCTTTGGACAAAGGTGATCTTACTTGTTATGGCCACCCTCCTATATGGTGGGCTTCTCAAATTAGGGAAGCTCTTCTTTCTATCATTTCTTTGGATGGCTCCAGTTCTGAAGGTACCTAGTTTCTTCTTGTTTTTTTTTTGCTTCTCTTTGGTTCATTCAGTTTTTTTAGTTCCCTAGCTCATTCTATTCTTTATTTTGTTTCCTCTGTTGATTCTTGCCTTAATAGTCTTCTGGTCTAGATAGGTCATTGTTTTGTTCATTTTTTATTTCTTTTTTCCTTTTTGTTTTTTTGTTTAGTTTTTTAAGGTGGGTGGGTTCTTTTGTTTTGTTTTGTTTTTGTGTTCTTTGTGTTGTTTTTTGTTGTTCTTGTGTTTTTGTTGTTTTGTTTTTTTTTTTATTGTTCTTGTGTTTTTTCGTTCTTGTTCTTGGGTTTCTCTTTGTTTGTGTTATTTCGTGTTTTTATGGGTGAGTGTTTTCTATGTTTTTTGTTTTTTGTTTTTATTGTCTGTTGTTGGTTGTTTTTTATTTTTATTTTTGTTTTATTTTTTAATTTTTTAGGTTTTGGTTGTGTTTATTTTTCATGTTTTTTTTGGTTATGTCTTTGTAGTGTTCTGTTGTTTTTGTCTTGTTTGTGTTTTGTTATGTGGTTCTTGTGTTTTTCTATGTGGTTTGTGTTGTGGTTTCTTTTATCTTATTGTGCGTGTTTGGTTGTGCTTTTGTTTTTGACACACTCAAGGAGCATGTTTTTTATTTTATTTTATTATTTTTGTTGTTATTTACTTATTTTTAAATTGGTTTTGTGTGTTTGTTTGCTCCTTGAGTATGTCAAAGGTGGTAGGCCAGGTCCGAGTCCTGGGCATTTTTGGTGGAATGGATACCCCTGCCTCCTTGGGTCTTACCCGAAAGTGGCATCCCTTTTGGGATGTTTTCCAAAAAATAATAATAATAAAGGATATATGATATATCTCTTCTATGTTCACTAGTCTCCTTTAGATGGGAGGACCTAGGAAGACTGCATGATAAATTTATTCCATGTCCATAGGCTCCCTAAGATGATGTAGATGTTGAGGCCCTAGGTAGGCCATATCTGTTTCATCCTCATATTCCTCATCATATGATAAATACTCACCATCATCTTCTTCAGAGTTATGCCCTGATTCATCTTCTTCAGAAGTGGATTCTGAATCAAACTCTTCATTTAAGCTAGGGCTATGAGGTTCAATGCCAACTTCATCAACATACTCATTACTTTTGATAACCTAGTCTATCCTTGGGATGCTTTCTAGGGTAGCCTCCATAGAAATATTCTCATGATATACCAAGGGTGGCTCTATGGTAACCATGATCATAGGCCAATTTCCCCTCTACATGTATGAAGGGTTGGGGTGATAGGGATTCCAATAAATGTCATCCCCAAGGCTAAGTTTAGGTGATCTAGAGATATAGCTAATAACTCATCCTAACCTCTAATGTGATAACCTAGACCGAACCTATCAATCGATAATTGGTATTATGGTTGATACGAAGTTCTATGCCCTTGCTCAAATAAACCTAATCCGTAACCATGCCAATGGTAATGATAAAAATACCTAAGGGTATACTCTGGGTTTGATAGATAATGAATATTTATGATAAAAGGTTCATCATCATCTTCTTCCATGGGCAAGCGATCTGTGAGTTGATCCAAACCCCCATAGATGAAATTTATTTGATTGGGTGGCACCCCTAGTGGTACCACCATCCCAATAGGAAAATGATGAGCTTGAGGCCTACCCATATCCTGTATAGATTCTATGATCAGTGTAAAAGTTACGTTTTGCACTAGGTATTCAGCTAACCCGAGGTTGACTAGGTGAATTGTCACCTACGATGCAGATGATGTGGTTGATGACATAGGTGAGGCAGGTTGAGGTACCTCCTCGACTATATTTTGTAAGTTTTCCTCCTCCATAGGATTTGGAATCTTGGTAGTTGCAATGTTGGGGATTACCCTAGGTTCCTTTTCACCTAACACTACCTTTAGCTTCTGATCATTCTTTAGCTTTGTCGATGTTGTAGGCTTTTCAAAAGCAGTCATTGTACTAGGGGTTGGTTGTGGTGCCGACGTAGAAGGATCGGCATGCACTAACTTTGACTTACCCATTGGATGTCTGATAGGAGATGTAGGTCTAATATCCAAGTGAGTAGATGGGAGGATGAAGTCTCCTGACAAGTCAACCTGATTGACATATTTAAATGGCTCTTCATCTGATGGGACCACATGTACTTGTCCCTCATGCACATACTTGATGCATTGGTGCAAAATCGAGGGGATGCAACGCATGTCCCTTATCCATGGATGACCTAGGAGAATGTTGTACTGCATAGCACCCTCTAGAACATGGCACATCATCGAGATGGTTTTTAGCCCAACCTAAATAGGAAGGACTATTGTGCCTACTATCGAGCACAATGCATCATTGAAAGCTCATAGCATAAAAGTTGAAGGTACAATATGCAACTTAGGTAAGTTCAGGTGTCCTAAGGCCTTTGTGGTTATTATATTGATTGATGATCCTATGTCAATAAAAACCCACTTGAAGGGAGTGTGGTTCACACATGCAATGATATGTAGTGGTGGGTCCATCTATAGCAGTGGAAACCATTTTGATTTCATGATCATAAAATCGGATCACAAGTTCTTGGCACTATTGCACATGCCCCACAAAGTTAGTGAAAGCTTCGAGATCCTAGGGTTGAACTTCTATGGCTCTTAATATTTCCATTAGTGTCTCCCTGTGCCTAGGATATTGTTGTATGATCTCATATATCGATAATTTTATCGAGGCTATCTGTAGACTCTGGATGAGTCTATTCCTAATTGTTACCATCGATCTTATTGGTGGGTCTTGGCAATGGGTTATGTGCAAGCCTCTACTGAGGTGCATCTTGGATTCGAATGGGTATTGTAGGAGGTTCTGGTTGGTTATACCTCCTATTTCTAGTGACCACATTCACCATACCAACAAATCCTTGAGTAGGTGGATCAATCCACACTTGGTTGACTTGTCTGGCATTGTTCCTTGGTGGCTCATGATTTGGTAAGGGATATTTGAAGATTCCCATATTTTTGTTGTCTAGCACCAAGGGGTTGTCTATCTACAATTGATCCTTATCGATCATATTCTACACCATGTGTTTAAAACCATGGCACACTTCGATGTCGTACCCCTTTTGTCGATGGTATGGGCAATAATGATCTTCTCTAAACCCTTTGGGTTTAGGATGGTTAGGATCCAGCAGCTGCACTTTGGGAAATCAAAGTGCCTTAGCCTCACATAATTGATTGAATATTGATGCCAAAGTCTCAGATAATGGCATAAATTGGTGAGGTGGGTGATGTTCCTTATCTTTGCCCTGCTTCTTATTGCGTTGATTGTACTACGTAGGGGGTGGTTGTGCCTAATAATTTTGTGGTTGCTAGCTTTTATCCCCCTTTGGAAGGTTCAACATGACTTGATTAACATGCATAGGCTTGGCCTGATGATTTTGATTCCTCGTGTTCTTATTGTTCCATTATTTCTTAGTCTAGAGTTTCAAGTCTCCTTCTTGCAACTTGATATCCTCAATGACTTTGGCTTGTGCCAAGGCCTCTTCGAATGTTTGATACTATTGTAGTTGTAGCAATAGTGAAATGTGCTTCATACAACTCTTAGTAAAAATTCATGTTAATTCTATAGTTGGGATGGAGAATGGAAGTTTGGCCATTAATTTTCTCCATCTATTGCCATAGTCTGTGACTGGCTCATCATCGTATTGCTTTAAAGCAACCAGATCGGATAGATTGGTCTTCTTCTTGATGCCAAATGAGAAGCATTCAAGAAAGGCATTCACTAGCTATTCAAAGCTGGTGATGCTATACCTCTTCAGCTGATTGTACCATTCTAGGGTTGGGCCTAAAAGGGTTATCACAAAAGTCCTTAGCAATAAGGCATCATTGTTCTGAATCTGAAAACACAGATTCATGAAACTGGTCACATGTTCTTGTGCATCATCATCACCTCAAAATTTGTCTAGCTTAGGCATCTCAAAATGTTTGGGATACGCCAGGCTAGGGATCGAGGGACACAGAGGTTGATTATGAATCTTGTTGAGGGTAGGATTTTGATAAGCCATCCCTTGTTTCTCAATAGCTTTGATTTTCTTAGCAAGGACTCTGTACGCTTGAGAGGATACAATTTCCTCTTCTCTAAGTGACCTCTATGGTGCAAGCAGAGGTAAATTTCTCTGAGATCAAGATGGATGATTGTGCTCATCATCCACATCTACAGAAGAGGGTTTAGGATATTGCTGATCCTGGCCATCTCTTTTTGATTCCTCGTACTGACTATGCCTAGGCTGGTCTAGTGTTTGATGCTATTGTTGCCTTGGAGTGTGTTGGGAAGTATGATGAGTGTGGTTCTCGACTTGCCTAGGGCGTAGCTCTGGATGTGATACAACACATCTAGTGTTATGCTGCTCCCTATATTCACTAATGGGAGGTAGGTTAGCCCTAGCTAACCTATCCTCTCTCTCTTCATGCTCCTTTTGATCAAGGATGCATTGCTCCCACAAGTGGTGCTCATATAAACATTGTTGAAGCAACATTTATCATTGTGTGTCATCTTGTTCGAGCTGCTCATGCTCTGTGTGCAAATCCTCCAATTGATCTTGGAGTATTTGTTGTCTCTATCTTGAACAAAGCCTACGTGCCCGATCTACACGATCGGCTATGTAGGGTCTTTGGATTTGTAATTATGTATGAGGAGCCTTATGGGTATGAGCTCCAATGGATTGGTCCACTACACTCTTGCCTTTGTCTATAAATACTACATTGGTGTTGTGTTGAGGCCTTTGTTCTGTGCTCGCATGCATGGATGGGGTGCGTGTGCTATAGGAGCATTTTGAACATTCCCCTTGTGCATAGGTATGCCTCTCTCTATCCTCACTACGTGTACTCTCAGAATGAGAGTGAGCAGTAGAGGTCCTACACCCTAATATTCCTAGCACTTGATCTAGTCCATTGAGTTGACTAGTTCTCCAAGGTTGGTTAGGAGGCATACCATTTACCCCAATAGTATTGAGATCTATCACAAACCTCCCAGGTTCGGTGTGGTTTGGAGTCTTTGTGGGTCTATGATCTGATGCAACCCTTTCATCTTGCCCCTCATTGGGTGGATCTTGTCTATGCCTATCTTGTGATGGTGGGGGTCTTGAACCACCCTCATTTCTGTCATGCGAGGATCTTGTATTTTATCCTCTAATTGGGGTGTTCTGATGAGAACCCCCATGAGTTGAGTTATCACCTCTAATGCTAGTTGAACGTCGTTCAAGAGCATTCTATGTGGGAGGTTCAACTTCATTATTTTGTGTGTTGGTTGGGGCATCGGTTTCCACCTCGATCGTGGGTCAAGGGTGGTGACCCCGTGTATTAACCATAGCTTGTGAATTATCTCGTATGTAAGTTTTAAGGCAAACAAAGTATACAGGATGATTATCTCTTTTAAGTTTTCTTTGTGATCCCTAAAATTGTTTAGTGCATTTTGATTTGTTGAGTATACAATCTAACTCTTATCATGTTTTGCAATAGTTGATGTACTCTCTTATATTGTTAAAGGTTTTCACCTATATACTCGCAACGACAAACCCGGTAATGACATCCAGGTTGTCTATCCCTCGAGATATGGAGATGAAATCCATACCCAGGCAAGGAGCATAGGTACTACCAATTCTCACCTAGCACACCATGGTCAGTGATACACCCTCTAAAGAGGAATGCATGCAATTTTCCATGGATAGGATAGTTCTTGAATCAGCCTTGGCCACGAATGGGTCCCGATGATACAATGTCAGACAAGCCAACCGAGTGGTAATAACTTCCACTGTTGGTCTTGATCAACGGGTTGGATGTGAAAGCCCAATGTCACTGATGTTTACTTTGGATCATGGTGTGTGTGTGTTCCTTTTAATTTTGCATTAAGGAAAGATGCATCAAGAAGCATTCATGATTTTTCTCTACATGCCTAGAAAATAACATTTCATTTTCAAAAAAATGCAAGACTAAATGCTCTTTAAAATTTAAAATGTCTAATGCAAAATTAACATGATATTGGCCTTTGATCAGGCCCCAAACAAGAAAACCCTAACACATAGTCTAAATAGGGGCCGCTACTATGTATAGCAGGCAACAGACTCGATCGCTATACAAAGTAGCAGTCAAAAAACCTAGCCATGGGATTTTAGGGTGGCTAACAACATAGGCCGCTGTTCCTAAAAGTGGCTAGCAACAAACATGGAATTTTCACAAATTTACCCTTAAAATTTTGCTATGTTTGCTAATTAATCTGTAATTTGCACTCAGATAGACAAAATAATACAAAAAATGTAGAGAAGACCACTTACCATGGAATCCTCATCTGATGGAGAAATAGGTTGCTAACTATTTTTATCTATGTTTTCTACTGGCCATTGTTGATCAGAGTGGCTGGGATGCTAGCCACTAATGCCATCCATGGCTAGGACTTCTAGCCACTATCGCTCAGAGTGGTTGAGCCTACAATAGGAAAAACATAAAAACACAAGTTAGCAATGCAAAAATAGGGTCGGTTCGATCGTGATCACCACTTGTATAAAGGTAAAAACCATGCATCTACACTATTGCAAGCATATAACAATTTGACAAAGGAAATCAAGTAATCATTTGCACAAATAAAATATATTCAAGAAACGGGGGTGATCTTTTATTAAAAATGATGAAGCTCGATTACAATCTCTCCCTCTTAGGGAGTAACTCAAATTGATACAAATGTTACAATAGTTGAGGCCCCTCAATGGGGAAAGATGCACTTGAATGGTCTTCACTTTAACACCAATTTTCTTGAGGGCTTACTAGGATGCCTCCTTCTCAAATGTCAAGAGGAAGAGTCTTGAAAGATGCTTTGTCTTTGAGAGATCTGTTATCTGCATGTAAGGAAACAACAAAGCACATTAGTAGCACATGAAGCCTCTCATGATGAGGCTGATTTCCAAGAAAGTGCATGAAATAGAGAAAATATGTAAATAATGCATGAACATATATAAAGATGCATAAAGTTACCTAAAATATTGACAAAAAAGCATGAAGCAAAGCTTGAAACATATAAAGGAACCTAAAGATGCATATAATCTTGCAAATTAAGCATAAAGGGACCTAATATATGAAAGCATGTAAAGGAAAGCATGAAGTGCACAAATGAAAGCAAATATGCCTATGAAACTATGAATAAACCATGGAAATGCATGAAATGTGATTAATCTATGCTAAGTTAAGCTAAATGCATGCTAAGAAATATAAATCTATGGCTAAATCGAAGGAGTTTGCATGTCAAACCCTAGCCGCTATAGCTCATAGCAGTTGGCTCTGCTAGCCACTATTGAATCCAATAGCTAAGCCTACAGGCCACTGTTGAAAACAACGACCATGGGAAAAGTGTTCTGCTCTTGAAATCAGGCTTGATGATGCACAATTCCTCCATTGAATTGATGGTCAAGGGTCACCTAGGTGTCTAAACATAGATTTATGATTGAAATATCTTGAATTCATGATGGATTGATGTGGAATGGCAAGCTTGCTCCTCAAGCTGTTGGAAACTCCATTGACACAACAAGTGTCATTCTCCAATTTGATAGCACTTCACTACTCCTCAAGGGTTGTAAAATGGCTCTATAATCCGGTAGAGCTTCGCTACAATGAATTCGGGATCATTATGCCTCTTTGGGGGGTCTATAAATAGACTTCCCCAAATCCCAATCTTGGCTTCTCAAGGAAGCCAAGATCAAGAATTAGTTGGCCTGAGTAGTTGGGAGGAAACCTCTAGAAGCTTCCTAGCCCAAAACCGCTCCAAAACCATTGCAATTTGGGTTGTTGCAACTGATTTTGCTTGGCTCAAGAAGGCTAAGTTTGTTATAGGGCTAGCTGCTCTTGCTCAATGTAGCTAGGGGTAGGCTACCCTTAGCCACTCTGATCATCAATGGCTGGGATCTTAGCTGCTGATGCTATCAGCGACTAAGGCTGTATAGGCCTAGACTACCTAAAATGAGTGGTTAGAACCACTGCTTGGTCTTGGAAAGGTCCAAGCTCATTCATATGGTCTGCAAAGGTGCCCATATGAGTAGTCTCCTAAACATGACGTGTTTTAGGTGTCTACATTATAATAAATGCAATAATTTCTTATTTATTTGTCACTAAAATAGTTGGATATAGTGGCATTTCTCTAACTCACATATAATAAAATATAAATGGTAGTTTATTTATTCAGTTACAACAATTTTTTAACAAATACTTGGATTAATTTAGCATAGTTGATATCTAGGATTTGTCCTTTTTTATAAAAGGGGATTTTATATTTTTTTCTAATACATAAAATTTGTTGTATGATCTTGTAATCCCACTTAATTTAGTATATTCCGTAGGAATATCAAAAGATATTTATTGATATTAACCCTTAATTAGTTATAATTTGTTATGAAGTTAAAATCATTTAGTTGTAGGTAATAAAATATAATTCTAGTTGGATTCCTTTAATATCCCCTGTAAATGCTCCTAATGTATTTTAAAGTTGTTAGACACACTAGGATGAGAAATTAGAGAATAGAGATTAGTACAATTCCAAACCTAAACATAACTAGGATCTTGTAAGAAGTCAAAATATATAATCTTCTTTTAGTCATAATAGAAGCACCATTTTTATCTAGTGAGTGTTGTTAAATAGTTAATTTGAGGGATCAACCCCAAATATTAACAAGAGCAAGGGCCCATATTAGATCATTATGACTAAATTGGTTCCTAATAGGTAGAATTAGGTATGTGTGTTATAATTACTTTCAATTCATTTGATAAAATAATTTCATATTTATGAGTTGTCTAGTTGTTTTATTTTCCTTTCTTGTACTAGTGTTTTACTTTTCTATTAAGGATCCATATTGCTATCTAAGCAATTTTTCTTGGATAGGATTGTACCAATATGGGAATATACATGGATAAAATACCAATTCTAACCTAGGTCGGAAAGTAACCACACTATTCCAAGACATTTCTAAATATTTTCAATGAATCCTTTTTGGTTTTATTTCCTACTTTCCAATGTAGATTGCATTTATTTATTAGGATTTAATAACTTTAGTTAAACAGAGATTACTATTTGCATATATAGTGCTTGGTATCTTTAAATCCTAGAACCTCATATTCAATAATTATATAAATACATTTTTAAGGATTCATATGTATATCTTTCAAGCTCTATATAATTCTATTCATTAAAGAGAAATTCAAGTGCCTCATATTCTAGTTCAACTCCATCCATTGTCTCTATAGGATCTGATTCATTATATTTAATGTCTTCATTTTTTGCTTTAAATTTTTCCTCAAGATGGGAAAATATATTTTTCAGTGGAAAACTTATTAGTCCAACAAAATAGAAACTATATATAATAAGATATTGGGGAGAAACCAAAAACTCACAAACTCTTAGTACTTAAGATGTTGAAAACGCATGTGATCTATCTAATGTTCTATGATGTTGGTAGATATTCTCTTCATGGTTAACATTATTCCCCATTCACATCCATCTTGTGGTTAGCCTCTTGAGGATTGTATGCATGTTCCTAATTTTCCTTTGCAATTGATCTAGAGTATATTCTCTTGGAGAAATGGGATAGGTCCTTAACAAAGTCAAAGAAAATGAGCATTATTATTGAGCTAAGAGTAATTTAGGATCCTAATAATTCTTGATTACAAAGGAATATGGTGGCCAAAATGGTGGAGTTCTACCCTCTTATTGATCAAGTAAATTATCCTAACTTTTGGTTTAAGTATTGTGTTCTCACATCCAAGTTTCAATAAGGTTGGATGGGTTTGAAAAGGGATTTATTTAAACTCCAAATTAAGGTTAGATACATGTTGTCTTCATATGTATATATAATTTAAACTAACTATATTACATGTAAATTTAATGCGTCAAATGAAATACATGAAAGTAAAGTGTAGAAATAAAATGCATAAAAGTAAAGTGTAAAAAGTAAATTTGTAAAGTCGATTATAAGAAATGAAAGCAAATATGGTTGTTACATTGTAGCAAGGATAACATGTAATCAGTCAACACATGTGAAATAAAAAACATCAATGTTCACCCATTTTTTATTGCAAATTTGATAAATGAATGACAATATGGGATGGAAGGGTCATGCCCAACTATCACACACGTAACAAACTAGGAGTGTGTTGTCATTAATGGGATGCATTAGGAATTACCAATTTATTACAACCTCATTAGTAAAAATAACAACATGGGTTTCATAGAGTGTATATCTAAACTCATAAAAAAATGCTTATAATAAGGGTCCTAGGCTCCTATTTATAGCAAACATACCCCTGAATTACCTAGGGTGAAAAATAATTACTCCTAATAAAAAAATATTTGGGGGTAAATTTAACAAAATGTTGCACCTCCAAATTTTATATGCCTATAATTATGCCTCTAGTAGGCTTAGAAGGCTTCAAAATGGTGCACCAAAAAATGTCAAAAAAATTGCTTTATAAAATATTTTCCTTGTGATCTAGATTGATTTTCATCTTTGCACCTCTCTAAGTGATAAGCTTAGATTAATTGAGTCATTTGCTTGTATTTGCAAATGATTCACTAAATTTTATCAATAAATTGATCACAAATTTTATCAAATAATTCCTATTAATCAAATTAACACCTTTTTTGAGTGAATTGTACCTCCAAGCCAATCAATATAATTTTATAGGTGAATTTGTACTTATCAAATTGAGCCAAATTTTGGTATTTTTCGGGTGTTTTTTGCTATTTGGACTCCTATTGTTTATTACCTTCAAAATTAAAAAAATTTATAAATGTAGTTTTGAGGCACTACATTTATAATGACTTCATGGGATTACAAGCTTGATTGACATATGATCCCATATCCTACCTTTATCCTTGGACATGATGTCTACAAAATTGGGATTCACACTATAAAATTAGCAAGATTGTTGTTTCTTCCTCTAGATGGTTTTTTGTTTTTGTAGTCCTAGAAACTTTTCCACTCATTATCATCTAGAAACTACACTATTTTGAGTTCTCCCCATTAGATCTTCAAAAGGATTTTTGGATAATTCTTCTCCCTTGACAACTATCTCTTTTAACTTGAAATGAATTGTCTTCAACTTCTTAAATATTTTGGTGGCATTCCCTTGATTGATATGGTCTTTTTACTTTTCAATCATGGCACTGATGACATCATAATATAGGACATGCTTACTATCATCAAATATGTTAGGCATTATAGTAGCAATCAACAATTGAATCTCTCTATCCATTTTCTACACTTGGGTTCTCAAGGATGCCAAGTTGACATTACAAATCTATAGATTACTTTGGACATCTAGGATCTTTCTTATAGACATATCCTTATGATCTATCCCATATTATTGTTCATATGCTATAATAATTTATTTAAGGAGTTTAAAGACTTCTTGGTGCCCATACCGCATATAAAGTTGCTTTTCTATTTGCTTTATGATAGTCTCAATTATTTTTGAGATTTTTGATATGAAGGATGTCAGCTAGAAGTATTCAAATGCATTCATTATATCCTCCCTAGTCTAAAACTATAACATCTTGACCATCTGAATTTCCTATACCACTTTTAGGTCTACTTCTATTTATTTGGTCCTCAAGGCTTCCAAATTCTTGATATGTTGATTTTTTTTCTACGCCTATCATAAGTGTAATTTATTCCTTTATTATCTTCTATACGAGTTCTTCATATTCATCAAGTTGGAATTTAAGATCCTCAAATTGCTTCTTTAATTAATCCTTTTCAATGAATTTACTTTTTAGCCTTTCATTCTCTTATCAGAGTCAATCCCTTTTTACCTTTAGTTGAGCCAATTTTGCTTCTACTTTCCTATTACTTATCTAGGTTGCTTCATCCTAAACTATTAATTGGCCATATTTCATTGATATGGCAAGTGTGAGTTGGTTATTCAATAGGACCATTTAGTAAGGGTCCATATTTTCTAGATCTAACTATGATACCCTAGTAGTTAAGTTAGTAGGATTTGATGTTATCTTGGAGTGGTTGGTTTATGATGCCTTGAAAGTACACATTATATCTCTTCTTTAATACTTATAAGTTGAAGAGCATTGAGCCCTTGGATATCTTCCAACTAAGTTGTTTGTACTCTTTCTTCCATTCTTTATCTTCAGTAAGAAGGATATCCAACGCCTTTTTGACCTTAAAATACTTGACTTGGTATGTGTAGCTTGGCCTAGGCCCTTTATATGAACTCATTATTGAGGGAAATTCTAAAAGCTTATATCCTTAAGCAGGGATGGTGGATGTTCCTGCCTATAGGATGAAGTTTTATGTATGGAATTTAGGGTAAGTTGAGATGGTAGGCATGGTGAGGGGTAAAATTGAGTGGTAGAAATAGGAAATAAAGTGAAAGTGTGGGGAGAGATTTGATACCAATCTAACCAGGGTGCTTGAAAAGAAGACACATTTTATAGAACCCAGGATTGTGATGTGAGGACTTGAGTGAGTGGTGATGAAAATGAGGTAATGAAAGCAGTTCCTAATATGACTATGATCATCAAAGGAAAAGTGCTTTTTAGAGAACCATGGGTTATATGTAGCTTGGAAAAATATATATTATACTAGTGGATGATGGAAGAAGCACAATAGTAGATTAGAAAATAGAAAGAGTTGGGATAGAAGAAGTAGAGTGATAGAAAGATAAGTATGTAGAAGAAGCGATATAAAGAGATAGTGGAGTCATGGGTTTTGAATATGGAAGAGGAGTATGTGTGGTGGTGGCCACTAGAGTGGCTATTCCTAAACTTAGAGGAGAGTACCCTTGAGGAATTATAACTCCTAAATTTGGATTTCCTTCTATTTTTATTGTTATTTTTCTACTAAAACCACCTCCCAAACATTAAATCATACTTTTCAAATCCTTTTACCCCTTAATCATCATTTGTCTAACTGCCATTCTACCAATTTCTTAAGTTATTGGTATAGCTAAGATGATGATTACTAATGCTACTTGCTTTCTAGGATTTTCCTTATGCAAGGTTTAAGTGCTTATTGTTACTACCTCTATGATAATTTTAACCCTTTTGACACCTTTGGGTGTCTCTTGTCCTAGGTGGTAGAAAAATTAGAATTGAATGGACCATCTCTTATGGATTTGGTCATTACAATTATTTTGTAACTCATTATTTTCCATGCTTGGATATTCTTGTCCATGTACTTAAATTTCTATAGTGCCTCCAACTTATGATTATTTGGCTTTATGTCTAGGTCAAATTCATATTTTACCGTTGGATAAAAGATGCGCCATTTTTTACTCTTTTTTTTGGGGGGGATGGTTGTTGTACTAGATATAAACATTGTTTTTATAATCCCTATTGATACCCAAAGTGGTAAAGTTTGTCCCTTCATTCATGTTAGCCTACTACTAGATTTTATACCTCTTATCATGCATGAATAAGGTATCTAATTTCTTATATTAGAGGTTTTATTCAAAAATTCCTTTTGGTTAATAGGTTAATTGGTCTCTAATTTGTTCAATACCCATATACCTTGACCTCAACTCTATCACCATGTTGTAATTAAGCATATTAAGAGTGATTCTTATGATCTATTGTTTGAGTGGGTAAAATATGGTTTTCTTTTGCCCTTTGAAGTATTATAAATCTACATAGTTGAGTTGCATGACATACTCTAGATTGAATTTAATGTTTAGAACTTTCACAAGAGACTCAATGGCATGGCTAAAAATTCATTAAGGAAAATGAAGAATTTGGACCTCTCTAAATAGAAGTATTCCTTAAGGCCATTTTCCCTTTGTCAATATTTTTTCACTTCATCTATAAACCATGGCACCTTCCTCTAAACTTCTCCATGGTGATCTTGTACACCTCACCATATAAGTGGTAGGAGGTATTTCTTACTTATTTACAGGGTATGTCCATGCACTCCATTATACTTAGAAATAGTCCATCTACTCATACCTAGTCTAGCTAGAGAGTGGAAAATCATATATTCTTTTGGTAATCAATTATATCAAATAGGAGGTATATGTAAACATCCTTTATTCATTGAAGTCCTTTAATTGATTGTCCATCTAAATTTAGATGTATTTGACATAATAAATAATTTGGAAGTGTCTTAGGTAGGTATGGAATACATGCAACAAGGAAATATACTTCTTGTATATCTTCTTGTTGATCCTATCCCTAAGGACGAAAGTTATTCCTAACATTATCATTTTAATATATTACTTGAACTAGTCCAAATCAATAGGATATTGAAGTTGTATGGAAAATTAGGTTTCTTGAGGTATGGAATTAGGAATCTTCATTAATAGGTATTGGAATACCTATAATAAAAAACCCTTTGGATATTTGGGGTTAAAGAACACAATCTTATACTCAGAGGGGGGTGAACAGTATAAGACCACTTTTTACTTTTATTTTCAAATAAATATTATGTAGTGTATAGATAGTAGTATCAATAGTAGTAATCAAAGCAATGCACAAAACACCATACACAATAGAGACATAGATTTTAACATGGTTCACCCAATGTGGGCTACCTCCATAAAGAAAACATTTCTTCTAAATATTTCTCAAATAATATTTTGGGAATCCTTCCCAATTACAATGTTTATGGACCTCTATCTAAAGGCTATGTTGATCCCCTAATGTCAAGTTTGTGGATCTCTTCCATAGGAGAACTCTTTCCTCTTCAGCTCTGGCTAGTGATCTTCTAGAAGACTATGTCTCTCTTCTGCACTGACTGGTGGATCTCTCTCCACTTGAAGACTCCTCACTCATAATATCTATCTTCAATTGTCCTGGCTACTGGATCTCTATCCACTGAGACTTTGTCCTCTATACTATGTCACCTCCAAAGCTCTTTCAATAGGTTCAATCATAACCTTCTCAAATCTGCTCAATAGATCCACTTAGAACCTGCTCAAATCTTCTCAATAGGTCCACTCAGAACCTGCTCAAATCTGCTCAACATGTCCACTCAGAACCTGCTCAAATATGCTCAACAGGTCCACTCAGAACTTGCTCAAATCTATTCAATAGGTTCACTCAGAACCTGCCCAAATATGCTCAACAAGCTCACTCAAAACTTGTCTAAATTTTCTCAATAAGATCACTCAAAACTTGTCTAAATATGCTTCACAAGTCCTCTCTAGGACTTGCTCAAATTTGCATTGCAAGACTCCACAAAATCTCACACAAAATCAGTCCACAAGCCTTCTCAAAGACTTGCCTCAAATCTGCTTAACAAGTCCACATAGAACTTGTCCAATCTCATAGAATCATAAAGAGAATTGTTAGAGACTCAATATGTTCTATACTCAATGCTCAATCACTTTCTCAATCACATAGAAGCATAAAGAGAATTGTTAGAGACTCAATATGTTCTATACTCAAATCTCAATCTCAACTCAAATCAATCTCATAGAAGCATAAAGAGAATTGTTAGAGACTCAATATGTTCTATACTCAAAGCTCAATCTCAACTCAAATCAGAATGTAGAATAGTTTGTTTCATGGAACTTGAACAACCACTTCACACAATCACTTGACTAGGCTCAATCAACTCTCCTCAACAAATCACCTCAAGGAACAACTCTTTCTCACAAACCCTAGTCCAAGCATGTATCACCCAACTCAAAATGTATCCAACAATGCTCAACAACAAATCTCACATAACAATGATACTCATGTTCTTTTCTAACTCAAGTTCAAGTTCATTGCACAACCAATGGCTTCAACAACAATGCTTATAAAACAAGGTTTAATCACAACACTCAAACCAGAAAACCTTGAAGCATTAACTCAACCACTTTCGAAAAGGAAACCCTAATCAAATCCTTTTCACTCCAAACTTAATTTTCAATCAAGCCAAACACCTAACTCAACAAAGAAGAATTTTACCCATACCTTTTCTTGAAGAGTAATTGCCCTTTACAAATCTGCCACACTCACAATTACTTCTTTGACAAACTCAATAAGGGTTAGAGGATAATTTTTATATCACAAAAATAATATCACAATTACACCTTATCACTCCAACTTAAACTATAGACAATATCCTCACAATAATAAAAAACCCTTTATTCAAATTAACATACACCCACAAAGTCTTAACCTTTCAATATTCCACAATGGCAAAATTTAAGACTTGAAAACTAAACCAGAATTCTCCTTATACCTCCTAACAATATTTCTCAACAACCACCCTTAATCACAATGCAAAGACTTTAACCACTAAATTCCTTATACCTCCAACTTAGGCATTAATAAAATAAAATAACAAAATGTACCTTTGCCTTTGGAGAGTTTCAAACTCTCAACGTAGTCCACACAAGTCTTTGCCCATGGTGCCAACACCACATGAGCTTACAAGCTCATTGGGAAGGGAGGAAGCACCACGTGCTTCAATACTCCTCCCAAGCCTTGCAAAATAAAATGTTTGCACCTATTCCTTGGTGCCTTCAACACGTCCACCAAAGGCTTCTATGAGATTTGAACTCAAACCACCATGCACACCAAAATGTAAGTTGTTGCCCACTTGCCACTAGGCCAAGGTGCCTTGTTGGAATTCAACACACCAAAGTGCTTGCCTTTGTCCTTTCCACCATCAAGTCAACCCACAAAAAATGTGAAATTCTATCATGAGCTCTGCATTAAATTTGATGCGCTTTCTTTTCAAATCGAGCAAGGGTAATTCAAAACAATCTTTGGCATGGTATTAATATGCATTCCCATTCTTTTAAACATGTCGGTGCTTCCCTTGTCTTTGATGACGTCGACACTTTCCTTTGCTTTGTTTGATGTCGGTGCTTCTCTTGGAAATAAATGTTGCCTTGATTAAAACCCTCAATCCAACCTTTGGATTTATTAACATAAACTTTGGTCTTTAAACCTTTAACCCAATATTTTGGGTTTATTATTTTTAGACTTTATAAACCCATTTTTGCAATATAAAATATTGTAATAAAAATTACAATTATTTTATTTGGGTTTTCACTATGGCACTTCTAACCATTATAATATTTATTTATAAAATTTAAATTCATCCTGAATTTAAATAATTTATAAAATAAATATTATCACTCCTTTTCAACTTCTGTCTTTTGCACTATTTTACTCGAACTTCTGCCTTCTTGCTGAATATCAACTGACCATCTTTGTTGCCTTTATTTTCTGCTGAACTCTTGGTATTAATGATGACTCCATCAGGTGGCATCAATGGTGACATCAATGACAACTTTGACTTAGGGACTCAAAATGTCCAACAGGGGCTATAGGAGATCCACATTGTTGGGTCATCAATATATTTCAACATGTTCCTTAAAAATATTATCTTGATATAAAAGCATCTTATATCCATTATAGAAGGATAAAAATCATTCTTATTAAATCGTACTTCTTAACCATTGTTTCTATTAGTTTGGGGCAATTCCACATTTGTGGAATTAGGTTCATTGATATGCTAGAAGTCTAAATATGACTTATGCTCAAGGAGTTTGTTTGAGGGTCTAAGTTGTACCACCCTAAGGCTTCTTTCCTCACTTCTCCCATGGAATGTGGATAATTTATTTTTATTAACTTCCAAGAAGGGTACTAAAATGTTTCTTTTAGTCTTTTGGAATGTGGGGATCCTTGTCTCTTTCTCTTTCTCCTTTTATTATTTTGGGTCTATCTTTTAGATGATTTGGTATCCATTGTGGTAACCAAAAAAAGTGATAATGGAATTTCAAGGGGTGGGATAGAAATTGGGGAAGGTGGTGATGCTATTTGAGATTTAGGCAGGGAAGGGATAATAGAAGTAGATGAGGTGTTCATGATGAATAATGGTAAAAAGGGGCCAAAAAAATGGAAAATTTGGAAAAAGTTTATGTTTTTAGGTTTGGAGAGATTCAATTTGGAGTAATTCACTTGAAATAGAAGTTATTCACTCAATGGAAGTGGTTTTTGGTTGCCTAAAAGGAGGAGCAATTTACTCAAAATTTAAACTTATTTTCTTGGGAAACATGGAGATTTTCCAGATTTAAAGGGGATAATTTGATCAAAGACTTTGAATGATTTGCTATTGATGTCGAGTAATTCACTCGATATTATTAATTTAGAAAAATTTTATAAATCTTGGTGTTTCCTATTTTAATTGATCTACTTAGTTTTCTAGATATTAAGGAGCTCTTGCCTAGCTACGAATCAGTTGAGCTCTAGGGTTTAATTTTGTAGAAGTGGCATACGGTTCGCTAGGTGATAGTGCAATAAAGGTTGTTTGGTTTATTGGGAACCTTGACGTAAATAAGGGCCCCTTGGTGATCCTTAGGATATATAAGCCCTAGGAAGTGTGATCATTATCCATACCTTAGCATAGACTACTTGGGTAGGTTAATCAACCTGTTAAGGGTCAATTTGCCTAGCCTTACATTTGGTACAAGGTCATCCATCAAAGAGGGTGCACCACTCATGTGGATGAGGAAACACTTGCTTTATAAAGTGAATCATACAATTATTTTAACATAAATTTTAGACCAAGTACCTTGCTAATTTTAGGGGAAAAGAGGTGGTATTTGATAAATAACAAAAAAATAGGAAGAAAAGGAATAGTAGAAGGGTAAAAAAGGAATAAAATAAATTATAGAAGTAATTTCCAAATTAATAGTTTATATTATGTACATATATATTATTTTGGTCAAAACTTCTTTTTCCATACAAGGTAGAGGTGTTACTCATTCAGTGAGACATATAGCATAGTGCCTTCCATGGATATAAGCTTGTATGTATTTGGACTTATTATTTTAGTGAACTAGTAAGATCTATTCTATAATAAATCAATTTTTTTTTGGGTGCCTAGTTTCAAATAAACCTCATCCTATTTGAGCATAAGGTCTCCTTCCTTATGCTCTATTTTTGTCATCCCTTTGTTGAACCATTTCTTGATGGCTGATATTGAGGAATTTTTTAAATATTTTTTCTCTCTCCTCCTTTAGGGACAACAATGTATTCAACCTTGATTTCACGGGCTCAATGTTGGTGTCTTCCAACTTGAGAAACTATGATTTTTGAAAGGAAGATAACTCAATATTTATTGGCAATGTTTCCTCCTTATCATATACCATCTTGTAAGGAGATGATACCATGGATGCTTTTGGTGTTACTCTATTTACCCAAAATTATTTATATATATTTGTATGCTAGTCCTTTTATTATTCTAAAATGATCTTCTTTAAGATCCTTAAGATATTATTATTGGTTGATTCAACCTATCCATTATGCTAAGGATAATAATTGGATGGTATCTTAAGCAAACATCTATATTTGAGGGTAAATTTCATCACTTTATCTCCTTTGAAATAGGTGGTATTATCTATGACAATGGTGGAAAGATTTTTGAACCTAATGATAAAATCTTCAAGTACTTGCACCATAGTATCTTGATTAGTTGCTTCAGTTAAGACCATTTTGACTCACTTGGTGAAGTACTTTATGGTAGTGAGGATCCATGCATGTTCTATACTTAACAATGGGTTGATCTTGCCTATGAAATAAATACCATACTATTGGAATGGTTTAGTTACAATGATAAGTTTTAGGGGTATTGGGACCCTTTTATTTATTCCCTAAAATATGCAACAATATTTATAATATTTCAACCATCAATGGCAATTAGTAAAAATGATAGGCCAATAGTATCTAGCCCTCTATATTATATGCTATTATGCAAGTAGAGGAATGTCATCCTTCGTCATGATATTACTTTATTCGGGTCCTCTATCTGTCTCCTCCCACACAATGGAGAAAAATATCATCATATCCTTTTATTAACAAGATGTTCTCTAGCCATTGGCAATGCATTGTCTTTTCTTTGAACCTATCCCTTTCCTTAATTTATGACATTTAGAGATTTTTCTTGTATATATACCCACATTTATTGCCTTTTAATATAGTTCCTTAGTTTCTATACATATCTTTAACTAGATAAACTTTAATTATTGTTCTTACTAACTTTTTTCTTAGGTCTCCTTCCTTGATTAGATTGGTGGGTTTGGTATTGATATCAAATTCCTATAACTTATTGATCCACCCAACTCTCTTTTTCCCTAGTTTATATGTAGCATAGTAGACCAGATATAAGGGTGCACCACAAAAATAGGCATCTTACTTTACAAAAGTTAGTAACTAAAATTTTTCAAGGCCTTCATGATGGTGAATACTTAATTCTTAATTACGATATCCCTCTATTCATATTTCCAAAGAGATTGACCCATATAGATATGGGATTCTCTTCATCTTAGTCATTATTTTGAGTCAAGATGGTGGTAATACTTTCATCTATTCCAAACACATACATCCTACATTCCTTGGAGAAATATAGGTTGATTAATACATAAGCCTTGGTGAGGGTATCTTTGACCTCTTGGAAGTCCCTCTTACCTTATTTAGTCCAATCTAAGGAGGTTTCTTTCTTTAGCATCTTAGCTATAAGTCTAACCATTTGAGAAATGTAATAATAAAATTGGCTATAAATTAAACTTGATCTAGGAAAGACTTGATTCCTCTAACTAACATGGGTATTAATAGATCTTGAATGGATTTAATTCAATTGGGATATATAGCTAGACCTTCTCTTGATACTACATGACCTTACAATTTTCCCTCTTGGACCATGAAGATAAATTACTTAAGGTTTATAGAAGTACCAAATTGCCTATACCTTTAGAAGACTAATTCTAGATGTTTAATGTGTTTGTTCCTAATTTTGGAAAATACTATAAAATCTTCAAGGTATATAAGGATGGCCTCAACTCCAATACATATAAAATCTATATCCATAGACCTCTAAAAAGTCACTCAAACATTCCATATACCAAAAGGATGCAAAATTCCCCCACTTAGTGGTGAAGGATATCTTATGTCGGTCTTCATATTTTGACCCAAATAATATTCTATCCAAAGAATTCATCTAGGAGGGAAAAAATCTGACTCTGGTACCTTTTATAATATTTGATCAATGGAAAAATATATATAGCAATATTTAAATGATGTCCTATTTAGGTTTTTTAAATTAACACATAATATTATATCTCCATTTTTCTTACATATTGATACTAGATTAGTGACCCATGTAGAATGCTTGATTGGGAATATAATCTAAGCTTGTAGGAGCTTCAACAACTCTTTCTTCATTATGGCCTTGATCTTTTGATTAACTAGTCTATGCTTTTAATGAAAAGGCTTGTAATTAGGCTCTAGTTAGATGATGTGATTTGTGATATCATGGTTTTAGATCTTAATATCTTCATATGACTAGGTAATTATATCCCCATACTTACTGTAAAGCTCTTTGAAAATATCTTATTTTTACCTGAGTATAGTATTTCTCAAGTAGTATGATATTTATTTTGACTATCTCAACCAAGTGGTATATAGAATATTTTACTTTGAGACTATATTTTCTTGAACTATCATCTAAGTTAAACAATATTTAAGTGTGATTAGACCTTTGGAAAGTTGATATGACTTTAGCTATATGACTCCATCCTTGATTTTGTCCCCATATTCATTCTATTATTCTACATATCATACCTCTCTAGTTAGGAGCTTTATAATTTAATCATTATTAAAAACCTTTCAGTGATTAAATTATCTAGAACTATTGGCTTAAAAACTTTTAACTCCTTTGGTTTATCCTACATATCATTTATCGAGTCAACTCATGCTTCCATACCTTTTAATTCATTTGATTTCACATTTAGTTCTTTGGGTATTCTTTTATTTTATAGGGATTTAAGCTTTCAAGAAAATATTAAACTTAGTGCTTATAAGACTTAAGGTGTTTATTCTTCTTGGCATATTGAGATTTGACTTGATTGAATGAACTCTAAGTTGCCATATAAACTTAGATCCTTGATTCCCATATTCTATTCCTTCCTCAAACCAATACAAAGTTCTCCATATTTTGCCATATTGTTTGTATAATTAAACAACCTACAAGCATAATGGATCTATGCTTCTTCTAGATTAATGAGCTATATATTGACGACTACATTACTAGTTCTAGCTCCATTGAAGTACATAGCCCATGTTCTTTTATCTCCATGGCTTGTTAGTATATGGTTTCTCATAAGAGTATTTTTGATATACTACACATATTATCATCTCTACCTCTAGGTCTTGGTTGCCTTCTTGATATTCATCGTATTTAATATATTTTAGAATATTATTCCAATTTACTATGCTTTCATCCTCAAGCTTGTGTAAGAGGTAGTCACAAGGTAGTTCATTTTCATTCTTAATTATCTTTTAATATTTGGGTACCTTCATGTGGGTATAATATATTGTTAAATAACCATCCCCTAACAATGTTTATGTCCATTCCGTAGACTTCCAACATCCCAAAGTACAAGGGTAGATCTATGATTATCACCTCAAACTACTATAAATTTTAGATATCATGTTATGGTCATGATAATATCCTTGAGAATATTCATTGCAGAATCTCATTCCATATATATAAATTAAGTTCCTTTCCATATTAGTGTAAGGAAGTCCCACCTCCTTACAAATAACCTTGAGTATAACTATGATCATTGTGCTCAAATCCTCTATGCAACTCATAAGAAGATAATTTTTTATCTTGAGTTTTACATAAAATAGGGGTGGTTTTAGGGTCTTTATATTTGGACCATTTTGCACATTATAAAATCTAATTTGTATGTTTGATGGCTACTTTGTTATCAAAATCTATTATTTTGCAATGTAAACTAAATAAGACTTTACCCTCTTGTCTTTTGTGTAACTCTATTCTTGTTCCTTCAAGGCTTCTCGAAGTAGGTCCAAAGAAGAAAAATGTTTCTAGTACACTGACCTTGGCCAGTGTCTTTTTTATCTCTTCCATGATATTAAATTTGGTGAAAGGGCCCTCTTTATTTGTGTAAAAAAATAGAGGTTGCCTCAAGGCTATTGTCTACACTTTGCTTATAAAGGATAGGAATTTAAATCACCTTTTGACTTTCCTTGGATGTGAATTCATCATTTGCCACCTTCTTTTTCAATTGCCTTATTAGTCACTTGTATGTCTCCATAATTAGCTATTAAGTTTTCCCCCTTGTGTACCCTCTAGTGTTTGTTGTTTGATGTTCCATGACTCTCCTTTGGAGGTATGTCTATTACTTCATTTCTTATGTTTTCCTTCTCCTTTTACTTTTATTACTATGCTATGATAGGCCCTTTATATTTTAAGTGTAAAAAAACTTTCCTCTCCTAAGGAATGTCATAATTTTCCTAGTGTCAACCTTCTTATTAGCTAATTGTTCTCCAAATATATTTATTTTACCTCTAGTTTTGATACCCTATTGATTAACAAATATGAAATCATATTCAAAAGTTGATTATTTATCTATTTTAAAAGCATCAATGTTTTCCAATATTACATTGTTAGGATTCAAAAAGGTAGGTACGAATTGTGGACCTTGGGATTACTAATATAGGGTATAATTTACTATAGAGACTACTTTGTCAATGGTAATAGCTTGTTGAACCTGATATTATTTAGTGTGCTACAGAGTCTAAGAATACATGGTGGCACTCATGAACTCAATGGCATCATGCCTATAATTGCAAGGAAGGCACCATTCTATTTAACTTCTCTATTGGCATTAACCATGTAATTATGAACACAATTTGTTCCTTGATTAGCACTTTCATGAGCTACTTGATTACTTTTCAAGTATTGGTTATTTTGGTTGTCATATTTGGATGCACCAACCTATCAAGGTGGAATACCGATGTGCATGGGGCACCCATGAATTGCATAGAGTGACACAACATGAAGTTCCAGAGGCAAAGGGATTGCTTGTGGGGAAACCTATAAATTTTTTAGTTAAGTTCAAATCCTTGTTAGATTGATCTTGATGTACTTTAAGGCCTTTGTGATATTATATCTACTTTTATTATACAATGTAGGGAAAATAATTGCAATAAAAGTAAAATGCAAGAAATACAAAGGAACGAGAAAGTAAACTTGTATTAAAATAAAACCTAAACTATGGGGGTTATGCATAAATATTAAAGTTTCTCTCTTGACTACATAAAAAATATAGAAATGAACACATTCACCATAGTATATTAGCTAGTATTTGAATATAATTTAGTACACAAAAACCAAAATTGAAAACACACTTAAGGGAGTAGGATAGAGTGAAATTAGTCATAGCTTCCATTCATGTTTTGGAATAATTATAAGGCATGTGACCTAAAGAGGCTCAATGCTACTTAGGTAAAGGCTCAAGATTTGAGCCCTACTCATACAATAAAGAAAGAATGAAAGGAAAAGATCTCAAGGCTAGATATGAGGCATGAACAAACAACTTTCAATACCTTTATAATGCAAATATAGACTTATTTATTGGTAGGATAAGGGCCCTTTCTCTTCAAAAATTGAAGGCCTACACATACTTCTTTGATCTACATCAAAAATCCTCCTATAATTATTATTGATAGATTCAAGGTCTCTAGATCCAAGTCCATCAATTTTGGAGTCTTTAGGGCCCTTGAATCACAAATCGTTGCAACCATATCTCATTATTGTTGTGCTAGTGTGGTTGCACCATTATGATTTTTCCAAGTATCCTCTAGATTCTTATTCTTGCTAACATATAATGAATTTCCTACTTGATGGGAATAATATGGTAGGGTAGGCTTACCCATGTGATGGGTGGTCACTACAATTTCCATGTAAATGGTTATGACAAAATAGTCTATAGAAATTAACTTTAGAAGCCAATGGTGGATGTCTTCTTAAATTTCCCTTTGGACCATCTTCTTGTATATGTGAGAAGTCACCATGTGTCCTTTCATTGAGATGTGATCTCCTTCAACCAATATAAATCCTTCTCCTACTTCCAATTGACTACCATGTTCTATCCCACACTGAGAAGGGCCTATTTTCTTCTTTTGCTTTTGCCTATCATGGGATCAACATGAGCTATAAAATGGCAGATTGATGGCTTGTAGGACTTGGTGTCCTCAATGTTTTTAACTTTAGGTAGAATATAAGTATTGATGATTGATAAAGGTTCCAACAGTCTACTTAAATTCAAACATGTTATATTCTCTCTCTCTCTCACTATAGATCCAATATCTATCCTTCTAACTAATGGTAGGATGTGCCTTATGACTACATTCTTTAGCTTGTTTTGCTTTTTATTGGATTTTCAAGTGAAGTAGCGGGGTAGGGAGAAATTCCTTGTAGTCGTGGAGTCTCCCAAGGTTCTTCAAAAGAAAGAAAACCCTAGAATTCTTACCTTGTCCTTGGGCACAAAGTCAAAATTAGAAACTAGGAAGATAACAAAATATACAATAACATAGAGAAATGAAAGGGATTAGAAAGGTAGTGAGGAAGATTACTACCTTAGGCTTGAGGTCCATAGGAGGAGCACTACCTTTGGATCATATGCATAGCAAAATATATCCAAGTTTTGAGTAATCTTAAGCCTGATATGATTTGCTTTAAGCCTCCAAACTAGCTTTTTGGTTATCCTTGTTGAATATCTCTTGGTCTGGTGAGTGTTGTTTTTTCTCATTTCCTTTCTCCTTGTTTGGCCTCTGATGCTCTCAAAATTTTCTTTGTATATGATTACCAAACTTCTTCATCTCGTTAGTATGCTTGAATTATCTCCATTTTCCATTTTTAAATTTTTTTTCTAGTATTCCTTTCACCATAGTTTTGAGGGGACCTTCATATGAGTAAAAAAACTTCGACAAGCTTAGCAACCTCAGTTATATAAATATAGTCCCCATTATTTTTTGTCTCTTTAGTCATTGACTTTTATTTATTGGGCATGTCACTCATATTTTCTTATGACACCCTATAATACATGTCAATTTGAAACTTGATTACAAAAATATGGTGGTTTAGTTTTTGAACCCACCCACTTGATTGAGGGGTGAATTTGGGGTCGTCAAGTAGGTGGTAATATTGTTGAGAGTAGATACCTTTTTTTACTACCACAAAGGTTCTAAGGTTCTTAATTACAATGAGGGATGGGTTTTATACCACTATAAAAGTTGTATCCCATTGCTTGTCTAGTTTGAATGGTTATCATAGCTTCACGGTGTGGTGGGTTTCAATTTATTAGTAGCTTCCCTTGAATGCCCTTCCTAGTCAGTATATTTAACATTTTTATGACATAATTAGCTTGATAAATTGAAGTAGATTTAGGTCCTCTCATCTTGTTTTACCCTTGATCAAAATTTTTGCTCTAAGTTCTTTCCTTAGGCCTAATTTGCCCATTAATGAAATCTTTGAGAGGAAGATTTCTTGAAGATCAACCTTGTTGAGAAGAGTATGATGTATGGTGGAGAGATATTCTTTTATAGAACCATCCCATTGGGTAAATCATCAAATTGTATTTGCTTATAAGTATTTATTTCTATTGGTCCTTCTTTGATAAACCCATGGGAAATGATATTTCTTGCATAGTTGAATCAATAGAGGCATGATTATCCATTGTTCCTCCTTCTGTTTATCCATAGCAATTATCTCATCATTAATCTAGTGGGGTTTTGGGTGGTGTGTGATAATTCTTATGATGATGTAGGTTCTCAAGGGCATTGATGTTTGTTGATTTCACTCATCTTGCATAAGCACTTTTCCCTAAGTGAATCCATCTTCAAGCGTGTTACTGATTTCAGTAGAAACCCAACATTGTTTCTTACTCTTAAGAAATATGATCCTCATGCTAAAGCACAAGACTTGTATGTATGCTTTTTATGGATGGTTTATCGATGTATTAAATGCTCCTTGGTTCCCAAAAATAAATCTCATTCATTTTATTCACATACTTATCACAAAAAATTTTCCTAGTCATGCTTTTAGATTGAGCTCATGCTCACTAGGTATCAACCATCATGGCCTTGCAATACACCATATCATGAAAAATATTAAGGCACAGTTCCATAAGCAAAGATTAAGAGTTTATGCCTCCTAACAACCTAAAATTTATACATATGCCTACTTGGATTTATCATAAAATTGGGAATTTTTTGCTCATAGCCATTGATGATGTTTGATATGATAGCAAGTGTTTCTTAGCCCTTAGTGCATTTAACTCTTGATCCTAAGTTGATGTGTATCTACTATGTGTCTAGTCTAAGGGTGATTGTATCCTTGCAACATCAAAAAATTTCATCCTTTATTGATATTCAAGTGAACGATCAATGTTCCTTTGGTGAATGTATCCTATTCATCCATATTTTATCCCTGAGACTAGGCTAAGTTTCTCCTTAGATGCTTCATCTTGACTATATTAGTAATTAGGACAAACTTAGGCTTTACATGTTGGACGATTTGCTTTGTGTTTTGAATGTCTTCCAATCCATAAAATGGACTTCCCTTCTCTTGTTATTTTTTCTTGCTATTTATAATATATACATCATACCTATGGTTATGGGTCATCCCATCCTAGTTGACTCAAATTCTTCATACAAACTAGACCCTCATGCCTTGGATTCCCATTGCTCTAGGTGGTTCTCAAGAATATATGTATGCATATCCTCCATGGAGTAGTCTAATTTTGACATCTCTTCTTCAACTATGTAGACTTGCTACTCCTCAATCCCCTTGAGGGAACTATTTAGTGCATGTGGAGATGTTCTAATGGGATCTTGAATTTTGTCCCATACCTAGTTTGGATTAGTATGTGAGTCTAGTCTAATGATAGGTACCCTTTGATATTGATTATGAAGTCTCCTGAAAGGTATATTTTAAATGTGGAAGGTATATTAATCATCGCTACTATATTTTGGTACATTCTTAGATCAAGATATGCTTGGAGTTCTAGAGGAAGATCTCATACCAATATAAATAAAGGAACTAGAGTGTCATCTAGATACACTACCTTGTTGCTCACAGGCTCACACATCAAATCAAATGCATCTACTATTTTTTGGGTATGACCAACGTGCTTGAACTTGAATCCACCAAGAAATTATGTATTAGCTTATCTCCATAGATCAAGGTTAGGTAGAATGGCATAGGCTTGGGCTGATTGGACTCTAAGCTAGAGACTTGTGAAATTATAACCCTTATTTTCCCAACTCGTTTTACTTCTGTAGGGCCTCTTCCAAATTATTCATTTGTTTTGGAATTGATAGGATATCCCAAAGATATATGGTTGTAGTAGAATTCCATAGGTGCTCCACCACATTGAAGGGGCCAATAAAAAAGATTTTAAAATAGCATTTGATGATATCAGAGGCTTAGTCCTTTATTTTATCCATGGGGACCTTTGTAGATCTACAATAGGTTCTCTTATAGGCTTCAAGACCATTCTTATGATTATCAAAATTTCTCAAGACTGGATTTTTGGTGTAGCTTATACCAAGGTACTCCTTCAATTATCTGATTTACTTCTCTAGGATCTAGTATCCATTAAACTAGAATTTTCCTTCTCTTAAATGACCCTCATTTTGGCCCTAGTGATATTTTCCAATCAGACTTGTAACCTATTGGACATAAAGGGGCCTCTATCTGATACAACATATACTTTCATTTCATCCTAAGTGACAAAATCCTTCTCCAAGACTGAGGAATTGATAATTAATAATGCAGTAGTATATTATGAGGTAGGTTCTAGAATTAGCATGTAAGATTTCAACTAAGAAAATTGGGAAAAATTATGGTCTGTAAGATCCATTCTGACTACCTAAAACTCAATTTTGAAAAGAAAGTTGGAATGGTAATAGTTGGGGATAGGGTAGTACCATCCACTAGGATATTCAACATAATTATTTTATGTGTTAACTAAGTCCCTAATCAGGATTTTAGACATCTATTAGACCATTATTGGTATGGGTACTATTTAATGATTCATATCCCACAACTGATCAAGATTATTTTTGGTAAAAAATAGAGTCCTTTGATATCCATTTGAATGTGGTCGAGTGCTCAAATTCCCTTATTAAAAGGGATGTTTTGGGTAGTTTTTGTAGGGAAAACTTTGAGCATTCATTTTTAGAGTAGTTATATCATTAGAGAAGGTCCTTATCATATTATTCATTTAATCAATATTAGTAGCAAAGGCAAAAATAATTTAAGCTTACTTTGAGCTTGTGACAGGAATAATCAAACTGATGATAGGTTGTAAAGTCATAGAAGGATGATGTAAGGATTGTATGGATAGAAACAATGGTGGATGTAATCTAGGGGATAACCATACTATTTGTACTAGATCATTTTTATCCTATATGGATATCCCATAGGCTTTCAATAATGAGTTCCCTCCCATAGAATTGGCCATAATGGAAATTTTAGAATTAAAAACTTTCAAATAATAGATAAATGTCATACCCAAAGTTCATTGGATCTCATCAAAAATCCTCTACCAAGTCTTATGGAACTAGAATTTGAAATTATTTATTGTTTTTACAACACACTTTATATGGCTGTAAGTTTCTTTTGGAATGACACTCCATCTACCTTCTCTTTGAATAAATTTATTAGGAGCTCCACTAGTTGCTCCCAATTTTTGGATAATTGAGGATTAAGGTCAAGGTACCATTCATGAGCTTTTACTTTGAAAGAGGATTCTAGTAGTCTCATGGCTATGCATTTATTTTCAATGAAATGGACTATGCACAATCTCACCAAGTGGTGCAAATGATTTTTGTCAAAGTGACAACATCTTCTCCAAACAAATAAGGTAGGGACTTGAGCACTAAGATGGGAATCAAATCCCATACGTCAGGTGGAGTGGGAGGGATCAATTGATCTCTATCATTCTATGCCAAATTTTTTTGAGTAGGCTAGTTTAGTAGGACTACCATGTTGCATCGTTAGTTCCTCCTCCTTACTATTTAGTTTAGAGGTGGCACGAACTCTAGCTAAATAGCTTAGGCAAAGGCTTTGGTCACAGGTCTTCTACTTGTATAATTTTGGACCCTTTACTTGAGAACAAACTTCCCAGGTAGGGAGACCAAGGGGCATAGAACCCCACCAAAATATTAGTCTTAATTTTGTTGTAAGACTTATTTAAAGTCTTTATTTAGTGGATTCATTAGGTGAATCTCTCAATACTTTGATACAATTGGATTGACTATGAAATTCACTGGGATCATTATTGGGAGTCTTCTTTTAGATTTGTAGAGTGAACATAAGGCCCATTCCATCGTGTATTCTAGATAGACTATTATCATCTCTTGAAGTACCAACCTATCAGGGTAGAAGCTTGGTGTACCTAGGGCACCTGCATCTTGCATATAGCAATATATTAGGAAAAATCAAAGGTGAAGGGATCACATATGGGGTAACCTCTAGGCTTTTTAGCTGAGATTGACTCCTCATCACATTAATATTGATGCACTTTAAGGCCATTGAAAGCTTACGGAGTGTAGGGAAAGGAATTGTGTTGAAAGTAAAATGTATAAAATATAAAGGGATAAGAAAGTAACATGCAAAAAATAAAACCTAAGCTATGGGGACAATGTACCAAGATTAAGTTTTCCCTACCAACTACATAAAAAAGATAGAAATGAACACATTCACCATAGACTAATAGGTAAAATTTAAACACACTAGAGTATACATAATACAAAATTGAAAATACACTTAAGGCAGTAGGACAAATCAAAATTAGTCACAACTTCCATTCATGTGCTGAAATAATTACAAAATATGTGGTTTGAAGAGGCTCAATGCTCCTTATATAACAACTCAATATTTGAGACATGCTCATACAATCGAGGAATGAAAGGAAGAGCTATCAAGGCTAGATATAAGGCATGATAAGGCAACTCCCAATACCTTTACAATGCAAATATAGTCCTATTTATAGGTAGGTATAATGGATATTTCCATCCAAAAATCTATGTAGAAGGCCTATGCACCCTTTTTTACTCTATAGCTAAAATCCTCCTATAGCCATAATTGGCATGTTTGATGTCTTTGTATATGAAACCATCAATTTTGGAGGATTTTGGGCCTTTGAATGACAAATTGTTACTACCCTATCTCTTTGTTGTTGTGTTAGGGTGGTTGTGACATTACTATTTTTAGGTATCCTCTATAATCTCTTACTTGCTAATGTAGTGGGCATGGCCTTCCTGACTGGTGTAGGATGGTAGGATAGACTTACCTATGTGATAGGTGATCATTGTAACTACCATACAAATGGTTCTAATAGACTAGAATACAATAGTAAACTTTTGAGTACAATGACACACCTTAAATTGCACTTTGGACTATATTCTTATAGATATATGCAACTACCATGTATCCTTTGGATAAGATAGGATCTACTTTGACCAATGGTGGACCTTCTCCAATTATGCCTCAATGCTTGCCTCCTCCTACTTCTGATTGGCCACCATGTGTATAAATAACACTAATATGGGCCTCTTTTCTTCTTCATCTCTTGACTATCTTAAGATCAACATTAGGTATATGATGGAAGACTAATGACCCACAAGACTTGACACCCTTAATGCTACTAGATTTAGGTAAAAGATAAGCGTTGACCATTGAAGAAGGATCCAATGGTTAGCATAACTTTAGGCTCATCTTCCTCTCTCTCCCTATGGATCCAATGTCTATCCTTATGATTGAAGGAGGATGCACCTTCCAACTTTCTTATTGAACCTATCCCACTTTTGATTATATTTTTAGGTCAAGTAGAGGGCTATAGGGACAAATTCCCTACATTTTTAAGGCTAACAATTCTAAGGTTGTTACCATTGTTTTTATAGCATTGTTTTAATTTGTCACTACTTTGATTACCTCTAATAATTTATTCATTTCAAAATTATAAATAAACCCATTACCAAGGTTGGATGGAGGGGGAAAGGTTAGAAATGGTGGCTAGGAGGCTATTATGAATGATGTATTTTATCCTATATGGATGATAATGTATGGTTATGGGGAAGAAATAATAGAAACGTTTGGTTAGGGATTTGGGGTTGGAAAAAAGCTAGGCACAAACTTTTACAATGATGCATTTTAGAATATTTGGGCTACATAGGCCACTGGTAGGGTAGGTGGTATCTTTCCCACCTAAACAATAACATCTTCTCCTATAGCCACTTATTTTAATGTTGTAGCTAGTGTATGATGATTAGAATTACAAACCACTAGTTCTAAATTAGAAACCTTTAATATAATATGATAATGTGTGTTCTTAATTTTTTCCTAATGTTTTGTGGGAATAGATTCAAAGTCTTCAAGAATCTAGTATTTGAAATCAAGGATTTTTTATTGAGGATGACTTTCCATTATCTTTAAGTTTACAAAATTGAATACCCATTTCCCTTGCTATCAAATCTATACACAAATGATTTTACTATTGATGCCATACTAGTAACTAAATTATTTGGCAATCATGTATACCATAAAGTAACTTTACCATGAAGAGGATAGATAACTAAACATATCGTTATGTCCTCCTTTTGAATGTAATGTATTGACTCGAGTGTTAATAAATTGTTGAGGTGATCTAGTGTCATCTTGTTTTCATTCCTATTAAAGGTAAGGTAAAGCCTTCAAACTTGTTAAGAAAATAGGAGAGTAGACTAGTAGGTTCAAAAGACCTTGATAGGTCCAAATAGGGAGTTGATTCTTAGGCCTAGAGAGTGCACCTAGATAATATTATTGAGGAGATTGATCGTACTATTAATGAGGAGGGTACATTGCATAGCTAGGAGGTAGTTATGGGTGATAGATAGGGTATACATATAGAGAATAAAAAGGAGAATATTGAGGTATCAATTTTTGGTAAGGCTATTGTTGATTTAAAGGTGGTTGAATGTTTTTTTGTGGAGGGATATAAATTTAACCCTTGTTGTTCTTGTCTAGCTGGAGGAAGCATTAATCCATAGGTGTTTCCCTAGGATACCTACAACTCCATAAATATAGACATTGCCTACATATTCTAGACAAGGTTTATATTTAAGCCTAATGATCCTATTGGGATTGAGGATTGAACTAGAGGAATGTTATAAATATTATATAAATTTGATCTAAGTGGGATTTGTATTGGAGTGATAGTTTTAGGAGGTACAATTTGCATACCAAAATTTGTAGTCCAATTATAGCTAATGTATAAATCATGGGTTATTTGTGAGGTTGTTTACATCAATTAGTATTTAGTACAAGGGATTGGTGTGAGTCATCATAGGAGATTGATTAGACCAAGTAGGATTTGATAGGGCTGACAAATAACTCATTTATTGATTTAGATTGTAAATTTGTGATGGAAAGAATCCTTGTTGATCCATATTGGCCATGCAATTTTTCCTATTTATGAGATAGGACTACTTATCAAGACCTCTTCAAACCCAACTTCTTGTTACACCCACATGGTATTTTGTTCTTAACTCTTTTCTCTAGTATTTATTTGACAATACATATTGATTAATTTTTTATATTATTTTCCCACTTTATAACCCTTAGATCATGTATTCATAGGCTTGTGCCTCCATAGAAAAAAATGAAGTGTCCAAATGTACAAAAAAATCAAAAACCCAAAAACTTGGTGATCCAAGCAATTCACTTGTACTTACAAGTGTTCACTAGTAGGACATAATTTTAAATATACTAATAAAGTGATCAATTTTGATAAGGAAATAATATAATATATAATTATTATATTATAAGAATGGCCACTTTGTAAGGTCATAACCACTTTATAAATATAAAATAAATTGGCCACTTTTTGTAAATATAATATAGCCACCTTTTTTAATATGAAATTTAAACTTTTCACCTTCATGGATATCCATTATCCTTCTATGTCATTGTGCATGTGGAGGAAAATTCAAATATGTAAATATTTACGTGGCCTTCCAATGTTTGTCAGGCCTCCACATATTCAGCCTGGTGTTCAAATTCTACGTATGTACTTTAGCTATTTATAGTCAATTTGATAATAAAATCAAATATACTAGAGTTTGCTATTTGTTTTTCTTTGTATGGTGAGGAATATTTATTAGATTTATAATTAGAGTGATAATATGGATTAGGAGAGAGTATCCTCTTCCCTTAGGCTAGTTTGGTTTAGACAGGGAAAGAGAAATTTCTCACTAGTTGGTCCTAGAATTGGAGCATGAATTTGGTTAGTCTGGTTTGTATTTTCTTGGATTGTTGTAAGTCTGGTTTGGTCTATCGATTTATAACTACCTTACTCTAAAATAAGCCTATGAAATAACTACACTCTTTCCATCATGTCCTTTTTACTCTCAATGTGAAGCCTATTTTAGTGCATAGACTACATGTAATAAACTATATTTTAGTGTAACATCCCCTCTATTTGATTAAATATTTATTTGAAGAATGTGCTACTGCTAAAGATGTTTGTGAGTGTAGGTGTAGATTTTCACTTATTTGCAAGCAGGGTTGGACGAGAATAGCATCCACCTCTAGCAGATATAGTGGTTATATGCGCCAGGTAAGGTGGGATATGATGGCATGCTAAATGCACCTTGGCCCATGGATACATTGAATCCCACTGAGAAAATAATCATATAGAATATTTTTCTTGTTGCTTGCATAATGTCTATCTGCATGACTTAAATGCATCTTTTTCTTGAGTGAAATTAACATATATATATATATATATATATATATAAAATATAATATTTCTTTTCCATTTAAAAATTTGATTATTTAAAAACACATGTATATATAAATAAATATACATATTAAAAATTAAAAAATTAAAAATAAAAAATATATAATTTATATATATATATTATATTATTAAAAAAATTTAGCAAAGAATATAATAAATAATATAAAGTATATAAATAAATAAATGTATAAATCAAAACTAATCAAGACCATTAGGTATTTTTCTTCCTTTATGTGATTTCTCTTCTCTTTGGATGATTAAGCACATTAACACCTACCAACTTAGAAGAATAGACATAGTGCATATAGAATATGAGGTGTCTACACAAAAATACATCCGAAGTATTTAAAAAAGGAAGAAGGAAGAATAATTTCATTCATTTGGATTGGTATTTATATGTTCTTGCTTGCTATGTGGTCGGTTGAATCATTTTTTATTTGCAACTTGCGATTGGATCGTGCTCATATCAACTCACAGGTTGGAATCTTTAATGGATTAATAATATGTCATAGCCTTATATGTATAACTTGGTGAATACTTTTCCTTTCTGTTATGGATGTGATGGAGTATATTTGAAATGCTTTGGCTACTATCTAAATATTCATTGTGTGAACCTACTGTCTTTTAAATCCTGATTTTAAAAGAGAAAATTAATGAACTATGCATGTGAATAAAAAACTTTTATTATGTAGATTTGGTTTATAAATAAAAGATATATATACATAAATATGCAAGATGGAATTGCACCCAAATTTTTTGATTGCTTTATCTACATTATTCTTCATGTTAAAACTACATCCATAATGGGCCAAGCTGGCCCAATATCCACATTCTCCACTATCTCCTTACCGCAAGAGTTGTAGAGAAACATGTTGATGGAGGATGGCTGAATTCATAGTACGGAGGTGTCTAAGGTGAAAGGTGAACATCAAAACCAGTGAAGCCTTGTATCCTTAAGTTCAAGCTGTACAATCCATGTTATATCTGGGTAACCGTAGACCTGGTGAGAGGTCTTAAGAATGGTCTTAAAGCATCAAGAGCCAAAATAAAATATTAAAAGAAATTTTATTGGTGTAATTTTTGAATGTCATATTCTGTTGTATAAGACTATAACCTACCCAAAAAATGTCACGTTCGTGGAACATTGTCAAGCTATGGCAACGATTCCATGGTTTCAATTTCAATTTCAAATTAAAATGGGTCCTAGATATGATGTTATCTGCAGTACAATATTTTTATTTATTCAAGATTGTGCTTTCTGTATAGTTATTTTAAATTATCTATTTGAAATATTGAAGATATAGAAGATCATGCTTATTAATATTTAGTTGAATTTACTTTAACTATATTATGGAGAAATTTAATAACTACTTATCTGTAGTACAAATTTTTATTATTGCATGAGTATTAAAAACCTTGGTAATTGAGAAATATCCAAAGCATATTGAGTCATCCCCCTATCTTCTATCAAGAGATAAGAAGTGATTGGTCTGCAGAGGTGAGATAAAATTATCTCATCAATGCACCATATTTAGGAAGTGTCTTGGATGGCAATTCGTAGTGTTGTTTTTTTAAATAATAACTCTAGCACTCCGCTAAACCCACCTAAGATAATCGTTGAACCAAAAAATGTTATTATTTTCATATGTCCATTATTTAGAGAAAGCTAAAAGATCTACCCAGTTTTTATATCATCAGAGTTACTTTGATTATTTTTAGTGTGAGGATTGACTTGTTTAAACTGAATATATTTTAGCTAATTGATTCATTATGTTTGTCATGCATATTTAGGTTCATTTATTGTACCATCAATTTGTGCAAATATCATAGCTTAAACATGAATTCTAAGTGAGTGGAAACGTTATGGAAGGATATAGAAATTAGGATTCATTAGTAAGAATAGTATTACGTACAATGATATTGGTTAAACTTTAATGGAGAAATTACTTTTCATGGAGACCTTAATTCAATTTTAAATACCTTATAATATGGTTGAAAACATAAAGCTACCAAGTTGTGTTGAATGAAAACTGAGTGTGGTTTTCTTGGGTAGTGCACCGTAAACCATACAATGAATTACCAACCCATAAAAAAAAGAATTTGAATACATATGTTTTATTTGTAAGTCTAAATATGTAAAACATATTCATACTATCTTTTTCGTAATGCTTTATAAGGAATAGAATGAAGGGTTTAGATGGGTGATTGAAAATATCTAATGTAAATGGATAGATTTATTCCATTTTTTATCATCACTCTTTTAAGGTTTAGTAGATTTAAATAATATTTAATATTATTTCTTTTGATTTTGAGTTTTTGGAACTTTGGTAGAATTATTTAAATGTTTAAATAATGTCTCTTATGTACTAGAAAGTGGGTAGAATATTTAATGCTTTAATTTTGTCTTATTAAATTATTAATTAGAATAGGTCCGAGGTGTAGACCAATTGGTTCATCCAAACCCTATAAGGGGGCGAAGGTCCAAGGTTCAAATCTTAGGCCTCACCAGACTGAACGCTTGTCCCTTTCCTGGTGCTTTTAGCAGGGTAAAAGGTTTAAAATGATTGTGTCATGGCTGTTATAGGGGTAGATTGTGTGAAGATCTGTGTGGTGGCTTTCGGGGCAAACAACGCAGAATATTGTGGCAGACATAAAAGTTGGATAGCCTGCCCGAATTCATGGCAACTACCGATTCTACCATGTTAAAAAAAAAATTATTAATTAGAAATCGTTTTGATTTTAAATTTAATATTAAATTTAATTTATTTTAAGTGATATTAGTATTTATTTGTTTATTTATATCATACACCAATGTTAGATAGATTAAAAGTATTAAAATTTTAATGAATTTAGATGAGATTTACATGGACTCTTTTTAAATAAAGGGGTAAAAATTTATTGATAAAAATTCTGGATTACAAAGTACAGCTGAGCCCCCACCCAGGACTCAAATAAGCAACAAGACAGGCTAAATCACCATACAAGGTCAACTCCAAAAGAAAACCAAAAAAAACAAACCACATTAAGTCTGAACATCCTTATGGATCAACTCCCGTAGGTGTTGAGAATCCCCAGATAGGAGACTCTCCCAGTTATCAATACTTCGAGTATCCAATAGTTCAGAAGACCTTTTGGCCAGGTAATCAACAACCCCATTCCATTCCCTTGGAATGTGCACAAAGGATATAAATTCAAACTCTTCACTCATTCTGAGAATCTGAATGGTCACAGAGGCCAACTGCCAATTAACATCCTCCACTCTTTTGTTGTTTAAAAGATTAACCAAAATTTGAGAGTCAGACTCGCAAAGAATCCTATGCCAGCCAAGAGAAAACCCCCTTTGCAAGGCCTCAAGTATTGCCAGAGCTTCCATAAGATTGTTGGAGTGAACACCTTTATAAATGGAAAAGAAAAAACTAACCATGCCAGCAGAATCTCTCCCAACACCACCAATTCCAGCATGTCCAAAATTTCCCCTGGATGACCCATCAATATTAATTTTTAAAACTCCTCTAGGGGGCAGTCTCCATCTACCCTCTCTCCTAACCTTCTTGCTAAGCTGAGGAATACTACTAGGGCTAGAAGAATTCACACCAACCCCAAACAAACCAGGGGCCTGTCGTACCTTCTCCTCCCTAGACTCCAAATGAGGGTCCACATCACATTTACTATGGATAGTTTCTTGAACCATACACAGGATCCTTTGCCAGATCTGTTGAACAACCAAATGACTTCCCTCAAAAATGCATCGGTTTCGTTCGAGCCAAATATGCCAGATGATGCAAGAAGGGCACAAATTCCAAGCCACTTGGAGGAAGGGGGCCTTGGCTGGATTTCTACCCAGACTACTCCAAAACTCCACCAGGGAGAGCACATGAAAACAAGGATGGTTCCAGGCACTCCACCAACAGTGCTAAATGTCTCTAGCAAGGGAGCATTGGAAAAATAAATGAGAAGAGTCATCCTCATTCTTACCACAAAGGACACATAAAGAGGGACCTTGAAATCCCCTCTTCCTCAAGTTATCCCAAGTGAGGCATTTATTACGAGCTACCGACCAGAGAAAAAAGTTACATTTCGACCAAGCAAATCTATTCCACACCTTTTTCCACCATGTGACAGGGAGACTCCCAAACTTTTGCTTATCAAGAACTTGATAACCATAGGCTATAGAGTAGGTTCCCTTGGGATTAGGGTTCCAAGCCAGAATGTCTTTATCCCTCAATGAAGAACAGTACCTCCCTACAAGAATAAGAGCAAGCACCTCTCTATCCTCGGCCAATCCCCCTTGGGGCCAAGATTTACATGGACTCTTAGAATTGAATATAAAATGAATTATGATATACTTGACATATATTTATTTTGAAATCAAATAATGATTATAGAATCGTAGCACCCTAAAATTGGCACGGTTAAAACATTAGTAAAAAGATAAAATATTAAAATTTGAATTTCAACCCCAAACTACCCGTTAAACCGCCTGTTACTCATTTCCTCATTTTTTGTGCCATTTTTAGGATTTGTTTTGACCATTGGACGATATCGTCTCAGATTAGATGAAATCATCCCTAATCTGATGAATTCATCTGGAACAGAACGTCTAGACGATTTCATCCCAAAATCAAATTTTCATAATTAGATTATGTTTCAACAGCCTCTCCAACTCGGCCAGAAGCATGTCTGCGTAGTTGGAGATTTCCTTGTTGGAGATCTCCCAGATTGGGATGATCCCAACCTCCCAAACCTCTTCCTAATCCTATATAAACTAGGATTTTTCTAGTTTATCCCCCTGAATCCCCTTGATTCAGATTCCCCTAAACCCCTTAGCTGACAGATTTAGATCCTTATTCACTAGAGCATCCTCGTACTACTGTCTGCTACATTTTGCATTTTTTTGTAGGAACTCTACTATTTTTCAGTCGAAGCTTGCTTGGATTGTCTCGGACGATCTCAGATGATTGCAGACAATTTCGTATGATTGGAGGCGATCCTGACTGTAGTCCAGATTGGGGGCAGTTCGAGTTTAGAGTTTGCATTTTCGTAGCTTTTTTTGCATTTTTCATATCAGATCTCTGCACTATTTTAAGTTATTATGTTTTATGCATCTTGGAGTTCACCTCATTTAGCACAATCGCATGATAAAGTTAAAATCAACCATTAAAACTACTGCATTTCCTTATTTTTTATTAGAATCTATTATTCAAGCATGTTTGCTATTATTTCCACCCTTATCCCTTGCTTCTGCACTTGCATATTTGGTATTCTATATCTATTTTTGTGATTGCAAGTTTCTGACGAATTCGTCAGATGAATTCATCAGATTTCAAATGATTTTGTCTAATTTCAGACGACCTTTAGTGATTTGGGATGATTATGTACAAACTAAGACGATCTAAACTGCTACAAGACTCAGAATCTCCATCAGACATCCAGGATCAGGTATGACACCTTCTAGTTAGCATATTCTCTGTTATTTGCATCCATTTTTGTTTTTTTGTATTCATTTAAATCGGCATTGGCATATAGAATAGTTTAGATTCATATCGGCCAAACCTAGGAGTTGAATGATTAAAGCACAAAATAAACACATTAAACATACTATTAACCTAGGCGTAGAAACTGCCATTCACAAGTTCCCTGGTGAACCCACCATCCGTCGAAAATTCACCCTTATACACCTTCCCTCGAGAGACGGGACCTTAAAAGGGCCTCTCAGTCCGAGGTATTGTCCCATCCTTTTCCCATCCCCCTTACGGGCATGGATCCTATAGCCTAAAGGTAAGGATGCAAAAAATTTGGAGCGATACATTTTGGTGAACCCGACGTGAAAACTAAAAATATTTTGAAAAATATATATATATATATATATATATATATATATATATATATATATATGTATACAAAAAAAAAATAACAAAATCATCATTTCAAGTTTGTATGTTTTATATTCAACTCTAAATAGTAGATATTAAATATTACTTTTAGAAGTACTAAAGAAACCATGAGTTTTTACTCAAATCCATATGAGCCCATCAGTAATGTTGGAAGAATTCAGCCAAATACATTTGTTGATTATGACCAACCTCATCCTTATTCAACATCACCTCCATCACACTCTTCTCATTTTTCATCCTTAACCCAACAGGATAATCCCTTTTCCAATCCTCTTCATAACGATATTATCTATTCTCCCATATATCCATATTATGTCTATCAATCCACATATAATCCTCCTCCACCCTTTCAATATTCTTCTTTCAATACAACACATCCATTTCAACAAGAAAATACTTATTCTTTCAATCCTACCATGCATTCACATCATACTTCACAATCTTCCTATCATCATTCTACCCATAATAAAGAAAAGAGAGGTAAGAAACCATTAGGTCCTTTTATGACTGAAATCCTAAGGCACATATCAAAAACCTCTTGAAAACCTTCATCACGTAAATTTACTAAGCTCAATCAACCAATGGATATAATTCTCAAGCATTTACTTAATACAAATAGGATTGAACTCCCTTCCATAAGACAACTTGATACCACAGCAGATTGGTTTAAACCTGAGCTACATTGTGAATATCATAGAGTATATAGACATATGGCACAAAATTGTAAAGATTTAAGATGTGCAATTCAAGATTTGATTGATGAAGGTATTTTTAATATAAAAGAATTACAATCTACAACTGATTATAAATCTCCAGTAAATTATCAAACTCCTACACAACAAATGCTAACAATCAATCAAGACATGGGGATCTCCCAAGAACCTCTATTCAATTATCAAAAATAGGAAACCAATCAAATATTACATGATAATGTGTCCCATCATGATGATATTACTAATATTGTAACAGAAACTACAAATGAACAACCTCAAGTTCAATCAATTCAATCTGATATTCAAGACATGGATTCCTCATTTGACCAACCTTCAAAACTATCTTTGACTCTAGAGAATGATCCAAAATTGAATGTAAGCATATAAAGCTCAAATTTAGAATCAAAATCTCAATCTGAAATCCCCTTTGATAGCCAACAACAAGTGATTAATCCTCAAGCAAAGATATCCCTTTTAGAAGTATTACAAAGTTCTCATAAGGAAACTTTGTTCAAGATACCTAGCCAACAATTTTTTCCTCATGATATTTTCCCTAAGAACATAATTAATGGTGTAAACCCTCTTGAGGTTAACCATATTTCATTCTATGATGAGGATATTCCTCCTCTACTCCTCAAGAAGACTCCTCTCTTTACACTACAGGATCTAGTAAAGAAACACCTGTTAAAACTATCATGATAGATAACGGCTCCTCTCTTAATTTATGCACTTATCAATTATTCCAAAAACTCAAAATAAAGGAAGATCTTAATGAATCAAATGTTATTATAAAATATTTTAACAATGAAATTCAAGAAGCTCAAGGTACTATAATTCTTCCCCTTAATATTGGATCCAAGATCCTGGATACTTTGTTTTATGTAGCATATTGCCCTTCACCTTACAACCTACTTCTCAGAAGTCCTTGGATTTATACGATGAGGGTTGTCCCTTCTCCTCTTCACCAATGTTTAAAGTTTGAAATTGTTACCATACATAATGACCCAACACCATTTGAAGAATATTTAACGGTTGAAACATCAAGTTCTATACATTCTCTATGGTCACAATTATCTTCTATCCATCACTTTTCTTCATTCATATATGATCATCCTTGTTTACCAAATAACACCCATGCATATATTTCATATATGCTCCCTCCATCTTATCAAGACTTGGAAGATAGTGATAAGAATGAAGAACCTTCTTATCCTTTTGACATTTTATTTTGTAATATGATCAATTTTACATATATAAAAGTAAAATATTTTGCTACATTATTCTATATTCTAACAAAGATTTTGTTATCACTACCTTTTATTCATCACTTTTTGTTCTTACCTTCACCACAACCAAATTATCCTTCAAAACCTCCTTTCATTTTGAAGCAACCTTAGACCTACTATACTCAAATAACCTTGTATAGTGTATATAGATCATCTTGTATATACCACCAATTTCATAAATTAAAATCAAGATATAAAAAAACATCAAAATATTCAAAAACATATTTTATTCATACCTGTCAATTCTTGAAGTATTGCAGTTATATTTTCAATTATTTTGGATAAAATAGCATTTATTTAGAATCCCGCACTTTCACACTCACAGGCATAAATATCTTGATTTTATTTGGTATGATTATTAATCTCTCTTATATCAAAGTCCACATTGGCATTAAATAAAGTTTTGAGCATAGAGAATTGATCTTGTTATTTACTTGAACCAAGTATATCTTTTCACATTAAAATGATTTCATTGCAAATTCAATATGATGCTACATAGTAGACGTGGTTTCTTGAGCGAAAAGTTTCCCCTGCTATCCTATCATGCACATGGTCTAGAATCTTTGAGAATTGACAAAAGGACAAGCTCACCCCTACCCAAAATAAAAATCCCTTGCTCTATAGCTAATCCGAGCAAGTATCCCTAGCATAGGAAGAAAAAGAAAAGTTCAAGAAAAAGAGAAAAAGAAAAATGTTATTTTGTATCATCACAACAATGTTTCAGCATTATCTCAAATATCAAGCAAAAATACAAAAAAAAAAGAGCAAAAGAGAAAAGCAAAAGCAAAATGCAATAAAATCCTTTCCCTACCCCTTGAAAAGAAAAGAAGGGTGAATGATCTTGAATCCCTGGAATTCTCAATTATTCGAAAACTGTGAGGTAAGCCCCATAACAAGTGGTTTGTGCCCAACCCACTTGGCCTTGGGTAATCCCTAGCGTGGTGATATGTCTGTCACATTAATGACCTTCTTTTGTATAGACCTATGTCAGCTTATGGATTAGCTAGCTCTTGATAACCTAACTTACATAGTAGTCTGGTATGGTTACATGCATATAAATCATGGTCAACAAACATTCATTTGGTTACGACAAATTGCTTGTATCAAATTATCTTGCTCAAAATTGGTGAATGAACAATACAATTGCACACACATTTGTTTTTGAGAGATTTTGTGTCATTATGATAAATCAAGATCAGTAATGAACTCACATTTGCACATGAGGATCCCTTATAAACCTACATTTGTTTTTGAGATAATTTAAAATATTTCTATAATTCTTTTTAGAACAATTTTATCCTCTTATTTCAGAATTTTGTTTTGTATAAAAACAATTATATACATTATGTCACAAAATTGCAAAACGATTTCAAACAACATGTGCATCATATTATTATTTTATGTTTATCAAAAATCAAAAATAAAAAAATCAATCATGCAATAAAACTAAAATATCTATTTTATCTTTGGATTTCGTGATGATGGTATAAGTATATACCTATAAATTCTATGCCTAGCACAAACCATTGTTCTAATTTTATTTTCCCATCCATTTTAAAACCACATATGGCTTACATCATTATGTTACACAATTGTGCTTCAAAACGAATGAACACTTATTCTATTTCATGTCATTATGTTAAAAATTCCATCTTGCAACCATGGTATAATTTCTAAGGAATTATTCAAAAATTTATCACACTTAGGAATTTATGCCTAGCAAAAATCACTTTTAAACATATTTCATGCATAATTTTATGAAAAATCTGAAAACAAATCATCACCATCATCATTTTCATCATCACAATACCAAGTCTTAAGACAGTCTCTTACGCACTCTTTTACTTTTAGCAATATTTCTATACTAGGATTAGCTTGACGACCTAGCGAGCGGCGACTCCATGAAACAGTCTATAACAATGACAATGTCCTTTGAAATTATTGTTACAAGTCCCTTTTATTTTCATCAAATCACACCAAAACAACCAATTTATGCACATCAGATTATTTCATTTACAATTTTATGGCATGACATAACATTATAATTTATTTCCAACGACATAATTACATGAATCAACAAATTCAAAACTTAAAGCATCATAATACAACATATACACAAGTCATATCATCAAAAAGATAATATATATATATATATATATATATATATATATATATATATATATATATATATATCAATGAATTATATACATCATCTGGATTGGTATGCCACAATCAATACCCTGGCATACTCAATCCTCTCAACAAATAATAATAATATATACAATCTCTGTGCAGTGAGCGGCTAGCCTCGCTCAATCATACCATAAATAGTAACAATGAATTAGGGTTTTACCCTATTTTTCTTAATTTTATTTAAAAACAACATTTTAATTTTGCTTTTCCACGTTTTTACCTCAAACGTTCGATTTGGGTAAAAACACGGAGGGGGCACCATAGTCAACAGTTGTACGATTCGACAAAGAATCGTCCTCTAAAAAATTGAGTACATTTTTGCTTTCTCGTAAAATGGGAAAAACTCGTCTTTAACGCATTTTCTTCAGAAATTTGCTAAAGAGGGGAAAAATGTAGCACCCTAAAATTGGCACAGTTAAAACATTAGTAAAAAGATAAAATATTAAAATTCGAATTTCAACCCCAAACTGCCCGTTAAACTGCCTGTTACCTGTTTCCTCATTTTTCGTGTCATTTTTAGGATTTGTTTTGACCATTGGACGATATCATCTTAGATTAGATGAAATCGTCCCTGATCTAACGAATTCGTCTGGAACAGAATGTCCAGACGATTTCATCCCAAAACCAAATTTTCATAATTAGCTTTTGTTTCAACAGCCTCTCCAACTAGGGTAGAAGTGTGTCTGCACAGTTGGAGATTTCCCTGTTGGATATATCCCAGATTGGGATGATCCCCAACCTTCCAAACCTCTTCCTAATCCTATATAAACTAGAATTTTTCTAGTTTATCCTCCTGACTCCCCTTGATTCTGATTCCCCTTAACCCCTTAGCTGACAGATTTAGATCCTTATGCACTAGAGCATCCTCGTACTACTGTCCGTATGCTGCATTTTGCATTTTCTTGCAGGAACTCTACTATTTTTCAGTCGAAGCTAGCTTGGATCGTCTCGGATGATCTCGGATGATTGCGGATGATTTCGTACGATTGGAGGCAATCCTGACTGTAGTCCAGATTGGGGGCAGTCCGAGTTTAGAGTTTTCATTTTCGTAGCTTTTTCTGCATTTTTCATATCAGATCTCTACACTATTTTAAGTTATTATGTTTTATGCATCTTGGAGTTCACCTCATTTAGCACAATCGCATGATAAAGTTAAAATCAACCATTAAAACTACTGTATTTCCTTATTTTTTTATTATAATCTATTATTTAGGCATGTTTGCTATTATTTCTACCCTTATCCCTTACTTCTGCACTTGCATATTTGGTATTCTATATTTGTTTTTGTGATTGCAAGTTTTTGATGAATTCGTCTGACGAATTCGTCAGATTTTAGATGATTTTGTCTGATTTCATACGACCTTCAGTGATTTGGGACGATTACATACAAACTGAGATGATCTGAACTATTACAAGACTTAGAATCTCCATCAGACATCCAAGATTAGGTATGACACCTTCTAGTTAGCATATTCTTTGTTATTTGCATCCATTTCTATTTTCTATATTCATTTAAATCGGCATTGGCATATAGAATAGTTTAGATTCATATCGACCAAACCTAGGAGTTGAATTATTAAAGCACGAAATGAACACATTAAACATACTATCAACCTAGGCATGAAAACTGCCATTCAAAATTTTCCTGGTGAACCCACCATCCATCAAAAATTCACCCTTATACACCTTCCCCCGAGAGGCGGGACCTTCAAAGGGCCTCTCAGTCCGAGGTATTGTCCCATCCTTTTCCCATCCCCCTTCGGGTGTGGATCCTATAGCCTGAAGGTAAGGATGCAAAAAATTTGGAGCGATACAGAATCAAACAATGATGTAAGAAACTATGATGTAAACCTTGAAATATTTGAAAAACCTTTAGATTAGAACCTACTGAATTGATCACCGAAAAGAATGGTAAAAAATTATCTAGAAAAGAGATACACAATGATTATGATATCATCAGGAAGGATTATAACTATTCAAGAAAAAGGGCCTATCGAGAAGGATGGCATACCATGAGTCTAATGTCATCAAGAAGGATGCCATACACCCAACTTCAATAGCCCATAGGTGGTAGTTGTTGTGATTTGAGAATAATTGTTCTCTAGAAAAGATATAAGGATCAGTGGACCTTTTATTATGAGAGTAATGAATGGTGATATAGGACATTGTTCTAGGTTATTGTACGATGTACTATCTTTAGTATTCTCATAATCATAGTTCAATTGTGGAATAGCCAATGGTGACTCAAGACTAAAGAATCTAGTTTGGGGGTTAGAAAGTACAATGATAGATGGTATGGGATGTCTTATTATCAATTGCAACATGATCTGAGATATCTAAACCTAAATTTAGAGTATTTGTGGGCCCTGATAGCAATCATAGAGATATGAATTGCTATCAGGCACCAGGCATAATAATGCTAACTCTAGCATGAGCTTAAAGCATAACCATGAACTAAGACAAAGTAAAGGTCAATAAGATCAATGTACTTCATGCTATGAGACGGGGAAACTATGTGTCTACCCTTACAGGTCTTATGGATCCTGGAAGGAAATATTCCTTGTCGAGAACCCAGATATCAAGCCAGGAGAAGGTGGGCCAATTTCGAGCACTCGTGATTCCATTTACAGTGATCATTTATCTCATTTACAGTAATCGTTTATCTCAATCCATGGAATCTTATGCCTATATACTAATATATTATTGGGTGTGTATCTATCAGTTGTGACTTTGTTATCTAGAAAATAAAAATTTTAATTTTGAGATTTTGACAACCAAATGAATTAGACTTGGGTTGTTACATTTAGTATGCTAAGTATTTTTCAGTCTAACGTATCTAATAGGTTGGGCCTTGAGTATTTCTTGCTATAGTTTAGTGGAGAAGAAAATGGTGTTTTGACTTGTTAAAATATAAAGTTAAATATCATGAGGCCCTCTTATGCATGTCCATGCACTTGTCATGATTGTCATTTATGTGATCGTTAAGACTCCAAGCAATAGGTATCATATTTCCCTCATATGACATCAATATAAGTTGTGTTACACCTAATATAAACCAACATTTGGAAATAAGGAATGTCATATATGAAGGATTGTTTGATGCTTGAGATGGAAAAAAGATTAAAAAAATTCTGATTAGGTGTTTATGGAGATTATGGAGTTGGATTACCATGGATAGTTTTATTGGATGCTAAATACTAACCAAATTTTATTTAAGAAATATATTAGGATTTCCATGAAAGAAAACTAAGATGGCAATGCTATGTTGTTGGAATATATTATATTATTTTGTACATGCTAATGTACCACCTTGGGTACATATTTAGATTAGGAGAGTGTCCTATATTAGAGTGTGAGTATTTACTTTATGCAATGTAATAAATGCACAAGTATTATTAGAGTGTGCAAAGTATTTTGGTAATGTAAATGTACATAATAGTTCATGTGCACATAATTCCATAGAATAGAAATATGAAGAGTCTTTAGAAGAGTGAAGACCAAGAGTGATCCATATGAAGAGTCATATTCCATTATATATGTAAGTATGAGTGTGAGTGTGAGATATAGATTTGTAGAGAGGGTGTGTGGAAGTACGATTCTTTATTCAATGGAGATATAATTTTTGTGAGCATTTATTAATGGTAATTCTATATGTAAAGTAAAAATGAACAACACCAATAAAGTAATAGATCAAAGCAAATGATAATATATGCACAAAATTGATAGATCTGATTTATTATAACTCAAGGATCTTGGATCTCCAATTTGTACAATAGATTTACCCCAAATTTGGGGTTACAATGCAGTGTATGCTTCGATACAATTATTACAATGCGAGGGTTGTAAAACCCTCGTTCAAAAGAATGTTGGTGTCTTCTAAAATCGTCTTCACTCCAAAAAATTTGTGGGTGGGCTTGTGTATCCCTACGGGACCACTCGAGCTACAACAACCATCAAAGAAGATATCTCTTGTACCTACAAATAGATCACAACACAAAGAGATTAGTAGTATATGTGAGGGCTCCACTATGTGAGACCCTCTGAATAACAAATCTACAAACCCTAGGTGCAGCAATGATAAAATGTAAGTCAAATACAAAAAATGTAAGTTGAAAAGCAATAATACCTATTACCTTGTTAGAATGTACCTAATTTGTTTGATCTATGTCTCTGCTTCTGTGATCTGATGGTGCACGAACGCCCATGAGCGTTTGAGGGTTTGTAGAATGTAAACTGGATGAGGAAAAATACCTATTGAGGAGATCTATGGATGCCCTGTAGCATTTCTAGAATGCTCATCAATGTTCAAGAAATGCCCTAGGGCATTCGGGGGTTTTGAGGAGGTGTACTGCAAAACCAAATCTGGTTCGTAGGGGTTTTGGCGATAAAAATGGAGGATGCGATGATGGCGAGGAGGAAGAGTGTTAGCAAAATGCTAGGGTTTGGATGATGATGGATGAAGGGCTCTAATGATCTTATGAATCTACAATCAAATTTTTAATCAACTAACTACTTAACCTCATTCACAAAAGTGAATGATCTTTTATAACTTGCCTTCAACATGTTAGGGTTTTGATGACACCAATGGGTGGTCAAGATTAAAACATGATGAAGGGCTAAGATTATGACTTTGCTATGTGATATGGATCATGATGAATGAATGGTCAAGATTAAATCGTGATGGGTGGCTGAGATTTATTCATATATATATATATATATTTATTAAATATATATATATATAAATATATATATATATATATATAATGAATGGTTATGATTTGAGGATGTGGATGGATGACAAGTGGCTAGGATTTGGTGTCTACAGATGCCCCTTTTTGTATCATGTTGCGTGAAACACAATGCGGTGCAAAAATAAGAGACACCTAGTTTGGTGAAGCAACTTCTTTTCCTTGGTGCGCAAGAAGATCTTGAAGACAAAAATTGTTGTTGTAGCTTACCCCCTCAATTGGTGAATGAGTGAAGAATGAATCTCACGAGCCAATTGATAGAATTATGGATGATATGAATGATGTAAATGTATGTGAATGATGTATTCTATTTTTGCCCTAATAGATGAAAGGGTTTTTGATGATGTGGATGATATGAATGATGTAAATGAATGATTATTATTTTTCCCTAATAGAAAAGGGTTTTTGATGATGTGGATGATATGAATGATGTAAATGAATGCTAAAAAAAAGTTGAATTATTAAATGATAAGATTCATTTTTCCCCAATAGAAAAAGGGTTTTTAAAATGTGGATGATATGAATGATGTAAGTGATGTATCCTGATGTGGAAATCAAAATCAAATTTGGTTGCCCCAAGTTTGGGGTGATTCTGTGCTGTTGAAAAATATGCCTATTGGCATCATTGAAATGCAAAATGATGAAAATGCAAGATGATAAAGTAAAGAGAGAGTCAACCTAGTGGATTTGTGTTCCTGATGACTATTAATATAAAATTAGTATTGTAATGAAGGTTATATGTGTTTTTAGTCCCATAAAAAAGGGCATCAATGATAGATTTTTAAGTAAATTAGTCTGAGCATAGTCTCACTCAAAAAATGAGGGACCAAAAATATGAAAATTTTTACAAGAGGATGTTGGATGATGATATGGACAAGTATCCTTATGGTGATCTATCCATCCTATTGAATTGCATGGATAACCAATCACTACAATCCAAGGGAATAGAGTAAACCACTAGATATGAGGTTCACTTGGATGATATGAATGATGTAAAGGAATGTGAATGATGTAGTGCATGTGAATGGTGTATTGATTGTGAATAGTGCAATGATTGATTTTTGCTTTTACCCCCAAAAAAGGGAGATTTTGATTGGATGATATGAATGATGTAAATGTAAATGAATAAGTATCCTTATGGTGATCTACCCATCCTACCGAGTTGCATGGATAACCAATCACTACAATCACTAGGGTAATAGAGTAAACCACTAGATACAAGGTTCACTTGATAATGCAAGTGATTTTGACAATGTTGAGTGGAAATGCATGGAATTATGGATGATATGAATGATGTAAATGAATGTGAATATGGATGGTGCCATGAATGTGAATGATGCAATGATTGATGGGTGAATTTGATGATTTTGTGAAATTTGGAATTTGATTTGGGATATTTTGAAGCAATTTAGGGTATTTTTACGACTTTTGGTCATAATCAAGAATTAAATGCCTAAATCAATCTAAATTATCACAAAATGTGATGGAATGATGTGATGAATGATTAGGATAATGAATGTGGTAGTTTTGTGAAATTTTGGACCATTTTGAGGTGTTTGTATGTGATTTTGGATTTTCATGACTTTTGGTCGCAATAAAAAATGAAGCATCCAAATCGATCTGTATCTTCACAAAACATAATGGAATGATGTAATGGATGCATGGATGGAATTTGAGGTGATTTTGTGGGGTTCTACTATAGTTTGAGGCCCTTTGAGTCCTTTTGTTATTCAAACATCGACCAACATCCACATCATGCATAGATGCGGGAGAGTGTCTACCACTTGGAAGATGTAGGGTAGCATTTGAGTGCACCAAGAAGATGCCCTTGGGTATTTGAGTATGCCAAAATTAGCTATAAAAGTGTTGTAGAGGTGAAATTGGATTCATTCTTGCATTTGAGAGTTCTAGAAGTGGTGTTTGAAGAGGAGTGAGTGAGTGAAGTGTAAAAGAGTGAGGTGATGGTGATGGAGGGAGTGGATGTGGTAGTAAGAGTGGAGGCGCAGGTGGCTGAGGTAAGTGCCCTTGACACTCTTGTTTAGATTTTGCAGTATTATTTTTAATGAATGTGATGGTAATGTGCATTTGCATGTTGTGTTGTGTTGTAGTTGAGGATCTTGGAGGCTCGACATCGATTCTCACCTATCATACTAGGGGTGAGAAAGGTATTGCAGAAGGACCATTGGGATTGGTTAGAGTGGGTGGGATTGGTTGGGGTGGCATGGATTGAGGTGGTGAGGGTTGATGAGGGGTACCTCTCTGCCTTGGTAGAGAGGTGGGATCTAGATAGGGGGACCTTCTAGCTCTTGATAGGGGAGGTGATAGTGACACTCGAAGATGTATACCACATCTTTCGAGTACTAGTGGAGGGGTTGCATGTCCAAGTTGGACATGATAAGGAGTATGAGTTGAGGTAGATTTTTGGATATGGATGGAGGGATGTGAGTGTCAGGGGTGGAGGGATTAGGTATTTGGAGATGTATGTGAAGAAGTAGTTGGAGGCACTACCCACCTTGGTCATGTTCTTATTGGCTAATGTATTGGTGCCTAACAACATCGGTTGTTGGTTCCCATGGAACATGATTTATTGGTGTATGATATGATTGATGAGCCTCGGGTGTATGCATGGGCATCAAATCTATTGGCTCATATTTATATGGAGTTGTATGAGGTGAGGAAGGAAGTAAAAGGGGTTGGGTTGTAGTGTGTTGTTGTAGTTCTGGGGTTAGGAGCACTTTAGTGTGGCTCATCCTATGGGCCTACCCTATGAGGAGTGGGATAGGGATCAACCCTATGTATTGAGATGGTGGGTAGTTGAGGAGGTACAACCTAGCCATCCTGGTCATAGTGGCTAGGAGTGTAGAGATCTATGGGTAGGGTTGATGCTGATTAGGTGTATTAGAGGCCATGGTAGGATGCTAGGTGGCCTAGTGATGGAGAGTAGTTATGATGGGTTAGGTAGGCTAGATGGGTGGTTGGGTGACATGGGAGTGAGGTGGAGTTGATCTAGTTCTCATGGGTGCTATGGTAGTTTGGGATATGGTAGGGAGTACCTGAGGCTCTAGTGCTCTATAGGCATCGATCTGATGAGTCGAGCCTACCTTGTGTGGAGGAGTGGTAGGTGGAGTATGAGGATGATGAGGAGATAGATCTCCTAGATGTGGATGATGTTAGGACCACCATGGAGTATGATGTATGGTTTTCTTCACAACCACCATGGGTACCGAGTTAGGTGGTTGAGGAGGTAGTGGGGATGATGGGGAGATAATATAGAGGTTGAGGAGACTCCTCGATGTTAGAGATATCATCGGTCTAGTAGTAGAGGGAGGTAGTCGAGGGCCATAGTAGAGTAGCCTCTAGATATTGGAGGTGATGGTGATGGTGATGGTATGGAGGAGGTTCTGGAGAGACCTCTTGGTTAGAGTGAGGAGGAGTGGGCTAGGCTCAAGGTTGAGTGAGACCAGCTTCGATAGATGGTGGTAGAGTGAGATATAGATATTTGTAGGTAGAGCTGGATGCATGGGTGGTAGTAGGTGGAGGTGAGGATGCGATAGTGAGGCTCTAAGTAGAGTTAGCATAGAGGGATGCTCATTAGAGGTAGGATGTGCTACACCTTCGATCCTAGGAGGGGTATATCTAGGATTTAGAGGATCTACTTATGCAGCACCACATTGGGCTACCAGAGCGACCTTCCTCCTCCCTAGTGGGTTCTGTTAGGCGTAGTGACTCTAGGCATAGTGACTCTAGGTCTAGGGCTCCATCAGGGTCATAGGGGTCTACCTATGGGTGCTAGCTAGTGCTTAGATGCACTTTTTGTATATGAGCCTTGGTGCTCCATTGTATATAGCCTTCGAGCATTCATTGTACATGCATTTATATATATACATGGATTTTACTTTTGTGTTATGAATTTGTGTGGATGTTTGTGTGAATGCATGTGTATATGTGATGGATGATAATGTAATGATGATGTGTATGAATATGGAAATGCAAATGAACTGATACTCTAATGATCATTTGTAATTTAGATTTTATTTGACCATATTTATCATTGTTGCTTAATCAGGGACACCAAAATGGTGGTATGTGAAATGGAAGACTCATGTAATGATGTGATAATGATATGGATGTTGTTTTGGCTTATGGATGACTGATTTGGAATTGTTTTGTAGAGACTCAAACATCCTAGTGATTTCAAACAAACTCACTAAGTTCTATCTAATTTCTCCAAGACCAAATGTGTGTGTAGTGAAATGTTCATTTACCAATCATGAGCATGGTAGTGACTCAAGGCAATCAAGAACCAATGTGTGTGCAAGTGAGTTCATTAACCCATATTGAGTAAATTGAGATGAAACCTATCATGGAGGAGACCAGGAAGCTAGCTTGTCCTTATGTGTGGTCAGAGGTCTCTTCAAGAGAGATGTGTCACCACGCATGAGCATACTCCACTACTAGTCAAGCATCTATAGCCCCGATGGAGATTAGCTCCATAGTCCAATGATCTGATCTCTAAGCTTTGGGGATTCAGACTACCTAACCATCTGGATGGAAATGTAGTTCTATCCTTATGACTTGAGGATCTGTGGTGTGTGATATGTAAAAGAATTAGAGCTTTGGGGAATCAGATTCTCAACCAAGGTGTGATGAGAATTTTACCCTATCCTTACTACTCATTCTTTTATTTGGAAGTGTTGATAGTGGTGAAGACCATTATTTTTTATTTTGGACTATGTGCATAATGGGACAAGCAAAGATGACTTTTTGCTTTGAGGTTCAACCCAATCATGGTGTTATCCCTCTTTGACACAAGATGTTTTTAATATGTGTGAGATGTGTTTGGTTCAAGAATGTTAGAGTCAATCTAGAACTCAATATTTTCTTAGTGAAAATGTGCCTTGGTCCTAGAGAAAACTTGACATGTATTGGAGGTTGCTTGAAACACTAGGAGTGGTTGAGTGATCGAAAACACCTAGGGATGATGGAAATTTGTATTGCAAATGATGACTTGATTGAAATGGTGTAATGAGATGGATGTTGACTTGAGGGTGCCCTTGATTAAGGTGACAAGATTTATTGGATCAATTATTATCTAAACTTAACAAATGACCCCTAGTATGGTGGATGAAATGTATCGGAATGATAATGAATGTGATTGTGCAAAATGAATGTGTGAAATGCAATGTGTATGAATGATGTTTTTGTGTATTAGCCATGTATATATATACATATATAAAATACATTAAGCATAGAATGCTCTCAAGTGGATAATGTTTAGTGGCTTGGGCTCTTCTACTCCCCCTAGACTGGCAAGCCTATATGTTCCTTGGATAGCAACAAGCAACACGTATAAATACAAATGACAAGGCCATGCAAATGCAATGCAAATATTTTTTTTTTTATTATGTACATATGTTACATGATGTTTCAGTGAAATGGATGAGGTGGAGGTGGTGGTTCACCGGTTGGCTCAACTCGCTCCCTTGGGAGGAGCAAATAGAAAATGGGTTGATGGATGGGGAACATTCTGAGATAATACTCATCCTATTTTGTGAATGGAGTGATTGGAGTTGATTCCTCTTCGGATTCATCTAAAGCTATTGACATGATATCATATTCTTCATAGAATTCCTCAAATTCATCATTGTGATTGGTTTCCTCTTCTGAATCTAAATGGAGGTTTTGAAAAGCTTGTTCAAAATAGGAAGTGGAAGGATGAGAATGGTATCCCAAACTTGAATGGTCATGCATTTCTCGATATTGAGTTTCAATGATTTCATGCATACCTTATTCATGTCATCCTAGGTCATATCCTTACCAATTGACTTGATGAAAGTATCATGAAGGAAAACATCATGATCATGCTCTATTGGTAAGGACTGGTTGCTTGGGTTCATCTAGGGGAGGTGGATCGAATGATGAATCGACCCCCCATATATAAAATTAATTTGATTAGGTGTTGAACCCATGGTGTACACTGCTCCTATGGATAAGGGTGGGTCACATGGGTGATCGTAATCCCTAATAGTTTGGATGCTTAGTGGTGTAACTATGACATCTTGGACCACGTATTCACCAATGCTAGGATTGGTGAGGTGGACTACAACTTGTGTGGATGTGGATGAGGTGGATGGAGTGGATGTGGAGTGTGGGGCTCATGGGTGGCTTGTGGCTCCAATGAGGGAAGAGATGTATGGTGAAATGGCATCTCATAATCTATCAAATCGACTTGTGAGACATCAACTGGTGGAGATGAAGATGGATTTGGTTGAGGTGTTTGATGGATGGTTGATGATGTTGATGTGGATGGAATGATAGTGGATGTTTGTGGAGTTGGTTGGATGGGTGATGATGAATGAGTGGTGATAATGGGTGATGTTGATGTTGATGATGTGGACGGTGTGGATTGGGTTTGACCACATGTACATGTAGTCGATTGTGATGAAGGTGGGGGTGTGGAAGTGGAAGCTTGATGTGGGGTAGTGATGGGGAGCTCCTCAAGAATAGGAGATTTTGATGAAGAAGTGGTGTGATGTGAGGTGGATGGTGTGGTTGATGGAGTTAAGAATAGGTGGGTGGATGGAAGTGTGGATTCGTATGGATTGGAAATGAAGTTGTAGTACTTAAATGGTTTGATGTCCATTGGTATGCAATGAACCTATCCCTCATGTACATATTTTAAGCATTGATGCAATATTGAAGGGACACATTTCATCTCCCTTATCTAGGGATATCCAAGGAGTACATTGTAAGCCATGGACCCCTCTAGGATATGGAACATGGTATGCAACATCTTAACCCCCACTTCTATAGGTAAGATGATAGTGCCAACTGTAGAACAAAGAGCATCATTGAATGCTCTCAAGGTGAATGTGGATTTGGTTATGTGTGAGGGTGGAAGATTGAGATGTTGAAGGGTAGATGTGGTGATGATGTTGATGGATGAGCCAATGTCAATCAACACTCATTTAAAGGGCTTCCTATCAACTTGAGCCATAATGTGTAATGGAGGATCCAATGATTCTGATGATATTGATTTAATTTCAAAATCATAGAATGTGATAGAAGGTTCCATACACGTTCGAATACTCCCCATAAAATTGTTAAAGGTATTAGTGTCTTGGGATTGAAGTTCAATGGACTTTAAAATTTCCATTAATGCCTCATGGTGTGGGGGAGATTGTTGTATGAGCTCATAGATGGATAGTTTGGTTGAAGCTATTTTAAGGCTAGTTGTTAGTCGGCTACTCAGGGAGATGATGGGTCTTTGTGGATGGTTTGGGGGATGAATTGGTTGTGATGGATGACTTGGAAGGTGGATGGGTTGGGATGAATTGGTAGAAAAATGGATGGGTGATGATGAATTGGTAGGTTGTGGAGACACACTTGCTTGTGGTGCTATAGGAGGTTGAACTACTTGTTGTTGTTCATTTTGTCGATTGGTGCTTCTTTGACCTTGGGTGACTACATGGATAGCCCCCATAAAACCTTGGTACTATTGTACATGATTAACTTGGTTAGGAGGAGTCATAGTATTTGATCCCCCTATCATTTGTTGTTGTTCCTCATGATGAGGAAGTGGCGTTTGGTATATACCAAGGTTTTGGTTTTGTTGTGCCAAGGGACTATCAAACTTAATGGCCCCTAGGTCTATCAAATCTTGCACCATGTTTTTAAATGTAAAGCAGTTGTTAATGTCATGCCCTTTATGATGGAAAGGATAAAACAAGTGCTCCTTATAGTTCTTGCCACGTTTGATTTGATCTTCTGGTATGATTTTGGGTAAGGCAATAGCATTAGTGTCATACAACCTATGAAAGAGGGAGGTATATGATTCGGGCAAGGGTGTGTAGGTGCGATCTTGTCGAATAGATTATCGATGTTGATGATTTTCCATAGTTGGCACTATGTTATGAAGTTGTTGTGGTGGGGGCACCACTTGATAAGTTAATTGTTGTGGTTGTTGTTGCAATGGTTGGTGTTGAATGGGTTGTTGAGTCATTTGGGTTGACTCAAAACCACTTGATTTACTTGTTTTGATTGGCTAGAATAATTTCCTTTAGATTGGCCCTTATTTTGCCATTCTTTTTTCTTTGGTTTTATCTCACCCTCTTGGATTTTTATCTCTTCAATTACATGAGCTTGGGTGAGAGCTTCATCAAATGTTCTATATTGTTGTAGTTGCAATAACAAGGAGATGGGTTTTAGGTAACTCCTTGCAAACATTCAAGTCAATTCTTCCATTGGTAGGGAGAATGGCAACTTAGTGATAACTGCCCTCCAATGGTTTCCAAAATCATAGATTGACTCTTCTTCGAATTGTCTAAGATTGTATAGGTCGGTCAATGTGGTTTTCTTATGAACATTGAGGGAGAACCTTTCCAAAAATTTATCTACCAATTGTTCAAATGTGTAAATGTTATGGTGTGGTAGATGATTATACCAGTCTAAAGCATCTCCCCCAATGTCTGAGGAAAATTTTTGAGCATCAAAGCATCTTGATCTTGAATTTGAAAGCATGAGTGAATGAATGTGCTGATGTGCTCTCTAGGGTCCTCAGTCCCTTTAAATTTATCAAATTTTGGTATTGTGAAGTCTATCGGATAAGGTGGTGATGGTACCAAAAAATGAATAGGTTGATTGATCAGTTGTCTGAGTGTAGGCTTCTGGTACATCATACCAGGAGTATGCATCATCAAGTTATCAATCTGTTGTTGCATGGCTTGGATTTTAGGGTCTTCTCCATGTGTGTAGAAGCCCTGAATTATTTGATGATTGTGTTGAGGTGGGGTATGTGGAGTGGTGAATTGTTGAGATGGAATGTGATGTTGATGGCTTTATGGATTGAAGGGTACTTGATGATGTTGGGTATGTTGTTGGGCTTGGTGATGGAATGATTGTTGTTGATGGAGTGGAGATGAGGTTTGTGGAATGTGAATGTGTTGGGTTGTGGAAGTGGGGTTGATGTGGGTGAATGGAGGTGTGGGTATAGCAACCTAAGAAGATTGTGATACCCAAGATGGATCAGGGGTGAAGAAAGTGTGTTGGCTTGGAATGGAATGGGGTTTAAAATCTGCTATCTATGATTGTTGTTGGGAGTAAGAATGAGCATCTTGTTGGCCCATGAGCAATTGATTGAGGTGTTGCCATGCTTGTTGTATGGCAATTTTTGAAGTAGATTGTGTGGTTGTGGTGGAAGTGGATGTAGGTGAGGTGTGAGTGTTGGCAATGTTGGTTGAGGTTAATGGAGGGTAAGTTGTGAAAGGAATCACAATTGAATGAGGGGTGGTTGATGGAGTGGTGGATGGAATCTATGAAGTAGCATTGACTTGTGCTTCGTAGAGTGGATTGGTATAGGTAGTGGTGTAGGTATATGGGATGGAGGTGATTTGGTTGCATTGTGGTGGAGGAATTTGATATGAAGGTGTGGATGTTGCCTCAAAAAGAGGGTTGGTGTAGACTTGGCTAAAGTTGGTGGGATGTGAGTGAGCAAGTTCCTAGCTGAGAAGAAGGAACTTGTTTGTGTGGGATGTTAAGTTGTTCTAAGACTGGTTTAGTTGGTCTTAAGTAAGCTCCAACTTTGTCCATGTCTATGTAGGTGATGTGGTGATTAGTTGGTGTGGATGGCTCTATTTTTGGGATGGAGGTGTGAATGGCTCTGTGCATCACATCAGCATTCAAAGTGAATATTGTGTGAGAAGGTCCTATAGATAAATCAAAATAGCTTGTCTATGTTGTGTTGGTTGGGTTAGCCATAAAAGTGGTTGAGGAAGGAGTGGAACACTCCATGGATGAGGTTGGTGCTTGATTCATGGCTCTGGCTTGATTTTTGGTCAATACCATAAGCTATGAGCAAGTAGGGGTAGTAGATGTGAGGGATGTGTGTGGAAAGGTGCAATGATAATGAAAAGCACATAGAATCAAACAAACAATTGAATCCTATGTCTTGCAATAATGTTTTTTTTTTTGTGTGGTTTGTGTGTTTTGATGTGTAGACTCTAAGCCTAGACTACTATGTAGGGTGGATTCCTAAGGTGGATGGCAAGTGAGGATTTTTTTGGTGATGAAATCTAAAAAAATCACTCATGGGCTGCTAAGGTGTCTATGGGGTGAGATAGTGGATGGAGATGAAACCCACCATCGTTGGTCTCGATCAGTGGTTGGTGATGAAATCCAACTCACTGATGTTGAAAGTGAAGCATGCAATTGTGTGTGATTATTTTTAAATTTTTGTTGTCTATGGTGTTCAAAATGCAAAGAAACCCTCTTTCACTCAACCAAGTTGGTGACTAAGAACACTAATACTAAGCCCCTCAAAAGAATCTAGGGTACACCTCTTAAGATCCACTCTGAATCATCAAGTGATTCCAATAGTGGAGGGTTCACCTAGCTCTTCCACTCTGAATCAACAATGTGTTTCCAATAGTGGGAGAGACTTGAGTACCAATGACTTGTTCTAGCTTAGAAAAGTGGAAAGTGGGAAACTTTAGCCTAAAGTGCAACTACTATGCTTTTTTTATTTATTGCAAACAACACTTAGGGTAGAAAGTAAAAACACCATGAAAGATAACAAAAACTTAAATCTAGTGTAATGAATGTCTAATGCAACTAAGATGAATGCACAGATGCAAATCTATCTCTATGTGCAATTCTATATGATTTTGAAAATGTTGATGAATATCTAAGATGCCTATCAATGCAAAATGTTGCTTTTTAAATAGAAAATAGATATTTCTTTTCTTTTCTTCTTTTTAAAAAGAAAAAATGTGAGTAGAGTTTAAATAGAACTTACCAGAAGTCCTACGTATTTTTCTTCAACTCTGCAAATGGATGCAAAATCTCATAGTTTTCTCTAGAAACCTATAGTTTTCTCTATCAAAACTTGTAGATACTCTGTAGCATCCATGTGGATGTTGTGTGGCATCCCTCAAATGCTGGATGGCATCCGTACAACCATAGATCAAATCTTGCTACTTCCAAAAACCCTAGCCTAGATCTCATGATTTTTGTGCTAATGAATTTTTGAAACCTACAATAGAAACAAAAAACATAGATAAAAAATATTGACAAGGTAAGTTAAAATGTGAAACCCTTTGGGGGTCCCACCATGATCGCCATTTTGTAAAGTAAAAATGAACAACACCAATAAAGCAATAGATCAAAGCAAATGATAATATATGCACAAAATTGATAGATCTGATTTATTATAACTCAAGGAGCCTGGATCTCCAATTTGTACAATAGATTTACCCCAAATCTAGGGTTACAATGCAATGTATGCTTTGATACAATTATTACAATGCGAGGGTTGTAAAACCCTCGTTCAAAAGAATGTTGGTGTCTTCTAAAATCATCTTCACTCCAAACAATTTGTGGGTGGGCTTGCGTATCCCTACGGGACCACTCTAGCTGCAACAACCATCAAGGAAGATGTCTCCTGTACCTACAAATAGATCACAACACAAAGAGATTAGTAGCATATGTGAGGGCTCCACTATGTGAGACCCTCTGAATAATAGATCTACAAACCCTAGGTGCAATGATGATAAAATGTAAGTCAAATACAAAAAATGTAAGTTGAAAAGCAATAATACCTGGTACCTTGTCAGAATAATACCTGATTCATCTGATCTATGTCTCTGCTTCTACGATCTGGTGGTGCACGAACGCCCATGAGCATTCGAGGGTTTGTCGAATGCAAACTGGCTGAGGAGAAACACCCTAGAGCATTTGAGGAGAGCTGTGGATGCCCTACAGCATTCTTAGAATGCTCAATAGCATTCAAGGAATGCCCTGGAGCGTTTGAGGGTTTTGGGAGGTGTACTACAGAACCAGATCTGGTTTGTAGGGGTTTTGGTGATAGAAATGGAGGATGCGACGATGGTGAGGAGGAAGGATGTTAGCAAAATGCTAGGGTTTGGATGATGATGGATGAAGGGCTCTAATGATCTCAGGAATCCACAATCAACTTTTGAATCAACTAACCACTTAACCCTCATTCACAAAAGTGAATGATCTTTTATAACTTGCCTTCAACATGTTAGGGTTTCGATGACACCAACGGGCGGCCGAGATTAAAACATGATGAAGGGCTAAGATTATGACTTTGATATGTGACATGGATCATGTTAAATGGATGGTTGAGATTAAGTCGTGATGGGTGGCTAAGATTTATTCATATATATATATATATATATATTAAATATATATAAATATATATAATATATATATATATATATATATATATATATATAAATATATACATATATATAAATAATGGGTGGTGATTTGAGGATGTGGATGGATGACAAGTGGCTAGGATTTGGTGTCTACATCTGTGCTATTATTGAAGTTATTTATGAGTTTTATATATTTAGAATATTGTCATTATATTATATTTCATATTGAAATTTTATTTTAGATGTTGTGATAATTTTATCTTAAGAATCTAGCATTAGAAGCTAACAATGGTATCAGAGCTACAACAAGATTTTATCTTTTACAATTTTTAAAGTTGCAAAGAAGATTTCCACTAGTTAAGGAGAAACCAATGAAGTTGAAGAGATTACCTTTGAAAAAAAAACTAGGGAAGATAGTATTTTTCACTGTGTTGAAGAAAAATTAGTGAAGTTTAAATATTTACCTATTGTAATAGGTTAAAATTGACCCACGTCAATTTACCCTAAGTCAAAAACATTCAAAAAATTAATTAAAACCACTTACTAACCTCTTGCCTCCATTTTTGTACCTACATTAAGTTAGTTTTTAACCTCTTGACGATATCGAATCTATTTGACCAATATCGAAAGTTCGATCCAATATTGAACTTAAATATACAAGATCAGATGTCCAATCTCATCCAAAAATAGCATTGCCCAAAATAGCAAAATGACAAATTTTGTTGTAACCTATTTTTTCCTTACCTACCTAACGACACAGAGGTTATGGTATCATATTAAACGATATCCTCCAGATTGGGAGAAGTTACAACTCCCTCTATTTTTAGCCCAACCCCCTAACTTACCTGGCCTATTTAATCCAGCCATCCCTCCCTAGATTTCCCCCGAATCTCTAATTTCTTGGCTAGTTCTCAATCAATCTTGCATTTCCTTGCATTTTTTTCTTGTTACTTTCACTTGGGTTTTATAGGTTCAGAGGTCCAAAGTTGTGCATAGGTGGATACAATCTGATATTGAACATTCGATATCACTTTGAAGCACCCAATTCTATCATGTTACATCCGATCTTGTTTGTAGATCACCTGGGGGAAACTTCAAGCTTATGTTTGCATCTATTATTCTTTATTTTACATTTATAATATTATAATTGTTATTTATCATCTCATATAAGCATTAATTTCATTTATCATATCCGGTGTTCACCATTCCTATCATTTCATTCTATCATTTTGCATTCATAAGCATAGAATCGCATTGTTTCTTCTCAAAATTTACATGTAATAATCTTGTACTATCTAACTCATGCTTAGTTAAGTTCATATAATGCTACAAATTTCTATTTTTGTTGTCAATTTGTGAAGCTATAGAATTTTTATCATATCAGATCTGATGATATCAGATCGGACTTGTCTATATCAATTCAGACGTTTGAGATCACCAAAACAAGTCTGATATCACCTACAAAAAGCAAACAAACTCTACATCAGATGCTCAAACTGAGTAAGAGTGTCCAATTTCTTTCATATCTAAGAACTACATCTATTTACTTTTTGTAATTCATTATATACTGTACTCATTCAAATCAAAATTGCATTTAGTATAGATTAGTTGCATTTGGCCAAACTAGGTGATTGTGAGCAAAAGTAAAAGGAGAACATCAAACAAACTCCCAACCTAGGTGTGGAAACTACCATATAAATATTTCCTGGTGAACCCACCCAATTCATAAAAAAATCACCAGAGGGCATGACCTCAAGTTCCTCTCCTCTGAGGTGTAGACCTATCATTTTCCCATTCCCCTTCTAGGCACGTATCCATTAGCCTAAAGGAGGGTGAGAAAATTTTAGAGTTACATTCTTTGGTGAACCCGATGTGAATAACATAGGCATATTTTTTATTCATAAAAACATAAAACAAATATATATATATATATATATATATATATATATATATATATATATATATATATATATGACTCTGAAGAACTTGAGCCTATCAACGATATTTATAAACTCTTTCAGGAAGATTAGGTATAGTATCTAGAATATTATAATTCTTATTTTTTGCTTTGTTTTCAAAATCAAAAAACATAAAAAAAAACCAAAAACAAAATATAATATATATTTATATATTTACAATATTTATATAGCTATATATATAACATATATACCCAAAAATTAAAAACATATATATATATACAACATATATATATATATATATATATATATATATATATATATATATATATATATCATCGAAAAATAAAACACCCTAAAGACAAGATGTCTAGAATCTTGAGAAATGGTAAACAAATAGAATCTGATGAGCCATATCAAGAAAAACTTGATGATAGGGTAATTATTGAAGATGATGAACTCATAGAACAAGGTGGGGATGATAATAGAGAAGGGAAAGAATAGGACGACGATCCTAACAAACCTTTTGTAGATTCTCAAGGCAATGTTAGTTTTAAATTTGTCCAACATTTTGTTGAATTTTTAAAAAGTAATATAGGTCAAATCAATCATGTGTTGGAAATAGAGCATTTACTTCCAATGGGATATTATTCAATAGAGGCCGCTATAGAAGCTGCTCTCTTATTGAATGTGAATCCAATGACATACATAAATAGAACAAATCAAGATCAAGTTGGTCAATATCAAAACACCAATCAAAACACCAATCAAAACACCAATCAAAACATAGATTTGAACAATAAAAGGCCAGCAACACAATCAAATTCCAAACAAAAACAACATTATTCCTCCTCTCAAGATCCTAATCAACAAATAGCTACATCACAAAAGGCTAAGAAAATATAAAATTCCAATCATTATCAATATAAAATCCAACAAAATACAGTTCCACATAAACTTCATAACACTGTTCCCATAAACACTTTATATAATAGCATTTCTACTAGAAATCCTTATATGACAACACAACCATATCATCAAATGCACAATAGTATGACAACACAAAATCAATTTAGTGAGAAACCACAAGGTCTTGAAGCTATAGTCAAATGCTTAGCTTCATGTCTAGATCATATAGATCCCTACCATCCCACATACAGTTATAGAGAGATGTGTAGTCAACTATTAGATCCTATCATCGTTGCTCAGCCTTACCCCAAATATTTCCCTATGTCATTCCTCCTGATATATAAAGGAACCAAAGATCCTATTGATCATATTTTGCATGTTTAGGATAGTTTGTCATGATATTTCATATGGTGATTTACTATTACTAAAAATATTCCCTAAAAGTCTCGAAAGCATGGCCTTAGAATGGTACTATTAATTACCAACAAATTCTTTGAGAAACTTTGAAGAGACAACAAAAATTTTTGTTTATCAATTTAGTACCTACATAGAAAGGCATGTCCCTATTAAGAATTTATATAATTTGAAACAAGGGAAATATGAGATCTTTGCTGAATTCCTAGCCAAATGGAGATAAATTCTAGGAAAATTACATTTTGCTTTACCTCACTGAGAGATGTTGGAATTTTTTATTGGTAATCTACAAGAACAACTATCCTATGAACTTGTTGCAACTACAGTAACATTTTTTGATCAAGATATAGACTTATCAAGAAGGGTAGATGATACCCTTATTAGAAGAGGAAAATTCAAGAAAAATGATGAGGATAAATCTTCTAAAAACCAATATAAAAATAAACAAGTAATGGTTGATGGAGTTACTGATAGTAGAAACACCTCAAACATCAATACAACTGAATCTATAAAGAAATTTGTGTTAATTATTCCTGATAAACCTCCAAGATAATTCATAAGATTGAATCAACCTTTAACTTTGATCTTACCTCAAATATTAGAAAAAGGTTTAATACGGTTGCTAGAAATATGACAACCAGATACCACTCCAGTTGGATATAGGGCTGATTTACATTGTAATTTTCATCAAGTGGATGGACATTCAACCAATTATTGTAAATTATTAAAACATATCATACAATATCTAATTAATAAAGGTAAAATGGAAGTAGAATAATTTCCTTCAAACAATAATCTTCAAAATAATACCCAAAAACAACCAACTCAAAATGCATATCAAACTTTAGATATATTCCAACATCCTTTACCCAAGCATGGTAAAGAGGTTGTGAATCAACCAGAACATCATAATGTTCCTTCTACAATTTGATATGTAGTAACAATTAGTAATTTCTTACCCCATAAAAATTTGTAAACTTCTTATGTGCCTACTCAATCTATGGTCACGATTAGGCCAATCCAATATTTTCAATCTTCATATTCAGAAGACACAGAAAGTGACACAAAAAGTGAAATGGAAATTACCTCAAATAATTCAAATAGTTCTGAATATGAGTCAGATCCAATTATTCCTATCATAGATTTATTAGTTCCATAAGAACCATTTCCTAGAAGAATGACCACTCGCCCTTCATCTCAACAAACACTTTCAATGGAACAAACGGTAAATGCTAGACCACACTTTAATCACTTACAAAATAATAACATTGTGGGCACTATTGGAGCCATCACTAGACAACAAGCACGAAACAAAAATTATCATTCACAAAATCAAACCCAAAATGATAAATCACCTCCATTTGTATTAAGATCACCCACAAAAGGAAATCATGTATCAAATCCACAACAAAAATCTCCTTATGACATTAATGAACAATTGGTAAATATCATAGCTAGAATTTATCTTTTGTATATTCTAATAACTTCATCTATACATAGAGATGAATTAATGAGTACCTTAAGAAAAATTATGGTACCTAAAGATATAGAACTTGATTCTATGGTTAATACTGTAATTTCTTATGGGACAAACTATATAGACTTTCAATATAAGGACATTCCTCCTCAAAGCATGTATAGATATAATCCTTTATACATTACAAAATTAATTGGGGATGTAGGAGTCAAAAGAGTCTTAATTGATAATGGATCATCATTAAACATATGTACATATGATTTTTTCAAAGGTTTGGATTTAGAAATGAAGATCTAAAAAGAACTAAAATTATTATCAAATATTTTAATGATGAAACTCAAGAAACTTGTGGAGTATTGTCAATCCCATTGCAAGTTGGTCCAAGAATTTTGGATACGACCGTGTTTGTTGTATCTTGTCTTGCATCATACAACATCCTTCTAGGTCAACCTTGGATTAACGCAATGAGAGCAATACCTTCTACACTACATCAATGTGTTAAGTTTGAGTTTAAAAATCAATTAGTCACTATCCATGGTGACCCTAGACCATTTGACATGTGTGCTATTGTAACAACCCCAATTTTTACGTAATTTTTTTTGTACATATTTTCATCTTTGACCACCTTTCAATGAGTTAAGAATATAATAATGATCTAAGACAAGGATATCCCAAATTCTCAGTAAGTGATTTGAGCCATAAAATATTAATCCAAAGTCACATTTAAATTCATTCACAACCATTCATAAATAGGAGTACCATATCCTTTAATTCCTCCATACCATCACCATTTGATGTGAGGATAATACAATGGCTAAGTCCTTCATGAGGATATCTCAATGGTTTTACCATTAATTGGGAGTTTTACCCAAAGGAAATCATCCCCTCCTCTCCATACTATCCATTAATACTAGTATTAAGGAGAGTCATTAATCTTATTATTTATCATGAAAACTTACACGTGACTTGGGATATTGTCTTAAGCACCATTATAGAATTTACTCATTTACTAGGTGTGATGGTGTTGGTGGCTGTCTAAATTAATATGATTGCAATAAGTGATTGGTTTTCTTCTAGCTATCTTAGGTGGATGGTGTAGATATTATTTTATCTCATATTATTGTGGAGGTTATCATGAATTTCCTTCTACACTATTATATTCATTGACGAAGAATTTAAATGCATCCATCTAATCTACTAGAGCAACATAAATCTCAATGCCATACATTTGACAATGTGTAATCTCAAAGTAATTCCATTACTTGCTCATATTCCAAAACATATATCACCTAACATTTATTAGAGGTGAATACTACAATATGAAAACTTTATCTCTAATTTACAAAGCTTGTGATCAAATACATAAAATATTACAAATCAAAGTTTATTTTACATAAATTACATCAGCCCTACATAATTACATTGGAACTATATCAATAGAAGCTTTACATGATGACCATTGCAATAGTCTTAAAAATGTGTTATTTTGTCCTTCTCTAAAATACCTTGAGTTATTCATGGTTGGAATATATGATAGTGGATGTATCAGGACAACTCGGATGCAAAGTATGCCAAATGCAATACAAGCAAGCCATGCTTATCAAATTTAAATGCAATCATGCATCACACATTTGCCAAATGTATAACATATTTCAAGAAATCACCAAGCATGAATAAACAATTCATCCATCATTAATATTTTCATAAAAAATGATTAATTCTTAATCCATTCATCATTTTTTTGTATTACCACCAAACAAAAGGAAGAGTCCCATACCTCTTCCAAGGAATGGACACCAGTCCAATCCTTCCAAAACTAGAAGATCTTCCAATATTCTAGATAATTATATTCACAAATAAATGCCATTATATCACACACATAAGAATATAAATGCAAAAATACATATTTTATTTGATCCTAAATCTTAACATTCAATTAATATAAAATCACTAAATAAAGTATCTAATTTTAATTGGCTTCTATATTATACAAAATCATTTCCAATATATTCAAATTATTTACCCAAATTAATTCAATCTATTATGCAATAGTCCTATATTCAATATAGAGAAGTTTCCTACTCCATATTCATATGTCAACAACATACAAGAACTTTTCTTTAAATTTGAACTTTAGGAATATACTCAACAATCAACATATAGAATTGCTTTTCATATTTTAATACATCACTCCACATATTTATAATCCAAACTATACTATAGATCATCCAAGGAAGATGATATTAAGGTATGTTAATTCTCAAATAAAGGGCTAAGACCAATCAACCCATCCTCGATAGCCCAAATATAAGTAAGTTTTGACATCACCAGTTCAAGAGATCATATACAAATATATACTGAATGATTATAAAGTACCCATATATGTGTCAAAAGCCCTTCTTGTCAAGTATTAGGCTACAGTCTTGTTATAAAACTCATCATCAAAAGAGAAGATGGTGAATTGGACTAAGGTTTGAACAATATATATATATATATATATATATATATATATATGATGGTCAAAGTTATGTTTATCAGTAGCATAGTCTAGGGAAATATTATAGTTTCTTGGATTTTGTATTATACTACCACTGTGGGATATTTTTCATCAGATTGACGTCGTCTACCAGGAGCACAACAAAGCTCAGCGTATAACTCAATGACCTCGGGAGGAAGAGCCATATGTACTGAAAAGGTTTGGATTTAAACATAAATACTTTCGGTGACATCGCTTAACATGTAACCATACTAATTTTGATAAAGAGTACATGTATATATAAGCAATTAGAGTACTCATCTACACATGAGATGAGTTTGGATAATGCTACACATACTTGGTTAAGGTCTATCACGATTTGGGGGAACAACAATCTTAATGACCTCTAATTTCCAAAACATCATAATTTCATAATACATAATAGAACTTGGAGATGTGTGGAGATAAGACAGTTACTCAAAGAAGGTATACTTGATCTATATCAGTGACATCTACAGAAAGATAGCCACCAAATTCAACATTGTGCCAATGATGAAATTACCCCTCATTATTTCTTGCATCAAAGTTTGAGCGATCACTTAGATTCTACACATAGCCAACCTACGTTTGAGTTTCAGATGTTATCTGATCACGCTACTACCAAAGTCCCTATTGTTACCACTAGATAGTCAGGTTGTCTTTTCTATGATCATATCTTTCACAAAATAATGGAAAAATTATAGGGTGTATAGGGTGACAGTGGAGTTCATGATTACAATACCCAAATTACCATCACTACTATAACCATTATACAAGGCACTGGAGAATGCTTTACAAAAGAAAAACACAGGCCCTCATTATGAGATGAGAGATGGAGATACGATTACAGAGGTGATTAGAAATAAGTCCTAAGGTATACACAAATTCCAATAATTGGGTCAGTTGTAGACATAAGTAGAGCTTCAATTTTATCCTGGAAGAGATCTCATGATTCAAGGCTAGAATACTTGCTACTTTCTCAAAGTAAGTTGGTCTACTTGAACCCATAGGTTCAGCCATAGAGTGATCTCTTTGACAACTGTAATAGAGTCTATGTCTTGAATGACAACACTTACACACTATGCAATTTTAAAGCAAATCCACTATAGCCACAACTATATTATACTACCCTAACCTTTTTAAAATTTATTAAAAATGAATTATACAACCAAAATAGTCTTACTTCATTTCAAATTAAACAAACACCCCATAATTCATAAGAGAAATAGAGTGGAAAGCTCCAACCTGGAACTCCAACAAATTGAATGCTTCCCAAAATATTGTAAATTCCTTCTCCTACCTTCTTCAGTTTGGTATAACATAGTATAATAACCGGATCCTCCTTTTTTTCTCAACCACAATGGCAATTTATAGCTTTCTTTCTTCTAGAGAAGAAAGATGTTCCTAAATATATATATATATATATATATATATATATATATATATATATATATATTTATTTATTTTTTTTTTTTCTTTCTTTCTTTTAGAAAAGATGCTTCTATATATATATATATATATATTTTTATATATATATATATATATATATATATATATTTTTTATTATTATTATTATTTTTTATCTTCTTTTTCTTATCCCATGTTAAGGCTTCCTTTTATATATATTATTTTAATGGAAAGGGAATCCCTAGAGATAAGAGAAGAATCTTATCCACCCTTTCAACCTTCCCAAAGTAGCCATGTGTAGGAAAGATTGATTATTTAATTCTACAAGGTAGTTTTTTTTCATGTTTTGGTCCAATCAAAATTGAGCAAGTTCATAAAAAATAAACTACCTAATTTCCTTCTAAAATAGGATCAACTAGATCAAATAAGCATGCTCAAAAAAATAAATCTTTTACTTTAGAAATTGCTCAAATTAAGATTTCACTAAATCATAATAAATTGCATGATATTCTTTTCAATATTTTCTAGAATAATTTGTAAAATGTAAAACATTATTAATGTGCATTTTCAAGGTAAAATTCAATTAAACCAATATCATGCAAATTAATCATGAAATAAAATATAAATCACACACAAATGGCATACAAGCACTCGATGCATGTGCCCGGTATCCCCCATCACCATTTTTCCTTTGATTGGGTGGGACTTTTTAGACTAATACTCAAGCAACACCGACATCAGGGAGGTAACTAGTGATGATAGGAATATGAGCTTTACCTTTTAATTTGTCATAGTCATCATTTCTCTTCTCATATATTGGTGGTCAGTATTCCACCTACGAGAATCAATTTTCTTACAATCAAGCAACACAACATTATTTTATTTTTATAAATACAATGTAAATATTTTAAGCATTAAAACCAGCTATCATTACACAAATAGCATCTTAAAAATAGTCCTCCAAGGTGGGATGTGACATACTCCCCCCTTAGATTAAACACAGTCCTCTATGTTTTCCTGCATTATTACATAACAATCAATAAAACATAGTTTTTGGCATAGTTCCACTTTGCATAAGTGGTCCATAGTTCAACCTGTATTATTACATAGCATCATTAAATGAATAAGGAAAGTTTCTTTTCATATCTTCCACTTTTTCCCAAGTGGAATTTGTTTTTCAAAATATTGGTCCCACTGGACCTTACACTGATCAATATTACGCTTCCTCATAGTCTTGGAATATAATCATGATCTAAGATAGAATCATTCCAACTGGATTGTAAGTTATCAAGGAAAATATTATCAATAGATATTGAGACTTGATTAGAGTCACTCTTGAGTAGAAGTGATCAGCTTCTACTCAACCCTCATACCACTCGGATATGAGAATGCTCAAAGCGTTAGGTTTCATCCCTCATAAAAGGGAAATCACCCTTAACCATACTATCCACCAGGACCAGTATATAGGTGAATACCTTGAAGATGGAAACCCATCATAATGAAATAACCTCAACAATGGTTATTCATAGATCTTAGATCCAACCCACATCTTCCCGATGGGGTCACTAAGATAACAAAATCACTATACGTGATCAACTCATAGAATCCTTGGAATGTCATATTTAAGCATGATTATATAACCTTGTACCTCTTAAGGCTTATTTTTCCACCCTTTTATTTAGGCATCCCTTTTGTTATATACATGAATTAATTAAGTTCATTACAAAAGGGCATTATTTAACCATCATGGGAGTACCTACTCCTCATGTACATTCATTTATCATCATCTGTAGTACATCCTGGTATGAAATGTGCAACCTTAGTGAGTTTATCTACTATAACAAGGATTGCATCATGATGATATTTTATCTTTGGCAAACCGAAAATAAAATCTATTGATATTAATTGCCATTTGTGAGTGGGTATAGCATGTGAAAACAATTTTCCTATTGGACGTTGATGTTCAGCTTTCACCTTCTGACATTGTAAACATTGTGCCACAAAATTAGTGATATCTTTCTTCATGCTCGACTAGTAAAAGGTATTTTTCATATTTTCCCTCATCTTGGCTCCTCTAGGATGAGTGGAATAAGGAGAATTATGAGCTTCATGCATGATCAATCTCCTCAAATCACCCATTTTAGGTATGACTACTCGATCTCTAAAGCATAAAAGTCCATATTTCATGCTATAATCTTGGCTTTCATTCAAGTTTTGCTCTATCTTAACCCAAATTTCACTACATTTAGGATCCTAACACTGCATATTTTTGACTTGCCCCATTAAATCCACATGACTACAAGTCAATGCAGCTATGTGCTTCCTCCTACTCAAGGCATCAATGACTTTATTTTCTTTTCCTTTGATATACTCAATACCAAAATCATATTCTGCTAAGAACTCTATCCACCTTATTTTTCTAGTATTTAGTAATGGTTGAGTGAAGATATACTTCAAAATCTGGTGATCGGTTCTTAACTCAAATGGTCTACCAACCAGATAATGTCACCAAATTTTCAAGGCATGCACAACTGCAACAAGTTCTAAATCATGAGTAGCATAGTTAACTTCATGCTTTTTGAGTTTTCTAGACTCATATGCTACTACAGATTCATCTTGGGATAGGACTCCTCCTAACCCTTCCAAAGAAGCATCGGTGCAAACTAAAAAATTTCCTGTGGGATCTAAAATCTTTAGAATAGGAGCTGAGGTTAGTTTATGTTTAAGCAAATTAAATGCTTCTTCACACTTTTCTATCCATTTAAACTCCTTCCCTTTCTTCTGAAGGTTGGTTATTGAATAAGCAATCTTAGAGTAGTCTTTAACAAATCTCCTATAATATCCTGACAAACCCATGAAGCTTCTTACTTTTGTCACATTTGTTGGAGGTGGCCAATTCAAAATGGCTTCTATTTTCTTTGGATCAACAATGATCCCATATGCTGATATAATATGCCCCAAGTAATGTATTTGTGGAACACAAAATTCACATTTAGACAAATTCCCGTAGAGTTGGTTCTTCCTTAAAATTTCTAGCACTATCCTTAAGTGCTTTATCATGTTCCTCTTTATTTTGAGAATAAATCAAAATGTCATCCAAGAATATCAACACAAACCGATCCAACTATTTTCTAAACACACTATTCATCAAATTCATGAAATTTGTTGGTGCATTAGTCAATCCAAATGGTAGGATTGTAAATTCATAGTGATCATATCTAGTCTTGAACACGGTTTTATGTGTGTCTTCTTTTTGGATTCTTAATTTATGATATCTAAATTTTAGATCAATATTTGTGAAAATGGTGGCATCTTTTAGTTGATAAAATAAATCTTCTATCCTTGGTAATGGATATATGTTCTTGATAGTTGCCTTGTTTAGCATTCTATAATCTATGCATAGCCTTAATGAACCATCTTTCTTCTTCACAAATAAAATAGGTGCTCCCCAAGGTGATACACTTGGTTTTATCAACCCTTTTTCTAGCAACTCTTGAAGTTGCACTTTCAATTCTTGCATCTCGATGGGGTTCATTCTATAAGGAGCTCTATGGATAGGCTCAGTACTTGGCATCAATTCTATGGTGAAATTAAATTCACGTTTAGGCAATAATCCAGGTATCTCATCAACAAAAATATCATGAAATTCTTGCAATAGTGGAAATTTTATAATAATTTCTTCCTTTGTAATTTCCTCTTTTTTCTTGAGTTAACTACATAAACCATTCCTCCTTTTCTAATAGTTTTCTTCAGTTGCATTGCTGAAATTAGCATTGGTTGAAATTCTCTTGGTTCACTATACATCCTTTGCCTTTCTTTGTCTTCGTTGGTAAACTCAATCCATCTCTCCTGAAAATTTACCAAGGCTTCATGAGCCTTCAACTAGTCTATTCCCAAGATGATATCAAAAGCATGTAGGGGTGCTACATACAAATGCCACCTAGTAAAGCCATTGGGTAGGGTAATTTGAGTTGAGGAAAAACATTGATTAACATGATAAGTTTACCCTGATCCATACTCAACCTTCCACCATTGTGCCAAAGATCCTAGATTTTTTGGCATATCCCTTACTAGATTACTAGAAATAAAACTATCGATAGTCCCACTATTAATTAAAATGCTTACTTCTTTATCAAAATTTTTACCATTTAGTAGCAGAGGTGTAGCTTGTCCATCCAAGTTTTGTGTTGTTGTTGCTGCATAGATCTTGTGATTTGGCCTATTAGAGCTAGTGCTTGCACGTTGTGGGTAGTTAATGGTAAAATGTGAACCTCCACACTTGAAGCACTTTATCCTTGAGTTTGAATCTCCTTATTGAACCTATTTTCCTATATCCACTACTTGTAGTGAAATTGGTTGCTTAGGAGCCTAGAAATCCCTATTGTTGTTGTTGGAGTAGTTGTTATTCTTGTGGTGAAATTATTTCTTGAAATTCTTCTTACCACCATTGTTGTGCTTCTCAAATTTTGGATTTCCTTTGTTCTTCTGATTTTATCCATTATCCCACTTTCTCTTTTTTTGAAACTTATGTCCCTTGTTTGACCATTTTGTGGAACTATTGTGAGTTTCATTAGTAGTCTGAGTAGACTTTATCCTTTGAGCCATATCATAAGCTTCTTGCATAGTGTTATGAACATGTACGCTTACCCTATCTCTGATCCAATTCTTCATTCCTAGGACAAATTTATGTATTTTTATCTCATTATTCTAATTATAGGACGACACATATTTAAGGAGTCTCACAAACTATTCATAGTATTCCTCCACAGATCTTGATCCTTGTTGAAATGCAAATAATTCCTTAAATTTATTCAAATAAAATTGCTTTGTAAGGAATCTATCCTTAAAAGCTTCCACAAAAACTTCCCACTTCAATTTGTTAGGTGAGATCTTATGTTCATCTTTATAAGCATTCCACCAGTCAATTCCTATTCCTCCCAGATGAGAAAGATCAAATACTATTTTAGTTTTAGAGGAGTAGTTTCTTATGGAGAAATGAAGTTCCAGTTCATCTAACCATGACTCAGCTACATCTTCTCCTCCTTTTCCCATGAAATTAGTCACTTTAATATGCTTTATGTCATTTCCCATTTCTTTCTTCATGTGGTCCTTGTTTTCATGCTCTTCGGGATATTCATCCTCTTTGATTCAACCTCTTACTTCTCAAGCTTGTCACCATGTTTACTGGAGTAAAAAGTTGTGTTAATTCTCATTGATTTTTGTAGTTGAAATTCTAGACAACTAGATTTCATCATAATTTCTTAATTAATCTATTACTACTAGGTGCATTCCCTATTTTATTCCACTAACTCTGGTTTTTGTTCATACACACTTGAGAATAAGGAGTAAGTAAGTCAAAATACATAGATGTCAAGTAATTTTCCCAAAAGAGTCTAATGTATATTGCTTAAAACCCATAGAAGGAGGGTTCATTTAGATCTTCCATTTCAAATGATTATGGGTCTATTCATGGGGATAGGAACTCAAACATCGATAATCTCAAGTACTGACCTTGTCCTTACCAAGTGTACATCATTTAGAGTTATGGAACTTATGTTTGAGTTATTTTGTTTCATGCCCAAATCTTTTGCTAACCTAGATCTAGCTAGAATCCACTAGTTAGCCTGGGCTCTGATACCAACTGTAACAACCCCAATTGTTACTTAATTTTTTTTTTGTACATATTTTCATCTTTGACCACATTTCAATGAGTTAATAATATAATAATGATCTAAGACAAGGATATCCCAAATGCTCAGTAAGTGATCCGAGCCATAAAATATTAATCCAAAGTCACATTTAAATTCATTCACAACCATTCATAAATAGGAGTACCATCTCCTTTAATTCCTCCATACCATCACCATTTTATGTGAGGATAATACAATGGCTAAGTCCTTCATGAGGACATCTCAATGGTTTTACCATTAATTGGGAGTTTTACCCAAAGGGAATCATCCCCTCCTCTCCATACTATCCATGAAGACTAGTATTAAGGAGATAGTCATTAATATTATTATTTCTCGTGAAAACTTACATGTGACTTGGGATATTGTCTTAAGCACCATTATAGAATTTACTCATTTACTAGGTGTGATGGTGTTGGTGATTGTTTGAATTATCCGATTGCATGAAGTGATTGGTTTACTTCTAGCTATCTTAGGTGGATGGTGTAGATATTATTTTATCTCATATTATTGTGGAGGTTATCATGAATTTCCTTCTACACTATTATAGTCCTTGAGGGAGAATTTAAATACATCCATCTAATCTACTAGAGCAACATAAATCTCAATACCATACATTTGACAATGTGTAATCTCAAAGTAATTTCATTACTTGCTCATATTCCAAAACATATATCACCTAACATTTATTAGAGGTGAATACTACAATATGAAAAATTTATCTCTAATTTACAAAGCTTGTGATCAAATACATAAAATATTACAAATCATAGCTGATTTTACATAAATTACATCAGCCCTGCATAATTACATTGGAACTATATCAATACAAGCTTTACATGATGAACATTGCAATAGTATTCAAAATGTGTTATCCGGTCCTTCTCTGAAATGCCTCAAGTTCTTCATGGTTGGAAGAGCTGATAATGGAGGGATCAGGACAACTCGGATGCAAAGTATGCCAAATGCATTACAAGCAAGCCATGCTTATCAATTTTTAATGTAATCATGCATCACACATTTTCCAAATGTATAACATATCTCAAGAAATCACCAAGCATGAATAAAAAATTCATCCATCATTAATATTTTCATAACAAGGATTAATTCTTAATCCATTCATCATTTGTTTGGATTACCACCAAACAAAAGGAAGAGTCCCATACCTCTTCCAAGGAATGGACACCAATCCAATCCTTCCAAAACTAGAAGATCTTCCAATATTCTAGATGATTATATTCACAAATAAATAGCATTATAGCACACACATAAGAATATAAATGCAAAATACATATTTCATTTGATCCTAAAGCTTAACAATCAATTAATATAAAATCACTAAACAAAGTATCTAATGTTAATTGGCTTCTATATTATACAAAATCATTTCCAATATATTCAAATTCTTTACCCAAATTAATTCAATCTATTATGCAATAGTCCTATATTCAATATAGAGAAGTTCCCTACTCCATATTCATATGTCAACAACATACATGAACTTTTCTTTAAATTTGAACTTTAGGAATATACTCAACAATCAACATATAGAATTGCTTTTCATATTTTAATACATCACTCCACATATTTATAATCCAAACTATACTATAGACCATCCAAGGAAGATGATATTAAGGTATGTTGGTTCTCAAATAAAGGGCTAAGACCAATCAACCCATCCTCGATATCCCAAATATAAGTAATTTTTGACATCACCAGTTCAAGAGATCATATACAAATATATACTGAATTATTATAAAGTACCCATATATGTGTCAAAAGCCCTTCTTGCCAAGTATTAGGCTACAATCTTGTTATAAAACTCATCAACAAAAGAGAAGATGATGAATTGGACTAAGGTCTAAAATAAATATATATTTATATATATATATATATATATATATATATATATATATATATATATATATATATATATATATATATATTATGATGGTCAAAGTTATGTTTATCAGTAGTCCAGGGAAATATTATGGTTTCTCGGGTTTTGTATTATACTACCATTGTGGGATATTTTTTATCAGATCGACGTCATCTACCAGGAGCACAACAGAGCTCGGTGTATGACTCAATGACCATGGGAGGAAGAGCCATATGTACTAAAAAGGTTTGGATTTAAACATAAATACTTTCGATGACATCGCTTAACATGCAACCATACTGATTTTGATAAAGAGTATAGGTATAGATAATCAATCAGATTACCCATATGCACACGAGATGAGTTTGGATAATGCTACACATACTTGGTTAAGGTCTATCACGATTTTGGGGAATAACGATCTTAATGACCTCTAATTTCCAAAATATCTTGATTTCATAATACAGAACAAAACTTGGAGATGTGTGGAGATAAGATAGTCACTCAAAGAAGGTATACTCAATCTGTATCAGTGACATCTATAGAAATATAGCTACCAAATTCAACACTATGCCAACGATGAAATTACCTCTCATTATTTCTTGCATCGAAGTTCAAGTGATCACTTAGATTCTACACATAGCCAACCTACATTTGAGTTTCAGATGCTATATGATCACGCTACTGCCAAAGTCCCTATCGTTACCACTAGATAGTCAGGTTGCCTTTTTGATGATCATATCTTTCACAAAATAGTGGATAAATTATAGGGTGTACAGTGTGACAATGGATTTCATTATTACTGTAGACACCTAAAAAGCATAATGTAGAGGTGACTACTCATATGGGCATGCTAACAAACCATATGAATGATCTTGGATAGCTCCAAGGTGAAGCAGTGGTTTTAACCATTTAATTTGGGTATATTTGGCTAACTCAAACTTAGCTACAACTGAAACCCATGGCTAATAGAGTTGGCCACACCTCAGATCCGTAGCTAGAATAAAAAATATTTTGAATTTTGGGCCAAGCCAAATTCGGTTACAACGGTTTGGGTAATGAAAATTCAAATGGTTTTGGGTGGGGAAACTTCAAGAGTTTTCCTCCCAACTGATAAAACCTCCTGGATCTTGATCTTGGCTTCCAAAGCAAGATAATATTGGAGATTAGGATTCCTATAAGACCCCATCCAAATTGGGGAGAAGTATGTAAGAGTTTTTGAATTGATCATAGTGGATCTATATCAAATTCTTGAATCAATTGCAACCTTTGAGGAGATCTAGTGTGCTACCGATTTGAACATCATGAATACATTCAAATAAATGGAGGTGTAAAGGACTAAGGAGATTAAGAATCCATAATTGAGCCTGTTCCATCACAAATCCAATAAATTCAACCACTAATACATCAGAGGATATGAAGGCAACCCTTGACCATCAATTCAACGAAGATAATTGAGGATACATGCCTTGATTACAAGAGCAAGAGCATTTTTAGCTCAGTTACGACTGTCAGCCATGGCTAACAATTCCAACTATGCTTTAGACCCACGGTGAGGGTTTGGCATCTTATTTCCTCTATTTTAGCCATAGATTTCCAGTTTTATGCATTTATTTTGGTAGATTTACATTATATTAATCTCATTTCATGCATTTGTATGGTTAAATCTACAAATTAGATATAGATTTGTTTCCATTTCCTTGTATTTATCAATTTAGCATAGTTTCTTGTTATTTCATGCAATTTAAGTTTCTAATGGCTAATTAGGTTACTTATTACCTAGATTACATGATTTCTTTCTATGCTTCATAGTAATTTGATGATTTTATGCTAAGCTTCATATATTTACATATTTCTTGTTTTCTTTATCATTATTTATGCAAGTTTCCATCAAAGGCCTCATCAAGAGAGGCCATATTTGCTTTTAATCATTTCTTGTTGTTTCTTGAATGTAGGGTTTATAGAGTCCATTCATTTCAATGCATTCAAGGCAGCAAATACCTCTTTTCATGAGAGAAGAAGGTCACCGTTGATCTTGAGCAGTTCGTGTATTTTTGGAAAGCCTATGAATTACACCACTCCCTCATTTAGAGGGTCTTCAATATTGTATTGATTATATCAACATTGAGTATCCCTAAGAGGGATGTACCTGTAATTAGTTTTGACAAAATATTTAATAAAAGAAACATTCTATTTCTTGTTAAAGTTATTATTGTCAATATTTTATGCTTTAATGTTTGATATCAATTGATGCATTAGTTAGGTGTATGATTTCTACAAGGTTACAAATGGCGATCATGGTGGGAACCCACAAATTATGCTATCACTGACTGACTTACTATGTTTTTTTGTTGTAGGTCTCATCCATGATTAATAGCTATGGTGAACAGTCTTAGCCACACCTAGTAGCCATAATTAACATTCTCATCCACGCATGATAGTTGCGGCTAGCAGAGAACTAAAAAAATAACAGACAACCAAATCTACATCAGACTTGGATTTCAGGTAGGAGCTAGTTCTCTATGTTTTCTTGTGTCTGTTTGTGTTTATTTTTTTGAATACAATATATGAAGTCGGTTTAATTAGAAAACATAGAGAAAGGGTAAAATTAAAATCTTAAATTCTCTTAGGTTTTCTTCCAGTCATTGCTAGGAACAACGAACTTCTGATTGCAATCCGCCCTAGTCTCCAGCGGTCTGGGTTATGTTTGTAGAGATTGCTTGCTTGAGGCCCAATTAGTGGCCAATTTATCATGTAGATGCATTCTATGAAACTTCATTTAGTCAATTAGATGCATCTTTATGAACATTAAATATCTTTATCATTAGGCATTTAGGAAAGAGCATTGTGTGCTTGGTGTTGCATTTTTACTTTCATGCAAAATCTAAAATGAACAAACACACACCACACACTATATAAATGCTAGTGATTTGGAAGTCATATACAACCACTGGTAGGGTTCAAAGATTGTGGTGATGATTTCCACTCATTGGCTCAACTCCCTCAAACCCTGTTACTAGAAAAATATCAGTTCCAAGATCCATCATAGCTCATGGAAATTTGCACGTATCTATATTCGGATAAGTATATTGCTGACTGTGGGTGAACTGAGAGAGGACCGAGAGGACCTGTGCTCCCTAACCATGTGTGGACTTCATTACCACATATTATAGGTTGGATTACGCAGCCTAGATTTTCATTGCTAGGTTTTCGAGCTATGAGTATACAAGTGAAAGCCTTAAACTATTGAGTATATCATCAATAATTTCAAACACGATGAGAGTTGTTTAAGTTTTCAAAAAATTATAAAACACATCAAACCATTTAGGGCTCACAAACAAAATTTAAAAAGAGAATCATTATTTTTTGCTTTTTTTACCTTAAAATATATATACAAGATAATACCACATCATGTTTGTCACATGAAGTAGCCAATATCAGCATAGAATAGAGGTTAAATCCGAGGCTCCACCCAATTCACAACACAACATGAAGAACCCTCAATCACAAGATCCTCCTGAATGACGTTCGTCGAGCATTAGAGGGGATAACTCTACACATGGGGGTTCTCATTAGAATACCCCACTTAGAGGAGGTAATGCACACACCTCATGAGATAGATATGATTATGGAAGATCCCAACATGGGCCCTTTGAGCATGGGAGTATATATCACGATCGTACACATCATGGATCCACTAGATCTACTGAAGAGTACATCAAGGAAGGAAATATAACTAAGTTAGTGCCCATACATACTTGAGATAAGGCAGGCTCTAGGCCCTCATTAGTACAAAATAGACAAGTAGAAAATCTACCTAGTTAGGGGTAGGAAGAGAGGTTTTCTTCAAAGCATAGGCCCTCACAGACTTCAAACAACAAAAAACCTGGCAAGTTCACATTTGACATGTCTAATATTGAATTCAATGGTACACCACCACATGAGCCATGGCACACTAGGAAATTGGATGGTCTAGATAGAGTCTTAGGGTAGCTAGGGTATAAACCCTTAGTTGTGCATTCTCATTCTATGAGTTCTCATAGTGAGAGCACACATCAAACCATTATAGAGCCAAGAGAATTCTCCAAACATGCTCATAGTATAATTTTCCCATAGACCCACATAGGTATAGAGTATAGACAACCATTCTGTCAGAGCATGGTAAGAGCATAGCAAACCAGAGAGTGTGGTAAACCAGTTTGTAGAAGGCCATACTGATAAAGCTACTTAGACTGAATAAGTACACCAAAGACCGCACATGGTTTATATTATAGATAAATCATAGAAACTAGTGTCAAAATAATGGTAGCATATTCTCTAAGATCAATTGGAGGATATTCACACAGAGCGTGAGCACCTCAAAAATGAGGATACACAGAGATAGATATTGCTAAGGTAGTGTCTTTTCGAGAAACACATGCATGAACAATGCATCCTTGATAAAAATGAGTGTGTTGAGTGAGAGGATCGATTGGATCAGGCTAATTTACCCCCTCATAGTGAATATAGGGAGTGCACTCATAGAAAAACTGCTTGACAACCTGATCTATGCCCTAACATATTGAAAACCGTATTCACCACATAGACCAAAATACGATGCAACACCAAGCACTAGAACATCTTGCAAAGTCAAACATAGTGGAGATTTGCACCATCGCATATGCATTTGAGAGGATAATACAAATGGTTTGACCATCATGTATGAGGAGCCAAAATTTGATAATTTACTGTGATGTGTTGAAGCTTGTAAATGGTGGTTACATATTGTTTTAATCATTGTCCACGTATTTAATTTGTTGTGATGTGTTAAAATATATACTTGCAATATGCTATCCTCTTGTGAATTGTGTATGTCTCTTTAAGTCCATAATATCGTGATAAGTATATGCTAAGGAATTTTGTGCAATTTGTTACATCACAAAAAGATAGTAAGTAAACATGTTGGTTCGAGGCATTGTGGAGAGTAGAGGATCATGTGAAGCTGGTTTCACAAAGTAATGAAAACTATTTGGAGAGATATCTATGAGTATTTTGGCAAGCTGAGTAGATGTTAAGAGTACCATCTACTACTATTTTTTACAATTTGTGAGACAGTTCACATCCACAAAATAGAGGTATTTTTATTCACCAAAATAATACCTGCTGAATTGATTTTTTTGTTGTTGATTGTTGCAAAGTAAGACAGAGAGGTATTTTTTTATTCCCAAGTCTTTTTTATTAAGCAATGGTTACCAATAACAACCTGCCCATTCCTGAATTTAATGGTTTGGACTATGAGTATTGGTCTATCAATATGAAGACATTACTCATAGGCAAAGGTTTGTGGGACATTGTAGTAGATGGCTACAATGAACCAACTGATTGGAACATTTTAAATGTAACTAATAGAAATAATAAAAAGGATGCCCAAAAGAAAAACTCTTTTTCTCTCTACCATATCCAAGTAGCTTTGGATAAAAGTATTTTTCCTAGGATTGCTTCTTGTTCAACATCCCTAGAAGCATGGAATACCTCGAGATATAGCTATCAAGGGAGCAATCAAGTGAAGCAAGTGAGGCTTCAAACTTTGAAGAGAGATTTTAAGAATCTCAAAATGCAAGATTATGAAAGAGTGGGACATTATTGTGTGAGATTTAAAGCAATTATAAAAAAAATGGAGACACTTGGAGAAGATATCAAAATTGAAGTGGTTGTGAAGAAAGTGTTGAGAACACTTTTTCATAAGTGGAATCATATTGCTATTATTATTGAAGAATCTAAAGATCTTTCTACTTTAAAATTTGATGCACTAATTTGTTCTTTGATGTCACATGAAGAAAGACTCAAAGGTTCTGCGTTATCAAGCTTTGGAGGTTACAAAAAAGTATTCTCATCCAAGGAAGGTGAGACTTATGGCAATACACAAGGAATAGGACAAGGAAGAGGACAAAGGAGAGGACAATATTCAAGAGGAAGAGGAAGAGGTAGATCAAGAGGTGGCTACCAAGGAAAAGGAAGAGGAATAGGAGGTGACAAATCAAACAAGTCTTGTTATCATTGAGGCAAGCTTGGTCACTTTACAAGAGATGGTAGAATTAAGGCTTCTCAAGAAGGAAGAAGTAATAATAATGGAAACTATGGAGAAGAGGAAGGAACTTCTTCAAATTTGTTCCTCACATATGGAAAATTAGATCAAAATATTAATGAAAATTGGATTTTGGATACTGGTTGATCAAATAATATGAGTGGCAAAGAAGAGTTATTTGCTACAATGGATTCTACATACAAGTACAAGATCAAATTGGGATATGACAAGGCACTACAAGTTGAAGGTATGGGATCCATGGAGGTTCCAACGAGTGAAGGCATAAAGAAGGTAAAAAATATCTATTACACTCCTAAACTCCAACATAATTTTCTTAGTGTTGGATAAATCATCAAAAATAACTATAAACTTGTTTTTGAATATGGAAAATATATCATCTTTGACAAAAAAAATTGTAATAGAGTTGTCACAAATGTACCTATGACGAAGAATAGGTTATTTCCTCTAAAATTTGGGGAAAATGGAGGTGCTCAACTTGCTAGTGTGGCCATAGAAAATCCAAGTGTGCTTTGGCACTTGAGATATGGTCATCTTAATTTTTCAAGCTTGAATTTGTTGACTTCACAAGCTATGGTGTGTGGATTACCAAAATTTGAAGAGCACAAGGAGGTGTGTGAAGGATGTACTTTGGGAAAGCACTCAAGAACAAATTTTCCAAGATGTCAAGAATGGAGAGCAAGCCATCCACTAAAATTGGTACATTCGGATATTTGTGGTCCAATGCATACCAAAATCTTGGGTAACAATTCTTACTTCCTTACTTTCATTGATGATTTCTCTAGAATGTGTTTTTATTTTTTGAAAACTAAGGATGAAGCTTTTGAATGTTTCAAGGATTTTAAAACTAATGTAGAGAATCAAAGTGAGTATGTTTTAAAAATATTAAGGATTGATAGAGGAGGGGAGTTTTTCTCAAATATTGTAAATATTATGGGATAAAAAGGTAATTAACTACTGCCTACACCCCACAACAAAATGGTGTGGCTAAGAGAAAGAACCACACTATTGTATAAATGGCTAGATCAATGCTTCAAACAAAGAAACTCAGTAACATGTATTGGGTTGATGCTATTAGTACAAGTTTTTACATTTTGAATAGGAGTCCTACTTCTAGTTTATATGGGATAATTCCCTATGAGGGATGGTATGGCAAAAAGCTAAATGTAAAGCACATTAAATTTTTTGGTTGTCTTGCATATGCACACATTCTTGATGAGACAAGAAAGAAAATTGATCCCAAAATTCAAGCATGTATTTTCATTGGGTATTGTGAGTCTTCAAAGGCATATAGACTCTACAATACAAAAACACACAAAGTTGTAATTTCAAGAGATGTAATTTTTGATGAAGGGGAGTATGGGGTCATCAAAAAAAAAAATTGATGATGGATCTCAAGATGAAATCTCCTCTCAAGTGCATCCCATTAACAAGAACAATAATGGAAGTCCTCCTCCAAGTCCAAGGAAGAGTTCTACTTCAAGCACAACAAGTGCTACTCCAAGTACTCCACAAATACCACCAAGAGCATCAAGTTCTTCTCCAATGCCAATGGAAGAAGATACACCACCAAGAGGTAAGAGAACACTTCAGTACCATCCCTCCTTCCAAATTATGGACAAGAATTTTCAAATAAGGTACACTAGAAGCCAAGTTAGTGATATGAATGAAGTCTTGAAAAGAATTGAAAACTTGCAACTCATTGTAACCAATAAAATATAAATTTGAACTTACAAATTTGCCAAAATGAGAACCAAAACTCATTGTATTCAATTGAACTCTAAACTTACAAATATTTTATAAAACCTAAAACAGTTAGGAATCACTATTCCCATGGAGATATGCTATCAACACTCTACATTTAGAACACTCTAAAAAATTCCCTATATGCTCTCAAAGCTAAACTAACAACCTCAAAAATAGCAACACTCTAACCTTCGTAACAATAACTTTACAAAGATTAAATTAATACTAAATATTGAAACTTAGATACTTAAGGAAGATGCTTTAAAGTCCAACAAGTGCTACTCCAAGTCCTCCATAAAGACCACAAAGAGCATCAAGTTATTCTCTAATTCCAATGGAAGAATATACACCACCAATAGGTAATATAACACTTCAGTACCAGCCCTCCCAAATGATGGACAAGAATTTTCAAATAAGGTACACTAGAAGAAAATCTAGTGAGATGAATGAAGTCTTGAAAAGACTTAAAAATTTGCACATGTATGGTGATGAAGAATCCCAAGAGCTTAAAGGAGATTTTTTAAACTATGCTTTAATGAATAGTGAAGAGCTAGAGTCATATAGTTATGAAAATCATGTAATCATGATGTATGGAAATAGGCCATGAAAAATGAAATGACCTCTATAAAAAATAATGAAACATGGGAGATAGTGGAGCTTCCTAAGGGAAAGAAATATATTGGATGTAAATGGGTCTGTAATACCAAGTTCAATGCTGATGGGAGCATTGAAATACATAAGGCAAGGCTAGTAGCAAAAGGGATTACTCAAAAGTATGGGATTGACTATGAGGAAACCTTTGCTTCAGTTGATAGACAAGAGACCATCAGAATAGTACTTTCTTTGGCTGCCCACAAAGGGTGGAACATTCAACACATGGATGTTAAGAGTGCCTTCCTTAATGGGTACTTGAAAGAAGATGTGTTTGTGCAACAACATCAAGGCTTTTAAGAAAAAAGGTAACGAGGACCTTCTCTACAAATTGAAGTAAGCATTGTATGGACTAAAGCAAGCACCAAGGGCATGTTACTCACACATTGATGGCTAATTTCAAGCCTATGGATTTACTAGGATAAAAAGTGAACCTACTCTCTACTACATGAAACAAGGTAAATACATCCTTATTGTGTTCTTATATGTGGATGATCTAATATTCATGGGTAGTAGTGCTAAAATGAATGAGGAGTTAAAAAACTCCATGATGAAAGAGTTTGAAATGAAGGATCTAGGTTTGATGCATTACTTCCTAGAAATGGAGGTACATCAAATAGTAAATGGGATCTTCATATGTCAACATAAATATGCATAGGATATGATAAATAAATTTTCTATGGAGAAGTGCAAGTCAGTTGCAACTCCAATAGGTCATGGGATACAATTAAGCAAAGAAGATGGAGCATCAAAAGTTGACAAGACCATTTACAGGAGCATGGTTGGGAGTCTAATGTTCCTCACCAACACATGACCGGATATTCAATATGATGTCTCTCTAGTATCAATATATATTGCTGATCCATCTTAACTTCATCTACAAGCAACTAGAATAATTTTGAGGTATGTAAGGAGTACAATAGATTATGGGATCCATTACCACAAAAGTGATGATGTAAAATTAGTTGGATTTAGTGATAGTGATTGGGGAAGCAACATAGATGATATAAAATCCACTTCAAGGAATTTTTTTAGTCTTGGGTCAGGACTAATTACTTGGAGTTCTAAAAAATAAACTATTGTAGCACTATCATCTATTGAGGCTAAGTACATAGCAATCACAAATGCTAGTTCCCAATCCTTATGGTTGATAAAATTACTTGAATAAATAGGTGAGAGACAAAGTGGTCCTACAATATTGTATTGTGATAATATGACTATCATCCAATTGGAAAAAAATCCTATCCACCACAGCAGGTCAAAGCACTTTGACATGAAGTATCAATTCATGAGAGACACAATGGAGAAAAATGTGGTTGAGCTAAAACATTTCAGTACCTTGGACAACATAACATACATCTTCACCAAAGGAGTTGCTAAATCTCAGTATTTAAAGCTGAGAGACTATCTGGTCAGCCCTCTCAACTTTAAGGGGGAGAATGTTGGAATATTTACATCTTCCCTTAATGTCTAAAGTCCTAAGTCATTAGACTTAGTATTTAGGAAGTTTTATTATTAGCTTATTCCATGTTTCTATTGATTGTAACAAGTCATTTATCTTGTAGTAGATTAGAATACTACGTATAGGCTGAGTTTGTTGGTCAAGTATTATTCCTGGTTGATTTGTGAATCATGAGAGGATTTCTCTCATGTCTATTCTAGTGATAGACTATTTTAGCGATAATGGTTAGAGGATTCTATGGCTTCTAAAGTCTATATAAGATTGTAAATCCTTCATTTTAAATAAGATGAGCATTATTTTATCTCAATGGGCATCCATAGTACGAAGAAGAAGTGGGAGATGATCAAGAATAGGAATATCCTGAGATCTCCCTAGTAGATGTGGAGGATGATCCCATTCCCCCACCTCGTCCAAAGAAGAATTTACCTCCAAAGGCTCCGCAATGACCTCTCATAGAAGAGGAAATTCTATCTTCGAAGGCCTATCAGGCCTTGGCAGACAAGGTTTGAGCTATAGAGAAGCAAGGGATGGCTTATCAAAATCTGACCTTGAACAAGATTCATAACGAACCTCTATGCCCTTTCATGCCCATTCCAGCGTATCCCGAGCACTTCGAGATGCCAAAGCTGGAGAAGTTTCAAGGTGAGGAAGATGCTCAGGAACATGTTACAAGATTTATGGACATGTGCTTTTATATTGAAAGCAATGATGCTCTGTTGTTGAGAACATTCATCACAACCCTTTCAGGCCCTACCCAAGAGTGGTTTAATCAACTTAAGAGGCACAACATAACCAACTTTGAATAGTTGGCTAATGCATTTCTTGAATGCTTCTCCTTCGACATCAAGAAGAAGGTAAACCTATCCGATCTAGCTGCTTTAATGCAACATGATGATGAGCCGATCATGGATTATGGTAAAATATGGAGAAAGATAATGGTAAAGTTGCCATTTTCTATTCTGACCATAGAGCTAACTCATATGTTTACCAAGAGTTGTGTGAAGCACATCTCACTACTACTATAGTTGCAATAGTATCAAACATTTGAGGAGGCCTTGGTGCAAGCCAAGGTAATAGAGGATATCAAGTTATAGGAGGGTAACTTGAAGCTTCGGAACAAGAAGGAATGGAACAAAAAGAACACCCATAATCAGAAGGAACAGGCCAAGCCGGCCCATGTAAACCAAGTGGTGTTAAACCTCCAGAAAGGGGATAAGGGGCAACAATAGAATTATCAAGCCCAACCTCCTCCTGCATGGTATGATCAACGCAATAATAACAAGAAGGGTAAGAATAAAGAACAACACCCACCTCGCTAGTTCACACCTTTGTCGGAATTGATGACATCAATATTCCATCAATTGTGTGAGGCCAAGGCCCTAAACTTACCAGAGATCAAGTTAATAGACCCTAATCAACCCAAGCCAAAGGGGTATAGGGATGATCTGTACTACGCTTTCCATAGGGTGAAAGGACACGACATCGAAGGATGTTGGAGTTTCAAACATGTAGTACAGAACATGATCGAAAGAGGTGAGCTAACTATGGACAACCCTTAGGCATCAGACAACCAGAATATGGGGATCTTCAAGAACCCCTTACCAAATCATGAGCCACCGAGGAACAATGTTGGTCATGTGAATCAAGTGCGGGTTGAACCACCAACTCAAGGATTCATCGGTATGGTTAATGTTGTCATGAGATAAGGGAGGTATGAGCATCCAAATCCACCTCCAGCTCCCATTAGAGTGCACATTGCACCTCAACAAAGGCCAGCATAAAATATTCTAGGCCCACCTACAAGACCGATGGTGACCATTAGGAGTAGGCTAGTTCAAAGCCTATAGATAACTCCAACAAAGTTGTCAATATATGAACTGATTCAACAGTCTCCTAAGCATAGGGAGATGCTCATGGATATTCTAAGATCAATCAAAGTTTAGTCCCAGGATCCTGAAGCATTTATGAACTTCGTGGGACATGTGCAGAAGTGCAGTGAACCGGTCATTCAATTTAGTGATCATGAGATTAAGATGGTCTCCACTACTATAGCGGACCCACCGCTACATATAATTGCATGTGTTAATCACACACCATTCAAATGGGTTTTGATTGATACAGGGTCATCAATCAACATAATTACTACCAAGGCATTAACATATCTAAAGTTGCCAAAGTCACATATTGTACCTTCTACTTTCACCTTGAGAGCATTCAATGATGCGCTATGCTCAATGGTAGGTACTATAGTTCTTCCAATTCAGGTTGGACTTAAGACCATCCTTGTGATGTGTCATGTGATCGAAGGTGCCATGCAGTATAACATCCTCTTGGGGAGGCCTTGGATTAGAGAAATGCATTGTGTTCCCTCGATCTTACATCAATGTATAAAATATATACATGAGGGACAAGTTCACATGGTACCTTCTAATGAAGAGCCATTCAAATATGTGAACTTAGCTTATTTTCTAGGGGATTTCATTCTCCCCTCAATGCATCTGGATATATGACTGACATCGCCAATCAAACATCTAGAAGGTAAATTCAAAGGAGTGTGTGTGGGACCTTCCATGGTAGCACCACATTTATCAGAGCACACAATAATAGCTTCGACTAAACCTACGACATCCACAGTGCTTAGGAATGATAAGAAGCTTAAGGTGAAATTGGGTGAGAAAGAGATGAAGCAAGCACCCAAAGAAGCAATTATCGAGGGTCCTAGTCCCATGGATGAAGGGGATGCTCAAAATCAAGTTGAGGAGGCACCTCAACCTACCTCACCTACATCTTCAGTAGGGTCATCTGCACCGTAGGTGACCATACATTTGGTTAACCCTAGATTAGCAGAATATATCATGTAGAATGTGATGTTCACACCATTTATCAAAACTACATAGGATATGGGTCGACCTCAAGCCCATCACTTTCCCATGGGGATGGTGGTACCACTAGGGGTGCCACCCAACCAAACAAACTTCATTTATGGAGGGCTAGATCAACTAACAAATCACATGCCCATAGATGAGGATGATGATGAACCATTCATGGTGAATGTTCATTATCTATCTAACCTTAAATTCACCTTGCACTACTTTGAATGTTACCATTGGCATGGTTATGACTTAGGCTTATTTGAGCAAGGGCATCAAGTTCCCATCGAACCATAGTATCAGCTACCAACTGATAGGTTTGGGTTAGGCTATCATATTCGAGGATAGGATGAGCTCCTAGCAACATCTTTAGATCATCTGAACCTCACTTTGGGGGATGATGTGGATTGGAATCCTTATCACCCTAACCCTTCTTATCTATGAAGGGGTAATAGGCTGGTAACCTATGTCTCAGAAGTACCACCAAAGATCTATCATGAGCACATCATGGTAGAGGTAAATCAAGGAGATAATCCAAGAGCTGACTTGGATAATGAAAGTCATGAAGCTACCGATGACATAGGTATGCAGATCCAAAATCTAGGTGTAGCAGAGTCCATTATCAAAAGTGATGGACCAGATTATGATTCTGGAATAGATGATGATGAGCTATCCTCACACAATGAATGATATGAGGATGAAACTGAGTTGGCCTACTTAGGCCCTCTAAATATGCATCATCTATTACCCATGGAACAAATGGGTGAGACTGAGGAATACTTCATGGTTGATAGTGACTATGAGGATGAAATAGAGTGGGCCTACCTTGGGCCCCATCTTGCTAATCACCCAATTCTAGTGGGTAGGGGTGAAGGACTCATTTATAATAGTGATGATGAGGATGAGACTGAGAGAGCTTATCTCGGGCCTCACTATTTGTACCATCATCATGAGCCAGTTGACATCGATGAGATGTATCGATGAGTCTATCCTAGCTCATGCCTCAGAGGGAGACCACCCAATTTGGATATGATTTATCATATAGTCTTCCCTGATCCACCAATGTACATGGAGCTCCTTGAGCCAAGTGATCCTATTTTCGAGTCTATTCATAGATCAGATCCGGAGATCCCCATACCCCTAGAGCCACATCTCGGGGATGGAAGTTATATCAATGTAGAGTCACACACATGTGGTCTTGGAGATCTAATCCATTCCATCAATATGATCTCCATTGATTTGACCACTCCACTTCACAATCCAACCGACCCCTCCAAACCATTGTATCTGAATGTAGATGCTATTGATTGGGATCATGTTGATTCACCACTAGAGCCTAAAGATTTCTTCCCTAATGAAGAAATGTTGCAACCTTTTCATTTTGCACTAGGCTATGCACATGATGTTTATCATGCTGAGGGAAATTCTGATGTAGGACCTTTAAACCTAGTTGATGACATCCACTTGATTCCTACGCCTCACCAGCTTGAGGAGGGATCACACATGTCAGTAGAGGAGACCTTCGATGTGGATATCAGTAATGATCCCACTAATCCTAAGAAGGTCAAATTTGGAGAGAGTCTATCTCCTGATGAGCATGCCATACTCATCCCTCTACTGAAAGAGAGACCTGACCTTTTCACTTGGACATACAAGGATATGCTGGGACTAGATCCAAAATTGGTTACTCATAACCTTTCGCTAGATCCCTCTAAGAGACCTATCAAGCAGAATCTTAGGAAGATGCATCCAACAGTCACTTTAATGGTTAAATATGAGTTGTAGAAGTTGTTGGATGTAGAGTTCATTATCTCCATCGACTATCTAGAATGGGTATCAAACATGGTACCTATAGGAAAACCTGATGGAAGGATCCATATTTGTATAGATTTTAGAGACCTCAACAAGGCAACACCAAAGGATTCATTCTCATTGCCCAACATAGATGCTCTTGTAGATGCAATTGTAGGTCATGAGATGCTCTCCCTTATGGATGGTTTTTTTGGTTATAATCAGATTTGGATTAAAGCTGAAGACCAGCATAAAACCATATTCACAATGCCATGGGGAACATTTTGTTATAAAGTTATGCCATTCAGCCTTAAAAATGTTGGTGCCACATATCAATGAGCCATGACATATATTTTTCATGACTACATGCATAAGATCTTGGAATATTATATCGATGACTTGTTGGCAAAGTCATTGTTATGTGAAGAGCATGTTGAGGTCCTGAGGAAGGTCTTCGATCACCTGATAGAGCATAATGTCAGGTTGAATCCCAAGAAGTGTGTATTTGGTGTAACTTTAGGAAAGCTCTTGGGATTCATCATTTCAAAATGAGGCATCGAAGTTGACCCAATGAAGGTCAAGGCCATATTAGAAATGCATCCTCCCATAAATATCAAAGAGTTAAGAAGCCTACAGGGCAAAGTAGCATCCATAAAGTGATTTATCACACAATTATCAAATAAATATCGACCCATGAATCGACTACTACACAAGGGGGTCCCATTCAATTGGGATGAGGACTATCAAGCGACCTTCACTAAAATTAAGCAATACCTAGCAACGCCACTAGTGCTAGCTCCACCAAGACTAGATGTGCCTTTTTTGCTATATATCAATGATCAACTTTGCATTGGGAACCATGTTAGCCCAAAAGAATATGCAAGACAAAGAGCAAGCCATATATTACATCAGTCGCACCTTGGTGAGTTATGAGCTCGGGTATGCATACGTGGAGAAGTTGTGTTTAGCAGTAGTGTTTACAATGAAGAAGTTGCATCATTATATGTTAAGTCATATGATGTATGTGATATCCAAACAAAATCCTTTGTAGTATATGATGAGCAAGACATATCATAATACATGTACTACAAAGTGGATCATGCTATTGATAGAATTTGATTTGGAATTCATCAGCCAAAATTCCATCAAGGGATAGGTCATAGTTGATCAACTGGTAGAGGTACCTCTCAAGAATAGTAGGCCTCTCACCATAGAGCTTCCTGATGATGCAGTCTTCGCATTATCAAAAGCACCCAAACTCAAAGAACTAGATAACAAAGCTGATATGACTTTGTTCTTCGATGGTTCAAAGTGTGAGCAAGGGGGTGGTGTAGGAATTATCTTCTTCATGCCACAAGGTGCTCCAATGCCCTTGTCATTTAAGCTAGACTTTCCTTGTACCAACAACAATGCTGAATATGAAGCCCTAATATTGGGTCTCCAAATAGCTATCACCATGAAGATTAAATGATTAAATATCTTTGGTGATTCCCTTCTCATAGTCAATCAAGTGAAGGGACTTTTTCAATGTAGGTGTCCCATCTTGAAAGCTTACAAGGATCTTGCTGACACTTATCTAGCCCAACTAGAGTGGTACGACATCGAGGCAATCCCTCATTCATTGAATATATTTATAGACACTATGGCATATTTGGGATCCTTAATCCCTCAGAATCCATCTACTAATTTTACTACCATTCATGTAAAGATGCTATCGCATGCCATGATGCAATGTGCAACTTTTGATAACAAGGAATCAGTCAACATGATTCATATAGAACCAAACCATGAGTGGTTCTATAAAGCTAGAGACTTTCTCAAGAAGGCATCCTAGGGGTCTTTGATCTCGTAGGGTCCTACAGGGAATGGCACCACCATTCACCACAAGGTTGTATCCTAGTCTACATTCACACATAGTAAAATGCTAGGGGAACAAGTCATCTTGTCAGTTGAGGTAGAAGCTTATCAGGATTGGATGTCACAATTACATGACTTCCTCAAGCTTGGTTTAATCCTATAGGGATTTTCATGTGCTACAAAATGCACATTCAGATAGAAAGTGATAAAGTATGTCTTGCTTGGAGATATCTTGTATCGTAGAAGCTATGATGGAATTCTCCTTCATTGTCTTGAGCCCCAAGAATCAGCTTGGGCAATTTTGCAAGCTCATGATGGTACATGCGGTGGCCATTTTAGTGGCATGGCCATTGTCAAGCGCATCCTTCGAATGGGTTATTATTGGCCCACTATGGAGAAGGATTGCACCATGTATGTCAAGAAATGCATCAAATGTCAGCATCATGCTAATCTTATGCACTTGCCATCATAGGCCTTACAGCCCATTCAAGCGGCTTGGCCATTTTCTCAGTGGGGTTTGGATCTAATTGGTAAGATCTCTCCTCCATCATCGGGCTGACATACATTTATTATAATGGCTACTGAGTATTTTACAAAGTGGGTGGAAGCAATCCCTTTAACAATGACAACTGGAGCATGTATTGTAGAGTTTATACTTCACAATATCATTAGTCATTTTGGGATACCATCCAAGATAATCTTGGATAATGGAACATCATTCAAGAACAAAACTATGAAGGCTTTAATATCTAAGTACAATATACAACATAGTTTTGTGACTCCATACTATCCATAGGCAAACGGGTAAGTTGAGGCTTCAAATAAGATAGTGGTAGCCATCTTGAAAAATATGGTACAAGAAAACCACAAATATTGGCACATCCAGCTACCCCTTGCATTATGGGCTTATAGGACTAGCATTCGGATGCCCACTAGGGCAACCCTATTTTCTTTAGTATATGGTATTGAGGCCATTATGCCCTTAGAGTTGGAGATTCCAATGTTGCATGTCACATTGAAAGAGTTCATCGATGATGACACTACATGACAAGCTCACCTAGATCAATTGATGCTTCTTGATGAATGTCATATGAATGCCCTTGAGCATCTCTATATTTATCAAGAGCACTTAAAATGAGCTTACAATAGTAAAGTCCACTTGAGAGACTTTAAGGTTGGTGATCTTGTGCTGAAAGAGAACCAATATAACTCAAACCTACCACCGCACTTGTGAGATAAATTTATGGCTAATTGGTTAGGTCCTTACATCATCTCAGAGTAGATTGGACCTAGAACGTATCACCTGACATCACTTGAAGGTGTTGAAGAGCTTGAACCTCTCAACATCCTTCATCTTAAGGTGTTCCATACATAATAATTCAAAAACTTAAAAATATGGAAAATTTTCAAAATCCATAAAAATCAAAAAGCAATAAAATCTAAAAATATTGCATTTCATTTGCATCATGCATTTCATTTTGCACATGCATTCATTTAATTGCATTGCATTAGGCATTTCCATCCATCACACTTGCATTAGGATAGGTTGTGTTTGCAATCTTACAAATGACACCATGTTTGTATTTCAATCATGCATCTATGCATTATCATCATCCATCACCCTTGTGAGTAATTGTGTTTCTCAACACAACCCCTCCTATTGCTATGAAGAATATACTAGGGTTTTTGGTCATTCAACCATACCTAGTGGTCTTCTCAAATTTAGTAGAAAGCTTGCTTTGCTTTTGTAGATGAGGTCTAGTTTTGATAGCACTTAGCATATCAGAATCCCATCACTAATCAAACACATTAACAATCCTAATTAGGGTAAGGAAGGATGAACACTACAAAAGTGGTCCGGGTCACCTTAGGTGAAAGGTTTTGTTACTTGCTCATTTTGTGAGGTGCAATGGTCTAGAGTAGTGGTCATTGGAAAAAGGACAAGTTTACCCCCTACCCGAATAAATCCCTTGCTTACAAAAAAGGAGCAAAATCCCAAAAATCAAATCAAATCCCTTGCTCAAAATAAAAAAACAAAAATACAAAATAAACAATGATTTTTATCACTATATATGAGCAAGTATCCCAATAAATTGAAGAAAATAAGGGGGTGAACTTGAATCCCTAGAATGATCAATGCTCAAAAATCATAGGGTGATCCCCAATACAACAATGGGCTGAATGAATCCCACCTGACATTGGGGTAGGTCTAAGCAATTTACAAATGAGCTAGCTTTAGGTGGCTTGTATTGCCTAGTGGTCTAGTCTAACTAAGTCCAAACCTAGGATCGGGTGGACATTTGAGGATCCCCAATACAACAATGGGCTGAATGAATCTTGCCTGGCATTAGGGTATGCTTATGTCTCATCTAATATATTCATTTGCACACACAGGGGTAATGAATAGCTTGGTCTTTCATAGCGAAAACTTTATTTTTTAGAAGTCTAGTATAGTCATTATACAACTTTTGATAAGTCAACTAGGGTGTTTGAGTCTCATGGAAAACCTCAAAAATTCCCAAATAGCAACAACTCATTTCAAATCATTCAATTATCAACTTCTTTTTATGAGAGTTTGTTTGTTAAGGGGTGTTCATAATATAGGTTAGATACCGGATGGATATCAACAATGATATTTAGATGACCACTGACTATGTTGTGCATATTATTTTAACTTACAAAAGCTTATGAATAGAAACAATACATCATTTCATATCACATATGGATGTTTAATTGATTAATTCTTATGATAAGATATATCAATTACATTTCATGATTATTATACATTTTATGGTGTCATCCATTAGATTTTTAAACTCATATTGCATTCATTCATTATGTTTTAAGTGATTAAAGCATACATGTTCATTTACATTAGATCATCATCATGTAAATAATGCATTACATACATTGCATTCATCATATCATAACATCATAAATTAAATGCATACAAGTAAATTAAATTAAACATGCATTTAACATCAAATAATGCATCCATATGCATACATCATAGTAGTCCATCTACACATCTAGATCACAATATCTAGTCATACATCCATCATCTAGCTAGTGCATGTCATCCATACATCACATCATATAGCATCAAATAAATATAAAATATAAGCATTGCATCCATATGCATCTCATAAACATAAAATAAATAAATCTACACATATAATGAGTCTCATAAATCAATATATATATATATGTGTGTGTGTGTGTCTCAAAAAGTATATAAGAGTATGTCCAAAATGCTCGTAGGCTACAACTATGTAGGTCCTCGACCTTACACTCAAAAATGGTATAAATATCTAACAAGATCTGTACTAGGCAATGCCTGCACCCCTATCTGTGAGGCTCCTCCATCACCTCCACCCTCTCGGTGAGTCCACCTAGAGCTAGTACTAGTAGACCTCTCTATCTTGTGTGTCCTATGGCTAGATTGAGCTAAAGACTACCCTGTCTCCCATGTTTGAGTCCCTCTATAGTCCTTTAGATCTATGGATCTCTCTAGAAAATCTTACCCATCATGTAGCTCAACCTCTCCCTCTAGGTGAGAGATATGAGCAGCATCTAATGCTCACTGACTAATATGATGTTAAACCATAGCCTATAGCCTCTTAATCTCTACATCTAGATCCAAACCTATGCGTCCCTATATAACTAGAGCTATAGGAGTAGCCTATGGAGTTGAGGGCTCCCCTCACACTCCTCACTAGATCCCTCTCATGAGTCCTGAGCTCTAGTTGAGACTATGCAAGATCTCACTCAAGTGTCATCTTCTCTAGAGCTATAGTGGCACTCTCAATCTATGCTAGGTGAAGAGTCCTCTCCTCTTGGTATCCCTACCACTACTCCTATCCCTATGTTAGTTGATCTTACATGGCTCTCAATTGTGCCTATAGAGTAGCCATAGAAGTGTCCCTCTCTAGAATCTATATTTGTAGGGTCCCTACCCATGTCTGTAAGCTAGCAACCTAGGCCCTAAGTTGGGACACCTCATCATTAGGCTCCTCCTCACCCTCCTCTACTTGGGGCTCCTCCTTAGCTATAACCTCACCCCATCTACCCTCTGTCCACTGGTGCACTTTATGCCCATGAGGATCTACTCCCTCTGGATATGCCTCCTCTACCTCTACTGTTGCCACACCATCTATAGGTCTACCTAGTGGGCCATCACCCTACCACAACTTGGTAGTCCACTAGGTATCATAATCTATTGTAGTCCCTATATCTAATAGTCCAAATCCTAGAAATCATCATCCTCATCCCCTAGTGGAGTCACCTAAGGCCATGCCAAGTCCTTCTCTACCTTAAGGTGGTGGTAGATAGTGGGAGTGGGAGGAATATCCTAGAGAATCCTAAACTTCCTGGTCATATGGGAGAAGTAGAAGAACTCTTGTATCTCGAGCTTATACTCAAGAAGCCATCTATCATGTTGCATCCTCCTGAGGTACCTATCTACCTTTTTCCATGTTGGGTAATCCATGTAGGGCCTCCATAGCACCTACCTAGGCTGTAGTCATGCAATCTGATCAATGTAGTATTACATATCCCCTACTCGAGACCTACTCTAAAATCCCTTAGACTCTCGAGGCTAGCATGAAGTATAGCACTAGCTCTCCTTAGTAATATTGGCAATATGATAGGGTAGTCGTATGGGGTGCTCAACTGTGATGTGCTACCATACCTAGATCTATAGTAGGAGACTATAGTTGACTCCCATGTGGCTCCTTCATGTGATCTTATATAGCTCATCATAGAGCTATGCAAGTAGAGCGCTCCCCTAGGATAGGATCAGTGGCTCTCTGGTGCTGCTCACTAGCACATCTCGAGTCCTCACCAAGAGGTTCTAAGGGAACCTCACTCTTGATGTGTCTGGTAGCACAATCTAGACTATCAAGTGCATAAGTATAGTTACCCATCATGAGAAGATATTCTCATGGTACCAATCCTCAATGTGGACCCCATCATGGTCTGAATCTGCCTATATCTCATCACTCTAGGACCAAAGATCTATCGAAATATAGCATCCTTCACCTCTATGGGTGAATATGTGATGGCCTCACCATCGATTGAGATCTGAAATATGTGGTAGACATCCTCTAAAGTGATAGTAATCTCACCTATGGGTAGGTGAAAGGTGTTGGTCCTCGCATCCCAATGATGGGCCAAAGCGGTCATGTAAGCCTGATCAATTTTGATAGATGGAAGTCATAGCACGTAGCCAAATCTAATGGCTCCAAACTAGGCCCGCTCAGTGTCATTAAGGCCATTGTAAAGGGTATGAAGGATATCTGATTCCCTCACCCTCGTGGTCAAATTTTGAAGAGAGACATAAATAATATACATAAAATCAATCAAAAACATCAAAAAATGACCTTAAAAAGTCAAACAAATTAAAAAATCTTCAAAAAGATAAAAACATTCACAAATGCATGCAACACATTAAAAAATCAATATTAAACATTAAAAAAATCAATTAAATCAGTCAAAATTCCAAAAAATAAAATAATTTGGGAAATTTTTCTAAAGTCCCTCAACCACGATTGGGACCCATGACTAGTGACAATGATCAAATTTTTGACCATTGGGATTTGAATCCTATCATGGTTGACAACCATGGCCCCCAATTTTCCAATTGGGAACCACCTACCACCCATGGCTAAGAGAAATGACCTTTTTGGGGTCACTTCCCATCCTGAAATAAACCCAAAAATTAAATACCCACCCTCTAAGCTAGCCTACGCTAAATCCTAACTAAGGTGAGGTTCTTTACCGATAGTTTAGTGTGGTTCAATTAACCCATTAATTAATGAGGTTCATTTTAATTGGGTAAATCAAATAAGAGAGATGTGTGTGGCTACCTTAGTCGCACTAGCTCCACCACTAGTGGATGCCTCTGGTTGGTCTACCATGAGGTATTTTGCATGGGTTTTTAGCAATGTTCCATGTCAAAAGTGCAAGTTTACCTCTCAGAGCTCTCAGTTTTACAGCTTGGCAGTTGAAAATAATGACTTTGAAAATGATATATTTTCTTTTATATTTTCAATTTTTCCCTCGATCGCACTTGGCAACCATGGGCATAGAATTAGGGTTTTTCGACCATGGGTTAGAGCCATGGCTAAGAAAATTGCAAAAATTGGTTGTGGATGACAAGCACGGCTAGCATCCAATAATAAATACCCTCAAAATTTCAACCATGAGGGGCTTCAAAATGCAAAATCAAAAATATCTAATGGTGCAAAACCCTCAAAATTTTCAAAAATAACAAAAAAATTCATATAATTCAAAATTCAAATGCGCCTCGTATCCAGTTATTTACCCTATACACTTGGTGGTTGCAACGACTTGCGATCCATGCAATCCAACAAGATGAGTAAATTACCATAAGGCCATTTGGGGTAAATTAGTCATCGTTGAATTGATATGCTTCACTTCAATCCCTAAGAAGGCCTAGACGGCTGGACTGCTCCATGGGAATGAGGTATTCATCTCAATTCTTCTATGACATTTTTAGCAGATCATCGAACATTATGATTCAACATAAGCCTAATTGGAATTGCTATCATCTTGATTCCCTAAGAAGGCCATAACGGCTAGACTGCTCCATGGGATAGAGATGTACAATTACTATTAATAGTTGTAATCATGGCTGAATTAGGCCTTGCCAAGTAATCAAAGTGCTAAAATCTTCAATTGTTCAAATCACTCATTATGGTCAAGTGACTCATCGCTTCATTCAATTGTCCTACTCTCATCGACTCATCGCTTGAGGGGGTAGTCATTATATCAATTATCATAATCAAATTCAATAGGAGATCACTCGATCTTGTCAAATTGTGTTCATCTTATGAATCATTGCCAATGACTATCATAAGCTTACCCTTTGTTGGGGCAAAAAGCAACTATGATAGTTAAGTTAGTAGCTCTCCACCTATCGGTACTATTGTAGCACTGAAGCTACCCGATCACCATTGGAGCTTGCAAAAGCTTTGCAAATTTAAGCCTTCCCTCAGTTGGAAGCAATGATTCTAAGATGTGTGCCCTTTGGCAGGATTGGGCATCTAATGTTGATCAGATCAATGATCATCATTCAACCTATGACATCATTTTAGGAGGTCTATTTTTTCTCAACATTGTTCATTCTCACAATGCATCCCAAAAGGGGCATCTATAGACACCTAAAATGCATCATGTCGAGGTGACTACTCATATGGGACATGCTAACAGACCATATGAATGATCTTGGATAGCTCCAAGGTGAAGCAGTGGTTTTAACCACTCAATTTGGGTAGAGTTGGCTAACTCAGCCTTAGCCATGGTTGACACCCATGGCTAATAGAGCTGGCTATGCCTCAAAGCCATGGCTAGCATCAAAACTATTTTGAATCCTAGGTCGAGCCAAATTTAGTTACAATGGTCTAGGCAATGAGAATTCAAATGGTTTTGGGTGGGGAAGCTTTGAGAGTTTTCCTCCCAATTGATCCAACCTCCTAGATCTTGATCTTGGCTTCCCAAGCAAGCCAAGATTGGAGATTAGGAGTCCTATAAGACCCCCCTCCAAATTGGGGAGAAGTATGGAAGAGTTTTGAATTGATCATAGCGAAGCTCTATCGAATTGTTGACTCAATTGCAACCTTTGAGGAGAGCTAATTTGCTACCAATTTGAACATCATGAATGCATTCAAAGCAATGGAGCTTTCAAAGGACTAAGGAGATCAAGAATCCATAATTGAGCCTCTTCCACTATGAATCTAATGAATTCAATCACCAATCCATTAGAGGACATCAAGGTGACCCTTGACCATCAATTCAATGGAGAGAATTGAGGATACAAGCCCTGATTACAAGAGCAAGAGCATTTTTGGCTCAACCGTGGCTAACAGTGCCCACTGTACCTCAGACCCATGGTGAGGGTTTGGCATCTCATTTCCTCTATTTTAGCCATAGATTTATAGTTTTATGCATTTATTTTGGTAGATTTACATTAGATTAATTTCCTTTCATGCATTTGTATGGTTAAATCTAGGAATTAGAGGTAGTTTTGCTTCATTTCCTTGCATTTATCAATTTAGCATAGTTTCTTGTTATTTCATGCAATTCAAGTTTCTAATGGCTAATTAGGTTGCTTATTACCTAGATTACATGCTTTCTTTCTATGCTTCATAGTAATTTGATGATTTTATGCTAATATTCATAGATTTACATGTTTCTTGTTTTCTTTATCATCATTTATGCAAGTTTCCATCAAAAGCCTCATCAAGAGAGGCCATATTTGCTTTTAATCCTTTCTTGTTGTTTCTTGAATGCAGGGTTTATAGGATCCATTCATTTCAAGGCATTCAAGGCAGCAAATACCTCTTTTCATGAGAGAAGAAGGTCACCATTGATCTTGAGCAGTTCGTGTCTTTTTGGAAAGCCTACGAATTACACCACCCCCTCGTTTAGAGGGTCTTCAATACTGTATTAATTGTATCAACATTGAGTATCCCTAAGAGGGACGTACTTGTAATCAGATTTGACAAAATATTTAATAAAAGAAACATTCTCTTTCTTGTTGAATTTATTATTGTCAATATTTTATGCTTTAATGTTTGATATCAATTGATGCATTAGTTAGGTGTATGCTTTCTACAAGGTTACAATTACAATACCCAAATTACCATTTCTACTATAACCGTTATACAAGGCACCGGAGAATGCTTTACAAAATAAAAACACAGGCCCTCATTATGAGATGAGGGATGGAGATACAATTACAAAGGTGAGTAGAAATAAGTCCTAAGGTTTACATGAATTCCAATAATTGGGTCAGTTGTAGACACAAGTAGAGCTTCAATTTTATCCTAGAAGAGGTCTCATGATTCAAGGCCAGAATACTTACTACTTTCTCAAAGTAATTTGGTCTACTTGAACCCACAGGTTTTTTCATAGAGTGACCTCTTCAATAGTTGTAATAGAGTTTATGTCTTGAACGACAACACTTACACACTATGCAATTTTTAAAGCAAATCCACTGTAGCCACGACTATATTATACTACATGAAACTTTTTAAACTTTATTAAAAATAAATTATACAACCAAAATAGTCTTACTTCATTTAAAATTAAACAAACACCCAATAATTCATAAGATAGATAGAGTGGAAATCTCCAACCTAGAACTCCATAAAATTGAACGCTTCCCAAAGCTTGTAAATCCCTTATCGTATATTATTCAGTTTGGCATAACATATCATAATAACATGATCTCCTTTTTTTTTCCAACCATAATGACAATTTATAGCTTTCTTTATTCCAGACAAGAAAGATGTTCCTATATATATATATATATATATATATATATATATATATATATATATATATATATATATATATATATATATATATTTGCTTTCTTTCTTTCAGAAAAGATGCTTCTAAATATATATATTTTATTTATTATTTTTTTATCTTCTTTTTCTTATCCCATGTTCAGGATTCCTTTTATATATATTATTTTAATGGAAAAGGTATCCCTAGAGATAAGATAAGAATATTATCCACCCTTTCAACCTTCCCAAAGTAGCCATGTGTAGGAAATATTGATTATCTAATTTTACAAGGTAGTTTTTTTTTCATGTTTTGGTCCAATCAAAATTGAGAAAGTTCATAAAAATACTACTTAATTTCCTTCTAAAATATGATCAACTAGATCAAATGAGCATACTCAACAAAATAAGTCTTTTACTTTAGAAATTTCTCAAATTAAGATTTCACTAAATCATAATAAATTGCATGATATTCTTTTCAGTATTTTCTAAAATAATTTTTAAATTGCAAAACATTATTAATGTGCATTTTAAAAGTAAAATTTAATTAAACCAATCTCATGCAAATTAATCATGAAATCAAATATAAATCACACACAAATGGCATACAAGCACTCGATGCATGTGCTTAGTATCCCCCATCACCATTTTTCCTTTTATTAGGAAGGACTTTTTAGAGTAATACTCAAGAAACACCACCATCAGGGAGGTAACTAGTGATGATAGCAATATGAGTTTACCTTTTGAGTTGTCATAGTCATCATTTCCCTTCTCATATCTTGGTGGTCAGTCTTCCACCTACGAGAATAAATGTTCCTACAATCAAGTAATGCAACATCATTTTCTTTTGACAAATACAATGCAAATATTTTAAGCACTAAAACGAGCTATCATTACACAAATAACATCTTAAAAATAGTCCTCCAAGGTGGGATGTGACAACTATGGTAGAACCAATAGGAGTTCCATTTGTCCCACTATATCTTCAGTAAACCATATTCCTCCTACAAATCCTCCTTCACAAACCAAACCCACATCATCTGGTACCACAACTAAAATAGATAAACCTTCTACTTCATATCCTCTTTTGGATGAAGTTTTACCAAATTTATCTTCAATACTCACAACTTCATAACATACTAATTTTTCTACCCAAGATTCCCTTGTTTTATCCCAATTACCGCCATCCCCTAGAATGATGGGCTTACCACAAAATCTAGGAAGTATCTATCATATAGGGAGTTGCACCTTTATCTATGCAGGGTATGATCTTGGTAAAATTAATATTAAAATGAGTTTTACACTTGATCAAGATGGGTTTGCTCGATGTTATTTTTCCCATGGATATGTGAAGTCAAAACAAATGATGTGTAACATGGGTTATAAAGGTAGATATTTGGGACCTCTTAAAAATGGTATACATAAACCTTTAGAAATAGAGGAATGGCCTGCCCGATGTGGTATTGGTTATATCCCTACAAAAACTCAACCTTTCCCATTTGATGATGATGACCAACTAATAACATATCAAGAATACTTGGCACATCAAGAATATTTTAAAATAAGTAAGAGGATACATTCTTGTAATATGTTATCAATAGCATATCTGAAAATGATTGCTTCCCCAAATGAGTGTTTAGAAGGGGATGTTTTCCATAATATTTCTTTTGAAGAAATTTTGAGAAATGGATTTTTCTTTGATGGGTCTATACCATGTATAGCCCACATTCAAACAACTACCCCACAAGAATAATTGACTAAGTTAACCTTAGAAGAATTACAAGAAATGGGTGTCTCACCCACTCCTCCCAACTTTGAAAGAGATTTAAACATTGTAGTAGAAGATGTGCTACAAGTCAACATTGGGATTGAAACCAACCCTCACTTGGTTAAAATTGGAACTAAATTAAGTGAAGAGAGACAAAATCAATACATTGTATTTCTCATAGAATATGCTGATGTTTTTTCTTGGACATATGCAGATATGCCCGGCCTAGATTCTTCTGTGGTCATGCACCATTTAGTAGTGCGTCCAGATGCAAAACTTGTTAAACAAAAACTTAGAAAAATGCATCCCAAAGTAGCATTATTAGTCAAAGATGAATTACAAAAAATTTTGGATGTTGACTTCATTCAAGCCATTGATTATGTTGATTGGATATCAAATGTTGTTCCAGTAACCAAGAAAGAGGCCACTAAAATTAGAGTATGTACTAATTTTAGAGACATTAATGTTGCATGCCCTAAGGATGATTTTCCTCTCCCAAATATGGATTAGATTATATATTTTATGGTTGGGAGTGGGATGTTATCCCTTATGGATGGTTTTTCAGGATACAACCAAATCCGAATAGCTCCTGAAGACCAACCCAAAACTGCTTTCATTACACCTTGGGGAACTTTCTGTTGGAAAGTAATGCCCTTTGGTTTAAAGAATGTAGGTGCAACCTATCAAAGATCTATGACGTATATCTTTCATGATATGATGTATGATATTCTGCATGATTATGTAGATGATATCATAGCTCGCTCAACTACAGAAGAAGATCATATCGATAATCTAAGAAGAGTGTTTGATAGACTAAGGGAATATAAGATTCGCTTAAACCCAAACAAATGTGTATTTGGAGTCAAATATGGAAAGTTTTTAGGAGTTATTATTTCTATGTGTGGCATTGAGATAGATCCCCTTAAAATTAAGGCTATCCTTGATATGCCACCACCCAAAAATATATCAGAATTAAGGAGTCTACAAGGTAAACTTCAGTCTATTCATCACTTCATTGATAAATTGGTAGATAAAACCCGACCTTTTCTTAAGCTACTTAAGAAAAACATCCCATTTCAATGGGATAATGAATTCCAAGAAGCATTTGAAGCCCTTAAGCAATATCTTCTTACCCCTCCAGTGCTTGTTCCTCCTAAACCAGATTGTCCTTTTATTTTGTATATTTCTGCTTCTGAGCTTGCACTTGGAGCAATGTTGGCTCAACTTGATGATGATAAGAAAGAATGAGCCACCTATTACATAAGTAGAACATTAATAAGTTATGAAACCCATTATACACCTGTAGAGAATATTTATCTAGTGGTTGTGTTTTCTACACAAAAATTATGCCACTATATGCTTAGTCAAAAGACATTTGTTATTGCTAAATCTGATCCATTAAGGTATTTGATGAGTAGGCCTTATTTATCAGGATGCACAGCTAAATGGGTTCTTGCTCTAAGTGAGTTTGAACTCACATTTATTGGCCAAAAATCTATCAAAGGCCAAATTATAGTTGATCAACTTGTTGTTGCTCCTCTTGAATCTACTCATCCTATAACCATTGAATTTCCTGATGAATGTCTTAACTTAGAAGAAGACCATTCTGAGTCTTGGTCCTTGTATTTTGATGGAGCTAGGTGTATGAGTGGTGCAGGTGCAGGTATTATATTAATATCTCCACAGAAGAATCTTATTCCTTTGTCATTTAAACTTCAATTTTCTTGCACTAATAATATTGTAGAGTATGAAGCTCTAATCCTTGGGTTATGAGCGACTTTAGCTCTAAAAATCAAAGTTTTATTAGTCTTTGGAGATTCTCAACTCGTAATAAATCAAATTAATAATGTTTATCAGACACGAGATGAGAAACTTCATCCCTATAAATATTATGTTCTAAAACTTATTTCTTTATTTGAGAAAGTAACTTTGGAGGCTATCCCTCATACTAGCAACCGTGCTGCAGATGCCATGGTTGTTGCTACCTCTTTATTGCCTTTGGAGTTGGATGATGAATATGCTACAATCATTATTCACCAACTCCAAGAGCTAGCTTCATCTAAGTCTTGTCTAGAACCATTAGATGTGTTTTTAATTAATGAGATAACTCCAGAACCTTGGTATATAGACATCTTTAACTTTCTCCAAAAAGGGACCTTTCCAGAAGGATTAGATAGAAACCAACGTAGGTTATTACGTAAGCGAGTTGTTCACTTCGTAATTATTGGCAATACCCTATATAAAATATCTTTTGAAGGTATCCTTTTAAGATGCCTCAATTTAGAAGAGTCTAAGAAAGCATTAAGTGAAGTCCATGATGGATCTTGTGGAGGCCATTTTAGTGGAGGTGCCATTGCTAAAAAGCTCCTACGAATGGGGTACTTTTGGCCTTCCATGGAAAAATATGCCAATGATTATGTGCATCATTGTGACAAATGTCAAAGACATGCAGACCTTGTTCATGCTCCTGCTCAGGAAATTCAAGCCATATCTTCTCCTTGGCCTTTTTCCAAATGGGGCCTAGACATCATTGGTAAAATTAATCCTATATCTTCAGATGGCCATAAATTCATCATAACAACAACAGAGTATTTTACAAAATGGGTAGAAGCTATGCCACTAGCTTCTTGCATAGGAGTCCAAGTATCCAAATTCATTTTTAATCAAATTATTTGTAGATTTGGTATTCCATCAACTCTCATCTCTGATAATGGAACATGCTTTAAGAACAAAGACATTAAAAAACTTTGTCAAAAATATAAGATTCAACATCGATGGTCCACTCCATATTATCCACAAGGAAATGGTCAAGCTGAAGCTTCTAATAAAACCTTAATCAATATTTTAAAAATATTGGTTAATAAATCAGGCCATGATTGGCATATGCAATTATATCCCACCTTGTGGGCCTATCGAACCAGTGTTCGTACTCCTACGGGTGCTTCACCTTTTGTCTTGGTCTATGGTGTTGAAGCAGTTTTTCCATTTGAGTTAGAAGTTCCTTCTTTAGCTCTTCTACTTCAAGATGTCGAAGTAGGAGATGAATATCGTGTTGGAAGACTAAGTCAGTTGGAGCTTCTAGATGAGAAGTGCATTCATGCTCTAGAGCATCTTCACGCTTACCAAGATAAACTTAAAAGGTCATATGCAAAGAAAGTTCACAGTCGATATTTTGAAGTTGGTGATTTAGTACTTAAAGAAAACCAAAAAAATACTAATGCTAGAAAAGATCTTAAAGGTAAATTTCAACCTAATTGGCTTGGACCATTTGTCATTACTACTAAATTTGGATCTGGTGCATATCGCTTGGCTACTTTGGATGGAAAATATCTCAAAGAGCCAATGAACATCATGCATCTCAAAAGATATTATGCATAAAGTAAAAGTTCCATTTTTGTATATAGTTGTAAATAAATTCTTCATCATTCAGTTTGCAACTATCATATATTCATCAAATTATTAAAACAACCAAAAAAAGAAAATCAAAAAATGAAAAATTTCCAAAAATATTTCAAATTATTGTTAAGTTCTCATTTTTGCATCATTGTTTGTTATCTTCCAAAATTTCAAGTTATATTTTATTTTCTTTCGGATAAACTCAAAAGTTATCTTGAACCAATCACTTAATTTACATCTTTACTAAATTTTGATTTTGTCATTTTGATTATAAATCTCTCTTGAACCAAAATCACTATTACTTCACTAAATAAAATTTTGAGTTTTGGGAACTGATCTTGCTACTTTTTGAACCAAGAACACATTTTCACATCTTAAAATGATTTTTGCAAATTCAAAAAATGATACTACATAGTAGTCTTAGTTCCTTAAGCGAAAAGTTTCCCTTGCTATCCTATTATGCGCATGGTCTAGAATACTGAGAATTGGCAAAAGGACAAGCTCCCCCCTACCCGAATAAAATCCCTTGCTCCTTGTCTAATCTAAGCAAGTATCCCAAAAAAAAGCAAAAAGATAAAAGAAAAGAAAAAAAGTAGTTTTACTACAAAAAGCAATAAAATCCCCTTGTTCAAAAATGAACAAGAATCCCTACTCCAAGAAATCAAAATAAAAGAAGGGGGTAATGAGCTTGAATCCCTGGAATTCCTCAGTTATTCGAACACCATGGGGTGATCCTCATTACAGGTTCGATGGCATCAAGCCGACTTGGCAATGGTGGTATCCTTATGCATGGTGACATGTCTGTCACATTAGCGACCTTATTTTGTATAGACCAATGTCCGCTTGTGGATTAGCTAGCTTTTGGTGACTTGACTTACATAGTAGTTCAGTACAATTGCATGCACAAAATCATGGTTAATGAATCTTTCACTTGCACACACATTGGTTCATAAAAGTTGGCTTGTATCATTACCTCACTCAAAATTGGTAAATTAACTTCACAAAGCACACACATTTGATCCTTGAGAGATTTTGTATCATTATGACAATCAAGATGGATAATGAACTCACACATCACACACTGGTTCTCGATAAATTTGACTTTGTCCTTGAAATAATTTAAAATATTTCTTTGAAATTTTTCTAGAAAACATTAGTTTGTAACCACTTGCATTAATCCCCACAAATCACTTCATTTTAGCAACTACAATATATATATATTGTCTTCAAAATTTTCCAACATGTGACACAATGATTTATTTTCAAAATACAACTTGCATTTTCAAAATCATATATAATCATGCATTGCATTTTGACTTCGCGATGATGGTATAATTCCTAGTAATTATTTTCCCTCAAATTTCACACTAGGAATTCTATGCCTAGCGCAAGTCATCCTTCCCAATTTTTCATGCTTAAATCACTTTATATCCCTCACAAATACAATCTTTATCAACCTATTTTCTCAAAATCAACTTCTTTTAAAATCGACATCTTCTTTCATCATCATAAGCCTCAAGGTCACTCTTGAGCCCTACAAATTTTCTTATTATTAGCAATACAAAACTTCCTCACAATAGGATCCGCTTCATGACCTAGCGAGCATTGATCTCCACCAACGGTCATATAATAACACAACATCCTTTGAGGTTCATTTCTAATCCATCAATTTTATTATCGCACAAAAACATCTTCTTTCAAAAACACACTTTACAAAAATAAAATCATTTTCTTTTATGTTAAGCATGATCAAAATATTCAAAGCATGATTACAAGAAATTTAAACCATCAAATGCAATAAATCATCCAATCAAGTCATAACAAGTCACATAGATAACAAGGATCAATATATATATCTTAAAATTATAAGTACAAAATGAAGTCAAACTAGTATGCCACAATCTACAAAATTGACATACTCAGTCACTAGGGATATAATACAAGAAACTATATACATATATCACCCTCTAGAAGCCCTAGAGCTCTAAGCATCATCATCCCCACTAGGGGGTCATGGTGGTTGAAATCCTACCACCCCAGTAGTAGTAGTTTCCCTAGATGTCGAGCAAGACACTGATCTCGAGTGATTGGAAGGCTCATACACCTCAGGCAATGGCTACCTCTGATCCATATGTACTACCACAAAGTACAAACCCTGATAGAAAGCTACCCATCCAACAACCCAAAATATCTCATCCCCTGAATCGCTCCTCCTAGACTGAGTCATCTGGGAAGATGTAGAAGTAGGAACCATAGCTCCCTGAGCCACCTGAGCTCATGCCTATGTGAGCTCTATCTCTAGAGTCTGAATCCTAGTCTTCAAACTCACATCCTCTACCTCTAGAGTCTAAATGTGAGTCTTTAGACTTATGTTCTCTACCCATAGAGCTACCATCTCACTGCTCTCTCCCTCCTCTATCATCATGCCCTTCTTGGGTGAGTTAGGTCTCCCCTCCTACTGAGGAGATGCTCTCCTCTCCTCCCTAGCTCCCCTAGATCTCTCCCCTATCCTAGGTACTCTCTCCTACCTCATATGGCTCTGGTTACCTCCCCTAGTATGAGGCCCCTCTCTCCTAGGGGGTACCTATATCCTTTGTTGCTACTACTGGCCATTTGGGCACCACTATTGGATGACCTGCTCAACTACCTGTTGCACCGTACTCCTCAGCCTAGTGATCCATGTAGGTCGAATGCTAGCATACCACTATGGATATCTAGTAGTCACCCTTGCATCATCCCCATCTACTATGGCTACCACATCATCATCTGGTTGTGGATCCATGAACTGCACCATGTTAGGAGCATCGCTCACTATGGTAGCATCTCGAGTCACCCTAGAAAATATGACATCCCTAGTCCTAGGAATGTCCTACTACAACCCAAACTATCATAGAACCTGGTCTACACAGTGTAGCTCCACCTCCCCCTGGTCCATTCATTATCCAAATGACTCACCTCATACGAGCCAACTCAAACCCATCCTCTCCCCATCCCTATAGCTCTCTCTAGGGTCTCCACCAGATGATGTCAACAGTCAACTTATCTATTAGCCTCCTTGCTATGTCGAGGCTAATCCGCCCATGGTGCCCTCTACACAAATGCCAATAGAACACCCTAGGCCTCCCATCCTCTACCCCTATCAAAGGTAACCCTACAGGTCTCCTAATGGCCATGTGCTCCTAGCACCATACCTGTAGGAAAGAGGTAAGTACCAAGGCCTTACCCCTCCTATACACCACCCTATGAAGAGTCTTGTATAGTCAACACAAGATATAGGGACCCTAGGAAAACCATACTCTTTGATCCCTCATGTCATAGATAACCTCTAGTAAAGTCCATGGTAAGTGGTAACTATTGAGATGACATAATAGAAGCCCTACCACTATACCACTTAGGACCATTATCAATCTAGAAACCCCATCTATCTGGCCAAGTCTCTCAATACTGACTCTACCCTTCTTTAGTAAGAATCTCGGATCCCTAGATAATCTCTACATCACTTGGCCCTTATTGCTATATGGAGCTATGAAAATGCCTCTAATAGGCACCCTAAGTATCCTCCATACATCCTCTAGTGTAGGGGCCATCTCCCCTGTCGGTAGCCAAAAATAAGATGACCTCGGATACCACCTCTCAACCAAAGTTATCAGAAGTCTCAAGTCTACTAGGATTTATGGTATCTCTGCCACATGTCTCAGCCCTATCGCCTCTAGAGTAGTCCTCTCTCCATCTGAGAGAGCACTCAAGTCTTCCTGGAGACCACTGTATCTCCACTCCCTATTCTTCAAAACTGGTTTTTGTTAACAAAATAAAAGCAACAAAAATTAAAGTTAGTAATCGGACTTAAATTTCAATATCGAATCTAAATCTATAATATCGGACCTAATTGTTCAATATCGGACCTATTTTTATGATATCGTACTCTTCGATATCACCAAAATTTTCTCGATATCAACAAGATCAGACCCATTTTGATGATATCAAAAAGTCTGATATCACCAAAATAGGATCGATATTGTTGAATCCATCCGATATTGCAAAAACAACTGTGCAATGGTAGTTTGCCCTAAAAATATTAATTTTAAATAAATTAAATGCTAAAACATGAAATTCCTAAGCGAAATAAGTGTAAGATACTTACCCTTATGTTGTCCTCCCTCGCTCGCACCTCATCTGCTCGATGTGTGACCTCTGCCATCTTCTCCCTAGAGCAAAAGTCCAACAATAGTGAAATAGAAAATGAATTAGGTTTTACCCTATCATTTCTATTTTATTTATTTTACCCTCAATTTAGAAATTTTGAGTTTTCCACCAAATGCAGAATTTGGCATAAAAACTCGAAGGGGGTATCATACCTAATATAACTTATAGTAAAACTTCAAACCTTAATAATTTTTGCAATAAATTTTTGCTTTCTCGTAAAGCGTGCCATCTCTTCTTTAATGCATTTTTTTCAAAAATGCGCTAAAGAGGGGGCAAAATGTAATAGGTTAAAATTGACCCACATCAATTTACCCTAAGTCAAAAACATTCAAAAAATTAATTAAAACCACTTCCTAACCTCCTACCTCGATTTTTGTGCTTGCATTAAGTTAGTTTTTAACCTCTTGATGATATCGACTCTATTTGATCGATATCGGAAGTCCGATCCAATATCGGACTTAAATTTGTAAGATCAAATGTCCGATCTCATCCAAAAATAGAAAATACCCAAAATAACAAAATGACAAATTTTTTTGCAACCTATTTTGTCCTTACCTGCATAATGACATGGAGGTTACGATATCGGATCAACCGATATCCTCCAGATTGGGAGAAGTTACAACTCCCTCTATTTTTAGCCCAATCCCCCTAACTTACCTGGCCTATTTAATCTAGCCATCCCTCCCTGGATTTCCCTTGACTCTCTGATTTCCTGGCTAGTTCTCAATCAATATTGCATTTTCTTGCATTTTGTTCTTATTAATTTCACTTTGGTTTTGTAGGTTCAAAGGTCCAGAGGTATGCACAGGTGGATACAATCTGATATCGGACATCTGATATCACTCAAAAGTGTCTGATTTTGTCTTGTTACATCCGATATTTTTTGTAGATCTCCTGGGAGAAACTTTAGGCTTCTGTTTGCATATATTATTCTTTTATTTACATTTTTAATATTATAATTTGTATTTATCATCTCATATAAGCATTACTGTTATTTATCATATTCGGTGTTCACCATTCCTATCATTTCATTCTATCATTTTGCATTCATAAGCATAGAATCACATTGTTTCTTCTCAAAATTTACATGTAACAATATCGTACTATCTAACTCATGCTTAGTTAAGTTCATATCATGCTACAAATTTCTATTTTTGTTGTCAATTTGTGAAACTATAGATTTTTGATCATATCGGGTCTGATGATATCAGATCGGACTTGTCGATATCAGATCGAACGTTCGATATCGCTAGAACAAGTCCGATATCACCTGCAACAAGCAAACAGACTCTACATCAGATACTCGGATTGAGTAAGAGTGTCCAATTTATTTCATATCTAAGCACTGCATCTATTTACCTTCTGTAATTCATTATCTGTTGTACTCATTCGAATCAAAATTGCATTTAGTATAGATTAGTTGCATTTGGCCAAACTAGGTGATTATGAGCAAAAGTAAAAGGAACACATCAAACAAACTCCCAACCTAGGTGTGGAAACTGCCATATAAATGTTTCCTGGTGAACCCACCCAATTCATCAAAAAATCACCAAAGAGGGCATGACCTCAAGTGCCTCTCCTCTAAGGTGTAGACCTACCATTTTCCCATTCCCCTTCTAGGCGTGGATCCATTAGCCTAAAGGAAAGGAGTGAGAAAATTTTAGAGCTACACCTATTCTAAAATAAAATTTAGAATAGAAGGAAATTTACAGGTCTTGAATATAGACCTTGATATTGATGAGATTAAGAGACCCAAGAAGGAGGTCCTATTGATTTAATAGATTTAAGAAGATTCCATATTGCTATTAGGCTAGAATCTTTCCACAGGATTGAAGGAAAACTTGCGAAGAGCAGGATTCAGCATAGATTTATTTCCACTAGTTTTGAGAGTAACTAGTGAAGTTTATTGATTTTAGAATTCTAGAAATTTGGATGTATTTGGTTGCTACTATATAAGTTTGTTGGTGCAAAAAGTTAGTTCTCAAAATTTGAAAAGCTTCCTACAATGTATAGAGAATAATTTCATCTTTTATTGTCTAAAATTCTATGTGCTTTCCTCATGTAGGGATTAGTTCTTTGTTGTAGAAAAAGTATATACATTAAATATTTAGGAGATCCAAGAAGGAGTTCCCCATTGTAGATTTGAGAAAGAAGAAATAGGAGGACTAAGAAAGAGTCCATTTGAGGAGTCGCAGAATTTGAAGATCCAAGAAAGAGATTGAAGAACACAAGCTTACACTAAGAGGGGGGTGAATAGTATAAGACCACTTTTTACTTTTCTTTTCAATTCAATATTATGCAGTGTATAGATAGCAGTATCAATAGAAATAATCAAATCAAAGCACAAAACACCATCCACAAAAGTGACACAATAATTTACATGGTTCACCCAATGCGGGCTACTCCATGGAGAAAATATTTTGCTAAAAATTTCTCAATCAATCTCCTTGGAATCCTTCCCAATTACAATGTTTATGGACCTCTGTCCAAAGGATATGTTTATCCTCTAAATCTCAATTTCGTGGATCTCTTCCATAGGAGAACTCTTTCTCCTTTGGCTAGTGATCTTCTAGAAGACTTTGTCTCTCTGTTGCATTGACTTGTGGATCTCTCTCCACTTGAAGACTCCTCACTCAGATCCATATTCAATTATCCTGGCTATTGGATATCTATCCACTGAGACTTTATCCTCTATACTCTGTCACCTCCAAAGCTCTATCAATAGGTTCAATCAGAACCTCTTAAAATATGCTAAATAGGCTCACTCATAACCTGCTCAAATCTGCTCAATAGGCTCACTTAGAACCTGCTCAAATCTATTCAACAAGCTCACTCAAAACTTTTCCAAATATGCTCAACAAGCTCACTCAAAACTTGTCCAAATCTACTCAACAAGCTCACTCAGAACTTATCCAAATTTGCTCAATAAGTCCTCTCTAGGGCTTGCACAAATCTGCATAACAAGATTTCACAAAAGATTACTCAAAATAAGTCCACAAGCCTTCTCAAAGACTTACCTCAAATCAGCTCAATAAAATCTCAACTCAATCTCATAGAAGCATAAAGAGAATTGTTAGAGACTCAATATGTTCTATACTCAAATTCCAATCTCAACTCAAATCAATCTCAACTCAGCAATCTCATAGAAGCATAAAGAGAATTGTTAGAGACTCAATATGTTCTATACTAAAATCCAATTTCTTTCTCAACTCAACTCAAATCAGAATATAGAATAGTTTAATTTATGGAACTTGAACAATCACTTGACTATGCTCAAACAACTCTACTCAACCAATCACCACAAAGAACAACTCTTTATTACAAAACCTAGTCCAAGCATGAATCAACCAACTTAAAATATATTCAACAATACTCAACAACAACTCTACATAACAATGATACTCATGTTATTTTCAGCTCAAGTTCAAGTTCTTGCACAACAACTCACTCCAACAACAATGCTTATAAAACAAGGTTTTAATCACAACTTTCAAACCAGAAACCTTGAAGCATTAAACCAACCATTTTTGAATAGGAAACCACAATCAATCCTTTTTACTCCAATGATATTTCATAAATCAACCATCCAAATAAAATCAATGGAGAATGTTACTCATACCTTTTTGATGCCTTATTAGTTGTCCACTAAATCTGCCACACTCAACACTTTCATTTTTTCAATCTCAACAAGGGTTAGAGATCTTGAGTAATAACACAACAATAAAATAATGTCCAAATAACACCTTATTACTCCTACTTTATTTTAACATCCACCAAAGTTCTTTTTAAAGAAAACACTTACTTCAAAAATAACTTTCACTAAAAGAACTTTATCAAAAACCCTTATTACTCCTAATAATTTCAAAAATCACAATTAAAAATTTAACTCCACAACTCAAAAAACTACTATAACCTTATTCCTAAGGTTATTCAATACATCAACTATAAAATCACCTTTAGCCGTTATCACTCCACCTTAGGCAATAACAAAATTAATAAAAACCTCAATACTTGCCTCGAGGGGAATCGAACCCCATTATTTCCAATGTGAATGCCCTTGCCATGGCTAAGCTGTTGCATGATCTATAGGCTCATTGTGAAGAAAGAAGCACCACTCACTTCTTGTTCTTCAGTCCTTCTACCAAGCGAAAAAGAAATGTGCCTTGAGCGGCTCAAAAAAGCCAAAATGATGCTTTCAGGAATCGAATGCTTAACCTTCCTACCACCAACACCTTTGCACAAACCAAGCTACCACTAGGCCACACTACCCAACACACTTTGTAAAATGGATGCGGTTCACTTTCAATATTCGCTGCTTTACAAAACAAAAATAACACGAGCTCTTCCTTCGCAAAAGCAAATCATAAATCTCAATCGAGCAAGGATGATTTATTTCAAAAATTTTAAGGGCATATATATATGCCTTCCCTTAGCTTGGAAATTTTGGCGCTTTTGAACCTTCCTTTATGACATCGGCGAATATTCTTTTAATTTAATTTTAAAATTTAAATTTAAATTTTAAATAAATTAAAATTTAAACTAAATCTTTAAAATTAAATATCTCCATCACCGGGGCACATTTTTCGATGAAAAAAAAATCCAACTTGGGTTTCACAAAAAACCTATTTCAAATCTGCCATCCATGGTTTTAAATAAAACCTTTGAAATTAAATTTCTTCATCACTGGTGAATCTTTTTTGATGAAACAAAAAGCTAACTTGGGTTTTAAGAAAAACCCATTTCAAATATGCCATCCATTGTTTTAAATAAAAACCTTTTGCTAAGCTTCCCTTGAAGCTTATTTTAGAACCAAATACCATGCATCCCTTCTTGAACCTTTTATCAAAACCTTTGCTTCTACACAAACATAGTTTTAGCTTACATAGATCCTTTTGACATCAATGACAACTCTTAACTTAGGAACTCAAAATGTCCAACAGAGATCTCAAGCAAAGTTGGAAGGAGAAAGAAGGCTAAAAAAGTACCATTGAAGAAGTGGTCATTGGAGGAGATTTGAATAAATTTCATGATAGAATATTAAAAGAAATGAGAAGGTTATTATAATAAGGATTTGGTAAATTATCGTCATCTAAAAACAAGCCCAAAAGGAAGAAGTATTTGGCAAGAAGATTGCTAAATTTTGGAGAAGATTTTTGAAGATCTTCAGACATTCAAATTCTTGAGGAAGAAGACAGTAGAAGATATCATATTTGAAGTCAAAATTTGACAAGAATATTTAAGGAGAAATAAATATTGAAGAGGCCATAGTTTTGATAATTTTGAGGATAGCCACAAATATTTTCAAGGATAATTTGAAATAAGAAGGTTGCTGATTTTTGAGGTAAAAGTTGAAGGGTCACAGGACAATGAATTGAAGAAGGTATAGAGCTACAATTTGGAGAATATTTAGGAATATTTTGAAGTTCCCTTGAACAACCAATTGAAGGAATACTTGGTAGAAAAATAAGGCAGCAATTTAGAGAATTTCAAGGTATATTTGGACAAAAAAACAAAGGAGGAATTGACTGCAAACTTGTAGAGTTTTGGACAGCAAGAGGACAGCATTTGGGAAGCACTAATAGATGCAAGTTTTAGAGTTTGAGAGAACAAATTTGGAGGATATTTTAAGCCACAAAAATCATATTTTATGGTAAACATTAGAAGAAGAAAATAGAGTTGCATTTTGGAGAAGCTCGAGGCAGTTTTGAGAAGAGTTTTGGATAGCAAATCAAAAGAAAGAGGAGCTACAATTTCACCATTTCGGGGTAAAAAACTTGAAAAGTAAAAAGGTAGCTATAAAAGTATTTTCTTAAGGTATAATAGAAACTATTTTTAATAGCTACATATTCAAGTTTCAAAGTTATCAAAAAGGAAGTCAAAATAGAGTGTTTCCAAGATAAAGATGAAGATGTTGTTGCCATATTAGAATCTAAAAATAACATTATTATATAGGAGTTAAATATTGCATAAATGAGTAATAAGGGAAGTAATATGTTGTCTTAAAAATCATAATTTAGATGTTCCTTTTGTAATAATTATTAAAGGTAGAACCATCAAGTAAAGAGACTATAAAAGAGCACTCAAATATTGTGCAAAGCTTATATATTTTTGAATAAAGTTAAGCTTGAGTTTCATCTTCAAATCTTGCATAAATTTTAGAATCAAAAGTCAAAAAAAGGAGGAGCATAAGCATTGAAAAATTGTTCCAAATAAAGTGAAGAAGCCAAGTAGCATTCAACTAATGTAAGGAAAAGAGTTGCAGGTTCAAGAGTGACAATCAAAGAACAAAGGAATAGTAGCCATCTAACAAGAAATGAGAAGCCACTAAGCAAGTGAAATCACCACTGTATTGAAGAAAGAACCACTGAATAACAAGGGTTGAGCACCATAGAAGAGGATTCAAGGTGATTTTGAGGTACAATGGGCAATAATCCAAGTAGTACCTAGGAGAAAAGCCATTAGGTAGAAAAGAAGATACATTGTCTATGGGAGAAGAGCCACCCAAGGAGTGATGTTTTAGAGAGCTACAATTGAAATGTGGAGCCACCAAGCCTAGGAGGACGAGTAAAGAAGTGTTGAAGTATATAAGAGCCACCATTATAGAAGAAGAATTACCACTTGTAAATTCTAAAATGTAAGCAATAGAAGAGAGAACATTCTGATATTGAAAAGGCAAAAGGAGGAAATCAAAGGTCTAGGTTTTGCAACTACCAAGAAGAGAAGTGAAGAGTTGGCATCCATAACATTCATTACAGAGAAGAAAAAATTGCATCACTTTGTTGATAAGGTAAAAGACGTTACACAAGTATCCAAGTGTTGAGATAGAAATAAGAATACAACCAAAGTAGAATAGAATGTTACCAGGAGTGTGAAATATTGAAATAATTACTCATGAGGTTGGATTAAACATTGTAAGACTAATCATGCCATTTGCAACATGGAATGAGGAACGCCATAAGTCATTAAGGAAGAAGAATCAATTCAAAATGTGTTATGAATTATATACATAACTATTGAAGTGTGAGAGAGACATATGGTGTCATTTAGCAATCAATATTCAACAAGCCAATCATCATTGTAGGAAGGTGCAACATCTAGAAGCAATTATTAATGCATGGGTTGAAAATAAAATCAAACCACTACCACTACCATGAAACACTACCACAAACCACTACCACAACCAAGATAACATATTTGAGCACCTTGAAAAGCTTGAGAGGACGGTTGACCAACCAAAGAGGAGATACAAATCTGATAGGAGTAAGAGCTCCATACGTACAATAGAGAAGAAGGAGCACCTCAAGATTGGAGGTAATTTATTTTATTTGAAATTAATTATATTCCAAGATAGGAGTTATAAGGTTGGAGGAAATTATTATTTTCTAAGGTTAAAGTGAAATTATTTTATTTACTTGATTATTGGAGAGATAAGTTATTGAAGTAATATTTGAAACCTTAGAAACCTGATTATTGCTATTTGAAAGTTTTATGAAGATTAAAAAAATTGTGTTGAAGAATTGGAGGAATTAATTTGAGGTTTTGTAATTTGTTTTTTTGACTTCACAAAACAAATTAAAATATATGCAATTTGATAAATTTGTAGAAATAAGGTTTCCTACATCAACTTAGAAATACAAAACTTGAAAATATTTTTTTAATTGAATTTCTAAATTTGGAGTTATAAGGAATTCAACATCAACATAGAATTAAGATATTTAGAATTAAAGAAATTATATTTTTTGATATTTAGGAGATAAAAGGAATTCAACATAAGTTTTTAAAACTAAAACTTGCATTGATACTAAGTCAAGAAGTATTATTGATAAGTCTAACTAGGAAGATAAAAGGTTGTCAAATTCAAGATTAACAATTGAATATTGTTCGTAGTCTATCATTCATTAATAAGGAGAAAAGAGTAGAGAACTTCAAGAATTGAAAATAGTAGTTGCTCATTTAGAAGTTGAAAATATTTTATCAAGAAAGATAATATATTCAAAATGAGGGAGCCATAAGGTAGTCAACCACAAAGGTCTAAATAATTGAAAGGTATATTACACAAAGTAATAGAATTATAAATAAATTATCAATAGGGATATCATAATAATATGCATAGATAGAACACTCTTCGTATTTCTTACCAACAATGTAAAATAATTTTACAAAAGGATAATTATATTATTCAATATGGTAAGGATATTTGGTATATTGACTCAGAGGCAAGTCATCATATTATAGGAAACCTACATTGGTTTGATTGCTTAGAGGTTACTAATCATTTTGGTCTAAAGATGCAATTGGAAATAAATATCCAGTTTATGGAAATGGATGTGTAATACCTAGTGCATCTTACTCATATGTTATATTGCACGATGTCATGTATATACCAAGGTTGACAAAAAATCTCATTTTAGTAACCAAATTTATTGAAAATAGAAGAATAGTAGAATTCAAATATGTGCATAGGAAGAATAAGTATTTTATTAAAAGGATAAATGAAATAGAGGCTATTGGATCAATCAAAATGGAATATACTCTTTAGATTCTATTGTTTTTTCATAAGAACTTGTAATGGTTCAAGATAATACTAATGTCTTTTCAGAGAGACAAACTATAGAAAACAAGGAATCATTCTACTCTAGAAGTAGATTGGGGAATACAGGATTTAGATGAAGAAAAATGAGAGGATAACAAAAGATTGCTCTATAGGGACATCTACAGATCAAAGAAGAAAATGAACCTAAACAAGATGAAAAGTACCTACATGATGAAGATCTATATTGAAGACTAAAGTATTCAATAACCAAATAATGTAATACAGGGGGTGTTGGAATATATTACATAATTTGGTACATACTAATGGACCACCTTGGGTAAATCTTTAGATTAGGAGAGTGTCCTAGATTTGAGTGTGAGTATTTACTTTATGCAATGTAAAAAATGCACAAGTATTATTAGAGTGTGCAAAGTATTTTGTTAATGTAAATGTGCATAATAGTCCATGTGCACATGAGTCTATAGAATAGGAAGATGAAGAGTCTCTAGAAGAGTGAAGGTCAAGAGTTCTCCATATGAAGATTCACATTCCATTATATATATAACTATGAGTGTGAGTGTGAGATATGGATTTGTAGAGAGAGTGTGTGGAAGTATGGTTCTTTATTCAATGGAGATACAATTTTTGTGAGCATTTATTAATGGCAATTCTATGAGTTATTATTGAATTTATTTATGATTTTTATATGTTTAGAATATTTCCATTATATTATATTTCATATTGTAACTTTATTTTAGATCTTGTGATCATTTTATCTTAAGTATCTAACATAAAAATCTAACAGTTGTGATTGTGTTCATAAAGCCATTTGAGGTGATATAAAGCATCTAATATAAAATGAATTGCATTCCAAATTACCACCAATCGTATTGTGTCAACATCATTGGAGGCGGTTGATTTTTGCTCAAACTCTTGACAAGCTTAGATAAATAAAGCAACTTATTCAATATGCATGGCTAATGCAACTTGGACAAAGCTCAAATTGTTGTCATATTACGTGTCAAGAATTAGCTAAAATGCGTAGCTTGTGGTAAAATATGGTGCATTATTTGAACAAGAACATTTTGCTATTTCAAAGGACCTTGTTTATGGAGAAAATATTGTGTGATAATTTCTAGTTGGATTTAATTTGGAGCAAATAGAATACGATGATGATTGCTTATGGAGGAACTAGCATGTCCAAATATTGGCACTCATGTTTAGTGAACCAAAGCTGGTTGAGTAAATATTTATGATGAGCTAAAATGAAGTTGGTATCCATGACCTAAAGTTTGTTCAAGAGGATTAAATACATTTTTGTCACATTATTTGTTTGGATGCTATCTAAGGTGGAAACAAAATATTTTTGTTTGGGACATGTCACTAGTTTTGTGGTGAATATTGTTGACCTTATTTATCAATAACATTCAACACATAAGGATAAAAATTTATTCATTTTAAATTTATGATTGTTGATGGTCGAAGTTCATGATAGAAAGCCACCCAGTTTGAGATATGATCTAAAATAATTCACTAGATTACCATTGAAGAGTCAATGTTCCCTCGAATAGCATGTGGTTTACTTAGTATCAAGAAACTACTTTATCTCTACTTATAGTTCATGGATAATAGAGTGTTATCATCAAGTGGATAATACCAAGCACATAAAGGGCCTATGACATGGTGAGATTTAGTCCTTGGACACATGGATAAAAGAAAAAATAAAGGTGGTTGTTGGAGAAATTATAAAATTAAAGGTATAAAAGATAAAATCAAGATTCTTATCTTTTTAATCAAAATTTATTTTTTAGTACCTTTAGAAACCTTTTTATATAGTGGGAAGTGTATCTTGTAATTGGTCCTTTGTCTTTAGGAGGGGCATTTTTACCTTTAAATGTAAGTGGAGGACACAAAATCTCTTGTAGTTGGGAGGTACTTTATATGTAAAGGGGGAAGCAAAAAATTTAAAATGTTTATTTACATGTATATGAAATATGTGTTGATACACATGAGGGGACAAAACCTCTAGCTAACTCTTAGCTACATAGAGGTATTCTTTCTATTGTAGGGTGACAACATTGTTGTCTTTGTTTGGATATAGCCTTATTTATAGGTGTTGGAAAGCTCATTTCAATCATGATCCATTGGAAGTGATGTTTTTCACTTTTTTAATTGTTTGGTATAATTAATTGTATCTTGAAGTATATGTTTAAAAAGGAATACATTTTTTATAGTACCCTACATTGAAACAAAAGTAGTAATCTATTTGTAAGTAGTCAACCATTTCTCCTAGTGATCACTAGACAAGCTATGGCCCATTTGTGAACATAACACGGTAACTTTAGCTAAAATAGTTAGTAAGTTGGTTGATAATGTTAATAACATGCAATTCCAACCTCCATCACCTAAAATACACACTTTTGACCCTCATTCTCATATCAAATGTGAGGTTAATATCTATGATGGGTCTAAAGATCCTAAAGTTCTAAATAGTTGCAGGGTTATGCATAAGGGGTCAGACCTGAAATATACTTGTAAAAAATAGGTGAATCTATTTTGAAATTGTGGTGAATCCTGGCCAACCTCATGTCGAATAAAATGACGAATTACCTTAGTTTTTGAAAAAAAAATGGAAAAAATGGCCAATTTGATAGTTTTCGCAGGATCGAGTGGAAAATAAGGCTCGATTGTAAAATATGGTTCGACCTGATGCAGAATAAGGTCTGGATAATATCAAGTTTAAAATTCAATCTAGTACCAGGTCAGGTGCAAAATGTGATCCGATATTAGGTCGGGTGCAAAATATGATCCGATATTAGGTCGGGTGCAAAACATGATCTGAGATTAGGTCGGGTTCAAAACGTGATCCGAGATCAAGTTGGGTATAAAACATGATTCAGTATCAGTTTGGGTGTATAATATGGTCTAAATTGATGCAGAATAAGGTTTGGAACAGGTCTGATGCAAAATATGGTCCGACCTCATATAGAATGTAGTTTGATATCAGGCCTAATGCAAAATGTGGTCTGATATCAGGCCTGATGCAGAATATGGTCTGGTATCAAGCCGAATTCAGAATATGGTTCAAAATGTGGCTTGTTGCAAAAAATGATTTGGTATCGAGCCTGATGTATAATATGGTCCAACGTTGAGCCTAATGTAGTTTATGGTCCGATAAGGGACCTGATGCAGATTATGGTTTGGTATCATTCCTAATGCAAAATTTGGTCCAGTATTGGGCCTGATGCAAAATATGGTTCAGTATTGGTCCTGATGTAGAATATGGTCCAATACCTGCCCTGATGTATAATATAGTTTGGATGCACAAAATGGTCCACCATTGACCACCTACCATGTGTCACACAATCGTTCACCCATACTGCATGTCCAATACAATGTTACCACGTGTCAACTCTATCCATTCTATCTAGAAAAGGGCATTAATTATCATTTTTTGGGTTATTTCTATGACTGCACCCAACTAGAGTGAATCGTTACCAAGTAACCAATTTCTCCTATTTCCAATTTTCCAATTTCTAGCAATGGTCATCACTTCAACCCCTATTCCAAATTTCAAGAACATTTTTTTTCACATTAATCTCAGATTTGTTAATAACCCCAGGTATAGACTTATTATGGTTAGATGATGCAAGTTTGACAACCTTGGTATCAATGCCATATTTTAATATTTATAAAGTCCTCCTGCAATATATTATTGGCGATTATGACCATGACAAGGCCATAGTCAAAATGAAAATACAAAATAGAAATATGTTGTTCACCATCACAGCTGCAGACATTAATATATTGATAAATTTTCTTTTAGTGATTGTCCTCTAGTGTCAATGAAGTGCTAGCTCTCTGTAGATGAGAAAGGCTACCTCAATAAAATGTACCAACTTGGCATAGAAGATTTTTTAGGTATAATTCTTATGTCTTAGAATATATTAATGCTAAAAATTTCAAATTTGTAAATTTTTATCTATTTTTTTTTGTAGCTTCTACCACCAAGTCAAAAAGAGGGTTAACAATCACCGATGTTAAGCATCCAAATTTGAAGGTCATTATTGAGTTCTTCCAGGCAATATTGATTCTTCTTGGAAGATTGGAATTTTTTTTTTAGGCACTAGCCTATGTTATTCGATGTGAGCATCATGAGAGGTTTGATTGGTGCACCTAAATTGTAGATCGTTGTTGGAAATTTTGAGCTCATTCAGTTGTCATTTATGTCAAATTAAGAAGTTTTCATTTATGCCAAAGTGAACACATGAAGTTGTCATTAATACCATGGAGTACACCATCATTGACACCAGGAGAAATGTGAAGAGTAGAAGAAAAAGGTTATTAAAATATTATTCTACAAGGGTTTTTGTTAAACATCCTGATGGTAGAATTAAGGTTCTTATTAAAACCATGATGGCAGAATAATCAAATCAGTGGAATATAATTTGAAGGTTTAAATTTTCTTCCAAGGAAAACTTTAATTTTATTAAAATAAAAGGTTTATAAATATAATTTATAAAATTTAAATTCTATTAGAATTTAAATAATTTATAAATTATAAAAGGTTTTAAAATGCGTTGACATCATCAAATTAAATGGAGTACCAACATCTAAGCCATATGGTGAATTTATGTATAAATAATATGCCAAGAGGCATTCAAAAGTTATCCCTCTTTGAATTAATTTTCATGTGACCAAGCTAAAATAAATTCGTGCAATCGTTAAACGTTGAGGAAGAAGACAAAGAGTTCATTTTTCTTATTAGCGCCAAGAAGAAGATGAAAAGGGTGAGCATAAGGTCTGATCCACATTGTACATGGTGGTCCATTGGTAAAATTTATTTCGTGAGAGCATTGGGAGTGGAAGCGTCCACGATCGATTCGTGTGGACGTTAATTGGCATGTTCGACTTGAGCGCCAAGGGGAAAGCTTTTGGTTCGCATTCGATTTGAGCACCAGGTGTGGAATAAAGAGCATGAGGTGCTTGTGGAGTTTCAAACATGTGTCTAGCACATGCGGTGGTCAAATATGTGGCTAGAGTGCTTATGGAGGTAGAGATTGTGGGTTTGAATCCCACTAGTGGCAAAGGTAATTTTTGATTAAAATTTTTATGTTGCCTAAAGTTTTCTAAGGGGTTATTTGGAGTTATAAGGGTTTGTGAAGGATTATTTTATTGGTAATTGATTTGTGTTATTTTGAGTAATAAGGGTTTATGAAAGGTTATTTTATTCATAATTGATTTGTGTTATTTGGAGTAATAAGGGTTTATGAAAGGTTATTTTATTTATAATTGATTTGTGTTATTTGGAGATAAAAGGGTTTATGAAAGATTGTTTTATTGAGAAGTGATTTATGTTATTGGAGTTATAAGGAAAGTAGATTTGATTTTTTCCAAAGTTATTTTTGCCATTAAATTTTATTAAAGAGGTTTTGAGTTATTTTGGTGGATGTTGAATTTATTTTTAGTTGGGAGTTTATAAGGTGTTATTGGATAAATATTTTATGTATGTTGATGGTTGTTTTTGAAAGGTGAAGTGATAAGGTGTAATTGAGTATTTATATTATATTGTGAGAAATATTTATCTTCTAACCTCTTTGAGCTTGGCATAGAAGTGTTTGTGGTTGTGACAAATATGAGATTTTTTCGTCATCAATAAAAAGGTATGAGCACATTCTTCCATAGTTGAGTTGATTGATTGGTTTTCTAGAAAATAAGTTTGGAGTGAAAAGGACTTGATTAGGGTTTCCTATTGAGTGTGTTGATTTAATGCTTCAAGGTTTTCTAGAATAAAGAGTTGTTATTAAAACCTTGTTTTATAAGCATTGTTGTTGAAGCCATTGATTGTGTAAAAAAAATGAGTGAGGGTTAGAGTATCATTGCTTTATAAGCATTGTTTTTTGAAGTGAGTTGTTGTACAAATAACTTGAACTAGGGTTTGAAAAGAACATGAGTATCATTGTTATGTGAGATTTATTGTTGAGCATTGTTGGAAATATTTTTAGTGAAGTGTTCATATGCTTGGACTAGGGTTTGTGAGTAAGGATTGTTTCATTGAGTGATTGGTTGAGTAGAGTTGATTAAGCCTAGTCAAGTGGATGTATGAAGTGATTATTCAAGTTCCATAAAAAAAAATATTCTATATTCTGAATTGAGTTGAGAAAGTAATTGAGCATTGTGATAAGTATAGAATATATTGAATCTCTAAAAATTATCTTTATGTTTCTATGATATTGGACAAGTTTTTTGTGGACTTGTTAAGCAGATTTAAGGCAAGTCTTTGAGGAGAATTGTTTATTGATTTTGTGTGATCTTTTTGTGGAAGCTTACAATACAAATTTGGTTAAGTTCTAGAGAGGACTTATTGAGTAGATTGAACAAGTTCTGTGTGGAATTTTTGAGAATATTTGAGCAAGTTCTATATCAGATTTGAGCAAGTTTTATGTGGACTTATTGAGCATATTTGAGCAAGTTCTATGTGGACTTGTTGAGAATATTTTAGCAAGTTCTGTGTGGACTTGTTGAGAAGATTTGAGCAAGTTCTATGTGGACTTGTTGAGCAGATTTGAGCAAGTTTTGTGTGGAATTGTTGAGTAGATTTGAGCAAGTTCTATGTGGACTTGTTGAGAAAATTTGAGCAAGTTATGTGGACTTGTTGATCATATTTGAGAAATTTCTGGGTGGACTTGTTGAGCAGATTTGAGAAAGTTCTATGTGGACTTGTTGAGCAGATTTGAGCAAGTCTTGTGTGGATTGAGAATATTTGAGCAAGTTCTGTGTGGACTTGTTGAGCATATTTGAGCAATTTCTATGTGGACTTGTTGAGCATATTTGAGAAATTTATGTGTGGACTTGTGGAGTATATTTGAGCAAGTTCTATGTGGACTTGTGGAGAAAATTTTGGTGCAAATTTGAGGATAGGTTTATGCCATACTAGCGATAGAGATTGAGCATATTTGTGCTATACTAAAGGACCAATTTTAGTGTATATTTGAGATAGAGCTTTGGAGGTGACAGATCAGAGAGGATAGTAGTCTCTAGTGGATAGATATCCATTAGCCAGAGTAGTGAGGACAAGTATTCTGAGTGGGGACAAGATTATTTAGTGGAGAGAGATCCACAAGGCAATGCAATGGAAGCAGTAGTCTTCTAGAGGATCACCAGCCAGAGCAAAGGAGAGGGAGTTTTCTTATCGATAGAGATCCATGAACTTGATTTAAGGGATTGGTATCTCCATTGAACATAGGTCCATAAACATTTTAATAGGGAAAGGATTCCCAAGAGATTTATTGATTAAATTTTAGTAAAATATTTTCTCCGTGGAGTAGCCCACATTAGGTGAACCACATAAATTATGGTGTCTTTATTGTGTGTGGTTATTTGTGCATTGCTTTTATTACTTCTATTGATATTGCTATATTTACATTACATAATATTGATTGGGAAAGAAAGAGTAAAAATTAGTCTTATACTGTTCACCCCCCTCTTAGTATAAGCTTGTGTTCTTCAATCGCATCAGGGCCAAGTTACATGCAGTGCAATTGTAAACCAGTAATACATAGTCCATTGTGGCCACTATTAATTATATTTTATCACTGTATTTTGAAATTTTTCATAATTTACAAGATACTCTTGTTCCTACTGTAGTGCATGCAACACTACAAGCCATTGCCTTGACACCAGATGAATTGAAGGTAATCAATCAATATTTGACAATCAAATAGTATTTTATATTTTAGCATGTTTTTTTTTATTTTTCTTTTCATCTAAATGTAGGGTAGGACATACACCATAAGAAAAAAATAGGATGTTGCCAATAGGGGTCACAGACCAGAGAAACCGATGATTCTGAAGACACTGGATCAAAAATATCACCATTATAGAGGCCACCAAAATTTTTGAGGCAAGCTCCTTCTCCTGGTGGTTTTCATACACCTAGGTATGCACAAAATTTTAGGATGAATCTAGTGTGGCCACCCCCCCATCGGTACCGAAATTCAATAGATTTCATCATCTTTAGGTAAAACAATGTGTATTTACTTCAAATTAAGATTTATTTCTATTTGATTTCTTGAATAATAATAATAAAACTTTTTTATTATTTTAACTGCATATTAACAATAATAGACAATAATGAGAGGTGATACGGTGACACCGCTTCCACCACAACCACAATTTCCACCACACCCATATTTTCCACCACAACAACTACATTCATTGTAGTAATAGGTTCTACCGCAGTATCCGCATCCACAAAAACAATGAAAGGCACAACCTACATAGATGAGAGGCCAAACACGAGTTGGAATTGGAAAAAAAAATTCACAAATATAACGATTGGAAGCACTAATTTCTAGGTCTAGATTCTTGTATTTTACATTCCACACTTCTTCACAGGCACCAAAAGTTTCATCCGTTGTATTGGATAATATCCAACTTGATGATGATATTATGTTGGGGCAACATTTTAGGCTTTAAGTCAATGGATGTGCTTCAATATAAACTGTATTAAGCATAAAAAATGGAAGTCCCTATAGTTGAGCAGACATCATTCCCAGCTCCTGAAGGAAATGACCCTCTTCCTCAAACTAAGGATGACATTGTTAATTTTGATGAAAATGTCTTAATGGTTGAAAAGACGAAAGCAATCATGAAACAAATTGTGCTTAAATATTTTTAAGAAATTAAGGATTGGTAATATCATGCCAAGGTCCTAATAAAGCAAATAAATGCCCGATATAAGAATTACACAAAAAAAATCAAATTTTTCTTTGGTTCAGTATGAACCAAAAAAGCTTAGCGACCTCCTAAATCAGGCCACAACAAGAACAATCAATTCAAAAATTATGTATGATGATGATGTTTTAAATATTATTGTTAGTAGATTAGAGAATATTAATGTTGAATCCCAAGATTTTTATAACCAATGGGCTTCCGATAAGGAAAAATTTGCACTTTCTGAGTCTACCAGGGATGTGGCTGAGGTACAAAAATGTTTATTTATGTTTCAATATGCTTTTGTAGTTTATTTTTTATATTTCATTAAAACAAGTCATAATTTTTTATATAACTATTTTGAATGATGTTTTATTTTTCTTTTTGTAGTCAAATTTTGAAAACTTAAAAAGGCAAGTTAACAACATGCATGTTAATATCAATGCGGCAAAAACATTTTTGCAAAATGCAATGGAAATGAAGAAAATAATGCAATTAAAAGTGATGGATAATAATTTTTTGAGAAAATATATCAGGGATAAGCTCAATGAAGATATGGACGTTGTACTACAACACCATAAAGCAAAATAAACACTTCCAACAATACTCGAAGATCCAAACCAGCAAGAAAGCGCATTGTTTGGGAGTATTGTGAAAGTACAAGAAAATCTAGTCAAACTTGGTGTACTACCATAATAGGGTGTCAAGGGAGGAGATAAAGGAAAATAAAAGGTCGTTGCAATAGAATCTGAGGTAGTTATGCCAAAATAAGATATTTAAAATTGTAAAAATATTTTCAAGTTGATTGCAGTCAACAATTTTGTATAATGTAATATATTTCTAATAGAATTAATGAAAACTATATTTTCTAATTTTGTGTATTCAATCATTCAAAGGTTGTTTGCATTTATAATTTTGTGTTGCTTTTCTAGTATTACTCACCAATATTATTTACTATCTTCATCTCAAACAATAAAAAAATATTTTTGTTGATCAATATTCATACATTAACAATACAATACCAATACTATGATATAAAACTTAAGACAATGATTTATCAAGGAACGCAATTGAAACACTATGATATAAAACATACAATATTTAAAAGAACAATGTGATAATATGTATATTTTTTAAAAGCATAATATGATGTAAAACATACAATTTATAAAGAAACATTGTGAAACAACATTATGAAATCTAGAATGAATAGTTCTCAACTTATCCAGAATCGATATTAAGCATAGCGTATTTTGAAATAATATTATGAAATCTGATAACAAAGAAATTCAAATTTTACATTGTTGTGATGTACTAAAAAAATCACAAATCAAGTAGCTAGAATGAACACTTATCAACTTATCCAAAATCATTCTGTGAAGCCACCATTTGATCACTAAAAGCATCATTATCCTCCTTGTCGGTCGTATTCATGATACCCCTTCTGTCAGTAATTGAATTCTAGTATACCAATTCTCTGTCATTTGGAAATTTGTCCAGCTAATACGATGATACATAAATTCGTAAACAATTTTCTATATTTTTGTCTATCCTATTGTGGAGCTTAGATTTAACAAAATATAGTGCACTGAAAACCCTCTCATCTTCCATAGATTCCAAAATCATTTTTTGACATAATTCATATAAACAAAAGTATTCACTAATCATATTTTGTAAGATACTACTTGGATACAACTTTTTCCACAAACGTGCAATGAAACCAATCTCATGGATGTTACTCAAAAGTGACGCTTGTTGAACCATTGTAATTCCAAAATGCTATGACTATTTTCTTAAAAGATCTTTGTTGAGAATACATTTTATTCAACATCATTGACTTCCACACTTTTACTGAAATGCTCAATAAGGATGCCCATATATTTAATAAGCAACTCTTGTGTAGAAATGTGATCATTGCAAGAACCCCAAAACAAAGGGTTAAAAATACCCATGACCTCAAGAAACTCATGTCTTTGAAACTGATATCTTATATCATTTTTTAATAAATTTTCTATGTTGAAATTTGTTTTCTTAGTATTGTATAAAACAACTTCATATATATTGTGTGTTACACAAACTTTTTCAACATCGTCAGTAACTATACTTGATTGCCTTTCATAATAATATAGAGGTATCATCTTTCCACAAATATTAATACAAATATTATCATTGATGTCAAAATTCAAAAATCTTTTTGCATAATTCATGATTGTCAATATTTTCCAAGTTTCAAATAAGGGATCTATAAAATCTGATTTGGACACATATAACCTATAAATAATCATACATATTTGCTTTCTCATCCTCATGAAATCAATGATATAGATGGATCTCTCTTGTGCAAATTTAGTCAATCTATTCATTTCTTGTAACATTAGAAGAATACCACATAATGTTAAAAGAGTTTCAGTGTTAGTCAAACGGAACAACATATAGTTTGCCTTATCAACTGCCCTACTATTTGTGTACATAAACCCTATTAAAGATTGATATTCTATAAAAAAATTATGTGCAGGTTGGTACAATGAAATCAACAATTTTTTCCTTTCTGTAACTCCTAGTGCAAACTATTGAAACTCTGCAAACTATTTTTGACTGCAATAAAAATAAGAATCTATTTCATGAATAAGATATTCCACTCTAGAAACATTTTCAAAAGTGCTCAGGATTTTATATGTAATATTCACTCTATGAGCCATGCAATGAGTGGGTATCATATATGGGCAACTGAGATTTGGATTCGAACACATAGGCCATTCCTATGCCCTTGCATTATACCAACACCATAAACTCTAATGCAAATTAACTTTGTGGTTATGTCTATATCATTCATTCCTACAATTTCCTTTAAACTAGTCAAAATAATATTGTAGACATTTTTTACATTTGAAATTTCCACCATATTATGTAATCCTAGCAAACTAGGTTGCCTTACATGATTTTAAAATGTGTACACATGCATGCAAATCTAGGATGTGTTGTCCACAACCGTCACCTCATCAATAGAAAGTAAAATGAATTTGGAAATTTTTACTTTCTCCCTTAGGTCCTCCTTCTCAACTAAAGATATACATTTTACCATTTTCCAACCACTTCAATCCGACCAATGGGAACTAGGAAGGTTTTGCACATCATATAGTTCATATAGGTGCTTATAATCAATAAAATTGGATATGGGTCTACCCTTTTTGAGAATACTAATTACAACAACAAACTACAAACATTTTGAAGCTAAAATGGTCTTCTTCATTTTATGAAATTGGGTTTCAATCGTTCCATATTTCTCAATAAGGGATTGTTGTTGCTTTAAGTGATTCTCATAATCTATTGTATATCTTACATGCATACATTCTAATGCATCATTCCATATAACATTTTTTTTAATTTTACCATCACTTCCTATAACTTTTATATATACTTTGCCAGCATGTTTTTCTATTGTATCTTTTTTATTTTGCAACCTGTGATCCTTACCTAGTTTCCAACTACAAATTTTGTATATACATTCTTTTTTATTGACTTGGTTGTCTATAGTCAAGACCGACTCAATCTAGGGAAATTTTTCTGCCCATTCATTCTTAAATGATCTTCCAATAACCTAGTTAGATTCTATCTTTCTCTTTTTAGAATTTTTTCTTGAAGATTCATAAGAATTTTGTAGTGTATTTGATTTATCGCTTCCATTTTCAACTTGCATGTCTTCGTGAGGAATATCTTCAAGTGATTTTTGGATGTCATTGTTAAGACAATTTGCATTAGAAGGCATATCTTGGAGAGGAATATCTTCAAGTGAAGGCTTATCAGGGTCAATATAATGTTCTTCATAGTAACATACAATAATATTCTTTATCATTTTTGGATTTTAAAAAACTAATTTACAGATAGAAAAAAAGATTCATATCGTTGAGCACATACTAAGAACTAACTGTTTGAGAAAAAAACAGTATTGAAAATAATTACAAAATATACAACTAACTATTTAGAAGTCAAATATTATTTGTACTTTGAATTTGTACAGATGTCGATGGCTTGTTTGATTTTGGCATATGGTAAAATATTTGAGGATACTCTTTTCAGTAGAATATTTGGCCCCCTTATTTCCATCATCGATGGGTGAAAATTTTCTTGTAAATAAAGTGTTTTTAATTTTAGAAAATTAATAAATTATTAAAGAGATGTTACTTCTCTTAGGCCTCAATATAATATGGTAACTAGAATAAATAGATGGTCGGTTTCTAGAAAATACATACTTGTTTCCTACCATATTTTATTAAGATTTTTTCAGTGTATGCCACTACTACATTTTCTAATGATAACACTTGTACTGATAAGAGCACAAAAATTTAATATACAAATTCAAATTAAATTCAGAAAAGAAAAAAAAAAAATTATGTATGCAAAAAATAATTAGAGATACATATATGGAACAATAGAAGATTATAGTAAAAAAAAGAATTTACTAAATTATTTACCTATTTATAATATTATAGTAGAAAAGTAGATCTGAATAGAAATAGAGAATCAAAGAGTTTAATATAAGGACAAAAAAATAGAAGACAACATGTAGAATAGGGTAAAATAGAGAAAAATAATTGAAACTGAGCATTGACATATTTTCTACAACTACTTCAACTTATATTCAGAATATCTTAAGAGAAATAGAGAACCTGGTGTAGAACGCAGTTCAAAAATATATTTTGGTGCAGAACATGGTTTGGATAATGGTCAGGATGTACAACAAGATCTAGATATTGGTCTGGTGCAAAAGACAACATGCAGAACATGGCAAAATAGAGAAAAACATGGAAAAGAGAGCATTTACAATTTGACATATTTTCAATAAATGATAAAAAAATAGTAGAAGAAAAACTTACAATTAGCTAACAAAAAAAATAAATCTTATTACTCCAACTACTTCAAATTATATTTAGAATTTCTTAAGAGAAATAGATAACCTAGTGCAAAACACGATCCGAAAGTATATTCTGGTGTAGAACAGGGTTCAAAAAATGGCCTTGTCCATAATAGGATCTAGAGGAAGGCCTTGTACAAAATGGTGTCCAGATATAGGTTTGTTGCAAAACAGGGTCTGATATCAGCCTTGTGCAAAATAGGGTTTGATATCAACCTTGTGGAAAATGAGGCCCAATATCAACCTTGCATAAAATAGGGTATGGTATTAGCCTTGTGCAAAATGGGGTCTAGTATTGACCTGGTGTAGAATGTGATTCGATATTGACCTAGTGTAGAATGGGGTTTGGTCATCGACCTCATACAAAATTAGGTCTATAGGTTTTGGTCTCGTGTAAAATAGGGTCTGGTCTACTATAGAACTGGGTTTGGATATCGATTTGTTGTAGAACAAGATTCAAATTATGGTCTTGTGCAGATTGGATCCGGTCTACTGTAGAATAGGGTTCGATATTATCTTATATTGAATAGGATCTAATCTGGTGCATAAATGGGACTGGTCTAGTTTAGAAATAGATCTAGTTTGGTGTAAAAATGGGTCTGATCTAGTGTAAAACTGGATTCAATCCGGTGCAAAATTGGATCTGGTCTGGTGCAAAACTAGGTTTGGTCTAGTGCAGAACTAGGTTCGGTATCTTACAGAAATGGGTCCAATTTGGTACAAAAATAGGTCGAGATATCCATCTAGTGTAGAATAGGGTCCGAAAATAAGAAATTATCATGGGGGTGTTAATTATAAATAGTGGTATACTTGGAGAATTAGGTGGGATAATTTAGAAATTTTAAAATTTTATGCCAAAAAGGGTCCTTTATTTAGGTGGCATTGCTGGTGAATTTTTAAAAAAATCCATAATACTATTATCAACACACGACAAACTAACACCTGAAAAAAATTAAAAATTTTGGGTGAAAGGGCCAACATTCGGGTACCCCAAAATAACAAATTTGAATTTTCAAAAATGCAAATATTCGCTGCTATGCATAACCCTAAATAGTTGGATTTCACACATGTACACTTGGTTTTCTTATAGCCAAATTCCCAACAATGATAAGGTCCCCTTTTTTAAGTTGAAATTGCTTAGTGTTGCTAACATTTTGATCACTGAGCAACAAACTACTCATAATTTCATCATCACTTGGGATCAATTGGTCACATCTCTAAAGGCTACATTCTATCCATTGAATTATGATGAGGATTTTCTCATCCATTGGCTTTGTTTGAGGTAAAGAATCAATATGTCTGTTTAGGACTATATATTAGTTCACCCACCTACGTATCCTACTTTAATTTTAATACTATATGCCTACTCTTATTAAATAGTTTAATAGTGGCCTTCAGACACATTTGTTTTAAGAGTTGAAATATACTCCACTTAATACACTTGATGTCATTTTTAATCAAGCTCAACTTGCAATGGAGAAAACATTTTCTCAATTATGTCCACCTTGATCTTCTCTAGCTAGTGCACCTTGATCATCTTATTAAAAAACTCCTTAGTTTACTACTTCAGTAGACACATTTTGACCTTGAAGACTATAGACTCGGTAGATTTTTTCCTATCCAAAGAAGTATTCATCTCCTTATTATTCTTCAACCCCTTCTCAAATAATGTGTTATCATTGTCAAAAGTCAGACCATATAATAAGTAATTGTCCAAAGAGGAAAAAGTAGCAATTGTTTATACAGTCACCCAAAGAAAAAACTCTTGAGGGTTGAAGCCTATAAAATACTATCAAGACTTGCAATTAAGATCAAATATATCCAAAGCTAGAAGGTAAACTTAATAATGTTTCCTTACTAACTCATCAATCTCATGTAGGTGGTCATAATTATTTATTTGTCACTCATGCTCATCTTACACCTAATTTCTTTGTGGATTATATTATTGATAATGTCTCATAGAAAACATTAATTGCATAGTCCATTGTTGATAAATTGCATCTATCTACCCATTCTCATCCATGCCCATACCCACTTGGTTGAAAATACCATGATACTAATTCCATGATCCCACACACTTGCACCTTCTCTTTTGCATTTAGCCCTAATTTTATGGACATTGTTACCTATGATATCACTCTTATGGACTATTATGGTCTATTGCTAGGTAAACCTTATCAATAAAATAAGAGGGCTCAATACAATTCATATCATAATAATTATACCTTACAATATGAGAATTGCTCTTTTTTCATTTGTAGTACCCAACCCACTCTACACTTACCTCATACTACTATGCAATAGACACATAAAATTGTCTTAGTTTTTAGTCAACTACAACCTCATCGTTCTAGATCCAAAGCACTTTTATCCACTCAATATGTTATTCCTTTGTAGGTAGATACTCATAGAGAACTTGTTCCTTCTCCTACTCTTGTTCCTCCTCCTACTAGTATTCTAACTATTTATATTTTAATTCTTGCTACTTCTGCTACTATTCTGATTATTTATTTTTTAGTTCATGTTGCTCCTACTCCTGCTCCTCCTCCTAATGTTTTAGATGTTTTGGTTGCTCCTCTTGCTCTAGAAACTATTTTGATTTTTCCACCCTCAATTGTTTATATTGTTATTATTATATCTCTTGTACCCATTATTGATCCTATTGTTGTTGTTACTCTTGTTGATACAACTTTGATTGTTCATATTAATGCTTCAGCTTCAATTGTTTCTATTGTAGTTGTTACTCTAGTTCTAGTAGTTATTCTCATTTGAGATGTTCCTTCTCCCTTTTGTTCACCCTTTTGTATGCATTAGAGTCTAATGCTTCTATGATGGGAAGGAATTATAAGAAAATAATATTATATAATAATATAATATATAGTTATTATATTAAAAGCATGACCACTTTATAAATATAAAATAAAATAAACACTTTTGTAAATATAACATAGTCATGTTTTTATATATGAAATGTAAATTTTTCATCATCGTGGCTATCCGTACTCATTCCATGTCATTGGGTATGTGGATGAAAATTCAAATATATAAATATTTACATGGCCTTCCAATGTTTGTTTGGCCTCCACCTGTTTAGCCTGGTGTTCAAATTCTACATATGCACTTTGGCTATTTATAGCCATTTTGATAATGAAATCAAATAGATTAGAGTTTTCTATTTGTTTTATTTTGTTTTTTGTGGTGAGGAATTTGTATCAAATTTGCTTGAAAAATCAAGTGATTCACTCATTTAGCTAAATTTAAAAAAAAAAAAATTACAAAAAGAAAAGTTGCTTTAGTTGATCGCTCAAAGAAAGTCACCCTTGGGACTAGAGTGAATCACCTTCCTATGAGGGAGGGAGGAATAAAATTGTATTTCCTAATGAATCATTATCCAGAGCTCAAGAGAATTACTTACAAGATCTATATTAGAAAAATATTGCTATTTTGAAATGAATTGCTCACTTTATCGAGCAAATTGTTTGTTGTCTTGCACTTGGTTAAAATTTAACCCAAAATCTACCTTAAGTACTCCTGCCTATGGAATATGCACATGCAAAGTCAAATTCATGTTTTGAATGTTATTTTTACAATAATTTTATTCTTCTAAAGTTCATGCAGAAGTCACCATTCATAAAGTATCGATAAAATTCAAGCAAAAATAAATTGGTAATTATTCAAGCAAAATTGGGTCGAGAACTCACAAGTTTGGGCAAATCACTTTAAATTTTACCTGTAAAAATATAGGTAGAATCGAGTGAATCACTCTCTAAATTGGATGATTTTCTTAGATATTATCAAGTGAATCATTCATTTAAATCACTTAGTATTTTCAAACTTTGTTTGAAATTTGAGCAAATCACTCACTTTTATGAGTGAGTCGCTTGCAAATTTGGACTTAGTAAAAAATTTCTCCAAATTTGAGCCAATCATTCCACCCATGATAGATGCATTTTTTGGTGTAAAATTTGATAAAATTTAACACAAATTCATAAAAATGGGTTTTGTTCCATTGGGCACACCAAAAACTATGTTTGGTTTGGGGAATTATCCTATAATTTAAGTTTTGCATCCCCAAATACAATTTTCAATGAGGTTAGATGGGTTTATTAAAGGAATACTCTTACCTCCATATTAAGGCCAACTCCCTACTATCCTCATATAGATATCCAATCTAAACTAACTACTTTGCATGTAAATTAAATGAGTAAAAGTATAAAAGTAAAGTGCAAAAAATAAAATACATAAAATTAAAGTGTGGAAAGTAAGTGTATGAAGTTTAGAGTGTCAAAAATGAAATAAAATATGACTATTGTACCATAGTGAGGATACCATACAATAAATAAATATTTAATAAATTGAATAACATCAATTTCCACACATTTGCATTGTTGTGAAACTGATATGTGAATGACAAGATGGGATAGAAGGGTCGTGCCTAACCACCATGCACTTAGAAAATAAAGAGGGTAGTGTCATTAATGGGATGCATAAGGACTTGATTTACAACCTTATGAGTATAAAGCACAAAATAATTTTACAAAGTGTAACTCTGAATTCTCATGGCCAAAAGATGCTTATAATAAGTGCCTAGGCCCCTATTTATAGAAAATGTTTACCCCTAAGTTACTTGGGGTGAAAATAATTACTCCTAGTAAATGTGAATATTTAAGGGTAACTTGAAAAAATTTGTGCCTCCAAATGTTGCATACCTCCAATTATTCCTCTAACGGAATTAGAAGGCTCCGAAAATATGTAGTGCACCAAAAATGTTACCTTCTAGAAGATTTTCCTCATGATCAGTATCATTTTTTACCTTTACACCTCTCCAATGATTCACTCAAATTAATTAATTAATTTTTTTGTCTTTGTGAGTGATTTTCCGGATTATAGCAATAAAAATGGTCACCTTTGTTGAGTGAATCACTCTTGAAAAAATTGGCACCTTTGTTGAGCAAATTGCTTCTCCAAGCCAATCAATAGAATTTTATAAGAAAATTAGTACTTATAAAAATTTAGCCAAATTTTAGGATATTTTGGGTGTTTTCTACCATCTAGCCTCCTATTTCCATTTATCACTTTCAAAATTAAAAAATACAAATATAGTGACAAGGTACTACACCTCCATAAGTATATTCAATTTAAACTATCTTTTTATACACTACTAGGAAGATACTTTAATTTGACCATCTTATGATTAGTGTGAAATAAGGATGTAATACCTTCAAATAAAACATGAATGCTTGTAAATTTAATGGTCTGCCTACTACTAGAATATAATTTCATATTCTATTGAATTGAAGATTGAAATCATGGATGAACTCAATATAGGTTTTGGTGATGGTTGTCAACTGCATTAGCAATGAATGTATTCCAAATGCTTATTTGAACCACTAGACAAACTGATCTACTATATTACCTCAACTACAAAAGATTTTGACCTTAAAATTGTTTATTAAAATAAATATTTTATTCCTAAGACATCACCCTAGGTAAGTCATGACATCTTTATGTTGAATGCCATTAATGTCTTTCAACCATTAAAATCTTGAAGTTATTCATATATTATCCTCTCTTCACAACCATCAAACAAGACCAAATTCTTGAACATGTAGGAAGGTATCCCATGATAAGCAATCAATAATAAAGGGCCTATGTTATTCCATGCTATAAAATCTACTTTCTATGTTAGTGACTAAACCATCCTTTGTTTTTTTACTTTTTCTCTTTTTACCTTTTCTATTTTTTCTTAATTTAGTACTATCTTTTTTGGTTGATTCTCTTAAGTTATTTTGTTTAATATTACAAAAAATACTAAATCCCGAAGCTATGCTTGATAATTAGTAAATTATGGGATTTATTACTATTGGAGTTGCCATAAATTAACCAAAATGGTTTCAACATTGAATAATTGAGCAAAAATTAGTAGATTTGTTTTTTGTTGGGCATGCTAAATTTCTTAATATAATCCACTTAATGGTCACTCATGTTCCCTAGATAATAATAATATTGGATGATCAAAATTTCACTTGATAACCTTTAGAGAGGGATAAATACCAAAATATTCTTTAATTTTTTTTAATAAAACTATAAAAGAAAAGGGTTTATAAAATGTAGATAAAGGTAAATATAGTAGTGACCAAGTGATTCAGATATATTTTACAAACACTCTATAGCCACAATACAATTTATCTAAAAGAAGATACAACACACATTCATAAAAAGGTCTAGTAGTTATGAAGAGCTTAAACATAATAGCTATAGTTATTTTTTTATCCAACATCTAGGATAAGAGATCAACATATACATAAACCAATATTGAAAGACCATTACAATAAATAAATAGTAATTGTAGAAATTATTCATAATGGCATTAAATAAAAAGGGTAGAATGTGTCTCAGTATCACCAAACGATTTTTACAATTATGTCATAATACTTATTTATAAGTTAAAATTGAAAAGCTTCTATAAAGAAACTATTAGTCTACCCTTTGCATGCAAAAAAAAAAGTATTGATCTCTAAAAAGATTGGATTGATAATATTACTTTTTCAAAAATATTTATTTAAAAAATGTAACTCTTAGTTGCATGATTATGGCTACTATTTTTTCTCCATTTATGGTACTCGATTTATCCTTTAAGTGGATATTTTTAATGCTATGTCATGTTCCCAAATAAATATGCATTTACTTTTCTATTTTGAGCTCTAGCTAAGTGGATCAATGACCTTTTCCATTTGCATTACATCTTTCTTTTTTCCCACCCACTTTTAATATGTAAATTAGCTAGTAAATTGGATAACGTCATGCTAATAATAGACCTATCTATTGATGAATCAACATCCTTTTCCTTTATTTAGGTTTATATTCATCATCAGTTTCCTTCACCTCCTCATTAGGATTCAATGTTACTTGGTGCATTCTTCCTTGTCTTAAATATTGGTATTTTATTTTAGTCCTACAATGTCAATGCCCCCTTGCCAACTGATGATTCTTTATGCATTTAGTGTTCAGTAATAGATTCCATATCTATTTTTTCTTACTCAAACAATCAATGTCTTTATTTTTATTTCTTCTATAATATCCATGTGAGTCCATCCATGAGAGGTGATGGTGTTCTCTTCAAATTATTCTTCTTCTATTTATTAATTAAATTGTATAATCAATTATAGCATAATTATGTTGTTATGCTCTCATGGATTGATAGCTTTCCTCAATACCTTCAAAGTTCACTTTTCTTATCTCAAATTTACTATTTTAATGGTTGAAGTGATGTCATGATGATATTAATGCCTTTTTGTAAATCATACCTATAACATATTTATGGTCTCTAGTGGATTGATAGCCTATAGCATATATGTTACCTTCAATAAATCAATGCCTATAAATGGATCAATGCTTATTATCAGATCAAGAGGTTCAACAAATCAATACTCTCTTGGAGATAAATGCCCTTTAGCAAATCAACATCTATCAAGGTATTAATGTCCATCAATGGATCAACCTTGTCCTCAATTAGCAAAAAAAATCATAAATATAATTTCTCACCATTCAAACTCGTTATTTCCAAGGATCACCTTGGTACTTTTGGATAATTTTTTCACTATGGTCTAAAACATATTATTGGTCGATCCTTGCTCCACTTAGAGGATGTGATCAATTTAATAGTTAATAATAAAATATAAGTGGTGAAGACTACTATAAGAATTATATCCATAGGTAATACCTTATTACCATAATATTATTAGGACCTTAAAACTTGAATACCATCTATAGCAACCCATTCCTTTAATCCCTTAGAAAGGCAAGCAAAATCCAATCTCATATTAATCCAATATTTAAAAAAGGTAGTTTATTTTTTATGATCCCTCTTTAAGCAACATCACTACTTACAATATTGACCTCATTAATAATTTAAATTAAGTGAACAAAACCACCTTCCAAGCATAATTACAAATTCCATATTTAAATATATTTATTTATGTGTAAGAAAGAGTATAAATGATTTTTACAATAGAATGACATAATAAGTTGTTTTTCCAAAAGTATAGGAAACAACATTTGATCTAATACATAAGTACATAAATTTCCATTCAAGTATAATAAGTATTTTAACGACATCAATCTACAACTAAATATTATATGAATTCCTATAGAAAATAAAATCCTAATAAATATATCTTGTAATAAATCTATTTATATTAAAATTTATATTATAACAAAATAGATAACATAGTGAAATAGAGTATAAATAAGGTTTTCATCATGCTTTGGATGAAATAGTACAATGCTAATAAACTAATACAAATCCTTTTATATCTACAAATGCATCTCAAATTTGGCATATTAAGTTTAGAAACCATGTTTATACAAATATTTTTCATTACAAAAAATTATTATCATCAAGAACATATACTTAAAAAAGTAAATCCAAATAATATGATGCAACAATAGCACATTCATGGTAGCTCATTTTCACTACCCCCTTCCTAGATTCTTCTACTTAAGCAAGGATTTTACTACCTTGGGACTCAAGCAAGTGAGTCAATCAAACATATAATGTTCACAAAAAATATACATATTGCAATTAATTGCAAGATTATTTGATATCATATGGATTATGAGTGCATATTATGACATTCATTCTTCAAATATATCCATATTTTAAAATATGAATAAGATTAATCCTTGATCTCCTTCAAAACATATAACAATAATTTATATTTCAAGGCAACTTCCACATTAAGAGAAACTCAAATGAAATGTGACATGGCATGCACCTGATATATACTAATTGATACTCATCCTTATCAAACATAAACGTTGCTCCTTTGGTCACTAGAAATTTTTTAAATGAATTTATTCTTTATACGACATTGCTTGTGAATAGTAACCATGTTTATCACTCTCCAACTTATAAGCCAGAGCATACTAAATTTGAATCAAGTTATTATTAATTTTCACATAAATGCATACTAAAATACGTCAAAATTTCTACCATTGTATTACGTTTCCCAAAAGAAAATAAATCTACTTGTTTATTCTTATGGGGAAGCATGAACTAAACTTTATACATTGATGTAAGCATGCACCCTAAAGTACAATTAAATGCAAGCATACAAATGTCCACTAATGCATTACTAACTATCACAAGAAGCATGTAAAATAAAGCACTCATATTCAGATAACGTCAAAATCTTACTCCTAGTTAGGCTAGCAATCATAATTGATATACATGTTTGGTGATCAATAATACGATTTTTCAAGATCCACTCACACAATAAGAAAAACTAATGTATTAGTCTCATAGAATATCATAAAGGACCAAATTATAATGATTTCAATGATCTTATCAAACCTCATAGCTAGAATCCAAAAATTTTCAATAATTCATTTTATTTTCCAATCCTTTTAGCAATAACATTAACCTTATAATGATTCCCAAAAATTCCATTTACAATAACTTGTTTATGTATATTAGTTAGGCCAAAAGTGCTTCATTCATGATGCAATATGAGCAATAATAAAATAAATCTTGGTATAATAAGTTATTTTCCTTGCACAAGACTATATGGCTAATGTCCTTAGAGATTGTTTTGTTTGGGTGGATTAGAATCACATTTGTACAAAATCCAAAATTTACAACTATCATCAATTAAAAATAGACTACTAAAAGTATATATTATTATCATAGTCTATTAAAGTATTGATAATATTTAAATATTATTCCTAAGTGAAGAACCATGATTTTTAACAAACAAATCAAGTAATTCAATATGCAACACAAGACTTTAAATAATTCTAAAACATATGTAGAGCAACATCAAGGAGTTATAGCCAAGGCATCCAAGGATTATTTTTTCTATAAAAGGAATTCTAAATCAATTAAAATAAATATTAAGATATCAACTAGGGTATAATCTTCTTTCAAACAAGGTTTCTCTCCTTCCAAGGATTCACTCATAAATAAAAAAATAATGGATTAATGGAAATTTGAAGAGATAGCCAATAATCTCATGATTTATATAGAATGATAAAACCTTATTTATTTCTTGTGCTTAACAAGACCTACGTATTATTGCTCATCTAACATATTTCTAGGAATAAAATTGTAATTACCATGCATACATACATTTCACTTACGAGAGGGTAAGTTCACTAATATTTATTTTTGTTATAATTATATGGATTCATTGCCTATTCAAGCACATTCAATATGAGAAATAATTGAAAGATTCATTTTTGCAATAATACTTGCATAAAATCCCCTCTAAAGAAAAACACCTATAAATATAATTTTGAAAGAGAGCAAAATCAAATATCATATGTATCATTTTTTTTATTAGATATAGAAGGGGTTTTGAAATGGTCCCCAAACCTTTTACAATAGGATAAACCCTACAAAAATTGGCCTAAGGCTAGAATTACCGATTACCCCTTGAAGCTCCATTGAAGTTTAGTTTAACCTAACCTGAAGAAGGAGGTGTTCGCCTCAAAAGGGCTCAGGTATTAGGACCAGGAAGACTAGCAACCCTATTGCTCTATTGAAATCTAATTTTCCTTTAAATATTAGCCTCCTCAAATTTTCCCTCCTCCAATGCTATAGAGGATACATTTTCTAGGGTAGAAGCCAAGGCTCGAGCATAAATAGAGGTATGATCTCTTTTAAATTTTTTTAAAAATTCTACTATTCCTCTCCTTACTCACTTGCCAAAAAAGATGCAGTAAACAGAAGTTCCAAAGAATTTTAGCCTTGGAGATTAAAAAGGATATGACCATTGTATAGACACCTAAATCATGTCATGATTAGGGGAGCTGCTCACATAGACACACTCATAAGATCATAAGACATAATATTGGACTTTCCAAGCATCAACAATGGTTCTCACCATTCATTTGGGGTCTTTTCAAGCCATCCAAGTCTAGCCACTCAAGCCAAGAGCGGCCAGGTCCTAGTTGCTCAAGCCTAGAGCGGCTAGACCTTAGATACTATAGGTGACAGTGACCAGATCTTAGCCGCTACAGATGATAGCGACTAAGCCATAAGAAATAGTTTACCAACAAATAGGCCTAATCACAAGCGAAAGTGGCAGTCTACATGCAATAAAGGTGAGCGGGAGTAACTTTGCATTCCTTTTCATGACCAATTCACATAGGAGATTTGATTTTGCATTTAGACTTAAGTTAACTGACCTCCAAGCATAAACAAAGGACAAAATCTTCTCATGCTAATGACCAGTTTGCATAGAAGACTCAAGTGGGTAGTTAGATTTCAGTTAACTGGCCTTCAAACATAGACAATGGACAAAATATTCTCATGCTAACTTGCACTACGCATGAGAAATTCATTTCTAGGGCTTGGACATAGACCTAGGGTTTCACACTATAAAAGGTGCAAGCCTAAGAGCACCAAGGGGACCCTTCTATTATCATATCAGAGAGAGACATATTTTTGGGGAGGGCTTTCGAGACTTGGAGAGTTCTCTTTGAGATCAAGTGTATGGTGAAGCTCTGGCAGATTGAAGAGCATAACACCTCTTATTTCAACATCAGATATAGGCTTTGACCCATATATTTGGGGCAAAGAGATCAAGGTTTACCTTAGCGGCCACTGTCTCGGATAGTGGCCCGCCTTATTACCTTAGGTTTAGACATAGCATCTTTTACTCTGCTTCTTTATGTTTTCATATCATTAGCATAGATTTACATGATTTCATGGCATAGTTTCATCATATTTCTGTTACATTATTTGATTACTAACAACCTCATCTGAGGAGGAAATCTTGGACACCTAAACCTATTTTTTTGTTTCATTGCTTGCAGGGCCACAGGTACATCGAACAAAGTTTGCAACATACAAGAGCAAAATGGATTCCTCTAGGAAATAGACCTGGAGAAGGAGGCATATGTAAGCCCTCATACATTTCTATGTGCGAAACCGGGAAGCTTTTATAAGCGCACCACCTCTTTTTGGGAGGGGCACTCTTTGCCTATTTGTAACTTATAGTATCGAAATGGGTATCCCTAAGAGGGACCGACATGTAACCGAGCTTCAATATCAATAAAGAGATCCATATTTGTTATTTTGTGTTATATTCTTCTACTTCTTGTCTTCCATTTCATCTTGTATTTTTAAATAACATTGCAAGTAGGGTTAAAAAGGGGACTGGTGCATGCATTCTTGAGGTCACTCCAGATGGCGATCATGGTGGGACCACCACTAATTTTTCATTTTATGTTGGAATACTAACTTAATTTTGTGTGCAGGTCTAGCTGCTCTAAGCTACAGTGATCAAAAACTAGTCGCTCTGAGATATAGCAGACAATAGAGCTTAACTTCTCTGAGCTACAACAGCCAAGATCCAGCCGCTCTGGTCAAAATCGGCCAGAATTGGAGTGCAGCAGAGGTCAAAACACTGACTCTCTGATCTGGGTCAAATTTTGGTATAGCTTCTCTGGTATTTTACAGCTTTCTATTTGCTTCTATGTATCTAAAATAGAGAACTTAAAACACATTTATGTTTAGAAATTGAAGGAATAAAAGAAGAAAGAATTAAGCATTTCGCATATCTTAGATCTTCTTTTAAATTTTCCACTAGGCGTTGCTAGGAACAATGGCTTATGCCTAAAAATTTCGTCCTAGAATCCAACGTGCTAGACATTGTATGTTTTTGCTTGCTTTGAGGCCTTGCTAAAGGCCATAGTTGCACGAAGTGAGGTGCGCTCATACAAATCATAGTAGTTCATGCACCTTTTTGAATATTGAAACATATTTTTGCACTTAGGCATATAGGAAATATTCATTGTTGCTATGTGATGCACTTTATGTTATGCAAGCTTAAAATGAACACCACACACGCACATCTCATTTAAACATTGGAGAGTTGGATTTCATCACCAACCTTCAATTTAGCCCAGTGACATTGGAATTCATCTCCTTCCTCTGGTTTACCCCCTAGAGCTTCCTAGAAATGAATTGATAAACTTACTTATAGTGATACTAAGTTACTTGTGTTCAAATTGTCTCCCACTATTGGAACAATCAATGGTTCATAGTGGAAGAGCTAGGCGAACCCTCCATTGGGTCTTCAGCGGTGCACCCTAGCTTCTTTTTATAAAATCATGTTTGGCATGGGTGTACTTGATTGTCACTATGGATGAGTCTTCTCATTATTAATCCAAGAACAAGAGCAAGAAATCAAAAGAACAACAAATCAAAACACAACAAATAGTTTACATTGAGCCTGATGCCACCAATGTATCCATCACTCACTTGGAGGCTACCCACATTGCCATAGGTAAGGCCATTGAGAGCCTCAAATAACAGATACACAACCTCAGCTTGTTCTTCTTTTGTGACAATTTCAATGGTTCTGTTGTTGAACCCTCCTCTGATGTTAAAGGAGGGGCTACTAAAGACGAGGTTGTAGAAATTGCAAAAGATACCTGCCTTGATGGTTTGAAGGAGATTCCAAATGTGAAAGTGACCTCGAAGGATGCAGAGAAGGATGCAGCAAAGGATAATTTTTTGAATATTAATGTCCACACTTTTCTACAGCCTGACGCTCTTCCTTGATGGATTTTTCTACTAGTCTCGATCGTTGTTTTGGGCTATTCTTCATTTCCTTTGGTTTTGTGGCATGTTGTTAGGTCTATTCCTACTTGTCTCCTCCTTTCAACCTTTTGGTGTTGTTCTTTTTTGTTCCTTTGTGCTAAAAGATCGCTGGTAATCCTTTAGGTTTCTTTTTCAGTATAATGGCTTCAGGTCTTTTAGTTTTGATGAGCTTTGCTCTGTTCTTCATGTTTCTATTTTCCTCCTCTTGTTCTTCTAAGTTCCTTTTTGTAAAAATCAAAAAGGTACATTTCAAATGCCCTTTTTTAATTAATATAATTAACTTACCAAAAAAAACACAACAAATAATTTAAGGCACACTCAAATCGGTAATCAAAATAAACATTTATTTGGGATTGTGTGGTTAATCCTAAAATACAACTCAAAAGATCAATTCATAAGACAACATGGTCAAAACAAGAAGTAAGCACCCTCAATCTGATATCGAGGGAGAGACAGAAGAAACTCATACCCATAGGTAGAGTCGTAGTAACATTGAACGACCTACCAGTAAGACCGTAAGACATAGATCCGCAAGCCTAAGGGGTGATAAATCAACCCTTGGGGGATCTCCTCGAGAAACCCCAAGTAAGGAACCACATCATGGAACAAATTCACATAAAAAAAAAGAGGCTTCACAACCATCCTCATCAAGGAGACATGAGGAGACCTCAAGGGCCTCATCTAAACACATAGAAACATCTCAAAGACGTGAGGAAGCTTCAAGGGTTTCCTCCTCACATGGACATAAATAAGGTTCTAAAACTCATTCTTCACATAGGGATGATGATACTACTACATCTCCATCCACATGGATAAAACATATTACCACCAATCCCTCTTCATCAAGAAGGCAAACAAGAATTGCAACACCTCAAGACTCACAAGAAACATATGAAACAGGTCTACCCACTGAAGGGCAGGAAACTAGAGCTACATATAGCCATGGGAATAAAATAGAAGAAACCTTTCACACAAAATAAAATATTCTCGTAGACTATGACCTCATAGGAATGAATGGCACCCCATGGGATCAACCATAGAAAACAAGACAGGTAGATGGGTTGGATCGGTTTCCTACATGACCAAATCAAATAATTGTAGCTACTGAGAACTCTGCATCTGGAAGCTCATGAACAGTGACTTCTAAACACGTTTCTTAGTCTTACAATGCAAATAGGCTTACAAGAGGAGGAAATTTGTGCATCAAAGGCATTTCAAGAGCTTGCTAAAAAGATGAAAACCTTTGAGAAACAAGAGGTAGTTGGGAACTCACCAACATTGAGCAAGATACACAACCAACCATTGTGCTCATCAATACCTAGCCCTCCATATCCTAAGCACTTTGATATGCCTAGGTTAGAAAATTTTAAGGGTGAAGAAGATGCACAAGAGCATGTCACCAATTTTATCAACACCTGTTTTCATATTGAAGACAATGATGCTCTTATGCTAAGAACATTTATAATGACATTTTTAGGTGTTGCCACTCAGTGGTTCAACCAACTACCTAAGCATAGCATAACCAACTTTGAACAACTAGTAAATGTATTCTTGAAGCATTTCTCCTTTGGTGCTAATAAGAAGGTGAACATTTCAGACCTGGCCAACTTGAAACAGTATGATGATGAGACAGTAATGGATTATGGAAATAGATGGAGAAAAGTCATGGCAAAATTATCATTCTCCATTTTCACATAAGATATCATTCGCATGTTCACCAAAAGTTGTTCTAAACACATCTCCCTCTTGCTACAACTCCAAAAGTATCCTTCTTTTGAAGAATATTTGGCACAGGACAAGCTCATCGAAGAAATAAAAGTATATGAGGTAACCATTAACATCCGAAACAAAAAATAGTGGAACAAGAATGGTAATAATGACAAGTACAAGCAAAAGTAGGGCAATCCTGCTCTAGTAAATCTATTCGTATTGGCTACACCCAAGGATGGGGGTGCACAACAACCATGAAACTACCAAGCACATCCCTCACCAGCTAACTACGACCAAAAGAATAATCAGGGAAGAAACCGAGAATGTAAGCCACCTCGTTATTTCATGCCTCTGACAAAATCAATGTAATCAATATTTAATCAGTTGAGCGAGGCCAAGAAGATCAAATTTCTAGATATACCTCTTATATATCCCAACCATCCTAAGCCAAAATGATATAGGGAAGATCAATTTTGTCCTTATGACAGGATACTGAGGCATGAAATTGAGGCTTGCGTTGGTTGTAAGCATCAAGTGCAAAACATGATTGAGGTGGGAGAGCTCAAAGTTGACAACCCACTAGTTCCTAATAATAGATACATGGGCATATATATAAACCCATTGCCCATTCATGAGGCCCCTCGAGAGCAAGGGGCCCAAGTCAATTAGGTTCGAGCTAACATACCTACCCATGGATGCATTGGGATGGTTGAGATTGTTAACATAGCAACAATGACAAGGTGGTATGGTCAACTGCAACCACCTACAGCTCCCATGAACATCCCAGCCTCTCCTAGGCAAAGGTAAGACAACATTCCAGGTCCACCAACATGACCTGTGGTAACTATTCGGAGTAGATTGGAGCAAAACCTATAGATGACTCTAGCTAAGTTATCCATATATGAGCCCATACAATAGTCCCCAAAGCATAGGGAGACTCTAATGGATATTTTATGATAAATTAAGCTCCAACCACAAGATGCGAATGCATTCATTCACTTTGTGGGAAAAGTGCAAGAATGCCAAGAGCCTGTAATCTGATTCTATGATCATGAGATTAAGATAGTTCCTACTGCCTTACCAGACCCTTTGCTAAACATTGTAGTGGCAATCAATGACTTACCTTTCAAGAGGGTTTTGGTCGATATAGGTTCATCGATAAACATCATCACAACAACTGCAATAGAGCACCTCAAGATCCCCAAGTATAATATCATTCCAAGAGCTTACATATTGAGAGATTTTAATGATGCTCTATGCAATACTATGGAAACAATAGTCCTACCCATCAAGGTGGGGCGCAAAACCATCCCCGTGATGTATCATGTCTTGGAAGTAGCTATGTAGTAAAACATCATCTTAGGGTGACCTTGGATAAGGGCCATGAAGTGTGTGCCTTCTATTTTGCACCAGTGTGTCAATTATGTGCATGAGAACAAAGTCTATGTGGTTTTTGCCGATGAAGAGCCTTTTAAATACGTCAATCAGGTGGACATTCTAGGAGAATTTGTAATATCTTCTACTCACCTATACATGGCACCTTCATCCCCAACCACACAAGTGGATAATGAAGACAAAGGGGTAAGAAAATACCCATGCACATCAACACCTCCTGGTGCACTCAAGATAGTCAATGCTTCTAAGGTACCATCAACATCCAAACCAAAAGACAATCAAAATCTAAAATCACCCTTAGTTAAGGAAGAAAGGCCCAAAGAAGTGCCAACTATAGCAATTTTTGAAATGCCAATTCCTATGGAAGAAGAAGATATGCAAGATCAATATGAAGATAGTGACTATCACCCTGCTTCACAAGTGTCATCCGTAGGGTCATCCATGTTGCATGCATCAATACACTTGGCAAGCACAAGCATAGGGGAGTACCTTGTGCAGAACATTACCTTTATGCCTATCATTGAGTCTGCACAAGACATAGGGAGGCCTAAGGACTTGAGGCCACCAATAGGAATAGTGGTTCCACTTGGAATCCCTCCCAACCAAACCAATTTTGTCTATGCCAGCCTGGACTGTGCTCATAAGTCTTTAGAAATAGAAGAGGATGGTGATGAATTATTCATGGTCAATGTTCATTACCTCTCTAACCCTAAGTTTTCTCTAAGTTACTTTGAGCATTGTCACTAGCATGGCTATGACCTTGGCATATATGAGCAAGGGTGCAAGCGACCATACGAGCCACAATATTAGCTTCCCTCTGACAAATTTGGCTTAGGCTATTATAGTGAAGGTTGAGATGACTCTCTTGCAGCGACATTGGAAATATTAAGCATAGGGTTAGGAGAAGACATTGATTTTATTCCTTATCACCCCCTAATAAAAACAAAATTGAGCAATAGACAAGTGGCCACGATAAACATACCACCTCCAAAAACTTATCATTCATACACCTCAATTTATTCCACCCCAATAGGGTACAACTCATGGGATGAGGAGAATGGATATGAAGCAAGTGATGATGAGGCACAACTTGGCTTAGCCTATCAAGGGCCTCGCTATTTACAAATATTCACATGGTCCATCCACGATGAGAGTGGATATACATAAGATAAAAGTGACTATGAATCAGAAGACTCAATAGAAAGAGCTTAATTAGGCCTAAGCCATCAACCCCTAACTTTGGGGCAAGATATAAACACAAATGGATTCTTCATAAGTGATGAAGAATATGAAGATAAAACAAAGATAGCCTACTTGGGGTGAAGACATGAGCCCCTTGTCTTAGGGCCACATATCAATGCTAACAATTTTTGGATAAATGATGATGACTTCGAGGATGATACCGATATGGCTTATCTTGGACCTCACCACATGTGGTAAGTCAATTCACTAGTAGAGAGAGAGGCGACACTACGTGCCATAGACCCTCATCTATATTTTTTGGGGAGACCTATTGACCTAGTTTTCATTCATCAGATGGTAAATCCCCCTCTGCCTACATTCAGAGAGCAATTAGAGCCCAATGATCCTATTGTTAGCCATGCTCATTGGCTAGATCCAAAAATTTCCATTCCTCCAGAACCTCATCATGAGTATGGAGGGGAAACCCCTGAGGCAATATTACACCCATGTTGTTCTGGATATATAATCCCATCCATCAATATGATCTCCACTAATTTGACCACTCCACTTCATAACCCAGTAGATCCTACCAAATAATTGCATCTTTATGTAGAGGCTATTGATTGGGATCACGCTAGTTCACCCATAGAGCCTGAAGACCTCTTCCCCAATGAAGAGATGTTATAGCCATTCCATTTTGCATCAGTTTGTGCGTATGATGTCTTCCATGTTGGTTTGGAACCTAAGTCAGTAGGTCCTATGAATCCCAATGATGACATTCATTTGATACCCACACATCATCAGCTAGAGGATGGGTTACATATGGCTATAGAAGTAAACTTTCAAGGTGGACATTAGCGATGATCCTACCCAACCAAGGAAAGTCAAGTTTGGATAAATTCTATCTCCAGAGGAACAAGCCATCCTAATTCCTCTATTCAAAGAGAGGCCAAACATTTTTTCTTGGACTTACAAAGACATGCCAAGGATAGATCCAAAGTTAGTTGTTCACAACCTTTCATTAGATCCCATGAAGAAGCCATTCAAGCAAAAGCTGAGGAAAATGCACCCAACCATCGCTTTGATGGTGAAGAACAAATTGCAAAAACTACTGGATGCAGTATTCATAGTTCCCATCGACTACCTTGAGTGGGTGTCAAACATGGTACCCATGGGGAAACCTAACAGAAGAGTCCGTATCTACATGAATTTCAGGGATTTAAATAGGGAAACACCAAAGGATTCATTTCTGTTGCCAAACATAGATGCTCTTGTAGATGCAACCGTAGGTCTTGAAATTCTCTCCCTAATGGATGGTTTTTCTGGATACAACTAGATCTAGATTAAGCCCAAAGATCAGCATAAAACTACTTTCATTACTCCATGGGGAACATTATGTTATAAAGTGATGTCATTCGATCTCAAAAATGCTGGTGCCACATATCAGTGGATCATGACATACATTTTCCATGACTATATGCATAAGATCTTGGAAGATTACATGGATGACTTACTAGCCAAGTCCCTGTTGCGGAAAAAGCATGCTGAAGTCCTTAGACAAGTCTTTGATCGCCTCATAGATCACAGTGTCCGATTGAATCCTAAGAAGTATATATTTGGCATAAATTCTGGCAATATTTTGGGATTCATCATATCCAAGAGAGGCATCGAAGTAGATCCTACAAAGGTAAAGGCTATACTATAAATGGTCGCCCATACCAACATTAGGGAGTTGAGAAGCCTACAAGGCAAGATAGCATCCATCAAAGGATTCATTGTATAATTATCAGACAAATGCAGACCTATGAATTGGTTGCTACGCAAGGAATTCCCCTTTCATTAGGATGAAGAATGTCATCAAGCCTTTCCAAAGATCAAAATTTATCTAGCAACACCTCCAGTATTGGCTCCACCAAAGCCATACATACCATTTTTACTATATATATTGGCTACTTATTTCGCATTGGGCAACATGTTAGCCCAAAAGAATGCACAAGACTAAGAGCAAGCCATATATTACATTAGTCGTACCTTGGTGAGCTATGAGATAGAATATGCGTATATCAAAAATTTGTGTTTAGCAGTGGTCTTTGCAACTCGAAAGTTGCGACACTACATGTTAAGCCATATGACCTACATCATATCAAAATAGAATCATTTGCAGTACATTATGAGCAAGACATATCATAATACACGTACCACAAAGTGGATCATGCTATTGATAGAACTTGATCTAGAGTTCATAATCCAAAATTCCATCAAGGGATAAGTCATAGCGGATCAATTAGTCGAGGTGTCTCTTTAGTATAATAAGCCTCTCACTATAGAATTGCTTGAAGATGCGATATTTGCAATATTAGATCCGCCAGAGCTCAAAGAACCTAAGAAATAAAGATACATGTCATTATTCTTTTATGGTTCGAAGTGTGAACAAGGGGGTGGAGTAGGTATTGTCTTTATCACACCATAGGGTGCTCCATTACCCTTATCATTCAAACTAGACTTCCCATGCACAAACAACAACACGGAGTATGAAACACTGATCCTAGGACTCCAAGAAGCCATAGCAATGGGCATTAAAATATTGAATATCTTTGGTGACTCCTTGATCATAGTAAACCAGGTCAAAGTACTATTCCAATGCAGGTGCCCACTCCTAAATACTTACAAGAAACTTATTGACACCTACCTAGCTCGGCTAGAATGGTATGACATCAAGGCAATCCCTTGTACGTCGAATAGATTTGTAGACACCATGGCATAGTTGGGATCCTTAATCCCTCAAAATTTGTCTGTTGATTTTACAATCATTTATGTAAAACTGCTTTTGTACTTAGCAATACGTCGTGAAGCATTTGACAATCAAGAATCAGTCAACATGATCAACATCAAGCCAAATCAGGATTGGTCCTTCGCAGCTAGAGATTTCTTGCAAATGGCACCTCATGGGTCATTGATCTTCGAAGGACCTATGGAGTGTTGTGCAACCATACACCATAGATTTGTTCCTCAATTCATGTTCACTAGCTCAGAAATACAAGAAGAGTAAGTTGTCTTTTCTATACAAGTCATGGCTTATTAGGATTGGATTTCCCAACTGCAGGACTTCCTAAAGCTCAGAATAATACCTCAATGTTTGTCATATACTGAAAGGTGAATGTTCAAATAGAGAGTAACAAGATACATCTTTCTAGGATAAATCTTCTATAGATGAGGATATGATGGAATATTACTCCATTGTCTTGAGCCCCAGGAAGCATCCTCGGCAATTTTGCAAGCTCATGACGGTACATGTGGAGGGCATTTTAGTGGCATGGCCATCATTAAGCACATCTTGAGAATGGGTTACTATTGGTCCATCATGGAAAAGGACTATTGTGAGTATGTTAATAAATGCAGTAAGTGCAAGCATCATGCAAATCTAATGCACTTACCATTGCAATATTTGTAGCCCATCTAGGTAGCATGGCCATTCTCGCAATGGGGACTAGACTTGATTGGGAAAATCTCACCCTCATCCTTAGGCCGACACACATTCATCATAATAGCCACAAAATACTTCACTAAATGGGTAGAAGCAATCCCCTTAACATCAACAATTGGACCAAGGATTGCGGAGTTTATACTCCACAATATCATAAGTCATTTTGGGGTCCCTTCTAAGATAATATTGGATAATGGGCCATATTTCAAGAATAAAAATGTGTGTTATTTAATGAACAAATATCATATTCAACACAGTTTTTCAATGCCTTATTATTTGCAAGCAAACGGGCAAGCAGAAGCCTCAAAAAAAATAATAATCTCCATTTTGAGGAAGATAGTGCAAGAAAATCACAAGGATTGGCACATGCAGTTGCCTCTTGCACTATGGGCATACAGGACTAGTATACGAACACCCACTGGGGCAACACTATTTTCACTATTATATGGAACTAAGGCCATCATGCCACTAGAGTTGGAAATCCCAACTCTACGCATAGCATTAAAGGACTTCATAGATGATGATTTTGTGTGGAAATGCCACCTTGATCAGTGGATGCTTCTTGATGAACGTCGAGTCAATGCTTTATATAATCTTCATGTTTACCAAGATTTCCTTGCACGAGCTTACAATAGTAAAGTAAACCTAATGGAATTCAAGGTTAGAGATCTAGTGCTCAAAGAAAACCAGTAAAATTTGAATCTACTGCCGCATCTGCGAGATAAGTTCACGACAAATTGGATAGGTCCATACATGATTTCATAGAGAGTTGGGAATGGAGCATATTGCCTTATATCATTGGATGGTGTTGAAGAGCCTAAACCTCTCAATATCATTCACTTAAAGGCATTTTACACATAAAACACAAAAACATTCAAATATTCCATAAAATTCAAAAACATTCAAATATATCATAAAATTCAAAAACATTCAAATATGTCAAAAACACAAACAAATCATAAAAACATAAAATTTCAAAAATACAATCAAAGGCTCCAAGGGTAATTCATACCACTTGGTCAAAATAAAATCAAAGGCTCCAAGGGTAATTCAAACCGCTTGGTCAAAATCATTTCAAAACGCTCCAAGGGCATTTAAGTCATTTGGTCAAAATCAGTTCCAAATGCTCCAAGGGTATTCAAACCGCTTGGTCAAAATCAATTCCAAACGCTCCAAGGTTATTCAAATTGTTTGGTCAAACATCAATTCAAAGGCTCCAAGGGTAATTCAAATTGCTTGGTCAACATGAATTCAAAAAAAATCTCCAAGGGTACCCAATCTGCTTGGTCAAAATCAAACAAAAGCTCCAAAGGAAACTTAAAGCCCTTTGGTCAAATTAAGCAAAAATACAAAAATAACATAAAATCAAAAATACAAAAACAATTGCATTTCATATATTGCATCCACATCATTGCATTGCATTTTCATATCCACTACAAATTGCATATGTCATGGGAGTCTCAAAAGTGATACCACAGTTTGTCATGCAAATAATTCAAATTCATACCTCCATTAACACACGTGTGTAATTGTGTTTTTCAACACAACCATCATTTATTGCTATACATAATATACAAAGGTCTTTTGGTTAATGAACCACACCTAGTGATCTTATCAACTTTAGAGGAAAATAACTTTGATTAGTAGAAGGTAAGGTCTAGCTATGATAATGCCTTGGACATTCAAGATCCCGTCACTAATTGAAACACTAAAATCCTAGCTGGTACAAGGAAAATATGAAAGCTGCAAAGCGGTCTAGGTTACCTTAAGTGAAAATGATTATCCTTGCTTATCTCCCTGTGCAACCAGTTTAAAGGTGCTAAGAATTGGCAAAAGGATAAGCTTTATCCTATCCAAATCCCTTGCTTAAATCAAAATAAACAAACTCCCAAATCAAAGTACATATTCAAAAGGCCAAGCATACAGTCCACATCTCAAAGCAATAATACACAATCATAAATTCAAAAAAAAAATCATAGCTCAAAAAAATCAATTAAAAATAAACAGTGATTTTCATCACTACATATGAGCAAAATAAACAGTGATTATCATCACTAAAAAAATCCTCGCTCAAAGAAAAAAATCAATAAAAAATAAATAGTGATTTTCATGACTACATATGAGCAAATATCCAAAGCCAAAAAAGAAGGGAATAAAGATTGAATCCCTAGAATTATCGACATTGTACAAAACTGGAAGGAGAAATCCTTACGCATGACAATATGTCTATTATAATTGCTTCATGCATTTGTGTAGACCAATGTTTGAATGTGGATGAGCTAGCTTAGGTAACCAAATATTTCCTAGTGGTATAGTCGAACTAAGTCCAACATAAGGATGAAATGAACACTTCAAGATCCCTGATCTTAGCAATGGGCTGAAAGAATCTTGCCTGACATCGGAGGAAATGCTTGAGTTCTATCTCAAAATATACAATCACTTGCACACACAGAAAAATAAAAACCAGGTCCATGGTAAAAGCCTTACTTTTCAAAAGTCTAAGTGGTAAGTAGACAGTTGTTGATAGGGTAACTAGAATGTTTGAATCTCCGAAAAGCCCCAAAAATTCTTACATAGCAACAAATCATAACATCATTCACACCATCACTTTTCTTTATAAGATTCTATAAATTAGGGGGTATCAACATAGTAGGATAGATACCGCATATATATTAGAAATAGTATAGAGATTGCCACTGACTAATTTATATCTTTTAATTTACATAAACTTATTAAGAAGATACATTACACACCATTACATCTCATATATTAATGCTTAATCAATTCTTATGATAAGAGTGATTATTTAAATTCATGATTATTTTTTTACTTTCTGTGGTATCACCCATTAAGATTTTCAATGTCAAATGTATTCTGTATGTTTAGGTGATTAGAGCATGCAAATTCATTTATACCATTCCATCACATAAGTTAGATGCATACAATTAAAGTAAAGTTAAAATATACATTTAGCAATGACATCGCATTCACAAAAACAAGTCATTAAATCCATAAAGCACATCATAAAATACATAGGCAATATCCATTTGCATACAATCATAAATTCGTCATTCATCATCAAAATACATCGCATCATATCATCAAATCATATAAGCATCTACACATCCATATAAGCATATTCAATATCATATATCATCTAACATATTTGTCAAATCATCATAATACCATCATCACATCATATCATGAAACAAAATCACAACAAAAACATGAGCAATAAACGATACACATAATAAGTCATAATGCAAAGTTATCATAAAAGTATGTGTATCAAGTCCAATGGATATACAAAAATGCCCATGGGCTACAGTAATATAGGTCAGTAGACCTCAAAAATGAATCAAGAACCAATTAAAGCATTAGTCAAATACCAGGCCTGATCCCCCTGCATCACCTCCTCTAGTGCCACCTCCCCCTATGGCAGTGTTGTGAGTCGAGTGATGCGAGCCTATCAGTATTTCTATCCAACTCCAGGTCCTTTGGCTAGGGCGAGCAGAATACTACCTCGAGGTAGAGTGTCCACTGACCTGTGAACCACCCGCACCTGTTGGATCCTTAGGGACAATCTTGTGGCTCCTGAGATGCATCTAAAGAAGGGTAACATGATCCACAAGTCCTTGGATCCATACCTCATGCTCATCCAACAAATACTGGAGATGTCCCACATCTACTCTTGAACCTGCCACTGGAACCTCCTATGGTGTAGAAGGATGGACAACAAACTACATCCTGACATCACCACCCCTAATAGTAGCCTGTAGAGCTTGTATTTGTGCTGTGAACTACTCAATCATAGCATCTCACTGTTTTACCTGGATCTTGGTGGCCTGAAGCTTAGGATCGACCTCATGTAGTTGTGCTCTCAGAGGACATTCTCTCTCCTCAGGATTTAACTCCTCCTCAAGAACATCAGGGTCCTCTACTACCACCTGCTCTGCTAGTTGGCCCCATACATCAGTCCTGGCTCAGACTCTGCGTCTTGTCGAATCTGTGCCATCCCCTCCACCATCATCCTCGCACTGTAGGTTGCTGACACCATACCACATCTGATCACCCCATCACTAAGTGTAGGCCTCTGTAACTCCCCCAACCACTGTAGGGTCAATAGCTGGGGCATCCTCCTCATCTAAAAGCTCTGTGATCTACCGTGGAGGTAGGTCCTTCACTGTTGTGAGGCACCTATACAAGAATGGTACCAAGGGCACATATTGCTACAATCCATACTGACAAAGAACCCGAGAGTAGAAGAAATACTCCCGAATGGCAATCTTACGGCCTATGAGCCATCGCTCGCACCATGTCCTGGCAGTAAAGCTAACTGGATCATCCCAAGCAGGATACTCATAGTAAGGCTACCACACGACATCTCTGACCAATAGTCTGGTAAAAGAATCAGTGTAGTGGGATAGCTCCCCTACAAAAGTATGACTCTTATGCTCCTTGTGCTCTCGAGCCCATATAGCAACATAGCACTGTGTCCGAGCATCAATCACTATAATCTCAACTGGAAGCCCCTTAGGGCGATCTACCATAATGTGTTCCCATCCCCAAACCTGTAGGAGCAAGCTACAGGTAATGCCAGCATGTCCTCATTAATGGATGTGGTACAACTCATCATAGCACTAACCCAATAGCAATTTACCCCATGCATAGATGATAGGCTCCTTGCTATCCAATAGATCTTGCACCATCGTTAGAAGGTTCCATGGGAACCTCAAACCTGATCAGTCTAGGATAAGAATATTGTTGATCACCATCAGCAATACGACATGCCTCACTATAAAGATGCCCTCCCCATGCCAGTGACTGATGGACACTCCCCCATACTTGGTGTCCTTAAGAGCATCCATAGAGTGCCCTCTAAACACCAAAGTGAAGATAGCCACCTGATCATTAGTGGCTAAAGAGACAATGACCACCCCATTGAATAGAATCTGAAAGATCCTATATACATCCTCCAAGGTAATGGTCATCTCATTAGTCGGGATGTGGAAGGTATTATTCTATGGGTCCCAATGATGGGCCAGAGTTGTAAGGTAATCCTGATCTACCATGATGTAAGGTAGCCTGATGACATACTACAACCCACGGGCTTTGAACCATGCCCAGTTCGTATCATTAAAGCTAGGAAGTAAGTCAAGCAGGATCTTTGGATCCCTAGCTTGAGTAGTAAGGATCTAAGCAAAGCAGAAGAAAGACAAAGCATAACTACAGTGCATCTAAGGCATAATTCACAATAAACATCAAAACAATGCAAAATATGATGGAAAATTCTAAGTCTAAGTAAAATAATGATAATATTGCACCTAATCAAGCAAATCAAAATTCAAAAAAATCAAAAATGTCATAAAAATCAACAAAAATATAAAAAAAAAGGCTTAGGGTTTAGCCGCTATCACCTACAGTGGTCGAAACCTAGTCGCTGGAGGTAGCAATGACCAAGACCCAACGATCAAATTTTTGATCGTTGGGATTCAAGCTTGGCCACTCTGAGCGACAGCGGCTCAGAGCCGACCACTCTGAGCGACAGTGGCCAAGGGGTGGCATGGAAAACCCATGAACCCTTGGCCATAAAATAAAAAAAAATACAAAAATAATAGAATAACTCCAACAAACCAACATAGGGAGGGAAAAACAAAGAAATTGGAAAGCAAAATTTCCCACCCAAGCATCAAAACTAGGCTAAGTTCAAAATGCCTAAAATGGTGGTAGTAGGTGAATAACTGAAGAATTTCAAAAACCCTAGGCTGAATCCACTAATAGAAAGTAAAATTGGGGACTAACCCACCATAGCAAAGGGGATGCTAAGCCTAATTACGAAGTTTTGTTCATTACCAATAGGTTTAGTTTACCCATTACTTAGTGAGGTTCAGTTTTATGCAGATAAGGAAAAGAGAGCTAGGGTTTTGAAGAGAAAAATACCTGAGAAGCTTCGATTCCTCCAGCAGCTGATGTCTCACCCTGTACAACCATGTCCTTAGCACTAGAAATTTTTGAAGTTGCAACTGTCGTTGTCGTACCAGATCTCCCAAAGTGAATTTTAAAACAGTAAAAGTGATAGGTCAAACCCTATAAAAGAAAATTTTATAATTTCTTAATTATGCCTTGGTCACTGCTGACGTCAATGGCCCAAACTTCTTGGATGTTCAAGGCGACAATGGCCATAGGTAGAAACTCAGAAGTTGCTAGACCTAACAGTGACCAGATCCACAGATCAAAATAAGGGATTTTCTACTTGAGGGATCCCACAAAAATAGCAAATAAACACACTTTGGTGTTTTAGATCATTAGAATGTTCAAAATAACAAAAAATCACTTAAAATCACAATCTTAGATAGACCTCCTATCCAGTTACCTACTCTATCCACTCGATGATTGCAATTATTTGCACTCCATGTATTTTGGTGAGATGAGTAGATAACCATAAGGTCACTTGGGATAAAAACAACTCATCTTGGAATTACGATGTGCCATCCTTCAATCTCGAGGAATACCAAGATGGTCGGACTGCTCCATAGGTGTCAAAGGATCATCATAATTCCTCTATGACATCAAAAACATTAAGTCAAAGTGATACAATCTAGACATAAATAGAATCGATCATCCTAACTCCCTAAGAAGGCTATTGATGGATGGACCGCTCCTCTGGATAGGGATGGATGATTATCATAAACAATTGGAATCACACTTAGATGTGGGATTGCCCATTAAAAGCAAAAAATGCTAGAAAGGAACCAGATTAGTCATATTGGTCAAGCAACTTGTTTCTTCATTCATTGTCATTTCTTCACTGATTCATTGTGTGAGGAATTAGTTCAAAACTTCAACTTAATCATAATCAAAATTAACAAAAGATCACTCGATCATAGAAAAATCAAGTTCGTCCTACGAATCATTGCATACAACAATCACAAATTTCTCTTGTTTGTTGGGAACGTAAACAGACTTGACATCTTCAATTGTAGCTCTCCTACCGGTTAGAATTGTTGTAGCAGTTGAAGCTACCTGATTGAGTTTGAGGAACGAGTGCAATTTAACAAGCAAAATCCACTGAGCTAAGTCCTCCAAATGTTGAGGCAATGATTCAAGGGATGTGTGCCATCTTGCATGATTGTGCCATCTAGTGTTGATCAAACCATTGATCACCATACACCTTACAAACAGATCAGTCTACATTTTTGCTCGACATTGTGTTTTCACATAGCGCGTCACAAAAAGGGGCATCTATAGACACCTAAATCATGTCATGATTAGGGTATTTTCTCACATAGACACATTCATAAGATCATAATACATAATATTAGACTTTCCAAACATCAATAGTGTTTCTCACCACTCATTTGAGGCTTTTTCAAGCCATCCAAGTCTAGCCGCTCAAGTTAAGAGTGGCCAGATCCTAGCTGCTCAAGCCTAGAGCGGCCAGACCTTAGTCGCTGTAGGCAACAATGGCCAAATCATAACCATTGTAGATGATAGCGGCTAAGCCATAATAAATAGTCTATCGATAAACAGGCCTAATCATAGGTGGAAGCGATAGTCTGCATGTAATAAAGGTGAGCAGGAGTAACTTTCCATTCATTTTCATGACCAGTTCACATAGGAGATTTGAGTTTGTATTTAGACTTAAGTTAAGTTGCCTCCAAGCATAAACAAAGGATAAAAGCTTCTCATGCTAACGACTAGTTCACATAGAAGACTCAAGTGGGCATTTAGATTTCATTTAACTGACCTTCAAACATAGACAATGGACAAAATCTTCTCATGCTAACTTGCACTATGCATGAGAAATTCATTTCTAGGGGTTGGACATAGACCTAGGGTTTCACACTATAAAAGGTGCAAACCTAAGAGCACCAAGGGGACCCTTCTATTATCATATTAGAGAGAGACATATTTTTTAGGAGAGCTTTCGAGACTTGGATAGTTCTCTTTGAGATCACATGTACAACGAAGCTCTAACGTATTAAAGAGCATAACACCTCTTATTTCAACATCAAATATAGGCTTTGAACCATAGCTTTGGGGCAAAGAGAGCAAGATTTATCTTTCCGGTCGTTGTCTTGGATAGTGGCTCGTCGGATTAGCTTAGGTTTAGACATAGCATCTTTTACTCTGCTTCTTTATGTTTTCATATTATTAGCATAGATTTAAATGATTTCATGGCATAGTTTCATCATATTTTTGTTACATTATTTGATTGCTAACAACCTCATCTACGGAGGCAATCTCGGATACCTAAATGTGTGTTGTTGTTTCATTGCTTGTAGGGCCACAAGTACATCGGATAAATTTTACAACATACGAGAGCAAAAGGATCCCTCTAGGAAATATACCTGGAGAAGGAGGCATATGTAAGCCCTCATACATTTTCGTGTGCAAAACTAGGAAGCTTTTATAAGTGCACCACCTCTTCGTGGGAGGGGTACTCTTTGCATATTTGTAACTTATAGTATCAAAATGGGTATCCCTAAGAGGTACCGACATGTAACCGAGATTCAATATCAATAAAGATATCCATCTTTGTTATTTCGTGTTATATGCTTTTTCTTCTTGTCTTCCATTTCATCTTGGGTTTTTAAATAGCATTGCAAGTAGGGTTAAAAATGGGACTGGTGTGTGCATTCCCGGGGTCGCTACACATTGAGCACAAACATCAATAAGCAAACTCGACACCACCCAAATCAGTCCCAAAAAATTAAAAACAGAGTTAAGAACTTCCATGGAGAATGAGCACTGAAAGGGTAGATGTCTTGTCTATTCCTCATTAGCACGAGAGATATAACATCTGTTCGGCATCGACCAACCTCTTTTTTCTATATTTTCAATGGTCAAAATCTTATTCTAAGTTGCTAATCAAAAAAATATATTCACCTTTGGTGTTATACCCTTAATCTATACTTTGAAATGTGGGACCCACAGAGAATTCCTGACAACTAGTAGATTTTAGGTGAACTTGACTGAAAAGGATCTATTATTTTCCCCTACCTATAAGATATCATCCTATTCATTTTTATTTTTAATGACCTAAAAAATCAACTTATTAGCAATTATAATCCAAGCTTCAAGTTCAACATTGTTGAGAATAGATTGGTCCAACGATTTCTAAACCTTCATCCCATTGACCACCTTGATAAAGTTGGCCACTTTAGACCCAAAGATCAATCTGGTCCTAGGCTCCAAACATGCCAGATTTTAAATATGTATAAGGGGCTTCTCCATCAACCAAATATCTTTCTAGAAATCAATCTTGAGTCCATCATCCAACCTTCACCTACAACCTTTGGAGACTAGCACCTTCAAATTTTGCAAACTCAATCAAAAGGCTAAACCAGAGGTTGGCAGAGGATCAACAAGAAAAAAATTCTCCTATCTCAAGTATTTTGTCGATACAATGTTGACCCAACTAGTTTCAATTTGATTTACCAACTTTCATCCTTGTTTTGCAACTAGAGCCTTATTGATTTACCTGATGTTATAGAGACCTACGCCACCATCCTTTTTAGGTCTGTAGACTTGCTTCCAACCAACTAAGTAAAAAAAAAAATTCTCAACAAATCCAAACCAAAGAAATGAATTTTGAATATGTTTAATCTTCAATAAAATATTGTTAGAGGGTAGCCTTTCTAGCTTGATTAAGGAGGGATCCTTTCCACCCAAACAACTTCCTCTATAATATTTCCACCATAGGTTCCAAAGAGAATCCCAAATCCTACCTTTAAACAAAGGTATTCCAATATAATGATATGAGAGGGCAGACACCTCACAACCCAAGATGCGAGGAATTATCCTTTGCCTTTCTAAGGGGATATTCTGAAAGAAGATTTTGATTTTTATATAATTTATCTTTTACCTAGCTCCAATTTCAAATACCTTCAATATTCCTTTTAGCACCTTTACTTGGGGAACTAAAGCAAGGAGGGAGAGCAAAACATCATCTATAAATTGATGATGAGAAGTAGGATCCACCGGTAAAGCAAGTTTGATACCTTCCATAAAGGGTTTTAACTTGATAGCCCTACCTAGAGATTTCACCACTAAGATATATAGGTAAGGGTATAAGGGGTCCCCTGGGAGAATACCTATTAGAATTAAAAACTAACTTGTTGGGACCTGTTTATTAAGATCTTGGTAGAAGAGACAAGCATGGACAAGTTTTATCCAACTTTAAAAAAAAAAATTCCAAAACCTTTAACAAAACCTCTCATGAAACCCTTTCATAGGCCTTTTTCATATCTAATTTGAGGAGGAGACCAGCTCTACCACTTTTATCAACTGAATGAAGGATTTCATGGATAGCTATGATATTGTCCAGGATCTATCTCCTTGGTATGGATCCACTTTGGATTGAATAAATCAAGGTTTGAAGAAAAGGTTTTAATCTATTAACAAGTGCCTTTGTCAAAATTTCATAAATAGTGTTACATAAGTTGATGGATCTAAAGGCACCCAAGTCATTTGCACCAATAGTCTTGGGTATCAGAGTTTAAAAAGTAGAATTTACTTCAAATGGGATATGATTGGTGGTTTGGACATATCGAAGGGCATCAACAATATCCTTCCCCAAAATATGCCAATACTTTTAGAAAAATATGGGAGGGAAAGCATTAGGCCCCAAAGCCTTCATTCCTTCCATCACAAATATAGCAACTTTGACTTCCCCATCACTGAGACAAGGGCTTGGTTCATATCAACCATGACAAGGCTAGAAATACTACCAAGAAACTTATTTTGGGCTTCCTCATTATGAACCTCTTCCACCCCAATGATATTTCTAAAAAAATCCATAGCCTCAGCTCTTATATCCTTAATGTGAGTAACACTGGATCCATCAACTTTTTGAATTTCTCTAATCTTGTTGGTGCTTCTATGCTTCAAGGTCATGATGTAAAAAAACTTGGAATTTTTATCCCTCCTTTAGCCAAAGTGCCTTGGACTTCTATTTCCACAAAATTTCCTCCTTGGCAATAGTGTTATGAAATTCGGCTAGCACCTCCTTTTCTCTGTATCTAATCTCTTGATATTGATTTCCAAGTGATGAGCCTTAGAAATTCTCATTTTTTGTACTCATTTCCCTATAAAATGCGGCACTTATTTTTATAGATGTACATGTTTTATGAAAATTATATATATATATATAACATTTTATTCTACATGTTATTTAATATTTGTCTTTAAGTGTATTTTGTGTAGATTTTGTGGAAATTGTTGCATTTTGGCATGTTTTCGTTGAGGTCCCACTCGGACCTGGAACTTGTAATTTTATGAAGGTAAAACATTTATGGTACATTGGTGTGAAGTATGAATTCAGGCACCCAATTTTCTTTGAAGCACCTGACTTCTGTTTGGCACTTAACTGTTAGGCACCTGCTTCCCGTTAGGTGTTTTCTTCTCGTTAGGCATCTACTTCCCATTACATGCTTGTTCCTGTTAGGTGTCTACTTCCCATTAGGTGCCTACTTCCCATTAGATGTCTACTTCTTGAATTCTACAGATAAGGTACCTGCTTCCTGACTTCTTCATATGATGTGCCTAGTTGCCACTAAATCCAAATTCTAGCACGACTCTATGGTCAGCATAATAGAGTGAAATTTCAGCAACAAGCATAAAAGGAGTTCTAGCATTGAAACCAGACAAGGAACAATGTCACAGATGACTCGTCACTTATTTTTTAGCTACTACATGAAATATTTATGTAAATCAGGTAAAAAAAATATTAGATGTATTCTGGAAATAGAATACGCTGAAATAGCTTATCAAGCTCGATATTTTACCCGATTCCTTTATTCATGCAAACAGTTGTAAAAGCGAATTATATTTCTGATTTGTTTTGTAAATTTTAACAGGGTGTGGCCGCATATATTATAAATATGCAGGTCACCCTTGAAGAAGACCCCTTAGAATTTCTTTTAAATTCTTTGCTACAGTTGTTAATAAAACATTTTTGAGTTATTTCCTATTAAACTCGTCTAAGCATCCGGTGAAGATTTAATGTGGGTAGAACCTGTAGGAAGTGTGGGCCAACTTACAACAAATATCTTCCCTTAATTTCCCCTATTTTTTGTATATTAATTTATTTCTCTGTTATTTTCCCCTATTTTCAGTATTTTCTAGCAAAGTATCGCTTTACTTTATGTCTGCATTTTAGTTTTATTTTCACAAACATAGGATAGATTATTGGTTTGGCATTTAGAATTAAAACTTCAATGAACATCAAACACCCCCCAAACCATAAATCTAAGGGACTCATCTCTTAAGAAGAAATTATAATTATATATTTTGCACGTCTGCTCACAAGACTACGAGCTACCCTGAGTTGACAATTAAATTGAGGTAATTAATTGAACCATAGAAAAAAACTAACCAAGGTTTTTCCCAACATTTTGGTGTTGTTGCCAGGGAGTAGCCATTATAATTTTCTATTTTGAAGGAAGTATAGTAGAAGTAGATTGTTTTCTTCATAAAATTTCATCTAAAAATTTGTATGAGTCCACCTAATAATAGGGGACTAGACGGTCATTTTTTCAAAAACAAAGAAGTTATTTCTCAGAATCCTTCTACTTTAGTAGAATTTAAACTTGATATTGAACTCTCACCATCACAATATCCACCTATGTATTTGTGGGATTACCCACTATTTTCAATAGGATCCTTCTGAAACAATTTAGTAGAATCTTAGAGCAAGATCAAAGATAAGTAGACTTCAATACGAGGAAGATCTATTGAATGTCAAACACTAGAAAGAAGTATTAGACAAAACCATCTCAAATAATAACTTATCCATCCTTTTAAAGGATAAAATAAATGAACTAGAAGTATTGTAAGCTGCTCTAAACACAGTCAATGTAGAAACTCCAATAGTCGACAAAATGGTAGAAAATCCATAGGAAGCATCCACTAGTTTTAGTTTTCCAATAGGAGAGGTAGGAGGAGATCATAAGATGAAGCACATCTCTCTTGCCCACATTACAACCTTTAGAGGACTACCAATAGAGGATCTAGATCTATTCCTATTTAAATTTGATGGTTCATGTAGATATATGGATTACACCACAGATGCTTGAAAAATAAAATTATTTTCTTCCACCCTTGATGATTCAGCTTTGCACTGGTTCATCAGCTTGGGGGATAAACAGATAACTACCTAGGAACAATTGAAGAAAATTTTCCTAGATCAGTATTAGGATTTTGGTAGAGCACGAGATGTAAGTGAAGAAGTCCTAGACATGATACAAAAGGAAGAAAAATTTGTGGAAGAATATTGGGATAGGTTTAGTTTCAATTTGCAAAGATCACCCCATTCAAAACTAGGAGACAGGTCCCTAAGGAGCATTTTTTGAAAGGACTGACAAATGAATCATTGGAAGCCTCAAACATGATCTCTGGAGGGGATATGTACCAACATCAAATGGATGATATTTGATAGTTGTGTTGAAAATTTTTAAGAATAAAAGGTAAGTTGACCCTTGGAAATATTAAGAAGTTAGCCACTATCACTAAAATAGAAATAGGCAATATGCTTGAGGACCTTAAGAGTGATATGTTATCATCTCTAGCTCTTCAAATGGATACCCTTCTGCTTTAGAAGAAGAATTAGGAGAATGAGGCAGCATTGGCCTACTTCTATCCTAAATGTAGATTCAAACACCCTAGAAATGAGTTTCCAAAAAACAAATTTCATGTATGTGATGTTTATAAGAAGGATCATAAAATGAAGCTATATTCATAGTTAATTAAATTTAAAGAGGAACATGAAGTAGCAGAGGTATACTTCATGGGTAATAGGAGGAACTAGCAATAGTCTCCTTTGAGTAATAATATGCAATTAGGAATGTCATATTATGGGGGCAGCAATTACCAAAACCAAAATCAAACCCAGCCACCCTATATGGGTTGGTATGGGCAACAACCTTGGAATCCATTTCCCCAAGGAGAAAATCCTTACAAACCTTACCCTTGGATGCAATAATAGTATCTTGGGTAGTACTGGAGAAACCATAATGCTTGGAATCAGTATCCATAGCATCCTACTCTAGCTCCACTACATCCAAGTCTTCCTGCACCTCCTACTTCAATAACTCCTCAATTACCAGCACAACCTATAGCAAACCTAAACAACAAACAACAGCTAGCCTATTAGATGGAAAATGAGATGTACCCCATGTACAATATTAAGGTATATTGTGATCCTATCTAGTTATGATCAGGAAAACAATTAGGTTTAGAAGTCACTCCTCTTGTAGAAGAAGAGGAACGCATAGATATAGGAAAAGTGGAATCACCCCTTGAATAACAAAGAGGGGATTCCACCTTTTACACAAAGGTTGTAGGAACCCATGAAACCAATACAAATATATTTTGATATTCTCTCTAATTTAAAAAACTTAATAGTCACAATCCCTCTCTTTTAGGCCATCAGAGACATACTTATATATGGTAAGGCCATAAGAGAGTTGTGCCTCAAGAAACCAAGGAGGAAACCAGCTAAATCAATCAGTTTGGTAAAGTCAGTTAGTTGACCTTATTTTAGGGAATACCTACAGCCATAAGTAATCATATCTAGGAAACCCTATGTTAATTATAAAAATAGAAGGTTGTGTTTTATCCAATACACTAGTAGATTTGGGTGTTGCAATAATATCATGCTCTAGGAGACCATGCAAAAACTAAAATTGACTAATCTAAAGCCCACAAAAATTATTTTGTAGTTTGTAGATAGGTCTACAGTACTCCCTAAGGGAATGCTAGAAGATATCACTGTTACAGTGGATGCATGGGAGCATCCAACAAATTTATTAGTGCTACAATCCAAGTCTGTGCTAGGTAGATACCCATTAATATTAGGTAGACCTTGTCTGGCAATAGCTGATGTTTACATAAGCTATAGAGATGGGTAAATGACCATTTCATATGGTCAAGATATAAAGAAACTAATCATACATCCACCTACACAGTCTGCAGATTTGTTGGGAGGACCTGAGAATGAGAATCAAAACATTGGTGGTCTATCAATGTGAAAGATGCAAAATGCAACACACAGACAATGCTTTGAACAAAATAAAATGCAAGGTAACACAATATTGCACAATAGAATAATTTTCATTAATGGGGGGAGCCTAGAAACTCCATTGTTTACAAGCTTGGATCCTTGAATCCTTTTGATACAATATTACAACAATTTAGGGTTTTTAGAAACCCTAAGAAGCAAAGTCGCGGTGTCTTTAAGCGCATCTTGACCCTAACAGGGATGAGTGGGATTTTCAGTATCCAAGGCTAGGCCACTCTATATTTTTATGTAGAACATTCATATCTGCACATAATGACACAGAAAATAGTTAGTAGTATATGTGAGGGCTCCATAGTGTGAGGCCCTTTGTATGCAATAATAAAACCCTAACTAGATATTGCAAGTATAGTGAACAAAAATAGAAAGCACATTCATAAAAATAATAAATAATAGATCTATTTTACTTATGTATTGTGTTCTAATGTGAGAAAATTGATGCATATTACTGGTACGGTGATGCCCTAGCATCACCTAGAGGCTAGGGTGATTTCAAGAATGGGAGTGTAAAATGCCCGTGGGTGCCTGGCGACTGCAGGAAATGCTCGTGGAAACTTGGCATTGGTATGGAGACACCCAAAGGCACTTGGTGCTGACAGGAAGTGCCTAGAGGTACCTGGAAGTTGATGGGAAATTTTTTAGAAGCAAATTGGGTGAGGATAAGGGATGTGGCGGTAGTGATGGCGAGTGAGAAATGTGGAATGCGATGGATGGAATAGGGCTATAGCACAAAGAGCTTGTTACAAGGATTTTGGCACTCAGGGCATCAGGATATTAAAAAATTAGAGGTTGAGCCATCAAAATGGCTCTTATTTATAATCTAACCTAGGATGTGCTAGGGTTTCAATGACATTAATCGTGTGGTTGAGATTAAAGCACATCTATGGGTAGATAATAAATCTAGGGTGTGGCATATATTGTTGTAAATGGGTGGTTAGGATTAAATAAAATTGAATGGCTGGGATTAATTCACTTAAATAAGTACATATTTATTAAATATATATTAAAATATAATATAAAATATTATATTTAAATAAATACATATATATAAATAAATGTGAATAATGATCAAAAATGGCGAGAAATATGAATGGTGGACAAATTGGCTATGCTTTGGTGGTGGAAATGGTGGGAAATCTTGTATGGAAGGCAAATGGCTAGGATTTGGTGTCTATAGATGCCCCTTTTTGTACTGCATTGCGTGAAACACAAGGCAATGCAAAAATATGAAGAACTTGTTTTGGCACTTGTTGCACCTCCTTGTTTTGGTCAACTATAGATGCCATGATCATGTAAAATGTATCCCATTGAGGGAATGTTAAAACCAAAAGTGGTTATCCCAAATTTAAGGTGATTCAATATTGTTGAAACACTTTGCCTTTTTGGCATCATTGATATGCAAAATGATGATGCAAAAGAAAAATTATCAGCCTTGGATGGCCTGCTAGTGACTGTGGAAAACTCTTCGCCTAATTCCCTGATGGAACCAATCATCCTAGCTAGTGCCGATCTCTAAGGTGTTAATGATATTTTGAATGATGAATTTTGAGGTTTTGTCCATGTTTTAAGCCCCATGAACTAGGCCATCAATGATAGTAGTTGTGCAAATTGTTCTTGGCAATGTTTCACTCTAAATATGAGGAAATACCAAATTTGATTGTAATTTCGAGCAAGGAGATAAGTTATGATAATCATGGTCAAGTTTCCTTATGGTAATCTATTCATCTTACCAAATTTCATGGACCCAAATCACTGCAATCGCCAAGGAGATAGACTAACCCACTAGATACAAGGTTCACTTGCATGTTACTTGAACTTTGCAAATATGTAAATGATTATGTGAAATGAAGTGGAGATGGTGTATGAATGATGAAAAATACTGATGAGCATAATTTTGTGAATATTTGAACCATTTTAGGAACTTTTGGAAGTTATTTGGTGAATTGTGATCAATGTGGTCGCAAATGAGATTTATGCATCCAAATCAATTGGAATCTTCACAAAACCTGATAAAATGATTGAATGCATTGATGAGTGAAATTTGAAGTGATTTTATTGGTGGAAGCTACTATTTTGTGCTAATTTAGATTTTTTCCATGTTGAAGTGAAATGCCCATGAGTTCTTGCGATATGCAAAAATTCCCGTAGGCACTTCAGCACACCAAGAAACACCCATGGATGCTCCAAAGCACCTAAAACAACTATAAATAGCTTGCTAGGTGAGTTTGAAGCTCATTTGTGTATCTGTAGAGTTTGAGAAGCTACATCTAAGGAGTCAAGGGTGAGTGGGGAGGAAATTTAGGTGAGGTGTTCGAAGCATGAAAGCTATGGTAGCAAAGGGAGCTAGCA